>OY748329.1:2500-10002500 GCA_963556525.1 Cochlearia excelsa
ACCCCAAACCCCAAACCCTAAACCCCAAACCCCTAAACCCCAAACCCCAAACCCCTAAACCCTAAACCCCAAACCCTAAACCCTAAACCCTAAACCCCAAACCCCAAACCCTAAACCCTAAACCCTAAACCCTAAACCCCAAACCCCAAACCCCAAACCCTAAACCCCAAACCCCAAACCCCAAACCCTAAACCCTAAACCCTAAACCCTAAACCCTAAACCCTAAACCCTAAACCCTAAACCCTAAACCCTAAACCCCAAACCCCAAACCCTAAACCCTAAACCCTAAACCCTAAACCCTAAACCCAAAACCCTAAACCCCAAACCCCAAACCCTAAACCCTAAACCCTAAACCCCAAACCCTAAACCCTAAACCCTAAACCCTAAACCCTAAACCCTAAACCCTAAACCCTAAACCCTAAACCCTAAACCCTAAACCCCAAACCCTAAACCCTAAACCCTAAACCCTAAACCCTAAACCCTAAACCCTAAACCCTAAACCCCAAACCCTAAACCCCAAACCCTAAACCCCAAACCCTAAACCCCAAACCCTAAACCCCAAACCCTAAACCCCAAACCCCAAACCCCAAACCCTAAACCCCAAACCCTAAACCCCAAACCCTAAACCCTAAACCCCAAACCCCAAACCCTAAACCCTAAACCCTAAACCCCAAACCCCAAACCCTAAACCCTAAACCCTAAACCCTAAACCCTAAACCCTAAACCCTAAACCCTAAACCCTAAACCCTAAACCCCAAACCCTAAACCCTAAACCCCAAACCCTAAACCCCAAACCCCAAACCCCAAACCCTAAACCCTAAACCCCAAACCCCAAACCCTAAACCCCTAAACCCCCTAAACCCTAAACCCTAAACCCCAAACCCTAAACCCTAAACCCTAAACCCCAAACCCTAAACCCTAAACCCCAAACCCTAAACCCCAAACCCCAAACCCTAAACCCCAAACCCTAAACCCTAAACCCCAAACCCTAAACCCCAAACCCCAAACCCCAAACCCCAAACCCCAAACCCCAAACCCCAAACCCTAAACCCTAAACCCTAAACCCTAAACCCTAAACCCTAAACCCTAAACCCCAAACCCTAAACCCTAAACCCCAAACCCTAAACCCTAAACCCTAAACCCTAAACCCTAAACCCCAAACCCTAAACCCTAAACCCCAAACCCTAAACCCTAAACCCTAAACCCCAAACCCTAAACCCTAAACCCTAAACCCTAAACCCCAAACCCCAAACCCCAAACCCTAAACCCTAAACCCCAAACCCCAAACCCTAAACCCTAAACCCTAAACCCTAAACCCCAAACCCTAAACCCCAAACCCCAAACCCCAAACCCTAAACCCCAAACCCTAAACCCTAAACCCTAAACCCCAAACCCTAAACCCCAAACCCTAAACCCTAAACCCCAAACCCCAAACCCCAAACCCTAAACCCCAAACCCTAAACCCTAAACCCCTAAACCCCAAACCCTAAACCCCAAACCCTAAACCCCAAACCCCAAACCCTAAACCCCAAACCCTAAACCCCAAACCCCAAACCCCAAACCCTAAACCCTAAACCCCAAACCCCAAACCCTAAACCCTAAACCCCAAACCCCAAACCCTAAACCCCAAACCCCAAACCCTAAACCCTAAACCCCAAACCCCAAACCCCAAACCCTAAACCCTAAACCCCAAACCCCAAACCCTAAACCCTAAACCCTAAACCCTAAACCCTAAACCCTAAACCCTAAACCCTAAACCCTAAACCCTAAACCCTAAACCCTAAACCCTAAACCCTAAACCCTAAACCCTAAACCCTAAACCCTAAACCCGAAACCCTAAACCCTAAACCCTAAACCCCAAACCCTAAACCCTAAACCCTAAACCCTAAACCCTAAACCCCAAACCCTAAACCCTAAACCCTAAACCCCAAACCCTAAACCCTAAACCCCAAACCCTAAACCCTAAACCCCAAACCCCAAACCCTAAACCCCAAACCCTAAACCCTAAACCCTAAACCCTAAACCCTAAACCCTAAACCCCAAACCCTAAACCCCAAACCCCAAACCCCAAACCCTAAACCCCAAACCCCAAACCCCAAACCCCAAACCCCAAACCCTAAACCCTAAACCCCAAACCCTAAACCCTAAACCCTAAACCCTAAACCCTAAACCCCTAAACCCTAAACCCCAAACCCTAAACCCTAAACCCTAAACCCTAAACCCCAAACCCTAAACCCCTAAACCCCAAACCCTAAACCCCAAACCCTAAACCCTAAACCCCAAACCCTAAACCCCAAACCCTAAACCCTAAACCCCAAACCCCTAAACCCTAAACCCTAAACCCTAAACCCCAAACCCCAAACCCTAAACCCTAAACCCCAAACCCTAAACCCTAAACCCCAAACCCTAAACCCTAAACCCCTAAACCCTAAACCCTAAACCCCAAACCCTAAACCCCAAACCCTAAACCCTAAACCCTAAACCCTAAACCCTAAACCCTAAACCCCAAACCCTAAACCCTAAACCCCAAACCCTAAACCCTAAACCCTAAACCCTAAACCCTAAACCCTAAACCCCAAACCCTAAACCCTAAACCCTAAACCCTAAACCCTAAACCCCAAACCCTAAACCCTAAACCCTAAACCCTAAACCCTAAACCCTAAACCCTAAACCCTAAACCCTAAACCCCAAACCCTAAACCCCAAACCCCAAACCCCAAACCCTAAACCCTAAACCCTAAACCCTAAACCCTAAACCCCAAACCCTAAACCCTAAACCCCAAACCCCTAAACCCTAAACCCTAAACCCTAAACCCTAAACCCCAAACCCCAAACCCCAAACCCTAAACCCTAAACCCTAAACCCTAAACCCTAAACCCTAAACCCTAAACCCTAAACCCCAAACCCTAAACCCCAAACCCCAAACCCTAAACCCCAAACCCTAAACCCTAAACCCCTAAACCCCAAACCCCAAACCCTAAACCCCAAACCCCAAACCCTAAACCCCAAACCCCAAACCCCAAACCCCTAAACCCTAAACCCCAAACCCTAAACCCCAAACCCTAAACCCCCCTAAACCCTAAACCCTAAACCCTAAACCCTAAACCCCAAACCCTAAACCCTAAACCCTAAACCCTAAACCCCAAACCCTAAACCCTAAACCCTAAACCCCAAACCCTAAACCCTAAACCCTAAACCCTAAACCCCAAACCCTAAACCCTAAACCCCAAACCCTAAACCCTAAACCCTAAACCCTAAACCCTAAACCCTAAACCCTAAACCCTAAACCCTAAACCCCAAACCCCAAACCCTAAACCCTAAACCCCAAACCCCAAACCCTAAACCCCAAACCCCAAACCCTAAACCCCAAACCCTAAACCCCAAACCCTAAACCCCAAACCCCAAACCCTAAACCCCAAACCCCAAACCCTAAACCCCAAACCCTAAACCCCAAACCCCAAACCCCTAAACCCCAAACCCCAAACCCTAAACCCTAAACCCCAAACCCCAAACCCTAAACCCCAAACCCTAAACCCCAAACCCCAAACCCTAAACCCCAAACCCCAAACCCCAAACCCTAAACCCTAAACCCTAAACCCTAAACCCTAAACCCTAAACCCCAAACCCCAAACCCTAAACCCTAAACCCCAAACCCCAAACCCTAAACCCTAAACCCCAAACCCCAAACCCCAAACCCCAAACCCCAAACCCCTAAACCCTAAACCCCAAACCCTAAACCCCAAACCCTAAACCCCAAACCCCAAACCCCAAACCCCAAACCCCAAACCCTAAACCCCAAACCCCTAAACCCCAAACCCCAAACCCTAAACCCCAAACCCCAAACCCCAAACCCTAAACCCCAAACCCTAAAACCCTAAACCCTAAACCCCAAACCCTAAACCCCAAACCCCAAACCCCAAACCCCAAACCCCAAACCCTAAACCCCAAACCCCCAAACCCTAAACCCCAAACCCTAAACCCCAAACCCCAAACCCTAAACCCCAAACCCTAAACCCCAAACCCTAAACCCCAAACCCCAAACCCTAAACCCCAAACCCTAAACCCTAAACCCTAAACCCCAAACCCTAAACCCTAAACCCCAAACCCTAAACCCTAAACCCTAAACCCTAAACCCCAAACCCCAAACCCCAAACCCTAAACCCTAAACCCCAAACCCCAAACCCTAAACCCTAAACCCTAAACCCCTAAACCCTAAACCCTAAACCCTAAACCCCAAACCCCAAACCCTAAACCCCAAACCCCAAACCCTAAACCCTAAACCCCAAACCCCAAACCCCAAACCCTAAACCCCAAACCCCAAACCCCAAACCCCAAACCCCAAACCCTAAACCCTAAACCCCAAACCCTAAACCCTAAACCCCAAACCCTAAACCCTAAACCCTAAACCCCAAACCCCAAACCCTAAACCCCAAACCCTAAACCCTAAACCCCAAACCCTAAACCCCAAACCCTAAACCCTAAACCCTAAACCCCAAACCCCTAAACCCCAAACCCCAAACCCTAAACCCCAAACCCCAAACCCCAAACCCCAAACCCTAAACCCCAAACCCCAAACCCTAAACCCTAAACCCCAAACCCCAAACCCCAAACCCCAAACCCTAAACCCTAAACCCTAAACCCTAAACCCCAAACCCCAAACCCTAAACCCTAAACCCCAAACCCCAAACCCTAAACCCTAAACCCTAAACCCTAAACCCCTAAACCCCAAACCCCTAAACCCCAAACCCTAAACCCTAAACCCCAAACCCCAAACCCCAAACCCTAAACCCCAAACCCCAAACCCTAAACCCTAAACCCCAAACCCTAAACCCCAAACCCCAAACCCTAAACCCCAAACCCTAAACCCCAAACCCCTAAACCCCAAACCCCAAACCCCAAACCCCAAACCCTAAACCCCAAACCCCAAACCCCAAACCCTAAACCCAAACCCCAAACCCTAAACCCTAAACCCCAAACCCTAAACCCTAAACCCCAAACCCTAAACCCCAAACCCCAAACCCTAAACCCCAAACCCCAAACCCTAAACCCCTAAACCCTAAACCCTAAACCCCAAACCCTAAACCCTAAACCCCAAACCCCAAACCCTAAACCCTAAACCCCAAACCCCAAACCCTAAACCCCAAACCCTAAACCCTAAACCCCAAACCCCAAACCCTAAACCCTAAACCCTAAACCCTAAACCCCAAACCCTAAACCCCAAACCCCAAACCCTAAACCCTAAACCCTAAACCCTAAACCCCAAACCCCAAACCCTAAACCCCAAACCCCAAACCCTAAACCCCAAACCCTAAACCCTAAACCCCAAACCCCAAACCCTAAACCCTAAACCCCAAACCCTAAACCCCAAACCCCAAACCCTAAACCCCAAACCCCAAACCCCAAACCCCAAACCCCAAACCCTAAACCCCAAACCCCAAACCCTAAACCCCAAACCCTAAACCCTAAACCCCAAACCCTAAACCCTAAACCCTAAACCCTAAACCCTAAACCCTAAACCCCAAACCCTAAACCCTAAACCCTAAACCCCAAACCCTAAACCCCAAACCCCAAACCCTAAACCCTAAACCCCAAACCCTAAACCCCAAACCCCAAACCCTAAACCCCAAACCCCAAACCCCAAACCCTAAACCCCAAACCCTAAACCCTAAACCCCAAACCCTAAACCCCAAACCCTAAACCCCAAACCCTAAACCCCAAACCCTAAACCCCAAACCCTAAACCCCAAACCCCAAACCCTAAACCCCAAACCCCAAACCCCTAAACCCCAAACCCTAAACCCCAAACCCCAAACCCCAAACCCTAAACCCCAAACCCTAAACCCCAAACCCTAAACCCCAAACCCCAAACCCCAAACCCTAAACCCTAAACCCCAAACCCTAAACCCCAAACCCCAAACCCTAAACCCCAAACCCCAAACCCTAAACCCCAAACCCTAAACCCCAAACCCCAAACCCTAAACCCCAAACCCTAAACCCCAAACCCCAAACCCCAAACCCTAAACCCCAAACCCCAAACCCTAAACCCCAAACCCCAAACCCCAAACCCTAAACCCTAAACCCCAAACCCCAAACCCCAAACCCCAAACCCTAAACCCCAAACCCCAAACCCCAAACCCTAAACCCCAAACCCCAAACCCCAAACCCCAAACCCCAAACCCTAAACCCCAAACCCCAAACCCCAAACCCCAAACCCTAAACCCCAAACCCCAAACCCTAAACCCCAAACCCCAAACCCTAAACCCCAAACCCTAAACCCCAAACCCCAAACCCCAAACCCTAAACCCCAAACCCTAAACCCCAAACCCCAAACCCCAAACCCCAAACCCCAAACCCCAAACCCCAAACCCCAAACCCCAAACCCTAAACCCCAAACCCCAAACCCCTAAACCCTAAACCCCAAACCCCAAACCCCAAACCCTAAACCCTAAACCCCAAACCCCAAACCCCAAACCCTAAACCCTAAACCCCAAACCCTAAACCCTAAACCCCAAACCCCAAACCCCAAACCCTAAACCCCAAACCCCAAACCCCAAACCCTAAACCCTAAACCCTAAACCCTAAACCCCAAACCCCTAAACCCCAAACCCTAAACCCTAAACCCCAAACCCTAAACCCTAAACCCCAAACCCTAAACCCCAAACCCTAAACCCTAAACCCTAAACCCCAAACCCCAAACCCCAAACCCCAAACCCTAAACCCTAAACCCCAAACCCTAAACCCTAAACCCTAAACCCCAAACCCTAAACCCCAAACCCCAAACCCTAAACCCCAAACCCCAAACCCTAAACCCTAAACCCCAAACCCTAAACCCCAAACCCCAAACCCCAAACCCCAAACCCCAAACCCCAAACCCTAAACCCTAAACCCCAAACCCTAAACCCCAAACCCTAAACCCCAAACCCTAAACCCTAAACCCCAAACCCTAAACCCCAAACCCTAAACCCCAAACCCTAAACCCCAAACCCTAAACCCTAAACCCCAACCCCAAACCCTAAACCCCAACCCCAAACCCTAAACCCTAAACCCCTAAACCCTAAACCCCAAACCCCAAACCCCAAACCCCAAACCCTAAACCCCAAACCCCAAACCCCAAACCCCAAACCCTAAACCCCAAACCCCAAACCCTAAACCCCAAACCCCAAACCCCAAACCCTAAACCCCAAACCCTAAACCCCTAAACCCCAACCCTAAACCCCAAACCCTAAACCCTAAACCCTAAACCCTAAACCCCAAACCCCAAACCCTAAACCCCAAACCCCAAACCCTAAACCCCAAACCCCAAACCCCAAACCCCAAACCCTAAACCCCAAACCCCAAACCCCAAACCCCAAACCCTAAACCCCAAACCCCAAACCCCAAACCCTAAACCCCAAACCCCAAACCCCAAACCCCAAACCCCAAACCCCAAACCCCAAACCCTAAACCCCAAACCCCAAACCCCAAACCCCAAACCCCAAACCCTAAACCCTAAACCCCAAACCCTAAACCCCAAACCCCAAACCCCAAACCCTAAACCCTAAACCCTAAACCCCAAACCCTAAACCCCAAACCCCAAACCCCAAACCCCAAACCCTAAACCCCAAACCCTAAACCCCAAACCCCAAACCCCAAACCCTAAACCCCAAACCCCAAACCCTAAACCCCAAACCCCAAACCCCAAACCCCAAACCCCAAACCCTAAACCCCAAACCCCAAACCCCAAACCCCAAACCCCAAACCCCAAACCCCAAACCCCAAACCCTAAACCCTAAACCCCAAACCCCAAACCCCAAACCCTAAACCCCAAACCCTAAACCCCAAACCCCAAACCCTAAACCCCAAACCCCAAACCCTAAACCCCAAACCCCAAACCCTAAACCCTAAACCCCCAAACCCTAAACCCTAAACCCCAAACCCCAAACCCTAAACCCCAAACCCTAAACCCTAAACCCCAAACCCTAAACCCCAAACCCCAAACCCTAAACCCTAAACCCCAAACCCCAAACCCTAAACCCCAAACCCTAAACCCCAAACCCCAAACCCCAAACCCCAAACCCCAAACCCCAAACCCCAAACCCCAAACCCCAAACCCTAAACCCCAAACCCCAAACCCCAAACCCCAAACCCCAAACCCTAAACCCCAAACCCTAAACCCCAAACCCTAAACCCCAAACCCTAAACCCCAAACCCCAAACCCCAAACCCCAAACCCCAAACCCTAAACCCCAAACCCCTAAACCCTAAACCCTAAACCCCAAACCCTAAACCCCAAACCCCAAACCCCAAACCCTAAACCCCAAACCCTAAACCCTAAACCCCAAACCCTAAACCCTAAACCCCAAACCCCTAAACCCTAAACCCCAAACCCCAAACCCTAAACCCCAAACCCTAAACCCCAAACCCTAAACCCCAAACCCTAAACCCCAAACCCCAAACCCTAAACCCTAAACCCTAAACCCTAAACCCCAAACCCCAAACCCCAAACCCCAAACCCTAAACCCTAAACCCCAAACCCCAAACCCTAAAAACCCCAAACCCTAAACCCTAAACCCCAAACCCTAAACCCTAAACCCCAAACCCTAAACCCTAAACCCCAAACCCCAAACCCTAAACCCCAAACCCTAAACCCCAAACCCCAAACCCTAAACCCCAAACCCCAAACCCCAAACCCCAAACCCTAAACCCCAAACCCCAAACCCTAAACCCTAAACCCTAAACCCCAAACCCCAAACCCCAAACCCCAAACCCCAAACCCCAAAACCCCAAACCCCAAACCCTAAACCCCAAACCCCAAACCCCAAACCCCAAACCCCAAACCCCAAACCCCAAACCCTAAACCCCAAACCCTAAACCCCTAAACCCCAAACCCCAAACCCTAAACCCCAAACCCCAAACCCCAAACCCCAAACCCCAAACCCTAAACCCCAAACCCCAAACCCCAAACCCTAAACCCCAAACCCTAAACCCCAAACCCTAAACCCTAAACCCCAACCCCAAACCCCAAACCCTAAACCCCAAACCCCAAACCCTAAACCCCAAACCCTAAACCCTAAACCCCAAACCCCAAACCCTAAACCCTAAACCCCAAACCCTAAACCCTAAACCCCAAACCCTAAACCCCTAAACCCCAAACCCCAAACCCCAAACCCCAAACCCTAAACCCTAAACCCCAAACCCCAAACCCCAAACCCCAAACCCTAAACCCCAAACCCCAAACCCCAAACCCTAAACCCCAAACCCTAAACCCCAAACCCCAAACCCCAAACCCCAAACCCCAAACCCTAAACCCCAAACCCTAAACCCCAAACCCTAAACCCTAAACCCTAAACCCCAAACCCTAAACCCTAAACCCCAAACCCCAAACCCCAAACCCTAAACCCCAAACCCCAAACCCCAACCCCAACCCTAAACCCCAAACCCCAAACCCCAAACCCCAAACCCCAAACCCCAAACCCCAAACCCAAACCCCAAACCCCAAACCCCAACCCCAAACCCCAAACCCCAAACCCCAAACCCCAAACCCTAAACCCCAAACCCCAAACCCTAAACCCTAAACCCCAAACCCCAAACCCCAAACCCCAAACCCCAAACCCTAAACCCCAAACCCTAAACCCCAAACCCTAAACCCCAAACCCTAAACCCCAAACCCCAAACCCTAAACCCCAAACCCTAAACCCTAAACCCTAAACCCCAAACCCTAAACCCTAAACCCCAAACCCCAAACCCTAAACCCTAAACCCCAAACCCCAAACCCCAAACCCTAAACCCCAAACCCTAAACCCTAAACCCCAAACCCCAAACCCTAAACCCTAAACCCCAAACCCCAAACCCCAAACCCCAAACCCCAAACCCCAAACCCCAAACCCTAAACCCCAAACCCCAAACCCCAAACCCCAAACCCCAAACCCCAAACCCCAAACCCCAAACCCCAAACCCCAAACCCTAAACCCCAAACCCCAAACCCCAAACCCTAAACCCCAAACCCCAAACCCTAAACCCCAAACCCCAAACCCCAAACCCCAAACCCTAAACCCTAAACCCCAAACCCCAAACCCCAAACCCCAAACCCCAAACCCCAAACCCCAAACCCCAAACCCCAAACCCCAAACCCTAAACCCCAAACCCCAAACCCCAAACCCCAAACCCCAAACCCCAAACCCTAAACCCAAACCCTAAACCCCAAACCCTAAACCCTAAACCCCAAACCCTAAACCCCAAACCCCAAACCCTAAACCCCAAACCCCAAACCCTAAACCCCAAACCCTAAACCCTAAACCCCAAACCCCAAAAACCCTAAACCCTAAACCCTAAACCCTAAACCCCAAACCCCAAACCCTAAACCCCAAACCCCAAACCCCAAACCCCAAACCCTAAACCCCAAACCCCAAACCCTAAACCCCAAACCCTAAACCCTAAACCCCAAACCCCAAACCCCAAACCCCAAACCCTAAACCCCAAACCCCAAACCCCAAACCCCAAACCCTAAACCCCAAACCCCAAACCCTAAACCCCAAACCCCAAACCCCAAACCCCAAACCCCAAACCCCAAACCCTAAACCCCAAACCCCAAACCCCTAAACCCCAAACCCCAAACCCCAAACCCTAAACCCTAAACCCTAAACCCCAAACCCCAAACCCTAAACCCCAAACCCCAAACCCTAAACCCCAAACCCTAAACCCCAAACCCCAAACCCTAAACCCTAAACCCTAAACCCTAAACCCTAAACCCCAAACCCCAAACCCTAAACCCTAAACCCTAAACCCTAAACCCTAAACCCTAAACCCTAAACCCTAAACCCTAAACCCTAAACCCTAAACCCTAAACCCACAAAATTTGACAAAATTATGTAAAAGCAATGTGCTATAACCCACAAAATCTCAAATTTTTACAAGATATTTGAAATTATGGACTAAAAAAGTGTTCTTATTGATTTCATTTATTTTCTAAAATTTGACAAAATTTTGTAAAATCAAGTCTTTATAACCCACAAAATCTCAAATTTTTACAAGATATTTGAATTTTTGTCTTAAAAGAGTGTTGCTATTGATTTAATTTATTTTCAAAATTTTGTAAAAGCAGTGTGTTATAACCCACAAAATCTCATATTTTTACTTGATATTAGAAATTATAGATTACATGAGGGTTGCTAATTATTGCATTTATTTTCTAAAATTTGACAAATTTTTGTAAAATCCGTGTGCTATAACCCACAAAAATCTCAAATTTTTACAAGATATTTGAAATTATGGACTAAAATAGTGTTGCTATTGAATTCATTTATTTTCAAAAATTTGACAAAATTATGTAAAAGCAATGTGCTGTAACACACAAAATCTCAAAATTTTACATGATATTAGAAATTATACATTACATGAGGGTTGCTATTTATTGCATTTATTTTCTAATATTTGACAAAATTTTGTAAAATCCGTGTGATATAACCCACAAAAATATCAATTTTTTACAAGATATTTGAAATTAAGGACTAAAATAGTGTTGCTATTGATTTCATTTATTTTCTAAAATTTGAAAAAATTTTGTAATATCCGTGTGTTATAACCCACAAAAATCTCAAATTTTTACAAGATATTTGAAATTATGGCCTAATAGAGTGTTGCTATTGATTTCATTTATTTTCAAAAATTTGACAAAATTATGTAAAAGCAATGTGCTATAACCCACAAAATATCCAATTTTTACATGATATTAGAAATTATACATTACATGAGGGTTGCTATTTATTGCATTTATTTTCTAAAATTTGACAAATTTTTTTAAAAAATTTGTGTGCTATAACCCACAAAAATCTCAAATTTTTACAAGATATTTGAAATTATGGACTAAAAGAGTATTGCTATTGATTTCATTTATTTTCTAAAATTTGACAAAATTATGTAAAGGCAATGTGCTATAACCCACAAAATCTCAAATTTTTACAAGATATTTGAAATTATGGACTAAAAGAGTGTTGCTATTGATTTCATTTATCTTCTAAAATTTGACAAAATTATGTAAAAGCAATGTGTTATAACCCACAAAATCTCAAATTTTTACATGATATTAAAAATTATACTTTACATGAGGGTTGCTATTTATTGCATTTATTTTCTAATATTTGCCAAAATTTTGTAAAATCCGTGTGATATAACCCACAAAAATATCAAATTTTTACAAGATATTTGAAATTAAGGACTAAAAGAGTGTTGCTATTGATTTCATTTATTTTCTAAAATTTGACAAAATTTTGTAATATCCGTGTGTTATAACCCACAAAAATCTCAAATTTTTACAAGATATTTGAAATTATGGCCTAATAGAGTGTTGCTATTGATTTCATTTATTTTCAAAAATTTGACAAAATTATGTAAAAGCAATGTGCTATAACCCACAAAATATCCAATTTTTACATGATATTAGAAATTATACATTACATGAGGGTTGCTATTTATTGCATTTATTTTCTAAAATTTGACAAAATTTTGTAAAATCCGTGTGCTATAACCCACAAAAATCTCAAATTTTTACAAGATATTTGAAATTATGGATTAAAAGAGTGTTGCTATTGATTTCATTTATTTTCTAAAATTTGACAAAATTTTGTAAAATTTGTGTGCTATATAACCCACAAATATCTCAAATTTTTACAAGATATTTGAAATTATGGAGTAAAAGAGTGTTGCTATTGATTTCATTTATTTTCTAAAATTTGACAAAATTATGTAAAAGCAATGTGCTATAACCCACAAAATCTCAAATTTTTACATGATATTAAAAATTATACATTACATGAGCGTTACTATTTATTGCATTTATTTTCTAAAATTTGAAAAAGTTTTGTAAAATCCGTGTGCTATAACCCAAAAAATCTCAAAATTTTACAAGATATTTGAAATTATGGACTAAAAGAGTGTTGCTATTGATTTCTTTTATTTTCTAAAATTTGACAAAATTTTGTAAAATCCGTGTGCTATAACCCACAAAAATCTCAAATTTTTACATGATATTTGATATTTTTTCTTAAAAGAGTGTTGCTATTGATTTAATTTATTTTCAAAATTTGGACAAAATTTTGTAAAAACAGTGTGTTATAACCCACAAAATCTCATATTTTTACTTGATATTAGAAATTATAGATTACATGAGGGTTGCTATTTATTGCATTTATTTTCTAAAATTTGACAAAATTTTGTAAAATCCGTAGCCCACAAAAATCTCAAATTTTTACAAGATATTTGAAATTATGGACTAAAATAGTGTTGCTATTGATTTCATTTATTTTCAAAAATTTGACAAAATTATGTAAAAGCAATGTGCTATAACCCACAAAATCTCAAATTTTTACATGATATTAAAAATTATACATTACATGAGCGTTACTATTTATTGCCTTTATTTTCTAAAATTTGACAAAATTTTGTAAAATTCGTGTGCTATAACCCAAAAAATCTCAAAATTTTACAAGATATTTGAAATTATGGACTAAAAGAGTGTTGCTATTGATTTCTTTTATTTTCTAAAATTTGACAAAATTTTGTAAAATCCGTGTGCTATAACCAACAAAAATCTCAAATTTTTACAAGATATTTGAAATTTTTTCTTAAAAGAGTGTTGCTATTGATTTAATTTATTTTCAAAATTTGGACAAAATTTTGTAAAAGCAGTGTGTTATAACCCACAAAATCTCATATTTTTACTTGATATTAGAAATTATAGATTACATGAGGGTTGCTATTTATTGCATTTATTTTCTAAAATTTGACAAAATTTTGTAAAATCCGTGTGCTATAACCCACAAAAATCTCAAATTTTTACAAGATATTTGAAATTATGGACTAAAATAGTGTTGCTATTGATTTCATTTATTTTCAAAATTTTGACAAAATTATGTAAAAGCAATGTGCTGTAACACACAAAATCTCAAAATTTTACATGATATTAGAAATTATACATTACATGAGGGTTGCTATTTATTGAATTTATTTTCTAATATTTGACAAAATTTTGTAAAATCCGTGTGATATAACCCACAAAAATATCAAATTTTTACAAGATATTTGAAATTAAGGACTAAAAGAGTGTTGCTATTGATTTCATTTATTTTATAAAATTTGACAAAATTTTGTAATATCCGTGTGTTAGAACCCACAAAAATCTCAAATTTTTACAAGATATTTGAAATTATGGCCTAATAGAGTGTTGCTATTGATTTCATTTATTTTCAAAAATTTGACAAAATTATGTAAAAGCAATGTGTTATAACCCACAAAATATCCAATTTTTACATGATATTAGAAATTATACATTACATGAGGGTTGCTATTTATTGCATTTATTTTCTAAAATTTGACAAAATTATGTAAAATCCGTGTGCTATAACCCACAAAAATCTCAAATTTTTACAAGATATTTGAAATTATGGACTGAAAGAGTGTTGCTATTGATTTCATTTATTTTCTAAAATTTGACAAAATTATGTAAAAGCAATGTGCTATAACACACAAAATCTCAAATTTTTACAAGATATTTGAAATTATGGACTAAAAGAGTGTTGCTATTGATTTCATTTATTTTCTAAAATTTGACAAAATTTTGTAATATCCGTGTGTTATAAACCCACAAAAATCTCAAATTTTTACAAGATATTTGAAATTATGGCCTAATAGATTGTTGCTATTGATTTCATTTATTTTCAAAAATTTGACAAAATTATGTAAAAGCAATGTGCTATAACACACAAAATCTCAAAATTTTACATGATATTAGAAATTATAAATTACATGAGGGTTGCTATTTATTGCATTTATTTTCTAAAATTTGACAAAATTTTGTAAAACCCGTGTGCTATAACCCACAAAAATCTCAAATTTTTACAAGATATTTGAAATTATGGACTAAAATAGTGTTGCTATTGAATTCATTTATTTTCAAAATTTTGACAAAATTATGTAAAAGCAATGTGCTGTAACACACAAAATCTCAAAATTTTACATGATATTAGAAATTATATATTACATGAGGGTTGCTATTTATTGCATTTATTTTCTAATATTTGACAAAATTTTGTAAAATCCGTGTGATATAACCCACAAAAATATCAAATTTTTACAAGATATTTGAAATTAAGGACTAAAAGAGTGTTGCTATTGATTTCATTTATTTTATAAAATTTGACAAAATTTTGTATTATCCGTGTGTTATAACCCACAAAAATCTCAAAGTTTTACAAGATATTTGAAATTATGGCCTAAAAGAGTGTTGCTATTGATTTCATTTATTTTCAAAAATTTGACAAAATTATGTAAAAGCAATGTGCTATAACCCACAAAATATCCAATTTTTACATGATATTAGAAATTATACATTACATGTCAAATTTTAGAAAATAAATGCAATAAATAGCAACCCTCATGTAATGTATAATTTCTAATATCATGTAAAAATTGGATATTTTGTGGGTTATAGCACATTGCTTTTACATAATTTTGTCAAATTTTTGAAAATAAATTAAATCAATAGCAACACTCTTTTAGGCCATAATTTCAAATATCTTGTAAAACTTTGAGATTTTTGTGGGTTATAACACACGGATATTACAAAATTTTGTCAAATTTTAGAAAATAAATGAAATCAATAGCAACACTCTTTTAGTCCTTAATTTCAAATATCTTGTAAAAATTTGATATTTTTGTGGGTTATATCACACGGATTTTACAAAATTTTGTCAAATATTAGAAAATAAATGCAATAAATAGCAACCCTCATGTAAAGTATAATTTTTAATATCATGTAAAAATTTGAGATTTTGTGGGTTATAACACATTGCTTTTACATAATTTTGTCAAATTTTAGAAAATAAATGAAATCAATAGCAACACTCTTTTAGTCCATAATTTCAAATATCTTGTAAAAATTTGAGATTTTGTGGGTTATAGCACACGGCTTTTACATAATTTTGTCAAATTTTAGAAAATAAATGAAATCAATAGCAATACTCTTTTAGTCCATAATTTTAAATATCTTGTAAAAATTTGAGATTTTTGTGGGTTATAGCACACAAATGTTTTAAAAAAATTTGTCAAATTTTAGAAAATAAATGCAATAAATAGCAACCCTCATGTAATGTATAATTTCTAATATCATGTAAAAATTGGATATTTTGTGGGTTATAGCACATTGCTTTTACATAATTTTGTCAAATTTTTGAAAATAAATGAAATCAATAGCAACACTCTATTAGGCCATAATTTCAAATATCTTGTAAAAATTTGAGATTTTTGTGGGTTATAACACACGGATATTACAAAAATTTTTCAAATTTTAGAAAATAAATGAAATCAATAGCAACACTCTTTTAGTCCTTAATTTCAAATATCTTGTAAAAATTTGATATTTTTGTGGGTTATATCACACGGATTTTACAAAATTTTGTCAAATATTAGAAAATAAATGCAATAAATAGCAACCCTCATGTAATGTATAATTTCTAATATCATGTAAAATTTTGAGATTTTGTGTGTTACAGCACATTGCTTTTACATAATTTTGTCAAATTTTTGAAAATAAATGAATTCAATAGCAACACTATTTTAGTCCATAATTTCAAATATCTTGTAAAAATTTGAGATTTTTGTGGGTTATAGCACACGGATTTTACAAAAATTTGTCAAATTTTAGAAAATAAATGCAATAATTAGCAACCCTCATGTAATCTATAATTTCTAATATCAAGTAAAAATATGAGATTTTGTGGGTTATAACACACTGCTTTTACAAAATTTTGTCCAAATTTTGAAAATAAATTAAATCAATAGCAACACTCTTTTAAGACAAAAATTCAAATATCTTGTAAAAATTTGAGATTTTGTGGGTTATAGCACACGGATTTTACAAAATTTTGTCAAATTTTAGAAAATAAATGAAATCAATAGCAACACTCTTTTAGTCCATAATTTCAAATATCTTGTAAAAATTTGAGATTTTGTGGGTTATAGCACATTGCTTTTACATAATTTTGTCAAATTTTAGAAAATAAATGAAATCAATAGCAACACTCTTTCAGTCCATAATTTCAAATATCTTGTAAAAATTTGAGATTTTTGTGGGTTATAGCACACGGATTTTACATAATTTTGTCAAATTTTAGAAAATAAATGCAATAAATAGCAACCCTCATGTAATGTATAATTTCTAATATCATGTAAAAATTGGATATTTTGTGGGTTATAGCACATTGCTTTTACATAATTTTGTCAAATTTTTGAAAATAAATGAAATCAATAGCAACACTCTATTAGGCCATAATTTCAAATATCTTGTAAAAATTTGAGATTTTTGTGGGTTATAACACACGGATATTACAAAATTTTGTCAAATTTTATAAAATAAATGAAATCAATAGCAACACTCTTTTAGTCCTTAATTTCAAATATCTTGTAAAAATTTGATATTTTTGTGGGTTATATCACACGGATTTTACAAAATTTTGTCAAATATTAGAAAATAAATTCAATAAATAGCAACCCTCATGTAATGTATAATTTCTAATATCATGTAAAATTTTGAGATTTTGTGTGTTACAGAACATTGCTTTTACATAATTTTGTCAAAATTTTGAAAATAAATGAAATCAATAGCAACACTATTTTAGTCCATAATTTCAAATATCTTGTAAAAATTTGAGATTTTTGTGGGTTATAGCACACGGATTTTACAAAATTTTGTCAAATTTTAGAAAATAAATGCAATAAATAGCAACCCTCATGTAATCTATAATTTCTAATATCAAGTAAAAATATGAGATTTTGTGGGTTATAACACACTGCTTTTACAAAATTTTGTCCAAATTTTGAAAATAAATTAAATCAATAGCAACACTCTTTTAAGAAAAAATTTCAAAAATCTTGTAAAAATTTGAGATTTTTGTGGGTTATAGCACACGGATTTTACAAAATTTTGTCAAATTTTAAAAAATAAAAGAAATCAATAGCAACACTCTTTTAGTCCATAATTTCAAATATCTTGTAAAATTTTGAGATTTTTTGGGTTATAGCACACGAATTTTACAAAATTTTGTCAAATTTTAGAAAATAAATGCAATAAATAGTAACGCTCATGTAATGTATAATTTTTAATATCATGTAAAAATTTGAGATTTTGTGGGTTATAGCACATTGCTTTTACATAATTTTGTCAAATTTTTGAAAATAAATGAAATCAATAGCAACACTATTTTAGTCCATAATTTCAAATATCTTGTAAAAATTTGAGATTTTTGTGGGTTATATAGCACACGGATTTTACAAAATTTTGTCAAATTTTAGAAAATAAATGAAATCAATAGCAACACTCTTTTAATCCATAATTTCAAATATCTTGTAAAAATTTGAGATTTTTGTGGGTTATATAGCACACGGATTTTACAAAATTTTATCAAATTTTAGAAAATAAATGCAATAAATAGCAACCCTCATGTAATTTATAATTTCTAATATCATGTAAAATTTTGAGATTTTGTGTGTTATAGCACATTGCTTTTACATAATTTTGTCAAATTTTTGAAAATAAATTAAAATCAATAGCAACAATCTATTAGGCCATAATTTCAAATATCTTGTAAAAATTTGAGATTTTTGTGGGTTTATAACACACGGATATTACAAAATTTTGTTAAATTTTAGAAAATAAATGAAATCAATAGCAACACTCTTTTAGTCCTTAATTTCAAATATCTTGTAAAAATTTGATATTTTTGTGGGTTCACAGGGATTTTACAAAAAATTTGTCAAATATTAGAAAATAAATGCAATAAATAGCAACCCTCATGTAATGTCTAATTTTTAATATCATGTAAAAATTTGAGATTTTGTGGGTTATAGCACATTGCTTTTACATAATTTTGTCAAATTTTAGAAAATAAATGAAATCAATAGCAACACTCTTTTAGTCCATAATTTCAAATATCTTGTAAAAATTTGAGATTTTGTGGGTTATAGCACATTGCTTTTACATAATTTTGTCAAATTTTAGAAAATAAATGAAATCAATAGCAACACTCTTTTAGTCCATAATTATAAATATCTTGTAAAAATTTGAGATTTTTGTGGGTTATAGCACACAGATTTTACAAAATTTTATCAAATTTTAGAAAATAAATGCAATAAATAGCAACCCTCATGTAATGTATAATTTCTAATATCATGTAAAAATTGGATATTTTGTGGGTTATAGCACATTGCTTTTACATAGTTTTGTCAAATTTTTGAAAATAAATGAAATCAATAACAACACTCTATTAGGCCAAAATTTCAAATATCTTGTAAAAATTTGAGATTTTTGTGGGTTATATAACACACGGATATTACAAAATTTTGTCAAATTTTAGAAAATAAATGATATCAATAGCAACACTCTTTTAGTCCTTAATTTCAAATATCTTGTAAAAATTTGATATTTTTGTGGGTTATATCACACGGATTTTACAAAATTTTGTCAAATATTAGAAAATAAATGCAATAAATAGCAACCCTCATGTAATGTATAATTTCTAATATCATGTAAAATTTTGAGATTTTGTGTGTTACAGCATATTGCTTTTACATAATTTTGTCAAATTTTTGAAAATAAATGAATTCAATAGCAACACTATTTTAGTCCATAATTTCAAATATCTTGTAAAAATTTGAGATTTTTGTGGGTTATAGCACACGGGTTTTACAAAATTTTGTCAAATTTTAGAAAATAAATGCAATAAATAGCAACCCTCATGTAATCTATAATTTCTAATATCAAGTGAAAATATGAGATTTTGTGGGTTATAACACACTGCTTTTACAAAATTTTGTCCAAATTTTGAAATTAAATTAAATAAATAGCAACACTCTTTTAAGACAAAATTTCAAATATCTTGTAAAAATTTGAGATTTTTGTGGGTTATAGTATACGGATTTTACAAAATTTTGTCAAATTTTTAAAAAATAAATGAAATCAATACCAACACTCTTTTAGTCCCTAATTTCAAATATCTTGTAAAAATTTGAGATTTTTGTGGGTTATAACACACGGATTTTACAAAAATTTGTCAAATTTTAGAAAATAAATGCAATAAATAGCAACCCTCATGTAATGTATAATTTCTAATATCATGTAAAATTTTGAGATTTTGTGTGTTACAGCACATTGTTTTTACATAATTTTGTCAAATTTTTGAAAATAAATGAATTCAATAGCAACACTATTTTAGTCAATAATTTCAAATATCTTGTAAAAATTTGAGATTTTTGTGGGTTATAGCACACGGGTTTTACAAAATTTTATCAAATTTTAGAAAATAAATGCAATAAATAGCAACCCTCATTTAATCTATAATTTCTAATATCTTGTGAAAATATGAGATTTTGTGGGTTATAACACACTGCTTTTACAAAATTTTGTCCAAATTTTGAAATTAAATTAAATAAATAGCAACACTCTTTTAAGACAAAATTTCAAATATCTTGTAAAAATTTGAGATTTTTGTGGGTTATAGCACACGGATTTTACAAAATTTTGTCAAATTTTTAAAAAATAAATGAAATCAATACCAACACTCTTTTAGTCCCTAATTTCAAATATCTTGTAAAAATTTGAGATTTTTGTGGGTTATAACACACGGATTTTACAAAATTTTGTCAAATTTTTAAAAAATAAATGAAATCAATAGCAACACTATTTTAGTCCATAATTTCAAATATCTTGTAAAATTTTGAGATTTTTGTGGGTTATAGCACACGGATTTTACAAAATTTTGTCAAATTTTAGAAAATAAATGCAATAAATAGCTATCCTCCTCTAATCTATAATTTCTAATATCATGTAAAAATATGAGATTTTGTGGGTTATAGCACACTGCTTTTACAAAATTTTGTCAAATTTTTGAAAATAAATGAAATCAATAGCAACACTCTTTTAGACCATAATTTCAAATATCTTGTAAAAATTTGAGATTTTTGTGGGTTATAGCACACGGATTTTAAAAAATTTTGTCAAATTTTAAAAAATAAATGAAATCAATAGCAACATTCTTTTATTCCATAATTTCAAATATCTTGTAAAAATTTGAGATTTTTTGGGTTATAGCACACGGATTTTACAAACTTTTGTCAAAATTTAGAAAATAAATGCAATAAATAGCAACCCTTATGTAATGTATAATTTTTAATATCATGTAAAAATTTGAGATTTTGTGGGTTATAGCACATTGCTTTTACATAATTTTGTCAAATTTTTGAAAATAAATGAAATCAATAGCAACACTCTATTAGGCCATAATTTCAAATATCTTGTAAAAATTTGAGATTTTTGTGGGTTATAACACACGGATAGTACAAAATTTTGTCAAATTTTAGAAAATAAATGAAATCAATAGCAACACTCTTTTAGTCCTTAATTTCAAATATCTTGTAAAAATTTGATATTTTGTGGGTTATATCACACGGATTTTACAAAATTTTGTCAAATATTAGAAAATAAATGCAATAAATAGCAACCCTCAAGTAATGTATAATTTCTAATATCATGTAAAATTTTGAGATTTTGTGGGTTATAGCACATTGCTTTTACATAATTTTGTCAAATTTTTGAAAATAAATGAAATCAATAGCAACACTATTTTAGTCCGTACGTAATTTCAAATATCTTGTAAAAATTTGAGATTTTGTGGGCTATAGCACACGGATTTTACAAAATTTTGTCAAATTTTAGAAAATAAATAAAATTAATAGCAACACTCTTTTAGTCCATAATTTCAAATATCTTGTAAAAATTTGAGATTTTTGTGGGTTATAGCACACGGATTTTACAAAATTTTGTCAAATTTAAGAAAATAAATGCAATAAATAGCAACGCTCATGTAATGTATAATTTTTAATATCATGTAAAAATTTGAGATTTTGTGGGTTATAGCACATTGCTTTTACATAATTTTGTCAAATTTTTGAAAATAAATGAAATCAATAGCAACACTATTTTAGTCCATAATTTCAAATATCTTGTAAAAATTTGAGATTTTTGTGGGCTACGGATTTTACAAAATTTTGTCAAATTTTAGAAAATAAATGCAATAAATAGCAACCCTCATGTAATCTATAATTTCTAATATCATGTAAAAATATGAGATTTTGTGGGTTATAGCACATTGTTTTTACAAAATTTTGTCCAAATTTTGAAAATAAATTAAATCAATAGCAACACTCTTTTAAGAAAAAATTTCAAATATCTTGTAAAAATTTGAGATTTTTGTGGGTTATAGCACACGGATTTTACAAAATTTTGTCAAATTTTAGAAAATAAATGAAATAAATAGCAACACTCTTTTAGTCCATAATTTCAAATATCTTGTAAAATTTTGAGATTTTTGTGGGTTATAGCACACGGATTTTACAAAATTTTGTCAAATTTTAGAAAATAAATGCAATAAATAGCAACTCTCATTTAATCCATAATTTCTAATATCTTGTAAAAATTTGAGATTTTGTGGGTTATAGCACATTGCTTTTACATAATTTTGTCAAATTTTAGAAAATAAATGAAATCAATAGCAACACTCTTTTAGTCCATAATTTCAAATATCTTGTAAAAATTTGAGATTTTGTGGGTTATAGCACATTGCTTTTACATAATTTTGTCAAATTTTAGAAAATAAATGAAATCAATAGCAACACTCTTTTAGTCCATAATTTCAAATATCTTGTAAAAATTTGAGATTTTTGTGGGTTATAGCACACGGATTTTACATAATTTTGTCAAATTTTAGAAAATAAATGAAATAAATAGCAACACTCTTTTAGTCCATAATTTCAAATATCTTGTAAAAATTTGAGATTTTTGTGGGTTATAGCACACGGATTTTACAAAAAATTTTCAAATTTTAGAAAATAAATGAAATAAATAGCAACACTCTTTTAGTCCATAATTTCAAATATCTTGTAAAATTTTGAGATATTTTGGGTTATAGCACACGGATTTTACAAAATTTTGTCAAATTTTAGAAAATAAATGCAATAAATAGTAACGCTCATGTAATGTATAATTTTTAATATCATGTAAAAATTTGAGATTTTGTGGGTTATAGCACATTGCTTTTACATAATTTTGTCAAATTTTAGAAAATAAATGAAATCAATAGCAACACTCTTTTAGTCCATAATTTCAAATATCTTGTAAAAATTTGAGATATTTGTGGGTTATAGCACACGGATTTTACAAAATTTTGTCAAATTTTAGAAAATAAATGAAATAAATAGCTATCACTCTTTTAATCTATAATTTCTAATATCTTGTAAAAATATGAGATTTTGTGGGTTATATAGCCCACTGCTTTTGCAAAATTTTGTCAAATTTTTGAAAATAAATGAAATCAATAGCAACACTCTTTTAGTCCATAATTTCAAATATCTTGTAAAAATTTGAGATTTTTGTGGGTTATATAGCACACGGATTTTAAAAAATTTTGTCAAATTTTAGAAAATAAATGAAATCAATAGCAACATTCTTTTAGTCCATAATTTCAAATATCTTGTAAAAATTTGAGATTTTTTGTGTTATAGCACACGGATTTTACAAACTTTTGTCAAAATTTAGAAAATAAATGCAATAAATAGCAACACTCTTTTAATCCATAATTTTTAATATCCTGTAAAAATATGAGATTTTGTGGGTTATAGCACATTGCTTTTACATAATTTTGTCAAATTTTAGAAAATAAATGAAATCAATAGCAACACTCTTTTAGTCCATAATTTCAAAATATCTTGTAAAAATTTGAGATTTTGTGGGTTATAGCACATTGCTTTTACATAATTTTGTTAAATTTTAGAAAATAAATGAAATTAATAGCAACACTCTTTTAGTCCATAATTTCAAATATCTTGTAAAAATTTGAGATTTTTGTGGGTTATAGCACACGGATTTTACAAAATTTTGTCAAATTTTAGAAAATAAATGAAATAAATAGCAACACTCTTTTAATGTATAATTTCTAATATCATGTAAAAATTGGATATTTTTTGGGTTATAGCACATTGTTTTTACATAATTTTGTCAAATTTTTGAAAATAAATGAAATTAATAGCAGCACTCTATTAGGCCATAATTTCAAATATCTTGTTAAAATTTGAGATTTTTGTGGGTTATAACACACGGATTTTACAAAATTTTGTCAAATTTTAGAAAATAAATGAAATCAATAGCAACACTCTTTTAGTCCATAATTTCAAATATCTTGTAAAAATTTGAGATTTTGTGGGTTATAGCACACGGATTTTACAAAATTTTGTCAAATTTTAGAAAATAAATGAAATAAATAGCAACACTCTTTTAATCCATAATTTCTAATATCATGTAAAATTTTGAGATTTTGTGGGTTATAGCACATTGCTTTTACATAATTTTGTCAAATTTTTGAAAATAAATGAAATCAATAGCAACACTTTTTTAGTCCGTAATTTCAAATATCTTGTAAAAATTTGAGATTTTTGTGAGCTATAGCACACGGATTTTACAAAATTTTGTCAAATTTTAGAAAATAAATAAAATTAATAGCAACACTCTTTTAGTCCATAATTTCAAATATCTTGTAAAAATTTGAGATTTTTGTGGGTTATAGCACACGGATTTTACAAAATTTTGTCAAATTAAAGAAAATAAATGCAATAAATAGCAACACTCTTTTAATCCATAATTTCTAATATCTTGTAAAAATTTGAGATTTTGTGGGTTATAGCACATTGCTTTTACAAAATTTTGTCAAATTTTTGAAAATAAATGAAATCAATAGCAACACTCTTTTAGTCCATAATTTCAAATATCTTGTAAAAATTTGAGATTTTTGTGGGCTACGGATTTTACAAAATTTTGTCAAATTTTAGAAAATAAATGAAATAAATAGCAACACTCATTTAATCCATAATTTCTAATATCTTGTAAAAATTTGAGATTTTGTGGGTTATAGCACATTGTTTTTACAAAATTTTGTCAAATTTTGAAAATAAATGAAATCAATAGCAACACTCTTTTAAGTCCATAATTTCAAATATCTTGTAAAAATTTGAGATTTTGTGGGTTATGAAACACAAAATTTTGTCAAACAATGAAAATAAATGAAATTAATAGTTATAGTCCATAATTTCAAATATCTTTTAGTTTTAGCAATATTTTACAAAATTTTGTCAAATTTTAGAAAATAAATGAAATAAATAGCAACACTCTTTTAGTCCATAATTTCTAATATCTTGTAAAAATTTGAGATTTTGTGGGTTATAGCACACTTTTTTACAAAATTTTGTCAAATTTTAGAAAATAAATGAAATCAATAGCAAACACTCTTTTAGTCCATAATTTCAAATATCTTGTAAAAATTTGAGATTTTGTGGGTTATAGCACATTGATTTTACAAAATTTTGTCAAATTTTAGAAAATAAATGAAATTAATAGCAACACTCTTTTAGTCCATAATTTCAAATATCTTGTAAAAATTTGAGATTTTTGTGGGTTATAGCACACTGATTTTACAAAATTTTGTCAAATTTTAGAAAATAAATGAAATCAATAGCAACACTCTTTTAGTCCATAATTTCAAATATCTTGTAAAAATTTGAGATTTTTGTGGGTTATAGCACACGATTTTACAAAATTTTGTCAAATTTTAGAAAATAAATGAAATTAATAGCAACACTCTTTTAGTCCATAATTTCAAATATCTTGTAAAAATTTGAGATTTTTGTGGGTTATAGCACACGATTTTACAAAATTTTGTCAAATTTTAGAAAATAAATGAAATTAATAGCAACACTCTTTTAGTCCATAATTTCAAATATCTTGTAAAAATTTGAGATTTTGTGGGTTATAGCACACGATTTTACAAAATTTTGTCAAATTTTAGAAAATAAATGAAATTAATAGCAACACTCTTTTAGTCCATAATTTCAAATATCTTGTAAAAATTTGAGATTTTTGTGGGGTTATAGCACACGGATTTTACAAAATTTTGTCAAATTTTAGAAAATAAATGAAATTAATAGCAACACTCTTTTAGTCCATAATTTCAAATATCTTGTAAAAATTTGAGATTTTTGTGGGTTATAGCACACGGATTTTACAAAATTTTGTCAAATTTTAGAAAATAAATGAAATCAATAGCAACACTCTTTTAGTCCATAATTTTTCAAATATCTTGTAAAAAATTTGAGATTTTGTGGGTTATAGCACACACATTTACAAAATTTTGTCAAATTTTAGAAAATAAATGAAATTAATAGAAACACTCTTTTAGTCCATAATTTCAAATATCTTGTAAAAATTTGAGATTTTTGTGGGGGTTATAGCACACGATTTTTTACAAAATTTTGTCAAATTTTAGAAAATAAATGAAATCAATAGCAACACTCTTTTAGTCCATAATTTCAAATATCTTGTAAAAATTTGAGATTTTTGTGGGTTATAGCACACTGATTTTACAAAATTTTGTCAAATTTTAGAAAATAAATGAAATCAATAGCAACACTCTTTTTAGTCCATAATTTCTAATATCTTGTAAAAATTTGAGATTTTGTGGGTTATAGCACACTGATTTTACAAAATTTTGTCAAATTTTAGAAAATAAATGAAATTAATAGCAACACTCTTTTAGTCCATAATTTCAAATATCTTGTAAAAATTTGAGATTTTTGTGGGTTATAGCACACTGATTTTACAAAATTTTGTCAAATTTTAGAAAATAAATGAAATCAATAGCAACACTCTTTTAGTCCATAATTTCAAATATCTTGTAAAAATTTGAGATTTTTGTGGGTTATAGCACACGGATTTTACAAATTTTTGTCAAATTTTAGAAAATAAATGAAATTAATAGAAACACTCTTTTAGTCCATAATTTCAAATATCTTGTAAAAATTTGAGATTTTGTGGGTTATAGCACATTGATTTTACAAAATTTTGTCAAATTTTAGAAAATAAATGAAATTAATATAACACACTCTTTTAGTCCATAATTTCAAATATCTTGTAAAAATTTGAGATTTTTGTGGGTTATAGCATAGCACACGATTTTACAAAATTTTGTCAAATTTTTAGAAAATAAATGAAATCAATAGCAACACTCTTTTAGTCCATAATTTCAAATATCTTGTAAAAATTTGAGATTTTTGTGGGTTATAGCACACTGATTTTACAAAATTTTGTCAAATTTTAGAAAATAAATGAAATTAATAGCAACACTCTTTTAGTCCATAATTTCAAATATCTTGTAAAAATTTGAGATTTTTGTGGGTTATAGCACACGGATTTTTACAAAATTTTGTCAAATTTTAGAAAATAAATGAAATTAATAGCAACACTCTTTTAGTCCATAATTTCAAATATCTTGTAAAAATTTGAGATTTTTGTGGGTTATAGCACACGGATTTTACAAAATTTTGTCAAATTTTAGAAAATAAATGAAATTAATAGCAACACTCTTTTAGTCCATAATTTCAAATATCTTGTAAAAATTTGAGATTTTGTGGGTTATAGCACATTGATTTTACAAAATTTTGTCAAATTTTAGAAAATAAATGAAATTAATAGCAACACTCTTTTTAGTCCATAATTTCTAATATCTTGTAAAAATTTGAGATTTTGTGGGTTATAGCACACTGATTTTACAAAATTTTGTCAAATTTTAGAAAATAAATGAAATCAATAGCAACACTCTTTTAGTCCATAATTTCAAATATCTTGTAAAAATTTGAGATTTTTGTGGGTTATAGCACACGGATTTTTACAAAATTTTGTCAAATTTTAGAAAATAAATGAAATCAATAGCAACACTCTTTTAGTCCATAATTTCAAATATCTTGTAAAAATTTGAGATTTTTGTGGGTTATAGCACATTGATTTTACAAAATTTTGTCAAATTTTAGAAAATAAAATGAAATCAATAGCAACACTCTTTTAGTCCATAATTTCAAATATCTTGTAAAAATTTGAGATTTTGTGGGTTATAGCACACGATTTTACAAAATTTTGTCAAATTTTAGAAAATAAATGAAATTAATAGCACACACTCTTTTAGTCCATAATTTCAAATATCTTGTAAAAATTTGAGATTTTGTGGGTTATAGCACATTGATTTTACAAAATTTTGTCAAATTTTAGAAAATAAATGAAATTAATAGCAACACTCTTTTAGTCCATAATTTCAAATATCTTGTAAAAATTTGAGATTTTTGTGGGTTATATAGCACATTGATTTTACAAAATTTTGTCAAATTTTAGAAAATAAATGAAATTAATAAACACTCTTTTAGTCCATAATTTCAAATATCTTGTAAAAATTTGAGATTTTGTGGGTTATAGCACACTGATTTTACAAAATTTTGTCAAATTTTAGAAAATAAATGAAATCAATAGCAACACTCTTTTAGTCCATAATTTCAAATATCTTGTAAAAATTTGAGATTTTTGTGGGTTATAGCACACTGATTTTACAAAATTTTGTCAAATTTTAGAAAATAAATGAAATTAATAGAAACACTCTTTTAGTCCATAATTTCAAATATCTTGTAAAAATTTGAGATTTTGTGGGTTATAGCACACGATTTTACAAAATTTTGTCAAATTTTAGAAAATAAATGAAATCAATAGAAACACTCTTTTAGTCCATAATTTCAAATATCTTGTAAAAATTTGAGATTTTGTGGGTTATAGCACATTGATTTTACAAAATTTTGTCAAATTTTAGAAAATAAATGAAATTAATAGCAAACACTCTTTTAGTCCATAATTTCAAATATCTTGTAAAAATTTGAGATTTTTGTGGGTTATAGCACACGATTTTACAAAATTTTGTCAAATTTTAGAAAATAAATGAAATTAATAGCAAACACTCTTTTAGTCCATAATTTCTAATATCTTGTAAAAATTTGAGATTTTGTGGGTTATAGCACACGATTTTACAAAATTTTGTCAAATTTTAGAAAATAAATGAAATTAATAGCAACACTCTTTTAGTCCATAATTTCTAATATCTTGTAAAAATTTGAGATTTTTGTGGGTTATAGCACACGATTTTACAAAATTTTGTCAAATTTTAGAAAATAAATGAAATTAATAGCAACACTCTTTTAGTCCATAATTTCAAATATCTTGTAAAAATTTGAGATTTTTGTGGGTTATAGCACACGGATTTTACAAAATTTTGTCAAATTTTAGAAAATAAATGAAATTAATAGCAACACTCTTTTAGTCCATAATTTCAAATATCTTGTAAAAATTTGAGATTTTTGTGGGTTATAGCACACGGATTTTACAAAATTTTGTCAAATTTTAGAAAATAAATGAAATTAATAGCAACACTCTTTTAGTCCATAATTTCAAATATCTTGTAAAAATTTGAGATTTTGTGGGTTATAGCACATTGATTTTACAAAATTTTGTCAAATTTTAGAAAATAAATGAAATTAATAGCAACACTCTTTTAGTCCATAATTTCAAATATCTTGTAAAAATTTGAGATTTTGTGGGTTATAGCACACGGATTTTACAAAATTTTGTCAAATTTTAGAAAATAAATGAAATTAATAGCAACACTCTTTTAGTCCATAATTTCAAATATCTTGTAAAAATTGAGAGATTTTGTGGGTTATAGCACACGGATTTTACAAAATTTTGTCAAATTTTTAGAAAATAAATGAAATTAATAGAAACACTCTTTTAGTCCATAATTTCAAATATCTTGTAAAAATTTGAGATTTTTGTGGGTTATAGCACACGGATTTTACAAAATTTTGTCAAATTTTAGAAAATAAATGAAATCAATAGAAACACTCTTTTAGTCCATAATTTCAAATATCTTGTAAAAATTTGAGATTTTTGTGGGTTATAGCACACGGATTTTACAAAATTTTGTCAAATTTTAGAAAATAAATGAAATTAATAGCAACACTCTTTTAGTCCATAATTTCAAATATCTTGTAAAAATTTGAGATTTTGTGGGTTATAGCACACTGATTTTACAAAATTTTGTCAAATTTTAGAAAATAAATGAAATCAATAGCAACACTCTTTTAGTCCATAATTTCAAATATCTTGTAAAAATTTGAGATTTTTGTGGGTTATAGCACACGATTTTACAAAATTTTGTCAAATTTTAGAAAATAAATGAAATTAATAGAAACACTCTTTTAGTCCATAATTTCAAATATCTTGTAAAAATTTGAGATTTTGTGGGTTATAGCACACTGATTTTACAAAATTTTGTCAAATTTTAGAAAATAAATGAAATTAATAGCAACACTCTTTTAGTCCATAATTTCAAATATCTTGTAAAAATTTGAGATTTTGTGGGTTATAGCACACGGATTTTACAAAATTTTGTCAAATTTTAGAAAATAAATGAAATTAATAGCAACACTCTTTTAGTCCATAATTTCAAATATCTTGTAAAAATTTGAGATTTTGTGGGTTATAGCACACTGATTTTACAAAATTTTGTCAAATTTTAGAAAATAAATGAAATCAATAGCAACACTCTTTTTAGTCCATAATTTCAAATATCTTGTAAAAATTTGAGATTTTTGTGGGTTATAGCACACTGGATTTTACAAAATTTTGTCAAATTTTAGAAAATAAATGAAATTAATAGCAACACTCTTTTAGTCCATAATTTCAAATATCTTGTAAAAATTTGAGATTTTTGTGGGTTATAGCACACGGATTTTTACAAAATTTTGTCAAATTTTAGAAAATAAATGAAATTAATAGCAAACACTCTTTTAGTCCATAATTTCAAATATCTTGTAAAAATTTGAGATTTTTGTGGGTTATAGCACATTGATTTTACAAAATTTTGTCAAATTTTAGAAAATAAATGAAATTAATAGCAACACTCTTTTAGTCCATAATTTCAAATATCTTGTAAAAATTTGAGATTTTTGTGGGTTATAGCACACTGATTTTACAAAATTTTGTCAAATTTTAGAAAATAAATGAAATTAATAGCAACACTCTTTTAGTCCATAATTTCAAATATCTTGTAAAAATTTGAGATTTTTGTGGGTTATAGCACACGGATTTTACAAAATTTTGTCAAATTTTAGAAAATAAATGAAATTAATAGCAACACTCTTTTAGTCCATAATTTCAAATATCTTGTAAAAATTTGAGATTTTGTGGGTTATAGCACATTGATTTTACAAAATTTTGTCAAATTTTAGAAAATAAATGAAATTAATAGCAACACTCTTTTAGTCCATAATTTCAAATATCTTGTAAAAATTTGAGATTTTGTGGGTTATAGCACATTGATTTTACAAAATTTTGTCAAATTTTAGAAAATAAATGAAATTAATAGAAACACTCTTTTAGTCCATAATTTCAAATATCTTGTAAAAATTTGAGATTTTGTGGGTTATAGCACACTGATTTTTACAAAATTTTGTCAAATTTTAGAAAATAAATGAAATCAATAGCAACACTCTTTTAGTCCATAATTTCAAATATCTTGTAAAAATTTGAGATTTTGTGGGTTATAGCACATTGATTTTACAAAATTTTGTCAAATTTTAGAAAATAAATGAAATTAATAGCAACACTCTTTTAGTCCATAATTTCAAATATCTTGTAAAAATTTGAGATTTTTGTGGGTTATAGCACACGGATTTTACAAAATTTTGTCAAATTTTAGAAAATAAATGAAATTAATAGAGCACACTCTTTTAGTCCATAATTTCAAATATCTTGTAAAAATTTGAGATTTTTGTGGGTTATAGCACACTGATTTTACAAAATTTTGTCAAATTTTAGAAAATAAATGAAATTAATAGCAACACTCTTTTAGTCCATAATTTCAAATATCTTGTAAAAATTTGAGATTTTGTGGGTTATAGCACACGGATTTTACAAAATTTTGTCAAATTTTAGAAAATAAATGAAATTAATAGAAACACTCTTTTAGTCCATAATTTCAAATATCTTGTAAAAATTTGAGATTTTTGTGGGTTATAGCACACGGATTTTACAAAATTTTGTCAAATTTTAGAAAATAAATGAAATCAATAGCAACACTCTTTTAGTCCATAATTTCTAATATCTTGTAAAAATTTGAGATTTTTGTGGGTTATAGCACACTGATTTTACAAAATTTTGTCAAATTTTAGAAAATAAATGAAATTAATAGCAACACTCTTTTAGTCCATAATTTCAAATATCTTGTAAAAATTTGAGATTTTGTGGGTTATAGCACACGGATTTTACAAAATTTTGTCAAATTTTAGAAAATAAATGAAATCAATAGCACACACTCTTTTAGTCCATAATTTCAAATATCTTGTAAAAATTTGAGATTTTGTGGGTTATAGCACACGGATTTTACAAAATTTTGTCAAATTTTAGAAAATAAATGAAATTAATAGCAACACTCTTTTAGTCCATAATTTCAAATATCTTGTAAAAATTTGAGATTTTTGTGGGTTATAGCACACGGATTTTACAAAATTTTGTCAAATTTTAGAAAATAAATGAAATTAATAGCAACACTCTTTTAGTCCCATAATTTCAAATATCTTGTAAAAATTTTGAGATTTTTGTGGGTTATAGCACACGGATTTTACAAAATTTTGTCAAATTTTAGAAAATAAATGAAATTAATAGCAACACTCTTTTAGTCCATAATTTCAAATATCTTGTAAAAATTTGAGATTTTTGTGGGTTATAGCACACGGATTTTACAAAATTTTGTCAAATTTTAGAAAATAAATGAAATTAATAGCAACACTCTTTTAGTCCATAATTTCAAATATCTTGTAAAAATTTGAGATTTTTGTGGGTTATAGCACACGATTTTACAAAATTTTGTCAAATTTTAGAAAATAAATGAAATCAATAGCAACACTCTTTTAGTCCATAATTTCAAATATCTTGTAAAAATTTGAGATTTTTGTGGGTTATAGCACATTGATTTTACAAAATTTTGTCAAAATTTTAGAAAAATAAATGAATTAATAGCAACACTCTTTTAGTCCATAATTTCAAATATCTTGTAAAAATTTGAGATTTTTGTGGGTTATAGCACACGATTTTACAAAATTTTGTCAAATTTTAGAAAATAAATGAAATTAATAGCAACACTCTTTTAGTCCATAATTTCAAATATCTTGTAAAAATTTGAGATTTTTTGTGGGTTATAGCACACGGATTTTACAAAATTTTGTCAAATTTTAGAAAATAAATGAAATTAATAGCAACACTCTTTTAGTCCATAATTTCAAATATCTTGTAAAAATTTGAGATTTTTGTGGGTTATAGCACACGGATTTTACAAAATTTTGTCAAATTTTAGAAAATAAATGAAATTAATAGAAACACTCTTTTAGTCCATAATTTCAAATATCTTGTAAAAATTTGAGATTTTGTGGGTTATAGCACACTGATTTTACAAAATTTTGTCAAATTTTAGAAAATAAATGAAATTAATAGCAACACTCTTTTAGTCCATAATTTCAAATATCTTGTAAAAATTTGAGATTTTGTGGGTTATAGCACACGATTTTACAAAATTTTGTCAAATTTTAGAAAATAAATGAAATTAATAGCAACACTCTTTTTAGTCCATAATTTCAAATATCTTGTAAAAATTTGAGATTTTTGTGGGTTATAGCACACTGATTTTACAAAATTTTGTCAAATTTTAGAAAATAAATGAAATTAATAGCAACACTCTTTTAGTCCATAATTTCAAATATCTTGTAAAAATTTGAGATTTTGTGGGTTATAGCACACACGATTTTACAAAATTTTGTCAAATTTTAGAAAATAAATGAAATCAATAGCAACACTCTTTTAGTCCATAATTTCAAATATCTTGTAAAAATTTGAGATTTTTGTGGGTTATAGCACACTGATTTTACAAAATTTTGTCAAATTTTAGAAAATAAATGAAATCAATAGCAACACTCTTTTAGTCCATAATTTCAAATATCTTGTAAAAATTTGAGATTTTTGTGGGTTATAGCACACTGATTTTACAAAATTTTGTCAAATTTTAGAAAATAAATGAAATTAATAGAAACACTCTTTTAGTCCATAATTTCAAATATCTTGTAAAAATTTGAGATTTTGTGGGTTATAGCACACGGATTTTACAAAATTTTGTCAAATTTTAGAAAATAAATGAAATTAATAGCAACACTCTTTTAGTCCATAATTTCAAATATCTTGTAAAAATTTGAGATTTTTTGTGGGTTATAGCACATTGATTTTACAAAATTTTGTCAAATTTTAGAAAATAAATGAAATTAATAGCAACACTCTTTTAGTCCATAATTTCAAATATCTTGTAAAAATTTGAGATTTTTGTGGGTTATAGCACACTGATTTTACAAAATTTTGTCAAATTTTAGAAAATAAATGAAATCAATAGCAACACTCTTTTTAGTCCATAATTTCAAATATCTTGTAAAAATTTGAGATTTTTGTGGGTTATAGCACACTGATTTTACAAAATTTTGTCAAATTTTAGAAAATAAATGAAATTAATAGCAACACTCTTTTAGTCCATAATTTCAAATATCTTGTAAAAATTTGAGATTTTGTGGGTTATAGCACACTGATTTTACAAAATTTTGTCAAATTTTAGAAAATAAATGAAATTAATAGCAACACTCTTTTAGTCCATAATTTCAAATATCTTGTAAAAATTTGAGATTTTTGTGGGTTATAGCACACGGATTTTACAAAATTTTGTCAAATTTTAGAAAATAAATGAAATCAATAGCAAACACTCTTTAGTCCATAATTTCAAATATCTTGTAAAAATTTGAGATTTTGTGGGTTATAGCACACTGATTTTACAAAATTTTGTCAAATTTTAGAAAATAAATGAAATTAATAGCAACACTCTTTTAGTCCATAATTTCAAATATCTTGTAAAAATTTGAGATTTTTGTGGGTTATAGCACACGGATTTTACAAAATTTTGTCAAATTTTAGAAAATAAATGAAATTAATAGCAACACTCTTTTAGTCCATAATTTCAAATATCTTGTAAAAATTTGAGATTTTTGTGGGTTATAGCACACGGATTTTACAAAATTTTGTCAAATTTTAGAAAATAAATGAAATTAATAGCAACACTCTTTTAGTCCATAATTTCTAATATCTTGTAAAAATTTGAGATTTTGTGGGTTATAGCACACTGATTTTACAAAATTTTGTCAAATTTTAGAAAATAAATGAAATCAATAGCAACACTCTTTTAGTCCATAATTTCTAATATCTTGTAAAAATTTGAGATTTTGTGGGTTATAGCACACTGATTTTACAAAATTTTGTCAAATTTTAGAAAATAAATGAAATCAATAGCAACACTCTTTTAGTCCATAATTTCAAATATCTTGTAAAAATTTGAGATTTTTGTGGGTTATAGCACACGGATTTTACAAAATTTTGTCAAATTTTAGAAAATAAATGAAATCAATAGCAACACTCTTTTAGTCCCATAATTTCAAATATCTTGTAAAAATTTGAGATTTTTGTGGGTTATAGCACTGATTTTACAAAATTTTGTCAAATTTTAGAAAATAAATGAAATTAATAGCAACACTCTTTTAGTCCATAATTTCAAATATCTTGTAAAAATTTGAGATTTTTGTGGGTTATAGCACATTGATTTTACAAAATTTTGTCAAATTTTAGAAAATAAATGAAATCAATAGCAACACTCTTTTAGTCCATAATTTCAAATATCTTGTAAAAATTTGAGATTTTTGTGGGTTATAGCACACTGATTTTACAAAATTTTGTCAAATTTTAGAAAATAAATGAAATCAATAGCAACACTCTTTTAGTCCATAATTTCAAATATCTTGTAAAAATTTGAGATTTTTGTGGGTTATAGCACACTGATTTTACAAAATTTTGTCAAATTTTAGAAAATAAATGAAATCAATAGCAACACTCTTTTTAGTCCATAATTTCAAATATCTTGTAAAAATTTGAGATTTTTGTGGGTTATAGCACACGATTTTACAAAAATTTTGTCAAATTTTAGAAAATAAATGAAATCAATAGCAACACTCTTTTAGTCCATAATTTCAAATATCTTGTAAAAATTTGAGATTTTGTGGGTTATAGCACACGGATTTTACAAAATTTTGTCAAATTTTAGAAAATAAATGAAATTAATAGCAAACACTCTTTTAGTCCATAATTTCAAATATCTTGTAAAAATTTGAGATTTTGTGGGTTATAGCACACGATTTTACAAAATTTTGTCAAATTTTAGAAAATAAATGAAATTAATAGCAACACTCTTTTAGTCCATAATTTCAAATATCTTGTAAAAATTTGAGATTTTTGTGGGTTATAGCACACGGATTTTTACAAAATTTTGTCAAATTTTAGAAAATAAATGAAATCAATAGCAACACTCTTTTAGTCCCATAATTTCAAATATCTTGTAAAAATTTGAGATTTTGTGGGTTATAGCACACTGATTTTACAAAATTTTGTCAAATTTTAGAAAATAAATGAAATTAATAGCAACACTCTTTTAGTCCATAATTTCAAATATCTTGTAAAAATTTGAGATTTTTGTGGGTTATAGCACACGATTTTACAAAATTTTGTCAAATTTTAGAAAATAAATGAAATTAATAGCAACACTCTTTTAGTCCATAATTTCAAATATCTTGTAAAAATTTGAGATTTTTGTGGGTTATAGCACACGTTTTTACAAAATTTTGTCAAATTTTAGAAAATAAATGAAATTAATAGCAACACTCTTTTAGTCCATAATTTCAAATATCTTGTAAAAATTTGAGATTTTGTGGGTTATAGCACACTGATTTTACAAAATTTTGTCAAATTTTGAAAATAAATGAAATCAATAGCAACACTCTTTTAGTCCATAATTTCAAATATCTTGTAAAAATTTGAGATTTTGTGGGTTATAGCACACGGATTTTACAAAATTTTGTCAAATTTTAGAAAATAAATGAAATCAATAGCAACACTCTTTTAGTCCATAATTTCAAATATCTTGTAAAAATTTGAGATTTTTGTGGGTTATAGCACACGGATTTTACAAAATTTTGTCAAATTTTAGAAAATAAATGAAATCAATAGCAACACTCTTTTAGTCCATAATTTCAAATATCTTGTAAAAATTTGAGATTTTGTGGGTTATAGCACACGTTTTTACAAATTTTGTCAAATTTTAGAAAATAAATGAAATCAATAGCAACACTCTTTTAGTCCATAATTTCAAATATCTTGTAAAAATTTGAGATTTTGTGGGTTATAGCACACGGATTTTACAAAATTTTGTCAAATTTTAGAAAATAAATGAAATTAATAGCAACACTCTTTTAGTCCATAATTTCAAATATCTTGTAAAAATTTGAGATTTTTGTGGGTTATAGCACACTGATTTTACAAAATTTTGTCAAATTTTAGAAAATAAATGAAATTAATAGCAACACTCTTTTAGTCCATAATTTCAAATATCTTGTAAAAATTTGAGATTTTGTGGGTTATAGCACACGGATTTTACAAAATTTTGTCAAATTTTAGAAAATAAATGAAATCAATAGCAACACTCTTTTAGTCCATAATTTCAAATATCTTGTAAAAATTTGAGATTTTTGTGGGTTATAGCACACTGATTTTACAAAATTTTGTCAAATTTTAGAAAATAAATGAAATTAATAGCAACACTCTTTTAGTCCATAATTTCAAATATCTTGTAAAAATTTGAGATTTTTGTGGGTTATAGCACACGGATTTTACAAAATTTTGTCAAATTTTAGAAAATAAATGAAATTAATAGCAACACTCTTTTAGTCCATAATTTCAAATATCTTGTAAAAATTTGAGATTTTGTGGGTTATAGCACACTGATTTTACAAAATTTTGTCAAATTTTAGAAAATAAATGAAATTAATAGCAACACTCTTTTAGTCCATAATTTCAAATATCTTGTAAAAATTTGAGATTTTTGTGGGTTATAGCACACTGATTTTTACAAAATTTTGTCAAATTTTAGAAAATAAATGAAATCAATAGCAACACTCTTTTAGTCCCATAATTTCAAATATCTTGTAAAAATTTGAGATTTTGTGGGTTATAGCACACGGATTTTACAAAATTTTGTCAAATTTTAGAAAATAAATGAAATTAATAGCAACACTCTTTTAGTCCATAATTTCAAATATCTTGTAAAAATTTGAGATTTTGTGGGTTATAGCACACTGATTTTACACAAATTTTGTCAAATTTTAGAAAATAAATGAAATAATAGCAACACTCTTTTAGTCCATAATTTCAAATATCTTGTAAAAATTTGAGATTTTTGTGGGTTATAGCACATTGATTTTACAAAATTTTGTCAAATTTTAGAAAATAAATGAAATCAATAGCAACACTCTTTTAGTCCATAATTTCAAATATCTTGTAAAAATTTGAGATTTTGTGGGTTATAGCACACGGATTTTACAAAATTTTGTCAAATTTTAGAAAATAAATGAAATTAATAGCAACACTCTTTTAGTCCATAATTTCAAATATCTTGTAAAAATTTGAGATTTTGTGGGTTATAGCACACTGATTTTACAAAATTTTGTCAAATTTTAGAAAATAAATGAAATTAATAGCACACACTCTTTTAGTCCATAATTTCAAATATCTTGTAAAAATTTGAGATTTTTGTGGGTTATAGCACACGGATTTTACAAAATTTTGTCAAATTTTAGAAAATAAATGAAATTAATAGCAACACTCTTTTAGTCCATAATTTCAAATATCTTGTAAAAATTTGAGATTTTTGTGGGTTATAGCACACGGATTTTACAAAATTTTGTCAAATTTTAGAAAATAAATGAAATCAATAGCAACACTCTTTTAGTCCATAATTTCAAATATCTTGTAAAAATTTGAGATTTTGTGGGTTATAGCACACGGATTTTTACAAAATTTTGTCAAATTTTAGAAAATAAATGAAATCAATAGCAAACACTCTTTTAGTCCATAATTTCAAATATCTTGTAAAAATTTGAGATTTTGTGGGTTATAGCACACTGATTTTACAAAATTTTGTCAAATTTTAGAAAATAAATGAAATCAATAGCAACACTCTTTTAGTCCATAATTTCAAATATCTTGTAAAAATTTGAGATTTTGTGGGTTATAGCACATTGATTTTACAAAATTTTGTCAAATTTTAGAAAATAAATGAAATCAATAGCAACACTCTTTTAGTCCCATAATTTCAAATATCTTGTAAAAATTTGAGATTTTTGTGGGTTATAGCACACGGATTTTACAAAATTTTGTCAAATTTTAGAAAATAAATGAAATTAATAGAAACACTCTTTTAGTCCATAATTTCAAATATCTTGTAAAAATTTGAGATTTTTGTGGGTTATAGCACACTGATTTTACAAAAATTTTGTCAAATTTTAGAAAATAAATGAAATCAATAGCAACACTCTTTTAGTCCATAATTTCTAATATCTTGTAAAAATTTGAGATTTTGTGGGTTGCACACGGATTTTACAAAATTTTGTCAAATTTTAGAAAATAAATGAAATCAATAGCAACACTCTTTTAGTCCATAATTTCAAATATCTTGTAAAAATTTGAGATTTTGTGGGTTATAGCACACTGATTTTACAAAATTTTGTCAAATTTTAGAAAATAAATGAAATCAATAGCAACACTCTTTTAGTCCCATAATTTCAAATATCTTGTAAAAATTTGAGATTTTGTGGGTTATAGCACACGATTTTACAAAATTTTGTCAAACTTTAGAAAATAAATGAAATTAATAGCAACACTCTTTTAGTCCATAATTTCTAATATCTTGTAAAAATTTGAGATTTTGTGGGTTATAGCACATTGATTTTACAAAATTTTGTCAAATTTTAGAAAATAAATGAAATTAATAGCAACACTCTTTTAGTCCATAATTTCAAATATCTTGTAAAAATTTGAGATTTTTGTGGGTTATAGCACACTGATTTTACAAAATTTTGTCAAATTTTAGAAAATAAATGAAATCAATAGCAACACTCTTTTAGTCCATAATTTCTATATCTTGTAAAAATTTGAGATTTTGTGGGTATATAACACTGATTTTACAAAATTTTGTCAAATTTTAGAAAATAAATGAAATCAATAGCAACACTCTTTTAGTCCATAATTTCAAATATCTTGTAAAAATTTGAGATTTTTGTGGGTTATAGCACACGGATTTTACAAAATTTTGTCAAATTTTAGAAAATAAATGAAATCAATAGCAACACTCTTTTAGTCCATAATTTCAAATATCTTGTAAAAATTTGAGATTTTTGTGGGTTATAGCACACGGATTTTACAAAATTTTGTCAAATTTTAGAAAATAAATGAAATCAATAGCACACTCTTTTAGTCCATAATTTCTAATATCTTGTAAAAATTTTGATTTTTGTGGGGTTATAGCACATTGATTTTACAAAATTTTGTCAAATTTTAGAAAATAAATGAAATTAATAGCAACACTCTTTTAGTCCATAATTTCAAATATCTTGTAAAAATTTGAGATTTTGTGGGTTATAGCACACTGATTTTACAAAATTTTGTCAAATTTTAGAAAATAAATGAAATCAATAGCAAACACTCTTTTAGTCCATAATTTCTAATATCTTGTAAAAATTGAGATTTTGTGGGTTATAGCACACGATTTTACAAATTTTGTCAATTTTTGAAAATAAATGAAATTAATAGCAACACTCTTTTAGTCCATAATTTCAAATATCTTGTAAAAATTTGAGATTTTTGTGGGTTATAGCACACGGATTTTACAAAATTTTGTCAAATTTTAGAAAATAAATGAAATCAATAGCAACACTCTTTTAGTCCATAATTTCAAATATCTTGTAAAAATTTGAGATTTTTGTGGGTTATAGCACACGGATTTTACAAAATTTTGTCAAATTTTAGAAAATAAATGAAATCAATAGCAACACTCTTTTAAGTCCATAATTTCTAATATCTTGTAAAAATTTGAGATTTTGTGGGTTATATAGCACATTTTACAAAATTTTGTCAAATTTTTAGAAAATAAATGAAATCAATAGCAACACTCTTTTAGTCCATAATTTCAAATATCTTGTAAAAATTTGAGATTTTTGTGGGTTATAGCACACGGATTTTACAAAATTTGTCAAATTTTAGAAAATAAATGAAATTAATAGCAACACTCTTTTAGTCCATAATTTCAAATATCTTGTAAAAATTTGAGATTTTGTGGGTTATAGCACATTGATTTTTACAAAATTTTGTCAAATTTTAGAAAATAAATGAAATCAATAGCAACACTCTTTTAGTCCATAATTTCAAATATCTTGTAAAAATTTGAGATTTTTGTGGGTTATATAGCACACGGATTTTACAAAATTTTGTCAAATTTTAGAAAATAAATGAAATAAATAGCAACACTCTTTTAGTCCATAATTTCAAATATCTTGTAAAAATTTGAGATTTTTTGTGGGTTATAGCACACGATTTTACAAAATTTTGTCAAATTTTAGAAAATAAATGAAATTAATAGCAACACTCTTTTAGTCCATAATTTCAAATATCTTGTAAAAATTTGAGATTTTGTGGGTTATATAGCACATTGATTTTACAAAATTTTGTCAAATTTTAGAAAATAAATGAAATCAATAGCAACACTCTTTTAGTCCATAATTTCAAATATCTTGTAAAAATTTGAGATTTTTGTGGGTTATAGCACACGGATTTTACAAAATTTTGTCAAATTTTAGAAAATAAATGAAATTAATAGCAACACTCTTTTAGTCCATAATTTCAATATCTTGTAAAAATTTGAGATTTTGTGGGTTATAGCACACGATTTTTACAAAATTTTGTCAAATTTTTGAAAATAAATGAAATCAATAGCAACATTCTTTTAGTCCATAATTTCAAATATCGTGTAAAAATTTGAGTTTTGTGGGTTATAGCACACGATTTTACAAAATTTTGTCAAATTTTAGAAAATAAATGAAATCAATAGCAAACACTCTTTTAGTCCATAATTTCAAATATCTTGTAAAAATTTGAGAGATTTTGTGTGGTTATAGCACACGGATTTTACAAAATTTTGTCAAATTTTAGAAAATAAAAATGAAATCAATAGCAACACTCTTTTAGTCCATAATTTCTAATATCTTGTAAAAATTTGAGATTTTGTGGGTTATAGCACATTTTTACAAAATTTTGTCAAATTTTAGAAAATAAATGAAATCAATAGCAACACTCTTTTAGTCCATAATTTCAAATATCTTGTAAAAATTTGAGATTTTGTGGGTTATAGCACATTGATTTTACAAAATTTTGTCAAATTTTTGAAAATAAATGAAATCAATAGCAACACTCTTTTAGTCCATAATTTCAAATATCTTGTAAAAAATTTAGATTTTTGTGGGTTATATAGCACACGGATTTTACAAAATTTTGTCAAATTTTAGAAAATAAATGAAATTAATAGCAACACTCTTTTAGTCCATAATTTCTAATATCTTGTAAAAATTTGAGATTTTGTGGGTTATAGCACATTGATTTTACAAAATTTTGTCAAATTTTAGAAAATAAATGAAAATTAATAAAACACTCTTTTAGTCCATAATTTCAAATATCTTGTAAAAATTTGAGATTTTTGTGGGTTATAGCACACGGATTTTACAAAATTTTGTCAAATTTTTAGAAAATAAATGAAATCAATAGCAACACTCTTTTAGTCCATAATTTCTAATATCTTGTAAAAATTTGAGATTTTGTGGGTTATAGCACACTGATTTTACAAAATTTTGTCAAATTTTAGAAAATAAATGAAATCAATAGAAACACTCTTTTAGTCCATAATTTCAAATATCTTGTAAAAATTTGAGATTTTTGTGGGTTATAGCACACGATTTTACAAAATTTTGTCAAATTTTAGAAAATAAATGAAATTAATAGCAAACACTCTTTTAGTCCATAATTTCAAATATCTTGTAAAAATTTGAGATTTTTGTGGGTTATAGCACACGGATTTTACAAAATTTTGTCAAATTTAGAAAATAAATGAAATTAATAGCACTCTTTTAGTCCATAATTTCAAATATCTTGTAAAAATTTGAGATTTTGTGGGTTATAGCACACGATTTTACAAAATTTTGTCAAATTTTAGAAAATAAATGAAATTAATAGCAACACTCTTTTAGTCCATAATTTCAAATATCTTGTAAAAATTTGAGATTTTTGTGGGTTATAACACACGGATTTTACAAAATTTTGTCAAATTTTTAGAAAATAAATGAAATCAATAGCAACACTCTTTTAGTCCATAATTTCAAATATCTTGTAAAAATTTGAGATTTTTGTGGGTTATAGCACACGGATTTTACAAAATTTTGTCAAATTTTAGAAAATAAATGAAATCAATAGCAACACTCTTTTAGTCCATAATTTCAAATATCTTGTAAAAATTTGAGATTTTGTGGGTTATAGCACACGGATTTTACAAAATTTTGTCAAATTTTTGAAAATAAATGAAATCAATAGCAACACTCTTTTAGTCCATAATTTCAAATATCTTGTAAAAATTTGAGATTTTTGTGGGTTATAGCACACGGATTTTACAAAATTTTGTCAAATTTTAGAAAATAAATGAAATCAATAGCAACACTCTTTTAGTCCATAATTTCTAATATCTTGTAAAAATTTGAGATTTTGTGGGTTATAGCACATTGATTTTACAAAATTTTGTCAAATTTTAGAAAATAAATGAAATCAATAGCAACACTCTTTTAGTCCATAATTTCAAATATCTTGTAAAAATTTGAGATTTTTGTGGGTTATAGCACATTGATTTTACAAAATTTTGTCAAATTTTAGAAAATAAATGAAATCAATAGCAACACTTCTTTTAGTCCATAATTTCAAATATCTTGTAAAAATTTGAGATTTTTGTGGGTTATAGCACACGATTTTTACAAAATTTTGTCAAATTTTAGAAAATAAATGAAATCAATAGCAACACTCTTTTAGTCCATAATTTCAAATATCTTGTAAAAATTTGAGATTTTGTGGGTTATAGCACATTGATTTTACATAATTTTGTCAAATTTTAGAAAATAAATGAAATCAATAGCAACACTCTTTTAGTCCATAATTTCAAATATCTTGTAAAAATTTGAGATTTTTGTGGGTTATAGCACACGGATTTTACAAAATTTTGTCAAATTTTAGAAAATAAATGAAATCAATAGCAACACTCTTTTAGTCCATAATTTCAAATATCTTGTAAAAATTTGAGATTTTGTGGGTTATAGCACATTGATTTTACAAAATTTTGTCAAATTTTAGAAAATAAATGAAATCAATAGCAACACTCTTTTAGTCCATAATTTCTAATATCTTGTAAAAATTTGAGATTTTTGTGGGTTATAGCACACGGATTTTACAAAATTTTGTCAAATTTTAGAAAATAAATGAAATCAATAGCAACACTCTTTTAGTCCATAATTTCAAATATCTTGTAAAAATTTGAGATTTTTGTGGGTTATAGCACACGGATTTTACAAAATTTTGTCAAATTTTAGAAAATAAATGAAATCAATAGCAACACTCTTTTAGTCCATAATTTCTAATATCTTGTAAAAATTTGAGATTTTTTTGGTTATAGCACATTGCTTTTACAAAATTTTGTCAAATTTTTGAAAATAAATGAAATCAATAGCAACACTCTTTTAGTCCATAATTTCAAATATCTTGTAAAAATTTGAGATTTTTGTGGGTTATAGCACACGGATTTTACAAAATTTTGTCAAATTTTAGAAAATAAATGAAATCAATAGCAACACTCTTTTAGTCCATAATTTCAAATATCTTGTAAAAATTTGAGATTTTTGTGGGTTATAGCACACGGATTTTACAAAATTTTGTCAAATTTTAGAAAATAAATGAAATTAATAGCAACACTCTTTTAGTCCATAATTTCAAATATCTTGTAAAAATTTGAGATTTTGTGGGTTATAGCACATTGATTTTTACAAAATTTTGTCAAATTTTAGAAAATAAATGAAATCAATAGCAACACTCTTTTAGTCCATAATTTCAAATATCTTGTAAAAATTTGAGATTTTTGTGGGTTATAGCACACGGATTTTACAAAATTTTGTCAAATTTTAGAAAATAAATGAAATCAATAGCAACACTCTTTTAGTCCATAATTTCAAATATCTTGTAAAAATTTGAGATTTTTGTGGGTTATAGCACATTGATTTTACAAAATTTTGTCAAATTTTAGAAAATAAATGAAATAAATAGCAACACTCTTTTAGTCCATAATTTCAAATATCTTGTAAAAATTTGAGATTTTGTGGGTTATAGCACACTTTTACAAAATTTTGTCAAATTTTAGAAAATAAATGAAATCAATAGCAACACTCTTTTAGTCCATAATTTCAAATATCTTGTAAAAATTTGAGATTTTGTGGGTTATAGCACACGATTTTAAAAAAATTTGTCAAATTTTAGAAAATAAATGAAATCAATAGCACTCTTTTAGTCCATAATTTCAAATATCTTGTAAAAATTTGAGATTTTTGTGGGTTATAGCACACGGATTTTACAAAATTTTGTCAAATTTTAGAAAATAAATGAAATAAATAGCAACACTCTTTTAGTCCATAATTTCTAATATCTTGTAAAAATTTGAGATTTTGTGGGTTATAGCACATTGCATTTACAAAATTTTGTCAAATTTTAGAAAATAAATGAAATCAATAGCAACACTCTTTTAGTCCATAATTTCAAATATCTTGTAAAAATTTGAGATTTTTGTGGGTTATAGCACACGGATTTTACAAAATTTTGTCAAATTTTAGAAAATAAATAAATGAAATAGCAAATAGCAACATCTAAAAATTTATTTTGTGGGTCCATAATTTCTAGAAAATTTAAATGAAATCAAATTTGAGATTTTGTAGTTATACTCTTTTACATATTTCAAATATCTTGTAAAAATTTGAGATTTTGAAAATAAATGGGTTATAGCACATTGCTTTTACATAATTTTGTCAAATTTTAGAAAATAAATGAAATCAATAGCAACACTCTTTTAGTCCATAATTTCAAATATCTTGTAAAAATTTGAGATTTTGTGGGTTATAGCACATTGCTTTTACATAATTTTGTCAAATTTTAGAAAATAAATGAAATCAATAGCAACACTCTTTCAGTCCATAATTTCAAATATCTTGTAAAAATTTGAGATTTTTGTGGGTTATTATAGCACACGGATTTTACATAATTTTGTCAAATTTTAGAAAATAAATGAAATCAATAGCAACACTCTCTTAGTCCATAATTTCAAATATCTTGTAAAAATTTGAGATTTTTGTGGGTTATAGCACACGGATTTTACAAAATTTTGTCAAATTTTAGAAAATAAATGAAATTAATAACAACTCTCTTTTAATCCATAATTTCTAATATCTTGTAAAAATTGAGATATTTTGTGGGTTATAGCACATTGCTTTTACAAAATTTTGTCAAATTTTTGAAAATAAATGAAATCAATAGCAACACTCTTTCAGTCCATAATTTCAAATATCTTGTAAAAATTTGAGATTTTTGTGGGTTATAGCACACGGATTTTACATAATTTTGTCAAATTTTAGAAAATAAATGAAATCAATAGCAACACTCTTTTAGTCCATAATTTCAAATATCTTGTAAAAATTTGAGATTTTTGTGGGTTATAGCACACGGATTTTACAAAATTTTGTCAAATTTTAGAAAATAAATGCAATAAATAGCAACACTCTTTTAATCCATAATTTCTAATATCTTGTAAAAATTTGAGATTTTGTGGGTTATAGCACATTGCTTTTACATAATTTTGTCAAATTTTTGAAAATAAATGAAATCAATAGCAACACTATTTTAGTCCATAATTTCAAATATCTTGTAAAATTTTGAGATTTTTGTGGGTTATAGCACACGAATTTTACAAAATTTTGTCAAATTTTAGAAAATAAATGCAATAAATAGCAACACTCTTTTAATCCATAATTTCAAATATCTTGTAAAAATTTGAGATTTTGTGGGTTATAACACACTGCTTTTTACAAAATTTTGTCAAATTTGAAAATAAATTAAATCAATAGCAATACTCTTTTAAGACAAAATTTCAAATATCTTGTAAAAATTTGAGATTTTTGTGGGTTATATAGCACACGGATTTTATAAAATTTTATCAAATTTTAGAAAATAAATGAAATCAATAGCAACACTCTTTTAGTCCATAATTTCAAATATCTTGTAAAAATTTGAGATTTTTGTGGGTTATAACACACGGATTTTACAAAATTTTGTCAAATTTTAGAAAATAAATGAAATAAATAGCAGCCCTCATGTAATGTATAATTTCTAATATCATGTAAAATTTTGAGATTTTGTGTGTTATATAGCACATTGCTTTTACATAATTTTGTCAATTTTTTGAAAATAAATGAAATCAATAGCAACACTATTTTAGTCCATAATTTCAAATATCTTGTAAAATTTTGAGATTTTTGTGGGTTATAGCATACGGATTTTACAAAATTTTGTCAAAATTTAGAAAATAAATGAAATAAATAGCTAACACTCTTTTAATCCATAATTTCTAATATCATGTAAAAATATGAGATTTTGTGGGTTATAGCACACTGCTTTTACAAAATTTTGTCAAATTTTTGAAAATAAATGAAATCAATAGCAACACTCTTTTAGACCATAATTTCAAATATCTTGTAAAAATTTGAGATTTTTGTGGGTTATAGCACACTACTTTTAAAAAATTTTGTCAAATTTTAGAAAATAAATGAAATCAATAGCAACATTCTTTTAGTCCATAATTTCAATTATCTTGTAAAAATTTGAGATTTTTTGGGTTATAGCACACGGATTTTACAAACTTTTGTCAAAATTTAGAAAATAAATGCAATAAATAGCAACCCTCATGTAATGTATAATTTTTAATATCATGTAAAAATTTGAGATTTTGTGGGTTATATAGCACATTGCTTTTACATAATTTTGTCAAATTTTAGAAAATAAATAAAATCAATAGCAACACTCTTTTAGTCCATAATTTCAAATATCTTGTAAAAATTTGAGATTTTTGTGGGTTATAGCACACGGATTTTACAAAATTTTGTCAAATTTTAGAAAATAAATGCAATAAATAGCAACACTCATGTAATCTATAATTTCTAATATCAAGTAAAAATATGAGATTTTGTGGGTTATAACACACTGCTTTTTCAAAATTTTGTCCAAATTTGAAAATAAATTAAATCAATAGCAATACTCTTTTAAGACAAAATTTCAAATATCTTGTAAAAATTTGAGATTTTTGTGGGTTATATAGCACACGGATTTTATAAAATTTTATCAAATTTTAGAAAATAAATGAAATCAATAGCAACACTCTTTTAGTCCATAATTTCAAATATCTTGTAAAAATTTGAGATTTTTGTGGGTTATAACACACGGATTTTACAAAATTTTGTCAAATTTTAGAAAATAAATGCAATAAATAGCAACACTCTTTTAATGTATAATTTCTAATATCTTGTAAAAATTTGAGATTTTGTGGGTTATATAGCACATTGATTTTACAAAATTTTGTCAATTTTTTGAAAATAAATGAAATCAATAGCAACACTCTTTTAGTCCATAATTTCAAATATCTTGTAAAAATTTGAGATTTTTGTGGGTTATAGCACACGGATTTTACAAAATTTTGTCAAAATTTAGAAAATAAATGAAATAAATAGCTATCACTCCTTTAATCCATAATTTCTAATATCTTGTAAAAATATGAGATTTTGTGGGTTATAGCACACTGCTTTTACAAAATTTTGTCAAATTTTTGAAAATAAATGAAATCAATAGCAACACTCTTTTAGTCCATAATTTCAAATATCTTGTAAAAATTTGAGATTTTTGTGGGTTATAGCACACGAAATTTACAAAAATTTGTCAAATTTTAGAAAATAAATGAAATCAATAGCAACACTCTTTTAGTCCATAATTTCAAATATCTTGTAAAAATTTGAGATTTTTTGGGTTATAGCACACGGATTTTACAAAATTTTGTCAAAATTTAGAAAATAAATGAAATAAATAGCAACACTCTTTTAATGTATAATTTCTAATATCTTGTAAAAATTTGAGATTTTGTGGGTTATAGCACATTGCTTTTACATAATTTTGTCAAATTTTAGAAAATAAATAAAATCAATAGCAACACTCTTTTAGTCCATAATTTCAAATATCTTGTAAAAATTTGAGATTTTTGTGGGTTATAGCACACGGATTTTACAAAATTTTGTCAAATTTTAGAAAATAAATGAAATAAATAGCAACACTCTTTTAATCCATAATTTCTAATATCTTGTAAAAATATGAGATTTTGTGGGTTATAACACACCGCTTTTTACAAAATTTTGTCAAATTTAGAAAATAAATGAAATCAATAGCAACACTCTTTTAAGAAAAAATTTCAAATATCTTGTAAAAATTTGAGATTTTTGTGGGTTATATAGCACACGGATTTTATAAAATTTTATCAAATTTTAGAAAATAAATGAAATCAATAGCAACACTCTTTTAGTCCATAATTTCAAATATCTTGTAAAAATTTGAGATTTTTGTGGGTTATAGCACACGGATTTTACAAAATTTTGTCAAATTTTAGAAAATAAATGAAATAAATAGCAACACTCATTTAATGTATAATTTCTAATATCTTGTAAAAATTTGAGATTTTGTGTGTTATATAGCACATTGATTTTACAAAATTTTGTCAATTTTTTGAAAATAAATGAAATCAATAGCAACACTCTTTTAGTCCATAATTTCAAATATCTTGTAAAAATTTTGAGATTTTTGTGGGTTATAGCACACGGATTTTACAAAATTTTGTCAAAATTTAGAAAATAAATGAAATAAATAGCTAACACTCTTTTAGTCCATAATTTATAATATCTTGTAAAAATATGAGATTTTGTGGGTTATAGCACACTGCTTTTACAAAATTTTGTCAAATTTTTGAAAATAAATGAAATCAATAGCAACACTCTTTTAGACCATAATTTCAAATATCTTGTAAAAATTTGAGATTTTTGTGGGTTATAGCACACGAAATTTAAAAAAATTTGTCAAATTTTAGAAAATAAATGAAATCAATAGCAACATTCTTTTAGTCCATAATTTCAAATATCTTGTAAAAATTTGAGATTTTTTGGGTTATAGCACACGGATTTTACAAACTTTTGTCAAAATTTAGAAAATAAATGCAATAAATAGCAACACTCTTTTAATGTATAATTTTTAATATCATGTAAAAATTTGAGATTTTGTGGGTTATAGCACATTGCTTTTACATAATTTTGTCAAATTTGAGAAAATAAATGAAATCAATAGCAACACTCTTTTAGTCCATAATTTCAAATATCTTGTAAAAATTTGAGATTTTGTGGGTTATAGCACATTGCTTTTACATAATTTTGTCAAATTTTAGAAAATAAATAAAATCAATAGCAACACTTTTTTAGTCTATAATTTCAAATATCTTGTAAAAATTTGAGATTTTTGTGGGTTATATAGCACACGGATTTTACAAAATTTTGTCAAATTTTAGAAAATAAATGCAATAAATAGCAACCCTCATGTAATGTATAATTTCTAATATCATGTAAAAATTTGAGATTTTGTGTGTTATAGCACATTGCTTTTACATAATTTTGTCAAATTTTTGAAAATAAATGAAATTAATAGCAACACTCTTTTAGTCCATAATTTCAAATATCTTGTAAAATTTTGAGATTTTTGTGGGTTAGCACACGGATTTTACAAAATTTTGTCAAATTTTAGAAAATAAATGAAATAAATAGCATCACTCTTCTAATCTATAATTTCTAATATCTTGTAAAAATTTGAGATTTTGTGGGTTATAGCACACTGCTTTTACAAAATTTTGTCAAATTTTTGAAAATAAATGAAATCAATAGCAAAACTCTTTTAGACCATAATTTCAAATATCTTGTAAAAAATTGAGATTTTTGTGGGTTATAGCACACGTATTTTAAAAATTTTTGTCAAATTTTAGAAAATAAATGAAATTAATAGCAAAACTCTTTTAGACCATAATTTCAAATATCTTGTAAAAATTTGATATTTTTGTGGGTTATATCACACGGATTTTACAAAATTTTGTCAAATATTAGAAAATAAATGCAATAAATAGCAACCCTCAAGTAATGTATAATTTCTAATATCATGTAAAATTTTGAGATTTTGTGGGTTATAGCACATTGCTTTTACATAATTTTGTCAAATTTTTGAAAATAAATGAAATCAATAGCAACACTCTTTTAGGCCATAATTTCAAATATCTTGTAAAAATTTGAGATTTTTGTGGGTTATAACACACGGATTTTACAAAATTTTGTCAAATTTTAGAAAATAAATGAAATCAATAGCAACACTCTTTTTGGCCATAATTTCAAATATTTTGTAAAAATTTGAGATTTTTGTGGGTTATAACACACGGATTTTACAAAATTTTGTCAAATTTTAGAAAATAAATGCAATAAATAGCAACACTCATGTAATGTATAATTTCTAATATCATGTAAAATTTTGAGATTTTGTGTGTTATAGCACATTGCTTTTACATAATTTTGTCAAATTTTTGAAAATAAATGAAATCAATAGCAACACTATTTTAGTCCATAATTTCAAATATCTTGTAAAATTTTGAGATTTTTGTGGGTTATAGCATACGGATTTTACAAAATTTTGTCAAATTTTAGAAAATAAATGCAATAAATAGCTATCCTCCTCTAATCTATAATTTCTAATATCATGTAAAAATATGAGATTTTGTGGGTTATAGCACACTGCTTTTACAAAATTTTGTCAAATTTTTGAAAATAAATGAAATCAATAGCAAAACTCTTTTAGACCATAATTTCAAATATCTTGTAAAAAATTGAGATTTTTGTGGGTTATAGCACACGGATTTTAAAAAATTTTGTCAAATTTTAGAAAATAAATGAAATCAATAGCAACATTCTTTTAATCCATAATTTCAAATATCTTGTAAAAATTTGAGATTTTTGTGGGTTATAGCACACGGATTTTACAAACTTTTGTCAAAATTTAGAAAATAAATGCAATAATAGCAACCCTCATGTAATGTATAATTTTTAATATCACGTAAAAATTTGAGATTTTGTGGGTTATAGCAAATTGCATTTACATAATTTTGTCAAATTTTAGAAAATAAATGAAATCAATAGCAACACTCGTTTAGTCCATAATTTCAAATATCTTGTAAAAATTTGAGATTTTGTGGGTTATAGCACATTGCTTTTACATAATTTTGTCAAATTTTAGAAAATAAATGAAATCAATAGCAACACTCGTTTAGTCCATAATTTCAAATATCTTGTAAAAATTTGAGATTTTTGTGGGTTATAGCACACGGATTTTACAAAATTTTGTCAAATTTTATAAAATAAATGCAATAAATAACAACCCTCATGTAATGTATAATTTATAATATCATGTAAAAATTGGATATTTTGTGGGTTATAGCACATTGCTTTTACAAAATTTTGTCAAATTTTAGAAAATAAATGAAATCAATAGCAACACTCTTTTAGACCATAATTTCAAATATCTTGTAAAAATTTGATATTTTTGTGGGTTATATCACACGGATTTTACAAAATTTTGTCAAATATTAGAAAATAAATGCAATAAATAGCAACCCTCAAGTAATGTATAATTTCTAATATCATGTAAAATTTTGAGATTTTGTGGGTTATAGCACATTGCTTTTACATAATTTTGTCAAATTTTTGAAAATAAATGAAATCAATAGCAACACTCTTTTAGGCCATAATTTCAATTATCTTGTAAAAATTTGAGATTTTTGTGGGTTATAACACACGGATTTTACAAAATTTTGTCAAATTTTAGAAAATAAATGAAATCAATAGCAACACTCTTTTTGGCCATAATTTCAAATATCTTGTAAAAATTTGAGATTTTTGTGGGTTATAACACACGGATTTTACAAAATTTTGTCAAATTTTAGAAAATAAATGCAATAAATATCTATCCTCCTCTAATATATAATTTCTAATATCATGTAAAAATATGAGATTTTGTGGGTTATAGCACACTGCTTTTACAAAATTTTGTCAAATTTTTGAAAATAAATGAAATCAAAAGCAAAACTCTTTTAGACCATAATTTCAAATATCTTGTAAAAAATTGAGATTTTTGAGGGTTATAGCACACGGATTTTAAAAAATTTTGTCAAATTTTAGAAAACAAAAGAAATCAATAGCAACATTCTTTTAGTCCATAATTTCAAAAATCTTGTAAAAATTTGAGATTTTTTGGGTTATAGCACACGGATTTTACAAACTTTTGTCAAAATTTAGAAAATAAATGCAATAATAGCAACCCTCATGTAATGTATAATTTTTAATATCATGTAAAAATTTGAGATTTTGTGGGTTATAGCAAATTGCTTTTACATAATTTTGTCAAATTTTAGAAAATAAATGAAATCAATAGCAACACTCTTTTAGTCCATAATTTCAAATATCTTGTAAAAATTTGAGATTTTGTGGGTTATAGCACATTGCTTTTACATAATTTTGTCAAATTTTAGAAAATAAATGAAATCAATAGCAACACTCTTTTAGTCCATAATTTCAAATATCTTGTAAAAATTTGAGATTTTTGTGGGTTATAGAACACGGATTTTACAAAATTTTGTCAAATTTTATAAAATAAATGCAATAAATAACAACCCTCATGTAATGTATAATTTATAATATCATGTAAAAATTAGATATTTTGTGGGTTATAACACATTGCTTTTACATAATTTTGTCAAATTTTTGAAAATAAATGAAATCAATAGCAACACTCTATTAGGCCATAATTTCAAATATCTTGTAAAAATTTGAGATTTTTGTGGGTTATAACACATTGATATTACAAAATTTTGTCAAATTTTAGAAAATAAATGAAATCAATAGCAACACTCTTTTAGTCCTTAATTTCAAATATCTTGTAAAAATTTGATATTTTTGTGGGTTATATCACACGGATTTTACAAAATTTAGTCAAATATTAGAAAATAAATGCAATAAATAGCAATGTTAAGTTCGCCCTAGCCGCACAAACGCTCTCAGACACTACAATCGAGACAAGCTTGGAGGCTCCGTGGATTGACACCGGCGGCCTTGGTGCTTGCCGGTGTCACCGTTCTATCTCATTCTCGTATTCTCTAGTCTCTTTAGAACTCAGTTTCTCTTGTTTATCATCTTGGTTTTGTCTCCGGAACTACATTTTACATTGGAGGAGATTATCGGCAATGATTCATCACCGACATGAAAGCTTTACCCGGTACGGTGAGTTATTACTGGATCTGGTGGTCTCGACCGTTGTTGCTCTCCGATGTAGTCTCGTCAGATCTGGACCAAGTACGGCGTGGAACTCTATGGCTGTCATGGTTTTCTCATATTCACCGGATGTATCTCTCCTTGGACAGCCACTATCCACCGTAGATTTGCGCATCTCGGGTTCTAGCCCCGAAGAATTGACACACCCTCGCAGTTGTGCTCTGAACTCAGTCCAAACATTCTCTCTGCAACCTCTGCTCACTGCCAATGGAACCCTTTGGGATCTTCATCTCCACGGCTAAAGAGCTCAAAGCAGTCACCATGTACACTCATTTAACGATCTTGATGTTGACAGCAACTTTTAATTGGAATGTTAGTTTGTTCACTCTGTTTTGTACATGTTTGAACATCCAAATCGTTCCAAATTCCTCCTCTATGGAGAGAACTTTGTCTTCCTCAAGGAAGAGATTTGTGAGTCCTTTAGACTTTTACTTTATGATGATATCTAGTCAAACTTCCTCTTGCAAGGGCCAAGAGAGATCTAGTCCCATAGACTTTTCCTTTGTGTTGGAGTCTACCCAAATTTCCTCTTGTTGGGGCCAAGAGAGATCATTCTCCATCTCCTCTTTCTTGAAAGAGAGAACTTTTCCATCAAATGGTCTTTCTTTGAAAGGGGTCTTGCTTTCGGTTACAAAGCCGAAGAAGATGAATATTATCCAAACTTTTTTGCTACCTGTGAAGGTCCTTATGGGACCGGTAGATGCATCAGAGCTTAATTTGGTATGTTTCGAGGTTATGGAGTTGCTAAAGTCACAAGTTGAAGTGACTATCCTCAAGTTAGTTGAAGACATTGGAGTGAAACTTGAATCTTTCATAGATTTAATCACTTGTGGCACCTTCGAAATCTTTTCTAACGCTTTATCAACGTTTGTTGACGTCTCAACCTTCGTTAATGTTGATTATCTATCCTCTTTTCATTCTATCTACTTTGCTAATGATATAGTTTTAAAATTAACATATCGGGTTTGTCCGATTATGTCTTTCGTTTGTGTAATTGCTTAATTATGAAATGAAAGGGTTGCACAAAAAAAAAAATGCAATAAATAGCAACCCTCAAGTAATGTATAATTTCTAATATCATGTAAAATTTTGAGATTTTGTGGGTTATAGCACATTGCTTTTACATAATTTTGTCAAATTTTTGAAAATAAATGAAATCAATAGCAACACTCTTTTAGGCCATAATTTCAAATATCTTGTAAAAATTTGAGATTTTTGTGGGTTATAACACACGGATTTTACAAAATTTTGTCAAATTTTAGAAAATAAATGAAATCAATAGCAACACTCTTTTAGTCCATAATTTCAAATATCTTGTAAAAATTTGAGATTTTTGTGGGTTATAACACACGGATTTTACAAAATTTTGTCAAATTTTAGAAAATAAATGCAATAAATAGCAACCCTCATGTAATGTATAATTTCTAATATCATGTAAAATTTTGAGATTTTGTGTGTTATAGCACATTGCTTTTACATAATTTTGTCAAATTTTTGAAAATAAATGAAATCAATAGCAACACTATTTTAGTCCATAATTTCAAATATCTTGTAAAATTTTGAGATTTTTGTGGATTATAGCATACGGATTTTACAAAATTTTGTCAAATTTTAGAAAATAAATGCAATAAATATCTATCCTCCTCTAATCTATAATTTCTAATATCATGTAAAAATATGAGATTTTGTGGGTTATAACACACTGCTTTTACAAATTTTTGTCAAATTTTTGAAAATAAATGAAATCAATAGCAAAACTCTTTTAGACCATAATTTCAAATATCTTGTAAAAATATGAGATTTTGTGGGTTATAACACACTGATTTTAAAAAATTTTGTCAAATTTTAGGAAATAAATGAAATCAATAGCAACATTCTTTTAGTCCATAATTTCAAATATCTTGTAAAAATTTGAGATTTTTTGGGTTATAGCACACGGATTTTACAACCTTTTGTCAAAATTTAGAAAATAAATGCAATAAATAGCAACCCTCATGTAATGTATAATTTTTAATATCATGTAAAAATTTGAGATTTTGTGGGTTATAGCACATTGCTTTTACATAATTTTGTCAAATTTTAGAAAATAAATGAAATCAATAGCAACACTCTTTTAGTCCATAATTTCAAATATCTTGTAAAAATTTGAGATTTTTGTGGGTTATAGCACACGGATTTTACAAAATTTTGTCAAATTTTATAAAATAAATGCAATAAATAACAACCCTCATGTAATGTATAATTTATAATATCATGTAAAAATTGGATATTTTGTGGGTTATAGCACATTGCTTTTACATAATTTTGTCAAATTTTTGAAAATAAATGAAATCAATAGCAACACTCTATTAGGCCATAATTTCAAATATCTTGTAAAAATTTGAGATTTTTGTGGGTTATAACACACGGATATTACAAAATTTTGTCAAATTTTAGAAAATAAATGAAATCAATAGCAACACTCTTTTAGTCCTTAATTTCAAATATCTTGTAAAAATTTGATATTTTTGTGGGTTATATCACACGGATTTTACAAAATTTTGTCAAATATTAGAAAATAAATGCAATAAATAGCAACCCTCAAGTAATGTATAATTTCTAATATCATGTAAAATTTTGAGATTTTGTGGGTTATAGCACATTGTTTTTACATAATTTTGTCAAATTTTTGAAAATAAATGAAATCAATAGCAACACTCTTTTAGGCCATAATTTCAAATATCTTGTAAAAATTTGAGATTTTTGTGGGTTATATAACACACGGATTTTACAAAATTTTGTCAAATTTTAGAAAATAAATGAAATCAATAGCAACACTCTTTTAGTCCATAATTTCAAATATCTTGTAAAAATTTGAGATTTTTGTGGGTTATAACACACGGATTTTACAAAAATTTGTCAAATTTTAGAAAATAAATGCAATAAATAGCAACCCTCATGTAATGTATAATTTCTAATATCATGTAAAATTTTGAAATTTTGTGTGTTATAGCACATTGCTTTTACATAATTTTGTCAAATTTTTGAAAATAAAAGAAATCAATAGCAACACTATTTTAGTCCATAATTTCAAATATCTTGTAAAATTTTGAGATTTTTGTGGATTATAGCATACGGATTTTACAAAATTTTATCAAATTTTAGAAAATAAATGCAATAAATATCTATCCTCCTCTAATCTATAATTTCTAATATCATGTAAAAATATGAGATTTTGTGGGTTATAACACACTAGGCTTGGGCAAAATACCCGGAACCGAAAAACCGGAACCGAAAAACCGAAAAAAACGGTTCCGGTTCCGCTTTCGGTTCCACCCTAAATACCCGATGGTTCCTAAACTTAAGAACCATGGGTATCGGGTAGGAACTGGAACCGAACCGAATACCCATGGGTAGAACCGAAGAACCGAAATATTTTTATATACTTTGAGTATTTTTTATATTTTCGGGTATTTTTGACTATTTTTCTAACTTCGGGTATTTTTTATTATCCTATTCCGGGTATTTTTTTGTTTTTGGGTATTTTTTCAATTTTCGGGTTTTTTTCATAATTTTGAGTATTTTTATGAACTTTTTTTGGGTATATTTTATGTTTTCGGATATTTTTTTCTATTTTTGATTTGAAATACTCGGAACCGAACCGGAACCGAATTGGAACCGGAAATTTCGGGTATTTTTCGGTTCCTCAAACAAAGAACCGAACCGAACCGAAATCGATAGGAACCGAACCGGAACCGAACCGAAATATTGAAAAGTAGTGATTGGGTAATAGATTCAAGAGCCGAACCGAACCGGAACCGAAATTTCGGACCCGGAACCGAACCGAATACCCGAATGCCCAGGCCTATAACACACTGCTTTTACAAAATTTTGTCCAAATTTTGAAAATAAATTAAATCAATAGCAACACTCTTTTAAGACAAAATTTCAAATATCTTGTAAAAATTTGAGATTTTTGTGGGTTATAGCACACGTATTTTAAAAATTTTGTCAAATTTTAGAAAATAAATGAAATCAATTTTAGCAACACTCTTTTAGTCCATAATTTCAAATATCTTGTAAAAATTTGAGATTTTTGTGAGATTTTTGTGGGTTATATAGCACACGGATTTTACAAAATTTTGTCAAATTTTAGAAAATAAATGCAATAAATAGCAACCCTCATGTAATGTATAATTTCTAATATCATGTAAAATTTTGAGATTTTGTGTGTTATAGCACATTGCTTTTACATAATTTTGTCAAATTTTTGAAAATAAATGAAATCAATAGCAACACTATTTTAGTCCATAGTTTCAAATATCTTGTAAAATTTTGAGATTTTTGTGGATTTTACAAAATTTTGTCAAATTTTAGAAAATAAATGCAATAAATAGCTATCCTCCTCTAATCTATAATTTCTAATATCATGTAAAAATATGAGATTTTGTGGGTTATAGCACACTGCTTTTACAAAATTTAGTCAAATTTTTGAAAATAAATGAAATCAATAGCAACACTCTTTTAGACCCTAATTTCAAATATCTTGTAAAAAATTGAGATTTTTGTGGGTTATATCACACGGATTTTACAAAATTTTGTCAAATTTTATAAAATAAATGCAATAAATAACAACCCTCATGTAATGTATAATTTATAATATCATGTAAAAATTGGATATTTTGTGGGTTATAGCACATTGATTTTACATAATTTTGTCAAATTTTTGAAAATAAATGAAATCAATAGCAACACTCTATTAGGCCATAATTTCAAATATCTTGTAAAAATTTGAGATTTTTGTGGGTTATAACACACGGATATTACAAAATTTTGTCAAATTTTAGAAAATAAATGAAATCAATAGCAACACTCTTTTAGTCCTTAATTTCAAATATCTTGTAAGAATTTGATATTTTTGTGGGTTATATCACACGGATTTTACAAAATTTTGTCAAATATTAGAAAATAAATGCAATAAATAGCTACCCTCATGTAATGTATAATTTCTAATATCATGTAAAATTTTGAGATTTTGTGTGTTACAGCACATTGTTTTTACATAATTTTGTCAAATATTTGAAAATAAATGAAATCAATAGCAACACTATTTTAGTCCATAATTTCAAATATCTTGTAAAAATTTGAGATTTTTGTGGGTTATAGCACACGGATTTTACAAAATTTTGTAAAATTTTAGAAAATAAATGCAATAAATAGCAACCCTCATGTAATCAATAATTTCTAATATCAAGTAAAAATATGAGATTTTGTGGGTTATAACACACTGCTTTTACAAAATTTTGTCCAAATTTTGAAAATAAATTAAATCAATAGCAACACTCTTTTAAGACAAAATTTCAAATATCTTGTAAAAATTTGAGATTTTTGTGGGTTATAGCACACGGATTTTAAAAAATTTTGTCAAATTTTATAAAATAAATGAAATCAATAGCAACACTCTTTTAGTCCATAATTTCAAATATCTTGTAAAAATTTGAGATTTTTGTGGGTTATAGCACACGGATTTTACAAAATTTTGTCAAATTTTAGAAAATAAATGCAATAAATAGCAACCCTCATGTAATGTATAATTTCTAATATCATGTAAAATTTTGAGATTTTGTGTGTTATAGCACATTGCTTTTACATAATTTTGTCAAATTTTTGAAAATAAATGAAATCAATAGCAACACTATTTTAGTCCATAATTTCAAATATCTTGTAAAATTTTAAGATTTTTGTGGATTTTACAAAATTTTGTCAAATTTTAGAAAATAAATGCAATAAATAGCTATCCTCCTCTAATCTATAATTTCTAATATCATGTAAAAATATGAGATTTTGTGGGTTATAGCACACTGCTTTTACAAAATTTTGACAAATTTTTGAAAATAAATGAAATCAATAGCAACACTATTTTAGTCCATAATTTCAAATATCTTGTAAAATTTTGAGATTTTTGTGGATTATAGCATACGGATTTTACAAAATTTTGTCAAATTTTAGAAAATAAATGCAATAAATATCTATCCTCCTCTAATCTATAATTTCAAATATCTTGTAAAAATTTGAGATTTTTGTGGGTTATATAACACACGGATTTTACAAAATTTTGTCAAATTTTAGAAAATAAATGAAATCAATAGCAACACTCTTTTAGTCCATAATTTCAAATATCTTGTAAAAATTTGAGATTTTTGTGGGTTATAACACACGGATTTTACAAAAATTTGTCAAATTTTAGAAAATAAATGCAATAAATAGCAACCCTCATGTAATGTATAATTTCTAATATCATGTAAAAATTTCAGATTTTGTGGGTTATAGCATTTTTCTTTTACAAAATTTTGTCAAATTTTTGAAAATAAATGAAATCAATAGCATCCATAATTTCAAATATCTTGTAAAAATATGAGATTTTTTGGGTTATAGCACACGGATTTTACAAACTTTTGTCAAAATTTAGAAAATAAATGCAATAAATAGCAACCCTCATGTAATGTATAATTTTTAATATCATGTAAAAATTTGAGATATTGTGGGTTATAGCACATTGCTTTTACATAATTTTGTCAAATTTTAGAAAATAAATGAAATCAATAGCAACACTCTTTTAGTCCATAATTTCAAATATCTTGTAAAAATTTGAGATTTTGTGGGTTATACCACATTGCTTTTACATAATTTTGTCAAATTTTAGAAAATAAATGAAATCAATAGCAACACTCTTTTAGTCCATAATTTCAAATATCTTGTAAGAATTTGAGATTTTTGTGGGTTATAGCACACGGATTTTACAAAATTTTGTCAAATTTTAGAAAATAAATGCAATAAATAGCAACCCTCATGTAATGTATAATTTCTAATATCATGTAAAAATTGGATATTTTGTGGGTTATATAGCACATTGCTTTTACATAATTTTGTCAAATTTTTGAAAATAAATGAAATCAATAGCAACACTCTTTTAGGCCATAATTTCAAATATCTTGTAAAAATTTGAGATTTTTGTGGGTTATAACACACAGATATTACAATATTTTGTCAAATTTTAGAAAATAAATGAAATCAATAGCAACACTCTTTTAGTCCTTAATTTCAAATATCTTCTAAAAATTTGATATTTTTGTGGGTTATATCACACTGATTTTACAAAATTTTGTCAAATATTAGAAAATAAATGCAATAAATAGCAACCCTCATGTAATGTATAATTTCTAATATCATGTAAAATTTTGAGATTTTGTGTGTTACAGCACATTGTTTTTACATAATTTTGTCAAATTTTTGAAAATAAATGAAATCAATAGCAACACTATTTTAGTCCCTAATTTCAAATATCTTGTAAAAATTTGAGATTTTTGTGGGTTAGCACACGAATTTTACAAAATTTTGTCAAATTTTAGAAAATAAATGCAATAAATAGCAACCCTCATGTAATTTATAATTTCTAATATCATGTAAAAATATGAGATTTTGTGGGTTATAACACACTGTTTTTACAAAATTTTGTCCAAATTTTGAAAAAAAATTAAATCAATAGCAACACTCTTTTAAGACAAAATTTCAAATATCTTGTAATAATTTGAGATTTTTGTGGGTTATAGCACACGGATTTTACAAAATTTTGTCAAATTTTAGAAAATAAATGAAATCAATAGCAACACTCTTTTAGTCCATAATTTCAAATATCTTGTAAAAATTTGAGATTTTGTGGGTTATAGCACATTGTTTTTACATAATTTTGTCAAAATTTAGAAAATAAATGCAATAAATAGCAACCCTCGTGTAATGTATAATTTCTAATATCATGTAAAAATTTGAGATTTTGTGGGTTATAGCACATTGCTTTTACATAATTTTGTCAAATTTTTGAAAATAAATGAAATCAATAGCAACACTCTTTTAATCCATAATTTCAAATATCTTGTAAAAATTTGAGATATTTGTGGGTTATAGTACACGGATTTTACAAAATTTTGTCAAATTTTTGAAAATAAATGCAATAAATAGCAACCCTCATGTAATGTATAATTTTTAATATCTTGTAAAAATTTGATATTTTGTGGGTTATAGCACATTGCTTTTACATAATTTTGTCAAATTTTAGAAAATAAATGAAATCAATAGCAACACTCTTTTAGTCCATAATTTCAAATATCTTGTAAAAATTTGATATTTTTGTGGGTTATATAGCACACGGATTTTACAAAATTTTGTCAAATTTTAGAAAAATAAATGCAATAAATAGCAACCCTCATGTAATGTATAATTTCTAATATCATGTAAAAATTTGAGATTTTGTGGGTTATAGCATTTTTCTTTTACAAAATTTTGTCAAATTTTTGAAAATAAATGAAATCAATAGCAGCACTGTTTTAGTCCATAATTTCAAATATCTTGTAAAAATATGAGATTTTTGTGGGTTATAACACACAAATTTTACAAAAATTGGTCAAATTTTATAAAAAAATGCAATAAATAGCAACCCTGCTCTAATCTATAATTTCTAATATCATGTAAAAATATGAGATTTTTTGGGTTATAGCACACTGCTTTTACAAAATTTTGTCAAAATTTTGAAAATAAATGAAATCAATAGCAACACTCTTTTAAGCCATAATTTCAAATATCTTGTAAAAATTTGAGATTTTTGTGGGTTATATAGCACACGGATTTTACAAAATTTTGTCAAATTTTAGAAAATAAATGCAATAAATAGCAACCCTCCTCTAATCTATAATTTCTAATATCATGTAAAAATATGAGATTTTGTGGGTTATACCACACTTTTTTACAAAATTTTGTCAAATTTTTGAAAATAAATGAATTCAATAGCAACATTTATTTAGGCCATAATTTCAAATATCTTGTAAAAAATTGAAAAATTTTTGGGTTATAACACACGAATTTTACAAAAAAAAATCAAATTTTAGAAAATAAATGCAATAAATATCAACCCTCATGTAATCTATAATATCTAATATCATGTAAGAATATGCGATTTTTTGGGTTATAGCACATTGCTTTTAAATAATTTTGTCAAATTTTTGATTATTCCCCGATTAATCCCCGAAAAATCTCCGATTTTTTCGCTAGGCGCTAGGCCCTTGCTTCCCGCACGTGTAGCGCCTAGCGAGTTCTAGAACCTTGGATTAGAGTAGTGTTGCTATTGATTTCATTTGTTTTTTAAAGTGTCATAGAATTTTGAAAAATCCGTGTGGTATAACCCACAAAAATCTCAAATTTGTACATGATATTAAAACTATGGATTAGAGGAGTGTTGTTATTGATTTCATTTATTTTATAAAGTTTGATGAAATTTTGTAAAATTCGTGTGGTATAACTCACAAAAATCTCAAATTTTTAGATGATCAGCTAGTTGTTAGTTGCAACTTGCATGTTGCTATCTATTACGTGAATTGATGCTTTTTTAATTAGAGCAAATCTAATGGTGTTTCTTAGTTGGATCTTAACCGGTGAGGTCCATTTAAATAGTTTAGATCTGGATTTTAGAGCAAGATTATCGGGTCCCTTAAAGGGTCTTTAACCCTGTGGGACCCGCATAATTAAGAGCAAATCCAACGGTGTTTCTTAACGGAATCTTAGCATGTGGAGCCCACCTAAATAGTTAAGATATGAATCTTATATTTTTTATTTAAGATCCGGATCTTAACTATTCATGCATACGTGGCGGTCCATGATTGGTCCGTTTTTATTTTATTTTTTTATTTTGTTTTAAACCAACTGTTCATGAACCCCACTGAATAGTTAAGAAATTTTGTGAGTTTCTCTGTTGGACTAATACTTACACTATTCGCGGGTCCTACTGACACGTGGTGATCCGCGATTGGTCTTTTTTATTATTTTTAATAAAAATAAATATAAATTTTTATTATTATTTTTTAAGCACCCATTAGTGGTACTAATGGATAATGATGGTCTTAAAGAGTTTTAAAGAGTTTCTAAGGTGGTGGGTCCCACAGAAAAGAGGAGAGATGAAATCTTCTTCCTCTTCTTTCAGATTCGGTTCTGGAAATAGTCGTGGGCCCCACGGACACTTGGCGGCCCTCGATTGGTTCTCTTTTCTTTCTTTTTTTTAAATCAGATTTTTTGCCTAGGAATTTGTGCCCTCTCTCTATGCATTAATTATGCTCTTAGGGCACCTCCAACGGAGGTTGTTAATGAGGTTTTTAAAATAAAACTAAAAAAAAAATTAAGAAATTGTGGAGATTACGTTACATACGTTCCTTCTTTTAGAGTTTTAAGAATGGTTTTTAAAGAGTTTTTAGCCATATGTCCTCCTATTATTTGTTAGAATTTTTTCTTCTTCTCAAAACAAGCTAAAATAATTAAAATTGTTATAAAATCTTAAATTTTAAAAGCTTTAGAAACTCTATATTTGTTCCAACCATTGGAGATGCTCTTAGATCATAAACATTAAAGGGTTTTAAAGGGTTCTTATCATGTGGGTCACACACAAAAACTAAGAGACACACTCTTTCTTTTCTTATCTTGGATCCGATTTTTGCACTGTTCGTGGGTTTCACTGACACGTGGCGGCCCACGATTGGTCCAATATTTAAATTTTTTAAAAAAAATCAAAAAATAAATAAAAACTCACCCTAAAAGCCCAATTGCATTGCACATGTTCTTTTTAAAATTCGGATCTTAACTATTCATAAGTCACATTGGATACGTGACAACTTGTTGTAAAAAGTAAAACAAAAAGTTGTTATTGCATGAACACGTACGTGAACCAATTCCAGGCATGAAAATATTCATACATTCTGGCAGCTGGAGGTAATATAAAATTTCATTTCTTACCTCCAAACAGAATGTAAAACTGTAAAAACGATTTATGACAAATAATTAATAAACTTCACAAACCAACCTAAAACGAAATAGTAGAAATTTTATTTATAGTACCAGATAATGGGTAAAGGATTTGTGTGGAAAGAGTGAATGATAACCAAAATATAAAACACACAAAGTGTAGCTTAACATATATATATATATATATATATGATGTCTTGGGGGGATACATAATGAGGATGAAGTTTAATGATGTGGAAGCAAGAGAGGTTGGAAGCCGTGTCTAAGAGAAGCTTCCCAAACTTGGTCCAAATCCGGGAGAAGATTAATGGATGTGACAGTGCCACACTCATGCATCTCCCATCCTTCTAAGGCGTGCAATATGCCGGCCACTCTAGTTGCACTCATCGCCTTTCTCGGTAACCAGTTCTGCTCATCATATATATGTTTCTTTTAATTAGTTATATATATATATGGGACCCTAAATTAATGGAATTGGATAGTTGTGTGTATAGACTTTACCTCGCAAGAGTGGATATTCACCAATGATTTTGGAACTATCAATGCTGGTGTAGTATGATAGATGCAATCTCTACGTAACTGCTTGAGAGGGAACTGTGAGAATGGTATAAACAATGTCCCTTTTGTGGCTTTTTCCTGCTCTTCTCTAGTTGTTCCTTTTCCCACAAGCCATACCTAATTCATTCACCACACAAAAAAAAATCAATATATAGTTTAAAATGTCATCATCACACTAATTATATATGGTCTAGAATATTACCTTGTTTAATGAGAGTTCCTCAGATGTTAAATGAACCAAGCAGTCTCTCAATTCTTGCGGAGCGCATGATCTTAGTTTCTCATACTCGTTTTCAAACAAAGTCGAGACCTGCATATGTGATCACATTCACATGGAAATGTTATTATAGCTAGAATTAATTTATAAAATTTTAAACACACATCAAAAGCACGACCTTAACGCCTCTCCGACATAATGCAAAAGCGATGGCGTAGGCCACCTTCGTAAGAATGCCTGTTATCACGACGTGTGTAGTTTCTTTAGGCACACTATTGATCACAATGGCTGCTGCTAATCTACTACCGTCCACTACTCTCACTTTCATATACGGATGCTTCTGGATATACACCTCTCCATTCATGTTCAGCTCATACCCCTGTCACAACTCACCACACCGGCCGTTTTAACCCTAGATATATATATATATATATATGGCAACATGCATGCACTAAAGCAAATTAATGTAATTAAAACCACATGCAAGAGTCAGAAAACATGTGACTTTACTTGGTTCATCAGACCTAGGCTAAGCACCTTCACTCCTTTTTTATCGGCCTCTAGTATTGCTTTCTCAATCATGTTGTTGATGGCATCTTTCCTCCATTTTAATAAGTACTGCATGCATCATATATCAACTCAAGGCATCATAAAAATGAAGCAGACTATATCTAATTTAAGTTAAAAACAAAAAAAGGATTGAAATATTAATTAATAAGTAACCTGTAGATTAAATCTAGGTATGATCCAAGACTGCAGGTTGAGCTTGTGGAAGGAGTTCCTCTCAGCGACAAAGAGACGCGAGAGGAAGAGAGTGAAGAGCATAGAGATGAGTGAGGTGAAAGGGCGCAAAAAGAGCATGTACCACTTATAAGAGAAGGGGTATGAGGCAAACGAAGCCAAACCAATGCGCAAATGGTATATGGACTCGGGTGTCGTCAGGTGAGTTAAGTGCACCACGTCAACTCTATCTTCTCCTCTTTCTAGAGATTTCTCATACAATGTATCTGATGTCTCATCCATTGTACCGTACATGTAATCATACAATGGCATGAAGAGTGAATAATTGGTCCGGAACTGCGTGTGGTGTAACGAGTGGAATCTGCAACTCTCCTCATCAATCTCCCAAACATAAATTCATAACAAAAAAAAAAGAGTGCTTTCTTTGTATTTCTTTTTTCTTTTATTAAAGAGGCGGGAAAAGTCAAAAGCGCTTACGATTTTTTGTTGTTTACTACATTTTATTAATAAAGGTTAGATAAAGTTATTATTTTATAGAAGAAAAATTACTATGTGCAAACCCATCATATGTGCCCTATGTAAAGCATGCTTATAGATTTGGCTTTCTTCAACTTTTCTTTTCAACCATACATGTTTAGGATATAGATTGAATAGGTTTTTTGTGGTCCATTAATGATTCGGTAGTTGGCGACCAAATAAAAAGGGTACAACGATATGACGTCACCTTTTAAATGGCAAATTATTCACATGCAAAATCAATTTTGAATCATACATGAGTTAGCTAGTATACTTTTTAGTTGCTTATATTTTGTGATGAGCATAATCGTAAACTAATTTATAATATCATGAGCTAAATAGTTGCTTCTGTCAAATATCACTAATTAATGGTTTCCGATTAATGATTATATATGGTAGATTCTTTAATAAAAAGTTGCAGTTATAAAATTTTGAGGTGACACTCTATAAAAAGATATATATATATATATATATAGATATGAAACATAAATGACTTACGAGGGAGTGTAACATAGGAACTTGAGGGGAGGAAAGAGGTGGAAAAAGCGCTTAGGGACGAGCTCAAAGTTGCAGTGTCCCATATTGTTCATGAAATCTATGTAGATTATGTATCCGGCAAACGATGCTATAGATGCCGTATTAGTTACCAACGTCGCAAGCATTGGTATCGCAAAGAGCACGAAATATGCTATGTGCTCTGCAAACGGATGTATCACCGCTGCATATATAATAATATTAATTATTTATACTAGGTAGCCTATAATAATATATATATGTAATCTATGAACTAATATAAGATGTATATATCAAAAAAAAAAAAGAGTAAAAAATGAGAGTTACAAGTGATAGGCTCAGTGACGATAGAAGAGTGGTGGTGGGAATGGTAGCGAGAATAAAGAAAGTGGTGGTGAAGAGCTTTGTGAAGCCAATAATATAGGAACTCCACCGGGCCAGCGTGAAGCAAGACAGTCATCGTGACTCCGTCTGTCCTCCACAAGGGAAGTTGCTTAGCCTGCGGTATCAACGAGATCCCTATATAGAAGAGCACTCCGTTGAATAAAATTTGGTCATCCCTGCATGCGCATGTGATTAATATCAAGAGTAGATACTTAACTAGGTCGCATATAATATAAAGTACATCAGGTAGGTAGGTAAAATTGTGATTAAGGCGCGCACCAGTTGGTCTCTCTGTCGACCTGATTGAAGTCGATGCCTTTGTCGAGGATGCGCCTGTTTCCCTTGGCCGTGTAATAACGGGAGAGAGATATCCAAACCTGGTTGTGCAGAATTCTAAGGAGCAAGAAGGGGAGTACGAGGGTGTACCCGAGATCCATCTTTTCTATATCATCTGTCACAAACTTGTATGTGCTATGGACCGCCCACGGTGCTAAAACTACGTACTTTTGTATTGTAATAAAACACTCGTTATAGCCATTAATTATTTGTTAATAAACTAAACATTAATATACATAGAGTACCATATATATATATATTAAAGTCTATAGAATGCACACCTTGAAACTCCCGAGGGGTGTCCATGGCCAATCGGTGAGGATCCCTGGTTTTGTGGCCATTATACCGTCGAGTGTACGTAGTATTTGTGTGTGATTCTTGTCACGCACAATATATTATTATATAGAAAGGTATTTAAACTCTTTTAACGGGTACGTACGTAGATATGTTGAATAACGATGCCCACCCATAATCTTCCCACAAGCCTACGGTGGGACCCGCACGGTTACACCAAACATGTACTCATATTCCATACGATGCTTCCCACGTGGATCTTCATTTATGACACTCAGCTCTCATCCACTGCTTATCATATATTCACGACGTAAGCAAATCCATAATTAAGTACAAGGATGCATGGCTATCTTTCTCTCTCTATATATACACTTCATATATCATGGTGGATAGTACTAGTTCGTATATATAATGAAAGACTGTTATTAATATCCCATCAAAGTACTGATAAAACCAAGCTGGGCAACGTTTGGTAATAATGATGCTTGGAAACCACTAGCCAATCAAGATCATGCACGTTAAAACGCCAGCTACTGTCTGTTGCTCCAACATTAAATGAATGAAAATTGATAACAAGACAGACCAGTCTTATGTAAGCATTAAATACTTGTACTTCACTATTCATATTTATAACCACTATATATACTTCAATATTAGATAGCCAGTGGACCATGCATACGTAAAGTCAATTTAAGTAAACCTCGTAAAGTAGCGCATACGGAAGTGGCTTTAGCCTAAATCATGTTTATCAAGGGTGCTTAGTAGGTGATTAGGTATAATAGTTTGTATTTAGGATGATTAAATAAAAAATAAAGATGTATTTAAGCCAAAAATACTAAACAACTATCAAACAAAAGTGTTTAATTAAGGTTTTTTGCAACTCCTTTAGCTCCAAAAGTGTTTAAGTATTTTTTTTTGTACAAATACACAATTATATTAATTTTTTATTCTCAAGCACTAAGCATCATTGATAAAAAAAAACTAGGTGTACCTAATGCTTAATTAAATCTTTAAAATAGTTTGCTGGTTTTTTCTAATTCTGATCTAACTTTGTTGTTAGAGTAAAAAGAGTTTGAGACTAAGGTGTTGATTGGTTTAGCCGCTACCACCCGCAAACGCTGCTTTTGCGGTTGGTAGCGATTTGTGGTTGTTGAAAAAATCGTTCAAATCGCTTTAAATCTCTATGTAACGCTTCAAACAACATAAAATCAAAAGTTGTTTCAAAAGCGTTTGCGTTTGCGGGCGATAGCGATTCATTTTTAAAAAAAAATTATATTAATAAAAAACTACAAAAAACGTATAAAAAAAGAAATTCACAAAACTACAACATTTCAATCATTCCTTCACAAAAGTAAACCTAATTCAATTTTTTCCTACTTTTACATCCTTTTTAAATTTTAAATGGTTCAATTATGCTCTAAAAATTACGAAAATTAAAATATTTTCATTTGGGTTCGCTAATTAGTGTTTAGGGTATAATATTGAAGGTGTAGGGTTTTGTTTATATTTGTATGCAACTTTTTATTGACATGCCTAGTTATATGTTTATATTTGTATGCAACTTTTTATTGACTAGTTTCGAAAATACCACTATTAGTTTATTGTTTTTTTAAATTTAAATTTTATAATAATAATAATATAGTTTTGGTGTTCTTTAGTTTTCAAAATAATTTTGGTAATATTTAATTGCAATCGCAAGCGTTTGTCAACCAAATCGAAAATGTCCCGCAAACGCATAATTTTTAAACCACTATACCGGTCGTACAAACCGCTTAATAACACAACTAACCGCCATCTCCCGCTGCAGCAATCTCCCGCAACCGCAATCGCTACCGCTGCGTTTAAACCAGTCGAGCCCTAAGGTGTTGATTGGTTCTCACGCAACCACCCGCAAACGCAGCTTTTGCGGGCGATTGCGATTTATCGCGTTTGCAAAAATCACTCAAATCGCTTTATACGGTTTTACATCGTTTTGCACCACTTGAAATCGCCATATTTCAAAAGCTCCTTCGCTAGCGTTTGCGGTTGCGGGCGATTGCGATTAGTTCAAATAATTTATTTTTTCAATAATATTAAAAAAAAATTTAGAAAAAAGAATTATACTATCCATAATAATATTACAAATAATAATACTAAAAATATATCTACAAATAAAAAAGTTTTGAATAATTATTTAGGTCTTTTCTTTAGTTTTCATAGTTATTATGTTTAATTTATTATAATATATCATAATATATTACCTTTTATATATTTTCGAAAAAAATATATTATATATCATAGTTGTGACGATATATAATATAGTTGTGATGTTTGTAATTTTCAAATAATTTTGATAATTTTTAACAATAAGATAAGCGTTTGTCAATGAGTCAAAAATATCCCGCAAACGCAAAATCTTTTAACCGCTATACTGAGTCATACAAACCGCCTAATACCATAATTAACCGCCATCGTCACCAAGAATCTCCTCAACCGCAATGAAAGAACCGCGTTTAAACCAGTCGAGCCCTAATAAGGTTTTCTATATAAGGTGAATGATATCAATTATAAATAGCTGATCATGCAAGAGGTAGAAAGTCTTGGACTTTCTCTATTTGATTTAAAGGCTTAACCCCCGAAGAAGACATGCTAAAGTTTCACTCTATATATGTCTAGCATATCTTGATTGGCTTTCAACTAAACTAAAAGCAGGTTAGCTAGTCGGGGAATGATTACAGACATTGTTTGCTGCGATCAAGAGGTCACTTATTCCTACGATATATATATATATATATATATGCATTCTTAATGAACAATTTATATGACTCAGTTGGCAGAGTACATACAAGTCCTGCCATGCACTTTTTCTAAGAAGCTCTAATTAACAAATTGGTAAAATCTAAACTTGCTCTCAAAGTTGAGGATAACTACATAAGGGAACAAATTCATCCATAAGTGTAACCTGTAGGAGAGTCTACTTCAGACTTGTTATTTGTGCTAACAGACAACAATAGACGACATTCCACAGCCCAGTACAGCTCTTTCTTGTTAACATCCAGGCCATTTCTTATGCAAATGATCTTCCTTCTTCATATTCCCGTGCACGTACACTTTGGGTCTTTTAACCTGCAGTTCAACATTCTCACCTCAACATTACATTCCATACACCTATTTTGAGGAAATTTTTATCCCCACTCGCTATGCCAACCGATTTACCAGTACAATGGGAGGGAACCCTCTCCGCAGTTCGAGTCTGTCAAAGCCTTCTTCAGAAAACAAGCACTTGTATCCATCCACAGAGGCATGCTCGCTACCCAACCAAAGCATGACAACATGATTAGCCATTCAATACTATCATCTTTGACTAAGTATTTGATTTGATTTCTACTATATGATAATATACTCACTTCACAAGGTACGTGAAATTTCGATTTCGCAACTCCTCCACTACGATCTCTTCTTCTTTTGAGTATCTGCATATTGCACAAGAAAATTAATTTCTTCCTAGGAGCTAAACAGATACCCTATGCTAGATATCCATATCATTCCATTCCCAACTAATTGTATTTTCTTCAAGAAAATGACCACAGAAAGAAAAACCAACCCCACCTCCAAGGAAAAGCATCTTCACAAAAGCGAGATATTCCATTCATAGCACCAAAAGTGTCTATGTGAACCCACTCTTCTCCTACTACATGACCAGGACGGCCTGAGAGACAATGAAGGCACCAGGTAAAATTAACAATATAGATTACATAAACACAAATAATTACGTAAATTGAATGTCATGCAAACACTGACTAGAGTATTTATCTTGTCTGGTACTCAAATCAATTGCTGATGCAATAACAAGAAACCTAAATAATAATAAGTCACTCACCTATCTGATGCAAGCGCTTCAGAGCATAGCCGCTAGGATAGTTGTAGAAAGACGCCATGAATGTAACAACCGTGCACCCTGCACTGTAGGACCAGGTTAAGTAGAATAATAAATCCCTACCCTTCTCTTACATTGGAAAGATAACTGCCAACCCTTTCTACCTGATTGCAAATAATGCCAGCATAACCAGGTTCACTAGCTTCCAAATTGTTTTCTTCTTGTTATTGTAGCTGTACAAGAAAATCAGATTATAGTACAAACACGGGCACTTGTAGTAATTTAAAATGGCGTTCAGGAAGAATGTGTTTCTGAAGAGCTTTTAAAGGACTGAATAAAACAAAGTTCTAGCTATGATTCAAAGCTTAGCTGGCAAAGATGTGACAGAACTCATACATTCTGCTAGCAGCAACTGCGGCAGATAAGTTGAACATTGGTACTGAACTAATAATAAAGCGGAGTTCCTGCATGTAGCAAGAAATATAGGTTAGCATGTATCAGAAAAATGGGTAAGAAACTTTGATGGCTGTTCAGATAAATAATCCATCTGAATACCTTGTGCGGAAGTTTAGAGTAGAGTAAAACAAATAATAAAACTGGCAGAATAAGAAATGGAACCCTCCTGTCGAATAAGATGCCAAGCTGCATAATCCGAGAGGAAATAAATAAGAAGACTATAGAGACACAATCAGAGATCATAAATAGAGAGGAATAAGTCAGGTAGAAAGATGTCAGGCCTGGTGTTACCACTTACCAGTGAAAGAGGATAAGCTACAAGTAAAGACCGTGGGAGTGCCGAGGTGAAGTACCAATGTATGGAATGTGTCTGGTTTAGCAATTGAATTTCAAAGAACAACAAAAAATTTCATACAAAATACAAGCATCCCAAAAGTTATCCATTAGAAGGCAATCCTATGATCAGGCTGTAACGCAAATGTAAAAGGTTATCTATCATGCATAAAATAAAGAGAGGAAACAATTTCTGAAGGATACACCCCAGTCGGAACTTCGGTTCAGAATGGAGTTAAACCATAAAACTTTAAACTCTGGCCAGATGAACTGCTTCCACATAATAGAGTCAACGAAAATGGAAAGACCTGTGTTTAGGAATATTTCATGACTACAAAGTACCTGACTCGAGAACTAGTGTCTGAAGGGGAAAAGCAGATAGATCATAGAATGAGGATGAATATTAACTAACCTACCGCCAACAAAGCGTTTCCAACACAATAGACCAGTGCTTTCCAGAATGAGATCAACTTGGTCTGTCATTAATTATAGGACATAAAACACCAGCATCAGAAAGAGACAACAAAGTACACAGCCAATAAAATATACAGTTAAAAAAACAAACCATTCATCAGCAGCTCACCAATAAAAAAACAAGACCAATAGGCCCAAGCAGTAACATCATATCGCATCTGAAGATTACAGTCGAAAAAACCTGATTATAGATAAAGACATGTCAGCAAAGCAATAGTTTTGGATACCATGAATGATGAGAATCGTGAAAATATGGTACCACTAAATTTCAAACATACCAGGAAGCTCAAAGCTGGATAAAAGCTTCCTTTTAACCAATTACCGAACGCCATATTAACTGCACAATCCAGATTTGACAACATAAACAGGAAACACGATAAGTATACTAAATGGGCCATGGGAAAGATTGTAGATCTCAAAGCTTTAGTAATTGAAAGGATACTTTATTAACTTAGCAAAGGTGACTTTAAATAGCCTTTACACACGACTCAAAGAAGCAACAAACTAAAGCTACAAAATAGGAACTAACAAATTCCATGAGACTCGGACTTCTTTGATCATACAAACAGAACAAAGACTTATTTGACTAACGGCTAATGACTTATTCAAACCTCAACATACCCTCCCTTAAGCTAATTCCTCTGAATTCAGCTTACTACAGACATATGAACCACTCCGAGCAATGCGCGCAACTTCTCAAACTGCTCCAACTTCAGCGGTTTGGTAAAGATGTCAGCTACTTGATCTTCGGTCGGACAATGCTCTAATTTAACCATATTACCACTTACCAGCTCTCTGAGATAATGAAACCTTACCTCAATATGCTTGCTCTTCCCATGAAAGACTGGATGCTTTGAAAGTTGAATGGTTGAACTGTTGTCACAATTGATCACTGTTGCAGACGTTTCCTCAGCTCCAACTTTTTCTAACACTCTTCTCAGCCACACGCATTGACAAGCACATAATGCTGCGGCTATATACTCAGCCTCTGTGGTGGAAAGTGCAACAATTGACTGCTTCTTTGATGCCCACGAAATTGCCCCTGAAGCCATTAAAAAAACAAAACCTGATGTGCTTTTTCGATCGTCCAAATCGCCGGCGTAATCACTATCTGTGAACGCCAAAAGCCGCAAGTTGCTGCTCTTATCTCGCTTGTAAAGAATTCCGAACTCCACCGTACCTCTTAGATATCTTAGTATTCTTTTTGCTGCTAGCCAATGTGACATTCTTGGATTAGCCATGTATCTACTGATAAGACACACTCCGTACATAAGATCAGGCCTTGTCACTGTCAAATACATGAGACACCCAACCAACTGTTTGAACAATGTTTCATCGACTCTCTCGCCGCTCTCATCCTTATGCAGCTTTATTCCCGGAACAATGGGATTCTTCACCGCATTACTCTCCCACATTCCAAACCTCTCTAGAACTTCTCGAGCATATCTTCTTTGGCATATGAAGATTCCATCTTGACTCTGTTTTACTTCTATCCCCAAAAAATGTTTCATTTTTCCAAGATCAGACATCTCAAACTCCAACATCATTGACATCTTAAACTCATCACACATAGCTTTATCACTTCCAGTAAATATTAAATCATCAACATATAAGCTGACAATTAAAATATTACCTTCTCTTGTCTTCGTAAACAGAGTATGTTCGCTGGGACATTTCTCGAAGCCTTCTTTCATAAAATAAGCTTCAATTCGGCTAAACCAAGCTCGTGGAGCTTGCTTAAGGCCGTACAGTGCCTTTCTTAGTTTGTAGACCTTTTCTTCTTCCCCTTTCTTTATGAATCCTTCTGGTTGATAAACATACACATCTTCCTTGAGTTCTCCATGTAGAAAAGCACTTTTCACATCTAACTGAAAGATCTCCCAATTCAGTTTAGCTGCTATGGCAAGTATGGTTCGAATAGTATCAAGCCTTGCTACTGGAGCAAAAACCTCAGTGTAGTCAACACCGTAACACTGCGCATAACCCTTGGCTACTAACCTCGCTTTGTGCTTATCAACTTCTCCATTTTCGTTTAGCTTGGTCTTATATACCCACTTGACTCCTATTGGTGTAAAACCTTCAGGTAATATAGTAAGCTCCCAAGTATTGTTTTTCACAATGGACTCGATTTCTTGCTCCATAGCTTCTCTCCATACCTTGTTCCTTACTGCCTCATCAAACCAGATAGGATCACTCTCTGCCATAGTCATCATCAACAAGATTGCAGACAAGTTCGCTTCGGCTTCTCTTCCTTCTCCCGTGTCATAGTCAGCCATCCACCCAGGCGCTCTCCTTTCACGCACAGTTCTTCCTTCGGTTGCTCTTTCTATATCATGGTTAGGCGGTGTCAAATTTTCTGGACCGCCGTCACCGTTTATCTCCTCCGCACAATTTCTTTCTTCTTCGTCTTCACTCTCCAACATTGCTTCTTGTGTTCCCGAATCAGCTTGACCCCAGTCCCAACTTTTGCTTTCATCAAAAACGACGTCTTTGCTTATCACTATCTTTTTTGTCACTGGGTCATACAACCTCCAAGCCTTTGATTCCTCGCTGACCCCTAAGAACACACATCTCTTACTCTTATCATCTAGCTTACTTCTTCTCTGGTCCGGAATGTGCACGTACCCTATGCACCCAAAAATACGGAAGTATCCCACCGCCGGTTTTACACCACTCCAAGCTTCTTCAGGCGTTTTATCTTCTAATGCTGCTGTTGGTGATCGGTTTTGAATATGCACACTCCATTTAGTGGCTTCAGACCAGAATTCTTTAGGAACATGTCTCTCACTAAGCATAGAACGAACAGCATTCATGATTGTCCTGTTCTTCCTTTCGGCGACGCCGTTTTGCTGAGGAGTGAATGCTGCAGTTAATTGTCGAGTGATTCCATGTGATTTACAAAACTCTCCAAACTCATTGGACGTAAATTCTCCACCTCGATCAGTCCTTAAGCAGGTAATAAAAGCACCAATCTCTTTTTCTACGCTTGCTTTAAACTTCTTGAATGTATTGTAAGCTTCAGACTTTTCTTTTAGGAAGTAGACCCATGTCTTTCTAGTACAATCATCAATGAAAGTCAATATGTACCTATTGTCACTGTGTGAAATAGGAGTGATTGGTCCGCATATATCCGAGTGCACAAGCCGAAGAGGTCTTGAAGCCCTCCATGAACTTTTCTTTGACATTGACTCCCTCGTGTTGTTTTCCCGTTAAACAAACAGCACAAATTTCCTTTGTGGGTTTTAGAGTGGGTAAACCGAAAACCATCTCCTTGCGTGTGAGCAACTTCAGTCCTTCTTGGTTTAAATGACCGAAGCGACAATGCCATAAGTAGTTTTCCTTCTCCATCACTTCTTCTGTCTGCAAACATAGCGAGTTCTTCGGTATCTTATTGGCTAACAAAAAGAACATTCTCGTTTCCACTCATGCTTGTTTGCATAACTACTCCTCTACTCGGATGAAACACCTTGCAGCTTCCGTCTCGTATCAAGACAGCCAAGCCTCTCTCTTGTAGTTGTCCCAAACTCAACAAGTTATTCCTTAGCTCTGGAACATAGTAAACTTCAGATATTACTTGGACAATACCATTTACTTGCAATTTCACACTCCCTTTGCCAACCACAGCCATCTTCATGTCATTTCCGAGTTTAACCGTGCGATTCATTCCTTCCTCTAACTCGGAGAACCATTCCTTATCACCAGTCATATGGTTACTGCAACCGGAGTCGAGAAACCATACTTCCTCTCTCGGTTGTCTTGTGTTCCTCTACGTATGCCATTAGAAGCGCCTCTTCTTCCTCTTCTAACTCGCATAGTTCGCTTTCTTCTCCCATTCTCGGACACTCGTACTCGAAAGTGTCCCAATTTGTGACATTTATAACACTCTATCACAGCACGGGAAAAAGTGTTTCTTTCTCTTCCCCTTCCGCGACCTCCTCAGAACGTTCCGCGACCTCTTCCTCTACTTGGTCTCTCTTCCTGAGAAACTTTCAAAGCCTGCTCCTCTTGCGGATTTCCGTTCATTCTCTGCTCATGAACAAGAAGACTTCCATGAAGCTCGTCAATGCTCATCATACTCAGATCATTTGACTCCTCGATCGAGCACACCACATAATTAAACTTCATAGTCAAGGATCTGAGTATCTTAGCTACGATGGTGCTTTGTTCCATGGCTTCTCCATTTGTCTTCATCTTGTTAACCAGGGTTAGGGTTCTTCCTAGAAAAGTATCAACCTTTTCTCCTTCTTTCATGGTTAACATCTCAAACTCTTTTCTGAGTGCTTGTAACTGCGCCCTCTTCACCTTTGTGGAGCCTTGATATTTCGTCTCATGGATTCCCAAATCCCTTTTGAGGTGCTTTTGTCAAGAATTGTCTCCGGGATTTCTCTATCAATCGCCCGGAATAGAAAATTCTTCACTTTCAAGTCCTTGAGATTGGCTTCTTCCATGGCCTTCCCGTGTTCACTTCTCTCGTTCACCGGTTTGTGTTCCAACGTACGTTGTTGGATATCCTTCCTCCACCGCAGACTCCACGGTTCTCGACTTCTCGAAAATTCTCCATGGTCATAGACCAAAAATCATAGTGGCCATCGAACCTTGGTATGGACGCCTTGACAAACTTATCAGAGTTTGACATCTCTCTCTCTCTTTGATTCTCTCTCTCACACTAGTTTTGCTCTGATACCAAATGTAGATCTCAAAGCTTTAGTAATTGAAAGGATACTTTATTAACTTAGCAAAGGTGACTTTAAATAGCCTTTACACACGACTCAAAGAAGCAACAAACAAAAGCTACAAAATAGGAACTAACAAATTCCATGAGACTCGGACTTCTTTGATCATACAAACAGAACAAAGACTTATTTGACTAACGGCTAATGACTTATTCAAACCTCAACAAAGATTACAAGGAAACATGAAGGACCATTAGTAGTTAAACTGTATGAATAGAAGGAATCACCTAATCCCAAAGCTAGAATATTAGGTAGAGGACGAGTGCAGTAGAAAAGCAAATGAAACTGAAGACTGGTGAGAAGTACAAAGAAAGATTCCACTTGATGCCCAAACGTTTTTCTTATCTGTCAAAGAGGTAACTTGCGCTCAATAGTGCATAGGAGAAAAACAGCCATCAAGAGACAAAAAAAAAACAGAAAGAGAAATATATGACAGAAAAACCAATAGAGCAAATAAACTTGATACCTGAATACGAAAAAATCTTAGTGTAGATAATATGATGCAGCCCAACACCAAACGAGCTGTAAGTTAATGAAGGAAGTGTGATGTGAATTTGATTTAAGAAGACATTGGTTAAATCTGCAACGAGAAGAGAAACCTGCAACGAGACTATAAATCTTGGGTAAGCCAAGCCAGCTGATAATGAATACAACGGGCGATGCAATCATAGAGACAATGAAGGCCCCTGCAAGAACAAATAAGAGTTGAAATTTTAAGCTATGAGTGATAAGCTGTGCAGACTTTAGAGCGAAATGGAACAAGGCCGTACCAATAAAAGTACGAGGGACAACACCGGGGAACTCCAAATGATCATACTGATAGAATAAAAAACAATAACTTGGTAAGAGATAACAACAGCCAGCAAGCAAGCAAGCAAGAAGCATAGAATGATAATAAAAAAAAAAAAAAAAAAAAAGAGGAGATAACAAACACTCACAGAGTCCAAATGATGGAGATGGTAAAGAATGTCGTGCATTGACTGTACGTTGAAGCTCTCTTCAACCTTAGTATATGGTGCCAGGAGCACATAAGTTGCAGCTATAGATCCCAGAATCAAATCATATCCTGAAGAATTCCACAAACAAATTGATTGAATTGAATTGAAAAGAAAAGAAAAGAAAGAGAATAAAAAGAAGAACATATGCTTAAATTACCAAAGGATTGAAGAAACTTGGGGGCCATACTCGAATCCGACGACGGCATCAGCAATCAGGATCAAAGGAATTGAAGAGGGGGAGAGGAGAAGGGGACCGCTTTCGACGAAAACAAGAAAAGAGTAACAATGGGCCTAAGCTAACCGGTGGGCCACAAATGGGTCTTATAATTTGTGAGCCCAATATAAAAAAGCCCGTTAAATGTCTTTAAGGTACATTAATGTAAAAAAGGGGAAGAGTAGGGAGAGAGAAATCGAGGCATGGCAGCAGCAGCAGCAGCGGCAGCGGCGGAAGGAGAAGACAAGGAGGAGTTCTACCTGAGGTACTATGTCGGCCACAAAGGGAAGTTTGGACACGAGTTCCTTGAGTTCGAATTTAGACCCGACGGTAAGCTCCGTTACGCCAACAACTCCAACTACAAGAACGATACTATGATCCGTAAGGAGGTCTTCCTCACCCCTTCCGTCCTCAAAGAATGCAAGCGTATCGTCTCCGAAAGCGAGGTCTCCTCTCTCTCTCTCTCTCTCTTTCTCAGATGTGTGTTTTTTTTGTGATTTGATGTATAAAATCTAGACCAGTAGTACTAGTACCTAGTAGTGTAGGTTGATATCCAATGAATTGTGTGGGGTTTACTTTAGATAATGAAAGAAGACGATAACAACTGGCCTGAACCTGACCGTGTTGGAAGGCAAGAGCTTGAGATCGTCATGGGTAATGAGCATATCTCCTTCACTACTTCTAAGATTGGATCTCTTGTTGATGTCCAGAGCAGTAACGATCCTGAAGGACTCCGCATCTTCTACTATCTTGTTCAGGTCTCCCTCTCCTCTCCTCTCTTTTTTCTTCTTTCCTTACCCATCAAATTTAATCTACAAGAGAAATTGATGATGCATATTCTTCCGTTGTTCTCATATCATACTTCTTTCACTAGTTTTTTTGTGTGTTAAGGTGTTCTTGTTCGACATTCATTGGTTGCAGGACTTGAAATGTCTTGTTTTTTCGCTCATCTCACTGCACTTCAAGATCAAGCCTATCTAGACAAGAAATCAGTGGGCTAAAGTTTGGTGGACGGAGGAGTTATGCTAGTTTCTTGTCTTGTTTATTTGAAAACTCTTGCTTGACTAAGCTTATTTTGCATTGATACCTTGGGCCTTGTTGAATTTCTTTACCTTGAGCCTCTGAGATCTTTCTAGCTTAAGACCCGGTCGTTTCTCGCTCTTCTTCATTCACTTTATTTTCATGTTTCTCTATCCTTTCAAGCTTCTCCTGCTTTTGAGATTTGCTGCAAGTCTAAATTCAGTATCTATATTAGGGGAGACAATGTAACTAATTAAACAATATACATTCGATACATCAAATCTCATTTGTGTTAGGGAGAAAAGTAAATAATCAAACAATGTACATTTGCTCATATAGTCATGTCTTCAACATAGAAGTTTTGTACAAAGAGAAACAGTTGGTTTAATAGCAACAACAACACATTCATTTGGTTTACCTCTGAGTACAGCTTGTACATACATACATATATATCCTTCTGAACAAATTATTGGTGGTGGAGGAGGCGGCGTTCGAGTTGGTGAAGCTGAGCCTTCAAGGCGGAATGGTCTTGTTGCATCCGCTGCAACCGATCCTCAACCATCATCATTTCCTCCCTCAGGAAATGCATTCTCTTCTCAAGCCACCCCACACTCTCCCCAATTCCACTCTTGTCGTATGTGTAGTAGTTTTCCCTCTCCACTTGCACTTGTCCCGGTCCTCTCTTCAACAGCACCACTATCGTCAACTGTGTCCACAATTACTACTTATCAGCTTCTTCTTCTTCTTTAGGAAATAAAAAAACATTGCATTCACTTTTTTATACCTGCATCAGTAGGATCACTGCAAACGCTATTACTAACGCCTGCCTTGTCCCGCATTGCCTCTTCAAAAATAATGTCACCTTCCCCATTGTTTCCCTTAAGATTTTCACTACCCCTCCTCCTCTTCCTCCTCCCACCATGTCCACCATAGGCTGCTCTTTACTTTCAGATATTCTTTCTTCGCTTCCTGATACCACCGTACCCTCTTCACTCAACTTTATCCCTGTGTCAGAATACACTATCAGCCAGCTACTTGGGAAAAAGACTTCTCTTAGTCATCAGCTTACAAAACACAAACCTTCTCCGTTTTCCAGCTTCTTTTGCTTCAACAATTCATGTGCCTCCATGAATAAACATAAAAAAATAACTAATTTAGAAGCTCCCTATAATTTAAACGAAAAACATGCCTAGGCCCAATGGATTCAAAATTACCATTTTTATCCATGTTGCATAAGCTTCTCTACACTCTTCCAAAGTGGACTGCACTATTTTTCCTGCAAATACTCATAGACGGAACAATCATCTGGCCAGTGTGTTGAGAAGCATATAAGTTTCAAGGTGAACATGGACAAACGAGTAAATGAGGCTAAACAAACCTTTCCACACTGTTCTTTTAATGAAGGCCACGTTCACATAAACATCCAGTATACAACCTTCTATCGAGTCTCTGCAATCTCTTTTTACATCCCAAACCCCCTGGAATCAGGCAAACGTTCCTTATTCACCTTTTAACACATATCAGTCAAGAAGCTACTGAGAGCATTAGATGTAATTTTCTTCCTACCTCTACCGTAAAGTAATCTCCATAAGGCACATCGGTGATCTCTTGTGATGTTTCAATAACTAGATGGCTAGAAAAATAAAGACAATATCAGACAACAGAGAATAAGGATGCATTTGGACGATCATTCAAACTGCGATTCACTTCAAAAACAAAGCTGCATATATACCTATCTCTGTACATCCGAAATTTCTGGGACTCCTGGCAGCCACCAAACTTTGCACCTTGAGAAGGAATCCAACAGTCATGCATACCATTTTTTCGGGGGGGGGGGGGGTCAAAACATACAAATATTTGATATAAAATGTTACTGATCATATCTAAAGAAAAGAGATATCTTACCAAAATAAATTTTTATTGGATGTTCAAAAGAGACAATGCGACTGTGCCCAAGCTTTTCATGAGGTTGCCAAGAAGTACACCTAAACTCTGTAAATGTACAGGACTCTTCAGACTGAAAAGATAAGTAACACCATCAGGAAATGAAATCAACAGTTATAACTCTACCTTTATCTCCACAAGTTTTATGAAAAGCTTCAACAAAACTGACACCACCATCTGAGAAAAACAATCTAAAAAACTCTTCTACTGGAATCTGCAAATATAAAGTAAACACTAGTTGGGTATATGCAAACTTCTGCATTCAGTAAATGATTTAATGGTTATATACTCATAAATTTGAAACAAGTTCCTATATCCCGTAAGTGAAAGAAAGTGACATTACCACAAACTTTGCCTCTGCTACCTTAGTAAAATCAGATGATACTGCATGAAAGGAACACAAAATTTGAACTCAAATAAAACAAAAAAAGAAGTAAATAGATGAGGAATCATGTATGCATTAACGTAATAATTGGTTTCAGCAGGAAATAGGGTCTCCATACAGAATGGAAGCTTGTTGGGGAAAATGAGAACTAGCATATAGAACTAACTAGTTCATCAAGAGGCAAGAAAAAATAGCTAAGCTACCCCATTCTGACAAGTTTTATAGTGACACCATTAGAAGAAATTTTGCTGTTGACCACTAAATTTCAGACAAAGTCAGTCCAGGTACAGGCTAAAAAAGAGACGCGTTTAGATAATAGATATACACCTAGAAACAGCAAGAAGTTAATTGAGTAAACCAACACTTTATTGCAAAATTAGGAGAAACCCAAGCGTTTGCATTCTCAATACTATCTACGAAAAGTTTGACATGAACAGAGCAAAACTTTTCCATTCAAATTTTTTGATTAGTATTCCCATCCTTAAACACTGATTTGAAAATTATAATCTGACACACAACCAAAACCAACCACAAAGAACAAAACTGAAAGGGGGAAAAAACTTAACTTACATTTTGGTGCATCTAAGTCTTCAGGTTTCTGGTACAAAGCTTTGGTTGAAGAAGAAGTCGCAATATCTACAACTGGCGTTACATATGAAGATGAAGCACCATCTTGACTATTAACAGGAGAACCGCCTGAAAGATGAAGTGTATCACCACCCCTGTGAAGTGAAAGATAGCAAGCGTGAAGCAGTTAGCTAAGCCAAATTAGGTAGACCAATATGAAAGTGCTCAACGTACCGTGAAGGTGAATCTAGTTCGTTTGACAAATTCATGGTACTGAGTGACCTTTTAACAACTCCATCATTTACCTTGCTGTTGGACTCAGATAAAGAATCCTGAGTGAACAGGTAGGCTAAGGAAGATCAACATAACATAAATTAACAAGTCTCTTTATCGGGTAATAAACAGTGTTGTACTTTCGACACACCTGAATCTCGCCTTCTGCTTTGACCGCACTCCCATATTCCATCCATCCATCATGGATAAGCTTGAAAGCTTCGTCACGGGAAAGAAATGATGCAAAAAAGTACTGCAAAAGAATGAGGTTCGAAACTCAGGAAAGAGGCAATGACCAGAAGAAAGTTGAGAAGATGATGATATGATATATCAAGGGGACAAAGAGAACAAGTGGGTACCTTCTTCCCTCCAGCGGAAACCTCAATAGCATTGGGAAAAATACCAGCAGTTTTTGCTCGTTTAACACAAGAGATATCGGAAAAGGGTATAACTTTCTGCACCACGAGTTCAGATAAAATATTGAAAGAGACGGCAAATGGGGGGAAAGAAAAAAAACAGGAGTAAAAGGTAAAAGACACACTACCTTGGTCTCATAGCCAAAGATGTTGGAGTAGAAACAAATATAGTGAATGAAAAGGTACATATGACCCTGCAGAAAGAGAAGCAAAAGCAAGGACGGACAGTTCAGATCATATCAGATCAGCTCAGGGGAATATGAGTAAACAAAAAAAGTAGTAAAGACAAGTAGCATGTGAATAGAAGGAGGAGGGGTCACCTGCAGAAGAATACTCTCCTGGCAAGCACAGTTGAAATCTTGAATAAGGACCTAAACAATAAAAATAGGATATTATTATGAGCCAGAGAAAAAGAAAGAAAGAAAGGATCGGGAAATAGTAAAATGCTTACTTCTTCAGCTGGAAGACGAAATAGTTGCCTGTACTCTTCACTCTTGGATATAACTTCAGACTTTGTAAGTAAATAAATAAATACAAAGAAAAATCCAGATCAGGAAAAAAGAGAAAGAAAATCAACAACAACTGATCAATTATTATAAAAAAAGACCTGATAATCAGAAGAAGCAGCAAAACCAGTACTAGGGCTTGGAGAAGAAGTGAAAGAGTCATGGAGATCAGGGGAGCGAGATCCGTCGGGGGATGATGGTGAAGGATCGGAGACGACCTCCGAAGAAGGAGGAGGAGGAGGAGGAGGAGGAGGAGGAGGAAGAGGAAGAGTAGATATCATCGCCATATATCTCAAATCAGAATCTGATTTTGGCTTGGGCGGTCGGTTGTTGTTACCGTCAACGGCCATTATTATTATTATTTATTATAAGTCATAAAAATAAGGGAAGGATACCCAGCCGCCTCTTTGGGCCGGAAAGGAAACAATCTGAGATCAAGGTCGGTTTATTATTTTAGCTTAGGCCCAATAATACCTCTAAATCCTTTTAGGATGAGCCTGCAAGTCGCAATCATATTATCCCTAACTAATACTATTGTCTCTTTGATTTCTGATTTAGGTTTTGTTTTACTTGTTTCTTTCTTATCTAGAAGAAGAAGAAGAAAGAATGGATATGGAGCAGAAGCAGGCGGAGATTATCCAGCAACTCATAGATCGAGCTTCTACCTGTAAAGAAGATGCAATTGCTCCTATCGTCATCGAAGCTACATCTCATCCTTGCCTTTTCGCCTTCTCCGAGATTCTTACTCTTCCTAATGTTGCTCAGGTCTCGAGCCTTGTCTATATGTATATATATATATATGTATATAGTTAGTAAGAGGGTTATTTGCTTTGCAGCTAGAAGGAAGCACATATTCAGCCTACTTGGATTTGTTAAGGCTGTTTTCCCATGGCACTTGGGCTGACTACAAATGTACCTTCTTTGTCTTTCCTCCTCCTCCTCCTTTTTTACCTAATCAAATATATTCTTCTTTTAACATCTATGGACGCAACTCTAGGCAATGCTATCTGTATTCCTCTGCTGCTTCCTGCTCAAATTCTTAAGTTAAAACAGCTAACTGTGCTTACCCTTGCCGAGTCAAGCAAGGTTTTCCTTTCCCCTTTATTCCCACTTTTCTTTTTCCTAATAATTGGTTATGCTCGTCTATTTCCCCCTACAACTTTTCACTTGTGTCTCCTCCATTATAGGTTTTGTCTTATGATTTGCTTATGGTTGAGTTAGATGTCACCAATGTCCGTGAACTCGAGGACTTTCTTATCAATGAATGCATGTACTCGGTGAGTACCCTATAGACTCACTGATCTATGTTTCTGTTTATATCATTATGTGGAAAGGTACATAACCATGATGTTTACTTTGTTAACAACTTAATATCTTTCAGGGTATACTGAGAGGAAAACTTGATCAGCTTAAAAGATGTTTTGAGGTGTACTGTGTGTCTTAGTCTCCCATGAACCACTGTTTTTTTTTTAAAACTACAAATCCCTCTTAAGTGTTGTATATATCTTTGAAACACACAGGTTTCATTTGCTTCTGGTAGGGATCTAAGGCCAGGACAACTAGACAACATGATACACACCTTGTCAGACTGGTAATTTCTGTTTCAAAGAAATGTTTTCTGATGAAACAGTCTGTGTCTTGAGACTATTAATGTATCGGATCAATTTGATGTGTAGGTTGAACACATCAGAAAATCTGCTTGTTTCCATTCAAGACAAGATAAAATGGGCGGACAATATGAGTGAGATGGACAAAAAACATCGCAAGGAATCAGAAGAAGGTGTTGAAGAAGTGAAAAAGTCTCTATCCATGAAGGTCAGTGATCCATGTTGTTGGAGGCCTTAGGGCTTCAGTATGCTTGCACTAGTAATAGATATATAATGTAACTTATTATGGGCTTAACCCATGTAGAAAGAAACATGTAGACTAATTCTAAAGTGAAAGGGTGGTGGTCGATATAGTCTTACTTACATTGTTGGCAGGGGGATGTTGACAGCAGAGGGCATAAAGAAATGTTTGGGGAACCAAGTGGAGTTATGGACTTTGAAGAAGAAGGAATCCGACCAAAGAGGTAACATACCTGATACCTATTAATTATTACTCTTGAGGATACAAAATGTGTTTCGAGTATGAGATGGTAACATAGAAACACGCACATGTCTTTGGAACGCAGGAGAAGGCATCCGGTACCAAAGTAGAGGGAGAGAGAATAAATTTACCATAGTGTAGATTGTGATGATAATCTTGGGAATAACTTCTTGTCTACTCTTAACCTTTTGGTGGCGGTTTTTGTTGGTTATTTGTGGCGTTTTTATTTAAGAAACATATACAAAAACCCGGACCCTCTCCCAATTACAAATTGGGCCTAAACTGGCCCAAAATACATCGATGACGGGTTGAAATAATTATGGATACATAACCAAAATATTCAATGTTACCAAAATTAAAGGTAGGTTTTAGCCTCTTGTGTCTTATTTAATGTTTCCACTCGCATCTTTTCCCTATTTATTTATACAAATAACGAATCAACTTAACGGGCAACATCATCTCAATGAAATACGCAAAGTGAAATAAAAAAAAAAAATAGACAATGAAGAGAGCAGAAGCTAATAATGCATGAGTTAATCAGATCCCCAAGTGGAGACCATTCCCTCGTCAACGGACTTGAGACCACCACAGGATCTGGCAACCGATTCAAAGAGCTTCTCAATCTCAGGCGCACACCTGATGAAGCCTTGTTTCCAGAAGCCATATCTTGGATTCTTGATCAGCTCAATGAATGTGATTAGGAGTCCCCACGGATGCGGTCTGTTCACTATTAGCCTTTCCAACAACACTCTTGTTATTTGCTCCTGTACAATCTCCTGTTTCCATTCATTCCTTAAAACTATTAGATTCCAATCTACACAAAAGACTCTTCAGATGCAAACCAAACACACTCACCTGGTCAGACTCGAAGAAGAGATAGAGCATGATGAAGGAGAAGTAATGAGTGTGGTTGTTAGGATAACGAAGCTGATTCGCAATTCCATTAAGGATCAGGTACCGCCCTTCTGTATCCAGTTCCATACTTAAATACTTAAAGATCTGCAAGGCCACCACATTTTGTGCCTGTGTCTCACCCGCCTGTAGCTGCTGAATTGCCTGTTATCGCAATGCCATTACATTAGCATATCCAACTAGTCAACACTATTGACTTTCAAAATTGATATATTGTCTTAGACCCATACCTGCATTCCAGTATATAAGACAAGCGAGTTGATCAATGGTACATTGTAACGGGTTCCAGCTAAACTAGCCTCGCTGGACGAGAGAAGTAGCTTCTGCTTCAACTCACTTAGGAAAGTTGAATTATGTTGCCTTGACTGCAAAAAATTTCTATTATGAGCATTCTTATATACTCTGGAGAATCCCCAAAGAGAAACCAAGTAAAATGAAGAATCAAGTGTTGGATTACCGTGAGATACTCATCCACATCATTCTTTATTTGCTTTACTTTTAGCGCCGCATCAACCACAGAAAGGATACGCGGAGCTTCTACTATCTCAGGCAACAAATCAATCTGCAATAAACACGAAAAATCAGCCTACAAGGAATGTCTTTCCTATAGAATACAAACATATTGCACCCTCCACTATCATCCCGAACCTTTAAGTTTGGGGTAGAAGGATCTGGAAGCCTCATGTTCTGTGGAAATGAACTGAGAACTATATTTCGCATTTGTATGCAGCTTGAAGGAATTACATCACAGAAAGTAAAATGATAATCACAGAGGAACTCGGGGAAGTCATGTAACAGCACCAGAAGCACTCTCAGTGTCCCTTTGTATAGGAAAAGAACCTACGCAATTGATAAACAAACAAGAAAGAGACCACTTTAAGTTCCTACCAACCATATCCGTAGTGTTCAATGCAAATACAGATTTGAATAAGGCACAAACTGGTCCTGGGAGTTCAGCATTTCTCAAAAATGGCTCAAGAAACTGGAGCAAGTCCACCAGCAGGCGTTGAACATATGGCCAGCCCTTCTGGCCATTCACAGATAGTAATTTGGGCATGAAGCTTCTGTGGCTGACCAGCTCTAGCCATGCAAAGCTGTAAATTTTATAAGAGACTGACCTCAGTCGAGCAAAAAATATAAAGCCTAATTGATCAATCAAAGAAAATAGCACACATATATCACAAGAATGATTCCACTGCCTTCATAGTTCCTGGCAGATTCCAATTTTAATAAAAGCATGAGAAGAAACAGGTTTCTGCCCTAACCTGAAAGCGGGAATCTTAAGAGGCTGCAACGAGTGGAATGCATTAGCAAAAGCTGTGAGAACCTGCATTAAACGAGGGGTGTTAGTTATAGAAAAATAGCAACCTCTTCAAGGAAAATAAAACGCACCTGAAAGTTTGCAACATCAGTCCCAGGATCCAAGGAACACAAGTCTAGCAGCCAGTTGATGAACAGTCTAAAATATGGTCTTGGATTGAGTGATATATTTTTATCTTCTGCGTCCTTCTGAATAGATCTTACAGTAACAGCCATGATCTGCAACCGGTATATCAATATCAAACACGTTCATCTTTTACCCATTATAGTAAAAGTTTGATCAGTTCAAATTAAAGCATGTGTCCTAACCTCTGAAAGAAGAAATAACTTGCCGGTGGACTCCTGTTCAGGGAAATACTGAACAAATTGTCACAAGAAAGAAAATCAAGAAATCTTAGCCGGCAATACAATTTAATTTACCCACTGCACAAAAATTCATGAGCATTTACCTTCAAGATTGAGAAAACAAGCTTTGCATATATATCGATGATAAGGAATGATGGACTCTGAGCTTGCTGGGGAGATTGCACAGCATCCGAAATTATTTCTTCAGAAGATATACAGTGAGCCACAGAAAGTTCCTAAAGAAAGGAACGCCCAAGTTTATAACTAGGCCTCTCAAGATTTTGTGCAGTGAAAATACCAGAAGTTAAATTACCAGAAGAATTCGGATAAAATTCTCTGTTGTATCATCTCCCTTAAGTAGTCCAGTCTGATGCAAATGCAAGACATATTGTGAATAAGCAGTTTCATTAGCACCGGAACCTTCACAGATTTGATACCAATTTTCGAAAAGCAAGGACACCTGCCAAACCATATGAATCAACACAAAAAGACATAAATAACATGTTTGGAAAATGTATATACGAACATAGAACTGAAGTGGTGACAGAATGAGTGAATTTGATGGAGAAAACAGATAATGAACGATAGCAATAGTGGAAAACACTGTGCAAACATTTCAGCTTCTGATTTACTATTTTCATAACTGGGAATTCTAGATGTATGGAATTCCCAGTTAACCAACAAACACACAAGTTATTCATGCATATTCAAGTAATGGCTAGTAACATGCAGATATATTAATTACCCGATTCCGGAAACTCGTGGAATCTGATTCCACATATTCCAAGCTGGTACTCTCTTTCGTGTTAGAGGTAGTATAGCAAGCAACCTGACCAAAGAATTAATATGCCAAATGAATTTACACGAATTACAATCAAAATTCGGTAATGAAATCATTTAAAACCTTTTTATCTTTCGATTGTCCATCATTGTTTTTATTTCCGGTTGCACAGTCAGAGACACCAGCTGTCCTAGTAACTGGATTTCGTATGTTGTCAATCAGCTGCTGCAATGACTCGGGAGAGCCAGTTTTTGAGGCAATCTATAACCAAAAAAGAACAAATTTGCAAGTCACAAAATAATAATGCCAAAATTCTTAAACACGTGAAACCTATGAGCATAAAAACAATCATTTGAACCTAACTACCATATCTGTCATTTGGTGTTGTATGACAGATATCAGATATGACACCAATTTTCAGCCTAACCCCAAGTTGTACTTTTTTAACTTGCTAATTGGCACTTCTATAAGTATATTGATAGCAGAACAAGAATATGCCAGAATGCAACCTTTGCAAGTGCATCAACAAGACTATGGAGATCTGAAATGACATTTGACTCCTCAGTGACCAATGATTGGATTAGAGAGATAGCAAAGTTAGTTGCACTCCCTGCACAGGAAACAACTAGTCAGTCAGCTGCACTTACCCAAGAAAATACATGTATAGAAGCTGTTCAACATACTGTTTCTCCCTCCATCAAGATGCTTTGCCATGTGGACATTGTACTCCGCAAGGTTAAGCAGCTCGCGTTGGATAAGAGCGATAGTGATATCTTTGTTGAGCTTCCGATCCTCCTCTGAATAAATCACCTGTGTCGAGAAGGTTCAAGAAAGTTACATAATTATTTCTCAGTCTCCAGCAACATGTAATAGGCTCGATCTAGTACTTATGTGATATGTGCTGGTCGGTCAATAATGTCAATTTTTCAGAAGTTTAAACCCATTAGAGAAGTGTGAAATACAGTAAAGCAACGAATACTTAGATTATTAAAACTTTGTAGACATACCCAACTAGTGAGCTCTTTAACTACACGCTTGCAAACATCACGAATAGCCACAAGAGTTGCCAGATTAGCACTGACGTGAAGGTGATTTGATGCTTTCTCATAAAGACCCTTAAAAGCTTTTTGAGCGACAGCTAAAGCTGCTTCATCTCTGCTTATACATCTAAGGATAATTTCAGGAACTTCATAAACTACAGCCTGAAAAGTCAAAGATATGCAGTAGTTAATACGCATCAATTGGAGAAAACAATAGAAACCACTTTTCCAGAATAAAGGAACCATTTTAAAATTAACGAAATTAGTTCACGGTAAGCAGAAATAGATAACGATGCTGCACTATAAGCAGTAGCAAAACAAGTACCTGAATTTCATCAACTCCTGCATTATTAGCCACTAAGTCCTCCATCTGAAACCGTTTTAGGAAGTCAATCACATATGCCACAGAGAAGTCCAGATAAATGCAGCATGTTGTTAAATAGAATAGCCACTTAACTAACCTTCTGGCTAACAGTTTGAAACTTATCTAATACATCTCTCGTTGACAGAGAAGGCTGTGCAATATTATTTCCACCAAGAAGCTCCACGGTATCAGCTGAAGTCAATGTCTGCAGTGACGTGCCAGTTTCCTAATGTTTAAATAAGAAGTACAGCTTGGTAAGTCAATATAAACCTAAGTGAGTTCAAAATTCAAAACACAGTATATCTCACTTTCATAGCAATGTCAGAAGATTCAATCAGGTCCAATTCAGAGGTCGAAAGAGATTTGGAAATTTGAAGACCGGTTGTGTCATCTGGATCAACTTGTGAGCTTTGAGCACAGGCAAAATCAAATGTCAGCATATCAGCTGTAAAAATTGAAGGAAGAAATGTATTGAGTTTTTATCAATCTGTCGAAAAACAAATCACCTAGAAAGTGAAACTGGAGAAGGTTCAAAATTTTCCACAAAAATATCTGATGGCCGGGAGACCATATCCATCTGAGCATTTCCGGCACTAGACAAAAAGTCAGAAGCAACTATTCCTGATGCCGGACCATGGCCGCTACCAAGCTCAACATCGCCAGATGAACTTGAAGCAGCAGCTGAACTGTGTGAACTTTGGATTGACTGCTTTTGCCAAGGAAGTTGAACAAAGTCCTGAAAATGCATATGTATTGCTTAAGTCATAGAAACACAACATTCCAGAGACAAAACTACCTGTTACAACCAGCACCTCATAAACTCGCTGCTGAGACAGGGACAGGTGTCCAGGTTTAGGGCGGAGGGACTCGGGAATAACATTTAAAGAATTCTCCGATAGCATGTTTTTATCAAAAAAGGAGGAGCCAGCACCATCTCTATGCTTTCTTCGTGACACCAATTGCTGAGCAATGTCTGCATCAATAGCTTGTATTGCCTGTAAGCATAGAAATATCACCAAACTTTATACTGAGGCTCAATCATAAAGATAAGTTAACACGGAGAAATTATTTCTACTTAAGGAGAGTGAGTACCGTCCCGTCTAAGCCTATTACAATTATTATTTTAAATAAATAAAACTAACAGCTGAAACGCGGTTGGCAAGATCTAATATCTAGCACAAACCTTCTCTGTAGCCGCCTGTTCAATGGCAGCACAGCCCAAATCAAGGTTGTCATTGGTGACAAGTTGCACAATTTGCTCAAGAGCCTCATTTAAAATATTCAAACCCTGAAGGGAATTACGTAGATGACCGGAAATAGAAGTGCGCAGGGGTTCCTACAGATGACAGAAAATGCACACACAAAAAAGAAAACAGAGCAGGTTGATTAAACGGGTAAAAACAATCGCACGAATGTATTTTATACGAGACGAAAACAAAAAAGCTTAAAATTTGAAGCTTCATAAGCAAGAAAAACCTTGCATGTCACATGAGCCAAACTCCCAGCTAGGCTTGCAACCATCAAGTGAGCTGCATTATGTATACGTGGCTCATCTGGTTCCAAGGCATAATCCTGAATTCAAAGAAGTAAAATAAATCTATGAGGAATGATAAGAATCATAAGATCAATACCTTGAAGAATATCTTACTGAAAACCCCAACAAGCCGACGCAACCAAATATACATGAATACTACGGGTCTTTGCTAGAGATACAGAGTAATTTTAGATGGAGTGAAATGCGAAAAGCAATGGAAAAGGAATAGGAGTTAAGGAAAGTATTTGAGCAAGAAAATGGCAGACAAGTTTTGATTGGCCCACCTTTATGACAAGCTCTTTTGTTGTTTGGCAAGCAATACAAACACTTCTCTGAACGATACCAGACACGATCTCTTTGATAGCTCTTTCCATGGCAAGTGGTACCACTCTGACAATGGATCAAAATTGAGTGTCAGAAAATACCTTCCTACGAACATCATAATTTTATCGGTAGCCAGTACGAGACCACAAACCTCTGGAATGGAAATTGCATACTGAATCCGCTTAATTTCTGATTGATAACAACATGATTTCCAATGTTAGGAAGTGCTGCTGAGAGCTGCTGGCAATCACGTTAACAGAACAAAAGGTGTTATATATAGTGACTTTGATCGACATTCATAAAATGAAATCGTACCTGGCTTATAGAAAACATTGTGGAGGGAGTTGACTGTAACAGTCCTTGAGGTGACGGGGGATGATCAGAAAAGCCTAGAGTTGCCACTTTTTCATCTTCCATCGAAGTATTAGTATAAGCACGTTGAGGGGTTACATACTGAAAGGGAAAAAAGCAAGGGGATAAATTGAAAACTAAAAACCGACACTACGGATGAACAAAAATTAAACATAATCTAACCTGTGATAGTAACTTCGAGGGAGCATCTATGTTAGGTGAATTTGCAACATCAAGCGGTAGATCTATTTGCTTAAGAGGAGAAATTGGTTTAGGCTCCAGTATCATCTGTGTTACTCCAGGATCTTTGTTACTAAAATCAGGATTTCCATCTACTTCTCTCTTCCGATCCTTTAGAAGCGAAGTTGGCGCTACTTTCTTTAGATCAACGCCAAGGTTCTTGAATAAGACCTGAAGATAAATTTGAGATGAGAACAAAACGCTGAATACACAACAGAAAAGATGTAAACAACTTGACGATGCTTAAAATGAACAATCATCTTTCTAAAATCCTTCCTAAACCGGATACCTCTATGTCAAACTTCAGATTCATTTTTAGGCTTGGCAGAGAATAAATCTCAGCGAGTAGCCCAAGTATAGACATCGTCCAAGGATTGGGAGGCTGATACGCAATACTGCTATGGCATGGCTCCAGAACCTGCAGAGACCGAAAATTAGAACTCAAGACATCAAACCAAGAACATCTACAAACACCGCTCAAATCACCAACCTTTGAAGTGAATGGAATGACTGCTATCATCAACCCTTTTTCATATGCCTGCAAAAGAAGAAGAAAACGCAGTTATTACAAAATAACAAGACATTTTTGAAGAAAAATAAAAAGCAGCCAATACCTCCACAATTAAGGATTTTGGATCTATTTCTCGAGCGAGTAATACGTAATTCCTTCCAATGGTCAACTTTCCGAGCCAGCTGCCTAAATTTTTAAGCAGCGATCTCTCTTCTGAACTTGACTTTATAAGCTCTGAACCTAAAAGAACCTATAAACCAGAAACGAAAATTACACCCATCACAGCAAATCATTTGTGTGAAAAAATATCTACCTTGCAATTTTCATAAGTGTTTTGAAGTATCTCCTTAAATAACAGCTTGGAATCAACTTTTTCCAAGAACTTCAAGTACAAATCATGAAAATTGGGCTCGATGCTCGCTCTACAAGGTATTTAACACATGCAGGAAACACAATAAGAAGCAAAGACGGAAAACCTCACAAAATTTGCAAACACAAAAACACAACTATCAGTCTATCAGTACCTTTTCATAACAATATACTGGGCAAACCAAGGATAATACTGATGAGGCAAAATTTCACCAAACTCTTTCCCTTTAGATTCAATGTTCGCGGAAGAGATATTGTTGACTATGAAAGAAATTTTATCTTGAACATCAGAAGGTGGAGCCTGGAAAAAAGAGAAAATTTATTCTTGTCATTCATACTAAACAATATAAACTTCGCATATTAGTGACAATACATTATGCAATGTAACCAATAAGATATATTCCAAATAAATGCACATCACACAAAAGTACCTGTATTGTGTTTTCTCTTCTCTCAGCTGCTGCAACCAGGGTTTCTATGTTCAAAGCAGAGCCAAACCCTGTGATAAACAAAATATTAGTAACATTTCTTCTACCCAAAGTCACCAAAAACAGATATTACCATTCATATTAATATTAGAATAAAATATTTAATAAATTAAGTTCACTGAAGATTACTTGTCGAAGTGGCTCCACGATTTTGACGAACAGAAGTTGATGAAGAAGTTGAAATGCCAGAATTCTGCATGAATAAATAGCGATATATAATGGAAACTCCTCCCGCCCCCTCGCCCATAGCCATAAAAGAAAATTCAAGAGCAATTATCACCTTAGGAATGACAGAAACATCAGTGGAAGTAGTAGATGACGAAGGCAAAAGTGGCTTTGCCTCACTAGATGGCCCACTTGGTACTCTGCTGCGGTCATCAGTAAGCAGTTCATTCTTTTGTTGAGGCTGTATAGGAGAAGGAAGCTGAGATTCATATTGGCCAATCCTGGAGCCACTCAGCTGTCACCGTAAAAAGACAAAAACAATTTATTAATTTCCTTCTCACCTACTGCCCTTACATTTCCAGGAAGTCAAATTATGGTCAGAAAACATATAGGTAAAACAAGAACAAAACAAAGATTACAGTATTAACCAACGGCAACAAAGCTAAAAATGAAAGGCATGGGACTCGAAACAAAAGGGATAAGTAATTTCTTCCCCTTTTTCAAGGAATAACTCTAGTGAATCTGATTTCAAGCTTGAAACAGTCACAGAATCAACTTATAAGAAGATATAAAATAGCTAACGCTATGGAAAGAAAATACTGATAAAAGAGATATCAAAATAGACCACACAATAGCAAGATAAGTAACATAGTCGGTAAAAAAACTTATATCAACATTTTACCTTGCCAATGACAGGGAAAGACTGTGAGAGACCAGGGTGCGAAACAGAGGCATCTGATTCCAGATTACCACATGATATCCCTGAAAGTGTTTGTTCAATAACAGTGACTAGCTCAGAGCGAGTGCTACGCAGATGAGATATTTGCAAGATATGGTTGCAGTATTGTGGCCATTCATCCAGACGTATCACAAACTGTTCCAGAGCTTTGCTTCCAAACAGAAACATCTGCATAGTTCAGGAACGAAAGAAGATGACGGATCTCTCACTGTTAAAAAAGCTGGAAAACAGAAATAAATAAAAAAAAGAACCAATACTTTAGAATCTGCAGGTTTACGCAAAGAATCCAATACTAGACGCAGGGCCATCCCCAGTGTGATGGAACTTATAAGCTTGTGCTTGATAACAGAACCTGAAAGTTGTACAAGTCACAGTAGATTCAAGAGAACCTTAAGACATCAATACAAATTTGAAGGGATGCTCAAACAAAATGTCCTGGTAAAATCCTTCTGTAACACCATCATCTGCATGAAAAATTTGATAGAGGTTGCCCCGGCTATTATATGCTAATGTAATTATGTATGATGAGAATTAAATACAATGGCATGAGCGCTTAAATGACACCATTGTATCCCCAGTTCCCCACACTAAAAAAGTCAAAAGATCATTTATAAGACCCACTCACCAAATAGAACGGAGGCTATTTTCAGCTGTCTCTCGGGATACTTAGGGAAAAATCGATATTCCTCGAATAGGTTGGCAATCATACAATCAAAAATTGATTTTTCCCTGTTAATTTAACAAACGACATTTTAATCTTCTTTAAGCATGAATAGCATGTCAAGCATTATAGAAATTGATATTCTCAGAGTATATTTTGCTATTATCAAACCTTTGAATCAAGGAGTTCTTGTATTGGGAAAGCATTTGGACCATTCCATCAACACTCAACTGACTAGAAAACATTTGATGGAAATAAGTGTTTGCTTCTGCCTCCACATCATCCCCATAGGCATTGGAAGCTGATGAATCTTTAGCCTCCCCATTCTGCAGTTTCGAATTACAATCCAAAATTCCTGCATAGACCATTTCAATCTCTTCAACAAGTTGAGATGAAGTAATCTCATTATCATGAGCTTTCAAAACCTGCAATACATGTTAGAACAAATTAATCTCCAAAGATAAGAAGCAACAGATATGAACTCAAAGGAAGAAACTAACTGTCAAAAGCGACGTTGTTGCATTGAAATGAAGATCTAACAAAGGATCAGAAGGATGAAAATATTTGGCAGTAAAATCCTCTGGTCCGCTAAAATGCACATTCTTGACAAATTTGAGACACTCCTGGTATAAAAGCATAAACTTGAGATGTTAGATACAATATTCTCATCTCCAAAGAAACTAAAGTAAGAGATATTCGATAGGGTAAAATTATGTTACCTCGGCAAAGAGGTCTTTATACACATATAGACAGTTTGGCAACCAGTTCTTAACGTCCAAAAAACCTCTTATTGAGGCAAGAACTGCCAATCTGATGCTGAGTGAGACTGGAACTGATTCTAAGACAGCAGAGAGAATCTGAAATAAAATAAAAAAGTAGAAAGAATACAATTATTAGTTCATAGACATAGAGAAGCAGTTATAAGTAACAAAACATTTAATGAAGACCAATTGAACAAAATTACAAACGTCACATATTTTAAACAACAAATTCACCTTAATCTCATGGCAGATTTCAATTATTCTGAACATGCTGTCGGCTTTAAGATTTTGGACATTTGAAATTCCCCAGACAACGAGTTCAGCATTTTGATGCCAGAGTTTAAGGATAAACTCACTATCCTGGGAATTCGTTATTATCACGGGAAGAATAGCAGAAACAACCTCACGTTGGATGAGATTATACGCAGTCTGCAAGGACAGAATTTACATACTTAGCTAAACAAAAAGTTTAAGGTTACGAGAATACATCACCAGAGACCAGTCAGGAGAAGTACTTTGATGTGTGTCATTCCAAGAAGCAACGTTCTGGGACAATGTGTGAGTGGATACTGGAGCAAAGAACTAACTAAAACAGCATGACCTCTCTCGGCCATTTCACAAAGCACTTCTAAGAGATCGATAGATAGCCATGCATGATTGGGAAGTCCTAATTGTTGCTCAGGGTTGTGCATGATATTATCAACATATACCTGAAAAACAGCTGGTCAGAATAGTGACAGTGCCAAAAAATAACAGCTCCCAAACAGACTTGTCGTATCTCACCAGCTTCCTTGAAGAATGCATAAAGGTGAACAGTTCTGGTGGGGCTGAAATTGCATGCTTAAGAAATGATAATTGACCTTCCATATTTTTCCAGACAGGAGAACATATGGCATCCAGAGGAAATGGCTCCTACGAGAATCAGTTTGACATCCTCATACAACAGCTGAATTGGGAGAAACATAATGAAGCAAAAATAGTCTGAGCAGTTAGATTAGATAGCATGAGAACTCACTTTACAGGCAGTTTGATATAGCCGCATTAAAAACGAAAAAGACTCCATATTATGGATGAAAAAGCCATCGTAGTCAAGACTCTCGATTACTTTCTTCCAGCTTGTGTCAGGAGCCTGCTTTAGCAAAAAAACTTAAGAGCATCAACCAAATAACAATTAACAAATAAGCTAGGTGCTTCAATAATCCATTGGTAAAGGAAAGATAATTTTGCACAACTGGTCACAAAAAATTATAACAAAGACATGAAGTTTTGAAGGATATTAGGTACACAAATTATAAGGATTTCAGATAACTTACAAGTTGCTTGATTGTTTCTACTAGAATGTCAACATTCCATGACCTTGGCGTGAGAAGTTCAGTTGGAATGCAGCAATCAAGGACCAGATCCAGACTGAATGTTGAAAAAGTGGTGAGATCATCTTCAACATCAGCACACGTACGAGCAACACTTCCAATGATTCTTGAGATAGTAGCCTCCCTTAACGGTGTGAAACTAGACAATATATCTTTGCATTGTTGAGCATCAACAGTGAACCTACAACCTAATTCACCCATGAGATCTCCAACACCTATTTCCTTGTTGATTTCAGCTAAGATGGAATCAAACTCGTTTCCAGCAGAATCACATTGATAATCCACGCTCCTAAAACAGAATCACAAGACAGTTGAGAAACAAAAAGCGATTGAAAAGAGATGAGAGATAAGCAGCACCTGAAAACATCAGCTTCGTGAACATTATGAGAAAAGATAGGTGTTAGAGCAAAAGATAAGTCATCTCGAGGTTGAGCAGAAGACAAACAACGTATGAAGGAATCCAAATGACTGGAAAGGTCCTCAGAATTCTGAAGAAACGAAAGAAGATTGTGAATATGCTCAGTTGACTCAATTTGGCAAGTAGTGGCGGAGCACAGTTCCTCAACAACGGCCAATAATAAGTTGCGTCCTACAAAAGAGAGGGACACCATAAGAATATAAACATAAGAAAAGTAAAAGACTGGGGAAGAATGAGGGCTTACCGGTTGTCTTTGCATCGGATCTTTCAAAATCGGACAGGGAAAGACCAAAGGCAATTCTCTCAGAGGTTGAAAAGAGCAATGAATTTGCAAAATCATCAACAAATTCAAGAGTGAGATCAACATCATTGAGAGCGTGAGAAAGCAGAGTTGCAAGATTTGGGGATTTAAAAACACGTTTAAACACGAGAGATATGACTTTCTCAAGCTGAAACGCATTAGGATTGCTTATGCGGACGGTGAAGCAATCAAGGCATGCCTTGAGAACTGGAATACTTGTCTCCACTCCCTTATCAACCAACTGAAGACAATCAAAAAAAGAAATTCGATCGTATAGTGAATTGAAGAATCATGAATTTAAACCCTAAAGATGGAGATTAGTGATCTCATGAAGAGACCCATTTACCAGAGAAATCTCATGAGAGATGGAGTCGACATCGGAATCATTGAAGCTGTGGAGCAAGAAGCGGGCATGGGCGGCGATCTTGGACGGTATCATCATCAGGAGAGCGAGAGCGAGAGAATTTGATCGATTGTGTCTTGTGTTGTTTTGATTTTGTGTCGTCCCTTATTTGGGTTTTATCAAAGAGTTGCTTAAGCCCATTTATATGACTTCATGGGCCTGAAATGATCTTTGTTAGCAATATATTACGTAGTGATCAAAACTCGCAAGTGGTACGTCGTGATTGGTCTTGACGACTTACCAAGTATTGAGCTGTATGTATGTATGTATGTCATGTGTGTTTACATTAATACTATCACAATTAATACTACTTATTTTCTCATCATTAGATGAAACATATTGATGTAGCACGAAGCAGCTGGGGGACAGTACACACATAGCCAAACAGGTCGAGATCAAACCCGTTTGTATAAGACATATAACTTGATGATAAACCCAAGACTACGTTTGCCACCTCTCTTTCAGAAATGTAATTAATTAGCACATGACAGAAAGAATACAGGAGGAGAGGTGTCTGAATATTCAAGGATGATTGATGATACATACATACATTTGTCAAAAGTGGATGCCCAGGCGGCGGATCTCACAACGGAAGAGGGGACTCGAAGAGAGTGTCCGATGAGCCAAACTTCGTATGTCTTCTCTTGAACATTCCTTTGATATCCTCACCAGTTCCCATAACGCTCCCCCACTTATCATCTCCTTCGCATTCACCTCTATACATCATTTACCACAATTTTATTATATGATTACATTATGATCGTTCCTTCGTCTATTATCGTCCAAGTATCATCGATATTACTAAGCACTAACCATGTTGGGCCAAATGACATAAAGCAAGCTCTATGTGACGCCTTATTGGTGCAGCTTCATCGTTTGCATGTTGTACTATCCACGGAAGTGCTCCATCTTCTATCAGCAGTGATCTCCCACTCTTCACACCTTCATACACACACCTCTCCCACATTAACATTTCTTTCATTCAACTTTAAAGATTACTACTTATAGAGCTTTTTTTTTACCTTGTGATGTTGCCCGGGATTCACATTTTGCAAAATTTGCAATCCCGCGAGCCACCTGAGCAAGAACATCCGGATGTCCGCATCTAACCATTCCTAACAACGCTTTTATTCCACCATCCGACCATAATCTTGCTTGAAGCTTGTCTGCAAAACAAATATTGCTTTCAGAAAATGGTCGCTTTCTTCTCCTTAGGTTCAGTTCATTTTACTTCAAATACAGTCCATGTTTGGATCTTAGTTTTACCATTTCCACAAAGATTAGCAATAGCTCCAGCAACCATGCGTAAGGTCTGTGGATCTTCTGCGTCTGTAGCTGTTAAAGACAGCAAGCTGATTCCGCCTTGGTCTACAATTAGTTGTTGACTCACTTCTGTTACCCCCCACAAACATAAACATAAAACACATGAGCATATTGTCCACCAACTGGCCACAAGCCTAATAATGTATGTTTCTTCATTTCACTGTATGTCTAATCATTAATTAGTAATCAGTACTTGTGAAAGTTTACCATTCATTGCGAGATTGGCAATTGCACCAGCTGCAACTCTTCGTACTGTTTCATCTTCGTAACTTCTGAGAAGCATCAACAATGATGTAAGACCTCCAGCTTCAACGATCTTTTCCTGATTTGCCTCTGCTTATCAAACCGGCAAAAATTAGGAAAACGTGAGAACCTATAGCAAAGAAATTTGATGCATATATGTTTGGGAGTGAACTAAAGTTACCTTCGGCTGCTAAATTAGCCACAACTTTTACAGCATGAATCCGAATGTTTGCATCATCTGACTCTAGTAATTGCAAGATCTTTTGTAGTCCCACTGTTTCAAATAGGATGGAAGTTATAGGAATCACAATACATCAGTAAACTCTCCCGTTCAAATGGTTTAGAAGAAATTCCAATAACCTTGTTCACATAGTGTAGCAAATGGTGCCTTCTGTCCGTTCACAGATTCTCTTGCTTGGGAATGACGTGATGGTAATGACTCCATGCCAGAGTATGAATTCCCTGATTCACCTCTGTCCAAACATCTTTTCATCTGGAAGAATAAGACTCAACTGTTAGATAACAAAGGTGGACCCAAAAAATACTAACAAATTGTTATTGAGTTACAATGAGCCAGTTGATAGGTAATAAGTGAAACTATGCCTAGTATTCACAAAAGCTAGACCAAAGAAAAATCTGAACATGCGTGAACTAGTCCCCAAGTGTTATAAAGTATTTTCAAAGAGGACAACTGTGTGTTGTATAAAGACAGTTGCTTTACAGCAACTAGAAAAGAGGCTTCACATTGTACCTGGTCAGCTTCAAAAGTAAGTTGCACAAGTTGACTTCGTAATATGGTGACCTCTTCTTCAAGTTTCTTTTTCTGAAGGGCCTCATCCTCTAACAACTTTTGTAGTCTTGATAATCCATCATCTTCACTTTCCTAAAAAGCCAGAGAGTTTGGTTAAATACTCAAAAATTATCTAAGATGTTGAATCATTGAGAGACGAGGGAGATAGAAAGAGAGGTTAAAGACTGGGTACCCCTGATCTTGTCTTCAGTGTTGACTGGCTTTTTAGTTTGTTAACTTCCTCTTCAGCTGCCTTCCTTAACTTCATTTCACTCTCCAGTGATTCTTTTAGCTTACTGAATTCAGCAACTGTAACAACCCCATTGACCTGCATATTAGTATTTACTGGTTAAAGATGCCTACACAGTACACCCATCACCTGAAAAGCATATAAGAGTTAAGTGGGCACATACCTCTCCATTGCGCTTACCATTCTCATGGTTCCGCTGGTTTGATATCATTTTTTCCTCAAGCTTCTTAACTGACTCCATATATTCCATTTGGCACTTTAGTTTCTCCGTCTGTAAACAGAATATTAGATGTCGTTACTTAATTTCGGTGCTGAAACAAAACACAGATATGAAACCATTTTTCTAAGTTTCATTTTTCATTATATTTTACAAACTAACCTCCAACGCCTCTGCAAAGTTCTTTTCAACTTCTGATATACGAATTTGTGCTTGTCTGTTTATTCTCTCCACATCATCATCAAATGTTTTCAGCTGCCTTTCATTTTCAGCAATCACCTTATCCAGTTGGAACTCAAGTTTCTTCGATAAACTCTTGTAATCAAATTCTTCCTTTATCTTTAACATATTCTCTACCTTCATTGCCTGCCCAAGATGTAATATACATTTGAAATGTCTCAATAAACTTTTACATAACATGTTGGGTAAACGTAGTGAAAACCCACCCTTTGACCAAATAAAATTGTACTTGTTGTCTCTCCTCTATGTCGCGGAGAGGGGCCAATTGTGACAATTAGAGATGTTCTTGATGTACCTGGAAATGCAAACAACATATGTATATGTGACAGATAATACAGAAATGTCAACTTATTAGGAATTCTGAAATCATAAGGCGCCATTACATAGCATATGAATAAGAATGCATAACTAACCACCAAATGAATCTCTCAACAAGCGAGTAAGTTTTGAATCACGAAGTGGAACATGAGGGCTATTCTCAGCTATTGCATTTATGCATTTCCCTAAAGCACTAAGTGAGAGGTTAATGGATTTAGCTTCCTCCAGCATGTGCCCTTCGCTGCCTGCGTCGCGAATAAGAATGTGAAAATGAGTCCAATTAAGTGAGGGAAGATGAAGAAATGAGCTTTGACAAGCTAGCGCATTTGACTAATTAAGATTTTATACCAGACTTGTGAACACGTTCAGAGCCAGCAAGATCTACTAGAACCAGCTTGCTTCTTCTGACCAGCGGTTTTGCTGGTCTGACAAAGTGAGATGAGTTATCTGTTTCATTTGAGACTAAATCCTCATTTTCCACCACCGACCTCTTGACATGTACCTGAACTATTTAGTCATCAATCATCAACTCAATATAACAATAGAGATGAACGAAAAGGTTCAAATCCAACGCCTTGGGAAGTTTCGGAGAAGGTAGGGGAGACTAAAATGAGGTCAATTACCATGAGAATAGCATGACTTCGAGAAGATTCAGTATTTAACTTTGTGTTGGCTGCAACTCTATGTGTTTCTCCAAGTTGAAGTAGCTCGAGGAAATTTTGCTGGTTCCTAATCTCTACATGAGTTGCCCCAGGCAAGGAGACATCTCCAGTTTTGGGGTCTTCGACAATAGCAATATTGTCATTAGTTGGGTCAAGGAGATCTTGGATGGTCTCCATATAAAGCTGGACAAGAGAATCAAAGGAGAAAGATAAAGAATGAAAGCAAGGTAGGTAAGTGAAGAATGAAAAGTGATCATAAAGGAAAGAAACCTGTAAATAAGAGACAGAGACAGAATCAGTATCTAGACAAGTGCCTGAAATAATATCTTCCATAGAGCGGACCATGATACCACGAGCAGCAGTATCTTCATCTCCCAATCTACCAAGGGTGAAAGTCTTACCGGTACCGGTCTGGCCATAAGCCATAACAGTTCCATTGTAACCCTCAAGAACACTCTAGTAGAGGGAATAAGCAAAGCAAAAGGGGGTAAATGTAAGAATAAGAAAAAGAAAGAAAAGAAAAAGGGAAGGGAGAGAGGGAAAGAGACCTCAACAACAGGCTTGGCAACAACTTGGTAGACTCGCTTCTGGGAAGCAGCTTCAGTAAGAATCTCATCAAACTCGTAAGTCTCTGTATCCCAATTGTTTTTCCTGAGTTTCAACCTTTGAAGCTAACAAAATCAAGAATGGAAACATATAATATATTAGGAGGATTATGACTTGTGACTGAGTAAGAGAGAGAGAGAGAGAGAAAGAGTGAATAAGCATAAGTAGAGTAGAGTTTCAAATATAACCTCAGGTTGCAAGTCAACACAATCAGCAAAATCAGCATCTGCCACCGACTCATCCGCGTTTCTTGGTCTCAATCTCACAGCCACTCTAACTCTCCCTGGCACTGTTGTTTTTGTTTCACATGCACCAAACGAACGCAATTACTCTCAGTTTTTTAACTATTTATTCTTAAGAGTATCCAGCCTCCCAGCAAAAGCACTCAAAATCAAACTTAAATAAAAAAAATCGACAGTGACGGACCTCCATTGTCTCCCGGGGAAGCTCCTCCTCCCATAGAAGCAGATGAGTTCCGACGAGGAGCAGACGCAGATGAAGGAATCTTGGATTTGAATGAAGACGATCTCAGATTCGATGAATTAGGTCTCATTGATCCTCTAACCGCACCATTTCTCGATGAAGCCATAGCCATATCGCCTAATCCTTAACAATGTACAAACAGAGATACTGGAAAGGAGGCTTTTACATCAGCGGAGGAGGAAGAAGAAGAAGACCTGCGATTTGTGTGTTCAATTTTTGGGTAGGGGTTTCTCGAGCATTCGGCTCTCTCTCTCTCTCTCTTCTTTATTTTATTTAGTAATTCATAAGAAAAACAGTGATGATGGATGGCGGGTCCCACACTCGTTCGTATTTTGAATGAGGACAGAGACAGTCGTTGGGTTATGCGGGTCCCACTATGGGTTTACATTTTTAACCCTAACCAGGTAATGACTTTAATTCCACCCAACGGGTAGGCCAAAAAGACTGAATTACCCCACCCCCTCCCCCAATTAAAAAAGAAGAATAGGCCCACGTAGAATCCAGTCAACAAACAACATTTATTTATTTATAATAATAGGGGTCGGGGCTTCTTTCGATTCACTTAACCAGAAAGCAGTAGATTGGAATGTAATATTGGGCTACTTTATTAAGATATACTGTTATACGATGTCTGGTATTAGTAATTTAGTATTGTTGTGGTCTGATTTCTTTCTTTGCCTCGTGTGCGTTGTTTAATCCCTCCTTTTTCAGATAAAAGTTGTTTCTATTATTTTGGTAATCTTTTTTGATTCACCAAATTTTATGTATGTTTATTTATGATTTTGGTATAATGAAAGTTAATTTTGGTCCCAAGTGACTGCAATAGGGATTCTGACCTGATACATGTCACAAATCCAAACCAAGGATCCAAAAGAAGACGAGTTTGTTGAAGCTTTTGAAACAAAAGTGACCGTATAACTCAACATCTCTCTCATCTTCTTGAATTGTAGAACCTTGGGCTCCACCCTCACCTTCACACCTTTTGGTTCCTCAACACGAACCTTATACTCACACTCCGGTGACCCAACGTTCGTCACAGTCCTCTTATATCTCACCGTTGTTTTCATCATGAAGAAGTTCACCGCCAAGGAGGGATAGTTCAAATCACCAGGATGATTGGTAGTAGTAGTGGTAGGACACGTGTAAGGGGTGCCGGAGAACAAGAGTATTCTCTCACTCGTGTAGTTTAAGCTGCACAAATAGTTAAGGTAATCTACGGTTGAGATATCGTATACCAACCCAGGATCTACGGCTCGCGATGGATCCACGTGTCCCGCTCCAAAATCAAAGGCTGTGGCGAGCCCCACGCCTCCCATATCTCCGATGGGTTGATTCCTGTTATCAATGGTCGTCGCCGTCGTCATGAGGGCCGATTTAATCATGGCGGGTGACCAATCGCTGTGAACGGATTTGATGAGAGCGGCGATGCCACTGATGTGGGGACAAGCCATGGAAGTACCAGAGATGATGTTGAATTGGACCCTTCTTGGATCAGATCTGAGGAGGCTAGGGCTCGAGAGAGGAGACCAAGCGGCTAGTATGTTCAAACCGGGTGCAGATATATCCGGTTTAACTATTTCAGGACCGGCCACGCTTGGTCCTCTTGATGAGAATGCTGCCACGATGGGGGCGGTTGCACCGTACGATGTTCCTCTGAACCGAATAGATGTGACGGTGGGATTGGCTGCACCTGCGATGTAATCCAACAGTGTTTTACCGTCGGAATATCCAATAGAAACAGCAGGTAAAACGTGAGGATCAGCGAGTAGCTCTTCTCCTTCAGACTCTCTGCTCACTATAAGCATCGCTACTCCTCCGTTCCGTTTCACCTCATCTCCTTTGGCCGTTCTCCCGTTGCCTCCTCTCAAACAAATTACAACTTTACCCTCAACGAGCTCTCTCTTTAGAGAGTTCCCAAAGCAGAACTCGGCACCACCGCTATCTCCTCCGGCTGTTCTGTTAAACGCTAAATACAGATTCTTGAAGCTCTTACCTTTGTAAAGAGACGATCCAACCAAGTTTATTCCGGTCCCGATCCGGACAATGGCAGGAAATGTCCGGTCAGTATAACTGGCAGCAACAGTCATCAACCAAGGAGCTCCATTGCTAACTGTTGATTGAGTTGGACCTGAGTTACCCGCTGAGCAAGATACAAATATGTTCTTCTGCATTGCTCCAAACCCAGCTATAGCTATAGGGTCTGCATAAAAGGGGCGTGAAGACCCACCTAGTGATAGAGATATCACATCCACTCCGTCTGAAATGGCTCTTTCCATGGCTGCCAATACGTCCGTGTTCGCGCACCCTAAAGCCCAACAAGCTTTGTAAGCAGCAATCCGAGATGTAAACCTCATCCCCGCAGCAAAAGGTCCTTTGCCTTGTCCGTAATAACTAGCTTTCTTTACTATGTCTCCTGCTGCAGTCGAGGCTGTATGCGTCCCGTGTCCCTGTGCGTCTCTTGCCGACCTGAAGTCTGTTGTTTCATTGATTTTGCCAATGATGGATTCATAGCCTTTGTAGAAAGCGCTAGCTCCAATGATCTTCTTGTTACACGACAAAGCAGAGAAGTTTGTGCCTTGATCGCAAGAACCTCTCCATCTAGACGGCACCGGAGGCATGTGGGTGTCTCTGAAGCTCACGTGATCAGGAGATATTCCCGTGTCCACAACGCCAATGATAACGTCAGAAGCTAGACTTGTCTGGTTCCAAAGACCGAAACCAAACCCAAGACCAAGAAAGTCGTGAGAATGTGTTGTGTGGAGAGATAAGAGCTCGTCTGGATAAGCTGAGATATACCCTTTTGTGTTCTTCACTCTATCAAGCTGATCCTCCGTGAGACTGGCCGAGAAGCCTGACATGGCGTTTTCGTATATATAGTGAATCTCCGGGAGAGAAAAGACATCATCATCGTCAAGATTGTGAGTGGGGAGTGAATTAAAAAGTGAGGTTAAGATGTGCTTGGTATTGTCTTTGACAGTATGAATAACATAGGTTTGTTTAAGGGAGATAGCATCATTAGATGCGAAGAAGATCATGAAACAGAGAAAGATTAAGGATCTGACGAACATCATGGGACGGTGTTGTCGTTAACAAGCAGAGCATTCAAAGAATATATATAAATATATATATGATTCTTAAAGCTCGTTTATATATAACAACACATGAAGGGGAGATATGTGTGAATACTGTGAGATGTGAGCGGAGGAAAATGTGATTAGAAGAAACAATGTATATAAAATCAAGTGTATGTTTGTAACTGTCGCTATTGTGAGGTTCTTGTGCGGGTCCTTCCATCTGTTGCATAAAATGTTGCTTTACGAGTCGTGAAAGTCATCTATTTCTTACCAATAAAACAGCAAATTAGGGTTGGAATAGTATAATTTAAATATTTACCTAACAAAATTGGAGCGTGATGAATAAGTTTTAGCCTTTTTCATGTGTAATCCGTAAAATACTTAACTAGGAGAAACATTAATAACTAAGTAGTAGTTTAGTGTTGGTTGATATCGGAAGAAGGACGAGGCGATGCAACTTCCACCGCCGTTAGGTAAGGTGACCATTTAATGAGGGGGACAACGTAATTATAATTGGGGCGTTACTTATATATATTATTATTACTCCGATATGTATTTCTTATGAATTCAAATCATTGCTTGTTCACACTTAAATCTCTTTTTGTTTTGCCTTTCAAGCCAAGTTAGTTTGTACACGTAAGCTAACGAGATATTCAATCGCATTTTTCCTATTTAATTCAATACACTAAAAACGGGATAACATACCCAATTGTAATTGTTTCCTTCATGTCTACAAAGCCCGTCTAGCTCAGTTGGTAGAGCGCAAGGCTCTTAACCTCGTGGTCGTGGGTTCAAGCCCCACGGTGGGCGATTTTTTTACCCAAATTACTAATTATCGGGCTTATAAAAGAAGGCCCATTTAAGACGAGCCCACATAGTGTATTTACTATCTTTCAAGTCTGTCATATGTTAAAAAAAAAAGGAATGATATGGCATGGTGTTGAATTCACAAATCTTCTGAGGTTCAACTAATGATGATCTATTCAACTTTTCCTTGAATCGTTTGAATGATTCGTCAAAGTTTGAAAACCATTTTTGCAACTCTGAGTTAGTCTCCGGCTTCATCCCTATCACCTTCATATTCTTCTTCAGCTTCTTCTTCTTCTTCTTCATATTCTTATTCTTCCTCGTCTTTTTCCCTGTTTGCTTCACCTTTAGATTGGCAGTTGATAACGCCGCCGACAACGACGACAGATCCATTGTATTCCTCTTGTACCCACCGATCGTGTCGATCTCATGCTTCAGTGAGCTGAGGTTAAACTTACAATAACCGTCGTCCTCGTCGTTGCTCCGCCGTCTGGCTGTGGCGGTCCTCTTCATATTCATTATTGGGAATTGACGGTGGTGGTACGATGATGAGGATACTGTTAGGGCATTATTATTATTAATATATATAAGTAAACCTTAAATGGGCCTATTTCAGAGCCCAAATAATAGCGTAGATCATAATAATAATAATCTTGTTCATATAATAAAAAAAAAGTCAGAAAGTGGAGATAATAGTGCGATCAAAGAAGAGATCAGAAGGTTCACCATTGGGGAGTAATGCAAGTCTGACAGGACTGGAGGCACCTTCTTCAACGGTCAAGATGCCAGTGTTGAAATTGATATATGTGTTAACGAAACCAGGACAAACACTGCTGACTATGAATGATTTGTGCTGCTTAGCCAAGACTCTTGTCAATGCAATCACTCCTGCTTTTGATACTATGTAACCTGACATTACTCTTGTCTGTAATCTTTCAGGTACTCACTCATCACTTCATCTATTCTCTCTTCTGTTAACTTCTCACCATCACTCATCACTTCTTTTGCCCATTCGTTTGACACATTCTGTTGTCATAAATAATTGCAAAACACACACACACAGGTTAACTAATTACACAAATTGATTAGAGGGGTTAACTAATTGCTTGCTTGTACCTCTAACTTTCCCATGGAGGAAGCAATGCTGACGATCCTAGGGGAATCAGAAGATTCAAGGAGAGGAATCATAGCCTCACACATACGTTTAACACCGTAGTAGTTTGTCTTGATACATTCCTCCACTATCTCATATGTATCACTCATTATCTTTGATATATCCGTAGGTGCACCACTCTGTTTTGTTTCTTATATAATCTAAGTAAGACTCTTTACTATTTATTTATTTATTTATTTATTTAAACAAACCTATATAGCCAAAGTGTACCTCTGCAATTTGAGATTTGAGAGCATCTACATTAACATTTGCACCTCCAACTCCTGCATTATTAACCTTAAGACCATACAAAACAAAACAATAACTCAGTATACAACTAACTATACATAAAAAAAAAAAAACAGGACGAAAAAAGACTGATCGTAGAAACTTACAAGAATATCGAGCTTGTCGAACCGAGTCTTGACAAAACGAGCAAGAGAAGCGATGCTGTCTGGACTGGAGACATCAAGTAAGTGAAAGAAAATGGCCTGATCAGAGAAACCATTCTCTCTCTTGAGAATTTGGACAGCTTCAAGACCCTTGTTCTCATCTCTAGCAGTTAGGATCACAGTTATACCATTATTAGCAAGTTGCCTGCAGATCTCAAACCCAATCCCTTTGTTCGAACCCGTCACAACTGCAACTCTGCCCACAGATCACAATTCACAACAACAATCATTAAAATATGAACAACAGATAAGAGAGAAGATTGATGGAGAACCAAAACCTGGTGTTTGCCATTGATAGACTGAAAAGTCAATGAGCTAATCTTCTTCTTCTTCTTCTTGCAAAGGGAATCTGCTTCTTTCGATGTAAATAATGAGGAGGAGGAGGAAGTATTCCAAGGAGGATTAAATAAGTATTATCCTTTACATTATTTAACTGATTTTAATAAAGACCAATATTTCCAACGTAATCTTATATAATAAGATGAATGTTTTTTTAACTTTCTCGTGGTGTTTGCATATTCTCGTAAGATATCTTCACTTTAATTCTTCATAAATATTCTTCTATTTTTAATATGAATACATTTTATAGTTTCATAATTTTCATACATTTAATAAAAGTCATAAAACTTTAGTTATAATGTATCATTATTGTTTTTAACAATTTTTTATGACTCTTAACCAATATTCATATAGTAAATCATTTTTAGTATGATATGTATCAATTCTTAAAAATCTTAGAATAAAACTACATATATCATAATTTTATATATTTGTGGAGTAAATTATGTTGGACAAAATATTTTTAACTATGAACTATATATGGAAGTTTGATTACTTTTGTCCTTTTTTCAAATCAAATGAATAAAAAATTACGTATTTGTGATAAAAAAAAATAAAGATTATATTTTTTATTTAACAAAAAATAAGCTAAATTTGGTTCAAGAAAATAATAATTCTCATGATAAAAAGTATTTTGGTCAAACAACACTTTTATTCTTAAGTTGAATTAATAAGAGTTTTTATGACTCAATTGTGTTGCTGAAATCAAATAGTCTTACATTTTTCTCTCCTATATAAGAAGAAAACATCCAGCATCTTTTAGATATAATTATTTACAATTTTCTATCTATTATTTTATTTTTCTTCTTTTTTGTGTGAAACTATAATACACATATAAATTTTGAGAGTTTATATTTTCGAGTGATGAGAATCATAAAAATTATGTGGTTTTATTTTCGAATTCAATGAAACCGTCACATTACATGGGTTTTCAAAATTAAGAAATAGTGTACTCGTCTCCGCATACCAGCTTCTTTTCCTAATTTTTTCTTAATAAACTAACCTTTTTTAGCAATAGTTTGAAGAAAACATGTAAATTACATATTAAACAAACTAATAATCTCAAAAAACATATATTAAAGAGGAATTCACAAAACTACACCATTTTAACCCTTCCTTCGCAAAACTACACCTAATTTAATTTTTTCACATATTTACACCCTTTCAAAATTTTAAAAGCTTGATTTACCGGGGAAGTGACCTTGGTCTAGTGGCATTCATAAGTCCACAGGAGGCAGGTAGCACCACCCCACCCGGGATCGATTCCCCGCGCCTACGATAGTGTAGGTTTGGCTAATGGGCCGGCCATTTGTGGCCCAAATGTTGACAAAAAAAAAAGCTTGATTTACCCTTTAAAAGTTACCAAAATTAAAATCTTTTCATTTGTGTTCGCTAATTAGTGTTTAGGGTATAATATTAAGGGGTAAGATTGTGTGGGTAGGGTTTTTTGAATTTAATTTTGAGTGTTTAGGTGTAGTTTTGTGAAGTAATTTTCAAATGGTGTAGTTTTGTGAAGTAATTTTCAAATGGTGTAGTTTCAAAATGGTGTAGTTTCAAATGGCCATGATACTCCTGGTGAGGGAGCATCTCAAGCAGTTTCTTAATTCTCTTGGGAAGTTTCTGCATTTGTCTGATGAAAGGCTTTTGGCTGGAAGAGGCACTTTCTGTACTGTTGCTGATAACATCTGGCTGTTGAGGCAGATGATTATTTCCCACTACTCGATTGGCATATAATGTCAGTCTGAAACAAATACAAGCTCATTATCAACAGGAAGATCGAGTGTTATGTACTGAAATGGTATAATGACAAAGCGAACTGAGTAAATTTTCAAGATAACCCTGCCCCAAGAAGTGCAAACCCGAGAACTAGCTTGGGCCATTGCTGTTTGACAGAACTAAACAGGCTCGCAAATACTGTTTTGGTCCCATCTGGACTGGAAGAGAAGAAAGAGGCAAAAAAGAAACGTGATGATTTATTAAATGATGCCTTGGAAGCATTAAGAGAAGAACCCTCTTTTGGCATATCTTTCTGTGGTTCCTGTATTTTCGTCGGAGCAATACTCTTCGACTTTTGAGAGTCTGTTTCAACCACTTTAGAAAACTCTAGACTTGGCTTACCATTTGCATGATCAGTTGTGTTCTGCACAGCTGATAAATCTCCATCTATCGATGATCCTTTTTCATCATGATAGCTAACATCTTCAGTATTACTTGAAAGTAATATCTCCTCCTGGAGAGAAACTTCTTCATCTGAGAGTTGGCCATTAATTTCTTCTGGGGTCTCCGAAATGGAGAGAGACCTTTCTGCTCTCTGCAAAGCAATCTCTGCATCGTTGACGCGTTGAGTAGCCTCAAGCTCAAATGCGACAGCTTGTTCAGCCAATTTCATAATAATTGAGACATCCTCCTCAGCTTTCAAGGCATTGATCTGTATTGACTCAGCCAACTCATTCAACTTGTCCACTTCCTTCTGCAGGTCGTCTTTTTTTATCTGCAGACAACTCATTTGAGATTCACAACTGGATGAATTCAATTGGCATTCTTTTATGTCATCCTTAGCAGCTAAAATGGCTTCTTCTTTATCTTTAACATCGCCACTTTTTTTCTTAGTGTCTTCAGAGGCTTCTAAAATACCATTCCCTACACCTAATTCAAGTGATTCTTCTAAAATGTGAAGCCTGGCTTGAGCGAGAGATAACGCCATGGTAGCATTTTGAAAAGCATATTTGGCAAGAGATTCCTGATCAACCATATCACGAATGGCATCAAAGGTTATGTTGACTTGATGTCAAGCAGTGGTAGCTTCATCTTTGAGTGCTATAGCAGTTTCTGAAATTCTCTGAGCCTTTTCCTCAAACATGGTACTATTGAGTCTAGCAGCTTCCAAGTCTTCCATTGCCTTATGTAGTGAGTCCTTGAGTTCCTCCAAGCTATCAAATCCGTTTTGAGCTCTGACATTGATTTCATCTTTCAAGAAGGAAGGGTCAGGTTCATCATTACTTAGTGAAAATTCCTCATGACCTAGAGAATCACTACCTTGACAACTTAACCTAAATAGAAAGGGGATATAGTTATTAAGATTGTGGCTACTGGCAACAACTAAGGATTTTGTAGAATGGAAATGACAGTAAAATCTTGGGGCATTCAAAGTCAACACACCACTATGTGATATATTCTTCCTTGGACGAAAACCAAAGAGGGATTTAGCACGAATCAGTCGAGTAGGCAAGGAATGATAGGTCATATCATCCCAACCATGAAACAAAATCGGACGCTGAATGATAAGAGAAGAAAACTCCATCATTTTCTAATCAATCAATCCCGGTTTTAGGGTTTACGCAGACCTCACAGAATACCTGTGGTGGAACAAAATCGCAGTTATAAAACCTCAGAAATCACATTCGAGAAAGACTAACCAATCATAGAAAAGAGGGTTTTAGCGGAGTCGGAGACGGTCCGATCAAACGTCCGATCAAAATTCCGATGTATGTATTGCGTCGTCGTATATTCTCTCTCTCTATTGTGCATGTCAAAGTAGATTTTATGTCTCCCCCTTCATGAGCTTGTTTCTCTCGCCAAGCCACACACAAGGTAATGTTTTATTTATTTTTGCCCGTTATATTTATTTTTGCCCGTTTTTATTTAAATTTACGAAATTACCCTTCCCCTACGTGAAAAGTAATTAGTGTTAACCCACCTGGTTTTGGGTTGATTCGGTTTTATACAGAAAGCATATTCTTTACTCCCACGACAATAATATATCATCACACTATCTCCATTATAATAACAACTCGTTACTAATGAAATCAAATCTTTGTATCCCTCGGATGGAGGAGTATCTTAGCCGCAAGGCCCTTGTTGCTTTCAGGACTTCGTAAAACAATTGGCTCCGGGTTGTGTACAAGAGTTTGGAGTGAACCCTAGATACCAGATATACCAGCTAGAAAACCAACAAGAAGGAGAAAAGAGATTGATGATTTGTTATATGTGGATGCTCTTATAGATCCTACGACTAAGGAATGGAAGGTTGATATGCTCAGGGAGTTCTTTGTTCCGGAGGACATAGCTTTGATTCTAGGCTTATCTCCGTGTCAAATTTACACCAGCGATGATTATAGTTGGTCCTTTACCAAATCCGGTATTTACTCTGTTAAGTCCGGATATTGGGCCGCGAGAGATCTCTCGCCCTATTTGTGACCTCCCTTTTCAGGGACCAAGTGTTAACTCACTAATGGCGCAAGTATGGAAAACTAAAACTTCAAAGAAGTTAAAACACTTTATGTGGCAATGTTTGAGTGGATGTGTTTCTTCATGTGAAAGACTTGTCGCTCGACATATAGGGAAAGATGCATCTTGTTCGAGGTGCGGAGCTGAAAAGGAGACTATAAACCATTTAATTTTTGAATGCCCTCCGGTGAGGCAAACTTGGGCCTTATCCCCAATTCCGACAGCCCCCAATATATTTCCTTCATCATCTCTATTCCGAAATTTTGACTTTCTTTTTTGGAGAGCAAAGGAATACGGTATAAAGGAAGAAGCCTTGAGAAGTTTCTCATGGATCATTTGGTATATTTGGAAAGCAAGGAATAAAGATATATTTACAAAAGATAGAGATTTCCCACATGAGATTGTGGAGCTTGCAACAATAGAAGCATCTTGGAGAGAAGCGAACAAAGAGGAAGAAAAGGAACCATCCGATATAAACACCATGATCCCGCGTACACTTAGGACGGAAACTTTAAGTTCTCCAAACGGAATAGTGTGTCTCACGGATGGTTCATGGACTAAGTCGGATGTATCGAGTGGACTTGGATGGGTAGTCAAAGAAAACGGTATTGTCATAGTAGAAGGAGCCAAAGCCATAAATCGATGTCTATCTCCATTACACACAGAAATGCAAGGTCTCCTTTGGGCAATGAGAAGTCTCCTTGATCTCGAAAGACTTGAAGCTCGGATCGCTACGGATTGCTTAGACTTGATTGCAATGACAAAGACTCCTTCGGATTGGCCGGCTTTCAAAGCGGAGTTGAGCGATTTTTCTTATCTAGTATCTCGTTTTGGTCTTTGTAATCTCTTTTATGTACCTCACTTAGATAATTCCCATGCCGATAGATTGACCAAATTGGCTAGATCACGAGTCCTAGTTATATCCATGTAAGATCATCTATTTGCGCCATTTCTTTTAGAAAGAGTAGTTAGTGATGAACTTAATAAAATGGGTTTGGTTGACAAAAAAAAAAAAAAATCAAATCTTTGTAAATCAAGATTGAAAGTCGAGAGGTTTTATGATTTTATTTGTTCCATCGTTTAGTTAACACATAAGAGCATGTTACTCCCGAACATCATTAAAACAACTCATGATCTTTGGCTACACACCAAAGTATATATATACAACATTTAATTCTTTTTCCACAATCATGAGCGCTTCTGTGCCTGCTTAAGGCTACGAAGATTAAAATATGTCCACCTAGTAGATGCAATAGTAAGCCAAAAGGTATTAAACTATTCATTCGATAACGGCAGAAATAAATATATATTCCCTTAGCTCTTTTGACTTTTAAGCCAATTAAATAGCTACAAGTGGATATTTTCTACCTAACAAGTAACACACTGACACATCCGAAAACCAACAACCACCGTCCGATTATAAATCTAACGGTCTACAAATTTAAAGAAACACTGAACACAAAATATCTAACGGCTGGAGGCTCCACCGAACAGGCACGCTCATTGACCCATAACAGATCTCGTGTTACCCATAAACGCAAAAAAACAGTGCGTTTGCGTTCGGCGGTTGCCAAATCCTAAGAAGGTTTGTGCATGTACATAAACATATCCTGCAGAGGAAACAGCTGATTACTACTCCCTCCACCTACAAACGCGTTATCCAAAGTAGCATCAATGTAATTATACCCAAAATCAAGGGTATTACAGTCATTAGCAGCACCCGACCAATCCTTCCACTTGGGATTGCTCTGAACCTCGCTTGTGAACTCTGGCGACACCACCACATGCTCCGAACAACTCGACTCCATCGTATGCAGCTTTGGCACCGAATCAGATGTTTCAAAATACACAAAATCGTTAGAAAGTGGCGGAGGCATGCCCATCTCAGTCAACCTCGGCTTCTCCTCCACAACCTCATCGTCGACTCCGCTGTAAACAACAGAGGAGGAGAGTGGTTGTGGTGGTTGTCCTCGCCTCTCAATAGCTCCTTTTTTGTTGTAGATCCGGCATAGAACCCAATCATCCAGCTGTCAAAACCAAAACTGTCTGGATTAAAGAAAAGGAAGGCCAAGTAGTGCAGATGAATAATAGGATCAAAGTATAGAGTACGTACCCTGAGAGAGTTCTTCTTCTTCTTGCGAGGAGATCGGTCAACGTCTGCAAGACGGTACTCGTGCATAATCCAATTGGTTTTCTCTCCTCTGGGAGCTTTACCGGAGTAGAAAACGAGAGCTTTCTTAATACCGACAGGATTAGGAACACCGATGGGTTTATCAGCACCCGTGGCTTTCCAGTAACCAGACGCAGCAGAACGGTTAGGGCGCGAACCGTTGGGGTATTTTCTGTCTCTAGGAGAGAAGAAATACCATTCCTTCTCACCATACAAGGCTAAACCTGAGATTCAGATTTGAGTCATATATAAATAGCAGATTAGTAAATCTCATAGATAAATTAACATAAAAGAGAGAGAGAGAGAGAGGTTATGAGATACCAGGAAGGTCCCAAGGATTGAATTTGTAGAGATCGATCTCAGCAATGATAGGGACGGAGATTGACTTAGAGGCGCATTTACGGCAGAGATAGTGTGTGACCAGCTCCTCGTCTGTTGGGTGAAATCTGAATCCTGGAGGCAACTCTATTCCTGACATTTTTACCCTTCCTTCCTTCCTTCCTTACTTTGCCGTTTAGAAACTTGGGAAGAAAGAGAGAAGCGCCGAATATATAAAAAACAAGACAAGGACACGTGTCGTCATATGGGGCTTGACAAGATGAGCTTCTAGAACACACGTGGGTGGGTGACGCTGCAAAGGACACGTTTCGGAAGGAGAAGCCCGTCGCGATGATGCGATGTTGTCACTGCTTACGTCTCTTCTTCTGTGGGGTCCACTCACTTTGCCCGTAAAATTCCAAATCCGTCCGGTACGATTCTGACTCTCGGGTCTTATCTTTTCCGGTCGGTGGATCTCTGGTCCCCCTCCCTCCCTCCGAATATATATATTTCTTGTCTTTATGCAAAATGTTCATTTATCCGCTGATTTAAACGGTAATATGACTACCGTCAGCTTTAAACACAGAAAAAGTTTTTGTATTTTTCCCTAAAAAAATGGTACTTTTCTCTAGTTGACGGATATACAATTATAACAAGGTTAAGAATACTTCTCATTTGTGATAAATCTTTACAATAAAAACATGATTTGCACAGAAATAAGGAGCGTAATTCTTACCTGTGATACTTTTACTTAGTCAGTAATTATTATGGGGTTACCGAACTTCCTCTTCTTCCTCCTCGCTGTCTTCATAAGCCTATCAGTTTCCTTCTCTGCGTCCCATTCAATGTTAGCACCTGAAGTTACAATACATACATAGTTTCATATGACATTTTTTTAAATCATATCTGTATCTATAGATCCATTTTGAGAATTTCATACCTTTGGTGTTCCCGTTGAGCAAGCATGAAAAGCCTCCATCTATATCTTCATCTGATTCTATGACAATGCTGCCCTGCTCAATCTGCATGATTTTTATACGATAGGATTGTTAAAACAAGTGTTCTTATTCATTCTATAGCTGTGACCAATGAGTAAATCAGACCCAAATCACCTGCGTCCGTGGTTTTACTTTCTTTCTTGCTACGTTTGCTGTGCTTTTATCTGGTTTCACCGTCTTCCAACACCCCACTTGTGTCTTTGGATATACACATGCTTTCACACTTCTCCCTGATGCCTTATCTGGACTACAAAATGCAAGCTTAGCTTTTATAAACTATATGTGGTTACTATTTTGGTATAGAACTACACAAGGATTATATATCACATTCGTAAAAGATTAAGATAAGCTTTCAACAGCCATGGCTAAGTTTTTTTTTTGTATGACAAAGCAATGAGAATCCAAGAGAACTGACTTTCAAGAAATACTTCATTAGTTCCTCTGTTGGTTTGCATGATGTCGGTCTGAATTGAATCCAACATCATTCCAAACTTACTCAATGAAGTTTCCATCATCCCAAACCGTTGCTCGAGTTCTTCACTAATCTGAGCTACTCGTTGACAAGTAAAGAAAAATGTGCATCATATAAGAGGACAAGACACCCAGAGTTAGATAGTAGCTTTATGAAATTAGAAACAGAAAGCGTACATTTAGAATCTCCAAGTGAAGCAGAACTCCATCTACTGGTAAGACCGCTGGAAGATCTAGATGCAACCATCTGAGTATCATCTCTTTTATTATGATTGATTGGGGGCAAGAAACTATTCTTCTTCAAAGGGATATCTCGATCCTGAGAACCAAATCTCTGTGCACAAGTGGTGTTAAATAGCTTAAATTAACTTGTATATACTTAACAACATAAATCAAAAGTCCAATGAGGTTTCTTGTTTGGTAGTAACCTGATCGTTTAAGATGAGTTCTTCGCCTGAACTCTGAGTCATCTGAGAAAAACAGCCACGCTGAGGCGAAGGTACCTGCGAGAACGACTGTTGCGAATGCTGTGAATATCTAAGTTGCTGCTGCTGCGATGATTGTGGTTCAACACTCGATCTCCTTCTAGATAGAGAATCCACATAGAAAGATTAACAAAACTTAATAGGTAGCCAAACACACACAATGATTGAATACAAACTAGACGAATATGAAGCACAAATTCCCCCTTTATTTTCGTCTAAACCCTAATGGATTGTCTCGGGAATCGATAAATCAGATCAACCAAAAAAATCTGAGTGAAACTCGTATTCAGCAGATCCGCAGAGGAATCCCAATCAAAACCCTAAACGGTGGAATACGATATGCAAACTCGAATCGAAATCGAATGCTCTAAATTGTACCTTAAATTAGGAGGAAACACTGAAATTGATTTGAGATCGCAAGCTTTGTTGATGTTCAACTTCATCTTACGATCCAACCCGTCGGAGAGTAAGCAAAGCTTCTCTTCTTCAAATTCACGACAGTAAATCAAACACGATAACGAACTTTGGAGGAGAGAGAAAGGATGTCCAAACCCTAAATTTTGAATTTAGAAACAAAAAAATATCTCGAGAGAGAAATAAAGTGGCTGCAACGGGAATCGAAACTAGACTTAAAAGTTAACTAAAAGAAAAGAATAGGATTTTATGGGCTGAAAAAAGCCCATTAATCTAAATATATAATGTAAATATATGGGCCGATTCAAAGAAGAACAAAAAAGGTATTTATTCATGACCATATACCATTTTATAAAAACAAGTTCAGATTCAACGCCGGTTAACTTACCGGCGCTAGAGACCCCGCCGTAATGAAGCGGGCTCATTCATCAATTCCAGTTGCAATGGTCTGTCTCCAACACATATGTTTAATGTGTCCAATTTTAAAAAGGTAAGTAAATCGTAAAGCATATATGTTTTGTTGGGATTCTAAAGTTAATGTATTGACTTGTGATTGATTTAATGGATTTGCCATACATTGACTCTTACCTGAAACGGTCAACAATAAGAACATTGAGGGTCACCACTAACTAACTAACTAACTAACTAACCAATCTCCATTGTTTCTGCTCTTTCTCTTTCTTTGTTTTCTTGGCTTTCTAGGGGGGAAAAGGGATATTATCAATGGCGCAACTCATGGCCATGGGGGATGATGTTGTTCATGTTGCAGTTAAGAATGATGTGAGAGAGAGCAGATCCACTCTCCTTTGGGCTTTGAGGAACCTCCGTGCCAAGAAAGTCTGTATCCTCCATGTTTATCAGCCCAAAACTGCCTCTCCTGCTGGTAAATTTTACTATTTCTTGATGATCATGCTCTACATATTTTATACCTTCTTTTCTTTCTTTCTTTCTTTTTATTCTTAAGCACGCAAGCTTGAAGAGTTGGAGGCTATTATGTACGAGACTTTACATGACTATTTTGACCTCTGTCAGCAACAAGGGGTATTCTTATACTGCTCAAATGATTGTGTTTCCCCTGATTATTGATCTCTAATTAAAGATGATGTTTTTAATGCTAAATTGCTGACATATGATTCGGTATTATCTCAGGTGAATGAGGACGACATTTACATATCGTGTATAGAGATGAACGATGTGAAGCAGGGTATATTAGAACTCATCCATGAGAGTAAAATCAAGAAACTCGTCATGGGTGCCGCATCAGATCATCATTATTCAGAGTGCGTACTTGTAATCTATTAGAATTACGTACACTCTCGTCATTCGCATTCTCATCATTCGTGTTGACTTGCTGAAAATTTGCAGGAAGATGTTTGATTTGAAGTCCAGAAAGGCAAAGTATGTGTACCAGCACGCTCCTACCTCTTGCCAGGTTATGTTCATGTGTGATGGACATCTCATCTACACAAAGTGAGCTTTCGAAACTCTATTTATCTTTTTTCTCTATCCTTGAAACAGACCCCATATTGTTTCTGTACATTAAATACTCAGGGAAGCCAATATTGAAGACCGTGTGGATGAATCCGAAGCTGGACAATTGAAACCGAAGCTCTATTCGTCTGCTTCACCAAAATGCTCTGCTGATTTGGTTTCTGCAATAGTAGCTTACATTGACACAAGGAGAGACATGGACATGATAGAGCCAACTGCATCAGATGATCTATCTGTAGGGACTTAACATTTTTTGGTATTATGAATTATATATATATATATCATGCTGTTTCTGTGTCTGTTACTAAATGGCTAAAGTCTTGTGTTATTTTGCAGGAAAGCGACAGGAATGATCAACTGTATAAACAGCTTAAGCAAGCACTTGTGGAAGTTGAGGAATCAAAAAGAGAAGCATATGAAGAGTGTGTCAGGCGATTTAAAGCTGAAAATACTGCCGTTGAGGCCATTCGCACTGTAAACAACACTGCTACATATCCATATTCTCAAACAGTCAGTGATAATGTGTTTTTGCTTAGACTTGTTACCTTTTACATTAAAGGCAAGAGAATACGAGGCAATGCTCAATGAGGAAGTGAGGCTTAAGAAAGAAGGCAAAGAAGCATTAGCAAAACAGAGGAAAATGGTGGAGAAGACAAAACAAGAGAGGGACGATGCACTTATCATCATTCTGAATGGTAGAAAGCTATACAGTGAGGAACTGAGACGCAGAGTTGAAGCTGAAGAGATGTTGGGAAAGGAGAAAGAGGAACACGAAAGAACTAAGAAGGAGATGGAAGAAGTCCGGGTCATTGTTCAGGACGGTACTGTCATTAACAGAAACCTTACAGAATCAAACGTTACTTTTTAGAAGAAAAAAAAAGAGAGACTTCTTTCAACCCTTTTCTGTGGTTTTACAAAATAGGTATGCAACTATACAACGAGCAACTGAGACAGAGGAAGGAGATGGAAGAATCTATGAAGAGACAAGAGGAAGAGCTTGAGAAGACAAAGAAGGAAAAGGAAGAAGCATGTTTGATAAGCAAAAACCTAATGCAGCTATATGAAGACGAGGTAATCAATCTTAAGATCAATTCAGAAACTAACAAGTTAAAATTGATAATGAAAAGAGTTTTGTTTTGACAGGTGAGGCAGAGGAAAGAAACAGAGGAGTTGGTGAAGAGAAGAAGAGAGGAGCTTGAAAAAGTGAAGAAGGAGAAAGAAGAAGCGTGCTCTGTAGGACAAAACTTCATGAGGCTATATGAAGAAGAAGCAAGACGCAGAAACGGGACAGAGGAAGAACTCGGCAAGGTGGCTGCTGAGAAAGACGCAGCAAGGTCGGTATGTTCTGAGATTCTATTGCTTCTTCAGAGCTACAGTGGTCGCTATGGGGTTCCTTCTGGTTTCTCTGATGAGGATTCCGTTACACGTCAGCCTCCATCCTATTTCATCTGCCCCATCTCGCAGGTAGTGCCAAATAATCAAAGACCTTGATTAATAAGAATGTTGTGTAGAAGCCAACAATTGATTAGAGACTTTGTGCGTGTGTTTGTTTGGTTTCAGGAAGTAATGAGAGAGCCACGTGTTGCAGCAGATGGATTCACATATGAAGCTGAAGCATTAAGAGAATGGTTGGGAAATGGTCACGAGAGCTCACCAATGACGAACCTAAAGCTAGCCCACAATAAACTTGTTCCTAACCACGCCCTTCGTTCGGCCATTCAAGAATGGCTTCAACGAAATTCTTGAAGAATCTCTTGTGAGTGTCACTTTAACCTCAACTTGATTTTTTATTTTGTGTCTTTGTTGTTTGTTGTTGTTGTAATGTTTTGAGTGGAATTCATATTTTAAATGGGCCAAGAGTCTCTAACCTTGTTCTTACGAAGAGCCTTGTGGAAATGCGTAGAGTTTATTTTGCAACTGTGTAATATATTCAAACAAGGTCAAGCCCTAATAAATGGAGCAGTTTGAGTTGCCTGAACAAAACTACAAGGCCATGAAAAGAGAATTAGGAAGAAGAGGCAATTTGCCACAGTAGATGTGAGGAAGTTGGGTTTCGTCTATGTCTTGAAGGAGAGTGGATGTGAGTTTCTTCTTCTCCACGAATACAATTTCGGAAAAACAAGAACATGATGGACTGGATGGGTCTTGTTGGTCACATAAGATCGTCTACATGGCTCTTTCACACTTATTTTCTTTTTCCGTTTCCTCTATTAATAATATAAGATTTTTAACGGGTTTACAATTTAAAGCCCAATGATGTAATTCAAAAGAGAAAAGAGTCGTTGTTGGCCGACCAACCAAACAAAAAAAGGGAAGGTCAATAATTATTAACATATGAAGATGGGTGGCCAACCTAGCTAAGCTAGTTGAGAGAGAATAAAACACAACAACACATACACACACTCCTTTTTTATTTATTTATTATTCATAAATGATTTCATATCTACCGACGGAGAGTACTATCCTCTTTGTTTTTGAGCTATCCAACTCCCAACCATCTACTATTTTAGGCTCATTCATTAATTTAATTTACAAATTCATTGTATTTGTCAATACTACTATTCCTCTTCCTCACTCTATTTGTCAACTTACGCAATTCATGCAAATAAAAACTTATATCTATATATCAATGTTTATCTTATCTCTCCAAAAATGCGTGATTCCCTTCAAGTAATTAATTGAGTTTGATATTAAAAAAAAAAATAAGTATACTCTATTCATATAGATGATGCAAGATGTTGACTCTCTCTCTCTCTCTCTCTCTCTCTCTCTCTCTCTCTCTCTCTCTCTCTCTCTCTCTCTCTCTCTCTCTCTCTCTCTCTCTCTCTCTCTCTCTCTCTCTCTCTCTCTCTCTCTCTCTCTCTCTCTCTCTCTCTCTCTCTCTCTCTCTCTCTCTCTCTCTCTCTCTCTCTCTCTCTCTCTCTCTCTCTCTCTCTCTCTCTCTCTCTCTCTCTCTCTCTCTCTCTCTCTCTCTCTCTCTCTCTCTCTCTCTCTCTCTCTCTCTCTCTCTCTCTCTCTCTCTCTCTCTCTCTCTCTCTCTCTCTCTCTCTCTCTCTCTCTCTCTCTCTCTCTCTCTCTCTCTCTCTCTCTCTCTCTCTCTCTCTCTCTCTCTCTCTCTCTCTCTCTCTCTCTCTCTCTCTCTCTCTCTCTCTCTCTCTCTCTCTCTCTCTCTCTCTCTCTCTCTCTCTCTCTCTCTCTCTCTCTCTCTCTCTCTCTCTCTCTCTCTCTCTCTCTCTCTCTCTCTCTCTCTCTCTCTCTCTCTCTCTCTCTCTCTCTCTCTCTCTCTCTCTCTCTCTCTCTCTCTCTCTCTCTCTCTCTCTCTCTCTCTCTCTCTCTCTCTCTCTCTCTCTCTCTCTCTCTCTCTCTCTCTCTCTCTCTCTCTCTCTCTCTCTCTCTCTCTCTCTCTCTCTCTCTCTCTCTCTCTCTCTCTCTCTCTCTCTCTCTCTCTCTCTCTCTCTCTCTCTCTCTCTCTCTCTCTCTCTCTCTCTCTCTCTCTCTCTCTCTCTCTCTCTCTCTCTCTCTCTCTCTCTCTCTCTCTCTCTCTCTCTCTCTCTCTCTCTCTCTCTCTCTCTCTCTCTCTCTCTCTCTCTCTCTCTCTCTCTCTCTCTCTCTCTCTCTCTCTCTCTCTCTCTCTCTCTCTCTCTCTCTCTCTCTCTCTCTCTCTCTCTCTCTCTCTCTCTCTCTCTCTCTCTCTCTCTCTCTCTCTCTCTCTCTCTCTCTCTCTCTCTCTCTCTCTCTCTCTCTCTCTCTCTCTCTCTCTCTCTCTCTCTCTCTCTCTCTCTCTCTCTCTCTCTCTCTCTCTCTCTCTCTCTCTCTCTCTCTCTCTCTCTCTCTCTCTCTCTCTCTCTCTCTCTCTCTCTCTCTCTCTCTCTCTCTCTCTCTCTCTCTCTCTCTCTCTCTCTCTCTCTCTCTCTCTCTCTCTCTCTCTCTCTCTCTCTCTCTCTCTCTCTCTCTCTCTCTCTCTCTCTCTCTCTCTCTCTCTATCACTAATAAGTTACTCAATTAATTAAACAGCCTTGTATTTAGGTGAGCTACTAAACTACTTTCATTCATGTCAATCAATTTGTTTCCCCAAAACCGCGTGACCAAAAATATACTATTAGTATTTTATTTTACACTTTGATCCCCCCATTGATAATCTTCACCTATTTTTTCCATTAATATCCATACATTAATATAACATTTATATATACAATAATTCTGTATATAAATATACTTGACGAATAATTAATCGCACATAGTCCGAAAAGAGGTGTAGGGAAAAACCATTGTGGTGACTTGTGATGTTGAACATTATAAAATCACATGGGTCATAAAAGTGATAATCAGGGTTAAAAATGTCAAGAAAGAGAGTTAGAGGATAAATTCAGAAAGAGGGTGATATTGAAAGGAGTAAATAACTAATAAAGGTGAATTGAGCCGTTGAGTAGGCATTTAAAACAGAGACACCCATTCCCTCTCTTTATTTCCAAATTCACCCTTTCTTGCTTTGCTTCGGAGAGAGAGAGAGAGAGAAAGAAAGAAAGAAAGAAAGAGAAGATGTGTCCGGCTGTGGCGAATAAAAAGAAGAGCACAAGAAGTTTTCCAGAGATAAGTGAATGTAGAGGAAGAGGAGGAGGAGGAGGAGGAGAGTATGAATCGATAGCGGCAGATCTGGACGGGACTATGCTTCTCTCCAGAAGCTCTTTCCCATACTTTATGCTGGTGGCAATAGAAGCAGGAAGTCTCTTCCGTGGATTGATACTACTCTTATCTCTCCCCATAGTCATCATCTCCTACCTTTTCTTCTCCGAGTCTCTTGGCATCCAAATCCTCATCTTCATCTCCTTCTCCCGCCTCAAATTACGCGATATCGAACTCGTCTCCCGCGCCGTTCTTCCACGGTATTCTTTTTTTTTTTTTTTTTGTTAATTAGATTTAGTATAGTATGTTTTTTGAGGAAATATTTATGGAAATCTCATTAATTAATTAGGTTTTACGCGGCGGATGTGAGGAAGGACAGTTTCGAGGTGTTTGATAAATGTAAAAGGAAAGTAGTGGTGACTGCTAATCCGATAGTGATGGTTGAGCCATTCGTTAAGGATTATTTGGGAGGCGATAAGGTAATTGGTACTGAGATTGAAGTTAACCCCAAAACTATGAGAGCCACTGGGTTTGTTAAGAAGCCCGGTGTTCTTGTTGGTCACTTGAAAAGATTAGCCATCTTTAAAGAGTTTGGCCAAGATTCACCTGATGTTGGCCTCGGTGACCGCACCTCCGATCATGACTTCATGTCTCTTTGCAAGGTTACACTCTCTTCCTATTCCTAGTTCCCCCTTCAATTTTATTACTTACTTGAATCCCTTCTTCTAATTAATTAGGCTTCGTCTGATTACTTTCAATACACTTATTACAATATTTCGTAATTACTCTACCAAATAAATGCACTAAATGCCCCCCCCCCCCCCTTTCATACATTTCACATGATCATTTGCCATTATACATTAAATTTTCCATATCACCTTCACATGTCTAATTTTATTTTAATTATTGTACTCTCTCTCTCTCTCTTTTTATGTTCTTACGCCTATTTAATACACTATGCTTGCGTATAACTAAACGCATTATAAATCTACATTTTTTTAGTCTTCGATTTAAAATTTGATGTTTTAAAAATATTGTTTTATGTAATTTAGAAAATTAATTCATATTTGTGTTTTGTTTGTGATAATAAAAAGGGAATATGAAGTGTATGAATTCAAGGGTAGATAAAATGAAAGTTGTCATAAATGATGCCAACCTATAACTAACAACCCCTCCCTCCCCTCCCCACATAATATGGAGAGGCCGATCTATTTAATGAACTCAACCATCCACCCCCCCCCCCCCCACATGTCTTCCTTTCTTTCTTTCTAAACCCTACACAATCTCTATTATATATTATTACCAAAGTTTATTTACCAAGCCCATGTGAAACTTTTTTGAATTATATATGAGTGATTACAGGAAGGTTACATGGTGCACGAGACCAAGTCAGTCACAACAGTCCCCAAAGAGCGTCTCAAGAAGCGCATAATCTTCCACGACGGCCGTTTAGTCCAACGTCCTACACCCCTTAATGCCTTACTCATTTACCTTTGGCTTCCTTTTGGCTTTGCCCTCTCTGTCTTCCGCGTCTACTTCAACCTCCCTTTACCCGAACGCCTTGTTCGCTACACTTACGAGATCCTTGGTATTCACCTCACTATCCGTGGCCACCGTCCTCCTCCTCCTTCTCCCGGCACACTCGGCAACCTCTACGTCCTTAACCACCGCACTGCCCTTGACCCTATTATCATCGCCATTGCTCTCGGCCGCAAGATCTCGTGTGTCACTTATAGTGTCTCTCGTCTCTCTCTCATGCTCTCTCCTATCCCTGCTGTTGCATTAACCCGAGACCGTGCGGCTGATGCAGCCCGCATGAGAAAACTCCTAGAGAAAGGTATTCTTCAACGCTCACTAATCATTTTCAAATCAAACACATATCATTTGTAGAAAAGCAACATAAAAAAAACAGAGTAACTCTGTTTTACTACACTCATAGTATGTTATCACGTGAAAAGAGAGAGAGAGAGAATAAATATTTATTGATGATGAGAACAGGTGATTTGGTGATATGTCCAGAAGGGACGACATGTAGAGAAGAGTATCTGCTAAGATTCAGCGCACTGTTTGCAGAGCTAAGTGATAGGATAGTGCCAGTGGCGATGAATTGTAAGCAAGGGATGTTCAACGGGACGACAGTAAGGGGAGTAAAGTTCTGGGATCCATACTTTTTCTTCATGAACCCGAGACCTTCCTACGAGGCCACTTTCTTGGACCGTTTGCCTGATGAAATGACTGTCAACGGTGGGGGCAAGACTCCCTTTGAAGTTGCCAATTACGTTCAAAAGGTTATCGGTGGAGTATTGGGTTTCGAATGCACTGAACTTACAAGAAAGGACAAGTATCTCTTGCTTGGAGGCAACGATGGGAAAGTCGAGTCTATTAACAACAAGACCAAGTCCAAGGAGTAGTAGTCACACGTTTGTTTTTCTTGGGAGTGAAGTTAGGTCCTTGCTTTTCGCTGATTACTTTTTTTATATATATATATATGATTCATGGATTGATTGTTGGATGAAAACGTTTTAGTTGAATATGTGTTGGTTTATGATTACATTTCAATCAACGCACACACACGTACGTGCACTATCTAAATTATATCCCTAAATACTCTTCACATTGGGCCATATACCTAATTTAGTTACATTCACTATTCATGCAAGTACGAAATAAGTTGTAAAACGTTTTAAGGATCAGCTATTTTTCCTTCATTAATTCTATTTTACTCAATGAGATAAAACTATATTTTGAATAAACTAAGGCATTCAGATGAGATGAACCGTACGACTCAAAAGGCCTTTTTTATTATTTTTTCAACATTTACAAATTACAAACAAAAGGACTATAGAAAACTTTGGCAAGGGTCTTTTTTATACAAATTATTCCTATAAGAGAAAAACAAAATCCATATAACAAACAGAGATAAGTCAAATAACAGTCCCGCCTTATAAACTTGCAAACCAAACAACAGATGAAAAAGCAGAGAGTCAAATAAGCAATCACCAGCTGAAACTGATAGATTCAAAATGAAGATTCTTAACCAAACCAGATGAACATATCTTAGCAACCTCTTGTCTCATCTTCTTCGGACCACACACAAGTACTCCCACACTCGTACCTTCCACATCAACTAGTAGTTCTGCTCATTTAAACCAAACAACAACCAACAACAACAACATAGTTAGAATAATTAACATTAATACTTGTACATATAACTTGATATGGATAAAGAGAAAGAACATATTACTCTTGAGATTAGGTCTTTCTCCGAAATGAAGGTTGGTACACTGCACTAGCGATTCTTGCGGCAAACTTTCAACTTCTCTCATCGTATTGTAACCCCATGAGATAGGAGATGACGTTGGCGATGGCACTTCCACGTTTTGCACCTGTTTATTTTCGATATTACCGTACTTCTTCTTGTTCAACATCATAACAGCGGTAGAAGTGGCCATGATACTCACGGAGATGACTAATAAGTATATGATTGTTTTTGAAGTCATTGAGTAGATCTTGTTGGTGTTGTGGTCGATCGGGTATATGTAGTACCTACTTATGATGCCCATAACTATCATGAAGATCAAAAACGAAGATGAGAGGACAGCGCAGAGCCATAGCCATGAGTTTGGTCCGAGGATTGATGAGATAGGTTGGTCTGAGAGACTTGGTTTGAACCAGAGTGTTTTGATCTTCTCTGTTGTGGATTCATGACTTGTTGCTTCTTTCTCTTTGGTTATGAAGGCTTCAATCTTGATGTTTAGGTTAGGGGATAGTTCAGTCTGGAGACCGGATAAGGGCAAGGCAAGATCAAGCATGGAGATCTCTGAAGATTTCTTAAACGCGCAAATCAGGGTTATTTTGGGGATTTTGCATTTTAGGGTTTGGCTTGTGGATATCAAATCACGGATTATAGAGATAAATGGAGTTATACCGCTTCCTCCGCTCACCATAATCAGAGCTTCATGCCTATAACACACACCCCCAAAAAAGACCATCGTATGTTATTATATATATAGATGTTAATTTTCTTCAAGCGCAAGCAATTGATCAAGATTCATGCATGTTTCTTTGAGAAAGTGTAAAATAGGCCGTAACCTTAAGAAATGAGTGGAAGCAGGGCCATAGGGTCCCTCGACGGAAACGGAAAGGCGATCTATAGGATCAGAAGAAGAAAGCGTTTTGTAAAGCTTAGTAGACCATTTGCCTTGGCTCTTGATCACAACACTTAGCTTCTCTGGTTCTAGTTTGCTACTGGAAGTTATTGTAAATGGATGCCATTGCAGCTTCGATATGCTTGGTATGTTCACAAACAATATGCTGGTAGGACTATAAACCAAACCTGTTTGACATATGATTAGTCTTTTAATTAAACAACAAATTGATATTAAGGGTAGTCTAGTCTTTCACAAAAGAATACTTAATATAATGAATGTTGAGAACTGACTAGGGTTTTTGGAGAAAGTGAGTTCGACGGTGTCTGAAGGAAGGACACGAGCAGAGAGCAAACGAATATGGTCACGTGACTGAAGAAACCGAAGGAAACGATCGACAATGAAGATGTAGAAACCAGGGAATGATATGAATGCGAATGTGATGCCAACGTGGAGGACGAAGAAGACCATAAACACTATGTAGAGGTAATGTGTGTAGAAGAACAATTCGAAGAATCTTCTCCTTATCCTCGGATATGTGGTGGCCCACATCGCAAGCCCAGCCAACAGTGCAATCTCTCCTGCTACATTCGATATATCTTTCGTATCCCACATGATCATCTGCATTTTTCCACGTCAGATTATTATATCTATACTATACCCAAATATTTATTATTATTATTATTTTGAAATAAACGACCGACCGTTTTAGACCTAATTAAAAGTTAAAGAAGCAAAATGCTTTTTTCAATTTGAATTCTTTCATTTCAAATCGAATTATATATGTCACATTAATTGGAGTAGGAGTCGTATACGATTTCAATATAAACGAAAATTTTATCCATATATTTTCCACCTTGAAATGAGTGATTCATTTTTGTTCTTTTTTTTTTTAATTTCAATATTTGGATTAAATGCTTTTATCTTCACATTTATAGCATGTGACGACCCATATAAATTAATTAGAACTAAATTTGACTGCCATTTTATATGTGCTTGTGGAGTAATAATTAATTTGGAGTCGTTGACTTTATTATAGTTAGAGGAGGGACCCAGTGATGGGACTATTCTGATCCGAAATCGAGTCCGTGCATATGATCATATATATGAATTCAATATGATGATTAGATAATAATTCAAGTAAAAAAGAGATAGATAGATATATACCTCTGAAATTTCATGAGTAGATGCCCAATAGATTACGTAGCAAAGACCATGTACGGTGAAAATGGTCATAACCATATGACCTAGCCAAATATGGTATTTGATGCTTGACTCGGAGGTTAGTCCAAGAGCCGGTAACAAACAAGAGCCACGCGCCACCGGCAAAAACAAGAATGCTAAACATATGTTTCCTATCAGTCCTATCCTCAAAGCTGCCGAGTGCAACTTAGCTTGCCACCTTTTCATTAATTATTATATCATATTATTAGATCACAACAAAAAATGTAACCAATCAAAAACTATTAATTATTCGAAAGAGAAAGAAAATTAGCTTACAAAGACAGGCCATGTGCGGCGGCTGATTTAGGAGTGATAGTGGCAAAGTTGTTGCGCAAGTAAGTGGTTAAACTCCAAAGAAGAAGAGCCACAAACATAGCCAAAAACATAAACTCTGTCACTGATACTATCCCCAATGGTCCCTTCACTACCATTGGCTTCCTCAGTGCACTACTCCACACTCCTTTCTTCCTCCTCGTCTCCCTTTTTGTTTTATATATATATATATAATTAGGAGATTAAAATCACACAACTTATAGTACTCTTTCCACATATATCATCATTAATTCATTGGGTGAAATTTGTAATTATACCTATCGATATGGTGTAGAGATTTTTGTTTCTTCAAGTGAAGATAGACACATCCCAAACAAGCTACCACCATCATTGGAAACATAAACATGAAAAGTGTCGTCCCTGTCGTGCAAATAAATTATAATATATATATTAAGTTTAAAACAATTAGAGCTAAAAACAAAACTTAGATGATAAATAAAATTGGTCTATATATATATATGAATGATCATATATATATATACAAACCTGTGGCACCAAAATAAGTGGATGCACCAAACTTGATACGCATAAGAGGCAACCACTTGTTTCGATAGGTTAGTGTTGGCATCATTATCCAAAGCATGATTGTTCCAAGAAAAATCATCATCATTAAAACCTTAACCACTCTCTTAATAGTTATATCCTTAAGCTCTTCTCTCGATGATGGATTAGGACTATCATTATTGCAGCTTTTGATGATCTCCATCCTCTCTCTCTCTCTCTCTCTTGAACACTTTTTTGTTTTTATTTTTGCTTTAGTGATGAGAACTTGTTTTGAGGGAATGAATGGTAGATAAAAGTGTATTTATAATGAAATATATATATATATATATTTGAGTGGGAATGAGACGAAGTAAACTAGGAGTTGCATGCTCCATGCATGTGACTCTCTCCCCCCCTCCATGTATCTTTGTTTTAGGCCTTTTTATTTCATTATCTTACACCCTATATTTTTTAGATGACGTAGAATGAGGTATGAAGGAATTATACGGTATTTTTTATATAAATAAATTTAGTATAAGCTAGGGGAATATATTTATCATTTCTGTTATAAATGGAAAAGTTGAAAATCTAAGTTTATATAGCCTATGGGATGATAAAAAACAAACATATATATATTAGAAGATCTTGACTTGAGGAAGAAGCCAAGTACCATGCAACCGTTTACTGCTCATGGGCCTATATTATGTTAATTAACAATTCTTTTAGGTTTTGATTAGTTAAAAAACTTGTGCAAATACACTCCGAACGTCACATAAAAATGTTCCTTTTAATGAGAGTAAGACATATACAAATTAAAGTAACATACCAATCAACATATATGAGCCATAGAAATTCAATAAAATACTAGTTTCATAATAAATGACGCACTAATTAGAAAAAGGAAACATAAAATTGGTTAAAAAAGGGTAAGAAGTGGTAGCGATAAAAGGAATGATAACCCAAATTGGATGGTTGTAAAGGAATATTATTATGGTTTGTGTAGGTTCGTCTGTTATAATTACACGTACGTATCTGACACGTGGCATGTGTCGAATTATGTGTGTCACTGTCGGGCTCCGTCCACGAATTCTCACGCGTGTCAATACAGTGAGAGAATGTCAAAATTTAAATCCAACGAGGAAAAAGAAGAAGAAACAGGCCCATTCCCATTCACCATTCCCATTCACCATTCACCATTCTTTCTTCCTCCTCATCATCATTACATCACACTATGTTTTGACTTTTTTTTGTTTTATTCGATTCATTGTTTTATATTCCAACCAGAGCATTTAATAATATAGTAAACTATAAACTATAGGGAGTATGTTATATTATGCTTGTTTCTCATACATCCCAAAAAATCTAGTTTAATAACACTAAACATTAATTTTAAATCAAATAATATTAATTTATAAATCATTCTAATTTTCTATAGCTTGTGGGCAGTGAAACCCTTAAGATATTGTTGACAATACCACAAACAAACAAACGAAAAAAATAAAAATAAATTTATCTAAGAGAATTCAACGATTTCACCATATTTACAAGCTCCAACATCAATCACCATTGTACCATTCTTGTTCGTAGGTAAAATCCTACAACAATCTCTTCTCGGTGCCTGAAATTACACCCCACCCAAAATAAGGGTTAAAAATCAATAAAGACTAAGAAATAAGAATTGAAAATTTTTTAACATTTAAAAACAAAAGTATATATTTTGACCTTATCTATGTTCCATCTATCTGGATCGGGCTTTTTATAAACTATGACCCGCTCGATTTGAGAAGGATCCGACATATTCCAATCACAATTAGGATCCGACGTGTCATGCCACCTCACATACTCACTAGCAGTTCTTTGTAAAGCTAAATCAGGAAGCGCGTTAGACAGGTAATACACTCGCGGACGTTGACACGCACTCTTGCTTACAGGGCGCGTGTTAAAAGCGTAGCTTTCTTCGTCGGCGCGTTTGTACCAATCAATAAAAGTGCGAGTGGGGATTTCCATCTCTCTGGCAGACAAGACGCCACGTGTGATATGGACAGTAAATCCCCAAGAGACAGAGACGGTCCAACGGTGGGCAGAGTCGTAGCAGATTGAAAGTTGAGTGAGGCTGGCAGAATCGAGTTTGGATGGGCCCATTAAACGTTTCAAGGAATTGACTCGGCCCATGTTTGGGAATAATGGATCAACTATGTCTAAATGATGCACCGACACTATTGGGGCTACTGGATGGGCTGCTAATATCCCCATTGCCTTCCCGTATATATCAAACTGATGAAATCCAACTTCACGAGACAAAGGAACACCAAGTTCAGACATACAAGCATGTATTCTATCATCTGATCCGTACAATTGTGGATATCTTTGTATACATCTATCTTGCATCTTCTCCAATGCTTTAGCCAACGGATAGCTTATAGCGAACCCTCCTCCTCCATAAGCCATCTTATACGAGAATTTAATGTTCTGTATATGACTCTCCGATGAGCTTCCTATATAATAGAATTGCTTGTGATCGTATTTTCTCAAAACCCTAACAAGATTCTCAGTGAAAAACACAGTATCGTCGTCTCCCATTACAATCCACCTCACGTTTTTCTCAGACTCTGTTCCTTCCAACAGCCTCACTGTTTCCGACACGATTCGTGTGAGTCTGATCCCTGATCTGTTACCCTTTGGGTATCTATACTTAAACCTGGCAGTGTCCGATGAGATTTTGATGGGAGGCAAATCAGTAGTGTAGTTTTGTCCAATGTGTTTGTCTAACCAAACGAATCCCTTCATGTGGCCATTAGGTTTCCACCATAGCTTCACGTACTCTTTACGATGTTTCCACAGTTTAGCTGACGCTGCTATCCCAAAAACAACGTGTTCGATATCGGTCTGTTCCGGGTATTCGGATTTCACGGCGACATTGAGGAGAGAGCGAGTAGGAGGAGATGTGGAGGACGACGAGATGGAATGAAAAGGGTAGAAAAGGAATTGGATTGATAATATAATGGCCACCGTTAATATTAGCCTATAGTAACAACAATGTGAATTACTACATGTCAATGCTTTAGCCTTCTCGTTACAGTTATAACTCTTTTGCTTTTTCTTATCGTCTCCCATGGCTTATAAAGAGTTACTTGTGATGCCTCGAGATCCCGTAGATGAAACAATTAAATAGTATGTTTTTGATTTTATAAAGATTTTTAGTCCTTATCCTACGAAAAAGGAGGATATTTCGTCGTTATGGAATCTTTGTTCTTTTATTTGTGTCAATCTCTAATTTTATTTTATATATTTTTTTTAAAAAAATTAACTTTACTGTTTTTATTTGGAAATAAAAATAATGACGAATTATTTTGTTGTTTGACAATCTAATAATAATTAATTATATATTTAATACTTTAAAGGTAAATGGAAGTTTCCCAAGTATGGTATAAACCAAGAAATGGTAATGTCTATATGATAATCAGTTGACTATATATTGGTAAAAGCCTACCATAAGAGTTATTAAGAACTTAAGAGTTAAAAGTAAAAGCTTCAAGGGATTACCTTTAAGCCTCCCCTGAAGATAATCCTGTCATAATGAAAGTTGATAATTTTGTTTCATATATAAAGCTTTATAATGTTAGATAAGTTAATAAATCCATTTTACTTGTACAAATACTATTTTCATTGCATCTTATACAAACTAGCACAATATCACAAGCACCTTTTAATACATTCACAACAAAGATAGAGCACTTACACCAAGTTGATCAGAATCCTCTTTGATTTTTTCCAGCAGCCTTTTTTGGTGATGTTGTTGACAATACTGTTGATGACCTCAGATTCTCTAGTAACTTATCTCTCCCTGATAACACTATCTTGAAGAAGCAATCCACTTCCTTTGATACAATATCCAATCCTCTTGATAAGCATGCCGCCGAGTCCTTCAATGCCTGCAACGATATGGGATCGCATGACCCTTGTTGAATCACTGGGTAAAGCTTCTTTACACCGGAATCAACTTCCTCGAGCTCTTTAACAACTGTTAACCTGTCTGATAAGAATGTATTCTTGATCTCCGAGTTTATTGTGTTCTGCATTTCCATGAATGACTGTGACCATGGAAGCTCGTTTGAGACAGCAAGGTACAACAGGTTTTGCGATGAACCCGAGAATGCTGCAGCAAAAACACCTGAAATGTATAAAGTCTTGACCTTTACACCGTATAGAGCTCGCATCAACACTTTTCCCTTGGCAGAGTTTTTCACCTTGGGGAGATTCAAGGTTTGAACAAGGCTGTTCAACATTGCATTGCAATTCTCAATCCTCGGGTTCTTGGAAACAATGTGTTGCTTCCAGCTGTCGAGTGACGATTGGGCTTTCGACAGATTCTGAGGAGAGTTACTCTCCAAATTATGCAAAGCAAACTGCAATAAGAGATGGCCTTGGTTGAGACGAGATAACTCTGAGCTAAAAGCATTGCAGAGATCAAGAAGCTTCACGCTTATGTCAAGGTACACATCGACCCACTTATGATCCCAATCCGAAACAGGAAGCTCTAGATCGGTTAAAAGGGTCTTGATACTGTTATGTGTGTAACAAAGAGATGCCATTGCATGCTTCATCCATGAAACAGACAAGATTTCACTCTTATCCTTTGGGACAAGATTTCTGATTGAAGCAGATAAGTTACCCTCAAAGACGTTCAACAGCGAGAGAAGCTTAGAGGAGAGTAGTGAGTTCTTTGAAGACAGACTCTTGAAAGGGTTACCAAATGGGAAGAAACCGCGTGGAGGGTCTTGTGGACTTGCCATTCTACCAAAAAACAGAGAAAGAAGAGCAAAGAGCATAATTATTAACTGACAATATCATCACAACAAAATAATATCATAGTATGATTCAGGACAAAGATTATTTATTATTGCACTTTCTCAGATAAAAAAAAATTCATGTTTTAGATCTTTTTTGTCAATAAATCTGAGACCATAAGTAAACCCCAAGAGGTAATAAGGTCTAACTCCAAACAATAGCATAATGATGATAATTCAAACTGTTATAAAGGCAAGAACAAGATATTCAATTCATAATATTCACAAAGAAAAGTGGTCAAAGACATGAATTTTAGCACAAGAAGATTATTATCATATGAAATAAACAAAGACATCAAACAAAAATACGAAGCCCAAAGAATAATTCAACCTTACCACCTAAAGAAAAGAGATTTGTTCTACAAAAAAATAACGCTTTACGAATCTCTCTCTCTCTCTCTCTCTCTCTCTCTCTCAAAGAAGAAGAAGCAAATCGAGACAGAAGATGAGATGAAGCAAAAGCATTAGAAATTGAAACACAAAGATGACGTGTATGTGCAGATAAACAATCAAACAAAGTAAAGTTTGATCCTTTTTTTTTTTGTTAATTAGGTTTAGCGTTGATTTTGATTTGGGTAGACGAAAGGGAGATTAGGGATTAGGTTTCTTTCAGTTACGAGGCTGTGACGAATCTGTAAACGACAAACGAATGTGACTTTCTTTTATTTTATTTTATTTATTTATTTAAATTGAAGTGTCCCCTTCCTCGTTTAAGTTTAGTTGTTGCTTTGCTGTAACACAACACAACACAACTCCCCCACGAAAATGTCAAATATATTAGCCATCGGATTCATCCAACGGCTGCCTGGCTTTACAATTTAATATTTTTGGTTTGTGAAAGTTATTGTTTTTCATATAGTTTTTTTTTTTTTTAGCAATTTTTCATATAGTTTTTACAATACACATATTTTACTCTCTTTTTTTTTTTCATCACACGAAAGCTTTGTTAGGATGTCTGAGTTATCTTCAAGAAATATCAAAGTATTCCAAAAATGGTATGACTCTGAAATGTTTATGTATATTTGTCTATGTTGTTTCCTACTTTGGTTTTTTTTTATAGAAAACTAGTTGTCAAGCAACAAGTTTGATCCATAACGTCGAGGTTGGTCAAAAAATTAACATAATTATAATTTCAAAGTGGTGTGTGTTGACAAAAAAAGAAATGTAAAACTGTTTAAAGAATGAAAATATATTTGCCCAGTGAGAAGCAAATTCACTTAACCTAAATGACTCCTTTTTTCATCTTAGATTCTTCTGTGAACCGCTCTCTCCGCTTTCAACCGCTGCCACTGTCTCTTGTTTCTCGCGGCTTCCATGGTCCCTCGTTGTTCGGCGTTCCTGCATATATATCATCCCAAAGTTAACGACACTACTTTTCGAACTAGCTAGTAATGAAATGAAATAGACAATATGCATTAATGGTTGTATACATCGCGAAAGAGTAAGTCTTCAGCTTCAAGCATATGTATGATATGTCCCATTTTAGGTCTCTTGTTTGCATCAGGATCCACACACCGCAACGCAACCAGCAACACTCGTTTTAGAGCCTTTGACGATGGTGGCTCCGGTATCTTTGGATCAACTACTTCCTCTGATCTTCTGTTTCCTACCATTGATTTCAGCCACTCCACTAGATTCGTCTACAACCACCAAAACATAACCATTTTACATACAAAAAACATAAGAGGGAGTAGAAAAACAAGACGGGGGCTTAAATACAATAAATACCTCTCCTTGAGGGCGACTATAATCAACCGGGTTTCTTCCTGTGATTATCTCCATGATTAATATTCCAAAGCTATATATATCACTTTTCTCGTTTAACATTCCCGTGCATGCATATTCCGGTGCTACATACCTGCACATGTAGACCCGTTAATCAAAGGTTAATTCCAAAGTCTCATATCACTAAAGAATGTCTAGAGGATTGCAAGAGAGAGAGTGAATGGGATAAAGATTTTACCCGAACGTTCCCATGACACGTGTAGTTACATAGCTGCTCTCTGAACCTAAGAGCTTAGCAAGTCCAAAATCCGAAACCTTAGCATTCCATTGGCGATCAAGCAATATATTGCTTGATTTTATATCCCTATGAACAACTTTTGGCTCAAGTCCCTCGTGTAGATACGCCAATCTACATACATATTCAAAACAGATTACAAAACATAGCAGATTACTAAGATATGAAACTATTGAGTTGTGCTGGATGATGAAGAATTAGTACCCTTTTGCCATGCCGAGAATAATGTTCATACGGATATCCCAAGTTAAAGGGCTGACATCTCCAACATCACCATGAATCCATTGCTCCAAATTACCATTGTCCACAAAGTCATACACGAGCATCCTTTGGTAGACAAGTCCATATTAGATTAAAACATTGCAATTTTATGTTATAATCCAAAATACAAAGTTATGAGGAGGGCAAATTACCTGTATGCACCTTCAACACAGTACCCTAAAAGCCTAACGAGATTCTTGTGTCGTACACGCCCAATTACTTCTACTTCTACTTTGAATTCCTTCTCTGCTTGACCCCTGTAAAAACATACAAATCATTTGAGAATAGTCTATTATTAGTAAAGCTGTAAACAATCGATAGAATTCAATAATAAGAAACAAGTTTCAGGACCACACTCATAGGCATAGCAGTTAAATAAGAGAAAAAATGAATCTGATCTTAACCTTGATATTCCTTTGCTCTACATAAAATTCTACTTGAATCTAATCACATAATAGGAAGAAAAAATTGGTAATAATAACTAAAACCCCTAATATAGAAACAACGAGTAAAGGATTAAACTTTGGAAAGAAGCCAAAACATTACAGAGCCAAACAAACAATTCCAATGATGAACACTAACTAATCTCGAAAAATAAGTAAAGGATAAAACTTGAAGGAGTGACCTGTTGTTGAGCAAGTTTTTGACTGCGATTTTGGTACCATCGTTTAAAAGGCCACGATAGACAATACCATAACCACCTTCACCGATAACATTCTCTTCACAAAGGCCATTAGTAGCAGCCTCAAGCTCTCTCAGTGTATACCATCTTCCCCATCCAAGATGCGATACTTCTGGTCCTCCTCCTCCTCCTCCTCCGCTTCCCGCATACGATGCCGTTTCGCTAACACTCGTTGTTCCTCTACTCTCCCCACTTGAAAACACCACTCTATGCTCTATCTTCCCTATATCCACCTGTATCTCCGCCGGCACTATCTCCTTTATCTCTTTTGATATCGGCGGCGTTGCGACGGCGGCGGATGCGAAGTCGGGTCTGGGTTTGCGATTCTTGCGGCGAGAAGTTAGGCAGAGAGAGAGGAAGAAGAGGGCTATAACGATTAGAGATCCGAGTAAGATTCCGATTACGACCCAAAGACGGAGACCAAAGATCGATGTCGGCTTTGAAAGCTCTGTGTTGAGGAAAGCAGCATCGTACACCGACATTCTACTTTAATTTTCCTCAGATTTCGTTGATAGGGTTTTGGTTCCTCCTCCGGAAAATACACAAACTTTACCGGTGAAACAGAAGTTCGAAACCACCCAACCAAAATCTATGATTGTCACCGACAAGAAGGAATCGAGAAATAAAATAAAAATAAAATACCAAGTTTTACTTGTAAATAAATTAGGGAATTAAAAAAAAAGATGAATGCTTTCGACGAGTGATCTGTGTGTGTGTGTGGATGTATTGAATGAGCTGTCTTTTGAGTTTCTGTCTCCGTGTTATGGGCCATGTGTGGTGATATGCTTACCCGAAATGACGATTTTACCCTAGATGCTTAAGAGGTAGATAAAGATAGCCGTTAGGTGAATAATCTTGTGGTTACACGTTGACTTTTTTATTCACTAAAAGTCCACTTTGAGAAGTAGCTTGCAGTTTGTGAGAAAGTTGACCGCTTTTGTTAAGGCATAAATGGGGTCCACTCTAAACACTTGCAAAGAGCCGGTTAATGATCCATTTTCATATGAATCTGTAGAGTCCTTCCTAGTTGAGATTAGAACATACTCTATGCCCTCATTATTTTAGAGTTTGGCAGCCACAACAGCAAACACGAAATCTCTTTCTTTCATAACCCCCCCCCAAACTTTACATACTGACTTAATTTAGACAAAACAACAAAGCCCACTCCCTATATATATATTTATAACTATGCTCAGAAACAACAACCAAGTACACAAGCAAGACGATGGTAACGAAAAGGAGCTCTATATATACATCTATCTACCCAACATTCTATTTCTTTCTTTCATAACCCCCACTTTGGAACTCATACTTACCATCATCTCTCCATGCATGTCTCTGCGGGGATGTATTGGTAGGTTATATGATCAGAGAAACCTCCTACGAAGGTTACTAGTTGTTGCTTGATATGAGCGCATGAGCAATCCAACTCCAATGCCTACACCAAGACACATCCCAAGGCCAAGCCCCACCCCTACTCTCACACCTGCATTGAACCACGACAGTTGCCCATCCTCATCAACATACATACCATTTTCAGGGTAGTATCTCTCTCCCATTTTCATTTCAGTCTCATCATCTTCTGATTCCACCATCATCTGCATAATACCAAAACAACATCATCAGATCCCCAATCTCTGGTGACTAAGGCTTGTAAGAATCATCAAATCAAACCATACCTGTAATTTCCTATGCTGGTCCAATCCATCAACAACAATGTCATGTTCTTTTTCAACTTCTTCAACCTCAGGGATAGCATCGAGCGTCACGTGTCTAGCAACCTTCCTCCTAGGGCTGGCTTGAATAGTCTTGGTCAATATCACCGGAACACCTCCACAGCAACCAGCTATATAAACCTCCACGAAAGGAGACGAAACTCCTAGCTTTCTCTGGAAAAACGAAGAAGAAGAAGAAACGGAACCGTTACCACACATGGCAATGTAACAATCCACGCCCCAGCCAGACTTGGTTCCGTTATTCCAGGCTCCTTGGATTCTGTCTAGATTCCCACACAATACCATATCCTCCTTTTCGTAAACCTCGAAATCAACGCATCCCGTGACGCGTACGGTCTCCGTGCTAACGTAAGTCACCTCCGAAGATTCCCTGTCGACTCTGTCACGCCTCAGTTTAAGAGACGCCGTCTGAGACGAAGGAACGCGATAGCCGTTAACCTCGATAGAAGCGCCTGTTTCTCGGCGAGGGTGACGAAGGGTCAGAAAATCAGGGACGTTCTCGACGACGCAAGGCGATATGCGGACGTAGAACAGACGAACTTCGAGCCATGCCGATTGCGACGAAGGAGATACGATTGAGTTTCTCATATTCTGTGATTTGGGATCTTGAAGATTATGATGATCCATCGAAATCAATCTAATCCAGATTCAATAGCAAAACCTCAAATCTATTAAAATACAACAACAACAACAACAAAAAAAAAGGCTTGGGGGAACAGAGAAGGAGAGAATCTATCAGAGGAACTTTTTTGTCCCTTTCGTTAAGGTTAATATGTTTTTTTTGGGTTTGAGATATTTTGTAAGGTAAAAGTAAAAAAAGTTTTGTTCGAAGACGCGGAGGAGGTAAAGACGGAGAGTGGTCAAAGGAGAGACCAATAGTAAGTTGGGTTAAAAATCATCAATAAATACCCTCCCTCTCCCTCTCTGCTGGGCTCCTAATTTGGGCCTAAAAAAGTTTTTTATTTGGGTAATGTTATCAATTGGTCCGGTCCGTACATATTTTTTGATTGAAAGATACTCCTAGCCTAGTAGACAACAAATGTATGTCTTATAGTATTAATCTTATTATGGATTTAGACTATATCCAACAAACAATTCAAAAGCATGTCTCATTTATTCTGCCAAACCATATAAATTCAAAAGGCAAGCTCATTCTACTCATTGACCCTCAATTATTTTATAGATCATTAATATCCTAATTATTACTAGACCTTCTTTTTCTCTAATATTCGAAATTAATAACAAAATTGATAAGCCGTTGAATCTACTAGGATCTTGTCGGATAAATCGGACATACTTTGGATATGGTCTATTAATAGGCCGGCTATTATGTTTTCTTTTTCTTTCCCGACGAACAGATTGGGGCTTGTCTTCTCAGATTTCACTATCAAATTTGCAAACATAACGTGAATTAATAAAATAAATTACGGTTTATTAAGTAAGAGTTAGCTATTCATGTGCATGTCCCTAACTCAAAAGCCCTGTGCGTGCGGGACTTGGTTTAATTTATTTCACTTAATCGCATCATGTATCTTATTTTGATCGTATTTTAGATTTTGTTTGGTATATTTTAACACAAAATTAATACATATTGTAGCTTTTCGTCAACATTAAATTCGTAATGATGGTTTACGCTGACGTTGGATTTGAAGAATACATTACTATAGATTTGTTTCGCATTGTATAAGTTAAGTTCTATTCTCTGTAACTGTTTTATTGAATTAAGAAAGCTAATCTATACGTGTTTCCACATACATATATAATGATGCCTTATCATATCAGCAATAAGGCGTACAGCGTCACCCATTTATATATGTTTATTTGTTAATAACTAGTTAAGCAAATCTTTAACAAGATTAACTCTAATGTCAAAAACTAGCAAATATTCAAAACTAGCATGATTCAAACTAACTAATTGTGTACTTAGTTACCCATTGGTTGGTGATAGGCAAACAATGAATCAACGATCCATAATCAAAAGATAAGGTTGGATGGAGGGACGAGATGCTAGGAATGAGTTTAATTAGAAGCCGCCTTTTACATAATTATGATTAATTATGTTTTTTTTATAGGGAGAATTACAAAAATACACAATTTGAATTATATTTCACAAAACTACACCATTTCAAAATTACGTCACAAAACTATATCTAAACATTCAAAATTAAATCAAAATAAATTCTACCCACAAAATCCTACCCCTTTATACTATACCCTAAACACTAACTAGTGAATCCAAATAATTTTTTTTAATTTTGGTAATTTTTTAAAAGATAAATCAAGCTTTTAAAATTTTGAAAATGTGTAAACATATAAAAATACTAAATTAAATGTAGTTTTGTGAAATAGGTGTTGAAACCGTGTAGTTTTGTGAATTCCTATTTTTATATCAAATTTGTAGTAAAAAGTGGGTCCAATGGATCCAAATCAGCATTGAGCACAGTTCGTTTATTGTAAAACCGCAGTCACGTAACTGATTGCACGCGCGGGTTATATAATTTTGAATAAAATTTAGATAGAAAGAATAATAATCTACGTGGACAACCACGTGGAGTTTTGCAGCTGTTTCCCACTACACCTGTATGTTTACGGTATATTATTATTATTATTATTTTATTTTGTAATGTTTTTGGCTCTGAGAATATTATTATTTTGTTTTTATTAAGAGAGAATCGTATTCGTGTAGAATTGGGTAAGATAGTGGGGAGAGTCCAATATATTTTGAAAATATATAAATATATATATATATATAAAACTCGATGACTAAAATCAATCATGTGTTCTTTGATAACAAAATGACAACACATAATAATAATAATAATAATAGTGTATGTATAAACGTCACAAAAGAGAATTCCAGCGAGTTATTATCAAGTGTAGACTTATAAATATAGTTGTATTTTCCTGAAAGAATTTATTTGCATTTAAAAAAAAAAAGAGAGGAAAATGACGTGGATAAGGTGGGATAGAAATTGGAAGGGGTCAGAAAAAGGAAAGATGACAAATCCCAAAGGACGGAAAGTAAAATATGACGTGGAGCAGTCTATTACGTCATTCTACTTCACGCGCGCCCTATATCTCACGCGCGTAAATGAATGAAGAAGAAGAAGAAGATCTCTTCCTCCCCTCTCCTACCATTCATTTCTCTCTCTCTCTCTCTCTCTTAATAATCTCTGAGTATTTTTCAGGCTTTGTTTTTGTTTGTAAAAACGATCAGTGTCATTTCTCTCTTTAATCTTCTTATTCGTCAACGATTTTCGCTATTTAATCCCAAAGAGTTTATAGTTTGTACATCGCTCTGTCTCTCTCTCTCTCTCTCTCTAACACTCACTGTGGAGTATAAAAAAGCAAATGAAGGTTCATTATCGCTCTTTCTTTATCGAATTATCTCAAAGAGAGAATGGGTTTATGATTCTTAAAAGTTACTTTTGCTTTTACCCGTTGTTCGTTATTAATTAATCCCATTTTCTATTCCTTTTTTAGTCTAATTCTTTCTCTTCACCCCCCAATATTTGGTTACATGTGTTGTCTGCTTTTTTTTCGAGTTCAAAATCTCCCGTCCGTTTATTATTATTTCCTAAATTGAATATTGGGACTGCTCTGCTTTTGTGAAATTAATAATACTCTGTTTCTCTACAATATTCACACATGCATGTCACTGTTTATGTATCAAAAAGAATAGCAGAAAATAGAAAGATTACATCATATTTGTGTAATTAATTAAAATATTTTGCAGAAAATAGTGCTGAAGTTGGATCTGCAAGATGATGATAAGGCAAAACAAAAGGCCCTTAAAACAGTCTCTACTCTCCCTGGTAATATTAGAAATCCGCCTATTCCAACTTTGATTTCCGGTCCAATTTGTCCGGTTTAGTTGTGATTTGCTTTTGTTTTGATGGGATTTCTTTTAAAGAATCACGAGCTGTTTTTTCTTTATCAACAGTGACCAGTACGTTACAACGTTGCTCAATAATTCAAATTGTTGTTTATTTCTGAAACTCATACTCTTTCTTTTACTTTTTTTTTTTTTTTTGTACTTTGTTTGGAATAAAATCAAATCTACTCCACTATTGTTTCTTTGAATTACGTGCCCCCATCAAAATTATTTAAGTCAAACATGTTTGTTTGTTTTGTTCGGAGTTTTTACTTTTCTTCTTTAATTCACGTTGTCTATAAAATATACTACAATTTGTGAAATTGTTGATTAGGAATCGATTCAATAGCAATGGACATGAAGGAGAAGAAACTAACGGTGATGGGGAGCGTGGATCCGGTAAATGTAGTAAGCAAGCTAAGAAAGTATTGGCCAATGACGGATATCATACTAGTTGGACCAACCAAAGAGCCTGAAAAGGAGAAGAAAGAAGAGCCTAAGAAGGAAGAAGAAGGTGGCGAGAAGACAAAGAAATTAGAAGGAGAAGCAGCAGATCCAAAAGAAGAACAAGGCAAAAAGGAAGGAGAAGCAACACCAAACAAGGAAGAAGAGAAGAAAGAAGAACAACAACCACAACAAGATAATGTGTCGGAGCTTGTAAAAGCTTATAAAGCATATAATCCTCACCTTACTACTTATTACTATGCTCAAAGCATCGAAGAAAACCCCAATGCTTGCGTTATATGTTGAAACCATTTTGTAATATGTATACGTACACATTAATGCAATCTCCGAGGAAAATGTGAAATATAACGATTCGTGTGAATACACAACTACTTACCAAAAATTTCTTTAGCAATCCTATATATACTAATTTAAATTTATAATATTTGGTGCAGCTAGAATGCTAATGAAATTATCATTTACCCACCAAGTGTAAAGTGGTTAAAGCAAATTCCAAAGCAGTAATAAAATGTTAACACGAATTAGTTGATTATATTATTTTAATCGGATGTTGTTGTTGGGCCTATTTTTACGTTAATTAGCATAAATATTTATAACTAAAAAGCATAATAAACAATAATAAAAGAAAGTTATAATGAATAATAATCAAACCCATCTGATTGATTGATTCAAATTGTTGTTGGGTTGGGTTGGTCAAAAAGGAGAGACTAAAGACATGTTAACTGATTCGCATTTGAAGAAATCTCACCGAAGAAGAAGAAGAAGATTAGCCCCGCCGTTTGATTATCTTCTTCTTATTTTGTTTTGCAGTCTATGTCGGAAAAACAATTTCCGATGAGGACAAGCGGTGACGTGGATGATGAAATTGATACGAATCAAGGAGGACCTGACGGCAATGAGAGAAGAGAAGAAAACAAGGCGGCAATCCATTACACAAACCAACAACAAGCAGAGCTTTTGAGAAAGCTTGACTCAATTAAAGGTCATATAATGCTTAAGAATCCAACTTATGGACCTTTTTATTCTTCTTCTTCTTCATCATATTACAATCCATCCCCTTATGGAATGTATCCTCCTCATCCTTCTTATGGCTTCACCAGACCTCAAAACTGGTATCCAAATCAGATGTTCCCTCATGCTCAATATGTTGATACTGATATACTACTTGATCATCCACTATTACTACATGCTCCTAATAGGTTTGGTGATATGCCTTATGTCCCTGTCTCACACCATGCCCATAAACTTGGACCTTTTATCCCACTTGTTGTGTCGGACACTACTGGTTCTCGTCGTTGTCATCCTCTAGCAGGCGGTGCACCTTTTATAGCTTGTCACAACTGCTTTGAGCATCTCTATTTGCCTAAGAAGAAGCTTCTTTCCCTACAAACCCAACAACAGCTGCAGTGTCGTGCTTGTTCTCATTTTATTACTTTTACAATTGTTGATAACAAGAAGCTTCTTTTCACATCTTCTTCTCCTCTTGTGGTTGATGATTGTTTACTTAAGGATGACGAACCAATCATACCCCGCAAAACCATAATTGTCCAGGCTGTTTTGCCTAGTCAACACTCTGTTGATGAAGACATATCAAGCATTTCTAGTGAACCTCAAAATGAGGTGGTTAAGTCTGTACGCCGCAGAGTCAATGGCGCAAAAGATCCTCATCCTGAAAATTCAAATCTTCTTGAGCTCTTTGAGTATTCTAATGTAAACAGAGCTGCACTCACTTACGGAATGTCACAGTTAGGGTACAATAAGCAACAATCTTACGCCAAACAAGACTCGCTGAACCTAAAATACTATAATAACACTCATGTTTCTGAAGATTCAAGGATCTCTAAAACAAGTACAGAAGAGAGCAGGACGACAAAGATTAAGGAGAGTAGCCAGTACAGTTTCTCAGAGATGACGAACAACAAAACCATTGAGCAGTTAGAGGTTTGGGTGAATGGTCATCTAATAGCAGAAGATCTTGTTATCAGTGCGGAGAAACAAGCTGGTCCTGTTCAAGCTGGCAACTATTGGTATGTTTCTGGATTACATTCTGATTTATTTACTAGCAAAAAAGTTTGAGAAGCTTGTTAAAGAAACCGCCTTTGTGTTATGATCATGATTAGGTATGATTACCGTGCTGGATTCTGGGGAGTGATGGGTCATTCGTGTCTCGGTATAATACCAGTAAGAACACTCTACAACATTAATCTTTTATTATACTTATAATACCAAGTCTCTCTGTTTCTTCTATTATATTTGGATCAATAAAATGATAGAGACAAACAATTATTGGTTAATGTTCAGCCGTTTATAGAAGAGTTTAGTAGACCAATGCCGGACAACTGCGGTGCAGGAAACACGGATGTGTTTGTGAACGGAAGAGAGCTTCATGAGAGAGATCTTGAGTTACTTTCAAGTAGAGGACTTCCTAGAGACAAGAACCGTTCTTACATTGTTGATATATCAGGAAGAGTTCTTGATGGAGAATCTGGTCAAGAACTTAAGAGCCTTGGCAAATTAGCTCCAACGTAAGTAAGCAACAAAAAGTGTTTTTAATATCAATCTTTAGTTGATTCTGAGATATTTTAGTGGCTCATTGATGTTGAAACAGGATTGAGAAGGTAAGGCATGGATTTGGCATGAGAGTTCCAAGATTCCTACTTTGATGATGAAGTTGGCATCTTCGGTTTGTGTATTTTCGGTCTGGTTCAGATAACCATTTTGATTTTATTGTGATATGGTTGGTGTGTGTTGTGTAAAATTGATCATATTTTTTTTTTGTGTGTTTTGTTAATAATGTGTAAAATCATAACTCTGTTAATGGAAACACAACAATGAAACTCCGAAATACAACAACTTTCAAACAAACACACCAACAGAATTGCAAAAAAAAAAAGAGTTGTTGTTATTATTGTGATGATCGTAAATGATGATGATTCTTCATCAACCAAAATCTCTTAATCTCTTGTGCTCTTCTCCCTGGAATCCTCCCAGCTATTAGTTCCCACCTTCACATCCCCAATTACAATCTTTAATTAAATATTTAGCCATTAACTAATAGATTAAAACCAAAAAAAAATAAATAAATAATTAATTAATTAATCAGAGAAGAAGAAGAAGAAGAAGAGGGAGAGAATGAAAAACCTAGGACCAAGAAGATTATACATTCTGTAGATCAACTCCTCCTCTTCTTGTGTCATTGCTACTTGTTCCCATTCAAGACTACCCACTTCTGTTACACCTTCAGAAGAAGAAGAAGCGACATTAGGCCTGGGATGCTTCGAATTACGATGCTTGTCCATTTTATAACACCTTATTCTATCAATATTTGGTTTTAAATAATACACAGAGAGAGAGAGAGAAAGAGAAAGAGATGCTTTGTTTTTTGAAACAAGGACACGAACCCTCTTCTCTTTTTATAGTGAGTGCGCCCAATTTCAACGACCGGTTTGGCCGGTTTCCACCTTCTTAATTACGTAACTCCATGTTAATAATTTTTTTTTTTTTTGTCGTCTAAATAATATTAAAATTTTAAAGGAGGTTACAAAATTGATGCTAAGTAACAGACCGAGACTAGCTCCGGTAGTACTCGCAACAAAAACCTGAATAATAGCAACAATTTAGGATAGATACTCAAGACAATCAAAACAAAATAAAGTCCCCAAAAATTAAGACAAAGACGATTTAAGTAGCGTGATAAATTCAATAAAACATTAATAATGATATAATAAGATTATAAACATGACAACAAAATATATTGAAGACACAACAACTTTTGGTTCATTATTATTAGAAAAAAGGGATTTGCATATAATAGTCTCAAACCATCACTTCATATTATTAGAATTTATGAATTCCGTTGTAGTTTTGCTTTTAATTGAATTAAATTCCCCAAAATTTAATGAAAAAGTATTGTTAGGACTATCAAAAGGGGGGGGGGGGGGTTGAAAGTTTGTTAGGGATGAATATATGTTTGATTAATTAAAGATTTGTGGATATTCCTTCTATTCCCATTATTCACATCGATAATTTTATTCCATGCTTTTTTTTTTATTAATTTACTTTCAGAAAGCAAAGAACAAACTATGCAACTAAAACAACGACACTTGGACTTTAAAAATTATTATCCTTTTAGGACCATGGCATGGCTCATGGCACATCTGGTTTTGAACTAAAAAAAGAGTTATTTTCGATCTGGATCGTGAAATTTTTACAATCATAATGGATGTGAATAAGGAAATTATAAGGAAATTAGAGATATTATTATCAAATTGGAAATGCAAGTTTTGTTAATTATATTTTTGATCAGACAGTAGGCAATATCGGATGGGTTGTGATTCACTTGTGTTCTATGACAACATTATGATATCACAAATGACTTATTCGAATCATTCAAAAAGAAACAGTCTAATAATACATTATAAAATTTGAAGTGCCAAGGATATCTCAAAACCTTTTAAATATGCCTTGAAAAGTTAGATTTTGGAATCCATTAGCGAGGAGGGTGTTAGAGAGTATTTTCACAAAGCCCCTCTCTCTCTCTCTAAACACATGACTTTTGATATCTTCCTCTTAATTATCTCTTCTTTCAACTCAAACCTTTCTTGTTATAAATTGAAACTAGGATTTAACCCGTTGTACACCACGGGTTTATGTTTTTTATAAATAGTTTTATATATATACAATTAATTTAGAAGTTTGTAATATTTTTTCTGATTTTGTAAAATAAATAAAAATATTCAGAATTTCTAAAATGTATTTTGTTCTTTTATTGTTTATGCAAATAAATATAGAGAAATTCACAAAACTACACCCTTTCAATTCTTCCTTCACAAAACTACACCTAATTCAATATTTTCACAAATTTACACCTTTTCAAAATTTTAAAAGCTTGATTTACCCTTTTAAAAATTACCAAAATTAAAATATTTTCATTTTTGTTCGCTAATTAGTGTTTATGGTATAGTATTAAGGGGTAGGTTTGTGTGGATAGAGTTTATTTGGATTTAATTTTGAGTGTTTAAGTATAGTTTTGTGAAATGTAATTCAAATGGTGTAGTTTTGTGATTCTCCCATAAATATATAATGAGAATTATATTTTATATAGCAAAATCTTAATATAATTTGTAAGTGTGTTTATTCCAAACTATTATAAACTATAAAAATTAGGGATGGACAAAACTTCCGGATCCGAAATACCGAACCCAAATCAAACCGAAATCCCCAAATTAATACCGATTCTAAAAACAAATAACTCGAATGTATAGGGAAATTTACTACCATAATACCCGAAATCGAATTTGAACCGAACTCAATTTTGTAGAACTAAACTAAACTACTCTAACTACCCAAAAATTATTTAAAATAATAATAGTTATAATTATATTTGAAGTACATAATTGGAACCAAACTGAAATTAAAGAACCGAAACCGTTCCAAAAATAAATAACTCGAACGAATTGAGAAATTTACTACCTGAAAACCCGAAGCCACAACAAATTTCTAGATTTGAACCCGAATTACCCGAAATTTGTTTATGATAAAGTTTAATCATTATTTTCAAACTTCTTGTCATTTATCTAGAATTTTTCTAGAAACTGAACCCGTTAATAAATAATTGTTATGCTAATGTTAATTGATTTAAACAAATTTTATCTATGTTCAATATAGATGTTTATTAACATCTAAAATATTAATATAAATAGAAAATTATAATATGGTCAATGATTATATATAAAAACTAAACTATATACTTTTTAAAAAATATTTATATTCGAAATTTTTTATAGACCTCCGTAAGAAAAATAAAAAGATTATATCAAAATATCATAAATATGAAATTAGTGGTTGATTTTATGTTAAAATCGGTTTTATTGTTTTTGTTGATATTTAAGTCAATTTTAAAAAGTATATATATAGAATGAGATATGTTTGTGTGTAAGTTTCACATAACTCTTTAAGTGAGTTTAAAACCAATGACATAGTATGTAGTTAAGTGAGTTTTTTTGAAAAGTTCAAAAAAGTACTTCAAAAATAATAATATATATAATTTTATTATATATTTCGTATAACAAAAATTTAATATAATTTGTAAGTTGATTAGACCAATAATTTATTATTTATTATATTTAGGATTCGAAAATACCCGAATTCAAAATACAATCCGAATCAAAATACACAAATCATATTATGCGATTTACCCAAATTTATTTAAAATTATAATTATTTTGATTATATATATATAAATAATTGTTGTAAACATATTCTAAATATGTAATATAAGATTTAAATTTTAGTAGAATTGCAATTTCTTTTTTTTTTTATAATCGAACCGAAAATCAAACTCGTTAACAAACTATTTTGTTTTTTATTGTTTGATATTTTTAACAAAAAAAAAATTCAACTCGTTTTTAAATTCTTAATAATATTAATTAAACCTGTTTTGATTTAAATAAAATTTTAATAGTAGTTTTTATAAAAAAAACTATGTAATAATATATTTATGTGAATTACATATGTTTATTTTGTTTTTCAAATATTTTTTACATAATTTCTTTCATATTTTTTATTTATTTTTGGAGAGAATTGTAATATTTCCTTATTTGATTTTTCGTAATTAAATGTTCAAAAACATTTCTTTTTATGCTCAACGGCATAATGTGTAATTTAGTGTGATTTTTTGGAAAATTTCAAATTAGTACTTCAAAAATACTAATATAGATATATTTTTATTATATATTTCGTATAGCAAAAATTTAATATAATTTGTAAGTTGATTAGACCAATAATTTATTATTTATTATATTTAGGATTCGAAAATACCCGAATTCAAAATACAATCCGAATCAAAATACACAAATCATATTATGCGATTTACCCAAATTTATTTAAAATTATAATTATTTTGATTATTTATATATAAATAATTGTTGTAAACATATTCTAAATATGTAATATAAGATTTAAATTTTAGTAGAATTGCAATTTCTTTTTTTTTTTATAATCGAACCGGAAATCAAACTCGTTAACAAACTATTTTGTTTTTTATTGTTTGATATTTTTAACAAAAAAAAATTTCAACTCGTTTTTAAATTCTTAATAATATTAATTAAACCTGTTTTGATTTAAATAAAATTTTAATAGTAGTTTTTATAAAAAAAACTATGTAATAATATATTTATGTGAATTACATATGTTTATTTTTTTCAAATATTTTTTACATAATTTCTTTCATATTTTTTATTTATTTTTGGAGAGAATTGTAATATTTCCTTATTTGATTTTTCGTAATTAAATGTTCAAAAACATTTCCTTTTATGCTCAATGGCATAATGTGTAATTTAGTGTGATTTTTTGGAAAATTTCAAATTAGTACTTCAAAAATACTAATATAGATTAAAGAAGAAACGTTCTGTTCAATGTTAAATGACTCCCAACGAAAAATAAACAAATCCAAGGAAAGGCACATAAGAAAGGAACAGAGTGAACCAAATCAAAAGAAAGTTTTTGGGTCAGAAGACAAAATCGATGAAAAGGACAAGCATAGCTAGACTTAGATTTGAGTAACCTTATAATAACCTAGTAGTAGATCCCTCACTTACAATGTGAAGAGACTTGAATAGCTGAAGAGTGTGTTTGTATGATCACAATGGTCTGCCTCCTCTTCCTCCGAGCCGGCGTGCTAGCTCAAAGTCTTTTCTCACTGTTATAAAAAGAACACAGACATGGAATAAGTAATATAGACAGAGAATGTCTTATTTTGAACTACTTACTTAGAGTAACACGCCTAGCGTGGATAGCACATAGCATTGAATCTGAGAACAAACTAACCAAGAAATCTTCTGCAGCCTGCAAAAACAACAAGGATACATGATTAGGTCGGCGCTTCTCTATCTAAAAATAAAAAAGAGTAGAAAGGATTGGTACCTCTTGAAGAGCGACAAGAGCTTCAGCAGTCCAACGAGTAACTTGATCAGGGGAACATGCATGGGTTATAATTCTCACCTGGTTAGTTTAACAATGTACATGATTAGTTATATTAGAACATGGCCTATCCATATCCATATTGATTATTCATGTTGTTGTAAACATAAATATATATGGTTCAAGGTTAAAACATGAATATCCATATGGTTGTGAATACATGAGCCCAACAAACACAGAGCTTGGTCCTGTGTTGGTTAGTAAAGTGTGATAATAATAATAACATCAATAAGAGGGGTGGGGGTGGAAAGCAAAAGAAAAAGCATACTTGTCTAATGAAACTAGCAGATGGGATGAGAAGTTGAGTGCTCTTTTGGAAATGGCGAATTTGTCTAAGAGCAAGACTTCCTGCCTTGTATCTCTTCTTTTTCGAACCTACAACTCAAAGTAGGAGTCAGGAAACAACATTTGATTTGATTAGATTAGACTTTAGAGCTCTAAAGATGTCCTGTATTATTACTTAATGAATATCATAAATCATAACATCATCTTTCATGGAGAAATTATTTTTTTTTTATTTTAAAAAGAGAGACAAACTTTGACTTTGAGGTGGCATGGTCTGCTTGGTTCTCTTAGTCACCCCTTTCTTCATAAACAAAAAACAATAGAAAGTGTTAATGGAAATCTAATTTCAGGAAAAACAAAGTGGTGGAAACCTCACTTACTTTTCTACCCGGAAGAGTTGCTGCTGCTGCTGCTGCAATGTCACAAAGGGAAGGAGAGAAACTTGAGAAATAAATAAAAACAAAGAAAGAGATAATTGCAAAAAAAAAACTGATTACGAGGAGACATAAGAACTCACACGCATCATCATCGCCACGGCCTCTACTCGACGACGGGATCTACACTCACTCACCAATCATATGATTGATTAATTTATTTCTTCAAATATAAACCCTAAAAAGGGAGAGAGAGAGAGAGAGAGAGAGAGAGAGAGAGAGAGATGTCGTACCGTAGTTGGGCCAACCGCCGCCGCCACCGGAGTAGATGAAATAGTGGCGGCATCTACAAATTATAATTGGAATCTAGGGTTATACAATAATAAAAAACCTAAGCCCTAAAAAACCAAAAGAGGAAAGGGGGAGATATGTAATGTAATGTACCAGTAGTTTGGTTAGAAGAAGAAGAAGAAGAAGGACGTGACCTGGTAGCAAAATGCTTCGTTCTTGCCATTAATTTACTTTACTAAACAAAATCAAAGTCTCCTGATTCTTATGAGAAGATTTATGATTTACTTTTCAAGGTTGGAGGGATATTATTTTTTGTTTTCCCGCTCTCTCACGAGACCTCCCCAAATTTTTTGATTTATTTTCAGAAATCGCCTCTTCTCTCTTTCACAAATGTCGAACACACGAAACAAAGTCAGCTACTGTTATATGGGCCCAAAAGGCCCACTATGCAAAATAGCTTTCGTTAAGATTACATGTGATGAGAAATTTAGAGAATCAAGCAGCTTCACAATCCTTGAGCTGCTTTAATCCGTTCTTCAGCCATTCTCTTCTTAATCTCATGTGCTGCATTGAATAGCCCCATCGTTGGTTGGTTACACACAAAACACTTCTTGTTCTTCGTATGATGCTGCATCATCAATCATCATCATCATCATCATCAACAATCATCATCATCAATCATCATTTCATAATCCAAACTCATTAAACTCATCATAATAATTTACAACTTAAATGATCTCTTCATACCTTTAAAGCACAATGCTCGCAGAAGTAATGCTTGCACTTGGTCACAACAGGATCGACAAAAGGCTCTCTGCATATGAAGCAAGCAAAGGGTAATGCATCTTCTTCGTCTTCATCGCTCTTGTTGTCATCATCCTCATCTTCAACTCCCATAGCTTTATTCCTCTTCCTTACCTTCTCAGCTTCTTCCCATTCTTTCTCTATCTGCCATCCAGGTTTGTAATCACCACGGTCATGCAAGAACTTACACGAATCTCCATATCCACAGTATCCTGTTTCTTTGTAATCCTTGCATATATCTGGCTGGTAATCAAATCTAGCAGAGACTCTTATATGAGCAGAAGCTCTTAACGGTCCGTGTGAGCCTCCTGCTTTCTCGCTTGAGATCGTCTGCTCTCTTCTAAACCCGGCTTTGTGGTCTGTGTACCCATGAATACCAGTGTAAAGCTTCTCGTCGGAGGAGGCCTTTCTTTTGTTCCCTTTCAACGCATCGTCTGCACGTTTAAGAACTCTCTCACGGATAGCACGTGCATCTTGGTTGAAGTCAGTTTCGGTTTCTAGAGTTGCAGTGGCTCTGCTGTCGTTTTGAACCTGGATTTCCTTGGATGAATCGTAGTGAAATACAGGTTTCTCAGGAGCTTCACTGGTAGTAGTAGCAGAGCTCTTGGATTGACCAGTTGAAAAGTAAAGCTTGCTATCAGGTTTAGCAACTTTCTTTAAGTTGTTTAATATAGAGCTTTCGCTTTTAGTATCATCTTCTTCTTCATTAGCAGTTCGTTTCCTAATGTTTTTAGATTTTGTTGGCTTCTTGAAGAAAGTGCAAACTGAAAACAAAAAGAATGATATAAACAAACCCTTGCTCAGTGTTTCATAAGCAAACAACGAAGAAGAAAGGGAACAGAGGATACATACCTTGTTGAGACCGAGATTCATCTTGCTTAGGTTCGCCCGAATCTGACATTTGTTAGCTAAGATTATTGTAAAACACCTGAATATTATGACATACAAGTTAGTTCGTTACAGATTCAAAAGAATTGATCTATGTCTATATAATAATAAACATGGGATCAACATTGAGAAATTCGAGTCAGCGCTACACAGTGAAGAAACCCCTAAGATTAACAAGCAATTCAAGTCACATCAAATACGGAAGCATCCATTAGTTGGAAAATCCAAGCTTGAAAATTGGAAAATCGGGAAATTCTCTCTCTATGAAGAGAGATTAAAAAAAAAAAAAGATAACAAAGAAGACGTACAAGAAAGAATAGTGGAGAGAAGTACAAACTTTGCAGGTAAGAAGAAGAAAGAAGACGCCGTCGCGGTTTTGTTTTCCGATCTGAGAGCAGAAAACTAATAAAGAGAAGAGTCGGTTAATGAATGGACTCAATCCATCTAAATGGGCCTTAGCCCAATTCTTTTAAATTGGCAACTTGTTTGTTATCTCTTTGACCAAGTCAGTCTTCTCATATACTTTTCGATGACTTTTCATTTTATTAACAAAAATATTAAAATAAAAAATAAAATATAAATCGATTATTATTATTTCCCCTCTTCTTTGGTCTTGTCTATTTCTTCTCTTTGGTTATTTAATTATTTTCTCCCAAGCAAAGAAGAAGGACACACACAGATATAATAAGGCAGTAAAAATGGGTGACTTGCGAGCGTGAAGAAGAAGAAGAAAACGCCATTCAATTCTACTTTCCGATTGAAAGAATCTTACGCTCTCTCGCCGTCTGTTACTATTTCGAGGTAAGTTTCGGTTACGTTTTGTTCCTCTTTACGTTTTGTTCGTTTTATTTTGTTTCTAATAACAACACAACAAAAATATTTCATAATTCTATTTCCAAATTATCTTCTTACTTGTTTCTTATCTCAGTGGTTACAAGTTGATATGGTCTTTAATTATTTGACAAGGGTAGGAATTTCTAGGATTATTTAGTCTTTAGGTTATAGGTTTGGTGGATAAATTGACTCCTTCTCCTCGTTTTTTTTTTTATTAAACCTTTGAATTAAACTGTTAGGTGTGTATGCTTGCTTGCTTGCCCTTTTTAGGAGTAATTGATATTTGGAGATTAGTATTTCACGAAGAAGAATTAGTATTACTTATATATATTTTATTAATGTCTTTATTATATTATATTCAAGTTTAGGTTCCGTCATCACAGTGTAAAGCTACATATCAGTTGAAATATCCCTCTAGGCTTTGGGTTTAATGACATTCAGCCATGACAATCATGTGAGGTTGGTTTGCTGACTCTGTCGTGTTTTAAACAAACAATTGTCTTTGAGTAATTTGCATTTTATTGTTTTTGTTTTATTATGATTTTTGCTCAGGTTTAAAGATACAGACATACAATTATCCTCTGAGTTTTATAATGGTGGTGCAAGAAAAGCTAGACCTTCTTTAAATAGAGCTTTGAAAAATGTAAAGTTGAGATTTCAGATAGGTTCTCAAAAACTCAAAACCTTCAAAAACCCATTAACTTTCCCTGTACATAATAAGGATCATGACCAGAAAGAGGAAACTAGTATTATTACTCAGAAGAACATTATAAACCCACAGAGTTTGTTCCTCCAGAACTGGAACAAAACATTCCTCTTTGCCTGTGTTGTTGCTTTGGCCATTGATCCCTTGTTTTTCTACATTCCCATTGTCGATGGCGTCAGGCACTGTCTTACTTTGGACTCAAACTTGGAGATAGCCGCCAGTTTGTTCAGAACGCTCATCGATGCCTTCTACATAATTCACATAGTGTTTCAGTTCAGGACAGCTTACATCGCTCCTTCTTCCCGAGTTTTTGGAAGAGGAGAATTGGTGGATGATGCTAAAACAATAGCCTTAAAGTACCTCTCCTCTTACTTCATCATTGATTTGCTTTCGATCCTTCCTCTCCCACAGGTAATGACTCACTTGATTGCTTCTTCAAATGCTCCATGCATGTTATAACTTTAATATGGTCGAATCCTCTGCTTTTCTTATGTTTCAGATAGTAGTCTTGGCTGTTATTCCCAATGTCAACAAGCCAGTCTCCTTGCTCACAAAGGACTACCTTAAATTCGTAGTAATTGCTCAATATGTTCCCAGGATTCTCCGTATGTATCCGCTTTACACTGAAGTGACAAGAACATCTGGCATTGTTACTGAAACTGCATGGGCTGGAGCTGCTTGGAATCTCTCTCTATATATGTTAGCCAGTCATGTGAGTTCTCAATCATAGGATGGATGAATCTTTTTTATGAATGTAAAGGCTATTGATCATGTTTATATGTTTTATATTCACAGGTGTTTGGAGCGTTATGGTACTTAATCTCAATAGAACGAGAAGATAGATGCTGGCAAGAGGCGTGCGAGAGAAAAGACGGGTGTAATATTAGCTTTTTGTACTGTGATGACAATCAAGATGTTAAAAACGATTTCTTGACCTCTTCTTGCCCATTCCTCGACCCTGGTGACTTAAAAAACTCAACGGCATTTAACTTTGGCATCTTCACCGATGCTCTAAAGAGTGGGGTTGTTGAATCACATGATTTCTGGAAGAAGTTCTTCTACTGCTTTTGGTGGGGTCTTCGAAATCTAAGGTTTGAAAACGCGTAAAACCATTCTTGAGTATTTGGGACTTTCGTGTTGAATCTTTGATTTCACACTAACTGACTAGCCAAATTGTTATGCTCTTTGTACTTATAATAAAGCCTGAGTTAATGATCACTTTCTAGCAGATTGTATCTGAAACATTGTGGCAGTTCAAAGAAGTCATCATTCTCACAAGTTTATTTTTTCTGTTGCAGTGCCTTAGGACAAAATCTCCTAACGAGCAAATTCGTCGGTGAAATCATCTTTGCCATATCAATTTGCATATCAGGACTAGTCTTATTTGCACTACTTATCGGAAATATGCAGGTAAATGTCCTGATAGAATCTCATCATTTCTCTGTTTTATTCCATAACACATATAAGAAATTCAGGAATCTCATGTATTTTCTGTAGAAATACTTGGAATCAACAACGGTTCGAGAGGAGGAAATGAGGGTAAGGAAGAGAGATGCAGAGCAATGGATGTCTCATAGGATGTTACCTGAAGACTTGAGGAAGCGTATCAGAAGATATGAACAATATAGATGGCAAGAGACTAGAGGAGTCGAAGAAGAAACCCTTCTTCGTAACCTCCCTAAAGACCTCAGAAGAGACATTAAACGCCATCTCTGCCTTGATCTCCTCAAGAAAGTAAATAATTTTCCTCCTCCTCCATTAATATCAACTTCTTCAACAATACTAGTTCAACACTAAGATCTCGAGATATGTATGATTGCATTTTCTTGATAGGTACCAATGTTTGAGATAATGGATGAGCAATTACTTGACGCAGTTTGCGACAGGCTAAAACCGGTTCTGTACACAGAAAACAGCTACGTGATCCGTGAAGGGGATCCTGTTGGGGAGATGCTGTTTGTGATGAGAGGGAAGCTAATGAGTGCCACCACTAATGGAGGAAGAAGTGGCTTCTTCAATGCAGTGTATCTCAAGGCAAGTGATTTCTGTGGAGAAGATCTTCTCACTTGGGCATTAGATCCTCAATCTTCTTCCCATTACCCAATCTCTACGAGAACAGTTCAAGCTCTCACCGAAGTCGAAGCCTTTGCTCTTGCAGCAGATGATCTCAAGTCAGTCGCTTCACAATTCAGACGCCTCCACAGCAAACAGCTTCAACATACTTTCAAGTTCTGTCTCTCTGACTTTTGTTCTGTACATTTCATATTTTTAAACTAAAGTTGAGAGTGTTAATCCGGTTTCTGGTCAGGTTTTATTCGGTGCAGTGGAGAACATGGGGAGCATCGTTTATACAATCAGCGTGGAGGAGACACTGTCGGAGGAAATTAGCCAAATCATTAAGAGATGAAGAAGAACGTCTTCAAGAAAGAGAACGCAAACGCAAACGGGATGCTGCAGGCGCGTCGTCGTCCTTGAGCATTGGAGCCACAGTTTATGCGTCGCGTTTCGCCTCAAACGCGCTTCACAATCTGAGGCAGAATACATCCAACCTTACTACACCTCGTTACAAAGATATTCCCATACTTGCTCAAAAACCAACCGAACCTGACTTCACTTACTAGTAACAATCGTCCTTAAATATCTTTCTATCTGTATGTACATATTGGTTTCAACTTTGAAACCCAAAAGAATAATAACTAGTGTTGTTGGTGGATTTGTAAAAGAATATTGTCTGATCTTCATATAAATAATGGGCCATAAATTCATAAAGAAGCCCAACAATAATGATTGAGAGGCAATGTGGTGGTAAGCTTAACATCTAAAAAATGGATAATTTGTGGAAGAGGATAATGGGTGGAGCCAGAGCTTGTACGTGGTCCATCTTGCACCGTCAGATTTAAAGGCAGAACAAGGAATCTGAGCGGTTGTGATTCGTCGGAGCAACCATTTTATGTGGGGCCCATGTAAACGATGGTCCCGATTGTATCGTGTGTCTTGTGTTTCCACTTGTGTGACCTACAATTGCCAACAAACAACATTACTTGACGACAAAACTCGCCTGCTCTTTCTTCTTACATATTTTCAGAAACTTGTGTTTCTTTCTCTTCAATTACTTACTTTGAGTGTTTTCAAACACTAATTAGTCCTTATTTATTGGTAACATTTTTCTCTAAGCAGTGTTTTTTTTACCATTAATCAGTAAACACATCTAACTTCCATTTTTTTTCATTTTGATAAATATAAGAATAGCTCCAAGATAAAAAATTGAAAAAAATTGTGAAACTGAATCTGACTACTTGGAGGAGTTATGAAACGTATTGACTAATGATTCTGTGTAGTAATAATATTCAAATTCAGATACAATCCAAAAAATGGAATCTATTATATAATAACACAATACTCTCTCAATCTAAGGCATCCACATCATCATCAAAAATAATTAAGATAATTTAATTAAAAATTCATTTAATAAAACTCATTCAATATTAATAAAATCAAATAAAAACATTCAATATAATATTTAACACTAATAAAATCATGTATATCAATTTTCTAAAATGAAAATATATAAAATTTGTTTCTCTTTTATACTAATTTTTTTGGAATATATTACATATATCCCATCATATAAATTTTCTATGTAAAACCACAAAATATTAAAAGTTATAAATGATGTACTTATTTTAACATTTATTCAAAACAATTAAAAATTAAGACTATATAATATTATTGGTAAATACTATAGTTAATAAAAAAAAAATATGGATTGAACCTTGTGAAAATCAAATAAAATGAAACAAATTAAAAGGCACTAAAACATCTAACAAAATGGTTTAGAGAGAGAATAGTTTAAAAAATAAATAAATATAAATTTATAAAAGTTTAAATACTATAATTTGGGATGAAAATACTCCATATATATACATACTTTCTAACTCCAAAGGTTAGTACCAAATATATGAAATAAATTTAATATATCCACCGAGAAAAAAAAACCTCATACAAAATAAACAATTACATATACAAATAATCCAATAATGTTACAAAGAAAATAAAACAAAATATGATCCAAATTAATCGACGGGTTAAGATCCAACGTAAAACAAAAGTACACAACATGTGTACAACTAAAACTAGAGAAGTTTGAATGGGTGCACAACAACAATTTTTTTTATATATTGATATTCCATCGGTTTGATAATAAACTCAAACATCCAAACATAAGTGGTTTGTAAACAAAATCACTTTCATTAGTTTGGTAAAATATAAAATAGATGAAAAAATATCTAAAATTAAACCATATACCTATTACAAAAATAAAAAACTTCATAAAACAAACCAAAATCTTCGTAAACTCAATATAAAATTATTTGAAATTACTATAAAAATTAATAGATATTCCGCGCAACGCGCGGGGTCTTTCCTAGTATGATAAACAAACAAGCTAGTTGCACAAAAAAAAAAGATAAACAAACAAGCTTTAGAAATAAGACAAATTCCCTATAAGCCCATTAACAAGCTTTAAGGCCCAAAAAAGGCAAAGAAATATTTCAGAACAAATTAAATAAAATGTGAAAAAGACAAGAAAGGACACGCGAAGAGAAGATAATTACAAGAAAATGCCACGGACGTCAATAAAAAGCGATTAAACCCATCTCCGCCCTTCCTTCCTTATCACACTCTCTCTCTCTCTCTCTCTCAAGTGTTTTTACTATCTCTCTTGCACCGTTTTCTCCATTAAACCCTTTACTCTGCTTCAGCTTCTCTTCCAACCACTAAACTCTCTCTCTCTTTTCATCATATCATTCTTATTTGTATTCTTTTTCTACTTTTCATATTTCTCCGCTCGAAGCTTAACTAAGCTCAACAAACTACCCTCCTAGCTAAGCTAGTAATTACTCTCTTTCTATCGGTAATTATCGATTTTTTAGTTCCTTCTCAAAAGTTTGTGTTATGCTAACAAGATTACTTTCTACTCTTAATTTATTGTATTTCAATATCTAATTTTCATTTTTATATATATATTTTGGATAAGATTATGTAATTCTATTCCGCATATTGTAATCTTTTTACTTTTATTTTGAATTTTATTGGTTCTTCATGAGGTTGGAGTGACAATGGTATCGTTTAAATTAACCAAATGACTTTATTTTTTCAGCTTTTATTTGTTTAGCAATAAAACTAAAAAAAAAAAATATCAAAAGAAATGGCACCGAAGAACAACCGTGGAAAGACCAAAGGAGACAAGAAGAAGAAGGAAGAGAAAGGTGAAAACCATAATTTTTAAGAATCTCAACAAAAAACAATTAAATTGTTAATTTAATAAATAAATAACAGTTTTTAAAAAAATGAAATGAATAATGGTTTACGGTTAATGTGCAGTTCTTCCGGTTATCGTAGATGTCATTGTAAACCTTCCGGATGAGACGGAGGCTATTTTAAAGGTTGGTGTCTTTATATTTCTACGATAATGATATGTCATTTTTCATATTTCTTGCGTGTTTTCAACTGTTTTTTTTTCTCGGTAGCTATTTCTTTGTGAAATTTGTTATAACCTATAATCCCTATTCTCTATTTTATTTTTCTAAATCGATATGCACATAACTAATTTTAATTACTTTAGTTTCTGTGTTGTAGAGAGGTATAATTTACAGTATAATTCTTTTTAATTTGAGACTCTTTGAGGAAATTTCTTGTCATGTGAACTCCAAATATGCATACTCGAATATCTTTTTTTTTAGTTGGAATAAGGTAACAATACACGTTACCATAATATTGATAGTTACACATACATATATATTTTTGGTTTTTGAAAATGAAAAAAATCATTTTCAGGTTGACTTAGAAATTTATGCATTTTGTTATCATTATTTGAAAGTGTATGTAAATACAAAACGTTGTGTAACACGTAAATTCGATTATCAAATAATTTAATTATCTCATATATTGAATAAATAAATTACGTAGACGTTATTAAGACAGTGAAATATTTATTTTATTTATCCTCAAAAAAAACATTTATCAATTTTATTTACATTTTGTTAGCCGAATATCTGTTGAAGTAATACTATATATTAAAGGTATTTTAAGCAGTATTTTAGGCATAGGATTCACATGTTTATTAAATTAAAGAGGATTTTAATAGTAAAAATATGTAATGTTTGAAAACAGGGCATATCAACGGACAGAATTATAGATGTCCGCCGGCTTTTATCCGTTAACTTCGACACTTGCCACGTCACCAACTATTCTCTTTCCCACGAGGTAAAATTTTTAAGTACAAAATCATTTGAATTTCCTTTTTCATTACTTTTTTTTTTATGTTATCATTAATTTCCTTTACTGGTAATTAGTGGGAAAAGGAATATTAGTGAAAAAGGAAATCACAGAAAAAAGGAAACTAATATTTGACAAAAAAAGAGGAAATTAATAAAAAAAAAAGTAAAATTAGTGAAAAAGGAAATCACAGAAAAAAGGAAATTAGGCATATAACTCCAGCCTGTAAATATATATCGTAACAGATAAGAGGATCGCAGTTAAAAGACGGCGTGGATGTTTCAGCGCTTAAACCATGCCTTCTCCTATTAACGGAAGGTATGATTCTCTCTTTCCGCCGTTAACTCTGCCCTAACGGTCATTTTTCCAATCCAACGCCGTTAGTCAACGTTGACTCGCCGTAACGATGGTTATAAATACAATCCTATTCGTTAGGTTTCCTTGGCATCTAATTTTAGTTGTTGGCTCTGCAGAGGATTACAATGAAGAAACATCAGTGGCGCACATTAGACGGCTGCTTGACATCGTGGCTTGCACTAATTGCTTCGGTCCGTCGCCGGAGAAATCAGATTCGGTGAAAAGTGCGCAGGTTAAGGGAGGTGGAAAGAATACCAAACAGACGGATACGTCGTCTCCTCCGCCTTCTCCTCCTACGGTGGTTGTGGTTGATGAAGCCGGAGAGACTAGCCATTCTTCCCCTAAGCTTGGAAGCTTCTACGAGTTTTTCTCTCTCTCTCACCTCACTCCTCCTCTCCAATGTATCATCTCTCTCTCTCTCTCTAACCCTAATTTTTGGATGTCCTGTTTCTGGAGGTTTCCTGTGCATATCTGTCTCTCTTTGACCCTAATTTGATGTTCTGATTCGATTGATTTCGTGAAAGCTTACGGTAATTAGGGTTTTGTAGATATACGACTCGTGACGAAGCGGGAAATGGAAGATATCGCGGCGGATGAGCATCTTCTCTCCATCGATGTAAGCCGATGATGATGACACGAGTTTCTATTTATATCTTAATTTTGCTGTCTTGTTTCTCCATGTAATATATTTGGAACAGACCTTTGCTCAAATCGTTAAATTGGTCTCAGGTGAAGCTTTGTAACGGGAAGCTGGTCCACATTGAAGGCTGCAGAAAAGGATATTACAGCATTGGGAAACAAAGAATCATATGTCACAGTCTTGTCGATTTGCTTAGACAAATTAGTAGAGCCTTCGATAATGTAAGTTTCTTTTGCCTATTCAAATAAATATTTTTGAATTTGTAAATTCTGTGATTGTTTATCTTCTTCTTTTATCATGCTGTAGGCTTACAGTGATCTTCTGAAAGCTTTTTCGGAGCGCAACAAGGTATATTTCTCTATCTGTATGAATTTGGATTTTAATACATGTTGAATTGTGTGTAGTTAATGAGCACTTAATTTATCTGTTGTGCAGTTTGGGAATCTTCCATATGGATTCAGAGCTAACACATGGCTTATCCCGCCTACTGCGGCACAGTCACCAGCAGCGTTTCCACCTCTCCCTATCGAGGATGAGAGATGGGGAGGGGATGGTGGTGGTCAAGGACGAGATGGCAGCTACGATTTGGTTCCATGGGCTAACGAATTTGCCTTTATAGCATCTATGCCTTGCAAGACAGCAGAGGAGAGACAAGTCAGAGACAGAAAAGTGTTTCTTCTTCATAACCTCTTTGTCGATGTTGCAACCTTTAGAGCCATCAAGGCTGTTCAGAAAGTAATGGCTGAACCAATACTAACTGAACAAGACTCTGAAGTTCTATATTTTGAGAGAGTTGGAGACTTGAGTGTTACCGTTACAAGGGATACTTCAAATGCAAGTAGTAAAGTGGATACAAAAATCGATGGAATTCAAGCCACCGGTTTGGATAAAAAGAAGCTGATGGAACGAAACCTTCTCAAGGGACTTACGGCTGATGAGAATACTGCTGCTCATGTGAGTTTTTTTTCTAGAACAATACACTCTTCCCATGATTATCATTTTTTTTACTTATTTGTATCTCTTATCTGCGGTTTTACAATTTTTTATTATATGTGCAGGACGTTGCTACTTTAGGAACCATAAGCCTTAAGTATTTTGGTTACATTTCTGTTGTGAAGATAGAGAAGGAGAATGAGAATTTAATCCCACCTTCTCAAATTGTTAACCTCCTTGAACAGCCTGAAGGTGGTGCCAATGCTCTAAATATCAACAGGTGATCATTTCTTACTTGGTATAAAACTATTATCCTTTGTCTATTTAGCTTTTGTTATTACTTACTGCTTAATCATTTTTATGTTGCTTTACAGTTTGAGATTTCTTCTCCATAAATCCTCTCTCGAGCAGAACAAGAAAACACCTCAACAGCAGGATGATGAGCTTACATCTTCAAGAGAATTTGTAAGTAAAATGTTGGATGAAAGTCTTGTTAAGCTTGAGGAAGAAGATATCGACAGGGAAAGTATCATGAGATGGGAGCTTGGGGCTTGTTGGATACAACATTTACAGGACCAAAAGAATGCGGAAAAAGACAAGAAACAAACCAATGAAAAGTCTAAGAAGGAATTGAAGGTTGAAGGGCTTGGGAAACCGCTTAAGTCCCTCAATAGCAGAAAGAAAAAAACAGATGTTAACAGCCCTAAGACGCCACAGATTGATGCAGTTTCTTCAGAGGCTGATAATGCTCCAACAACTGCATCTTTTCAATCTGACGCCGAGAAGAATGCTCAAGAAAATGTGTTTATCTTGAAAAATTTGTTGTCTGATGCAGCCTTCTCTCGCCTAAAAGAGTCAGATACTGGACTTCATCACAAGGTTTCGAGACTAACTCCATTTTTTGCTCTATGTTCATTTACCCACTGCTACTAAGAATATTTGTTTCAGTCTTTGCAAGAACTTGTCGACTTGGCACAGAAGTATTATACTGAAGTCGCTATTCCGAAACTGGTAACTAACTCTAAATTTTAAATATTGTTGTGCTAATATCAAGACGATAACACATCATGTATTTGGTATTTATCACTCAATACAGGTCGCAGATTTTGGTTCGTTGGAGCTTTCCCCAGTAGATGGCCGGACTCTAACTGATTTTATGCACACAAGAGGTCTTCGGATGCGGTCTTTAGGATATGTTGTAAGTAGCCTTTTTAACTTCATAGTCGTTATTATTGTTTTAATTTCAAGGTTCTTCCTATATACTGTAGATGAATGACTAAATTTGATCATCCATTTCTTTTTTATGGCTACAACAGGTGAAGCTCTCAGATAAGTTGTCACATGTACAGTCTCTGTGTGTTCATGAGATGATAGTTAGAGCCCTTAAGCATATCCTCCAGGCTGTTATTTCTGCTGTTGCTGCAAACAGTAATAAAATAGCTGCAAAAGTAGCTGCTGCTTTGAACATGATGCTCGGGGTTCCTAAAGATGTAGCAGCACCACCACATAACTCTTTGAATGTGCATCCTCTTATCTTTCGGTGGTTAGAGAAATTCTTGAAGAAACGATATAATTATGATCTTAGTGCCTTCAGTCACAAGGATCTACGAAAGTTTGCAATTCTCCGTGGATTATGCCATAAGGTGATTGGGTGAATCCTTTAACTAGAAAATTTGATTTGACTTATATACTAGGTTATATATTAAAATTTTAGTGTTTAAATGTTATAATTTCCCAGGTTGGTATTGAGTTGATGCCTAGGGACTTTGATATGGATTCTCCAGAACCCTTCCGAAAAACAGATGTGATCAGTCTCGTCCCAGTGCATAAGGTAATGGACAAAGTTCAAATATATTTGAAAAATATTCTATATGAATATGTATCTCTAAAATGTTAGTTATCCATCATTATTTAGACTTTCTATTCTAAATATCTGCAGCAAGCAGCATGTTCGTCCGCTGATGGAAGACAACTTCTCGAGTCCTCTAAAACAGCTTTAGACAAAGGGAAGCTTGAAGATGCAGTTACATATGGAACAAAGGTACAATCAGTTAGTTTTTCTCTTTTCGTATTACTTATTTTTCTCTTTACAGTGGCATGATTTGGTTTTATATTATGTCTCTTTTGTTTTTCTCTCTTCATTAGGCTCTTGCTAAACTTGTAGCAGTTTGCGGTCCCTATCACAGAATGACAGCCGGAGCTTACAGCTTACTTGCTGTAGTTCTATATCACACTGGTGACTTTAACCAGGTATGTATATATGCAATGAGGTTGTGATATTTTTCCTCAATATGACAATATCAAAACTATTTATTTTTTGTTTGAACAGGCTACAATATATCAACAAAAGGCTTTAGATATCAACGAGAGGGAACTTGGACTCGATCATCCAGATACAATGAAGAGTTATGGCGATCTTGCTGTCTTTTATTACAGGCTTCAGCATACAGAGCTAGCTCTCAAGTAAGTTTTGCATTCTTGATTTCAAAATAAATTTAATGGTTTGGAACTTTGGATATCTATTTCGACCATCTAAACTCGGAATTTTCACTTATGTCAGGTATGTTAAGCGCGCGTTGTATCTCTTACATCTAACGTGCGGTCCATCTCATCCAAACACTGCTGCTACATACATAAATGTAGCAATGATGGAGGAAGGTCTAGGAAATGTCCATGTTGCTTTGAGGTATCTTCACAAAGCTCTCAAGTGTAATCAAAGGTTGCTTGGTCCTGACCATATCCAGGTTCTTTCCCCGCTGCTCTCTGTTGTTTTGGAACATCACGTTTTGTAAGAAATTTGATTGGCTTTTGCTAATACGTTGCTGCTAATTTTGTCAAATTTTAGACCGCTGCAAGCTACCATGCCATAGCAATTGCGCTCTCGTTGATGGAAGCATATCATTTAAGTGTTCAGCATGAGCAAACAACCTTAAGAATCCTTCGAGCAAAGTTGGGGGCAGATGATTTACGTACTCAGGTATATATTACTATCAGTTACCATGATAGCAATTGTATGCGTTCTTTAAATCTTACTACCTGATTATATACTATAGGATGCAGCTGCTTGGCTTGAATACTTTGAGTCCAAGGCTTTTGAACAACAGGAAGCTGCTCGTAATGGTACTCCTAAGCCAGATGCGTCTATAGCCAGCAAAGGTCACCTAAGGTCAAACAAGTTCTTCAGATATCTCCTTATTTGTTATTTATAAGTTTTTCTATGTTGTTTGAATGTATCAATCAAGTTTATTCCTTGTCAAATCCTTAGCTTGATAATGTTTTGCAGTGTATCTGATCTGCTAGACTACATCAACCCTAGCAACAATGCAAAAGGTAAAGAGAGTGTGGCGGCAAAGAGGAAAAGCTATATTATGAAGGTTTGTTTTTATTTCTTTTGAATTTTTTTCACTTTAGTTGTAAAAACGCTAAAATTGTTGGACTTGTGTGTTGTGTGTAGCTAAAGGAAAAGTCCAAGCAGAGCACTGTTTCTGAATACATAGCAGATTCTCCGAGAGAAAAGCAAAAGGATACGTCTGAGGAGGAGTCGGAAACAACCGAGTCAGAAGAAGGTCAATCAAGCGTTGCGAATGAGGATACAGTTCTTGTATCAGTTGAAGAGACACCTTCTCCTCCAGTCATTGAGGAAACTATAATGGATACTAGTAATCCAATTACATCTAGTGAGGTTTCAACTGAGACAAAACACCCTGATGTTAGTGAAGATGGATGGCAACCAGTGCACAGACCAAGATCTGCTGGATCATATGGTCGCAGGCTGAAGCAACGACGAGCATCCATTGGGAAGGTATATACATATCAAAAGAAGAATGTTGAAGCTGATGTCGCTAACCCTCTTTTCCAGAATGCTACTCAGCAGAACACCAAATACTACATTCTCAAGAAGCGAACATCGTCACATGCAAACTACGCCGATCATCAATCTGCTGGTTTAACAACTCAAGGCACCAAATTTGGAAGGAAGATAGTTAAAACCTTAGCATATCGGGTTAAATCGATGCAACCGTCTTCCGATAACACCAAGACTGCACCTGAATCATCAGAAGAAGATGGATTGAAAACAGATCCTTCTTCTGTTGTGCCGTCTGGTATGTCTAGTAATGTGCAAAGTGAGGCCTACCATGCGAGAAACTCTGTCGTAAGTCTTGGAAAATCTCCATCCTACAAGGAAGTAGCATTGGCACCACCTGGTTCCATTGCCAAGTATCAAGTTTGGGCTCCACAAGCTGAAATACCAGACAAGCAAGGAAAGAATGATGGGGAGAAAGAAACTGAACATGGTGCATCGATGGATCTTGCAAGGGATGACCAGATGATTACAATGTCAGATGAAAATGTAAAGCTTAAAATTTCGGGACACACAGATTCTAACAAAACTGAAGACGAACAAGAGATCAAAGTTGAGTTGCAATCATCTGAAGTGGTAAGCAAAGGGAAAAATTTAAATAACATTGAAGAAGCTGGTGGTGGAATTCAAGTGGAAGAACAAGTGCTTGAAGCTGAATTGGTAAATGAAGGTGTAACAGATCTGATTCATTCCACCACAGAGCAAGAAGCGGCAGATCAGTTAGTTGCTGATTCCGATGATCTGAAGGAAAAACTGGGAATAACTGGTACCGACTCGAGTGATGTTTCGCGAGGATTATTATTACCAAACAAGAAGCTATCTGCGTCAGCTGCTCCATTCAACCCATCGTCACCTCCAAGTATTGTACGCCCTACTCCAATAGGCATGAACATCGGACCATCTTGGCCAGTGAACATGACTCTTCATCACGGTCCTCCTCCTACTTACCCTTCACCTCCTACAACTCCAAACTTGATGCAGCCAATGTCCTTTGTATACCCTCCTCCTTACACTCAATCAGTCCCTACGAGTACTTATCCGGTGACCAGTGGTCCTTTCCATCCCAATCAGTTCCCGTGGCAGCTCAATGTGTCGGATTTTGTACCAAGAACGGTTTGGCCCGGATGCCATCCTGTTGAATTTCCCCCTCCACATATGATCGTTGCAGAGCCAATAGAGCCAACTGTGAATCTACCAAGTGATATCGGCACATCAGATGTGGAAGAAGAAAAAGAAGAAGGGAAGCAAGATGTGGCAACCCTTGATGAAGTTAACGGCTCTGATAACCATGTGAGCAACGCAAAGGCTTATGGTGAAATGAAGAACGGAAACCATAAAACTGAGGATGGAGGAAAGACTTTTAGCATTTTGTTAAGAGGAAGGAGGAGGAATAAGAAACAAACACTGAGAATGCCAATCAGTTTGCTAAACCGGCCTTATGATTCTCAACCGTTCAAGATTGCTTACAGTAGAGTCATTAGAGACAGTGAGGCTCCAAAGTCTGTGGCTTGAGTGAATGAATCTCTCTGTCAAAGAACCATCCATGTCTTTGAAATATGCTCAACTCGCCCAGATCTCTCTCTCTTTGATCGTTTCTGTTTATTAGAGAAAGTCTAAAGGTTAGCATCTATACACTTTGGATTGAATCTTTTATGTATATTGCATACCTTGTAACTTATTGGTGTCTTCATTTGCAGGTATTTTCGTTATTAGTCATTGGAAGCTGGGGATTTAGATGGACACAGAAAATGGAGTTTCAGTTATTTGGATTTTAACAGGAGAGAGAGGATGCAGACGGAAAAAAAGCTAAGCGATTATTTTTCTACCATGTGCGGTGATATATTATTTCTTCAGAGTTTTATTTGAATTCAGCCAATAAAAAATAGGAAATTTTGGACATTATTTCTTTAGATCTTCCTGTTTAAAACTTAAAATGTTATTCTCCCATTTTTAGCTCTCATTTATTTAGCTGCGTATTCTCCCATGTTGCTGCTCAACTAAAAGTAATCACTGGACTCTCTCTTTGGACCAAAATGTAAACTTGAATTTAAGGCATAATAATAAGTCGCTTGTTTGGTAAACAAGCCTTAAATTGTGAAAATTAGAGAGGAAACAGAGTACTTGGGTCGGTCAGGATTAACTAAGCATGACGTATGTGTGTCTGTGTATGTGACCAACAAGGCAACACTGAAAGTTCAAAACTATAATGGGAAATAAAACATAAGTTACAAAATATTTACTACGTCGCCCAGTGGAAAAAAGGTTCCATGATCTATTTACAACACTATGATTCAAGGCTATTTTCTAGTGGGCAAACCGGATTTTGCGGAAGAGATCTTTAGACAGATGGAATCACGTGGTCCGCCTTGGCCTAATATTAGGACATATAGTATTTTGTTAGACGGGCTTTTTAATAACGGGAAGATAGATAAAGCGTTAGCTGTATCCGACAATATGCGAAAGATTGATATGGATCTTGATATTACTACTTATAACATCGTCATTCACGGGATGTGTGATATATTGCATATTTAGCATGTTTTTACTTTGATTTTTGCATTAGAACTAACACATTTATGTTGCATTTAGTATCATATAGGTTGCATTTGTGTTTGTTCATGCGTTTTCAGGTTCAGGAGTGCTAAAGCGACAAAAGGGCGAGAAAAGGAACTTAAAGTGTCAAAAACGTCCATATCGGGGACTTGTACCGATTAGCTGTGGTCGAGACGCGAAGAAAAGGCAAACAAGAGGGAAATAAGGTCATATCGACCTATGGTATCGACCAACAACTGGTCGATATTGGGAGGAAACTCATACCGACCTATGGTATCGATGGAGTTTGGTCGATATCGAAGACAGACGAAAAGCTTCAAAAATACACGCGTTCAAGACGTTCCCACCGTTGGATCTTTATGAAATTTTGGTAAAAGATAGCCACAGATGTTAGCTTTCATGTGAAGGTGGTTTGAGATGATTTCAACGGTTAGATCGAAAGTTATGTCAGTTTTACTGAAGACGGGTCAATCTGCTGCGGAATACCGATTTGTCGTATCGATCAGAAATCAGGTCGATATCGACCAAGTGTATCGACCAGATTCTGGTCGATATTGAATGCGAAAAAACAAAAGAAAAAAGGCCCAAGACGTTTTCTGAAGGCCCAAGACGTTTTCTGAAGGCCCAAGACGTTTTTCATCTGATTTTTAGGTTAAGAAGTGTGGTTTTTCTTGGAACATCATCTTATCTTTTTGACAACACTTGTTCTTGCACTTTGGTTCTTGTTTTTGAGATTGGAGATTGTTTGTTCTTGCTTTTCTCTGGGATTTTGGATGCTTTGAGTTTTCTTCATTGATAAACAGAGTTTCTTCTACCCTTAATCTCTTGATTTATTTTATGCTTTTCTTAACTATGATTGCTTTGATTTTCATTATGTTTAGTGAGTAGTTTCCCTTAGGCAATTAGGTTGGGGAAAAGGGTGAATCAATATTAGGATTGTTAAATGTTTTGATCTCAAACTTTACAAAACTTTAATCTAGTGTAACGTTCTTAATGCTTTAGTTGAATTGGTCATTCAATTGATAGAAACCAGGAAGCTTCACCTTTGGGAAAAGTGTGGGGATTCCTGAACAATTACCCTAAAACTAAACCTAGCTTAACCGAGGAATCTGTGTTAATAAGTTTAGTGGTTGAATTGAATTGAGCTTAACGTTTTCTAAAATTTAAACTATCCAAGGTATTGTTTTAGTTTAACTGATAGGAAAAGGATCATTACCACGGGAGTGGATTGATCTAATCAAACGTTTTCAAAACCTTAAAGTTATTTTTGTTAAAAGACATTTAGAAATCTGAAAGTTTGATCACCCGTTGAAGTACCCTGACCTAGTTGTTTAGCTTTTTATTAATCTTTTAAAACTCTTAATTTTCGTTTTCGTTTATTGATTACACGGTTACAAAACATTCAACAAACAACTCTTTAACTTGCTTGGACTAAGTGTAGTTTCTCATAAGTTCTAATATATTGATTGCTCCTGATTCGGATTGACACCTTATATACTACATTATGGCATTCGAAATAACGAGTGTAAAATCTCGTTTATCAAATTGGCGCCGTTGCCGATTCGGGAACTCGATTAATTATTAGAACTTTGAAATCACTTGGGACTAAGTTTTCTTTTTATGATATAATTTTTTTTTGATCTTATCTCTTGTCGTTTTCAGATCCTGATTTAGAGATGGGTGAAAATAACGCCGCAAAGAACCAATGGGATAAGGATATCGAGGAGCTTGAAAGCCTTCTTTATGGAGACAAGCCAAGACTGGAGAGGGTAAATGTAGTGGAAGAGAATGCATATACCAATGGAAGCACGCAATGGGACGAAGATTTAGAAGAGATGGAACGTCTTGTGTATGGAAAGGAGCCACCGAAGGTAGTTGAGACAAATGCCAAAGTTCTTGAGGTTAAGGTTGTTGGTGCCAAGGATGTGAAGGCTAAAGATGAGATCTCTTTCGGAATGGAGAGTGATGCTAGCAATGGTAAGACTAGTGATTACGATGATTGGAGCGAGCTCAAAGCTCCAAAGGTGGAACTCAAACCTCTTCAAAAAGATCTAAGGCGCGATCGATGCAAGAAATCGCGACACGAAGTTGTATCGGGTAGTCGTATCGATATGCCGAGATCGATATACCCGTATCGACATGTTGTATCAGTACGCTTGGACCGATACGGGTTCAAAAATTTTCTCCGGAGGAGTAATATCGACCCGTCTTAGTTCTGCTATTGAGGTAACTCCTAGACCTTTGTATATACGCATTAGTTTTCATATAGTTTTGCATTTAGGAACCTTCTCTGATACTTATTTCACACGGAGACCGTGTGATTTAAGTTTGGGGGAATAGTCATATTAGCTTTCGCATAATAAAATAAAAAAAAACAGAAAAACACAAAAAAAAATATCGCATTTAGGATTAGTTCATATGCATAGGGGATCTATGATGATTTTAACCTTGTAAAGCGACGCACCTAGTGTTTTGAACGGTATCTTAGGTGTAGTGTCTTCCTCAAACGAATTAGAACTCGCTGAAAATCTTGAAACCGCAACCCTAGACACTGATTTTTAAAAAGCCAATAGTGTGGTTATGAAGCTTGATAGTTCTAGGTTACCTTCGAAAATTATCTGAACTTAAATTTGACTTTTAATTAGCATGATTGATAGTTTTCAAGAGAATTTTTAAGGCTTTGTGATTTCTACGGATTGCGGCTTCCTAAACCGAAACACGTTAAGCGCAATCCGGTCATTCTCATTCTAAGGATGATTCCCCTCTCACCCCCTAAGCCTAAACCCAAACACTTGTGAGAATTCTTTTTCAATAAGTGATTGTTTGGTTTCACAAAAACTTGAAAGTATAGGGAGCGACAAGAAAGGACATCCATTTGGCTAGTTTATCTTGGACTAGTATGTTAGAAAGGGATAATGGGTTAGAGAGACACGTCTTTGAGTTTTGAAAATAAGAAAATAAACACGAGAAATGTAAAACACCTAGGGGTAAAAGAATGGCTAAGTAAAAAAAAAAAAAAATCGAAAAAGAAATAAAAAAAGAGAAAAGAAACTTAGCCAAAAATAATCCCCTAAGGTAGTTAAGAAAAAGAAAAGAAAACTCGATGTTTAAGTGTTTAAATGTTTAAAAGAAAGACGATTGGTTAGTGAATAGTCTTGGGTAGGTATGGATGTCCGGACTTGTATGCATCAGTTGCTTCTTGTCTTTCCCGGTTTTGCTTAACCCTTCACTCCCCGAGAGAAACCGCAATACAATCGACCACATGCACGAGTGTTAGCCGATCCTCGTTTGACTTGAAATCCCGTTTTTACCTAGACAAATAGAAAGACTCTTGGAAATTCTTGATCATGTTTCATGCTTTGATTGTGCTTAATTGAATGTGAAAGGTGCTTAGACTAGACAGGTGGATCACATGCTTTTGGTAATAATAACGAATTTAGACGGAGTTTGAGGTGAATGGTAATAGGTAGAACTAGCTCGGTTGCGATAGGATACTATGTTTAGGATATGATAAACGGGATTTTACCCCGCTTAATCTAATATCTTAATGTAGTATTTAAGATGTCAAACCAAATCAGGAGCAAACAATGTATTCGAATTTATGCGAAACAAACTCAGTTTAAGTGTGATCAAAAGGGTTGTTTGAGTGATGTTTTTGTGACCGGAAATTTAACAAAACGAAAAACGAGAATTAAAGGTTTTGAAAGATTATTAAAAAGCTAAACAATCAAGTTAAGGTGTTTTAAAGGATGATTAAACTTTCGGATTTCAAATTGTCTTTTATAAAATTTACTTTAAGGTTTTGAAAACGATTTTAGATCAATCCACTCTCGTGGCAATGATCCTTTTCTCAACGATTGAACTAACACAATGTCTTGGATAGTTTAATCGTCGAGAAACTTTAAGGACAAATCAATTCTAACCACCAAGTTTATTAACACGGATCTCTCGGTTAAGCTAGGCTTGGTTCTAAGGTAATTGTTCGGGAGGCTTTATAATCTCTCGATTCATAAAGCTTCTGGGTTCGATAATCGAATGGCCAACTCGATTAAAGCTTTAAGGTTGTTACCAAAGACTAAAGTTTTCAATCAATTAAGTTTTAGACAATTTTCATTCCTAGATTCAATCAAACCCCTTTTACCCTAACCCAATTGTCTATTTAGAACTACTCACAAATCATATTGAAAATCATAGCAATTTGATTCAAAGAAACCATAAGCATAAACAAAATAAACAAAGAGAATAAAAAGGGTAAAGAAAACTCTTATTCAATGATGATGATGAAGATTACAAGGTGGCCAAGAAGCAATCACCAAGAAAATCTCCTCAAAGTCTCAATCTCAAAAACAAAAACTAAGATAATCCACTGGTGTTTGTGTTTTTACAAAAACCTAATAAACGAGTCTAAACCGAAAATAAAACAAAGGAAACCAAAAATCAAACCGGTTTTCCTTTTTTACATAGCGAAAAACCAAATCTCATAAAAATTCGCGACTCGTATCGGTCAAAGCAAACCGATACAGGCTGGCCGATACGCGCTTCGGCAAATCTTCCTTCGGCTCTGTTTTCTTCGTATCGGCCGGGCTAAGCCGATACGACAGTCGATACGTGTCTTCGGGTCTTCTTCTCTTGTATCGGTCACTCCAAACCGATACGGTTGGCCGATACAAGCTTCGGCAAATCTCTGTTTTCAATATCGGCCACGGAAACCGATACGGTTGACCGATACGGACTTCGGCACACTCTCTCGTCTTCGTATCGGCCAACCGAAACCGATACAACATGCCGATGCAAGTGTATCGATTTCTTTTTGGCTCAAATTCATCAATTTCGCCGTCTTTATGCTCCAAAACCTCGAAATACACAAAACAAACCAAAATGCAACCAATATGCAACTTATATGACACTAAATGCAACCTAAATGAATGAGTTCTAATGCATAAACTAAAGTAAAATGTGTAAAATATGCAAGTTATCAACTCCCCAAACTTATCCTTTGCTTGTCCTCAAGCAAGAGAACTAACATCAAAGTTTAAAAGGGTATAGAGGCGGGGACCTCGAACCAAAAGTAACGCGAAGAGTGTAGTGAACGAGTATCCTAAACATAGTATCCTGTCGCAACCGAGCTAGTTCTACCTATTTCCATTCATCTCAAACTCCGTCTAAATTCGTTATTATTACCAAAAGCATGTGATCCACTTGTCTAGTCAAGCACCTTTCACATTCGATTAAGCATAGTCGAAGCATGAAACATGATCAAGAATTTTCAAGAGTTTTTCTATTTGTCTAGGTAAGAACGGGATTTCGAATCAAACGAGGAGGCTAACACTCAGGCATGTGGTTAGTTGTAGCGCGGTTTCTCTCGGGGAGTGAAAGGGTTAAGCAAAATCGGGAAAGACAAGAAGCAATGCAAATCCGGACATCCATCCCTATACAATTCTAATCTCTAACCCATCTTTTCACTCTCTACACACTTAAGCATTCAAACACCGAGTTTTCTTTCATTTTTTTTTTTTTTTTTTTTAACTACCTTAGGGGTTTTATTTGGCTAACTTTCTTTTCTTTTTTTTTTCGATTTTTTGTTTTTTTTTTTTTTTTTTTTTTTTTTTTTTTTTTTTTTTTTTTAGTAGCCATTCTTTACCCCTAGGAGTTTTACAATTTAACTCGTGTTTATTTTTCGAAAATACGTTTTAGTTCAAAGATGTGTTTCCCGTTATCCCGTCTACAAACTAGCATATGATAACCTAGCCAAATGGATGTCCTTCCTTGTCGCTCCCTATACTTTCAAGTTTTGCGAAACCAAACAATCACTAAATGAAAAGAATTCTCACAAGTGTTTGGGTTTAGGCGAAGGGGTGAGAGGGGAATCATCCTTATAATGAGAATGACCGGATTGCGCTTAAGGTGTTTCGGTTTAGGAAGCCACAATCCGTAGAAATCACAAAGCCATAGAAATACTCTTAAAAACTCTCAATCATGCTAATTAGAAGTCAAGTTTAGGTTCAAATAATTTTTGAAGGCTACCTAGAACTATCAAGCTTCATAACCACACTATTGGCTTTTTAAACATCAATGTCTAGGGTCGAGATTTCAAGATTTTCGGCGAGTTCTAAGTCGTTTGAGGAAGACACTACACCTAAGATACCGTTCAAAACACTAGACGCGTCGCTTTATAAGGCTAAAATCATCATAGATCCCCTATGCATATGACCTAAATGAACTAATCCTAAATGCATTTTTTTTTGTGTTTTTGGGTTTTTTCGTTTTTTTTTTTTTTTTATGTCACTAATATGAAACTATATGACGACTCCCCAAGCGAAATCACACGTCTCGTGTGAAGAAAGTATTTGGAGAAGATCCTATATGCAAAAACGGCCTAAAAGCTACATGCAATGAATGTGAAAAAGCATATGTACAAGGGTGGAGGGTTACCTCGGTAGTAGTTGGTGTCGGGTCGGGGCCTTCTCCATCGGAGGAGAAAGTGGGAGACTCGTTGTCCGAGAAGACCGTGGGTGGGCGGTTGTGAAAGCGGTAGGGTCTCCTAGGGCTGCCTAGGTGCGTACGTACGCGGATCGCGCACTACCACCGGTACTGTCTTGGTTCGAAGCTGGCGGCTCGCGCGGGACAAACCCCTCTTGATGGTCTTCTTCGGCGACTTGACCTCGCGCACCAACTTCCTTATGGTTCGGTCTTGGAAAAGGTTCCACCGGCTCATCTTCTGCATATCCAAGTACAAGTCCTGCAAAGGACCGGTCGTCTAGGCGCGGTGGAGGGACCGAGGTAGTAGCGCTCGGGTCCGTAGGTAGGCGGCGTTGATGTGCTTGAACTCGTACCTACTCGGTCCGGCGGGTCGGTGGAATTTTCTCGGACCGCGGACGAGGAGAGAGGGGCGGGCTGTGACATCGTGTAAGTGGCTCCCGTCGAGGTCGAAGTGAACCGCGGCGTTGCCGCTGAAACTTGTGCGGGCTGGTTTGGGAAGGAGGACGATGCTTTGAATGGTGTTTAACTTGAACGAGTACGCGTACTTACCCTCGCATTCGCCGACAATCATTAGCTGCTTTGCCAAGTATGGCATGTCCATGAAGGTCGGATGTTCTTTTCTTCCCAATAGGGGTACCCGCCACTGGTTAGAAAAGGTGTGACCCATCCGCCTATGCTCAGCTTTGGCGTGGCATCGGTGCGAGTCCAAGCCCAACGTTTGATGTCCATGAAACCGTTGATGAGCAGCCGAAGAACGCTCGGGAAGTGTTCCTCTGTCGTGGGGAACAAATCGGGGTCGCGGAGTGAGCGTCGAAGTATCGGAGCTAGACCTTGCTGCAAGTACATCATCTCGTTGTTGTTTACTTGCCCCGCCTCGCGTCTACGGGAAGAACACGTGCGAAAGAAGTTTCTGCACATATCTTATCGCTGGATGGCGAATCATCGCGCTCTTCGATCTCCCGGCTGGTAGACCCCGTTGGCAATAAAGTTCCAAAGCCGTGCGCTTTCGCCTATCTCGTTCTTTGAGCTCAACTTGCCCGTTTCTTTGGAATTCCGAGCATTTTTTCCCAAGTTTGGAGAGTTCCGGAGTATTTTCTCCCGTTGCTAGGCGTGAACGAGATTTCCATCACTTCATCCTTGTATGTGATCGCGAGGGTGGCTAGAAATCGACAAGTCTCCTCCTTGTAGGCTATTTCCTTCTTCCCTAAAACCCAATCAAGCCTCATGTGGCGCAAAATTTCCTTTACCTCATCGTAGATCCCTAATTTCCCGAGCGTATCCGTGTCGGGGAAACGCGATGGGGTGAATGGGATCTCCATTAGTGCGTCGTACAACTCCCGGGCCGTCGGTTGCTTCTTCGGATCGCGTGTGATGGGAGAATTGCTTGTCCTTGGTGGGAAGGGGAATGTGGGCGCTACGCCACCTCCTCCTCGTCGTAGGAGTCGTATACGAACTCGAAATCCCCCTCTTCCACGATAGCGGGTTCGGTATGCTTCTTTTTCGCGCTAACCTTTCGCGATTTGCTCTTTCGCGGCTCCTCCCTCGGTTCCTCTCTTGGAACCTCTCTTGGAACCTCATCCGTGGGTTCCCTTATCACCACCGAACCCGACCTAGTCCTTCTTCTCGGTGGTTCTTCCTCTATTGCCTTGCCTTTCCCTTTTTCAGCCCTTGATGCTCTCTTAGGACCCATTGGCTATTATGGTGAATTTGGGCGTTTTTGGAGAGGGCTCGGATCGTTTGAATGGTTGAGATGACCTGAAAGAGAAGGAGGAGACAAAGAGAATGAGCCAAAAATCAGTTGATTTCGACAACAAACGAAGGAGATATCAAGTTTTTAAAATTTTCAACAATGGTGGAACAAGAGGGGCGATATCGGTCGTGTTGATTTAAGAGAAAAACCCTAGGATTATATTTATACTCGACCGATATTAACAAAAATTCAGCGCGTATCGGTTACACGGCCGATACGGTTTAACCGATACGATATTGTATCGGGTATTCTGTATCGGCGTGTAGTCGAGGTTGGCCTATTTTGCGTTGTATCGGTCACATCAGACCGATACAACATACCGATACTAGTGTTTCCTCTTTCTGTCTTCCTTGTATCGGTCCCAGCAGACCGATACAACATCCCGATACGCAAGTCTCCACTTTCTGTTTGCTTGTATCGGTCCCGCGGACCGATACAACATCCCGATAGGAACGTCTCCCCTTCTCTTTGCCTTGTATCGGTCCCGACGGACCGATACGTCTCGTCGATATCGGCCAAAGCTTGCCGATATGGCTGGCCGATACGTAACTCCTGGTTGTTTCTCCTCGTTTTTCACCTGGAAAACACTACTAAGTAACCCAAGAAGATGATTAGAACTATGAATATGAGAATGCTAAATGAAAAACAAAGAATATGTACAAGGATAGACATGGGACTTCCTCCCCAGTGAGCTTGTTTATAGTCACGTAGCTTGACTTTACCCCTTTGTTTTAAGCAACGTTTGGATCCGAAAGAGACAATGAGTCTCCTCCGGTTGCGGCTTCGTTTGCGAAGTACGGTTTGAGTCTTTGACCGTTCACCGCAAACTCCCCTCCGTGCTTGTCCCAAAGCACCACAACTCCGAGTGGTTTGACCTCCTTGATCTTGAAAGGGCCGGACCAACGGGATTTCGGCTTTCCGGGAATAGTCTAAGCCGCGAGTTGAATAGCAGCACCAAGTCGTTCACCTTGAACTCTTTCTTGATGATCTTCTTGTCGTGGAAGGCTTTGGTCCGCTCTTTGTAGATCCTCGAGCTCTCATAGGCGTGTTGGCGTATTTCGTCCAATTCCTCGAGCTGAAATTCCCTCTTCTCTTTCGCGCTCCTAATATCGAAGTTTAGAAGCTTGATTGCCCGGCTGGCTTTGTACTCGAGCTCTACCGGTAGATGGCATGCTTTCCCATACAGCAAGTTGAAAGGTGTCGTTCCCAAGGGCGTTTTAAACGCGGTTCTATACGCCCAAAGCGCGTCGTCGAGCTTGACGGACCAATCCTTCCTCGTTACACCAACCGTCTTCTCGAGGATGGCTTTGATTTGTCGGTTGGAAACCTCAACTTGGCCACTTGTTTGGGGATGATAAGGTGTTGCCACCTTGTGCTTAACACCGTGCTTCTTGAGAAGACTCTCAAAGACCTTGTTGATGAAATGGGATCCACCGTCACTAATCACAACCACCGGGAACTCCGAATCGAGGGAAGATTATCGTCTTAAAAAGACTAACAACGGCTTTTGAGTCGCTCGTTGTGCAAGCTACAGCTTCTACCCACTTGGAGACATAGTCTACCGCCACAAGGATGTACTTCTTGCCATACGACGATGGGAAGGGTCCCATGAAGTCTATACCCCACACATCAAAAATCTCAACCTCCATGATAGGGTTTTGTGGCATCTCGTTCCGCTTGCTTATATTGCCCTTCCTTTGGCAAGGATCGCGGCGTTGAACGAACTCGTGAGCGTCCTTAAACATCGTGGGCCACCAAAAACCAGCTTGTAAGACCTTGGAGACCGTCTTAAAGCTCGCGAAATGTCCCCCATAGGCTGAACCGTGGCAATGGGTAAGAATGCCGTTCACCTCTTCATCTGCTACACACCTCCGATATAATCCATCTTTGCACAAGGTGTAGAGGTAAGGTTCGTCCCAATAGAACCGTTTCAAGTCGTGGAAGAATTTCTTCTTTTGATGACGCTCCAAGTCATGCGGTTCTCTTCCCGTGGCCGGGTAGTTCACGATGTCCGCGTACCATGGCTCTTTTTCTGCGGCAAAGAGCTCTTCAACCTCGTACTCTTGCTCTCCCCGGAATCTCCGTAGCATGACTGTCATTAGCTGCTCCTCGGGGAATGAGTCGTCGATGGGCAGTAGGTCGTCTACGCGCAGCCGCGACAAGTGATCCGCGACTCCATTCTCGACGCCCTTCTTATCTTTGATTTCCAAGTCAAACTCTTGGAGCGACGAGAATCCACCGTAGCGGCCGCGGTTTCGCATCTTTCTTTGCGAGCAAATGTCTCAATGCTGCGTGATCGGTGTAGACTATCACCTTTGAGCCAACCAAGTATTGCCTAAACTTCTCGAAAGCAAACACGATGGCTAGGAGTTCCTTTTCCGTGGTTGCATACTTTGATCGCGCATCGTCCATCGTCTTACTAGCGTAGTAAATGACGTGGAGCTTCTTCTCCTTTCTTTGTCCCAACACCGCACCAACGGCGTAGTCACCGGCATCGCACATGATCTCAAAGGGTAGATCCCAATCCGGTGGCTGCACAATAGGAGCGCTAATCGACTCTTGCTTGATCTTGTGGAAAGCGCTTAGACACTCGTCGTCGAACACAAAATCGACGTCCTTGCATAGCAATCTCGTCGGCGGTCTAGCTATCTTCGAGAAGTCCTTGATGAACCTCCTGTAGAAACCCGCGTGACCGAGAAAACTCCTTATGCTCTTCACCGAATTTGGAGCTCCGAGGTTGGCCATAACGTCGATCTTTGCCTTATCAACCTCAATACCTTTCTGCGAAATCCGATGACCCAAAACGATGCCATCTCTTACCATGAAGTGGCACTTCTCCCAATTCAGCACCAAGTGGCATTCCTCGCACCTTTTAAGCACCCTGCAAAGATTAGACAAACACGAGGCAAACGAAGAACCGTAGACGAGAAAAATCATCCATAAAAACCTCAACAATGTTTTCGATTAAATCTGAAAATATGGACATCATGCATCGTTGGAACGTCGCGGGTGCATTACACAACCCAAACGGCATTCTACGATACGCAAACGTACCATAGGGACATGTAAAGGTGGTTTTCTCTTGGTCACGGGGGTGGATGGGTATTTGGAAAAATCCGGAATACCCATCGAGAAAACAATAGTATGGATGGTTTGCTAAGCGTTCAAGCATTTGGTCAATGAAGGGCGGGGGAAGTGGTCTTTTCGAGTTGCGGCGTTTAGCTTTCGATAATCGATGCAAACTCTATGACCCGTGATTGTTCTAGTTGGGATTAATTCGTTTTTATCATTCTTAACCACGGTAATTCCACCCTTTTTCGGTACTACATGAACGGGAGAGATCCAATTGCTATCGGATATTGGGAAAATTATCCCCGCATCCAATAGCTTGATTATCTCTTTCTTAACAACTTCTTTGAGGTTTGGGTTCAGCCGACGTTGGTGTTCTATTGAGGACATAGATTCGTTCTCTAGATGTATCCGGTGCATGCACAAAGAGGGTGAAATCCCTTTGATATCATCTAGAGAATAACCTATTGCCTTCCTAAATTTTTTTAGCTCATGAGTTAAAGTTTTAACCTCGTCGTCGCTAAGCGCGGCGTTTATAATTATCGGGTAGGTGGAGTTAGGCCCCAAGAAAACGTACCTTAGCCCGTTGGGAAGGGGTTTTAACTCTACCTTTGGCGCTTTGAGTTCGCTCCAATCGTTGTCATCGCTAGACTTACCATTGCTAGCATCGTCGTCCATCGTCATCGCCTTTGCGTCGTATGTAACCGCCTCGGGCAGGACAAGAAACTCGGCTTCCACATCGATGGGGTGGGAGTCGATTCTTTCGGACTGCCATCACGTCGCCTCTCGTTGTTCGGCCTCCTTCTTCTAAGGTGGTCATGGCAAGCTGAAGCTCGTCTTCCGTCGCTAACTCCTCCAAGAATTCGTCCGCGAGTTCATCCATCAAGTCGATGTAGAAAATCTGCCCATCAATGGTCGGTTTCTTGATCGTATCGTTGATGTCGTACCTTTGGACTAGGTCTTCTCCGAGATGCGGATCAATCTTACCCTTTTTCACATCTATAATCGCTCCGGCTGTGGCTAGGAACGGCCTACCGAGGATAAGAGGGTCCTTAGGTTCTTCATCCATTGCCAAGACGATGAAATCAGTGGGGATGAAAGCGTTCCCTAGCTTGACCGGAATGTCCTCTAACACACCCGCGGGTATCCTTACCGATCTATCGGCAAGCACAAGGAGATCCTGGTTGGCTTGAAGGATGAGAACCCAAGTCTCCGGGCAATGGACAGCGGCATGAGACTAGCGCTAGCTCCTAAATCGCACAAGCATCCTTCGAAAACCAAGGGGCCGATGGCACATGGTATGGTGAAACTCCCCGGATCACTCAGCTTCTTAGGGCAGTTTCGTTGGATGATTGCGCTGCACTCGTGCGAGAGGACTACTGTATCGTCGAAGTCCTGAAACTTGTTCTTGATCGCATCCTTTAGAAACTTGCTATAGTGAGGGACGAGTTTAAAGGCATCGACGAGTGGCATGGCAATTTGAACTTCCTTCATTTGCTTTTCAAACTGCGCTTTGTACTTCTCTAGTTGTTTCTTAGCTCGACCCGGAAAAGGTAGCTTAGGCACGTAAGGGGACGTAACGTAAGCCGGCTTTTTCGGTTTGGCGGTTTTTCTCCTCTGTATCGGCCTTGTTTGTGGCCGATACGGGTGGTCGATATCGGTCTTCCAAAACCGATACACCCGGCCGATGCGAGTGTCCTGTCTCCTTATCGCTCGTATCGGCCTTGTCTTTGGCCGATGCGGTGGCCGATATCGGCCAGCCGTGGCCGATCGCCGGTCGATACGGATGTCCCGTATCCTCCTCTTTACCGTCTTCTCCACTTTCTTCGTCCGGGAGCGTGGTATCGCCTCGTGGGATCGTTCCACCTCCCCCACTGTTCCGCATCGTCCTCGATGCGATCACCGAAGGTAATTGTCGTCCACTACGAAGATGTAGAGCGTTGACATACTCTTTCGGGTTAGCTTCGGTTTCCCGGGGAGTTGACCCATTGGTCGTTTGGAGGATGACGTGATGCGCCCCACTTGGTTATCCGGAGCTTTCGGTGCGAGCTCATTGATTCGAACTTCGCGTTGAGGTCGTGGTACGAGTTGTCAACCTTTGCACGAATTTCCTTCTTGAACGTGCTAAACTCCAAGTGATTTCGGGTTTGGCCGTCGAGGATTTGCTTCGAGCGGTGAGCGGTTTGATCACCTTGGGGAGCCGGTGATGCGGCCGCTCCTTGAGTACCGGGGTGGTTGTTGTAGCCCGGAGGACGATTTGGTGGTGGTCTCGGTGCGTATCCTCCCTGGTTGTATTGAGGTTTACCTTGGTAACCTCCTTGTTGCGTCCGGGGATAGACTCGATCACTAGGGTTAGCGACGTTGTTGTTGCGGTAGGAGAGATTTGGGTGTTGAGAGTAATTGTTGAAGCGCCAACCGTTCGATTCCCCATGTAGTTTATCTCCTCCCCGATTTCCCTCGATTGGGGGCAACTCGTTCCTCTCCGCTTCCCACAAAGTTGATCCCCACTTGTTGAGACATGATCGGCTTGTCAAGCTTCTCGTTCACCGCTTTTATCTCTCGCTTGAATTGCTCATCATTACCGTAGCTACGGATGTTGCGATCGTAATCCTCGCCATAGTTGCTATCACTCAATGCATAGTTCTCCACCAACAACTGCCCATCCGCTTCCGTCTTCCCAAGAAAGTTACCTTGGCTAGCCGAATCTAGAAGCATTCGAACTTGGGTTTTAAGCCTCGGTAGAATGTGCCGAGCAAACTTTCTCCCGAGAACCCGTGGTGTGGACATCTCGCCGTATAGCCTTTGAATCTTTCCCAAGCTTCGCTCGAATGTTTCGTGGTCCTTTTGGGCGAAAGCCGAGATCTCATTCCTAAGCTTTGATGTCCGAACCACGGAGAAGAACTTTGTTAGGAAAGCCTTCTTGCAAGCTTCCCAAGTCCGGATGGTGTCCTTGACAAGGTTCTTTTGCCATAGGTGTGCTTTGTCCCCTAGTGAGAAAGGGAACAATCGCAGCTTGAACATGTCCTCGTTGACACCGTTGATCTTCACCGTATCGCATAGCATATCGAATTGGTGAAGGTGGTCAATCGGGTCTTCACTAGGCAAACCGTAGAACTTGTTGCCCGAGATCATGTTGATGAGACTGGACTTGATCTCGAAGTTGTTGTTGGCGATGGCCGGTGGCGCAATACCACTACGGTAGGTGACGTTAGAAGGCACGTCGTCGGTTCCAATCGTGCGTGCAACGTTAGCTGCGTTGTTTGCGTTAGGTGCGTCACCCATCTCGAATTCTGATTCTGAACCCGAAGTGTCTGATGTGGATGAGTCGGAGTGTGACGCCGGTTCTTCTTTCTCGTGAGATAGCTCTTTCGTGTGCTTTGATGTCTGCGAAGAAGAGCAAGCTGTCACTTTGTCGGTGACTTCTTCTTTGCATACACCTACAAAACGAAAATCACAAGGAAAGAGAACAAGTTAGTATCTAAACTGAAACTTAATCCCAAGTAGTTCCAAAATTCTAATAATTGTTCGAGTTCCTGAATCGGCAACGGCGCCAATTTGATAAACGAGATTTTACCCCGCTTAATCTAATATCTTAATGTAGTATTTAAGATGTCAAACCAAATCGAGAGCAAACAATGTATTCGAATTTATGCGAAACAAACTCGTTTAAGTGTGATCAAAAGGGTTGTTTGAGTGATGTTTTTGTGACCGGAAATTTAACAAAACGAAAAACGAGAATTAAAGGTTTTGAAAGATTATTAAAAAGCTAAACAATCAGGTTAAGGTGTTTTAAAGGATGATTAAACTTTCGGATTTCAAATTGTCTTTTATAAAATTTACTTTAAGGTTTTGAAAACGATTTTAGATCAATCCACTCTCGTGGCAATGATCCTTTTCTCAACGATTGAACTAACACAATGTCTTGGATAGTTTAATCGTCGAGAAACTTTAAGGACAAATCAATTCTAACCACCAAGTTTATTAACACAGATCTCTCGGTTAAGCTAGGCTTGGTTCTAAGGTAATTGTTCAGAGGCTTTATAATCTCTCGATTCATAAAGCTTCCCGGGTTCGATAATCGAATGGCCAACTCGATTAAAGCTTTAAGGTTGTTACCAAAGACTAAAGTTTTCAATCAATTAAGTTTTAGACAATTTTCATTCCTAGATTCAATCAAACCCCTTTTACCCTAACCCAATTGTCTATTTAGAACTACTCACAAATCATATTGAAAATCATAGCAATTTGATTCAAAGAAACCATAAGCATAAACAAAATAAACAAAGAGAATAAAAAGGGTAAAGAAAACTCTTATTCAATGATGATGATGAAGATTACAAGGTGGCCAAGAAGCAATCACCAAGAAAATCTCCTCAAAGTCTCAATCTCAAAAACAAAAACTAAGATAATCCACCGGTGGTCGTGTTTTTACCCTAATAAACGAGTCTAAACCGAAAATAAAACAAAGGAAACCAAAAATCAAACCGGTTTTCCTTTTTTACATAGCGAAAAACCAAATCTCATAAAAATTTCAGCTCTGTATCGGTCAAAGCAAACCGATACAGGCCGGCCGATACGCGCTTCGGCAAATCTTCCTTCGGCTCGTTTTCTTCGTATCGGCCGAGGCTAAGCCGATACGACGAGTCGATACGTGTCTTCGGGTCTTCTTCTCTTGTATCGGTCACTCCAAACCGATACGGTTGACCGATACAAGCTTCGGCAAATCTCTCGTTTTCAATATCGGCCACGGAATCGATACGGTTGACCGATACGGACTTCGGCACACTCTCTCGTCTTCGTATCGGCCAATCGAAACCGATACAACATGCCGATGCAAGTGTATCGTTTCTTTTTGGCTCAAATTCATCAATTTCGCCGTCTTTATGCTCCAAAACCCGAAATACACAAAACAAACCAAAATGCAACCAATATGCAACCTATATGACACTAAATGCAACCTAAATGAATGAGTTCTAATGCATAAACTAAAGTAAAATGTGTAAAATATGCAAGTTATCAGGATACTCGTTCACTGAAGACGTTAGCTTTCATGTGAAGGTGGTTTGAGATGATTTCAACGGTTAGATCGAAAGTTATGTCAGTTTTACTGAAGACGGGTCAATCTCGTCGCGAATACCGATTTGTCGTATCGATCAGAAATCAGGTCGATATCGACCAAGTGTATCGACCAGATTCTGGTCGATATTGAATGCGAAAAAACAAAAGAAAAAGGCCCAAGACGTTTTCTGAAGGCCCAAGACGTTTTCTGAAGGCCCAAGACGTTTTTCATCTGATTTTTAGGTTAAGAAGTGTGGTTTTTCTTGGAACATCATCTTATCTTTTTGACAACACTTGTTCTTGCACTTTGGTTCTTGTTTTTGAGATTGGAGATTGTTTGTTCTTGCTTTTCTCTGGGATTTTGGATGCTTTGAGTTTTCTTCATTGATAAACAGAGTTTCTTCTACCCTTAATCTCTTGATTTATTTTATGCTTTTCTTAATTATGATTGCTTTGATTTTCATTATGTTTAGTGAGTAGTTTCCCTTAGGCAATTAGGTTGGGGAAAAGGGTGAATCAATATTAGGATTGTTAAATGTTTTGATCTCAAACTTTACAAAACTTTAATCTAGTGTAACGTTCTTAATGCTTTAGTTGAATTGGCCATTCAATTGATAGAAACCAGAAGCTTCACCTTTGGGAAAAGTGTGGGGATTCTCGAACAATTACCCTAAAACTAAACCTAGCTTAACCGAGGAATCTGTGTTAATAAGTTTAATGGTTGAATTGAATTGAGCTTAACGTTTTCTAAAATTTAAACTATCCAAGGTATTGTTTTAGTTTAACTGATAGGAAAAGGATCATTACTGATGTGCCCCAGTACATGGAGCCAAGCCGGCTTGAAGATCAGGAACCAGGCATGGAACCAGGCAGACTTGAAGATCGGGAACCAGACCGATATGGAGCGGGCCGATATGAAGATCGGGAACCAGACCGATATGAAGCAGGCCGATATGATCGAGAGTCTTGCCGAGCCGTGTACCGGATCGATCCACGGACGTCCGGATCAAAACTTCAACCAGATTCTCGACCAAACGACCGAGCCGACCAAACTGGAAGTCTTTCTCGACGATCAACTCGATCTTCCAAGACCAACGGATCCGAGTCCGACCGAGGTTTCTCCCTTCTAAACCATTTGGCCCGTACCGCATGTGCCGATGGCCGAGTTGATGAACCGACCGGCCCTTTGATCCGATCTCGCATTTTGATCGTCTTGATTTCTCTAAAGCCAAGCTTCTCAAGCTTTCAAGAGACTTAGGCCGCGTTTGGACCGAGTCAGTCCGTGAAGAACTTTCATCCGACCATATTTACCGAACCGGGTGCGTGATACTCCTAACCGCGGCATCGAGCATCGACCAAGTAGCCGAAAAGACATAAAGCACTCGAATGGTCATCTTTGCTTGGTCAACAATAATTTCCGCGCCACTTTTAAAAATTAGTCAAAGACCTCTTTTTCAATGCATTGTTTTCCACAACCTCAATTTATGTCTTTGACTAGAAAACACTATAAGTATGTAATCCTTTTGTTGGAATAAGACATCGAATTTTTTATCAACCTTTTTAGAGTTTCACTCTTTGTTCTTTGTAAGAACTTCTCTTGTTTCTTGGTGAGTCATATCCAAGCAAACACTTTCCTCAAATCGTTGGACTTGTGCGTCATATCAAGCAACGACGAGAGAACCCTTCAAGTGGTGGACTTGTGCGTCATATCAAGCACCCTTGAAGTCGGGAATATCAAAGGCCTTCCGCAACCTTTGTGCGACCCTTCAATCCAACTAGTTCTCCTTTCGGAGTTCATATCCCCAAAACCGTACCATTAGAGTGATCCCGTTCCTAGGGTCCTTCAAGTGGTATCAGAGCCACTCTTTTGGTATTTTCTTATTCATTTCATCTTCTCATCTTCTCATCTTCTTTTAAACACTTCTTATTCTACCTATCTTAAATCTGGGCCCTCATTACCATCCGAATTAAAAAAAAAAAAAAAAAAAAGAAAACAAAAAGAAAACAAAAGAAAAGAAAAGAAAAAGTTTCAAAGTCATATTAACGGATTGGTGGTGGAAGAGAAAGCCCATGTGGCCGAGGAGAAATCCAGCCTTTGAGGTGGTTAAAACGGATTTCAAACACAAAATCTCTTATCTTTCTATCTTTAAGAAAATTCTCTTTTGTTTGCTTAGACTTGTCCATTGGGATTCCTAGACTCGTTCTTCTTAGAACCTTGAGTGGAAACTCGTTTGTGAGATCACCAAAAATCCGAGGGAAACACTTGAGTGGGCGAGGATCAAACACTTGAGAGAGTGAGAAATTTTTATCTAACGTTGTTGTTTTAAGAAATTTCGGGAACCATGAGTAGTGACGAAGAAAGAAACCGACCGGAAAACTCTAACCATGGATTAACTAATTTCCAAATGCGTGCTTTGAATGATTCTATGACTAACATGATGAATGCAAAGCTTTAGAACGCATTCACCAACGACTTGATGAGCTTCAAACCAGCCGACAAACTCATGTCGGGACCGAAGCAAGACGAGGTCGACCAAGTAGCGCTACCGGTCCAACGATGAGATCAACGAGGAAGACGTCCAAGAGGATGAAGACCGATCGACCAACCGGCTCAGGAGAGGTCAACGAAACCGAGAGCAAGGTGAGTTCAATCCATTTGCTAGGAACGATAACGTCACTAATCACCTAGGAGGATTAAAATTGAAAATCCCAACTTTTAGTGGTAAAAACGATCCGGATGCCTTCCTTGAGTGGGAAAGAAAAATTGAATTGGTTTTTGATTGCCAAAACTTGTCCGAAATTAAAAAGGTTAGATTGGCCGCCACCGAATTCACGGGCTATGCTATTAACCGGTATGATCAAGTTGTGACTCATAGGAGGAGAACGGTGAGAGGCCAATTGAGACATGGGCCGAGCTTTCCATGCCGATGAGGAAGCGATTTGTTCCTACTCACTACCACCGTGAACTACACCGAAGCCGAGGCGTTTGCTTCAAGGCACCAAGTCCGTAGAAGACTACTACCAAGAGATGGAAGTCTTGATGATCAAAGCGGATGTAGAAGAGCCATTGGAAGCCACTATGGCACGATTTCTTTCGAGGACTTAACCGTGACATCCAAGATCGAATGGAGCTTCAAGAGTATGTTACTATGAGCGAGCGATGCTACACAAAGCCATCTTGATCGAACAACAAGTCAAAAGAAAAGGCTACTCAAAACCGGCCTTTACTCCCAAACCGGCCTTTACTCCTAAACCAAGCTATCAAGACAAGGGTAAGTCGTCTACCACAACAAATAACGCTTTTAAAACCGATGCTCCCGCTCGTTTTGACAAAGGAAAGGCGATAGAGACTTCCGGCCGAGCAAGAGACATTAGGTGTTTCAAATGTCGTGGCCTAGGACACTATGCCAAGGATTGCCCAAACCAACGTGTGATGATTCTCATGGAGAATGGTGACATCGAGTACGAGGAAGAAGAGGAAAGTAAGGAAGACTTGGGTCCTATCTTTGATGAGGAAGAAGACGCTTTTGATTATCCCCATCACGGACCACTTCTTGTTACTCGAAGAGCATTAAGCGTACAACCCAAAACCAACGACAAAGAACAAAGGGAGAATCTCTTTCACTCTCGTTGCTTAATTTCGAAAAAGTTTGTTCTTTGATCATTGATGGAGGTAGTTGCACTAACGTGGCTAGTGACATCCTTGTAAAGAAACTTGGGCTCGTCACTCGGCCTCTTTCTCATCCTTTCGAGTTGGAATGGCTCAATGAGACCGGAGAACAATACGTCAAGGAACAAGTCACAATCCCTCTTACCATTGGACGATATGAGGATGAGGTCGTCTGCAATGTTCGCCCATGGACGCCCGCCATATCCTTTTGGGACGCCCGTGGCAATTTGATAAGAAAGCCGTCCATGATGGTTTCACCAACCGACACTCCTTTGACCATAAAGGGAAAAAGATCACACCGGTACCGTTAACACCTTCGGAAGTTCACCAAGACCAGGTCCAACTCAAAAAGAACCGGACAAAGAGACCAAGTCACCGAACCAGAATCGTCTAAAAGAAACTCCAATTTCTTCATCAAAGAAAACCAGGTCGGGAAATCTCTTTACTCTCAAAAGCCATTTCTTTTACTCGTGTATAAGGAATCTTTGATGGCTTCATCTTCGACCTTGCACCGGAGGTTCCGAGTGAACTTTTAGATATTTTGCGAATTTTGCGATGTCTTTCCGGATGAGAATCCTAAGGGATTGCCACCAATACGAGGCATTGAGCATCGGATAGATTTTGTTCCGGGCGCCTCTTTGCCCGAACCGACCAGCCTATCGTACTAATCCGGTGGAGACCAAGGAGCTTCAAAAACAGATTGGAGACCTTCTTGGAAAGGCTATATCCGTGAAAGCCTCAGTCCTTGTGCCGTGCCCGTACTACTTGTGCCCAAAAAGGATGGGACTTGGCGCATGTGTGTGGATCGCCGCGCCATCAACAACATCACGGTAAAGTATAGGCATCCCATTCCTAGACTAGACGATATGCTTGATGAGTTGCATGGTTCATGTGTTTTCTCCAAAATTGATTTGAAAAGTGGTTACCATCAAATAAGGATGAAAGAGGGTGATGAATGGAAAACGGCATTTAAAACCAAACTAGGATTGTATGAATGGCTTGTAATGCCATTTGGGCTTACTAATGCACCTAGTACTTTCATGCGGTTGATGAATCACGTCTTGAGATCTTTTATAGGTCATTTTGTTGTAGTTTACTTTGATGATATTCTTATTTATAGCAAAAACCTTGACGATCATAGGAAGCACTTGAATTCGTTCTTGAAATTCTTAGAAAAGAGAGACTCTTTGCAAATCTTGGTAAATGCTCTTTTGGAACGGATCACGTGGTGTTCTTAGGTTTTGTTGTAGGTATTGATGGACTTAGGGTGGACGAGGAAAAGGTCAAGGCCATCCGTGACTGGCCAAGTCCAACAACCGTGAGTGAAGTAAGAAGTTTCCATGGACTTGCTGGATTCTATAGGCGGTTTGTTCCAAACTTCGGTACCATTGCCGCCCCATTGATCGAAGTAATCAAGAAGAATGTCGGATTCAAATGGGAACAAGATCAAGAAGAGGCATTCCGTATTCTCAAAGGGAAGTTGACCCAAGCTCCTTTACTTGTACTTCCTGATTTTTCTAAAGCTTTTGAGATTGAATGTGATGCCTCGGGCGTGGGTATTGGTGTTTGTTTTGATGCGGGAAAAGAAGCCCATTGCCTACTTCGGTGAAAAGCTTGGAGGAGTCACGCTTAACTATCCCACTTATGACCAAGAGTTTTATGCTTTGGTGAGAGCTCTTCAAACGTGGCAACATTATCTTTGGCCGAAGGAATTCATCATCCACACCGACCACCAATCTCTAAAACATCTCAAAGGTCAACAAAAGTTGAACAAAAGGCATGCCCGTTGGGTAGAGTTCATTGAGACATTCCCATATGTCATAAAGTACAAGCAAGGTAAGGAAAACGTTGTGGTTGATGCCTTGTCTCGGAGGTATACTCTTCTCTCGGCCCTTGAAACTAAACTCGCTTGGTTTTGAATTTATCAAGGACTTGTATGCAACCGATCCCGATTTCAAGGAGATTGTTCAAAAATGTTCCAAAACGGCTTATGGAAAATATTTTCAAAATTCTGGATTTTTATTCTTTGATAACCGTTTGTGTGTGCCCCAATGTTCTTTGAGGGAGTTGTTTCTTAGGGAAGCTCATGGCGGAGGACTCATGGGACACTTTGGAATAAAGAAAACCTACAAGGCCGTTTACGATCATTTCTATTGGCCAAGCTTGAAAAAGGATGTAGAAAGGATTTGTGATCGTTGTGTGGTTTGTAAGAAATCAAAGACTAAAGCATCAAATCACGGTTTGTACTCGGCCTACCTATTCCTTCTCATCCATGGGTAGACATTTCTATGGATTTTGTACTTGGTTTGCCTAGATCAAAAAAAGCGGTCGAGACTCTATCTTTGTGGTTGTAGATAGATTTTCGAAAATGGCTCATTTCATTCCATGCCATAAAACCGATGATGCTTTGTTCAAGTTGCCGATTTATTCTTTAGAGAAATAGTTAGGTTGCATGGAATGCCTAGGACCATTGTTTCGATCGTGATGCTAAGTTCCTTAGCTATTTTTGGAAAACCTTATGGTCTAAGTTAGGAACGAGATTGATGTTTTCAACAACTTGTCATCCTCAAACCGATGGTCAAACCGAGGTTGTGAATCGAACCTTATCCGCATTACTTAGATCATTGGTTAAAAATAATCTTAGGCTTTGGGAAGAATGTTTACCTCATGTGGAATTTGCTTATAATCATGCTATGCATTCGGCTACCAAGTTCTCTCCATTTGAGGTTGTTTACGGGTTTAATCCTTTATCTCCACTTGATCTTTTACCTTTGCCTTTAAGTGAAAGAGTTAGCACGGATGGTAAAAGGAAGGCCGATACTATCAAGAAGCCGCATGAGCGAGTTCATGCCAACATTAAAACCCGAACCGAAAGCTACAAGAAATATGCCGACAAGAAAAGAAAGGAGGTGGTTTTCAAGGAAGGTGATCTTGTTTGGGTCCACCTACGAAAAGAACGGTTTCCGAAGAAGAAAAGTCAAAACTCATGCCTAGTGGTTGATGGCCCATTTCGGATCCTTCGGAAGATCAACGACAACGCGTATCAACTTGATTTACAAGGTAAGTATGACATTTCTTCAAGCTTTAATGTTGCGATCTTTCCCCGTTTCATGTAGATGATCCGGATTTGTGGGCAAATCCTTTTAAAGAAGGAGGGGATGATGTGCCCCGGACATGGAGCCAAGCGGCTTGAAGATCGGGAACCGAGGCATGGAACCGGGCGGACTTGAAGATCGGGAACCGTACCGATATGGAGCGGGCCGATATGAAGATCGGGAACCGTACCGATATGAAGCGGCCCGATATGATCGAGAGTCTTGCCGAGCCGTGTACCGGATCGATCCACGGACGTCCGGATCAAAACTTCAACCGCATTCTCGACCAAACGACCGAGCCGACCAAACGGAAGTCTTTCTCGACGATCAACTCGATCTTCCAAGACCAACGGATCCGAGTCCGACCGAGGTTTCTCCCTTCTAAACCATTTGGCCCGTACCGCATGTGCCGATGGCCGAGTTGATGAAAACGACCGGCCCTTTGATCCGATCTCGCATTTTGATCGTCTTGATTTCTCTAAAGCCAAGCTTCTCAAGCTTTCAAGAGACTTAGGCCGCGTTTGGACCGAGTCAGTCCGTGAAGAACTTTCATCCGACCATATTTACCGAACCGGGTGCGTGATACTCCTAACCGCGGCATCGAGCATCGACCAAGTAGCCGAAAAGACATAAAGCAGCCGAATGGTCATCTTTGCTTGGTCAACAATAATTTCCGCGCCACTTTTAAAAATTAGTCAAAGACCTCTTTTTCAATGCATTGTTTTCCACAACCTCAATTTATGTCTTTGACTAGAAAACACTATAAGTATGTAATCCTTTTGTTGGAATAAGACATCGAATTTTTTATCAACCTTTTTAGAGTTTCACTCTTTGTTCTTTGTAAGAACTTCTCTTGTTTCTTGGTGAGTCATATCCAAGCAAACACTTTCCTCAAATCGTTGGACTTGTGCGTCATATCAAGCAACGACGAGAGAACCTTCAAGTGGTGGACTTGTGCGTCATATCAAGCACCCCCTTGAAGTCGGGAATATCAAAGGCCTTCCGCAACCTTTGTGCGACCCTTCAATCCAACTAGTTCTCCTTTCGGAGTTCATATCCCCAAAACCGTACCATTAGAGTGATCCCGTTCCTAGGGTCCTTCAATTACCACGGGAGTGGATTGATCTAATCAAACGTTTTCAAAACCTTAAAGTTATTTTTGTTAAAAGACATTTAGAAATCTGAAAGTTTGATCACCCGTTGAAGTACCCTGACCTAGTTGTTTAGCTTTTTATTAATCTTTTAAAACTCTTAATTTTCGTTTTCGTTTATTGATTACACGGTTACAAAACATTCAACAAACAACTCTTTAACTTGCTTGGACTAAGTGTAGTTTCTCATAAGTTCTAATATATTGATTGCTCCTGATTCGGATTGACACCTTATATATTACATTAAGGCATTCGAAATAACGAGTGTAAAATCTCGTTTATCAATCTGTAAGGCCGGTATTGTCGAAGATGCTTGGGACTTGTTTTGTAGTTTTGCCTTCATTGGTCTTGAGCCTGATATTGTATCATACACTACAATGATCTCAGGGTTTTGTAGGAAACGCCTATGGCATGAAGCTGATGAATTGTATAGAAAAATGCAAGAGTAGCGGTTAGGACATTGGACTCTGAATCCAGTAACCCGAGTTCAAGTGTCGGTGGAACCTTGTTTTAATTTTATTTCTCCTTGAAAGAATCTACTTTCAAATAACTGAGGCAAGTCCAACATATTAACAGAACACAAGTCATCGGAGCTCTTAAACTTAATGGTTTTTCCCGACATTGGCAACTTGTATAATCCTAGTTTGAAGGGATTCTTACAGCTATATATATAACCCACAAACACAAAACGCAAAACAAAAGAAACCTAAGAGAGGGACAAAAAAAGAACCACTCAAAACCGTTTCTTCACTACAAACTTAATCCCTCCTTACCTCTCTCAAAAGGGCTATCTACCTGATGATGTTCTTGACTGAACTGAACTGGCTTGCTCTCTTGACAATGCAGAGATGAGCTTCTCTTTCGTTAACTCTTCAGGTTTGATCACAAATGTATGCAACACTGCTTCTTGTGAAAATTCCATTTTTGTGTTAATCATCTCTACTTTAGCCTCTTCAAACGCATGTAATATTCTACAAGCCGGATGCAAATCCACCGGACAGTTTACTCTCACTGTAACTTCTTCACCTGCTGTCTGGACATTAATTTCCGGTTCCAAGCTTATCGGTGGATTTGAGCTATACCCTAACCTCTCTCTCTCTGCCTCCATGACCTTAACCTTAGCGTGTAGCTCGTTTATGTAAGAAACCGCATCTCCCAACAACGATGCTTTGTCCATCTTGGAAATGTTAGGAACAACGGATCTCAGTGCGTAAAACCTCTGGTTTAGCTTCTCACGCCTCTGTCTCTCTGCTTCTACGTGGTTCATAGCTTCTGCTCTTCCGTTTGCGGGTCTCCTTCCCCGTTTCCTTGGTCTGTTGTTACCGGATTCATCACCACCCACCACATCTGCCCACTCTGCTCCTCCTTCTCCATCTGAAGTATTCTCAGAAGCCCTCGAGCTCGCACCTGAAAAATCAATCTGCATTTGAGCCGGGGGCTGCAGCCTTTGAGACGATTGCTGTAAAGATTGGAACTTGAAATCTTCCCTGCTAGCAACTTCCTTGACATTTTTCGTTGTTGTCCTTGTGTAGATCTCAGGTTGGACCCATGAAGGACTCAGAACAGTGGTGGTGTTGTTGTTGATACTCGGGTTTGGAAACATGTATATGTTGCCATTATTCGGATAAGCATCTACTCTCTTGGGAGCTCTATCATCCATCTTTCTAACTGTAAGTTTCTCTCTGAACTGTCTATGTTGATGTTGTTGTGGCTGCATTTGATGATGATGATGATAAAACCCTGAATTGTTCATGTCTTTCCCGAATATCATCGAACCATTAACCGTTCTGTTATCATCAGTGTTATTATCAACGGGTAAAGGGGCAGGCGTGACAACTCTAACAGGAGGAGGAGGCAAATGACTCGAAAACAATGATCTAATAGACAACATAGACTCCTGACTCTCAGGCAAACATCTAGTAGAGCCTAACTCAACAACACCAATATCAGTAGGAACCAAAACAATGGTCTGAATACCAGCAGATTTAGCAAGAAAAGATCTTACGCAATACTCAGAACCGGAATTGAGAACATTGGTTAACCAAAGGGGTTTACCAGAGAGGAAGGCGTTGCCAGGACCGCCATGGCCACGAGGGAAAGAGAAATACATGGAAGCAAGAAGAAACATCTCAGTGTCGGTAACTCTATCAAGTCCTAAAGCACAGTTATCTTCACCTAAGCCACCTAAGAAAGAATGAAGCTTTTGCAAAACACTCTTTCTCATAGTCTGATGAGTCTCTTCCTCTCTACCCAAACTTAGGATCCTAAGAATATCTGAATTATCATCACCTTCTCTAGGCTCTCTGCAAGAACCATCTCCCCAACACAGAACCAAATCTCCAGATTTAGACATTGAGATCTGCCAGAAAATGGAATAGTTCCATGAGAAATCAGAAGAATTGGGAGTATCAACGAGATCAGAGAGCTTGTTCTGAAGATAAACATCGCTGACAAGAGTCATCAAGAGATTAGCATTTGGGACAGAACTAGAAAGCAAGTAATCGAGAGCTCTTTTGCCCAATAATGAAGCAACTATGGCTTTATCATCATCGTTCCACACCACGCAGCCCATACTCATCAAACAAAAAAACACACCCCAGATCTCAGATCTTAACCCTATTTTTTAACATAACACAAAAATCAAATATCAAAGAGATTAATAACAATAATTTAAATCAAAAGGCAAGGCAATATATTTACCAGTAATATCATCAACTCTCTCGCCACCGCTACAAACTCTCCAAGTTGAAAACTTTCTAATCCAAACTATATATATTCACAAACGAATCAACAACTAAGAATTGAAGAAAGTGCACAAAACAGCTCAAGATTAAAAATATATATATATATAAATGAGACTCTTTTATGAATTGGTAGTTTTCTCTCTCTCTCTCTCTGTTGTTTTCGCCGTGGCCAATTGAATGAAGAAATTGGAGCAAGAGAGAGAAAGTCCGAAGCATGTTCTTCGTGCTCTTTTTTTATTTATTTATTTTATTATTATTGTTAAGTTGTAAAATAAAATAAAAACAAACACTTTCCCTTAACCATGGTTACGTTTTTTATTTACTACCGAGTTGACTTGAGTTTACAATCAAACTATAATTTTTTTATATGGTCAATTAGTTGTAAAAATTATTATTTTATTTTTTTGGCAAACTTTTATTATTTAATTTATAAAACAAAAAAAATGCAACAATATGTGGCGTCTTTTCAATTTAAAATGAGTAAATCTAAAAACCAAGCCGATTATACAAAAATCTTTAAAAAAAGTCCAAAAAAGATGTGTGGAAAACACGTGATTTTCACGTGCATCGAGGAGGAGGAGATGACCAGAAGAATGAGTAGAACGTGAGATTCATTTATTTTTACTCTCATCTTTTTTTTTTTTTTTTATATGCGTCTCTGCTCGCGCGCTTTCTTTTTCTTCTCAATTGTATTCTGTAACTATTTTTAATATTTTATTTTATTTAAAATGTATTTCACTGTTATCAACTTATCATTCTCTTACTCATACCGGTTAAGGATTAGTTCTGACCCTAAAAAACTACAATTATAATAATTGACAAAACTAGATATTTTCCCATTTTTTGTCATTAAAATACTATTTACGACTCGATTTAATTATCACGAGTGGGTATAAATAATTCTTTAAAAAATCACACAGCGAAAGTGGGGACCATGTTATTCACGTGTCCTAATAATTCTTTAAAAAATCGAAACATGGGTCCCATCTTCCCTAATGTCAACAACGACATTATTTTGAAAAGTCAATGTAAAATTGGGCTCAAATATGGGCTTCATTGATTCCAACATTCTCAAGCTTATTGCTTTGCTTGAACATGTACACCTAATTGCAGTTTTTTAAAGTCTTTACTACAACTTCTCCATCACATTAAAACATTGAAAAAACACTCATATATATATATATATGATTTTTACTAATACATGCCAGTGTTTAAATATGTATATCATCAATGTATGTATGAGAATCTTCTTCTCCAAGTTGCTGAATGGTGTTCAAGTGAGCCAAATCCTCAACAGAGGCCTTAACAACATCGGTTCTGACGCCAATATCAGTAGAATACCTGCTCATACAATACATCCCAGCAGTAACTGTTGCCACACCAACTGGGTTTGGTATAAGCAATGTGAAAGGTGAAGACAGAATTGCAGCCAAAGGAGCACCAACTATAGACGATGCTTGTCCGCTTCTCCCTACACCACCGAGCTTATCCATTATAAGCAAACCCGTCTTGCAATATAGAGCAAAATCCTCGCAGTTGTTCTTGAAAATGTCATAGTTGCCGAAGCCGTTCTGGAGGAGGTACATTGCCCTGTGGATGACTAAATCAGTTGGATCGGATAGGGCGGTTGTGCAAGTTCCTCCTCTGACTTTGGTCAGGAAAACCGATGGGCTGACTCCGTAATCGAAACAGTAGAGTGATCCGTTCTTGAGGAAACAGTCTAAACAAGAAAGGATCACTCCGCTGTTTGGTTGTCTGAAACCGCAATCTGGAAATATTGGGCAAACATCTACAGAAGCTGGTGAAAGTGATTCAGACTCCATGGAGGAAGAATTAAGGTTGTGATCTGGTCTAAAATGAACAACTTTGGACCCACCGACAAATATTCCTACAGGAAAAACATCAACAATAAAAAAAAAACAAATAAGAATAAACAGTCAAAATGAAATTAGGTCATGGATCCCTCTTATAACTAAGCAAAGACTGGAAAAAGAGGAACCATGGTGAGAATAAGCGAAAACAGCTCTGTAAGTGTAGATGTGATCTCCTGCCTTTAAACCTTCTCTCTCCACCTTGTTCGTTAGCAATCCCATTCTCTCTCTCTCTCTCTTTCTTCTTCTTCTTCTTCCTCTAGCTTTCTCTCTTTACAATTCTTCCTTTCCCCTTTGGTTTAGGAAAATGCAGGAAACGGCGTTAAAAGTGTGTGGGATATGACACGTCAACGAGATAGATGAGTAACGTCTTTTTTGACATGTTTTTGATTGGGTGAACGAACCACCGTAGTTGTTGAACTAACACCACTTACGGAATTAGTTGACGGCGTTATCTCCGAATCCAAAGTCCAAATAAATAGAATCCCCGATTTTCCTGTCCTTGATTCTAGGCAAGGGCAATATGGTAATTTCAAGGTGCGTGACGTTGGTGAACGAGCTTATGAAGTAAACCGGGAAAAGAGAAAGAAGATAACGACTTGGCAAACTAGATGAAGCAAAGAATGTTTTATTGTTTGAGCCCAAATTATCCACTTTATTAAGCCCAACTCGTGTGTTATTATATTTTATGAGAAACACACAATAGTAATGAATCCACACAGTTCCTATAATTTTAAAGATGTTGATAACAACAACAAGTAACAGTAATAGTCAGTTTTTCTATTTTGCTTTATATCATCATTTAATTTAATTTTCAAAGAAAAGGGACCAGAAAATGAATAAATACATACATGAGGGAGGAGTATACAAAAACCAACACTTGATGGGATTATTAGTAAGAGCCTTTTTTAGTTGGGTCTCCAGACAAAATGTGGGTTTCATGTTCATTCATTAAATTGTCTTTTAAACAAAAATAATCATGTCGGTTCATGCCTACAGCTATATTTTTTATTTATTTTAAATTATACTACTAAAGTGACCTAAAAAAAAGAGGAACTAAAATAATGCACAGAGGAGCATCGATCGTTGCTTTCTTTTTCTTTCTTTTTTTGTCAATATTTGGGCCACAAATGGTCGGTCCATTAGCCAAACCTACATTATCGTAGGCGCGGGGAATCGATCCCGGGTGGAGTGATGCTACCTGTCTTCTGTGGACTTATGACTGACACTAGACCAAGGTCACTTCCACGTCGTTGCTGTCTTCATAAAAACAATTTGGGATATTTTATCATATGTTTCGAGTTTAGGTTAACTAAACCAAATTTCGGTTCAAATTTTAAATCCGGTTTAGCAGTACTCAACAATTATAACTTGAACTATTATTATATTTCTTTGGCTTTTCTCTGTTTCACTCACTTCCCACTATAACTGACTAAAAAAAAAAAAAAGACTCATAACTGTTGTCTATTGTTCAAATTCCACAAAAACAATGAACGGAGAGATGAGCGGAGAGTCAACGGAGAATAATAAACAACACTCTGAAAAGATGCCGGAAAAGATAGATTACGTGTTCAAAGTGGTTGTCATCGGAGATTCAGCTGTCGGAAAAACACAGCTCCTTTCACGTTTTACACATAATGAGTTTTGTTTTGATTCAAAGTCAACCATTGGTGTCGAGTTTCAGACACGCACCATCACTCTTCAAGCCAAACTCGTTAAAGCTCACATCTGGGATACCGCCGGTCAAGAAAGGTAATTAATATATTTCGCATTATTATATAAAGAAATGGTGAAAAACATTGGTAATTCATTATTAGTTCTCTATGGCTGAATCTTAGATTTGGATATTTGTATTAATGATTATCATGGAATTTGGATCACCGTATTTAATTAATTAATTGATTTTGAATAATTTTAATGATTATCTTGAATTGCTTCCCATTATTAATGTCTGATATTTTGTTTTATTTAGATACAGAGCGGTGACGAGCGCGTATTATAGAGGCGCGTTAGGTGCGATGGTGGTTTACGACATTACCAAACGTGTCTCATTCGACCACGTGGCTCGTTGGGTTGAAGAATTACGTGTCCACGCCGACGATTCCGCCGTGATTATGCTCGTCGGTAACAAAGCCGATTTAGCCGAAAATCAACGCGCTGTTACAACAGATGACGCCGTTGAATTCGCCGAGACACAACGGCTCTTTTTCTCGGAAGTCTCTGCTCTAAGCGGCGGAAACGTTGACGACGCTTTTTTCCGTTTACTAGAGGAGATATTCAGTCGCGTTGTTGTTTCTAGAAAGGGTATGGAATCTGACGGTGTTCCTACCGTTAAACTTGACGGTTCCAGAATTGATGTGATCTCTGGTTCGGATCTTAAGACGACCATTGAACAACAATCTTCGTGTTTTTGTTGATTTTTTTTATGATTTTTTAAGTTTTGGGCAGATTATTAATGAGCCTTATTTTTTAAGTCCATGTATTTGTTAATTATGGGCTTTTCATATATCTGTTAATGTGTGTTTTAAATGTAGGGTCACAGTTACTATGTTATGAACCTTATGATACGTCTTCATTCAAGCCAATACAAGTTAAATGGAGTTTAATGAGATCATTAAATACAATAATCAATCAAGATCACTAATTAAGCACAAAATGTTTTCGTGACCATCAACTACGAGTGTCACTAATTAGAATCTCCAGAATATTAATCCAAATCCAGCTCAAGATATGATTCTTTTTGCTAGTAACCGAATAATATAAAGTGCTCCAATCACAAACTTGCTTTTTCTCTCGGAATCTAAAAATGGGTCTTTGTTATATGATCAAATATATTTAACATAACATAACCAGCATATTATACACTGATTATGATTACTACTACACCACCAAAGTGCTTTGTGGCCACTGAGTTTCCTATTTTTTTCCTTGATTCCTCTGTATTATGTGTAAAGTTACAGATCAGTTTATAATCTTTATCACCAAAAGATAGATTCTCTAACAAACAAAAAAAATAAGTTGCATAGTTGGATGTTTCAAATTTTCAAGAAACCATTTCTTTTAAACTAAAAAGAGGCACAATTTTTGTGGATTGAAGGACATAAGAAATCATATATAGATTACCTTGAGAGTAAGATATAAACTATATATGTGCTCATCGTTATATGTTAAATATTCTCCAAAATAAATTTAGAATTTACACGAATGGTCGTTGACTATAATAGGCAAAACCAAAAGCGGAGGAATTTGAGGAGAAAAGTCATACGCTCACGACTTGGAAGGAAACTCTTCATCAAAATAGCATCTTTGAACACAATAGTGATTATACGAAAACATATAAGTATTATCTTGTTGTTATTATATTGGTTATTTTATTAAGATATGAAAATTACTTTATTAAGATTCATATATTGTCATTTTTCTTACTTATAGCATATAAAAACATGACTAATAATGTAACATCCCCATCCCGCCCCTACCGTGTACCACACAGCGCCTCTCTCTAGGCCCGTGGGCCCACCCTGTCCGACGGGTCGAGAATGTTACTTCGAGAGTCTAACATTTCCTTTAATGTGATATTGTTCGCTCTGGGCCCTAAGGCCCTCACGATTTTTCTTATTGGGTATCACCCCAAAAGGCCTCACATTAAATTGGGGTTAAACTCTCCCTTATATATTAGATTTTCATTCTCTAAATATCCGATGTGGGACGAATGTCACAATTCACCCCCACTCAAAGGCGCAACGTCCTCGTTGCGCACCAGGCCCAGACAATCGGCCCTCTAGGTCAGAACTAGAGTGGCTTCTCGCTCTGATACCACTTTGTAACATCCCCATCCCGCCCCTACCGTGTACCACACAGCGCCTCTCTCTAGGCCCGTGGGCCCACCCTGTCCGACGGGTCGAGAATGTTACTTCGAGAGTCTAACATTTCCTTTAATGTGATATTGTTCGCTCTGATACCAAATTGTAACATCCGTCCCGCCTAATCCGAGGACGGAGTGTCACTTACGTATCGAAAACCCGCAAGTTATAATATAAGGCAAAAGTCTACTTTATTGAATAAAAATCTGAAGAAAACTCGTAGTCTGACAATGCGATCACAACTGTCTGAATAGAAGATAAGGTGAAAACAATAAAACGTAAAGTAACGACGAAAGCAAGCCCTCATCAGTCTGCTCAGCGCCCTGAGCCTGTTGGCCCTGTCGCCCCTGATGTGTCATCTGCCGAGCGACCTCTTCCGCAGCTACTCGGGCGGCCTCCAACGCGGCTACACGAGCAGCCTCCCGGGCGACCTCTCGTACCGAATCTTGGATAGCAGCTCGGGTGACTTCCTCGACCATCTGTCTAACTGTGTCCGGCTCCACCTGTGGTGTGACAGAGCGGCCACTGGCGGTTGGGCTGCTGCCCCCATTCTGCAGACTCCCATCGGCAGTCTCCTGCGAAGAGGCTGAGGCCGCGGTACGGGCCAGCTGAGAGCGGGTGAATCTCCTATGCATCCTCGGTAACATCTGAAAGAAAGAACGTGCCAATCAGACTTTGCAAGTTTCTCAGCAATTGAAAACAACACAGAGACAACCTAACAACGAGCAACTACAACCCCGGTTCCCCCCCCCGACAGATCGGTCCTCCAGGTCAGAACTGGAGTGACACCTCGCTCTGATACCATTTTGTAACATTCTCGACCCGTCGGACAGGGTGGGCCCACGGGCCTAGAGAGAGGCGTTGTGTGGTACACGGTAGGGGCGGGATGGGGATGTTACAAATAAAGCATAGTATATTATACTCAATTTTTAAACGTCTGCGTTTCCTTATAAAAATGTAACAAATAGAATACTGATCAGTATAAAATTATTCAATAAATGAAATTAGATGGGACATATGTAAGAATAATCTTCAGGACTTGTGTTTATTTAGTTAAAAAAGTATATGTAGAGTGATATAGTAATTTGAATGTAGCAAACAAAACATGACATATGCATATAGATGACCACGAGGGCGTATTAATTAATTGGGTTATTAACTTATTAGCATATACCCGTTTCAGCACCAACAAGTAATTTCGTTATATAATATATATTCATAGTTTAAAAAGTATTCTCTGATTTGCCATTGGCTAAGATCTTTACATAATTCGTATGTCTATTTAAAGCTTCACAAACACCCAAACTTAAATCACAGCCCAAAAACGGAAAAATATCACAAAACAAAACAAAACAAAAACATTTTATACATAGTGTTTTCTTTCAATATGATAACGGAAATAGAAAATTTATGGGTCTTTGCCCTCTCATCAAAACTCAATGTTTTCATGCAAGAGCAGTTTGTTTCTTTTCTTGTTGCCATAATTATAACTTGGTTTACCTTAACAATCGTGTTTTGGTCAACTCCTGGTGGACCGGCTTGGGGAAGATACTTCTTCACTCGCCGGTTTACTCTCGGTTATAACCAAAAAACCAAGAATCTTATACCCGGTCCGAGAGGTTTCCCAATCGTCGGAAGCATGACTCTAAGGTCAAGCCACGTGGCTCATCAGCGTATAGCGGAAGAGGCTACCATTACGAACGCCAAGCGCCTCATGGCGTTTAGCCTTGGTGATACTAGAGTTGTGGTGACGTGTCATCCTGACGTGGCAAAGGAAATACTAAACAGTTCGGTTTTTGCCGACCGGCCTGTTGATGAAACCGCTTACGGTTTGATGTTTAACCGAGCCATGGGATTTGCTCCTAATGGTACTTACTGGCGTACACTTCGCAAGTTAGGCTCAAACCATCTTTTTAACCCGAAACAAATCAAAAACTCGGAGGAGCATAGGCTAAAAATCGCGAACAAGATGGTGAATGCGTTTGCACGTAACGCTGAAACCGCGTTTGAAGTGCGCGATTTGCTGAAAACGGCGTCGTTGTGTAACATGATGGGTTTGGTTTTCGGTAAAGAGTACGAATTGGAGTCTAAGAACAACGTGGAATCGGAATGTTTAAAGGGTTTGGTCGAAGAAGGTTACGATCTTCTCGGTACGTTAAATTGGACCGATCATCTTCCTTGGTTGTCCGGTTTAGATTTCCAACAAATTCGGTTCAGGTGCTCTCAGCTTGTACCACAAGTAAACCAGCTGTTGAGCCGAATCATCCGTGAACAGCGTGTTGCCACGTGTAATTTTCTTGATGTGTTACAATCTCTTGATCAAGGCTCCAATAAATTATCAGATTCAGATATCATCGCTGTTCTTTGGGTTATTTTTCCTATTCTAGCTTTAACTAATATTAGTATATAATAATTAAATCAAATTAATTAACGTTTGAAATTGTTGTTCTGTTAGGAAATGATATTTAGGGGAACGGACACAGTGGCGGTTTTGATAGAGTGGGTCCTAGCTAGGATTGTGACGCATCCCAAGGTTCAATCAACGGTCCACGATGAGCTTGACCGAGTAGTTGGAAAATCCAGAGCCGTTGCTGATTCAGATCTGCCATCACTCACTTATCTAACGGCTATAATTAAAGAAGTGTTAAGGATGCATCCACCAGGCCCACTTCTCTCTTGGGCCCGTCTCTCTATAACAGACACAACCGTAGACGGATATCACGTGCCAGCTGGGACCACCGCGATGGTCAACATGTGGGCTATAGCACGTGACCCTCACGTGTGGGAGAATCCTTTAGAGTTTAAGCCTGAGAGGTTTGTGGCTAAAGAGGGTGAAACCGAGTTCTCTGTTTTCGGGTCGGATCTGAGATTGGCACCGTTCGGGTCGGGTAAGAGGGTTTGCCCGGGAAAGAGCCTTGGACTTGCAACGGTGTCGTTTTGGGTTGCTACGCTCTTACACGAGTTTGTGTGGCTGCCTAGCGTTGAGGCTAACCCTCCAGATCTCTCCGAGGTTTTGAGGCTTTCGTGTGAGATGGCTTGTCCTCTGGTCGTTAACGTGCGTCCCAGGCGTAAGTTAGCATAAAATGTGGGTTGGAATGGTCAGTGCACTGAAGTTTCAAAAATTGGAAGGAAACAAAAAAAATCTATGTATAAATAATATAAATAAACGTTGAAAAGAAAACATGTGTGTCCTTAATTAGAGCGAAGTGAATTCGCCCATCTTTTATTGATTAAAACTTTATAAAGGTATTTGTGTTATGTGAAATAAAAACTAATGTATCGTACGTTTGATGTGGTTTTACGTAATTTTATGAATTTCCATCGTTAGAAAGTACGTATATGTCTAACAACAAATCTAACTATTATTATTATTACAAATCTAACGATATATCGTTCCACTTGGCAAAATTAAACTATACTGGCGTGTTGAATGATTAACTCAATAATAACTTGTCTCCAAATTTGATTATATTATCCAAAAATGCTTTGGTCATCCTTGATTTCCTGCGAAATTTCTCATTTAGTACTTAGTAGGTCAAGTCAAGTACTCAAGAGACATATATATATATATATCGAGTATTATATATATTAATATGACGGGGAGTATACTAACGAATTATTAATTACGAAGATCAAGTGTTTGATTAAGTAAAAGCTGTGTACGTACGTAGTTATACTATAATTATTTAGGGAATGCAATATTTCGGAGGTTTCCTGGGAATCGAAAGTTGACCTCTGTAAATTATAAGATCTAATGGTTTTTAGGAATCATATATAGGTCTAATTTTCTACATCGAATCTTATATTATTAATACAAAGATGGAGAGAGAAAATGAGTTCGAAAATCTTACGTGTCATCACCTGAGTAATTCTGATCCCACATCATTAAAAAATTCATTGAAAATTTATAAAAGCCCAAAACAAAAAGCCTAAATTTATCACAAAGTCTCTTTAATAAACATAATAAATGGATAATATATTTAGTAAATTTTGAAAAACCCATAAAATATAAAAATATAATATCAAAAAATCCATAAGAAACACAATTTATAATTTCAAATAGATCTCAATAATATTTATATGTTATATTCATCACATAAAGTTCAAAATAATAATAAAACATATTGTTCATTTACAAATAACAATATTATTTTATAAAATTGTATTCAACACCAAAATTTGACAAAACATAAACACATATTTGCATGAATATTAGAATATTGTGGGGGCCCACAGGTTAAAAGCCCACCTAGAACCCTATAAAGATGCTCTTTGCCGAGTAACGTTGAATTACAATGGCAAAATAAAAGATCATCCAAAATATTGCCTTTGTAATGTATATCGTTAATCAAATTCACAAATTTTAATCCCTAGTCAATCATTATCACAACATAGTCGGAGTTTTCAATTATTAGGTCAACGACTAATTGATTATTATTTACTTTTGTTAAAATATGAACACAAAAACTTTTTTTTAAAAAAGTTCCATCTAACTTATATAATTCGACAACCCCTTAAACTTGAGATATTCACAACATCATAAGCCTCTCGTAAGAATAATTAGTTACATCAAAATAAATAGATTAATTTAAAATAACCTCATCATAAGGCTACACATAATTAATGAAGAATATAGTAATGAAAAAAAAAAGTGCATAGGCAAAAACAAGTTGGGAGGAATGAAGCCTGGTCCGGGGATACTCTCTCAAAATACATATTTTTTTTTTTAACAATATCCTCGTTCCACACAACATTCCCCTCAATTCATATATTGCTTAATTCGTTAGTTTTTACTCATGGTAATATATTTTATTACCTCTCCTTCTAGAGAGAGAGAAAAAAAAAAAAAAAAAAAGAAGAGAGAATGGTGGTGGTGATGACGAGGGAATGATTGAGTGGCTGAGTAAAAGACGGGGCCTTTTATTAACCGAGTCGTCATCCCCCCTAAACCCTATCTATTTTCTTTTTTAATAAAAAATGTATTTATTTTAATTAATTTCCTTGCAGTTAGTTAATGCATACATTTTTGACACGTCACAATTTTTGTACTTGGAAATAAATATATACAGATTCGTTTTAGATTACTGATTCCTAAAACTAATCCGTCGGATTAACTACCAAGCATAATACGCTTCTGATGATTCTATATCTTTGATGATAAAACTTTCCTTATAATTAACACTCTATGTCTGAGGTTAACCATTGATCAGCTGAATTAACCACATTTGAACACCATTTTTTTTATGCTATCGGTTATATAATAATGTTTGTATTCCAAGTAAAAAATTTGAAACCTAACAATTTTTAAACACATAAATGAATGTATATATTATTGACTTGCCAAGTTAGTCAGAAGAGTGGTTGGGGTCTATTTTGGATGACCTATTGGGAAACCACAATTTAATTTTTTGCATCTTCTTTTTGGCTATCCAACAACTTACATTAAATACGTACATTTTTTTCTTTTTGACAAAGAACTAGGATTTATATGTCTATAAATTTAATTTAGAAATTAGTTAGGGAGAATCATAAAACTACACCGTTTGAATTACATTTCACAAAATTACACTATTTCCAAAATACTTCACAAAACTATACATAATTACTCAAAATTAAATTCAAATAAAACCTACCCACACAATCCTACCATCTTAATATTATAACATAAACACTAATTAGCGAACCCAAATAAAAATATTTTAATTTTAGTAATTTTTAAAAGGGTAAATCAAGTTTTTAAAATTTTGAAAGGGTGTAAATATGTGAAAAAATTAAATTATGTGTAGTTTTGTGAAGGACATGTTGAAAGGGTGTAGTTCTGTGAATTCCTCAATTAGTTATACATATTTTGTTTTTAAAGAATATATAAAACTATTTAGAACTTTTCATTTTATTATAGTTTTTTTAATATTTTACGAACAAATAATAATTTAATAATAAAAATTGTTATAATTTTTTTTTACTATATATTATCGAAATTATCCGAATTTAAAATACTAAACCGGAACATAACTAAAATATCCAAGTTGAAACTAATCCAAAAATAAATATCTCGAACGGTAAGATAAATTTTACTAACCGAAAACCCGTAATTGAAATCTGAAACAAAACAATTTTTTTAAATAGAACCTAAGGACCCAAATTATTTAAATATTAAAAGTTATTGAAGTAAATATTCTATATAATAAATGTTTAACATAATTTATAAGGTTATTTATCCCAAACTATTTTACACTATAGAAATTGTTATTTATTATATTATAAAGTGGACAAAATACTTGGATATAAATTAACGCATCGAAACCAAACTGAAATATTCGAACCGAAACCGATTCATAAATTAGAGAAATTCACTACCCGAAAACTCGGAACCAAAACTGAATAATCTAAATTTGTAAAATTGAACCGAATTTCCAGGTTTATATACCCGAATTTTACACTATGAAAATTGTTATTTATTATATTATAAGGGTGGGCAAAATATTCGGATACAAATTAACATATCAAAACAAAATTGAAATATTCGAACCGAAACCAATAAAAAAAAATAAGTAACTCGAACGGATAGAAAAATTTACTACCCGAAAACCCGGAACCGAATCCGAATCGAACCTAAATTTTTAAAATTTAACCGAATTACCGGATTTACCCAAAAATATTTAAAATAGAACTAAATTTAAAATAAGAATATAATAATATAATAATGATATTAGTGGCTGGTTTTTTTCTTGAAAATTTGTCAAATTTTAACTATTTCTTGTATGTCAAATTTTTAAATTAAGAAATAATAATGTTTGTTTTGAACTTGTTTTGTTTAATTAAAATTGTTATCAAAGTTAATGATAAGATTATCCTTATAGATTTTGTTTGGTAAACATAATTTATGGTTTTATTTTTAATGATTTTTATTTCTATGTTTAAACCCAATGACATAGTATGTAAATAAGTGAGTTTTTTTGCAAAAATTTAAAAGAGTACTTCAAAATTAATAATATAGATGCTAAATTTTCTATCGTACCTCCAAGCATTTTTAATAATATATAGTTTACATGCAATATAAAACCTAACATTAAATAATTAAAAAAATTCAGATTTATCTAAAATGTATAACTTCTGATTTTTTGGAACACATTGGATACGTATATACTTTTTACAATAAATTGATCCATACTCGACAAAATAGTTTCAGATAGACAAACGATATATAGTTTAATACGAAGTACACATTATATAATTACAAGTAGAATTAGGCATAAGCTACTTGGAAGTTTTCGGGGGAGATGTTTACGACGTGAAGCCATGTTGTTGTTTCTTTCTGGCGTGGGGTATTTTCCCACTTTTTATAACATATTTTATCATCCAAGTTTTAATAGTTTATTTCTACCATTTAAACCGTAAATCTATAGAAGAAATGTTAATTATCTTAAGTCATCTCGTGACCAGATAATCAAATTAATTATATAACTGTGGTGAAACATGATCAAATTAATATAGTGATGATTAATTTGGAAGTCGACCTAGTAGGCGCGTAATTAATCTCAACTATATATTTTTTTTTTTTTTTGTCAACATTTGGGCCACAAATGGCCGGCCCATTAGCCAAACCTACACTATCGTAGGCGCGGGGAATCGATCCCGGGTGGGGTGGTGCTACCTGCCTCCTGTGGACTTATGAATGCCACTAGACCAAGGTCACTTCCCATCTCAACTATATTTTGTTTTAAGGTTTTTTTAACAAAAAATCTTCACCAACATTTTATACTATTGTTATTTGAGTCATATATACGCCATTTATTTCAAAAGACAACACAGAACTGGCTAGTGGCTACCTCCTCCTTTACGGTAGCATTGTAATTAGTAAAGTAATAAATTTAAAAGGGCTGTGTCAAGTTTTGAGGCATGTTTGTCTCGTTGCTCTTCGCCATCAATAACTACAAGTCTATTATTAATTGCATCAATTTATTGTACTTCTAATTTACTTCTAAGCAATTATAATATATTGTTTTTATCATGATTAATTTTTTTTATGTGATTATCCAATGCAAGTGAAGTAAGTACACTGCTTCATTTGGTTGGACAAAACATTTTGTTTTCTTTAGAAAAAAATCAAATAAAGGATTATAGATTACAATGTACAGTTCTTTAATACTCTCTCCGTTTTTTAATGTAGGATTTTTTAGAAAAAATCAATAATTAACGAGTTATTTAAAATGATTTTTTTAACCTCATTTATTATTGCTATTACGATTGATAGAATATAAACGTGATAAATCGTAAATGTATAAGTAATGACATAATAGGAAAATATGTGTCAATTATTTTAAGAAAATCTTACATTTAAAAACAAGTTTTTTCTAGAAAATCATACGATTAAATATTAACATTTATATACATGTATATTCGGTCGAAAACAAAAAATTTCACACAACTTTGGAAATTGTAACTTGATTTGACTTTTGGATAGTTCTTCATAGAAATTTCGAAGTTTGACCAACAATTGTACTAGACACGAGTTTTTATCTTAACAATAACATATTATCGATGGCCCAAAATAATAATTTTGTATATAATTAACGGGCCTTAAAATTGTGTGTTTTTGGTATCTACTAATCAGTAAAATCAAGACTTCAAATCTGTTAATTGAATCTATTAAGGCCCAATATAATCAATTTTTTTTTTTGACATCACCCAATATAATCAATTAGGAGGAATGATATTACTTTTTTAAGGGGAAGTGGCTTACTAGCAAGATTCATAAGTTCACAAGAGCAGGCTAACACTCTCCCACCCGGATCAATTCCTGCCCTACTAAGAGATGTAGGACGGTTAATGAACGGCCAATAGAAATTTCAAATGGTTGACAAAAAAAAAAAATATTACTTTTTTAACTGAAATCGATAACCCAATGTTGACCATCTGTTTTGACTTTTAATTGGTTTATCTCTGCGAACAAATTCACGGCTCTTCTTACGCCTCTGTTATCCGCCGCCGTGAAATAGTCGTGACCGAATAAAATCCCACCGGGTCTAAGTATCCGAACCGCCCGGTTTATATCCGCCCAAGCCGAATTGAAATCGTGACCAGCGTCTATCTCCACCAGATCCGCCGTCACTCCCCACTCACACAGCTTCTCTAAACCGGAACCGGCAATATCGAACCGGTGAAATCTGAGCTGACCACGTTTTGCATAAACTGGTACAGTAGCAAAACATCGCCGTTAACCAAAGCCACGTCTTTAAACCGGTCTCGAAAACCGGGCCAGCCACGGAAATCGTCGACGCAGAGGATCTGAGTCTCTTCGAGTCCTAGACGGCGCGTGAGATTCGCCATGTGTATCGCCGACGCGCCAAGGAAACTCCCGATCTCGACGATCGTCCGTGGTTTGACTCGGCGGATTAGATTCTCGAACACAGCTCCGTACGACCCCCAGCCTTTGATTCTTTTTTGTCGGAGGAATTTTCCGGCGTGCGGTGGCGGAAAATCAGTGTAAGGAGAAGTTCCGTTAAAGATCCAGTCGATAACCTTTTGGCGAATTAATTCCGGCGGAAGAAGATCTCCGCAGCGAGTTTTTACTCGGAAGTTTTCGATTGAGCACTTTGTGACGGTTCTAAACGCCGACTTAGATGGTGGCTGTTGCGGCGGCGGTTGTCGATGATAGCAGGCGGAGAAATAACCAAAAGCGTAGGTTAGCACTATGAGTATAACGTACGCCGCCTTGGTTTTCAAGAATTGAAATCCATCGCGTTTGTCCTTCATGTTCAAGTTTTCAAGGGATTATGGAATAATTGTGATTGTAATTAAGCTTATATAATTCAAATTATGAGTATTTAATTATTCAATATTTTTGCGGGTTTGTTTGTTAAGATATGTTTATTATAATCAGTTAAGTAATCGCTCTTTCCTCTATGATGATCTAATTAAATTTGACTTTACGTGTCTAGAAAGTTTCAAGTGATGTAGTCATCATTTATAATAACCTAATTAGCTTTATCCTTTGACCTTATTAATATGAAAACGATGGCCCAGTTTGTCCTTGCTTGGTAAACAATATTGGACCTTACTTTATTTATAAATGTAAGCATGTAACAGTTTATGTTAATTATCCATGAGAAAAATAGTTTCTGTTAGTTATAGGTAGCTAACAATAACAAACCTTGAAAAATGATGTTACTAAACCAAACTAATAAGCCCAACTTGTACTAGAAAAACACAATACATTACAACAGCGTTTGTGAAAACTATTCCAACAGTCTGTCTATAAAGGAAACTAATGCAAATCCCTTTTTATGAGACTTGGAAGAAAGCATATAAAGTTCTAAAATATAAACAAAACAAAAGCTTCTTTTTGGATCGTTTTCATTTGCCATCATCTTTTCCTAGTGCACCACCTGATCCATCTTGCTTGCCTCCTCTATGCCCAACTGTTAGTTATAGAAACAAATGAACAAAGTTATATGTGTTAGCTAACAAATAAGTTCACTTCTGTTCTATAGAGACTATGAGTTGAGTATTTTCATAATGAAAAGAGTTACCGTTTGCACCGCTTCCTCCAAGAGCTGTTTCAGGTTGTTGCATCATATTGTTGTTGTTGTTGTTGAAACCCATTGGTCTAATACCCATGTGTCCTTGCATAGCTTGTTGATGTATAAGCTGCTGCTGCTGCTGCTGCTGCTGTTGTGGATCCATAAGCTGGTGTGGGCTACCACCAAACTGTAAAGGACCTCTTGGTGGGAAAAGACCAGCGGGCGACCCTTGTTGACCCATTCCTAAAGCGTGTGGGTGTTGGACAAAATAGCTAGGCGGCTGCATCCCAGGATGTGGTGTTGTCATCTAACATAAAAACACATTCAAAAGTAAGAAAAGATGATATGCATGTTTAGTGTTGTGATTGATCAGAACAAACTTGTTGAGGCATAGCTCCTGGTGGTGGTCCAGCTCCTGGTGTAGGTGGTGGAGGCTGAGCATCAGCGATTGCAGCGAGGTACATTAAGTTCTTCTGTAGAACAGCTTGGTACCTTATTAACATAACAGAGTCAGTATGTATGTGAGTCTAAATCCCATTACGGTATAAGAGATGGGTAATAATGAGACTTACTGAGCACATTCAGGAAGTTTACCAAGATTCTGATTCTCCATGATAGCCAATATTAGCTTCTTGTTCTCATCAAGGTACTGTGTTTTAAACACAATGAAACCAATATGAACAAGAAAGACAAGTAAAACAAATACAAAGCCAGACTGATTAATAAGCACATCAAGAACAATCCTAACTAACTTTGGTTACTAAAAACAGTTAGTGAGATTCCATAAGAAGAGTAGAATATTAATTACAGTTGCGAGATAGATTCATATTCAGAGGAAAAGATAAAAACACTTTTAGACTAATAAGAGCCACCAATTAAAGAAGAGAATAGCAAAATCGCAAGTAAAGAACCTTTTGGATCTGATCAGTAGTAATGTTTGTTTGTGAAATCGAAGGAACCATCTGAAACATTTGCGGAGATTGTTGCTGCATCTTCTTCTTCTTCTTCACTGTTTCTTCGTCGCCCTAAAACCCTACTTTTCTCTTCTTCTTCTCCACAGGAAAAAAAAACCCAGAAATTGATAATAAATGTTTGCAAGATTCAACGAATATTTATACACTAATCTCCAATTTATTACTTTGGATTCGTCTCGATTTCCCCTCTTGAATTATTATTTTTTTGGGGGTCAAAAGTTCCGCCTAATTTTGGTTTTTAGTTCAACAAGTTTGGGCCTTATGTGTTAGCCCAATACAATATTTTATATAAATGGGCCAATTAATAAGTAACTTGTCGTAAAACAACTTTTACCGCAAAACGTGGGGAATTTTATTAACTCAGAAACAATATACTCACTAAAATTAACAACAAGAAATAAAAAATAAAAAAAAGTCAAACTTTAATAACAGGGTCATGGTAATATTGTTGTTGATGGTCGTCCCTCATCGTCGTCGTGGTCGCAGAGATCGGAGATTAAAACGGAGAGAGAGAGAAAAGAGGGAGTGGCTACGAGGATAAGACCGATAGGAACCATCCATAGATTTGAATTAGTTGGATGATATTTGTAATGCCAATATGTTATTACCAATGCTCCAAACATTATCACTATCATCGAATACAATACGAACATCAACGACGACATCACTAATCCCTTCTTCTTTTTCTCCACATTTTTCTTCATGTTGCACTCTTCTTGATCCATTTTTTGCAAACAGATTTTAAACAAAAAATAAACAGAGAGTATTGTATATATTGTATAATGATTTATGCTTTATTTATTTTGTAACTGAGAAGTGAAAGAGAATTAAAGGAGGGGGTGATAAGAGATTTTACATTTTATTATATTGAGTGTAAGAGTAAGTTTATATATATAGACAAATGTTAATTAGGATTCTATAAGTGTATGCTGGATTTAAAAAAATAATATTTCAAAATCAAAATTGATTATATATGTTTGGTGTCTGTCCACATGAAATATATCTTACTTATATACAATATGTTCAAATAAATGAAAAAGTATATATGTATACACAATATGTCTTTTTCAAAATAAATACAATTTTAGTCTTTTTAAGGAAGAAAATTTAGGTATTTTTGAAATAATAGTAGTAGAAGTTATAATTTCTGTTACGAGAAACGTGTGAGAGGATGAAGGGAAACAATAATGCCGTGTGATGCAAACAGAGTTACGTATATGGATCTTTTAAGAAGAAAAATACAATCTAACCCGCCTCTATTATTTATACGTACCAAATATCTTTAAAACTTGGTTACTAAAATCGCAAATAATACAACCCCCAATAGCAAAACTATGTGAGTAAACGGTTAGGTCTTTCCACTATATTACACTTGCAAATGTTTTTTATTTTATTTTGTTATGTATTTAATCACACAACAATGGCCCAGTAGAGCAGAAGTGAATAAAGTTAGTGGGCTGTTAAATGGGCCATAAATTAATAATATGGGCTATTTTCCGTAGCCCAACTTGATTACCAAATAGAAACATAAACGTAGGGTTCGGTCATCCGGGATACTCCCGAGAACCATAAATGAGACTCATATAAGACTTATCCCAAAGATTCATGGGCCGAAGAAAGTATCCGATTATAGACCAATAGCTCTATGCAATGTATATTACAAGATTATCTCAAAGCTCCGCACGCAAAGACTACAACCATTGTTGGGTATATTGGTAGCCGAGAACCAATCTGCGTTTGTCCCGGGGAGATCTATTTCGGACAATGTTCTCATTACACATGAAGTGCTCCACTACCTCAAAACCTCGGGAGCAAAAAAGCATTGCTCAATGGCAATTAAAACGGACATGTCTAAAGCTTATGATCGACTAGAATGGGAATTTATAAGACTTGTGCTTATCCGGTTCGGGTTCCATAGAAGATGGGTTTTTTTGGGTCATGGAATGTGTGAGTACGGTCTCATACTCAATCCTAATGAATGATGAGGCGCGGGGAAACATCATTCCGCAAAGAGGAATCCGACAAGGTGACCCGCTATCTCCATACTTATTTATACTTTGTAGCGAGGTCCTCTCGGGTCTATGTGCTAAGGCGCAAAGAGATGGGAGATTACAAGGTATACGGATCGCGTTAAAGAGCCCAAGGCTTAATCACCTCCTTTTTGCGGATGACACGATGTTCTTTTGCAAAACTTCACCAAAGTGTGTCAACGCACTTCGAGAGATTCTAGAAAATTATGAAAAAGTTTCGGGACAAAAGATCAATGCTCAAAAATCATCAATCACATTCTCAAAGAAGACCCCATCGGACGTAAAAGAAAGAGTGAAAAGAGACCTTAAAATAACCAAAGAGGGTGGAGTTGGAAAATACTTGGGGCTGCCGGAACATTTCGGTAAACGGAAAAAGATCTCTTTGCGGCAATATTAGACAAGATGCGCCAAAAGATGATTAGTTGGTCGACTAGATTCTTATCATCGGCCGGGAAGTTAACTTTACTCAAAAGTGTCCTTACCGCGATGCCTACTTATGCTATGTCATGTTTTAAGCTCCCCGAGTCTCTTTGTAACCAAATAAGATCTTTGTTGATAAGATTTTGGTGGGATGCAAACCCGACGATAGGAAAATGTCGTGGGTAGCTTGGTCAAAACTAACACAAGGCAAGCAATTAGGAGGACTTGGCTTTAGAGATTTACAAGCTTTTAACGATGCAATGTTAGCTAAGCTAAGTTGGCGAATCCTACAAAATCCAAAGTGTCTACTAGCCCGTGTGTTGAAAGGCAAGTATCATCCGGAGGAGAGCTTCTTGAAGAGTGGGGAAAGCTGGGCTAGTTCACATGGGTGGAAAGGTATTCAAAAAGGTAGAGATTTGATCAAGAAAAACTTAGGATGGGTCGTTGGCAATGGAGAGACTATCCGCCTATGGCATGACCCATGGCTCTCTTTGACCGAGAAACAAGCGCCAATGGGACCAGCACCACACTAAGAGGGTATGATCATCCCGTTTCCACACTACTATTGAATAGTGGGGAGTGGGACAGAGAAAAAATTCAAAGGTTGTTTCCACCTTAAAACATGTCATACTAGGAATTAAGCCTAGCAAAAAAGGAGCAAAAGATAAGATGATTTGGTTGAAATCAAAATCTGGAATTTACACTACGAAATCGGGATATCATGCGGCTATGGAGGACGTAGATGAAGGAATAAATATCCCGGGCATGGAAGGTTTTGATTGGATAAGAGAGGTTTGGATGCTCAATATCCCAAACAAGCTCAAGCTTTTATATGGAAAATTTTTCATGAAGCCATCCCAACAGGAGACAATCTAATCAAGAGAGGAATACAAATTGAAGGAAAATGCACTAAATGCGCTGAACCTGAAACATTGATACATCTATTAGTACATTGTAACTTCGCTTTGCAGGTTTGGAGACTAGCACCGTTTTCAAAGGATTTCTCTGATCAAGATCTTGTCGCTACGAGAATGGTGGATTTTTGGAAGATAGCAAAGAAGAGAGTGTGCTTACCTCCAACCGGATTAGCCGCAGGACCACTAACTCCCTGGATACTGTGACATCTTTGGATAGCGAGAAACCAAAAGATTTTTCAGGATAAAAACTTCACGGCGGAAGAAACAATCAATAGGGCTTTAACGGCGGCAAAGGAATGGACCTCGGCTCAACAACCGGTTCAAAACGGAGGAGAGAGGTACATGATTCATGTCAACAAGGAACATATATGACATGTAAGATTGATGCGGCATGGATGGCGGACAAGAAAGCAAGGGCTTGGCATGGATCTTTAACGGACCAACCGAAGCGCCGATCGCAGCTCAAAGGCTTTGTTCTTCGTAGGTTCTCCGTTAATGGGGGAGGCATTGGCGATGAGAATCGCCATGGAACAAAGCTATACTTTTAGTTATAAAGATATCACCTTCGAATCCGATTCGATGCAATTGGTGAAGGCATTGACGGAACATACTCAAAGTTGCCGAGCTTCATGGTATTATTTGTGATATTGTGTCGAGTTCGTTATGTTTGATTCGGTAAACTTCCAAGCTATCCCACGTTCGTAAACGGAAGCCGACCTTTTGGCAAAGCAAGCGCTTGCAAACTTTGTAACAAACCTTTAATTAAATGATCAATGGTTGTGCACAAAAAAAAAAAACGTAGGGTTCGGTCTAGTAAAACTACAAACCGACCTAAATTCATATCTTCAAAATAAACCAAACTTAGTTTCTGACTTCTCCATTGGTGGCAGAAGGACTAGCTATAAGAGATGCACTTTTTTCGGCCCTAAGTAAAGGGCTCAAATCTCTCGCAATTGAATCAGACTCATTGCAAATCATCAAAGCCCATTAATGAAGGCTTAACCCTCTCAATTCTTCTTGGAGTTCTGACAGATATTGCTAAGATTGTTACCATGTTCGAATTTGTAATCTTTAAGTTTATCCCAAGAGAAGCTAATATGTTGGCTGACTCTATGGCCAAAAGGGCCTTATCTTTGTATGGAACATCTTACGTTTAAGTTTTTAATGAAAGTTTTGTGACAAAAAAAAAAAAGTCTGAAGAATATCCAATTCGTAAATATAGGAAACTTAAAAACCTAAATCACAATTGGAGAAGTTCAAATTGATAAGTTACTCCAATTGCTTTCATGTGATGGTGACGCGATAATATATGTACCTTGCTTTTAGATTTAATGAATTTTAGATAATAAAACAATCAATGAATTTTTTTTTACAAATTATATTGCCGGGTAAAAATCCTAGTAACTCGATAAACCACTGTCTATTCTGAGTTTTTGGATGTATTACGATAAAAAAAATTAAGATGAAAAATGAGAAAAAGGCGTTTAGAAAGAAAAATTATTAGAAAGAAAACCTTATCTCATTCTGGTGTCAAGAGAGTATTTAATTATCTAATATTTTCATCCTCTGTTAAGAACAAGAAAAAAGGAAATATCGTTAAAAAAGAGAGAGAAAAAGAAATAAATATGTAGTTGCCACAAAGAAAATAGGATATATCCTTAACAAAGAAAAAGGAAATATGTAATTTTTTTTTTTTGACAACAAAGGAAATATGTAATTTACCACATAGGAAAAAGGAAAATATCGTTCATACCACAAAAAAAGGAAAATATCGTTATGAAAAAAGTAATTGACCACAAAGGAAAAAGAAAAAAATGGTATTACCGTTAAATGCAGCGTGGGAGCAATATGCCGCGCGTGAATCCAAATCTCCCCAATAATAACTCTCTCTCTCTTTGTCTGTATTGCCTTTTATAGATAGAGCCACTAGAATTAGAGAGAAGTAGAAATAGATAATATCTTTGAGATTTGAGCCTTAAGATATTTGGAGGAGAAGAAGATGAGCGGGAGAAGGAAGAAGGCGACGGTGGGGAGTAGGACGCGAGTGGGGAACTACGAGATGGGAAGAACATTAGGCGAAGGAAGCTTCGCGAAGGTCAAATACGCCAAAAACTCTATCACCGGAGTTATTGCCGCTATCAAAATCCTCGACCGTGACAAGATTCTCCGTCACAAGATGGTCGAACAGGTTCCTTCTTTCTTTTAACACTACAATATTACTTCTTATTTTATTATATCTATATATATATACGATGATTAATTAGGTTTTGATTAATCTATATATCATTGTTTATTAAATAAATAATAATTAACGATAAACATATATATGTGTGCAGCTTAAAAGAGAAATATCGACGATGAAACTGATTAAACATCCCAATGTGGTTGAAATCATTGAGGTATTATTGACCCTTCTTCAAGTACTTGTCCCCTTGAATCTAATTAATTAATTAGCTTTGTGTTAGAACATGCATATATTGTCTATATATGCTTTTTGGTTCGTACGTAATATTGGGCTGCATGCAGGTTATGGCGAGCAAAACAAAGATCTATATCGTTCTTGAGCTTGTCAATGGAGGTGAACTCTTTGATAAAATCGTAAGCAACCCCCCCCCCCCCCCCCATTCCTTTTAGTATTTTATCTTCACATTATTCTTGAATAATTTCCCATTTCCTTGGTTATTAGTATTAATTAACTTTGTTCTCCTCTTGTTACTAATATTATTATATCATTCTTTTTGATTTTGTCTCCTCATACCATAAATAGGCTCAACAAGGTCGACTTAAAGAGGACGAAGCTCGGAGTTATTTTCAGCAGCTAATCAATGCCGTGGATTACTGTCATAGCCGAGGAGTCTACCACAGAGATTTGAAGGTTTCTTTTTCTTATTTCCTGCCTGCTGTATATATATATGATTATTCATTATTATGCTCAAGTTTCTCAAGCTATTTTTATGCTTGTTTCAGCCTGAGAATCTTATTCTTGATGCAAATGGGGTTTTAAAAGTCTCAGATTTTGGACTAAGCGCCTTCTCCCCGCAAGTCCGAGTATGGAGAATTAATTGTCAATAGGATTTCTGAAAGCAACAACATATATATTAGTTTAATTTGTTTGTTTCAACACATATATTGATAAACATATTCTTTTTAATGCAGGAAGATGGCTTGCTTCATACAGCTTGCGGAACGCCTAATTATGTTGCTCCTGAGGTATGTACCACTATCTGCAGTACAAAAATGTAAATTAAGCATATCAGTTTATAAAAAATGAAGAATACAGAGAGACACATAATTCTTGATTAGTCGAATATATGAATCTTTATATCTGATGGTGCTTGCAGGTTCTGTCGGACAAAGGCTATGATGGTGCAGCAGCAGATGCATGGTCCTGTGGTGTTATTCTCTTTGTGCTCATGGCTGGTTACTTGCCTTTTGATGAGCCAAATCTCATGACATTATACAAACGCGTAAGTCTCAAAATTACATATATCTTCATATGCCTTGTTACTTTTTCTAATCTCATCTTTGGGTGTTTGAAAAATGTTTCAGATATGTAAGTCTGAGTTCAACTGCCCACCATGGTTCTCTCCAGGTGCCAAGAGAGTCATTAAGCGTATTCTTGATCCTAGCCCTATTACCGTAAGCACCTTTTAACCCTTTAAACCTTACATGAATCATAAAATGGATTGTAAACAGAGTTTTTTTATATATATGGGAATTCCAGAGAATGAGTATTGCAGAGTTACTAGAAGATGAATGGTTCAAGAAAGGGTACAAACCGCCATCGTTTGACCAAGATGATGAGGACATAAACATTGATGATGTTGATGCTGCTTTCAGTAATAACAACAACAAGGTAAGAACTGTAGATTCCCATTAATTAGTTGTGTATTAGTCAAGTTAAAGTCTAATATAACTCTGTTTTGTGTTGATACATTTGTTAGGAACGTCTTGTAACAGAGAAGAAGGAGAAACCAGAATCCATGAACGCTTTTGAACTTATCTCTAGCTCTAACGAGTTCAGTCTTGAAAACTTGTTTGATAAACAAGCCGTAATTAAGAACCTTGTTCTACTTATAATTTGATTTAATTCTCTAAAGTCATGCACATGATTGCTCAACAAAGATGTGATGTTTTTTTCTTTAATTTGATTGGTTGTGGAATTGCAGCAGCTTGTGAAGAAAGAGACGCGGTTTACTTCTCAACGATCTGCGAGTGAAATAATGTCAAAAATGGAAGAAACCGCAAAACCATTAGGCTTCAATGTCCGTAAAGACAACTATAAGGTCAGTTTCGTATTCTTGATTGTGTGTGTGTGTCTCAAGTATTTGTGGGTTCGTTAAAGATTTGTATAATGAAATGGCAGATAAGAATGAAAGGAGACAAAAGTGGTCGTAAAGGTCAGCTCTCCGTAGCAACTGAGGTAAAATAAAGAGAAACAAAATAGGAAGGAAGAACAATCCGGTTTGGTTCGGTTTCTCGGGTTAATTCCTAACGAATAGTTGGTTTGGTTATATAAAGGTGTTTGAAGTGGCGCCATCGTTGCATGTGGTAGAGCTTAAGAAAACCGGCGGTGACACCCTCGAGTTTCACAAGGTATGTTTTCGGTTGAATCTTTATAATTCTGAATTGATTTGGTATCAAATTATGGTTAATATCGTTTGCAGTTCTACAAAAACTTATCATCTGGACTAAAGGATGTAGTCTGGAATACTGATGGAGCCGCTGGAGAGAGAAGTAACCAATAAGAATACAGTTTTTTTTATTATTTCTAAAAAAAGGAATAAATTAGGAAAATAATTAAAGTTGAAAATGTAAAAATGAATAGCAGAAAATAGCAGAAACACAATATGGCTACGATTGTTTTTGTTAGCCATATGGGACTTTCATCATAAATGAAGCAATCAATCTGTTTCGTTAAAGTTGGGAATTTCAACATAGACAGTGTGTGTGTCTCATCACTTTTATGTCACTACAAGGTTGGTAACGCTTTAGAATGACTCAATATCTGATAAATGATCCGCATGGTTGGTGTAGTGCTTACTACGTACGTGGTTCTTAAGAACATCTTTATAGGGGGCTCCAGGTGGGCTTTTAACCTGGACCCCCACTAAATCCTTAAAAACCAATGTTGAAACCTTCCCTCTACATTTCGCGGGTCCACTGACACGTGGCGGCCTGCGATTGGTCAATTAATTTTTTTTTCATTTTTTTTTTTAATTTTCGAAAAAAAAAAAAAAAAAATTTATAAGAGTCTTTTGACTCTACCTATAATGATAGTCTTAAGAGTTTTATTCGGGTACACGAATTCAGTTTTTTTGTTGAGAGAAGAAGTCTGTTCTCCTATATACAAAAAAAATTATTTACCCGTCTTAGTTGTCAGATTAAGAAAATTAGCTGCATATTTGACAGCTAATATATTTAAATGTTGTCATTGTTTGGTTACTATCCTCAGTTCAACGGCTATAAATAAAGTTTTTAGCATTTTTATAAGCAAAACGGCTAAGACATAAAGAAACATCCGGAGCCGGTCATAAAATCTCGTTTTAAAGATGTCAGATTTCATTGGGAAATAAATGTGAGATTTACTTTGACTGCTAAATATGATTACTATATTTTTGGTTGAAGTAATCATTCGTTATTTAATTTAAAACGTACTATTAATAAGTATGCATATTGGAATTTCGCTTTGTTTTTTGTGAAGAATATAATTATATCTTATTTTACGTGACAGCCATTTAAATTGTTGGTCCTTTATATTATTTTTATATTCATACATTAATGATGACTGACTGGTTTATAGTTAGTTGACCAACATTTATTGTTATAATGATGGGGCCACTATTCTCATTTGTTTGATAAACAAAAAAAAAATATATTCTAGAATTTGGGCTCTTATTCGGCTCTAATCAAGTTTGACTTGGGTTACAACATTACAATAAGGTTAATTAGACTGTTTATTGGCTGGTTCTATACTGTTTACATCTGTTCACACATATCTCTATTAAGGATCTGTTGAAACGGATATATCGATTTAGGAGACTTAATTATTAGTACATGTGTTCCACGTAGTAATCACGATTTCTTCGATACGATTTCGTTGTGTTTTGTCCCGACAGAGTTAATTACTTTCTTGATTTTTTTTTTTTTTTTTATTACATCTCTTGATTTTCTTTTGTGATAATAAATTGTTTTTTTTGTGAAATAACTCCAGATAATAAAAATATGGTTACTCTGATTTAGGCTTCGCTCTTGTATTACTAAGGAAAACCATCTTAAAAACGAAATGCATAAAACATTTTAATTAGTAACATGTCATAATTTGCTGTTTTTATATTTTAGATAAAGACTGTTATTGTTGTGTTAAATTGCTCTAATTAGCAATAACTTGGCGTAAACAAAATTTAGAAAGTTAATTAAGTGTGAAAAAGAAACATAAAGTCATGATCTAACCATATGAGTTTCAGCCTGGTCTGAAGAACTTTTTATGACAATTTATCATATGCATTTCGTGTCAAGAAAAACTGACAAATAATCTGACTACTTAATTTAAGTCCCATCTTCTTTATATAAAAGTAGTTGAGCTAATAATAGTATTTCGGAACTACCCACCATTAACTTCAAATACAATTTCATCTTCCTTTTGTTAAGTTTTATTATTTAATCTTATTATATATTTATTCTTTTTGCACTTATATATCTCTCCCCCCCCCCCTACTTGCCCCAATACTCACCAACTTAAGAATTAATTAGAATTTTCCTCTTTCTAAAATTTGCATAAAGATACACATTTTCAAGTGTGGAATCATAATGACGGAGGGAACAAAAACATTAGAAATGGATAAAGAGAGATTAACGGCGGAGATGGCGTTTAAAGATTCTTCATCTGCCGTTATAAAAATCAGGAGACGTTTACCTGATTTATTAACGTCCGTTAAGCTTAAGTACGTCAAGCTTGGCTTTCGCAACTCTTTCAACTTAACCACCGTTATCCTCTTCCTCTTCATTCTTCCCTTAACCGGAACCGTCTTGGTTCAGCTAACCGGTTTATCATTTGATACGTTCTCTAAGCTTTGGTCTAACCGGACGGTCCAACTCGACGCCGTGATGAGTCTCGCCTGCTCTGTTTTCCTCTGCTTCGTTTTGACGCTCTACGTGGCTAACCGAACTAAACCGGTTTACCTGGTGGATTTTTCTTGTTATAAACCGGAAGACGAACGTAAAACATCGGTGGATTCTTTTTTGAAGATGACTGAGGAAAACGGATCGTTCTCCGAAGACACGGTTCTGTTCCAACAAAGAATCTCGAACCGAGCCGGTTTAGGTAACGAGACTTATCTGCCACGTGGCATAACTTCATCACCTCCTAATCTAAATATGTCTGAAGCAAGAGCCGAAGCTGAAGCCGTTATGTTCGGATCCTTAGATTCCCTCTTTGAGAAAACCGGGATTAAACCGACCGATATCGGAATCTTGATCATAAACTGTAGCTTATTCAATCCGACGCCGTCTTTATCGGCGATGATCGTAAACCATTACAAGATGAGAGAAGACATCAAAAGCTACAATCTTGGAGGAATGGGCTGTTCCGCCGGATTAATCTCAATTGATTTAGCTAACAATCTACTCAAAGCAAACCCTAATTCGTACGCTGTCGTGGTAAGCACGGAAAACATAACCCTAAATTGGTATTTCGGCAACGACAGGTCAATGCTCCTCTGTAACTGCATTTTCCGAATGGGCGGTGCCGCGATTCTCCTCTCTAACCGAAGACAAGACCGGTCAAAGTCAAAGTACGAGCTAGTCAACGTGGTACGGACGCATAAAGGATCAGACGACAAGAACTACAATTGCGTGTACCAGAAGGAAGACGAAAGAGGGACAATAGGTGTGTCTCTAGCTAAAGAGCTTATGTCTGTCGCAGGAGAAGCTCTCAAGACAAACATCACCACGTTAGGACCAATGGTTCTTCCACTGTCTGAACAGTTAATGTTTTTGGTTTCTTTGGTGAAAAGAAAGCTGTTTAAACTAAAAAAGAAGCCGTACATACCGGATTTTAAGCTTGCTTTCGAGCATTTCTGTATTCACGCAGGAGGTAGAGCGGTTCTCGACGAGGTGCAGAAGAATCTTGATCTTAAAGATTGGCATATGGAACCTTCTAGAATGACTTTGCACAGGTTTGGTAACACATCGAGTAGCTCATTGTGGTATGAGATGGCTTATACTGAAGCCAAGGGTCGGGTAAATGCTGGCGATCGACTGTGGCAAATTGCGTTTGGGTCGGGATTTAAGTGTAATAGTGCGGTTTGGAAAGCGTTACGAGCGGTTTCGACAGAGGAAATGATAGGTAATGCTTGGGCTGGTTCAGTTGATGATTATCCAGTTAAGCTTGTGCAATGACTTTGGATGGACTTAATACGTGGAGGATAGTGATTGGTTTAATTACGCTATTGGATACTTATTTTTTGTGTTTATTTATGTAAGGTAAGATTATAATTTAATTCATTTTATTGATGTGTGTTTGGTATATGTTAGTTGAATGTTGCATACTATTGGTACACCAGATATTGAAATTTTTTTGGGAAACTCAAAGATAGAAGTCGTGTCCACAATATCTGTGTTCACACACAAAAACATAACTTTGAGAACTGAAAAAATTACGTTGACTTTCAATAGTTATTCATTCAGCAAATTGGAGAAATTATTGGCCAAATATCATAAGTAAAATCCACAATCGATGAGACCCATTAAACTATTGTGATATTTGATTTCCCAATATAGGCCCAATTCTTAAAATCATAAAAAGTATAACAGAGAAAAACGGCAAATAAAGCCGAAAAAGTCCAAAACAGAAGTGATGTGGCTACGAAATAAAAGACAAAAGACTCGAGAGGGTTTTTAATGGAACAAGGAAAAGGATGAGCTTCTTAAGTCTAGTGATCGTTGGATACGCCAAATTGTGCCATCTATTTCTTCTTGTAAAAATGAAGATTCATAAAAGCATATGCGATGATGATAGCTCTAAATTTTACTACAATTAAATTGGACATAGGCCCAATATATATGAAAGCCCAATAATTGTTGGATATTAAATGGGCCTTGTAAATACAAAGCCAACCCACAAATTGAAAGCTTTATAAGAGCTGCGTAATCGGAGTTATCAAAACCCTAGCGAATTTGACCCACGAGCCGCTCTGCGAAAGCATTCTCGATCTTAATCCAAGGTAGTACTCTTATGTTTCTCCATCCCCATCTTCAGATTCCTTCAAGATTTACCATTGATCTTATTCGATGGATTTTAGGGCTTTATTTGTAGTTTAAATCTGTTTATTGGTACTGTGTCAGTTTATTTAGCCATTTGATTTAGATTAAACATTGGGTTATTACATGGGTTTCAGGATTAAAATGTCCACAGTGGGAGAGCTTGCTTGCAGCTACGCTGTTATGATCCTCGAAGACGAGGGTATTGCCATCACGGTATTTTTCTTATTTAATTCTCTTTTTTTTTGTGAGATTATAATCCTCGAAGTTGAGTATTTAGACTTGCAAAAGGGCTTTGATTATTGACTGAACTTGATTAATGATGTAATTAGGCAGACAAAATAGCGACATTGGTGAAAGCAGCGGGTGTGAGTATTGAATCATACTGGCCAATGCTATTTGCCAAGATGGCTGAGAAACGTAACGTCACTGACCTCATCATGAATGTTGGTGCTGGTGGCGGAGGAGGGGGTGCCCCTGTTGCTGCCGCTGCTCCTGCTGCTGGTGGCGGTGCCGCAGCTTCTGCTCCTGCCGCAGAGGAGAAGAAGAAGGTTAGTAGAAATTCTGTTTACAAGTTGATAAATGATGTAGTTATTGATAAAACTAATGTGGTAATTTCTATGATTTGTGGTAACAGGATGAACCAGCAGAAGAGAGTGATGGAGATTTGGGTTTCGGATTGTTCGACTAAGACTCTGAATTTTTTTACTTTTCTGTTTGTTTTAGAGCTCTATGTTGTGTCTGTTGTTGTAACAGAACAAAATTTCATGGGCCTGAGCATTGTGTTAGAATGTGTTGGTTATAAATTCATTTCTTGGGTTTTACTAAGAGCATCTCCAAAAGCAACCTTAGAGCATGTCCATTGGTCTTTCTTAAAGAGATCTTAACAGGTGGATCCATTAAATAGTTAAGATCTGAATCTTATATTTTCTATTTAAGATCTGGATCTTAACTATTTAGTGGGCCTTTTGGATACGTGGCGATCTATGATTGATGCGTTTTTAATTTTTTAATTTTTTTAAACCAACTGTTCATGGGTCCTAATGAATAGTTAAGAAATTTTGTGAGTTTCTCTTTTGAAGATGGTCTTATAACCTCAAATATAAGGTTTTTTGTTCTCCAAAAGAAATTTCAAAACCTCAAAATTTGAGATTTCATTTTTTCTTTTGCAATTTAATCCCTCAAATATGTACATTTCACAAATAGTAATATTAACTTCTATATTTATCATTTTAATACATAAAAATAGATCTTACATATGTTTTTAATTTTTGATCAAACAAAAATAGTAATATTAACTTCTATATTTATCATGTTTTATGTAGTTTATTTTTATTGTAATGTAACTTTTATTAATTAAAATAGCTTGGAATGTTATTTTAGGTTTCACCTTTTTGGAGATGCCCTAATGTGAAAAAAGATAACGGCCATTAATATGGTTAATGTATAATAAACTAGGTCGTTGCAATACGTTAGGCCGTCCCATAAGAAAGCTACCTAAGACGAAGAGAGTGGACTAGACGCGCTCTGTCTTTATTGGATTGGGAAAGTTAGGCGCACTTATGCATATAGCTGTTCATCTATTTCCAGACATTTATCTCTAAATCAAACGACAAAACTATTAGTGCTGAAGAAATGAAATCTAAAGCCTTTCATCAATTACATGTTTGGAGAGAAATAAATAGAGCGATAGAGTTTTAACACTCCAACGCATCATTGAGTCTGATATTTGGCCCAAAATGGCAACGGCTTTCTCTTCCACAAGGCTCACTATTCATGGATTGGCTCCTCCTTGTTCTTCTTCTTCTTCTTCTTTGCTCGGATCCATCCGTTCCCTTTCCATTAACTCCTTTCGCCCACAGATTCATGCTCGTAGATGTGCCGTCAAGGTCAAGAAACCCACCACCGCCCTGGTATGCTCTTTTTCTCATTTTTTTTACAAAAAGAAAAAGTATTTTAGCAATTTTATATGAAGTTGGGAGTCTTTTTTAATTTTGGATTTTGGAAATTAGTTGATAAACAAAGAGGAAGGATTAGTGTTGTACGAGGACATGTTTCTTTGTAGATCATTCGAGGACATGTGTGCTGAAATGTATTTCAAAGGCAAAATATATGGTTTTGTCCACCTTTACAACGGCCAAGAAGCTGTTGCTACTGGCTTTATCAAGCTCCTTACACAGACTGATTCTGTCGTCACAACTTACCGTGACCATGTCCACGCTCTCAGCAAAGGTGTCCCTGCTCGTGCTGTCATGAGTGAGCTCTTTGGGAAGGTCACTGGAATATGCAGAGGTCAAGGTGGATCAATGCACATGTTCTCTAAAGAACACAACATGCTTGGTGGGTTTGCTTTTATAGGTGAAGGCATCCCTGTGGCCACCGGTGCTGCTTTTACTTCAAAGTACAAGAGGGATGTCTTGAAACACAACTGTCAAGACGTATCTGTTGCGTTTTTCGGTGATGGGACTTGTAACAACGGACAGTTCTACGAGTGTCTCAACATGGCTGCGCTCTACAAACTTCCTATTGTCTTTGTTGTTGAGAATAACTTGTGGTCGATTGGGACGTCTCAGTTGAGATCGACGTCTGACCCTCAGATATGGAAGAAAGGTCCAGCATTTGGGATGCCAGGTGTTGGTGTAGATGGTATGGATGTGTTGAAGGTGAGAGAAGTGGCTAAAGAAGCTATTACAAGGGCTAGAAGAGGACAAGGTCCAACATTGGTGGAATGTGAGACTTATAGATTCAGAGGACACTCGGTGGATGATCCTGATAATAACCGTGATGCTGGTAAATCACTCTCCCTTTGCTTTTATAGATTACTGCATCTAGCTAGTGTTTTAATGTATTAAAGGTTCAAAGATTGTTACATTTGGGATTTGGCAGATGAGAAAGCTAAATACGTGGCCAGAGACCCGATCAGAGCATTGAACAAGTATTTGATAGAAAACAAGATTGCGAATGAAACAGAGCTAAAGGCGATAGAGAAGAAGATAGAAGAGTTGATGGAGGAAGCGGTAGAGTATGCAGAGGAGAGTCCAGAGCCAGAAATTAGTCAGTTGCTAGAGAATGTGTTTGCTGACCCTAAAGGATTTGGGATTGGACCTGATGGACGTTACAGATGTGAGGATCCCAAGTTTACTCAAGGCACAGCTCAAGTCTGAGACAGATAAACATCTTTCTTATTACAAAAAGAGCTTTCCGCTCCATATTATTCGATATTGCTACATTACTATAAAGGTTCTTTAAGGGCCAAGTAACAACGTCTTTATATTTCACGATTTATTAATGGCCCAAAGGCCTATTTGTGATTGATACTGAAATTAAAAAAATATATACAAAAAAAAACGGTACTAAATTCAGTTCAATCATAACAGTCCACGTAAATAACTGTGTAATATTTTTATGTTAAAGTAATTATTATCAGTGCTAATAAATAATAATAAAGATATATAATAGACGACAACGCTCCTAATATTCAGCAGTAACGCGCTTCACTCCTTTCTCTTCCTCCCAAAAGTTTATCTTCGATCGCAAAAAAGGGTATGTTTTCTTTGGTTTTTATGTTCTTTAGATCTCAAAGTTGGATGCTTTTCGTTTGTTTTTAATAATATGGGTTCTGCAAATCTTCATCATCTATCGTGTTTAGTGAGAAAATTATCAGATTTTGACTCCCCCCCCCCCTCCCAGATCTTTACTAATATCATTATTATTATTATTCAATAATCAAGAAACTGATCTTAATCTCAACGTTATTGATCTCGAATCTGCTTAAAATCGTGTTTTACCTTTGTTGGGGTCTGATTCGCTTTTTTTCAATTTTAGATGAGTGAAGAAGAAGGTGGGAAAGAGAAAGAGACGCAGATGCAGCAGAGACCAGCTCCTCGTCTTAACGAGAGGATCCTCTCTTCCTTGTCTAGACGCTCCGTAGCTGCCCATCCATGGCATGATCTTGAGATTGGTACCCTAAATAATAATATATCACTTTCTGATTTTTTGTATATTCTTGGAACTGAATCATAAATGATATATCTGTAGGGCCTGGAGCTCCACAGATTTTTAATGTGGTAAGTTGTTACTACGGGACGGGTTCTTGATTATTGTTATTCACTTTAATCTTCTTGTAATCATTCCATCTTTTGGATTAGGTTGTTGAGATCACAAAAGGAAGCAAGGTCAAATATGAACTTGACAAAAAGACTGGACTCATCAAGGTTTTTTATCCTCTTTTTTTTAATCATATAAATACAAATGGTTTACATATCACAGTGTTTGATTGTTTTGTTGTCTTCTTTTTTAGGTGGATCGCATTCTCTACTCTTCCGTTGTGTACCCTCACAACTACGGCTTTGTTCCACGCACATTGTGTGAAGACAATGACCCTATTGATGTGTTGGTCATCATGCAGGTACCATTCTTTCTTTACTCTCATATTATGACCCAAACTTAGATTTCAATGTAACCAAATTCATTTCATCTTGTTGTTAAGGAACCTGTGCTTCCTGGTTGTTTTCTGCGTGCCCGTGCTATTGGATTAATGCCTATGATTGACCAGGTTTCATAAAAAAAAGACTTGACTTGATCAATAAAAGATGTCAGTGTTTCTTTGTCTTATCACTCACTTTATATGACTCTACTTGTATTTTTCTTCTTTTTAAATATATAGGGTGAAATGGATGATAAGATCATAGCGGTTTGTGTTGATGATCCAGAGTACAAGCACTACACTGACATCAAAGAACTTCCTCCTCACCGTCTCTCTGAAATCCGCCGCTTCTTTGAAGACTGTATCTATCCTTTCTTTCTTTCTTTCTTTCTTTCTCTATCGGTTTTCTTAACTAGTGCTATTATTGCTTTCTATTCAACCTTAATTTTGTTACAGACAAGAAGAATGAGAACAAGGAAGTTGCAGTTAATGATTTTCTGCCATCTGAAAAGGCCGTTGAAGCTATCCAATACTCAATGTAAAGTCTCTCTTTCTTCCTTGAAGAAACCAAACTTTATTACAGCTTTTTCAAGTTTGTAATATTTATAAACAACTGTTTTGATTTGTTTTTTTCAACAAAACAGGGACCTTTATGCTGAGTACATTCTTCATACCCTGAGACGTTGAAGCTTCTCTATCCTCTTCACATTCTCTGCAACATCTTCTTGTCTATGTTGCTTTCATTTGATAATAATAAGAAGCATCTCCTCCTAACTGATGTTTTCTTTGCACTTGTCTCTTCAAGACTTGGATATGGTCATTTGATCATAAACTCATTTTTTAAAAGCAAAATGGGTTAAGGCCCATTTACTTCATTGATAATGGGCCTGGTCACTATATAATCACTACATCCAAATACTTTGTTCTTACCCTCATTCTTAAAATTTGATATTTATCACATTAATTAGGACATATATTGTAGTTTCTTAGAGAGTAAGAGTTATGTATCCGAAGAATGGGAAGAAAAAGTCAACGAGTTGACTATCTGCCAATAAGTCAATGACACAAGACCTTGTATCCTGTAACCATTTGTTGACTGACTAAAACAAAAAATTATAAACCAGTTCGTAAAAAAGTTGATGTAAATATTTTAGATTTAAAAAACTAAATACTTTTTAACTTAAGAAAGATCTGATGGGAATCTCTAATAATAGGCATTTCATGATCTTCTGAGATTTTTCAATGTTAGTCTAAATTTTTTTTTATGATCGGAGACACGTTTAAGTCAAATAATAAGATTTATTAATTAGATCCGAAATCCTAAGTGAAGGTGAAAATTATAGAAAAAAAAATGATTAAACTAATTAATTACAATGCAAGATTTAGATCCAAATTAGCCTTTTCTTCTTCTTCTTCTTCTTTCACCTCTATTTTCTCTTCCTTTTGATGATCTGAAACATTAACCACCAATGGCTTCAATTCCGTACGATTCTGACAGAAATCCTCTGGCTGAAACGCCGGAACAACCACTCCGGACCTCTCTCCGCTGTTGGATTTCTTCCTCCGTTGGCCTGAATTATCAGCTAACTCTTCTCTTCTTCGTTTTCTTGCTTCTTGATAGTTTTTGATAAGATTAAAGAACATATCAATCTTCTTCTCTTCTTTTTCTTCTTCTTCTTCTTCTCTTTCTATCTCACGAATCATGTTCGTCTCCTTGCTCTCCACATTTTGTTCCTTCTTGTTCTTCATTGTAAAGGGTTGTTTGTGTAAATTAAATTGTTTGGGATACATTTAAAAAAGTTAAAAAGATTGTGGAGAGTGTAATGCAAATATTCTTATCCGTCAGATGATTTCCTTTTTAAAGGAGAGTTAGACGTGATGAAGCTTCTTGCTAAATTACAAAACCACCCTATTTCCCTACTTTATTTATATTGTATTTTAAAATTAAATAAAACGCCTCAAAAATGTATACAATTTTTAATTACATATTAATTTGAAGTTATATTTTAAAAAATTAGTTGACTAATAAAATATTTTGACCTGGTTTTGAAGAATTTTATTAAATCATTTGGAAGTTGAAAACAATAAAAATTTTAGAAAAAGACCAGGGGTAAAAAGGTAAAAGAACGCGGACATGCCAACGTTAAGATTGCGTAAGAAGATTACAAGACGACATGAAGCGGTTACGATGTTACGTCATAGTTGTGACGTAATCTTCTAACACACTCTCTACTTGGAGAAATAATTGTCTTTTTGAAAGAAAAAAAAAAGACTTATATGATACAGGCCTTGACTTGATGCGTTTACTTTACATTACGTGGATTAGGTCGCGAGAGAGAGAGAGTAATCCAGTGGATTGGTCATATGATACTCTTTTCATCTGAACCGTTTAAATCAAATTTCATGGAAAATAGTTTTGGATCTAATGATGGATAAATAAGTATTAATAAAATGTGTTAAGAATGATGAGAGTTTATAAAGTCTTGTCGAATCAAATTATAAGTTGTCGGCCACTTTATTAAAAGAAAAACAAAGTAATTAATTCATACTATCAAAGAAAAACTGATTCTCGTTTTTGTTCCTAAATAATTTTAACCCTAATTCAGATTATACTATCCTATATATATTTTCCCACATTTAATTGTTATTCTGTCAATTTTTGTACTTGTGTATCTACTCAGAAATACACTCTCTCGTCACGGAAAAGATTAAAGGATCTAAATAATTGGTGAATATATGTATGTAGGCATCTCATGAGTTTAATTATAAAAACAAGACTTTGAGAAATCTGTGGCCCAATGGGTTCGATTATAATTATTATTGTACAAAAAAGCCCAATACTTTAACGGGCCGGAAGTTATGAAGAAAGTTCTTAAATCTGCTTGTTTTTTTTCTGTTAAAGGGTTAACTAAAATCTGATTGTCGTTAAACAATTTTTTTTTTTTTGGGTATGTTTCTGACATTCATGAGAAAGAATCGCTTTGCCATTTCACTGCGAAATTGTAAGAGTGTGACTGTTTATATTTATTAAAGGGTAGAACAACATCTTTTAATCTCTCTTTTTGTGTAAGTATATACTATATGATCATATTGGTGCATGTGAAATTAAAAAGCTGGAAAAAAATCTTGACTTTAATGCATGGAAGTAGTTGTTTTCTAGAAAATGCCAAAAAACAATAATTAAGGAGGTTTTATTGACAAAATAAGAAGAAGAAAATTGAAACGCTTATTAGTCTAATTAGAATTGGGAACAGCCTCTACAGTAGAGAGGAATGTGATGGACATAGATAGATAGATAGAGACAATGCTGCGTATAGTGACAAACCGAATCTTTTTTAATTTATTACTTCACTCTTCATTTAGCTTTCAATTTTACTGATCACTTTACCGCATACTTATACATAATATAATTAGTAAATATTTTTAAAATAAAAAGGGTTTAATTAAAAAACGTTAAAAAGGGGGATTACGTGGTCATACAGAAAAAGGGGAGAATCAGAAGTGGGTGACATTCCAATTGCGACCCACCAAACTCCTCCATACATTCTCTATGAATTTGTTATCTTTTTTTTTTTTTTTGTAAATGGAATTTGTTATCTTTTTATAACGTCAAATATAATTTTATCAAAAAATATCATATATATAATATATATAATTCATATTTACGAAAAACTATAATCAGATGTTAGAATCTTCGAGTGACCTTGTAAGCTTTTCAAGTTTTCCTTAAAAACCTTAAAACAAAAGTAAATTCTTTCTTCTGTTGCATTTATGGAAGTTTAATTATATATATAAACATACGCGTGATTGGTCTTCATTATTAGAATTCACATCTTTATGTGACGTGGTATTCTATTTTTAATATTACTATATTTATTTAAGATTATCAAAATAGACATATCAAACTCTTTTAATGTGCTATAGCACAATTTTTTACTAAAGGAAATTAAATTATATTGTTTTAATAAGTTTTCCAAAAGATATTATATATAAGTAGACTGGTATCACCAGCTCTAGCCGTTAATAGATTATATGGCTATATGCATGGAGACATTAAATTTATGTACAATTTAAAATTTATGCGTTCTAGTGCCTGCGCGTGCAAAGGGGAACCATGTAAACTTTAAACAAGTTGATCATAGTATAATATATACACTTTAAAGGACTTACCAACATGAATATAACTTTACAAGTCCAAAAGTTAATAAAAGGATCTCGACGTACTAAATAATTAATCGTCAAAAGAAAATTCGTTAGAAAAGATAAAAAGAAGTTTTCTGTTTATAAAAAATTGTCTGGTTTAAAATGGAAAACCATCATATTTATCTACAATTTCTGCATTTTGTGTTCAAAATGGTAATTCGTACTATATGTCCCATAATTTCGTAGCTTTAATAACAATAAACAACTTAAATCTGTGAAACCACCTAGAAATTAAATGCAAAAAATAAAAATCATTTGATTCCAAATTAAATCATCATGTAATTGAGTACAAAAAGATACAACGTCGAGAGATTGGCTAACTAAAACAGTTAATTAGTATTTTTTCGACCTACAGAAGACCAACACACCATCTATAAGTTTAACCTTTTTGTTTAAATACATCTAAAAGTGAGAATATTCTCTACTACTTTCTAATCAGATAATCCACTAGTTTATATATCTTTTTCTTACATAATTTATTTGGCCACCAAGGCACCGAAATTAACAATTAGCTTCGGTGATACTATTATATTAGATGCTTTTCAATATATGCACAGACAAAAAAAAGTGTTTAGTTATACGGCCGATTTTAGTTGTTTTGGAGTTCTCAAATTATATTATCTCAAACTAATATATATATATATATATAATATATATATATAGAGAGAGATTATATTATAAAGTTTTAATTAGTGCGGACAATGAACATTCCACTTGTGCTGGTACATCATACATGACGGCACTATACTATATAAGTCTACTCTACGAGACTACCTATACGAAACATCTACATAGTGTAATACAAGAATCATTGTAATTTCCTCACATTAATCAAATCAGTATGAATCATATATGACATAGATTCATTATCATAACATTGAAGCCAAAACACATAAACCACAAGTTTAGTATTAGTCAATTCATACTTTTAGTGAAACAACACTACATTATAATCATCTTATGATAACCAAACATGTACGCTTTTTTAAAAAAAATTGGGAGGCAAAACAAAACATACCACTCCTCAACGAAGAATCAAAATCATGATTCTCCTCAAACCTATTTACAATAATTCTCCTCTAAATTTTCATGAAGAAGTTTATAATATATATATATATATATATATATATATATATATATATATATTGTCACGGTGAACCACATTTATCAGTAAGAGAACCGTGCAACGCCGTGGGAGGAGGATCGGACATAAGACACCAAACCGGAGGTATAGAGAGCTCTTCGGCGATTCCATAAGCATTCCAACAAAACGGATCCAATACGATTTCGCCTTTCGCAGGAAGCAATTCGATATCGGAAAGAGTTAGATTAGTACAGGGAACCGCATCGCTACATCCAAAATGCATAGGAGGGCTTCTAATATCATAAGTGCCTTTAATGCCTTGGTATGCAATGTCCGATACAAAAACGGCTGATGTTTTGTTAGCACAATCTTTGGTCATACAATAGTATTGGTCAATTATTATTGGGTTACGGACTGACTCCACGTGGATGTTGTTGAACGTAACACCCGAGACCGAACCGGACCCACCTTGCCATGTCTTGATCCTAACTCCGTTGTCCGAGTATTTAATAACGGAGTCTCTAACCGTTATGTTTGAGACGCACGCGCGTGAGTCGTGATTGCCTAAACTTCCAATGCTGAAAATTGGTATAATCGTTTTATTAATAACGTGTTATTAATTTTTTGAATATAAAGCGAAGTAAATAAAATAGAGAGATTAAATAATAAACCTAATTCCATGACCACCGGGTCCACAAGTGAGATTCCGAATATCAACATCGTAGGATCCAGAGCCAATCGATACACAATCATCTCCTGCTTAATACAACCATGACTTTAATTATTCTGACCAAGAACATTCTCTTTTCTTGTTTTTAATAATTAATCTTTTTTACTCAATTTTATTCTAACTTTTTAAAAAATAAATAAAATATGTATTAATATATATATATATAGATATTGCCAACCACTGTCAACAGGAGTCCCGGCGTATCCATGGGTGGCATGGTATATTTAGAAAGCGAGGAATGATAAGCTATTTCGAGGTTTCAACCGAAGCCCAATGGAAAGTATGTTGATGGCCACCAGGGAAGCTGAATCGTGGACTAGAGCCCAAGAGCTAGCCCGGACGCAGATACCGATGTTAGGATCGGAACGACGGGAGACAACGGCTAACAATCATGGAGAAATATCGGAAATATCTTGCTACACGGATGGAGCGTGGAAGGGAAGAGATCCCACCAGCGGGGTGGGGTGGGTGTTACAATCAAGATTTGGCGTTACAGAAACCTTGGGTCTTAAGGGAATCATAAGGAGTTTATCTCCCCTCCACACGAAATTCCTTGGACTGAGTTTTGCTATGGATAGCCTAAAGAATGATGTCGGCAGGTGTAAGGTATTCTACACGGACTGCATGGATCTAGTGAGGATGGTTTCCGAGCCACATCTATAGCCGACTTTCACTGCGGAGTTGGAAGCGCTACGTGATCTGCAAACATTCTTTTTGGGTTTCACACTTCGGTTTGTACCAAGGGAAAACAATGCGAAAGCGAATCTTCTAGCACGGAGTGCACGTGACAGGAATATTGAATTACAATTTATTAGTTCTTCTCTTCCTACTTGGATTTCTGATACGTCCAACGTATTTGTAATAGAATAGGAAAGAACAAGAAGGGGAAAAAAAAATATTGCCGAGCCGGTTCGAGCAATTACTCCATTGGTTTTGTAAAAAAAATATTGTGTAAATCATGGCCAACGGCTATAGATTATGTTAACCGATATGTTATAAATCATGGCCAACGGCTACAAATATTTTCTCAACGGCTAATTAGATTTACAGAAAGTCGTAATTAAATGAAAATGAGTATTATTAATTACCGTTAGAGATGATGGAGTTGTAGATGGTAACGGAGTTAGTGTTTTCAATGTGGATGCCGTCAGTGTTTGGACTTAACGGAGGAGCAGTAATGTGAAGTGAGTCAACGTGAACTTCTTGACATCCGTCGAATCTAAAATGAAACTGCGGGCTGTTTTTTATCTGTAGACCTTCCACCGTTATATTCGAACTCATAAAGAATCTCAAACTCTGCATTCAGTTAAAACTATTTAATTATTTACCCCACATTAAAAAAAAGTGATTACAATAGGTAGTAACATTTGTTTAGGGCAATTTTTTATGTTGGGCTTACAATAGGGCTATCGCAAGGACCCGTAACAATTACAGATTTGTTAACACTCTGTAGAAAAAGTTAACAAATAATTAGTCATTAAATAAAAGAAGATTAAAAAATGTATAATTAGTTTAATTAATAAATTACCCTATGAGGTTTGCAGGGAAGATCCCACCATTTTTGACCACGGCCGTCGATAACACCGGCACCTATCAAAGCCATACCGTTGACTCTATAGAACACAAGCCATTGTCTTTTACTTATATTGTTTGGCCATGCCTCTGGTCCATCTGGTGTTACTATGGTCCCATCAACCTAATATTTAATCAAATAAATTTAACAAAAACCCATTTGACTTATTTAAGCTATACATATTGAGAAAAAAATGAAACCTTTATCAAGAAAAATAATAATAATAATATATATATTAGTACTTGGAATAATTGGTAAGAGCGGCAAGGACCGGTGAATATAGTGGATTGTATCATGAATGTGTAGCCGTAAGGAACAACCAACACTGAAACGGTGTCGTTCTCATTGCTACAACCCAAGTCCCATACCGTTTTGAATGCTTCCGTGTCATCGGTTACACCATCTCCTACCGCACCGTACTTTCTAACGTTGAAGATGTTGTTGTCTTGTTTAGGCTCGTCAGAAGGTAACGGTGGCAGTGACGGAGACGGTGAGTCAGGTGGTCCCGGAGGAGGAGTAGGAGGCTGAGAGATGGAGGGAGAAGGTGGTTGTGGTTTTGATGAGGAGTGGTGTTTTTGGCTATTGTGTTTGTGTTTCTCTTTGTGGTGATGGTATCGAGATTCGGTTAAAGAGATTAGTGTGAGAACTAGCGTGATGAAACAGAGGATTTTATTGACTGTATAAGTAGAAGTTAACATTTTTCGTTAGATTTAAAAATGTATTTTTGTTTTGGTGAGTGTTGGAGATAAGTGTAAAAAAAAAGTATGTAAGAAGAGAGTCGAGTCGCACTCAATAAGTAGATCGAGAAGGATTTCTTGGGAATGTTAATGCAGCAAAAGCAGACAAGAGTATGGTTCCTTTTTATACACTTCAAGGTTGTGTGGGCTATATAGTAAGTGGATACCGATTCCGTAATGTTTATTAATTTTTTTTGATATATGATTCATAATATTAACCTAATTAAAAACAAGTGGAGTGTAGATAAAGTTTACCCCGGATTTTTGTTTTGTTTTTGAAAAAATTTCAAAAACTCAATTGAAGTTTTTATCCGACCGTTCAACTATGGGTAACTGTTGACTTGTAATAATAGTTCCTTCCCTTTTAGTAAAACAAAAGAGGGAAAAAATAATAGTTTCTTCATTTGGTTATTCAAAAACAAATTTTCTTCATATTTTTGGGGTCTCTATAGAAGTACTTATATATCATAACGTTTTCTAAATGCACATAAAAATGGGGTTTTGTAATATATTTTATCCCCTTTTATTTTAATTTTATCCCCACTTTCAAATACTTTTCGGGTGAACATGAATATACATTATATTCGGACAGTTTATTCACTACACGACGAAACATATAACATGTAAAAGAATTATTCTCCACTAAGGATAATTGAGAAAAAAATATAAAAACATCTCAAACAATAAAACAAGTTATGTATAGTTCCGATTTAAAAGAATAACAAGAAGAAATTGTCCACGAGTGGGTTTTATCTTAACCTCTTTCGGCTTCTTCAATGGCACAATTCATTTTCATGTATTTTTTTAATTTACATAAAAAGGTAAAGAACAAATTAATTATTAAAAATAACTATGTGTGTTATTGGGTTATCAAAGAAATTAAAAATAGATGTGTGTTACCGACCAACCATTATTGATTGTATACCCAAAAAACACTATAAGTTTGTTCGTATTTGGGAATTTCACCGCCCCGCTTTATACTTTTCGGTTGCACCCAATTATGTTTGGTCTCTTCTCTCTTTTTCCCACTTTTTCTTTAACAAATTTAAATTATTTTTATCACTTAAATTTACTTAAACTGAATTATAAAGAGATGTAGATATCAAACATATATATCATGACTACCGTATTAACAAAAAAAATCGTATGTTCTTCTTTAAATACATTAAAGTCGTAAAGTTCAAACATCATTCTTCTACTTGGTTAGTCTTAAAATCACTCTCCTTTTACCGACCATATAAATATATACTCCGAATCATTCACCACTTATGTACCTAATTTTTCCTTTTCTTAGAATATATATGTACTTAATTAATTAAGCCACTCCAAAAATAACATAAAATAGCATGATAAGTTTGTTTTGTCAAGGCGAGAATAATGAATTATACGTGCATCTTGTGACCTCATCGTCCACACAAAAATTGCGGCGGCTATAAGCCTCTATAATACGGTATACTAAAGCTAATATCTATTTCAAAAATAATGGTTTAAGTACGGATACTTTCTAAACGTATGACTAATCATCATAATTAAATTATATGTATATACCCTCTTCCAAAGAAGAATTCCATCTAATGGCTTTCTTTTGGTAGAGTTCAAATTTTTCCATCAACATTTTATGATATTTGGCCATTCGTAAATGTCTTTAATTAATACCAAGAAAATTCAATTTTATTGTTTTGGGCTTAATTAACACCCACTTAATTATAAGATGTATGTGATTCCTCTTGTTAACAAGAATTAAATAAAATAAAAACATTAATATTTAGATCGTCTTTCTTAACAAAATGAGCATATAGCATATTTGACCATTAATTAGTGGTGTTTTTATCTTTTCCTTTTGTCACAATTTGTGGAATAGTGTGTTGAAAATGGAAGGTAAAATCACAATCTAAGATGGAGATTGATATGGACAAGTTGGTCCAAAGAAAGGCAAGAGGCTATGCTAAGTGCTTAAGATTACCTATAACACTCTAACATGTCTACGATTTACTTTATGAGTATGGAAGATGTTACATGCTTCTTTACAAAGATACACACATATATTATAACATATATACGCACATGTATATATAATTTAATGAATGTGTGTGTATATAACATTCTAGGTGTCTGAAATAGAAAATTTACTTTCACTTTTTACAAAGATACATACAATATATATATATGTGTGTGAATAGGAGACTGGATATTCAAAAATTATGCCCCCAATCTAAAGGATTGGGTAGATATACACTTTGCTTCGTTTCGAGTGCACGTCTCCATAGTCCACCCAAGCTAACAATATATACAAGTAGATGCATTTTTAGTTCATTACCAGTAAAAAAAATTATATAAAAATACATTATAATATTTAAAAACCTAATATATGAATTTGTATTACAGGCTAATTATTTTGGAAGAATATAGTTACAAACTAATTATTTTTTGGTAGAATATATAGTTACAAGCTAATTATTTTAAATTTAGTTTTGCTTTTTTGAAAGTTGGTCATGTTCAGATATTTTTGGGAATTGATAATAAGCATATATTGAAATTGGAACTCGAGTGCAAAGAAAGCATCAAGAAATAAACTAGAAAATGCCAAATTGGCCAAACAAGAAATAGTGGAATTTGAATGAATAAGAGCTAGATTCCAACGGTATAAACTAACAAGCCAATACATAATAAAAATATAAAAAAAGAGTGGAGATGTCGGCTAAAATTTCGAAATGATTAAAGAAGACTTATATTATTATGATCCGCATGAGTTAACACCACCCATTCACTGTTTCTTCCCACTTCATTCAATTCTCTCTCACACAATCTTCTTTGTATTATGAGCTAGGCCTCGGCAAAATACCCGGAACCGAAAAACCGGAACCGAAGAACCGAAAAAAACGGTTCCGGTTCCACCCTAAATACCCGATGGTTCCTAAACTTAAGAACCGTGGGTATCGGGTAGGAACCAGAACCGAATCGAGAACCGATGGGTAGAACCGAAATATTTTTATATACTTCGAGTATTTTTTATATTTTTGGCTATTTTTCTAACTTCGGGTATTTTTTATTATCCTTTTCCGAGTATTTTTCTGTTTTTGGATTTTTTTTTTCAATTTTCGGGTTTTTTTCATAATTTTGGGTATTTTTATGAACTTTTTTTAGGTATATTTTTCTGTTTTCGGATATTTTTTTCTATTTCTGGTTTAAAATACCCGGAACCGAACTGGAACCGTAACTTTCGGGTATTTTCCGGTTTCTCAAACAAAGAACCGAACCGACCCGAAACTGATAGGAACCGAACCGGAACCGAACCGAAATATTGAAAAGTAGTGATTGGGTATTAGATTCAAGAACCGAACCGACCCGGAACCGAACCGACCCGAAACCGAAATTTCGGACCCGGAACCGAACCGAATACCCGAATGCCCACGCCTATCTGACCCATTCATATCTATAAAGGCCCAAAATTGGATTTACTTTGACCCAATTTTGAAGAACTAATCAATTTTTGGATTTACCTACTGAATGAAATGTTTGATCATTGAAGCTTTCTCAGTTTTGCTTCTTTTGTTTTTGTCCACTTCACACCCACACATAAATTTAATCTATTTTCGTTCATATAAATAGACTATAAAAATATGTAATGAACTAAATATTACAAAAGCGGGGATAGCTCAGTTGGGAGAGCGTCAGACTGAAGATCTGAAGGTCGCGTGTTCGATCCACGCTCACCGCATTTTTTATTTTTTTTTAATCTTTTTTACATTTCAGCCTTTTGGGCCTTTATGTCTATCAGGTCGTAGCCCATTAACTTTGTTCTACGAAGCCTTTTAGCGTATCCATTTGCTAGTGTGGGCCGTATTAGCTAAAATAGACACGTGAATTGCATATACCAATTTATGTATCTTTTAAACAAAATATTTGAAAAATATAGTCACATGGGCTTTTTATTTTTTGCATGCTACAAATATGTTATTCACTTGCTGTTAAATTTTCCTAATAGGGTAACCTTTTCTTATTTACAAGAGGTCAAATTAAAAGAGTACATATATATCATATCATTATATCCATATTCAAGATTTTTCTATACATTTGATACTAAAAAAATAAAAATGAGAGAAAGTAGAATCATTTACACCTCTGTACTTCAATTTCATCAGACATCTCATTGACTATTATTAGAAGCCAAATGTCAGTGTAATGATGTGTTCTTTAGCAAATTGTAATCGCTTACGACCTGTTCAATATCATCTGCACTAATCTTCCCACATTCTCTAAGCTTATACACAATAAACTCTGATTCACTTATCCTTCTTCTTCCTTCACTATATACAACAACAACAACAATTAACGTTACCTCGATTTAATTAAACAAATGAATAAATTAAGACATAAAAATAAACAATATATATATATACTAATATTTTACCTTATGGTCGTAGGCAGTTTCAAGACAGAGCCATTAATTCTCTTCTCAGCAAAGTAAAAAAACAAACTAGCCATGGCGATACTTGAGAACAAAAGCCAAAACACAGCAAAGACTCTCCCAAACGCTGTCTTAAACGCTTTATCTCCATAACCAACCGTCGTAACCGAAATAACCGACACGTAGAACGAATCCAACAAACCCATTCCCTCGTAAAAGTAAAGGAACAGAGTTCCTACTCCAACGCACAAGAACACAACGCATAACGCTAAACGCAGTTTCCACTTTAACATTATCCTCCCATTCACGACGTCCACTATGTGATCTCTAATCGCTGCTTTGTTTCTTGACGAAGGCGTCTTGACTCGATCAAGAATAGCCTTTTCTTGAATTTCAAGAACGTGATTAACGACGCGGTTCAGCAGAAAATCAAGAAATACGACACCGAGCGTTACTAAAACGATGGTCAAGATCTTGGTCGTTGGAGTCAACGGCACAATGTCGCCGTATCCAACGGTGCACATAGTGACGACGGAGAAATAAACAGCATCGACGAATATATTGGTACCGACTCCGGAGAATTGGTTTGGAGATATTGAGTAAATTACAAACCCGAATAGTAAGTAGACGCAGAGGAGCATACTCGCTATTGTTATGATTGGATATGATTCAGGTGCAGCGGAAGCGGAGGTTGCGGCGGCTAGTGGAAGTTCCGGTGATGATTGTAGGGGAGGGAGAAGGCTTTCGTGGAGATGAGTCGCGTCATTATCCATCAAGATAAATCTCGCGATAGGAAAGGTGTTGGACTTTTTTTGGTGACTGTGACTTTTTGTTATCTTATGGTTATGTGGCATTTATAGGTAGGACCTACATGCCACGTGTGATTTCAGGTATATACTTTTGATTAATAAGGCCCATCAAAAGCCCCAAGTAAATGTTTTAGAATGTCTGAAGCCCAAAGAAGATATTTGTGTTTGATATGGTCCATGATGATACCTTGATAGTTTGATACTAATAGGAGGATTAAAGAATACTTTTAATACGGTATCGTTTTTGTTTAACAGTTAATTAATGCAAATAGCATATCTCGGCACAAAGAATCTCGCGGGGAAACTGGGGTATGTGAAAGCTAGTGGTCCCCACGACATCAACAGATATATAATTAATTTAATTTTATATTTAGTTTGATTTTCATGATTCGTAAAATTTTCAATTTTTCATCATGTGTGTGTGATGTGTTTGCACGTGACGCAAGCAGTGACGCTACTATTAGTTCGAGTTTTACTCAAGCCTTGGGGATTTACATTTGCTTGTATTAATTTACTTTTATTGAAATAAAACCTAATTTAAATCTCTCTCTAATTAGCGTTGTCAAAAAATAAAATAGTTAAATTAGCACCAGCTTTTTTAACTATTTTATCAACAAAGTTTCATACAGAAAAATATATACCCAGACATAATAAACTAAATAATAATTATAACAGATGGACACCGATAATCAGTTTATTAGTCCGAAAAAGTAACCTCTGTAGCACGCACTATTCATGTTCGATTTGACTATTTTACAAGTATCTCTTGCTATGTTTGATTTTTAAAAATCAAATATCTTATGACACAATCCTGATACAATATCTATTGAAAAAATATTTAGTTGTGTTTTTTTTCTTCTTATGTCTCTCTCCTCCAAGACTTTCTCTCCTCCAAAACTCTTTCTTTCGGAATCGTCTCAAAATTCTCTAACATTGAAGCTTTTTTATTCAAATTCATTTTTCATTTTCACAAATTTTCAATCGATTATTAAAGTTTAGAAAGATTAATCGGTGTAAACGATAATTTATCAGGTAACCGAACAAATTTTTGTTTATTTCAGTCATGAGTATTTTACTATGTTAAATTTGGGTCTCATTGATTTTAGTTATTTTCATTATTTTTTATAGTTTCGATCATGTATTTCGGTTTCATTGTTCAGATCAAGTTTTTCTCTCTTTCATTTTTAGCATTAACCGATATGTACGGTGACGATAAAAAATTGTTTAAAAAAGAATAGAGAAATGGAACATAACTCGTATCGTGATCGTTAGATGATAAGCTTGTTATCGTTTTATATAAAGTACCTTCTAACCGTATTTGTTCATAACGTTTGATGTTAATAATTTATGTATCTAACATATGGTTTGTACATGAACTACCCAATTAGGAATTTTGTAATGATTATTTTTATAAGGATTTTGTTAAAAATGTAAATTTTTACTTGCATGTTTTGTACTTGTTTTTCATATAGTTTTACCAGTTATATTTTTGGTTAGTGAGTAATTTGAGAGATACTTTGTATTCACTAGTCTGTTAGTGAATTGATTGGTACAAAACTCCTTATGCGATTGATAGCCGATAACTATTTTGCTACATGTTTGTGTCTTCATTACATTCTAACTTTATTGTTAGCCGATATTAATATTACCGTTTATATTGTATTTTACCATAGAAGTTTATGGTGAATAAATTTTCATGCTAATATTTTGTGTATTTTTAATAGGACCAATGTCTATCACAAAAACGAGAAGTTGCGATTGATCATTGATTTGCTTGACCCGTTTGAGAGGGAATATATACAAAAATCACCTTTTGTCACATTCTTTAATTAGATTTTGTTGTTTGAATAACCATTAGATTTAAAATGTATACAATGATAACATATACGTTACCGATATCAATTAAGTTTATCGTGATAATTAAATATGCGAATGTAAAGTTAGCTAATATAAATAACGATTTAACACGAATACACGATAAATAAATGTTTATCACATAACTTTCGTGATAATATAAAAAATAATTGATATCAATAAGTTACCACGATAAAAACACATAAATAATTGTGGTAATGATAATTACTATCAAGGAACATCCATCAATCTTCCACCCAATGACCTCTCCACAGTCGTATCGTTGTCGTCATACCCAACTAAGAAAATAGTTAGCACGTAACTTATCAGTTATCAACGCATATACAGAACAAGCACATACATAAAATATCAATGAATGTTCTTGTACAATAAGTATGACTACATTCATTTTTTTAATTACATTGTAAGACTACATTCATTATCTTGTATCTCTTGGCACTTATTGCTCCGATGATCTTGTCCTTAAATGCTTACAATGATTTTTGTTATTTGTTGTTTTAATTATATTTTAGTCTTTAATGGTGTTTCCTTTGTTTGATACATTAATAAAAATATTCTTCCACCTAAATCTTAGCATTAAATGTTTGTCATGTGAAATTTCTTACGCCATATCTTCCAAATAGTGTCTTTGTCCCCTGCCGTCATTTTCTAGTTTGATGTCTCTAGGGGCAAAATCAGAAGATCACTTCAACAAATACTTGTCAGACCTAAAGAACATTGAGTTAGTGTCCAAAAACTAATTTTTCGATTATTGATGTCCATATACCTAATTCATCCAGAACTAAACTATTTATACATTTGAGATATTAAAACAAAATGGTGATACACGATATTAAATCACTCTGTATAAAATATTAAAATGTTACAATATATTAACTTCCATGACGTTTAATTAGAAAGCTTTGAATTTTTTTTTTTTTATTACAACAAGCTTTGAAAGTTATTATCACTTATTTTATAATAATTGGCCATCATGTGTTACTTATTACAGAAGACAACATAAAAAGGACTAATTATGGTAGTTAAATAGTTAATCATTGACTAATTGTATGGTTGAACATAAATGACTAGTAGTGTTATAATACGTACATTATGACAACTAATCAACAGCCTTCGCGGCCAAGAAAATGTATGTCATAACTCTCAAGGATGTGAAATACAGTTTGTTTTACTGCAATATATAAAGTTGACTTTTTTTGCTTCGTTGCCAAGGTAGTAGTCAACTTCATGTTCCTTGACAAAAATGTTATTAAAAAAAACATATCATGTTTATTGTTTGGGCAAAAGTAAAACCAACCATAAATCTGTTTGGTAGTGGTAAGTTTTTTATATCTTATCTAAATAGTTCACAGAAAAGTCTGACAATAGTCAAATACTCGTGTGGTAAAACAATAACCAACAATATTAGTTAATTTTTTCTAAATATAATATTTTCCAAATAGACATAATTACTTTGCTTTGATACAAAATAAAATACATTTTTTAAAAAAATAAACATTTACAAACGCAAAATAAATAATAATCTAGTAAAGTAAACACTTGGAGAATACAGAATTATGATGCTGTTTGACCGTTGCATAACAAATAAGTAGTTTAATCCGACACTCCTTGCTTCTCAAGCAATTTTCTCGAAACCCCATAAAAAAAACAAGTAGTATATAAAAGGGAACTGGAATCAAGAAAATGGAAATAAAAATAAGATAATAATAATAATAATAATAAACGAAGTCGAAGACAAACAACAAAACACTTTCGTCTCACGTCTTATTCCCTTCAAAGTTGCAATCTCTTTTGCTTTTTCGTAGCTTCGCATAATCAGGTTTCTTCTCTTATTTGTGTAACTTGTTTCCTTTCTTCTAGTTTCTTATTGGCTTTTGTCTTTTTTTTTTTTTTAATTTGTTCTCCGATATTTCGGATAATCCAAAGCGTGTGACTCTTTTTACCCTAACAAACTCTCTGTTTCATTGTTTGAAATTTTATAAAGGACAAAAGTAGGGCTTTGATCTGTTTTTGGATTTAAAGAACCCTAAAGATTTCTCAAAAACGATTCAACTTAAAACGTTTCTTAAACAATCCTATTTCTAAGCCTTTGCTGGGTTTAAGGAAAAAGTTAGAAAAAACTATTCCTTTTATCTTTATATATATATTCAGTTTCATTGGTAAATAACTATTCGAAATCTTGTAACTTTATAATCTTTCTTTATTATACAGCGTCGATCTCGATCTGGTTATTATCAGATTTTATATAAATTTTAAATCTTTTGATCTCTGACAGCGGCGGAGATGAACCGTGACGGCGCCGGAGAAGGTGACTCTGTTTCACAAGAACCTTCAACATCTAAAAATCCCAAAGAAGAAGAAGAAGAAGAAGAGAAGAAGAAGGAAGAGAAGGATGAAAAGACAAAGACAGTTTCGTTCTACAAGCTATTTGCCTTTGCAGATTCGTACGATGTGATGTTGATGATATTTGGATCAATAGGAGCTATGGGGAATGGTGTTTGTTTACCTCTCATGACATTGTTGTTTGGTGATCTCATTGATTCCTTTGGACAAAACCAAAACAACAAAGACATTGTTGATGTTGTCTCCAAGGTAAGTAAATAACAATGTGTTAATTATGTTTATTGGCTTAATATAGATCCACATTTACTGATAAAGTTTCCTTTTTTATAGGTTTGTCTTAAATTCGTCTACCTTGGACTTGGAACACTTGGAGCTGCCTTTCTTCGTAAGTCAATTATATATACGATTTCGCGTGTTTATCCATTGCAAAGTTACATAAAGATTAGAGAACTCATGAAGAATTTTTTGTTGTTTGGGTTTGTTTGTTGTTGTTGTAGAGGTTGCTTGTTGGATGATCACGGGAGAGAGACAAGCGGCAAGGATAAGAAGTATGTATCTGAAAACAATTCTAAGACAGGACATTGGATTCTTCGATGTCGAAACAAACACAGGAGAGGTTGTTGGTAGAATGTCTGGCGATACTGTTCTCATACAAGACGCCATGGGAGAAAAGGTAATACAACAACGAATAGATATATCGCAATTTAGGGCTTATTCTCATTGATGATTGTTTTTGTTAAAAAACGTCGAATGCTTTTTCTTGAATCTTGTAGGTTGGGAAGTTTATTCAGTTGGTATCTACTTTCGTCGGTGGATTTGCATTAGCATTCGCTAAAGGATGGTTACTAACATTGGTTATGTTATCTTCAATCCCTCTTCTGGCTTTGGCTGGTGCATCCATTGCGATTATAGTCACACGAGCTTCTTCACGTGGACAAGCCGCTTATGCTAAAGCAGCAACCGTTGTTGAACAAACAATTGGATCCATCCGAACGGTAAAAACTCAACTTCCAATTGCAGCTAAAACAAATCTTTTTGTTGTTGGATATGTTGTTTTAATCTCAATTTTTTTTGTGTGTTTAAAGGTTGCATCTTTCACGGGAGAGAAACAAGCAGTAAGCAGCTACAACAAGTTCATAACTTCGGCTTATAAACAGAGTACTCAACAAGGTTTCACCACCGGTTTAGGGCTCGGTGTAATGTTCTGTGTGTTTTTTAGCAGCTATGCTTTGGCTATTTGGTTTGGTGGGAAGATGATTGTCGAAAAAGGGTATACCGGTGGCGATGTGATCAACGTCATCATCATTGTCGTCGCGGGTTCAATGTAAGCAAAGCCCTAGACAATCATACACACACACATTAGTAAGTTACTTTTGTACTTTTTGATGTAAGATTCCTAACAGTTATGATGTTCTGTTTTTTGAATTCTTGTAGGTCGCTTGGGCAAACGTCTCCATGTGTAACCGCATTTGCAGCGGGTCAAGCTGCGGCGTATAAGATGTTTGAGACTATCAAAAGAAAACCTTTGATTGATTCTTACGACGCAAACGGAAAGGTTCTTGAAGATATAAGAGGAGACATTGAGCTTAAAGATGTTCATTTCAGTTACCCTGCGAGGCCAGACGAGGAGATATTCGACGGATTCTCTCTGTCTATCCCGAGCGGCGCAACGGCAGCTTTAGTAGGAGAAAGCGGAAGCGGAAAATCAACTGTGATCAGTTTGATTGAGCGGTTCTACGATCCAAAATCAGGCCTAGTACTTATTGATGGAATTAATCTTAAAGAATTTCAATTGAAATGGATCAGAAGCAAAATCGGATTGGTTAGCCAAGAACCGGTTCTGTTCTCGTCGAGCATCATGGAGAATATCGCTTACGGGAAAGACAACGCGACGGTCGAAGAGATCAAAGCGGCAACGGAGCTAGCAAATGCGGCAAAGTTTATAGATAAGTTGCCTCAAGGGTTGGATACAATGGTAGGAGAGCACGGGACGCAGCTATCGGGAGGACAGAAACAGAGGATAGCTATTGCGAGAGCCATACTTAAAGATCCACGGATTTTGCTTTTGGATGAAGCAACGAGCGCTCTCGATGCGGAATCTGAAAGAGTTGTTCAAGAAGCGTTAGATAGAGTGATGGTTAACCGAACCACGGTTATTGTCGCGCATCGGTTAAGCACGGTTAGAAATGCGGATATGATCGCGGTCATTCACCGAGGGAAAATGGTTGAAAAAGGTTCGCATTCCGAGCTGTTGAAAGATCCCGAGGGAGCTTATTCGCAGCTTATTCGATTACAAGAGATAAACAAAGATCATGACAGCAAATCATCAGAGATTACTTCGGGATCGTCTTTCCGTAACTCAAATTTAAAGAAATCGATGGAAGGATCTGTTATTAGCAGCGGGAATTCGTCGGCTGGGAATAGCAGTCGGCACCATTCTTTGAATGTTCTTGGTTTAACCGCAGGATTGGAACTCGGCGGTGGTAGCGGTAGAGCAGGCCAAGAGGAAACCGTGACGGCAAATCAAGAACCGCTCCCAAAAGTATCTCTAAAACGAATCGCGGCTCTAAATAAAACAGAGGTCCCGGTGCTTCTTCTAGGAACCGTTGCAGCAGCAATCAACGGAGCGATTTTTCCGCTTTTCGGGATTCTTATTTCAAGAGTCATCGAAGCGTTCTTCAAACCGGCTGATCAACTAAAGAAAGATTCAAGATTCTGGGCGTTAATATTTGTAGCCCTTGGAGTAACTTCTTTGATCGTATCGCCGGCTCAAATGTATTTGTTTTCAGTAGCTGGAGGCAAACTTATTCGAAGAATACGATCAATGTGTTTTGAGAAAGCGGTTCACATGGAGGTTGGGTGGTTCGATGAGCCACAGAACTCTAGCGGCACAATGGGCGCAAGGCTATCGGCTGATGCAGCTTTGATCAGGGCTCTCGTTGGAGACGCCTTGTCACTGGCGGTTCAAAACGCTGCTTCTGCTGCGTCTGGATTGATCATAGCGTTCACCGCAAGTTGGGAATTGGCGCTTATAATCTTAGTGATGCTTCCTCTTATTGGTATCAATGGTTATGTTCAAGTCAAGTTCATGAAAGGATTCAGCGCAGACGCAAAGGTATGTACATATGTTAGGTTTATATGTTCTTCTCTGTTTTTTTTTTTGTGAATCAAGAAACTTACTTAGGGTTTTGGTTTAACTTTGCAGTCAAAATATGAGGATGCGAGTCAAGTAGCAAACGATGCGGTGGGGAGTATAAGAACAGTCGCGTCTTTCTGCGCAGAGGAGAAAGTGATGCAAATGTATAAGAAGCAATGTGAAGGTCCGATTAAAGACGGAATAAAACAAGGTTTCATCAGCGGATTAGGGTTTGGATTCTCCTTCTTCATTCTGTTCTGTGTCTACGCGACAAGCTTCTACGCTGGAGCTAGATTGGTCGAAGACGGAAAGACTACTTTCAACAATGTTTTCCAAGTGTTCTTTGCCTTAACGATGGCGGCGATTGGGATTTCACAGTCGAGTACGTTCGCACCAGATTCTAGCAAAGCAAAAGTTGCGGCTGCTTCAATCTTCGGAATCATCGATAGAAAATCGAAGATAGATTCGAGCGATGAGACAGGGACGGTCTTGGAGAGTGTTAAAGGAGATATCGAGCTTCGTCACTTAAGCTTTACTTATCCAGCAAGACCAGACATTCAGATCTTCAGAGATCTTTGCTTAACCATTCGCGCAGGAAAGGTAAACAAACAATCTTTGAACCAAACCTAAACTTTCTCAAAACAACAATATTACTACTCTCAAGTTTCTGATCATTTTTGTTGTCTCTTTTTTGATTTTCAGACGGTTGCTTTGGTTGGAGAAAGCGGGTCAGGAAAATCGACTGTGATTTCGTTGTTACAAAGATTTTACGATCCGGATTCAGGTCATATAACTCTAGACGGAGTTGAGCTCAAGAAGCTGCAATTGAAATGGCTGAGACAACAAATGGGACTCGTAGGACAAGAGCCTGTCTTATTCAACGACACGATCCGAGCCAACATTGCTTATGGAAAAGGAAGCACAGAATCTGCCACCGAGTCTGAAATCATAGCCGCAGCAGAACTCGCCAATGCCCACAAGTTCATATCTAGCATACAACAAGTAAGGCAAAAACAAAAGAAGATTAGAAAAAATACTCTTGTTTTTTTTTTTTAAAGTTACTTACAACCCAAGCAATTTTGGTTTTTTTTATAGGGTTACGACACGGTGGTTGGAGAAAGAGGGATTCAATTATCAGGAGGACAGAAACAGCGGGTGGCTATAGCACGGGCCATCGTGAAAGAGCCGAAGATATTGCTTTTAGACGAAGCGACAAGTGCACTTGATGCGGAATCAGAGAGAGTGGTCCAAGACGCGCTAGACCGAGTGATGGTTAACCGAACAACGGTGGTGGTGGCTCACAGGTTATCGACCATTAAAAACGCTGACGTAATAGCGGTCGTTAAGAACGGTGTGATCGCTGAGAAAGGAACACACGAGACGTTGATCAAAATAGAAGGTGGTGTGTATGCTTCTCTTGTTCAGCTTCACATGACTGCTTCTTCTAATTGATATATATATATATATGTATGTACAATTAAATATCTTTTTTGGTTTATGAGACTTAAAATACTTCAGTTTTGATGAGTCCTATATATGATGGTTTTATGATCATCTTTTTCCTTGGCTAGTTTCCTTATTCAAGACGATAATTTCCTTTTTCGAAAATAACACGTGACGTTAGCGTGTAAATATAAACCGGACCTAAAATTGACCCGCCCCAATAGTCACCTAACGGGTCAAAACCCGACCCAATATCAGAATTTATAGTAACAGATATCAATTAAAGAGCCTCTCTCTCTCTACTCAAAATTCCCCAAATCTCGCTTAAGGATAAGAGCCGGTTAGTTCTTCTCCGGCGACTGAATTAGGGTTTCATTCACGAGATGGCTCATGCTTGCGTCTCTACATCTTCGTCTTCTCTCAGGTTTACGTCCGGATTCTTCTCCGCGAGTCGTCGTAGTGGCTCCTCTTTCGATATTTCTCACAAGCTTTCTCTTCCTTTCGAGCCACTTGGTTCAAGGTAAGATCCATTCTCCATTTTTCTTCTCCTTTCAGTTACTGAATCTCAGGGAGGGATTTTTAAAGAGTTTTGTTTTGTTTTGCAGGAAGACGAACAAGTTAGTTCGTGATGATAGGAAGAAATCAACTCCAAAGGCTGTATATTCCGGTCATCTCTCAACACCGGAGATTCCATCTTCTACTCAAGGAGGAGTTTGGTCCATAAGGTGATTAAATTGAGTGTTTTGTCTGATTTTCTTTACCTCTTTTTTTTTTTTTTTGGATTTGTTAAATCTGGGAAGTGTGTTACTTATGCAGAGATGATTTACAAGTTCCTTCTTCACATTACTTTCCTGCTGTATATGCACAAGGACAAGGACCACCTCCTATGGTTCAAGAGCGTTTCCAGAGTATCATTAGCCAGCTCTTCCAATATGTATAAAAACTCATTGAAATCAGTGATTATTATTGTAATTTTTCAGTTAAAATGTTCTTTTGTTGTTAATGATTGGTTTTGTGTCTAATTTTGATCGGGTAGAGGATTATTCGATGCGGTGGTGCGGTGGATGATGATATGGCAAACATAATTGTAGCTCAGCTTCTGTATCTTGATGCTGTTGATCCTACTAAGGTTAGATATTGTATCATTTCGTCGTGTTAGTTGATATCCTTATGCTTCTTTTTTTTGGGTTTAAAAATTCTGATAGTGTTTGTGTTGAAATCAGGATATAGTCATGTATGTGAATTCTCCTGGTGGATCAGTTACCGCTGGTAATGACTTTTTTTTTTTTATTGTTCGCTTACTTGTTTCCCTCTCATCTGTTTACAGTTTCTCGTATGCCTTTTTTTGGTTTTGGTTGTTAATGAATCTTGTTGTATATCTTACTTTTTCTAGGCATGGCTATCTTCGATACTATGAGGCATATCCGGCCTGATGTCTCCACTGTTTGTGTTGGTCTCGCTGCTAGGTAAATTGATAGTTTACTGTTCAGTGTGTTGGGATGCATGACCAAAGTCATTTATTGTGCGGTTAAATGTGGGATTGTAATTCCCTCCTTTCTTCTGTTTTGGTTTTTTTGGAACAGTATGGGAGCTTTTTTGCTTAGTGCTGGAACCAAAGGTAGCCTCTTCGTTGATAAACTCTATTCCTTTTTCATTTCCCAGATGCGAGCATGTATTTATTTACATATGTATAAAAATATGTAGGAAAAAGATACAGTCTACCAAACTCAAGGATAATGATCCATCAGCCTCTTGGTGGAGCTCAAGGTGGCCAAACCGATATCGACATTCAGGTCAATAATCTTTGGATTTTTTATTCCGTAGAGACTAAGATAGTGCATAAATCAATTCATTGGTTAAACCTGGCCGGACAACTTCATGCCAGGCAAATGAAATGCTGCATCACAAGGCAAACCTAAACGGGTACCTAGCGTACCACACTGGTCAAAGCCTGGAAAAGATAAACCAGGACACAGACCGTGATTTCTTCATGAGTGCTAAAGAAGCAAAAGAGTATGGACTTATAGACGGTGTAATCATGAACCCTCTTAAAGCTCTCCAGCCACTTGCAGCAGCTTAATAGCCCCTCAAGGTAAAATTGTTGTTATTGATCTTCCTCCCGCCAAGTCATCATCTTAATCGATATTGAAGATTCCTCTGAATTGCTCTGATTATCCGAACTATAACGAGCATTGGTAAAATAGTAGTATATCAATTGCCTTCAATCTCAACACCTGCCATCCAAATTCAGATTAATACTACAAAGCATATAAATCTTAACCGCCATGTAATAAACATATCATATGTATGTGCCCTTACGAATCCACACACTGCTTGCCGTTAATTTTAGTTAATTAATGACAGAGAATGTTTTCCAAGTTTGCATTCATTTCTTATTTTGGGAAGATGAAGATAAATGATCTACCTTCTCCTGCTTTGCCTTTTCCACAAGCGTTCAATTAATCTTATCCACTTCTATATCATCCACTTCTATATCATCCACGTCCTAATTTACATAAATAACATATTTTATTATTGAGTGACAAAAAAAAAAAAAAAAAAAACATATTTTATTATTTAAACCCATATTATTCTAGATGAGGATGAAATATGATAAGGTATTTTTGGTTCGCAAGAAATGTGTATACACTTTGTTTGGTTGTGTTTCATACATGATGCTAGCTTGGTATCAATAACAATTAAATATTTTAATTCGAACATATCATGGGAATTTAAGATTATTTTATACATTTGTTTCTGGTGGACCACACATATATATATATATGAACAATCCCTACATTAAAATTTATGCAGAAGAAACAAAAACACATGACAATTTCATTCCTTATCTCTCATTCAATGATCGATGCAAATGAGATATACTCCCTCCGTTTTTTATTATAGGATTTTCTAGCTTTTCAGATATAATAAACAAACATAAAAAAAATATTATTTTTTGTGATTTATAATTTGTAACAACTCTAAACTAATAATGTTTAGTTATTTTTATTGAATTCTATAATTTATTATTAACAATTGTATATAAAAAGTGAGAAAATCCATCTTTTTAAAACCAAATATTTTCAACAAAAATCCTATATCAAAAAACGGAGGGAGTATTAGATAAGAATGCCCATTATGTGTTTGCCATCTTTTCTTTTTTGCTTTCTACTTTTTCTTTATAACAAAATTGAAATAGAAAGTTTTTTCCGATTCTTGTATTTGGGGAAAAAACTTAACTCGTGTACAAATCTTTGTTGAGATTTTTTTTATTGGGTGAAGTGATTTACGTACTTCTTTCTGTTAAAAAATTAATGATAAGGATTATTATTATTAGTTGTAAATTGTGGATCTTATCTGTTAATGTCACAATCATATGAATAATGATGGTGGTGGATAATGTTTAACGTTATAACTGCGCCATCCCCTTTTTTTCTTTAGTACCCAACCTAATCTCACTAATTATTATCCCTTTAAAAGACATGTTTGTCCTTTCTTTGCTTTGAACACTTTGCTTTACCCACAATCAATCAATAATGAATTTCATATCACCATTTCTGATTAATTTCCATGATATAAAGTATAACCACCCTCAAAAAATGATGTACGCTCATACAACACGGAAATATATGAAGACAAAATCATTTGAACTAAATAATCAAAAATTCATGCAAGTACAAAGATAATATGAGAGGTGATTTATATATAAATTTTATTTGATTTTAAAGTTTATAATTCAGTCCGCTTGTGGTGTTGGAGATAGATTTGAGATGCTTCCACGTTTCTAGTTCGATCTTTCGGGTATGCAAAACTAAGTGACATTAAATTAGACGTTCACATAGATATGATCCTTGTTTTCGGCTCATTAGAAAAATCGGAGATAACATTTATCCACGAAGTTTCATCTTTTTTGGGATTAATCCAGACTCTTCCATAGGTGTGAGATTAACCCTAAGTTATAAAAAAAATTATAATCCAAGAAGATAAAATCAAAATATAATGAATTAATAAATTAATCATCATGTCTGATACATGAAAATATACTAAACAAGTAGGAAAGCAGCAAGTGGATTTGGATCCCTTTTTACAAGGTGTGTTTAATTTTCTAATTACAAGTTTAGAACAGCGATTGTCTAAACGTATAGTAATTAAAATAATGATTATCTAAGGTATTAATAAACACCGTCGTCTTGGGTATTTAACCAATGTATTGTAACTCCGTAAATGTTTTGTTGGGAAAATCGTCGATTTAATCATATAAAAAAAGAAAAGACTATTGTTGTTGACAAATCAATATTTAAAAAATTAAAATAGCAAACGAAGCAAACTGTGGAGTATCATATAAATAAGGACTACTAGTACTCTAGTATACTAAGAGCATGTCAATCAAAGGATCTAAAGAGGTGCTTAGGTATAAAATCATGTATTTAGGTTAATTAAATAAAAAACAAATGTGTATTTCACTTAAATAAACTAAACATCGGTGCTTAGTTAGACATTTTTTTGAATCATTAAGCACTGACACATGTCAAATGTGGATTGGGTAATTAAAAAAAAATTCTTTATGGGCTGAGGAAGAAAAATACAGAGGGGAAAAATTGGATTTTCGTTTCCGACGATTGCGAAGGTGATTCGGTGACTCTCCGGCGAATCCACGGTGAAATCGAAGGCGGAGAGGCTTCAGAGCAAGTGGAATCTTGCCTTACACATCCGTTCATCTCGAAGGGAGATAATGATTTAGGGTTTCGTTTGAGAGATTTTGATTCTTTAATGTAAATGATGATTTGGTTGATTTTATACTCCGTTCGTGTAGTTAATGAATCTGTTTAGGTGTAGTGTATGTTGATTTGGTTGATTTTATGATTCGTTTGTGTTTGTAGGTTTATAGATTTGTGTAATGAATTTTTGATTTCATTGTAAAATTACAGAGATTGTTAAAATAGTTCGTTTGTAGGTATAGTATAACGAGATACGTTTAGCTTGTTATACGTTTTAAATGTTTGTTGATCCGAAAGTAGTTTTCTTGTTCCTTGTGTAGTACAGATTTCTAATTAGTGGTATTGAATGTGTTTGCTATGTAGTTTGATGGTGTTTGTATGTAGTTTGATGGTTAAATAACTTGTTTCATTGTGTTTTATGTTTCTTTGTATTTTATGTTTCATTGTGTTTATGTTTCACTGAACATTGTGTTATTGTTTCATTGTTTTTATGTTCAAGACTTGTTGTTGTTGTTTGGTTTGGTTTGCACATCGTAGTCAACTATGAATTAGTGTGTAAAGAGAAGGCAAATGTGATTTGGTTTGCAAAAAGAACCATAATATAATGTTTGAGTGGTGTGGTATGTTTGATTGCTTTGGTGAGTGGTGTGGTATATTTGATTATTTTGGTGAATGGTGTGGTATGTTTGAATGTTTTGAGTTTTTTAATTTTTTTAAGCACCCTATTTTAGTGTTTCTTAATAGAGGATATATTTTACTTAACACATTTAAAAGTGCTTAAGTATTTTATTTTATGAAAATACACATAAATACTAATTAAATATTCTAAGCACCTAATAATTAGGAGACTTTGATATTCATGGTCTAATAGTCAAATATCCTTCTACTCCATTCATTTACTGTACAACTCGAATTAAATACCTACGAATTGTATAATGCCAAGTTACATCCGTGTTGCATTATTTTTTATTTATTTTATAAGGGCAAAAAAAAATAAAAAATAAATCGAAGTTACTGATGATTAGGGGTTTCCCAAGACTCGCAATAATCAAGGAATTATTACATTAGCATTAATTAGTTTCATTAAACAAATAGTACACCGAAAATATGATCCAATAGAGTGTGAGATTTGGGACACCGAAGTAACGAACGCACAAGTTGATGTCTCTTTTCTGACACACACACACACATACTTATCTTTTATTACGTTGCCTCCTTCTTCGTGACCTTTTTACTCTTAATTTTAATCACTCGAATCAAATTTATATTTACATACAAAAAATTGCATATCTTTTTTTTTTTGTGCACCAAATTTTCATTAAATAAAGCTAACCAAACACATAGTTCAAAGATAGATTTTCAGCATTCTCTCTAACACATGGAGAGATTACAACAAAGTTAGCAAACTTAGATAAAAGAGAACTCGACTTGACACCCGAGATGATGCCATGAAGCTCAAAAACTTGAGAAAGTCCTATAATTGCATTCACCAATTGAATCGAGTCGTACTCGAAGGTGATTTCTTCAAAGCCCATCCGGTGAGCATGATACATTGTCTTTAAGATTCTCACTTCTTTAGAAGAGGAAAGAGACATTGTTCTCTCTTGGCCCCCACAAGAGGAAGTTTGGTTAGTCTTATCTACATACGAATAGACTAAGGGACTAAACTTGACATGCTTCCTATAATTTGGTTCAAAACCAATGTCAAGACATAGCTTGTGATGGATAAAGTTATATCCATAATGGCGAATGTGATGAAAGCGATCTCTCCCGCCTCGTCGGAAGGAAATTGAGATAAACATCTTCGTAAAGGAGAAGTTTAAGAGGCTAATGGTTTTGGATTTATGGGAAACCAACTCTAGATTCACTATCGAGCAACATTGTACATGTGGAAGCCGAGCAAAGTTAAGCAACGGAGTTCAAACTCCAAATCACGAAGACCTCGCCATCGCCGGTGGACGGAGGCAAGACATTTGTGGAGTCATGAGCGGATCTCGGCGGCTTCGTAACGCAACACCGAATAGAAACAAACCTTCCGACGAAGTATGAGAAGTAAACACAACTCGATGTAGGCCAATATGAATCATGGTGGATGGAGTAGGCTTCACACGGCTAGAAAGAGCTGCGGACTAAGTCCGTCATACTCGAACGCACCAAGAAGATTCACCCCGTGAATGAGAGAGAAGGACGTTAAATACGGTGAAGGCGGTAGTGAGGATTGTCGTGGCAAAGGTTCAACGAGAGGGCTTCACGAGAGATCTCGGTAATGATACGGCGAATGAAAGAGACAAAGGTTCAAGGGTGGAATTCAAGAGCGATCTCGGCGGCGACAAATCACAACGCCGAAAGTTGAATTAAAACACGAGCAACAAGGACAAGATTTCGAGCAAACTCGACCGTACTTTGATGGTGAACTTCAATAGGTCGAGATCCACCGTACCACATAGAAGAACATGACTAGATATCTCTAAAACAAAAACGTAAATCGCGAACTAAGAGAAGCGGACATGAGGAAAAGTACCCGACGCCGCCGGTGTTGGTGGTGGTACCGCCGGCGTCGGAGATATGCAAAAGTGAACTTTCCTCGATAATTGTGCCTGAGAGGAAGCGGCTAGGGCGAACTCATGTTTTTTACAAAAAATTGCATATCTATAATATACATATACTAAGAAATGATGTCGTGGGATTCCACTTCACTAGCCATATGTAAGAGAAAAAGGTATAAGAATAATATAGAATGGTGACATCTCTTATAAGTCAAGTTACTTTCTTTTACCTGTCAAGTTGGGAAAGCATTCTGAAGAAAAAAGAAAACGCACTATACCAATATTACCATACAGTTATCTTCGGATTTAAACCAACATTTTTCTTTCTTTCTTATTACGATGACTAAAATAACAATTAAACCTAATTAGGCTGAACAAAAATTACTACATATGACCAACAGTGTCGATTAATAATTATTCAATTTATCTAACTAAGAAATTAGTACCCACCGTGTGACAACTGTCTTCCAACATTTTCTAACCATTTACATATCCAAAATAGCAGGTTAGTTCACTCATGAAATTTCTCAACTTGTCTTCTCCTTCACTTTAAAAATGTAAATTTTATTTTGCATTTATTTAATATGTATATAATATAAATATTCATTAACCTATTCATTATATATGTACTTCCTATATAAACACACAAACTTCACTCTCAATCCTTTCATCACATTTTTATTTATTTTTCTCTCTTCCAAATAACACAAAAATCTATCGAAGAGGAGAAAAAAATGATTCTCCACAAAATGTCGTTATTGGTCACTATTACATTCTTCTTCTTCTTCTTCTTATTATTAAGCAGCGTTCACGTTCAAAGCCGCGAAACGTTTGCTTGCGACATAAACGACGCAGCAACACCAACGCTAAGATTCTGCCACGTGTCCGTTCCGATACCGGAGAGAGTTCAGGATTTGATCGGACGGTTGACGTTAGCCGAGAAAGTAAGTTTGTTGGGGAACACCGCGGCGGAGATACCACGGCTAGGAATTAAAGGGTACGAGTGGTGGTCGGAGGCTTTACACGGCGTTTCAAATGTGGGTCCCGGTACTAAGTTTGGTGGGGTCTACCCTGCAGCGACCAGTTTCCCTCAAGTAATCACAACCGTTGCTTCTTTCAATGCGTCCTTGTGGGAATCCATCGGACGGGTCAGATCTTCTCTTCATTTACTTATCCATTAATAAATCTAAACACCGGTCTATGCATTAAAACACTTTTCATTATTTTCACTCTGATAATGACGTAAGTAATTTACGGGATACATTATTATTAGCTTTTTAATACACCAACTTTTCGATTGCCCAGTTAAATACACAAACTATTTTATTTGTCCATTTTAAACCACGAACTATTTTACTTACTTATTTTAAATCACAAACTCAAATCATCTATCCATTTAACCAAATCACCGTTAGTTGACCGTTAGTTTATTTTTTTAAAAAAATCTAAATTTTGTTATTTTAATAAAGAAATACTTTAAAATTATGTAAAAAAACTAGAAAATTTAAGAATATATAAAAAGATTGTAACAAAAATAAAAGTTTCAAAAAAATAATATTTTCACAATTTAAAATCATAAACAATTAAAAGATAGGAAAATAACATTTTTTAAATTTAATTTGTGAAAACATTTTCATTTTTATTTTTAAATTTTTTATTGTGAACCTCTTGTATATTTTCGAATTTTGTAAATTTTTTTGGATTTTTTACATAATTTTAAAGTATCTTTTTATTAAAATAGAAAAAATTATTTTTGTTTTAAAAAATATGTAACGGTCAACTAACGATGATTTGATTTAATGGATAGATGATTTGAGTTTGTGGTTTAAAATAAGAAACTAAAATTGTTCGCGTTTTAAAATGAACAAATAAAATAGTTGATGTATTATTCTGGGCAATCAAAAAGTTGATGTATTAAAAAACTAATAATAATTTAGTTGGTGTATTATTACGTAATTTTCCCTATAATTATGTGATGCGAATTTTTTGTATTGGGAATGCTCGCCTCTCGTTGGACCGAAATATTCTCTTTTCTCGAAATGTTATTATTATTTGATTGATTTGTGATTTAATTTTTGAGTAAGTGATATATTGACAGTTCTCGTGTTTTGATTTGGCGGGTAGTTCATGCCAAAAACGCTGGAACGAATCTATATTAGCCTACCATATTTAAAGTAACTTTTTTTTAAAAAAATAAACTATTTATTTAAAGGAATTTACTTTAAATATAATTCCCCTTTTTGTTTTGTTTTATGCCTCAAATTGTGAAAAATACGATTCTTGTAATATTTTAAAATAAGTGGATTAAGTTAAAAAGTTGTCTTTTTTTTTGTGGAACTAAAAATATTTCTAATTTCTTGGGTGATATATAGTACTATATTTAAGTTTCTCAAAAACAGTAGTATAACATTTAAAAATGAAATATAAACATGTCGTACGCTTTTTGCTAAAAACGAGGCCTCAAGTTGCATGACATGGTATCAACTTGCAAAGACTAATAATTCTTAAAGCGCATCTTATCAAAAATAATACTCACTTTTTAATATAGGATTTTTGTTGAAAATATTTGGTTTAAAAAGATTGATTTTCTCACTTTTTATATACAATTGTTAATGATAAATTATAGAATTTAAGAAAAATAACTAAACATTATAGGTTTAGAGTTGTTGGAAATTATAAATCACAAAAAATAATATATTTTTATTTGTTTATTTATTATATCTGAAAAAGTTAAAAAATCCTAAATAAAAAACGGAGGAGTATTAGTAGGACTAAAATAAGCGGTGTCTGGTGAATGAACAGGTTGTGTCAAATGAGGCCAGGGCCATGTATAACGGTGGTGTTGGTGGGCTTACGTACTGGAGCCCAAATGTCAACATATTGAGGGACCCACGTTGGGGACGTGGACAAGAAACTCCCGGTGAAGATCCGGTTCTTGCCGGTAAATACGCCGCTAGCTACGTTAGAGGTTTACAGGGAGAAGACCGTAGCCGGTTAAAAGTAGCTGCCTGTTGCAAACACTTCACTGCTTACGATCTTGATAATTGGAACGGTGTCGATCGATTCCATTTCAACGCCAAGGTATACTATTTTTAATTATTCTTTTCTTTTTTTTTACAAAAATTCATTTCATTTTTACTCACGTGAGAAGTTTTACACACGTGTTTTGTAGGTGAGTAAACAAGATATAGAGGACACGTTCGACGTTCCGTTCCGTATGTGTGTCAAGGAAGGTAACGTTGCGAGCATTATGTGTTCGTATAACCAAGTTAACGGCGTTCCCACGTGTGCTGATCCTAGTCTCCTAAAGAAGACCATACGCAATCAATGGGGTCTCAACGGGTAAGATCATGCCACGTCACCTAAAATTAAGGATTTTTGAGAAAATTGCTGAACGTTGACTATCTACTCTCTTTTTTTTTCCAAATCAGATACATAGTCTCCGATTGTGATTCAGTTGGTGTTTTATATGATACACAACATTACACTGGCACTCCTGAAGAAGCAGCTGCTAAATCCATTAAAGCTGGTATTTTTTTTATTTGTTAACTAATTACATTTTTGTAACGGTTTTAACTTTATACTAAACTTATTTATATAAAACTAATTTTGTGTAGGCTTGGATTTGGATTGTGGACCGTTTTTAGGAGCACATACAATCGATGCGGTAAAGAAAAACCTGTTGCAAGAATCCGACATTGACAATGCCGTACTCAACACACTAACAGTACAAATGAGACTAGGCATGTTCGACGGCGACATAGCGACTCAACCCTACGGACACCTTGGACCGGCACACGTGTGTACACCGGTTCACAAAGGACTAGCTCTCGAAGCAGCTCATCAAGGAATCGTCCTCCTCAAGAATCAAGGACCATCTCTACCTCTATCACGTATCCGCCACCGTACGGTCGCCGTTATCGGACCAAATTCCGATGCTACGGTCACAATGATCGGTAATTACGCTGGGATTGCTTGTGGCTATACCAGTCCGGTTCAAGGAATAACCGGCTATGCAAGAACTGTTCACCAAAAGGGTTGCGCAGACGTGCATTGCATGAACAATAAATTGTTCGATGACGCTGTTGAAGCGGCACGTGGAGCTGACGCGACGGTTCTTGTGATGGGTTTGGATCAATCTATTGAAGCTGAGTTTAAAGACAGAAGTAGTTTGCTTTTGCCTGGGAAACAAAGAGAGCTTGTGTCCAGAGTTTCTAGGGCCTCTAAAGGCCCAGTTATCTTAGTCTTGATGTCTGGTGGGCCTTTAGATGTATCTTTCGCTGAAAAGGATCCGAAGATTCCAGCGATTGTTTGGGTCGGGTATCCGGGTCAGGAAGGCGGAACTGCCATCGCCGATATTTTATTCGGCGGAGCTAATCCCGGAGGTAAGCTTCCGATGACTTGGTATCCGCAAGACTATTTAAAGAATCTACCCATGACGGAGATGTCTATGAGACCAATCAGATCTAAGCGGATCCCAGGTAGGACTTACCGGTTTTACGACGGTCCAGTTGTTTACCCGTTCGGGCATGGTTTGAGTTACACGCGCTTTACTCACAACATAGCCGATGCGCCTAAAGTGATTCCGATAGCTGTTCGTGGTCGAAACGGTACCGTTTCAGGGAAATCAGTACGCGTGACGCATGCTAGGTGTGACCGTCTATCTCTTGGAGTCCACGTGGATATAACTAACGTTGGATCGAGAGATGGGACACACACGATGCTTGTGTTCACGGCTCCGCCAAGTGGAGAGTGGGCTCCTAGGAAACAGCTGGTTGCTTTCGAGAGAGTACACGTGGCGGCTGGGGAGAAGAAGCGTGTGGAGGTGAATATACACGTGTGTAAGTATTTGAGTGTAGTGGACCGGGCCGGGAACCGAAGGATTCCGATCGGTGATCATGGGATTCATATTGGAGACGAGACTCATACGGTGTCGCTTCATTCTTTTACTCTTGGAGTCATCAAATCTTGACTCTCTTTTTCTTGTAATAATTTTTTTTTATGAAATCTCTAATTCTAAAGAAACGAATTAGAATGTGAAAGTAATCTGATTTTTAATTTTAAGATTGAAAAGATATTTGGAATTGAATTTTATAACAAGCGCGTGGGGAGAAAGTTTTACAGATTCAAAGGCGTAATCAACTAATTTAACAACACGATTTGAACTTCACGTGCTAAAACAATGCGCGTGGTGGGCCTGTTGGCGGTGTGGCAACGTGTCTTGTTGTCTTTGGATAAACATCAAAATCTATTTGGACATTTTTTCTCGACAACTCTCCCAACTGGTTTTCTCTTTTCGTAAAACACAAATAATAATTAATGCACCAAAGAAAAATAGAGGATGCGACCACTGACCAGTCTAAATGTACTTTTGCAACAATAATAATAATAATTCGATGATCTTTTCTTAATCATGTCTAGAATTAGACATCTCCGCACAAAATATCTTTGACGTCGTCGGTTCATAAGAGCATGATTAATGCCAGCTTTTATTGGGTTCTTAAGGATTATGGCCCACAAAAAAATAAAAACTTGGCTCTTTAAGTTCTGATTTCAGATCCGGTTTTAAAATTAGTCGCGGCCCATTGACACGTGGCGGCCATGATTAATTCACTTTTTTTTTTTTTTTTTTAAATTTCTAAATTCAAATAAAAAATAAAAAAAAGCCTAGGAGATTGTGCATAGAATTCTTGCCATTGAACATGGTCTAAGACTTTTCCAATATCACGTTTTAGTTAATTAATTGTCCCTATACGTAGTAAGAGTTTATTAGTACATCTTACCAATTACAAATAATATGTACATGATTAATGACCGACCAATGAAGGACTAATTTCCCCCTTTCCCACTTGTTATACATACATACATACTTAATAAATAATTATTTACAAATATTTAAATTTTGTGGTCCATTGGTTTCTTTTCCACAACCTTTATGCATGAAACCAATGTATCTAACCGAAAAAAGCCTCCAGTGGCCCCAACAGACAAACCAACATAAATATACGAATAAAGAATGATTTTAAACCGGTCTAAACCAAACCGGGACCGCCAAAAACAACATATTCAACGGAAATTAAAAAAGACGTTGGAAGCTCCAAGGAATAACAACTTGACAGGAAACAACAGAACAACGATCAAAGGCATATGTTGAGACGCAACAAGGCGGCTAAATCTCTGCAACGTCTTTCTTCCTGTCTTCATCATCCCTGAAAAATCCTGACCGTTGATTTGTCCGTTACCGACCGCAACCCCTGAGCTCCCGTTTTCTCTAGCCACCAGAATTGGCCACCAGAGACTCCGGCGATGCTCTCTCTTTGCTCTCCTTATCTGATTCACTTCTTTTCTTATCACACTCCTAACCGATTTCAGATATGAGTTCATGTCGTGGTCCCTTTGGATTGTTCCTCCTGACCCGTAAGCCGATCTGTCACTGAGAATGTCTAGAGGATGCGGTGTGTTCAAGAAAACCGTTTGCGCAGTTCTTAAGAGTTGTTCCTCTTCATGTTCTTCATTGTCCGAGGTTCCTAAATCGCCGGTTAGGAGATATAAACCGTTTCCGGGAGGAAGAAGATCATGTCCGGGAGAGAATGTCTCATCCGGTTGAAGGATAAGAAGCTCGCCCATTGGAGAATACAACATGCTCTGCACAAGAAAAACCGTTAAAACTCGTCTGACCAAATCAAGAATCATGCTAGATACGACATTTTATGAGGGATTGTAACCATACCTGCTTGTTAAGACAAGGATGGCTACGGAAGTTTCCGTTAACAGCTTTGAGAAGCTCGGCTACATGGTAAGGATAGTTACAAGAAAAAGCTCTAGGGACAATGTCACGGTGCATTGTTATAGCTTGAACATGGCTCTTAGGCAATCCGAGTTTTTTAAGAAGACGGTCGCCTCCGCATATTACAAAAGGCGCACCAAATGTTATTACAGGGAGTAATGAAGAAGCAGGTACTTCGCCTCGAATCATTAACATGAGGTTTAGTAATAACGATAAGCTACCGCCTAATGAATGCCCTGTGAATCGGAATTTAGCATTATTTCCATGGGTTTTGATATGTGCTTTAACTTCAGGTAACATTTGTTCATACATGCCTTTCGCAGCCTCGTAAATTCCTCTGTGAACTATCGCACCAAGTCCCTGATATGTCGAAAAACTGGTCTTAGCTCTTAACAAGTTCTAAATCAAAACATTTTTGTTTCCGAAATTGTAACGAAATAATACCTCAAATTCAATAGGTTCAAAGAGTAAGTTTGCTTGCCAAGAAGCTAGAGATTCAGATCCCTACGAGAAAGTTCATATTTTTCCATTAAAACAAGAGAATGAAACAAAAATGAACAGGTTTTTGAGCATTTTCTTGTTATTTTTTTTACCTGAATGACAAAGAATCTAGTAAGACTCTGATCATCATCACATATAAACCAATCACAAGGAGAAGAAACAGTCGATTTCAAATCGTCAGCAACAGCTTGCTTCACATCTTCCTCAGCAGCAACACCAGAAGTAACAATGTTGGTTAAAGAAGAAGCAACCTCTGCCGATGACTCCATATTTGTCGAATAATTCTCATTGTTCTTGTCTGAATCCTCGGTTTTCGAGAAAGGGAGTATGTTGTTGGTACGAGAGTGAAGGTAAGAAGCAGCTGATGCAACCATCCCATATGCAGCAGAAGCACTAATCTTGCTACTTTTGTTATTATCGTCTTTGGCTTCAACTTCTACATCTTCTTCCTCAAAGGAAACTTGGCTATTCTTAGCTTTTAAGGCAGATTCTGTCTTCTCAGCTGATGAAGTTACGAATCTAAGGCCATAATATTCAGAGAGATTCGCAGGCTGCAACGAAAACATACTATGTAAGCTTATAAGATTCGATTCGATTCAACGAATCTTATGATCTGAAACAATAAACAAAAATCCGAACCTTGATTTTTGAAATCGAATAAGCCAAGTTCCCCAAATATGACATTTGGGCATAGAGTTTTGATTCTTGTAATGAAACCCTCTTGAGCAATTTCGAGAATGATTCTCTATCGAGATGAAATTTGTTTCCTTTGTCACCATCATCTTCCAAAATCGAACATACATCGCCACATCCACCATCTTCTTCAGCTAATACCTCCTCCTCGTCTTCTTCTTCATCATTTTCATTTTCATTTTCATCTTCTTCGTTTTCTTCATCTTCATCTCTCCACATAGATTGTACATCCAAGATCTTCAAAACCCAGCTACCATTACGCCTCTCCGTGTCCAGATCCACCGCCTCCGTCTCCTCCGCGATAGGCTTCTTAGAATCGCCGGAATTTACTAAAACGGCGTCGTCTAAAGCTAACCCGCTTCGTCTCCTCGACGCAATTCCTCCTCCGCCGCCGCCGCGAGACCAAAATGGCTTTAGAGGGTACTTGAAAGAGAAGCCAAAAGGTCCTCTTTTCTGCGATGGAGCCGTTGCGGTTGCTCTGACTTCAACAACTCCGCCGCAACCGCTTACGCCGCTTCCAACCGCTGTAATCGCTGGAAGTACGCCGTGTAAACCGGTATTCAAACACAAACTATCCATCGTTTTTTTAAAAAAAAAATTACAAAAAAGGTTTTAGATTATATGTTTCCTTTTGTGAGAGTCTATTGGGTTTAAAAATAAATTAACGATCGTTAGAGATTCTTGGAATGTAAATTCTATTCCACAGAAAGATTTAGAAAGGAAGAAAAAATAATTGTTTATCAGCCGAACAGAGGATCGCCCAAGAGAGAGAAATACACATACTTTTGTGTGAGATCTTTTTTTATGCTATATTTTTTGTTTTCACTTTAAATATAAAAATAAGATTTTTTCCTTTTTCTCGTGTGATATTTTCGTAGGAGGAGAAAATAATTAAAAAGAAAACATATAAAATAAACAATTCTAAGCGACTAAAGAAAACAACGTCGTTTAGATTAAACATACATACGTGTAATACGCGCGTGAGTTATCCGCCACTACACGTTTTACTCCACGTAGGACCCATCAGGCAAATGGTAGTCGAGTTGGTTCTGAATTTTCGCCGACTTGAGCAACAAAACTCAACATTAATATATTGTACCCCCAAAAAATTGGTATTTAGCTTTTTATTAGTAGTTAATGATAGAAGTCAATTCAAGTTTTTTTTAGTTTCACATTACACAATAGAAATTTATTATGTTGTCCATAATGTTTAGCTTTACTTTTAATTACAGTTTTCAGCTGATATATTTTTATTATTTGAATAAAAAGAAGTGAAATTTTCAAGTTGCAAAAAGGAAGTTTCGAAGAATATCGAGGTGGGGACCACATGGACAAGGTCGAAGACTGCCACGTCAGAGTGTGAGTAATGTTGTGAATGGATATAGGTGGACAAAGCATGTGACGTGTTCCAAGATATTGGGCTCTATCTAGTGTGACACTTGGCGTAATCAGAATGCTCACGCTCTTTGTCTTGTACTACTAGCTATTTGTGTGATTGCTTGCATGTCTTTTTGTTTCTTTCTCTTTTGATTTCTTGAATTTGTGTCCAAAATGAAAAGAGTATGTTTTTGTTTTTGGGCTCTAATATTATTAGGTCACGAGTCGAGTAAATACAAATGGGCCTTTCTTAAGCCCAAAACTTAATGGTAGAAAACAAGTATATATGTCGCCGACAAATTAATTAGTTGTTTGTTTCACATCGTCGCCGATTTGCGCCGGCCAAAGAAGATACTCCCGTCGATCTATCTCCGGTTAGTTTCTCTGTTCGATTTCGTCTAAAACAATCTGCAATTGTAATGTTGAATTTTACGTTGAATTAGTATGATATCTAAATTTTATCCTAAATCTTAGGGTTAGTGTTGGACTAAATCGGGGGGTATCTTTCGCTCTCGGGAAATTTGGCAGATTGTTGTCGGAAGAAGAACATGAGCAACAACACACCAGCAACTATGGCGTCATCGTCGAAACCAAAAGCTTCAGGAACTTCTCAGGCGCCTGATAAACGCAAACCCCTCTTTAATAAAGAATGTAACAAGTGTTCCTTTTTTTTGGATCTATATTAACAGAGACTAATTCTTTGTAATGGTGGGAACAAATGTTTTATTCTTTGCTTTTGATGATTTTACAGTGCAGCATATGATGTATGGATTCGGAGATGATCAAAACGTAAGCTATTTTAAGATATCTCCCTCATGTTATGATTCTTGTAAGACTTGTTACTGTTTTGTACCCTTAAAGTAATTCAAATATTTGTGTGTTTCCTCTGTCTCTAGCCGCTTCCAGAGACCGTGTCGCTTGTAGAAGACATTGTTGTGGAATACGTCACAGATTTGGTATAAACTTTCTCTTCTTTTTTGTTTGCATTACAAGTAGTAGTGAGAGGGACTGTGTGTATATTAGCCGCTAATCCGTTGATAATGTATCAGACACACAAAGCTCAAGAGATTGGGTCAAAGAGAGGAAGGTTACTAGTTGATGACTTCTTGTATCTAATCCGCAAGGTAACAACAACAACAACTTAACACACAGTCTTTATTGTTTTGTAATTCAAAGTATGATTCTGTTCTTTGATTTGGGTTATATGCAGGATTTGCCAAAACTGAACAGATGTAGAGAACTCTTGGCAATGCAAGAAGAGCTTAAACAAGCTCGTAAAGCTTTTGATGTCGACGAAGACAAGCTTGCTACACTTGATTGATCTTTCCTCCTTTTCTTACTTACAAGTAAGCTTCTGAAACTCAAAAACAAGATTATCAACAAGTTGAATTGGGACTTGCATACATTATCACTTATCAGTTTACTAACACTCATTAGAATAACGAAACTGCAGCCAATCTAATTCTAACATTAAAACCACACAATTTGTGTGTTCTGTTTTATTATTTTCTATTATTATTTTCTGTATTTTATAAACTAAAGGTCTAGGGACAAGGAAAAATAGTATCCACAAAGTTGTAAATCAAAATCAATAGAATTGTAACTTCACAAAATTTGAAAAGATGCAAAAAATAAAAGAAAATTAACAAAGAAAATAATCAATAGAATTGTAACTTTATTTGATAATAATAAATAATTATACGACGTCACTGTGGTCTTTGTATTGCAAATAAGAGATTTGCCTTTGCAGTTTAATCTGCTCATAGAAATTAGCAATGAACTCTTCTGCTCTCACATCAACCCCTTTCTCTTCTTCTTCTTCGCTATTTTCCTTATCGTAGTAGCCGTAGGACCTAACATCATCTTGACCGTCCAATTTAAAATCATAGTCAAAGTCAACGGGAGTAGCAATGCAAGGCAATAGGAACCTCATTGACGCTTGTTAAGGGTGGGCCGCCCACTCGTGCCCTGGCCATTCAGAGAGAACTGAAGAATCCATCGCCCTATTCGCCCGCCGAAGTCAAGGTCCGTCAAAGTCAAGGCCCACCGAAATCAAGGCCCATTTGAAGGGAGCATGCGCGACGGTGACATCGGTACGGACCGCCACGACCGACACGAGGTGACGTTTGTACGGCGGTTCGGCACGGACGGCGAGAGATGTCGGTACGGACCGCAAGACGCGAAGTCGGCCGAACGGGCATTAAATGCGGGAGCATGCTCGACAACCACATTAAATGCAAAGGCATGTTCGACAAAACGACTTTCCGTATGTCGAGCATGCGCCGAAGAGATCCCGCCAAGGAGCAAAACCCCGCCAAGTCTCCAAAGTCTTCACTATAAAGAGAGTTCCGCTCATATGCAAAGGATCCGGAATTTTGAGGAGAATCTATAGAGAGAAACGGTAGAAATATATACTTTCACTTCGACATTGTATCAAACAATCATTCAATCAATAAACAAACGAACTCCGAGTTCTTAATCATATTCTCTCGTTCGGCACTTTATACTTTCACTTCGACATTTATCTTTACATCGACTTCGCATTATCGTTCGTCCCCATTATTACTTAACGAGTTTTCCGACCCCACTTCTATAACAATCATCTCGGTTCGGTATCCTGCCGAACCCCGTTTTAACATTTGGCGCCGTGCGAGGGGACACCGGGGAAAAACTCTCACGCTTACGATAATTCACGAACGCCCGAAGTCAAGAAGAACATCAACATTTCCGGCTACAATGACAAACCAAACGGAGAACGCTTCCCACGGACCAATCGTCCTACAGCCGCACTAGCGAAGCACGGACATCGGCGATCCCGCCGATCACACACCAATAGTCGCGAATCGAGCTCCACACGCCAACGGCGGCTCGTACAACTTTTGTCGAACCAACCCGCGAACCAAGAGTCACCATAGCCATACCGAGTGCCGAGCCGACATTAGCCGCCGAAGCTAGTCGCACGACGAACAAGACGCCGATCGAAATCGCCGAACTCCTCATCGCCTAATGGACAAGGTGGACACCCTCACCAAGTCCACAAACGAACGATTCGAGGCGCTCTCGAGCGAAAGATCTCAAAACCCAAGACCGGTTGCCAACTTTTCGCCGAACATTCGAGAAACTTGTTCGGAGGACCCTCGACCGGACGCAACTCGATTCGCGACACGGCAAAATCGAACCATCGGTTCTCGGCCCACCGACGGGACATCTTTACGGGACTCGCGACCCGATGTCAATCTACAACACTCCGCAGGTTCGCTCGTCGACCGCGGACCTAACACTCATCGGCGAACCCCGCCGTTCGCCAACCCCCGTTGCCGCGAACAACCATCTCTTCCAAGACGCACCAACATTCGCCCAAACCGGGAGGATTACGAGCCGGAAAGAATGCGCCAAGAGCCGGCCGAGATGAACTCTCGAGTCCACGAAGCGACAAGCGCGCACCGAGATCGGCCGCGTCCCGAGAGAAGCACAAAATGTCCCCTTCACATCGGACATCACGCGTTTCCGTATTCCGCATCCCGGGAAAATCACTATCCCGAAGTACGACGGAACGAAGGATCCCGTGCAACACGTTACCTCATTCACCATATCGATGGGAAGGGCACAGTTCGCACCCGAACTGAGAGACGCCGGTTACTGTCAGCTCTTCGTCGAAAACCTAACAGGAGGAGCACAACGATGGTTCAACAGGCTCATGCCGAACTCCATCAGGAACTTTCACGAGCTCCAAACCGTCTTCCTCAAACACTACTCCATGTACATCCACAAAGAGTTGTCCATTGCCGACCTGTGGAAGATGACGCAGGCGGAAGGAGAATCGCTTCGGCTATACGTCGAAAGATTCAAGGAGGTCGCCTCCAAAATAAAAGTGCCTGATGATGTCGCCATCGAAGCACCGCGCAATGGAGTTTGGACCGAATCCCAATTCTTCCGCGAACTCACGACGAATTTGCCGAAGACTTTGGAAGACGCGTTGCGTAAGGCGACGGCGTATATCAAACCGGAGGAAGACATTGCCGGTTTAAGAAAAAACGAACGGCGAAGACCGTCCCAAAAGAAAAGGAGAAACAAGAGGAACACGGAACCGCGACGACCTACGACGCGGAATACAAAAGCCGACACCCCGCAGTCCACTCAATCGAGGATGTCGAGGAACGGACGGTTACAACGTCAACCGTCCCGAGTATAACCGGACGGGGAACGGTTCGGGATATCCGAACGAGAGGAACTACCAAGAGAGAGTAGTTCGGGAGGATATTGCAACGGCCGCGGGGTGACAACCCGACGAGAGGCTCATCGAGCCAACAAAACAATGACCGACGAGGAAGACACGATGCGTCCAAACATTGCGGCTTCCACGGTCGAGACGGCCACTCTAACGAAGAGTGTGCATCCGAGGAGCCCGCCGATGCGCGAATACATGGCCGGACGAGTCAAATGCCAACGGCGGAAGAGATAAAAGCCGCATACACGTACAACCGAACCCAACCGGCGGCAAACGGGCAAGCGAACGAAATCGGACGCGAAACCAAGATCCGTCCGACAAAAGAGAACGGGAAGAGTTACCGGCCCACCTAAAGTCGCTCGCAAAAAGATCGGGATGATCATGGGAGGCCTCGTCGACCGCAACGACTCGATCGGTCAATCAAGAGGCCGAACGCGAGCCGTAGCCGCGGTCGAATGGGCACCCATAGCCGATGTACCGCAAACGCGGCGAAAGAGATAACCTTCACCGAACGCGACACGACCGGCGTCGCCTTCCCTCACAACGACCCCTTGGTCTTGGAACTACTCATCGCGCTCGCGAAGTAGCCAAGGTTATGATCGACACCGTAGCGTTCGGTCGATCTCATTTTACGAACACTGCGGCGAATGGAGTTGAAGGATTACACGATCGCGAACCGAAGCCTTTGACCGCCTTCAATGGCGAGACAACCATGTCACTGGGGACCATCAAACTCCCGGTGCACATCGGAGGAGTGACCGGCCGGTCAAATTCGATGTCATCGACACTCCGCTATCTACAACGCCATCATGGGAACTCCATGGATCCACGCGATGGAGGCCATCCCATCAACTTATCACCAATGCCGAAGTTCCCGGCCCAACGGGAACGGTAACGATCGAGGAAACCGGCGCATAGCGCGAAGCCGTTTTATCGCCGAGCTCGAAATCGAGAAAGTCCCGCGCGATAACTCGGCCCGAAGACGAAGAAATGGCCGAAGCCTTTCAGTCGAAGGTAAACATCGCGCCCTCCGATCCTTCAACATCCACTTCGGCGACGCAATACGAAGAAACAACGAACGAAGAAGCCCCGAAGTTGGACAAGATATTGCAAGTCAACATCGACTTAAGCGATATCACGCGATGTGTCGGCATCGGCGCCAACCTCGAGCAAACGTTGCGGGACAAGGCGATCGAGTTCTTAAAGGAGAACTATAAAACGTTCGCATGGTGTACCGAAGACATGCCCGGCATCGACCCGAACATCACCGCCACGAACTCAACGTGGACCCAACTTTCAAGCCGATCGAAGAAGAGAAGAAAGTTGGGACCGGAGCGCGCTGCCGTAAATGACGAAGTCGAACGACTCGTAAACGCCGGATCAATCGACGAAGTGAGATATCCAGACTGGTTGGCCAACCCCGTGGTCGTAAAGAAGAAGAACGGCAAGTGGAGAGTTTGCGTCGACTTCACCGATCTCAACAAAGCTTGTCCGAAAGATAGCTACCCGTTACCCCACATCGACCGAATCGTCGAAGCAACGGCGGGGAACGAGCTCTTATCCTTCATGGACGCTTTCTCGGGCTACAATCGGATCATGATGCATGCGAAGACGGAGAAAGACTTCGTTCATCACGGATCGGGGTACCTATCGCTATAAGGTCATGCCGTTCGGCCTAAAGAACGCGGGGGCAACATACCAACGACCGGTGAACCGCATGTTCGCCGACCAACTAGGCGAGACGATGGAAGTATACATCGACGACATGCCGGTCAAGTCATTAGCCGCCAAAGACCACGTCGATCACCTCGCCACCTGCTTCGCAACACTCAATCAGTACGGGATGAAGTTGAATCCCGCGAAGTGCACGTTCGGCGTGACTTCGGGCGAATTTCTTGGGTATATTGTCACTCGACGGGGCATCGAAGCAAACCCGGCGGATCGCGGCCATCGGGGACCTTCCTCACCCCGAACAACTAGGGAAGTCCAAAGACTGACAGGAAGAATTGCCGCACTCAACCGGTTCATATCGCGATCTTCGGACAAATGTTTACCCTTCTACCAGCTCCTAAAGGGTAACAAACGCTTCGAGTGGGATGAAAAATGCGAAGAGGCATTCGCACGGCTCAAGGAGTACCTCTCCACATCACCGATCCTCGCCAAGCCGGTCGACCAAGAGACCCGTACCTCTACATCGCCGTATCAACTTCGGCGATGGCGACGTATCGGTCAAAGAAGATCGAGGTGACCAAAGCAACCTATATTTTATACGAGCAAAACCCTCGACGGTGCGGAGAGCGGTACCCAACCTTGGAGAAGTTGGCCTTGGCGATGATCGGTTCGGCACGAAAGCTCCGACCATACTTCCAATCCCACTCCATAGTCATCCTCACGAATCGGCCGCCGCGAACCATCCCGCACGTCCAACACGGTCGGGCCGAATCGCCAAGTGGGCGATCGAACTCGGCGAGTACGACATCGAATACAAAGCGAGAACCGGCGCGAAATCACAAGTCCTTGCCGACTTCCCGATCGAACTACCACCGAGATGACAACGACATCGAGAAGAACACTTGGACACTTCATGCCGACGGGTCTTCTAGCCGGCATGGATCCCGGCATCGGCATCACGCTCGAAATCGCCAACCGACGAAGTCCTCGAACAATCGTTCGGACCGGGCTTCAAGGCCTCCAACAACGAAGCGAATACGAGGCAATGATGGCGGCATGCGCCTCGCAATCGAACTCGGAGCGAAGGAGCTCGACGCATTTTGCGACTCACGGCTCGTTACCGGCCGGTTCGGCGGCGAGTTCGACGCTAAAAACGAAAGGATGGACGCATACCTCCAAGTCGTCAAGGAACCGGCCAAAAAACTCCGGCACTTCACCATCACCAAAATACCGAGGGCGAGAAAACACCTCGGCGGACGCACTCGCGACCTTAGCTTCGACGTCGGACCCGACCCTTCGGAGGACGATCCCCATTGAATGCATCGAGAATCCGAGCATACCCCTTCCAAAAGGCGTATGCATAATCAATCGAGATGTCGAAGAAACGGATGAGTTCGACGAAGACCTTCGTACGCGGACTCACCAATAAGAGAAGACCGTTGCACTCAAAGCCACGAAGGACCAGACGATTGGCGGCAAGAAATCATTCGATATCTGCTGACCGGCGAATTACCCGAGGGAAAGTGGGAAGGCGAAGACTCGAATGCGAGCGGCCCGCTACACCCTCCTCGACGACCGCCTCTATCGTTGGAGCGCATCGGGAGCCCTCCTATTATGCATAACGGGCGACGAAGTCGACCGGTTATGCGAGAAGCCCATGAAGGAGCGGCGGGTAATCATTCGGAGGACGCGCATTAGTCCTCCAAGTGAAAAACCACGGCTTCTATTGGCCGACGATGCAAAAGGACGCGCCGACTTCGCCCAAAAATGCGAGAAGTGCCAAAGACACGGAGACTTCATCAACGCTCCGACACAACTTCGAGTTCGGCAACCGCGCCTTATCCTTTCATGAGATGGGCCATGGACATCGTCGGACCTTTGCCATCTTCGAGACGGCGAAAATACCTACTGATCGTCACTGATTACTTCACGAAGTGGGTAGAAGCGAAGGCATACACGAAAATCGACGCAACGAAGGTCCATAACTTCGTCTGGAAATACATCATCTGCCGCCACGGACTCCCATACGAGATCGTCACCGATAACGGAACCCAGTTCACTTCGGCTAAATTCGAAGGGTTCGCGCAAGATGGAACATCCGTTTGAACAAGTCAACCCCGAGGTATCCACGAGGAACGGGCAAGCCGAAGCTACAAACAAGACAATCATCGACGGCATCAAAAAAGGCGGAAGAAAAGAAAGGATTCGGGCCGACGAACTAGAAGGCGTCCTCCGGTCACACCGAACAAGTCCACGCGAGTTCGACGGGGCGAACACCTTTCTCACTTTCCCATGGAATGGAGGCCATGTCTCTGCCGAAGTCAACGTCCCCGTATCCGCGAATAATGCGACTCAACACCCACCGACGAACGAGCGGATGATCGTCGACCAACTAGATCACGCCGAAGAGCAACGGCATCACGCCCTACTCCGCATCCAAAATTACCAACACCGGGCGACAAGGTATTACAACAAGAAGGTGAAGGGAAGGCATTTCGAAGAGGGCGATGCGGTCCTCCGAAAAGTGTTCGAAAACACGGTCGAGAGGCCAATCACGAAACTCGGAGCAAAGTGGGAGGGTCCATACCTCGTCTCAAAAGTCGTTCGGCCTGGCGTCTTCGAACTCATGGAGATGTGCGGCAAACCGATCCCAAGATCCTGGAACGCGATGCACCTCAAAAGGTTCTACCACTAGAAGAACTAGCACCGAAGATCGTCAGCACCGAAGACTATAAATGCCGAAGTCAATCAACATAGAAGACAACAAAAGCCGAAGATCGACCACAACGGCTTCAAAAAAAAAAAAAAAAAAAAAAAATAACGAACTCCGAGTTCTTATTAAAAAAAAAACAAAATGTAAACCGAACTACGAATGGTTTGATCCCTTATTGGGTACGTAGGCAGCCTTCCAAAAGGCGCAGCTATGATAATAAAAAAAATTTTCCTTAATACGAGTCCCGAACTCAGGAAACACGAGCTCAGCGCTCAGACAAAAACGAACTCCGAGTTCGGTCACACAAGCTCTTCGCTTATACTAAAACGGGCTCCGCGCTCTCATTTTTAAGCCGTCATTCCGCAAACTAATTAGCCACTATCTTAAAGTGCGGTGGACGATCACCCACTATTTTGCAAGGAAGATATCTACGAACTCATGTTCAACACTTGCGTGGCCCAATCCGAAACCACGAAAGCCGAGTACCTCGCAATCTCGAAAAACGGTTCGTATCATCTGCGAACTATGAAAGAAGATTTTATACAAGAGACAAAATAAGTTCGGCACACGAAGGAGTACAAAGACGAACCAACAACAAAACTTTCATACATCGAGTGTCAAGAAAGCCGATCCCAAAAACCGGTCCGAAAGAAGAAAGGACGTATGAACAAAAGAAGTACGATAGAAGGAAGAAAAGATTGTATTATATTAATGAAGAAAACAACAAAGCCGATCCCAACAATCGGCCAACAAAGATTACATATAAAAAAAAAAACAAAACAACAAAAGAAGACCGATCACAACGATCGGCCCAAAAGTCCCCGGCCCTACTCTTCGGGCGGGTTGGCATCTCCGCCCCTCTATCTCTCGACCCCTTCAACTCCGGTCCTTCCGTCTCCGCCGCATCATCTTCGGCAACCTCATCTTCGCCCGGATCGTCATCATCGGCCTCCTCGCCTTCATCGATCGCCCTCCTAGAACTTCCTCGGTGTCATCACCCGTGGGTTCTCCCAAAACGCGAGAAGGGAATCGACCTCAAGCTCGGCGGGAAGCTCGAAGTCGAAGCTTCATACGAAAGTTGGGGCCGATCTCCCAACCAACGCTCAAGCTTACCCTCCATCTCGCGCATTCGGCGTTCAAAAATGGGAGGCGTGTCGATCGCATGCAGAGTCTTCAACCTCTCAATAATGCCAAAGACACCCTTCATCTGGTTGAATAGGAGGTATTTCTCCTTCACGAACTCCCGTTCGTCGAGATAGACCTTCAGTTTGCCCAACCGAGTCTCCGAAGCCGCGCGGAGATCACGAAATCGCTCTTTCACAGTAAAGAGGCGATCGCGAAGAAGCTTCAACTCAACCTCGGCATCAAGCGCCTTCTGGAGATCGCTTTTCTGAACTCCTACTTCCTGAAGCCGTTTTCGGAGGTCGGCATTTTCGGCACCCGCCTTCTCAAGCCTCGCGCGCCTTCTTCGACCTTTTCGCCGAAGCGGCCTCGCCTCAAGCTCCTTCACCTTAGCCAAGGCCGCGTCCTTCTCCTTTCCACGGCGCGAAGACGATCTTCGGCCGGCTTTTTCTCCTCGACGAGGAGAGTTTCGTAGGTGAAACGAGAGGTGGGTCCTCTTGAAAGCAACACGAAAAAAAACACAAAACGAGGATCACAACCAAAATCGAACACGGCGAGAATGAACAAAAAAAAAAAAAAAAAAAAAAACATACCCTTTGCTCCAACCTAGCCAACCGGGCTACCTCGTCGGCCGGCACCAACTCGGCGAGACCCCCTTCGCCGTGATAGGCCTCGTAAACGGCCCGCCGAAAACCCGCACTCGCCCCTTATGATTAAGGAAGGGGACCGCGCCGTTGTAGGCGAAGTAGAAGCCATGCTCGTTGCCCTCCTCGAGCGCACGAGCGAATCCATCGCCTCCAACCAAAACGAGGTCGACCTCCTCATCGACCGGCTTGAAGGATCGGCTCCTCCGCGGACCGGTCCGCTTCCTCGCTCCGAACCCGGCGGCTTGACCCCCCTCCACGTCGGGAACGGTCGACCGTCGGGCGCTACGTTTGATCTCCCCTCGTCCAACTCAGCTTCGGTACGAGGCCTCGAGAGAGGGGGAAGCTCTGCCGAAGTCGTCGCGTCCACTTCGCGATCTCTTTTTTCCCCAACCCTTGGCGACAAAGGAGTCGATGCCGAGCGGAAGGATTGAGAATCATCTACCACCGGCGGGTCCGGAATGAAGTCCGCGGGAGGAGCCTCAGACGGAAGTGGCGGCTCATTCGCCGCAGGAGGCGAACCCTCGGGCATCGGCGGCAGTTCGGCGTGCCCTGCAGCCGAACCCAGCTCGGAATCACTCCGTGCCTCCTCCTCTTCTTCGAGACGAAACTCTTCGGCGAGCTCATCATCAAATACCCCAGGAAAGTCAGCAAGAGAGAGCATCGCGTCCACGTCTTCTTTCTTCTGCGTTTTCAGTTTGTACGAACCTGCGAAACAGATCGGACAAACCAAGAGCTTTTAAAAAAAAAAAAAAAAGGGAGACGAACCGCCTAACGACGCAAAATAAGCTTTTTGCTGCCGAAGAATCTCAGTCCACAACACTTCCGTTCGGCTCCGAAACGCTTCCTTAAACGGCTCGTACTCCGGCGGAAAAGGATAGAATGGCGGGAAGAGAGCCGAAAAAGACAAATAAAAATCGGTTAGAGAATCTAGGATTAAAGAAAAGATCCGAACCTACCAATACAAGGCGACCACTTGGTCGATACACCCCGTCGACGTCCAAGACGGACGCCGAGTTGACACGGACGAAGAAGTATTTGTCCCACCACACGGCGAATTTGACCGACGTATCCGACGTCGCCTAAACCCGGTCTCCGGCGGATCGACCAAGTACCGGGGAGCGAATGATTTTTGTCGACCCGCGTGATCTCGTCGAATAGCCGAAGGGTCATCTCAACCCCTAGATCCTCCGACGCCACCAACGCGGCCACGAAATTCCGAACGCACGGAGCGGTCGACCGAGACACGGCGATCCTCCGCTCCTCGACGTAGTGCATAAGAAGCGAGGAAGAGGAAACCATAACCCCCGAGGTGAACATTTGTTCATATAAACAGATATACCGGGCGGACGGTCCCGGGGCCTTTGACACGGCTCCGGCACCCGGCTCCAACGGATCGCTAGTCCCGAAGGAGCTTGAATCTGCTAAGAGTCCCCGAGAGCTTACTCTTAGATGGACCGAAGACGTGAGTAACCCTCTTTATTTTCTTTGCCTTCGGCTTGGTAGTAGGTTCGGATGCCGAGGCGGGAATCGTAACACTCTTGGCGATACCTTGACCTGTTCGACTTAGAGGAGGACCCGGGCGCGGAGTAGACGAGGCTGGATCTCGAACGAACCACGGGATCGGTCGTACGATCGGTTGCCGAACCCATGGCAGGGGATATCCGCTCGTTCGGAACAGCCGAACGCTTCGTCTTCTTCTTCTTGATAGCAGGGCGCGATGCCGAACCAGAAGGGGCCGAACTCGTTTTGTTCACAGCGGACATGGCGGATATCTAAAAATCTAGAGAGGCCGAAAGCAAAAATCTAGAGGAGAAAATACACGATGTTTGCGCGAGAGAATGAAATGAAGAAAGTAAACCTGAGGTAGGCCTTTTTATAGAAAAATGCAGAAAACGAAGGGGCACCATCGAAGGGCGCGAAACGAACTTTCATCATTGCAATGACGTGGCATCTCGTTATTCGTCAAAAAAATGGCGCAGCTTCGACGACACGACTACAAGATACGAAGCGACGGAAACCCATCATCACGATGACGTGGCATCCAGCGATTCGCCAAAGGGCGACGCACGCCTCCCAATGTGCCGCCAAGAAACTTTAAATAATTACACGATTCAGTGACGTGGCAACCTTTAACTCGGCAAAAAATGGTGCGCCTTTATGACATAACGTTCAACAAATTGACGTGGCACTCCGGTGACGTGGCATTTACCGAAGCGATCAATCGCCGAAGACAATCAAATCGCCGATAGTAACTCCTTGAATGCGCCTAAGGCCGATCTCTTTAGTTCGCCTCTCCAAAAAGCCGGGGGGAGGGACTAATGTTAAGGGTGGGCCCAAGCCCACTCGGGCCCGGCCCATTCCGGGAGTAACCGAAGAATCCATCGGCCCTATTCGGCCCGCCGAAGTCAAGGTCCGTCAAAGTCGTCAAGGCCCACCGAAATCAAGGCCCATTTGAAGGGAGCATGCGCGACGGTGACATCGGTACGGACCGCCATGACCGACACGGGTGACGTTTGTACGGCGGTTCGGCACGGACGGCGAGAGATGTCGGTACGGACACGCAAGACGCGAAGTCGACCGAACGGGCATTAAATGCGGGAGCATGCTCGACAACCGCATTAAATGCAAAGGCATGTTCGACAAAACGACTTTCCGTATGTCGAGCATGCGCCGAAGAGATCCCGCCAAGGAGCAAAACCCCGCCAAGTCTCCAAAGTCTTCACTATAAATAGAGAGTTCCGGCTCATATGCAAAGGATCCGGAATTTTGAGGGAGAATCTATAGAGAGAAACAGCTAGAAATATATACTTTCACTTCGACATTGTATCAAACAATCATTCAATCAATAAACAAACGAACTCCGAGTTCTTAATCATATTCTCTGTTCGGCACTTTATACTTTCACTTCGGCATTTATCTTTACATCGACTTCGGCATTATCTGTTCGTCCCCATTATTACTTAACGAGTTTTCCGACCCCACTTCTATAACAATCATCTCAGTTCGGTATCCTACCCGAACCCTGTTTTAACAACGCTGGACGATGCATCTTAACGTTGAAGATGGGAGTCTCGTCAAAAGAAAGCCGTTACTATGATGAGATACTAGGGCTTTGAGATGCTTGGAGAACAAGCTACGGAGTTGGAACATGTGCCATCTTTTCAAGATTCCACCTTTTCTTCCCCAAAGAAGAGCCATTCTTACAAGATTCCAAGCTATTTGTGTTGCCGTTGATATGCTTTTCTTCTTTGATTCCCCCATTTATTTGATTTTGTTACTTATTCTTCTTTTTTATTGCTTTGGTTTCTTCAAGAGATTGTCTGATTGTGGTTATGAGACAGGTTGTGAAAACTTTTAACTATATATATATAGAAAAGAAAGCAACTTTTTCAGTTTGGTCGACGCGGAGAGCGAGATTTATATTTGTATATATTAATTCAATTATTTTGTTTTAATTTAAGGGATCATGAAACTAACTTTGAAGTGCTTTTGTAATTGTGAGTTAATGTGCTTTTGTAATTTACACTATTCGACAAAAGAAAATAAGATAACTTGTTTCTTAACATTAAGAAGAAAATTTTAACAAAAAAATAAAAAAACATTAAGAAGAAAAAAACATAAAACATTGGTTAAAAGATGATCAACCATTCATTATAAACGCGTTTAGAGCATCTCCAAAAGCAACCTCAAAATTTCAAATTTGAGGTTTTTTGTCCTCCAAAAGAAACTTCAAAACCTCAAATTTTTATGTTCCATTTTTTTTGCATTTTAATCCCTGCAATTAATAATATTTCACAAATATCTTTATTAACTTTTTAATTTCATCATTTTAGTACATAAAAAATTATATTTTGTAAATATAAACTTAATTTTTACATGTTAAACTAAAAGAAATACTTTAAATTAAAATAAAAAATATTAATTTAATAATTATTTATTGGTTTAATAATTATTTGACGTATGTCTTACATTATCTACAAAAATTAAGAGATTTATTTAATTGTGAAAAATAGTAAGGACTTAAATGCAATATGTAAAATTAAGTTTGAGGTTTTTCTTTTGGAGAGAAACACATGAAACAAACCTCAAATTTTTTTGGAGATGCTCTTATACATCAAAGAAAGCTTTCGAACAAAAAATATATGATTGGACTTGATTAATGATTGTAAAAGTATTAAGTATTACGGCTGTCTCAGTTAATCGAATTTACACGCATCCGTGTTTTTATCATAGAAGTTGTCATTATGATGATAATGATGATGATGATAGGCGAGAAAGCCGATCGAGGAGTTCATCTCGAGATTGTATGAGCAAATGAAGTTGCAAAATCAGGTTTATTCTCAACGTTGCAAAGCCAAAGGGATAATTGATAATCTAATTATCATCATCCATACATGCATTGAGTCCCCCTGCTTGCTAATCAGAATGTCTCCTTTTTTGTCAATCTTTTTTCTTTATACTATTTGCTTCGTTTTTGGTTTGTGTTTTTTGTGATTGTATTTCTATTAATTAATTCAAAATAGGAAAAATTAATTATGAGTATGCGTGTTTGTGGGGATATTAAGATTTTATTCTTATATAGTAGTTTTAGTCTCGTTACTATGCTCTAAACCAAAAATACCAAATCATTTATAAACAAAGGTTTAAATACACAAAACATACATAAGACGAACCCTAATTAAGTAATTGGGCTGTTATTGGGCCCAGCCCAAATAAATTAATTAAACCGTAGCCTCCTCAAATCCTGACGACGTCACGTCGTATAAATATACGCATGACTCCAAAACCCTTATTCTCCCACTCGTTATTGATTCCGTTGCTTCTCTAATCGCGCTTAAACACTGAAAATAAAAAAAAATAAAAAAAATCAGCGACGAGGATGTCTCTAAAACCTAGCGCCAGAACGGAGGTTCGTCGCAATAGGTATAAAGTCTCCGTGGACGCCGATGAAGGTCGCCGGAGAAGAGAGGATAACATGGTCGAGATTCGTAAGAACAAGAGAGAGGAGAACTTGCAGAAGAAACGTCGCGAAGGTCTTAACGCTTCCATGGAATCCGCCGCGCAACAAGGCGAAGATCTCTCCTCTTCGATTTCTTCTGAGAAGAGAGTATGTGCTTCTTCGTCAATTTAGATCTCCTCATCGTGAATTAGGAATTGAATTTATCGTGCCATTTTTTTGCTTAGATCTTCTCATATAGTTTATTTAGGGTTTAATATGCGTAGTGAAAGGCTTATAGCTTATGTTTATCTCTTATAAGCTTTCTTCTTTGTGTTGTAAGCTTGAGAATTTAGCAAATATGGTTGCTGGAGTTATGTCAACAGATCCAAATCTACAACTTGAGGCTACAAGTGCTATCAGGAAACTACTATCAATTGGTTAGTGATTTTTAATATATTAATGTGTGATGAGAAATCTCTTGAATCGTGTTTTAACAGTTGGTTTGTTGATAATGTGTAGAGCGTAATCCGCCGATTAATGAGGTTGTTCAGTCTGGTGTTGTTCCTCAGATTGTTCGGTTTCTTTCCAGAGATGACTTCTCTCAACTTCAGGTGAGTCTTCGTTTTTTTAATGTTGATATTTAGCTTTTGTGTGTTATATGTTGATTTAGTTTCTCTGTTTGTTTATGCTTATAGTTTGAAGCAGCTTGGGCGCTCACAAATATCGCTTCAGGGACATCTGAGAACACTAAGGTCATTATTGACAGTGGCGCTGTCCCATTGTTTATCCATCTTCTCAGTTCTAACAGCGACGAAGTCCGTGAACAGGTGTCGAGTTAGATTCTCTATCATTTGTTTTTGTTTATTGTGTTGTCAAAGAAACTGCTTGATCAATTTTGTGACAAAAAATTACAGGCAGTGTGGGCATTGGGAAACATTGCTGGTGACTCACCAAAATGCCGTGATTTTGTCCTAAGTTTCGATGCCATGACGCTTCTTCTGGCTCAGTTTAATGAGCATTCAAAGCTCTCCATGCTGAGAAATGCTACATGGACGTTATCAAACTTATGCAGAGGGAAGCCGCAGCCTGCACTTGAGAAGGTTTACTTTCATATAATATACCAATTTAAATGTTTTAAGTCTCTGTCATAGCTTATAAATAAGTTGTGTGATATTGTTTTGAGCAGACAAATCCATCTTTACCACTTCTTGAGCGCCTTTTGCATTCAACCGACGATGAAGTTCTCACAGATGCTTGCTGGGCTCTCTCATATCTCTCTGATGGTGATAACGAAAAAATACAGATTGTTGTCGACTCTGGTGTTGTCCCTCGACTTGTTCACCTCTTAGCGTGAGTATCTTTTTTTTTCTAACTGCAAATATCATATTCTTTATTCACACATCTTAATCTGATATCGTTTTCTATCTCTTTAGCCATCCATCACCGTTGGTTCTGACTCCAGCCCTCCGTACCATTGGTAATATTGTAACTGGAGATGATATTCAGACTCAGGTGCCAGCATTATCCATTATCTTTCTACCTTATATTTCTCTCTCTCTCTCTCTCTCTCTCTCTCTCTTATGGTTTTAAGATTGAATTAAAACATGTTTGTAACAGACGGTTCTTAACCATCAAGCTCTTCCTAGTCTCTTGACCTTACTCACAACCACATACAAGAAGAGTATCAAGAAGGAAACTTGTTGGACCATCTCCAACATAACTGCTGGGAACTTCAATCAGATACAAGTTAGTTTATTTACATCCATGAGTGTGTTGTCGACATTTTTCAATATTGAACACTTACATTTTTTGTTGTTGTACAGGAAGTGATTCAAGCAGGCATTATTCATCCTTTGATTCAGCTGCTCCAGAACGGGGAATTCGAAATTAAAAAAGAAGCTATTTGGGCAATTTCTAACGCAACTTCTGGTGGCAATCACGACCAAATCAAGTAAGAAAAGAAACACCAGATCTTGGTTCTCATATGTCTGTTTGTAAATCTTAGTTCTTGAGATTGATACCCTATAACTGCCTTGCAGGTTTCTTGTGAGCCAAGGCTGCATTAAACCGTTGTGTGATCTCCTCACATGCCCGGATCCAAGAGTCATCACAGTGACCTTGGAAGGTCTAGAGAACATTCTCAAAGTAGGTGAAGCCGAGAAGAATCTAGGCAACACCGGAGAGTATAACATCTACGCACAGATGATTGATGATGCAGAAGGGTTGGAGAAGATTGAGAATCTACAGAGTCATGACAACACTGAGATCTACGAGAAAGCTGTCAAAATCCTAGAGTCTTACTGGGCGGAAGAAGACGAAGAAGAAGAGGAAAACAATGGTGGTCATGAGAATTTTCAGTTTGGAGGAAACCAAAGTGGTAATGCTCCTCCTACGGGTGGATTCAACTTTGGTTGAAAGGGAGTTAACAAAAAATTTAGTAGCTTGTTCGTCAAGATACTACATATGTTTTCAAGTGTTTGGCAAAATCACAAGATGCAACATTGAAGTGTGTTTTCTGCTCTGCTTTACTATATTTTATTTTTTTTGGGGTTAACTTGTGTCTATTAGTGTGTAGACAACATAATGTGTTTACTTTGAAGTTAGGGAACAAGAGGCGGCAGACATGGCCGTCGAACTAACTGGGAACTGATGTTGGTGGTCGCAAACTAACTGTTAAGCGCACACCCACTTACAAAGAGCTCTGAGTGTTTCAACTTTTGAGAACAACTGTTTCTTCCATCAGGATAGATGCGGCACTTCCAAGATCATATATATATATATATGACATCAACGGTCCGTCGAATATTCTTCTCAAGTCTGTTGATCAGATGTTGTATTGAACAAATGGCATTGAGTTATTTGATTAACACGTCCTCTAGTAGTATATATCATTAGCCCTGAAAGACTTATATGCGTCCATAGGATAGAAGTTTCATGCCTTGCAACAAAAGCAAGCAAAGACACAAGAAACCTGACCACACACAAAACACAAAATCTGACAACCCCCGACGACAAGACCACCACCCCCTCAGGCAAGTAAATCAAATCTTCCTATCGAATTTCTTCTCTGTTATGCAAATAAATTAATCTGAAATAAATTGAATTTTGTTGTTGTTGTTGTTGTGATTTAAAAGCAGCCTATAAAGACTGTGTGCCAAAAAACAAGTATGTATGCATATGTTGTAGAAATTTGTATATTATTATTATTATTATTATTATGAAAGATGATGATGAATAAAGATTGAATCAAATGTTTGCTTGCAGATGGTTTACTATATTCATAAAGGGATACGAGAAAGAGGATGATGAGACAAAGACTGCGTTGACTGATCTCATTGGTTCTACATGTGGACGTAAAAACCACTCTACAAAAAAATTGAAAAAAAAAGGTCAGAACACAAACACAATAACAACGTTTAAATCATTTCCAGAATTGAGACCGAACCTAAGAAAGCATTGGGCTTTTATATTAAAGTCTTAAAAGCCCACTTTAATCACTTGGGGCGCACTGCAATAATATCATTTTAGTAAGACCCAAAAAGACAGAAACACCCCTTAGAGTCAAGGGTCGGTTGTTGAGAAAGTGTTTCTCTACACACGGAAGGACTTTTTGGTAAATATATATTAAAAATTACCGGAAGTATTCTTGTCCATTAAGTCTCTCTGACTCTCTCTCTCCAATAAACAAAAGAAAAGGTCTCTTTCTCTCTCTTCTTTGGGACATAAATCTCACAAGACTATTAAGCTTTTAAGCTGACATGTGCAACTAAACCCACACGAAGACGACGAGAAAAAGCTCTCTAATTAACAAAAGATTAACCTTGGATTCTTCTTCTTTGATTTTTTTTTAAAAAGGGACCTCTCAGATTTTGCTCGATTAAGATTCAGAATATCCGACATGGATGATGATATGTGGACTGTTTCATCTTCTGGTTCTTCTATTAGCTATCGATCTGCCATAGCTACTAAGTATCAATCTGGTTATTATCCAATCCAAACCCCTCTTTAATTTACTAAATGAATTTCATTTAGTATTTTTTAACAAAAATTCTGACTTTATGATTTACATAAGTTCTTGATTTGGGTTTCTGTATAGTATCTGATTTTTTCTTGAATCTTGATTGATTTTTATTAAGGCTCTTATTTGAGATTTTTTAAAAAATGGTAGCTTTATGTTATTGAGAGGACTTGTTTGTTCTGAATAAGGTGGTTTTTGTTCTGATGATATCAGGTTCTTCATATCTAGACAATAATGGAGATTTTGAAGAAGAACAAGAAGTAGACGAAGAAGAAGAAGAAGAAGAAGATGATGATGATGATGATGATAGATCAGCTGATTATCCATGCCCGTTTTGCTCGGATGATTATGAGTTAGTTGAATTGATTCACCATATCTCCGAAGAACATGATGTTGAAGCTAACCATGGGGTATGTGTAATGTCACCTTTATTATCTAATCACACATAATCATTTACTTGTCATTATTACACTTTTGACATTGAAATTTGAAACTAGCCTAGTTATCTGTTGATGTACCCTTTTATATGTGAATTGTGTTACAATGAGTTTATTATTGGTTGTGAATTTGTGTAGATATGTCCTGTTTGTAGCAAAAGTGTGAAGATGCATATGGTGGATCATATTACTACACATCATAGAGATCTCTTGAAGATATCCTTTTTGTCTCTCTCTTTTCAAAGAAGCCAATTTTGTATATCTATTGATGAATGTGATTTTATATGAGTTTCCTTGACAGAAATTTTTACAGTGAACAGAAGCAAACATCTTACGAAGACGATCCATATTCATCGGATAAATATCATCAATCTGTTCTTGATGAGTTGCATTCATCTCTGAATCATCATCATCATCGTGCGTCCAAGTCCGTTGTTTCGGATGAGTATTTGTCCTTCATAAACAATTCTCCATTGCCGGATCAGACCAAAAAGCTTGTCAGGACTGATTCAATTGCTGAAGAAGACAGGAAGAAACTAATAAAGGATCATTGGACAGAAAGAGAGAGCAAGTCTGTGTCTCCGTTGTTATCGGATAGCGAACAATTGGAGAAGGCAAACAAGTGTGAGTATGTACAAGGACTGTTGTTATCAGCTATGTTTGATGATAAATGTGGTTTCTTATGAGTAAAAAACAAATAGTAAAGATGTGAAATGGCAGGCAGGTGATTGGTTGCAATTTTATTCAGTTATATTTATATAGTTCATGAGTGTATCTTTTCTTCAGAGAAAAAAAAAAGTAGATCAAGAAGTCTCATGTAGTAGCTGATGCGTTTTCACTTTTCAGTTTGTATTTCACTAGGATCTAATTTATGTAACAAAAGAAGAAAGCAATAAAACAAAGAATATAGATTTTGACTTACGTTTGACTTGTTATATGTAAACCACATGTAAAAAAGCAAAAAGCTCGTCTAGCTCAGTTGGTAGAGCGCAAGGCTCTTAACCTTGTGGTCGTGGGTTCGAGCCCCACGGTGGGCGCTTCTTTTTTTTCTTTCTAAAAGCTATCTCAGAATGGAGAAAACTTATTAAAACCGTATTCGCGGTTTCTACTTGTTGAAGTGTTGTGTTCCTATAAACGTTTGATTTTGAATGCTTCCTCCTTGCCAATTATCTCCTTATATGTCACTAAAAACCTCCTTGTTTCGAATGTCAATTACAAAGACGATACTTTTGTTACACAGTCCAAGGGAAATTTTCAGGCCCATTTGGGTAAACTTAAGGCCCATATTGAGTTGCCCTTAAAATTGTTACTTGATGGATAAATGAAAACAACAAGAAAACATAACTTGACTTCTATGAAAAACTGTAAGCTAAAAACATTAAAACATGACAAACGATTAACTGACAAGTTATTTGCGCAAACAAAGTAGTTCAACAAAACCCAACATAAAAATAACTTCCAAAAAAACTTGTCAAGTCTGAACTCATCTATATATAGCTTTACACTATATATATCTTCTTCACTTCTTTGACTTTTTCTTTGGTACCCTACATACATACAAAAACACCCAAAAATGTATTAGATTTTATCAGAATTATAAGTAACACTCTTTTATCTTATCTTACAATAACACATCGAGATCAGACTTACGCAGCAGCGGTTTGAGTAGTAGCAGCAGCAGCAGCAGCTGGTGGTGCAGTCACAGGTGCAACATCTCCTCCAGGTCCCTACAAAAAATAAAGAAACACTTGTATGTATCCTTGATAAAAATAAAAGAAATATCTTACAATGTTATGAAAGATTACTATACCTTGGCTAAACGCTCTTCTCTCCTAGCATGTTTCCTCTCTCGGCTAGCCTTGTTCTTGACCCTCTTGGCCTCAAACTGGTCAGATAAGGTCTTCTCTCTGGCTTTCTCAGCCTTGGACTTGTGTATGCTCTCCATCAAGACACGCTTGTTCTTGAAGACATTACCTTTAACACGCATGTACATGTCATGGTACATATGCCTGTCAATCTTCTTGGACTCTCTGTATTTCTTCAAGAGACGTCTAAGAACACGCATCCTACGCATCCAAAGTACCTTTGTTGGCAGCCTAGCTTCACGGGTACCCTTCCTCTTACCTATAAAGATCAAAACAAGTACCATTATTACAATGTCATGTAGAGACATATATTAAACAGAGATAAATTTAAGTGTTAGAGTATATACCATATCCAGAGTGACGACCCTTCATTTTGGCTATCTTCATTTTCCGTGCTCTTGCGCGAGAATGGATCTTTGTTGGCTTCCTTATGATGAATCCATCCTTGACAAGCTTCCTTATGTTTTGGCCTATAAACAGAAGCAATCCAAGATAAACATATAACTACTAATCTCCAAAAATGTAACAATACTTAATATCATACATAAAAACAACAGCGTAAATAAGGGGGCAAGATCAGTAATCAAATTACACTGGCTCTAACACATATACAAACCTAAAAACTATCGATATTGAGAAAACTATACGTTTGTTATTAGATTCACGATACGTACTTGATGATACCGAAACCAATTATATAAAAAAAAAAAAATCATACCTAAACACGGCTTAGGGATCTATGATCTTTTAAATTCGCAGATCGGAAACACAGAACTACGTAAATCGAGATTATACCACATGAGTAAATCAAACCCCTAGCACGAAATAAAAATGAAGAGAGTAAAGATAACATACGAGAATTGGCCATGGCGATGTCGTTGCCTTCGTTTGGGTCGAGCCATACTTTGCCCTTCCCGCACTTCATCACCGACGCGGCGAGCCGCTTCTGTAGCTTCAGAGTAACCATTTTTGCTTCAGGATATTGTTTTTGAGCAGAGAACGGCTAATAGAAACATAAGAACACACTTATATATGGTTATGTCTCTAGGGTTCCTCCTTTTTCATCTATTCATTGGGCTTTAGTTTTTAACGAGCCCATTATTAGCCTTATAATTAATTATGCGTTGACTACTTTTTTGACTCCATTCTTTATCAGAACCTAATTAAGGTTTGTTTCTCCGGTTTAGTATTTAATCACTCGGTAATATCATTTCATGCTCTTATTGATCACTACGACACAAACAAATGCGATTATGTGAAGAAACTATAGATTAAATATACTTTTTCACTACATTGTTTTATCTCTATAGAACGCATTTTAAAATTTTAAATCAATGAGATTCGTTTAACCAAATTGGCCGGACAGATTATTGAGATGAAGACATCTATAATCTAATTAAAGCATATCCAGTAGCTTGTGAATATCTTGTTTATGAGATTAATTAAACCAATTATCTAGATGTGTTGTGTTATCTATATTTTGATGGTGTACTAACATGTTAAGTCGATTTCAGGTTTCTCAAAAAGTTAAACCAAGCCTAAGAAACAAATTAAGTTAGCTGCACCTAGGTAATGTCAAGTTGATCAATATTAGAGTAGATTAATTTTTGGTTTAAATTAATGGGTTGTAACGAAACACTAATTAATAAACAAAGACCAACTTTATTATAACCAGTAACTTTATAAGTAACCAGCTAAATGGTCCTTTCGTTACATAAAACCAAAAAAAAATAATAAATCAAAAAAAGTAGGGCGAGAAACATTGATCAGAAGTTAAATTACTCCAATGATTTATTTCTTGTCGATAAATTACCCCCAAACTAACTCACAAACAAAACAAATAATGTTTGTGGAAACTTTTGGTTTAATTTTTCCTTATAAATAGAAAATTATGTTTTATAATACCAAAAAAATAAATAAATTAATGTTTGGGACACATAGGGAAGTTAAGTTTTCCACCAAAGATAACACTGGCGTTGTCGCAAAGAGCTCCGACCAAACCACCAGATGAAGATTTTTCACCTGACTTGCCTACAAAGTCCAAGTTCACGTCCACTACGTTTACTCCTTGGCATGGCACCGATTTGCTACACATTACTTGAACTATATCTTTTGTTATCGTTGTTCCTCTTACGTTCTTGAACAATATGTCGCTTATTGCTACTTTTGAATCCTACACACATGCATACACAAAGTTACAAAATCATCAATCATATATATATTTATATAGGAATTTTTCGGTTATGTAAAATACTTACTCCTCCTCTTGAACCGTAGTTTTGGTCAATGATGATTGGATTCTTCACATTCTCCATTTCTATATCTTCGAATTTAATGTCTGTAGCCTTGCTTGGAGTAGAACCACCCCATGTTTTGATTCTAAGTCCATTATCGGTACCTACCATCTTGCAACTCCTAACGTGAATGCCACTTACGTCCTCTTCGTCCTTGTACTTACCAAGACTGCCAACGCTGAAACCATGTCCTGGACCGCATGTCACACGTTCCACAGTTACATTGTTGCAACCACGTCCAACGGAAACACAATCATCTCCTGTCGCGATTACGCTGTCTAAGATGCTAACGTTGTCAGCATTGCTTAGATGGATACCATCAGTGTTGGGACTCTCCGCTGGTGCGTTAAGCTTAATGTTTTTGACACTCACATTTTCGATTTTCACCAAAAACATGTGGAATGCCTTTGCGTTTATTGATGTAATGCCATCGATTTCAACGTTTTTGCAGTCTCTAAATTTGAGTGACTGCATGAATAATATATACATGTGATTAGTTAATTAGTATTATATATTTTAAGTTTTTTAAAATACTATGATTTAAAAATGAAGATTAATGTATTATAATTACCGTTGGAGGAAGATTGCAATTGACTTTCTTGCCACAACCATCTGGTCCCCAAATGGCTTCACCTTTACCATGGAACGTACCGGTTCCTGTTAGGACAACATTGTCTACACGTTCGAATAAGAACCATTCTGGTGTTGCATATCCTGTTGTTGTAGCGCTGATCGTGCCTTGAACATCTACGGTTATCTTGCTCTTGCATGGACCAGCGAAAATAACTGGACCAGCCAAAAATTCTCCCTTAGGTACTAATATTGTTGCTGGTACAGGACTCGCACACGCTTGAATCCATGCATTCAAAAACGCCTGCATGTTTATTAGTTATTGAATCAATATTTTTTTGTTGTTTATTTTTAATCAACAAAATAACTATTTAGATGATAAATTAAGCTTGCCTTGAAAGTATTGGTGGTACCATCAGCTACGGCACCAAACTTAGTAATATCAAAGACCGCACCAGCATCAGCAGTTAGGCTACGGCGGCCACCGAGATATTCACCATTAGCCACGCAAGAACCAAATACCAAAGCTATTATTGTTATTAAACCTACGTTTGCATTGTTTGCCTTGGCGACCAACTTTCTTGCGTTAGCCATGGTGACTATATCTTTATTTTTTTTTATTTTTTTATTTTATTCTTTTAAAAAGCGAATTTAAAAGTGATTTGTTGGTTTGGATTCATGATGTTTTTATAGGATTAGTTTGTATGTGTATTTTTAGATTGTGGGAAATAATAGTGTGCATAGATGTGTGGTTCCATCTTCATTTGCGGATATTTGACCCCAAATGATAGGCAATAACGATTCTAATATATCAAGGGTGACTATTTATATTTGAGATCAAAATATAACCAATGATCAATATTAATAGGTAACTAAGGCCATGATTATCGGCCCCAAATGGGTCCTTAACCCATGGCCCATCAATAATATTAAGTATTATTTCTAAAACTGCTTCACTAAGGACCGATATTTTGGATTTTCGCGGGTCCACTGACATGTGGCGGTCCGCGATTGGTCTGGTTAATATTTATTTTATTTTTATTTTAAAAATAATAAAAAAACAAAACAAAATTTAAGGACTGTATTTTAAGTGACCATGGATAATTATGGTCTAATAAATTGAAATTACAAATAATTATTGCAACTTTTTATTTGAATTTTGATATGCGTGTATATGTAATCATTTAATTTGGAACTTGGTATTTTATAAAAATAACTATGGATAATGAATACGATTATTTCCTCTATCCATCAATTTTTTCATAAACGTGAATTAAATTATGTAATAACAGAGACAATGACAGCTTTAATCGACCCATGAAAAATATTGTCATCCTCCCTTCTTATATTTCATTTGTTTTGCTAATCATTATTTGTTCCTAATAATTACCAAAACAAAAAAATAAAAAATTCCTCTCCCTTTGTTAAGTACCATATGATATATCATCAAGTATATTATAAACCAGCATTAACTAAAATATTAAAATAAATTCATACCAAGTTTTCTTAACATATATCAGTCGGATCAACTTGGCAATCATTTATAAAAGAAAGGCTATTATACGGAGACTAACTATAAGCTTAATTAACAATTAGTATTAACCATAGTAGCTAGCGAGATAAGCCAAAGCTCCAACAAGTGGGGCGTTAATGTAAGTGGCTGGCTCGGACCGTTGGTAATCAGACCGTTCATCAGGGAATTGGTCGTTCTGGTCCGGACCACCAACGACGGCACCGACTAGAATGTTCGGATTAGGAGATTGAGAGCTAAACATAGCGAAACCGTCGTGGCATTGGATCTTAGTCGGGTGGGCTGCGAAGGACGGGAGTGATGAGCCACGGTGGTGAATCCTACGTGGATATTTTTGACCATAACCTACCATGTATGACATCTTTAATGGGTTGTCTCCAAGTAAATAGTCCACCTATACCATATAATAAAATTCAAAATTAATATTATGTGTAACACGCTAGCTAGGTTATAAAACTAAAAGCGTGTATATAGAAATTATTTTGGAACTAACCTGTTTCTTGGCGATGGAGCGGAGGCGGCCGGGGGTGACGACGGAGCCACCACAGTAAGCGACGGTGCGAGCAGAGGTCAAATACTTGGCGTAAGTCAAAAGCAAGAATGATGTCGACGTCACATATTGCATGTTACTTTCACCCATCTTATATAAAAGCCCACCTATACATCAAAAAATTATACTACAATTTCAGAAAATTTGTAACTTTAATCTAGAAAACCTACAAAAATCGTTTTTTTGGAAACTACGTAATCAATTTAATGAAAATACATTTTAACCAAAAAAAAAAATTAATGAAAATACATAAATATAGCATTGACTCTAGCGTGGGTAAGATGTGGACAAATTAGAAGATTAGGGGTTATCTATTAATAAATGCAAAGTGAAGGGATCATTTTGTATAAAGAAATAAAAACCACCTGGGGTATATTGGGAAGAGGAAAATGGAGCTCCAGGTATAACAGAGCAAATGAAATTATCTGCATGCTCTTTGTATTCTTCAAGTGTCTTCACTTTCTCAATCAGAAACTCCTACAAAAAAAAAAATTGTGTTTCCGAAAAATTCAAACTTTATTTATAAAATCAAGATCAAAAATATTTAAAATTTGAATATATGACAAGAAATGAACAAAATTAGTGTTTTTGTTAAATTAAAGAAAGAAAGAACCTTGGAAAGAAGGATTCTAGCACCAACATGCTTATTATCCCAACTAAACATGTTATCAGAATTATCAGCACCAAGTGTTGGTCCATAAAGTTTAATATAATTGAGATATGTTGGATTATTTGTTGCTTTGTGTAACCAAGCAGCTCCCCATAACAATTCATCCTACGAATATAACAATAATATTGAATTCAGTTTTCAATAATATTAAATTGTTAGACCATCTTCATCAGAGAAACCCACAAAATTTCTTAACTATTCATTGGGACCCATGAACAGTTGGTATTAAAAAAAAGAAAAATAAAATAATTAAAAACGCATCAATCATAGATCGCCACGTATACAAAGGGCCCACTAAATAGTTAAGATCCGGATCTTAAATAGGAAATATAAGATCCAGATCTTAACTATTTAATGGGTCCCACCTGCTAAGATCTCTTTAAGAAACACTAATGAATATGCTCTTACAAATCTTATATTAAAAAAAAAAACTAAAAGACAGGTGAACCTGAAAGCCAGAGTAAGAACAGTAAAAGGGACAAACTTCTGGTTTAAGACCTGCACTGTAGGTTCCTCTGTATTTGTCCGCAAATGTAAATACCTTAAAATCCCCATTAAAACCCAACAAAAAAAAATCATTAATGCTCTCATAAATATATTCCACATAATTACAAAATCTTTTTTAGGACTTTTTTTTTAACTTTGAAAAATGACAAGAAAATGTAAGTATAATTTTCAAAAAAAAAGAATTATACCGTTATGGATCGTTGTAGGAGGAGAGAAGAGTAAGAAGGGTCACATTTACGAAAAACAATAGAAGAAGCGGCAAGGGCGGCTGCGATTTCACCGGCGATATCAGAACCAGGATTGTTCTTGTCGACTTTAAAGACACTTCTGGGTGTATCCATGTCTTCTGGTCTCTCCCAACAAGCATGGTCCATGTTTGGATCACCCACCTGAAGAAGCTAAAAAGCTCTTCACAATGATAAAAGGGAATCAATCTATTTTGTAACCAAATATCCGAATACAAATCTTATGGAATGATATGAACAATGTAAAAATATGATTTTATTGATGATAATCTTTGAGAAACGATTACAAGGTGTTTGTATATGATTAAGAACAAGAAAGTACAAACTTTAGGTCTAGAAAAACGTAAGAGATAAGAAGACCCTTTAAAATTAGGGTTTTTCCTCCTTTTATAGGCACATCCTCCTTCAGGTCGGGTTGGGGTCGTTCCTATATTTCCGCCCCAACTCGTCCGTGATATCCTCAACCGTCCAGAAATGTAGGGAGACAGTTGGGGCGACATTATGATCATTCATTCTTTCTGATGGGCTTGCTTTTGGGCCTTCCACAATCTTCATTACTTGGGCCGAGTTGGGCTGCCCATTTCATGTACCAACAGTCAGCCCCCGAGATCTCTTGGCGAGTTTGAGGCAAGTCGAGGTGATCGAGTACGGGTTGGGCCAACTCGGTCGGATTTAATGTCGATATGGTCATGTATTTGTGAAGACGAGCCCCACGACTTACCTCGGGATCTTCCTATCCTTCGTACGGAATGGGTCGAAGAGATCGGCGGACGATTGTAGCTTTGTGTTATGTTTTTGGTGATATTGCTAACTTATGACCTTTTGTTTGACTTTGGTTGTGACGTCCGAATCGTTGGTTTGAGGGTTTTGTGTTTCGCAATTGACGCAAGCGGAACGGAGAAGCTTGGTTCGAAAGGTAGCAGTTCGGGCGCGGTTCCTCCCGAGAACCAAGAAGGTTCAGCCGCGCAGAAAAGCCAAAAAGATTCGGTTGCAGGTAGGGTCTCGACTAAGGTTGCGGCCGAAAATCAAAGTGGTCCTGGTCCAGGCAAGAATTCGCCTACTGGTCTAGTCGTTGATACGATGACGTTGGACGATCCGTCGACAGATGTGGAAATAGCTGGAGGGCAAAAGCTGGTTCGGTAGGGGCTATAGTGAATCGGTTGATGCTTCGAAGTTCGGTTGCGGTATACCGGATAAAAGTTCTGCCGAAGATCTGGTTTGGTTGCTTCGGTGCGGGCGGGTGCGGGTCAAGGTGTTGGTTGTCTTTCGGGGGATCTCGCGCGAGGTCGGGGATGATCTGGTAGGAGATGGCATGGAATAGATTTGCTTTGTGTGTTTTTTCCTTTCATGCTTTGTTGCTCTCTAGACTTCGACCTGAGGAGGCTTTTAAACCTTTGCTCTGTCCCTTTTTTTATTGCTTTTGTATTTGGATGTCGAATTGCACGAGGAGGCCTTTAAACCTTTGGTTGGAAGAATTTGTCGTTTTTATTATGGATTTATAAGGTTATTTATCGATTGTTGGGTTGCGAAGTGGTTTTCGGCTTATATTAATGAAGTCGATTTCCATTAATTGTTTGTTTGCGGAGTAGTTTCCGGCTTGGATTAATAGAGTTATATTAATCATTTGGTAGCGGAATTGTTTCGGCTTATTAGAAATTTGTATAGCGCGTTTGTTGGGTTCTAATATGAGTTGTCTCGTTTGAGACGTGTTATTGCACGACCGGCCGGGTCGACGATGTGATTGTTGTGTTTTTAGAGTGGAGTGTGAACTCGGGGTAGCGAACGTAAGAAAAGAAGAGGAACGTTTTTTTTTATTATAGGCGTGCTCAAAGATGAGTTGCCTACGTACCCCTAAAGGGGATCGAGCCTTGCGTAGTTCGCTAGTTGGATTACAAGTTATTGAATAGTTGACTTCTTGTAGTAGTACTTCATGAGATGGACCGAATTCCATGGTTTTAGAATTGCATTTGGCGGAATTCAGTAGCACTCTCTTGTTGACATTAATTCCATGTTCCTGGTCTTTCTTTGGTTGCGCCGTGTTGAGAGCTCCTTTGTCGGTTGGGGCCTTGATTGAGTTGGTTCGGGTTTGCCACTTGTTGTGTCGGAATCGCGTTTACGTACGGTTTGACTAGCTCGTTGTATTTTTTGGCGAGGGCTTCTCTTTCCTCCTCCATTAGTATGTGGCATTGTGCTCGGTGAAGTGCGTCGTCGATTGTGACCGGTTTTTCAATATAAATGTGCTTCTTGAAGTCGGAATCGAACCAGAGGGCGTTTCTGAGTGCGGATAACGCTACGGTGTCGGTTACTTTTACTTTTGAGAGCACGGCTTTGAATTTTTCGATTATGCTCCTTAGCGATTCGTGGGTCCACGGGATAGTGTGAATAGTTCCGCTTCGGTTGTTTCTTCTTGGATGTACACTGAGTAGTGCTTGAGGAACATTGCAATGAGTTGGTTGAAGCGGTGATTGATCCTTGTTCGATTTTTGAGAACCATGTCGAGCGGTCCGAGAGGTTTTCTACGAACAGTTGACGATATCCTGCCTCGTTCTTTGTCGTTGAATTGAGCTCGCGACCGCAATGCGGAATGTCGTCACGTGTTCTCTTGGATCGGATAAGCCATCGTAGACGGAAGTTTGATTTTTTCGGGGTTTTTGGGAGTGTTGACAAGGTGGTTAGCGAAGGGGGTTTTCAAGGATTCTTCGATTAGTCTATCGATTTCGGGTGCCGCGCTTGTGGCTTGGTGTATTTCCGATCTCATTTTCTTTAGTGATTCGGATAGCAATTTCTTGATTCGTCCATGGTTGTGTTGTTGTTGACAATGTCGTTTGGATTTTCCGAACTGCCTGGTCGTCGATGGTTGTCTCGACTAGGGTTGTAGATGATGTTTGGAAATTCGTGGATGGTGCCCGCGGGGTCGCGGTTGAGCTTTGCCAGATTACGGTCAGCCCCTGTTGGGGTAAAATAGGTACCTCGCGGTTCGCGGTCCAAGTTGGGCGAGACAAGCTCGGTGTCTAGGCGGGCGTGATTCAAAATCGATGTGATGTCGGGGTCAGGGTTCGGACCCAAACGGTTTAGGCCAGTCCTCGGATGGTTGAGGATAGCTCCTGGCAAGTTGAGGCTAGCGCCTGGCAGGTTGGGGCTAGTGCCCGGACGGTTGAGGTTAGCTCTGGTAAGTTGAGGCTAGCGCCCGGCGGGTTGGGGCTAGTGCCGGATGGTTGAGGATAGCTCCGGCAAGTTGAGGCTAGCGCCTGGCAGGTTGGGGCTAGTGCCCGGATGGTTGAGGATAGCTCCTGGTAAGTTGAGGCTAGCGCCCAGCAGGTTGGGGCTAGTGCCCGGATGGTTGAGGATAGCTCCTGGCAAGTTGAGGCTAGCGCCCAGCAGGTTGGGGCTGGTGCTCGGATCGGTCCTTTGGTGCCTTAGCTCGCGGGCGCTTGTTATCGCATTGATCGTGGCGGTGAGGTCTTCGATTTGTTGATGGGCTTTCTTTGATTTTTGATCTATGCGCTGCGCGTTGGCTTGTCCGTCGGCGTCGATTTTATTGACCTTTTCCAAGAGCGCGGTTAGTGCTTGTTGGATGTTATTGGCTACGTTGGCACTGATCTCGACCGATGTGAGTTGAGATGTGAAATTATCGACATCTTGATTCGAGGATTTGATCGGATGGTATGATTTGTATTGAAAATAAATCGATCCCCTCGGACGGCGCCAAATGAAGAAGGCTAAAAGCTCTTCACGATGATAAAAGGGAATCGATACTATTTTGTAACCAAATATCCGAATACAAATCTTATGGAATGATATGAACAATGTAAAAATATGATTTTATTGATGATAATCTTTGAGAAACGATTACAAGGTGTTTGTATATGATTAAGAACGAAAGTACAAACTTTGGGTGCAGAAAAACGTAAGAGATAAGAAGACCCTTTAAAATTAGGGTTTTCCTCCTTTTATAGGCACATCCTCCTTCGAGTCGGGTTGGGGTCGTTCCTATATTTCCGCCCCAACTCGTCGTGATATCCTCAACCGTCCGGAAATGTAGGGAGACAGTTGGGGCGACATTATGATCATTCGTTCTTTCGATGGGGCACAACTTTTGGGCGCCACAATCTTCATTCTTGGTAGAGTTGGGCTCTACCGATTCATGTACCAACACCACCTATTTTTTTTTTTTAAAAGGAAAACAAAGACCAAACATCTTCTTCCTCTGTTTGTTTATTTGTAAAGATAACTTGTGAGTAAAGTAAAAAAAGAGAGACCTGAACAAAGATGGTGTGAGGATGGGAAGTGGCTTTGAGGAGAAAATCAGTAGACCAACGAAGAGCATCTTTAGCGAATGGTAAATCATCAGAGTTCATCATGAGAGCACCAAACTCTATAAGACTCCAAGATAGCATTGTGCTTGTGAATGCCATTGGGAATCCAAACTTCATATTGTCTCCTGCGTCGTAATATCCTCCCTCTAAATCCACCTACACATTTTATGTATACACCAAACCCATTATCAAAAAAACAAGACAAGATTCAACATTTTAATGTGTTTTGATATAGAGATCATTAAAACCCATTATCATAAAGTTTTAAGGTTTTTGATAATGATGGATTTTTCCTCTGTTTTTATACATAAAGTCAGAAATGAATCTTTGATAGAAATTTTTTAACCTTGAAAACCAATTAACAAGAATTAGGGTTTTTAATATGACTTAATTTTCATTATATACATCAAAAATCCCACAACGGTCAAATATTTTGGTGATTTTAATGGAGAAATTAAACCTAGATCCACCAAAAGAATATAGGTTTGATTTTTCCTCTGTTTTTATGCATAAACCCCCATAAAGGTTGAAACTTTTGATGAATTTTTTCAGAACTTTTAACTTATATCGTTGAAAATCGTGACCAATCAGAGAAAAAGCCACGTCATAATAAAAGAAGAAAGAAAAGTAAATTACGCTGAGGGAAGAGCCATCAGAGAGACCAGAGTTACTTCTCCAAGTCATCCTCTGGTTTTGTGGAAGCTTTCCTGATCTTTGCCCTTCGAAGAACAGAATCGATTTGGTCAGAGCATCTTTGTAATTGTGGTTGTTGAGACTAATGCGGCGATGGTGTAGGCTACGGAGAGAAGAAGATGAAGAGGAACCAAAGACATTGCAAAGAAGCAAGAAGAAAGAGAGATAGATGATGATAAGTCGAGTAGAAGAGAGAGAAAGTGACATTTTTTTAACGAAGATAGAGACTAAACAATGAACAAGGTGCAGAAGAAGAAGAAGCTTTTCTACAAAATGAAAAGAGGATATCAGCTCTTTTATATTGGAAAAATATCGGTTAAATCTCTCGTGGCTAAACCGGTTATCTTGTCATATAAACCAAACAAAAAAACATATTAACGGTCATAAATTTTCAGTTTTGAATCCCATATTTCGTAAATTTTGCTTTAATTATTTAACACAAGTTACACAACAATACATCTCGAAATTGTAAAATGTTTTGTAATCATTCACCCATACGGAAAATTCAATCGAAACATTTAATTATTGACTTATATGGTAAAAAGAAAGAATAGTGTATTTTTACTCGAATCGTCCGGTCAATTTCACGTTGTATGACCAAGATAGTAATTATAGTACTAATTATAATGAGATATGCATATGCTTGTCAGGAAGAAAAAGAAGAAGAAGAGAGAGATGGAGCTGAGATGCAGAAGTTGTGGGTCTTGTGTCCAAAATCACAACAAATTTAGGTTGGTTAAGTGAAACATAATAACATGAAGGGGCTTTTATGTAATAATTCAAAAGTTTGCATATTGTCCGTACGCTTGACTCGGCTCTTTAGGAATGGGCTTGACGTTGAGGGCTCAACTTACAAAGTGGATAACATGAATTCTTTCTTTGTAATGTAGATGAGATTGCTTTTTCATTAGGGAGAATTATAAAACTACACCATTTGAATTATTGTGAAAGTAGCTTAAGACTAATGGGCTCGCAGGCCCATTCGCAAACAAAAGAAGAAAGGCCCAAGTCTCAGTATAAAAGGAAGACGACGACGTATTGTTTGTTATAATTAACAACAATATCACTACCAGAATCTGTTACATGGATTGTTACAGAGAGGAGAAAGAATCAAGAACAGAGAGAGAGAAAGGAGATCGCCGGAGAAGACGATCGCAGCCGTTGAAGCAAGAGGTTCCGCAAGCCGCTTCATCGCGGAGTCGGTCCGATCAAGGCGGGGCGGGTAGTTTTCTCCTAGATTCTTTTAGCTATTGTATTTGGTACCTACACAAAGAGGTAGCCATTGTAAAGCAATTCAAGCTTAAGGTGATAGTGATCATGGTGGTTTAGTTCCACTCCCGGACGTAGCGGTAACGTGGTACTGGTAACCAAATCATGTGTCTTTAAGTTTACGCACAATCACAATCAAGGATCAAGCACAATCAAATCTGATAGAAAGTGGACAAAGATCGATATACATCAAAGACTGTATCATGGACCTAAATCAACAATTACATTTCACAAAACTACACCATTTCCAAAATACTTCACAAAACTACACCTAAACACTCAAAATTAAATCCAAATAAACCTTACCCAAACAATCTTATCCCCTTAATACTATACCCTAAACACTAATTAGCGAACTCAAATGAAAGGATTTTAATTTTGGTAATTTTTAAAAGGGTAAATCAAACTTTTAAAATTTTGAAAAGGTGTAAACTTGTGAAAATATTGAATTAGGTGTAGTTTTGTGAAGGGAGGGTTGAAAGGGTGTAGTTTTGTGAATTTCTCTTTTCATTACTATCTCAAAATATTAATATTTCTCAGCATTTAATTTTGACACATAAACTTAAACCTCCAACGACAATATTTTCCTAGTTTTTTTTTATGGTTATTTACTTATTTTGTTATTTTTGGAAACCAGGAACGAACAGTAGAGTTAGTTATATTTGGTAAGTTTTATATAAGTTGAACCAAGCTTAAATATCATACCTAACGTATACACTGAATTTTTTAATTAATATGAATAAAGGTTTTCATATTATGAAAAAGGAGGGAAGAAGGACAAATTAATAATGGGAGATGTACATGTGATGAATATTGGTCTATCTATAATAATAATGTCATTTATTACATTAAAATAAACGGACCAATGGTGACCATATAACCGGTCCATTTTGACCGGTTTGTCGTTTTCCACAATTTTGGGGAATTCATGCCGACCCATAAATAGACAACCTCTAATGGCAAAACTGTCGTTCAATTTCGTCTTTTAGTGGTAATGTGGTATTATTACCCTTGGCTTTCACTTATTTTTGGGTGAGTTTCGTATAAATTTTTAAAACATGTGTGTACGTACTGTTGTCATCAAATTGAAATTGCTGCTTTGTACAAGTTCTTGGTTTTTGATCCAAGCCCAATATAATAGCCAGGTTTGGACTGTGAATATCGCTCAAGATTTGTTTTTGTGCTGACTTGATTCATCAAGATGTACGTGTAAAATTAAGCCCAGCAATATGTTCGCTTGTAACATATTTGTTAAGCCCAACAAATGTGTTAAAAACAACATCATATATATTCTACAGTCGTCCATATTTATATATATACGACGCAAAGATTTAAGAGAATCTATGGTCAGAGTCGGTCGTTTACGGACCGTTCTGCCTTAAATATCTGTTCACGTTGCATTTTATTTCAACGTTTCCCTTATATATCTAACAAATAATCTAATTAATAAGTTCTGATACTATATGAAATCCAATTAATGACTAGTGGTATTAATTTTTTTTTTTAAATGGTTTATTGGGGAGCTCATCTAATTTCATTAATTACAAGTGTTATTTCCGGTGCAAATACATCACATGGACGTAATTTATATACACAACAAAAAAAAAATACCGGAAGGTAACTGCTACTTCGAAATAGCAATGTTTGGGGGGAAATGAAAGTACAAACTACTAATTAATGATTACAATATAACAAAGCACTTCGATCAATCATCGAAAATTTGAAGAGGAATTCACAAAACTACACTATTTCATTTATTCATTTACAAAATTCTACATAATTCAATTTTTAACATATTTACACATTTTTAAAATTTTAAAAGTTTGATTTACCTTTTAAAAAACTATCAAAATTAATTTTTTTTTTCATTTGAGTTTGCTAATTAGTGTTTATGATATAGTATTAAAGGGGTATAATTGTGTGGGTAGAGTTTATTTGAATTTATTTTTGAGTGTTTAAGTGTAGTTTTGCAAAATAATATTGAAATTGTGTAGTTATATGAAATATAATTCAAATGGTGTAGTTTTGTAATTCTCTTAAATTTGAAATGATAAATCATATTCCGTATATTTATTTACAAAATGCATTATTCTCTAAAGATTCAAATATATTTTGAACGAACATATAGTTATGCCTCTGCATCAACAGCTGAGCAACATTGAAATCCACAGAGAGAAAGTATCCCATCATTATTTTATTTTTTATATACCCCAGAAACAACCTACGCGCTAACGAGTTGACTTATAATAACAATCGCATCTCTATATTATTTACTAATATTGAGCATCACAAAACTACACCATTTGAATTACATTTCACAAAACTACACCATTTTCAAAATATTTCACAAAACTACACCTAAACACTCAAAATTAAATTCAAATAAATCCTACCCACACAATCCTATCCCTTAATACTATACATTAAACACTAATTAGCGAACCCAAATGAAAAGATTTTAATTTTGGTAATTTTTAAAAGGGTAAATCAAGCTTCTAAATTTTTTAAAGGGTGTAATATGTGAAAAATTAAATTAGGTGTAGTGCTGTAAAAGAGGAGTTGAAAGGGTGTAGTTTTGTGAATTCCTCTACTATTTATGCACCGATTTAAACATTAAACTATATACTATATAGTAACTATTATAATATGGACCCACCACATCCTCATTTATCATCAACAACACACTATAATAAATCACTCTAAAACCTAAACATTTTATTCGCATTAAACTCAAAAGCACTTCAAATTTGTTAGTAGTAACAATGGAGTCACCACTACTACTCTTTCTCATCATCACACTATCATTCTTTTCTCTATCAGTTTTTGTTTCGTCTCAAAATCTATCAAACTCTTCGACTATCTGCAAAACGACGCCGGATCCAAAATACTGCAAATCCGTTTTCCCGCACAGTCAAGGCAATCTTCAACAATACGGCCGCTTCTCAATCCGCAAATCGCTATCGCAATCGCGAAAATTCATCCGCACCGTTGACAGATACCTAAAACGCAACGCTCGTTTATCTCCACCCGCCGTTATTGGAGCTCTCCAAGACTGCCGTTTCTTAGCCGGTCTAACAATGGATTATCTCTTAACGTCGTTTCAAACCGTTAACGACACGTCAGCAAAATCATCCTCGTTTAAAACGCTGTCGTTTCCGAAAGCAGAGGATGTCCACACGCTACTTTCCGCGGCGTTAACAAACGAGCAGACGTGTCTCGAGGGTCTTAACACAGCCGCTTCATCGTCCGCCACGTGGACAGTAAGAAACGGCGTCGCTTTGCCTCTCGTTAATGACACGAAGCTCTTCAGCGTCTCGCTCGCTCTCTTCACTAAAGGATGGGTTCCAAAGAAGAAAAAACGGGCCGGGCTTGCTTGGGCCCATCCGAGATCCGGATCCTCCACAAAACCTTTCCGTCTGTTCCGTAACGGAGCTCTGCCGTTAAAAATGACGGAAAAAACCAGAGCCGTTTACGAATCTCTGAGCAGAAGAAAACTGGTAGACGGTAACAGTAATGGTGACGGAGACGACGGAACCATGGTGCTGATAAGCGATATCGTCACCGTGAACCAAGACGGAACTGGAAATTTCACCAATATAACGGAGGCCATTGCGGCGGCGCCTAACAACACCGACGGAAGCGGCGGGTTTTTCTTGATCTATATAACGGCGGGAATATACGAAGAATACGTGTCGATAGCGAAGAACAAAAGGTATATGATGATGATCGGCGACGGAATTAATCAGACGGTGGTCACCGGTAACAGAAGCGTCGTCGATGGGTGGACCACTTTTAACTCCGCCACATTTGGTACGTCACGTCACGCATCACATGTTATTTTAATGATATTGTCTCGAGATCTAGAAAATATTATTCAACATTATTTAATTTATCGAGTACGTTGATAGTTCACTTTAATTATTGCATTTATAACTATAGGTCAAAAAAGTTAGATTCAAAGTACTGAAATAAGAGACAAGTTGCATTAGTAATACTTGTACTAAGTAGTAACAATTTTATTATATAGTTGGAAGAAGCAACCATTAATCAAATGATAATTAGCTAATACTGTACTATTAATCATGATTTGTTTTGTTCAGCTGTGACAGCACCAAACTTTGTTGCGGTGAACATAACGTTCCGAAACACGGCCGGACCAGATAAGCACCAGGCCGTTGCGTTGCGAAGCGGTGCAGATTTCTCAATCTTCTATAGTTGTAGTTTCGAAGCATATCAAGACACGTTATACACGCATTCCCTAAGACAGTTCTATAGAGAATGCGATGTCTATGGAACGGTTGATTTCATATTCGGAAACGCAGCGGTTGTGTTACAAAACTGTAATCTATATCCGAGGAAACCGTTGCCGAACCAGTTCAACGCCATCACGGCGCAAGGCCGGTCTGATCCGAACCAGAATACGGGTACGTCGATACATAACTGTACGATTAAACCAGCGGATGATCTTGTTTCGAGTAACTATACGGTTAAAACGTATTTGGGTAGACCATGGAAAGAGTATTCAAGGACGGTTATCATGCAATCATACATTGATGGTTTTGTCGAACCGGTTGGTTGGAGAGAATGGAACGGCGAATTTGCGTTGAGTACGTTGTACTATGCAGAATATAACAATACCGGACCAGGTTCAAACACTACAAACCGGGTTACATGGCCCGGTTATCATTTGATTAATTCAAGTGACGCGGCTAATTTTACAATCACTGGTTTATTTCTTGAAGATGATTGGATTTGGAAAACCGGTGTGCCTTACACCACCGGTTTAATTTCATAATACTTTTCTATTTTGTTATTTGTCTTTTAAATTAACTTAAGAAAGGGTCTGTATTAATTTTGTTATAACAAGCTAGAAACCAAGCTCAACGCCAAAGAAATGTAAAGCTTGGTAATGTAACCATAAACATTTTTGTTTGAGAATCAACGTCGTTCTTGAACTCTTGTGGGTTATATTGAAATGGGCTCGTCTTTTTCTCTTGAAACACGTGGGCCTATATAAGTAACACAATAAATATCCCATTAATTTTGTTAATAAGTGGGTTAATCAAATTATTTTGTTTATTAATTTTTGTCGTTTTATACAGCTTTTGTTGTTATATATGAATCCAGTCCAGATAACGAGATAATACCTCATGTACTTTCTTCATGAATCACGACACGTCACCAGTTGTTTGGTGAAAACGACATCGTTTTATTGGTCGTTAGATAAATTCTCACATGGGCCAGAGTGCTTTTAAAGTCTCTCACGTCTTTCCCAGGAAAATCTACTAATTTCCCCTCACTGAGAAAGTGACGGTAAAACCAAAACCTATAGAGATTCCAGAGATTAGGTTTCATCGGATAAAAATACACATGTCTCTGCTTCCGATTTTAACCGCTTTGTTTCTCCTTTGCGTTGTTGATCCGCCGTTCACCTCCGCCGCAACAGATGAAGATTCCCCGACGGCGTATACTCTCCTCCAGAGGTACAATTTCCCCGTCGGAATCCTCCCCAAAGGAGTCTTATCCTACGATCTAGACGAATCCAGGGGTCAATTTCACGCGTATTTCGACAAATCGTGTAGTTTCGCTCTTCAAGACTCTTCTTATCAATTAGAATACAAATCCACAATCTCCGGCTACATATCTCAGAACAAGATCACGAAGCTTACCGGCGTGAAGGTGAAAGTTCTCTTCGTATGGCTTAGCATCGTGGAGGTTATAAGGAACGGAGACAAGCTCGAGTTCTCCGTTGGTATCACATCGGCGGATTTCGCCATCGAAGAGTTTTACGAGTCGCCACAGTGTGGTTGCGGATTTGATTGTAATACTTTGAAATTGAAAACTGAAGATATGGGAAGAAACCCTTTTGTTTCTTCCGTTTGAACTCTTTTGGGTATTTTTTTTGTTCTTTATTTAATCATTATTATTGAAATAATTATTCTATTTATGTGGGTCTATGTTTTGAATCGAAAGTAATATATATTGTCATTAGGAATCAACCTGCAATAAAAACTGTTTGGTGATAATGGTAACAGAGTCACCACCTTCTCCCTTGATTCTCAAGAACTCTATGGATCTTATCATTAAGTGGTTTTTGGCCTAATAATTTGGGCTATTAAAAGGCTCTAATTTTAAACATTTATGATCTAATTTTGATGACATAAATGCGATGGGCCTTTTATGGGCCTAATCAAAATCAACCCAAACCGACTTCGTTAGTATATTTCCTTTTTTCTATTTTAGTTAGTAATTTACTGTATTATCCTTTTTCACAAAAAAGGAAAAGATGCTACTACTAGGCAACGTCACTATAAATAGGGGTCACGTGACCCTTCCTGCCTAATGTTGTAATCACTACTACTTATTACAGCCGAAAGTACGAAACCCTAATTCCTGATTTTTTCGGCAGACTTCACAAAATCGACGACGAACAGGTTCGATTTCACCGATTTTCGATTTCGATTATCTTCTCCGTCTGTGTTATGAATCTGAGTCGTTCGATTTGTGTTTTGGATTTGGGTAGAAGAAAGTATGAGTAGCCGTTCGAGTAGAACTTTGTACGTAGGAAACCTACCTGGCGATATCCGCGAGAGAGAAGTCGAAGATCTCTTTAGTAAGGTAATTTGAATTGGTTCTCACTGTCTTATACACGAAACCTTGTTTCCCCTCTCTCACTCTCTTTTCGTGTTGTTGTTGTTGTTGTTGAAGTATGGACATGTTGCTCAGATTGATTTGAAAATCCCACCAAGACCTCCTGGCTATGCTTTCGTTGAGGTTTTATCTTTCATATTACTTCCCTTTACTGTTATCCTTGCAATGATGTTAGGTTCTTTGTCGTTATTTCCTGTTCTTAGTTTGTCAAGTCTGTTTTGATGTTTCTAGGGTTTGTGTTATTATTTCTGGCTGATGAGGCATCACTTTCGTCTTTTGCCTATTAATATTCTAATTTGTTTCTGTGATCTGTGTAGTTTGATGATGCTAGAGATGCTGAAGATGCTATTCATGGCCGGGATGGTTATGACTTTGATGGCCATCGCTTGAGGGTTTGTTAATTGTATAGATTATATAACTCAAGATTTGTTTTCAATCAAATTAAATGGTCTTTGGCGTTTTTTAGGTGGAGTTAGCGCATGGTGGAAGGCGTTCAACAGATGATGCTCGAAGTAGTTACAATGGTGGTGGCCGTGGTGGCGGTCGCGGAGGTGGTGGTGATCGTGGACGTGGGCCATCTAGGAAATCCGAGTTTCGTGGTATGTAGATGTATAATTAGCATTATTATCCTGACCAATGTTGCAGGAACGAGCTCAAATTTGTTTTTTTTATTTGGAACACAGTTTTGGTGACAGGCTTGCCTTCCTCAGCTTCTTGGCAAGATCTCAAGGTGCGTACACACTGGTGGATAAATTCTTTATGTATCCTTCTTATCTCATCAAAGGTTTCTGGATTCTAACACTAATCACTTTTACTCTAGGATCACATGAGAAAAGGAGGGGATGTCTGTTTCTCGCAAGTGTATCGTGATGGTAGAGGTAAGTGCCCATATAGATGTGTCTTAATTAACTTGTAATCTTGTGCAAAACAATTTCTTGAATAAACTTATCTGTAGGTACAACCGGAGTTGTGGATTACACCTGCTATGAGGACATGAAGTATGCGGTGAGATATTTTCCTGTTTCTTTCCCGTTGTTGTAAATGTTTAGTACTCATCATTAGGTACTCTGAACTTGTTTTTTCTTACTCTTCATTGTCGCAGGTGAAAAAGCTCGACGACACAGAGTTTCGGAACGCATTTTCTCATGGATATGTTCGGGTTTGTAAAGCTTGATTTTCGTGGGAAGTGTATAGTTTTTTAATTGCTGTTTTTAATTTATTTTTCTATGTTGATTTAGGTGAGAGAATATGAATCAAGGAAGGATTCTAGGAGCCCTAGCCGGGGAAGATCCTATTCTAGGAGTCGTAGCAGCAGCCGTGGGAGGAGCCTGAGCAGAAGCAGGAGTCCAAAGGGAAAGTCTTCACGTAGGTCGCCTGCCAAAGGTAGATCAAAATCTCCTGGCTCTCGCTCAAAGTCAAGGTCACAGTCTCCAAGAAGGTAATCTTTTTATACTCTTTGATAATGCATTAGATAGCATTTCGTAGTCATCGAATTATTCTGTGAGCTTTTTGATAGTTCGATTAGAAAAAAATCAAATTTTTATGACACCACAGTTCTTTGCATTTTTAGTCTGTTTTATGATTTCCTGAAAAAGTGGTTTTGTTTCATAGATATGGATAAAATGGGAATTAATGTCTGGATCGAATTTCTTGGTTGTTCACAATTATTTCACCCTAGAGGTATGGGAAAATATTGTAGTCATGACTTTTGCTTTTCCTGGATATCTTAAAACAATGTTTACTAATTCCCGTTGCTATCAGATGAATCACAATGGGAACAATGGAACACAATTTCATGTCCGAATTTTGGGGAAAAAAACTTTAAATGGCTTGATGTATGAGGGCAATATGGTTGCCGCCGGATATCAGTTTATATTTCAAATGTCATCAAGAATGTTCCATTCATGAGCTTGGAAACATAAATTTCATTACCGGCACTTCACAAGCATTCATGGTTAATCTATTCTTTGTCTTGAACTTTCGCAGATCTCGTTCAAGATCAAGATCTCCTCTACCTTCTGTAAGTAACAAGATCCAAATTTGACCCCTCTTTTAGTGATAACATAATGTTCTGTTTGGTATTTTAATAACCTTTTTGTATAGCAGATTCAGAAAGACGCAAGTAAGAGCCCTAGCAAGCCACCAAGCCCAGCAAAGAGCCCTATTCGCCGCAGCCGCAGCAGGAGTCCAATACCGTATATATTCTCTCTCTGAAATGAAATATCACTATCTTTTCTTAACTTAGAGAGCAACAAAACCTTGTTTGTAGTCTTGTGTGTAAATCTGATGCTGACCACTTTTTTTTGCAGGTAAAATGTGGAGAACCCCAGGGAAAAGAAGCATCTTTGGCTTTCTAATTCTCCTGAAAAAGCTGGTGGAAATATTTATCGCTGCTTGTCGAAGTTGATCAATGTCTGTATTCACAAATCTGTATTTGGTAACTCAAAACACTATTCATGCCGTTACTTGTTTTCAGGATGTGGTTTTAGTTCCGACGAGGATGTTCATGTTGAAAATTCTGTCTTTTCTTTTTTGGTTAAAACCTTGGATGTTTTAAACTTAAATTGATCAAGCTCTTACTTTATAACCACATCTTGATTGACGTCAGGCTCCACTATCCCGATCCAGAACTGGTTAGTATGGTATGATTCCAGTAAATGGAGGAATCGGGAATCACACAATCTTTGCTCCGCAACATCAATTTCTTTATGGAGTATTTTACATGTTAATTGGAGAGTTGATACACTTTGAGAGTCTGTGTTGATCTCTCAAATGAAGAGCCATATGCTGAACTTGTGTCCCAAGGAAAGGAGAAGCAAACTAAAGTCTTTCGAAAGACCATCTTGTCTGATTCTTAACCGCTTCATTAAACTTGTTGAGAAATGGACAAGAGTATCGTAACAGACATTGGACCGAAAGATAAAAAAAAAGACAAAGTTGCATGGCTCTGCTTATTAAAGTGGGTTTTAATCTTTTTGTATGCACAGCAACAAGAACAAAGCAATGGACAACATTTTCGTGATCTTTTTTTTGGCTTTTACTGCAATCTCACCCCTTGGCCTTGAAGCATACATCAGAAGTGACTTCCCTCCAGGCTTTGTCTTCGGGTCTAGCACATCAGCTTATCAGGTTCTTTTAACGAAGACGGGAGAACTCCTAGCATTTGGGATGTTTTTGCTCATGCAGGTTTTTTGTTTTTGTTGCTGCTCCTCTATCTATATATAGCCAACTAAATGCTATTCATTAGCTCTAGTTTTGATTGCAGGACAACCTGTTGGAGCAGCTGGAGATGTGGGCATGTGACCAGTATCACAAATACAAGGTCCCCTTTTCTTAGCATCTATTTAATCTCTGCGTCCGACCAATTCAGCCCATTCAAATGGATTCATATTGTCCAAGTTTTTTGCAGGAAGATGTGAAGCTTATGGCAGACATTGGATTAGAGGGCTTACAGATTTTCAATATCCTGTTCAAGGCTTTTACCAAGTACTTACTTTGATTAAGAATCAACCAAATATATGGATTGATTGATGAAGATTGTAAAAGTTTTATGCATTTGGATTTTGTGTTAAGGTGGAAGAGGACTAGTTAATGCCAAGGGGGGCAAGGGGCTACAGTACTTCTACAACAATCTTATTGATGAACTAATCACTCATGGTTAGTTTATTAGCTACTACAAGACTTGCATAAATCTCTCTCTACCTTTTGAACGGTGTTTCCTGCTTCTTTTGATTATGCAGTAATCCAGCCACACGTTACGTTGCACCACTTTTGATCTTCCACAATCCTTAGAAGATGAGTATGGAGGTGTTGACTCAGCCGAGATAGCGTGTATGACATTATTTTCTCATGGAAAACATTACATCAAGCGATCTGATGTTTCATCCCTTTCTTCTCTCATCATTTTACTTCATCTTTATGATAAGACAGTAAAATCTCTATAATCAATAAGCGTATCTAGTCAAAAATGTGTCTTGCGTATCAAGCAACATTTATGTCTTGAGATTAGTTGTTTGTTTGTTATAGTTAAGAGTAAGTTTTGTTCTTTAGTATAGAGTTCTGTCTTGTTTCTAAATTCTCTATTGGAATTAGCGTGTGCTGACCCACCTAGTTTGATAGAGTATTGTGTGTAAATTAAGAAACTAGGCTTCCGTATAAAAAACCACCACATAATTATTCTTAAGGTGTCTTTTGCATTTCAATCACGCAAGAGACAACGATGCTTTCTCTTCGAATTCATAACATTACAAATATTGTTTATTACACATTGTTTTGCAATTCTATAATTATTGTTTTCGATAAAGATTTATTATTCTATTAAAAAGTTACGAACCTGGTAACACGAATAATTTAAATTTAAATCTTATTGTATAGTTTAAATTTTCCCCTTTGAAAGATTCAATCCTACTCGCCACTACTAGGCCTAAAAAAGAGCATTTTGAGCAGTAAACTAATTAATGGTATTCCAAAAAGCTTTTAATAATATTCTTGATTCTTTCTTTTCCAATAAACAGTGATACTTTTTACTTTTACTACTGTAACAAACAGTTTGACTAGAAACGTTCAAACCAAGAAGATAAACCAGATACAAAATTAAGAAGACATCCATGTCTTACATTACCTCATTATGTAGTAAGAAATATCCATTGATAATTAAATGTTTTAGTACATTACTATTACACCACTCGAACACAGTAAGTACAATATAAAGTTCCATGTTAATTTTTCTTCGCCACTACTTACACACTTTGGTCGAAACTTCTAAAAAGCAAAAGAGCATAACTAGTAAATAGTAGCTAGAAAACAAAAGTAATGGGGATGTTTGGTGAAACAAAATGTAAGATAGCAAAACTATAATTACAAGAGGAGGATGTAAAGTTAAAAATAAAACAAATTCCGCGGCTTGAAAATTTGTTAAAAGTGTCGGTGGCGTAATCCAACTCAATTTAAACTTGTATGAAATCTATATTAGTATATTCTTGTTTTTATTGTCCATAATAAGTTTCTTATTTGACCCCACCAAAACAAGAGAACAACATTGAAAGCGTACGCATTTTTTGTGTGACGTGTTGGCATCTTTATTCCATGGATCCTAAATTCATGTTTATCTTTAAATCATGTTCATTTTGTTATCACAGTTTATATCTTAAATATATTTAAGGGAGAATTATAAAACTACACCATTTGAATTACATTTCACAAAACTACATCATTTCAAAAATATCTCACAAAACTACACTTAAACACTCAAAATTAAATTCAAATAAACTTTATCCACACAATTATACCCTCTTAATATTATACCCAAACACTAATTAGCGAACCCAAATGAAAATATTTTAATTTTGATAATTTTTAAAAGAGCGTAGTTTTGTGAAAGAGAGATTAAAAGAGCGTAGTTTTGCGAATTCCTCTATATTTAATTACAATAACCAAAATATAATATACAAGGACAAGTCAACTAAAAAATAATAATCTTATAAAAGTAACACACTAATTCGTGAAAGGTAAACTACCTCTTATCTTCTTCAATAAATATACTGAATATTCTTACATCGAACGTAACCAATCGTATACTTTTAAATATAAATTCAGAACCCATTGATTTGCAACCTCGTGGCATTAAGAAATATATATACATTTAAGTGATGCGATGCGATGTGTATTTAATGTGGTCATAACCAAATTTATTGTAACGACTAACGAGTATTATTGTCAATAAATTAAAGAATTATATTTTTTAATCGAATTCCACCAATAGTCAAGCAAGGTTTATCTGAACAAAATATTTATTTCCGAAACACAATATACAAATTTAACCTTTTTTCCGATATGTTTCCGGAAAAACACATATTGACTTTTGTTTAACTTTTTTTAATATTTTTATAATTTATAACAAGTTGTTTTCCGCCGACCTCACTACCTTTTCTTCCTCTTCTTCTTCCTCTGTTCATAAATACGTCTCTGTTCCTTTTTTATTTTGTTTCTTTCGCAACAGAGAGAGAGGAAAAAAGACAAAGAAACTCATAGAAATTGTTGTTTTCTTGATTCATTCAAGTTGTTGATGGTCATCTAAACTGTGGTAATAAAAATGAAGTTTTGTAAAAAGTATGAAGAGTACATGCAAGAACAGAAAGAGGAGAAGAAGAAGAATCTTCCTGCTGTTGGGTTTAAGAAACTCAAGAAGATTCTCAAGCGATGCAGAAGAGATCATCTTCACACTTCTCGTATCATTCATCAACAACATGGTTACACGTGTCCTCGTGAATGCACAGGTACTGTTCGACATAATTCCCCTGAGAAAAAAAAAACATATCACTTTCCTCTTCTTCTAAAGAAATCATATTTTGTAGTATGTGATGGTACTTTCTTCCCTGAGCTATTAAAGGAGATGGAAGATGTTGTAGGATGGTTTAATGAGAATGCTCAGAAGCTTCTTGAGTTGCATTTAGCTTCTGGTTTCAAAAAGTGTCTTATTTGGTTCAAAGGCAATAATCCAAATAGGAACCATCTTTGTCTGATTCAACAAGGCAAAGACTTGGTTAACTATGCTCTTATCAATGCTGTTGCCATTAGAAAAATCCTCAAGAAATATGACAAGGTCTTAAATATAATCTTCTTCTTCTTCTTATGTAACATTCAAAAGGGTTTATTCTTGATGAAACACTTGTTCTTTATTCATCATTTGTTTGTATGTCTTTTCTTCTAGATTCATGAGTCTAGACAAGGACAAGCGTTTAAGACACATGTTCAGAAAATGCGTATCGAGATACTTCAATCGCCGTGGCTATGTGAGCTTATGGCTTTTCATATCAATCTCAAAGAATCTCAGAAGGAGTCTGGAGATGTTGTGGCTGCTTCTTCATCTTCTTCATCTTCTTCTTCATCTTCTTTGCCTGCATTGTTTGATGGTTGCTCTTTGACCTTTGATGATGGGAAGCCTTTACTTTCGTGCGAGCTCTCTGATTCCGTAAAAGTTGACATTGACTTGACTTGTTCAATATGCCTGGTAAGCAAAACCTTAGATTACTTGCAAGGAATCTCAAAAAATTATTAGTTGACTTTAGTAGTATTCTAATATATATAGCAGAAAGTATCTGCCTATAAGGATAAAGCCTTAAACTTTGTCGTGTCAATGTGCTGTTCCACTCTTCTCTTTGAAGATCCCATTTCAAAGACTAAGTCTTTTTTTTATTAAGAATCTGATGGAAAGAATCTTGTGGTATGAAAAATAACAGGACACGGTGTTTGACCCTATATCTCTAACATGCGGTCATATATATTGCTACATGTGTGCTTGCTCTGCTGCATCAGTAAGTGTAGTTGATGGCTTGAAAGCCGCAGACCCTTCTGAAAAATGCCCACTTTGTCGTGAGGTTAGACACATTCTCACACTGCTAATTAGTAATTACTAATCTTCCATGTTTCAAGCTCTTAATTCCTATGTTTTTTTTGCCCATTTGATATCAGGTTTGTGTATATAAAGGTGCGGTTCACTTGGATGAGCTTAGTATATTACTTAGGCGCAGGTAAAGACACATACAAACCAATCTCCTTATAGTGATTTGTTCTTAATACACTTTAAGTAACAATGTTTAAAAACAAGTACATGTTTTTTACAGCTGCAGAGAGTATTGGGAAGAAAGGCGCAAAACGGAGAGAGGAGAGAGGTTGAAACAAGCAAAGGAGTATTGGGATTACCAATGCCGCAGCTTCACTGGTATTTAGTAAGATTCTACTTCATTTGTGGGTTTTGTTCAAGTGTTAAATTGATATTTGGTTTTGAGAATAAGCTAATTAAGAAACTTTAATCTTGATTGTGATTTGCTTTGCTCTGTTAAGTGTGGTTCTTTCTGCCTTCACAGTGAGTGACTATTTGCTTTTGTAATGTAAAAACTCTTAAGCTTGTAACTACGGTAACTTATGGTTGCATATGTTCTAACTTGATAACTAGTTTGATTTATATTCTTAACCAACTCTTGTTTCGTAGTGGATTAACAGTTTGGAAATTCTAATTATAAAACGAACTGCTTAGAGATAAAATAAACAAACTTGTAAAGAGCTTTAACTCATACTCTAAAAAGTCATTGCAAGTTCAACAACAACAACAACATTATAACTCGGATAAGGGGTCTCTCAATAATCAAAGATGCAGAAGTAAGCAGAGGAAAGAGCAAAAACCCATAGAGACTCTTCCTGGTTACTTATACCAATACCATTTTAAGGACAGTTTCTTCATTTGTCACTCTTGACAGTTGAGGACTGTTCTTCGGTTTTCGCCTCTCCTGTTGCAGGGGCAGGAGTTTGAGCTTCCTCCTTTTTCTCTCCAGACTTGGCTTCTTCTCCTGCAAATACACAAACTCATCAGATATAATCTAACCAAACTTAACCAAGAAAAGGGTTTTTGAACAAGATCCTACCTTCATCATCACTATCTTCAAATTCATCCATACCACCCATTCCTCCAAGTCCACCCATGCCACCGAGCCCCTCAAGGCCACCCATTCCTCCAAGACCTCCCATACCGCCCAATCCACCCATGCCACCGAGCCCTTCGAGACCTCCCATACCGCCCATTCCACCAAGGTTCTAGAAGAAGCATTAACACATGTAAGTCTTTCTCAAAACTTAAGTTAACGAAGCAGAGAATAGTTAACAGTATAAGATTTCAAAAGCATACCGAGAAATCCATGCCACCCATGCCTCCCATTCCACCCATGCCGCCCATTCCGCCCATATCCATATCTCCAGGACCTATACAAAAGAGGAAACAAAGTAATGCCTACAAGCTCATTTAAGGATAGAGAGTTAAACTGAATACATATGGTCAAGATGGTGCTAACCAGCGGCGGTATCTTCATCGTCATCTTCATCAACCCACTTTTCCCAGTCAACTTTAACATAGTGAGGCGGTTTCCCACCACGCAATAGCTTATTCCACCATTTCGGTTCTGCTTTCTCCAAGATGCAGAATATGCTTCTTAACCCAATGTTGATTTTGCTTTCCTATAAGAAAACAAGAAAATCAAAAACCAAATAGACAATACTCACACAAACAACAACAAGAAAGAACACATAGCATCATACTAAATCTTACCTCGACATTGACTTTGTCATTAAGTTCAAGCTTAAGCTCATAGAGGTGGTTCTCTGGACCAGCTTTAGCAGAGAAATTAAAGACACCCTCTGGATCAAGCTTCACATCTGCATCCTTAGCATCGGGCAATAGCACCGTTAAGTAAACCTTATCCTCTCTCTCTGCCCACTTCACTTCTGGATGATGACTGCAAATTTCACATCAAAAACAGATCGAATTGAAATCAAAGAACCCTAAAAACCTCGAAATTAAAATCAGATCCATAGATTAGCAGAGTTTAACTAAAGGGTTCATAGAATTCGATTCCAAAAAGAAGATAATTACACAAAACATCATAAACCCCTATGTCCGAATCTAAAACCCCTAATAAATGTTTGGATTTGTTTCTTACGGGAAACTAACAGTAAATAGTATAGAAAAATCTAACGCTAATGTAAGAGTAGATGAGTTATCTGAATATACCTCATAGTTAAGTGCGGGGAAGAAAGAAGGAACTTGAGAGTTTAACCTAAACAACAACGATGACGACGCAGCGATTTACTTTTCTTCAACAAGAGTCCAGAGTTATGTTTCTTATACTACTTGGAGTTATTATCGTATGTGTGCTAGTGTACGGTACCTAATTTGATTTGTTGAGATCTTGTTTAATATTATTTACGGTTTAACGGTTCAGATTCATTGTTTGTTACTTTGTTTGGGACAGAAAGCACCACTACCCTTTTACTTTTGGGTTCAAAATTACTACTTTTTTTTTGATAAAACACAAGACCAATACTTTACCAAACATATAATTTTAGTATCACATTACATAAATCCATTACATAATTTTAGTATCCTTTTACTTGTGTGTGTTTTAGCTGTTCTTTTATTCTTATACAAGCTCATTTGACTGATAGAAGTATTCAAAATATAATAATGATAGTAAAATGGGTACAAACCCATTCTTATTCCTAATATCCTACACACTTTGGCATAATGAAACAAATGAACAAAATAACAGCAAATCTTGAAGTAATGAGAATGCATCAATAAGTAATACCGTAGAAAAATAGCAATATTGTAACCTAAGGTCCTGTCAAGCCCTGTTTCTTTATTGATATAGTCCAGAGAAGATCTGAATCCGATTCAACTGTGATTTTCTCCCCTTTAACTATATTCGATGTACTTACTAACCCACCAAATCTCATCTCAGTGTTGGCTTTAAGATGATGAAAACATAGTTAGATCAACATGATGATGAATGTATATGATAAAACAGATACAAAACGGCGTGATTGAAGATTTAAGCTGTTGACTTACAGAGATCCCATTGAAGCCCTGTGGTTGTGGTTTTAGCAGATGGAGAGCCCATAGGGATGAGTCCACAGTGAGGTCCTTGGTGAGAAGAATGGATCTGAATCTCATGTCTATGAGTCTTTGGAAGAAGGTGAATGAGGCAATCGTCTGACAAAAGGACTATTCTTATATCTGGATATCGATACAGGACGTTGAGATTACCGGCTTCATGGTCAAATCTTCCCCCGAGTGCTCCAGTGGCAAGAATCTGCAACTGAAAGAAGAAACTAAAAAAGGTGAAAGTTTCTGTAGAGAAACGGTGAAGACAGAAAGCATTAAGCATCAAAAAAGCTTACATTCTCTTGAAACAAAGGAGAGTGGCGGATATGCAAAATGCATTTATCAAGATCTGTGGTATCTTGATCATCAGACTCATCTATAACCTTAGTTCCCTAAGAGAGAGGAAAAAGAGTCACCAAATAAAAGATCAAGAAGCTAAGTTGACTGTCACAAATGCATGATAATACTAATCTAAAAGACGCACAAAACGAGATTACATACCAAGCTTATATAAAAGTCGAGGACATCACGGCGAATAGAGTCCATATCACCCTTGATAACATCTGGTTTATACCTATAGACATTACCCCCCCCATAGGTTTTAAGAAATCTAATATCTATAGAATCATTTGAATATATTAAATAGAGTTTGAATCTGTAAGGTACTGTAGACTTGTGAATAAACAAAATCAGAGATATATATATATATATAAAACCTGTTTCTAATGAGGAGGGCGTCTTCGTCGGGGAAGAAGAGAGGTAACTCGTCGTAGATGCGATTGGCGCCACCATCAGCACAGAGACGAAGTTTTGCTGCTCTACACACAAATATTCCAAACCATTTAACAAACCCTAAATACTTAGAAAGAGGGAGAGAGAGAGAATGGGTACCATGATGCCAGAGAAGAGGAGTAAATCGAGGCAGATTCTGGTTAAGAACAACGAGAGCGAATCTAGTATCTGAACAAGAAGGGAGGAGAAAGCTTGATGAGTGAATCATTACTTCCTCCATGGCTGCTGTTGCTTAACTCTCCGGACGGAGAAAGAGAGAGAGAGAGATTATATAAAGATTCGATTCAATTAGGAGGGTTGACTTTTCAAAGATTGATTGATCAATTAGGATGAGTGCCACGTCTCTCTCTCTCTCACTGTCATGTGACGTTGTCATAAACTGGGGTGGGGGAGTTTCCTCAAAACACACATGAAAAGGTGCCTCCCTTTATTAACAACCAACCCCCCCTACCTACTAGTTTAGTTTTATTCTTCTTATTATATATAAAGTTGAAATGATATTTTCCCTTGCAATTATCTCTCTTTTTCTTTTAAAAGATTGTTTAATTTTATGAACACAAACAGACAAATACATAGTTTTTCTCCACCTATGAACTCTGTCTAGCCTCTTCTTCTACCAGGTTTTTATAAAGAAAGCTTCACAACAGTCTCATCATCTTTCTAACTTACTCAGCACGTCATCCATTGGTGGCAACTCTTTTGATATCTCTGCCCAATCCGGCATCCCCTGTTTACAAACAAAACCCCCCAGTTTTTTTTTTTTTTGCATTGAACATCATAAACTCTATGGAGGCAAGCAAGTTTTCTACTTTCTAGCTAACACTTACTTTACCCGATCTTCGGACTCTACCATCTAACCTCATTATAATGTACACGTCCTCTCCCGGCACTACTCCTTCTTCTATCTGTTGATCTCTTATCCACCTGACCATTTTCCAAATACATCTTTTTAAGTCTCAATAGAAACATTTCCATCTTTCATCAGCATAAAGGCGATGAAAGTTTCAACCTTTCCCATTCACCCGGCGAAACTGTCTCTGCCTTGAACCTGATTTCACCTTTCAGCTTTGATTGTGCAACTACTGATTGAGCCCGTGTATCGAAATCTTCCTACCAAGTTCAAAGAAAAATCATTGCTTTGCTTAATGGCGAGGAAAGCTGAATATATTATCTTTTATTCCAAGATCAAATCTTTTCGTTACCCCAATCGAAGGAAGAGATGAAACTGCCTTTGAAGAAGCTCCAAATCCCTTTTTCTTCTCGGTTTCCGATGTTTTACGTTCACCCCATATCACAGGAACTAAGAGAACACCTCTTCTTAACAGCTCTGTTCTGAACCTATCTGCCTTTTGCATAGCATTTGTAACAGTCTCTTTCTTTCCAGCTAGAATAACCTGACAACACAGGCAATCACTTAACTTAACAGAGAATACTCGATGCACCAGAACACAGGGTCAAAAGACTCACAGGTCGAACTGTATCCCTAAGCTGCACAAGCTCAACAACACGGTTGGTTGAGAGGCGTAGAGGCAACCGAGAAAGAGTTTCGTCACGAGTTATCTGAACCATTTGTTCTTCTTCTTTCTTGTTTTCCCAAAGGAATAACGAAACCAGAACAACGATACCTGTACGTTGCTGTTCCAAAAGCTTAGTTACTTAAAAGAGAGAGAGAGAGAAAAAAACTGGAACGTTAGATTCAAACTGTGTCTATTGAACACACCTCCGATGTTAATGGCAGCGTTTCCGGTAGTTTCTAGAAGATCTGGAGCACCATTACCACCAATAATTGCCTGGATCAGTCTTGGAACTGTAAAGAGCGTTGAGATGCCCGCTGCGGCTGCAAATGCAAAATAAAAGAACTTTCTAAAGCCGCGAAACGGTGCTCGTACTTCACTGATAAGTTTAAGATCTCTTCGGAAACTGTCACCAATATCTTCACCTCCTAACCTGGCCTGTGAAAAATTTGGAAGAAGTTTTTGTTAATGAGTTATGGTATTTTATTGACATTTACGAGAGAAAAGACCTCTTCTTGTAGCTCTTTAAATTCAGGTAATGCGCGAAAGGATGCCAAATCAGGATCATTAAGAATTGTGGCAAACTTCAGATTATAATCTCGCAAAGCGATTCTCAAGCAATCAGCAGCTTTTTTGCCTTCTCCCCTACCCCGAGACAAAACATAATCTCAATTCTCAACAAGATCTTCAACATTGGTTAATCTTGTCGGTATATGGTTTGAGATTCTTACCGGTAAGCATGACAGCATGCTTTGTTATAGTAAGCAGCTTGTGACTCAATAGAATTTGGATTCAAACTCAGTGCTGTTTCAAACTGGTCAAGAGCATCTTTTACCTGAAAATAAATTCGACATAACCGAAATAACTATAATCTGTTATTGAAGAAGATGGAATTCACAAGTGAAAAGTAGTGATATTTCATCAATTTAGGGTTAAGGCAAGATAAACAAGAATGTTAACTAAAGTTACAAGCTTTCTATAGATAAATTTCACCTAAAAGCAACCCAATAGTAAGCTAGAATCAATAGAACTTACTCGTCCTCTCTTGAAGAGATCGAGGCCTGTATTAACGCACGACTCTGCCGTGAGAATATCCGTCGGAGGCAAAGACGACGGAGACGGAGGAGAAGAGGAAGCGAAAACAAGGAGATTGGAATCCCAATTCCGGCGAGAACCGAAGAGGGTCAAGTCTCCTGGTAGTAGCCATGGCCGTCGTGTCTTCACTCTCGAGTAAGGGTTCGAGACGCGGCGGAGGAATCGGTGGTTTAGCGACGGAGCCGTAGCCACAGCCATTCAATTCTCCACGTCCCCCCAAATAAGAAAATAAAACTTTTATCTCTGGAAAATAATATTTATCTTTTTTTCTCCGTTTTGTTTTTTCCAATTTTTCTATCAATAAAAAACGTACACGACAGCAAAACATAAAATACAAAATAAAAGTTGTCTAAAGTCAAATTTCAAGAATGAGATTATTATTATTATTTTTTTGACAAACAAATGAGATTATTATTATTAATTAATATTCATAACAAAAACAAGAGGACACTAAAAAAAACAGATTTTGCGAAAGAAATTCACGACACAACAACACAAGCCTATTAATTCTTCTTCTTACCATACCAAGCCTTTACATCACAAGCCTTCTTCCAAGCTGGTCTAGCTATAATCTTAGCCACCCAGTTGCGCAAACTAGGCCGGTTTTCAAACAATCTCTTTGTAGGTGTCTCCATAAGATATTGTATATTAGGAAGGTGATAAAGATCAGCTAATGTGAAACTATCACTAGCCAAAAAGCTAGAGTTCTTGAGTCTTTCTTCATAGATACCTAAAACCTTCTCTAGCTTTGGCTCTGTTTCGTTCACGACCTTATAGTCTGTCTTTAGACCTTTCATAGGCTTACCGCATTGCTCCCAAACGAGTATTGACGCGGGTGGATCAAACTCAAATGACTCTATATTCATCCACATTGTTTGTGTTGCCATTTTCTTGTAGCTTTTGTGATTAAGAAGCTGTGTCCCTTTTGATCTATGAACAGCCTCAATGTATTGTGATATGGCTCTAGATTCTGAAAGAAAGCGAATTTATAATCAAAAAAGATTATGTTTGATTATCAGATTAGGTAAGCAATGTATTGTGTAGATTAAAAACTTACCAGTCAACTTAAGATGCCCGTCTAGTAATACAGGGACTTTACCAAATGGCTGCAATGGTGAACAAACTGTTAAACATAAAACCTAGGAATAGGATGTCTCATAGCTTTACTCACAAGTAATTAAAAGGTTTCTTGTAGAGAAAGAAAACTTATTACATTGAGAGAGAGGAAACTTGGTTTTTTCTGTTCATCAGCATTCAAATCGACGGTGATGGGGTCGAAAGAGAGAGACTTCTCGTGGAGGACGGCGAGGACACGGCGAGTGTTGGCGGAGTAAGGATGTCCATGAATCTTGTACCCTGCAACGTTACATGTGAATAGTTCAAAAGAATTTGCAATCATAACCACGAGAGTAAACCAAACCAACAATTTCGAGGAGCCCATATTTTGTTACTCTCTCTATGCACTCTATTGTTTTGTTATACTACATGGATTACCAAAAAGGATATATTTATATTACACAAAAAGGGTCACTACGATATATAATTATTTTCATACTTTTTTTAAAAAAAAGAAAAATTATGCTGTATATTTTAAATGAAATCAAGATTTGTTTCCTTAAAGCATATTGACAAAAAGATTTTTTTCCTTTATAGTTTTTTCTTAAGATGGAGTTTTGCATGTTTATTATTTGTCATTAAACATGTTAAATAATAAGTGATTTTGTCTCAACCAAACTCATTAGTATGTATATTTTCATCAACTATCATTTTTCCTATTTCTTACTTATTATTTTCTACATATATTTTTGTATTGCTCTAATTGGATAACCAATTACAATTTGTGTAATCTTATCTATTAATTCAGGAACATTTTTAAAAAAGGACAAAAAAAAATTGTATTTACAATACAATGCCACTATATAACCTATGCTTCAATTTGTTTTTATTAGGATTTATGAAAAAAAGAAAAGACATAATAAAAAGGCACAAAATGTGGAAACAACTATTCAAATTTTTATTTATTTAAACAAAAATTTCGGAAAATACATAAACAAATACGTAAACAACAATGATAAAATTTTTGTTTACGAAAAACGGAAAATAATATGGGAGAATCACAAAACTACACCATTTGAATTACATTTCACAAAACTACACCATTTCCAAAATATTTCACAAAACTACACCGAAACATTCAAAATTAAATCCAAATAAACTTTACCCAAACAATTCTACCCCCTTAATACTATACCCTAAACACTAATTAGCGAACTCAAATGAAAATATTTTAATTTTGGTAATTTTTTAAAGGTTAAATCAAGCTTTTAAAATTTTGAAAGGGTGTAAATATGTAAAAATATTAAATTAGGAGTAGTTTTGTGAAGAAAAGGTTGAGAGGGTGTAGATTTGTGAATTCCTCATGATATTTCTACACAAAAAACAAAAATCATATTTCGAAAATAATAATTCGAAAAAATCTAAGTTTCTACACCAAAAATGGAAATAAGAATATACACCAAAAACGAAAAAAAAAATATTTCTAAGAATAATTAATATCTAAAAAATCATAATTTATATGTTTTTAAAGTATAAAACAACGAGATTAATGCGAATCACTAATTCCGAAATTATGATATTCATAAATATATTTAAATTTATAGTAACTCTAAGATAAATTTTACCTACAAATCTAAATTTAAATTTATAGTAACTCTAAGATAAATTTTACCTACAAATCTAAACACTACAAGAATCTGCGCAAATTACCACGAAAAATTTACAACGATTTGAATCGTCGTAAACTTACGACGATATTACGACGATTTTACGACGATATTGGTAATCGTCGTAAAATCGTCGTAAAAGTTACAACGATCAAAATCGTCGTAAATTTACGACGATTTTACAACGAATTTCCGATCAAACACCAAATCGTTGTAAAATCGTGGTAAATTTACCACGATTTTACAACGTTTTGGTTTATAAGGATATTTCGTCGCTATATCGTTGCTAATTTACCACGAATTTACAACTTCTTATTTTGGGACTTTTTAACAACGATTTAAAGACATTTAATCGGTAGTTGAAAACGTGTATTTACTTGTTGCACCTAATTATTTACAACTTTCATTTTAGTCGTTAAATCGTTGTAAAATCGTTGTTAATTCCTTGTAGAATTATGAATCGTTGTAAATTAGTAGTTAATTTCCTTGGTAAAAAGTTGGAAAATTTTTAAAAATCCTATAAATACCTCCTCATCTTTCACCATAAATCACACCATCAATTTTATATCTCTCTATCTCTCTCACTTACAAAAAAAAACTCTTTTTATAAAAAAAATGTCCGGAGGCGATATTTACGAAATCCGAAAATGGATGTACATACATCGATGCGATGACGGATCGGTGACAAGGGAGTTCCTCGACGGGGTTGAAGTATTCATGCGAAGAAGCCACAAATCTACCCGTCACTCTCGAAAGCGGTAAGATGTTTTGTCCTTGTATCAAATGCGACAATAGACGGTTCATTTTGGTTGAAAATGTTTGGAAGCATTTGTTAAATAGAGGATTTACACCACAATATTATATATGGTTTCGGCATGGGGAAGGTTATTCGGTAATGTTGCTAGTAGTAGTAATTATCATCGGGAATCTGTAGTACTATGACCAACATGTAGAAAATGAGTATGATTTTTATAATTTTCGTCATGATCATGGAAATGAACCGGATAGGATAAATGACATGGTTAGCGATGCATTTCGTCCCGAAGTTGCATCGATGGAAATTTAGTTGAAGAACCTAATTTAGATGCTAAAAAATTCTACGACATGTTAAATGCGCAAATCAACCAATATATGATAATTGTAGAGAAGGGCACTCTAAATTGTCATTAGGCGCTAGAATGATGAATATTAAAACAGACCATAACTTATCCGAGGTTTGCATGGATGATTGGGCCTCATTGTTAAAAGAATATCTACCCTCCGATAATTTAGCCGCTGAAACGTTTTATGAGGTTCAAAAATTGGTTATCGGTCTTGGTCTTCCGTATCGGTCAATTGATGTACGTGTAGACAATTGTATGATATTTTGGAAAGACGACGACATTCTTGAGGAATGTCGTTTTTGCAAAAAACCAAGATATAGGCCGAAGGAGTAGGTCGGAAGAGGTACCGTACCGGAAGATGTGGTATCTTCCTATAACGGACAGAGCTACAAAGGATGTATCACTCGGAGAGGACGGCTTCTTCAATGAGGTGGCATGCAGAACATACACAGAAGCCTGGAGAGGTGACTCACCCATCCGATGCGAAAGCGTGGAAACACTTTAACTCGGTACATAAACCGCTGAGACAGACCGCTGAGCTGAACAAAAAGGTGAGATCTTCTGTGTGATTTCCAGCGGTTCCCAAACCGCTAGAAGAAGCCGCTGGAAGTTACCAAACTCGCGGCTCTTTCGGCTGTCTATCTGGGCGGTTTGCAAACCGCTGCATCAAACCGCCCAGATAGACCCAGGTTCCTCCTTCTCCCTTTTTATTCTCCCAAATCGCAAAAATAAACCTAATTTTCATAAACCTCTCTTTCAAAGCCGATTTTTGAAGAATCTCCAAGGACTTTATCAAATTAATTATTAGCAAACATACTCTCCTTCGTCGATCTTTTATTGTTAAAACTCTTGCAAAATCAAAATCAAAGGTATTTCTCTAACCTCTACCCTCAAAAACCGCCATTGTTGTACAATAAAATACTTGGTAGCTTGACTTTTCATAACTTCGAAGCATAGAAATCATATTCATATCTAATAATTAGCCTTGGGTAAGCAAATTCATTGACAAATTTTATCCTTAGAAGGTAGATTTTCGAAATCTTACTTCTAGGGCTAAAAACAAAAAAAAAAACCCAAGTCTTGCTAAATTAGGATGAACACTTTTGACTATCTAATGTTTCTCTAAACAAGCTAATACATCTCTTGATCTTGCAAGATAGAACAACAATGACGGACCGCACCAACAAACTCAAAAAGAAAGCCGACGAGATGATCGCTAAGAAAAAGCGAGACCACAAACATCATCAAGTTCGAGAACAAGACCATCTTCCTCTCAACAAAACAAAGGGAAGAATGTGAGTCAACCAAAGCCATCAAAGAGGCAAAGGGAGGAAGAAAGTCAAGCGATGGTTGACCCAAACGCACCGATGGAGTTTACACCGGAAGAACTCGAAGTAGTCAAGGAATTTAAGTACATAAACATCCATCGGACGAGAACGATCAAGTGGCCTATCCTCACTAAAATGGGGATTAGAGAAGATGTTGAAGAAACATTGGCAAGGATGGGACTACGCTTATTCAGTCGTCTTAACTGTCCCCTATACAAGGAGCTAGTCACAAACTTCATTGCCACGGTTGACCTCCACTACACACACCCAAGGAAGAAGATAGCAAGCGAGGGATTCTTGAAGTTTAAGCTCCTGGACAAGCAATACACCATCTCTATCTTCGAATTATGCGAAATATTCGGGTTCGAGAAGAAAGAGGGAACCGCCTTCCCAAATTTCGAAGAAGCAAACGAGTTTTGGGAAGTGATAGCAAGAGGGAATTACAAGAAGGGACAAAACAAAGCCGCTGCGGTTAGGAATCCTGCATTGAGGTACATTTTCCGGTTCATCGCCAACACCTTCTTTGCGAGGAAAGATACGGGGTCGGTTAATTCCGATGAACTGAAAATGGTATTCCAAGGACTAAAGCACCGATAAGAAAACCGAATGGGGGACGTTTCGACACCTCGTTTGGTAACGATGTGAATCTCGGATGCGTATTCGCAAAGAACCTTGTATCCTATAAAAGCTGGGCAAAGGACACAACGGAGCCGCAATTGTGGATAGGTAGTCTACTCTCTCCCATTTTCATGAACATCGGGGTGGATTTCCGATACCATGAAGAGGAGTTAAAGGAGAATGAGATAGATAGAGAGTACTTGACAAAGACTTTCATCTTGAAGAAAACAATGGACGAATTGCACTTCGTCTACGTGTTCACAAACGAAGAAGGTAGACCTAGCCTATTACCCCTCCCGGACCAAGCAAAGACAAGTCTATCAAGCCTAGAGAACATATCGTTCATCCATGAAGGAAAAGAGAACGATAAAGAAAAAGAAAAAGGAAAGGGAAAAGCTAGGCATGAGGATCAAGAGGAAGAGGAAGGAGAACACTATCATCTACAACTACCCGCGCTCAACTTCGGACCCAACAATGCAAGGGAGAAGTTGTTGTACAAAGCCTACACCACTCAAAAGAAGATAAACTCGTGGATGTACAAAGCATTCGAGAAGGTCAAAAGGAAGTTAAAACGTACGCCGGGATATGTGTCGTCCGACGAGGAGGAAGCCCAAGAAGAAGAAGAAGAGGAAGACGAGGAGGAAGATGAAAGTGAAGAAGAGGAGCAAGAGTTTATGCTCCAACGTAGGAGAAGACCCGGTGCATCATCATCGGCCCCGGAAACCTGAAATAAAAACCAAGGTACCTACCACCACCATTGTAAATACCATTCATGTAGTGTAGTTTTTATTTTTTCTTTTGCATTTTAGTTTTTATCATTGTTAGAATGGCCTTAGTTCACTACTTTTTCACACCGAGACGGTGTGATTTAAGTGTGGGGGACGGGCCATTAGTTACTAATCATGTTTATTGTTTTAGCTATGTGTGATCATGCATTGCATCCATCTAGTTAGTACATTGCATTTGTTAATAGTTATATGCATTCAAAAACACCAAAAAAATCGAAAAATTTTGAAAAACACAAAAAGAAAACTAGTTTCATTTTTGCTTTATCATTCATATAGTATAGGATCGAGTCTTTAGCTTTAGGATATACACACTTGTCTATGGATCAATGATGATATTACCTTGTAAAGAGTTATAGAAAAACATTGCAATGTGAATTCCTTTTCGAGATTGTTTGGTATAAGTGATAGAATCTTTTAAATCGTTGAAATTGTATATTTTGAACTTTCTTAGTCTAGAGGATGTTGCTTGTTTGATGCTCACTTGATTTGAAACCACTCCATGAATATTGAACCTAATTGAATCATTAATTTCTCGCTTGATAATGTGCATTGTAGTTTCATGATATATATCCAAACTTTATTCCTTTTTACCACCCTCTTGATTGTTTGGATAACCATCTCATTTTTAGATGGCCTACCCTTAACCCGAAGCCATTCCTTCAAGCCCCGTTTAATTCTTTGAGTGAGGCCTTTTGGAAAGTGTTACATTGGCAAAACTTTGTAAGTATTGGGGACGACAAGTCCCACATCATATCTAGGTGGTTAGCAAGTTTTGATTTGGTTATGGGTGAGGGAAGTGAGGAATTGAAAAGAAAGAGAGTTGGGTTATCATTAGAAGAGTCTAAATACCAAAACTAAAAGAGTAACTACCTTAAGGGAGGTTTGAAAAAAGTAAAAGAAAGGGCATTGAAAACAAGTTTAAAAACTCCTAAACCACAAAAGAAAAGAAAACCCAAACACAAAGGGTAGAAAGTAGGAGTACAAAGAATGAAGCCTAATCCAAAAGAAAACCCTTAAGGATAGTGTAAAAAGGTGAAAGATAGACTTATGTTGTCAAAGAAAGAAACCCAAAGGGAATAAAGGGTAGAGTTAGGATTAAAAGAAAGGGTTTGAGTGGGTGTTTAAAGGTAAAAAGGGGAATGAGCAAGAAAAGAAAGGTAGTGAGTGCTTAGAACGATAAGTAGGAAGGGTAGAACATGGGATTTAATGGCTTGTACGTATTGGTTCCTAGTCTTCCTTACTTTTGCATTATGTTTACACTACTTATAATCTGTATTTAGATGTTGAATAATCAAATATTTCATCAATTCAATTCGAATAAAGATCATGAATTTAAAATATTTTAAATTATTATAACGGGTCATAAAATATCACATATCAAATTATTATGATAAATATATATATATATATATATATGTAGTGCTTATAACGGGTCAAAAAATATCATACAAAATTTTAAAGGATATAGCTAAAATTTATTCGTAATATCAAAACATTCAAAATATGATTCATAATTTTATGTTTAATATACTCAATATATCCATGTACTTTATTAAATAGATACCACAAACATATAATCCATATCGACGTAGGGGTTTTAATATATATATATATATATATCTATATATATATATTTACTAAATAATTATATTTTATCTATATTATTAATTGGAAAACATTTTTGCGAAAAAGACAAAAAAAATTCAATTTCAAAAGTTTAAAAATAACAAATCGAATAATAATATCTAAAAATTAATTACAAAATAATTTATTAATAAAGTAAAATAATTTTTACGAATTAATTTCAGAATTGAATCTAGGAATAATTGTAGATTTCAAATTTTTAACATCAAATATGAATAACAATTATGATATCCACATATTTTAATTTTTGTAACGGTCATTAAAAATCACAAATCGAAATTGAAATCACGAATGATAATTGTTATGAGACTAAAATCAATTTTAGTTTATGTATAATATATATGTGTAGTTTTTGTGACGGGTTGGAAAATATCAAACATAGTTTATGGGATATAATTATATAATCTACGAGATCACAAACATATAATTCGGGTCATCATTATAATAACATAAAAATTTACAATATATTCATTTACTTTATGACACAAGATACCACAAACATATAATTAAAATTGACTTTTTTAATATATGATTTACCAAATAACTTTAAATATATAAATTTGCCGATATATCTTATTATTTAAAAATTAGAAAAAGATAAACCGCACGTACGTGCGGGTCCGTATCTAGTTTTTTCTTAAACTGAAAGCATATATATATATTCGAATATTTTAGATTCAAAGTACTTTATTTATATACATCAAATTCAAACATATACAAAACGAAAACACGCTAAGAATGTTACAAGATTCACCACAAAACAAAACACACACAAGCTTACAAACAAATACACAAACTCAAACTCAAACTCAATTCACACACAACGGTTATATATATATATATATATATATATATATATATATATATATATTATATATTCTTCTTCTTTCATTTTATTTATTTTGCTTACGAAACCAAGACTTGTCTTGATCACATGCCATCTTCCAAGCCTCTCTACTAGTAATCTCATGAACCCATTTACTCACATTAGGTCTCGTTTCAAACAATTTCTTCGTTGGAGTATCCAAAAGATATTGTATATTTGGTAAGTGATGCAGATCAACCAAAGTAAATGTATTACAAGCCAAGTACTTTGATTCTCCAAGTCGTTTCTCGTATACATTTAGAACTTTCTCTAGGCTATATTCGTTTTCTTTGACTATGGTTTGATCAGTCACTAGACCGTAGAGAGGCTTAATGACTTGTTCCCACGCGAGTTTCGATGCTATTGGATCGAATTGGTGAGTTTCTATTTCCATCCACATTGTTAGTGTTGCCATTGTCTCATGGCTTTGAAGATTCAAAAGTTGTGTGCCTTTTGAACAATGAATATATGCAATGTATTGTGTTATGGCTCTTGATTCTAGGTTTTGATCAAAATTGAAAATTAGTTGAATGCTAAAAAGTGAAGGCAAATGTTTGATTAACTTTTTTTTTGTTAAATTGACTCACCACATAGCTTAAGATTACCATCTTCAAAAACAGGGACTTGGCCAAATCTCTGCATCAATAACAAACACATTGTTAAACTTGGGTTACAAGTAACCAATCCCTAAACCTAGCTATTTAACCTAGATATAACATGGCTTGAGTAATAAGTAATCACAAGGATCTTTTGATTTTGGAGATTGAACTATACTTACATTAAGAGAGAGGAAAGATTCCTTTTTGTGCTCACCGGTTTGCAAGTCAACGGTAATGGGCTCATAAGAGAGTCCTTTCTCTAGAAGAACAGCGAGTACACGCCTTGTGCTCCCCGACAAAGGATGTCCATGAACTTTATAAACTCCAACTTTTAATATTTTCCAAATTTATCACATTAGTGTAAAGAAGAAGAATCACATAAAACTAAGTTTAATAGTGTATTTTGTTACCATGTTTTTTTGATTCTGTAGCACGCTTCCAATTTGGCATTATCTTCATCATCATCTTCATGCAGTCCATCTTGAAAAGACTTGTGTTGCTCATCGATAACCTAATGTTATGACTTATACATCTCATTATATATATACTACTAAAGTTATATGCTATTTTTTTGCAGTACAAAAGCTAAGAATATTTGTCTTGCTTTTACCTGACATTCACGTAAGAGAGTTCACCTTTTTATATATGTTATCTTGAGATTCATAAAAGCTTAAGAAAGGAATCAAAACAGACACAAGGCCCCTTATAATACACATACAACTAGAAAGTTAACTGCGCCAAGCGCGGTATAAATATTTACGGAATAAAAGAAGAAATGTTTATTGGTAAAAACAATGTGTCGTATAAAATGAGATAAAAAAATATAGATTTCATGTGATCCGCGTTTAACGCGGAGTTTAAATTTGAAGTATATATACAAAATATATATTATTTTGGTTTTTATAATGTTTTATTTACAAAAATTTATTATTATTACTATTTTAATATTTATCATCCAAAAAGATTATCATTGTCATTTCGATATTGAATATTTACTATTACGTATAATTTATTATTTATCATTGAAAAACAATAACTACATAGTGCTTTGAAACCATGATATGACCCGTTTAACAATGAAAAGTATGTCAATCCGGTCTCTATTCGACATAAAACTCGGACTATTAAAAACTCGGATAAAACCACTGAATTTTCGGGATATTTAATCACTCTTTCATGTATAAACTTATGCGGAAATTCTTTGCTCAAATTTTGAGATGAGTCGTTAATTATGTGTTTATGTTTTGTCATTTGACATGAATTTTGGTTGATAAATACAATTTTACAAAATAATATTGTTATTTGTAAATGAACAATATGTTTTATTATTATTTTGAACTTTATGTGATGGAATATAACATATAAATATTTTTGAGATCTATTTGAAATTATAAATTGTGTTTCTTATGGATTTTTTGATATTATATTTTCATATTTTATTGGTTTTTCAAAATTTTCAAAATATATTATCCATTTATTATGTTTATTAAAGAGACTTTGTGATAAATTTGGGCTTTTTGTTTTGGGCTTTTATAAATTTTCAATAAATTTTTTAATGATGTGGGACCATAATTACTTAGGCGTAGGATTTTCGAACTCATTTTCTCTTTCCGTCTTGTGTATTAATAATAGGATAATTGTAAGATATGGACATAGAAGATGTCGTAATTAGGTCTGTAAAAATATGTACTGTAGCGTCTACTATTCACCAATGATTTTACCTTTGTGCCCCTAGAATTACGATATTGTTTTTATTTTTAAAATAAAATATTCTGACACATTCTGACTCAACTGACACAACTAAATATCCATTTCTCTCATCCACGAAGAACACTTTCTCTCTCACACAACTACTCTCAAGTTTTTTTCTGAAAACCAAAAGTTTCTCTTCTTTTTTTTTCTTCTTGGATTCGTTCTTTCAATGTAATCAACAAAACTTCAATATATGTAAACGGCGATTCTCTTTTGTAAAAGTCTATTCTCATCTACAAACCGAAGAAACGAAGATTCCGTAGGTATGTGCTCCGCGAAAAAATTGGGTAATTTAGTAATGGTTTCAAATTTATAATGGTTTTTCTTTAATCTCTTGTATTTATTATAGATTTTGGATGTATTAGTCAATTTCTAACATACATTGACGATTTTTTCACTCGATTTTCAAATATGTTTCTCTATTCTTATCGATTTTGGAGGTTTTTTAGTTTATTTCTAACATACATTGGTGTCTGCTAAGATCGATATCTGATATTTTCAGCGGCCAATATCGGCATGTATTGGATACATGATATAGTAGATGTTATCTGATAACCTAATTACCTTTGTGAAAATTAGTATTCTGTAACTGTATCATTATCTGATATGCTTCATGTTTGGTGATATGGTTATGCAGATGGTTGATCTAGACATTTCCTAATAACCACTAGACATTTTGTTATCTGATAACCATTTTCTTCATTTTACCTGATAATTATGTTATCGTATGTAATATATTGTATCCGATAACTGTCGCGTTAGTAACTTTCGATGCTAACAATCTTTGTATCCACAGATGATTGTACATTAACTTCCCAAGAGGATTATTGCTTATGCTGAAGAGTTTATTGGTGATAGGGTCATCGTGTATGGCTAATTTGGTCAAACAATCGTCTTTGTTCTTGAATTCCCCACCTAAGAATAATTTGTTCTCCTCATAGTCAGTATCGTATATTGTTATGTGTAGAGTTTCTGCATTTGTGTAAACAATCAAAAGTGTAATATGTGATATATGATTATGCTTAAGTTATACAAGATAAATTATTTGTTACGGGATAACATGTTTTACCTTCTTCAGTAATCCATTTATGTACGTCATAGATGCTCTGATAACATTAATAATATCGGTTAACATTGGTATAAATGATGTTAGCGGATAACATATTGGTTATCGCGAAAATATTTGCGTTACCTCCCGTCCAAATCTGAGCATTTAATGCTCCATATATTCACCGAATCTTTTTTCTCTGCAACAAACAGTAAGTTTGTCCCCTCTTTTCACGGCGATGTCAGTATGTGTCATAGGGGCATTTTCGTCTCATCACGTTAACTTTTATGTGTTTCACCTAAATGTTTTGATAATAAAGCCCAATACCTAATTAAAACTTCTTCCATATCCATTAATTTAATTGACCCTTAATAATATAAGAAGTGTATATATGGCTTTGATTTACAATTGGGCTTCAGTATTAGTTATCTGAATTGTGATTGGGCTTTTATTAGCCCAATTGCACTAAAACTCTCGCACTTCTTCGAATCTGCTTTTGTATCCTTCATTTTACAACTTTATTAGAAATCGGTCGCGTAATTTCCGAAATTAAAACTCTAGCCCCTGAATGAGCAATTTTGACAACTTTTAAAAATTTCTTGACCAAGAGAAAATAGAACTCTCTTGAGTTATTTAACAAAAAAAGCGTCGATTCTAATTCGATATACTAATTTAGAAATTCAATTAAACAATTATTTAATTCTAAAACAGTGAAATATTTAAAATCGCAGCAACGTGGCCCACCCAAGTGCTATTATAGAATAAAATATTATTATTGAGGACCCGATAGCTTACATGATACGCTCACACTACAGAAGATACACTGCACATATCTACCTGACGATTACTACCACCTATAAGATCGGACGGTTGTAAATAGATAAGAGAGAAAGCGCAGCATAGTCGTTATCGTAGGTGATTATTTCCCAAAAATTAAGGCTCGAAATTCTACGACTCTAGAGCGCGCAGATTTTGAATTTATTAATTTTCATATAATGTATTAATTTGCCTATAGACAATGTTCGAGAAGAAAGGACGAACACTGTAAGCGAAGAGAAAAACCCTAGAGACGATCAAAACTAAGAAGAATCCGAAGATGGAGAGACATTGGAGCCAATTTTCGTTTGATAATTTTCCGCCGTCGAACGATTCCCTAACGGCGTTTCAGAGTCTGATCGATTCGGAGTCGTCGGGGCTCCGGAATCAGCTGGGCTCTATTGAGGCGGAGGAGACCAATCGCGGAGAGAAGGAGTTTATTCTCAGCCAAGACTTGTTCTGGTAAATCTTCGTTTCCTCGGATTTTTGAGTTATTTCGTAGCCTTCTTAAATAGGTGTGTATGTATAGATTCGAATCCATCGTTATCATACTGAACATTCTTTGTCTGGATTCTTAGTTTTGTAGATATTCATGTTTTGGTAAACATGTGCTTTTGAGTTTGTTGATGAATGATTCTCTAGTTTACCAGTTAGTATTTGTGATATGTAACATTTGTGATACTGAAAATTGTTTCCGTATGAATTATCTTTTCAGCACACCTGACTATATAACACCGGACAATCAGAACTTGTTGAGCGTTTTAGACATCACCAAGGTAAATTTTGAGTGAAAGATGCTAATTTTGTGTATTGTTTTTGTTTCCTCTCATATTTGCTGTTTTGTTTTTGCAGGATCATTCTCCTTTTCCTACATCTCCTGTTAAGCTAAATTCAGTTCAAAGCAAAATATGTCGCCAAGGTAAGCTCTCCTTTCACTTGTGTGAGTAGCCATTCTCTTTTCACAGATTTTTATTTGTCATTCACATGCTTCCTGGATTGAGATTTGTGTGTAGTTACTTTAGTATTCATAAAAAAGAAGACTCGCATATGGAAGAAAAATATAGGAAGAGCCTTGACAACTTCAAACAATATGACTTATTTACCCAATAACTCAGGAAATTGTTGTGTTTTATGCAGACAGTTTCACAATGAAACCTTCAAATTTTACCTGGTCTTCGAAATATAGAGTCGATGAACAAGATAATGACGATATAGACACAGATGAGACAATGATGGATAAACTCCAACCTTATCAAACAGAGCGGGCAGGATATGTTTCAGAGACTGCAGTTGCTCTGCGGTGTCGGATTACGCAACCCCCTTGTCTTAAGAATCCTTATGTGATGAATGAGTCCGAGACTGCTACTGACCCTTTCCGGTGTCAGAGGTCTAAATGTGCTAGTAAGTTTGCTGTCTCAGTTTTACTGATTGAAATCCTTTTAAAAGTTCTTCTGTAATATGGTTTAAATGTTATGCAGGTTTCCTCCCTGCAAGTATAGGCGGGGATGGCTTGTCAAGATATCTCACAGACTTTCATGAAATTCAAGTAAGCTACTACTACCAAACTCCTTCTAAAGTGATGGAATCTATATTGCTATTTGTAACATAACTTTGTTTTGTTTCTCCAGCAAATTGGTGCTGGGCATTTCAGTCGTGTATTTAAAGTTTTGAAGAGAATAGATGGTTGCTTGTATGCTGTGAAACACAGCACAAGGAAGTTGTATCTAGATTCAGAGAGGTACGCTTCTCCAGTAGTTTTCTTAGTAAATTTTTTTAACTTACTTGGATCATAACTGTGTTAATTGCAGGCGTAAAGCTATGATGGAAGTTCAAGCTCTTGCTGCTCTAGGTCAGTACTGTCCCTCGCCTTGCCGTCTTATCCTGAACCTTTTTGGTTATACACTCATTGAAAGCTAAAATCAGCTTTCCCTTCACCGTTTCTATCTTTTTTATTTGTAGGATTCCATGAGCATGTAGTTGGATATTACTGCTCGTGGTTTGAAAACGAGCAGTTGTACATTCAACTTGAACTCTGCGATCACAGCTTGTCCAAGAAATCTTCTCTTAAGTTCTCGGAGAGAGAGATTTTGGTGATTATACATCAGGTACATGTATAATCAAGGGAAATTTAGTAGATTAGGTACTTTTTGTTTTGTAATTGTGAATAGGGTAGTTTAAGTTTTCTAATTAGGAAAATATGTAATTTTTTTTTTTAGAGAATGCGAAAAGACTGTTTTATCCTTTAGTATTTAACAAAATCTATTCACCAACCGTATTCACCATTCACCAACCGTTATTCATCATTCACAAATCGTTATTCACCATTCACAAACTGTTATTCACCATTCACCAATCACCAATCGATATTCACTATTCACCAACGTTATTCACTATTCATCAACCGATATTCTCCATTCACCAACGCTATTCACTATTCACCAATCGATATTCATCATTTGACATTTACCATTCACATATCATTATTCATCGTTCATCATATGTATTCATTATTTATCGGTGTTATACACCGTTCACGTATTAGATTCATAATTCACGTATTAGATTCACCATTCACGTATTAGATTCACCATTCACGTATTCGATTCACCATTCATCACAAATAAACATAAAAATAACCTAAAGGTTATAATTGTCTTTTAACTTATTAAACTTACCCATTTAACAATTATAAAACAAAAACTACCTTCTAGCAAATTAGAAAACTAAAAAGTACCCTCTCAGCCAATTTTCTCTATAATCAAATAGAGAGTTTCTTACATCGCTGAGAATTCTTATATACATAGTATCAAATACCAACCATTGTACCATGCTATCTTATAGATAGCTAAGGCGTTACAGTTTGTTCATGAGAAAGGAATAGCTCATTTAGATGTAAAACCCGATAATATCTACATCAAGAAAGGTGTGTGTAAGCTCGGTGACTTTGGCTGTGCCACGCGATTGGACAAAAGCTTACCAATAGAAGAAGGGGATGCACGGTACATGCCTCAAGAAATACTAAACGAAAACTACGAGCATCTGGATAAAGTAGACATATTCTCTTTAGGTGTGACGGTTTACGAGCTGATCAGAGGATCTCCTCTTACAGAATCAAGAAACCAATCACTCAATATTAAAGAAGGCAAGCTTCCTCTCCTTCCCGCCCACACATTACTGTTAGTGGTGGGCTTAAGCCCATCAAGGTCCGGCCCGCTTGGAAAGTCTCATTTGACTCAAAGGGAGAACTCTATAAATAGAGAGACAAACACACAACTATGAGGGGGAACTATTAGAGACAACTTTTAGAGAGAGAATTTAGAGAGAGAAACAATCAACAATATTTTTCTATCTTTGAGTTCGTCGATTCTCGTTCGTCGATTTCCTTGTTCGTCCGTTCGTCAACATTGAGTTCGTCGATTCTCGTTCGTCAACATTGAGTTCGTCAACATTGAGTTCGTCAACATTGAGTTCGTCGGTTCTGCGTTCGTCAACATTGAGTTCGTCGGCTCGGTTGTTCGTCGATTTCCTTGTTCGTCCGTTCGTCGACATTGAGTTCGTCGATTCTCGTTCGTCAACATTGAGTTCGTCGACTCGCCCGTTCGTCGATTTCCTTGTTCGTCCGTTCGTCAACATTGAGTTCGTCAGTTCTCTGTTCGTCAACATTGAGTTCGTCAGCTCAGCTGTTCGTCAGTTTCCTTGTTCGTCTGTTCGTCAACATTGAGTTCGTCAGTTCTCTGTTCGTCAACATTGAGTTCGTCAACATTGAGTTCGTCAGCTCAACATGTCCTCAGTTCGCCGACATCGAGTTCGTCAGCTCCCAAGTTCGTCGACAGTGAGTTCGTCAGCTCCCCAGTTCGTCAGCTCACAACTTCAGCTCAACATGTCTCCAGTTCGCCGACATCCAGTTCGTCTGCCTCCAGTTCGCCGACATCGAGTTCGTCAGCTCCCCAGCTCGTCAGTTCGTCGTAGCTTCCAGCTCCCAACTCCCAACTTCAGCTCAACATGTCCCCTGTTCGCCGACATTGAGTTCGTCAGCTCAACATGTCCTCAGTTCGCCGACATCGAGTTCGTCAGCTCCCCAGTTCGTCAGCTCGTCGTAGCTTCCAGCTCGTAGCTCACAACGTCAGCTCAACATGTCCCCTGTTCGCCGACATAGAGTTCGTCAGCTCAACATGCCCCCAGTTCGCCGACATTCAGCTCGTCTGCTCCCAGTTCGCCGACATCCGAACTCCCAGCTCACCGGTTCGCCAACTTTCGGCTCGTCGCTCCCGCTCGCCGACATCCGAACTCCCGGCTCACCATTCCCCAACTTTCGCCTCGTCTTCTCCCCGCTTCGCCGACACCGAGCTCGTGAGCTCGGTTGTTCGCCGCCCGTCTCGCTCCCTCGTTCGCCGACACCGAGCTCAGCTGCTCCCTGTTCGCCGACACCGAGCTCAGCTGCTCCCTGTTCGCCGACACCGAGCCGAGTCGCTCCCGATTCGCCGACACGGAGCTCGTGCGCTCGGCTCGCCAACATGTTACTTTCCAGCTCCCAGCTCAAACAAACAGTTGTCGAATAAACGGGATTCTCTGACCCACACTTCACATCGACTCCGAAATAAACACTTAACCGTTTTACCCCCACAACAATTACCATTACAAAAACTGCTTAAGGTACTTTTCTTTTGCTATTTTTTCTACATTTGTTTCATTTAAGACAAGAGTATCTAACATGTTTTTGAAACAGGCAATGATGGATCGTGATCCAACTCGTCGTCCTTCTGCTAAGGATGTAGTTGACCATCCTATGTTTAATAAGATTCGAGTTTAATTTATAAACTCTGTATCAGACGTTGAGAAGTGAAATTTTGTAACCTATAAGGTTAGTACCACTTTTTTGGGTATATATTGGCGTTAAAAGGTGTCATATTCTTGAATTCTTGATTACGGCACAACAGATCCGGAGTCTCATTGAGGTGAAGGGCCTTGGAATTGGTCACGAAGAGCCTCATATTTCTTGAGTTCTGTAATAGAGAGTGATGGCGAAAGCTGTTCCATCGCCTACAAAGACAAAGAACAAACAAACTACAAGTCACTAAACTAAGCTCTCATTTTTTTAGTAGAGATGAAGAAAAAACAAGAGTTGCACCTTTATAAAATCAACATACTCTACCATAACCGAATCTGGATCGTCTTCTGCTACAGAATCCCCTGAATCTGAATTCAACACCTACATTTTTTTGTCAAGGAAGAAACACATAGAATGTGATTCCCGATAAGCTTTGTTTCCTTTTCTTTTATCTACAAGTGGCTTATTATTTGGACTTAAAAAAGTGTTAACCCTCTCTTCCTCACCTTTCGCTTAGCGGCCTGAAACCAAGCATCAGCACACAATGCGTACATATCAGCACCCGTGAATGTACGAGGACATTTCTTTGCTACTGCATAAAGCGATACATCTTCGCTTAGCTTAAATTTCCTAGTAAGTGCTTTTAGTACCCTGTACAAAACAACAAGAGTTAAAAGACAATTTTGTTTGTTTTTTTGTCACTGGACAAAAAAAAAACAAGGTTTTGATTGTTTAAATGCTAAAACCTTTCCCTGTAGGACGCATCAGAGTTGACTCCAACGTAAAGAAGTTTGTCGAATCTGCCAGGTCGTAGAAGAGCCGGATCAATCAGGTCAGGCCTGTTGCTTGCTCCTATGATAAACAGATCCTGGGAAGAATCGCTGAGTCCATCAATCTCTGCAAGCATCTGCGATACCACTCGATCCATGACTCCTCCAGAATCTCCAGAAGCACCTCTCGCTGGAGCAAGAGAATCAAGCTCATCAAAGAAGATCACACACGGCCGCGCAGACCTTGCCTGCAATTTGAAGAAAACAAATTAAGTTCAAGACTCCGGACCGTTGATTCAACAGGTTTCTTGTAGAGACGAAGAAATATAATATTACCTTTTCAAATATATCTCTAACATTTTTCTCTGACTCTCCAATATACATGTTGATTAACTCTGGACCTTTTACACTGAGGAAATTCAAAGAGCACTCTGTCGCCACAGCTTTTGCCAGTAAAGTCTACACATTTAAATCAAGAAACAGTAAATATAACCCCACAAAACATTCAGAACGTTTTAAACGGTGAACTTACTTTCCCTGTTCCTGGAGGACCATAGAGAAGCACACCAGATCGCTTACGCAATCCAGACGAAAATAAATCTTTATGCAAGAGAGGTAATTGAACTGTGTCTAATATCGATGTCTTGACATCTTCAAGCCCACCAACATCATCCCATTTCACATTCGGTACCTAAGAATGAAAATAAAAACTTAAAGTTGTCTGAATCTCTACTATCATGTATGCAAATCTGTCTCATCAATAAGACAGTAAATGAGAAAACACGATGAAAAAACCAGTGGTATTGTTACCTTCGGAGCACCAAGGGCAGATGCATTTCTCTTTTTTGATCTATCCAAAGCTTTAGTGAAGTCTTCCTTAGTTGCTAATGTCTCATTGATGTTACCTAATTGGTTTGCCTGGTTTACATCAACTCCATGAAGATCGTCGGACAGAGAATTCATTTTATTGGTCTCGGACTCTTGACTGATGAATAAGTTGGCACCAGCATCAGCAACAAGAGCACGTAAATCCCGAGGGAGGAAACCAGAAGTCTGTCCCACTAATCCCTTCATGAATTCATCCGAGCTAGTCTACAAAAATTGACAGTAATCTGTGCATCAAGCTTGAAGTTGTTAATACTAGATTGACGGTAGAAGAATATATAGATGATTTCTTGTTAGATTTCAGGTGATCTAATTTAGTTCAAACTACATCATAATCAAAGACTTAAACTTTAGAGCAGTGAACTCACGTACATTAAGGAGTTGAGAAACACCTTGGAGGGACTGAGACAGCATCTCAGATCTCTGCTCTTCATTTAATGAACCCATTTTTATTTCATGGCTAAAGCAACGCCTGATTGTTGGAGAGAGACCTTCAGTACTTTCAGCAGATGCGATTAAGAGCACTTGGTGTCCCCTAAACTTCCCAACATCATCTAGAGACTGCATTAGCAGATAAACAGATAAGACATCATGATAGGAAGAACCAAGGAAAGGAATGCAAATCTTACGAAATCGCTATTTGTTTTTTCTTCCATGGAATTGTATTCGCCATTAGAAACTGGCTCAGTAAATTCCCTAATAACTGATGCAATCTCCGAGGACACACCAACTCGATCACCCTGTGATCCATCCTGAGATCCCAGATTTTTAAATACATCGAAATGGCGGAGCAGAAGTATTGTTGGTGTGTACCTGTGACAATGAAAACAAGGCATTCACCAATATAAACTTCACATAATACAGTCATTTACTGATTTCAGAACATGTAGCATGTTGATAGACGTAAATATATCGATATACCTTTGTGCCATATTAAAAGTTTGTGCCAAAGCAATAGATGTTTTCCTTTCAGATGATGCTAGTAAACTGTGGCAACTATATTCAACTACATGCAGCCCCAACCTCCTAGCAACATAGTTTACAACAGTTCTCTTCCCGCATCCTTAAAAAAGCATTAGATACAAACAGCTATTAACACATGATTCATTTATAAGCAAAAAACATACAATTTTATTGGTAAGACAGAAGCAAATGTACCTGGTAGACCATGTAGTAAAACAGCAACCCTGAGTTTTGAGGAGAGTGCTGATGGGCAGAGAGGTGGAGAAAGCACCGATGCCAATATATTTACTACATTCTCCTGCAAAGGCATAGGAACCTTTGATTTAGCTACCAGTAAATCAGGTGGAAGAGCAGAAGAGACACTTCCTCCAAGTACAAGAGCGGTTTGAGAGTGATTGACTCGAAGAAACCTCTCATTACAAGGTTCCATTGCGATGACCTGGGCACACAGACTATGATTAGGTAAATCTTGCCAAAACGAGTTTATATGGGGGGGGGGGGAACTGATACTTTACCTTGAAATATATAAAGTCCTCGCTTTTGGAGCATAACCTTTGACTGCACGGAATGCAAATGCTTGAACCACAGTTCCAGCTAATGTAAACACCAAATACATCGCCTCTTGACAGCTGCCTATCAATTCCAAAATACTTATGAAGTGCGGAATCTATTAATCTTTGCCGCTCTTCAGCTTCAAACGACGAATTAACTTTCAGGGGTTGAATGGTACCACACTCTGGGATTTTAACAAAAGAAACCCTAAGATGTGACGCATAGCCAGGCACTTCGAACACAGGTTCCAAATCCAAACTTATCTTTGATCCATCCCCCACATCTTTAACATCTAACACCTTGTCAAACTCAACATCAAAATACTTCTCCAATACATCATTCCCTCGGTGGACGAGTGATTTTAGGCAAGATATATGCAAGCCAAGATTAAAAGCTAACAATGGAGACAAGTAAGCAACCTCTTGATCTAACAAGAGAGTGCCTTTCTGGGTCAAATCATAAGTAGGAAAGACAACCATTGTATGAACAGCTTCTGAAACAGGTAAACTAGTGACAGATGCAACGTCTTCTAACGTCGCCTTGGGAGGATCAAGTACAACAACTTGCGCTATCCGTTGAATACCCATCTCTATGTTGTTTATAACAACCTTGCAACATCAAAATACACAATGTTAACATAACTAAAAGCTCAATAAAGGATCCATTTTTATCAAGTTTCTGACTTTCTGTTACTGAAGAAGATAAGAAGGACTTACCAACGAGCCAGAGTTGATGGATAGTCTTTTGAGCAATTGGGTAGAGAGTCCGACCAAAGCGGAGTCATCTAAAGAATCCAACTTTGTATCGGAGCCACTTTCTCCGTCGAGATTGCACCGGAGAATCCCCGCCGATAACCTAACGCTCCGCCGTAACGACTCAGACTCTCCCGTAACCAGGTCGCCGGAAGCGACGGTCTGTAGCGAGTTTAGAACAGAACGGAGTGTGGTTCTGGTGGATGATAGAACCAGAGGGCTCCGTCTCTCCACCATTGATACTGAATCAAAATCGAATTTCAAAAGAGGAAAAGACAGAAATTAAATAAAACCCTAATTTTTCATAACGAAGATTGAAACTCCGTTGAATAAAATTCAAAGACGCAAACCGAGGAAGAGGATCAGATGATATCATATTTGCATTAGAGGTCAAATCTTTTGTTAAATTACATTTTTGACTTACTACTATATTTTGTCATGATTAGATCCAACCTTCCATCTTAAATTAGTTAATTGAATCATAATTACCCATAAATATAAAATTATAGGTTTACGAGGGGCTCGAGAATTTCGATCAAGCCTAACATCATTACATAAACAGCCTTAAAGCCAAATGTAAATCTCAATTGGGTGTAATCACTAGGAATCACTCACTACAGCTTTCTATTTTTTTAGTATTTTACTTTTTCATAATCAAAGCAAGAAAGGTCTTAATTTTTTGGACCACACACAAGCGAAATTCATTTTCAAAATTATAAGAAAAACATGGAGTGATCTTAAAGCTTGGTCTAACCAAATTATTTACATTACATAACTATATAGTAAGCTGATTAAAAAAAAGATAAACATATTAGACTAAGGATCATCCTAAATTTTTAGTTATATTATTTATTAATTTTCTTAGTCTAAAGTGTCCCTCCTTAATGGTTATTACGTATGAACTAGAGTTTTAACATAGTGTAAAACTAAAGGTGGACATAATCATGAAATTAATAATCATCGTTACAATAACAAAATGAGAAAATTAGAAACCTTAACCCCATAATAATGATTAAATTCCTCAAAGGTGACTAGCAATAAATGTATATACATGCATGGTTTTCACTTAGCTTAATTTCTATCTATGCTAATAATGACCTTAATTCGCTTTACACGTTGTTAGCAAATTAATTAAACCTAAACTAACCAAAACTCTCTTCTATATACCTTTATGCATCGTTAAGTACATACATTCTCTCCAATAACAACTTCAAGAGCTCTTCATCTTTGAATAGAGAGAGAGAGAGAGAAAGAAAGAGGAGAGAGATGGGACTTGTTACAGTGGGAGAAGTTAAGCAAACTTTAACGGGAAAGAGAAGTTTACGCATGAATTCAACTATCAGACATGCTTCTGAATGGTAATAATATATAAACTGTGTTCCAAAAATCAGTTTTTGTAATTATTGTTATTAAAAATACCATTTTAGTGAATATGGTTCATGTTTCGTCTGGTCACATATTTGTTTTTCGATACAATTTCAATGATAAAAACAACTGTCAAAAAAAAACACGAATAAAAGATTTGTTCTTACATATGAAAATTTAGCTAAAAGATTGAATCTTGTGTATGTGATGTGAATCTAGACACAAGTCATTTATTGTTATAATCTTACTATTCATCAAAAAACCAATAATTTCTATAGTTTATTTTTGTATCTATGTGGAACACATCCGTACAATTAACAGCTTCATCTGGTTCTGTCTTCATCTGTAGAAAAGTTTGACGTTGACATTACCATTTATATGTCTCTCTTGCGAATCTAGAAATGTCTTCAAAACCATGAATAAAACTATACTGTTTTCGACGATAAACTTCACTGTTTCCTTATCTTCTTAATTAGCATTGGAGTCATGGAATATAGAAGCACTTCTTATATGATCATCAAGTTCAATTCCATACACAAATCTTTTAATTTATATTTTGAGAAATCTTTCTTTGATTATTGAAATATTCTCATAATACTAATGGGTTTTTATATGTTTTCGCAGGCCGATATCCAATGTCTCTAGTGATCTTACAGTTCAAGTTGGATCTTCAAGTTTCTGTCTTCATAAGGTAAAAAACAAACACAAGAAATACACAACATACTAGGGTTAAAAACAGAGTATCTTATGTCAAAACAGAGGATTCTCTGTTTTAAAACAGAACATTTATGTCAATACAGAGGATACTCTGTTTTTTAGATTCATTTAAAAATTTTAAAACAATTTACTTGTTTTGATTTTCTCAGTTTCCTCTTGTTTCTCGAAGTGGGAGAATCCGGAAGCTACTTACCGATCCAAATACATTGAATATCTGTCTTTCGAATGTTCCCGGAGGATCTGCGGCTTTCGAGCTCGCAGCTAAGTTCTGTTACGGAATCAACATTGAAATCAACCTTCTCAACATTGCTAAGCTCCGTTGCGCATCTCATTATCTTGAGATGACAGAAGATTTCTCCGTAGACAATCTCGTCATCAAAACAGAACATTTCTTCAAAGACACAATCCTCACGAGTATCTCGAGCTCGATCATCGTTCTACATCACTGCGAGAGTTTAACCCCGGTCTCTGAAGATATCAACTTGGTGAACCGTTTAATCGTAGCTATCGCCAACAATGCCTGCAAAGAGCAGCTAACTTCGGGTCTTTTAAAGCTCGATTATACGTTTTCGGGTACTAATATCGAACCAGAGACTCCATTAGACTGGTGGGGAAAGTCTTTAGCTGTTCTGAATCTTGATTACTTCCAGAGAGTTGTCTCTGCTGTTAGGTCTAAAGGGTTAAGACAAGACGTGATAAGCAAGATACTTATAAGTTACACGAACAAGTCGCTACAGGGGCTAATCGTTAGGGATCCGAAGTTTGATAAAGAAAGGGTTACTGATTTGGAACCGAAGAAGAAACAACGGTTGGTCGTGGAAACAATCGTTAGGTTACTTCCTACACAAGGAAGAAGAAGCTCTGTTCCTATGGCGTTTCTTTCAAGTCTTCTCAAAATGGTCATAGCAACAACATTACCTTCTTCTTCGGGATCTTGCAGATCGGATCTAGAACGTAGAATCGGTCTACAATTAGACCAAGCGATCCTCGAAGACATCTTGATTCCGGTAAACCCTAACGGAATCAACAACACCATGTACGACATAGATTCGATCTTGAGGATCTTCTCTGTTTTCTTGAATCTCGATGAAGATGAAGACGAAGAAGAAGAACACCATCGTCTTCATAATCATCGATTTAGAGACGAAACAGAGATGATATACGATTTCGACAGTCTTGGATCTCCGAAACAGAGTTCGATCTTGAAAGTGTCGAAGCTAATGGATAACTATCTTGCAGAGATAGCTTTGGATCCAAATCTCATAACCTCAAAGTTCACAGCTTTATCAGAACTCTTACCAGATCACTCTCGTATTATAAGCGATGGGCTCTATCGCGCCATTGACATTTACCTCAAAGTAAAAAGAAAAACATCATCTTTTCTTACAGTTTCAACTTCTGAAAAATACTCATAAAGTCTTTTATCTTTTTTGTGACAGGTTCATCCCAATATAAAAGACGCAGAGAGATATCGGCTATGTAAATCGATAGATTCGCAGAAACTATCGCAAGAAGCTTGTAGCCACGCGGCGCAGAACGAGAGATTACCTGTGCAAATGGCCGTACAAGTGTTATACTTTGAGCAGATCAGACTCAGAAACGCTATGAGCAGTGGCATTGGCCCTTCTCAGTTTCTATTCAATCATCACTTTCCTCAACGGTCGGGAAGTGGAGCTGGTAAAATTACACTTTTACCCCTTATGTAGCAAACACAAACATTTATGATGTTAGTTAGGTCTTATGTTTTGTGTTGCTTGGATTACAAGGAAGTGGAGCGATATCTCCGAGAGATAACTATGCGTCTGTGAGGAGAGAAAACAAAGAGTTAAAGCTTGAAGTCGCGAGGATGAGGATGAGATTAACAGATCTAGAGAAAGATCATATTACTATTAAACAAGAACTTGTTAAGACTAATCCAGGGACTAAACTTTTCAAGTCTTTTGCTAAAAAGTTAAGCCAACTCAATTCTCTTTTTAGTTTCACTAGTCTTAAACCTAACTTGATCAATAAGGCAAGTTCTGAGAGCCGTTTCTTGTTTCAGAGAAAAAGAAGACACTCTGTTTCTTGATCTTTTTTCTAAACAAAAAGAATCTCTTCAAGTTTCAAATCTTTTTGATTTACTTTTGTATAGTGTGTGGGTTTCAATTGTGATTGTGTGTGTGTGTGTATAGCTTTTAAATAGTTTTGTTTTGTGAAAAGTCAACGATGAGCTGTCATAAAAATGAGAGTCAACGATGATGTTGTATTTGGTCTTTGCTATAGACATTGTATTAAATGTGCATGTTGCAAGGGCATATTCTAACGTTTATTTAGGGCACCCTTTGCTCTAGCTTTTCAAGACGATGCCGTTTTGAGTAATAGGTATGCAGTATCTATTTTTAAAATGGTATATGAAACACAACTTCTTGTGTTTCTCTTGAATAATAGATAGTGATAATATTTATTCCATAAGTAAGTAATCACACGGTACAATAAAATTGCAAAGATATGATAATCACAAGTACAAATAAAAAAAAGTTGATACCACTTATTTATAATGTTATTGGGTATATATTTATATGTGGTTCAAACACTAATCACACTCTATACTAAAAGATTATGTATATATATATATATAAGTAGAAACATTATATATGCGGTTAATAAGTAAGGTGTTAATTAAATCCAAATGGCACCAGCTCTTCTGAGCAAAGAACCAAGTTGGTTCCTAACCTGAAGAGACATAAGTTGTTTTGCACCACCTACGAGTTGTTGCCCTATAAAGACAGCTGGCACGGTCGGTTTGCAGCCAAGCTCGACCAGTGCTTGTTCGATCTCCGAACCGTTAGATATCTCGTCGAGCTCGTAGACGGTTGGATTAGCACCGTAACCAGATATAAGTGACTTGATCGAGTGGCTCATACAGCATGAGCTTCTGCTGAATATCACAACTGGCTTGTCTTCTAATAGATGTGATATCTTCTCCATTGATTTATATGTGTATTGTAGTGTAAGTAACTTTCTGTGTATTGATGTGAGTAATGTGTGGGGGGTTTTGTTTGAGTTTTGTTTAAGGAATGTCGTTGGTATTTATAGAGGGTTTTTGTTTAAAAAGAAATTATCGAAAGACCCTCCTTATTTTATAGGATTTTCTTTTTAACACCGTATATTGTTTACTATAATGCTTTATACTTTTGATTTTGTTCAGATTGATGCCTAAAAGTTAGGGTTTATAGGAAAATATATTTATTGAAATGACAAAACGAGAGGAAAAAGTTGACGAACATTGGAGAGTTATCGTAAAGAGAAAAACAAAAGATTCTATATCTCGTTTTCGATTTTTCAAAAAATACATAAAACTAAAATTATTAAAAGAAAAGAATATTGATAAGGGATTAGAGCTAGCTAGATGGGATTATACTAATTAACTAGAAGACCACGAAAGAGCCATTGTCGTTTAAGCCGTACAAACATGATCAGGAAGATGCTATAAAACCTATATTCTCAAATCTCAATCTCTATGTTACGTTCGGATTATTCGACTACTACATAATACGATTTCGTTTTTTTTTGTCTTATAGTGTATTTAAATATTTCATCATTTTTTTACTTTATTTTTTAATCTATACATCATACATGTACCTTTTTTTCTTTTTGTTAAACATCATCACTATGTTACCATTCACAAACTTTATATTATTTTTTGGGTATTACGATCGAGAAGAAGTTGATTCGTGTGTACTTGCTTCAAATTTTTGTATTTAAATTATTCTAACCCCCATAAATATATATGAACATTGCCCTAGATATGGTCATATTCATAGTTTCGTATATATGTACTTGGGATTTTTTTTTTTTTTTTGTCAAGGTACTTGGGATATTTTAATCATCTAAACGTACGGGGACTCCATAATGGCCAAATTAATAATACTAGATCTTTTAAAGTTATGAAACAGAAAAATTAATAAAAATATAATTAGTAGAAATAATAATTATCCTTTTTTTAATTTAAATCTGATATAAATCCAGAAAATTCTCTCTCATTTTTTCAAATAATCAAATATAGTTTTGTAAACCTATGAACAAATAACTAATAACTATGCATGTACAAAACGAAAAAACCAAAAATATTTAGCCCTATAACATAAGATGATATACACACTATGTCTATATATTACGGAGATCGAACAAATTCGATAAGAAGAAGAGATTAGATATGGACCCAACTTGCTTTTCTTTTCCTCTGAGATTTTCTGATTTATATATATTTTTACTATTTTTTTATTTATTACAATGACTATAAAAATATGTATCAAATAATAATATCCAAGGAAATTGTGCGTATATGCGGATAAAATGAAAAAAAAGGAATTTAATAGGCTGTTTAATATTCCAACATGCAACAAGGCACGAACAAGATAGGCCACGTAACTCTCACACATTGAAAGAAAGAACTTAATTACACGTTTATTCGTCTTTGAGTTTGATACTTTTTGCATGCATGAAAGATAACATTTTCTTGTGGTATAAATATTTCAAGATCCTTGTGGTAATAGACAGTAATTTGGCTCTATGGAAACTCGAAGAGCCACTTGAAATGTGTGAGGGTCACAGACTCGCACACGAAGTTTGATTTAGCCAAATTCTGTTTTGTGTGGGGTAAATGGTAATAATGAAGCTTATATTTCTATGGTATATTACTATTTTTGGGAATATTTTATATAAATTTTAGTAACAATAAATGCTTCAACGCAATTTTTATGTTCGGTAATAATTTTTCGTTTCTTTACGGAGAGGGCATGTAAATGCGGTTTAAAATTATAATAAGATATATTAAGCCAAATTATTTATAATTTTGTTTTAATTTTAGATGATTTCAAAATGGTCCCATACCTTTCATTACAACAACTACTAATTAGAAGAAGAACTAGTCTCCTTTCTTCTCCAGACTCCCACTAAAGTCTTTTAAACCAAAAATAAAAACATACTTTCACCAAAATGATAAAATATTATCCAAACAAGTAAAGAGTCTTTTTCTTCTTTAGACAAATCCCATTCTTTTTTACTTCTTCTTACTACACAAATCCTACTTTGATTCCATCTCCAAAGTCTATTTTTTTAACCTTTTCATCAGTCACAAAAAGTGGTAATAGTGGGAGAAAACAGAGGTCCGTTAGATGAAAGATCTACGGTGGAGGATTCATCTCAGGTTTGATGATTGAAGAAGAAGAAGTGTCTGGTGGCTGAGAATGGTAAATAGCCATTGCCAATGAGATTGGCATTATACAAAGAGCCTTTGATTGCAAAAGCTGCATCGCCGCTCCAACATTTTCTTCCATAAGCTTAGCCACTTGCTGCTCTGTCCCGTCGTTTGACCATTTCTCCCACACGGCTTGCGTCTCATCCTGAAGAAAGGTTTTGAAACCAGAGTCAATGAACAAAAACCCATTACAAAAGATCTCTCCTTTTTATACTATAAAGTCTCTCTTTTTTTCAATAATAAAAAAACCTCAATTGATGAAGACAATGGCATTTCAGTGACTAGTGGAGCAACAGCACCGGCTCCACCAAGACGGCTCATGCTTAAGACCTGTCATTGTTGGACCAGACAAGAAAGCTTATGGATGAAAAGTATTCTCAAAACTCATCATTTGCATATTTATTCTTCAATGTTCTCATTAGCTTTATTACCATAGTTCTTGAATGTGATTACAAGGCAGAGGAGACAATAAACAAAAAGTGAAAGACACATAGTCATGTACTCTTTGATTACACACTATAAACCAGATTAAACAATTACAATCTTTCATTCAACTTGGAATTTTTGCTTCAAAAGAGTAGTAGGTGATGATGGTGGGGAGTCCAAAGATTTACACAACCTAATCCTTGTGGGGATATTAAATAATCTATCTACAAACTTTTTTTTAAGATATCTTACCTTCTGAGTTGATTAGAGAAGTGTTATCAATGACAAGAGTATTAAAACAGAGAAAATGGCTGTTTATGTATACCTTAACTTGGAGTCTGAGAAACTTTACATAATCAACAATCTCATCGATCATCGCAGCCCGATCAGTCTGCAAAGGAAAACCAAAAGAAACATGAATCTTTATTCTCCACAATTCAAAAGTATATGAATACCAAAGTTTCTAAGTGCCATTTACAAAGCTTTTCTCTCTACAGAAAAAATATATTGACAGCTAAAGCTATACTTAAAAGATACTGACCTTGTTTACAGTTGGTACGAGTTCTTGTAACGCCCTGATCCGTTCTGCTATTCTTTCCCTGCGAAGCTGTTGCAATGCAAATATATTCAGGTTAGGTCTTTGTCTCAACTAAAAGTAGTTATAGTCAAGGCTTTGATCGAACATTAGACATGAACATCATTACATGCAATTATGCAAATTGCAAAAGAGATCAGAAGATGCTAAACATATTACCCGCTCAGCGATGCTATGTGGATCGGTGGCCTGACCACGCCTAGCCCTAACTCTAGGCCGTATTGAAGATTGTTGATGAGGCATTGGTGGAGCTGGCTGTGACATTGGCTGCCCATGAAATACCTTTCAACATAACACAAAAAGTATTAAACAATAATAATGTTACTAAATGCTTTAAATGTTACTAAGCTTAAAAGAAGCAACTTTCAACTAGAAATAAACAGTTCCACATCAATTTAAACATGAAGAATACTAATTAGTAACAGAGTTCTTCAAAACAATCAAATTTAGACCTAATCCCTTGACAAAATTGTAGCTTTCACAACTTGGTTCTATTTCGTCTGTTCAAAACATTACCTTTTTGAAACCCTAAATTTCACTTTTTTTTCTTTCTTTCTCTCTAAACCCATAAAACACAAAACACAGAAAATTGAAGATATCAAGAAACTAAACTCACAGGTTTCAAGGAGACATCATCTTGGAAACGTTTAACACTACCACCATGAACACCTTCAGGTTTAAGAAACCCATGTTGTCCTTTCCCTCCTTGATCTAATTCTAAGCTTAATCCCAAAGGATACATCTGATTATGAAACCCTAAAGCTTCACTTCCTCCTCCAATGGAACCCATATGATGATTCTGATTCCCTTCTTCTCCTGAACCTAGCTGCAGCATCATCGGAGACGGACCAACTCCGCTTAAACCAGAGAGAACAGAACCAGGAGATGCAGAGAAGTTAGATATCCCCAAGATCTGCTCCAAGAAATCGTCTGAAGATGGAGATTGATCTGTCAGATTCTCATGTGGGTTGTTACTGTTATTAGCCATGGAAACAAAGTTAGGTTTCAAGTTATGACCTTGAAGAACAATCTACATGCGAAGAAAAAAAAAATCGATTTTTGATTATTGGGTGTGTGTGGAGAAGTTTGGTGAATGATGATGATTATGCTTAAGCTTAATGACGACGAAGAGACAGAGACGATAAAGATATGACAAAAAGAGTTACCTTTATGCTCTATTTTCTCTAAAATTATATTACTTTTATTTGTTAAAAGACCTTACTTTTTTGATATTTTACGTTTTTGCCCTTTACCTTTCATGTTTTTATGTTTTTTAAACTGGGCTTTTATGCTTTTTAAATGGGCTTTTTGTTTTGACTTTTGTTTTTCTTTAGTTTATAATCTTTAAAATAATACAAAAGTGATTTTAGAAGAATGTTAAAAATTAATATGATATTTTTTGTTATAGTATAATAGTAGTGGGAAATTAGACGTGTCGTAAGAGTCATCATCATTTTCTTAGTGGTAGAAAAATAATAAACCTTTTTTAATTTTATTTCTTGTCGTTTTCTACTGAATTTTTTTTTATAACAATTTAAGAGAATTTTGGCTTATAATATTTGGAGTATAAATTAGAATTAAAAGGCAGTAAATGAAGAAATAATTTTTTTTATCTCTCCTCCTTACCAATAATGGCAAATACAAACTAAATTTAAGTTGACCCATCAAACAAAAAAAGTCATGAAAATTCCACGTGGCACTACCTATCACCGGCAAAATAATTCCTACAACTTCGGCGACTTGGATGGTAATTAAAATCAACGAACACCAACGAAACAAATTAAACAAACCAAAGACAGAAGAAGAAAGAAACAACACAAAATAAAAACAGAGGAGAAAAAAGGAGACAACGAGGAACACACAAAAAAAATAAAAACAAAGCCTCGTTCTTTCTTTTTCTCTCTTCAAATCTTTGTCTTTTTTTTTAAAAAAAATATTTCTTAAACACATTTTAATTAAATAAATAAAATAATGGGTTCGAGTAAGCTTAAACGAGCCATAGGAGCCGTTAAGGACCAAACAAGCGTTGGTTTAGCAAAAGTCAACGGTCGTAGCTCTTCATTGTCAGAACTTGACGTAGCCATTGTGAAAGCGACACGTCACGAAGAGTTTCCCGCGGAAGAAAAATACATAAGAGAGATTCTTAGCCTAACTTCTTACTCACGCAGCTACATAAACGCTTGTGTTAGCACGCTTTCGAGACGCCTTAACAAAACCAAATGTTGGACCGTTGCTCTCAAGACATTGATCTTGATCCAACGGCTATTAGCCGAAGGAGATAAAGCCTATGAGCAAGAGATCTTCTTCGCTACTCGCCGTGGCACAAGGCTTCTCAATATGTCTGATTTTAGAGATGTCTCACGGTCTAATTCTTGGGATTACTCTGCTTTTGTAAGGACTTACGCCTTGTACCTCGACGAAAGGCTTGATTTCAGGTTTAATATCCTCATTAGGGTTTGGATTAGGTTTCAAGTAGAATAATGTATATTCAAAGATTAGGGTTTTGGTTTTTTTCTTAGGATGCAAGCGCGGCATGGGAAACGCGGAGTTTACTGCGTAGGAGGAGAAACAGAAGAAGACGAGCAAGATAACCAAGCGGCTGATCTATCCACAGCTATAGTGGTTAGGTCACAGCCCATCGCGGAGATGAAAACAGAGCAGATTTTCACAAGAGTACAACATTTGCAGCAACTTCTTGACCGTTTCTTGGCTTGTCGGCCAACAGGTACTTGTATAGACACATATGACTTGTGTCTCAGGTTTCATCTTTATGTTTCGTTTCTTGGATAACAAGTTATGTGTAACAGGTACAGCGAGGAACAACAGGGTTGTGATTGTAGCTCTGTATCCTATAGTGAAGGAGAGTTTTCAGTTATATTACGATGTAACAGAGATAATGGGAGTCTTGATCGAAAGATTCATGGAGCTAGACATACCTGATTCGATCAAAGTCTACGACATTTTCTGTCGTGTTTCGAAACAGTTTGAAGAGTTAGACCAGTTCTATTCATGGTGTAAGAACATGGGTATCGCACGGTCTTCCGAGTATCCAGAAATAGAGAAGATCACACAGAAGAAGCTTGATCTCATGGATGAGTTTATAAGAGACAAAACCGCTTTAGAACTCACCAAGAATACAAAATCTGTTAAATCCGAAGACGAGGCAGAAGAAGAAGAAGAAGTAAAGACAGAGGTAGTAAACGAAGAGGAAGAAGACATGAATGCAATCAAGGCCTTACCTGAACCTCCACCAAAAGAAGAAGAAGAAGAAGACGAAAAGCCCGAGGAGGAACCAAAGGAAGAAGTGATAATAGAGAAGAAACAAGATGTGGGCGACTTGTTAAATCTTGGGGATATAAACGGTGGTGAAGCAGGAGAAGCTGGAGATAGCTTAGCATTGGCTTTATTCGACGGGCCATACGCTAGCGGTTCAGGTTCAGAGACCGGTCCAGGATGGGAAGCTTTTAAGGACGATTCGGCGGATTGGGAAACAGCTTTGGTTCAATCAGCTACAAACTTGGCAGGACAAAAGACAGAACTCGGAGGAGGCTTTGATATGTTGTTGCTTAATGGAATGTATCAGCACGGCACTGTCAATGCCGCTGTGCAAAACTCCACGGCTTATGGAGCCAGCGGAAGCGCAAGCAGTGTCGCTTTTGGTTCTGCAGGAAGACCAGCAGGTTTCAAAATAAACATGACTTAACTACTCTGTTTTTTACTCTGTTTCAGCTTTACTCTGTTTTAGTTTTGCTCTGTTTTTGACTTATGACTTTTCATGAATTTTCTGTTTATTACAGCAACAATGTTGGCACTTCCGGCACCAGCGACGGGTAGCGGAAACAGTAACAGTCCGATTCCGATGGATCCATTTGCAGCGTCGTTGGGGGTTGCGGCGCCTCCCTATGTGCAGATGAATGACATGGAGAAGAAACAGAGGATGTTGATGGAAGAACAGATGATGTGGGATCAATACTCAAGAGAAGGAAGACAAGGACACGCGAACATAAGACAAAACCAAAATCAAAACCAACCTAACTACTCGTACAGACCACAATATTGATTCCTATGACCATGGAAGGATCTCTTCTTGATTTGTGTCAAGCTTTCTTCTTCTTTTTTTGTCTACTAATCATTTTGGTCTATAGATTTACTAATGGATTTTTAATTCAATTATTCTTTGTGGACATATGTGAGGTTTGTTTATGTAATTGTAATATCTAATTTAACTTTATAAATATAAACTTATATATATATGTTTTGATATCAGTCGTAGCTGAACTATGTTGTATAAGCTCTAATGCTTCACACCATAAATTTTGTTAGATTTGCCTGCAAAAACAGTGATTTTTTTTCATGTCTTGTTTGAGAAGCTATCTTGTTGGTAAAAAAAGGTTTTGATTCTTACATAAGTGAAAGCATGGTTGTTTCATTACAGGATCATCTTTGATCTCTGGTGGGTCCTCACCAAATATCATCTTGCAACTAAGATCATCAAAATCTGTAAAACTCAAGAAAAATGTTAAATGTTAGTAAACAATGATATGATTGCTTGTGCCTTGAGTCAAATCATTGACTTTTTAGAGAATATAATCACTCATCATTATACAACTTGAAGACTTAATGGGTCTACACTTATAGTTAATGGTGTCCTTAGTGGTGAATCAATGGGACCCTTAAAGATCACATTAATCAAAACCCTCATGTTTTTAGTACTTGTAATGATGAATTAAAATCTAATGAGATTATGCGTAATACCGGGCATCATGTAGATAGGCATTCCAAGTGAGTCTTTGATGAAGATTTGAGATGGGATTTTACAAAGGTGAGTGCACATACCAACACATTTTGTCTGCTCAAGAAACCTTCAAAATTAAACAAACAACAGTTTAGGACATGATTAAGTGTCGATGAAATTAGTGTATATGTCTAAAGTTTAGTGATTAGATGGGACCAAATAGAGAGAGATTATAGTTAAACCTGCACTTCTCTATGAACACAACACTCTTCTCTTTATTTCCATTAACCTCAGTCTCCATCACCTTATCAATAAAGTTCCTTAATCAAAACTCGCAACTCGAAAAACACCGGCAAATTTTTTGGTTCTTTGAGCTAATTCGTACCTGTGAAGGTCCAACAAGCCAAGCGAAGAATATTGTGGTGAAAAGCGCAAAGAGCTCTCTTGATAGTTTTGAAGGTGGAAGAAGCATTTTGATCTGTAATTTAGCAAGGATTAGTGTAATATTGCAAAGTTTCATGCTAGTTGATCTGATAAATACATAAGAAGTTACCGTGGAGAGTAACAACTTTGGTAATGCTTTGTCTAACGCGACAAGAACAAGTTCATGTTGTTGCGTGCTGTTTAAGTTACTCGCAACCCTAGTTGCCGTGTCGACTAAGCTATCATAACCAGTTCGCCTACTGTTATTACTACCAATCCCTAGAGATGAAAAACTCAGGTTTATTCCAATTATGAGTTAAAGATTCAAAGAATAAGATGTGAGAAACGAACCTGCTGTGTCTTGAAGAGTCTTTGATAGATAATTAATTGCGATTTTCGACAAGAAACTGTCTTCATTACTCGCATTCTTCTGTTTCAATGGCTCGATTTTTGCAGTCTTGAGTTCTGTGGTGTAGACTGGCTTTGAACTGAGAGTTGCGGAAATGCTTGACCGTCTATAGAGAGTGTGTGTACCGTTGAGATTATTTGCGAAACAGAGGATCTTGGTCTGAGAAATTGATAACTTAGTGTTCATGTTTTGAAGAAGAAGAAGAACATAGCACAAACTTGTTTGTTGCAGGTTCTTTTTTGTGAGGTCAATAATGGACGTTCTTGAAGTGCATATATAGATAGAAAATGTAAAATGACATTTTTACCCTTGTTCTTGTGGCGCATTAAAGAAAGATCTCTCATGTGCCTGTCTCTCCACAATTCTATGTTTTTTTTTTGTGGACTATAGTCTATATAATACATAACAAACCATCTCTCTGTATATATGTATCAAGACAAAAAAAGTTTACCATTGACATTGAAGCAACAGATGAAGAATACACAAGGTCACGAACTATCAAAACGATGCATCTGAGAAAAACACAGATGGGGCTGTAAAATACATATAGTTTTAATTGAAAAAGCCTCAAAAATAACATACTGTACAATGTACAAAGTACACACACACACACTTCCCTCCCCCCTGTAAAGCTTGTAATCTTCCAATCTATATACACAAATTCTCAAACCTGCAAAACTCACCATCAAAACAGAGTTGAGAATGGCCTACCACTCTCTCTTTCTACTAACCTGCAAGCCTAGTGATATAAGAGTTTCAATAGAGCCCCCGCTTTGTTCAGACTTTGGTCTGCTTTCTCCTATGTGGTCCTGTCCTTGAATTCCCAGGCCAGCTCTTTCGGATATCGCCAAAGAAACCAAAAGGGGATTGACTGGTCTCTGCTTTAGATTCTAATTCTATGAAGACTGTTTCAAAGAAGCCTGTTTCATTGAAGCTTGTTTCAGTGAGGCCTGTCTCAGTGAAGCTCTTAATGTCTCATCTGGTACAGTCCACGAAAGCAACTGTCCAGCTGCATCACCACTTAGTAACTGCTTAAGGTCGCTCGTGAGATGGAGAGCTGTTACGGGTTGCTTATGGAATTTCAACACCTTGTGTAGAATCAACTTGTACTCTGGCACTTGTTCACCCAAATTTAGCCCTCCGGTTCGGTTGCTACTACTTGTTTTGCACTCTGCACTCACAGGATCAGTACAGTGTATCATCCGCCATATTTTAACTGCTCCACTCTGATGACCAGTTACATACCAGGCTGTTTCAAGCCAGTCAGAAGATGTCGAGCCTGTTACAGATAAGACTGAATCAGATGGTAACTGTGATGTGTTAGCCACGGCAAGGCAATCGCCATTGATGCTCCAAACCGCAAGGACAGTTCCAGCAGCAGTTACAATTTCCCCGGTAAGATCATTAATGTAGATTGCTGAAATGGGAACTGGGAAGTCAGGAAGCTGCCTCACAAAACTCAACGAACTAAGATCCCATATGATAACTGTGCAGTCATCTGAACCACTTGCAATCATCATGTATGGTTGGCTTACACGTAGACATGTGACTTTAGCTGTGTGCGCACATAGGGCTTTCTCTAACCTTAAATGCCGTGTACCACGGGGGGCATCCTTGCTTACTCTCCACACGCACACGAGACCATCTTCTGCTCCAGTGACGACAATGCGTCCATCATGACTAACACCAGCACACTGTATCTGGTTGCTTTCATGGAGATTTTCATGAGTTGACAGCAGTTTTTCCTGATCATAGCTCATAAATCTTAAGCTCCTGTCTGGGAAACCCCATGTTATGTATTTGGTATAGCCTCTGGGTTTTAGGAAGCAGTTATCCCCGGCAACAAGCACCTTGTCATGGAAAGTAATGATCTGGCTTATTGAAGATGAACATTTACGTATTTCGTGAGGTATTAGATGCATTGAATGTTTCAGAGGATGGATAGGAACTTTTCGGTCTGTTCTTCTTTTGACATGAGCTTTCTGGAACAGTTGCTTTGGAGTTTGCCCAAAATGATTAATCTGCGCTAGTATGGAAGCTTTCAGTGCGGGATCAGTAACTGCATCAATATCAACATTTCCCTCATACGTGTAGTGATAGAAAACATTTACAGCTTCTTCTGCAGCCTGAGAATATACATACCAATAAAGGAAAAGTAAACAACATGGCATTGCTCTGATTTATGTATTCTACTTGGCTAGAAGTACAAGGAGAATAAAGTGTAATGTACCTTTCCTCTCTGTTTGTACCCAAAGATTAGATCTATCCAGTGATGCAGATTCTCTGAGACATAATCCGACTCCAACGCTTCTCTGTGCCTGAGGATGAACTCGCGAACACTACCTCGAGCCCATGGAGGTAAAAAGACATCACCAACCTGAAATTGTGCATGGGAACGAATATATATCAAGACTACACGTACATTCAAGCACTAATGAAATAACTCGAACTGACACAAACCTTCTCTCCCGACTGTTTTTCACCCAAATCAAGGATGAATCTATTTTCTAAAAACTCGGGCATGTAGAAGAATTCAGGAATGAGTTCTTTTACGTCTGAAGTATTTCCTTTTCCAGCTGCACTTAGCCAAGTATCTTTTATACTATTGAAGAGTCTATCAGCATGATCAAACTGACCGCCCTGCAGCTTCTGATTTTCAGCACTGAAGGGTGGGAGCCGGATAAGGTAAAAGAGAACAATTCCAGCACTTGAATAGTGAGAGCCATAATGAAATTTTGGAACCTCAGGATCATCCCAGCTCTCATATCTGAAACCGAGGAGGTAGAAGGAATGCATGATAAGCAAAAATTAGATAAAGTTATGCTATCATGAAAGCTACCTAACAAGAAAAGATTAGATGTATGACGAAGAACACAAGAACAAAAGATAGGATTCACAGCACAAACCGTTTTCTAAATTCATCTTCTCCTTCAGGTGTCTGGCAACCCATTGGTTTGTGAAGCTTGCGGAATGTGTTTGGATCTGTCAAATCAAGACTCTCGCTATCATAATCTGCGAGAACCCATGGAAATACTGGATACTGCGTGAGATCACTATATCCACGTCCTGCTAGGGTATTGAGATGCATTAGGTAATGGAAATTGCTGATTTCCCCATTTTGCCATCTTTTTGAGAAAGACTTCGCCATTAATTTGAAAAGGCGGCTTCCCTCATTACTCTCCTGTTTCGCTGATCCTGAAATGGTTGTGTCGAGCCTGGGAAAAAATCAGCAGTATAAATGACACTTTCACAAATCAATGAAATACTGGTTTATAGTAACTAGTTAGCAACATGAATACTACTACAGTGAATAAACTGAAACCCATCCGAGGATGCTACAAAACAAACTAAAAAGGAATAGCAGCGTCTTTGAGATCTAAGCTTTTAAAAGAATAATGAACAGCTATAAACAAATGCATTATGCTCAATCCAGTAGTGAGGAAAAAAAAGAAAATAAACTATAAGAAAGATGATACCGTACATGTTGTTTCTTGGAAGATTCATGGCAACCAAATTTTTGAAAACTTCTTCCCTCTCTTTCTTGTGGAACACGAGTAGATCATTACATCCATCCATGCTAAATATCTCAATAGCAACAGGACGCAGCTGGTAATCACGTTTTAAAATTTCATGAACATTATTAAGCTTCCACATACGCCAAGGATGCGGCAAGTTACCAGTCATGCTTATTTTTTCTTTTCCCCAAGCACCACCACCATATGCCCATGCTCTTCCCCCTACAGCACCCGTTTTCACTGTTGTAGTCCATGATGTGCTAGACTTGGATTGGAAATCCAAGCTACCAGAAGCATCTTTTTTGACACCCAACGCTTGATCAATAACGGATAACTCATCTTCACATTCCTTCTCACAAATACACCCATCATTGTCAATATAAAAGTTTTCTATCACATACAGACAGAATTCCCCTATTAAGAAGACTCCATCATGCTTGTCGAGATCAACGACTCTCTCACAGTTGTATCTAAATCTGATCTTTTCAAGATGCTCCAGATAAGGTCTGATCAAATACTCACCATCATCGTTTAGTTCCTTCTCTGATTCTTCCTCCAGGCCTTTAGTTTCATCCCTTTTAGCAGAAGATGAATGTCTCGGAGAGCCAGTCTCAGATTTCACATGTGTGGTGTCTGTTATTGGCATAGATGTTGTACTAGATTTTCCACCAAAATCAAGAGCAGAATGAAGACTTGCTTCGTTTGTACTACTAGCTCGATCATCATTCCATCCGTTTCTGCCAGAAGCGACATCTTTGAAATCATCCGAATCTTTCAGGAAAGACTCATCATAAAGTTCACTGAGCAGGAAAGCTGGTTCATAATCTGAGTCGGAAATAACGGGTTCATCTTCATTTTTGGATTTGGGAAGCTGAATTTCTCCAAGCTCCAACTTTCCATCAAGAACATTATGGATGCTATCAATTTTAAGCTTACTTCGTTCCAGTTTTTTCCGCATTCTGTATGGACCTTCAATGGGACAGAGCTGCCATTCGATATTTTCAAACCCTTTGGATTTACGCATGGGAAATATTCCACGCTCATGAATAAGCTGCTGGAGATGAGTTTGCCACTCACTCTCAGCGTGAAGTATCCAACCATATTTGTTTTGTCGAACAACTCTTAGCTCAGTAGACATGGCATCCCGCAATACTTCTAGCGCATATCTCCGTTCATTCAACTGATCCCAGTGTTTTAGATCTAACTTAGACATATCTCGTGATTTTCTCCCCATCTCTCTCTTCCGGCGACCTTCCATGCCTTTTATCCTAACACCAGGAAATTTTGCCGAGCCAGCTATGTACTGAACCCACATTATTGCAGCACACTGCTCCAGTACTTTGTTAATAATCCTGTCCGAGCTTTCAAGCCACTTATAGAACTCTGGTAGATTGCCAGTCAACAACTTATCGAAACCCCCATGTAGAACATCAAAGTTTTGTCCTTGGTTTGGTTTAGTGACGAGCAAATCCTCAAGGGCAGATCTTCGATGAACCAGCAAATATTTCATAATATCAAGTGACATGTTTTGCACACTCTTTCTCTGGTCGATGAGCAGGGAGATTAAATTCACACACAAACAGCAATTCAAATCAGTATCAAGGTTGCTTGGGCAGAATATAATTCTCCTGTTTGCGACCACAAGCTGCAGAACTGTTGAGATGTCAATCCCAGATTCATCAACAGCTGGACTTGGAGACGGCCTCTTCTTAGATTCAACAAGCAAACCCAGTTGTGATAGTAGGCCCTCCTCTCCAACAGTTATCAAGAACGATGGCAGGAAACAGTATAGCACCATTCTATTTGTGGTTTTCAGGATTGAGTGCACATAAGCATCAAGTTGTCTTGTTGTTCTTCCAAGGGATAATAAACCTTTCCCTGAGGGAGTGACTTCTTCAACTCTACCATCTTTGTTAGCTAATTGCAGCATTGACAACAAGAACTCAAGAGCTCTAAGAACACCAGTGGGTTGAGGAAAAGCACCCATATAAACACGGTCCACTATCATCCAGCAAAATGCATCCAAGTTCGCAGACCATTTGGCTTTTTCCAGTTTTTTCTCGTCCTCTTCATCATCACGCAAAAGACGTCTTTCAAGATAATTCATGATTCTGCCAAGGCATAAACCTTGAAAGATAATCACACTTTCAGGATCAACATAGAAAGGAACCATTTCCAATATGCTTTCCAGAATCGGTACAGCTTTAATCTGTTCAGTCATTGAGTCAGCTAGTACCTCTGCCATAAAATCTAACACAGCACTAGCTCCAGAAGAACAAGGACCGCCACCGTAGCCAGTTTCATCAGTTTCGAGGAGAAGTTTTGGGCTAACTGTGAAGAATGCATTGACAGAAGAAGACCCTTGGGAGCCTGACTTCCGTTCTGAAGATACATCAACTTCATTAACAGAGACATATGATTCAAGAGAAGTAGAACCCGTCGTAGAACTTTTAGATTCGTTATTATTAGAGCCTAGCCAGGATGCCAGGGCAACAACCGGTGATGGTGATGGAGTGAATGAGACTTTGAGACTTGATTTTTGGGATAAAAGGGGAGACTCGATCATAGGGAAAGATGCAGAACTCTGAGAATCTGTTGCCTGAACTTGACTTGTATTACCTTTTAGATTTTGATAACCCCCTTCCCCTGGAGCTGATTCAGGGCCGACATGGTTATGATCTTGTTTCTTAATATCTTCAACACCTTGAAATGAATTACTTGAGTCCTGTTGTGATGGTGTAAGAATGTTCTCTATCTTATCATTAACCACATCATTTTTAGACAAAGGAATGTCTTTGGAACTAAGGCTGACCTGCCCTTGAGGGAAGCTTCCAGCACTGATGGAGGTTTTTGTGGACTTATCCTGATCATGAGGCAAGCTAGATAGAGTTCCTTGTGAACCGTTATCATCAGCTTCATTTATATTCTTCTCTTCAGCCTTCACAGAGAGCTGTTTCGCCATATTCACAGCATAAGCAGCCCTACAACACATAATGGTATTTAGTCACAAATTATGCAAATAAACATTTTGCAGGTCTTGCCTTAGACCTTTTGACATTAAGCAATATATGGGAAGTGAAACTAAATAGTGCCAATTTAGTAAATTCAAGGACTACTAAATCGATGCATAAAATAACTTATTTTCAAAAACATGAAGCAAAATCATCAGTACTTAGTAGAAGGTGGAAGAATTAAATCAGTGGGTCATTGATGCCAACCTGACGCATGAAAAGTAAAGGTCGGCACAATTTTCAACAAAGTCTGCACGTCTGCAAGCAGCAGAGAATTGAGGGCACATCTTTGCAAGGTCAACCATGAAACGGAGAACAGACGTTGCAGCAGCAGGAGCTGATGCTTCGCCACCCATCAAACGTGCCGCGTACGTTTTGTGCATCAAAGCTTCCCCTTGAAGCTCCCCTGTCATTTCTGCTCCCTCCACAAGCTCTGCCACAAGACTGGCACTCACCTGAGAAAGACTTCCAGACTGATGGGCGAGCATTGATTGCATAATTAACCTATCATAAGTAGATCTAGCCATTGCCACCACTGAATCCAACAAATCTGTGAATTTTAACTCCACATGGCTTCCATCATTTGGCACGAGGGCATGAAAGTCTAACATCCGAACCTCTGGTAGTCTTGGATAAACAGGTTTCCCAAAGATCAAGCAGAACAATATGTAATATATGTCTGGGGAATCATAAAAGTTTTGAAGTACCCGCATCAGCCCCTGATAACCTCCACTTGTCCGAAACTTAAGTGAAAAGTTAGGAGAAGAAGCAAGACAAACACCAAGAAGGGTCATGATCCACCTCATACTCGTAGGATGCACAGCTTCATCGAGGAAGTATGTTATTAATTTTGATGAGACAATCTTATGCCACAGCTCCAGAAGTTCCTCTGCTTTTATGGTTACCTGGAGGTCAATGAGCATTTCCAAAAGCATGTTTCTCACAATTACATGCTTTCCCATTGACTCACGCAATAATGAGCTTCGTGACTTCACTTCAGGTGGATTGAATGTCATAATAACAAACCTAACCACATTTTCAAGCTCAGAAGTCAGGAATCCATCTTCTAGGATGCAGCCAAGTAGAACGACTAATTTTTCTAGAACCGGAACTTCCACATCACCTCTCTGAAGTGTCACCAACAAATGTTCCACCAGATTGATTCTACGAAGAATTGTAAGATTGTGATTCCTGTACCAATGCATTGAAACCAGATTTTCCAGAAAACCAAGTAATGCAATCTGGATGGAAACAGGGGATATTACCCAAAGGGTCCAGTCCAAGAGGACATGTTCAACCATATCCGCATTGGATAAGACAATGCAGTTTGAAGTTTCAACATGGATATCTGTTTCTAGCTCAGAGAGATGACTAAATGAATCCTTGGGAACAGAAAAGTCATCCATATCACCATGAGACCCAACTGAAGAACTTTCGTAGCGGAACCTCGAAAGACCAAAATCCTCATAGCTGTTTACGAATATAGTCTCGGTAGGTGTCGCATTCATAGTACTCTGCCTACTTTCCAACTTCTTTGGCTCTGAAAACAAAGCTTCACATGCAGCAATTTGGAAAAATATGTCCAAAGACTGCGTATCAAAAAGGGTCATCTTAGGGCGCAGAAACAGAGCTAGTAAATGATATCCCCTGATGGTCTGCATATCCTTCACATTCTGAGGGTTTTGATGAAGCGCACATGCAAGCAACGAAAGAGCCATATGCAGCATATCTCTAGATTCGGCAGCCTCAACAAGCGCGAGTACAATAGTCATTCCACCCACAGGGCGGATGGTATCACCAATCACACTTTGTCTGCAGATGCATACACTTCCAACCAGACGCCCAAAACGTGGTATTCCTAACCATGTAAAACAGCAGAATTAATTAAATCATGAAATAAGATTAGATGAAAATGTAAAAAGGAACTAGAGGATTTAAGACCATTATATACCTCCAATTGGAGAAGCAGCAGCGGACAATGGGTCAACCAGATTCAGGAGGGAAAAACTTCCAGATGCACGGATGAACTCGGAGCATGTTCCATCAAATGCAAAAATAAGTTTTTTGCCAGGTAACTGAAAAGCGAGATTTCCTAGCCTCTCAAGATCCCAGACAATTCCACTACCATCTGCCTTGGTGTCTACCTGTCTGTTGCTTCCATCAAATTTTTGCCCATTCGATGATGAATTCATGTCGCTGTCTAATGAGTCCAGGATAGCCATGCTGCCCCCACCACAAGCCTGATTTGGCACAAAGCGTAAGAGATCCGCATCCTGGAAAAGACCTCTGTACCCTCTGCCAAGAATGTACATAAAACCAATGCAACCTGATGTGAGGACCTCCTCAAAAAGATAACATGAGCGTGCTTTCCATGTCAAATCACTAACTCTGGCACAAGTAGCTGGAGTTCCAACTATTACTTGCAAAGATTTTCCAACAGGTGAAGGAGAGTACCCCAATTTACCAGTGTGCCTTAGTTTTCCATCAAGATAGACATTTGCTACACTGGCTTGGAAGAGTCCAGCAAGAGCATTCGGTTTACTGTGAACAACAGCAAGGTGATGCCACCTCCCCTCATCAATCTCCAATCCAGAAAATGACAAAGAATTTGAATTGCTAGTGGCAAGTGTCAGAGTACCATCTTCCTGAAAGTAAAGTTCTGCATAGAATGGACTTTCATTACTTACAGCACCAACAGAAAACATCCGAAAAATGTTTTGTTCGTGTTGCTGCACAGTTGAGCTGCGTGTCTTTGATGAACTTCCAACTTTGGAGGCTTCTGGTTCTTTTCCTTGGGTTGTTAAAAAATTACGAAACTGGAACCAACAAACAAATGAATAACCAGCAGCAGGAGGCCAAGATCTTTCTCCCAGGGACACCTGAACAGAAGCATGCCCAGTTTTACTCATGTCCATCTCAACAAAAGGGGCCAGGGAAAGATGTTCCAAAGTTGTGTCTTCCATGAGAATCAGTTTTTCCATCATCCCAACTATTGCATGACCTGAATTCATAATCCTCATTTGCAGAACATATCTAAACAGCATTCGGAGCTCAGACGGGGACAATCTACACACAAAAATATGTACTAAGAAACAGACTGAAAAGCAGATGTGGCAACTGGCAACCTTAGAAATGCATTCTTAACATACTATTTGTGCAGGACAACCTACCTGTACGCTCCAAGAATTTCCACAATCTTCAAAACATAAGAAAGAAATGGAGATGAACCAGGAAGAAAGGGGTATATTATCTCCAACAGAAGTTCCACGCAGCCTGTTCAGTTACAGTTCATGAAAAAATAGAAAGAGTTTAGAGGGAAAAACATCAGCGAGAGGAATCTGAAAATTCACTGAAGAATACATCGGGGAGGAGCATGAAGCATGGTTCTTACCAACTGATGTGAGGTTTTCCTGATTGAAAGGACTGGCACGTGCAAGACTTTCTAGAAGATTCAAAAATTCTAGCTGCATTTTTGGACTAAAGAGCAACAATGAGCGGATCAGAACTCTAACAGCACCTGCATTGTAAACTCTCTCCTTGCCAGGATTGAACTGGCCCGATGGGGTTGTTAAAATAAAAATTGCCTTTTCATTCTCTGTTATAGCTACCGAGGCTGTAGATTCTGATGTCAAAAATGGTGGAAGCACCACTTCGAGTGTAAGTTCTACCAAAAGTTGTATAACCTGCCTTTCCAACTCAACACACAGCAATCCAGACTCCACCAAAAGCTCATAAAATGTCTGAGACGTTATAACAGCATGCAGTTTCATTCTATTAACAGCATTTTCATGGACGGCAGCTGTCATAAGGCGAAACAGATATTTAAACAGTTTTATGTAAACCATCAAATCAGACTCATCCATGTGCTCTCTTTTCCCTTGAAAAGTATGAAGGGTCGTCAACAGAAGAGAGAAGCCAGTGGCTTCGCCGAAGACTCTTTGGGCAGAGCCATTAACACCAATAATACGCCATAGAGCACCCATTGTATCACATTTGGCATCATCATGAAGCTTATATTGATGGCCAGATATACCAGTGACCATTCCACTCTTCAACAAATCAACAACAGCTCCTAATTCTTCATGATGGACCTGGTTGGAGAGTTATCCAAAGAGAAAGTAAGATTTTTTTGCCAATTATGCAAATTAAATACCTATATTGTCCATGTAATCTAATACATCAAATTTGCAATAGAATTTATTGTCGCATAATTATTTCAAGAAAAAAAGGGAAACAAATCTGTGTAAGAACTAAGAATAGTAATTCTACAGAGGTTAATTTACCTGTTTGGTGTCTTCAGTAATTAGACATGACAAGACCCTCAAAACACCAGTTCGATGGGCATCAGATATCAGGAAAGGCAGAATAATCGTCACACCATTAGCCGCACGAAAGGATGCCTGATTAGCCTCAGCTTTCTTCAACAAAGAGATCAGACAATCCCAGCCAACAGTAATAGTGTTGTCAAGTTCAAAGACAGGTAACTTTCCTGACCCAGATTCCATCAACTTTGGCGATGAAATGATGGCATCTTTAGTATCTAAGTGCTTTTTGAAGCTATCTGAGCTAGGCTTCCGATCCGAATGATTAGAGACTCCACTAAATTGATCTGGACCCATAAGGAGCTTGTGCTGCTTCAAATCATCCTGTAAGACTTCCAAAACACCAACTTCACGTAGGACTTTCTTATATTGTTGATCAAAAGATATGAGCTTCACAAAGAAGGAAAGTATGGTGTGCTTCAACTGAGATGTGATTGGTTGTTGCAATAAGCAGCAAAGTGACAACAATTCTTGCTCTGGGACACAGTTCACAACTGTGACAGCATATTCAAGAATTTTGAGAATTATATCTTGCAGCGAGGGAGGAAAACCAGCCATGTTGAGTACAAGTAATGGAACGGTCCTTAATTCCTGACACAATCTGTAGTTTTCAACGTGGCTCGAGAATATCTTGAACATTCTGTTCAATACTTCTGCCTGAAGATCCTTATTCTCTGCCTTCAGGAAGATATCTTGGAGCATTTGGACAGCTTCTAGGTCTTTAACTTTACTATTTCCCTGCTCCCATGTTTCATCATACATACTGTCAACAGATGGAGTTTGACTTCTCCTATGCCCAACTGGCTTTGTTTTGAATGATCGTGAGACTTTACCAACCGATGGCTCAGCTGGACCAGTCTGAGCAAGGGTGACAAGGACATCAAGCAATCTTGACAGTGATGGAGAAAAGTTTTGTGACGAAAAATCAGCATTTTCCCTACTGTTTGTGTTTTCTCCATCAGGAAGCACTTCAGAACCATCTGAACCACTATCTTGATTTATAGGTGAATGATTGGACACAAAATTTTGTTTTTTTGGCAAGGAAGAAAGAATCAGGGCAAACTGAACAAGAAAGTGGTAACCGTGTGCATTACGTATGTCCTCCCTGAGCCTAACACCACCAGCCTCTGCAAATTCAATTTTGAAAATGATTAGTTACCATAATCAGAACAGCTTACATATCCATATATATAATGCGAAACGTTCTACTATCCAGTTGCATTTTTCATGCAAACATAATATATTTAAAGCTCTTATATTGGTTTAGACCATAGTTACCAGGTCTGTACGATAGTTCAACACATTCAAGTAACAAGTCCACAATGCCCATTGTGTAGGCTGAGTCGCCACAATCCGGATCAAAATCTTTGACAGCCATCAGAAGAACCTTTATCTGCAGGATAGCTCAGAAAATTATTTAGTTTCTAGATTAAGTTGACTGAAATTCACTGAAGATAATGAAAACCTCTTTCAAAGCTTTATTGCCATACCAGATGGTGCTTGCGTATATATCTTGCAGTGCTCCCATTGTCATTGACTAGAAGTAGCCTAAGGATCTGGAAGATAAACGGAAAGGGTGTAAAATGAATTCTATGCATTTGGCTATTTAATAAGGTTTCAATCGTCTCGTTCATAGATTTTTTTTTCATTTCACAGCACAGTGCATTAAAATGGATGCACATAAATACCTGCATTGCATGTCTGTGAAGTTGTATGCAATGGAGTGGAACTAGGCCTTCTTTGTATTGAGAGAAAACCGTAACGGAGCCATCAGCAACAATATTGAAAAGCGACTCAAGAGATTCATCTTCAATCAAACACTGAGCAGCAGAAGGATTGCTTGCTAATGCTTTCATGATATGAACAACACTACCCTCTACCTGCTAGAATGAGAGGCACAAAACATATAAAGAATACACTTTGGTTGTCAATAACAAAATATGTTTTAGTCTTATAAAGATTTGGGATAAAAGTATTGAAACAGAACCTCAAGTCGTCTAGTCTGACGAACTCTGTTTCCAGCATCTTTTACCGCTGATACCTCTTCCAAATCAGTGGATATTTTACTTTTGCGTAGTTCATTGTATGCTAGAAGCGCACTGAGAATGTGTATTAAACAACAGAATATCCCAGAATCCAGTAGTGATTGTTTGTCGATAGGCTGAAAAAAAAATACAATTCATTTATGAGGCAACACGATATATAAGGCATAAAACTATCAAAGATCTAGTATGGTGTAAAAATGAGATCTGTAAGCTTATATGGACTAGATAGACAGTAAAATGTCAAAAGGTACCCCAGATACAAGTACTTCAACAGCAGTTAAGAGGTTTGCACCAGGACTAAATCCCTCCTGTAGGAAGAAATCACGGATTAAGAACAAAGAAGAGAGAATAACATGTCCAGATGCAATAGATATTCAGAAAGTAAAGGCAAACCTTGGTGACATCTGAAAAGAACCTTAATACTTTTTCTACATCCAATGACCTTGTCTTACTGCCAATCTTCAACTTTTCGATATCTGTCACAAATGCTCTCCCGATGACAAAAGAGAATATGTGTGTTTCTACTAACCTGCATTTAAAATAAATTCCTCAATATGAGTTATATTACCATATATGACCTACGAGCATAGAGTATGAGGTACAGAAGAAGACTCGCTAAACAGGGGAAGAACATTCAGGCTGAGAAACGTATCTGCCTAGGTAAAAATTCAAATCATGTGAAGTCGAAAAAACTTTAATTTGGTGCATATTTTTTTTCTCTTTCGGAAAAAACAAGCTCTTCTTTAACATATATCCAACCAGAAAGGGAAAAAGAGTTAGGAATAGCTTACATAGTAACTAACTGATCTACACTAGCATGCCGCTTCACTAATCTACAAAATGTATCCACGGTCAGATTTAAGGCGGCTTCCTTCTCCTGCATGACAAATGACCAGTTAACATTTAGCACCCAAAATCAAAGGTAAGACGTTCTGAAAAAATGATTAAAGCATATATAAGATTATCCGATTATCAAAGTAGAAACCTTTTCAGAGCTCGACGAACGAAACTCTTCCCATAGTCTCTTGAAGTCCAGTTCAAACTCATAGTTATCTCTGCTTTAAAAAGGAGTAGAAAGAGGATCAAAACATCTCTTACACCAAAGCCACTGGATCCAATACAAGAGTCTTGCATCTAACAGTTACTACTACGACTGGCTACTATTTCAATATACATGTAAAAAAAAGAGATCTTACTCTATTTATCAATCTTATCACAAAATCTAGCACCACAGATGTTGCAATAACACAATCTAAAATAGACTTAAATGATATCGATCACTTGTAAAGCAATCCACAAAAAGAAACAATCTAAACTCTGGTCCCAAAAACAAAAAAGTCAAGCAAACTATAAACTAGCAAGCAATGCACAACACAGATCAAACATTGGCTCTACGAAAGTATATACCTTGAAGGAGATAAGTTGAAGTCACGAAGAGAAGACCCGGCGGCGTAAGTAAAAGAAGGAGACGAGGAAGAAGAAGAAGGCGGAGCAGTTAGGTCAACGGAAAACGCGTTGGAGGTTGACGCGTCTGGTGATTGAGCTAAACCAACCTTCTCCTTAATGTCCTTAAGCAATGATGCCCATTTCATCGTTGTCCTTTTTGATCCCAGAAACTTTCATCCGACGACGACGACGACGACCTAAACAAGACCAGACCAGACCCAGTCTCCGTCAGATCCGAGTCAAAGAAAAAGCAACCCTAATGCGATCAAACCAAAACTCTCATCGTTCAACAGAAGAAACGAAAGAGAAGAAGCCAATAGGCCCTTAAGATGGTAACAAAGGAAATTTGAGAAAGAAGAAGAAAAACCCAACAACAAAAGAGTTTCTTTTAGATCAAATTTTGAGCTGATACAATGTTGTCAAGTTAGGGTTTCGTAGAAAGATCTAAGATCCAAAAACACTTGAAAACTTCCTTTATTCAAACGACGAGAATGACTAGCACGATTTTGACAGAAAAAGGAAGAAGAAGAGCTTAGCGGAAAACAAAGACGATTTTTCTTTTAATTTTCTTTTAATTAAATCACAATTTATTAGATTTTCATAGATTAATCAACAAAGAGAAAAAAAGTATTTTTTTCTCTCTTCTTTCTATCTTTTTTTATTGTGTTGACGGCGTCTCTCTCCTCGCCTTGTTTATCGCTTAAGTCGTCTCACTTTCTCTCTCTAAAACACGACGTTGTTTGTTCCTCCCTCGTTCTTATTTTAAAGTTTTTTTGTTTCTTTATTAGCCCTCAGATTTTTTGTTTTATATTAACCAATACCCATTAAAATATTTTATTGCTATTTTGACCCCCGATTAGTCTAACAAGCCAACTACAAAATGTCCCTTTTTATATTAGCCCACTAACAGATGTTGTAGACTGTCTCTAATAGATGGCGCAGCCCATAAGCCATGATATATAAAATTAGAAACTAAGCACACTTGATTTTTAAATACATTTGACATTTTCATATGTGAAAGTAACAAAGGTTGTCTTCTTGTCTCGTTCTTTCTTGAAAGTAATCAAATTATTGATTTATTATTTTATGTAATTATATATATATGAGTATAGAAATGGTCAAATAAAGAGGTTTATATATTTTAGAGTTAAACAAGGAAAATTTGTGTTTAATTCACTATCAAATGAAAATTTTGACTCAAGCATAAAATAAACGTTAACAAATTTAGCTATTCTTGGATTTTGAAAATAATTAAGTTTAATTGATGCTCAATCGAAAAGTTAACTACATATGATAATAATTTATAGGAAATCTCGTACAAGAAATAAAATGATAGGACATGACATCCAAAAACAGCCAAAAAAATGAACCAAATCTCGAGAGAGTGTATATGAATGCTAAACTATTTTTGTGTTTATGTAAAATCAATTATAAGAATCAAGGTTGATGTTTTATGATATTTTGGATGAATGTGAAATGAAAGGTGCAAATGCAATCGTATTACTTAAATTGTTTTTTCCAATTATATAACGTGGAAAACATATGTGATAAGCCTTTACACAAAAAAAAAAATTATGTGGTAAGTACAATCTCTCTTTTTTCTTCTTTAATTCTCAACATTCTATATTTTTTGTTAGATATATCTAGCACTTACTTTTGTAACACTTTCTCAAAACCTTTAACAAAAAAAAACATTCTATATTTTTAATCATTTGCTCTCATTTTGATTCTCTTTCTGATTTTGTCTTGTTAAGAAACTAGGTGTTAAGAAACTTGTTTAGATTTATTAAGGAAATTAATTTTTATAGTTTATTTTTTTTGTATAATTTTATTTACAAAAATCTGTCTTAAAAATTTACCTTCCGCTAAAGAATACATCAATGATCATTTTAAATATTTGAGTTTACATTTTACGTATACATAAATATATTTAGTTAATTATATTTATATGTATATTACATCTAGAATAATAATAAGAAACAAATAAATCTTAATAATCAATGTTGGCAATGCATTAAAATTAGATGTAATAATTAAAGAGTTGTATTGACTTTTTTATTGTCTTATTAAAAAGTAAAATGGTAATTTTGAATAAAGAAAACCCAGTTAAATTGGGCCTATTTAAAAGTGAAAAAAACGTGAAGCCGAAGCCTTAACACATTGGTCTCCTCTTTCGGCCCAATTCTCGCCACCGCTTGAATTTGGATACTTTAGTAATTAACTCAATAAGGTTAAAGATGAAGCTTATATAAAGTATAGGGGTTAAGTTGTTAATTCTGATTTTTAATAAGGTTTGTTTTGTTATTTGAATATTTCCTTTTTCTCTCAGTGAATTATCTATTTTCCTCCTTCAAATTAAAACACTTTGAAATTCTCGATCTTCTTCTTCTTCGCCTACTGATTCCTTTATCAAATTTTCTTCAGCAACACAAAATTCGCAGGTTTTGCGTCTTCTCAGAGCTTTCGATTACGATGGAAATAGCGGAAGGAGTAGGTACTACGGAGGAGAAGTACGACGTAGACATCGCGACCACCGCTTCTTCGCTCGGCGACTCCGGCGTCTTCCATGTCATCAACGACATCGTCGGTTTCGTCCTCTATATGCACCAGCAGATCCCTTCGTATGTTATATTTCCTCCTTTTTCGTTACTCTATGTTTCGATTTTATCCTGATTTGATTCTCGATCTAGTGCGATTTATCTTATCGTTTTTTTTTTTTTACCTATCGGTTAATTTCATGAATTAGACTGTTTCTTTTGTTCGATTTCTCTCGATTAATTGTTTTTTTCTGAATGCAACAAGATGCTGTTTGTGGATTTGATTAGTGTGTGTTTAGATATCAAGTCTTGATAGTTTAGTTATGTTCAATTTTCAAGGGAAATTGAAAACCTTTAAGGTATTTTTCTTCACTGTGACGTGTTCATATGTTCATTGTATGCTAAATTTAGATTCTTGTTAAAAGCTTTAGGTGAATCTATTGGTATTTTATTCAAAAAATGTCTTATTTAACGGCCAAATTGATCAGTTGTGCACACTACTATCCAGTTGATATATGGTAGAATAAACTATAATGATCATCTTTTGTGTTGTTAGTGTTTATTGAAAATCAAAGATGAAGACCTAAGTACTCAGCTTTTGGTTTTGGTCACTCACTACTCTTTTACCAGTTTGCTATTTGGTTACATATCTGTGCAGGGTATTGCAAGACATGAGTATTGACTTTGATGGATTGCAAACAGAGTTTATGGATTTGGTATGTTAGTTCTGCCTACCATTTTCGCTTTACCCGTTTTTAAGTGTTTTTCACACACTAAGAATCTTAGGCTGTAGGAGGTGGATCTTACACAACCAGATGTGAAGCCTCTTGTCAGAAGAAAAATCGTCAGTAGAAAAAGAGAGGTGAAGCTCGAGATTAAGAAACTCGAGAAACTGATGAACACCGTCTCTAGTCTTCGAAGCGCGCTGCAGTTAATGATCCGTGAAGCACCTGGCATCCATAGAGTTGTGTTAATTCTTGGTGGTAGTCCATTACGGCCTCAAAAAGCTTATGAGCTGTTATTCACACACAGCGAACATAATCTGGACTACCAAGGCGACTTTGCTAAATCCAAAGCTACAGAAGCACTTTCAAAGAAGGTTGTTTTCTTACCTCTATCTCCATTTTACTTGGATTTGTTTCTTTTTCATCTAATCGTTCATAAGAAGTAACAAAAGGGTTTAATCTCTTCCCTTTCCTCCTCATGGCTCTATAGACTATCCGAGCACTGATCTCGATAGGGGCTGGATCAGTTTCCTGCCCAGGTAAATCTCAAACTTCATCAGTATTGTTTGCCACTGCATAAACTGTCAGGTGAAGTATGGTGTAATCTGTATAATTTGATATTCGTTTCTTCTGAATTGCAGGTCCAATGAGGCTCTTTATATTGGTTCATGCTCCACCTTCTTTCAACTTGCCTCAACATTTCCTTCCTAAACGTGACTTCAGATACAACAGAAAGGTATAAGACTTGTTGTACTAACTAAATTCACGCATCCAAGTAAAAGATTTTGATTGCGATAATTTTGTTTTATCGCAGTTTGTGCCTCTAAAGCTGCGATTCAAGTGCAGAACAGAAGAAAACGCGACTAATTCTCCTCTCATATCTGACACAGATGATTTTATATGGTACATCTCTTTCATGCCTTTCTTCAGTTACAGACAAAACAAGATCTTTACATGATCTTTGATAAGCTCTTCTGTGTCATTGCAGGTTTCAGTGTCGACATGTGATAAAGGGCTTAGCTTTCCCGCAACCTGTCGAAGAATAACATCTCTAAGTTTGTATCTCTCTCTACTCTAACTACACTCTCTTGCAGATTTTAGAAAAACATTAGCAATTTTTTGTCTTCAAAAATTCAAATCCAATCTTGGGAATACATTGGCTCTTTAATGGGTTTATCAACACTATACTAAACTTCCCTGCCAAATTTTGAGAAGGTAAAAAAAACATGCTCATTGTGCAATAACACGTAATTTTGTTTGGAAATGCAATAAATATAAAGTTAAGGGGTCAAACATATATAAAGAAACAAGTAGGGTTCAAAACTCAATTCTCTTTTTTTTATTATATACTCAAGCTTCTTCTAATTAATTTTCCTCCTCCGTCGAGTACACACACACTCGCAGAGTTTTCTCTTCGTCGGCTCCTTGAAGCTCTATATCATCTTCGACTAATATCATCTATTTCCTCTCTTTCGTGATTTGGGTTTTTATACTTCGACTCGAATCGTTGTTTGATGAAGTGATTTCGAGTTTTTTAGGGTTTTTTGCAGAGTCTTCTTCTTCTTCCGATTTCTGAGTTTTTAGGTCGAAGAAGAAGATGATCTTCAAGATCGAAAACGTTACAGTCTACTTCCCATATGAAAACATATACCCAGAACAATACGAGTACATGGTTGAATTGAAACGAGCCCTAGACGCTAAAGGACATTGTCTTCTCGAGATGCCTACAGGTACTGGCAAAACCATTGCTCTTCTCTCTCTTATCACAAGCTATCGTCTCTCTCGTCCTGATTCTCCCATGAAGCTTGTCTATTGCACTCGTACGGTACACGAGATGGAGAAAACGTTAGCTGAGCTTAAGGTGCTCCATGATTACCAAGTAAAACATCTCGGCGCTCAGGCTAAGATCCTCGCGATTGGTCTTTCCTCTAGGAAGAATCTTTGTGTTAACACTAAGGTTTTAGCGGCGGCTAATCGCGATTCCGTAGATGCAGCTTGTAGGAAACGGACGGCTAGTTGGGTTAGGGCTTTAGCGGCTGAGAATAAAAATGTAGAACTCTGTGACTACTTTGAAAACTACGATAAAGCTGCTGAGAATGCCTTATTGCCTCCTGGTGTTTATACTTTAGAGGTAAGATTTATCCAAAAAAAGTTTAGATTTTGAATTTATTTGAAGGGCCTCTGTACATTGTGGCTTATGGTGAATATGTGTTTCAATGTTAGGATCTAAGGACGTTTGGTAAGAATCGAGGATGGTGTCCTTACTTCCTTGCAAGGCATATGGTTCAATTCGCTAATGTTATTGTGTATAGCTACCAGTACTTGCTGGATCCTAAGGTTGCTGGGATTATATCAAAGGAGTTACAAAAGGAGTCTGTTGTAGTGTTTGACGAGGCGCATAATATAGACAACGTGTGTATTGAAGCGCTAAGCGTCAGTGTGAGGAGGGTTACAATTGAAGGAGCTAATCGAAACCTTAATAAGATAAGGCAAGAAATCGATAGGTACGCTATTCTTTTCCTACATTACTCTTGACTTCGCTTTTGCATGCTACTCTTAATTATAGGTGACCTGGTTGCTTGATGATATTTATTGAAATTCTTATAACGCTATTAAAGTTGTTTAACTGGTAGGAAGGTTCAAGACTACAGATGCAGGGAGATTGCGAGCTGAATACAACCGGCTGGTTGAGGGTTTAGCATTGAGAGGGGACTTATCTGGTAAGTATATAGTTAGAAAGGGGGTGCGTGGTTTGGTTGATTCTATGAACTTGACACAACAAATATGCTTTTTTGCAGGAGGTGATCAATGGCTTGCAAACCCTGCTCTACCCCATGATATTCTGAAGGAAGCCGTCCCAGGAAATATTAGACGGGCTGAGCATTTTGTGCATGTTTTACGCCGATTACTTCAGTTCTTAGGAGGACGGCTGGATACTGAGAACATGCAGAAAGAAAGCCCTGTTAGCTTTGTATCATCGCTTAATTCTCAGGCTGGGATTGAGCAGAAAACACTGAAGTTCTGTTATGACCGGCTCCACTCTCTCATGTTAACCCTTGAGATTACGGATACAGATGAGTTTTTGCCTATCCAGACAGTGTGCGACTTTGCAACTCTTGTCGGAACGTATGCACGAGGCTTTTCCATCATCTTTGAGCCTTATGACGATAGAATGCCTCATATTCCAGATCCTATTTTGCAGGTCAGTATATGTTGATCTGTAATTGTGTATAATTGGGTATTGTTGCTCAAACGTAAATTGTGCCATATCTATTAAAAAATGTATCTGAAACATAACTCCTTTTGTGTTTTAGTTAAGCTGTCATGATGCATCTCTGGCTATAAAACCGGTGTTTGATCGTTTCCAGTCAGTAGTGATTACGTCAGGAACCCTGAGCCCAATTGATCTTTATCCCCGTCTTCTTAATTTCAATCCTGTTGTTAGTCGAAGCTTTAAGATGTCAATGACGCGAGATTGCATCTGCCCTATGGTTTTAACTCGAGGAAGGTATGCTGGTATTAAAAAAGGTTCCTGATCACTGGCATTATTGTTTTCTGATCTTTTTGAATTTACCCTAGTGATTATTATTTATATTTATTTCAGTGATCAGCTTCCTGTGAGCACCAAATTTGACATGAGAAGTGATCCTGGTGTTGTGAGGAATTATGGAAAGCTTTTGGTAGAGATGGTATCTATTGTTCCTGATGGAGTTGTATGCTTCTTTGTTAGTTACTCATACATGGATGGCATCATTGCTACATGGAATGAAACCGGAATTCTAAAGGTAAGTTTATTCTTTGACCCTTACAATGTCTTGATTATTTCACAGATTTACATCGAATTTCATATGCATGTATTTGTTTTTGCTATATGCATTAATGTATACTTGTTTCCTGAGATTAACACTGCTCTTTATTTTACGTAGGAAATAATGCAACAGAAACTTGTCTTCATCGAGACGCAAGATGTTGTAGAAACAACATTGGCACTGGACAATTATCGCAGGGCTTGTGATTGTGGAAGAGGTGCAGTGTTTTTCTCTGTAGCCAGGTAAGCTCTTTTATATGCGATTGCTAGATAGTTTTGGAAATGGCAATAAATTTCTGGTTATGCTTATTCGGTTCTGTCGTTATGTATATAAAATTGGATCCACTTCGTCTCAGTTTTTGCATGTTAATTACAGGGGAAAAGTCGCTGAAGGTATCGATTTTGATCGTCATTATGGAAGACTTGTTGTAATGTTCGGTGTACCTTTCCAATATACATTAAGCAAGTAAGCTATACTCGATAATTGATTTCTCATATATTTTTTCCGTTTCTGTACTTTAGTCATATGTGTCAGTGGGAGATGTTAAATGGAAATCGTTTCAGGATATTACTTGCACGAATGGAGTATTTGCGTGATACATTTCAAATAAAAGAAGGCGATTTCTTAACTTTCGATGCCTTGGTATGATTCTGTTTTATGATTTTTTGATATGTATATATGGTGTCAATATTTTGCCTGTTTGTGATGGCCACTAACTTTTTGCTATGAACAGAGGCAAGCAGCTCAATGTGTGGGGAGAGTAATCCGGTCAAAGGCTGATTATGGGATGATGATATTTGCAGACAAGAGGTACATACACATACTCTCTGGTTATCTCTATACTCTCATTAAGTATGTGCTCAAGTATCTGTATTTCCCTCGAGAATAGATTACCAGGCCACACTGTTACATCAACGGGAAGAAATTGTAGAACATAATAGAGAGACGTATATGCTGAACTTTTGTTGATATCTCACATCTATTGGCTCTAATTAACGAGTGCGATTGATATCTAAACTTGCAGATATAGCCGTCACGACAAGCGGTCCAAATTACCGGGCTGGATACTTTCGCATCTGCGTGATGCTCACCTAAATCTAAGCACTGACATGGCTATTCATATTGCTCGAGAGGTACAGCTAGGACTCACACCGTTTTTTCGGAATAAAGACATAGGAAGAAACAATAAGTATTAAGAATTAAAAAACTGTGGATTTTGATGCAGTTTCTAAGGAAAATGGCGCAACCGTACGATAAGACAGGTACTATGGGTAGGAAAACTCTGTTAACACAAGAAGATTTGGAGAAGATGTCTGAGACTGGTGTCCATGACATGGTTTATTAGTTAACCTGTCTTATCAGAAGTTCTTCCTTTAGCAAAACTGATCACAACACAATATTGTGTCATTTTTGCTTTTCACACTATTTTGGGGGCTAAAACTAAACCCAACGAAACCCAAACAGATGACATCACCATAGAGTCAGCTTGGACTATTCTCCAAACGAAGTCGCTTTGAAGCAGAAGCTGGACCTTAAGAAAGGCCCATCTCTTAGTAGCCGCTCATAAGAAAGGCCCATTAGTATTGTTTGATATCCATTACAAGTTAAAACTTACACGCACAATAAAAAGCAAACCCCCAAATTGATGCAATCACATCGTTTTGAGGTTGTTTTATGATAAAACGATGATCTATCTTTATATTCAAGTATACAGATAGAGAATAATATAATACAAGCTTACACAGACAACATAGAGGAAGTAGCCAAGAGAGAGAGAGAGAGAGAGTATTAGAAATTCTTTTGCTGTATAGAGAGAGCCCTTCAATAGAGGCTGATACAGCTTTTTCATTATTTCATAAAAGTTACATCTACAAAGGAGTGTATGTGATATTACCAAACTCCTTTCTTTGACATCCTAAGGAAATGCGCAAGGCTGACGCTCGGTTTTTCACCTGAATCGCCACTCTTCTTCCATTTGATCGCCGTTGTCTTTGTTGCTTTCTTTCCTATTTGTTCTGTTGCAGTTATAGACACCAGATTGTGATACTGCTCCAAAGAAAAACAATTTCTTTTAAGCTGCTACTCTCTACATCATTATCCAACATTTAAGCACAACATAATGGCTCAGGGGATGCTGTTTGCCTCATACCTCACAAACACCGTGCAGTAGCAATCTATGGAATGGGTCTTGAACCTTGAGCTCAAGAAAATCTCCTTCACCACCTTCCTCGATAAAGTGACTTATACAGTTCTGTGAAAAGAATAAACAATTCAAGTGAGACTAGTAGCAAAGGGTGTATTTACAATATCTGAAGAATGTATACCTCATATCCCTCGATTAGTTCAGGTAAAAAGCTACGTCGAAGCGCCTCTCTTGTTCCACACTCTATTCTCCGCCAAGCATTTAAGACAGAGGTTTTATCAGCATCCACATGACCTTTCGGTCTTACAGAAGACTGGTTCAAGGAATCCATGATATTTGCCTGAAAAAACACAGTTTACAATTATATTTAATACTTGAAGAAAAAGTATGCCTAGCAAACCACTCCACTGAACCTACAAACTTTCAGATAATTATCACAGTAAGCACCGGGTGACAAAAAAGACGGTAAAGTTACCTCCTTGTCCATGTCTATGTTTCTAAATTTATCCCATTCTCCAACATTAGTCAAAGAAAAGGCAGAGGGTGGGACATCATCACCTGTAGAATCAGTGGAACAATGAATGCTACCACGGATGACATTTTATCGGAGACTACATGGAAATAAAGTCTAGACAGTAACATTACCCCATGGAGGTGGGGCAAACAAGCCTCTGATTTCTTGGGCATCTAAACGAGGAACAAGCTCCATAAGAATACGATCATTTAGCCACCTCCTAGATCGACGGTTACTAACCTGGCATCAACAGAAGAAAAAAACTCATTAGCAGCTGCATAGAAGAATATCTCAAAACCAAAAAAAAAAGAAATTATCTTTGATACACTGTCTTATATAACCAGTTGGTAAAAGTAAGGAAAATCAAAGATCAGTAAGCATTAAAAAGGAACAACATTTACACAAAAGAAATCAATTTTTGGGACAATTCTTATAGAAACGCTACGACAGGGACAAAAAAGAAAAGGAACTAACTTGTCCGGAGAGGCTCTCGAGGGCCTCAATTTTCTTCTCAAGCGAGAGGCCACGAGAAGCACTCCTACTACCATCTCCTGCAAATCAAATCCCTAATTACATTTGATTTTCACAGAGACAACTACAAAAAAGGAAAAACCCTGCCCCCCAACATAATTTGTTCGAATGAGATCTATATATCACTCGCCGATTATCTAATCCGCAAGAAAAAAATGTCAAAAATTTGAGAATTAGGGAGTTACCTCTACGGAGGGGATCAAGAGGGGACGACGACGAAGACATAAGAAGGCTCTCATCACGCCTCATAACATTGGTAGCCGCCATGATTTCAACACAGAGAAATTGGGTTTGATTTCAACAACAGAAACCCTAGGCCTCGATTTCGAAAGGATGCTTCTTTCCAGAGAGAGAGATAGACAACGGAGGATGCTGCGATTTTTAGACAAACAAAAGGACGTATTAAGAAGAGCCAAGGAATATTCCCGAATATGACAAATTAAAATCCAAACCGGTTTAAACGGTCTGCTTATGACTCGGTTAACTCAAGTGGTTTGTTTTACATGACTTCCATAGTGATAAAATAACGAATTAAACGGTGGGTGGGTCAACTATGGTAGTTAATATATATACAAGAACGTATCTAATAATATATCCTCTCCTGTGTTTCCCTGAAAATTTCACAAGCATTAAGTATTGGATGGGTCGATTCTGATCATGAGAGACTCTTGTATCTGATGAACATCTAGTGTTGGTGTTGGTGTTTGTGTCTGTGTTGTTGTTGATGGTTCTGAGATTGGGAGCATTGAACAACAAGTCTCATCATTCTTCTTTCCTTCTAACTCATTTCCATTCTCAGCCAATGCTTTTTCCAGTGACGCTTTCGCCACTCTTGTTATGCATACTATCAAAATCACTGCCACACAATTCACCACTATTTTTTATCAGATCAGACAATCCAATTTATACTTTTATTATATATACTTGGAAATGATTAGAAGAAGAGACTCACCAGCTAGAGCAATGCCAAACATCATTAGCACCTGCATCCACAGTTTTACAATGGGGAGAGAGAAGTTACTTCACAAAACAATAAAATCCAAACTATACAGATGAAGAGTCAAGATGATCACCAACGATAACTGATATGCATTTGTACATTAAAAGCAGACACACACTAGTATGATCTACGGCCATAACCAATCTAATCTAGTAGCCAAATGAACAAAAACTTACCCAGCGAAATACTGACACCTCGTGCCATCCATGTGTGATATCAGAAAGATCTTTCAGAGTCGTTCCAACATAAACCAACGCAAAGGTTATGGGCTGTTCCATTAAAACAATTCAAAAGGTTTAGTATTAACGATATAGATAATATAAGCAATCATCACATTCACATGCGTACTAAGTAAAACAATCTCGGTTGTTTTGGGTCGATCCATGAACTGGGTACATACATGTGATAGAGTGATACAAAGCGGGTTCAACCACAACTACTTATCTATATACAGAACTATCAGAGTATAAATGACCAACGTGCAAGCAAATAGTAAGAATATCAATACCATCATTCCCAACCAAGTGGCCAGCATGTATTCCCCTAAGCGAACAGGGGTTACAGATAGGAGGTAATTCAACATATTGAAGGGAAGTATTGGGACAACTCGCAGCAGCAAAACTATCTGCGAAGGAAGAAAATATCAACAGTTAGCACTAAACAAACCAAATGTAGTCCGAAATATGAGGTACTCTTTTCATGCCTTGAAGCCAGATCGCTGGATTGCAACAGAAACAGCTTGAAACTTTGGGTAATGCTTTATTTTGGAGGTCACATAAGATTTACCTATCTGCATGATACAAGAAAGAGAAAACATAATCAATAGCAACAACTAGACGGCAGAGATACGGATGTAGAAAAACAGGAATCATTTACATCTCTGGTTATATGAGGAAACACCATTGCAGGCGAAATATATTAAAACAGATACTATCGTATCAAAAAGACATACCGTTCTACCTAGTAGAAATGCTGCTGTTGCACCCAATGTAGCTCCAAGAGAATCGGCTACAAATCCTACTGGCAGGCCAAAAAGATAACCACCTCCTAGCTGCAAAGACCAAATCACAAGTATCAGAACAAAAGCACCCTTGATTTCACTACTTAGTTATGAATCGACGCCTACAGTGAGTACAGAAGCAGGAACCGCCACAATTGTGAGAGGAACATAAGCCAAAGCCCTGTCAGATATCAATGAGTTTAAAAGGGCACATCACAAGAGTCATTTAAGGTGGCTTCAAAGCAATGTTATCAATATAAACAGATTACTGATGGAAAACCAATGTTGAAAAAGAGAGAACCAACAAAACTTACAATGCAAGTGGACCAAAAGGGCCAAGATCTTCCTTAATCCATAACAAAAATTCCTTCAATTTCTGCAGAAAGGAAACATAACAATGATTCTATATAACACCATTCTACTAACTCTAGCAAACTTCTGGACATTAACTTCATAACCAAATCAATAAAGGAAAGAGAGAAATTGCCTGTTCGACCGGTAGAAAAATGAAGGCGGCGAAGATAGCGATAAGGAGAAGCAGCGAGATCGCGATTCTAAAAGTAGACGGAGTAAAAGACATCGCCGCCATATACAAGGATCTGAGACGACGTCTCCACCAAGGACTAGAATGGTCGTCTTCATCGCCGTCGTAATCATATTGATCTCCGTTTACATAAGCTCCTGGCTTAAGCCACGGCCTTGCCCTTAAGCCCTCCACTTTCGCCAGATTTGTCTTTCCCTCCCCTCCCCAAAAAAGTGAAATCCTGCGTTTTCTTCACCGCGATTCCAAAGATACGCTTCTTCAGATGCGTCGCTTCTCTCTCCTCCGAATAAGCAAAAGAAGCATAAGAGAGAGAGAGAGGATTGAGATTCAATTCTTCTTCGAGATTTCACTGTTCTTCTTCGATCTTGAGATTTCTGTTGCGTCTCCGGTTTCACTGTGAGAAGAAAGAAAAAATCCGAGAACTTTTATGTTTTTGCCATTAATGGCCCAAATATTTGGGCTTATTGTTTGAGTCCAAAAGCTCAAATAAAGTAGCCAATCAGAATTTAAGTTGACTTTTCCTTTTTTTAATATTCGCTTCCTATTGGTTAACAGCTGTTGCCACGTCAGCCAATATCTTTTTTTTGACAAAAATACCCTCAAATGAGTCAGAGAATTACGCATATGAGCCTTAAATACACCGACCTATTTTTCCGGGTAATACACAAACACACTTTAATAAATTTACGGAGCAAACATCGTCTTCCTCTCGTCGCCGATCTAATACCCTCCGTTACGAAAATCGTGTAAAGGCTTGTGTTTTTTTACTTCGTCTTTTTGTTTCCTCTTGGTTTCGAGATTTCGCTTATGAAGCGTTGTTTGATATGTTCGATTTTGGATATGTATGTCACTTTCCTCTTTTTGGATGAATAGGTTTCTTGATCGTTTATTTATTTTCTGTATGCAATTGTATGATTGTATCTATCTCTGTCTCTCTATTCAATCTGCATATAGGTGTAGGCCGGAGATATCGGGTTTTCATAAAGTTTCTTCTTTTATTCGTATGAATGCATTGTTATGTTATCCATTGTTATAAGGGTGCTCTCACTTTTATATATTGACATAATGTTGTTTATTGGTTTCTGCAGAGTTTTTTTAACTTTCACTGATGGGTTCAAGTTCTGTTTTTCTATCTCTTACTGAGATATTTCCTCAGGTAAACAAATATAGCATTTATCTCTTGTCTCTTTCGATTTGACTTGTAGTTCCCAGACTCATAAATAAACTGTGGTTAATGGTTATGGTGTTATCTGGTTTATATTTTGTGATGCTGGTTTCTAATATGTTTCCTCTTTATCATTTGTTATAACTTCTGCTGTTAAATCTAGAAAGCACCCATGCATCTGAACTTGCTTTATCAGATTGTTGTATTGTGCACTTAATATATCAGTTCATTTCCTAGATTTTGACATCACTTTAGACATTATTTTGTGTTATCAAGTAGGTTTCATGTCTTTCCCTATTTTAATATAAGCCACGTTGTACAAAAAAAACATTTCCACTGCAGATTGATGCACGGATTTTGAAGGCTGTTGCTATAGAACACCCAAAAGATGCTGATGAAGCTGCTGCTGTAGTTCTTTCAGAGATTGTTCCTTCGCTTCCTACTAATTCCTCAGTAAATTTTATTCGACCTCGGAACAAGTCACATGTAACTAGTTCAGCGTGTAAAGGTACAACTTTAGCACATAAAAAAGAACCATGTTTTCTTTCTTGTATAGGTCAACGTTTTTCATTTTTCGCATATGTTACTAAAACACTTGTTTAAATTGCAGCAGGAGGTGATTGCAAAGATGTTTCTAGGCGCAGTAGGTTTCTTGCAGCTTCTGGTTCAAAGTCCAGGGCCTCTTCTTCTACTTCTTCAGAAACTGTCCCTCTGGTTTTTGGTCGTGGCCATGTTACCTGTGGTCCAAGTACTAAATTGGTCTTTAATAGGAACGAGTTAACAAATTTGCCACTAAATGTCGAAGATGAGGAAGTCAAATATTTGAAAAAGGATCCTGGAAAAGAGCACGAAAACTATGATTTCTTTGGTACGGGGTTTGATGTTCCGAGCAAAGCACAAACTGGCTTGCACGAGGCAGAGGATGATCTTGGCTCAGTGGTCTCTTCCGTCCATCAAGACAACATCAATACAACTAACGAATTTTGGCGAGATCTTTATATTCAAATGACAAGTAATCAAGCAGAATCAAGCACAAGCAGAAATTCAGAAAATGCTGTACAGAAGCTGGTCGATTTAACTCCTGGAAACAATATAACAAATAAACAGCAGGGTTTTGAAGTTGAGACTGGGAATACAAATGTTGTGGACGAGACTTCAAAGGGTTCATTGGCCAGTGAAAATGGTGATACTGACTCTGGTGGTGCTTTTATCTCATCAACTCATGGATGCAGTGTTGATAACCTTGAAGAGATTATAGAAGATGCCAAAAGTAACAAGGTATATTGACTGACATATAATACTTTACATCCTTCAAACCTGTGAAATTATTTTACTTACATCGGAGATGTGGTCACTAGTGTTGAGATCTAGAAAAGCTGGTCGCGATGTTAACATTTTTATTTTAGTTTAGAGTTTGTAATGATACTTTAACATGATCCCATTTTTTTTATTATGAACTTATGTAGAAAACCTTGTTCACTGTGATGGAAACGGTTATGAAGTTGATTAAAGAAGTTGAACTTCAAGAGAAGGATGCGGCAAAGTCAGAGGAGGAAGCTGCTACTGGAGGTTTAGATACTCTTGAAAAGGTTCAAGAGCTCAAGAAGATGTTGGAACATGCCAAGGAAGGGAATAACATGGTAATGTTATTATTACCTATACGTGTTTCTCAACGTGCCTTGTTTTTTTTAATAAGGAGAACTAATTTACTATGACGTTTTGCAGCATGCTGGTGAAGTATTCGGAGAGAAGTCAATTTTGGCTGCTGAAGCAAAAGAGCTTGAAAACCGCTTGCTTAACTTAACAGAAGAACGTAACAAATCTCTTTCTGCCCTTGATGAGGCATGCTTCATCTGCTAATTTTCAACTATATCTCTTTTTTTTTGTGTCATACTTTTGAGAGATTTATCTGATTGTGTTATTTTTTTTTTGCAGATGCGTGAAACTCTTGAAATAAGGCTAGCAGCAGCATTGGAGATGAAATGGGCAGCTGATAAGGAAAAGAAAGAGAAAGAAGATGATGCACTTAAGGCACTTGCTGAACAAGAAGCCATTATGGAGAAAGTAGTCCAAGAATCAAAGCTTTTGCAGCAAGAGGCTGATGAAAACTCCAAGGTATATATCACTGTTATAAACACTAGCCATGAATTTTCTCTACTTCTCAAAAATGCTTCTCAATCTCAGAAATTCATTTTTTATTCATTCTCGGCCATGCAGCTTCGAGAGTTTCTTATGGATCGTGGTCAGATTGTTGATTCCTTACAGTAAGTCTCATTCTCGACCCACCTGTTTAGAACACCTATGAATCCTTTTTAGTGATTAGTCCTGCTTGGTCTTTCGAATGGATCTTTAATATATCTATTTGTTCTTTGAGCAGAGGAGAGATTTCTGTCATATATCAAGATGTGAAGCTGTTGAAAGTGAAATTAACCAAATCAGTATCCTCGAGCCAGACTAGTTCTTGCGGTTCATCTACGAGAAGTTTTGTACATGAGAATCCTTGTGAGAGATTGAATGGAGTGCTTGAAACCTCAAACAACACAAAGATGATCCCAGAAGCAGCAGCAACTTCAATGAACAAAGAGAAATGTGACTTTAGAGAGCTTACTGAAGAAGATGGTTGGGACATGTTTGACAAGGAAATTGAGCTTTAAAGATGTTGTGTTGGTGCTAAAGAATAAACATATGGGTTACTTATCTACTAAAGAATAAAATGGACTTGTTCACTAGTTATATATCACAATATACTAAACTTGGATCAGGGATTGTATGTGTAGTGGTTACTTATGGATTTTGTAATTAGATTGTAAAATGAAATAGTAAATTATGATGTACAGTGAGTGAAGGGAGACCATACACACCCTCTGAAACAAAAAGGCTTAAACTTGGGAGGTCCGTTGAGTTAATATCCAAAGAAGGAAGAAGACAAAACCTCTCTTTCACTCCGCAAAAAGATACCAAAGACACACTACAGTTTCAATCACTGAAAAAGCTCTTCTTTCATCTTCTTCTCAATGGCGGTGACGATGTTTTCGAGACAGTAAGCTCGACTTTTCTTAAACGTTTTTGTCTTCTTTACGCTTCCTTGTGTTTTCCCCTGCTTCATCGTGTTTCGATTTAGTATCTTGATCCTGTGACTTCTTGTTTTACTTGGTGATTTCAGGGTTATTTATTGGCTGGATTGCTAAAGTTTAGGGAGAAGAGAGAAGCTTTGTTTTACTTTGCTTAAATAATGTCTGCTTGGTCACCATCAGTTGGGATGGGATCTTGTTATATCAATTATAGCATTACTAGAACATGGAAGTTTCCTTCTTCTAGTTTTTTTACTGGTAAGAACAAGACCAAACCTGGATCCAAGACACTGTTATTTACAAGAAAACCTTTCTTGGGGGATCTGGTTACAAGCGCTTTGCGTAGTTATCGTTTGAGTAAGATTTGTGCTTCAAACGCTTCTATGGAGGTGAGGGAACAAGTTTCTACCAGGAGTGCCCAGATTGGTAGCCAAAAGAAGGTAAGATCTTATTTATTCAGGACGAAATGTGGTGCTCTTGTTAAAGTTAAAGTTGAAAAGAAGATAGAAAAGTATAGTATCATGGTTTATGTCTCATCTTTGGAACTAAGTGGTGATGAAAAGAGTAGACTGGTGATGGCTTGGGGTGTATACAGGTCTGATTCTTCGTGTTTCTTGCCTCTGGATTTCGAAAACTCTTCTCAAGATTCACAAACCCACACAACAGAAACACAATTTGTGAAAAGCCCCTTGTCTGAGCTAATGCTTAGGCTAGAATTTGATGGGAAAGAGTCTCCTTTCTACCTGTCATTTCATCTTAAGTTACTGTCAGGAAAAGATCAAGTCGGTTTAGACATGCTGACACACAGGGACACTAGCTTTTGTGTCCCGGTTGGTTTTAGTGCTGGTCATCCAATGCCATTAGGCCTTTCTTCTGGACCCCATGACGAGTCTTGGAACTTTGCGTTCTTTTCAAGAAACTCAAAGAACGTGGTTTTATGCTTGTATGATGATAGCACAACCGATAAACCTGCGTTAGAGCTTGATCTTGATCCTTATGTCAACCGAACAGGTGATGTTTGGCATGCTTCAGTTGAGAATACCTGGGATTTTGTTAGATATGGGTACCGTTGCAAGGAGACTGCTCACTCAGAAGAAGAATTCGATGTTGAAGCTGATCATATCGTTTTGGATCCATATGTCAGAATCATTAGTAAATCCATCTCTCAGAAGTTTCTTGGAAGTTTATTCAAAACCCCTTCTTTTGATTGGGGACAAGATGTATCTCCGAACATACCACTGGAGAAACTCATCGTTTATCGATTGAATGTAAAGGGTTTTACACAACACAAATCCAGCAAGTTACCGAGTAATATAGCAGGGACTTTTTCTGGTGTAGCTGAGAAAGTGAATCACTTGAAAACCCTTGGAACCAACGCTGTCCTCTTGGAGCCGATATTTTCATTCTCCGAGCAAGAAGGTCCTTACTTTCCATTTCATTTCTTCTCACCAACGGACATGTATGGACCTTCCAATGGCCTAGAATCCGCAGTTAACTCAATGAAAGAGATGGTAAAGACATTGCACAGTCAGGGGATTGAACTACTTTTGGAAGTAGTTTTTACGCATACTGCTGAATTTGGAGCTCTTCGCGGAATTGATGACAGTTCCTATTACTATAAGGAAAGGGTCAATGATCTAGATTCTAAGAGTTACTTGAACTGTAACTTTCCTGTTGTTCAGCAGTTGATTTTGGAGAGCTTGCGTTATTGGGTAGCTGATTTTCATGTAGATGGATTCTGTTTCATAAATGCTTCCTCTCTCTTGAGAGGAGTTCATGGAGAAAACCTCTCTCGTCCTCCCTTGGTTGAAGCAATATCTTTCGATCCACTGCTTGCGGGGACCAAAGTAATCGCTGATTGTTGGGATCCACATGACACTATGATGCCAAAAGAAGTGCGGTTTCCACATTGGAAGAGATGGGCAGAACTGAATACAAGATATTGTCGGAATGTACGGAACTTTGTTAGGGGAAAAGGCGTTCTTAGCGATCTGGCTACAAGAATTTGTGGAAGTGGTGACATATTCACTGATGGAAGAGGTCCAGCCTTCTCCATCAACTACATTTCAAGAAACTCAGGACTCTCTCTTGTTGACTTGGTCAGTTTCAGTGGCCCTAAGCTAGCTTCAGAGCTAAGTTGGAACTGCGGAGAAGAAGGCGCAACAAATAAATCAGCTGTTCTTCAAAGAAGGCTAAAACAAATCCGAAATTTCTTGTTTATACAATACATTTCACTTGGAATTCCGGTGCTTAACATGGGAGATGAATGCGGAATCTCTACAAAGGGCTCTCCTTTGTTGGAATCACGGAAACAATTTGACTGGAACATGTTAGCTTCAGCCTTTGGTACACAGATCACACAGTTTATCACCTTCATGACTTCATTAAGAGAACGGAGAAGCGATGTGTTTCAAAGGAGAAACTTTTTGAAACCTGAGAATATTGTTTGGTACGCAAATGACCAAACAACTCCGAACTGGGAAGACCCTGCTTCCAAATTCTTGGCACTAGAGATCAAAGCTGAGGTAGAGGAAGAAGAAACTGCGTCATTGGTTGAACTAGTAGAGCCAAATAAGAGCAATGATCTGTTCATCGGATTCAATGCAAGTGATAGTCTTGAGAATGTTATCTTACCTCCAATTCCCGAGGGAAGCAAATGGAGGCGATTAGTCGACACAGCTCTTCCTTTTCCGGGATTTTTCTCTGCCGAAGGAGAAATAGTCGTAGCAGAAGAGCAGATAGAACAACTTGTGTATGAGATGAAGCCGTACAGTTGTACCCTTTTTGAAACCATCAATTCTAATGTTTAGAACTCAAGTTATGATCTTTGTATATGTTATTGTGTATAATGGTGTTAACATTTCACCATCTTCGCTTATGGCAAACCATACCTTTTATGAATTCTAATCATATGGCACGTTACACTTGCTATACAGACAACTTTAACTTAAGTTACTCTTGATGAGTCCATGTCTTTTTCCTCTGTTTGGTTTATCTCAAAGCAAGATGAAACTAGATACATGATAAGACTTTTGTAGATTCTAAAAGCTTTTCATCAAAGAGTTAAAAGAAAACAGATGATCCTTTGATAAAGTTATTGAAACCAGATTAATTCCAGATCAAACCATCACACAAATTGAAAAACTCTTGTTAGTCAACAGATTTAAGTTTGGAGATACAAGACTTGGTAGAATCAGCCACCTCTAGCCTCTCTTCTAGCGGCATCGTGAAGCAAATCAACATCGACTCCATCAGGAGGTAACTGCACGTACCTTACCACTGATCCTCTAATGAAACAATTTCTCACCGAAAGCTACACAATTCAGCAGAGAAAAAAGCATAAGCTACAAATCAGCAGGAAAAAGATCTTAGAGGAAACATGTTACTCTACAAGAGAACATTCTTGATGCGCCAAGATATAGAAACTCAATGCGGAAGAGAAAACAATATAAAAGCTAAAAGCATTAAAATTGTTTCTGCAACTTCTGCCTAAACTCGACAAACCTTAAAATGGTTACGTAAATCGCAGTATACAAGTAGCATTCTCGATAAACTGAATCGATATCACCTAAAAGAAGCATCTAATCCTTGGTCGAGTAAAAGCATAAAATATAAACAGATAAAGATCACCAGTTTATAGTGGAGGACAAACTCAAGTATAGCCACAAATGGGAAAAACTAAATAGTGTGATAGGTTCTAAATACATCAAGCTTCCAAATTTATCAATTTCAGAAGTGATATTTTGCAGCCTAACTGGTTATGTCTCAAAATCAAACCTTTTCCTAAGTGATAAACAACTATGGATCACATCAAGCACAAACAATAAAAGACAAAATAAACCCTATAAAGGAAGAAAAGTTACCATGTGAGGGTACTTGTCTTGATCAACAACCCTTGTGTTCTCTAGCTTGATGTTGAGATACTGATCCACTGAATGAAGAGTCCCTCTTATGGCTAAATCATTCTTTAGCTCAACAGTCACTTCTTGTCCGACCAAATCTTTGAAGTAAGAAAAAAACAACTGTGCCCACATAACAATACAAAATCTCAAAACCCTAAAACCCATCGGCTAAAAACCCATTAATAAACAACAAAGAAAGATGAGACCTTTCTTAGATCAAATAAAGCTAAAATTCAGGAAAGACGAAATAAAGTTTACAAATTTACCATTTTTTTGCTCTCTTCTGTGATTCCTTCTTCTGCTCGCAATTCAACAACGAAAGTGAAGACTTCGCGAAAGTTTGAGACTTTACAAATTTTCTCTCGAGCAGAGTAACCTAATGATTTTTGGGTTTATTTTAGAATATACGAAACAAAATGGGTACTTTATGTAATTATTCAAAAGTATAGGTATACTATCGTAAATTACTTTTTATTTTGGTCCCACAGGCCACAACAACAACAAACAGATCTATACAAATCTGATATATATATATATATATATATATATATAATTATATATATATATCAATGAGGGTACGTATAAGCCTTTTCAACGAGGGCTGTGATTTTCTCAGGTTAATATTTTTCTCTGGTTTGATTATAAAACCTGACTTTCATGGCTTCTCATAACTATTCAACACATGGGTTTAGTCTTCTTCAAGAGTTGGGAAGTCACGAAACTGTAAAGGTCAGTTTTTTTTTTATCAAACATCCTCTGTTTTTTGTTTGTTTGACTTGCTCTGCTATAATCATGGAGATAGTATGAATGAATTTCTCGTTGAATCCTTATTATTCTCTTATCTTTGTTTGATTCTTATGTATATGTATGATTTAGCAAAGCCGGTCTTACCAAGTGAATCCTGGAGGGCAAAAACATGAGAACACTTACAATTTGAAGCTACAACAACACTTGGAGCCATGGAAGCCTTTTTGTTCTTTGAGTAAATCTAATCACTTTGTGGAATCTGAATCCAACATGAAGAAGCCTAGGCTATTATTAGATGTTTATGGTATGTGTGTTTGTTTCGATTAGATAATAATGCTTTTCAACAAATTTTAATGGGTTTTTCGTGTTCACATCAACTCCTTATGTGTTATACAGAGACAGTCCAAGAAGAGGTGACTGAATTCGTTTTGTCCAAAACAGAGGAACTCAAAGGAAGAGTATTTGATATGTCTCTGTTGCATGATTCGATACCAATCTCTTCTGTTCTTTGCTTGAATCAAGACTCTGTGTCCATTGATCCATATGCTCAAATTGTGTTCTCAAGTAGCAGAGCCGAGTTCTATATGTCGAAAAACTCAGCAAGATGGAGAAAGCTTTCACGGCTTGTACCGCGGTTTCAGAGGTTATTTACTTCTTCTTTACAACTTAGATCTATACCTACAAATCTCATCTTTTAGGTCTCAGTTTGAAGTTTTGCTCTTTCCTTTAGCAGATTCGACACAGAGGTAGACGCGTTTAATCTTGATCCTGTTACACCAGTTCCTGTAAAGAGGTATCTATCTTGTATCATCCTCTAGCTTCTTGTACTGTTGATCTTTTCTTGCTTCTTAAAGAACTTTACTCTCGATTATCAATAGGCCGGAGAAAATTAGGGTCAAGCCATCACCAAAGAAACGCAATCCCGAGATAAGAGAGAAGGAGAAAGATCTCCGCAGACGAAACCATCTTCATGCATTTGAGATCCTTTTCTCATTGATGTTAGGCAGTGAACAACATAGACAAACCACAATGCTATCTCTTAAGAAATCATGTGGAGACCTCTCAGAGCTTTTGACTCGACTTTCAATCGGTTTTGCTGGAATTGGTATTGCTGTCTTCTTCTCGGTGTCCTGTCATGTTGCTTCTGGGCCAGTATCCTTTTGCGCAAACGAGGTCTTCGAGACTGCTTTGAGTTTCAGTTTGGTATTGCTCTCATGGTCAGTGAATAGACTCAGGGAAGCCATTGTCGATGTCAACAGGAAGACAATCAAAGACGAAGAGATACAACATCGAGTTAATAGTAGAATGAAGGATGTGTACCTTAGAGCAGCAACAGCCCTTGCCATGTTTGTACTTAGGTTCCGATGATGAATGTTGTGTCCTGATGATTTGGAGTCAAGCTTTAACTCCATTGAAGGCTAGAGAAATATTCTGTGAATGTGAGGATGAAAAAGGGTTTTTTTTTACAGTTTTGACACCATAAAAGTAAAGAGAAACTGATAACATTATGAAGATATCATAGAGTTAGTTTTTTCATATAAAGAGAAAACAACCAAATAATGGAGGCAAATCGCCAGAAACTTACAAAAACAAGTAGAAGGAAAGAAAAAAAGCACACCATTTTAAAATTACATTAAGCTTTGGATGATGGCGATTCTTCATCGTCATCTTCAATGTCCCAACTTAAGTCTTCATCTTCCTCTGCAGCACTTAGACGTTTACGCAGCTCAGTTCTGCTTGGACTACCACCAGATCGACTTGGTTCCTTACTATCGATGCTACTCATATCCTCAATCTCGTCCCATCCCAAATCCTCTTCTGATGGCTGTTGTGTTGATGAAGAAGCAGCAACATCTTGTTTAGCTGAGTCTTTGGATGGAACAGTCTCATCAGGTTCTGGAACAGCCTCGGGTTTTCCTGAATCTTGAACTGCAGCATCATCAGATGCAGAAGCAGCGGCATCAACAACTGTTTTTGATTCTGGAACAGCCTTGGGTTTGCTCGAATACCGAATCGGAGCCTCATCAGATGCAGAAGCAGAAGCATCAACAACCTCTATTGATTCTGAAACTTCCTCATTACCAGTTTCCTTCTTCATCTCAGAATCTGTATTTGCCTTCAAACCAACATTGCTCACTTCAATCACTGAATCTGCACTCGTCACTTTATCTTTCGTGTTCGTGCTCTCTTCCATCACTGAATCTTTCACCACATCTCTACTACCCTTATCATCGTTCCCTTCAAGTTTCAATCTTGAAACATCTTCGGTAGCTTCATGAACTTTCTCGCTGGTTTCCTCTTCATCATCAATATCCCAGCTCAACTCTTCCTCATCATCCAAAGAGATGGCTCGTTTCACAAGATTAGCCCTCAAGTCTTCAGCTTGCTTGAGCTTGTGAACCTTATAGAAATACCTAAACCAGAAAGTCTCATGAACAACCATACTCGGAACAACCCGTTTATAAATTCCTTTCATTTCTCCATTTTCCTCAAACAATCTCTCCATCTCTTCTGCTTTCTCATCAAAAGAAAACTCAGATTCCCACTTTCTGTAATCACCTGAATCCTCATTCTCTTCACAGTAAGTATTGATATCGCCTTGAACAGCGCGAACCTGAGCATCGAAACGACTATACGGCTTCGAGCTAAAGCTACCACGACGACCTAAACTACTACTACTACTGCTATTGTTATCAGAGGAATCAGATTCGTTACCAGCGGCTAATATAGCTTCTTTACCTTGAGCGATGATCTCAGCCGTGCCTTTTAGCACGGTGTTCCCAATCTCGTCAATGGCATGTCCCATAGTACCAAGCGATCCTTGAGCCACTTCGATCTCTTTCTTCAAACCTGTACCGAACTCTTCGAGATCTCTTCTATAGGTTTCGATCACTGATTCGGATCTGGTGGCTATGGTTTTCATCAGACCACCGAAACTCCATCCACCTTCGTCTTCGTTAGCGTTAGATTGCTCTGGTCTTGTTTGTTCTTCGCTTTCTTCTTGTGAATCGGTGTCGGTTCCTTGAGGATCTAGCTCGTCCGAGAAGACGGATTTGAAGAAATCCATAGCGAAAAAGCTCAGATCTTAGCGAAAATGGCTATATGAATCACCGTTTTCGATCGATTTTGAGACGATGAAGAAACGAATTTGGAGCGTGAACGATCACAAGGCGTGAAGTTTTCGCCTATAACACAAGGAGAGACGTCAGTTTCATTGATTTTGTTGTAAAATAATGTCATTTATTATCTCAAAACATGTTTTATTTGGATAATTATCACTTACCAAACAAGGGCCTAAATCGACGAATTAATAAATGGGCCTTAAGTGGGCTTGTCCAATAAAACAACCCAAAACCCTAGAATTTTATTTAACGGAACAAAACGTCGAAGGGTTTTTGGTCTTCTTCGCTCACAAACCTTGATTTTCAATCGCCATTGTTGTGCTGCTTCGATTTAAGGAGTAGAGAGAGAGAGAGAGAGAGTCTCTAATGGTGATGAGAAAGTTACAGTTACCGTTGAGCCAGACGCAGAAGGTTAGGTTCGAGAGAGCCATCGAGCGGCTTCAATCGCTGTCATCGACGGCAAACTCTGACGCTTCTGTTATCGTCACCGACTCCATTCCCGTTAACCACGATGATGCCTTCCTCAAGTAATTTCTTCTCCCTCTCAGATTTCTACGTTTTTTTGTCAATTTCGTTTTTCAAGATATGTTTATTTGATTGAAGGGGACACGGAACTTCTGAGGTAAACGGTGAGTTGCTCGCGACGGTATGTGGAGTTGTTGAGCGTGTCGATAAGCTCGTCTATGTACGCACCTTACGAGCCAGGTCAGTGTTTTGATCTTTGAAATTTGTGAATGAATATAAAACTTTGCTCTGAGATTAAGTAGATTTGATGGTTCAATGATCTTACGGTTAGGTACAAGCCTGAGGTTGGGGATATTGTGGTAGGCCGTGTCATTGAGGTAGATTTTTGTATTTTGTTGTTAGGGTTTTGTTATTAGATTTAGAGATTACCACAAGTGTTTCAATCAATGTTGCGCCATCTTTTAACGAGTCTTTACTTGTTTAGGTTGCTCAAAAACGTTGGAGAGTAGAGCTCAACTTTACTCAAGATGGAGTGCTTATGCTTTCTTCCATGAACATGCCTGATGGAATTCAGGTTACTATTTGATTCCTCGACTTTTTTTGATATTTGAATGATTACTAGAAGTTATATGTTTGCTTCATTGATATAAGTTTCTCGCTCTTGGCAGCGGAGAAGAACGTCTGTGGATGAACTCAATATGCGGAATATCTTTGTAGAACATGACGTCGTTTGTGTAAGTCCTACAATTGATAAATGTTTCATCTTTACATAGATTCTTTTTGAAAACAAATATATGCTGACAAAAAGGGTTCTTTCTTTTATATGTACAATCTCTTAGGCCGAAGTACGCAACTTTCAGCACGATGGTAGCTTGCAGTTACAAGCACGAAGTCAGAAGTATGGAAAGGTTGGTTCTGATTTAGTCACATACTCAAAGATGAAACAATGATTAATCCATGAAATCTCTACAGCTGGAGAAGGGGCAGCTTCTGCAGGTTGATCCTTACTTGGTTAAGAGAAGCAAGCATCATTTTCATTACATTGAAAGTCTTGGGATCGATTTGATTATTGGCTGCAATGGCTTCATATGGGTTGGAGAACACGTCGAAGTAAGAGATCCGATGATGATAGATGATCAAAAAGATGAAGAGATGATCTCATCGTCAACAAAGAAGACAGAAAAAGAACAAAACCATGTCCCACTCGAGACTCGACAAACCATATGCAGAGTCGGGAATGCGATACGTGTCCTTTCTAACCTAGGATTCACCGTGACTCTAGAAGTAATCACAGAGACTGTTAACCTCAGCAACTCGAAGAATATCGATATAAACGACATGCTTGGATCAGAGTTTCACGTCGTGGTCGCAGAGGCAGAAGCCGAAAGAAGACGCACTAAGAGGAAAAAGTAAAAGCCCTCATTGAAACATCATCAAAGCTTGAAATGTTCTGTTACTGATACAAACCTACTTGTATGTGAATTAGATCATGTGATGGGCTTTTTTATTCAAAACTTTTATAAAGCTCGAATTTTCGTATCTGTCTTAAGGTACAAGCTCTGCTTATTTAGTTATTTATTAGCGAATGGTATCAGTGGAAGATGATGCTCTTGAAGTGTAGGTTCTGTAATGATTTACAAATGCCGAAGAAAAAGAACAATGTTAGATGTATAATGACTAAAATACCCTTGGGAGGAATAGAACAATTATACCAAACCTTTCTTCTCTGATCCTCGAAAGAGAGTTTACGGCCGATTCATTGCGACTCTCTTCTTCCTTTTGCAGTCTCTCTCTCCACACTCTCCTTCGATCTCTCTCTCTCTCTCTCGATTTCTCTGGTTTCGCTACGGATCTTCTCTCTCGCGGCTTATTTTCCGGCGTTGTTATCGTTTTCGTTAAAGGTTTGTTTATGTCTTTTTTAAATCCGTGTCGTTGTTCTTCGTTTATTGATCCTGCGATTATTTGGTTCTTCTTTTCGATTCAATGTTGGTTCTAATTTGCATTACGCTTAAACACTTAATCAGAGTATAGCACGCTTTAGATTTGATGAATCTCTCTATACGTTTACTAGAAAATAAAACAAAAACTTGTTTATAGGATATCACTATTTGGGCGATTAGATGACTTTTCTGAAAGCATATGTTACTTTTTGTGTCAATTCTAAATTTTTTTTATTTGTATTTAATGGATGAGTAGAATGGTTCAAAAGGAAGAAGAAATGAATAGTTATGGTCTCATTGGCAAAGTAGGAGCATTAACAACAATGTCATCCCAGGGAAAAGGAAGAAAAAACAAGAGAAAGTTAGCTGATCCTTCTCACCATATCCCTGCTTCTCTTACCGAGTTCCCTCGATACGAGTTTCAACATTCCTTGAAAACCCAAGACCATGTGAGTGGCAATGGATCTACTGATGAAGTTTCTAATCAGCTGAAAGCTGAAGAGTCTGATTCTGTAGAGTGGGATGACCCATTTGCATGTCATCTTGAAGAGTTGTTGTCATCAAACTTGCTCACCCTCTTCCTTAATGCAATGAAGCAAGTTATCGATTGTGGCTACACCGATGATGATGTTCTCAAAGCTATTTCTGGCAGTAGGCTCTACATTGGAGGCAATGATCTTCTCTCAAACATTGTCAACAACACCTTGAATGTTCTCAAGAATGGAAACGGATGTGCTGAATCAAGAGATTATGTTTTTGAGGATTTACAACAGCTTGTCGCGTATACGTTGGTAGAAATGATAAGTCTTGTTAAGGAGGTTAGGCCGTCCCTGTCAACAGTCGAGGCCATGTGGAGGCTTTTGGTGTGTGACTTGAATGTCTTACAAGCATTTGAAGTTGAATCATCTGACTCTACAGGTTTTGGTTCGAGTAAATCATCTGAATCTTTTGGTGGGGACTGTAACCCTCCAAACTTGAGTGACCCAGATAACCCCAAGCCTCCACAAACCAATGTGCAAAGCAATCAAAGTGAGTCTCTCAAATTTGGAAACTCCCAAAATGTACCCAACTCCAAAAATACTCATTCTAGCGGAACAACATCTGGAAAAGTAGTATCTTCATGTAGCACTGTTTCTAGCATTAAGAGTACATCTTTTACTCTAGTTTCTGATGAAAAACTAGTATCTTGTCGAAAAGGGCGCACTAAAAAAGAAATAGCCATGCTTCGGCAGAAATCATGTATGGAGAAGATTAGAACTTACAACAAAGGCAGTGGCTATAAAGCGGCAAAATTTGCATCAGTTGGCAGTTTCCTTCTAGAGAAAAGAGTCAAATCTTCTTCTGAATTGGTGGCAAGAAGTTGTTCATCAAAGACAACAACAACAGAGATTGGGGTGAAAGTTTCATTAGAGGAAAGCAGCTGTTTCGTACGTAAGGGCAGTAGTAAGTTAGATTCCCCAGTGGTAGTGGTAGATGCAAAGGGGTATATAACTGCCTTACCTGCTACTTCTTCAACTTCTGTACCAAGAGCGTCAAAGAAAAAGTCTAGTTCTCACTCTGCAACTCATGTACCATCAACTTTAGAAAAGAAGTCTTGCTCTTCGGTACCATTGGCTTCTGAAAAAAAATCTGCTTCTGAGTCTGAAGAAAAGCCTTCTGTGTCTGCAAAGCTGCCACCAGATTACTATGCTGGGATCCCGTATGATGCATCTCTTGGAATTTATATTCCCAGGGATAAAAGGGATGAATTGATTTTAAAGCTAGTTCCTCGAGTGAATGATTTGCAGAATGAACTGCAGGGATGGACTGACTGGGCTAATCAGAAAGTAAAAGAAGCAACTGGTAGACTTCTTAAGGACCTACCAGAGCTTAAGGCACTACGGAAAGAGCGAGCAGAGGCAGAAAAGCTCCGAAAAGAGAAGAGATTATTGGAAGAAAACACTATGAAGAGGCTATCTGAGATGGAGTTTGCTGTGAAGAATGCGACCAGCCAGTTTGAAAAAGCTAACAATACTGTTCGCTTGCTTGGGGTTGAACAATCCTTACTGAATAAAGAGAGGAAAGCTGCTATGATAAGAGCTGCTGAGTCTGCTGAGAGTTGTAGAGAAGCAAAAGAGAGAGGGCAGAGTACATTGAAGGAAACTCGATCGTGGGAAGGGCAAAGAATTCTGTTGCAGGAAGAGCTCAAGAGTCAAAGAGACAAAGTGACAGTGCTGCAGAAAGAAGTTACCAAAGCAAAAAATCGCCAGAATCAAATTGAGGTCAGCTACTTATTATAAAAATAAGCCTTTGCACATGTTATGTCTTCCCGTCGTAAGAAGTCTACCTTTAGCTATCAACAATTCAATATATATATTCTCTTCTAAGTTATCCCTTTCTTCAACTTCTTGTTTCAGGTATAATGATTTCATTCTGTTTATATTGCTATATCTGAGGAATGTTGACAGGTTGAAGAAAACAAAGAATGTTTACATCAAGTGTCTTTCATGTGGTTCAAAGTAGCTTTAGTGACAGAGTCATAGTTTTGCTTGCAATCGATTTTAGTTGCAAGATTTGGTGAAGCTAACTAATGAAAATTCAACTGCAGGTTACTTGGAAACAAGAAAAGGCAGCAAACGTGAAACTCGCTGCTCAGGCTTCTGCAATAATGAAAGAAAGAAAGAAACTCGAAGCACTTGGGAAACTAGAAGAAAAGCAGATTAAAGCAAAAGCAGAGACCGACGTGAAATACTACATAGAAAACAACAAAAGACTTGAAAGAGAGATCTCAGAGCTGAAACCTAAATCAGACTACTCGAGAATAATGGCGATGAAGAAAGGCGGCAATGACTCAAAGTCAAAGGCAACAACAAAGAAAGAGGATCTTGGAATGACGAAAGTGAAGAGAGAAAGAGAGTGTGTGATGTGTTTGTCTGAAGAGATGAGTGTGATCTTCTTGCCATGTGCTCACCAAGTTCTATGCTTTAAATGCAATCAGCTTCATGAGAAAGAAGGAATGATGGATTGTCCGTCTTGTCGTGCCACAATCCAAAAGAGGATTCAAGCTCGTTTCGCTCGCGCCGGGTAAAATCTTTCTTCTTTACTCCCCTGTTAAAAACTTATAGAACAGTCTCTGAATAAACACAGCTCTTGGTTTCTTTTTTCTTCCCTACTTTGGATGTTGAATGAATTTAAAATGACAAGGCCAGTTTAACTTACCCCTCCTCATGGTATTTTTGTCGATTTTTGCTCTTGGTTGGTACTTTATTTTCTCTATTACCATTTCTTTCAAAATCATAATCCATGTTTTGCTTAGACAAAACCAATGAATGGTCTAGGAACTTGTAAGAAAACGCCAAGTCTCTCAATTTTTAATTAAGCATATAGGTAATGTAACCCATATTAAACCTTTTTGTATTGTTTTCGCCTTCTTATTAAAATTCAAAAGCCCAAAGGGCTGATGATAGGGCCCAGATACCACAGCCCAAAAACCGATATTTAAACTTTTAAATCAGACCGGGTCCGTACATTATTGAAATGGTTAACGGCCTCTTAAACTTAGAAAAAAAGGAAATTTGACCGAAAAAAGGGAATTTGACCGAAAAAAGGAAATTTGACCGAAAAAAAGAAAAAAGGGAAAAGGGCAAAAAAGGAAATATGGTATAAAACTATTATTATATGGATTTTCTAGATCCTTCCTTTTTCCAGGGTAGTTTTCCCATCGGTTGGGCTTAAGACTCTCTCTCCCGTTTAGAAGGTCCACATAAACGAGGAAGAGCTTTTGTTACTGTATCACAAAAAGAAAAACACAAAAACGAGCCTTTTTAAAAAAGATTATCACTCAAAACAAAGATTTTAACCCTTTCTAAACCTAATCTTCAAAGTCATTAGGGTTTCTTCATCCATTTTACCTCGAGCCCCGAGCCGAAAGAAGAAAATTAACAAGATCAAGAGTTATTGCTTCCATTTATTTCTTTTCAAAGCAGTAAATGTCCAAGATGTTACACAAAGCTTTCAAAAACATGAATATTGTAGAGGAAGAAGACATACCCTTCGATATGCCTGACGATCCAGAGTATTGTTCCTGTGAACGAAACGCCATGAGTATTGTGGGGAGAGCTCTCAACCCTAAACAACAGAAGATGGACGACCTGATTTTGGAGTTACCAAGGAAGTGGCAAGTCTATGACAGAGTCAGAGGCAAAGCTATCTCAGCTGAGAAGTTTCAGTTTATTTTCAAGTATGAACACGACCTAGAAGCTGTTCTAAACAAAGGGGTGTGGACTTACAACGAATGGACAATAGTCGTTGAGAGGTGGGTGGAGTTTCCACCTCCAGATTACTTACAGTCCATCAATGTCTGGGTCCGAATAAAAAACATACCGATGAACTATGCTACGGAGAAATCGATTACAAGATTTGGAGAGTTCGTAGGTGAGGTCAAAGAAATAGCATATGTCCTGAAGGCTCTCAGAGGAAAGATTATGTTAGAGTAAGGGTTAAGTTTGATGTGTCCCAACCACTGAGAAGAGCAAAGGCGATAAACTTACCAAATGGTGAAAAAACATCGGTGTTCTATGACTTTGAAAGAGTACAACTAAGATGTTTTGCCTGCCAGAGGTTAACCCACGATGCAGACCACTGTCCTTTCCTCATCCAACAAAGACAGGAGAAGGCAAAAGAAAGAAGAGAGAGGATCCTTGTTGATAAGAGTAAAGTTGAAGCTTTTTTAAGGGAAGGTGATCCCCTTTATGGAGTTTTAAAGGAATCACAGGTTGGGATTGATGTCCATACAGGTAGACAAAAGGTTGCTTTGGAAGTTTTGGATAATCTCAGACATTACCTCATAGCTGCAGAAGGTCCTGAAAGAAGAGTAAGAGAAGAAAGAGTCAAATCCTCCGTAGCTGAAGTGGAAAAGGATCCAATTTTGCAGAAGTCAATGTTGAGGTTGGAATCTCCTCCGATAATATCCTATGACAAAGACAAAGGGAAAGGGCTAGTTTTTGGATACGACACATCAGATTCATCTTCAAAGAGTGAAAACTCCCAAAGACCTGAAAAACTGATGTCTGCGGCTATTCAAGCTGGAGCAGCTAGGCCTGGATATGGGTTAAATCCTTTGCAGGAAAACATATTGTCTTCCAAAGACAGACCCATTTTTTCTCCGGATGGTTCAACGGCATATAGAACAGGGTTCTCTGAACCTAGTTCTTCCGGGACCAAAAAGAGGAAACAGAAGCCTAGAAAGAGACCATACAAATCAAACCGTAAACCAAGAACCACAGGAACAGTCACAATGGAGCCAGAGAAGTTAAGAAAAGAAGGAGAGCTAAAGAGGAAGATAGAAGAGGAAACAGAGAGTGCAACCAAACCATCCAAGGTCCCTGACCTAAAGGTGATCCCGAATGAGGGATCGCCTAATTTTTAATGGCCATACTGAGCTGGAATTGCCAAGGCTTGGGCCGTGCACAAGACTGGGCAATTCCTCGTCTCAAGGAGATGCGTAAAAAACATTTTCCTGAGATGTTATTTCTGATGGAGACAATGAATAGCAGGAACGTATTAGTAGATTTGCAAGAATGGTTGGGTTATGATAGGGTGTATACTATTGACCCTTTAGGACATGGAGGTGGTTTAGCTTTGTTTTGGAAGAATAGTGTAAATATCACTTTTGAGTATGCGGATAAAAATCTCCTGGATTGCAAAGTTCAGTTTGGTGACAAGGAGTTTTTTGTGTCTTGTGTTTACGGAGTACCTTCTTTGAAAGGCAGAGCAATTTTATAGGAGAGAATTACAAGGACAGGGGTCAACAGGAATGAGAGCTGGTGTATGGTGGGTGATTTTAATGAAATCTTGCATAATGGTGAAAAAGTTGGAGGTCCAAGAAGAAGTGACAGCTCCTTCAAAAATTTTGCAGACATGCTCCAAGCCTGCAAAATGAATGAACTTCCAAGCCAGGGTAATAGCTTTACATGGGGAGGATGGAGAAGTAATCTATGGATCCAAAGTAAGCTGGACAGGAGCTTTGGAAACAAAAACTGGTTTAAGATGTTTCCAATGACTAATCAGTCTTTTTTGGCAAAGAGAGGCTCTGATCATAGACCAGTTCTAATCAGCTTGTTGGCAGTGAAAGAGATTTACAGAGGGCAATTCAGGTTTGATAAAAGATTTCTTTTCAAACCAAGAGTAAAAGAGGCAATAGTGGCTGCCTGGGAAGATCATGGTGCATCTAGACATACTCTGTCAGTATCGGAGAAACTCAAAAAAGTCAGGAAAGCTTTGAGTAGATGGAAAAAAGAAAACAATATAAACTCCCAAGACAAAGTCCAAAGGCTAGAAGCTGAACTAGAGGAAGAACAATCATCAAACTGGCCTAAGTTGATGAAGATGGGAGAAATCAAAAAAGACCTGATCCAAGCTTACAAGGAAGAAGAGATGTATTGGAGACAGAAGAGTAGAGAGAAGTGGCTGAAAGAAGGAGATTTGAACACAAAGTTTTTTCACTCCACGGTGAAGGCAAACAGATCCAAAACAAATATTGAAAAGTTGATTGATGCACAGGGGAAAACTCAAAGATCAGAATCCTCTAAAGGTGAAGTAGCAGCTGCTTACTTCAGAGACCTGTTCACATCAACAAACCAAGATGATTTTGCTGACTTCTTTATTGGTTTTGAGAAAAAAGTAACTCCAGAGATGAATGAGAAACTGATCTATCCGGTAAGTAAAGAAGAAATCAGGAATGCAGCCTTCTCAATAAAAGCAACCAAAGCTCCAGGTGCAGATGGAATGACAGGTCTCTTTTTTCAGCAATATTGGTTTATCATTGGTCAGCAAGTAACACAAGAAATAGAGAACTTTTTCAAAGAAGGAACCTTTCCAACAGAGTGGAACTATACGCAGCTTTGTCTAATTCCAAAAACCACAAATCCGACTTTGATGAGCAATCTAAGACCCATTAGCTTATGTTCAGTTATGTACAAGATCATAGCAAAGGTGATGGTGAACAGACTTAAACCTCTCTTGCCTAAGATAGTGTCTGAAACACAGTCTGCTTTTGTGGAAGAAAGGTCAATAACAGACAATATTATCATTGCTCATGAGATTGTACACAACTTACGCACACATCAAAAAACATCAAAGGAGTTCATGGCAGTCAAGTCTGATATGTCCAAGGCTTTTGATAGAGTGGAATGGCAATACCTAAAGGTTCTCCTTTCAGCCTTAGGTTTCCATGATATATGGATAAGATGGATAATGTTCTGTGTAACAACGGTGACTTATTCAGTCTTAATCAATGGTCAAGAGCAAGGTATGATTACACCACACCGTGGCCTAAGACAAGGAGATCCTTTGTCTCCTTTCCTCTTTGTGCTATGCACGGAAGGCCTTTCACATCTCCTGAACAGAGCTGAAGCAGAAAGGAAGCTGAGTGGGATCCAATTCTCCACGGAGGGACCTTCCATCCATCATTTACTCTTTGCAGATGACTCTCTTTTCATTTGCAAGGCGGAAAAGGAGGAATGTGAGACTCTCAAAAGAATTCTAGACAGATATGAGGCAGCCACGGGACAACAAATCAATGTAAACAAGTCATCCATAACTTTTGGTTCCAAGGTGAATGATAACCTAAAGCTAGAGATTCAGTCTTGTTTAAACATCCAGAATGAGGGAGGAGCAAGTACATACTTAGGCCTCCCTGAATGTTTCAGCGGCTCCAAAGTCAAAATGCTAGGGTTCTTGAAAGATAAAATGAAAAACAAGTTATCAATCTGGTTCTCAAGGACCCTTTCTCAAGGTGGAAAAGAAACTTTGTTGAAGTCTGTGGCAACAACAATGTCCACTTATGCAATGTCAGTTTTCAAGCTCCCAAAAACCACTTGTAAGAATTTGACAAGTGCAATGAGTGACTTCTGGTGGAATTCAGAGGAACATAGAAGGAAGATTCATTGGCAAAGCTGGGACAAAATGTGTCTGCCAAAAAACATGGGAGGGTTAGGTTTCAAGGATTTGGAATGTTTTAATCAAGCAATGCTTGCAAAACAAGCATGTAGACTCTCACAAAATCCAACATGTCTGGTAGCTTCTTTTCTAAAGAGTAGATATTTCAAAAATTCCTCTTTTTTTGAAGCTGGACCAGGCTCTAGACCTTCCTTCGCATGGAGAAGCATACTACATGGCCGTGATCTCCTAGTTCAAGGATTAAAGATTTCTGTTGGTAATGGTCACAACATTCATGTCTGGATAGACAAATGGTTAGAAGATGGTGTGTCAAGAGCTCCATGGATGAATAACCTACCCATAGACCTAGAGATAAGAGTCAAAGACCTCATAGACCTTGATAATAGATGCTGGAACTTGACAAAGCTAAAGAGTTTGTTTCTACCAAGAGATGTAGAGTTAATCCTAAAGATCAAACCAGCCATTCTACACAAAGATGCTTTGGCATGGAAATACAACAAGAGTGGAAGTTACACGGTAAAGTCTGGTTATTGGCTGGCCTCACAAAGGAAATTCAAAGATCTCATACAAGAAGCAAATACTCAACCATCACTCAACAACATAAAAGAAAAAGTTTGGAAAGTCAAGACAAGCCCAAAGCTAAAAAACTTCATGTGGAGAGCTCTAACAGGATCACTGTCTGTGGATGATAATGTAGCTGCAAAAGGACTCAAGACAGATGGAAGATGCCAACTTTGCGGTTGTGATGGAGAATCTGTGAACCATGTTCTATTTACTTGTCCCGTAGCAAGACAAGTTTGGGCTTTATCTGGATCACCTCATCCGCTGAATGGCTTTGATCAAGGTTCAGTTTTCTGTAACTTTCACAACCTTTTCCACCTACAAAAGAAACGAGGCTGTTTAGAGGATGATATAAGGAAGTTCCCATGGGTTTTATGGTACTTGTGGAAGAATAGAAATGGCTTCATCTTTGAAAGTTTGAACTTTGATTTATTTGAGTTAGTGGGGAAAATCAATGAAGAAACAAACTCTTGGTTCTTGGCACAAAACATTGAATCGACAAATGAATCCCAAACTGATTCGATAGAGGTCAAAAGTACATGGAGGCCTCCACCACACTCTTGGCTGAAGTGTAACATCGAAGCAACATGGACAAAGAGAACAAAAATGGGAGGAGCAGCATGGGTTTTAAGAGACGATTCGGGTAATGTTTTAATGCATAGCAGAAGTTGTCTCAATTCATGTACAAGCTTGGAGGATGCTCAGCATAAAGCCACGCTATGGGCCGCGGTGGCAATGTATCACCATAAAGTTCAGAAGGTGGTTTTTGCATCGGAGGCTGCTTTTTCAGTTGGTATCATCAATAGGCCTCAAGAGTGGCCAAATTTCAGATTTCAGGGATCGGAAACGAGATATGCTTTCTCAAGAATACCAAGTTGGCGTTTTGACCTTGAAGTTTCCACAGCAAACAGAGGAGCTCATCTCATAGCACAAAGTGTAACGAATCAAAACCGTACTCAATCGTACGTGGCATCGGGACATCCTGGATGGTTGAATGATTTCTTTGTTAATGAGAGAGTTTTAATCCTCTGAAGTTTTTGTGGCTTTAGTTTTCGAATTTACCTCTTGATGTTGTATGTTTTACTCTGGTTTTCTTTGTTCTTTTTAGGTTCACCGGAGTTTATCTCGGTAGAAACTAAATAGAGAAAGCTGGAGTTCTTGTATCCCAACATTTCTATTTATAAATTATTCAGATGAAAAAAAAAAAAAAACTATTATTATATGATATGTGTAGAGAAATAACTATGAAGGTAATTATATATGTTTTCGTTATTGTGTTTTGTATATTAGTAAAGAGAAGTGGACCAAAGTTATTATTAACTTGTTCCATCTACGTTTACAAACATTATGCCTTTATATAGGCTTAAAGTCGGTTAGTTTTACCGACATGGTAAATGGTAGGGGTGGGCAAATTATCCGTTATATCCGATCCGATTCGATATTTGTTTCGATCCGATTCGTAAAATCCGGATATCCGAGATAATTCAAAGCAAAGCAAATACTAAAATTTATTATCCGCGGAGAACAAAGCAAATAACAAATAGTAATTATTAGAAGGTCGGATATCCGATCCGCTCCGTACCTTCGTATATTACATAATATATTACAAATATGTATATTAGGTAACAAATATATAATACTTATTATATATTTTCATATTATCAAGTCAAGGAAAATAAGTTAAACTTATACATACAACATAATTTAATTTATAATGGGATGAGTTTTTATCTTGGTTATCCTTATTTTTAACGTTTTTTCTTCTATTTTAGTTTAACATTAGTTGATTTTACTTATTTTTTATGTGTTTGATCATTTTAACAAAAGCTAGAGTATTTTTGTATAAAATTTTTTAGTATTTTCGGCTTTATGTAGTATCGAAATGAGTGATCCGAATATCCGCAAATACTCGTAAAATTTTCGGATATCCGAGCATCCGGATATCCGTATTTTTCCGGAGCAAAGCAAATCACAAAATTAGATATCCGTAGATACCAAAGCAAATCACAAATACTAAAAATTTTAGCGGTATCCGCTCCGCGCCCACCCCTAGTAAATGGGCTTGGGCCTTATATTCATGATGGATAATTACATTTTGTAACACTCCTCCTTAATTATCCATCACCGGTAGATTATGTATTGCCTCGTTAAAACCTTTATTACGGAAAAACCCGATAGGGATAAAAACCGTAAAAAGGAAAAAGAGTACAATAACATAATCTCCTCCTGAAAGTGTCAACTATATTATTCACTTTAAAGATCCCGTAAGTGACGCATTCCGATGCTGTGAATATGTTTTCTAAACGTCGTAGTGGGAAGCGCCTTTGTAAACACGTCTGCTGCATTTTCGCTTGAACGAACATATCGAATGCATACTTCTTGGTTCTTCTCAAGTTCTTGAGTATAAGATATGAACCTCGGCGGGATATGTTTCGTTCTGTCACTCTTGATATATCCTTCCTTGATTTGAGCAACACATGCAGCATTGTCTTCAAAAAGCAGTGTTGGTTCTTTGTCAACGATTAATCTGCTTGCTTCTTGTATATGTTTAGACATGACTCGTAGCCATACACATTCTCTGCAAGCTTCATGAAGCGCGATGATCTCTGCATAATTTGACGAAGTTGCAACTAACGTCTGTTTTTGAGAACGCCATGAGATCGCAGTTCCACCCATTGTGAAAACATATTCGGTTTGCGATCGAGCTTTATGCGGATCAGATAAATATTCGGCATTTGCGAAACCAACTAAAAAAAACCAGAGTTTCTGGAATAATTTAGTCCCAAATCAATTGTACCTTGGAGGTAACGGAATATATGTTTTATTCCGTTCCAGTGTCTGCGAGTAGGAGATGAGTTGTATCTTGCAAGCAGGTTAGTAGCAAATGTTATATCTGGCCTTGTGCAATTTGCAAGATACATTAATGCGCCTATAGCGCTCATATAAGGTACTTCAGGACCTAACACTTCCTCGTTTTCCTCACAAGGTCGAAATGGATCTTTATCAATATCAAGTGACCTGTTTTCCATTGGAGTACTCAAAGGAGTTGATTTATCCATGTTAAACCGATTTAAAACTCTTTGAGTATAATTTGATTGATGCACAAATATTCCATCTCGGAGATGCTCTATCTGGAGCCCAAGACAAAACTTTGTTTGTCCGAGATCTTTCATTTCAAACTCTTCTTTCATATGAGTTCGTGCATCATCAATATCGTTTCGAGTACCAATCATGTTCAGGTCATCAACATAAACAGCAATGATCACAAATCCATTCTGGGATTTCTTAATAAAGACGCAAGAACATATTTCATTATTTACATAGCCCTTGTTTAACAGAAAATCGCTTAAGCGATTATACCACATGCGTCCGGATTGTTTTAATCCGTAAAGTGATCTTTGTAATTTGACCGAACATAATTCACTTGATATATCACTCATCTTTGATCCTTCAGGGATCTTTAATCCTTCTGAGATTTTCATATATATATCATTTTCCAGTGATCCATATAGATATGCAGTCACAACATCCATAAGGTACATCTCCGAATTCTTGGATGTCGTTAGGCTCATTAAGTACGTGAATGTGATTGCATCCATAACCGGGGAATAAGTTTCTTCATAATCAATTCCCGGTCTCTGAGAAAAACCTTGTGCTACAAGATGAGCTTTATATCTCGTTATTTCATTTTTCTCATTTCTTTTTCGCACAAAGACCCATTTACATCCAACTGGCACTACATCTTCTGGTGTAATGACAATGGGTCCGAAAACATCTCTTTTATTGAGAGATATCAACTCTGTTTTCATGGCAATTTGCCATTTTTCCCAATCATGTCTTTTCTGACATTCAAATACAGACTTTGGATCTAAGTCATCATTTTCATCATCTATTTCTTTAGACACAAAAAATGAGAATATCACATCATCATCATCAAATTCATTTCTAAGCCACATTTTTCCATTATGGGCATAATTAATAGAAATCTCATAATTTTATGTGTTACATTCGTCTTCAGGACATTCCTCATTTTCTTGTTGTTTCGGAACATTTTCATATATGTCTTCGGGACATCTTTCATTCTTTGTTTCTTCTGGAACTTTTTCATTCATTTATCCCTCTTTCTTTTTCTTTCGAGGATTTTTATCCTTAGATCCAATAGGTCTCCCCCTTTTCAATTGAACCTTGGGTTCATTTATTTTACTTCCATCATTATTCTCTTTAGGAATATCGATTCTTGATGGGACATTTGATGCGGGTATATATGATTTTGTTACTTTCCGCGTATTTGTAAACGCATCTGGAATTTGATTTCCCATATTTTGTAGATGAACTATTCTTTGAACTTCAAGTTCACGTTGTTTAGTAGGGGGATCCATATGTAATAATGTAGATGTATACCATGTAACATCTTTCGAAATTTTCTGAATTCCTCCCCCTAAAGCTGGAAATTCATCTTCATTAAAATGGCAATCGGCAAACTGTGTCGTAAACATATCACCAGTTTTCGGTTCCAAATACCGAATTATACTTGGTGATGTATATCCCACACACACACACACACATATATATATATATATATATATATATATATATATATATTCAACTTCTTCTAGAAGTTCTTAACATAATATCTTTTTCATTAGATGTTTAACTTAATGCCTGAAGACATCTGGTCTTTCCAAGGTCTTGTTTATAACTCTTCGGAGTTTGATCGATCTTAGTTCTCGAGAACCTTAGTATTAATTCTTCAGGAATTTAAACTTTGCATGCATTTTCTTTATGAGACGTAATTCAAGTCTCTTAAGTATATTTCTCAATACTGAGTATTTTTTACAAAACCATACATCATATGTGTTTTGTTTTATATACCTTAATACTCTTTTCATATTTGGACTTCTGGTCCTAATTTCTCGTTACTCAAACGAGTTTAATATAGACTTGATTGTCTCTTACCTTTATTGGCCAAATATGTCTCTCAACGCTAATCCACAAAGCGGAGAATTCTGATCCTCATTTATAACATCGCGCATTATGTTACTATTATAGTCGACATTTATTTCAACTTTGGTTCCATATTTACTTTATTGTCATGACCCATCGAGATCTCTTAATCATTATCAATGATTTTGTTCAAGTACTTGATTTCATCTTTGATCCTTCAGGGATCTAATCCTCCTGGGATTTTTGATCACGACTCATTACTCCTCTTTTCTTTTTGAAGAGATTAATAAATATTTGCTTCTTTATAATTTCTCAATTATCGGAACCAAAGTAGTCTTACATAGACTTTATGTGTCATCCTTCATAAACACATATATTTTGTATTGGAATATTTTTATATGAAGTGAGATTTCTTTTCATCACCTTGAATTATCCTATGAACTTCAAGTTCATTTTCTTTTATACGAGGATCTTATAATGATAATTCATTTCGTGAAATCTCATCCATCATTTGATTTGCAATAAATTTGAATAATGATCCTTTGAACTTTTGAACTTCTGGTTCATAATCCTTTTGTTCGAGGATTCCAACTATTCCATAATTCTCCCTTAGAGAAATCTTATCATCAAAATAATGATTGCAAATCTTACAATAAGCACATACACTACAAGAATCTGCACATTTAGCAACGACCAAAATCGTTGCTAAATCGTTGCTAAACGCGTTTAGCAACGATTTAGCGACGATTACATTTTCGTCGTTAATCGCTCGTCGCTATTTCGAAATCGTCGCTAATTCGTTGCTAAATTAGCGACGACTCGAAATCGTTGCTAATTCGTTGCCAAATATTCGTTGCTAATTCGTTGCTATTTTAGCGACGAATTAGCAACGAATTTGCAAGGTTATTTTAGCTTCGAAATAGCAACGATTTAGCGTCGAATTTTAAAAAATTATTTTCGATTTTCAGAATTTAAAAACTTATGAAATTATCGCAAACGTCGCTAATTCGTTGCTAATTTAGCAACGAATTGGCAACGATTCTTTATACAAATCGTTGCTAATTTAGCAACGATTTGGCAACGAAAGAACATAACAATCGTCGCTAATTCGTTGCTAATTTAGCAACGAATTAGCAACGATTTTTTAAAAAAAAATTTTAAAAAAAATTTTAGAAAAAAATTTAAAATAAAAATAAAATAAAATTATTATAATTAAAATTTAAAATTCAAATTACATTTTTAAAAAACTAAACTAGGGATCAAAATCATTAATCCCGACATTCCGTCCCGCTTCTTGAGTCGCGGCTTCAGCCTCGTCCGGAGCAACCTCGCATCCGCTACCGAACGATTACGGATGAAATTAAAATAGTGGTTTGGACGAGGAGGCATTTTTGTAAAAAGGTTTAGTGTTTTGAAAAGAAATTGTGATGTTTTTATAGAGAGATTGTAGAGAGATAAAATGTAGAGAGATGGTTGTGTGAAAAAAATGAAAGAATTTGGCCATATTTATAGATTTTGTGATCGTTGCTAAATCGTTGCTAATTAGCAACGATTTAGCAACGAATAGTGTTAATCTTTTCGTTTTCCCACCGGAGGGAAAACGAAAATTTAGCGACGATTTAGCAACGAATCGTTGCTAAATCGTCCCTATTTTTTGTTTAGCCACGAATTAGCAACGATTCCAACATTTCGTTGCTAATTCGTTGCTAAACCCTAACATGTATTACGCCAAGTACAAGACCTATGACGGATACAGTGTACGTGTCCGATCAAGTATTTAGCAACGATTTAGCAACGATTTAGCAACGATTCGTTGCTAAATCGTTGCTAAATAATTGATCTGGACACATAAGCTACATTCTATGTATCGAGTACGAGGTTAAATGTCAAAAACATTAGCAACGATTTAGCAACGATTCGTTGTAATCGTTGCTAAATCGTTGCTATTTAATATTTAGCAACGATTTAGCAACGAATCGTTGCTAAATCGTTGCTAAACTCAAACCCTATTTTTAGGGTTTCAACCCCTAAAACGGTTTGCTATGCTATAATACATACTTCATATGTAATTATAGATTATAAGATTGAGAATAACACTTCGAAATATGATATTTACTAAAAACCGAAAATTTTCCGTATTATAAACTTTATGTTAGTAAAACCTATAAGTTAACGGTAAGTTAATACACGTTAAGTATAATATTGTAATCAATTTTTTTTTTTTGATTTATACAATTGTTTTCACCTTTGTTTACACTTTTTAAGTTAACACTAATTCTTAAAAACCTTTATTTTGGGGTGGTTTTAGGGTTTAAAGATTTGTATAGTGTAAAAATTAGCAACGATTTAGCAACGATTCGTCGCTAAATCGTCGCTAAATAGCAACGAATTAGCGACGAATCGTTGCTAAATCGTTGCTAATTATCAAATTGCAACGATTTAGCAATGATATGTAAAACATATTAGTCCAACAAATTTAAACCCCTAAAAGTACTGATCGTTGATAAATCGTTGCTAAATCGTTGCTAAATTACCGATTAGACTAATATGTTACATTCTATGTATCAAAAGTACGAGGTTAAATGTCAGAAACATTAGCAACGATTTAGCAACGATTCGTTGTAATCGTTGCTAAATCGTTGCTATTTAATATTTAGCAACGATTTAGCAACGATTCGTTGCTAAATCGTTGCTAAACCCAAACCCTATTTTTAGGGTTTCAACCCCTAAAACGGTTTGCTATGCTATAATACATACTTCATATGTAATTATAGATTATAAGATTGAGAATAACACTTCAAATTATGATATTTACTAAAAAACTCGAAAATATTCTCGTATTATAAACTTTATGTTAGTAAAACATATAAGTTAACGGTAAGTTAATACACGTTAAGTATAATATTGTAATCAATTTTTTTTTATTGATTTATACAATTGTTTTCACCTTTGTTTACACTTTTTAAGTTAACATTAATTCTTAAAAACCTTTATTTTGGGGTGGTTTAAGGGTTTAAAAATTTGTATATTGCAAAAATTAGCAACGATTTAGCAACGATTCGTCGCTAAATCGTCGCTAAATAGCAACGAATTAGCGACGAATCGTTGCTAAATCGTTGCTAAATATCAAATAGCAACGATTTAGCAACGACAATTTAAACCCCTAAAATTACTAAACTTATGAATTCGTTGCCAATGAATATACCAACGATTTTGAGAGGAAATTGCAACGAATAATTCGTCGCCAAATACCGGTGGAGCTCAATGAAAACGTGCTCACCAACCTAGCAATATTCCTTGCAAATTCGTTGCTATTTAACAACGAAATATTTTTACCAATGAATTACCAACGATTTTGAGAGGAAATTGCAACGAATAATTCGTCGCCAAATACCGGTGGAGCTCAATGAAAACGTGCTCACCAACCTAGCAATATTCCTTGCAAATTCGTCGCTATTTAACAAGGAAATATCTTCACCGCTAAATCGTCGCTAAATAGCGACGATTTAGCGACGATATAGGAATTCCTCCTTAAATCGTCGTTATTTCGTCACTAAATAGCAACGAAATAGCGACGAATAGTTTCGTTGCTATTTGGCGACGAATTAGCGACGAAATTTAGTGTCGTCGCTAATTCCTCGCTAATTCCTCGCTAATTCCTCACAAATCCGTTGCTAAATAAATTCCTCGCTAATTCCTTGCTAAAATTCGTTGCTATTTGCCCAGTTTCTTGTAGTGTGCATCTCCAATGATGACTTTTAGAGCGGCTCTTCATTTCCAGCTCATATATTTCATCATCTTTGTATGTTATTTTTATGTGGTGTGGAGGAGCATTCATAATATATATCACACACCCACAAATTTTAAAACGGGAAATTATCACCATTATTTTCTTTGATTCATTAAGACTCACTGATTGTGAACAACATCTTATAGATGTATCACTTATCTCATGTCACAACATCTTCTAGATGTTTCGTTTATCTCATTCGACATGATGAGTATTAGTTTTGGGATATCAATCCACCAAAACTATCAACTTAGTGTCATTGTGGGATTCTTTAATTCTCCCCTCGAGATGATAATTCTTCTAGATTATTCATCTCGAAATGAATCCCATTTTAGGATTAACAACATATCCTTCTAGGATCATGTGTTTCATCTTAGATCCTTTTAACTTTTAATATAGGATTCATATTACTCTATTTCTCAAAGATAATGGCAATACATGCTCGTTTATCTTGGACCGATTTTTACTTTTAGATTGGTCATATTAAGAGTATAATACGGGGGTATGTTTAAAGAAATCAATCATCATATTCAATAAGCTCTTTTAACCCCAAAATGGTGATTTTCATATGTTTTCATATGATGACTTTGATTATTCTTTTCTTTAAAACATGCATAAGTTGGAAAACTTCTTGTTTTTCCAACAAATTCTTAATGATCTTCACTCATTAATACTTCCGGATGGCTTAACCGGATATATTAAACTTTAATCAATAAGTAAACATCAGGTTTACTTTCATATAAATATTTTTCCATTTTTATATATGCATGTCGTCATCATGTTTCTTTTAGAGCGTTTAGTTTTTCTTTCGCTCGTTTAGAGCGTTTTCGCTTTTTTAAAAATACTTTTAACTCTTCGAGAGTTAAGCTCTTCATGAGCGTATATTCTTTCATGAACGTTTAAGTTTTTCATGAACATTTAAGCTCTTCAGGAGAATTTAAGTTCTTCATGAGCATTTAAGCTTTTTATGAGCATTTAAGCTCTTCATGAGCATTTCAGCTCCTTATGATATTTTTAGTTTTTTAACATTTTTATTTTAATAAAATATTTTACTCTTTTAAAGCCTTTAATTATTTTGCAATATGCAAAATTTTCATATATTTTGGGTTTTAACTTACCGTATAATGAAATAGATATAGCTTTATACTTTTGGTAAAATATTTAAGTATAAATTTTGACAGAGTCTCTCTTAAATTTTTAAATTATCTTAATTTAAATTTTGCCATTGTTTCTTTTATAATTTTATTAGCCTTTTGGCAAAAATCTTTGAGTTTAAAATTTGGCAGAGTTTCTCTTAGATTTATTTACTTTTAAATTTTGCCAGAGTTTCTTTTTAAATAAAATCAATATTTAAAACATTTTTAAGATGCAAAATTCTGGCATAGTTTTTAAACATAATTTTTACATTATATTTATATATTTAATAAATAATAATATGTAATAGATTTAGGAGGCAGAGCCTTCCATGTTCAGGCGGCATAACACGCCATAGATAATAAATAACGAAAGCATAATAAATTTAGGAGGCGAGCCTACTATGTTCAAAGCAAGATAAGACGCCATAGATAATAAATAACAAAAACATAATAAATTTAGGAGAAATTAATATTTTCAGCAGATAAGACGCCATAATATTGAGCAAAATATAATCATATAAAATAATTAATTTAGCATACCTTTTTACTATACCTTCAAAATATAATTGATCTTAGAAAGTTCATTGATAACGTGGTATAAAACTATTATTATATGATATGTGTAGAGAAATAACTATGAAGGTAATTATATATGTTTTTGTTATTGTGTTTTGTATATTAGTAAAGAGAAGTGGACCAAAGTTATTATTAACTTGTTCCATCTACGTTTACAAACATTATGCCTTTATATAGGCTTAAAGTCGGTTAGTTTTACCGACATGGTAAATGGGCTTGGGCCTTATATTCATGATGGATAATTACATTTTGTAACAAAATACAGATTTTACGACCGTTTATCATTTATTTTGACTATATATTTGAGGCCAGTAGTTGAATATTTGCGTCTTCTGAATAACTGAAGAAGAGAGATTCGTGTAGAGATGGTGGAGACGATATTTCTTCGGCTTCGAAGCAGTTTTCTTCTTCTTCTTCACATGAAACTTCATCGTAGGTTAATTTCTAGACCAACAACGTAAGTGCTTCAGTTTCGTCTCAGATTGTGGATTTCGCTTGATAACGATGGGTTTTATATCTCCGTCTCACAGATTTGAATCTGTGCTTTTTGATTTCATTGAATTTCCTTGATTCTCTTTTCGATTCCTCCTTTCCTCGTCGCTGATTTTTGAGTTTCTTTTTGTTTGTTTGATTATTTTTGGAAACCCTAGACGATGGCGACGGCGGTTGAATCGGCTGGGTCTCCGTGGCCGAGCAATGTTCCGATTAAGAATCACGACCTAATTTCGGATCCTGAATCGGAATCTGAAGAGCCAGTCACTAGAACCGATGCGCTACACGTTCAAAGCAGGTTTCCATGGAAGAGTACTCCTGGCGTTTGAAGACACAATGGATATTCAAAAATCGGTGTTAGGTTTAATAGGCCAATTGCAGAAGCCAATGATCTTGGTGGGGTATGTGAAGATGACCATGGTTTCCTTTTGTACTGGTAATTTTCATGCTAGTATCTACACCTTTGTGATAAAAGTCTACTATATTAATGATATTCTTCTTCGTGTTACTCCCGCAGGTTCTTATGGTTGCGTGTTGGCCTTTCTCCTGTAAAAGATGATTCTATATATACTCATCTGTTTTGGTGTGTTTGGTGGAATTTGATTGTCTATACAGGTGAAGTAGTGGCGGAAGCTGAAAGAAGTCGAGGTCAGAAAATAAGCGGATCACTAAGGCTTCTTGGGCGAAGTTGTTGTCTCAGTTTATACAAGTGATTGTAGGAAAGATTGTAACTGTGAGCAATGTGCAATATCTCTGGACTGCCCTGATCTTGAAACCTTTTGCATCAAAGATCAAATCCTTCCTTCTGCTAGTGGCGTAGTGAGCATCTTTCACTCTGTTTTTTCTGTCTTTCTTCCTTGAGCGTCTGGTTATTTATCTAACACTTAACTGTATGATTGATAGTTGTTGGCTAGGCCTTTAGTCACCATCTTATGAGCTGCTCAGAACCGAAGGTCAAAGACAACAAACTTATCATCTCTGCAGAAAGGTGGGCTCTTTTAATAAGATCTCTGAATCATAACTTTGATTGTGCTTGTAATATTATTTTCTTTTTCCATTTGTTGCAGCAACACATCTAGCCTGCAGGTGTTGTATGGAATTCAAAACGGAAGCAAGAGCACAAAGAAATCTCTCAATGTAATATTCATTATGTGATTTTGCCTCCTAGGCTAACCTAGTCTCTTTTGGATTTTTAAAAAATATGATACTTTATCATTGCAGAATATTGGTGTTTCTTTAAATGATGTTGGGGATTTGGAAAATGTGAAAGACACCTTGAACGAGTTGGTGATTCATCCTCTTCAAACTTTGTGCCTCAGGGCGCTTCTAGCATATTAAAACCAAGCTTCAAAGACCAAATTTGTTTGGCAAAGGCCAGCTTACAAAGGTACCTTTATTGCTTTTCATTTTCAAACGTATATTTCACTGAAAACTGAAATGTATCTGTTTCTCAGGAAGCATACGAAGGGTATATTGTTATTTGCAGGCGATTAAATCTCTCGCAGCTACAATCGTAGCCTTGGGTCTAATGATATATTTTATTGTCCAAACAAGTGGTGAAAGAAACTGACCTCTTTGCTCTCTTGCTAATCTTTTGTTTTGAACAGGTAAATCGTTGTCAAAATCTCGAAGGCTTCTGAAGACATGGATATGGTAATAATTTCTGTCCTCTTGCTTCTTTTCTCTTTCTTTTCTTTGGTTATTTCTTACAGGTGGAATAAAATCAACTGCTATTACTAGTGCAAGAGTTGCTATGTATAAATCATTATAGTGATAATTTTATATGGAAATTCATGATGTTCTATTATGACTTTTTGTTGCATCATTGACTAATTATTTTATGTAGAATCATTCAGAGATAGAATCCGAGTGAAGTTATGAACAGCAGAAGGAGGCAAGCAAAGGCAAACCAGCATGCTTTGGTCACCACCAGATTCAACTTCTCCTTGAGGCAACAACACACAAACCTGTGGAGTAGGTCTCAGGTCAATTGGTCCTGCATAAACCGGTTTACCCCATCCAAAATCCGCACTCTCATACATTTCAAACCGGGTCCACTGAGTTATCATTAGCTTCCCACCAAACTCTAGCTTCTTTGGCCGTTTCACCTCCACGTAATCTACCATAGACCGTAAGTAATCCTCTGTAACCTTTACTCTAGCTTCTTGAACAAGATGAGTTGTCTTTGAAAGCGGATCGTTCACAAGACTTTTGACAGTACTCATCGCGCAAGCCAGACACACCACGTTGCCGTAAAACCCTTTTTTCAACTCTAGTGTTTTGAGTTTTAGTCTTACGTTGACGGAAAACGTTAGCCTGAGATTGTGTTCCAATGGCTTCACATCAAGTGCTTTGACCCATGATCTCCATATATGTGCAGCCATTGCATCAAACGAGCTGCAAACTAGGTTTGAGTCTTGTCCTTGAGCTATGCTTTTAACTCGACACTGAAAGTCTTTGCTTATCCTGTAACATTTCTGCAGTGGCTTCGTTTCCCACAATGATTTCGTCAGATTCGATCTCTCTTCAATGGGCTGATACTCGAGATGTGGGTATTTTACCAATGGAGGGTTTCTTGGTTTGAAAGCTTCTCTATCCCAAACAGGCTCAGGATCTGTAGACAACGTCCCGGCTTTCACTGTAGCTGCCCACGAGCCAAGAAACTGCATTGCTCCAAAACCATCACAGATGCAATGGCAGAGTCTGATCCCAAGGCTAAATCCTCCACAGGTGAAAAACGTAACTTGAGCTATGAGCAAAGGCATTTCGAGAATTTTGTAGGCTTCTTCTTCAGGGTGTTGAAAGATTAATGGTAACCAAGCTGGGTTTGGCACTGTGAGATCTCCAAGATCAGATAAAGCCATTGAAGAATTTGCCGACACCATTAAAGCACCTTGCTCTTCTCCAAAGAAAACTTCTAGTTTCCCATTATCCACTTCCCTTAACCTACCTGTGAGTGGATAATAAGGAACCAAAACTTCACCAAGAGCTTCTTGAAGCCGCTTCAGTACAGAAGATTCTCGATCATGATCAGTGGATTGATGATTATTGGTTGATCTGTAGAAATAAACAGAGGGCGTGAACACTCGTGCACCGATTATATCATCTAGGTTTGATAGATAGAGACTATGGTGAGGAGATTGATCTGCAGGTGTTGGACTTGACGGATGCACAAGAAACTTGTTGTTGATGGTTACTGGAATGTGGAGGTGACAGAAATGAAGTTCTTGAATGCAAGGATCCATTTTTTGAAAAGGTTAAAACTCATGAAGACGAAGGAGAGCATTTGTAGAGAGATTTCAATGACCTAAACCGGTTTGGTTTAGGTGAGAGATAGGTTGCAGGTGTAGTTCTTGCATATATTAGTTGGTTATTCATTTGTTGTATCATCTAACAAGCATGCAGGGTGAAATGTCATGGCTTGAAAGGAGACATAAAAGTTTTCATAGTGTACCTTATTCAAAGAGGAAGACCAAAGAGTAAGATAAAAAAAAGAGGTATGAAAAAAAAAAACACAAGTGTCTTAGATTGTGTCTTAGAAAAAAAAAAACACAAGTGTCTTGCTTAAACCTACGAGAAAGTTGAGGTGTTTCTCCTCTCTCTTATATAAAATATATATTCATAACTTTACATTATTGTTTCTCGAAACAAAGATTTCTCGATTCATTTCATAATGAGAGGGACAAGAGTAATAAATAATTTAATGATTGTTAATTATTCATATGATTTATACATGGATGAAACATAAATTACAAACTGTAATGAAGCGAGTTTTTATTTAGGAGAAAAAAAAGTTACTGTTGTGAACCATTCGGTTCAATACAAGAATGGACGAACCGTTGGGCCCTAAAGCCCAATAGAGTTCATCGGCCCATTTGTTATATCTATTAGGGTTTCACATATTTTGTATTCCTATATAAGAACCTTTGACTTAATGAATAATAACACAACTTTCATTCATCAGTTTACAACACGTTATCAGCACGAAACCCTAGCCGTCTGAGCAATTTCCTAACCTAGAAAAAAAAAAAAATCGCAAAACACTATTCATCCCAAAACACTGTTCACGCAAAACACTATTCATCGCGGTACTATTCATCGCGACACTATTCATCGTGATACTATTCATCTCGGTACTATTCATCGCTGCGGTACTGTTCATCGCGGTACTATTCATCGGTGTTGTTCATCCCAACGTGAATTACTGAGGTCTTTAGCTCCCGGTCCTAACAAATTCAGAATTCAATCGATGAACAAGGTAAAAACACAATCAATATATTTTATTATTTAGATCTATTTATTAATGTTAACAAGGTGAGATTTGTTTATAAACTTAATTTAAGATATTTGATATATAAAATTATTTATCTATTTTAATAATCGTTTACCAATTAACTAGAAGTTTATAATCATGATTACCTAATTTTGTATGCATGATAAAATAATCCATGTGCATATGTTTGATTTAAAATTTAACACGTACTCTCACCTTGTTTACTTGATGTTTGTGTTCGTGACATAGTCTCTTTATGATTGGATGATGCATAATAATATTTGATTATTGAAAGTAATTTATCAAAATATTACCTTTATATTTAATTTTATGTATAATAATAATTTAAATAAGTTTATAAAAGGATATATTTTTCTTATATTTAAGTTTTTATAAAAATTTATTATAACCAAAATTATGCATCGTTTTGAAACAATATAAATTACTTATATTACGTATATAAAATTATTCATATTTTATAGATATAAATATTTTATGCTTAAAAGTTACACTACATATTTAAGTCAAAGATTCAGAAAGATTTTGTTTTAATCGAAAAAAAATTGAATTGAAAAGATATTATTATTTTAATTTTATATGCTAGATCTGATTTTATTGTAAGTTTTAAACCTAATCATATGCTTAGAAAATGCATGTTAGGTTGCTTGTTTAATTTTTGCATAACTCTTAAAATCAAACTGTAAAATATATCATAAAAAAAAAAACAATAAATAAATTCTAAAACGAAATTATTTTAAAAGGATATAATATAGAAGATAGATAGTGTTTGGGCAAAAGTTAGCGATCCGTTAGAAGAACCACGGAATTCGATAACGGTTAATACTACTAGAATCGGTTTGAATTAGATGTCTTTATTAATCGATGAAAGAATATAAGAAAAGAGGAATATGATTCAAGATCTAGACTTAGAACAATCTAAAGCTTATAATCGAATATTCTCTCTAAAAAGCAAGTGCCTATGTCGAAAAGTGTATGAATATATCAATGTGTGAATGTCGATATGAATGAATCTCCCTCCTCTAGGTCTTCTAGCTTCTTCTCTTTATATGTATGCCTTTAGGTTAATGAGCCTTCCTTTTCCTTTTATGAATAGGAATTGACATGTTTCCATTTATCGACCTTTTTCCTTTTATTTAGATATTTTCCTGATTCTCTCCTTAATGAATATTTAAGAGAATCTAGTAATATATCTTTTCCATTTTACCTTATGTCGATAATTAAGCCCAAATAAAGCCCAATATCAACTAAAGGAGGCCGGTTCCGATATTGCCGCCGATTCGGTTTGGCTGGTCCGATCCGCCGTCAACCCGGTCCGATTCTGTCGCCGGTTAAACCTTAACCGAGATGATTAAATTTATCCCCAACAGATAGTAAAAGCAAAACTATTTTCTTTGAAAAAAATAAAAATAAAATACATTTTACTTATCACACAATTTTGTATATTAAACAAAATATTGTGAAAATAAATATTTAAAGTGTGATACTTAATAAAGTTTCAAATTTTGTTTTTTAATGGCTAAAAATATATAAATAATAAGATGATGAAAAATCTTCAATAAAATTTAATTTATAAGATTTAATTTCATCAAAGAAATATATATTTTACTAATCACACAATTTTGCTTGTGTAGATAAAATATTTTGATTTAAAAAAAAAAAAAAATACTAATAATAATAATAATAATAATAATAATTAGGAAATTCTAAATCCTAATCAAAATAGGAAAATTCCAAATCATAACTAAAATAGGAAATTTAATCCTAAGCAAAAGAGGAAAGTCAAATCCTTAAATAAAATCGATTCATGGTTCGGTCTTAAATACCGCATGGATTAGTTTAAAAATCCACGCAAACAATATATTGTCTCAGCAACAATATCGCGAAAAGGTTTTTACCACATATGCAAGTCTAAACTCTTGTTTTGCTGCTTGCTGAGCAAAACAATAAATTATGAATAGTGAATGAAGGCATCCTAGTCCTACCCCATTACCAGAAGCTCATTAGACTCAAAAACTTAAAAAGCCTAAAGAGACTAAATAGTCTAACCACGTCCAAAGATATAAGTATCATGGTCACATTCATGGTAAAAGGAATGGACGTGGTAGAAGTGGCAATTATAATATATATGATAAAGGAAACCATTCATATGGTTAAGGCCACCGATCCGACTTTGGTCGTAATCGAGGTAGAGGCCGTGGTATACCCAAACCACAATACTCATATAAAATTTTTGCCATTAATGAGGAATGGGGAAACCATTGGACTAAGATATGTAGAACACCTAAGCATCTCGTTGATCTCTATCAAGAGAATTTGAAAATAATCTAGAAGCTCATTTAGTTCATCACGATGGTAAAGAAGTTCACAACCATGAGATAGATGGCTATGAGACTTCGGATTGCCTAAAAGCGGCTTAATTGTTTTTGACATCTAAGTGTTCTTGATTGATTTATTTAAGAGAATTCAATAAACGAAATATCTAAAGGCACGGTTTATTAGCCAAATTGCGGTATAAATAAATTTAGTGAAGACTATGGGTAGGCTCATGACAGGCCCATACTTCCAAGGGCACGCATCCTCAGATGCTTCATATTCACCCAGCTCAAAGTGGCTTATTGAGTTTCAAAGAAATGAGTTTGAATGGTTTCCACATTGAAACTAACGGTGAAGGGAACAAAGGATTTCCACATATTACTAAGGAGCACCCAAGACCATGAGAAGGTCTTAGAGACTATATCCGCGTCATAAACCTTTACTATGCCAAGGTTAATATGATAAAGGCTAATACAGTAAACAAAAGGATTTACTGAGAAATTTACTAATGGCATGACCGGTTTGGCCAGCCTGGTTCTAACATGATACGTAAAGCTGATATTAAAATAAATAAAAAGGCACAGTCCTTAAGGACCTCTAATGTATAGCATGTACACAAGAGAAACTTATACTAAGGCCATTACCAGTCAAAGCAACTAAAAACTTTGTGTTTGCTAGATTGCTGGCCCAGACCATAGTCTGTGAGCCCACATATTTAAGACTATATGTCTAACTAATGCTGGTAAATTATGTCACAAACGTTTTATAGCTACAACATGTCCATGAGGGGAGAATAGTATACCCTGTGGCACATGCTCATACTTGAATTCATAGTAGCTGTTTGGGAACACGCAATATTGCATGCAACAAGAGCTTATACGCATCAGGCCATCTAGTGAGCATAGATATTCACCATCCCAATTAATCACGGGTCATTAGCCAGACATATCCCATCTAAAGACATTTGGGTGTGCCGTTTATGTACCCATTGCACCACCACAAAAAACAAAGATGGGACCTCAAAAAGGGATGGGAATATAAGTTGAAAAATGATTCTCCCACCATTATTAAGTATCTCGAGCCAAAGGCCAGATACAAGGATTGTCATCTCAATGAATCCATTTTCCCAACACTGGGTGGAGAGACTAACAAGCTGGTTAAAGAAACATTATGGAATCAAACATCCTTCACATGGCAATATCCTCGGACTCCATCAGAGATCCAAAAGACTATATATACATTTACAAAAGCTAGCTAATCAATTGCCAGATTCCTTTTCTGACCCAAAGAAAGTAATAAAATCGTACATGTCAGCTTGTAATGCACCAGTACATATTGATGTTCACAAGGAACACAATCAAATTGCTACAGAGGCTACAACACGTAAGAAACGTGGTGGACCCAAAAATGTTCCAAAGACAAGAACCCTCGGAAATCAAAGAAAGGTGCAAGGGAAACCGAGAAGGTTCAAGAAACCATAGACATGGCCGGCAAATAGACATAACCCGAAGGTACCAATCAATGAGGTTTGGGACGCCAAACCTCAAGGTCCTGAAGGTATAAAGAGATCTCTATAAACTATATCATGTCTAGAATACAATGGAACGAAAAGATGTCGACATCAATGATAATATATTTGCGCACAAAGTAGCAATTAAAATGAATGAGGATCAAGAGACCACGTCTATACTAGAGTGCACTCAAAGACTTGATTGATTAAAATGGTACAAGACCATAAAACGTGGAGCTAAAAATCATTAAGTAAAACCAGTGGGACAAATGAGTCTTTGTGATTGTGTGAAATAAACATAGAGAAACCGTGATATATCAGACACGGCTTGACGCACAAGGATTCACACAAAGACCATAAATAGAGGAGATATACTCCCATGTGGTGGATGCTAAGACATTTAAATTTTTGCTAAGTCTGGCTATATAAAGAGAAAAACTTTATTTGCGGCTAATGGATGTAATGCTTGCATATTTATATAAGTCCACTGGATAATATATGAGATTACCAGAGATTATTGAGCCTAAAACTAAGAAAGATTCTCGAGAACAACACTGCGTAAGGCTGGACAAATCCTTTCATGGACTTAGATTAAGTGGACATATGAGTTATAAATGATCCCATCAGTCCATGTATTTTTATTAAGAGGTTTGCAAACAAAGGATTTGTAATCATAGTAGTGTATATGAATGATTTAAATCTCTGGGTAATCAACCAAATAGTTTAGTATATCTAAAGAAAGAATCTGAAATGAAAGACCTAGGCAATAATTAAGTTCTGTTTGGGATTACAACATGAGTACATGAATAATGGAATCCTTGTGCATCAAATGACATACACTGAAATAGTACTCAACGAAATTTAATAAGGACAAGGTCCGCCCATTGACCAAGCCCAATGGTGGTGAGAAACCTCAGATTGGATAATGATCCATTCAGTCCGGAAATGCCATACCCCAGTGTCATAGGAGTTATAATGAATTTGGCTAGACACACTAGACCAAACATTTGTTTCGCCGTGAGTCTCCTATCTAATTTTAGTTCTTGTCCAACCCAGAGACACTGGAATGGGATCAAACACATCCTTCGTTACCTTCAAGGGACGAAAGATCTGGGTCTGTTTTACACTAATGAGTCCAAAGACTCGCTTGTTGGTTTTGCTAATGCAGGATACCTCTCGGATCCGCACAACGCTCGTTCACAAACTGGTTATGTCTTTACACATGGTGGAACGACAATTTCTTGGAGATCCATGAAACAGACAATAGCAGCCACATCATCTAATCATGTCGAGATTTTAGCCATTCACGAGGCAAGCCGGGAATGCGTGTGGCTATGATCCATGACCAACCACATCCAAAACGATAGTGGAATTCCCGAGGGGAAGTTACAGCCGACGATCCTTTATGAAGACAATGCAGCGTGCATAGTTCAACTCAAAGATGGATACATCAAGGGAGACAGGACGAAGCATATTCTGCCCAAGTTCTTTTTCACACACGATCTACAGAAAGTTGGCGAAGTTGCAGTGGTGCAGGTTCGGTCAAGTGAGAACTCAACGGACTTATTCACCAAGTCACTACCAACTTGTACGTTCAAGAAGCTCATACATCAGATCGGGATGCGTCAACTCAAAGACCTCAAGGCCGATCCAAAATAGGGGGAGTAGCTACGTGTTGTACTCTTTTTCCTTCACCACGGTTTTATCCCACCGGGTTTTCCGGTAAGGTTTTAATGAGGCAACATCCAAAGCGTACTACGAACTCTACTAAGTTACTTCATTCAAGGGGGGAGTGTTGTGAACCATTCGGTTCAATACAAGAATGGACGAACCGTTGGGCCCTAAAGCCCAATAGAGTTCATCGGCTCATTTGTTATATCTATTAGGGTTTCACATATTTTGTATTCCTATATAAAAACTCTTTGACTTAATGAATAATAACACAACTTTCATTCATCAGTTTACAACAGTTACAGGGTTTTTGGAATTAACATGGGACTTGTATTTTTTCCAAATTTGGAAACAAATATTAATAACGGGCAACAATTTGTGTGTAGTCCATTCTTCGAAACCAATTTAATGTATAAACCGGATTGCCGTTAACCTCCCCTGCCTACCGTCAACTCTTAACGATGAAGATCAGTCATTATGTGTTTGTTAACGGGTTTGATAAACCGTTTAGTAACGGTTTGTTACTTTGTTGTTGTTGGCCGTTGTCTCTCTTAACTTGAACTTTCAGTTTCTTACCGCTTAATTGGCGACCGTTCATTGTCTTAATAGCTTCTTGAGCATCTTCTTGTGATTCATAACTAATGAATCCTGTGGTCAACATAAAAAGGATATATCTTTATATTAGCCACTAATTCGAGTTTTAAGGTGATTAGTAGTGACATTTGCTTACCAAAACATTTGCTTAAACCAGTGGCCTTGTCTACAAAAACCTTGGCACTTACAACCTTACCAAAGGGTTGAAACGCTGACGCAAGTTCTTGGTCTCCGTATTCTCGAGGTATGTTATAGATAAATAGATTCGCACCTTCAGGTCCTGAAACAGCACATAAACATGTTGTATGTCATTAACTAATTAGTATCAAAGTCTTATATGTTCTTGATTAGGACCAAACCTTCGGTTTGAAGCAAGGGAGGTGTTAATGCGCCATTGCTAGTAACGCCAGGTGTCACCGTGGATAGAGGAAGGTGAGGACTAATCATTCCTCTAGGAAACGCCATTGGATATTGAAGACTGTTATAGCTGTAGTTTCCAAGAGCCGTTGGGAAGTTTCTACGGGTGGCTAAACGTGGTGGAACAGTCTCTGTCATAGCGGCTCCCTGGTTCGGTGAAACCACATTTTGAAATGCAGTTTGTGTCTGGATAGGTGGTAGCATGTACCCATATGTTCCAGGTGCCTGTTACAGACAAATAACTTATGAACCATATCAAACATAAAAAAATGTTGTAGCATTTCAAGAGCTCGAGAGAGGCAGAACTTACATGATAGCCATATCCATTATAAGGAGGAACATAACTCATGGGTAAGGATCCAAACAGCGAAGAATGGTTTTGCGGATCAGAGTTAGCGAGTCTGGAGGCACTAAATTGAGCTTTTTGAAGTCTCCGGGCTTGTCTTTCCCTTTCCGTGTCTGCCCATTTGACAACCAAAGGAACACTCGAACCCTATAAGAAACAAAAAGTAAAGATATATGTCACACCCTCCATAGAAGTCTTTATAATGTAAAAACATTGTTTAAAGTGTCATAGTAAACACACACACACACACACACACCTCCATTATATGTTTTCCGTTGATTGCTTCCATAGCAGCTACAGCTTGTTCTTTAGACTCATACTTCAGAAAAACACAACCTAAATAATCAAAAAGTTAGTCATATACATAGAGGTTACATTAGGATGCACAAAGAAATGTTGGCTATACCTTTGCTAGTTTGTAGAGACCCTCTAAGAATCTGTACATCCTTTATGGTTCCGTACTTTCCAAATAAGGACAAGACTTCAGCTTCAGAGACATTCTTTGGAAGCATACCGACGAAAAGTTTGTGCTCTACATAGCAAGAACATCCATTAGATTATAGCACACAAAGATATCAAAATGCGACAAATTTTCGTAACGAAAGAAATACTATTTGTGCTTATGTCTATGCGCGTACCTAGTCTTTCCAACTCGCCATCAGCGTACTTAACTTGCAATGGACTAGATGCCTGAAGAACATTAACATAACACAAGTGAATGTTATCATGAGAGGAAGAGAGTGAGATTATAACCGATAAGCATCATAATTATTCAGAAACAAACCACACAACGATTGATATAAGCAAGGATATCTAACAACCTATCTTATAGTAGAGATCAATGAATAAGAATGTCAATAAATCCGTACATATCATCAATATTGAATCAATCTACTTTCTTGTGCTGGAAGAAAACCATCAAAAGAAAGGTTTTAAAACACATGTTATAAGACTCCAACAAATCAATGCTCTGAAATATGATCCATGTCTAACAACAACAACAACAACATGCACAGACTCTAAAATAACCTAATCAAAAGATAACATAGGAGGAGAAAAGTATAATGCAGATTCAAGAGACACAAGAAAACAGATATAAAAAAAACAAAGCAATAAGCTTTGATAAATATGAAACAAAGATCACATTCAAGAAGCATCAGAAAATAGAAAGAATGATAAATACAAAAAAAGGTGTGAAAATTAAAACATACCCCAGGCAATGTCTTCTTGTTGTGACAAATATTGACTAATTTATCAGCTTCTTCTCTTGATGGGCATATCACAAAACAACATCCTATTTAATTCCAACAAAAAAAATAAGGGTTTTTTCAAAACAGAACAATTAAAAACAGAGGAAAATCAAAAATCAAAACTTTAAACGAAGAAGACGGAGAAAACAGAGGAAAGAGATTTTATTGAAAAAGAGATTTAAAACCTCGAGAAGCTCGCGTAATCTTGTCTTTAATGATGTTGACTTCATCGACGATGGAGATTTCTTCGAACAATGCAAGAAGCTGTGTCTCCGTCATGTGTTTCGGTACTTGTCCGACGAAAAGCTTCACCTTTGTCTCCTCCGCCATTGTTTCTCTCTCTTGACTTCGTCTTCTTCTTCTTCTCTCTCTCTCTACAGGTTTGTTTTGTTTATTCACTTTTTGTTTGAATATAAATAAATATATGAAGAAAAAATTGTAAATTTTCTGGAATCTAGATGGCAAAAAGTTGGGTTAAAATTAAATAACTGACTAAATTTAGGCTCGTTGTTTTCCCTAATTTACGATATTGCCATTGAGACAGCTGTACAAAGAAGAAGAAGGCAAAGCCTGTTGTGTTGTTTTGTCTGATTAACGGTTAGTAAATTCCGAAATGACAAAACCACCCTTCCCTTTACGCGCGTTTTTATTCCGTTATTTTTAACAAGCTGGCAATTATTTTGTTTTTATTCTCGTTTAAAAATATATGGGAAAGTATCTGTTAATTAGCTATAGACAATTATTTTTTTGTTTTCGTCAGATTTTTTGTCGGTTAATTTATCATAATCTTATCTATTAGCTTCATCTGATATTAATACGTTGAAGATTTAAAAAGGTTTTATATATTATAAATTTTAATGCAACGAAGATTTTTTATTCATGTGAAGGTCAAAATCAAAATATATAATTACAAAAAGGTACCTTTTATATTTATAGTTGGGCAGTTGACAATATATTGGAAGACAGCTTTATAATTATTTTATTGTAACTTTGTATATTTAGAAGAAGAAATTATAGTTGGATATTCTAATCTAACTAAACCAACTCCCATTTCTAACTGTAAATTGATTATGTTTGTATTTTATTTCAAAAATATCTTAAGTAAAAATAAGTTTAAGCCCAACCCTGTTAAAACAAGTAAATTTATATACATGCACAATAAATTTAGGTAATTTTATTAGTTATACAATTTCAAAAATCAGAGAAATATTGACTAACTAAATACGACTAAAAGGAGTTGACCGTAGACCGTAACGAGAGGTCATTTTCAGTGACAACGAGAAAGGGACATGAAGTAATGGCAAAATGGTCAAAAGAAGTATAAGGGTAGAATCGTAAATATAAAGAAATACGAATGTCAAAAAACATAAAGATGACAGACTGTCCTTGCCATGCGCCAAATCTAAAACGGAAAAACAAATAATTCTCTGTACCACTTTGGATGTAGTAATCGAAAAACATAAAACTTTCCCAAAAAGACCCCTGACTTTCTTAAACTTCCCGATTTGACCCCACATGTTTTCAGATTATGCGCACGACTACAAGTTAGACCTTGATTTAGTATGTTTTATGATCATGTCCTCTCGATAAACATATGTTGCCGAAATAAATTGTTAACACTGCTGTATGTTTGTCTCACAACAGCATTTAGGCATGTAGGTTACAATGCACAACACATTACAAACTGGTTTAGATCCTCTAAAGCTGCTCAATGATACCAAAAAAAAAACATGGAAACAAAGTAAACCACTCGTCTCGAAGACAGGCTAGATCCACTCCTTTGGGTTGATACAAGCGTCCAATAACTTCCACTCTTCTGTTCCCTCTTCCGGTTTCTACACTCACAAAACACCTTTTACTACATTGTGTGATATCCGAACAAAGTTAAGACTTAAAAGTGTATTCACATATGGGAAAGGACCGAACTTACATGGTCATACTCCCATCTTGCTGAGAGAGGAAGAGAGACAAGTATGCTCTCTATTCGTCCTCCTGTCTTCAAACCAAATGTTGTTCCACGGTCATATACCTAACCATTGTTAAAAGAATACATTAGAGAACTAGGTCCATAACAAAGATAAGAGAGCCGAGAACTAAATCAGAAAAAAGCTTTAAAGTGTATGATTGTTAATACCAAGTTGAACTCGACATATCGCCCTCTTCTCAACTGTTGCCATGCCTTGTGCTTCTCTGTAAATTCTGTATCTTTCCTTTTCTCCACTATAGGTATATATGCCCGTACCACTGAGTTTGCACATTCTGTGAATACAAGTTACTATAGATTAGTAGTCTACAAAGAAACTAACCCGGTGATAATTATCGTCTGGATTAAAGATTTGACAATTAATTTGTTACCAGTCGAAAATGACAGAAGCATCTCCTGATCATAGTCATTAAGATCATCAAAAAATATCCCTCCAAGTCCTCGTCTCTCATCACGGTGCTGCAAAAAATATAAAAGAATTCAAACATTTTCAAATCCCACACACAAACAAATAGGCTTATCAGAGTCTCTAAGCCATTCCTACCTCACAGATATCCCTAAACACAAATTTAGAACAAAGATATAACAAAAACAACATACCTTGATGTAAAAGTAGTCATCGCACCATTTCTTGAACCGTGGATAGAAGGAAGGGTCGAACTTGTCACATGCTTGCTTTTGAATCTACAATAGAGAAAGATAATTTTACCTATGAACAACTAAGTAATCAATCACAAAGGTCATATCTTTAGAAGAACAAGGAACAAGGTTAAAGACCGTATGAAAATGTTTGACATCATCTTCAAAGATGTAAGCTGGTGTGAAATCAGTGCCACCACCAAACCACCATTGCCTAGGAGCTCCAGGCACATCTGCAAGTTGACAAAAATTGAGCAAAATCAACAATATTGTCTCCCCAAAACGAAAAGATTACAACTTTACACAGATAATCTAACTCTTTTTCTTACCCTTTGGAGCATCGGTCTCGAAATATCGATAATTGAAATGCAGAGTTGGTGCAAATGGGTTCTTCGGATGCAAAACCTAATCAATAATCAAACACATCGTTATGATTCTACTCAAGATGATTCTACTCAAATTTTAGAGAGAGAGAAAGAGAGAGAGAAAGAGAGATATGATTACAGAGCTGACTCCAGCAGCGAAGAAAGGGACAGGACCAGGTTTATGATCAGAAGCAGAGCCTTTAGCAGCTCTGTAAGCTTCAGGAGGCATAACACCATAAACAACAGAGACATTAACACCAGCTTTCTCAAATACATTCCCATCCTGCAAAACTCTGCTGATTCCTCCTCCTCCACCTGGTCTTGACCATACATCTTCTTTGAACTTAGGACCATCTTCCACAGCTTCAATGGCTTCACAAACACTGTCTTGAACAGATCTTATCATAGTCTCGAAACGAGCCCTCACAGAAGAAGAAGCAGAAGACTGATTCGAATCATCAGACTCTCTAAGGAAAGTAAAAGGTCTTTCCTTTTCGGGCACTTCTTTCTCTATCGATACTGAACATCGCAAGACGAGATTAGGTTTACTTCTGACTGAAGAGGAAAAGCGAAAAGTGGAGAAATTGAGACAAGGAAGGAGACGATGAGATGAAAGTGAAGCGACCTTAGGAGTTGAAGAAGAAGAAGAAGAAGAGAAGAGAGTGGAAGAAGAGTGAGAAGAAGCCATTCTTCTGAGCTTTGATGTGATCTGAATTTGGATTTGATGTTGAAGAAGATGATGATATAGAGAGAGATGATAAGATTTGACTCTTTGAACAAAACTATTGTCTTAAAGACGCTTTTTCTTATAGCCCAAATAGTCAAGTCCAAGTTAGGCCCAATAGTTAATCTTTGAGCTAACACCAACTAGTACCAGGTGAAACTTTAACTCCTCTATGCTTCATCTCAATTCTAAGTTTCTCTGCGTCTTCTCGTCTTCCTACACTCAAATATATCTTCCCCAACAACACGTAGTTTGCCGGATTCTCTGGCTCTATCTTCAATAGTTCCTTTGCAGCAATCTCTGCCAGCTCTACCTCGCCGTAGTTCCTACAAGCTCCAAGCAAAGCTCCCCATGTCTTAGCTGTTGGCTTCTCCGGCATCTCTTGTATCACTTTGTATGCTTCTTCAAGCCTCCCTACTCTGCTTAAGACATCTACTAAACACGAGTAATGGTCCTTGCTTGCACGCAAACCGTAACCATTCTGCATTCTCTTGAAGTAAAGAAGAGCCTCATCCGCTAAACCGGCGTGACTACAAGCCTTTAGAACGTTTAAAAACGCTATGTCATCGGGTTGTGTTTTCGCCGATTCCATTTCTTGAAATGTTTTGAGAGCTGATTCAGCGTCGCCGTGAAGTGCATAAGCTGATATCAAGCTACTCCAAGCAACCACATCCCTATCAATCATACTCTCAAACACCGATTTCACATAGACAATGGATCCACACCGCCCGTATGCTTCTACTAATCCGCTTTTCAATTGCGGGTGCGGCTCAATCAGATTCCTAAAAGCATATGAATGAATCTCCTTTACTAATCTAAAAGCACCAATAGCTGAACAAGCTGATACTAACGCAAGAAGAGTAATCAAATTAGGCTTAAATCCAAATTCAATCATCTTCCTATAGAATCCAATCGCTTTATAAGACCCATCCTCTGTACACACTAAACCCTTTATGATCGCATTGAAAGACGACTCATTTGGCAAAACATCCATTGAATCAAACAGATCCAAAGCTTCATGAATCTTCCCACAATGCGTATAATGTGAAATCATAGTGTTCCACACAACCGCATTTCTCTGAGGAATTTCGTCGAACACCTTGCGTGCGTGAGGAACAGACACGCATTTGCCATACATATCGATTAACGCGCATCCCACAAATGGGTTTGACAAAAGATCAGATTTTACGGAGTGGGCATGGACTGATTTGCCGAGAACTGTGCGGAAAGCTGCAGCGCACGATTTCAGGGCTAATGAGAAGACGTGTGCGTCGAGAGATGAGGATAAAGAAGAATGCATTTGACGAAAGAGATTAAGAGCTTGTTCATGGTTTCCTTGGTTCACGTATGCGCTCAATTGTTTAGTGAGAGAGATCAATTTATTAAAGCTAACTGCGTGCGAAGACGACATGAAGATGGAGCTTTTCGGTGATGGCGGCAAATAACATGTATTGGCCTTATAAAATACTAATATTACTGTTGAACATAGTTTAATATTCCACATAAAACAACAAGAGTCGTTGTAGTATAGTGGTAAGTATTCCCGCCTGTCACGCGGGTGACCCGGGTTCGATCCCCGGCAACGGCGAATTTTTTGTTTTATAATAGGCCTGGGCATATTAACCTCGAACCTCGTACCCGAACCTCGACCCGAACCCGTAAGCACCCGAACCTCGACCCGAACCGAAATTAGAGGTGTGAACTCGTTGGGTATGTTTTGACCATACCCGTGGGTACAGTTCCGGTCCTGCAAGTTAACCCGTACCCGAATCGACCCGAATAACCTCGTTAGATTGCAAGTGTCCTTAATGGTTTAGAATATGATGTTCTTTCTTGGTGGAAGCTAAACAAAGTGCTAAGTATCCAGCTTCTTTCATTAATAGCTAAATATATTCTTGCAATGCAAGTGTCTTCCGTAGCTTCAGACCGCCTTTAGACTAGTGGTAGGCTTTTAAACTCATCTGAAGTTGTTTGACACACTATATGGTTGAAGTTCTTATGTGTTTGAAGAATTGCTAAAGTGTGAGATTAAAATGAATGAGAAAGGAATTATAAGAAAAGAACAAATGTTGGCGCATTTCGAGTTACAAGATGAGCTCATGAGAGGTAAACTTCGTGTTCTTCATGTTATGTTTGATTTTTAGTTGTGCTAAATATTTAACATTAGTCTTTTTGCTTGTAGAATTTGAGCTCGTATTCCATCCGTGCACCCACAATAAGGTAAGACTTGAAGCTTCATGGTTCCAATTTCCAAAAAACAAGACTCAAGAATACAAGACATTTCATATTTTGTAACTTTGAGTTTGAACTTTGCATTTTGAATTTGATGTTTACTTTGTTTTTCACTTTGAAATTTGAATTTTTGTTTTTGGATAAACACAATTAGACAATCTTTTTAAGTTCAGGTTTTTTACAATTTTGGGTAAAAATACCCGAAACATGTACCCGAAACCTGTATCCGAACCTGTACCCGAAAGAAACTCCGTAAAAATTCGGGTATTTTGGGTAACCCGGACCCGAACCCGTACCGATAGGACCCGAACCTCGTACCCGACCCGAAAATTACAGTACTTAAACGTCCAATTTATGTATACCCGTCGAACCTCGTACTAGTAGACCCGAACCTGACCGAACCGAATACCCGTATGCCCAGGCCTATTTTATAATATTGAAGTTTCATATATTTACGATAATAATTTTTCAGTGTTGGTTTTGACTTTTGAGTTAACCGGTGATTTGCGTCTCACGGCGTCAATTTTATCTTCTTCTCCGATGAAACAATGTCGGATCATTGAGCTCTGTAAATCGGGTCGGCTCACTGACGCTATTCGGATCCTAAAGCTTGCTCTGAGATCAGAGAAGTCAGGTTAAGGAAGTGCTTCCATGACGTTGTTATTACTCGCGGGTTTGAGTGGGACCATGTTATCTCTAGCAAATTGGCGTATATGTACGGTTTGAATCGAGAAACAGAGGATGCACGCCTAGTGTTCGACGAAATGTCTGAACCAGATGTTATTTGTTGGACAGCTGTACTCTCTGCGTTTTCTAAGAACGATTTGTACAAGGAAAGCTTTAGGACTATTTTACACGATGCATAGGAGGAAAGGGTTGGTGCCTGATGAGTCTACCTTTGGAACTGTTTTGATGGCGTGTGGTAATCTAAGGAGGCTGAAGCAAGGGAAAGAGATTCATGTGAAGCTCATTACTAATGGGATAAGCAGCAATGTTGTTGTGGAGAGTAGTCTTTTAGATATGTATGGTAAATGTGGATCAGTACGGGAAGCTAAGCAAGTGTTCACTGGGGTGTCTAATAAGAACACTGTATCTTGGTCTGCCTTACTCGGGGCGTACTGTCAGAACGGAGAGCATGAGGAAGTGATTGAGATGTTCAGGGAAATGGAAGAGAAAGATATCTACTGTTTTGGGACTGTCCTTAAGTCGTGTGCTGGTTTGGAGGCGGTAAGACTGGGGAAAGAGGTTCATGGACAGTACGTTAGAAGAGGGTCGCCTTGGTGATGCACTCAAGATTCGTAGGTTAATGGTGAGAAGAGGAGTAGCAAAGACTATTGGACAGAGCTGGATTGAGACTCATTAAAAAGCTATAACAGGATCTTGCTTGCATTCATGAAGAAATTGGTTTTTGACAACTTCAAACCACACATTTTTGCCTTGAGGTCTCCATGTACAAAGTAATTCAAACAAACAAAATAGTTGCCAGCCTAATCTTTGCAGGGATTTGAACCTCAAGCCACCATTGATGCATTCTTCCAGTGAAGATTGTTCTCTTCATAGTGCATTCATGAAAATCGATTTTGTAGCGTCACGTTTCATCTCTGCAGCTTTGCCACTCCCTCGGAAGTATGCATATACTTGCTGAAAATCGAGTATTCCACTTCATGGGTTAGTAAAAAAGACCGATTGAACTCATTTACGGTGTCTACAAATTCTGGAGTATTGTGTTCAGAAACCTGAATGACCCAGATATTGAGAAGTGTTTCTATGCAGAAGAAGCCCGCACCAATGAAATACATTATCTGTAAAGGAGACAAAGGAAGAAAATTGGGTAAGACTGATGCTAACAGAAGTTAATAACATGTAAATGGGCAGTTAAGGTACTTACGCCAACTGCAACATTACTAGTTAGAAGCTCAATTGCTGGCAAGAAACCGCTGTCAACAAAACAAACAACAGGTGGAATCAGATGGATTTAAATCAAAGACAAATCAGTAAAGAAGGTTGTGATGGATGCTTTGATATAGAAGAGAACTCTTACGTGAGAGACTTTCCTTGAAAGATGACTGGTGGAGCAACTGCAGCAAAGCCGCAGAAGCCAATGTGAAACTGAAAAGTGCAAGACAGGGAAAACATCAAAAGGTTTGTTTGGTTTGTGTTATTTCAGGGCTTCCTGTAAAATCTCTGATCACAAGGAGATACCGATGGGGGTGCGATTTATCTTACCACGTAAAACACGAAAAAGGTTCCAAACTTCAGGGCACTATCAGTTCTGCAAGAGGTTTGTACACATTGTATTATTGACTCATTTATATCGTGTTCCCGAGCAAATTCTAGCATATATACTAATAAAGCTGATTTTACCTGGTAGCTCGATAAAGAGGACGGTACCATAAGATGTAAGCACCAGGAACACCCGAAATGAAGTAGATGATTGAGAGAAGCCATATAGTGGGACCTGGTCACAAACAAAAAAGAGCACAAAAGATGAGTCAACCTGACCAGAGCAAACAATGAATAGGAAACATCACATTTGGGTAAGAACAGTAACCTTCTCCTTTAATCCAAGCTACAGTTACTGCCACAATATTCCACAAGAGACATCCTACTTGAAGAAGCTAAAAACCTCTTCACAAAGTTATATGAGAATCGATCCTCTTTGTAACCAAATACCGAATACAAATTCTTTTAAAGCGATATGAACAATGAAAAAGTATGATTTTATTGATAATAGCCTTTGATAAATGATTACAAGATGTTTATATGTGATTCAGAGCAAGAGAGTACAAAATTTCAGTCTATAAAACGTAAGAAAAGATGAGGAGGCCAAAATTAAGGTTCAGCCTCCTTTTATAGGCACATCTTCCTTCAGGTCGGGTTGGGGCCGTTCCTATTTTTCCGCCCCAACCCGTCCGTGATCTCCTCAACCGCCCGGGGATATAGGGGGACAAGCAGGGCGACATGATTATCCATTTCTTCGATGGGCTTTGCTCTTGGGCTTCTTTCACGCCTTTCGGTAAATGGGCCGAGTTGGGCTTGTCCGCATCCATGTACTAACGGTCGCCCCCGCATCTCCCCGGCGAGTTTGAGGCGAGCTCAGGAGATCGAGTTCCGGTTGGGTCAACTCGGTCGATTTCAGTATCGATAAATCCAGGAGACTTTGGATGGTCTTGAATTGTTTGAGGATGTCGACTTCCAAGTTACTCCGTCGGATTCGGCTGGCACGGTTGAGTCGGGTCGTTCGACTCCACATGAAGAGGTGACGAGTCAGATTGTCCGTGATTCGGTTGGTGTGTCGGATCAGCATGGGTCGATGATTGCTGCGTTGAGCGGGGTCACGGTGCGCCGGTTTGGTTGCTTCGGTGCGGTGGCCGGTATGGATCGGCCTTGTCGGCGTCCTTCGGGAGATCGTGCGCGTGTTGGGGATGGTCGGTCCGCGGATCGCCGTGTTAAGGATGATCGGGTTGCGGATGACGAGGAGTAGATTTTGCTTTGCTTTGTGTTTTTTCCTTTTAAGCTTTGGATGTTGAATTGCCTGAGAAGGCTTTTAAACCTTTTGGTTTTTGAAGACTTTGTTGTTTTAATTTTGAATTTGTAAGGTTGTTTATTGATTGTTGGATTGCGAAGTGGTTTTCGGCTTACATTAATAAAGTCGATTTTTATTAATTATATGTTTGCGGAGCGGTTTCCGGCTTGGATTAATAGAGTTTATATTAATCGTTTGGTTGCGGAGTTGTTTCCGGCTTATTAGAAAAATTTGTATAGCGCGCTGTTGGATTCTAATGTGAGTCGTCTTGTTTGAGACGTGTAATTGCACGACTGGTCAGGTCGGCAATGTGATTGTTTTGTTGATTGAGTGGAGTGTGTACTCGGGGTAGAGTATGTACCCTAGCCCCCCCTTTTTGTTTTTTATTTTTAATATAGCTGTACTCGATGATGAGTTGCCTACGTACCCCGAAGTGGGGATCAAGCCTTGTCGTAGTTCACTAGTTGGATTACAAGTTATTGAATAGTTGATTTCTTGTAGTAGTACTTCATGAGATGGACCGAATTCCATGGTTTTAGAATTGCATTTGGCGGAATTCAGCTAAGTAGCACTCTCTTGTTGACATTGATTCCATGTTCCTGGTCTTTGCTGGTTGCGCCCGTGTTGAGAGCTCCTTTGTCCGGTTGGGGCCTGGTTGAGTTGGTACGGGTTTGCCACTTGTTGTGTCGGAATCGCGTTTACGTATGGTTTGACTAGCTCGTTGTATTTTTTGGCGAGGGCTTCTCTTTCCTCCTCCATTAGTATGTGGCATTGTGCTCGGTGAAGTGCGTCGTCGATTGTGACCGGTTTTTCAATATAAATGTGCTTCTTGAAGTCCGAATCGAACCAGAGGGCGTTTCTGAGTGCGGATAACGCTACGGCGTCGGTTACTTTTACTTTTGAGAGCACGGCTTTGAATTTTTCGATTATGCTCCTTAGCGATTCGTGGGTCCCCGGGATAGTGTGAATAGTTCCGCTTCGGTTGTTTCTTCTTGGATGTACACTGAGTAGTGCTTGAGGAACATTGCCGTGAGTTGGTTGAAACCGGTGATTGATCCTTGTTCGATTTTTGAGAACCATGTCGTGGCCGGTCCCGAGAGGTTTTCTACGAACTCGTGACGTATCCTCGCCTCTCGTTCCTTGTCGTTGAATTGAGCTCGCCGACCGCAATGCGGAATGCCGTCACGTGCTCCCTTGGATCGGATAGGCCATCGTAGACCGGAAGTTTGATCTTTCCCGGTTTTTTACCGGAGTGTCGACAAGGTGATTAGCGAAGGGGTTTTCAAGGATTCCTCGATTATTCTATCGATTTCGGGTGCCGCGCTTGTGGCTTGGTGGATTTCCGATCTCATTTTCTTTAGTGAGTCGGATAGCAATTTCTTCATTTCGTCCACGGTTGTGTTGTCGAAAATGTCGTTTGGATTCTCCGAACCGCCCGGTTGTCGATGATTGTCTCGACTAGGGTCGTAGATGATGTTTGGGTCGGGGCTTGGATAGTTGAGGCTAGTGCCTGTCGATTGAGGACGTTCCTTGCAAGTTGAGGCTAGCGCCCGGCGTGTTGGGGATAGCTCCTTGCGGTGTTGGGGCTAGTGCCCGGATGGTTGAGGGCGGCTCCTGCGGTGTTGGGGCTAGTGCCCTGCGGGTTGAGGCTCGCGCCTGGATGGTTGAGGATAGCTCCTTGCGGGTTGGGGCTAGTGCCCCGCGGGTTGAGGCTCGCGCCCGGATGGTTGAGGATAGCTCCTTGAAGGTTGGGGCTAGTGCCTGCGCGGGCGAGGCTCGCGCCCGGATGGTTGAGGATAGCTCCTTGAAGGTTGGGGCTAGTGCCCCGCGGGTTGAGGCTCGCGCCTGGATGGTTGAGGATAGCTCCTTGAAGGTTGGGGCTAGTGCCCCGCGGGCCGAGGCTCGCGCCCGGATGGTTGAGGATAGCTCCTCGCCGGTTGGGGCTAGTGCCCCTGCGGGCCGAGGCTCGCGCCCGGATGGTTGAGGATAGCTCCTTGCGGGTTGATGATCCTCCCGGGGGTGGTGTTGCTTGGTCCTCCGAATTCGAGGGTTGAATCGTTGGCGCCCGTTGGGGACGTGCCGAAATCCGGTGGGTTCTTTGAACCGGACTTGGGTCGGTCCTTTGGTGCCTTAGCTCGCGGGCGCTTGTTATCGCATTGATAGTGGCGGTGAGGTATTCGATTTGTTGATGGGTTTTCTTTGATTCTTGATCTATGCGCCGCGCGTTGGCTTGTCCGTCGGCGTCGATTTTATTGACCTTATCCAAGAGCGCGGTTAACGCTTGTTGGATGTTATTGGCCACGTTAGCATTGATCTCGACCGATGCAAGTTGGGATGTGAAATTATCTGACATCTTGATTCGAGGATTTGATCCGGATGATATGATTTGTATTGAAAATTAATCGATCCCCTCAGACGGCGCCAAATGAAGAAGCTAAAAACCTCTTCACAAAGTTATATGAGAATCGATCCTCTTTGTAACCAAATACCGAATACAAATTCTTTTAAAGCGATATGAACAATGAAAAAGTATGATTTTATTGATAATAGCCTTTGATAAATGATTACAAGATGTTTATATGTGATTCAGAGCAAGAGAGTACAAAATTTCAGTCTATAAAACGTAAGAAAAGATGAGGAGGCCAAAATTAGGGTTCAACCTCCTTTTATAGGCACATCTTCCTTCAGGTCGGGTTGGGGCCGTTCCTATTTTTCCGCCCCAACCCGTCCGTGATCTCCTCAACCGCCCGGGGATATAGGGGGACGATTAGGGCGACACGATTATCCATTTCTTCGATGATGGGCTTTGCTTCGCTTCTTTCACGCTTTCAAGTAAATGGTAGAGTTGGGGCATTCGCATCCATGTACCAACACTACTAATCCTGCATTGTTCAACAAGATTTAGCCTGGAGAGATCCATGATCTGTGGCATCGGTCTAAGGTGGCCTTTACGTACCTAACAATGTGGTGAATGCAACATATTGGATCTTTTGTAAGTGAACCGGAATCTCATTTGGAATGTCATGATGAATTAGTGGGAAAAACTCGGGCCAGTTCTTCTCCTCAATGACAACTCCAGCTGCCAAAACAACCATGTCAGGTTAGACCTTAAAAGTATCATTGGTAAAGATGTAGGAGAAACATATTTAGAAGATTGTCTACATCGTGCGATTGCATCTTCTCTTCTTTTAAGCTCCTGCGTTTACAATATGAAGAGTACCGGTCAGTGCAATTCACAAGGAAAGAAACGGTAGGCCATGAGATTAGCTTGAGATTTTGACATTGGAGACTCTGTTACCAGAAACTAACCTGCTCTTTCCGCTTTAATTCATTCTCCTTAGCTTGGAGTTCCATCTCTTTAGCTCGAAGATCCTGTAAACAGAAACAAGGAAGATTTACAGCCAGATATACTCTGAGAATATACATGAAGGGTTAAACAGAGAAGGTATAGTGAGGTTGTACATTGCCGGAATCCAAAGGGATATCAACTGTTGCACCGCGGTCATAAGGTTCCGGTGGAAGAGGCTTCAGGTATGAGTTGCTTGCAAGAGGAACACTCGTATGATTCTACACACACAATATAAGATGAGATAAAAAAAATTCAAAGATTCAAGAAACAGAGCTCTCTCTTTACCGAGAAAGGATTGATTTCTTCATCAGCAAATGGATTAGGTTCATGTCTTGCCATTTCTTGAGATCCTTTTGTTTTGTTAGAAAATTCAAAAATGGTTTCAAGGAATGGCTAATTTGTAACTCAGAGAGAGAGAGAGAAAGCAAAACATATACAATAGGCATTTGTACGCGCGAGAGAAATCAAAGGCATTTTAAATGGTCTTCGCTTCGTTTAAACAGAGGATTCTCCAATTTGATTTTTGGTTTAGTTCCGGTTTGGTTCGCTAGACCAGAAACCAAATTAAAACAATCAAGGAATGGTTTTAATAAAACTCAGAATCAAAGCTGGTTTCAAGTAAAGTTATAAACTTGACACGTCTTTTAACACTACCAAACCTCTCATAACCAATACCAATTTTGCTATGCATAAGCTTCATAGCTAAATCTGATTTCCCAACTTTCCTCAAAGCATTAATCATAACTGTACGGATTCTCCCAGGCACTTCTCTTCCTCTCTCTGTTATCCCATCAGCTAACTTACAAGCTTCTTTTATCCTACCAGCTTTACACAGTGTATTGATCATGTCTTCACAAGCTGCATCAAGTATCACACCCATTGGTGCTAGCTCATCTAGTATCTTACACGCTCTCGCCACTTTACCCGACAGACATAGCCCTGTCGACAATGCCCTGAAACAAGCCGCTGTTGGTGTAATACCTTTGTCTATCATCATTTCCCAAAGCTTTAAGGCCTCTTCGTTTCTACGTTCTTTGAACATCCCGCTTATGAGTATGGTGTATGTATAGACCGTTTGATCACAGCCTTCTTCTTCCTCCATTCTCTTAAACAGTACTAATGCTTCCTCGACTTTACCAGACTTTGTAAAAGCGTCCATGAGTGCATTGTAACAGTATGAGTCTCTCGTGCATCCTTTCTCAGACATCTCTTCGAAAAGCCTCTCAGCTTCATCAACTCGGCCAGCTTTACCTAAGCCGTCGATAAGACTAGAGTAAAACATCGAGTTAATAGCCAACCCTTTAAACCTGCAAGTATCAAAGTAGTCCAATGCCTCTTCCACTCTCCCGTTTTTACACAGACGGTTTACAACAACAGAATAAGTTACCACGTCGGGCTCAAAACCTTCATTTATCATTCTCCGTAAAAGCCTTAGAGCATCTTCAACACTTCCACATTTCGCATAACCGTCTATCAAAACCGTGTATATAGCTACGTTTGGTTTAGAGCCTTTACGGATCATATTCTCGAAAACAGCATACCCTTCATTCAACTTCCCTTCTTTGCAAAGCCCTCCAATCACTAAACTAAAGGCATGAGGCGGCACTTGAATCCCTTTCTCATCCATTTCTTGATACAAAGCCACACAAGAACCAAAGTCGCTATCTCCATAACATGCCTGGATCATAGTCATATACGTAATCTTATCAGCCTCAAGGTTTCTTGTCTCCATATCTCTAAGCTTCTCCATAGCTTTCTGTGTCTGTCCTGCTTTACAATAACCCTTGATCATAGTGTTATAAGTCACAACATCTGGTTTTATTCTACCACTCCCCATAACCTGGAAAACACGCTCTGCTGACTCAATGAACATCGAGCTCACTAAACCATTCATCAAGAAGTTATAAGTATACAAAGTGGGCTCAATCCCATTCTCTTTCATTTGTCTCCATACCCACAACAACTCCTCCACCATTCCAAGCTTTCCAAAACTCTTAATAAGAGAATTCGCTGCGGAAACAGTCACCGGAAACTCCATTCTCTTGATTTCGCCACATAGAAACCTAATCTTATCCACATCTTTCTCCATAGCCAATACATCAACCAAGTAGATATAACACTCAAGCTTATGCACATACTTCTTCTGCTTACCAGCCCAACAGAAGAAACGCCAAGCAACAACACTAGGCTTCTCACTAATCTCATCAGATTTCAACACAAAAGCAACAAAATTGGGAGATAGTTTGATAAGGAACTTACTACAGAACCCATCAAGATTTGATTCCATGGAAGCAGAACCATCGAGAAGGCTGAGAATTTGGCTTACCCATGGAGACGGCTTGAGATTACGAATCGATTTCACCAAATCAGAGACATCGTTAAAGGGCTCTACCCATTCGGGAGGAGGAAGTGAAGTGTTACTGAATACAAACCTAACACTCGTCCTTGAGCTTGACAAAGGCGAAAACACTGTATCATCTTCCGACAAAAAGCCGCCATTTTTGTACGGACATAAACGTTGTGAGGAGCTACAAAGACGATTCAGTGGCGTTACAGAAAAGGGTTTCCGCGAAAACCTTCGCATCTGTAATTTCTTCAGGCTGCCTATGCGACAGCGACACTGGTTATGTAGTATTCTAACATAAAGTTTTGGTTTTTAAGAAATTTTAGTGAAGAAAGTAGTCAACGGTCCCATGGTCTAGTGGTCAGGACATTGGACTCTGAATCCAGTAACCCGAGTTCAAGTCTCGGTGGGACCTTTTTGCAAAAACCATATTTTTCTCCAAAGACATCAATACACAGATTTTTGAGCAGACACCAATGACCTAAGACATGTACATATGCAATATGACTTAACAATGATTGGGTCTAAGATGCAACAAGAAGGTATTTTTTGACAAACCCAAAATCAGTTCTTGAAACACAATCAAAAGGGTCTTAAGTCTCTGTTTTCTCTCCAGAGAATCTTGGAAGTTTAACAAGAGAGTTCACTCTAGTAACACCTTCTAGTCCAGACCAGTTTTGTTCTCCTTCTGCTATTTTCTCTTTCACTTCATGATCAGTCTTTACCTTCACACCACCGTAACTTATGTTGTCTTGATTCGTCGATGATGCTCTGACTGTGACGTTTCTCTGGAGACACGGTTCTGTTCTCTGGCTTTCCTCTGATTCTACAGTGTTTGTTGCTGAGGAGAAGCGTTGTTCTTCGTAATCTGAAGACTCTGAATCCATTTTACCATCTAGAAACAAACACACGACCGCACAATCGTCCATTTTAGAAGTTGGGTACTTTAGTTTCCATTCGCGTTCAGCTGAATTCACAACTAGTCTAGCTGCTGATGCTCGGCTTGAAGCTGTTGCTACGACTTCAACCACTTCTTCGTTCTTTAGTACATCCCATACCTATCAAAAACAAAAGCTTGGAATCATCAGTAAAAGCATTTCGTCTTGAAAATATTAACTTCTCAAAGTTCAGTGCTTTACTCCATCTGAGGCCAAGACAATGAACTGATCTCTATCAGTAAGAACTCGGTGAGAAAACTCGGGTATTGAAATCACACCATAGTCTTTCAGACAGAAATCACCAAACGCCCGAGCCATGGCTAATCCAGGAGCATTATCAAAAGGTAGCCAGACTCGTGACACCTCTGGCTCGTCTTCCAGGGAAAAGACCCGGCCTTTACACTGTTTGATCCTCTCTGCCTCCCCTAGACAGAACCAAACCAATAGGAGCATTTCAAAATATCAGACAAAGATGCAGATAAAAGTAGAGATGTAATCAAAAAGCGAAAAAAGTTGTTGAAGCTTAATACTTGGCAAGTCCGGCTTCAAGTCCACTGTTAGCTGAATAGCGATCATGGAATCGTTGCTGTCTTTGGATCCAAGTATCGCCCGAGAATCTCCAATGTTCCCCATGTATAGATTTGACCCCTGAAACAATCAAAACACATCAATACCAATACTTTGAACACAATAGAAGCTTGTGGAGGACTGAATTTGAATCCAAAACAAAGGTCTTCTGTTGTCAAGATTACCTGTTTTATGATGGTAACAGCGGTGCTGCCACTGCAGAAGCATTCAACGTTAGGATGGGATCGCAGTTCCTTATCCATAGCGTTGAATGATTTCAAGAAAGCTTCCTCCCATAAGAAATTCAATTTATTCTCCTCAGTACATTCTTCCTTATCAGCTTCTTGGCTATCTGATTTGGTTGTACGAGTTCCCGTGGATCCGCTTTGCTTCGACTGAACTGAGTTCAGGAAAGAAAGTAACTTTACAGGTAACGATTCTCTCACTTTACGAGAAACAAGATGACCATTAGGACCATGTCCATCAAAAACACCGCAAAATGTCACATCTTTGGACATAAAATCCTACAAAAAAACACCAAACCCTGATTATTGGGGACACACACAAACCTCTAATTAAACATCATTGACGAAGCAAAAAAGGAGGCGAAGAAACTCACTTCCCACACGATCATTGCGTCCTGATTAATACCCTTACGTCCTTGTTGAGTGAAAATGCAAGAACTCCTGCTCTTTCCGTTGCTGATGATCCGATTCGGTATAGAGACCAAGTTGTGGTCTGAAAACATTCTCTTCCCCATTTTGCTCCCACAACATCCCATACCAAGACAAGGTCGATACATAGTCTCTTCATTGCTACAGGTACTCTTTGAGACACAACCACCCATTGGTCAATGCAAGCCACACAATATGAATCTGATCGCAGAGAGATTGTTAAAAAAAAAAGACGAAAAGACTCCTCCTTTATACTAAGACCAGATCCCCAATGCAAAACACATTTGGTCAGATCAAAGAGCTTTCACACAAGTTTCTTTTTATGTCTATATTAAATACTCTTTCTTGACAAAAACCTTTCCTACGAATCTTGGTCAATGATGATGATGCATAGACCATGAGCTGAAAACATTGCAGAAAAATGATTTAGTGATTAGTTTAATGCAAAATTCCAAAAGAGAAAAGCAGACTCCAACAAGTCATGAAGGAGGAAAACACATCATGTGATCTTTAGTAATAAAATAGTATATGTTTATATTACTATACAGCCTGTCCTAATTTATTTTGTCATTCAAACAAGTCTTAAAACTCTTACTGCTTCATTAGTTTCAATTTTTCACTAATCAATCATTGCTAATAAACTAAACAAAATTGTCATTAAAAGAGAATCCATACAATTGCTTAACGAAGTTTCCCAATATGTTTAGATTTTTGGAGGTTGTAACAAAACTGAAAATGCAAATCCCCAAAACTAACAGAGATTCTTGTAAATGTATATAGAGACATAAGAATTGAAAGTTTATTTAGAAAGTGGAGATTATCTCAATGAACAGATAAAGGTAAGATTTGAAAGTGGGAAAAGTGAATCCCTTAATTCAGAAATCTGAAACAGATAAATGAATCTGAGAAAGATTCTCATAACTTGAAGATGAATGAGATCACACAGTGTATACTAAAGTTTCAAGCAAAAACACATATAGAGAAGCAATGATCAGCAAAAGCAGGCACCTTTGTCGAGGGAACAAGACCGATTGATTCACACAGACAATGACTAATTGACTATGGAAGAGAGATACAGAGAGAGAGAGACAAGAGAGACAAGAGAGAGAGAGAGTAGTAGTCGTGGTAAGATATGGGTGAGATCTCATTAATTAGAACAATGAAGCAAGAGATATAGAAAAAGTAACAAATAGAGAGAGGATTTGTTGTTGTTGTTGTTTCCTTCTTCACCCCCCACAGAATCTTTTCTGGTTATCGCTTCTTTAATTAATTAAAGATATCTAACCAAACCCTACTTCTTCATCTTTCTTTAATAACTAGTTCCCATAAATGATCAACAAGTTCATGTAATTATTGACTAATTCAATTATGAGTTTAAGACTCTAAGAGCATCTCCAAAAAGAACTTCAAATTTGAGGTTTTTCTATAAAAGAAAAAGCTCAAACTTAATTTTACATATTGCATTTATGTCCTTACTATTTTTCACAATTAAACAAATCTCTTAATTTTTGTAGATAATATAAAATACACCTCAAATAATTATTAAACCAATAAATAATTACTAAATTAATATTTTTAATTTAAAGTCTTTCTTTTAGTTTAACATGTGAAAATTAAGTTTATATTTACAAAATATAATTTTTTATGTATTAAAATGATGAAATTAAAAATTTAATAAAGATATTTGTGAAATATTATTAATTGGAGGGATGAAAGTGCAAAAGAAAGATGGAACCTCAAATTTTGAGGTTTTGATATTTCTTTTGGAGAACAAAAAACCTCATATTTGAGGTTATGAGGTTTCTTTTGGAGATGCCCTAAGAGCATCATTATAGGTTAGGGGATTTTAAAAAGTTTTTTTTAATTTTTTTTTATTTAATTTTTAAAAAAATAAAATTATAAGTTAACCAATTGCGGGCCGCCACGTGTCAGTGACCCGCAAAAAGTGGAGAAGTCGACTCTTGGGGAGAAGTTTTTGACATTGGCTTTTATTTAAATTGTGGGCTCCACAGGTTAAAAAACTCAATTGGAACCTATAAAGATGGTCTAAGAGCATCTCCAAAAAAACCTCAAATTTGAAGTTGATGAAACTTCATGTGTTTCTCTCTAAAAGAAAAACTTCAAACTTAATTTTACATATTGCATTTAAGTCATTACTATTTTTCACAATTAAATAAATCTCTTACTTTTTGTAGATAATATAAGACATACCTCAAATAATTATTAAACCAATAAATAATTACTAAATTAATATTTTTATTTTAATTTAAAGTCTTTCTTTTAGTTTAACATGTGAAAATTAAGTTTATATTTACAAAATATAATTTTGTATGTACTAAAATGATGAAATTAAAAAATTAATAAAGATATTTGTGAAATATTATTAATTTAAGGGATGAAATTGCAAAAGAAAGATGAAACCTCAAATTTGAGGTTTTGAATAGTAAAACCTCAAATTTGAATTTCCACTATTCATTTGAGGTTTTGAGGTTTATTTTGGAGATGCTCTAATAAGCTTTTGAGTTGTTGCTGTTAGGTTAACGAGATTATCGCAAATATCAACTTTGATAATCCATGTATAGAGTTTAGCGTTACTTTGTATTTGACTAGATAAATAGGCGCGGGACATGATATTCATAAATAATATTAAGTAATATTACGGAATAACATGAATTGATCAATTTAAGACTAAGCATTTAACACGAGATCCGAAATCCAAAACCGAACCGATCCAAAAAATCCGGTTTGCTATGGTTTATGTTCTCATATTATCCTATCGGGTTTAAATATATTTTTACTCAGGTTTCCGTTCTAACCCGAACCGACCCGAAAAATTCGGTTTGGTCCGGTTTCGATTCTCATATTATCCTATCTGATTTTAATATTTTCTAACTCGGGTTTCCGTTCTAACCCGAACAGATCTGAGACCCGAATTGTATTCGAATAGACCCGAATATACAAATGTTATAGTTTTAATAAAGTAATTTGGATTTTATTAGACTATTTCAATTTTTTGTGGGTTGTGTAAATAAGCCGAACCAAAATCCGAACCGAACCCTAATTACCCGAAATAAGACCCAAAATTTTTACTATAAATATGAAAAACCTGAAAATTTGTACCAAAAACTCGAACCGAATAATATTTGGTTCCTTGTCAAGTTTTGTTAAAATTATGAAATTCGACCTGAATCCGAATGGATTCGAACCGACGGGAACCGTATTTTTAAATAACTCGAACGGATCCTATATCCTCGAACCCGAAAAATCCGAACTCGAATGAGCCCGACCTGAACCCGGCTTGAAAACCGAATGCTCAGGCTCCAATCCAGTAATCAAAATCTACGATACCCGTTGGCCAATTTATGAGGCATGTATCTATGAAAGATCCAGTATCGAAAGTCAAAATAACTAATAATACTTTGCAAGTCTATTCAAAGAAAAAGATCCTCATTATGCATAACCCGATAAATGAAGGCGCAATCCATTTACCGAAATTCGCAGGCCCATTAGACGAATGGTCGCTTTAATGATTTTGTATGTGATAAAATCTTATTTATAATAAAAGATTTCTTATTTTGTTTGTTATTGTTTTTAATATGGGAGAAATTTAATTCTTAAAAGTTTTATATGTGGGTCTGAATTCGTTGGGCCTGAAATATAATTTATAGAATTCGTCGAACAAAAATTATTCAAAAATATAAGGACTAAAACGCAAAAAAAATAAAAAATATCTCAAAAGCTCTCACATCGCGACACGTATGCGTTTTGTCTTCTCTTTTAATAGTATAGATTGCTTGGTCAAACATACTATTTATTAATCCAAAACATCTTTATTTTCATTTCATTTCAATTTGTTTGTTGTTTTCATATTTTTGGCATTGTAATTTTAAAAAGAAAGAATAACCACGGAAATAACAGTTTGGTTGGTTGGTTGGTAGATGGATATTATTGACTATAGTAAATGTGTAAAAATTAGATGGACTCTTACCAAAAGTTTTATTTCCCATTTACTTGTGTTGACAAATTGTTCACGTCTTTCTCACTTAGCTTTTGTTTTTTTTTCCTCTTCTTTTTCACACTTGCCCCAATTAAAAGTCGCCTTAATTTAAAAAGCTACCTTTTTTAGTAGAGCCATCTTTTTGCGACGTATCCATTTTGTAAACAATGTGCATAACTTTCTAAAAAGTAATCCTAATTCCTAGTCAAGTTTAACCAGTTGAATCATCCATCTTAGAATTATTTACAATATATTGATATTATATTCTTTAGTTTTTAGCATCTTCAAAACAACATTCTCCCAATATGTCATAATTAACAAAAAATTTGATTGGAAATGGTAGTTATTAGTTTTTAAAAGTTTAGGATGTCCATCTAAAGTTTGTTAACTTTTATAAAGAGAGAGAGAGAGAGAGAAAGAAAAAAGTAGTTAATTATAATCATCATCCCATGTGTATGACAGCAAATCTAAATTGTAGAAGATCACGTGATTGTGGGTCTAAATTTAACCAAAATGTTATTATCAAAAACTATACATTATTATCTTTTAAAGACTATACATTATTATATCCTCAAAAATTAAAATAAACTTTGTATTATATACAAAAAAACAATGGGCTAAACCGTCACGGAAAAGACCCACTCATCAAGTAAAGTTAAGAGTTATGGGCTTCAAATAATAAATCCATTTTATGGGCATACATCAACAAACAAAGCCCAAAATATATTTAAAAAATAATGCGCTGGCAAGGGGACCCACATAAAATCCACGTCAGACAAACTGATTGTTGGACTTGGATCTTCCATGTCTCATCATCAAACACCTCACAAATCACAATATAGATAAGAAGATAAGGGACACGTGTCAATCATCCAACACATCAATTACATCAATTTTCTCCCTAATTTACAAAACACAACAAACTCTTCAATCTCTCTATTGAACACTTTTTTTCTCCGACAATGGCTTCAGCTTCAACGACATCTCCTCTTCTCAAACACACTCTTCCTCCGATACATCACAAAACTATCACCACCGCCTCCATATCTCCACCTCCTATACGCCGTCACAACAACAACAACAACAGCAACCACCTCCTCCGCCGCGATTTCCTCTCTGTATCCGCCGCAACAACGCTTCTTCTAACGCCGTTTCTATCTCCGTCGCCTGCTTCAGCCGAAGAAAACGAAGAATACGTCAAAGACACGTCGAAGGTGATATCCAAAGTCCGTACGACGCTGTCGATGGAGAGAACGGATCCGAGCGTGGCGGATGCGGTTGCGGAGCTTAGAGAAGAGTCGAATTCGTGGGTGGCAAAGTACCGGAAAGAGAAAGCTCTGCTGGGGAAAACATCGTTCAGGGATATATACTCGGCGTTAAACGCCGTGTCGGGACATTATGTGAGTTTTGGACCGACGGCTCCGATTCCGGCGAAGAGAAAGGCGAGGATTCTTGAAGAGATGGAGACTGCTGAAAAAGCTCTCTCTAGAGGAAGATAGATTTTTATTAATTACATTTTGATATTTCAAACAAATCTTCTTCTGTTGAGTGATAATTGTCCGTCTATGATTAATTATCGTTTGCTAAATTAAATATGCATATTAATTTTGTACGACTTGGATTATTAGTTAAGAACTTAAGATGATTATTGAAGCACTACAAACGCAAATAACAAACCTTTGAGAGCATGTAGAGTTTTTGTTGAAAGTTACTATGGGCCTATGGCCTTTTAAACAATCGCTGTCGTTTTAGTTTATGTTAAAAAAAATATTAAATACTTAGATTTTCATTTTGTAAACAAACGGTAGATATTCTATTCATGTAAGAAGCTGCAATACATGTTTACAGCTTATAAGTAGATACCATCTCTTATTTCATCTGAACACAGTTTCCATGTAACAAAAGTACAAAGACTATTAAACAGAACATTTTTTCTAGCCATTGTTTTTGTCATCAATCATCATCATCATCATCATCATCACTAACAACCGAAAGCATCATGAAAAATGGAAAGTAGAAGATATATCGGAGAATGCCTTGGCTGGTATTCGAGGAAACGTAAGGTATTATGAGCAGGATCAAGGCTAAGAGGAAGACTGAATCCATGGCTAATATGAAATAAGCAAGCCATGGGAGATGGCTAACCACAAGACAAACTCCAGCCATAAATGCAACCGACATTGACACAAGCGCGGTTGCAAGTAACGGTAAGGCTACTCGAAAAGCTTTGTATATCAGCACAAAATCTCCAAGCTGTGCCCAAATTAGAGCCATTATAGTCACCATGGAGCTAAGCATTGCAATGCTATCACACAACAGAAACACTTTAAACGCTGTTTTCTTGACCAAAACAGCCATGCCTAAATCTGTAGCAGAGCTTATGTAACCACCGGGTAATGTGAAACCCGCTGCGAATGTCACAGTTGCTACAAGAGTTGCTACCACAAGAAGAGTATTCACACGATCCTTGAATTTTTCAGTGTATACACACTTAGACCCTGCCTTTGAGATGTACAACGGAGTCGGTATTGGACTGTTTGGTGCACCAGCTGATACCAAAGCCATCCAAGTCAATCTCTATAAACACAATAGAAGAAGTTATTATTATATAATGAGGCGAGATATACGTTTTCCTAAAGATGAATCTACAAAATTTGGCTTACCTTGCGAAGTATGTAGTCATTAGTCTTCTTCGACTTCTCAGCGATATCTAAAGCTGTATTACCTGAATGGTTTAGCTTTGTAAGGTTAATTCCATGGTTCCAAGTAAGCATACTCACAACCTTTGGATGCCAGTTTTTCGTTGCAAGGTGTAAAGGTGTGTTTCCATAAATATCTTGTTCATTCATCATTCTTTTCTTTCTATCAAGTCCAAGAATATACTTGACAACATTCGACTTACCACTTTCCGCTGCAAAATGAAGAATGTTTCGACAATTACCGTCAACTATCTCTATTGAGTCGGGACAATATTTAAGAAACTCCTTTATGATTTTGGCACGTCCTTTCATAGCCGCCATAAGTATTGGAGTTAAGCCGTCATCATCAGTGACATAACAAGGGTGTGAAGCTTGTTTGTTGAATTTTGTTAGTATATAGCAGATTCCTTCATAAAATCCTATTGATGCTGCATATGAAAGACAAGTCCTTCCTTTGTCGCGTAACTCCAAGAGTCTTGGATCTTGACTAAGAAGAATACTAAGAATATCTGCGAAAAAAGAAGGGATATTCAAAAATCATAAAAGCCATTTATAAATCACATATATGATGAACAAACCAGTTCTCTTGGCCTTCATTGCTGCGTGTACGCCAGATTTTCCACTCAACATCGAAGCTAGTTTAGACGGACAACATGAACATTCAAGCATTTTTGCCACAACCGAGTAGTATCCAGCTTCTACAGCTAGATACAATGGGGTTACTTTATCATCATTCTCATAAAACGATACATCATGCTTCACACCTAGTAGGCACAAAGCCACTTCGACATGTTTTCCTTTTAAAGCAGCGTGTAGAGCAGTATCTCCCTTCTTGCTCTTAATCTCAGTTGAAGTTAAAGAAGAATCCATCTTGAGTTTTACTAGATACTCAACAACATTGAGGTTCCCTGATCTGGCTGCAACATGAAAAGCGGTCTCACCCATCAAGTTTTTTGCTTTGAGAAGATCGGTAAACGTAGAAACAAGATAGTCCACTATATGGAGGTGACCCATAGCAGCAGCAAGATGAAGTATTGAGTTATCTTCATTGTCTATGCGTTGTTGGTAAATGATGTTTTCGTCATTTGGGATCCTTTTAATGAAGGATTCTAAGTCACCTGCTCTTAATGCACATAAAATCCCACGGTTCATAATCTCAATGGAAGCACTTGGTGTAATAATGTTGCTCTTCTCTGCTTCTTTCGTTACTTGAGCTGCTTTCTCCATCAATCCGTAGTCTTGCGTCTCAATGGTAAGCGATGGATGAGGAACGTCGAATTCATTTAAACGGCCCATTGCTACATCCACATACAAATTCGGAACATGCGTTTAATGTGTATTTAACACTGCATATTATTAACGATCTAGTTGGGAGAAAAAGTTTACCTGAGATGGCTTTCGGAATTCAGAGGATAAACAAAGAAGAAGAATAAGATATCAACACAATGGTTCGGAGAAAACAAGTGTTTTGAAGAAGTTCCGAGTCCTTCCCAAAACAAAAGGTGTTCTTAAAAAAAGTCTCTGGTCTTTCTTTTTTTTTCAGTTCCCATTAGGCATGAGGAGTTTGACTCTGATATCAAGAGTCAAGACCATGGAGTTTGACTTTGATATCAAGACCCTAACAACGCTTTCACACCAACCACCAACCCCCTCCCATTATGCATAGGCTCTGAAAGGAAGAGAATTTGCCGATGCTCGTTGCTATAGTGGTTTTAGGCACTGATCCTATGATTGTATCTTTCTTCTCTCATTTAACAAAGATTATTATGGTTGGGATGCTTCTAACACCATACTGACCAGGTGTTGCAGGTGAATCGTCTGTGTTTAGTTTGTAGAACTTAATCTTCCCTGTGTACTCTTGTGCAAGTTCCACACCATGGTGCCCAAAAATCCACAAGTACTGGCTCATCAGCACTTGGAATTAGAGACTCCCACGATGAATTAGAGACTCCCACGTTGGAATTAGAGACTCCCACGATGAAACGTTCGCCACAGGAACTAAACAAAAAGGGGCCGAATACCAAAAACAATACCTTAATTCACATATCCATAAAAATGCAAACTTTCTGCAAGTTTATACAAATTCCAGATGAATATTTCTAATTTTCTCTCAAATTCATACTTTTTAAACTGGTTATAAGGATTTAACACATTAATCATCAACACCAATTTCGTTCATGGAAACCTAAAGAGTCACATCAACACTCACCAGACACAAAAGAAAAATCGAGCAAGGAGAGATTACAATAACAGAGAAGAGAGAACATACTCCCTGTAGCAGTTTCCTGAGCTTCGCAGATGACGCCACGTCGCAATCAGAAAACCCTACGATTCTTCGAGACCGATGATAAAGAAACAGTCGACAAAATCTGTTTTCGAGTAAAAACCCAAGCCGTCGGTGAAGATGCGATTCTCGTATCTGATCGGAGAGAAATCGGCGGATGAGAGGTACACGTGAAAACCACAGCCATTGTAGAGAGAAAGAAGCAAGCGGTACGCACTACACACGAAAGGAAAGATTTGATTTCCAAGTCCCAAATTTAAATGTTTCCTAAAAAAAAATTAAAACTATAACCCATTGGGCTTTATTTTGACTAAAGCCCATTTAAATCCGTATTACCCGATCCAAAATAATAATAAAAAACATTTATCATCAATAGAACCCAAAGAGAAACGCAATGCGTTGTTTCGTCGGAGCATCAGTACTCGATTTCTCTCCGTCTCTACTCTTTCGCCGTCGTAAACTCGGCCATATCAGCCGGAGATTGGTTATGACTTCCGCATATTCGCGTACTCATCCTAGAGAATCCGGCAGTTGTGACGACGGATTCATCACGGTGGAGGAGTGGCGGGGATGGGGCTCTGTCTCTCCTTTCCCAGCCGCGGTTAAACAGATCGTCGATGATTTGAAGGTTCTTGAGTGTAAATTGGATTCTAAGATTGAGTTTGGTGGTAATGGTGGCAAGTTACAGGTATGTATTGCAATGAAGTAATGAAGAAACTTCGTTGCTTGTCTCTTTTGAATCGCTTCTGCTTTAGATTGTGTAGTAATTTAGATTGTTTGGTTTCTTCTTCACTATGATTTAGTTGATCTGTGACTCTTAACTGTTAGTTAGGTTATAAGACTTATACTTATGCGTGTAATTATCATAGGAACCATTTGGTGCATATGAAGATAAGAAACATAGAGCTACATATGAAGCATTAGATGACCCAGAGAAAAAGTTCAGGTTTTTCTCTGCTCGACAAATTTCGTGTCGCCTGCTTGGGAGCAGAGGTTATTTATGTCAGAAGGTACTTGAATTCATGTATTGTCTAAGTGATTTCATGAATAACAAGTAAGAACTCCGTTTTCCTGAGTGAGGACTGATCTTATTTTTGTTTCTAGTGTTGGCTTGCTATGGAGGATTGCATGTGTTCCAATATCAAGCCATGTGGTTTGTGGAAACGGATTCGGTTTTGGCTCTATATGCATCCAAGGGTTAGTACTACATTCAACTTTCTCAGCTATTCCCAGCAGTTCCTATGGATTTACATGATGTTTAGCTGTTGACAGGATTTTCTGCGGCAGAACAACACGGGGAAGTTATTGTGGCAGGTTTTTGGCGTCCAATCTGCCACACTCTGCATCTTTGGAATAGCTGAAGATGAAGAGAATATGTGGAATGAATTTAAGTGTGCAGGTATATGATTCATATATTCTTAGATGCCTTTGTTTAAACTTGAAAAGATATCAAAATCTATATTGGTTCTACTGAAATGTCTTCCCTCTTTTCTCTGATGGATGCTCAGGAAAAAGCCAAGTCTGTTGCCTCTATCCCAACCAGAACTCAGAAGTGACGTTGTCGGTTGAAAATGTTTTTGGTAATTCAACTTCAGAGAGTCCTGGATCATCCATGGTAATAGTTGCAACATTATGGCTCTAGGTTCTCTGTTCTTTCATCTTATGCTAATGCATCTTTCTATATCCCAGGCAGATGAGGATAAAACTTTGCACTTCATTTTGCTTGATGGTACTTGGAACAATTCTGCTGCAATGCTCAAACGTTTAAAGGTACAAGCTTTGCAATTGATCATATCTCAGGTTCACATAGATGGTAGATTTAACCTTTCTCCAAAAGACTTTTGCTTAACACAACAATTTAAACCCATCTGTAGGATCATGCAAAGTCAGTATGGGGAGACGAAGATCTTCCCTGCATATCTCTTGCAACCGGTGCATCAGCAATGCATAAACTCAGGTAAAAATGATCTCAAACTTCTATATTATTCATGTCCCCCCAAGTCCCAAGCTCTCGGCCATAAAAAGTGATATCCTTCTGCATTTGATCTGTGACCTGTAGGCCACAACCATCATGGGACCGAACCTGCACGGCTGCAGCAGCAATTGGACTCTTATCTGAGATGAGTCTTCTCCCACAGTTAAGCAGCTATGAGTTAGACAAACAAGCTGATGCACTAGAAGAAGCTCTGGTCATATTACTGGACTCATTGACAGGGCGACGCTTAAGAATGGGCAGGTCCATAACTCGTAATGTGAGAAACCCCATCGGCATTAGCTAACAACAGAACTAAAACAAAGATCGTGTCCTAAGTCAAGTGAGTTCTAATAGTTGATTCAAACACACAAGTTTTGTAACCTCTTTAAATCAGTTTCTGTAAACTGGAACTTTATAGGGTAGCCTCACAAGTTTTAAGCCTACAAGAACAGTCTACAAATTAAAATTTATAAGCTTGACATAATATACATATATAGTTCCATACTAATACGAATATTAGCTTAAAAAAATGTACATGATTTTCAAATTTAGTTGATTCGAATTTGAATATTATAATCATGTTTTTTTTTACAACTCTTATAAACAAAACATAAATATTGCATGACCGGTGGAGACAGTTGAAAAAAACTCAACCAACTCATCAAACACTTGAATATCATATTCGTAAATGTCGTGACTTTCTTTTCTTACATTATCAATCTCTCTTCTCTCTTCTATAGTTACAATTTTCAAAATACCAAATAACTAAACTGATGATGAAGTTAACACAGAGATTAGGCGGTTTGGTACTGCGATTCGCGGCATTCTGTGCTGCATTAGCAGCGGTTATCGCAATGATCACCAGCCGCGAAAGATCTTCCTTCTTTGTCCTCTCCCTAGTTGCTAAATATAGCGATTTGGCCGCTTTTAAGTATGTTTTATTGAGAAATAAATATATAAACATGTATCATCATATAAATTACAATGATATTTGCTATACATTCATCAGTAATGTGTGTATTTGTATGGCAGGTACTTTGTGATCGCAAACGCAATTGTGAGCGTTTATAGCTTTCTCGTTTTGTTTCTTCCCAAGGAGAGTTTACTCTGGAAGTTTGTAGTTGTCTTGGACCTGGTAATTTGCTAATTATCCTTCTATAACATTTTTTTTTTACTATTATCTTTTGATTAATACTTGTAAATGTTAATATATAACCACGAAGATGGTGACGATGTTGTTGACATCAAGCTTATCAGCAGCAGTGGCGGTAGCTCAAGTAGGGAAAAGAGGAAACGCAAACGCAGGATGGTTACCAATTTGCGGCCAAGTACCAAGATTCTGCAATCAGATTACCGGAGCTTTAATCGCCGGTTTAATCGCATTGATTCTCTATGTTTTCTTGCTCATCTTCTCTATCCACTCTGTTGTCGACCCTTTTCTTCTCCGCAAATCTTGAAAATCAATTATTATTAACATTACAATAACATATCAATCAACAATTTAATGAACATCTCCATTTTATTATATGATCATTAAAAACATATATATATATATATAGTTATATAAATGTACATTGTCACGTTAGCAAAACAAGAAGCAAAACAAAAGAAAAAAGATAAGAAAGTTTCTTCATATAATTGTAAAAATTATCAGAAAAAATTGAAAACAAACTAATCAAAATTACTATTAATTAGAATCAAAATCCTTTCTAATAAGAAGAAAATAGCCCAAAACCGCACAAAACGCTGCAACAACATTGCCTTCTTTCAAAAGAACTTTAAAAACAAAGCCAAACACTTCTTTTGTGATCTTACGAGCTTCAACGACCAAATCTCTTTTCGATTTACCGAAAAAAGCAAGCAAAACAACAACAGATATCCAAATAACCAAAACCGCAGGAACCGCAACCGCAAACGCAGCGACCATAGACATGGCACCAAACACGGCTCCTAAAACAACAGACGCGTAGACCGCGGGGATTCTAGAAGTAGAAGGAGAGGAAGTGTACTGTGTTTTGTACCAGTCAAGCACAGATCTCAACAAGTTCCATGAAGAAGACAAGAGAATGGCGTAGACAGAGACAAAGAGACAAACCCAAGTTCTTCTTTTGCTCATGATTCTCATAAAGATAAGATACGATCTTGGAGGCGATGACGACGAATTTGAGTTCGATCTTCTTGGAGATTCTGTAACATGATGATCATCCACCATTTTTGTAATTTTGAGATCTGAGTTTATTGTCTTCTTATGTTTTGTTTGTGTCGGAAATTGAAAACTCCGTGATTTGGGATTTGTCTGAAGAAGAAAGAAAGTCTTTGAGATTTGGGAGAAAAATAAGATTATTAGTCCACGTGAGTCCCACTCTCTCTTTTAAAGCGCGTGTTTTTGCGTTTTGTCGCTTATGGTGGTTAATAGTGGTTTACACGCGATTTTAGTTTATTGTTTAATTTATCAACCAGACAAGAGAAAATTGGGAAGAAATTAACAAACATGGAAACTGCGTGAACTAACAGAGATAAATTAAAATAAGTATAGTTTCCCTTAGTATCATAAACTAAGTATATTTAGATTACTATTTTCGCCCAACTTCGTTTAACTTTCCAATACATATTATAATAGTTTGTTTTAAGGCGTAAGAATATTCTTAGGTTTAGTCGTGTATATGAATTTAAGAACAAACAAACCAAAATGCCATTTGTCTTTCTTTTTAGTTTTTCCTTAAAAAATGAGATTTATTATTAATAGTAACCATTACTTAGGAGGCCTAATTAATAATATTCTTACGATCAGTTAATCAATCAACTAAGCCCTTTAAATGGGCCTCACTAATAGTGGGTTTTGCTTTCTTTGATTTTAAATTTGTTTTTTGATTTTTGAAATATTTTTATCAAATTCTTAAAACTAAATAAAAAATATTGTTTGTTTTTAGATTTTAAAAATAATTTTTTTTGTGGCCTATAAAATTAAAAAAATAAATAAAAAAATGTCTTTATTTTTTTGGAAAAATTTTTTTTGGAAAAAATGTCTTTATTTTTTTGGAAAAAATGTTTAAAAGGCTTTTATAACAACTAGTTCTTGAGGTCTTTATTTTAATGATTCACTATTTTTTTTTTGATCAAAATATCTCATATTATCAAGTTTGAAGATCCGGATTAAAACTTCCAACTTGCGGAAGCCATTCCGGAGCCGTTACAAACTACCTCGGGACCTAGCCCTCTTAGCTAAACAATCCGCTATATGATCATGGAAAAATACTTAGTTGCAAACGTACAATACTCTGTATTATTTTTTTGTTAGTATATCAAAACCAATCAGTTGGCTTGTGATTCATTTTCCTCCTACGATTCAAAATAAAGAAACCGTGTATTTACTTTTCTAACCAATGTAAGATTAACGAATTTTTAATCTAATGATAGTACTAGTGCTCTTAAATAATTATGGATAAAAGGTCTAAATTAAAAATCTATTGTCTGTCTGACTCGTTTTTTCTTCAAAGATCTTTATCAATGTTCTTTACAAAAGAGGAGAGAAGCAATAAGTTTTTATTTTTTAACTTTTTGATCTATTTGTAATTGGAATTATGGAGCTAGGTTATCTATTGAAATTAATCGCTTGTTTATTATGTGACCCACTTGAATTTAAGATTCACAAAAAGTCAACTTCAAAAAAAAACTGTATTCAACATAAAGATGTTTGTTAACAAAACGAAATTTGAAAAGAGAAAAGCAAAAAATAAACTGGAAGATCAGAGTTCGAAGTCATTCTCATACACATAAAATGTGTCAGAAGGTGTCCTAAGATTTTTCTGATTTCTCATCATATCTCACAGTTTATCTTTATTTAATCAGATGTTGAAACAAAAATTGAAAAAGGAACAAGAAAAATTCAATATTTCAAAGGAAAATTCAAAAAAAAAAAAAAATAACATGTAAGAATCAGAAAGAACGTAGCGAGTTGAATTTTCTATCGATCAATTGAATCAAAAGATCATCACCGATATAACAACTTTCATCACTTTCTTTACAAAACACTTTTCCCAAAATCAAATAAATTAACAAGAAATAATTCGATAAAATCATCATAAAAATATACAATTCATTGGTGTTGATTAGAAGTTTGGATTCTTTAATCGGCTAAAGTGGAGAGAGAGGCCTTTATATATAGTAGGAGATGAACAAGAAACCCTAATAACATGTTACGACCACAAGTACAATCTGTGCTTTGCTTAGGCCCAAATTACAATTTGGGCTTTTCTTGCGTCTTAATTTCTGTTTTGGTCCTCTAGTTTTCTAATAATTCGATTAACAGCAAGTAAGTTCTTTAACTTTCTTTTTACGTTCTTTGTCTCTCTGGCAAAGACGACGATCGATAAGCGATGTCGTTGTTACACACTTTCAAAGAGACATTGAAGCCATGTGGCACTCTCTCATCATCTTTATCATCAGCGAGAGTCACATCGACACAAGATTTGGATCCGCCGGCGCCGAGAAAACCACCCAAATCGTCTCTCTCGCAGCAGCTACTCCGTCTCGACGATTCATACTTCTTCTCCTCGAAGAACGAATCCAAAATCTCAAAAACCCAAGTCGCAGAAGTAGATCACCAAAGAAACATCAAATTCGAGGAAGAAGAAGAAGAAGATGAGAAATCGATCGAATTCGGGAGACCCGGTTTAAACCGGGCCGAATTTGACTATACCGGTCCTTATGAACCACTTGTGCTGTCATCAATCGGAGAAGTCCCGATCATACAGGTTATTTTCTGACCAAAAGTCTTGCCCTTTTTTGCTCATGTCTTAAGAAACCCAAATTGCTACTATTTTGAATTTATGTTATAGAGTTTTATGGATCTTTGTGAATTGGTGTAGGTACCTGCTTCTATAAACTGTAGATTGCTCGAGCACCAGCGAGAAGGAGTAAAGTTTCTGTATAATCTCTATATAAACAACCATGGTGGGATTCTTGGTGATGACATGTGAGTTCTTCTCTCTTGTGTTTACATTATTTGTTAGATTTATGTCTTGGAACTCTGTTAATAAGTAGCGACTCAGGGGATTAGGCAAGACTATTCAGACAATTGCATTTCTTGCTGGTGTGTATCGAAAAGACAGTGATGCTGGTGATGCATCTGTTTTGGGTCCCGTACTGATAATCTGTCCATCTTCTGTTATCCACAATTGGGAGAGTGAGTTTTCTCGATGGGCAAGCTTCTTCAAGGTCTCTGTTTACCACGGAGCTAACCGGGAGATGATTCTCGAGAAGCTTAATGCACGGGGTGTCGAAGTACTTGTAACAAGTTTTGATACGTTTAGAATTCAAGGCCCCATTTTGTCTGGGATTAAATGGGATATAGTTATTGCTGATGAAGCACACCGTTTAAAGAATGAAAAATCGAAACTTTATGAAGCATGCCTTAAGATCAAGACTAGGAAAAGGATCGGTCTCACGGGTACGGTGATGCAGAACAAGATCAGTGAGCTATTCAATCTTTTTGAGTGGGTAGCGCCGGGATCACTAGGCACTCGTGAACATTTCCGTGAATACTATGATGAACCGCTAAAGCAAGGGCAGAGAGCGACTGCCCCAGAAAGATTTGTACAGATCGCAGACAAGAGGAAACAACATTTGGTAAATGTTCTTCGTAAGTATATGTTGAGGAGAACAAAGGAAGAAACCATTGGGCATTTGATGATGGGAAAGGAAGATAATGTAGTCTTCTGTCAAATGAGCGAATTACAGAAACGTGTTTATCAAAGAATGCTTCAACTCCCAGAAATTCAATGCCTTGTGAATAAGGACAAACCGTGTGCTTGTGGAAGCCCGCTTAAGCAATCAGAGTGTTGCAGAAGGATTGTTCCTGATGGGCCTATCTGGAGTTATCTTCATAGAGACAACCCCGATGGATGTGATTCTTGTCCCTTCTGCTTGGTGCTTCCATGCCTTGTGAAGCTTCAGCAGATAAGCAATCATCTGGAGCTTGTTAAACCGAACCCAAGAGATGAGCCAGAGAAACAGAAGAAAGACGCAGAGTTTGTATCTGCTGTGTTTGGAACAGATATTGATCTAGTAGGAGGTATTTCCGCAAGCGAGAGCTTCATGGACCTCAGTGATGTTAAACATTGTGGGAAAATGAGAGCCCTAGAGAAGTTGATGGCTTCTTGGATCTCAAAGGGTGATAAGATACTTCTATTCAGTTACTCTGTCAGGTTAGTCTTTTGGATTTGATTCTAGGTTTCGATGATTGTAGGACGAATATTTGTCTTTAGTAGCTTTTGGTTCACTGATTACAGGATGCTGGACATACTCGAGAAGTTTCTAATAAGAAAAGGTTACAACTTTGCAAGACTCGATGGCTCTACTCCAACAAATCTGAGACAGTCTCTTGTAGATGACTTCAACGCGAGCCCTAGCAAACAGGTTTGAAACAGATCCTCCTCCTTGTCACTTACTTTCGATATGATGTTTAAGTGTGTTTGTTTGTGTCAGGTTTTTCTGATATCAACTAGAGCTGGTGGGTTGGGACTTAACCTTGTGAGCGCAAACCGCGTGGTTATATTTGACCCAAATTGGAACCCGTCTCATGACCTGCAAGCGCAAGATAGATCATTTCGGTATGGACAGAAACGTCATGTGGTGGTTTTTCGTTTGTTGGCCGCTGGTTCGCTTGAAGAATTAGTATATACAAGACAAGTATACAAACAACAGCTCTCAAACATTGCAGTTTCAGGGAAAATGGAGACAAGATACTTTGAAGGAGTCCAGGTAACACAAAGGACATGCAATCTTAAGACCGGTTAGGTCTCCCTAAAGAGATATTGTTTTCTTGTCTAATGTTTTACCACATCTTATGATCAGGACTGTAAAGAATTTAAAGGCGAGCTATTCGGGATTTCAAATCTTTTCCGTGATCTCTCTGATAAGCTCTTCACTAGCGAGATTATTGAGGTACATAAAGATGGAAACATTCATGAGACGAGATCATTGCTAGAGACAGATGTTTCTGAAGATGAAAATGTAGACGAGGTTTTGTGCTCTTCTAAACCAAAAACAGAGGAGGGACCTAGCCTTGGAGACTTGGGTAAGAATAAGACTGATCTGTGTTAATCTCTTCTTGTATATATTTTATTGTCAAGTCTCATAAATCTGTATTGGTGATTTTGTTACTATGAATAGGTGTTGTGTATGCACATCGAAACGAAGACATAATCAACGGGGGAGGGACATCAACATCTCAGAGGCTAAATGGAGATTGTAACAACAATGAGGACATACAATGCGCGGATCGAAAAAAGAAGAAGAGGAAAGATTGTAGCGGAGAGAAGGAGGCTATGTCTTTCGCAAACAGGGAACACAAACGAGAAAAGTACAAGATGTTAGCTGAGTTTAAAGGCATGGAGATATTAGAGTTTAGTAGATGGGTATTGTCTGCTTCTCCATTTGACAGAGAGAAGCTACTTCAAGAATTTTTGGAAAGTGTTCAGTAATGTTATCAGGTTAATGTATATTTGGTCAACTATTTGTATATAATAATAATAATAATCTTACAAAACCACCACATGTATGTGTTCTTACATCTTACAAATCACAAAGAAACCTACATTTAGCTGACTGGTTACCTTCTCTCTGCCATAAATCTTGAAACTCGTTTTGATGGTTTAGTTCCTGAAGACTGTTTACATATAAACAAACACAAAGATGCAAGAAGATTCAATATGTCCTGTATCTCGAGTGTTGTTCGTGTGCTAGAAAAAGTACCTGCACTTGGCCATGTGTGTTGTTGGTGTCTAGATTATCCGTGTGCTCTACTATCTTTCCAATAAATGCCTGCACAATTAGGATCAGATATTTAACGAGTTTAAAGGATAACCATATCTACCTAGACAAACTAATACTGCTAGTAAATGCTTGAGCATAAGAGACATGTAACCTTGTTTCCATCAAACTTGTACTCTGGTTTCTGTATATGTGACTGCATCAAAAAAGTTGTCATGATGATTTGTGAGATGCTTGTTAAAATGCATAGCTGATCTATTTGATTTCAAATCCAGAACTTATATATCTGGGTTGAACTGTTAATGTATATAAGATCCAAATACCTCAATCCTTTGTGGACCAACAACATCGGATTTTGCATTTGCTGAGGAAAGACCAGAGGTCTCTTCTTGAAGGTCTTTCCATGTTACAGATTTTCGCTGGCGGGTTCCGTCACGTGATTGATCTTCTGATATTAAAAAGAGCATATTTTAGAGAACGGTTCAATGTTGCATACTAATTTGACAATGAAGTCCACTTTTCTGATGTTTGAAATGCTTTATATATCATAAAGCTAACCTTTAGGAAGATATGGCTTTCGTCCAACACACTACCATAAAGCAGTAACAAGCAATATGTGAGTTAGATGAAACTCTAATGAAAGAAGAGAAATTCACAATAGAAGTTTTTCCTTACACTCTTTGGATCAACTGGATCTTTGTGAGGATCTTCCTCTGGCAAGACTTCAATGAATTTGCCTTTGTCTCTTGGCTGGATTAAAGGAATCATATACTGAGAAACAACCATTAATCATAAATATGAATCTAAATATAAAATTTCCTAGGTAGATACCTCTGAATATATTGGTTCGCAAATAGAAGAGCTAAGGTCGGAAGCTTTCTCAGGAACAGATAAGTTTGTTTCTTTCCCGCGTTCAATCTTCTTGTGGTCTGTCTCCTCTTTAATTCCTTTTATCATTTCGTGCTCAATCTCCTCAACACTTTCAATCGGAGACTCCTGCTCTTCACTTATATCGTCTCCATCTTCACCGTCCAGCTCTTCTTCCATTTCAAGTTCATCCAACCTAGACATCATTCGTGCAAATTCATCGTCTTCAACTTCACCTTCTGCTGTCTCTTCTTCTTCAAGAACAGAAGGCTCTTTTACACGCGAATGAAGTGGAGAAGAATCTTCTTCCTCTTCTTCATAATCTTCTCTTATCTCAACAAGTCCTTCCTAATAAAAAAAAATAACAACACAGCTTAAGATGTCCATATTACATAATGTAAAAGAACACAAGGCACAGAGAATTAACACAGTATCCACTCTTTTTATAACAAACTTACCGCTGCTTCTGAAGCAGTTGCGGTGAAGAAGGAAGCCTCCGTTTGAAAATCTTTAATCTCAGCTTTGAGAGAATGAATTTGAGTCAGTAAAGTCTTGTCTCTTCTCCTCAAAAACTCAACCGTTTGTTTCGATGTCCTGTCAGTATAGTAATTCTCACCCAACAAAACCTATCTCAATCACACAAACAAAGAATCCATTTGAGTTGAAACCAATGTGAGGCTTCACAATAACCTAAGAAAATTGCATAGCTAAACGATACAGAATCGACGAGAAATAAACTAACTACACTTGAAATTAAAAAAAATATAGGTTTAAAATCAACAAGAAACATACCAAACACTCATTGGTGTGTATTAATCGACCTGGGAAGAAAGCAAGTTTACCAAACGGAACCTATTAAGAGCAATAAAAAAAACACAGTACAAAGCAATTAAACGAAAACGAAGCAGAGATTATAGAACAAGGCAATGGTATAATAATTCTAAAACTCGCCATAACGTTGTGATGAAGCTTATCGGGAAGCGTCTTGACGAGATTGACGAGAGTTTCGTTTTCGTCGACGAACTGTTGAAGACGATTCATCTCTTCTCGTTTCTCTCCGATCTTCTCCTCAACGTAGCTCGCCGCTTTCTTTGCCTCCTCCTCTGAGAATATTGACGCTAACGGCGTCACTGTTCCTTTTGCCGGCGGATTCATTCCGGTAAGGGTTTAATAAGCAAACAATGATTGGAGACAAAAAAAAAACCCAAACAATAACAAATAAAGAAAAGACGAGAAGGAAGAGAGACTGTTTTAAAGGCTTTCTAATTTATATAATGAGCTTGATGGGCCGATTATTTAGGCCCGATTTATTTTATGACTTTTCCCCAAATAAAAGGTTCCCCTTGTTTGATAAAATTAGTTTTTCTCAAAGCTATAATGAGCTTGATGGGTTGATTTTTAATGTCTGGCCCAACTGATTTTTAATGTTTAATTATTTTATTTATTTTATAAAAAGATTTGTTTGTGGATAAAGATTTAACGGCTATATTTTTGCCAGCTAATAAGCTTCTTCTTCAAAAACGGTGTCGTTTCACTTGTTTGACTTTCTATGGTAAAGCCGTTGACTTTGTCAAAAAATCAGACAAATGTTTACGAGGTTAATGGTTTTCAAGGAATTATTCTCAACTTATTAAGGGCTACAAATCAAAAATACTGAATTTCAAATTTCTTAAATTAAAATTTCTATAATATATGCTTCTTCTTTAAATTAGTCTAATGAGGAGTATAATCAAATCGTAGTTCAATTATGCCTAAAAAGTTCTTAAATTTATTGAGTAACTTTTTTGATTTTGGTGGAACAATGACGTGTGTACGGACAAGCCGATACCTCCCAAATTAGATTACCATACATGGGGACAAAATGAGAATACCGGTCCAAAACCATTGAACTTACTCAAAACCGAAAATTTATGTCGGTAAATAACAAAAACAATGTCCGTTTTCAAAACAATATTTTATTATTTTTATACCTTGTCGTATATACTTTGAATGTAAAATTACCGCTTTCATTTAGATATATATATATATATAATTTTGTCGTTATAGGGTTTGATTGGTTAGACTGTGGCTTTTGATTTTTTTGTTGTAGGATTTAGGCTGTAGATTTTTTGGTAGTAGATTTTTTTGCTTTGACTTTTAGAAAAATGAAAGCTTGTTTTTTTGCTTTATAAAAAATGGTTCTGCATAGTCAAAATAAATTAAAAAGGAAATAAAGTGTCTCTGAAAATTATTTTAAAGACAAAGCATGATTGGCTTTTTATGTGGTTGTAGAAAAATTAATGGCTCTAGAAAGTTTCTAAAGCCTCTACCAATCACCCCTATAATAACGCGGATACATTTTTGGACATGATTTATATTGTAAATATTTAGACATAAAAGTTTGATATTTTTGTCAAAAAATATTAATAGTTAAGTGGAAGGTAGAAACCAAAAATGTATTTGCTTCCATAGAGCCACGCAATCAATTGAAAATGTGACACTTGTACATACACATGCACCCATTTGTAATAAAAACTTTATAGATAAAAATAATATAAAGAACTCATATTTTAAAACCAATTATTATCCGTTGATAAATGGCGTACAAAATAGAAAAACGTATTTTATGAAACTCCTTTTTATTAAACTTTTTTTTTTTGTTTTTTTTTGTTAAACCAGGAGGTTCTGGGCCGAAACCCATAATCCCCCTAGGCCCGCGACCAGCCTTTGATAATATCAATTAATGGCGTAAATCATCGCTCCCAACGCGGTTCGAACTCAGGAGCACAACATCACCAACGACTGCGCTTAACCGACTGAGTCAACCCGTCGTTGGTGAACTTTGTATTTAATTTTGTGTGTATCCTTTCCATTCTGTGTTTCAAAGTCTTGTTAGATTCGTTGTACGCAATATCTGCTCGATAAAACTTATATATATATATAAAAAAACTTTTAAAAATCAACAAATTATATATGTACACACGAATTAAACTAGTTCATTTACGGGTTTTGACGAGTTAATAAATCACGTATATTGTTTTTAACCGTGGATGGAACTTATAATCCGAGGAGATTAATTTGGTCATCGAGTTTATATATTGATCGATTTTCTACTAATCTAGGTTTTGTGTACGTTTAAAACCAAGTAAAACGGTTTCTAATTAAGTATCATTTGAAATGGATGTAATAAAAAAAAAAAAAAAGTATCATTTGAAATGAGTAAAAATTAATAATTTAACTACTTTATGAGTTGTGACTCTAAAACAAACGGTAACATGCATTAATGGTTAAATAAGCCACGTTCATTATCTTGGATTGCAAATGTACAACGCAAAAGTACAAAACAATTTAAAATTATACTTTATAAAACCAACAATTTCTTTCAATAAATAAAAATAATATAAAGAGTAGATATATTGATAAGATAGAGAGATGATGGTGATGACGAAAACATATATAGTCACATGTGTTAGGTCCGAAGCAAGGAGAGAAAGGCAGCTCCTGCTTCTTTGCATGAAACCCTTTCTCTTTACTTCTTCTCTCCTCTCGCCACGTCTCATCTCCCCCCACCCCCCATACCCTCTCACACTTTCCTTCTTTTGTCTTTTTCTTACTACAATATCTCGTCACATATAATACTAAATAAGAGTACCATATAATAATGGAATAATCCCAATACTAACAGTAATATATGAGTTTTTAACCTATTCTCGATCATGTCTTTATCTCTACTTTAAAACCCATATATAATCCCCCCATCACAACATCACATCTCTCAACTTACACTTACCTCTCAAAAACCAAAAAACATCATAAACACAAAACTTCATTAATTAGTATTCTATTAATCATCATGGACGTTGTGAGACCAACGGTGGAGATTCCTCCACGAAAGCTTCTTTTGTCTTCAAAGTCTTTTGTCGGAGGAGAATCTTCACCTCGTTCTTCGCCACGTAAGCATAACTGGAACAAGAGCAACAAGATCACAACATCTGAAATTGATCAAGAAGATTGTCTCAACAACATAGACGACAACAACAACAACAAAGAGGTTAAAGAGTATTGTTACGATTCGGACACCGATGATCCTTACGCTAGCGATCATTTTCGAATGTTCGAGTTCAAGATTCGACGTTGCACGCGTAGCCGTAGCCATGATTGGACTGATTGTCCTTTCGCTCATCCCGGTGAGAAAGCTCGCCGTCGTGACCCTCGTAGGTTTCAATACTCCGGCGAGGTTTGTCCCGAGTTTCGTCGCGGTGATGATTGTAGCCGCGGTGATGATTGTGAGTTTGCTCATGGTGTCTTTGAGTGTTGGCTGCATCCTATTCGTTACCGTACGGAAGCTTGTAAAGATGGTAAACATTGTAAAAGAAAAGTTTGTTTCTTTGCTCATTCGCCACGTCAGCTTAGGGTTCTTCCACCGGAGAACGTTTCTTGCGGCGGCGGCTCGGGTTCTGCGGCGGCGTCTCCGGTGAAGAGTAATACTACCACTCCTTGTTGCTTGTTTTGTAGCAGCTCTCCAACAAGCACACTTTTGGGTAATTTGTCCCATCTCTCTCGATCTCCGTCTCTATCTCCGCCTTTGTCACCGGCTCATAAGGTGGCTGCTTTTTCGCGTCTGAGGAATCGCGCCGCTTCTGCCGTTTCGGCCGCTGGGTCGGTTAACTATAAAGATGTGTTAAGCGAATTGGTGAATTCGTTGGACTCGATGAGTCTTGCGGAAGCATTACAGGCGACTTCGTCTTCGCCGGTTTCAACGCCCGTTTCGACCGCGTTTGCGTCTGCGTGCGGTTTGAACAATCAGCGTCTCCATGTCCAACAACAACAAAGTAGTCCTTTACAATTTGCTCTCTCGCCTTCTACCCCAAGTTACCTAAACAACTCTCCTAGGGCTAACTTTTTCGGAGACGAGTTCACTCCTCGCCAGAGACAAATGAACGATTTCACGGCGGCTGTGACGGCGGCTAGGGACAGAAACAACTTAGAGGATGGTTCTTGCGGTGGTGACCCTGATCTTGGATGGGTGAATGATCTCTTGACCTAGAATCAACGGTGGAGATTTTGTGAGTGAAAATTTGGTGGAAGTAAATCTCAGTGTTTAAATTATATTCATGAATCATTGGAAAATAATCGACGGTGAAAAAAGTTTGGTCAATATATGGAGTGATTGTTGTTCAAATTTGTTTTGAAGATTTGTTTTATGATTTCCACGTACGGAAGCTAATCAAGATGTGTCTTTGTGTATTAGTGTGCTCTTATTTTCTATTTTCTTTTTTTTGGTGGGATGTTACCAAATAATACCTTGTACTTTTGTAATATCTTGTTGGTTCCGATTGTGCAATATTTCACTATTAGTTTCTATATATGTATATATATAGTGTGTTCAGAAGATTTGTAACCAGAAAATTTGGACGAACGTTTGGATTTCACGGCTGGACACAAAATTATCAGTCTTGAAAATATTAAATCTCATCCCCAATAGGTTAATTTATTGAATTATGTTTAAAGATACAAATGCCTGGTTCTTGATTTATTCATCCATCACCCTGGATCGTGTTATGTTTATTGTTGTGTTCGTTGGTCTACGACTTGTTCATATCATTCTCGTATAAATTAAAGAACTTCGATAATTAAGTTATGTGGTCGTTTTTTTTGTAGAACATATATCACACGAAAACAATAAAGTTTTTTCATAGGAGACATGTGGTATATGATGGACAGATGTACACATCGAGACGTGTCAATTATATCATATCATATAATAATACTAGGATTTAAACCGCAGGTTAATATTTATTTTACTGTGAAATTAAATTAAATTTATAAAAAAGTTAGTTTATTATAATAGTATATCAATTTAAAACATATATTAAGATGTTTTTTTTTGTTTTAGACATGGTTCTTGCGGTGGGTAATAGGTCGGATATATAGATGCATGTACGGACATGTTTATTCTATTTGTTGATTAGAATTGCAATTAACATAAACCAAACTATTCGTTTGTGTAAGCATCACGCGACGAAAGAGCGCGTGAGAAAAGGTTAATACACTTAATTCTGCAACGTGTCTCTGTTGACGGTGAGAAGCGCACGTGCCACGCACCTGACACCAATACCTCATCTCCAGTCAACACGAAAACCATTGGTTAGGATTTAGGTGGCCGTCCTTCAATAATTTTTGTACCATACTAATTTTATTTATTTATTTAATCTGTAACATAACGTAGAAGAAATCTGACTGGTCCGTGTGTGTGAAAGGCCCATATGTTAAGCCCATTAATATTTATTAGAGGCCCATAGGTTAAGGCCATTAGGAGCGTCTCGGTCTCAACGGTAATTTTTCAAACAAAACCATCAAAAAGATTCACAATATGGACTTTGATGATTTGTGTTCATATATATTAGTCCTCCTAGCCTCTGTGAGACAAACCATTTGAGTTTTGACTTTTTCAATTTTTGGCTTATTATTTTAAATAATAACTTCAAAGAGTAATTTATTATGCCGATGGATCTATTAATTACAAAAGAAGCATTTTGTGTATTTCTTTCTTTTTAATCAAAACCAATCAATTACAAATTCACATATAGGTTTCAACATTGCCAAAAATATCAACAAATAATGTAAAAAGGGTAAAAAAAGACAAATTAAATAAAAACATAATTAAGGAGGATTAAAAAAGTGATTAATCAAAGCCACAAAGCACCAGCTTGTCTAAGAGTAGGTACTAAATCACCATTAATATGAGCGGCCATCAGATTCTCTAATCCTCCAAATAACTTTCCTCCTATGAACATCACTGGTAATTTCTCTTTACCAATCACGGTCTTACCTAATATGATATTTTCTTCGTTGTCTTCTTCTTCATCAACCTCAACTACCAATGGATTCACGCCATGTGTCAACAGTAGCCGTTTCGCCACGTGTCCCATACAACAACCTCTTCTTGCAAATACCACCACGGCATTCTCCATCACCAATACATTGCTTGACTTCTTAATGGTTAAAGATGATGGCTTTTGTGGTGGTGATGATGATGATGATGTTAACCATGATAATGATGATGATGGTTTATTAATATCTTCATTCTTTGGTCGCAAAACGGTATTGCCTGGTTTCGTCCACGATGACTCATACGGTCTTATTGCTTTTTGCATAATTGATGTATAAGAGTCTAGAGAGAGACTAGAGAGAGAGAGAGAGGGGCTAGAGAGAGTATTGTTTAGTTGAGTTTGATTGGTAAAGAGATTGAATTATAGAATTTATATAGAGAATTATGGAGAGTATTTTGTTTTGGGGGTCAACGTAAGAATGTGTAAGTTGTATTCTCTCGTGATATCCGAAGCCACGTCACCGTATCTAAAATAAAATATAAAATGTTGAGTGTAGATCATTCAAATATTTAATAATTAATTAACTTAGGACTAAAAGATAAATTTGTTTTAAACTTATTGTCGGAACCCAAATGCGACATCTCATATTTTAAACAAATAAAAGTATCGTTATAATTATCATGTTAAAACGTAATGTGTCATTTTTGTGACCTATTATAATATAGAAAATTGTAGCATTTAAATCAATGACTTGCACGATATAAGTTTAAATTTAAAACAATATAATTGATGATGACGACGACATAGTAAATGGCTTACGACAAGGATGATGTCAACAGATTTCTTTAGTTGTTTTAAAATATATGTCACAATTAAATTTGTCTTCGTATGGTTACGTATTTATGGATAAATGCAAATCATTGTATGGACCATTAGATTTTAGATCATCTCTCTAAATTTACGTCATGACGATGACTTGATTCATTATCATTGAGAAAATAAGATGTTAACCATATTAATTTTGACTTTAATACATACATAAAATAAGCTAAACATAATTTCAAAAATTATGTAAATTCGAACATTTTATAGTATGGACAAGAAAAATCTCTTGGAGCTAATTTGATGACGTGGCAATTTTTTGTGGAAAAATCTAACAACCACTTTCGTCAAAAGGAAACAGCTGAGAAGTAGGAAATAATAATGACAGAGAATGGATGGACCCTCACCATGACAAAACGGCATGACGTCTCCCTTTAACTTTACGAAACAGCAAGTCGTGTCTCTTTGGTTCATTACACAACGCGTGTAATTTTTGAACAATTTGTTAATCTAACGATTGTTTCTAGCTAATTTCCTTTGTTTAGGACATAAAGTTCAATAATCAATGACATCATATAAAGGCAACCGTCGGTTATATACAAAATAATTAGACGTCAAATAAGATGTTTTACAAGGTCAAAAATTATAAATAATTGCATTTTATTTTAAATTTGTCGTCACCAAATAAAACTCCTTACCGATACGAAGAAGTCTCTATCATTGTGGCGCCGGCATGGCGCCATTAAATACAAAGGGGTCCATGTTGCTATGCTCATACGAATCTTATGTTACGTATGCATTATATTATTTTTTTCTTCAAATCTCTATTGTTGATAACGTTGGTAACTAGTGGAAAAAATTGAATAGTCAAGGAAGAAAACAAAAATTGTATTTTAATATCTCAAGTATGGACCAAAATATCAAGAAAAACAGGACGTTCTTATCCAATAATGTATTGGTGATTAAGTAGTAGTATTATTATTAATGTATCCATTCAGTTTTAATCTAAATGTGTGTTACTAGGAATTTCAGGATCTAGCCAAATAAATGGCAAAATGGTCATTTGGTCAAAAGACCAAACCTATTCTTACCTTCACGGAGGATGATATGTCGGAGAAGAGAAATATGTCTTTTACTTGAGCAGGCACTTGTTTCGCCTCTATTGGCTGCGGTGAACTCTTTGCCGAATGTGAGTGTCGTGATGGAGACAACATCAAGAGCAATGTCAAAGTTACGCTCTGTTAGAAGAATCTTGCGTATCTCTCTCTCTCCTCACAGCCTATAATAAGAGAATTAAAAACACTAAACACACCATTACAGAGCAAAAAGAGTCAGAAAACATGTGTAGAAGAAATAGCGTCGAGAATCACAATACAACTTCAAGAAGAAGGATATCACTATCGAAACTAAGGGCTTTAGAAATGAGTAATGGACTCACGGGCTATGGCTGATACATTTGTTTGTTGAGTAATTAACGTGCAGGCGAGGCTCAATTAATAAAAGTAGGGTTCATTTATTCGGCCAAGTTTTTGCTTTCAAGTCACTACAAAGGATATCATCATCATCATTATTCATTACATAAAGCTTTCTTTCTTAAGGTTGCATTCTCTTTTTATTTCATAGGAAATCTTTCATTGGATCCTCGTGGTGAACTCTCTTCATTCTGTAGGCTTCCATCTCTTCCGGTGTAACCTGCAAATTAAACATATGATTATTAACATCTGGTTTGTTAAAAATAAAGAATAAATGATTCGATACTACTACTAGCGTGTAAAGTTTGGTTAAACGAATCATTACATCGTTTGTGTATTTGACATTATATTTGCGTTTCCTCTCATCTTTTTCTTCTCTCTTCCGCTCACCCTCCTTCACAACCAACAACACACACACACACACATGTGTTAATAATACATAAGAAACGTCTTGATGAGAGGATAACATGTGACATAAACAACAATGGAGATTTTACCTTTTTAAGAGCGTTACTAAGTGCCTCCTCGTTCAATTCCAAATCTTCAGGGATATCAGTACCCCATGAGGCCATCCTCTTCTCTTCAACCTTCTTTGGACTCTCTGATCACACCCAAAACAATACCATGTTATTGATTTCTACGCACAGAGAGGTGAAAACAACATTACAAAACACGTGCAGAAATGGGAAATAACAAAACAGAGCCAACAACACAAACCTTCATATGCTTCTTTGCGAGCGATATTCGCCTTCATCAAATCAAGGGAAGCCTCTGCAGCTTCAATTCCAGCAGCTCCTGTGCAGTAACTGTTACGAATAGTCTGCTGGCAACATTTGTATCCCCATTGATGGTCTTTCCACCACGAGCCCCAAACACTAGTGTGATTGTTAGCATGAACATCTTCTTCGTATTTGCTCTTTGGCAGTATCACCTCCTGTAAACAGCAAATATGTCTTCAGGAAAAAGTAAATCCAAACAAAAAGCAGAACTTATCACAAGCGAGAATGCAACTCAGAGAAATTAAAACCATCAAAAACCATACCTGTCCCTTTATAATCCTCCCTGCCCTATCATACTCAACCTGCCTTTCGCTTTGCCCAAGCAAAAGCTCCATTGGAATTTCATCTTCCGTAGCTGCATTCCCGTATTTCTCCATGATTGTGTCCTTTGTCTGAGATTTCAGCTTGTCCTTTGCAACCTTGAAGTTCTTGTACAACAATTCAGCTTGGGATGGAGCCGCTTGCATATGCATGTCCTGTCCCTTGTCAAATGCTTCCCATGAGTGCATGTTCAGCTGTTTAAACTCTATAGCTTGACCACTGTTTCTATACTGATTATCTCCCTGGATAGATGAAAAACACAAAAGAGATTAGTGTCTATGTTCTCTTAACATAAGATACAAAATAATCAATAATGATGAATCACAACTAACCAGATAAAATTTATCATTCGGATCTGCGTCTGGAAGTGGATCTTCACGCATGGATCGGGTTTTCGGGTCATAATGAGCCGAATTAACATCAAGGTTCAACAGGTATTTTGCTGTGTCTTCTCTGATACGCAGATTCCTGTGAAAAAGAAAAGGTTACACCATTACACATGTGTGATAGAGATAAGATACTTTGTAGTTGCAGAAAAACGAGTAGTCCATACCTTACAGTTCCTGTGCTACCACCACCAGTTGTTCGAACACGCTTTTCAACCTTTGCAAAGTCCATCTGCCTGCTCTCATCTACCTTTGCTTCATCTACCCTCAAGTCATCCTCTTCTTCGTCCCCATCACTGGTTGCATCATTATCTTCTTGGTTACTGTTCTTCTCCTCTAGTTTCTTAATCTGCTGCTCCTTCAGGTACTTCTTCCGTGCATCCTCTTTTGCTTCGTAAAGGTCAATCACACGATGATAGGTTGAAGGGTCATACCCATTCCATCTGTCCCTTTTGCCATCATAGTCGAGTTCAAAACTTTCAATTTTCTCATCAGGTGCAATATTCTTGTTCGTGAATTTTGCTCCAACCTTACGAGGTCTATCCATACATGCTTTCACATCATGTGTCGCTGCACCACAGCTACAAAAAATTGGACATGCAAAGTTATAGAAAATACAAATTAAACTTAGAGAATCACATGTTGAGTTTTAAATGTCACAACGACCAGAGGAGTAAACATAAAAACTGACGTCAAAGGAACATAATCAGAACAAAGGGAGAGGATAAATACTTTTGACATGCCCCCTTCCGATATTTTTCGGCTTGAAAGATCTTTGCACCTCTGTCATACCATGACTTAGTGTAATTGGGGTCACTCTTCCAATTCCTTTGATGCTTCAAACTCTGTCAAAACAAAACAAAGATACAGATTACTCAGTATGGATACTCAACTAAGACAATGCAGAGAAGCAAGTGAAACGATAGAATGATAAAGCTTACCGGTTTTTCAGCGTTAAGATACCATGGAGCAGAGGACATATACTGAGGTATGTGAGGATTGATTTCCTTTCCATCTTCGTCTAACTCAGCTGGAGCAAGACCGGCTTTACGAGCTTCTTCTAATTCGATCTGCTTCCTATGATCCTCCCTAGACTTGAAAGCAACTGGAAATTCCACACGAACCCATGTCAAAAAGCCATTAGATTTGTGTAAAAACTGAGAAAACTATAATTAAGTACATAGAAACCCTAATAGAGCAATAAGAAACCCTAATTAAAAAATCATACTTGCAGAATCCACGAAATAATTTGCAAAACATTATCAAAATCAACTCAATAACAACACCAACAAAAAACCTTAACTAAAAACAAAACAATTGACCAAAGTACTTCATGAATTAGAAGAACAAACTCTAAATCAGACTCTGTTTAAGTATCGACATTGAATCTAAACAAATCAGAAAGATCCCACGAAAAGAAGACCTTAAAGCAATACAAACCCTAATTTCTGATTAAAAAAATCCAAGATTCGTGATCACCAAAGAGAAATTAACAGCCAAATCGATCGATAACCTAAAGGAACTGTAGGCTATAGAAGAAATAACGATTGAAATAGCTACCTGAAGCCGTCGCCATGGTTATCGAATCGTTAAGCTTCGACTTCTCTTTAGACCACAAAATAAATAAATAAAAATAAGTGAGCGAGGGAAGAAAGTTGAAGATGAAATCTGGAAAGAAGATTATGATAAGGGACCTGTTTAGCAAAGGAAGTAGTTTTTTTATTTGACGGTTTTACCCCTCTCCTTGACATGAGACGGTGTGCCACAATAACTTTTAGTAGTTGTAGGATTAAAAAAGATTTGATAATTAGTGTGTTATGATGGTAGATAGAATTTGGTTTCGTTGTCTTTTTCTCTTGTTTGTTACTAATTTAATTCTCTTTGCTCCCCCACAACACAACTGCTCTCTCCTTTCTTGTAAGGTTAGAGCAAATCCAACGGGATTGCTTAAATGGATCTTAAGTGTATAATTTGTGTATTTAGATCAAAAAATAAATAATAAAGCTAAGATCGGCACTTAATTAAGCATTTTAAGATCAGTTAAGATCGGACATTTTAACTGGTCGCATTATTATTTTATTTTTTTAGGGTTAATTTTTTCCCCTCATTCTTCTTCTTTTCCTTTCTTCTCTCTCGATGACGATGAAAGCGATTGAAGCTCGCGATCTTCAGCCTCTTCTCATGTTGCAGTAATCGAACGCCGGTGAAAGAGATCTCACTCGCGGTGTCTCTCCTCGTGTTCGGAACCCTAAGAATCGTTTCCGGCTTCTTCATGGCGTACAATAGAGTCGGTTCGATTCCTTTGTTTTGATTGTTTCTAATTTTCGATTTGCACAATTCGCCATGTTCGTCTTCATTAGCTGGGCTTGTAGACATCATCATTTTTATTGTTAACTGTGATCTTTACCTGAAACTTGTTATCGATGTATATGTTTGACATAGGTGTCTTCATTGCTTTGTTATAGAATGCTTATGAAACTTGTTATTGATGCGTTTCAGAGTCATCTTTTTCACTATGTTCGTATTCATTAGATTGGATATTATACATCATCATTGTTATTGTTAACTATGAGTTGCTTATGATCTTCTATGCTTGCCTGAAACTTGTTATTGATGCTTTTATAGATAACTCTTCAATGCTTCTGTTATAGAAAGCATCTGAAAGTCGTTATTAATGCGTTTAAGAATCATCTTCTTCACTATGTTTGTCTTCATTAGCTTGCTTATTGATGTTATCATGTTGTTGTTAACGATTGAGCTGCTTATAGAGTGATCTTCTATGCTTCCTGAAACTCGTTATCGATGCTTTTATACACAACTCTTCGCTGCTTTGTTATACAAATCTTCTGAAACTCCTTATTGATGCATTTTAGGATAATCTTGTTCACTATGTTAAGTCATAAGCTTGTTCACTATGTTAAGTCATAAGCTTGATTATTTTAGATTAAAAAATGTGTTTATGATATAAACAGTTTGTAAAACATTTGTTTTGCAATGTATTCTACTGTCATCCATCATGTATGTAATTGTTAACTATGAACTGCTTTAGTGCAGCTTATTTACTTGACCGAAAGTCAGTTATTGATGCATTTTACACATCTGTTTGACTACTACACCAAATGCTTAGTATAGTAAAATCGATTGTTTTCTTGACCATTGCAAGAACACAAGCACTTGTTTTTCTTGACCAAACTTTTATTGTATTTATGTTTTATTAAGATCTCGAGATTAAGATTCACCATTGAACGACAAAAACAATAAATACAATAAAAGTTTCTTAAGAATATAAATTTTAGTTAAAATACAATTAAAATATTGATTAAGCAACTAAGCCAAGATCCACCTTGGAGATGCTCTTTTAGCGTCAATGTTGACTAGTTACAGAGAAATATGACTCATTAAATAGAGAATAAGATCTCCATTCCCCTTTATTTTTTTTTCTCCTAAAATTAGTTTTAATACTAATAATCAATTTTATTGAAGTTTAATCATCACCTACTACTACTAATCTCTCTCGCTTGAGCTCTGAGAGACGAGGATATAATGGCGGCGACGACGAAGACGGATGATGATAACGGCGCCGCCATCAGAGTAAGTTGTATGGAGTTCTGTTACGAAGTTGAAGATCCTATCTTCTTCGATTTCAATATCGATCTTCCCGCTGGATCTCGCTGCCTTCTTATTGGCGCTAATGGTTCTGGGACGTAATCTATGTGTTTGGAAAATTATTTAGAATTAGGGTTTCCCTTTGTAAGACATGTACCATAGAAACCACTCTAGGAAGCAACTTTTGATTTAGTTTTGACTTAAAGTCTTTGTGTACAGGCAAGACAACCTTGTTGAAGATAATGGCTGGGAAACATATGGTGGGAGGAAAGAACGTTGTACAAGTTCTAAGACGTTCCGCTTTCCATGATACTCACCTTGTTTGTAGTGGTGACTTGTCTTATCTTGGAGCTTCTTGGAGTAAAACCGTTGGTTCTGCTGTGAGTATTTGAGTAGCTTTCCTAGTTTTCTTTCTGCTTCTATGTATTTCGCATTCTTTTGGTGAGATCTTTAGAGAGTAACTAATCTACCATAACCCAATCGTGTTAACGAGCGAGCTGAATTTTTCTTCTTTTTTAGGGCGAGGTTCCTCTCCAGGGAGACTTTTCAGCAGAACACATGATATGTGGAGGTAGCATTCCCATCCCTAGAAAGATGTTTAGTAATGGTTTTTTTCATTCTTTTCTAGGCTTAGACTCTAGGAAATTTTTTGTTTTGTTGGCCTACTACTAGTTGAAGGGATTGATCCTGTGAGAAGAGAAAAATTGATTGATGTCCTTGATATCAATCTTCATTGGCGTATGCATAAGGTTTCTGATGGGCAGAAACGCCGTGTTCAGATATGCATGGGACTCTTGCAACCATTCAAGGTAAAAAAAATGAATATTTGTTTTCAGAGGGGCTTATTATTCTGTAAACTCTAAATCTCACATGATCCATTCACAGGTATTATTACTCGACGAGGTAACTGTTGACCTAGACGTTGTTGCAAGGATGGATTTGCTGGAATTCTTTAAAGAAGAATGTGAACAGGTATTATCCTATTTACCTCTTTATTGTCTTTCATGTTCCTAAGTATATATATAGGAGGTATGCTTACATGTTTCTATCGGTGGGTTCTTCTTGTTGCGGGTGAGTGCAACTTCAACTTCAATTAATTCTTGTTCCTTGTGTATCCACTGTCTGTGATCTGTATTAGCGCCAAAAATAAAGAAAATTATTTGTAGCATACCATGATGCAGTTGCAGTTTCTATTTGGTTTGTTATTGTGCCTTGTTTGTTTGTTTGATTATTTCATGATCTTTGACTTCGTTTATAACTCAGAGAGGAGCTACAATAGTATATGCAACTCACATATTCGACGGGCTAGAGACATGGGGTACACATTTGGCCTACATTCAAGACGGTGAGCTAAACCGTTCATCGAAAATGGCAGATATAGATGAGCTGAAAACTTCACCTAATCTCCTCTCAGTGGTAGAATCTTGGCTCCGTTCTGAAACCAAACTCGAGAAGAAGAAGAAGAAGCCCGTGGCAGCATGGAAACCATCTCCATTAGATAACTCTCCTTTTAGGTCATCAAGACACATGGCTTATTACAGGTAAGACGAGACCATTGGGATCAGTTCTCACTTTATGTTTGTACTGTCAAGCTGCTGCTATAAACTTTTTTGTGCTCATTTGAAGGATATAGACGGACCATATATACTCATTGTTTTGTCCAAATAACTTACTGTAAAAAGGCCATAAATTTTAACTTTTTCTTGACAGTCAAGCCCCTAAAATCTTGAAAAATTGTAATAAGTCATAAATTTTAACTTTATTGACGGTCAATCCCCTAAAATCTTGAAAAATTGAAAAAGTCATAAATTTTAGTAGATTTACCACTTTTATTTAATTTGTGCAAATGACCCATGATTTATTTGAGCCAGGCCCAGTTGTTTGTTAATTCAATAATTTGGGCTTTGCAAAATCCAAACAATCGGTGTGTAAAATAAAGCCATAGTGAAACGGTCAAAATTTCTGTGGACCGGTCTATGCCTTCCTTATGAGTTATGGCCGAGAGTCCGAGACGAGTAAAGCGATGTAGTTTTCAGTAAAATAAAAGGAAACTCTTAAGAAACAAAAAAATTAGAAAAAGGAAAATATGAAATACCGACGTTGGAATGACGAAAGTGTCCCTGAGATTTCTCAATTATTTATTAAATCTTAACCGTTGTTTGCAGATTAACAGATTCGTTATCGGAGAGGAGAGGAGAGGAGAGGAGAGCGATCGCACCTCCGCATACGCCACACTCACCACCACTGATTTCAGATCTTCGTATCCAACCTAGGGTTTCTATTCTCTTCTTCTCTATCTAGGGTTTATATATTGAACCGACTAATTTGATTTTTATCTTCGACAGAGAAGAAACTTTTTCAAATATGGGCTCTCATGGTAAGATTAAGAGAGATAGCGATAGGAGACGGAAGAGTAAGAAGAGATCACGATCAGAGGAAGAAATCAAAGACTATGCGGCCAAAATAGCTCAGAAGATGGTAAGTTCTTGTTTGTTTTGTATACTGTGTTTGTTGTTTGTATGTGTTGGATCTTGTTACTAACATAAAGCTTCTTGCTAAATTCTTTGTAGGCGTTACGTACAGCAAAGAAACTCAAGACACAGTCAGTTTCAGGTTACTCCAATGATTCAAATCCTTTATACGTTCTATCAAGACACAGTCAACTTTAGACGTCATCGTTACAGGCGATAAACTGATCACCCAGAGTTTTGTCCGAAAAGACTACAAAACTGGCAGTTATGAGACTTTGGCTGGTGTTTTATTAAGCATTGTCTGTAAGAAGAGAGTGGTGGTACATCATAGTTAACTCATTGTTTTCATTTCTTTTTTGATAGAAATATTGACTGCTATTAAAAGGAACAAGCCCACGAGGCACACATCGTCACTTGATATGATTGCGTTCTTGAAATGGACTAATAACAAATTGATGAGGAATGAAGGGTCCATTGCTGTAACAAACTCAAAAAAAGTTGAAAACAGATTGGTAAAAAAAGTAATGTTTTTCTTTTGTGTGAAATCCATTGTCTAAGACAAAGTAATGCAATGAGGAAAAATCTATATGTACTGGAGCAGAACATTAGCAGATGTGTTTCTCAATCTACAACTTTGTCCTAAGTGTACATCCCCAAAACTGTATCTGCATTTTAAGGTTTTACAATTAGTACACGTTTTCATCAGAATAAAGTATAGACAAATAATAAATTTAAGATGAATGAAACCTGTATTCACAATGTTCTTGCCAAGCACAACATGCCTTCCCGTAATCCCAATAGCAATCCACATCTCTTAGTGGCCCTCGCTTGGCTGTTACACACCGGTTATTTACTATTTACCACTCAACAAAGAGCAATAGATAATTGAGAAGAAGAGCCAATGTTCTTTTTGTTTTACCTTTCGTGACAAATTTGGACTTTGCACCAGGCTGAATGTCATGCCACATCTGAAGCCATAACTCCCGCATCAGAACTGGAGATCTAACGATGTTCCTATGATTTGCTGCGCGAAAATCGATTACTCAAAAGTCACAAACCAATGCAGGATACTTAGAGAGAGAGAGAGGATCTTCCGCCTATGTTTGTTTGTTACTCACTTTTATCAAGCTCCCAGACCGCAGTTCTCTTTCCTGGAATGCTATCGGAGTCTTCATAGAAGGTTATGTACTTAACTCTTGGTGTTTTTGTCATGTTTGCTATGATGTCTGATCCGCGATCATGTTCAACATTCAGTTCCACTTGTACATCGCTTCCATCGTGTTCTGACTGTTGTTTTTTATAAAAAAATACTTCGATTAGCTTTATACAAATTCTGAGTACCCATACAGAGATATGTTAGTTTATTAAAAGGACATATATATATATAGCCTGAAAAGTGAATTGGTCCTGACGTGGGGAACTAAACAAGAATACCTGGGGAGCCATTGTTATGTTGACTTTAGGTCCGAGCCAATTCTTGCACCAAGAAAGTGAATGATAGGGTACCTAGAGATATGTTTGACAAGCAATAAAAGTCGATGAAGACCATATCAGAATATATATATAACAAGCGAATATCTTATATTGAAACACAAAGCTTACTGTCTCATCTCCAGTTATAGGTCCAGCAATCCCATCAACCACAGTTCCAGACCTGCAGATATTCAACACGAAGATGTGAGCTAGTCTAAGGTTTCTTGTTCAAAACTGGGTTAGTTACTTAGTTTTGTTAATATTCGATATTAGTTTCATTTTTTCAGGCAAGAGTTTCACATCTCTTCCTACTTTTAACCAGCTAAAAACAAAATGCTAGAAAAACTACGAAATAGTTATACTACAACTGGCCAATGCAAATGTGATAATACTACCCCACTATACTAACACAGAAAACTATGCATTCCTATTCTACTTGCTGCCATTGTGAAAATTTACCTCGACACAAGGGAACCTTCAGTCTCGTAGATAATATCCGTAATCATCCAATTATCAGGATAAGGTTTGCCACTCGGGGCAAAGTAATAACCAACCTATTAAAGTATATGATGAAAGGGAGAAGATAAGAGCACAAACAAAAAAAGATTTCAAAGCAAAACAGGGAATATAATAACTAAACAGATGCATAATGTCATTTGGAGAATGCAGTCATACCTCTGTCTTCAAGTGAGCACCATATATGCAGAATACATTTTTTATAGGTGGTCTTTCCCATGGTGTTAGAGGATTCATAACAGGGTCATCATGATACAACCTGCAAAATATAGTTAGCATGTACAAGGAGTCAGCAAAGTATGATGAGAAATATTGCTTATCACAGAAAAAGATACTTACTTCTTTAACTGGTGTAACAACCTCTTGCTTTCTGGATCATAGTCTTCAATTGCTTTGAAAAGAGTCCCATCTGCTAGTTCACGGGCTGTGAAAGACAAAAGAGTGGGGAGACCACATTCCATACCGGTCATGTTGGCTTGAGCTCCTTCTGTAACTGATGGATACGCATCAAAGCCTAAAAAATTTGGTGTTGAGAATATTGAACGATGTGAGAATGAACCAGTTACATAGTCATATTAAAAGTTATACCGTTAGTGGAAGGAATTTCAATGTTGATGATATTTGTCGGCCAGCCAGAATATTTTGATTGATATTCCTCGTCAGTACAGTGGTATACATGCTTATCTTTCTTTGGGGCACCTCCAGAAAAATGTGTCCAGAACGTGTTATCGCCCTTGCAATTCTTTGAAAATGGCATAAGCCACAATGAAGAAGCAAAAGAATTGGACAATAACCGAGCAGTTCCCTGAAGCCTTGCCAACAAAAAACATGAGCAGCGCAAGTCAATAGGTCACATAATTTTAATAAACAAATAACAGATAAATGGAGTCTACAGATCTCAGTAAAAGCTAAGACTCTACCACCATAATCTAAAAAGTAAATCTATGCGTATGTTGCAGTTTCAATAAAATCCATAATATCATAAAAGGTTTGGAGGATAGGAAGTCAGAGGTAACCTCAGAAATAGGAAGGCCAAACGTTACGCCAGCGAGAGTGGATTTGATTGCCTCAACTGAACCAAGAAGGGGAGCTCCTAAATCAACAATAATCTAGTTCGTCAAAATATAACAGAAGAACTAATATGTTTGGACTTAAACAAAATTGGGCAGTACCAACAGCAAAATAAGCATGAATATGCTGATCAAGCCACTCCAAGTAATGCTTGGGTGCAATTTCTAGCCTCAGCCATTCCAGAAAGTATCTGAAAACATTATTACCCATAGAATGGGCAAAAACTATAGAAGGACCACCACGGAGTTTTAAAGCAGTCTCAAAGGTCAACCTGCAAAAAATAAACAAAGGTCATTGTTCTTTGCTAGTCTTACATACACCCAAGAAACGAAAAATGAAAAAGGACTAACTTGAGCTTGTGAAAGTAAAGGTCACGCTCTTCCAATTTGGTTGGTGACAATCTCCAATCGTATGGAACAGCGACAATTGCGTTAGCCTCTATACCAAACTCAACACACCACTTAAGCCACTCTTTCCAGACAGTAGAAAGAGGACCTGAAGATCAATACAAGGTTGAATTTACCAAGCAGTACAGATTCTCAAAAAGAAACGAGTTCGAATCACAGAAAACTTTATAGAGTACCTGTTATGTAACCTGGATCCAGTTCTGTGATAGCTGAAAGACCACTGTCAGGGCGTGACTTACACTCGGGATGATCCGTTTGATTATAAGGATCTAGCACCATACACTTAAACCAGCAATTTACAGCAGATAAAAGCTGTAAAAACATCACACAAACATTTAACAATAATCAACTATACTCAATAAATCACAACGCATCTGATGACTAATATAACATTCCTCCTCAAAGAAGCGACAATGTTGACGAAAGAATGAATCAATAAGAGACAAGCTCCATAGCAATATTTCGCTCTGAATAATCATCAATAAGGAGCTAGATCGAAAGATCACGTACCTTAGTGGTGTCGAGCCAAACTAGGTCAAGCGGATTGAAATCCAACGGACTATATGGACAGTCAAGCATAGACCACGCACGGAGCTGCGTCGACGCGAATCCCGGAATGATTATACCCGATAGCTTCGAGTAGTGGCCGTGAAACTCGGTATCATCCTCCACCGCGGCTCCGCCACCGCAAAGAAAGAATAATACGGCGAAGACGGTGAAGGAAGCCGTAACTGATTTCAAATCTGCTCTCATCTCTCTAACTACTACGTATCATCTCATCGCCGGAGTTTTTGGAGAAAAAAGTAAGAGAGAGAGAAGAGAGAGCGTGTGTTTGTTGGGGATCTTGGAGGTGGAGTTTAATATTTTTTGGAATTGTCCTCACTTTCCAAATATACCCCTACGTTGAAAACATATGGGCTTTATTGGGCCTTTAGAAAACAAAAATCTCAAAATATTTCAATTTTTTCGTAACGGGCGGTTTTAATTCACACTTTCTCCCGCGTAATCAAATCAAGCATCTCCCCGCCATTTTATATCTACCGTACACGTGTCCCTGAAACCCTAAGTAAATATCAATCGCACGGAGACGAAGCAACGAAAACGCATCTCTCTCACGCTTCGTCTTCGTCATTTTTAGATCTGAGTTTTCGCGCAGTACCTAATGGCGAGTTTTAACAACATGATGGTGAATCCATGGCTTCTTCATCTCCAGAAGCTCGCGCTCGAGCTCAAGTGTCCTCTATGGTTCGTTTCCTTCATAGCTTCTCGTTTTAAATTGATTGTATTGCAGAGAAATCGAGTTTTTTTTTGGATAATTCGATAACTGATTACAATCGATTTAACTATATGCAGCTTGGAGTTGCTTAATCGTCCAGTGTTGCTTCCTTGTGACCATGTCTTTTGCGAGTGAGATTAACTAATTCTTTTGAATCTCTTTACCGATATGTTAACGTTTTTGATTTTAGATTCTTATTATCATTTTGCAAAATCATATTGCAGTTCATGTATACATGAATCTTCACAAATTGACTCAAGCTGTCTTATCTGCAAATCTAAGTATTCCGAAAAGGGTATGTTGTATATTGTATCAATCAGTCTAACCATATTGTATATTTCTTTTAAAATTTGTATTAAGAAAGAATGCAATTAACTCATATGCAGCTCTTAGAAATCTTCAATTCATGGAGAGTGTTATAAGCATTTACAAAAGCTTGAATGCAGCTGTTAGTGTTCATCTCCCACAAGTCCGGAATCAGGATTGCGAGAGCCCAAAAGACGGCGGGTCTGAGGATTCTGAGATGATTGATAAAGATGTGATCAAGCGCAGCGGCCGTGGTAGAAATTCGTCTAGTGGTGATGGTTCTCCTCTTTCCACATCAAAAGAAAGCAATCCAAGACCTAAGCAACCAGATTGGACTGCACAACAGCTGCTAGATCATCTCCCTTTGTATGAGCTGGAGTCGGAGAATGACGCTGGCAATCAAGTAAGATCATATACTTGGATCATTTTGATTCAACAGCCCATTCATTTACGGATTTGTAATGATAAATTGTTCATGTTGCAGACACCGGAAAGTCACACAGGACAAACTGCAAAAAGTATGAGTGACATCACTGGTCCTGAGCAGCTTGACAAGGCTGCAAGGAAGCAAATCTGTGATGATTCTCCACTTCCAAATTCACAAGAAAGCAATTCAAATCATAAGACACAAGATGAGACTGTGCGTTTGTTAATGGAGAGCCTCAAATCATATGATTTTCAGCTTGAATCAGACAATGAACCCACTGATAATGTAAGAGCACAGAAACATCAGGTGCATAAGTTGACCATTTTGATATATGAGTATTGTTTATTATGATGACATGTAAAAAAAGATAGACCCAGTTTTGGAATTATTAGAGTTTTGTTCTGTCTAAGAAGTCACACCACTAAAGCTGTGTTTCATCCTCATCTTCTCCAGCAGGTACCAGAAGGTTATGCAGGACAAGCTGCAAAAAGGAAATGTAACATCATTGCTTCCCAGGGCTCCAAGAGGCAGAAGAACCTGATGCAAAAAGTTGCTGATGTTGACTTCAATGACAATTCCAGTGCAAACTCTGATGATCAGCTCACTGGAAAATCCCCAAAGGCATCAAATTTGATCCCACCTGTAATTTCAGATCGGTCATCATCCAACATAACCATATGTGGATTCTGCCAATCAGCTAAGGTCTCTGAGGTAATAATCTTTACCTAGACATCTGGTCTATAATGGAGCATTTTTTGTTGTGAAATTTTATTCGGTTTGATGGATCAATACTTTGTTAGGCCACTGGAGAAATGCTGCATTACTCCAAGGGAAGGCCAGTGGTTGGAGATGACATCTTCTCCTCCAATGTTATCCATGTCCATAGCGCATGTATCGAATGGTATGAAACCTAACTTCTACAATTGCTTGTTTTGTTTCTACAAGGGCATGTTTAGACGAGTCTGGTAAATATTGTTTGAATGATAAATAATAAAAGTAGTTGAATAAATCTTCAGGGCACCACAAGTTTACTATGAAGGTGACATAGTGAAGAACCTGAAACCAGAACTGGCAAGGGGCATGAAAATCAAGTGCACTAAGTGTGGGCTAAAAGGAGCTGCGTTAGGCTGCTTTGTGAAGTCATGTCGCCGAAGCTATCATGTTCCATGTGCGCGGGAGACTTCCAAATGCCGTTGGGATCATGTATGTTTTGCAACATTCTTCACATTCCTACCTGGGCATGTATGTACTAATAACTTATGTTCAGTTTTAATGAGACTGTTTTCCCTTGATCCTTACAGGAAGACTTTCTTCTGCTTTGTCCGACTCATTCCTCTGTCAAATTCCCAAATGAGAAGTCTAGACATAGCATATCAAGAGCTGAGCCATTACCTAAAACGTACGAAATCATTCTGAGCATATAATGTTAAGACTTACAGTATCACTTTTATTTTTTATATGATACTCATACTAATTACTAATAAATCTTATTACCTTTTTCTCCTCAGAAAACCTGCTGTGCTTTGTAATCTAGAGAACAAACCGGCTACGAAAAAAGAGCTTGTTCTCTGTGGATCAGCTCTCTCTCAAAGTGATAAGGTCAGTACTAAGTTTCTCTTACCACAAGACTCAAATAAGCAAAGTTTGTGGATTTACTACTTCGTGATATTGCTAGCAAAGTTTACTAACTTCCTCTTCCCACTGCTATTCTTCAGCGCCTGATGGATCGCTTAGCCATTAAACTCAATGCAACCATATCAAGATACTGGAACCCAAGTGTTACTCATGTGATTGCTTCGACAGATGAGAAAGGAGCTTGCACAAGAACTTTAAAGGTTCTTATGGGTATACTCAATGGAAAATGGATTATAAATGCAGATTGTAAGTTAGATTACTCACTCAAGAGTGTTTCATGCTCCATATTTTAACCATTATGAAATCTACAGCTTCACCTAACACAATTGCGATTGTTTCCAGGGATGAAAGCAAGCCTTGAAGCTTCTCAACATGTTGATGAAGAACCGTTTGAGATTCATCTCGACACTCAAGGATGTCAAGATGGACCTAAAACCGCAAGAATCAGAGCAGCAACTAATGTAAGTGTATACAAAATATAATAACCAAACACAATCTGAAAGTGTTCTGTACTGAATTTTACCTCACACTCAATTTGTATTTTTCAAGCAGCCAAAGCTCTTTGAAGGCTTGAGATTCTATTTCTATGGAGATTTCATTAAAGGATACAAAGAAGACCTTCAGAATCTAGTAAAAGTCGCAGGAGGTACAATATTGAACACAGAAGATGAGCTTAATGAAAGCAACGATAAGGAGGAAGCTATTGTGGTATACAACATAGATCCCCCACATGGATGTGGCTTAGGTGAAGAAGTAACGATAATATGGCGACGAGGAAACGAAGCAGAAGCATTAGCTAGCAAAACTGGATCTCGTGTCGTTGGTCACACATGGCTCTTGGAGTCTATCGCTGGTTACAAGTTACATCAGTGATGACCTAAATTCAAAGAAAAAAACCCAAAAGACGTGTTTCAGTTTCACTTTATACCGAAAATAACAAAACAGATTCGCTATTTTTACCTAATTTGATTAGTGACTACTAATGAATAAGGATAAATGGAAAATATATTACAACGAAAAAAAGAAAAATAATTGATTGCCAACGGTTCAATTTCATTGGTTGGTCAAAATTATAACGGTCAGATATACTTTTTTCCTCCCAAATAATAATATAAATCCGATATTTTTTTTTCAAGGCAAAAAGTAAGTAATAATCAAAGAAACTAAAAAAACCCTAAATCCCAATTCCCAAAGTTGACGCTTTTTTCTTCTGTCTTTCTCTTGGTCCCCACTACACCACACACGCTCCTCAAAATTCAATGTCTGAGTTAAAACCTTGATACCCCCACGAACAAAATTTATCTTCATCTTAGATCATGCCTTACTTTCTCGGTTGCTTTGGTGGTGGTAGGAAGAATCGCCGCCGTCAAAATCAACTTGAAACAAACGTAAGTTTAGAGAGTTTGTTAAGTTTGTCTTATTGATTTTTAATTTGCATTATTTCCTTTTTCTTCTTAGAAAGAGGAGTCTGTTGTGGAATCTATAGAACCTAATCATGTGAATGATAGAGTCATCACTGAAATTAGGTGAGTATGACATATTTTGTTCTATATAGTTTCAATCTTTGAGGTTTTGTTTATAGCTAAGTAACATATGTTGTTTTCTCAGTGACAAAGTTGAAGAGAAAATTAGCCAAAGTCCTACTAACAAGAGAGTCACTTTTGACTCCCAAATCAAAACATATGACCACATTCTTTTACAAGAATCTGTTGAAAAGAAAGAAGAAGAGACCAAAACCGAAGAGGGGTCAATGTATTCAAGCAACACTGGTAAGTCTTCTTCTGAGGATAGTTTGGTTGCATGTAACTCCTTAGGGACAAATCCTTCAATCCATAGATACAAGAATTCTAGAGAAAGTGATGATGAAGTAGAGGAGGAGGAAAATGAGTTAGACTCTGATCTAGAAGAAGATGAAGATTATTATAGTAATGATGATGGATTTGATGAGGATAAGTTACATAACCCAATCAAAGAAGCTTATTCCGAGGAGATTGATGCAAAGCTGAAAAGCTCTAATGAGAGTATTAGAGATGGAAACCACCTTGGAGTACTTAACCCTGTTGAGAATCTTACTCAGTGGAAGTCCGCTAAATCAAAAGGGAGAACAATACATAAACAGTCTCAAAAGGAGAACTCTAACCTCATCTCAGATCAAGAAGACAAAAGAGATTCTTCTTCTTTAGGCGCAGACCCTCCGGTTAATGATACAACACTCAGCTTCAAACCCAAGAAACCGAGAGACGAAGACTTAATTGTTGATGCTAGCCTTTCAACATGGTTATCAACATCTGAGACAGGTAGTGAATGCAATAGTGTCTCTATCACACCCGTGAAAAACAAGTCTAGCTGCTACTCAAAACGTGGTGTAAGGAGCCATGATGATAGGCCTATATTATGTGCATTGACATTGGAAGATATCAAAGAGTTTTCGGCTACGTCTACGCCAAGGAAATCACCGAGTAAGAGGCCCGATGAGACACCAGTTATAGGCACAGTTGGTGGTTATTGGAGTAATCACTCAAAGGCGACAGAATATGGTTCTGCCTCTTCATTCAAGGGAATACCAAACACCAACAGCAAGTACAGAGAGGTACGCAAAAACCACCTTACAATATCTCATTTTGATTCCATCACGCTTTCTTAGTCTAATTATCAATCAAGAATTTTTTTATAAGCAGTGACAGATTATGTAATTATGCAGGACAAGAGCGTGAATTGGCATTCAACACCATTTGAGGCAAGACTAGAGAAAGCTTTGAACAAAACAGACACATAATGGTATTGCACTCACTCAACACTTGCTTTCTTTGTTTGGTACTGATCAATAAACCTTTGTTATCCATAAACCTCTTTTGATTGAAAATTACGCCAAAAAGTGAAAAACAAAACAAGAAGTCAAATCAAAGTTTTGTTGTGTTTTTGATCAGGCAACATAGTAGATGGAGTTGGGGAGCTTGAAGGTTCTCTTAGGAAGAGGACATCCTGCGAAGCTACTCCATTGGTCTCCCATTACTCCCCTAACTCTGTAACCAAGACTCATCAGCCATGTCCTCTTCTCTGAGTTGTACTGTTTCACTTTCTTTTGCTCATCTTCTGACCCCCTGCATTGTTCATTTTCTGTGTGTTTTAGTACATTGGTTATCTAATATGGTTAGTGTTAACCGTAATGATTTACTATAGAGGTGTACAAAATCTGTGTTATGCTCAATTAGAGTGAAAATATGAAAGGTGTTAAGGAGTAGACAAACTTGGTTTTTGGTTCAATTTCGTTAGTTTGTGATATCTAAGTGATAAACCGGGTTTCGATATCCGGTTTAGGTTGTTACCTGAGAATGAGATTGGACCAGCCGTAGTAACCGGCTTGGATAAGGTTATCGACGGTGGCAGAACGGAGACACTCTCTCCGGGAAGAGATCAAGAAGATCTTGATTCCTCTTTCTCTAATCTCATGATACAATTTAACCATGTGTGGCACTGGTGGTGCTTTCTTCTTCTTCATCCAATCCTCGAATTTCGTCGAGTTCAATTTCTCTCCTCTGTTTTCAAAATCCATGAAACACACACACACATCAATTCAAAACCGGTTTAACTCAAACCGGTTAAAACAGAGTATTTAGATAACTTTACCCGAAGTAGCCATTGTTCTTGTGGTAAGGTATTGTAGAGAGAAGCGTATCATCAATATCAAAGATCCATGCGTCCATGCCACCACACTTGTTGGTTTTGCTACAACACATGGTTCCAAATTGTAAGATGACCTCATCAACGGCTCTTTCCACGTCATCCTCGTACTGCGATGACGTCATGTACTTTTCGACGTGGGAGACACACTCTTGAGGCACCACATCGAAGTTTCTGATGTTGTGTACTTCCACGTTGTGTCTCCAGCTTCTACAGTAACGTTTTAGGTTCGTTGATAGCTTTGAGGAAACGACACCGTTTTGGTTTAGAGACGAGGAGACTCCGAGTCCTTTGATCTGGTTCATGATGTTCCAGTCACGTGACGAGACGACTCCGACCAAGAGTGAGACTAGTGTTAGAGAAAGAAACATGGTTCGGTCCATGTTTGAAAATAAGAGTTTAGATCACAAACTCTACTCTCAAGTGCGTTTATAAAAGGAGAGTTTTATAGTTAAAATAGACGAAGTGGCCTAGTAAAGGCCTTAACAAGAAAATACGAAATGAAAAACAAATCTGAATCCAAGTTTTTGATATTTATTATTTCATTTTTAAAAGTGGTTGCAATTGATCCAAATGATATAGTCACCATTCAAATTTAATTTCACATAAAATATAGATTTAAAGGTAAGTGGTGAGGTTATGGAGACAAATTGATTGATGAGTGAGAAGACAAGCACATCACATGCAATTTTAATTATTATAGAGTATAGTCACGCATGTGAAGTTGTTATTTTTTGTAGAAATCTAATAGTAATAATGTAGCACCATACTTAGTTGACATTTTAACACACTTATTTTTGTTGACCAAAAATTACTCTTGAATTTCCAGCAACGTTACCGCACGTATAAGAACGATCATGCACAACCATATACTGCAATAAAAAAAGGTTTATTAATGTTGTTGAACATCTCTTGTCAAGTGCTAATTCATAAGGGTTAACATCATTCACTTTCATTATAAAGCCTATACACAGAGTTTGATTTCAACTACATAGAATGGTTTACTCTGGTTTTGTTAAAATATTAATTAAAGAGAGTCAGTCACATAAACGATCAAGGCCCTTTATATTTTTGTCTTTCCTCATTACCTTCTTGGCCTCTGAAACATAAACCAAAAGATGTGATCATAACTCACTCTCTGTACGCTTCATGTTCCTGCAGAATCTGCTTCACGGGAGAGTCATCGTCGTTAAAGTCAATACCATTAACATACCTCAAGAGTAGCTACCCACGCTGAATCCACCTGAACTCTCATCCTCTACATATAAACCCATGAACTTACAAAAATTTATGATTGTCCAACTCATTAAAATCTAACTAATTCCACATTTGGTCAAAATTGCAATTAATATATTAATTAATTGTGTTCAAATAAACCCGATTATAATTTGAATTTTATCCGATTACGATAAAAAAAACGTGGATCTAACACGCAAAAAGTATAGAAATCTTAGATCCGCGGTTTTGAATCGTAATCGCACAAGATTCAAATTATAATCGGGTTTTTTTAACACAATTAATTAATGTATTAATTACAATTTTGGCCAAATATGGAATTAATTAGATTTTAATAAGTTCGGATGGACAATTAGAAAATTTTGTAAGTTTGGGGTTTATATGTAGAGGTTAAGAGTTCAGGGATTTAGTGTGGTAACTACTCTTCAGGTGTAAAAAAATCGTCAACCTAATTTTAAAGAAAATGATCTCATAATTCTGAAAAGTTTGATTTAAATGTGAATGTAGGCTCCTTGTTTTGAACAAAAAGACACGTCATTAAGGTTTTGGCAAATCCATCATCATGCCATGTAAAGAGTGTTGTCATATACCACGTTCATGAGAGATTAATAAAGTGATCAAACTTTGTTCACAAGTTGGATTCTTTCTAGTGCTCAAATAATAAAAAATGCATAATATAATACGAAAAAGATGCGCAAATCGTAATAGAAATATTGATTTATCATTATGAGTAGTGTATAATCAAAAATCAAAAATTAAACTAAGATAACAAATAATTAAAAAGGGCAATTAAATCCCAAATTAGGGTTTTCTAAGGTTACTTACTTAGTTCAATGGAGTTCCGAGAAAGCTAGCTTGCTGAAATTCTATCTCACCTAATTGTTGATCTCTCTCCATCTCTATGATCAATGGCACTACCAGTAACACAAAAGTCGTTCCGGCGAGCCACGCCGCTTTCCCTGTGCTCCATAACAGCTTCTTTGACACGTACACGGCGTCGCAAGCTGCGCGTCTTCCCTGAGACGCGATCTCCGAGTTCGATATCTTCTCCAAGATGCTCTCATCGCTACCGTCGGATCTGATTCTCTTAATCGCCATTGATTAAAAATCAGAGAGATCTAAACTTCGTAGAGAGGAGAAGAACACGAAAGAGGAGGGTTTTGATTTGATTTGATTAATGAAAGGGTTTTTGTTCTTATATGGACTAATCAAAAGGCCCATTTAGTAGAAATAGGCCCATTTAATAACAATAGGCCCATTTATTTATGTATTAAACTTACCCATTAATTAACTAAAGGCCCATTTAATAACATTAGGCCCATTTGTTTATGTATTAAACAGTCCGTTAATAAACTACAGGCCCATTTAATTAAAATAAGGCTCATTTGTTTATGTATTTAAGCGGTTCATTAATAAACTAAAGGCCCATTTAATAACAATAGGCCCGTTTATTTAATTTCACCGACACTATAGGCCCATTCGTTCTTTATATATGTAATGTCATGTGTTAACCTATTCCTCACTTTCTGTAGAGGAGACAAATCCAAAAATCTAAAAACTTGAGAGCTCCTCCATTGAAGAAACTTCGAGAGAGATTGGACACTAAGCGAGAATCCTCTTAAGTTCTCGAGTTTTCAGGTTCTTCGCGTCTTGAATTGAAATTAGGGTTTTGTTTGCTTATATTGATTGGGTTTCTGATTTTGTTTGAAGTTTGATTTCAGTTTTGTTTACTTCATATATAGAAACTAGGGTTCATGTTATTTCCTCGTATTCTTCTACTTGTGAATACAAATTAGGGTTTTTTGTGTCTCTTTGCTTATTTTGATTGGGTTTCTGTCTGATATAAACCCTTTCTAGAACTGTGATACGTAGTAAGATATAGCGAGTTTTGGGTTTCTAGTGATACTTATCTTGCATGTTGTACGTTTCTATACAATTAAGCTTTTCATTTTTCATCTTTGACTGTGATTTACACTGTTTTGGTTCTAATGTGAAACTAGTTTTCTGCAGTTTCAGGTTTAAAGAAAGCTATGGGAGACAGCGATGCCGTGGTTGCCGAGGGATATAATGCTTCTGTTACCGCAGAATTGAAAGTCCAAGAAAACGATTCTTTGGTCAATGGGACTGGATCTGAAGGTGGTTTAACTACACCAATTGAGAACGGAGTTGCAACACATAATTCGGCTGTGACAGCTACAGAAGAAGAGCATGTAGACAATTCTGGTAATTTTGTTCTTCTTTTTTTATCTCTAAGCACATTTATCAGTACAAGTTGTAATGATCCTTATCTGTTGTTACAGGCTTTGCTCTCTCACCAGAAGAAGAGCGCCTATGGATTATTGTTAAGGCTAATTCCGTAGAGTTCAATGCTTGGACTGCCCTTATTGAAGAGACAGAGAGGATAGCTCAGGTATGTGTTGATTTTCATAGTGAAACTACTCTTCCCCTATGTACTACGCTCTGACCACTGATTTTTTTTCTTTATGTATGGTGGCTCCAATGTTTAACATCTGAATCGTGTTTCCATAACTTGTTTACTGTTTAATTCTTACGCCATTTTCATTCTTACGCCATAACTCACTGTCATCTTTCTATATCTTTTGCCAAGTCTTACTGTCAGTTGCTTAATTATTAGGTTAAGTTTTCCCTTGCTTTATTAATTACAGGACAACATAGCAAAAATCCGGAAGGTGTATGATGCTTTCCTAGCTGAATTTCCGTTGTGTTATGGCTATTGGAAAAAGTATGCGGATCATGAGGCTCGGGTGGGGGCTATGGATAAAGTCGTGGAGGTTTATGAAAGAGCAGTGCAGGGAGTGACATATTCAGTGGACATGTGGTTGCATTATTGTGTTTTTGCCATCAATACATATGGAGATCCAGATACGATTAGAAGGTAAATAAATGGTTATTCTTCTAGTTGTATACTTGAATTTGTTAACTGGCAAAATTATTTTCCAAACTACCTAGACAAAATGATTTTTTTCCATCTAACCCATTTCCTAGATTGCTACAGCAAGTCCTCTCATTTGTGGCGGAAAGATCTGATGGATATAATTTAAATGTTTCTTTTCTTATATGCAATTCACTAGCTTCAGGGCTTCCCTCATAATTACCTGATATCTATTATGAATCTGCTCCATTTTTTGGGTACTCCATACTATACATCTCTGGTTTGAATGTTTATAAGTTAAAATATACCTGTTTTTATTTTACCCTCCCGAAGTTCATACATGTGCAATTGCTGCTGGGAAGATGTCAACCAGGTAAATGTAGTGTTTGGCAGTGTGATGCGTTTAAAGAATGAATCCGTGTTTTGTTTTTTTATTGATTGGACGTGTCTGTGTCTTTCAACTCATAATGACATCCTTTTTACCTTAATTCTGTTGCAGACTTTTTGAACGAGCATTGGCTTATGTTGGAACTGATTTCCTGTCCTCTCCACTGTGGGACAAGTACATTGAGTATGAATATATGCAGCAGGACTGGAGCCGGGTTGCCATGATTTACACAAGAATCTTGGAGAGTCCAATTCAGAATCTCGATAGATATTTTGGCAGGTAATTTAAAGCGACTTCATTAATCACTATATTGTTTGTTTTGGATGAATATGTCGCGTCCTTTTTCTGGTAGTTGTTGATAAGGGCTAGTCTTGTTGTAGTTTTAAAGAGCTAGCTGAAACTCGCCCTCTATCGGAATTAAGGAGTGCTGAAGAATCTGCAGCAGCTGCTGAGCCTGACGTAAAAGCAGATGGAGGAAAATCTCAAGCAGATGGTTCTACTGAACAATCTCCGAAGTTGGAAATTGCTGGTTCAACTGATCCGGAGGAGTTGAAGAAATACATTGGCACCAGAGAAGCCATGTATGCAAAAGCCAAAGAGTTTGAATCTAAAATCATTGGTTTTGAAATGGCTATAAGGAGGCCATATTTCCATGTGCGACCTCTCAATGTTGCAGAGCTGGAGAATTGGCATAATTATCTGGATTTCATAGAGGGAGACGGAGACTTCAATAAGGTATTGGGGTTCTTAATTCTCTTAATATGTGAAGTTACAAGTTTTATGTAGATTAAGTCGTACCCCTGGAATATTATTGACCTACAGTTAAGTAGTATCTGGTGCATCATATGCTTTATTGGGTTTTCATATGGTCAAGCAACTTTTAATTGTGAAATAACTGAGACCAAAGATCGGGCCTCAACTTGGTAACTTTAAGGCTAAGTACTTTACTCTCTCAATTTGTCAATGGGTATTTTAGAAACATGAATTATCATTGTTGTTAAAAGTTCCAATGTTACTAATGCAGGTGTCTTCCTAATGATCTCTCTGTCATGCAAGGAGGGTCCCTCGTTATGTGAGGGCCCCTCTGTTCGACTTGTAGAGAATTTCTTGTTGATTTCTTCATTGCGTTTTCTATGCTTTACATATTTTCAACCTGGTTATCATCATATATAATTTACATTCAATTTTTTTCCAATAGGTGGTCAAACTGTATGAAAGGTGTGTTGTTGCGTGTGCAAATTACCCTGAATACTGGATTCGATACATATTAGGCATGGAAGCAAGTGGAAGCGTGGACCTTGCAAACAATGCCCTTGCTCGAGCATCTCAAGTCTTTGTCAAGGTATGAAAAGTGATTCACCAACCTCCGTTGGTAGTTTAATTTGATTGCTTATGGTTGACTCCGTTTAGTAACTTTTTAATATTCTGCTTTGGCTTTCTTTGTTATTTATATTGCTTTCTTTTCTGTAACAGAGACAACCAGAGATTCACCTATTTGCTGCTAGATTAAAAGAGCAGAATGGTGATATAGCCGGTGCTAGAGCCTCATTCCAACTAGTGCACTCTGAGATTTCTCCCGGGCTTCTTGAAGCAGTAATCAAACATGCAAACATGGAACGCCGTCTAGTAAGCTTCTATGAGCTAGTAGTAATTATAGAACTAATCTAGACTATCATCACTTTTTTATGTGCTTAACTTTTCTCATAATCTTATCTGCAGGGAAATCTGGATGATGCTTTCTCGTTGTATGAACAAGTGATTGCTGTTGAGAAGGGCAAAGAACAATCCACAGTACTGCCACTTCTGTATGCTCAGTATTCAAGGTTTTCATACTTGGTATGTCACGTGGCCTACTAATTCTTCATTCAATTTAGGTCGTCTTGTTTAGTTTTCGTATAAGAAGTATGCAGTGTTTTGGCTTCTTACTTCTGTCAATAATACTTTCAGGTTTCAGGGGATGCTGAGAAAGCTAGAAAGATTGTTATCGAAGCACTTGACCACGTACAACCGTCAAAACCTCTACTGGAAGCACTGATTCATTTTGAGACTATTCAGCCACCACCAAGACAGATTGCTTACCTTGAGTCACTTGTTGAAAAAGTTATAAAGCCAAATGCGGATACCCACAACGTTGCAAGTTCCACTGAGAGAGAAGAGCTGTCCCTAATTTATATAGAGGTACTGAATTTGAAAGAGAACAACCTTTTATTAAAAGTTTAGGCTTTGAATAGATATTATTGACTAACTCCAAAATGTGTGTATGGCTTTTGCAGTTCCTGGGCCTTTTTGGAGATGTTGAGTCCATTAAAAAAGCAGAAGATCAACATGCTAAACTCTTTTTACCTCACCGGAGCACGTCAGAGCTGAAAAAGCGTAGTGCAGATGATTTTCTCTCTTCAGATAGGACGAAAATGGCGAAAACTTACAATGGCACTCCGCCTGCTCAGCCAGTGTCCAATGCCTATCCAAACCCACAGGCTCAGTGGTCCGGTGGTTATGCTGCACAGCCTCAGGCTTGGCCACAAGCACAAGCCGTTCCCTCACAACCGCAGCAATGGAACCCTGCCTATGGCCAACAGGTAGAAATCAAAAACAGAAACCAACCCATTTCCTTCCTTGCTTATATACTTCTTAGTTGCTCTTTATAACTATTTCTAACGTATGTGTTTTAGGCTGCGTATGGTGGCTATCCTGCTCCGCAAGCACCAATGCCTGTGCCACAGACTGCTACTTATGGTGCATATCCTGCTCAGGTAATCAAAATCTAAATCGGGATTTCAAGGATAGTCTATATTTGTTTAATTTGAGGATTGCTTTTGGCGATAAAGTCCTTTTATCAATCACTAACTGATTCTTTCCTCTGTGAAAACTTTTCAGACATACCCACCACAGAGTTATGGACCTCAAGTTGTAGCTGCACCGTTGCAGCAACCGGCTGCTGCTGCTGCTCCGCAAGCTTACTACTGAGCCTGCTGTTGTTGTTGAGGGTCCGTTTGTGTATCGAGATTGATAAAGCACTCATGTTTAGGTGTTTGGCTCGTGTCTGAATATTTTTACGTCTCCTCAGCTTTCGATCAATTACATCGTAGACAGATATACATTTCTTCAGATGTTTGATCCGTGTAGGTTCTTGGATTTTCACCCGTTTTGAATTATTAGATAGATCGTACCAGCGGAGTTTCAATGGAATATGTTACCAAGTAAAAACCTGATTACTAATTACAGTCCCAATCATTGAAATGGGCCTCAAATGGGTAAATACACATTTTTAAGCTATGGGTTTTATTTAGCGACTGTCCGTGTTTTACGTCTTCACAATATTCTCGTGGCATTCCTTAAAACCAAAGACGATAACTTATATCCCAAGGTAGTCTTTATGACGTTTTGGTTTTTGTCAATTAAGATGAGTCTATTCTGTGTTAACATTGTTAGGGTTCCGAGATAAACAGATTAATGTTGGGTTAACTTACAAATGTCTCCATTGGAATAATCTCAGTGACTTACCGCCATTAAAGGACCATGAGACCTTTCTCTCTTCCTTCTCCTACTCCCCAATGGCCTCCAGGTTAAAAGATTGCAATTTTACAAATTTTATCAGCATTAACTTTGAGATTTTGTTTCTTCATCATCTGAAACTTGATCAGGTAAAGGCTTTGCTACCGGAACAATCAACCTCGGCGAATTAGAGGTAATCAAAATCACAAATTTTGAGTTCATATGGCGATACAGATCGGCAGAGAATAAGAACAAGAGCATATCCTTCTACAAACCAAAGGGATCGTTACCGGAAGATTTCCGTTGCTTAGGTCACTATTGTCAATCTGATTCTCATCCCTTGAGAGGTTATGTTCTTGTGGCAAGAGACTTAGTAAATTCCTTAGAACTGGGTCGAAAACCCGCACTTGTTGAACCTGTTGATTTTACACTTGTCTGGAGCTCGACTGATTCAGCAGCAGATGAAGATGGATGTAATAAGAACGAAATCGGTTATTTCTGGTTACCTCAGCCTCCTGAAGGTTATAGATCACTTGGTTTTATCGTCACAAAGAGTTCCACGAAACCCCCCAAGTTGAATGAAGTAAGATGCGTTAGAGCTGATCTTACAGATAGAAGTGAAACTCATAAAGTCATAGTCACTGCTGTTTCAGAATCTTTAGGTGTTCCTTTGTTTATATGGAAAACCCGGCCTTCAGACCGAGGAATGTGGGGCAAAGGTGTCTCTACAGGTACCTTCTTCTGCAGAACTCGGCTTGTCCCTGCAAGAGAAGATCACGGTATCGATATCGCTTGTCTGAAGAACCTAGATTCGGGTTTACACGCGATGCCAAATGTTGATCAGATTCAAGCTTTGATTCAACACTATGGTCCTACACTAATATTCCACCCTGGTGAGACCTACTTACCATCATCTGTTTCATGGTTCTTCAAGAACGGCGCGGTTCTATGCGAAAATGGAAACCCGAATCACCAACTTATCGACGACAACTGCTCAAACCTGCCTCAAGGAGGAAGCAACGACAAGCGGTTTTGGATCGATTTACCCTGTGATGATCAACAAAGAGAGTTTATCAAGCGAGGAAACCTCGAAAGCTCGAAACTTTACATTCACATCAAGCCTGCTCTTGGAGGAACATTCACAGATCTTGTCTTCTGGATCTTCTGTCCTTTCAATGGACCAGCCACCTTAAAACTAGGACTAATCGATGTTTCGTTGATCAGTATCGGACAACACGTAAGCGATTGGGAACATTTCACTCTAAGGATAAGCAATTTCTCCGGCGAGCTTTACTCAATCTACTTGTCTCAACACAGCGGCGGCGAGTGGATCGAAGCTTACGATCTTGAATACGTTCATGGAAGCAACAAAGCTATTGTTTACTCGTCGAGACATGGTCACGCGAGCTTTCCTAAGCCTGGTGTTTACTTGCAAGGATCAACGATGCTAGGGATTGGGATAAGGAACGATACGGCCCGTAGCGATCTCTTCGTTGATTCGAGCTCTAAGCACGAGATCGTTGCGGCGGAGTATCTCTGTGGCGAAAACGGTGCGGTGGTGGTGACTGAACCGCCGTGGCTGAACTATATGAGAGAGTGGGGTCCAAAGATAGTTTACGATTCGAGAGAAGAGATGGAGAGGTTAATGAATCGGTTTCCGAGAACGGTTAGGTCTTCGATCGCCGCCGTGTTGAGGAAACTTCCGGTGGAATTATCCGGCGAAGAAGGTCCCACGGGACCTAAAGAGAAGAACAATTGGTACGGCGACGAAAGATGGTGAGATTAAGATAACCGATTAAATCACAACTAACCGGGACTAACCGGTAAAATCGCCAAAAAAGCATTAATTACAATTTAGCGTAGGATTAACGCTAAAGTGTCGTTAGAATTGGATACAGGTGGGTCCCTTTTGTAATTAAAGTATTAATTAATTAATTAAGAAGTACTATAACTTATTTAGAACAACAAACCTCCACCAAACCCACACATTCCGTGTACCGTTTCCGTTTTATTCTCATTCTCTCTCTCTCTCTCAAAGCAAAGTCGTTCTCTGATATTTCTTCGTGAGATCTCAGAAGTGTAAATTAGGTTTGCGTTTATCGATTTGTGATTCGGTGATGATCGGAGTATTAGCTGAAGAAGACGACAACGCTGCTTTATCGTCGGAAGATTCGTCTTGTCCGGATGAGTCGGTTTCAGGGACAGGGCTTGACTTAGCTTTGGGTCTTGGCATTGGTCTGAATAGTCGTCAGAATTACTCAAAGGCTCGATCTTCGTCGTCTTCTTCTTCTCTTACAAGAGAAAGTGGAACAAAACGCGCTGCTGATTCTTCCGCGTCTGCCTCAAAAGAGTATATAACTATATACTCGACACTTTATATTATACTAATTGGTCTCAGATTTGATTATAATTAAGAGCTATATTAGAATCTAAGCTATGTAGTTTTGTTAGTTAGAGTCACATAGAAATTTTATAACTTTGTATTGTGAGATTGAATTAATCACATGATTGGATCATCATCTAGAGGGATCTCTCATATTATATGTTATTGAGTCTATTGTGTATTCATGTTTACTATTTGGTCTTTTTGATTGAATCAATTTTGGTCATCATAGGAGCAGACAAGTTGCGGTTGGATGGCCGCCTTTACGGACTTACAGAATCAACAGTTTGGTCACACAAGCCAAGTCCTTGGCTGCTGAAGAAGGCTTGAGTGCATACAAAAATGGTGTGGTGGCTGCAAAGGAAGATGATGCAAAATTTACCAAGATTCCGATGCTTGTGAAGGTTACAATGGATGGAGTGATAATCGGAAGGAAGATTGATCTCAATGCTTTGGATTCTTACGAAGCCTTGGCGATAAAGTTGGAACACATGTTTTTCCAGATACCTTCTTCTTTAACAAGTCGGTTTCAAATTCCATTTATTAAGATTCTTTGTTTTTACTACTTTCTTGGTGAATCATTATGATTGATTTGTTTGTAGGATCAGACACAACAGGTGTCAAGGAAACGCGTGCTTGGGAGTTACTGGATGGCTCATCAGAACATATCATAACGTATCAAGATAAAGACGGAGATTGGATGCTTGTAGGAGATGTTCCATGGCAGTATGTAGTCTCCCCTAACATCCTTCCATTTTCCATATGTCACATTGATTTCAATGAAATGATGGTTTCTTATCAGGATGTTCGTCGGGTCTGTGAAAAGACTGAGAATCATGAGATCATCAAGTGAAACTGGAGTTGGTAAGTTAAGAGATTCCTATCTAGCAAACATTCTCATGTATCTTTTTTGAATCGATCTTATAGGTGAAATCATCTTCTATGTCAGGTACAAATGATGGAACAGAGAGATAGATACTTGTTCTTACTTGATATTAAAACCAGGTCACTTAAGACACATCTCTTTGGTCTGTGGATAGTTAATCACAGTCTCATATATATACATGTGTGTACATATCTCATGTGATTGTTTGTGAATATCAGACAAAAGCTTAACCTTCCCTTTGAAAATCTTTGTATATTTAGGGCTTATTATTCCAATGGGGATTAAGTTTATAGCCATATAGGGATAAAATCTATCTTTATTATAAAATCACCAGTGGTTTCGTTTCAATCAGAAAGAATGAAATACACTCAAATTTAATCAACTTCTTGGTCAAGTTTCCTTTATAGGGTTTTTTCGTATAAAAACCCCTAAATTACCCTCAATTAATTCTTAATGGTGACAGATATTGGGCTTCTAACTCGCTGCATCATATTCCTAGCGTTGACCCAAGTCAACTGTCCCTGCGCAAAGGTAGCCACTTTATCTCCTCTGTTTCTCTTCTTCATTACAAACCAAACTCTATAGCTTAGCGTCTGATCCACACGTTTGAACACAAGTCTCTTAGGTTTCACAATCACTGTAATTCCTTCTGGTGCTTTAACGTTCACTGTGTATATCGAATTAGGGCTTCCAACGTTACTCACACGCCTCGTGATCGTTTCCGTCGTCTTCCCGCGTTTGAAGATCACCGAAATCGAAGGGTAATTGAGGCTAAAACCCTGGTTACGTCCCAAGATTCCGGCGCAAGTCACGTTCTTATGAGTGATTGCTAGAATGTCTGATCTTGTAAACCCTAGAGTGCATAAGTAAGTAATGTAATCCATCGGTTCAATGTTGTAAACCAGTCCCGGGTTTATCGCCTTTTGCGGATTCACATGCCCTGCTCCGATCGCAAACAGTCCTGCTGGTTTGTTCCCATCTTTTATTACTTTCCCTCGCCGATCATACGAATCCGCTGTTGTCATCATCGCGGATTTGATCGCAGCGGGAGACCAGTTCGGGTAAGTAGACCGGATAAGAGCGGTGATGCCGCTAACGTGTGGACAAGACATTGAAGTTCCCGACATTACAGTGAAGTTAACTCTTCTTGAATCATAAGGTAGCCCTGTTGGTCCTAGATTCTGTGGCCAAGCCGCGATGATATTGACTCCCGGAGCAATCATATCCGGTTTAAGTATCGAAGGGTTAGCTAAACTCGGTCCTCGAGCTGAGAACTGAGCCACTTCAGGTGCTCTTGACCTCCCAATCACTGTCCCACCAAAGATTATCCGCGCCTTTGGTTTCACCGTTGCATTCACATAACTTTTGAGAAGAACAGACTCGGCGTAACCTATCAATGTAGCTGGAAATAGATGAACGTCTATAGAATCTTCTTCTTGGTTAATCTCTGTATTAGCTAAGATCATACCTACACCGCCTGCTTCTTTAATAGCTTGTCCTTTCTCGGATCTTCCATTGACGCCGCGATCACAAATCACAATCTTGCCTCGGATTTTCTCACTTGGAAGTGAACCTCTAAAGCAAAACTCACTTCCTTTATCTCCTCCTTGGACGTAAACAACCTCGAGCTCTCTCTCCGCTCTCTTCAAACCTTTCCCTGGATACAACGACTCTCCGTAAAGTAGCTTCCCGTTAGCTAACCGAACCACGGCTGGAAATCTCCGATCAAGCGTCCCCGCGCCAACTGTTGAGACCCAAGGAGCTGTGTTTGCAACCGAGCTATCAATCGGACCGTTGTTACCAGCTGCACATATAACCGAAATCCCACTTTCCATGGCTCGAAACGTGCCGATAGCAATCGTGTCATCGTACAAAGGTATCGGAAAACCTCCTAGGGAAAGCGAAAGAACATCGACTTGATCTTGAATCGCGACATCTATAGCAGCAAGAATGTCAGAGCTATAACAACCATTGAACCAACACACTTTATAAACCGCCACATGAGCTCCCGGAGCCATTCCTCGAGCCACACCAGCTCCGTTTCCAAGTACATTCGCTGTGGAAACAGAGGAACCAGCAACCGTCGAAGCCGTGTGAGTCCCATGCCCCGTCGAATCCCTTGCAGATATGTATTCACGAGGCATGTTTGGAGATTCCAACGGAGAATTAGCCACACGGTGTCCTCTAATGAAGAATCTAGCACCGACTAGCTTCCGATTACAGCTCGAGGAATCGAAACTCTCGCCTTCTTGACAAATCCCTTTCCATTTACTTGGAACTGAAGGCATCCCCGTATCGTCGAAGCTAGGGCTTTCAGGCCAAACACCCGTGTCAAGCACGCCGACAATCGTGCCTTGACCAAATCGAGATTTGGACCATAAACCGGAGTTTCCTAAACCGTCGAGTCCCAAGAATTTGTAAGAGTAAGTGGTTTGAACATGAAGAACATAGTCAGGTCTCACGGCAACAACTTGAGGTGAGTTTTTAAGCATCTCTGCTTCTGATTCGGTTAATTGAGCAGCAAAGCCTTCAATGGCAGAGTCATAAGAGTAGAGAATACGTGAAGAAGGCTCTTCTTCTTGTTCCTCTTCTTGAACACTTAAAATGGTTTCTTGAAGGAGAGAAAGATGCCAATCTAACTTTGAAGTAAAGGTTTTAGCTGTTTCAATGTTAGGATGAAGCTGAATAATGTAAGTTTGTTTCTGCAAGATTTCTAAGGAAGAAGAAGAAGAAACGAAGAGAAGGATGATAAGGCAGAGAAAGAAAGCTTTGTGTTCCATTGTTGAAAAGGATTTCAAGAAAGGTTTTGAGTTTTAGTGTTGTGGCTTTTTGAAGTGCATGGTATTGGAGAAGAAGAAGATAAGTGGTATTTAAAGAAGAATGAAGAGAATTCAAATATTTGGATTTAGATTCAAAGGAAGAAGAAGATGAAGATGAAGCTCGTGAAGAGTAAGAGCGTTTCATCACGAGGTTCATTTGCATGTTGCAGAGTTGGGAGCTTTCTCTATTAAGTGGAAGATGTTAAGGTTTTTCACTTGAAAGGGTTTTTGTCTCTTTTGTCTCTCTGCTTTTTTTTGGGAGTTTAATTTTTGTTCACGAGATGTGATGGTTAGAGTTTATTGCATATTATTTTGTGCAAGCGTTTACAACACAAAAAGATTCCAAATTTATTTGGTTCAGTTTCCAATACATTTTGGTTAGGTTTACAGTCTGATTTTAAAGCCAACTAAACCAAAATGTAAAACAGAGTTAAAATAAAAATCTGAATTAACTTTCTTGTAAAATTATTTCAGGTATAATTTATACGACTTATTTTAGAATATTATTTTTGGTTACACTTTTGTTCAGTTTAGAACTCTTGTTTTACGGAATTTTGATTTTCTTGTTTTCATTATTATGTTTCAGTTCTCATTTCTTTTTCTTTCATAGTTCAAGTTGATTCGCTTGCAATTGTGGATATTGCTTAAGACATAATGGGCTCGTAGGCCCATACGCGAAGACAAGAATAAGAAGCCCAAAGTTTCAGTATAAAAGGAAGACGACGACGTTTATCCACAACAACATCATCACTACCAGATTCTGTTACAGGAAAAGTATCAGAACAAGAAACAGAGCAAGAAAGGAGAGAGAGAGATCGCAGAGGATGACGATCTGATCCGGTGAAGCTAAGGGTTCCGCGAACAGCTCCATCGCCGATACAAGCTCCGATCAAGGCTGTATTGGATAGCTCTTCTCCGTGTAATTGTATTTGGTACCTACGAAAAGAGGAAACCATTGTAAAGCAATTAAGCTTGGTGATAGTGATCATGGTGGTTTAGTTCCACTCCCAGACGTAGCGGTAACGTGAACTGGGTAACCAAATCGTGTGTCTTTAAGTTTACGCACAAACACAATCAAGGATCAATCACAAGTAAATCTGATAGAAAGTGGACAAAGATCGAGATACATCAAAGACTGTATCAGGGACCTAAATCAACAGCAATGTACATCTATGAATTATCAAAATATTCTATTTTATAAAGCATATGAGATATTTTTTTATATAGAATATTGAAGAATTGATGAACAAACAGTTTTAGTATCCAATCAATCTCAGTTTTAGTATCCAATCAATCTATATTTTTGATATAGGCTATATGATATGTGTTTAAAAATAAAATGTTTGTTCAAAGAGTCACTCTCGTTACCCAAAAAAAAGAGTTAATTAGTAATTTGGGTAAATTTTAAAACAATATTTGTTAATTAAGTGATTTTGATGTAATAATTAAATTTTAAGCGATTTTGTTTGATTTTCGTAATTAAAATGACAGAATTACAAATATTCACAAAAATCATTCACAAAAAATTATTCACAAAAATCATTCACATAGATCATTCACATTCACGAAGTTCATTCACAGCTCATCATTCACATGAATCATTCACATGAATCATTCACGAGTATTATTCGTCATTCACATGTATTATTTATCATTCACCATTCACAACGATAATTCAATTAAAATCATTAATAGAATACCATTTACAAACAACCATTCACGATATTTGACAGTTTCAAAGTTAAGTGCAAAATTGTAATTTAATACGTGAAAATCAGATTTCCACATCTTTTTTGTTGTCAAAAAAAAAAATTATGTGAAAATCACATTTTAGCAAATTAACAAATTTATTTCTCAATTTGAAGATGACTTTGAGGATGGCTTGGTCTAATTGAAGACCGAACCTTGGTTCTAGATTCCGAAGTAGCGGGTAATGATGTCGCTATGACCATTTTGAGAAGACTTGAAAGGAAAGCCATTAGGAACAGAGCTTGTTCTTCCTTGTGTAGGAAGTAACCTAACAATTGTTTCCACGATCAACCGTTGTTTCTTCTTTGACTCCAAATAGTGACTTACCCCACCAGTCTAATGGAGTCTCTGGTTCGATATTAGTCCCCTGAAAACGTATAATCGATAGCTACGATTAACCGGTTAACCAATGTTGACCGGAAGTAAAGTCTCGCAATGGTGTAGAACGATGAACGATGACTCGGAAGGATTGTTTCTTTGAAGAAATGTTCTGTTCTGTTTTTTTTAACAAAAAAAAAAAAAAAAAAGAAATGTTCTGTTTTGGTAGCGAGATTGTCTTCGGAGAAATCTTCGGTCATATCTCGAAACTAATATTCCATGTGTTTGGATCGGTAATAAGACTACGGATTCTCCCACTCCGAGACACAAGAGGAAACTGAGAAAATCAAAATCAAGTAAAAATGTTTTTAAAAACTTTTCAATGAAACTCAAGAACAGAGGATGCTCTGTTTTCATGCTCTGTTTTTAAAACAGAGGATGCTCTGTATTTCTTTTACCTAACGAAGACAGAGACTTGAAGATCCAACTTGAAGTGTAAGATCACGAGAGACATCCGAGATTGGCCTGCAAAGAACAGATAAAAACAACACATTAAGAAAATGCAGAGTTAACAAGATATAATATGCAATGACGAGTTTTTGAGAATACTTTTTCATTCATAAAGCTTTCTTTGTCTGGTGAACAACAATGACACGTCGACTTGTTTTCTTGATTTGTTTATATATATATATCATGTTAGAGCTTCTAACATTAAATATTTTGTTGTCTTCAATGGTTAAGTAATTTTTGGTGTTTAAAAAATTTTTTTATTTTATTTCAAAATTTTTATTTCAATTCATAAATTATATTTTAAATTATATTTTACATTTAGATTAAACAATTTTAAATTCTTAAATTTTTTAATTATTTTAAACATTATATTTTACATATCACAAATAATAATTAAAGATGAAACATACATGAAATACATTGAATACAAGAAAATATATATTTTTTTTTAATGAGAAATTCACAAAACTACACCTAATTCAATATTTTCACAAGTTTACACCCTTTTAAAATTTTAAAAGCTTGATTTATCCTTTTAAAAATTACCAAAATTAAAATATTTTCATTTGGGTTCGCTAATTAGTGTTTAGAGTATAGTATTAAGGGAGTAGAATTGTTTGGGTAGGGTTTATTTAGATTTAATTTTGAGTGTTTAGGTGTAGTTTTGTGAAGTATTTTGGAAATGGTGTAGTTTTGTGAAATGTAATTCAAATGGTGTAGTTTTATAATTCTCCCTTTTTTAATTCCACCTAATCACAAATTGACACATTAGGTTGCTTAAAAAAAGTTTAAATTGCTTGTATAAACAATAATGCTTAACAATTAAACCATTATTCATTTAATTAATTCCCCTAAAATTACTAAGCACCCTTCCAAACACCCTTAAACAACACTAATGGAGTTGGTCTTTATCTTCTTACTTTTTACACAAATCTTGTAGAGAATGTTGACATAAAGTAGTAAATGTTTCGTACAGAAAAGTCTATTCACCAATGTTCAACAACAGAGCAGATCTTAAAATCATATAACCGTGGAGATTGCTGTTATTTTATGCCTCTTTCTATTTCACTCTCTCATACATGCTTGAGAACCCTTCCTTAAGCTTTGTGACTTTTTTTCAGTTTTTGTTTCAACATCAAATAAAATGATCACAAATCAGACATTCCACTAGATCTTGAGGAGTATTCTGTTACCAATTTCAAGAACATGGATGTTTTGTCTTCCAAAAGCCGCGCAGGAGTATCAAACTCTGCTACTCTGCCTGCAACACAAACCCGCAAATCATATTACTACAAAGACATATATCTATCTTTCTTTGGTTTCTGTATTTATATATAATGTATGACTAACCGTCGCTGAGAACCATAACAAGGTCACTGTCGATTACAGTTGGGATCCGGTGAGCGATGGTGCAGACCGTGCAGTCTTCAAACTCGGTTCTGATAATCTTTTGGATCAGATTGTCTGTTGCTGTGTCGACTGATGCAGTTGCTTCATCAAGAACAAGTATTCTTGCTTGTTTCAGTAATGCTCTTCCAAGTGAAACAAGCTGTCTCTGCCCAACACTCCAGTTATCTCCATTTTCCAGCACTAAACATGTTTCATGCCCAAAACAATCAAGCAGAAATAAAGCAAAAAAGCTCGAAAAAAACTAATTCTTGGTGAAGGTAGTTACCTGGAGAGTCAAGTTTGAGTTCTTTTCCTCTAACAACATCTCCAAGCTGAGATTTATCAAGCGCCTATAAGCAAAAAAAAGTTGAGTACATATCTAGAATCAAGCATCCATTCTTATGGATTTGCGTATTAAACAGAAAGAAGATTAGTGTGAAATAAACATTATTATAGTTATACCTCCCAGATTTTATCATCTGAATGTTCTTCAAGTGGATCAAGATTGCCTCGGATTGTTCCTTCAAACAACGTTGGATCTTGAGGTATGATGCTGAGACGACTACGAAGATCATGAAGACCAATTTGTGAGATATCAATGTTGTCTATAGTAATTCTTCCAGCAGTTGGCTCAATCAACCTAAACAAAGCTTGAATCAATGTCGACTTTCCGCTTCCCGTTCGTCCAACAATTCCAATTTTCTTTCCACCTGGGAACACGCCGCTTATCCCGTGGAGTACAGTTGGAAGATTCTCACCATAACGAACCTTTAAAAAAGAAGGAAACAATAAGAAAACAGGGGAAGAAAGTGCAGAGTGGTAATAGAAAATAGAGTTTTTTCTTAGTACCTTAACATCAAGAAGCTCAATAGTTCCTTTTTCAGGCCATGTGGAAGGCGGGCGGAAATCTTCGACAACTCCTGGGGCTTCTCCTGTTATCTGACTGTACTGATAAATCCTCTCAATCGATATAATTTTGTTTTCAAGCTTACAAAAGCTAAGTATCCATCGGGATAGACGTCCATTCAAGTTAAGTCCATAAGTTACAGCAAGCCCCGCCATGCCTATTACAACAGCAATAACACGATTATGATAAACCGGCTCTGCTAGTTAAGGATCTGTGTTTGTTGATGCTATATTGCTAAAGAAGCTAGAGCTACTTACTTGGATCAATGGTTCCATGTGGAAAACTGACGAGTAAAACCATACAGAAAGCAAATACAAGTGTGGAAAGTAGCTCCATTCGTAAACAAAGCCATTCTATAGCAGCGATACTGCAGAAGAAAGGTCGAGCAAAACAATCGAGAAGATAAAGATTCCTCTTGATGAATCTTTTTTCCTGGCCAAATCCTCTTATTGTGGCTGCACCGGCTATTGATTCTCCAAAGAGATGAATTATTGGCGACTTCTGGATACTAACAATGCGAACCAGTTCTCTTGAAGAAGCCATGTAATATTTCTGCATCCAAAAGCAAGCAACCGCTACGGGGACAACAAGGAGGAAAACTTGCCAGGTAACGTTGGTCATAACACCTACAATTCCGAAGAGTTGTATCGTTGTTGAAGCAAACCCACCAAGTCTAAAAGGAATGTCGAGGTCCACAACGCTTTGGTCAATAGAAACCTACGAAACCAAAAAAAACATTACCAAAATCAGAAGGTTGTTACAGAAACAGTGGATCCAGGTTAGATATCATGACATCTGCATACCCGATTTAATATTCGTCCTGCAGGAGTGGAATCAAAGAATGACATTGGAGCTCGGAATACACTTCTGAGCATATTCAAGAATAGCTTCTGAGCAGCAGCTAGACCAAAAGTTGCAACAAGAGCAGCTCGTACAAATATGAACACAGAACTTCCAAAAGCTAAGGCAGTATAAACGAGGAGAAGAACTGTAGGATCCACTTTAGACTGGTCACCTTCAGTTTGAGGATTGGCCCAAGCCATCCACCAATTACTAGCAATCTGAAGAAACTGGAAAGAAGCTTGTGCAAGTATTATAAGAGGAATCAGAAGCCCTTTATATGCTGCACCCATGTATGACAAGTACACCTTCATGCTGACTTTTCCCTTTACTCTTTCTTCTTCTTGAACAAGCTGCTTTTTGCGGGAACGTTTTGCTTTCTTCTTCTTCTCTTTGATCGCCTTAAGATCTGATGAAGATCCACCATCATGTATTTCCTTGGCCAAAGTCTCAATGTCATTTTCATAAACATCCGACTTTGAATTATGCATGACCAAACTATCAATAATTGGATTTTGATCAGAGTCTTCTGAAGATGGACTTGGGATGTCCATGGCTTCGATTGCTTCGTGATGGGCAGATACTAAGGCCTTAAAATCAGTACCGGCTTGAAGCAGGTCATCATATTTACCCGATTGAATAATCCGGCCTTCCCTCAATACCTTTGAAATGACACAAATACAAAAAAGTCAGAGCTTGTCATAAGAGAAATAGTTTGAGTACTCCTTCGACAGTTTTACCTTTCTGCAACAATACACAAGTTCATCACAGCTGGTAAGCTAAACACCTATAAGAGATCATTGAGCATTTCTAAATGGACTAACTCTAGCCGAAATTAATGCATAGTAAGACCGGAAAAAGAGTTTCTTACCAATATTAGATCAGCTGCAGGAAGAAACTCAACTTGATGCGTCACAAAAATCACAGTTTTCTCAGACAGCGCAGATAGAATGTAATCCTGAATAACCATTAACTACAGCGTTGAACGTACAAACTTACATTATGATAACATGATTTGATTTTACAGAACTGATTATTACCTTAAACAAATCAGAGCTAGTGTGGGCATCAAGAGCACTAAAAGGGTCGTCTAGTAAATAAATGTCAGCATCTTGATATAATGCTCTTGCAAGTTGTACACGTTGCTTCTGCCCGCCGCTAAGATTTATACCTCTTTCGCCGATAATAGTTTGGTCCCCGTGTGAGAAAAGCTCGAGATCTTTCTTTAAGGAACATGCTTGTATCACATTCTTGTACTTGGCCTTCTCCATTGGACTGCCAAATAGAATGTTATCTTCAATGTTACCAGATTGAATCCAAGCCGACTGAGACACATAACCAGTAGTACCACATATTCTAACCTATATAACAGTTACCAGCAGGGTGATTAAAAATTCTTAAGAGAAATATAAAGAAGTAACAGAGCCGATGAGATGGAACAGCACATATTAACTTACTTCACCAGAGATTTTAGGGATTTCCCCGAGGATGCAAGAGATGAAACTAGATTTTCCAGAGCCAACTGTGCCACATACAGCAACTCGCATACCCTTCTCGACTTTCATCTGAATCCCAGATAATGTCGGCCTTGAAGAAAAAGGGTCCCAACAGAATACACCATCTTTAATCTCCATGGCTATATTTGAAAGTCCACGTGGAATAGCGGTAGTTGCATCTTCTTGAAGCTCTTCCTCCTGCAAGAACCCGGAAATCCTATCAAGAGAAACCTTTGTTTGAGCCATCATTGATACCAAATCAGGAAAGTTCCTAAGTGGCTCCTGAAGAATTCTGAATGTCGCCAGAGCAGAAAGAACACCTCCAGCTGTAAGTTGAGTGCCTAGGAATATTGAAGTGGCAAATGTAACTGCAGAAACAAAGATTGGGGAACTCCAAAAGATGAAGGTAACGAAAGCTTGTGAATATAAGGCTTTGCGAAGCCACCCATATTCCTCTTCTCTCATTTCTTCTAATCTCACTCTATACCGATCTTCCCATGCCTGCAATTTCAGAACTCTCATGTTCCTAAGACACTCTGATGTTTTCCTCATTCTTTCGTCTTTTGCAGCCATCAACTTATCTTGATACTCTTCTTGAACCTTAGCCAATGGGATTGTGACAAGAATCGAGAATATTGTCGCAACTAATGTAGCAACAGATGCTATCCCCACACTTTTGTATAAGATTGCAAGAGCAAGAATTATTTGCATAGGAAGCATCCAAATATCATGAAGATACCACGAGAAATCTCCTATGCGCTGGACATCAACTGCCATGTAATTAACAATTTCTCCGCTCGTGTGATTCTGCTTGGTTATACTTGAAAGTTTAAGACCTTTTCGGTACACCATCGCTGTTAGGGCTGATCTAACATGCATCCCTAAGATATCAACCCCCATATACCATTGACGGGTGGTAACTGTCTCTACAAGCTTGGACGTAAAGAATATCCCAGCAAGAACATATCCTTCATGAGGGAAAATCTCTTTCCCTCCAAGATAATCAACAAAGTAGCTAATCAAGTAAGGTCCCACATAGGATACAAGAGTATTCAACCCAGCAAAGACGGCATTGCACGCTGCTTCTTTCCCAAAGGATTTCAGAATTGCACGAGCTAAAGAAGGAGGCTTTGAAGGATTTTCAGATTTTGATCTCTTCCAATTCGACTTCAAGATCTTGTAACTTGACTTGGCTCTATCTCTTGGTGCAAGAAGTGGTATATCCTTAAGCTCAAGCGGTCTTTTCGAGCCAGCAGATAGAAGTGGATCTAACCAAGAAAGAGTCACTAGACTAGCCAGTCCAGCACTACTATATGGAGTGACTTTAAGACACGCTGCCTCTTCTTCTACAAGCAAAGGCTCTTGAAGATCAGAAGAGCTTCGGCGAACTTCAATACCAGAAACGCCTCTCAATGCCACAAAGCAAAGAAACCCGAGAGCAGGTGTAACAGCTAAATTAGCGACAACATGTGAAGAACATCCGCTCCAACCTTCAATCGCTAGCCTTCTTCCGTCTACATACAAAGTACACATACATAGCGAAAACGACAAGAACCACCATATCCTAAGCAAGAAAGGTAGCTTCTCTGATGACTTGTATTTCAGATGAAGAAGTAAGAAACCAAGTACAAACCAAGCTAAAACCTCAGAAGCTGGAGAGCAAAGCACAAACCAATCACTAACTTCTCTTATAACCTTAACCCCATCAAATACCAACACCAAAACTTGCAGGCCTAACACATAGCAACAACATAGCAGAGATAGTTTAAACCCAATCCCAACACTAACAACATCATTAATCTCTCTTTCTAAGCTAACACTACTACTACGTGTAGTAGAAGCTGAAACAGAATCTTCCTTAGAGAGCCTATCTCTGCCTCTTCTCACACAGACAAGTATCTGCCTCGCGGAGACAGTAAATAGAAACACAGCAAAGAAAGTGAAGTTGATGAAGACAGAACAAAGTTCCAACACAGGTAAATACTCTCTGAAGATGGAAGAGATCTCATTAAAACCCATTATCGAAAGAGAGTTTTTTGGTTTGTGATAAGCGGCGGATTATTCGAGCTGAAACAAGCATCTCACACTACACACCAAAACCACCTTAAAGCTGCAAAAAAACAAAAAAAAAATACACAGAGAGACGATTAATCTCTTTATATCGACACATTGCAAAATCAACACAAATTGAGTTTCTCTCTGCATAACCCAACACGTAGAATCAATCAAAAACACGGTGCTTTTGGTCCTTACCAGCTTCGCTATATCAAAATCGATAGCTCCTAGAGAGAGAGAACAAATCAGCTGAAACCAGATGTCAAAATCGAGAGACGGAGATCTCTCTTTTGCTTAAAATCAAAACTCAAATAAGAGAATCTTTTCTTCTCTTTCTCGCTAATCCCTCTTTTCGAAGAAATAAAATGCAAACTTTATGTATGTAAGGATTGATTCGATTGTATAGTTAAAGAGAAAGATTGTGATTTTATATTACTGTGTTGTGTTTGTTGCTTAGCGTTGTTAATTAATTAATAAAAGTTTCCTCTTGACGTCTATGTCAAATTGTGAGTGTGTTTATAATGTGACCTTTTTGGTTTTCAATTGTTTTTAGGATATTTATAAGAAATGGACATAAAAATATGTTTATTAGGTGATTAATAATTGCATGAATAGTGCATTACTATTCACGAAAACAAAGACTTTTTTACCCTTTATTTTTCTTTCTCTTTACTCTCTCTTCTCTCCTTTCTCTTCTTTTTCTTCTTTCTTCTTTCTTCTTTCTTCTCTCCTTTCTCTCCTTTCTCTTCTTTCTTCTCTCTTCTCTCCTCTCTTTTCTTTCTTCTCTCTTCTCTCTTGTCTCATCTCTCTTCTCTCTCCTCTCTCGCCAAGCTCTCTCTTCTCTCATAGATTTTTATTTTTCTTTCATAGATCTCTTCATCTCTCTATCTTCATCTCTTGGATGTTACTTTCTTCATCTATTGGATCTCTCTTCATCTCTTGGATTTCTTTTTTTGCCTCTTTTGTATCTCTATCACTCTCTTGGATCTCTATCTCTCGGTCGGATCTATTCCGAATCTCTCTCGGTCGATCTATTTCGATCGAATCTCTTTTTATCGGACTTCTCTCGATTGGATTTCTCGGAACTCACTTACGTCTCTCGTTCGGATCTCTCGCTCGGATTTCTCTCAAATTAGGTGTAGTTTTGTGAATTAGTTTTTTAACCGAAATTATTTTCTTTTACCATTGTATGTTTGGTTATTGATATCTAATTTGTTATCGCAATAATTTTTTTGTAATCGCGAATATATTTGTTTGTTTTTAATCAAAGAATTTATGATAAATAAATTTAGTTACCGAGATTATAATTATCGTGATATTAATCTTGTTATCTTAGTTTTTTTTTGTTATCGCGATATGTTTCTTGTTATCGCGATATCTTTGTTGTTATTGCGATATCTTTGTTGTTATCGCAATATCTTTTTTGTTATCGCAATATCTTTTTTGTTATCACGATATTTTTTTTGTTATCCCGATTTTTTTTGGATAACTCAATTATCTTATTGTTTATATCACATAACTTATATATTATCATAATAACTTAATTAAATATCATTATTTACTGGATTTAAAAATATAAATTAAATATCGGATAACAACAAAAATATCCGATAACATTTACACATAAATGAATAGGGGTATAATGGTCAAAACAAAAAATTCTCTCTCCTCCCACCTAAATAAAAAAACAGCGCCTAATTATTTGGTTTTCCATGTCCATATATTTAATTGACCCTTGTTTTTATGATGATTATATTTTCATTATTTATTGTAATAATATTGACCATAATTTTCAATTAAAGTGTCTATGATTAATCTTTAAGTATTTTAACTATACTAAACCATGAATCATAATCCTTTATGACGGAAGTGACCTTGGTCTAGTGGCAGTCATAAGTCACGGAGGCGAGTATACCACTCACCGGGATCGATTCCGCACTACGATAGTGTAGGTTTAGGTAATGGGCCATTTGTGGCCCAAATGTTGACAAAAAAAAAAAAAAAAATCATTTATGACGTTTTTTCCCTCTCGGTTATTCATATTTTATTTATAATTAATTGGAATACTATGGAGGAAGAACGTTATACTAATTATCAAAAAAGAACCTAATGCTATCCACGGAATATTCTTGCTTCACGTGAGAATTGTATAATTGTAGTATTATTTTTTTGTATAATTGTATTTAATATCAATAAACTATATATTTAGATGTATCCATATTTTACAAAATATATAGTTTTTTTTTTTTTTTTTCAACATTTGGTAATAACCCATGCATTCTATTAATCCTATTTCAGTAAAGGGAATTGATCGGTGGAAGAGTGTTATGCTATGCGCTTACGCGAACTTATGAATCTTGCAGTAGCCACTTCCCCCAAAATATATAGTTTTAACTTATAACAATTAATAATAACATGGATTCCGTGCGGTACATGGATACACATATATTGAACGTTTTTTTTTTTGTCAAACATATTGAACGTTTTATTAATGCTTTTCTATATTAAGTGAAGACAAGTACGTTATCGTTTAAACAATGAGACTAAAGTGTGCAAAAATGGTTTAATCATATGATTTAGTTTCCTAATCAGAGTATATATAATCGTCATATGATTAAGCGAAATTAATATCTAATTTAATTTTTAGTGGCTTTAGGTATGCTCGTGGAGACAAAGATTCAATGTGCGGATGACGGCTTACTATACTACACAATACACATGACATGCAAATGCTTCTTACGTGGCAGAACAATTTCTCATATAGTTATATATATACATGATGAAAGTCAATATATTATTGCTCACTAATGAGTAATTACTATACATTAAAATTTAGAAAGTAAATATGTACGTAAGAGTATCATATTTTTTATACAAGATTAATATATTATTGTTGGTTTATTATTAACACACGGTACGTTAAATCACTGGTAGTTCGCAACTAGGAATATGAGAAAATTAAACCACGATCGACAAATAAATATATAAATATCATTGATGTAACTTGTTAAATATATGAGTTAGGACGAAGATGGAACAATCTAGAAGACATGAAACTATATTATAATTCTACACAACAATGATGACGATTTAGTAATAATTTTTTTCATATTTTTTTAATCTAATTTTGGGCATATGCGTTTGTTTGGTATCGTCATGGCTTTGTTCGAACCTTTTTTTCTGCTACTTTCAGTCCAGCTCACTTCCCACTTTCTTTTTATTTTGTTGGTTTACTATTAATTGTATGGTTAACAAAAACATAACTAATTTACAAATATATTATAAATTGAATTACAAAAGGTGACTAGAAGTTAGTAAAAGTTAGGGTTCCACTACTGTATGATGATGGTGGAATGTAAATATATACCTATTACCTAACACAATTTCTCTCACGTATCCCCCTTTTCTAAGAAGCTTCTTTATGGGCCTGACATGAACGTGACTATAAATAAGATATGTGGGTCCAGATTTTCGGCCTGAGTTAGGCCCACTAAAGGGCCCACCTTTTCAAATTCAACGAAAATTGAAAGTTATTACATTATGCCGACTTGTCTTTTTCTTTGGCACCGACCATTGCGCTGTCCCGCTCGCCTTTTAAAGTTTTAAACCACTATAATTGAAACTACGTACGAGACATGAGAATCTCATTAAATTCGATTCGACATTCACATTAAACTATTATTAGTCTTTACAAAATAAAAATAATAAACAAAGTAATACTATTTGGGCCCATAATTCTCTGATTTGATTCCAAATTGTACTCGGTTAAGTTGGTTTATTATATTTGGGCTATTTTTAGATAAATGGGCTGAATTTTTTATGGGCTAAAAAACCCTAACTTTTTTGCCGCCACAACTTTCCCGCTATAAACTCTCTTTCATTGCCGCTTAAGCTCACAAATCAGATTCCGATTTTTTTCTCACCAAAACCTAACGATCTCAGATAATGGATTTTGATATTCCATTGCCAGAGGAGCTTGAGATTCTCGAAGCCAATTCTTACTTCCCTGAAGAAGACGATGAATACCTAAACTTCGAGGAGCCTCCGTATCCTTACCCTATCAACGACGATGAAGAAAAAGAAGAAGAAGAAAGCCTCGCGAAGAAGAACCCTAGTTTCCGAGAATCTAATTCTCTTGAAATCAACGGTAGTAAACGACCCAGGAGTCTAATCTCCGATCCGATTGTTGATCTCGACGAAGTCTCTCCAGTCGCTGATAAGAGAAGCAAAATCGATGTTAATCGCGAAGACGAGGACTGGTTACGACCTTCTCCGGTTAAGGAAGCTTTCCATGTTGTGGAGGAAGTAGAAGAAGAAGTCATACCTCATGAGACTGTTTTGTCCAGGTTACTTTCTGAATGTTCACTTCTGGGAGATTTTGATTTCGTTTTTATTTGTTTGTTATTAGTGATCTCGTTTATTGGAATTTGTAGATACGCTTCTGAGATAGACGGTGAATGCGTTCCCATCACAGCACCTGACGGAGGAGAAAGAGTTTATGCGAAATTTTGCAGGGCTTTGGGAGACGACGGTGTGAAGAAATTGGTTGTTAAAGACAAGTCTAATGGTAAAAAAGTTTTCATTCACATGTCTCTGGTTCTGCTCATTAAACCTAATAATGTCTCATTGTGTGCTATCTATTTCTTGTTTGTAATACTGTTTACGGTATTCATTAGTTGATACTTGAAGAACTTGCAGGGATAAGATGAGTTTAGTTTTAGAAAAGTTGTATGTGTATGGACAAGGTTTCTAAGTCTATTTGATTTCCTTATGGGGCATACTGTCGCCTGGTGAGATCTCTATTTTTCTTGGAAGTTATCACTTTAGCATTCATTAATCTTTTGCAGGTCTTATCAAAGATTCCATCAGTGTTCTTTTGCAACAATCAGAGAAAGAGGCATTTAACAAGGTATATCTCTTGTTAGTACTGTTTGCAGAGAAACAGTGTCCAATTCAAGCTTTTTCTTTCTCGTTTTGTGTAAAACAGCTATTGTTTCCTTTGGTATAAATCTTCCGTTATTTGTCTGTGTGTGTTTGCTGTTGACATTGAAGGTGTTGCAAACTAGTTCGGAAGATCAGAATGAAACCATTCCTGCAGCAACTTCTCTGATGCATGAGAAACTTTGGGTGGACAAATATTCTCCATGCTCATTTACCGAGCTTCTCAGTGATGAGCATACCAATCGAGAGGTATTTATCGTATCTTGGTTAATGTTCAGGGTCATTTAGATGAATCAAGAATGATTTTATAACAATATGTCATATGTGATCTGAACTAGTTGGTGTTCCAAATGTTATTTGTAGGTTCTGTTATGGCTTAAGCAGTGGGATGCTTCTGTTTTTGGATCTGAAATCAGGAGTACAACAGATGAAGTATTGTCAGCTTTGAAACGACATTCTACAACGAGTCACCATCAAAAATCAGATTCAGCTTTCACGAGGAAAAATAAGTTCAATAGATGGAATAAGGAAAGTAACACATATCCTAAAAATTCAGACTTGAGCAGTATTAACACTACAGATGATCATGACTCGTGGAACAAAAAGCCAAAACTTACTGGTCCTCCAGAGCAAAAGGTTTGATAAACTGATTTAGAATTTAACTTTTTTGTTTGATAAGCTGTTTGTCGTTGTCTTTTACTAAAAGCACAATTGTAAAAAATATTTTTCACTGTTGTAGATCCTTCTGCTCTGTGGTGCTCCAGGGCTTGGAAAGACTACACTTGCTCATGTTGCAGCTAAGCATTGTGGATATCGCGTTGTCGAGGTAATAATGTAACCCATTTTATCTCACATGCCAAATTCATAAATTCACATAGCTAGTTAAGCCCTTGACTATTGGGATTATCGGGATTTTGCTGTTTAATATCTTATGGTATTGCATGCAGGACATTGATTAGTGTCTATGTTATAAAATTCCTTAACGAAGATGTAAATCAACCCGTGTTATTGTGCAGATCAATGCTAGTGACGAGCGATCAGCAGCAGCCATTGAAACTAGAATTCTTGATGTTGTTCAAATGAACTCTGTTACAGCTGATTCTAGACCGAAATGTTTGGTATGCTTGGCTTAATCTTATGCTGGCTGGGAACCTTTTATATCATGTCAAAATTAGTTACTCAAAGTTGCCTGAACTAGAAGAGTCTGACAATATTTTTTGTAGGTGATTGATGAGATAGATGGAGCTCTTGGCGATGGAAAAGGAGCAGTAGATGTTATTCTAAAGATGGTATGTATTTGCATGCTTGTACTGGCCTGCCTGGTGGTCAAATTCTGGTTATGTCTAGCAAATACTAGCTATCAATTATTTGCACGTTTAGAAAAAAGATTTAGGTTTCTTTTTTTCAGTCTCAGCAATTAGAAGAGGGTTTTTGGAACTCCTTTCTCTTATTTCTAGCGCTAGACCTTTTTTTAGCTCTCTTTACCTTTTCTTGCATTTTATTTTTCCTTTTACATTTGCTTGACGTTGTGAAGATCAATTTACGTAGAACTATGTGATAGGTGATGGCAGAAAAGAAGCATGCTACAGGCAAGGAAAATATAGGTAATGGGAAGGCTTCATCAAAGAAGGAGCGGCGAACAGCACCACTGTCAAGGCCTGTCATTTGTATATGTAATGACTTATATGCACCAGCTCTTAGACCTCTGCGCCAAATAGCAAAGTACGATCAAATTTCTGTTCACTTTGAGTGTCTCTTTCCTTTTTGTGCGGTAAAGCTAGTACTGTTTTATGTTGGGCATACTGCTTTTAAAATGTTGAATATTCTTGGTTAGTCTTGATGATCATTTTAGGTAACCGTTGCCTCTCAGTATAATGATAAGCTCATGTTCACCTGTTGCAGGGTTCATATATTTGTTCAACCAACAGTTAGCCGTGTGGTAAACAGGTAACTTTACTTTTACTTTATTCTAAGTTTTTTTGTTTCATTTTTGTGAGGGTACAATCATTGGTAACTATTGATCCAGTAAGACTAGTTTCCTCTTGGTGGTTCGGAAGTCCTAAAATTTATCTTCCATAAGATGTGGTTGATTAAGTAAATGTAGTAACTTAGCAATTACTATGAATTATCCGTTGTATAAGAACCAGGTGAACTATATTTAAATTAAATTCAACATTTCTCAACACCTTTTGTTTATTCGCCTTACATGGCTTAAATGTGCAAATGACAGACTCAAGTATATCTGTAATATGGAGGGGATGAAAACAAGATCATTTGGTCTAAGTGCTCTTGCGGAATACACTGGTATATTTCTCCCCTTGTGCTCATTAGGTTCACTTTATCTTGGTTCTTATGATCTTATCCTGATCTGTTGCCAACGAGTTTGTTCTCATACTATTTGCTTCGTAAATGATTCTGTTATCTTTGCCTTTTCTTTGGTGGTTACAGAATGTGACATACGCTGTTGCTTAAACACTCTGCAGTTTCTCAACAAGAAGAATGAAACCCTCAATGTGGTGAGACCTTGATGCGCTTCTTGCACTGGCTAAGTGTTTTTCCACTTTCGGTTTTATCTATCAAAACTCCAGAACTTCGTTACTCGTGGAAAACCTTGGTCCACTGAAAAATCTAAGTTTAATAGACTATGTACGTGAAAAGAATAACTGAGCTAGGTGTTTGCATTGTCTTTCTCTTTTAGATTGACATTGGTTCTCAAGTTGTTGGGCGTAAAGACATGTCAAAGAGTCTGTTTGAAATCTGGAAGGAGGTACTGAAAGCACAATTGAAGTCACATGGCTAATCTTATTTACGGATCACTTCATTTTAAGATCAAACTTGCTTCTTTTTAGATATTCAACACGAGGAAAATGAAACGAGAACGATCTAGTGGTGCTTCTGGGAGTGAGGCCAAAAACTTTGACTTCTTACACACTCTTGTATCTAGCCGGTATGTACAAGGCAATGATATTCTCTTTTAGATTTTGTAACTTTCTCATATGCTTTCTTTTTCTCCTTTATGCTTAAAGTAGTAACTGAATGTGCAGGGGTGATTATGATTTGATTTTTGATGGTATACATGAAAACATTTTGCAGCTTCACTACCATGATCCGGTGATGGACAAGACAGTATGGCCAATTAATAATTTCCATTGACCTGCGACTGCTTGTTCTGTATGTTTGTGAAGTTATGTTCTGAAAAATTGTTGTGTATTCCTTTTGATTTAAAGGTTAGCTGCCTGAACAGTCTTGGAACTTCTGATTTGCTGCATCGATATATCATGCGCACCCAGCAAATGCCTCTCTACGGTAAAGTCTTTATATCTCAAATGATTATCAAGTCGTTTAAATATCACTGCTTTTTTATTTTTACCTTGTGATGCAGTTTATTTTCCTAGCCTGGTGATACCTATACACCGTCGTGTGGCCCAGATTCAAAGACCAACTATTGAGTGGCCAAAGTCATACCACAGGTAATTCTGGTGTCATCATTTATTGATTATGAAAGCAATCATTTCAAGCGTCTCTACTTACAAGTACATTTAAATATGTCTACCAGATGTCGAACACTTTTGGTGGAAAAGCAGGAGTCCCTACGGTCTTGGCACTACAAGATGCCTCCCTCTATTGGGAGGCATTTGTCGATCAAGTCTTTCGTAGAAGACTCTGTTTCACCGCTATTGCATATTCTTTCTCCCCCTACTTTAAGACCGGTATGTCTTCATTTGTTGGCTGTTACTTGCCCTTTTACTCGCTAATTTGTTCCTGGTATATTTCAATATCCCTAGTTTCTTATATCCTACTGCACTTTGATTAAAATCTTGTTACACTTCCTCAGGTGGCATGGCATTTGCTATCAGATAGGCAAAAGGATCAACTGGCGGGTTTGGTCATGCTTATGTGTTCTTATTCTGTGACTTACAAGAACATGAAACCTGATCCTGCTCTGAGTAATCTCAGGGAGGATGCTGCTTCAGATGCTTCAGTTCTTGCTTTAGATCCACATCTATTTGATTTCATTAGTTTCAAGGTTTTGATTTATGCTTATTTTTTCTTAGCATCTGTCCAGTATATAATTTTTTCCTTTTGGGGGTAATAATACTCATCTGTCTTTTCAATATTTGACAGGGCCGCCAGGTTGAACATCACATACTCACCTTAGCAATGAAACAAGTGTTGGTACATGAAGTAAGTCTCTTAATCATCTTCGTTGAAACTTGCTTGCGCGTAGTTGATTGTAATGTTCTCAAATAAATGTTTAAAACCTCTCAGGTTGAGAAACAAAAGATATTACAAGCATGTGGAGGAAAATCCGGTATGGTGAACAAACCCGAAATTAAGAAAACAAATCATGAGTTAGCCAAGAAACCCATTGCTGCTACATCCTCAAAACCTCCATTAGTCTCGGTTGAGAAGGCTACAACTCCAAAACCCAAAGCTAATGATGTGAAAAAGGCTTCTCGCACCGCCGTTAGTTTCTTTGACAGGTTGTACTTGGGGAGTGTTTTTCTGTCAATATTCACAAATGTGGAACTTCTCTGTGACTTGTATGATGATGATCATATTACCTAATTGCAGTTGGTTGTTGTGTCTATGTAAAGAACAGGTTTAAGAAGTCAAGGAAAGATTATGAAGATCCAGAGGATGTACAAAAGAAAGCAACCGCAAAAAGAGATTCACGTCCTCTTCTCTTCAAGTTTAACGAGGTATGACCACAGACAAATCCAACTATATTTTGAAACCAAACCCAAGTAAGAAGATATTCTAGAACAAAAAAAAAAACCCATTTAGGATTGTAAATAAATTGGCACTGAAATGTGTGTTTTTACTCGCAGGGATTCACAAATGCTGTGAAGAGACCAGTTAGAATGAGAGAGTTTCTACTGTGAAGGGAAGGGTCATGTTTGAAATTGTTGCAAGTAAGCTCTTCAACATGAAAGTGAAACACAATATACTCTCTCTCTAATTTGGTCTATTTAATATAAATGGGCCTAAAAATAAATGATGGGCTGAAAACCCTAATTTGGTCAATCTCTGTAATTGATTCTTTAAAAATTGGGCCCGAAAGCTGTATTGGCTAAAAAAGCCCTAATTCAGGCGTCACAACTTCGCCGCTAAAGCTCACACAGATCTGAGATGTACTCTCGAAGCTTCTTCTTACTAAGCCTAAAATTATGAAAGGCCCATTAAGAAGACCCAAACGAGAGGAATAATGTTAAAAGGCCCACTAAGTTAATGACTTATGAAGAAGATGAGAGTTTAGACAAATATCGCGAGGAAGAAGAAGAAGACCGCTAAAACCACAGTAGCAAGAGAGGACTCGAAGCTTCTTCTTCGTTGTAGGGTTTATAGAATCTCAGAGTGTTCTTCTTCCTTGCAGCGAAATCAATGGCGCTATGGATGGATGCTGGATCAGAGCCGATCACGGAGGACGAAAAGGCTGATTTGGATGCTATTTCTGCTATCAAAGAATCCGCCGCCATCGAATTCAAAGTATCCTCTCTCTCTCTCTCTCTCTCTCTCTCTCGCAAGGATGTTTTTTTTTATTGATTTCCCCATGAACGTCTTGTTTTGGATATCCCCTACAGGAACAAGGAAACGAATGTGTTAGGAAAGGGAAGAAGCATTACTCTGAAGCTGTTGATTTCTACTCTAAAGCCATTAATCAAAAAGTTCTTAGTGATTCAGAGACTTCGATATTGTTCTCGAATCGTTCTCATGTTAATCTACTTTTGGGAAACTATAGGCGTGCCCTCACAGATGCTGACGAAGCACTCAAGCTATGTCCTGAGAATGTTAAGGTACAAGCCTCTACCTTCCTTTTCTTATTCGTTGTAGCGTTTTTGGGGTTATTCATTGATGGGTTTCAAATGCTTTTAACCAAAGGCGGTGTATCGAGCTGCAAAGGCATCAATGTCATTGGATTTTCTGAAAGATGCGAAATCTTACTGTGAGAAAGGAATCGAGAATGACCCGTGTAACGAAGACCTGAAGAAGCTTCTAAAGCAAGTGAATTTGAAGAAGCAAGAGAAAGAACTACATGAGGCTCAAGTCTCAAGGGCTGTGGAGGAAGCCAAGGTTTGGTTATTGGGAATCAAGCTTTATTGCATAAGAAGCCACATAACCCTTTGTGTTTACTTTATGCGGTTTTTCTTTGTTTTGTTGCAGGCTTGTCTCACTGCTTTCGAAAACAGAGGCGTGAAGATTGGGAAAGCAATGTATCGGGAACTCACAGGTATGAAGAAGCCAATATTAGATAAAAGCAACATCCTTCATTGGCCTGTCTTGCTTCTGTACGCAGAGGCAATGACTAGTGACTTTGTAGAGGACTTCTGCGAAACCGACATGTTTGCAACCCATCTTGATATGATATCCTTTTAGAAAACAATTGTTTCTTATATTCATCCTTTGTTCATGCATCTCATTTTGATAACTTCTGTAGGTTAGTTTTGTTTCTTCCATTCTCTTGTCTCTCCTTAGTGCTTTGAACATGTTTTCAGAGGATAGTCCGCCGTTGCCATGGGACACAAACAATGAATACACACGCGATGCGATTGAGCTTTACTATGAGGTAATAACTACCTCCTCTTCCACTCAAAAATCTTTCATGTGTATAACTAACCCTTGTTTTAAGTTTTCTGGTATCATTGTAATGATACTATCTGCAGTCAAAAATGTTTCACTTCATCCTTTATTTGCTTTAATGTCAAAAATCTCACTGAATTCTCACTGAACTTATTCAATGAAAGCACTTAATATCTACTCTAAAATTGTGTTATGAAGCATTCAGTCCTAACACTTAGAACTTACCCTTCCCTTTGTTTATTCTCTAGGCGAGTTCAGGAGCGCCATTGCCTAGGAGTAGAGTTCTCCAGTATCTTCTAGAAGGTACAAAAGGTTCTCAAGCCGAAACCAGTGGAGAAGAGGACACAAGATTAAGTAAAACACCCTCCAAGCGTAAGAATCTTTAACCTTATGATAATATATATTCAGTGCATTGTGAATCACTTTTAAATTCTCACATGTTTCCCATGGAATTGTGGCAAAAGTGAAAGGAAGAAGTTCGTCGGGTATGGTTAAAGTAAACGAGAGAAGAACATTGCATGATGTGTTGAAAGAAGCTAACTTTGTCATCCCTGAGATTCCAGGTTTGTTTCTATTATGAAATTGACACTCTTTTCTCTTAACTTGGTCTGCGTTTTACTGATGTTTCTTGTGTTCTCAGTGTTGTACATTGTATCGAAGATGTCAAGATTCTACAAGGACTTTGTTGCCGGAAAATGGAGCCCACCAAGTTAAAACTTAAAAGAAATGAGTTATATAGGGAAATGGAGATTGCCTTGAGCTTCTTTCAAACTTGTGATGTATGCATGAACGTTTTTTGCAGCTCTTTTTTATTGATTGGCATCATCTCTTGTTTCGATGATTTTCATTTATGCATAAGCCAACGATCACATGTCCTAAACAGAATCGTACATTTTAAGGTCAGATAATCTTACAAAGAAAGAGACGTGGTTACAAACAGTTACAAAACTACAATAACAACAACAAACACTTTTTTCTATTTTTTTCAACATTTTATAGTGCAGGATTTTCAAACAACCGACTCCGAAACATGCTTCGATTGTTTTTTTATGGTAAATAAACGCCAACCCAACTTGCGACCTTCCACGGTAAAAAAAAAATGATAACTCAAAAGAAACAAAAGGAAGATGAACAAAGTCCCAAGTGATGCAAGAACCTTCCTTATATGTGAGAGCGTATGTATATATATTGACTGAGGCATCAGTTCTTCTTCTTCTTCTCCGTTTAGCATTCTAATGCATAAGTCTGCACCTGTGGTTCATATATATATATATATATATATATATATATATATACATATTTTTTTAAAGGATATGTTAGTTCAAGATATTCTTCTCTTAACACTTACTTTTCTTTTAAACTTTGATTAATTCAAGAAGATCAACCTTCTCAATAATTCTACCTCGGCAAGGTTCTCCTCAGGTGTGCTATTGGGTGCAGTGAAGTTGGACGCATCAGCTGTGTTGTACCTGAAGATCCTAAGTTTCCCTTCCTGGTTAGATACAATATATAGGACGAAATCTCAGTATCTATATGAATGTAATGGAGGCACCCGGAAAAAAATTACACTTCTATGAATATGGATTAGTTACCTTTGTTCCATAAACAAGACCTCCTCCAGGAGAAGGATGAAAGCAAGCAACATTAACTTCATCCTCTGAACTCGGAAGCACTCTCACCAGCTCCATATCTGAAACTCTGTAAATCTACATTGACACCAAAGACAAGTTTATAATGATATAACATAGGATCTGCAAACAGGTTAATTTCTGTTAGCTACTGGAACATAGACATTACCTCTAACACCGTGAAAAAATGTGATGTAGCTTCTCCATCACTTACGATGCTCTTCAGAAGAGAACCATGACGCCGACCATATGCAAGCAAGATATGCTCCGATGTTGGTGAGAACTGCAAGGAAACTCAAAACTATAATGTACTACTTCATCACAATAATGCTAATTAGTGAACAACTATCATCCCCAAAGGTGTATAACCTGGATAGAGGTCAAGCAATGTGCAGCCCTAATTGCCCGTGACACAAGTACTGAACCAAATCTGTAAACATGCATAAGACACCCTCTCATCAGTTTTCTGTTATATGCCATGCGATATGATAAGGAAAACAAAATGGAGTTAGCACTAACGTTTCCTTTTCGAGTGAATACACACGAAGTTCATACACGACTTGATGTGCTGTGACAGGATGTCGAGTAGGGGAAGTTGCAATCCCTGAATCCTGCTGGACCAGTGTTTGCAAGCCAGGATCTGTCTCAGCATGAGGTATAACACATGCAACACATGCTGCTAAATATCTCCCACATGGTGAAAAATGGGCTCCCATTTCACTGCAAATATAAACATAATGGATCTCCATCAATAAAAGTGATATATTATTAGCCTCTTCACCCAAGCATAGCATATCAATATTAGGAGAAAATTACCTGCAAAGAACAGCATGATGTATAGTTATTAGACATTTGTCGGACTTCAGTATTGCACATGGGTCTTTGATGTCATGCGACCATACTCTCAGTTTGACAGTACATGGCAACTCTGCTGCAGCAATTGAAGTAGCAAGTTCAGACGAAATTCTGTTTACCACATGCACTGGTTGAGCTTCAGTTCCTTCACGTTGAATGTTACGGGAGGAAAGAGCTTCTACTAAACCAGATCCCGCAAGGCGGGACTGTGGAATTTGGTCCCGATGGTCGCCTCTTGCAGAAACCCCATATAAGTTAACACCACCAGGAATTTCTAAAGACGCTACTGCAGCCTCTAGACTAGCGGTGGATGAATGATAAGCTGAAGACGAACCTGTAAAAGGCGATGAATTTGCATGACCACTACTACCACTAGGAAGAACCGCTGAACTGGCACCAGCTTGTTTTTGAGCCATCAACCATCCTTGTAGGAAAGGTAATTCCCAGGAAACTCTGTCTCCTAACTGAAATAATTGCTGAAGTTGTCCCACATCAATTAAATCTGTTTGACTTGAAACTTGACTGGGAAGTCTGTTTCTTCCAACAGGCTGGGCTTCATCTACATCCATGGCATCAACTGCAGTGGTAGAAGTTCTAGCTCCAGCTTGGGCAGCAAATGTGTTGCTAGCAGAGTTTTCTGGGACATGATTGGAACCAGAAAGAACTCCAGGCGTAGCCAAGGAGAGAGGAGGAGGACTTTGATTACTCTGAAACCTCGATTGTGCGCTCCTAGGACCAATATTACCAGTAGAATACTGAATTCTTGGATCATCATCAGAATATGAAGGCAAAAGCAAGTAGGGTAATGGCACAAGTGGCAGTTCTGCGTTCATACTCGTACGACTACCACTATGTGTATTGGTGAAGAAAATAGCAGGGGGTGGATATCGCATATAACCCGGAGATGTTGCTCTCGTCATTGCGGAATCTGATGAATCAATGTCAGTCACCTGCCATTTGAAGTAAATAGAGTAAGCCAGCATCGTAATAAAACATGAACCGGATCCTCAATATGTAGCTCACCTCTGCAGTCAAGAGGAGAGGAACCCCATGTGGATGAAAGTGTACAGCTCTCAGGGAACGCCTTGTTTTCAACACAATTGCTGGTGATGAGTTTTCCCCTCTCCTATTATAATGCCATATGTGCAACTTCAAACAAAAACATAATTAAACTTTAAGAGACCATTAGATCATAAATTTCACTCTGAGAGGATAGGCCGCCAGCAACTAGCTAGCATTTCATGACAGATTTAAAGGCAATAAGTTACCTTATGACCAGATGCAACAGCAAGTATATCACCTTCAGCATGGAAAGCTATAGAAGCAATAGGTCGGCCTGTTCAGGGAAAACAAGAAGAGGATGTAAATTAATCCGATGAAAAGAAGTGGATAGGAAGAAAGATCCTATAACGACTTGTACTTACAGAAATCATGAGATCTAATACACTCCGCAGTTTTTGCATTCCATAATCGCACCTCATGATCTAAACTTCCACTAGCAACTATTTCTGAGTGACGTGGGTGGAATCTGACCTGTAGATACAATCAATATCATGTTGGGTGCTACATAGTAGTTACCATGAGCAGTCATAGAGACAATGAAGTTAAGGAAAAAAAGAATAGCATTCTACAACTCACCACCCATGGTGTCCTCCGATGGCCACTCAAAACTTTTAAGCATTTTCCGGTCTCACAATCAATAATTTTTACAGTGTGGTCACCGCTACAAGAAACAAAACCCAAGTAAACCTCATCAGCAAACGGAAAAGATTAAAAGAGCAATAAATATTACTCATAATACTTACTGTGTAGAAGCAAGAGTTCTTCCATCAGAACTAAAAGCTGCTGCAATAGTTGACCTTGGGGGAGGAACAAGAGGACAGTATTTAGCAGATAAATGCTGCAATGACTCTGCCTCGGCCCTACACAAGGAATACCATTTGAAATAAGAAGCCCGATAGAGGTTAAAATCACATATTTTTACCTTCACAGATAATACATCAGTTTCATAACAAAGGAAGCTTGAAGGAATGAATAAGTGATGAAAGTAAGGTACCATGAAATAAGATTATGTCCCAGCTCGCACACTGGTTTACCCCTTGTTCGACGCGACGAATCAGCATCCCGTCGGCTTTCACCCCATCGTTTCCTTGGCACAAACTTCGATTTCGGGGAAATTTCTCTATGGGCCAGCAACTTGAAGACGCTCCTATACCTGAAAAAATCATAGTCAAACCAGATTGAGAAGCTGCAAAAATTAGTCATCTAGTTTCAGAAAAATAAGATATTTAAGCTGCAAGTAAGAACCAACGATTCGTTTTCGTCAAAACCACCATAGTTGTCCTTAGTGTGCCAAAACTAATAATACATAAGATCTCTAACTTCCTAAACAAAACCTTATAATAATAACTTGATCTAACCCTAGATCTCTTTAACTAAAGCCGTTCCAAGTTTCTATAATTAAGAAACACCAACGAATCAAAAAGTTTCTGCTACGAATCATAATCCAAAAAACCATTCAATAAGCAAGTTTCTAACCTCTGGGGATGAAGATTAGCTACAGGTTTAGGTGACCGAGAAGAAGATTGATGATCTTGTGACCAGATAGATTCCGTCATCTTTTAAAGCCGAAATTCAGATCAATACTCCATAGATGCGAGCTTTAACGAGGACGATACCTTGATCCGGAGATCTCCGTGGAAAACAAGGCTCGAAATTCTCCGATCTAATCTTCTTCTCGAATTTCCTCGCCGGCGATTACGTCGAGATTTGTTGAATCTCCGATGAAGAGCGACGAGAGAAACCTAAAAGGAAAAAAAATAGGAGGCGATAGCTGAGGAAGAAGATCTGTTAAAAACATTAAAAGGATCTCCTTTTTCTCCCTAATTTAACCCCCCTGTTCTTGATTATCTAAACAACTTTTTAGTATTGCATATATATCCTTAGATTTTCTAATATTTTGAGGTTATGTCCTAATTTTATTTATAGTTACAGATATGTACAAATCTGTAATTCTGATGTTTTATCCTCTCTTTTTTTTCCTGACATCACCATTCTTTGTTTAGTAATTAATGTTCAGGTTTTATTATTTAGAACCTTGTCTAATTTTAAATTAAAATTAGGGACTTTTCTAATAAAAAAAAAGAATAAAACATTGTTTGTCAACTAACTAAAGACAATTCATACCAAAAGCACCGGTTAGAACATTACCTACACTGGTTTGGTTTTAACAGACCCAAAACAAATCCATTAAGCCAAGGAGCGTACATACACAATTTAACACAAAAGACGATAATACCCTTGACATGTTTTATAAGAATAAACCCTAAAGCAAGCTATCGGCTCTAGACGGTAACCTCCTAAAGAAGCTAAGCCCTCGCGACGGCAGCTTCCTCCTAAACTGTGGCGGTCGAAGATAATACAACCCGGAAACAGCCACCGTTAACTTAATCGGCACGAAGTAAAACCCTACGGCAGCAATTAAACAGAAGACCAAGAACAGAAACGTCGCACGCGGATCACGCCAGCTAATCAGGGCCTGTGCTCTCTCTCCTTGACTCGCCATGTCTCCGATCACCGTCTGAATCCTCCCGGCGATGCTCCTAACACGGTCGTATCTCATCCTCACAACCTCAGATCCTCTGCTCGTGGGAAACGTGTCGAACTCTTCGTCTAGCTCGTCTGGGAAAACAGTTTCGGCGTGAGAGATACGAGCGTCCATGTGCGGTGGCTGTCTAGGCCGTTTCCTGAAACGCCAAACGCCAACCGCAGCCGCGTAAAGAAACAAACACGGTAGTATAAGCTCTGGAAACAAAACCATGAACAAGAACACCACGACGAAAACCGTCGAAAAAACCGGTTTAGTCCAACTTCTCATAACATCAACCAATCTCGCAACCGCGACCAAACCAGAAATCACGTTAACGAGTCGGAAAAAATTGGCTTTGCTTCTTCTCATGCTCCAAACGTGGAAGTCATGGTCAAGCATGTATTCAACAACCTCACGCCCTAAAGGGGGCTCAGCTCTGCTAAGCCTCGCGGCAATAGCGTTTAGCGTTTGATACCGCAAACGCTCGATCATGTGAACAGCTAAAGGTTGAGTATAATGCATCTTAGGAAGTAAAGGTAATGTATACATCTGTAGCATGTTAACAGCGTTACCGCAAGATAACCTAACCGCCAAATGTAGCTCACCGGTTTTCTTCACTCCTGAAGCGTGCAACACAAGCAATGGGTATGAATGTGTGTAAACACGTCCCGTCTCTAGCGTCGAAAGCCTAATCCTGACTTTACCGATCCGTGCGTCACGTGAGTTATTGTTGTTCCCGTCTATACGCGTGTTGTCAAACACACCGATGGTAACAACCGTGCACGGGTCGTTTACTTCCCAAGTATACTGCTCGTTCCATTTCGGACAAAGACTATCCACGACGGTTCTTGTTCTAACCCATTTAGGTCCGTACTTAGCCACACAGTACGAGTCTGCGGTTCCAACACCTTTACCGTCCCTAACCTTCATTGGCATCAAACCCGTCGCACCGAGAATCCCAATCTCTAACAGCCCAACTTGCGGTTTCCATAGCTCTTTGGCGGTAGGTCTAACATCGCTGCTATACATTGTTGCCTCATCCAAAACATGGTATCCACCGTCTAGTGATAATCGAAGATGAATCCTTGAACCAAACTGGCTGCTTTTGTTGTTGTTGCTGTTGTTGTTACTGTTACCATTGTCTAAGCTAAACCATCTGGAACCAACCGATTTATCTCCTGATCGTCTCTCAACAGCCGCGACCGGAATCTGAACCCTACCAACACCAATGTCGTTTTGTCCTCCCATTGCACCACCACCTACACGATCCTCCACAATAGCTGTGATGTAATCCTCAAACGGTTCCGCGACAACAAACATCAAATCCTCGTTCCAATAAGGATTTGAAAAGCTCCGGGTCGGGTTTGAGGGAGAGACAGCCGTCCGTAGAATCTGATTCCCGACTTGTAGCTTAGTGGAGAGCTCCGGAAACCTTATGAAACCTGAATTTTTGCCCATCATCACGACGTCTTGAGCCTCAATAACAGAAACCCTAAGGTACCATAGCTTAGGAGACAAGTAAACCTTTGATTTTATAGATGAGAGTCCTTCTATATGAACATTTCCAGCCTTTGAATGCCATGACTCAGCGAAATCCTCATCAGCTTGAGTTCCAAACCACACTGAAACCATAAGTTCTGCGCCGCCTTTAACACCGTTTCTGTTCTCTATTTTGTACCACTGTGGAGCTAATGGACTATCAGGAGGAACCCTTGTAGGGATTTCGCTTAAATCAAACCAGACACGACCCGAATACTCGTCTTTGTTACCTTCTTTGACGAAAATCTCGACTATAGATGATTGAATGGTTTCTTTAGAAAAGGCGAAAACTTGATTCCACTCAAGGCTATTCGAACTCGCTTTCTTAGTAACTCCTCTGTAGTTGCCTAACTTAACTTCGGACAAAACTTCTCCAGATACAGACAAGTCCTTAGCTTTCAAAATTCTTACATAAAGGTACTGCATTTGCTCAACAAGATCGTAAGTAGAGCTTGTCTTGTCCTTGTGACTACTAAAATTACCAACACCACTACTACTACTTCCTCCTAGACGAGGATTTGTCTCTTTAAGTGAAAACTCACTAGGCCCATTTGAGTACATTGCAGGTCCAGGTCCGGGGATAGGACCGGGAAGTGCGGTTATAACAAGAGGCTTTATCTCGCCTTGGTTCGGATAAAACGGTAACATCCTCTGTATTTGACCATTCTGTTGATTTTGCTGTTGGTTTCCTCTGTTTTGGTTGTGAAGAGCTATTTGTTGCTGTTGTTGAATCGCCATGGAAGGGCTCAAGTTCTGAACTTTCTTGCTTTTCTTGGACCCACTCGACCCGTTAACCCGACGGATATTCTCACCGTTCTCCGCCGTAGTAGTGACGTAATGTTTGACGCTGATTTCACCTCGCACGTGCGAGAAAAGACTTCTCTTTTCAAGCGTGTAAAGCTGAACAACCGATTCTCCTTCACTTCCAACGCTGGAACCAGAAACCCTAACTTTACCCAAAAAGTTTCTGCTGTTTGAAGAACGCTTCTCGTTGAAAACGCTTATTTCTAAAGATTTGTAACGGAGGTCGTTAATGTCGATGACGTGGAAGACTAGCTTCTCGTTCCATATAGGGTTTAAGTCTTTGCGTTTGACCTGAGTTCGTAAACGCTGGTTCTCGAACTCGACTTCAACGAAAGGAGAAGAAGATCCTTCACCATCTTTTGGTATTAGATTATGAGCTCCTACTACTTCCACCACTAGCTTCTCGTTACCGTTTCCTGCTTTAGCTTCACTCATGACCAGACTAACAATGGTGGATAAAGAGAGATAAACTTTAAAAAGAGAGAATGAGACAGAAGAGAGATTAAAAGCACAAGGCAAGTGAAAGGACAGTTGAGTAGAGAGAGAGAGAGAGTGTGTCTGAATATGCAGAGGTTAAACAAGAGAGAGCGTGCCAAGGAAGAGAATCTAGATTTTGTGTTTTTCCTAATTTTCAGATATATTTTTGTATATTTATAATTTAAATAAGAATTTACCTCTGTTTTTTACCAACGACAGCTTTTTAAAATACTAAAATAATAAAAGAGAGAAAGAAACATAAGGAAGGGAACGTAGGGGAAAGGGACAGAACAGCCTCGAGCATCACGTTTTGGTGGTCGCGCGTGGGTTTAACGACGTATATCGCCAATGACATTGCTCTCTGCCCTCTGCTTCTTCTTACCGTATACTTTTTGCTTTCCTCCTGATCTACTGGGCCCCGCTTTCACTTTCGTGAGCATAAATAAAATATATTCAAAAAATTAGGCGACATAATTGTCGTGTGTTTCACGCGACGTGATTTGAGAGTGGGAGATGATGGAACAAAAAAAAGGAAGAGGCTTGCTTAATCCTCGTGGCAAGTCAAACGTCAAAGTTGTATGGAACAGCAATTTTTGTCTCAAAAGAGTTTTTGTCAGGAGAATACAAAGCATTAACTGTTGTAATGAAATATTAATATTAGTTCTTATATTTCAACATTCTTCAGTATTTAAAATAGAAAAAAGAAAACAAATAAAATGTGGTTATTCTTTTTCACTCTTTCAGTAATTAGTTGAGGATTATTGAATTTATTTGTAGTTTTTTTATCATTTCAAACTTTGGACCAATAGTCCAATACTATCATTTATTTTCATGATATTCTACCTATACCTTTGAAATTGTTTGAAGCACCTTGAAAGTAATTAACACAACTACCAACGAATATATGGATTTAATATTTGAATATAATTAAACCTTTTACTTTACACGAACGTAGAAAAAAGGGGTAGGACTTAAGTTTGCAGGGTTTGTCTTTGTGTACATAACGTTCTTCCTGTTGTTTTTTTAGAGTTTCCATAATAAGTTAGCGGCATTTATTACCATTTTACCATTTATAACACTGTAATTTATTTGTTCATGCAAGAAGTTGAAAACTAAAAACGATAATACTACAAAAGTTTTGTCTTTACTAATGACTGCCACGTTGCATCCACTTCATAGTCCTCGGAAAACCCTACTTGCTTTTTTTGTTTTATCCTTTACTCTGTCGTACGACTCTTTTTAACAAAATCATAAATTCATAAACAATTGTCTACTCGAATTACGATGTTTTATGATCTCTTCAATGTTATTATTTTATAACCGTTGCACTAAAGGTACAAAGCTATTAATTCTTTAGTTTTTCTTGGTCAACGTGTTTCGTCTAGGTTAAAATCACAATAGTTAAGGATAGAAGACTTTTAATCTTAACGTTGAAAGCCCAATATTGAAAATGATCCCATATTATTTAACAAGCCCATATTATTTTACAAGCCCATATTATTTTACAAGCCCATATTATTTAAGAAGCCCATAAAATATTATTTGCTCTACGAAAGTACTTTTCAACAGGTATATGCTTTTTAGTGCTTTTCATTTACTCGGGTTCTCAATGTTTCCTTTTTTATAACCTTTTTCAAATTAACACGTCACACTATTACACGTGTGTATATATGCTATAACAATCTGGATATCAAAATCTGACTTTTCTATTCAAAAAGAAGTAAGTAGCATGTCTAATAATGATAAAAAGTTATATAAATTCTACGATACAGAATTGAGAAACAATAATATTATTAAATACAATAATTTTGTTTGTCTGAGTAAAAAGAAATAAACAAAATAATTATTGATAAATGGGATTATTAGTGGATTTTGGAAGAAATAGGACAAAAATAGGGGTTTTCCGCGTCCGAAAGAGTAGGGTGGTAATATAAAAGAAAAGACAGGGGTAGTTTGGGGATAAAAGTAACAATTCAACGTCTAGTTTATGAAGAAGCTGTCATATCTTATTATTTAACTAGGTAAGTACCCCGCGCCTTACGCGGGACAGGATATTCATAAATAATAACATTTAACCCGAGATCCGAAACCTAAAACCGAATCGACCTGAAAAATCCGGTTTAGTCCAGTTTCGGTTCTCGTATTATCCTATCGAGTTTTAATATTTTCTAACTCGGGTTTCCGTTCTAACCCGAATCGATCTGAGACCCGAATTGTACTCGAATATACCCGAAGATATACACATGTATATAGTTTTGATTTTTGATAATGTAATTTGGATTTTAGTAGGCAATTTCATTTTTTTGTGGGTTATATGAATAAGCCGAACCAAAACCCGAACCGAACCCGAATTACCCGAAATAAAACCGGAAGTTCTTACCAAAAATATGTAAAACCTAAAAATTCGAACCAAAAAATCAAAAAACCCGAACCGAATAATATTTGGTTCCATGTCGAGTTTTGTTAAATATATCAAACACGACATGAACACGAATAAATTCGAACCAAACATAATTGTATTTGTAAATAACCCGAACGGATCATATATCATTATTTCTATGTATAAATATAAAATATTTGCATCACAAGTTAGAATTGATGAACTTTTTATTTATTGATAAAAAGATTTTTTCTTGACCATTTTTAATAATTATTTTAATTGATATACATATTATTTTTGGGAGAATTACGTTGAATATCTTTTTTGAATTTTATTAATATTAAAGGAAGAATTACAAAACTACACTTTTTGAATTACATTTTTCAAAACTACACAATTTCAAAATTATTTTACAAAACTTACACCTAAACACTCAAAATTAAATCTAAAAAAACCTTACCTACACAATCCTACCCCTTAATATTATACCCTAAACACTAATTAGCGAATCCAAATGAAATTTTTTAATTTTTCTTATTTTGTAAAAGGTAAATCAAGCTTTTAAAATTTGAAAATGTGTAAACATGAGAAAAAATTGAATTAGGTAGAGTTTTGTAAATGAATGGTTGAAAGAGTGTAGTTTTGTGAATTCCTCAATATTAAATTAGTTGTGTTGTCTATATTACTTGTGATTTTTAATTAAGTTTATTAGTATTAATAATTTTATTATATTTTTATTTTAATTATGTTTTGTTACATATTTTTGATGATGATGTGTCACTCATATGGAGATAGTTCTTCTTCTTTTATAGTATAGATCTTAACTATTGTTATATTGTATACTATTTAGAAGAAAGTGTTAAATTTTGGAATTTAAGGTTATCATCACTCATCATATATATAATTTTAAGTGATTATATCGAGTTTAAATCTACGAACAAACAAAAATATTCTAAATCTCTGCTTAATGAAGCCTAAACCTTCTAAGACTTTGATCATATACTAATTTTTTTGTCAAATATCACATACTATTTATAACCTTGTATTTTTTTTTTTGGAGCCCTTTGTTCTTTTTTTGTGGGCTAAACACACAGTAATAATATTGAGCTAGCCTTGATCCCTTACTTTTGACTTCTCAGGGGCTTATTGATAATTCCATGATTGGAGAATTTATTTCTTTTTTGCTTGTTATCTTATGATGTGTTTGTTATATCTCAAATCTCAATGGTTTATCTCCCAAGACAACACGCCTTCATGTAATTTCATAGCGATTAAGCCTTACTTTCTTTGCATAACGATTTTGGTTAAGGTGTATATATATGACATCATACATTTCTCAATTATCAGTTGATACCATCTTCATTTATACAATCTAAAAATCAGATCGAGTAACAAACAAAGAAAAAATGTTAATTTGCATGTTTTGGACTTTAGAAACGTAACAAAACAATAAGATTCCTATATATGTGACTATGAATCCTAACAGTTAACTCTCATATTCCTCCATTATATTTGAAGATTGTTTTGTATATTCTAAGAAATCCCCCACGTTATTATAAACACTATAAAGAAAGTCACTCAGACACTATGTCTCTCACCTAAACTATTACTCCATATATCAATCAAATATTATATTTCTTCCTTAAAAAATAGTTCGTTAACTAACATATCAATAAACAAAGTTACACATATTGTAAAAGCTACCATTAAACAGAGGCTAATGTTTCCTTTTTCAAAAGATTTTTTAACCAAGGAGTAAAACCCACACAAGCATACAATTGAGGTCAAACCTCTTGTTTGACACTATGAACAATAGATGAAACTTATTTGTTTTGCGCCTCTATGTTCATTTTCTACCTTCCATTTCAGAATGTAAATATCAATCTTCTTTCATACATATCTTGGCAATAGCCAATAGGGACGAAAAGCTTACAGTGTTAAAGCCTTATTTATCATCATGACAATGGCTAGCGCCTCTCTTACTTCACCTTATCATTGCTTTTCTTTTCCTCCAACTGCGACGTTTAATTTTCTGTACAAATCCTTCAACCTTTTACACCTTCCAAAAAATGGATCTAGCCATAGCAGTGGTCGCCTTGTCAACAAAAGTAGAAAAATAGAACAAAAATATACTAATATATTTTTACTAAGGACCGCGCGTTGTGCATGTTAGTGATATAAATATATAATATATCTTTTTAACAAATCAAAAGATATATATATCTTTTTAATATATATCTTCTTAGCAAATCAAAAATATGTAGATATTTATAATCGTTGTACGTAATTGCTTTTTAACGCGTAAACGTAATGGATTTTAAAACTGAATACTCATTTTTTTCAAAATTTCATTACACTAACTTTTTGTTTATATTCTTTTTAATTATATTTGTTTTGGAAAAAAAATTTAGATAACTTGTTGATTTTGTACACAAGATTTATTGTACCTTTTATAATTATATATTTTTCCACTACTCACGAACCATTATGGTGGAGGTTACAAAAATAATATTTCAAATTGAAGATGGAAGTTAATGTTGGTCAATATTATAAAAAAAAATTTCATTTGACCAAAATTTTATATTTTTGTTTGTTTAATTTAATTTACTTAATTACTATTATGGGGGTTACAAAATTTGACTTGTTAGAATATAATGATTTTGAATTTATAATTAATATTTTGTAACTAAAAGTATTCAAATTTCAAAATTTTTTGTATAGAGAACACATGTCATTTTACAATTTTTATATATAAAATAGAATCTAAAAATAGTAATACATGAAAGTTATGTGAATCATTTGCATGAAATTAAAAGAGACATATAAGATAATTTGACATTTATTTTTCATTTTTGAAAGAAGTAAAAGATTATTAATTTTTAATTTTATTTCAATTATGCGTATAATTGTAAATTCTTAATAAAATTTTCAGTTAAAAATATATTGAAACTTATGAGGATAATTTGTTTTAAATAAAAAGATACGTATAAAGTAATTTGATATTTATTTTTGATATTATTGAAAAAAGTAAAATAAAAATTAATAAAATGTGGACACATGACAATATAACAATGAGACACTTGTTGGCCCACGATGAACCTTACAAAAACATTTTATCTTATTATATAAGATAGTTACTAGTTAGACAACTTTTGTCTAACTAACTAACAATTTAATATATATATATATATATATAGAGAGAGAGAACTACACCATATATTAAAAACATAGAACGACATAAATCTTTATGCAAATTTTAACTGGTGTAGATTGACTTTTAAAGAATGATTGGAAAGTTACAACGAGTTAACGACTAATAACGAAAATCTTGTCATATTTAGACACTAGTTTTTTGGCCCGTGATTTTCACGGGATAATTTAATCTAAAATGTTTATTAATTTTATGTTTGTAAAAATTAGTTAAATTTATAGATAAAAATACTATTTTACCATGTAATATTATATCTATCCACAAAGTTAACAAAAAATATTATATTTACTATATGTCTTTTGAGATTATTAGTTTGTTTAATATGTAATTTACATGTTTTTATTCGAACTCTTGCTAAAAAAATTAGTTTAATAAGAAAAAATTAGGAAAAGAAGTTGATTTGCGGAGGCGAATAACACTCTTTCTTAATTATGAAAACCCCGTAATGTGACGGTTTCATTGAATTCGAAAATAAAACCACATAATTGTTATAATTTTCATCACTCGAAATATAAACTCTCAAAATTTGTATTTGTATTATATTCTACAAAAAAAAAGAAAAATAGAATAATAAATAGAAAATTGTGAATAATTATATCTAGAAGATGTTGAATGTTTTCTTCTTATATAGGAGAGGAGAATGTAAGACTATTTGGTTTCACCATATAGTGCATAACATCCCCATTACTCACATTTAACATATATCTTTATGTCAAATTTGGTGGTTACACAATTGAATCATAAAAACTCTTATTAATTTAACTTAAGAATAAAAGTGTTGTTTGACCAAAACTTATTTTTTATCACGAGAATTATTATTTTCTTGAACCAAATTTAGCTTCTTTTTTAAAAATAAAAAATATAACATTTATTTATTTCTTTTTTTATCGCAAATAAGTAATTGTTTTATTAATTAAATTAGAAAAGAAGGACAAAAGTAATGAAACTTTCGTATATATATAGTTCATAGTTAAAAGTTTTTTGTCCAACATAATTTACTCTAAAAATATATAATATTATGATATATGTGGTTTTAGTCCAAAGTTTTTAAGAAGTGATACATATCAAACTAAAAATGATTTACTATATGAATATTAGTTTAGAGTCATAAAAAATTGTTTAAAAAAAATGATGCATTAGCTAAAGTTTTATGACTTTTAACCAATATTTATTTAAAATATTAAATGTATGAAAATGATGAAATTATAAAATATATTCGTCTTAAAAATAGAAGGATAGTAATGAAGAATTAAAGTGAACACATGTCACAAAAATATGCAAACACTTGTAAGCAATACATTTAAAGTTACAAAAACATTCTATTTTATTATATAAGATTAAAGTAAAAAAAAGTTTCTCCAGACAAATCCCAAAGGTGGAGGAGGTAAGAGGAGAGGAGAGGCAAGCACGAAAGCGAACGATTATTATCATAGAGACGAATACGAAGAAGAAGAAATCAAACAATCTATTAAATAATTCAAGAAAGAAAATCGACATTTCAAAATCAGAAACTCGTCTCGAATATTATTTTTTTGATTTATTCCTCTTTCTTGGAATCAATCGATTATCGTTAATTTGTCGGTGTATTGTCGGTGTTTCGGAGGATTTTATTACAACGAATTCAATGTTGATTTGATTTTTAACAAGATCCAGAGACAAAAACCAAGAAACATCGTTGATACATTATGGTAAAGGTTTCGTCTCTCTTTTTTTGTTCTGTATTGATTGCATCCGTTTTGATTTCGTTTTATTTATGATAGAAGTTTATGTGTTTGCGTTATGTTTCCTTGTCTTTTCTTTTGATTGAATCTATGTTTTGACTTTGTATTAAAGATGATTGCGATTTTTTTTCAATCTTTTCTTCTATTTTTGAGTCATTGCATCGTTTGGTACTTTTTGTAATAGAGTCAATGTACGACATAGATATAGCTTCGATTCAGACATGTCTGTTAGGGTTTGGATTCTTGTATGATATGTAGACAGGTGCATTGATACGGTTTTCTTGTTACCGATTCAATATGCTTTCTTTGAAGCTAATTGAATTGTTTGATTGTATTTACCACTGACATGTGTGACCAAATCTAATATTTACTTGTTTTTTTTATCGGATAATGCAGGTGGCGGCTACTTTCAACCCAGCAGTAGGGTCGCGTGTGTGGGTAGAGGACCCCGATGAAGCATGGCTAGACGGTGAAGTTGTAGAGATCACTGGTGAACAGATCAAAATATTATGCACTTCAGGGAAACAAGTAATATCCTTACTTATTCAATTGCGATTCGTGTGTTTGGCTTTCGAAAGCTTTAATGATTTCTTGAAACACACAGGTTGTTGTCACAGCTTCGAATATTTATCCGAAAGATGTCGAAGCTCCAGCATCAGGAGTGGAGGACATGACTAGGCTTGCTTATTTACACGAGCCCGGTGTCCTTCAGAATCTTCAATCAAGATATGATATAAATGAGATCTATGTGAGTAATTTATTTATATAAGCTATTTCATCCTTCTTGCTAATTTATTGTTGGACTTGAGCCATGTTTTACCTTTTCAGACATACACGGGAAGCATATTGATTGCTGTTAACCCGTTTAGAAGGCTTCCACATCTATATAGTAGCCATATGATGGCTGAGTATAAAGGTGCCTCACTTGGCGAGCTTAGTCCACATCCTTTTGCTGTTGCAGATGCTGCATACAGGTAATGTTAGCACATACACGTCGAACTTTGTTTTTGGTTTTTTAATTGTTAGTTTGTTTTATGTAAATGGTATGTTTTGGTTGGTTTGTTATGTTGCAGACAGATGATTAATGAAGGAGTAAGTCAGTCTATATTGGTTAGCGGTGAGAGTGGTGCTGGTAAAACTGAAAGCACAAAGTTGCTTATGAGATATCTTGCTTACATGGGAGGGAGAGCTGCTGCCGAGGGAAGGAGTGTTGAGCAGAAAGTTTTGGAGGTGACCAAATGTGTTTCATTTTTGTCTTTCATGTTTATTTTGCTTTGATATCTTTCTTATAGCTTCTTTATTTATGTTTCATATAGTCGAATCCTGTTTTAGAAGCATTTGGAAACGCAAAGACGGTTAAGAACAACAATTCCAGGTAATGAGGTTTCGTTGTACTCTGCTTTGAACATTATTTCAATTATATTAAACTGTGTTTTATCATGTGAAAGGTTTTAAAATTCTTTATATGTATATCTTATAGTCGATTCGGTAAGTTCGTGGAGATTCAGTTTGACCAATCGGGGAGGATATCTGGAGCTGCTATAAGAACTTATTTGCTGGAAAGATCGCGTGTTTGCCAGGTGTCAGACCCCGAAAGAAACTATCATTGTTTCTATATGCTTTGTGCTGCACCAGAAGAGGTAAGTGAATCACCTTAAGATAATTTGTTAAATAAACAGCGAAGTAACTCCTTCTTTCTGTCACTGTCTTTTTCTTGTATCAGGATGTTAAGAAGTTCAAGCTTGGTGATCCGAAGACATACCATTATCTCAATCAATCTAAGTGTCTTGCAATGGATAGTATTAATGACGCGGAGGAATATCATGCAACAAGAAAGGCTATGGATGTCGTCGGGATCAGTTCTGAAGAGCAGGTACATCCACAAGTTGAATCTAACAAAACCTTCAATATTATCTTAACCAGCAACTTCTTGACTTTTTCGATATGTCTTTCAGGATGCGATTTTCCGTGTTGTGGCTTCTATTTTGCATCTGGGGAATATTGAATTTGCTAAAGGAACGGAGATTGATTCATCAGTTCCCAGAGATGAAAAATCTTGGTTTCATTTGAAAACCGCCGCTGAACTTCTCATGTAAATGGCTAGACTCATAGACTGAAATGTGGTTGCTTCTTCTATATGTGACTTAAGTGGGTTTCCTTATTGACACAATCTTCTTTTTTGCAGGTGTGATGAAAAGTTACTTGGGGATTCTCTATGCAAACGTATCATGGCAACCCGTGACGAAACCATCACAAAAACTCTCGATCCAGAAGCCGCTACTCTTAGCAGAGATGCTTTGGCTAAGGTCATGTACTCAAGGCTATTTGACTGGTGAGTTTTTCTGATTTTACTTGACGAAGATATTTTAAGTAACAACATTTCTTCATTTGATGTAATAAGTTTGAATTGTATCTCAACTGAATTGTTTTATACTAATTGTTCTGTCTTTGCAGGCTCGTTGAGAAGATTAACAGTTCGATTGGTCAAGATCCTGAATCGAAGTACTTGATTGGTGTTCTTGATATTTATGGATTCGAGAGTTTCAAGACAAACAGGTGCTTAACCGGTATGCCTGTTGTATTCATATCGAATAGATGGGTTTTCACTTTTCATCTCAATAACAAGTCTACACTAGTTGGAAACTCTGATAATTTTACTTTCATAGTATTTTATATATTTTCCTGGTCAGTTTCATCACCAAGGCAGTGTTATTTTCTAACTTGGACGATTGAGACTTCTCTTTTTCCTAATGTTTTTTAAGCTCATGTGGTTACCTTGTTAGATATAATACTATGCAACTGATGAAACATATCTGTAGGAAATGCACTTCATTGTTTAACTATTGAAGTATTCATGACCATGAAGTGCTTATTTTTTTGCAGTTTTGAGCAATTTTGCATCAACTTGACTAATGAGAAGCTCCAGCAGCACTTTAATCAGGTTCTGATAAAAAAGCTCCTTCATTCTCTTCAATTTATGCTTTGCATATCTTCTATAGTTCTAATTTTTGTAACGCCTCGTTATGCAGCATGTCTTTAAAATGGAGCAAGAGGAGTATACTAAGGAAGCGATTAGTTGGAGCTATATTGAGTTTGTAGACAATCAAGATATTTTGGACCTTATAGAAAAGGTTTTGTTTCATACTTTCTATATTTATGTCTGCACAATGACCTTTCTTTCACATCTTAATGTTTGTTTTTTTATAACTTTCAGAAACCCGGAGGTATTATTGCTCTTCTGGATGAAGCTTGGTGAGTTTGATGTTTAATCTGTTCTCTTTTTCTGCTTTCATATTACTTATGATTTTTTAAGTAGCTGAAGCTTGGTTTCGTTTTGCAGCATGTTCCCTAGATCCACGCATGAGACCTTTGCTCAGAAGCTATACCAGACATACAAAAACCACAAGCGCTTTACCAAGCCGAAATTGGCTCGCAGTGATTTCACCATTTGTCATTATGCTGGTGATGTGAGCATCTTTCGCTTATTGGTTCAGATAGAAAGACCAAAACTGGTTTGTAAATATCTCGTTTAACAACCATGAGGGTATTGTTCCAGGTTACTTATCAGACAGAATTTTTCCTAGACAAGAACAAGGATTATGTTATTGCTGAGCATCAAGCATTGTTAAAGGCTTCTACATGTTCCTTTGTTGCAAATTTGTTCCCGCCATTATCTGACGATTCCAAACAATCAAAATTCTCCTCTATTGGTACCCGTTTCAAGGTGAGTCTGATTTGGTCTCTTCTGTCAGCTTAACATGCTTTAGTCTGGTTTATTTAAGGTTATAGATTTTCAATGTTTGAGCTTCTTTGCAGCAACAATTGGTGTCATTGCTCGAGATTCTCAATACGACGGAGCCACATTATATCCGATGTATTAAGCCTAATAACCTTCTGAAGCCTGGAATCTTTGAGAACCAAAATGTTCTTCAGCAATTACGTTGTGGGGTACGAGTGACATCTAGTTTCAGTTAGAACTTCAAGCTTCTCGTTACAATTATTAATTCTGGATTATTTGGAATGTTTTTTTCTTTGCCTTAGGGAGTGATGGAGGCAATCCGTATTAGTTGTGCTGGCTATCCTACTAGGAAGCACTTTGATGAGTTCTTGAACAGATTTGCTATCATTGCTCCACAAGTTTTGGACAAGAAGTAAGATGTGTCTTCCTCTCCAAATACTTTTTAGAGGCAAGTTTACTTCTTATAACTTATCTTACCAAACTTCTTTTTATGTTAGTTCTGATGAGCCAGCTGCTTGCAAGAAACTTCTTGATAAGGCAGGACTTGAAGGATATCAGGTAATTTTCTATCACCAAAATGTATAGTTTCGTTTTAGGCTGCTTCTATGATGAGTTACCTTAGATTGGAAGGGTTTACTTTTGTAGATTGGTAAGACAAAAGTTTTCCTTCGGGCCGGACAAATGGCAGACTTGGATACTCGAAGAACTGAAATCCTGGGAAGATCAGCGAGCATTATCCAAAGAAAAGTACGATCATATCTTGCGCAGAAGAGTTTTCTTCTACTACGTAGTTCTGCTACACAGATCCAAGCAGTTTGCAGAGGTATTTAACAACCTGCTAAATCATTTGTATAATTCTGCCTACTAGACTGTCCATTATATTATTCTTATACGCTTCACTATTCTTTTCAGGTTATTTCGCTAGAAGTACATACGAAAACATGCGCAGGGAAGCTGCTGCATTGAAAATACAGACAGACTTGCGTAAGTATCTGGCTAGGAAAGCTTACACTGAGATGTTTGCTGCTACTATTTCAATTCAAGCGGGTATGCGTGGTATGGTTGCTCGAAAGGAACTATGTTTCAGAAGGCAGACTAAAGCTGCAACTATAATCCAGGTATGATTTAATTCAACTACTGAAGTTTGGATCTATCAATTTTGACAGCTATTGAACACTATATTACATTAGACTGAATACTATCCGATCGTTTTACATTACAGAGCCGGTGTCGTGTATACTTGGCCAGGCTGCATTACAGAAAACTAAAGAAAGCAGCCATCACAACACAGTGTGCATGGAGAGGAAAAGTTGCGCGTAAAGAACTCAAAAACCTTAAGATGGTGAGAAGTGGTTTCTTTTCTTTGAATTTACTGTTGCTTCTTTTGTCTAATAAGTATGTTCTAAATGTACTTTTAAGGCACTGTTGCACGAAAATTGACACAATTTCTATAAATTCATTTTACACACAGGCTGCTCGAGAAACAGGAGCTCTCCAAGAAGCCAAAAACAAACTAGAGAAGCAAGTTGAGGAACTGACATGGAGATTGCAGTTAGAGAAACGAATGAGGGTGAGATTCTTTTTCTCATCCAATCAAATCTCTGATTTCCTGTAGGTTTCTTGAATTAATCAGTCTTCGCTTCAAACGCTGCAGACTGACCTGGAAGAGGCTAAGAAACAAGAGAATGCAAAGTATGAGTCTTCTTTAGAGGAAATACAGAATAAGTTCAAAGAGACGGAGGCATTGCTTATTAAAGAGCGTGAAGCTGCCAAGAAAGTTTCCGAGGCGCTCCCTGTTATTAAAGAGGTTCCAGTGGTAGACCAGGAATTAACGGAGAAACTCACAAATGAAAATGAAAAGCTGAAGGTGGGTCTTAAAATATTAATCTCTGGCTTATGATGGTTAACTTTGGAGACCACAAAAAAATGCGCTAGAATACTAATACTGTTGATATATGTCTTTTCTTATGAAGGGGATGGTGAGTTCGCTGGAAATAAAGATAGATGAAACAGCAAAAGAACTTCAGGAGACAGCCAGGATTAGTCAGGATAGACTAAAGCAAGCATTAGAGGCAGAATCTAAAGTAGTTAAGCTGAAAACTGCAATGCAAAGGTACCTTTTGCAATAATCGAATAACTAGAATTGGCAGTAATAAATACTTAGTGGATCCTTTCTTTTGCAGACTTGAAGAGAAGATTTCAGAAATGGAAGCTGAGAAACAAATTATGCGTCAACAAACGATTCTAAACCCTCCAGTGAAAACTGCAGCAGGGCATCCTCCTTCTGTAGCTGTTAAGGTAGCCATGTTTCTGTGAATCTATAACATATACTCTTTTTAGCTACTTTTTACGTGTGCTTGATTGCAAAAGCTTTTTACTAATCCTTGTTCGCAGAATCTTGAAAATGGCCACCGTACAAACTTGGAAACCCAGTCCAATGTAGGCTTGATCTCTTAGACTTTCAATTTCTTTTTCGTTGCATATTCTTTTGATTCATTCATCTGAGAAGTCTACTTTTCCAGGAAGCCGAGATTGCTGGAAATCCCGGAAAATCGGTTGCAGAACGTCAACTTGTACTAGCTAATCACTTTATACTATAAATGCACAGTTTTAATCAGTAACTCTGATCATTTGATTTTTGCTGCCTCTGCAGGAGAATGTTGAGACGCTTATCGGCTGTGTTAAGAACAAAATCGATTTCACTAATGGTAAACCTGTTGCTGCATTTACAATATACAAGTGTCTTCTTCACTGGAAGTGCTTCGAATCTGAGAAGACTAGTGCATTTGATCGTCTAATTGAGATGATTGGTTCCGCGATTGAGGTAAACTGAAATGCATTTCTTGGAATTTTATGATTATTTCCGCGGTACTAATATGCCCCCAAATGAGCATTTTTGCATGTCTTAACAACATTTTGCATAACAACGTGTAATGAATTTTTCCTTTTCAGAAAGAAGATGACAATGCTCATTTGGCGTATTGGTTGACAAACACATCGGCACTACTGTTTTTACTTCAGAAAAGTCTCAAAACTGGTGGCACCGGAGCAGCGGCTAGCAAAAAGCCACCCATGACAACTTCCTTGTTTGGAAGGATGGCCTTGGTATTTTAACTTCTGTGCTAATGTGGCTTTAAGACAGATCGTTTACTTTCAACGATAAGACTAATAACTATCATTTCTCATGTTGTTTTAATCAGAGCTTCCGCTCTTCACCAAACCTTGCTGCCGCGGCTGAAGCTGCTGCTCTTGCAGTGATCCGCCCAGTGGAGGCTAAGTACCCGGCTCTGCTTTTCAAGCAACAACTTGCAGCATATGTGGAGAAAATATTTGGGATGATTAGAGATAACTTGAAAAAAGAGCTCTCAGCTTTAATCTCTCAGTGCATTCAGGTATTCACATCTATTTATCTTTATGTTGTACCCTAATGTTCTGGCCACTTGCTTGCTGCTTTTCACTTTGATAACAAATGTGGTTTACTGTTTTGACAAGTTTTTTTTGTCTGTCCTAACTTTAAACTTCAGGCGCCGAGGAATTCAAAAGGAGGGGCGCAAAGATCTGGTAGGTCTGTTGGGAAAGATTCTCCTGCTATTCACTGGCAGAGCATTATCGATGGGCTCAATTCTCTTCTTGCCATATTGAAAGAAAACTATGTGAGTAAAATAGTAAGACTTACATGGCATTAATATGTTTTCAATTTCTTAAAATTCTTATATGTATGTTTCATGGTGTCCAGGTTCCTTTGGTACTCATCCAGAAGATACACACTCAAACTTTCTCCTTCATTAATGTGCAACTATTTAACAGGTAAGCAATACTTGAAAAACACTTTATTATTAATGGTCATGGTACCTATCTTACTCGTTTTTTATAGCTTGCTTCTGCGTAAAGAGTGTTGTACGTTCAGCAACGGAGAATATGTAAAGTCTGGGCTCGCGGAGCTAGAGTTGTGGTGTGGCCAAGTCAATGAAGTAAACTTTTAACTCGTGGTTTAGTTACGTAAGAAAAGTACTTTCAGCTCATCATTTTCTCTTTTGGTTTCCTTCTTTTGATGTTTGCAGTATGCTGGGCCATCTTGGGATGAACTAAAACACATCAGACAAGCTGTTGGGTTCCTGGTATGTTTTTCACAACTCTTGTTTCCATGAAAAATTTCATATTGGAATCTTTAAAACAACGAATAACTTTCTTCTTATGGTTACCCTGCAGGTTATTCACCAGAAGTATAGAGTATCATACGATGATATTGTACATGATCTTTGTCCGGTAATGCTTCTTTTTAGTGCTTAGACACACATTTTTGAGGATATTTCACCGGCTTAGCCTCTTTATTCGGTCACTTTCATGATTCGCTTTCTTTTTTTGTTTGTTCAGATCCTTAGTGTCCAACAACTTTATCGGATATGCACATTATATTGGGACGACTGTTATAACACCCGAAGTGTTTCTCAAGAGGTACCTAAATGAGAAAAGTAATATAGTCTTGGGGTCAATTTAAACCTTAGTTTTAGATTCTGAGCAAAGTGTGAAACATCTCTCTCTCTCACAGGTAATATCGAGCATGCGTGCGCTCATGACAGAGGAATCAAACGATGCAGACAGCAACTCCTTCTTGTTGGATGATAATTCCAGGTAACAAACAACTATCTAGCTTAATACTCAAGCAAATTGAATCATTACATGATTCTTGAATTGATTTAAGATCAAGTTGTTGGTCTTTTCTTACAAAACTCTGCGATAAAAACTGTTTCTTACAGTTTTGGTAAGACAAACTTGTTTTTGATGGTGTTTTGTGCAGCATTCCCTTCTCAATCGACGAAATATCGAGTTCGATGCATGAAAAGGACTTTGCGAGTGTAAAACCGGCGAAAGAGCTTTTAGACAATCCCGATTTCGTGTTCTTGCACTAGTTTTCTTGGAATTTGAGAAGAAGCTCAGATTCTAAAACCTCTTCCTCTGTTTTTTTAGCCTGAGGTAGAGAAAGAGGGGGTTGTTTGAACCCAAAAGAAAGAAGACCGGGGTTAAAGTGTAATTTTTTATTTGTTGTGGGGTTGTTTTGTTGCTAAAATCTGTTGTGGGGGTTGTTTTGCTAATTCATTCATTTATTTATTTTGACCCCCCATTTTTAATGTTTTTCTCAATTTTACACTCAAAGATTACACATTATATATATTTGTAATATTTACTGACCTGGCTCAAGTTTTAACGATTTTAGTGACTCTCTTCCCTCGGTAAATTATGATTACCACATTAAATTAGGACAACAAATTGTCACTAATATAAAAGATTACAGTAATTATTATTTATATTCTGGGACGGATAAAAAACCTTAATCAACATCTCTTCTTCTTCTTCGTCGTCTTCCTCCTTCTCGAGCTGCGCCGCTTTCTCCACACCCTCTGTGTGTTTTATCGCTCGAATTTCTCCGACCAAAGCTTCTTCAGGTTTTCGCAAACCCTTGTCGTTCTTTCCCATCGCTCAGGTTTTGTTTCGATCTCGATCAAGTCAATAAATTAGTCATCCTTTCTCGTGCTGTTCTAGAAACTTGACCTAGATTAGTTTGAATCTAATTGCGTAAAGCTAATTATATTATGAATCTATATGATTTTGATGTTTATGTAACGGAACCCATGTATAGAAACCCTAGTTTTGAAGTTGGCTTGTCTGTTTTGTGTGGTCAGAGTTTTAAGAAGGGAGAGAACGTTAAAAAAAGCTTGAGATAATGACTCGTAACAAGGGTTTAGCTGAGCAAGATCTTAGTAAATTGGATGTATCTGTGCTACATCCTCTGTCTCCTGAGGTCATCTCTCGCCAAGCAACTATTAATATAGGTATCCCTTGTTTGTTGTTGTTGCATACACATCTGTGTGTAATTTTGATGTTAAAAGAAGCTTAAAGATGATAGTGTTATGTGTCTCCTCAGGAACTATTGGTCATGTCGCTCACGGTAAATCGACTGTTGTGAAAGCAATTTCTGGTGTGCAGGTAAATTATGTGAACATTGTTGACTCGAATCTGTGTTATATAATATTGTTATGGGTATGATTTCTCTTTGTCTTTTGCAGACTGTCAGATTTAAAAATGAGTTAGAGCGCAACATCACCATTAAGCTTGGATATGCAAATGCCAAGATTTACAAATGCGAGGATGATAAATGCCCTAGGCCAGTGTGCTACAAGTGAGTTCTTTTGCATGTAAACGTGTTTTTCTCATTGTCTAATGTAAGGTTGTGTCGGAGAGTCTTATCAGCTTATCTGTTTTGTTTTAGGGCTTATGGAAGTGGAAAGGAAGACAACCCTAATTGTGAAGTCCCTGGATTTGAGAACTCCAAGATGAAACTATTGAGACATGTGTCATTCGTGGATTGCCCGGTATGATTGAGTTTTACATGTCACTTGATTCTTGATGAAGTACTATTGTCAAACAAAGGTGTTTTCTTTTTGATGATCTTTCTTCTTGATTTACTTTTCAGGGACACGATATTCTCATGGCAACAATGCTTAACGGAGCAGCCATCATGGATGGTGCATTACTTCTGATCGCTGCAAATGAAACCTGTCCTCAACCACAAACGTCTGAACATCTTGCTGCTGTTGAGATTATGCGCCTTCAGCATATCATAATCCTTCAGAACAAGATTGATCTTATTCAAGAGAATGTCGCCATTAATCAGCATGAGGCAATTCAAAAGTTTATACTGGTTCGATCACTCTCTCTTAAAAATATTTTGTGCCATTCTCATTTCATCAGTTGGTTAAGCTAAGAACTTTGGTACTGTGAACCTTAGTTCTTAACTTTGCTCACATCATGTTCGCAGAACACTGTGGCCGATGGTGCCCCTATTGTCCCCGTCTCAGCACAATTGAAATACAACATCGATGTTGTATGCGAGTACATTGTCAAGAAGATCCCAATCCCCGAGAGGAACTTTGTGTCACCACCAAATATGATAGTGATTCGGTCTTTTGATGTTAACAAACCTGGGTTTGAAGTTGATGAGATTAAAGGTGGAGTTGCAGGTGGAAGTATCCTCCGGGTATCTCTCTTCCCTCTCTTGATATCTTATTATAACATGCATTTGTTAAGAGTAGTGTATCCAACTACATCAAGGGTGTAATTGCGTATGTTTTTGATTGTAGGGTGTTTTGAAAGTGAACCAATTAATTGAGGTCAGGCCTGGTATTGTTGTGAAAGACGAGCGTGGCAACCCAAAATGCACTCCGATTTATTCCCGTATAATTTCACTCTACGCGGAACAGAACGAGCTTCAATTTGCTGTTCCTGGAGGACTAATAGGAGTTGGAACAACGATGGACCCAACTCTTACTCGTGCTGATCGATTAGTCGGTCAAGTCCTTGGTGAAATCGGTTCCCTTCCTGATGTATTTGTCGAACTTGAGGTATGATCTTGACAGTCTTTTGTGTCTCTGTGTTGTTCTCCTTCGGTAGTTTAATTTCGGGTTTATGTAAAAAACTCCTATAGGTGAACTTCTTTCTTCTAAGGCGTCTTTTGGGAGTGAGAACAAAGGGATCAGAGAAACAAGGGAAAGTTTCAAAGCTAACAAAGGGAGAGATTCTGATGCTTAACATTGGTTCGATGTCGACTGGAGCCAAAGTTGTTGGAGTTAAGAATGATCTGGCTAAGTTGCAGCTTACGGCGCCGGTTTGCACAAGCAAAGGAGAGAAAGTGGCTCTAAGCAGGCGTGTGGAGAAGCATTGGCGTTTGATAGGTTGGGGTCAGATTCAAGCTGGAACCACCATTGAAGTTCATCCTTCACCTTTCTAAGGTGTTGTTTGTCTTCTTCTTTTTATGTAGTTCCTTTTTTTTTGGTTTCTGAAAAGATCATAAAAAGAACTCTACATCTTTGTTGGACTTGTGTTTTATATTTCGGTCTTAGATAATTTAATTTTTTGTCATATTTCTGAAATTTTAGTAACTCTACTACATAAACGAATTTTGAATCTTTTTTGTCACATTCTTACCGTCTCTTGAAAAGTAACATTAAAAGCATTGGTTTTGAAATAAAATTAAAAAAAAATAAAAATACATTAATATTCTTATTGTTTTGGATATTTAAAATTTGTATGAATTGTATGGGATATCCAATCATTGGTGTCTATATGAATTTAAATAAATTATTTCAGAAGGCAATGAATGAATATAAAAGTTCTAAGTTTGACTGAATATTTAGATTAATAATCATAATTTAGACCGACCAGTTACATCACTACCATACTTAACGGTTCGTTATTCGAACTTATATATTACGTGGTGGTTATATATAGTCACTATCTTAATTTTTTCTCAAAAAATGGGAATTTCATGTGGTCTCATGTGTTTTCTGCTTCTCTTAGAATCCCTTGTAATAAGCTAATTAGCGTGACTGGTTTTCTTGGTGGAGGATTTGATTAATTAACAGTTGACCATAAATCTATTAACACTAATTAATTATATAAATCTGATTAAATTGAAAATTTTAGTCAATTTAAGCACCTTTAATCAATTATTGTCATGTGTCCTAAAAGATTGTGTGATTCACCCGTCAATTAAATTATCGGCCGAATAATTATTGATCATATATTTATATTTCCTCGCTCCATATACGAACACGAAAATGATACATATATTACTCATATATATTGTCTACAGTATTTACCAAAAATATCCACTTAAATTGATCTACATGATATATATACATTGTGTATAATACACATATAAAAACCTGGTTATATTAATTAACATCTTTAGCTAAATATTTGAAATACATAAATTGATTAAAAATAATAAAGTCACGCTATTTCTAATTAAAATATTCACTAAATTAAAAGGATTTATATACCTTAATACATATAGAAGAAACAAGTTTGACTTAAATCATTTATAGCGATGAGGTATCCGAGCAGTGGTTAAGGCCAAAATTGATGATAGATAGATAACGTCACATGCAATTATGCATTAGCGGTTGACAAAAAAATAAAAAAATTATGCATTAGCATTAACCTAGTCTTCCTACATCATTAATTAAATCCCAACTCAAACATTATTTCACATGAAATCATAATTATTTATTCTACAATATCGTCCAAGGTCGGTCAACTGTAAAATCAACTCAGTGTCGCCCATATAAAGATAGATTTGTAGTATAAAGTGATTTACAAAATACGTTTTTCTTTATTAACCAAAAAAAAAACTATGATATTGTTTGTTATATATATTCAACATAAATGTTTTATCTTATTCTATTACAAATGCATTCGGCGGAAGCAAAATTTTGTATTTTTATAATGTAGTGTGAATTTCCTATTAAATGAGAAAGCCGAATATATATTATATATTATATATAATACTCGCAATGTGAGCAGCTTTTGCCTTTTGGGTAGGAGCCATGTGAGCATATTAAAATATTAGCATTAATATAGGAGCTTTTATCAACACCTTTTATAGGTGGGACCTACCAAAAAACATAAAAGCCACTTTCAAAACCTCTATTTTAAGAGGTATATCTTAAACTTTTCGCGGGTCCCACTGCCACGTGGCGACCCGCGATTGGTTCTTTTTATGTTTTTTTTTTTTATTTTTATTTTTTTGAAATAAATAAATAAAAACAAAAAAAAATATTTTAAGAGGTGATTTTTACCTCTTAAAGGATATTAATGCTATACTATCTATGCATATATGTCCTTGTTGCAAATTTGATAAAACCCACCATTATTATTTTTGTTAAAGAAAATCCACTATGATCATTTAGCTACACTATTGTATCATAAAAAACTAAAAAAAAAAAACTAAAAAAAAAAACTAAAAAAAAAAACCAAAAAAAACGAAGAACGATAATTGTCACAAATATCAATATAAAAAGCCTTTTTGGAGTATCTAGGGAGGGTCCACGATCACTGAACCTAACCGAAAACTTGAGAACAATAATTTATGTAATAGAATATAGTACTAATTTATATATACTTTATGCAACTATATATATATACATATATACAAAACCTCTGTTTGTAATATGGCGTATCACCAACCTCAAATTTTAGATGATGTCCTTATGCGTAATTTTGTTTAACTGGAAAAAATGAATAAAACCCTAATTAACTAAACCTATTTATATATTTATCAACTAATTAATTAATGGGACTACAAATTAATGCACATTTAAAATAGTTTTCTTCATATTCTCTAACTAGTGGATTACATCCATGCATGCATACATACTTGTACTTCCCATAAATATTATTATGTTATGTATCACAAAAAGTTTTAGGAATTCTATGAGTTTCAATAACCTAGGTACGTTTATAATTAATACATTATGTGCTTATTTTATTATGTATATGCCAAACTTAAATACAAAAAATGAAAAATCCAATAAAAGTGTTCCATTAATTATGTGTATTATACGTGGAAGTAGTCTTATTTATAGTAGTAACATCCACTAAACCACAATAAACTTCCAATTATTCCCTTTGGTAGAACCTTTTGTCAAAAGATATTCCATTTGGAGATTAAAAATGTATATTATCGGGCAAGCTTCAAGAAAACTACTATAAAACTTGAATTTACCTAAAAAGAAAAAAAAAACAAAAGAGAAACTATTTAAAGATGATAAAATTGGTTTTATAACTAAGAAAGTTTTGTTGGTAGAATTTAGAATTAAGAAAGTTGCAAATTGATTTGATGATGAGGTTAGTGGGCGAAAGGAGTTTAAGTGCAGTTTAACAATAGGCGAAAGTTAAACGGGCCCACTCTTGGCTCATCATCATATCCACGTGGTTGTTTTTCACTATTACGTGCCACGTAGATTTAAACGACCAATGATTGAAATGACTTGGAAACAAGTAAAATGCTTCTATTATTAGGTGATAATAATGATAAACCAGTAGGATTATTTATAAGTGGAGATAGATAGTTGGCGAAAAACAAAATTAAGTAGGAAAAAGATAATAGCTAACTCTCATTTTTGTTGTTGCTTGACTAATCATTTCAAGAAAATATAATTAATCAAAAATATATTATGGATAAAAATCATAAAATAAGAAAGGTTGATATTCAAAAACTTATTTTTGGTGTAATTAGGTAATCATAGTCATGAAGCTCGTGAATGATAAACAATAAATATGGCATATGATTAAAAATTGTTGTGAGATACTCTTCTGTAATCAAAGTCACAAAAAAACAATGCATTATGAAAAATCGAATAAATCTATTCTTTTATATAAAAAAGGTCTAATAATTATAAAAATATTTCGCATTTTTAGCAAAAGCATATGATAAAAGTTAGTTAGGTCCTAAATATAATATCGCATACAAAATTCTCTCACACTAATAACTTTTTTTAAATAAACAATCCATAAAATGCGCAAATCACATGTAATCTCCTCGTAACTCGACTACTATATATAACACACTTCTTCTCCCTCCAAATCCAAACCAATAGATCTCATTTCTCACACAACAAAACCAAAATAAAACATTCAATTTCACTACCTATACTTTCAAATCGATCAAAACACCCCCCCCCCCCCCCCTATAATCAAACTTTCTTCTATTCAAATTCATTACAAAAACAAAAATGGAGAATATGTTTAGACTAATGGCAAGTGAAGAATACATATCAGACCGTCGATGTATTTGGGTCAACGGTCCGGTTATAGTCGGAGCCGGTCCGTCCGGTTTAGCAACAGCCGCTTGTCTTCATGACCAAGGAGTCCCTTTCGTTGTGGTCGAGAGATCAGATTGTATAGCTTCACTATGGCAAAAACGTACTTACGATAGGCTTAAACTTCACTTACCCAAAAAATTCTGTCAATTACCGAAAATGCCCTTCCCTAATAACTACCCTGAATACCCAACAAAACGACAGTTCATCGACTACCTTGAGTCATACGCAAACCGGTTCGATATTAAACCGGAGTTTAATAAATCCGTTGATTCTGCCCAGTTCGATCAAACCAGTGGGTTATGGCGAGTAAGGACAAGCTCTACGACGGTGGCCGGAGAAGAGATGGAATATATTTGCCGGTGGTTGGTGGTGGCGACGGGAGAAAACGCCGAACGTGTTGTACCGGAGATAAACGGGCTTAAGACGGAGTTTAACGGAGAAGTGATACACGCTTGTGAGTATAAGTCCGGCGAGAAATACAGAGGAAAGAGAGTTCTTGTCGTCGGATGTGGAAACTCCGGCATGGAAGTCTCTCTTGATCTTTCTAATCACAATGCTATTACTTCCTTGGTCGTTCGTAGCTCCGTAAGTTTTTTTAAAAAATTGATTTTTTTTATACAATAACAATATAACAAAATCTATGTATTTTTCAAAAACAATTATGTGATTTGAATCAAGTTTGAAACTTTAAATTAACTCACAAGATAAAGTTTGAAACTTTATAAAAATTAAATTAGTGAGAGTTTGAGGTTTTTATTATAATCTTGTTATTGTGTGTGTGTGATTTTTTTTATAATTTGAATAGGTTCATGTGTTACCGAGGGAAATACTTGGAAAATCAATATTTGCAATATCGGTGATGATGATGACGTGGCTACCATTATGGCTCGTGGACAAGCTTTTGTTGATATTGTCGTGGCTGGTTCTAGGGAGCTTATCAAAATATGGGCTTAAAAGGCCCAATATAGGCCCAATGGAACTTAAAAGCCTAACCGGGAAAACGCCGGTTCTAGACATCGGTGCCCTAGAAAAGATTAAGGCCGGAGACGTAGAGATTGTTCCTGCAATCAAACGGTTCTCACGCTGCCACGTGGAGCTCGTTGATGGTCAGAGGATAGATATCGATGCGGTGGTTCTCGCCACCGGTTATCGCAGCAACGTTCCTTCTTGGCTTCAGGTGAGAACAAAAAAAATAGAAATTAAAATTTTTGAAATTTAGTGAGATTATGGTTTCTTGTGAAAAAAGTTATCTAAATCTATCTGTTTTTTTTTCTTTAATAATAGGAAAGTGAGTTTTTTTCGAAGAATGGGTTTCCGAATTCGCAGTTTCCTAACGCGTGGAAAGGGAAATCGGGATTATACGCGGCCGGGTTCACGAGGAAAGGATTGGCCGGAGCATCAGCAGACGCCGTTAACATAGCTCAAGACATTGGTAGTGTGTGGAGAGAAGAGACCAAAAGACAGAAGATGAGAAGAAACGTGGGTCACCGAAGATGCATCTCAGTTGCTTAAGCCTCAAGTTAAGGATTAGTCTAATGAGAAAACATTGTTTTATTTGTTCTTTTTAAAAAACAAAATGTAGAATACAGTAAAGAAAAGCCCTCTCCTTAAAATCCCTGACTGCTTTTTTTATTATGCAGCTCTATGGGTATTTTGTAAAATTAGGATGACGTGGCTCTTTTTAACCAAAAAACCGATGTACTTTTCTTTTGTTTGTAATACTATTTTGGAGGTATTAAATAAGTAGTAATTATTATTTTTTGTATGGTCATTGAAACAAAATCAAGAAAAAGAATTATTGATAGTCATAGCCTATAATAAGATGATTTTTTTTTTTATATAGCAACTCTATAATAAGATGATTCAAAATTAGTTAAATGATAAAAATTAAATTTATGGGGCCGAAGCATAGGGCCCATAAAACGAGGATAGAAATAGAATGTAGCACTGTGTTGAAGAGATAAGCACATTGGACATTAATTGTTGGTTACGTGTAAGGCTTTAGGTTTCTTGTTGGGCTTTAAATCATTGTGGAAGCTCTGCTTTGAGCCCAACCTTATATTTGTAAACTCTAAGTTATCTCTTACGGCTATATTTTCCTCTCTTTTTTTGAAGGCTCACATACCAATTTTCCTTTATATACAAATGCTTCATTAATCATTACTTGACTGTAATTTGAGGAAATATACAGTCAAGTTATAATTAATGATGAGAATATTGATCTCATGGATGAGGAAAGAATGTATAGTAATTAAGTATATGAGTCGTGGCGATGACAGTTGGTCGTTATTAGGTTTTAAAAATTGGCGCGTATGAATTGCAAAGAAGACGCGTTGACTTTTATTTAATGAGATAAATCGAAATGGGTATATGTTTTAATGGGCTGGGCCGATATTAATTTAAATATTAAATTTCTTTGACGGCCTTGTGGGCTATTTGAACATTCTTTTTCCATTTTTTTATATTAATAAAGTCACCTTCATATAATTTTTTGTTGTTGTTCAAATTATTAGATATAAAATCAACCTTGGATTTCCTCATTAATTTGAGGGATCTGTCCATAACCTTTTCCTTAGTTTCATAAGGAAAAAAATAATATAATTAGTCAATCTTTGAAACCTCTCATTTGACATTATAAAAAGTAAAGATATATAAAAAAGAATTATTTCATGAAAAAGTGATATTAAAAACGGAAGTTCAGTTTAATTACCAAAAAAAAAAAAAAAAAAAAAAAACGGAAGTTCATGGCAAAACTAGTATAGGACTCTATTTATAAATGTAGAACTATTATGATAATATATATAGGCTTGGAGGAATTATTTGGATAATAAAAGAATATCTTTTACTGGTCAAAAGCAATCAATAAAGCGATCCCCAAAATCTCTTATTATGCTAATCTCATCCAACTAATCACTATTTACCTAACTTATGGATTTTGCATATCGTCCTAATTGATGTTTTTAGATCCCAATATATTTGTTTAGTGGTGTGTGCAATTTTTATGATGATTCTGAAAGTGTATTATCATCATTACTTTTTTTTATCAAATGGATAATAATTAATTAATTATATGTGAACATGTATATATATGTGGACCGTCGCGAAAATCTGTGGACCATCACAAAAACTGCGGCGATAACGAATAAGAAAATGTTGCAAAATTAAATTATATATTAATCAATTTATTAATTACTTTTATAAAATTAAGTAAAAAAAATAGAAATTCCAAGCAATGGAACTGTGGTTAGCCCCCACCACGAGGTTATACCAACATATAGAATATATATAATGATCGTATAGAGGCCGATTCTCACATATTTACTTTAATAATATAATACTAAGAAAAACCATTTATCTAAATGATCATCATTTTTAAAAACTAGTTAAATGTGTATTTACATCCATTAGATCAATAACTTTTTATATAAAATTAGATAAATAATTTTTGTGTATAGTTTATTATCTAAACATATGTAGTGGGTTTATAAGTAGATTTAGATTAAATCACAAAAAGAAAAAAATCGTCGGCCGAACATGTCAGAAATGAGAAGATACAAACCTACAAATTCATCGGAAAAATAAATAAATTATTGCAACCAATGATAGCCGAAATGATTGCTTCAACATATACTAAGATCTCTTTCTTTTATATATTATCTTTTAGAGAAAATTGAGCCATAAATTACAAACTTAGAATAAAAGATAATTGTTCTGACCAAAAAAAAAAAAAAAAAGATAATTGTATATATAAGCTAGTTTTAATAAAATAGCACATTTATATAAATACGAGTAAATTGAATGACTAATAAATAATTGTTTGTGTGTACGTAGACTAATATAGCAAATGTTGACCTATAGTAAATTTGCTTGTCTTACAAAGAGTTTTGACTTTCACACAAGATAGCAATATAGAGTTAGTAATGTGAACTTATTATTTTAACAAAAAAATAATAATGTGAACTTATATTATTTTGTTTTTTTTCGTTCTAATTGCATGCATGCATGTCATTTGGATGCAATCTTTAAATGTGACAAATATATATTCCAACCACTAATTTTAAATTAAATGAGAAAACTTAATAAGAAAAAGAAGACAAAAAAAATGATTAAAAATGATCTTTGTGTGGTAGAACGTTGAGAGTTGTGGCCTTGTAATGTCCATATGAAAGTACACCTGGTCCTCACACATTCTTATCTTGCAAGTTAATATGCAGCACATATATACCTTTGCAAATATGCCATTAATTTCGACATTATATATATCATATAAATTTATGTATTTATATATGAAGAAGAAGTTGATCTTAATCACACATCAAAGGTGGTCTCCATATATATGTATTCTTATTGATATTGAGATTTAGTTGCATTGGTTCAATCTCATTAAAGTTTTGCATACAATCTATTTATGAGTGCAAGCAATTATTTTTAACCATGAACGTACGTTGATACCATAATTAATATAATTCACTGGTTTATTAATCATATGGATCAGTTCCATAGTGATAAGTAAATATATTGATCATAAAATGTGGATACACACGCATTAATAAACATGACAAAAAATGATATGATACATAAGACAACATGACCCAATGTCTTTATTGAAATTTTTTGGGGCTTGTTTGAATTGAAAACTCATGAGAGGTTTTGGGATAAAAACAAAAGAAGATAAAATTTGTTAAAGAGAGAGAGAGATGTAGACAAATCAAGGAACAAAAGTAGGGTTTTTAAATGTTTTTTGCCCTCTGAATTTTAATTAGATGTAACTTGTCCCTTCATCATCTCCATTTTTTTCTTCTTCTTGATGATTTTAATTTGTGTGGGTTTTGGAATTTATGTTGATGTTATTGTACACTCTCCTCTTTTGGATTTTGATGCCACTCATGTCCCCTCTCAAATTCCCTTAATTTGGAGGTTGAATATATATGCTTCTTTCTTTGTTTATTTCATATTTTATTTTGTATTTATAAGTTTTCAGACCATATAAAAAAAAGTAAAAAATGATTTTATCTTAGTTTATACTTTATATATAAATAAACACTGTATATCTTGAAAATGAGAACGATATGATCAACGACCATCACATCATCTTCATTAATATTTGTGATCAACCCGCAAGTATATTTGTAGGTCTCATTAATTGATATCTCAACAAACGAATTTTCGTCTAGAAAAATAAACGATACAATTTCTAGATAATACTAAATATTTTACAAAAAAAAATAAGTAGCTGTGCACAATTCTTATATATATAAGCCAAATATTGTTGTTTGCTAGCTAGAAACTACAGTGGTCTAGATACTATTATAACGTGTATATTTCCTCAAATTACAGTCAAGTAATGAAGCATTTGTATTTGTCTAGATCGATACACATGTCGCTCTATGAATATATATATATATATATATATTAGTTTTAATTGAAAAATTATATAATTAAATTGTAGACTTTATTGTGTGTTGGTGTGAGAATATTTATATACAAGAGGACTGCACTTTTATTGTGGGATGAATAATTGAATCATGTGGATGTGATATGTATAATTGGAAGGTTCCGGCGAAAATCAAACTATAATAAAAACTATAGTTAATAATAATAATAATATATACTATTATAGTTGGAAGTCAAAAATTATTTTATTTTTGGGAAAATGGTTTCAGTCTTAAAGGTTATTATCGGTAATTAACTGATTAGTCTAAACTCGAGCCATAGATAGTTTCATTAAACGCTTGCGATTGATCCACGTGTCAAAAATCTATTTAACCAAAGATATCTTAAATACGGCAAACACATGCACCTAAAGACATAGCAGAGACTCATCTCACTTTGTATTATTTGTGTGTTATTATTTTTTAAAAAAATAATTATTCCATTTTCCTAATCACCTTCCCAAGAACACACACACATATATCATTGTAGAAGAAGAAGAGAGGTTATTAATAATAATGATAGGCAGTGTGGAGCTGAATCTAAAGGAGACAGAGCTGTGTCTTGGTCTTCCCGGTGGTGATACGGCGGCTCCGGTGACCGGAAACAAAAGAGGGTTCTTGGAAACTGTTGATTTGAAACTGAATCTGAACAATGAACCTGAAAGCAAAGAAGGCTCTAAGACTGATCATCGTGACGTTGTGATCACTTCTCTTACCAAAGAAACAAGTTCTTGTTCCAAAGATCCTGCCAAGCCTCCTGCCAAGTAATTAATATACCATTCTTAATTATATTATGATAATATATATACCATGTTATATACTATTTTTAAAACAAATTTATTTTGCGAATTTTTTAATTTATTTTCTTTCTTTTCTAATTATTTTTACCAGCCATCTTTAAAAGCAAGATTAAGCTTAATGGACAAAAAATGTTTTCATTAAACAACAAAAAATGCTAGCGAAATAGGAGAAAAATTAAGTTGACTAATAAAATACCATAAAAAGCATGTTTTATAATACCAATGTCAACTATTTTATGAAACCGTTGAAAATCGGGAAAAAGAAACATGTCTAGTTATATTACAAGTTATGATATATTTGAAACATGTAAAAATACTAGTGATAGCTAAATGTTCAAGTTAATATCTAACGTAAGTATATATAGTTTATATAACTTATATCCACGTACATAATCTTGTATATAACAAACTGATTCCACTTTTCTTTATATAAAATTTGTGTAGAGCACAAGTGGTGGGATGGCCACCGGTGAGATCATATAGGAAGAACGTGATGGTTTCTTGCCAAAAATCAAACGGTGGCAAGTCGGAGGCGGCGGCGGCGTTTGTGAAGGTGTCGATGGACGGAGCACCCTATTTAAGGAAAGTCGACTTGAAAATGTATAAGAGCTACGACGAACTCTCTACTGCTTTATCTAACATGTTCAGCTCTTTTACCTTGGGTACGTTACTTTTTTAGTATATTTATACTTTTAAACTTGATATTTATGATTCCATATATGCATCTTTAAGTACTAGCTAGTACGAATTTTCTTATACATATGACTTATTAAAGAAAAATATAACGTCTAGTGATTATACGATATTTGTTATTCATAGTTTTAAAAAAATACAATTTTTTTAGTAAATAATTAATTCATGAAAATATTGCACTATCACAAATACCAAGGCTTAATTTAGGATATTATAAGGTTTGAATCTATTATATTTTAGGTTATACAACTAGATTAGTATATTTTGTAGTTATAGACATTATATATGAAAATGAAGGAAAAAATAATTATATTGTTTTTTAAAAAAAGGGAAATATGGAGGAAAAGAAGGAATGATAGACTTCATGAATGAGAGGAAATTAATGGACTTGGTGAATAGTTGGGACTATGTTCCCTCTTATGAAGACAAAGACGGTGACTGGATGCTTGTCGGCGACGTCCCTTGGCCGTAATTTAACTCTTCTTCGTCATTAATTAAATATATGACCTAATTAAATCTTTATTTTTTTTACAAATTACTCATTGGTTAGAATTTTTCACTATTTATTATAGAATGTTCGTTGATACATGCAAGCGCTTACGTCTCATGAAAGGTTCTGACGCCATTGGTCTCGGTATGTACATTTTTACCTATACATTTAATTTGTAAAATTTTAACCAATGAGGTAATAAATTTTGCTTAATGATTGTTAAACATTTTCAGCACCGAGAGCAATGGAGAAGTGCAAGAGCAGAGCTTGAATTTTGAAAAATTAAGCGGTAATAATGCATTATATATTTGATTAACACATTGATGTGTGTATGTGTTAGTTGTATTTTTTGTTTATGATGAAAACCTTAAAACATTGTTCAGTATTTTCTGTTTTCTTTTCATGTCTGTGTTTTGATTTAAATTTGGTGTGTAGATACAATTTATCTATATGTTATCATGTGTAATAACTAAGTTAAATATGTGAGATACATAAATGAACAATATGTAATAATTGTTTGTCTATTTCTTTTTTTTGTGTGGTTGTCTCTCTTTTTTGCTAGAAATGTGTATTAACTCATGATTAGGAAAAAGCCATTTTCATTCCACCAGTGCAACTTTATTCGAAGTCTATATATGCGAATACATAGTAATATTTATACATATATAATATCAAATAAATATCATAATATATACAAATGGCAATGATTCACTTAATTTGTAGATATAATAATTTGTTGGTGCTTAAAGTGATAATTGCCTTTGGTTGGATGAAATAAAATAGAGAAATAGGACCCATAGGGAAGAGAGGGAGCAATGCCATGTGCTTCTTCATGGTTCTCTTCATTTCATTTCCCATTAATTTAGTTAAGATATCAAACCTTTTATACCAACTAAATTAAATATAATTATTTATCATAACTACACACAACAACCTCTTTAATATAAACCCTATTAAAGGATAATAATCATGTAAATGTAATTTTTCAAAGACGAAATTGCAAATTATGTAGTAAAAATTTCACATGCATATATAAGATATATGCAAATAAAGTAAAGATTATAAAATCTAGAGATGAGTAAGAACACAATTTAACAAAGAATAACTCTCTTTATTAATCTTTAGGAAAATCACTCAAAACCTAAAGTTCTCAAGTTCTCTCTCAGAACTCTCAAAGCTCTCAATCTCTAAAACTCATAAGTTATGCAACACCTTTGCATCTCCTTATATAGAAAATATAACTTCTAATCCTAATAGGATAACTCCCATAACGATATATTTAGATAACTCCTAAATATATCTCTTAATCCTAATCTCTTTAGGATTGTTTGTGCTTCAAGCTTATTCCAACAAAGATATGTATCGCCGACAATATATTAAATAACATATATAGGGTCCATTTCGTTTGATATTGGTTACTATTCTAATGGATTACATGGAGCTATATATCAATATCATATGTCTCTTAACACACGACTAGCTTATTTATTTGACGTTCAACATTAGAAAAGTAATAATAATTAAGAATATAGTATACACAATATAATGTAGCATACATTCACAATTAATGGAGATAGATTATTATTATTTGTTTTAATAGTGGAGATAGCTGAAATAAAGAAATCTGAGAATGTACATACACAGACAGTACTGAACAACGAGAAAGCACATGGCTAAAATGTTGAATCCCCACAAACGATCAAATAAAAAGTTTCATGAATGTATAGCTTCAATGCATAAACACGAATACACATATATAGGAAAATATGTCTAGAAATGTATGTGTAAACACAAACATTTGTACAATTAGCTATTTTAAATTATTTTAATTAATTTATATATAAAACTTATTGGGATCAGGCAGAAGCATGTTCTATGTTCGAATGGGGTCAATGATTACTTTGACAAGTTGAACCTCTAGAGGCTTCTTCACTAAATTAAAATAATAAACTCATTAATAGTAATACATAATTGATTTAATGTTTAATTAAAATTTCTCTTTTTTAGTTATTGGATTGGGCCTTAACATATCGCTATTTTTTAGACAACAAAATACAATCAAACAACAACAAAAACCCTAAAATCCCCAAAATTGGGTTTAAATCAAATTCAACCGAGTTTTAGAGATAGCTTTAACTAAAGGAAAGCCCAAGCCCATTTAAGATAAAGCCTACAGCTTTTGCCTTTAGCCAATATTTTAATTTTCTTATTATCATATGGCCATGTGGTCGTTAAGAGCATGTGTGATAATGAGCCGAGTAATAGCATTCAGCGTAAAACTATCAAAATTAATTTTAAAACAAAAAAAACTGCAAAAAGATTTGATTCAATATCCTTTGCTGTGACATAATAACGAAAGCAGATAATCTCTAAAACAGTTTTCCTTCATGAAGCATTAAAACAACAAAAGATCGACAGCAAAGAAGACACAATACAACACATTGTCCAAGTAAAGCTCTTCTCACTTGAGAGGAATGAACCTGGAGGAGTGAGTAGCACCAACACCGGGCCTACCGTGCTTGACCGGCTTGTATGAGATGGAGAACTCAGCCAGGTAGTGACCAATCATCTCGGGCTTGATCTCGACTTGGTTAAAAGTCTTGCCATTGTACACTCCGATGATGCTACCGATCATCTCAGGGACAATGATCATGTTCCTCAGGTGGGTTCTCACCGGTTCTGGCTTCTCTCCTTGTGGTGCCTCCCTTTTCTATGTTATTCACAAACAAAAAAGCAAGTTTCATTAACATACATAATCGCAACCGAAGACAGCCAAACTTGAAAAGTATACATGAAAGACACGCTCATGAGTTTTTCACAAGGACACAAGACTCATGTCTTTAAAAGTAAAGTCTAAACTAAGACAACAATCATCAGAGGCAATGTAGTAGAGATTCTAAATGAGAAGTTAAGTTTGTCTTACCGCTTTCCTGAGCTTCTTAATAAGAGCCATTGGCTTCCTAGTCAAACCTCTAGAGAACCTATTAACCCAAAAACAAGAAACAGTTCAATAACCAAACATAACATAACATAAGAGAATCGTTATCTTTCTTCTTCTTCTTCTTCATAAAGTAATTTAACCTTCTGCGGATACGAGCAGGGAAGAGCTTGACAAGATCATCAGTAGACATATCAAGAAGAGCATCGAGATCTACTCCTTTGAATGCAAACTTCTTGAACGTTCTCTTTTTTGGCACTCCTGCTACTGCTACCTCTGGTTCTACTTCCGCCTACACATTTCATAGTTTACCAAAACCCATCATTATCTACAAAAAAAACTTGAAACGAAGAAGAAGAAGATATCAGAATAACTAACCATGATTGGATCTTAAAGCTTGAGAAACTCCGATTCTCTGCGTTTATGTCTTTTTTGCAAGCAAGCAAGCGAGAGAATAGGAGAGTGAGGCTATTTCGGCGGCACAAAGATATATGGGGACACACTTTGAGAACCCTAATTTAAGAGTTTGTTTATTTTGTTATTAGGGTCTATATATTACTTTTATTCCATACCAACCCCACAACTTTTGATTTTGTTCAATACTTAACCTTTTCTAGTCAAACTTTTCCCTTGGGCCTTTTCAAATTTTGTATTGGCATCTCCTTGTTTCTTATGGACATTGGGCCTATATAGGACTAAAACGGTGGATTCTGCAAACGTAGTAATTGCATAGTTTTCACATACATAGAATAGTTTTGGTTTTATTAACACTAATCATCATCATTATGATGTAATAACACACAAATCGAAAAGTATAACAGAAAATAAATCGAAGTTTAAATGCAATTGTTTGTTGTTATTATTAAGGGTGGAAAAAAAGAGAAAAGATCAAAGGGTAGGACGAGGAGAAAGGTACTTAGTATGGCGACCTTGAGCTATAATCTTACCACTCTTCTTCTTCCTCAATTCAACACTCGCTACTGCAACAGCTTTACCTACACGCAGTGTCTTTGACTCAATCTCTATCTCTTCCTGTAATAATAACATTCTAATATCAAATCTGGTTTCCTTTTTTTTCTTTCTTTTTTTTAAGGGGAAGGAGAATATTATTATTATTACATCGAGAAAAGCAGCATCGAGGTATGAAACATTGATCTCAACAGAAACACCTGTCTGCCAAACTCCGGTCGTTTGAATTGCTGCCGTTCCTATCACATCCACCAGCGTCGCCGTTGCTCCTCCGTGTAAAAAATTGCCTGCGTTCTTTCCTCCGCCGCAAAAATCGCCCAAATTAGGAATATTTTTTAAAAAAATCAAAATCGAAAAATTAGGGATTTTGTTTAAAATTACCAGAAGATGAGGAGGGACTTTCATGGAGCAAACGATTCGACCAGGTTCGATGAGATCTACTTTTATACCTTTTGTTACGAATCTCTCTATGAATCTGTTTGGTAATTTCGCCACTTTAGTTTCATTCTTCTCTTTGCCTTGTTCGTCTCTTTCTCCTTCGAGATACTTCTTCACCGATTCAGGATCCATACTTTTTTTTTTTTTACGAGGATTGTAATGTATGGATAAAGTTATGTGTTTTTGATCTGATCAGCTCTTTTTAAGGGCTCACGTTTTATTCTCATTTTGACTCGCTAAATATATACTCTGCTTTGGTGAAGGTTATATAAGATTGATTCATTACAAACTAATCATTTTAATTATGTTTGAATTATATTTTGTAGCCAAAAATACGAATAACATTGTCTAAAACAATACTCCTTTTATGATTTATAGGTTAAGCCTAGTTGGTTTTCAGGTTTAATAACCAAACGACACCGTTTTTTTAATAGTTTTCTCTTATGCGAAACTCACTCTTGAGTCCCTACCGTTTTTACAAATTTTCAGATTCTACCCTTATCTTTGTTCTGTTCTAAACTGCCCCTCCCTTTCTGGCGCCAATGACCGTTACTAGTAGACCGAGGTGTTGATGCTTTAGATGTTTCTCCAGAGTATCCGCTGCCTCGTGACAGTATCGATTGCCGGAGTTGGAAACGGTACACAACTGATAGGCTTTTCACCAAACCTAGACCGTCCTCGACCACCCAAACATTCCCTTGCATTAGCTGTAGTAACATAACCAAGAAAGAGTCATTAACATTATAGTATGTGCCACAATGGAAAGAAAATGTCGAACCTTTACGATATCTTCGCGGGTTTCTAAACTCGGGATCTCCTTCTCCTGCTCCGGGTTGCCGCTACTGCAACTAGTACTCGTCTCTTCGCCTTTAGAAGCTACCTTGAATTCAAATCTAACTTCAATGAATTCTTTGGAATAGCATTGTCGCCAAACCGCTTCTTGAGTATCTTTTCTCTCCATTACTTCTGAGTTTCCGCTTTCTGGTAAAACTCGGAAAGTCACATTCCCTTTGATCTTACGGTTCATTACACACCCGAGCATATCCAATATCAGTTGAAATACCGTCCTAGCATCACCTACTACGTAATCGGGCAATGCTCTATCAACTTCGGTTGATAAACCAAAACCGTTACCAACGCATAAACACCTCGCCAAGCAAGCTATTTCTTTTACTACAGAACGCAAACTGAAACAATGTGTCTCAGGAGCGCGGATTGTCCCGTTGTTTATATCTCTTGCGTTGTTCACAAGCTGTAATAGTAACTCGCTTGTCCTACCCATAGCATCGACGATAACCTTTTGGTTCTCGGGTAATTTCCCGTCCTGCGTTATCAAAGGAAGCAGCCCGAGAATAGACTGCACAGGACGCCTCATGGCATCACTCATCATCTGCTCGAACGCAGCTTTGGCTTGATTAGCTCTCAACGCGTTCTCCCTTGCAACCTGAAGTGCACGGTTCTGTTCAGCAAGCTTCTCCCTCATAAGCTGAGACTCTTCGAGAATCACGGCGTGAGAGATCGCAACCGCCACTTGATCAGCAACAACCTTTACAATCTCTAGCTCGTGGTAAGTCCAATCTCGCGACTGCCCTAGCGGAAGCACACAGACCAAGATCGCGTAACACATGTGTATCGCTTCGGGTGTGCCTCCTTTAAAGTTACAAACACGAAGCATAGGGACTCTTATCCCAACCGTAGGACCCGGATTGCCTCTACTAGTAACCGAAGCAAGCGCAGAGCTATTACTCAACATATTAACCTCTTCACTTCTCTTAATCCTCACAACATCCGACTCGGTTATAGGTATCGAAAACCCGCCATTACCCACATCCCCACTAACATCATCGTTCCCCGGTCTTAACTCGTGAGTAAGATTCATCTCTGTCTTGATCTCGTTCGGTATCCAAACCGCGCAGTTCTTGAGCCCTAAAGTCTTGGACAACTCAACAAGCGTAGTGTAGAGTATAGTGTGCCTATCAAGAGACGTTCTTATCTTCCTAGTAAGCATACGAACATGTAAACTAGTCTCTGTCTGTTTCATTATAATCCCAACTTCGCGATCAAGCTCTCTCGTCTTCTTACTCAACATAAATTCTCTAACTTTAGCCTTGAGAAGCAAAGGCAAGAGAGTAACAAGCGAGATAGCAGTGAGAAAAGAGACAATACCAGTCAACATTTTGAAGACAGTGACAGCTGTCATGACCCAAGACAAGTGTGGTCCGTAAGTGAAACCAGCAAGCAAATGGGTCAAGCCACATAGAACAATGAAAGCTATAAACTCACACACGACCCAATTGTAAGGGGAAGGCACATTCGTGCGGCTAACGAAGTAGAGAAGCTCTATTGGGATTGAGAAATAAGCGACTGCGATTAGAAAGTCGCCGACTTTCTGCGATTCCAGGATTATCTCGTACCTGAAGTAACTGTCTTCTTCGTCGCAGTTGCATAACGATAAACCACCGTCGTTGTCTTCGCCGGAGACGGAGATTATTACGATGAAGAAGAAGAAGAAGAACAAAAGGCCTTGTAATAACAATGTCTTTAACATCGATTCGATTTCTCTTACTGATACAAAATAAAATATATTTTTTAATAAATGAATTTTTCGTTCGTTCATACCAAGAAACTAATTTTTCTCCCTAAAAATATATGAAACAAAAAATCAGAATCCAACAACTTTACCAGAGAATAAATCTACACAATTGTAACAGAGAAAGAAGCTAATTTCAGATGAGATATTATAATATTACATCTTGCATTAAAAAAAAAAACATTACCTGCAAGTAGAATTCTACAAATTGTCGAATAAAAAAAGATATCCAAGTCTCGAACCACTTTTTGGGTTTCTTTGATTCTCTCTCCCTCTATCTCACGAAACTCACCAGAATGTAGAGAGAGAGAGACTATGCAAGTGAATTTGGTGAGGGAAGAGAGAGAGAGGAAGAAGAAGAATTAGGGGGAGAGACTGAAGAAGGAAGTTGGTGGGACCCATAAAACGGTACATGAAGAGAACATAGACGTTTTATTTTTAGTTTAGAACACAACACGAGCACGACATCTTGACCTACGTGGACTCTTTCCAATATCAATTATCAGATTCTCTTTTATCTTTTTTTATTTATTTAAAAATAGGTATTTAATGATTGTAATATACAAAGAAAAATAAATGTTACCATATCAGAAATTAATTGCTTTTGCATAACAAATTGACAAGTGACAAATTAAGGAAAAAATAATATTTGACTATTGTATTGCTTCTCTATATTTTCATTAATGTTTTTTGGGATTTTTATGTAAAATTAGAAAATAATACTTTTATGCAATTTTTCTCTCTAACACGTTAAGCTTGCCCGATAATGTGACCTACTTATTATTTGGACAAGAATTTGTTTTATGTTCCTTTTCTGAGACATTATTTAGCTAAACACTCCATCTTCAAATTTCTATTCAATTCATAACATACCGAATCAATTTTTGTGTGGGCCTAACCCAACTAAACCCTTACCACTAAAAGGGTGTAAATTGCTAAAGCATCTCTTTAAAATATGCAAAAAAGAAATATTGGTAATTTTCATTTAAATCCGATTTTATTAACCAGTCTAATATTTGAGTTTTGTACCGAATAAATTTAGAAAAAGGTCAATATATATAAATATATATATAATATGTTGAGATAAAAATAAAGGCACCAGTGGTCTAGTGGTAGAATAGTACCCTGCCACGGTACAGACCCGGGTTCGATTCCCGGCTGGTGCATGTTTTTATATTTTTGGCTTCTTCCTTTTAAGGCAATTAACGATACGTGTCGAGTAACGAACACGTGCTGCTGATTCTCTTCTGTTTCCTCCTCGTCAAGACAAAACAAAGACATCAACAACTTTACTTTAGGCTTGGTACTCTACTCCCTTTCATCTTTTTTTTTTTTTTTTGTCATCTGGTTTTTTATTTAATCAAAAGTAACAAACATAAGCTTTTACAATCCTAATCCAGAAGAACACACAACCATAACAAACAAAATGCATTAAGAACTACTAAAGCCCAAACAAAATCCCATAAACCAGGTTGACCTAATCCAAGCTTAAGATGTTGTGCGCCGCTTCTGACGGAGATACGCGACAGGTCGGAGCTACGGTTGTGCAATGGTCGGAAACGATATTGATGTTGCCATTGATAAAACCGCTAAAATTTCTTTTCATCGTTCTTCATTATCGACAGCCACGTCGATACGAATCACCGATGAAAACTTTAAAGAACAATGCTCAACGCCTCTTTGTATCAGATCCACACTTCAGAACTTGCCATGGAAGACCACCATAGATTTCGGGAGTCATAAACGAGGGCTATGAACTCGACACAAGATAGATATAAGACTTAAAGCCGGATTTAAACCACAAACTGAAATCCGTTCAACGGAAAAACAGAGGTGAAAACCGTCGCTAACCGAGGATGTTGAAGAAGTCCACATTGCTAGAGAGTAGATACTAGAATCAAAGCAGCCAACGGAGCTAACGAAGCCTCCGATACCGAAGCAAAAGCCAACGAGATGGGGCTAAAGAAACCACCATAGCCTGGAGTCAAAGCGGACAACTCCGATAGAAAGATCCGGAGCTTCCGAGTCATAGCGCAACAACCGAGATCATAAGTCCTTTAACCTCGAAGACCGATTCAAATGAGAACACAAAGAGAGATGCGGGATATACGATTTATCTACGAGAAGAACTGATGTTGCACAGATTCACCAAAGGATAAATAAGACAGAGTCGTGACGGGAAGAAACACAAACCCCAATGTCGCCAAGCTAACCCTCCGAGCAGATCTGAACTTTGCCAAGAGTACGAGGCTTCATTTCAGCAAGTCAAAAGCAGTCCTTAACCCATCATCCAACATATCCAACAGATCTGAAATCCATAAGGTTACATCTCATCAAAATTATTCTCAAAAACCAAACACTCTCACTCTCGAAAAAACTCCACACTTCACCAACCAACAAAGATCTAGACTAAGGAAGAAAAAGTAAGCAGAAAGACAAGGGGTATGACCGACGCCGGCGCTGTAGGAGCCACCACGCGCCGGTCACCGACGAAAGCTCTTATTTCTCTCTCAAGCGGCGGAGAGTTTTAGCAAAGGACCACTCCCTTTCATCATTTAACCAAAAAAAGAAAGAGAAATGCATGCATCTTTAACACGTAAGGTAAAGTACATTGTCATGTAAACTAATAAAAAAAATAATGCAGAAAATAAATTTGTTTTGTGCTGTCCAACAATGATTGGAGAACAAAAAGAGTTGGTTTGTTTAACATTTTCTGTTTCTAGAGAATAATTTCTTTTTGGTTTGTTTTAGTATAATTGTTGTAATAAGGTGTTTGGGCCTATTTTGTTAACATTTTTACTCGCTTTTTTTATGCCTTGGAAGGCGTTTAGGCCTCACGGACTAGTTCGTGTTTCGACGATGTAAGCCCAAATAGTCACATGTGGAGATAGTTTTTTTTTTGTCTTTCATATCTTAACCTCACCTTTCGCTTTCAATTCATCTTTTCTATAAAACGTGAAATAAATGGCCATTTATTATCTTGGTTGTTTAGCTTTGTGTGGTCTCCGATTAAACTCTTACTCTACATTTTAGCCTCATAATAAGGAGGTGGTAGGTTGAATCATGCTAAATTCAAACTTCTTACAAGAGGTGGTAGTTGGAAGTTTTGCCCATGATATGCTTTACATAATTTTAAGTTACGAATTATATTACAATTTATTGTTACGTTTTAAATGTTGATCATGGTATATGATGATAACTGTTTATACGGTAAAATATTACAAAATATAATTGCATAACTAACTCATTGTTAATTCTTGATTATCACAAAGTTTTAAAAGATGCTTAAATCCACTCATAGTGCGAGCAAAGGGTCTATATTGTTTTGAAACCTAACTCCATACGTGTCTACATCAAAACTCATTTATTGTGTTATTAACTTACCTAGCCATAAATTAGCCCCAAAAATAAAATAATAAACTTACCTAGCTATAACAACCGTTTGCTTTTTCATCAACTCTATGATACGTAAAAATAAGTTTTTATCCACGTAAATTTTTGGTGATACAAACATAACTAAAAAATTTTAAACAAAAAAAAACATAACTAAAAAATCTAAAATTAATAACACTAACACCTATGAAGCGAAGAAACATGACGTAAGCATGACGTGACTAAAATGTACATAGTTATAAAATGATTTTCTGAAAACTATATTATATTTTTTGTAAATTGTTTGCTACTTTTGAGACAACCTTTGATTTCTCTAATTAGTTGATTCAGCTTTAGAATTTTTTTATTTACTATTACAGGAAAAGTTTGTTTGACCCCAAAAAAATATACTAGCGTGGAAGACAATTAATTTCTATTATTGTTGCTAGCTGTTAATTTAGGGTTTTAGATTTCTGGCCTCTAGTGAAAATAGTAGTCGGATATAATCTTATATATTAATTGGAAAACATTTTTTCAAAATGCCCTTGAAATTTTTTTTATTTCCTATCAAATGTCATTGCATTTTTTTGTTTAACCTATGGTTTTTATTGGGTTGAAAAAAATTAAATAGACAATAAGAAAAGTCCAACATGAAGGCCCAAACAATTTCAATTTAACTAACATTTAAAATATTTTAAAAACAAATATTAATATAGGAAGTTGCTATAAAAAAAATCTTAATAAAGGAAATATAAAATCTATGTTAAAAAAATACAAATCATAATAGCAAATACATATTTAAATTGAGGAATTCACAAGACTACACCTATTCAACCCTTCTTTCACAAAATTACATCTAATTCAATATTTTCTATAACTACACCCTTTTAAAAATTTAAAAGGTTGATTTATCCTTAAAAAACTATCAAAATTTAAATCTTTTCATTTAGGTTCGCTAATTAGTGTTTACAATATAATATTAAAGGGTAGATTTTGTGTAGGTAGAATTTATTTAGATATAATTTTGAGTGTTTAGATGTAGTTTTTGAAAATAACTTTGAAATGAGGTATTTTGTAAAACGCAATTCAAATGATGTAGTTTTGTAATTGTCATTTTAGTTTTTGTAACGGGTCGTTAAAAGATCACAAAAAATTTAAACGAATGATAATGGTTATGATATTAAATCGAATTCAATTTATGCACAAATATTTATGTGTAATTTATCAACGGGTCAAAAAATAGCATAAATAATTCATTATATATAACTAAATATTCGAAATATAAAATTATACATAAATATAATTTTGAACTTTATATTAAATATAATTCAGTAAACTATTTTTAAATTTGTATCAAGACATCTTGGAAGGTATATCCCGGGGTAAAAATACACGGATGAATCTCGCGTTAAACCATACCTCGCACAATCTACATGTTTTATTTAATGTATTTTATGAAATAAGAGACTATCTAAATATAATCCAAGTCGGTGAAATTTTTTTAATATATATATTTTTACTAAATAATTATAAATATATAAAATTAAAAACTATATTAATTTCCGCACATAAGTGCGGGTCCTCGTTGCATTTAAAGGAAAAGCCCAAAAACGATTTTGCTTCACTAATGTTAATTTCTGAATATAATCTCTTACCGACACATTTTCTCACTCTGCCTGCCTATATATACATGCTTCTTCTATGTAGCTTTTTCATAACTTGTAATCACAAAACTTGCACATAAAAACATATTAACAAAAAAAATATTAAAGTAATGGCGGCTATTGTTTCAACAGAGTTTGATTCATACAACGAGCGCAAGGCTTTCGACGAGACACAAGCAGGCGTGAAAGGTCTCGTTGATGCTCATGTAACTGAAATCCCTCGTATGTTTCACGATCCTTTAGGTACCTTGCATGACAAGAAACCTCCTGTTTCTTCCTCTGAGTTTGCAATCCCTATCATTGACTTTTCAAGCCTCCACGTGGATGCCACGTCACGTCAAGGTATCGTGGAGAAGATCAGAGATGCTGCAGGGAAGTGGGGATTCTTCCAAGTGATTAACCATGGTGTTCCTTTAAAAGTTCTTGAAGAGGTTAAAGAAGGAGTTCAAAAGTTTCATGAAGAAGATCTTGAGGTCAAGAAACCCTACTTCTCTCGTGACTTCTCCAAGAAGTTTGTTTACCACAGCAATTTCAATCTCTATAACTCTTCTACTATTAACTGGAGAGACACCTTTGGTATCTACATGGACCCAAGTCCTCCAGAAGCTGAGGAGATCCCTGAAGCTTGCAGGTATTATAACTACTTTCTTCTTCTTCTTCTTATATGTAACATTGAACATGATGTTGTTACTTAATTAGTGGTTTTAAAGAGTCATTTTTGGATTCATTTTAGGGATGGTGTGTTGGAATATTCGAAGCACGTGATGAGCTTAGGTGGTTTGCTCTTTGAACTTCTCTCAGAAGCTCTTGGTTTAAGCCCCGAGAGTCTTAAAAACAAAGGTTGTATGAAGGGTGTGCTTATGCTTAGCCATTATTACCCTCCTTGTCCACAACCTGACCTAACTTTAGGCACAAGCAAGCATTCAGACAACTCTTTTATCACTATTCTACTTCAAGACCAAATCGGTGGTCTTCAAGTTCTATATCAAGACTGTTGGGTCGATGTCTCTCCTACTCCTGGAGCACTTGTCATCAACATCGGAGATTTCTTGCAGGCAAGTTTTAAAAATACATATGTAAACCCTAAACCTAACGTAGAACACAAGTTTTTCTAATTAGATCATTCTTATTCTTACACAGCTGGTATCGAACGACAAGTTCATAAGTTCGCAACATAGGGTTCTTGCAAACAAAACGGGACCAAGGATTTCGGTGGCTAGCTTTTTCAGCACAAGTATGCATCCAAACACAACGGTATACGGACCAATGAAAGAGATTTTGTCTGAAGAAGAACCCGCGAAATACAGAGAGTTCACCATACCTGAGTACTCTGCAGGATACTTGAAGAAAGGTGTTAATGATGAATCTCATCTTTCATATTTCAAGATTTGAAAAAAAATCAGAATTTCAAGAATAAAAAGTCTTATTTTCTCTGATCTATGAGTTTAAGATATGTGTCTGTGTCTCGTGCATTATCTTGTTGAGTTAGTTATTGTCTTTTTTGTGTATCCCATATTTATAAATTCGTACCTACCTTTTAGCTATCTCATTACTACATTGAGTAACTATTTATGCTAAAATTAAATAATGAATTGTGTGTCTCAGGATATATGTCCTTGCTTAAGAATATCGAAATCTTGTATTTTGTATCAGAATAAAAGTTATTATTTTCTCTGTTTTAGAATTTTCAAATGAATTGTTATTTTGGGAAATCTTTATGAATATCCTTCTTTTGAAATAGTGGAAGTTTTTTTAACATATTTATGCAAATGGTACGAAATATTTTTTTACAAAAAAAAGTGTTCAGATTTAAAATTTAAAGAAAATTGCCAAGAGTTGGTGTGACTTTTATGTTTCCTTGTAACATTTAATGCTACGAGAAAACTATTCATTTTATGAAGTGGTCTTTGGTTTTATTTGAAATGAAACAGTTTTGTTCACGTCGACATTTTGTCCCCAAATGTAAACCAAATATTTCGAAATTACAAATAGTTTTTTTTTTGTTAAACGAAATTACAAATAGTTTGGTGTGACTTTAATGTTTCCTTGTAAATGTTACGAGAATAGTAACTTTCTATGATACTACTAGTCAAGTACTCATCAACTAAACTACTCTTGACTTTTAAACAGTGGATCTATATATATTTCCTTTCCTACCTTACCCTCCAAAATAGTTTTAAATAATTTCATCTCAAAATAAAACAAATGAAAACACAAAAAAATATAAAAATAAATAAATAGATAAGTGAAATTGAATTAGGTGTCCAAATAAACAGGCAATATTGAAGAACTTTTTGAACATCCAAAAGAGAAGAAACATCTCTTCATTACTCTGTTATTACCACCACTACTACTACTAACATCTTCCGTACGACCACCACCGTCACCCGCCAACGGAATCTGCCTGTTCCGACTACTAATGGCCTCTTGAATCGCCACGTAAAGTTGTCGGTCCACTGAAGAATCCATTGAGATTGATCTTCTTATAGGTTGAATTTCGCCAAATTGATCATCTAATCTGCTTCGAGTATCGATACATTCGTCTCCCATACTCGCCATTTTGTGAAACTTTCTACCTCTTTTATGCATTAAGCGATAGTCGACCTTTCTAGGTGAAGTATTGATAAATTTCTGGGTGTTTCCGATCAAGCCCTCGTCCACGATAACCCTTTCTTGTAACGCAAGAAAGTCTTTGTTTCTCGTGCTTTGTCTGTTATTACCATTACTAGTTCCAAGCTCGATCACTACAAAGTCATTGTCCCCTCCTAAAAACTCCTCTGTCTCAAGATTCCGGTTCCGAGGAGAATTATTTCCCGGTGAAGAACTTGGTGCGGAGATTAGGTCAAGAGGGTAACTTGCATCACAAGAAACACTTGTTCTACACAAAGGGCAATTAGCATTACCTTGAAGCCATATATCAATGCAATCAATGTGGAACATGTGACAACAATTAGGTATAATCCTAAGCTTCTCGTCTTCTTCAAACTCACTTAAGCAAACAGAGCATTCTTGAGAGCTTTTGTTCTGATCTTCTTCTTCGACGTTTCTTTTCTTGAATTTTAAGATTGGTATTGCTCTAATGGCTGATTCTTCAAGACCTCTGTTTAGTTCATGAGGAGAGTATATCATTAATGGGTTTTGGTCGCTGTTTCCTCTTCTGCGGCGGCGAAAGATGTCGATTTGGTGCCAATTAAGACAACATTTGATAACGAAGACGTAGTAACTTACAAGCAAGAGTGCGGTGGCTAAGATTCCGATCACCGCGACGGCGATTATGGGGAAGTTTGTGCCGGGAGAGCTTGTTCGTGGGAATATAGGGTTTGTGAATGTTCTTGCCGGTGGCGGCGGCGGCGGAAAAATCAGATTGTTGAAAGGGTTACCACGGTTCGTTAGATCCATTGGCTACAAAAAAAAAAACTAAATAAAAAGAAGAAGAAAAAAATACAAAAACGACCCTTTAGGGTTCTGATAATAATAAAGGGAAAAAACGAAGAAATCAAGAAAACAATTATTTTCTTTTGAATCTTTGTTTTTTCTTTTTATTAAGAATCTTATGTGTGTTTGTGTGAGAATTTATGACTTTATATACGTATTTGCGTGTGTAATAGAAAGCCTAGAAGAAAGGAGAAACAGAGAAGTGGTAGAGGAGAAAAACAGAGACTTGAGTAAATGATGTGAATAGAGAGAGAAAAAGAGTTGGTGAGATTTTAGAGGACTCTTTATATGATTATTTAGCTTATCATAACTTTAAAGAAAAAATCTTTTTATTAATTTCTATTTTCTCGATCTATGTGACTCGTTTGCTGTAAGAGTTATTTTCTAAAAAAAACATTTTTTTTTGTACTTTTAGTGTAGAAAACAATAATAAGAAGAAAAACATAATTATTTACAAGTGGATTAACTAATTAATTTTTCTATGTAGATTACGTTTATATTTAATTCATAATATGTACTGATGATAAACTTGGATTCACTAATCCAGTAGTACCATTTTTCAAGTATTAGATTCTGTAAACTCTAGCTAACCATAATTGTCGGTTACTAATTTTAAACTATTTTTATTTTAATTTTAATTTCAAATAAATGATGTACGGCATTATTAGTTTCTTGTATCAAAACATTTACAAATTAAACACAAGGTTTGTAAACTTATTAATATAGAGAATTCACAAAATTACATTCTTTCAACTATTCCTTCGTAAAACTACTTTTAATTCAATATGTTTAAATATTTACATATTTTGAAAAACTTAAATGATTAATTTACTTTTTAAAAGATTACCAAAATTAAATTTTTTAATTTGGGTTCGCTAATTAGTGTTTATGGTATAATATTAAATGGTAATATGGTATGAGTAAAGTTTATTTTGATTTAATTTTGAAGGTTGAAGTGGAGTTTTAAAAATTGACTTTAAAATAGTGTAATCGTGTAAAATGTAATTCAAAATATGCACTTTTGTAATTGTCTCATTGATATATTTGTTGATTAGTAACCTTAAGTGGGAAAATCAGAAAGAGAACAATAGTCAAAACCACCTCAAGAAGAACTCAAAACTTTTGTTTTGGTTTTCCATTTCCTATTTAAAAACTATTATAACCGTGGAGAAAACAAATCATTATAAAAATTGGGGAGCAAAAAACAATTAAACGATAGACAAAATAAAAAAGACAAAGGAAGACAATGTTTCCATACTCTATCGTGTAAGTATGTTTGACAAGTTTGGCTCACGACGACAGAATTGGTTCGGTGAGAATACAGTTTCGTCTTTTATTTAAAATATTTCTAATCAATAATTTCTTATCTTTTGCAACAAAAATATTAGTAAAAATACCTATCCTCACAGCTATGTATTTCAAATAATAATTGCAACAATTGTTGTGCTTTCCGTAATTTTGGGTATATATGTGTATATTTTGGTAAGAGATACTATAAATTTGTTGTTTCTAAATTTGCTCTAAGACTATATAATAAGGAAAACGTGCCCACGACGGAGACACGACCTTGAGTAGTAAAATTTAGTTTTATTAATCTTTTATGTAAGTCTTAATGTTTAAAACTTGTTATGAAAACCTTGTAATAAGTATCAGATTATATAGAATCGGTTTACATTTGGTTATCATTGGTTTAGTTGGTTTAGTTTATGTTTACAATAGATTGTTGTATTTAAGAACTTCTTCTTCCTCTTTTGTCACTTAATGAAGATATTTCACAATCTAATTCTCTCAATCTTGATGACGTTGAGAGAATCGAAATGGTATCGAGCTTTCCAAATCTTCATTCAACATCATAATCATCTTCCGCTTTCATATCCGTTCATCTCCGCCGCGTTTCATCCCGTTTATCGCCGCCGCGTTTTTCATCTCCATTCATCCGTTGCGTTTTTCATCTTCCGTTTTTTCTCGTTTTTCTTCTTATTTCTCAGGATCGATTCGCTTTACCAATCGATTCCTCGTCTTTAGCTTCACCGATTCATCGGTTGTTTCTCTCGAATCGGCCGCGTCTTTCGTCGATTTCGTTCTCGTCTTTCGCCGACTTCGGCAACATCTTCGTTTTCGTTTTACGTGCTTGAATCTCATAGATCTGCTTCTTATGGCATCGTTTTTTTTTTTTTTTTTTTTTTTTTCATTGATTTCAAGTTCTGGAGCTTTCTTTGATTTCTTCTAATGCTTGTTTCTGGATCGATTCGCTTTATCAATCGATTCCTTGTTTGATTTCTCACCGTTTCACCGTTTATCATCTCGAATCGGTCGCGTATTCACCGATTTCGTCTTCATCTTCGTTTTATCCGATCTATCGCATCGCGTTTTCATTCCGATCGCGTTTTGTTCCTATCGATTCTTCCGATAGTGTTTGTCTTTCTGATTCATCTTCATCAAGCTTTGAATTATCTCGAGTCGAGCTTCTTTTTTCCGCATCTTGTTTCACGATCAATCATCATCTTCATCGTTTGCTTTTGAGCTTTAATTGCTCAGTTATTGATCGATTATCCGATCGCGTTTTTCAGTTTGATCATCAAGTGATCTCCGAGTATGACATATGTTTGCTTTCAGTGATGGATTTGTATGCATCCACACATGATTTTGTTGAGACTATGGCACCGTCAGTGAATCTCTTGTCACCGATGCGTTAAGCTTCGTCTATGGCTCTCTTCTCGCGACCACCGGATATTCTACCGAAAGCTATTGTTTGGCTAGAATACAATGAATTACAAGAGATCGGTTATGAACTTCATAAGTCTTCGTGTCGATCTCCTTCACCGATTTGATTAGTATATGGAACCAAGTCTTACTTTATTTGCCTAGAGAATGTCTTTCTGGTTTTGGTGGTTGTTGGTTTTATTGTTGCTGCTGGTGGTTGGCGTCTCTTTATTCGTCAAGTTCAAGGGGTATTTGGATATTGTGGATCACTTGGTCTTTTGGTTTGTTGTGTTCATGCCACTAATGAAAAAGGAGACGTCCTCTTTCGTATGCTGGTCGATTTTAGTTGGAATTTATAATTTCCAAAGTAGTGTTCCATGGCGACGAAATATGGTCAAGAAAGACCAATCAAAGGGTTAATGGAGTTACTCCCTTCCTTCTTCAAGTTAAGAGCCGAGAATTTGGTTATATTGGGTATACAATGGTGGCTCGTTCTTATTGTTTCAAGTCAATACTTGAACTCCTATATTGGTCATTACCAAGACCTCCTGAAGATAAACATTTGTGTTCTCCAACTCTTATCCTCACAAGTTCTCATGAAGATTCACACACATGGTGTTATGAAAGTGAGACTGTTTGGATGAAAAGAGATAATGACACTTGCGTGTCTCCTCCTTACTTGGCCACAAACATAGAGAGACTTCATGAATCGTTGAGCTGTTATGTTCTTCACTTGTGCTCCTCTCGCTATCTTTATCAAGCCTCATTACGATTTGAAGTTACTTCCATCACTTGAAGATTCATGGAGTTATGAAAGTGCAAGCTGAAATGACTTTCATCTTGAGGGGGAGTATCAGATTATATAGAATCGGTTTACATTTGGTTATCATTGGTTTAGTTGATTTAGTTTATGTTTACAATAGATTGTTGTATTTAAGAACTTCTTCTTCCTCTTTTGTCACTTAATGAAGATATTTCACAATCTAATTCTCTCAATCTTGATGACGTTGAGAGAATCTGAAAATAAGGATATTCGAAAAGACACTTTATATTAATCGGCTCTTTGATGTAAACCAAAACTGTCAGAAAAACATAGTGAGAAATATGAAATCACAAATCGACAAAAATAGATTCAGATCCATTGTTAAAACTTACAGAATAAACAAATGAATTACATTTTTTATTCGATTGTGATATTTTATGCATATTTGTATTTTCCGAATATAGGTGTGTGATTATTTAGAATTGATAATAAAAAAAAACATTTCAAACTGGATTTGTTTGACTGTAACACTTACAAATTGTGTTCAGTTTTATCAAAAAAAAAAAAAAAATTGAGTCAATTGACTAGTCTAACATAAAACATACTAACAATTGACTTTGACCAGAGACGAAATTATGGGATCCTGAGGATTCACCATCGTGCGCCACGTCAGCCACTAGTCAGACATCAACGGTGAGATTGATCAGCAGCACGTGATGTTTGGTCGGTCACGTGACTGCGTCAGGCTAATATTAATATTTAATACACGCGGCTCCGTTAAGATTAATACTAGTATCCTTTTCGTTTAATTTTAACGTTTAAGGTTTTAAATTTTTATTTGAAATTGAGATTACGCTTGATACATTAGGGATCTTTCTTGACTAAAAATTATGATGCACAAGTCCTTTATTTTATACAAAGCTTTGACTTTCGCTTGACCATTTTAAGAAAAATTAAGAGCAACCTTGGGTCAACGTATTTGAACTATGATATTTGTGCAAGTCCAAACATCCTATTATAATGCTAAATCATTTATTGTGTATACTGTATTTTAGTATTAACTTTAAATTATACGCTACAGTACTGTGTGCAGCATATGGTGTAAGTGTAACTAATCTTATATTATTAATACAGAAGACATAGAGAGAAAATTATTGGAAAAATCCTACGTGTCATCACCAGATTAATTATGGTCTCATATCATTAATGATTCATTGAAAATTCATAAAAACCCAAAACAAAAAGTCCAATACAAAAAACCCAAATTTATCACAAAAGTATCTTAAATTGACATAATGAATGGATATAATTTTAAACATGTTGAAAAACTTATAAAATATAGAAAATATAATATTAACAAATTCATAAGAAATTCAATTTTATTCAACATCGAAACGACAATGATAATATTTTTCGAAGATAAATATTAATATAGTAATAGTAATAATATTTGTAAATAAAACATTATAAAAACCAAAATACAATATATTTTGTATATATACTTTAAATTTAAACTCCGCGTTAAACACGGATCACATGAGATCCAAATTCTTTTTATTTCATTTTATACTACACGTTGTTTTTACCAATAAACATTTCTTTTTTATTACGTAAATTTTTATCCCGCGCTTAACTTCTTAGTTTCTTTTTATTATGACAACGCATATGGTAACTAATTAACATTATGAAAATTTATACACATGGTCACGTATAAACTTGGGCTGGGCCATTAAATTTATTTATTTTTCTCTCCAAATAAGGTATTTATCAAGTGGTGCTGGGCCCACATCTTGTTCACCACTCCAAATACTGTACTTATGAAAAGTTGAAAACTTATTAGACTAAAAATTAAAGTTATCGCCATAAGAATTTAAATTTTGTCATAAAACAATTTATTACTTATTTGTTTGTAAACTTAAATAACTTGATTAGTTATTTAATTAAAAAAAGCAAACTCATAAATCCTATATCTTTTACAATTATTCTGTACTTTAGAAGCTTCGTCTATTTGCTATAAGGTTAATATTCATTGGTTAATTTAACCTATATATCTAATTAAGTGTATCGACCTTGCATAGACGTTGGTGATTATATGATATATTCTCCTTATAAAAATCATAATATAAGATAATATTCAATAAGCCGGTTCATGCACGGAGACATGAAAAAAAAACATTTTTAAGTATAGCCTAACTCTTGTCCTTAAACTCTAGAAATCTTACACTAGTCGTAATGGCGACAACAAATGAGATTCTGATTCCGTTTAAATATTAACCATACAATATTTTCCTTTTCCACGTGTCATTATTTATTATCCTACAAAAATGACCGTTATTTTCAGTTACCTTATTAATCGCTGACTGTTGAATACCGGTAAAAATTAACTAATTACTAGTTTTTTGAAAAATGATTTATTAACATATAATCATTTACTAATCATGTCATTCGAATTACTATATGCATCTAATATAGTACTTGTTGTCCACTAGTCAAAGTCAAAGCAAAGTCAGATTCAAGCGAATTAATAATAAAATCTACACATTATTTTATAATAATGCGATGAAAGAGACTTCGTAAATCTGCTTTATAGACTTAAAAGAGCTTTTTCGAACACGTACGGGCACATAGAAGATTGAATCCACGAATAGTAGCAGCCTAAAAGGGCTAAACTAATTGTTTATATTAATATATATTATAAAAGTAATCAACTTTGTGTCTTTGTGACCATATATGTCATGAATTTTTACCATCATGATCTAGATACATTGGACATCTCTTTTTGTGTTTGTTTTTTTTCAACGGACTTAACGTTTTATTAAAGATGCATGAATCACGAGAAAAACCCACGTGACAAATAAGTAACTAGCTAGGTTTATAAAGTTCAATTTCGATAATTTAATTGGGTATACGGATGGAATGTTCACTTATACAAATTAAAGTCCTCCCTTAATTAGAAGTTTCCTAAGGATGGTTAATTAGACCTAATCTTAATTTGATGCATGGAACTTTACCAATTAAATATTGTGGACCTTCATAGCTATATATATGTACAACCTAATGAAACGTTTGATACAAATATATACATATATATATATATATAACATGATTTATGATACACCGAAAAATGTTTGAAGGTGTCATATGGTATATATAGTGATTAAAACATAAAATTTGAATATATAATTTTAGGACAAATCCAATACACTATATGCGTAAGCATTATTATTTCTTTGCTAGGTTAACGAAAAAAGATGTATCTTTTTAAATTTGATATAATTAATGTGAAAATTTAGGGTTAACACTATAATTCTTTTTTTTCTCTCCAAAAGGGCAAAGTCATATCAGCTTACGCGTATTGAAGCGCATAATTATTGTTTAAAAGAGTATTAGAGCATAATTATTGCATATCTCTTCCAGCACAAATTCCTAAGTTCTTTTTAATTTTTTAATTTATTTTTATTTATTTAAAAAAAAAAAAATTCAAAAAAAAAAATCACCAATCATGGAGCGCCACGTGTCAGCGGCCCATGAATAATGGAAGAAACGGTTCCGAAATAAGAGTTGCAAGAGGCTAACTCTAATGATTTTTGGTGGGTTCCATGACCAAGAGACCACTAAAAACTTGGGGTAATCATGGTCTTAATTAATTAAAATATGGTTCAACGAAAACTTCCTGAGTCCGTTTTGAAAGTCAACGCACGTGTGCACTACCAGGGTCAAACATATTCCTTGGCCCCACCCATAGCTCTTTTATTCTGTTGCACATCTTTTTTTGCAAAAACTCCATTACTGTACCATAAGCCATGGCTTAATATTATATTAAGGGACTGTCTAATTTGGTAAATTCTCTAACTTTTCGGGCAACTTTAACTTCGAGTTAAAAGATCTAGAATATTTTGCTCTAGTTACAATCTTACAGTAGCAGATTTAAAAAAATATAATTTTTTAGCATAAACATTGAACCCAAAATTACCCTTTATTTTTTTTATCCAGATGATTAAAGAACACATTGCACATTAATACAATCCAAACATTTAAAGAATGGGTTTTCTATATGCATACAGCGTAAAAATTATAATTTAGCAGTAAACATAAAGAAGAAGAAAAATCGTAATTTAATGGATACAAATTTTGTTTGATGTTTTTTACACCTGCTTTCATAAATATGAACCCTAAGTAAAACTTATTAAATACCGAACAAAGATTTTGAAACAAATAAAAAAGGAATAAAAGAAGGGGAATCTATACAAGATTTTATAAGTGGAGGCTTCGAAATTCGAACATCAGGTTTAATGGGCCCACTTGTTTCCTTGCCTATAAACCCCCCCCCCCCCAAATACAAAACACATAAAACAACATACGCTCAAAACATTTTCTACTTCTTCTTCCTCTTCTTCTTAATTACTTTGCATTTGTTTCTCTCTTAACACACAAAAGTAAATACATTCAAGCTTATATGGATCAAGGAGGTCGTAGCGGTGGTGGAGGAGGAGCCGAGCAAGGCAAGTTCCGCGGAGTAAGAAGGAGGCCGTGGGGAAAATACGCAGCGGAAATAAGAGATTCAAGAAACCATGGAGAACGCGTGTGGCTAGGTACGTTTGAAACCGCGGAAGACGCGGCTAGAGCCTATGATCGAGCCGCTTATTCAATGAGAGGACAAGCTGCTATTCTCAATTTCCCTCATGAGTATAACATGGGAAGTGGATCTTCCTCATCATCAAACTCCGCAGCCGCAACAACAAACTCTTCTTCCTCGTCGAGGCAAGTTTTCGAGTTTGAGTACTTGGACGATAGCGTTTTGGACGAACTTCTTGAATATGGAGAAAATTATAACAAGAATCATAACATTAACAACGGTAAGAGGCAATAAAAAAGGGAATATGCAATCGTTATAGATTGAAAATAATGTGACATTACCATTCACATTTAATATAAGTTATAACCAAGCGTATAAATGGCAAATAAAATGTAATTTTGAATCTATTTATACCAGGAATAAGATCCTTGCGTAATTAGTATTGAGAATGTATTAAATTTTCATTTGAAAATAAGTATTATATATATATGAAATTGCTATTTTATGTTTTGCAACATGTAAGCTAGGTGAATTCATATGTTTGTACCCTTTACATAAGTCTTATATATATATAAACAATTTCAAAAAGTTTCAAATAATCAAGTTTAGATATACAAAATTAGTCATTTGATGTCATACAATCATGCAATGACGGTGTATTCCTGCATGTACGTTTCAAAATCATTTTTATTAGCATTTAAATTCAGTAATTTTGATTTGTCATATAATGTTTGGATATAACCAAATAGGAATCATATTTTCCTGGTCAATCATACCTTTTCAACGTTGAAAACTATCTATTTTTGGTCAATCATATATACCTTCATATTTATAGTTGTAAAATTTAACAGTCTATTAAAATTATACAACTAGAATGTGAAGTACTAAATTAAGACAAAACACACAATTCAAAAGTACTTGAAAATTTAAGAACTAACTGAATTTTAAATTCGATTTTAAACAATATTTTTTATTTAAAAGGGTGGGCCCCGCCTTAGAATTAGAACAGTGAAACCCTTTTTTTGGACCACCACCATTCTCTTGTTTGAATTTCTTCAAGCCTTCGAATAGAGCGCCGTCGCTTCTTGACCCGGCGGCTGTTACAGAAGAGCCACCGTCCGTATCTGTTATCCGATCATCGGAAACGCCTCTTCTCCTCCTCTTCGCCGTCGATTTTTTGATCTTGAATCTCGTCGTCTTCAACCTTTAGAAGAGGATTAGTTGTTGAAAACAATATCTAAGAGGGCTTTGTATTATCTAATATGGGCCTTTTAAACAAAGCCCAGTTTTATATGAGCTTAAACTTTTAAAAACTGTGATATAAATAAAGTAAGATAGGTTTTGAGATAAGGAGAGAAACCACGTCCAATACAAATCTCTCCGGCATGGCGTCGTCTTACGCCGCTTTCTCAACGGTTACTCCGGCGATCAGCGGAAACAGAGACATGCGCCGCCGTGTAACTCCATCTCCGAATTCTCGGAGGAGATTGCTCAGAAATTCGGTTACGGCGAAATCGGCGACGGAGAAGACGACGAAGAATGTTATGGAGTATAGGAAATTAGGCGAATCCGAACTCAATATCAGTGAAATTACTATGGGAACTGTAAGCATAATAAGATGAATCTGACTTTCTACTGATTTCGATTTTTCCCCAAATTTAGGTTAGAATGTTTTCTTGTTAAAATAAATTTCAGATGACATTTGGGGAGCAAAACACAGAGAAAGAGTCTCATGAGATACTTAGTTATGCTATTGAAAAGGGCATAAACTGTATAGACACTGCTGAAGCTGTGAGTATTTTAACTTCTTGCTGAATTGTTTTGAATCTTTACTTCTCTATTGCATATGCCTTAGCTGATTATGAATGCCACTGTTTCAGTGACTTATCGTTTCTTTTATCGACTTTTTGTTTGTTTGTAGTATCCTGTCCCCATGAAGAAGGAGACGCAAGGCAAAACAGATCTTTATATCAGTAGCTGGTTAAAGTCTCACCAGCGTGACAAGGTATCACCATCTTTCTTGTTTTGGATTTTGTGTATTCTTTATCTTTTGTGTTTGAAATAATCAGTTTCTGTAGCAATGCTGTTATAGGATTTTATTGATGTTTTTTTCTTCTGTGTACAGATTGTTTTGGCAACTAAAGTATGTGGGTACTCTGAGAGATCAAGATACTTGCGGAACAGTGCAGAGGTTCTGCGTGTAGATGCTGCTAATATCAAAGAAAGTGTCGAGGATAGTCTCAAGCGCCTTGGAACTGACTACATTGATTTGCTTCAAATCCACTGGTAACATCGGTTTATTACATGCTCTAGTCTTTACTCATATGCTACATCTCTTGTGCATGAACTGTTTCAATATTCGTCACCGAATGTTGCAAAATCATGACTCTGATTTTCAGTCCAGGCCAGATCGGTATGTAGCACTCTTTGGTGATAGTTTCTATGATCCGTCGAAGTGGAGATCTAGTGTGCCGTTTGCCGAGCAGCTAAGAGCCTTCCAGGATCTCATAGATGAAGGAAAGGTAATGCTATTGAGTTGGTTTTTCTCTAAGTCTCCAAAACAGGATCTTGAAAGTTTACCTCAAATCCTGTAACAGATCCGCTACATCGGTGTCTCAAATGAAACTTCATATGGAGTGATGGAGTTTGTGCACACAGCAAAACTTGAAGGACTACCAAAGATTGTGAGTATCCAGAATGGTTACAGCTTGTTAGCCCGGTCTCGTTTTGAAGGTAAGTCTCTCTAGAGATATAGTTTAAAGCCACTTCGTCCCACGACCGTGCGAGCATGTCCTAAACTCTACTATTCTTGGTTTTATATATAATCACAGTTGATCTAGTAGAAGTATGCGAACCAAAGAATTGCAATATAGGCTTGCTTGCTTATTCTCCTCTCGGAGGCGGCTCGTTGTCTGGAAAATACTTGGGTACAGACACAGAAGCGACGAAAAATGCAAGGCTGAATCTTTTCCCAGGATTCATGGAACGTTACAAGGGCTCACTGGCCAAGGTTTTGCTTCTCTTGATGCAATCTATGCTTTAACTCTTTTAGGTCTAAAATGTGTTTCTTTGTAAAGGTCAGTTTTTTTATTTTCTGTGAAACTTAGGAAGCAACGATACAATACATTGAGGTGGCGAAGAAGCACGGTTTGACTCCGGTGGAGTTAGCTCTCGGATTTGTACGTGACCGGCCATTTGTGACGAGCACGATCATCGGAGCAACGTCCGTGAAGCAGCTTAAAGAAGACATTGATGCTTTTATGATGACGGAAAGACAATTTTCGCCGGAGGTTATGGCTGATATCGACGCCGTTTTCAAAAGGTACAAAGATCCTTCTTTCGTTTGAAACAAAAGAAAGTTTTCTCATGAACTTTTTTTGTGTATGATTATTTTATTATGACAGAAACAACTTGAGAACAATAGTGTGAAATTAAGAAAAATATGTGGAATAATAGAACAGACAGTGCATGAATTTATATTTTTGATTAGTATTTCTACGGACTTTTTAGGTGTGTATCCATCTTCGTGTTAATTTCTTGATTAAACCTAATTAATAATTAACACAAGCTTTAAATGGTCGTTAATTTAAATCATAGATCTTGATTTTTTCTTTGAGTCAGTAATAATAAGAAATCACCGACACAATGAATAAAAAACGCGTTAGCATAAGTTTGATTCCGTGTTAATAAATAGAGATCGGACAGTGACTTGTCCAATAGGCAACTGTTTTTTGTCTCTTGAATAGTCCGGTCACTATTTTCCTAAAAAGCAAAAATTTAATTCCTAGCCAAAAACTACCACTACAAAAAAAAAAAAGATAAACACCATGTGATTTTTTATTTTATTTTTGTTAAATCACCATGTGGGTTGTTGTTACTTATTAATGATGAAATTGAAAACGCATTATATGTCGAATCTACTTTTAAAGATTACGAAATCCCAACAAAAAATATATAGTCGTTTTCCAAATAAAATTATATTGATAATTACTTATTATTAGCAAAAAAATAAAATAAAGATAATTACAGCAAGTCGACAGTGAGGACACGGAGAAAGACTAAAACAAATACTCCAAAGAAACACAGTATACTTTATCTCTTTGCCCATAAATAGGCAAAAAATAAAACATTAAGGCAGTGAAAAAGGTATCATTCCCTTATAGATCTGAATCTATAAAGTTTCTCTTTTTATTTTTTTTTGTTAAATACTCGTTTCCATTGATCATATGCAAAAAAACATCATCACTCAAAAAAAAAAAAAGAATATAAAAGTTTCACTCACTTCCCATTCTCGGATCTCTCTCTGGACGAAACTACTCTCTTCTTGGTCGGTTAGTTCTCAATTTTTCCTTTTTTGAGTGTTATTTTTGTCAAGTTTCGATTTTGATTATCTGGGTCTTACTTATTTTGTTTTGTCTATTGAGATTCGTTTGAATCTTTCAATCTCATTCTCTGTGTATTGAATGTTTGTTAAAATTCAGTGAACGTGTTTCAATTCAATTTTCCCGGGAAATTAAGAAACTTTAGTTAATAAAACTTTCCCGAGAAAGTGAGAATGCTACTCTACTATCAGATCTACTAGTTTCTATTTTAATCCAAACCAAAAGTATCAATCTTTGACTTAGAAAAACAAACAAAAAAACTTGTCGGTGGGCTATTACAATACTACTAACTACTGTTACTTGGTTTCTACTTTAACTTGTTTGGTTCTGTATCAAAGATGCTTGTGAACCCAATAAACACGGATCTGAATCCAGTTAATTAAAATGGCTTGTTGTTTATTGCCAGTGATTATCTACTAATGAATGTTTAAAAAAAAGGTCTTATGCTTGTTCTCTTCTTTGTTTATGCAGAGAGAAGGAGAAACTATTTGCTCGCATTACTCTTTGTAGAGTCTTAAAGTTTCTTTATTTATTGGGTTTTAGATGATGAGAGGGAGATCTGATGGAGGCCAGAAGAAGAAGCTCATTGCTTCTCTCTGTGTTGTGGCTTTATTCGTTTGTTTCTTCTATATGTATTATGATTCATCTAGCCAAGGCTCATCAGCATTAGAATATGGAAGATCATTGAGAAAACTCGGTTCGTCTTATTTGAATGGTGATGATGATAATGATAATGGTGATAACAAACAAGATCAAGCTGTTACCAATGTAGAAGACTGTCTTGTTGTAGCCAAAAGCTTCCCTGTAAGTTTGTTTTTGTAAAGTTTAGTAACTTAACCAAAATTGTATAATGAAAGCTAACTTTTGTGTGTGTATATGTTAAAAGGTTTGTGATGATCGACACTCGGAGATCATCCCTTGTTTAGATAGAAACTTTATCTACCAAATGAGGTTAAAACTTGATTTATCTTTGATGGAACATTATGAACGACATTGTCCTCCTCCCGAACGAAAGTTTAATTGTTTGATTCCTCCACCATCTGGTTACAAGGTGCTACATTTTTAGCTTTCTTGTTGCTTTTGATTTGTCATGTTTCTGGTAAACTTCTCTTGATTGTTTTGTTTTTGTGTTATTTTGAGTTTAGGTTCCTATAAAGTGGCCTAAGAGTAGAGATGAAGTGTGGCAAGCTAACATACCTCACAATCACCTTGCAAAAGAGAAGTCTGATCAGAACTGGATGGTCGTAAAAGGCGAGAAAATCGTGTTTCCTGGTGGTGGCACTCATTTCCATTACGGAGCTGATAAGTACATTGCATCCATCGCTAACGTAAGCCTCTTTCTCTATGTTACTTGGAACAGGATTTTGTGTAATGATGATTCTGTTTTGTAATGATATATTTTGACATGCAGATGCTTAACTTTTCGAATGATGTATTGAATGATGACGGGAGATTAAGAACGGTTCTTGATGTTGGATGTGGAGTTGCTAGTTTCGGAGCTTATCTTCTCTCATCTGATATAATGGCAATGTCATTAGCACCTAATGATGTTCACCAGAACCAAATCCAGTTTGCGTTAGAGAGAGGCATCCCTGCTTACCTCGGTGTTTTAGGTACCAAGAGACTTCCTTACCCTAGCAGATCATTCGAGCTAGCTCATTGCTCTCGGTGTAGAATCGATTGGCTTCAAAGAGACGGGATCCTTCTTCTTGAGCTTGATCGAGTACTAAGACCAGGTGGTTATTTCGCTTATTCCTCTCCTGAAGCTTATGCGCAAGACGAAGAGGATTTGAGGATATGGAAAGAGATGAGTACACTTGTCGAAAGAATGTGTTGGAGAATCGCTGCTAAAAGAAACCAAACCGTGGTTTGGCAGAAACCGTTGAGTAATGACTGTTACTTGGAGAGAGAACCTGGTACACAGCCTCCTCTCTGTCGCTCAGACGCTGATCCTGATGCGGTTTCTGGTGTGTCAATGGAAGCTTGTATCACTCCTTACTCCAAGCGTAAGTCTTGCTTTCATGGCTTGTTTTTTTGTGTTAGAAATAGATAGTCATTTAACAATCTTACTTTGTTCTTACAGATGATCATAAAACCAAGGGAAGTGGGTTAGCTCCATGGCCAGCTAGGATGACTTCTCCTCCTCCACGTCTTGCAGATTTCGGTTATTCAACTGATATGTTTGAGAAAGACACGGTACTTTAACCGCATCCATGGATCTTATTTGTTGTTCTTCTATGGACTTGTAGAAGAGAAAAACACTTAAAGAACATTGTTTTTTTTTGCAGGAGCTATGGAGACAACAAGTGGATAGTTATTGGAACTTAATGTCGTCGAAAATCAAACCAAACAGTGTGAGGAACATAATGGACATGAAAGCTCACATGGGTTCTTTCGCGGCTGCTCTTAAAGACAAAGATGTATGGGTTATGAACGTTGTCTCTCCCGACGGTCCCAACACTCTTAAACTGATCTACGACCGTGGTTTGATCGGGACAAATCATAACTGGTAATAACCCAACAAAACCCACAAACTTGACCTGAGTTATAATGAGCAATAGTAACTCACATTTTGGTTTATGGTTGAATATAGGTGTGAGGCTTTCTCTACATACCCTCGAACATACGATATGTTGCACGCTTGGACCGTGTTTTCAGACATCAAAGGGAAAGGATGCAGCGCGGAGGATCTCTTGATTGAGATGGATAGGATTGTTAGACCCACAGGGTTCATCATCATCATAGATAAGCAAAGTGTTGTTGAATCTATCAAGAAGTATATCAAGGCTTTGCATTGGGGCATTGTTGCATCAGAGAAAGTGACTACAAGTTCAGAGCTTGATCAAGACAGTGATGGTGGCGGTGAGGACAATGTCGTTTTAATTGTCCAGAAGAAGCTATGGCTCACAAGCGAAAGCCTTAGGGACATTGAGTAATCAGTTTTACACAAAGGAGAAGAAAAGGAACAGAGATTGTTTTTATTCCACAAGTTTATTTATTATATAGTTTTTATTTTGATTTCTTTAGTTGAATTGTACGACATTATATAAAAATTCGAAAGTTAAATCATTGTTTTTTTTCAATAATTCTTGAAAGCTTATCTAATTTTGCGCTGTCGATCTCTATGTGTACTTGTAAACACCCATTATATATATTAATTTTTTTTTAAAAAGAAAAATATATATAACTAATTGTTGTTGGGTCCCACATAAAGTGAGAACCCTCCAAAAATAGGCGTATGCCACTTAGCGAGGAGAACACACGGTATTCTTTAGTAAAAGGCGAAAGAATAGTTCGCTTTGTGCTCACCACATGGCTGCGTGAATTTTGAAGAAAGATCTCAACCTCTATTTATACTGCAACTAATACTGCTAGCTTCTCCACTCTCTCCGATGTGGGACATTTTAAAAACACGCATGCGGATATAATGGGCCTAATTTATATATTTGGGCTTATCCTACCTCTCCGATATTATTAATGGGCCTTATAACGAATTGTTTCTTTTCAACAGAAACCCTAAAAATTACACGTCACTATAAATCAAGCCACAAACCCTAAGGTTGTTACATCAGATTCTGATCAAGCCGTCAAAAATGTCTAAGCGAGGTTAGTTACTCTTCTTCTTCTTCTTCTTCGTATTGTCTTCTTATTGCTTGAGCAAAGCTCTAATGGTGTGGCTTTTTGTGATATCGAATAGGTCGTGGAGGTACTTCCGGTAATAAGTTCAGGATGTCGCTGGGTCTTCCCGTTGCGGCGACGGTGAACTGTGCAGACAACACAGGTGCTAAGAATCTTTACATAATCTCAGTGAAAGGAATCAAAGGTCGTCTTAATCGATTACCTTCCGCTTGTGTCGGAGACATGGTCATGGCCACCGTTAAAAAAGGTAAACCAGATCTCCGTAAGAAGGTTATGCCTGCCGTTATCGTTAGGCAGCGTAAACCATGGAGACGAAAGGACGGTGTCTTCATGTATTTTGAAGGTAAAACATAGATAAACATGTTTTGAATTTTGTAGTGTAAATTTGAATATTAAACCAGGCTTAAGTCATGTATTCACCGACGCGTTTAGAGGGTGTTTTTAAACAGTTACGAGCCTTTTGGGAAAGTTAAATATTTGTGTCCTATCGTTACAGATACTTTTAATGCTTAGACGCTTGAATCTGCTCCATTTGGACTCTACATGCTTAATCTTGTTCTGTTTTTTTCGTCATAAAATTGTTTTTTTTTTTGCATTGTTTCGTATAAGTTGATAGAATTTGATCTTTTGTAGTTAATAAAACTGATTAATTTCCAGAGTTATGTCATGTATTCACCGACAAATTCACAGGGTGTAGTAAACAAAACAGATCTGGTATACTTATTTGTCTTCTATCGTTACAGATGCTCTAATGCTTATTATACGCTTGTATCTGCTCCATTTGAACTCTACATTTCTAGCTGCTATCACTGTTTCTGTCTTGTAGTTTATGTCATTTGCATACTCCAGTACTTAAGTCAAGTATCCACCGACACGTTTAGAGGGTGTTTATACTGTTACAATACTGGGAAATTAAGTTGTGTCCTATCGTTACAGATGCTTTAATGCTTTAACGCTTGTATCTGCTCCATTTGGACTCTACATATTCTTCAATATGATTCTTTGTTTCTTTTCAGCTACTTGTTTTTCTCATTTTTTAAAAGTGTATTGGTTTTGATATGTATTGTTCTTACGTTGTACAGATAATGCTGGAGTCATAGTAAACCCCAAGGGAGAAATGAAAGGTACTGTCATAATCAAGCAATATAGCATTATCAGATTCTTGTGAACAATCTCTTACCTGAAACTTGCATGGCTTTTGCTTGTTTGTTTATAGGTTCTGCAATAACTGGTCCTATAGGTAAAGAGTGTGCTGATCTTTGGCCAAGGATTGCTAGTGCTGCTAATGCCATTGTCTAATGATAGTACTATTCATTAGTCTTTATTTGTTTGTGTTTGTTCAAGTTTAACAAGCTTTTAAAAAAAAATGGTATAAAGTATCTATCTTGTTTCTTGAAAATTTATGACATTATTAGGTGTTATTTCAAACAAGTTATTACCAATCAGTCATGCATCTACTTTTGAGAGTTGAAAAATTAAGGGTCAATACAAAACGAAGTTTTTTGAATTGCATTTCACAATGTCATTGTTCAGCGAAAATAAAAGGCCAAATGTTTATTATTATTACTATACAACACTTATCAAATACAATAATAATCATAAATACCATACATTTCTATCTTATTCTATATCTACAAAAAAATTATGCAACATTTAAACCCTTCTCTTAACTAAAATTATATTATTCATCATACCCTTCTTTCTAAATATTTTTTTGAAAATTATATGTCAGAAACGGCCGAAAAAAATGTACTAATAAATATACAAATACACCTCTATAACAATACTATTATTGTGATGACAGTAATTAATCAACTTTAAATCCAAGATTGGATTGAATAGTTGCACTTGAAAGAATTGACACCACTTATGTGTGAAAATATGTCTGAAGAATCAACCAATTGTTCTTCTTCCTTTACCCCCACCTACAAAACCAAAATATCGGTTTAATCATAAGCTTATTATTGTAACCGAACCGAAAATAATCTTACATCATCATCATCATCTTCTTCATGATGGCTTGAAGAAGCTTGTCTGTTTGGTTCACAAAACTCATCATTCTTTGCAAATCTTCCTCTAACTCTTGGTCGACTATCTGCCAATGTCTTCCTACATGCATACTATAAACAAGACAAAATTTGATTAAATAAACCGGTATATGGTTAACCAATGGTTTAAATCCGGTTAAGCAAAGAAACCTTGATTTTCTTGCTGAAATTTCTCTCGTTTCTCTTCTTCATGTACTTGCGAATCTTCTCTTTCTTTTGTTCAGCAGTAAGCTTACCAACTTTGTTCATACTCGGGTCTTCTAAACCGGTTATCTCCTTCCCTAATTTCGGAAGAACCGGTGTTGCCACAAGATGGTTCTGGTTCTCACCACCGTCAAGAACCTAGTGTGGTAGAAAAACCAAAAACCGGTTTAATATAAACCGGTTTGAATTGAGATTTTTTTTAATGGAATTTATACCTGGAGATAATCTTGATTAAAGATTGGTTTAATAGAATCAGCTTGAATCTCCATTAGCTGATCATGTGATGGTTTAAAATCAGAACCGAAATGGATACCTCCTGAGTAAAAACCGGATCTTTCAATAGCTAAACCGGTGTTCATCATATTCCCGGTTACGTTCATGTAAGAAGGTAAAGCGGGATTACTCAAGAAATTAGAGCAAGAAGGGGAAGTAGGGTTTAAGGAGGAAATATTGTAACTTGGGACAGAAGAAAGACAATCATCTTCGAAAACCGATAAAGGTGGAGGCAAATGATCATTAGATGAAGAAGAGTAGAGAATGTTTTGTGGCTGGTTAAGTTCAATCCCTGTGAAATCAAACTGGTCTTGGAATTGAATCGATGAAGAGAAATCGATTGAAGCTGTTATATCGTTGTCGAAATCATCTTGTGAATCGAATATGATCGATAAATCCGCATCGTTGTTGTTGTTGTTGTTGTTATGGTTGTTGTCTTCATAATCTTGATTATTAGAAAACCTGTTTGATTTGTCTTGAAAGCTATTGTTGTTGTTGTCTGTTTCCGCATAGGCATAACAGTTTGAAGCAGAAGTTACTTCAGAAACTTGGTTATATGTTTCTTGAAATAATTGTGGATCGCATAGATCGAAGATTTGTGCTGTAAGAGGGCTTGTGATATCATCCTACGAAATACAAACAACAATATATTAATGAATATTATATGGTGAACATAAAAAAGTAGATATAAATATGTATTAACATACATTGAAAGATTGCATAAAATGCTACTTGGTGGTTTTCTTGTGAAACAAGATATATAATAAGTTTAGTTGACCTAAAGGGTTGGGTTTAAAGTTATTACATATGTTTAAAGAAAGCTATGCATTTATACGATGAAGATAGCGTAGGTTCGTTGTGGTATTTATTAGAGTTAAATTGTCCCACATTGAAAGTTGGTGGATCCTTTGCTTAGTATATAAGTGTGAGGCAATCCTCCACTCTTGAGCTAGCTTTTGGGTGTGAGTTAGGCCCAATATCTTCTAATAGTATTTTATTAATTACTAAAGAAGGAATCTAGAGAAATTAAATTAACGATAAGGAGGGAGAGTTTCTATAAAAGGAAAGTTTTTGGATTCTGGTGTTTCTTTTTGAGTTGAGAATTTTATAACATTGCCTGGTTAGAAACAACATCTGGAACTCTATTTAACTAAAAAAACAAAGGCCTAAATAAGAACACGAAACATTGTTCTATACGTCAATCAAATGTTTTAAAAGAAAGTTTATGTAATTATTTTTTCTTTCAAGATGTATATGTAAGAAACTAAGGTCGTGTGTCACTATATCTGATATTTTATCATATCTATATTAGTATTTTTGAAGTACTAATTTGAAATTATCTAAAAAATCACACTAAATTACACATTATGCCATTGGACATAAAAGGAAATATTTTTGAACATTTAATTACGAAAAATCAAATAAGGAAATATTATAATTCTCTCCAAAAATAAATAAAAAATATTAAAGAAATTATGTAAAAAATATTTGAAAAACAAAATAAACATATGTAATTCACATAAATACATTATTACATAGTTTTTTTTATAAAAACTACCGTTAAAATTTTATTTAAATCAAAACAAACAGGTTTAATTAATATTATTAAGAATTTAAAAACGATTTGAAATTTTTTTTTGTTAAAAATATCAAACAATAAAAAACAAAATAGTTTGTTAACGAGTTTGATTTCCGGTTCGATTATAAACAAAAAAGAAGAAATTGCAATTCTACTAAAATTTAAATCTTATATTACATATTTAGAATATGTTTACAACAATTATTTTTATATATATATAATCAAAATAATTATAATTTTAAATAAATTTGGGTAAATCGCATAATATGATTTGTGTATTTTGATTCGATTTGTATTTTGAATTCGGGTATTTTCGAATCCTAAATATAATAAATAATAAATTATTGGTCTAATCAACTTATAAATTATATTAAATTTTTGCTATACAAAATATATAATAAAATATATATATTATTATTTTTGAAGTACTTTTTTGAACTTTTCCAAAAAAACTCACTTAACTACATACTATGTCATTGGTTTTAAACTCACTTAAAGAGTTATGTGAAACTTACACACAAACATATCTCATTCTATATATATATATACTTTTTAAAATTGACTTAAATATCAACAAAAACAATAAAACCGATTTTAACATAAAATCAACCACTAATTTCATATTAATGATATTTTTGATATAATCTTTTTATTTTTCTTACGGAGGTCTATAAAAAATTTCAGAATATAAATATTTTTTAAAAAGTATATAGTTTAGTTTTTATATATAATCATTGTCCATATTATAATTTTCTATTTATATTAATATTTTAGATGTTAATAAACATCTATATTGAACATAGATAAAGTTTGTTTAAATCAATTAACACTATCATAACAATTATTTATTAACGGGTTCAGTTTCTAGAAAAATTCTAGATAAATGACAAGAAGTTTGAAAATAATGATTAAACTTTATCATAAACAAATTTCGGGTAATTCGGGTTCAAATCTAGAAATTTGTTTTGGCTTCGGGTTTTCAGGTAGTAAATTTCTCAATTCGTTCGGATTATTTATTTTTGGAACGGTTTCGGTTCTTTAATTTCGGTTTGGTTCCAATTATGTACTTCAAATATAATTATAACTATTATTATTTTAAATAATTTTTGGGTAGTTAGAGTAGTTTAGTTTAGTTCTACAAAATTGAGTTCGGTTCGATTCGATTCGGGTATTATGGTAGTAAATTTCCCTATACATTCGAGTTATTTGTTTTTAGAATCGGTATTGATTTGGGGATTTCGGTTTGGTTTGGGTTCGGTATTTCGGATCCGAAGTTTTGTCCATCCCTAATTTTTATAGTTTATAATAGTTTGGATTAAACACACTTACAAATTATATTAAGATTTTGCTATATAAAATATAATTCTCATTATATATTTATGGGAGAATCACAAAACTACACCATTTGAATTACATTTCACAAAACTACACAATTTCAAAAATATTTCACAAAACTACACCTAAACACTCAAAATTAAATTCAAATAAACCCTATCCACACAATCATACCCCTTAATACTATTTTTAAACACTAATTAGCGAACACAAATGAAAATATTTTAATTTTGGTAATTTTTAAAAGGGTAAATCAAACTTTTAAAATTTGAAAGGGTGTAAATTTGTGAAAATATTGAATTAGGTGTAGTTTTGTGAAGGAATGATTGAAAGGGTGTAGTTTTGTGAATTTCTCTATATTTATTTGCATAAACAATAAAAGAACAAAATACTTTTTAGAAATTCGAATATTTTTATTTATTTTACAAAATCGAAAAAATATTACAAACTTCTAAATTATCTTTATATATATAAAATTATTTATAAAAAGCATAAAATGTAGTACACCACGGGTTAAATCCTAGTATTATATTAAATATGTATATACAAATAGTGAGTAATAAAAATAAATATTGAAAAAGGAAGCTCATGTTGAAGGGAAATAATTGCTAAAAACAGGTGTGGTATCTTTTTAAATGGTTTATGCTAAATATGTCTTGTAAATAGATTTGTGAGTGGCTAAAAAGAACGTAAAACACCGTACAAAAAGAGATAGACATGTAAACTTTATTCTCATAATTTTAGTTCCATTTTTTTTATAGAATGAACTAACACAAACAAACAAAAAAATAAAAGCAATGAACAATTTAAAGAATTTATAAAATAGAATAACTAAGGAAATTTAGAAAACGATGTTACCTAGAAGAAATCTAATTTTCGTACCGTAGAAGCAATGTAATTTTCGTAATAGAATATATATTCAAATATTATCACCCAATTCAAATAATTAAACTAAATCCGATATAATATATATATATATATATATTTCTCAGAGGTTTGATACATTAATTCAATAATTTGCTATTGATTAAATTAATAAAAATTAAAATAAATTACCATTGAGAGCTGCTCATGAGACGAAATTACGTCCTGCGACATGTTTATGTGTTATTTAATGGGCTCCAACACGAGGCCAAGATTTTCTTGAAATTTATGAGATAAAAAAAATTCCCAGGAAAAGGGAAAATTATTGAATTCTTTGTTTATCGAATGTGGGAGGAGTGAACAAAGAAAATCCACAGAATTAAAATACTGAGAAATTGAAACGGATAACAATTAATTAAACAGAATCAAAATAACAATTCTGTTTAATACAGAGAAGAAAATAATTTTCTTACAGCTTTCTGGGAAAACTAATTGGAGGTTAGGGAAGTTAACGTAGCCATTTATATATACTTTTGGTTAAATGTGTATGTATATGTGTATGTATTTAAAGTTGTGTGTTTAAATGTAATAAGGCTTTGAGAAATTCCACGTGGAAATTCACGTTAAATGCGCTGGTCCTAGGGTTTCTTCCTATTGTGACGTGGAGTGATTTCATTGGAGGAAAGAGTGTCTTTTGAGTTGACGTGGAGAAAATGGTCCCCACCTAAGTGATGACTTGGTTGACCGGTAAATGAGTTTGACCAAATTCTTTTGTTTCCGATTTTTTTGACTTTTTGACTGATAGCTGTCCTAAATTTAGACCTTTTCTATTTATATAATTGGCTTTTCCATTGTATTTTTAGCAATATTTTTTTCCTATCTTTTTATTTTGCATTCTCTAATTTAATTACTTGGCTGTTTTTTCATGCTGATAAATAAGTGGAAAACAAAAAACAAAAAAAAGACCAGGTCAGTGAAGTTTTTTAAAATAGATAGCTGAAAGTCAAATATTTGTAGTTAATGAGAAAGTTACGTGATGCTTGATTAAATTCCAGAGATGAAAATTTCATATGAAAATGGTTTATTATACTAAGATTAAAAATTCAGTGACAGTGAAAGAATTAAACGTAGCTATTTTGTTTGCAAAAGGACAAATAAACAGCTTAATACCAAAGCTGATTAGTTGCATGAATATATACCTTAGAGATTTGTATGAACACGCAGCTGTTAGTTAAATAATTCAGATCACATATTGATACTTACTTGGTAAATAGCAATGTAATTAATACTTAGATTAATTAATATCTAGCGTGTTATGCTACATTATGGTACTAATTCATGATAAGATTCTATATACGTTTCGTAATTAGAATCTAAAACCTAACTAGCTACGAAGACAATAAGAATCGCATATATGTAAGGTTTTCTCTTTTTTTTCTTTGTCTTCTTTTAAAGCTCTATTTTGTACTTTCAAAATTTCCCGTATTGATAATTCATGTTTATTAGTTGTATGTCCCTAAATATTCGTGTCAACTTGTTACACACAAACAATCATAAAACAACTTGTTCTATACAATCTTCTGTTTTGCACTTTAAAAGACATGATTTTTTTTTATTAGTGGGCCTATTAAGAAGCCCAATTAAAGCACAAATCAAAATATCATAAAAGGCCCAATTAATTTTTAAGTCGGCAAAAGGCCCAAATTTTTTATCGCAAGAAATCTATTTAAATAGTCATCGAGTGTAATATTTTATTTTGTCACTTTCTCTTTTCGACTTCATCGTCCTCCGATATTAGCTCCAGACCGGAGTAGATAAACCCTAGCCCAGCTACTTAGGGTTTACTTCTATCTTCACCGGTCAAAATCTTCTGGTGTTGCTTATCCTCATTCTTCACATTAACATGAACTGCGCAAGTAAGTCTTCTCTCCGATTCTCTCTTTTTTTCCCCCTAATTACTCGATTTAGGGTTTCGATTTTTTTGCTTTGTTTATGTTAGCGATAACGTGGGATTTGTTTTATCCGTACAGTTTCCGGAGAAGTTCCGGAGGAGCCAGTGGTTTCTTCCAAGTCTGGTTTGCTCTACGAGAAGCGGCTAATCGAGAGGCATATATCGGTAACGCCTCTTCCCCTTTTTTTCTTCGTGGTTCCTCTTCTTTGTGCTTTCGCGGTTATTTGTCGTTTAAGTTCTTGTGGTGCAATGTAGGATTTTGGGAAGTGCCCTGTTACTGGTGAACCACATACCATTGATGACATTGTTCCCATCAAAACCGGAAAGGTAATGCACAATTTTTTTGTGGATTTGTTTGTCATAGAACAGTGTTTGTAGTAACTGATTATAGCTTGATTTTGGTCATTTTTGTAGATCATAAAACCAAAACCTTTACACACAGCTAGCATCCCTGGATTGCTTGGATCGTTCCAGACCGTAAGCTTTTTATATTTTTTTATTGTTTGAACTCTGAAGGTTCACATTGTAAAATTCTCTGTCTATTAAGGGTCATGGAGTTATGTGTATCTGAACTTGTAGATCATTTAAGGCTGGTTCTTGAATTATTTGGTCACCAATTATGTCGAAGTAGACATATTCAATGCTTTTTTCTAATCTATGTTGTTGTGCTTTCAGGAATGGGACAGTTTGATGCTATCAAATTTTGCACTGGAACAACAATTGCATACTGCAAGGCAAGAGCTAAGCCATGCTTTGTATCAGGTAATTATGATTAAGTTCCCGTGCAACCTCCTGTTTTTATGATTTACAAATAATTGTGTCTCCGTTAATTATTAGTGATAAAGGTGATTAATTAATTTTTTGAGGCTACACTTTCCTTTTTCTTTGCAGCATGATGCTGCTTGCCGTGTGATTGCTAGGCTTAAAAAAGAAAGAGACGAATCACGGCAATTGCTTGCAGAGGCTGACAGGCAGTTACCAGCAGCCTCCGATGTTGGCATTGTGAATGCTGTTCTTAGTAATGGTAAACGAGGTATGCCTGTACTTTTACCCTTTTAAACTATTTTGGTTATCAAGTCATTTCTCTTGTAACTAATGAGTTATGTTTTATTGTTGCATAATAGCTGCCGATGATGGTGAACAGGGGCCTGATGCAAAGAAAATGCGCCTTGGAATATCGGCTGAAGTTATCACAGAATTAACTGATTGTAATGCTGCTCTATCTCAGCAGCGTAAAAAGAGACAGGTAATGCATATAGTTTCACATGGATCAGTATCTTGATTGGAAAGTAGAAGGCATGGGAGAATTACATACTAACTCTGTTTTTTTTATTGTTTATATCATTTAACGGATACGTCTATTCATAAGCATCTGGCTCTTATTTCTTGATACATTTTCCTCATTGGTTCTTTAGATCCCTCCAGCATTGGCTTCAGTTGATACTTTGGAGAAGTACACTCAACTCTCAAGCCACCCACTTCACAAGACTAACAAACCTGGTATTTTTTCAATGGACATCCTACATTCTAAGGTTTGACACTTGGAACTTCTGTATATTCCATTTATAACTTCATGTTGTTTTTCTCTTTTCCGGGAAGTAACTGCGTTGACTTGATCATCAGGATATCATTGCTACCGGAGGATTTGATGCAACTGCCGTTCTCTTTGATCGCCCTTCAGGACAAATCATATCCACGCTGACTGGTCATTCGAAGAAGGTCTATACTTTTCCTGCGTTTTCTTATTTTTTCTTCTAAATTTTCTACTCCAGTTTCTTGTTTGACATGCATTGCTTTCTTTGCAGGTTACAAGTATTAAATTTGCAGGTGACTGTGATCTTGTTTTGAGTGCTTCATCGGATAAGGTAAGTCAATATACTAGCTTTAAACCGAATGAATTTGTGATTGTCTAGTGCTTGTACATCATTTGTGTAAGAGCGTTTCATGACTCTTATTGAATATGGCATGATTTTTACAAGTAGTATAGAGGAGATGAACTTGTTGATTGAAAATGAGGAATGTATTTAGTTGCTGCCCGCACTAGTGCTGTGAAATCTGGCTCTTGCCATTTTTGAATATCTGATTAGACTTCCTAGTATGGATCCTAACAATACACAACACCATAAAACTTGACTTATAAATCTTGCTGCTATCTTTAGAAAGATTGTCTTAAATACATAGCTTGATGCATTTCATAGATAAATTTCGTATATAGCATCATTGATCATCTGAACTCTCTCTATATATATATGTTAAGTTTGATTAATATGATATGCATCACTACTCTTTTTTGGTATTGCTACTTAACAACCGCAAATCAGTTGACTCACACAAAGTATTGATTAGTCTGGTGTCTTAACACTTTGCAGACAGTCCGTATCTGGGGGAGTTCTGAGGATGGTAACTATACATGTAGACATACATTGAAAGATCACACTGCAGAGGTAAGGATTGAGTTGCACTTAGGCTATATTCACATACAATCTTACCTATAATACATATTTGCTCTGTTATATCGTAAAATAAATGATTTGCTTTTCAGGTGCGAGCTGTAACTGTACACGCAACGAATAAATACTTTGTGTCAGCATCGCTTGACAGTTCGTGGTGCTTCTATGATCTGTCTTCTGGTTTATGCCTAGCTCAGGTTTCCAAACTTCTTATCCACAAGTAGCTGGTACCTGTTTTCTAGTTTAAGCTTTTCTTTCAGTTGCTAACAAATAAAAAGTTATATGAAAGCATGAGAAAAATTAGTTTGGTAATATGAAATAACTTTCTCTTAGAAGTGACATTCTCGTGCTTGTTGTTATTTTTCAGGTAAGAGATGATTCTGAAAAGGTAGATTACACGGCTGCTGCTTTCCATCCCGACGGACTCATTCTTGGAACTGGTACTGCTCAATCTATCGTCAAGATTTGGGATGTAAAAAGTCAGGTAAAAGAACCTCGAATTTTTTCATTAACTTTCTTGATCTTCAAAGTAAGTATTCTCCATTTGCGTTCACCTCCATTTCATCTATCTCTATTGGTTAATAGGCAAATGTGGCAAAGTTTGGTGGACACACAGGAGAAATCACATCAGTATCATTTTCTGAAAACGGTTATTTCCTTGCGGTGTGTACTTTTACCCAACTTAATAGTGAAAACAAACATCACCACCAGCTTCTGTCTTTACTAACCAATTCTTTTTTCATTTGTTCCTGAACTTGTTCAGACTGCTGCTCTTGACGGTGTTAGGTTGTGGGATCTGCGTAAGTTAAAGAACTTCCGAACATTTGAATTCCCAGACGCAAACTCAGGTACATATTAAGATTGCCAATCACCTCTTCCTTGTCCATTTTGTTGATTGTGGTTTACATTTCTAACACATTAATGAAATTTATTGTGCAGTGGAGTTTGACCATAGCGGATCTTATCTTGGCATTGCTGCTTCAGATATAAGGTGAGTTTTGCATTGATAAACATAGAGAATTATATTAAAAGAGAGTTGTAAAAATTGAAGGACTTGTTTATCACCATGATTTATGAATGCGCTTTGGATATATGTATTATATGTTTGTTTCCCTATCAGATGATACTGATTATACGTTTTTGATATGTTTCAGAGTATTTCAAACGGCCAGTGTAAAAGCGGAATGGAACCCAATCAAGACTCTTCCTGACCTGTCCGGTTCAGGTAAGTTTCTTATGTTTTAATCTCTTCAAGTCACTGTTGTTCCCTTCTGTTTTGAATCTACCATTATTCAGACATTGTGAAACGATGAAATTGCAGGTAAAACAACATGTGTTAAGTTTGGTCCAGACGCCAAATACATAGCGGTCGGTTCAATGGACCGTAATCTCAGGATATTTGGTTTACCTGAAGATGACAATACCGAAGAGCCTGCACAAGATTCATGAAAAGAAACATCTTAAACCCCCATCATCAAGAGTTAGCTAAAATCCGCAATTCTATCGACTTTATGTTGTATCCTTATAGTTCATGTTTGGCCCTTTCACAATCACATTCAAGCCTGATCTCTCTCTCTCTCTTCATCCATCTACAACTTCAAGTCCAAAGGATCATATATATCTTCTTTGTCGTAAAAGAGCATAGGTATATGAATATTTATCCTCAAAACACAAAGTATTATTTCTAGGCTTTGGGATAGTCTTGGAGAGACAATTAAGTGATGACAAAAGAAGTGTGATGTTGTTCATTGAAACTAGAAGACCCCCTGTGACAGACTGACAGAGAGATTTTGACTGTACTTTGGTCAAAATACACACTTCACAATCTCTGCCCTTTCTCCCATACAAATCTCAGATTCCTTTTCACTTCCTCCAAGTCCGTCTCTCTCTCTTTTGCATATTTTTATTTTCCATTTATAGCCCACTTTTTTAATCTCCATTATTAGTTATCAAACCCATGAGTTTTCCCAAAAAAACACAAAACAAACCAAACAACTAGATGGGTTTACAAAGTAAATACTTGACAATGTCTTTTAACTTTGAAATAGGTTTAAAAGCCACAAGTGGGTCGTGTAAAGCAATAAATCAATTAATTATTTATTGTTTTTTTGTTGCAGTAAATCAAACATTTGTACAGTCTTCAGAACTGAACGGCTCAGAAGCTTTAAAAGAAATAAAGGAGTCTTTCTCTCTCTCTCTCTCTTCACTAGCCTATCCTCACATGTCTTAGAGAGAGAAAGAGTGGCCACCCAAATCCGAAAAACAAGAACCCAGAAACCTAGAAGACAGATATTACATAAAATTTAAAAAGCTTTATTTTTTTTCACTGAGCCACCAAGTAACCCAACAACACAAATACTCAAAACCCATTAAAAATCTCATCTTTCAACATCTACAATGAGAAAGCCAATGATTTGATTCCTTCCCAATCTTTTTTTACTTCCCAGAAAAATCACACAACAAAAAAATGGGTCTTTCTTTCTCATTCATCATCATCTTCATGAGTATACTACAGTTTCCAGATCTTAACATTGTAGAATCTGCAACAACAGAGTACACAACACTAATCTACAAAGGATGTGCAAAAGAGCAATTCTCAGATCCATCTGGTTTATACTCACAAGCACTCTCTGCTATGTTCGGCTCATTAGTCTCACAATCTACTAAAACAAAGTTCTACAAGACAACGACAGGGACAAGCCAAACTACAATCACTGGTCTGTTTCAGTGTAGAGGAGATTTAACAAACCATGACTGTTACAACTGTGTTAGTCGTCTTCCTGTTCTTTCAGACAAGCTTTGTGGTAAAACCATTGCTTCAAGAGTTCAACTTTCTGGCTGTTATCTTCTCTATGAAGTCGCTGGCTTTTCTCAAATTTCAGGTAAAATGTAACCCTTTCTCCTTCTTCTTTAATCGAACCGGTTCTTCAATTTATTGGTTCGGGTTTTTTACCTTAACCATACTAAACCATTGGTTCGATTAAACCATCATCTACAATTAAGCAGAAAATTAGACTATGTGTTAATCTGTGTGCAGGGATGGAGATGTTGTTCAAGACATGTGGGAAGAACAACATAGCCGGAACAGGATTCGAAGAGAGAAGAGACACCGCGTTTGGTGTGATGCAAAACGGTGTCGTATCAGGACACGGGTTCTACGCCACGACATACGAATCAGTCTACGTGTTAGGACAATGCGAAGGCGATGTCGGAGACGCCGATTGTAGCGGCTGCGTTAAGAACGCTCTAGAGAAAGCTCAGGTGGAGTGTGGAAGCGCGATATCGGGTCAGATTTATTTACATAAGTGTTTCATCGCTTATAGTTATTACCCAAATGGTGTGCCTAGAAGATCTTCTTCTTCTTCGTCTTCTTCTTCTTCGTCAAGCTCTGGCTCTTCGAGTTCAGATCCTTCGTCTTCTACAGGTGAGATTTTTTTGAATATTTTTCGTCACTATGTGTTTTGAGATTTCATGGGTCCTTTCGAATCTGGATTTTAAAACTTGAATTTACATAAAAAAGTCTCTATTTTTTGCATCAATCTTGAAAAAAAAATCGATTTTGATTGGTCCCAAAAGTCAATAACTTTAATTTCAAGGATTCAGTGTGGGATTAATGCTATTTTTTAAGTGAAAAAGAAATCTGCGTGTGTGTTTTTTATATTAATTGGTAACAGTTATTCCTTGGAATTTTGAATTATTTCATATGAATCTATCCCATATAGGTATGCAGTTCTATATTTAATACTCCCTACATTTGTACCCATGAAAAGAAGAAACAATAAATTAATTTTAAGTACCTTTTATTCATTAAATATCATTCCCTAGAAATGGTCTACCACTAATTATTACTTTCTTCAAGGAGTACTTTTGGTATTATCAACAACACAATTGCAAAAACAGAGTACATTTGATATTTAATGTGTTAATGAACATACTATATAGTTTAGTACATTTATTTGATATATAATAATAAGGGTTTAAAAAATGTGGGACAGGAGCAACAGGGAAGACGGTGGCAATAATAGTAGGAGGAGCTGCTGGTGTTGGCTTTCTTGTCATTTGCTTGCTTTTTGCCAAAAACTTGATCAAGAAGAAACATGACGGTACTATTTCTTCTACTTACATACACTTATCATGTACATACAATTTACAAAACACATACACATGTGATGGTGTGGAATCTATAATTAAAAGATACATTAATTGAGTTTATCATTTAAATGATACTTCTCTTTTTTGGCAGATTATTGAAGATAAGGAGGAAGAAAACAAAAAAGAAGTCTAATCCCTCAAAATTGAGGCAGAAGTTTTATTTTTTGTTTTTGATGCTGTTATTAGATTCCCAAAGTTCAAACTTCAAAATTTCATGAAAAAATTGTTACTATATTTGATTCTGATTTTTGTTAGGTAAGATTGGGAGGAGGTAAGGATTTGTGGTGGATGGCAAAACCATTAAAATGTTCAAAAATGATGTGGAAAATAAAAAATTATTTTCTCATGACCAATTATCACTACAATAAGTCTTACCCCTTTCTTCTTCTTTGTATTTCTATCAACATATGAGTTTGGACTTTAAAAGACAAATTGTTTGGTCCACTGGAAAATCCCAATACAAGCAAGTGACTATTTATCAGACAGACCATGTTTTAATTTCCCTTTTTAAAGACCATCTCAGCACAATTTAGTTCTACAATGCCATCTTCTTGATAACTATGAATATCTCTTAATATAGCAAACTTCAGTTCAATAACACCACACACTACTCCCTAATAGATTCGTTTTCTTTCTCACAAAGACAACCAATTATAAATTTAGAATTTATAAAAGATGGCCAAAGAAATAGCAATTGCCTATTATTACCTTGTGGAAATTACCAATTAAACAATCTCTCTTCATCATTTCATCACATCAAATCCAATTTCTCTGGATCTTCGGACCAGAATTGCGAGAGGAGAGACTAGTTCTCTCTCGCAATTCTTCTCCTCTCTTGTATCTCCCTATCAAAACAAGATAGAAAAACTCGTATCCTTGTCAAAAGAAAAACATAAAATTCGATATTTGAATGTGAAAAAATCAATCTATTGATAACAATGTCGATGTTCCCATCGTTTCAATTGCTAGAACTGAACATAATCTCAGCTCAAGACTTAGCTCCTGTCGCACGCAAGACCAAGACTTACGCGGTTGCTTGGGTTCACCCTGAGCGTAAACTCACCACCCGCGTGGACTACAATGGCGGATCAAACCCAACTTGGAACGACAAATTTGTATTCAGAGTCAACGAAGAGTTTCTCTACGCAGATACTTCTGCCGTCGTTATCGAGATCTACGCATTGCATTGGTTCAGAGATGTTCATGTAGGCACCGTTCGTGTCCTCATAAGCAATCTCATCCCACCGAATCGTCGTCCGGGATACAGAACAAGCAACAATGAGTATCGTCGCACGCCTCCTCAAGGAATGAGATTCGTTGCCCTTCAGGTTCGTCGTGCCTCAGGCCGTCCTCAAGGGATATTGAACATTGGTGTTGGATTGCTTGACGGTTCAATGAGGAGTATGCCGCTTTACACGCATATGGATTCTTCTGCTGTGGGATATAGAGATTTGCTTGGAGAAGAAGATCATCATCTTCAACATTTGCATTTGAATAGCAACAAAGGTAGCTCCAAGAATCCCCAATCTCCGTCTTCGAGGCAGTTTCAATCTGTAGTCTCGAGGCCTGAGCTTCGTCGTACAAAGAGTGATTCGAGCTCCATGGTTGTTTCCGATCTTCTGAGCAGAGCCGAAAGAAGCCGTTTGGCTAACAGACAGGGGGCGAGTGTGGTGGTGAGCGACGAATCTGAAACCATACCAACCACAACTGATTCTGATGCAGAGAAATCAAACGAGTACGAAGATCCTAGCAAAACCCCTAATAAAATATCTAAGCATAGAATCGAATCAGAGCTAATAGAACCATCACCAAAGGTGAAAGCCAACGCGGTGGTGATGTCGAGAAGGGAGAGCCACGACGTCCCGCCTTACGATCCGTACCATCAAGCACGCAAGACGCCGAGAAAGACGACGACGATGAACGAGAAACCGAGACCAACGACGGATTACGATCGTCGCGGTCGAGCTTCTCCATACTTATCTAGACACGGAACGCCGTTGAGATCAAACATCGTCGCATCGACTCCGATGCAAACTCATGGGATCAGATCAACACCTATGAGATCCAACATTATCGCAATGTCACCGATGCATCACAAGATGGTTGAATCTACACCTATGAGATCTAGCTACATGGCTACACCGATGAAAACTCATCACGATTTCGCTACACCTATGAGATCTAACCTAGCAGGAAGAAGAATCTTGACCGAATCAGAGTTAGGTCCTTCACCATCAGAAGTCGCTGCGAAAATAGCGAAAGAGAGATCTCACGCTAACGCTAACGAAACAGAGAGCTCGATACTCAGCGAGTGGAGCATAGACGAATCTAGCATCGAAGGATTGCGTTCGAAACTCGATCGATGGAGAACGGAGCTCCCGCCGTTATACGATATAGGATCAAGCCAGATAAGCACCACGGAGTACGACGGCTCGATCGTTCCAGCCGCCGCTAACGGAGGAAGAAGTTCTAGGCATAAAACTCCGGCGGTGAAGAAGCATAATCGCCGTCACACGGACGGAGGAGGTAATGGTCTCTTCTCCTGTTTTAGTAAGATTTGTGGTGTGGAATGCAGTTTCGTATGCGGCGGTGGCGGCGGTGGCGGCGGCGGCGCGATGGATCTTGACGACTCGAAGAAAAGTGGGACTAGGCGCGTGCATCGCACCTACTCTGCTGATGATTTGAGCTTTGTGTGATTTTAAAGATTTTCTATATATATATATATATATTCAAATTGTTTTTGAATCAAACAATTATTTTTTTTGAGGGGAGAGAGAGAGATGGAGATGGATGAAACAATGATTTAATTTTTAATTTTATAGTATTGTTCATAAAATCATTTAATCTTTAATCTACAATCTTATATTATTAATACAGAAGACGGAGAGAGAAAATCACTCTAAAATTACACGTGTCATCACCTGAAAGCATTTCATTCCATATTATTAAAAATTCATAAAAGCCTCAAAACAAAAGTTCTCAAAACAAAAGTTCTCAAATTTAACATAAAATTATTTAAATTTACATAATAAATGGATAATATTAAAAAATATTGAAAAACTCATAAAATATAATATTAAAAAATATTGAAAAACCTATAAAATATAATATTAAAAAATTCATAAAAATACAATTTTATAATTTCTAATAGATCTCTTAATATTTATATTTTATATTCTATATATTACATTGAGTTCAAAATAATGATAAAATATATTGTTCATTTACAAATAGCAATATTATTTTGTAAAATTGTATTTAACACCAAAATTCATGTCAAATGAAAAACTTGAACACACAATTTACCCGACTCATCGGTTGAACCACCAGTTCCCAAACTTTGAACAAAGAATTTTCGGATAAGTTTAGGCATGAAAGAATGATTAAACTTTCCTAGAAAATATGTTTAAAATATTTAAAAAACTAATGAAAAACACAATTTTATAATTTTTCTAATGTTTGTATGTTATATTCTCGCACAAAAGAATGATAAAACATATTGTTCATTTATAAATAACAATATTATTTTGTAAAATTGTATTAAACATCAAAGTTCATGTCAAATGACAAAACTTGAGCAGAAAATTGACTCAAGCCCCCGAAAATTCAGTGGTTTTGTATATTCGATGTTTTAATAGTTCGATTTTATGACAAATAGAGACTGGATTGACATAATTTTCATTGTTAAACGAATCATATCAAAGTTTCAAAACACTATGTAGTTATTGTTTTTAATGATAAATAATAAATTATACGTAAAGGTAAATATTCAACATCGAAATGACAATGATAATCTTTTTCGATGATAAATACTAAAATAGTAATATTAATAAATTTTTGTAAATAAAACATTATAAAAATCAAAATACAATATATTTTCTATATATACTTCAAATTTAAACTCCGCGTTTAATGCGGATCACATGAGATACAAATTCTTTTTATTTCATTTTATACTACACATTGTTTTTACTAATAAACATTTTTTCTATTACGTAAATTCCTAGTTAATGACTACTTCTAAATTCTAAGTATGAATCTTATTGCTATAATCCATGGCCCGATAAAATTATGGGCCGAAGAGTATGAGGCCCATCAAATTTAAACTATGCGCATAGACACACACAACCGTAAAAACAAGTTTCTTGGGTTCTCTTTGGTTGCTTTGAACCAACAGTAACGCAACAAGCGCACGACAGGTTTGATTATGGTAGTAGTACTAGTAGGGGTGGGCGTTCGGGTACCGTTCGGGTCTATTCGGGTTTTCGGGTGGAGGATTATAGGACCCGTTCGGGTATTTCGATAATTTTTTCGGATTCGGTTCGGTTTCTTTCGGGTTAGATTCGGATTCGGGTACCCGAAATTATAAAAAAACTCCATAATTATAAATTAAAATATTATAAAATATTCGAAAGTATATAGTTTATTAGGATGATCCGAATAATAGACAATTAAAATTATTCAAAATTACTTAAATTATACAAAACTACTAGAAATATTAGAAAATGTTATAATTTTTGAAATAATTTTACTAACAATATAAAATTACTAATATTTATATACATTTAATTAAATTTTCGGGTAGTTTGGGTACCATTCGGGTTTCGGGTTCGAGTATTTCGGGTATTTGGTCAATTTCGGTTCGGGTTCGGATCCTCATTTTCGGATCGAGTTCGGTTCTTCGTGTTCGTTTTTTTGCCCACCCTAAGTAGTAGTTTCGAACATGTAATGAGATAATATAAAATAAAGCACTTGGAGATTCGAGCTTTAATGACAATAGTGCCTATATATTATCCAAAATGTAGTGAAATCAGCTCCGATATGTGATTCCGACGATACAAAGACGGTGACTTTGTTCTGCTTGGCAATACGAGAAATTACGATGCAAGAAAGAAAGATGACACACACGATTTATCCAGTTCGGAAGCCAATAGCTATCCTACGTCTGGCCGGGTGTTTCACCGGAATCCACTATTCACGGCGACCAGAGTTTTTACTCCGGCGATATCAAGATCTAAACAGATCTATCGCCAATACAAAGCTCTTTGTTTCTCTCTCTTTACAAAGAATATTCTCTCACTTCAATGTATCTAAAACCCAACTTCTTCGCTGTATATAACCACCACGAATCCGTTGTAACTGAAAATTCACCGGAATAATAATTCCGTTGCGATGAACTTTAATATCAGAGCTGCTTATCAAAACGATGCCGTTTTCCTTAAAAGGCCTGATGCCTTTAAAGCCCATTTGTTGAGCCTTTTTCTTTCCAGCCCATACCGACATGAAACATACACCAATTCTTTTTTTTTTACAACAAAACATACACCAATTCTCAACACAAAACTTTTAAAACAACTTCAAGACACGTGTCTCACCACCTGTTACCATCTAAACACACAAGCTCCTCTGTTCATGCCTCGTGTCCCTCGTCGAAAACCGCCTTAGCTTTGTGTTTATATAAACACTAAACTATGTTGCAATATCCATTTCATCGCTCATCTCTCATCGCTCATCGCTCATCGCTCTATAAGATCAAACCTTTTATTAAGTTGAAATCAAAAGAAGCTTTGTAAAAACAGAGGTTTTGAACAAAAGGGTAAAAGAGGAAACTCAAGAAAATGGCGACGGTGGGAAGAAACATAGCAGCACCATTGTTGTTTCTGAATCTGGTTATGTACCTTATTGTACTTGGTTTTGCAAGTTGGTGTCTTAACAAATACATCAACGGTCAAACTAATCACCCAAGTAAATCACTCTTTACTATTTTATCTCTCTATATATGTATATGTGTGTGTGTTATATGTTTGCATGGTCATTTAAACTTAATTATTACTAATTAGGTTTTGGAGGTAACGGAGCAACACTGTTCTTCTTGACGTTTTCGATACTAGCCGCTGTTATAGGTGTAGCTTCGAAGTTGGCCGGAGCTAACCATATTAGGTTTTGGAGAAACGATAGTCTCGCGGCCGCTGGATCTTCCTCTATCGTTGCATGGGCCGTCACGGCTCTTGCCATGGGGTATTACCTATTTTTATATACATATAACTCGTTTTTTCGGATGTTTTGGTAAGAATTGAGTATTGATTTTAATTTTATAATGTGATAATAAGGTTGGCATGCAAGCAAATAAACATAGGAGGATGGAGAGGATGGAGATTAAAGATGATCGAAGCGTTTATTATAATCTTGACGTTTACGCAATTGCTCTACCTCTTGTTGATCCATGCCGGTGCGTTTAGTAGCAAGTATGGTCCTGGCTATAGAGACCGTGACTACGCCACAGGACAAGGTCATGGTCATGTGCCTGGCACTCATGCAGGCGAACACAAGGCTGGTGTTGGAACCACCACAATCTAGAATCATGTCACTTTTGTGTGTGTGTGTCATGTTATTTAATTTAAGATGCTAAGTTAAGATGTACGGTTTTCTGCTTGAACATATGTAATAAAAACAGCAGGTTGTTGTGTACTTTTGTTAACTAATGGGTTTCTATTTTTGGTTGTTTCTGAAAATTTATATCTTTTACAAAGAAACAAAGAGAATTAAGGGATATCTCAAAGTATATTATATACATGGCCGAGGAACTATTCTAATATATACTTTAAAAGTCAAAACAAAACTCACTTATCTTTGTGCTTCTTCTGATTCTCTACTTCGTCGATAAGCAACATTGTCTTGCCTTAAAACTCTCCCAAGTCTTCTACTTCTCATCTTACTTCTCTGAGTTATATCTCTCTTCACTTCTTTCTCAACCACAGGCTCTGACATTGGTACAAAGCTCATGAAACATAAAGGAACCAAAGCTGCTAAAGACTGTACTAGAAGCCCTGCAGACAAGTTTGTGTAGTTACTAGATGTTATACCGATAACATTAGCTAATCCCACGCCTAAGAACGCGCTAACGATCTGCGATAAACACAGAGATGAAGCAAGAAACGATGTCACTGATCCTTCACATCCTTGTGGACACATATTAGCTAGCCTAACCGCGAAAGGAAGGATCTTGAACTGTGCAAGAATCTCTGCTAAGCTAGAGAAACACAACACGAAAACCTCGTTGGAGATACCGACACCGATGTTTATCTGTTTCACCAAGATATAGTCTAAAAGAATCGATAATGCATACAAGATTTGTACTATTTGGATCAATGGTCTCATGGGAAGTGTCTTCAAGTAGCGGTCGTAAACCACGGTTAGACCAAGAAGCATTACTTGTCCGACCACTTTCGACATCCCAATAACCGAAGGATCAAGGTTTAAGACTTGTGTTTGGTAACAAAAGACCGATCCCGAGAGTAATGGAACCATAGAGATAGATGCAACTGCCCAAAGAAGAGGCTGAGAGATATCATCCGCTTGAATCGCTACTTTAAGATTCGATAACTGATTCTTTAAGCTACTAATAACCGATTTCGTCTCTTTTATCCTCGGCAAGCCAAAAGATTCTTCCTTTGAAGACAAAGACACAACAAGCTGCAGAGACAACAACATTGTGAAAACAAGAAACGAAGTCTTGGGAGGTGTTTTAAGCAAGAGATATCCTCCAAGTAAGTTTCCAAGAACACCGCCAGCTGCTGAAGCCATCAGAGCGTAAGATTGAAGACCGTTTATTCGATATCTCAAACCGTACTCGGCTACAAGAGCATCTTTTGCAACCTCTGTGATGGATGCTCCAAGGTTACTAAGCAATGCACATGCCATTAGAGAAGGAAGAGCTTCTCTAGCTCCTTGAAACATAGCCATTGAACCCCATGCTAATACCTGCAAAGACCCTGTCACATTCAAGATTTCAGAACATAATGAAAGAGACTAATCAAGATTCATCATTGTGTTTATATAAAAATCATATCTTTCAGACAAATAGACATATGAGTTCAGAGACTAAGCAAGATTCATCATTGTCTTAATCTAAAAATCATAACTTTCAGACAGAGAGACAAAGGAGTTCAAGAAACAGAACTAACCTCCAATGGCAATGTAAGGAACTCTGCGACCACTTCCAATGTAAAGAACATCAGAGAGGACACCATAGAGAGGCTTAGCAACCATAGGAAGACTACAAGAGTATTGAACAAGCTGTAACGTAGAAGGTTGGAGTCCAAGGCTATGAACCATATGAAAGTTAAGAGCAAGCCATGGGAAACATCTTGAGCCTTGTACCCAATAACCTAACCCACACAGAACAGAGATTCCTTCACCACCAACTTGTTGAAACATCTTTGTTGTTTCTTCAGATTCAGACACACCATTGTTGTTGTTTGTGTTGTTGTTTCTTCTCCTAGCTAACGAGAGACATGCGAATGTTGTCTTTCTTGTTCTTGATTTGGTTTCCGCCATGAAAAGGGTATTATTGTTCTTGTTCTGTCTCTCTCGTTGTTTCGATTTAACGAACAAAGGTGGTGGTTTCAAGAACATGGTTTGCGTGTCTTGAATTGATAATAATGGAATTATCATAATGATTCTTTGGATCTTTTCTTTTTCTTCTTTTTGTTTTCAGAGAGATGAAAACAGAGGAAGAGAAAGGAGGCAGCTTTACATAAACAAAAGAAGAAGAAAAAACTTTGTCACAAGCTTTGTATGTATCGATTTGTAATATATAATTTTTAGGGCAAACCATAAGGATCGTGGAATCCGAGGACATAGGGATTTTTTTTTTAATTTTCTAGAAAATAAATAAAATTAAAACAGATATTTTGAAGGGAGAGGGATGTAGATGCGTGTAATAACAAGGAGACAAAACTCTAATAAAAGAGTTGTCTTCCACATATAATAAAGGCTTTAACGAGTTAATTAAGTAATTAATCAACGGCTGTAAAAGCTTTAGAGATTATTAAGGTTTTTTAAGGGACCCAGAGAGGAAAATACACTTTCCTAGGATATTAGATACGAGTGGACCCCCCACGTTCCTTGTCCAAATTTATTTTGGAAAAACATGACTCATCGGATTTTGATTATGACCGTCGCTAAAATATCACGTGTATACAATTTTGTTTTTTTAAGCCTTCTTGTTTCCACAAATTGAACGGTACGTCGGTAACGAATTATGACCTACCAAATTTTCGAATAGGGACATGAGTTTTAACTTTTAACAAAAATTATGTGGCTTGCAATTTTAGTTAATAGTTATTTTATGTAAATATAAATATATCTACTAATAATAATACTCAAGGGATGTGTTGGGTGCGTTATGTAAATGTGTTTTTATAAAATTGTATTCTTTCGTTGTAAAAATGTCTTTATAAAGTTGTATTCTTTCGTTTATTTACATAACCGTTTTACAAAAGTCATGTCTTTTAATCGCGACTTTTGATCATGTCTTTTGATTATTATAAATAGAGATTTGTTGAGATTTTTTTGTTGAAATTTCGTAGGGGCGTGTTCCGTAAAGTTGTCTTTACAAACTCGTAAATATGTATTTACAAATTCGTAAATGTGTCTTTACAACTCGTAAATGTATCTTTACAAGCTCGTAAATGTGTCTTTACAAACTCGTAAAAGTGTCTTTACAAACTCGTGTTGTTTCGTCGAAAAGATGTCTTCCAAAAGGTGTCTTTTGATTATTATATATATGTCGTATGACTACTTCCAAATCATTTTTTAAAGTTTTTTAAATTTTAAAGACGAAGAAGCAAACCTTATGGTATGATCTTAAACCTCATTTAATATATTTATTTCTGTTTTTTATTATTGTTTGTAGATTATTATCTATCCCTTTTTTATTTTCTTTATTTCGATTTCTTGATTTATTACTTATCATTATTTTTTTGGTAGTGTGGTGTGTATTTTATTTGTAAGATTTAGTTTTGTGACTTTAAAATTTAGTTTAAGAAATTTTAAGCTAATTTAATATTTATGGTATATTTGTAACTACTTCCAAATCATTTTTGTAAGTTTCTAAAATTTTAAAGACGAAGATGAAAACCTTATGATATGATCTTAAACCTCATTTTGTATATTTATTTTTCGTTTTTCACTATTGTTTGTAGATTATTATTTATCCTTTTTTATTTTCCTTATTTCGATTTCTTGATTTGTTACTTATCATTATTTTTTTGGGAGTGTGGTGTGTATTTTATTTGTAAGATTTAGTTTTGATACTTTAGAATTTAGTTTAAGAAATATTAAGTTAATTTAATATTTATGGTATTTTGTAAAAAGAGTTTTTTCAACAGTGTTCAAAGAAAAAAAACAATGAATCATGTTAGTTTATTAGTGTAATAAAATTTGATTACAATTAATGTGTGTTCCGTTAAATGGTGGTCTAACTTAAGGTAATGAAAAATTAAAACATCTTATCTTAATCAATTCATAACTATTTTTCTTAATCAATTTAGACTAATAAACTAAATTTATTTATACCTCTCTAACATATTAAAAAATTAATCAAATAAATTTTATCATAAAAAAATTAAAGTAAAATTCCAATAAATTTAACAAAACTTAATAATTTTGATTACAATTACTAAAAATACCATTAAAAATTATTTTCTATAGATGTATTTACATATAAAGTATTAATATAAAAAAGTTTTATTTTAGTTTAAAATCTTAAAAATTAAACCCTAAATCCTCAAAAGTAAATCTTACATACTTCAAAATTAAATTTTAAACGCTAAATAGTTAAACCAAATGAAAAATGATCGTCGTTTTGTTTTGTTGAAAACAGAAATTTTTGATATCTTACTAACGCAATTTGATAAAACGATTTAAAATATGAGTAAGCGTCGAGTATTCTTAACATATTTATTTGTAGTAAAGAAAAATGATGTAGGATTTTAATTTGTTTTTAAAATTGTGACAACATTTTTGAAGTTAAAAATATTGTTACGAGGTTTGTAAGTTTGTGATTGAGTTTTATTTAAATTTAATTGCAACTATTACACTTTTAAAATAACTGATGTATATAAAATATTGAAATTATAATGATTATGGATTATCTAATATATATGAATAAATATACTAATTAGTTTAGATTTATGAATTTTTAAAAAATATTTTACGTATTCTAGTTCCATACGATATCAGCTCCGGTGCGATACCGCACCGATACCTACCTAGTATATATAACATCCAAATGGATTACAAATTAATATTTGAGCCGACTTCTTTGCGTAAATTGCACTTTCGATAAATTCTTCCAATTTCATAAATTCAAATTAATTTGATACAATAATGACCATTACGTTAGTACATTTTCATTATTATTATTATCTCATTGTATGTATTAATAATTTTTTAAGGATACGTTTTGGATGCCAAGTACTTCTCGACGATCTCAAGGCCGCAAAGCTGTTTCACAACGGGCATAATCGCAGGAACAGGCAACTCAAAACCAAGATCAGAACTGTCTTCACAATCACCATCATCATCAACACAGTTCCAAGAAAGATACTGTTTTCGAGCTTCTTTAACAGCCGATCTTGTAGCACAATGCACAGAAGCCGCCACAAGCAACGGTGGCTCGCCTGAAGCTACATAACAACACAACAACAACAACAACAAGACAATATCAGCTTCAACAAAAGAATAAAAGAGTGGGATCAGATCACATAACACATATGTATAGATTATAGCTTTAGACCTTTGGAGGATAGTACACGGTTCTTGTGATGACCACTGTTGATAATCTCAACGTTGAACTGTTTTGGAATGTTGTCTATCGTAGGGATCTTATAGTCCCATGTTCCTTCTTCAATTATAAGCCCCTTATCATCTGTTTTGTACTCTTCATACATGAAAAAACCTAGTCCTTGCACAAATGCTCCTTCGATCTTACGAGGAAGAAAGACCATTTCATTAACCAAACATTCTATATTCAGAAACATTTTGAAGTGAACATCATGCAAGAATCCAAAGCTTACTTGTCCTAAATCAACAGCAGGGTTAAGGCTTTTTCCACAGTCGTATATGATATCTGATCTTATAATCTCTGTTCTTCCTGTCACTAGATCAACCTCCACCTACATAGTTTTTTATTTATATGATTAGTATATATGTAACATGTTATCATAAGTCCATGGACTAATAAGATTCACCTCACTGGCTCCAACTCCATAGTTGAGATATTCCGAGGAAGAGGACTCTGGTTTATAAAAGGTACGAGCTGATAAGTCCACCGATTCAGCATTAGCCTATAGGTTTCAGAGATGGAGAAGCAATATTAGCCTATGATATTTTTAATGTAAAGTGATTAATAATGTTATACCTGTTGGATTAGAATGTCCCATGTCACGGACCGAGCGTTCTCAAGAATCTGATTCAAAGTAGGTGTCAGCCTCTCCACCAAGATACCACAGCACAGCCTAACAGCTTCACAACAGTTCTCAGATGTTGTGCTACCAGCAGTGTAACTACTCTGAACCATACTGAGTGTATCCGTCTGAAGAAGCCGTATCCTTTCAAGAAGTTCTTCACTTCCGTCGCATTTGATCAAGCTTAGACCATATGCAACCATCTGTTGTACTTTTGTCCATAAACCTTGTCCCATCTCAATACCTGGAACTTCCACCACAACCGAACCATCACTCAATATGCTTACTTTCCCTGGTGTTGGCCTATTCACAACTTCATGGATGATGGGTACTCGAGATATCCCTCTTTGGCGCCACACGTTACTGAGGTTAAACGCTTTAACCATTTCAGCCCTTCTTTTGAAATCTGAAGATTTTTCTAGTTTATCCCACAACAAAGACAATGTATACTCGTCAGGCTCACCAGCAACTTGCTTATAAAACTTTCTTAGGCTTTCGTATGTATGCAGATTCATCCTTTTCACAACATCCACATCCATGTTCAGAGAAGCTGCTACATTCTCAATAATGGATTCAGCGATGTATGAGCCTTGTACCTCACCAGGTGCTCTCAATGATGTTCTGCTAGTAAGGTTTGTCTTGCACAGTTTGATGTCAAATGACAATGCACCCCAGTCATATTTCTTAAGCGAGTTCATTACATTCAGTGGTAGCATTGGACTTACATCCACATCTATCCCTGCATCTATTAACAGGTTTAGCTCCAGTCCTGTGAGTTTACCATCAGATTTGAAACCAACGCTGTAAGTAATCTTCATTGGATGTCTTCCTCCAGCCATTATCATATCCGTCTTACGGTTTAGGTACATCCTTTCAGGACGCTGCAACTTTTGTGCAGCAAGGGCACATGCTGTCGCGACCTGAGAAGATATCCAAAGTTTCAAAAATACATTAGTATCAAGGTGTCTTAGAAAGGTCTCTTATCATGAGTGAAGAAAATGGTACTTACAGGCATAGACTTTATAGCTTTTCCACCAAAGCCACCTCCAACTCTTCTGGTGATGACTCGCACGCTATGCTCTGGAATGCCAAGGCATGTAGCGACTACTGATTGTGTGAACTCTGGTGCTTGAGTTGAACTGTAAACCACTATATAGCTGTCTTCATCTGGAAAGGCAAGTGCGGTTTGTGTCTCCATATAGAAGAAGTACTGGGACCCGAGTCTCAACTGCATCAAACATTATTGTAAGAACGACATAAAGATATTGAGATATATATATATAAAGAGAGAGAGAGAGAGAGAGAGAGAGAGAGAGAGAGAGAGAGAGAGAGCTCCATACCTCTACTGAGCGTATCTTGTAATCAGCTTCAGCCATTCCTTTCGAAATATCACCCACAGGTTCAGGGTAAATCTCAGAAGATACTTCAAAAAGGCTAGACCTTTCCACTGCATCCTCCACAGACAACACAGGTGTTTCTATGTTCCTTTTATCGTACTCAACTACCACAAGATTTGCTGCCATATCTGCATGTCTTTGTGTGTCTGCAACCTGATAAGTCACCAAGAAATGGACTAATACTTTGATTAACCATCTGATGAAGCTTAATTATAAGCAAACATCACAAAATGTGACTGTTGATTAAGCCTCTTTATAACTAGAAACTGGACTTACCACAACAGCAATTCTTTGTCCAGCACATATAGTCATTTCATCTGCAAACAGAAGCCCTGTGCCATACATAGTTATGTAACCAATGTTCTGTCCCACTTGAGGGATATCCTTTAAAGTAATAACTGCCAAAACTCCTATTGGTGTCACATTTCCTCTGAAACCGAAGCTCCTTATCTTAGCCAATGGCTCTATGCTATATATGAATGCTCCATGTAGACAATTGGGTAAGGATGGTATATCATCAACATAAACAGCTTCACCTGTAATCACAGAAGCTCATGTCAAGTCATTATGTTGTTTTTTTAAATAAACATAGTGACAAATAAAAAGTAACTATATATAGTACTAACCAGAAGCTTGCATTTCAGCTCCAAACTTGATAATGGCTTCACCAATAGGGTAAAACTCTTTACTCTCAAACACTTGTTGTGCAGATGACAGCAAAGGCATAGATATTGTTGGATCGACGTGCCCATCGACATGCTTTCTCTTCGAATTCCAAGTACCATTCTCAATCAGAGAATAGAAAAAGTCAAAGAGAAACCCAATAGCCAGGCTTTTCTTGTACTGGGTGTATGAGGTCTCTATAGTAGGCACTATGATCCCTTTAAGTAGCCTCACAGCTTCATATAAAACCCCATGGCTTAGTATTTTACCCGTCAAGTAATCCTCGACTTCTCTAGCTCTTATCGAATGATACCCACCATAAGAACCAAATGCTAACCTGCACTTCTCCACAATAATACCCCTTGATGATGCATCATGAGAGACTACTGCAATGAAAGCTGCATTGACATAAGGCAAAGCACTTCCCAAAGGGCGTTGGGCAGCTCTATAAGTTTCGAAGAGCAAACCATTAGTAGTAGAAGAAGGAGCAGTCCAGCTTGGGATCTGAACACTTAAAAGAACAGTCTTAGTTTCTATTATTGGAGGTGACACAAGAAACTCTCCTATCCTAAGCTTCCCATGTCTCCCTCCATTTACCAAATGCACAGATGCATCTGCAGCTAGCAGAAGTGTGGTTATGTCAGAAGGAAAGCTTTTGCTCTGTGCCATCACTAGATTACCACCAATGCTCCCTGAGTTTCTGATAAAATGGTTAGCCACTTTCTCCATATGAAAACCTATCTTCTTGTACACGTAAGAAGAGATACTTTCCTCCATCAAAGCATCAATAACTTTAGATATGGTAACAGCTGCTCCCATCACGATTCCACGACCATCTTTCTTGATCATTGACATCTCTTCAATGTGACTAATATCAATATATAATCTACCATATTGTCTCTCTTCTTTGTAGTAACCTGTTCCTGTGTTTCCAACAACTAGTTTCATTCTTTCACCGTGGCCGGGTTTGGTTGTTGCTAGTATCTCTTGAAGCTCCGCAACGCTACCAGGAGTGATCCAATGATACCTTGTCTGATCCAAAACACTACGCTTCTCCTTCAAGAAATCTGGGAACATGACAAGATCTTTAGCAGGGTTGTAAGGAGGCAACTTCTTGATCATCTCTTCTCTGCTTTCTCCTTTCTTCCAAAAAGAGTTGAAACCCAAATCCTCTATATCGATATCCGCTGCAAAACTCTTGCAAGCATCAGCAATGGGACGATAACCGGTGCATCTACAAAGATTCCCAGCAATAGACTTCTCTGCTTCAGAAGCAGTCAAGTAATCCGGAGAAGAGTGTGAGTTGTGTGCTTTTGAAAGAGCGGAGTAGAGAGAGATGCACATCCCGGGGGTACAGAAACCACATTGAGAGGCATGGAAGCCAGTGAATCGGGTGGAACCCTCTCTCTGTGTTTCCTAGTCCATCTGATGTGGTTATGGAACAACCATTTATGCTGCAGAGAAGTGTCAGGCAAGAGTTTATGGAATGTTCTTCTACTTGGTCTAACACAGGATCATACTTTGATAAGATTACGATGCAAGCACCACAACCACCTGGAAAATAAACCTACCTAAGTCAGCTAGAGAAACATATACAGACACAGGACAAGCAACAAAAGAACTTAAAAAGTTTTTAGTGTGTGTACCTTCGCCACAGCTGAGCTTGACACTCTTAAAGCGAATGTTGGAGCGCAAGAACTCAAGTAAAGTCGTGGAAGGATTAACCGAATAGACTTCGAATTTCTCTTCATTAACAGCAAACACTAGATCTTCACCAGCCATTATCTGCAAAACTGGTTTTAAAAAAAAAGTGTATCAGCGACCTAGAAGCTTAAACCAGGTTATTATAGTCAACAGATGTGTACAGAAATCAATATGAATACGATACCGAAAAGTGAGAAAGTGGAGGAGCGGACAGTAAGCTATCTAGACTAGGTTTGGTCTAAACGGCAATACTAATTATAGAAGAGTTTGACACGTAGAGATGAGTAATTAAGCCGTTGCTGATTCAAGAGGTGACGAATCCTAGTCTAAAATATTTAAAAAAGTCAAAATGTAAGAGAAAAGTTTCGTTACGGTAAGATTCTTGTGTTGATGAGGAAAATAATACATCACCGTTGAAATGTGTCCTCACTCTCTTCCTTTCACTGTTTAACCTAAACGGCGACTTTGGTGTTGGACGTACAATCATCTAAAGTTGTTCAGATGTACAAATGTTTTGCTTTAAATACTTGACTAGTAGTTGAAATAGTCAATTTGAGCTGTTCCTTCCTTCACAAGCACGCCTTAAACCCTAATTCTCAGTAATATTACTGCCGCAGTCAGCAGCTTACCACTTAAGCTCCATGTTCAGATCCGTTTCTCAATTTTCAGTGACCGCTTCTGATAATTGGCTATTATCAAGATTTTCTTTTGCTGCAACTACTGCGTCTTCTGTGAGCGCTTCAGGATTTTTCACTCCTGAAATCACAAGTAAAATAGTTATAAAACTATGCGGTTTTGAGCAAGAATCTATAAGGTTTTACTGTATGAGTTAGAAAGTCAATGGCTTTAGATGGTTGAGGACCAACCCGGTTGATTCTCCTTCCTGGAAGATCTTTTTGAGGTTTCGTCTGATTTTGTACCGAGAAAAAGATTGCTATACTTGGTCAACACCCTTTCTTTTTCCTCAAGCATTCCTAAAAGCTCATAAGCATCCGCCACTGACTGCACAATGTGTTTGTCCGAAGGCTTACGGTCATAACTCTCCAAATCCTTAAACAGCTTCACACCCATCAAACAAAAACAAACAAACACAAATTTAATATCAGCACGACATAATGTAAGGACATAACTTGCTAGTTAAACACATAACCATTTTTCAAATCATCTAATGAGCCTATGAACTAAGGTGGACAAATACATACCTTTACAAGTTCTTGTAACATGTTGTTCCGGAAATATATGCGGATCATTTGTAAGCATAATTGCCAAGGCACAGAATGCAGATCATTCCCGATTTTCTTTCGCCATATAGCATGCGCCTCTTTTGCTCTACGATCCATATCTAACGCCCGTATCAACTGTCCATATGTCCCCATCGTGTTCCCTTGTCCCTTACTTAGTATCCACTTTATTACCTACAAGCCAGCGAACAAATGAGAAGAAATAAAATCCTCTCCCAGACTATATTCCGACCAGTTGCTATAAAATAGATGATATGTTCCCGAGTATTTGATTATTCATAGTTCTTGAGTTTCAAGTACGAGAAATAAAGGGAGAGAACATTCAATACCTGGACCATTCGATGCCATTGATGTTCCTTTTCGAGAATGGCTATTACTTTTTTGAGGGAAGCAATTGGGAAATTGCGTTCCCAAGCAACCCAAGCATCTAAAGCTCCATAAACAGCCTCCTTATTATCTTCGATATCAAGAAGCTGCATAGTTCACATCGTATCAAGGATTTGTACAGATAAGCCAACGGACAAAGCAATAACAATACAAAAGCAAGGTGGAACAAGAATATGAAAATTAAAAAGGCAGGCAAAATATCTTCAGAATATTATCTTACAGTGTCTACAAGAAACTTTATTTTATCCTTCTTTGGTATGTTCTCCCCAATTTGATGTTTCCTAGGGTTTTCCGCGTTCACTTTAGCGGATGAATCAGCGACAGCTTGCTCGACCTACATTAAGACAAACAAAATATGCATTCCAAAGATCTCATAGGTTATAAAACAACACAAGAAATTGTTTAGCTCTTAGTCTTAAGTGTATTCTATTGTACCTCAGTATTCACAGCTCGTCTAGGAGATGAACGAGAATCCGTCACAAACTCATTGCTAATCGATCGAACACTTGCATAGGCGAGGTTGTCTGCCTTGTTGATCTGAGAAGAAAAAAAACATGTCTCACACAATGACAACGTGTACAAAAGAAACCCTAAAAGATATGTGTTATCAGATTACTTTCATGAGGCTGAGACTAAGTACTAATGTTTTAACTTACATCAAGAAGATGATGATACGAACTAGTTAGTGAACCATCATTACCAAAAGCTTTGTGATTTCTGAAAAACAGAATGATAAAGCACCGTATTCAATACACAAACACATACGATACGAGATCGATACAACAAAACCCAACAGAACGCGAACAAAACCACGACTAAATGACCTAATAATACAAGCAATTTACCTTATTACATTCAAAAGAGAAAGCAGTCCTCGCTCACCTACAACAACAAGTTTTAAATAATTAGGGTTTCAATCAATTTATCGGAAGGAAAAAAGAGATCCAATTCGAAGCTTTACACAAGAAATACTAACCATAAACTCCGTTAGATCCTCCTCCGGTGAATAGACTTCGTGCCTTCGAGATAGGACCTAACGGCGCCGTTAGGTTTCCGGTTGCTTTGATAACGGCGCGTCTTAGATTCGTTCTAGGGTTTAGAGAACTGAAACCGGCCATCGGCGACGGAACGAGAAGAACGAAGACGGAAGAAGCGAGAGGTTTTAAAAAGAGGTGTTTCAGATATTGTTGGACACAAATAGATTTTCAGAATGTTAAACGTTATAATTTAAAGAAGGTCCACCGACAAAAAAAATGAGAAGGCCCATTAAGAAAATAGTTGGCCCATTAACAATATTATTAACCGAGTCGGTTTAACGGAGATGGGTAATTTCGTTATTATACGGGAAGTGGACTGCCACGTCATTTCAGTCAACAAATGTCAGTGGTTTTTAGATAAATTGAGATTGTTGAATGTTGATAACATGAACGGACTTTAATAAGATAATTGTTTATTTATGTGCAAATTCTTATGAATACCACAAAAAAAAAAAAAATAACACAATTAGCACAAATTTTAAAAAGTTTTATAAATACCATTAAAAAAAAAATTCTCATAAATACCACAAATCTTAAATTTTCAAAATTACACCCAAAACCTCCAAAAAACTATACCCTAAACACTATATAGCGAACCCAAATGAAAAAAAATAAAATCTAAAAGTGTTAAAACTCGTTTTTTGAATTTGTGGTATTTTTGTAAACTACTACTTTTTGATGGTATTTTTGTTATAAAAAACATTTTAATGGTATTTTTGTTATAAAAACTTTTTAATGATATTTTCAAAACAAAAACTTATTGGGAGAATCACAAAACTACACCATTTGAATTACATTTCACAAAACTACACCATTTCCAAAATACTTCACAAAACTACACCTAAACATTCAAAATTAAATCTAAATAAACTCTACCCAAACAATCATACTCCTTTAATATTATACCCTAAACACTAATTAGCGAACCCAAATGAAAAAAAATTAATTTTGGTAATTTTTTAAAGGTTAAATTAAACTTTTAAAATTTTGAAAGGATGTAAATATGTGAAAATATTAAATTAAGAGTAATTTTGTGAAGAAAGGGTCGAAAGGGTGTAGATTTATGAATTTCTCTTACTTATTTGATAGTATTCTAATGAATTTCTCTTTATTTATTGTCAACTTCTAGGGTTAAAAACTTTTACGAAGGAAACGATGACAATGTACAACCACGTATAAACATTTTTAAAATAATAGACACCTACTGAAGCAAAAACAATTATAAATAATCATAATAATAAATTAATAATAATTGAGCCGTAATATATTAAAAAAAGTTTAAAAAATTATAAAATAAGAGGTGAACAGAAAGATGATATATTGTTGAGGCAAAATGCAATGTACATCTGCAAGAATCTTGGAAGACTGTTTAAATTAAGATGTTTACCCATTTCCCTAAGCGTTTTTAGTTCCATGTTAATCAAAGTTTTTAAACACCTAGTTTTTGCTATAATTAGCTACTACTAGTAGCCCATGTTGTATATATTTAGTATTATACTCCGCATTAATCAACTATAGTTCTGCTCGTAATTATTCAAAAAAATACTCATTTTATTGAGAGACCCCTTATTCACAACTCATGGCAACATACAATAACCTAGACAAAATAAAAGTTAATATTCATCAATAGAAGAATCTTTTTTGCTCTTTAAAAATGAACAAAATGGTGATATATATATATATATATTCATCATAATTGCGATTTATTTTGTTAATGATGTGTGAGCTACCACAGGCCCTTTAGGCCTTAACTTTATATTACAAATTGAAGTTTTAAATTCAAAATCCAAATAAAAAACTGATTTACCCAAAGAAAAATATAACAAAAATCAAATCCATAAAACTACATATATAAACAGGAAAATATGAATAAAATCAAATTATTGAGTGAGACAATACAGACATATTTAAAGGGTTGACCGGTAAAAAAAAAAGGAAAAATAGTTAACCAAAAGGTCAAGAAGACACCTGAGGTTGATGGTATAAATAAAATCAGAGAAACATGTGAGATCACATGGACTTCCCATCTTTCACTATCACCAAATTTTAATAATTTTTTTTTTTGTGAGGGAACCATTAATTTGACTCCAATCATTTATTGTATTTCCATACCCTTTCAGTTATTACAGTTATGGAGTTAGTTGCATCTCTATCTTGTTTTCTTTATCTTTATTCTATTTATATATTAGTAAAACCATTTTTTATAAAATATAATAATCCATGTTGTACCACTAATTGTCTTATTCCAAATAAACCATTTCCCTTACATTTGAGAGAGTCGACAAATAAATGGACCATTTGTAGTTTTTATAGTATGTTAGATCATTACGTACCATGTTCATAATTTTGTTAATGAAAAGGTTAGAGCAATCTTAGTGGGGGAACTATTAACCTAAGTTTCTAAAGTAAAAAACAATAAATAATAATATTATATGAATTGGGTATTTTAGATTATTAACAAATCCACCCTAAAATATCTAAAATTTGGTACGTAGGCGAGTTTATATGGATGAACTAAAACAAGCGGCCGCCCCTAATCTCGACAATTAATACATAATTATGTAATTGATTTTCTTGTTTAGTGACTTCAATTACATAACTACAGTATACATATATACGCTGGTCAAACAAGCAGTAATCCACACAAAAATGTTGGAATATTTTCATGTTGCAAATATATATTATATTATTAGGTAGCCTTTTATGCTAAATTTTAAAATTGCAACATGGGATTTTGGGTCTCTAATAAATCGGTTAGTATGTTTTTGAATGAAGTCACATGATTAAGCTGACTCTACCGATCGAATCTGATTAATGAAAAGTATAAAGAATGTGTTTATATATAAATATAAATTAACAAAAAAATATATATTTGCAATTCTACTTAAGCATCAATTTGTCCTTTTCTCTCTTAGTATATAGTTTTATGAATAATGGTTTATTTTTCCTCTTTTTAACATCTAATGGCTTTTTTTCTTTGCGAGATTCTCTGGCAATAATTTGATATAATGAAAGAAAGGAGTTGTTATTTTAGTTTACTAATATAGTAAGTATAAAACTAATGTTTTTGTCATAGCAAATAATTTTCAGATGATAGAAATGATTGGCATTACATATATACCCACCAAAAGATTTGCCCAAAATTTGGCTGATAGTGTCGCATTTTTGATGATTATGTTACGTCGGTATATTATTTCAGTCCACTTATTGTCTTAAGTTAGTTCATTGTAAATCAAATCTTTTTAAATCTAAAAAGATATACAAATATAACGAAGACAAATTCTAAAATTTGAATCCTAATTTTGATGTTCTAAATATTTTGTCTTTGAAATACAATTGTCTCATAACTCGCACTATTTTTGTTTCGCATTAATTGATTACTATATATTATATTTTCGAATTCAAAAAAGATATATATTGTTGTAATAAAAAAAAAAAAAAAAAAAAAAAGATATATATTAAAAGAATTAGATGTGATAAAAAAAATTATGTAATTTATTCCAACACAATTGAAGTATCATATTAATTCCAGTTAATTAAAATTTGGGAATGAAATGTGAGATCACAAAGTCAAAACGAATATTGAAAATTTTATAATTAGCTTAAAGGATGTTTAATATTCCATCTCCCATGTTTCCATGTGGTAATATACACATATTCTGCTTCCCAATCGTATTTCTCATAGATATTAATCCTCTTAATTAATATTTTCTATTTCGATAAAACATAAGCAAAATCCAATATTCTCCCCCAATAAGAATTTTTTGCCCATTACTAGACGATTTGTATTTGATATGTTTATGTAGTAGAACTTAATTTTGTAGTTCCCTAAGACCATGATTATTGGGGTATTTTAGTTTAGGTTCTAAAGAAAAAAACCCATTAATTTAAATTAGAAAATTAAAAAACCACAAGAGATCACCTCTTGTGACTCTAATCTGGGAACCGGTTCTGTAAAAAAAAGCTTTTTTTTCTCCTTCTCTCTCGAAGCAAACGGCGACTCCTCCGGCGAAACCAACGCGAATCGCTCCCTTCTGACCAAATTAGTTCGGATTCGTCGAAGTAAAGGTGGTGGGTGACTAGATCTGACAAGCGGTGAGTCGATTTGTAATCGATTTAGGTTTTTCATGTTATGAAACTGAATTTTTTTTGCATGTCTATAATCTTTGATGCTTCAGATGTGTTTGGTTTTGTAAATAAGCAATATCTTAAATTTGGTGATGTTTTTGGTTGAATTTGGTGATAGTTCTGTTTAGATAAAATTATATGGATTGTAAATTAGGTTATGCTTGATTGATATCATAGTGTTTGAGGTCTAATAAAGTGTTCTTCTTGATGCTTCTGTTGATGTTTCGATTGTTGATGTTTCTGTTTTTGAGGTCCATTAAAATGTTCTTTTTGTTAGTGAAATAGCATAAATTAGTAACATATAATCACTATCTTAAATCCTTTATATAAATGTTGCTAATTGGTTTGGTTTGTGCAATGTAGGGAATCGGGTTGGCTTGTTCCTTGAAGCTTCTAGAACATTCATTTATTGTTAAGTTAGGATGCTATGTTATTGTTAAAAGTGTTTTTACATTGACATGTGAATTTGCCATGAATCAATGTAGATAAAAATCATTTTAACATAGATTAGGTAGTTGTTAGATACGAATCATGTCTTATTAATGATAAGTGTAGTTAAAAACTTATTTGTGTGGTTTAGAACATTAAAAGAAAAAAAATCAAAGTATAGAAGACTTCTCAAAAAGCTTAAAGAGGAAGAGATGAAGCATAAAGAGAAAGAGGCACAAGGGCACATTTGATCAAGTTTAAGTCTTTTTAGTGTGTTTTTGAAAATGTGTACATTTGAACAAGTTTAAATCTTTTTAGTGTGTTTTTGAAAATGTGTAAAACGTTCAAGTGTTTCAAATGTTTAAGTGTATTTGTGTATTTTATTTTTGTTTTAAATATGATTAGTAAAATTATGTTTGAAATAATTTTAATTTTTTGTCATTTTTTTTAAGAACCATTTTTGAGTTCTACCAATAATCCCCACTTTCAATTAATATAATTTTTAAGTCTCTTAACAATTTTTAATATTTTAATTTATCTAAAAACCCAAAATTAAGACCATACACAACGCAGAACTACACTTTTCGATTCTTACCAAATAAATTAATGTAAAAAAATTATTAATGACAAGCAGGTCCCACCTGGAAATAGAAATGAAGAAGGAATTTGTGAAATACCGATTCCTATATAAGAGACTAAAGAAGTAATCTCTTACCTTTTTATCTTATTTTTATTTTTTTAAATCAATTTTGCACTTAAAACTCAATTTAAGAACTTGCGTTGTTTATGCTCTAAGAGTTCCCAATAATCATGCTCTAAATTAATAGTATAAAACTATTTTATCTTTTCATATATCCTAAAATGTTAATTATCGAGGTTTCTAGGAAATGAGACCACACACGAATACCAAAGTCTTGGAGTATGGTAAATATCATCAATTCCCTAAATCTTTTTGAGTTTGCACAATTCAGCTTTATAACCTCTCCATCCACGAGAAGCGAACACGCCTTCAATTTCGGTTCTCTATATTTATGCACCAACCAAAGTATGGTGTATTTTCCTAGAAATATTCAGTAACCACATACATATTTTATATTTGTTTTTTTACTCCATAAATTTTAAAATATTTCATTAATAAGTATTACTAAAATATTGGATAATAATATAATATGATCTGTTTTGTATCAAATATTAATAATTGTTTTTTCAGTATGTTGAATATTATTTTTGGGTAGACGAGTTAAGAACGTAAATGGTCGGTGAACGAAAGGGTAAGAACATTCAAATATTCTCGAAAACTTCTATTCCGTTTATTACTACTATAAGATATACACAGAATTTGAAGTTAGATTAACTGAATTATCTGCAATGTGCAAGCGCATGTTGGTTCTCCTCTAGATTAGTGCATTCTCAAAGATAATTAATTAGCCTATAAGAAAACCAAAATATGAGTGTTATCAGTATAAAAATTGCTAATTAACTATATATATATTCGTACACAATAAGTCATTTTGTTCGAACATTCATGATAGTTGCTTTTTCCAATAAGTTTGTACGTACGTTTAATTTGGAAATATGCAACATCCCAATGAATGTCTTAACAACCAAAATTATATACTTCATTTTAAATTAATAGATAGGTTCAGTGGATCTATATAACCTTTATCACCACCAAAAAGAAAAACTACAAATGTTATAACTATATATATAAATATATATATATATATTTAAAGTTTCAAGGTTCTGATTCTCTTAATCGTATGTATGTTGCTATGAAGGTCTAATAAACGGCTTGAATTATCCCCATATATAAACTCTAATTTATAAAGTACAATATTCACCCTTATAATATGTAAAATGTAAATAAAATTAATAGTCTACGGATTCGGAAAGCCTATGAACTATGGGATGTGTAGCCACACTTGATGGAGGTTTAACCACGTTGCCTCAAATTCCACAGCTTCACATACTTCTATATTTTATTTTCATGAAAAATACTCCTAAAGAATGTGACCAAAAAAAAAATACTAGTACTAAAGAAAATGCATAATATGGTGGTTTTATTTTCTATAATAAGAAAGATTGTAAATGCGATGATTTTTAAACAAAGAAAGTAGCCGTTATTGTTTTTACGACGCAAGTGATTGTTACATATTTATCCTAAATAAGACTAAAGAGGACCTTGCATGTGTTATTGTGTATACATGATGGATGGTGTAACAAAATGCGTTGTCATGTTTCTTCATTTGAATCCAACGATCAAATAAGCAAAACATAAATACATGTATGTATCTCTCTTTTTTATTTACCTTTTAAATTGATTCCCACGTTGGTAACAACCTGACATCGAATTTAATTATCTTGTTTTCTTTCTCTAGCTCCTCCTCTTTAGTGTATATCCAAAGTCATGTCTTTTTATTCAATAAGCCATTGACATATGCAATGCAAAAGAGATGAAAAATATTGAACCACTTTTCTTCTTTTTTACTAATTATTATTGTATTTTCTTGGACGAGGATTAATAAAAAGTAATGGTGGCCTGCAGCAAGCTTATCATTTGAGAATTAAATAACATTCAGAATTTAAAATTTATATTTTCAATACTCCCCCCTAAAAAAATAATTTACAAATACCAATTTGCTTCCAAGTCTTATTTCTCTCTATATATACATCTTTCTTCTCCAATATAACAAACACACACATACACTAAACCTCTATCTTCTTCTACTCATAACCTCCCTCAAATCAAAATAAATACATTTTCAATATTTCTTTTGTCTTTACAAGTCACAAGTAAAATTCTAAAACTCTGTGTTAAGATGTATGGAAATAATAACAAGAAGTGTCTCAACATCACAAGTATGTTCCAAAACTTGATCCCAGAGGCAGACATTTTCTCTAGACGTTGCATTTGGGTCAACGGTCCGGTCATCGTCGGTGCAGGACCATCCGGTTTAGCCGTAGCCGCAGGCTTGAAACGCGAAGGAGTGCCTTTCATAATAGTAGAGAGAGCAAACTGTATTGCTTCTCTATGGCAAAACAGAACATACGATCGTCTCAAACTTCATCTCCCAAAGCAGTTTTGTCAATTACCTAACTTTCCCTTCCCTGAAGATTACCCTGAATACCCTACAAAATTTCAGTTTATTCAGTACCTTGAGGACTACGCAAGCAATTTTGACATAAACCCTAAGTACAACGAAACGGTTCAATCAGCGAAATACGACGAAACCTTCAGGTTGTGGCGTGTTAAGACCATTTCAAAGAGCGGGCAGTTCGGTTCTTGCGAGTTTGAGTATATTTGTAGGTGGCTTGTGGTGGCTACAGGAGAGAATGCTGAGAAAGTTGTGCCAGATTTTGAAGGCTTAGAGGACTTTGGCGGCGATGTTCTACACGCCGGAGACTATAAATCCGGTGGAAGGTACCAAGGAAAGAAAGTTTTAGTCGTCGGATGCGGAAACTCTGGTATGGAAGTATCTTTGGATCTATACAATCATGGAGCTAACCCATCAATGGTCGTTCGTAGCTCTGTAAGTACCCAAAGTTCAAGTCTTTATTACCACAAAAACAGAGCATCCCCTGTTTTTTTGGATACTCTGTTTTTAAAACAGAGCATATGCATACTCTGTTTCTAATACTCTGTTTGTTTTTCTTGATATATCAGGTACATGTGTTACCAAGGGAGATTTTTGGAAGATCAACGTTTGAAATAGGAGTTGCGATGATGAAATGGATGCCGGTTTGGCTCGCGGACAAGACATTGCTCCTTCTCGCAAGGATAGTATTGGGAAACACCGATAAATACGGTTTAAAAAGGCCGAAAATAGGACCGTTAGAACTAAAAAACAAGGAAGGCAAAACACCGGTACTTGACATCGGAGCATTGCCTAAAATAAGAGCGGGAAAGATAAAAATCGTTCCCGGGATCATAAAGTTCGGTAAAGGCAAAGTCGAGCTAGTCGATGGCCGTGTTCTTGAGGTCGATTCCGTTATTTTAGCTACTGGTTATAGAAGCAACGTCCCTTCATGGCTTAAGGTAATTAAGACAACATCTTAATTTCGTTTAAATTTTTAAAAAACATATAATTATGTCGGAAGAAAAAAACATAAATACACACCCGACCCTGTCCGAGTTTAGTGAAAATCCTACTAAAAATGTCTTTAAAATGTGAGCAATAAATGCAAAATTTAAAATTATTATATTTATTTTTATTCATGGAAAAGGATATAAAATCGTGGTACGAGTTTTTAGTTATAATATAGTGTACTAATTAATAATGTGAAGAGTAGTAATTAATAAAGTGGTGTTGTTTGGTTATATATATAGGATAATGATTTCTTTTCGGATGATGGGATACCGAAGAACCCGTTTCCAAACGGGTGGAAAGGAGAGGCGGGATTGTATGCGGTAGGGTTCACGAGAAAAGGATTGTTTGGCGCGTCGCTGGACGCGATGAGTGTGGCACATGACATAGCTAATAGATGGAAAGAAGAATCTAAACAACACAAGAAAACTGCTGCTGCTCGTCATCGTCGATGTATTTCACATTTCTAATTATTTTTATATAAAATAATCATATGTATATTAGGGGGGGAAAATACTAAAAATGGAGAAAAAAGGAAATCAAGAAAAAAAAATCATGAGAGATAATAACTAAGCCCTCTCCTCTAAAGATAAAAAAACCTCAAAAAAGTGTGAAAAATAAATATATTATGGGGTTTTTTTCTTTGTGTTTTAAGGAAGATGTGGCTTTCTATTTCTGTATTTTTATTTTATTATTTTCTTGTTTTGTTTTGTTTTGCGGATGCTTGTTTTTCTTGTTTGTGTGCATTTTTTTCTTCATTTTAGATTTTAAACTCTGTAAGAAGTTTTGTTAATCTAATATGACTAATGTTACTATGTTTTATCTAGATATGGATATATTTTTTGTTGATCAGGATAATTAAGAAGAAAAAATGAAACAACTAATATCATGCTGTTTCATTATTGGAATAATACTCTCACAAGTTAAGAGCTGTTAATTTGGTGATTAAGGAATTATTAGCCATATTTTGAGTAGAAAAAAATAATGATTAGCCATATCATACAATGATTTAATTTGATAAATGATTGATTACATATGATTACATTGGACCATCAATACAAATATTGTGATTACTCATATCCAATATAATAAAACATGCATTTATGTAAGATATGCAAAATCCAACAAGGACACAATTGACCTAATAACCAGAAATATAAAAAAGTGAATACAATTCATAAGTATTTTTTTATCTATCAAATTGCATTTTAAAAAATAATTGAAGGTACCAAAGTAGCTTTAATTCACAAAACATATAAAAAATGACTTTTTAACATACTCTGTATATGGACAAAGCCTCTGTTGAAAAACTTCAACAACATTTGTGCAAGAGATCAGACATTAATGAGTAACAAGTTTCACTTGAACTGCTCTGAGACTCTGCAGACAAAGTCATTGAAGCAGCAGACCATAGAAGTAACAAACAAAAGGACAAAACTATGACCTTATGACCTCCAAGTTCATATTTGTAAATTGTGGTTAGTGAGAGAGTCAAGTCTCAAGCCAAAACATGGCTGATTCAGTCTCTGGTCCAAACATTAAAAGCTAAATCATGCCCAACTGTGTAAATGTCTGGTTCCCATCCTCTTAAAACAGTTATACATGTTACTCACACAAAACCCTGCAACCTTTTACTCAGACATCACCTTAACTTAAAGTCATGGAGGAAAGAAACCACATGGTTTATATTGATTCAGCCGCCGATTTAGACTGTTTCTTCTTCTATTGTTCTCTGCCAAGAAACACTTAACCGACCCATATTTTCTTGCCGGTATCTTACCAAATTCAACAAGGGGAATAGTTTTTGATATATTACTAAACATACTACAAGTTGAGATATAGTAGGACCAATGTACATAACTCACTGTAGAACGAGTGTTAACATTTGTAAACTTACATGAGAAAGGTCCAAAACTGTTCATTTCTTGGAGATCATTTTATCTATTTGGCCATCTTTGTTGTACATTTCCACTATCTTTTTGGCATACGAAGGCATGTGGGTGTCGGCTCTGCAGATAGTAATGCCGGTTTAGTTATTAGATGATGATCAGATAATATAAAGGTTTATAACTAGAAGTATGCTTCAGATTTTACCTTTCTTTTCCCCATTTGCGGTTGACGTGCAAATAGTTTCTAATGGTATGGTAATCCAGCGAATACCTAGCAAACTCTAGACCCTTAGGACCAACCTGAAGCAAGAATGCATTTACAAGTAAGACTTTATGCTCCGAAGTTGCTTTGTTTTTTGTGTTTACAAGGAGAGAATTTTACCAAACTTAGGAGAAACGCAATGATGTTTCCAACAAATAGTGGAGCCGGCTTAGAAGGACCTCGACCTGAGACAATATTGACGAGGAATATAGCTTTAGGCAGAGATGATTCAAGAAACAAAAGAGTTTTGAATTAGTTTGAAAACATACCAAACTTAGCTTCATCGTCTGCCTTAACAGTCTCTGTCACAAAAGGTCGCCGATCACCCTGAAACAACAGCAAAACAAGACTTGACTGTCCGAGTTTACCGCTAACTGATAAAAATATCCAAAGGTTAAGAAGCCTTACACTACTGATTGTTGGAGAGATCTCCAAAAGGTTTTCTACTAAGCTTAGCATTTCTTTCCCGCGCTCATTTCTGTAGTTTTATGTAAAAACAAAACTAAATTTGCCAAAACTCACGATTCTATGTGGTTCATATTATGAACAGAGAGTTATAAATATTACCTCACTGTAATATACTGTGGATGATCAGACATGGTCACACCTGAATACTTGGGAACACCCATATAACCGACAACCAAATCCTAGATTAAACATACATAGAGTTACAAGAAGGCGTTTGAAAAAGGCAGCTTTGGAATAACATCTTAATACCTATTGAAAAACTCACCGCTAGTCCATTTGTGTAGTCAAAGCAGCTGCAGGGTAGAAACGAAAAAGATTGTTAGAAGGTCACAGCGGCAACATAGGGATTGTATAAAACATTCTTTGAAAAGACTGGCATTACCTATAACAAGATGGAGCTATGACATCAACTAAATCGTTTGCTGGTAGAGAGAAATATGGAACCTGTTTAAGCCAAAAGATTAGAAAAACGGCTTATAGCTGCTACATCACAGAAGCAACACAGTGTATTATGTGATTATACCTCTTCAATGTGTCCGTCCAAGTGTTTAAGTTGAACCTACAAGAGAGGTTAGAGAAAGCTTAGCACCACTGAAGCAAATGCTCTTTAAGAAAACGAAAAATAACGGTTTATATATGTGGTAACCTTGTAATCTTGCATAAACTCATAATGCATAACAGTCTCTGGCTCCTTACTGGCCGCTTTTAGAAACTTGTCAAGTCCTTCCCGTTTTCCATTGTCCACTATTGATTCAAATATATTATAAGTACTTCTTGAAACATGTAATAAGCATTACAATTAACACAATTGCAATGCAGTGCTTATGCATATGGACCACAAAGTAATATATTAACAAATCAAGATAGGATGAGTAAATTACCACAATTAGTGCCTAGTACATACAGCTTTTCAAGATTCAGATGCTGCTCCACTGATCTCAACGCTGCAGTATAAGAAATCACTCTGCATTACAACACTATGAGTTATGGTATGGAGGAACTTGAAAATATAATCTGACATTAAGCATGTCAGAAACCATACCTTGCACTTGGCAACCAACACCGCAAAAAAGAAGACGTTTCACCCCGGATGTCTGAGACAATGCAACTTTTAAGTTATCCATAATAGATTCAGCTATAAAATAAAATAAACATATGCAGTAAAGAAGGGTTCGTAAATAACCTCGATTAGTTCAAGAGTATTCAAATTAGGAGACAGAGTTGGTTTGACCCCTCTTGCAGCCATAACTTCTTCAGGTGTCCTTAAAACGAAACCAAATGAAACATCGAGAGGCCTTTAAATTCAGACTAACAATAAAAATGGAGATTTGAAGGAGAATGACCTCTCAAATAAACCACAGAATAAAGGTAGAAAACCTGGCTAAAACTGGTCTTGGAGACAATCTATCGTCGGGATCACTGTTAATTCAATGATTAGATAAAAAAATGTATAGCAAGGTTGATAAATGCCATCCATTACCGAAATCAAACAACAGTTTTACCTCTGAACACAAACTACAGCCTCAACCATGTTGGATTTTAACATCTCGATGGCTATGGTTGTGACGATTCCAGTCCACTGTGCTCCTGCAACCAAAGTTAGAATGAAAACTAGACCAAAAATGGCAACATTTTCATCTTGAACAAGTTACAAAGTGGCCTAGCTTCCTTCCAAGAAAGATCGAGAAAAAAAAAGACACAGCATCTGTGTGTACCTTCAACAGGTTTCAATTTACGAGCATAGAGCTGTTCTTGATGAACCCCAAAATATATATCTTCTAAAGAATCTGCTTTCCTTCCTCTACCATGCACAACCGGTTCCAACTTCTGCACACGAACTCAAAAATTTAATAAAACAAGAATCATAAGCCATTTTAAAGATCATGTGGAATTTACCTCAATCCTTGACATTCCATCTCCAAGAAACGCACATGCATCCTTCACATGGGCAATGTAGTAGGTGTCGCATAACCCGCATTGACTGCATACACATCAAAACAACCAAGAATTCTGATAAGAATCACACAAAGATCCAAAGAAGGTTAAACAAGAAAAAAAGACAGAACCTGCAATGATCTTTAGCTGGATAAGTGCCTCCAGGCGGTATAGGTTTGGATTTTTCCCTCCAATCTTCTCTTAGTTTCACTTTCCTTTTTGGTTCTGAAAGTAAAGAAAAACTTCATGCAAGTTTCAGAATAAAGAAAATCAGAGTCGATGTAAACAGCCAAAAACCCACTAATCTAACATAGGGTTCTATCTTCAAACTCGATTGTGACAGCCATGAAAATACAATCCGTATGTTTCAACTTCTTTCATGTAAAAGCAATAATTATAATTTTTCATACAATTTTATCCCTTTTACGAATTTCAAGGATCGTTCAATTGAAGGGTCATCGGAATTCTCTAAAAGACAGGATTTTTTTTGATAAATTGAAGAATCTAAGAGTGTGTGAACAACATAGAGAAAAATTGGCAGAAAAAGTTATCACCTTTAGATCGTGAAGAAGAAGAGTTAACGACAGAGAAGTATGGAGGAAGAGTATAGAGCTTGGAAGTGACTGTAATCATGTTTGGCCACGCAGAGACGAGATAAATTATTTGCTTTTGAATTGTGATTTCTCTTGAGATGTTGTTGATATAGTCAAAATCATAGACCAAACCCTAAATAAACCGGTTAAAAAACAGCCAAACTCAACTGTAAACCGGACTAAAGGCTTTGATTAGTATATAAAATTCGGTTAATACAGTCCCTTTTTCCGGTACGGTTTTAGCTGGAGCTAAGATTTGGAGCCACACACCATATACCAATAAACCAAGTTCGGTACTTTACTAAATCACACTTGCCATGTTTACAGAACACACAGATTAGTCTTCAAGCAAAAACAACATAAGACAACTGTCTGTTGAATCAGTCTTTCTCTTATTAGCAAATGAAAAATGATAGAGCAAAGACAGGTTAATCCTCGCCGAAACATTCATAAATTCATTCATCATCATCATCATCATCATATGAAGTTGAGAGAAAACTTAGAAGCAATCATCACCAGACATCAGGACGGAGTTCTCCTGTTGCCGGTGGCATCCAACGACCAGAATTGTACACATTCTCACCAACTTTCCATCCCGGAACATCCTTCATCACATCCGCCTCATAATCCAGATACTTTTTCCACTCAGACACAAACCTTTTTAAATACAACAAACCCCTATCATTGTCTGAATATTGCAGGAACAAAGGAACTTATTTCAGAATTATTGATTTTACCTTTCATCTTCTTCAGCTTGAAGAATGGGAAGTATTGCTCTACGCGCAGCATATTTCTCTTCCTTCAACGCCCTAAACCATCAAAAAATCAAATCTTTATAATGCATAAAGAAGATTATGATCAAAGCATGAAGACACAAGTATATACTAATTACTAATCACTAACAATCTTATAGAAGAATTAATATTCCAATTACTGCTTTCTCCATAGCAGAATCACATCTTAACAATCATACTTAAGTAGATCATTAGCAACCTTTAAAATTTGTTAATAAGGAGACAAAATCTTGAAACCTAAGCCTCACAAAACCCTAACTTATTCATGTAAATTACATCTATCACCACATACATGGAAGATTCCATAAATACAAATTTAGCCAATGCGATCTAGAGATTCAGGTCAAAAAGGTGAAATATTTTACCTGCGGATTTTGTTTCCTTGGCCTACCTGATACATTCCCCAACCAAAAGCAACAGAAACTCCAAGAAACATAGCCATGGCGCTAGGACCCGTATTCGATATCCGACGAGCATAACGTACCGGCGCGAATCCGCCAGGTGGCGGACCATCCTGAAGCAAAGGCATATCCTTCACACTCGCCATTCCTGGCTTCTTCCTTATCATCGCCTCCGTCATCTCTGCTCGATTCCGATTTTGATTTCTTCTAGGGATTCCGATGACACAAATCTGAAGAAACAACAATAACAAAAATGAACATTTAATTTATATTTTTATTTGTTGTTTTTATTTATTTTAAGAATATGGGCTTTTAATGAGGCCCAAGCCCATAATCTTTGAAAGTCACGTGGCGTTCACGTGATTTTCTTCTTCTTATTAGTTTGTATAAACCCTTTTAGTTTTCCGAATTTTATTAAGCCGCCGCTTGTGTTGGTAGAAGAACATGGTGGGATTTAAGAACAGGTATATGTTGATGGAGGTTTTTCTTGATCCAGAAAAGGATCTTCTCGGAGAAGGAACTCCGATTATTCTTACACAATTCAATCTCTCTAAAGCAATCAAAGACAGTATCCTCGTCAATTTCGGCGAATGTGGTCTCGGATCTTCTCTCGGATCTTTCCAAGTAAAATATGTGAACCCAATCTCAAAGCTATGTATTGTAAGATCGTCAAGAGATGAACACAGACAAGTTTGGTCGGCGATGACGTTGGTTAAAAGCATCGGAAACTGTCCTGTGGTCTTTAACTTGCTCGATATCAGCGGTTGTATTAGAGCTTGTAAAGACACAGCCTTGAAGTGCGACAAGGATAAGTTTGATCAATTTAGCAAAAGCTTGTCTGAAGAAGAGACTCGGCAGATGAATAATTGTTTAGACAAGATCAAATTATTGGAGAACTAAAAAATGTCCTTAACATTCTTCTATCGAAATATAATTTTTTTGCTTATGTCTTTCAAATTTTAAGTTGTATAATTTCCCCCTTTGTGTGTAACATAATAATGGATTCTGCCTGATCTTAAAGTATATGAAAAATCTTGATCATCCACTGTAATTTTCCTAAAAATATCTGTTAGTGCCTTAATGGGTTGAATTTTGTAATATTGGGTTTCTTTCGAAAAATTTGAAAAGAGGGGTAGGTATTCGTGAAAAACAAAAAATCTAAGGGTTAAAAGTGCAAAAGTCGTTGAGTTTTATTAAGCTCTTCACAGGATCTATCTCTGAGAACAAACTCTTCGGTGGTGGAGAAGAATCGAAACGGTATCAGTCATCTACCTCTTCAAAATCTTACCTTTACAGATTACTTAATCTTTTTTCGACGTTAGTTTTCATCTGTTCATAATCGTGTTTCGTTCTTTGTCATCTATTTTATGCATCTTAACTGTTCGATGAAAAGCCTCAAGAGACCAAAACTTACGTTGTTCTTGTCTTTGGGAGGTTCTTATCCTATTCTTTGTGATTGATTACTGTCTGTGTGCAGGAAATGAGATCACCTAGAACCCTGGAGGTGTGGAAGCTAGGCACTGTCAATTATTTGAAATCACTTAAACTTCAAGACAAGTTAGTTTCCGACAGGAAAGCTAATCGAATCCCTGATACACTCCTCTCGCTTCAGCATCCACCAACTTACACCCTCGGAAAACGTAGAACCGATCACAATCTACTCATCCCTGAATCTGACGTCGCAAAAATAGGAGCTGAGCTTCATTACACTCAAAGAGGAGGAGATATCACTTTCCATGGCCCTCATCAAGCCATTTTATACCCCATCATATCCTTAAGAAACATCGGTATTGGTGCTAGGAAGTATGTGGAGACGCTGGAACGGACAATGATTGAGTTTGCTTCGGTTTACGGGGTGAATGCCCGTGCAGGAAACAAATGTGAGACTGGGGTTTGGGTCGGGGATAGAAAGATCGGTGCTATTGGAGTTCGGATATCGTCGGGAATCACTTGTCATGGTTTGGCGTTTAACATAGATCCTGACATGAAGTACTTTGAGCACATTGTGCCATGTGGGATTGCTGATAAAGAAGTTACATCTTTGAGAAGAGAGACAGATGTGATATTACCTTCAGAAGAAGTGATTCATGAGCAGCTGGTTTCTTGTTTGGCTAAAGCATTTTCTTATGATGATGTTGTGTGGAAGGAAGATCCTTCACTCATTTCCGACACAACTATAGAGGATAAATAATAGTTTTAGATTTATCTCGGTTTCATTGGTTTTGTTTCCTCATATGTATTTGAATGTTTTGCCCTGAAAACAGATGTCATGAGTTTCATCCAAAGACATGAACAGAACAAGTATTTAAGGTATCTTAGTCTGAAGCAGCGAGGCTTACCAAATGAGACACCAGGTCTTCAAGACATGAAAACTGATTCTGTAAGCTCTTTTGAAACTCTTCACTCTCGTTTTCATCTGATCTCAACTCAGTTAAACCCTCGTTGATCCTCTTGATCCCGCTCTGCAATAAATCCACGCCTCTGCAAATTCCTTCTGGAAGTTTCCTTCTCTTGCTTGGTTGTTTCTCTGCTTCCATTGATCTTTTGTTTCTACCTTCTACAAGTTTCTGCACTGTTGCCTTAACTTCAGCGCCTTCTTTAGAAAGTAACTCGAGTTCCTCTTCTGAAGGTGTAATTGAGAGAAGCGCTTGTTCTTTCTCCAAGAACGTTTTTAGTTCCGACATGAACCGCTCTGTTTTCGCTTCTTTTCCATAAGCTACATCAAAGGCAAGAGCAGCATCTTCAGGTACGAATCTCCATAGATTATTACAGCTCGTACGTGCACAGAAATGCCCAAACGCAGTAACTGCATGGTGTGCCAAAGCCCAGTGGCGTTTCCTGAGAAGCATATGGAAGAGTTCCCAGGCTGCCTGGCTCTTTGGACAGGTTCCGTTTTCAGACATCTTGTATCTGCTGAGTCCTGATAAGAAGAGGGCGAAGTTTGGATTTGATTTCTGGAGATGATGATGATCGGTTTCTGAAATGAAAAGCTTATGAAGCTCTGTTATGACATTATCCATCTCAACGCAAGTGTACAGCTTGTCGCTTCTTGAGATGATAGATAGTGTTTCACTGAGAATCTCACTGTAATGATCCCTTGTGGTTTCATCTTTGGAGTTTCTGAACTTGTGAATGAGATCGATTACAAATTTCAGAGTTCTTGAGTCAATCTCTGATATGCTCATCCTTCTACAAAGAACAAAAACAAAAGTCAATGTCCATTATAAAATTATGATGCAAAGCTTATGAAGCTTTCTACACTAAAATCGATTTTTTTTATCTCGTGCAATAAAGATCTTTAGAGCGGTGTAGAGAATAGGTACAAAAGTTACTTACAGTATCTGAAGGCAAGCAGAGAGTGCAAAAACAGGAGCTCCAAGCACAGTGTATCTGGAGGAATTTAATGATTTCTCACTGAAATTCTCAATGAATTGGAAGAAATCTGCAGTGATTTGTTTCTTTGCGTCATTTCTGAGTTTGTCTGGAAGAAAATTCAGAGGAAACCCGTCTAACAATAAGGCTAGATATGCATCAGGTGCAGTATCAGATCTGCTTTCCAAGGAAATGTTTTTGTGAACTCTAGCTGTCAAAGATTTGGGACTGTGAGTAAGAAGAAAGCAGATGGACTTTGTAGTTCTTCTAAGAACAGTATCAGGACAAAGCAGTGTTTCTGATGATGACATTGAGATCACGAATGTACATAGTTTGTCAATCATATCAGCCACCAAGTCGTCAGTGGCATGGCGCACCCAAAAGCACCAGAGTTCCATAATTATCTGCCAACATAAGAAATGTGGATGCAAGAGATTCTGAAGTAAGAATGTTTCAAGCTCTTCCCAAGCAGGAGATGAAGACACAATAATCATGAGGGTTTTAAGAGATAGGAGCAGAGCTGAAAACATTGTTTCCCAGATTATTGTCTTCCCAGAACCATCTGCCACTGGAAGCTGGGAGGAAAGGACTGAAGAGTAAACCTCTCTGTCTATTAGTATGTCGAGAAGCCAGTGCAGCTTTGTGATGATTGCATACTTCGCATCTTCTTCAAGCTCATAAGAATACCTCATGACAGATTGGAACAACACAACTCGGGCCGTAAGTAAAACTCTGGCACTTGTTGCGGATTCAACAGATATAGACAAGATATCCACCAATGATGTTTTTGTCTGAGAATCATGGCTCGGATTCCCACATATTTGGTTCGAGAAACTTTGGTCATCTACGAACAACGAATCAAGAAGTGCGAGCCTGAATTCTTGTGTTATTTCACTTGAGTTCAATAGTGCACTTAGCAGATCTACAGTTGTTTTCTCAAGAAGATCAGTCATTACTTCACTTGCGAATTTTCCATAGGTTTGTTGGCTCAGTAAAACTTTGAAAGCAATGATCATCAAGACGCAGAGTGCTATTTCCTTGAGCACCATAGATGCCTGGCTTGGAAACAGCGCCACAACTTTAACAGCATTGATAAGATAAAATTTCACTGGAAGAAAGACCCTTCTGGCTTCTGTTGCAGATATGCTTTCCTTCACCGAGCAAGACCAAGCCTCAGCAGCAAACCTCAGAGACTCCTTGATCAGTGTTATTAGCTTTAAAATTATTTCTCCTACATCTACCTGAGATACCAACGTCTGCTTGTCTATCTGAAGCAATGTAATCACACCCTTCCATGATGTATTAAGAATGGTCACAAGATTGCCACCATCTCTTGCAGCAAGCATACCCAATTCACTCAAAGATTTAACTCCCAGCGTAACTATGCTTACCAAACTACACACGGTGTTGCCTTCCTCCGTGTTTGCTTTACCTACGTTTCCATTAGCCTTGATTTCATATAAGTGCTGATTCGCTGTTGGGGAGAACTCTTTGCACAGACGAACAATAGAGTCAATTACCACTTGTATGGCCTTAAAAATTTCCGAGGAAAAGGATTCCACTTTCTGCTCCAACAAAATGAAAACAATTAACAGATGAGAAAAATGGATAACACTAATCTCAACCTACAGTAGTAAGATATGTAATATTTGTTACCATATCTTAAACAATTCATGATATGGATGATTTCCGAACATACCTTGGCATTCAATATCACCTCTTTTGTCAAATTCAGCTGCTCTGAAACAAACTTATGAACTATAACAGCTGAGGTCTCATCACTCATGGAGCATATTTTTCCAATAGCAATATAGCTTGAGGCTGAAAAACGAAGATAATCCAAAAGAAGCTGCATAACATTGATTGAAAACTCAGTTGGCCAGTAATCATAGCTCTTACAGACTTGTCCTTACAGAAATGTCAAATATCACCAACCTGAAAGAAAATATTTGAATGTTCTTCCTCTTGAGACTCCTCCATCGACATTACAGACATGGTCAAATGTTTTGCACACCATTGGCTTACCTACAAGAAGGGGAGTAAGAAAAGAAACTACAGAGAGTCTCTCAAGCTTAGATTCATAAATAAGAAAAAAAAGTTGAAAATATTGTACCTTAGTAGCAAAAGCAAGAAAGTACCGAGAGCAGTCAGGTCGATCCAAAGCTAAGTATTTCGAAGCCACAGGCAATATCGCCTTGTTCAACAAACATTGTGATACGTCAAGACATGTGGAGTCTTCCCAGAGTGTCTATACTACTGTCAAGGAAAACTTGAAACAAGACAGAACATGCCACTTAAATCATGTCTAATTATTTTTATCTATCTGAAGAATACACCATTATCATGAATTCTCTATTGTAACAATATTTTACCTGAAATTGACAAACACACATATAGAGGTTGGATATCTAAACATATAGTTTTTTGACGTATATTGCAACTTAAGCATCAATAAGGAAAATATGGATACTGTTAGGCTCTCCACGAAAGACGGCACGTCAGAATTCTCTTCTGTATCTAACTGACTAAGCTGTGTGAGTAGTTGAACCCGGTTCTCGATAAGCTGTTATACAAACATAGAAGAAAAGATGAATCTATTTAGAACTATAAGCCAAAAAAAAAAAATTGCAACTACTTGGAGTGAATCTAAAATCAATTGTGTAGAACACATAGCAACCACCGGCTAAATCTATTATTAATATCAACAAATCCTATTGTTATGTTACTTGTTTTCACGAAACTCAAAAAAGGATACAAACATATACACATAAGAAGAACAAAACTGATTTAAGATGCGCCGAAAAACAACAATCCAGACCAGAAATCGCATAATCCGCCAAAAAATTCAAGAAATCATAAGCAGTCGAGACGAAAGATAGAGAAACGAAGAGGAATCGATAAGATTTTAAATTTTATGAGATAATTTCGCTGGGGTAAATTTTACAGAAACCCTAGAAAATCAAATCGAAGATAAAAAAAGCTTACATCGGAAAATTTGATCTCTTCGAGTATCTTCATCGCGTTGTTCTCCATCTCTGCCTCTCTCTCGCTCTCTGTCGCTTTCTCTCTCTTTCTCTCTGAGAATAATGGCGCTTGCTTTGCTTTCCCGCTCTTTAAATTTCGGCAATCGAGAAAATATATTTGGGCCTAATTGCATTCTTGTGACGAAGATATTTAATAAAGCTTATCTGTAATTTAAAAAATATTTATTGGGCCGTATGATCTAATTGGGCTTTTTACAATAAAAAGCCCAATTAGATAAAACCTTACAGTGAATTGTGAAAATAAAAGGTTATCAATCATATGTGGGACTTTAATAAAAAAAATAAGAAATCATTATATGTAGGAACCTTTTGCTTGTGGTTTTTGAGCTTATATCATTGTCATGTGTGAGCACATGGTGTCGATTAAGCGTGTTTTAGGCTTCTTTTTTATTACATTGTTTTAGGCTTCTTTTGCTTTTCATGTTTTAAAATAAAATAACATTAATGCGAAGTTTTTTAATAACCGATAAATATAGGTTGTTTGGTTCAATAACTAAAAAATACAATCATGACAAGTTACGAACAACAACATGGGAAAATAAAGCAAACAACTCCACTCCAGCCAACAAAAAATAAAAACAACATAGACCTTGTATTAAATTTATAAACCTCAAGAGATACTAAAAAAAAGAGAGAGAACAATACATAAAAATCATGTTTTTTTCTGGATAAATGATAGACAACACAACACTTCTTGAGTTTCTCTTTTACATGGAAGGTTGTTTTTCTCCCTTTTCTTGTGTTGACTTGCGTTTTAAGCAAGCAAACCCTAGGTTGTGAAAAAATCGACACAAACATACACACCAAAAAAAGAAGATAAATTGGCTTTTTTAAATGACAAATGTGTGAAAATGTACACTTTTGCCTGAATATATAATGGAAATATGGTTTTGAATGTTGGTGATAATGGTTGTGAAGAGGAGGTTAGTAACAACTATGAAGAGCATTGACGCCCCCTGCGACAAGGTAGAGCTCCAGCGTCGGAAGTAATTGTTGCGACTAACGAAGAAGATTTAGCGGCTAGGCTAGAAGCACGTGCGTAGCTACCGGAGGCCGCGGCTCCTGAAGAAGTGAAGAAAGCTCCGTTTTGAAGCAAATCGCCTTCTGATCTCCAGTTCCATCCTCTCCAATGACTAGATGGTGTGTCCACTCTCTTTGTCACCTATTAAAAACATCACAACGTTACAAAAACTCGCATTCACAAAATTAACTTATTGGTTTAACTTGTTTTGATTGAGTTTTTACTTCTTTCGCAAAGGGGTTTTTCGGGGCGGCGTAGCGGTTTCCTTGACTATTGATTGTTGGGTTTGCACTTCCACCAATCGCGTACATTTCCCAGTGAGTGTAGTCGTTATTCACCACATGGAAATACCCGTGTCGACACCTACAAGAACAGTTAATCGGATTGGTCAATATGTAAATCATATAAACTGAGCCTACTAATTTTTTGAACTCTTCAAGAAACAGAGCATACTCTGTTTCTAAAACATCAAGAAACAGAGCGTACTCTGTTTATGTTCTGTCTTTTTATATTACCTTGGCATTCTTTGAATAAGCCCAACACCAAAATGATTATAGGCAATGGTAACTTGCATAGCTTTATCCCTCATGTAAGAATCACTATGCCCAAGCAACATAACCTGTTTAACAAGTTTCAAAAACCGTGTTTTGTAAAACAAAAAACCTGTTTAAGAGGTAATTATGCAATAAGTCTTATATATATACTAACCTCGTTGTGGTGAGTCATGTGATTGTTAGAAATAGTAATGGCCGTTGATCCCATGACCGCATCAACAAGCCCATCAGCACAATGAGACAAAGAGTTGTGATCAATCCAAACATGACTCGAACCAAAGATCGAAATCGCGTCACCATCAGCCATCGTTCTCCACCCGAAATGACTCTCCGAGCTTCTAACCAAAGCGTTACCTGTCGGTCTACAATCATGTATATGCAACCCGTGAACGATCACGTTCGTAACAAACTGAATCGTGATGCAACCGCCGTTAGCTATGTGAACGTTTGCGCCGCGCCCGTCTATCGTTTTGAAACTGTTAACGATCAGCTCTTGTTTCAGCTGAATCACCATGTCGCGTTTGAAAACGATCCATAACGGTCGGTTCTGGATAACCGCGTGACGTAATGTACCCGGTCTAGGGTTAACCGGATTGTCGTCTCTTGGATCGGTTACCACGTAGAAACGCCCGTCTCGGCCGCCGATCGCGTTTCTACCGAATCCGATACCGCAATCGGCTAAACGCTTGCGGTTCTTGTGCCAATTGCGGTCGCATCGCCAACAATCGTCGATAGGGTTGCCTGTCCCGCAAGTAAAGTAACCTAGCTTTCTCCTCTCGGTATGGTTTCTTACACTCCTGTGGAATCATAAACCGGTTTAGATTGGATTTTGAATTCATTTTTGTCTGAACCGGGTCTCTCATAAAAAAAAAAATTAAAAAAATAAATAAATCAAAACCAATTCAGAACATGTATGCACATGGTTGATGATAGATACTTAAATAATTTTAGACTTTTGTCATAGACGTGTGTCGGTGGGATTAAGATTCTTGAGATTAAACGGCGTTACATATAACCGTTAAATAAGGACAAATAAATAATCGCCGTTGGATAACGACGATCAAGTCCGTCCGTTTTTACGGTATCATATTGGTTTATGACCGTGTAAAGTGTATATTGTGCTGTTACGACCACATGGGTACTATGCAAAATCATTTAATAAATTTTTCTTATCAACATATAGTAAACGGGATAATTTAATATTATATATATAACTAACTGTACGTAATTTGGAAGTAAATTTTGATAACTCCGTAGTGTGTAGTACTCTTCCGTATACTCTATACATATGGTTGATGATATGAACGTTGAAACATAATTAATTTTTGGGGAGGACAACGATATAAAACATAAAATAAAACACACACGTATATATAAATGCAATTATTCGTCTGAAAAACTAAGTATAAACAAATGAGACTAATTAGTTGAAAACAAAAAGTTGAAAAAAATGAGACTTCTTGTAAATAATTTATAGGATGTTATAAAATACTATATTGAGAAAGAATAGAATGAATTGTCTTCAAAAATATCAATGCATGAAACATGTAGTAGGTTAGGTATGAAGGTGATAAAAATATATATACTTCTCGGGAAAAAGATTCAAAAACGAAAAGAATTAAAAAAGAAAAATACCACAATATATGTATATATTGTTTGATTTAATATATAATAATAGATATTTTACTTAATAAAACGATTCTGACAAAAACAATTAATGGCAAATGTTCACGGAACTAGATCTCGCGAGCAACAAGAATAAATTTATCGCAAACACAATTTTATCATAGTTTATAATATATAATGTGAACATAGGGGATATTTAGATGAGATAGAATATAGTAACCAAAAAACGAATTTAGTTAGTTAGAGAAGAAATAAATGCGACAGCTTTTGTAGGATGGATCTTGATCCAACAATAGTAAGTATGAAAACAAAAGTCACAAAACACTATTGTAAATAACTAATAATTAAGACTTATAGGACCATTCCCAATATTGTACTTCTATGACTCTTTTTTTTTCTCCAGCTAATTATTTACATTCACATGACAGTTTAAAGAAATAAATAATTAAATTAAGATAAAATAGTACTTACATTTCAACCATGGAGAGAACTTCTTCAGCTACTTTGTCTGGATTTGCCACTGCGTGTTTGTTCCACTCAGTTTCGTCCCATCTATAATTTTGTAAAATCATTAGCAAAATGGAAATATAAAATTGAGAATCTAAATAGAATTAACAAAAATATATATTAATGTTTTGAAATTAATTATTGGAGAATGCACACACTACACTGCTCAATAAAATTCACAATTCGGGAAAACCGTTAAGAGAAAAAGTATTCTTCGACATAACTTTTAAATGACGAAAATAACCCTACTAAACAATTCCGACAGGAGTCATACGGAGAGCACTGTGGGAGGCTAAATCAGTAAATTGATATAATAACAGAGTCAAGTGTATCTAGTTATCTACGCACTAGCGTTGACTCATGACTTAAGAGTATGATGTATGCAACTAACAAAAAAAAAAGCAGAATGTACGGCATAGATCATTAGATCTGGATCTTAACACAAAATTCAACGGCTCAGATCAGTTCATTTTATGAATGGAGTATTGTAATTTGTAATAGAGATTCAAGAGTCCAAAAGAACAATATATATTATATATAATATATATGGATATAATATACTTTCCTGTTGTAAAAATAAAATAAAATAATAATAATACTTTCTCATGCTCCTAATTTTGTCGGTTGAAAATGTTTTTTTTTAATAATGAAAAGAATTATAATTTTAAAATTAATATTTTTACTTTTTCTAAGAAACTTTTCTTCCAAATCATGGGAATAAATGTAGCTCGTGAATGAAAATAATCACAGCCAATCTTTTTTTATTGTTAAGCCAAATGTAGTAGTTACTAATGTAATTCGTTTTATACAAAAAGATAACTAATGAAAACAAATAAATAAAAAAAATATAGAAACAAAGAGATGTTGATAAATATATAAACCTAGAGAGAGAGGATATCTTGTCGTGTGTAATGTTCTCCATTGCTCCTACGAAGAAAAGTAGACAAGTCATTGCTAAAATCCATGTCTGAAGAAACACCATTGGAGTAGTACGTAGAAGCTGAACAAAAGTGTTTGGTGTGGTCCGTGAGAATCAGAACAGAGGAGACAGAGAGAGAGAGAGACAGAGAAAAAGAGAGCAGAGGAGTGAGAGTTAGAAAGACAGTGAATGTACGAGTTTGGAAGATATATTGGCCCTTTTTATAGAATCTTTAATTTAGGAGATAATAATAAATAAAATAAAAGAAGATGACAATAAAAAAAAAGAGCCGTTAAGACGGCCGTTATGTATCTATACAAATACGACGTCGTGTAATACAAATTTTGATTATTCGTTTTTTACTTTTTTGACGTGATTTGCTGCTAATTAACTTCATCTTTTTCTGTTTACCGTTCTAACCGCCACTAACTGCTCATGCGTGTGATATACAAACCTTCGCACGCTTTAATACTTTTATATCCTTCTTTTTTAGCCAACAAATCTCAAAACGAGAATAGTAACAAAAAGTAATCTGAGCGTGTTTTGTTTTCACATAATAAATACAGTTTTTAAAAAAACGAAAATCATATATACTAATCAAGTATTAGTCTTGTTAAAGCAAAAACAAAGGTTAATTGAAGATTTGTCAAAATCTAGTTAACATATGTTTAAAACTAACCTAGTAGTTTAATAAGTTTGATACTATTTTTTAGATATATAAAATTCCCTTTATATGAGTAGTTTTAGCTTAATATAGTTAGCCAACAAAATAAATGTATCATATGAAGTTACTAAAACGGTAATATTCGACTAATTAATTATCAATACAGAATATTGATTTCTAATATTACCGAAGCAGACAAAAATAAAAGTTAATTAGCTATAATGCTTTCACTATCGCATTTAACAGTGAATATATACGATTGAACCAGAAAATAGATAATGCGATTAAACTCATGTTTGTCTATTTAAAGTGACACGTCATCGATAAAATTAGGGCAAGAGAGAGAGAGAGAGATTCCGTACACGGGAAATTAGTTGTCATAATTTCCTGCTGAATTAGCGGGTAATATTGGAGTAATTAGTACTACTCCGTAAATACACCAAAAAAAGAAAATATATTCAAATACTACAAATTATTTAATTTTCAGTGAAAGTGTCCATTGATTTTGGGAAGGCGTTAATCACGGCTCAACAAATTGTAAAGAATACGCGTTTGAGTCGTTGACTAATCTAAATAACAATTTTTTCAAACTGTTTCCACTATTATTGTGTAAAATTGGATATGCTCAATAAATTTGGTCAAATCCATTAAAAGTATACAATAGAAAGTGTGCTGTGAAAACAAATTGAAACCTTTTCTCGTGATATTAAGTTTTCTTAGATACACTTTGGTAAATATCGAATGATTAAATATTTGATTTTTATTTACTTTTAGGGAGCACAAATAATGTTCCCATGCAACCACCAAACTCCGCTCATCATAATCTCTTAACGAATTTTATTTCACGCTTTTCCAAGTTACCTTTTTTTTTACCAATTTTACCCTCGATCCCCCAATTTTACTGTAAGATCCAAATTGGAATTACCAACTACGCTTTTAAAATATTAAAGTGACATCATAAGCCGGTCGTTTTTTCATGAGTGAATACTAGATAATCCATATATATATATAATATCCTTGTGCTTTATTTCACAGCAAAATAATATAAATTTCATTTGTCAATATATATTTTTATATATACAAATATGATGTGTTCCATGTGTGTTCATCATGAGAGAGGTTGGATTGATGGTAACTAGTAATTATTGAAACTTTTTTGTCACACTTTTGTTGCTCAAAATTACTTTTGTAAAAAGTGCAAAATAAATCTCTAGTAAAGAAAAGATATTGTTGGTCCGAAATGTTTGGTTACGCCAAAACTCGCGGGTCAAATTTACTCCCAATCACTTGTATTTTTTTTTGTTCCATTTAATTAGTGAAAACAGCAAGGAACCATTATCCGATTTTGTAATTAATTTTGACGTTAGCCATATTATGGGCATTTACCATACCAGTGATTTAAACCTTTAAATTCACCTAAAATATGTAATGCCAATCAAATAGTATCACTTTATTTAATAAAGCGGACGATAAGTGTTCAAGCTACCCATGGGCATATATATTACTAAAAATGTAAGAAATTTCGAACCTTATGGTAGAAAATAAATGTTTTTAAAAACGATTAACCGTCGCTACCATTATTTCATTTAGGACATCTTTATTGCATTTAAGTGTTAAGTTGTTATGACTTGAATAAGAAACGACGAGACACCACACCATCATCGATCATCCGATACCATAAATGTATTTTATAAATAATGTTCAAGTATATATATATAATATATTAGCAAGAGCATAATGTTCATAATGTTCAAACAAATTGTTGTTTGTAACTTACTAATATTAGCAAGAGCATGCACCGACACTTAGAAACGTTACAAAATTACCTAATAGTAAAAACTTGGATCCATTCAGTTTTTGTACTTCGTCGGTTTTGCCGTATGAAGAAGAAACATTGTTTGCTTATCTTTTTTGGTAAATTATTTGTTGTTACTTTGCACGGGTTGTTTGCTTATCTAATTATCTTATGTTTTTTTTTTGTTTCTTATAAACTAAATGACAAAATTTGTATGAAAGAAAAAGATCTTAGATATGTCAAAAAAAAAGATCTTAGATATGTCAAAAAAAAGATCTTAGATCCTCTCGAAAATGCTATTCCGTAATGTTCACACACATGTACATATATTTACATAATCTCTAACGTGTCATTGCACAACGTTAAGTTTGATAGAGACGTATCAAAATTAATTAAATTGTTCTAACTATGCGGTGTCATTATAACAACAAACAATCAAAAAAATGCATGTGTATAAGCAATAAATATCTCAACAAAAAGGAAAAGAAAATAAAAGAAGAAAGGTAAACTACAGAAAAAATGTTAAGAGGAGACAAATAATCACATGGAGACAAATTAATTAAATCCCCACAAAATTTTCATTAGGCAATTAGACAAACAATATTGAAGGGGTAGACAAAATAAAATTACATTGGCAACAATCAGATGCGGCGAAGGTGTATATATGCCTTCCTTATTCAAGTGGGATCCACTTAATAGTCACCGTTGCTAACTTTTTTAAAATTACATCCTAATCCACATTTAATGAATAGAGAACAAATAAACCCTTTTTATTCTTTCCCAAAGGGGTTATCAATGTCAAGTACAAGAACCACGAACTATTTTAAATACATGAATATCTTTAGAATTTGTTTTAGACAGTAAAATATCATTTGTAATAAGATCTAATACATAAAATGACTAATTTCGAGGAAGAAAAAGGTCATAAAAGCGAAATTAGGACTTGTTAACGTACGAAGAAAATATATAATAAAGAAAAATAAAGAGAAAATGTAAACCCACTCACATGCCATCAAAATTAATTTCATAGTCTCTACCTAATAAATATCTACCCATAATTCTATATAAACTTGATTCTCAAACATTATTACAAATCTTTACATTTTCTAACTAACAACATAGTAAAAATACCGAAATAATACTAAATATTTTAAGTTAAACCCGATAAATACAGTTGGTGGATACTATCGTGTGTGTTCCTAGAGAATTCATAAATGTCAAAACTGTTATTAGAAACGTCCTTCTGTAAAGTTATAACCTAAAGGGGAAGTGGCATTCATAAGTCCACAAGAGGCAGGTTAACACTCTCCCACCCGGGATCAATTCCCAGCGCATACGGCAGTGTAGGATTGGCTAATGGGCCGGCCAGTTGTGGCCCAAATGTTGACAAAAAAAAAAAAAAAAGTTATAACCTAAACATCACATCAAGGGTTGATGGTTATCAATCAAAATATCACATTAAATATTTGATATTAGATGTTAATAATATACAATGTGGCGTCCATGTTGTGTTTGCAAAATCAAGCATGCATGTGAGGGCTTTAAGAACTAACAAAGCCCAATTTTATAACCAAGGCAAAAGCACCCAAAATGAGTTGTTCTTTCGTGTAAACGTGGATGAAGAGAATAAAAAGAATTTTTTTGGAGATATTTAATGTTTGTTTCGGTTGTTTTCATGCATTTTCAGTCTTACTTTTGTCGTTACGAAGAGAGATTAGTGTGTATGTGTGTGTGTGTTTTAGCTTTTGTTGTAGAATCTTACTTGGTTTGGTTGCAAAAATAGCTGGACATACCTCGTTATGAGGTTGCTTTCTTTTGTAAATCCTCTGGATCTTTATAACTTTTCCTCGACTTCTTAAACCTGTTCTTAACATAGACACAACAACCAAATGCAATTAGTTACTATGATCATCATCATGATACTAAAGTTATAGAGAAGTTTCACAGTTGATAAAATTAACAGAATACTCTACCCCAAGTACGAACCTGTCCAAGGAACTAAGGGCGGTGCGAGATGCCTTCAAGTTATTTACACCATACATATATTTCATCAAAAAAGAATCCAAAAATTGTTACCTCAGGAAGATGGCCAATACCGTCTGATCCCTCTTGACCTTAACAAGCTCTTCTTCCACTTTTGTTTTCTCCTGTAAAACAAATAGGGAAGAGATAAGTTTCTAAATATTCCTAGCAAGACGTGTGTTTAACAAGAGAAACACAAAATGAGGATGGAGAGAAACCGAACCTTTTTAACTCTGTTCAAGGACTCTCCAACTATATTCTCAATAGACTTGCCTTTTGTTTTCTCTTTAATTTCATAGTATTTGAGATACTTATCCAAAATCTGCAGCAACATTTCAAAAGGTTTTTTCAGTTTCTCCTAAGAGTCATATACCATGGGCATCAAAACGGATATGGGGAATAAAGAGTCATCACATGCGTTTATATTAGACTTATTGCACAAGAACAAATCTAGTGGCCTTGTAGAGATATCGGCACCATGCACACCCATGAAAAAGACAAGACTACTGCAGAAATTCAACATTGTTGCATTATCTTTATAGGCAAGACAAGACTACCTCTAATTGCCGCCCTTCATCTTTAAGGCGATTGTAGTCATCGATATCAATGTTTCTATATTTCTCCGGCAACTGCACAAAATAAAAGTAATAGTAAGTATTAGCAGATATATATGGCGCAAGAAGTTTGAAATGGCTTGCCTCATCAACCCTCAGTTTTTGAAGATCGGTCAGTTAATGAGAGCCTTTAGGCCCTTGAGCAGCTTCTGCCATCTTCGTGGCACTCTCAAGCTAGGCAATAACAAGTTTTAAGAAAATCAAAAACTCAGCAAAAACTGTAAGTCCAATAGAAGAACTTTTGAAATAAAACTATTGTGATGTTTTGTATGAGTGGTAGTTACATTTCCCGCGCCATTTGCATCAGCCAATTTACGTAGTTCAGATGTCTCCTCTTGAAAGACTGCCAAAGCCTGTGATACAAAGCTAGCAAAAAAAGTTTCAGATTCCAAAAAGGTAGTAAAAACAAAAAAGAGAGGTCGTTGAAATGTTTGTGGAACAAAGGATAACAGACTCAAAATATGTCTTTCAAAACAGAGAGCCTTAACAAACCTGTCTTTCATAATATCTCTGATCAACACGACATCTCTCATGTTCCATTTCAAGGTCCGCACTCTTCAAAATGGACATGTAATAAATATTCATGGCTTCGATTTAGGAACTGCAATCAATAACACAATGTCAATTTAAGGCCGAAATATGTGTCCACTGGTAGAAAGATACATTTACCACATAATAAAATCCTTGTTAACTCTTCTTCTAGACGTCAGGCGCGTTCAAATACTTACTCTAGCAATCCTGTGAATCCTCAAGCAGATGTAAATTTGTATTCCTTCCTGGCACTACAGCTAACAGAAAACATCATTTGGTAAAACTTAGCCGATGAATGAGTCAATGACTAATAGTATCAAGAAGTAGTAGTCAATAAACTCACAATGAAACATACCTGAAGGAAAATCTGAAGAACCAGGGTAAGATGAATGAAGTTTCTATTCATCTTCGTATAATCGTTTATTACATTGCATCCTAAAAAGAAAAAGATAAATTATTGTGAATCATCTTCTTCATAGGAAGATTAAAATGTAAACTCAAAAGGTGAAATAGGTCATACTCGTTGTAGCATCAACTCAACATCCTTTCGGCCTAATTGTTCATACGCCTAAAGGCATCAACAGTCTCTGCAAAACAGAGAAAAAACAATATATGTCATCACTAACAAAGTTGAGACACAGAGAAACTGGACTAATTTTTACCATGGAAGAAGCTTCATTACACAATGAATCTTTTCTCAACAGAAGATTGTATATATGCCACCAATACGGAAATCAAATGAACTGAGAAACCTTGTCAATATTATACAGACGAAACTTTTTTATACAAATAAACTCATCTTAGAAATATATATATGTCTCTTCACGCTCATCTTCAAGTATCAAACTAATGAATTCGAGAAAAGAGTATTACAAGTAATTAAGAAATTTATAACGGAAAGCAAAAGTGAAGAGATATTACTTTACGGGTCTCTCTCTCGCTCTTTCCGAATCTCCGTTAATGGGTTTCTTCTGATACCAAAATCAATCGATTAGTTAAGCATCAAAATACAAAATACCCCATAAAATTCGGAAAGAGCGAGAGAGAGAGAGAGAATACCTGATTACGAAGAGATTGATTTTGGAGACGATGAAAGTTCGAACGGCGACGGGAAAGATCGAAGCGGCGGCTCCGGTGATGACGATAAAGAATCATAGATAGCAACAAAATTTATGGTGTTGTTATTCCCGGCTAAAATTAACCCTATATTTATACACATTTATCGACTTATGGAAAAAAGGAAATATCATAAAAGGATAAAATCGTAATTTCGTATGTTAGCGTTAAACTCACGTGTTTTACCGTTGTAATTACTTTTGTCAAAGAAAAGGAAATTTTGACAACTGGCATGATTAATTCATTTAACTTAATCATAACAATTAAGTACTAATTAGCCACTAAGGTCAAAGTCAAACTGTGACGGTGGAATTAGGGTTTTTAGCACATAGTACTATTTAGACCCATTTATCTAAAATAGCCCAAAGATCAAATATTAATTGAATAAAATTTATATATAATAATAAGAATCCAATTTATTAGCCCAATTAGAAAGCATAATTTGTATCCACGAGTAGAAGAATACGAGGAAAGAGTGTGAACCCTAGTTTTTACGTGTGGATTAAGCAAAATTGAAATCGCAGAAACCCAATCAAAATAAGCAAACCCTAATTTCAATTCACGATTCCAAGAATACGAGAAAAGAACATGAGTCACTGAAGAAGGTTCTTGCCTGCAGAATTATTTCGAATCAGTACTATACAATCTCTTGAGAAGTTTCTTCAATGGAGGAGCTCTCAAGTGTTTGATTTTGGTTACATCTACCAAAAAAAGAAAGTGACTTATATAGCCTATAGGGTACGACAGATATATAACAAACTCCTGGGCCTATAGTGTCGGTGACTTAAAATAAATGGGCCTATTTTTGTTAAATGGGCATTTAGTTAATTCATGGGTAGCTTAATACAGAATAATTGGGCCTATTGTTATCCGAAGTTCGTGTTTGAAGATTACATGAAACTATTACTTTGCTGTGTCAAGTTTGAGGCAAACGAACCCAGGCCATGAAAGCTACGGAGACCAACAATGTTGAACAATACTTGGGTTCACCCTAGGTGAACTTTTTTTATTATTAACCAATTAAATCATGTCTTTTATTTTTTTTTAAAACCCAAATAATTTAGTGAATTAAATAGATTTAAATTAAATAATTAAAAAAAAAATTAGATTATGGCAAAATTAAAAGAAATCCTAAACACTAAATACCAAACCTTAAACCCTAAACCCTAAATTATGTGCACACTTCTCTCATGTTTCTTTTGTAATAAAAAACCCAAAACCCACCAAATCTAAACCCTAAACTAATCCAAGGGTCTTAAATTTAGACTTGCGAACCCAAACGCAAATATTTAACTATTAAACCCTAAAATTCAACACAAAAATAATTTATGTCGTTTTATATCATATTTTGAATATTTTATCGAAAATATTTTAAATTGTTTTTTCGAATTTTGAAATATTGCTATCAAATTCGTTAAATCTAATAAAAAACAATTTTTATGGCTTATAAAATTAAAAATGCTACAACATTAGAAAAAGATGATTTGATTGGTTGATAATAAATAAGTGAATGAGAAGGTTCACCTAGGAGTGAACCCAAGTATTTTTTAACAATGTTGTACCATTGGCCACTACTGTCTGAACAAATATCTTATTGTTGTATGTGTTAATAAATGTGATTATAAATTAAAAAAAGAATTGTGTTCACTGGGAAAAAAAAGAAAAGAATTGTGTTCACATTTAAGAATTGAGTAAATTTTGAAAAATTGCAATATACTATTAAGGAAGTCAAGTAACTGGGATAAGAGAAATATATTCCTAAACAAACAAACATCTACTATATGAAGTTCGTATACATATAAAAAGTATTAATTTATCTACCAAAATGCTCACAGAGAGCAGAATGATGATTAAGTGATCATCATTGTCATGTAAGAATATTATATTTATTAAAAACCCAGAGAAGGAAAGGGAAAATAAACAGAAGAAGAACTGATTCATTCCTCTGGGACACCTCCTCTTTTGTTGTTGTCTTTCTTATTTATTAAACCTGATAGAATGTTTTAATATCTCTCTATTCACCTGCTGGAACAAGAGAAAGACATAGGAATATGACTCAAGCTGGATACATCAAATATCTCCATGAATCTTTGATCAGAGACTCTAGCTTTCGCTGCTGCAAATCGCTGGTACTCATCGAATATCGAAGTCAAACACCATTTCTGAAGCTTTCTCAAGCACCCAACAAGACAACCAGTACGATGCTGCAAAAGTTCCACATTCAAGTTTTATGTTTCTCTTCAATGGTGGAGTGGAGTCAATAATAGGAGAAAAAGATTACCTTGCCGCGCTTACAATGAATCAGAACCGGATGGTTTTTCTCATCTAAAGGATTTAAAAACAACGTTAAGTTCAAATTAGAAAGTAAACAAAGTGTGGTTACTTGTGTTTCTATTTATGGCTTATGTGATTCATACATAGTTACATACCTAGTAGGACATTAAGCGCTTTGCGGATTTTATGGTCTGGAATATTCGTAAATGGTTCCTGAAAAAAATGAGAAAAAGATGTCATAATTAGATCACAAGTATTTCTATATCAAAAGACTTATCACACTAACTAAATTAGGAAGGTTAGTATGAGAAAAGACAATCTGCTTAGCAAGGTTCAAGAACAGGACAAAGTATACAAGATATGAAAGCATGTCAAATGTGATACTCAGAGAAAGATTCCTTCTTTTTTATACTAAAAAGTTATCTCCACACACACACAACCACACGGAATAAACACAAAGGTCCACTGAGATACGAATCTAAGAGGAGGAAAAAAGCTTGGCGAGCCCAAGAATATCAATGATAAAGGTCTCACATCAAGATCAAAGTTGTAACACTGAGCATAACGAACCTGAGTCGAGAAATGAATTGAAAAACCAAAGTCAATGATGTGGGAATACTTTACAAAATTCTCCCAATAAACCCACTCCACCAAAAGAGCACTTAAGGTTTCTTTTTAGAATGAAAGTAAAAAAGGGAGAGCATAGTAATAGGTATATAAACGACTCCCCACATAAAGCATATTATTAGACTAAACATGAGACTATCCTAGGAACAGAATCAACAGGACAAGGTAGATTTTGTAGGAGAGAAAAATGATAGCTACTTCCGACCGTATATCATCCAGCGCGAGCATATTTACTTGCCACTATTTTTAACCATCAAGATTCTCAAGTTCAAGGCTCTATGATATTCCATCACTTACCTATGTTTACCCAAACACGAGTCACTAAGACATAAAAAAGGGAAAGAACAAAAGGTATGTAATAAACAATACTAACCGACTTAAAACTTAACCATCTAACAGCCTTCCCCAGAAACTCCTAACCTTAACTAGATTTCATACTTTACAGCTAATATAGATACTTTCACAATCAACACGCTTTCTAACAGTTTTTATATCATAAAAATGGTCACTACTCAAAGAAACGCTTTTGCTGATGTATAATTTCATAAAATAAATACCATATATGTATTATAAAAATGTGTACGCAATTAACAAGAACCAAGAAAACAATATCAACAGAAACATAGAGAAAGTAAAATCTTTATAGTAATGGATCGTTGACGACACCTTACAAGAAGCTAGTCAGCAAAAATCTTTTATTGACGTAGCCTAATAATCTAAATTTTTCAATAGAAGGACCAAGAGTTGCTGAAAGGGCAGAAAATAAAAGGGTGGGACCAAAACAGAGGAGGTCAAGAGACATAGAAAGAGCCAAAGAGACAACAATAAAAGAAAGATTAATTGTGTGTTTCTCTTAAGGGTAAGTAAACTCAATTAATAAAATATGACTTGGAACAAAGTGCCCCATGAAGGATCAATTTTTTCAAGTCAAAACAATTTCACTAAACTCACAAGTTGCAGAATTTTTAAGCACAATTTGAGAAATCAAGAAACTACTTAAAACCCTTTAATATACTCCAAAAATAGTATCAATTCAAATTAACAATGGAACCTCTACATGATGCTTAGAACTCCATGAATGCAACCAAATCTCATTCTCTAATTCAAGGAAACACTGTAAAAACAATCCAAGAGACTATGATTCTTCAAAATCCAGTGAATAAGAACTATAAATCCAAAGCAAATCAGAGCTACAGGACAAAGCTAAAGGTTTATCAATTAGAAGCTTAAGAAGAAAGACTTGTGAACAGAGAAGGAAGTGTACCTTCTTGCCATCAATGCCAAATTGAAAAAGCTTAATCCCATTGGATTTAAGGAACTGTATGTTACTCTCTGGGTATGGCTCAGGACACAGATATCTTCACAAACCAAACAAGACACCACTAGAATAATCAGCAATTTCAAAATTGAATGTAGAGAGAGAGAGAGAGAGAAGAGGGTTTTTTTTTACATGATTGAGCGGAGGCCTAAAGTTTGTAGAAAGGAGAAGTTAGAAGAATCAGGGAATCCAGATCGGAAAATACCGTTATCCACCATTGAGAAGTTAAGCGGCGGAATTAGGTTAAGTTCTTCGCCGGAGATCACTCGAAACCCGTTTTTGTCTACCTCCGCGACGTCGATCGTACGGCAGATCACTTCTCTATCCTCTTCCTCCTCCGTCGTGGTAGTCGTCGTCTTTTCTATTAGCTTCATATCGGAAGAAGAAGAATCGTAGATTGTGAAGAATCTGGGGGGGTTTATGAGTAACGGTGATGGTCGTTAACGTAGCGGCGACATTGGCTTATATAGAGACTTGTTCTGACTCTTAAAAATAACGCAAGGAGATGTACGATACTTTATTTATTTAATTAACTATTTTTTATTTAATTTTTATTAATTGCTTTTTTCATAGTTTTGTGAAAATTAAGGACAAAATAAAACTAATGATAATATTAGAGATAAATATGGTAAAAATAAGTAACTTTTTTTTCTATAAAATGTATTTTGTATCATCTGCAATCCATTTTATATATAGATTTAACTTTTTTTATATAATCTGTAAATATACCATGAAAATATATATTGCTTGGATTAATTCATAATCCATATTGAAATCATGAATTAGTAGAAAGAGAATAAAATGCATCAAATAATAAAAACTATGATGCTAGCTTAGGGAACACGTTCAAACAAAAGATTCCAAAATTTTATGAAAATATACGGAAACTATATGTTAAATGTATCCAATTATATAAATTTGTAACGTTCCATCTCTGGTTTTTGTATATCTCTGTACTTGTAAATACTTGAAATATGGATTGATATATGTATTATCAACGGTTGAAGAAATTATAATTTAATCTTTATAGTTAACAAATTAATTATCTTTGACATTTTCACTAATTAAAAAGATTCCAATCCAAGCTGAAAGAAAATATAAGAGAGAGAAAATAGATTCCAAAAGAAAGAGTTTGCAAAGTGGGAAGAACAATCACCGAGTCTGAGTCATGTGGCTGTCATCAATACACCTTTCATATAATGTATGTATATAAGTTTTTAATTATTATGGAATCCTGAGTATGTTAATCACTATTATTACTTTCATGTTTATTTAATTAAGTGTTACTGATTTCTTAAATTTTTTTTTTTTTTTTAAAAAAAGATGAATGTTTTCTTCAGGTGCATGACTATTAACATAATTAAAAATGAAATAATGTGAAACAATAGAAATAAAACCATATCAAGACAATAAATAATTAAATTCCACGTCACCAATTTGTCGTCCACATAACACTCACAATCAGAAAACTACACTTTTTATTGTAGAAAATAGATAATAAATAAGGTAAAGACAATTTTTTAGTGTCCATGCTGAACTTTAATATGATAAAATACTATAACAAAACAAAATGCAGCAAATATATTTTTCTTAAAACAAAAACTAAAAAGGTACATTCCAAGGAATATACCTTCTGATTCGAGAAGGATTATTGGGTCGTAACCACGCCGCCACGTATGAAAGTGATTTTAGATGCTTTTTAAGAAATTACCCTAGAAAGAACGTTATACGGAAAATCATATATAAGAGTACTTTTTTGGTTAAATAATATTGTAAAATCATAATATTTACATATAAAGCCTACTGAGGTATTGTTTTCATAGTAATATTAAAATATATTTTAACCTCATCGTCTATAAAGAAAAAACTTATTTTTTTCTTTTGGTTAAATAATAATAATAAAATATATTATTAAACATAAATTTTGGACCATCCATTGAGTTAAATATTAAACCATTACCCCCCACTTTATATTACCGTCATTTTCTTTTAATAAACACCGTCAATTTTTTCTTTACCTCTTAAAAGAAAAGTGATTCAATACGTATCATAGGTAAATTGTTTATGCATACGTATTGTCATGAATCATGATAACAATTACGTGTTGGTTATTTGCACGCGGCTATACTCGTATGCATGGTTCATGAATTCCTTGAAAATTTTATATATAAAAACTCAATAAATAGCTTTTTTCGAAAGATTGGTTAACATTATAACACTATGGAACGTTTTCAGAACTAAAGAAAGAGTGTTACTCACCTTCGCAAACCCATTTTTCCTATATTTTTGTAATTTTAATTCTACATATTGTAGAAATTTTAATTAGTCGCCACCACAAAAAGTGTTGTATAATAATGTTTATATATTTTTTTATATCAACTAACCGCCGCAACGCGCGAGTCTTTCTCTAGTTAATTATATTGGATATATCAAGTCAACCAAATAATTATTAAAAATTGTCATTCAACAAAATTTAATTGTAATCAATTATGTAAGATAATGATAACAATTATGTTGAGAATAAATTCCCTTTATTTCCACTTTGTAACTCCTATATGAACGAAGTTATATAAAAAAGTCATATTCTTCTCATTTTAATATACATTGAAACATATACATAAAACTAAAAAAAACTATCTTCCACATGTTCTCTTTTTATTTTTCATGAGATTACATAACAACATTAGGTTCTCAAGATTATGATTTTGGGTGATGCGAGTCGTAAGAATTGTATTGTTACATCTTTGGATTTTTAAACTTAGTTTAATCATTGTTACATTACGGTCTACGAGTGTCTCACTTTCGCACAAACCACTTTTCCTTCATATGATTTTGGTATCATCTGTTGTATTTTTTCTTATGTTTATAAGTATAATTCACATTTATTCAATTCACCATATCGTAGAAATAATGTTCCTACAATCAAGTAAAAGTGAAAATGAAATTAAGAGTATAACTAAAAATATATAGTAAAATATCTTACATTTTCCACAATACACATTTATCACGTTAGTATGAACATAAACTATAATTAAACATAAACTATATCTAATATCTTACATTTTCCACAATACATGTTAGTATGCACATAAACTATAACTAAAATCAATAAGACTAATCTAAAATAAGATAAATAAAAGTTACAACTATTTCTAACTATTTTTAAATATCACAATATATAGATCTAATTTTTTATTACTAACTTACGTATTAAAAAGTATAAATGCAACAATTGTAAGATAAACTAAATCAAAATTTTATATATACGATATACATATATTAAATTTTATATCATTTACATATAATACACTATAAACTAAAAATAGAACCGACGCAACGGGCGGGTATTCTTCTAGTACCTTAATATTGTATGTGCATAATTTATGATTTTGAATTTATAAATACTAGGATAGAACCCGCGCGTTGCGCGGGATATTCTTCAATATTTTATAGTAATTTCAAAAAAAAATTATATTTTGTTTATGATGGTTGATTTTGTAATATATTTTATTATAGTAATATGTATTTGGTTTGACATTGGATATAACTAACTCATTTTATTTTACCAAATTAATAAAAATAAAATTGTTCATTTGTAATTTTTGAAAGAATATTTTAGTTTATTATAAACGATTAGAATATCAATATGTAATGAAATCTAATTTTACAAAAAAATAATTTAAAGAGAAGTAAAGATTGTAGTGTATTATTTTAATTTCTTTACTACTAATAATTTATTTTTGTCCACAATACCTTTATTTCAGTTTTACGTGGAGATTTTAATCCGTTTTTAAATTGCAACATAATTTTTTTCTTTAATGTTATTAGAATCTTTATATGTATTTTTGTTTATTTTATATGACAGTTATGTTTTCGGTGGATATTTGTACTGATTATTAACATTTAGTTTAAGAAGATTATTGAGAACAATTTGTATATTATTAATTTTATTATAAAATTGCATCATAGTTTGTTTTTTTCTTTAATGTTATTCGAAACTTTATATGTGTTTTTGTTTATTTTATATGAAGTCTATGTTTTCGGTTGATATTTTTAGTGATTATTAACATTTAGTTTAGGAAGATTATCGAAAATTAATGTATTATTTATATGTATTTGAATCTCAAATTTATAATGTTTATATCTATATATATTTAAGTTTAAATATTTTGTATATTTGTTATTGTATAATGCAATTCTTTATTTTATTATTAACTGAGTTTATATTTTTTAATGATTCTTATTAGTATTAAATGAATTTTATCAAATTTTTAATTTTAATTATGTATTTAATTTTTTATTGCCAAGTGTCTTTCATATGGAGATAATTCTTCTTCTTTTATTGTATAGATTTCTATGTATAAATATAGAATATTTGCATCTCAAGTTAGAATTGTTGAACTTTTTGTTTATTGATAAAAATATTTTTTCTTGACCATTTTTAATAATTATTTAAAGAGGAATTCACAAAACTACACCCTTTCAACCTTTCCTTCACAAAACTACACCTAATTTAATATTTTCACATATTTACACCCTTTCAAAATTTTAAAAGCTTGATTTACCCTTTAAAAAATTACCAAAATTAAAATATTTTCATTTGGGTTCGCTAATTAGTGTTTAGGGTATAGTATTAAGGGGGTAAGATTGTGTGGGTATGATTTATTTGGATTTAATTTTGAGTGTTTAGGTGTAGTTTTGTGAAGTAATTTTGAAATGGTGTAGTTTTGTGAAATGTAATTGAAATGGTGTAGTTTTGTAATTCTCCCTGTGATATAAATATTATTTTTATTAATGTTAGAAGTTACATTGAATATTTTTTTTTGAATTTTATTAATATGAAATTAAGTGTGTTGTCTTTAATATTTTTGTTTCTTGATTAAGTTTATTAATATTATTATATTTTTATTTTAATTATGTTGTGTTAAATATTTAAAATGATGAGGTGTCACTCATAGGAGAAAAACTTTTCTACTTTTATAGTATAGATTGTGTACTAATAAACGATATCTTAAAGTTCTTTTAATTTTTCAGGTACATGCGAGAAAAACAATTTCTAAAAAGTATTGAATTCGTATTATGTAAGTAGTAAAAGCTAAAATATAAATAGTTATATATCCCCAAAAAATGGGAGAATCACAAAACTACACCATTTGAATTACATTTCACAAAACTACACCATTACCAAAATACTTCACAAAATTATACCTAAACACTCAAAATTAAATTAAAATAAATTTTACCCAAACAATCCTACTCCCTTAATACTACACCCTAAACACTAATTAGCGAACCAAATGATTTTTTTTTAATTTTGGTAATTTTTTAAAGGTTAAATCAAGTTTTTAAAATTTTGAAATGGTGTAAATATGTGAAAATATTAAATTAGGAATAGTTTTGTGAAAAAAGAGTTGAAAGGGTGTAAATTTGTGAATTCCTCAAAAAAAATTATGTTTAGGTTTTAATGGGATAATATTGTTGACAATAATATCACCATACAACTATTTAATTATACTATTGAAATTTAGGAGGTATTTAGGAAGTACGTCTTCAAAATATTTTTCAATAAAAATTAAAGGTGATGGAGATATTCATAACACTAGTTAGGGATATAATATTAGTTAATATATGGGCCCTAAAAAAATAAAAGTCCAGGCCAGATTAAATAAGATTATAAGCAAAGAAGTTTTAGGTTATTATTCCCATCCTCGAAAACGCAAAAGCGTCTCTCTTCTCTTAATTTCTCTTCAGACAATCAATTCAATGGACAAGAGTCTGAAGAAGTGCTCCTTTGTAAGCTTAATATCTCTCTCTCTCTCTCTATATATATATTTTATCTCTCTATTAATTATCGGGTATTCACAATTTTGACTGGACCTTTTTTTGCTTCTGATTTGTAGGTTGAATCAACTCCTGATGTTGATGTTGATGATGATGAGAAAACGGTTAGATTATCGTTTAATCATATTCAGATCTTTCGATTTTTTTATCTGACAAGGAAGTCAAAATATTTATTATGAGGTCTAATTATTTGTTCTGTGTGTTTTTTGTTTACATCTGCTTTGAATTTTCAGGAAATACAACAATTGACTTCTACTTTCAAAAAATTGAACCAAGCTATGAAAAAACTAGACAAGGTTTTAGTAGACAATCCTGATGATAAACTTTTGGTTTCTTTGAAGGTATGTGTTTTGTTTCTTTCTTTTTGTAGTATTCATTAGTGGTATGTTATGTTTTCTGAATAACTTGTGTTTTTTTTTTGTAGAAGAATGAAACTAGAAAGAGAGAGGACGAAGAATCATCATTTGAGTGCACTTTTGCTTCTGATAATTGTGAAAATTACCGGGGCACCATTTTCGTAAAGGGATTTGATTGTTCCCTTTCTAGGGATGATATCAAGAGTGTGTTGATTAGTCATTTCAGGTCACGTGGACGGATCACAAGGGTTCACATTCCCGTAGAATGTAAAACCGGTGCTTCCGTAGGGTCTGTGTCTTTTTTTTTTTTGTTCCTCCTCCTCCTAAAGTGTTTTAACTCAAGAAAAACTGAAAATATTTACTGTTGTTTACTTTTTTTGATTTTTTACAGATTCGCTTTCCTTGATTTTAGAAGAGGTGGGAATAAGCCGTTAAGGCTAAGTGGAAGTAAATTGGGAGGTCGGAAACTTGAGGTTTGTATGGCTGTTAAAAGACCGGAATACTATTTTTTCGACTCTAGCTTTAGAGGGTGTGAAAAATGTGGCGTAAACGTCATGATGCGCAACAATAGACGCTTCTATGAAAGGTACCTTTTACAAATTTGTTGTTTTTTATTTAGTTATTGATAACTAAAATATATACTCTGTAACCATTGTTTTGTTGTTTCATTATCTGTAGGCGGATTCGTTTCCCTTGTTGACCTTCTTGTTTGTCTTCCAGTCTACATCTTTTTATGTCTTAATAACAAGTTTGTATTATGACTCGTGGCTGTTTTAATTGCTGATTTTATAGATCTATATATTATTTGTTTTGTTGTTAATTTAGTTTGTTTCTTTCTTTAAGACTTGATAGAGATACAATTTTCAAGTCTTCAAGGTTATTATGTTAGAGCATCTCCAATGCTTACTTCTATCTCTATCTATCTCTAAAATAGAGATAGAAAAAGTGATTTTGCTCCAATGCATTCCTCTATAATAGAGTTACTCTATTATAAAGGAAAATACAGAGAAATCATACTTTTGCCTCTATAAATAGAGTGAAAATTTACTTTTCTTTATATTTTCCTCTATAATAGAGGAATACATTGGAGCAAAACCACTTTTTCTATCTCTATTTTAGAGATATCTCTAAGATAGAGATAGAGGTGAGCATTGGAGATGGTCTTACTAGTGAAGCAAATTCACGCATGAGTTAAACACAAGATTTTTTTGTTTATGCAAAAATCTAGTCATAATCTATATTAGTATTTTTGAAGTACTAATTTGAAAATTTCCAAAAAATCACACTAAATTACACATTATGCCATTGGACATAAAAGGAAATATTTTTGAACATTTAATTACGAAAAATCAAATAAGGAAATATTATAATTCTCTCCAAAAATAAATAAAAAATATTAAAGAAATTATGTAAAAAATATTTGAAAAACAAAATAAACATATGTAATTCACATAAATACATTATTACATAGTTTTTTTTATAAAAACTACCATTAAAATTTTATTTAAATCAAAACAAACATGTTTAATTAATATTATTAAGAATTTAAAAACGATTTGAAAATTTTTTTTGTTAAAAATATCAAACAATAAAAAACAAAAAATAGTTTGTTAACGAGTTTGATTTCGGTTCGATTATAACCAAAAAAGAAGAAATTGCAATTCTACTAAAATTTAAATCTTATATTACATATTTAGAATATGTTTACAACAATTATTTATATATATAATCAAAATAATTATAATTTTAAATAAATTTGGGTAAATCGCATAATATGATTTGTGTATTTTGATTCGGTTTGTATTTTGAATTCGGGTATTTTCGAATCCTAAATATAATAAATAATAAATTATTGGTCTAATCAACTTATAAATTATATTAAATTTTTGCTATACGAAATATATAATAAAATATATATATTATTATTTTTGAAGTACTTTTTTTGAACTTTTCCAAAAAAAAAACTCACTTAACTACATACTATGTCATTGGTTGGTTTTAAACTCACTTAAAGAGTTATGTGAAACTTACACACAAACATATCTCATTCTATATATATATACTTTTTTAAAATTGACTTAAATATCAACAAAAACAATAAAACCGATTTTAACATAAAATCAACCACTAATTTCATATTTATGATATTTTTGATATAATCTTTTTATTTTTCTTACGGAGGTCTATAAAAAATTTTAGAATATAAATATTTTTTAAAAAGTATATAGTTTAGTTTTTATATATAATCATTGTCCATATTATAATTTTCTATTTATATTAATATTTTAGATGTTAATAAACATCTATATTGAACATAGATAAAGTTTATTTAAATCAATTAACACTAGCATAACAATTATTTATTAACGGGTTCGGTTTAGAAAAATTCTAGATAAATGACAAGAAGTTTGAAAATAATGATTAAACTTTATCATAAACAAATTTCGGGTAATTCGGGTTCAAATCTAGAAATTTGTTTTGGCTTCGGATTTCGGAGTTGTAAATTTCTCAATTTCGTTCGGGTTATTTATTTTTGGAACGGTTTCGGTTCTTTAATTTCGGTTTGGTTCCAATTATGTACTTCAAATATAATTATAACTATTTTTATTTTAAATAATTTTTGGGTAGTTAGAGTAAGTTTAGTTTAGTTCTACAAAATTGAGTTCGGTTCAGATTCGATTTCGGGTATTATGGTAGTAAATTTCCCTATACATTCGAGTTATTTGTTTTTAGAATCGGGTATTGATTTTTGGGGATTTCGGTTTGGTTTGGGTTCGGTATTTCGGATCCGGAAGTTTTGTCCATCCCTAATTTTTTATAGTTTATAATAGTTTGGAATAAACACACTTACAAATTATATTAAGATTTTGCTATATAAAATATAATTCTCATTATATATTTATGGGAGAAATCACAAAACTACACCGTTTGAATTACATTTCACAAAACTACACAATTTCAAAAATATTTCACAAAAACTACACCTAAACACTCAAAATTAAATTCAAATAAACCCTATCCACACAATCATACCCCTTAATACTATTTTTAAACACTAATTAGCGAACACAAATGAAAATATTTTAATTTTGGTAATTTTTAAAAGGGTAAATCAAGCTTTTAAAATTTTGAAAGGGTGTAAATTTGTGAAAATATTGAATTAGGTGTAGTTTTGTGAAGGAATGATTGAAAGAGTGTAGTTTTGTGAATTTCTCTATATTTATTTGCATAAACAATAAAAGAACAAAATACTCTTTAGAAATTTTGAATATTTTTATTTATTTTACAAAATCAGAAAAAATGTTACAAACTTCTAAATTAACTGTATATATATAAAATTATTTAAAAAAAACATAAACCCGTGATACACCACGGGTTAAATCCTAGTGTAACATTAATCTAGCATAATCTAGCAAAAATCCATTCATAATTAATGAATTAACTTTTATTTTTTTACGGTAACAAAATTATTAGCGCCACCAACTTGGTTAGCGCTAACTAAATTGTTATCGTTAATAATATTATTAGCGGATAACATTATTAGCTCTGGATTTAGTAATCTCCCGCCCAAATTAGAGCATTTAATGCTGCAAATATCTTCTGAATCTTTTTACCTATAACAACAGTAACTTTGTCCCCTACAACATTTTTCTGTTGCGTCATGTCATAGGAGCATATTCGTCCAAAAGAAAATCTGCTCTTGTGTCAGAACTAAAGAAAGACGAAAAAACAGCTTCCACCTAATTAACCATTCTTCCATGGCCAGAAATTTAATTGATCCATATATAAATATATTAATCTATCTATATATATATATTAAATAGTTATTGAGTAAAAGTCTTACTTGGAGTTTCTAAGTCTTTTGTATGACATGTTTTGTTTTGTAAATGTATTTTTCTAATAACAAAATTGTATTAACATCTCAAATTGTAGAGTTCGTGTAGAGATTTGCCATATAAAAACTGTATTGTCTCGATTTGTTTGATGAACCCTTTGTAATATCCATACTTCCTTCAACTTTTTCTGAAAAATGATGACTCTGAAAATATAAAAAAGTAAAGTGTGGGAGACAATGTAGAGTAAAAGAATAGAAGAGATGGAAAATGAATTACAATTCTTTATGATTTTTTTTTTTTTTTGACAACATGATATATTTAAAAGTTGTAGCAAAAACCAATAGGATATATTTGCTTTCAACGGTAACCATTCAAAATAGTGGAGACTTTTTTTGTTGAGGCAAAGATAGGGTCAAAGAAGACCAAATAATTTGAGAATGTTACAAAGAGTTAGAGATAGTGCAAAACATGTCTAGAAAATTAGAACAACAATTAAACAATAAGGTTAAAACCAAATTGTATCGTAGTTAGAAGTAAGTTCATCATAAAAAAATTAACAAAAAAAAACTGCTCGAGCAAAATTTTGTGTGAAACAATAATATTTTCTAGTTTTCTACGATGATTTGATATGGTAACGTTTGGCCCACGTTTTCAACAAAACTCAGAATCATGATTTATAAGGAACCGGTTAATGTAAGTTATGTTTGGTTTACGTAATTTTTTGGGATATTTAGTAATGTAACTCATGAATTCCTTTTGAATGTGCTAATGATGGTTGGTTTATTGATTGGCTGTGATTGTGACTCAGATATCAAAAAAACTGTCCCAAAATGTATTTATATTTGGTGATGATTCAAAAACATAAAACAGAATACGAAACAAGAAACAAAACATAACTACTAATTACTCAAAGTGAGCCACACAAATCTTCTTTTTCAGTTTTGCACTCCTCGCACGAATCGTAGAACCTTCCATCATGGTTAAATCCATATCAAACGCCTTTTTTAGATCACCGTCGTACAAAACGTAGCAAAACCTAGTAGGGGTAAAAAGAGGTGGTTAAGTTAAAAGTATAGAAATATTCAAAAATAGAGAAATTAAAGTCAAAAATACAAACCCAAGGCTAGTTTCCTCCTTTTTAGGGATGAATATTTTCAGTACTTTCCCACATTTCACAAATTTTCTGCGGATCTTTTGTCTTATCATTTTCTCAGACAACTTTCTGTCAAATCCACTAATGAATAGAATTGAGCGACTGCGTGAGAGTATAAGACAGATATAGAATTCGAGAGCTCATGTTTTCAATTGATCTGAGTCATAAGAATAATGCGGTTGCATCTTGCGATTCTCGACTTCATGTGACCATCACAGTTAACAGATTAAGATTTAAAGCCTTATGTATTGGATCTTAGCCCAATTTACACAAATACCCGTTTTGGGAAACGTGTCTTTATCTCTTACCCGACCCAAAATTACACATGGCCCAATCATTGATCAACCGACCAAAAGAAGATGTGATTTTTTTTTTGTTGTAACCATTGATACATAAATAATCATATCTTCACATTTTAAAATGTTCTCCTTATCAAATCTTAGACTTTTTTTGCGCCTAAATGTTAAATTGCGAAGCTAATACTTAACTTCGTAATTTGATTAATACATTTATTTTTAAAACACGTTTAAAAATGTATACAACGCAACAAACCTTGACACATATGGTCAAATTTGCTTTATCCTATATTTAAAAAGTGTGGCCTGTGACTGAAACTTGAAGTCATAGGAAGCTAATAAAGAAGAATCAATATTATTATTATTATTATTTATTTTATTTTTTAATAAAGAAAAAAAAGGTTAACGCATTACTTTTTGGTTATGTTGACGTGTAAAAGTCTTTAGAACGGTCAAACCGGTCGAACAGAAAAGCGTCAATCTCACGTAACAGGTAGTCATCACCACAGAGGATTATTACTTTCCAAGCTAACGTGGCGAAATATCAGCGTCTCAAGTGCAGAGCTCTTACGGTGCTCCGTATACCACCGAATCATAAACCTCCTTCTCGCTGACACATTCTAATTACTCCTTTTTTCTACCTGTGGGTCCCAACCACACTATAGATTTCTTGTGTCAGAACTCAGAAGAATTATTTGATTTGACCATTGTACCCCTAGAGGATGATTCGTTCTTGTTGTGAAGAAGACTATTATACTTTTTTTGGCCTCGTGCCTACTGCCTAGGGTTTGGTCAAAATTATCAAAACTTATTATGATGCCTTTATTACAACTTTTTTTTTTCACAATTACAATATTTATTTTGTTTGCTATTTATTTCGACAATCTTATTCTCAAATTCTATTAGAGCAAATATAATGGTGTTTTTAGTGGAATTTTGTGAGCCTAATTTAAGATATGAATTTTAACTATTTATAGATACGTGGCGATCTATAATTTTTTAAATTAACTGTTCATGGATCTCATTGAATAGTTAAATTTTTTTGTGGGTTTTTTTATTGGAGATGGTATTAGGTTTTTTTATGAGGTTTTTCTTTTTTTCATCCACGAAAAATATTATTGGGAATGCATATAAATCACATCTACTTAGATTTTTAAACAATAATTTCCAATTATTACCCAAGAATAATTCATTGTAGAACCAATAAAAGAACGGTAATGGATTTATTAAAAGATTGTACATGTATAAAATTGAGTATAGCCTAAAAATGTAGTAATATAAATTTAGTTTACTATGACAATATCTGATTAGGTTTGAAATATATATTCAAATTTTAATTAACATTTTACTATTTTAGACAAAAAAAACGTGAAGAAACAAATTGTAATAAAGAGATTTATATTAAAGCTGGAAACGATGGGTTCACACTGAACCGTCACATTGAAGATATCAACGTAGGGGTAGTATAGTCATTTCAGGTATTTACCCGTACACGAGTGGAACAAAGACTCATTACTTGTCACTCTTAATTTCATTTACTATTATTTAATTTAAAAAACTCAGTAGTATCGTTTTTAATTTTCTCTCTGTTCACATTGAAAACACAGACATCGGAAGAGAGAGAAAGAAAGAGAGAAACAAAAGGAAGATCCGAAAATTTCATCTGTGAAAAAAATCTCTTAACTTCATCGACATTTATATTAACCCAACAAACAAACATAAAACAAATCGGTTTCTTTAGATGATCATAACAACTCATCTGTAAACGATCATCTTCTTCTTCATTGTAACAATTTTGTAAATTTTCTTCTTTCTTACATGTCAGACACTAAGCATGTTCATACCTCTGTTGGGTCGATTCGATCTTCCGACAAAATCGAAGGTAAAAAAGTATCTATAAAGCTTGAGATCCATTTTAATAAAGTTTGGATTTTTATTGCCGTAATGTGTTATTAAGATCATATAATGTGTACTCGGTTTCAAGAATGGGTTTTGTGATGTTTAGATGATTTTAAGAAGATGAAGATAGTGTCTGAACAATCGGATCCGAATGTGTATCCAGATCGTCCAGGTGAAAGAGATTGCCAGTTTTACATAAGAACTGGTCTCTGTGGCTATGGAAGCACTTGTCGTTACAATCATCCTACTAATCTTCCACTGGTGAGTAATCAAAATCATCTCTTTTTGTGTTACCTTAGAGTCTATTGTACAGATCTCTCTTCTTGATTTTTTTACTGTTTACTGCTTTTTCAACATCTTGTAAGGGTATAATGTATTACAATGAGGAGCTCCCTGAGAGACTTGGACAGCCCGATTGTGAGGTTTAGTTTCTTGGATCTCTCTTTATTGTCTCAAAAATCTGATTAATATGATCTTGAGTGCATCATATTGAGAGCAAAACAACATTTGGTTTAAGCTTGTTGTCCATTTAGTAAAAAGGAAAAGACTTTTGTTTTAGTTTGTAACTTCATATAAGAGGTAAAGAGAATCTACATTGAGCTGCAGTAATGTTTATTACTTTCTTGTGTTATGCATTTTGTTGCAGTATTTTCTCAAGACAGGAGCTTGTAAGTATGGCTCAACTTGTAAATATCATCACCCAAAGGACAGGAACGGTGCAGAGCCTGTCTTGTTCAATGCTCTCAGCTTACCTATGCGTCATGTAATTTTCATCGCGGTCACTTCAATATTCTTTTCTTTTACTGAATGTGGGAAACTTATTACAGTTTCTTCTTCTTCTTCTTCTTCTTCAGGGTGAGAAGCCATGCCCGTATTACCTGCGTACGGGAACATGCAGATTCGGTGTTGCTTGCAAATTCCACCATCCTCAGCCCGACAACAACGGACACTCTAATGCATATCCAATGCCTAGCCTTCCTTCTCCCGGTTTACATTATCCCGGTGGAGTAACAATGATGTCTACATATGGAGCTATGCCTCGTCCGCAAGCTCCTCAGTCTTATGTTCCTGTCATGGTTTCACCCTCTCAGGGCCTCTTGCCTCCTCAAGGCTGGCCCAATTACATGGTAAGTCATCATCGAAGCTAACAAAAAATTGGATAAGTACTGGTTTTTAGTAGACTTTAAGACTTCCTATACATGTAATGTTGCAGGCTGCATCTAACTCCATGTACAATGTGAAGAATCAACCTTATTACTCAGGTTCTACCGCGTCAATGCCTATGGCTATGACAGTGAATGTTGGTTTGTCTGAAAGATCTGAACAACCTGAATGTCGGTTTTTTATGAGCACCGGTACATGTAGATATGGAGACGACTGCAAATACAATCATCCGGGTGTAAGGAACTCACAACCACCACCACCACCAAATCTCTTGAATCAATTTGTTCTTCCAGCTCGACCCGTAAGTCCTATTGATCTCTCTTTGTTTTATATCTAAAGATTACATCTTTTGAACCATTTCATGAGCCACTGTTCTGTTCTTTTTTTTGCTGTCTAGGGACAACCACCTTGTGGTAGCTTTACTTCTTATGGATTCTGCAAGTTTGGACCAAACTGCAAATTTGATCACTCTATGATGCCATACCAAAGCTTCACCATGCCTTTGCCTTATGCTTCACATGTTTCATCAACACATCAGAGGATCTCACCATCGCCAAGCCGCTCAGACACACATTCTATGGCTAATGGTAAACATGATGTGAAAAAGGGAATGGTCGAAACAGAGAAAACAGAAGATGTTTCTGAACAAATTAAGGATTTGTCATCACCATGATCATGATTCATGATCATATCATAGAGAATCATCATTACCATCATCATAATCATCATAATCAGCTATATAGGCTGAATCTCCCCCACACAGGCTTCTAAAAGATCATCTCAGTGATCTCTCTCTCTCTCTGCCTCCCTCTTTTGTTAATTTTTATGGAAGAGGAGAGGAGATGAAAAGTTTTTCTCTTTTGGCTTTCGTTACTTTGTTTTTGAAAGATGGTCATGTCTCTCTCAAGTCTAAACACTGTCACAATTTTCTCTTCTGTCTTTTTTATTTTTTTGACTCTGGTCTCTGTTAATAAAATTTTATAACTGATAAAATAGCAGAACTTATGACTTGCAAAGATATTCTTGGGCATAGTTGAAATTTGCTTCTATTAGTAGAGAAAAATACACAATTACTACAAGAAGATATTTTTAGATATTTGATTACAATATTCCTTTTTTTTAGCAACGGAGAAAAAATCTTGATGAAGTTTCGTCCTTTCGCGTGACGGGAATCTTCCCGTTGGGTTCTGTCTTTTGACGATTCCGTGTATTAGAAAGCCAGAGAACCCAATTCTATCACCACCGAGTCGACTCACTCCGAGTTAAGACAAGGATCATGAATCGTCTGAGAAACAGAGGAACATCGATTATGGGTTCAACAGTTATGCCTCACCTGAAGAAAAAAGCACAAAATTCAATGGTTTCTATCCACGATTCTTATATCTCTACAAAGGTGAACGTTCCTCCTCGTCTCTGTTTCTCCTCATGGTTTTTTTTTTTTGTTTTGATCGAAAAGTTTCAATTTTTATGTCGAGTTATGAAGAATTGGGTTTAGAGATTGTTTTCTTCATCATGGGTTTTTGTTCGTTTATCATTCTGTTTAATAGGGTTTTTGAAAATCAATTTTATTAGGATTTGTTCGAGAGGCACAAGGTTGTGTTTACAGTTGGAACTTCTATTGCATCTGTTGCTACGGCTTGGATTGGTAACGTTGCCAAAACTCTTACATTGTAGTATTTAGATATGTTTATGAACGGTTTGTTTCAGACTTTGATTTTGCTTGTGGAGAGTATTAGTTTCGATTCTCTTATAAACATTTTGTCCATTGTGATTCTGCTGTTAGAAACCGATGTTCTCGTGTTGCCACTGATAGGTATCTCTCATTGATCTTTTGTTTATAAGCTGAGTTGCTACTACTCAATGACTGATTGTGCAGGTTACTCATTGAGACATTACAATGAAACTAGAATCAATCAGAGGCTGGAGTCTATTGAGAATGCGGTTAGTTTCTTTTATTTTCCAAGAGTTATGTAAACTCATATTTGAATTTACTCTGCTTGACAACTTGATTTTTGTTTTCGCACGCCAGATGAAAAACAGCCATGAGTTGGAACGAGGAGAACTCAAGAAGCTTGTTGATCCAGTCGGTTCCAAGTTCACTTCAACAATGGCCACCGCTGGAACCACTTTGATCCTCGGGTTTGTTTCCACAAAGGCTGTTAGGTTCACAAGTTAGATGCTTTAATTGGGAACTTACATGATCTTTCTGTCGTGTTTTTTTCAGGTATGGCTTGGGTTGGAGAGGTGGGGTATGGTATGCAAATAGGAAGCTTAGAAGAGAACAATTGAGATTGGCTGGACAGCTAAAACCTAGAGAATGGAAGTTGTTAGGGCGAATAAGACGCCAAGCTTGGCCGACCACTAAGTTCCTCAGAAGACCGTTCCCAAGACAGAACAAAACAATAGAGAATGCTTCTCCCAAGACACCAGAGAGTGGAGGTTGAGTACTCGTGAAATCTATCTTGACATTATTGTAAGTACACATGTGTTTTGTCATGAAAGCCAAAGGCTCTCTTCTTTCTTTGATCCTTGTGAGTAAGTTGAAACACTGTATCTATATATTCATGAATCAGTCTACCAATGATAGTAATTACAATGATTGTTTTATTTCATAAGGAAGTAGCATACACAGTTTAGTCAACATCAAATACAAAAGTAATATACAAAGCTTTGTTTTGTCTTGGTAGCTGGTCTACTATCCGAATACCAGACCAGTGCTGACACTTGAAAGTTGCCAATTTTAACCTACAACAACTTGGTATTCCAAGGCGTAGATGTTGGTAGATTCAGACGTGATCGAGGCTGTTGGAATGAATCCAAGTAGGCGACATCGCTGCAGATAGTGATTTCAGAGCTTGAGCAGATGATTTCCGTGTTCTGAAGTGTGAATCCGTGGATTATGGGCAAAGGGAAGCCTTTTTCTAGATGGTCATTTGCATATGGCACAAACACCGTTTGTATAACAGTCCACACTATTGGCTAGAAGATCCACAAAGATAAAGAAAGGCGTATCAGTGTAAAGTACGACTGAAATCGTTCTGATTCAAACACATGAGCGATTCTAAAACACTCGACATGTGTTGCTTTTACCTGAAGAAGATGCAGATGGAGATTTCCGATGTTGCTCCATTTCAAAGACATGGCAAAATCTTCTAATTTTACGCTGCCTCCAAGGTTATTACCAATGACTCTGAGAGCACCCGCTCCTCGGATCACCTGTAGCGAAAACAACAGTGAAAATCATTGGCTGGTAATCTAGGACAAAAAATGTTCACAGCATTGTGTCATTTGAAGGCTTACCAAGGTGATGCATGCTACTGGTATTACTTGGTCTGCTTCTAGAACATTGATTATCAGGTCTGCGTCAACATTAGCTCCCACATATTGATCTGATATCTTTACAAGCGGAGGTGAAGACAAACTTATGTTCAGATTCATATCTTGGTTTGGGTACTTTTTGTATAGTTGTGGAATGATGAACCTCCACTTAGCAGTGTTTAAAAGAGTCTGCTCTGGTATTTTATCCACAATCCATTGCATAAAATCTGCCTGAATATGGCAAGAAGGAACATCGAATGAGAGACGAGATTAAAAATATTTGGATAGTTAGCTCATGAACATTCTTGACGTTCACTATATTATGCAGCAGGAAGCACATGAGAGACAAAGACAATGTGGCTCCAGGTAATAAGCAATAAAAACGTATAAATCAACATAATGAGCCTTACATTGTAGTACAAAGCTGCGGCGGAGTTAAAGACATCTTCATCTACCGAAATTCCAAGCATTTTAGAATTTCCAGGACAAATAATTGAAGATACGGAATTTCTGAGGAAGGACTTCACGGCTCGACTCGTTTCTCTTTTGGTGAACAAGCCATTGATCTCGAAAGTAATGGATGAATCTCTCAATATAGGATCATTGGTGAAAGTGACATTTAGTGCAGCTTTATCATCTACAGGGATTTCCTTTGGAAGGCTTTGTAGGAATGAATCAAGATCCGTTACTCCCTCAGTGAGTTTCTTGGCAATAGTACTTTCCACACTTGCTCCAATTTGGTCTTTAAATGCATTAACCATCCTGAAGAAGAATATAGTTAGAATGAGAAAAAACATCCTGTCTTGTAATAAGAGGGATATATCTTACCCTTGATAAAACCAGGATGCTCCTCCTTCAAGCTCGATGAATATGTCTTTGACATGGCACCCACATTCAGAAAGAGAGAGCTTTAAGCCTCCTTCATCACTTTGCAAGCCTAGTGACAACCCGATTTCCATGCCTTCAACCTTACCGAGAAGTCGAGAATCAGCAACTCATCAAACTCCCTTTTGTAAACACAGATATATCAATGAGCAAAGCAACACACCAAACACAGAGAGAAACACTCATCTCTGCCAATATGCAACTATGGTGAAAAATCTTGTCTTTTCATTATTCACCAAGTCATCAAAACACAAGATTTCACTTCTATACGAAACGAGTATCAAGCAAAACACAAACACACATACACACAAAAGAAAGTCCCTTGCTTATGCTTAAACTATGAACAATCTATTCATAAAGTCATGGCCTTTTTTACCTGAACAGAAGCAATCCCTTGGTCAGAGATCTCAATAGGAGGTAACCAAGTAGAGTAAGAGTAATGCCAATTCATACTCAAATTACAAGTGGTCCCTGAAGCAACGATAACAACACCTGTCTCACCAAGCTCAACGACAGAAGACGCAACATCGAGCTCGAATATCGTGAGATTAGAGACGACAACATCGATTCCACCGAGGAATGGTATCCTCACGGATTTCTCGATCCTAGGGATCTGGAGAGGTATAATCGAAGCTATAGCTTTGTTAACTAGAATGTTTTTGACGAAATCGAGACCGGTTTGAGATATGAGAACCGATGTGAATGAATCGTTATGGGTTTGTGAAGGTACGAAGAAAAGACTTGGTAATAGAAGGAAGAAAAAGCACCAACTAGCATCCATGGCGGAGATTCAAAGAGTTCTTTTTTTTTGGTTTGATCTCAACGAAGAACATGTTTAACACACAAGGTAAGTAGTCTCAAGGAAGTTGCGTAATAGTCTGGATTATTATCATAATGACTAAAACACCCCTGTCATTCGATTTGCATTGCTTAGACTCTTTGTAAATGACTATAAAGCACCCTTGTGATACGCTTTGCAAATTGTCTTGTCACCTGTGGGGGCAATCTGATTAAAATCGGAAGTTCATGGGGTTAAACCATAAATAATGAAAATAGGTGAATTAAAGCGAAATATGAGATTTTAAAAGGGGCAAAAGAGTGGTATCGTATTAAATCGTCTCTTCTGGTGGCTGAGCGACACGGCACAGCAAAATCCACCACCGATATCTCAAGCTTTAAACGGCGGGATCCATGGCTATGCAAGCCGGAGTTCAGACTTCTAAGGTCCTTATCTTACTCGGCGCAGGTCTCTCTCTCTCTCTCTCTCACTATGATTGTTTTATAAATCTATGTTTTGCCGAATTCGATTGCTTTGACTATAATCTTAGGGTAAGTTTTCTCGAGTGTTTATTAAGGTCTAGATTAGAATTTATCTTAAGTTCTGTCAATTTGAAGGATCACGTTGCAACAATTTCTCAGAATATTTGCTTTGCTTTTGAACTATTTTGTTTTTGGGTTCATAGCTTTGATTATTAAGGTGGTTTTTGACGGTATTTCTTATTTCTTGTTAGTAATGTTTTCGTGTTTTATAGCGATTCTATGTTTTATATGTTTCTTCAAGGATAACCCTGTGTACACTTATGATTTTTCTTGTATTTTGATACTTGGTTATGTTTTAATGTGTGAAAGGTGTCTCTGGTTCAATCGTATTGAGACATGGGAGGTTGTCTGATCTTATAGCTCAGCTTCAAGAATTACTACAGGGTGCGGAAGGAGTAGAAAGCACACCATATAAGTATGACAGTGCACTCCTTGCTGCTCAGGTATTGCCCTTTCCTTTTGATCAATCCATTTTATAATTAGGATGCCGCTAAAGCTTGTTCCTCTGTTTTATGTATTTTTCTTTCGTTTCTTTATAACTAGATTCGTCAGCTCGCAAATGAAATCAAAGAACTAAGTATGATTAATCCGGTTACCATATTTAATGGAGAAAACTCTAATGGTATGTCACAAACATCTTCATGTATGTATGTGTATAGCTTCTTATAGTTCAGAATATTTCGACTTTCTTTGCTAATTCCAAAATATTATTTTCTTTTGTTGATGTAGGCTATGCTTCTTACCTGGTGCCAGCGGCCGCTGTTGGAGCTATGGGATATTGTTACATGTGGTGGAAGGTGCCCATCTCATGATATCTATTGCTTTATTTGTTTGATTTTTGTGATATGCAGTTTGCCTATATCATTGACTTTTAATGTTTACCCGGTTTTTATTTTTCTCTTTTCACGTTGCAGGGTTGGTCATTTTCTGATGCGATGTTTGTCACCAAGAAAAATATGGCCAATGCAGTTGCATCTGTTTCAAAACAACTAAATGATTTGTCAGAAACATTAGCGGTGATATTACTTTCTTCAAATCAGATTTTGCTTATTATATGTTTTTTTCCCTGTGGTATGTAACATGACTCGATGTGTTTGCCTACGCAGTCAACAAAGAAACATCTTTCTAGAGAGCTAGCAAAATTGGATTGGAAAGTGGAAGAGCAGAACGAGATATCTAAAATGATTTTAAGCGATGTAAGACACCCGTCTTATTTCTCAATTTTTTCATATTGGTGCCTTAGGATAATGATACATTCTTCCGAACGACCTTTGATATACATTGAATATGCTAATGTTTAGATGGGATCTTGTCTCACTGCAGGTTACCGACATGAAATCAAGTATTTCCCAAATTGGTTTTGACTTTCAGCAAATTAATGAAATGATATCTGGAATAGTAAGTCACATCTTTTCCTCTTATATTTCTGTTTAAAAGCCTTATCATTTCTTTCTTTCTTAATTGTCACTCTTTATATACAATTTTTACAGGAAGGGAAGATTGATAGCCTTGAGAGCAAACAAGTAATCTATTTACATCCATCACAAATTTACTACGAATTCCGTTTAAAAACTTTTTCTGAAACACTCTTTTTTTGTTAAACTATCAGGATGTGACACTCTCGGGACTATGGCATCTATGTAAAATCACAGGCGTTAAAGACAGCACAAGCACGAAAGTCTTTCAGGTTAGTGTAACTGACAAATTAAGAGAAACACTGTGTTACATATATTTCACTTGATAGGAAGGTTGATTAAAAAAGTTCTTGTTTCTTACTTTCTTTAGGATGATGGTGCGAGATTACCTATTGATGCAAAGCCCTCTTCTGGGAACCCTCTCTCGGTAATAACTCCTCCAATACTCTTCTTTCTTCGCCATCTAAACAATTCCTTTTCGTCTTTTACTCATGCTGATGCAAAAATATCGTCCTAGGAGCAACGACTATGATCATTACTCTTGAATTACATTGGTTAAAATCAGTTCCTCATGCTTCATTTCATCCTATAACTGTGAAAATCCCAGGGTCTGCGGTTTCTGACAGAAGGCGAGGAGGGTTTAAGCGCGGCTATACATAAGCCGGTTTTGACAAAAGAAAGTCTGGTGATGGTTAAACCCGTGGAGGAAAAAACAAAAGGAGCTGTCCCGACAAGAAACAGAGTTCATAGAGCGTATCCTGGTGGAATATCTTGGGTAAGGGACGTTACAGGACTTTCATAAAAACAATACTTGGTTTTTTCATTGGTCAATTATTTTTCTGTACAAAGGAAAGAAAGTAAAAAATCTTAAGGGAGGTAATTAAATATAACTACACTTAAACATGTTGTAACATGTTGCATTCATGAAGAATAAAAGTTGTATCCTATATTTGTTGTGAAAGAAAAGAGTGAAAAATTGATTTGATTCGTTGGGACTGTACTGCTCCTTTTTCTCTGTTGACTTTGAGTTTGGGTCAAAACTTGGTACAAGTTAGACTATTGGGCTAAAAAAGGCCCAATATGAATTTAGGGTTAGGCCAGGTGAAAATAACCCTAAAATAACCCAATCGTGTATTAAAAGCCCAACACGGTACGATCCTTCTCAGACTCGCGAGTTGCGACGCTGCTTCTTTCCCCTATCAAGTGTCTCTAGATCTTCGACGATAAACGAAAATTTCCTCTGTTCTTGCTCCGTTTACTTGTTAGTCTCGCCGAGGAAAGCGCGCGCGAAAAGGAGAAGGTGTAAGGAATCTGGTCCACTCTTGTGGTTCGACTTGGCTATCTTCTGACTCGAGACGATACGGTACTGTTCTGGTCTGTGCCTAAGACGCGAGCTTATTTGAATCAGTGAGTATGGTTTACCTTTGAATTTTTTTGGGTTTTCCATTTGTGAGCGAATTAGGTCAAGATTGTTGTTTAGTTCTGAGTATTGCAAAAATTATGGAATTGTTTCTGACTTCTTAAATTTCGGATTCAGTGTATATGTTGCCACTATTGATGTTTCTTTCAAATTTTTGTAGGAGACAATAAAATCGTTGATAGTCGGGTCTGGGAAAGAGAAGAGAAGATGAGTATTGTACCTAAGGAAACTATTGAGGTTATAGCACAAAGTATTGGGATTACGAACTTGTTACCTGAGGCTGCACTTATTCTTGCTCCTGATGTTGAGTATCGTGTTCGAGAGATCATGCAGGTTACTCTTTATTCTTCTCTATCTTTTCCTCTAGTCGATGCATATGTATTTGTGTTCTTGAGGTGTGTTTTAGCTGAATAGGATGTCGTCTATCTTTTCTAGGAAGCTATCAAGTGCATGCGCCACTCGAAGAGAACGACTTTAACAGCTTCTGATGTAGATGGTGCTCTCAACTTGAGGAACATTGAGGTACTACTACTTCTAAATTCCAATTCTTATAGTACACTGTCATTAGTTTGTTTGATAGTTTTTACTTGGATGATATGTTACATTTGTTGATATTTCTTTGGTGGAGTTGTCTTGTGAGAAAAATATGGTTATTGGTTTTGAGGTTTGACTTGTCTGCTGCATTACAAATAACACCATCTATTAAACACTTGCTTTCTTTAATTTCTCTGTAGCAGTTAAACTGAAACAAAAACATCTATTTTAGAGTTATCATATATATTGCAGCCAATATATGGGTTCGCCTCAGCAGGACCATTTCGTTTTAGAAAAGCTATTGGGCATCAGGATTTGTTCTACACTGATGACAGAGAGGTGGATTTCAAAGATGTAAGATGTTGGAAAACCTGGCATATTTTTTTTTTTAGTTAATAACTTTTTGGTTTTCTAATATTTTCAAGTAATGTCATGATTATAGGTGATTGAAGCCCCACTTCCAAAAGCTCCCCTTGATACTGAAGTTGTCTGTCACTGGCTGGCTATCGAAGGAGTACAGCCAGCTATACCAGAAAATGCTCCTTTAGAAGGTTTGCCTCTTAATTTGATGTCCTGGTCATTAACTAAATTTATTGACACAGTCACACAGTGACGTTTTAGAGATTAATTAACTTCTTTCTACAATTGTATCCCTTGTTAAATAGATAATTCATATGCATCTGTATACCATCATGAATATATTTTTCACTTGTTTCTGGTGTGTGTAGTCATTAGAGCACCTGCAGAAAGCAAAATCTATGAACAAAAGGACGGACCACTTATTGACGTTAGGCTACCAGTGAAGCATGTACTATCTAGGGAACTTCAGGTAAATTGTGCAGGGAAGTATCAAGTATATTACTTGCATATGACTAATTTGTTGTTCTCCGTTGACAGTTATACTTCCAAAAGATTGCTGAACTTGCAATGAGCAAGTCAAATCCTGCTCTGTTTAAAGAGGCATTAGCGAGCCTGGCCTCAGACTCTGGGCTTCATCCTCTAGTTCCATATTTCACAAACTTCATTGCTGATGAGGTATCATAATCACCACTGAGGGATGTTATAAACAAATAAGGCATAGAATTACTTGATTAACATTACAATATTATTTTCTCCACTAATGCAGGTATCGCGTGGTTTAAATGACTTCCTACTCCTGTTTAATCTAATGCATGTTGTTAGAAGTCTTCTACAGAATCCTCATATACATATAGAACCTTATGTAAGTTGCTCTCTGTTTCTCTAGTCACTTTCTTAAAAGTAATGATAGAATCATATACCTATTTTTAGGTTTCTTGATGTGGTTTCATAAATTGCAATTTAGATATGTCACATACTATTTTACTATGCATTTGGGATAATGTATATGTAAACCAGCCTTAGGATAGTGTTCACTAAAAGCTGGTTGTTTAGGCGTTGTTTCACAATTATGAAGCAAATGAACTTTTCTTTTTTGTTGCCAGTTGCACCAGTTGATGCCATCTGTTGTAACATGCCTTGTATCGAGAAAGCTTGGAAATAGATTTGCCGACAACCATTGGGAACTTAGAGATTTTACGGCCAATCTGGTTGCACTGATATGTAAAAGGTTCATTCTTTCCCTTCATATCATGTAACTCCGTGCTCTTTTTTTGTTAAGTGTGGGGATCATCTTACTGAACATATATGGTCTACTAAGTTTATCTTAGACGGTCTTGTTTCTATCGACATGTGGTATTTTCCCTTCTTGAACTGATATATCATGATTGGAAGATCCGACTAAATAGCAATTAGTGATAACTTGCTAAGGGTTCACTGTTTAGAAGAGTTTTGGTCATTGTCTCTCAAATCTATACTATTCATCTCTCCTTATATTCTTAACCTCTGAAATTCTGTGGTTTAAATTATATGTTCCAGGTTTGGAAACACTTACATAACTCTTCAGTCCCGTCTTACGAAAACTTTAATCAATGCACTTTTAGACCCAAAGAAGGCACTGACTCAGCACTATGGTGCAATTCAAGGATTAGCAGCGTTGGGGCACAATGTTGTAAGTGCTTCCTTTACTTTCACATGCCTTTTTTTACCACTATCACTTAACTCTTTTGAATAGTTTTATAAGTTTCTCCGTAGAAATTGTTATCCAGAGCATACTAACCCAGAAGATCCTACTACCTAGGGCCTCTTCAATTATCCCTTAAATTTCTACTCAAATGTTAGCTAAAAGTCATTTAATCGTGTAGGTACGACTTCTTATTTTGTCAAATCTCGAACCATATCTAAGCCTTCTCGAACCAGAATTGGATGCTGAGAAGCAAAAGAATCAGATGAAGAGCTACGAAGCTTGGCGTGTGTATGGAGCCTTGCTGGTTAGTTCTAGTCCTCATATACAACTGCATACATACTTATATATTCTCAACATAACTGTAATCTCAGTAGGTCATATACGGACATTCCTTAATAGGACTTGTGATCTTTTTGTTTCTCAGCGTGCTGCAGGCCTTTGTATACATGACCGGCTTAAAATCTTCCCAATTTTACCATCTCCTTCTCCAAATTTCCTTCATAAGGGAAAGGGAAAAATAATCAACACTCAGCCACGTAGGTTGCATTATGGTGTCAATATACATCATTCCTTATGGCTCTGTGATAACAATTGTTTCCTGTACGAATGTTTCAGATAAGAGGAAGCTGAGTGTAGATTCTTCAGAAAACCAGTCAACCCAGAAAAGATTGATGACTACAGATGGCCCAGATGGTTTACAATCACAAGATCGAACTGGTCCAGCTCCAATGCAAGTCGATAGACCAATGGGAAATGACAATCCGCCACAAAACTCTCTTCAAATATCAACCTCAGACCAAGCTTCCGATGCTAACGAGTCTGGAAGCAGAAACGGAACAGGGAAAGGAGTCGGCAAGGGTCGGGCTATAACAATGAAAGGAATCCTTGATCAGATATGGAAAGATGAACTTGGGTCCGGACGGGTCTTGGTGAAACTACACGAGCTCTATGGTGAAAGGATTCTTCCTTTTATTCCTTCTACAGAGATGTCAGTATTCCTCTAACCACAAAAGAGGTAAGTTTGCGGTTAAAACTCATTGGAGAGATTAAAGCACCATCTCATTTAGTGCTTCTTCACACCCATGAAGGATATCTATCTAACTCCTTTGAACCATCTTGGTGTAGGAGAAGAAGTCTGTACTAGTTTGAATTAATGTATATATATTAAGAGACACTTAATGATTACTTTAGTGGATTTGTGTTGTTTCCACTGTCATTATATCATGGTGTAACTTCAAATCTGCAAGATGAAGATTGCAGCGTTTTGATACAAGATTTGTTATGTGGATACATAAGAGAAAGACTAAACTATTCAAGTTTACATTTGCAACCATCCACTTGTAATTTCTTACAAAACATACCACATACTTTGTAACTTTCACAGATTATCCAAACAAGTTCCAAACTTCGACGTCTGAGTTAATGAAGAAGAAATATTCTTACAACAGAGGAAGGCCTAACAGGTTTAAACAGAAGAGTAACAACGAACTAAAGCAATTTCTTCATATTAGTCGTAAGGAATCTGAATATAGGCAGCATCACAGACAAATGGGATGTCTGCATACATACCGGCAAGTGCACACCGTATGCTTTCGAGGACTGTAAACAGGTAAGCAAACGCAACAGCGGTCCAGAAATGCATACCAAACTTACCCCAATAGACTCCAAGAGGCATCCACTTGCTAACTGTTCCTATAACCTGAAGTGCGATTTCAAGCAGCATACCCATCACTACATGGAACCTGAAGAAGTGAGGCCATTCTTTTCTTCTCACTATCCCCAGATAAGCTACAAAGAAGTACGCCATTAGAAACCAGCTCGGTAATCTCCCCAGGGCGCCTAGAAACGGGTAGGTTAAGAATTCAAAATCTTCTAGAAACGGGTGGAGATGGTAAGCGGTTTCTGCATACATCCAAGTTTCGTGCAGTGGCATTAGGTAAGGTAGGCATGCCAAAGTTCTCCACCACCATTGCGGTTTTTTGGTCATTGGAGGGAATCGGAAGCTGGAAGGTACATCTTTTGATGCTCTTGGTGTCAAAAGGGTTTTTCTCCGGACGGGTAATGTGGGTAATGTACAAGAGAGGATACCTTGTTCTCCATTCAGAAGTCGAGAAGACGAGGCTGGGAGATATGACAGAGGCAAACCTGAAATAGAAGACTTAGTCTAATAAACAAAAGCTGGAACTTTGAAATCCCAAAGGTCTCTTATCCTAGTTTCATTCAAACTCATAGACAAAGTACAAAGATGGAGCCTTTTCAACATTTACATGATAAAAAAACTCATAAGAGGAAGTGGCATTACCTCTTGACACTCTATGCGGAAGATCATTACACGGTGAAGATGATCCCCAAGAGTTCTTGAAGACAGAAAATGAACTTGTCGATGCAGCTCTGTATGATGCTGACTTGAACACCCGAGAACTCGTTAGAACATGTGCACTTGGCGTGCTACATCCACTTAGCATCATTACCAAACTACCTTTTCACATCACAATGAACACAAAATTGATTAAGAGATTCAAACAGCTAAACTTATCCTTAATTCATTATAGCTGAAAAAGCTGAACCCTTTTTTTTATTGATTTAACCCCAAAGAAGTGCTAAACACAAGCAAAAAAAATCGGAAAAAATCTTAAACCATGAGAAATTTTACAGAGAAGAAGTTACGAACCTTCACAAATAACGGAGACTGATAAGATCTAAAGGGTTTATAGTGCATTCATCATCTGAATCCTATCCCATAGAGAGGAGGAGGAAGTGTCGATTTCTCTCTCGCTTTTACATTCGTTATCATAATTACTTTAATACCCTCAGGCCCAAATCGGCCCATAAGCAACAAAGCCTATATATGAACAAGAGGGTTCGTAGAATAATATCAAAACCGTGTGCCCAAATTTGAAACTTTTTCTTACTCTTTTCCCAAAAATTAATTTTGAAAAACACTTTCCGCCGTCGGGATGTCGAATCCCGATCCCAACTCCTCCGCATCTATAACCGCGAATCCACCACTCGCCGCCGTATCAGAAACTCCTGCTATACAAGCAGACAACGTCAGAATACCGCCGTCACAGCCGCCTCTCGCTCCTCCTTCACCGCCTCCACCTTACAGAGCCATAGCTCCTCTTCACCATCCGAATCCGTTCCAGCAATCTCACAACAACGTACACGCACAGGCAAACCCTAACAGACGCCCTAATTCGCCTCACCAGCTTCACCATCAAGATCCGTCGACGTTTATGTACCCTTTCGCAACCCCTCCTCCTCCGGCTCCTCAGGGGCTAGGGTTTTCGACCCGACCCGTTAGGATGGGTTCTCAATTCTTAGGTGGTGATAATCAGAGTGGGTATCCTCCTCGTCCTGTGATGGCGTACAATCATTTGCAGTTTGGGCCTAATCAGATGGAATCAATGATGCAGTTCATGGGTGCTCGAAACCCTCAGATTCATCAGTTTCCACATCCCGGGTCTGGTTCTCATCTCGGGTCGGGTCCTTTGAGAGGAGTTCCTCAATTCTTGCAGCCACGGGTGTGATTTTTTCTTTGCCAATTTTTTGGTTTGGTCTCATAATCTCTCTTGTTGTTGAATGAAAGATTGTTCTTTAGAACTCCTTTTATAACTTTGTTAAGATGTTTGCTTTGCTCTTGATATTGTGTTTTGTGCGTAATTACACTTTCTATGTTTTTTTTTGTAAATTTTGGTACATAGGTTGCTCCTCCCACAACTTCAATTCTAAACACTAGCAGGACTAAAAATGCCAGGTGAACATTAAATTTCTCTACTTTTTCTTTCTGTGTCACTGAAACTTAGCTAAGTTGTTGTTTGTTTCCAATGTTATTTAGAAGGCGGGATCCGGCGCTTGTACTTGTTGGAGGGAGAAAGGTAAGCCTACTACTTATCTCTGTTTTTTTTCAGTTTCTTACTATATATTTTTACAGATTAGGATCACTGAGGGAGCTTCTCTTTATTCACTTTGTCGTTCGTGGTTGAGAAATGGGTCTCATGAAGGAACTAAGGTTAGTATCACTCTTATCTTATATTGCCATATTCAATCTATTTTAGAACTAGATTACTATTGTTTATTTCTCTAATAATAGCATCCATGTTAGTATGTATACTAGATAGATGATTCTTGCTTGATATAGTTTGTTACCTAACCTGCGGTTTCTCTGTTGACAGCCGCAAAAGAATGATTCAATGAAACAGTTACCAAAGCCGTTACCTGTTGATACGATGGAAGCAGCAATTGTGCCGGATGAACCAGCTGAAGAACCAATTGATGAAGATAAAGAGGTTTGTGTGTTTTCTTCTATTCAAGAAAAATCGATTCTCGTCTCTTGTAACAGTAACAAAGTGATGTTAGATTTCAAATATTTTCTTTGGTTATCTCAGGACGAGGAATCGGTGAAGGAATTATCAGAGAAGGAACTTTTGAAAAGGCACGTAGAGCGAGCTAAGAAAGTCCGTGCACGGTAAGCTCCATAATATAGTTCTCTTTCTTACGTTTCCTGAATTGGTTTTCTGATAGATCAAAGCAAATCTAGCCGAACATTGTGGTAACTGAGAAAAGTCGGGTTTGTTTATGTTTCAGTCTAAAAGAAGAAAGGTCGAGGAAGATCGCGAGGTACAAAGCAAGATTAGCTCTTCTTTTGCCACAATCCGAAGACGATTCATGAAGAAACTTAAAGCTTTATATGACTCTGTTTATGTTGGTTTTCTCATTACACACCACTTACCGTACATTTAGGTGTGTTCTTCTTCTTACACTCCTATTAATTACTAGAACTAGAGCTTATTATTGTATTTGCAATCTGTAATCGAGTTTATTTGGTTTAAAAACTCTTAAACCGCTTCTCTAAAACCTAGTTCAAAGATTAGTTTCTTTTGTTATCATTGGTCCACGTGTAACATAATTTGGGAGTGAGAATCGCATAGGGAAGCGGACAAAGAAGATAAACAAACTCTCCCTAGTTTCACTCTCTCTTTCAGTTACATTGCCACGTCATCACATCTTTATCATACACGTGTCTCCACCGCTAACTTCGTCTTCTTCTTCTCTCTTTGCTTCTCTTCACGTTCAATCCGCCATTTTTGTAAAGTCTTCACCTTTTTCCCAGGAAAATATTTTCCCGCATTAACTTCTTAACTCTTTCTCTCCATTCTTTACACTCTCATCTCTCTGTTTCTTTCACACTAGCCAAATTTTCAGATTCTTCCTCTCCAAGCAAGAAGAAGAGTCTTTCTCAGGAAAAAAACAGACTTTAAGATTTTCTCAGGAAAGCAAGAATGGCGGGAAACGAGTGGATAAATGGGTATTTGGAGGCGATACTCGATAGCCAAGCTCAAGGGATTGAAGAACAACAACAAAAACCTCCAATGAATCTCAGAGAAGGAGACGGACAATTTTTCAATCCGACCAAATACTTCGTGGAGGAAGTAGTGACAGGTGTCGATGAGACAGATCTTCATCGTACTTGGATCAAAGTCGTCGCAACTCGTAATTCACGTGAACGTAACTCTCGCTTAGAAAACATGTGTTGGAGAATCTGGCATCTCACTCGCAAGAAGAAGCAGGTCAATGCACAATCCTAATTTTCGTTGACTTTTTGTTTGTTTTTCATAGAATCTCAATGAGTGTTAGTTATTAATTTATTATTACAGTTAGAGTGGGAGGATACGCAGAGAGTAGCGAACAGGAGATTGGAGAGAGAACAAGGAAGAAGAGATGCAACAGAGGATTTGTCTGAAGATTTAACAGGAGAGAAAGAAGATGGTTTAGGAGAGATTGTTCAGCCAGAGACGCCTAGAAGACAACTTCAACGCAATTCTTCTAATGTTGAGATATGGTCTGATGATAAAAAAGAGAATCGTCTCTACGTTGTCCTCATCAGGTATCTCTCTCTGTTTTTTTTCTTACCATTGAATAAGTGTATGTGTTACAGATTTACATTTAAGTGTGTGTGTTTGTTGATTTGTTAGTTTGCACGGGCTGGTTCGTGGCGAAAACATGGAGCTTGGTAGCGATTCTGATACGGGTGGACAGGTACATTGTGTGTTCAAGGTTCCTTTATATGATATTGAATCTTAGTTCTCAAGTTTTAACTTGTGTTTCAATGTGAATTTTTCAGGTGAAATATGTTGTGGAGCTAGCTCGAGCTTTAGCGAAAATGCCTGGTGTGTACCGAGTAGATCTGTTTACACGCCAGATATGCTCATCAGAAATAGATTGGAGCTACGCAGAGCCAACAGAGATGCTAACCACGGCTTCTGCTGAAGATTGTGATGGCGACGAAACCGGAGAAAGCAGTGGAGCTTACATCATTAGGATACCCTTTGGTCCGCGAGATAAGTACTTACGAAAAGAGATACTTTGGCCTTACATCCAAGAGTTTGTTGATGGAGCTTTAGCTCACATTCTAAACATGTCGAAAGTCTTGGGAGAACAGATCGGTAACGGGAAACCAGTATGGCCATATGTGATTCACGGGCATTACGCGGATGCAGGGGACAGCGCCGCTCTGCTCTCTGGTGCGTTGAACGTTCCTATGGTCTTAACAGGTCATTCTCTAGGAAGAAACAAGCTTGAACAGCTTTTGAAACAAGGGAGACAATCAAAGGAAGATATAAACTCGACGTATAAGATCAAGAGGAGGATCGAAGCCGAAGAGCTGTCTCTAGACGCTGCAGAGCTTGTTATAACGAGCACGAGGCAAGAGATTGATGAGCAGTGGGGGCTTTATGATGGGTTCGATGTTAAACTGGAGAAAGTCTTGAGAGCTAGGGCTAGACGCGGTGTTAATTGTCATGGAAGGTACATGCCAAGAATGGCGGTTATTCCTCCGGGAATGGATTTCACTAACGTTGAGGTTCAAGAAGATACACCTGACGCCGATGGAGAGTCGGCTTCTTTAGTAGGAGGAACCGAGGGATCTTCTCCTAAAGCTGTTCCAACTATATGGTCTGAAGTGAGTTTTCTTTGCTATCTTCTTCTGCAGTTTTGCTTTGTAGATTGTGTTTGATGTTTCTGTGTGATGAACATGGCCAGGTTATGAGATTTTTCACAAATCCTCACAAACCGATGATCTTGGCATTGTCTAGACCAGACCCAAAGAAGAACATAACAACTCTTTTGAAAGCCTTTGGAGAATGTAGACCATTACGGGAGCTAGCTAACCTTGTAATTGCTAATATAACCTTTTCGAGTAGCGGCCGAGAAAACAAGAATGCTCTGTTGCTCAAGTAGTTGTTTTTGTGTTGTTGTTTTTGCAGACTTTGATAATGGGAAATAGAGATGATCTAGATGAGATGTCATCTGGAAACGCAAGCGTTCTAACAACAGTGTTGAAACTTATAGACAAGTACGATCTTTACGGGTTTGTAGCGTATCCTAAGCATCATAAACAGTCTGATGTTCCTGACATATACAGACTTGCTGCAAATACAAAGGGTGTTTTCATAAACCCTGCTTTGGTTGAGCCTTTTGGCCTTACACTTATTGAGGTAAAGACTCTCATTTGTGTGTATGGTATATATGTAATAGTCCAAACCGGTTTAACCAAAGTTACAAAATGTAGGCTGCGGCGCACGGACTTCCCATGGTAGCAACAAAGAATGGAGGACCTGTCGATATACATCAAGTAAGCGAAAGTGTCACGAAACTGAGATCCATTACAGATTGGTAATATTTCTCATGGTTCTTTTGTATGTTTTAGGCATTGCACAATGGTTTGCTTGTGGATCCACACGATCAAGAAGCCATAGCTAACGCGTTGCTGAAGCTGGTATCAGAAAAGAATCTATGGAACGAGTGCAGGATCAACGGTTTGAAGAACATTCACCTGTTCTCGTGGCCTGAACATTGCCGGACTTACTTGACACGTGTAGCCGCTTGCCGTATGAGACATCCGCAGTGGCAGACGGATGCAGATGAAATGGCGGCTCAAGAGGATGCAACATCATTTAACGACTCTCTTAAAGATGTTCAAGATATGTCTCTGAGACTCTCAATGGATGGAGACAAACCGTCCTGGAACGGGTCTCTTGACCCGAATGCTACCGATCCGGTTAAGCAAATCATGAGCCAGATGAAGAAACTGGAAATCAAGACTAAACCCGAGTTACAGGGGAAGAAGCAAGTCGATAGCGTGGGAAGCAAGTATCCGGTTTTGAGGCGACGGGAACGGCTTATAGTTTTAGCGGTTGATTGCTACGACAAGGACGGAGCGCCAGATGAAAAATCAATGGTTCCGATGATTCATAATATCATCAAAGCCGTGCGATCGGATCCTCAGAAGGATAAGAACTCTGGTTTCGCGATATCCACTTCAATGCCCCTCAACGAACTGACTCGGTTCTTGAAATCTTCCAAGATTCAGATAAGCGAGTTCGACACGTTGATATGCGGTAGTGGAAGCGAAGTGTATTACCCAGGAGTGGAAGACGGGAAGCTTCTCCCGGATTCAGACTATTCATCGCATATCGATTACCGGTGGGGCAATGAAGGGCTTAAGAACACTGTGTGGAAGCTGATGAACACAACCGCGGTTGGTGGTGAGGCTAGAAACAAAGACTCTCCGAGTCTTATACAAGAGGATCAGCCATCGAGCAACGAGCACTGCGTGGCGTACATGATCAAAGATAGTTCAAAGGTAAAAGTTTGCTTTTTTCCTTTGTTGCTTCTGTAACAAGGTATCTAACTAGGGCTTCAACAGGTGATGAGAATTGATGACTTGCGTCAGAAGTTACGTCTAAGAGGTCTTCGTTGCCATCCAATGTACTGTCGGAACTCAACAAGACTACAAATCGTTCCTCTTCTTGCTTCTCGATCCCAAGCTCTTAGGTTCCATCACGTTCTTCTTTTGCGAATTTCCTCTGTTTTTCTTTAGTATTGTGTGATTTCAATCAATGTTTGTGGGTGCAGATACTTGTTTGTTCGGTGGAGGCTTAACGTGGCGAATATGTACGTTGTGGTCGGAGAAAGTGGAGATACTGATTACGAGGAACTCATCTCTGGAACACACAAGACGGTGATCGTTAAGGGGCTTGTGACGTTAGGCTCTGATGCGTTGTTACGGTCAACGGATCTTCGAGACGACACCGTTCCATCAGAGAGTCCATTTATCGGTTCTATCAAGTCTGATTCACCGGTTAACGAGATAACCGATATTTTGATGAAACTCTCTAAAGCTACCGCTTGACCATGGAGATTCGATCAAAATTAGACCTTATATAGCACTCAACAAAATAAATTTAGTTTTCTAAAAAGAGTAATTTTACTAACGGAAATCTTGAAGCAAACAGTCTATATATTAACAAAAATTCCGAAATACATAAATGTAATGGAATTTTAAATTAGAAAATTTAAATGATTAAAATCCGGTTTAAAACGAAAAACCAACTAGCCGGTTTGATTTCGAGAACCGGCGTCGATTTCACGCGGGCTGTAATTTCCTTTTTTTCACAAAGCTGTAATTTCCATATATATTATTATTTTTGGAGTACTAATTTGAATATGTCCAAAAAATTACTCAATATTACACATTATGTCATTGATTATAAAAGGAAATAATTTTGAACATTTAATTATGAAAAACAAAATAAGGAAATATTACTATCCTCTCCAAAAATAAACTCAAAAATATTAAGGAAATTATGTAAAAGTCATTTGAAAAACAAAATAAGATATATGAAATTCACATAAATACACTATTACATAGTTTTTTATAAAAAAATACCATTAAAATTTTACTTAAATCAAAATACCATTAGAAAGAGTTTTTTTTTTTAAAACTATAACATTATTTTTAACAAAAATAACACACAAATTAAAAATGAGTTTAATTAATATTATTAAGAATTTTAAAACGAGTTGAAACATATTTTTGTTAAAAATATCAAACAGTAAAAAAAAATAGTTTGAAAACGGGTTCGGTTTCCGGTTTGATTCTTAAAAAACAGAAGAAATTGCAATTATATTAAAATTTAAATCTTATATTACATATTCAAAATAATTATAATTTTAAATAAATTTGGGTAAATCGCATAGTTCGATTTGTGTATTTCGATTAGGTTTCGGTTTGTATTTTGAATCCGGGTTTTTTCCAAATAAATAATAAATTATAATAATTTGGTCTAATCAACTTACAAATTATATTAAAATTTTGATATACGAAATATATAATAAAAATATTAAATAGTAATAAAAAATCATATTTCAACAATATTAATTGATCATATTTTGTTCAAACAACGAAGATAAAATAATATTCAAATATTTCAAATTAAATATATAACATCATTTAGAAAACATAAACCCGTGGTGACCACGGGTTAATTCCTAGTTTTAATAACAAATCAAATTTACTTTTGATTAACAAACAAATCTAAATCTAGCGACTGAGAAAAGAAAACACTCCAAGGAGAAACTTTACACTTCTCAAATAGTTTCCTTCCTAATTTCAAACGCGATGCGAAGGTATGGTGTTTCCTTCTCTTTGCACTTTCTCTCTGCTAAATCTATGGATTCTCTGGAAAATTTCTGGTGTTTGATACGAAATTGGATACAAATCGATTGGTTCGGTGAGTGATGTTGCAGGTTAGGGCACCACAGGCTTCATGGGAAGACGGGAACAAGGGGGATGATTGCTAAGCTCTCTATCGGAGTCATAGTTTTACTGATCTGTACTCTCTCGCTGCTTTTCTCCGCTAACATCGGTCGTAGCCACGAGCCGATCCGTCCATCTAAGGTTAGGTCTCTTCTGCTATGTATTTGGAGTAGCGATTTGTAGTTTAAGATCTTGTGCTGTATAGATGATAGTTTTATCAAAGCCTTTGATTGATTTTTATTACTATATATGATGTTTTTTGTTGAGAAGATAAACGTGGAGGAGCTGTGGGAGAGTGCTGAGTCTGGTGGTTGGAGACCATCGTCTGCGCCACGATCTGACTGGCCTCGTATGTTCATCTCATGTTTTGACCTGTAAAGATTTTACTCGTTGCTAATCTCAGAGTCTTAGGGCATTTACAAGGTTTGAAAACTGATTAAGAATACGATTGTTTATTCCTTTTTGCAGCTCCTACTAAGGAGACAAATGGTTATCTTCGTGTTCGATGTAATGGTGGTTTGAATCAGCAACGTAGCGCTGTATGTCTCACTTCACGAGATAGTCTCTATTCTCCAATAAGAATCTGGTTTTTTTTTTTATCTTTGATTTTACAATTGTTGACATTTGGGTATTGCAGATATGTAATGCAGTACTTGCTGCCCGGATCATGAATGCCACACTTGTGATGCCTGAATTAGATGCAAACTCGTTTTGGCATGATGACAGGTACGTTGCTTCATTCTTTTGTGTATTGCAAAGAGAAGTTAGAGTCATGTCGAACAAAAGTTATCGCATGAATGCTTTTGAGTATATGTCTTTATTTGATTGTTTTATTCCCAGTGGTTTTCAAGGTATCTATGATCTTGAACATTTTATTGAGACACTGAAGTATGATGTTAATATTGTGGGGAAAATCCCTGATGTTCACAAAAATGGGAAAGCCAAGAAGATAAAAGCATTTCAGGTACGAGCATAAATATATATTTTGTTTTCATATAAGCTTGAAGTGTGAAGAAACAAGTTATATATCTGTCTGTTCCTTTTTTATTTGAATCAGATTCGTCCTCCTCGAGATGCTCCTATTGACTGGTACCTGACAACTGCTCTAAAGGCAATGAAGGAACATAGTGCTATCTATCTTACTCCTTTTTCACATCGCTTAGCTGAGGAAATTGATAATCCTGAATATCAACGGTTAAGGTGTAGAGTGAACTACCATGCTTTAAGATTCAAGCCACACATCATGAAATTGAGTGAATCTATTGTTGAAAAACTCCGATCACATGGCCATTTCATGTCTATACATCTACGTTTTGAAATGGATATGTTGGCATTTGCGGGGTATGCTCTTTGGGAACTTTTTCTCTCAAACCACTAGCAGTGGTTTTATTTCTATGTGCGTAATTTATACATCAATGGTTAATTGTCTATTGTCCGCAGGTGCTTTGACATATTTAACCCTGAGGAACAGAAGATACTTAGGAAGTACCGTAAAGAAAATTTTGCAGAGAAAAGGCTTATTTACAATGAAAGACGAGCTATAGGGAAGTGTCCACTGACCCCTGAGGAGGTACTTCCTTTAATTTGTTTGATCAGCATGATTTTAATGTAAAATATCAATAAAGGGGTCTAAAAATGCAACATGACATTTTGGCTGATCCTTATGGTGCAGGTAGGTCTTATACTACGAGCAATGAGATTCGACAACGCCACAAGAATATATCTAGCAGCTGGTGAACTTTTTGGCGGAGAACGGTTCATGAAACCATTTCGAACCTTGTTCCCACGGCTTGATAACCATAGCTCGGTGGACCCATCTGAGGAGCTATCAGCAAACTCACAGGGCTTAATAGGATCAGCTGTTGATTACATGGTTTGTCTTCTCTCCGACATTTTTATGCCAACATATGATGGACCGAGCAATTTCGCCAACAATCTCTTAGGTCATCGCCTTTACTACGGTTTCCGCACCACAATCAGACCGGACAGAAAAGCTCTGGCTCCTATTTTCGTAGCTAGAGAGAAAGGGAAAACCACGGGATTCGAAGAAGCAGTGAGAAGAGTAATGCTGAAAACAAACTTTGGAGGGCCTCACAAACGCGTATCTCCTGAATCGTTCTACACAAACTCATGGCCTGAATGTTTCTGTCAGGTGAATCCGAAGAAGTCCAGTGACAAATGCCCGCCGGATAACGTTGTGGAGATTCTCGACAGCCAGTTAGAGAGTGTCAGAGATCCAGATTCATCTTCTCAGTCAAATTCCACGGTCACTGGATTGGAACGGTGAGGATCTTACGTGAACCTTTGAAAATGTATGATCCAAAATCATGGTTAGAACAGAGAAGAGCAGAAGAAGAGAGGTTTCTTGACATTGTTCATACAGTTAGCTCTACATCTCTTGCACTCTATCAAACATTTACCTTCACGAATCATATATTTTGAATTTTCTTTCAAAATTTGTAACAAAAGTGAAGAGATTCTACAGGTACGTATTTGTTATCACATAACAAAGAAACAAAAAAAGAGGCTTCTTTCATTGGTAATCTCTGAATTCTTTACCAAAAAGGGGCAAGAATTTATTCTGTTTCCTGCAAAAATCAGAGGCATTTAAGCTGATAATACCTTCTTTTTTGGTTACTTAGTGTTGTGAGTTGGGACACTAAGATAGAACTTAGTGTTCTTGAAGTCATCTAGTAACGGGTTGTATCCATCCTTTGTTCTCGTCTTTGACGGTAGACCAAACTCGTCCATGAACGATGATGTATCGAGCTACATGAGAAAGAGAAAAAAGACTGTTATTGAAAGTTTTCAGAAAATATCCCTTCTTGTTGTGATGTTTAAAGAAGAAGAAGATTGTATTACAGTGAGAGTTCGCCTTTTCCTTCCTTTTTTCGACGGTGTCCCGTCTTTCTCCAACTTCCTCCATCCAGAACAATAGTGGTCCATTCGTTCTAAGAGCCAGAAATCGGTTGGGAAAAATATATCAGCATCACCCTGCAAGATCATTAGAGTTACATATGATTGCGAACTTCGAGTGAGTTTAAGTAAAACAAGGAAAGTGTCCAGATATCTCGCACCTTGGCTTCTAGATAACTACTATAATCTGAGCTTAATCCATCTTTCTGCAAATACAAACATTGTTAAAGAGACCATAACTATACTTCAAGAATATATAGTGCGGGTGAAAACTATTCTCATGTAATCTTGGACCAAGTTTGATGTAAGGAATGGATAAAGACTCTCATACATTAGACGAAGGGAAAAGAAAAGAACCAGACCTTTGTTGAGACCAATGGGGCTCTTTCACCAAGAACTTTCACATCCGGCAAGAAGCTAAAGTCCGAAGCGATTAGGGACATCTTTGGAAGCTTCTCATGTAAAACCTCCAGCAGTTTCTGGAACCTCCAAAATTAGAGCAGGGCAATAAAACGTTTGTTTTTAATACGTGGACAACATTTTTCTCTTACCAAACAACCTGTTGGAAGCCACCTACGTCTAGGTTTGGGAAATAGTTTAGACCATATTTCTTTTGGTTTCGAAACAGGATCATCTTCATGCTCAATAATGTCAATGCAGCGCTTGATCAGTGGATCTTCTAAAGGCCTGTATAGCTCAGAGAGTGCTTCACTACAGTTCGTAAGAGACATTGATCAATAAAGGTGGAAATAAACGAAATTTGAATCAAGAATGTAGTCTCTATAATACCTCTCTCGTTTATTTTCAACCAAGACTTCCATCCATGGGGCAATTTGACTTTTAGAATAGACAAGATCATGTGGGAGATTATCTAGCACCTGCAATAGCATAAGTTAATACAAATATTAGACGTAGATTCCTCTTCAATACAAAATACCAACCTTTCAAATAGAGCCATAGCTACTTAATCGCATACCTCAAGCATTATCACCCAGCACGGTTGCTGCTCCGCATTCCCTGTTTGAAAAGTTACTTTATAAGAACAGATAGATAAACTTCATCGTCACTGGACTAAAAGTTCAACATTTTCAACCGAATAACTAATTCAATCACAATCAAAGAAAAAAACAGAATCTGCCTCGTACTGAAAAGAAAGAACCTCACTCCATCCAGATAAGTCAGATGCATCGCGGCACTCAACTCGGAACTTTGATAGGTGACTTCCCACTTGTGCAACGGTTTCCTTTTGAATCTTAGCCAGTGAAGGGCTGATTTCTATAGAACTGATATACATCGAATTAGCATGTCGTTAGCATAACTGTAGCATGTTTCATTAAAAGTTTACTATGCTGAATACGACTGTGTATCATTCAAGCTAGATTACACTGAAAAGAGAGGAAAAATAGAGCATACATACGTGTAAGTCATACTATTGTAGATTCTATCAGGAGCATTCAACATTATGTAGTCCATTACACCCTTTGCACACGTACCCGATCCACCACCAATTTCATATATCTAAACACATGTTTTAAGTGTTACCGGTTAACAGAAGAATCATATAAAACAGACTTGAACTCATACACCGAAACGAAAACTTTCATGTCTCTAGAAACTAAGGTACACAATGGTTTCTCTGTGTCAAATTTCCAAAGCATGAACTGAACATGTTAAAAGCCTAGAAGCAAACCTTCAATGGAACTGAGAGATTTGTGGTACGAAGTATAGCTTCTGCAATTCCATGAGCATACCAAGGCTACAAGTGATCATAGGGGCATTATAACAAGTAAAGGCAAATTCCATTGTACAAATCAAAAGAACATATCCAAGAGATATCACACCTTGAAAAGCTCCACAGGAGTAAACCAAGAAATATCATTTTGCTTGTAAACTTTTTCCAATAACTTTATGTAAGACTTCCTCCCTAGAAAATTGAAAAAAATCAAGAATCCAAAAATTGTTAGACTATCTTAACACACATGAGAAAGTAAAAGTTGGACTTAGAAGCTTTAATACCTTGGAGCTGATTGAACTTAATGCTTCTCTCCATGACACCAACAGAGTTTGGTCTTTGTGAGAAGTATCCTTGTTTTGGATCATATAATGCTCTGTGTATGAAATCTCGTACCTATTTCGATTAATCCAAAAAAAAAAAAAACAGTTAATCCCAAATCTAGAAAGCGAGAAATGCGAAGAAACTCACGAGAAGTGGCTCGTCGCCTATGAGATTCTGAGTCGAGAAGAAGGCAGCTCGAATCGATTCTCCAAGCCATGGAAGCTTCCGATAAGAGGTTAATCTAACGAGAGCCATGAACGCTCTCTCTCTCTCTCTCTCTCTCTCTCTCGATGAGCTCTCTCCCTCCGTCACGGTTTCTACGATATTCTCAGATTCAGGAAGAGAGAGAGAAGGTATTTACCGGTTACATAGAGGTTTAGGGTTTAGATCCGGTTTAAAATTCTTGGTTCTGTAAATTTGTGATGACGTCACACATTTGTTTTTTTTTTGTTGGCTTCAAAGACATGCACAACTTTTTTGATAATTTACATGCACATATTTTGTTAGTGTAGATGTGGTAGGCAAACAAATTATTCGGGTTATTAAGTTTTGATTTTTGACTGGGTGGTTTTAAAAGTAAAAAAAAATTAGATAAACATATACATTTATTCTTCTGATATGTTTCATCGAAAAAGTCATACAATAACATCCATATAGATTAAGTAAAAAAAATATTTTGGGAATATCTCGTTGATGAAAATAGAGTAGAATAAGTAAATGTGAATATTAGCATGGTCATCACTTATCTAACAATAATAAAACGTCTTTGTGTAAAGTTAATCTTATCACTCAGTAATATAATTTAGTCAAAAATCATTATTTTTACACAATAATAGTTGTTTGAATTATATTACTACTTTATACTTAAAAGTTTGGTTTGATTTCTATTTGCAAGACCGTGATGTTTTTGTATAGATTGTTGAGATAATGAATCTTCTTGGATTTGGATAATCATATTTATATTATCAAATTAAGCTCGTAGAAATAATGTTAACACTCATTATTTTCTTTAGATTGTTTTTAGATTTCACTTTTACTTCAAAACTATATATAATTATGTAACGAAATGTACTAAGTCAAACTTTTGAATGTCTAAAATAAATATTTTTGGCATCATAAACAAAAGTGCTATCTGACAATTTCCCCCCTCAATATAGTAAAGATATCTAAATCACATTTACTTTTTTAAATTATACGGTTACAAAATTACAACTTAAAAGCGTTTGACAAAGATATATTTAGTGTATATAATTATTTACTTCCATATATTGGAAAAGAAAATCACATGGAAGTGTAAATAATTATATAGATAGATTAAAAATGCATATCACTCTTTTCTGATTTCCTTTTTATTAAAATTAAGGTATTATCTACAAATATATATTTTTGGCTTAATTAGTGCTAATTGTTGTGCCATCTACTGTTTGGCATGTTTTTAGTCTCATAATCAATAAAATATCAAATTATAAATATATATATCCTTATTTGTTCCTTCACTTATTGGACAAACCATTTATTCAATTCGTCGTTTAATCTTGTGCACCGCTCAAAAATAATTAAAAGAAAAAATTAAAAAAAAAATTAATCCTTATATAAAAATAGAATTAAATTAAGTAAAAATAAAATCCATTGAACTATATTTACCACATCTAAATGTTAAAAAAATCCCAAAAGTCAATTTTTCAAAAGAAATATTATATTTTGTGGCCGATATTTAAGATCTAAATTTAAATTAAAATAGAAAAGTGTTTTCTTCCTTTAATTCGATATCATTTTTACTTTTTCCTTAATTATATCGTGCATTTTTTCTAATTGCTTAATTATCTCTCACCCTTTGGTAAATATATATATATATATATATATATTTTGACCTATTTTATAGCCTCCACATCTGTTATATATTCATCATCTGGGTTCTTTATATAATCACATTCATATATTCACATCAAAACATACGCCTCCCTCCATTATATTCATTCTCTAATTCACCATTAAACAAAAGCTTTGGTTTTTATGAATATTCATGGGTTAATCATTTGCAAAGGTGAGATTTTTTTTTTAATCTTCTCTATTATTTTATTATATTTTTGGTCGCCATGCCTTTTGATGCTTTCTTGTTGCTGTTGCGTCGCAAGCAAACCCCAAAATGGATCGTATATTAGTCATTTTTCACTGTTTCATTCATATATGGACAATCTCTGTGCCTTGTCTGGTTACGGAAACAGAGAATCAATGGTTTTATCACAGTAGATGCATATAATGTATTTGTTAAAATGTCTGTTTTGGAGATTATATCATAATCTAATGGTCACATAAACAGAGAATCAATGGGAGATGGTTAAGTATGTACTTAGATCGTGAAGAAGCCTTAAAGTCATGACATTCATTAATAGTTTATTGTTAAAAAGAGAGTGTTGTAAATGATCTTTTTGTATAAAGTTCTTACCTTTTTGTTTTGGGGTTTGTGTAAAGAATGGCATCAAGCTCTTGTCAGCTTAAGCAAGGATCAGTGCCTATGAACAACGTTTGTGTTTCCCCTGAAGCAACATATGAGGCTGTTGTTGCAGATCCTAAGCTTTTCATGTATACCTTGGAAAGGCTACACTCTCGCTTAGGCACCAAATTCATGTATAAGCGTAATTATACCACATTATGATTCTATTATGTGCATTGCTTCTTTGCTTACATATTGTATTTGTGATCTATAGGGTTCCTATTATAGGAGGTAGAGATTTGGACTTACACAAGCTATTCATTGAGGTAACTTCTCGTGGCGGAATCAATAAGGTATGTGCTTTCATCAATGATATTATCATTATATTCAACTTTTGTCTTTTGAAATCTAGTTTCATGTGATCATTTTGCCTTTGTTTGGATTTGCAGATAGTTAGTGAAAAGAAATGGAAAGAAGTAACTGCTACATTTGTGTTTCCTCCAACAGCCACAAACGCGTCTTATGTACTGCGCAAATACTACTTTTCTCTGCTTAACAACTATGAGCAAATCTATTTCTTCAAATTTAATGGCCAGATTCCTCCAGGTTTTGCTTATTTCAAACCCCATTTTGCTAAGTTTTTCTTTAGTTAGTTGTCTAACATTAATTGTTTCTTCTCTAGACTCTATGCAGAGCCAATCCGCTAGACCGGGGCTTATTCAAGGAACCATAAGACCATCTCAAGAGCTTCAAGCTTTAACCTTTACACCACAACCAAAGATTGCTTATGTAGAAGTCCCTGAAGGTCTCTTAAACTTGTTATATTTCTATGTTTGGTCTAAATGCGAAACTGTGACTTCACACAAAACTGACAAAAACTCTCTTTTTGTTTCTGTTGTTGTTGTTTTTTTATGTTCAGGATCTTTAAATGGTTCAAATGTGATGGGAGTGATTGATGGCAAATTCGAAAACGGTTATCTTGTGACTGTAACAATGGGATCAGAGCAGCTTAAAGGAGTGTTGTATCAGCTTCCACAAGATACAGTTGTTTCTCATCAAACTCCGCAACAGAGTCATTCTGTTTTCTCCAACACTTTGAACAATAGTACCATTCCTCGGATTGGTATTACCGGAGGAGTAACAAAACGGCGCAGAAGAAGAAAGAAATCAGAGATCAAAAGACGCGATCCTGCTCACCCGAAATCCAACAGAAGCGGCTATAATTTCTTTTTCGCTGAGCAGCACGCGAGGCTGAAACCACTTCACCCCGGTAAAGACAGAGAGATAAGCAGGATGATTGGTGAACTGTGGAATAAGCTCAACGAACAAGAAAAATCGGTACTTTCACATTTTTTCAACAAACTCTATTAGTCTCTTTGTATACATAGCAATTCTCATGGCCTCTCTGATTTTCTCGGTGTTGTAGGTTTATCAAGACAAGGCAGTGGAGGACAAAGAGCGATATCGAACTGAAATGGAAGATTACAGAGAAAAGCTAAGGACAGGACAGCTTATAAGTAATGCTGTTCCATTGCAGCAGATGCTTCCAGAGCAAAACGTAGACATGGCTGAAGCTAATCTTCCAATAGAAGAAGAAGATGAAGAAGGCGATTCGAGCGGTTCATCAGACGAAAGCGAGCTAAATGATGATCAAAACGGTGAAACTGATCTTGAATCGAAAGTGCCATCTATGAATCCGTTAGGTCTAAACCTAAACCCTAATCCGGCTGAGACAGTTGTGGCTCCTCCTAAGGAGAAACTCGGCGATATTGTGATGGAAACATCATCAATGAAGAATGCCGAAGAGCCTATCATGGTTGTGGCTGCTGAGCAGAACTGAAGATTTTGACACTTGTTGCTGTTTTTCGTATTCTACAGACACAAGTAAAGAGGTTAGAGAGAGAGGTAGGGTTTATATAGCTTGCTTGTGGTACAAGACAGTATTTTTGGGCTTGGTACTTTTATTTTGTTATTTTATTTTGTTATTTTAGATTCTTTTCAAAGAAGGCATGTTTAGTAGTGAAGGGTTTTTGACATTTTGTTGGCCTTTTGGAATTTTGTATTAATCAAAATAATTTTTTTTATTGAAGGATTTTTACAGAATAAAAAGAAGAAGAACAAGTTTTGATCTTTAAACCAAAACAAAAAGTTTTGATCTTCTTCTTCTCTTTACAGGGAAAGTTTTTGACGATCACATTAGATCAAATACCATTAGTTTACTCGTATATATACTATCAGAAACATGTCTTAAAATATGTTTGAGCAATATTGACCGTTGGATTCGAACTTGTACGATCGCATAGGAAGCGTGATCCTGACGAAATTTCTTGTAACCAAACCGATACTTGCGTACCGAAACTAAACCGATATAATTAAAATTACTGGAAAAAATTGAACCGGGATTAGAAACGATTGAACCGGCTTTACGTCTTCCTCTCTCCCCAAGAAACGAACTCACATTATTAAAAGAGAGGAGAGAGAGAGAGAGAGAGACATTGACCGTCAAAAGAAAAACCAAGCCGGAGAGATTGTGGCTAAGCCATGGCAGGAGTATCGCTAAAGTGTGGAGATTGTGGTGCGTTGCTCAAGTCGGTGGAGGAAGCTCAGGAGCACGCAGAGCTAACCTCTCACTCCAATTTCGCAGAATCCACTGAAGCGGTGCTCAATCTTGTGTGTACTACTTGTAGCAAGCCTTGTCGCTCCAAAACCGTACGGATCTCCGAGATCTTCTTCTCTCCCCTTTCTTATTATTTTCTTGATGAATTTGAATCGCCTTTTGTTTAGTAGTTGTTATAACTTAGAAGATTCCTTCTTAGATTTCGAGGTTTGGATTTGATTTGATGGGTTTTTAACTCTGCGATCTCGATTTTGATTTGGGCGATTTTACAAGAGTTCCCTTGGTGTGATTTGCTTGTTGAGTTTTGGTGTCTTAACATCTGTGTAATGTTTATTTCTGATTGCAATGTGAAGGAAAGCGATTTGCATACGAAAAGAACAGGACATACTGAGTTTGTAGATAAGACATTGGAGACGGTGAAACCCATCAGCTTGGAAGCTCCTAAGGCTGCTATGGATATCGACCAACCTGATGGTTCTAGTGGTAGTGGAGATGCTGCTGAAGGTACAGTGCAATGTTAATTGCGTGAGATTCTGAATGTTGTGGTCTTAAGGGGTTCTATCTTTTTCTTGCAGAGATGGTTGTGCCAGACGTTGACAAAAACATTCTCGAGGAACTTGAAGCTATGGGCTTCCCTAAAGCTCGTGCTACACGAGCACTCCACTACTCTGGTAAAAGAACTAGTGTGTTATGTGATTCTCTTGTAAACTTATAAACTAGTTTGCACAATGAAGTAGCTAGTTCACCTGAATCTTGAAGTTCTTTTATACTGTGTTATTCTTCTTCGATTCATTTTATGTAACAGAATTTGAATTTCATTCCTTCAGGTAATGCCAGTCTCGAGGCTGCAGTTAATTGGGTTGTGGAGCATGAGAATGATCCTGACATAGATGAAATGCCAAAGGTAGGTGTCTTGTCTGGTTTGGTTCTTGATAGTTGCACTCCAATTTTGGAGCTTAGAGCTTGTCTCAGTGTGAAAAAGTGATTGCTGTTTCTGAACTGAATTTCATAATCTTTAGGTTCATTGTTTATGTTTTTTTTTTCAACAATCCTATATCATATGTTATCTTCAGATTACTTTGTTGCTTCACTTACTGTAATATATATGTGACTGACTGATTGTTTGTAGGTACCTGCCAACTCTAATGTTGGGCCTCCTAAACCTGCTCTTACGCCAGAAGAAGTGAAGATAAAAGCACAAGAATTAAGGTTATATGAGTTTTCTGTTTTTCTGTCCATAGCATTAGACCAAAATCATGCACAACCTAGGTTTATATTGGCTAACATAAAATTTCTTAGGGAACGTGCGCGGAAGAAGAAAGAAGAGGCAGAAAAACTGATGGAACGTGAAAGAGAGAAGGTTTTCTGTTGATCATTTCCTAAAATGTCTTATATACAGTTACCTAATCTGATGATTATACAACTAAGTTTGTTCTTTTGTTTTAAATTATGTTTGTGTATACTCCTGAGTTCATTGCCTGCAAATTTGCTAGTACTGGTTTAAACTCTACTGGCATAAAACTTTGTGCAATTATCCAAAGTGTAGTAGCTGAAACTGTAGTGACTTCTTAATTATGATCTACTAACATATTAGTATTTGGTTCAGGAGCGAATTAGGATTGGCAAGGAACTCCTAGAAGCAAAGCGGATGGAAGAGGATAACGAGAGAAAACGGTTGGTTTCTTCTGTTTATTGTCCCAGGCCTACGCCTCTATTCTTATTTGTATTTATTAGTTATATACTTAGTAGTTTTTGCTTGTGGATATCAGTATAATCATGTTACGTAAAGCCGAGAAAGAAGAAGAAAAACGAGCCAGAGAAAAGATCCGTCAAAAAGTTGAAGAAGACAAGGTATCTTTAGTGCATTAGATATACATACCTTTTTGCACACATTTTTTGTTTCTCAATCAAGACCGTGAAGGCCCTATTTTGCATTTTAAAAGGCTGAAAGAAGAAGGAAACTCGGATTACCTGCACAAGATCCTGCAGCTGCAAAACCCTCAGTGCCAGTCGTGGAGGAGAGGAAGGTAAACAAAAAGTTCCAACGGTTATATGTATCATCACCTATTATATGGTTTTCTTATTAAAAACATGAAAATATGCAGAGTTCATTGCCTATTAGACCTGCTACAAAGACTGAACAAATGAGAGAATGCTTAAGGTCCCTTAAACAAACCCACAAGGTACATATCTAACCTTTTAATTTTGTTGATCAAGTGGACTTTTGAGTAGAACAATAATTACACTTGTTGGTGGTTTCAGGAGGAGGATGCCAAGGTGAAGAGAGCTTTCCAAACTCTGCTGACTTACCTTGGGAATGTTGCGAAGAATCCAGATGAAGAGAAATTCCGGAAAATTAGACTCACCAACCAAACTTTCCAGGTAAACAATCTCCATAGCAAGGTGTACTTGATTAGTCTGGGATTTTCGCAATTTCTTAGTATGAAAATGTAAAAAAAAAACAGGAGAGGGTTGGTTCACTGAGAGGAGGCATAGAGTTTATGGAGCTATGTGGGTTTGAGAAACTTGAAGGAGGAGAGTTCTTGTTCTTACCAAGAGACAAAATCGATTCCGCCATTATCAACTCAGCTGGATCTGAACTCAATTCCGCCATCAACAACCCTTTCTTTGGAGTTCTATAGATCGCTGTTGTGTGCCGTCCTCTTCTTCTTCTTCTTCTTTGTCTTCTGTATTGTGTCAAATTGTGAAACTATATATAACCTCCCTCTCACTATGAATATTACAAGCAACATTTTTGTTGTTGTCTTCAATAAGTCGGACCAAAAGCTATAAATTTGGTTCCAAAATGTTAGTTTACCCTTTACATTACCACAATATACTCTTTTGTTTTACAAAGCCCATCAACTTAGCCGACATATGGAGAAATTAAGACCAACTCCAGTGGAGGGTTTTAATTTACTTTTTGTTGGGTCTAGTTTGTAAATTTAAAAAAATAAATGCATAAATATTGAGAATATATAAGACCCATGTCTTATTTTGAATGAAATAGAATCAGGTGTCGGAACGACACGTGTCGTAATTTTAGAGTTTTGCAATTTTTTTTATTTTTTTTATTTTTTTATGATTCAATTATTTATAATTTTTTTAATAAAAACAAATTCTTATTTTTTATAGTTTTGCAATGGGAGAATTACAAAACTACACCTTTTTAATTGCATTTCACAAAACTACACCTTTTAAAAAATTCTTCACAAAACTACACCTAATCACTAAAAATTAAATCCAAATTATACCTATCCAAACAACTCTACCCACTTAATCACTATACCCTAAACGCTAATTAGCGAACCCAAATGAATTTTTTTAATTTTGGTGAAGTTTTAAAGAGCAAATCAAGCTTTTAAAATTTTGAAAATGTATAATTATGAAAAAAAATTGAATTAGATAGAGTTTTGTAAAGGAAATAATGAAATGGTGTAGTTTTGTGAATTATTCTTTTGCAATTTCAATTATTTATAATTTTAGAGTTTTACAATTTTAATTATTTATAATTTTTTTAATTAAAACACTGTAGTGTCTACCAATGGACGCAGCGTAAACGTCAGAGTGTCTTATGCATAAAAATACATTAAAAATATTCTTAAAAATAAAAATAAGACATTTGAATGTCTTGGTTGATGGAGTTGCTCTAAGATATGATCCCTACAATTATTATAAGAGAAAATTACATCATGACACATTTTTTAAAAAATGAATTACATTTTAGAGCACTTTTTGACATAGAGACACTTTATTGTCATAAAAGACTAAGTTACCATCAATTCATTTATTCAACATAAATTTCACAATCATTTTCTTTCTCATTTTTATATTTTGCATTCTAATTTTAATTTTCTAGGGTAATATAAAATAATTTATTTTCGTATATTGATTTATAAAATTTTAATATCTATATTTTGATATCCACTTTATATATTTTATTTATGAATGGATCAACATTTGTGGACAACTAGTCAATATCTAATATTTATATATATGTCCACATAGAATTGTACAAATGTTCAAAGTAGAATGTACGAGTTTAAATTTTATTCCAATGAGTTTATATATCATAGACAATTCATATGATGATTTGTGTTCAAGTTTAAATAAATTTGTAGTTAAAATTATACGATGGTTCATGTTCAAAAATGAATAAATAGGTTTTAATAATGAATTTAAAAATTTATATGTTTTGATGTACATGTAATTTTCATGTTTTCACTCATTAATATCAACATGTTTCATTCACATTTATTAAGAATATTACAAAAACATATGGGAGTGTAAATACTAAATATTAATTACTTATGTAAGTAGATATATGATAAACAAAAAAATTTATTGAAATAATATATTTTAGAATAAATTAAAATACATTTACAAAATTGTACAAAAGTATGTCCACATAACATAAAACGTATCCACAACTTTCTGTACACAACGTTGTCTATCCACAACTTTCTGTACACAACGTTTGTATCCACAACTTTCTGTACACGATTTTTATGTACACGAAGGGTAAAACTGTATTTAAAAAAATAAAAGATGTAAAAAGTGTCTCATATCACAAAAGTGTCTTATTTTGATATGCAAGTGTTAAAAAGTGCTTCATTGTGTAAATCACTCTTATTATAATTATTCTTTTGACCCTAGTTTTATGTTTATTGCGATATGAGTCCCTATAGCTCTAGTTTTTATAATTAGTTGCTCAACTTTTTTTATATCTTACATTGATAGCTTATTAAAATTAATTTTAACAAATAGGTACTGATTAAAATGTGTACATAACTACATATACTACATATCTCGACGCCTCTATATTCTTTAAAACAAAATTGAAGAAACACACACAAACAGACAAACTTTATTCTTTTTCTTGTTAGAAGTTTATGGTTTACATCATTGATCGATGAGTCATGACAAAAATAAATGAAATCACATTATATATGCTTTAAATTGTTCAATATTCCATAAATTGACAAGGGACAAAAAATGGCCACATCTTCACTCACTCAAGTTTAATTATTTTGGATTAACTACTTTTTAATTACATCAATTAGACCCATGGGAGTTTTAGTAAACCACTGTGAGATATATATGAGTGTATGAGTATATGATCAAACATAACTCAACGAATTATAAATAATATATTAACTGGAGTCATATGTTTCCCAATTCTCCAACTATATATATATTACAATTACATCAAAAATAGTTCTTTTTGTGTTGGATGAGATCAATATGGCAGTTGGGCAGACAGTTCACGATTAAAAAAAAACATTGTCCAGTGACCGGTGAAACATCATTTAATAAATTATACAAAAAACCAAATTATACACTACAAGTTTTTTAAAAGGTTAAACCGCTTAACCTCTATATATACACTACAATACACGACCATAAATCTCATAAGAAACACATATCATCTAACTCTTTCATTAATTCATAGTATATCTAACTACAAAACATTTGCAATTTTGCAACAAGTATGGGTTTAATCAGCCGTAAAGCATGTGTGTTTGTTTTAGTATTTGTTTTGGTCACAGATTTTACAATGGGAGAATCAGAGTATGGCGATGACAAACACTTGTTTCCTCGCCCTCGTCCATACCTCCACAAGAAGGGCTTTAAGAAAGACTTCGGTGGTGCTGGTGGAGTTATAGGTGGTGGAGGCGGCTTTGGAGCAGGAGGTGGTGGTGGTTGGATTGGAGGCGAAGTTGGAGGCTTTACTGGAAAAATAAGCGGTGGATTTGGTAGAGCCGGAGCTGGAGGAGAAGGAGTAATTGGCAGTGGTGCCGGTGGAGGAGTTACGGGTGCTCCTGGAGGTGGAGTAGGCAAAGGTGGTGCCGGTGGAGGAGTTACTGATTCTCCTGGTGGAGGAGTTGCTAGTGGATCTGGCGGAGGAATTGGTGGTGGAGCTAGCGACGGTGCAGGAGGAGTAGGCAGCGATGCCGGTGGAGGTCACTGAACTGTTAAGTTTATGTGCACTGGCGAGGAGCTATATGATAATCCTATGCATGAACGTTATTATTAAATAGTCACTACTACTACTACTAATTCATTACAAGTTTATGATGTAATATAAAACTATAATAAAATGCATGTCGTTTTCTTTAGTTTGAGTCAAAAAAATGTATGCCGTTCTACTCTTTGAATTATTTGTAATTTTCTATTTCAGGTAAATAAAGCGAGTAAAACGACCAAAAAAAAATTATAAGATAATATATATTTAAAATTAAATGAGATTAATTCTACATTAATAATAATATATTTAAATTTAACCCAACAGAAGAATCACAGATGACACAAACGCAATTTCTCGCGCGTTAAAAAACGGTAGTAAAACATCAGCCGAAAGGGTAAAATGGGACATTTGAAAAATTCTGAAGAGAAAATTGCAAACCTTGTTTTTAAGTAACGGATGATTTACAAACAGGGCAGGCTTTACTCCGTCCTAGCCATGGATCAATACACTGCACACAATACATAACAATGGTTTGTTTTTTCGAATATATACATATATAATCTAAACAAGTGTTTATTGATTTTGAATCAGTAGAAGAAGATAAACAACTTACATCTTTGTGGAACTTGTGAAAACAAGGAAGGTGACGGATAGTTTCTCCAATGGTCGGTGTTTCCAGACAAATCACACAAGTTTCTTGTAAATTATCGGTCTGCATATTACACATAAACACAAACAAAGGGAAAAAGGCTTTAATAATATAACAAAACTTGTGATATAAATTACAAGTGAACCTTGACTTACTTGAACTGTGGACTCTGGTAAGTTGTTAATGCGATGAGTAGAGGCACCGCCATGTCGATGGTTGTTCTCATCAAGAGCTAGAAGCAATTCGTAATCATCTCTGCGTCAAAAAATGTCATTAAGTTCCATATCTTTCAGAATCATATGGTAAATAAGTTACGAGGAAAAGATGACATACTCAGTAAAGTCACGATCCATATGAAGAAGATTCCTGTTGCGAAAGGAGTGTCCAATAACATTCTCTAGATTCTCTAGAAAATCCAATCTCTGTTACATTAAAACAAAAAAAGGTAGAGTGTTAAATTTTACATACATGCGACATTTCGGATATAAAACCGAGTTTGTTAGAAAGATTTACCGAATCTAATCCCATATCATTTGGGAAATTGAGATTGAGATGTGGAGCAGGTGCACGGCCTAAACGCTGACCTCTACCTCTTGATGGTAGTGGTACTCTAAAAGAGGGACGAGACTGTGAAGGATTCGATCGCCCCCTTGAAGAATGTTGTTGCAGTCGTGCCTCCAGGCGACGTCTCCCACGCGGATTAGTGCTTCTAGTATTGCGAGTAGAAGTGTGACTAGAAGAAGCATGGAGAGAATTCTCTTCTAGTTCCAGCAACCTCGCTATGTTTTCATCAACCTGTTACAATGTATCAAGTCAAAACAAAGCTTAACAAAAGGATGGAACATACTAGACAATAGAGGATATTCAAAAATAGTACATGCTCGTTTCTAACTAGTGTTGTTTCTTGGTAAAGTTGCTCTTGCAACTCACGGGCCAACATCTCATCTGCTTCTATTTGTCTTACTTTCACATTGGATTCATCGCTTTCAACACGTCTACGACGCTGGGAAACCTGTATGCCGGGAGATGAATCCTCAATTACCAACACTGGTGTGATTCGTCTTTGACGATTCTGAATTCTTGATGGCCTTGAACTAGATGGCTCTCCAGAAGATCCAAGTACAGAAACTTCTGGCACAATTGGATCCCCGGAAGAAGTAAATCCATTTTTACGTCGTTGTTGTCTAGCTTCTCTGTCAACTGCAACAGTTTCCTGCACATCAAGTCTGGAGACTGAACTACAAATTTCATGTGTATCACTATCAATCCTCTGATTCATTTCAGGGTCAATGTTTAACTTTCGGTTGCACGTACTAACCCAACCCACAGGGCCAACTCTACTCGCCACCCTGTTTGCATTGTTACAAACTCTCTTAGCATAGTAAAAACGAACACCCATTTGAACACATTTTAAAATAATCTAATGAAACTCATGAAAGAATAAGAAAGAAATATTACATGCTTGGGGAAACAACTGGTCTTTTTCCTCTAGCTCTTCCTCGGATATCATTATCAGAAACAATCTCTCCTATACTAATCGAAGATGCAGTTTCAGGAGCTATTTCATGTTCAACACTAACAGTATCCTTAGGATTGGTATCAGCAGATTGTCTAGCTCTAGCAGCTATCCCATGTGGAGATATGCAGCCATTTCTTACAAGTCTTTTAGTGCCTCTGTTCTGTTGTTTGCCACTGGAAAGGTCAATTGTTTCTCTATTAGAAACAGAGCCACAATCTACTTTTTCTTTACCTTTATTACCAGGCAGCTTAAAAGAGTTATGGTCACCTCGTAAAGGAGAACAACCATTACGTTGATTTAGATTTAAACCCGGATTATTCTCTACCCGAGCCGCACAAGGATCAATGCAGATAGATTTCCCTCTATCCTTGTCACCAGCAGTTCTCCTAAACAAGGCACTGCCCCCAGAAGCACGGGCGAAACGTCCGTCCTCAGTTCGTGTAACAGAATTTCCCTGGTTTCCCCCAGTTTCAGGGACCAATCTGGTTCTACCATTACGGTGTTCTTCTCTCTGATAACTTAATGGTGGTTCTGGAGAATGATGCCTTCTCTTAACATCTCTGCTAACAGAAACACGACGTACTGGTCTATCTGGAGTATCAGGTATTGTGATAACCATGTCAACGTCACTGTTCTCCATCCTGAAAACAGTTAACAGCCAAATTAAACAATGAAGTAACCAACAACAAAAAAGGTGAAAACCTAAGATTGTGTGCACAGTATATAACTATTTCAAAGACAAACAACAGAAATCACAACGAAACTAAGGCAATTTCGACGCGAAACCAACAGACTCGTGAAGAATTTTAGACACACAACAAAAAACGAGATTCTTCTTCTTTCTCAATAATGATTATATAAGCATAGAGTATAGAGCAAAGCCATTAGTATACATACATAAGGAGAGAGGAGATTACCCGATTGAATCTGGTTTCAAAGTGCGAATCGAAACCCTAATTTTGTTCGATGAAGAAACCAAAAGCATCGATAAAATCAAATCCCTATCTCTCTCTTGCAACGATTGGACCTCAGATAATACCGGGTCGGGTTAAGAATTACTGGGCCGGGTTCTCGATCTCTATGTAATGACATTGGACTTCTACATCTAAGCACTGGGCCCATATCCACTGATGACTAGGCCCATATAAGACCTAACTGATAAATGTCGAAGTCGTGTGGGGACGGATATAACACGTGGCGATATATCATAGGTTTAAAAGACGAAAAGCTCGCGGATAACGAACTTACCCTAAAACCCGTCTAGATTCATTCTTCTTCTTCGGGATAGAGAAAGTTATAGAGTTTCTTCATTTATAATTTTTGGATAGAGAAAAGAGAGAGAGAGAGAGAGATTGTGAGTTCTGATGAGTCTACGCAGAGGAGGAGAAAGACAATACTCGCCGTTGCCGGCGTCGTTCAACGTTGCCAATAAACTGCCTCACGGAGACAGTCCCTATGTCCGAGCAAAGCATGTTCAGGTACATAATCGAAATTCGAATTTTGTATAAAAACATAAGCGGAAAGTTGATTTTAATTTTCGTGGATTTGATTAGCTTGTGGAGAAGAACGCAGAAGCAGCGATAGAATTGTTTAGGAAAGCGATTAAAGAGAGAGATAGAGTGGATAGTGCTCTTAAAGACATGGCCTTGTTAATGAAACAACAGAACAGAGCTGCAGATGCTATTGAAGCTATTCACTCTTTTAGGTATCTTTGTTCAAGACAAGCTCAAGAATCACTCGACAATGTACTCATTGATCTCTACAAGGTTAACAAAATAAACAATCTCAGACCAATACTATTCTCTTGTCTGCTTATTTTTCCTTAGATAGTAACATTGGCAATTAAACTTTGAGCAGAAAAGTGGGAGAATAGTAGAGCAAGTTGAATTATTGAAGCAAAAGCTATGGATGATATATCAAGGAGAAGCTTTCAATGGCAAGCCAACAAAGACAGCGAGATCTCATGGCAAGAAGTTTCAAGTCACTGTCCAGAAAGAAACATCTAGGATCTTGGTACAATGATCTCTCTTGTTAGTTTACTAGTTTTAATTGGATTAAGTTTCTTGATCAGTGAGCTTATGGAGATGATTGAAATATGTGTTATAGGGAAACTTGGGATGGGCTTATATGCAGCTAAGGGACTATACATCGGCTGAAACCGTGTACCGGAAAGCTAGACTGATAGAGCCAGATGCAAACAAGGCTTGTAATTTGTGCACATGTCTAATCAAGAAAGGGAAGCACGATGAGGCGAGATCGATTCTGTTTTGGGATGTAATAGAAAAGAGCAAAGAAGGGTTTGCTGATTCGAGGTTAAAAGTTCGGGTTCAAGAGCTGTTGAGCGAACTAAAGCCACGTGAAGAAGAAGAAGAAAAAACAGCGGTTTTTGATACTGTTTTTGCGGAATGTGAAGCTGGTATGGATGAGATTGCGGTTGTTGAAGGGCTTGATGAGTTTGTGAAGGAGTGGAGAAAGCCTTATAGGACAAGAAGACTTCCGATTTTTGAAGAGATCTCACCGCTGAGAGATCAACTAGCTTGTTGATGATTCTCTGTGCTTTGAATACTAAATAGGAAACTCTTTGGATAGAAGGATGTAGATTAGTGAATATAGTTTTACTTCTTGTAAGCTGTGTTTGGTGTTAGTTGCTGGTTTATCTCTGCAATGTCAAGTAGATATCATTCCACAACTATTATAGTTTGATACTATTTTATAAAATAGAAACACTGTTACATAATGGGTCAGAATTATAAACCAAGTTTAAGACTTGTAGATTACATTAGCATAAAGTCCTAACCTATATAATAAGCAAAACCAAAGAAAGCTTAAATATCTCTTCCAAAGAGTATAGGGGGATCATGATAGCTACACCGGGAGGATTTCTAATCAACTTAGTAGCAATGATGATGAAAAATGAGAAAATCGCTCGAAATCAGGTTTTAAGTACACTTGAAGCCATGGCATACCGACAAAATGATGATGAGAATCAAAGCGATGACAATGCCGAGAACTACGAGCTTTATCTTCATGTTGTCAAACCACATCTTCCTTTTCATCTTTGTTCCTTGTGTTCTAAAATCTTGCGCCTTTTGGAGACATTCATCAAAAACAAGAGAGCATGTTACAAACTTCATCCAGGTAATGTGTTAGTGTCTAATGCTGTATAAAGATGCTGTTGTACTAACCTGTGAGCGAAGGTCCTCTGTTTTGTCTACTAATAACTCGATCTTCTCGCCACGGTCAAGAACCTTCTCAATGTTCTCCATCATAACACCCTTTACTTCATTAACCTGAGCCTTGACCTTGGATAGTTTGCTAATCTCCTCAGGATGATCCACACAGTACTGCATGTGTGCCTTAAGTTTAGACCTTCATCACAACAACACACAAAAGTCAAAAAAAACACATGAATTATATGGCGATTTTTAATATATATATCGGAAAAAAATTAGTACCCAAATTCTTTGTTTAAGCTGTTAGCTTTAGCATTAGTAGCTTTCCCACCACCATATCTCTTGCTGAAATCTTCCTTGACTCTCTCCAAGAAAGCCATTGGTATTTGCCTCCCAGCAGATTCCACAACAACCACACAATAGGCTGCATTGTAATTTTATAATCTTTTGTCACATATTCCCACATAAATAACAAACAATACCAATAGGTTCATAACAACCAATTTAAAACCAGGACATAAACAGAGAGATTCAGAACATAGCCAGGACATAATCAATAAGGTATAAAACTTACTGAAGCCATTCTCAGCGAGATAATTGAAAGTGTGACCGTCGCAATTATATGTAAATTTGTTGTTTGAGGAAGGAAGCTTATTGAGACATTGAGCAGCGACGGATGTGAAATTTCCTTTGAACTCAGTATACTCGGCGAGGATCACCGTGCCGCGAGCGACGAAGCTGTAGATCAATGATTGTTGTCCCATTCTTGCTTCTTTTTTCTCCACATGAAAAAAAAAACAGAACACAAAATTCTAAAAGAGGAAATAATAAAACAAATGTAATAGAGAGAGAGAGAGAGGATGACGCAGAGATCGGTGTAAATGAGAACGCTGAATTTGCCCGAACAAGCAGTGTTATCGTTCAAACTTTTTTAATATAATAAATATGAAAAAAAGGAAATATACGTTTTAGACAAAAAAAGGAAAATATATGTTATTACAGGAAAAATTGCAAATGGGCCTGGACTTGTCTTAAAATTGGTAATTACGATTTTACCATCCGCATGGTCCATGACGGCTAGATCATGGCCCACTAAATAATACCAATTTAATATATGTGAGCCGATAATTTTATGGGCTAAAAAATTCCCTAATTTTTTTACTTTAGTGGCTAATTAGTAATTACTAATTACGGTGATCAAGTAAGTAATTAGTGATGCCAGTTGTCAAATTTCTTTTTCTTTGAACAAATAACTATAACGGTAATAACTTGAGTTTAACGCTGACATTGTTAAATTACGATATTATCCATATTTCCTTTTTTCTACATCGATAAATCTACATCAATGTGTAATGAAGCTTCTTACAAGGTAGATTAGTGCAGTTTATCAGTGTCTTAACTATGTTAGTGATGTATTTTTTCTCTGTTTTGCAGCTAGCCAAAATTTATGAAATTTTCAAGAGACTGTTGATGCCGAAAGGATGCTAAGACCATGTCCAACAGAGAAACCCTCAAAATTTCTTAACTATTCATTGGGACCCATGAACAGTTAGTTTAAAATAAAACAAAAATAAAATAATTAAAAACGCATCAATCATAGTTCGCCACGTATCCAAAGGGCCCACTAAATAGTTAAGATCCGGATCTTAAATAGGAAATATAAGATCCAGATCTTAACTATTTAACGGGTCCCACTTGCTAAGATCTCTTTAAGAAACACCAATGGATATGCTCGCCTAAGTTGATACTACAAGGAGGATGAACTATTTCAACTTTTGAGTTTACATGTTAAATCTTTCTAGACTCATGCTTGAAGCTTATTCTTTAGTCAAATCAAAAAACTTGAGGATTATGTGTCTGAACAATCAAATATGGACAAGTTCATCATGGAGCTAAACGTCCTTGGTTTTACCATAGTTTCTGTTTAAGATGCATATATACATGTTGTTATTGTACAGTTAATTGATTAATAGGTTCACTTGAGGAGACGGGGAACGTGAAAACATTCTATCTCAGAAAGATATATCTGACCTATAGAACATGTTAATCTCACAATCTATTCACCTTTCTTCACCATGTTATTTGCATATTTGTTAGTGGTCTTCATTTCTTGACTAACACTATTTTGCATTGTTAGTCGTTCAGTTATCAGCTCTCGCACTTAAACGCCTTGTTGGTTGCCTAATCAATTGATATTTTGTGTGTGTATAAACTATTTAGGTGATAATACTACTGAAGGGGTGTCATGATGTCTAACTTCGTTGTGGAGCTTCCAGGGATGATGAAGAAGATTATTCACATGTTTCTGAGCATCTCGTAAATTGGTTTATTTTTTCTTGCCATCATGTTTTGTTTTAGATTTTACCTTATGGACGAATAATGCTTGTCCTCTTGTTAGGATGAATTTCAGTTGAAGTTTAAAGATATAAATGGACTTGTCGAGCAGAGAAGTTAGAAAGGAGGGCAACGAAGTTGAAGGTATATAGGATTGTTTCAGTTTTTCCTTTGATAGTTTGTGACATTTAATAGTTTTTTTGCAATCTCAGGAAATGTTAGAGACGGAGCTGAAGAAAAAAACCCGGCGAATTCCAAGGTAACAAAACATACAAGATAGCTAAAAAGAGCAACCAAGGACAATTGATTGAATCACTGCACACATCTGTAAGTGTTCCCACCCTTTAAATCTCTTGTCCGTTTGAACACTTAAATGATCTTTGATTTCAGTTCAATAAGATATCTTGTATGTTTTGTGTTAGGATTATGGGTTTTCAACTTAAAACCAATTGGCGATAAGTGTAGAGGCACATATCATTTATATATTAGTGTTTAACCCTTTGTGTTTTCGATGTGGGACATTTATCCCTAATACGCCATCTCGAGATAATGGGTCTCGTTAACCATTAATCTCATGTAGTTTGGGCAAGAGAGGCGGACCAGTCGGGTCAGGCCTAAGATCGGATCGGGCTCTGATACCATGTTAGGATTATGGGCTTCCAACTTAAAACCAATTGGCGATAAGTGGAGAGGCACATATCCTTTATATATTAGTGTTTAACCCTTTGTGTTTCCGATGTGGGACATTTATCCCTAATATTTTGTTCTTTTCAGGTTCCAGTGTACAAACGGTTATATGAAGAGGAACAGAACTTCATTCATATTACTTTGGTTCTTCACATTTTCCTTCAGGTATGCATCATTGTGAGTTTATAATCCTTAATAGCATCAGCATACATATGCCTTCACATTTTCCTTCAGGTATGCATTATTGATTGCTTGGTACAGGAAGCTACTACAAGATCCCAAGAAAAAGCGTTTGGATGCTTCTGAAGTCACCAAGAAAATTTAACAAGGGTTTTATTATGGGGTAAATGTATCTTTTTACCGGTGGACACATATTTCAGCCTTAAATTGACATTGTGTTATTGATTGTAGTTCCTAAATCGAAGCCATGAATATTTAGATGTTCATTTTGAAGAGTGACCTGGAAACGGAACATGAGAAATGGCGTTTTGCCCAGAGATATTATGAAAGACAGGTTTGTTAAGGCTCTCTATTATGAAAGACATATTTTGATTCTGTTATCCTTTGTTCCTCAGAGATATTTCAACAACCTCTCTTTTTGTTTTTCTACCTCTTGGAATGCAGGTTATTCAAGAGCTGCCAAAAACATCACATGGAAGGCAGTCTTTCAAGAGGAGGCATCGGAACTGCGTAAATTGGTTGATTCAAGGGGCGCAGGAAATGTAACTACCACTCATAGAAAACATCACAACCTTGCTATTTCAAAACTTCCCGCGATAATTTCTGTTCAGATTGGTAACTTCTGAGAAGCATAGACTTAAATGCTGATTCCTGACAGTTTTCAATATTCTTTATGTTTTGCAGTCCGAGCTTAACTCCAAGTGGAGTAAGGAAAATGTATGCTGAAGCAGCAAAAGAATAAAACGGAGAAGAAGTATCATGAACTCAACTACAGGTGTGCATATAGCTGTGCTACTTACTAGACTGTTTTTCATGCATAACATAAGCCTTATGAATCTGGCACCTATGGTTTTACCTTTTGATGCAGTTTATTTTCATAGCCTGGTCATACCAATACACCATCGTGTGGGAAGATTCAAAAACCAGCTATTGAGTGGCCAGAGTCAATACCGCAGGTGATTTTGTTGTCAAATTTATTGATTATGAAAGTCATTTCAAGCGTCTTTACTTACAATTACTTTTCAATATGTCTTACCAGATGTCGAAAAGCATAAGTCCCCACGGTCACCCTCTATTGCCTATCACGTCTGGCCCAACTCTAAGACTGGTATGTCTTCACCATTGGCTTTTAATTTTCCCTTATACTCACTAATATGCTCTTCGGTTAAAAATGCTTATGATGGTCATATACTAAAATTGCATTGGTTTGTGTCTATGTTAAGAACAGGTTTAAGAAGTCGAGGAACGATTATGAAGATCCATCCAGAGGAGAGGATGATGTAGAAAAGAAAGCAACTGCAAAAAGAGATTCAACGGCCTCTTCTCTTCAAGTTTAACGAGGTATGGTTCTAAAACAAAATCCCATTCAAGATTATAATAAATCACTGCACACTAATCCTATATAATGAAACAACAAAACCTAAAACACACACTAATCTCTCTTTGTAACAACTAAAGTAAAACTCAAAATGCATGAAAACAACCAAAAACAAATATCACATAACTCCTAATGATTTCTTTTGACTTGACAACGTAAATTTGAATTCAAAATTGTATTCGGCTGAGTTCGTCATTATCTTCGGGCAATTTAAGGTAAATGGTTATATTTGGGCTCTTAAAGCTTGAATCTTTTGATAGCCTAAACAAACCAAATATATTTTTTCAAATCAAACCATTGTTGTATCTCCTAGTTATGGAAAAATGAGTTAAAAAGTTTTGTTTACAAAGCAACAAAAGAGTACACCAAAGAAACATCTCAATCTCTGTCTACCCAAATGAAGAAGATCATACGATCAATTCATATGCTTAGCTATGATCTTGTTTTGATTCTGCAACCATAACTGTTGTTCTTGCAACACTTTTTGCTGATGTACCCCTCCATTTTCTGAAACTTTATCTCCGAACCCAAAACTCTCGAATGTTACTAACGGGTCACACCTCACCGGCAAAATCTCTGTGGCCTTGAATGTTGGCTCAAAATCTTCGGCAAAGTTTACCTGAAACTCAGTCACAGCTGGTTCTTCCAGGAACGGATTGTATTGGTCCATGTTGGCTTGAAACGCAGGTATTGGATCACCTAATCCGAACGGTACTATCGCCATCGAGTTATTATCATGTACTTGCGTAGCGGTTTCTTCCAACGCAAGTAACCAGTTCCCTGAATCACTCTGATCTTCTGATCTTGCAGGCTCCTCCGAGATCGTTGTTTCTATGTTCTTCCTAGAATCATCTCTCAACATCAACGCCTCCCAAGGATCAAAAGTTTCCACCTTTACGTCTTCTTGCTTCTTCTCCTCGTAGACATATCTTGTTTCCCCGGTGTTGCTAACATCATCTAAAAGGTTTGATGTGAGATTAGGAGCAGAAACATGATTATTCGGAAGCGATTTAGTTGAAACTGTATCGAAGTTATTCCCATTAGGATCGTCTCGTTCTCCTCCTCCGTAAGGCTCCGAGTAACAAGACATTGGAGGACTACTAGTCCCTGCTTTGCTCATCAAATCCTCCAAAGAAGTACTACGAAATGACCCGTAATCCGAAGATCTCTCCGAGATATCAACTGATGGATCTCCAAAATCCAACGAGCTCGAGACCGTTGAGTCTTTAGAGGAAGGGGGCGGAGGAAGAAGAAGACTATTAGGCGACGGATACATCCCCGAGCTCGCAGGAAACGAAGAATGGTCTTTAAGGAACTCTTGCAATGTTTCTAGAAGCTCTAACGAGATGTTCTGAATGCTAGGATACTCCGATGTACGTCCTACGCCGTTGGATTTGCAGAGATCGTAGAACTCGTTTAGCTTTTCGAACTGTTTCGAAGCGCGAACGGAAGCTTGAAATGCGTGGATGCAAGATTGGTATTGAAGATGGAAGAAAGAATCAAGAAGAAGCGATAAGCCGTCAGAGATGTCTCTATAAAGATCGAAACTTTCTTGCACGACAGCGTAAAGCGACGTTTTCACAAGCTTGTTGGATTCCGCTTCTCCCGTTGGCCGCATCATGATCGCTCTGTCTAGTAATCTCTGCCAATAAGTGATTTTGTCCAAGATCATTACCGGTTTCATGTCTCGAACCATTGGTTCGTTGGATTTGATTCCGGTTCTGGTATTAAACCGGGATTTGGTGCTGATTCTACCGATTTGGTCCCGGTTTGTGTACCGTCTCTGTAATTTTCCGGTGAGGAAGCAATCGAGCCGTTCGTCGAGGTAGAGAGCGAATGTACGGACGAAAGCTGTGAGATCCCAAGGGCACGAGTTCGAATCGTCGTGGAAGCTCGAGAGATTAAGGATTTTCGCGCCTCGTTTCGTGGCCTGAAGGATTTCGCGCGGGAAGTATGGATCTCCGTCTTGGAAAATCCTGAGGATGAGGACTAGTGATTTCAGCGCGACGATCCAATTCCGCGTCCGGCCGATACGGCGACCGATCGCGGCGGCGCAAGCGGCGGCGTGAGATTTCTTCGAGGATACGATCGCGAGGATATCAGTAACGAGTCTATCGTCGATCGGGACCTCCTCGTCGTGGCTCGTCGCCTTAAGAATCGCAACCTCGAGAGTCGTGAGATCGCCGCCTCCGGTGGCTCCGTTTGCGACTTTGACGAGGCTAATGCTCGTGTGATCTTTAACCGCTCCAATCGCTTTTTTCAGCTTGCTCGGCATTGTTATCGTCGTCGCGTCTTTGTCCTCTCTCTCTCTCAGGGATTTCTTAATCGCTTTTTTTAATTAGGGGTTAATCACGGAGAATTAAACCAAAATTAAAAGGTTTTGCTTAGTTTTTCATTTCAAGGAAAAACAAAAATTTCTCTTTGACTTTTTTTTAATTTTCTCTGATTTTTTCTAAATTTTGTTCTTCTAAAAATAAAATGGCCTGAAGACTCTCTGTCTGGACCCTTTTCAAGACATGACAAAGATACACTTTGACTTGATATAGACATAATAATTATTTTATAGATTTATTTAGATTTGTTTGTCAGATAATTAGACCACATACATATATAATCTGTGACAAAAAAAATAAAGATTAGACCATAATCTATAGTATGAGCGTATGAGCTGTTACGTTAATTTAACAAGGAGGCTCAAAAGCTACAAAATCAAGTAGGAAGAGCTTTGTCTTAACTCCGGGTTTTTCCCTTACTTTCCCTCTTAATGAGGTGTTTATGTCTACTAAATGTATGCTTGTTGGTTACTCTTCAGGTTTGGTGGGGTCCCAGAACCCACCCAATCCGAAGATATGAGGACAATTGCATGGAATTGCCAAGGGGTGGGTGCAAGATTGACGATCCGTCGACTGGAGGAAATGTGTCGGATGTACACTCCAGGTTTTCTTTTTTTATCGGAAACTAAGAACAATCGTTTTTGCCTTCAAGATGTTCAGTCTTTGCTTCATTTTGATAACCTCCACACGGTTGAACCCACGGGTCGTAGTGGAGGTCTAGCTTTGTTTTATTCTAATGACTATCCGGTTAAATTCCTGTTTGAGAATGATCGAATTATTGATATTGAGACTATTATTGATGGGAACCGAGTTTATTTATCTTTCGTTTATGGTGATCCGGTTGTTGAGTACCGAGAATTGTTTTGGGAACGCCTAACTAGGATAGGTATAGCCCGTTCTGAAGCATGGTTTGTTGTTGGTGATTTTAATGAGATTACAGGTAATCATGAGAAGAAAGGGGGTAAAAAAAGGTCTGACGCTTCCTTTCTACCATTCCGAGCTATGATTGAAAATTGTGGGCTTTTAGAGTTCCCTTTCAAAGGTAATTCATTATCATGGGTGGGAAGAAGATCTTGTGGTACTGTGAAATGTAGACTAGATAGAGCTCTAGGAAATGAAGAATGGCATAATATTTTTTCCCACACAAATGTGGAGTATTTAAAGTTATGGGGTTCGGACCATAGACCCCTTTTAGTGTCCTTTCTACCAGGGGATCCTAGGAGGACCCGAACTTTTTTCTTTGATAAGAGATGGCTAGGTAAGCCAAGTTTTAAAGAAACAATCATGGAGAGTTGGAATAGACATATTCAAGAGGGTCCCCGGAGATTTGTTAAAAAAACTAAACTTTGTAGGAATGCAATTTTTCATTGGAAGAAAGGTGCCGCTTCAAACTCGGAAAAGCTTATTAAAGCTCTACAATCACGATTGGACATAGTTCAGAGCGATGCTTCCTCGACCATTGAACATATTCGAGCCATAAAAGAGTATTTGTGTGTGGCTTACAGAGATGAAGAACTCTTTTGGAGACAAAAGAGTAGAGTTCAATGGCTTAGAGAAGGTGATCGGAACACGAAGTTTTTCCATGCTTCGACAAAACAACGACGAGCAAGGAATAGGATTCTTGGCATTCTCGACGAGGACGGGAGATGGATCGATAAGGAGGTGGAGATAGAGAGCGAAGCGGTTAGATATTTTCAGACCTTATTCTCCTCGTCTTCCCCTAGGGACATCACACAAGCTATCCGGGATATTCCCGTGTTGGTCACTGAAGCTATAAACACAAATCTTACGAGTGTTATCACCAGAGAGGAAGTTAAGAGAGCTCTCTTTGCAGTGCACCCGGATAAGGCCCCAGGCCCAGATGGCTTTACTTCCCTCTTTTTTCAAAAATTCTGGGATTCCATTGGTGAAGATCTTCTCTCACTGGTGAAGAACTTTTTCCACTCGGGAGTCTTTGATGAGAACCTGAATAAGACGAATCTATGTCTAATTCCGAAAACTGATCGTCCCCGTCGCATGTCTGAATTTAGGCCCATTAGTCTTTGTAACGTAGGCTATAAGGTTATCTCTAAGATTCTTAGCCTCCGTCTTAAGCGTTACCTTCCTGAATTAATTTCAGAGACCCAATCGGCTTTCGTGCCGGGAAGATTGATAACGGATAATGTGCTTATCGCGCAAGAAAATTTCCATGCATTGCGTTCTAATCCAGCTTGCAAAAAGAATTTTATGGCTATTAAAACTGATATGAGCAAAGCTTATGATAGAGTGGAATGGGATTTTCTAAAGGCATTAATGACTAAGATGGGTTTTTCACCTAAATGGGTTGATTGGATAATGTTTTGTGTTTCATCGGTTTCGTATCAAGTGATCCTTAATGGAATCCCGAGAGGTCATATCACCCCTACGCGGGGCCTAAGACAAGGGGATCCCATTTCCCCTTATCTTTTCATCCTTTGTACTGAGGCGCTTATTGCTAAGCTAAAGGATGCAGAAGGGAATGATAGGATCCAAGGTCTTAGACTTGCGCGGGCTAGCCCACCTATATCTCATCTCTTGTTTGCGGATGACAGTTTGTTCTTTTGTAAAGCAAATATGGAGCAAAGTAGAGAGATTATAGAATCCATCCGCCAATATGGTGAGGCGTCAGGACAACAGATAAATCTTGCTAAGTCCTCAGTTATGTTTGGTAATGATGTCCCATCCGCGACAAGAGCTTTGATAAGGACAACGCTTGGTATTTTTACGGAAGGAGGCATGGGTACATATTTAGGCCTCCCTGAGAAGATGCAAGGTTCTAAAGCTCAAGTTTTTGCTTTCGTACGGGAGAGGTTACAAAAAAGGATAAACACTTGGTCGCTGAAATTTCTTTCCAAAGGAGGCAAAGAAGTTCTTATTAAGTCTGTAGCTCAAGCCATTCCGACTTATGTTATGTCGTGCTATTTACTCCCCAAGGCTATCCAAGCTAACCTAAGGAGTGCTGTCGCTAATTTTTGGTGGAGTTCTAAGGCGGACAGTCGGGGTATACATTGGATGGCTTGGGAGAAACTTTGCACCCAGCTCTCGGAGGGTGGCCTGGGGTTTAGAACCATAGAGGAATTTAATTTGGCGCTCCTTGCGAAACAACTTTGGAGACTACTTAGATTCCCAAATTCACTAGTTTGTCGAGTCCTCCGGGGGCGATACTTTAGGTATTGTCTTCCCCATAAAGCCTCAATACCAAACCGTCCCTCCTATGGATGGCGAAGTATCTTGGCTTCGAGATCCCTTCTCGTTTCAGGTCTCCGCAGGAATATTGGTTCAGGGTTTGGTACGCATGTGTGGAGTGAACCATGGATCCCGGACGTTCCGGCCCGCCCTCCCAAGGGCATAACTGCCGAGAGAGATCCACATTTATATGTGAACCAATTGATAGATTTTGAAACATATCGTTGGAAAGAAGATCGTTTGAGGGATCTTTTCGAGCCGGGTGAGATTCCTTTAATCCTTGGGATTCGCCCGAGTAAGTTTACTTCGGGAGATGGATTTAGTTGGTCTTTCACTAAGTCCGGCTCCTACACAGTGAAGTCCGGGTTTTGGGCCGCGAGAGCCTCATCTCGTCTAGTTTGTGACCCCCCTTTTCAGGGACCAAGTGTTGATTCACTTATGGCGCAAACTTGGGAGATAAAAACCACCAGAAAGTTAAAGCACTTTGTGTGGCAGTGTATTTCAGGTTGCCTAGCGACTTGTGAGCGTCTTTCCTCCCGACATATAGGGAGAGATAAAACTTGTCCAAGATGTGGTGCAGAAGAGGAAACAATTCTTCATCTCCTGTTTGAATGCCCTCCATCTAGACAAACTTGGGCTTTGTCTCCATTACCTTCCTCTCCTTCAACTTTCCCTTTAAGCTCACTATTTTATAACATGGATTTCTTGTTTTGGAGGGCTAAAGAAAGAGGGTGTGAAGAGAGTGATATAAATGTCTTTCCATGGATTTTGTGGTATATTTGGAAAGCTAGGAATGAAAAAGTTTTTAATAACATTGACGTGACACCTATGGATGTGATTGAAGTGGCGACTAGAGAAGCTAGAGTGTGGTGTGAAGTGATGGAAAAAGATGATGAAGAAGTGGATGGTCGGGTTGCGGAGATGGGCGTTGATACGGTCCAAGGTCTCGACGCGGCGTTGGCGGAGGGTCCAAGTTGCTTCTCAGACGGCTCGTGGACGGACAAAGAGGTTTATAGTGGTCTCGGTTGGGTGGTTTCGCATGGAGGTTCTCGTAGTTCTTTTAGGTTTGAAATCCATCTCCCGTCCTTGTCTCCTCTTAACGCCGAGTTGGAGGCTCTTCTTTGGGCAATGAATGTTCTATCTTCTAAAGAGTTTTTAAGTATGAGATTTGCAACGGATTGTAAAGAGTTAGTGAAGCTATTGGATGGGTCTAGTGTGTGGCGGCTTTTGAAGCGAGAGATTGGAGATTTTATTTATTTGAAATCATTGTTTGTGAACTTTTCTCTTGTTTTTGTTCTAGAATTCACAATTCCCAAGCGGATTGTTTAGCTAAGAGGGCTAGGTCCCGAGGTAGCTTGTTTTCCCATGTAAGTGTAACGGCTCCGGAATGGCTTCCCCAAGCGGGAAGTTTTAATCCGGATCTTCAAACTTAATAATATGGGATATTTAGACAAAAAAAAAAAAAAACATCTTTTTTACTATTCACTATCGTAGGCTAAATAAATGTTTATTTTAAAGTATATTGACAAATCCTATTTTTATATATCATCATCTTTATTTTTGTTGTCGACGTGCAAACCTCATATATCATGTATGATAATGCTATAAAAAGATGTGATATTTTTTTTTTTGTCACAATAGTTCTTTCATTCATAATTTAACCGGTTACAAGATAGAGCGTCGTAAACGGACACACCCGAACAACAAGCTTAAAAGCTAAAACATCAAAATAAGCATAATCTAGAGATAGAGACACAAACTTAATTAAGTTTGATAGATAGTTAGGAGAGTTGTAGAAACAACCTAACCCGAGTAAACTCGAGAGAGAAAAAGATGTGATATTTAAGATGGATAATTTTGTTTTTTGCAATACTTGTTATTTTCGCTATGTTTGAATAAATAGAATTATTAAATTTTTGGTCAATCTAAAAAATTAAGAAGAAAGCAATTTAAGTACTTTAATTGTGAAAAAAATCGAATAAACAAACCCACCAAATTTAACACATTTGTTCCGCGCATCAATTTGATATTTCATAGTATCAATAAATACGATGAACTAAAGCTGTATGCACGATATTTATTGATTCAGGCTATAACATTTTATAAACAACTAAAAGTATTAAATATCATCAAAAAACCAACAACTTTATAAACCCTACATTAATGATTTATATATATGTCTCTGTATATATTTCTGTAGTTAAGAAAACAAAAAGTAATTAGAGAGAAACTAAGTATCTGATTAATCCTCATCGTCGTCGCTTGTTATGCAAAGGATTTGATCCCGTCTTAACCTTACGTTTCTCCGGCAAGATTTCTCCGGCGCCGACCACCGGTAAGGTAGATTGCGAAGGAAGAAACCCTCTTTCTCCACCTAAAGGTTCTGTGACTAAGCGTTGTCTCTCACGGGGATTTCTTGAAGCTTTAGATAAAACAACGAGGAAGAGAAAACCAAGAAGACAAAGAAGACGACCATGATTCATATTTTTAAAAAACTTTTAACAAGAACAAAAATAGACTTTTTATTTTCTTGAAAAATGTTTTTTTTCTTGAGAGAGTGATTATGAGAAATAAGAAGATGTGAGTGTGTATGTATATATTTTTTGCATTTTATTTAGGGATTAGGTGTAGACATATATGGTCCACTTCATAAAGTTCCTTCTTTGTCAACATTAATTTCTATATTTACAAATATTTTTTTGAAAACATGGGTTTACTTTTACTGTTATTTTTTATCCAAATTAGTGACACGACAATGACATTAGTAAAAACCGGTATTTTGTACTTTTTTTTTTTTTTTATTACATCGGTATTTTGTACTTTCTACATGGAACTTTGTTTAGTATTGTTTTTGTTAATAACAAAAATTACAAAATTACATTTTTTGTTAATGAGAAAAGAAGAGAGACAAATATTTGTGGAAGTGTCAGTAGTAGTAATTTGCAATGGAAAGAAATGTGATAAATACAATGGTGACCCCACTTCCCCACCTAATAATGGTCGGTTTAAAAGTGTGTATTGATTATAGTCTATAGTATATGCAACGATTTGAAATTCATCTCAAAAACTAATAAATATCCACTGATAATAAATGTTGAAGTTCACACATGCATTTAACATATATGTATACTATAAAACTAACCATTCGGTCTAAACGAAGTATATTAAAAAAAAAAAGAAATTGAAAATTTTGTCCATAAACTATTGGATTGTTGATGAGATAAAAGTAAAATTATTTTTGTGAACTCTTCCCTCTGTTTTGGGTATTTTGGTGAATATTTTTGTATTGATCGATTTTATATTTAATTTTTCTTAAAACATATATATGTGAGTTTGCTACTTACGCGTGATTATAAATGAAGCTTTTAGGTGAAAGTGTTCGTATGTAAAATGATGAAGCGTTGAATAGCGACATGATTTGTGTTGAATATCATAATCAACAATATGAATACCCATGAGACAAAAGTTACTAATTAAAGTTACAATATTTCTGTTGACCTTTTTACAAATAATAAGACCGGAAAAATCTTCCATTTTTTTCTCCAAAGACTAAATTCAAAAAGTCGCAATTATCAAATAATAAAATAAAATATTTGACTCAAATATTTCTATGATAGCGAAAACTACGTTAATCTAGTGGTTCATAGATATTAATGCATTTTTTGACAGAAAGGGAGATTCATAAAACCCTAAATTATTCTGTTATAAATCCTAATTTAAGGTTCTCCAAAGATAGAGACTCTCTCTCACAAACACTCTATTGGGCCGAGATAAGTATAGGCCCATATCGTTAGTCAAATTGTTTTCTTGGGGTTTCGTCAGCAACAATTTTATATTGTTAACAATATATTATCCACATGATACATGTTATTTTCTAGTAAAAGATGGAGATTGATTTGAAATAAATTGAATATATTTATTAATACTGCATAATTTAATAATATTTGATAATGTACTGTAATTAAGAGCATGATACAACACAAAGTGAATTTTGCTTCGTTAATTATTGGAGAAACCACTTAATTCGATTTGATTAGTAACTTATAAGCCACGCATCATCATCATCATCAATAGTTAAAATAACTCAGTTGATGTGGTAATAATTTTTCTTGTTTACACTAACGAGAATTGTAGAACTGTTATTGCTTGGTAACTACTTATAAACCGTGACCAAATCAATTGTTATTTGATAGTTTACAATTGTAACTTTATTGACACTTTTCGATTTAATATTGTATTTTTTTTGTAAAAGTTAGATATTGTGTAATCATAGGAAATGATCGTCTGTGATTTTATTGGTTGGAGCGTATAATCACTAGTAAAAAAACTCCCCATACCCACGAAAAAGCCACGAAAATTTTCGTGGGTACGGGGTAAAAGCCACGAAATGCCACGGAAAGCCACGGTGAACAGTATTTTACTACCCACGAAAATTTTCGTGGCTTTTTCGTGGCTTTTTCGAGCTACCCACGAATTACCCACGAAAATTTTCGTGGGTTTTGAGCTACCCACGTAAAAGCCACGAAAAATTTCGTGGGTATTGTTCTACCCACGACTACCCACGAAAATTTTCGTGGGTAGTTTAAAACCCACGAATTACCCACGAAAATTTTCGTGGGTACCGCACTGAAAAGCCACGAAAATTTTCGTGGCTTTTTCGTAGGTTTTTTAAGTACCCACGAAAATTTTCGTGGCTTTTTAAATGGGTACTTCGTCTTCTACACCGAGACCTAATTTCCGCATTTGTTTAACATTTTCTAAAAAGTTTTTTGTAGATCCGGCGATTTCAGGCGATTTCAGGTGATTTCTCCGGCGATTATCAACAAAAACTCCGACAAAACTCAGGTAACTTATATATGTTTATTTTGTTGTTTGAAATTTTATTGTTGTGGAATTTTTATATTTGTAGTTTGATTTTAGATTTTGATATTGTTGTATCTTGTTGTTTATTAAGTTGTTTATGTTAATAAAAAAAAATTCATGGATCTTGTTGTTGATTATGTTGTTTTACAATTATATATATATATAAAAGATCTTGTTGATATATATAAGTTATGGATCTTGGATCTTGTTGTTGATTATGTTATATATAAAAGATCTTGATTATATTTGATTATATATATACAAAATTCATGGATCTTGTTGATTATATTTATCATATATAATCAACAAGATCCATGAATTTTTATATTTATTATTTTTTTTCCAATATAAAAAAATATAAAAAATCTTATTGTTGTAATTTCATAATTCAAAATTGAATTTTTATTTTTTTAAAAAAAAATTCGGACTACCCACGAAAATTTTCGTGGCTTTTCCGTGGTTTATGAAATTACCCACGAAAATTTTCGTGGGTATACTACCCACGAAAAAGCCACGAAAATTTTCGTGGGTAAAATACCCACGAAAAAGCCACGAAAATTTCTACCCACGACGCTATACCCACGAAAATTTTTCGTGGGTTTTCGTGGCTTACCCACGAAAAAATAGGCAAAATACCCACGAAAATTTTCGTGGGTATCGTGATTTTTTTTACTAGTGAATTCCATGGATAAATCACAACCTCAGTACATAGACCGAATAAAAGTTTGCCACGTTGGGTTTTTGAGTGCAAGTAATGAATGATGTATAATGTAGTAAATTCTTCGTGATAAAAAATAATAAAATAAAGTATACAGCGGAAATTCATGATAGACTCTTTGTTATATTTTAAGATTTTTAACAAAATAATTGAAATATATTTCATTTGAATTTTTTTGGAAGTTGCAATTAATTGTTAGGTGAATTCTTGTATATTAATTAACGGAAAAAAACGAGACATAATCTGAACTAATAGAAAGATGACTATAATTACATGATCATTATGTAGTTTTTCTTCGTAAAGTTTACGTGTAATATCAATTGATTTCTTAATTTGATTAAATTAAACTGGTATAATTAATACCATATTATGATCACCGTCTTTATAATCATTATAAAAGAAAGGTGTGTTTGCTTGTTTGTTTTTCCTGTAAAAGAGAGAATATATAGGTTACTTATGTCATACGCTTTGGTATGGACATTTAAAGTTTATACCTTTTTTTTTTTTTAATAAGAGGTTTGGGTCGAAGCTCATAAGCCCACAACATCACCAACGACTGCGCTTAACCGACTGAGTCAACCCGTCGTTGGTTTAAAGTTTGTACTTTGAAGCAACAAAATCGATCATCACAATGCGTAACAAACTCCTTTAACTTATACTTAAATATTAATTTCTGCTTTGACACAAATTTAATTTGTTTCTTTATTAATAGATATATATAGAACATAGTGATTAGTGAATTGTTATTCAACAACAACTTCATATAGAAAATTATACTAATTAATAGAATATGTGAATAAACTGTCTCAATATAATTAAGGAGTTCCACCTTTTATACTTTGGTTTCTTTTGTGTTGATGTTTAACAATTAAATAGAGTATGTTGTTGCTTGAAGTAGGTGCCTCTCATCATTTACATGAATCCTTTTTTTTCAAAATCTCCTCGTTTTCATGCTACGTGTTATTACTATACACTCGCACGCATACTTGAAAAAGCTTATAAAAAGTTTCTTAACACATTTTACGTCAATTATTTTTTACACCTCATCAATTTCCCTATATATATATATATATATATTGAAAGATTTAATTAGTGATAGTAATTATATAATTAAGAAAACGTATGTATATATATTAAAAAAACTAACACACGAAATGGGAGTTATATTATTTGCATGTGGTTAATAATAAAGACTAAAGAGAGTACATGCATGTGAGTATGAGCTGTGAATGTGCATATTGCTGTAGACAGCCGTAAATGTCTCACCAATTTCATTATTCCTTATCGTTACCCCCCCCCCAACACTTCCGTTAGCCAAACTCATCCATGTCTTTTCTTCATATAAGTTTTTGAAATATAAAACTTAATTACCATATATATTTTTATATTTAATCTTTATTTCTATATATTATTATTATTTAGTGATTGTGAGATAACCACATGATGAAACCTTCAAAATTTATGTGTCCGTTTAAACAAAAACAAAAGTTACAATTGCTATATTATTTTTTTGGTCAAACAAGTCCAAATCTTTTACAAGAAATGTGACGACAAATATTTCAAAGAACAAGAATATGGTCGACCAAATCTACAAAATTTCCGTACTTTTTTTTGTTTTTTTGTATTTTACCTAATTCATGTGAATCTAAAATTAAAAACAGAATATGCTATTTGTTTACCTAACAAAAAGCCAAGCTAGGGGGGAAGATTTGGACACTTGTCGACACCACATCGCGTCCTTACTCTGTCGACACGTGGCTCGAGACACATACGGAACTACGGTCCGAACAGAAACAAAAATAGTTATATTTTGAGCCTTTGACTACCTGAAAATTCGACACGTAAGCTCCCTTCTAGACTCAAAAGAGTTCAAATCACAAATAAGCACTCTACGATTCCTAAAACCAAGTGTGAAGTGTCACGTCACTTCTTATATCTGACTTCAAATTTTTTAATTAGATACGTTTAGTGCCACGTCACTCCTCCTCTTTGGTCACGTTTCTTTTCTTTTTTACACATTTTTGTTGGTTATTATCACATCGATATTAGATCACATTTGGTAATCAAACCTTTTTAGAAAAAAAATATAAGACTCCACGTGTATAGAGGACAACGTATTATACAATTACTCGATGTTACCAAAAGTATACACTATCTAATTACCAACAAATAATTAAAAATCAGAACCCTTTATATATATACCTTCTCTTAAATAACAGAGTGAAAGCAAACATTTACAAAAAAAAAAAAAAAATCTTAATAACTGTCATCTCCAAATGAATTGGACTAGAGGAAAAACATTAGGCAGTGGCTCATCAGCCACCGTATACGCCGCCACGTGTCAAGATTCCGGCGAAACAATCGCCGTGAAATCCACCGACTTTAACCGGTCGAGATTCTTGCAAAGAGAAGCCAAAATCCTCTCATCTTTGAACTCTCCTTACGTTATCGGATACAGAGGATACCAAATTACGAAAGAGCCCTTCATCAACGACGGTGAAGCTACACACAATCTCCTCATGGAGTACGCGCCGTACGGTACGTTGACGGAACTAACGGCCAAGAACGGCGGTTTAACCGACGAGACGCGCGTCGTGAGTTACACGCGCCAGATACTTCTTGGTTTAGAGTATATTCACAATTCCAAAGGATTCGCGCATTGCGACATCAAAGGAAGCAACGTGTTGGTCGGAGAAAACGGAGAGGTCAAGATCGGTGATTTCGGTTGTGCGAAATGGATTGAACCGGAGATAACCGAACCGGTTAAGGGAACTCCGGCTTTTATGGCTCCAGAGGTTGCGCGTGGAGAGAGACAAGGGAAGGAGAGTGATATCTGGGCGTTGGGCTGTACGGTGATAGAAATGATTACCGGGTCTTCGCCGTGGATCGGACCGGATTTAACCGATCCAGTTTCGTTACTATACCGGGTCGGGTATTTGGGTGAGTCACCTGCGTTGCCTTCTTCGCTTACGGAACAAGCAAAGGAATTTTTGGGAAAGTGTATGAAAAGAGAAGCGAAAGAGAGATGGACAGCGACTCAATTACTAAACCATCCGTTTTTAATAAATAAACCGGATAGTGAACCGGGATTGAAAACCGGTCTAGTTACGAATTCACCGACAAGTGTGACGGATCAAATGTTCTGGAGATCAGTGGAAGAAGAAGAAGAGGATGATCTGGACCGTCCAAGATGGTTGGAATGTCACGATGACGAGAGAATTAGATTGCTGAGCTGGATTTGTAAAGGTGTGGTGGAGCCCATATGGCGCGTGGACGGTGAGGATTGGATCACCGTGCGTGGGAATAATGATTAATAGGTTAATGAAAATTGAATTTTTGGATTTGAGTCGATGTATATTACAGATTTGAGGCTTAGAGAATTTGATGTACATTTACTACTACTGATTCATTCATCATTTTTTATTTCCTTTCCAAATTTTGTTGTTAGTTACTTTAATATAAATCATTTTTATATTAAAAATAAGATACATAGTTTTCATAAAATATTTGAGGATTATTGTAAAATATCTAGACGATGATATGTGGAAGAGTGCAATGATTTTTGCTTGTGGAGAAAGTAAGAACTCAAGGCAACCAAAGATGCCTAATTGGTTTGTTAGTTGGGTTATATGATATAACTTATATCAAAGGTTATTAGGCAAACTAAAAGATTCCATTCGAATTTTTGTTAAGATTCGCATTTTTTTCCTTTTTTTTTGGTTATAGCTTTGGTAACTTGGTAACTTTTTGGTTAGGCCATTTTGATGATTCATTCATTATGCTTGCCTTTGCTTCCACACAAATCAAGTACTTGAAAGGTTGAAAACCTAACTTATTTTACTACACTTGATTAATCAATTTTGATAGTTAAATAATTTCCCCCTTTAATTAAGTATTGACAAGAATCATCTGGAAAACACGTTTCTTGTAAGGGAGTATAATATCTGCATGTGTCGTTATCAAATCTTTTGATACAATTTAATCGTACATACCATACCAATATCTTATGAGCTTACAAAACGTTGTCGTCTATTAAGTTTCAACCAAAACAAAAAACTTTTTCTTATGGCCTTGGTGATTAGAGAAGCTAAGACTCAACATTGACACAAATGACACTAATGGTGAAGCATGATGACGTTAATAGTTGATACTAATTTTGTAAACTAGTGAATGTAGCCAACGGCTATTAATGCTAAATTCCGTATCTATACATGTAAAATAAGTTAAATTCATCTTGAAATTCATATTTATAAAATACAAACAAAAACAAAATGGATTTATTGGAATTAATTTCGAAAAACATTCTTACACAAAAATAAAAGAAAAATGATGTATCATACATTTTTTCTTAAGTAAAGACAAGAGAAATAGTTGATAAGTATAATAGATTAATAGGTAATAAGAGTTTTGATTAACGGCGACCACCACCGCCACTACCACTTCCGGTTCCAGAACCTTGACCGGAGCCTCCACCAACACCAACACCTATTCCTATCCCAATCCCAAAGCCTCCTCCTCCACCGTGTCCTATCCCATTACCTCCACCAATACCACCACCTTGTCCAAGGCCTCCTCCTAGTCCCCCACCACGTCCACCTCCAACACCTCCTCCACCTCCGGCACCACCTCCACCACCAACACCTCCCCCGCCTCCAACGCCACCTCCTGCACCAAATCCACCACCGTGTCCGGATCCACCGCCCACACCACCACCTCCCCCACCTCCAAATCCTCCTCCTCCGCCTGCTCCACCTCCTACTCCACCTCCAGCTCCAAAACCACCACCGTGACCGGATCCACCTCCAGCACCTCCACCGCCTCCACCGCCTCCTCCTCCACCTCCACCACCAATTCCTCCTCCAGCTCCACCACCAACTCCTCCTCCTGCTCCGAAACCTCCACCATGTCCAGATCCTCCACCAACACCACCTCCTCCACCGCCACCAGCTCCACCTCCACCACCAACTCCTCCGCCAGCTCCACCACCTACTCCTCCTCCTGCTCCAAAACCTCCACCGTGACCAGAACCACCACCAACACCTCCGCCTCCACCACCACCAGCTCCACCTCCACCACCAATTCCTCCACCGGCTCCGCCACCAACACCTCCTCCTGCACCAAAACCTCCACCATGGCCAGAACCACCGCCAACACCTCCTCCTCCACCGCCACCTGCTCCACCTCCACCACCAATCCCTCCTCCGGCTCCGCCACCAACACCTCCCCCGGCTCCAAAACCTCCACCATGGCCAGAACCACCACCTATACCTCCGCCTCCTCCACCACCGGCTCCACCTCCTCCACCAGCTCCGCCACCAATTCCGCCACCAACTCCTCCACCAGCTCCAAATCCACCACCGTGACCGGAGCCACCACCAATACCTCCACCAGCTCCACCTCCACCACCAAGTCCTCCTCCGGCTCCACCACCAATTCCTCCCCCGTGTCCGCCACCACCGCCGATACCTCCACCACCACCTCTGCCTCCACCTCCTCCGAAACCACCACCGCGTCCAAACCGACCACGTCCACCACACCTCCTGCCCCACCTACAATCATCATCCCTATACCTCTCAGGCCCCACTACAGATCCATCTCCAACAACACATTCCACACACAAGTGAAGCAAAATCAAAGAAAGAATCAAACTAGTAACACTCTTAACTCCCATCTCTAAAGAAAGAGAGAAGTAGAAAACTAATTAACGTACTGCAAATTAAATATAATATATCTTCTCTTGTGTGTTTGTTGGTGGTATTTCAGCTACTTGAATTGAACATTCATTTATATACAGTAGATCAACGAAATCTTCAGAATTTTGTAATAAAAAAATAAGCAAGTGGGATATATGAATATGGATCAATTATGCATGTTATGTTTTTACGCGTTTGGGGCCGTTGGGTCATTGGCGGGAAAACATTTAATGAAAATATAGTCAACGATGCCGACAATAGTCAACGGTAAATATCTATAGAGAAATAAATTTTCCTCACATGCAGTTTTAAGTACATTGTCTAAACTTTACTATACATATTTAATGTATACTACTTCCCCAACTAAAACCACCAATCAATATCCACTTTCACTTAATTATTATACAAATTTTTATAAAATATGTACATATACAATCATACTTTATTATATGCTTTAAATGATATTTGACAATTAAGACGTGATGGTATAAATTCAACTATTAATTCTCAAAACCGAACCAAACGAATTAAAATGTTCGCCCTCGCATCTGATATACCAGACCAAGCATTGTGCACATAAACACTTCACTGAAACTATGCATACAAAAGTTTTTAACAGAAAAAGTGTTACAATCTGCAAACTAAACACAAAAGACTCAAAAATAAACTTAAAAAAAAACGTGGAAGAGTTAGTTTCTTTCAAGTAGCAATAGGTTTCTTATGAGACTGCGACGACGAGAAACAAACACACTTGGCTTTCATGGCTTCACTTTCACTCCCATATTCTCTAAACTTATATTCCTCTTGCTTAAACGAAGGTGGAACTTTCCCTTCACTATAACACTGGTTACATAAACTAAACCGGGCTTTCACTTCTTTAAACCGAGAACCTATTATCGGATACCGACAAACCGAACAAACTTGGTTTCCATGCCGGTTCCTATCGTTTGTCTCAAGTTTAAGAACCGTAGACATTATACCGAATCCCCAGTCCGGGTCATCGAACATTGCTAGAAACTGATTAAACGTTACGGTCACCGATGACTCGGCTCCTTCTTCGCCGTGAACTTCTAACATCTCGCTCATCCCTTGAGACGGTATGTAGATAGCTCTCAAGAGCTTGATGTACTTGTCGGCGTCGGCTTTGGTGATCTGCGAGCTTCCTTCGTTTACGGGTCTCCAAAGAAGAGCGTCAAAAGCGACTCTTTTCCTTTTGTCGGAATGTCCACCGCATAGTGGAGCAATCACGGCGTAAAACATACCCATATCGACTCTCCCCGAACCCGAATCGTCGAGAACAGAGAGGATCTTCTCGTTTATCGCTTTTATTGCTCCTTGGAAAGTTTCGGGTTTCAGGGAATTAAGCAGACGCCGGAGAATCTCTTCTAGATTTGGTTTCCGGATAGATTTCGTCGGCCCGCCGCTTCCTGAATACGATACAGGAACATCGTTATCTCTCATCTCCTTTCTTACAGCCTCCACGTCGCATTTACCGAGCCTTGTGACTCTCTGAAAGCCTCTGATTTGAAGAGCCATGGCTAAATCTGGCCTCAGAGTCGTCTTCTCTCCCACGGTTTTGAACTTAGACGGCTCCACAATAACAAACGAACCTTCTCCACCGTTACTACTTCCGTTGTTTTTACCCTTTTTCTTCTGCAGATGTTTAAGATGAGATATTGCGTCGTACAATTCCACCCGGTTAGTCAGTTTCAACGCCTCTTTAAGAGCTCGTTTAGCTTCTTCGGTCTCTCCAGCACCCAACAAAGAAACCGCTTTATTGAGCTGAGCGCGCCAATGGTTAGGCCACACCGCTAAAACTCTAGTGTACATCTCAGAAGCTCTCTGAAACCTACCTAAATCCATGTAAAGCCCTCCAAGATTATACAAAGCATCAACATGGCCAGGTTTCAAATCAATAGCTCTCTGGAAAACCTCGATAGCTCTCTCGTCTTCGCCCATAGAATGCAAAGAAGAAGCTAAATCACAATGAGCATCAGCGTAATCCGGTTTCAAATATATAGCTTCCTCTAAAGCTTTAACCGCTGCTCTATACTCGCCTACACCGAACAACGCGCTACCTAGAAGCTTCAAGGCTCTATAATGCGTAGGACAAAGAATCGCGGCTTCTCTATAATACTCACAAGCACTCAAAACCATACCTTCGCCTTCTAACGAAATCCCGAGGTTAACATAAATCTGAGGAAGCAAGTAAGCCCATTGGTTCCCACCCGATTCAGCGGCTTCCAAGGCCAACAAGAACTCGTCTTTCGACTCTTTATATTTGCCCGAGACGTAGAGACAGTTCCCAGCTTTGAAATGAGGTCTCACATCGGTAGGCTGCAATTCGCAAGCTCTCTTGAAGCTAACCAAAGCTTCTTTGAACAATTGGTGCTCGTATAAGACCCTGCCAATAGCCATGTGGCCATCGAAAGCTTCTTCTCTAGATCTAGCACCGTCTGCTTTGCTTCTTAACACACCTAGCTCCTTAACAAAGACATTGTACTCGTGGCTAGATTCTTCCCAATAGATTCTCTTATCAGAGATCTCATTCGCTGATGGGCCTAGCTCTCTAGACCAACCTGCGTCAGAGAAGGCATCAACGTTGTTGTTGCTGTTGTTGTCTGATTTCAATTTTCCGTCTTTCTCGTGTTTCGATTTCAATCTCTTGACGAGAATCTCTAAATCGTCGACGAGCTTCCACGTGTCGTCGAAGACGATGCCGTGGTTAGGAGAAACAGCCCAAGCGGCTGTTCTCTGTTTCTTCTGTGCCTCGACGGCTCTCTCGTCTGTAATCGAAGAAGAAGAAGCTTCCGAGCCTTTCGTCGCGGCGTCTTCGGCGTTTAGCTCGAGACCCAAGGCGTCGAAATCTCTGTCTACGTCTCCGGCGCCGTCGTCGTAAGTGCGGAGGAGACCGTCGTAGGTCAAGCCCTTGTTTGGGTCGATGAATTCGGCGTAGGTTCGAAAAACTTCGTCGAGGATTGCGTTGATTTGCTCGTCGCTGAATTTGACTCTAGGGTTAACGGCGACGACAAGAGCCGCCATCTCTTCACGGTTAAGACCACCGTCGCGATTCCCGTCGAATTGCTGGAAAATCCTCTTTACTTTTTCCGATCTGCTTCCTCTCGTCGCCATTTTTGAAAGGGAAAGTTTACGCCTTTTTTGCTCCTAAATTAGGGTTAAAGAACAGAGGATGGATTCAAAGCAAGGAAACAAACACTTTAGGGTTTGATTTGATTACAGAGAGTGGGAAGATTATTGATCAATTTTGGAGTTTCGTAGAGAGAATCTTAGACATTGGATCCTCTGATTTTGATCTGTAAAGCTTCTCTCTTTCTCTCTCTCTCTCTCTCTCTCTCTCTGCTGTTTCTTTAAGGAAAAAGAAAGAAAAACCAAAGTGTTGATAATATTGTGAAATGGTCCATACAGAGAGACAGAGAGAGAGACTCCAAGCTGTTTATTTTTGGATTTGTGTCTTTGTATGAAAGAAGATAGTGGACAGCATTGTCAGGTTGTGTGTGGGCTTTTTCCTACTTAAAAATTATCTCATTAATTTTTTATAAAACTCTTATTATTAAATACCAAATGAAGAGAACATAGCTTTGTTCTGTTTTATAGAACAGAGTAAAGTAGGCTTATGAAGTTCAAGACTTTAACGGCACAAACTAACAAACATCTCTCAATAGAGCTTAACAGAGAAGATGAGAAACATGTTTTACTGATAACTGACCCTTGCCAAGCAATTATCAGTTGGTCTGGTATGAGGCAAGTACATCACTGGGCATTCTGTGTTGCTCCTTTTCACCCTGCGAAAAAATGCGAATCTCCATTGATATTTTCCAACATAATACTTTGAAGAAATTGATGTCTAAAGATTCAAACTTTTGCAAGCTCTTTACCGGTATTTGAGGAGGAAATGATGAAGAAATATCGAAATCTCCAGCTTAGCGAGATCGTTTCCAGGGCATAAGTGGCTTCCAGCACCAAAAGGAAGGAACGCGCCAGCTTTTGGTACAAAACCCTTCTGTATAAACACAACCACACACACTGTTAGTACTTCATCCAAACATTCTCGTGGATCGAACAACGGTAAATGAGAACTCTAACTTACATCCCATCTAGAAGGATCAAACTTTCTTGGATTCGGGAAGACTTCAGGATCTATGTGAACATCCCTAAACCATGTCAAAACCTTCCAACCTTTTGGGATCAAATAGCCTGCAAGAAACTAAATGCATTTAGAGAAAGGTGATTTGTATTTCATACAAGTCATGTTGTTTACATCATATCGCTAACCATTCATTACGAAGTCAGTTTTTGCCTCCCGAAAAGCAGTAAGTGAGAATGTTATGACTCGAAGTGTCTCATCAACAACCTAGTGAAGAAGAAGAAACACACCTCTTTCTATAATCACAGTCTCTCTTGCAATAAGAGTATATGAAGAACCAAAATCTTACCTGCGACAAGAACTCCATTTGTCGGGTTTCTCTTAGAGTCAGTCCCTTTTGTCCCTTAGGCCTATTCTTCAAGATCATCTCTTGTTCCGTCTATAGTATGTCATATACAAAACACAAATTACTATGGTAATCTAGAGAAAAGTATAGAAAACGACAAGGAAATGAAACAAAACTATGTTCGTTTGCCTTTGCTCTTTGAAGAAACTCAGGGTGCTCCTGAAGGAAAATGGTAGCCCACATAATGGTGTGACCAGATGACTCATGACCAGCATTAAGATACATCAGAAGAACATCAATAATCTCTTCGTCGTCTAAAGTTTTTCCATTTTCATCTTTAACATCAAGAAGATTGTCCAACATATCTTTCTTATTGGATGAATTGTTCTGCTCCCTTTGGTTTCTCCGCTCAGTCACTATGGACTGAAAGGCAGCTACAAGTGTTTTCCTCGCCTGCATAATCGAAAGTAAAAATCTTCAAGAAGATAGATAGCCATTTCACAAACTTTAAAGAATGGTAGTTTAGTTCATACCTTGAGTGCTCTATGATAAGCAAACCCGGGAATGTTAACTGCCATTGCTCGGACCCCATAGTTAAGAGCGGTATACTCTCGTTCCAACGCATCCATGACATTCTCACTCTCAGTGCTGAGAAAAATGTACATGATGATCCTAAAGGTAAGCTTACGCAGATGAGTCAAAAACTCGAACTCTCCCATTTTGGTCCACTTTTCTAGCGCAGCAATAACGTTTTCTTCAATGTACGGTATGTAGAGAGAGAGAGCCTCATGGCCATTGACTGGAGCAGCAGTCAAACGCCTGAGCCGTTTGTGTTCTTCAAAGGAGATACCGATGAACGACTTCCTCCCAATGAGTTCCATTGTAGATTTGGGCCAACCTGGCCTGAAGGCATCATCATCTGTAAGCACACGCCGGCAAGTATCTGGTGTTGTTACTATTATACTTGGGTTCCCAAACATGTGCGCTTTATAGATACCTTTAGATCCATACCTACACATCATTGACAATACAAAGTCTATCACAAGAACTCTTTCGATTATGCTTAACTATTGATAGATTCAACACAAGAATTCTACAACATATCTATGGATTTTGCGACATTACTTACTATCGGTTTTTAAGTATAAGAGATAGATTACCTTTTGACTAAGGTGCGAGTAAAGGAGTCGGGGTCAGAGGTTTTGAAAGCTCTGAGAAAAGACAACATGTTACCGATGAAAGGCCAACCCAAATCACCTGGTGGGAGATAGTGTCTGTTCTCACCAAGGTTAGATTCATAGAGCCACACGTTCACTTTCTTAGCCAACCAACTCAGACTAAAACATCCCAATACCATCAAAGGGAACCATATTGGGATCCAACTCGTTGTTTCCGCCATAGCTTTTTTGTACTTTGTTAACTTCTCAACTTTCTTTCTTGTATCCTCCTCTTCATGTAAGGTACTTGTATAAAGTTGTCATACCTGTTATATAGTACAAGATTAGCTTGTAGAACCCTATACAAAAGTGGTATAATATCTCTTGAAAATGGAATTTTGTTCCTATGCAACTTAATGGTAGTAATACCATATCTTATTTTTCAATAAACGGCCAAGATTATCTAATTCGATGGTAATTAAGATATATCTTAAGGACCCAATCAACGTGTCTTTGTTTACAAGAATGTTATCCTTTCTTTAAATCCACAAACAATCCATCAATTCAATACAATACAAAATCTAGGATTTTGCAAGTTGGAATGGAAACTTTTGATTAGAATGTAATAACCACTTTTACATAGAGATTAAAACACAAAACGACAGCAAAAGACTAAAACTTTGGTGGAAGTGAGAGAAAAGAGACAATTTTACCCTCAGATTCTGCAATAGGAACATTAAGCTTCAACAAATCGGTCGTAACAGTCATCGAAATCAACTTCTTACTTTTGTCACTACAGTTTCGTTCGAGTAAGAAGAAGCTTGTCGGCTTCAGTGAAGATAAAAGCCCTAACTTTAGTAGCATCCTAAGCGCGTGTATATGACAACAAAGTAGTACCAACTTTGGTAGCATCGAGCCTAAGCGCGTGTGATTGATTATGCTTTATAACCAAAAAAATTAGGTCATGGTTATGTGTTAATGTAAACAAAAAACCCCCACAAGTTGCTTCATTACCAAGCCACCCAAGAAAGAACAAAAACAGCGAAGGCTTTTACTGCCGTGTTTGGTTTCTTTACACTAAAACGGAAACGCCACAACCGCAACGTTTCCAAACGCAATTGCTACTCTTGCTAAAGGTTTTTAATTTTTACACTTATTGCTAATCCTGTCTCTCCTTTTATGTACCCGGTCCCTATGATTACAAAAGTGGGTCTCTCTCTTTGGTAATATCAAGAAACGCCAAGAGCTGTTTGGTTTATGGTTTTCTCTGCTTTACAAGTCAAAAAGTGGCACTCCAAAGAGCCTTTTCGCCTTCACCGCAACGTCGATGAACCTCTTTGATGCGATCTACTGATCTGCAGATTCCGCTACATGTCCAGTCGAATGATGCTACACATATGTTTCCAGCTTGTGCTTTCCACTCGCAATCTGCAATATCACCAAAACTACATCTTTTTGAGTATATTTTCAGTATGTTTCAGTGGAGATTTCGATAGAGACTAGTCATCTCTTTTAGAAAGCCTTTTGCTTCACAGATAATATTGTCGTAGTTAGGTGCAGAACATCAAAAGATGTTGACTTCTTATCTAAGTTCTCAAAAGCTATACATTGATTTAAGAGTTATATCACTTCTTAAAAGGTGTCACGACATCAGACCTAGAGAATGTGTAGGAGAAAAAAAGGAGCTTACCAGGAGGAGTGCCACAACATAATCTTCTATCATCAATGTGTTTAACATCTATCCCAATAAACCAAGCTCCTAAAGAAACATCTTCATTTGCATACTTGTGAAGAACATGCCTGAAACATTCAAAACATATATAAGACACAAAGAGACACATGAGATTCCTAAGTGCAATGTAATATTTTATCTTCAAACTTACTGATTGATTGAGATATAAGAAGCCAAGTCCCTAGAAATGGCATATATCTGTCCAGTCGCATGACGAAAGTATTTATTCCCGTTCTCACCAAATTTCCAGTACTCTGGCTCATGGTACCTCACACCTCTGCTTCATTAAACCAAACATGACTTAACAAAAGGAAGACTCATAGTATAAATAAAAGATTTCATGGAAAGAATCTGAGGAGATGGATTACTTTTGAGATAGGACAGGACCGGATTTCATACAACCGATATAGACCCGTGGTTTCTTCCTGTGTCTAACAAGAGTTTCCCCAAGAGTTGCTGCAGAGATTGCAATGAAAACATCGAAACCATTACTTTTACTAGCATAATGTATGCATATGATGAGATCAAGAGTAGTAGATTTTGAGAACTTACCTATATTTACATGAACATCATCATCTACTTTGACATAGAAATCTGCATCCCACATTGAAAAGGCCGTAGAAAAGTAAGTTTTGGTCTTCCCTGACAACTCCAGATACCCTTCAACATGGTCCTATCAATCACAAGGAAGCAATGAAGATAAGAGCTAAACACTAGGCCTTAGATTTTCTACACAGAGAACTACAAATCAGAACTATACTAATCTCAAGAAATCTCCATGCTTCCTGTCTTCAGCTTCTATAGCTCGGTCTAGAATACCCCCGGCCGTGGCACTATAGAATCAACAACACACATGAGAACCAAAATGAAATCTCACATCAAAAAGTAAACTAATACTAAATTGAATTGTATTATCCACCTGTGACCAATGACAAACCGGATGATAATACCCTTTTCTTCTTCAAGTCTCCTCTTTTTTTCGCCTAATTCGAAACAAACAATGTTATTAACAACCCACAAAATCTTGGGAGCCATCAAAGTAATAATAAAGAACCTTGAGGCATCCAAGTTGCTCTAACAGAATCTCTTCTCTTTCTGCTACTAAAAGCTGTATTAATCCCAACAACCATCAAAAACCGTCTCTTTCTCTGCGGTTTCTTTGACATATCATCTGATGACAAAGGAGCACCGTTTAGTAAAGACTCATGAACTGATTTTGCCGCAGCTAACTCCATCTCTAAGCTTGATATAGTCTTATCCAATGTCCTGAAGATAGCAACAAAAATATTATAAAGTTTCCAGAAAGTTATGTTTTTTTTTGGGATATTGAAAACTTACTGTATAGCATTGTGAGTGTTGGATACTTGTCTAAACAAAGCATGTTTTGGATCTGGTTTTACTTGTTTCTGGTGAATCTAAAGAAGAAAACTAATCAGAACACAATAGGCATAGCTTACGAGAATCCTTCATGGATCAAAAGAAACTCACTGGTTTTGGATTGCATCCTTCAGATATTAGCTTTAATCTTTCGGATTCGGTTACTAAAGGACGAGACATGCCTTTAGTAGATTCTGGAATATTCCACATCCTAGAGAAACAACAACAATTGAATCAAAGAAGATAAAGAGAGAGAGAGAGAAATTTCAGAGATTAATTTTTTAACCGATCGGTGAAAAACAATCCGACGCAGAAGCTTCCTAAGCAGAGTAGTAGTAATGTCCATCTCTGAGTTGCGAAGCTTCTAGAAGATTGTTCTCCTTTTATCTTCATCGCTATTTTATACCCTCGAGAAATCTATGTTGCTATGTTTATCCGCCGTTAAGCTCCATTATCGGAGCTGAATCACTGTAAATTGAGCTCGAAAAAACCCAGAAATTGACCCAAGCGACAAGACGAACACCCGAATCTCCAGAGATTTTTCCGATATTGAAGAATTTTCTCAGTGTTGATTTTTCGCAGGAAAATTTGTGGAGAGAAAAATTGACGTTAAAGAGAAGGGGGGAGATGAAATCAGAACGACTTCTTAACCGTTCAGCTTCTAGTTTAATAAAACCAGTCCAATTGTTTTGTAATTTACAAATCAGTCCCTGTGAATAAAATTAATTTTTAAGTATTATTTTGTTTTTCCAGCTAATATGTATGTATATATAGGCCTTACCTTTGTATGTTATACATAAAACGTTACAATTCAATGGATTGGTTAGGTGCTTTGCTTGAAAGAGGAGACTGTTACTTCACCTAATTCAATGGTCACTTTCTTCTTCTTCTTCAAGCTAACACCTTCTTTTTTTTTGTTAATTCAAGCTAACACCTTTAAAGCTGACATTACCCATAAATTTCATAACCATTTTTGATATTTCTTTTTGGATTGATTTTATAACATAGGCCCAATTTTCTTGAATAGTGGGCTTACTCTAGCCCATTTCATGAAACAAAGCTATGCTTAGTCTGGTCAATGTCAAATGAAACCTTCCAAGTTTTGTAACCTCAAAAACATTAAGTAACACAAGAACAAGAACCTGGCAAATCTTGTGATGGATTATGCGGCTGAATCGCCTCTTGATCAGTTTCTTTCTAGATACACAGCAAAAAAAGATTTCACTTTTTTAACTTTGTCAAGAATTTAAAAAGATATGATCAAGCTCTTCTCTCTGCCTTCAAGCCAAAGTGTAAGGAAAAGATCTTCTACAATGTCAATAACTGAGACTTGTGATCAATGCCATTGAAGATGTATGTCCCCAACATAGGAACAAACTGTTTTGTCACAAGCTGCAAAAGACAGAGACAGAGAGAGAGAGTGAGACACAGCATCAAGTTCAATCACCTTGGTATGCATTTATTACAGCTACTAAGGCTTTTGAAACAACAGGAAGAAAATAATATGAATCAAACCTTGATGACTTCTTGAGACGCGATTCCTCCAATAAAAGCAGCAACCACATGAAGCTCTGAGGCACCAAAGCGGCACATCTCATTGATAAGATCGTCAGGAAGTACTGAGCCGTTACACCCCAAGTCGGTCAGAAGACTCGAGGCAGTAGATTTTAACCGAGAAATGTCCTCATCCATTCCTCTATAAAATAAGATTGTATATTAACAGCCAAGCAAAAAACCAATTGTTCAGAAACAGGATTTAGATTATCGCAACTATGAATTTCTTACCCATCAAACTGGCCAGGAAACTTGTTATAGTTGGCAGTAAATCTGTCCACAGCTCTAAGAAGAACATAAAATCCCATTGCACCACTGCGACGGTAAACAAAATATTAGCACAAGAGCTAACAACTGGCTTCCGCATGCAACCTTAGGAAAAATTTGGACTAAAACCAAAATATGTTTTGCTTATGTGTAAGCCTAAGATGAACTAGAAGTTTCGGTTAGCTCAAGTCAACTAAATAATCATTAGACAACCAAAAGAGCAACCATTTTCTAGAAAGGTCAACTTTCTGATCAGTTGATGCTTGTGTGTTCATACGAAAAGGGAATCTGTGAAGACATTCACACCTGTAATCCTCGTCTGCTAAACACTTTTGAATTTCGGTTACAGAAGGATTACTGAACTCGTCCTCCACCATACGGTATCTGCATACCTACAAACTCACAGATTGCAATGTATACTTTGGTCAAAACATCTGTTTCTGATAATGCCTCAAAAGCTACGGGTAGACCATTAAAAACATATTATACAGTATTTTGTAAGAAAGTTTAGTATTCTCACTCTCAATTTTCTTGCATTTTTACAGAAGCTCTTGATGGTTGGTTTTGTGATGCTACTCGGATCTCGACCAATTTTCTTTAGAATATTTTTAACTCTTTCCTCCATGACAAGAAAATCAGCTTCGGCTTTAGCTAGATAGATTTTCTGCAAATTGATATAATGTCTACAAAATGAAACAATAGTGCTACATTAGCAATCTGAAAACAGATTGAGAACGAAACTCAGTGACGCTGAGGCAGTTGCACACTTGCACTTACTCTGTTGAAGACGTCATATCTGGTATAGAGCCTTCAAGGGGTGCCTCACCATCGCCTTCATTTGAGACAAACTCCTTCAGGGAGTATTGTGAACAAATAAAATGAGTTGCAAGCAATGTGAAAAAGAAAGTATCATTGAAGTAAAACACAACCTATTACTAAACCCAAACCATTAGCAATTCCTAGATAAACATGAATGTATGGGTTTGGCAGAGAAAATTTTTAAGTTTCAAACCTTCAGAGCCGCTACCATCACCCAAAAGTCTGAGGAAGTTGAACTTGGTTCAGCACAATTATCATTACTAATTTGTTGAATCTCTGAGTCTGGAACAGAAATCGGTTTAGTTCAACATAAGGAATCCTGTGATTAGACCCATGACAAAGTTTTCTGTTAAGTTATGTCACCAAATGAGATATCAACTTACTTATTCCACGAGGAGCAAAAACTTTGAAAGCGGCTTCCATGGCTTCTTTGTAGTTATCTTCATCCATAGATATCATTTTGGACTTAACAAAATCCTAAGTTTCAAGGATAAAGATAAATTAGAACATGGAAACACAATAAAGCGAGCACATCGAATTTACTAACAAAAAGAATTACACCTTAAACTGTCTTTTCTCTTCCCTGGTCGAGGGAAGGTTACCATTATGGGATTGAGTCCATTCATCAGCCATCTTCACAAGAATGACAACGTAAGGTATGTGCTTATGGGCTACAGGATCTGAGACATTTAGGTCAATGGTCTCCACAAAACTGCAGTTCAATGAATAGTTAATACAGTCACTTATCACCCAGTTGTTCATTCATAACCACGAAATTAAAGGATAACAGAACAACATAATGACAGAGGAAATGAAGGCAGTGTACCTCTTGAGTTCAGGCCATGGATTATTCAAGCGAAGGTCGTCAAGAAAATGATCAGGCTTTGAGTCAATTATGGTGTGCTCCTGATAAACAAAAATACAACTTAGCTATACTTTAGCTTAGTTCTCGAACAAACATTGGGTCGAGAAAGGTACTTACCTTAACAGAGACACGAACAAGCCCAGCAAGGCCATAAGAGCGAACAAAAACCAACTTGACGTTTGCTTCTCGACAGATTCTGTCAAGTTTCACCATTGAATCTTCCACCAGCTACAAGCAACAAACATCAAAAAAGGGGGTGAAAAAAGACTAATAAAATACATATCAAACGACTAATAAAGCAATAATCAATGAAAGGACATGAACATCTACATATAAGAATCTGAAAACATCAAGACACACTTTCCCTACAAGATGTTACAACTTTACAACAAGAAAACCTAACCGTACCTGAGTGGCTATAACCAGAGTGAACTGAGAGAAGAAAGACGGGTTCGTCGCTATCAAAGTGTCTGGATTCTCTTCAATAAACTTGGCCTTAACAGCATCATTAAGCTCTTGGAGAAACGCACAAGCAGACTTGGCTTTTGATTGACCAACACTAGTCTCATCCACTACAAACACCAAACCAACATAAACCCAAAGGTAAGTCTCCACATACACAAACACATCTAATATAAAAAAAACCTTGTCTAAAGGAGAATAAGCAAAATACCCATGAAGTTGTTTCCAAGGTCACCAATTTCAACCTTGGATCCATCAACGATGGTGATGCTTCCTACTCCACCAAGGACGAGATTCTTCAACGCCTCTGAACCGGTAGGACCACAATTTAGCAAACAGATGCTCGCTTCTTCTAAAGCAGCTTGACCTAATTCTCCCCAGATCCTGCGATTTTCTCCCCCAAATCAAAACCCATCGTGTTCGGAGAAGAATCGTATGAAGAGAAGCAGACATGGAGGAAGTAAAGAGGTGTATACCTTAGCTGACGATCGTACTTTGTTTTAGGCTCTGACATTTTTGACTCTTCTCCAAGCTTGTTCCTTTTCACAGGTTTTAGCTTCGCAGAGGCAAAGATTGCGAGAGATTTTGCCTCTGGTAAAGTCTTGAGTTTTATCTGCTCTTTGATGAAAAAGAGTAAAAATCACAACTTTATTAAATTTTTGGGTTCGAAATAGAAATACACAAAATTGGAGGCTTTAATTGGAAACTTTTTGCAACTTAAGGGGTCTTTATGTTAATTTCCCTAAAAAATTTGCTACTTTCAAGCCCTTTGATTTCGACTTAACAATTGAACAAAAAACATTCTTATGAGTCTTATGATCATAAAGAACAATGGGTACTCTTTAAAAACTTACTTGAGAATCCCAAAAACAAACATCTTCACTTTCTGAACAAATTTGAAACAATACATAATCAACAACACATAAAGTGTAAATAACATAACACAAGGCTCACTTCTTCTTCCCAGCTTTGCCTTCCTTCCTCCTAACAATCTCATCTGAATACTTCACTCCTTTACCCTTGTAAGGCTCCGGTGGCCTCCACTTCCTAACCGTGGCAGCAAACTGCCCTATCTCGCTCTTATCGTATCCGCTCACTGTGATTCTCGTGTTCTCTTCCACTTTCACTTTGAGACTATCTGGTATCTGCATCTTAACCGGGTGTGAGAACCCGAGATTCAGAACCAGTTCTTTGCCTTCCACTGTCGCACGATAACCAACACCGACTAGTATTAGTTTCTTCTCAAATCCCTTTGATACTCCCACCACCATGTTATCCGTAAGCGTCCTAAATCACACACACACAAAACATTACAAAGGGTTAGTATAAACACAAACAACCTCTAACCTCAAAAAGTTTCAAACTTTGTAAACCTTAACAATGTGTAAGAAAGTAAAGTTTCAAGCTTTGTAACCTGAAAAGACCGTGCATTTGGTTGGCTCTTCTAGTTTCGACGGTTTTTTTTACCCTCAATAAACCGGATTCTTCTTTGGTAAGCTCAACTTCTCGAGGGTAAGTTAGAGCGAGTTCTCCTAATGGACCTTTCACTTTCAAGTCTTGACCTTCTAACGCGATGGTTACATTGGACGGCACAGCGATAGGTTGCTTTCCTATCCTTGATTCTTTGCACTCAATGGTCTTACTGTAGAAACCCACTTGAGCAAATGGTGTCGTTGAAGCCTTGAACACATGCCTATCTCCCAAAAACGCTGACCTATAACAAAGACAAGTATCTCTATACTCATAACAAAACATGTCTAGAAAGTAAAACTCTACAAGATAGTCTAATACCAAACCAACACACAGGAAATGAAATAGAACCAGGACAATGTATAAGGCAAAGATACATTCTTATAGACATTGAAATCATGGCTAAGACGTATAGAGACAAGTTTTTATCGAAAAGATTGAAACTTTGTTCACTAAACACGGTCAATTATCGAAAATACACATCCAATACTTCTAAAATCACCAGAAAAATAGACAATTCGAATCGATTCATTGTAACTCTTGGGGGAGGCTAATGAACACCATTGAAAGAGGTAAAGGGGTTTATAGTAAGTAAAGAAGTTACCTTGGTTGAAACGAAGAGACGAGTGAAGAAGCCATAGCTAAAGATTTTGAAGAAGGAGCTCTGCTCCAAGAAGAGAGTGTTTTATCCAAAATCAGAGACTTATCTTTACACAGCGTCTGATTCTCCTCTCTGTTATTAGTATGTATGCAAATCATTACTTTCACGGCCCATTAATTCATTACTTAAGGCCCATTTAATTATTCTAAATATTGGGCCTCATTCTTGAAACGGCTAAGCCCAACAGAAGATGAATATGTATAAGCCCATCACAATCAGAAACAAACAAAATCCAAAGAACAAATTGAGAAATTTGGAAGAAAAAAAAAGAATAAATCCAGCTGTATATTTTACTGATTTAGATTTATTTTTTGCTAAATATATCTTTTAATACAAATTTACAAACTAATTTTTCAATAAAGAACTAATAATCAAAGGCAGCTCTTTATGATATTCCTATTGGAACAATCTAACAAAATAAAGGTAGTAAAATAATACTCCATGTGTTTCATGCACCTTTTAACGTATGAGATTTTGGGTCCCAAATCAATATGACTTGTTACTAATATTATGACTTTATTATTTATGTCTGAACTAATAAGTGTGGATTAAATTAACAAGAGTCATAGAGCAATTAGATTGTCACATATCACACGCTAATAACTTTTGTCATGTAGTGAGCTAAAAAAAACTTACTATTATTACTATTATTTTATTCGAAATAGTTTAATATGAATAGGTGATATGAGTTTAACACTTCCTCTAAAACAAGAAAATAATGGATCAATTGGTTAAAATGAAATTAAAAAAATGATTCTTGAATAGTATGAATAGTTGAGTGACAAAAAAAAAAGAAAGAATAGTATGAATAGACAAGAAAAGCATGGATACCCCACTGACCACTCCACAATAGCATTCCAAAACAAAATTGAAAAAAAAAACATAAAGAAAATAACCAAAAAAAACAATTAATCGTAAAAAGAAGAAAAAAGAGAATATTGCAATTATTCTTTGCTTGAGGTTGAGAAACTGTTCTTCTTCCTCTTCTTTTTGTGTCTCTCTTTTTGTGATTAAAGATTATTTTTGGTGAAGATTTTATGATTAAAGTTGGTTGCTAGTATTTTTATTCCAAGTTTGCTTCTTCTCTTCATTTGTTAATTTATTTTTTAATTATTTTTCGGAGTAAGATTCAACTAATTTTTAGATATTTTATATGGATGTACTTTTACATACATCTTTTATTCATCAACCACTCACTGGCCACTGACATCTTCTGTAGATTTTATCAATGTACTGTCCAAAACAAAGTCATGTACTGTCTTTATTTTATTTTAACTTACCAATTTGGGTTATGTTAATTATTTAGTTTGTATGAATTAATTATTTGTTAATTAATTAACATATGGCTCACTGCCATCATCATACGATTCTCTGTTCATTGAATTATTAATTACGCTTTTTTTTTCCTTTTTTGCAAACCATCTTTAAGAAGGACCTCTTACTTACACTTTCTTATTTTCAGTTATAGTTTCACAAGCATCAGTCTTTACAGAATCCAAAGGCCTTTGAATATATAAATAAATTGCTAATTATTAATTTATTATATATACAAACGCAAGTGTGTATACATAAATCTCCACATAATCTAACTCCTGGTTTCTTGGTTTTGTTTATCTTCTTACATCAGATATTTTTGGACCATTTTTTGTCTTTTTCTTGTGTGTTGGATCTTAATATATAGATTAACGGTGTTCATTGTTTGTTACGCAGGCGTAATAAACAATAATCAAATGGTTACTTAAGCTCAAGACAAAAAAAAACAGTGCTTTTACTGGAAATTGTAAAAAGATGAGATTTTTAGTGATGATAAGTGGAGTTTCAATGGTCAAGGCAATGAGAGTTGTGTTTTTATGTGTTTATGTCTTGAGGGTCTTTACAAAAGAATGTGCTGGTGAAAGTGATTCCTCAAGAAACTCTTCTTCTTCTTCTTCTTTGTCGCCATCAGAGAGACCAAGCTCTGTGAATGTTGGAGCTCTGTTTACTTATGATTCTTTCATCGGAAGAGCGGCTAAACCAGCTTTTAAAGCGGCTATGGATGATGTGAACGCTGACCAAACTGTACTTAAAGGTATCAAGCTTAATATTGTCTTTCAAGACTCAAACTGCAGCGGCTTTATTGGCACCATGGGAGGTATGTATACACTGCTTCTTCTCTCTTCAAACTTGTAGCAAAAGCTAATAAGATGCTTTTTGTTTACCTCACTACTACTTTAGATGAGGTGATGATTATCTTACGGTGTAGCTTTGCAGCTGATGGAAACACAAGTGGTTGCAGCCATTGGTCCACAATCTTCAGGGATAGCTCACATGATCTCATATGTAGCTAATGAGCTTCATGTACCTCTCTTGTCCTTTGGAGCAACGGATCCGACTCTATCATCTCTCCAGTACCCTTATTTCCTGCGAACCACGCAGAACGATTACTTCCAAATGTATGCAATCACAGATTTTGTGTACTATTCAGGATGGAGACAAGTCATTGCGATATTCGTTGATGACGAGTGTGGTAGGAACGGGATCTCTGTTCTAGGCGATGCATTAGCCAAGAAACGCGCAAGGATCTCTTACAAGGCTGCTATTACGCCCGGTGCAGATTCTAGCTTCATCGAAGACTTGTTGGTTTCTGTTAATCTGATGGAATGTCGGGTTTACGTTGTTCATGTGAATCCTGACTCTGGTTTAAACATTTTCTCTGTCGCTAAGTCTCTTGGAATGATGGCAAGTGGTTATGTTTGGATAGCAACGGACTGGCTTCCTACAGCTATTGATTCCATGGATCCCGTTGATTCAGACAAGATGGATCTCTTACAAGGAGTGGTTGCTTTTCGCCATTACACACCTGAGAGTAGTATGAAGAGAAAGTTTATGGAGAGATGGAAGAAACTTAGACCCAGGGATGGCTTCAACTCTTATGCATTGTATGCTTATGACTCTGTTTGGTTAGTTGCTCGTGCCCTCGATGTTTTCTTCAGAAAAAACAATAAGATAACATTCTCCCACGATCCGAATCTGCACAAAACAAACGGTAGCAATATTCAGTTATCGGCACTAAGTGTATTCAATGAAGGGGACAAGTTTCTGGAGATCATTCTTGGGATGAATCATACCGGTGTGACTGGGCCAATCCAGTTTGATTCAGAGAGAAACCGGGTTAACCCGGCATACGAAGTTCAAAACATAGCAGGCACAGGTCCACGCAAAGTCGGTTACTGGTCAAACCATTCTGGTCTCTCAGTGGTGAATCCAGAGACATTGTACTCTAAGCCTCCAAACACATCAACATCAAACCAACGTCTTTATGGAATCATATGGCCAGGGGAAGAAACAAAGACTCCTCGCGGATGGGTGTTTCCTAATAATGGAAAGCCTCTCAGAATCGCAGTACCTAACCGCGTGAGCTATAAAGACTACGTCTCTAAGGACAAGAACCCGCCTGGTGTTAGAGGCTATTGCATTGATGTCTTTGAAGCCGCGATTGAGTTGCTTCCGTATCCTGTTCCACGTTCCTATATACTATATGGAGATGGGAAGAGAAACCCTTCTTATGATAATCTCATCAATGAAGTTGTTGCAAATGTGAGTGAATAAATTACTCAATATTAAGTTCACGATGTTAACAAGATACTAACCTCTCTTCTTCGCCTCTGTTTTTATTTCTCTTCAGAACTACGACGTAGCAGTAGGAGATATCACAATTGTTACAAACAGAACAAGATTTGTAGATTTCACACAGCCGTTTATAGAATCAGGGCTCGTGGTGGTTGCTCCAGTTAAGGCGGCCAAGTCTAGTCCTTGGTCATTCCTGAAACCATTCACTATAGAGATGTGGGCTGTCACTGGAGCTTTCTTTCTCTTAGTTGGGGCCATCATTTGGATTCTTGAACACCGCTTCAACCAAGAATTCCGTGGCACTCCTAGGCGTCAAATCATCACCATCTTCTGGTTGGTTTTTCATTTCTTAACACCGAGCTTGAGTTTACCTTTAGGCCAAATTTTTGCAACTTGATTCATCTATTCTTCATTGCTGCAGGTTTAGCTTCTCGACGATGTTCTTCTCTCATAGTAAGTATACTCTACTACCATGTTTCTTTTGCTCCAGAAGATTGGTGGATTCACAGTGGAGCTCACTTTTCCTTATCTTTTTGATCTTTCAGGGGAGAACACAGTGAGCGCATTGGGGAGGCTGGTGTTAATCATATGGTTATTCGTGGTTCTGATCATCAACTCGAGCTACACTGCTAGTCTCACTTCGATCCTAACAGTTCAACAGCTGACATCTCGGATTGAAGGAATAGATAGCTTGATAACGAGCAATGAACCAATTGGAGTTCAAGACGGTACCTTTGCTCGGAACTATCTGATCAATGAGCTTAACATACATCCTTCTAGAATAGTTCCACTAAGAGATGAAGAACACTATCTTTCTGCTCTTCAACGTGGTCCCAAAGCTGCTGGCGGTGTGGCAGCCATTGTAGACGAGCTTCCTTACATCGAAGTCCTTCTAACAAACAGCAACTGCAAGTACCGTACAGTAGGACAAGAATTCACTCGCACTGGCTGGGGTTTCGTATGTAAAACCGGTTTAGACAAGCTTAATTGTGTCTATATATCTTATCCTCTCTCTCTCTCTATAGCTTTGCTTACTCTAGAAATCTTTGAAACCGGTGTTGCAGGCATTTCAAAGAGACTCTCCTCTAGCTGTAGATATGTCAACAGCTATCTTGCAACTTTCTGAAGAAGGTGAACTAGAGAAAATTCACAGGAAATGGCTTAGCTACAAGCATGAATGCTCGATGCAGATCTCAAACAGTGAGAACTCTCAGCTTTCGCTCAAGAGTTTCTGGGGACTTTTCCTTATCTGTGGCATCACATGCTTCATGGCAATCACTATCTTCTTCTGGAGGGTTTTCTGGCAGTACCAGAGATTATTACCAGATAGCGGGGACGAGGAAAGGGCACGCGAAGTATCTGAGTCATCACGATCAGGGAGAGGTTTACGAGCACCAAGTTTCACGGAATTGATCAAAGTTGTGGATAAGAGGGAAGCAGAGATCAAGGAGCTGCTGAAACAGAAGAGTAGCAAGAAACTCAAAACAACCGAAAATGGAGCTGGGAGTTCACATTCACAACATAGCGAAATCTCTTAAAAAGATGGTCGTCAACAATTCGTTTAAATGACTATTAACATACTTAGGCGGTAGATAAAGGTTATCATATAAGATTTTGTAATAGCAAAGTTCAAGGTATCAAAAAACCGAGACAAGTTGTAAATCTTATTCTGATGCGTAATGGGAACTAGTCTTTTTTGAAGGGAAACTTAAAATCATAGAATTCTTGGTGCTTACATGGTCAGCTAAAAGTTTGAAGGAAAAGCAAAAAAAGAGTAAATACCACTTTTACTCAAGTTTTACTTCTCTCTTTAGGGGTTCCAGGTCGAGGTATGTGAATGGCTCTGTTGGTTCCTCTCTGAAAAGAACAAAGATAAATGGTAAAGGCACCACATTTAGTATATCTAAAGAACCGTTGACGATTAAGCACAACAAGGAAGCTGATAAAGACAAGAAATTGTGCGCAGCAGGTAGTGTCGAAGAATCCTTCACTGTCAATGCAACAAGAACCACATATTCTACAGCTTATGAATTAAACAACACCTGGTGATGGTATAGTATGAAACTGCACATACCCTGGCTTAGATCGCATGCATTGGTAGAATAGCTTGAACGGTCCTGGAACAGTCTTAAACGGGTTTCCTTCAAACATCGCCTACAAAATTTTACTAATAGTCATAACATAGAACTAGGTCATGATGACTGAAAAATTTGCAATTTTTAGTTCTTCGTTGCAAGTTAACAAAAACCAATAGCAAAAGATACGCGAAATCTAATAAGAGAGATCCAAAGGCTTAACCAAAATCAACAAGAAGAAGAAGAAGAAGAAGAGAAAAATCGAAACTTTGAAACGATACGAAACAAGGAAAGGAAATGGTTAGAACCTGGACGACATCTTCGACACGGTCGTTGCATCGGTGAGCTTTGGGCTCACGTTGACCTTCTTGTAAACCCCATGGACTCTCTCTCCTCGGCACTGGTCTCGTCTCGCTCATCGTCGTTGCCTCTGCTCAATATCTCACACGAAATTGAAATCAATTCTCATGTCTTGTTATCTTAACCACATTCATTAAACCAATATATTCCCTCCGGTTTAATAAACCGGTTAAGTTAACCGATAATTAGATATCAGTCAACGATTCTTCTCAGATTCGAAGCGGAAAAGACGAAGAAGAAGAAGAAGAAGAAGAAGAAGATGGGAGCTTTTGGGAAGCTGATAGATGCGATTCTCTTCATATTCTTCGCTCTAATGGCGATTATCGCGCCGCTCATTGACGGCCAAACTTCACTCCCTAAAAATCTCTACCCGGCGTTTCTCACCGATCTGAAAAGCGCTTACGTCGCCGATTTCGGAGATTACTTGATCATGGAGAAGCCACACTTCCTCGTAGGGCTCGTATGGCACGAGCTTTTGTTCCTATGGCCTCTCTCGATCGCTAACGCCTACGCGATTCTTACAGGGAAGTCGTGGTTTGGTACCACATGCTTGATATACGGAGCTTCACTCGTCACTTCCATGGTACAATACATTGACCAAGTTCTCTTAGTATATGTAGTAGTTTATGTGCTATGTACATTCAAATCTGTATGTTGGTTAGATCCAAAGTAAACTACTTGAGCTTAAAGTTCTTAACTTTATTTGAATCTTGATCTTATGAATTATCAATCTTGAATGTACATTGGGTTTTTGGCTACTTGTATGTCTTGTCTGCCTTCTTGTAGATCTTTAGGCTGCAATAGTGCAATGTATCTGTTTTGTATCTGTGTTGTATCTTCTTTTGATATGTTTTGTGTGGATCTTTTTAGGCTGCAATACTTGGAGAGATGATAGGTTCAGGGAAGGCGTCTGATAAATTGCTAATGATGTATGTGCCTTTTATGGGTATTGGGATTATAGCTGTTCTTCGTGGTTTAGTTTCTCGTTCCGGTAAAAGCGCAGCAGGATCTGTGGGCAAGAGATCCACTATTAAGCCAAGGAGAAAGCTGGCCTGAGGTGATTTTTCTTTATGTGCCTTTGGATAACTTTGTATTGAGTTTTTTCAATGCGAAAACAATGTTGCCTTCTGGTTTCTCAAGATTCTTGTTTCTTCTTGGATAACTTTGTATTGATTCTTCATGGTCTTGTTTCTCATTCCACCAAAACATTCACTGTTTTGGCCAAAAGAAAGCTTTCTTGAGTGTTCTATATCACATTTTTATTGACTATTGAGCTTTTGAAGACTCACTGTCTGCTAATAAAAGTGGAAAACAAAACCCAAAAAGAAAGACAACTTCAAATTTCTTGTCCTGATACTGTTCCATTTATAGTATCCACAAGAAAGAAAATAGAAACACAAGTTTAAAGAATCTCTGACCAAAGTTTTGTTTTTTGTTCTTTCTGATTATTTTGTAATTCAGTATGTTGCAGGGGAAGTCAATTCCCGAACCTCTCTCAAAAACCACTTTGCATTTGCACTTTCTAAGTAATAAAGTTTTTCACTGCTTAGTTTCAACAAATAAGCAGAGCAAAACTTAACACTTCAACACTTAACAACGACTTTATGGTATTATATCTTGTGAGGTTCGCTCTTGACTCCTCTGCATTTTTAGCACTCAAAAGAACTATCTTTAAACCTTAATCTCTTTCGTCTTCATTTTCATTTGCTGTTTGCTGCAGAGAGTACCAAAGATGTATGATCACATAAAAGGCGTAAAAGCGGGACAAAAATTTGAAGAAATTGTTTGAAGTACCTAATGGGTGGTGTTTCAAGCAGTCTCACAAGACATGGATGCTTTGATCCTCTCAACAGTGCAAGCGATTAGATTGTTAACAGTTGCAACAGAGCCAAGAGACAGCTTAGCCGTAGGAACTGAATCTACAAGAATCTGAAAAGCAACAGTCAAGAGAGATCCTCCTTCTTCTCCTCCACCATTTGCATTCCCATCAGGCAATATAGCAAAACCTGATGGAAGCAGAGCCACATAGTCCGGATCACCTCCATTAAGAACTATGTTCATGGCTACAATATCGACAGGTGCATAGATCACAAAGGAAGCTGTAGGATCAGTACAACTCTCTTGTAAGATCAGCATATTGCTCTGGCTAGAGTTTGCACTCTTTTGTCACATTAAAGAAAGATTCAAAGGTATTAGCTAAAGATCATAACAACGAGTTAAAACACCGTTTTTTTAGTAAATCTAGCTTACGTTTACCCGAAGAAGAGAAACACAGTTTCCGGTTTCTCTACCGTTTGCAATATGTGCCATTTCTTGCACAACTCCTCCATTAGATAGAATATCCCACTGCAGAATCTCACGAAAACGTTTAAAAACCGACTAAATCAGAAGGAGAGAGAGCTTAAGGGTTACCTCATTTCTTGAATTCTCATCTCTAAGGAAGTCGAAAACTCTCTTTGGAGGAACAGGGATCCAAAAGGAAGTGGCTGCACTAAGAACAATACCAGGAGGCCTTCCTGGATCATCCACACTCTTTCTAGTCATCACTCTAACATCTTCAGCTCCTGTACCGGACAATGTAGTCCATGTGTGAGCTATTGAAGCACTCACTCCTGCACAAAAGCTTATAACCATCCGCTCCGCTAGTTTCAGCATACTCCTCCTCCCTTCTTGGTTAGTTATCACTGCGTTTTCATCGATACTAACTGAGATTCTTGTTCTGTTTCTGAGAAAGTATGTTATGAAACAAACAGTATGTATATACCTCCAACTTCTCCAGTGGAAATGTTTGTAGCCATGACACTAGCTAACCGCTCGCATTGGCGGTCAAGAATCGCTACCCAGCGTTTAGCACCAAAGGCATGACCAGTACTAACCATGTGTTTGTATAAGTTATGAACTCCTCTGTCATCAACTTCCACATGCTCCACCCATGTCACCTGTTACACTTAAAAGACAACTTTATAGATTTGATCACTAACATAATGTTTTGTAATTAACTTTTACCTTAGAGTATCCATTAGGCATTTCTTGAATCAAACAACCCGAGGCTCGTCGCCTGCATCTAACCGGGGGATTCGTCTGGAGACTATCCAAGGAAATATCGACAACCGCCCACGAACCATCCCCTTGTTGTTTACAGTAACGTGCGAAATAGGTTTCGCGTGTAGGGACTAAAGGCGTTGGAACTTGAAACTCTGCAGTCATCTGAAAAACAGAGTAGTTACTTTAGTCTTAAACAGAGTGGTTACTTATGTTCCAAGCCTTAACTATAACATAGAGAAAATTTACCACTTGAAGAGCTCCATCATAGTTTCCTGCAATTCCATTGGATAAAACCGCTAATGTCATTGCTCGAGAAACCATCCCGGCGAAAACCATGCACCATTGATTCTACAATTTCATATCAAATGTTGTTAAAGAAAGACAAGATTGGCTATAAAAATTATCACAAAAAAAATGAAGAAGATGTTTGATTAAGTTATACCACGTCCATGAGAATCTCAACAATGTTAACATGATTCATGATCACAACAGCGGTTTCTCGTGACGCTTCTGATCTAAATCCCGTAGGTTTAGGACCAATCCCTCTAGGAAACGTACGTGCATACTCTTCCTCGTCTAGAACCAAACTATTCCAAAGAGGCTCATCTACTTGAGACATCCTCATGAGCTCTTCCATTGCAGCCACGGCTAAGTCGATGATCAATGGCTTATCGGATTCCGTTGGTGCAGTGATGAACTTGAGGAGATCGCTTGTTGTGTTGTTGTTATTGTTGTTGTTTCCATAGATATCTTCTCCTCCAAGGTTTCTCATGGAGAGTTCAAGAGGACGTGGAGGAAGAGGAAGAGGAGGAAGAGGCATAAGAGGATAGTTTGAGACTGGCTTGCCTACGTATTTTGCTGCGATCCCTGATATTCTATCGATCTATATATATACAAACCAAGAAGATTAATATATGGTTTTGGGTCATAAAAACAAGAAACGTTATAAAAAACAAGAAACGTTATAAACACATATATATTGTTATTGTATATTAATTAATCATAAGAAAAACAAGATTTGATATAATATTTCAATAGGGTTTCAGAAAACGTGAGTTTTATTAAATTTAATTAGGTCACATATATTTGCTAAAAAAAAAAAAAAATTAGGTCACATATATACGCACCTCTTCTCTTAAACGAGAATTCTCAAGACGAAGTTGATGTTCGTCGAAAGACATTTCACCGATAGCAGTGGGACCACCACAGTTAGGACAAGAAGCATTTGCAAGAGCCTCTCGATATCTAATGTTGTCTCCTCTTAGCTTTTCGTTCTCCGCTCTTAGATGCGAGTTCTCGTGCCTCTCGTGATGATTCTGTTTAAAAAATTATTAAAAAAGTTTATACGACTAATTATTAAAAGAGGAAAAGTATATATGTATACACTCATTTTTTTTGTTTTTTTGGTTTTGTTGATTTTGGTCAATAATATAATTAGACTAGAAAACCCTAGTTTCTAATTTGAGTAAGACGAACCAACGGACAATTTTACAAAAAGAGGAAAAAGTATATATGTATATATACACACACATTACAAAATTGTGTACACGTTATGTGTTTCGCGGAATTTGAATAACGTAAGCATATGAGTCCAAAACATTTCAATCTATACAGGTTATGGTTCTAACTTAGCTATTAAATATGCAACTTTCAAAAAAAAAAAAACATTTTTTCCTATTTCTAGATCCGCCAAAAGTATAGTTCTGCCAAAGAACAACTTTTCTAATTGCAAAAAGTACTCTATAAAATTTAATTAACTGTTTTAACTAAATCTAAAGAATATGTACATAATCAAACCTCTACCAGAAACGATGAGATCATTCTAAATCAAGAACCAAAAATCCACACAAAAAAAACTAGTTATTTAATAAATATATCTATATTATTATTAAATTTCAAAGTATATATAAATAGATGCACAAATGTGTTGTTAATATTACTAAATAACCTTCATTTGGGTGCGTTTGTTTTGGAACCAGAATTTGACTTGAAGAGGCTCCAAATTCAATTCACGGCTCAAATGTTTTCTTTGCTTGTCATCTGGGTGTGGACACTCCTTGAAGAATCTATATATATATATATTTAACAAAAAATATAAAAAAAAATAAAGTTAATTAATTTTTGAAGTAATTAAAAACATAATTAAAGATATATATATATATACATACGCTTCCATCTCTTGGATCTGAAGTTGAGTGTGACGATGATAACGTTTCTTTTTATTATTAATATTATTATTATTATTAGGATGAAGAGGATCATGATATTGATCATTCCCTAATCCTCCTTCTTGATTATTCTCACTTCCTCCTGATTTTGTATTATTACTATCCATTTCATCGTCTCGTAGAAACCCTTCGTTAATGTTGTCTTGATCATCATCACCATGTAATTCGTAGTTTTGGTTATTGCTATCTCCTCCGTTGTTCATAGCCGCGAGAAACATGTTTGGTTCGAACATCGATCTTTTTAGTTGATACTAAAAAGTAAACCCTAAAATCAAGAAGAAAAAAAATGTAGAAGCTTTGTTAAATTTTATTTAAATAAGTCATTTTCAGAAGAAAATAAATTGTGTAAAAAATATGGCAATACTTTTTCCACGTCAACGACTTTACTCTTTTTTTGAAGGTTTCTCTTTTTTATCTTTCTTCTTGAAAGATTTTACAAAAAAAAAATATAAACGAAGAAATTGGGAGATAATTGAAGGAAACGCAGGAGAGGGACCCACTAGTTGTGAGCAAGAAATAATGGTCTTTCTAACAAAAAAAAAAAAGAAGACATCACAGTCATATATTAATTTCTTATTAAATAACCAACCTAGAAATAACTTTCGCATACTCCAAAACTATTCGAAAATCAAAATTTAATTCCCTTTATGAAATGAAATCTTTGAAAATAATTAAAGAATCATATGTAATGTAGTTAACACTAAATAGATTTTAATCATTACCAGACTTTCAAATAATAAGAGAAACACTCTCAAGGTAAATTTGTTAACTAGCTTTTGGCGATTTATTAAATGACGATATATGAATAAAAATATTATAATATATAAATGTGCACGGTACAATACAACGGACCAACATAGAAGTTAATATACAACTTTCAACCAACGTGACATAAGGCCTGGTTGAGTTATTAATTTTTTCCAGCTAGTTTTTTTTTTATCAACATCGTATTTAAACGTATAAATTTCACAAATAAATATATAAAAGTATTGGTGACAAAAATATATATATATATATATACATCAAAGTATATACACGTGTTTGTATATAAAAAAACGTAATAGTGAAAACAAGAGACAATGCAAACCTTTAATCTTCTTTGTCTTGATGGTTTATGCATAAACTGACTATACTAGAAAGTCATATATAAAGAAAATTAAGTTAGGAAATACAAGAATATTGGAAGCATTTTATCTTACTATATATATATATATATATATATATATATATAACTATAAAAATTAGTAATCGATTAATAATGTTAAAGAATGAATACTAAGGAGAAATTAATACAAATGACTAAAAAAATCATAATAAAAAGAGTCTTATGAAGAATCTAAAACTTTGAAATGTAACAATTCAATACATTGAACGTATGCAAAAAGAATGTATTCAAGATAAAATGAATCGTTGACGAAAAAAGAAAGATAAAATCAAGATAGCCCTAAAAAATAAAGAGGTTTTTTACATACAAAGTAAGTAAGAAGACGCTAGAGAGGTGACTGGATTGGTATCTTTGTATGAGATTTGTTTGTCTGAAAAACCAGTGATGGTTTCTTGAAGCTCTTTTTTGTTTTGGAGAAATGAGTTTGAAAGGTAGGTGCAGAATCTTGGAAGAAGAGAGAGAGGGAAAAACTGTGTGAGAGAGAGAGAGAGTAATGGCAGAGAGTATTGGGATGGTGAAATCATATTAAATGGTGAGAGAGGGACACTTAATTATCCTATACACGCTTTTATATATATTATTATATATTATATATATTGTCACAATATTTATTTTTGTTTATAATATAGTAATAGCTCTGAAGAATGACGGCTAAAGGTCTAGGAGACCAACCCTTTCTTTTATATAGTTCTTTTAATAGTTTTGTTAAAATTATTTCTATATATAAAAATATATTTTTTTTTGGCAATCTTATGAAAATATATTTATCACTTGATATATCAACTAAACTAATTTACGCTTAGATAACTACAAAATTTTATGGAAAAATTACAAAACTACATCATTTGAATTACATTTCACAAAAATACAATATTTCAAAATTACTTCATAAACCTACACTTAAACACTCAAAATTAAATACAAATATATCTACCCACACAATCCTACCCCCTTAATACTATACCATAAACACTAATTAGCGAACCCAAATGAAAATATTTTAATTTTGATAGATTTTTTAAAAGGTATAAATCAAACTTTTAAATTTTTGAAATGGTGTAATGACATGAAAATATTGAATTAAGTGTATTTTTGTGAAGGAAAGGATAAAATGGTGTAGTTTTATGAATTCCTCAAATTTTATTTGTCAAGTAATAATGTCAAATCTATATTTTATTTCATTCGTTTCACATAAATTTATTTGTCAAGTAAGATGTCATTTTGCATGTCTAGAAAATACGATACTATTTTTTAAAATGATTTTGTTTTTTATTTTATTTTTAAATGAATTTATAGTTACTTTATGTATTAAAAACCATCAAACCCTTTTATTATATGTAATAATATGTATGTAACACATTTACACATAGTTTTAACAAAAAAAAACACATTTACACACACACATATATATATATATATATATATATATATAATAGATGGATATTGCGTATATGGTACGGTGGCGAAGAAGAGTGTCTTGGCATTAAATGTGAACACAGAGGCTGCATGGTTTAGGCCATTTACTATTCTCATGCCTCTCTTGCACTTAACCTCCTCCCTACTAACAAAACTATTAATTCATTGCCTAACATTTGATTTTTTCAATTCAAAATAGTTTATAATACTTTTGAGTAGCTGAAATCGATTTCAATTTCCTTCGTCATTATTCCCTCCATTAGTTAGAATAATTTTATTGAGTAATTACTTTAATTACCACTAAATAGATTTTTATCTCAAAAATACCAAAATCTTTTTTCTGTTCGAAAATGTCACAATATGTTTTTGCCAAATGTATTACAGGATAATGCTATATTTTTGGTGAAAAGTAGTATTTTCTGAAATTACCGAACATTTCTTATGGTTTAAACTTTAATTTTTCTTCGTTGGAAAATAATGATTTTGACCTTTTAACAAAAAAAAAATAATGATTTTGAAATAAATAAAAATATGTTGCAAGTTTCGGGCTTTTTAATGTTTGCCATAAAATAGAAGAAAAAAAATTAGTCCCATCATATGTTTTAGGGTTTTAAAAGGATACACAACGAGATTTAGAGGTGTCAATAGAACAATATATAAAACCAAGGACATGTCCGGTCCATTTCATTACGGACTGTCCATGGACGCGCCCAAATGATAATGGACTAATTGGACAAAACAACTCATTTTGTCCATAATAATTTGGGTTAGCCCATATGGACTTTGGGCGTCTAAGACTTTAGAAATTTAGGGTTTTGTAGGAATTAAGATAAATTAGATTTTTAAGTTTTTAACAAGACAATTTTCATTAGTAACATTAAATTAAGTTTTTCTACAAAATTAGCACATAACTCCAAAATTAGCACAAACATTCTTACAAATTTTACAAATATCACTTTTTCAAAAATACCACAAATCTTAAATTAGTTTAAAATTTCTAAAATTAAACCCTAAACCCTCTAATTTAGTCTCACCTCTTCAAAATTATACTCTAAACACGATATAGCAAATCCAAATGAAAAAAATAAATTTTAAAAGTGTTAAACAAGTCTATTGTATTTTGTGGTATTTTTGTAAATTTAATTTTTAAAGGTATATATTGATTATCATTATTAATTGTATTTTTGTAAATTAATTTATTATGATTTTGTAAAGTACTTTTAATTTTAAAATGTTGGTTATGTTATTTTGAATCTATTTTTTATAATGATTGGACGTCCATGGGTATTTCCAGATGGACGTGTGCGTTATCGGACTGGAACATTATATTGGACTGGACCGGACGTACCAATTGAATTGACAGCTATAACGAGATTGGCAAGGCCCAAAACTAAACCATTAAAAGGCCCGATTACTAAACTATAACTTGATGAAATAAATCAATAATTAGTGGGCTTTTAATAGCTGGTAAATTTGATTACGGTTTATTTTATAAAATACTAGGTAAGTATCCGCGCCTTGCGCGGGACATGATATTCATAAATAATATTAAGTTATATCATTGAAAACCATGAATTGATCAATTTAGGGTTAAACATTTAATCTGAGATCCGAAACCCAAAACCGAATATACATGAAAAATCCGGTTTCGGTTCTCATATTATCATATCGGTTTATTATTTTCTAACTCGGATTTCCGTTCTAACACAAACCGACCTGAGGCCCGAATTGTACTCTAATAAACCCGAAGATATACACATGTATATAGTTTTGATAAGGTAAATTGGATTTTAGTAGACTATTTCAAAAAAAAATGGGTTATATGAATAAGCCGAAGTAAGATCGGGAGTTCTTACCAAAATTATGTAAAACCTGAAAATTCGAACCGGATAATATTTGGTTCCATGTCAGGTTTTGTTAAATATATGAAACTCGATCTGAACCCGAATAGATTCGAAACGACCGAATCGTATTTGTAAATAACCCGAACGGATCCCATATCTTTTAATCCGAAAAACCCGAACTCGAATGAACCTGACCTGAAAACCGAATGTTCTAGGCTCCAATCCACTAATCAAAGTTCCCGATACCCATTGGCAATTTCTGAGGCATGCATCTATGAAAGACCATTATCGAAAGCCGAAATAACTAATCAAACTTTGCAAGCTTATTCAAAGAAAAAAATCCGTATTATGCATACTCCGGTAAATGAAGGCGTAATCTGTTTACCGAAATTCGCAGGGCCCATTAGACGAAAACTCGTTTTAATGATTTTGTATGTGATAAAATCTTATATATATTAAAAGATTTCTTATTTAGTTTCTTATTGTTTTTAATGTGAGAGAAATTTAATTCTTAAAAAATTTATACGTGAGCCTGAATTCGTTGGGCCTGAATTCGTTGGACCTGAAATATAATTTATAGAATTCGCCGAACAAAAATTATTCAAAAATATAAGGATTAAAACATAAAAAAAAATAAAAAATATACTAAAAGTTCTCACGTCGCGACACGTAGGCGTTTTGTCTTCTCTTTTAATAGTATAGATATTATTTATGAATATCTTGTCTCGCGCAAGGCGTACTTACCTAGTATTCTATTAAAAGAGAAGACAAAACGCTTACGTGTCGCAATGAGAGTGATTATAGGAATTTTTTTTTTTTTGCGTTTGGATCCTTATATTTTTGAATAATTTTTGTTCGGCGAATTCTACAAATTATATTTTAGGTCCAACGAATTCAAGCCCACATATAAAACTTTTAAGAAAGAATTAAATTTTTCACACATTGAAAACAATACGAAACGAAATAAGAAATCTTCTACTATAAATAAGACTTTATCACATACGAAATCATTAAACGGACTTCGTTTAATGGGCCCGCGAATAAGTTTGATTAGTTATTTTGGTTTTCGATATCGGTCTTTCTTAGATATATGCCTCATAAATTGACCAACGAATATCGGGGATTTTGATTAGTGGATTGGAGCATGGGCATTCGGTTTTCGGGTCGGGTTCAGGTCTGGTTCATTCGAATTCGGGTTTTTCGGGTTAGAGGATATATGATCCGTTCGGGTTATTTATAAATACGGTTATGTTCGGTTCAACGGGTTCACGTCGAGTTTCATATATTTATCAAAACCTAACATGAAACCAAATATTATTCGGTTAAGGTTTTCCATATTTTTGGTAAGAAATTCGGGTCTTATTTCAGGTAATTTGGATTCGGTTCGGGTTTTGGTTCGACTTATACATATAACCCAAAAAAAATTGAACTAGCCTACTAAAATCTAATTACTTTATCAAAACTATATAGGTGTGTATATCTTCGGGTATATTCGAGTACAATTCGGCTTCAGGTCGGTTCGGGTTAGAACGAAAACCCGAGTTAGAAAATATTAAAACCCGATAGAATAATATGAGAATCGAAATCGGACAAAACCGGATTTTTCGGGTCGGTTTTGTTTCGGATTTCGAATCTCGGATTAAATGTTCAACCCTAAATTGATCAATTCATAGTTTTTCATAATATAACTTAATATTATTTATAAATATCATGTCCCGCGTAAGGCGCAGTACTTACCTAATAATATATATATTTATAAATTTACTAGATGAAATCCCGCGTCTACGCGGACAAATTACATAAAGACATTTTATAATTATATATTAATATTGTTATTAAATTTGTACAGTTGTACTTAGATTTAAACGGAAATTAATATTATATCCGCTATTTTATTAACAAATAAATATAAAAGACACACAACAATATATGGTAATAGTAAATAAGTGATTTTTACTTTTTTATCTATTAAAAAATAAAAATAACACATTTTTTGTTTTATTACATTGCTTTTGTTATTTACATGTAAAAACATTTGTTTTAAATTAATAATTCTATGAAGATAACAAATAAGTTCTCATAATTTTTTTTATTTTTTCAAGTAATTTTACGTATTTATTTTTTCTTATTTCTAATTTTTTATTGATTATTTCTTAAAATATTCTTAAATTTTGTTTTCTATGTTATTTTTCTTATTTCTTGATTATTTTCTTTATTTCTGTTTTATTCTCAATATTGTTAAGTTTTCATTTTATAATATGTTTACGTATCAATTTTAATACACATGTGACGATCTAAACTAATCATTACAAATGTTACAATCTCTTTAGTTATAATTATGTTTGTCAAGCTCACCTTAAACGCGCTCAGTTTTATAATAATATTATTTGATAATTATGTGACTTTTCGTTTGATTACTTTTTTCTTTTTTTTTGTTTTTCTTTTTTCTTTTTTCTTATTTTTTTGTTTTGTCTTTTTTCCTTTTTTTTTGTTTTGCCTTTTTTCCTGAAAGTTACCTTTTTCTTCTTTTAAAATTATTAACATTTTTCCTAAACATTATTAACATTATTCCTAAAATTATTAACATTTTTCTTAATTATGTTAATTTTTATTTTTTTTATTTTTTATTTTTGATTATTTTCCTTTTTCATGTTTTTTTCAATATTGTTAATTTTCCATTTTATAAGATGTTTACGTATCAATTTTAATACACATGTCACGATCTAATACGCGGACAAATTACATAAAAACATTTTATGATTATATATTAATAATTTTATTAAATTTGTATAGTTATAGTTAGATTTAAACGGAAACTAATATTATACCCGTTATTTTATTAACAAATAATATGAAAGACACACAACAACATATCAGGTAATAGAAAATAATTGATTTTTACTTTTCCAACGATTTAGAATTAAAATAACACATTTTTTGTTTTATTACTTTGTTTTTGTTATTACATGAATTTTTTTATTTTAAATTAATAATTAGATAGTGGATCCATGAAGATAACAAATAAGTTATCATAGAGATTTACTTTATTTTTCAAGTAATTTTACGTTTTTATTTTTTCTTATTTCTAATTATTTTGTTTTTATTGATTATTTTTTAAAATATTGTTAAATTTTTCTTTTTCTATGTTATTTTCCTTATTTGTAATTATTTTATTTTTAATTATTTGATAATTAATGTTAAGTTTTTATTTTTGATTAATTTCCTTATTTCTGTTTTATCTCAATATTGTTAAATTTCCATTTTATAAAATGTATAGGTATCAAATTTAATTCACATGTCACGATCTCAACTAACCATTACAAATGTTAAGATCTTATAACTAACCATTACGCGTATTTCGTTCTTCCTTATACGTCACAATATAACCAATTGCATCTGCATAAAATTTTAACATATTAAATGAGTATCTTATATAATAAGATATAAATTTTTATATATATGTACATTATTTATCTTACCATATAAGTCATCGGTCATGTCCAACCTTTTGATGAGGTTTTGATATGTTAAAATTCTAAATTTCTGTAATGGAATTTTGTAGATTTCTTGACCAACTTGTAATTTTTGTCGTTTCTGTAAACCTGATAAAAGATTGATGGTCTGAGACTTTGTATTTTTTGTATTAGCAGATTGTACGTTGAAATCACATATTTCAATGTTGTTTCCTACCATTAGTTGATCTCCACACGTTTGAATCATTGAGTGATGCACACGAATCCTTGAATTGTATTTTCCTTTGATTATTGTTAAATTACATAAATAATAGATATTGTATTGAGAGTATTTTTTTCTAATATATACATTTTCGTCAATTAGTAGTATTTCGACTCCCATAAGAACATTATTTGCTTTAGGATTTCTAGCTTCCCACTTTCGAATAACACGAACTATCGTACGACGGTAAGGATGATTTTGATCTAATTGATATAGTGTGAAGTAAGATTTTTGGCTTTTAGAAACTATGAAATTCATCTTTTTTTCCCCTGTTTGAGTTAAAATTTTTTTTAATAATAGTAAATAAAACAAAGAGGAGAGCACACTAAAATTTAGTGATTTTAGTATGTATATATAGATGTAGTGAAGACTTTTCGTTTGATTATTTTTTTCCTTTTTTTTGATTTTTCCTTTTTTTCTTATTTTTGTTTTGCCTTTTTTTCTAAACGTTACTTTTTCTTCTTTTAAAATTATTAACATTTTTTATAAACATTATTAACATTATTACCATTTTTTCATAAACATTATTAACATTATATTTATATTAAAAATTGAACTTAACACGTGTTTTGCACAACTTATTCCTTCCCAATTATTAACATTATTATATATATTCTACATTATTAACATTATATCTTAACACCTCTTTCTATTTATATTTCTTCCCAATTATTAACATTATTATATCTATTCTACATTATTAACATTATTAATTAACATGTGTTTCTATTTATATTTCTTCTCAATTATTAACATTATATTTATTCAATATTGACACGTGTCACGATCTTGTGAGTTATATTGTGACACGTGTCACGATCTGGTGAGTTATAATTTTACGCGTTCTCTTTTATATAATAAGATTATCCGCCAAAGACGTGTACCGTATCAAACACTTAACCTAAAACTCAAAGCGAAATAAAATTTAAACCAAAAAAACAAAAGAAGTAATAAACATTTTTCATTACAAACAATCACCTTAATGATTATTATTACTCACTCGATAAATAAGAAACAACAAAATTCAAGATTCAACACACAAATTAAGAACTCTTCCATGGGAAAAAAAAAGAAATAAACTTGATGAAGGAATAAAAGAAAACAACTTGAATCACATTAATGATGAATTGATTAGTTAACAAAGGCACATTTCCTCCTGATCTCACCATTTTTACCAGTGAGGATTTGGACGAAACCGAGTTTAACCATTGAGTCAGCGAAATCTTTGTTGAAAGTAGCACCATTAGTTAAAACTTGAGTCTCAACGTATAGCCTGGTCTGCAAGTCATCAAGAAGTGTTGAGTCAGATGTGAAATAACCCTTCTTTTGAGCCACGGTGTTGAAGTAGTGCGAGTCAAACTTCATGACACTTCCTGGATCCATATCCACACTGGTCTTGAAATCAGTTGGCTTGCATCTTTTCTTCAATGACCTAACATAGGTAGGGTTCATCGACGGATCAAAATCGCCTTTCCCCGTGAAATTGTAGATTCGGGCGTTGATCAAAGCACAAGAAGATACTCCAATAGTGTGAGCCCCTTCTCAATTAAAAAAAAAAACAATCATATTTAGCTTCATGTTCTTGATTATCAAGAAACTTATAAGTCTTTTAATTGAACCTCGAGATAAAGTTTGTATAGAGAAATATATATACCCGAAAGAACGACGAGGTCTTTAGTGTTAAGACCCTTGGCAATGAAATTCTTCTTAAGTGTTTTTACATCGGCGAAAGGGGATGGTAAGTTAGCCTCTAACATTCTCGAGATGCGACCGTCCCTACGCCCCAATGGAACATCCCACGACGGCCCTCCTATCTAAAATTATATCAATCAATTAGTAGAATAAGTTAGTACTTACACAAAATGTTTATAATTGGTGTGAAAAGTTAGTATTAATTGAATGTTTACCACTAAGACGGCATCTCTAGCGACCAAGGCAAGAACATCAGCGCAAGAAACAACACCAGGACAGTTCTTTTCGAGAGCTCCCTTGACAGCATCGATCACTTCAAAGCCTCTGAGAGTCGAGTTAGGGCGAGCGTCTCTTTCGGCATCCTTATTTGGAGATTTCAAAAGAACCGAACCATCACATCCCTAATGTATATTAATACCAAAAAAGCAGTGTTAGCGCGGTTGATATAGTATTCATAATTAATATTATGTTAATTAAAACGATACCTATTGTCAGTTGGTTTTGAGTTGAAATCTGATATTAAACGATAAATATCATATAAGAAAATTAAAACTTACTCTAACAAAGCAGTCATGAAAATGCATCCTGAGAAGTGCGGCAGCAAGAGATGGCCTGCGAGAAACGTATTGAAACGTTACGCGGCGAACAATGGTTTCGACCTGTGGACATTTGAAGCGGTAAAAGTCGAGGTTAAGATCGCCTTTAAAAAATGGGTTTCTGTATGGAGTTGCAATGGAAACTCCAACAAGACCAAGAAGAACAACAAGGCCAAGCAAGTTCTTGATGAGAGCCATTGTTGTGTTCTCTGATCTTTCTTTGTTTGAGTATTAAAAGCCAAGTTTTGGTGATGAAGAGAAAGAAGAAAGCTTAAGGGCTATTTATACAAGTGTTATTGGAGGGGAGGTTTTTAAGTCCATTACTAAAATGTCAACATGGAATTAAGATAATAATTAACCATTAACAAATATATATATTCTTATGTTTTTTTTTGTTAAAATATTCTTATGTTTCTTTCATAATATTTTTTAGAACATTGCAAGCTTCCACGATCTTCTTTATTCTTGTTTGGTTTTTATATTTTTCAGCCGTCTCTGTAAAATAGTATTCTCAAAACACAAACCAATACAATAAAATTTATGTAAATTAATATTTCGATAATTTAATATATGTTTTGGTTTTTTTTACATAATAAATGTTTTGGTTACACATTAATTTTTTTGAATGAAATTAATGCATTTGTAAATTAATGAAAATCATAGTTCTAATATTATTAATTTATTGAAATTTAATTTATATTAGTAATCTATAAATTATGATGATTATAAAAAAAGTATATAACTAGGTTGTCATGTGTGGAACACACGTTGATTATGTTTCCTTAAATCGTATAGTTTTTCAACTCTGTTACGCCCCGTTGACTTTTACTTTGTCAACATTCCTACAAAAATTAAACCATATTTTCAATCCAACTTGTAAATTAAAAAAAAACATAAAAAATTATATGCAAGCCTGTTCAATAACGTCTGTGGTTTACACGTTCCGTGACTATTGTCAATATTGTCATAATAATTTTTTTTTTTCGCAAGATAAAATAACCAACACATTTTTACCAAAAAAAAACAAACATTACAATATACAGAAAATTCATATTTATATGAACATTACAAAATTGTGTACACGTTATGTGTTTCGCGGAATTTGAATAACGTAAGCATATGAGTCCAAAACATTTCAATCTATACAGGTTATGGTTCTAACTTAGCTATTAAATATGCAACTTTCAAAAAAAAAAAAACATTTTTTCCTATTTCTAGATCCGCCAAAAGTATAGTTCTGCCAAAGAACATATTTTCTAATTGAAAAAAGTACTCTATAAAAATTAATTAACTGTTTTAACTAAATCTAAATAATCTGATAATTAAAACTCTGCCGGAAACGATGAGATCATTCTAAATCAAGAACCAAAAATCCACCAAAAAAAAAACTAGTTATTTAATAAATATCTATATTATTATTAAATTTCAAAGTATATATAAATAGATGCACAAATGTGTTGATAATATTAGTAAAATACCTTCATTTGGGTGCGTTTGTTCTGGAACCAGAATTTGACTTGAAGAGGCTCCAAATTCAATTCACGGCTCAAATGTTTTCTTTGCTTGTCATCTGGGTGTGGACACTCCTTGAAGAATCTATATATATATATTTAACAAAAAATATAAAAAAAAATAAAGTTAATTAATTTTTGAAGTAATTAAAAACATAATTAAAGATATATATATATATATACATACTGTTGTAGGGGTAAAACGGTCAAGGTGTTAAGCAGATAGATTGTTCGGATTTATATAACGAAGTTGGTTCGGAATTTGTATACGAAGAAGGGTCGGAATTCTCGTTATGACAACTATGGTTCGGAATTATGGTTCGGAATTATGGTTTGGAATTATGGTTCGCTAGAGATAGCGAACGCTTTTTATAATGCTAAAGATAGCGAACAGAATGAGGCAAAGATGTCGAACAGAATACAGGCAGAGGTGCCGAACGAAATGTAGGCAGAGATGCCGAACGTAAATACAGTTTAAATATGTCGAACAAAAGATATAGTAGATTTTAAGTCTTTGTTTCTCGCTGTAGATTTCTCTCCCTAGAATCTGGCCCCTCTCTCTGAGCGGGATCTCTCTTATTTATAGTAAGCGCTCCCCTTTTGACGGAATTCCTCGGCGCACGATCGCCATACCGCAGAACAGTACCCTGTCATAGGGTTGTTCGGTTCGGCGCGGCGAATCGTGTTGTCGAATCGTCGTTCGGCGCTCATAAATCTTGTCGGGCGTGACGTGGCGTCGTTTGCTCGATTCGGGCCTTTTTCGATTGGCGCCTGGTGGGCCGTTGTGGTGTTTAACGGGCGCAGTCGCGGCCGAGAGCCCACCCATAACACATACGCTTCCATCTCTTGGATCTGAAGTTGAGTGTGACGATGATAACGTTTCTTTTTATTAATATTATTATTATTAGGATGAAGAGGATCATGATATTGATCATTCCCTAATCCTCCTTCTTGATTATTTTCACTTCCTCCTGATTTTGTATTATTACTATACATTTCATCGTCTCGTAGAAACCCTTCGTTAATGTTGTCTTCATCATCATCGTCATGTTCGTAGTTTTGGTTATTGCTATCTCCTCCGTTGTTCATAGCCGCAAGAAACATGTTTGGTTCGAACATCTTTTTAGTTGATACTATAAAGTAAACCCTAAAATCAAGAAAAAAAAGTAGAAAGCTCTGTTAAAATTATAAATAGTCATTTTAAGAAGAAAATAAATTGTGTAAAAATATGGCAATACTTTTTCCACGTCAACGACTTTACTCTTTTTTTTTGAAGGTTTTTTTTATCTTTCTTCTTGAAAGATTTTACAAAAAAATATATATAAACGAAGAAATTGGGAGATAATTGAAGGAAACGCAGGAGAGGGACCCACTAGTTGTGAGCAAGAAAAAATGGCCTTTCTAACAAACAAAAAAAGAAGACATCACAGTCATATATTAATTTCTTATTAAATAACCAACCTAGAAATAACTTTCGCATACTCCGAAACTATTCGAAAATCACAGTTTAATTCCCTTTATGAAATGAAATCTTTGAAAATAATTAGAGAATCATATGTAATGTACTAGTTAACACTAAATATATTTTAATCATTACCAGACTTTCAAATAATAAGAAACACTCTCCAGGTAAAGTGTTAACTAGCTTTTGGCGATTTATTAAATGACGATATATGAATAAAATATTATAATATATAAACTAGGTGACGATCTCACGCCATGCGCGGGAGATTATTCAAAAATAATAATTTACATTAAATTTTTTGTTTCGGATTTTAAATAATCATAGAAACGAAATGAATATTGTATAACGAACATAATTTATCACATATATATATATATATATAAATATATCTTGCTAAAAGTATAACTCTTTGTGTACGACAAATTATCCAAAGTTATACACTGTTAAGTGTGAATTTTAGGTGTTTTAAGCATGTATTTTCATAGCATTTTAGGGCCTTAGTTGCATATTTCATATAGTTTAATGCATTAATTAGCTTATTTTCTATGTTTAGTTTAAGATAGAGTCTTAGTTAGTTTTTAGGCTATTTTTGCATTATATCATTCATTTTAGGTACTTGGAGCTATGGGGAGCTCATTGGAAGCAAAAGGGAGCTAAGAAGAAGCTCATTGGAGGCAAAAGAGAAGAAGTGGAGCTCCAGCGGCCTAGAAACCGTCAGTCCAAGCCGCCGATGAGAAGGAGCCGAAGCTAGCTCGCGGTGAGAATTCCGCCGGTCCAAACCGCTGGAAGCAACCGAGGCATCCCAAAGGCGAAGATCTCCAGCGGTCAACAAACCGCCGCGCCAAACCGCCGCGCCAAACCGCCGATCCAAGCAGCCGAAGAATGCCCGCGGTGTGATTTCCAGCGGCCATCAAACCGCTAGGAGTGACCGCCGGAGGAGACAAGAAACGAATAAGTTGCGGATGTTCAGTCCAGCGGCCTCCAAACCGCTGGACCAAACCGCTGGAATTGTGCGACTTGTGCACTTTATTTTGCCCCCTATAAATACTACTAGGGTTTATGTTAATGAGGGACTTCTTTTTCTCTCTAGTTTTTGTAGCCACTTTTGTAAAACTTTGAATGTTCCTTAGTTTCATATAATCTTAGATTCTCTCTTTAATCTTGTTTATCTAGCATTAATGTCTTTATCTTTAATCTCTAGCATTCTTGTTATTATGCATAGTGAGTAGTCATCTTTTGGATCTTGGGGTTTCTATAGGTTAGGATGATGGATGATGGTTAGTGATGTTTAGGATGTTTAGGTTATGGTTTCTATATCATTAGATGTTCTTAACACTAAGGTAGAAGTAATTATCCTAGCTTAGTACTTATAGGATGTTTCATGCCCGGAAGGTGTTCGATGAAATGTCTAGTTCAATCTCTTGTTATTCTTTTATACTTAGCCAATGGAAGTTGATGTCTAAGGTTTAAGATGGACTTTTAAGGACTTATATTTAATGATTTCTAATCATCTAGGCTCGGTCGGAAGATTTGTGGTTTTTATGATTAGAGAATGGATTTGAGTCATGGAAGTGATCTAATCTAGTTTAGTGATCCTTGTCCTAGAAAGTCATCTCCTTTGTTAGTCTTAGTGTCATTAGCTTGATTCCATTCATCCAAAACCATTGATCTTAACTCCAAGATCCATATTTTACCATTAGTATCTTTTTAGTTTAAAATCGTTTTTGTTGATTTCAAGTTTATTTTACTTATATTGCTTTCTTAGTTTAGTTTAGCTACAAACCAATATTTTTACTCGATCTAATCTAAGCTAGTTTCTTGTATTCTTGTTGTTTTAAGCCTTCTCTCCTTGTGGATTCGATCCTTATATTACTACAACGTCTTGTGCCTTGCACTTGGGGTTGTATGTGATTGAGGTAAAACTTTGATCTCATCATACATATCAATATATTCATACATATATATGTATCAGTAGCACAAGGAAATGATTAAAAAAGTATTAAATATTATGATATTGGTTGAAATTTTATGAAAATAATTAGAAAAACTTGAACGTTATAACATGTCTTATTTTATAAAATATTTTTTATCGTCGTATAAAATAAAACGTAATATATTTCATAATTACATAATAACAATATTATTAAATTCAAACAAACTATTGTTTTGTATATTCCAAATATTTTTGTAATTTCGATGCGAAAAAGTTATGTTATAAATTTTTAAAAAGTGGGTTAGTTTTCAAATAACTTAAATAAATAATTAGTATTATTAAAGTAGAAAAATGTATGTAAATAATAAAATTTGAATTATAAATTGAATAATTGTTATTATTTATAAATTATAATAACCGTCTAAAATAATAAGGAATAATAATTCTAGAATATTAGTAATTGGGCTAAAAAAAAAATTTATTTTGGTTATTCAAAATGTGAAATCGTAAAGTAAATCGGCCATTAAAAAGAAATAATCAAAAATATATTAATCGCAATATATAAAAAATGTAAAAAAAATCGGAAATCGGAGTATATAAAAAAAGTCAGAAATAAATTGAGACAAATTTTTTATTGAGGCAAAATATAAAGGCATAAACGCAAAAAAGTAAAATATATGGAAAATTTTAATTGAGGTTAAAATATAATATAGAAAAATTTTCAAATCTCTACTGATCGCGACACGTAGACGTTTTGTCTTTTCTTTTAATAATATAAATGTGCACGGTACAATACAACGGACCAACATAGAAGTTAATATACAACTTTCAACCAACGTGACATAAGGCCTGGTTGAGTTATTAATTTTTTCCAGCTAGTTTTTTTATTTTATCAACATCGTATTTAAACGTATAAATTTCACAAATAAATATATAAAAGTATTGGTGACAAAAATATATATATATATACATCAAAATATATACACGTGTTTGTATATAAAAAACGTAATAGTGAAAACAAGAGACAATGCAAACCTTTAATCTTCTTTGTCTTGATGGTTTATGCATAAACTGACTATACTAGAAAGTCATATATAAAGAAAATTAAGTTAGGAAATACAAGAATATTGGAAGCATTTTATCTTACTATATATAACTATAAAAATTAGTAATCGATTAATAATGTTAAAGAATGAATACTAAGGAGAAATTAATACAAATGACTAAAAAAATCATAATAAAAAGAGTCTTATGAAGAATCTAAAACTTTGAAATGTAACAATTCAATACATTGAAGGTATGCAAAAAGAATGTATCCAAGATAAAATCAAGATAGCCCTAAAAAATAAAGAGGTTTTTTACATACAAAGTAAGGAAGAAGACGCTAGAGAGGTGACTGGATTGGTATCTTTGTATGAGATTTGTTTGTCTGAAAAACCAGTGATGGTTTCTTGAAGCTCTTTTTTTGTTTTGGAGATATGAGTTTGAAAGGTAGGTGCAAAATCTTGGAAGAAGAGAGAGAGGGAAAAACTGTGTGAGAGAGAAAGAGAGAGAGTAATGGCAGAGAGTATTGGGATGGTGAAATCATATTAAATGGTGAGAGAGGGACACTTAATTATCCTATACACGCTTTTATATATATTATTATATATTATATATATTGTCACAATATTTATTTTTGTTTATAATATAGTAATAGCTGTGAAGAATGACGGCTAAAGATCTAGGAGACCAACCCTTTCTTTTATATAGTAGTTCTTTTAATAGTTTTGTTAAAATTATTTCTATATATAAAAAAAAAAAATTTTTGGCAATCTTATAAAAATATATTTATCACTTAATATATCAACTAAACTAATTTACGCTTAGATAACTACAAAATTTTATGGAAAAATTACAAAACTACATAATTTGAATTACATTTCACAAAAATACAATATTTCAAAATTACTTCATAAATTTACACTTAAACACTCAAAATTAAATACAAATAAATCTACCCACACAATCCTACCCCCTTAATACTATACCCTAAACACTAATTAGCGAACCCAAATGAAAAGATTTTAATTTTGATGATTTTTTAAAAGGTATAAATCAAACTTTTAAATTTTTGAAATGGTGTAATGACGTGAAAATATTGAATTAAGTGTATTTTTGTGAAGGAAAGGATAAAATGGTATAGTTTTGTGAATTCCTCAAATTTTATTTGTCAAAGTAATAATGTCAAATCTATATTTTATTTCATTCGTTTCACATAAATTTATTTGTCAAGTAAGAGCAACTCCATCAATGGAGACACTCTCATGTCTAATTTGTAATATTGATAATTTTTTTAATGTAATTTTATGTATAAGACACTTTGATGTTTACGCAGCATCCATTGGTAGACATTGCGGTGTTTTTAAAAAAGAGGAATTCACAAAACTACACCTTTCTTCACTTCCTTTACAAAACTCTATGTAATTCAATTTTTTCACATATTTACACCTTTCAAAATTTTAAAAGTTTGATTTACCCTTTAAAAAATGTTCAAAATTAAAATCTTTTAATTTGGGTTCGCTAATTAGTGTTTAGGGTATAGTATTAAGGGGGTAAGATTGTGTGGATAAGGTTTATTTGGATTTAATTTTTAGTGTTTAGGTATATTTTTGTGAAGTTATTTTGAAATGATGTAGTTTTGTGAAATGTAATTCAAATGGTGTAGTTTTGTAATTCTCCCTTAAAAAAACTTTTGCATTTTTTTTTTTGAAAAAAACTTTTGCAAATTTAAACAGAAATAAAAAAACAAAAAAAAAAAAAAACTTGGAAAATGATCAAATTGGCGACATGTGTCGTTTATTTTCATATAAGACACAAGTCTTATTTGCCTAATATAAGACACAAGTCTTATTTATTTTCATCACATTTGCTTTTTTTCTAATATTTTAAAAATAAGACCTAGCCCAAAAACCAAAAAGGACCCTCCACTGGAGATGGTCTAAGATGTCATTTTGCATGTCTAGAAAATACGATACTATTTTTTAAAATGATTTTGTTTTTTATTTTTTTTAAAATGAATTTATAGTTACTTTATGTATTAAAAACCATCAAACCCTTTTATTATATGTAATAATATGTATGTAACACATTTACACATAGTTTTAACAAAAAAAACACATTTACACACATATATATATATATATATATATATAATAGATGGATATTGCGTATATGGTACGGTGGCGAAGAAGAGTGTCTTGGCATTAAATGTGAACACAGAGGCTGCATGGTTTAGGCCATTTACTATTCTCATGCCTCTCTTGCACTTAACCTCCTCCCTACTAACAAAACTATTAATTCATTGCCTAACATTTGATTTTTTCAATTCAAAATAGTTTATAATACTTTTGAGTAGCTGAAATCGATTTCAATTTCCTTCGTCATTATTCCCTCCATTAGTTAGAATAATTTTATTGAGTAATTACTTTAAGTACCACTAAATAGATTTTTATCTCAAAAATACCAAAATCTTTTTTCTGTTCGAAAATGTCACTTAATATGTTTTTGCCAAATGTATTACAGGATAATGCTATATTTTTGGTGAAAAGTAGTATTTTCTGAAATTACCAAACATTTCTTATGGTTTAAACTTTAAATTTTTTTCGTTGGAAAATAATGATTTTGACCTTTTAACAAAAAAAAAAATAATGATTTTGAAATAAATAAAAATATGTTGCCAGTTTCGGGCTTTTTAGACCAACATTATAGGGGCTTCCACAAAGGCTTTTGTGGCCCAAAAACATTAAAAAAAGTAAAAAAATTAAAAAATTTTAGGAGGCGCATATTGAAACTCTTAGGTTAGAGTCGACTTCTTCCTTCTCCTCTCTCCTTTCCTCCGCCTCTCTCCTTCTCCTCTCTCCTTTCCTCCGGCGATTCCAGGTGAAAAAACAATCAAATCAGTCTCTCTCTCCCTTCTCCGCCGCCAAAAACTATCTCCCAGCTGCTCCGACGAATACCCACCGGCGAAAGAATCGTCAAAGGCACCTCGAAAGAATCGTCAAAGCACCTCCGTCGATCTCTACGTCGTCACTTCTCGCAGGTAATCTATTCTCCATCACATCTACACGAATCTAGGCCGAATCTAGAACGATTCGAGCTTAATTTCAGTGGTGGATCTATGTTATTTTTGTCTTATTTTAGATTCTTCTATTTTGATTTCGACTTATAATCATTTTCGTTTTCTGTATCTATGATTTTGATCTTCATTTTTTTCAATTTTTTTTTAAGAATCCCTATATAGTTCTTCTACCTATAATCACCCTCTTTCATTATATTTTCTACAAATCTCTTAATCACCATTTTATTATTTAAAAATTAGCTAAGAGTCAATAAATACCTCTTCCTATAACGATGCTCTTAATGTTTGCCATAAAATAGAAGAAAAAAAATTAGTCCCATCATATGTTTTAGGGTTTTAAAAGGATACACAACGAGATTGGCAAGGCCCAAAACTAAACCATTAAAAGGCTCAATTACTAAACTATAACTTGATGAAATAAATCAATAATTAGTGGGCTTTTAATAGCTGGTAAATTTGATTACCGTTTATTTTATAAAATACTAGATGAAATCCCGCGTAATACGCGGACAAATTACATAAAAACATTTTATAATTATATATTAATAATTTTATTAAATTTGTATCGTTATAGTTAGATTTAAACGGAAACTAATATTATACCCGTTATTTTATTAACAAATAATATAAAACACACAACAACATATTAGTTAATAGTAAATAATTGATTTTTACTTTTTCAAACAATTAACAAAATAAAATAACACATTTTTTGTTTTATTACATTGCTTTTGTTATTACATGAAAAAAATTATTTTAAATTAATAATTAGATAGTGGATCCTTGAAGATAACAAATAAGTTATCATAGAGATTTTTTTTATTTTTCAAGTAATTTTACGTTTTTATTTTTTCTTATTTCTAATTATTTTGTTTTTATTGATTATTTTTAAAAATATTGTTAAATTTTTCTTTTTCTATGTTATTTTCCTTATTTGTGATTATTTTATTTTTAATTATTTGATAATTAATGTTAATTTTTTTATTTTTGATTATTTTCCTTATTTCTGTTTTTTTCAATATTGTTAAATTTCCATTTTATAAAATGTATATGTATCAAATTTAATACACATGTCATGATCTCAACTAACCATTACAAATGTTACGATCTGGTGAGTTATAATTTTGCGTGCGATCACTTTTATATAATAAGATTCCCGGTTGACGCGGATCCTCGCGTAATCACGGCGAAGGATTATTTTTTTAATATGTTTCCTTTTTTATATACAAAACGAAGGTTTTTTCCTTCTTTTTTCTTCTTTTAAAATTATTTAAATTTTCCATTTTTAAAATTTTTCATTTTCCATTTTCCATTTTTTCTTCTTCTTTTATTCTTTTTTTAAGAAGATTACTTATTTTAAAAATGATAAATGTCAGGATCTAAATTAAATGTGACACGTGTCACGATCTGGTGAGTTATAATTTTACGCGCTCTCTTTTATATAATAAGATTATCCGCCAAAGATGTGTACCGTAACAAACACTTAACCTAAAACTCAAAGCGAAATAAAATTTAAACCAAAAAAAAACAAAAGAAGTAATAAACATTTTTCATTACAAACAATCACCTTAATGATTATTATTACTCATTCGATAAATAAGAAACAACAAAATTCAAGATTCAACACACAAATTAAGAACTCTTTCATGGGAAAAAAAAAGAAATAAACTTGATGAAGGAATAAAAGAAAACAACTTGAATCACATTAATGATGAATTGATTAGTTAACAAAGGCACATTTCCTCCTGATCTCACCATTTTTACCAGTGAGGATTTGGACGAAACCGAGTTTAACCATTGAGTCAGCGAAATCTTTGTTGAAAGTAGCACCATTAGTTAAAACTTGAGTCTCAACGTATAGCCTGGTCTGCAAGTCATCAAGAAGTGTTGAGTCAGATGTGAAATAACCCTTCTTTTGAGCCACGGTGTTGAAGTAGTGCGAGTCAAACTTCATGACACTTCCTGGATCCATATCCACACTGGTCTTGAAATCAGTTGGCTTGCATCTTTTCTTCAATGACCTAACATAGGTAGGGTTCATCGACGGATCAAAATCGCCTTTCCCCGTGAAATTGTAGATTCGGGCGTTGATCAAAGCACAAGAAGATACTCCAATAGTGTGAGCCCCTTCTCAATTAAAAAAAAAAACAATCATATTTAGCTTCATGTTCTTGATTATCAAGAAACTTATAAGTCTTTTAATTGAACCTCGAGATAAAGTTTGTATAGAGAAATATATATACCCGAAAGAACGACGAGGTCTTTAGTGTTAAGACCCTTGGCAATGAAATTCTTCTTAAGTGTTTTTACATCGGCGAAAGGGGATGGTAAGTTAGCCTCTAACATTCTCGAGATGCGACCGTCCCTACGCCCCAATGGAACATCCCACGACGGCCCTCCTATCTAAAATTATATCAATCAATTAGTAGAATAAGTTAGTACTTACACAAAATGTTTATAATTGGTGTGAAAAGTTAGTATTAATTGAATGTTTACCACTAAGACGGCATCTCTAGCGACCAAGGCAAGAACATCAGCGCAAGAAACAACACCAGGACAGTTCTTTTCGAGAGCTCCCTTGACAGCATCGATCACTTCAAAGCCTCTGAGAGTCGAGTTAGGGCGAGCGTCTCTTTCGGCATCCTTATTTGGAGATTTCAAAAGAACCGAACCATCACATCCCTAATGTATATTAATACCAAAAAAGCAGTGTTAGCGCGGTTCATATAGTATTCATAATTAATATTATGTTAATTAAAACGATACCTATTGTCAGTTGGTTTTGAGTTGAAATCTGATATTAAACGATAAATATCATATAAGAAAATTAAAACTTACTCTAACAAAGCAGTCATGAAAATGCATCCTGAGAAGTGCGGCAGCAAGAGATGGCCTGCGAGAAACGTATTGAAACGTTACGCGGCGAACAATGGTTTCGACCTGTGGACATTTGAAGCGGTAAAAGTCGAGGTCAAGATCGCCTTTAAAAAATGGGTTTCTGTATGGAGTTGCAATGGAAACTCCAACAAGACCAAGAAGAACAACAAGGGCAAGCAAGTTCTTGATGAGAGCCATTGTTGTGTTCTCTGATCTTTCTTTGTTTGAGTATTAAAAGCCAAGTTTTGGTGATGAAGAGAAAGAAGAAAGCTTAAGGGCTATTTATACAAGTCATTGGAGGGGAGGTTTTTTGAAAAAGTCCATTGCTAAATTGTCAACATGGAATTAAGATAATAATTAACCATTAACAAATATATATTCTTATGTTTCTTTCGTAATATTTTTAAGAACATTGCAAGCCTCCACGATCTTCCTTATTCTTGTTTTGATTATAATATTTTTCAGCCGTCTCAGTAAAATAGTATTCTCAAAACACGAACCAATACAATAAAATTTATGTAAATTAATATTTCGATAAGTCAATAAATGTTTTGGTTACACATTCATTTTTTTGAATACAATTAATGCATTTGTAAATTACTAAAAATGAAAATCATAATCCTGGTATTATAAATTTATTGAAATTTAATTTATATTAGTACTCTATAAACTATGACGGCTATAAAAAATATATATATAACTAGTTTGTCATGTGTGGAACACACGTTGATTATGTTTCCTTAACTGATCGTATATTTTTTTTAACTCTGTTACGCCCCGTTGACTTTTCAATCCAACTTGTAAATTAAAAAACATAAAATTTATATGCAAGCATGTTCAATAACGTCTGTGGTTTACACGTTCCGTGACTATTGTCAATATTTAGTCGCAAGATAAAATAACCAACATATTTTTTACTAAGAAAAAACAAAAATAAATAACCAACACAAGTCCACAAAACCTTACAATATACAGAGAATGGTACAAAAGTTAATAGTAATATTCATATTTATATGAACGTATGAATAATATGACCGTTACAATAATATTTACAAAATTGTCCCACATTTTATGGTAATTACAAAAAATGGCATAAATATTTCGAGATTGACAAACCCGCCTCTAATTTTCTATATTTATTTGATTCTTAGTGCTGGACGAGATGATGCCAACTTTGAATAATTAATTGGTCCTCATTGAGCAGTTGAACTTTAATTTATTTTTAACAGTTTTATTTTAATGTCTTAGTCGGTTTATTTAAATTTATAGTTTAATTTCATATAACAGATGTGTATGAACTATGAAGTTCGTAGACGTGTAGACGATGCTAATGTTTTTTTAAAATTTTATTGCATTCTAGAAACAAAGATTAGGCTCCAGATATAAGTAACAACAGTTTAAGACAGAAAAAAAATTGTAAACAATAAAACAAGAATATACGTTGTAAAGTTGATATACATGTTAATTAGTTTTATATTTTATTAAAATTTGATATCCTCTCATATATTATCAGTATGCAAAGGTATAGTGCTATATATTATTCTGGTATTTAATAGTTCATCATACATATTTAATTATTTATACTACCTTTAGGAATTATAATCTTGCCCGTTAGTGATTGTTCGTTACGGTCGTCTAGTTGTAATATTATGGATTAGGTCTAGTGCTATATATTATTCTGGTATAAAGAAATATCAGTGATATCACTATACGAGTTTTTCATTAATAACGAAACACTTGTTTATAGAAATTTATAAAATTTATCACATATTCTTTGATCTGAGGAAACTAGTTAGCCTTATTTTTGGTCAATAATCTAAAATTAGATGTCATATAATCTCAGTTTGATATAAGAAAAAAGTTGTACGTACGAAATTTCTCTCCCAGGCACACTTGTCGAGAAAGAGCTGAAATTGGCATCCTTATTGCAGAACCGAGAACCAAGATCCTTCTCACCCACTTTTCTTTACCACTAATAAACTTTTTTCAAAATTGTTTCCCAAAATAGCAAAAACTTCTTAGCCAAAGGTCTGCTGGTTAAAGGAATTATCGCCGGTGAGTTCCCCCTGGAGGGAGATGACCTCCACGACGGAGCCTAGAAGCCCAGTTCAAACCACCATCATAACAAACCAACTTTATATCATGGCGGTACTCTCCATCTCCCCACGTAAAACCTCCGGTGGTGAAAACCTCCCCACCCAAGGATACTAGAAGGAAGAAGGAAACTAACAGGTAAGACTCGCTCTACTTGTGAACCATCTCACTTTTAAGTGAAGAACATTTCATACCTCTGTTACAGAAGGCTTAAAGAAACATAGAAGAATCCTCAGACTTAAGCAACTTCCAATACTATGTCTCGACGCCTAACTTACCAGGAAAAAGGTAAAGCAATAGCAGAGTCAGGTCTAAACCAAAGGAGGTCAAAGGTTAAAGTCCCAGATTTCGACAACTCCGAACTTATCGAGAAACATAACCTGACCATACTAGGAAGACTTACCAACCCAAAAGCTCAAAGGATGTGGTCTCTAATCCCCTTTTTGGCAGACCACTGGAAGACTTCTACTCGAGCCATAGGCTCAGATATGGGACATGGCATAGTCCAGTTCCAGTTCAGCACTGAAGCTGATGTCCAAACAGTACTGGATAATAGACCTTACCATTTCGCCAAATGGATGATCCTCTTTGAGAGATGGGAACCAACAGCCTCAAGAGAGTTCCCATCTCAAATACCTTTCTGGATAAAGGTACAAGGCATCCCACTACATTATTGGTCGGAGAACACTATGCGAAGTATCGGAGAGGATATTGGGAAGTTTGAAGGCTTGGAGATAACAAATGCGTATGCTAAGGTGAAAGCCTCAGTTAACGGACTTCAACCCCTGATTATGAAATCAACGGTGGAGTTCTCTAATGGAGATGAGGTAGAAGCTACTCTGGTCTATGAGAAACTTGAGAAACACTGCTCCTACTGCCTCATGCTAGACCATGAAGCCAAAGAATGCCCTCATGTGGCACCTCCCCTGACTAAAAGAGAAGAAACAGCAGAGTATCAACGGCAGGATAAGAACCAGCAAAGCTTCAAGGACCAGAACCGATACAGAACCTCCGAAGAGAGAAGAAGCCAGAATACCAAGCTGGACTATTCAAGACCTAAGGCTAAACTTCCAGGATGGGGAAGTAGAGATTCTCTGGCTAGAAGTAGAGAGTACCAACCCATAAACTACTCTAGAGATCACCACCCCAGGAATTATTCTAGAGAGTACAGAAGAGGACCAATATCCTCAGGAAGTGAAGCGAGAAACCAGAGATTGAACTTTGAGCCAAACAGGGAGTGGAGAAGGAAAGAACCAGAAATTGGAAACACTCAAACCCATCGCCAATGGGAAAGAACAGACTCATCAAGATCTCTGAAATCACCGAGAAGAAGCGAGATCTCTCATAGAAGAGAAGAAGAACTGCCGGTGACCACACCTTTAGAACTACCACAAGCAGCTCTAACGGAAGCTATTGGAGACCTGCGCGAGGTTATGACACAATATACTATTTGCGCTGATCCAACAGAGAGCGCAGCGAGAAGGGAGAGATACCGACAAGCAGAATTATCAGGTCAACTAGAGGAAGCAGCTATTCAAATAGTCACTGCCAAGCTTTCAAATATACAACCTTTGGAGTTTGAGGTTGAGAGAGCTCATGTCATTACCCCTGAAAGAATCCCAATCAGAGAGAGACTAGGACCAGTCAATGAAATAGGGGAAACGTCCAATCCCTCTGGTTTGCCAGAGACAAGCAGCCAACAAAAAAGAGCCCAAGCAAAACGTAAAAACCAGGGGGAGACCTCGACGACAAAGAAAAAAATGGATCCAACAAGCACTAGGACTCCAGCCAGCTGGTAGCAAGCTCGAGGAAAAGGAAAACTGCAGTAATTCAAAACTCTCCTCGACTAAGACAAATTGCGCCCGCAAGCAAAAGGAGTAAAACCGTAGCAGCAGGCTGCTCTAGAAACACTATCCCTCGTAATGAGGAGAACCTTAAGGCCAATAAGCCACCAACCGGCAAGTCAAAACCTCCAATGCCGAGGAAGGGGAAGGGTTTGGATTTTCCCAAACCACCAAGTCCTCTTCCTTAAAAATTGCGAGCTGGAATTGTCAAGGGCTGGGGAATCCTTTGACAATTCGGAGAATCCGGGATATAAAGAGGAGTATATTCCCGGAAATTTTCTTCCTCTCGGAGACCAAAAATAATGATGAATTTATCCTCCGAAAATTAAGCTCGATGGGGTATGAAGGATTTAAATCAGTTCCACCACATGGAAGAGGCGGAGGAGGTCTAGCTTTATTCTGGAAACAGGGCATCATGCTAGAAGTCCTTGCAGCTTGTGATAACTTTATCGACACAAAACTAATCCATGAGGGGAACACCATGTATGCCACCTTTATCTATGGAGACAATGATAAAAATTCGAGGAAACAAACATGGGAATTCTTAATTAGTGTAGCAAACATTCGTGAAGCCCCTTGGTTTGTGACAGGGGACTTCAATGATATATTCGATAACTCCGAGAAATTAGGAGGACCAACAAGACCAGAGGGCTCTTTTATCGATTTCAGATCCTTTCTATCAGAAGGAGACCTCTACGATCTGAAACATTCAGGGGATCCATTATCATGGAGAGGAACACGCTACTCCCACCTAATTCGAAGCAGGCTTGACAGAGCTATGGCAAATAGCGACTGGTTTGAATTGTACCCTCAAGCAAGATGCGACTATCTACGTTTCGAAGGCTCGGATCACAGACCAATTATCTCTCACTTTGATTCATCAAAAAGAAGAAGAAGAGGAATCTTCAGATATGACAGAAGATTGAGAGAAAATGACGAAGTGAAAGAATTAATTTCAAAGGTCTGGAAAGACAAACCGAATAACCCAGTGGGCTTGCGCTTGGCCCATTGTAGAAGGGCCATAGTTCTCTGGAACAAAGAGCAACATCTGAATAGCCAAAAACGACTCGAAGAACTTAAACTGAAACTGGAAGCGGCCATGGTAAGTCCAATACCAGATAATCTCGAAGTCAATAAGATCAATGAAGAGCTAAGAGAATCCTATAAATCTGAAGAGGAGTTTTGGAAGCAAAGAAGTAGAACTAGTTGGCTCCAACTAGGGGATAGAAACAATGGGTATTTTCATGCAATTTCAAAGGGCAGGAAGGCCATCAATGGTATCACTGTCCTAGAAAAGGAAGACGGAGATGTCCTTGATAAAGAAGATCAAATCGTGGAGTATATAGTGGACTACTTCAAAAAAATCTTCACATCTGAACAAGGTGAAAGAACTAAGACCATCGAAGAAGCAATTCAGGCATCAATCACTAATGAAACAAATCTCCAGCTCATTCAGGATCCAACACCAGAAGAAATCAAATCTGCAGCTTTCTCCATTAGCGCCGATAAGGCACCTGGTCCAGATGGATTCTCAGCCAGCTTCTTCCAATCTAACTGGCAAGCTTTAGGACCGGCAATAATTAAAGAAATCCAAACTTTCTTTGATTCGGGAGTCATGCCTTCAGGTATAAACGAAACGTTTATCAGGCTGATCCCGAAGACGACATTAGCAAAAAGGATCACAGAATATCGACCCATTGCGCTGTGCAATGTATACTACAAAATTATCTCAAAAATCCTCACAAGTCGGCTTCAACCTCTTCTCCCGGAGTTAATATCAGAAAACCAATCTGCTTTCGTCCCAGGAAGATCAATATCAGACAATGTAATGATAACGCACGAGATGATGCACTACCTCAAGACATCAGGAGCTAAAAAATATTGTGCAATGGCTGTTAAAACAGATATGTCGAAAGCGTATGACAGAATCGAGTGGGATTTTGTGGAACAAGTTATGCAAAGACTTGGTTTTCACCCAAGATGGGTTAACTGGATTATGCAATGTATAAGATCAGTATCCTACTCCATAATTTTCAGCAACGAAGCAAAAGGCTATATTAAACCATCAAGAGGGATTCGTCAAGGTGACCCCTTATCCCCATTCATCTTTATCTTGTGTAGTGAAGTGCTATCGGGTTTATGTGCTAGGAGCAAAGTGAAAGGAAAGCTGAATGGGTTGAGAATTGCAAGGAGTAGTCCCCGCATCAACCACCTACTTTTCGCAGATGACACTATGTTCTTCTGCAAAACATCAACAGAGAATGTCAAGGAACTAAACCGCATTCTTAGCCAATACGAGAAAGCATCGGGACAAACCATCAATGCGCACAAGTCATCAATCACCTTTTCGAGTAAAACTCCACCAGAGATAAAGGATAGAGTAAAGCGAGAGTTAAAGATTCAAAAGGAAGGGGGAGTAGGGAAATATCTTGGTCTGCCTGAACACTTCGGGAGAAAGAAGAAGGATATGTTCACAGCTATTGTCGATAGAATCCGTCAAAAAACCATCTCGTGGTCCTCAAGGTTTTTATCGGGAGCTGGAAAGCAAATTTTGCTAAAAAGTGTCCTCTCCTCAATGCCTGCCTACGCCATGTCATGTTTCAAATTACCCGGATCTCTGGTGAAGAGAATTCAGTCTGCGTTGACAAGATTCTGGTGGGACTCAAAGGGCGACGAGAAGAAGATGGCCTGGATATCTTGGGAGAAGATGACTCAACATAAGAGTAAAGGAGGTCTGGGATTTAGAGATGTCTCCAGCTTCAATGATGCCCTCCTTGCAAAATTAAGCTGGCGTATTTTAAATCAACCTAACTGCCTGCTAGCAAGAGTGCTAAAAGGAAAATATTTTGTATCATCCTCCTTTATGGACTGCCAATCACCAGCTTCACCTTCCCATGGCTGGAGAGGGATTCTTATTGGTCGAGATCTTATTGCAAAACAAACAGGATGGGTCATCGGCAATGGAGAATCAGTGCGTATTTGGAAAGATAATTGGCTATCAACGGAGAAACCAAAAACTCTGTTTGGACCAGCAAATCAAGGATGTTTGGAGCAACGAGTTTCAGACCTAATCAATCCGAACACTAAAGATTGGGACAAGGAGAAGATCAACCAAATTCTCCCTCTGCAGAGGGAAGAAATTTTAGCAATAAAACCAAGCCTTAAAGGCTTAAAAGATAAGCAGATCTGGTTAAAAAACAAGAGTGGGAGCTATACCACAAAGTCGGGTTATTTCGCAGACATGGAAGACCGTCAAAAAGATCATTTAAGGATTCCAACACAACTCAACTGGATCACGGACATATGGGGTTTAGCTACAGCCCCAAAAATTAAAACCTTCATGTGGAAGGCTGCAGCAGGAGCTTTACCAGTCGGAGAAAAACTGACGATTAGAATCCGAGAGGCAGATCCACGTTGTGTGCGATGTGGAGAAACTGAAACCATCACCCATCTTTTATTCTTGTGTAACTTTGCCAAGCAGGTATGGGAGGAAGCACCCTTTTCACCATTGCCATCCTTTACGTCATCGTCCAATTTTGAGGACCAATGGATGGGAGTAAAGAAGATTGTGACCTTACCACCAACAGGAATAAGTGTATGCTTGAGTCCGTGGATAGCGTGGAACCTATGGCTAGCAAGGAACAATAAAATCTTTAGTGGAAAACTATGGGCGGTAAAGGAGGTAATATCCAGAGCTTGTAAAGAAGCAAAAGAATGGCAATTAGCACAACAAGCTGAAAGAAAACCACATGACCAAAGCTTAAAGGAGAACAAGATCGCGGGACAAGAGGATGAAGACTGGATCCTCCAAACCGACGCAGCCTGGAAAGAAGAAATAAAAACCGCAGGTATTGGATGGTGTCTGTCGAAGCATCGACAAGAAAGGATAGAGAGCAATTCCCAAGTTCGCCATTCGGTGGAATCACCTTTGATTGCGAAGGGCTAGCGCTAAGAGAAGGTCTCTTGTGTGCGCCGAACTACGGTCACCGGAAACTTACAGTGGAGTCGGACTCACTGCAACTCATTAAAGCCATCAACAAAGGCTTAACCATTTCTCTCCTCTACGGCATCTTAGCTGATATAGCCGAGATTCGCCTCCTTTTTGAGAGAGTTGTTTTTAAATTTATCCCAGAAAGTTTAACTGTTAGCACACTACTAAGAGAATGCCTATCTTCGTATGTTGTTGAACAATTTTAAGTTTAATGGAATATTTTCGTGACAAAAAAAAAAAAGATGTCATATAATCTCAGCTATGTATAATGTCTTTTTGTTATTGATTATGACATTATAACGTTCGATAGTAACATCAAACAACTTTGTCTCTGATTGTTTTCAGTTACTTGCAAATTACATTAGCTCCATTTATAGACCAAACATTTACCCTATCTAATATTTACTTTATTACTATAATTAAGTAGATATAATTAGTTAGGGGGGTTGAAATTCACGTTTTTTATAGTAGTTACGTTTTATCTTAAACGTTTCTATATACATAGACATTTATAGTATATCAAATTTAATTAAACTTTTTTTGAAAGCAGGTAAAACAAGGAAATCATATAAAAATACAAAATAATGGGTGAAAAAGGATAAAATGATATATTCTTTTTCTTTTTATCGCAATATGATCTATTCAAAAGTCAGTAAAAATAACAAAATAAAAGAAAAAAAAAAAAAATACAACTCATAAGAGCACATGTTAGTTAGCTTAGATGGACCCACCCAAACGACCAAACATGCATAAATTTCTATATAAACCTCTTTTATATATCTCACTGATCAATACATTACACAACCACAAAGTGAACATAGTCCTCTCAAAAATACCACAAAATATAAAAGATGAATTGCTTGGGATTATTTACTCTGCTTCTTGTGGGATTGGTCGGACCAATCCAAGCTCAATTGCAGTTAAACTTCTATGCAAATACTTGTCCTAACGCCGAAAAAATCGTTCAAGATTTTGTGTCAAACCACATTTCTAATGCTCCTTCTCTAGCTGCTGCTCTCTTGAGAATGCATTTCCACGATTGTTTCGTTCGGGTAAACTAGTACTTTTTCGCACGCATTTTTATTTATTTATAAATCATTATAATTAGCGACGAATTAACCACAAATATTATATGTGCATGTATATATGTAGGGTTGTGACGGATCAGTACTTATAAACTCGACATCAAGAAACGCAGAGAGAGACGCAACTCCTAATCTAACAGTTAGAGGGTTTGGCTTCATCGACGCAATCAAATCTGTGCTTGAATCTCAATGCCCTGGAATAGTCTCTTGTGCCGATATTATTGCTCTAGCATCACGAGACGCTGTCGTTTTCACAGTAAAAATCATACTAGTATAGTAAGTTAATTACAAAATCTTTGTTCTGTTTCTCATTATATATATTTGTAGGGAGGACCAACTTGGAGTGTACCGACCGGGAGAAGAGACGGTAGGATATCAAATGCATCAGAAGCATTAGCTAACATTCCTCCTCCTACCAGTAATTTCACAAATCTTCATACATTATTTGCAAACCAAGGACTTGATCTTAAAGACCTTGTCTTACTCTCCGGTAAATCTTAAACCCTTACCACATTTTTTCTGCTATACCAGGAAGTTCTGGGCCGAATCTCAAGTATATTTTTCTAGTGTTACAAAGGTAGTGAAACATTTTAACCTATAGTTCAAGATTTGATGATAAAATGTGTTGTGGTATAATTATAGGGGCACACACAATTGGTGTATCTCATTGCTCTTCATTCACAAACCGTCTATACAATTTCACTGGTCGCGGAGACCAAGATCCGGCTTTAGACAGCGAATACGCAACTAATCTCAAATCAAGAAAATGTCCTAGCGTAAACGATAACCAAACCATAGTAGAGATGGATCCAGGGAGTCGCAAAACGTTTGATCTTAGTTATTACCAACTAGTTCTAAAGCGTAGAGGTTTGTTTCAGTCAGATTCTGCTCTCACTACTAACCCCACAACACTCTCAAACATAAACCAAATCTTGAAAGGCTCTGTGGAGAGTTTCTTCGCTGAGTTTGCTAAGTCTATGGAGAAAATGGGTCGTATCAATGTGAAGATTGGGTCACAAGGAGTGGTTAGGAGACAGTGTTCTGTTGCAAATAGTTAAAAAGGGGTGCAAAAATGTAAAATATGTGATAATTTGAGGGGTGTTTTGTGAAAATAATATTAAGGATGATGATTGTGATTGTGACCTTTTGTGATTTGTGTGTATGGATTTGGTTATAGACTTAGACCATGATTAATGGGGTCTTTTAAGTTGGGTTTTAAGAGAAAAGCCCATTAAATTAAATCAAAAAACAATTAATCCCTAAAACCCAACTCTCCAACCTCTTTATTCGGATGCGGTTCGAAAAAACCCTCTCAAAATTTGTTTTTCTCTTTCTTCGGAGAAACCAAAGACGTCGCGATTTTTTTCTTCTTCTCCGGCGACAAATCACTTCCTCCGATGAAATATAGTGTGAATCGACGACGAGAAGGTTGGTAGAAACCGATTTGAGAAGGATCTGAGAGAGATTTGTGAAGGGACGACAACAAAGATCGATTTCGAGTTTATAGGATTTTTGTTCTTATCAATCCCTTCAAAATCGGGGTTTGTAATCAATGATTTTATGTTTATATTGTTCGATTTAAGGTTTATATGAATCGTTTAAGCTTCTTTGTGTTTTGAGATTGAAATTTTTTTCATGTCCGAAAATTTTATGCTTAGGATTCATTTGATTTTAGGTTATATTGTTAGATTATAGGTCTATAGCAATCAATAAATCTTGTTTTTGTTATGAATTAGGACATAAACATAGAGTTTTATTAAGTTCAGTTTTAAAAAGTTTGTAAGCCATGGATTTTCAGTTTTAATGTGTTGATGCTTCTAACTTTGTTGCTTATGTTGTTTGTTATGGTATAATCAAGTGTTTTGCTTGCTTGTTGTTCTAATTATTGTTAACATATAATCATTGTAACAAATATAGGAAATATGATGGGGGTCCGAACGAGAATTCGTGATAGAGAAGCACATAAACAACTAAAAGCTGATCTAGTCGAGAATATATGGCAAAAATTTAGATAAAGTTTAATTTCAAATTGTGTTTTTTGTGTTTGTTTTTAAGTATGATTAATAAAATTATGTTTAAAATAAAATATATTTTTTTTTGTAATTTTTTTTTTAAGAACCAATTAAAAGTTCTACCAATAATACCCACTTTTTATTAATTTCACTATTAAATCTCTTAACCTTATTTTATTAATTCTTTTTGGCTAAAAACCCATTTTTGGGTTTTAGCAATGTTCATGCTCTTAGTCTTCAAGAAATAAAATTCGGTTTCTTTTAATATATGTTTTTGTCTTGTACGTTTCATGACAATATAGTTGGTTTGTGTACAAACATAAACTTATCTGCAAAAGAAAAGGATCACAAAGTGTTAAGAGAAAAGATAATAATTATATTTTCTTTATGGCTTTATGATTTCAATCATCTCGTTTTTTTATTAGTCTCTTCAATAATAATATTAATTAATTAGCTCGTGCATGGGTCATAATCATATTCTGCACCCGCTTTGGTAAATCTTCCTTTCATTCTTCTCTTTGTATTAGCAGTAGATTTTCGAGATTCATATCTAATTTGCATCTCAAATCTGCAAAATAAAATAAAATAGTAAACTCTCTTTAATTAATTAACCATATGTAAAATTATTAATTGATTATTTATACTTACTTGCGTTTCTTCTTCTTTGCAAAATATCTCTCCTTTGCCTCTAATCTTGCTTGTGGAGTATACACAACAGAAGCAAGTGTTTGATCCTTCCATGGTAACATTTCATCGGTCAAAATCAATTTCGATGTTCCACGGTCAACAGTATTATTGGTCTCTTCTTTGGTCTTTGAGGCAATGATTTGAGTTTTATTATTGTATTCCTCAAAACATTCATTAGCCAAAGATTCAATGTTGTTGTAATCTTTGTGAATAACCGATGACATACTATTATGTGATGATAGAATCTATAACAAAATAATATAAGATCAAACATAAACAATTAAATGCATCAATATTTGTAACAATATTTTTAGTATATAGTACCTTGTGATTGGTATTTGCATTGTGTTTGGTTAATTCGTCGATGATTTGATCGGTAATGATCAATTCTCCCCCTTGGAAATAATCTTTTAAGTCTAAAACTTCCTCGAATTCGCCGTCAAAATTGTTTAACCAAATATTATCTATATCTTTAGTTTCATAACCATTCAAGCCTGCACATGAACTATCCTGTGTATTGTGACACACAAGACGCATTAAATCGAAATAAAACACACAAATCTATCGTCAAAATAATATGATCCAACATTAACATTATATATAATATACCTTAGGAATGTCCAAATATTCATTTGCATGATTATCAAATTTTTGAATGAATCCAGAAGATGAGTCTCGATTTTTAAGAGGTAATGAAACAAAGGGATATTCACAATCAAGATCGATAAAAGAAGATGATGAAAATGAATCAAGAAGATCAAGATTTGGTGGATAAGTACTATATCCAGAAATATTATTATTAGAAGCGTTAGAGCATGTACATTGGTGTTTCTTAAAGAGATCTTAGCAGCTGGGACCCGTTAAATAGTTAAGATCTGGATCTTATATTTCCTATTTAAGATCCGGATCTTAACTATTTAGTGGGCCCTTTGGATACGTGGCGAACTATGATTGATGCGTTTTTAATTATTTTATTTTTGTTTTATTTTAAACTAATTGTTCATGGGTCCCAGTGAATAGTTAAGAAATTTTGAGGGTTTCTCTGTTGTACATGGTCTTACAAAGAAGAAAACGCGACGTGGCATTATTGGCGATTGAAACGCATGTTTGGCATAGACACAATTCTTGGTCTAGGCATTGGACACTCGCGGTACGCGAAACGCAATTGTTGCACAATATAATCCGAGAGTGATCTGACATTGGTGATCCCATTATGTAAATTTTTGAGAGAAAAAGGTAACTTTTTAATAGTTTGATTTGAAGATATTTATAGATTGTGATATTCACTAATCAAGAAAAAGTAACACGCTATAGGTTTTTGTACTTTTTCCTAACACACGGTGATTTAACACGTGGAAAAATGGATATTTTAAAATTCAGTTTTGCTTATTGTGAGGGATTTTGGGTGGCTCATACGGTAAATAAGTGGGAAAGTAATGTCTCCTTTTTAGGTGACGGGAAAAACGAATCTAGCAACGGTAATTTCGATTTACAAAACTTTTAATTAGTATAAAAATCTATTATAAGGATCTTTAGTTTTCGAGTCAAAATTTAATTTAATCAGCACTTAATTTCAAAATTGTACTTTTTTCTTCAAAATTGTACTTTTTAGTTCCCATTTTTATCTATTAATACAAATAAATAGAGTCTTACTTCTTTAATTCATAAACTATAACTTGGATTTTGTTAACAAATCTACATAATTAAAAACAAAATCGAAATATTATGACAACTTACAAGATTAATTTGTATGATCGAAAACTACTATATAAAAGTGTATGGGCCTGGCTATTAAATATTAGGCCCATTTAGCTAAGAGTGACATGATACCAGCACCAACAAGAAGAGCTATATGAGCCATAATTTGAAGACTTGTATTAGATTGCATCTTAGGGTGCATAAAGTCAGCGGCAAGAAAGTCAACCAAAGACATGTAGATAAGTATGCCTGCTGATGCAGAGTTAAGTACTCCTTGTACTATAAGTGCTGTTTGGCTTGTTTCTTTGTAAGAGTTTGCGATTCCCATTCCAACCGCTATTCCTATTGGTGTCGTTACAGAGAATAATATCGACATTATTGTTATTGACATACATTTGAAATTTCCCTGCAAAAAATATATATATACTTATATAAGACTATTAGAGATAAGATACATTTTGTGATTTAATCAAACCATATATCTAGCATGTTAGCTAGTGGTGTCTTACAAATCTTGTTATAACATAGTATTTGAATTTATCAGAAAAACATAGTATTTGAATTAATATGTAATTATTTTCATATTAGGAGAAAAAATTATATACTTAAATTAGTAACATGTGTTCTTCTTTTTTTATTAAAATAACATGTGTTTTACACCATAAAGATGATATAATAAAGGATCATATAAATTAAACTAGAGAAATACACAAAACTACACCCTTTCAACCTCTCCTTCAAAAAACTACACATAATTCAATTTTTTCTCATATTTACACCCTTTCAAAATTTTAAAAGCTTTATTTACCCTTTTAAAAATTATCAAAATTAAAATCTTTTCATTTGGGTTCGCTAATTAATGTTTAGGGTATATATAGTATTAAGGGGGTATGATTGTGTGTATATGGTTTATTTGGATTTAATTTTGAGTGTTTATGTGTAGTTTGTGAAGTAATTTTGAAATAATGTTAGTTTTGTGAAATGTAATTAAAATGGTGTAGTTTTGTAATTCCCCCGTTAAACTACTATAAACTATGTGTTCTTAACGAATATTTGTTAAAAAATGTGATTTTTAAGTGATATATATAAAAAGTTGACAAAAAAAAGAGTGATATATATAAATATGAAAATGTCTAAAGTAGAAAAGTCAATTTGTTGAATATTTTTTAGCAGTCACAAAGAAAGCCGCAAAGTTGGACAAGTAGACAACACACAACACAAACAACAATTGACCTAAAATTCAACAGATTATAATACCAATGAATCTTTACACCTATATTGATCTTAATTTTCATGTTTTATAAAGAAGAATAATAACAAGAGAAAATAAAAGAAAAGAAAAGATAGTATATAAATATGGGTACCTGAGCGATGCAACCACCAAGGCCAAGACCTTCGAAGCATTGATGAAACATTAAAGCAGCAAAGAGAGCTTTGGCAGTGTCTGGATTTTGTGATGCTCCTAATGATATTCCTATCACCACTGAATGTACTATTATTCCCACCTCCAACACCTGTTTTTTTTTTATATAAAATTAAATAAATAAATTGATTTGACTTTTATTACTATATAAGAGGGCAAAAGTTTATTTCTCTAGCTTTCACTTTTAAGAACTGTATACTCTGTGGTCAAAGTTATTTATAAACTTGCAGTAAAGGGTACAAAAGCGTACTAAAAGTTATTTTCTGGAGTTATTTTACCAATTTACTATATTGGGTAAGAGTTGATTCTCAAGCTTTAACTTTTCGTGGGGCCCTATAATATGTGGTTAAAACTCTTTGAATAATCTTTTATCAACAGAACCAAATAAACTATGCATTAAAAACTCCTACTATATGGCACATTTGAATAGTATATATGTATTCAAAGAAATAAAAGTATGTATATAAAACAGTCAAATAATTAAGTAAAAGTCCCAATCCAAAAATTACAAGATATATTTTAACATCAAATATTTTAGATGGTTCATATAACTGTCTATTCTTGCAAATCCAAAGAGTACACCACACGGACCACATGTATATACAGATATATATATATATATATATAGCTGCTAATTTGAATATCAAATATTTACAAAAAAAATATAAAAATGAAAATAAAGAGCTATAATTTATATTAAATTACCTGGGCCACAACACGGGTCCGGCGAAGCTGAACATGAGATTCACCAGAATCAACCCCAACGATTCCATGCGTGTGACCATGTGCATGCACGTGCAACCCTATCTCTTCTCCACCGCCACCTCCACCGTCACCGTCACCAATCTTTTTAGAAGTCTTAAAATGCGATTTATGAAAATATGACGTGGCAAACGAGTCAACGGACAAAGTCAATATCGCAGCAACCATAGCTATAAACCCAGTGAAAGGAAACTCCCAAGCTTCCCCTTTCAGACATGGTGACGTCAGCTTCTCGTAGCCTTCGGGCAACACGTGCATAAACCCTGTGGCTAATATTACTCCGGCGGCGAAAGCTTTCGTCACGAAGAAGAAGTTTGTCTCCGGTCTAAGCGACGGGAAGACTCTTCCTAGTAAAGGGAATAGAACGCCGATAACTCCGGCGACGAGAACGGAAGGTATGGCGGCGATTTTGTATTTTAGAGCGCCGGCTTTGTTTTCTTGGTCGTGTTCCTGTGAACACTCGTCGACGTCGGCGGCAGCGGATACGGCGGCGGCGAGGAAGAGAGAGATTATGATGAAGAAGAAGTGTAAGAGTTTGATGTTTTGTGTTAGTTTCATCTTATTAATTAAGGTTTTGTAATGGTTTTAAATAGAATTTCTTGATGAGAAGAAGTGGGTGATTTAAGAAGGAAAAAAAAAAAATGGAGAGATCATGCATAGTCTTTATCTCAAAATGGGTGTATATATAGATACATATTTTAATCTTAACATGTGGTATTCTAATGTAATATTTATTTTTTTATTTGAAAATGTATAAAAACAAAATTATGTAACTTTTGTATTAACAGTATATCTTTATATAATGCAATATTACTATTACATTTAGTGTATTTTTCAATAATTTATGTTTTACAACATTATATCAAATTACAATCATAGTTTAATTTATAATGAGAAAATAGGAAAAAAATCTAATTGGTACGAATTAGATTTGCTGATGGTAAAAGGATTTGATTGATTAACTAAAGTGAGAGAGTTGGACATGCAAACTGCAAAGTGTACTAATAAATTGTTTTACTCGTGATTAGTTTTTTTTTCTACATTTGAGTCACAAATGGTCGGCCCATTAGCCAAATCTACACTATCGTAGGCGCGGGGAATCGATTCCGGGTGGGGTGGTGCTACCTGCCTCCTGTGGACTTATGACTGCCACTAGACCAAGGTCACTTCCCCCTCGTGATTAGTTTAATTACATCTAAAGCTAAAATATTAAAATAAAGAGCTTTTACTCTTTCCACCTCCAAATAATGTCGAGAGAATGTCGACATAATATGTAAAAAATTATCTAAAACAAAAGTTGACTGCTCTGTTTGCCTAAGCATATATGAAGTCAAACGAGTCAAACCTTTAATAATGTCGATATTATTACTCCATCCCCAGTCTTTTATTTTTTTTGTTAAAGACTTAAAGTTATCATATATAGAAACCTTTTTTTTATAAAATGTGCAAAACGAAATTCATTTAATATGTATAGGTATATAGATAATACAATAATTTGGCGTGTTGGTCGAATATTTTTAAATTATTATAAAAAAACTCTTAAATATAAAAGATACAAAGTCCGACACAATCTACAAGTATGTATCCATGATTTTGAAACTAATATCACAAATTAATTTTGGATATTTTAAGGTAGACACGAATATATAACTTCATAGTTTTGTAGCATGCATTTGATTTACTATTAGCGAAATTGAATATATAACTTCATAGTTCTGATTTAAAGTGTAAACACAAAAAAAACATACCCTTTGTATAGTTCTTTTGTCATTAAATCATTAAACCATCTCCGATCTCCGATGTATTTCTCCATTTTGGAGTTCAAAATGGAGTATTTTCAAAATGGAGATGAATTTTACTCTAATGTATTTCTCCATTTTCTACTCTATAAAAAAATATTCTAAGTATATTCTTTTTCTCACTTTCTTATTAATTACAAATATTGCCTCCAATTTTTATAATTTACAAATTAATCTTATTTATTTATCTTCTACAAAATTAATAGAAATTATAATATTATTTTAATAAAACCATGTAATTAAAACTACATTACATCATAAAATAAAACATAGATATTATTCAATTATTTCTATTAGTGGATTTTTAACTTATATTTTTTTGTTAAATCTTTGTTTTAGTTTCTTGTTGTTGTATTTTAAAAATCAATTTTTTATGTTTATTTTGTGTTATTATTGTATTTTGAAATTTAAAATTAGTTAAATATTTATTTGCAAAAAAAATATTGTTTTCATATTTTTTAGTTTACTAATAACAAACACTTGATTTAAAACATAAATTAATAACAAAACAAATGAATATAAATTTTGAAGGACTATTGTGCAATTAAAATAGTTCATCTCCATTATGGAGTAGAGATTAAAAATTCTCCATAAATAGAGTAGAAAAGTTGTTTTCTCCATTTTAGAATAGTAAATAGAGTGGAGTTGAAGATGATTTTTTCTCCAAAAAGGAGATATACTCCAAAATGGAGAAGTGTTGAAGATGCTCCTAGTCAATGGTTTGCATTAGTTGTGAATTTCAACTTTCGATGACTTGGGTTTTGTTCAAAATAAATTATTCATTTTGTTTTTGATAATAAATTTAAGCGAAGAAAAGACGACAAGATGACAAATGCACATGATAAGATCACATATATACTACCAAACAACTCAGATTAATAAGCAAAAAATCTAAATTAGGGTACGTGTAAATGTTATTAATTTGATCGGTTATATATATACTAACTATATACGGAAACGAAATTGAAAAGAATATATTTCAGGTTTCAATAGCATGACTACAAAATGCAATGAGATTAATTGAATTACATACATATGTAAACACAAAGGCACGAAACTTATGTAAAAGTTACGACAAGATTAGAAAATTTAACCCAACAAAAAAAAATGAATATTGCTTGGTCAGAAGAAAAAAAATTGATGTATACACGATGTATTTTTAGATTAAAATTTCCATTTTTGGAGTGGCGCCACTTAAGAAAATTGTTTTGATTGTTTGTGGGCCTAGAGCTTTAATATTTACTAAATACTATCCTATTTTATTCTTGTATGCCAAGAAAGGTCATATATGACATTATCAACACAATAATCCGAACAATTTTAACATTTATTGAAATGGAAAATTCTTAGATAAACCATCCAAATCTGATTTTGAGAGAAAAAAAAAGGAAACATTTGTTTTTTCTTTTAGTATACTGTAATAAATTAATAGAAAAAGGAAAATTCACGAAAAAAGGAAACAATTTTAGGATGTATATGATAAATAAGCAAACCAAAAAAAAAGGAAAAAGAGAATACAACGATATTAAATATCTTACAAATTTCAAATCCGGGCTAATATTTCTTCTATATATAATCTCTCCATTGCACAATTCTTTTGTCACGAGATCATATTTTACATCAAACAAACTCTCTTTACTTCTCCCTTTCTTTCTTTTCTTAAATCTAAAAAACCATGGAGAATAACAACACTCCTCTTCTTCCTCCTTACGAATTAAAACTCGAGCATCAAATTAAACAACAACAAGAAGCTAAAGATTTCACTATCGATGTTACTACCAAGATTTTAAAAGGATCTTCTTTGTTACAAGAGATGTTTTTCTCCTCTACTATCGATAATTTCATATGGGAAGACGAAGATTGTCAAGAGAAAGCAGAACTCTACGAATCTTTTGTCGATGCTGGAATAATCGAACTCGAATCTCAGTTTTTGCTTAATGACATTATTTTGTACGTTTGTTACAAAATACAAGAACTTGATATGGAGTACAAAGGAGTTTTCACGTTGATGGTCGAAGTTACAATACCACATGAACCGGAACCGGTCGTGCTTAACCGATACCAAGAACCAATTGCTATGACGAAGACCACATGTGTCCCTTAATATCACAAGAACAAAAAGGAAGTATGTCTAGGGTTTGTTACTTGGAAGAGAAGCAGTTATGGTTTTATTTTTCCTTTATTTGTGATATATTTTTCTCTTTTTTAATTTCGTTATTGCAAAGGAGATACATATTCATATTTTAATTAACATATTCTAAAAAAATGTGTGGAATGGATGTTAGCATTCACTTAACATTACAATAAACACAAACACCTAAAGAAAAGTGATTGCTTCGGAAATTAAGAGATTAACGGATAAATAAAGGATCAAATATTTTGAAATAATTTAGACTATAACAAATATTTTCTCTAGAAGAGTTCAGCACAAAGGGTTCACAAAAAGTAAAAACAACCAAAAATATGACCGTTGTTGATTTCACATAGAAAAAAAGGAAAAAAAACGCGTTGACTAAAAAAACACAAAAGTTGACCAAAGTAGGCCTTAATCATAGCCCATTAGTGAGCATAAATGACTGTTATAAAACCAAATCATGATAGGCCTTAGCCCATTATATTATTTTATTCGGCCCGTGGAATAAAATACTCTGTTTTCGTACAAGTTTACACAATCCTAACAAAATTTAGAGAGAGAGTTTGTGAATAATGAATACCCCTCTTTAATATAGTTTCGTGTTTAGGCAGAAACTAGTTTTAGGAGTTTGCTAGAAAAAGTACCAAACAGAAAGTGACAAATGAGAACTCATAACTGCAAAAAACGACAAAAGAATAAAAGTCGAGAGAAGTAACCAAAAAAAAACTGTTCATATGCCTTAAAATCATTTCTCCCCATGCGAAGAAGACACAAATATCAACAGTTAAACAAACATAAAATGACCCCGAAAATTATGCAAGAAAATAGCCATTTTAATTTAACTTTATTTGACAAAAAATCATGTATATAATTTCTAGAGATACTTCCAAATGGAAAATGCCTAACCTAAGTTAAGTCATCTCATTTCATAAGTGAGTTTGTATAAACCTTGATACAATCACGACAATTGCTCCAAGACATATTACTCTTTTCTCTATGTGCATATTTAAACTACTTTTTAATACTATAAATCTGCTTATACAACAACAAGCCACATATAATGAAACAATCTACACATACACACAAACACTACAAAACAGAATAAAGTCTTTTGTTGACATTTTTGGGTGTGTTAAACTTAATTTGATAAATAAGAAAGTTTGAAATTTCTGAAGGGTTTTATTATAAGCTCAAAGCTTTCTCGTGAGGTCCTCTTTCATTGGAACTAATTTTGACCAATTAAACAAGCAGGTGAAGTCAATGCATTTTAAAACTTTAAATATCTATTTTGTAATTTAGCTAAAATAAACCAAACAATCTTTTAACTGTTTACAGTTCTTTTCATTTTATTACTGTTTAAAGATTTTTTTTTACTGTTGTTTCTAATGCCTTGTTTTGTCAACGGTTTATGCTTTTTATATATTTTTATGATTAGGAAATAATGGGGTCACATGTAGGTACTTCTTCTATTAACAAATAAAGAATAAAAAACAACAACAGCAACATCGCATGTTTTCATTTGAATTTTTCCAATGATTCACTCTCCGTCACGACCACGTTGTCTTTAAATTTTGTTTACTTTTTTCAAATTAAGATTTACCCAAAGCGAAGACCTTTTTCTCCCCAAATGTGCCCACACTAATTATTAATTAAAATCATCATCGATTAAAAAGCTATTCAAAAGTGTTAAAATTCAAATAACAACCTTGATACAAAGTCTTTATTTGTTCATGACCTTATGACTTTAGCTTAATTACTTTCTCAAATTGTATATGGGATATACTTATATACCTGAAATAAACCCAATATATATAATTGCTGGATATAGATAAACAAAAAAAAAACAAAATTATTAGAAATACATTTGACGAGCTAAGATGATATAATAGAAACAACAAAATGGGAAAACTTAATTAACAAAAAAAAAACAACAATGCTAAAACTTCTATAACAAATGACAAAAGTTATATACTACTTCAAGAAGATGTAATAGTTACTTTTCAAGCTAAAACCGTTGTGACAAAGACACGTGGCGACGTCTAATTTGAGAAGAAACAATAGAGACAAGGCCACCAAGTGGGGGCCGCATCTTTGACCTATAAGTCATCTCATCGTACGGTCTACGATAAAACTTAAGAAAAGTAAAAAACGAATCTTGCGCCTTCTCGCTTCTGCTGACGTGTAACTCTCGCCGGAAAAACACCGCCGGAGATTGAAAGAAAGACTGTCTCGGTATCCGCGGGTCACGGAGGTTTCTGTGACGGTCCGTCGTCCTAGCTGGCATCGGCGTCGAAGCGAAAAAGCTTCTCCTGGGCCCACCACCAAACGTCTCGCTCCTAGCCGCGGGTGACGCGAATGAGAATGAACGCGCGTTGAGCGGTGAGATGTACGCGCTCGTGGGTCCTACGTTAGACGATGACGTGTCGGTGAGCGTGAGGCACCATGGTTTGACTGTGTCGAGACCGTCGCGCGATACGGTGAAAGCGAATCTAGAGGAAGCGCATGATCCGATCCTGTCCGTTGATTTAATCGATGACGTGTCGAATCGTAGGGAGGAGACTCGTGATGGGTACGACGATGAAGAGAAGTCGTCGTAGTCAAACGAGTTTTGGAAATCTTGCATTGATACGATCATCGTGGCCGTTGATAACTCCACGAATGCACGTACACCCTACACGTCATCGTGGAGGATCATTATCATTGCCGTTGAACTAACACTTTGACTTATGTTTACTTTGTCTTATTATTTTCAAACAAATATTGTAAATAGAACTAAATTAATAATATTAATGGGAAATTATTACCTTCCAAAGGTAAGGGAAAAGTGAAGGAGGATCTATGACGAAAGTTTTGAAGAGACGATAAGGATAATACTCTGCAATTATTTTGAGTGTAGTCACAAGTATGTTCATGAAAGTTGATGCTGATTTGAAGAAGCCTACAAAAATTTCAAAACGTTCAAAAAATATAAGTTAATCACTTTAATTAACTGATGAATAATAAATCAAAAGAAAACTTTGACAAATAAAAATCAAAAGAAAAATCCCATTCTACATTTGACAAATTGTTTTTTTTCCCTCTATTTTTAAGTTGAAAATTAAATAGATAAATGGAATACGAGACTGTGGAGTTGCAGAGGATCAAAAGAGGAACATTTAATGAAAAGCTAAAGAATCACTTTCAAAGTAAAACTACTGCAAATTCTGTAGAAAATTGACACAAGTCAAAATGACAATAATACCCTCAATCATTAAGATTTTGATTTGTCTTTGACCATGACTCAACAAGGACACTACCGACATTTACACATCGTTATTCTCTCCCACTTTAATGCAGGAGTTCCGACATGTTCCGGTCCCCTATTTTCACCAACTTTTATTTTATTTTGTAAAAATACAACCCTTTTTTTTTACAGCATTTTGTAAAAATATATTTATGTTACCGTAAAAATTACTTTATTGAGAATATAAAACAAACGTAGTTTTAACTATTTTCCCCTTTATTTTGAAATATTTTCCTATTTTGTAATTTTTTTAGCCTATCAAAATAATAAATGGAAATGATCATAAAAATAAAATAAATGGAACTTTTCTAAAAGAAAAGATAGAGAGAAAACTTACTAGCATCAAAAAGAATAACAAACTGTTCCACGTTCCTTGACATAGTTGAGATTGCTACCTCTAATGTAAATACCACCAAACGAATCAACCTATTTTTCAAGAAAATAAAAAATATTACAAATTAAGTTTGTGAATTTATTTTCGACAATTGCCACATGTATGAGTGATATATACTTACTGTTTCTGCGTATGTAGCTTCAAATAATCTTGTTTTATGCGGAAAACCTAATAAAGCACAAAATTATTAAATTAGGTTTTGGTTATAATAATATATAAAAAATAATTAACAGAAAAAATAGGGAAAGCTACCAAAACGGGTCTACAATCATCGTCAAGACCAGCAACATATGCAAGACCTTCGGCTAGCTCCGCCATGAACTCGTCGGCGATCAAGCTCTCTATACGTAGAATATAATATAATTAATAATAATAAATATTTTAAAAAAAGAAAAGTGTAAATTAAAGCAGAATCTTGAAAAATGAAATAAAAAAAGAGGTTAAAACTTAAAACAAGTGGGTATCATAATGAGTGAATATTCACTTTAACGCTCGATGTTTCAAACATTGAACCATAAATCAAAACCCGATAAAAAAGCAACAAAACGTCTTTTTTAGCTTTATGTATTTATCCCCTTACGATTGTTTTTTTTTATATAAACGGACCGCTAAAGATGTAACGTACGCTTGTTTGTTACATATTTACATATAAATAACATTAAAGAATATTCTAAAAACTAAAAACATTTGTAAATATCTAAAAATACTAAAAAAAATACTAAAAGATATATGAGAAATTAAAGAGAGTATACCAATGCCAATAGAAGATCTCCAAGAAAGGCAAGACCTTAACTGTTTAGCTGCTTTCTTCACATTATCTCCTTTTGTTCTCAAGAATCTACTTACACAAGCTCTGTTACAAAACTTCTCCTACCACATATTTATTAAAAACAACAAAATTTAAACATTTCTTGAAAATATCCCATGTAATCAAGAAACCAATAAGAGCTAAATAATTACTAGTAAACAAACCTGTTTAAGAGTAAGAGGAGAATGTTTACGAAGGAGATGAAGAACATCTTCGACTTTGTCGTTACTCTCTACTATTGAATGATCTTTTTCCTCTTTCTTCCACATTTTTGACATATCAATCCCCAAAGGATACACAAAGTTTTCTCTTTTCTTGAATTTGCTTTTTTATATTATTTGTGAAAGAGATGTGTTTAATTAGCCCGTTACAAAAATATAAAAAAGTTTGTTCTTTAGAGAGAGAGAGAGCGAAAAAAGAGATTTTTGAAAGAAGTGGAATTGATTGAATGGTGAGACAAAAGAAAGAGATTCCCTTTGTATATATTTTGGGGAATGAGATAACGGCCATTGACGCCGTTAATAACACGCAAGTAACATATGTCTTGGTCAAGCTCATGTCTTTAATATTTTATTTTCATATTTAGCAAAAAATAATATCTTTGAAACTATATATAGTTTGTGGAAAATAAAAGAAATAATTTTCAACGAGAGCAATTTATTTATTTTAAAAAACATATTTTTTTTTAATAAATAGATTATTTACAAAACAAAATCCTTCTACTCTTCCTTTGTAAAACTACAATTAATTTAATATTTTTATATATTTACATATTTGTAAAATTTTAAATAGTTGATGCGATTTTGTAATTATCCTTACGAAAATATATAAAATATATCGTCAAGTGTTTTTAACAAAGCGGCTAGCTTTGCCCGTTGTAAAAGATATTATTACAAGGATTCGACTTTAATTTTAAAACTCGTTGAGCTTTCAATAGTTTTAAAAAGCAAGAATATTAGTTTACTGATCACATTCACATCAGTCTCTCTTTCTTAAAAACCCGTATTTACGAGGGAGGTTTACTTTCTTATAGATATGTCAAAATCAGACCAAGACGAATTTGAAAAGAAAAGTTTTTTTTTTACAAATACAAAAGAAAACTCCTTGGAACAAATTAAACAGAGCATAATTTTTCATATTATTTTCTTACATGTTTTTTCCATCAGTAAACATATCCAACATCGTATAGATGAATATGGTAAACATCTAAAAGATAAATAATTAAATTTACAAAAATATCTCCACTTAATATGTTAAGAAACATATGGAGTACTCTTTAAAAGAGGAAACATGAAAGAGGCATAAATAGGTTTGATTGGGCAGATATTTCTCGTGCAATGAAATGAAATTAATTCACGACCCTTTTGTCCTCGGTGTAGTAAATACACAATATTTAACATTAATACACACTTGACTTTCTTCTTTAGTTTATTAACGAAATTAAATGCCTTCACTTCACTTACTCCATAAAGAAACAACAAACAAGACAATACAAAACAACTTAAACCAAACATCGGACCAATTAAAGTAATTAATTACCTCTAAAGTATAATTTGCACAGCTTCAAAAAATAATTTGATTATGAATTTTGGTAGTCAGTATATACAAGTTAACACTCGTTAGTCGGTATACTTTTAATTTCAATTGATTGAAAAACATTTTGGTGCATTTTTCTTAACTAAAGAATTCGAAACAAACTTGATAACTTCATTTTTCAAAATAATAATAAAACAATTAGGCATACAGTGATGAAAAAGCTGGAGGAACAGAAGAAGAAGCTCGTGAGCAAATAGTTGACTGTAGTTTACTAGTTTTAACTAAATTTTTAAAAGCTTAACTAATTAAAATAAATTATAAGTATTTTTTTTTATAGATTTATCGATATTAATTTCCATTAATTTAGTACTACTATGTAATGAGACGACTTTGAGTTAAGTTCAAACATTTCATCATTAATTATAACCCCGAAAAGTTACTATGATTATGTTTTTTCTTCTAGTCGTAACACTCTTTATATTTAAAACAAGCATTAAGGTTATTATTCAGGGATGACGATTTTTTTTACACCCGAAAAGTGTCATCCTACATTGAATCCACCTAAATTTTCAATCTCTACACGTATACCTCTAAAGTCGTAAAATTATCTGATTATCTACACAATCTCATTAAAATCTAATTAATTCCACATTAGGCCAAAATTGCAATTATCTTATTAATTAATCGGGTTACGATCTAAAATTATGATTTTAGCGGGTTAAATCCATAGTTTTAGATCGTAATCGGGCTATATTCGAATCATAATCGAGTCTATTTTATTACGGTTAGTTAATAGGTTAATTGCAATTTTGGCATAATGTGAAATTAATTAGATTTTAATGAGATTGTGTGGATAATCAGATAATTTTACGAGTTTAGGGGTATATGTGTAAAGATTAAGAGTTTAAGATGATTCAGTGTGGGATAATACTCTCCGAATGTAAAAAATTCGTCATCCCTATTATTCATATATTTAAATGACAACTGTAAGTTAACAAGCTTTTAATTCAAAAAATAATTGGTATCTTTCGTTGACTACCCCTTTTGATCGTTAAATAAGTTTTAACATTATTTAATAATAACTTTAACAATTGTGTGCAAAATAGAATCAATATGACAACAAAAAAAGTTACAAAATTTACTCAATTATACCCAATTTTAAGTTCGACAATTATTCCTGAAATTTGATATTTCTGATAAGAAATTGACAGTAGAGAGGTGTGTATAAACAGTGTGTAAGATTATTATTACAGTAATAATTGACTTGGCCACTTTTGGAAATACAATAATTTTGGTTGCTCTCTCTCACGGAATATGTCAACAACAACTCACGTGACCCCCCAAGTCTCATACTTCTTCATATTCTCACTAAACATTTCTATCAAATGTTACCAAATCTCATAAAACAAATGATAATTTCATCTTCTCCTTTTTTTTGTTTACTCTCTAATTTCAAATTTTGAAATTCGGCAATGACAAGAAAACAACAATGATAATAATTTCACTAATCACACCCAAAAAGAATGATCACGTCATTGAGTTAGTGGCGTTTGGAAACCATTATCATCAACTCAAAATTTGTAAATTTAAATACCAATATTCTTTTATGGAACTACCAATTATTAATTTTGTCTTCTTTTAAAAAGGTTTAAATTGTATATCTATTAATAAATGTCATATTTAATTTCAGACAGAGTGATTCCAATTTTTATGAATAATTTGAATTTACAAACAAAGTTTATGCCACATAGTGAATGATTGTTGAAATGACAAAACCCATAGTTTACAAAAATAAAAAATAAGCCCATAATCTATCTTTTCCCAATAAAAGTAAACACTTTTGGGCCTTCAACTGTATATGGCCCATTAATTTCTGGCAAATTCAAATTACATTAGGGAGCTAATTGATAAATTATAAACTATTGGGCGCAATTGCGATAAAGGTGTATTACCATAAATACTTTCCAGTGTCCACTAGTGATTTTTTGAGCGTTTAAGGTTTGTCCTTAAAAAATATGATTATATACATAAATAATAACGCTAGAACGAGGGGTCGAACCTCCGACCTTGTGGTTAACAGCCACACGCTCTAACCAACTGAGCTATTCCAGCTTTGCTTATATATTGATCTTTTATATTTTTAAAAACTAAATACAACTATTTTTCGTCAAAAAAAAAAAAAAAATTAATCTTTGTCCAACATTGATTAAATCAAGTTCATGTTTTCATTATAATTATATTAAAAAAATCGAAGTCACTTAATCTGCCTTCGTTCTTTTTTTTTTTTGTCATCTATTAAATATTAATGATCACAATTTTAAAAAACTTAAAGACAATCCTTGAGGGCCAACAACAAAATAAAGCAAGATAAGCCAACAACGAAATAAAGCAAGATAAGCCCAAAACATGATGAACCCTAGAGAGTAAGAAAAAACACATCTTAGCCGCCACTAAATTGTTCACATGTCGGAAAACAAACACGCCGGAGGTTTCGCCGGTGACCGGACGTCGCCGCCTTGGTAGGAATCGATGCGCCGTCTTGATTTTCACCGTGGGAGAATCCCGATTTATCGGAAACCATTAAAGAAAGCCACTTCTCACGGTTTAACTAATTCCGGTGAATCAGAATTTTTCCAACACTCCTCTTCTCTAAATCCTAAGCTTCTTTTCTTCCTCTTAGATCTAGGAATCACCGATTTGGGAGTAAAGCCACAAAAATCACTATGAAAGTGAACCACCACTACAAACGACCACCGCACACCACCATTACAAAGAATTATCGATGTCGGTACACAAAGCTTGAAGATCTGAAAGTTAAGATCTCAAGAAACAAATCGGTCAACGAAGCTAAAGAAGCCTTCGATACCGAAGCTAAAGCCAACCATCAGTGCAATACAAGCCACCAATGCTAGAAACAGGAGTTCACCGTCGTCGCCAAGACTACGGACACGTCTCAGATCTGCTTTCTATGAAATATAATAGAGAAAGAAGAAAGAGACATCACGAGAAACACAACACAAACAAAAATAAAAGGCAAAGACAAGAAAAAACAAAAGACCACCGGCGTTTGGCGCTAACGAAGCCGCCGAAACGCCGGAAGTCACCGGAGAAAAGTAAAGCGGGACTTGTTTTGAGAGAGTTTTTGGGAAAAAAGATATCAGAAAAATAACACTACAAAAACATTTACGTTACTGTGCCCACTTAATCTGCCTTCATTCATTGTTTTTTTTTTTTTTTTTTTTTTTTTGTCAACGATTTGGCCACAATCGCCGATCCATTACCCAATCCTACACAAACGTAGGCGCGGGAATCGATCGGATGGGGTGGTCTTCTTCTTGTGACTTATGACGCCACTGGCAGAGGTCACTTCCCCCTTCATTCATTGTTTCAAAAGTTTACAAATTTGATAATAATTAATAATTCATGATTATTTTACGCGGCTTGTAAATATCTCGAATAAAGTTATAATAAATCCATGTAAAAACATATCGTATACAATTTTAAGATTCTATATAGTTTTGTTTCGACGTGAATTTTATGTGAGAACAGCAAAGAAAAGAAGAAGAAAGTCAACAAATTTTGTTAGATTCTGTAATTTGGTACGTTACAAATTTTAAAGTAAGAGGAAATAGTAATAATTGTCAGTCGACATAGCTTTTATTTTGTTTGAGATTGTCACTAAACCGGACGTTTTTTTTTTTTGGTAGTGTCTCCAAAAGACAAACTTGTAAAACAAATCATATATCACACGGAATTCACACAAATTAAAAAAATAACTAGCCAATTAATTAATTTGATTTTTCGTCTGTACTTTATCATTACCAAGTTTAGTTGTATTTTGCATGTGCCTGAGTACTAGTGTATTTTATAATTTAATTAAAAATACGCAACTTCGAAATAGATAAATAAATATTAGTTTTACAAGAAATCATTAGTTAAATATAAAAATAAGGTAAAAACAAAACAAAAATAAGTAAAAAAGCAATCTAAACTGCATGCGATCGAGACAAAACCCCACGCCTCTCTCGATTTTCTCCTAACATTACACAACAATATTTAGTTACATCAAAACATAAACTTTTGTAATTACCAAAAAAGCATACATTGTTTTGTCCTAATAAAATCGTTAATCCCCAAAACATAACATGATCAGTAGTTAATCTCTACTACATACATATACGCCACGTGGCACATGTCAGCTTATCCGGCGATCGTCGTCCGATAAGAGAGAGACAAGAATATCGGCGAAAGCACTAATAATAAACTTATGTGTATCATTTTCATTCAACGAGAGATAACTAAGTAACAACTCGTGCAAGAACTCATAACGGCGAATATCTCCGACGTTAGTAACGGCGTCAAGCATCTCTTGCATTGATCTCCTGAAGTCGTTGTACGGATCAGGAGAGTGCACGTATAGTTTCACGGCGTTTCCTCCCGTGAGAATAGTATTATCCGTAGTAGTTGTGTCGGTTTCGTAATTATGGCGGCAGAGGAGATCCGGCGAGTCGGTGATTGAGTTTGAACGGCCAGGAGAAGAGAAGAAGAAGCGACGTGAAGCGAGAACGGCCGTTAAGTCAGGAGGTGGAGAGTCTTCAGGGGTAAAACCGTAATTATCGTCAAAGGAGGTGTAGGAGGAGGAGGAGGAAGAGTTAGCGGCGGTGGAGGCTGAGGCGGTTAATGTTGTGGCGGAGGAGAAAGGTGCCACGTCGACGAGAGGCTTTGATATGTGGCGGTTTGTGGCTATGGAGTCGTCGTAGAGGAGGTTGAAGTTGTTAATGAGAGGTATTGATGGATGGTTAAGATCGTCGTCGGAGGAGGCGGTGGAGGAGGAGATGACGGCGGCGGACGGAGGAGAAGGTTTTGTGATATTTGATGGCAAACAAAGATGGAAACTTTTCCACATGATTCTTGGCATTGTGTTTTTTTTCTTCTAAAGAGAGATGTGAGCAAGTGGGATTAGCTTTAATTTGTTTGATAGTAATGTGTGTATGTATTTATATATTATGTAGTATATATATAAGTATATTACAACTATGTTCAGTTATATATGTGCTTATATTACCCATGAAAATTAAAATAAAATTATATTCTTATATTACACCAAGCATCGTGCTTTGCTGTAAATGTTAAGACCAAATTATCACACACTCAAATCTAGTAGTTATTTATATGTTTTAAAAATAAAGGAGTATTAGTTTACTATTATTATGATAATCATATCAAATTTATAATAGTGCACCAACTTAGATTTTATAGTAGAATGATTAAAAATCAACATATATATATCATATATAATAAATAGCAAGTAGTTTTGCTTATGTGTCGATTGGATAGAGTTTGTAGAAAATTAATGATTTTTTATTTTTTTATTAATATAATAATTTTTTTTAAAATTATGATTATCTCCTTTATTTTTTAATAGTTTATATCATCAAATATTATTTATTAATTTAATATTTCGAAATTTCAATTACGTTTCCTAAAATTTATTAATTTAACATTTGGAAATTTCAATTATATATTCTAAAATTAAAGAATTTATATATTTTATTAATTATTATTTTGTTATTCGTTTATGATTATCCCTTTTATTTTTAATGGTTTATATCATCATATATTATTGCTAATTTGATATTTCGAAATTTTAATTATATTTCCTAAAATAAAGGATTTTTATTTTTTTTATAAATATAATAATTTTTTTTAAAATTATGATTATCTCCTTTATTTTTTAATAGTTTATATCATCAAATATTATTTATTAATTTAATATTTCGAAATTTCAATTATGTTTCCTAAAATTTATTAATTTAATATTTGGAAATTTCAATTATATATTCTAAAATTAAAGAATATATATATTTTTTATTAATTATTATTTTGTTATTCGTTTATGATTATCCTTTTTATTTTTAATGGTTTATATCATCATATATTATTGTTAATTTGATATTTCGAAATTTTAATTATATTTCCTAAAATAAAGGATTTTTTTTGATTTTTTATTAATTTAATATTTTTTTTTATGATTATCCCTTTATTTTGGAGTTAATTAACGTATTATATACATTTTAAAACTTGATATTTCGAAATTTTTATTATATTTCCTAAAATAAAGGAAATTTTTGATTTTTTATTAATTTAATATATTTGTTTATGATTATCCCTTTATTTTGGAGTTAATTAACGTATTATATACATTTTAAAACATAATTTGTCAATTAACTGTTTTTGATGTAATAATTAAATTTTGGATAATTAATTTGATTTTCGTATTTAAAATAACAAATTTAACCTTATTCACACAAAATTATTCACAAAAATCATTCCCGAAAAAGTATTCACATAGATCATTCATTGAGATCATTAACAACTCACCATTGACATAAATCATTCATTCACATATATTATTTATCATTCACATTATACTAATTATCATTCAAAACGATTATTCACTCAAAATCATTCACATATGAACATTTACAAACAACCATTCACGAGATTTGACAATTTTAAAGTTAAAGGTAAAATTGTAATTTAAAAAATCAAGATCATATTATATAAAATTAAAAAAAATCACTCAACTTGTAAATTTATTTCTTGAAATATATTATTTTCTCAATTTTCTTTTTATGTTTCAATGGTTTATATCATTATATATTATTTATTAATTTAATATTCAAAATATCAATAATATTTTCCTAAAGTTATTACGATGTCAATATTTTGGAAATTTTAATTTATATAAAATTTAATATAATTTATTATTATTATAAATGATACTACATGCAACCTCATCTGATTTTGTTTACATTCGATATGATTCAAGTTGATCCTTAGTTTTCTAATATTTATGTAAATATTATAAACTTAACTTCGTTTAAAATGTTAGATAAATATTGATTTATTGTTATAAATATGTTAATATAAAAAATTTTATACCACATCATACAATTTTATATTTTTCGTAATCCAAAGCCATTATAATTATTAACATCTTCATTAATGAGTTTTTCTTTAATTATTATAAAATTATTTTGTTGAATACGCTTTATTTTTATTAACCAAATTAGTTTGTGAACATATACAACTTTCACTTTTCTTTAAGTATCAAACTTATTATTTTGTAGAAGATAATATGTAACAAACATGTGCTTTGGTAGCATACAAACTTACATTTGTAACAATTTTTCAATTTGATGGATTAATTTTATATAAAATCTCCTATCACTATTATAATTGTTTCTCAAAAGCTAAAAACTATAAAAATAAAACAAATTTTGTATTTTAAATCATATAAGTCTATCATAAAACACAAAGACACATTTTTGAAGTTTGTTACTTTTCATGTTTTCATTTTTATGGATAATTTATAACATTTTTATTTTGGTTTTACCTCATCGTGATCTTAACGTGTAGTTTGAATTATCATTAGTGTACCATTTGAATTCATTTAAAAATGTCAATATTAATTATTTTTCATGTAATTTTTTGATATTTATTTATGTCCGCGCCATGCGCGCGGGTCAAACCACCTAGTATATATATATATATAGTAGAATAGATCAATAGTTAAAAATTCAAAGTAAATAGTGAACCATTTATCTTTTTGTATTTTCACTTTTTCTGAATATAGTGACAAAAAACTCGTGTATGTAGTTTTCTTCATTTCATACTTAAAAACTCAATAATATAGTGTATATACCCAAATAATTTACAAAAAGAAGAAGAATCATTGTCCTTTGCAGATATATACAGCAAGAACTCACGAGGAGGCAATGTCTTTGAATTACTTTAAGTAGCCATCTCTGTCTCATTTATCATCTTAACTAATCTTTGTTGTTTCGAGAGTATGTTATACTAATGTTTGTAATACTAAAAGGCATATTATACACTAATCATTGTTTAGTGTATAAATTAAAAAAAAAATGGTATCAAAAGTGTCAGATAGAGAGTGCAACAACTTTACGCCCTCACAAAGTTGTCATTACCTTTGGAACGTACATTAGGATAAATTTTCTATTTTTGTATTATATTGAAATTATATAATATAGTTTTTACTTCGACTCATCACAAAGAGGAATCTCATAATATGCAAATGAGTGGTTTGTTTTCTTTGGTGGGTATTTATATATCTATCTATCTCTGTCACACTTTGGTGATTTTGCTATTGTAGGGACATGCCAAAACTCTATTATAAAGGGAGGAGACATATCAAAATATTCATAAAAAATCACATGTTTCTTGGACTTGTGAAAATTGTCGAGTGTGAACATTATATACTCAAGATTCACCATAAAACTCCATTGTAGATTCTTGTCATGAGACAGTCCCATATTCAATGGTATCGTTTTATAAACCTTCCACATAGTGTTTGATTGCAATCTTACAAAATTTAAAGGGGCCCATCAATCCCTGTGATAACAAGCTGGTTAGGGCCCACTTCTGTTTTTTTTAAAAAATAATAAATCAAAATGATTATTAAAAAAAAACAAAAATGACCGACTTTAAGCAATAGAAAAAAAACCCATTAAAGAGATACAGACACTCTCCATTACAAAGCCCAATAACGGCCCAATTTTTGCGATTAAATTTATTTTTTAACTTTTCCGAGCTCTATTTCATTTTTTATTTTGCAGCCGTCACTATTCGCCGTCGTTCACCTTAACGCCGCTCCTTCGATTTCGACGACGGTCCTAGCTTCCTCCATTGTTATAGTGTAAAAGCTTGAGGTTTCATGGGAGAAGAAATGGAGAATTGACTAACATTGAGATCTTGTGAAATTGATTGGTGTTCAAGTCTCTCTAGATTTTGTAAGTTTTATCTCCCTTCACATGTCGCTGATGTGCATTATCTTCTTCAATTACAAATCGATACTCGTTTTCGTATGCGTTTGGATTTGTATTGAATGTGTACGATGTAACGGAGGTAGGGACAAAGAAGCAAGCTTTAAGCTTTTAGCCTATACAAAGGTAGATGAGAATTGTGGCTTTTACATGCATTGTTGAATATCACTAATAGTGTGAATTGTTAAGTATGTGTGCGAGTGTGACACTCTTCTTATTCCAAGTTCAATGGTATATATGAAATTGAGTGCAGGTCATGGAGTCCATGGACACTGATACTTCTGATCAAAGTAACACGGATGCACCACGTACCCTTATTCTAAAGCCGGTAAGGCCATTGGAATGTGGTGTAGGCTTACCATATGCTCCTGAGAATTGGCCTAAGCCAGGTGATATTTGGAGTTGGAGGGTAGGACCGAGACTAAACTGTAGCGGCCAGTTTAAGGATAGGTATATATATCCTCCTAAGCATCTCCCGGGATTGGCTTCTGAAACAGCGGGGAAATATTCATTTAGGAGCGTACTCTCGCTTAAGCGCTACATTCGTAAAGCCTTTCCTAAAGCTGACGTTGACGAGTTCTTTGCTTCTTTTAGCTGGATTGTACCCAGCAATGATGGTCAGGTTCAATCAACTTTAGACCTACCTACGCTATGTTATTTGATATTCTCAAAATATATGCAATACCAACAAATTTTGTGTTTCTATTTGATAGGTCAGAAGCAGTGTCTAGTGCCAACGTATAGCTCAGATGAAGAACCAATGCATGAGAACGTGTCTGTAACTGGGGTTTGTAAAGCTGGTAATGACAAATGTGGAAGCTTGATGCCACCGAGTGAAACAGAATGTTTGCCTGCACTGCCTTGTGACATTTGTTGTAGTGAACCCAATTTCTGCTCTGATTGCTGTTGCATACTTTGCTATAAATCAATAAGCTTAGAGTATGAAGGTTATAGCTTTATCAAATGTGAAGCTGTGGTTTCCGAGGGTTATATATGTGGACATGTTGCTCATGTGAACTGTGCCCTTCGAGCTTACATGGCTGGAACTGTTGGAGGCAGCATTGGGTTGGATGCCGAATACTATTGTAGGCGATGTGACGCTAAAAAGGACTTAGTTCCACATGTTAACAGGTTCCTAGGAATATGTCAGACTGTAGAATATCAAAGCGACATAGAGAAGATCCTGCGTCTTGGTGTTTGTATCCTGCGAGGCTCACGTAGATACAATGCTAAGGAACTTTTGAATTTTATCGAATCAACAGTCATCAAGGTAAAATATACTATGTAAAATCTGAAATATGATGATTACTGGAATTCTCTGAAACTAGAAAGCCTAATCTTTTGCAGCTTAAATGCGGCACAAGCTTGGAAGATATTTTGAATGATGAGACACCAACTATATGGTCAGGTGAGTTCCGTCATCAGAATCTTTTGCTTTTTGATTATATGTTGAGAATGATTTACATTATCCTTTATAACATGTTATTTTGTTTTGGTGGTAGATTTCTCTGACAATGGAAAAACTAAAGACAATAATGATTCATTGCAAAGTCTACAAGATGTGACACCAATCATACCCATGCCATTCAATTACGAGGCTGAGATGCACAAACTGGAAGAAGAAAACCGCGAGGTTCTAAAAGCTCTAAGAAAGGCTCAGAAATCTGAGTATCAAATTGCAAAAGCAAGACTTGACGCCCAGAAAGAATGTCTCGATGACCTGTATACGCAACTTGAGAAAGAGAAGTCAGAGCTGCCGAGGCGTGCATCAGGCAAAAACGCAGATAGCTTGATGACGAATGTGTTGAAGAGATTGGAACAGATTAAAAAAGAAGTCACAAAGCATAAGGAAATGAAAGAAGTAGCTAAAGGATTTGGCAGGACACCTAGAGGGATTCTTGAAGAGTACTTTCATCTAAGAATCGATGAGTAAAGACCCAATAGGCACATCAACAGTGACACTGACTTGTGTACATTTGTTTTGACACTATTTGGATTTCTTCTTCTGTGTATCCAAGTTTCGCCTAACCATTGTTAATTATCATCTTCTTGTAAGTTCATTCCAAGGTACCATGAATATTTCAAAAGCTTCAAGAACACAATTTTTTTATTATTGTGGTCCAATATATTGACAAAGTATTTTTTTTGCTCGACTTTAACCAAAAACGGCAGCGTTTACAGGTCTCCCACAAGTACTAATGCTACATACCACCATCCTAGAACTACACAGTAACAAGATGTCAATGGTAGTAAAAAGAACAACCTTGTTCCTCATAAGCTTCTACGTTGGTGTCATTGTGCTAGGCTTTGATACCGCTTCACTATACAACTTCCTTGAGTCTGAAAACATCCAGAATATCTCCCGGTTTATGTTTTTTGCTGTTTGAAACATCATGTGTGTCAGGAGATCAACTGTCAGTGACAAGAAACTCGAACTCTCCATCACCGAGCTTTTGCTATACTCAAGAACCCATGTGTTTGGATCAAGTTGCAGAACTGATGTGCTCCATTTGGTTTTCGCCCACGATGTGTTAGCCTCGTGTATCGAGTAGCCAAAGTTCCCTTCTGACCACTACAATGAGGACATCAAAAACATGAGAATCATACAAAGCATTGACAATAGCAACATATATTCCAATGATAAGCTAGTGGAAGAACAGATTTAAGTTTAGTTACCTCGGTTACTCGGCCTGATAACATGGTGATTGAACTCGAGGAGAATCCGGTACGAAACAAACCAGATGTCTGCAAAGGCCATCCCCATATACTAACCTCTTCAATAGCAGATTTGTACAGAACACACTTTGAGTTCAACATTGTACCATCCTTTGAAAAACATCATATTTCCAAATTCAATCAGATAAATTTAGAAACTTTGTGAGAAAAATCTGAATATAACTCGAAAAGCTTATAACTTTTACCTGATTGATTTTCCAATTTGTATTTGAACCTACACAGCTCGATAAAGCAAAACCCTTTAGTTCTTCTTCAAAGATTCTCAGCTTCAAACCAAGATCTTGACCAGCATGAGATCTTTCGCCAGCGAATCTCACTATCTCCTCTGTAAATTTAGGGTTTAAGATCTCTTTAACCACAAAACGAAATGCTAATTCCAAACACAGAACCAAACCAATCATCAAACCCACTTTCATAACAACACGAATCATTGGTCTTCTCTCTTTCTTCGTCTCTTTGTTTAGCACTTCGTTGTTATCCATAGCCTTTGATTTCTTTACAAGTTTCTTCTTCGGAAGAGAAATCGAAGCGGGTGTGGTGACCAGTCTCGGGTCAAACGAAGCCGGAGTCGATTCAACGGTTGATTTGAGATTCGAAGCGTGAGAGAGCTTAGTGAGTGAGCTTTTCTGTACGCTAAGAGGCATGAGATCTAGCGTTGCGTTGAGACTACGAAGACAGATCTCGCAGCTGCAATTCGCGTCTTTGCGACAATCCGGGAAGTAACAGTTGCTGTCTCTTCTCTCTGAATCATCATCTGTAGATAAAGTTGTCGTCGTGCTCGGTGTCGCCATTGATTTCTCCGACGGCGAATTTGAGAACTTTCCTTTCATGGCTTATCTCTGTTTTATCTGATTTTTCGTGTGTGATTTCGTCTTTTAGTTAATCCTTTCATTTTTTTTGAAATTTAAATGTTAAATCTCAACGGTCCTCTAGTTTCGCAGTTTTGTTTTTCGTTAAATGACTAAAATACCCTTATTTGAGTTTCAGAATAAAAATATTGAAGAAAGTCCAAACTAGTCACCAAAACAACAAACACTTGTTTAACCAAAATACCCTTCTCTTTGTTTACTTCCAACCATCAGACCAGTCATCTTCTTCCTTGGCTACAAATTCACCACCATTCCTAACCTCTTCACCGCCCTCGTCGTTTCTCCAACTATCAGACCATTCACCTTTCTCTTCATTTGTGTCGACATTGTTGACCTCGCCACTGTCGTTCCACTTGGTTTCAGGAGGGTATTGATGAGCGTTTCCGAATCCTTCTTGATTGAATGGTTCATCCTTCTTGTCTTCAACACGGTCGCTTTTCCATCCATCAGACCATTCGTCTTTCTCTCCCTTTGTGCTGCCGTTGTTGGCCTCGCCAGTTTCGTTCCACGCGTCTTCTACAGAGCATTGAGGACCATTGTTGACCTCACCACTTTTGCTCCACGCGTCTTCTACAGAATATTGAGTGCCACTGTTGTTCCATGCATCTTCTGCAGAGTATTGAGGAGCTTGGTTGAATGGTTCCTCCACAAACTCTTCTCGTTCTGGTAAACCACATCCTTGGTACGCATTATTATCAACACAGCGCCACAAGAGCTTTTTCCAGTTCATGTCCTGTTTCGTATAACAGTTTTGTATTAGTTGAGAGGTTGGCAATTAAGACACTCTCATTATGTTTTAGTCCAAAAGAAGCAAGCAGTTGGTACCTTGCATATGATATGTGGATTTCCGATGATCACTAGCAGAGAGATTGCACGTGTGATAGCGACATTAAACCTCCTTGGGTTGCTCAAGAACCCCAAACAATAAGCTCTATCAAATTCATTGTGCTTGATTGTCGATCTCACAGTTGAGATAATGATCACTTGTTTCTCTTGTCCTTGGAATTGCTCCACGCTACCGACTTTGACTTCAGTCATCTCTAACCTATCAAGAACCTCCTTGATCTTCGTAACTTGCTGCCTGTAAGGAGTTATAACTCCTATATCCTCTTCTTGCACACAATCATTTGCTGTTAGTCTCTTGATTGTCTCTATAACTTTACTGATCTCTATCCTGTTGAACCATGACGGATTGTTACCTTCCCTCTCATCGCATCCTTGGATCCCGTAGAAGACCATTGGGAATTCTTTGTTCGGAAGGAAGTTTAATGAGGCAAGAACAGAGTCTGTGTCTTCTTTGGAAGCTACCAGTTCTCCATCATAGAACAGCTTTGACGGGAGATCAAGAATCTCTGGGTGGCATCTGTAGTTTTTGACTAGCTTTGTCACATAGTTCTCATCCCCTTTGGCGTAATAACCACATTCAGACAATCGTTCCAAGTAAGATTTTCCCAAGCCGAGTGCATCAGCATCTCTTGAGTATATAACCGGACCCAGCTGCCTTGGATCTCCAGCAAGCACAACCACAGTTTCTGACAAGCAGAGATTTGATATTGAAATCATGTTTTCTGGCTCTGATGCTTGACCAGCCTCATCCAAGAAAATATGAGTGAAGTGACCACGGTTTACACCTTCTGCGTGAAGAAAGGATGCACTCATATATGTAGACACAATAAGTCTGTAACGAGACAAAGCCTTGAGAGGGGGGCACTTGAAAATGAGCTCATCAAAGAAGCAAAAGCGTATAATCTCAGGTTTGATTTCATCATACGCACGAGTAGATGCATTCAGCCTGAAGATCTCACTGTCCTTGATGCGAACACCCTCCAGATTAAGGAGCTTCTCTAATATATGATCAGCTGCACTATTGGAAGGAGCACAGACAAGAATCCGAGCATTTCTCTGTGTTGTATAGAGTTGAACTATAGCCTCCACCAGCGTCATGGTTTTCCCAGTACCAGGGGGCCCATGGATCACGTATGGTGGTGCTCCTTTGCAGCCAACAATCATTTCAATGGAACAAATCTGCTCTGCATTAAGAGCTGGTGAAATAGGCACAATGGGTTTTGTCTTTATCATCCTTTTCCCAGAGTTCAAAGATGGAAAAAGGAAGTTTGGATCTAACATTTCTGCCGCATCAACAGCCTGATACAACCTTCTAGTGTTAATTCGATTGTAGGTGAACCTAACATCATAGACACTCACAGCTGTGTGGCGTTGGTGGAATTCAACGGCAAACTTCAAAAGCACTTCATCCGCCTCTACGCGGTGTACAAAGCCCTATGAAAAAATGCTTCCAGATATTCATTATAGATAGTGAAACAATCTCAGGGGGTCTGAAAGTGATCAGTAAGGATGAGAATAAATCAAGAGGAAAAACCTGATAAGGTTGGCTAGTTACATCATCATAGGCATGTCTTACAAAGATATCATCTCCATGGACAAGGGAAGGTCTTTTCTCAGCAAGGCCAGGAACTACAAGTGATAAATAGATACCTCTTCTCTTCATTGTAACATTCTCCATATCATAAGCTCGCATGTCTTCCTAAACAGCCAAAAAATTACAAGAAACATGATTCATGGCAATATACAAGAGAGTTAGAGGTAGAAAAGTTCCTGATTATTACCTCGAGTTGTATTTCTTCCATAATAAGTAAAATCTTATAGTAATGTGCATAGTTTTTTGTTGTTAGACCCTCGTTCAAATCATCAAGGACTTCTTTATTCTCGATCATCTTTCTAATATCCTTTGGGATTTTATACAGAGGAAGCCTATTTTTAAACCTACGGTCCACCGTCTTTGAAGGGCGTGATCCCGTCACGTAATCATCCACAGCAAAATCTTTCTTTGGAACCCGTTTATTTCTAGAGTAAGGCCCCTTCGTAGTCAGAGAACTCGATATCTTATCCTCAGCCAATAGGAAAATAACCCGCTCAACTCTATCATTTCCCCAGTCAACAGTAACAACAGTATTATGCAAACCAATGTCCTTGGGTTTACAAGATACCCAAATAGTTAAAGTGTCACCAGGTTCAAGCATCCTGTCTTCCAAAGTAAAAGCTTCATAAAACCCCTGTTTCTCTTTCGCATCAGAATCTTTCGAAGGCGGTTTTAAGATCGAAAGCGTAAAGGAATCCTCAGGGTTTGATGCGTAGATTTTGGTCCACAGATCAACAGACTCTACCATAGTGTTCTTGATAGTGAAAGAGTCAAAAGAAGTCTCTCCAACAGTTATAGACTGAGGCTTTTCGTTCTTGAAAGGGAAAGGCATAGAGATAACAACAGGACCTTGTTCGAACGCGTCGTAGCAGCCAGAAGAACCATCGTTCTGGTAATCTATGAATCCAATCTCTCCTTTATCAGCAATTACAGAATATTCGTCATCAGACTTGTACCCACTCACACTCATAGCTTATGAGAATCTGAAACACATATACACACATTTCTCAGCCACAAGCAATATAAACAAACATTATAACAGATCTATACCAACAATCTCAGTGACTAGCTTTTACTATTACGATCATAACATCATTGATTCATGACACTAACTTCCTCGTAACCTAATCTTCTCTAAACGCGAATTAAACGGTTTTCAAGTCATCGGAATCAGAAAATCAAAGAGGATTCTATTGGGTTTTGATTATAGACGACACAGAGCATAACAAAACCCTAACACCTAATCGAAAACTGAAGCATGCAATGAAAACGAATCCTGAGAATTTAGATCAAACAAAACTTACGTATTGAATCTGCGAACAAAATCGATGATGTTACTCTTTGCTTCGCTCAAACCAACAAGTGAAGAAGCATTGATGCCAGACAAAAGCAGGCTCTGAAGAAAAACATGAGAGAAGTGTGAGAGTGAAGAAGAAGAAGAAGAAGAAGAAGAAGAGTCGCACAAAAATCGCTAACTTTTTGGAATCTGTTTCCAATAATAAAAAGTAAGTGGATTCAATATTGGGCCTTTTTGGATTTTACATATGTTATGGGCTTGTAAAGCATCATAAGCTAATGGACTATATAAGTCAACGCTCAATGTAAGAAAGTCAACGTTCATAACAAAACACTGCAAAACAGAAGCAAAGTTTTTTAACTTGAGAATTGAAGATACTCAATAAGCATTCCACAAAAGCAAAAACCTATAAAAGTCTTCAATAACATAAGAGTTTTGGTGGAAGAGTGTGATCAAGGCATGAGAATGTTGAAACCTTCCACTAAGTCAGCTTCCTTTGGTTGAATAATCAAGTTATCAAACATGTCTCCAAGCTTAAGATGCTGCACCATTGTGTCCAACACTTTGTCCTCTGCAACGGTTTCAGCAATCTTCTCTTTGCCCTTTTCTTGTCTCGACGAACACGCGAAAACAAGCTCCGATATCCTGTCTTTCTGTGCTTGCTTACAGTACTTTGGTCCTTCAGGAGTTCCTTTAGCAACAAGGTGATATGTGTAGACAATCTTCTTCTGTCCAATCCTGTAAGCTCGGCTTATAGCTTGTCTTTCGACAGCCGGGTTCCACACAACATCCAAAAGAATCACTCTTGATGCTCCCACTAGATTGATACCTTCAGAGCATGCTTTAGTTGAAGCTAACAACACTTTGGCCTTGGATTTGTGATCATTGAACTCATTGATCAAGGTTTGTCTCTGCTTCTGCTCGAGCTTCCCGTGCATGTATAGCACTTCTACACCTTCGTTCCATTTGAATTTAGAGACCATATGCTTCATTATCAGCTTCAAAGGGTCAATGTATTGGCTGAAGACAAGGACTTTCTCATGAATCACATCACATAGCCTGATGAACTCCATGAGGAATCTCGTTTTGACGCTTTGGTTTGGGTCGAGTTTTATCTTCTTAAGCTGTTCAAGCAAAGCATCATCAATAGACAAACGCTCCTTCTCAGTTAGCTTACAGCGAGAGACAAGAGAAGGATGGACTGAGACTAAAGACAGCTTGTGTTCTGTCTCGAACACGTTCTTGATTTTTCGGTTATGAGTGACTTCTATTGATTCCAAGACTCTCTTCTGAAGCTCAGGTGGGTTTAGCACAACAACACATTCTCTCAAACCAGGGAGACTCTTCTGAAGAATGCTTCCTTTGTGAACATGCACAAACGGAAGCATAACAACCTTGAGTTCGTCGATGCCACGGTTGTTTATTTCATGGCTTCTTTTACCTCTTTTAGTGACGGTCATGCCACTCTTCTTGAGCGTAGAAGTCAGCCTCTCAAGATACTTTGGTCTTGCAAGTCCCAAAACATTACAAAGCTCTTGGAAGTTGTTCTGAAAAGGTGTCCCCGAAAGCAAGATACGTTTCTGTGTCTCCACTTTGGACAGTGTTTTCCAGATACAACTTCTCTGGTTCCGAGGCGTGTGTGCCTCATCAAGAACAAGCAATCCAGGCATCCCCATAAGTATCTCTCTGATATCCTTTAACTCTTTGTCTGGTCTCACTTCCTTTGCTTTCTTTGTCTTTTTACCATCGTCTTTAACTCCTGCTAGCTTCTCATACAGGTGGTAGCTGATCCCAAGTATGCTCTTTGCTTTTATCCAAGAGTATATCTTCACCATCCTTATCTCATTATTGGTTCTTGCACTAGAATTCTTCTGCATCAAAAGCCTTACCGCCACAGAGCTCTCTCTTCCAGTAAAATCCAAGCTGCTAAGATTATGAAAAGGAACGCTTATGTTCCATTTCTTGAACTCCTCTTCCCATGTGAGAAGCAAGCTTGCAGGAGCAATGATCACTGGTTTGCAATCCGGGAAGCATTCCAAGTAGGCCTGAAGGAAAATGATGGTAAGGCGAGTTTTCCCTGTCCCGGGAGCGTGTGACATGATGCATCCTCCGGTTTCATCGCTGTTCTCATAGTCCTTGAGCTCATTCAATAGAATAGTACCAGCTAAGTTCTTCCAGATAAACTCAAAACCTTCTTGCTGGTGAGGATACATTTGAGATTTGACCCCTGGGATCTTATCCCAAACAGTTCCTTCAGAAGATTCACATCCTACATTTGAGTTGTTGTTCACTGTAGGAGCTTCAAACCCAAGTTCACCAATGAAACTGCTCTTTACTTTTTCCCCTTCAAATCTATCATTCTTTCTCCTTCCACTTGTGTTATTATCTCCCTGTAACAAGAAATATACAACAAACAATGGTTACAACCAAATCTTGTTACTTTACCGTTTCAGGCATTTATATAAAAACTTCAAGTCCTTACCCACTCAGATACATCCATGTTTCTAACCTCTGTCTCCACAAAGCTACAGTGTTTACAGATCAGACCAATCTCAATATCTAGAAGTAGCTCATGGTTCCCTTTATTACAACATGCTTTGGGACTCTCATCAGTTAATACTTCTCTCTCCATCTGCAAAAAGGTTTCAAGTTAGATGTAACCGTTTTTTCGATTAAAAAATTAGTTCTTGAGGATAACAAGAACTTACATTTGAAGGAAGCAGAATGTCTGCATCTTGTGATTTACTATAAAAATCAAATTCTTCCCACAGCTTTTGTTCCTCTCTTTCCCAGACAGAATCCAAAGGTGGTGGTTGAGGTTTATCCACATCATACACATCTATCAATGCTGGTGTCCTAATGATTAAAAGTCCATCATCATCATGTGTTCTTTGATCTTGTTCTACATAATGGTCATCACGTGAAGAAACCTGATTGTCTCCTCCTTGTTCTACACCTTCCTCTTCTTCGCATAATCGATCTTTCTCCCAAACAGAGTTCACAAGAAGCCTGAAAAGATCAACTTCTTTGCGGCTGCTTCCATCCATCATTCTCCAGTCCGATTTGTTATTCGACTTGACCTCTTTTTCTTTCGGAGAAGGCTCGGATTCGTATTCAGATTCATCTTCAGATCTGATAGAAGAAGCAGAATCGTTATTATCGACTTGTTCATTAGCCAAAGCAGGCTTGTTTAGTCCTACTGCAACTGCAACTGCAGGCATTCTCGACCCCGAGGTGATGTTTGCTTGAAAATCTTTTGCTTTCTCCGGAGCTTGGGTTTCGATTCTTGATGGCTTTTCAGGTGCTTGAACCTCTTTTGGTTTCACCGAAGTTTGGATTTCGATTCGTGACGGTTTTTCAGGTGCTTGCACTTCTTTAGCTTTCTCTGAGTTGTGGATTTCACTTCTTGATGGCTTTGCAGGTTCTTGGACCTCTTTTGGTTTCTCTAAATCCACAACATCAGGTCTGGAAGTGGATGGTTTCTCAGGTGTTATCACTTCTGGCCTGGAAGTGGATGACCTCTCAGGCACTTTCACAGTGTTGATAGAAACAGAATCTTCAAACTTTGACACATTAGAGGAAGCAAAGTTGTCCACAACATCATTGTCAGATACTGTTGTATCATTTGGTCTGATGAAAGAGCTGCGAGAGTCAGGGACTCCTCCTGTGTTCTCTTTACCACAATGAGCACAAATGTACACCACATTGCTCTGCTGCTTTGTTACTCTTTCAACTTCTTCTTGCCCTTCTTCTTCTTCTAAGCGGTTTACCTTTTGAATCTTCTTGTCCTCTTTTCTAGGCCTAATTTGAGATGTATCTTCTTCTTCTTCTTTATGATACAGATTTTGAATCTTCTTGTCCTCTTTTCTAGGCCTTATTTGAGATGTATCTTCTTCTTCTCTGTGGTTCAACTTTTGAATCTTCTTGTCTTCTTTTATAGGCCTGGTTTGAGATAAAACTTCTTCTTCTTCTCTATGGTTCACCTTCTGAATCTTCTTATCCTCTTTTATAGGCATAGCTGAGCAAGAACCTGATCTTGTAAACCTTCTCAAAGGCTTCCTTCCCAAATTAGAAACTTTCCTTATTGGTGACCTAGCCTTTCTCAAATCTTCACTAGAGGAGGAAGATGAAGAGGAAGAGGAAAATGAAGCTGAAGAATCATCAGAAGACGACAAAGAGTCCACCATTACATCATCATCTTTGACGTTACTGTCTTCACTATCTTCTTCCTCGGTTTCACTTGAGTCATCTTTGGTAACACTAATAGAGTCCTCCAAGTCTCTGCTACTTTCCTCAAAAAGCTTCTTCTTGGCTGAAACTTTCTCTTTGGTTTCAGAATCAGAATCTGAAATAATCTCTACACCATCATCACCAACTGATTTTCCTCTATTATCAGAGGAAAACTTGTCTTTCTCACAAGATTTATCTTCTTCACAAGAATCATAACACAAGTTCTTGTCACTTTCTTCAACATGAGGACTCTTCTTCTTCTTGTTGTTATTGTTGTTGTTGTGGTTAGCTGGTGTGATGTCTTCGATGTCAGAATCATAGTCTTTAGGTCTTGTTCTCTTTTGTTTCTTGTGAGAAGAAGACAATGAAGGAGATCCTTCCTCTGTTTTCTTGCGCTTATTCACTTCTTGAAGACGCAATCTGTTTCTTGATTTGATTCTTTTCCCAATAGTCCAATCCATTGTAGATCTGAAACAAAAAAAAGAAAGACAAAGACAGAGTTAGAGATCTGAAATTTCAAAGAATCTGCAAGAAAACGAAGCGAAAGTGAAGAAAAGAGCAAACCCTAGAATCGGTGGAGAAGATGAATCTGTGAGATTAGGTTAAAGCTTTGTGTTTTGTAAGAAACAGGGTTTTGCCTGTAAAAGGAAATGGGAGAGAGAGGGAGAGAGAAAGAGAGAGAGATAGTGATGGGGAATGGGAAGAGAGAGAGGAGGGAAAGTGAAAAGGCATGAAGGAAAACGTGACGACAAAGCCATAGCTCTCTGTTGCCTATTTTAGTACTAAACTCATACCGCCAAAACTTTGACCCATAAAATTGTACTATGAAGACTTTGATCTTTTTTTTGGATTGTTTTTCTTACTTTTCCATAAAGCAGCTCATTAATTAGTTTCTATTTCGAGGTTTTTTCTTTTAATTTTACTTTATTTTCCACCAATCAGAAATCAGAGTATTTATGCTAGGCTAATAATGACCATAGATTATATAAATTTTTTTATTTGCAATTAGTTTTTAAGTGTAAGTCCAATTTTATGAATATGAAAATAGATTAACCGTTGATTGAACCTACTTTATACAATTAATTTAAATCGTCTCTTCGAGCAAGAGTCAAAGAAATGACTAAAAGACAAAAATCTTGTGATAAGACAGTGGAGGGTTTTATTTCACTTTTTATTGGGTTTAGTTTATAAATTTTAAAAAATAAATGCATAAACATTAAGAATATATAAGACTCATGTCTTATTTTGGACAAATAGGAACCGTGTCTAGAACGACACGTGTCGTAATGTTAGAGTTTTGCAATTTTTTTATTTTTTTTTATTTTTTTATTTTTTTATGATTCAATTATTTATAATTTTTTTAATAAAAACAAATTCTTATTTTTTATAGTTTTGCAAGGGGAGAATTACAAAACTACACCTTTTTAATTGCATTTCACAAAACTACACCTTTTAAAAATTTCTTCACAAAACTACACCTAATCACTAAAAATGAAAGAGAAATTCACAAAACTACACCCTTTCAGCCCTCCCTTCACAAAACTACACCTAATTCAATATTTTCACAAGTTTACACCCTTTCAAAATTTTAAAAGCTTGATTTACCCGTTTAAAAATTACCAAAATTAAAATCTTTTCATTTGAGTTCGCTAATTAGTGTTTAGGGTATAATATTAAGGGAGTATGATTGTTTGGGTAGGGTTTATTTGAATTTAATTTTGAGTGTTTAGGTGTAGTTTTGTGAAGTATTTTGGAAATGGTGTAGTTTTGTGAAATGTAATTCAAATGGTGTAATTTTGTGATTCTCCCAAAATTAAATCCAAATTATACCTATCAAAACAACTCTACCTACTTAATCACTATACCCTAAACATTAATTAGCGAACCCAAATGAAATTTTTTAATTTTGATGAAGTTTTAAAGAGTAAATCAAGCTTTTAAAATTTTGAAAATGTATAATTATTAGAAAATTTTGAATTAGATAGAGTTTTGTAAAGGAAAAAATGAAATGATGTAGTTTTGTGAATTATTCTTTTGCAATTTCAATTATTTATAATTTTAGAGTTTTGCAATTTCAATTATTTATAATTTTTATAAATTAAAACGTCTACCAATGGACGCAACGTAAACGTCACAGTGTCTTATGCATAAAAATACATTAAAAATATTATTAAAAATAAAAATAAGACATTTGAATGTCTTGGTTGATGGAGTTGTTCTAAGTGTCTTATTGCTTCTAATTCTGTTTTTGAAGTGATTTATCACCAATATATTATTTGCTATTTAAACTTCAAAAATTGAAAAACTTTGAATCATGGGTTTCTCAAATTTTATTGTGCACCGTTAGAAACATTAACAACATAAAGCATATAACATTATTATTCTTATTACATTTACAGTTGTAATTTGCATATGTTCTTTGTAATTATATTTTGCTTCTAACCAAAAGTCATAATTAAATGAGAGATGACGTTGATGCAAACGTACGGTCAGAGAAGTTTGGTCACAGCCATAAATAAGTTCTAATAACTTTTTAATGTCTTAAACGTTTTGTCTTATCAAAGTAAAGGAATCACATAATAATCTCTTCTCAAAGATTTAATAAGAAAAAAAGTGAGGCTAACGTCTATATGGGACCCATTAATTAATGCAATAAGCTAATTGGGTTTGTGTTATAAATTTTACATTTAATCCTAAGAAAGCACACATATTAATTACTAGGTCAAAGTCAAATCTCAATTTGTATATAACTTTGTGACAACGGCTATAAAAACACAATAAGTATATAACCGTTGGACAAGAACTAATCTTTCTTTTGTTTTCATAATTTCCTTACCGAAAAAACAAGACAAAGGATGGAGAAGAAACTTAAGAATCTAAATCCGTAATTAGAGATTGTTCGTTCTTAATTTCAAGTTTTTGGTGATCGTCTATCTTTATCTGAAAATCAAACAATTGGCGTTGTCTTTTGTTGTGAGAAGAGAAAGAGAAAATTTAACAAAAAAAAGAGAGGAAACTTTTGACGGGACGGATGCGATTCAAGTCTTAATGGACGGTCAAGATTCAAACTTGGTTAGTGTGATCAGTTCATACACAAAGTCACAATTATCAGGTTAAACTGACATCGACTTAATTAAGAGTTTTGTTTACATTATTATTACACAAGAGATTGAAAGTGAAGCCATGATGGGCCCCACTTTTTTAGGATTTTCTTATAAAAATAAGAAAAATAATTAATTAATTAAATTATCTCTCTCTCTCTTTCACAAACTCGGGTTTAGCTGGCGAAACTGAATCTGGGTGGTGCTGTGTCGTACGGACACGAACATTGCAAATATTCCGAAATCACCGGTTCGAGTAAAAAAAGAAGAAGATGGGTTTCATAGTCGGAATCGTAATCGGACTTATCGTCGGAATCTTAATCATCATCGGGTTCGTCAAGATGGAGAATCATCGATCCAAGCTTCGTGCTCAACTTGTAATCCCTACCTACACACACACACACAAAAAAAACCCCTCTTTTTTCAAATTTCAACGATTTCGATTCCCAGATTCATAATGGGTTTTGTTTAAATTGTGAAATTCAGGCGAATACGGTGGCTGCATTCGCGAGGATGACGGTGGAAGATTCGAGGAAGCTTTTGCCTCCTGAGTTTTATCCTTCATGGGTCGTCTTCTCCCAACGTGAAAAGGTTTTAAGTTATTTACAACATCCACTTTTGTTCTTTACAGTTTTGGTCACGAGACTGATTTTAGTTAATCTTTTTTTTTTTTTTAAATTACTTTCAGTTGACTTGGTTTAATCATCACTTAACAAAAATCTGGCCTTATGTTAATGAGGTATGTTTTATGAATGTTGTTGATTTTGTGTGTTTGAGATATGATTTGTGTTATGGATAGTAGATTTGTTTCTTTTAAAAGTTTTTTTTTGTTGTTGTCCTGTTTAGGCAGCTTCTGATCTTATAAAGGCATCAGTGGAGCCTGTTCTGGAGCAATATAGACCTGCCATTGTGGCTTCCTTAACTTTCTCTAAGCTTACTCTTGGCACTGTGGCGCCTCAGTTTACAGGTTAGTTTTGTTCATTTGTGTGTTTTGAGAGGTAAACAGAAGTTTGTGCGATTGAATCGTGTTGAATAGGCAGTAATCTCGAACTGACATTGCTTTAGGATTGATGAGTTTGCTTGTGTTAATAATTGGTGTTGTTTAGGTGTTTCCATTGTTGAAGGTGATAAAAATGGGGTGACCATGGAACTTGATATGCAATGGGATGGAAATCCAAATATAGTACTTGGCATCAAGACATTAGTCGGCGTATCTCTTCCAGTTCAGGTACATGCTTTTTGTACATTTCACTTGCTAATATTTGTATATTTTTAGATTCATTCTTGATACCTGATACACCATATTCTTATCGTCTGTTTTCTAGGTGAAAAATATTGGGTTCACTGGTGTTTTCAGGCTTATTTTTAGACCACTGGTTGATGAGTTTCCTTGCTTTGGAGCTGTCAGTGTTTCCCTTAGAGAAAAGGTTGGTGTCTTCTTAAACTATTGAAGCTGAAGCTATAATGCATGTGTTGACACGAAATCTTCGACTTGCAGTGATCAGTTTTGTCTGTTGTTTAGCTTAAATCTTTCATGTTCTGTGTTGCAGAAAAAATTGGATTTCACTCTTAAGGTTATTGGAGGTAACATTTCAGCAATTCCTGGACTTTCTGAAGCTATTGAGGTTAGCCCTACCACTACTATTATCAAAGTGGCACTGGCATTTATTAATCAGTAAATGTTGGTGGTCCTGTTATTTTAGTAAAATTTATTTTCTAAATGTGAAAGCATATAGCCCCATGAAACCTTTTTCATATGCTATTTTTGTAAAACTTTAGTCCACGCTTACCGGTAAGTTGATATGTAACAGGAAACAATACGGGATGCCGTGGAAGATTCTATTACATGGCCTGTTCGTAAGGTCATCCCAATTTTGCCTGGTGATTATAGGTACACATCAAATGAAATACATGAAATTTGATCTATTGATGTAATGTTTATTGTTTCTATAGAGGATTTCTGTTATAGCTTTCTGTGTTTTTTTTTTGCCCAGTGATCTGGAGCTAAAGCCTGTTGGAATGTTGGAGGTTAAGCTTGTACAAGCAAAGAACTTAACCAACAAAGATCTTGTTGGAAAATCAGACCCCTTTGCTAAAATATTTATACGCCCATTGCGAGAAAAGACCAAAAGAAGCAAGACAATAGTAAGTACTCTGATTTATTCTTGTTTTATGCTAAACCTGTCTAAATGATCTGATTTATATATATTCCCATCAGAACAATGATCTGAATCCCATCTGGAATGAGCATTTTGAATTTGTTGTTGACGACGCGTCAACTCAACATCTAGTGGTTAGAATATATGATGACGAAGGCGTACAGGCATCTGAGTTTATTGGTTGTGCCCATATCCGGCTTTGTGAACTCGAACCTGGTAAAGTGAAAGACGTCTGGTTAAAACTTGTCAAAGATTTAGAGATACAGAGAGATACCAAGAACCGTGGAGAGGTTAGATCATCAGAACCTTTAATTTCTGTGATTTTGTATCTGTAAATGTCTAATGAATATACGTTATTGTTGATTCTCTGTAATTTAGGTTCACCTTGAGCTGCTATATGTCCCATTTGGTAGTGGAAACGGTATTGTGAATCCATTTGACAATTCATCGATGACATCCTTAGAAAGAGTGCTCAAGAATGATACAACAGACGAAGAGAATTCAACGTCACGCAAAAGAAAAGATATCATCGTAAGAGGAGTGCTCTCTGTGACAGTGATATCTGCAGAAGAGATACCGATACAAGATCTGATGGGGAAAGCTGATCCATACGTCGTTCTATCTATGAAGAAATCAGGTGCTAAGAGCAAAACTCGGGTAAGATCTCTCACATCAAAGAGTTATCCGAGTCATTGCAATGAGTGTTATACTAACTGTCATCTTGCTTCACCACAGGTCGTCAATGACAGCTTGAACCCGGTTTGGAACCAGACTTTTGATTTTGTAGTTGAAGACGGGTTACACGATATGCTAGTCCTTGAAGTCTGGGACCATGACACGTTTGGGAAGGTAAAACCAAACCGCGACCATCTCTAACCTAGTGATCATTTATGTAGCATTGCAACAGATGAATGTTTTTTCTTGCTTGGTTCATTATGCTTTACTTTGTGTGGGGCAGGACTACATTGGGAGATGCATCTTGACATTGACAAGGGTTATAATGGAAGAGGAATACAAAGACTGGTTTCCGTTAGACGAATCCAAATCCGGTAAGCTTCTGTTGAATCTCAAGTGGATGGCTCAATCGCTTTATCGCGATTCCTAAGTGTATGTTTGTTTTGCCCAAAATACATATCCGGAGGACTTGGAGTGTACATTTTGTCTAGTAGCAGAAACAAGTTCTGACAATGAGTTTCCCCTGTTTTCGTTAAAACCTTAAATACAGTACTTGTGTTACTTGATTCGCAAGCAACATGTCAGAAGGGTTTCTTTTGCTTGTGTCAAAAGGACCTCCGGATTAAAAAAATCCACCTTTGGTCATGGAAGTCATTGTGTGTTTGTGTCTCTACACGTATCAAGCAGCTTGTTGACACATCTTAACAATCAGACAAAAACAAGTTCTTGGACATATCTTAAACTGAAGCCCTGACAAGACACGCACACTCGGTGTTGGCACGTGGCCTAGTCCATGCACATAGCAACTTCTTTTTATTAAGACCAAACCCCACAAGTATTGCATTCTTCATCGCTGGCCGCTTAGTTATAATTAATCAGACCGAACTTGGAGGCAGAGAGACAGAATCAATTTCTTGCAATGGAGAAGGCAGTTCATTTGTCGACGAAAGCTGGACCGGAGGTTCCAGGAGAGCCAACGAAGACAGGAACCTCCATGGTTGACACCACCGCTGCAGCCGTACAAAGCTTCGCTCCTGTTAACCAAATCCACCAACATCTATGCGCGTAACGCGTTTAAGACTTGAATCTTTTCATGAGTTTGTGTACATTGGTATGCATAAGATGTCTTTTTTTTGCGTTTGTAGGTTTCATTTTTATGCATACGACATGACCAGACAAGTGGAAGCACATCACTTCTGTGCTCACATCAACGAAGACATGCGTCAGTGTCTTATCTACGACGGTCCTGATGCCAACGCTCGTTTGATCGGTTTGGAGTACATTGTCACAGAAAAGCTCTTTATGACATTGCCTGATGATGAGAAGAAGCTTTGGCACAGTCACGAGTGGGAAGTTAAAGGAGGATTGTTGTTCATGCCCGGTGTACCCGAACTAATCCAACGCCAAGATCTCGAAAAAATCGCCAAGACTTATGGGAAAGTTTTCCACTTTTGGCAAGTCGACTTGGGGCATGAGCTTCCCATTGGACTGCCTAACATAATGGCGGCTGTTACTCGCGACGGCCAACTCTACCCGGAGATGGTCAAGGGTAATTTAGACATTTAAAATACAATCCATTGCACTTGACATATTATTATGAGTTGTTCATTGGTTTGGATGGGTGGATGGCAGAGACGGAGAAACGGTTTAAGGTATCGATGGATAAGAAGAGAGAGTCGAGAGCTTATATGGAGGGACCGGACCACGGGATACATCCGTTGGCGAATGGAGGAGGCAAAGGGCTGAAGTTGGAGTTGCGAGAGGTTGACATCAAACCGGTCGAGTCGGTTCCTAGAGTCTTTGTTTGAGTTTGGTTTAATAGTCTCAAGAAAGAAGTATAAATAAAGAACCGGTCTAATGGTTTCTACAAAACCTGTTGAATAACGAATATAATTTATATATTATTATATGACGATAAATTAACAGATTCTATAAAAACCAATCATAAATAACGGATTAATACCTTGAAGAAAAGGAGAAAAAGTCAATGAAGTTTTTTACTACAAAACCTTAGTTTTGAAAGAAAACAAAAGCATAGTCTCTTGTCATGTATGTATTGGTAAGCTATGGCTGCATCTTCTTTATTTCTACTTTTCTAGTATGAGATTTGGGCCTTCCCGAGATCTGTAATTAAATTTCACAAGAAGCTCAAAAAATGACAAATACTAAAAGCAAATCTTACAATGAAGAGAAAGACAAGGAGAGAGATACCTTGTTGTATGTTTGTGTTTTCAAGATTGAACAGCCAATTTCTGAAGATGTTGGAAGAAGACTTGAAGACTAACATCATCTGTGAATATAATGTCAGAACCTGCATTCATCTCGCTTGTGTTGTTGTATGTTGCTGATGGATTCAGCTTCGCTAACAAAAACCTTGCCTGTTCAATCATTATTTACCAAAACGTAATTATACTCAACAAACACTTAACATCTCTCAACTACAAATTCAGAGAAGAAAGAGTTAAATCACTAACCTGGGATCCATGTTGATCACAGACAACTAATCTCGGTACTGGGAAACGTTCACGAATGATCATCTGCGCATCTTCTTGAGGAGTTTCCAAAAGTTGTGCAAATGCCTTCAACAAACAAATACATCAAATCAAAAACATGTAAAGGTTGATTAAAACCAAAAAGACAATCCACAGTCAATTGCGTATTAGCTATATTACCTGATGTTCAGGCTGATTTTGATACCCCATGTTGCGCCACTGCGCTATGGTCATTCCATGGAAAATGACAACACTAATGTAAGAATCCAACAAGAGGATACGGTCTGCACCGATGGAAGCCACATCCAATAATGCAGGCTGAGGTAGTGTGTTAAACGAATATGTTGTTAACGATGGTTGAATCATGACGGCTGCGTTTGAAATATTTTCTCGGTTCAGTAGCATGCGGCTGTAGGCGGTTTCGTCTGGACTATTGTTAAACACCTGGCAACATCAGCATACGAAAAAAATCATTATAGATTGGAGGATCAGTTACTACATAGTACATACTTACAACTTCTCGTATTTCAAACTTACCTGCACAAACTGTGACCGTCTTAGATTAAATGTAAACTGAGGGAATAATGAAAAGTTTGGGTTTAGAGTAAAAGAAGCAGGATCATCCTTCCGGTAATCGCCAAATTTAGAACAAAGGCGAATAAGGTTCCTGTCCAGCCATCGCGTAGCATCAAACCCTTCCTGAGAAAAACATGACAGCAATTAATGAGCTTGATAACAAAAGACAAAGACTGAGTTAGACAATATAAACCAGCTTTTCATGTATTTTTGTTCCTAGGCGATGTATAAGTATTAGCAACCAAGCAAATCAACAGAATGCACCAATGATATAAATTCAAGTTTGAATATGGCCTGGATTTAACTATTACCTCTGTTTCCATTTTCAATGAAGCTAATCTGGCCACCACCACAGCAGCAGTTTCTTGATCAAAACCTTGCACCAATTCCTGCAGATATTACACACCTCATTAGCATCCATGTCGACCTAAAAAGAAAACTTCATAATACTGATATTAGAAACACATAATTAAGTCGGAGAATCCAATACCTCGGTGCTAAGAGCACTATCTACCCATTGTCTGCTAACAGTAGTAACTCGCTGTAGTGTTTTACCTTCTCGATTTTGGTAGCTGCAATCATGTATATAAGATCAAATTCCCGTTACTTTGGAGAACATGTGCATCCTGGAATTGGATGAAGAGGATACCTTGTCAAAAACTGTAGAAATAGCTGGGAATTTACACCTCCAGGTTTACTTGATTGATCACTAGAAGAAAGATCAAAGAAGACTGTCAAACAAGTACTTTTGTCGAGGCCACACATCTTCCATTCTGTCGTATTACCCTCACCAATAACTGTATCAGAAACGCTAGGGCTTTTCTGTAATTTTTACCAAAAGCATAGATGTTAAGCTTTCTCCTGTTACTTGAAAAAAAATATATAAACTTCCTATGTAATAGTCGCTTCAACCTTTTGCAATGACGCGCAAGGTCCAATAATCCCTTGTATTTTGATGTCCTTCGAACATATGATCTCAAGTTTACCACTGAAATGAAAGTTTGAAAATGAGTGAAAATGCCACAAACTGAAGTTGGCTAAATATTAAGCTTAGAAAAATAAAATAGCAAGAAGAACATCAGGTTATATCATCGGCTCACTTGAAACACAGGCCGAGAGACTGTTCGCCATCTTCAAATACTCGCTTAAAGGAATCCTTGAAAACCGAATGGCCAAAACTTTCTGATAAAACAACAAGGCCTCCAGTTCTTTCAACAGCAGCTTTCATTTCAGCAACACCAACCTAATATTCGAAACACAGATACAATGATGGTCGAAATTAATGGAGAGTTGAAACAATTCCATGTGTCTGAGTAACGTTGGAGTAAACAGAAAATAAATTAAACAAAACAATCTTCTTCTTCAAGCCATAAGATATGACCGAAACATGATCATAACATTAAGGGAAATTAAATACCTGGTCAAGTGCGGATGCGAAAAGGTCAAGTACATGTCCTTGGTTAACCAATTGATTTGCAAGGCCGTCATAAAACTTCTCCGCTTTCTTATAGAAAGGAGCTGCGTCTTTATCGAGATCTTTATGTGAACGCAAAGGTTCTGATAAATCTTTGGACACAATCTGCAAAAGCCAAAGGTAGTACTAACTCAAAGACAGAATTTTGTCTGGGAGACCAAATAATGAACAAGGAAAGTTTCAAGCTCTCATCCTAACTATTACGGTGACCATTATACTAGCAAGTTAACATAGTTAGTAAGCCAACGTTTTCCCAATTTCCTCAAGCAAATTTTCAAAATCGAACTCTAGAAAGAAGGGTAATAAGCAAATGAAGTTACCGTGCCTGGTCCCTCAGAACATGGACCTCCAACTAAAGCAACGATTCTAGCCCCAGTTCCAGGGAAACAAGCTCCAAGCAGCCCCGTGGCCACACTCAAAGCAACTCCTGTGCACCGAGACTGACGACGACCAGGCTGAACAACCCACTGATCCGTTTGCAGCTCATCCAACAACTACACAACAAAACTATATCAATATATCATCATCGACTATGATAAAAACTATACAACAATAGTATCGATAAACCAACCGACAAAACTCACCGAATCAATGGTGAATTCACACTCAGAAGCTGGCAACAAGAACCTATTAACACCAGAATAGCCAGAATTGTCTCTCCCCATAGGATACCCACCAACATGACTTCTCCTCCCAGAAGCACCAAGCCCTAACTGCTCCAAAATCTGATCCTTTGAGATCTCTTTATCTCCTCTAAAGACATAGACTTTAGTCAAATCAGTAAACCCTAGCTCATGAACATGCGCCTGAGTCCCAAAAGAGACAAACCCAACAAGTGCATTCTCAGGAAGCAATCCAATCGCTTGTTTCAAAGCCGATTTCGCGTATTCGAACTCTTCCTCAATCATACACATGTCCAGAACAAAAACGAACACAGAAGACGGCGATACACTCTGCGAAGGATTCGGCAAAGTGTATTCGACGGTAGTGTATTGTGGATAAAGCTCACAAGGTAGATTCGTCTCGGAGATTGCGTGATACTGAGGAGGCAAGCTATTACGCTTGAAGCAAATCGGGCAGATCCATAGCTTACCGTTGAAATCGACACTAGCGAATGGGTTTAGAGCGGCGGTGCAAGTAGGGCAACGGAGAGGAGGATAAGGAAGTGATTGTATATCACGGTGGTAACGTATCGGTGAGATACAAGCAGCGACGGGGATCACACACTTGCTTGCTTCGACTTTGTTTCGAGGCCATACGTTCCACGTCATACGGACACCGTCGATTCCTTCTGGATCCATTGTCGCCATCTCCGACATGGTTTTTAAGGTTTATAGATCGATGAAAATAACCGGTAATTTGGTCGGAGAATCTAGGTCTAAAGAATCGAAATTGTTTCGTAGACTCTGAATTTACGAAGAAGAAGAAGAGAGAGCGAGAATCAAGAGGGATCTTTGTATTGAGATTTTATCTGGAATAGTCGTGACTATACAAATATACATATATTCTTTACCTTAATAGAGTTAAATCAAAAAATTTATTATTTTGACCAAATCACATACTATAAAGCACAATCAAACTATCCAATAGTATTGCTACACGTGGCATTTTACCTCTAAACTAGTTAATAAAAAAAGTTCAATGTTAACAACAGTAAATAAAAAAAGTTCAATGTTAACATAAAAAAAAAAATTAGATTAATCAACATTTTTTGAAATTTTGTTTTATTTTATAGCTCGACAATATCAAATTTATAATATTTCGGTTTATAAAATAAGGACAAAGTAACAAGATTAGCAATAGTTTTCAAGTAATTAAGGATGTTTAGAATAACTCTTAGACATTAAACCTCCTCTGTTTCACTGAACAGTCTTCACAAAAGCCTTCAAGTTTTTATCCAACAACCCTCCTTCTCCACCCGCTTCAACCGCTAAACGCTGCCATTTCTCAGCGTTTTCCTTAAACTCCAAAGCTTTCTCTTCCATGACTGCTTCCAAACACGTTCTTATCTCTCCTTTCTCCACCAAACCTTCATCGTTCTCCCTAACTCTAACACCTGTCTTCCATCTTTCTTCTAGAAGCTTAGCGTTCGTTGGCTGATCCGACCACATAGGAAACGCGACCACGGGAACGCCAAGAACCAAACTTTCTAGCGTCGAATTCCATCCACAGTGAGTCACGAAACAGCCTACGGCTCGGTGTCTTAAAACCTCCACTTGCGAACACCAAGAAACTATCATACCGATCTCTTCGAGTTCTTGTCTTAAACCGGATATTTTCTCGATTTCGACCTCTTCTTCTCCTTCTTTGTCGTTTTCTCTAGAGAGTTTATCAGTTATAACCCACAAGAAAGGTCTTTTGCTTTCTATGAGTCCTCTCGCAAGCTCATTGATTTGTTTCTTCGATAACTCGACCATAGTCCCAAATGAAACGTAAATAACAGAGGACTCTGTTTTCGAGTCTAACCAAAGGCTATAGCTACTTTGTTCTTTGGATAAATCTTTAACCGTTTCTGTGTTTCTTGAAAAAATCTCTGAGGGAAGTAAAGGACCGATCCCCACGGTTTGGATATTTGGAAAAGCGGTTAAAGCTTCTGGCTCTAACGAATCGAATGTGTTAACGAGAATCTTCGGGTTGGTTTCTTCTTTGAGAAACTCCATTAGTTCTTGAAAATGTTTGTATGCGTTTGTGTTTGTATTAGTAGGTGTGAGGAAAGAAGGAAGATCTCGGATCGCGAGAGATGGGACCTTTTTGGACTCGCAATCGGAGTTTTCACCGGTGAAGACTGTGAAGTGATTGTAATAAACGTTGAAAACCAAAGCGGATTGGATCCAGAGAAGAGCAGAAGGATGTTGAAACCTACGCGCCACTTTTGGTGCCCAATTTAAAAGAATCGTGTACAACAAGCAAGTCACCGGAGACTCGCTGTTCCGGTTAGCTTTGATGAACTCCGATAAGGTCTTATCGCCGTTGATCTCTATATTCGTTAACCGGGTTTGACGGTTTTCGGCGGTGGAAACGCGTCCATCGTCGAAACCGTCTGAGAAAGTGAGGAAAGAAAGATTCTCGAGGTAGGTTTTGTTTGAGATCAGAGAGCAGTTAAAGACCGAGAGACATGTGGCGAAAGTTACACGTGCGCCCGTTGCTTCGATGAGACGATGAGCAAAACGGAGAGACGGGTTCACGTGACCTTGCGCCGGAAAAGTTACAAGTAGAAAATGCGGTGGCGACATTTTTTGTATCTTGTTGTTATTGCTCTAGTGAAGTGATTTTGTGTGTAATACTTGAATGTGTATATGTGTGTTCCTTGTGGAATTGTGATGTTTATATAACTATAAGTTATAGATGAATGACTTGGGATTTAAATACAAGGGTTTAGGTTTACATAAGCTAATATACACAAAATTGTACAAGATTACTTGTGACGTGTGTCGTGACGCTCACTGAATAAATGGTTTTGGCGTTTTGCATATATAACATTGACATGTGAGTGAATAGATACATATAATACAAACTATCTTCACTATATGTCCGTTTTACACAACTAATAATAACCTACCTTGTTTTATTTGAGAAAGTAAGATGCTACTTTTTATCCACCAACACATTTTCAAATTGTGATAAAGTTACTCAAACTTTCAACTTATATTATCCAAAATCACTTTATGACAAAACCAAACAGATGTTAGCTAAGTAGCAACTTGTATGTTGCCATTACATAGCTAGAGAATCAACTAAAGCATCATTAATTACTCTTTGAGAGTAGCCCTAACTACATGTTTTTATGTCCTAATGAATTTCCTTGAATGTTTTTGCACCGTTGCTGCTTCGGTTTAGTAGTATTAATTCCCGGTTTAACTGTTTTGTTTCCTGGTTCATTTTTCGCAGATAAATTCTTCATCCCTCGACACAGTTTCATGTGTGAATGCATCTTCTCTGGTTTGAATAACTTCCCACATTGCCTATATTATGAATTATCATTCATATTATTAATTACTATAATAAGTTTTACAATATCATTAAGTGATGAATAGAGTAAGGCTTACGAGCAATATGGAGCTATAGAAAGTTTGCTTGAAGACACCTTTGGTTTACAAAATTCAACTGTTTCTTTCATCTTTAACCCACTCCATGCACCTTCGAAACTTTTTCTTCAACCAAAAATAAAACATATTGATATTGATATAACAATAATAATATTAGGCCTAGATGAAATTATTCGACAGGCACCTAAAAAGTAACGATTTTAGTTAATAATATATACACCAAATATATTTTAGTACCAATCATATGTTGCATTAACTGCGAAAAAAGTAACAAATATTAATATTTAAAAACAAAATGATAAAAAGTGTAAATAAGTACCGAGGATTGTGATGTTGGTATTGGTATCTGCGTTCATCTTCCCAAGCCGCACCAAAAGCCCCAGACGCAGACGCAGACTTATTCAAAGGCACCAAAACGGCGTCGTTTGTATCCAAACCTCCACACTTCATCAAATTTCTCAACAAGTGAGATGCACGCGCGCTCGAACAGTTCTTGCTCTTGACAAAACTCGGAGACGACGTCGTAGTAGAGGATACACTTGGTCGACCCGACTCGTTTTCCATCGAGTCGGATACTTTTGTCTTATTTGGTTTCTTGATAACGACCGTTTCTACTTCTTCTTCTTTCGCGGTGGTTGATTCCTCCGTCACCGTCGACGATAACGTCGTCGCCGTCGATCTCTGAGAACAGAAAACCGGAGATTCTTTAAGGTTCATCGTCTCCGATTTTTGAAGTTTCTCTTTAGAATCTTTTCTTGTCCCGCAAGCTTTCTTCTCCACCACATGAGAAGAATCCTCTGTTTTTTTTTAATAATAAAGCCTAATTAATCAAGAATCCTAATAAACGTTAATTAATAAAATATAATGATAATTACGTGACATAAATACCCTTTTGAGAATTTAGAAGAATCTGAGATCCTTTAAGGACATATTCATTATCGGAGATAGGTGTAATAAGATCTTCGTCCCATAAATCTTGCCACACATAACCATTCTTGTACTTCCTACAATATATATAAGAATTTACAAAAAATATAACTAATCATAAGTATATGTTATAATTACCTTTTACACGACCAAGAAAACGAATCTGGCATGGCATCGCCTCGTGCATCCGCTAACCATCTCTTCACGTCTATGGTTTCAAGAAACACAATCTTGATATAAAATAAAATCCGAAATAAAAAGAATAATTGATTTAATTAAGAGAAGTAATTAACGTAATATAACCTCGAAGAAAGACACCATTACGAGAGTGATGATGAACACGCAAGAGATGAGGATGGTCAACGTGTCCTAATCGGCTTAGGAAATAAACTAAATTCACTCTTCTTATTTCTCCTCCTCCTCCTCCATTATTATTATTACTTTCCATCTTTCTCTTTTTGTTTTTTATTCTCTGTTTTGTCTTTTCCAAAAGAAGTTGTATAAGAAATGAAATTAGATTCTTAAAACGATATGAAAAGAAAATCTCAAAGAGTTTCACTTCTTGAATCGCTTTTTAGACAAGAAAGAGACAAAAGATGAGAAGAAAACAAGTGCATTCCTTTGCTTCTTTTGTTACCTTATAGACCCTTTTTTAAATTGATTTTTTTTAGTTAGGGAAAGTTTTAGTGTATTCCCAAAAAGAGAGAATTGAATTTTGAATTATTATTAAAATATTATTTGATTAAAGGAACATGCTTCTGGAGACCAAAACACAAACATTCGCATAGATAAAGATGAAAAAGTCTTTTTTTGCGAATTAACGGAAACTGCATATTTCTCGTACAACTCCAAAGAACAAACCTAGGGTTTCGAGTTTCTCACTCACCTTTTGCTTTTATATTCTTCTTAAAATTATATTTTTTGGAGTTTCTTTCTCTTTTTCCCCCTTTTAATGCTACGTTTTAGGCCAAAACAAAAAAATCTTAAAGAAAAAAGGTTTAGTAAGAAGTTCTGTTCTTTGATAAAGTAGTAAGAAGAAATCTTGTAGTAGAGATTTATGGTATAGTTGGATTTGGTCTTAGTCTATGAAAAACTAAAAATAGAAAGAAGAGAAAGTCATCTCCGCAGATTTATCGTGATTTAATTAGCATATATTAGTTTAATTAATTTCCAATTTCTAGTTCTTACCATAAAGACAAATTTGAAGGCAAATTTTTTAAAAATAAAAACAGAGATCCCGAAATTAGTCTGAACTATAGGGATACGTGATTAAGAAATGGATAAAATAAAATGTTGTGGCTTTTATAAATTTAAAATTAATTGTTTTTGAAATTCTCCAAACTGAATACAATTACATTATCAAGATCGTTCACAATATCTTTGGCTAAAAAATGAAAGAAAATTACATGGATTAAAAAGAACATCATATATTATATGTATAATACAAACAATTCATTTACCTGATAATCCCATATTTATGTTCCTCTTCTTCATCATCATCATCTTCATACTTAGACTTTACAACATCACGTGTAGTCTTATCTCCAACAACTCCATTAGATTCTTGATTGTTACCAACCGCTCGAACCGCGGCTTGTTTGTTAGCGGCAGAGAATTGTTGAATGACTAAAAGCGAAGCGTGCATTGTGAAATTCGAAGAAGCTATCGTGTCGCCTATCGTGCCTAGCTCGGGACTACTACTCCAATCGTTTAAACCGGCGGTTACCGAAGAATCCGAGTTATATCTTCTTCCGACAATGTAAAGATCATACGAATTATTGTCTTCCATTTCTCGGATCGCGGTTATCGTGTCTTGACCGTCATTTACGACTTTTTCGACGTATTTAACCGAAGAATCGTTCATAGTCACGAAATTGAATTCGTATATGAATTCGTCGTCTACTTGTTTCTCCCTTTCGTACTCGGCCGCAACTTTCCCGGCCGAAACTAGGGCTTCTCGTCCCGGGATGAATCTAACCACGGTGAGATTAATCATGTGTTGTCCGACCATCCGCCAAGCGTATGATAACGCCTCGCGGTCGTCTGGACCTCCCACGAAGATTATTGCGACTTCTCTCTTCATGGCTTCACCATGAAGTGACTCTGATCGGACCATGGCCATGCCACGGTCCACTAAAATACCAACCGAGCACGACGCGTGGCTCAAAACGTTTTGGTTAATATCTGCGTGCGATGAGTTTCCTTCGCCCATACGACCGTCAGGTGTCAATTGTCTATGGTAAGGCAATATGATGAAAGAAACTCGCTTGTCCTCGGCTAAAGCGCATATGTCTTCGTGCATCGTCGTGTAAGGAGAAACTGCGGTTATGGTCTGAACCATCATTTCGTCGTTGTTTACCTCCATGGCTTCGAAATTCTCAGAGATTTGCTCGGACTCTGCTCTAACCCTATCTGAAAAGTTAGCTTTCGGTTTGCATTCGTCGTTCATGATTAGTATCGAAGCAGTGGTCCGACCGGTGAGTTCAACGAGGTGAATTGCGAATAAATTGATAGGTGATAGTTTTGTCGGGTTCGAGACTTGTAAGAGATTTGTGATCCCAGACACATTAGGGAGGATATGGACACAAGCTAAGACGCGGAACTCTCTTTCTCCTTTGATCTTTTGGATCGTACGATGCTTGTAATGGATTAGTTTTTTCTTCGGTTTGTACGCAACTGCGAGAAGAGGCTCGACCACTAGTGACATCACCAGAAGCGCGATTGTCATATGAGTATACATTGGACTATCCAACGCCTACAAATGTAACAAAATTTGGATCATAAACCGAACTTTATAATAACAAAATATATTGTATAAGAACAAATGCATGAGTATTTTGTAATACCTTGGTGTCACGACCAGCATTAAGGACAACAAGTGATAAAGTTCCTTTAGTATTCATAAGAGCTCCGATAGCGAAAGCGTCACGCCTAGGCATTTTCATGAACAAAGAGACAGCCAATGTGGTAACAATCTTGATCAAGAAACAAGAGGTAATAACCAAAGCCATCATGAACTTATGAGTGTACTTAAACATGTAACCAATATCAGCACGTAACCCACAAACGATGTAGAAGAGAGGCATTAGTATCCCGGACAAGAAGTCATGTAGTTTTTCTTCGATCATGTTACGTATGATGTGGTCGTGTGGGATTGACAAACCAAACAGAAAGGCTCCGGTTATAGAGTGGACTCCACACGTGTCCGTGATTAGGCCACATAGGACCACACTTCCTAATATGAACCAAACGTGTGTGTCTCCTACTTGACCTGTCTTTACGGTTTTGGCGAAAATCCATGTGATTCCAGGGCGGATCACGTAGATGCATAGTAGGACGAATATTGATGTGGTTAATGTTAGAATATATATATAGGAACATAGTTATGTTAATATTCCTTTTCTAATTCTGTCTCTAGCCTCCTATATATACTATGTAATCTCCTATTATCAATACACAATTATTCACATCATTCTTCTATATGGTATCAGAGCTTGAGATACCTTAAAAAAAAAAAAAAAAAAAAAAAACCTAATTTTTTTTATTTTTAGCCGCCGACCTCTCTCTTCTTCTTCTCTCTACTTCTTCTTCTTTGTCCTCTGTTTCTCATTCTATCATGGCTAATACAAGCATTCTAATTCCTGAAACCGGTTTGCTTAATGTGAACATGGTAAACGTGACAAAACTCACCGGATCAAATTTTTTGATGTGGTCTCGTCAAGTTCAAGCTCTTCTCAATGGTCACGGTCTCGCTGGATACCTCGACGGATCCACCGTTGCGCCTCCACCAACTGTCACCACCGCTGAGGGTGTCGTCACTGTCAATGACGATTTTACCAAATGGAAACGTCAAGATCAATTGATCTATAGCGCTCTTCTTGGTGCTACTTCAGATCTGGTGCAACCCATTCTATCTCAAACATCAACTTCTGCAGAGATATGGAGTCACCTCTCTTCCACGTACGCAAAACCATCACGTGGCCATATTCGACAAATCCGCCAACAATTAAAAAGCTGGACGAAAGCAACAAAGTCCATTGAAGAATTCTTCCAAGGTCTTACAACACGGTTTGATCAACTCGCAACACTTGGGAAAAGTTTGGATCTTGAAGACAAGATTGAGATCATACTTGAAGGACTCCCAGAGGAGTACAAGACCGTTTGTGATCAGATTGAAGGACGCGAAACACCACCAACTCTTGTAGAAATACATGAGAAACTGATCAATCATGAGCTAAAACTTCAATCTCTTACCCCTGTGACTCCGACTCTTCCTATTACGGCAAACGCCGTAACCTACAACCGTGGATCTACCTCCAACAACCGTCCACATAATCGAAGATACAACAATGGAAACTATCGTGGTACCCAAACCTGGCAGCAACAACAATTCACACCGCAACCGGATCAACGACCTCGCGGGTATCAAGGCAGATGCCAGCTTTGTGGTGTTAATGGTCATAGTGCTAAACGTTGCTCACTCTTACTCTCTGGTGGACCGAACCAGTCATCACCATCACCGCGCAATGGTAATCAACCATGGCAACCTCGAGCTAATATGGTCACCGCACCATCGTACAACGCAAGCAATTGGATACTCGATAGTGGCGCCACACATCATCTAACAACCGACCTCAACAACTTGTCGCTTCATCAGCCATATCATGGTGGGGAAGAGGTCACCATAGCTGATGGATCTTCTCTTTCAATCTCGCATACTGGTTCCGCCTTACTTCCCACTCCCTCTCATTCATTAGCCTTAAGAGATGTTTTATATGTTCCCAATATTCATAAAAACCTTGTCTCTGTGTATCGGTTATGTAATACTAACCAAGTGTCTGTTGAATTCTTTCCGGCTCACTTTCAGGTGAAGGATCTCAGTACGGGAACGCGGTTACTCCAAGGCAGAACTAAGAATGAGTTATACGAGTGGCCACTTCCATCCTCTACCATCAAATCGTTTCAAGCATCACCATCACCAAAAACTTCTCTCTCTTCTTGGCATTCAAGACTTGGGCATCCATCTGCACCTATTATAAACACTCTTGTTTCACATTTCTCTTTACCAGTTTCAGATTTAAACAATAAACACTCTCATTGTTCTGATTGTCTTCTTAATAAAACACACAAATTGCCTTTTCATTCAAACTCCATCACTTCTAAAAAGCCTCTCGAATATATATATTCCGATGTGTGGACATCTCCGATATTGGCCCATGATCATTGCAAATATTATCTCATCTTTGTTGATCATTTTACTCGATATACATGGTTCTATCCTCTACGGCAAAAATCACAAGTTCGTGATACGTTTGTGGCGTACAAAGCATTGGTTGAAAACAGATTTGGTAGCAAGATCAAAACGTTGTACACAGACAATGGAGGGGAGTTTCTGGCTCTAAAATCATTTCTCATAGAGCATGGAATCTCCCATCTCACATCGCCACCGCATACACCGGAACATAATGGCATTTCTGAAAGAAAACATCGCCATATTGTAGAAACTGGTCTCTCGCTACTAAGCCAAGCTGCGGTGCCGAAGACGTATTGGCCTTACGCGTTTGCTACCGCCGTGTTTCTCATCAACCGAATGCCCACAACTGTCATTGAAAATAAATCACCATACGAGAAGCTCTTCGATAGTTCTCCTAACTATCTTCGCTTGCGTATCTTTGGCTGCCTCTGTTTTCCTTGGCTTCGTCCATACACAAAACATAAGATGGATGACCGTTCGGCTCCGTGTGTTTTTATGGGATACTCTTTCGCGCAAAGTGCATATTTATGCTTGGAGCCAAAATCACGACGACTCTACATATCTCGACATGTTCAGTTCGTCGAAACATCTTTCCCCTTTCACAAATCTGATCCAGCTCCCCTCTCATCGCCGAAAAACACCATTGTGCCTAACCTTCCTAATCATACCACCATAGTTCCTTTTCGGCCACTCGTATCATCTCAACTGCCTCAACAACCGCCGCCGTGCTTTGATTCTTCCCAGATAGTGTCGCCGCCGCCAACGGCTCTGACGTTTCCTTTGGTGACGCCGGAACTGGTAAGCACGAGTCTCCCTCATGCTATAATTTTGGGTGATAGAAATAATTCAACGGATGCAGGCCCAAATTTAGGCCCAATAAGCCAAGGTACCCCATCTCCAAACCCACCAAATATACCCAATATTGATTCATCACTTCCATCAACATCAAACACCAATACATCCGTATCTCCTCCTCCACCAAATCCGCCATTAATAATACCCACAAACCAAGCTCCACCACCGCTAATCCCTCCACAAGAAAATCCACAACCGAACCCAAACCTAAACAACCATCCCATGACTACCCGTGCCAAAAACAACATATCTAAACCACGAAAAAATACTCCCTCGCCGTCACAACCAAACCTTTTATCCCAACTACTGTTAACCAGGCTATGCGAGATGAAAGGTGGACCAAGGCGATGTCAGATGAGTATATGGCGGTTACTCGAAATCATACTTTTGATTTGGTCCCTCCATCACCTAATCAAAATGTAATTGATACTAAATGGATTTTTACTTTAAAGTATCTTCCTGATGGTTCTATTGACAGGTATAAGGCACGTCTGGTGGCCAGAGGGTTCAACCAAAAATATGGCTTGGATTATGCGGAAACATTTAGTCCTGTCATCAAATCGACCACCATCAGATTAGTACTTGAGCAAGCTGTCCGTTGTAATTGGAGTATACGACAATTAGATGTCAACAATGCATTCTTGCAAGGAACACTGAAAGATGAGGTCTATGTCTCTCAACCTCCAGGTTTTTTGGATCCGGAAAAACCACATTATGTTTGTCGTCTAAGAAAAGCTCTTTACGGACTTAAGCAAGCTCCACGAGCTTGGTATGAGGAACTAAAACAAGCTCTACAAGTATCTGGTTTTCGAAATTCAATTGCTGATACTTCGCTCTTCATCTACTTGAATGGCCGAGATGTGGTTTATATTTTGGTATATGTTGATGACATTGTCGTCACGGGCAGCAGAGAATCACTCATCAATCAAGTTATTTCGGCTTTAGCGACAAGGTTTTCGCTTAAAGATCTCGGACCATTATCATATTTCTTAGGCATCGAAGTTACAAGATCTAAGAAAGGGCCGCACTTGATGCAAAGGAAATATATACAAGACCTTCTTACCAAAACAAATATGCTCGCCGCTAAGCCTGTCTCTACACCAATGGCATTACATCCGAAACTCACGTTGAACTCAGGTTCGTTAATCTCTAATGCTAGTGAGTATAGAATGATAGTTGGGAGCCTCCAATATTTGGCTTTTACAAGGCCAGATATTGCTTTTGTGGTCAATAAACTCTCACAATTTATGCATAAGCCTACTGATGCACATTGGGATGCTGTCAAACGAGTGCTTCGATATCTTGCTGGCACAGCATCACATGGAATTATGCTTCGGTCAGATTCGCCGTTATCACTTCATGCCTTTTCAGATGCTGATTGGGCAGGTGATAGTTATGACTATGTCTCCACAAATGCCTATATCATTTTCCTTGGCAACTCTCCGATATCATGGTCCGCAAAGAAGCAAGACACCATCGCCCGCTCTTCGACAGAAGCTGAGTACCGCGCTGTGGCAAATACAGCATCCGAGCTACGTTGGATATGCTCGCTACTTGGAGAACTTGGGATTACTCTACCAGCTACACCGGTTATATATTGTGATAATATTGGGGCAACGTCTTTATGTGCGAATCCGGTGTTCCATTCTCGGATGAAACATGTTGCTCTTGACTACCACTTCATCCGCGACAATGTACAATCCGGTGCGCTTAGAGTAACACGAGTATCTACGAAAGACCAACTTGCGGATGCTTTAACAAAACCGTTACCAAGAACACGCTTTCAAGAACTTTACTCCAAGATTGGAGTGACACAAGCCCCTCCATCTTGAGGGGGGATGTTAGAATATATATATAGGAACATAGTTATGTTAATATTCCTTTTCTAATTCTGTCTCTAGCCTCCTATATATACTATGTAATCTCCTATTATCAATACACAATTATTCACATCATTCTTCTATAGTTAATATCACCCATGGCATCATTTTGTTCCATGTCCCTTTAAAAATATATATACAAGCATAACCATTTAATTAATATGCATTATTTGATTATAGAGTTACATTTTTTATAGTTTAATTTGTTAGAAAATTTTACCATTTTTGCTGAAAGAAGCGAATCCAAAAACTAAGAGAACCCAAGTGCACAAATCAGTGATAATGGCTGCACACATAGCTGTACGGCCCATGTCGGACCGCAACAACTTGAGATCCGCGAGGATTCTAGCAAGGTCAGGGAAGTTAGTACAAGCTAGCGCGACGGACCAAAAGACACAACCAGAGATGATCTTGTCCGGGTGGCCATTTCCAGGAAGATAGTAGAGGAAACCACCAACCGGTAAGGCAACTAGAAGCCCCGTAAAAGCTATGATGACCGGTTTAAGCTCGGTGATCCGCACCATCCTCAAGTCCATGCCTAGACCAAGGAGGAAGATGTTGTAGACAAGAGCTAAGTTTGCCAATGTCTCGAGAACCAAAGTGTATCTATACGGGAATACATGTTGGACTATGAACTCCATGTTCCCAAGCACACTTGGGCTAAACAATAACCCGCACTGCAAAACAACAAAAAATACCACAAAACTAAACTTAAATCAACTTATTAAGACCTATAGAACATTGGTAGCAAAATAGGCGAGGGATTTTGACGTACGAGGATTTGAGCTACGAAAGGAGGAAGATAAAGAGGTCGAGTTATATAGTAGATAACACGGTAGCTTAAGTTTGCGACAAAGAGTTGTGTTATGAAGAACGGTAAGGAAGAGGCGAGCATGCTTCCGCTCTCCCATCCTTTTTGTTCTCTCTTTTCGAAGAGAAGCGATGGATCGTAACACACGAATTTTCCATAACGCGATTCTTGGATCTCGTAGACGGGATTCGTCGAATTGTCGAGGCCATCCGAAGACATATTGTCCTGTTTTTTGGCTTGCCGGAATCCTCTATTGTCTGAAACCCAACGTTTTGTTATAAACCCAACTTTGGGGTTCGTTTATATATGTGTTGATTAACTGTTAATACAGTTAATTAACAACTTTTTCACATGTTGAAATTTGATGGCTAAGTATAGGTGATGTATTAGTTGTTATTGGCTAATCAGATTTATGTTTTAAAAGGCTGGTTTAAAATACAAAATTAGAGTTACAGACTTACAGATATGGTCATAATTTTTGATAACTAATCATCTTAATTTAGTTAAATATTTTGGGTGACTTTTGGATGATAAAGATTACATTATTTTATATTGAAAAATGATGAATTTTGCAAATTAGATAGAAAAAATAAATTAAATGATGGAGTTGTCTTGTATCACTGCGTTACGAAGTATGACAATGATTCCTTCTTTTATAACATATCCTTCATCTTCTCTGTTTCCTTCTTCAACATTATCTTTGTTGATAATCTGTTAATCATTATGCTTAGACAAGTTTTTGAATATTAAATCTTTTTAAAAATAATTAAACTGGAGATTATATAAGTTGATTAGTTTACCATAACGTTTTTACCAATCCTAGCATTTTTATCAACAATGGCTCTTCTTATTCGACTTTTTTCGCCAATTCCTATTCGAATATCTATCTTCTTCTTGTCCTCCTTAACTTTTCTTCTCACATCTTCTTCATTCTGTAAACACAACATGTCAAAAAAACTATAGATTGTAACATAAATGTAAGTTCAAGAAACATGGTTTTACTTCATAGATATCAGAACCAATGATGATTGAATCTTCTACTATCACTTCATCTCCGATTCTCGTTCTCATACCAATCACTGATCCTTTAATGACACATCTCTGCTTGTTAATGTCCATAACATACAAAAAGAAAGAAACTTTTTCAAGCTTTGGTCAACAATGGCTTGCTAGCTAGGTTTAGGGTTTGAAGGAGAGTTTTGCCAAAAATTACATGGAGAATGCAACCGTCTCCGATAATGCTGTCTGTTATTACAGCTTCAGTCATGGAGGTTGGAGGCAAACACCGAGGCATTGTGTATAAAGGAAATTGGTTGTCGTAAAATCTGCAACTACAATAGACGAAAACGTTGACTTGTGTCACAAGCTTCTCTATTTAGAGTTGTTAGGTCTTTAAATAACTTGGAAACTACAATGTACACCTCTTAATACTGTCCATGTTAGCTGTATAGTAAGCTCCAACGCTCCTCACGTCTTCCCAATAGCCATCAAACATATGAACTTTCACCTGAAAAAACAGAGTCTCTGACAAATCTTAACATACTTTTACTTCTTGTCTCTATAACATAACTTTTTTACCTTCATGCCTTGAGATATAGCCCCGGGAATGATTTCGCTTGCCATGTCTTTTGCTTTTACAAAACATTCTCTCAGAAGCTTCACCATCTGTTCTCGACCGATCACGTAAATCCCTGTGCTTGGGACAGAGCAAGAAGAAGCTCCATTACTTGTTCTGCTCTCCACCTATATTATAACATTAGTCTCCAGATAATTATGAGTGATACTTTACATTGTAGAGATATCAAACTTACAGAGATCAAATCTTCTTCTTGACCAGGATTGATAGTGAATTTAGTGACGATATTAGTGGAATCAACTTCCATTAAACCGAAACCAAAGTCATGGTTTGAAACAGAGTTTAGTCCAACAATGGTTACATCTGCTCTGCTTTTTCTATGATCTTCGATTAGCGTCTTGTAATCCATTCTATAGAGATGATGTCCAGGAAGAACCAAGAACTCTGTTACAGGAAATTCTTCAAATACCCACAAACATCTTCTTATTGCATCAGCAGTCCCCTTATAACACACACAAAAAAAACACAAAGGTTTCGTGAAAAACAAGCAACATATCTTAATACAGAGTAAACAGAGGAAAACAGAGGAAACATAGGTTACTTCAGGGTTACTTCAAATATAAAACACAGGGAAAAACAAGATTTTAAGTGGCTTAGTGATACTAAACCTGAAACCATCCATGATCTTCAAGGCTCTGATAAGCGGCAATGACTTCAACGAATCTATCTTTTCCGAGGCCAAATCCGCTATAAGCTCTAGAGAGATGTGAATTAAGAGAAGTGGAATTAAACTGAGTGATTGCATAGATCTTGGTGATATCACTGTTGATGCAATTACTAATAACAGCATCTATAAGTCTATAGTTTGCTGCAATGGGAATGGCTCCTTTAGATCTTGTTTTGGTAAGTGGATAAAGCTCAGTACTGTCTGATCCTCCTCCAAACACTATCGCCGCAACGCTTTGGCTCAAAGGAAGTTGTTGAGAGTTTGAAACAGAGAGATTAGGACATGGGCTTGGAACAAAAATCTGCTTCAAGTTATAGTTATGTTTCCATTGATTGTGATCACTACTTGATCTTATCATATGGAGATTGGCTAATTTTGTAGGAGAAGAATAAATCTGCATTTTTCGATTATGAACAGAGAGGATTCAAGAAATACAAGAATTAGGTTTGAGATTTGAGGATATAAGGTGTTGTTTGGTTGTGGTGAAAAACATCCGACATTTTCTTTTTCAGACATGTTTTTGTAGCTTTGCTTGTGAAAATATGTTTTCTTAAAACCTCTTTAACATTTACTATTCTCTCTCTCTCTCTCTCTAGATTTGATTCCTAGCTTCTTCTTCTTTTTTGAAGGACTATTAGTCTATTACATATATAAAATATTCGATGAAAAGATAGAGACAGAGGAAAGAAGGAAATGAAAAAAGGAGAAGCTTGAAAAAGAAACATCATAGGGTTTTGAGATGTTATCACATGAATCATGTGGAAAGCTAAAACGGTAACATATTGCCGAATATATAGAGGGCATTATGGTAATAACCTCAATAGGTGGCGTGGAACCTAAGCTAAGTACCCTTGTCTAATAAATCGTATATTGTTGTTGATGTTAGATAATATCAATCATAATTATCCATTAATATAGATAATATATTTGGTCATTATCTTGTTTCTACCGCCTCATTTTGACCGACATTAAACCAACGTAATGTGCCTATATAAAGGCTATTTTCATTCTTTGTAATGATAGAAAAGAACAAAAGTTAATAAGAGAATTTGTTACTCTCTTGTTTATTTCACGACACATCACATATAAATATATGTTATAATAGAGTTTATAACACGTTATCAGCACGAACGTCTCTGCTTATACGAGGTAATCGTTGGATGAGCTTTTATATACTCTGGTTAAATATTATCCAGGTAATTTTAAATTATGACGTTAAGTTTATAAACATAATGGAAAAATTATGTTTCAAACCTATGACAGAATTTATATCCTAAAATGTTTAAATTATAATTTTACTATATAAAAGAAACTCTGGCAAAATTTAAAGTTAAAAAGAATATAAAGCTAATAAAGCTAAAATAAACTATGACAAAATTTAAACTAGTATAGTTTAAAATTTAAGAGAAACTTTGTCAAAATAATTTTTGCCAAAAAGTATAAAGCTAATAAATCTAAAAGAAACTTTGGCAAAACTTAAACTAGTATACTATTAAAAATCTAAAAAAAACTTTGTCAAAATTTAGTCGATAAAATTTATCGATATTTATAAATTTAATTTTTATATTGGAGCGTAAAGTTTAGTCTCCAAAAATATAATAGAATATGCCTCTTTGATCAAATAGAAGACTATAGTTCATAAATCAAATTGAAGACTATGTCTCTTTGATTATATGAAAATATATGTCATTAATCAAATTGAAGATAAGGTCTCTTTGATTATATTGAAGTTTTGTCTCTTTGATTACATGAAAGGTTATATCTATTTCATTATACGGTAAGTTAAAATCCAAAATATATGAAAATTAAATGTTTTAAAAGAGATTGAATGCTCCTGAAGAGCTTGCATGCTCCTGAAGAGCTTGCATGCTCCTGAAGAGCTTGCATGCTCCTTAAGAGCTTGAATGCTCCTGAAGAGCTTGAATGCTCCTGAAGAGCTTGAATGCTCATGAAGAGCTTGAATGCTTACGAAGAGCTTGAATGCTTACGAAGAGCTTGAATGCTCATGAAGAGCTTAAACGTTCATGAAAGACTAAACGCTCATGAAGAGCTTAACTCTCGAAGAGTTAAAAGTATTTTAAAAGAGCGAAAACGCTTTAAACGAGCAAAAGAAAAGTTAAACGCTCTAAAAGAAAACATGATGACGACATGCAATATGTATAAAAATGGCAAAAGATGTATATGAAAGCAAACCTGAAGTTTATTGATTGATTAAAGTTTAATATAACCGGTTAAGCCATCCGGAAATATTAATGATTGAAGATCATTAAGAATTTGTTGGGAAAACAAGAAGTTTTTCAACTTATGCATGTTTTAAAGAAAAGAAAAATCAAAGTCATCATGTGAAAAGAAATGAAGATCACCATTTTTGAGTTAAAAGAGCTCATTGAATATGATGGTTGATTTCTTTAAACAAACCCCCATATTATACTCCTAATATGAACGATCTAAAAGTGAGAATCGGTTCAAGATAAACGAGCATGTATAGCCGTTATCTTGAGAAAGAGAGTAATATGAATCATATATTAAAAGTTAAAAGGATCCAAGATGAAACACATAATCCAAGATGGATATGTTGTTGATCCCGAAAATGGATTCAATTCGAGATGAATAATCTAGAAGAATTATTATCTCGAGGGGGAGAATTAAAGAATCCCACAATGACACTAAGTTGATAGTTTTGGTGGATTGATATCCCAAAACTAAAGCTTATTAAAAGCTTATTAGATGTCGAATGAAATAAAGTTAAACAACCAGAAGATGAAAGTGAAACATCTAGAAGATGATATTCACGATCAATGAGTTTTAAAGAATGGTGATATTTACGTACGGAAATTTGTGGGTATGTGATATATATTATGAATGCTCCTCCACTACATAAAAATAACTTCCATGAGGATGAAGTATATGAAATGGAAATGAAGAGTCGCTAAAAGCCATCATTAAAAATGTTCATTAGGATGAGCTTATTGTAATTATGGAATATTATTTTGTTGGAATCTACAGGAGAGAATTATGGAATAGTTGGAATCCTTGAACAAAAGGATTATGAACCAAAAGTTCAAAAAGTTCAAAGGATCACTATTCAAATTTATTGCAAATCAAATGATGGATGAGATTTCATGAAATGAATTATCATTATAAGATCCTCATACAAAAGAAAATGAACTTGAAGTTCATAAGATAATTCAAGGTGATAGAAAAGAAATTCTCATTCCATATAAAAATGCTCAAATTAAAATATATGTGTTTATGAAGGATGACACATAAAGTCTATGTAAGACTACTTTGGTTCCGAAAATTGAGAAATGATAAAGGAACAAATATTTATTGATCTCTTCAAAAGGTGAAGAGGAGTAATAAGTCATGATCAGAAATCCCAGGAGGATTAGATCCCTGAAGGATCAAAGATAAAATCAAGTACTTGAACAAAATCATTGATAATGATTAAGAGATCTCGATGGGTCATGACAATAAAGTAAATATGGAACCAAAGTCGAAATAAATGTCGACTATAATAGTGACATAACGCGCAATGTTATAAATGAGGATCAGAATTCTCCGCTTTGTGGATTAGCGTTGAGAGACATAATTGGCCAATAAATAAAAAAGACATTCAAGTCTTATTATACTCGTTTAAGTAACGAGAATTCGGACCGAAGTCTAGATATGAAAAGAGTATTAAAGTATATAAAACAAAACGCATATGATGTATGGTTTTGTAAAAAATACTCGGTGTTGAGAAATATATATGAGAGACTTGAATTACGTCTCATGAGGAAAATGCATGCAAAGTTTGAATTCTGAAGAATTAATGATATCATAGTAATGTTCTCGGGAACTAAGATCGATCAAACTACGAAGAGTTATAAACAAAGTAAAAGACTTTGGAAAGACCGAAGTCTTCGGACATTAAGTTAAACATCTAATGAAAAGATGTTATGTTAAGAACTTAGAAGAAGTTGAATATATATATGGTCATAAAGGACCATACTTATATGATGTTAAACATCCATAGATTTTGCAAATTATACATAGAATTTGCTATTAATATATATGGAGGATATAACTCATCTCTTATGCGCATATATTGGGATGAGATATGATTAACGTGGGATTATTAGAAATCCCAAATTTTGGTATAAGTTATTTTGCAGATATCGAAGTTTTATAAGATCTCGTAAAGCATGTAAAGAATGTGCAAAAGTATTTGTCCTAAAGACGAGGCTTCCAGGGAAAGCGAAGGAAGAAAACATGTTCTTTTTAATGACGTATTTGCAAAAGTGTTTATTTCGGAAGATGAAGCTTCCAGGGGGAGCAACAGAAGAAAACGCATTCATTGAAAGACCTGTTTGAGAAGATGATTATTTGTGAAGATATGACTTCCAGATGAAGTCATGCATGATTATGTTCGCGGTTGCACTCTTTTTCCCCTCATCATAGTTTTTATCCCAATGGGTTTTTCCATGGTAAGGTTTTTAACGAGGCAACAAGAACACACCAAAAGATAAACATTTGTAGAAGAAGAAAACATATTTTCCTGAAGATCTCTTTACAAAAGATGTTTATTCCGGAAGATGATGATTTCAGGGGGAGAAATGATGAAATGCGTGGTTGCACTCTTTTTCCCTTATCGTGGTTTTTATCTCACTGAGTTTTTCCACGAAAAGGTTTTTAACGAGGCAACAACAACAAAACACGCAAAAGAAAAAATTTAGAAGATGGTGTCTACAAAATTTATAAAAGAAGATTATAACCAGTTATTCCAGAGAGAATACGTCTACATAATAATGGATAATTAAGGGGGAGTGTTAGATAATATCAATCATAATTATCCATTAATATAGATAATATATTTGGTCATTATCTTGTTTCTACCGCCTCATTTTGACCGACATTAAACCAACGTAATGTGCCTATATAAATATATAAAGGCTATTTTCATTCTTTGTAATGATAGAAGAGAACAAAAGTTAATAAGAGAATTTGTTACTCTCTTGTTTATTTCACGACACATCACATATAAATATATGTTATAATAGAGTTTATAACAGTTAATCTTTTTAATTTTAGGCAATAATTTTAGGGCTTCAAGCTTACGTAACCGCCTTTCTTGTGGTTTTTTTTAGGGTTTCCTAATAATGGGCCGTAATAAATATGGGCTTTTAGGGCTTTTAGGTCTTTTTAGAAAAAGAAGAGATAGGACCCCACACACATACTCTCTTCTTCCTTTCGTCTATAAAACCTAACAACCTAATTTGGATCTTGTCTGGATACTAGATTAGTAGTATTTAGAAAGTAATCATGAGAAACGTGTCTGGATAAAATTTCATTTTTGTATATATGTAAAGAGAGGAAACATCCAAAAAGTGGACAACAAAGCCACGATCGCATAAAGAAACCACCTGTCTTTGTCAAAGTCTTAATAACTTCTTTTTGAAGAAAAACAAAAGGATTAAGGAAGAAACAAAGTTACGGTTTTTTTTTCTTCTGGATTTGGGCCCCTTAAAGTCTACACCTTTTATCGCTGTGATGGGAGAGCCTAAGAAGATTATCATCGATACAGATCCCGGAATAGGTATATATTAGGGATAAATGTCCTACGCCAGAAACTCATAGGGACAAACACTAATATATAAAGGAGATGGGCCTTTGATATACTATATTATCAATATTTTCTGTTTCTGTACTTTGAATCTTGTCGGATCTTTGATAGTATAACTTGGTTTAGTGATTCAAGATCTGGGTTTTAAGTGTTTCTGTGAAAAAATTGAAATTTTGAGATGGATTCATGAAATTTGTTGTTTACTTTGGTTTTCACCAACTGTTTTATAAAGATAAGTTTTTTTTTGTTTTCGTGCTCTTACTTGAATTTGATGATGATATGGTGGTAGATGATGCAATGGCGATATTCGTGGCTCTGAAATCACCAGAAGTTGATGTTATTGGACTCACTACTATCTATGGAAACGTCTACACAACTCTCGCCACTCGCAACGCCTTGCATTTGGTATCAAATCATCTCCTTACACTTTTGTTCATATAGATATCTCATGATGATCTAAATCAACTGTTTATTTATGTGTCTAATAACTAGTTGGAGGTTGCGGGTAGGACCGATATTCCTGTAGCTGAAGGAACACATAAAACTATTATGGTAATGCTGTTTTTGAGTTTCAACAATTTATCTCTTTGCCTTTATTATTGATAACTTGTTGTTGTTGTTGTTTTGCTTCTGTGAAAGAACGGTACAAAGCTTCGGATTGCTGACTTTGTTCATGGGAAAGATGGTCTTGGCAACCAAAATTTCCCTGCACCTAAAGGAAAGCCAATTGAGAAATCTGCACCTGAGTTCTTAGTTGAACAAGCTAAGCTTTACCCTGGCGAAATCACTGTTGTTGCTTTGGGACCTTTAACAAATATCGCACTGGTTAGATTTTTGCCTGCAAAGTTGAGTCATACTTCATCTCTGTCTCATTTTATCTCATTGAAAGATTTCATTACCTTTGGTTTGCAGGCTGTTCAGCTAGATCCTGAGTTTTCAAAAAATATCGGACAAATTGTTCTTCTTGGTGGCGCATTCGCAGTAAATGGAAATGTTAATCCAGCTTCGGAAGCCAATGTAAGTTCTTGCACACCTTAGTTAATGCATCAACTGTGAACACAAATTGTTTTAGTTTAGCTTCTTTGTTAATCAGATTTGTTTGCTAGTGTAGATTTTTGGCGATCCAGAAGCTGCAGACGTTGTGTTTACATGTGGAGCTGATATAATTGCTGTGGGAATCAACGTGACTCATCAAGTTATTATGACAGGTTATTCGGATGGCTATACCGACACATCTTGCTATCAAACTTGTTCTTAACTTCTTGTTTTTTGGTGTGTTTCTGCTTTTATTTAGCTGATGACAGGGACAAATTGGCATCATCGGGCGGGAAATTAGCTCAATACCTCTGTAAAATCCTTGGTGTGTACTATTCTTATCATCTTGAGGCGTATGAGATCAAAGGTATATTTTGAAAATTCATTTGTTCTTTAGACCCAAAACCAATCTTAACCTCTTTTTTACGGGTAGGTGTTTATCTTCATGATCCTACAACGATCCTTGCGGCTTTTCTTCCTTCTCTGTTCACTTATACTGAAGGAGTTGTTAGAGTGCAAACAAGCGGCATCACTAGAGGGCTCTCTTTACTGTACAACAATCTAAAGAGGTACTACTTTCTATGGTAGAGAATGTATACAGATACTGGTTTACGTTTTTATTAAAATCATGTCATGTGTGTGTGTGTGTTTTTGATATGAACCAGGTTTGAAGAAGTGACCGAGTGGTCGGATAAACCATCGGTAAAAGTGGCAGTGACTGTTGATGCTCCTGCGGTCTTGAAGCTCATAATGGATAGGCTTATGGATTCTTGATATCATTCACCTTGGTTCGTTTACTAGTCACATCTTCTCTTTGATGCTTCACTTCTTGTGAGCCTTTTCTTTTGTTTCCAACACAAAACCTGCTGAAATAAGGCTCTTCTTGCTTCACATATTTTATTGTTTGATGATCTACCAATAATAAAGTTTAATTCAAAATTGTATAGCAAAGGTCAAAAACGAACATGGATGTTTAAAGTTGCTTTGAACAACAAAGCCATCAGAACAAAAATCACTTTTACTCATTCTTTGTTAGAAACTGTATAATTGCAGGTTTACAGATACGAGACTGGTGTATACATTTTGTTGCTCTTACATAAAAGGTGCACTTCTTGCGACTCAGAGTGCATACATTCTTTTGCTGAATTCGCCGTTGAGAATCTCTGACTCCGAAGGCATATGAGAGAATGAGAAAGATCTTGTCTTGCTTCTCTCTTTCCTCATGCTTTTCAGTTTATATTCTTCAATCCTATGCATTATCACACAGTAACACATTGCACCAATGGTGGTCAGCATGATCGTCCCGCCAATAACCATTATACAATCCGCTAGCCAAATGTCCTCCTTGCCCACAACAACAAACGAAAGAGATACAAAGGCAATGGTTATGAACAGACAAGCCAACCACATGAGCTTGTTGATCACAAACACAAGCTTCTTCTTTGCCTTCTGCTCAATCACAACAACCGAAGTCTGCACCACAACTACAGCTAAAGATATGAACAGAGCCAAGCTGTCGAATATAAAGAAGACTAAGAACTGCGGTTTGTTGGCTATCCGAGCTTCTCCTAACAACAATGCTCCTTTTGTTATGTCCTCTTCGTATTGCCCTGGTATGGTGAAGATTGCTGCAAATGCAACTGTTGCGATTAGGACAGCTACAACTGTTGCTGAGTTTATAGCGTTGTTCAGACCGTTTATGTGAAGCTTCTTCAGTCTCTTTGCTATCCTCTGAACCCTAGCACCTGTTTGGCGAGACTGTTGTAGCTGAGATTGTACCTCATGTCTAATGTCGCTGACCGTTTGCTTAAGGTGTTTAGCTGGATTTTGAGGCTTCCCAAGATCTTTACCTGTGGCAGCTCCTGCTTCCTTCAAAACCCACACAATCTCTGTGTTTCCAATCTTTTCAGCTATATCAAGTGAAGTATCTCCACCCTTGTTCAGAGCATTGAGGTCGATTCCATCAAGTGATACCAAACATCGCACTATCTGCAAGCAAAGACAGAGAAACTGTTCCTAAGAGTTTGTGTAGATTGAGAAACTCGAGGGGAGAAACAACAACTGGTACCTTAGTACGACCTTTCTTTGCGGCAACATGCAATGGTGTGTTTCCTTTGTTATCTCCAACACTCAAAACTGCAGGATCAGGTTTCACTAACTCGAGAACAATCCCTTCTATTTTACCTTTGACAGCCATGTGAAGCGCTGTTTGTCCCTTTTTATCGGTTCTAATACAGATGCTTGCATCGTTACTTATCAAGGACTTGACAACTTCGAAATGCCCCATCCGTGCTGCAGAATGTAAGGCGGTTTTACCGTTGTTCTTAGCTATCTTAGCTAAATGAGAATCTGTCTTTAAAAGAAGATTCACTACACCTATGTGTCCTTGTGTAGCAGCCGTGTGCAATGCAGTCGTACACAATAAATCTGTTGTCATGGCCAGATTCGGAAATGTCTCCAAGAGTTTCATCAACGCCTCTGCAAAAGATAGCACACATTCAAACAATCAAACAAGTTCTTGAGTTTTCATTTGACAATTTAAAGTTTCTTTTACCGAGATGGCCTTGTTTAGCTGCGACATGGAAAGGATCAAAGCCATTCCTAGCAGCAACCGATGCTGTTTCAAGATCCATATGCTTCAGCATCTCTTCAACAACTAAACAATGACCATTCTCTGCGGCAATATAAAGAGGAGTCTCTCCTTCTAGATTCTGCTTTGACAACAGGTCTTTCGACTCTTCAACACCGCTACTACAACCTCGAATCAGTTCCATAACCTTTCCAAGATTCCCGGTTCGAGCTGCGATATGAAGAGGAGAGTCTCCTCTTTTTCTAGGTGAGTCATTGTTCAGCTTCCTCTCACCACCAACCTTCATGAAACTTAGCTGTCTCTCCATTACTACCCTAAAGCTTATCTGCTTCTCAACAAACCCAAGGATGCTTCTCTGCCTCTCCATTAACTTCTCTTGTTTCTCCATTACCTTCTCTTGTTTCTCCATTGATCTTTCATTGATTACATGCTTCACTACATTCCCAGATTGGAAACTAACTTGCTTCTCCAAACCTCTTACCTTTCTCGCCGGATTCTCTGCACCAACACATCTGAGACTCTCTTGTTCCTCCATGGATTCCTCTTGAAAGCTCTGTTTCTTCTCCATGACAGGAGCCAAAGAACCCATGTGTCTCTCTTACATTGGTTCAACAACAACTTTTCCTCAAAAAATCTGAAAAATGCCAACTTTGTTCGTGTTGTGAAGACTCTGTGAGATCTGATACTAACTTACTTGTAATCCAGATTCCCTGTAAAGATTAAAACCGAGATGATGAGAAAAAATTTAAAAAGGTTGTTACTGAGGCTGATTTCAGTGATGAAGTAGTAATATCACTCTGCATCTTAGAAACTATATAGCTTGACTTGTTTTATGGAACATTGTTTGTAAATCTCGAGGCATTGATGAAACTCAGAAAGATGCGGAGAGAGAGTGATTGTCAGAGTATAATAATCCAAAATATATTGTATGAGTAATCCAAAATAAGTAATTTAACAAGTTTAAGCTCTCTTACATCTTCTTCACTGAGAAGTCCTCAAACTCCCCATTGAGCATTAAAGAACACTACGTATATAATGAGATCGGAAGTTGGTTCAACAGAACATCAAACATATCCCTACAACAAAAACACAGAGATATGCAAACATGTGAGAAGCTACTGTGTGACCACAAGTTCAATATCTTGTAAGTAACTGTGAAACTATAATGAAGAAAGACCAAAGAGCATAAGTACGCACTTCTAATGTTGTTTCATATTCAGTGACCATGACTCCCTTTTTGCTACCTCAAAAAGCACTAAGAGGCTATATCACTTTGAGATCTGGATAAAGCTGATAAAAATCGCCAAAATGGAGCAGTTGCATCGGCATCAGTTCTCTGTCAGCAAATGGCAAATAAGCTAACTTGCAAATCTGCAGCAATCCTCACACATAAGGAAACAAACAAGGTTGAAGGAGGCGTTCACAGATACTTTTTCCTACGATGCAAGTTGCGTTGGCAGAGCAGCACAATCCTGAGGGAGTAATGCGTGTAGACTTCGAAAGCTCATAAACAATCTCATGCTCCTGAGGCTTCGAAGGCATCAATGCTTCCTTGGAACCCACATTCGTTCTCGATGAGATTAACCCAGCCATCAGCTAACTGGCTTCACTTAGTTCCTCATCCACAAGGTAATTTTCTATGATTTCATCAACAGGATCTACGACTGTATCTGGCTTCCTGCCCTTGTATTTGGTATCACTGAAAAAGTCTAAAATCTCTTTATCCGCAGCTAATCCTACTCTTTTCATTTGATCAAAAACTTCTCTCGCCTCCACAAATTTCTTCCTCTTGACGAATCCTTTAATGAGAGCGCTATATGTGCTGACGGAGACACTAAACCCTTTCTTGTTCATTTCTTGAAACAAAAACCATGCCTCCTTCATGTTCCTAGCCTTGCAATGACCTTTAACTAAATTCTCATATGTCTTACTATCAGGTCCTACTTCACGAGAACACATATCTTTGTAAATCGCAGTTGCTGCCTTTAGGTTATTTCTGATGCAATATTGCTTCACGAGAGAATTATATGTGATTGCATTAGGCGCTATACCTTTCGCTAACATCCAATTTAGAAGCTTCTCACCATCTTCCAACATCCCATGCAAACAAAAGCCGTTCATTAAGACGTTGAATGTGACAACAGTAGGTTGCAGCCCTCTTCCGAGCATCTTCTTCAAAATCTCTTGAGCTTTACCCATCTCTCCTGCTTTACAGTAGGCATCCATTAAGGTTGTATAAGTAATAATGTCTGCAACAAGCCCTGCAGCTTCAAATTCTCCAACAAGTTTTATTGCCTCCTCTACATTCCCTGACTTACACAGTCCATTGACAATGGAGTTATAAGTAATTATATTTGGTTGAAGACCTACTTTCCACATTTCATGGAGAAGGTCATTCGCTGAATCTAAGTCTCCTTCTTTACAGAGACCATCAATTAATGTTGTATATGTGACAACATTTGGGGAGCAGCCAGCTTGAACCATGTGATTGTGGACGCTAAAAGCATCCTTTATCTGATTTACTTTGCAATATCCATTTATAAGTTCAGTAAAAGCAACGACATCCGGCTTTAAACCCCTGTGAAGCATTTCATGGAATAGCTTACCAGCCTCCACCATGTCGCCAATCTGACAAAACCCTGATATAATAGCAGTATATGTCAAAACATCTGGTGCAATACTCAGAGACTGCATCTCATAAAAAAACTTTGATGCAGTCCTTATGTTTCCTCGTTTGCAGAATCCATCAATAAGGGTTGTGTATACTACATTGTCAGGAAGTATGCCCTGCCCTGTCATCTCTCGAAAAACCTCCTCTGCTTCGGCTAGCTTACAAGTCCTGCATAGCAAAAGAATTATGCTACCATACGTATAAGAATTCGGTTTCAGCCCCTTCTGTTTCATTTCTTCGATAAGCTTCCAAATCTTTTCAAGTTCCCCAAATCTACAGTATCCATTTATCACTGTACTGTAACTGATTACATCAGGTGTGTAGCCCTTCATCTCCATAAGCAGGAGGAGATGGTGAGCCTCGTTAATTCTCCCGAGTTTACAAACACAATGTATAACGATGTTATAAGAAGCTACGTTCCAACAAACACCTACCACAGGAAACTCCCTGAACACTATGATCGCTGTTGCAGTTATATCGCTGTCTTTCGAAAGACGGTCAAGGTATAAGTTGCAAGAATCAGCAGATAGAACCAAACCGTAATTCAAAATCTTCTCAAAGACTTTTCTCGCTTCATGGATCATTCCAAAATCCACAAGCACTTGGAAGAAAACATCGAACACATGAGGATCCGAACCCCAGTCCTTGTAAGTATACACCAAAAGATCGAAAAACTGTACAAAGGAATCAGCAACATTCAACTTTGGCCTCTCCCAGAAACTCCTCACTAGAGAATGAGCGGCTTCTAGATCCTTATACGCCACAGCCAAATGAATGACAATGCAAAGAGATTCAAGGGTAGAGTCTCTGCGTGAGCGTGCCCAATCAAAGAAACCAAGAACTAAACTGTAATCAGACTTAATCTTCATAAGAACCCAAATCAAATGATCAGTCCTGAACTTGCTTTCATAAGGCTTTAAGCTCCGTCTCATAGGCTCGGCTCTACGCAGCTTAATCACATTAGTTATCTGATGAACCAACTCAGTGTCTGTCACTGAAGCTTTCTTCGGAGAGTAATCAGGGAATGGTCTAGTTTCACTCATCGTTGAGAAACTAAGTCCACGAGCTTTGGGAATAGCTTGTAAAGACCGTAGTGAAAAGAGATGAATGAGATTTCTCAAAGGAGTAATAGTACCTCTCTTCATCACATACCACGATGAATCGCTGATTATTCATCGCTCCATCAAAAACCCAATAACACGCCGCGAGAGCTAGAGTCGATAAAACCCTAAAATCTCTGAAGCTAAAACTTGACCCGACTAAAGCGGGGTTGGGGCCTGTGGGTTTCGCCTTTTCGATGTGGGTTTGGTGTAAAACGGTGGATTCTAGAAGTTGCACACGCACAGGAGAAGAAGAAAAGAGTGAAATTTTTGTCTTTCTCTCGATAAAAACACGATCTTTTTGAAAAATTAAAGGCACGGCTTGAGATTGAGAACGACGACGACGACCGATTTTAGGTCGAGACGGTGTCGGAAAATCCAAACGGTCGAGTAAAACTCTAAAAGCCCATTAACAAAGGCACTAAGGCCCATATTGACCAACAACTCCTTGTATCACAAAAGAAAGGTCTAGCTAGGTAGATTATTTCATGAAAAATATCATCCTTATTACAACAACAACAAAAAGTGAAAAATAATTGAAATCTAATGCAACAATTATTTATGTGCATATAATTTATTCAACAAAAAAGCATAGAAACAAACTCATTAATACTTTTATCAGAAGTACCACCTTCAGAAACAGCTTCTCTAGCCAAAACTTTCCATCTCTCAGAATTCTCTCTAATATATTTCCCTTTGTCTCCTTCCATGACTTGTCCAACACATCTCACAATCTCTTCTCTTGTCACAAACCCATCATCTTCTTGTTCTGTCTTGACCCTAACACCAACTTTCCACACATCTTCAACAAACTTAGCATTTGTAGGCTGATCTGTCCAATGTGGCATACATATCATTGGAACTCCTAAACTTATCCCTTCTAAAGTCGAGTTCCATCCACAATGCGTCAAGAAACAACCTATCGATTTATGTGCAAGAACTTCAAGTTGTGGACTCCAACTTACAATTAGTCCTCTCTCATTGGTTTTGTCCATGTAGTTTTTGGGGATTTTGTGTCTCTCTGTGTCTCTTACAACCCATAAGAAGAACTGGTTTGTTTGTTTAAGACCTTCTGCTAGCTCCAACATTTGGTCTTCTTTTAGTATCACTAAGCTTCCAAATGATACATAGACCACTGAGTTTGGCTGTTTTGTGTCTAGCCATTCGATACATTCATCGTTTTTCGCTTTGAAGAGGCTGAATCCGTAGCTTTTGTCTTCGGATAATCTCTTGTCTAAGTACATTGATGGTATTGTTGGTCCTATGTTCAACACTGGCCACAAGCTTTGTACCCATTTCAACAACTACATACGTAACACAAAAATCAATTAGTATCACATTTTCTTTATAAAAATTAGTAAAATTTCTAGTTTAAATCTATATTAGTTACCTTTTCCTCCAAAAGATCGAAAGTATTACACAAAACTATGTCCACTCTATCAATATTTGAGAGCTGCTCGACCACAATACTTAGCATATTAGGGTAAGTGGAAGATTCACATATAAAAGACGGCAAATCATTCGAATTCAACAGAGGAAACGAAGGAAAAGATGCTAATGTTGCGTGACCGTACTTCGTGGGCGGCACAGAGAAGGAACCCTTTCGAACATGGTAGTAAATAGATGAGACAAGCCAAGGTTGCGTGAAAAACACGGCACCTTTCAAACCAAAACCATGAGCTATATCAAGAAGCCAAGGCATGGTTGAGTCATAGACAAGAGCCTTAGGGCTGTTTCCTAACAGCGTCATGTCTTGTATTAGCTTCGGTAAGTGGATTTTGATGCTTTTTTCTACTCGATCCATGTAATCATCTAGGTCTTGTAATGGATCTTCTTCTTCTTGAAAACCGTTTGAGATTGGGACGATGTTGATTAGGTCATGCTCTGTTTTGTAAGGTGGAGAAGGTTTGTCTGAGACAACGACAAGAGTAGGCTTGAGATTCTTTGAAGCTAAGCGTTTGCAGAATTGGAACATAGGAGTTAAGTGTCCTTGTGCTGGGAAAGGCAAGACGATAAGATGAGTTTCTTCTCTCATTTTTTTAAGATGGGTTTCTTTATCTTTTGTTCTTACTTACGTACTCTACTTTGATGTGTTTATATATAGCCACAAGATTGTAATAGAAGGATTTTGATTTGAGTACGTCTTTGGTAGAAACCAAAAACAAGTACTAATAAAGGGTTTCGTGGCGACCAAGATGTGTGGAACAGAGATCGAGACAAGTGTTGATGGATAATATAAAAGAAATACCACCAATAGATGTTGACTATATATATAATTATTTATTATTTGTATTTTATTATAGTTTCATAATAAGCATGTGACATTATAGTACGAGAAATACCACCAATAGATGTGTGTTTTTTTTTGTGAGTTTAAAATGTTAATAATATCGCACGACGGGATCTAAAATTTTGAAAGACTAGTAAACTTCAAAAAGGTTATTGATAAGAAAAATTCGTTTTACATTACTAATTAAATAATATATATATATAGGAACATAGAAAAATATTGCAAACCCTAAATGAATCATAGTTAGAAAAGTTTGGTAAGTGGTAACAAATTAAAGAAGGGAGAATTACAAACTACACCATTTGAATTATATTTCACAAAATTACACTATTTCAAATATATTTTATAAAACTATCCATAAACACTCAAAATTAAATTCAAATAAATCCTACCTTCTTAATTAGCGAACCCAAATGAAAAAATTTTAATTTTGGTAATTTTTAAAAGGGTAAATCAAACTTTTAAAATTTTGAAAATGTGTAAATATGTGAAAAAATTAAATTAGGTGTAGTTTTGTGAAAGAAGGGTTGAAAGAGTGTAATTTTATGAATTCCTCGTTAAAAAACATATATTTAATAATAATTAACTATCGAAGAATTTGTATTTTAAACGAAAAGTATGATATAATGAAAGAGACTACAATATAGTAGAGTTCTTTCTTTCTTGAGCCTCACGACTATACCGCCATTTTCCTTGCCTTCTATTATCTATTCCTATAAATATTAAATAAACATAAATCTATTTTGTTTATGTCCATTATTATTAATTTTCAAAAATAAATCTGTTGGAGGTTTTTAAATTAAAAAAGTTTTTTGATGAAAGATATATATATCCATCTATTGGGCTTTGCATTTACCAAGAGCATCATTATTGGTGTAGTTTAACTCAGTTGCTTAATAATTTATTTTTGATTTGTTGTAATTATTTTTTGGTCTAAGAAATTATAGTTTCTTAATAGTTTTTTTGGCAATTATTGGTGTTGTTTATTAAAGATTTTTTAAAAATAAAATTTAATATTAAAAAAAATTAAATATTTCAAAAATTTATAAAACATATTTATTATTACAAAATGAATGGTTCAATGCTCAAATAATGTTATCAAACGGCGGAGAAAAAAAAATATATAACCACCATTTTTTGTACACGTGACATGTGTCTGATGCTTCACCTATACAAAGTTGCCTATATAAGATTCGATGCTTACTTCAACCCATTTAATTTTAATTTCTTTTAATGCTAAGCATCTCTAATTTTCCACTAAGCACCACCAATAATGATGGTTTAATGCAAACATATATGTTATTCAAGGCCCGTTCCACGTGGATCTCTGTTATTGGTCTGTCACCTATATTCTTCACCGTACTTACTTTCCGGTTCACTGAAACCCCGTGGAAATTAAAAACATTCGTGGTATTCATTTTTTTATAAAGTATTTTTCTCTTCATCCATTTGTTCTTTAATAAAAAAATACGATAAATCCATAATAGGACCACCCATTAATAGTAATAGGATCCTATCCCAATTTTTCTTTTGCTAGGCCCATAATAATCATTTATCCACTGACTTAAACGACGACGTTTTGGTGGAATTTTTAGTATACAAATTTGCTAACTTTCCGCGTCCTTTGATTTTAATTGTATTTTGTGTTTTACGAAGAAACCAGTTGGTACCAAAAGCTCTTCTTCTTCTTCAATCGTCTTTCTCTCCCCTTTACGATTATTCTCATCTTCTGAGAGAGCGTCGAGTTCTTGAGTTTCAAGATCAATGGTCGTTTAACTTCACTTAGATACAACTCGGATTCTCACTTTCTAGGTAACAAGAGATACAAAGTTTCTTCCTTTATTAATAATTTTGATTTCTTCGCGTGTGTGTGTGACCATCTTTTTCGTCGTTCTAGTTTCTGAGTTTGATTTGTTTCGTATATAACTTAGAATCTTTCCGTATAACTTATTCTGTTGATCTTATTGGGTTTCATCAGAATTTCTTCTCTGTTCTTTCGTTTCTTGGTCTTGATGATAATCTCTGTATGGATTCAAAATTGAATCACGTTTTGTTCAGTTCTTGTTCGGGTCACTGTTTAGTCTTCTTGAATGAAACCAATGCTGGCAAAAAGTTGCAAACTTTATGCTTGCTTTAGTAGGATTCTCAAGTTCTCAGATTTCTATTGACTAAGGAACTAGAATCTTTGGTTAGAGGAAACTTGAAGCAACACTAAGAGAAAGATGAGATTAACCCTTAACTCATGGCTACTTTCTTTGCTTTTGATCTCAGCAGATTCAAGAATCTAATTGTCAATTTTTCAATGGCTTCTTCGGAATCTACTACACAACCAACAATGTCTAGTACCAAGAACATTCCAAAACCTCCTCCTCTTCCATCTATGTCCTCCAAGCGTTTTCAATCTTCCATAAAGAAGCAGCCTTTGAGCTCATCGCGCCTCGTTCCAAAAGAAACAGTAGAAACTTGGGATAAGATCCTCAAAATAGGCATTGGAGCAGATACATGGGTTGATACCGATTCCAAAGCTCGTTTTCCTGCCCATTCTTGTGTCTTGGTGAGTTCTGTTTTAACACAAAATCTGTTTTCAACTCATGTTTTGCCGATATTTTCGATAGGTATCACAATGTTTTTTTTTTGTCCTCTTACAGGCTGTAGCCTCACCTGTCATGGCGGAACTACTATACCAATCGATGGATAATAGCGGAAACATGTATCTCAAAATCCGTGGAGTGCCTTATGAAGTAGCTTACATGTTCATTCGGTTTCTATACTCTTCCTGGTATGTGTTCTAATGGCAGATGCTAACTTCTCTTTTGAAGCTTATTTGATATAAACACACATATTGATATGGCTTATGCAGCTACGAGGAGGAAGAAATGAAGACGTATGTGCTTCATTTTTTACTTCTTTCACACCGTTACTCTGTCCCATCTCTCAAAAGAGTTTGTGTAGAGGTTCTTGATCAAGGATGGATCAACAAAGAGAACGTTATAGATGTGCTACAATTAGCAAGAAGATGTGACGCCTCGAGGATTAGCTTTGTATGTGTTTCAATGATCATCAAAGACTTAGCATCTTTGTCTTCAACAGATGGATGGAAAGTGATGAAAATGACTAATCCTCTGTTAGAACAAGAGCTCTATGAAGCGGTCATCGAAGCAGACACGAGGGAACAAGAAAGAAGGGATAAACTCGAGGAGAGGAGAATGTACTTGTGTCTTTATGAAGCCACGGAAGCTCTTGGTCACATATACAGAGAAGGATGTGGAAATATTGGTCCAAGAGATAAGGATCTTAAAGGAAGACAAGTAATGTGTAAGTTCTCGGCTTGTAAAGTAGTTGAAGATGCATTAAGACATGTCTTGAGATGCAAGTCATCTATGAGGGCTTTATGTATTCATTGCAAAAGGATGGGACAGCTTCATCAACTTCACGCTTGTATCTGTGATGATTCTGATTCTTGCAAGGTCCCTCTCTGCTGGTAAGTTTTGTCTTTGAAGATAAAGAGACCGATACCGATGTTTAGGTAGTCATATCGTAATGATGTTATAAAAATCTTGCAGGAATTTGAAGAAGAAACTGAAGGTGATGAGCAAGAAAGATAAATCTAAATGGAGATTGCTTGCGGAAAACGTTACTGCGGCTAAGAAGAGATTAGGGCCATTCTCTTCACGTTCTTTTGCTTTGATATGAGATATGGGTTTTAGAGTCAGTAGAGTGTAAATATATACAAGCGAAAGTAGTGGTAACGATTAGATATATACGCAGGGTAAAGTGTATATTGGCTAGTGCAAGGAGCACAATTTTGCTTTATAAAGTCTATATGGACGTTATTGCTTTATTATCATATCTTGAACTTGTAACAAATTGGGCTATTATAATTTTTGAGTGAAAAATTTGGTAAATCAATATAAAAAACCTAATCCGGACACCACAAGAAGAAAAAATAAAAAAGAGGAAGAGAGGATAGTGACAAGTAGAGAAAGACCAAAACAGCGTGGGCCCCACACCAATGTACCTTTTTGAAGAAAACGCTGATTACTTTGGACTTTTGCGTCGCACGGTTATGTGTCTCTGTCCTCACGCGATCGCGATCATCCTTGACTGGCGTTTTGAAAAACGCGATTCTTTTCACCGCTCCACGTGAGTTTAGTGCGCACACGCGCGCGTTTCCCTAAACGTTATCTGAGAGTTGCATTGACATCGGTGTAAATTTAAAGTGTCTTAATTGTGTTTCAATATAATTTTGAAAATACTTTACTTTAGCAATTTACCATCAAATCTAACGAAATTATTACTAAGATTCGATTACTTTATTCTTTATTGACATACACAATTAACCAGTTTTATAATTTAAATTAAATGATGTGGGACTATTGTAGTAAGGTAATCGTATATTATTTGAGAATTGATGTGTTTTTTTTTAACCAGTCTGGTTGATATTTTGGTGAATTACTAAACTAACCCAACTTTATCTGTTTATTATTAAACAAACCCCTCCGAATATAACATAAAAAATGGGCGTTATATTCCCATTTTACCCCGCCTTACTTCGACAAAAAAAAAAGTTTTCCACTTTGCCATCGACTTTTATAACTTTGCGAAATTAATATGCGGGTAAAATCTACCTTATGTTTGAGTGCAGATTTATTATTTGCGCAGAGTTAAAAGGAATACTTTCGGAGAAAATATTATTTGTTTTGCAGATTTATTACGAAGTAGATTTATTTTGCAAGTTTATGTTTCTTTGTATGCAGATATATTTGAAGAGGTAGAGATATGATGCAAACTTATACAATCGTGCATTTATTAGCATTTGCACATATATTATGCGAGTTATTGAAAAACGCATATATATTTTGCGTATTAATGAATCGTGTTGATTTGTGTTGCGCATTAGTTTTCTCTTAGTGCGATTTTAAACTCAGCTTTGTTTTGCAAACTTGTTTTTAGGTATATTTAAATTGCGTATATATCAATAAAAGCAAGCTTTGTTTTGCAAACTTGTTCTCGTGTTTATTTATTTTGCGATATACCAATAAAAATTATTTAAATTGCGGATATACGGATGTAAGGAAGATTTAATTTGTAGATTTTTCGAAAAATTGCGATTTATTTTTGTTACAACTTTTTGTTATGCAGATATTTTGGATGTTGAATATTTATTTTGCAGTTTTTCGATTAGAAGATTTAATAGGTAAAGTTGTTTTGTGACGGTGCAGATATTACTTTATTGAAGATTGCAGGTTATTTATAACTTTGTAAGACGATTTAACGTGCAGTTTTTATGGTTCGAGGTTTCACATAATTCACGTAGAAAAAAATATGACAATAACGAAACAACAAATACATATTATTACAACAAGCGGAGTTGACTTACGATGACAAATATTACATTGAAAATAGACCTAAACCCCCAAAATGAATTAAGTTGCCGATTAATTCAGAAAAATGCCCAAAACAATATTTTACAAATGTTACACATAACACACTTTTTTGTGTACTTAACACATTCCGGTGAAAACCATGACGTAGTTCCACGCGAAGCAATGATAACAAATATCAAGCGTCGTGGCGTGGTTTAGATCACATTGTGGATAGAATCGATAAATTCCGAAAAAACAATGTTTACTAAAAAGTCCACGTGTAGGACTCTCCATACGTGCGATTTGGTTTTCCACTTTATTTGCTATGTTAACGGACTCTTGAAAGTCACCCACTTTGTGTAAAAACACAATTGTACCCATCATCCCTTCGTCTAACTTGCCGCAACAAATAAGAAAAATCCCGCCGCAAAGCGAGAATGGAAGTTCTCTCGCGCCGATAAACATAACATTTCTATGCCTTGTTGAGAAGGGCCAGTTTGAACTAAAATTCGTAGTCCTTCGATGTATCGCGCTGTGTTGTTATTGTAATGTACACATTCGAGAAAGAAATGACGGTATGGCGAACCTTCGTTGGCAAGCTCCGGTTGATCGAAAAACTCTTGAAGTTCCACGACGCTTAAAACTTCGTTGGAGTAGACAATGTCTTTAAAGAACTTACCGGCGACAATGAATGGAGCAAGGTATCGAAATCCCTTTCGACCAACGGCTTGAAAAATGTCAACAATGAGAGGGTTGGGTATGAAAGCCATTGTTTTTTAAGGGAAATAAAAGAAAAAAAGTAGTAGTGAACAAAGAGAAATAGTGTGGTTAGAGGAAAAGTGACTATGTTATGGTTTATATTGGAATTTTAGGTAGATAAGATTGTGTTGACAAAAAAAAAAGGTAGATAAGATTGAAAGTGGTAGGTTTAAGATCATTAACTTGATTTGACGAGTCATTAATTAGAGTTACAACAAACCTGCAACATAAAGGTAATTCGAAAAACCTGCTTAATAAAGTGATACAAACAAACCTGCAACATAAAGGTAGTTCGAAAAACATGACATTTATCTTAACGAAACCATGTAATTGCTCCCACAACAACAATAAGTAAAACTAATTTGTTAAGAACTCCATTCATCGCCGATATATTTATATTTTTCTTCCCTTCTAATTGTCTAAGTTTCGCTTCATTTTCTTCAATATTCTGAATCATGAGCTTTTTGTAGTCATTCACAACTTCAACGAGGTTTTTTTGTTGCGCTTGGAGTAGTTTTATTTCGTCGAGCAAAGCTTCATCCACCCATTTGAACACATGACATTCATCTTTTCGCTGCACATAGATAATCAAGTTGAAATCTCTTCAAATGCGAAAAAATAAATTTTATTTTTAAGAAAAAATGGACAAACCTGTGAAGCGAGCTCGCACCTGTAGAATCTTCTACAAGGATTGTCATTTGTCTTTGAAACAAATGTCCTTATATGGCCTCCACACCAACATTGGTTTGGAACCCCTTCGAAAATATTAGTGGATGAGCGACGATTTGATGATGAAGAAGATGTTGGAGTCGACATTTTTGTAGTTAAACTCGTCGATATAAAAATGAACGGCGTGGTACTGAAGAGTTGATGAAGAAGATGTTTGGTTGGTAATTTTAAAAACCTAATTTTCAACGTCGTATGCAGATTTATTTTGTAGACTTGTTTTGCAGATTTATTGTCTGGCGGAAAAGTAAGTGTACTGCATTTAATTATTTGCGATTTGGTGGGTAAAACACATTAAATATCATTATCATTACAACCACCATCACCATTGTTGTTCATAATAACCGAAAATTTACAACATAAAGAAAGGAATTAACACCAATCCAACATGGTGCAAAGTTACCAAACGATGAAGGGAATCCTCCGACATATGAAGAAGTACGAAAGAAAAAACAAGTAACAAATGGTGTAACAAATATGTATTAGGAAAGTCAAGTACAATAAATCTGCAAAAAAGGAAAGTCAAGTAGCATAAACACTTCACCTTAAATTAAAGTCAATTACAATAAGTCTGCAAAAAAACTTTCCTAAGGAAAGTCAACGACAAATTGCCACATTAAGTATGCTAAACAACTTTGCTACAAAGGAAAGTCAACGACAACAAGTCTGCAAAAAAACTTTGCCACAAAGGAGAGTCTGCAAAAAAACTACGCCGAAAATAAACACAATGTATGATTGAAAAACACAACAAATATCAACCTAGTTCAAAGAGTCCGTGAGGAGTAACAACTTATCTTTGTTATTAGAGTGCGGAACCGGGTTAGACATCTGGTTGTGGTCATCGGGGACCTCGTCGTATATCTCAACAACCATTTTTTTCCGGATGAACGGCATGTTCTCGTCGGACAAGCCCGCGAAACTAACCCCAAGAGCAAGACACTCAACATATTTCAACACAAAGTCTGCACTAACATACTACAACAAGTCATAAATCTGCAATAACATCACAAAAAGTCTGCAATAACATAACATGTCATAAGTACGCAATAACTTCACAAATATATTTTTCAACACAAAGTCCGCACTAACATACTACAACAAGTCATAAGTCTGCAATAACATCACAAAAAGTCTGCAATAACATAACATGTCATAAGTCTGCAATAACTTCACAAATATATTTTTCAACACAAAGTCTGCACTAACATACTACAACAAGTCATAAATCTGCAATAACATCACAAAAAGTCTGCAATAACATAACATGTCAAGTCATAAGTCTGCAATAACATCACAAAAAGTCTGCAATAACATATTATGTCAAGTCATAAGTCTGCAATAACATAACATGTCATAAGTCTGCAATAACTTCACAAATATATTTTTCAACACAAACTCTACACTAACATACTACAACAAGTCATAAGTCTGCAATAACATAACACATCATAAATCGACAATAACATAATACATATATATTTCATACAAAGTCTGCACTAACATACTATACCAAGTGATAAGTCCTCAATAACATCACAAAAAACTGCATAACATAAAGATTAATAAGTCTGCACCTAAATCACAAAAAGTCTGCAATAACATAACACATCATAAATCGGCAATAACATAACACATATATCTTTCATACAAAGTACGCACTAACATACTATACCAAGTCATAAGTCTCCAATAACAACACAAAAAACTCGCATAACATAAAGATTAATAAGTACGCATTAACATCACAAAAAGTCCGCAATAACATAACACATCATAAATCGGCAATAACATAACACATATATCTTTCATACAAAGTCTGCACTAACATACTATACTAAGTCATAAGTACGCAATAATATCACAAAAAACTGCATTAACATAAGGATTAATAAGTCTGCACTAACATCACAAACATAACATAACAAGTCATAAGTTTGCAATAACTTAACAAATATATTTTTCATCACAAAGTCTGCACTAACATACTATAACAAATCATAAGAGCATGTTTATCAAGGGTTCTTATGTAGAGTGCTTGTGTATTTTTTTGTGTATTTTTTGTGTATTTGAGTATTAAATTAAATCAAAATATGTACTATTCATAAGAACTCTACAAAAAGGGAAGCTTAAAATGCTTAATTAAGCACTTTTCATTATAGGTGCTTATGAATAGTACATGTTTTGATTTAATTTAATACTCAAATACACAAAAAAATACACAAAAAATACACAAGCACTATACATAAGCACCTTTGATAAACATGGTCTAAGTCTGCAATAATAACATTCCAAAAAGCTACATTTACAGAAATATTAATAAGTCTGCACTAACTTCACAAAAAGTCTGCAATAATATAACAAGTCATAAACAAATCTGCAATCATTATATAACAAACTAAATGAGGAAGATTCAACACATAAAAACCTGCAACAAATATCTATCATAGTTCAATCAATACAACTTTTGTAGTAGACGATGAACATGCACAATTATTTGCAATGATAATGTTGCTATAAAACTACACAAATTCAACCACAAAACTACATAACAAACACTATAGATATACAAAACTACAATTAATTTATCCCAATCCGCGGATCGAACGAACAAATCTCGTTATAACTTTTTCCAAAAATTTACTTTTGTAAACCGTTTTTAAAGAGACAAAAAAGTAAAATCGGAGAGTAAATACATGTAAATCAAAGAAACAAATAAGACATAGAACAATAGATCCAACTATAAAAATACACCACAAAAACCCTTTTTTAGATTTACCTACAATCGGCGGCGGCGCTTCGAGTTTTGGGTGGTGGAGAGAAACGAGGGTTTCGGATTTCGGAGTTGCAACGACGAAACGGCGGTGAGTCGTGCCTCCGTCGCGGCGAACAAGAAAGACGGCGGTGAGAGAGAGAAAATACGGCGGTGAAAGAGAGAATACGGCGGTAAAAGAGAGAATACGACGGTGAGCGACGGCGAGAGAGAACAAGGCGGTGAACGGCTGTGAGAGATTGATTTCGCCGGTCGCCTTCGCGGGTTAGAGAGAGGAATTTCGCCGGTCGCCTTCGCGGGTTAGAGAAAATGACGATTTGGTTTTCGCGGGTGAGAGGAATAGAAACTAATAGAAAAAAAATTATTTTGGGTATATTTTTTTGGTAGATTTATTTTTTAGATTAATAAGTGTGAAGAGTTTGTTTGACAAAATAAAAAAAATAAAAAATAAGTGTGAAGAAAAAAAAAATCCGATGGCAATATGGTAATAAAAAAGTAAAGAGTTGGGGTATACGTCTTTTAACCAAAAAATGTACCCATTGAGAAGTTTTTGGGTTAGTTTAGTAATAAAGAGATAAAGTTGGGTTAGTTTAGTTATTAACCCTAATTTCAAAGAGAAGGAAACAAAAAAAAAGCATAAAGTTGAAAGGAAAAGGTATAGTCAAATAGTGAAGTTTGACAAAAAAAAAACAAATAAATCTCAGTTTCAAATAAAAGAAAAGTAGAAAACTTAATTATATTCAATTTATTAGAAGAACAAAAGCGACATCTACCTAGGACTGGTATAACCACTCTACAATGACCTCTCTCTCATATCATGACATGAGTTTGCGTCGTCGCTGCAAGTTTTTAGTGGTTGATTATCAAACAAGTTTTTAGCTTAATCTTAGATTCTTGTGCTAATTTTGTGAGTTTATCTCTCTCTCTGCTCTGTTTCTTTTTTACTTTTTATCCATTTTTGGCCTAATTATATATACTTTAGCTGTTGTTTAAAAGCTAATCTCTACCACATTGACTTTGCTATCTTCTCTTCTTAAAGGAATGATGATAGAGAATAAGCGGAATGTATGCTCTCTCGAAGAAAATAGCTTCAAACGCCATAAGTCTGATCTCTCTTTCAATTCCAAGGTCCTGCTTAAACCTTAGTTTTCATGTATTTCTTGGTCGGAACAGACCAAATAGTCAAGTGTTATAGACTTCTAATTTTATGGTAATGATTCTTGCATCTTTGTGTCTCATTTAATGGTAAAAAAAACAGGAGAAGAAAGACAAAGTAGGAGAACGTGTTTATGCTCTTCAACAGTTAGTTTCTCCTTATGGAAAGGTAAGCAAATCAAAAGATAATTCGTCATCTCACAGCAAACTTGTTCTCTAATTTTATCCGAGTCCATGTAAAACAGACAGACACTGCATCGGTTCTTCTAGACGCGGTGCATTACATCGAGTTTCTTCATCAACAAGTGAAGGTAAGTGTCTACAAGTTCCTTTACATGATTGTGATACCAATCTGAGTTTTTCGATTTCTTTCGTATAGGTTCTGAGCGCTCCTTATCTGCAAACAATGTCCACTGCTACACCGGTGAGTCCTTGATCTTGTATCTACAACACATTCATACTTCCAACTGCAAATTTTTTAACGCCCGGATTATATAACTAGGAGCTGGAGCAGTACTACCTGAGAAACAGAGGATTATGTCTTGTTCCAACGGAGTATACAGTAGGAGTTGCTCAAAGCAACGGAGCTGATATGTGGGCGCCTGCGAAAACTCCTCCATCTCCATCACCATCACTCTTTTAGATGAATGATATTCAGAAGTTACCAACATCTTTGTATTAAGCCTAAAGAAGATAGACAAAATTGTTGTTATCATGGTGGTGCCTGTGTAACATATATAGACAGAGAGACACATGAAGTTGGTTTAGAATAATAACTCATTGCTGGTAATGGCTTACTTGAACTTTTAATGTAATTCACCAAAATACAAACCAAAGTGATTCACAACATACAGGCTGCTAAAATTCTGGAAATCAAATAGCTTGGATAATATTGTACTATGTTTAAACAATTTAGAACACATTGGTTTGGGATAGATATTTAAGCCCTACATAGTGATCACAAACTTGCTGAAGTAGGCTTGACCTTCTCCCGCATATACTGAAGTAGATGTTCGCGTTTCCAGTTATCGATTCTACAGAACAATCAAAATCAAGAAACAAAGAGAATCAGCTACAAACCAAGCAAATCAAGAAAAAAACACATCACTAGCTTTGATATATTCATGCTCCTTCAGTATCATAGCATCATCCTCCAAAAAACAAAACTTTCAATAGGGGTTTAAGTAACAATTAAGCAGAATGTATACTTACACTTAACACATTGATCAACAATGCTAACATGTAAGTCTAGCTCGAACCATACTATTTATCAATCTAAGTGAAATTTCAAAGACTATTCCAAAGTAAAGAAGGTGTTGAAGCAATTTTACCTGATTGTTTCTTTATGTTCACCATCTTCATCAAGCATGATCAACTTGGGAGGTGAATTGAAAATGTACTGAACTTTTACGCTCGGGAACTTCTCTTTCTCTTCTTCGATAAAACCAACAATCTCTGGATAGAAAACCAGCTTTCTCATACACACCTCTAATATAGCTCCTGAGTAAGTAATCTACAGAATCAACAATTCATCATCACTCTCTTTCTCTTCAACTAATAAACGTTAGAAAATACGTTTCTTCCTCAAAAATCATACCTTGCTCATGGAATCTTCAGAATCATCAGCACAACATTTCAAGCAATCAGATACTAACTCTGCAAAATACAATTTTTAATCCCTCCAAATCCACAATTTACATTGCAGATCTCACCATAAAGCAAAATCAAGCAGGCTTATGAATACTATGAGGAAACTAACGAAACAAACCTTGGTCCTTGACGTATTCAGAGAGTGAGTGACAATCGGAGCAGAGAGCAAGACCTGTAAACCCTAGATCCTCGCACTCTTTAGTGCTAAGCTGCTCTTTCGCTATGATCTTCGATGAAGACATCAACATCATAATCGCCATCATCATCTTCGACCACGCTCGAGCCATCGTCTCTCTTCTTCTTCTCATCTAACAGATCCAAGTTTTTGCAGATTCAACGAAACGACTCTAATGTTGTTGATGATGCCTTGTTGGTTATTTCCGGTTTACAATATTATTAAAATGTATCTCCGGTTTAAAACTTAACCGAAATAAAAAAGTGTTATTAAATGCTTGTGGGCCTTGAGAGAGACAATATAAACCCTAATAGCCTAAATCGGAGATAGAGAGACGACGACGACGACGACGATGGATCACATAGCAGCGGCGGAGGAGCAAATCGTGTCGGAGAGGCTTAGGAGAAAACTCGAAGAAGTGAATACAGCGGCTCTTTCTCAGCTCACTCCTATTCAAGATCATATCAATTTCACCCTTCAGGTAATTATATAAATACAATCTCACATTGTTGTAGTAATACTGTTTGTATTTAGCAATCGCCACTCGAATTTTTAGGTTTCGATGATAAAGTTAAAACAATTCTGAGAATTTGCCATAAAACCAAAACTTTGAATCAAGTTTTAAATTAGGGGAAGCAAAAAAAAAACTATCTTTAGTGGTTGATTCAAAGAAATCATATGTATTAGATGATTTCCCTTGTAGTGAATCTCTTGTCCTATGAAGCTTTAATTTTAGTTAATAAGCTAAATTTGTTCTCTAAGGTAATTTTATAAGAGGATATGTCTTTTTAAGGTATGTGTTAAGTTCCTAAAACCTAAACATTGTCACCTCTGGGTATATCTCTACACTTATAACTCAAAACATAACTTGGTTCAAAGTTTCTCGAGTACTTGATTGTGAAAATTCATGTTTAGCGGAAGAAATTGCATTCTTGGAAGCTTCAGCTGAATTGAGCCAGAAACGGAATCTGCAAAGGAAGGCCATAAACAATCTCAATCAGCTGAAACTCCTAAGACTGCGATTTCTTACGCTAAACATTTGAACCCTGTTATGTTTAGATCCCCTTTCCTAAGCATGATTCTTTCTTTAGATGTAGCTAACTCAAGTTTTATGTAAAGTGTACTGTTTTCGTATTATATCCGTTCTTGTTAAGTTGATTGATATGTTCCTTTGAGTAATTGCAGCAAGCTTATTTCAAGTGCGCATACGAGTGCTTTGACAGAACTAGGAACCAAGAGGAGATAAGCAACTGCGTTGAGCGTTGCAGTCTTCCGGTTGTCAATTCACAACAGCATTTCGAACGCGAAATGGCTCAGTTTCAGGTTAAATTCGATTATATAACTGATAAAGACATTTGCTTTTTTCCTGCAATGTTACTGAATCTGCAAGTGTTAAATTTATTTCCAGGAAAGGATGAACAGATCTCTCATGGTCTGTCAAGACAAGTACGAGGCTTCGAAGCTACATAAGAACAGGGGTGACGCGGCCAAAGATATGGAAAGTTGCGTGAACCAATCCATTGAAGAGAGTCTCAGTACATTACCTCATATTGTTCAGAGAATGAAGACAGCCTTCTCTATCCGCGACTAAACTGTTCTGTCTTTAGCAATAAAACCATCTTTTTGTCTGGTAATAGAACAAACAACCGGTTCAGATTTTATGTGGGTTGACTTTTTGGTCCTTTTAGTCCATATTGGGGTTTAGTAGGCAAAAAGGAAAATTTTAAATTAAAAACAATCAATCACCGTCTTTCTAGTCTCTATTAAATGGGTCTCCTTCCCGTCGTCGGAACTTCTTCGCCGGCGTTACCGCAACAGATACCCTTCATCAACTGCAAAAATCAAGCAAATCTGAAGATACAGAAACCTAAGAGATCTACCTCCGAAACCACTGTTTCATGGACTTCTCGCATCACTCTACTCTCCCGCAACGGTCGTTTAGCCGAGGCGGCGAAGGAATTCTCTTGTATGAGACTCGCCGGTTTCGAGCCTAACCACATCACTTTCATTGCTCTAATCTCTGGGTGTGGTGATTTTCCTTCGGGAAGTGAAGCCTTGGCCGATTTGCTTCATGGGTATGCTTGTAAACTTGGCTTTGATAGAAACCATGTCATGGTCGGCACGGCGATTCTCGGCATGTACTCCAAACGCCGCCGTTTTGAGAAGGCTAGATTGGTTTTCGATTACATGGTAGAGAGAAATTCGATTACTTGGAACACAATGATCGATGGGTACATGAGAAATGGTCAAGTCGATGACGCTGTTAAGGTGTTCGACGAAATGCCTGAACGAGGCTTGATTTCTTGGACAGCGATGATAAATGGGTTTGTTAAGAAAGGCTTTCACGAGGAAGCTTTAGCATGGTTTCGAGAGATGCAGATTTATGGAGTAGAGCCAGATTACGTTGCTATTATCGCTGCTCTTGCTGCTTGCACAAACGTTGGTGCTCTCTCGTTTGGATTATGGATACATCGTTACGTTATGGGACAGGACTTTAAGAACAATGTAAGGGTGAATAACTCGTTGATTGATCTGTATTGTCGATGCGGCTGTGTGGAGTTTGCCAGACAAGTTTTTGATAATATGGAGAAACGAACCGTGGTTTCATGGAACTCGGTCATTGTAGGCTTTGCTGCTAATGGGCATGCTCATGAATCTTTGGTCTACTACGAGAAAATGCAAGAAGAAGGCTTTAAGCCTGATGCAGTCACTTTCACTGGAGCACTAACAGCTTGTAGCCATGTAGGTCTAGTTGACGAAGGTCTTAGATATTTCCAAACTATGAAAAGTGAGCACAGAATCTTACCTCGGATTGAACACTATGGGTGTTTAGTAGATCTATATAGCCGGGCGGGGAGAGTGGAAGAAGCTTTGAATGTGGTACAGAGCATGCCAGTGAAGCCAAACGAAGTGGTGATTGGATCTTTGCTTGCAGCTTGCAGGACACATGGTAACAACACCGTGTTAGCAGAGAGGCTTATGAAGCATCTTAGTGAGATAAACGTGAATAGCCATTCGAATTATGTGATTCTCTCGAACATGTACGCGGCTGATGGAAAATGGGAAGGAGCAAGTAAGATGAGAAGGAAGATGAAAAGTCTTGGTCTAAAGAAACAGCCTGGGTTTAGTTCAATAGAGATTGATGATTGCACGCATGTGTTCATGGCTGGTGATAGTTCCCATATAGAAACTGCTTATATCTGCGAGGTCCTAGAGATTCTTTCTTCTGAACTACGATCACAAGGATGTATAGCTGAAACCCTTGTGTATGATTGAGCTCCATGTGATTATGATTTGAAGTATGGAGACAATGCTCTGTAAAGTATTGGTACATGGCTTTAGTTTAGTACTCCATGAAACTTGTCATTGGAACTACATTGCTCAACACAAGTCCAACACATAACCTGTGTAAAAGTTTACTACAGTATTGTGAAGAAGGGTATGACTAAAGTCAAAGAGACAAGAAGACAGAAACATACCAATACATGGGATGGATCTTGGAAAGTTTTGATAAAATTAATATCTACTACTACTACAACTGTTGTTCATGTGAGCTGACTCGGTTATTGGTCTATATAACACTAAAATAATAAAGGTTTTGATTAATTAACTGTATTGGTTCGGTTTATTTATTTCAGGGTCACGTGAGGCGCATGTGACGTCCAAAAGAATGGGCCAATCGCTTAAAAGTGAAGACTTTTTTTTTTATTACCCAATAAAAAAGGCATCTAATCTTTTTTCTTATTTCAAAACAGATTTTACATCTCTCTCTCTCTCATCTTCTTTTCTCTCCATTTGGCGAAAGATAGAAGTCATGTACCAATCATCTTCTTCCACGTCATCATCATCTCAGAGATCATCACTCCCCGGCGGCAGCGGAGGAGGCGGTGGCTTGATCAGATACGGTTCAGCTCCGGGATCGTTTCTAAACTCTCTGGTGGACGAAGTTAACGGAGGGTCAAACTCCCGCGGCGGCTTCGATTATCCGCCGCCGGATAACTTCATCGGAAATTTCTTCGCCGACGGAGCAGGAAATTCGTCTTCGCTGAGATCCGATTCGGCGACTATTGGAGTCAACTCATCGGACGGACAAAAACATATAGGAGGAGTTAATAAAGATTTACTCCTTGATAGATCCTACGGTGGTGGATTCAACGAGATCTCGCAGCTCAAGAGCAACGACGCCGCCGGAAATAGCTCTGGATCTTACTCTCTCGCTAGACAACGTAGCTCTCCCGCCGATTTCTTCAGCTACCTCTCCTCTGAAAAAAACAGTTAGTCTTTTTTTCCTATTTAATTTTAACTATTTTGCCTATAATTTTGATAATTTAATCGAATTTAGGATACCCTTTTTTTAGTAATGTAGTAAATTAAGAAATAGGAGTAATAATGATCAAATGCATCATTTATTGTTGAATAATTATTTGTACAATTGGTGAAATCCTATCTGTCATGAGGCTGCTGAGGGTATTTTCGGTATTTCGTTGTGAACACGTAGCTTTCTAGGACGGTTTACACTACGGTTAAAGGTGACATTGTGGAAATTTGTGTGGTTGGTATTTGTGCAAAGGACGTGATCTTCGTATTTTTAAATGACGAAAACACCCTTGCTTCTTAACCACGTGTTTGATAGAAAAATTACAATAGCGAAATCTGGATATTTATTTTTGGATATCTTCGAGGAATCCTATAAACACAAGTTGCAGTTTTTTAATAAGACGAAGCATTTTTTAGTTAGTGACCAATAGTTATGTTTGTTGACGTGGCGTAAAACTATTGGTAGATCTTAATTGGTGGGATCTGTCTCTTTTGTTTTTGGTCCTCGAGTTTTCATTTGTTATCTAATATCTTCCACCGAGTCTGAATGTGACTTCCAAGTACATAACCGGTTACCGATCTTAACCAGATTTTGAACTAAACCAATATTCACAATATCCAGGTTTCTCATTGAACCAGCCTACCAATGACTATAACCAACAAGGAGGGACTAATGCAGGACGAGTAGGACAATCAAGACTCAAGTCTCAGCTAAGTTTCACTAGTCACGACCCTCTGTCTCGGATCTCGGAGGTTAACGAGACATCTGTCCACGATGGTTCGGGCCATTCGTTCTCAGCGGCTAGCTTTGGTGCTGTCACTACTGATTCTTGGGATAACGGTTCCGGTTCGATAGGGTTTACTGTGACCCGACCTACTAAACGGTCCAAGAACATGGAAACGGGTCTCTTTTCACAGGTAATAAATAACTAACCACTTTTTGTGTGTTGACATTTGATTTGATTAAATAAAAACCAAACTCTTACAGTTACATATTGTTTGTTGTTTGGTTTTTACAGTATAGTCTTCCTTCAGACACATCAATGAACTACATGGATAACTATATGCAGATTCCTGAAGATTCTGTACCATGTAAAACTCGCGCTAAGCGCGGATGTGCCACACACCCAAGAAGTATAGCCGAGCGGGTCAGTTCAACAGAAACTAGACAACGTTCAAGATTATATAACTGTCAAGTATAAATTGTTGTATGTTTTGTATATATACAGGAGAGGAGAACAAGAATAAGTGGGAAACTAAAGAAGTTACAAGATCTTGTTCCCAACATGGATAAGGTTATACTTTAAACCATATCAAAATTTTGAAGTATATAGTTACATAAAAACTGTTTAATTACTAATTAGACAATGTTTCATGTTACTGATTTTATTAGCAAACAAGCTATTCCGACATGTTGGACTTGGCAGTACAACACATCAAAGGTCTTCAACACCAACTTCAGGTTCAATACAAAACTATCAATATATCATCTTATTGTTTTACTTATACAGTTTCTTTGTGAATTCATTCATAATGTGTACACATTTCATCTACAAATACAGAGCATGAAGAAAGAACAAGAGAATTGTACATGCGGATGCATTGAGAGACCAAGCTAGCCTAGCTTAGCTATCTCCATCCCTAAGTTACGGTAAGGAAAAATTTAATTCTATCAGGTGTTGTTTTGATAATATAAGAGAATTTTGAGAAGATGTATATACAAAATTGATTATGAAGTGCCTAATTCTCTTAATACAGCCTCTCTAAGTCATAGACTTACAATCAGTATATGATCGAGTGTTTTTGTTCAAGTTTTATGCTCTTAATTTTATTGTTTTATGTTGTAAGGAATATGAATTTTGAAACTTATTTTATGAGCAAAACAACTCGCCTCCATTATTTAGTTAGTTGTTTTCTAATTCTATTTGTCTCTCTTTTTGTGTGTTTACTTTTTCATTAAATACTTTTTTCTTGTAAGCACTAATAGCGTGTATGCACGTTACATATCTTGAATCATCCTTAATCAAAGAGATTTTTTCTTTTAACTATACATAATACTTTAGTCTATTTTCATCTTAAACCAAAGAGAATTTTAGAAAAATAAAAAACATAATAGTGAATAAGTAGCTGTAATTTGCAACACTAACAAGAAACATTATAAAAAACATTTCATAATTATGTTAGCATTGCTTTATTTTATGGGAGAATCACAAAATTACACCATTTGAATTACATTTCACAAAACTACACCATTTCAAAAATACTTCACAAAACTACACCTAAACATTCAAAATTAAATCCAAATAAACCCTACCCACACAATCCTACCCCCTTAATACTATACCCTAAACACCAATTAACGAACCCAAAAGAAAAGATTTTAATTTTGGTAATTTTTTAAAGGGTAAATCAAGCTTTAAATTTTTTGAAATGGTGTAAATATGTGAAAATATTAAATTAGGAGTAGTTTTGTGAAGAAAGTGTTGAAAGGGTGTAGTTGTGTGAATTCCTCTTATTTTATATGCCGTTGAACAAAATAGAATTAACAAACTAATAAACATACTAATTAAACCTAATGTTTTGATTAAATTAAAAGTTTGTAAAAAGGAAACGTTATATATTAAAGAGGCCACTTAATGCGCAGTATGTCTTATTATTGCCAGCTTGTCGTTGCACCGTCCTCTCTCTCGCTCTCTCTCTCTCTCTCTAAAGCCACTCCCCCTTCCTCTCTCTCTCTCTCTAGAAACCAGAAGAGAGACAACAAAATCGAAGGACGCGAAACAATGTCTTCCGACGACGAAGGTAGAGAAGAGTATCTCTTCAAAATAGTCGTAATCGGCGACTCCGCCGTCGGAAAATCAAACCTCTTATCTCGGTACGCTCGTAACGAATTCAACGCCCATTCGAAAGCGACGATCGGCGTCGAGTTTCAGACTCAGAGCATGGAGATCGAAGGCAAAGAAGTCAAGGCTCAGATTTGGGACACCGCGGGTCAAGAGAGGTTCCGTGCCGTCACATCCGCTTATTACCGTGGAGCCGTCGGTGCACTCGTCGTATACGACATAACTCGCCGTACTACCTTCGAGAGCGTTGGGCGTTGGCTTGATGAGCTCAAGAGTAAGTCTCGATTTCGTTACTTAACCCTTAATTTCCTGCTGATTTGTGTTTCTGATTGATCTTGATGGATGAATAGATGAGATTTTTGCACAATTTTGATCGATTAGGGTTTAGAATTTGACTAAATTGAGATTTTGAAACTAATTTTGGTAGAATATTAGGGTTTTACTTGTCTAAAAGTCTACTTGAAGTCTTTTTTGCTATTTAAAGATAGTAATTTTCTGGATTCATAGTCTCCTGATTCTTGTTCTACATATATATATATAGAATCATACTTGTTAGATTTATTGTTGTATATTTAGATAAAAGTTAGTCCATGTTTCTGCTAGGACACAACACTAGATTGTTCTTGAACTGCTTGACAAAGTATCTTACAAAGATGGTAATAGAATTTTGGAAACAATGTATGAACAGATAAGAGTAATCAACTTATTCTTTTGGTTGTTGCTTCATTGAATCATTGTTGATAAAAGGAACATTGTTTGTGTGTAAACATGTTGATTAATCATATGACGATATTGAAAGTTTTGGTTTTGGTTTCTTTGGTTTTCTCAGTACATTCAGATACAACGGTGGCAAGGATGCTGGTGGGAAACAAGTGTGATTTAGAAAACATAAGAGGTGTAAGCGTTGAAGAAGGCAAAGAGTTAGCAGAAGCACAGGGACTCTTCTTTGTGGAAACATCGGCTCTTGATTCGACAAACGTAAAAACAGCTTTTGAGAAAGTCATACTTGATATATACAACAACATGAGCCGTAAGCAACTAAATTCGGACACTTACAAAGATGAACTCACTGTGAACCGGGTAAGTCTTGTTAAAGATGATAACAATGGTACTAAACAAAGCTCTGGTTTTTCTTGCTGTTCCACTTGATACACAAAAAATAATCTATTTTGATTTTTTTCACTTATTTTTGTTGTTTTTCCCTTTCTTTTTCATTTGTTTTTTCCCTTTCTTTTTCCTATCTATGAATTGTAATTTATTTGTATCTTTCTACTTTATATTTTCGGAAAATAATTTAAATTATATTTCACTCTATTTCTTTATTTTTCATCGTAATAATTATTTATTTTAAATTAAATATGTAAAACTATAATTTGATTGGTTTTGTGAGTTTTATTTTTTTTGTCATTATATTTGGAAATTGGTGTAAAGGAGGGAAAAAATCTAAAAGGGAAAAAGATAGCTTTTTACAGAGTTTTAACAACAATGAAGATGAACGGAGAATAATTATCTTCCCTCTTTTCGCTCCTTTTTTGTTTGTTTTCTTTCAATTTTCTTTTGTATCTATCAATCACGGTGGCGATGTCAGTACCTCCGTTGAATTGCCGCATTCTCTCGGCGGCGTTGTTCCTTTATCTGATCGGTGTGTTGTGCGTTGGCGCTGGCGAAGTTTCTCCAAAAGATGGTTCTCCTCCGAAAATTCCAGGCTGCACCAATGAGTTTCAAATGGTAATATCATTGCAATATATATTTCTTCATTTGGTTTTTGTTGTTTTGGTTTGTGGAATCTTTTCGCTTTGTGGAATCAATAAACCTGAATGTTCTCTTCTTCATTTACACCTTTACGTTTTTCTCATTGATTGATTTGAACCAATATTGGGAATGCAATGAAACCTCTACAAATACAGTTTTTTGTTTATGTTTGATATTAGTTCATTTATTCCAGATTAATTTATGCAACTACTGATTTATTAAATGTATATGTTTCTAGGTAAAAGTAGAGAACTGGGTTGATGGAGAAAACGGTGAAACTTTTTCTGGCATGACTGCTCAGTTTGGTGTCATGCTTCCTTTTGATAAAGACAAAGCTATTAAGCTTCCCGTTGTTCTTACCACTCCTCTGAACAGTTGCTCCAATTTCACCTCAAAGGTTTTCAACATTTTCTTCTCAAACTTTTGCTTTTTAGAATCTAAACCTATGTTTACGATATTGGTGTGTAGTAAAGCTTAAGAGAGACATTGATCGTATTTGCAGTTATCTGGTTCTATTGCGTTATCTGTACGTGGGGAATGTACTTTCACAGCTAAGGCTCAAATTGCACAGTCAGGAGGAGCTGCAGCTTTGGTCTTAATAAACGACAAAGAAGGTTTAGATTCTTAAACTCAAACCCCGAATTGTTTCTCCATGTTTTCATTTCTTGCTTTGTCGTATTTGTTTCGATGAGCCTCTGACATATGTTTTTCCTATCTTTTGCTGTTTTTACTTTTTAGTGCTAGATGAGATGGTTTGTAATGAGAAAGATACCTCCTTAAATGTTTCTATACCTGTTTTGATGATTACAACCTCCTTTGGAGATGCCTTGAAGAAAGCCATTATGCAAAATAAGAAAGGTAATGTCTGAGCCTTCTCCCTTGGTCAGACTAATATCTTCTCTAGCAGAACGCACTTCATGGTTTGTTTTTTTGGATGCAGTGGAGCTTTTGTTGTATGCTCCAAAAAGCCCAGTTGTAGATTATGCAGTGGTGTTCCTCTGGCTAATGTCTGTTGGAACAGTTTTTGTTGCTGCTGTTTGGTCACATGTCACGGCTCCTAAGAATATCGATGAACATTACAATGAATTGTCACCAAAGGTTTGTTACCATAATTTATTTGGGGGTTCTTCTGAAACTTAACTTCTTTTTGACATATGGGAATATAGATGAAATCATTAATTATATATTTTGCTAAAAGAAGTGACAAAAGATAAATACATTCTACTCAGCTTGTTCTGTATATGGTATATCAGTCTCTTATATCTTAGTTAGAAACTAATTCTCTTTGTTTTACTAATAATTGAATCTTTTTTTTGGCAGAAATCTTCAAAAGATGCTGAAGCTGAAGAGGAAACCCTTGATATAAGTGCTATGGGTGCTGTTATATTTGTCATATCAGCCTCCACGTTTCTTGTTTTGCTCTTCTTCTTCATGTCATCGTGGTTTATCGTGATCCTGACCATATTTTTCTGCATTGGTGGTGTCCAGGTAACGTTGACGAATCTTGAGTATATATTTCATTGTTTAAAAGCTATAACTATGATCAATGTTTGGTAACCTAAGCATTGTAATATCAAACTACAACGCCATATTTATTAATAGATATATTTTGAATCTCAGGGAATGCATAATATTATCACTACCCTCATAACAAGGTATTCTCAGAGACCCAAATTAGTTTTTGAACCCTTGAAATAGCTCCCAAATAATTATTCTCTCATCCATATTTTGTTTCTATGCAGGAGATGCAATAAATGCGACAAGAAGAATGTAAAAGTCCCTTTGTTTGGGGATGTCTCGATTCTCTCACTTGTGGTTCTGTTAGCATGCTCCGTGGTTGCTGTCTCCTGGTTTCTGCAGCGCAAAACTTCGTATGCATGGGCTGGCCAAGATATTTTTGTAATCTGATTTTATGTTGGCATGCTTGTGGTTGATTATAGTCCTTAGTTGGTTTTCTAAGTTTAACTTGTCACATGACAGGGTATTTGCATGATGATAAATGTCTTGCAAGTGGCTCGGCTACCTAATATCAGGGTGAGTTTTGTGAATGTATTTCTTCTGTGATCCCCTTTGGTATGTTCTAATGGTGTCTCACACTATAATTAGGTTGCTACAATTCTTCTCTGTTGTGCATTTGTCTATGACATCTTCTGGGTATTCATTTCACCACTAATCTTCAAGCAAAGTGTAATGATTGCGGTGAGTTTTCCTTCCTTGACTAAACCAAAATGAGTTTGAGTAGCGCTTGCTGCGATTTCATCTCACTATTCTCCCCGTTGGTGTGAATATATGACTGACACATAGGTTGCACGTGGGAGCAAAGACACCGGAGAATCAATTCCAATGCTATTGAGAATCCCACGGCTATCTGATCCATGGGGTGGTTACAACATGATCGGCTTCGGAGACATTCTATTCCCAGGTCTTCTCATATGCTTTATTTTCAGGTAACCCTAGTGATTCCACTTCACGCTTAACTAGCTCGACACCAATTATACGAACATCCTCATGTTTCAAACATGCTTTCCCTTATGCGTGTCTCGCAGATACGACACGGAAAATAACAAAGGAAAGTTGAGAGGATACTTCCCTTGGTTGATGTTTGGCTATGGACTCGGCCTATTCTTAACATACTTTGGATTGTATATTATGAACGGTCACGGTCAACCTGCATTGCTCTATCTCGTACCTTGCACTCTCGGTATCTCTCTTATACACACCTTATCATTGTTGAAACCAGACCAGAAACTGCCATAGTTTCTCTTACATGTTGGTTTGGTTTCTTAAAAACATCTTGCAGGAATCACAGTGATACTTGGGTTGGTGAGGGGTGAAATCAAAGACTTGTGGAACTATGGGACTCAACAACCTTCAGCTTCAGATGTAAATCCAACTCCACAAGCTTAATCTGATTCAACATAACCTTTAAACTCTGGAGAATGATGATGATGATGAAGAAGAAGAACAACAACAACATGATCCTGACATTTTACAATTAGTTGGGGGACCCCAAACGTATAATTTAATTGTATATTGGTGCATAATGTAATTCACCAAAACTTGTGTATCTAAATGCAAAAAAAGTTTTATTAAGTTTTATATCGCGTTAAAAAGACAATCAAGTCCGAAAGGTGACGTGTCATGTTTCTATAACTGTTGCCTTTCCTATATATACGCATGATGTGTGTATAGATTTTGTAGAGCGTTAAGAGAAGGAGTAGTAGCAGATCTCGAGGAAGAAGAAGAAGAAATAACTTTGGTGTTAAATTTGGTGGAAAAAACTCTTCTCTTCCCTCCACGCCACAAAATCTATCCGTTTTTTTCGAAACCCTAATTTTTTGATTTCTTCAGAAAATTTTAGTGAGCGAGTTCTTCCTTCGTATGATTTCAATGGCGAATATCCCAAAACCCTTTGAAGAAGAAGAAGAAGAAGATACACAAATCAAAATCGAACTTCAAGACAACGTAGACATTCCCGCTCGCTACGCCTCTCTCGAGCGCGTCTACTCCGTAACCTCTTCATCGTCTTCGTTGTGTTGTGCTAGCACCGAAAATTCCCACAATGCCATGTCTAAGAATGATAATCCCCAGATGCTTCCGATGATCGATGCGCCAGAGTCTCGGCCTCCGCCGCCACCGGAGATTGTTCACGTTTACAGTCGCCGTAGGAGACGGAGGCGAGAGTCTTTCCTTGAGGAGGAGGAGACGAAGAAGAAGACAAGGAGGATAGGTAATAGCGAGCTTATGAATTTGGGCGTGGATTCGAATACTTTAAGCGTCTCTACTACTCCGCGTTTAAGGGTATGTAGGTTCAATGCTGTGAGTAGTGGAAATAAGCAGAATGGGTCTTCACAGAGGAAGAAGAAGAAGATACTTCAGGCTTCTGCTACAACTAAGAGATGGGTCAGGTTAAATTTCACCTTATACTGGTTTTGGTCTTTGAACTTTGGAACAATGTGGTCTTAGAGGCAAGTCATTGTCCTCAATTTTGACTTGTTGTTTTGCACTGATTGCTTACAGTGTTTCACACTTGCAGGTTGAGTTATGATGGCGTTGATCCTACAACTTTCATTGGGCTGCAATGCAAGGCAAGCGTTTAGCTATGTAGTTATGCGCTTCTGCTATTTCATTACATGTTTATGAAACAGACCTTTTAACAGTTGTTTGTGTTATCTAATCTCTAGGTTTTTTGGCCACTGGATGCTGATTGGTATCCTGGTTATGTCATTGGATACGACGTTGAGAAGAAACATCACATTGTAAGTTCTTTCTTTGTATTGGATGGGTTTTTGGTGACTGTTGATATGTGTACAGGCTTTTTCATTACACCATTGTTGTGCAGATTAAATATGGAGATGGAGATGGTGAGGAGTTAGTTCTTCGTCATGAAATGATCAGATATTTCATTTCTCGCCAAGAGATGGAGCTGCTAAACTTGAAGTTTGGTACTAATGATGTGGCTGTCGGTGGTCAAGACTATGATGAGATGGTTGTATTGGCTGCTTCTTTTGAGGGGTGCCAAGATTTCGAGCCTAGAGACATCATATGGGCGAAACTATCTGGTTAATGCTCTATCCTAAACTGATTTCTGTTAGAATTTTGTGGTGTTTTGTTAGTATGTATTGTGTAGCTTTCAAACACTCAGGTTTCAAAAAGAACTTCTGAAGAAAAGCAAATATGCCTACTGAGAACTATACTGCTATGTTTGTTAACCTTTCTGGACAGGTCATGCTATGTGGCCAGCCATTGTTGTTGATGAATCTGCTATAGCAAAGCGGAAAGGGCTAAAAAACAAGGCAACTGGAGGAAAATCAATCCTTGTACAGTTTTTTGGCACTCATGATTTTGCCAGGTTAGTTTATCTTTTTAAATTTATAGAGATCTTAATTGTTCAAATGAATGTTAATACATCAGAATACAAGTGGAGATTGACTTTATTCTTTGGTTATATAGAATACAAGTCAAGCAAGCGGTCTCGTTTCTTCAAGGTCTTCTCTCACGGTCTCCCCTGAAATGCAAGAAACCTCGGTTTGAACATGCCATGGAGGAAGCAAAAATGCAAGTTCACTTGCTTATCACTGGCATTCTATTTCCTTTAATTTGACAGTCTCCCAAAGTTATTCTCAAATAGACTAGTCCCTACGTTTATCTTAACATGATCATATGACTTCACCCAGGTACCTAAAAGAATTCAAGCTTCCAGGAAAGATGGATCAACTTCAAAGAGTGCCTGATACTGATTGTTCGGAAAGATATAATAGCGGAGAAGAGGATAGCTCAAACTCTGGTGATGATTACACAAAAGATGGAGAAGTTTGGTTGCGACCAGTGGAATTTGGAGATTGTTTGCATACTATAGGAGATCTGCAAATAATGAATCTTGGTAATGTCTGAATCTTGAAGTATGTTGCATCATCCTTGGTTGCAGTGGACTCTGCTCATTATGCATGTCAATTGTTTTCCAGGAAGGATCGTGACAGATTCTGAGTTCTTCAAGGATAGTTACCATACATGGCCTGAAGGGTATACAGCTATGAGAAAGTTCATATCACTAAAAGGTCAGTTACTTAACATTTTTTTGTGGTTTTGTATATTAATCACCCAGTTTCTGTTTCTGTTTGGTTGTATTAGTTTCATCAACACGCCCAATTTCTTGTTTTTCTCCAAGCAGATCCTTGTTCATCTGCCATGTACAAGATGGAAGTGCTTAGAGATGCCGAGTCAAAGACTCGCCCTGTTTTCAGAGTAACGGCAAATAGCGGTGAGCAGGTTAGTTCTCTAGGTGGAAGGCTTGTATGCATTTGGAAGTTTATATAGCCATGTGACACATTATTACTTGCTCCTTTAACAGTTCAAAGGAGACACACCATCTGCCTGCTGGAATAAAATATATAATAGGATAAGAAAGATTCAGAGTGCTTCTGATAGTCCTGATATGTTGGGTAACGGACTACTTGAATCTGGTACAGATATGTTTGGGTTCTCCAACCCAGAAGTTGATAAACTTGTACAGGTATTTTCGTCCCGAATCTCAAATTTGCTGTAGTGGTTTTAAATTTGCCTCCTTTTACTCCTTCATTCATTAGAGTCTTAGAAGTGTTTATTAGGTTCACATTTCTGGGACCCTGAAAACTATGTGGTGGTGCTATGCCTTCTGTTTTGCAGTTAAAATAAAATTAGGAATCTTTTGTGTGTTAGCATGGAATATTTTATTATAAAGCTATGTGCAATAAACTTTTTTTTGTAGATCTTTGCACTTAAGTTTATTAGTTACGTTTTGATTATTTCTCACTTGTCGATGATAAGACTTGACCTAATTGGCAGGGGCTATTACAATCCAGGCTAACTTCCAAAGTATCTCAGCGCAAATATAGTTTGGGAAAGTATCAAGATTATCCTACTGGTTACCGACCTGTGCGGGTTGACTGGAAAGATCTTGATAAATGCAATGTCTGCCACATGGATGAGGTTAACGATGCTTCTTTCTTGATGAAACGTTTTGTATGCTTATACGCTTTGATATGTTAGTTCTGACTATATTTTCTTGTTTGCAGGAATATGAGAATAATCTGTTCCTGCAATGTGATAAGTGTAGAATAATGGTGCTGCTCTTTCTCTGAGTAGTTTATATTATCTTGTATCAATACTCTGTTGTGGTGGCATCCTTTCGTTTTCGCGGTGATGCACAGTTTAAACGTTTTGATCTGTCTAGGTCCATACTAGATGCTATGGTCAGCTGGAACCTCTTGATGGCGTTCTCTGGTTGTGCAACTTGTGTCGTCCTGGCGCTCTTGATATTCCTCCACGGTGCTGTCTTTGTCCTGTAGTTGGTAATGTGACCAAACTTTTTCAGTATGGTGTCTTTATAAGCTTTCATTTGTGATCAACAAAAGATTTTTCAGGTGGCGCTATGAAGCCAACGACTGATAGGCGCTGGGCTCATCTGGCTTGTGCCATATGGATCCCAGGTTAAATCTTTGACCATATGTTATATTATTTTCTCATGTGTCTGCTTTCTATCATGGATTTTTGAGGCATTACATTTGCTATCCATGATGTGTGAGTAACCCTTGTAATATTATCCAGAAACATGTTTATTGGATGTCAAGAAGATGGAACCCATTGATAGGGTTAATAAAGTCAATAAGGTTCGAGCTTATCTTTTTCAGTTTCCTTTACATCTGTTGTCTGAAATAGTCATTGGCATTCACAAAACGTAGTCCGGATTCTGGTGGCCGCATCATGTTTGATTAGTTGTCTTCTTTTCATATCACTTCAAAACAGGATCGTTGGAAGTTATTGTGCAGCATCTGTGGGGTGTCCTATGGAGCTTGTATCCAAGTAAGAATTTTTTTGATGACAAGAAAAAGCTGATTGATTGTGTAACCATCACATGACTGTATTTTGTAATAGAAACGTCAAAATGAAAATGTAACAATATTACTGGTATTTTAGTAGAAGTAGAAGTGGTGAGCTGCATAGGAACATGCTTCCTGTGCTTAACCTTTTAAAATAAGTATTAGTAACTGAACAAAGTATTTAACTAGAGACAATGATGCACATTTTCAGTGTTCAAACAGTTCTTGTCGAGTGGCATATCATCCACTATGTGCACGAGCTGCTGGTCTCTGTGTTGAGGTACTTTCATACTATAAGGGATCATAAGACTCTGTGTTCATTTATATATATTTACTCAACCACCCAGAATTAGTAAAAGATCTTCGTCTAATTAGAGATCATTCTTGTACTATTGTTGCAGCTTGCCGATGAGGATAGACTTTTCCGTCTATCAATGGAGGATGATGAAGCAGATCAGTGTATCCGCCTACTTTCATTTTGCAAGAGGCATCGACAAAAATCAAATGACCAACTCGAAACAGCGCACATGATCAAACCTGCTCATAATGTTACAGAGTATCTCCCATCTCCTAATCCATCTGGCTGTGCTCGTACTGGTATATATAATGATCTTTAATGATCTTACATTATTCGCTTGGACTTATATATTTTATGCTCAGAGATCAATTCGTGTGTTTTCCATATTTTACTTGCTTGTATTCATGTTAACATCTAAGGGACACTTTCTACGTCAGCTTATAGCTTTATCTTGCAGGATTATTAATGTATATTTCCTCTGTTTCTGGTAGAGCCGTATAATTATCTTGGAAGAAGAGGACGAAAGGAACCTGAAGCTCTTGCTGGTGCTTCTTCAAAACGATTCTTTGTTGAGAATAAGCCGTATATTGTTGGTGGATACTCCCGACATGAATTTTGTACCTATGAACGTATTTATGGATCGAAAGTGTCGCAGATAATTACTCCCAGCAATATTTTATCCATGGTCGAGAAATATAGATACATGAAGGAAACATATAGGAAGAGATTAGCATTTGGTAAGCATTTAATCAGCAATCCTAAAAGATGTTATTACTCATTCATAGATGAATTTTCTTGGATTGTTTTTTTCCTTAAACATGGTTTACTCTCCCTTAACAGGGAAATCAGGTATTCATGGTTTTGGGATCTTTGCAAAGCTTCCACATAAGGCAGGAGATATGGTCAATATTCTTAACTTGCACTGTCCATTATTGTATAGTAAACTTTCAGTCATGAGCATATTGTGAATTGGGTGTCTGTAGGTGATTGAATACACTGGAGAACTTGTCAGGCCTTCAATAGCTGATAAAAGAGAACATCTTATATACAACTCAATGGTGGTACGTATCCAATCTTGTACATCTTATACTCTATGAAAGATTCTGTGAGCAATATTATAACTAATTTTCAGCAATCTAGCTTTGACTAACTGGTTTTTTAGGCTCTTCATTTCTAGTTATTAGTATTGAACTGCATATATAAGGTTAGCAAAATAATTTCTTATATGATATAGGGTGCTGGGACATACATGTTCAGAATTGACAATGAACGGGTCATAGACGCAACAAGGACAGGAAGCATTGCCCATCTGATTAATCACTCATGTGAGGTATGGTCAAGTAGTTATTAACATATTTGAATTATTTAGCATCTGCAATATCTTCACACGACTTAACGGCTTTACTTGTGTGTGCACAGCCAAATTGCTATTCAAGAGTCATTAGTGTAAATGGTGATGAGCATATTATCATATTTGCGAAGAGGGATGTCGCAATATGGGAGGAGCTGACCTACGATTATAGGTTTTCTTTTGTGCTCTTTATTTCTTGGACTCAATTGAAACTCCATTATCATTTTGTTGACCTTTTATCGTCAAACTCGCAGGTTCTTTTCAATTGATGAGCGCCTTGCATGTTACTGTGGCTTCCCAAGATGCAGGGGTGTTGTTAATGACACAGAAGCCGAAGAACAACAGGCAAATATTCATGCTTCTCGCTGCGAGTTAAAAGAGTGGACAGAGGCCTGAGAGGTAAGTTAAATATTTGAATATGTTAAGGTGCGAAGTGTTTGTTGGTTATAGCTTATGAGAGCTAGTTTCCAGGTCTTATCTCGATGGAAGATGATGAGTTTTTTGAGAAGACGTTACACCTTGGCAAACTTTAGTGTCCCATTTTAGAGATGCTCAATTAACTACTGTATCTTTCAATACTCTTGACTTGAGATCTTTGTATTTGATTCAAGAATTTTATAACAATTTATTTCCTGTAAAGATGCTAATTAGTTCTTGAACCCCATTAACTCTTTTTGTAACAGCAGGCGCATTGCAAGCTTGCTTAAATGATAAAAGCAGCATTTTCTTCTTTCTCTCCAGACTCAGATGAGCTTTGATCTGCTGTTTCACTTATTTATATTATTATTAGGTTTATACATGATGCACTGTGGTAAGCACTGTGATAAGAGATTCTACAATGGATTTGAGTCTGACACAACATGTGAAGGAACAAGTCTTTAGTGTCCTTTTGTTATGTAACTTTATTTACACCTTTTTCTGGTTATCTGTGCATGTGACCATTATTGGTCGTATCCCTTGACCCAGTCCCTCTCTCTCTCACACACACACACGCTTCGTGTGTGTGTGTCTTTGTGTATATATATATATATATATACTCAGGGTTAGAGTGTGTTGCTTAACTTGTTCTGTCTACTTGTGTCGGAATGCCAATATCTCTTAAGTTCCTTGTTTGGTCGTCTCTTGTTCTTTTGCTTCTTCAAACAGGTAACGTCAAATTTCTTTTAACTATCTTATTTGAAACAATTCTTATAGACATATGTGAATGTTGGATGTATGTATAGGTTTTGGAGAAAAATGTGAGAGCAGAAGCAGCGAGCCGACAGTGAGGCAGACAGTGGTGAAGTTGAGAGAAGGAAACAAGTTCAGAGTTGATGTAATGAACAAATGTCCAATGTGTCCAGTCATCAACCTTCGTCTGCAATGTCAAGGCTTTCCTCAGTCTATTGTGGACCCTACACTCCTCCGTGTTCTCTCCTCTTCCGCCGGAAACTGCGTGGTCAACAACGGCTTGCCCCTGAGTCCAATGGAGACTCTGTCTTTCAACTACTCCAACTCACACCAGTTTGCCCTTCGTCCTCTTTCTTGGTCTTTTCAATGCGAATAAATCGAATAAAATAGTTAGATCAATAAGAGAATAGATCTCTCTGTTACATTAGCCAGCTGAGTTGTATCTTTGTATTATCTAATATGTATGCAAGACTTTTTCTCTTTTTACCATTTGAGCAAGATGTTGAATCTATGTACAAGAGAGAACCTATAAATGGAGTCTCTTAGAGGAAGAAAAGAGTAATAAGGAATAGTATAGAAAGTAACAGTAAAGAAGTATCTAAAGGATCTGAAGAAGAGATATAATGTGAGCCTACTAAATGAACCGTTCCTGTTCCTTCATCTTTTACTTCTATGCTTGATGAGCCTGCAGAAACAGAGAGCACATTGTTTCAGGCTTTGAATTATTTTACAATCACTATGAGACATGAATCTTGATCTATAACACTACTCACAGTTGTACTCAGTCCACCCGATGACCTGATTTTCTAGGTCGTAGAGAACTAGCTTGTTCGAAAGGACCAAATCTGCAAAGGGAAATGTAAGATATGGTATGATTGTATTGATTAAACAAGGTGCATTTTCACTGAGCACAAGGGAAAGGGTCACTGAGTCGTGCTTTAGAATAACATAATTGCAAGCTATACTGTCATGTTTTGTGAAAAAAGGTTTGTGATTATTCGTAAGGTACCTCCCAAAAGTGTCATGTTTCTTCTATCTCTGGATTGCATTCCGCTATTTTGCCAACCAATGCACCACATTCCTTCCTGTAAAAATTCGGTTTTATGAGTACATGGTGAAATGGGTAGCTTGATGCAAAAACAACAACCAGAGAGGCTGAGATGCTTACGTAAGGGAACAGATAGTCATGCGGATAGACTCTGAGGAAAACCGAGTTTTCAAAATAGAAAGTGACATTCGGAAACCCTTCATCAACTCTGCATCAAAGGTAACATGAGGTCTCATACGAAAAAGTATTGTGAGAAAAATGCATTTCACGGTTTTTGCAGTATCAATCTTAAACTCAAGACGTAAAACTAACCTTCCAGAGTACTGAAAGCATTTATAATCTTTATCCACAATGTGTACTTCCAGAGTAGGATCCTGCGAGGTTATCTAACAAAAGAACCAGAATTATGAGAACAGGCTCTGCAGTTAAAACTTCCTTCGAGAACTTAAATTTTTCTTGCTATGTACCTTCGTCACCAATGGTTCATAGATTATCTCTGGAAGATAAGCCAAGGTTGTACCGCTATCAATTATTGCTCCTTTTCTCTCTCCCGCTTGAAAAAAATCCGCTGGAATGTCAAGAAACTCCTGACCAACTTGAACTGCTGTCATATTGACATTGTAATGAGGTCTACAATAATAATAAACAAAAACAGTCCGTTAACAGAAATGAACTAGAGAACGAATACATTCACCACTTCATGATAGTATCATAGAGTATCTTGACATACTGATTGGGTACCAATGGAGTCATGTTTACTTTTGGTTGCACAACGCGTCCAATAGCAAATATGCCACCTCCATTTCTTCCATCTAAGCAATGAGCAAATATCTTTTTCACTCTCCCTGATGAGGCCAGCTGAGAAATCATTGAGGAATTCGCTTTTCCAAATCCAAGTATTCCGTCAAGTGCTTCTTCATTAGACGCGTCAAGATCTCCCGATTGCCTAGCACCACACCTTCAAGATAATACGAAAACATAAAAAAATGGAAGAGGCAATGAGGATTTATGTAAAGAGAGAACCATTAAAAGTGACATATACCCAAATATGACACTCCCATTAGCTGCTTTTGTCTTGAGATCACCAGCTACACTGTCATACTGCACAACATCTTGTACAAAATAGCCCGCGGTAGAGCTCCCGTCCCCATATATCTCAAGATAAGTACACGATCTATTAGCTTTGCAGCCTGAGAGAGGACCACCACTTATCTGGTAGCAAAAGTCGTCATCACAAGAAACCAACTTCCCGCTAGTTGATTCCTCTATGTTGTACAGTGTCAGCTCAATCTACACAACAAAAATAAATCACATAAAAACCACATATCGAACATGACGATTCTCGAAAAAACCAATAAGAGAGGCTTACACCAAGAGTGCTTCTTCTTGGGCATTGTCTGCATTGAATGCAGTTAACCCACATAATATCACTCCCTGTGTCCACTTGAACATAATAGCTCTTTGCAGGTGTTCCAATTTCAATTTTTGCATAGTAAAGCCTTCAAGTAAATGAAAATAGAAACCAACAATGAAGAAAATCCATGTAAATTCTCAAAATTCCTCAGAAAATCTATGCTGTAAAGTGATTCAGATACTAAACAATAGGTTTTGATTTCACGTTTTCTTAACCCTAAATCGAAATCGTGGCAAGGAAAAGTAAGAAAACGAACCCGAGAAGATCAGGACGACCAGTTCCACCTAAGGGCAAATCGATTCCGGCGAGAATAGTGAGCTGTCGCTGATCATCGTGCTCCTTTAGAGCGCTTAAGGAGCCTTGAAGTCTCGGATAACGATACTTGACATTGAACACACCTGGATTACAAGAGACGCGGAGCGTGAGAAGAGCAGTGAGAGACGAAATCAACGCGAAGACGAATGATGACGTCATCTTCCTTATCTCCCTCGGAAGTGATTTTTAGGTCACGGTGGAGAAGACGAGAGTAACCACCGTGCCGGCGACGGAGACGACGACGGCGAGGGAGCGGAGGGAAAGGAGAATTTTGTCAAGAGTTTGTTTTGGTCACTTTCTCTATTTCATTTTCAGCGTGGACTTTTCAATTTCCTTTAATGTTGTGACTTTTCATTTAAAACAGAGTGGGCTTTTAATGGGCCTTTCGTCTTTTTCCGATTTTAATTGCTTATGGGCCAGTTTGTGTTTCGAATCCGGTTTGGACTTCCAATAACAAGAGATAAAAAAAAGTGGTTTAAATTCAAAAAGTCGTTAGCAAAATTTATATAATTAATACATTGGTAAAACATGGATCAAAGGCTCATATGCCCTTTGACCGAAAGCCAAATTTCCATATACCCTTTGACTTTCGGTCAAAGGTTATGTAAAAATAAATTATTTTCAAAAACTGGAAATACCAATATTTTTAATTTAATTTAACGAATTTTATAAAAATATTTTAAAAATCAAAAAACTACTTTAAAATGTTTTTATAAAAATCATCAAAATATGATTATAAAATCGATTTTAAAATCATATTTTGTGAATTTTATAGGTTTAGAAGTTAAAATATTACCATTTGGGTTCGCAAATCCAAATCCAAGACCCTTTGATTAGTTTATAGTTTAGATTTGAAAATATTTAGTGTTTTATGTTTTGGTCAACGAAAGTCAAAAGGCATTTAGATTACAGAAGGGTATAAGAAAATGTGATTTTCGGACCGAGGGTATATCAGCTCTTGGTCCGTAAAACATAATAAAGAAGTTTATATGCTCTCTTTAGAATTACAAAGTACAAACATTCTGCAAATACAACAATCAAATAGGGTTTTACATACATTAAAAAAATATAAATTCTTGTTTCAATATAAGTTCTAAAAGGACACAAGCCAAAACAAACACACACATTTTATTACACAAACACATCTCAAGTGGAAGCAAGTAACTTTGAAAGAACAATGTCGATACACAAGACTTACGAAGAGGAAGCAGAAGGTGCAGTAGAAGGGTTAAATGCTTTCTGATCCGCGCAACTCAGCTCTTCGTTTGGTCCAGCGTCATCTCTTCCGATACCCAATAGATCAAGAAAGTACAAGTAATGTGACACTATGTTGTTCATTGGATCGATATCGCCTTGACCACACGTTAGCTCTCCGTACAAGACGTTCATCGTGCTGCCGAACGTAGGGCCACGATTAGACAAAGTGTCGTTCTTTGTTGGTTTCCAGTTTCCGACAAAGATGTCGTGAGCCGATGGCTGTGCTTTCTTGATTGGTGTCATCCATCTCCATATCGCAGCTTGGAAAGCAAGCGTCGCGTTCTGTTCTATGTATTCCGGGTGGTTCAAAAGATCAGCTTTTAAAGCTTCTCCTGTCGCACCGTAGTTGAAGTTCCTTTCAAATAAACAAAAGTCAAATAACTTTAGCCTAAGAATGATTTCACAGTTTCTTGTTTTTCTTCTAAAGTGAGTACCAGTAAATAGGTAAGGCACCGCGTCCGTAGTACTCAGCTCCAGGGCTACAAGGGTACTTGTATTTATACGAATCGTCACAGTAAGTTTGGCTTGGGCTCATTTCTCTCTTATAACACAAACCCCAAGCTAAAGGCCCTCCCGTCGCAACTCCATAGCCACCTACATAAGACAACCACATTAACACACTCATGCCAATACAACAAAGTAAACAAACAAAAGCTATTAGAAGGAGACTCACAAGTCGTTTTGCTAGCGACGTGACCGAGAAAAGCAGCCATTTCTTTCTGTCCCATGAGCTTACCACCGGTAGTACCAAACCCGAGAGGCTCGAAGAGAGCAGCGGCGGTTATAAAAGACTGATAGTCCCAGAAACCAACAGCATGAGCAATAGGTGTGTTTCTTTTAGCAAAAAGCTGCTCAAATTGATAAACCTGAAAGTAATCTGATATTGTCTGGTTACAACAATATTCAGACCACCAGCTACATTCCCATCCTTGTGTACAAACTTTATTTCCTCTCACTTTCTTTACTTTGATAGTTTTGTCTTCTCCATTTGCAACCAAAGCTAGAAATGATACAGCTAGTATCACTATTGAACCGAACCGGATCGAAACCATAGCTTATAGAAACCCTATAGAGTAAAACTATCAGCTAACAAAATCATAACATATAAGAAAAATTGTTAAAAACAAAGATCTATTTCTAAATCAAGAAATTCAAGAACATGACCAAATGAAGTTGATTTGATGTACAAGATTAGAATCTAAAGAGTATAATTTCTGTGAATCTAGATACAAGATTAAGGTATGAATCGGTGGATAAACTAGACAAAGGATCTTACTTGCAATACCTGACAAAGCTAGATCCAGACAAATCAAGAAAGCTTCTTGTGTGTTTCAAGTACGAGACAAAAACTGGAGAGAGGACAAAGAGAAGAAGAGGTTCTTGAAGAGAGACTAAAGAAGGTGACAGATAAGCAGTCACTATCAGCCATTAGATTAGAGTTTAATCAACGGCAGAGATTGCGTTTGGTGAGAAGTAAATGTGTCGGTTTGAGAAGACAGGCTGGTCAAGTGGATCTTTCCACCGACGTTTATTGAACCAACCGGTTTATTCCGGTTTAATTTGATTTCTTATTCTAGTCTATTATTTTCTGGATATAACCCAATGGGCTTTTGTTTAAGAGAAGCCTTTTTGTAAATATCATTAAGACAACAAATGATTACACGTAACTTTTGTTTTAAGAAAGGGATCTGACTTATATGATGGCCAAATCTCTTTTGGCTTCTTGTTGTTATTTATTTCCTTCTTAATTTGTTGTCTCGACGTTTAATCATTCTCATAAGTTAAAACAATACGCTACTAATGCTTACCATTAACAGTTTATGGCATAATTAGTTGTTATTTTCTTAAATTAATCTGAACCGTACACGTGGTAATTTTACTTTTTTTCTTTTTTTTGTCAACGGCCATTTTCCTTTTTCTGACCTAATTTCCTTTTTCCTTTTTTCCTTTTTTCACTTAAATTTCCATTTTTACTGTCACTTGATTAAATATTTATCAGATATATAATAATGATTTTCTAGTTTTCTACTAAAATCAATTAGTAGTAGAAGTCCAAAATCTCATCTACTAGATTTTTCGGAATCGGGAGCTCGAAGATCAGGGACGATCAAGTTCCTTCCTCCGTTTAATAAAGTTATTTACTTTCCCTTTTGCGATTCTCTCTCTCTCTCTCTCTCTCTCTCTCTTCTATAAAGCAATAACCTTTTTTATTTGCTAATGAAACCCAAACCCTACTTTGCCTAGCGATAAGGCAAGATGGGTTTCATCTGATTCCAATAAAAATCAAGTCTTTATAAGAAGAAGAAGAAGAAGAAGAAGGAGAGGAAAGGTGGAAGTTTCAATTGGGTTTTCGCCGATCATGGATTCGGAGGATGATATGCTCGATGCCCATGATATTGAATCTGGTGATGATGATTTTTACAGCGGCGGGACCGATGATTACAACTATAGTAATGGTGAAGACGATGATGATGACAATGAACCTGATTATGGGTTTGTTGAGGAAGACGTTGACGATTCAGCTTTGATCGCTTCCCATCGCTCTCAGGTGTGTTTAAGTTACAAGTTTGCCCTTTTCTCTTCTCTTTCCTGCTTGAGAGATTTATGTTTTGATTTAAGTTGTCTTTAAGAGAATTTTTTTACGTCTCTTTGCTGATTACTTCTTTTGGTAGTAAGCAATGAATGGGTTGTTAAAGTTTGGGACTTTTTGCTGTTTTTTTAGCTTACTTTAGTCTTTAGCTGTTTAGTTTTTGAGTGTTGATTGTTATTGTAGTATAGTAGCTTGATGGAAATCAGTGATTGGTAGATTCTTTATGTGTTCCAAATTGATTGTAATGATGTGTGTTTCCAGATAAATTTCAATGTTCTCAAGGAAGAAGATATCCGCAAGCATCAGAAGGGTGATATTGGACGAGTTTCCATGGTTCTCTCCATAAGTGAGGTCGAAGCTAGTGTTTTGCTTCTTCACTATCACTGGTAAGTTTTGTTATCATTCTCACGGTTTCTTATGTTCTTCGTTAGATTGTTTTTATCTGCTACATTAAGTGGAAGCTAGTAGATTCTTTGAGAACAATTATCAAACTAACGATGTGGTTTCCTAATGTCTCACTTTATAGGAGTGTTAGTAAAGTTCATGATGAATGGTTTGCTGACGAGGAGAGAGTTCGGAGAACTGTAGGCATATTGGAGGGTCCTGTTATTTCAACACCTGATGGCGGAGAAGTAAATTACTTTGATTGTTCTACTCTGAATTGTTTCTCTACATTCCTCTCTTAGTATTTTACGTCTCACTAACACGTTATTTGATGTTTAGATTACATGTGGAATATGCTTTGAATCCTTTCTTCTTGAAGAAATTGTATCGGTTATTTGTGGTCATCCTTTCTGCCCTACATGCTGGACTGGTATGTCATATTTTTGGTTTTCTTTGTAGATGCTTACATCTGTAGCTTTTTCAGAAACAGGATCTGTTAGAACTTATTCTGTTTTTTTCTGCTCTGGTACCTTTCCTTTGTAGGTTATATCAGCACAACTATCAATGATGGCGCAGGATGCTTGATGCTAAAATGCCCCGAACCTTCTTGTCCCGCTGCTGTTGGTCAAGATATGATCGAAAAATTGGCTTCTAAGGAAGACAAGGAGAAGTACTGTAGATATTTTCTTAGATCTTATATTGAAGATAATCGAAAGGTAAGACTTCCAAAGATAACATATATTACACTGCATAACTTATGTATGTCTATGATATGGCGCTTGATTAATTTTGATGTCATTTTCTGCTTCAGATGAAGTGGTGCCCGGCCCCAGGATGTGAGCATGCAATCGATTTTGCTAATGGGTCTGGAAGTTATGATGTTTCCTGCTTGTGTTCGCATAGCTTTTGCTGGAATGTAAGTTCTTGGACTCAAAACCAACTAATCTTCTTTCCTTTAACTACTTAATCGATTTGTTTATCTATGGAACTGTGCTAAATCTGATATTTCAGTGCACTGAAGAGGCACACCGTCCTGTGGATTGTGACACCGTTGCACAATGGATACGTAAGAACAGCGCTGAATCTGAAAATATGAATTGGTATGTTTCATTCTGTTGCATAAATGTTTCATTCTGTTGCATCTTCCATTTTCACTATATTACTTGCTAATCAATTTTTGCCTCCTCATAACCAGGATACTTGCCAATTCAAAGCCTTGTCCGAGGTGTAAGCGGCCAATTGAAAAGAACCATGGCTGCATGCACATGACATGCACACCACCTTGTAAATATGAGTTTTGCTGGTAATGCTTTATCTGGAGATGTCTAAGTTTGGGATTTACTCTTTCTGTATAATGTTGGATTTGCAAGCTTGTTTCTCTCTGATGCCTTTTGATTTAATCTTGTGGTGGAAGTGCAACATGTAATGATGAATGTATCTTTATATGAATCTTTAGGCTTTGCCTTAGTCCCTGGTCAGATCACGGGGAAAGAACTGGCGGTTTTTATGCGTGCAACCGGTATGAGGCAGCGAAGCAAGAAGGAATTGTAGGACCTCCTGTACTTACTTAATCATTTGTAGTGGTATTTCTGCAACCACTGATGGTTTTTAGTATTGTTTTGTTGATATCAAATGATTTTTTTTTGTTTTAGTACGATGAGGCTGAAAAGAGGCGAGAGATGGCAAAAAACTCACTAGAGAGATACACACATTATTATGAACGTTGGGCAAGCAATCAATTGGTATTCACAGTTTCTTATACTTCTTATGCTTTAGGACATCTGAATGCTTGAAGTGTTTTATATGCTCTAGTTTAGTTTCTGTCATAATATAATGCATCATGTGATCTTTTGTTGTGAACAAACCAGTATTGTTGTTAGGAAGAAACTGGAGAAATAACGTTACAAATGAGCTTGCGCTTCCCATCATTAATATTTTATTTGTTTATGTGGTTTTGCAGTCGAGACAAAAAGCTATGGGGGATTTGCAGAAAATGCAGTCGGAAAAGGTAAGAATTACTAATCACATTGTGTTGTTGATCTTTTATTTACGGAATGATAGTTATTTCTTCTTTGATGTGAGCTAAGAGTTGTTTCTTTTGCTTTTATATACAACACCAAATTTTGTCCAGAATTTTACTCGCCACTTCATTGTTTTTCCTTGGTTGATTTTTATTTGAACTTATGGTTCTTATACATATCGGCAATTCTATAGAACTTTTGAACATAAGAAGTTTTATGGTAGTTTCTCACATGATGTTGTCAAAACTTTTCTCATTGTTCTGCTAGCTTGAAGAGCTTAGTGACATACAGTGCACACCAGAATCTCAGCTCAAGTTCATAACAGAGGCGTGGCTTCAGGTTAGCAACCAAAATATATAAATAGCTTGCAACATATCTCTGAATATATATATTTTGCAGATCATTGAATGCAGACGGGTACTGAAATGGACATATGCATACGGCTACTATCTACCTGATCATGCTAAGCGACAATTTTTCGAGTATTTGCAAGGTTAGAATCCTCACTCTAGATTTAGTTGGAACACTTAGTTGTGTCAGTGAACCTCTGAAGTTTAAATTTGTTATATCTGATCAGGGGAGGCGGAGTCAGGTTTGGAGAGGCTCCACAAATGTGTAGAGAAGGAACTGCAGGTTTATCAAATTGCTGAAGGCCCTTCAGAAGATTTCAATCAATTTCGTACTAAATTAACCGGTTTGACCAGGTAATTGTTATCTTTTCTTACATCTATTTGACTGTTTGGTACAGAACAAGAAACAGATCAAGATAGACTCTGTATATCGACTTTAACATGAGTCTATCCACTCACAACTTTGCTACATTCGTATTGATTGTTGTATCTATAAACAGATAATGTTTAAAGGTTTGACTAAAATAGTTTGAGATTTTGAATAATCATATGAATCCTAACCCGCAATGGCGTGTTCTATTCTGTATAAACAGCATAACGAAAACCTACTTTGAGAATCTGGTGAAAGCTCTGGAGAATGGTCTTACTGATGTGGATTCGCAAGCGGCTAGCAGCAAATCCACAAACTCTAAAACAAGTTCTTTCAGGACAAAAGGCGGTGGGAAAGGTAAAGGAAGCTCCAAAAATGGTAGTTCCGGCAGAAACTCAGATGATTGATTTCACTCAGGTTTCAGTTACATGCCTCTTTGTCTCTCACTCTATTGTGCGGCCATATCATTTAAGAAGCTGTGTAAGCTATTTGGAAGGACAAAAGAAGATATTTAAGAGGCAGTGAGCCACACAACTGCATCTACAATTGAACTATCGCTCGCGGTCTTGAAGGGTTTGTGTGTGTTTAACTTGTTTGAAATAATATTGTATAGTATTAAAGAATCTTGCACATTGTTGCTTTGGCTTTTGATTGCTTTGCTCTGCCTAGTGCAATGTCTGTAAACTAAATTGGAGTCTCTTGTCTAAAAAATTCTCCAGGCCAAGATCAATTGTTACATCCATTGTGTATTGTGTTAAAGTCTCTTTCACTTGCTAAGTTACTATTATGATCTAAAATTCAATGACTAAAATGTATTATCGCAAGCAAGCGAAATATCGAAAGGCTGACATGTCAGAATGTCATGGTCAACGCATTTACTACAAAGGTCAAAGAGAAAGTTACGTCCTAAAAGGTCAACGCCTTTGTAAGTACGCAATAGTCAACTATTAGTTTTGTGTTTCTCTAAAGCTTATATTTGGTTGACTCATTCAAATTCTTCAAGAAGTTAGTGGCTAATGTGTCATTATCTTCTTTGATTCTATTTATTATTATGTGGCAATGCTACTAACATGTACTCCTCAATCTACATCAATGATTGTTACTCATAAAACACCTCTTCTCTGTTTATTCTTTATCAGGCTAAGTAACCAAAGTGATTGTGGGATATTCAATGGCTTTAACGGATGTTAAAGATGGATCTAAAGGATTTGTGAAGAGAGTGGCTTCATCTTTCTCCATGAGAAACAAGAAGAATCCAACAAGTCCACCAAACTTGCTTCCGAGATCGAAATCAACAGGTTCTTCTACTAACTATGAATCCATGAAGCTAATACCATCAAAGAAGCTGGTTTCAGATGTTACAGGGATCAAATCTTTAGCTTGTGTAACGCCGTTACCAAGAAGAGAAAAGATCGATGATCGTGGTGGCGATAAGACGAATAAGAAGTTTGCGAATTGGAGAAGCTTTGATGATAGTGATTCAATATGGCCATCTTCAGATTGTGCTTCTCCTACTTCTCTTCTTGAAGAACATAGATTATCTGTTTCCTTTCGTTTTTCGGTTGATGATAGTGTAGTCTCTTGGTTATCAAAGCTTGCTAGTTCTTCTCTATCTCTGAATCATCAAGAAACAAGTTCTAATAAAGACCGTTTCAAAATCCCAAGGAACTATAAGACGAATGCAGCAGAGAACATTCATAAGAAAGCCTTAAAAGAAGACTTTTCTGCTCAAAGTTCACTAGAGAAAAGAGTTAGCTTCTCACAATCTTCAGATACCAAACTTGACACAAACAAGTCGTTTTTGGTTCATGAGAAGAATATGGATGAGAAGAGTGCAGAGATTGTGGATTCTAAGAACATTACTAAAGTCGATGAGCCGCTTTTCTGGCCATATGAGCAGAGATTTGATTGGACACCAGAAGATATCTTGAAGCATTTCTCAATGTCACCTCGGAGAAAAAAGCTATCGAATGCCAAAATTTCTGCAAGTACTTCCCCAAGATCAATGAGAGCACAGCTTCTTCAGACAAGAAAATTAGAACTCAAAGATGGATGTAAGAGAAAGCTTATCTTCAATGGTCCTATAACAAACACATCCAAGACTACAGAACTCAAACGAACAATCAGCAACAACAACAACAACAAGAACTGCGTGAAGAGGAACAAAAGTTTACCATCAAGGCTAAGAAAGTCTAGCAAAACATGTTCAAAGGTTGTGCCTATTATAGAAGCTGTTGAAGAAGTGAATGTAGCAGAGATGAGAGCACAAGTTGAAATAACAGCTAGAAAGCTTATAAACCGTAGAAGCAAGACAATGCTTGAAGACGATTTAGCATTGTTGGATAATGATTTCTCTATAGAAAACGCGGTGGGGCTTGGCGAGTTCAATGGTAGAGAAGGTATAGATTCAGAGTTTAACTCTGAAACTTTCTTGTTCGATGATTCTCTTTAACACTAAAGATTGTTTACTTTGCCAAAACATAAACAAAAACATGTCTTGGCAAACAAATTTTGTTCATATGGTTTTGATCATTCTTACATGATAATCAAATGGTATTAGTCAATGCAGTAACTAAACAAGAAACAAGATTCATGTCAATTAGTATAATAAAGTAAACAGACACAAGAAACTTGTCAGAGACATAGTCGAAGTTAAAGAGCTGCTCTGTCCCAATGTAATACAGAGAAGTCCGCCACGTCATCACGGGAAAGACCAAACACTGATGTCGTCGCCGTCTTTAAATCCCGTTTAGGTTTACTTTTTGGTTCTTTTTAATTTCTCCCTTTGACTTTGACTTTAGTGGCTAATTGGTAATTTTACTGTGATTAGTATGTAAATTAATCATGCCAGTTGTCAAAATTTCCTTTTCTTTGACAAAAGTAACTACAACGGTAAAAAACTTGAGTTTAACGCTAACATACGTAATTACGATTTTATCCTTTTATGATATTTCCTTTTTTCCCATAAGCCGATAAATGTGTATAAATATAGGGTTAGTTTAGCCGGGAATAACAACACCATAAATTTCGTTGCTTTCTATGATTCTCATCATAACCGTCGCCGCCGCTTCGATCTCTCCCGTCGCCGCTCGATTACTCATCGCCACGAATCTCCGAATGTATGGAACTAGATCGTCTTCCAAATCAATCTCCGCACAAACCCTAAATCTTCTTACCGATTCTAATTCAGGTGTTTTCTCTCTCGCTCTTTCTGATTATTGGGTTAAGTTTTGTATTTGATTGAGTTTCGCTGCATGACTTGTGCGATTGTTTTTGATTTTGAGAAGTAGCCCATGAAGCTTCTTCGGAGTCTGAGACACGTGTCCCTCTAAGGAAGAAAAGGGTTAAGCAGGAAGATCCCAGAAGAAGAATCAATGCTCGTAAGGTAATAGCTCTTCACTTTTTGCTTGCGAATAGATTAGGGTTTCGTAAAATATTAAGTCTTGTGTCTGAGTATGATGATTTTCAGAGAGTTTCAGAGATTTGTCTCCACGTTTGTTTGATCCTTTTGGGTTGAACTAAAAATGTCTAAAACAAACATTGATTAGTGCTTTCTATGTTCTTAATCAATCAGAATTTTGACAGGGAACAACTTATTTCAGATTGCATTTGTGTTTGTTTATGTAATGATGCAGGAAACATGTGTATTACCTGATATTGAAGAGTTTCCTAACAAGAAGACAATCGCATCAACTTCATCATCTAGTAAGTCTCTCTTTCTATAGTTACATTTATAAACCAATAGTTTCATATTACTGATTTTGTCTAAGTCACTTTCATGTGTAGTCTTCAGTAATGTTTGTAAGCCAATCGTTCAGGAGGTGTCTAATGGATTGAAAGATACATAGCTATTGAACTCATAGATTAATCTCTTGTGTGAGATTTTGCAGAGACGTCAAAACTAAACTCATATACAAAAACCACGGATAATAGCACTGCTGCATCTTCAATCAAAACAACAGGTTCTCTTTTACTAAACACTACTATTGTTGGTTCTATGTTGTCATGATATTCTTTATGTAATTGGGATTTATTTGTCAGATGTCTCTTAAGATGTTAACCTTGTTCAGGAAGAGGACCTGAAAACTGGGAGAAGGTGCTTGAGGGTATTCAAAATATGAGACCTTTCGAAGAAACACCAGTTGACCCTATAAATTGTGAGAGAACCGGAAACTTTTTACCTCCAAAGGTAATAGTATCTTAAGCTATCCATGAGTTTGTGACTATTAGTTTTACATGGAAGCTTGATGTGAGATATGCTCATTGTCCTCTCTCAAATATTACTTCTCTTTTGTCTTTTATTATTACGTATTAATCTATGCATAGATTGTGTTTCTTGTTTTTGCTTTTGATCTTATTTATCATGTTTTTGTAGGAAAGACGGTTTTATGTCCTCATAGGAACACTCCTTTCAAGTCAAACTAAAGATCATGTAACTAGTGGTATTATACTGTTTTAACATCCCTGATATCATTGGAATCTACAAGTTAACTGATTTTTATCCACTTCCTTTTACTATGCAGCAGCAGTAGACCGTCTTCATCAAAACGGACTTCTCACTCCCGAAGCCATTGACAAAGCCGATGAAACAACCATAAAGGAGTTGATCTACCCGGTACATTTTTCTTGTAGTTATCTTTGTGTTTTTGAAGGCCTACTTGATCTGATAAGAGACCACACTGCCATATTTTTCATAATTTTTTTGGAAAAAGTGAAAATGAAGTTGTTGTTGGTAGTTCTATTCCTATATGAAACTTACTTGCCCTTTTCTCTTAGGTCGGATTTTATACTAGAAAAGCTACTAATGTGAAGAAAGTTGCAAATATATGCCTCACACGATATGACGGTGACATTCCAAGCTCTTTAGAAGAACTACTCTCACTTCCAGGAGTTGGTCCTAAGATAGCACATCTTGTAAATTTGGTCATATTGCTCTGTTTTCTTATAGACAAGCACATGTTGAAAAACTTCTAAAAAAGTTCCTGTTATGTGTCTTTGTAGGTTTTGCATATAGCATGGAATGATGTGCAAGGGATTTGTGTAGACACACATGTGCATCGCATTTGCAATCGACTTGGTTGGGTATATAAACTAGGAACAAAACAGGTGCGTCTCAAACATCATCTTCATGCTGCATTATACATATCTCATTTGATTTCTGAACACTTTTTTTGTGTCTGCTCTTTGTAAAACTATATCGACTATGTTGTTGACCAGAAAACCTCCTCACCTGAGGAAACTAGAGTAGCTCTGCAACAATGGCTTCCAAAAGAAGAATGGGTCGCTATTAACTTCCTTTTGGTATGTCATTTCTTGGAGATTCTACTTAACATATGAATGAACATACAGGAAAACTTTCCTGAATCTCATTCTCCAATTTTTGTGTGAACGCAGGTAGGTTTCGGACAAACGATATGCACACCGTTAAGACCACGTTGTGGAACATGTAGTATCACTCAGCTTTGCCCTTCTGCTTTCAAGGAGACCCCAAGCCCATCATCCAAATCGAAGAAACTTGTCAAAAGCAAGAATCTTTAATTGCTTTGGCTCTGGATTCTCCTTCTACAACAACCTCTAACCCATACTGTGATTAGTCCCTCTGTATAAATGATAAATTATATCCAAGAAATCCATTAGTTGTAACTTGGATTTGGAGTAGACTGAAGTTATGGGGTTAATATATAATGTATGATAAAGTCAGAGGACCAGTTTGAAAATAACCCAAACTTGGAAGAAGAATTAAGAATATTCAAGGACTATGAGGGTATGGTTAGAGATATTCTTATGTCCAAACAGGTAAGTGGGGGTTGAAAAAAATTATTAAAGCAGTAGTCGGAAAAAAATAAAAGGAGAAAATAAACGCTCGAAGAGAAAAGAAAAAAAACAAAGAAGGAGAAGAGCAACGAAGACGAAACCTGCAAATTCTCAAGCCTCCACTTTCGATCTTCCTCTCATTTCACCATCTGCGATCTTCAGGTTTCTCTTCTCTTATGTTATCATTTATCTTATAAGCTTGCTCGATTTTGCATTATCTTTGTTCTTCGTTTCCATTTGATTTTCTCGTCTAAGTTCTAAAGCTAATGCAATCGGATAACACAGTCGGTGTAGCTTTTAAGAAGCCATAGTATCTTCTCCGTTCTCTGTATAAACCTCAGGGTTTAATTGAACTTAACACTTCCAGCTCCAGTTTCTAGGGTTTGGTTCAGATTTGTCACTGTTTTGCTCTGAGGTTTAGTGGCTTCCTCTCTGGGCTTTGTATCCTTTGATGCATGTCTATTAAGAGCTAGACTGTGAGAGATGGTTAGTTGTGTACTATCTGGGTTACTTTTCTCTAGTGTGAGTGTTTAATTTCGAAAGGTATGACCTTTATAGATTACAGACTTGGGCAAAATGCGTATTCTTATATGGTAGTATATAAGTCACAAAGCTATACTCCTATTTTTATTGAATTTTCAACCCTTTATTGTTAATTTTGAAACTATGTTTCTTTTTTATGTTGGCTACGGTGGGAGATATTTGATCTTTGATTTTTGATTTTTGTAGTTTATGAAAGGAAATAATTATTGGAGGTAACATTTCCTTATGCATCCGAAGCGATCAAGTCAAGGAGATGGGTCGGTTACTAAGCCTGTTAGAAGCAGCGATAGGCTTAGGAGGCGGCCCAAATTGTATGGTCGCTCGTACTATTACTACACACCAAACATGTTACATAATAGGAAAAGAAACACCAAGACTAGAACGGCGGCCTCGCAGATCGCAAAGATGCTGCATAAAGGGAATCGTCAAGCGCGTGCATCAAATGCCACAGTAAGCATCAAATACCACCAAAGTGGTAAAAGAGTGTTTTTTCTCATCTGGTCATTATTGTCCGCGAATACTGGGTTTTTGTCTTATCAGTTTTTGTGTAATGGATGCGTTTTATCTTTTGCCGGATTATGCCCTATTGTGGATAACATTGTTATTGATTTACAGCCAATTTCATCCGACCTCCGGCGTTCTACGAGGAAGAGAAGAATTTCTGTAAACCTTGAGGATTATACAGACAGCTCTGGAGCGGAGGATGAAGATATGATGGTCAGGATAACTTCATCTAGAATATGGTCTTTTGATTATGAAACTTAAAGCTATTTTATAACTACTGTGGCATGCCTTTTGACCAAATGTTTCTGATCATTTTCAGAGTCCAGTATATCGAACTTTAAGGAGTAGAGTCAATAACGGAGTTCATAAAAGTTTCTCAGCTTCAAAAAGTAGAAAGACCATGGAAACAGAATCGGCACCACGACGTGAAGGTCTGCGTCCTCGTCGTTCAAAGATAATTGCTAATAAACGACTGAAAACAGAATCTGTCGCCAATCAAGAGACATCAGAAGAGAAAGATGGCCAAGATGATCCCGAGATTGGAAATGAATTAGATGACGATGTTGCTGATGATGGTGAAGATGAGGCTCAGGCTGAAGATGAGGGTGATGGTGGAGATGAGGGAGAAGAAGAGGGTGACGATGATGAAGAGGAGGAGGAGGAGGATGAACAGGAGGGAAGGAAAAGATATGATCTGCGAAACCGTGCTGAAGTGCGTAGGATGTCTACAGAAGAAACTAACAAGCAACAACAACCTAGATCTCCTCGGAGAGTGTTGCAACAAGGCATGGGAACCAGGGTTGGAAGGGATGTTAGGAGAGGTGGGTCTCGTCTTCACAAACGCCATCGCTTTACAAGAACAGATGAATCCGATGATTCTCTTCTTGTGGATGAGTTGGACCAGGGTCCTGCAATTCCCTGGGCTCGGGGTGGAAACAGATCTGGAGCACCTTGGCTATTTGGGGGTATGGACACATGTGGGTCAAGTTCATTGGGGTTGAATATTGGAGCATCTGGTTGGGGTCACCAGAGTGATGGTTTAGCTGCATTAACTTCCGGGGTTCAGACTGCTGGGCCAAGCTCTAAAGGAGGTGCAGATATTCAGCCACTGCAGATTAATGAAAATATAAATTTTGACGACATAGGTGGCCTGTCCGAATACATTAATGATTTGAAGGAAATGGTTTTCTTTCCGTTATTGTACCCAGAGTTCTTTGCAAGTTACAACATTACTCCACCCAGAGGTGTACTGCTGTGTGGTCCTCCAGGCACTGGTAAAACACTGATTGCTCGAGCATTGGCGTGTGCTGCTTCAAAAGCTGGACAGAAGGTTAGCTTTTACATGCGAAAGGGTGCTGATGTCCTTAGCAAGTGGGTTGGCGAGGCAGAGAGGCAACTAAAGCTACTCTTTGAGGAGGCTCAACGAAATCAGCCTTCGATAATCTTCTTTGACGAAATTGATGGTCTTGCTCCTGTAAGATCTAGCAAACAAGAACAAATACATAATTCGATTGTTTCAACTTTGCTTGCGCTGATGGATGGCCTTGATTCTCGGGGCCAAGTTGTTCTCATTGGAGCAACAAACAGGGTAGATGCAATAGATGGAGCATTACGCCGTCCTGGCAGATTTGATCGTGAGTTTACCTTTTCTTTACCAGGCTGCGAAGCACGAGCTGAAATATTGGATATTCACACTCGTAAATGGAAGAATCCTCCTACTAGGGAGCTAAAAGAGGAACTGGCAGCTACTTGTGTAGGGTATTGTGGTGCTGATCTAAAAGCTTTGTGCACTGAATCTGCCATTCGTGCTTTTCGTGAGAAATACCCACAAGTTTATACCAGTGATGATAAGTATGCGATAGATGTTGGTTTGGTTAAGGTTGAGAAGAGCCACTTTATAGAGGCAATGTCAGCTATAACTCCTGCTGCACACAGAGGATCTGTTGTGCAGTCTAGACCACTCTCCCCGGTTGTATTGCCATGTTTACATCAACACCTCCTCAAATCCATGAGTTTAATATCAGATATTTTTCCATCGTCAGTCGTTTCATCGGAGTTAACCAAGCTGTCAATGCTTTCATTTGGATCCGCAATTTCACTTGTTTACCGTCCTCGACTTCTGCTGCTAGGTGGTGAAGGGGTTGGACTGGTAATTGCTTGTCGTTTTGTTTGATTATGTCAAAAAGTTTTATTATTATGAACTGAATTTTTGTTATCCTAACAGGATCATCTTGGTCCTGCTATACTACATGAGCTAGAAAAGTTTCCCATTCATTCTTTGGGACTCCCATCTCTTCTTTCGGATCCTGGTGCAAAGACTCCGGAGGAGGCTTTAGTACATATATTTAGTGAAGCTAGGAGAACAACACCTTCAATACTTTATATACCAATGTTTAACAATTGGTGGGAAAATGTAAGTGTATATTTCTTACTATCCAAATTCAGTCTGTTGCAATTATTTTAAGAGACCATTTTGTCATGTTTGTAGTGCCAGTCTAATGATCTTTATATTGATGGCTGCAGGCACATGAACAGCTTAGGGCTGTATTTCTGACTTTGTTAGAAGAACTGCCATCAAATCTGCCCATATTATTGCTTGCTACATCTTATGGTGAATTATCTGACATGGAAGAGCAGTCAGTATTTGACAATCGATCTGTGTAAGTTTATCCCCTACTTGACATCGCTTTATCTGGTTCCATACTATTGCTTTATTACATAGTTTCTTTTATTTTTCCAGAGAAGCTGGTAGGTCCTTTGGTCATGAGCCAATTTTGTTTACTATTTTCTCAGTATAATAGGATACTTCGTGAGATTGTTCTATAAGCAGTCATTCCTTCAATATCAAAGGCATGCATTTCAATTGCATGCAAGCTGTTGATGATAATCACATATCTTGTCCAAGTTGATTTTTTTTTTGTTTTCATCCTTGTAATGTCCCTCGGCCTTTGCCGTATTTGATTTTGCTATACGATTCCGTGTGGTTTATTGCCAGTTTCTTAGATCGTGTATCTTTGTTTTCAGCTATACTGTGAACAAACCATCAAGCGAAGACAGGTCTTTGTTCGTTGACCGTTTGATTGAAGCTGCTCTCTCAGTCATTTCAGGCTTAAATGGGAAACCTGATGGACCACAACCGCTTTCAGAACTTCCCAAGGTTCCAAAAGAACCTACTGGTCCAAAACCCGCAGAAATAAAAGCCAAGGTGGAAGCAGAGCAGCATGCCCTTCGACGATTGCGTATGTGTCTCAGAGATGTTTGCAATAGGTAAACGTTTATGCATTTTCACTTTAAATAAACATCCATTCAAATAGCGTCCTTGACCCAATAATCTTTTGGTAATTGAGGACGAACTTCGTACAAGTCCCAAATGCTTTATCTATCGATATGCTTATTTGATAGAATAGTTGGTTTCTACTTTGTAGACTAGATGCACTTAAAGCTTCCGAGATAACCAGCTTTTGGAAATACTAACATTTTTTCTTCCCTGTCTCTTGCTGTTGCTTTTAGTATATTATAACATCTAGGATACTTTTGTTTTGCAGGCTACTATATGATAAAAGATTCAGCGCATTCCACTTCCCAGTTACTGACGAGGATGCCCCCAACTATCGAACAGTAATTCAAAATCCAATGGATGCAGCTACCCTGCTGCAGCGTGTCGATGCTGGGCAATACCTCACATGTTCGCCATTCTTGCAAGATGTTGATCTCATAGTGAGAAATGCCAAGGCTTACAATGGAGATGATTACGCTGGAGCAAGAATTGTCGGTAGATCTTATGAGCTTCGAGATGTAGTACGTTTGCAAATCTCTATTGACTTTGTATATACCCTATCATCCTCCAAATCTTTTTCTGAAGCCATGCTTATCTTTATGTTTCAGGTGCATGGGATGCTGTCGCAGATGGATCCAGCATTGCTAACGTATTGTGATAAGATCGTAGCTCAAGGTGGACCTTCGCAGATACCAGATGATCTGAGTGGATCTATCCTTGGTTTAGCTCCTGTGGTGCAGATTGGGACTGTTACTAGAGCCAGTGCCCGACTTCGAAATGTGCAGCCAGAGGTTAATTTAGATCGAGACTATGAAGGTCTTAAAAAGCCCAAAAAAACCGTTGATCCTCTCTGTGCAGGTAATGCCATTGGCCCGTTGTGCAAATGTAGATTCTCTAAATGACTAGACTTTTGAGTTCCTATGATCTCCAGTTCATAAAAATATATCAACGCATGATACAGAGGGGGTTGTCTAAACACTTGTTTGTGTTTATAAACAGATTCAGCTGCAGACAAAACACAACACAAAGATTCAGACCAAGAAATGAAAACTCTGGAAGCAGACAACTTAAACTCAACAGCTCCTTGTTCAGCAGATGGTGATAAAGAAGATCAAAGCCAGCCGACAAGAAATGAAGAGGAGGCTTCTGGGGAAGAAGCAAGTGGTGATTGTTCTCGCCATTTGGTTAATAACTCAGACCAAGATATGACAAGCGAAATAGAATTGGTAAAGGGTCTGTTAATGGAGCGAACTGAAAACTACGGCATACCGCAGATGGAGAGGTGTTATACAAGAATCATGAAGGGTGTTCTTGAGACTTTGGACAAAGGGCTTGGGGATGACGATAAAAGCCCTAAGCATTCAATTTTGAGATTTTTATCGCAGTTTGCTCAGCGTCAGGCGAATTTCTGAGGTTATAACTTTCTCACTCAACTATCAGTGTTTACTAAGGTAAGGTTTAGATTTGCTAAGAAAAAGAATGAAAGGAATCCAAAGATTTTTGTCTTAATTCGTTTTAATAGAACAAAAAGTAGGAGTTGCACCTTTAAACTCAAAAATCAAGCCATAAAGAAAACAGTAGACTTGTATAGTAATCTTTAATGTTCTTATTAAGTTGTTGAAGACGAGATGTTATGACCGTTAGAGATAAGTTTTATTCTCTCTTTCTAATTTTCTGTTATGACCGTTAGAGATAAGTTTAAGCGGGAAAATAATCGTGATGAACTAAGATTTTTGCAAACGTTAATAAAACCAACTTCTTGAAAGATTTTAAAGATTCAAGAGAGCAATTAAGGAGCATCGTGAAGTCGTCCCGCGTCTATATTAATCAGCAAGATAGTTCCCTGCTCCCTCTCTCTCTCTCTTCTTCTCTACATCTGAAAAACTCTCTTTCCTTCTTGAAATTACAAAGCTATATTCACCGGCAAAGAAGAAAAGATGAGATGCTACCAGTATTTACCTCCTCTCAAGTTCGCCTATGACGACAACAAAGAAGCAGAAGAACAAAGAAAGGAGAAGAAGAAGAAAGAAGAGAGGAGAATGAAGAGGATCTTCGAACTTGTCCCTAGAAAAAAAAGATCACAACTAAGAGACAACAAAGAAGCAGAAGAACAAAGAAAGGAGAAGGAGAAGACAGAAGAGAGGAGAATGAAGAGAATCTTCGAACTTGTCCCTAGAAGAAAAAGATCACAACTAAGACCAACACAACACTCTCCTGATCTCTCCAATACCAAAAGCAAGAATATAACCGTTTACACAAACACAACAACTCCAAAATGGCTCCTCCGTTTGATGAAAGACATGAACACAACAACAACAGAAGATGATCCTATCCTCGTCACACAAAAGCCTCTTGACCTCAACGACGTTGATCCAATCCAAAACAATCTCACAATCCCATTCTCAAGCCTACTCCGTAACGATTTCTTGACGTTTCAAGAGTGTCAGATCACAGAGAACATCCACAACGACGAAACCATGGGTGTTGGTGCAATTATTGTTGACCAAAGAACTAAACAGTGGACTGTTGTCTTGAAGAAACGTGTTGTGAAAGGTGATTCTTGGGTTAGCTCAAGGAGTTACCTGTTGGGCGGTGAATGGAGTGACATCGTTAAAGCTAATTCCTTGAGAGATGATGATAACATAAGTCTTTGGTCGTTCAGGCGCCGTGGGATCCTCTTCTTTGCACTTGATTTTGCAGGTGATGCTGTAGATTTCTTTGAGTAGATAACAAAAGGAAGAGGCTTTGTAATGATCAAGATGTTATAATCTTGTTGGGCTTCTTTTACATTAAGATGTTACTCACTTACTGTCTTTGTAGATACAGTCTATAGAGACATGTTCCAAAAGTCCCTGCGACTATCTATACCTATAAACAGATGATAAAGGATGGTAGAAAGCAATGCATAACATTCTTCATTAAGAGTTAGAAGGGCTTAAAATCAGCTTCACAAGTATTCAGTCACCGAAAACAGATTACTGCACAAACTAGTTGCGTCACCAAGTTCTAACTTCTAAGTAGAATGTTCATCTCCACCTATCCAATGAACTCGATCATACCTATAGGCTATACATCATACCTATGGAATAGGGTGTCTCTAGCGGTAAGGAAAAGATTTCATTTTGTAATGGCTAGCCAAATCCTGAGCAACACCGTCGTGTACGAGTTTGTCCATCATCTCAAACTTCTTATAATGTGTTGCAGCCGTCTCAGATTGCTGAATAGCTAGCTTCTCCTCCCCCTCAAGCTTTTTCTGAAACACAAAAACAAAACACATCAATAACATGAGTCCCCTGCAATCAAATTCAAACACGCCACAGAACAAAACAAAAAACACATAGTCACCTTAACCATATACACAGCCTCGGCACTATGTTTGCGAACAACCCTCTTCATCTTCTTGGCCTTGTCGAAGTCAAGATCATTCGCCTTCATCCAGCGAACGTGGTGCTTCTTGCCAGGCTTCTGAGTACGATCATCAAACATATCAGGCTTCGAAGCAGTAGCTCTAACGGGTCTAGGCATCCCAGCAACCATAAAAGGAAACTGCGTAGCGGTGCTAATAACTGCCTTGGCCATTTCTTCAGTCTCCATCTCAACCAAAACACCCATAGGACTCTCTTTAGGATCCAAAAAGTTCGGTACAAAGCTCACATCTTTCACCGTCCCGAATTGATTGAAAGCAGATTCAACAACGGGCTTCGTGGCGTGTGGCGTGAGTTCGTCTACATAGACAGTACGACGAACTTTATCTAGAAATGCCTCGTACCTTTCTTCTTTTGCTTCCACTTTAACCATAACTAAATTGAAATCACAGAGAGATTGAAAACAAATTAGTGACAATACGAACCCAAAGTTAAACAACTAACACATAGAAAAAAAAGCAAAATCGGAAGACGAAATTGCATAAACATCTTCAAACACAACACGAAGATACTCAAGGAGACGGATTATTCAAGTGTCGATGTTCAAAACCCTAAATCTCAACTACAGCTTAAAAAAAGAGATTTGCAAAAACTGTAATCGATTATAGAGATTTCATTAGGGTTTTAGAAAAAATCCATAGAGATAATCTAAAGGAGAAATCGAGAGGAAGAACTAACGATACCTTTTTCTCTCGAGAGCGATGAGAGCGATGAGAGAGAGAGAGACGAGAGAGACGAGAGAGACGAGAGAGCGCGTATAAATGCGATCCCGGTCTGATCTTGAGAATGATTAAACCGGATAATAAGGGCTGGTTTGGTTTGGTTATACGCCTACATGTATACGTGTATTAAAAAAGAGGAAATAGATGGGAATTATAAAAAAATGCCCACACGCAGGATCGAACTACGGACCTCCAGTTTACAAGACTGGCGCTCTACCACTGAGCTATACGGGCTCTTTTGTTAAAACTCACGCATATATACTAATATATCCTAAAAGTTTAAATATGATTATATGCATCCATGTGTATTTGGAAGCAGAAGTTTTGGTAGAGATTAAAGGAGGAGGTTGCCAAGGAAAGATCTTCTTTTTTATTGAGTTTGTAGCACCAAACATAAATGCAAATATACCATGTGTATATAAACAAACTAAAACACTTACATCTCACAAGAGATTTGGACAAAAATAAGCAACTTAGAAAAAACTAAAGATATGACATTAACTCAACACACATCATCCTTATGCAGATGTAAGGTTTCTGCATTTTTGTTACTTATTTGAGAGTACTAAGGATACATGGCTTTTTCAGCCTAGATTAGGTACAACAAAGTGCTCATCATCATTATCATCTTTGATCTCTAACCTCGGCTTCTTGTAAGAAACATTCGACTTCATGGGTCTATACGAATGAGCATGACCTGAATGCGAAACAGAAAGCTCTGGAACTTGAGCTGCAGGAAGTGTCTCGTGATCAATCTGATCACCCAAAAAACCCATGTCTGAAGAAAACCACTCTAACTCTCCAAGATCAAGCTGTTCTTTCTGCTCAAAATTTTCAAACAAAGAACAAGTCAAACAACAAACAAAAGTACTTAAACTACTCAACATTCAATCTCAACCTCATATCCTTAACCTTATCATTGAATTCAGGAGCAGAGAAGTGGAAGAAATCGTCAACAGGCCACGAAATAGGACTAGTAGCACAAGAAGGTTGTTCCTGGCTCGGTGTTTTAGCTTGAACCTGATTAGCTTTAAGTTGGTTTCTTGATGGCTTAAGATGGTTCTTCTCTGTTTCTTTACTGCATCTACTTGAGGTGAGATCTACTTTGATACCAGTGGCTAAAAACCTCTGGTGATTAGCAGAGGGAGAATTTGCTAAGTGGATTGATTCGTCGCAGTCTCTGCATAGCAAAGCTCTATCTTCTACACAGAAAATGAAAGCTGCCTTCTCCTACATACAAATCACAAGCAAGAGTAACAAACATCAAAATCTTCTGCGTGTTGTTGCTATAAGATCTAAAGATCGTAACTTTACAATAGATTGCAGATTCCATAGTAACTAATCTCTCTGTTCTTTAACAAGATCTAACCAAATACACAGAGAGAGAGAGAGAGAGAGATAAAGAAGCTTACTTGGCAGATATCACAGCGAGGGAACTTGGTTGGGAGAGAATTGAGATGGAGGCGTTGGTGTTTGCTTGCGAGTTTGTTAGCTGCGTGAACCTCTATGTCGCATTTAGGGCAAAGAGCTACTTCGTCGGCGCAACATATCACCGTCGCCGGAGATTTCTCACAGACATCACACTGTATCTTCATCTTCTTTTTCTTCCGAAACTAAAGTTTCTCTCTTTCTTGATTCTTGATTTCAAGATCAATAAATACTTTGAGAAGATTATCAAAGGGAAACACTGTGCTTATTACAGCAAGGTCTCTTTGGGTCCCATCTCTTCTTCTGCGGCTCTTATTACAGGAAAGCTTATTTAGATATTATTATTTTATTCTGTTCGGACATCTTTTTGAATGCTCAATAACAAAATGTCTTCAAGTGGAATATTACACACAAGACATTCACGTTATCTGAAAAAATGACGACAATAAAAAATTAGATTGACCTTGGTTGGCATCATAATGTCTCAAGTAACCCACAAAGAAAATAAATAACTAGATTGGAAAGGGTTTTTTTTAATACCGAAATAGCCCCTCACCGCGTGTTTGTAAAATAAAATAATTACAACTTTGCCATTTTGTAAACTTCTCGGCGGAAAATTTAAAAATCAACAATAAAAGAGCGATAAATTTTAATTACGAGATTGCCATCGTCTATTTTTTGACACGAACATCTCAGCCAGTGGTCCTTTGGTTGCTGACTTTACATTTGGCGAAGATGTTTATGATTTGGATGATTTGATTTCGCGGAGTAATTTTTTCCGCTGAGATGATTGTCCTTCCTCTGCGTATTTCTTTTGATTAGCTGAGATGTTTAAATAACGAAGTGGTATTTCTGTAAATTTGGCGGTTTTGTTGACTTCGATTGCTGAGTTTTGATTGATTGCCGATTTATATATTAGATCGAGTTGTTTTGATTTTTAAAGAAATTAAGATTGATTGTTTAAAAATAAACCGCCGACTTATTTTAAAGAAATTGTTGATATGTTTTTCTCACGTAGTTGTTTCACATGTCCGCCGATTTGTGTCTAAAATTGAAATTGCGAGAATGACCCCTTTGGCACTGTTTTTAATGACGACACCGCGAGTTGTGGTTCGAGTTCGCCGACTAGTTTTACTTGATCGCCGATATGTTTTGTCTTTGATACCGAGTTAATCTTTGCTAATCCGACCCTCTAGTTATCTTCGTTTTTTATGTCGTCGATTTTTTTAATCGTTTGGCCACCGATTTATTTATTTCCAAGTAAATTTCCAATTATTTGCACCGCTGATTTGTTCTCTTTAGTTTAAAAAACTCTTGGGGATTGGGAACAAAAGGATTGTTGTTCGTGTTAATAAAATCTCTAACCCCTAAATTAGTGAACTTATAATCTCTAACCCCTAAATTAGCTTATGTTCAAAAAGAAAACTAAACCGGGTCTTGGAAACATAACCCTAAACTTGTAACCTAACCTCTTAACAATCGAAATACCTCTAGAAGAAACATAACCTCTTAACAATCGAAAACATACACAAACCCCTAAACTTGTAACTTTGTTTATGTAAGTGATAGTTATATGTTTATGTAAGTGAAAGTTATATGTTGTTGTTGGTTGTATTGTAAGTAATGTTTAGGTAAGTGTTAGCTAAATTTGTAACCTCTTAACAATCATTTGACATACATAAACCTTTTGAGAAGGAAAGCGTTGATTACAACAATCATAGAAACATGAAAAGATAGCAACAATGTCTGATTAAACGCATAATTTACTTGAAAAGGTTAACAACTAGCATAACAACTCCCAAAGAGATGAGAGCAAGAGATAAATTCTTGAAGGTCTTCTTCAAGTCATCAATCTCTTTTGTAGTGTTGTGGAGCATTTCATGAACCATTTCTAAAGTTTCATTGTTATCTTCACGGTTAATGGGTATGGTGTGTTTAGATGGTTCGACCAACCCTCGCTTAACCTCCAATAGTTCTTCCATCATTGCCTCGTCCCACCACTTCCATATATGACACTCTCCATCCTTTGGGAAGACATTAGAAGGAAATTGTACACATAATTGCGAACCACTAAATAGGAAAAGAAGAAATTGTTGTAGATTGTGGGTTAAAAGAGAACTTACATCGCGAGAAGAACATGTGTAAAATAGCCTTCCAGGATTTGTGGCAGTCGATGAAGCTTGGATGATTGCATCGGAACCACAATAGCAGGTCTTGATATGTCCGAATAGACTTGGGTCGTCACTGTAATGAGCACGACTAGTTACCTCTTGTTCGGCGTTGTATACACCAAACCCTGCAGGAGCTTCTTCGAATCACTCCACCGTAGCTAAAAGTACGACCCATTGTTGATCTTCTTTGTTTTCCCCCTTTGATATCGACCCAAGAACCCTAATTTTATGAGATCCCCTTCTTGTTAGTGTATTGAAGGAGATGTAGGGGAAAAGCAAAACTCGCGTTTTAAACAAATGTTAAAGGGCCCGGTAGGTTAAAGGGCCCATTACGAGCGGACCTTGAAAACAACTACGCGGGTAGCAGTTTAAAAATCAGCGGTGAGACCTAATTTAAAGGGGCCCACAATCGTTTTTTATCTTGTACCTTCTATCTTATCGCCGGCTGAAACGATGTTTGATAAAAACGATGTTTGATAAGATCCATTGAGCGAGTGTGTTGAGAGTGGCTATGAAAGAGGTGTTTATTGTCCTTGTATGTGGTAAGTGGATCTCAGGTAAGCCGAGATGGTTGTTCGTCTTGGATAAAAGCCTGGGTTCTCGATTGGTGACAAAGAGTATCTAACACAAGTTATGAAGAATTAGTGTCAATGGTTTTCGAAGATTATGGGTTAGACAATCGATTTCATGAAATCGAATTGAGTTTCATGTTGCCGAAAGATGTTATGGCCAAACTTCCTCCGGATCAACCACCGATTTACATGAAGAACACAAGACATCTTCTCGCTTTCTTGAGTCATGCGAAAAACAATTCGGTGCGTCTATGTGTTGAAGTGAAAAACAAAGTTCCAAAAGAGGAGAAGCGTTGGAGGCTATTGTTGAGAGGGACCTGGTTGTTGAGAGGGAGCCGATTTTGGAGAGGGTTGGTTATGAAGAAGAACAAGAAGAAGATAATGATAGTAGTGAAGAGGACGAAGAAGATATGAGGTTTGATTATTGTGAAGATTCGGACGGAACGAGACTCCGCCGATGAAAATTTTGCGAGTATGGTGTGAAGGATGAAGATCGGGAAGCAAATTTGAAAGCCGAATCAAGTATCTTTGTTATAGATGGTTATGACAATAATAACTTACCAAAGTACGATATCGGGTCGATTAGCTTAAGGGAGGGTCAATGTTATGACACAAAAGAACATTTGGAAGTTAGGCTTAAGATGCTTTGGTTGTACCCCTTTAACAATTACAAGAATAAGATATTATGACCCATAAATATTAGTGTACTAATATAAGCAAAGAGATGAAACAAAAAACATACCTCGGGTTTCTCATTCACCCCTTCTTTTTTGTCTTGCCTTTACTTTTCTTGGACGATTGTCCTTCCTCATCCAATTTAACCTTCATTTTACGCTTCTTCTTCGGTTGCTCTGTCACGAGTTGGCCAAGAATTAGGAACCAAATTTTCACTAAGTATGTCATCAAGTAGCTTGTCCAATCTCGGATCCGTATTAACATCATAATCTGGAAAGAAGGGGTACTTATTTTCCATTGTAACAGGAATCATGTGCCTCACTCGAACCTGCATTTTTACAAAACAAACAAGAGTAAGTCAAACATATCACTTATACAAATTCACTTGATAATTCTTAAACAAATTATTTTAGGCTCTCTCACCTCCCCATGAATGGCTTTCTCAAGCTTGAAAAACTCTTCAAAGGTGAAACGTGGTCGAGAACCTTTCCAATGGAGAAGTGGGGGACCTTCAATGACATCTCTTTTCTTCCCGCACCTCTCCCCTAGACCAGGGAAAGATTCAAGCACCCAAATGAACAAAGCATGAATCAGTCCATGCACAGTCATACAACCCTCATCAAGCCTCAGATCTTTAATGGAATCTCTACCGGGTATGTAAACCCCACTCTACCCCACGGATGTCTTTCAAACTTCTCAGGATCTAATACTCTCTTGGCAAGCTTTAACGGAATCCTTGAACCGTGATGAATGCCACAAATGAAGACATGAAGAATGAATAATCGACCCAACATCATTTTCTCTTCAAAATCCCATGAACTACAACCTGCAGCCGCCAAGTCTAACTCATCCAGGTTAGGACCATCATTGTGTCCGATATTTAGTTTACTCCAGAATTCATCGTGTTCGACACAAATAACCTCACTTGTGTCTAATGGATCACAATTTATGCCCGTGATGTCAGCATACTCGTTGAGAGAGAACCTAATAGGTCGACTATCAATGACTGACCAAATCTCATGAGGATTCATGATGGCCAATTGATGACAGAGGAAGTAGTACACAGTGTTGGCCTGAAAGGTATACGACAACTCAGTCCATCTAACAAAGACGCCTAACGACGATTCTTTTAAAGCTCCCCAAACAGCATCCCCAACATGTTCTTTGATTTCTCCTAACTTATTAAGCATTGAATTGTGGGAAAGACTTCTGGATGGCTTCTCATCAATACCAGGAAACCGCTTAGGTGGGTAAGCCATGCCTAATCAAACAAAAAGCCAATAATTAGTTAACTTTAACATTTTACAAGAAGATAACAACTCAGCAACATCATTATACAACTCTACAAAACTTATAATATAAATAAATCAGCAAAATAGAACTTAGCAGCAACTTAACAAGACACATCAAAACCAATCAGACAACCAGAAATCACCCACACTGAATACAAATCAGCCAAGACAAATAATCCTAAGACACATTGATAAACCTAACAAAACAATCGGGAAAAAAATCAGGAAGAACACCCACCGTGTGAAGAGACAATAAAATCCCTAAAATAATATGAACATTCACACATTTGACAATTTATAGCAAATTAGTACAATTAATGACAGAAATTAAGCAAAATATAGGACGAAGAGACACGACGCCGAAGATAGGACAACAAACAACAGAGAGGCAAATATAGGACAACAAACAACAGAGAGGACGACGAAGAAGACACGACGAAGACAAGAAGCAGAAGATAGGACGAAGCAGAGAAGTAGAGAGAACGAAGCATATACGACGCCGAAGATAGGACGAAGCAGAGAAGACCAGACGAAGCAGAGAGGACGAAGAAGAGAAAACCGACGACGAAGCGAGAGAAGACACGACGAACGCGAGAGAAGACACGACGAACCCGACGAAGACACGACGCCGACGAACTCGGAGGCGGCAAGAACGAGTCGATTTTTGCGGCGGCGGCGGCGATATAGAGAGGAGAGGATATATGATTTTATGTTTTAGGTTAGGGTTATCTAGGTTAATTTGTTCCCAAAATAGTGTCAAAATTATAAGTGAAATTTTCAAATTATTTGGATAACTAATTATTTCAAATTATTTCAAACCTATTTTTTCCCCAAATCCCTTATTTCAAAACATTGTTACAAATGGCAATTTCGTTAATATAAGAAAATTTATGGGTTTTTTTGACTTTTTTGAACTTGTTGGGTCAATCTAGCAACCCCCAAATTTCGAAGGTTATGTTAGTTGACCTCATCCCTTCCTGGGTCATTCCAGTCAATTTTCACTTGTTTATATGTGAATGTGTCTATGAGATATTTTTCGACATGGTTTTTTGTCACTATCAAGTGAACAATATCACATAAGAGACAATAGTCCATTTCCAAGACAAAAGTTGCCATTGTCACATGAATCATATTGTTGGATATTTCAATCTTACAAAACACAATCTATACATGAATCATTTTGTTAATTAAGAAATTATAAGCTTTTGTTTTGTTTTGGTAATGAAACCAATCAAATTCAAAGAATTGTCAAAGTAAACTCACAAAAACACTTGCGGTTTCTCTTCCTTATGATCACCATGAGAAGTATTGTTCATGTTGACTGTATCCTGATGAAGCAGATTAGAGAATCCATTCCCAATCGATTTCCACCAGCTAGACCGCTCTGTGTTAGCTTGATGATCAGTACCGTTGCTCAAGGAGAGTTCGATAGACACGGCTGACTCGGTCTGTAGCTCAGAGAATCTCACAGCTCCTAACAGCTTCTCAGGAAGCTCTGCTTCGGTTTGGCTTTCAATGAGGAAAGCAATATCAACAGTCAACGTTGTTACGTATCCAAACGCGAGGTGAACAATGGCGCTAGCCACCATCGAAGAGCCTACATCAATATCAACCTCCACAAAGTTATCCCCCGAAAAACGTATTTGCAAGACAAGGCACGTCCGATCACACATATTGCTTGCTCTCCAACTGCTTTTCTTACTATCCAGGGACCTTTGACAATGTTCGCAATCAGTTTTAGTCTCGATGTCTTAAACCCATCATCTCCTTTGAGAAACCGATCCATCGCCGGCGAGCCTTCAATGATAGGCTCCCTAGCAACAAAGTAAGCAACTGCGCTGTAATTGTCTTTATGAGGAAGCTGGAGATTAAACGCCCAAACAAAAGGCTTGGCTTCGCCTTTCTTAAACTCCTCGTTGAAAACTCTCCTGATTCTGGTGCTTGGATAACTTAGAATCTCGGAAAGCTTCTTAGTACCTTTGATCCAATCGAAACCAAGAGGCTTTAGAAGGAAATCACCGGCAGGTACTTTAACCTTGTCAGTGAGATAGTTTGGTCCTCTAACCATGAATGTGTCGGGAGACGGTGTTGTCCAAGTGTTTTTGAACTTGTCTGGCTTAAGACATGGAACAGATCCTTCTGATTTTACTCTTTTGATCCATTCTGGCTCAGTTTCTTCACCAGAGCCATCCATATTCTTCTAATGAAAAACCTGCAACACACAAGCACAAATAAATACAAAATCTTGATCAAAAGCAAAGAAAGAACATAGTGAACAAAGGCTTCACCTTTGTAATCGAATACACAGAGACGAAAACAACGATTAAGAGGTTTCACGAAGAATCAGCAGACAATAAATCAGAAGAAAAAATAACAAAGATAAAAAAAAGTATACGGTGTTCATAAGATAAGGAGCGAATAGCAAAAACCTTTTAATCCAAAGATGAGAATGATTCTCCGAAAACCCCTAACTATGAAATCTGAAGAAGAAGATGATTATTCTCTAATTTTATTATGACCTTTGGGATTAGCAACGGAAGTTACGAGCAAATCATTAATCCTTCGTAGCAATTATCGCTTTGATTTCGTATAAATCCAGCTAGCTTACTTTAAAACAAAAAAAACAAATTAAATGGATTATTTACTAAATACACAAAGTAATGAAAAATTGAAAAATTAATTTTGACAACAAAAAAAAAATTGAAAAATTAACAAAATATGTAAAATATATCTTCTTTTTCTTGGACAAAAACGGTAAAATATTTCCCAGCAAATAAATAATGTTTAATTTTTTAAAAAGTTAAAATGAAAACCGTAAAAAAGGAAATACATAAATAATGATTTTTTTTACTTTTACCCACTTGTCTTCCCTATCGTAACTATATTCGCCGTCTTACAAAACTCACCGTATTAGCCATCTCTTCTCGCTTCTTCTCCACCGCCGCCGCCGCGGGAGAATCATAACTTGCTTCTCTCACCTTCTTCAAGTGGATTCACCGGAGAATCACACGAATCGTCTCTATAGACATGGATCCTCGTCAATTCGAACACATCGTAAGTCATTCTAAACTTCGTCTCCCTCGATTTCTCTCGAGATTTTCAAAATTGGAAATCAGAAAGCTCTCAATAGATTGTATTATTGATTATTACTAGGTTTTGTGTTAAATTTCTGCAAATATGTATCAATCAAGTTTCATCTTTGTGTAGTGCATTTGTTTATATCTCTCAAGGCTTTTTTCTTTGTGAATTTAGGTTGTTGGTGGTAATGATATACACAGCATTGTAATGTCATATCTTGTGCATAACTGTTTCAACGAAACTGCTGAATCACTTGCTTCTTATGTTGGAACAAACCAACCTATGATTGATCATGACAATATAGAGACAAGAAAGCGTGAGTATAACACTTTTCTTTTCATCTATTTTTTACTTGTTGTTTAAACTTGAATGATATGCTTATGCAACTATGTGGTTGTTGTTGTTGTTGTATGTTTTGATTTTGATTATCGAATATCCAGAAATAATACGTCTTGTAATGGAGAGGAAGGCTTTGAAAGCTGTTGAATTAACTGAACAAGTAGCAAAAGACTTGCTTGAGAATAACAAGGATTTGCACTTTGATCTTCTTTGCCTTCATTTTGTGGAGCTAGTTTCTGTTGGGAATTGGTGAGAAATTACTATTGGTTCTCAATAAGTAACTCGGGTTTATCGGTGTTTGTTAATCTTATAAGGGGTCTTTGCATGTGCAGCGCAGAAGCTCTCGAATTTGCTCAGACAAGATTGGCTCCTTTTGGGAAGGTCCAGAAATATGTAGAAAAGCTTCAAGTGAGTCTGAATCTAGTTTGATCCTCTGTACCATCTTGATGTATTGGCGATTATATGTTACTTAACTCGAGCCTGTTTCCTTGTGACACAGGACGTAATGGCTTTGCTAGCTTATGAAGACCCTAAGAGATCTCCAATGTTCCATCTTTTGAGCTCTGAATACAGACAACAAGTTGCTGATAATCTGAACCGCACAATTCTTGGTCAGTTCTTTTTACCCCTGGCTTCCTGTGGCCTTTACAGATTACAAAAGTTTACTAAACTTTCACATCGTCGTCCAGAACATGAAAACCATCCAAGATACACACCAATGGAAAGGCTCATACAGCAGGTTACAGTCGCGAGACAGTACTTGACTGAGGAAAATGGCAAAGTAATCACAATGTTTTAGTATTTACTCACGAATCTATTTGTTGTAGAAACCTTGGGAATGGTGCCTGTGTTAAAAACAATGTTTCATTGTCTTGTGATAGGATGAGTTTCCTCCATTCTCATTGAAAGATTCACTCAAAGGCTAAAGACTGCAGGATGGCTATAAAGTTTGCTAAGCATTGTCATATATGCTTTTTCAAGTACATCTCCACTCCACTGTTTAAATATTTCTTCATTTCCGACAACACATGGAGAAAAAGGTTAGCCTTCCATGGACACAGGAGATCAATATTGTCTCATACGGTTCTGTTTGGTTTGTTCAGTTCTTTACAGGAAGATTGTTACCTGTACGGTGCAAATGCAACCCATGTTGGGAAACTCGTTTTGTAAATTATCCTTTTATGTTTTGATACATAACTCTATTCTTGGTTTTGTAAACATAATTTCTACTTGGTTTATTTTGGTTTTAAATAATAAAAAACAAAATAAGGGCGTTGACTCTTTTCTTCACCATGAGAGGCAGATCATCATGGACCAGGAACTTCATTATCATTGCTCCACAAGAGAATTCTACAAAGACCACATTTTTTTTGAAGAAGATGAGTTGTATAGTGTTACTCTTAGTATACATTCTCAGTTTCATGCGCATATCCAGCTACGTCTCCCATATGTTCATACATCTCATCAAGCAACAAATAAACCTCATCTGAAGCAGAGTGAGATTTATCAGCTGCAACAAACATATGTACTCCTTTATCTAACACAATCAAGCTTGTTCCAGGACATATCTTTTCTATACACAATTCTCTCATCTTTCCTCTAACCTCTGCAACATCTCTCCACCTATTTTCTTCTGCGTACATACTAACTAAAAGGGCATAATACCCGCTGTTTCTCGGCTCTAGAACCATCAGTTTGTTAAACGCTCTCTCAGCTATCTCTAAGTTCTTGTGAATTCTGCACCCATCAAGCAATGCTCCCCATATAACCGCATTTGGTTCAAATCTCATACTTTCAATTAATTCAAGAGCCTCTTGGATCAACCCGGCTTTGCTGAATAAAGCAACCATGCATCCGTAATGTTCGATATTAGAGGCAATGGAATAGTCATGAATCATGCTACGGTATATCTTCCTGCCTTCTTCAACAAGACCTGCGTGAGTACACGCAGTTAAAACACTCACGAAAGTGACTGCGTTTGGTCTGACCGAATCCATCTCCATCTTGGCAAACATTCTCAGTGCTTCTTGTGCATAACCGTGAGATGCAAGCCCTTCAATGATCGAACTCCAACAAAATAAATTTTTTTCCGGCAAATTAAAGAATACGACAAGCGCGCGACTTAAGTTACCACATTTGGAATACATATCTACCAATGCAGAACCAATGAAGACATCAACAACAAACCCGTTCTGTAACGTGTACATGTGAACCTCCTTAACTATATCCAACACGCCTAGATGTGCACAGGTCGAAATAACAGTAGACATAGTAACCTCATCAGGAACAATCTCTTGCTCTGTCATTTTGTAGAACACTGAGATTGCTTCTCTATATCTCTTGTTGTATGAGTAACCTTTGATCATAGTAGTCCATGATATTTTATCCTTCACATGCATCTGATTAAACAATGAATCTGCCTGTTGAACATTGTCTAGTTTCATATACCCATCAATCAAACAGTTCCAAGTAGCTACATTCTTCTCAGGCATATGGTTGGCTAAAGAAAACGCAGAGTCCATATCCATTACTTGGATATAAGCAAAAACCATTGATGTCCAAGCAATATCATCTCTTTCAGACATTTCATCGAACACTTTCCGTGCATCCTTGATTCTGCCTAAAGCAGAGTAAAACCCAATAAGAGTCGTCTGAATCTGAACATGGAAACAAAACCCAAGCTTCCAGATATGCCCTTGAACACATTCACCAAACCCATAAGAAAAAACAGAAGCTTTCACAAGCGAAGGGTATGTGTAGCTTGAAGGAGAAACAGAGTCTCTGAGCATACGAACATAGAGTTTTAGAGATCGAATCGGGTAAGAAGAGCAATTGAAGAAGCCTTTAATCAACGCGTTGTAGACGAAAACGTTAGGTTTCTGAATCTGGGCCATGGAGAAAACCGCGAGATCTATGCGGTTAAAGGAAGTACAAGAAGTGATGAATTGGTTCATAAAGTAACAGTCTTGGTTTTGGCTTGTCTTGATCATGGCGGCTAAAGCAGACTCGAGAAGCTTCGGTGTCGAGCATCGCTTGATTAATTGTAAAATTGGAAGATTGTGGAAGCGTGAAGAAGTTGAGTAATGTCGAAGAAGACGATACTGTACACGAAAGATACGCACTTTGCCCAAAGTATTCATGTGAGGAGGAACTTGGCGTTGCAAAAACTATAATCGATTATAGAGATTTCATTAGGGATTTAGAAAAAATCCATAGAGATAATCTAAAGGAGAAATCGAGAGGAAGAACTAACGATACCTTTTTCTCTCGAGAGCAATGAGAGAGAGAGAGAGAGAGAGAGAGAGAGAGAGAGAGAGAGAGAGAGAGAGAGAGAGAGAGAGAGAGAGAGAGAGAGAGAGAGAGAGAGAGAGAGAGAGAGGGAGAGGGAGAGGGAGAGGGAGAGGGAGAGGGAGAGGGAGAGGGAGAGGGAGAGGGAGAGAGAGAGAGAGAGAGAGAGAGAGAGAGAGAGAGGGAGAGGGAGGGAGGGAGAGGGGAGGGAGAGAGAGGGAGGGAGAGGGAGAGAGAGAGAGAGACGAGAGAGAGACGAGAGAGACGAGAGAGACGAGAGAGAGACGAGAGAGAGACGAGAGACGAGAGAGACGAGAGAGACGAGCGCGTATAAATGCGATCTCGGTCTGATCTTGAGAATGATTAAACCGGATAATAAGGGCTGGTTTGGTTATACGCCTACATGTATACGTGTATTAAAAAAGAGGAAATAGATGGGAATTATAAAAAAAATGCCCACACGCAGGCTTCGAAGCAGTGGCTCTAACCTCCAGTTTACAAGTCTGGCGCTCTACCACTGAGCTATACGGGCTCTTTTGTTAAAACTCACGCATATATACTAATATATCCTAAAAGTTTAAATATGATTATATGCATCCATGTGTATTTGGAAGCAGAAGTTTTGGTAGAGATTAAAGGAGGAGGTTGCCAAGGAAAGATCTTCTTTTTTATTGAGTTTGTAGCACCAAACATAAATGCAAATATACCATGTGTATATAAACAAACTAAAACACTTACATCTCACAAGAGATTTGGACAAAAATAAGCAACTTAGAAAAAACTAAAGATATGACATTAACTCAACACACATCATCCTTATGCAGATGTAAGGTTTCTGCATTTTTGTTACTTATTTGAGAGTACTAAGGATACATGGCTTTTTCAGCCTAGATTAGGTACAACAAAGTGCTCATCATCATTATCATCTTTGATCTCTAACCTCGGCTTCTTGTAAGAAACATTCGACTTCATGGGTCTATACGAATGAGCATGACCTGAATGCGAAACAGAAAGCTCTGGAACTTGAGCTGCAGGAAGTGTCTCGTGATCAATCTGATCACCCAAAAAACCCATGTCTGAAGAAAACCACTCTAACTCTCCAAGATCAAGCTGTTCTTTCTGCTCAAAATTTTCAAACAAAGAACAAGTCAAACAACAAACAAAAGTACTTAAACTACTCAACATTCAATCTCAACCTCATATCCTTAACCTTATCATTGAATTCAGGAGCAGAGAAGTGGAAGAAATCGTCAACAGGCCACGAAATAGGACTAGTAGCACAAGAAGGTTGTTCCTGGCTCGGTGTTTTAGCTTGAACCTGATTAGCTTTAAGTTGGTTTCTTGATGGCTTAAGATGGTTCTTCTCTGTTTCTTTACTGCATCTACTTGAGGTGAGATCTACTTTGATACCAGTGGCTAAAAACCTCTGGTGATTAGCAGAGGGAGAATTTGCTAAGTGGATTGATTCGTCGCAGTCTCTGCATAGCAAAGCTCTATCTTCTACACAGAAAATGAAAGCTGCCTTCTCCTACATACAAATCACAAGCAAGAGTAACAAACATCAAAATCTTCTGCGTGTTGTTGCTATAAGATCTAAAGATCGTAACTTTACAATAGATTGCAGATTCCATAGTAACTAATCTCTCTGTTCTTTAACAAGATCTAACCAAATACACAGAGAGAGAGAGAGAGAGAGATAAAGAAGCTTACTTGGCAGATATCACAGCGAGGGAACTTGGTTGGGAGAGAATTGAGATGGAGGCGTTGGTGTTTGCTTGCGAGTTTGTTAGCTGCGTGAACCTCTATGTCGCATTTAGGGCAAAGAGCTACTTCGTCGGCGCAACATATCACCGTCGCCGGAGATTTCTCACAGACATCACACTGTATCTTCATCTTCTTTTTCTTCCGAAACTAAAGTTTCTCTCTTTCTTGATTCTTGATTTCAAGATCAATAAATACTTTGAGAAGATTATCAAAGGGAAACACTGTGCTTATTACAGCAAGGTCTCTTTGGGTCCCATCTCTTCTTCTGCGGCTCTTATTACAGGAAAGCTTATTTAGATATTATTATTTTATTCTGTTCGGACATCTTTTTGAATGCTCAATAACAAAATGTCTTCAAGTGGAATATTACACACAAGACATTCACGTTATCTGAAAAAATGACGACATATTGTTTATATGTGAATGTGTCTATGAGATATTTTTCGACATGGTTTTTTGTCACTATCAAGTGAACAATATCACATAAGAGACAATAGTCCATTTCCAAGACAAAAGTTGCCATTGTCACATGAATCATATTGTTGGATATTTCAATCTTACAAAACACAATCTATACATGAATCATTTTGTTAATTAAGAAATTATAAGCTTTTGTTTTGTTTTGGTAATGAAACCAATCAAATTCAAAGAATTGTCAAAGTAAACTCACAAAAACACTTGCGGTTTCTCTTCCTTATGATCACCATGAGAAGTATTGTTCATGTTGACTGTATCCTGATGAAGCAGATTAGAGAATCCATTCTCAATCGATTTCCACCAGACCGCTCCGTGTTAGCTTGATGATCGATACCGTTGCTCAAGGAGAGTTCGATAGACACGGCCGACTCGGTCGTAGCTCGCAGAATCTCACAGCTCCTAACAGCTTCTCAGGAAGCTCTGCTTCGGTTTGGCTTTCAATGAGGAAAGCAATATCAACAGTCAACGTTGTTACGTATCCAAACGCGAGGTGAACAATGGCGCTAGCCACCATCGAAGAGCCTACATCAATATCAACCTCCACAAAGTTATCCCCTGAAACGTATTTGCAAGACAGTGCACGTCCGATCACACATATTGCTTGCTCTCCAACTGCTTTTCTTACTATCCAGGGACCTTTGACAATGTTCGCAATCAGTTTTAGTCTCGATGTCTTAAACCCATCATCTCCTTTGAGAAACCGATCCATCAGCGAGCCTTCAATGATAGGCTCCCTAGCAACAAAGTAAGCAACTGCGCTGTAATTGTCTTTATGAGGAAGCTGGAGATTAAACGCCCAAACAAAAGGCTTGGCTTCGCCTTTCTTAAACTCCTCGTTGAAAACTCTCCTGATTCTGGTGCTTGGATAACTTAGAATCTCGGAAAGCTTCTTAGTACCTTTGATCCAATCGAAACCAAGAGGCTTTAGAAGGAAATCACCTGCAGGTACTTTAACCTTGTCAGTGAGATAGTTTGGTCCTCTAACCATGAATGTGTCGGGAGACGGTGTTGTCCAAGTGTTTTTGAACTTGTCTGGCTTAAGACATGGAACAGATCCTTCTGATTTTACTCTTTTGATCCATTCGCTCGGTTCTTGCCAGCCATCCATATTCTTCTAATGAAAACCCGCAACACACAAGCACAAATAAATACAAAATCTTGATCAAAAGCAAAGAAAGAACATAGTGAACAAAGGCTTCACCTTTGTAATCGAATACACAGAGACGAAAACAACGATTAAGAGGTTTCACGAAGAATCAGCAGACAATAAATCAGAAGAAAAAATAACAAAGATAAAAAAAAGTATACGGTGTTCATAAGATAAGGAGCGAATAGCAAAAACCTTAATTAATCAAAGATGAGAATGATTCTCCGAAAACCCCTAACTATGAAATCAAGAAGATGATTATTCTCTAATTTTAGTTACGAGCAAATCATTAATCCTTAGCGACGGTAGTTACGAGCAAATCATTAATCGTAGCAATTATCGCTTTGATTTCGTATAAATCCAGCTAGCTTACTTTAAAACAAAAAAAACAAATTAAATGGATTATTTACTAAATACACAAAGTAATGAAAAATTGAAAAATTAATTTTGACAACAAAAAAAAAATTGAAAAATTAACAAAATATGTAAAATATATCTTCTTTTTCTTGGACAAAAACGGTAAAATATTTCCCAGCAAATAAATAATGTTTAATTTTTTAAAAAGTTAAAATGAAAACCGTAAAAAAGGAAATACATAAATAATGATTTTTTTTACTTTTACCCACTTGTCTTCCCTATCGTAACTATATTCGCCGTCTTACAAAACTCACCGTATTAGCCATCTCTTCTCGCTTCTTCTCCACCGCCGCCGCCGCGGGAGAATCATAACTTGCTTCTCTCACCTTCTTCAAGTGGATTCACCGGAGAATCACACGAATCGTCTCTATAGACATGGATCCTCGTCAATTCGAACACATCGTAAGTCATTCTAAACTTCGTCTCCCTCGATTTCTCTCGAGATTTTCAAAATTGGAAATCAGAAAGCTCTCAATAGATTGTATTATTGATTATTACTAGGTTTTGTGTTAAATTTCTGCAAATATGTATCAATCAAGTTTCATCTTTGTGTAGTGCATTTGTTTATATCTCTCAAGGCTTTTTTCTTTGTGAATTTAGGTTGTTGGTGGTAATGATATACACAGCATTGTAATGTCATATCTTGTGCATAACTGTTTCAACGAAACTGCTGAATCACTTGCTTCTTATGTTGGAACAAACCAACCTATGATTGATCATGACAATATAGAGACAAGAAAGCGTGAGTATAACACTTTTCTTTTCATCTATTTTTTACTTGTTGTTTAAACTTGAATGATATGCTTATGCAACTATGTGGTTGTTGTTGTTGTTGTATGTTTTGATTTTGATTATCGAATATCCAGAAATAATACGTCTTGTAATGGAGAGGAAGGCTTTGAAAGCTGTTGAATTAACTGAACAAGTAGCAAAAGACTTGCTTGAGAATAACAAGGATTTGCACTTTGATCTTCTTTGCCTTCATTTTGTGGAGCTAGTTTCTGTTGGGAATTGGTGAGAAATTACTATTGGTTCTCAATAAGTAACTCGGGTTTATCGGTGTTTGTTAATCTTATAAGGGGTCTTTGCATGTGCAGCGCAGAAGCTCTCGAATTTGCTCAGACAAGATTGGCTCCTTTTGGGAAGGTCCAGAAATATGTAGAAAAGCTTCAAGTGAGTCTGAATCTAGTTTGATCCTCTGTACCATCTTGATGTATTGGCGATTATATGTTACTTAACTCGAGCCTGTTTCCTTGTGACACAGGACGTAATGGCTTTGCTAGCTTATGAAGACCCTAAGAGATCTCCAATGTTCCATCTTTTGAGCTCTGAATACAGACAACAAGTTGCTGATAATCTGAACCGCACAATTCTTGGTCAGTTCTTTTTACCCCTGGCTTCCTGTGGCCTTTACAGATTACAAAAGTTTACTAAACTTTCACATCGTCGTCCAGAACATGAAAACCATCCAAGATACACACCAATGGAAAGGCTCATACAGCAGGTTACAGTCGCGAGACAGTACTTGACTGAGGAAAATGGCAAAGTAATCACAATGTTTTAGTATTTACTCAAAAATCTATTTGTTGTAGAAACCTTGGGAATGGTGCCTGTGTTAAAACAATGTTTCATTGTCTTGTGATAGGATGCGTTTCCTCCATTCTCATTGAAAGATTCACTCAAAGGCTAAAGACTGCAGGATGGCTATAAAGTTTGCTAAGCACTGTCATATATGCTTTTTCAAGTACATCTCCACTCCACTGTTTAAATATTTCTTCATTTCCGACAACACATGGAGAAAAGGTTAGCCTTCCATGGACACAGGAGATCAATATTGTCTCATACGGTTCTGTTTGGTTTGTTCAGTTCTTTACAGGAAGATTGTTACCTGTACGGTGCAAATGCAACCCATGTTGGGAAACTCGTTTTGTAAATTATCCTTTTATGTTTTGATACATAACTCAGAAATTTAAGATTTGCGGAATAACAAAGCTTCAAAGAATTTGAACATGTTGAATAAAGAACTATAGGGTGCAAAAAACATGTTCTAACCAAATCCACTATCCAAGAACTTTTTTAAGACATGTAAGATTATACAAAGAGAGAATTGTAAACTATCAACATAAGAACAATGCCTTCACTAACAACTTCTAAGCTGTCTTGTGCACCTGTTCAGGGAGAAAGCACCACAGCGCTGTACTCGGATTGAGAAAGAAGGTCTTCTAAATTAGTCACTAACACAGTCTACAAATCGTCAGTCATTTGTTGAAGGAGCCTCAAGATCAGGTGACATCATGCGCTCTTTCTGACCCTGAGAAGACACTGGCCTTCTCAGCTCCAAGACGCCGCTTTGTTGTTCCTGCTGCAGAAGCTGAATCTGATACAGTTGGTTGTTGTTGCCGCAACTGAATTTGCTGTTGCTGCTGTTGTTGTTGTTTCTGTGAATGGATGTGGAGCTGCTGAAACTGTAGTGCGGCTAAATTAGTTCGTATTGACTGATTATTGGGATAGAATTGCTGGTTTGATCTAAAAGAACCATAGTTCATCACTGATCCACCATTTGAAACACCTTGCCCTGTCAATACCTTAAGATCCTGTACTTCATCCTTCATTTGATCGTTCAATGCTGTCAAATAAAAGGAAGACAATTCATTCAAGTATCATTGTGAGCCATGCTTGGTTTACACGTTCTATTTTAGTGAATATTTAGTTTGACAAAAGAGCGAGATAGCAGCTTGTAAGATAGTGTTTTTGAGAAAAAGATCATCACCGTCCTGCAGGTGAACTTGTTGCTCTATAGTTTGTACTCGCAGTTTCAGCTCATTGTTTTCAACACTCATGCCGTTTGTATCTCTCTGAAACAGCACGGAGAAAAGAGAACAAGATTAAACCCATAAACTCTACAACTAAACTTGGCCTGCAGGAGACTACTACACACTGATTCAACAAACCTGTAAGAGAGTCAACTGGGCGGAAAGAGATGTCGCCTCTGATTGTAAAGTCAGTACTTTCCTCTCGAGCTCTGCTATGTATCTCATCTTCCTTTCTTTCGACCTCGCAGCAGACTGTCTATTTGCCCATATCCTATCAAAAACGATACAACATGTCATGCATTTTTCTCCAGCAAAGAAGGGAACATACACAGAAAGATAACAGAGAAAACATAATACAATACCTTTTAGCACGTTTTGGATCAATGAGAGCAAGCTCAGAAAGCTTAGCAGCAGAGATGGCTTTCTTAGAATCAACTCCAGACAAATCTTCATTCCCAGACATAAGCATCTCAGGCTTGATAGTTGTTGAACCATCCATAGATTGGCTATGTTGGTGCCTGATTCTCGGTCTTTCACTAGAGCTACTAGGCATACCCTGAACATTAGAATTCAATCCCACTTCATTCCTCCAAGCCGGCTCACCGATCTGAGATGAGGAAGACGTAGCCGAAGAAGAATTGAATTTATCCATATCAAGATACATATAAAGCAAATCTTCATCAGTATCATCAGAGAAAGAAGGTACATCATCAACAGCAGAACCAACAACACCAAGATCACAATCAAAGCTCAAGTCATCAGGAAGAGTAAGAATCTCTGAATGAGCTCGACGATGGCCTAGATTCTTATGTGGGTTATCTGACATTAGTCTAATATCATAGCTAAATCTATTAGAATCTGAGCTGCTGCTGCTGCTGCTACCACGTGGAGCTAAGTGATGAAATGAAGACTCAGATTTCATTGCAGAACCATTTAAATTTGGTGAAAACGAAGAGTAACGACTCGATGATGGAGGAGGAAGGCCTCCACTAGGTGGAGAAGGAGCCAGCGATTTCTCCTTATCCATTTACAGAATCTGAACTATACCCACTAATCTGCACACGATCATTAACGAAATCGAAACGAAAAAACAGTAAATTGTAGTGAAAGATGGATTCTTTTCACGAACTTACATAGATCTAGTTTCAGCTGGATAAGCCTAGAATGGCCCAAAGGAGAGATCGGAGAGAGTTATTAGAGGGTTTAACTGAGAAAGTTAAAGAGTTTCCAAACGAAATTACGAGAAATTATCGGTAAAGAGAGAGAAACTGGAAGGTAAAAATCAGAGAGATCCAAGGAAGAAGACGAACATTCTCACTTTCATTAAAAGGATTCTATACGAAGTTACGAACGCACCAGAAGATAGATTTTACCCTCTTTTTAAAAACCAAAAAATAAATTAAATTACTTTTAAATTAAACGGTGTCGTATTGTGTTTAATTAAGTTATATGGGCCGTGTGGTAAAAGGTAAGGCCCATTGTTCTTGAGGTAAACCTTGTGAATCATCTAAGAGTATATTGTTACACCAAGTTAGTGTTATAAGAGTAGATGATAAATGAATGAACGATGCCAAATTAATTGAGAAATATGATTCACATGCATAATTCTATCTATGTATATGAATTGTGCTTGTCTATTAATAGTAAGAATAGGTACATGTAATATAAATGGTAAAGAATTGTTAAATATATATAGGATAGGGTATTGGGGTAGCGATGGAGCAACATGTGACTTGCCTCATAAACTCTCTTTGCCATATTTGTGGAAGTCGAGCTTGGAAGACTAATGACACTTCTCGTAACATTTGGTACGTAACGTTACGTACGTTGTTGTACACATTTTATTGTGGTCCTTATACCATTGTGGTGTGTGTTATCACGGTATCAAACATTTAAATTATAAACCTTATATAGGACAAGAGTATAGTATTATAGAGTTTTCTTTTGTCCATCATCAAAATATTACATTAATATAAAATTAATTACTTAAATTAACTTATAGTATATGAGTAAGAACAAATTCATTAATGTACATAATTGAATTAAAATAGCGATTAAAGTCTTAAGTGCATATCTGATAATGCGGAACTAATTAATAAATCGAACAATTAATTTGCGTAAAATATGAGTTGTGAAGTATCTTACTTTAAAAGATAAATGGGAGAGAAAAAAAAACGCCAAGTTTTCCGTTAGTTTCCGTAACGATCAAGAGAATGACGTCAGCAAAACACCGTGACGCCGTCAAGCTCCGTCTCTGCTTCCAGCTTTTCAGGTGACCTAACGTCTATCGCGACGTGAAAGCGCCGTGAAGCAAAAATAGTGTACACGTCAGCATTATATATCATGGGAGATTATATTGATTGTTTGGATATATATGAAACGGTAACTTTTAAAAATTATAGTCGGTGTTACATCATAATAAAGGTAACGTTTTCTAACCGTTGTGAGTTTAATTAATCTTTTAATTACATAATTAAACCATAAAATTACACATACATATTCTATTGACCATTTAAAAGCAAGGTGTTAAAAAAGCCCTAATTAGGCATTCAAGAACGTTGGCTATAATATCAAAAACAAACCGCGTCTCGTTCTTTAGCCATTGACAATGTTATAAGTTACTACAAATTTCTAGGGTTTGGTCTTAATACACATTTAATTTATAGGGTTTGGTCTAATTAATACACATTTAATTTCTAGGGTTTGGTATTGATTTGTCTTCCATTGTAAAGGGTATAATAAATAAGCTAGATTGTTACATCAAGTTATATAGTGTAGGCGGAGAGTAGAATATCGAATGAACTGAAACCAAGTTGAGAAATATGATTTACGTGTGAATTTTGTTTTTGAACTTTTTATCAGTCCATTTCAGCTTTATAACTATAAAGAATTTCATTTCTATATAAATGATTCAAAGATATATATTTATAAAGAATTTAGCATGCATATTGTTAAAAGTTAATATTTATTTTACATTAGTTTTATTATAATAGAAAAGAGAAAAATAAGTAAATTTAGTAATAGTATTTTTTATGATAAACAAAATTACTAGTTAATATGCAAAAATAGGAATAGTTAATAATTGATATATAATCACAAAACCTTAAACGTCAAGAGATGCCGACAACAAAAACGTAAAGAGGTATGGATCAAAATGCGCGTGTCTTTTATGACGTAAAAGCAATTAGTACGATTATTTATTCATTTAAATAGCAAATGTCTAAGGTTTCTACATGTGCTTTTAATTATGCTTCACTCCTAATTCTAGACTATCTAATCTATCATAATCGCTACGCTAAACCATTAATCAATGAGAAATTCACAAAACTACACTCTTTCAACTCTTCTTTCACAAAACTACACCTAATTCAATATTTTCACAAGTTTACACCCTTTCAAAAATTTAAAAGCTTGATTTACTCTTTTAAAAATTACCAAAATTAAATCTTTTCATTTGGGTTCGCTAATTAGTGTTTAGGGTATAGTATTAAGGAGGTAGGATTGTTTGTGTAGAGTTTATTTGGATTTAATTTTGAGTGCTTAGGTGTAGTTTTGTGAAGTATTTTGGAAATGGTGTAGTTTTGTGAAATGTAATTCAAATGGTGTAGTTTTATAATTCTCCCTTAATGAATCCCTATAACATTATTTGTAAATTAGTTTCTTTATGTGTTATGTTTTTTTACGAATTCATTCATCAATCCTAGGGGTGTCAAAATGGGTCAAAATAAATGGGTTGACTCGATTCAACCCAACCCATCAACCCAAATGGGTCAATTTATTTGAATCAAATGGGTTCATGGGTCATATGGGTTGATGGGTAAAATGGGTTGAGTCAACATGGGTCATATTCAAATAGGTTCATGGGTCATTTGGTTGACCCATTTGACCCATCAAATTTAATTAATCAATTTAAATCTAATTACACAACAACAAAAAACCAATCAAAAATCGTGAAATCGCTTTAACGTCGAAATCGCAAAATCGCATTAACGTCGAAATCGCTAAATCGCGTTAACGTCAAAATCGCAAAATCGCTTTAACTTCGAAATCGCAAAATCGCATTAACGTCGAAATCGCTAAATCGCGTTAACGTCGAAATCGCAAAATCGCTTTAACTTCGAAATCGCAAAATCGCATTAACGTCGAAATCGCGAAATCGCGTTAACGTCAAAATCGCAAAATCGCTTTAACTTCGAAATCGCAAAATCGCTTTAACTTCGAAATCGCGTAATCGTCGAAATCGCGAAATCGCGTAAACGTCGAAATTGCGAAATCACGTTATCGCGAAATTGCGAAATGGCGTAAATGTTGAAATCATGAAATCGTCGAAATAGTGAAATCGCGTTAACGTCGAAATCGCAAAAATCGCGTTAACGTCCAAATTGCGATTTCGCGTTGTTGTCAAAATCGCGAAATCGCATAAATGTTGAAATCGTGTTAACAAAATCGTGAAATCATGTTATCGTTGAAATCGTGAAATCGTGTTATCGTCGAAATCGTTAAATAAGTTATCGTCGAAATCGTGAAATCGCGATATCGTGTTAACGTCGAAATCATGAAATCGCGTTAACAAAATCGTGAAATCGCGGTAACATCGAAATTGTGAAATCGCGTTAACAAAACCGTGAAATCGTGAAATCGTGTTAACGTCGAAATCGTTAAATCAAGTTAACGTCAAAATCGTTAGATGGGTCAATATTGGGTAACCCATTTACCCACTTAACCCACTAAGTTAGATGGGTCATGGGTTGACTCAACCCATATAACTAATGGGTTGGGTCAACCCATGACCCATTAACACCAAACCCATTAGGGTCATGGGTTGAAATGGGTTGGGTGACCCATTTTGACATCCCTAATCAATCCCTATCTTATGTACATAATGTAACACATGTATTTGATAACAATATTTTTTTTTTATCAATTTTCAATTAAAAAAAACTATAGGTATACTAGATTACGATACACGGATAAAACTTTAAATAAAAAAATGTAGATTAAAAATAACAATTATCATAATTTTTGTAAATGAAACGTGTAATTTGATTTTAATTAAAACTTATGATTTCCATGATTTTGGCGGAAACCTACTTAATCATATATAATAAATAGAAAGGAGTTTTGCGTACGTGTCGTCCAAAGAGAAAAATAAGGAAATTATTTTAAATTTTATTAATTTAATATTTTCGAAAATTGTTTGTAATTATCTCTTTTATTTCTCATAATTTATATTTTTATATTTAATTAATTTAATATTTTTGAAAATTGTTTGTAATTATCCCTTTTATTTCTCATAATTTATTTTCTCATATATTATTTATTAATATAATATTTTCGAAATTTCAAGAAATTTACTAAAAAGTGTAAAATATATTTTTGGTATTTTAATTTATATTATAATTTAAAATATTTAATTATCACTAATATATTGAAATTTACTAAAAAAGTGTACAATGTCTTTTTGGTATTTTAATTTATATTATAATTTAAAATATTTACTTATTACTAGAAAAAATTAAAGAAATTGTTTTATATTTAATTAATTTAATATATTCATATATAATAAATGACAAGTAGTTTTGCCTACGTGTTTGTCCAAAGAGAAAATTAAGAAAATTGTTTTATATTTAATTAATTTAATATTTTCGAAAATTGTTTGTAATTATTCATTTTATTTCTCATAATTTATATTACCATATATTAATTATTAATATAATATTTTCGAAATTTCAATAAATTTACTAAAAAGTGTACGTTATCTTTTTGGTATTTTAATTTATATTATGTATACAATAAATGACAAGTAATTACATTATATAGATGATTTGACCTGCGCCTAAATAAATTTCAAACAAGAATACCATATATACCAAAATTTGAAATTTATTATAAATTTTATTAGAAATATCATATATAATAAATGACAAGTAATTTGGCTTATGTGTCGCACAAAGTTAAAATTAAGGATATATTTTAATATTTGATTATGATTATCCATTTTATTTCTCAAAGGTTTATATTATCATATATTCTTTATTAATTTAATATTTTCGAAATTTCAGTAATATTTTTTAAAATATTATCATGTATTTTTTATTAATTTAATATATCTTTTAAAAAATTATACGATGACAAGTTTTTGGATTTTAATTTATATTATAATTAAATATATTTACTATTATTATAAATCATGCATAACAAATATGAGTAATTTAGCTTATGTGTCGCACCTACCACTAGATCTGAAAGGTAAAACCCAAAATTTGTTTAAAAATGTGACTAAACCATATTAATGTTAATTCATGGTAAAGATTGAAACAAGAAAACTAAAAAAAATAAGCAAATGATTTCGAAAACTAAAGAGATAAACTGAAAAAACTTTCGAACAACAATAAAATCGATGAAATTTAAGTATCCATAATTACAAAAAAGAGTAACCAAACACAAGAATATGCTTAATTATAAATAAGCGACTACATACAAAATCTTAAAAGGAAAACTAAATCTAAATTATACAAAATGTATAAAAAACATTAAAGTTCTCAAAATAACAATATATAACCAAGAATATAAAATAAATTAATAATAATTATGGAAGTAATACGTACATTTAAGAAATTAAATCATATAAGGAACGTTGCTACAAAAAAGTAATCGTCAACAAAAAATATAACAATCACATAAATAAAATAAAACAAAAAAATATATAACTTCTATAAAATACGAGAATTGGTCTTCACGTGACAACTAAAATTTTGGGGAAATGATTTTTAAAAAAATATTTAATTAGTTTTATGTATTATTATAGATAACGGAGAAATAAAGGGAAAATAAAAAAATACACTTATTATTAATATTATTATTATTATTATAAATTGTATAATCCATTTTGCTTACATACACGGTGATTCAAGTTTGATCAACAATTTTCTAATATTTATGCAAATATTATAAATGTAACTTCTTTTAAATGTTTGATAACTATTAATTTATTCTAATAAATATGTAAACTTATAATTTTTGACCTGCATCATACAATTTTATATTTTTTGAAATTTAAAGCTATTATTATTTTTAACATCTTCATTAATGAGTTTTATCTAATTCTCATAAAACTAATTTTGTTGAATATATTTTGTTTTATATTATCCAAATTAATTTGTGGACATGTATCTTGAACGTCTTTTTAAGTGTCAAACATATTATTTCGTAGAATAAGAACATACGTAACAAACATATGTTTTAATAGCACACATCCATACGTTTTTAACAAATTTTCATTTTAATTGATGGTTTTTATATAAAATCTCTAACCAAGGCTATATTTCTTGAACAAAAACTCAAAACTATAAAAATATTACAAAATTTTGTATCCAAATAATATAAGTCCACCATAAACACAAAACCAAAATTTTTAATGTTTGTTCTTTTTTCAAGTTTTCATTTTTTTATTGTTAATATATTACATTTGGTTTTATTTATCTCATTGTGATGTTAACATAATTTAAGAAAAATATAATTTTCATTAATATAACATTAAATATGTTTTATTTATTTTTTCTAAAAATTATTTATACCCGCGCCATCAAACCACCTAATCTTAAAAAAATATAATAAAGTTGAATTCGATGTTCAGGAGTTTTTGTTTTGTTTTATTTATTTATTTTACTTGTAGAATTTTTTTTTTTTTTGTTAAACTTTTTTACTTGTAGAATTAAATGGAAACAAAACCACTTCGCTCGAATGAAAACGAAACTGTCGTTTCTTTATTTCAATCAATTCCATATTGGTCCATTGAATATAAATCTGTTAATTAAAAAAAATCTGTTGTCCAAAATGTTGTGGATAGAATTTAAACGACGTGTGTGACGCGTTGAGGATTGACCTATATATATCATGTTGGCTATACTTCCATTTTTTGGCATATACTCCAAAAATTTGTTTTTAATTGTTTGATTTTCAAAAATATTAATGTAGTTTTATTTATTGATGTTTGTGAATTGTAGTTTTCAAGATATATTTATTGAAAAATTTGAAACAATCCAAAGGTATTGAAAATTGTTAAACACACATTTATTAATACTTATTTATGTGTATTCTTAATTTGTGTGAAAAACCTATAAGATCAAACAAAAAAGAACGGAGGGAGTATCATTTTTGAAACCTAACTAACTTTTAATGTAATGTCAAAATCATTATATTTATTAAATTACAAAATTCATCCTACAATTTTAATTATTAAAGCATAAAAAGTTTAAAATTTCAATTTAGTTTGTTAATTATTATTATATTACAATAATAAATGCATTTAAAATAACATGAATATCAATTAACTCAAAATTTTAAATTTGTATTCTCAATATTTTTTTGGACTTTGAACAAATGAAAATAATTTAATACAATATATATGATTATGCAAATATATATGATTATTGCATTACACAAAATAACACTTCCTATAAAAGATATACAAAAAATTATAAAAATAGTGAAAAATGATAAATAAAATAAAGAATAAAAAAAACTACACAAACTATTTAAAGTATTGAGTAAATACCTTCATCTAGATGAACAAAAAAACATACAAACTATTTAAGATAAGTGAAAAATATGCAAAAATATAGAATCTGATGAACAAGAAAAAGAAAACAAAAAACATACAAACTATTTAAAATAAGTGAAAAATATGCGATAAGTATAAAAAATTTACAAATTTACAAATATTGTATAATTATATAGGTGAATATGAACATAAATATTAAAAAGGACGATTTAGGTGAATATTATCTATTGAGGTAAAAATTGGGTGGAATGACAAAGTAGTAGATTAATTAGCTAAAATAGTAAGAGAGAGAGTATAATTTTTTTTTAATACCAAACTACCCTCAATCTATTTTGTCAATGAAAAGATTCGAAAATCGAAAAATACAATTAGTAGATATTGGTTATTTGATAAATTGATAATATTTATCTATTAACTTGATAAATTATTAACTTGATAAATTATTCCCAATAAACTTAGCATAAGCAATTTGATAAACGACTATTTAGAACAATATAGGTGACTATTTATAAACCAATTATTTAACGATTATGTGACTATTTAAAAACCAGATTTTAAAAATTGATGGTGATTGATGACGATTTTAGAAATATTCCATATGATATATTTCTAACTATAATAAATAGGTGATTATTTATAAACAAACTATTATTTATTTATAGGTGACTATTTATAAACCACAATTTTGAACTAAATAGGTGATTATTATTTTTAAAAGGTAAACATAGATGACTATTTTAGAAATATTTCATATGATATATTTGTAACTATAATAAATAAATGACTATTTTAGAAATATTCCATATGATATATTTGTAACTATAATAAATAGGTGAGTATTTATAAACAAACTATTATTTATTTATAGGTTACTATTTATAAACCACAATTTTGAACGGAAATTTATTTATGATAGACTAGTTCACATGATATATTTGTAACTATAATAAATAGATGTCTATTTTAGAAATATTTCATATGATATATTTGTAACTATAATAAATAGGTGAATATTTATAAACAAACTATTATTTATTTATAGGTGACTATTTATAAACCAGAAATTTCACAAAGGGAAATTTCATGTGAATGTTAAAACAAAAGGAAAACGGTGTGGAATTATAGGTGACTATTTAGGTGACTAGTTCATATGATATATTTGTAACTATAATAAATAGATGACTATTTTAGAAATATTTCATATGATATATTTGTAACTATAATAAATAGGTGAGTATTTATAAACAAACTATCATTTATTTATAGATGATTATTTATAGGTGACAATTTGTTTATAGGTATTTATTTAGGTGGTAGTTCATATGATATATTTGTAACTATAATAAATAGCTGACTATTTTAGAAATATTTCATATGATATATTTGTAACTATAATAAATAGGTGAACATTTATAAACAAACTATTATTTATTTATAGGTGACTATTTATAAACCACAAATTTCAAAAAGGGAAATTTCATGTGAATGTTAAAACAAAAGAAAAACGGTGTGGAATTAATTTGTATTGAAAGTGTATTACGGCGAGTGTTAGCAAAAATGAGTAAGATAAAGATGTAAATTGGGTGTATTATCTATTGAGGTAAAAAAAATTATACTCTCTCTTACTATTTTAGGTGTATTACCTCAAGTGATTTGACGGGAGAGAGAGGTCTTAATCGAAAAGAACCCCATAAACAAAATAATTTGCAAGCAAAACACATTTTGTTAGATTGGGGCCCAAAAGTAATTCTACCTATGAATAGAACATCCCATATATTTACTTAATTAACTTTCAAAAAATGACACTACACCTAATTTCCCCTATTAAAAATGAAAGAAATTATTAGAATCATCAAGAAAAACAAAACAAAATAATTTTTAAAAGTAAAAGTAAAACTTTCAATATCTACTAACATATATATTTCCAATATAAAAAAAACAAATCCGCCAGTATTGAGAGTTTCTTCCCAGTACTAATAAAGTTGAATTTATGTTCAAGAGTTTTTGTTTTTATTTTACTTGTAGAATTAAATGGATACAAAACCATTTCGCTCGAATGAAAACGAAATTGTCCTTTCTTTATTTGACTCAATTCCACATTGGTCGATTGAATATTAATCTTTTAGTTAAAAATCTGATGTCCAAAATGTTGTGGATAAAATTTAAACGACGTGTGTGACGCGTTGAGGATTGACCTATATATATCATGTTGGCTATACTTCCATTTTTTGGCATATGTCCTTTTTGAAACCTTACTAACTGTTTTTTTCTTGAACCTAACTAACTTCTAATGTAATGTCAAAATGAATTAAACATTGCTAGATAAACCTTACAATAACAAAAGATTAGGAGATACTAGGGGTGGGCAAAATGAATTAAACATATTTTCTATGAAGGTTTAATCACTCTTTTATATATTTAATTATATTTCGGGTTTCGGGTCGAGTCGGGTTCGGGTTCGGGTTTTCGGGTCTTGAAATATAAAACCCGTTCGGGTATTTGGTTTGTTTCGGTTCGGGTTCGGATCCTTATTTTCGGATAAGTTTAGACATGAAAGAGTGATTAAACCTTCATAGAAAATATGTTTAAAATATTTAAAAAACTAATGAAAAACACAATTTTATAATTTTCCTAATATTTGTATGTTATATTCTCGCACAAAAGAATGATAAAACATATTGTTCATTTATAAATAACAATATTATTTTGTAAAATTGTATTAAACATCAAAGTTCATGTCAAATGACAAAACTTGAGCAGAAAATTGACTCGAACCCCCGAAAATTCAGTGGTTTTTTATATCTAAGGTTTTAATAGTCCGATTTTATGAAAAATAGAGACCGGATTGACATACTTTTCATTGTTAAACGAGTCATATCAAAGTTTCAAAACACTATGTAGTTATTGTTTTTTAATGATAAATAGTAAATTATACGTAAAGGTAAATATTCAACATCGAAATGACAATGATAATCTTTTCGATGATAAATATTAAAATAGTAATAGTAATAAATTTTTGTAAATAAAACATTATAAAAACCAAAATACAATATATTTTCTATATATACTTCAAATTTAAACTCCGCGTTTAACGCGGATCACATGAGATACAAATTCTTTTTATTTCATTTTGTACTACACATTGTTTTTACCAATAAACATTTTTTCTATTACGTAAATTTTTATCCCGTAAATTCCTAGTCTTAATTAAAAAAGGGAGGAACAGAAAAAAAAATTGGCCAACCAAATGGCTTTAATTATTTTCCTAACTAAAAACCTAACTTGAGAGACAAGAGAAAATACAGAGATAAAGTGTACAAGTTAAACATTATTTTGTTATTATAAGCAGTGTTATTTACTCAAATCCACCGTTACAATTCTTAATCTCCACAACATTAACAAAAGCTTCAATATATACTCCTATATATATAACCTTTCTCACAATAATACAACTCAAAATATTATCTTAAACACACACAAACAAACCCATTCCGCAATGGGTAACACCACCAAGGACAATGGCTCTAGCCAAACCAAAACCGCTGCTAAGGCAAAAAGACCATTGTTTTTCAGAAAATGGACACGGTCCGATGTAGTAAGAGCTTCTGCTGTTGTGTCCGTGCATGTGTTGTGTGTGATGGCTCCTTTCAACTTCAAATGGGAAGCTCTCATATTCGGTTTGATTCTCGCGGTGGTGACTAACCAATGCATAACATTCTCATACCATAGAAACTTGACTCATCTAAGCTTTAAGCTACCTAAATGGCTTGAATATTCATTCGCCTATTGTGCCCTTTTCGCGCTCCAGGTAAATTAATAATTTCTTCAACAAGAAACTAAAATACTACTAGTACTTATAGTTTGGTATTTCTGTGTGAAGGGTCATCCAATAGATTGGGTGAGTACACATAGGTTCCATCATCAGTTTACGGATACGGACCGTGACCCACATAGCCCTATCGAAGGGTTCTGGTTCAGTCATGTCTTTTGGATATTTGACACCAATTACATTAGAGAAAAGGTAACATAACGTTTTACAATATATATTTGATGTTATGTAAATCCATCTTTTATATATATTGTAATAACAAAGATGTATGTAACAGTGTGGAGGACGTAGCAACGTGATGGACTTGAAGAAACAATGGTTCTATAAGTTTCTTCAAAAAACAATTGGTCTTCATATTTTGGCATTTTGGACCCTAGTCTATCTTTGGGGTGGTCTACCTTACCTAACTTGCGGCGTGGTAACATCTCTATTTTATATGTTCGTGCTAATTACTTTGTTTTTGTACCATACATATCCATTAATCAAATTTGTCAACTAAATCATTGAATTTATTCAAAACATTGTACATTTTATGCAATATTTTTTAGGGTGTTGGAGGAGCAATAGGTTACAATGGGACATGGCTCATAAATTCAGCATGTCATATTTGGGGTTCACAAGCATGGAACACTAAAGACACCTCTCGTAATGTTTGGTATTTTACACACTCTTGTCTCTTTATGGTCAATAAAAACCAAAACCTGCCCATAACAAAACCAGTTTCTATGCTTTGTAACTTTTAACTTGAAACTAATTTTGAATGATCATTGCGGAATATGGTGTAGGTGGTTAGGACTATTCACACTAGGAGAGAGCTGGCACAACAACCACCATGCCTTTGAGGCGTCGGCTAGGCATGGACTAGAATGGTATCAAGTAGACATAACTTGGTATCTCATTCGATTTTTCCAAGCTCTCGGTTTAGCCACCGATGTCAAATTGCCTACCGAAGCTCAGAAACGCAAGTTGGCTTTCGCTCGTTGATCTCGGTCTCTTATCTCTTATATATATATCCAGATTTCAAAACTTGTTTATGTAACTACTAGTACTCATCACACAAACTCTTTATTTATGTAAAGACTATTTAAGAAATAATCTGTTCTCATAAGCTACTAAAACTAGTCTATTCAAACCAGTTACCGTTTAAGTACATTCCACATGGTATATGAACAATGAAAACAGATAAAACGGATAAGCTTGAAAAGAGTAACAAACCTTGTGCGGCAGATGAGTTTAGAAGATGTAGTCAGGTAACTTCAGAGGAAACTCTGCGACGTTTACTTCGAATTCACTCCCTTTTGGATCTTTCAAACTATATAAAACAACAGAACCAAATGTCAAGATTCCGATCAAATTCTACGGTTTAACCATTACTACTCTGAGTTCTTAAAACATTGTCGTCGATGAAACATACCTTCCAGGCACAAAGGTGAAAGACCCCTCAATAGATCCACTAGTTGTTGGAAAATTAGAACAGCTTTCATACACAAACTCTTCCTCCCCTGGTCGTAAGAGTGGGTACTACAAAAGACAGAACACGATTGTCAGTCTAACATTTATGCTCAATAAGGATGTTTCTATAGTTAAACGCTTACCTTTCCTATCACAGCTTCTCCATTAACATTATCTATTACCGCATCACCAGCTTTGATAGCCCAATGCCTCCAATACAATTGACACGAGCTGTGGTGTGTCCCATTCAAAAAGCATCCTTCAGGCAAGAGAGACATGCGGATTGAATAAGCGTACCAGTAAGCAGGTGTCTGATCCCGAAGATTAGATATTTCCGGGATAAACACAGACGAAGCACGCACCTGAGATGCAACAAGGCTTATGATATCTACTAATTCAAAACTTGAAAATATCGATAACTAAACATATTGCTTATACCTGCACACCATTAGTTACAGAGACTGAACACAAGGGAGGAATCTCTGGGAACAAACATATACTTTTGATGTTTTTATGTACACGGGTTTTTATTGTCCCCGTTTGTAGCTTCCTGCAATGTTCTTCTAGCCAAAGCAACATGGCATCTTGTTGCTCATCGTTGTTGATATCGTGAACCGATCTAACCAAAGAATCAGGCACACAAGGAAGCATTTGACCTGTACTTGTCCCTGTATAAAGCTGGCCGTTTGTGCAGTCTAGGAAAAAGATCTTCATACTTGACGTTGCGGATGCAGCCACAACGATAAGATTCGATCTGATGGAGATACCGAGATGAAGCAAAGTTTCTTTCGTCTGCTTCATCACCTCCTTAAGAGGCAGCAAGTACACATTAACTTCATGAGAATAAGCAGAATAGCCACCTATAAGCCCCAAAGACCCATAAAGCTCATCGGAAGAAGAAGATTCTTGTCCATCGACGAAACGGTAAAGAATCCTTGTGGCAAGAGGAAGTTTCACTCTGAGAGAAGTCTCCAATTTGTCAAGATCTTCCTCTGTGGCGCCTTTTCTCAGCGTCGATCTCGCTTCAGGGAAGTTTAAACCAAACCATAGTTTAAGGTTGTCCCAACAACACCTAACGCGCTTAACAAGCTTCCATGGATACATTCTAAATGACTCCCTCCATAACTGATATGCTCTCTGAACAATTAAGAAAGAATCTTCACTGGAACCCACAAAGGAGGAATCAAATAAACAACTATACACTTATAAAAATCTAAACTTTACAGCTTTCAAAAACACACTAAACATAAAAAAACGTCGAAGAAGACAACAAATTTATCGAAAGAAAGTAAAAACTGACCTTGAAGGAAGGAGAAGAATCTCCACGAGGATCGATGGGAGTAGTGATGTTAAGATCAATCGAACAGAAAATTGACCAGAGAGATTCTTCGGAGGCGGAGATATTAAGGCGTTTGCTTACACATGCCACTCTGGCTGTGTTTTCAGGTCCGATTTTAGACAAGATGATGTGTAGAACCAAACCTTCAGCATCCTCTAGACCCATGTCTTTCTCTGATACTGTCCTTTGCTTATCGTCTCTGTTTCAGGTATCTTGTGAATGAATGTTTCTCAATCAGACGAAAAAGAAAGGGTTTTTTACATTCATTTATGGATTAACTAAAACTTTAGGGTTTCAATTAAATTATAAACAAAGTTCGAGGGTATGCGTGAAAAACTTACAAGATGTTTAGGGTAATGAAAACTTGGGCCTGGGCTAATAGATGAAAACTTGCTAAAGCCCAAAAAAATGTTTTCCTTTTTTCGACTTTTCCTTTTTTCACGAAAAATGGAAATATGACACGTGGCAAACTCTTTTCCTTTTCCACGGAAAAAGGATATATGACAGGTGGCAACATCCTAACGGTTATTCTTTAGATCTCCTCGCCTATAAATATAAACGATTTCTCCACCGTATCATCATCACTTTCTATACCAACAATTGCTTCTCCTCCGTTGAGTTTATCTCTCTCCTCCGGTCTCTCTCTCTCTAGAACTAGGAAGAGCAAGAAGCAATACAGTGAGTTTTATGTGTTTACTTATAGGAGTATTTTAAGCAAATCCATGTATTTTTAGGGTTCGTTCTTAGCCTTTTTTCGTTATATTGTAGAAACCCTGATTTTGATTTGGCATTTGTTCGATTCTCATGTGTTGTTGTTGTTGTTATTTAACGTTTGTTTATATGTTGTGATTGACTCAGAGAATGGGGAGTCGTTGAAAAGACATTCCTTTGGAGAGACACAGTTCATTGCTACTTGTAATGGTGTGCCATTTATTTTGTATATATTTCAATTTCTAGACCTAAGAAACTGATACTATGTTTTTGGTTGTTTTTTGCTTTTGCAGGGAGACAATGTTTGGTTGAAACTAAGCCAGGGAAGACACCTTAACACCTTGACTATGTTCATGCTTGAAACAATCCCTATTTAAGTTATCAAACATCTTATTCAGACATATCAAAAGGTTGAAACTATAACTCACTCATATCTGTCTGCACAAAGAACCATTATCTAATGTCTTTAAGCTTAAGCTTTGAAATTTTCTTTTGCTCTCCTCATAATACCCAAAGCTTCTGCTTCATCTGCAGTCTCTGGAATGCCTAATGCCCTACGGATATCCGTGTTCCGGGTGCGCAGAAATGGATTACACGCTTTCTCCATCTTCATTGTTGTCGGAATCTGATAATCACATTCAAAAATCCAATCAGTGTGTATCCATCAACGGTAGTGAAAGTTTTTGAAATGAAAGAAAGATAACCGTTGGTAGCTTCTTTTCACGGAGCTCTGCAACATAAGCTGCGTAAGACTGGAGTACCTCATTAGTTGGTTCCATAGATAAAGCAAACTTGGCATTACTCTGTAAAAAGATCAAAAACACCATTAAAGTCAGGTAAAAACTCACCATGTGTGGTATTTGTGTATGAAAAATAATGCAATAAAGGATCACAAACCAGTGTGTATTCATGGCCACAATATATGCTTGTGTCGTCTGGCAAAGAACCTATCTTCTGGAGCGAAGCTAGCATCTGCAGAACAAGATGAACACTTATGGAGGTAGGTTCCGAGAAACAGACAATTATGAGCAAAAGTATAGATTAATGATTCTTACCTGTTCTGGAGTACCTTCGAAGAGCTTGCCACATGATAAGCTAAATAAAGTGTCACCAGTGAAAGCTGCTCTTGCTCCCGGAAAGTAGAAACTGATATGGCCTACAAGCAGAAACTAACAAACTTTCAATATGAAATGGCTAATGAAGGAAAGTTTGATAACCAACCTAGTGTGTGGCCAGGAGTTTCCATGACATGGACTTCATGGCCAGCAAACAACCATTTGTCACCATCTTTTAGAGCTATATCAATTCCAGGAATCCGGTCCCTATCTACTGATGAGCCAACAACCTAAAGAAAAGCCAGGGAACAGTCTACAGTTTCTTGTTACCTAAAGAAAACTTATAGAATTAAAACAGAGAGAGAGAGAGAGAGAGAGAGAGAGGTTATGTGCACCTACCTTTGCATCATACCTGTCTTTTAATTCCAAATTCCCACCAGTGTGATCATAATGGTGATGTGTATTCAATATATATGTTAAATTTTGACCATTCTTCTTCAACGCGTCCATAATAGGTACAGCTTCAGAAGGGTCAACCACACCAACAGTACCAGTTTCCTCGTCGCGCAAAATATAAGCATAGTTGTCTGAAAGACATGGCACCTGCAAAAAAGAAATGAGGACATATCTACATGAGCTTTGTCAAGAACTAAGGAGCAGATACAAACAAAAAAAGGCATCAACAACAGTAACAAAGTTAAAACACAGACCAGCTCAATTTGCATTGAGGGAGAGACATTGGATACACTGCATAATCTCGACACAGAACCAGATTTATCGGCATCGCGTAGAGTACTAAGAGGCGAAGAGAAGAGCTTCATCACACCAGAGAGAAGAACCTTACTGTGGCTAAGCTGCCTCACACATGGTTGGCTAGTTAGCTTCTGATAAACATTAACAAAAAAGGCAAGAGATTAAGCAGAGCAACAAGACTGGAACCTTATTCACACAAGAACCCACAAGAAAAATTCTCAGTCACTATCTAAGCTTTGATAACTAATGTGAAAATTGATGCAACCAACATTCTAAAAATCGAATCTTTGACTAAACCCTAATCTTAGTGCGTAGTAATATGAACACTGAGACAAAAAGATGATGGAGATTGTACAGCACGAACCATAGAACATCTAAAGAAGGAGGCTATAGAAGAAAATTTCGACAAAGCTTGCATCTTTCTCTCTCTATGTTTTGGTCGATGGATCAGAGAGTATGCGAGTCGTCGCAATTTCTAGAGAGAGAGAGAGAGAGAGCACTGTGCTGGCGTGAGATTCTTCGTGAAAGTTCTAACAATAAAACCGACCCAAAACAACACTTTTGATAAACCAAACCAATAATTGACTTTAAAGTTCTGTTTGTTTAACAGAAACTAGGAATTTACTCGCGCGGGATAAAAATTTACGTAATTGAAAAAGAAATATTTATTGGTAAAAACAATGTGTAGTATAAAATGAGATAAAAAAATTTTGGATCTCATGTGATCCGCGTTAAACATGGAGTTTAAATTTGAAGTATATATACAAAATATATTGTATTTTGGTTATTATAATGTTTTATTTACAAAAATTTATTACTATTATTATTTTAATACTTATCATCGAAAAGATTATAATTGTCATTTCGATGTTGAATATTTATCATTACGTATAATTTACTATTTATCATTAAAAACAATAACTACATAGTGTTTTGAAACCATGTTATGACTCGTTTAACAACGAAAAATATGTCCATCTGGTCTCTATTTGTCATAAAACTCGGACTATTAAAACCTCGGATAAAACCACTGAATTTTCGGGGGCTCGAGTCAATTTTATGTTCAAGTTTTGTCATTTGACATGAGTTTTGATGTTTAATACAATTTTACAAAATAATATTGTTATTTATAAATAAACAATATGTTTTATCCTTCTTTAGTGCGAGAATATAACATACAAACATTATGAAAATTATAAAATTGTGTGATTTCATTGGTTTTCTAAATATTTTAAACATATTGTCTAAGAATGTTTAATCACAATAACCCCAAAATTTAGTGTGTTATATGAAAATAGTGTGTTATATGATATTAAATGGACTTTTTCATTGGGCTTCGAATTTCAATTTAAGGCTTTTCAAAATTTTTAAAGATACGAGACCAGAATTAATCCGGTGATGACACGTAGGATTTTTCTAATAATTTTCTTTATCTGTTTCGTGTATTAATAATATAAGAGACCACATTAATTTTAGTAAAAGGCTTAAAGGCCCATATTGTTATTGGGCCGAGCCTGAAAGCTTATATTCCTATATTCTCTTTTCGTTTTGGGACTTATGGGCTTTACTGTTTGTTTTGGGTTTATGCTATTTTTGTAGCATGTTTTGTAATATTTTCTGTGTACCATTGGACTAGAAAGTAGAAACCCAAATGATATAAAAGATGACAAAGAAAGGATAACAATTATAAACCAGAAAGTTTCCAAAAAAAATATAAAAAGAATATCTAATTAATCTCATCAACTAGCTTTGGTAGCTTTACAAAGTTAATGAAGGAATATACATTACATACATTTGCTTTCAATAATTACACAAAACCATATTGTGTTTGTTTTATTACTTAATAAATAAATAAATAAATGAAATAACCAACACGAGAACAAATGTGATGGCTCAGCCTCGGCACGTGCCTGAACCCTTTGGGATGTTAGTACAACCGTTCGGACCGGACGGTGGCACGGGACCCCGTTGTAGTAACTGGAACACGAACCGGATCTTCTCATCAGCTCGTAACGGCCTAGCCGCTTCCACTTGTGTTGTGTTCAAGAAAATAACCAAGAAACCTAGCAAAATCATTGCAAGTATCAGTTGTTTCTTCATCATCTCTCTCTCTTCTGTCTCTTACTCTTTTTTGTGTGTAATAAAAATTAGAAAAAAACGACAATCTTTTTTTGTTTGGCAAGTAAAAGTTGGTGTATGGCTTTTACTCGTTGTTATACAATTGTTGTGTAACATTTAGTTTGATAATGACTGATATATATAAGGTTTTCGAATATGGATGTTAGCTTGATTGTTAAATTTGGTATCTACGTGTGAGTTTGAGGTTTTTTGGTCTTACTTAGATATATTCTCGTGGCTTGACTTTGATTATAGGAAAGACTTGGTTTTTCAACTTTTGAACCCAAACTATAGGAATTGATCAAACGAATTAAGACACTACACGCTTTTGCCTTGGACCGCAATGTATAATATAACTAAAAATGCAAAAAGGTGACAAGTTTAATTTATAAAAAATGTGATAAGTCAATTTACTATACAGGTTAACACTAGTAAATTACATAACGGTCATTGAGTTTAGTAGAAAAAGCTACTTAAAAAATATTGTTTATTTGTACTTATTGATAAATTAACCCTAATCACAAGATGACATGATTATAACATAAAAACCGAAACCACTAAGCAAAAGAATTTGGAAAAATTCAAATGTCTCATAAAGCGAAAAATCAAAAATTCACAAGTTTGATTCAGTCTTAACTATCAAAGTCTCGACCAATTAAACAAAAGATATGCATTGTTAAGTACATACACACGTACGTCAATTAATACATACACAATGTGTACACAAACCAGTAGTATGTATAAACTATATATTTTAATTAATACACCACAATTTTGAAATTTCAAAGAAAATTATTTTTACTCTCAAAAACAAATTGCAACACACACACACAAAAAACATAATTCACGTGTACTCTATTCTTGGTTTTGTAAACATAATTTCTACTTGGTTTATTTTGGTTTTAAATAATAAAAAACAAAATAAGGGCGTTGACTTTGTTTGCCGCGTGTAACATATATTTGACTTTTCTTTTCTTGCAGACTTTAACATCTTACCAGACATAAGAACAGGAAGATCTGATGTTGCTGCGTTAAGGCCTTGTCAAGATCATGACTTTACCTCTCACTTAGAAAGTCCAGGAACCAAAATCAAACTATGAAAAAGGCTTGAGAGCCTCAACACACACAAGGACCACAAAGCCATACTCTCTTCTTCACCATGAGAGGCAGATCATCATGGACCAGGAACTTCATTATCATTGCTCCACAAGATAATTCTACAAAGACCACATTTTTTTTTGAAGAAGATGAGTTGTATAGTGTTACTCTTAGTATACACTCTCAGTTTCATGCGCATATCCAGCTACGTCTCCCATATGTTCATACATCTCATCAAGCAACAAATAAACCTCATCTGAAGCAGAGTGAGATTTATCAGCTGCAACAAACATATGTACTCCTTTATCTAACACAATCAAGCTTGTTCCAGGACATATCTTTTCTATACACAACTCTCTCATCTTTCCTCTAACCTCTGCAACATCTCTCCACCTATTTTCTTCTGCGTACATACTAACTAAAAGGGCATAATACCCGCTGTTCCTCGGCTCTAGAACCATCAGTTTGTTAAACGCTCTCTCAGCTATCTCTAAGTTCTTGTGAATTCTGCACCCATCAAGCAATGCTCCCCATATAACCGCATTTGGTTCAAATCTCATACTTTCAATTAATTCAAGAGCCTCTTGGATCAACCCGGCTTTGCTGAATAAAGCAACCATGCATCCGTAATGTTCGATATTAGAGGCAATGGAATAGTCATGAATCATGCTACGGTATATCTTCCTGCCTTCTTCAACAAGACCTGCGTGAGTACACGCAGTTAAAACACTCACGAAAGTGACTGCGTTTGGTCTGACCGAATCCATCTCCATCTTGGCAAACATTCTCAGTGCTTCTTGTGCATAACCGTGAGATGCAAGCCCTTCAATGATCGAACTCCAACAAAATAAATTTTTTTCCGGCAAATTAAAGAATACGACAAGTGCGCGACTTAAGTTACCACACTTGGAATACATATCTACCAATGCAGAACCAATGAAGACATCAACAACAAACCCGTTCTGTAACGTGTACATGTGAACCTCCTTACCTATATCCAACACGCCTAGATGTGCACAGGCCGAAATAACAGTAGACATAGTAACCTCATCAGGAACAATCTCTTGCTCTGTCATTTTGTAGAACACTGAGATTGCTTCTCTATATATCTTGTTGTATGAGTAACCTTTGATCATAGTAGTCCATGATATTTTATCCTTCACATGCATCTGATTAAACAATGAATCTGCTTGTTGAACATTGCCTAGTTTCATATACCCATCAATCAAACAGTTCCAAGTAGCTACATTCTTCTCAGGCATATGGTTAGCTAAAGAAAACGCAGAGTCCATATCCATTACTTGAATATAAGCAAAAACCATTGATGTCCAAGCAATATCATCTCTTTCAGACATTTCATCAAACACTTTCCGTGCATCCTTGATTCTGCCTAAAGCAGAGTAAAACCCAATAAGAGTCGTCTGAATCTGAACATGGAAACAAAATCCAAGCTTCCAGATATGCCCTTGAACACATTCACCAAACCCATAAGCAAAAACAGAAGCTTTCACAAGCGAAGGGTATGTGTAGCTTGAAGGAGAAACAGAGTCTCTGAGCATACGGACATAGAGTTTTAGAGATCGAATCGGGTAAGAAGAGCAATTGAAGAAGCCTTTAATCAACGCGTTGTAGACGAAAACGTTAGGTTTCTGAATCTGGGCCATGGAGAAAACCGCGAGATCTATGCGGTTAAAGGAAGTACAAGAAGTGATGAATTGGTTCATAAAGTAACAGTCTTGGTTTTGGCTTGTCTTGATCATGGCGGCTAAAGCAGACTCGAGAAGCTTCGGTGTCGAGCATCGCTTGATTAATTGTAAAATTGGAAGATTGTGGAAGAGTGAAGAAGTTGAGTAATGTCGAAGAAGACGATACTGTACACGAAAGATACGCACTTTGCCCAAAGTATTCATGTGAGGAGGAACTTGGCGTTGTCAATAAAGAAGAAGACTTTAAAAATCTTACTTCAGAGAAGAGACTCTTGCCGAGAAAGAGGGTTACAACTTCACTAAATCAGTGTTGGGCCCAAAACAGTCAAAACGTAAACGGATCTTCAGTTTCTATTAACTGTGGACTTAGGTTAAAATATTTTACTTAAATAATTAAAAAGAGGAGTACTAGAAACGTAGAAGACATCAAAAAGAGTAGTACTAGATAGTAGAAACCTAATTCATTTTTAATTATTTTCTAGTTTTGAATCACATTTGTATAAATTAACCAATTTCTCTTGTGTTTATACTTTATATATGTTATCAAGTATTGTAATTTTTTAGGATGCATCGTCATGTCATAATCATCCCAAATTTCGCCATGGCGTCTAACAATGAACGGAGATACTTAAGAGAAAGAACTTATATTTAAATTGTTTCATTAATATTTGCATAATTATAATCTATTATATAATAGCACAATACTCTTTCAATCTAAGGCATCCACATCATCAACATAAATAATTAAAATAATTCAATTAAAAAATCATTTAATAAAACTCATTCAATATTTATAAAAATCATTAAATATTAATAAACTAATAAAAAACATTCAATATAATATTTAACACTAATAAAAAACATGTATATCAACTTTCTAAAATGAAAATATACAAATTTTTTATCTCTTATACTAATTTTTTGGAATATATTACATATGTCCCATTATCTAAAATTTTCTATCTAAAAACACAAAATTTAAAAGTTATAAATGATGTTTAACATTTATTCAAAACAATTAAAAATTAAGACTACATAATATAAGTAATCATACTATAGTTAATAAATAAAAAATATCCATAGAAACTTGTGAAAATCAAATAAAATGGAACAAATCAAAATACCTAAAACATTTAAAAAATGGGTGAGAGAGAATATTTTAAAAATAAAATAAATATAAATTTATAAAAATTTAAATAACTATAATTTGGGATGAAAAAACTTCATATATACATACTTTCTAAATCTAAATGTTTGTACCAAATAAATATATGAAATAAACTTAAAAAATTACGGAGAAAACAAAACCACATACAAAACAAACAATTACGTATACAAATAATTCAATAACGTTATAGAGAATACAAAACAAATATGATCCAAATTAATTGACGAGTTAAAACAACATACGTTTGAGAATAAATTAAAACATGCAAACAGAAGTTGTTCGTAAACAAAATCATTTTCATTAGTTTAAAATATAAAATAGATGGAAAATATCTAAAGTTAAATCATATATCTATTACAAAAATAATAAACTTCATAAAACAAACCAAAACACCCGTAAATTCAATGTAAAATTAATATAATAAATAACGAATATTCCGCGTAACGCGCGGGTTCTTTCCTAGTTCTTTTAAATGGGCAAAAACATGAATAAAATAAAACAAGATTACTACTTTTCTCGTGTGTGACGACTACTAAATCGTGCCCAATATTAATAGACACGTGCTGAAATTGAAGATGCATGCACTTTCTTGCTTTCTAAAATGATGGACAAAAGTCCAGCTAGAATGGAACCAAAATTATATATATGATGATTATTACAACTACTAGATTTGTTGGATTTTAATAATTTTCTAATCAAATAATTTACTCTCTATAAAATAACAGAATTAGTTATTGAGTAGGGACATTGGATAGCATACATGTCTATGCTTTCTTGGTCATAAGAAAAAAAAAGTTTTTTTTGACCTAGAATTTAAATATTAGCAAAATAATTGGATTTTATCTTTGACCCTAGCAAACTAGCAGGCCCAAACAAAAAAAAAAGTTAATTTACAAAGATTACAAAAACAAATAAAAAAAGAGAAGAGTGTTTCATGCTAATGCATGCACCGGTCTCTCTTAAGCTACATTGCCTTCGCAAGTTGCAATATTTTTGGTTTATCAAAATAAAAATTGTAATATAAACCAATTATATTTCAGTGGTCCACCACTAATAAGGTGGCTCATCCCACTCAACTGTAATTAATTAAAACCTAAATTCTTTATATTATAAACTATACTTTAATTATTTGGTTTATCCTCTTAATTAAACTATTCTTAATTATCTTCCTAATCTTTTTCTACTTTTCATGACAGTATCAAATATCAAGTTCCAAAAGTGTCTTGTTAATCATAGAATGATTGTTTCCGAATATGCCTTCTTACTAATTTCATGCCCATTTAAAAAAAAATTATTGGACCAAAAAGTTTTGATTTTTGTTTATTTTTGTTAAATAAGTTTTATTTTTGTTTCAAGTAAAGATCCCATAATAAGCTTTTTACGAATAGGAATGATTTGTTTGGTCTCTTTTGTATAATCTTTGGCTTATAAACCCGTTTTAACAAAATGGGTTAAACACTTTGGTATAAAAAATCTGGACCGCGCAAATTAAATATATTCATGTTATGTTTAAGTAACTATAAAAACAAAAAAAAACTATAAGAACAAATATTGCTAGCATAGCTCCAACAATTTATTGTATATAAACTTTTTCCGTGATAACGATATGACATATAATATAAGGGGTAAGCACTTGGACATTAGAGTCAAAATCAATATGTTTTATGGAATAAATTTCGAAGTGTATATATACTACATTTGTATCATAATAAAAGATGATTTTGTTAAGTGCACACTCATATACATTTGTAATTGATAATCTAAATCGTGTTTGTAAATAATTAACAGAATAAATGTTGGGTCAAATAGAAATAAACGAAAGTAATCATTTTCTAAAATCTCACATATCCACTAAAACTTCCTAAAAATAGTAAGACAAAATTGTCCTGCATGGTCCATTTTTTTATGCTTCGACTTCGAACCTTCTTATCATGTAATGTCAATTTATTGGAGTATCAAGTTGCATTTAAGCAACCCCACAGTGGTCTAATCAATCTCTTCATGATTATATGGCTCTTTAATTTGTCATGTATAGATAGTGAACTTAAGAACTTTCTACTATACATTTTTCAATTACAATGTTTATATACAAATTAGAAGAGTATAATTCATATATAAGCATAGAGTATATATATGTGTGGACACTAAAAGGATAGTATAAGGGGACAAGTCATTTTAATTGTTGAAAAAATACTTTTCTACAAGCAATAATAATAATGTTGAATCAGAAGCTTTGACTTTCTATATATGTAAATGTTTTTTTTATATATATTTATTATGTATAAATGTTGTAGAACTTAAGTCTTAAAATCATAGGTGGCGGCGACGAAACCTCAGCCAAATTCACTTCTTGATCTTATAAGAAGAAATCAAACATAGTCAAATTTGTTAAGCGAATATTTTTATTATGTGGCAGTCAAACTTTCAACAAAATGTTTGACCAAAATATTCCTCTTTTTGTATAACTTTTTTAAAGTTTCAAGATTACTATACCTCTTGAAATGAAAGAATATTCTAATTATGTGTTACTGAACAACAAATTAAGAGTAAATTACATTTTCCGCATGTTAAAGCCACACCGTGAATAAGATTCGCAACATGTGAAAAACAATATAAATAAGATATTATTATTATACTAATGTCAATAGTAATAATATATCTAATCATTATAGTAACTTCTTTTTTTAGTTAAGATGATTTAACTTTTTCAAGTGTTGTGATGGTATAACTATTTTCATTTTTCACTAAATCTTATTATATCTCTATTTATCATAAGCTTTTAGTTTTTCAAAGTATGTGTGTTTAGGTTAACTGCACTGTCGCATGGTTGTGTTAATTATGTATAATTTTTTTTCTAGTACAATTATTTCTACTTCTGGTGCATGAATCCAATTAGGCAATTACTCAACAAAGTAATTTTAATTATCATTTTTAATACTGATCTAGATACCCAACGTTCAAGGCGTCTTCTGTTTCTCCGTTTCCGACGTCGGCGGTCTCTTTTGCCGCCGGCGTCACCGCTATTTCGTCTTCTCCTCACATGTGCTCTTCTGGTTTGTTTTCAGATCTCTTTTTGGCAAATCTTTTTCATAGATCTGAAACATCCTCTTCGTGTCTTTGGCCTCTCCTTTCCGGACCCGTTCGTGCTTGATTTTTCATAGTCCTAGCCTCCTTTGATGTATCGGTCTTCTCTGCTTCTTCCAATGGTAGTGTTTGTTTTGACCCTCCGATATTGGTTGTAGATGCCAAAGGTTAGCTGTTTGTTCTGCGGGTCTACGGTACAGTTTTCAGAGGTGGAGTTTTAGTCTTTTAATGGAGAATTTTGAATAGATTTTCGGTGGAACCAGCCTCTTTGTTGGTTCTGGCCGGCTTTTGGTCTCCGGCATAAGTGGCTTTCGTAGCATTTATGACTGGCTTTTCGTCTCCGGCATGAGTGGCTTCTATAGCATTTATGGTTGGCTTTTGTCTCTCGGTTTTGATGCGGTTTGGCGAGTTATCGGTTTATTGAACTTCTTGGTTGAACTAAAGTTATCAGAGGAGAAGGTGGTCTGTTTTGCGGCTAAGGTCTCATTCGTATTTTTGGATTTGAATCTCTGTCTAGACTCTTGATAGTAGTCTAGTGTCGATATTGTGCAGGGTCTTTGCTCTGCTCTCTCTCTTTACTTCGGTCTCTTCGTCGTTGTTGTTGTCGGTTGGGGTTTGATTTTTGTTTCCGATCACTCTAGTAGGGATGGAACTCGGAACCGCCTCACTTCCTTTGGCTCAGCCTCGGTATCTTCCGATTTTTGTTGAGAGTTCTTGGTGTGATTATCGACTTGTGTTTACGCTTCAAAACCCAAACGCGATTGTATTTCTTAGTGCTTAGATTCCTTTGGTAACTTCTTGTCTCCTTCGTTAGGGCTTTTGACTGCGGTATTTTCTCGAAGTTAGTTTATCGGGTATAGATAGTCGCCTTTGTGTGTGTTTCTAATGCGTTTGTTTCATCCGCTTGGTATTTTGGTTATTTTGCTAGAATGATCTTTAGTTACCGTTTGTAAGCATTTCAGGTTCTTGTCGCCAGAAATACCGGAGCTTAGCTCGGTCTTTTCTTGGCTTGAATTTGTAACTTTGTTTACATTCTTTTTAATATTAACCAGACGACAAAAAAAAAAAATACCCAACGTTATATAAACAAATAATTAAAATCAAAACTCTAATTTAACGACCGAGATAATAAACGCCAACGTGGAAAATCTTTGCCATGTCATTAACACAAGTGACGTCATCTATATTGTCGGACATTCGCCGCCGTACGTCATTCCCTTGAACTTGGTCTTGTCCCACGTGGCACAATTCACCCACTTCTCTCTATCATATTATTTAGATAGATCCTATTACCTTATTTGTCAAGTATTATATTATCACAATTATATTCATAACCAATTATATTTACATTTTGGATGGCCCCATTTCAAAATAAATGATTGTTGATTTTTTAGAGGCAGCCTTATTAACATTTGGACCCAATGAAATAAAATATACAATTATTTAATTTATTAATATTTTATACAATGCCCCCTCTCTAATTCAAATCTTTAACCGTTCCATGTCTCTTATATATACGCTAATACACATCCCAACTTTAGTGCCACTTCACAAACACATATCGTCTAAAAACAAAACCGTTACAATAACCATAATTTTTGTTATCTTCGAAAATGGAGTTTCAAAATACATTATTTTATAACCAAAGTCAAGAGTATTATTCACCAGAGAACTCTTCTTCAACAAGCTCATGGACCTCACAAGAATCATCATTCTTGTGGGAAGATAGTTTCTTACACCAATCTTTTGACCAATCTTTCTCTTCCTTATCAAACCCTAATTCTTGCTACTACTCCGATAACGACTTCTTCGCATTCGAATCATCATCAATCATCAAAGAAGAAGCCACCACCGTGGCCACGGAGGAGGAGGAGGAGGAGAGGTCATATAGAGGCGTGAGGAAACGTCCGTGGGGGAAATACGCGGCCGAGATAAGAGACTCAACAAGGAAAGGCATAAGAGTATGGCTTGGAACGTTCGATACCGCGCAAGAAGCGGCTCTAGCTTATGATCAAGCTGCTTTTGCTTTGAAAGGTAGCCATGCAGTACTCAATTTCACAGAGGAAGTTGTTAAAGAGTCTCTAAAGAAGATGGAGAATGTGATGAATCTAAATGATGGAGAGTCTCCTGTTATAGCTTTGAAGAGAAAACATTCGTTAAGACATCGACCTAGAGGAAAAAAGAAGTCTTCTTCTTCTTCTTTGGTGTCTTCAAGAAGTAGGAAACAGAGTGATGGTGTGAATCAAGAAAGTGATACAACGCTTTTGGTTTTTGAGGATTTAGGTGCTGATTACTTAGAAGAGCTTATGAGATCATGTTGTTCATGATATTCTCTATAGCTATGTTTCTTACAATTTTCATGTAATTTAAAGTGAGTTCTGTATTATTTTTTATATTATCCAATGAAAAGTTTTTTTTGGAAGAGATGTGATAGTGATGTATAGACATCTACTACTGTTGCGTTATTGTTGGCGAGAGCATTATTACGTAATCATGTAATATGTATATATCTCTATTTTAATAAAATAAAATCTTTCAATTTTAGTTATCTGAGGAGGAAACATTTTTTATCCAACAACATATATTTTGTTATTTTAATCAAGTGGTGTTTGTAAACAAAAAAAAAATCAAGAGGTGTGACAAATAATAAGCGAATCTTAGTGGGATTGGGATTATCCTGTTAACCGGATAATCCGGTTTAGTTGGTTTCTACTGGTCTATATTGGGCCTATTTGATAAAATAGAGATGGTCTTCTTATATGGGTCGATTATTGGGCCCACCAAAATTGGTTGCAACATATCTATATTTGGGGCCTATATGCGTTAAAGGCTTTTAAATTAAACCCTAAATCTAAAATCTCCCATTAATCGTCACTCGTCGGGACGAGTCCATTCACAACCACCACAGTTCTTAAGAGTCTCTGGCGAACCTAATCGCCGTGTCGTCTCTCTCGTCGCGCACGCTCAAGCCGTCTCTGGCTCGCGAATCTGCTTCTCGAACCACTCATCGTTCTCTCTCTAACTTGTTCGTTCTCTCTCTAACTTGTTCGTTCTCTCACTCCTTTGCTTCGTTTAGCGATGTATGCTTTAAGTTCGAGTTCATGGTTGATTCTCTAGTCTAGGTTTTGTTGCTCTAGTTCAAGTTAGGTCAAGTATCTGGTAAGTTTTATAGCTTAGGGATTTTTGCTCTAGTTCAAATCAGCTTAATTTTCTAGGTCATTCTCGCATAGTTCAAATCAGCTTAATTTGATATCAAAACCGTTGCGTTGTTGATAATCTCTCTGTTTTATAAGTTGTTTAGGTTCTTGGTTCTGTTCTTTGGCTACTATCTTCGTCTCAATGTTTGTGGCGATAGTGCCTGGGTTTCAGATTAGATGAATTATGATAAGCTTTGCTGTTGTTTACTTTGTTAGATATGCATTTCAGAAGTCTGATTGCATTTTTTTCTCTTTTTGTTGACAGGTTTGAGTAAAGATGGATGATAGCTTGTATGATGAGTTTGGTAACTATATTGGACCTGAGATCGAGTCTGACAGAGAAAGTGATGATGAAATAGAAGATGAAGATCTCCAAGATAAGCAGCCTGAAGACGATGGATCCGATGGCGAACATGTAAATGGGGGTTCAAATAGCAAGCAAGCTGAGGAGCCCGAAGCTGAGGAAGCACCAGAGATAGTTGGGAGGATTACTCGTTCCAGAGCTAAGGAGATGGCGAAGCAAGCTCATGCCCTCATTGCCGAAGGATCAATCAACCCACCAAAGCTTCAAGTCTTCAACATCAGCACCATGGAGACTACACCCGGTAATGATAACTAAATAACTTAGGTGAGGAGTCTGTACTCTTTTTCCCATGATGAGTTTTGTCCCAATGAGTTTTCTCAGCATGGTTTTTAATGAGGCAGATGAATCACTACGTCGAGTTATTTAGGAGTCATTGCCATGGGTAATAATGTACAAGTCACTTTGACTATGTACTTAGTATTTTAGGGGCGCACCAAATAGGTTCCTAAGGGAAGGGACGCCTCGTTGTTTTATTTTTAAGTTGAAACTACTTGCTGTTTATTTCTTTTAAAACCGCGTGATGTTTTCCTTTGTGTTTAGGGTTTGCGAATTCACCCTATTATATAAAGGGGTTCGCAGCCTTCTTTGAGTTTTAGCGAAGAACTTTTTTATCAAACTTATATGTTTTTTTCCTCAATCTGATTCGTGACCTAACATCATTGAATCCGAATCTCTTTTACACCTTGTGATCTAGAGATTCTACAACCGGTTCTAATCATCTTATCATCTAAAACATCATCCATTTAATCACCAATATCATCATCTCCGCGCCTTCACCTCCACGGATCTACCATCACCATAACGCATCCATCAGTATCATCGCACATACACCTTCACCACAGCCTTCCTTCGGAGTTGATCAATCAAGGACGCATCACGTGGTATCAGAGCCAACTCTGAACCATAAGGCTGAGAATTTCTAAACCCTAATTCGCGATTTACATTGATTTCTTTCTTTGTTGTTTGCGTGAATTTGTAATAGGGTTAGGGTTTACGAAATTAAATTTTTTTGGGTTGATCTATGTTTTCGTGATTATTGCTGAGCTATTGAACTATTATTTTCGTGATTATTGATCTATTCTTTGCGTGAGTTGTTGCTGCATCTTGTCACTTGTTTAGGAATTGTTAGGGTTTCATCTCGCGTGCTTGAATTTTCGAATTTTTGAGCTGCATTAATTGGCATGTTGCTTAGGGTTGCTAGATTATCGAAATTTTGTTGTTTTAATTGCATCAGAATTTTAGTAATTGTTCTAGGGTTATCATGCATTGTTTAGCAATTTTCTAGGTTTAATTTTCGAAAATTCTGAATTATTATTCTTTTCAAACTCGTGAATTGTTTCATTAGAACCAGATTACTGCGAGTGTTGGTTTAATTGTTTCAGGTACCATGGAGCTTTCAGCTGACACCATGGCAGCTCTGAATAAAGCTATGGCTGAGCAAATCAAAGCATCCACCGAGGCTGTCAAAACTCAACTGAATCAGCAAATAGAACAACTCACTACACAGTTTGAGCAGCGCATCAAAGAACTAAAGAAAGAGGACAGTTCCACGGATTCAGACACTTCAGAACCGCCTAGCCCTGGTGAAGCTATCCGCATTGCTAAGGGAAAGTCACACGTGGGATCACCCTCTAAGAAAACCCGTACCAGAACCGCTAAATCACCTACTGGAGGTAGAGAAACCGTGTTTAATCAGAGGAGACAAGATGGTTCTAGAGCAGAAAGGCCTCAGGCAAGTCGACAGCGCAGAGGAGAATATATTGCTGGGCATAGGATATTTACTGAGGACTCACAGGTAGAGTATTCTGAGGAAGAAGGAGCTTCTACTCATAGTAGGGGAACTGCGAGGAGACACAGAAACAGAGACAATGTTAGAGATTATGACCCTGTGCGTCAACAACTAAAGCATATCAAGATTCAGTATCCTCCTTTTCATGGCACCAACGACCCAGAGGCTTATCTAGACTGGGAAAGGAAGATGGAATCTAAATTTCTGGTCCAAGGAACTTATGAGCTCAACAAGTTGAAGATTGCAGTTTCAGAATTCAGTGGGTATGCACTTTTGTGGTGGGAACAGTTGGGAATCACTAGACAAAGACGTAGGGAGCCTCCTGTTACTACCTGGGAGCAACTTGTTGTGCAGATGAGACTGAAATTTGTACCAGCGCATTATCAGAGAGAAATTCTTAACAAGCTTAGGCGCCTCATTCAGGGTACAAAGTCAGTTAGAGACTACTATCAGGAGCTTGAGACTTTGATGATCCGGGCAGACTTGAATGAAAATGAGGATATGGTAGCGTCTAGATTCCTTGGGGGATTAAACAGAGAAATTCAAGACAAAGTGGAGCTACAGAATTATGCGGATTTGCAAGAGATGGTACACAAGGCAGAATTGATTGAATCGCAAATCAAGAGAAGAGTTGGAAGAACCACTTTTACTTCTAACACGCCAAAGCCGAGAGAGTTCAACAAGGATACCAAGGATACCAAGGATACTAAGCCCGTGACTACTACAGCTAAAGAAGGGGTTAAAAGTGAATTTAAACCCAGAACTGGAACTTCTACTAGTCAGGTTAGGTGTTTTAAGTGCCAAGGAATGGGACATTACTCCAGGGACTGCCCTAATAAGAAGATGTTTCTGTTGCAAGAAGGCGGAGTGATTGTACCTCAGGACAGTTCAGAGAGTGAGAGTGAGACTGAGTTAGAAGAAGAAGAAGAACCCGCAGCAGTTGGAGAGATGTTAGTAGCACGCAGAACTTTAAGTGTTCAGATTCATCCAGAGGGTAGAGAACAGCGTGAGAATCTTTTCCACACTAGATGTGTAGTTCAGAACAAGGTATGCACACTGATTGTAGATGGAGGAAGTTGTACTAATGCTGCTAGTGAGGAGATGGTAACAAAACTCAACCTCAAGACCACGCCACATCCCAGACCGTACCAACTTCAGTGGTTGAACAACAAGGGAGCACTAACAGTTTCGCAGCAAGTGCTAGTCAATTTATCTATTGGGAAGTATGAGGATGAGCTGCTATGTGACGTGATCCCTATGAAGTCTAGTCATGTTCTACTGGGCAGACCGTGGCAGTTTGATAGGAAAGTGGTTCATGATGGTTACACCAACAAGCAGTCCTTTGAGTTTAAGGGACGCAAGGTTACTCTCCTACCACTTACACCAGCGGAAATCTACAAGGATCAGCTACATATGAGCCGCACTGAGAAAGAGAAAGTCTCCAACAACCTCTACATTAATCACAGTGAATTTTCTAAACTCTTTGATCCTGAAATGACTTCTTTTATGTTTGTATACAAGGAATCCCTTGTTAGTACTAACTCTTCACAGGAGCTTCCTAGTGCTATGAATGAGATTTTGCAGGAATATGTGGATGTTTTTCCAGAAGAGATACCTCCAGGATTACCTCCAATCCGTGGAATAGAGCACCAGATAGATTTAGTGCCAGGATCATCACTCCCAAACAGACCAACATATAGAACCAATCCTGTAGAGACAAAGGAACTTCAGAAGCAAGTAGAAGAGTTAATGGAAAAAGGACATGTCAGAGAGAGCCTGAGTCCATGCGCAGTACCAGTGTTGTTAGTTCCAAAGAAAGATGGGACATGGAGGATGTGTGTAGACTGTAGAGCAATCAATAACATCACCGTGAAGTACAGGCACCCTATTCCAAGGCTTGACGACATGCTAGATGAGTTATGCGGATCAACAATCTTCTCCAAGATCGATTTGAAGAGTGGGTATCACCAGATCAGAATGAAGGAAGGGGATGAGTGGAAAACTGCTTTCAAGACCAAGCAAGGATTGTATGAGTGGTTAGTCATGCCGTTTGGTCTCACCAATGCTCCCAGCACCTTCATGCGCTTAATGAACCACGCCTTAAGACAGTTCATCGGAGTCTTCGTGGTAGTATACTTTGATGATATCCTCATCTACAGCAAAGGTTTGGAGGAACATTTAGAACACATCCGCAGGGTTCTAGATGTTCTTCGCTCTCAATCCCTATTTGCTAATCGCTCTAAATGCTCTTTTTGCACTAATGAGATTGTATTCTTAGGTTTTGTAGTAAGTGCAGATGGTGTAAAGGTCGATGAGGAGAAGATAAAAGCAATCAAGGAATGGCCAACCCCTAAGAGCGTGGGAGAAGTCAGGAGCTTTCATGGTCTAGCCGGCTTTTATAGGCGGTTTGTGAAGGACTTTAGCACCATTGCGGCGCCACTAACTGAAGTCATCAAGAAAGACGTGGGGTTCAAGTGGGGAGACGCCCAAGAGCAGGCTTTTATAGCCCTTAAAGAGAAGCTTATCAATTCCCCTCTTTTAGTACTTCCTGATTTTCTGAAAACTTTTGAGATTGAATGTGATGCATCTGGTGTAGGTATTGGAGCTGTTCTTATGCAAGATAAGAAACCAGTCGCATACTTCAGTGAGAAACTAGGAGGATCAACGCTAAACTATCCCACTTATGACAAGGAGTTATATGCATTAGTCCGAGCCCTTCAGACATGGCAACATTACTTGTGGCCTAAGGAATTTGTCATTCACACTGATCACGAGTCATTGAAGCACCTCAAGGGACAGCAGAAACTCAACAAGAGACACGCCAGGTGGATGGAGTTCATTGAGACATTCCCATACATGGTTAAGTACAAGAAAGGTAAAGATAATGTAGTCGCAGATGCATTATCCAGAAGGTACACTCTTATCTCTACGTTAACTTCAAAGTTACATGGGTTTGAGCAAATTATAGACTTGTATGAGACTGACATTGATTTTGCTGAGAGCTATGGCAAGTGCTATAAGTTTGCGTTTGAAAAGTATTATAGGCAGGCAGGATATTTATTTTACAACAATAGATTATGCATTCCACGCGGGTCTATTAGAGAACTGCTCGTCAGAGAAGCTCACGGAGGTGGACTAGCTGGGCATTTTGGAGTAGCAAAGACCTTATCCGGATTACAAGATCACTTCTACTGGCCGAGTATGAAATCAGATGTTGAGAAGGTTTGTTCTAGGTGTGTCGTTTGTAAAATGGCAAAGGGTAAAGTGCAGCCTCACGGTTTGTATACTCCTCTCCCTATCCCTTCTCAACCTTGGACTCATATTTCTATGGATTTTGTATTGGGTTTACCTCGTACCAGGAATGGTAGAGATTCTATATTTGTGGTTGTTGACAGGTTTAGCAAGATGGCTCACTTCATTGCTAGTCACAAGACAGATGATGCTGTTAGTGTAGCTAACTTGTTTTTCAGGGAAATAGTGCGCTTGCATGGAATACCTCAAGAGATCGTTTCAGACAGGGATACCAAGTTCCTAAGGCATTTTTGGCGAACCTTATGGGCTAAACTAGGAACCAAGCTGGCATTCTCAACTACTTGCCACCCTCAAACGGACGGACAAACAGAAGTGGTGAATAGAACCTTGTCTACGCTTCTTAGGGCATTGGTGAAGAGTAATATCAAGTCCTGGGAAGAGTGCTTACCACACGTGGAGTTTGCCTACAATCACGCTAAGCATTCTGCAACTCTCTTTTCTCCTTTTGAAATTGTTTATGGTTTTAATCCACAATCACCTCTAGACTTGATCCCTTTACCTTTAAGTGTGAAGTGTAGCTTGAATGGCCAAGAGAAAGCGGAACAGGTGAGGAAGATACACGCTAAAGCTAAGGAGAACATCGAGAAGAGGACTAAGCAGTATGAGAAGCAAGCCAACAAGGGCAGAAAGGAGTTAATCTTCAACGAAGGAGACTTGGTGTGGGTACATTTGCGCAAGGAAAGATTTCCAGACGAGAGGAAGAGCAAGCTTATGCCGCGAGTAGATGGACCATTCGAAGTCATCAAGAGGATCAACAACAATGCCTATCAGATTGATCTCCAAGGTAAGTATGACATCTCTTCATCGTTCAATGTTTCTGACTTGCTTCCATATATTGCAGATACAGATTTGAGGACAAATCCTTTTCAAGAGGGAGGGGATGATATGATCATGGATAGCAAGCAAGCCGAGGAGCCCGAAGCCGAGGAAGCACCGAGAGATAGTTGGGAGGATTACTCGTTCCGGAGCTAAGGAGATGGCGAAGCAAGCTCATGCCCTCATTGCCGAAGGATCAATCAACCCACCAAAGCTTCAAGTCTTCAACATCGGCACCATGGAGACTACACCCGTAATGATAACTAAATAACTTAGGTGAGGAGTACGTACTTTTTTCCCATGATGAGTTTTGTCCCGATGGGTTTTCTCGGCATGGTTTTTAATGAGGCGAGATGAATCACTACGTCGAGTTATTTAGGAGTCATTGCCATGGGTAATAATGTACAAGTCACTTTGACTATGTACTTAGTATTTTAGGGGCGCACCAAATAGGTTCTAGGGAAGGGACGCCTCGTTGTTTTATTTTTAAGTTGAAACTACTTGCTGTTTATTTCTTTTAAAACCGCGTGATGTTTTCCTTTGTGTTTAGGGTTTGCGAATTCACCTATTATATAAAGGGGTTCGCAGCCTTCTTTGAGTTTTAGCGAAGAACTTTTTTATCAAACTTATATGTTTTTTTCCTCAATCTGATTCGTGACCTAACATCATTGAATCCGAATCTCTTTTACACCTTGTGATCTAGAGATTCTACAACCGGTTCTAATCATCTTATCATCTAAAACATCATCCATTTAATCACCAATATCATCATCTCCGCGCCTTCACCTCCACGGATCTACCATCACCATAACGCATCCATCAGTATCATCGCACATACACCTTCACCACAGCCTTCCTTCGGAGTTGATCAATCAAGGACGCATCAGTAAAGATGGATGATAGCTTGTATGATGAGTTTGGTAACTATATTGGACCTGAGATCGAGTCTGACAGAGAAAGTGATGATGAAATAGAAGATGAAGATCTCCAAGATAAGCAGCCTGAAGACGATGGATCCGATGGCGAACATGTAAATGGGGGTTCAAATGGATGGATTACATCTATCAACGATGTTGAGATGGAGAACCAAATTGTTCTTCCCGAGGATAAGAAGTACTATCCTACTGCAGAGGAGGTATATGGTGAGGATGTTGAGACCTTGGTTATGGATGAAGATGAGCAGCCTCTTGAGCAGCCCATAATTAAACCTGTCAGGGATGTTAGATTTGAGGTGGGGGTGAAGGATTCTTCGACGTACGTGTCAACGCAGTTTCTTATCGGCCTCATGTCGAATCCCACACTTGTAAGGAATGTTGCTCTTGTGGGGCATCTTCAACATGGAAAAACTGTTTTCATGGATATGTTGGTGGAGCAGACTCACCATATGTCTACTTTTAATGTCAAAAACGAGAAGCACATGAAATATACGGACACGAGAGTTGATGAGCAAGAAAGAAATATATCAATCAAGGCGATTCCAATGTCTCTTGTCCTAGAGGACAGCAGATCTAAATCCTACCTGTGTAATGTCATCGATACCCCAGGACATGTCAATTTCTCTGACGAAATGACAGCCTCGCTAAGACTTGCTGATGGTGCTGTTCTGATTGTCGACGCTGCTGAAGGAGTTATGGTAGGTGTTTGTTCTCTCTTTTTCAGTTTGATATTTTCCATCCGTATTAATGCTAGTATTCGTTGTAGGTAAATACAGAGAGGGCTATACGACACGCAATCCAGGACCATCTCCCTATTGTTGTTGTGATTAATAAGGTATGTTTCATGCTTTAATTTCTAAATTGACATTTATACATTCTACTTTACCTCTGTGCGAAGTAAATTTTGTTTCCTCTAAAGGTTGACAGGCTTATAACCGAGCTCAAACTACCTCCAAGGGATGCTTACTACAAGCTGAGGCACACAATTGAAGTAATTAATAACCACATATCCGCTGCTTCAACAACGGCTGGAGACTTACCTTTAATAGACCCTGCAGCTGGAAATGTCTGCTTCGCCAGTGGTACGGCCGGATGGTCCTTCACACTGCAGTCTTTTGCTAAACTGTACTCCAAGCTTCATGGGGTGGACATGGACGTGGATAAGTTTGCATCTCGTCTCTGGGGAGATACTTATTATCACCCTGATACCAGGGCGTTGAAGAGAAGTCCTCCTGTAGGTGGTGGAGAAAGAGCATTTGTTCAGTTTATTCTAGAGCCTCTATACAAAATATACAGCCAAGTAATAGGTGAACATAAGAAGAGTGTCGAGACAACCCTTGCAGAATTAGGAGTGACTCTGAGTAATAGTGCCTATAAGCTGAACGTTAGACCTTTACTAAGGTTAGCCTGTAGCTCAGTTTTTGGTTCGTCATCAGGTTTCACAGATATGTTGGTAAAGCACATTCCTTCCCCCAAAGAGGCTGCAACTAGGAAAGTGGATCACACATACACTGGACCCAAAGATTCTCCCATTTATGAATCAATGGTAGAATGTGATCCATCTGGACCTCTCATGGTTAATGTCACAAAGCTGTATCCCAAATCAGATACTAGTGTGTTCGATGTCTTTGGAAGAGTATATAGTGGTACGCTTCAAACAGGGCAAAGTGTACGTGTGCTAGGAGAAGGGTATTCACCTGAGGACGAGGAGGACATGACTATAAAAGAAGTGACCAAGCTATGGATATACCAATCTAGGTATAGAATACCTGTAAGCAGTGCTCCTCCCGGTTCGTGGATATTAATTGAAGGTGTCGATGCCTCCATCATGAAAACTGCAACTCTTTGCAATTCAAACTATGACGAAGATGTCTACATATTCCGGGCACTCCAATTTAATACCCTCCCAGTAGTCAAGACTGCTACTGAGCCTCTGAATCCTAGTGAGCTGCCTAAAATGGTGGAAGGGCTTAGGAAGATTAGCAAAAGCTATCCCCTTGCGATTACCAAAGTTGAAGAATCTGGGGAACATACTATTCTAGGTACTGGTGAGTTGTACTTGGACTCTATCATGAAGGACCTCAGGGAGCTCTATGCAGAGGTCGAAGTAAAGGTATCTAATTGCATCTTGTTAATTTGACTGTGATCTGTTTTGCTAGGTGTTTATGATTTGTTCTCTTGATCTATAACATCCGTTCACTTTTTAAATTTGCAGGTTGCAGACCCGGTTGTCTCCTTCTGTGAGACAGTGGTTGAATCTTCATCAATGAAATGTTTTGCTGAGACACCAAACAAAAAGAACAAAATAACTATGGTAAGAGATCTTCCTTTATCTCTATCATCGCTTATATATAGAACTAAGATGTATCATACGGTTTACATTTTCAAGAACAATGGATTGTGACTAATCTAATATTTGCTTAATGCCAAAGATTGCTGAGCCTTTGGATAGAGGACTTGCAGAGGACATTGAGAATGGTGTTGTAAGCATTGACTGGAACAGAAAACAACTTGGTGACTTTTTCAAGACGAAGTATGATTGGGATTTACTTGCAGCGCGTTCCATTTGGGCTTTTGGCCCAGACAAACAGGTGAAAATGCATTGTTTTTTGGGCCCTCTATTTATCTTTATGGCTGTTTTTGGGCCCTGACTACGTGTTTTGACAATGTCATCTTATGATTGCTGGTAACTATCAGGGGCCAAATATTTTACTGGATGACACCCTCCCAACCGAGGTTGACAAGAACTTGATGATTGCAGTGAAAGACTCCATTGTTCAAGGGTGATCATCTTTCTTCCGACATTTCCCTTTGGTTTCATTTCAATGGCTGTAGCTGAATGGCTTTGATTTTACCTTTTTGCAGGTTCCAGTGGGGTGCCAGAGAAGGACCCTTATGTGATGAGCCCATCAGAAATGTAAAGTTCAAGATTGTTGATGCCTGGATAGCACCAGAGCCTTTGCATAGAGGATCTGGCCAGATGATTCCAACGGCAAGACGTGTTGCATATTCAGCCTTTCTTATGGCAACTCCAAGGCTAATGGAACCTGTCTACTATGTGGAGGTAAACTATCCTTTTCTACAATCTTTGCCTTACTTTACACATTTCTTGTTTCCTTTTATAATGATAAGAATCATGGTTGTGCCTCAGATACAAACACCAATAGACTGTGTAACTGCCATCTATACAGTTCTGTCACGTAGACGTGGGCATGTCACATCTGATGTTCCTCAGCCCGGTACCCCGGCTTATATCGTGAAGGTTTGTTTGTTTTAGTATTCTCTTACAAGTTTTCCATCATGAAGTTGAATGTTTAACTGATTGATTATCTGGTTATGATGATGATTCAGGCTTTTCTGCCAGTGATAGAATCATTTGGGTTTGAGACAGACTTAAGGTACCACACACAGGGACAAGCATTCTGTGTATCTGTGTTTGATCACTGGGCCATAGTACCGGGAGACCCTCTCGACAAAGCCATCTTGTTGCGCCCACTTGAGCCCGCCCCAGTTCAGCATCTAGCTCGTGAATTCATGGTCAAGACCCGCCGCAGAAAGGTCTTTTTCTCCCAAACTTATCAGAACACTTAAAACACCAAATATGCCCATCTTGTATTTGCTTCATCAGCTTCAGTCTCTCATGGTCTAATGTTTGTGATGGGTTTTGTAGGGAATGAGTGAGGATGTAAGCGGGAACAAGTTCTTCGACGAAGCGATGATGGTGGAGCTTGCACAGCAGACTGGTGATATGCATTTGCAGATGATGTGATTGTCTCTTCTTCTTATATGATGTGTCTCAACAAGTACCTTCCACTCTCAACTAACTTGTATCAAGTGTCAAATTTACGTTAAAGTTGAGAGGCTTAAAATGGATCCATTTCACATATTCATGAAAGACTACAGTTTTGTTTTGGGCCCAAGACACCTCTGTTGGATGTTTTGTTTGGGCTTATGACTCTCTCTCTTTTTGTGGGACATTATGTTGCTTATAAAAAGGGTAGTTTCTGCGGAATAGATATGTTTTGGGCCAAACCCTAAAAATATTCGGGCCGGGTTAGAAAAATAAAATCAAAAGCTTGTTTCGTTCTCTCTCTGCGGCGCCTTCTTTCTCCCAAAATCGCAGGTAAGCTTCAGATTAGATGAATTATGATAAGCTTTGCTGTTGTTTACTTTGTTAGATATGCATTTCAGAAGTCTGATTGCATTTTTTTCTCTTTTTGTTGACAGGTTTGAGTAAAGATGGATGATAGCTTGTATGATGAGTTTGGTAACTATATTGGACCTGAGATCGAGTCTGACAGAGAAAGTGATGATGAAATAGAAGATGAAGATCTCCAAGATAAGCAGCCTGAAGACGATGGATCCGATGGCGAACATGTAAATGGGGGTTCAAATGGATGGATTACATCTATCAACGATGTTGAGATGGAGAACCAAATTGTTCTTCCCGAGGATAAGAAGTACTATCCTACTGCAGAGGAGGTATATGGTGAGGATGTTGAGACCTTGGTTATGGATGAAGATGAGCAGCCTCTTGAGCAGCCCATAATTAAACCTGTCAGGGATGTTAGATTTGAGGTGGGGGTGAAGGATTCTTCGACGTACGTGTCAACGCAGTTTCTTATCGGCCTCATGTCGAATCCCACACTTGTAAGGAATGTTGCTCTTGTGGGGCATCTTCAACATGGAAAAACTGTTTTCATGGATATGTTGGTGGAGCAGACTCACCATATGTCTACTTTTAATGTCAAAAACGAGAAGCACATGAAATATACGGACACGAGAGTTGATGAGCAAGAAAGAAATATATCAATCAAGGCGATTCCAATGTCTCTTGTCCTAGAGGACAGCAGATCTAAATCCTACCTGTGTAATGTCATCGATACCCCAGGACATGTCAATTTCTCTGACGAAATGACAGCCTCGCTAAGACTTGCTGATGGTGCTGTTCTGATTGTCGACGCTGCTGAAGGAGTTATGGTAGGTGTTTGTTCTCTCTTTTTCAGTTTGATATTTTCCATCCGTATTAATGCTAGTATTCGTTGTAGGTAAATACAGAGAGGGCTATACTGATAAGCTTGCTCATACTTATTATAGAAGAAAGAGGCAAGTGAATAAAGATACTAGATCAAAGGGAGGGTTTCTTGTTTCAAGACTATAAATACTATGTCTCTTTCATTATTCTCTTTTATGCTTGATGTTATTTGTGAGAAATCCAAATGATGTCTTTGTGGGGATTCTCTTTGTGGTGATTCTCTTTGTTTAGATCGATTGTTTCATTGTGAAACATATCGATTCTTTCTCTCTATCTTTTGGATCTTTCATTTGCTTCTTTGATTTGAATAAAGAGAGAATTTACAGAGTTTATAGATATACAAATATCTAAAGTTTATCATTGGTGCGGTGAAACTGGTTTCGAATCTAACGCCGATGTACGCTAACTACCATCCTAGCTTTGTGTCGCCGGAGCGAAGCGAGTCGGAGATGGAGGAGTATCGTGCGACGGATCCTCCGCAGGATCAGGTGAAGTTCCTCTACGCTTCCGTGAATCGCATCTCGTCGGAGCGGTCGGAGATGAAGAACAAGCTTGCTTCGATAGAGAGTCTCATGGCTCGTATTGATGAAAAGCTGTTTGGTGGTGATAAGAAAGGAAAAGGACGAGCTGAGTTGTCTTTCTCAACACAGCCGATGACGATATCCAGATCTACAGATCTCAGATTTGATTCGATGAGTCATTATAGATCTGATATGATCCATTTAGCTAATCGTGAGAGAATGTTGAAGAAGATTGAGTTCCCTATGTTTGATGTGTTCTACGGTGACTATGCTGATGATTTGCGGCCATGGATATCATCACTAGAAGCTCGCTTCTCGAGCCGATTACTCGATTTCGAGCAAGCTCGCTTTGGCTGATGCGTTGCTCGAAGGAGAAGCTCAACTTTGGTTTCAACAGACTCAGCGGCTGTTTCCTTGCAAAACTTGGAAAGATCTGAAAAAGAATCTATTGTTGCGGTTTGGGAGTAAACACGATCCTGAGAGAATCAAGTTATGTGACGAGAATCAAAGAGAATTGGAGCGTTCCATAGAATGTTTACAAAACAAATGTTCGCGGACTGAATTGAGAGATTCAACAAAGAGCCAAAAGATAAATACGATTCCTGTCTTGGATTCGATTCCAGGAACAAAGAAAGACATAGAACTAGCATATGCTTGTGCAAAAGAATCAATGGCAGCAGAATTGATCCACGAGAACCAAAACGAGGAGAAGACATCAAATCCACTTCAGGTATCACTATCTTCCTTGGAAGCCGGCCAAAAAAATAGTGTGTTAGAGATCTCTGAAAAGAATGTGAAAGATGAGACTTTGATTGTTACGGATGTTCATGAAAAGCATGATGCACACCAAGTGTTTGACACAATGCTTCTGAGAAAACACATACTATGTTACAAGACAAAGCTGACTTTATCTCCTAAGTCCTGGAAGTTCAAATACAAACCTAAGAAAGTGGGAATCAAGAGAGCACACAATAAAGCGTTATATGTTGCATCTTTGATTAACCAAAAGGTGAAATGGCTGAGAAAGACAAAGAAGGAAGCATCATTGAGTTTGGCTATGCAGTTTCCACTTAATGATGTACAGTTTAAAGTGAAGCATAAGTGGAGATGTAAGCATCTAAAACCAGTTTCAGATTTGGCTTTGAATACGACCAATAAGAAAGCATCGCAGCCACGTATGTCTTTTCATGGAAGTTCACACATCAATTTCGGTTCATTGATGATTGCACAAGGGTGGTTACAAGTTTGGGTTCAACAGTTTACAAATGGTGTTTTAACGTCTCAAGAGGAGAACAAATGGAGTTTTAAGCATGTGGGAGTTCTCTCAAAACTTCTTGGAGATGACAGGGAAATGATTTTGCCTTATGAATCAACACTTCCACAACTCCAGGTATTGTTTTCGGTCTTGGAACCTGGCCATAGATCTTGTGATAAGTTGCTAGTTATTGGTGAGCATTTAGCTGATGCAATTGTGAGGGACAATTGGGTGCATATACAATGTGATGCAACAAGTGTTCATGAGAAACGTGAGGCACACAATCTGTTTGAGAGATTGCTTCTTACAAGACACATACTTTTCAAGAAAAGTGTGTTGTCTAAGTCTTGGATGTTTAAGTACAAATCTGGAATAGAAGTGATGAGGAAACTACACGTTCAGATTTGGTATGCACCAATTCGAACAAAGATTTGTTGGGTACAGTGGGCATGGTACAATGGGAATGAGACAAACGCAACAGTTTCTTCGGTGTGGCATCGCTGGAAAAATAAGGCTGCGACCAAGAGAAAGCTGCAGCCACGTTGGTCTTGTCTTCGAAGCTATGACGTTCTTTTTGCCATTTCAAGCTTGTGGGCAAGCTTGTTCTCTTGGGGGAAAGTATGCAAGAACATATTGTTTCCTTTGATGGCTAACTTGTTGGTTCTCAAAAGTTATCTTAGAGAGGAGGTGACAAGAACAGAACCGAGGACACAATGGGGGGAACATGTTCAACCAAGAGAAGAGAAGTTGAGAGTTTGTTTGTTCGGTATGGACTTGTTGGAAACATGGGAGATTGTGTCACATTGGTTTGAAACATTGGCTGGAAGTTGTTTACATGATGCAGCCTCTCAAAGTTGTGACATGTCTTCATTTGGGATGCTTGAATTAGTTTTTCTGCAAGCTTGTGGGCAAGCTTGTTTTAATGGGGAATGTATTGATAAGCTTGCTCATACTTATTATAGAAGAAAGAGGCAAGTGAATAAAGATACTAGATCAAAGGGAGGGTTTGCTTAGCAGCTCAAGACTATAAATACTATGTCTCTTTCATTATTCTCTTTTATGCTTGATGTTATTTGTGAGAAATCCAGCGATGTGCTGTGAGGGGATTCTCTTTGTGGTGATTCTCTTTGTTTAGATCGATTGTTTCATTGTGAAACATATCGATTCTTTCTCTCTATCTTTTGGATCTTTCATTTGCTTCTTTGATTTGAATAAAGAGAGAATTTACAGAGTTTATAGATATACAAATATCTAAAGTTTATCATATACGACACGCAATCCAGGACCATCTCCCTATTGTTGTTGTGATTAATAAGGTATGTTTCATGCTTTAATTTCTAAATTGACATTTATACATTCTACTTTACCTCTGTGCGAAGTAAATTTTGTTTCCTCTAAAGGTTGACAGGCTTATAACCGAGCTCAAACTACCTCCAAGGGATGCTTACTACAAGCCGAGGCACACAATTGAAGTAATTAATAACCACATATCCATTTGCTTCAACAACGGTGGAGACTTACCTTTAATAGACCCTGCATTGGAAATGTCGCGCTTCGCCGGTGGTACGGCCGGATGGTCCTTCACACTGCAGTCTTTTGCTAAACCGTACTCCAAGCTTCATGGGGTGGACATGGACGTGGATAAGTTTGCATCTCGTCTCGGGGAGATACTTATTATCACCCCGATACCGGGCGTTGAAGAGAAGTCCTCCTGTAGGTGGTGGAGAAAGAGCATTTGTTCGGTTTATTCTAGAGCCTCTATACAAAATATACAGCCAAGTAATAGGTGAACATAAGAAGAGTGTCGAGACAACCCTTGCAGAATTAGGAGTGACTCGAGTAATAGTGCTATAAGCCGAACGTTAGACCTTTACTAAGGTTAGCACGTAGCTCGGTTTTTGGTTCGTCATCGGGTTTCACAGATATGTTGGTAAAGCACATTCCTTCCCCCAAAGAGGCTGCAACTAGGAAAGTGGATCACACATACACTGGACCCAAAGATTCTCCCATTTATGAATCAATGGTAGAATGTGATCCATCTGGACCTCTCATGGTTAATGTCACAAAGCCGTATCCCAAATCGATACTAGTGTGTTCGATGTCTTTGGAAGAGTATATAGTGGTACGCTTCAAACAGGGCAAAGTGTACGTGTGCTAGGAGAAGGGTATTCACCTGAGGACGAGGAGGACATGACTATAAAAGAAGTGACCAAGCTATGGATATACCAATCTAGGTATAGAATACCTGTAAGCAGTGCTCCTCCCGGTTCGTGGATATTAATTGAAGGTGTCGATGCCTCCATCATGAAAACTGCAACTCTTTGCAATTCAAACTATGACGAAGATGTCTACATATTCCGGGCACTCCAATTTAATACCCTCCCAGTAGTCAAGACTGCTACTGAGCCTCTGAATCCTAGTGAGCTGCCTAAAATGGTGGAAGGGCTTAGGAAGATTAGCAAAAGCTATCCCCTTGCGATTACCAAAGTTGAAGAATCTGGGGAACATACTATTCTAGGTACTGGTGAGTTGTACTTGGACTCTATCATGAAGGACCTCAGGGAGCTCTATGCAGAGGTCGAAGTAAAGGTATCTAATTGCATCTTGTTAATTTGACTGTGATCTGTTTTGCTAGGTGTTTATGATTTGTTCTCTTGATCTATAACATCCGTTCACTTTTTAAATTTGCAGGTTGCAGACCCGGTTGTCTCCTTCTGTGAGACAGTGGTTGAATCTTCATCAATGAAATGTTTTGCTGAGACACCAAACAAAAAGAACAAAATAACTATGGTAAGAGATCTTCCTTTATCTCTATCATCGCTTATATATAGAACTAAGATGTATCATACGGTTTACATTTTCAAGAACAATGGATTGTGACTAATCTAATATTTGCTTAATGCCAAAGATTGCTGAGCCTTTGGATAGAGGACTTGCAGAGGACATTGAGAATGGTGTTGTAAGCATTGACTGGAACAGAAAACAACTTGGTGACTTTTTCAAGACGAAGTATGATTGGGATTTACTTGCAGCGCGTTCCATTTGGGCTTTTGGCCCAGACAAACAGGTGAAAATGCATTGTTTTTTGGGCCCTCTATTTATCTTTATGGCTGTTTTTGGGCCCTGACTACGTGTTTTGACAATGTCATCTTATGATTGCTGGTAACTATCAGGGGCCAAATATTTTACTGGATGACACCCTCCCAACCGAGGTTGACAAGAACTTGATGATTGCAGTGAAAGACTCCATTGTTCAAGGGTGATCATCTTTCTTCCGACATTTCCCTTTGGTTTCATTTCAATGGCTGTAGCTGAATGGCTTTGATTTTACCTTTTTGCAGGTTCCAGTGGGGTGCCAGAGAAGGACCCTTATGTGATGAGCCCATCAGAAATGTAAAGTTCAAGATTGTTGATGCCTGGATAGCACCAGAGCCTTTGCATAGAGGATCTGGCCAGATGATTCCAACGGCAAGACGTGTTGCATATTCAGCCTTTCTTATGGCAACTCCAAGGCTAATGGAACCTGTCTACTATGTGGAGGTAAACTATCCTTTTCTACAATCTTTGCCTTACTTTACACATTTCTTGTTTCCTTTTATAATGATAAGAATCATGGTTGTGCCTCAGATACAAACACCAATAGACTGTGTAACTGCCATCTATACAGTTCTGTCACGTAGACGTGGGCATGTCACATCTGATGTTCCTCAGCCCGGTACCCCGGCTTATATCGTGAAGGTTTGTTTGTTTTAGTATTCTCTTACAAGTTTTCCATCATGAAGTTGAATGTTTAACTGATTGATTATCTGGTTATGATGATGATTCAGGCTTTTCTGCCAGTGATAGAATCATTTGGGTTTGAGACAGACTTAAGGTACCACACACAGGGACAAGCATTCTGTGTATCTGTGTTTGATCACTGGGCCATAGTACCGGGAGACCCTCTCGACAAAGCCATCTTGTTGCGCCCACTTGAGCCCGCCCCAGTTCAGCATCTAGCTCGTGAATTCATGGTCAAGACCCGCCGCAGAAAGGTCTTTTTCTCCCAAACTTATCAGAACACTTAAAACACCAAATATGCCCATCTTGTATTTGCTTCATCAGCTTCAGTCTCTCATGGTCTAATGTTTGTGATGGGTTTTGTAGGGAATGAGTGAGGATGTAAGCGGGAACAAGTTCTTCGACGAAGCGATGATGGTGGAGCTTGCACAGCAGACTGGTGATATGCATTTGCAGATGATGTGATTGTCTCTTCTTCTTATATGATGTGTCTCAACAAGTACCTTCCACTCTCAACTAACTTGTATCAAGTGTCAAATTTACGTTAAAGTTGAGAGGCTTAAAATGGATCCATTTCACATATTCATGAAAGACTACAGTTTTGTTTTGGGCCCAAGACACCTCTGTTGGATGTTTTGTTTGGGCTTATGACTCTCTCTCTTTTTGTGGGACATTATGTTGCTTATAAAAAGGGTAGTTTCTGCGGAATAGATATGTTTTGGGCCAAACCCTAAAAATATTCGGGCCGGGTTAGAAAAATAAAATCAAAAGCTTGTTTCGTTCTCTCTCTGCGGCGCCTTCTTTCTCCCAAAATCGCAGGTAAGCTTCAGATTAGATGAATTATGATAAGCTTTGCTGTTGTTTACTTTGTTAGATATGCATTTCAGAAGTCTGATTGCATTTTTTTCTCTTTTTGTTGACAGGTTTGAGTAAAGATGGATGATAGCTTGTATGATGAGTTTGGTAACTATATTGGACCTGAGATCGAGTCTGACAGAGAAAGTGATGATGAAATAGAAGATGAAGATCTCCAAGATAAGCAGCCTGAAGACGATGGATCCGATGGCGAACATTTAAATGGGGGTTCAAATGGATGGATTACATCTATCAACGATGTTGAGATGGAGAACCAAATTGTTCTTCCCGAGGATAAGAAGTACTATCCTACTGCAGAGGAGGTATATGGTGAGGATGTTGAGACCTTGGTTATGGATGAAGATGAGCAGCCTCTTGAGCAGCCCATAATTAAACCTGTCAGGGATGTTAGATTTGAGGTGGGGGTGAAGGATTCTTCGACGTACGTGTCAACGCAGTTTCTTATCGGCCTCATGTCGAATCCCACACTTGTAAGGAATGTTGCTCTTGTGGGGCATCTTCAACATGGAAAAACTGTTTTCATGGATATGTTGGTGGAGCAGACTCACCATATGTCTACTTTTAATGTCAAAAACGAGAAGCACATGAAATATACGGACACGAGAGTTGATGAGCAAGAAAGAAATATATCAATCAAGGCGATTCCAATGTCTCTTGTCCTAGAGGACAGCAGATCTAAATCCTACCTGTGTAATGTCATCGATACCCCAGGACATGTCAATTTCTCTGACGAAATGACAGCCTCGCTAAGACTTGCTGATGGTGCTGTTCTGATTGTCGACGCTGCTGAAGGAGTTATGGTAGGTGTTTGTTCTCTCTTTTTCAGTTTGATATTTTCCATCCGTATTAATGCTAGTATTCGTTGTAGGTAAATACAGAGAGGGCTATACTGATAAGCTTGCTCATACTTATTATAGAAGAAAGAGGCAAGTGAATAAAGATACTAGATCAAAGGGAGGGTTTGCTTAGCAGCTCAAGACTATAAATACTATGTCTCTTTCATTATTCTCTTTTATGCTTGATGTTATTTGTGAGAAATCCAGCGATGTGCTGTGAGGGGATTCTCTTTGTGGTGATTCTCTTTGTTTAGATCGATTGTTTCATTGTGAAACATATCGATTCTTTCTCTCTATCTTTTGGATCTTTCATTTGCTTCTTTGATTTGAATAAAGAGAGAATTTACAGAGTTTATAGATATACAAATATCTAAAGTTTATCATTGGTGCGGTGAAACTGGTTTCGAATCTAACGCCGATGTACGCTAACTACCATCCTAGCTTTGTGTCGCCGGAGCGAAGCGAGTCGGAGATGGAGGAGTATCGTGCGACGGATCCTCCGCAGGATCAGGTGAAGTTCCTCTACAGTTCCGTGAATCGCATCTCGTCGGAGCAGTCGGAGATGAAGAACAAGCTTGCTTCGATAGAGAGTCTCATGGCTCGTATTGATGAAAAGCTGTTTGGTGGTGATAAGAAAGGAAAAGGACGAGCTGAGTTGTCTTTCTCAACACAGCCGATGACGATATCCAGATCTACAGATCTCAGATTTGATTCGATGAGTCATTATAGATCTGATATGATCCATTTAGCTAATCGTGAGAGAATGTTGAAGAAGATTGAGTTCCCTATGTTTGATGTGTTCTACGGTGACTATGCTGATGATTTGCGGCCATGGATATCATCACTAGAAGCTCAGTTTTCTCGAGCCGATTACTCAGATTTGAGCAAGCTCGCTTTGGCTGATGCGTTGCTCGAAGGAGAAGCTCAACTTTGGTTTCAACGGACTCGGCGTTGTTTCCTTGCAAAACTTGGAAAGATGCGAAAAAGAATCTATTGTTGCGGTTTGGGAGTAAACACGATCCTGAGAGAATCAAGTTATGTGACGAGAATCAAAGAGAATTGGAGCGTTCCATAGAATGTTTACAAAACAAATGTTCGCGGACTGAATTGAGAGATTCAACAAAGAGCCAAAAGATAAATACGATTCCCTGTCTTGGATTCGATTCCAGGAACAAAGAAAGACATAGAACTAGCATATGCTTGTGCAAAAGAATCAATGGCAGCAGAATTGATCCACGAGAACCAAAACGAGGAGAAGACATCAAATCCACTTCAGGTATCACTATCTTCCTTGGAAGCCGGCCAAAAAAATAGTGTGTTAGAGATCTCTGAAAAGAATGTGAAAGATGAGACTTTGATTGTTACGGATGTTCATGAAAAGCATGATGCACACCAAGTGTTTGACACAATGCTTCTGAGAAAACACATACTATGTTACAAGACAAAGCTGACTTTATCTCCTAAGTCCTGGAAGTTCAAATACAAACCTAAGAAAGTGGGAATCGAGAGAGCACACAATAAAGCGTTATATGTTGCATCTTTGATTAACCAAAAGGTGAAATGGTGAGAAAGACAAAGAAGGAAGCATCATTGAGTTTGGCTATGCAGTTTCCACTTAATGATGTACAGTTTAAAGTGAAGCATAAGTGGAGATGTAAGCATCTAAAACCGTTTCAGATTTGGCTTTGAATACGACCAATAAGAAAGCATCGCGGCCACGTATGTCTTTTCATGGAAGTTCACACATCAATTTCGGTTCATTGATGATTGCACGAGGGTGGTTACAAGTTTGGGTTCAACGGTTTACAAATGGTGTTTTAACGTCTCAAGAGGAGAACAAATGGAGTTTTAAGCATGTGGGAGTTCTCTCAAAACTTCTTGGAGATGACAGGGAAATGATTTTGCCTTATGAATCAACACTTCCACAACTCCGTGTATTGTTTTCGGTCTTGGAACCTCGGCCATAGATCTTGTGATAAGTTGCTAGTTATTGGTGAGCATTTAGCTGATGCAATTGTGAGGGACAATTGGGTGCATATACAATGTGATGCAACAAGTGTTCATGAGAAACGTGAGGCACACAATCTGTTTGAGAGATTGCTTCTTACAAGACACATACTTTTCAAGAAAAGTGTGTTGTCTAAGTCTTGGATGTTTAAGTACAAATCTGGAATAGAAGTGATGAGGAAACTACACGTTCAGATTTGGTATGCACCAATTCGAACAAAGATTTGTTGGGTACAGTGGGCATGGTACAATGGGAATGAGACAAACGCAACAGTTTCTTCGGTGTGGCATCGCTGGAAAAATAAGGTTGCGACCAAGAGCCACGTTGGTCACGTTGGTCTTGTCTTCGAAGCTATGACGTTCTTTTTGCCATTTCAAGCTTGTGGGCAAGCTTGTTCTCTTGGGGGAAAGTATGCAAGAACATATTGTTTCCTTTGATGGCTAACTTGTTGGTTCTCAAAAGTTATCTTAGAGAGGAGGTGACAAGAACGAGGCCGAGGACACAATGGGGGGAACATGTTCAACCAAGAGAGAGAAGTTGAGAGTTTGTTTGTTCGGTATGGACTTGTTGGAAACATGGGAGATTGTGTCACATTGGTTTGAAACATTGGTGGAAGTTGTTTACATGATGCGGCCTCTCAAAGTTGTGACATGTCTTCATTTGGGATGCTTGAATTAGTTTTTCTGCAAGCTTGTGGGCAAGCTTGTTTTAATGGGGAATGTATTGATAAGCTTGCTCATACTTATTATAGAAGAAAGAGGCAAGTGAATAAAGATACTAGATCAAAGGGAGGGTTTGCTTAGCGTCGACTATAAATACTATGTCTCTTTCATTATTCTCTTTTATGCTTGATGTTATTTGTGAGAAATCCGGCGATGTCTTTGTGAGGGGATTCTCTTTGTGGTGATTCTCTTTGTTTAGATCGATTGTTTCATTGTGAAACATATCGATTCTTTCTCTCTATCTTTTGGATCTTTCATTTGCTTCTTTGATTTGAATAAAGAGAGAATTTACAGAGTTTATAGATATACAAATATCTAAAGTTTATCATATACGACACGCAATCCAGGACCATCTCCCTATTGTTGTTGTGATTAATAAGGTATGTTTCATGCTTTAATTTCTAAATTGACATTTATACATTCTACTTTACCTCTGTGCGAAGTAAATTTTGTTTCCTCTAAAGGTTGACGAGGGCTTATAACCGAGCTCAAACTACCTCCAGGGATGCTTACTACAAGCCGAGGCACACAATTGAAGTAATTAATAACCACATATCCATTTGCTTGACAACGGTGGAGACTTACCTTTAATAGACCCTGCAACTGGAAATGTACGCTTCGCCGGTGGTACGGCGGATGGTCCTTCACACTGCGTCTTTTGCTAAAGCGTACTCCAAGCTTCATGGGGTGGACATGGACGTGGATAAGTTTGCATCTCGTCTCGGGGAGATACTTATTATCACCCCGATACCGGGCGTTGAAGAGAAGTCCTCCTGTAGGTGGTGGAGAAAGAGCATTTGTTCGGTTTATTCTAGAGCCTCTATACAAAATATACGACCAAGTAATAGGTGAACATAAGAAGAGTGTCGAGACAACCTTGCGGAATTAGGAGTGACTCGAGTAATAGTGCCTATAAGCCGAACGTTAGACCTTTACTAAGGTTAGCACGTAGCTCGGTTTTTGGTTCGTCATCGGGTTTCACGAGATATGTTGGTAAAGCACATTCCTTCCCCCAAAGAGGCTGCAACTAGGAAAGTGGATCACACATACATCTGGACCCAAAGATTCTCCCATTTATGAATCAATGGTAGAATGTGATCCATACGGACCTCTCATGGTTAATGTCACAAAGCTGTATCCCAAATCGGATACTAGTGTGTTCGATGTCTTTGGAAGAGTATATAGTGGTACGCTTCAAACAGGGCAAAGTGTACGTGTGCTAGGAGAAGGGTATTCACCTGAGGACGAGGAGGACATGACTATAAAAGAAGTGACCAAGCTATGGATATACCAATCTAGGTATAGAATACCTGTAAGCAGTGCTCCTCTAGGTTCGTGGATATTAATTGAAGGTGTCGATGCCTCCATCATGAAAACTGCAACTCTTTGCAATTCAAACTATGACGAAGATGTCTACATATTCCGGGCACTCCAATTTAATACCCTCCCAGTAGTCAAGACTGCTACTGAGCCTCTGAATCCTAGTGAGCTGCCTAAAATGGTGGAAGGGCTTAGGAAGATTAGCAAAAGCTATCCCCTTGCGATTACCAAAGTTGAAGAATCTGGGGAACATACTATTCTAGGTACTGGTGAGTTGTACTTGGACTCTATCATGAAGGACCTCAGGGAGCTCTATGCAGAGGTCGAAGTAAAGGTATCTAATTGCATCTTGTTAATTTGACTGTGATCTGTTTTGCTAGGTGTTTATGATTTGTTCTCTTGATCTATAACATCCGTTCACTTTTTAAATTTGCAGGTTGCAGACCCGGTTGTCTCCTTCTGTGAGACAGTGGTTGAATCTTCATCAATGAAATGTTTTGCTGAGACACCAAACAAAAAGAACAAAATAACTATGGTAAGAGATCTTCCTTTATCTCTATCATCGCTTATATATAGAACTAAGATGTATCATACGGTTTACATTTTCAAGAACAATGGATTGTGACTAATCTAATATTTGCTTAATGCCAAAGATTGCTGAGCCTTTGGATAGAGGACTTGCAGAGGACATTGAGAATGGTGTTGTAAGCATTGACTGGAACAGAAAACAACTTGGTGACTTTTTCAAGACGAAGTATGATTGGGATTTACTTGCAGCGCGTTCCATTTGGGCTTTTGGCCCAGACAAACAGGTGAAAATGCATTGTTTTTTGGGCCCTCTATTTATCTTTATGGCTGTTTTTGGGCCCTGACTACGTGTTTTGACAATGTCATCTTATGATTGCTGGTAACTATCAGGGGCCAAATATTTTACTGGATGACACCCTCCCAACCGAGGTTGACAAGAACTTGATGATTGCAGTGAAAGACTCCATTGTTCAAGGGTGATCATCTTTCTTCCGACATTTCCCTTTGGTTTCATTTCAATGGCTGTAGCTGAATGGCTTTGATTTTACCTTTTTGCAGGTTCCAGTGGGGTGCCAGAGAAGGACCCTTATGTGATGAGCCCATCAGAAATGTAAAGTTCAAGATTGTTGATGCCTGGATAGCACCAGAGCCTTTGCATAGAGGATCTGGCCAGATGATTCCAACGGCAAGACGTGTTGCATATTCAGCCTTTCTTATGGCAACTCCAAGGCTAATGGAACCTGTCTACTATGTGGAGGTAAACTATCCTTTTCTACAATCTTTGCCTTACTTTACACATTTCTTGTTTCCTTTTATAATGATAAGAATCATGGTTGTGCCTCAGATACAAACACCAATAGACTGTGTAACTGCCATCTATACAGTTCTGTCACGTAGACGTGGGCATGTCACATCTGATGTTCCTCAGCCCGGTACCCCGGCTTATATCGTGAAGGTTTGTTTGTTTTAGTATTCTCTTACAAGTTTTCCATCATGAAGTTGAATGTTTAACTGATTGATTATCTGGTTATGATGATGATTCAGGCTTTTCTGCCAGTGATAGAATCATTTGGGTTTGAGACAGACTTAAGGTACCACACACAGGGACAAGCATTCTGTGTATCTGTGTTTGATCACTGGGCCATAGTACCGGGAGACCCTCTCGACAAAGCCATCTTGTTGCGCCCACTTGAGCCCGCCCCAGTTCAGCATCTAGCTCGTGAATTCATGGTCAAGACCCGCCGCAGAAAGGTCTTTTTCTCCCAAACTTATCAGAACACTTAAAACACCAAATATGCCCATCTTGTATTTGCTTCATCAGCTTCAGTCTCTCATGGTCTAATGTTTGTGATGGGTTTTGTAGGGAATGAGTGAGGATGTAAGCGGGAACAAGTTCTTCGACGAAGCGATGATGGTGGAGCTTGCACAGCAGACTGGTGATATGCATTTGCAGATGATGTGATTGTCTCTTCTTCTTATATGATGTGTCTCAACAAGTACCTTCCACTCTCAACTAACTTGTATCAAGTGTCAAATTTACGTTAAAGTTGAGAGGCTTAAAATGGATCCATTTCACATATTCATGAAAGACTACAGTTTTGTTTTGGGCCCAAGACACCTCTGTTGGATGTTTTGTTTGGGCTTATGACTCTCTCTCTTTTTGTGGGACATTATGTTGCTTATAAAAAGGGTAGTTTCTGCGGAATAGATATGTTTTGGGCCAAACCCTAAAAATATTCGGGCCGGGTTAGAAAAATAAAATCAAAAGCTTGTTTCGTTCTCTCTCTGCGGCGCCTTCTTTCTCCCAAAATCGCAGGTAAGCTTCCTCCAATTTTCTCTCAAATTTCATTTTTTTTTTGCTTTCGTAGATCTTTCTCTGCTTTCGTTTCTTGACATAAGCTTTCTTCTTTTCCAAGGTTTTTGTCGATCTCGAAGATTATTCAAGTGACCTAATTGTCTCCGTTGTCGTCAAAAACCCAATCCAGATTTCTCTGGGATTTAGGCATCAATTCGTTTGCGTAAAATTGATATCTGGGACATAGAAGCCCTAATTCGCGGGCCTTGTGCAATCTCAAAGCTTTGCACACATTCAGAATCGAACGGAGTTTCTATCCGGAAATTAGGGTTTCTCATTCTTTTATGGTGGATTTCAATTTGAGGGAATTCTTTCATATCTAAACGAAGTAAAGGCATCAACAAAATCAAGAACAGGTAAGGCGTGAAATCAGGGTTTTTATACGTACATGTATGGCGTCGGAGCCTGTTAATGGAGAAGGAATTGATAAAGCTAGTGTTAAGCCAAGCTTCATAGTTTATACAAGGAAAGGAAAAGGTAAAAGAAAATCACAATTTGCCCTGAAATTTAGTGGTGCCACACCTGAGGAGGAGACGTTAGAAAACGAGAAAGAAAACAATCATGTGATTCTTCCTGAATCTCTAGCTCCAGCTATACCTGTGGTGGATAATTCTGCTGAAGAGGCTGCACTTGAACCCGATTCGCAGGAAGACTCGCAGGAAGACGTGGGGGACACTATAGCCAAAAACTCATCTGAAGCACTTTCTGAGAACTTACCTGGTGATGATTCTGACAAAGTTATTGACAAGCCTCTTGTGGACGCCTTTTCTCAACGCGAATCTCAGGATGATGTCAGTTTGGCTGCTACCGACAAGAGTGTTGTTCAGCCTGTTCCAGTCCCTTTAGGTCAGGATGATGTGAGTGCTACTGTAGGCGACAAGTCTGTGGAAGTACCCTCCCAAAGCCGCAAAACTCAAGATGATGTCAGTTTGTCGGCTACCGATAAGAGTGTTGTTCAACCTGTTCCAGCCCCTTTGGATCAGGATGATGTGATTGCTACTGTAGGCGTCAAGTCTGTGGAAGTACCCTCTCAAAGCCACAAAACTCAAGATAATGTAAGCACTGTAGTTGTTGATGAGAACTCTATCAAGGATCCTCCTAAAAGCCTGCCCCAAGAAGAAGTTACTACAGATGTTGTTGACAAGAACCTTATTGAAGCACCTTCTCAAGACCTATCTGTGGAAGACGTCACTACTGTTGTTGTTGACAAGAATCCCATCGAAGTGTCTTCTTCTGAGGAGGATGTCCATGTAGTAGATGAAGATAACCAAATAAAAGAAGGTCATTCCGGAAACCTTGTGGAAAAAAGCGATGCCATTGATGCCCAACAGCCAGCAGGGCTTAGCTCTGATTCTGCTCCAAATATTCATGCAACTGCTGCTTCTGAATGTGTTCTAATGGAGGAGGATGAAGATGGCCGTGTAAGGATACGTGTTGCATCCAAATCAAAGCAACAGAAAGAGGAGATCAAGAAAAAGCTCGAAGATCAGCTTAATGTGGTCAAAGGTCTGGTTAAGAAAATAGAGGACAAAGAGGGTGAGATTGGTGCGTATAATGATTCTCGGGTTTTGGTTAACGCTGGTATGAATAATGGAGGAGGAAGGATTCTCTCAGGGTATGGCTCAGCTGGACTTCCTCGTGAGATCATCAGAGTACCAAGGCCTTTGAATCAACTAAGCGTATCAGTGTTAGAGAATACTTTGGGAGTCAATGAGTACGCGGAGAAAGAGAAAAGAACACCTAAGGCAAATCAGTTTTATAGAACTTCAGAGTTTGTACTTGGTGACAAGTTGCCACCCGCAGAGAGTAACAAGAAGTCGAAATCAAGTGCAAAGAAGCAAGGAGAGGTTGGGTTTGGTTTTGGTCCAGGCTCTAAAGTTTTCAAGAATTGCAATGCTTTGCTTGAAAGGCTTATTAAGCATAAGCATGGCTGGGTCTTTAAGGCTCCTGTAGATGTGAAGGGTTTAGGTTTGCATGATTACTTTACCATTATCGAGCACCCTATGGATTTGGGAACTGTCAAGTCTACTTTAACAAATAACTTGTATAAGTCTCCAAGAGAATTTGCAGAGGATGTTAGGCTTACTTTCCACAATGCCATGACTTACAACCCTGAAGGACAAGATGTTCATGTCATGGCGGTAATTCTATTACAGCTTTTTGAGGAGAGATGGGCTGTCATAGAGGCAGATTATAATCGTGAATTGAGATTTGTCAGTGGTTATGGGATGAATCTTTCAACTCCTACAATGAGATCGAGACTGGGTCCTACAATGCCTCCACCGCCTATTAGTGTGAGGAATACAGTGGATAGATCAGATTGGAGTAGCCGCCATGCTGACTTGCAGCATCCAAAACCAACTACAGCGCCTGGCAGAATACCGTCCAGTACAACACCTTCTGGAAGAACACCTGCTCTGAAGAAGCCGAAGGCAAATGAACCAAATAAAAGAGATATGACGTATGAGGAGAAGCAGAAGCTTAGTGGCCACTTGCAGAACTTGCCTCCTGATAAACTAGATGCAATTGTACAAATTGTTAACAGGAGAAACACTGCCGTGAAGCTACAGGATGAAGAAATTGAAGTTGATATTGATAGTGTTGATCCAGAGACCCTGTGGGAGTTGGACAGATTTGTCACCAATTACAAAAAGGGCTTAAGCAAGAAAAAGAGAAAAGCAGAGTTAGCTATTCAAGCTAGAGAAGAAGCCGAGAGGAATAGCCAACAACAGCTGGTACTTGCACCTCTCCTGGGAATTCCACTCCTTTAATCATTTTCATTGTACTTTAATTTGTATGCTCATTTTTCATATATTTTTCCGTTGGTGCAGGCTCCAGCACCAGAGGCACGTGAGTTTTCTAGAGAAGGCGGAAACACATGTAATTTAACATCCCATATTTTGAATACTTTTGGTTTGGTCTTAACTACTTGGGGGTTTTAATTCTTGTTGCTTTTAATAATCAGCTAAAAAGACACTCCCCATACCTTCTCAAGCGGATCAGCAAAACAATGAAACAAGCAGTTCAAGCAGCTCTTCCGGTAGTTCCAGTTCGTCTAGTGGTACATTCTCCCCTCCCAGTTAGTATATTGTTTTGTGCTTTTGTGATCTGTGTTACTAACCCCATCTTTGGTATGCAGATTCAGACAGCGATAGCTCGTCGTCATCATCTGAATCAGATTAGAACTAGAGTCTATTGTACAAAAGCCAAGAGGGTTGGTGTCGACAAAAATGTAAGTTCTGCAAAGTAGTCATCTCCATCATCCATGGTTAACCTGTAATGGAATCCATTTCTTGTCTCTATTTTTGCATGGTTTTTGTTAACATCTGCTGCATGTCCTGGGTAGATTATTCATGATTCTTGCTTCATTGTGTATGGTCTAACATAAAGGTTTTTGATTATATAACCAAAGACTGATGCTTTACTATGAAACAGGGCACTAAGGAGATGAAAGCTAGAGTTAGAATGACATTTGTGAGAGAACAATGATGAGAGGAAGTATGAGATTGAGGCAGAAATATTACAGGGCGTGGTTTGGTTTTATTGCAAGGGAAAGATTGTATTATCACTGTTAGAGTATAAAGAAGAAATTATTCTTAATTTTTTGTTTCTTGGTAGGATTCTGTGTCTGTCGTAGCCTTAAGTTTTGTTCAGGCACTTTGTATATCCTTGCCTCTCATCCTCTTATCTTTAGCTGTTTCGTTTGTTTGACTGTAACATTTTAGTTTAGGGCTTTTGAAATCAGCAAAAAAAAAGATGATCAAAAACAGATTCTTGAAGACTTTTATTGTGGTAGGTAAGCTTTTTTGTTTGTGATTTTAAGCAGTTATCTGCATCTTAACATATGTTGGGTTATCCTGGGCTAAACACTAAAGTCAGGGTTGTTTGGGTAAGAAAACTAAAGATGTGGGGTTTTGTTGCAAAATTCTCAAGATTTAAGTGTGTGTGTGTGGGAATGGTGAAGCAGGAGAGGGAAGAATGGTTAGACTGTTGTTTCATCTCCGTCCCTTTCCAGCGATTTATCAGTCACCTCGTTGCCTCTCTTCTTCGTCTTCGTCTTCTCCAACGAGTCAACATAAGCTTTGGTCTGGTCTTGATGATTGGAGAAAGAGTCCTATCAATGACCTCCGTCTCTGGGGACCTATGGGTCCTCTCCTTCCTCCTCTTTCTTCTTCCTCTGATTCCGTCTCCGCCGGGTTTAACGGTCAGGTCTCGGCGGCTACGTCTCTCGCCGATCTCGGAGCTCTCGTTCTCTCAACTTCCGATCCTATCTCGAAATCTCATATCTCGCACTTAGCTTTCACTCGTTGGAGAAGTGAGAATCTCCCCGTTGGTTCAATCTCTCATCTCCCTTCTTCTCCTTCTCGTCCTCCTAAACCCTTACTCGTTAGTTTCCTCAATTTCTCTCTTTTCTCTCTTAAACCCTAAAGTTTTGATTGAGTTTTATAAGCCAATTTGTTTGTTATTGTTGTTGTTGATGGCAGGTTCCTACTAATGAAGTCCCGAATCCGAAAGACTCGAAGCTTCCTCTTAATGCTCATATGCTTCATAACCTTGCTCATGTTGAGCTTAATGCTATTGATTTGGCTTGGGACACTGTCTCTCGCTTCTCCCCTTTCTCAGAAGTTTTGGGTCATAAGTTCTTTGATGACTTTGCTCATGTTGCTGATGACGAGAGTCGACATTTCTTGTGGTGTTCACAGAGACTCGCTGAGCTTGGTTTCATGTCAGTATAGTTTTAATAAAGTTTCCAAATTTGATTGGTATTTGTTTCAAGACTACACTTTTAAGTCTTCTTCTTCTTCTTCAACATCGTCTTTTTAAGGTATGGAGATATTCCGGCGAATAATTTGTTAATGAGAGAATGCGAGAAATCATCCAACAATGTCGCTGCTCGCTTGGCTGTTATCCCTCTAGTACAGGTATTGCCTCACTCATCCAATACGTATCATCAGTTTGATTCATAGATGCTAGACCAGAAACACCAATGTTTTTAACTTGCACATGTACTAATTTAGCTTTACAGGAGGCTAGAGGACTTGATGCTGGACCTAGGTTAGTCAAAAGGCTGATGGGATTCGGAGATCATAGGACTTCGAAAATTGTTGCTAAGATCGCTGAGGAAGAAGTTGCACATGTAGCTGTTGGTGTAGACTGGTTTCTCTCTGTGTGCCAAAAGATGGACCGTGATCCTTGCCCGACATTTAAAGGTATAAACAAATATTTCTCTTACATGCTTTATCTCATTAGTTCCCCTCTTGTCTTGTACTAACTTCATGAATATCTTTTCAACCGCATGTGCTTTGCAGATTTGATCAAAGAGTATGGTGTTGAGTTAAGAGGCCCTTTTAATCACTCTGCTCGGGAGGTAGCTGGCATTCCGCGAGATTGGTAAGAAAACTCATAGACAGTGCTTGGATAAATAACTCCAATTCAATAACTGGCTCATGTAGATGCCTCTCTATATCAACGCTCTATGGCACATCTCAGTTTAACGTAACAGCTTAAGATTATACCATATATCTTCAGGTATGATCCATCATGTGGCACGGAAGTAGTTGAAGGTTGCAACAAACAGGGTGACAAAGAACAACTTTCTGCGGTATCTTTCTTCTTTGTTCATATCTCCATAGCTATTCTTCTGTATGAAATGTTTGATCTTTGTTGCGATCCATCATGACAGGTTTATGATAGGCTCACTCACATAATCTCAATGGAGAGTGAGAATTCAAGTCTTGAAAGGCCAGCCAAATGAAATGATGGGGTGGGAGTTTTGATTTGATGGTGTAGTGACTGATGAATGAGTGGAGGCCATAACTCCTTGGGATTTGACAGTACAGATTAATGGTTGCTTATGCCAAATAGATCAAATCTAGCTTCAGATTATGATTCTCCTCTCTGTTTTTGGTGATTTCTTAGAGTTGATCCAGGCAACCAATATATGTTATGGTCTTGCTCAGATCTAAGATATATTGTTATTATATTCAGTGGATTTCAGTTTCTCTTCATCCTAGTACACAAATATCATATTTTACACCTGCTACTTGATGATCTTTGATTGCATTTCTATAAACTGAGATTTGGCCCTTCAAGTCTTTTGTTCTTTCAAATAATCTTTTGTGTACAAACATATTGTGTTGGAACGTTTTATAAGTTTCTGTAACTAAATTTGTATGTGTAAGCTCTTGCAGCCAGTTAGTTTGAGGAGTCAGCATCATCAACATCATCATCTTCTTCATGATCTCTCCTGTGGACATTCAGCTTCCATGTCCCGTCGTCCATTTGAACCATACCTTTGTTTGCAAGACATCTCCAGGCACTTGGCACTAAGAACTCGTCTTTCAGAGCATCTAATCCTTTATTGACCAGTGAAACATCCCGACCGATCTCCAGCTTGAATACACCGGCTCTGTCTTGCATCCCTGCCATGCCGTGCAAGTATATCTCCAGGTTATGGTAGTTTCTAAAGTTTAGAGACCGTTTGAGGTACGTCGAGTTCAATGTATTGATCTGTAGCACCTGGCCTACTTCTGCATAGAATAAGAGTGGATAATGTGGTGCGACATCCGGAACATTTACTATCCTTAGGATGTTTAGTGGTTTGAGTGAGTCGACTAGTTTTTTGAAGTCTTGGTCCCCAATTCGTGGACTCCCGAATGCAAAAACTGTGATAGGAACTTGCTTTATTTGAAGACTTGTATTGATCTTGGTTTTTCTTCCATGGATAAAATCTGCAGATGATAGATTTGACAAGACGGCGCCCAAGCTATGGCCTGTGAAGGTGATGCTTACTTCTTCGTTCTTGTAAACTTCTAGCAACCTCTCCAGCTCCCCTTGTACCTAAAACCAAAACCCAAGACACTATGTCATTTAGGAGGAAGGACAAGAAATGGCATAAAGGTTGTTTTTATGGCCTAGCAGGCTTAGGTTTCGGAAGATGTGCCTGTGGCCAGGTGAGGCTAACCTGAGGGTTTTTAGCTCAACATAACAACATCTTTAACATGAACTAAATGTGATGAGAAAAGAGAAAGGTGAAGACCTGTTCTCGTGCGCTGGTCGTGTCATAAGGTGAACGAGCATCAGAAGCCGTGTAGATATCGAGCCAGCCACTGCCAATACGTGGCATTTCTTTAGGGTCGGCTTCAGGGAAAACGGAGACAGCTGTCTCGAGCGGAAAATCAAAATCGTTAGCCCATTCGTAAGGCTGAAGAGTTCCTCTCCAAGCTACAACAATGTCTCTCCTCCCCAACATCGCCTTTCCCTCGTCTGTAGCAACTGCCACATAACCTATCCAGTTAGTCTGCACACGCGATGCTTCCTTCGACAAAGACTTGACTATGAAACAGATTGGTAGCTTAATGGAAGCCGTTGCGTAGATATACTTAGTCACATCGTACCTGAGATATCAATTACCAATGAGTCTACACTGTCGAAGAAACAACATTTTGGATTCAGGACAAGTACCTGAAAGGGTTAGCTTTAAGATAGCCGGTTCGAGCAAAGATCTGTCTCTTGGAATAGTAACAATCACCGGCGTATCTGGACTTACGGTCCCAGTTAAACGCGTCGTAGCAAACCTGAGCCATCTCACCATAGTGAATGATATAGCGACGAAGATCCGGGTCAAGCGGATCAAGCAAGCCTTCCCATTTTTTTGCGCCGCTTAGATCTTTCCATCTCTTGGCTATGCTCTCCAACATGTTTTGCCTTAGTTTTTCGTCACAAACTTTTCTCTCTGTATCTCGCTTTTTGGATAGAGTAACATTGCTCCTTGTGTGAAAGGGATACGTGAAGGAAAGTTTGTCCTTAATGTATGTCCCTTCACATAAATAGTGCCGTTTTAAGTTTTTGTTAAGTGTACGCTTTGTTACAATCTTTATACTTATATATAAAAAGACTTAACCATAAGTTACATTAACAACAAATACTTAGGTAACTAAAGCTTCAACAATTACAACTTAACAAACATTATAGTTACTAATTAGAGTGGGAGATAATGTTGTTTAAACCCATTAATCACTGCATAAGTACATTGTTGTTGTTGTTGTTGTTGTTGTCTTTGATCTTGCTTTATATTTTCCCAGCCACTTTGCAAATTTCTTGATGTATAACCACCATTAACAATCTCACGATTAACACTAACACCATTGTTGTTAACACTACTAAACCCTCCTGATCCAGAGCTTATGGCTAATCCGTTTTTGTTATTATTGTTAAATACACGTTGATGATTATTATTATTAGTATTATTGTCCCAACCAATGAGAGGTTGATTAAGAAGCAAGCTTTTGTATAGCTTGAGCTCTTCACATAGCCTTCTATATTCTCCATATGAGCCAAGGACAGGATCTTTCTGTCTCCATAAAGCTTCCCATGTTAAAGAATCAGACAGTTTTGTACGGTCTTCTTCACGTACGGTCCGTACCATTTTCTGTACGTTACTTACACCAAAGACTTTGTGTACGGCTTGAAACTCTTTGGTCTTGCGGGCTGGGAAGTATGGTGATAAGATGCATTCGTTGTTGCATTTCTTTCTTTGGTGTTTGCATGAAGCACAAGCTTGATGTGATGATGAGTTATTAATAGAGATGTTGTTGTTGTTATTAGAGTTCCTTTGCATCATGTCATGTCCCTACTACTTCAAAATTGAAATTACAAAACATATATAAATGTTAGTAGTCAACGATCAAGGTTACACAATATTGAAGATTATATCAAAAAAAAATTGGATAAAATGTTTTAAGATATTAATTTGTAATTTACCAATACAAAAACTTAGAAGTTATGAACTATTGGTTAATATATTACGCAATATATTGATTAGACTAATACATGCAATGATAAAATGATTAAAATCCATGAACACCATACGTATATAGTCAATATTCATAAGGAGATAAAAAATAGTATCATAAGAATAAGATAAACTTTTGAATATAATTTGAGAATACAACCTCTTGCCTCTTTTTCTCTTTTTCATTTGTGGGTTATAAGTAGCAATTACATATATATGTTTATATTAGTAATTAAGGGATAATGGTACAAAGAGTCTAATTTTATTTACATGAAAAGATTGTTTGGTTAATGAAAGAAAAAGGTGTTTGGATGAAGTGTCGATTGTTGGATTTAGGTTGCTCATGAAAAATGACAATAACAAATAGGAATCAATATTTGTTATTAATTTAAATAATTGAGAGAATATAATTTCAATAATTTAAGTGAAAATATGTGTAAAGAAAGAAAACTACATAATATTTTGAAAAAATCATATAATGCTTCATAATTCATTGATAATATGAATGGGTTCAATGCTTTTTGTTATATGAATATATGATACTATATATAACTTATATATATCCCCATGTATATAATCTTATTATATAAAAGAGAGCGCGTAAAATTATAACTCATCAGATCGTGACACGTGTCACAATATAACTCACCAGATCGTGACACATGTCAATATAAAATATATAGAATAGATATAATGTTAATAATTGGGAAGAAATATAAATAGAAACATATGTTAAGATATAATGTTAATAATTTAGAATAGATATAATAATGTTAATAATTGGGAAGGAATAAGTTGTGCAAAACACGTGTTAAGTTCAATTTTTAATATAAATACATAATGTTAATAATGTTTATGAAAAAATGTTAATGATGTTAATAATGTTTATAAAAAATGTTAATAATTTTAAAAGAAGAAAAATGTAACGTTTAGGAAAAAAGGCAAAAAAAAATAAAAAAAGGAAAAACCAAAAAAAAGGAAAAAAAATAATCAAACGAAAAGTCTTCACTACATGTATATATACATATCTAAAATCTCTAACTTTCATTGTGCTCTCCTCTTTGTTCTAATTACTATTATTAAATTTCTTTTTTTAACTCAAACAGAGAAAAAGATGAATTTCATAGTTTCTAAAAGCCAAAAATCTTTCTTCACACTAAATCAGTTAGATCGAAACCGTCCTTACCGTCGTACGATAGTTCGTGTTATTCGAAAGTGGGGAGCTAGAAATCCTAAAGCAAATAATGTTCTTATGAGAGTCGAAATACTATTAATTGATTAAAATGTTAATAATTTTAAAAGAAGAAAAAATGTAACGTTTAGGAAAAAAGGCAAAACAAAAAATTAGAAAAAAGGAAAAATGAAAAAAGTAACCAAAAAAAAGTCTTCACTACATCATATTTGTAATGGTTATTTTAGATTGTGACATGTGTATTAAATTTAATGCGTAGACATCTTATAAAATGGAAAATTAATAATATTAAGAAAAAAACATAAATAAAGAAAATAATCAAAAATAAAAAAATTAACAATAAGTATCAAATAATTATGTTATCTTCATGGATCCACTATCTAATTATTAATTTAAATAAAGAAAACAAAAATGTGTTATTTATATTTCTTAATAGATGAAAAAGTAAAAATCACTTATTTACTTATTACCATATATTGTTGTGTCTTTTATATTTATTTGTTAATAAAATAGCGGGTATAATATTAGTTCCGTTTAAAACTAAGTACTATAACTATACAAATATACTAACAATATTAATATATAATTATAAAATGTTTTATGTAATTTGGCCGCGTATTACGCGGGATTTCATCTAGTGACAAATAAAGCAACGTATATATATATATTAAGAACCCGCTCACTGCATGTTGTTTGATCTAAGATTTTATTACAAAACATGCATCAGTTATTTACGTGTGTCACAACTTTTATTATCAAATGCATGGTTGATAATAATCCTTATCAGACTATAGTAAAACATCTTAACGAGGGTAGACCATGAACAACTGGAGATTTAACAGGTTAAGCCTACATAAATTTTAAGAATTTGGCTTTTTGGTCTCTTAGTTCGGAATCGACTCACGTGGCGGCCCACGATTGGTGCAAATGTTTTTTTTTTTTTTAAATATCAAAAAAATAAAATAATAATAATAAATAATTCATAGGATTCTGTGCTTTTAAACTTCCATTGTTTAGACCATCTCCAACAAATGACCATAAATTTCTTAACTATTCAAATGGGGTGTGAAACAGTTGGTTTAAAACAAAAATAAAAAAAATAAAAAATAAAAACGGATCAATCGTAGGTCACGTATACATGAATAGTTAAGATATATATCTTAAATAAGAAATATAAGATTCAGATCTTAACTATTTAGGTGGGTTTCACATGCTAAGATCCCGTTAAGACACACCGTTGAACTTGCTCTTATGCTCTTAGAAATATATAACCGATGAAAATCGAAACAAATGTTACCAGGAAAAAAACAATAATTTAACTCCATAATAACCAATAGGTCCCTAACCAATAATATAATTAAAAAATCAATTGGTTCTTAACGATCCACCATGATGGGGACAATAAAGTAGGCAACAAATAAATGCTGAATAATCCAACGGTCAAGATTAAATCAGAAAGTCGCAATGAAACAATCCAAATCTAAAATTATAAAAAGTCAGAGACGATAACGACAATGAATCTTATCAAATCCCTTCGCACTTCCCAACGAAGAAGACGAAGAAGAAGTTAAAACAATCAAATATTGTTATTTATTTATAGTAATAATCATACTCAATTTCTCCATAAAATTCTTCTTCTTCTTTTCTTCTTCCTCTACACACAATCTCGTCATGGCGAATTCTCGCGCTATACAGCGAGCCAACGTTATCGCGAATCACATACTCCGATCACAATCAACGCCGCCGTCTAATCTCTCCGTCACGCGCGAGGTATGTTTACAATACTCTCCACCAGAGCTCAACGAGATCTACGGATTCGAAATCAAAGACATGAGAGAGCTTCTCGACGGACACAACGTGGCGGATCGTGATTGGATCTACGGGCTTATGATTCAAAGCAATATGTTTAATCGGAAAGAGAGAGGAGGTAAGATCTTTGTCTCTCCTGATTATAACCAGACGATGGAGCAACAACGTGAGATTACTATGAAACGGATCTGGTACTTGTTAGAGAAAAGGGTTTTTCAAGGGTGGTTAACTGAGTCTGGTCCTGAAGCTGAGCTTAAGAAATTGGCTTTGCTTGAAGTTTGTGGTATCTTTGATCATTCCTTGTCTATCAAGCTTGGTGTTCATTTCTTCTTGTGGTATGTATGATCATACAACACTTGTTATTGTGTACCCTTAATGTTTGCAATGTTCATATGATGATATATAGCTATAGAAAGTAATCTTGAGGTGTTTTCTATGAGGAACTAAATAGCTCTTTTGTAGCTCTTATTCAGTGTTGTAGTGAGAAAGGAAAGCCCTTTAGCTATTTTGTATATAGTATTATTTAGTGTCCTAATGAGTAAGGGAACATTGTTAGTTAGACTCATTAGTTATGATTTCTTTGGATCTCTGTTATACTTCAGGGGTAATGCTGTGAAGTTCTTTGGAACAAGGCGTCACCATGAAAAGTGGCTGAAGAACACTGAAGATTATGTTGTCAAGGGTTGTTTTGCAATGACTGAGTTAGGCCATGGAAGTAATGTAAGGATATTTCTGTTTTCATTTTGTCCATATGTAGTCTGTTTTGATGATCTTCCACGTTTATATTGACTTGTATTCATTTGTTTTGATATAGGTACGTGGAATTGAAACAGTGACTACTTATGACTCAAGAACAGGGGAGTTTGTGATCAATACGCCTTGTGAATCTGCTCAAAAGTATTGGATTGGTGGGGCAGCTAATGTAAGTAGTCACTATACTTATCCTGAGTTTATGTCATTCAGTTTCCCCCTCTGTTTTTAATCATGTACTGACTTTGTATTTTGTCTGCTCAGCATGCAACACACACAATTGTGTTTTCACAGCTTAATATAAACGGAACTAACCAGGGGGTTCATGCCTTCATCGCGCAAATTAGGGATCAAGATGGTAACATATGTCCCAACATCCGCGTTGCCGACTGTGGACACAAAATTGGTTTAAATGGTGTTGACAATGGCAGAATATGGTATTGCAAACAACTCAATGTTTTGTGATTTTACCTTATGCTTAAGAGTGTTGTACTTCATGGAAACTATGATTATAGGTTTGACAATCTTCGGATTCCAAGAGAGAATTTATTGAACTCGGTTGCTGATGTTTCACCTGATGGAGAGTATGTTAGCGCAATTAAAGATCCTGATCAGGTAAATGCTACAGCGCGGAACCATTTTTAATATAAACTTTCTTATGTTTTAGAGGCACAGTGACAATTTTTCCAGTTTTATTACAGAGATTTGGAGCATTCATGGCCCCTTTGACCTCTGGCCGGGTCACCATTGCTTCGAGTGCAATCTATTCTGCAAAGGTACCATTTCAGTAGTTTTATTTTGAACTCATAGAAATCTTTAAGAAACAGACTGTTTCAGAACTCATGACCTAATGTTAAATGATTGACATTTTTATTTTGTCAGGTCGGATTGGCTATTGCTATAAGGTACTCACTATCGAGAAGAGCCTTCTCTCTTACAGCTAATGGTCCTGAAGTCCTCCTTCTTGATTACCCAAGCCATCAAAGGCGACTGCTACCACTCCTAGCAAAGACGTAAGGATCTTTACGAAATATGATTTCCCTCTTGGTTTTTAGATCTTACAAGTAAATTAATACATTGCTGATTTTTCGGAATTTCTTAAGATTGATTGTCTTCTTAACTGTTTCTCATTTATCATAGATATGCTATGAGCTTTGCTGCAAACGACTTGAAGATGATTTATGTGAAGAGGACACCTGAAACCAACAAAGCCATCCATGTTGTTTCTAGTGGGCTCAAAGCTGTTCTGACCTGGCACAATATGCGGACACTTCAGGTTAGAACTAATATACTATACAAATTCTTATGTGACAAAGCTTCTAGTAGGCCACACTGAGTTGCTTTTTGTTCTTTCTAAGGAATGTCGTGAAGCTGTCGGAGGACAAGGTGTGAAAACTGAAAATCTAGTCGGTCAGTTGAAAGGTGAATTCGATGTGCAGACTACATTTGAGGGTGACAATAACGTATTGATGCAGCAGGTAAGCTAAGGCACATAAGTGTGTATATGTTCTCCTCTGTTTTGACCATAGCATATGACTTATTCGTTCTTGTGTGGAATTTAGGTGAGCAAAGCACTCTTTGCAGAATATGTATCATGTAAGAAGAGAAACAAACCTTTCAAAGGATTGGGATTGGAGCACATGAACAGTTCTCAGCCTCTGCTGCCAACTCAACTCACATCTTCTACCCTAAGATGCAGCCAGTTTCAGGTTATTTGCCTCATAATATATTCAATCTTATCATTTATTTTGATGAATTAGACTTTTTGCTAAACATCTCTTATGTATTGCCCCTGCCAGAAAAATGTGTTCTGCTTAAGAGAGCGAGATCTTCTAGAACGATTTACTTCTGAAGTTGCACAGCTTCAAGGGAGAGGAGAAAGCCGTGAGTTCTCTTTCCTCAAGGTAAGCCTTTTCTGTCTCACATATCATTTTAACCTTTTGTACATTCCCCAACCTTCGGTAACGGAGTCCTGCTCCTTTTGCAGAAGCATCAACTTGCTGAAGACTTGGGTAAAGCTTACACAGAGAAAGCAATACTGCAAACTATTTTGGATGCTGAGGCTAAACTACCTACTGGCACTGTGAAGGTAAGTAAACATGCTTATCTTTCTCAATGGTTTTGAACCTATTCAGTTGAATCTTGCTGGTGTTGCTAGACAGAGGCCACACATACATATTCTGCGGCTTATGCCACCTAAAGTTTCATGAACCTATCAATAGATTATAGACAATGCGAGAGTATAGGACTGTTTATATCGACCTTTAGTCATGATAAGCAAAAGCAGAGTGTTGTTTCTATATGTAGTTGTTTTGTATTCACTAACTACATCATGTATATGTGATATTGATAGGATGTGTTGGCTCTTGTAAGAGCAATGTACGCATTGATCTGCATAGAAGAAGATCCATCGTTTCTTAGATATGGTTACCTCTCAAGTGACAACATCGGAGATGTAAGGAGAGAAGTTTCAAAGCTATGTGGTGAGCTTAGACCTCACGCGCTTGCCCTCGTGGCCTCCTTTGGGATCCCAGACGCGTTCTTGAGCCCCATTGCATTCAATTGGGTCGAAGCCAACGCTTGGTCTTCACTTTAGTTACACACTATTGAATGAATCATCTCTTTACCACAACAATCCCAAGGTTTGTTTGTTCTTGTCATAAAATGGCTATGTAATAATGCCTTTATTTATTTGCTTTCTACGTCCCGTTTGTTTATTTAACGGAGTTAATAAACACCGTCTTCACGACCGTTTACTTATGTGTAATGAAGTCTTGAATAAATTTTTTTTTTTTTTTTGTGTAACTTTCTTTCATTAATAAGAAAACGTTAGCAAGATTATGACAAAAAACCTAAATCAAGAAACATTGATTTATTTATAAACTTGTTACACAAGAAACCTATTGTCAAGAAACAAGAAAGATAGAAAACCCTAAATCAAGAAAACACTTCTTATCTATTAACATGTTATTCAAGAAACATATGGTTAAGAGATAAAGAAACCCCAAAAATCAAGAACCACTTGTAGTAGAGAAGTTGCTAATAGAGAAGCGAGCCAAGCGTCGTTTTAGCTGCAGACTTGTCTCCGAAGAAACCCACTGTCGATTAACGCTATCGAAATCGTGGTGCCTTCTGATATAAGCAAGTGAATACTCGCAATCCTCGTTAGTCGCCGGAAAGTGAATGTGAAACAAATTGCCTCTCTGATCAATGACGTGTCCTTCCCACCATCCGTCGTTGGCGAAAACGTCGACTTTCTCGTTACGGCTAAAACTCGTCGGCGTCGGCAATTTCGGTGGCCTTGGACGGAGTTCATCGACGGACACGGTTTCGATCAGCGGCTGAGGATTATCACCTTCTGTGACAAGAGTCTTGTATTGGACTCTGTAGTGAGATCCGTCTTGAGTTTCTTTTGATAATATCTCGGCTTCGAAGTAAGAGCCTGAGAGACCATCTTCGTTGCTACATACTTCAACGTTTTGTCCTTCCACGTATAAATCTGGTGATGATGATGATGATGAAGATGACGCCATAATTGTCAAAATTAGGTCTTGAGTTTGTTTTTTTATTTTAGTTTATTATTTTTGGGAAGAGATGGAGAGAGGGGATTGATGTATTTTATAGGAGAGTTTTGTGATGATGAAGAGAGGTGATGATGATGATGATGACGCCATAATTGTCAAAATATTTATAAATATTTTTTTTTCCTTTTTTTCTTTTTGGATTTACGTTCACTTTTTCTTTTTCTTTAACACTGTTTAATGGAAATACTATAAGTTGATATTAGTCAATTAAGAGGCATATTAATTCGAGCCCGAGTCTTATATGTCACTTTTCCATAAAAAATATTTTGGTTTTTCATCCAATGATTTCTATGCCACTCTTTTTTTGATATTTCGAAAATATTTTATAAAAAAAATTCAAAATTCACAAATTTAAACTCTAAACTAACTGAAATGTCTTGGATTTGGATTTGCGAACCCAAGGGGTTAAATATTTTAAAATCGATTTTATAATCATAGTTGAATGATTTTATCAAAAACATTTAAATTTTGTTTTTAAAATTTTTAAATATTTTTATAAAATCCGTAAAATTAAATAAAAAATATTGAAGTTTTCAGATATAAAAAATATATTTTTTTTGAATGGATTTTTTTATCTTTTAAAATTCATAAAATAGAGAGTGACATATTCAATTAGTTTTTCTGTTTTTCTGAAAAAGTGACATATGAGACATTAATTCTATTATTTGTGGGCCGCACTTTCATTATATTAATTGATTAAACGTATAAATTTGTCATTAATTTAAACCAATATAACAAATTACACAATAGAGTGCCTAGTAAAAATTGAAGAGACTATTTTTGTCACGTAGTAAAAATCTTGACATATAAATAAGAATGGTTCTCTGAAGAGGTATTTTTGCTAAAACAAGACACCATAAAATTATGTGCCAGCTCTCAACCTCTGAGAACTGATTTCAATTTCAGCTATAAAATATTTATGACAAATATATTAATTAATATATACATATATACTATTACTAAACTAGAGTCTATAGCATGGAGAAGTGGTTTTGAGACGGATAACATCATTCCACCGTAGACCGATTTTCAGCGCCTACGACAATGTACGATTGGTTAAAGCCTCAGTTATTGAAATGTAAAAAAAAAACTATAGTCTATAGTATGACTTATTAACATATACCATAAAGACATTATTTAGTTGAGAGCGAAAGAAAAACTCACGTGACTCTGTCACCAACTAAAACCTTATTTATTTCTGTTTGATTTTCACCAAAATGGATTCAAATATTGTTCTTAGATTGTCTATTTATATACACTCTTGTATACCATTTAGATGCAATAATATTCATTCATAAAATAACATATTTTTAAAATTAAAATATACTCCGAGACACAAGAACAATAACTTTATTAATCAACCACATAATCTCTCAATGCCATAATTAATAGTGTTTCCACTACATAACTTAGACTACTTTTTTTTTATAGATATCTTATGTAAAAGAAACATTAATTAACGAGAGCTAGAGAGCCAACTTTTGTTTCTGAAACTTTGAAGGCAATTTCACATCGGTGGCTAAACCAAGAACTTCAAGTAATCGAATAAGATACCAAGTTATATCTATTTGCCACCACTCTAAGCCTTGTCTCGCCGATGACTCGAACGCGTGGTGATTGTTGTGCCAACTTTCTCCCATTGTAAACAAGCTTAGCCACCTTCAAAATATACATTAACATGAATATTGAATATCATTACTAAGACTAATTAAACAAAATATTTGATTAATGTCTTAATATTATTTTATTATACCAAACGTTACGAGATGTATCTTTAGTATTCCAAGACCTCGAACCCCAAATATGGCAAGCTGAGTTTACGAGCCATGTCACGTGGTACCCTATCACACCTCCAACACCCTATCATAAACATATATATCACATTTTGAATACACAAAGTATTTGGTGTAAATGTATATTTTATATAAACAATATTTTAACAAAAAAGGGTTTATTTTATACTCCGCCGCATGTAAGGTAAGGTAAGCCACCATAGAGATATAGAACGGTCCAAAACATTATGATATGAAGAGCAATGGTCCTTCGTAGAAACTTATAGAAGAATTGTTTCTTCAAGTCCATCACATTGTCACGTCCACCACACTGTTACATTGGTTTACACTATCACAATAAAGTAACTAAATATAAGAAAATGATAGATATGTACATGTAACATTACCTTATATTTGATATATTGAGTATCAAATATCCACATGATGTGGCTAAACCATACTCCTTCTTTAGGGCTATGTGGATCGCGGTTCGAATCTGTGAACTGGTGATGGAACCTATGTATACTCACCCAATCCATTGGATCACCCTAACAAAATAACATGATTTATAATATTTATATATATATCAATATGCATGCATTGTAACACTTCATAATGTATAGACTAATTTTAAACCTGAAGAGCGAAAACGGCAGAATAAGCGGAAGGGTACTCGATCCATTTCGGGACCTTGAAGCTCCGGTGAGCCAAGTTTCTATGGAATGAGAATGTAATGCTAAGTGTGGTTATCACATATAGCACCAAACCAAACCGTAAGGCTTCCCATTTGTAGTTAAACGGTGCCAAAATACACAAAAGGTGCACTATCACAACGGTCAAGGCTCTCACTACATCGACCAAAGGCCATTTTCTCCGAAAATACGCTCTTTTTTGCGTACTCACCTCGCCTTTTTGGGCAGAGACAGAGGCATCATCTCGAGTGGGCGTACACATATTTTATGTTTTGTGTTATAAGTTGTATATAAGAGTGAGCAAATACATGGGGTATATATATTATGGGCTAACGTTGTTGCATTAAGTTCCAAAGTTATTTAATGCAATTACATTACTCTTCTTAAATGTTTCTAACCACTTTTTCTTCTTTTCCTTTTTTTTTAATATCTTAGCAGCATTTGCACATGTTTTTTCATTGATCCCAACATTCAAATAAGGTTTTTTACAGCCTCTCTTTTTCTTACACACCATTAAATAAAAAAAATATAATTATGTTGTTGAGAACTCGAGATTAAAGGTGGGTTCGGTGTATATATTCATCGACTTAACTGAAAAAGTCCTAACAGCCAACGCCATTTAATAAAATATTTATTTAAAACATTTAGGTAGCACAAAACTATGCTCAATTTAAAACTTATATCAAATCCCATAGATTTAAGAGATCCAAGGAAAATTAGTATAAAAGCAGTGAATCTTAAGTGCACCGAGAAAGATTTTTATTATTAAAGACACGTATGTTGATAATATACGTTACGTGCATATGCTTTTGAGTTAGATTTTCTACATCATCCCAAGATTCTATACCTTTTTGTTCAAGTAAAGATTTTTTTTGTTAGTGTGGGGGTAAATATTCCATCCGAAAGTTTTTGGTTTCTCTGAAAAAGAAAAATTATTTAAAATTTAACATTTACCTTATTTCATCATGTTTATTATGATTGACTGGTACTGGTAGATAAATTTATTACAAATATTATATGACTATAGAGAATTTAGATGGACCACATAATACTATATATGTCGATGAATGGTGAAAAAGTACGCACGTGAGTGTGTGATTCACGAAGGCGACCCACGCATCTTACACATAAATGTCTCCTTCAAAACTGAATATCTATATTTTTTTAATTTAAAAGAAAATATTGGGTTTAACTTGAAAAGCAAAAACAATGGAATAAGAGAATGTAATTAACATGACTTAGGTTAAATAACGCCTCTTATTATATCGACCAACGGCTACTTTCTTCTTTTTTTTTTGTTTATGAACCGTGGCTAGAGCCATCGGCTCGCGCCAGATCACACGGACCGTTGAGAAATTGTACCGTTTTGAGTGATCAGTTTGCATGAAACATAAGATTAAGAAATATTAGTATTTATGTGCTAATGTTGTTGCTTTCAAATTAAGGACCACGTCGTTATATAAATGCAATATCTATTTCTATCATTTCAATCTTTTAATATCATGGCACCACCCACATGTTTTCTATGATTATCCCAACATTCAATTAAGTACACACTCTAATTATATTGTTTTGTTACCATATTATCAACTAATTACAGAAACAAAATGAAATTTCGTACGTATATGTGAAATGATGACTTTTTAGTGTGTAATATTATGACAAATGCTTTTTTATAACTAAAGCCAAAATAGCCTCTTTAATGCTTCTATCTAATTTTATTCATAGCACTATTGGAGAGAAAATTAAAAAAGTTAGAGAACCACAAGTATTTTAGAACATTATTACGGTACTCATACATATATAAAAAATATCAAATCAAAGTTAATCAAGTCTTAAAACACAACATAATCATGATAATAAGCAAAACTAACGTGTAAACGTGATCGAGACGCCGTCAAAGTTTATAGACGCCGTGACTGTTAATAAACGCCGTGAAAATTACAAACGCCGTCATAAAACGCATGAAATGTCAAAATAAAAAATAAAATAAAAATATATATAATCCTAAACCCTTTGTATTTCGTCTCAGAGCCCTAATTTCGCAACGCAGCTTCTTAAATCTTTCCGCCGTCAAATTCGCCTTCTTCTATCACCGGAGAATGAATACCACCACCGCTCCTCCGCCGCGAAACCAGTCAAAGATCGATCCGAAAAACATAAACAGAGCAGTGAAGTCTCTGCTTAAATGGTGGGACACAAAATCAAATCCCCAAAACTCAGAGCCGCTCAAAAACGACGACGGTTTCGTCTACCTAACCGTGACTCTAAAGAAACCTCCACACATGGATCGTACAAGCCCCGTGATGATCCATCTTCCTCATCCTCTAATCGAAGAATCACCAGATCTATGTTTGATTATCGACGACAGACACAAGAACAAAATCACAAAGGAAACAGCCTTGAAGAAGATCGAATCAGAGAAGATTCCAATAACCACAGTAATCAAAGCTTCCAAGCTAAAATCCGATCTACGCAAGCTAGAAACAGAGGAAGATAAGCGTTACGAGCTTTACTTCGCCGAGAAGAGGCTAATGCCGATTTTGCAGAAGCTATTAGGGAATAATAAGAAGAAGAAGAAGAATGTGATTGAGATAAACTTGAGGTATGGTAATTGGAAAGAGCAGGTAGAGAAAGCTTGTGAATCTGCTTTCTTCTTTGTTGGTTTAGGTACTTGCAGTGTCGTTAAAGTCGCGAAATTGTCCATGGCAAGAGAAGAGATTGCAGAGAATGTTGTTGCTGCCATTAACGGTATCGCTGATTCGATTCCTGGTAAATGGAAGAATGTTAATTTGTTTCATTTGAAATTGCTTGAGAGCTTGGCTTTGCCTGTTTATCAATCTTCTGCCATTGATATCGCGCTCGAATCGTAAACTTTAAAGCACAAAATCATCATTATTGTCACAAGTTTTTGTTGTTGGTTAATTTGAAGGAAACTTTATAAGATGTTGTTGCAGTGTTTAGAGATTATGCCTAGACTGATATATGCATATTAGTTGCGAACAAGCTCGACATAATCACATGTATTCTCTAAGTGATTATACATTCTCATGTGTTATGTTTTGTTTGAATATGATGGTAGGGTTAAATCACATAGTTTTTTATATTGATGTGGAAGATGAAATTTGAAAATGTCCATAAAATTGGAAAAAAACAATTATGAATGGTTGTTTTCGTTGAGAAAAAAACACTTATCAATGATGAAAGCAATAGGAAACTAAGTTAAGCTTCATACCCAAATTTGGAAAAATATGATTGGGTCCATTAATTATTTCGAAGTATCTTAAACTTGATAACAATTTAATTAAATATAATGGAAAACAGAATTATTTTCAGTGCTTATTAATTAAAAAAGTTAGATTTCTCATTGGAACGTTACATTCACGCGCTAAAGTCTCCCGTAGGTCCTCCTTTGTCTTTGATCCTTTTTTTTCTGAAATTTAGACGCAAATATAGAGAGAGAAAAAAGGAAAAAATAGTCTTTACTCTTTGGGTTCAGTGGTTGAGAGAGAAAGCGTAAAAAGCACATGGCCTCGTTACCATTGAAGTCTCAGCCTCATGCCCTTGCTCCGCCGCCGCAGCCTCACGACGGAGACGCAATGAAACGCCGTCCTGATATGGATTCCGATAAGGTTTTGTTTCCCGTCTCTCTCTCTCTCTTTCACACACACTGTTTTGCTTATACGTATGTGTTGGGTAGAAACAGTGCGTTTGGTGGCTGTTATAGATCTACTCCGATCTAGCTTCATATTATTCTCCGTTCTATGTATTTGTACAGTAGAATCGATCTGTATCCTCCTCTTGCCTTATGTTTTGTTTTGCGTCTCTTCCTAATCTGATGAGAGACTGCGATCTTGACTTGGTTTTTTTTTATTCTTTTGCATGTAGTAGTTAGTTTACTTATGATTCCCCAAGCTACAACTTCGATCTTCTCTATCGGAGATCTAAATAGTAATATAGCCTTTGAATCCTATGGATTGTTAAGGGCAGATGAGAAATTGTGTAAGCGACATTGATATGCATATCTTACTAGCTTGATATTTGCTTGTTCACATTTTTTTTCTGGATATTTTGATTACTTATTTCAACACTGTTCCCTCTTAAGTATAATTTGCTTGTTTGGATATATCGATTATTTGGTTTCATTACTGTTTATTTTTCACCGTGTGTAGATATCTGAGTTCCCAATTACAGGTCTGGGGTATTCTTATAGTCAAATTTTCTTTGGTTTAATCTATTGTTCTTTGGAAACAAGGCAAGAATATTGTTCTCATAGTCATATTTAAGTGTGAAAAGTTTGTTAGTTACTTCGGAAACTATTGCTCCTTAACCTTGTAGTTCATCAGAATGGTTTATTGCCTATACTAATACTGAGGTGTATTGCAGGAAATGCCTGCTGCTGTTATAGAGGGAAACGATGCTGTTACTGGTCACATAATCTCCACTACCATTGGAGGCAAAAATGGTGAACCAAAGCAGGTTGAATTTCAAATCTGTGAATGAAGTAACTTGATCTCTTTGAGAAACGAAGTTATTCATCTTTCTCTTACATTTTCTTTGTTCTATCTCTTACAGACCATTAGTTACATGGCTGAACGGGTTGTTGGAACAGGATCATTCGGAATTGTTTTCCAGGTACCTTTGTGTTTCTCAATGCTAAAATTTGCAGGCCGCGAATTTGTTCATTTATGATTCAGTAAATTACTATTTTAGGCAAAATGCTTGGAAACTGGAGAAACAGTGGCCATTAAAAAGGTCTTGCAGGACCGGCGGTACAAAAATCGTGAATTGCAACTAATGAGACCAATGGATCACTCAAATGTCATCTCCTTGAGGCATTGTTTCTTCTCTACAACAAGTAGAGATGAGCTCTTTCTTAACCTCGTTATGGAGTATGTACCTGAGACTTTGTACCGCGTTTTGCGGCACTATTCTAGTTCAAATCAGAGGATGCCCATTTTCTATGTCAAACTATACACATATCAAGTATGCACTGTTATTTGCAGTTCTCTCACAAATAATCTCATTTAATGGAATCGTTTCTGACAATTACTAGAAAATATCTAATGCAGATTTTCAGAGGTTTGGCTTACATCCATACCGTTCCTGGTGTTTGCCACAGAGATGTGAAACCACAAAATCTTTTGGTACGTGATCTAACATGAAATGTGTGTTTGGTAACCTTGACTAGTTGATTCTTACTTTTTGGTGCATTATGTAGGTTGATCCCTTAACACATCAAGTGAAGCTCTGTGATTTTGGAAGTGCAAAAGTATTGGTAAGTGCCGTCTCTCAGTAATTTTTCAGAGAAGTATAGGCACAGTTAGCATGTTCTCTTGCAGCATTAAATCATTAGTTTCATGCATCTCTGCTACTGTGTAACCTTTTACAATGTTGGGCATGTCACATTAGGTCAAAGGTGAAGCAAATATATCATACATATGCTCCCGTTACTATCGAGCTCCAGAACTCATCTTTGGAGCCACAGAATATACAACATCCATAGATATATGGTCTGCTGGTTGTGTTATGGCAGAGCTTCTTCTTGGCCAGGTTAGTGTTTGATTCCTATCGGTTAATTATCTTGCGACATGACGTATCTATGCAAATAATGCCCACACAGTTTTATATTATCTCAAATTTTCTCTCTACAGCCGTTGTTTCCAGGAGAAAATTCAGTTGATCAGCTCGTGGAGATCATAAAGGTGAGTTCCCTTCTCCCTTTAAACGCATGTTATATTTATATGTGGTCTCTGTTCATCTTTGGTCTATAAGATACCGAAGAATCTAGTGGAAAAAGCTTAATAACTTGCTGCCTCTGTTAAGGTTCTTGGTACTCCAACTCGAGAAGAGATTCGATGTATGAACCCACACTACACAGACTTTAGGTTCCCACAAATCAAAGCTCATCCATGGCACAAGGTAAACTAATCTCACCTTTCTTTCTAATAAAAGCAAAATGAGAAATGAATATCTTTATGTTGCTATATACACATGGCTTTCAGTTTGTAACACCAAGCACATATATATATATATATATATATCTGTTGTCTTAAACCTCCAGGTTTTTCATAAGCGGATGCCTCCAGAAGCCATTGACCTTGCTTCTCGCCTTCTTCAATATTCACCAAGTCTACGCTGCACTGCGGTTAGTATCTATTTTTGTGATGGACTCGAAGAAGCTCATCATAATTGTCTATGAAGTGTTTATTTTGTTCTGACATGTCTCTCTTTAGCTCGAAGCATGTGCGCATCCGTTTTTCAATGAACTCCGAGAGCCAAATGCACGTCTTCCTAATGGTCGTCCATTACCGCCATTGTTCAACTTCAAACAAGAGGTAATGATCAATAAAATCAAAGAACTATGCTAAGGTCCATTTCACTAGTAACTATAACAACAAAACCGATAATTTCAATTCTCATTATTGTTGTTTCTCTAATCTGTATGTATTAGCAGTTAAGTGGAGCTTCATTGGAGCTAATTAACAGGCTAATACCTGAGCACGTGAGACGACAAATGAGCACATGATTACACAAAACACTTAAAAAGAGAACTATGGATGTCTGAAGAAAAAGATGAGAAAGAAGATCTACTTAATTGAACCTGACATTAGACAGGATCTACATTATATTAAGACACGACTATTGAAGAGTTTATTATCTCAGCACTGTTCTTCCTCGTATATGTTTTTTTGTCTGTATAACTATTCTTACAGATCCGTAGAGAGGAAAAAAAAACAAGGTTATGACTTTTCCTAATAAATTTTCATTAGTAAAAGAGTTTTAAATTGAAATGTTACTTGGTCAAAGATAGACAAAAAATTCGATCTTTGTTAATTGCAAGCCTATAAGGCTATAACTAATCAATTATTCGAAAGAGTAAAAGACAAATTAGAGAAAGTGCAACCAACAATTAATTTGACCAACTAATTTCATTATTTTATACGAATAATAAGACCATAAATCTATTTTCTATAAAAATGTTCACTTCTGTTTGTTGACCACTCGCTAACATTCTTCCCTATCTCGACACGTGTCAAACTGTCCAAAAATGAGGTTCTAGACACGTTTGTTATGATAAGCTGGATAGCCTTGATCACTTAGCCAGAAGTGGTCCCCACAATTTGCATACAGCAACATCACGCGTCCTCACGTTGTCTCGTGTCCGCCTCTCCACGCGCGTTTCTTAGCGCGTGCCCAACTCATAAACCCTTCTCGCCAGATGGCAACAGTGCGAGTCCAGCTGGCTACAAGCCTTATCCAAATTTTCTAAAGGAGGGAATATTAATACAACGAGGCTGTCATCTACGTCTCTTTCACAGTCAAATCTGATTGGTCATAGAGTACGTTCTTAAAATGACAGCGAAGCAACGACTCGGTGACGGTAGTTCGATTTTAAAATTTAGTCACAGTGTAACCCTTTCGATGTGACCAGTAAACAAATATTTTTTTTAAAAATAATAATATTCCTTTTGAGATTCATTTATCCAACAGCTTCCATATCACACACGATGTACGACTCTTATACGTACAACTTTATGCTAATTATCACAATCTCTCCTTTATTTTATGACTTTTTAATAGTTTGCCCTAATAGTTTAATTTTATCACAGGAAAACCCTAATTATTTGGTTCTTTTATATACTTGACCGCACCAAATATTTGCTTAATAAAACTCTTATTTTCAATTATTTTTTAGTATTCTTATTTTCTTTCTAAATGAAATGTTTTGTAAAAAGTTTAATCTATAATTTTTTTAAAAAATTTGATAAAACTAGGGGCGAGAGGAAGTTAATCAATAGAATACAGGGGCATATATGATATTACTGTAAAATACACATATGAGGCTGGAAAACAAAGATTTTTTTTATATATTTTTATTTTGGAGTTTTCAATATAAACCCTAAATTAAATTTCACGTTTCATTTTTTTTTGGGGGGTTAGATAGAAGATCAGTTTCTTCATCTGCAAAAGGAACAAAAAGGCGAGTCTCCATCTTTAACATATCCAAATAATAATTTATTTAGATTCAATTTTTTTTCTTCCTTTGATTGTTTGTGTGTTGCTGAATCGATGGATCGGTCTCTCCGATTTAGATTTTCGTATTTCTGAAAGGTGAATCTATCTTACGTTTCAGCTCAGCTTTTGGTTCGTAATTTCATGGATCTTGCTTTTGTATGATACGAATCTATCATTCGTTTGATTCTTATTTTGTGCGTAAAGCTCAGTTTTTTTTTGCTGTTAGTGAGAGAAGACGATTAGTGTTAATCAAGCTCTTGATTTGGCTTGATGGGTACTTAAAATAATGATTCTTTTGTTTTTTTGTTGTTCTAATTTTTGGTATATGTGTATATGTGTGTATGTAGATCTTGTTGAGTTTGGAGACTAATTTTGATGCTTATGATGCAGATTTTATGTGAAATAGTGAATTTTTGAAGGGGAGCTTTGTTGATTCTTGTGGCCATTGGAGACAGAGAAGATGATTTCGAGGTCGTACACGAATTTGTTAGACTTGGCTTCAGGGAATTTCCCTGTCATGGGAAGAGAGAGGAGGAGGCTTCCTAGGACTATGACAGTCCCTGGTAATGTGTCTGAGTTTGATGATGATCAAGCTTATAGTGTTTCTTCCGATAACCCTTCCTCGGTCTCCTCTGATCGGATGATCATTGTGGCTAATCGGCTTCCTTTAAAGGCCGAGAAACAAAACGGTAGCTGGAGTTTCAGCTGGGATCAGGATTCTTTGTATTTGCAGCTTAAAGATGGTTTGCCTGAGGATATGGAGGTGTTATATGTTGGATCTTTGAGTGTTGATGTTGATTCACATGAACAAGACGATGTGGCGCAGATACTGTTGGACAAGTTTAAATGTGTTCCGACTTTTTTCCCACCTGACTTGCAATCAAAGTTTTACGACGGTTTCTGCAAGAGGCAGCTATGGCCTCTCTTTCATTACATGCTTCCGTTTTCAGCTGATCACGGTGGCAGATTTGATAGGTCTCTTTGGGAGGCTTATGTTGCGACAAATAAGCTCTTCTTCAATAAAGTAATTGAGGTTATAAACCCAGATGATGATTATGTCTGGATTCATGACTACCATTTGATGGTCTTACCTACGTTTCTGAGAAGACGGTTTAACCGGATAAGGATGGGTTTCTTCCTCCACAGTCCATTTCCCTCATCCGAGATATACAGGTCTCTTCCTGTTCGCGAAGAGATTCTTAAGGCTTTACTAAACAGCGACCTTATTGGCTTCCACACATTCGATTATGCTCGTCATTTCCTTACGTGCTGCAGTCGGATGTTGGGTCTTGAATATCAGTCTAAGAGAGGTTACATCGGGCTTGAGTATTATGGGAGGACTGTGGGAATCAAGATCATGCCAGTGGGTATCAATATGGGTAGGATTCAATCAGTGATGAGATATTCAGAGGAGGAGGGCAAGGTGATGGAGCTCAGGAAGCGTTTCGAAGGTAAAACAGTGTTGCTTGGTATTGATGACATGGATATTTTCAAAGGTATTAACCTGAAGCTTTTAGCAATGGAACAAATGCTTAAGCAGCACTCGAAATGGAGGGGAAGGGCTGTTCTAGTCCAGATTGTAAATCCAGCTAGGGGTAAAGGTATTGCTTTCATGGAAATACGTGGTGAAATCGAAGAAAGCTGCAGGAGGATCAATGAAGAGTTTGAGAAACCTGGATATCAGCCTATCATATATATTGATACTCCAATTTCGATAAATGAAATCAATGCTTATTACCACATAGCTGAGTGTGTAGTCGTTACAGCTGTTAGAGATGGTATGAACCTTACTCCCTATGAATATATCGTGTGTAGACAAGGTCTGCTTGGGTCTGAATCAGATTTTAGCGGACCAAAGAAGAGCATGTTGGTTGCATCAGAGTTTATTGGGTGTTCTCCATCGCTTAGTGGGGCTATACGAGTAAACCCATGGAACGTTGAAGCAACTGGAGAAGCACTAAACGAAGCCCTCTCAATGAGTGATCCTGAGAAACAGCTGCGACATGAGAAACATTTCCGGTATGTTAGTACTCACGATGTAGCTTATTGGTCAAGAAGTTTCTTGCAAGATCTAGAGAGGATATGTGTGGACCATTTCAAGAAAAGGTGTTGGGGGATGGGGATTAGTTTTGGTTTCAGAGTTGTGGCACTTGATCCTAATTTTAGGAAGCTTTCAATACCGTGCATTGTGTCGGACTACAAAAGGGCAAAAAGCAGAGCTATACTGCTGGATTATGATGGCACTCTTATGCCTCAAAATTCCATCAATAAAGCTCCAAGTCAGGAAGTTCTTAACTTCTTGGATGCACTTTGTGAGGACAAGAGAAATTCGATTTTCATTGTTAGTGGAAGAGGGAGGGAAAGCTTAGCCAAGTGGTTCACTCCGTGCAAAAAGATTGGAATTGCAGCTGAGCATGGATACTTCTTAAGGTACTTTTCTTCACTAGTTTAAATGTGTACAATTCTTCTCCTTCAGGGTTATGAACATGCCCTGTGTCTGTTTTTAGGTGGTCAGGCGATGAAGAATGGGAAACATGTGGGCAGAGCTCTGATTTTGGATGGATGCAGATCGTGGAACCAGTTATGAAACAGTACACTGAATCTACAGATGGCTCCTCCATTGAAATTAAAGAGAGTGCGTTGGTTTGGCAATATCGAGATGCAGATCCAGGTTTTGGTTCTTTACAAGCGAAGGAAATGTTGGAACATCTAGAGAGTGTTCTAGCTAATGAGCCTGTTGCAGTCAAAAGTGGTCACTACATTGTAGAAGTCAAGCCTCAGGTAAAATATTTTCTTCTGCGTAATTCAAGCATCAATGGTCTTCACACATCTTATTTCTGGTTGTTGTGAGTTAATAGGGAGTCAGCAAAGGATCTGTATCAGAAAAGATATTTTCATCGATGGCTGAAAAGGGCAAACCAGTTGATTTTGTACTATGTATTGGAGATGACCGATCTGACGAAGACATGTTTGAAGCTATTGGTAACGCCATGTCGAAAAGATTACTATGTGAAAATGCTCAAGTATTTGCATGCACAGTGGGTCAAAAGCCAAGCAAGGCTAAATACTACTTGGACGATACTAATGAAGTGACAAGCATGCTTGAATCTCTAGCTGAAGCATCAGAGACTTCAAACTTCTCTATGCATGAATTTGATGATGCTCTTTGATTCGAACAAGATCGTTTGCAAGGTTTTGTCTCTTCTATAATCTCAATTCAAGTTCTATTTACTATAATCCTGCAACATTGTTTGATCTTGTTCTCACAAACAATATGTAATAAAATTGTAAATAGATGGCCAAAGAGGTTACACAGACAAAGACAAGGAAAAAGAAGAGTGGTGTTTAGTCTGTTGTGGTTGAAAGAAAGAAAGAAAGAAGAAAAGGGTATGGTGAGTGTTAATGGTGAAAAAGAAAAAAGATGGTGTTGTGAAGCTTTGTTCTTTTCAGATTGGTGTTTCAAGAGCAATCAAAGGAGGAAGTAAGTAGATCTGTTTGGTTTTATTATCTTTGCAGGATGTTGAAAGTAACAACAACAGACAACAACAAACAACAAGCAAATGCGTAAGCTTTTTCCTGACCTTTTCAGTATAATTATTGTTATTCTTGTTGTACGTGGATGATCTTGAGATACTATCACTTTGGATCCAGCTGTTTATTGGATCTGTTGAAAAAAACCAAACTGTGAAAAATTAGTGTATGTAAAGATAACGTTGCGTGTCCACCATTGTTTGAAAATTTTCATTTATTACTACTAATCTTTCTGTGCCGTTCTTGTCTTGGGTCTTAACTTATATCCCCTTCAAGAGCTTAATGGGCCTAAAGACAACCTTGGGAAACTAGACAAATTCGTATATATGTACCCAACTAGGCAAATTAAGATCCATTTGTTACACAGTATGGAGAAGTATCTCAAGATATACACAGAAACTGAGAGGTTTCGAAGTCTTGTTACTCATACAGCAGCTGGTGTTGGTGTTGATGAAGCAACACGGTTTTCGAGTGGTATTTCTGTAAATTCAGATAGGATAGCTCTGAATTCTTCACCTGACAGAGTCTCTTTCTCAAGAAGTATTTCAACAATCTTGTCCATGGCTTCACGGTTGTTCTTTATGTGACCTAAAGCTATTTCGTATGCTCTGTCTGATAGTGTCTTCACCGCTGAATCGATGTCATTTGCAAGCTTCTCAGACATTGAGTTTCTTGCCATCATCCTCATTATTACATCGCTTTGCGCAGATGCATCCATTAGCGACCATGGTCCTATTTCAGACATCCCAAAGGTTGTCACCATCTACAAGTAAATAACAACGGTATAGTATCAGTTTCATTCACAAGTTTAGGCTATTGAAACAAAACACTGAAGCTAGGAGTGTAATAGATACCTGCTTAGCCAAACCTGTGATCTGTTGCAAGTCACCAACTGCGCCAGTAGTCACCTCTGATTCACCGAAGATGACTTCTTCAGCCGCTCTACCACCGAGTCCACCAACAATTCTTGCAAAGAGTTGTTGTTTGGAGATTAGAGTTGGGTCATCCGAGGGAATAAACCAAGTCAGACCTCTCGCTTGGCCTCGTGGTATCAATGTGACTTTTTGGACAGCATCATGTCCTGGAGTCAATGTTCTGCAAGAAGAAGAATGAACATCAAACTACAGCTTTTGATAGCACATATGTAACTGCTTATTATCTGATTTTGACTTACCCACAGACGGCATGGCCAACTTCATGGTAAGCAACCAAGCTTTTGCTTTTCCCATCTGTCATGACTGTTCCTTCCATGCCAGCTACAATTCTATCAATCGAGTCATCAATCTCTTTTGACGATATTGCTGTCTTTCCACGGCGTCCTGCCAATATGGCAGCTTCGTTCAAGAGGTTTGCAAGATCAGCTCCACTAAATCCAGGCGTTCTCATGGCTATTACTTCGAGTGAAACACCATTCTCAAATTTCTTATTCCCAGAGTGAACCTTGAGTATATCAGTTCTTCCCTTAACATCTGGAACATCGACAGACACCTGCATCAAGAACAATAAATGATAAGCAACAAACAGGAGAAGATCAATAAAGCATTCTGATCAAATGTATACCTGCCGGTCAAAACGCCCTGGTCTCAGCAAAGCAGAGTCGAGAATATCTGCCCTGTTTGTTGCAGCAACTACGATAACACCGGTGTTACCCTCAAAACCATCCATCTCAGTCAGGAGCTGATTTAGAGTCTGTTCTCTTTCATCATTGCCTCCACCAATGCCGGTTCCTCTTTGCCTACCAACAGCATCTATTTCATCCACAAAAACAATGCAAGGAGCATTTTCCTTGGCTTTTTTGAAAAGGTCGCGGACCCTTGAGGCACCAACACCGACAAACATCTCGACAAACTCAGAACCCGAGATGGAAAAGAAGGGTACACCTGCTTCACCAGCAATGGCTTTAGCCAAGAGGGTTTTTCCAGTACCAGGTGGACCAACAAGGAGAACACCTTTCGGGATCCTGGCACCAACCGCAGTGAACCTCTCAGGCTTCTTCAGAAACTCGACCACTTCCATGAAATCTTGCTTGGCTTCATCTACTCCAGCAACATCATCGAAAGTTACACCTGTGTTTGGCTCCATCTGGAACTTTGCTTTTGACTGACCAATCTGAAGTGGGAAGCCAGGACCACCAGGGCCACCCGTTCCACCAGAGGACCGTCTCGAGAGAAGGAATAAACCACCAATAAGAATCACCGGGAACGCGAGATTCCCAATCAAGTTAAGCAAAGGAGAACCACTGTCTTCCTGAGCATTATGTGCTGCGAAATCGATATTCTTTGCTCTCAATTTCTGGAGAAGCTCCTGACTCAATCCCGGAAGCTGCACACGTACACGCTGAATCCGGTTACCTAACTCAGGAGAAACAGCCTCCACAATAGCTATTGTCCCATTCTCATACAAATCTACTTTATCAACCCTTCCCTTGTCCAAATACTCAAGGAACCTAGAGTAAGACATCCTTGACGAAGACACGCCTTGTTCATCTGCATGTGCTTTACCACTTCCAAGCAAACCCACTCCAGCTGCTGCAGCGTTACCAAGTAAGAGTTTAAAGAAACCTCTTCTTGCTTCATGTTTCTTCACATCCAATGAAGCTTTCACAACAGTGAATTTAGATCTCCTCACATCTGAAGCAAAAGTTGAGGAGAAGAGACTAAGCTGTTTGGTTTTGTGGACAGATAATCCGCTCCCTACAAAACAAGCCGATGAAGCAGTCATCTGCTCACCAACTAACAAGGAAACAGAGTAATTTAGTCAATTACAAGCCAAGCCATGAACCAAACAAAACGTATAAAATATTTACATTGAACATGCAAGTTTCTAGTAACAGTGTAATCAACAAGAACTACTTTTAGCAATGAATCATGTACAAGAAGATTTCGTAGTTTCTTTTTATCATTAAAAACACAATCAAAGAGTCATACAAAAGAAGAACTACTTGAGATTGAGATTGCAAAGAGTAAATTCTCACCTGTGCAAATTTAACAGACGATGAAGAAGAAGAATGTTTGGGGAAGAGAATAATTAAAAGTGGGACTTATAAAGACAAGAGATGTGGTTTCACAACATCTTACGTGTCTTCCTTTTAGTGGCCTCGTGACATTTATGTTTTTATTTTTTTCAGAGTCCTTTTCCTCAATATTTTTAAGGTTCATTTCTCACGACGTCCTTCAAAAAAAATATCAATGAGACATAATTTCTCAAACCACATGTCTACTTCAATTCTTTTTTTCAATTAGGAAATTTTGTTTTATAACATGTAATTTTCATGGTAAAAGTCAAATATAAATAAAGAACAAAATTTGAGAGTTTTAGTAGAACAAGGAAAGCCACATGCATCATATAGCAACCAAGCAAAATCCAAAGAAAGAAAACGTATTGAGTTTGGTTGGTTTCTAACCTTCTGCAGTGTCGACATAACCAAGATAACACACAACAGAGACGGAACAACACTTGCACTAGGAAACCAATACTCCACGCCTCAAGAAGTCACTTTCTTTTCATGCTAAAACATTGCTTGAAAGAGCAAGACAGATGATTGGTCTTTGATCAGACAAACGCCACAGAAACAGAGCTTATATTGTACTGACTTTTCTCAATGCATATGCCGTTAAGGAAGGTTACATATACTTACCGGATGTGATAAGCACATAGAAAACTGAATATCTCATGCTAAAAAGGACCAATAACTCCCAGTTTCATTCTTCTTCAGACATATTTGTGTTCCCAGACTCTGATAAAGCAGCATGGCGACCCAAGAGAACAAGATCAAGAAGCTTCCTCCTCGCGTCATAAACCGGGTTTGGATCTATCAAGCGACCTCTCTCATAAGCCTCTCTAAGAAACACAGTGTGTCTTTTCCCTTTAGTTGACATATAAAACATGCCCGGGTGATCCAAGAACAAATCTCTTATGTTCAAATCAATCCCAAAACATTTTCTGAAATGGCTAATCTTTTCTACCTCCACCATCTTCTCTACAGTCAGGCTGAGAAACTCGTGAGCAATCGAAACCGCTCTTTTCTCTACTCCCATCACACCCGATTTGCTCTTTCTCTTACCGACATTGTCCTCGTATGGACCCACATAAGGCAGCCTCTGCCACTCCTTAACTTTGGCTTTAAAATTCTTGCTCAATCTCATCCCTGGTGGGTAGCTATGCTTGAAACTAAACTGTATCTCGGTTCTATCGACACTACAATCCTCCTTAGTACACTCAACTACTCTCCATTTCTCAACAGCAGCTTCAAGTTTCAATCTTTTATCTTCTCCTTCTTCTTCAACAAGCTCTAAGATGTGTGTATTAGGTTCATGACCATCACTAAGCTTAAAAACATGAGGGTTCTTTAAAATCACAGAGTCTTCAAAATCATCAGGGAGACCAAATTCTCTCCACACTTTGAAAACAGCACGAAGAGGAACCGACTTTGATACCGACATAGACAAAAGCTTAACCAACCTGTTAACAACGAGAGACGAAGAAGCAGAGACAGCCAAAGCCTCTTGACGAGAAATCTCCATGGCTAAATCAGTTAACCTACAAAAGGGCTCAGATTTCACAGGATCGTACAAAACTTGAAAAATTTGAGGATACTTTCTCAGAAACGAAGCGGCTCCACGGTTAAGATGAAGCTTCTGAGAGAGCCTAGAGAGAAACTCGATAGACAGAGAAGGAAGATGATCGGGTTTTGGATTCGCGAGTATAAGATCTTGTATGGAGATGACTTTGAGAAGGTTCTTGTACTTGTCCATGAGCTTCTCGAAAACAGGATCTCTTGACCTAGAAGCTACATACTGAGCAGACGTCGTTGTTGATCGGACGGTGATGGTGGAGCCACCACCACGCTGGTGAGTGAGAAGTGATCTCATAAGGCCATAATACCTCATAGTAAAACTCTCTGAGGAATTATGTCGAACACCTTACGTGCACAAGCAAAGATTCATTAGAAGATAACGCGCAAGGCCATTTAAATTGTTAATTTGCAAAACAACCCTTCGAAAAAAATCCAAGTACGTAATACTTTTTAAGAAATTCAGAAAACTACGACCTTTCAATCGTTTATTCACAAGACTATAGATAATTAAATATTTTTACTTTACATCATTTTAAAATTTTAAATAATTTATATATTATATAAAAACTTACCAAAATTAACTTTTTTTACCTGGATTCGTATTTATGGTAAAATTAAAATTATTTGGGTATAATTTATTTGAATTTAATTTTAATAATTTAGTTTGAATTTTGTAAAGTGCAATTAATGGAGAATTTTGTAATTGTCCATATTTTTTGTGTAATTAAATATTTAAATCCAAGTTTCTGAAATATATTTTTAGCTATTTATTAAATGTTTTTATTGAATAAAAAAAGTAAAGGAGACGTTTTTTATAAAAAGTAAAAGAGACGTATATTAAAAAGGGAGATTTTAAGAGTGATTTACATAAAATCTTACACAATGGAGCATTTTTTAACACTTACATATCAAAATAAGACACTTTTGTGATATGAGACATTTTTTACACTTTTTATTTTTTTAAATACAGTTTTACACTTCATGTACACAAAAGTTGTGTACAAAAATTTGTGTACAGAAAGTTGTGGATACACAACGTTGTGTACAGAAAGTTGTGGATACGTTTTATGTTATGTAGACATACTTTTGTATAATTTCGTAAATATATTTTAATTTATTCTAAAATATATTATTTCAATAATTTTTTTGTTTATCATATATCAATTTACATAAGTAATTTATGTTTAATATTTACACTCTCATATGTTTTGTAATATTCTTAATAAATATGAATGAAACATGTTGATATTAATAAGTGAAAATATGAAAATTACATGTACTTCAAAACATATAAATGTTTTTAATTCATTATTAAAATCTATTTATTCATTTTTGAACATGAACCATCATATAATTTTAACTACAATTATAATTTATTTAAACTTGAACACAAATCATCATATGAATTGTCTATGATATATAAACTCATTGGAATAAAATTTAAACTCGTCCATTATACTTTGAACATTTGTACAATTCTATGTGGACATATATAAAAAAATTAGATATTGACTAGTTGTCCACAAAAGTTGATCCATTTATAAATAAAATATATAAAAGTGGATATAAAATATATATATTAAAATTTTATAAATCAATATACGAAAATAAATTATTTTATGTTACCCTTGGAAATTAAAATTAGAATGCAAAATAGAAAAATGAGAAAGAAAATGATTGTGAAATTTATGTAGAATAAATGAATTGATGGGTAATTTAGTCTTTTATAACAATAAAGTGTCTGTACGTCAAAAAGTGCTCTAAAATGTAATTTGTGTTTTAAAAAGCGTGTCACGATGGAAAAGGTAAAAACCAAGGATTTTTTTTTTTTTTTTATTACAAACCAAGGATTTGGAAAATTTAGTTTAATGAAAAAAAAGGAAACTTCGAAAGTATTTGCAGAATTAAACAGAGCATATACGAGCATGGCCCACTAGTTAATGATTAATGAATTGGAGAGCAAGCTAATGTTAAACAATAATTAATCAGATAAAACTTCCGACAAAAAAGGAAACTCAATTAAACCGGTTTAAATTGAAAAAAAGGATAAATACATAGAGATCTCATATAAAAACTCAAGAACCCTAGTATTTCTCCACAAATCAAACGAGACCTCTTCGTTATTCATGCCAATTCTCCTCGAACGTAAAAAAGCCCTAATTTTTCTATTCACCATAAGCCATGAACGTGAATCGAAACTTACGATCAGAACCAAAGACAATGAAAGTATGGAGGAGAAACATCGATGAAGCTATGGTCCAATTCGGGTTATGTCTGAAGCGATTTCCACTAATCGCATTCGATACAGAGTACCCAGGTGTTATTCACAGGACTTACATTGATTCATCAGAAGAAGAACGTTACAGTGCCATGAAAGCTAACGTTGAATCAACCAAGCTTATACAGTGTGGTTTTACTCTGTTTAACGCCGATGGAGAGATCGGTGGCACGTGGGAGTTTAATTTCTCCAATTTTGGCGACCCATCAGACACACGCAACGAGGTTTCTATGGAGTTTTTGAAGAGGCATGGTTTGGATTTGAACAAGATAAGAAGAGATGGTGTGGATATGTTCGGGTATGCTTTTTTCCCAAAGCTTTTGTCTTTGTTTCACTCTCAGCGACACTTTGAATTCGTTACTTTCCAAGGAGCATACGATATTGCCTACTTCCTTTGTATACTCTGCAAGGGGAAACTCCCCGAAACTAGCCGCGAATTTGCCTCACAGGTTGAGAAAGTCTTTGGTGATGTGTATGATTTGAAAGTAATGGCTGGACACTGCCAAGGGCTCGGCGAGCACCTCGGGTTAAGTAAACTAGCTCAGATACTGAATATCGGACGTGTGGGAAGAGCTCATCACGCTGGCTCGGATAGTTTGATGACTGCGCGTGTGTTCATCAGGTTCAAGCAACTCTATGTTATTTCCAAGTCTTATAAAGGAATTCTATATGGAATCGGGAAGAGAAACCCTGTTACCGAGCAGCTGCTTTCTCCAGTCTCTGTTGTTCCTCCTTTGACGTACCCACAGAATCTTGTTTCGTATCCGTCTTCGAATCTGATGTTCCAGAATGGGTATGTGCCGAACTATGATACTGCTCCGTTTTATTATACGGACATCACTGGTGTTCAGTGGGTAATCCATAATGGTATGTATGTGAATCAGCTTAATCATCATCAACATCTACCATCAACCACATTTGCATACCCGACTCAAACATCGTATGCAGCTGCTGCTGATTACAACCTTGGACCGTTTCTGAACTACAACAATAACAACACTGCTTGCTTCAACTAGCAGAGTAGAGTTAGATTTAGATTTCCAGCTTTTAGGATTATTAGATGCATTTGATATTTCTATTTTTTTATGACTTTTGGTAGTAATGAAAGTAGTATTTTTTATATTTATAGTTTGTTTTACATGGCGTACTCTATTCTCTGAGCATGCCTGTTTGCAATCTGTGATATAGAAAGACTAAGCTATTTTACATATCTTTCATCAATATTTATTTATTTTTCTCCACACGAACACCATATACTATACACATTCTTTACCTTATGATTCCAGATATGGCGAACCTTTAAAGTTTTGGAATCACTATTCTCAGTAGCCCATCCCTGTTCCAAGTGCAAAAGATAAAATAGGGTGTTAGTGCTCTGTATGAAACTTGCCAAAACCTAGATGATAAGTAATTGAAAACCACTAGTTATAATAACTGTTGAGCTGCAGAGAAGTATGGTTAAAAAACTCACATAAATTCAGCATAAACATTATCCTTGTTCACATTGTTGGGGAGTGGCCAGGAAACTTTGAATGGTCCTTGTAGTATCTCTTGCTTGTGATACCCGATTCTTGAACTTTTGGTGCATGCATCAACTTGTTTACAGATACCTGCACGTCTACCTGTTACAGTCAAGCTACAGCAGCAACACGGTAAGTGACTTTATTGTACAATCAATACAAGTTTGCATAAATTAAAGGGAACAAATTGAAAACATATATATATATATATATATGAGTATTATTTACTTTTTGTTGTCGACCTCTACTCTTATATCATTGATACTGGCCCCTGGTAACCCCACAGCCACAACATAGTTATGTTCATATTCTGCAACATTCAATTTCGGAGACCAAACTGTTCCTGCGAAGAAACCAAAAAAAACTTCTAATTAGGTCTTATGACGTATGGTTGGTAGCTCATGTGCTTATGGTTGTAGTGTCAATGACGAAACACCTTTATTAGTTATAAGTTATTGCATTGGTATGTTTGCAGTATCAAACTTCATCAAACACTTAAGTTCTATGTAAAAATTATCAGATTATAGGATTAGAAAAGGAGATTATCTGGTAATCATATATTTGTATTCGTACCTGAATTGGCTAACTTAAGAAGATCATGTTTATATGGCTGTTTCTTGTTTGCCTTTTGCTGATTAGGTGAATCAGAAGAAAAAGCAAACTCTTCTTTCGCGGCTTTAGAAAACTGCGGTGGGACATACTCTGGTCCAGAAAGTAAAGGATGTTGTGAAGAAGAAAGAGTGCCATTTGTTTTGGTCGCAGAGCATTTAGTAGGCGCAGTGTCCTGTGGTATGGTTCCCTGCAAAAAAACATTTGAAACAAGATGTTTAAGATCATATGCTGTTTCAATCACTAGACAAGCGGAACTTAATAAAAGGAAATGATGATGTGTACCTGATAAGTCGAAGCCTGCCTCATATAAAAACCATGTGCAGAAGACGCTTGCCGAGCAAAATTCATCCTGTTATCACCTCTTCTAATGATAGAGTTCTTCAAACCGATGCCGCCTTTCTGATGCATGAAAAGTGACAAAGGGAGATACATATTCAACAAAGACTATAGAGAAACAGCGGATTATAATCATCAGTGAAGAGGGGGAACTTACAGAAGAAACTTTTGTTGGCACTTCCTCGGTCGAAGCCTGCCTCATGAAAGAACCTTGTTCAGAGGATGCTTGCCGAGAAAACGAGATTTTGTTATCACATCTTCTGATGATAGAGTTTAGGCTGCTACTACAGTTCTGTGGCATAACAAGTGAAACAAAACTATTTTGAGTCATATTAACAAAGAAAAAGCATATAATCTATCTCAAGAGAATCCTCACAAATTTCAGATAGAACAACACAGTGAATCTTAGGAGAAATACTCAGAGCGAGATACGAGATAGTTCTACATCAGAGACTAGAAAAGTATAAATGAACTATACGAAGCTAAGACCTAATTCGAAAATCGTCTGATTATTGAGAGAGAGGGAGAAGGGAAATACCAAAGGGACGAGAGAAGCGGTGGAGACGGGATCGTTATAGGTCGTCGGAAAGTGAGCAGCGACGGCAGCGAGTCTGCGTTTAGCGGTGGTGGATTCGTTTTCCATTATCTCTGTCTCTCTGTCTCTCTCTGATTTCTTGGATCTGTGGTGGAGACAAAAGGAGTAAACGAGTGGTTTTAACTTTGCGCGCGGGTTTCGAAAAATATCTTCTCCATTGATTGAGATTAAAGATATTTTGCTCTGCGGCTGCTTATATTTGACATTTTTTCGAGGGTCTTGCTTGGTAGGGTTCGGATTAATAATAACTTAGAAAATTAGACCATCTCCATTAGAGATATTCTAGGAAGTTTCTTAAGCATTATTTTATGTGTATTTTTTAAAAATTTATACTCTTAAGAAACTTTGGATATATTTATTTTTTATAGCGTTCAATGGTGTATCTTAAGATCGAGATCTTAAAAAAAAATTATAATTATTTTTTAATCAAAGAAAAATAGATGAAATATAAATATTTATTAGAAAAAGAAAAATACATGACATAAAAACATATTACAATACAAATTAAGTTCATGATCCAAATTTTTGCGAAATATCTTTCGACCAAATCCGCTTTTAGTTGTTCGTGTATACTTATCCTTTAGTTGAGGCAGGTTGGCCATCTCATTGGTGACATTGGAAGCATATTCGTTGAAAACGTATAATCCACCGAAGCATTCATATCGTCCTGTTTGAGTGAATTCTGAATAATCCCAATGCGTGTATCCATCTCGTTCGTTTTCTACTATCATGTTGTGGAGTATGATGCATGTGCTCTCATTATTTTTCCAATTTTAACTTTATTCCAAAAAGTGCCGGATTTTTGACGATGGCAAATCGAGCTTGCAAGACTCGAAAGCTCGTTCCACATCTTTTCGAACAGCTTCTTGACATGTTGCGAACAACGATGTTTTGGGATCTTGAGGTAGTGTAATGGATTGGATAAATGATGCCCATTTCGGATAAATACCATCGGTTAGATAGTAAGTCGAACCATATCGGCGTCCATTGACAAAGTATTTAACTTTCGGAGTTCGACCGTATATAACATCATCGAATACGGTGAACGAGCAAGAACATTGAGGTCGTTAAAGGTACCTGGAGCCCCGAAAAAGGCATGCCAAATCCATAGGTCTTGTGAGGCTACCGCCTCAGAACAATCGTCGGTTTTCCGGAACCACGTGTATATTGTCCCTTCCAAGTGGTGGGGCAATTCTTCCACTCCCAATGCATGCGATCTATGCTTTATCATCCCGGGAAATCCCCGAGCCTCACCAACATTGAGCAACCGTTGAAGGTCGTCGGTGTGGGTCTTCGAGATACTCGTCCCCAAACAAATATATAATTCCTTCGACAAATTTTTCCAAACTCATAAGGGCCGTACTTTCACCGAGTCGGAGATATTCGTCGACCATATCCCCCGCACAACCATAAGCCATTATACGAATCGCCGCGGTACATTTTTGTAGTGCGGAGAGACCTAATCTTCCCGTAGCATCTCTCTTTTGTTTGAAAAATGGAACCTCATTGGATAAGCGGTCAACTATTCGAGTGAACAAAGGTTTGTTCATTCGAAACCTTCGTCGGAAAAGATGCGGTGGATAAATTGCATCATCGCTAAAATAATCGTTCCATAAACGAAGATGACCTTGCTCACGGTCTCTTTCTATATATCTTCGTTTTTTCTTTTCTTTACGAGGCATTTCAAGAGCATTGACTTGTTCTTCTAATATCTCATTGAATGATTCTTCGAAAGCACTATCTAGAGCTTCACCAAATTCGTCGTTAAAATCGAACGGGTTAAAAGGAAACGGATTGTTAGAAGAAGAAGCCATATAAAAAGTTTGTATGAGTTTATATGAGGTTATGAAATATAAATTTATGAGTTTATAAGAGATATGAAAAGTGAGTTTGAGTTTATACAACACATAGAAACAACATTCATATATAAGAGTTTATCATCATATTTTCACCACACAAAAAAACATACATAGATGAGTTATTAACCACAAACAAAAAAGCACAAAGCTGCAACCATCTGAAACTTGGCCTTTCAACCATCTGAAACTTGGCTTTTCATACATTCGAATAAACAAAGCTAGAAAAAAGACAAAACAAAATGTATCATGTATAATTAACACCAAAACAGAATGTATCATGTATAATTAGCACCAAAACAGAATGTATCATGTATAATTAGCACCAAAATATTAATCCAAGAAGCCTCTAAGTTATGATCTGCAACAACACAAGAGAAACAACATTAGCACAAACACAAAGAGACATACACGCAAAGAGACATACACGAAAAGCAGATTTAACATTTTACATAACATTAGACTTAGCACAAACACAAAGAGACAACACATTTAAATATTACAGATTTAACATTTTACAAATAGACATAAGCAAATGACAACATTACACAACATTAGACAACATTAGACAACATAAGACAACATTAGAAAACATTATTAGACAACATTATAAATCAGATCATTGATGAGTTTATCCTTGAGAGTTATTTCAGATGGAGTTAGTGGTTCAGTTTTGTTGAGAAGGCTGTCAAGAATTTTCTTGTTACACATCCTCTCTTTAGCTGCAGTCTCTTCCTTTTTGGCTGCTATCTCCTCCTTTCTAATAGACCACAACCCTTCAAACTGCTTCACTGAACTCGATTGACTACCAAGACTGTCCTCTTTAGTTGCATCTTGCTTGGCTTTGCGTTTAGCGGCCTTCACACCAGCTGGTCTTCCTTGTATCGGCTCTGACTCACCCACATTGTATGAAGAACCGAGTCATCCAACTTCCTCTTATTTGAGTGTCATCACATTGAATATCGCACCATTTTTGGTCATTCTTCGGCTACTAACCAACAATGCTCCATGTTGAACTTTTTTTTGTTGTCTTGAAAGTACATTTCATAGGCCACTTTCAACACGTACGCTTCATTTTGACCCTTTGGTCACTTGCCTATTTGCAAGAGCAAAGCATCCTACAAACTTAGACACAGCTTCATTGATTTTTTGCCACCTCATTTTGCATTGAATAAGCTCTCTGTCTGCTACTCCGTCACGGTTTGAGGATGCGTTGAAGTAGTTACACACCCTCGTCCAAAAGGTATGGTGTTTTTGCTCATTTCCCACCACAGCATCTTTGCTTTAGTGTTTAGCCATGAGCTACAAAGGACAATGTCGTCCTTAGGAGTCCATTTCCTCCTCTCTCTACGCACCACAACTCCTTCACAAACCATTGCAGGCTCACTAAGTTGGTTAGTAAACCGTGGGACGAGAAATGGATCCAAGTCCCACATTTGTGTGAAAGAACCTCTCATCAGAGTCTCCTTGGCTATTGAGCAAATCAGTGAAGGAAGATGGACCATGTGGATCCATCTAAAGGGCAAGTGTTTTTGTGTGTTTGAAACTTATTTTCAGTTTTAAGAAAGATTTTGTTGATTTTGTGTTAGTTAAACTCAAGGTTTTATAGAAGAAAAAAGTTAGAGCTGAGATTTTGGTTGGTGAGGGTTATAGGTTAGCATTCAATGGCATTTAAGCTTAGTTTAAACACATCAAACATCAATCTACTTAATTACTACATTTATTTATCACAAACCAATACACTTAACTACTACAATCAACAATTTATCACACACCAAACCACTTAACTACACTACACCTAACGAAACTTCAAATATCACAACCTCAAGATTCTCTTCCTGAAACTATTCTTGAACAAAAGTTAAAGCAAAGTCAAGTTAAAGCAAAGTCAAGTTAAAGAAAGAAAAGGGCTTAATGTTAGCACAATCTCAGAAACAAAGACATAACAATCTATAAGATGTAATAAGAGATAATCTTTAGGACCTAAACATGCATAACAATTATGAAACAACAACAAAAGCTCAAGGCAACAATCCCAAAATCAAAACCCCCAAATCTGACTATAGATCCTCGAAAGTCTCCTCATTTTTAAGGATTTAGTAAACAAAAAGCAAAACCCAGAAAACAAAAATCAAACCTTTACTTCAAAATCTCTCCAAACACACAAAACACAAAGATCCAACGCGAGATTAGTGTTCGAAAAGTACAAAAAAATCGATGAAGGTAAGTGAAAAATCTTGATGACATAGAAGAAGAGAGTAATTGTCAAAAATCCATCAAAAATCTTGATGACATAGAAGAAGACACGAACCTCTTTGGTTTGGTATGGTTGCTTCTCTCTCTTATTTTATTTGCCCTTATTTGGGTTCTTCATGTCTTCTTCGTCGCTTCTTCTTCTGGTTTTGTCTTCAAAAAAAAAAGTAAATGAAGGTTACGGAAACAAACCCCGAAAACTCAGAAAAAAATAGACATAATTTTTTTTTCACCCAATAAAACGATGACACGTGTCGTTTCTTAACAAATCTTAAATTACCAAAATAAGATTCGACTCTTGTATTATTTATTTATTTTTCCACCTAAATACAAAGTTTATACACTTAAGATATCACTAAGATTCATTGTTAATCATGCTTATAAGTAGTAATTAATATTTCATTAAAAAATCGAAATTATTATTTGGGTAACGCAAATTGCATTGCACAGAATCCAAGCGGTAATGTTATCGTAAAATTGCAACAAAACCAGCTTTTGCGACTCGAGAATCAAATAAAAAACATAAAGGTCCCAGCAGCTCCCACGCATTTTATCAGATCCAATACGCCCGATCTCGTAGGTCTCTCTCTCTCTCTCTCTCTTTCTCTCTTGCCAATTTCATTCATTCATCGTCTTCTACGCGAGATTTGATTTGCCTTGTTCGCGAGCTTTGAATCTGTGAGTTTTTTTTAGCTCACTCTTGATCCCAGGTTGATAGGAGTTCTCTTTTTCGTCAATGCCTTGATTTTTGTTTTGAGCTTTGAATTCATTGGAGCTTATCCTGAATTGGATTTGTTTGAGTTTGATTCTCGTTTCGTATTTCAATCGATTTCTCGAGACGAATCGAAACTCAGATTCGTTCGTGTTATCTTGCTATTACTTAATTAGTTTGTTCTTGAAGCAGCCTGTTACAGTATGATTATGCGATCTAAATGTCTCTTTTTCTGTAAAGTAACTATACATCAATACATGGCATATATAGGATGTTGGGGCTTACCTTGATTGAAATGTGGCTATTGTGACTGTTTGATTTGCTTTCCACTTAGTTTTGAGGATATTACTAGGTTATCATAATGGAATTTCTCATAGAAATCTCTTGACTGGCGTAAGCTTCTGTTTGTGATTCTAGGTCAAAATTCAAGTACTTCCGGTTAAATGTTTTGCATATTCACCAATATTGGAGGTTTCTACATTCTTTGAATTCAGTTATCCCGCCGGGATATGCTAAGAGAGTTGGACACTTGATCATTTGAACAAACAAGTATATTCTTCCTTGAAATTCTGAGGCAGGGAAGTTGTGTCCATCGCAAGGGACTTCAAGTCACGGTTGAGTAAATAAAATGATGCGTGTACTTGATTACATGCTCTTTCCTAGTGGTCTGTGAATGAGAGCCAAAAAGGTTAGCTGGTGATTATTGACGGAGCAAAGAATGCAACTCCGTGGTAGTAGCACAATGGAAGCTATATCCACTCAGGAAGATATAGACAAAGAACGGGTCTTAGAGCCGTTTGATATTGAAAATGAGACCAGTAAGGAGACAAACAGCTCAAGCAGTTTTGATGTTGGTTACCTTGAAACATTGCCTAAAACGTCAAAAGAGGTCATCTCTTCTGCTGACGTGCTAAAAACACTGTTCTTTATACTTGTATGGTACACTTTCAGCACATTTTTGACTCTGTAAGTTTGTCCTTGCGACTATTCATTATCCTTTTCTTGCTTTATTTACTTACATCTAGCATTAAATTAGTTTGCTTGTATTCTAGGTACAATAAAACTTTGTTAGGAGATGATTTGGGGAAATTTCCCGCTCCCTTGTTAATGAATACCATTCACTTTTCTATTCAAGCTGTTTTATCAAAGATGATAACATGGTATTGGTCTGGAAGATTTCAACCTGAAGTTACTATATCATGGAGAGACTATTTTGTTAGAGGTAAACTAACTAAATTTATATCATGCTCTTTTCTCGTATGATGTCCTAATGAGCGTAATCATAGCCATTACTATATGCAATGTACTTATGAGGATTTTATTTAGTTTTTGGAAGTTGGTATATTTAATTTCTATGAACCGATGACCTAAATGGACTTTCCTTCCACAGTTGTACCAACAGCACTTGGAACTGCTATGGATATAAACTTAAGTAATGAGTCACTTGTCTTTATATCGGTTACGTTTGCGACAATGGTTAGTTTTAATTTGCTATAGTTGGTTTATGCATCTCGTTAGGAATTTGCAGGTGAAAGGAACAAGGTGAGACTTGTCTAATAAAATTCCCGGTTTTTGATTTGCAGTGCAAATCTGCAGCCCCAATATTTCTTCTTCTATTTGCTTTTGCCTTCAGGTGTTTATCCGTTACTATTTTCTCATATATCTTGATTTTGGACCATGCATGAACGTCTGAACAATTTTTATCAATGATAGACTATACAGCTCTAGTTAAAGTTCAATAATACTTCCTTTGATTATGCATCAATTTTGTCCCATCATCACACTGATTTGATGCTGCACTTCTCCTGTAAGGCTGGAGTCTCCAAGCCTGAAACTTTTTGGCATTATTTCAGTTATTTCAGCAGGAGTTTTGTTAACAGGTTTGTTTAGTCTCCACACTTATGAACTTCACTTTTCAACCTTAGATAATTCTTCGTCCTATATAATATTCATCTGGATTAGTTTTGATTTTTCTAGTCAACTCTGTAACATGTATTCATTATCATCCAGTTGCAAAGGAGACAGAATTTGAGTTTTGGGGTTTCGTTTTTGTCATGCTGGCTGCTGTGATGTCTGGTTTCCGCTGGTGTATGACACAAGTTCTTTTGCAGGTATGTTGGTTAACTCAGTTTCTAATTGCTTCTAAACCATCATTGGATCTTTGTGTATTAATCTTTGGTTTTGTCTTTCCATTTTTGCTGGTGCATCCTGATGACAACCATGATGTGTAGAAAGAAACCTTTGGTGGGTTATGCTCTTGGATGTTTTCTTACCTGTTAATTTCGTTGTTAGTTTCTCAAAAGTAACAAGACATGTGTATAAATTCACACAATTTTTGTTTATATAGGCCTGAAAAACCCATTCACATTTATGAGTTGTGTTGCACCGGTGATGGCTATAGTGACTGGTCTTCTTTCTCTCCTTCTGGATCCATGGAATGAATTTAGATACAACAGATACTTTGACAGCGGACCACATTTTGCTCGAACTTGCTTTTTGATGCTTTTTGGTGGAGCACTGGCCTTTTTTATGGTAAGCATTACTATACAGATTACAGCTCTAATGTAAGAGTGAACTTGTCTAGATATGTAGAGGCTGAAGCATCTCCTGAAACTCTAGTTTAATATATGTTCATGCTCACTAGTTAGTATTTTTGTTTCAGGTTTTGACAGAGTATGTTCTTGTTTCCGTGACCAGTGCTGTAACGGTCACAATAGCCGGCGTCGTGAAAGAGGCTGTGACCATTGTGGTATGTCCTTAACACATGTCCCTGCCTCCAGAAGAATTATGCATCACTACTATATATGAATGTTATATAACATTGGGGATGCAAAATCACCATTTTGTTGTGGTGCATAACAGGTTGCAGTGTTTTACTTCCATGATGAATTTACATGGCTGAAAGGTGTTGGTCTGATGATTATCATGTTTGGTGTCAGTTTGTTCAACTGGTACAAGTAAGTAACTTCGAATTACTTCCTTGTTAAAACATGTGAAAAACTGATAAATGAACAGATCTCATAATAGTATATGCTTGTGATGTGTTCTTAGATATGATAAACTACAAAAGGGACACAATACAGAGGATGAGAAGCATTTACAAGCTCCAAATCAAACCGGAAAATATGTAATTCTTGATAAGATGGATGATCAAGAAGATGGTCACTAAAGAATTTTGCTTCGTTTAAAAAAAAAATCGAATTTTATTCTGTATTTCCTGTTGAATATTACATAAAACAATAAACTAATTGAAACAATGAGATTACATATAAACCTGCTTACTGTGTAAAAACTGATACTAAAAAACGAATAATGAATGAGAATGGTAAATTTTTCAGATGTGGCAGCCACAACAAAGGTAGAAGAAGCAGAGAGTAGAAACGAGAACAAAAGCTTCGACTACATACATAACCTTGAAAACGACACCGTCTACAATCTCCATCTGAATCATCTCCACTCGTTTCCACTTAAACGACGTCGTTGACGTTGAAAGCATACTCTTTAGTCGCCGCCACGTCTGTGTTTCCTTCGCCGTCGCTTCTTCCTCCGCTTGGTGGTGTTGCTGTTTCTTCTTCTTCAGCGACGGCCACTTCTTCATCAATCCCATTCTCATTTTCTCTCTTGAACACAATCTATTAGTACAGAGTCGTGTCTCGGTGCATTCTTATACTGTGCGTAGGTGATGATGGCAACTTCGTGAATAATTTAGAGAAGGTGAGGGTATTATTGTCAAATGAGAATAAAGAAGGAATGAGATGCCCTTAACTTTTCTTCTTCGGAAAAAGGAAAATTAGCTGGCGAAAGTTGTAGCCCTGAAAGGAAGGAAGGGTATTTTCGGGATTTTCAAAATAAAACGGTCCAGCAGTTTCGCTTTTATTTTATTTTATTTTATTTTATTACAGAGAGATCCACCAAGACAATGCAACGGTCCTTTTTCTCACATTTTTACAAGTGTCACACTTTATTATTGTATGTAACACACGCTAGTAATTATACAATTATTCAATACCAATTTCAGATAGTTTTAGTTAGATTCTTATGACGTAATGTCGTAAGGGAACTATTTGTATTTTTTAATGCGAAACAGCTAAATTTTATTGGACAACTTTATTTATACTAGTATGAAAAAGGAACCTATTGGAATAACAATTTTTAATTATTAAATCCCTAAATTATTTTAATGTAGCATTTTTTTTGGTTATAAGAGGGTATTAAACTTTTTACTAAATTCTAAAATCTTTTTGGAAAGGAAACATATCAATCAACACTTTTAACATTCATAAAAGTTGCATGTATATTATATTGTTACGTATAAGCAAATAATAAGTTGAATAAGTCAAAGTAGATTCATACAAAATTCAACCGTTGAGAAAGTTGATGTGACCGAAAACATAGTGCTAAAAAGTAAAAACTGATATAATGTAAAAAAAACGTTTAATAGTTTTTTTTGTTGATAACGTTGTTTTCACAAGGGCCCATCAGCGCAATTGGTTAAAGATCACTTTCTAAACCCTATTGGGCCTATTGTTGGCCCAATTAAATAGTGGGCCCAAACAAGGTCGGTTAACTTCGTGTCGCTTATTAAATATACGAACGCCGCGTTGTTAATATCCGAAACCCTAAAACAACATGATGTCTAGTTTTTTTCCTTTATAGCCGTTTTCATAGCTCTCTTCTTCCTCCACTTTTATATATTCTCCGAGAAGCACTTTCTTCAGACTTTTTTTATTGCGGCAAAATCTCGTTAAAAGAGAGGAAGAGATTCGAGCCATAGCCACACAAAAAGGTTTGTAAAAAATCACTTCTTTAGTTTCTCTTTCGAATTCGTTTCTTCCTCATAGAGCAATCGCGTAACCCTAAATCTCACTCAACGAATCTTAATCTCTGTTTCTCGAATCTCTTTTTTCCTAGGCGCATATATATATTCAACAAAAGGGAGAAGAAGAAGATGGGTATTATCAAAATCATCGATTCGTTGAGTATTATCGAAGAAGAAGAAGACAGTGAAGAGGAATCGTTGGTATGGCGAGTACAAGTGGTGGAAGAGGCGATAGTGGTAGGCCGCCACAGATGCAACCTATTAGGTCACTTTCTAGGAGGATGACGAGAGCTGGTACAATGATGATTGATCATGCTAACGAAGACGATCCCGCCATTGATAGTGAGCTTGTGCCTTCTTCTCTTGCCGCTATTGCTCCGATTCTTCGTGTGGCTAATGATATTGAGGATGATAACGCTAGGGTTGCTTATCTCTGTAAGGATTCTCTCAACTTTTTGATCTTTTTTTATACCACTTAGTTGATTTTGCTTACAATTAGTCGTTTAGGGTTTTGGATATTTCACTTGAAGGAATGTACTGTGTATTCTCTCTTACTAGGTCGCTTCCACGCTTTCGAGAAGGCTCATAGAATGGATCCAACATCTAGTGGACGAGGTGTTAGGCAATTTAAGACCTATCTGTTGCATAAATTAGAAAAGGTATAAAGATTGTATGGTTACTTTACATTTGTGTATGTGCCTTGAGTTAACAGTTCTTGAGTTTTGTTTAGGAGGAGGAAATTACAGAGCCAATGCTGGCGAAGAGTGACCCGAAAGAAATCCAGATGTACTATCAAAAGTTCTATGAGGATAATATAAAAGACGGAGAAGGGAAAAAGACACCGTGAGATCTGTTTTAATATTATGTGATTGTTACATAATAAAGATTTGAATGATGTCTCCTAACTCTTTTGCTTCTTTTGTTGTGTTATTCTAGGGAGGAGATGGCCAAGCTTTACCAGATAGCGACTGTATTGTATGATGTTCTGAAGACGGTGGTTCCTTCAACAAGAATAGACGACCAGGTTAACTCTTGTTCCCCTACATTCATGTATATTATATGATCTTAAAAGTTATTGCGACACTTGACATTTTTGTTTCTGTTGTTGGAATGTAGACTCGTAGGTATGCAAAAGAAGTTGAAAGAAAGAAGCAACAGTATGAGCACTACAACATTCTTCCTCTGTACGCTGTAGGGGCTAAAACTGCAATAATGGAACTCCCTGAGGTCGCATGTTATTTTGAATACTTTAGTTGTCCATCTTTTTAGTCATATTGAACTCTCACCAATTGTTTTCCATCTAACTTTAGATCAATGCGGCAATTCTTGCCGTTTGCAATGTGCAAAATCTTCCTCGGCCAAGATTTCAGACAGCCTCGAGTAACCAGGACGAATTCAATAGAGAAAAAGCCAGATCTTTTAATGATATTCTTGAGTGGCTTGCCTTGGTTTTTGGTTTTCAGGTAGGTTCAAATTTCTTTCTTGCCATATTTGTCTTCTGTTTTAATTCAATGAAAAGAGTCATGATATGTCTTCATATTTTTCATGGTGAAAGAGAGGAAATGTAGCTAATCAGAGGGAGCATCTCATACTACTTCTTGCCAACATTGATGTGAGAAAAAGGGATCTCGAGAATTATGACGAGGTAATTTTCAGTAATTTGTGGGCAATCACAAAAAAAATTCCAAAGGAGATTGCATACAATTTACTAACTTTAAGGAAAATCTAGTTGAAGCCTAGCACTGTGAGGAAGTTGATGGAAAAGTACTTCAAGAATTACAGGTCATGGTGCAAGTATTTGCGGTGTGAAACATATCTCAGGTATCATAAACGATATTCTCTTAGATAAATCTAACTGTTAACTCTTTTGGGACTTTCAAAAATCTGTTCCTTTACAGCTCTTCCTATTGGCAGGTTTCCTCCAGGTTGTGATGAACAACAGTTGAGCCTTCTGTACATTGGCCTTTATCTTCTCATATGGGGGGAAGCATCGAATGTCCGCTTCATGCCTGAATGCCTTTGCTACATTTTCCACAATGTAAGTTTTCTTTATCTCAGCCATCATCCTTTCATATTTCTATGTAAATCCATTATGGTTTTCATATATTTAAGTAACCATGTTGTTTTCTTAAATATTTATGTGAAGATGGCCAATGAAGTCCATGGAATTCTGTTTGGCAATGTGTATCCTGTAACAGGAGACACATATGAAGCAGGTGCACCTGACGAAGAGGCTTTCTTAAGGAATGTTATAACGCCAATCTACCAAGTCTTACTAAAGGTATGTAACTTTCTGATCCAGTTTCTTTTTCTCCCACACATATTGTTTCTACTAAAATAAGTGTTTTGTGGAGAAAAGGAAGTCAGGAGAAACAAAATGGGCAAGGCAAGTCATTCAAAATGGAGAAACTACGATGATCTGAATGAGTACTTTTGGTTAGTTTGCTCATCTTGATCTGTTTTATATGTATTTGCCAAATGTTGTTATCTGAGCAAATTCATATTACTTTCCCAGGGACAAGAGGTGTTTTAGGCTAAAATGGCCAATGAACTTTAAGGCAGATTTTTTCATCCACTCTGACGAGACCACACTAGCTCCGAATGAGGTGTTACTCTTGCGTTTTTTAGAAACTTTTTTATCTTTGACTTTAATCTTGATTTTTTTAATAAAATGAGTTCCCCTTAATATTTCCAAATTCTTACTCAGTGTACTTTTTTCTTTCCTATATGAGGGTTACTAATGATTTTTTTATGTAATCGCAGAGACATGACCAAGTCTCTCATGGGAAAAGAAAACCTAAAACTAACTTCGTTGAAGCTCGCACGTTTTGGAATCTCTATCGAAGTTTTGATCGAATGTGGATGTTCCTTGTACTGTCTCTGCAGGTAGGTTTCTAAATTAGGATTTTCGCCCTTGCTGTTTTAAATAATACTTAAGGATTCTGTGATTTTCAGACTATGATAATAGTTGCATGGAGCCCCTCAGGATCTATTCTTAACATTTTTTCCGAGGATGTCTTTAAGAATGTATTGACTATCTTCATCACTTCAGCTTTTCTTAATCTTCTACAAGGTAACTTCTAATTCCGTGTTAGTTTGAGATTATCCCCATGTTGAATATTTATACCATAGTGGCGTATTCATACATTATTTTATGAAATGTAGCTACCCTAGACGTAATTCTTAGTTTTGGTGCGTGGAAGAGCCTAAAATTTTCTCAAATTTTGCGGTACATCTCGAAGTTTTTTATGGCAGCCATGTGGGCCATTTTGTTGCCATTTACTTACTCGAAGTCGGTGCAGAATCCAACTGGACTTATTAAGTTCTTTAGTAGTTGGGTTGATAGGTGGCATCACCAGTCGTTATACAACTATGCTATTGCTTTATACGTCTTACCGAATATATTGGCTGCTCTATTTTTCTTGCTTCCACCTCTGCGGAGAATTATGGAGCGCTCAAATATGCGGATTGTCACACTTATTATGTGGTGGGCTCAGCCAAAATTATATATTGGCAGAGGAATGCATGAAGAGATATTTGCACTCTTCAAGTAAGAATTTTTTTTTTTGTTTTCTTGTCTACTTTTCCTTGCATTCTTCGTTTATAGAGAAATTCAGCAGCTTCTATCTTTATTGCTTCAAATGAGTAACTCTGCTAAATTCATTTTGTATCAGGTATACATTCTTTTGGGTCATGCTTTTACTGAGCAAGCTCGCATTCAGCTACTATGTGGAGGTGAGTTAGCGGCTTGTGCTTACACTTTTAACTCACCTTTTTCTTCTTATTTATGATTTTGTATTCTCATGTTTCCATGTTTCTTTTATCAATACCGTTATCTAATCTCCTAATAATCATCCAAACTTTCTCTAATATTTTTTTTCTGATGCAGCTATATTCTAACATTACTTTTATTGATGATATCTGGGCAGATACTACCACTTGTCAAGCCAACAAAGTTAATTTGGGATATGCATGTCGGAAATTATCAGTGGCATGAGTTCTTTCCAAAGGGTAATGATCTTTACTCGTAGTATCCCCCCTTACTGCTATTGACTGCTTTCTATATTAACCGATGTGATATATTAATGTAGGCACTCATAACATTGGTGTAGTCATCTCTATATGGGGTCCGATTGTTTTGGTAAGTAATTTGTAGTCATCTCTATATGGGGTCCGATTGTTTTGGTAAGTAATTTGTATTGATTAACTTGGCAAGAATCTTTATAACACCCGGAAGTTTGATTCATGTGTAGGTGTATTTTATGGATACGCAAATATGGTATGCCATATTCTCCACTCTGTTTGGTGGAATTTATGGAGCTTTCAGCCATCTTGGAGAGGTAACTGTTGCTCATCTTACATATTTTAAAAACATGTTGATGATTGGCTAGGTTAAAACCCCCCAACATTCTGCAATCACTTCTTCGTTATTATATCTCCATTTTTTATTTGCAGATACGCACACTTGGAATGTTGCGGTCCAGATTCAAATTGGTTCCATCTGCTTTCTGTACTAAACTTACACCATTACCTCGAGGTCATGCAAGAAGAAAGCACTTGGTACACCATACATATATTCTTTATTTAATTGATAATAAAATATATCCAACAATTTTCATTTTATAGGTGACAAATTTAATGTTTGAGTAATGCAGGACGAAAGGGTGGATGAAAATGACATTGTAAGGTTCTCACAGATGTGGAATAAGTTCATACGTACTATGCGGGATGAGGATCTACTCAGTGATAGGTTTGAGGATTTTTCTATAGTAATAGCATAGACTCATCATGGTAACCTCCCAAGATTATTTCATAAACATACTTGTGCTATTTGCTTCTTTGGTGTGTAGGGAAAGAGATTTACTACTTGTACCTCCGTCTTCTGGATGGCCTCCTTTCTTGCTTGCTAGCAAAGTAAATAAGATTGCTCACTCATAAGCATCTTTTCACCATCCATAATATCTTCTTGATGAATTGTGTTTCCCTTCGTGGTAGATTCCGATAGCATTAGACATGGCTAAGGATTTCAAGGGAAAGGAAGATGTGAACTTACTCAAGAAAATTAAAAGTGAATACTATATGCACTATGCAGTGCTTGAAGCCTATGAAACTGTCAGGGACATAATATATGGTCTTCTTGAAGATGAATCTGATAGGAGGTGAATATTCTTAACTTACTTAAACATAGGCTCTGGCACATGTATTAACTTAACTACTGTTGTCTTCTGATCTATATAGGATTGTAAGGGAGATTTGCTATGAAGTAGATGTTAGCATCCAACAACAAAGATTTTTAAGTGAATTCCGGATGACTGGGATGCCTTTGCTTAGTGATAAGCTCGAGAAGTTCCTAAAAATCCTGGTAACGTTAATATATTTCCTTTTTCTCGTTTCCATACCAATATTTACTTGTTGTGTGTGTTTAATAAACCTTATTTCTAAATGAAATCTGATCATGTTGACAGCTAAGTGATTATGAGGAAGAAGAAACTTACAAGTCTCAGATAATCAATGTTCTCCAGGATATCATAGAAATCATCACGCAGGATGTTATGGTTAATGGTCACGAGTAAGTTCTTCATATGTGAATGTTTGACTCATTTTCCATGCAAGAAAAACTCCTTTGTTTTCTTCTCTATAATTCTTTATATGTGTTAGTCCAAAACCGTCCCTATGAAATATCTATGAAACAAGTTTTGTCTCGTCTTTTCTACCTGCAGAATCCTTGATAGGGCTCATTTTCAGAGTGGTGATATTGAAAGCGACAAGAAAGAACAGAGGTTTGAAAAGATAAATCTTCGTTTGACTCAGAACAAGTCTTGGAGGGAAAAGGTACCAAAAAATGTTATGTCTGATCTGGCTGAGCTGTCTTTTGCTTTTGAATCTCATTCTTTTGTTCTTATTTTGTAGGTTGTAAGACTTTTGTTACTTCTGACTGTCAAAGAATCCGCAATCAATATCCCTCAAAATTTGGAAGCTCGTCGTCGTATGACATTCTTTGCAAACTCCCTATTCATGAATATGCCAGATGCTCCCCGAGTTCGTGACATGTTATCCTTTAGGTACATGTTTTAGCTTAATACATGAAGAAATTTCTATTGACTCACATACCAAACTATAATAAATCAAAGTCAGAATGGGCCTAGGCATGATCCAGGACTGCTGCATGGCAATACTACTTTTAGATGATCTTGAAAAGAAGTAACATTTTTCCCCATGATTTGTCTAGTGTCTTAACTCCTTATTACAAAGAAGATGTTCTCTACTCTGAGGATGAACTGAACAAGGAAAACGAAGATGGAATATCTATTCTATTCTACCTAAAGAGCATATATCCGGGTGAGCTTCTTTTTGGCGCTTTTATACATCTTTATAACAAACTTAAAGCTTACCAAATGAAAATTACCTCTTAACAGAGGAGTGGTCAAACTATTTTGAACGTGTAAATGATGTAAAACGGGAGTTTTCTGACAAAGAAAAGGCAGAGCAACTCCGTCAATGGGTATCTTATAGAGGCCAGACCCTTTCAAGAACAGGTTCATTTCTGAACGCTCTAAGATTTTGCTTATATGTATTCAATCTTTGTTCGCTAATGTATTATTTTCTTTACTTTTGCTAGTTAGGGGAATGATGTACTACAAAATGGCTCTTGAACTTCAGTGCTTGCAGGAATACGGTTGGTCTCCATTCTCAGCATTAAATGTTTGAAACTCAGAGTCTGTATTTTTCCCCTTCTCTGCCTAAGTATCCTTCACTACTGCAATTAGTTGTCCATACAAATTTTTGGAGAGATAATGTTGCTTGTGATGAAGCGTTGTTTTATAACTTCTGTATTCATCCTGCAGCTAATCAAGACGGTGACCTTCCTTCGGAATCAAACGAAGAGGAACAAAAGGCTTTAAATGACCGCGCACGAGCTTTCGCAGATTTGAAATTTACATATGTCGTGTCATGTCAGGTCTATGGAAACCAGAAAAAATCAAGTGATATCAGGGACAGGAGTTGTTACAACAATATTTTACAGCTCATGCTGAAGTAAGAAAGTTCTTCTGTTTGAAATAAAAAATTCATGCATACCATTTAGGTTAAGCTTTTAATTATCAATTATTGTTAGGTATCCGTCCTTGCGTGTTGCCTATATAGATGAAAGGGAAGAGACGATTAATGGAAAATCCCAGAAAGTGTTCTACTCCGTGTTGCTCAAAGGATGTGACAAACTAGATGAGGTACGAAACGGTAATATATGTACATGGCTCACATCAGACCCAGAGATAGTAACAGAATTACCTTGAACTTTGTCATTAGGAAATATATCGTATCAAACTTCCTGGCCCTCCCACTGAAATTGGCGAAGGAAAACCCGAGAACCAAAACCATGCCATCATTTTCACTCGCGGCGAAGCACTTCAGACCATTGACATGAACCAGGTAGCTTTTTGTCTCCTTTCCATAACCAATTTGTTGATTCAAACGATATTCTCATTCCTTTTTTCCATGATAGGACAACTACTTCGAAGAGTCTTTCAAAATGAGAAATGTGCTACAAGAATTTGATGAAGGTCGACGTGGCAAAAGAAATCCTACAATTTTGGGTGTTCGTGAACACATATTTACTGGAAGGTCTGTTATTCTTTATACAGTTGGTCGTTCTTTATTTTCAATGCATATACACTTCAAATTTAGCAATGTAACTATTTTTCTTAATCTTCCTTATCTAATTTCTTTCCGACTCCACAGTGTTTCATCCCTTGCTTGGTTCATGTCAAATCAAGAAACGAGTTTTGTTACCATTGGCCAACGTGTTCTGGCAAATCCTCTGAGGTATTCCCATAATTTGTGACTAAGGAAAAGATCATTAGACAGTCTTAAAGTTATAAACCTTTCTTATCTGGATGGAAAAGTAACTTAAATTATTTGTAGAACTTACTCTCGTTTTCTTTTACAGGGTGCGTTTCCATTATGGCCATCCTGATATATTTGATAGAATATTCCACATCACAAGAGGAGGCATAAGCAAGGCGTCAAAGATAATAAACTTGAGCGAAGATATATTTGCAGGTAAAAAAGAGTTCCTGACATTCTGTTTTGTTTTGTGTATTTTGTGATGGCTAATCATATGGATTATATCCAGGGTACAATTCAACTCTTCGTGGGGGTTACATCACACATCACGAGTATATCCAAGCAGGAAAAGGCCGTGATGTAGGGATGAATCAGATTTCGTTTTTTGAAGCCAAAGTTGCAAACGGTAATGGAGAACAAACACTAAGTCGTGACGTTTACCGACTTGGACGCCGGTTTGATTTTTACAGGATGCTCTCATTCTACTTCACCACGGTTGGATTCTATTTCAGCAGCATGGTATGCTTTTTTCCTCAATCAATGTCACAATTAAATAGTTGTTTCCTCTTGTAGCTCAAAACATGTCTCTTCTGTTTCAGATCACAGTGCTTACGGTATATGTGTTCCTCTATGGGCGTCTGTATCTTGTATTGAGCGGATTGGAAAAGGAGATACTGCAAAGTGCAAGTGTACATCAGTCCAAAGCCCTTGAGGAGGCATTGGCTGCCCAATCTGTTTTCCAGTTAGGTTTTCTGATGGTTCTACCAATGGTTATGGAAATTGGCCTAGAAAAAGGGTTTCGCACGGCCTTGGGTGATTTCATCATAATGCAGCTTCAGCTTGCCTCAGTTTTCTTCACGTTTCAGCTGGGAACAAAAGCTCATTACTTTGGGAGGACAATTTTGCATGGAGGTTCTAAGTACCGAGCAACTGGTCGAGGATTTGTCGTTTTCCATGCTAAGTTTGCGGAAAACTACAGACTATATTCACGAAGCCACTTTGTTAAGGGACTGGAGTTGGTCTTACTACTAGTTGTCTATCAAGTTTATGGAAACTCATACCGCAGCTCCAGCCTTTATATATACATCACGTTTTCAATGTGGTTCCTGGTGACTTCTTGGTTGTTTGCTCCGTTTATATTCAACCCATCTGGGTTTGAGTGGCAAAAGACAGTGGACGACTGGACCGACTGGAAAAGATGGATGGGAAACCGTGGTGGCATAGGAATCGTTCTTGACAAAAGTTGGGAATCATGGTGGGATACAGAGCAAGAACATCTCAAGCACACAAATTTAAGAGGAAGGGTTCTCGAGATACTCCTGGCACTTCGTTTCCTCATTTACCAGTACGGAATCGTCTACCACCTCAATATCGCTCATCGCAACACAACATTTTTGGTATAATATTCTCTCTTTTTGACATAATCTTTGATGCTTCCCTCTTTCAGCTGTGAAATATTCAACAATTTTGTACCTTCTCTTTAAGGTTTATGGACTATCTTGGGCAGTCTTGTTGACAGTTCTCCTCGTCCTGAAGGTAAGGCATAGAAATCACCAGCCATGTCTACTAGAGATAGTCTGTTGTTCACACTCGTGAAACTTTTTTGTGTTTGATCATTTAACAGATGGCATCGATGGGTAGACGAAAGTTTGGTACAGATTTTCAGGTTATGTTCAGGATTCTCAAGGCGCTTCTCTTTCTCGGTTTCTTGTCAGTCTTGACCATACTATTTGTAGCTTGCGGCCTCACGATCTCAGATCTATTTGCTTCCATCCTTGCTTTCTTGCCCACCGGCTGGGCTCTTCTCCTTGTAAGTCCACACGACTTTCCTTAACTGCTCAATAATCTTTCTTATAAACTTTTATTAATCTGTTGGATATGTTTTGAAGATTGGGCAAGCTCTACGTAGCGTGCTCAAGGGTTTAGGATTCTGGGACTCGATAAAAGAGCTAGGGAGAGCGTACGAGTATATAATGGGGCTTTTGATATTCACACCAATCGCGGTCTTATCGTGGTTCCCATTTGTGTCCGAGTTCCAGACCAGAATACTATTTAATCAAGCCTTTAGTCGCGGTCTACAAATCTCTAGGATCTTAGCCGGAAAGAAAGACAAAGAGACACCCAAGTAGTGATTCAACCACACACACTGTCTCTATTCTTTTCATCATTCTTTTCCTTCTGTTATTGCTGTTTTATTTATGTAGTGTTTGAGATCATAGAGATAACAAGACCATACTAGGGGTAGTACACATACTATGTTGGTTTTCAGATTAGGCCTTTTGTACCTTTTTGCATAAACATGAATACCAAAAGCTTTTAACAAAAAAAAAATGAATATCAAAAGCTTTTTAAACTTGTACTGAGAAAACCCATCTCCCTTTGACTTGATTTTCTAAATGACACTTTTATCCTTGTCTCTGTTCTATTCCTTGTCTCTACACATACACTTTCTGTCTCTCAGAAGCTAAACAGTTCTAACGAATCGTCTTTCCTTTTCCGGTATGTTATGTTTATGTATCCGTTTCACCAATATGATATCTTTTTCACAATTATCTGTTAAATATCTGACGATGGTTTTCTCTACCCGATGATTCATACTTCCGTGTAAAGCTCGCATTTTTCTTTTGTTTTCTTGGAGTTCTTTTTGTTGCCATTGTCACGCTTTAGGTATGCGACTGCTGCATCGCCACAGAGAATGGTTTCTTGGATTCAAAATTTATTCTTTGATTTAGTGTTAGGAGATTAGGATTTAGTCTGTCTTAGATTTCAGATCTTGACAGATTCCTATGAAGAAGCGTTAAGTTAGTCCCAAAGTTTGATTCTAGGGAGTTCTTCTGTGTCTTCTTCCAAGATTATGTATCTTCTTCCCATATGTAGCAAACGTTACTGTATTGTTGTGTTTGTGATTTTGTGTTTTTGAGATGTGGTTTTAACTTTCTTTCTTTTGGTATGTACTTAATCAGCCTTGTCTTGTTCCCCAAATTAGCCAATGGAGAAAACTAATGCTTACAAAGTATCCTTTTCATGCCCTTTTGATTACAGTGGTTCCTAACATCGTCCAAAGATGAATACGACGGCGCAGCACAGTGGAAACAAGAGTGTTAAGTCTAATGTATGGGCCAACACTAATCTAGCAAAGACAGTGGCATCTTTAGATGAGTTCAAATATGGATTCCCGTCAGAGGGTTTAACCACTGTGTCAAACAAATGGTGGGGAAAGCCTGGGAAAAGCGGACACGGAGATGAAGGAGAAGATAATACTGAAGATGGAGATGTCAAGGACAAAGAAGCTTCTGATAAGCCACATCCTGTGGTAGCTAGTAGGAAAAGAATAGCAGAAGAAGGTAGAGACGCTGTTGAACTTGGTCTGCGTCGAGGATTTGATTCGAAAAGACCAAACAAGAGAGATCAAGAACTTCTGTCTCAAATATTCAAGTCTTCACTGCCAAAAGATTGGGTTACTGATTCTTCTTGAATTCGTTTTATAGGTTTAGAACAGAGTTCCTTCTTGAAATATGTTATGTTGTTTGTAATCTGTAACTTCTTGAACTCCTGCAACTATGAATAATGCTTGTAATGGATAGGATGAAGAACAATCTGTGGTATTGGAGACTCATTCACAGGCCAGAAAGACAACACAACCAATGTACTTTGCTTTGGTCATGTCTTGAAGTTGATTGGGAAAAGTGCAATAGAAAGACTAGTGATATTAAGTGAATAGATAACTTCTGTCAATTCCAAAAACATGATGACCAATCATACAGAGAAACAAAAGCAGTCCTAAAGCCTTTGGCAGAAAGTAAAAAGAGAGGTGAAGCAGAGCATATAGGTCTCAGAAATTGAAACCAAACGTGCATGCCTTTAAAGGTTCCAGGCTTTTCATGCTCTAACACTACGAACAAGACCTGCTTTCATGTGAAATACCTGCAGTGTGAGGATAAACGAATGTACACTTAACCTTTGATAGCATATAGAAGGTAAGGTAATGTTCAATATGAGGCCACAAAGCATCATATGGTATCATAACACTAAACCCACTAATCCAAGCTATCAAAGAAGAATTAGATAGGTATGTTCATACCATTACGGCATAACCGACAAAATCATAGGTTCTAAGTTGCCTAAAGCCCTAAAGTTTCCACTAAATCAAAACTAAACAAACTACTAAGAGTGTGCACAAAGGTGATGAAGATATATACAGTACCTGTTGAAGATTTCTGAAAAGTAGCGTGTACTGTTGTATACTACAAACCACATCAAGACTACAACCAAACCATCTGAAAATAGTTGAGGAAAAAATCAAAAGAGACAATGAAAGATGTAATCAAGTAGAGATCTCATATCCTTCTAACTAAAGTTTCCAAATTTTAAACCTTTCCACATCAAAACTATTTCAAATCACAGTATATACCTATCAAACTTAAATCTAAACTCTATATAACCCAAACACTTAAAAAACTCATTGCCACCAAATAAATCACCAACCATGTAACAAAAAAAGATCAAAACTTTGCATCTTTCTAAGAGTATAACGAATCAGACCAGATAGATCAAGGGAAGTAATCAAGCAGTGATGATATGTAGAGAGAGAGAGAGGTAGAGAGAGAAAGGATACTGAAGAGATATCGTTCCCACCAATCAAGCATGTAGAGACCAAATGTTACATTGTAAAGGTAGATTTTTCGTTGAACCCAGTTCATATCTTATCGATTTTTCAAAGTTTCGCGATCTAATGAATCGAATCTGATTTCAGATTAGAGAGAGATCCAAAATTGAACGGAGACGTCGAAGCTGGACAAGACGAAGGTTCCGTCTGGTTTCGACCACTGTCTGTTTCTTAAGACCGGTTTAGAGTAACCGGTTTAGAGTAACCGGTTAAATGTAAGAACTAGTGTCCGCTGAAGATTGGGCTTTTAATGGGCTTATTTTAAAAGTAGAATTACCAAACTACGCCATTTAAATTACATTTCACAAAACTACACCATTTTAAAATAACTTCACAAAATTACACTTAAACACTAAAATTAAAAGGAGAATTACAAAACTACATCATTTGAATTACATTTCACAAAAATACACCATTTCAAAATTACTTCATAAAATACATTTAAACACTCAAAATTAAATCCAAATAAACCTACACAATTCTACTCCTTAATATTATACCCTAAACACTAATTAGCGAACCCAAATAAAAAGATTTTAATTTTGGTACTTTTTTAAAGAGAAATTTACTCATAGACACACTTTTTCAATCTTATATTACTCTATGAGGCACTTTTTTGCCAAGACACACTTTCAATGGATTAAAAGTCAAAAACATCCCTAAGTTATATTATGTTTTAATCGCTTAAATTTTTTATTTCTTAAATTTTATTTTTATTTTTTTCCTAAACACTTGCTGCTATTTTGGAGGTCGAAAATAGTCCAACGGTATTGATATTTGATATTCATTACTTCTTTACACGTATACATCTTTTCTAACTTTTGCGTAAATTTACTCATTTTCAGTTTGTGGTACACAAATACAGGTACATTCACACGAAAAAATCTACATAAATATTATTCATAATTTTTGGTATATAAATAGTGGTACATATATAGTGAAACAAAAAACACACCATATATGTACATAAGTAGCAATGGTTAATAAGTGTTACACCTACACTTAGCACATATAAGTCAAACAAACACCATTAGGCTTTAACAATTTATAAACTGCTGATAAAATCTCTCAAATTTCACAATTTTTGAGACTTACAAAAAAAGGAATGCCTGAAATATGGCAATAGAGCTAGCAAATTGATAAAAACAAACTTTTCATATTGGTGCATCCACACTAACGCAGTGGTACATAAATGATTGTATAAAAATAATGGTACAACAAGCACAACATTTATATACATTATTACTAATAAATGAAAATTGTTACAATAATACTAAACACGTACAAAGTCTAAAAACAATGTTTATGTGGTACAAAAAAAAGCATCCACACAGATTCCAAATCAAATTCTTCATCGTCCACAAATTCAAGTCGTTAAACATAGGTTCCAAATCAAGTTTTTCATCGTCCACAAATCTCAATCCACGATTAATAACGAAATTAGAATTATTAGACTTATTCACAACAAATTAACGTAAGGGTATATTTGTCAAAAAATACCAACTTATGAAAGAAAGTGCATCACTTCCAAAAAGTGCCTCAAATTGATATGTAACTTCAAAAAGTGTTCCATTGTGAAATTTACTCTTTTTTAAAAGATAAATCAAGCTTTTAAATTAGAAAGGGTGTAAATATGTGAAAAATTAAATTAGATAGAGTTTTGTAAAAGAATGGATGAAAGTGTGTAGTTTTGTTAATTCCTCAAAATTAAATCCAAATAAACTCTACCTACACAATCCTATCCCCTTAATATTATACTCTAAACACTAATTAGCGAACGAAATGAAAAGATTTTAATTTTGATAATTTTTAAAAAGTACATCAAGCTTTTAAGTGTAAAAGGTGTATTTTTGTGAAAATATGTGAAAAAATTGAGTTCGGTAGAGTTTTGTAAAAGAAAGAAAAAAGGGTGAATTCTTAAATTCCTCTATTTTAAAAAAGACAATCTATATTGGCGTTGCTCGTTTGCATGTCGCAGAGTTGCGACCAAATATTTTTTGGTCATTCTTTTATCTGTCGCCGTGTTTCACGACTTGCATTTACTGTTTTTGGGCTCAAACTATACAACTTTTCACAACCACCACACAATTTTTCCCATTTAACAACCCATCATCATTATAGATCGGATTTACAATTTTGTGACCCATGCTGAATTTATTGGGCCCTCGTAAATTTAAATATGTTTTTAAATAAAAACCTCAAGAAGCCCAAAAGTTTTTTTTTTGTTGGTGAAATTAACGGATCATATTTTTTAATTAAAAATCGGTTTAATATTGGTCTGAGAGAGAACCCAAAAACCCTAATTGCATCGAATCGAATCGTAGAGAAAGTTACTTTTATCATCTTTCTTCATCTTTCACCATATTCGTTTTTACAGGGAATATAACACAAAAGGTCGAAACCATTTTATCTCTTTTATATATTTTCTTCATAGGGTTTATCACTTTCTCCCTTTCTATTTTTCAATTCTCATATCTAATGGCGGAGGAGAGGAGCTTTAACGGCGAAGAAGCGAATCTACAAGACGACAGTTTCTTCGATTCCGATCAACAAGACGACGGCGGAAACTCGACGGAGCTGAATCGGAAGATGAAAGAGCTCGAGTCTCAAAATCAGGAATTGGCTCGAGACAACGGCGAAATCAATCGAAAGATCGAGACTTTAACGGCGGAGATCGAGGAGATGAGAGGAGACGAAACAAAGGCGAAGCGTAAGATCGGTGAGATGGAGAGAGAGATTGATAAGCTAGACGAAGAGAGGAAGGTTCTAGAAGCCATAGCAGCGAGAGCATCTGAGCTAGAGATCGAAGTAGCACGGCTTCAACACGAGCTCGTGACGGCGGAGACGGAAGGGGAAGAAACTGCGACGGAGGCTAAGAAGCTCCGATCTGAGATTTCACAGAAAGTTGATCGGATCGATGTGTTAGAGAAAGAGCTCTCTGGTTTAAGAACTGTGAAGGAAGATAATGATAAGAGAATGTATGAATTGAAGACAAAGCTTAAGGTTTTGGAAGTGAAGGAGTTAGAAGAAAGGAACTTGAAGGTAAGAGGAGAGGAAGAGATGAGAGATAAGATTGATAATAAAGAGAAAGAGATTGTTGATTTGAAGGAGAAGATCAAGAATTTGGAAGCTAATGTAGGAGAAGGCAAAGCAGAGTTGCAGAAGCAGAGAAAAGAGAAGATGACTGTGGAAGATTCGTTGAGAGTGTCAAAGAAGAAGGCGGTTGCTATGGAATCAGAGATTGTTGAGTTAGAGAGAGGGATTGATGAGTCTGAGAAGATGATCAATGGATTGAAGAATGTTGTTGATGAGCCGGTTAATGGCGTTGAGCCTTCTATGACTGTTACTTCTGGCTCTGGTGCAGTCGTGGTGGCTGTTGCGGTTGCAGTGGCAGGAGCGGCTGTTTTCTGCTACGTTTACCGCTCGAAGAAGGTTTGATTCGAGGTAGACTTGATTTTCTTTGTTTTTCAGAGTGTTTCCGAAGTTAATTATCTTGTTATATGTTTAAGAATGTAAACTGGTTTCACAGTTTTGGATTCTTCTTTAATGTGTGTGTTTGCTTACATCTTTATTACAATATGCACTCGGCAACAATCAATAGATCGAAAAAACAGAACCAGAGAGGTTCAGCAGAGGAATCAAAAGAAATAAGACACAATCCGAAACCACACTTATACAAAAAAGATGAAATGAAACACTTGGGATCTTTTTATCTCTGTCTATGCGTCTTCTTCACATGGAAGTTCATGTTTATTTAGCAGATGATGTTGTCTTGAGAAGATCAAGAACTCCACAACAGTTCTTCCACCATGGCGTCGCTGTTTCAACCCCGCGATCACCAGTTGTTAGGAGTGGCTGCAATTGTAGTAATAAAGCTTAGTATAAGTTTGCCACAAGATATGAGATTTTGAAGTTTTGATTCGAACCTGATTGTCTGTGGATACCGGTAGGTCACGGTTTGCGGTTGTGGCTGATGAATCTGCGTTACTGGAAAAGTTTGAAACAGCTCCGACGATCTTGGATGAGACTTCACCTTTCTTCTCCTCCAAACCACGGATAAGAGATTTGCCTCCGTCTATGCTTCTTGTGACAACATTGTTAACTGTGTCTTTGACGACACTGGTCTTGGCGGTTTCAGCAGAGGCAGTGGCGGTTTCTTTGGCTTGAGCTAAACCAGAGGTTACCTTCTTCGAAAGCGAGTCAGTCATTTTCTATGCTCCTCTGTCTCTGTTGTGTGTTTGATTCGTAAAGACGAATGAGATTGCGAGATAGAAAAGGAGAAAGTTATATAGACAGAAAGAGGCAAATTTGAGCTGGCCAGGTCTGTTTCGACGAAGTAATCAGCTTAACAATAACATGAAAAGGCAATTTAGTATATTAAGACAATTGTTGAGACAGCCAACATATAATAGGTTGAAAAAGTATAAGTTGATTCATCATCAAGTGTGAGCTAGAAGCAACACATTATGAAAACAACACAACATATTGCGTGGAGTTTTGTTTTATTGGATAAAGTCTTTGACGTTTGAGAAAAAACATGACATAAGCTCTATTCTGTTCTGTTATGTTCTATTCTTGTACTGATGCACAAACTGAAGTCTCGTATTTGCCTCCCCACCTGTGCCCATATCCAAACATAAGAACATGGATAGTTTCAGATGAAAAGATGTTACAAAGTTTGGTTTTGTTACTCTTAATCAGACCTGTTTTCTTCTGTTTCAGGGATGTGAAGCTCACTATCATTCTCTAAAGGCTTAAACACAAGGTTGATTTTCTCTTCATATGTCTCATCTAATGTCGCTGGACTCCACTGCACCAAACCAAATCATAGAAGCTTGCAAGTATGTTAGATTGCCGATCTTGGTTCGAAGTCAACATATGTTTTGGTTTGTTTGAGTGTAAACTGTAAACATACCTTTGGAGAGTTGTCTTTGTCTATGGTCAGAGCTCTTATACCCTGCAAGTTATTACACAAAATCAGAAAAAGAACATATATATTGGAATATTTTGCAGCATGTTCTTTCATTTACCTCATACACATCAGGGGATATGGTGCTTCTCAAGATATTAATGGTGAGCCGAAACTCTTTCTTGAGACAATCAGCCAATGTTTGTTTTCTACCTTCACGGATCTGTAAAGGCATCACAAGAATCATTACATGCCAACATTACAAAGAAACCATTAAATTTCAAGGAAGAGGTACACAACATAGAATATGATAAAAGGAGAGATCATGCAGCGTTTACCGATTGTAAGGTGATCTTCAACCCTGTAGGTGACGATCTTTTTAGACCTTTGATGATTGGAGTTATCCACTCATTTTCCTCTTTGCTCCCTTCAGCTTCCTGTAAGAGGACCAAACACATTCATACCGATGATAGAGGCAGGAGTGACATATGTTTCATGAAAATCGGATAACTTACAAATGCTTGTATGATCTGTTTCACACTTTCTTTCGAGAAACATTCATCAATTATTGACTGCCTGCATATCAGCCATAGTCGCCAAAAGTTAATAACGTTTGCAAGTATATACCACTGGGGGAAAATTACTATTAAACAACACCCCAAAAAGGTAAGAAAAGAAGTGTTACTTGTTAAGGATGCTGTCGTGGTCGAGGTTAACATTCTCAGAGAACTCTTCAATTGTAGACCGGACTAAATCTAAGTCTCCTGAATCTAAACTCACAAGGCGTGTCTCCAGATCCGCCAATTTCTGACAATATGAAAATATGTGAAAGATAAGTATTTCACTCATCTTTACATTTTCAGACCATTAAATCCATGAAAACTCATAGAAGACTCACAACAGAAGGTACAAAATGTGTTGCCATTCCAGCTGCTACAAGTTCTTTGCCGTTCAATCTTGCGCCAGTTAAAGCCAAGAATTCTCCTGCAAATGTTACATATAACTCAAGTGTACACTATAGATTATCTAATGCATAGTTGTAATCAATATATATTTAGTTTATGAGTTACCTAAATAACCAGGAAGACGTGAATGGATGTAGGAGAATCCGCAATCAGTGTGAAAACCGATACTTGCTTCCGGCGTAGCAAAAACCTATAAAAATGACATGTATACTTGAATATATGCTGGTCTCTGCAACCATTTTACGCGAATCAGTTCTGAAACAGATGAAACTCATAACTCACAGTTTTCTCTGTAACAACAGAGAACTTCATTGGGACCATCAATGATGCACCTCCTCCCATAGATATTCCATTAACAAGAGAAACCTACACAAATCTATGTAGTTAATAATCCTCTCAAGAGGATACTTTCGTAAAATGAAATTTGGAGCACTATGAATTAGAATCCAACCTGAGTCTTCTTGTATGTGTGGATATGATAGCAAAGCCAATACATTCGGTAAACAACTTCAAGGCAAGAATCCTCTGTCGAAAAACGAGTTATAATAATTACGTTAGGACAGAATCTCAACAGATGTCTACACATGATTCTCTTAAGAGGCTTACTTGATTCTCTGCCATCGTAAAACATCTTTAGATCACCACCAGCAGAGAAAGCTCTCCCTGCACCCTGCAAAATTTTAAGCAATGTTAAAAGAAACTAGTCTATTTGCAGATAGAAAATCATCAACAGACCAAGGACTAAAAACATCAAACCTTGATCAATATAAGTTTGGTCTTATCGTCTTTCTCCCACTTTTCGAGATATTCTGCAAGCTTGAGGACCTGAGTATCAAAGTTTTCCATTAGTTAGTACCTAGAGAGGAGAACATATCAACATATATGATCTATGATATAAAAGTGTATACCACTTGTGAAGAGATAACATTAAGCTGACGAGGACGGTTTAAGATAGCTAATCTCACAGAACCTGTTTCCTCTCCAAACATAACCTAATAACAATATATATGATTTCTTTAAAATGTTGTAATGAATAGTTTTACAAACGAATCATGAAGAACAAACATTACAGAAGGTGGAGATTACCGGCTCATTGGTGTTTAGACCTTCTTGAGCCATTCTTCAGCTTTTTCTCAAAACGTCAATAGATACTTATCTGATCAGTTAAAACAACCAATTTTCATGTCACAAGCCCACAAAATTCAGACACAATGTGAACAAGTTACAAGCTTTTAAGAGCTTGTAACAATCTAAACCCTACAACAACCTCTAACAAAACTATAGAAGCAAAGATGTGAGAAAAAGATGTGAAACCTTGGGAGAGGAGAAGCACACAAATGGGTTTGGTAAGGAATGTGAGAAACCAAATAATATAATAATAATAAATATAATCTTGATGAGCGTTTTTGTTCAGACATAAATTGATTGAGAAAATGGCAGGTGAAGCTAATCATCATCAAAAGGAGGGTTTGGTAAGAAACCATCTTCTTCTTCTTCCTCTACCTAACCCTTTTTTATTCACTCGAAGAAAAAAAAGAAAACAATTTAAAAGAATTAATTTATATAATTATAAATTGGGCTTATGTTTTCCATTTTAAATGGGCTTTTTAAATCCGACCCAAAAGCCCATCCGCCATTAAAGCTTCGAAACTTAACATTTTTTCACGCGCTCTCTCTCTCTCTCTCCCCAACGTTGAATGAGGAAAGTTAGGGTTCTGCTAAAACCCTCTTTCCTCACTAATAGCTTAACGAGAGTCACGAGCTTCTTCTCCTCCTCTATTTCTCGCAAGATTGAGATGGATCCTTCGGGCTCTAAGCGTTACTGTTACGATCCTGTGTTACGATGGGATCCTCAAGTTCAAGATTACTTCAATAAAGCTTATGGATCTGATCACTTTGCTCGAATTTCAAAGGCTCTCACGTAATTGACTTTAAAACTCTGAATCCAAACATTGCTCTGCTTTCCTCATGTATCGAATTGATTATTCATTGTTGTTTTTTCTTCTTCTTATATTAGTCGACCGTCCTCTTACTCTTGTATTCGTGTGAATACGGTTAAGACAACAAGTGATGATGTTATTGAGAAGCTTAACAAGATCTTAAACGAATCTGTGGATGGCTTGAAACTAGAAAAATCAGATGGAAGTAGTGCTATCTCCAAGTGTCAGATACCTGGCTTGGATTATGTTGTTTTTGTCAATGGTTCAGGACCACATTGTATTGAATATGAATCTGGCCTGGAAAACCCTCCCAAGGAAGTGCTAGTGAGCAGGAAGTGTGCTGAGGCAGTTCTTAGAGGAGCACAGGTAAGCTCTATTGTCTCTAATTAAAGCTTTAGTGGCTAAGTACGAGTCACAAGAATGCACAAAAATATTAGGGTTTGATAGTTATAAACATGTAGCTTAGCTTGTTTCCGGGTCACTATTCGTTTAGTATAGTTTTTGTGTCTTTTTGTAGGTATATGTTCCAGGTGTACTCGCTTGTACTGCCCATGTTGAGAAAGGAGATGCAGTTGCGGTCTGTGTTGCTGTCGAACAACCTGGCGATGAAGGTGACTGGAGTGTTAATATGACTCGAGGGACCACCCTTCAGGGTCTACCTACAGGCAAGAATCAGCATTATTCTTTTTGCTTTGCTCACATATTATTCTGAAACCAAAGATTAGGTCGTTGATTATTAAGAATTTGCTATGAAGGGACATATTTCCTCCTGTTAGGTTGTTACAATGGTTTTAGGTTGCCAACAAACAAATTTTGTAAAATATTTAAACAGCTGACATATGCATTAGTTGTATTGTAGATCCTTTCTACCGTGAACGAAGTGGACTATATATTGGCATGGGAACAGCTATGTTGTCAAGGGCCGGGATGTTTCGTGTTCCCCATGGAGTTGCGGTGGATTTGAGCAATAGAGTTTTCAGATTGCCTTCTTTTCATAGTAAGCTTCTTTCTTTGCTTTCTACTTTAGCTTACAATTTGTTGCTCTTGTTTCATCATGGGGTACTCATCTCACATTTGTTGATTTGGCTCCTTAGATGTCCTTGAGGGAGAAATATTTCTTCAAAACCTGCCTAGTATTGTTGCTGCTCATGCTCTTGGTAAGTGAAATATTTTGATCTATTGTGTGTTTATATCTTCCGCCGCCTTTTTATGATGTAGTTTACAGATTTCTAAAATGTCAAATTATGTTGATCTTTCATATGTTAAAGAAATCCCAAAGGAGGCAAGATCGAGGACTAGAAATTTTATCTTGAATTCTTGTTTTTTCTGCCCAGATCCTCAGAGAGGGGAGAGAATATTAGATATGTGTGCAGCACCTGGAGGGAAGACTACTGCAATTGCTATACTTATGCAGGATGAGGGAGAGATAGTGGCGGCAGATCGATCTCATAACAAAGTACAGTTTCTTATGCTTACATTGCAACACCCTTTTGCCTTTCTCATATTATTACGTACTACTTAGAATACAAAAGCGCTCTAATTAGTTGTTTATTGTTTTCCAAAGAGTAGGTACTGGATGTCCAGAAATTGTCTGCTGAGATGGGATTAACTTGCATTACAACATGTAAATTGGATGCGTTGAAATCTGTTATTCTTCCAAGCACACTCGATGATTCAACAACTCTAACTAATGGTGAGAATAATGCTTCCATGACCAGCCATTCTGAATTATCATCAAAAGAGGAAATGGCATCTGATACTTCTAAAAGGTCCAAGGCTGACAACTTGTGCGAGGAAAATGGTAATTAAGATACTCTCTTATCGTATTTTAATTTGCTTAGCTGTTTTCTTTTTAAACGTTAGCATCTGTGTTTGGCTGTTTGCTAGCCTGCTAGGTTTGAGTACTTTACTAAACTTGACATGTCTATCACATTTGTTGAGAAGAAACTTAGCTATCACTTAGGCATCAAACAGATACAGAACATAACCTTACTTATTTTGCATCTGTAGCTCATTATCTCATGGTTATGCATGTATGTATAATGCAAGCCCCCATATATTTATTTTATTAGCTTTTGAAATAAGCTGAAGCCTTATTGTGACCCATTTTTTAGCCAGCACTGAACAGCCAAATGGAGGGGGTAATGTAAGCCAAGCCGACATCAGGAAGAATAAGGGAAGGTTGAAAAATGGTCGCGGAAGAACTCAATGCCAAGGTGGAAGGGCAGGAAAATCACAAGGTTTCCCGCCTAATAGTTTTGATAGGGTCCTTTTAGACGCTCCTTGTTCTGCTCTTGGCTTGAGACCTCGTCTTTTTGCTGGTCTGGTAAGATAAATTCAATTCGTGCAGTATTTTTTGAACTTCTACTTTTCGTGATTATGCTTTGTTAAACTTCTACATCTCATGAGTTAACAACGTGGTGATAGCCTTAGCTTTAGCACTTTATTATTCTTCGTATATTTGTAGCTATGAAACTCTACATTTCTATATCTTGTAGGAAACGGTAATTTCTTTGAGAAACCATGGAAGGTACCAGCGGAAAATGTTCGATCAGGCTGTTCAATTGGTCCGGGTTGGTGGAACTCTCGTCTACTCAACGTCAGTATATAAACAATCTCTGAAATTTGTTACTTTTTGTTATCCAAGCTATGCAGATGAGGCCTAATTGATATTAACTACAATCTTACCTGTGAATGAAATTGTTTTCAATCTTGCTAGATGCACAATTAACCCTAGCGAGAACGAGGCCGTGGTTCGCTATGCTCTGGATAAATACAAATTTCTTTCTTTAGCGCCACAGGTTTGGAACTTAAACATATAAAGAACTGTTTGAGATCTTGGCACCTTTTGCATTAGGATCTTGTTCTTTGTCTTAATGTGAATTCACGTGTTTGTTATCTCGTTGTAGCATCCTAGGATTGGAGGACCTGGTCTAGTCGGTCGATGTGAATTCCCAGATGGATATATTGAGTAAGCATCTATATAACCATTATAGTGATCTGGTCATCAACAAATTATCTCTTAAGCAACCTGAGTTACCTTTTGCAGGGAGTGGTTAAAACCGAGTGAAGAAGAAATGGTTCAGAAGTTCGACCCGTCCTCTGAGCTCGATACCATCGGGTTCTTCATAGCTAAATTCAGTGTCGGCTCCAAGGATTAAGAGCTCAACATGCTGATTCTTGAACTTAATATGGTATTTTTATTGATTTCGGTTTTTGAATGAGACAGAAAAACATCTTCATACATTTATAGGCAACATAATGTGATAAAAACAGTTTTATGTTAAGTTACAAATAAATCCTTTATAGCTGGTTTCATCTTCATCCCACAAGCTGTTTGGCTTCAAGAGTCTTCTCGTACTCTTCAATGGACTTAAATAGCTCAGAGAAGTTGCCTTTGCCAAAGCCACCACATCCTCCACTCTGGTAAGCCTTCCCTTCCTCATCTTTCTTCATACATCCTATCCTCTGTATTATCTCTATAAATATCGTCGGCCTATCAAGACAAATGAAGAGACACAGTGTATGAACAATGGATTGTTACAAATCTGATAAAACAAAAGACTGGTTTTTTGGTTTGTTACCTGTCACCAAGTGGTTTTGTGAAGATCTGAAGCAATGTTCCTTGATCATCTCTGTCCACAAGTATCCCCAAGTCCTCACACTCCTTGATCTGTTCATCGGTAAGCACGTCCCCGACCCGTTTCTTCAGATTCTGATAGTAAGTGGGCGGAGGAGAAGGCATGAAGTCGAATCCTCCGACACTGCTTCTCTTCCGCATCTCTCTAAGAGTCCTGAAGATATCTTCGCTCATCAGAGCGAGATGTTGTAGCCCTGCGCCTTCGTTGTGTTCCAGGTAAGTCTGAATCTGACTCTTCCTCTTCGTCCCGTGCACTGGCTCGTTTATCGGTAGAAGAACCATCTCCTCGTTGTTAGCTAACACCGCTGAGTTTAAACCGCTCTCCGCTGTGCCCACATCGTCCGCTGTGAACTCTGCGAATTGGTGAAAGCCAGTGAACCCTGCTATGTAAGTTAACACTGGACCAAGCTCAGGAACGTTTCCCACGGCATGGTCGAGCCGTCGTATACCATAATCAAGCGGAAACGACGACGTATCTTCCACAGGTTCAAAACCTGGCAGAAAATCGGATTTGTGGGTGTTTCCTCCTTTGTGGCTAACATATCGAAGGACGACATCACCGTATAGCTTAACCTCGGCGATCGTAACGGACTCGTTTAAGACGATAGGAGGCGATGAAGGAATAGCGCCGTTAGCTACACTGATGGAGAAGGCAGACTCTGCGTCTTCTACTTCAATCGCGACGGCTCTTACTCCAAGGCCATGAGAAGAGAAGAACGAGCGGCAAGACGCGTTATTGAACGACGGGATGGAGGCTGTGGCGGTTAGTCGAGTTTCAACGGCGGTGAGAAACGGCGAGTACGGCGCGGTGAAAAGGAATCGCAAGTCGCCGGAGGTTAGAAGGTAGGAAGCGTGAACCATGTTGCCTGTGGAGAGATCGGATTTGGCGGAGAATCTCATGCCGAGTCCCCACGAGAATCGGCGAGCGATGTTCGTAGCGTCGCCGCACCAGAACTCGATGTGGTGGAAACGCTTTACTTTGAATTTGTCGGATTTTGGATTCTTTCTTACGAAGTTGGAGAATCCGACGAGCTTAAATTCCGGCGATGAAGACGCCGCATCGTCGTCGTGGTGGTGAATCTCGGAGACGGTGGCGGTTTCGTGGCCCATTGGTTTTCAACTAAACTCTGCTACGGAACTAAACACAAATGAAATACGTGTTTAATTTAATTTAACTAGGATAGAACCCGCGCAACGCGCGGGATATCCTTCAATATTTTATAGTAATTTCAAAAAATATTTATATTTTGTTTATGATGGTTGATTTTGTAATATATTTTATTATTGTAATATGTATTTGGTTTGACATTGAATATAACTAACTCATTTTATTTTACCAAATTAATGAAAATAAAATTGTTCATTTGTAACTTTTGAAAGGATATTTTAGTTTATTATAAAACGATTAGAATATCAATATGTGATGAAATCTAATTTTATAAAAAATAAATTAAATTAAAAAAAGTAAAGATTGTTGTGTATTCTTTTAATTTCTTTACTATTAATAAATTTTTTTGTCCACAATACCTTTATTTCAGTTTTACGTGGAGATTTTAATCCGTTTTTTAAATTGCAACATAATTTGTTTTTTTTCTTTAATGTTATTAGAATCTTTATATGTATTTTTGTTTATTTTATATGACGATTATGTTTTCGGTGGATATTTGTATTGATTATTAACATTTAGTTTAAAAAGATTATTGAGAACAATTTATATATTATTTTAATTTTATTATAAAATTGCATCATAGTTTTTTTATTTTGCATTATAAAATTTAATATTTTAATTTTATTATAAAATTGCATCATAGTTTGTTTTTTTCTTTAATGTTATTAGAAAATTTATATATGTTTTTGTTTATTTTATATGACGTCTATGTTTTCGGTGGATATTTTTAGTGATTATTAAAATTTAGTTTAAGAAGATTATCGAGAATTAATGTATTATTTATATGTATGACTATGTAGTATTTGAATCTCAAATTTATAATGTTTAAACTTTATTTATCTATATATATTTAAGTTTAATTTTTTTATATTTGTTATTTTATATTTGTTATTTTATATAATGTAATGCTTTATTTTATTATTAAATGAGTTTATGTCTTTAATGATTTCTTATTTGATTTTTATTAGTATTAAATGAATTTTATCAAAATTTTAATTATGTATTTAATTTTTTATTGCCAAATGTCTTTCATATGGAGAAAGTTCTTCTTCTTTTATTGTATAGATTTAAAATTCAATTGTTGTGGAGCTAAAGAAAAAGTTCTCTCCCAATTGAAAGTCAGATGTTGACTATCAGTGGACTTGGAAGATTACATGTGTACGGTCAGATTTAACTTAGAAGAAAGCGTTACGTGATGGGGCTCCCTACTTGACATTTAGGCTTTAGCTGATTGGTTCTTTACCTTCACGAAAACAAAATTATATTACTAAAGAAAACGATGGAATATTATCCAACCACGTATGGTTGAGTGTGATGATGATTTAGTGTTTGGTTATATTGATAGACACAGTTTTGGATTGTTGTACGTAAATGGAGAATATGCTTTTTATCAGGTGTATAAAGTTTTAATATAATTAAAAGTAGAATATGACACAACTGGGGATGTAGCTCAGATGGTAGAGCGCTCGCTTAGCATGCGAGAGGTACGTGGATCGATACCCCGCATCTCCATTTTAAATATTCTTTATTATGTCTATATTCTTCCTCATCCACACCTACTTTATTTTTGTGTTTTCCCACACATGGAAACGTGAATCACATTTTTAAATTAGTCCATTATAATTTCTCAAAAATATACCTCCTTCGTTGAATTAAAAATCATGTCAAAAGCTTTCAAGAATCTATTTACGAAACACAGAAAAATAGCATTTTAATTTCTTGCCTTAACCGAAAACATCTAATGGAGTCAATGACCTCCACTATTGCATTGGATCGTTCAACTCAGCTAAAAGCTTTCGACAACACGAAAACCGGCGTAAAAGGTCTCGTAGACGCCGGGATCTCTGAGATCCCGGCCATCTTCCGAACAGCTTCCCTTACTTTACCCACGTCAACGGTATCACAACTCTTCACCATCCCAACAATTGATATCAAAGGAAGCAACGACTCGACCACACGACGGATCTTGGTGGACAAGATCGGAGACGCGGCCGAGAAATGGGGTTTTTTCCAAGTGATCAACCACGGGATCTCGCTAGATGTGCTTGAGAAGATGAAAGAAGGTGTTCGTGAGTTTCACGAGCAAGATCCTGAAGTTAGGAAAGGCTTTTACTCTCGAGATCCGAAAGGCAAGATGGTTTATAGTAGCAATTTCGATCTTTATAGCTCCCCGGCCGCGAATTGGAGAGATACATTTGGTTGTTATACCGCGCCAGATCCTCCTAGACCTGAGGAATTGCCCGCAACTTGCGGGTAAGATAAGATTCCAACAAATTTTAATCAAAAGTGGTATCTTTGAAAATAATTTTTTATCTTATCTTTAAGAAGAAAAACTTGTGATGGTATTTGTGGCACAAACACTTAAAAAGTTGTAGTTTGGCACCAACTCAAAAGGGTATTTTTGGCACAAAAACTCAAAAAGCAGTATTTTTGGCATAAAATTCAAAAGCAGTATTTTTGACATAAAATTCAAAAGTAGTATTATGGCACAAATACTCAAAAGTGTTATTTTTGACAATTGTCCAGAATCTAATTAGAGTTGTTCAACAGATGAAATGTTAGTCTCTTATGGTAACCAAATGTTGTCAGGGATATAATGATAGAGTACTCAAAAGAAGTAATAAAATTGGGCAAGTTGCTATTTGAGCTTTTATCAGAAGCTTTAGGACTAAACACTAATCACCTCAAAGACATGGACTGCACCGAATCATTGCTTTTGCTAGGCCATTACTACCCGCCGTGTCCACAACCAGACCTAACTTTAGGCTCAAGCAAACACTCGGATAATTCGTTTCTCACTGTTCTTCTTCAAGACCACATAGGAGGGCTTCAAGTCCTACATGACCAGTTTTGGGTTGATGTGCCTCATGTTCCTGGTGCTCTTGTTATAAACGTTGGAGATCTCCTTGAAGTTAGTTAACTAACTAACTTAACTAACTAACTTACCTAACTTTTTTTTTGGTTTATGGTTATATTAGTTTGGTCATTTGTGCAGCTTATAACAAACGGCAAGTTCATAAGCGTGGAGCATCGGGTTTTAGCGAATGGAGATGGACCGCGGATCTCTGTCGCGTGTTTCTTTAGTTCGTATTTGATGGCGAATCCTCGAGTTTATGGACCAATCAAAGAGCTTTTGTCTGAACAGAACCCACCTATGTATAGAGACACTACCATTACAGAGTATTCCAACTTCTATAGATCTAAAGGGTTTGATGGTACTTCTGGTTTACTCTATCTCAAGATCTGAGTATGATATTTTTGTCTAATAATAAAAGTTAGGTGTGACTTTTGGTAAGCTTATGTAATAATTTTCTTGTTTCAATAAGTCTTGTGTTGACAAAGTCTATAAACCTTATCTATGGATTAATGGTTTTGTATGTAGCGACTTGTCCTGTCTCAGAACCTAAGAAAATAAAGTCTCGATTTTTCTTCTCTGTGGATCATGTCTACATATATGTGACTGTGTTATGTATTTTTCTGATGAACAAAACAACCATGGAGACGAAGAAGATTGCTTCATTTGATCGTTTCAGTGAGCTTAAAGCTTTCGATGAGACGAAAACAGGCGTGAAAGGACTAGTAGACGACGGAATCTCACAGATTCCACGGATATTCCATCACCCAACTGTCAAATTACAAGATACTAAACCACTTTCCTCTGACTTGCTACATCTCACGACCATCCCAACTATTGATCTAAAAGGCCGAGCTTTCGAAGACGCAAGTACACGCAAGAGCGCGGTTCAAGTGGTTAAAGAAGCATCAGAGAAGTGGGGTTTCTTCCAAGTGATCAACCATGGAGTCTCACTTGATCTTCTTGAGCAGATGAAAGATGGTGTTCGTGGGTTTCATGAGCAATCTCCAGAAGTGAGGAAACCATTCTATAGTCGCGATTTCACCAGAAAGTTTATGTATTTAAGTAACTTTGATCTATACAGTTCTCCGTCTGCAAACTGGAGGGACACTTTCTCTTGCAACATAGCTCCAAATCCTCCAAATCCACAGGACTTACCAGAGATTTGCCGGTAAGTCGAGAACCATTGCTATAACTTGATCTAGTTATGTAATATCTCTGTTTCTTATAGTGAAGCTTGCTTGGTCTCAGGGATGTTATGATTGAATACTCAAAGCAAGTGATGATCTTGGGAGAGTTTCTCTTTGAGCTTTTATCTGAAGCTTTAGGATTAAACAGTGACCACCTCAAGGACATTGGTTGTGCCAAGGGTATGCTAATGCTTAGCCATTACTACCCACCGTGTCCAGAGCCTGATCTAACTATAGGCACAAGTCAGCATTCCGACAACTCTTTCTTAACCGTTCTTCTTCCAGATGACATCAAAGGGCTTCAAGTTCACCGTGAAGGGTACTGGTTCGATGTTCCTCATGTCCCCGGTGCACTCATCATCAACATAGGAGATATTCTCCAGGCAAGTTTCGAAAAAACGTGTGTGTTTGCATTGTATAAGTGATCTTCCTCCTGGTTGATTAAAAGGTGTTTTTGGGGTTTGGTCTTTTGATGCAGCTTATAACGAACGATAAGTTCCTTAGCTCGGAGCATCGAGTATTGGCGAACAGAGCATCAAGAGCTCGAGTCTCTGTTGCGTGTTTCTTTACCACCGGTGTAAGACCAAATCCTAGATTGTACGGACCCATTAGAGAGCTTGTGTCTGAAGAGAATCCTCCAAAGTACAGAGAGACCACCATTAAGGAATACGCTACTTACTTCAACGCCAAAGGACTTGATGGAACCTCTGCTTTGCTCCATTTTAAGATATGAACACTCTCGCACATAGTCAACATCAAAATATATATGTAAGGTCTCAAGATTTTGTAATCATCACTGTTTATGCTTTACTCTTAAATATCTTCAAAAGTCCCATATAAGAGTATCGTTATGGCTCATGAGCCATGATAGCTATATGTAAGTAAAACTATTCTGTACGAAAGCCAAGTTTCAGAAGGAAGCTACCGAGTTTGGTTGCACTAAGTGATGCAGATGCGATATGTCCGAGTCTCCTTCATCCTCCTCCATCACTTCAAGTTTCCTGCATCACACACACACACACATGTGTCACTTTTGTATTTTCATTGCTCTAAATATTGCGAGATTTATGGTTCACCTTCGAGGGAAAACACCCTGACCACCTTCTTCTGAAAGTGCCTTGTCCAATCTCACCTTGAACGGTGTTGCATGCCAACTCACTTTCTGATCCTGCTTAAGGTAAGAAGGATGTAACAGCTCATTATGAATACTTCCTAAACTGTAGAGGAAACAAAGCAATAATTAAACACGAGGAATAATACCTCCTTGTATTTGGTTGTCGTATTTGGGATTCCATTACCACCCCACCCTTTGTGTGAAATCTCAGTTTGCTCATTCTCATCCCAGTGAGAAGCAACCGATCCAATGATAGGCCTACTACTACATGGTGTTATTGCAGGTGTCCTATCGTTTAAAAGCCGAATGTCTTCGTTACAGTATTCTCTACGTAAGAAGAGCTGCGATAATCACAAGCGATAAGACTCAGCAAGAAGAATGACACATAATTTTGATCATCATAAAAGAAAATACACATGATTAGAGGCAATGTTTTCTAATACAATCATACCTCATCTCTAGTGTCTTTGTCAATATGTATAGAATCCAAATCAAATCTTTCTTTTTCAAGGCAAGGAGAAGAAGCTGCTTTCTCTACAAAATCAAGAAAAAAACCCCTTATATTAGCAACAACGGTACAGAAAAAAGCTGGTATAAACACATTGAAAAAGAGATTTTACCTTCAGACATATGATTCCGCGAGTCCTTATCTTTCTAAAGATACAAAAACACATGCATAAGCTCATAGATCAAAACAGAGCATTGTGAATCCATGTTCTACTTAGAAAAGATCTATTTCAAGCTACGATATGATTGTAACAACTTGATTAACACCAAAAGATGAACACGATTATGCAAATCAAAAAGAAGCGAAAAAGCAAGGAGGGGTCGAAATTGATTACTTTTGAATTTACGAGAGAAGAATGATAGACGAGATTACTAGTAGACCGATCGTCTTCGTTTTTAGCGAAGAAGCAGGCGATAAAATAAACTATGGCTCGACAAATTGCAAAATCGATGAATCTGAGCATAGATCTGCTCAATAGATTTAGGTTTCGCTTCATCCACATGTATATCATTATCATCCCTTTTACTAGAAGAGAGAATCAGTGATCGATAGTGAAGAACCTTGAGGTTTCTAGTGGAGATTTTCTCGAGAAAGTGAGAAAGTGAGAAAGTGAGAAAGAGAGAGAAAGTGAGAGCCGTTTCGATATTTAAAATCGAAAAACGCATATGGCACGTGCGAAAGATTGATTACTCAATTGTTGATTCTATTGTGACACGTGTCGCGATGGTTGGTGTAATTGGTTAACCTAATTCCTTTATGGGCCTTAAAAAATTAATAAAGCCCATTAGGCATATTTTTCGAGCTATATAGCATCGGCTTTTGTGCCCTGAAAGAAAAAAATTATAAAAATTATTTATAACGAAAAAAGGAAAGTAGGGTAACGAGAGGGAGGCGGAGAAGCAAAAAAAGAACACAACTCATCGGAGAAGAAGACACAGGCCGTACAGTCTTTGTTTTCACGAGTGTAGAGAAAGAGAGAGCAGAAACCCTAAATAATCGATGGGGAAGAAGCTGTATTTAAACCAAACTACAGAATCCGCTCGATATTGGGGGCCCAAGGTTCTCAATGATTTTCGCGCCTCCGGTGAAGATTGTGAGTTTCTTCTTCTATTCTTTGATTCTCTTTTTACATGAGTTTAATAAAAGTTCGATATTATATGGCATCTTCTGTTTTCTTATTTGTTTGATGGATTTTGAATGTGTGTTTTGTTTTCTCTTGTGTAGCTTACACATTCGATACTTCTCTTACAAATAGTGACCGTGGATTTATTCATTATATGTGCCGACAGATGGGTCTCCGTTCAAAAAGTTCCGGGTTAGTCACAGCTTAATAATGTTTTTATTTGGGTTGCTATTAGTTTAAGAGGGTAGTTTATGATTCTTCTTGTGTTGTAATGTAGGAGTAAGGAGGAAAGGCGTCTCACGATTTTCAAACGCGGCCCCTCAGTTTCATGCAGTTGGAAATGGGCGGAGAGAAGCGGTAAGAAAAGCAACGGCAAGGTGAAGGGTAAAGGAGATGGCAGTGGAAAGAAGCTAAAACCTGTGTCGTTTCCAACGGAGGCAAAACCTGTTCTTCAGGAGTTGTTTACTCGCTATCCGCCTTGTGACGGGGATACGACTGGGACGTCATTGGGCGTATATACTGGACACTTTGGCAATAAACGGAAATGGAAAGATGACTTCTTTGAAAAACCTCAGCTGAATAAAAATGATTTTGTAGAAAAGGCGAAATCTCTGAGTTCTAGACTTGCATACGATAAAGGTTATCAGGAGGTTAGCAGTTTATTTATTTCGATGATACGTTATATAATATTCTCTATAGTATCTAGTATCATGTTAGAAAGATTGCACTGATGGGGGAAGTGGATATATCTTTCTATTTGATTGATGTTACAGATCCTTAAAGGACGCTCAAAGCTTCCTATTGCATCTTTTAGGGATGCCATTATATCTGCTGTGGAGGCTAATCAGGTTATATTGGTTCTTCATATGTTACCTGTTCTTCTATATCAGAAGTTTTGGATATGAAATTCACAGTTTTGCTTTCAATGGGGAGTTTCAATTGCTTATGAATGAGTCTTAATTTTTTCTTATTTTAAATGCAGGTTGTTCTTATTGCTGGCGAAACTGGTTGTGGGAAAACTACTCAGGTGCGTCTTTCCTCTTGTTTTTATAGTTCACTAAACGATGAAGTTATTGTCGGCTTCTCCTTTTCTGGATTGGTGGAGGCAAATATAGTTATCCATCATTGGTTCTGATACCACGTTCAGCTTACCAGTTTCATCATCAATAATGTTTGTAATAAATGACCTTAGTATTGTGGTAGAAGGGTTTGTGTTATGTGCTGAGATGTGGTATTGTCATATTGATGTACTATTTATAAAGCCTTTTCCGTTTCAAATAGTAGTTTTTTCGTTACTGAAGTCTCTCAGACGCTTTAGCTGTTTATATTTTAGGTGCCTCAATATCTTCTAGATCATATGTGGTATAGTAAGCAAGAATCTTGCAAAATCATTTGCACTCAACCACGTCGTATCTCAGCTATTTCGGGTACTTTCTGTGAACTTTGATTCATGCTGTATAAGCTAATAAATCCAAGCTTAATGCTGTTTTCTTATTTGAAGTTTCTGAACGATTATCTTGGGAAAGAAGTGAAGCTATAGGGAATAACATAGGCTATAAGGTAAGAGGTCATTTTTTTACATTTACTTTTTTCCATATGATAGAAACATGTTAAGGAACTAGAAGAATAAATCATCTATCATTGATTTTTTTATGGTTAACTTACTAGGTGCGGCTTCAAAGTAGAGGTGGAAGACATACTTCAGTTGTTTTCTGCACGAATGGCATTCTGTTGAGGGTGCTTGTAGGCAAAGGTGGTGGTAGTTATGTTCCTGATATAACTCACATTATTGTGGTAAGATATTCTTGTTTGATTCATGATATATTTTCATGACTTTAATAACTGATAAGTATCCTATTAAATTCATTACATGTCCTGGTTCCGCTAGCCGGAGTAAATTTGAATAAAAAATCAAAATGAACTTATCACAGTCACTTTTGACTGTCATCTTTTTCTGCTTGTTATCTTGCGTTTACATCTTTGTGGTTATCTAAATTGGTCAAGGACGTGTATGGTACTTTGTAGGATGAAATTCATGAAAGGGATTGCTACTCTGATTTCATGTTGGCGATTATAAGGTACACCATCTAGCCTTCTTGAACACTGAAGTCCTCAGTTTGTCAAAATGAACAAAAAATTCAGTCGATATATTGAATCGATTACATGTGTCATGTGTATTGTTCAATTACTGTCACACTATAGTTTTGATGCCAAAACTGCTATAGTTATACAATTTTATTTAAAGCTAAGCCATAAAAAGATACTCAAATACAAGGAGGATTTTTCTTATTATTTGGAGACTCATAGAAATCAGATCTGTTTGTGATGCTTTGTTTGTTTCCTTGCAGAGAGTTCCTTCCTTCAAATCCTCATCTCCGACTGGTTTGTTAAGTTACACTCTTCTCCGTTTTCCACTGCTATGATACAGTTACAATAGTAATAGTTTTTTCTGTGCAATAGATTCTAATGAGTGCCACCCTTGATGCTGAGAGGTTCTCTGGATATTTCGGAGGTTGCCCAGTTGTTCGTGTGCCTGGATTCACTTATCCAGTTAACTCCCCTCTCTCTCTCTCTCTCTCTAGAATATGTTCCAGTCTTATTGTATTGGGAAATAATGCTCTTGCGCTTGTATTTGCAGGTGAGAACCTTTTATCTGGAAGATGTGCTCTCTGTCATGAAGTCAAACAAGAATAATCATATTATTCCCGTCGGTTCGAACATAGCAGATGGCAAGTGTTATATTAAAGATGATAAAAAAGTTGCTTTGGATGAAGCAATCGACTTGGCCTGGACAAATGACGACTTTGAAGCTCTCCTTGATCTGGTTTTTTCTGAAGAAAGTCATGATGTTTATAATTACCGGCAATCATCAACCTGGCTAACACCACTGATGGTATTTGCTGGAAAGGGCAGGGTTAGTGATGTCTGTAAGCTTCTTTCACTTGGCGCAGACTGTAAATTGAAGTCCAAAGAAGGTATAACAGCGTTAGAATTGGCTGAAAAAGAGAATCAATCTGAAGCTGCTCAATTAATCAGGGAATATGTGGATAACTCCGAGTCCAATTCTCAACAAGCACAAGACTTACTTGATAAGTATATGGCTACAATCAATTCAGAAGAAGTAGATGTGGGTCTTATAACACGTCTGATGAGAAAAATATGCGGAGATTCAGAAGTTGGTGCCATTCTTGTTTTTCTACCTGGGTGGGAGGAAATAAGTAAAACAAAAGAGAAATTGCTTGCTACTCCCTATTTTGCAGATCGTGCAAAGTTCAGCATTATATGTCTTCACTCAAGGGTTCCGGTAGAAGAACAGAAGAAAGTTTTTAACCGTCCGCCTCAAGGTTGTCGCAAAATTGTGCTTGCCACAAATATTGCTGAATCAGCAGTTACGATCGATGATGTGGTTTACGTGATAGATAGTGGCCGGATGAAAGAAAAGAGTTATGATCCTTATAATGATGTGTCAACGCTCCAATCTTCTTGGGTTTCAAAAGCAAATGCAAAACAGCGGGAAGGTCGAGCAGGCCGTTGCCAACCTGGCATTTGTTATCATCTCTATTCCAAACTTCGTGCATCCTCTCTGCCTGAATTTAGAGTTCCTGAAGTTAGAAGGATGCCAGTAGATGAACTCTGCTTGCAGGTGTTTTTCTTTCTAACATAATTTTTTTCTTTGATGTCTAGAGTCATTTATGCATGGTAACATCCTGTTTGAGCTGTTCTTACTGATATTCTTCAATAATATATTCAGGTCAAGATGCTGGATCCGAGCTGTAATGTAAATGATTTCCTTCAGAAATTGATGGACCCGCCTGTTGATCAAAGCATTGCAAATGCCTTAACTACCCTTAAAGACATTGGAGCTTTGACACCTCAAGAAGAGCTAACAGAACTTGGACATAAATTTGGTCAGCTTCCGGTTCATCCTCGGATTAGCAAGATGCTTTATTTTGCCATATTAGTGAACTGTCTGGATCCAGCAATTATATTAGCATGTGCTTCGGACACCAAGGATCCATTTACCATGCCGTTGGAACCAGGTGAAAGAAAAAAAGCTAGTGCCGCAAAACTTGAACTTGCATCGCTCTATGGAAGCCACAGTGATCACCTTGCGACTGTTGCAGCTTTTTACTGCTGGAAAAATGCAAAAATAAGTGGTCAGGCGAACAAATTTTGTTCTCAGTACTTCGTCTCCCCAAACGGCATGAAGATGCTGGATAATATGCATGACAAGCTTCAGGGGGAACTTATTAGATTTGGCCTCATCCCTAGCATTGACTCAAACTGTAGTCTGAATGCTCACGATCCGGGTGTTCTCCGTGCTGTTCTAGCAGTGGGTTTGTACCCTATGGTGGGAAGAATGTGCCCAACTTCCATGAATAATAAAAGGTCTTTAGTAGAGACCATTACTGGAGCCAAAGTTCGTTTGCTTTCAAACAGTTACAACATGTCCTCTCGCAAGGATGATGAAGCTTTAATTGTTTTTGATGAGATCACTCAAGGAGACTGGGACGTGCACATAAGAAGTTGCACTGCTCTTTCTACTATACCGTTGTTACTGTTTTCGGGAGAGATAGCGGTGTGTCCTACAGACAGCAGTGATGCTGATAAGAGTGATGATGAGGAAGACCTTGAAGTAGAAAATATGATGGACATAGATAACGCAGATGCAAGGCCGGGAGAGAAAATAATGCTGTCACCGGAAAATTCAGTCAAGGTGGTAGTGGATCGGTGGCTGCCTTTCAAGATAACAGCTTTTGAAATTGCACAATTGTACATCTTGAGAGAGAGACTAATGGCATCCATTTTGTTCAAGGTACATTAGTAGTTATAATCTGTATAACTGAAGATTTATTCAGGCAATGTCTTCTTTTTCAACCTATGATTTGCATTTTGTAGGTCAAACATCCACAAGAAAATTTGCCGGCTCGTCTTGGAGCTTCTATGTATGCAATAGCTTGTATTCTCTCATATGATGGCCTGTCAAAACCCTCGGTTCAAACAGTTGGTGTGGAACCTATTGTGGCAGAGCCGACGGGTCTCAGTGATGTTATATCTTCCTCTATCCCCACTGGGAGTCAGGAGAATGACCCGATCACTACTCCAATTGGGTCAAAGCTCGAATCAGCCAACGGATCAAGGTCGGGTAACATGGAAGAGAGTTTGCCTTCTAATCTCACTGATGGTAACGAGCAACCTGGCCCAAACACAGCTCCAATGGAAGCTGTTTCAGCGCCTCACCAACAAAAGAAGCAATCGAGGTCCAAAAAGTGCAAGACAGTCAACAACGTGGATCCGGGGAACATGGTAGACAACATGAGTATGGATCTGGCTAATGGGATCGAACAATCTGACCAAAACACTGCTCCAGCTGAAGCTGGTTCAGCATTTAAGGAACCAGAGAAGAAACGATCAAGGTCCAAAAAGCAGAAATCAGCCAACAAAACGGACTTGAGTAACATAGAAGAGAGCTTACCTTCCAATCTTGCTGAAGAGAATGAACAACCCGACGCCAACAAACCGGGATTAGCTAAAATGGAAGAGAGTTTGCCTTGTAATCTCACTGATGGTAATGAGCAACCTGGCCCAAACACAGCTCCGATGGAAGCTGCAGCGGCTCACCAACAAAAGAAGCAGTCGAGTTCTGAAAAGTGCAACTCAGTCAACAACGTGGATCCACGGAACATGGAAGACATCAGAAGTTCGGATCTGGCTAATGGGATCGAACAATCTGACCCAAAAAATGCTCCAGCGGAAGCTGGTTCAGCCGTTAAGGAACCAAAGAAGAAGCGGTCAAGGTCCAAAAAGCAGAAATCAGCCAACAAACCGGACTTGGGTAACATAGAAGAGAGCTTGCCTTCCAATCTTGCTGAAGAGAATGAACAACCTGACGCCAACAAACCGGGCTTGGCTAAAATGGAAGAGAGTTTGCCTTCTAATCTCACTGAGGGTAACGAGCAACCTGACCCAAACACAGCTCCGAGGGAAGTTGTTTCAGCGGCTCAGCAACAAATAAAGCAGACGAGTTCTGAAAAGTGCAAGTCAGTCAAGAACGAGAATCCGGGGAACATGGAAGACAACAGAAGTTCGGATCTGGCTAATGGGATCGAACAATCTGACCCAAAAAATGCTCCAGTGGAAGCTGGTTCAGCCGTTAAGGAACCAAAGAAGAAGCGGTCAAGGTCCAAAAAGCAGAAATCAGCCAACAAACCGGACTTGGGTAACATAGAAGAGAGCTTGCCTTCCAATCTCGCTGATGAGAATGAACAACCTGACGCCAACAAACCGGGCTTGGCTAAAATGGAAGAGAGTTTGCCTTCTAATCTCACTGAGGGTAACGAGCAACCTGACCCAAACACAGCTCCGAGGGAAGTTGTTTCAGCGGCTCAGCAACAAATAAAGCAGACGAGTTCTGAAAAGTGCAAGTCAGTCAAGAACGAGGATCCGGGGAACATGGAAGACAACAGAAGTTCGGATCTGGCTAATGGGATCGAACAATCTGACCCAAAAAATGCTCCAGTGGAAGCTGGTTCAGCCGTTAAGGAACCAAAGAAGAAGCGGTCAAGGTCCAAAAAGCGGAAATCAGCCAACAAACCGGACTTGGGTAACATAGAAGAGAGCTTGCCTTCCAATCTCGCTGAAGAGAATGAACAACCTGACGCCAACAAACCGGGCTTGGCTAAAATGGAAGAGAATTTGCCTTCTAATCTCACTGAGGGTAACGAGCAACCTGACCCAAACACAGCTCCGAGGGAAGTTGTTTCAGCGGCTCAGCAACAAATAAAGCAGACGAGTTCTGAAAAGTGCAAGTCAGTCAAGAACGAGGATCCGGGGAACATGGAAGACAACAGAAGTTCGGATCTGGCTAATGGGATCGAACAATCTGACCCAAAAAATGCTCCAGTGGAAGCTGGTTCAGCCGTTAAGGAACCAAAGAAGAAGCGGTCAAGGTCCAAAAAGCAGAAATCAGCCAACAAACCGGACTTGGGTAACATAGAAGAGAGCTTGCCTTCCAATCTCGCTGATGAGAATGAACAACCTGACGCCAACAAACCGGGCTTGGCTAAAATGGAAGAGAGTTTGCCTTCTAATCTCACTGAGGTTAACGAGCAACCTGACCCAAACACAGCTCCGAGGGAAGTTATGTCAGTGGCTCAGCAACAAAAGAAGCAGACGAGTTCTGAAAAGTGCAACTCAGTCAACAATGTGGATCCGGGGAACATGGAAGAAAACAGAAGTTCGGATCTGGCTAATGGGAGTGAACAACCTGACCCAAACAATGCTCCAGTGGAAGCTGGTTCAGCCGTTAAGGAACCAAAGAAGAAGCGGTCAAGGTCCAAAAAGCAGAAATCAGTCAACAAACCGGACTTAAGTAACATAGAAGAGAGCTTGCCTTCCAATCTCGCTGATGAGAATGAACAACCTGACACAGACATTGCTCCGTTGGAAGCTGCTTCAGTAGTTGACAAACCAAAGAAGAAGAAATGGTCCAAACAGCGGAAGTTAGCTAGAAAATTAGCTTTGGGTAACATGAAAGAGAGCATCCCTGCCAATCTAGCCAATGGGAATGAGCCAAATGACCCGAATACTACTCGGGTGGAGCCACATGACACAAATACTACTCCGGTGGAGCCACATGACACAAATACTAGTCCGGTGGAAGCTGCTGCGGAGGCTAAGCAACCAAAGAAGAAGCGTTCAAGATCCAAAAAGCGCAAACTAGATAACATGGAAGAAAAGATGCCTTCCATAAATGGTACCGAGAAACCTACAGACAATGATCTTACAAATGCTTCATCAAAGGCAGCAACAGACAACAATGAGGTGCAAGCAGAGCTATAATCAGCTAACAAGCAAGGAAGTGATTGATGACAGGGAGACCATGCCTTAAAGATTATTACATGGCCTGTAACAGTGTGGAGCAATTAGGAAGCAAAGCTCAATGTAAAAGCCAAGAAGACGACTCTCAAGTAAAACGCAGAAGAGGAGCGTTGCCTGTTTCACTTTGATGTTTTAACGACCATTTTCGGTTTCGTAGTGAATTTTCAAAATGGTTTCGTAGTTACTCAAGACAGTTATTTATCTACACAGGTTTTAAAGACATTTAGATTTCAACAGTTTTGTCATGTTATTTCTTGTTGTTGGCTTTTGAGAGTACTTGAAACTTATGAATCTGACGTGGAACAAGACAATGTGTATTTAACACGTGTCAGTTTACAGAGCCTCAACAATCTTATCTAATCATCAAATATCCGAAACCAGCCAATCATCTTCACACCTCCATAGATTAACTTCACTCCACATTCCTCAAAAAAACACACCCAACTTAACCTCAGAGAAGAAAATGGCGTACAGCGCGTGTTTCCTACACACAAACGCACTTGCCTCTTCCGCCGCACGATCATCATCCCAGCTCCACGTGTCACTATCTAAACCCATCCTCCAGGTAGTGTGTAAATCCCATCAGCCTCATGAAGACGATTACTCAGCCGTCTCTCGCCGTTTCGCTCTCACACTCCTCGTCGGCGCCGCCGCCGTTGGTTCCAAAGTATCTCCCGCCGACGCCGCCTACGGTGAATCTGGTGCGAAACTCTACAAAATATGATCAAAATTCAAGATTAAAGAATCTTGAAAACTGAAAGATTTTGTTTTTCTTCTTTGTTTTCTTGTAGCAAATGTGTTTGGGAAGCCAAAGGCGAATACAGACTTCACAGCATACAGTGGAGAAGGATTCAAAGTGCAAGTGCCAGCAAAATGGAACCCAAGCAGAGAGATAGAGTATCCAGGACAAGTCCTTAGGTATGAAGACAACTTTGATGCAACTAGCAATCTCAATGTCATGGTTACTCCTACAGACAAGAAGTCCATCACTGATTACGGTTCTCCTGAAGAGTTCCTCTCTCAGGTCCTTACTCTTACTCCCATCATCACATCTAACATACATAAAACTTTTGTGATTATGTAATGATTCAGCTTTCTTGTGGGTCTTGTTACAGGTCAATTATCTCCTAGGGAAACAAGCTTACTTCGGCGAAACCGCCTCTGAGGTAGGCTTCCCTTCTTCTATAGATTTGTTACCTTGCGTGTGTGTCTGATGTGTTATTGTAGGGAGGATTTGATGCCAATGCAGTAGCAACAGCAAACATTTTGGAGACATCATCTCAAGACATTGGAGGTAAACAGTACTATTACGTGTCGGTGTTGACAAGAACAGCCGATGGAGACGAAGGTGGGAAGCATCAGCTGATCACAGCCACTGTTAATGGAGGGAAGCTTTATATCTGCAAAGCACAAGCTGGAGACAAGAGATGGTTCAAAGGAGCCAACAAATTTGTTGAGAAAGCAGCCACTTCTTTTAGTGTTGCTTGAATGAAACAGAGCAATTTCCTCTGTTTTCGCTTTCTTGCTTCATTTGTTCTCTTGTAAAGAAGAAAGCAAAATTGAAACTGAGCTTTTGAGAACTTGCCATAGTCTCTCTACTAGTACAACAAAATTTGTGTGCAAAGTCTAATCACAAAATGAAACATAATATCATCTTCTGTAGTTAGTTATTACTCTCAAAATCAATTCCATTCATATATGGCAATGTTACTAAGTAGATTCTGATAGTTGCAGATGTTAGTAAAGTTTCAATATTTTGGCGTCGGAGGTTGAGATTTGAGAAGCGGCTTTAGCGCCTTCACTATTGTGCTCATATTTGGTCTACTCTCAGCTTCGTATTGCACACACAATGCAGCCACAGCTGCTAGCTGCATTGCCACACAACATATTTAACTACTGGAAAATGAAATTCGTGAATCTTTCATGTGTTCAAGGCACGAAGAAAGATATACCTTAGCAACTGCTTTTGGAGTGTAATCAGCATTTAGCTTTGGATCAATGCACTGTTTCACTTTATCTTCGCTCAATCTTGGTGTCGCCTGAGCAGAGCCAATAACATTGAATGGTTAAGAGAAGCAAAAGAGCTACGAAAAAAGTACGGTCCATGATTGGATTAACATATACTCACCCATGTTACAAGACTTTGTCGACCCCGAGGCATGGTATGATCCACGGGTTTCCTCCCTGTTAGAAGCTCTAGAAGTACAACCCCGAAACTGTACACATCACTCTTCTGAGTCAACTGTCCAGTCATCGCATATCTACATATGAAGTGAATGATTTAATTGACTTATTTTATAAGCAGACAAACAACTTAAGGGTTTAAGAGAAACATTACTCTGGAGCATGATAACCAAAAGTCCCCAAGACTTTGGTCGAATGAAGACGAGTTGCGTTATCAGGTGCTTGATTTGAGAGATTGAAATCAGAAATCTTTGCTTTGTAGTCTTGGAAAAGAAGAACATTGCTAGATCTTATGTCTCTATGGATTACAGAAGGCTGAGTCTTGTCATGAAGGTATTCTAAACCTTTAGCTGCATCGACGGCTATTTTCACCCTTGTTATCCAGTCAAGTGTTGGACCTGGCTCTGCCCCTTTAACTCCTTTCCTACCTGTGGAATGATCAAACAATCTATATAACCAATCACATGGAAATACTTCTTGTTTGTCACATCACATGTACTTACCATGCAAGATGTCATGCAATGATCCCATAGTTGCAAACTCGTAAGCAAGAACGCGGAGGTTTCCATCAACACAAAAGCCAAGAAGTTTGATGAGATTCTCATGTTTCAGTCTAGAAACCATGGAAACCTATATATATATATATAAGTAAGTAAGAGCAAACTATTCATATAGCAATCCGGGAAAAAAAAGAAGGCAAGAATTAATTAGCCTTGAAGGAGATTTAATAACCTGGCTCAAGAAATCAGCATCTGATTCAGCTTCTTGTGCAACATCAAGTTTCTTCAGAGAAACCTCTATACCATCATGTAATGTCGCGTAATATACTCTTCCATAAGATCCTTCACCAATTAGCGCGTTTGATCCGAAATTTTCAGTCTTTTCTTTTAACTCATCCAAAGACAAGAAAGGAACCTTGATAGGAAGAGTTTCCTTCTCCACCTCATCATGTTTTGCAAAACATGTCTTTTGATTTGCTGCTACATACATAAAGACACTCATCACAATGAAAACAAACACAATCCCCACCATAGATATTACAATACTAAAGTCTCTCTAGTCTATACAAAAGCATAGATAACAAACCATTAGATTGTTTTTGTGAACTCTTGAGTTGTTTCTCTTCGTTTGAGTCTTGGATTAGACATCTACAACACATCCACTTGCGCATCCCCATCCTACTTCACTTTCTTCAAATATACACATGCAACCTCTCTTTTATGCTTTGTTGTTTTGTTTCTTATCATTAGTTTTAATCTAATCATATAAATCATAAATCTGTATATATATCTTGACTTACGCAGTTTCCGAATATGTAATACCTTATCACTAAATAAAGATAGTATTTAGATCTCAAGTGATTTATATTGTCAGAGACAATCTAGACATAAACTAGGGGGGAAATCTAGTTATAGTTATTACTCAACAACAAATGTATAAGACAGTTTATTGTTTTACTTGACAGTTGGCTCTCTGTATTGACTCCGGTTTAACCCTTATAAGCCGGTTAAGGAAAAAAAATCAAAATCCCGGTTTATATAATTATACCATATCCGGTTCGATTTATTCCGGTTCGATTTTCCACAGAAACAATCTACAAATGGTGAAAGAACAAGAAAGTAGAGCATGTTCATCGTCCGTGTGAAAGAAGAAGAAGAAGAAGAAGAAGATAGAAGACGAAGAGAGACCAACGAAGCAAGCAATTCAAAATCAACTCTTCTTCCTTATTTCTAGGCTCAAAATCTGAATGCATCACCACGCGATTACCTTTAGATTCAGCTCTTTCTCTCCTCATCATGCTCTATTACAAAGCCCTAATTCTCTCCTCCCGATTTTCCCGCCATTCGCGCGAGTTTCTCACGTGAGCAGCTCCGTCTGTCTCCGATGTCGGAGCAGTGCCGCCGATTTATCTCTGGTTAGATTCGCGGATAGCTCCTCCATAGGCTCTCTAGGGGAAACTGTTGGAGGTGTTGTTGTGGCGGAGAAACCTATCGATGTCGCGACTCTTGGTAATCTCTGCGTCGACATTGTTCTTAGTGTTAACGAATTGCCACCGTCTTCTCGTGGAGAACGCAAGGCGCTCATGGACGAACTCTCTGTTTCTCCTCCAGATAAGGTTTGGTTTTCTTCTTTCTTTTAAATGCTTCTTAGTGAATAAGTTTCGATCTTTTACATGATTTTGATGATAAAGTGAACAATTTTTTAAAAGATTTGTTTGTTCTGCTTTGCTTATTAGAAATACTGGGAAGCAGGTGGAAACTGTAATATGGCTATAGCAGCTGCTAGACTAGGGCTTAACTGTGTTGCTATTGGTCATGTGGGGGATGAAATCTATGGAGAGTTTCTTCTAGATGTGCTTCATGAGGAGGGAATAAGTACGGTGTCTTTGGATGGAGAAACAAGTGCCAAAGATAACAATTCATACTGTGAAACTCTTATTTGTTGGGTTCTTGTTGATCCTCTGCAAAGACATGGCTTTTGCAGGTACTACTTCTTGACATGCCGAGTTTGCATTTACTTCGAATACTCTTTATTCCTTTTAGTGGAACTTATGTCTCCGGTTGTTTCCGCTTTTCAGCCGAGCTGATTTCAAGGAGGAACCTGCTTTTAGCTGGATAACTGACCTATCTGATGAAGTAAAGATGGCAATAAGACAGTCGAAAGTTCTTTTCTGCAATGGTTATGACTTTGACGATTTCAGCCCTAGTTTTATAATGTCGACGGTTGATTATGCTACGAAAGTTGGAACAGCTATCTTCTTTGATCCTGGACCACGGGGAAAGAGTCTTTCCAAGGGAACTTCTGATGAGCGCAGAGCACTTGCTCACCTCTTAAGTTTGAGTGATGTTCTTCTACTAACTTCTGAAGAGGTACATTGCACTCTTCTCTCGATAAAGTTGAAAACCTCTCTGTTTGGTTTTGTTTCTTCAAGTACACTATATTCTTCACTTAGTTCATAACATGTCTATTTATTCTACTGCATGTAGTACTGTTATGCAGTGTTTATGTGATTCCTATATGCTGATTAGTATTGGTAATGACAAGTTAACTGATTATATTATTGCTGAACTGTTTGATGAATTTCTCAGGCTGAGTCTCTAACTGGCATTAGGAACCCTGTAAAGGCAGGACAAGAAATCCTGACAAACGGAAAGGGAACAAAGTGGGTTATTGTAAAAATGGGCTCAAAAGGTTCAATTCTAGTGACCAAGTCTAGTGTCTCAGTGGCACCTGCATTTAAGGTACCTGTTTATAGATCATTTAATCCTTCATTTGACATTAACATCAAGGTGCTGAATGTAGTATAGAGAAAGTTTGTGTGAAGTTCTAATTTATTTTTCAAAAACACCACTATCATTAGGTGAATGTGGTTGATACTGTTGGATGTGGAGACAGTTTTGTGGCTGCGATTGCACTGGGTTATATACGCAACATGCCTCTTGTTAGTACCTTGACAATAGCAAATGCGGTTGGAGCAGCAACAGCAATGGGGTGTGGAGCAGGTAGGAATGTTGCAAAAAGGGATCAAGTCGTTGATCTCATGAAGGGCTCGAAACTCAACGATGAAGAAAAGTTTTTCGAAAAACTACTCTCTGAAAATCCAGAATCTCCTAAAATCAATCTTCTCTCAAAAGCGATACGAAAGGAAGGGAACAACAAGCAGCAGATAGAACTAATCTCTATGGAAAGTGTGGTTTCTGAATTGCTTCCGGAGCTTGAACATGGAAGGTGTTTTGTAAAGGCTTCATCTTGATGCATCTGAAACAACTCTTATTTGACACACACATATTACTTTGGCGGCGTGGTTTGTGGAGAACCTTGCGCGATTTTGAATGCTATGAAAGGGTTTGCATAGAGACTTGTAATCACGAAGATAGATAAAATTTGGGTTACGATGAAGATATGTTTTCAGCTGACTCTTGGTAATTGATTGTTTGGCAATTTTTTTGTTTGGGAAAATCCTCAAAAAGGGGAGAGATGAAAGTGAAGATGGTATTACAACCAACAATAGTGATAATATAGTTTACATAAAAGGTTGTTACTTTATGTTGTCTGTGTTAAATATTGGATAATTATCCATTGGGCCAGGCCCATTAACAAATTTGGTCGGTTAGTTTAACCGACATTATTACTACTATAAATAGACAAGATCATCATGTTGTTAATGTGATCTATCGGAGACAAAAACAAAAGTCAATAATAAAGTTTCACTTATCTTTTGCATCTCTCTTTAATACACTCATATACGATTATATATTATTAGTTTTATACCACGTTATCAGCACGAAGCTCTACCTGTTCATCTGGTTATACTTCGAAGGTATAGTAAAAGAAAATGTCTAAGCTTGAGATCAAAGATGGGGATATCTGTTTGGCAGATAGTGCGACAACGCATACAATCCTCAAAGATAGAAAGTATTTTTCCGATCTCAAGTTAACGGGTTCCGGGAAGCGTAGTCTTATATCGGGAAATGCAAAGATAATTATAGGCTCTGGAAGAGCTAGTTTTTCAATGCCAAAGGGGACACAATTTGAATTAAATAATGTGTTATATTCCCCTAAATCTAAAAGAAACTTGTTAAGTTTCAAAGATATCCGAGAGAGCGGATATCATGTAAAAACAAGAAGTAAAAATGGCACGAATATCTTTGCATTACATCGGAGGATAAATATATATTGGAAGAGTTACCAATGTTATCCTCGGGTTTATATGCCACAACAATAAACAAAATTGAAACATATGTCATAGTAAACCCGAAGTTTACTAGTACGTTTAAAGTGTGGCATGAAAGACTCGGTCATCCCGGTTCGGTGATGATGCGAAAGATTGTAGAAAACTCTAGTGGTCATTCATTGAAAAACCGAAGATTTTTCAATCGAACGAGTTTTCATGTATTGCATGTTCTCGAGGAAAATTGATAACTCGGCCATCGGTAACAAAAGTTGGGAATGAATCACCCGATTTTTGGAAAGAATACATGGTGATATATGTGGACCTATACATCCACCGTGCGGGCCGTTTCAATATTTCATGGTATTAATTGACGCATCCGGTAGATGGTCACATGTGTGTCTATCGACAACACGAAATACGGCTTTCGCAAAGTTTATTGCCCAAATAATAAAGTTAAGGGCTCAATTCCCGATTATGCCATAAAGAAAGTAAGGCTAGATAATGCCGGTGAATTTACTTCACAAGTATTTAATGAGTATTGTATGTCATTGGGGATCGATGTTGAGCATCCAGTTCCCCATGTTCATACACAAAATGGCATGGTCGAGTCTTTAATAAAACGGTTGCAACGGTTGCAAGACCTTTAATATTGAGAACACAACTCCCAATCTCAGTTTGGGGACATGCTGTCTTGCATGCAGCAACACTGGTACAAATACGACCAAGTGCCTATCATGTATTTTCCCCGTTGGAATTAACATCTGGCCAGAAGCCGAATATTTCCCATCTCCGTGTATTCGGATGTGCGGTGTATGTACCCATAGCCCCACCGCAAAGAACAAAGATGGGACCACAAAGAAGATTGGGCATATATGTGGGATATACATCACCAAGTATAATTCGGTATTTGGAACCGAAAACGGTGATATGTTTACGGCACGGTTTGCCGATGCCATTTTAATGAGGATGAATTTCCGGCTTTAGGGGAGGAATTCAGAAAATTCCGAAAGATGTTACATGGTATACATCTACATTATTACATTTGGATCCCCTACTAAACAACGTGAACTTGAAGTTCAAAGAATAGTTCATCTACAAAATATGGCAAATCAAATTCCGGATGCGTTTACGGATACGCGGAAAGTAACAAAATCATATATACCCATGACAAATGTCCCATCAAGAATCGATATTCCTAAAAGAGAATAATGATGGGAGTAAAATAAATGAACCTAAGGTTCAATTGAAAAGGGGGAGACCTATTGGATCTAAGGATAAAAATCCTCGAAAGAAAAAGAAAGAGGTAGAAATAAATGAAAAGGTTCCGGAGAACCAAACAACGAAAAATGTCCCGAAGACACATATGAAAATGTTCGAACAACAAGAAAATAAGGAATGTCCTGAAGACGAATGTAACACAGAAAATTATGAGATTTCTATTAATTATGCCCATAATGGAAAAATGTGGCTTAGAAATGAAATTGATGATGATGATGTGATATTCTCATTTTACGTATCTAAAGAAATAGATGATGAAAATGATGACTTAGATCCAAAGTACGTATCTGAATGCCGGAAAAGGCATGATTGGGAAAAATGGCAAATTGCCATGAAAACAGAGTTGATATCTCTCAATAAAAGAGATGTTTTCGGACCCATTGTCGTTACACCGGAAGATGTAAAGCCGAGTTGGATGTAAATGGGTCTTTGTGCGGAAAAGAAATGAGAAAAATGAAATAACGAGATATAAAGCTCGCCTTGTGGCACAAGGTTTTCTCAAAGACCGGGAATTGATTATGAAGAAACTTATTCCCCGGTTATGGATGCAATCACATTCGAGTACTTAATGAGCCTAACGGCATCCAAGAATTTGGAGATGTACCTTATGGATGTTGTATTGCATATCTATATGGATCACCGGAAAATGATATATATATGAAAATCCCGGAAGGATTAAAAATCCTGAAGGATCAAAGATGAATGATATATCAAGTGAATTATGTTCGGTCAAATTACAAAGATCACTTTACGGATTAAAACAATCCGGACGCATGTGGTATAATCGCTAAGCGATTTTACGTTAAACAAGGGCTATGTAAATAATGAAATATGCCCTGCGTCTTTATTAAGAAATCCCAGAATGGATTTGTGATCATTGCTGTTTATGTTGATGACCGAACATGATTGGTACTCGAAACGATATTGATGATGCACGAACTCATATGAAAGAAGAGTTTGAAATGAAAGATCTCGGACAAACAAAGTTTTGTCTTGGGCTCCGATAGAGCATCTCCGAGATGGAATATTTGTGCATCAATCAAATTATACTCAAAGAGTTTTAAATCGGTTTAACATGGATAAAGCAACTCCTTTGAGTACTCCAATGGAAAACAGGTCACTTGATATTGATAAAGATCCATTTCGACCTTGTGAAGATAGCGAGGAAGTGTTAGGTCCTGAAGTACCTTATATGAGTGCTATAGGCGCATTAATGTATCTTGCGAATTGCACAAGGCCGGATATAGCATTTGCTACTAATGCCTTGCAAGATACAACTCATCTCCTACTCGCAGACAACTGGAACGGAATAAAACATATATTTCGTTACCTCCAAGGTACAATTGATTTAGGACTATATTATCCTAAAAACTCGGTTTTCGTTTAGTTGGTTTCGCAGATGCCGGATATTTATCGATCCGCATAAAGCTCGATCGCAAACCGGATATGTTTTCACAATGGGTGGAATCGCGATCTCATGGCGTTCTCAAAAACAGACGTTAGTTGCTACTTCGTCAAATTATGCAGAGATAATCGCGCTTCATGAAGCTTGCAGAGAATGTGTTTGGTTACGAGCCATGTATAAACATGTACAAGAAGCAAGCGGATTAATCGTTGACAAAGAGCCAACACTACTTTTTGAAGACAACGCTGCATGTGTTGCTCAAATCAAGGAAGGATATATCAAGAGCGACGAACTAAACATATCCCGCCAAGGTTCATATCTTATACTCGAGAACTTGAGAAGAACCAAGAAGTCGACATTCGATATGTTCGTTCGAGCGAAAACGCAGCAGACGTGTTTACAAAGGCGCTTCCCACTACGATGTTTAGAAAACATATTCACAACATCGGAATGCGTCATTTACGGGATCTTTAAAGTAAATGATACAGTTGACGCTTTCGGGGGGAGATTATGTTATTGTACTTTCTTTTTCCTTATTACGGTTTTTATCCCTATCGGGTTTTTCCGTAATAAAGGTTTTAACGAGGCATTACATAATCTCTCGGTGATGAATAATTAAGGGGGAGTGTTAAATATTGGATAATTATCCATTGGGCCAGGCCCATTAACAAATTTGGTCGGTTAGTTTAACCGACATTATTACTACTATAAATAGACAAGATCATCATGTTGTTAATGTGATCCATCGGAGACAAAAACAAAAGTCAATAATAAAGTTTCACTTATCTTTTGCATCTCTCTTTAATACACTCATATACGATTATATATTATTAGTTTTATACCAGTATGGAGTTTTTGTCTGAATTTTGTTACATGTTCAGGAATCAAATTTAGAAAGTCAACGTCCACTTAGTAGACTAAATAATTTTCCAGAAAGAAAAGAAATTAAGCGGATCAAAACCCAACATTCACGAAATATTTAGGGCCCAAATAAATTAATAAAAATGGGCTTCTTAGTATACGACCAAATTAACGTTGGTGGACATATTAATAAGTCAGTTAATGGGCCAAAGTCTACTCGAATTAAGTAAGTTTCAAATGACTAAAACACCCTTGCAACACTAATTACCTTTTTTCAGTGATTTATTTATACCTTTGCGGCTCCAATCTTCTTCTTCTTCTTCTTCAGATTACTCCTTCCCCTTAAACACACACACAGTTAAACCCTACACTCATTCTTACCCGCCAAATTCCCTTCTATTTCAATGTGCAAATCTACCATTCTCTACTCTTTTCTCTTCAATTGGGTTTCATTGGTTAATTTAGATTATCCTCAAAACTATATATTGTGAGTTTAAATCCTCTCTTTTTGTGTTGTTTCATCTCTGTTATTGGTTGAATTCGGTATATTTTGGATTTTTGCTCTTTATTTATGTGCGTGCATTATCAAATTCTTGATCTTTCGAATTGGGTTACTGTCTGAAGGGTGTAAAGCATTGTCCTTTACCTTCCGAAACATATATTGTTAGATTGTGTAGGGTCTTATTTCTCTCATGCGATCAAAAAAAAGATTCTTAATTTTATACCTTGTGATGATCATATATGAATCCATGCTATAAGTTAACTAGGACTACTTGTTAGGGTTTTAGCTACCTGTGAATATCTGTTTATTAATCATAGTTTCTGATAATGTTGCTCTCTCTTCATTATATTGACAGGTAATTTTTTTGATTAAAGGACATCAGTAAAGTGATTCCGATTCAAAATCAGATTAGATTCTTCTTCGTTTCCTTTAGCCACTGTTTTTTTATGGCAAACGAGGAGCTGGTGAAGCCTGAGAGCAGTGACTTCTCATTCAGACAGGATCATTTTACAGGAATCCGACACAACTACGAGCTGTTTCCTAGCCATGACTACAACTCTGCTTTTGAACAGCTGCTTGATACCAACCTCCAGATCGGTGTTTCCTATGAAGACAACGAGGTATGGAACCAGTTCCAAGAACACAAAGTGATGGCTCTTCAAGACACGGCGAATCAGAACAATGGAATGAAAGAAGCCGTAGGCTTAGACGAAAACCAAAACAGTAGCTATCTCTCTCTTACTGATAATGGTGACTCTGCAACTTCTGAGATTGATAAACCAACTGTTATTGGAGCCACGGAAACTAGCCATAAGCAAGAGTCTCAAGCGATCAGTGATGTGTTAGAGTTAGGGATGTGTCAAAGCATGGACTTTTCTTGGAAAGAAGACATTACTCCCTCTAGCCCACAATGCTGGTCTCTACACGGTGAAGGTCCTCAGCACGAAGTGGTTGTTGGTATGGAGTTTTCTGATGTTAAAGCTTGTAGAAGAGAACTAAGAGATGCAGCTATTTCTCATCGTTTTGAGATGTACACGATTAAATCAGACAAGACTCGCTTCACTGCAAAGTGCATGGTCAAGGATTGCCCGTGGAGGATTCACTGCGCTAAACTTCCTAATGTCCCAACTTTTACTGTAAGGACTATTCACGGGATTCACACTTGTGGTGGGAAATCACATCTTGGTCATCAACAAGCTTCGGCTCAGTGGGTTGCCGATTTTGTGAAAGATAAGCTGAAAGAAAATCCCCGTTTAAAACCAAAGGAGATACTAGAGGAAATTCACCGAGTTCATGGAATTGCACTGTCTTACAAGCAAGCTTGGCGAGGGAAAGAGCGTGTATTGGCTAATCTCGGCGGACCATTTGAAGAAGAATATCGTCTTCTTCCTCAATATTGTGATGAAATCAGAAGGTCGAATCCAGGGAGCGTTGCTGTGGTTCATACAAATCCTATCGACGAGAGATTTCAACAGTTGTTTATTTCTTTCCAAGCATCAATCTCTGGTTTCTTAAGTGCTTGTCGTCCTCTCATTGCGCTGGACAGAACTTTATTGAAGAGCAAGTATCCGGTGACATTGCTGCTCGCCACTGGATTCGATGGAGAAGGAGCTGTGTTTCCTGTGGCATTCGCTATTGTTAATGAAGAAAACGATAGTAACTGGCATTGGTTTCTCTCGGAGATGCGAAAGATTCTTGAAGTTAACTCCGAGAATATGCCAAAGCTTACCATATTATCGACTAGGGAGAAATCCATTGTTGATGGAGTAGAGGCTAATTTCCCAACATCATTTCATGGCTTTTGTGTCCGTTATCTCGCAGAACGGTTTAGAAAGGAGTTCCAAAGCTCTATTCTTGTGAACCTTCTATGGGAAGCTGCACATTCTCTAACAGTCCACGAGTTCAAATCAAGAATCAACAAGATCCAACAGATATCGCCTGAAGCTTTCGTATGGATCCAAAACATCTCTCCTGCTCTATGGGCGTCATCATACTTTGAAGGCTCGAGGTTTGGACAATTAACCGCAAATGTTGTTACCGAGTTGTTCATTGATTTGGTTCAAGAGACCTCAGGTCTTCCTATAATTCAAATGATGGAGTGTATCCACCTTTATTTGATGAATCTGTTCAAAGAACGCCGTGAAACAAGCTCACATTGGTCTGATATGCTTGTTCCGTCTGCTGAGAGGCAAATGCTTGCTGCCATAGAGCAATCTCGTGTTCACCGAGTATACAGGGCAAATGAAATAGAGTTTGAAGTCATGTCTAATGAAGCAAGCGTAGTTGTGGATATCGAAAACCGTACTTGTTTATGTCGAAGGTGGAAGCTTCACGGGTTGCCTTGTAGCCACGCCGTTGGAGCTATCTTGTCTTGCAATGAAGACGTTTACAAGTACACGGAGAGTTGTTTCACAGTGGAGAGTTACAGAAGAACTTATGCAGAGACTGTAGAGCCAGTTTCAGAGAAAGTCCATTGGAGAGAAACAGATTCACAGAGAGATGTAATAAGAACACCAAATGTTACAAGAGTTCCTCAGAGAAGGAGGAGAAGAAGACCAGAGGATGGCGACCGTGTGAAGCGTGTTGTTCACTGTAGGCGGTGTAATCAGACAGGACATTTCAGAACAACTTGCACTGCTCCAATGTAATATTATTTACTCTTTGTTTTCATAGTTTTTTCTAGGTTTTTGGGTATGGTTTGGTAGATGATATTCAAAATAAGTTTATTAGTAAAAGTTATGGTCTCAGATCTTTCTTACATCTTTTTGACAATGACTATCTTCAAGTAAACATGTGCTTGAAGTAACCTCAGTGAATTTACAGCGAGTTTTGTGATAGACTTGAGAGGAATCTTTTATAAATAGACTTAGTTTCTTAAGACCAATATATTCTCCGGAGTAATCGGTCTCAAAGCTATTTTTAGCAAGGTGCGACAAAATTGAATGGTTGGTGTTGTGATGAAGCCAAGATTCGTTAATCTCTCCACAGGAAACGGAGAAAAGAGATTCAAGAAACAGCAACAATGGCGAAGACGGCGACCAATCTTCTTAGTTTCATCAAAACATACACCATTTGATCCCTAAGAACTCACCATTCAAATCACCGTCATGCAGAGAGGTTTATCACTTGTTGTTTTGTTTATCTTCGTCTTCATGGATTTTCTGAAACTGAATGTGTTGTTGTTGCAGAACACTATGGGAACAAAGCGACGACGTACACGCAGATATTGATGGTATCATCCATCGGTTTGATGATAGCAGCCGTTGTGCATTACCGACTCAGAAGGCTACGTGACTCCAAAATCATCCCTCGTCTAAGATCATCACACAAACACAAAGACCATGAGAGACTCGAAAGATTCTCTCATTATGTAGCTAGACAAATGGGATTCAAGGACAGAAGAGAATGTCCTAACCTCTGCAAGTTAGCAGCAGAATACATTAGGAAGTCAGAATGTTGCGAGGAAGACATTTACAGCTTCTTCTCTCAAGAGCCTGATGCTGATACTCTCTTCATTAAGCTCGTGGAAGAGTTCGAAAGATGCATACTCAGCTACTTTGCGTATCACTGGACCCATGCCGATCTCATGATTAGTCAGGTTTGTCTGTAAATATATGTATGAACATAGCCTTTCTACCTATTATAACACCAATGGAAACACATTCAATGTTATGTTATACGAATCTCAGATATTAAGTGCAGAACTCGAGCCTAAGAGAAAGCTGAAGCAGATTGTGATGGCAGCTACAAGGTAAGGAACAAAAAGAAACATAATGCTTTCATGTGTTGTTTTATATAATGACTCATGTTTGATTGTGTTTATAGGGAACAGAGGATAAAGAGGGTGACTAAGAACTTGAAAGTTGCAAGAGTGTTTAACACTTTGGTAGAAGAAATGAGAGCAATGGGGATTGCTTCTATGGATGATTCACAGTGTACAGAAGTTATGGCACCGGTGGATCATAAAGACAGAAGTCCTGTTCTACTCCTCATGGGTGGTGGGATGGGCGCAGGAAAAAGCACTGTGCTTAAAGATATACTCAAAGAGTAAGGATAATTTCATTACTCATCACCTTACTATGCATAGCGAAATATATATATGTAGATTAAGCTAACCAGGTGATTCTTGTGATGTGTACAGAGCACTCTGGGCAGGAGCAGACGCTGTTTTGATTGAAGCAGATGCATTCAAAGAATCTGATGTCATTTACAGAGCCCTCTCTCGTGGTCATGTCGATATGATCCAGACAGCTGAATTGGTAAGAACATGCTTATCAAATGCCTTCAGAAAAACCCTTTCAAGTAAATCAAAAGAATGATAATGAAGATTGAAAATTTTCTGTGTTAGAATAGGTTCACCAGTCATCAACAGATGCAGCTTCATCTCTGCTAGTGACGGCTCTAAACGAAGGTAGAGATGTGATAATGGATGGGACACTCTCTTGGGTACCTTTTGTGGTGCAGACTATAACAATGGCGAGGAACGTACACCGTCACCATTACAGAATGGGAGCTGGATACAAGATCGGTGACGATGGGGTCATCACAGAGAACTACTGGGAAAGGATTGGTGAAAGACAGCAGCTTCAAGAGGACGGGCGTAGGAGAAAACCGTATAGAATAGAACTAGTTGGAGTTGTATGTGACGCGTATTTAGCAGTTATAAGAGGCATTAGGTAAATACAAGCTATATCTATACTCATCTATCTCCCAAGCTAGTCTCTTAACTTAGTGTTTTTTGTCTGAGATTGTAGGAGAGCTATCATGTGTAGAAGAGCAGTTAGAGTGAGATCGCAGCTTAGATCTCACAAAAGATTCGCAGACGCGTTTCCAACGTACTGCAACCTTGTCGATAGTGCTAGACTATACTGCACAAACGCTCTAGAAGGCTCACCAAAGGTTAGTGTTGAGTTTATAACTCAAACGCATACTTCTTTACACTTCCATGTGTCATCCTAAGACTATAAGTGTGTATAGAGAAGAAGATACTAACAATGAAGTGTTGGATTTTTTGTGGGGGTAGCTTATAGGATGGAAAGAGAAGGAGAAGACATTGTTAGTTGATACAGAGGAGATAGACTGTCTGAAGCATGTAGGATGTCTGAACGAAAACGCGGACTCGATCTACGAGCTTTATAACCAACCAAACCCTGCTTGTGAAGCTGGTTCTATCTGGAAAGACATTGTTCTTTCACCTTCAAGGTTTAACATTCAACAAGAACTCAAATACTCTATACAGAAAGTCGAAAGATCTAGACTTCAACAACATCTCACCAACAACACCAAAAGCTAAAAACCTGTGAATTCGCCATTGTTGTGTTACATATACCATATACTATGATGTAAATTTGTTGTTTAGTTGCAAGAACATTTTGTGAAAAGAGATTTAGCTATTATATATATGGTTCAGAGGAAAGTACACAAGCAAAGAAAGAAAAAAAGCAAAGAAAACACTTGATGAAGATTGGTTTATACAAAGACTACTACCACCTAAAGAGAAAGCTACATTCACTTCTTCACCGCCCTAGAAGAAGCTCTCTTCACCGGAGACTTAACAGTCTTTGGCTTCACACTCTTCTTGAACGGAGTCTTCTTCCTCGCCGCCAAAGAAGCAACTTTCTTCTTTGCAGCAACAGCTTTTTTCCCAGGAGATGTCACCGTCGATGATTTAGCCGCCTTGGCTGGTCTCTCCTTAGACTTTGGTTTAGCCGCAACAGCTTTCTTCTTAGACGCAACAGTGGCCTTAGGCTTTTTAGACGCAGCAGATGGTTTCTTAGTCACTTTGGCTTTAGAAGCGGCGGTGACCTTACCCTTTGTCTTGGAAACCGCCGTAGTGGTTGGTTTCTTCTTCGCCGGAGCAGATTTCGCCGCCGTCTTCGAAGGTGATGACTTACCGGAAGGAATCTTAAACGAGGCTTTAACCTTGACAAGTTTCTCAGAAGCAACAAGTCTCTTGAGATTGAAAAGCAACATCTTCCTGAAATTAGGAGAAAGCTCCTTATGCTTCTCCTCGATGAATTTCTGAATCGCGTATTGGCTAGATCCAGTTCTCTCCTTCAACGTAACAATCGCATCCTTTATCATCTAAAAAATCGCCATCAACAACACAAAGAAAAACGCAGAAGAATCAATAAAAAAAATCTCAGAATCTGAAATTCAAATCAAAGCGAGAAACAAAACTAGATCGAAACTTATAATATTACCTCTTCGTAAGTAGGATGCGAAGAAACAGCTTTCTTCTTCTTCGTAGCAGAAACAGGCTTCTTCTTCTCCTTGACGTCGTTAACTTTCTTCGTCTTCCTTCCCTTCGCCGCCGCAACAGCTTTCTTCTCGACGGGAGGCTCCGTCGTCGAGGAAATGATTACGTTAACGTCGGTAGTCTCGTGGACATGCTCAATCGCCGTTATAGCCATCGGAGATCTGAGAATTTGATCGCTAAAAAAAAGTAAAAGTAATTGGAAGTTATGAGAATGATGATGATGATGGGATCATTGGAAACGTCCGGTTTATATAGTTAGATGGTGAATTAGACGGCATATTGTATCTGTCTTCTGATTGGTTAAAACTATGACTACGCGGATCGCTACTTGTTTTTCAAGTTTGAATAGAGACCGTTAGATCTTAATTTATCGACGGTGTAGAAGGAAGGGCTTTTGATGAAAGGATGAGTAAGTTAGTGGGTATGGGTTAGATGCTTTGATCAATTATGTTGTGCTTTTAGTCTTGATTCATTTAATCATAACTTGAGATGTAATTTAAGAAATTTAGTTTTGTTTTTTTGCATTGTATAGAAAATTTTGTAAGGTTTCGTTTGATTAATTAAATGTGGAGAACGGATTATTTTTCGGTGAGATATATTGTTTTAAAGCAAGATATGTCATAAGTTTTGTTTTTCTTGGTAGTGTTTTAGTATATTTTGTGTTTGTCGAATAATGCTTGAAAGAAGTTCATTGAAAATTTTGTTGATCTGAAACTACACAAACCAAGGAGTGAAATGAACCATGATTTGTGGCTTTTCGATTATTTTCTAATGCAAAATCATTTGATTTAATACTAACCAAGATGACCATCTTATAGAATATGTTGCATATCACTTTGTTCATGTGTGATATTCTTTCTATTGTGATCAACTAGTTTACACATTTGATCAATTCCATTTTTGTTTACACAATTATACAACACATGATTATAGTTAAGTTACAACAACATTACTTGCAAGTCCAAACATGACACAGTAAAAAAACAAAAAGATGAAGAAAAGTAATATAAACTACTAATCACTTCACTAGCTGCTCCTACAGTTCAAGTAATGTTCTCTCATGTAATGCTTTGAGAGATTCCATGTAATGTTTAGACAAGAGTCTCTAAACCTTTTTACTTGTTGCACTGTGGGAGTTTCCGAGCATAAACAAGAACCATCATATAATCCTTTGCTGAAGAACCTACCGATGCAGCAAACCGTCGATGTTTTGAGCTTTTCTGCAGCCATAGATCCACCAGTTTCTGAAGCTTCAACACCGGGTTCACTACTTCTCCCATACATCTTATATCTATCTGTACATAGCTAACAACATTCATTAGCCAGCGTCCATTATTAAACGTCGGTCCTATCCTCTATAGTGATATAAAGTTGCTTACCTCAGTTTCACTCTTGAGATCTAGCTTCCTCATGAGGTACTTTTGGATGAAAGAAACTGGGATATTACCATCCCTGCCATGGCATGAGACAACGGATTAACTTTCCTAACAAAAGAATTCTTCATAAAATAAACTCGGGGTTACTAATGTAAGTGCAGCGACAACCTTTGGTATATAAGCATTATACCTAATTCTCAAGAAGTTTGTTGGAATTTGTGGCAAAGAAGGTTGTCCTTCCCTGAAACCACAAAGCCTTTGTCAACATACAACAAAGAGAATAGAAAAAAAAAAAAAAAGAGAAGCAATGTCATGAAACAAAAGAACGAAAATTAGAGAAAGAATCTCACTGATCACTGGATGCCACAAGTGAGAACCAAACAGGACCGTTTCTCCTCTCCTGTTTTTCACTTGACTCATCTGGATGTGGCGAGTTTCTTGAATCACCGAACATGGTGGCAGACCTTTTGCGTTTAGTCCTAGGCATAGCAGTTTCTGATGTTGTGGGATCACCACTATTAGTCTTTACATCCTCGCGTTTATATTTGCTTTTCTGATCCTTAGTTTTGATTTTCTTCCCTTTAAACTGATTGTGAGGCGCATTCACGTGCTCAGGTTTCGATCCTGACCCTTGAGAGGCAGAACACTTGTTTTCTTCATTGGAGAAAGACTCTGCATATGACTTCAAAAAGAACAAACTTAAATGCATGAAAGAGTAATAACACTAATATTGCAGTCCTTACCTTCTTCACATGCCTTTTACTCTTAGTGTTGGGTAATGTTTTGTTCTCTAGAAGCTCATCCCCAAAGAACTCTTGTTTCTTCACGGTCTCATAGAAAGAGCCACTACCTCGTGAGTCTTGTCTCTTAGCCGCTTTGGTTCTTCTTCCTGTTTTTTCGGCTTTAGGAGACACTCTAGGTGTTGTTACAACGAAAGACGATATAGATATCTCCTTCGTCGACCTCCTCGAGGGTAAAGACACAATTTCAAAAGCTTTCACTTTTCTTCGTTTTAGAGGAAAGATTCTTGCTCTCAAGTCTTGCAAATTGTGGTCAGGCCTAGAAACATATATACATGATATAAAAAAAGTGGCTCCTTAACATACATGAAATTCAACTAAACAAAACTACTAAAAACCCAAGGATAGGTTTACCTAAGCTTATCCAATGGGGTAACACCAAGGTCTATATTGCATACAGGACAAGACTCAATCTCATCCTCTGTGATTTTCTCATAAATGCATATCCTACAAACTGTATATGAAAAGTAATCTCATAAGTTAATAGAAGCATTCAAGTAACAAAAATGATTAATTAACCAAATCTCATGAATTCAGAAGATATTCGATTGGTAAGTAAAGGAGGAATTAAAGAACAAACATGTGTGAAGGCACTCGGAGATAGTTGTGGCGTCACGGAGGATATTGTCGCAGAGAGGACAGCTTAGGCAAGCCATCATCATCTCCCTTTTCACCTTACTCATCATCTATGTCTCTCTCTCTCTCTCTCTCTCTCTCTCTAGCTAGGGTAGGGTTCAATCAGTCACACGTGTCATCCCCAAAACTGCATGTCGATGAAACGGTGAACACTTTGAGATTTGTGTGACTTGTTTCGAGGAGGATGGCTACACTATAAACCCAAAATCATGAAAGTGAAGCAAATCCTTAATCGAACGGACGCAAGAGAAGAGGGAAAATAAGCTTGTGATCCGACAAGGATTAGCCAAGAAGTGGACCGTATACTAATAAATTAATTAATTAATTAATTAAATAATTAGACAAGAAGAAGGGTTTTTAGTCAGTTATTAATAGCCTAATTTCCATTTTTGTGTATCTAGGACGTTGAGAAGACCAAATCCACGTGTCTTTTTATAATTGGTCATTAATAGAAATTTCCTTTTTTGTTAGAATTGATTCACTATTAATTACTTACAGCTGGATCAACGGCCATAATCACATGCCTTTCATCAACGGCCATTGTCAAATCTTTCACAGACCTTAACTTTATATATAGACGACAGAAAGCGATTCACTGCTCGAGACTTTGTGAACGATTTAATTAGGGTTTCATGAGATACGATTAGTCCTCGAGGAATCGTATATTCATGGAGCAGATTCGTCTATGGCAGATGATTCTGATTCTCTTCTTTCTATTTATATATGTGTTCTCTCCGATTATCTTCGTCTCGAATTGGCTCCAAGCTTTGATAAAACTCAAATCTCCGTTGAAACGGTGCGTTTTGTCTACCTTTAAAACACGTTAACGGTCGTTTAGATCAACACAAACAGCGTTAAAAACGGCAATCTGAAAAACCTCTCTCCTCTGGTTCCAAAACCCTAATTCGAGGGTTCTGAAAGAAACGAACCGGGACTCGTTCCACGCCTTTCTTCGTCTTCCTTCTTTGTCGTGGCTTGGTAGGTGTTCTATCTTCAGGGGAATGTTTAATCTGTGCGATCTCGAGCATACACTAAGAGTGCCTCCACATCTACTTAACCTCCCACTCGAAGACGCCATTAAATCAGTGCTTCAGAATGTGTTCCTTGACAAGGTTTTGGTCAATTCCCCTTCTATCATAATTTCCATCGTTTTGCTTATTACTTACAGTGGCTAGGTTTACGAAAGTGGTTTTTTTTTTGTTTTTGGTTATCAAAGGTTTTGGCGGATTTGGGGCTTTGTGTATCAGTTTACGACATTAAATCAATAGAAGGTGGGTTTCGTTTTACCAGGAGATGGTGCTGCTACTTATAAGGTCTAATTCAGATATTACTCTCATATTTCCTCTTATTCAATTCAATGTTATTGGCATCATTGTTGAAGACGTTCTGTGAGTTTTCTTCTTGTGGTTTCGTAGGTAGGTTTTAGAATTGTTGTTTTTCGTCCATTTGTTGGTGAGGTCATAGCTGCAAAGTTTAAAGAATCTGATGATGCCAATGGCTTGCGCTGTGAGTACTAATCATTTTCACTCAGTTTCCTTGATAGTCTAGTGTGAATATTATGTTCGTCGTATCGTTGACTTATAAGTTAGCTTATACATTTGGTATGATGGCTATGATATTCATATACATACTTGTGGTTCCTCTATACATGGCAGTAACACTTGGATACTTTGAGGATATTTATGTGCCTGCTCCACTTATACTGACACCTATCCGCTGTGAGCCTGACCGTTACAATAGGTAATGGGAGTGAGGGTCGTGTTTGTGGAATATTTATGTTCTACCTGCCCCACTTATGAGTATGAGTAACTATTATGTATAACAGTTATTCTGTTAACAGGAACCAAAAGAGATGGGTATGGGAATTTGGAGAGCCTAAAGAAGACTATATTATCGACGATTCCTGCCAGGTTAACTTTTGAATCCCCCAATTTCTCTTAAATAAGCGTAAATTTTCCGAAAGTTGTCTCTTTTATAAATGTGGCGTTGTAAATGGCAGATCAGGTTTCGAGTTGAGAGCATCAGCTATCCGTCAGTTCCAATTGAGCGAACTGAGGACGCAAAGCCTTTTGCTCCTATGGTGGTCATTGTAAGTTCATTTTCTGAAGCTATTCAACTTGTGTTTTCATAATAGCAAAACTGTTAATATAAAGCCCTCATATCGGTAATCTTGTGGAATGTGCAGGGGAACATAGATGATGATGGTTTAGGTCCTGTTTCTTGGTGGGAGTCTTTTGACCAAATTGAACAAGAAGATTCATGAGACCTCAGGCCTGTGCCTAATTTCTATCTAATTTTCATGAAGACTTAACATTACTTTATTTTTTTCTGATATATGAAGTTAGGAACACATAATTTTGAAAGAGAAAAAATGTGATTTATTACAAAAGAAGTTATGATGGGGGTTGGATTTGAGAGAGAAGATGATGTATATCAGGAGCATGATGATCCTCTGCACGGATCCGATCTGGTTGGATCCAACGGCCCTCTGTGTTTCTCACCATTCCTTTGTTTGCATCTTGGCGCCAATTTGGTGGTACCATGAAATGGTCTTTTAGAAAATCAGATGCTTTGTTCACTAACGCTGGATCTCTCCCACTTGATAATACAAATCTCTGTCCTTTCCCATGATACCTGTTTTTTTTATAAAATATTATAATCTTATATTGGATTCTTCATTATAATGCTATTTATTCAAGCAACTAAAGTTGACAAAAAAGATGAAGACATGCCAACAACATTTTTCTAAACAATAAAGTAGTTCCATTATTTAAGAATGTGAGATTCTCAAATCTCCGTATACACAGAGATCTGTTTTCTAAGTCTTTGACTTCTTTAAAAGATTAGCTGACAATACCGTGTTCATACTCTTATCTAATTATCTTAATCCAATAATAGTAATTAATTTCATTGGCAGTTAAATTATTGTTAAGTCAAAAACTCAAAAGTAAAAGACTGACCCGTCAAGTAAATGGAGAAGAGCTTCCAAGTTATGAGCGGTAGAAAGATCAACGGACGGTTTAAGAAACGGCGAGTTCTGATGATCCAACGGCAGCTTCTCCCCCACGTGGCAGTAACACCAAGGCAACCCTCCCGCCACTTTCATCAGCGCGTGTGGCGCACGCTCGTTCAGAAACAGACCCGGAGATTTAGGCACGACGTCGTGCTCGTTCACCACTCTCAACACTTTCACTCCCAACTCCTTCATCCTCTCCTTGAACCGATTGTTCCCCACGCGCGGCCCTCCGTACGTGAACACCGTCACCGGAACCACTTTCCCTTTCTTCGTCCTGTTCAGTCCCATCTCCGCCACGTCGTACGCGCTTAAAACTGCCAACGCGCCGCCGAGACTGTGTCCCGTCACGGTTATACTCAGATCTCCTTCTTCGTCGTCGCCGTATCTCTCAACGAGACGCTTCACTTCCGTGAGAACCTGCTCACGCGCCGAGAATTTCGAGAAATTGCATGACGTGTCTTTGTCTGTGTATAGATCTAGAAATCCAGATTCGGCTTTAACGGCCGGGTCGGGGCATCGGATCCCGTTACCAGATACCGGTTTAAGAAAATCCTTGAGATCCGCTATCCACTCTAGCCGCGTGACGGTTCCTCTCCACGCGATCGCGATATCTCGGCGACCTAGACGGCGGCGCGTGGCTTCGATGTCGTCTGAAACCGCCACGTATCCCATCCAGTTTGCGTTTTTGCTCCACACTTTAGACCATCTCGATCTCGAGAAGAAGTTCGGGAGGTTAATATTCGACGTCGCGTAGAGATAACGCGCCACCTCGTAGCCGGAATCGAATATTCCGAGAGAATCGAAGAGATTGTGGCGGGTGAATCTACAGCTTCCACAGTATTTTGAGGACGGATCGAAATCGAAGGCGTCGTAACACGCTTGAGCCATTTCCCCGTACCGGATTAGCTCGGATCTTAGAACCGGATCCATCGGATCCATTAACCCGGCCCAATCATCTTCTCCTTGGATCTTCCGCCACGTGTCTCTTAACTTCTTTGATTCTTTAGCTTCCTTATCTCGCTGGCGAATATCTTCCGCCGATGTAATCCCATAGCTTTGTGGCTCGAGTCTCGAGGATATTGAAGCTTCGTCGGTTCTGGACATAGCCTTCGCCGGCGATGATCTCGCCGGAAAGTTGATAAGAGTTGAATATGGTTTTGCATTGAAGGAAAGAGAGTTAGCTGATTTGTTGTTAGGATTAGGAAGAAGAAGATTTTGAGAGGGAATAGTCGCCATTGTTGAAAGCTTGATGAGTTTCAAAGACATATATAAATTTATTGAATGATTCCTTTGTGTATATACTTTAATAAAGTTTAGTCGAAAAATAAACAAATAATAAAAGATGTGCTCATGCTACATGCATATCATTTTCTAACGTGATTTTTTCTATATAGTAAACTAGGTAAGTACTCCGCGCAAGGCGCGAGATATGATATTCATAAATAATATAAGTAATATTATGGAATAATATGAATTGATCAATTTAAGGCTAAGCATTTAATTTGAGATCCGAAAACCAAAACCGAACCGATCCAAAAAATCATGTTTGCTCCGGTTTCAGTTCTCATATTATCCTATCGGATTTAAATATATTATAACTCAGGTTTCCATTCTAACCCAAACCGAACCGAAAAATTTGGTTTGGTCCAGTTTCGATTCTCATATTATCCTATCGGATTTTAATATTTTCTAACTCGGATTTCTGTTCTAACCCGAACAGACTTGAGGTCCGAATTGTACTTGAATAGACCCGAATATACAAATGTTATAGTTTTAATAAAGTAATTTAGATTTTAGTAGGCTATTTCAATTTTTTATGGGTTGTATGAATAAGTCGAGCCAAAATTTGAACAGAACCCTAATTATCCGAAATAAGACCATAAATTCTTACTAAGAATATGAAAAACCTGAAAATTTGTACCAAAAACCCGAACTGAATAATATTTGGTTCCATGTCAGGTTTTGTTAAAATTTTGAAACTCGACCTGAATCTGAATGGATTAGAACCGAAGGGAACCGAATTTGTAAATAACTCGAACGAATCCTATATCCTCTAACCCGAAAAATCCGAAGTCGAATGAGCCCGACCTGAACCCGGCCTGAAAACCGAATGCTCAGCTCCAATCCAGTAATCAAAATCTTCGATACCCGTTGGCCAATTTATGAGACATGTATCTATGAAAGATCCAGTATCAAAAGTCAAAATAATTAATCAAACTTTGCACGCCTATTCAAAGAAAAAGATCATCATTATGCATAACCCGGTAAATGAAGGCGCAATCCATTTACCGAAATTCGCATGTCCATTAGACGAAGATCCGCTTTAATAATTTTGTATGTGATAAAATCTTATTTATAATAGAAGATTTCTTATTTTGTTTCTTATTGTTTTCAATGTGGAAGAAAATTAAATTTTTAAAAGTTTTATATGTGGGTCTGAATTCGTTGGGCCTTTGAAATATAATTTATAGAATTCGTCGAACAAAAAATATTCAAAAATATAAGGACTAAAATGCAAAAAAAATTAAAAAATATCATAAAAATTCTCACGTCGCGACACGTAGACGTTTTGTCTTATCTTTTAATAGTATAGATTGTGTTGATCTTACGATACAATGATTAAAGTATATATACATTTAACATTTATGTTTCATCTCCTATCTAATTTTTTTGTCTCATTCCATTGCATTGCATCATCAGTTATCACCATCGCAACGTTAAAACCAACATTTAATACCAATAGATATTTTAATATGGTCAAGAGAGATAAGGCTAGAGGACATGTATAACATACGGTCTACTAGTTTTATTAGTAAAAGAATTGTTAGTGTGTCGTGTGTACGCAAACACATTATAGAAAGTCAAAACTGTTCGCAGCTCGGACAAGAACACGGTCGCTGACCAGACTCGGCTTATACTATATATAAATATGATATGGTTTACTCGTCTAGAAGACAGAGCAGAGAATGTACATGATTCAATAAACTAATTTATACTTGACAAACAAAAGATTTTGTCTCATCGACTTGGGAGCAGTTACATTGATCTTCACTAGCTTTGTCGCTTGCTGTCCTTAGAATCATGCGAGTGACCTTAGCCAACCAAGTAAACGAAGAAGGCCAGCATCAAGTACCTGTGATTTCTTCTCAAGCCCTTACAAAACAAAAAGTTACTGCTTACTATGCTTGCTCATAAGCAATGAACAAGTCTCTATTATAGGTTTCGAAAAAAGGCTATTTCTCACCAATGTCAGCAGCTACGCGATGAGCACACATCACTCCTGAGAAAGCCACAGCTATAACTCCCTGACCAGGAAAACAACTATCCCCAACGCAGTACAGACCATCTATTGCCTATTATTAGTCAAAACCTTTCTTTAATTAAGCCAAAACCATTTAGCCATAGAACCATCTATCTTTTTCTTTTACTTACAGTTGTGTTGAACGGCATGCCCAATAAACCTTTTGGGGTTCCTCTTGGCATTGGCCCATAAGTTCCTTTATCCCTAGCAAGAAATCGCCTGTGTGTTCTTGGTGTGCCCACCTGCCTTAAAAACAGTTTTAGATATACAATATGCATGTCAAATCGCACGGTAAGAAAGAACAAGCTTAACCTCCTTAAACGTAATAGATGAGCTGAGCCCTGGAAACAGTTGTTTCTCTAGCCTCTGTATTATTCTAGCTGCCATGTCTTCTTTTTTCGCCTCATACTCTTTTGGAGGGAGTCCCTAGTACCAACACTCAGATTCCAATAAAAATTAGCATCTCCACAGAGATATTTTTCATGCATGGTCACAATCCTCTAAGATCAGCCTTACCTCCCAGTCCTCGATGGATGAAGTTGTAAATATGTGCAGTATATGTCGACCATTTGGAGCCAAAGAAGGATCAAGAATGGTTGGAATGCTGAGAAAGATACTGCCATAAGGCTCCTCCAGATTCTTCCAGACATCCTACACGTACAAGGAAAGAACAGAGTTGCAATTGAATTATCCCTAACTCGGCTGAAGGATTAGATCTTCGTAGGAAACGAACAAACCTCAAGCACAAAATGATGGCAATCTGTATCTGGAGGGAGAACCTCTGCTTTAACACCCATGTGGATTGAAAGAAATGATGGAGCCTTGACATAGACTTTCTGGAAATTCTCTTCTTCTTTTGGAAGCTTTTCTCCTTTTAACAGCTTCCCTACACCACCGCGTCAATACCACTATTACTAGTCTTAAAAAAAGACACTTATTCAGCATAAGTCATTGTTTTCTTTTACCAAATGTATCCCATCTTGTAGCATTTGAAATTATAGTTTTCGCAAAAAATTCTCTTCCATCTGCTAGCCTAACACCTACCTGAAATTTAGGGTCCGGAAAACAGCAAATTTCAGAAGGTTAAGGAAAAGAATAGAACTTGGAATCTTTGAAGCAAGGACCATACAGAAACTTACAGCCTTTCCTTCATCAAGTATTATGCTTCTTACATTAGCCTTGTAGAGTATTTCACTGCCTCGATCAACAAGTCCTTCTGCCAAAGACTTGGCAATCCCACCTACGCCACCAACCGGGTAGTTAATTCCTCCATAGTGCCTGTCACATAAAACCTGTCCTTGAACATATAAGAAAAACAAGAACATAAACGAAAACACGGGTAGACACGAAATGCCAAAAGAAGAATCCTACCATACTTGCATTGATCATTGGCGTCTGCAAAGCATTGACTGTGCTCACAATGAAACACTGCAGGCAAAGATAAAAGGTTGATAACCATGAGACGTTCTGTTTACGAAATTGGGTAAAAAAGAAACTTGTGCAGGTTTAGATAAAATGTTACATTCACCTCTGCATCAATGAAAGACAGTAACTGAGGATCCTTTATGTACTTCCGAGCTATGTCTCCAGCATTTTGGGGCAAGTAATAAGCTTTACAGCACAGAGAACAAAATAAAAGATTCAAATATCAGCTTATTTTTACGTGTGCATCTCTGTAGATCCACAAACATGATTAGGAGTCAAATTATTTTCACAAGTTTTAGACGAATACCGAGTGTCAAGCATTCAAGCGGCTTCTGAAAGAACTGTCCAAAAAGGTAGATAGGCTCTTCAAGCGACTTTAGTTCCAGGGAGTTCAATGCGTTAAAGATCTATAAAATCCAAAGCAAGAAGTTGTAATATGTAAATACACAGCATGACACTCGGAAAAGTTCAGAAGAAAGCCAAAATCAAACCTTCCAGCAGTCGCCATAGAATCCAAGTATCCCTTCCTTTTCGTGGGGAAACTTGCTCGTGAGCTCAGCGATGAAATCATCGTACTCTCTATGAATCCGAACAGAAAGATCATTAGGAAGATGGAAATGGACAGTGGTAGGGTCAGGTATAACCTCCATCTTACGACCAACAGCCTTCAACGCCTGAGTTATCAAGTTTAGATTCCCCTGTTCCCTTCAAATTAAGCCATTACTTTCAACTTAGTACAAAACAAAACAAGTGCTTCTACTTATGTCCAACTTTCTGAAAGTAATAAACATTGAAATAAGATGAAAGAAAGCAACCTTATCACTGAAACCAAACATGACAGAAGAGCCAACATCGAATGTATATCCATCTCTTTCATAATAACCAGAGCTACCACCAGGAATCAAATATTTCTCGAGAACTAAAACTTTAGCTTCTTTAACAGCTAGCTGAGTCGCAGCGACTAAACCTCCAATACCTGAGCCGATAACAATGGCGTCGTACACACCACTCTCTCCTCCTTTAGATTCATCTCTCTTCGTGCCTTCTACGGTATATAACACACTCGAAGACATAGATCTCACTGAAACCGTATGATTCTTCTTCCGGTTCTCCCAAAATCGATCACGGAACCCTAATTTCGAAGAACCAAGCTTGTGATGCGCTAGATTCGAAGTCTTCAAAGCGGAGAACAAGGAACTGTGATCACTAAACTTGACGTGATTTTGAAAACACAGATTCATGCTGCTAAGTTCTTCTTCACTTAGATTAAATCCTTTGGATAATCCCAGAAAACGAATCAATTCATGAGTACTATCAGCACAATCTCTTCATCATCAGAGCACAAGGGTTTTATCCAATAAAGGAAATCGATTTTATCATATTTAAGGAAAAAACAAAAAAAAAATGTTTGGTAAAGAAGTCGCAAGTGGAGAAAAAAATCCTCACCGTTGTTCCTTCTTATCTGTGATACAATAATGGGCCTAAATATGGACTTTTTTTATTAAGGCCCAACTAAGTCCTATGCATCACTTCTCTCTCCTCACAGTTAATTCCTTCCCTACGCTTTTGCATTTTAGAGAGAGAAAGCTTCGTCGTCTCCATAGACACATTTGTTCTTCGATTTGATAATGTGAAACAACCAGAGAATCCACAGCATGGAGAAATCGGATTCCGCCTCTAATATCGCCTCTGATTCGCATCCCAACGAAAACTCCGATCCCGTTCCCGCTTCTTCCTTCCACCGTCGATCTCGCTCCGACGATACGTCGATGTTCATGTTATTGGATCCATCCGTCACCTCATCCGTCGCGCCACCTTCCTCCGACGATCTTCCCTCCGACGACGATCTCTTCTCATCGTTTATCGACGTCGATAGCTTCTCCTCGAATCCAAATCCGTCGCTAACTTTTCCGAATCAATCGATTAACTCCGTCTCCGTCGCAATTCCTCTCCCTACCTCCTCCTCCTCCTCTCGACCTCGTCACCGTCACAGTAATTCCGTTGACGCAGGATACGCCATGTACGCATGTGGAGTCACGGACGCGCAGAAAGCAATGCCTCCTGAAAAACTCTCTGAGCTTTGGAGCATTGATCCCAAACGCGCCAAAAGGTTTCTTCCCCTTTAACTTTTTATTCCCCTAAATCGAAAATTGAAATTAGGGTTTGAGATTTGATTGGATTTGATTGATTTGTTTAGGATCTTAGCGAATAGACAATCTGCAGCTCGTTCGAAGGAGAGGAAAGCAAGATACATTCACGACCTTGAGCTTAAAGTTCAATCTCTTCAAGCCGATGCCAATGCTCTCTCTGCTCAGCTTACTCTTTACCAGGTTTCTCTTCCTCTTCATATCTCAATAGCTTAAAAGTAAATTTGTCTCTTGCTCTGTTTCTACATACATAAGAAGAGTAGCTTGTTAGGAAAGTTATAGCCTTTAGACGATGACAATGTCTTAATTCATTGTCGTGTTTGATTGATTTAGAGAGACACGAATGGATTAGCAAACGAAAACACAGAGCTGAAACTCAGGTTACAAGCAATAGAACAACAAGCTCGGCTTCGTAATGGTAAAAAAACAACAACAATAAAGGCTGATTCTTTGTATGTAATCCGCCTTCGTGATCTCTTAAATCTCTGATTCTGTTGAATGCAAACACACAGTTTTAAATGAAAAACTGAGGAAAGAACTAGAAAGGGTGAAGATGGAAACAGGAGAAATCTCTGGTAACTCAGATTCCTTTGATATGGGAACGCACAAGAGTCAATACCCTCCTTCGTCATTCATGGCGATTCCACCGTATCATGGCTCAATCAACGGTCAGGATGCGCAGACTCGCAGTTTCAATCCAATGGAGATGTCGAGTAATCAGAGCGTATTGGAGTTTATACAGAACGGGAGGCTGCGAGGGTTAGAGATAAGTAGCAACAGCTCAAGTGTAGTCAAATCCGAAGGAGCTTCGCTATCTGCTGCTAGTGAGAATGGCTCTGGTTATTGACAAACACTATGAGAGGCTTACTAAATCTAATGACTGTTAAGGTAGGGTTTTACTTCATTTGATTAATTATTATTCTTTTTCTTTATAATGTAACAACGCCATGGAATTGTGTTGTTACATTAGTGATTGATAGTTGAGTTTCATTATTTTGTTCTTCAAGAAAGAACATAGATTAATAAATTTCAGTCCTCTTTCTTTCTTTTTAAATAGTCGCGAAATTAGTTACAGTCTCTTAAAAATAATTATGAAACATAAGAACCAAAAATAGAGAGCTCAGATATGGCGGTAACATCTTGAGAATTCAGATGAATGCGAAGGACCCAACCATCGCTTATGCCAATTTTCTTCACAGCTCGAATGCACCAGCCGGGAATCGAACCCGGGTCTGTACCGTGGCAGGGTACTATTCTACCACTAGACCACTGGTGCTATTGTGATTAAACTAACTTATTAAGTTATATATACGTTTTTAATAATTTTTTAAATCCATCTATATACAAAATTCAATGTGATTAGAAAAATAGTTAAGAAAGAAGTTTTTGAGTAATTAACTTGAACGAATTGTATATACTCAATACAAAGAAATACCAATGGCGATTAGAGAATCATTTTGTATCTATATTTCAAAAATTACAAATATCAATATAGTCTTAGAGCATGTTTATCAAGGGTTCTTATGTAGAGTGCTTGTGTATTTTTTTGTGTATTTTTTGTGTATTTGAGTATTAAATTAAATCAAAACATGTACTATTCATAAGAACTCTACAAAAAGGGGAGCTTAAAATGCTTAATTAAGCATTTTTCATTATAGGTGTTTATGAATAGTACATGTTTTGATTTAATCTAATACTCAAATACACAAAAAAATACACAAAAAATACACAAGCACTATACATAAGCACTTTGATAAACATGGTCTTATTACTTTATTAGAGATCAGTATTAGGCTATTAAAAAGCTAAACAATTAACAAAACTGTATCCATTTTCTTTAATACTCCAATATTTTAGTCAAATTTAGCCTCCCAAAGTTAACGAAAGATAAATAATTTGTAAGTATCTTTTAATGTAGAGTAATTATTTAAGAAACATTAACGAAATATCTTTTAAATGAACATGATCCATGCACTGCTGCAGTTAGTTAGATTTTTTGGATATTTAGTTATGATACTAATTTTTCTCATAAACCTAAAACCAATTTACAATTTTTCGAAGATAGTAACATTTAATATAGACTAATTTAATTTACTTAAGAAACATCAACGAAGCTATCTTATTTGACATGACATGACGCATGTGCTGCGGTCATGCCCTTGAGTCGGTACCCAAATATTCCACTATGTTGGAAATAACATTTCATTACATTTTTTATATATCTTCTAGCATAAGGTTTTCTTGTTAATTATTAAACTAGGTAAGTACCCCGCGCATTGCGCAGGACATTATATTCATAAATAATATTAAGTTATTTTATGGATCAATTTAGGGTTAAACATTTAATCCGAGATCCGAAACCCGAAACCGAATCGACCTGAAAAATCTGGTTTGGTCCGGTTTCGGTTCTCTTATTATCCTATCGGGTTTTAATATTTTCTAACTCAGGTTTCCGTTCTAACCCGAACCGACCTGATGCTCGAATTATACTCGAATAGACCGAAGATATACACATATATATATAGTTTTGATAAGGTAATTTGGATTTTAGTAGGTTATTTCAAGTTTTTTGTGGGTTATATGAATAAGCCGAACCAAAACCCGAACCCGAATTACCCGAAAAAGACCGGAAATTCTTACAAAAATATGTAAAACATGAAAATTCGAACCATAAAATCAAAAAACCCGAACCGGATAGTATTTGGTTCCAGGTCAGGTTTTATTAAATATATGAAACTCGACTTGAACTCGAATAAATTTGAACTGAACATAACTGTATTTGGAAATAACCGGAACGGATCCTATATCTTTTAATCCGAAAAATCCGAACTCGAATAAGCCTAACCTGAAAACCGAATGCCCAGACTCCAATCCACTAATCAAAGTTCTGATACCCGTTGGCAATTTATGAAGCATGCATCTATGAATGACTATTATCGAAAACCGAAATAACTAATCAAACTTTGCAAGTTTATTCAAAGAAAAAGACATGTATTATGCATACCCGGTAAATGAAGGCGCAATTCATTTACCGAAATTCGCATGCCCATTAGACGAAGATCCGCTTTAATGATTTTTTATGTGATAAAGTCATATTTATATTAGAAAATTTCTTATTTTGTTTTTTTATTGTTTTCAATGTGGAGAAATTTAATTCTTAAAAGTTTTATATGTGTGTTTTCGTTGGGTCTGACATATAATTTATAGAATTCGCCGAACAAAAATTATTCAAAAATATAAGGACTAAAACGCAAAAAAATAAAAAATATTCTAAAGCTCTCACGTCGCGACACGTAGACGTTTTGTCTTCTCTTTTAATAGTATAGATGACAAGAAAAAAAAATACATGGAATTGTGAATCGGAAAAGTTATTGGGCATAAGTGAAAATCAAATTAAATTTAGGGACATAAATGCAAATTACATATCGTGGGCCAATAAGGCCCAAACTTTTAATATATTGGCTTTTAAACATAACAACAAGACTCTCTACATTCAACCTTCCTCTCTCAGGGATCTCCAAGTTTCTCTCCTTCTTCCTCTCGCGCCTTTCTCTTTGCCACCTGAACAAAAACTCGATCTCGCCGGCGATAAGTATCTCCGTTTCTCTCGCCGGGAGATCGATTCTCCAATTTCTCCGATCAATTTCACCAATCCGATTAAAAAAATCGATTCTTTATACCTTTTCTAGGTCTTCCTTAGGCCTAAAAACCTTCTCCACTTGCATCCATGGCGATTAGGGTTACTTTCACCTACTCCACCTATGTCGCTAGAAACATCGCTTCGACCGCGTCTACACGTGTCGGCACCGGAGACGTCAGATCATGCTTCGAAAGCTGGATCCGTCCTCGAATCTTCGGCCACAATCAGAAACCCGATGTCGAAAAATCTACCGGATCCAACGCTTGGACCACCACCGGTTCAAGCCCTCGTGTTCGTCAAGCTTCAATGTACAGCACAATCGCGAGAGAAATCCTCGAAGAAGGAAGCAAGAGTCCTCTTGTATTGGGTATGATCTCTATCATGAAACTAACCGGAGCAGCTCCAGAGATTTTGGGTATGAATGTTGTAGGGATCTCTCCGTTTAAAGCTTCTTATGTGATACCGTTTCTTAGAGGGTCTAAGTGGATGCCTTGTAGCATTCCGGCGACGTTAACGACGGATATCGCGGAGGTTGATAGAGGAGGAACTGTGTGTGATGCGAAATCGAAGCTGGAGTTAAGTGATAAGAAGAGGATGTCTAGTGTTGGAAGTGGATGGGTTAATAAGCTGTTGAATATATGTTCGGATGATGCTAAAGCTGCTTTCACGGCTATGACTGTCTCTATACTTTTTAGATCAGCTTTGGCTGAGCCAAAGTCTATACCTTCAACATCTATGTATCCTACTCTTGATGTTGGTGATCGTGTTATGGCAGAGAAGGTGATCATTCTTGTTTCTGGCTATAGAACTTTGCAAATTTGTAAGGGTTTCTCACTCACTAGAGATCCTATATGGCTATATGTCCTGGTTACACCTTTGTTCATGTTGTTCTGTTCTTGGTTGTTACTGTATAATGATGTTTGATCTTCAGAGGGGTTAAGAATGGTAGCTTTTACCAATACTGCGCTACAAGGGATAGTTGTTTAGTTGTCTTGAATGTGTTATGATGTTTATGTAAGAAAAAGTAGGGATGTTCACGGCGAGCTTTTAATTAGTTTGGATTCATGTATGAGTTATTGAAGTATGTGCTTTGGTTTTGGTATTCATGTATGAGTTATTGAAGTATGTGCTTTGGTTTTGGTTTCAGGTCTCGTACATATTCAGAAAGCCAGAGGTTTCGGATATAGTTATCTTCAAGGCTCCTCCTGTTTTGGTGGTATTTATCTAAAATTCATCCTTTCTTGTTTTCCAAAGGTTTTAAAACCGGTTTCATAGGTGTTTTGATATTGTCCTTTGAATTGCAGGAACATGGTTACAACTGTGCTGATGTTTTCATAAAGAGGATAGTTGCTAGCGAGGGTGACTGTGTTGAAGTAAGCCCTCAATATTAAAATCCACTTGTTGATTGATCCTATTCACTTTCGTTGGTATATACTTAGTAGTGGCTTCTTGATGACCAGCCTCGTCGAAACAGACCCTTATGTGTTCATATATCATTTTTCTTGTCTTAACATATCGATGCTGTATCATATAGGTTTGTGATGGAAAGCTGTTAGTGAATGACAACGTTCAAGATGAGGATTTCGTCTTAGAACCAATTGACTATGAAATGGAACCTATGGTAATCTAATTTGGACTTCCTAATTATAATGATCACCGACCTTGAAGTCGAAGAAGAAGAGTAACGGTGCTAAGTTTTGTGTTACTGTTTGTTTTGCAGTTCGTCCCTGAAGGTTATGTCTTTGTTTTAGGAGACAACCGCAACAAAAGCTTCGACTCTCATAACTGGTAAACCACTTTGGAAGAGATATGTACTTTCATGGTTACTTAAGGGTAGAATTGACTGTTATGGATAATAATTGTGTGCAGGGGTCCTCTTCCAATAAAGAACATCATTGGGAGATCAGTGTTTAGGTATTGGCCACCGAGCAAAGTTTCAGACACAATACACCATGACCAAGTCATCCAAAAGGGGTCTGGTGGTGTTTCTTGACCGTTGCCGATGGTTTGTTAGTGAAATAAGCAGAAAATTGAATAGATGAAGAGGAGTGCCATACATTTTGGCTCTCCGGAAGCTAACCTGAGTTATATTCTTTGGTTCTGTGTACTTCAATGGAAGACCATGGAATGCAAATCCATAAAGGAGAACAATTTGGACTTTTTTTGGTATGTTCTTCTTTTGCTGTGTTGAAACCTGAAATTTTATCAGAGAAGTATTTTTTTATTGTATTCATGAAGCATGTAAAACTTTGTATACGTTTTTATGATTATGAAGCTCTCTAGCTAGTTGTAGCAATGGTTAAGTTAAAATCAATGTTTCAGGTGCTTTGATGTTGATCATTAACTTGTCAAGAATTATATTTTTTGGAACTTTTTTTACTTGTAAAAAAACAATAAGAAAGATGTAAGGCCCAAACTTTTTTATTTTTACATGTACACTCGGTATTTATCAGTTTCACAGACGCCGTTTTACTTTGTTGGGCTCGTATAAATAGACCACACATATATTATATATAAACCCGGTCGATATAACTGAATAATGATGTAAAGGCCCAAATTTGAATATATCACAAGTTTCTTCTTTCCTCAGAGAGAGAGAGAGAGAGAGAGAGAGAGAGAGAGAGAGAGAGAGAGAGAGAGAGAGAGAGAGAGATGTTGGTAAGAGAAAAGCTGAATAGCAAAAGATCCATAAAAAAATAAATGTTTCCTTTATTGTCCAAAATATAGTCACACATGTAGAATACAGTCGTTATACTTAAATCCACACAATTAACAAACAAACACAATCATCCATCCGAGTGTTTTATAAACTTGTATCATCAATGCTGTTTTCCTCTTGACTCTCTCTCTCTCTCTCTCTCTCTCTCTCTCTCTCTACTACTTTCTTCCTTTTTAATATTTCAGTCTCCCCTGCTTCTCTGCTATTCGGATTTTAGAAAAAAAAAAGAGAACAAACAAATAAAGCTGAATTAAAACTGTTCTCTTTTAAACAAACTTGATACAAAATAGTAGAAAAATATATATATAGCGATTAAATGAAGCCCTTAAGCTTGAAAATCTTTATTAGAGTTCCATACAGGAGGAGGAGCATTTGTGTTTTGCACATCACCATCTGATGATAACAACACTCCGCTTCCATTTTCAGCTTCTATTAGCGGATCTTTCTCGCTCTCTTTCATCTGCCCATACATCCCAAGATATTCAATGACCCACTTCTATATATAATATATCAAGCATCCAAATAACACTTGAGTAGGCTACATACAGAAGAAACTATACCTGAGGCAACTGTGTTGATGATGTCTCACTTGTTTTCTGCTGTGTCTCAACCGAACAGAAATACGAGTATACAACCATTCCCACCACGGCCACTAGAATTCCGAGAATGTTTCTCCAGTTGAATGGGTCTCGCAGCAACACGTAGCCAAATGCTAGAACCAGACATGTTTTCAGATGTCCTAGAACCTGATATGTGACTGGAGATGTTTTTCCGATGACTAGAAAAGTGCTGAAGTTTACAGAGACTGATATGAGACACGACAGGACTATGAAGAACTGCACTCAACAAAGACGCATTGTGTAAGTTTGTAAAAATCTGACATGGAAGCTTATAACGATTCGTAAAATAAGTTGAATTTGAGTCTTACCACAACTTGAGAAGTGTACTTGAAAGCAAACACATTCTGGTTAGTTAAGAGGCCATCTAAAAATGGACCAGTGACAAAGAGGGTGATTGCTTGGTATGGACAAGACTGGTACAGAAGTTGCGTGGATGAAACTTTGAACTTCTTCTGGATGGTATTTGTCATCTGTGCACAGTAGGTTAAAGATTTCAACACCAAATTAGATTAAGATAAGATATAGACAAAGATGGAAAGAATAAAGCAAAGGGAACAAGACAGGGTAAGCATATGTTACAATTTGAGCAACACAGGTTGTGATAACAGCCAGTAGCGACAAGACAGAGCCCAGCATATTAAGCTGAAGATCTGTCACGGTTGCAATTCCAACACCAAGGAGAAGGATGGTTAATGAAAACTGGATTCTTCGACTGCAAAAAAAATTGTTTGTCATTAACTGGGCCCAGGACCAGAAACTAGCATGAGAAACTCGTGGAGCCATGAAAGGAGTATCACTAAGAAAAGAATGACCATGTGCAGAGAGAGATGTCATAGAAAACAGCTTCCTCCAAGTTAATAATAACTCACGTGTGATAGATAAAAAAAAGTAACAGAGCTCTGATTGCTAACCTGAACTTTTTCTTGAAGAAGAGGGTCTCCAAGAAAACAGTACAGGGGATGATTGCTAGTTTTGTCATCTAATATCAAAATGATGGGTTTAAAAACACAAGTCAAAAGCATATCATCATGTAACAGCCAGAAAGACAAAGCTATACCTGGTAAAAGCCAACGGAATTAAAGCCCAGGCTGAGGTTTAGTAGTCCTATGGATATCCCATTCAATATGCCAAATCCCATCACAGCTCGTGGATCAAAAGGCTTATGTTCAAACATCTTCATCCATAACGCCACATGAAGGGAACAAAATGTGACCAAAAGATGCCAACTTGTCAACGTAGTCGCTGTACATACAAAATAACAAGAGTAAGCACATATCTCAGCTAATGAGATCAAATTGCATATCACGACATGTTAGCAGTTATGGTTTGATCAGCATCCTGCTCAGTCAATAATCGTCAATGTATCTTCCTACCAGCAATTAAACAACGAGTTACACAGAAAACAAGAGCTAAAGTTAAAAAGAAACACCTACATAAAGTAAAAAGACTTATAACAAAAAAAGAGTAATAAGACAATTTCAACTTTTTGTAGACACAAACACATCACAAAACATTACTTATAAGTTACATACCATTATCGACCACAACTACCTAACAATTCCAAATACAATTTTAAACAAAATGATCTCTAACCTCTATCATTCGACTCATTGACATAGATTTCATAAAATAAGCAAACTCCATAAGCTTTATCAGCACAAGAAACACACATATAGAACAAGAAGGACACTATTTTCCAATGCTGTAGAAGAATCTCGAAAATAGGTTTTACCGAATGTGAAGCCAAGAGTGCTAATAAGCGCCTTGTTACAGATAACGATCGACACAGACGACACAACGGATAAACTCAAAGCTCCTATTGTTCCCAATTGGAACTTCTGGCCTTCGCTCATCTTCTTCGCTCTCTTTAAAATTTTCCCCTCTCGATTTTGGAGAGAATCCGGAGGAAGCTGGAGAAAAGCTTAACTGCAACAATGGAAGGAAAATTAGAAACTCGTTAGATAAAAAAACATTGATAAATAACAAGTCGGAGATTCGATAAGGATTTATTAAGAGGTATAAACCCTAGATCTGTCGTTATGAGATTGAGATCAAAAAATTGAATGGGGAAAAAAACGAGGCAAGGAGGAGATAAGGAAGGGAGAGAGAGAGAGCTTACGGGGAGAATCAGAGAAGCAGAGAGAATTCAAAATCTTCGACGGAGGAGAAGAGATTCAGATTTTGGAGATAAATACTATATTTGCAATTTTGATTATCTGCACTTAATAGTGAAAGAGAGAGGAAGAAGATAGTTTTCGCTTTTCAATGTTGGTAATTAATTCCCACCGGCTATTAACCGCGAGATTAAAATGTACTTTAATATATAGAAATATATGATTCTACATTAATGTGTTAAGATTTTTTTACCGTTAGTTTATGTTAAAAAATTAAGGTCAAAACATTATATTTGTGGTAATTTGTTTCTTGTCTGATACATTACGTAGATCATATATTAATTTCTAATTTGTTATTCTTATCACAAATTTTGTTATGAAGTGACGTGTAAGAGAGTTTTTATGTTGTAATTCATAGAAAAGTAACTACCAGGCTTACTTGTATTGGAGCAATAGATTTCAACCTCAAGCAACCGACAAACCATAATTTAAATGAATAGTAATTCTCAAATCATAACAGAAAAAAAAATGTCACTTTTGGTGTCTATCACCTAAAGTATAATAATAGATTTGGTAAATTAAGAAAAATGAATGGATGAAAATATGAAAGAAAGAAGAAAAAAAAACAAAAAGTAAAACATAGTGTTGATACACTGACCTAGCAAAGGCTTGGATAAAACTGAGATGTTGACTTGAAAGCAACAGCTTCTTCAATGACCTGCACAGACTTAAGATCTGTTTGAGTTTCATTCATATCAGTATTGCATCCCCACACCCTAACCGCAAGCCGACGACATTTCGGTGACGATTCTCTGAAATAGACTTTGAACCAATACATCACATCCTTCTTCTCTATGCTTCTTAGTTCTTCTGCTTCTTTGTGTGAGAAATCAAACATGTACCTGTCAAAGTTACAAAAAGCCTCCATTTTCATTAGTGTTACTGATCTTGACCAATATGGACCCAATGTAACTATCTGATTAACTACCTTTTGTCAACAATCTGACTCCATAACTCATTTGTCTCAGACAACAGAGACGGATCTTTCTCCAGCAATCTAGCGATCATACCGCTTCGATAGTTTTCAAAGGATTCTTCATCGAGTTGTTCCTGCAAGCCCAAAGTATTATTTGTGGAGCGAGGTGGGAAAGGGAATTACAATAATTAGATACTTTACTTTTTGATGGGAAACTTACCAGCAGTCCCTCAATGTCATTTATAAAATTGTCAATGCGGCCGAGCAAATGAATTGGACCGTACTTAGCCGATTGGACACAAAAACAGAAACCATGGACACGGTACGTTAAGCGAGGGCCACATTCCACAACATAACCTAGCTGCTCCTTTGTCCTATAACCAAAATCGCATATGTATGACTATACATAGATACCACTTGACAAAAAAATTAGGGAAACATGTTGATGACTAACCTCAGCTGATTGAACAATGGCTCTTCTATGATTTCATGAAAGAGGTCTAGCATGGCTTTCATCCTTGTTGATTGAGCTTCTTCAGGCTCAATTTGATAGTAAAGCTGTAAAACAAGATTCAAGTTCAAGTTTATAACCATGACTATATCCGAGAAACCTACTATGGTTTCTTCTTGACCCCTTATCACAAGAAAAAACAATTTTCTTTTTACCTCGACTACTGAGTTTGTTTCTGATTTGTTCTTCACATTGACATCTCTTACAAGTTTGGCGTTCAGAGGGAAACAAGTTATCTGCTCTCCATGTCTTCGTTTGATTGGGAGCGGTTTAACTGTCAAACTTTGCTTGAATATTTTTGATATCTTCACTGCTTCGTCTTCCGACAGATTACCATGACACAGCGCCTCAATAAATATCTGCAAATGTAACATCAATTTTACATAACCTTTGCCTGATTTAAACAAACCAGAAAACAATCACTGTTCACCAAGGCAAATCATTGTGTATTGTAAAAAGAAAAAAAAACATTAAAAGTGGTTGATGAAAATGTTACCTGAGAGCGGACTTCAGGAATAAAGCTATTGAGATCAGTGAGAGATAAATCATTTAGTACAGACAACTTTTCGTCGCTGCCATAGATTTTTTTACAGAGGAGTTGCAGTCTCAAGTATGTGGAATGATTCAAAGGCTTCATATTAGCATTTCTAAAACCTCTCTCCATGTTTTCTTTGATAACCTGCAAGGTTAAATAAAGAAGTTAGTTGGAGCAAGAAAAATGTGAAAATAAATTTGACACAAAGTTTAAGGTTGAATGAGAATAAAGAGTATGACAGTTATACATGCAAAATATAAATACCTTAAACCGGTCCAGGCTTGGCATGAAGGATCTGGCTACGGCTAAGATTTTTGATAAGAGAGCTGGAATCTTTTCATTAAAGCCATAAACTTTAAGCTCTAGTTTATCACCATACATAGATAACGAAGTTTCAAGCTTTGCTATACTGGCCTGCAAAAAATAACATATTCATGATAGTACAAAAACAAAACACATAAAAAAGATCCAGATAAAAGGTAGTTTACTTGCCTGGTATATGATCTCATTTAGCTCATCTTTCAGAAGGTTAATAAATAGTTCCGTCAAAAGACAGTTCTTCACACTGTCATATGCCCCCTTTAAATTTATGCGGAAGTACGTATTTGCACGAGGAACCTTAAAAGTCTCATCAGGCTTGTACCAGAACTTCATGAACGGTTCACTAATTATACATTTAGGGGGAGACTGGCTTTTGGGATCCACATCAGAACTAATGGCGCGAATGGAAAAATCACAAGGGATGAATTCGTTCTTCGAAGGGAGATGCAAGGAGTTATCTACTTCTGAAGGATTGCTCCATGTTTCCATTAAAGACAATGGAACATCTTCATCTATGTAACGAGAACCGAACCAAGGCTCACTTTGGAACTCTGAACAAAGGAAGTTTCAGAAGAAAGATAGTCAGAATATAAAAATATGCAATCCAAAAGCAACATATTTAACAAATCTTTAAAGTACCTTCTGACTTGACAGATTTTGAAACAACATCAATCCTCATGTTTTTTGGTGTGAAGTAACCCATCAGATCTTCTATCATTTTTGGATCCCACGTTTGGTATACATAATCACCATAAATAACGTGCTCCACCGGATAAGCAAGCATATTCTCTGCACAAAAACACTTTTTATGGTTATTTAAGAAACCCTTGATGATCTACATTACAAGTATACATCAATGCATCATAAGGTCTGAATATATTTAGGCTTTACATGCTAATGTAACAAATTAACCACTATTAGTATTAGCGCCTTAAAAGAACTAGACAAATGAGCAAATAAGAACAAACCTGAGAGTTCAGCAGCATAGTCATCTGCAGGCTGCTCCTCAGCATATCTGAAGTCCATGTTCCCAATATCTTGGAGTTCCTTGAATATCCATTCTTGTGGTGACACATCACGCAATAACTTGAGATATTGATAGATGTATCCAATAATGTCATAGATCTGTTAATGAAAATTGTCATAAGGTCCAAATGAGAATGGGTAACAAAAATTAAAGTAAAAAGGACAAGAACGACAGTAAATGAACCTGTCAGACTGAAAGTATTAAAGAGACAACGAGCTTCTATATACAGTTGAAATGATTGAACTAACCCCTACGTTAAGTTTAATTAAACACTAGAATAAAATATATGATAAGTTACCCTTTCTAATCCAGAGTCGGTGAGATGAATCGACATTCCAAAAACATAGGCTAGAGACGAGCGGTTAATTCCATCATCCCCCACACCAGCAGACAGCGAGGTTGCCCATCCCTTACCTTTAAGAAACGAATGCAGACTTCCTCTACCCTCTACAAAGATAGTGGTATAAACAACATTCTTAAATATGCAAATTTCATGCGTGCATGTAAGATTATGCTAAAAACTCTATACAAAAGAAAATGGATATGATTCCTCACCATGTCCTAACAGATGTGCTAGATAGTCTTCCGGCTTCTTTACATAGGCATGGCGAAGAGGAGGAAGAGTCCATGTCAAATCAAGAATATGAACATCTTTAACTGCTTCTAGGCGATTTAATTTACCGCTTTTCCAAATAGAACCTTTTGCCTCCAGAGTTGGCCTGGTTTTGGATCCGTTTTTAACATCACCAAAAAGTTCCACAACCCAACTTTCAAGCACATCGAGAGATTCTACATAATTTATAGGCACAAAGCAGCAACAGAAGCCAATATTTAGGAATGTATATGAATAACGTTTGCTAAGATTAAGAACCAAACACGTCATAACCCAACAGAACTTTACCTCCTCCAATGACAACGAGCTTCATCAATCCACCGTGATAATATTCCTTGTATAATTTCATAATGCTTTCCCGTAGATCAATCCCATTTTCCATGGCACCACTCAAGCTCTTCTTGTTACCTTCCAGAGTACACAATGGACAGCTAAACATCAACTTCTTTCGTGAATATGTTAAGTGTGACAAGAAAGGTACATGTAGATGCCCTTACCCCATGCAAACCTATTAAAAGGATGGCCCTCTGCAGATGTATAGCACTGAAACTGTTGCAGGCGACATGCATCATTTTGGAGGGCTTGGTTAAATTCTGCAGAAATTTGGAATTTGGAATCTTGTTAGCAAGACACTTTTAACTATATAAAAAGTTCATTTATATGCGTCTATTAGATGGAACTACTGCTAATTTCGAATAATGAAATAAGGATATGATTAACAAGTAAGACAAACCTGAATCAACAGCAAGCACTTCTCTTTCCATGGCTTCAGTCTTCATGAGTGGTGCAACAAAAAACTGAGAGAACCTAATTACAAGAGAACAATCAAATGTCAAATAAGCCTTCTTAACAAAAAAAAAGAATAGATTAAACCTAACTAGCAGCGATCTCAAGTATTGCCTAAGGAAAATGTTTAACAACAAAAAGTGACATGGTTTGTACCTTTTCAAGGCACCTTGAAGAAATTCTCTCTTGACTTCAAAATGATAGCAGGTATGCTCCATTTCTGTGTACGCATTAGAGGATCCTCCATGCTTAGATAAGTAACTATCATACTACAAGCAAAACATTGTCAAACCCGAAAAATTCAAAGATACATCATTTAACAAAACAAAGACTGTGATAAACATAGAAAAGCGCTAACCAAGATAAAAGTTGTATTTTGTCATGCTAAGTGGTTACTGGTTAGTTTCTTAATTCAAAGATAAAAGAATTCGAAGTAACCAAGATACTTTTATAACTCTATAAATCTATAAATAGCGCAAAATTGAACATAATCAAAAATACAATTATTACTTCATTCTCGTCGGGGAACTCGGTGCTACCCATAAAAAGCATGTGTTCTGCACAAACACACAAACATGAGAGTGATTAAACACCACAAAACAAAACAAGTGAAATCAAACTGTAGTTCAAAGTCATAGAACAATGAAAAAAAAACCTAGAAAGTGAGCAAGGCCTTGCGCCTCTGGAGGATCCAAGAAGCTTCCCATTGCAACACACATAGCTGCAGCTGCCTAAAACCCACAACACAAAACATAAAGAGAGTTCAAAATAATAAAACTGATATCAAGAGTAAAAAAAACTTATATAAATCTCAAAATCAAAAACCTTTTTGGTCTGATGGTCCCCTTTCTCTTTTACTTCATCATCATCCTCATCATCATCATCGTCGTCTTCCTCTTCATCATCTTCATAGCTCCCGTCGTCGCTATCTTCTTCCTCTTCTTCTCCGTCCTCGTCGTCTTCATCAACTTGATCGGCGTCGGTGGTCTGGCCATCGACAACAGAGCCTTCTTCAGGGTAGATATCTGGATCGTGAATAAGCAAAGCACACAATCCATTCTCCAATTCAATCACTCTGTATAGCCTCCGATCGTTAGGTGACTTGACGACTACATTGTCTAAGCTCGACACGGCTTTCGTTGAAGTCATCGTTCTCGTCGTTCGTAGAAGATAGCGACGGCTCGTGAACAAGTGTTGCTGCTGATGATGATGGTGATGAAAGACTATACCTTTCTTCTTCCTCTTATTAGGTTTTGTCTTTCTGTACCCAATGAATCCGATTCCGCCGCTATTGCCCTCTTCTGAAATTTATTAGAAAAGGGGTAAAAAAAAAAGGAAATTTAGAAATTGAAACAGCTTGCCGTTGTTTATGTAAAGATATGACATGTAAGCCCTCTTATTTATAGACCCGACACGCTTTGTTTAGAAAAAAGGAAATTTAGGGTAAAAAGGAAATTTAGGGACTGAAACGTCTTGCCGTTTCCTTTGTAAAGATATGACATGTAAGCCGTTTTAATTTATAGAACCGACATGCTTCGGTATTTTTGAAAAGGAAAAATGGAAAAATGAAAAAATGAAAAAAAAGGAAAAAAATAGAAAAAAGTAAATCGAAACTGCAACATCATGCCGTTACGTCTCTATAAATAAGACATGTAAGCCGTTTCTTAATGACAAACCCTACACGCTTTGTTATTCACAAAAACGAAAACAGCAAACACGTTAACGTATGAATCATACTCTCATCGCTTCTTCTTCGTCGTCGCCTCCGACGTCGAATCTCCGGGAAAGAAACAAAAAAATTGAAAACACAGAATTGAAAATCAAAGTGTTAACGAACCTAATAGACCTTTCTTGTATAATCCAAGTCGAGAAACGGAGTCGAAGAGCGCGAGAGTGGTGATTGACCTAAATAGCCCTAACATCGTTTGTTTTTGTTGTCGCACGAAGGGATTTTCATTGAAATCAAGAAGGAGACTAAGAGATCAATCAAAACTCCAAAGCTGTGGACTATGACCAACAAGGTTATCTATACTTTCTTTAACTTTGTTTCTCTTAGCTTTTTTTATTATTTTGTCATCTTGTGATTTTGCTTTTGTAGGTACTCAAGGGTCTGATGCATTTGGCTTTGACTTTGTTTTGAGGTGTGTTTTGCTTTCTATTATCGGCTACAAGGATAAGGTGAGCCATTTTTTTCTTTTGAGGTTTTGATTCTTTCATTGTTTTATGACTTTGAATTACAGTTTGATTTCACTTGTTTTGTTTTGTGGTGTTTAATCACTCTCATGTTTATGTTTTATGCAGACACAAGCCTTTTTTATGTGTAGCATCTGAGTTCCCCGATGATAATGAAGTAAGCATAGCATTTTTTTTGTTTATGTTCAGTTTTGCAGGGTGAATTGATTAAGCTCATTGTCATTGGAGGAGGTAAAGTTATCTAGGTCTATGATGTGTTTAGCTCTGAATCTTGGATATAGTCATGGTTATAGATTCTAACCTGAATCCTTTTTTGCAGGTTTATCATCAAGTTTAGCCTGCAGATTTTGTTTGTCAAATGGTATCTATGTATAGTCATATATATGCGATTTTGGGTATAGGACAAAGGATCATCTAGGTTATGTTGTCGAATGTGGCCCTAGCTTAACATTCCAGTTCATTTGCTCGGCCGCATTGACAATTTCATATAAGACATTGACTGGATGCTGGTAAGTTTGCAATCAAAAGTATGTATCCAAGCTTTGTTAAATCTTTTCCCACCTTGCTCCACAAATTACTCCGGCTCTCATTGCAGGAACAACTTGATAAAGAATCCTTTGACAATTATTGAAGCTGTATGGTTGCTAGACTGCTGGAGTTAGATTGTTGACAAAAGGTAAGGATCTGGAAGGTTTCAGTAAGTTAGTTGCTCCGGATCATATATGTCATATCACCAACCAATGAAAATGGAGTTTTTAACTCTTACAAGTACATGTTTGATTTCTCCCACAAAGGAGCAGAAGAAATAATACAACCTTTGTTATAGAGAATAAACATGTGAGACACCCAAATGTCGTAGGCTTTTGGTTAGGGTGTGGCGATGCAATACTAATATTATTTAAGTAGTGCAGAAACGTTGGCTGTAACGAAAGGCTATGAAGAATACTTGAAACCTGAAAGTTTAGTCTAAGACGGTAGATGAACATTTTTCATGCATTTCTACTAATTTAATATATTTTGTTGTGATTCAGGTATGGTGCAAATTGGAAGCGGATCAAAGATAAGTGCCCAATACTAGTACGCAGAACTGATGTGCACAACTTATCTTTTTGCTTTATTCACTTCTCGTAGAGTTGCTTTTACAATGTTTATGATAGTAGACACATTATCTCACAGGGTGATATCAAAGATAAATGTCAAGTTGAGATGAGGCGTGAAGAGGGACATCCTTGAGTAGGTGAGTAACATATACATAATCTAAGGTATTATTCATACTGTTGGTCTAGAAGAAAAAAACAAGAAAGCAGTGCTGCAAATCACACAGGACTCTTACATTATTTTAAGTATAGTCTGCTCATTCAAGTTTTTTAGTTCTTTGCTTATAGGAACTGAAGCACATTAGACCTTCTTGTGCAGACAATTAACAAGGATGAACAATGACGTGTTGTGACATCTACAGAATGTAAAAAACAGGGTAAGATTTTGTCCTGCCTCGTCTTTTAAATCCGGTAAAAAGTTGGGCATATGGGTGCAAATGTCTTGGGTCTGAATTGAGGTTTAGTGTTTCATTTAATGTTTTTGTTTGTGGTTGATAAATCTAGAGAGGTAGGAGATGGGCATTGGGAAACAACATTAGTGGTCCTCTTCTTCTTCTTCTTCTTATTCATCACAACAACAAAGCATTTAGGTTCTCAAAAGTCAAAACTCTCTCTCTCTCTTTCTGCTTTTCCCTTTTAATCATATTCTCTTCTGTGTCAGTGTTCATTTTCTCTCTCTAGACATTATCTCTTCTCCAGGTTCCATTTTCGTGTTTCTTGCTTCATTTATCATTAGCATTGGAACCCATTACTGCTCCGTACTTGATGACTTTCTGACTTTGTCTCCGTGTGCTTCTTGTCACTACACTCTTGGTTTTTCTCACTTTTATAACTTGTAAGCATAATATATAGCTTTATTATGTTTACAAATCACAACCATAGAGAATTACAATTCTTTAACAGATAATTAATAATGCTTTTGCTCATTATTTATTAACTGTTCAGAAGTTATCGCCTAACAACAATTTACAGGTTTTACTTCATTGCAGATTTAGGGTTTATGACTTCAAGCCAGACTTGAACGAAAACCTTGATGATAAGATCATGATACTCATTAGGATTCAACGAAAGGTAACATGCTAGAAGATCCTCCAAGTCTTGTGTAGCTATGATATTGTTCTCTTCTATCATCTCCACCATTGATTCTCTGAAATCCTTCTTTGGATCTACAGAACTCTTGATTACTGCAAAACTGTCAAGTACTTGTTTGTTCTGTGATCTTGATTTGCTTCTATGCTCTGAGAATCGAATCCTCGGAGAACTCGCTCTGAGTTTTATCCTTGGAGAGTTTGATGATGATCTTCTTCCACTATAAACTAATGTCTTCTGATGTTTCTTCTGGATTCTACACGCATCTTCGTCTTTATTTTTGACATTCACGGATTGATGATGTGTTTTTTCTTTTGTTCGGGTACTTGCAGGGTAGGCTTTCTCCGCTGTATCAAACACCTTGATCTCTTTGAGTTTCTTCTTCTTGGGACCTCTGTTATCCATGTCGATGATGATATCATCTGCCGAAGAACTGAGTTTCAAGTTGCAAGAGGCAGAGGAAGAGTCTTGGTTTTGAATAAACTTGATCTTGCTCTTGTTAAACCCTGAAGGAGGAGTAGAAGATGGCTTATAAACAGTCTTTCTTTTGCTCTGTATCACCTGAAGAGAGTTTCTTGGTGAAATTTGAAGGAAGTTAGATTTTAAGGAAGTGTGTGGGTAAGAGCTTGAAGAGTGAGAAAGAGACTTGGACACAGAGGAAGATTTTTCAGTCTTGGTAGTGTGCAAGGAATAAGAAGGTAGAGGATGTTTCTTTGTGGGTTTGGTCATGTTCTTAAGCTTGTGGAACCACTCACTTGGGATCATAGAAGAAAATCTGAACTTATAGTTGACCATCTCTGCTTTTTGAAGTTGAAGTGTTTCTCTGTGACATATAAAAGAGAGAAGAAAGTGAAGATTGGAGACATACAACGTAAGAGACAAAAAGAGAGCCCACTATGTTGGTGTTGTACCAAACGGTCCAAAACCTATTTCGGTTTCCTCACCCAAACCGGATCAATATAGACTAAATTGAACAATATTAACCGGTCTAAACCGGGAAAATCCAGATAGTCACGACCATGAAGTACACTTGTGTCATAACAGATGAAACGAACGAATTAGTACTGTAAAACAAATTGAGAAATCAGATATGTTTGTAATGTTGTCCTAAAATTTTGTCACTAACTATTAGGTTGTATAGTGGTACATTATACAGTAAACAGAATAGTTTCTGGTACGTGTGATTATTCCAAAACATGATTTGGTGAACGAGACAAAGTGATTCAGCAGAAAAAGTAAACAATATTTTAGGTTGAGGCCAATTCTGTTTAGCCAAAGTCATAATAATAATATAATAACAATCATATTGTGACCAATTTTGACGTGTACCAATAGTTTATCTCATGTCTATTTTATCTATTCCTATAAAAAAAATTAGAGCAATATGTTTAAAAGTTCATGGAACACCATCATGATTTACGACTTCAAATGCAAAGACGTGAATTCCACGTAACAAGAATCACACCCTCCCACACAAAAAAAAACCCTAACATTATACAACAAGAAAAAAAAAACAGAGTTGTAACGATTGAAAATGAGATTAAAGTCAAGTCTTATTAACTTAAAATCAAAGTTTTCAAGATCATGCAACAGATTCATCTCCTTGTTTCATACCCGCAATGTCAATACAACACAATCTACTATGTTGTCTTGTCTCTCTTTACTTAGTACAAATAAAGAACAGAGGATAAGCCAAATCAGACCAAGAAGTTCCCCATGTAACAACTATTTAGTCTTCTAACTATTTCATTTTTGTATAACCTTTTAATTTTGATATAATTCTACAATGTTGCAGATAGTTTAAATGATGATCAGAAACTTATGGATTCAAGAAAGATGTTTCCTTTGGATGTGACACAAAAGAACAAGAAACCGAGTACGAGTCAAAGAGATGCGGTAAAGGAAGATATTACTAATGTGAGAGAGGCTTGTAGAAGCTTTGAGAATTATATGATTCATGTGATCGTTGAAGAAGCGAGAGTTGATGATATAATGGACATGGAAGAGTTTATTTTCTATTGGAACAATCTCAAAAACCCTCTCTACATTGATCTTGTCACAAGATTCTATGGAGAGCTATGCATTGACTTGTTTCCAAACAACAATTATAATGATGGTTAAAAATCATCAAAATGTGTTTTAATTGTGTTTATTATTGGTTTTACGTACATGCAAGGGATAACAATCTTGCAATGCAATTATTAAGATCTTGGACACAAAACAATAATAATGCTTGCAACATTAAGCTATAATACATTAATATATATATAATTGTTATATTTCTTCTTGAATCACCATTAGTCACATATGTGCATACTTAATCATACACAATCACCATTAAATTTGTATAGTTATTTTATATAGAAGAAGAAACACCACACCACACATACAATAGTTTTATTTTGATAACATACAAAAGTTTTTTATTCAACTGAATATAAAATAAAACACACAAAGACAACACACAAAGACATGGAGTCTCAAGACTCGTTATAAAGATGGTTACTCTTTGCTAAAAGCTCGAACAAGAACACCATTTTCAAGAACCTCTAAGGCCTCAGGGGATTTCAAACAGATAGGTGTTTTGTATTGAGCTATCGAAGAGCCTCTAGAGATGTAAATGTCCATAACAGAATCAAACGTTCCTTTTTGCACAACCTTTATCTCTAAAGCTCCAATAAGTCCATCTTCACTTCGATATTTCCGATAACTCTCATCAAGTGATTTCTCCATTACATCACAACATTCCACAAGTAACTCATTGTCTAACTCAAGGTCGGTCTTGTTGGTTTTGGGTTTGACCTCAAAGTAAAAAACATAGTGACCACCAATATGATCACTAGAGGAGGTATCAGCAATGCATGTGAACTCTGTCAAGATTAAATCTGAAGAATCAAGAATGTTTCTTGCATTAGTTATCGCCTTTAGGATATGTTCCTCTGTAGTTGTCTCTAAATGAACACTTAGAACCACACTTTTTCTTTTGACAAATTTGAACTGTGGTGTCTTGTTGTAGAATCCAGTCACTTGCAGAATATCACCCATTCTATATCTATGTAAACCTAACAAAAATAATATAAAAACATTCATTAAAAAGAAACTAGTATTTTTATTTAATCTACAACATGTATGTGTATATGTAATTTTTCTCACCTGAATAATTTGTGACTAATGGCTCATAGTAGCAACCTAACTTCACGTCGACGAGATCTAAGATTCCGACCTTGTTTTCTTCATTAACAAGCAAGAACTCGAAATACGACACATTAGGCATAAACGTGTATGACACATCTTGTGGTTTACATAAAGGATTCACATTGATTCCAAAGACGGTTTCGGAAGAAACATAAGAAGGAGAAATCAAAGGCACATTGTTGGAGTAGTAGTCTAGCATAGGAATGTAATGAGCCATCTGACTTGTTACAACACTTGAAATATATTTGGTTCTCGGCCAAATCCGCGTGATTATACCTTTCCACGATTCTTGGCTACATTCTTGTTCAATCAAATCAGCTAATTCAGGATTAGGCCCACCAAGGATCAAAGACACAGAGCTTCTACAGTCATTGTCTTTGATCCACTCGCTAAGCTTACCTAATCGGATATTACTACACATTTCTTTCCAATTATTTTCAAAAAAAATGATAGCGCGGACCAATACAGAGGCAAATGTAGAAGACACACACACAACCTCATCTCTTTGGACAAGGCCACAGAGAATATGACAGTACATACTCTGTTTGTTGTCTGGACAATGTATGACTTGGTCGGGGCTTGACAATAGACCTTTTCGTGGTCGGTTTTTGAAATAATCGCTCTTTAAGAAACTTGAACTCGTAGATGCATATGGTAAACCACATAGAGTTTTGGATTCTGGTTTGGTGAAATGAATTGCTAAATCTTTTCCTTGTTTGACACCATCAACATGCCTATACACAACCAATTAGGATTGGTTTTATAACCCTAACTTACAATAATTCTACTAAATCCATTTGAAAATCATTCCAATATTAATAATATAGTATTTACAAGTGTTGGAAAACGCGTGGATTGATAGCAAAAATATCTTAAATAATTGATTAATTATGTGGGTGGTCTTTACAAATTAATTAGTGTAAAGTATAAAAAAAAGACTTCTTCAATGTTATAACACATGGGCCTTATTAACTTACTTTCTTCTTCTCTTGCGCTATTTGTCTTCTTCTCATAGGCCCAAAGATTTAATAATTGGTAAAATCTGCTAACTCAGTCCATTGACTTTAACGTTGACTCCCAATTTCGTGGAGAGTGGTGATTTTTTATTATTATTAATTATTAAAAATAAAAAGACTCTCTTCTTCAAAACTATATATCTATATACTACTACTATAATTAAAATAAGACCACAAAGAATTCAAATCTTTTGAATCTGAATCTTAAATCTCCTTCGCTTATTAATAAAGTAAGAAACCCCACACATACACACATGAAAAAAAGTCAAAAGTCTCAATTATAGTTTGATCTAAATCCAGTTTCCTCACATAGTGTCCAAAAAATGCCTCAAATGGATCTTGTTAGGGTTTCCACGGCCAACCACCTCTCGGTGGCCGTTGATGGCGACTACTACGGTGGATCCTCCCTCGCGGTTCCTTTCAAATGGGAATCTCAGCCCGGTACGCCACGACGGTCTACGGCTTCCAATTCTCCTGTTTCAGCTCCACTCACACCTCCTCCTTATTACTTCGTAAGCCCTAGAAAACAAAGTACTCGTATCAGTTCCTTGCTATCCAAGAATCGTAGCGCCCCACCGTCTCCGGCTTCTTCCTCTTCGTCTTCCTCTTCTTCGACATCTTTTGTGCCGTCTTCTCCACTTAAGACACCGGATTTCTACGGAAGGAACAGTCGAAAAACGATGCTGTTCGGATCGAAACAATATAATGCTGAATCTTCTGGATGTTATGCTCCCCTTTTCAAAATGTTACTCAAGAGATAAATGATTCATTCTTTTTGTTGCTTGGGTTTCACTCTTTTTGTTGCTTGGGTTTCACTCTTTCTTTTTTGTAATCTCGCAAATAACTTCTGAATCAATTTGGCCTATTATATAATGCTTTGACCAAACTCTCATTTTTTGCATATCAATTTTTTGGAATTCGTTACCTTTTTGTTGTTAGAATACATCAAAAACATTACATGCTATAAGATGAGATCGGATCTATAAAAGTTCACTAACGGTCAAATTATGATGTTCCGTTTGATTAGTTATTAACTTAAATATTAAATCTTCTTTGGATTCATTCTTTTGACGGGAAACACCCGTCACGTGACACCACATGTGCATAAAGTCTGCTATAGACACCGAAAGCGTTGAGATTCGTGTAAGGTTTTGATTCTATTTTTTTTTTTTTTTGGGGCGCTACAGCCTATAAAACAGAACTAGAATTAGGGCATTAATATTTGTTGCTTTTTCTCCAAGTTTCTTATAATTTTGTAATCGCAATTATTCATCTTACATTGGGCCAGGCCGGGCCTGGATAAGAGATGATTTGCATGCATAACCATAAATATTATCATATATGTTTTGCAATTAGTATGTATTGATATTATCCCATTAAAAAACCGTATGGGAGATCAATTTTTTTATAAAAAAAATTGAATATAAAAATGTGTGTACGTAAAATTTGGAAGCATTAAAGACGTAAACGTACGTATGGGACAAGATGGGGTGTTTGGACCAAGCATAGTAATATATGCATAGTTGCATACAAATAGACCACAGAGAAGAATTGATTAATAAACAAAAAATAAATAAATATGAATGTCTAATAGAAGTGGGGGCATAGAATAGGGAATCCATGTGAATGTAGCTGATTTAGATGGGCTCGCCAGCTTTCATTTTTTCTTTCTTTTTTTTCAAGTTAAATACTTTAAATGATTTCAATAATTAAGAGGAACAATAATGTTGTGTAGACTGATATTTTATTGTAATTTTTTTTTTTTTTTTTTTTTTTTTGTCACTCGATATTTTATTGTAATAATTTCATTTTTTTCTCTCTCTAGTTATAGTATTAACTTGTATTTATATGATTTGAATATGTTTATATTGATCTGTAACATATGGTTTTGTTTCAGTTCCAAAGGCTTTTCGATTGGTCCACCTACATGTGAAACCTTGGCACTAACTATGGAGCATTATTACTTAATAATTATTTTGTAACAATCCAACTTAATTATATAATCATTCAAAGTGGCATTTCCGTTAAACACACATTTCATTGATGTCTTTTTCTTGTTCGATCACAAGCACTTGTCCTCTTAAAAATGAATATAACACTAAAAGAAACTAATAAATTACTCCTTTATGTTAACATGTCCATGTTCGACTTTTTTGGTCATAGTCGATTTTAAATGTTTCGCTTTTGAATTTTAGTTATTACAATCAATATTCTCAATAACTCGAAACCACAACAACAATTTAACACAGATCTTATCCACATTTTATATTTCTTTTCACAAGATTTTCCCCAAAGACAAAAAAAAAAAAATGATTCTTGAAAATAAAAATCCGGCTTCCGGAAAAAAAAACACCATTAGCTAGAAGAAAATAAAATAAAAAGAAAAAGTAAAAAAAACGAGGAATTAATTAAGATCCTCTGAGATACTATCAAGAAACGGTCGCCACGTGGACACCGACGCCGATCTACTATGTCTCCGGCGATGACGGTGTTCTTTACCATTCGACGACGTCGTATCAACTTCTTCACACAACTTCACACACTGCTCATCTTCTTCTTTAAACTCTCCGGCTACAACATTACCGTTATTATCGTTGAGACTCTTTTTCCGGCGATGAGTATCTTTCCTCCGCCGCTTCTTCTCCGGCAAAGAAGAATCAGGTATGAGAAAATAGATGCTTCCACGTTTGAGTTCAGATTCAGGAGACAAGATCAAGATTTTACGGACAACACCTTGAGAACATGGTTTGCTTAAGACATGGTTAGGGTTTGCTTTAAGAATCTCACCGGCTGTTATTGACCGTGTGATCTCTTCAACGTAGCCGTTTAAATGAACGATCCTGATTAAATCTAATGCTCCACATGGTAATAAACAAGCTATACAACATCTTAAACTGTTTCCCATTATTATCTCTCTCTCTCTCTCTCTTTCTTGCTTCTTTTTTTTGTTGTTAAGTAATGATAATGAGATTTATGGGGAAGAACAAGTTGGAGAAAGACGAGGTTTATATAGGAGCCAACACTTCACGTAATAATAAATCGGGCTTGCCCATATACTGGATAGTAAATGACTGAAATACCCTTTGGTCTTCTTTAGATCCATGACGCTATGTGACAAAAATTTGAAAGAAAAGAAAATCACTTTTTTCTTGTATTTTATCTCGAATAATACCAAATTCTTGAAACTAGAAGTGTGTTGGGATTAGATGGTTAGTTAGATTACTTGTAATTAATAACAAGAAACAGTAACCAAAGACTTGGAAACTGAAAAAGGTATTTTTTTATTTAAATCAAAAGCACACTATTCTATGGATATGCAAGTTTTTTTTTTGGATTTACCAATAATATTAGTCCCTTTCCAAAATAAATTAAAATCAAGAAAGGATTTACCAATGGATACGTAAGTAGTAAGGATTTGATATCAATGTTGGAATTAACAAATCATTAATTAAGAGCTGCATATTCTCGTTGTATGTGCTCAAGTTTCTTCACTATTGTGTAGATATAAATTAATGGCACTGATCAATCTATTGTTAGATTTCGATACAAATATCAAAAATATAAAAGAACAGAGTTTCATTATATTCCTTCACGTATTTAAAAACGATTAAACCATAATAGGACTGTAAAATTTAACCTTTTAAGTTTGTTTTTTTTTGGTATAAAATTGATTTGAGTTACTTAAATCCTAAGAGCATGTGCATTGGTGTTTCTTAAAGAGATCTTAGCAGGTGGGACCCGTTAAATAGTTAAGATCTGGATCTTATATTTCCTATTTAAGATCCGGATCTTAACTATTTAGTGGGTCATTTGGATACGTGGCGAACTATGAATGATGCGTTTTTAATTATTTTATTTTTTGTTTTATTTTAAACTAACTGTTCATGGATCCCAATGAATAGTTAAGAAATTTTGAGGGTTTCTCTGTTGGACATGGTCTAATGTTGCTTTAAAGACTTTACTACATCTCATACTAATTAAAGTAAAAACTATCCGTACGTAACGTTGATAATATGTACTTGTTAACATAAAATATCTGCAACTTGCAGGCTTAAATAAGTACTATATACAGTACAATTAAACCCACGTTGGTGTCTGAGTCTTAATGTGTGATGAAATTAGCATACTTGATTAAGTAAGAGAGGAGGCAATTAATTCGCAGGACCACATCATTTTCTTAGCATTGTAAAAAAAAAACAACAATGATTATTTATCAACTAAAGTACAGTTTAAAAGCAATTAAAGCATGTATTAAATAGGTGAAAAAGTATATGGTGGCAGAAAATAAATCATAACACGAATTAACGACACGAAAAGATGAAGCTTCGTTGTACGGAGGTTTCGGGCACCGACGACGTACGGTTGGGTCCAAAAAGATTAATTTGAGAGTATTAATAATAATCCCTTCGTTAATTTGTCTGATCAAAGCGTGGAGAACTTAATTAGAACACGTACGGATGATATTTTGCGTGTGTGTGTATGCCATAAAAATTGATTATTTTTGTATAAATATTTTTAAAAAGGGTTTTAATGGAATCATAATTGAAGAACGTGAGCAAAACCTGTCTTGTTCCACAACTTCCACGGTGGATTACTAACCACTCAATCAAGTTTGTATTTAAATTGTTAATTATTTTTGTTGAAAATGTTATATGTAAGATAACTTAAACAATTTTTGGCCTCTTTTATTCGACAGGTTGAAAAAACCCTAATTGGAAAATAAAACATAATAAGAATTGTAAACATTGAAATAGTGAAAAATATAATGAAATATAGCCGTTAACTTTTTATTCTCTTAGCTTCAATTTTTTCAAACATTTCCATTTTTAACTTGCCTAGTTAAATTAGTGTCGCGTTAATTATGTTGGTAGGAAAATGTAGCGAAAAAGATTTACTCGACGACTAGAAACGTAGAAAGCTTTAGAGGGTAATTTATCTATCCTCACATAATTTAAACCAAAAAAAAAAAATATCCTCACATAACTTTTAAAAGATTACTAAGATTAATTTAACTTTAGTTGCTAATCTCTAGGTGTGGCTCTATTATTTTACGAGGCCAATAAAAAACGGAGAAGAATCCAAAGATCCACAAATGTAATCATTTACGAACTATATAATATAAGAATAATAGCTGGCATTTTTTTGGTCAAATGATCAAATCAATCAAACTCTACTTTCTTTCTATCTCCATTTACAAACTTTGAATTCCGCATTTATCTTCTGATTTTTTTTTAAGCTAAAGTATTTTCTCTTTTTTTTTTATTAATTTGTGACGAATTTATCTTCCGCGATTCTTCCCATATTTCAGCATAAAATACCTAAAATTCAAACGAGTTATACTACTCTTGAAAATATCTCTTTTAATTTGTTAGGTAATTTTATTTTTCACATACATGTTTTTTCCCGTAGATATTAGCTAGTAAATACTCCTAACTAGTAAGAAACGGAAGCTAATCTTATTACTTTATTTTTTTTATAAGATATGAAGATTTATTCCCCTAAAGCCAAGGAAGATTTGATTTTAGCCACTATTTATCTTTTGTTGTAACTAACGGAAAGTATATATTATACATTGATTATGAGACGAAAGTGGTGTTTTAGGGGGGGGATGAACCTAATCGAATAAAGACAAACCAATGGAATATTTTTAAAAGTTTTTAGCATAGATATTGGAGATTTTTCCAGCCTATAACACACGTTTGTTTAGATTTACTTTCGTGTGCAATATCTTTTTTTTTGTTTTGGACCGTTGTTAATTGATTTCCTTAATCTTAATTTGATCTCCTAGTGCACGTACTTGTATTCTAAACTCGTTTTCGTGTTTTGGACTTAGGAGAATCCATTTTTTAAAGAGATTCTACACCGAGATATCAACACTAACAACCACATATTTAGACATATTATTGCTATATAATTATTTTGCATGTTTTAATGTTTCAAAGGATATGTGCATGCATTTTTCTGGATTCCAAGGCTTATTATTGACCACATTCCATATATCATTCTCTCAATATATCCTTCAATAATAATATATAAAGTTTGTAGTGACCAAGACGTTTCGATTAATACTCCCTCCGTTTTTTAATGTAGGATTTTCTAGAAAAAAAAATTGTTTTGAAATATAGGATTTTCTAGCACAATTGACACATATTTTTCTATTATGTCCTTACTTATACATTTATGGTTTATCATGTTTATATTTTATCAATCATAATAGCAAAAATAAATAAAGTTATAAAAGTCATTAAAAAATTTGTGATTTTTTTCTAGAAAATCCTACATTAAAAAACGGATGGATTTAGTCTTTTAATCTGTTTGAATGTTGACACCAATCCATATCTGAATTTTAACGCGCCACCATTTAGAAATGGGCTATATTTGGGCCTTATTTTTAGAGTCTCTCTCTCTTATCTTAAGGCTTATTGGATCTATTTTTGATATCTCACTGGATAGACCAATGTCAGATTAAAAATTCAGTCCCACTTTGTTGACTTTTAAGCTCAACGCCTTTATGGACCGGGCTCTCTAAAAAGCCCATTTCAAATTCAGCGGCCCATATAAATTCGCCTACCACGGACTATTTGATAAAAAAAAAATGAACACTTTTCATAAGATTTTTTTGTACCAAAAAGAACAATATTATGGAATATAAATATGCCACATACCAACCAAAAATGACACAGACAGTACTTATAGTACTCTCCAATAATCCGCCGAGACTTCTTACAAAAAAAACCCAAAACAAGAAAAAGATATAAAAAAAACATTCAATGTTGGTCCAAGAATTAATGTTCATGATAATTATAACATTGGTGACATGCCATGCAAATACTACCAACGAGACCATCAGCAACATATCAATGTTCCCGGCGATCCTCGTCTTCGGCGATTCAACGGTCGACACCGGTAACAACGACTACATAACCACCATAATTCGCGCTAATTTCCCTCCTTATGGCCGCAATTTCCCTCCGGGACGAAACGCTACCGGAAGATTCTCAAACGGTAAACTCATCCCTGACTTCATAGCGACTCTTATGGGAATCAAAGACACCGTTCCTCCTTTCCTAAACCCTCATTTATCGGACTACGATATCATTACCGGAGTTTGCTTTGCCTCGGCCGGGTCAGGCTACGACAACTACACGGATTTGGCTACTTCAAGCTTACCCATTGCTAAACAGGCGGATATGTTTAGAAGTTACATGGTTAGGCTTAGAGGTATTGTTGGAGATGAGAAAGCCGCCGAGATAGTTAGCGAGGCGCTAGTGATTGTTAGCTCGGGGACTAATGATTTCGATATAAATCTATATGATACTCCTTCTCCTCGTGCTAAACTCGGTGTTGATGGCTATCAAAATTTCATTCTCTCGAGTGTACATAACTTCCTTCAAGTAATTAAACAACAATGCCTAACATCATATATTCCTAAGCATTGTCCTATCAATAGCTTGTCAAGCTATTACTAATTTTTTTTATTTTTTTGTGGTAATATTACATATCTTGTGTAGGAGATATATGATATTGGATGTAGGAAAATAATGGTATTGGGACTACCACCGATAGGTTGTTTACCGATTCAGATGACGATGGCTATGCAAAAGCAGGACGAGAGACGATGCATAGACCAACAAAACTCAGATTCAGTAGAGTATAACATGAAGCTAAAGAAGTCCTTGTCGAATATTCAATCCAATCTCACGGGTAGTGTCATTTTCTATGCCGATATATACGGAGCAATGTTGGACATGGCTACTAATCCTCAAAGATACGGTAACGTAACGTTTTTTTCTTTTTATCCCATGCACATATCGTTTAATTTCACAATAAATCAAAAGTAAATTTTATTAATTAATTATGCAAGGATAGGAATAAAGGAGACAACGAGAGGATGTTGCGGGACAGGAGAGTTAGAGTTATCGTATATGTGTAATCCTTTAACACCGACATGTCCTGATCCTAACCATTTCCTTTTCTGGGACGACATTCATCCTACTCAACTCGCTTACCTTGTCATTAGTCTCAGTCTTGTTGATCAAATGCTTCATGTTCTCCATTGATCTTACTTATCTTTCCTTGTATTCATGATCATGAGGTTAACCTCTACATATATATATATATATATATATATAAGACCTTATATGCTATTGTATCATTTAAACCTTTATTTTTGTTTTCTTTCAAATATAACTCAAACTCATCATAAACAAGAAAGTCTGTAAAACAACAATTGAGTATAGATATATTACATTCAAACACATATAAAAATCAACGAACAAGTACAAAATTATTGTCCATAAACAACCATCCGAATTAAATTTATTTAACAATATTTGTTGATTAACAAATTATTTTCTTTTGATATTTATGGTTTAATATTCAACTTGCGCTTTCTTTGAACAACCTCTTAATCATGCACTCGATGTCGTTAACAGATAAACTAATCAACGGCTCTCCACGAATCCCATTTTTCGGCGACGGCATCAATTTTTCGACGAAATTCGAATAAGCCGGAGTCACAATTCCGGAAACAGAGCTTCTCAATTCCTCTCTCAACTTCTCATCAGTAACAACCCATTGAGATTGCAACGTATACACTTCTAAGAACCGGGTACTGAACAAACTAAGGTTGTCCATTGACTTGGAATACGAGCTTTCTGTCTTAAGCAATGCCACGACTTGGTTCCACGAGCTCCTTCTGTAATTAGTAATGTATTGCCTTAGTTTAGCCGCGTGCTTGACGATCCAATCTTCTCCTAAGACCAAACCGAGCTCGTTATCGGACACCTTATCAAGAATATACTTACCATTGTTCAACATGAACAAAAAACAGAGTGATGGATCGCGATAAGTTCTTTTCTTGCCTTCCAAGTTGCTCTCTAACAACTCCAAAACCCATCTGATTTGAACAGACAATGGTCTTATATTGTCTGAACCGGTTTCATTACCGGTCTGATCGAGAATCTGCTCCAACGACCTCCGCGATTTACACGCCGCACGCAGGTAATTCATGACGTACCGCGTGATCGGGTGAATCCCACCGCCAGGAAACGCGGTTTTGGGAGGATCGCGACGGATCAAATTCTCAAGCTCCATAAATATCCCTCGAATCGCTTCACCTAACCGTTTATGAATCGCGACCGCCTCGTGCCTTAGCGGCGAACAATACTTATTCGAAAACAACGTTTCCATTATCGGAATCAAATCTTGAATCGCTTCGTACAAATCCATAACCTTAAACAAACGCTCAGGCAAACGGCTCCCTAACGCGATCGCGTCAGCGAAATTGAGAAGCTGAGTGGTCGTACCGCGACAAACTTCCATGAAAGAGAGATCCGTAGTAACAGAGGAAACAGGGAGATCAGAGAAAACGCGGTCGCAGAGAAGACGCTCGCTCGGGAAAAAAACGCGGAAAACCATAGTAACGGCTTTGATCCAACGGTCGATTTCGTCTTCGAGATCTTGCCATGGACTCGATTGAACTTGTTCCATGGTAAGTCCTCTAAGTTGTAACCTAGACAAACTCTCTTCAAGAAACTCTCTGCGATGGCTACTGTATACTCGTGAACACTCTTTACCGAATCCACCAGCGACCATACGCACAGCGATCGCGTTTAAATCGCCGATAACGCTTGATTGTAACGGCTCTATCACGATTTTGTAATCGGTTATTGGACGGGCAACGATTATCTAATTCAAACCGAACCGAAATCAAAATCTAAACCGGATGGTCAACTTCTAATAATTAAATGTTTAATGTGGATTTATTTTATTTAAAGTAATTAAGATAATCTGGATTGGTTAATTAATTTAATTACCTGGTGGCTTTGGTAGCTTTTGTCGTTGTCTTCTTCCTCCTCAAAGAAATCATCGTCCGAGTCAAACGAATCAGAAGCTCTGTCCATTACATAACCAAACTCCTCCTGAAGCCTAAACATCACTTGTTGAATCAACTCATCGGCGCGTGAGATACACACATCGACTGATTTATCTCCGGCCATGGATCTCAAATCTCCGGAAATCGCAATCAACTCGTCAACGGCGTCTAGAAAGGCGCGTGAGTCAACGGGATCGGACCAGATCGGTCTATCTTCTGCGATATAGCCAGATATCTGTCGCTCCAAGGAGTTTAGTGACCTGTCAAGGTTAAGATTTGCGCCGCCGCCGCCACGAGATGCGGTGGGTCCAGAGTCGCCGCCGCGGTTTCCGGAGGCGCCATAGCCGGAGAGAATCTGTAAGATATCTCCGGCGGCGCTTGGATCCTTGCCTAGAGCTCTAGCGATGTCTCTAGCAGCTGCGTATAGATTCTCGTCGCCTTCTTCGGCCATTATAATATTTGAAGAGGAAATTATGGAATTAATCGAATATGTGAATAAAGAAGAAATTATATTAGAGGAAGATTATAATATGAATAAGTCTTGAAGTAGACGCGGGAAGCATGTATGACGACTTGTGTGTGTGTTTTGTTCTGTTTGCATTTTAATGGGATCGGCTAATTTTCATAATTGCCACGGGCCACGACCAAGACTTTATAAAATGTGAAGTTCTTCTGCGTTTGATTAAATATGGCTAAATCAATAATCGGTCTGAAACTCTAAACTAGACCGATTCCCCGCGAATGCGAAATTGTTAGATTCACATGAATATGGGCCTTTGCTTTCGGCCCATTTGAATACCCGGAGAGAAAGTCTATCCGTGGGCTGCACCTCTCCTTGAGATTAGTCTGGACCCTTCCATTGGACCGGGATACCACGGGTTAACCAAAAAAAAAAAAAAAAAATTTAAACTAGACTTTGGTTATGGGTCATTGACTTTGCCACGTTGAATTTTCGGCGTAGGGTCTACTTTCGAATTTGAACAATGACTTCGTTATTGTAACTTTTCTTCTCCTTCGAATAGGCCCAAATTACATATTTATTAGGGTTTTTTTGGAATCGACCATTTTTGATCTTATAGGACTTGTCAAGTTCGGTGATATACAGAGGCCCATATTGAGGAAAAAGGGTGAGAGGCCCATATTGACCAGAAATACTTTTTTTAACTTTGAAAATAAATAAAATAAAAACCTAATATATTTCAGGGGAGAAATCTCAGCCAGTGAATAAAAAGGATTACTCTCAGCATGCAAATATTGCACACAAGTCACAAGTTTTTGAGAGAGTAAGAGAGGGTCACAAATGTTAAAGTCATATCATCAAAACTCTTGTGGTGGATCATTGCTTCTCCACCATCAATGGCTTCTCTTTACCTCAATTCTTTACTTCCTCCTTCTCATCCTCAGAAACTTGTGGAATCTTCTTCTTCTTCCTCCTCTTCATTGAGCCCTTCCAATTATACTAACGAAGTAGCTCTGAAGCCGATCGTCGTCTATGGAGATCCGCCAACTTTCGTCTCTGCTCCTTCACGCCGTATTATAGCAGGTTCTTCACCAAAAAAATAACAAAAATCGAATCTTTTTGAGAATTTTTACATTTTTGAGTATTTGGTCTTGATGTGTTTTTCTTTATGGTGTGGCATAGTTGGAGACCTTCATGGTGATCTGAGTAAAGCCAGAGGTGCGCTTCAATTGGCCGGAGTCTTAAGCTCCCAAGGACCAGACCAGTGGATCGGTGAAGACACTGTATGTCTTTATATTCATCACTTGCCTTACTTTATTGATACCACGCTTGTGTTGAAAGCAATCTCTTGTAATGGTTTACTTGAAGATACAATTTTGATTTTGCCTTTTAGCAGTTTTACCATGAGTTATGGCTCATGCTACGTCAATCTATTGACTTTTATGTCCTTACGAGTGAAATCTGTAAATGAAAAATACAGGTACTAGTCCAAGTAGGAGATATATTAGATCGGGGAGATGATGAAATCGCAATACTCTCTTTATTGAGGTTACTTGATGAACAGGCGAAAGCTAACGGTGGAGCTGTTTTCCAGGTTTGAGATGCTGTATCACACACTTGAGAAGACAGGGATAACACACATATATAGCAACTAAATATTCTAACTTTTTAGGTTAATGGGAACCATGAGACGATGAACGTTGAAGGAGATTTTAGATACGTAGACGCGAGAGCATTTGATGAGTGTACAGATTTTCTTGACTACTTGGATGATTATGCGCAAGACTTTGACAAAGCCTTTAAGAATTGGATTTTTGAGTCTAGACAGTGGAAAAAAGATAGGAGAAGTTCTCAAACATATTGGGATCAATGGAATGTAGTCAAGGTACTTAAACTATATGTGCTCTGTCTCAGAGTCTGCTAAGTTTTGTATTTTTCCGTTAACCTAAAGTCGTTGGGAAACTATTAGAACAGAGACAAAAGGGAGTGATTGCAAGGTCGATCCTTTTCAGACCAGGCGGTCGGTTAGCATGTGAGTTGTCGCGTCATGGAGTTATCTTGCGGGTTAATAACTGGGTTTTCTGCCACGGTGGTCTCCTTCCTCACCACGGTAAGGATAACATGTACACATTTTCTCTCGGCGATATGATTTGTCATGCTTGTTATGTACTTGCACAGTTGCATACGGCGTAGAGAGGATCAACAGAGAAGTATCTACTTGGATGAGAAGCTCTATTGACGAATATGAAGACAACCCTCAGATGCCATTCATTGCAACTCGGGGATATGACAGTGTGGTCTGGAGCCGAATTTACTCAAGAGAGACCTCTGATCTTGAGGAATATCAAGTTGAACAGGCAAGTTAAATCCGAATCACCAAAAATCCTCAAAACTGATAACATGAATATCACCAGCTTGAATTTAATGTGTTTCCCGACATCTTTTCTAATCAGGTTGGTAAAATTCTCAAAGAAACTCTTGAGGCTGTCGGGGCCAAGGCGATGGTGGTCGGGCATACTCCCCAGTTGTCAGGCGTAAACTGGTACATTTATCGAAACTCACTCTCTGAATATCTTAAGAACAAGATATTTGCAATTCTCTGATGGAATAATCGTTGTTTGGTTAGTGAATATGGTTGTGGAATATGGAGAGTTGACGTGGGGATGTCCAGTGGTGTTCTAGACTCTAGACCAGAGGTATGTGACAACCTTGGTTCTTAACGAGTCGTTTTTATGTCTTTGCAACATATGTTCTCAGAGACGATGACTGTCTCTGGTGTTGTTTCTTCAGGTTCTAGAGATAAGAGGGGACAAAGCTAGAGTAATAAGGAGCAACCAAGACAGACTTCATGAACTTCAAGTTGCAGATTACATTTAAAAAGCTATTTCAAAGACACCTACAACTCTCATGATCAAGATTCATACTTTTCAATATTTTAATCAGAATGAACAAGAAAAAGCAGGCAGAAGTTTCAGACAAGAGACACAGTTAGTAGAAAGATTCAGTTGAAGTAACACCAAACTTTGTACTCTATGTATGTATATGCATGTAAATATATGTATATGAATCATCAGAAACATACAATATTCATCAAGCACAGGGTTTGTATAGCAAATATTGGGAAAAGATGTGATTTTGTTCTTAACTCTTAGGAAAAAGAAAACACTTACTATGGAGTTTGAGAAGTGGATGATCTCAATCTTCGAAGCTGATCAATCCAACGGTCCTCGTTAACATCAGAGGCCCAATCAGGAGCTGTACCAGGGAACGATATGGCTCGCATTGCCTCCATAACCATAGTTGCATTCTCCACCATTAACGCCGATCTCCTGCGCCGCTCCTCCTCCTCCTCCTCCTCCTCAAACGCTGTACGGATCTCAGATTCTGGCGTCTCTATGCCTTCTTCCTCTTCTTCGCTCTCGGTTTTGGGCTCTGTGTGTCCGTTTATACTAATAGAAAAGATTCCTTCCCCGTCTGATTCGGAGATCATACAATGGCCGTTCGAGAGGCCGTTGCTGTAGCCATCTCCGTTTATCGGAGGATGATTGTCTTCCTCGTCGTGTCCGCCGTCTAGATCTACGGCTGAGATTGGCTCGTAGTAGTCATGTGAATCTTCCACGCTATTAGAATCCGAGTCGCTCCCTGCGTTGTTCTCTGCAAATCATGCATATCAGATACCAAATATTAAGCAGATCCAAATTCCAAAAACTATAGAGAGTGAGAGCAAGACAAATCTGGTTATTCCCCGAATCTGGTTATAGTATAAAGAGGGAGAGGAGAACCTTCCATGTGAGATAACCCTGAGAAAGATAGAGAATCTTCTCGTGCTTTTCCGATTTGACTCGGATTTGGGGGAAAAATGATGAATTTGGCTTATCTATCACGTGTAAAGGCACAGATTTTGATTAAAATATTTGTAAGATAAAAATTAGAGAGCTCAGATATGGCTTTTACATCTTGAGAATTCAGATGAATGCGATGGACCCAACCATCGCTTATGCCAAATTTCTTCACAGCTCGAATGCACCAGCCGGGAATCGAACCCGGGTCTGTACCGTGGCAGGGTACTATTCTACCACTAGACCACTGGTGCTTTGTTGGTAACAGCTAACTTTGATATTTATATATTCCCTAAAGTTATTATACTTTTTTAACTTAACTCTCATCTAATCGATTATATACAAAATTCAATATGTTACTATACGAAGAAGGAAGTTGGTCAGTAATTAACTTGCAGGAATATGTTGAAAAAGGTTTTGGATATTTACGGAACGAGAGGCTGAATAAAGAACTAGCTCGCTTGGTTTTAATTTTGATTTGCTCTTAGGACATGGATGATGAACCTGTTAATGGAAAGGAACATCATGTTAGATGCGAAAAGATAAAGACATTGAGGCGCCATCAATGCGGTTAATCTTCCTCCATTCTTCTATGAACCAAATGTGATATTCAGTACCATCTAAATAGTTATGTTTAATATAAAAACCTGACCTGTGTTGTAAAGGACACGAAACAGCAAAAAGGTATTGGAATTTGGAAGTAGTTGTAACACCAATTGCATCAAATACAACGCGAATCCGGTTCTTATTCTTGAATCATCTGATGATTGCTACGGAGATCTTGCAACCTTCGTTCGTTACGCTTCTTGATTCCTTCTCTGAACAAACTGCTACCTGTGCATTCTGAGTTTTTATTGGATTGAGCCTGCCGGCTTAGTATCCTGAGTTCTTTGCTCCTCAAGTACTCTGCACCTAGTGCTTGGACTGTTTGTGAATTCAGAACACAATCATATGCACAATAACAAACAATCAAAAGGTAACACTGGGTTTTTAGCCTATACACAAAGCAATCATTCAAAACCTATTTAGAACTAAGAACTCTGTTTGCAGCAATGCACTTCAAAAAGCACATCATATAAATGTAAATACCTGAATGTGAGGATGTTAGCGAGGCAGCTGAATTCCGTAGTCTCCTTACTTTCTCAGCAACATCCAAAACTTCAGAAAACTCTTCTGAATTTGTTTCAATAAGACTATGATCCTTCTTAAGGCTTAATAGCGCTTTTTCAGATGCCTAGATAAAATGTCAGCGCAAGCAATTGTAAAGAACAAAAACTGATCAGTACTTACATGTGGCAACATGAACTCATATATCACAGAAGTAAGAGTAAATCACTAATTACCTTTTCTGCAATTGAAGTGAATCCATTCTCCATAGACTGGACTGCGAATTCGGTCCATTCTGAATGCGAAACCCTTATCCACAAACAGCTATGAGACTTGATCTCTCGCAAAGTTAGCGCCTCATATCTCATAGCTAAACAACTCTACTCAAGATATAACAAAATCAACAACATACATAAGATTGTGAGAAAATATTCCAAATTTTTGCTTCTAATCATGAGTTTACTTAGATTGTAAACAACTAAACTCAGTAGATCCATAATCTATGTTCAGAATTTAATCAGATCTACAAAACACAGGACACAAACCTCTATATCGCCGATAAGAGCAAAAGCACGAGCGAAGAATTCAAGTACAGAGAGCTTTGTAACTGTGGATTCTCCAATAAGCTCGCCGAATACGACAGATGATTCAGATCTCATGAAATCTCTCAAGCGGAGTCTAAGATCCGAATACGATTTCACATTCGCCGCAACAAGAGACATCTCGAGAATACGAAGAGTTTCTTCGTCGAACCTGCAAAATCAAGTGAGAATATATAAGAATCGATTCAAGTCAAAACACACAAAAGAGGAAGCTGAGATCCGTAGATAAAAAATCGAAGGAAACGAAGAAGAACCTTCTCTCTTGTATCCGATTGATAAATAGATAACTCTCATCAGCGATCATCGTCTCCGACGTTTTTTTTCTTCTCCAGAGAGAAATTGGCGGGTCAGATCTTTTTTGGGGAATTTTTTGATTCGTGTCGTTGCCCTATGTTTTGAATTTTTACAGCGTATCTTAGGTTTAACGGCGCATTTTAAGAACTCATCTAGGCCTTGATTTAGGTTTAAGTGTGGCCCATTATATCAAATGAAGCCCAATAAGGTATTCAACATATTAGGGTTTTGAAAAAACCTTTGCCTCTGAAAACAGAAGACAGATTATTTTCTCACGACCTCCTGGCCAGTTGCTATTTAATAAAAAAAAAATGGTGAAAGGACGACAAGGAGAACGCGTCAGGTTCTTCACATAATGCTTCTTGTTCTCTTCTACTTTTCTCTAAATAAACTTAAGATTGATTCTGAGAAATCGCTGAATCATTAGTTTTGTTACCCTTTTTGTAGATCTCGCATGCTAATAATCCTATATTACATGTTTTTTTTTTGTATATTAAATGTTTGATTATGTTTTATACCCGATTGTTTTTGAACTATTTTGCTCCAAAACGCAAAGCTTTGCGTTAAAGTCTGTGTTCTTCATCACCAACCAACAACGGTCCAAGGATCCAATCTACGAGGGACACGTCATCACTGCATTAATATGGATAACGTGGCTATTTAATGTACACGTGGCTTTTCGCATACCAATGTAACCGATAATTAAAATAAAATATAAATAAAGTCTTCTACAAAGTGCGAAGAAGGCAAACGAAGCAACACACCATTCTCGCAACAAAATCATGGCGTCGATACAGAGCAAGCTTCTTCTCCTAGTATGCTACGTCTCTCTTCTCAGCTTCGCATCATCATCGTCTTCGTCGCCTGATCTCTCTGGTGTGATATCGCTACCATCTTCGTCGTCGGAGAAAGTCTCCTTGGGCTTATACTACGAGTCTCTATGTCCGTACTGTTCTTCCTTCATAGTTAATCATCTCGCTAAGCTATTCGAAGACGATCTAATATCAATCGTCGATATCCATCTCTCTCCTTGGGGTAACACCAAACTCCGTCCCGATAACGTCACCGTCGTTTGCCAGGTCTTCTTCCTATACCTTTGTTTTCTTCAATTTTTTGCGAAATCGAATCTGATCCGATTCGGTTAAACTTTGAATCACACAAATACTAAGAGAAACAGCTTTTAATTGAACTCGAATCTGAGATTTGATAAAAATTGGTAAATTCTCCCTTATGGATTAAAATGGTGATTGTAGAGATTTACAGAGATCTTGTTGCTTAATTTGTTGCAGCACGGGGCGTTTGAATGCTTATTGGATACAGTGGAAGCTTGTGCAATTGATGCTTGGCCAAAATTGGTAAGTTCGGTGATGTAATGATAAGATTTGTTTGTAGCGGAAAATTTGTCCTTTTTTAAACATTACTATGTAATTTAGGATTGTTGTTACTTTCATTGCAGAGCGATCATTTCCCGTTCATTAACTGTGTCGAGAGTTTTGTGATTGATGATAACTTGCATATTTTACACATTTTACCTTATGTTATGCATTAGAATTAACTCATTTAGGTTGCATTTAGTATCATATAGGTTGCATTTGCATGTTCTTTCGTGGTTTTCAGGTTTAAGAGTGCAATTATGGAAAAAACAGAGAAGTGTGACGAAAAGCGTCAAAAAGACACTCGTTTAAGACGTTCCCGCCGTTGGATCTTTATGAAATTTTACCACAAGATAGCCACAGATGTTAGCTTTCATTTGGCGGTGGTTTGAGATGATTTCAACGGTTAGATCTAAAGTTATTCCAATTTTACTTCGTATCGGTTTGTTGTACGGTTTGAAGTGGCCGATACAAGAGGAAAAAAACCCGAAGACGCGTATCGACTTGTTGTATCGGCTTGGCACGGCCGATACGAAGGAAACCGAGTGAAGCAAGGCTACCGGCCGCGTATCGACCGGATTGTATCGGTTTCTTATGGCCGATACAAGGCTGAAATTTATAAGGAAATCGGTTTTATGTTGTAAAAAGGAAAACCAATTCCTAAACCAATTGGGTTTCCTTTATTTTATTTTGGTTTTGATATTATATTAGGGTTGGGATGTTTTGACACCACCCGATCTGAGTTTTTCTTTTTCATCTTTTATCTTTTCCATCGCTTTGTTTTTTTCTTTGGACTTTGGAGATTTCTTGGTGATTCTTTGGCCACTTTGTGATCTTCATCATCATCAATAAGAGTTTTCGAACCCTTTATCTCTTTGATTTGTTTATGTTTATGCTTTCTTCAATATCCATTGTTTTAAGATTCAACATGCTTAGTGAGTAGTTTCCTTAGACAATTGGGTTAGGGTAAAAGGGGATTGATTGAATCTAAGATTAATAATTGTCTAGGACTTAATAGATCATAAACTTTAGTCTTTGGTAACAATCTTAAAGCCTTAATCGAGTTGGCCATTCGATTATTGAACCCGGAAACTTTATGAATCGAGAGATTATAAAGGTTCCCGAACAATTACCTTAGAACCAAGCCTAGCAACAGAGAGATCTGTGTTAATAAGCTTGGTGGTTAGAATTGATTTGTTCTTAAAGTTTCTCGACGATTAAACTATCCAAGACATTGTTTTAGTTTAATTGTTGAGAAAAGGATCATTGCCACGAGAGTGGATTGATCTAAAATCGTTTTCAAAACCTTAAAGTTATTTTTGTAAAAGACAATTTGAAATCGAAAGTTTAATCTCCCTTAAAACACCTTAACTTTGATTGTTTAGCTTTTAATTAATCTTTTCAAAACTCTTAATTCGCGTTTTTATTTGTTTGATTTTCGGTTACAAAAACATTCTCCAACAATCTTTTTAATCACGCTTAAACTAAGTTTGTTTCTTATAAATTCAAGTAAATTGTTTGCTCCTGATTTGGTTTGACATCTTAAGTACTACAATTAAGATATTAGATTTAACGGGGTAAAATCTCGTTTATCAATTGAACACGAGTATGAAAAGTGGGAGACTTGCTATGAGAAGCTTAATCTTGACTCAAAACCTGTTGCTGATTGCCTAAGCAGTGGACATGGTGACAAGGTTAGGCCTTCTTTCTTGGTGTAGTTTGTTTTCAAGTGTTCTTGCTTGTTTCGCCACTATTTTTTGTTAAATTTTTGTGTTGTATGGTTGGGCAAAGAATATATATATATATGTATTTGACGTACCATGTCTTTGCTTTGAAGTGTATGTGCATTCGTTACTAATCTTTTGTTTTCATTTTGTGTAGCTTGTGTTGCAGTATGCTGCAGAAACCAATGCGCTTCAGCCGCCTCATCAATACGTGCCATGGGTAGTCGTAGATGGTCAGCCACTTTATGAGGTTCGGTTTTTTAAAAAAATCTTTAAGGGATGAATCTTGAGTCTTGACTACAAGCAATCCACGCTCTCTTGCTCTATATTCACGTATCAATCATTCAGACTTAAGATTTGGGTTCATTCCCACATATTGTGGATTTAGTAGTGTCTTATGATTTGGGTTTATGCTTACAGATTGATTTGGAATGTGCTTGTGCTTTGATGTTTCATGGCTTTGAACTTACCTTGGTTTCTCTCTGTGTTCACTGCAGGATTATGAGAACTTCATAAGCTACATCTGCAAGGCTTACAAAGGCAACAATGTGCCCAGCTCGTGCGCCAAATATTCTTCAGACAACGCCATTAACAGGGTGAAAGTGAAACACTTTCCTCTTGTTTGCTGGAAAGGAGTTAAGATGTGGGATTGGTTGGAACATATCAGAACCTCTTTCTTGTCACACATGGGCATCCCAGGCCTGCTATAAAAATCTCATCTTTATGTTATGTTATTATGTGACAAAACAATCTTGTCCCTGAGATTTGATGAAGATGGTTATAATCTATAAAATCATAAGGTGTGTGTTGTTGTGTTGTGACTTGTGAGACCTTTAAAGAATCACATTAGCTACTGTTATATGAGCCTATTTCATTTACTTACGATATTGTTAAAATTAACAAATACAGAAATTGTAGGTCAAGAGACATACTTGTGTACCTATAGTTGAATGTATAACAGTAACATCAGGACCGTGACCCACCACTCACCTCGACGTTGACCATAGCATCAATATGTCGGAATAATATGAGAAATTTGATAAGAAAAAAATGGTTACTCTTTCAAATTTGTTTTTTTTTTACAAAAATTTAAATTTTGTTTGTACGGTGCGTTGAAAGACAATTGTCTGTAGATTAATTCATTTTTAAACATTACAAAGCCGGGAAGTGGTCTTCGCGGCGGGATCCATTCCCAGATACGATAGTGTAGAAATAGTTAATAGGCAGGTTATTTGTGCCACAAATGTTAACAAAAAAAACATTACAAAGCAACCATAAACTTTAGTTACAAGTTTAGTCTTCTATAATCTATGAAACATAACACTAGAAAGATCTAATATGTTATGTTTCATAAACTTATATATTTACATTTACCGACAAATTGATCATTTTACTCAACATATGTCTTAAATTATATTATTTAGATTGTTCATTGTCTTAAGCCTGATGATGGGTCCATTACATGCATGTTGCTCTTGACTTCTAGTCTTTGATCAAAACAAAATGTAATTAATGTTATCTAATTGGTTACAACCTAACAAATGTAATCATAAATACTAAATAGTAAAATATAATAATGGGGGGATTGGCTGCTGGCTCGTCTTTATCAAAGCCCATGTGGTGATTAGGAACAAAACAAATTTGGATTATATGATTTTGAAAGGACCGCGAATTATAACCTTATCATTAATAGAGGAAAAAATATCTCTAAGTATAGAGACTCGTAATGCAAACGCTAATGTTACATTATAGGCTAATGCGAATTTGTGTATGAGGGGTCATGAGGTAAAAAAAGGGTTCAAAAACACACGTGTAGAAAAACACGTATTTGGACACAGTAAACATTAACAATAATGTCTCACGAGTCACGATCTTGGGTCTGTTCATGCGTCTTTTACCATTTCTCCAAAGTTATTTATATACACGTGCGTGTGTACGTATATGATAACACATACGTACACCTCTTGTTCATGATGAGACTAGATACAAAATAAAAATGTGTAACCATTCATCACTAACAGAGATAAAGTTAATTATTTATTTATTGAGTTATTTATTGGCATTTATATAAAAAACGAACGGAAAATTATGTATTAGTATGATTTAAATACATAGATGACATAATAAGAAAAACCACTGTAATTTTCTATACGTTTTTTTAGCTCAACTAAATTGTAGTTTATGCTAGAAAAAAAAGAGTAATACTTGTTTAATAGAAAAATATGGGAGAATTACAAAACTACACCATTTGAATTACATCTCACAAAACTACACCATTTCAAAATTACTTCACAAAATTACACATAAAAATTCAAAATTAAATCCAAATAAACCCTACCCACACAATCCTACCTCCTTAATACTATGCCCTAAACACTAATTAGCAAACCCAAATGAAAATATTTTAATTTTGGTAAATTTTTAAAGGGTAAATCAAACTTTTAAAATTTTGAAAAGGTGTAAACATGTGAAAAAATTGAATTAGGTAGAGTTTTATAAAGGAAGGGATGAAATGGTGTAGTTTTGTGAATTTCTCTAAAAATATTTAAACATTATAACATTTTATAATTTTCATTTTAAAAGGCGTAGTAAATAATGATAAATTAGTAGTCATCGATGTATAAGATTGTATACGTACATTGCTCTTACGTACACACGCAAGTTTAAGTGTATATACGCAAGCTGAAAACAACCTCCATCATACTCTATAATCAATATATATCTTCCTCTTTGGTAATCTTTGAAGTCTTTAATACAAACTAAATTTAAATACCATGTTAATTAGATATGATGCCATTTGATATAAAAAAAAAATCAAGATCTAAGCAATTCATATAAAACAAAATACATTTTTGAAATGTAAAAAGTTAAAATTCAAGAATTTTATAAGAATTCAAATTTCGAGAATATAATGCATCATCGAATTACCTCAAGGATATGTAATAATAATCAACTTAAAAAGAAATTTAGTTACTCCGAAAGTAAGTTCATACATATATATATATAAATATATATGCATATAATATAGTTACCTCAAGGAGACATAATAACAATAATTGATAATATAATTTAATCTAATTAAGGCGGCACGGCCTCAGCAACAGACGGAGCACCAACGACGTTACAACCATCTCCGTCACTTTGTCTAGACGGATTAACGTCAAATCTAACGGTATTATTAACGGTTGCAGGCCGTTTCCGTTTCTTTTTCTCATAAGGAATCCCACGAGCTTTAGCTTGACTTTCTCTAACTTCCCTCAAATAAATCCTAACCGCACGTGCAGCGAACGGATTCGAATCTGGCCGTCCACCGTTTTCTTCATAAGCAGCTCTTAACCGTCCGATCAGAGCATCAAGAGATCCCCAAGCTTGCTTTAGAGGACAAGCACAAGGAGAAGGAGGCTGGTTATGACCAAAGTAAGGACATATCGCCACGTGGACTTTTGTCTTACCGAACTGGTCTAGGTATTTGAGAAACTCGATCACGTGCGCTCCGCTACAACGTGACAAAGCTAGAGGTGGCTTATGGTTCTTTAGGTATTGCAAGAACGTGTTCCAGTCACGTCTCTTTTGTGACTCGTAACGGCTAGGTGTTGCTTGTGGTGAAGAGACCAAAGATGAACCCGGTTCACTTCTGTTAACCGGGTCTGGTCGTTGTAACCCGGAATCCATCAAAAACTAGGGTTTTGTTTTTTTCTTTGGAGAGAGTTTTGAATTAGTAGTGTTTGTTTTGAGAATGGACTAGTGGATGGAGAATATAGTGTTTAGTGTGTTTTAAAAGAGAGAGAGAGAAAGAGTGTGAGGTTTTGTTAGGTTTTGTGATTTTAATTATTTATTTAATTTGTAAAAAAAAAGAAAGGGGGAAATAAAGGGGGTTTTGGAATGAATGGTGAGGATTGTGAAAGAAGTAGAGAATGAAGAAAAAAGAGTGAAAAAATAGAAAAAATGTAAGAAACTAAATCACGTGGTCATGGCCCTACTCACTAGTCACTAGCCACTTGAAACTTTTTTACTATTCTATTTAGGTCAAGTGTGGGGCCTTTGCTTAAATCTTTTTCAACTTTTTAATTATAATTATACGTGCCAGTATTATTAGGATGGAATTATTTTCTAGATGTTATTTGGAACTTTAAACCAATCAACAAATAGAAAATATGGAAGATAGATCTGAAAATAATCTATTAGTATAATTTAAAACTATAATTGCTTTATATCGTGAGTGAGTGATATTCTCACAAATAGCGATTATTCATATATGATATATATATAAAATTATCTTAGTTGACAAAAAAAGAGAGACGTTTAAAACGCATCAGATTACATAAATTAAAAAGATGGACCACATTAAATAGATTTTATTTGTAAAAAAAAACACATTATATATTGCAATGACTTGTTATTTGGAATCTGACAAACATAAAAGTTTGAGAATACAGCGTCGAGTACATCTCCACCATCCATTTATGGCAAAATTAAAAATATTTGACCCCACTCTGCATTATGCGTGCGTGTGCTTGAATGTATTATTCTTATTTTATTTTATTTACATTTTATTTTGTTGGAATTTATAGAATTAGTCACATAGACATCTCAATTACCTTGTACCTGTTGTTACAGGTTTCAATACATATGAAAATAATTTGTCTTTTTATTAATACCTTTTTTATTTTCATAATATATAGTATATGTTTTGGACCGGACATGTATATATAATAGTGCCGTTCATGAGTTTTGAAATTTTTAGAAGGGCCGCATTCTAAAGAGAAAAATATGGGTCGATTTTACATTTTTTTAAAAAAAAATGGGCCGCTTTTCATACTAATTTTTTTTAAAAAAATTGGGCCGCAAGCACGGGCTTGTATGGAGGGAATCGGTCGAGCCATAGGCTCATTGGCTATCATGTACAAAAAATGATTATTGTTTCTAAAGCTAAACAATTCTTTATTTTGGTGTGACACAAAAGAATTATATACACAAACACATAATGTATGGTAACCCTACATATATAATTAATTAAACAAACAAGCATAATTAATTATGGCTACCCATTTTCTGAGTGTATTGTTTTTTTGTTTGTTTTATTCAATAACTCAATAAGAGATTAGGTACTGTCCTTTTAACATATAACACAATGTCATGGTATGCCCATTGACAAGACGTCATAACATTTATATATATGCATTGTTTTCTTTTATCCATAAACACTTCGTTTATTTATCAAAATCATGAAAGATTTCTATATGCATTGTTTCCTATTTATAGTGATTTTTTTTGGCTGAAAAGCTATTTATGTGTCACGCGGGTAGCTAGTCAAATTAAATAGGTAAGACATTTTTGTTAAACAAATTATACTTGAAATAGAAATTTTGCTTCCTCTGGACTTTTTCTTTAATACAAAGTCGAGGAGACGAACAAAATTTAATTTAATTCATAAATATATAGTATACTTTATGCATAAATCATTATGCCAAAAGAAACTATATATGATGCGATTTGTTTTTAATTCATATTTTTGTTTCCTACTAACTGCAAATCTGCAAAAAACTCAAAAACCATAATATTTGTATACTTTATGCCAAAACTATTATACCAAAAGAAACTATGATGCAGTTTGTTTTAATTCATTTGTCTGTTACGTACTAACTGCAAATCTGTAAAAATTGAAAACAATAATATATGAGAATGATAAATAAAAATTGACAAAACGATCAAGAATCCGATGCCTATTTTGTCTACCACTATAATGTATAATCTCTAATTAGGAGGCCATAGAAGTCAATGTTGTAGCCCCCACAATATGTTTATGGGAAATAAAATATGAATAAAAATGATAATAAAATTGAGAATTTGATAAATTGAAATTATTGGTTGGTGCTTACGACCCACCACCCACACACATCAATATCTTTTATAACGACTATTCAATCTCAGTTGTTGCCTGGTGGATGTTGAATCGTTGATCATTCCAAATTAAATCATCTTATGTTTTTCCAATACATATTACTATTTCCAAAACTTGATTCCATTTTTTAATAAATTGTTTTTGTTACAACCTCGAAACTGAAATAAATCAAAACTTAAAAATAATATACAAGTAATCTATATTTTGAGTTTTGACCATAGCTGATCTTATTCATATGTGCGATCGAGTAATAAAAATTATAAACTATATAAGTAAATACTAATAGTATATAGTTTTTATTTGACTATTTAAGAACGCATGGTCCCGTAGCTCAGTTGGTTAGAGCGTTGGTCTTATGAGCCGAAGGTCGCGGGTTCGAGCCCCGCCGGGACCATTTTTATTTTTTCTTAAAAATTAGCGTTGACAAAAGATTCTCTATTAAAAAAAAGATACTAAACAGAAAAACACCTGAGAAAAGATTCCTCATTAACAATGTAAGCTTTGGCCACAATAACGTTGATTTAAATTTGTAGCAACACACTCAAAGACGATTGACTCTAGGTCCCTCCAAACAGTGTGCAAAGTTATTTCAGTCGAATCTATTAAAATAAAGTCAATTATTGTGTAAAAATATGTATATATAGGTGTTGAAATTACAAGAGATTTGGGAGTATAAAGAAGAATATTTGGCTGGATAAATTAAGAACTGTAAATCTTATTAGCAGATAAAAGTATTTTAACCCTTTAAAAGACCAGAGTTGTGTATTTTTGTCGGAATAAGTTTTGTTTGTTGATTTTTCAGTCCATGAGTTTGTAACGCTTCTCCTGAACACCAGAAACTCCCATCTGTATCTCTATGATAGTGTGAAGTGGCATCTGTTTCATAACATTCACAAACAACAATGTTGTTATTATCATCTATGCGTCGTCTTAACAGATTTGGACTTAAAAAATGGTTTTATATCATCATAATACCTCCATCTGGGGTATTTCTTTGAGAGGACGATCCGCAAAATATGAATACAAAGCTCTTAGAACAGCCTGTGTAAATACCATAATTTTATAATGTGAACAATTTCTACAAAACTCCATAGTCAAAGGTTTTAGACACTAAAAACTAGTATATGTTTAATCATTTTGGAGAACTAACCTGGTGAGATATCACGACGACGGGAGCTCTTTGTCGTTCTAACTCAATGATCACAGGTTCAAGCCTGTATTGTCAATGAATCAAATTTGGTCTCAATGTTTAGTTTATACGATTACGCGTGATAAGAAAAAGAAGAAGAACATACCGTTGAATTACATCAAGGTAGGATTCTCCACGAGGGTATCGGTATCTCAATTTATCCTTTTTCCGAGATCTGCAGTCATATGTACACAAGGATAGTTAGAGAATGTGTGGTCTAATGCCATTTCTCAGATTCTATTAAAACTCTTGAAAATCATAACTGATATCATTTTTCACATATAAAGATTCTACCAAGTTACTTACTCATATTCTTCTGGCATATTCTTCTTTATCTCTTCGTAAGTCATTCCATCGCAAACTCCAGAATTTATCTCATCCAAGGCACGCCATTGCACCTAAAGATGAGAATATAAGAAAATGATTCTCTTGCAGTAAGGAATAAAGATTCAACAGAAATTCTGGCATCTGGTAAACACCAACCTTAGGAAATCCGACTATGGAACTTGCCGTTAAGATTGTTCTCTGAAGTGTGCTTGTCCAAATCTGAAGTTAAAACGGCGATCAACGCTAAAGTATGATCATGGAACAGCATGATGTTTTTTGTGATCTTGTCGCAAGAAAAGGTTTCAAGGATGAGTTCAATGCCTAGGCTGCTGTACTAAAAGTAATAATACTCATGGTCCATGTCTAAATGAACAATATTTTTTCTGGAGCTTAGAAGTTAATAGACTAATTCAACATATTCATTTTTTCTAAACCAAGAAATGACTCCCTTAGTCCTAAGAAACCTAAGCAAGAAGCTTTCTATAAAACAGTTGCCAATACTTACCGAAGCAGCCTTTTCATTTTTCAGTCGCTTTTCCACAAAATTGGCAAGTTTCTTTGAATAAATTTTTCCAGATTCACTGCATTACGATGTTGAGAAAGGTTAGGAGAAAACAATTTCATATTTAAACAAAAAATACAGTTGCAACGCTAAAGTTACCATATTACTTAATTGGCAATCTAAGAAAGTTGATCACAAGAGGAAATAACAGCAAAAGTTAACCACAAGAGGAAATAACAGCAAGACTTGCGAAGACAAACTATTGAGATGGATCCATATAAGGAAATATGAAATGGGAAACAAAATGAAAATAGAACCCATCAGCATCAGTGCTCAGAGCAGAAACTGGCATAAAAAACATGTGGAGGTAACTAAGCAAAAATATACCTTATTACACTGTCTCCTCCAGTTCGGCCTCTAACATTATCCATACTTTCTCCATGTCGAGTGAGTAGTATTGGTCGTGGAGTGAGATGCGTATTCACCTAATTGAAGGTTAGTAAAATTAGATTCTTCTAAAGATAATTATTCTTATTGAAAATGTTGACGATGAAATTAATCACTCGTGCAAGTATATAACTTGTAAGCTGATCTTGGATCATACATAGGCTAAAGACATTTAAATATATAAAATAAGTAAGGGAGATGGCCAAATCATACCAAGAAAAACACAATTCTTCCAGGAAGGTAACCACTAATATTGTTCACCTGCAATAAAATAGATTAACGGTTATGAAGGAAACACAGTAGAGTGTCATATTAAAATCAGTATGTACGCCTTCAGTGATACGTTTCTTCGTAAGGCACATATGTGAAACATACTTGTATTTGTCCACTATTACCGCTGACCATATCAATCATTTTGATGTAAGAACCTTCTTCCACAGGCTCATAAACCTGGTAAGAAAAGAACAAACTCAACATTTGAATCCAGTACCAAGACAATGGTGCATCAAAGCTGAGTCAACTATGCATTATCAAGGCAAGTAGGACACGTTTAGAAGATAAAGGTTGTATAGTCACCCTCTCATAATTGGCCAAACGGTCTCTAAAGTCTTTCACTCCAGCTTCAAAATCCATCCTGCAGAATAGTGTAAGCACATAGTTAAGAGTTTAGAAAGCTCTTCTGTGAAGAGAAAATTTAGTAGCTGGCAGAGTACATACTCTTCTGAATAGTCAGGACTTTGCTGAATTTTAAGACGGATATTTCTTTCAATAATGCGTTCATCATTGCATAGTGTCTCCAGAAAAATGATCTTTATAAGAGAAGAAGGTAAATCAGTTAGTGAATACTTACACAAGATGGTCATGACAGCATTATAAGCGCTAGATCAGATGATTTTATGAAAAGACACAATGTTACCTAAAGCATGAGAATCAACATCACAGTATTTCGAAGCTTCATACCTTACACTTTCCTTCAGCCATTTTCATCAACATATTTCGTCGAGCTCGGGTGCTATTAGTTGCATCAAAGATTCCGACCTACAGAGAAAAAAACGTTTTAGAATCCAAGAAACAGAAACCAGGAAACATCTAATGGAAAGATACTTACTTGACCACCTTCTTGCATCCAAGCTATCATGTCCTCCATTGCAAGTGCTGCTACCTAATGGCACATTATATATTAAAACTATGTACAAAGAAAAAGATAGATAGTGTTAACATTAATCAATGAATCACACAACTCCAATATAATAAATTAAGTTCAGGGGATCACAAGGATGATTACAGACACAAACTGGACGAGACAATAGCAAAATGGCCAAACTTTTACCTCGGTACGTGCCTCTACACCTTCTGGATTATCCCCTCGAAAGAAATCAGCACACTACAAAAAGCTCATTTGTTGCCCATCATATATCATTCAAAAGGGAGGGCAGAAACTTAATGAAACCGATATAAAATTCTAGCTTTACCATGTTAACTCCATGTTTGAGCCGCCGGTACTGTGAAGAAATAGAGCAAATATTGAGTCAATCTTTTCCACAATTGTTGCTAACAACATAATATTTGAAAAACAAATAAAATTCAAGGATTCAATGCAACAGAATGGCAAACCTTTCCAACATTAAAATGTTTAGTATCGTGCCCCAACCAGCGTAGATATCTTGTCAACTTTGCTGCAGTAAAAGTCTTTCCTCGAGCTGGCAAGCCTACCTAATACAGTTTGATGGGAATGGAGTCAATCAGAACATTCAGTCTTTAGAATTTAAGTTACTTTAAACAAAATAGCCAGCCATCCAAGTCCCGGCAATCAAACTACAAAACATAAGCTAGAAGGCTTGCAAAAAAAGTACGAACAGCAGTTATAGGACAAAAATACCAGGACAATGGCTAGATGTCTATCTTCTTTCGGTCCGAGCATTTGATCAGCTACGGCTGCTGCAGCAACAGCTCCAGCAGCAGCTGGCATTGAGTTCTAACAATTAAAATGAAAAAGGGTGAAACTACATCAACAAATCTTAACTTTCTGATAGTAAATACTAACTAATGCCAAACCTTGGGTTGTGCATCAGGTTTGAGATCAGCCAGGAACGAGCTAGCGCTAACAGACTTGATTAGCCTAGGGGAGCCAACACCACGATCAACAAATAGTCCCCTTTGACCATCTTTCTGCTGAAAAGGTGAAAGTATCTCCACCGACATGGACTCACCTGAAGCCGAATAGGTTTCCGAGGAGTCAGGAACAATGATTCTCATTTCCTACAAGTAACATGTATGACAATGTTTAAATAAGAGAGATAGCAGGATAGGTATCTACCATGCAACTAGTCAAAGTAAAACCTCTTTAGATGGAGATTCATCAACGCTAGCATCGGAAACTTTGGGACTGTTTGTGGTATTGTCATTAACAAATGAACCAGAGGCTGAAAGAGACCGCGGGTTCTCTGCATTGTCAGCCGCGTAAACAAGGGACGAGTGTTCAGGAGGTGCAGGAGCAGGAATTTCATAATGCTCAAGATCGAGCTCCAAAGATTCTGATGGACACTGCTACAAGAAGTAAATCGCCAGTATGGAAAAACCATTGATGTTGTTCTAAGTAGCATAACCAAAAAACATAAGAGATAAATTGAACAAACCGCCTCGGCAACATCAGGATTGATGCTGACATCAGGAATCCCACGAACTGTAGAAAGCTGGAAATTCTCCCTGTAAGCTCGCCAACTAGCAGCAAGATCGAATGGCGAAACTCTGTCAGCTTTGATATAGACTCGGAATTCGACAATCACATCGCCTTCAAGCTTAAACAAAGCTATCCTATCATCTCCTTCCAAGGAACCACCAGTAAGAAGCCTGTTTTGACCCTCCTCCACTATACAAGGCGTGTTTCTGTGCTTTGGCTTCAATAAAAACTTGAAATCCAAAGTCTCTACACATGAAACCAAAACCACAACAACAAAAAAAAACCGTGATGCAAAGGCTTTAGATTGTAGTTCACAGAAAACAGGCTTCTATTATAACATTGGCTAAGCTAATCGTACAATACCGTGATCAGGAGGAACAACGAAGCTCAGCTCCGACATTGACGCAGATTCACGTAGCAACGGAAGCTGTCGAGGAAAAATCAAACAAAAAAGGACGATGCAAAAACGCTTTCAGATGGATGAATCGGAAGAATACGAAAGGAAAATCAAGCGATGCTTACAGATTTGGAAGGATCCCAAGAGCCGATGAGAGGAGCAGAGCCGTAGACATGAGGAGTGAGCTCTCCTTCGACCTTAGGGTTCTCCATTTTAAGCGAAACGTAGAGCTGGCCTCCTCCGCCATTGGAGCCATCGTCTTCTTCCTCTGTATTCTTCGATGCACCTGACCCCATCGAAACCACCACAGTCGCTATTATTTTTCCCTTGTTTTTTTTATTTTCTAAATAGTGAATAAGAAAAAAAGAGATGCGTAACAGAAAGGAAGAATCAAACGGATAAGAGATTTGATTTGAGAGAATGAAAAGAAACGAAGCCTCTCCGCAGCTTTTTTTTTATTTCTTTTTCCGGAAATTTTACCGGATAAGAGCAAATACGTGGTGTTTGCTTACTCGGGTCGGATTGTATCGGGTCGGGCTATTTTGTTATGTAGCTTATTGGGCCTATGTTGCCTGCCTACTTGTGGTCTGAATATTTCGAGGGGTTGAATAAATATGGTGCACTCTCTTACCCTACACAAGCTTTCATACCCATCAAACCCAGAGCTTTCAAAGATGTCAACAGCTATAACTTACGGTTCATCTTCTATACAACCTTGAAAATTAACGAGACAAATGTAGACCATCTCTGTCCCCAAGACAAAACCATCCAAAAAAGGATTACACAACATACCTTTAACAATGAACCCACTGTCTTCCCGACTCAAAAACTGTAGACCAACCCAAAATGACTCAAGCAAAACCGCGATTCCCAAAACACTTAATACGACTGCAAAAACACGGGTAGATATAGATAGATAAGCCCCAAAACAATGCTAGACTCGAGATGGATGCGTCGAAGGACTTTAGAGGATAAATTACCCTGGCTCAGAAAATGTTGATGGAACCAGTATCTTCGGTTTTCTTTACCGAGCTAGTTTCCACTCCGGTATGCACCTTCTTAGCAGGTTTCTCCTCTGTTTTTTGTCTCTTCCACAGACAACTTCTAAAGAAGACTAGTGATATCAGAGGCATCTTTGCTCTCTTCTTTCTCTTCTCCATATTCAGCAACTTCTTCAAACTTTCACATAAACGCTTTGCAATCTGGCAAGAAAAATAAGAATTCATTACCACAACAAAGATTAGATCATGGTGTATTGGCGTATAAAATTATTTGCAACCTAAAACACATGCTTGATCGCCACAAATCAGTCTCCCTTAAGCAAAATCTAACAATCCTAGTTCTTATTTTGGTGATTCATGAACAAATTAAGGCATCAAGAATGAGAGTGTCATATCATATTCAGTAGCTATATAACAAGATTCATGAAAAAGGCACAATCTAATATCATACTTACTTTCAATTGAAGCAAATCTGATGCAGAAAATTTCATACGTAACCATTAACCTAAATACGGATCTAGAAGCAACTTAAAAGAACCCTAAAAGAAGTTTTTCCCAAAGTGATTAGCACAGATCTTTAGGGTTTTTGATGCCTTATAAGGAGTCGAGTCTTCCCCAGTGCTCTTACAACTTCGATTAAAATCAATAAAAAAAATCTCATGAAAATCGCTCGGAATCGTAACTAAACCCTAGAAATACAATCGGATAAAGTTGACCTAGAGTACAAAATCATTGGAGGCCAATACCGAATACACTTACAGATCTAGGATTGCGTCTTCATCTTCTTCGCTTGTTGTGACTGTAACCTCCTCAAGTCAAACAATCGGTGTGACCTGGGCTACAGTATCTTCTTCCTCGTCTATGTGTGCTTGCTCGCGTTCGGGTTCGTTGGTCGCCATAATATCTAGAGAATTCGTTAGTGGATTCTCTCTCTTTCTCTCTTTCGCAACAATGCGGCGAAGAAGAGAGACGAAGAATTTGGGAGTTTTGCAAATCGGATGCAAAACAACCGATATTTATAGTGGTGAATTACACCACGTCATTAAAAAGCTAACAATGGGCCGGCCCAATAATAAAATAGGTTAGCATTAAAACCGCCATAAGACTAATGTTTGGGCCCAAAAATAAATTAGGTTAACATTAAAATCGCCACAAGACTAATTGTTTTGGCCCAAAAAAAACAGGCTTCGTAACCCTAAAACCGTTACAAGAAGACTAATGTTTGGACCAGACAAACTCATCGGCTTCGGCCCAAAATTTCTTCGTTTAAATATTATGGGCTTGGGCCTAAAATTCAATCTCATTGCGTTAAGTCGTAGACAATAATCTGGTCTGATCCGAATCACATGTGCAAGCAAACAAAATCGGAGTCTGGGATTAAAAGACAACATTTGTAGTTTCATGTTATTATAATCACGGTGATATTGGCAACAACAATAAATAATGAGAATGATTTCGGTGGATAAATATGTAGAATCAACCATAATTGCCATTAATAAAACTAAAACCACCGCTAATTCATTTAGTAACGCCGCCGCCGAATCCAAATTACCCGGCGGTGTATTCGGATTTACAGAAACGTCAACTGTTGCTGACTCATCAGCCACGTCATCATCAGAGTACGATGATATATTGTATTCCAATTCTACCCTCGTTGACTCCGGATGCTCTGTTATTTCCCTTTCCTCTTCCAAAGCGTGGCTTCTAACAACCACCCAACCATCAGATTCCCAAATTGCCCCACCGTTTGACATCAAATTACGAATCCTTGCCATGCCCGCGAATTTGAAATCGGATCTCCACTCGTCCTCCTCTTCTTCCTCTTCTAATTCAAATCCCGAGTTGACCCAGTTTAAAACGCAACGCGGAGATGACTCAGTGTCGTTATACTCAGACAGAAACGGATGCTGCAAAAGCTGATCGCAACTCCACCGCTGAGTCAGATCTCGATTCAGGCACTTTTCTAAGAAATCTCGGCCAAGTTCTGACAGCTTCACCGGAAAATCTGGTAACTCGTCGGAGAAACCGATTCGACTCAGCGAATCAATCCCGAGATCTTCCCAAGCGGGTTTACCAGTGAACATCTCTATGACCGTGCATCCAATAGACCATACGTCGCTCTCTGGTCCTTGATACTCTCTTCTGATCACTTCAGGAGCCATCCAAAGAGGACTTCCACGTGGCAAAATCTGAGCCGTTGGAATCGATTCCCCGATTCTGAACGCCGATCCGAAATCCGCCAGCTTGATCCCGGAGCTCCGGCATACGAGTACGTTCTTAGCCTTGACGTCGCAGTGTACAAATCCTTGCGAGTGGACTTGACGGAGAGCAGAGACTAAAGACGCCGTGTAACGCCGTAGAAGAATCTCGTCGATTCCTCCATTAGCCACGTCACCTTCTGGGAGATACTCTAAGTGGAGATTCCGAAACGATGTCGTTCCTTCTTTTGTGACTCCGTCACCTATGTAACGGACGATGTTAGGATGAGGCTTAAGCGAACGGAGAACAGAGATTTCGTTTTCAATAGACTCAAGCTTAATGGGATGACACGTGTCAAGATCCACTGACTTTACGGCGAATACTTCACCGTTGGATTTGTTGATAGCCGTGCTCACTATACCAAAACTACCTTGTCCTATGCAAGTGCCGCGAATCCAACGAGATGACATTGAAAGAGAAGAAGTGTTTTTGATGCTCTGTTTCTCCATGTGTGCCAACTTTTGATATGCTGTCTTTATGGAACACGAAGCTACTTTATATATGTGTGTGTGTGTTTTAAAACTGTAAAAAATTGTGAACATGAAATAAAGTTTCAATTGTTTTATTGTGTTCTGACATGGACAACCCTCGTACACTTGTCTTTGTGATTTGTAAAGTCTCTAATCTTTTTGAAAAATTTCCCACGTGGATATGTTATGTACAACACAAAAAAACTCAAGTCTATCTCATTAGATTTTGCACAAATTCTACCATGTTCGATTTGTCAGTTTTGGATTTTTTTTACTAAAATAATTTATGTTGAAATCTACAATTTATATCCGAATATATTTATATATAAATGGGCAAATGCACAAATTTCAGTCTGTTGATTTAATCGAGTTATTTGTTGTTATGAAAAACATGACAAAAAAATCACCAAAAAAATATTTTTTTAGGAATTAGTAGAAAAATGTGTTAATGTGGCTAATGACACTTGGAGAAGTTTCTTGGGATGATTGTGAGAAACAATGCACTTGACCATTCTCACTTGATCCTTATCCAACAAGAATCAAGTTGCGGTTTGATCTTGTCCATTAAATATTTACTCCACAAAGGATAAAATCACTGCCACTTAGCTTCACGTAACTGTTTATTCATTTTATAAAGTACAACATTTAAATATGGTCTTGATCAAATGATAGGATCACCTTAACGGATCGTGGATAAAACAAATGAACAAAACGTGTCGATAGATTTGAAACGATTGATCTGTTTAGTTTTGGTGTTGTTGAGTTAATAGGTTGACTATTACACGATTAGACAGTACAAATCATCGTCAAAGATTCATGAATCCAAACCATGTCTAGACAATCATACGGAGGGATAAAAAATGAGTTATGTTGTGATCAATTAATTGACAAAAATGGCTAGTGTAAACAGGAAGAGATCTGTTTACTTTTGTTGCTGTTGTTGTTGTTGTGTTATTACGGCACAAATCATTGTCATAGATTCATGAATCCAAACAATGTCTAGCCAATCATACGAAGGGATAAAAAAAAATTAGTTATGTTGTGATCAATTAACAAACAAAAAATGGTTACAATAAGAGAATATGTTTGTAAAGTAAGGATATCCGAATAAAATATCCGAAATGGTCAAAAGTCAAAACTCAAAAGGGGGTAGAGATGAGATTCGATGTTGCCGAAAGAAGTTGGCTTTAAAAAAAACGGTGGTCCATTGGAGTCTTACGTGGCATGAAACTATTGGTTGATATTCTCTTGTTGTCTGAAACGCAGATATTGGGAATTGACGTGGTTGATCAAACTCCACGCACAGTGAGAAATATTTTATCTACTTTTGTTTGTTGTTTTGTCTGGCCAATATATAACCCTACGTGAACGTCAAGTGCTATTTAAAGTTCAAACGGTCCACCACTATTTAAGCCAACTATTTTTATTTAATGTTTGTGTGGATAAAATATTAAAAACGTCCAAAATAAAAAGATACATATATTTTTTTTTTTGATACATATTGATACAAAATAAAATTAAATTAAAAATAAAATTAAAAAGATACATATTGTGATTTTTGGGACCCTTACCAATATTTTTCAAACTTAAATGTTATAATAGGAGAATTCACTTATTAGAATACAACTAAGACAACGACATCCCTCGAGAGGGCTTAGACAAGGAGATCCACTATCGCCCTACCTGTTTATCCTCTGCACGGAAGTGTTGATCTCACAGATAAGGCGAGCTGAAGAGGATAGGAGTTTAACGGGGATTAAAGTGGCATACGGGAGTCCCCCTGCCTCCTCCTGTTTGCGGACGACGGTTTGTTCCTATGCAGAGCAGATGGGAATCAATGCAGGACCCTCAAACAAATACTAGTCTCATACAAAATGGTGTCGGGCCAAAGTGTCAACTTTGAAAAGTACGCAATTACATTTGGCAAAAATATAGGCGGGAGGCGAGGAGAGAGATAAAGGACATTCGGGAATCGGATCGGAAGGAGGTTACGGGAAATATCTAGGTATCCGGAACGGCTACTGGGTCGAAGCAACAAATCTTCGCATATGTGCGCGATAGATTACACCAAAGGATTAATGGGTGGAATGCAAAGTTCCTGACTAAGGGAGGAAAAGAGATAATGATTAAATCGGTTGCCCAGGCCATACCGACGTATGTCATGCTTCCTGCTACCAAAGCGATTATGTGACCAGTTAACAAGTGCCGTGGCAGATTTTTGGTGGAAAACGAACGACAAATCCAAAGGAATCCATTGGATGTCTTGGAAGAAGATGTGTATCCCAAAAGAGGATGGTGGAGTAGGCTTTAAGTCATTTGCGATTTTAACAAAGCCCTCCTCGCCAAACGATTATGGCGACTTCATCGATTTCCCAATTCATTAGCGGCACGGGTCCTCAAAGGACGGTATTTCATAAACGTACACCCCTTTCAGGCAAGGAAACCATGTAGACCATCCTACGGTTGGAGGAGTATCTGGTCGGCTCGGGATCTTCTCAACGCGGGAGTAAGAAGGACCATTAGCTCGGGGGATCAATCGAGAGTATGGCAAGATAAATGGCTACGGATAGGCATCCTCGCCCGGCTGCGGCGCGGGGTCATACTATTATCCGGACACGAGGGTCTCGGACACGAGGGTAAACGGACGACTAGGGTGGAATATCCCTCTCTTGCGACAAATGGTGTGTCGAGAGGACATCCCCTTAATCTTGAGCATTGTTCCCCCGACACGTGGGCGGGAGGATAGCTTACGGTGGCACTATACAAAGTACGGAAACTACACAGTAAAATCAGGATACCAGGTTCTGTACTTAAATAAAAATGATGAGGAGATTCAAGCCCTCTTACAGGAACCATCATTCACGGCTTTAAAAAAGTTTGTTTGGAAATTAAAGTCTCCAAATAAACTCAAACATTTCTTCGGCAAGCTTTGGCGGGAACCTCCCGTTAAGGAACGATTAGTTTACCGACATATGGAGAGGGAGGCGAGTGTCCTCGGTGTGGACAAGAAGAGACCATCGATCATATGTTGTTTAAGTGCCCACCGGCGGTTCGGATATGGGCACTTGCGGGAGTTCCATCCGGACACAATCGATTCCCAACCGATAGTTTGGGAGCCTAACCTGGACTTTCTTTTCTCCGATGGAGGAATCCGAACGTGAAAATCCCGCCTTCCCATGGGTGGCATGGTATATTTGGAAGGCACGAAATGACAAATTATTCGGGAACATCGACGGGATCCGATGGACACCAAGGATTTAGCATTAGGAGAGTCGAGGCGTGGTGTACGGCACGGGAACTTAGAGCGCTCGGATGCCGGGGACGGTGACCGAGGGGTGGAAACACGGAGCGCGACACGAGTGCAGATGGGGAATTAAGTTGTTTCACGAGATGGTTCATGGAAAGAAGGTGATGCAACTAGCGGAGTGGGGTGGGTCCTCCAACGGGAAGACAAACGAACTGAGCTCGTCGGGCTTAAAGGGTGCGCCAGGAGTTTATCTCCACTTCATGCGGAATTACATGGGCTCTTATTTGCCATGGAGTGTTTGCATAGGTTCACGACCGGTTGTCACATCTTACACACGGACGCGGTGACCTCCGAAGATGGTCGCAACACCACGGGATTGGCCTACATTTACGTCCGAGTTAGATACGCTACGAGATCCGCAAGAGTTCTTTCCGGGCTTCACTTCGGTTTGCGACGGGACATGAACAAGAAAGCGGATTTACTTGCACGGCGCGCGCGTGGCGGGAAGGAGGTCTTCCATTTCTTGGTCCATTCTTCACTGGTTGGTTTTAATACGTGTAATGTATTCGAAAGACAATAGAGTCAATGTACTATCGTGAAAAAAAAAAAAAAAAAAAAAAACTAAGACAGCGACACTGCAACCTGTACTTAATACCGTACTAAATTCCCATATTTTCCAGAGGGTTTATGTATAAAGAAAGCTAAAAAGTAAAAAGACATAATGCGTCTCAAACAATATGTTTTCTGGTCAACAGAATAAACAAAAAAGCCCATTTAGAAAATAAGCCCATTATACTCGAACCGTCATAGATATGGATAAATATAATAACCCGACCCGTTTCCTTCTTTTCCTTTTTTTCAGCGGCCGCGTCTTTTGTTCATATCTGCGCTCGTAGATCAAGCGTCGCTGGTGGTTCCTTTACTCGTAGGCACCTTCTTCTTCTTCTTCCTTGTCAGGTTAGATCCTCTTTTTCTTCTCTTAAATTCCTACATAATTTCATTATTATCGTGGTTTCTATCTTTGTACTTTTTTTGCGGCGTGCACACTTAGACCTAAAATCGAATTTGTGTTTGATTCAACGAATTTCTGTTTCCTTTATAGGTTTTCACAAGTTTAGTACTTTCGTTGCATTGAATTAAGCTAGGAATTGGCCTTTCAAAGAGTTTCTACTTGAATGTTTCTGTAAATAGAACCGATGCATTGTAAGTGTTCGATGAAATTCCTCTGAGAGATAAAATAGTTGAAAAATCCTGAAATTTCGTGGTATTAAACTTCCCTCCTAATCCTGAATTCTTGTTCTCTTCTCGCTGTATTTAACCTTTTAATTTATGTTACTCTCTGTCTCATCAATCATCATGGAAACACATTAGTATTGCGGATTTAGCTGTGTATAACAATGTTATAGCTTATGTGTTGAACTATATAATATAGCTTAAGGAATGCTTATAACTTATGGTTATATGCAAGTACAATATCTTATCTATCATCAAAGGGTTATCCATGTTTCTGTACATGATATTTACAAGAAAGGAAGTTTCTGTTGTTTTCTTGTTGAAATTTCTCATATGTGCCATTACCAATACAGAGAAGCGCTCTTGTTTACCTTACTGCAGGTAGAAATCTTACTAGAGGACCAAAGACGTCGTTTCAGCAGCCATGGCGAAGCATCATCCTGATTTGATAATGTGCCGTAAACAACCTGGCATTGCTATTGGGAGACTATGCGAGAAATGTGATGGCAAATGCGTGATATGCGATTCATATGTCCGCCCGTGTACACTGGTTAGGATCTGCGATGAATGCAACTATGGTTCGTTCCAAGGACGGTGTGTCATATGCGGAGGAGTTGGTATCTCAGATGCTTACTATTGCAAAGAATGTACACAACAGGAGAAAGACAGAGACGGTTGTCCTAAGATTGTTAATCTAGGCAGCGCGAAAACAGATCTGTTCTATGAGCGTAAGAAATATGGATTCAAGAAACGATGATCATTGTTTATTCGATCTAATCGTTATTGTTAAAGTTTAGGCATTGGATTAATAGAAAAGACTATATAATGTAGCTCTTGTGTCTTATTGATTACTGAGACATGTTGTGTTACGGTTTGTTTACTGTATTGGATAATGGATATAGCTTTGGTTATAAGAAGTAAATGAAGAAAAGTGAAATTAGTTTGCAATCACATCACGATATATAAATATAAATTGTTTAGTTTTGCGTTTTAAATTAATTTATAGTCAAAAGTCAACTTAAATCTTAAAAAGGTTACACGCATTAACCATTAAGTCTCTGGTGACGTCAACAAAAAAGGCTATAACCCCACAAGATCGTCTTGAAATATTCGTTTTTAAAGTTGGTAAAATTCGAGTTTTTGCTGAAATGATAGACGTTGACTTTTGGTAACGGACGGTGCGTGTAAGTCAACGCCCCATGCAACACATGTTCGCTTCGCTTATGTGTTAACTGTTAACTTAACATTGTGGAATCCACAATTTGTCTGCCAATAGTCAACTCCTACCTCCAATAAGACGATACCACGTGTTACACTTACCTGCTGTTTGGTCACTTTGAAATTTTTTCTGTATTTCGATCAATAAATCTGTAGCCAATTAACTTACTAATAAATTATTAAGAGTTACAATTTATTAATGTACGATTTATTAATGTTATAAATTGTAACCCTAGTAGTAGTAGAGACTTAATAATATCAGAATATTCCAACGACAACATGCCTTTGCAGGTCCCTGTACGAAACGTTTTTATCAAAATGTGTTAAAAAGTTGTATTGCCCTAAAGGCTAAACATCATAGCCTAATTGCTTTAAAATGTGATGTTGCAATATTTTAAATTAGAGAATTCAAAATGAGTTTTTGTGGATATATTTTTGTTTGTTTACAAGTTTGTGAATAGAATATTCAGGTTATATACAACTGTTCTAATAATAATGTATAATATAGTAATTTAAGACTTTATCTTATATTAAAAACATTTTATGGGTCTATAAAAGGAGATAGTGATGAGAGACATATTTGAATAGATCTCCCTATAGAGGAAAAGAGAAAATAAGAAATCAAGGAAGAGGAGAAAGAGAGGATTATGGGTTATGGTTCTTTAATTCGCATGTGTTTATGCATCTTCTTTGCACTTTTCATTGTTTCTTCGTCTCGACACAATTTATCATTTTCAGGTAACTACTATACCAAATTTTCTCATCACTTTATCATTTTACAAACAACAATTAATAGGTACTTCAGTGGCGGAGCCAGAATTTCAATTTCAAGTGACGAGGGTCAAAGTAATTTATTTATTTTTTTGGTTAAAAGGTCAAAAATATGTTTTTTACCTAAAATTTATAAAAAGCATTACAAATGTCTTTGCAAATGAATATTTTTAAAATTATTGTTGTTTATACTATAGAATCATTTTATCACTAGTCGAACCTGTTTTTTCATAAAATAAATTACACAATCGCGTAAAAACTCAATATCAATACGAGTTTAAATATTCTAAACTTAGTAATTCACCAAAAAAATATCAAAGAATTGACGCACTTTCATAAAAACAAGGTTTTATTTTGTTGTTTCATGCGATATAATTAGATTCTATTAGTTTTAGTTTACTTATTTTTTGTTAAAAGTTATTTGTCATGAATTTTATTAAATTAATATTTTGATATTTAATATGTTATAAAGTTTTGGTTGAATTAGATTTGGCATGGGTCAATAATTAATTTTTAGGAGGGTCAACCTAAAAAATATATATACACTACACTAATTTTTTTAGTTTCACATGGGTTAATTGACCCCCCTAATTGTAAGCTCCCTCCGCCACTGGGGTACTTGGTAGTATTTAATTTTAAATTACGTGCATAACAGAAAATGAAAAGATGGTGGTGAGAGATAGATCAGTAATGGTGAGCACCAACGACTACGACGAACCATCGGCTAACGTGAGACACAACCCTCCTGGTGGTAGGCATGGAGGAGGCCACAGAGGATGAAAAAAATTAACGGATATAAAATAACACGAATGTTTTGAGATATCTATCTACTAGTGTTTTGGCCCGCGCTATGCGCGGACAACTAATCTATAAATCTAAAATATAGTTTATTTTTCATAATACATGTTATAGTATTTTTATAAGAAAATTTACTAAAATTGGATCAGAAGAAAAAATATGATAAAAACTTAAATTACATAATTTAATTTAAAAATAATTACAAGTAGTTAAGAAGTGTTGTTAAAAACCTTTATTAAAAATGCCTTTTGCATGGGCCTTTATAGAAAGTCTTCTTATCTGATTTTGCTTTGTCGAGCATATTGTTTCGTTGTAGTCTCACATATGACTTGAAACTTTGAAAGTGATAACTTCCTAACAAAAGCAAAATAAACAAATCAGTCTCAGTTTGAACATAATTACTAACAATTACAGAGGTTTTTATCAAAAAAAAAAACAATTACAGAGGTAAATCATAACTTTAAATAGAATAGAAAAAATAATAAAATGTAGAAGAGAAAGAAGAAAGAGTGATAGAGGAAAATGAGAAATAAGTTAAAAAATGGAATAGATGAATGATGGTATCGTGGTTATAAATAGTGAGAGGATAAATAAAATAGTTAAATGAATTGTTTTTTTTAATTGTATGATCGTGTGAAGAGGAATTATGGATTATATATAAGAAAAAGAGAGATTTTTAAGGAGTTTGTTATTTTCTTTTTTTGGCGATGGTTTTGAAATTTTTATTTGAATTTTTTTTAGAAAATTTGTAAGCTTGACACGTGTGTTTTGCTTACGTGTTGAAATTCTAAGTAGGAAGTTACTTGAGTTTTTACTTGTGACTTATTATATTAAGATTAATTAATTATGAGTTTATAAATTTTGAGTTTTTACTCATTTTTGAAGTCATCTCTTTATATGATTGAACAATAACACCGTCGGTAAAATACTATCTTTTACTTAAGTAATAAATATATAATATGAACACTTGCAAAATGTCAAAAAAGCTTATGGTTTGACATTTTGTATGGTTTGTTTCTTTGTGACTTGGTGGGTTGGTCAACATAAGCTTTATGTTTTTTTTTGGGGGCAAAGAAGAGTCTTGGGCTTTTTTGGGCCTTAACAAATTAATGGTTTTATGACCTTTTTATCCATTTAACAAATCATCTTTAAAAGTGGGCTATTGACTTATTGAGCCTTGAGGATATGAATATGGTCACTCCATAGGATACGGAGGAACCAATCACGGTCAAGGAAGATTCTATCGTCCTTTTCTTGCGCCCCACAACAAGTCCCTACTTGATCGATCACATGTTATTTACTGTCTTCTCTTGCGCATCAAGTTCTGCTGACGCTACTTTTATTTGTTTCTATTTATAAAATTTTCTACACCATTTAAAAATTTACCATTTTTTTAATAGTTTCTCCCAATCAATAGACAACAAGCTACATCACATTGTGTAACGGTGTAAGGCCATAAAAATTTCGATTAACGGTTATAATTATTTTTTGTGGCTACCAAAAGAAATCCAGAGTTTATTTTATTTTTTCTTCATTGCAAAACAATACAAAAAATTTCCATTTATTCGGGAGTAAGAAAAAAGGAAATTAATGCCACCTGTCATTATTTCCATATATCTGCACCGTAGGTTTTGCTTATAACGCATATAGTTATTACAATTGCTATAACAAAGGCGGCTTCGTTGAAGAGCCGTTCAACAAAAATTGCTTAAAAACGGTCATGTTTTGGATAAAAAAACTCGTAAGAATCTCTCCGACAACTTCTTCTTCTGTCGGAAACTTGTTCAGAAACTCTGAATCCTACACACTCTCCTCCCGATTCTGCACCGCTCTGCAAAAACAGAGCCAGACGGTTCAAGCAACAGACGCATCAGTTACCGATTTGGAGCCAAAGCGTTACGATGGTTTGGCTCCGACGAAAGAAGGAGAGAAACCGAGAGTGCTTGTTCTGGGGTCGGGTTGGGCTGGTTGTCGGCTAATGAAAGGGATCGATACGAGCGTATACGACGTCGTTTGCGTCTCTCCTAGGAACCATATGGTCTTTACTCCTCTCTTGGCTTCCACTTGTGTCGGTACTCTCGAGTTCAGATCCGTCGCTGAACCAATATCTCGTATCCAACCCGCGATTTCGCGCGAACCCGGTTCTTATTACTTCCTCGCCAATTGCTCAAAACTCGATTCCCAAAATCACGAGGTAAACGCAGTTTTTCGCGTTTGAATCGCAATTTTACGCGTTTGAATCGCAAATTTTCGCGCTTGAATCGCAAATTTTCGCGTTTGAAACGCAACTTTTCCCGTTTGAATCGCAATTTTTCGCGTTTGAAACGTTATTTTTGGCGTTTTTGATATGTGTGGATATTTGTTCAAATGTGTTATGTAAATAGGTGCATTGTGAGACAGTGACTGATGGGTTAAGCACATTGAAGCCATGGAAGTTTAAGATAGCTTATGACAAGCTTGTACTAGCTTGTGGTGCAGAAGCATCAACGTTTGGTATTAACGGCGTTTTAGAAAACGCAATCTTCCTCCGTGAGGTTCATCATGCTCAAGAAATTCGTAGGAAGCTTCTTCTTAACCTTATGCTCTCTGAAGTTCCAGGTTTTTAACAACAACACTTTTTTACAAGCCAAGTTTTAGTTACCTTGTGAATGAAGACTGAAACTAAAATATACACTGTTTTTTCCGATGTTTAGGCATCTCTTTAGATGAGAAGAAGAGGCTGTTGCATTGTGTTGTTGTTGGTGGTGGACCGACCGGTGTTGAGTTTAGCGGTGAATTGAGTGATTTCATCATGAAAGATGTTCGACAGAGATATTCTCATGTCAAAGACGACATTCGTGTTACTTTGATCGAGGTTTTCTTGCTTATGACTTCACTGATCATATATTTACATAAGATTAGTTTAATAAATTTTGGATGTTTTGTTTCTTTTCAGGCAAGAGACATTCTTTCTTCTTTCGACGACAGACTTAGACACTATGCAATCAAACAGCTTAACAAGGTTCTTGTAATGCAATAACTCTTAAGAACCTGAATATTTTGGGATGTTGAGAATCTGTTTTGCTTTTTGTGACATTAGTCTGGAGTGAAGCTAGTGCGAGGGATAGTGAAAGAAGTGAAGCCACAGAAGCTAATACTTGACGATGGAACAGAAGTGCCTTACGGTCTATTAGTATGGTCAACCGGTGTTGGACCATCTTCGTTTGTTCGGTCTCTTGATCTTCCTAAAGATCCAGGTGGCAGGTCTGTTTATTACCAATCTCGCAACAATATGACATGGTTCTGTTTTTCGAGCTTATGAATCATTATGTTTACATAGGATTGGAATCGATGAATGGATGCGTGTACCTTCTATAGAAGACGTGTTTGCGATTGGTGATTGTAGCGGTTATCTTGAGAGCACAGGGAAATCAACACTTCCTGCTCTTGCACAGGTCTTGAATCTCTTGTAACTATTATTATAGATTCTCAAAACTTTACTCTTTCATGTCTTTTTGCATTAAACCAAGTCTCTGATAATGGAAGGTGGCTGAGAGAGAAGGCAAATACTTGGCGAATCTTATAAACGCGATGGGGAAAGCTGGAGGAGGAAGAGCCTATAGCGCGAAAGAAACAGAACTTGGAGAACCATTTGTGTATAAGCATATGGGAAGTATGGCCACTATTGGGAGATACAAAGCTCTTGTTGATCTCCGCGAGAGTAAGGTATGTACAAAATATATCATTCTCTTTCACTTTTAAAACACATTCAAAACATCCATAGATGATTTTTTTGGTTGCGGCGAGTTTTTGTTGGATAGGAAGGGAAAGGGATATCGATGGCGGGTTTCGTGAGCTGGTTCATATGGAGGTCTGCTTATTTGACTCGAGTCGTAAGCTGGAGAAACCGTTTCTATGTCGCTATTAATTGGCTAACTACTTTCGTTTTTGGCCGCGACATTAGCCGTATCTGATCATATGATTCTCCCACATTTGCTACGTACTCACTTATGTTTTCTTGAAACAACTCTGTGGTCACTGTCACTTCAGCCTTTCTTTATACACAGATAAGATATATGTATGCTGAAGTTGGGCCAAAAATGTTGTGACAAATTGGTAACAGTCTATATACCACATTGATAGCTTCGCTAGTAGTATTGACTCTATTACACATTCTAATTTACATAAATCTTTAAAACAATGCCTCTGATGACAAAACAATTATATGATTTTCACCATATTTCATTTCAATGTTATGAAATTTTCAGTCGTCGATGTAATAAAAAAAAAAAAATCAGTCGTCTATAAAACGATTTGATACTAGTGGCAAGAAAAGTCACATAATTTAACAAAGAAAAGTCAACTTAATTTAATAGAAGTAAATAAAAAGTCCACTTTACTTACTGCCGCTGTAAAAATAGCCATAATATAATGGGCCTAGATGATAAAATACAGGCCCAAACAAGACGCCTTATAAGCCCATTATTCGTTTTTGGGCCTAAATTATTGTAATCTCACTCTCTTTCTCTTCATCTTCGTGTTTTTTTTCTCAGACGACCATCTTCTCTCTTTGCCAAAACCTCAGATCGGAAGGCTAAAATTCCAAAACCCTAAATCAGTAGAAGAAGAAGAAGAAGAAGAAGATGAGCATCGTTCGTTTCGCTAATCGCTCTCTCAATGACACATCTTTGCTTCGACAATGTCGTCCCTTCGTGAATCGAAGCTTCTCAACGAACGCTAACGAAGGTAACCATCACACGTATCTCCACCATGTCTTCTCTCGTATCGTATAAGTCTAATCACGAATCGAAATCTAACGTGACAGATCCAAGCCACAATCGATCTGCTTTTGACTCATCTGACGATTTGTTTTCCGGCGGAAATATCGGTAACGATGATGGTTTCAACAAGCATCTTGACAAAGCGGAGAAAGATAAGCGCGATTACGGAAGCTTTAACAGATCGTTTAGATCTATATTCTCCGGTGGTGGGGTTTCTGTGAACAGAGACGAGATAATTGACCCTATTTCTGATGGTGTTTATGGAAAGTTGAAAGAAGCATCATCAGTCTTCAACGATGAAGAATATGGCGTCAAGGATGTTTATGGTTATAATAACTTGCCTAGGGTATGTGTTTTCTTAACAATTCTTTCTTCTTTTCATATGAAAGTTAACTCATTGCTCTTACGTTTAATTTTGTTCTTGTTTCGTGTAGGATGTCAAATATAGAAAGCAGATGCAAAGGCCTAGACAGAATAACAAGCCTGGGATAACTACAGAGGAAGTTCTTAAGAAAGCTGATTTCAGGGTGAGTGTAATTGTTGTTCAATACGTTTTCAGAAGAAGGAAAGCATGTGTTTTTTTTTGTGTGAAAATCGGATCTTTTGTTGGTTCCGGTAACTGGGATATTAGTTTACATCTGTGAGATTCTGTTTATTATTGTCTTTGTTCTCATTTGTGAAGTTTGTCTTAATGGACAGAATGTTAAGTTCCTTGCACAGTTCATCACAGAAGCTGGGATCATTATTCAGAGGAAGCAGGTTATATTGGATGTTACTCTCTTTAATCCTAACTTGGTTTCTTCTACGATACGTGTTGACGGTTTCATAGTGCACATGATGAAACCTTCTTTTTTTGTTTATCTCTTGCACAGACTGGTATAAGCGCAAAGGCACAAAGGAAGATTGCTAAAGAGATCAAGACGGCCCGTGCATTTGGGCTGATGCCTTTCACAACAATGGGTACAAAGGCATTTACATTTGGGAAAACCATGGAGAACAGAGAACAAGATTTCGAGTATGAAGTGCTTGACGACGATGATGAGTATGATAACCCACCTGAGTGATTCCTAAAGATTGGATCAACTCTCTCTTACCTTTCTATATCTTCGGCCTGACTAACTAGCGCGGGTCAGTTTTCATTTTAGATGTTTGATCGATATATGGAATAATCCTGTGCCACCGAATTCAAATATCTGCTTTGGTTCAATGTTACTTATGTTCACCAAGGTTTAGGATTTGTATCATATGGTTCCAGCTTGTTACCTTTGCAGATCTGAGTCTGTAAGATAATGGGTTCTTTTATTCTATAAATCAAGTCTTAATCTTCTAAACACACATATACCGCGAAAAATAGATGAGAAACCAAAAAATTATGTTCCAAGATAAGATAATCTATCTGGAACTCTTCTCTTTTCTTGTCATCTCCATGTATCTAACATCTTCTATTGTTTTCTTCTTCTGTTGGATCAACCTCTCAAGCCTATTCCTATCTGCAACTGGAAGTGTACATGGTTGGTCCAGAGAAGGTACGGCTCTTGATCTTTCGAGTAGTTCCCTCTCTTTTTGTTCTGCAAAGCAAAGCAATGATCCTGCACAGACCTCTTTAGCCGAAGACGGCTTCTCTGGTTTAAACTTCTGTAGCTTTGAGTACTCGGTGATGAGATGGAACATGTAGTCATAAACCCGGTTCATGTTAATGCTTTCCATGTAACCTTGTCCCCTTTTTCCCATTCTTTCAGCCTGTAGTCAAAAAGGAAAACGCCTTGTGAGCATGAATAGTAATCTGATATATCGATATTTTGAGAAATGGGGAATACATACATCAGAGGGGTGGTCATTGCCCCAGTCCACAGCGTATTTTATGGACCGACACAGATTAGTGGGAGAGACAGGCCAGTAGTTTTCCTTGGGAAGGAGTCCTCTGCTGAAGAAATCTTCATACTCGGGTGCGATTATGAGTGTCATGGAACCACATGATAGGATATACTTTAGAGATACCGACCATGCGTAACCCTCTGCATATATTTTGTACCTTAAGATACGAGAAATACCAACAAAATTAGTTCCTTCTAGTACCCTTGTGTTGTATTCGATAGAACTTTAGTTTCTCTTAAAACTTACCGGTGATTGCATTGGTTCGATAGCTTCGATTGTTCAAACCCTCCTTTTGCTTCTTCTTCCCAGTTCTGTATGCAAGCCACACATCAGCATCACTGCCATTAGACTAGACTATCTGATTACAATGATTGAAAAGGCATGTAAGTGAAACAAACCTGGCGCATAATCTGTGCTCCCCATAACCTTGAATGGTTACATTTCACCAGCTCCATTCTTATAGGCGATACAACGTCAGGGTTCCCTTTCCAGTAAGCTCTAGGTTGCTTGTTGTCCCAGCTACTTCTTTTCGACCCTTGCTTTATATCCCCAAACTCTTCTTCCCACGGCCTTAGATTTGTCTCCGACCTTCCATCACAACACACAGTCTTAGACAATGGTTAAGTAACAACATAAAGGTCAATCGAAAACTGATACATACCATCCCCAGAATGACCAATCCGGAAAAGGAATGTCTAAATGAGCTTCATTGGTACAATATCGAAAAAGTGGAACTGGTAAAGACTGGTGCTCTGTCCGGTTAATGATGGGTTTGTCCATGCAATCAAACATCATGTCGACATCAGGAACCATCCCTGGATACTTGTTGAGTAGTTGCAGGATTCCCCAAATGGTAAACATCATTCTACTCTGCACACACGCGTAATAGAGATCTACGTATAGCTTCCCTGATAGTATCACCACACGAAACGCGGCATTCTCCTTTGCACCCTTTAGGTGTTCTTTAGTCACCCCTGTCTTTGCCCATGGCTCTAAGTCCCTATGAATCCACCTGGCTTTTCACCAAATCAATGGTTTAACTTTACCCACAATAAAGAAAGTTTGAGTCTTTTTGAGTGTTAGTGAAATGGGTTTGTTCAGACAAACCTGAAAACATCTGGGCATTGCTGATTTCGTCGTCCCGGCTTGGAATCCGACAAGAGTTTCTTCATTGGTTCGACGACGGAGCTGTACGGACATGAGAAGTAGGAGCACTGTAGGAAACGGTAAGCTTGAGAGCGTTTCGTAGCTACGCTGAAAGGTTTGCGTGGGAAGATATGCCATGGCGTTGGCTCTAAGTTATGTCCTGCAAAAGTTTTTGTCTGAGCTACAAAGTCGTCCACCTGTTCGACGAAATTACTCAATGAGATACAATTTGATTAAATTCTCAAAATCACAAAAAGTTGCAGAGCAATAAATACTAGTTCAGCTTAGATCCATTAATCACGGCGAATAAAGTAAAAACTTAATTTTTGAGTATTAAATTTAGAGTCTGTACAACAAATTTCTCACGGGACAAATATTCTTAGAACAGAGAAACAGAAGAACTCTATGATTATGTCGGATCTATATATATATATATATATATATATATATATATATAAAATTATATATATATATAAGTAATTAGAACCTTATAGAGAAGAAGAGCGGTGAAGGAGAAGAAGGAGAGAGCTAGAACGCATAGAAGAAGATGTGAGGGTGTACGAGCAGAGCTTTTGTGAGGACGGAGACGAAGACCCATTCTTTTTTCTCTTCTATTTCTTCAGCAAAAAAAACTTGTTTCTTTTTTTCTTTTACTTTTCCTTTTTCTCCTTTAATGGCTTCAGAAATTCTCTCTGCTTTGATCAGAATATACAGTGCCCCGCTCGATTCGGAGCCTAACTTTTATTTTATTTTATTTTTGTTTGTTTCTATTTTAGTTTAATCAGGGAAAATTAAGAGTATATATACAAGAGAATACTTACTGATTAGTTCATTTAATTATAAATAAATTTAACAACAGAGAGATGGATATGACTATGACATTTACGGTGATTAACTAATTATATATAATATGATTATGGTATCTAATAAGGATACATATTAGCATTACAAGAAGTATACAAACTATATACTTAGGTTTCTTGCACATTATATAAATGCATCTAAGAAAGTGTAAACATACGTAGGATACATCCAATTACATACAATAATCCATTACTTTCAATAGCTTCCAATATACTTGTTGGTTCTTTCACTAGGACTGGTCCTGGTCGTTAGAGACGGCTTCATGGTGACAATGGTGTTTTCGTCAGCTCCTGCTTCAAGTGCAGCCTTTCCTGCTTCTATAAACTTATGAACAGCATCCTCTGCGTATTTGTTGCCTTGGCTTACTGTCATGTTCTTCCCAATGTCTGGATATGAGTTTAGTAGATGGTCTCCGATGAGCTGGGAAGCGAGTTGGATTAGCTCCACTTGAAACTCTGAGAGCTTTGAGTCTTCTTTTGCTCCCCATGGCCTAAGCGACTGTGTCACTTCCGCTAGTTTCTCTGCGGTAGTTCATGTCCAAAAAGAGAAACTAGAGTTAGACAATACATCATCTTGGATAAGCCAAGAAGTCTCTTCTATAATTTATCCTTGATCAAGACTTCAAGAGGCAAGTTACATCAACATACCTGGACAATCTTGGCGAGGAGAGTCTCGGATATGGAAGTATTTCTCAAATGTACCAGCCCATGCATCTCTTTTAGTTAGGAAGTGTGAGTTTAGGTTAAAGAGCTTCTTAACGGTTGCGGGTATAGAAGAATGCTCATACTGTGAATGTGGTGTTGGACCATCAGGTTCATGTATCACTGCAACAAAACCAGCAAGAAAGTTAGAACTTATGCTAGAAGACTAGTCCACAACATCATGAAGGAAATCAATCAAACAGACAAACGTTAGATATCACATCTAATGATATAAAACAGACTCAATAAACAAATGAAAGTCAAAGGATATGAGATCACATGACCAATGAGTTCTTGCTAAGATATCATATTAAAATCTTAAGAATATGAAAATTTCAATAGTCAAGATCAACATAAAATCAATTATCAAACACAATCTGCAAGAGCCAAATAAAAGTTTCAAAATCACATACCAGTGCCTTTCTCAATCCATGGAGAGATAACAAAGGAAGGGACCCGAACACCTAGCCGGTCAAACCCGAAATAAAACGGGTCAGGTCCAATGATCCCATCAGGGTTAGGCACACCTTTAACCGGCGTTGGAACATGGTCATAGAACCCACCATGTTCATCATAAGTAATCAACAAAGCCATCTCATTCCACTGAGGACTACTCCTTACCGTCTCATACACTTCCTTAACAAACCTTTGACCCGCCGCCACGTCATGCGACGGATGATCATCATTGGCCGGGAAAAGATCGATGTCGAAGTAACGCTGCTCAATAACCGAATAGTTCGGTAGCTTACCGAGTTTAGCGTGAAGCTTGAACTTGAGAGCATAGCTATGAAACTTGATCAAGTGTTTGATCCTACGTAGAGACTTGAAGAAGAAAGTGGCAGGGATGTTTTGGTAGTAAATCCCAAAGCTTAGTCCGTTTTCGTCTAACGAATCAAAGATTGTTTTTTGAGGAAACCCTTTAACGAGATCTTTCTTCACGTTGCTTGAGCAACCATGGGAAGTAGCCGAGTGAACGTAGAACCGATTCGGCTGAGTCGAAGTAGGCACCGACGCGAACCATCTATCGAATACACCGAACTCGTTGGCTAACTCGGTGTACACAGGCAAGATCTCGGGTTTAAATCCGCTCATAACGTTTTTAGCCATACCTGGATCCATGGTCTCCGATTGCTGAGCGAATCCGTTCATCTTCGGGTCACCGGAAGTATCGTTTGACCCGAATATCTGTTCTCGGATCGCTTGGAAAGAGTGACCCGGATCCATGTCTACGAAAACGGCGTCGTTTGAGACGAAGATCTTCTGTGAATTTGGATCGGAGACGTTTAATGGGTTTGACTCTTGACCCGTTAACCCGTCGATTTCGGGTCGGGTTGATTTGAGCCAGCCTAAGATGTGATCGAAGGATCGATTCTCCATGACTACAACGACTATGGTCTTGATTGGTCCATCGATCTTATGGGTTTTCTTAAATTTGTTGAAATCGAGAGACTGGGATGAAATTAGTAAGCATAGGAAGAGAATAACAGTGGAAGATACTCGCCGGAAAATCATATTTCCGGTGACAGAGGAAAATACCGATGCAATTTGCAAAGTGGATAAGGTTTTTTTATTGTGAGAACTGAGAAGTTTATAAGGGAAAAAAATAGTAGTTGAGAGAAAAGGCAACTACTTTGAAGAATAACAATGGAGAATACCTAAAGAATTTAATAAGAGCAATGAAGGTGAAGACTATTCTTTCCTAAAAGAAAAATATATCTTAAAACTACGTTTGACCTAATTATACATCAAGTCAACGAAAAAACAATTATATTGACGTGGAGCCCTAATATGATATTGGGCTGATTCTTAACTTAACGGCCCATACTATCAAAGCCCAATATGCAGAGATGATGACGTGGCTGAAATACATCATACTGTATTTACAATTATTCTTCACAGTTTCTGTTTTGAGCAAAAAAAAAAAGGAAAAGGGAAATGGTGAAGGATATAGAGCTAATCTCAATACCAGTTCCATCCACAGGTCATCTTCTCGTCCACATCGATTTCGCCAAGCGGCTCATAAGCCTTGACCATCGGATCCGAACCATCACGATCCTAACCTTGAACTCACCAACTAACCCTCACGCTTCCGTTTTCGCAAGATCTCTCATTGCTTCGCAGCCACAGATCCGTCTCCATGACCTTCCCGTTATACAAGATCCTCCTCATGTGGATCTCTACAATAGAGCTCCAGAGGCTTACATAGTACAGCTCGTCAAGCAAAACACTCCTCTTATCAGAGAAGCCATCTCCACCATCGTAGCCGCGTCGAGAGATTCGTCGGTTAGAGTCGCTGGTTTGGTTCTTGATTTCTTCTGTAACTCGTTGATCGATGTAGGCAACGAGCTTGACTTACCTTCTTACATATTCCTCACGTGTAGCGCTAGATACTTGAGTATGATGAAATATCTACCTGATCGGCATCGGGAGATCGGATCTAAGCTTGATTTGAGCTCCGGCGACGAGGAACTGATTATTCCGGGATTCGTTAACCCTATTCCGGCGAAGTTTTTGCCTCCGGGGTTGTTCAATCGAGAAGCTTACGAGGCTTACGTAGAGCTGTCGCCGAGATTCCGTGACGCAAAGGGTATTTTGGTAAATTCGTTCTCGGAGCTTGAGCCACATCCGTTTCACTATTTCTCGCGGCGGGAGGATTTTCCTACGGTTTACCCAGTGGGGCCTATTCTCAGCTTGAAAGATAGAGCGAGCCCGAACGAAGAAGCGGCGGATCGAGATGGGATCGTGCGGTGGCTCGAGGATCAGACAGAATCTTCCGTCGTGTTCCTCTGTTTCGGTAGCAAAGGAAGCGTTGATGAGCCGCAAGTGAAGGAGATAGCTCAAGCGTTAGAACTCGTCGGCTGCAAGTTTCTATGGTCAATACGAACAAGCACCGGAGAGACGAACCCTGAAGATGTGTTACCGGATGGGTTTATGGGCCGAGTAAAGGGGCGTGGATTAGTTTGTGGTTGGGCACCACAGGTGGAGGTTTTAGGCCATAAGGCGATAGGAGGGTTCGTGTCTCACTGTGGTTGGAACTCAACACTTGAGAGCTTGTGGTTCGGAGTTCCCCTCGCCACTTGGCCTATGTACGCTGAGCAACAGCTTAACGCGTTCACGTTGGTGAAGGAGATGGAGTTAGCCGTTGATCTGCGGATGGATTACGTGTCTGGTCGTGGGGGTTTGGTGACTTGTGACGAGATCGTTAGAGCCGTACGATCTTTGATGGAAGGTGGGGAGGGGAAGAGAGTGAAGGTGAAGGAGATGGCTGATTCGGCGAGTAAAGCTTTGATGGATGGAGGATCGTCTTCTTTGGCCACGTCTAGATTCATTCAAGAGTTGCTGAAAGATGGCAATTGCTAATGCTGTTGCAATACAACATGTATTATACTACGATTTATATATTTATTTCTGATCTTGAGGTACATTGTTTCACCAGTTAATAAGCTTATATCTAAAACGTTATGGTATTATCTGATTATGGATACAAATTATTGAAGGAAAAACACATATTTACTTTAATAAAAGTATCATATGTGTAGTTTTACAACTTTGTCCGCTTTTGTTTGCACAAAATGTGTATACCTTTACAGGAATGAAGTGTCTCTCATAAAAGACAGTTTTCGAATAATCGTATTCCCTGATAGTTCAAAGAAGAGCGTTGGTGTTTAAATTGTATTTGGTAAAGAGATAAGTTGTCAAGATTTAGCAGCAAGATAAAGATGTTTACCTGTAGAGCAAATGTGATATCTAATTTGTCCACTCTCAAGCTAACTCTCTTTAGCTTACTCCCACGAGCTTGTGCCAATTTGAGAATCCCCTGAAGCAATAAACCCATTATTTTAAAAATTAAGTTCAGTCTTTACAAAAGTTTCTCAGGAATTCATTTTCAACTTGCTTGTGTGAACTAGAAGGTAGAAGCTAGGCAGATAAAAGTATAACTTAAGATTTCTCCAAACATACAAATGTTATACAACCGCTAAAGTAGTTACCTGATCGCTTAGCACAGTACACATGTTAGCAAACTCTGTAATTCCAGCTGAAGTAATCTTCAAAGATTTACATATTTCCAGGTATAACTTATTAAACTGCATTAAGAGTGAGAGATGGTGAATAATTCAGATATGTGTATCAAAAAAAAGTTATGTGTTTTGTATTTCAAATATGTACCTCACCAACGGTTGCATCCTTTTTGCTACCTTGGAAAGCATTTACAGCACAACATAATATAATCTGTGAATTGTGTCAACAGAGAAGCATGTGATGAGTCACGGTTTTAATCACTCTTGCTTAAAAATCTAAGTATGATGGCATCGTCGAAGTTTATGGCTATATGGATTGTGTATTCAACTTACTTGTTGGTGTTGAGGAAGTGACTGTATAGTATCAACCACAGGAGATTTAAACGTCTTAGATAATGCAACTATCATATGATTCATTCTTACCTGTAACACAAAGAATAATAAGGGCACTATGCAGTAAGAATAATAATAGAAAAAGATCTAAGTACTAACCACTGGATCATCTGGAGTTGGACCTTGTGATTCTAGACCTGTTAGCCCTTTTATTTCTATTTCTAAGATCTCTAAAGCACTCCTGAAAATTTGAATCAAAAGCAAATGTAAGATTTTGGCTCACTATAAAGAGTCTTAGAGTTTCATTTGAGTAGTGACTTATGTATTGAACTCACCTGCAGATACATAGAGCCTTTCTCATGTCACCTGATGCAGCTGCAACTTTCTGTGACAATACAAATAAAGATAAAAACATCAATAACTGATGATTTAGAGGAAAGCGAAGTTGACTTCACTTCAGGACTAAGAAACTATCAGGCCGGCAAGGATCAGATTCTTACTCTGGCACAGAGCTCCAAGGCTTTTGATTGAAATGCAATATATGGAAGAACCTGTACGAAGAGTGCTTGAAAGTTAGTTAGAATTTAGAAACCAAAATCGAATATCTTTTGGCTTCACATAATATTCATATCTCAAAAGCAAACAGTTTTGAACTTGGCCAGAGGTATAAAGAATTCTATAACAAGGTATGTTTTTCTCTGTACTAGTTCATTGATGATCAAATACTAAACAGCAAATTGTTTGACACTGGCAGCTATTTTGTATCTATAAACGAGGCTTATATTTTATATCCTTGAAAGGGTTAACATTAAATAAGACCTTCTATAATTCAACAGGATAGAATATATTACCATAAGCCGTTCCTGGAGTATTCTAAGAATCTGATCATTAGAATAAGCACGGAAAGTGACAACGGTAGGTTTGCCTGAAGAAGAAATATAATCAGTAGTTGATGAGTATATTCAACTTTTACATTCTGAAATGAAAGTTCAATAACTACAGAGTTAGTCATTCTCACAATTAAGGGACTTCAGTTTTGGAAGGAAACGATCTGCGAGGTCTATTGCATTTGCTACACCTAGAAATTTTTTTAAAAAAACAGAGTAACTTACACATTACATATGCACAGAGGAGGCAAATACATATGTAGATAGTAAGAAATATAGAATCATAGCTAGCTAAAGTCTAATAGACAGTACCTATAAGTATACACCTTGAAAATGGTAGAGTTGTTAGCATAAATAGATCATGCAGGACTCCACGGTCTTTTGTGATCAAGAAATCCATCTCATCTGCAACTATCAACCTGAAATAGAATTGAATAAGGATACATAACAACACTTTTTTGTCCAGTAATTGTGAAATGTAACAGAAAAAGAAAATGAAAACTTACATCATTCTAGAGCAGGATGATTCTTGCTTTTGAGAAAACAATCTCTGAAGATGTTGCAGAGGTGAATAGTTATTGTCTTTCTTCAAAGGCTCTATCTCATCAAGTATCTGGAAACAAAATAAGCCTAATAATAAGTTGAGTATTCTTTAGACACAAATACTTATCTGATTACTGATTTCAGAAAAATTGGGGTCTATAGTTTATACCTTGGTGAAAATATCTGTTGTTTTAGTCAGCGAAGTGCAATTCAAAGACAATGTATCCACAGGTAGCAAACCTGCCTGATCAAATCAAGTAGTGTTAGATGTTTAAGTCTTTGACATGACTAATAGAAGTTTATGGTACATAACCACAATATTAGATACCTGATTTGTCCAATCACCAAGTTGTTGAACTACTTTCTCCATAGAAAGTGATTTTCCAGTTCCAGGACAACCACATATGTACATACTCCCTGCCTTGTTCTGATCTAAGCAGCCTATCACAAACTCAAAGATCCTTCTTTGTTCATCCTCGCGACAAACAATAGTTGATGGTGCTTTTGATACGTGCAGTGCCTCCTTCAAAGTTCTCATGTGCTCCTCATCTATTCATTTATACCATTATCATTTATATATATATGATTAACATAAGACATTAACAAAAAGTAGTTTATTAACGAATCTAATAAATTCAATTGTCATACCTCTAGGGTTCCACTTAGATTTATAACCTAAACTATCAGATATGTTCTCCACTGCCAAATTTTCATCAGAATCTTCCTTCGCGTCCTGTAAAATTAGATAGCCGATTCGTATTGATATTCACTTAATGCCATACGGATACTAATCCAAAGGTTAAGAGTTACTCGGGGATAAAAACAACTTACCTTATCTGGCAAATTGGGATCGGAAAAATCGATTCGTCGACGGGGATTTGATAATGACTCCGCCACATCCGCCGTTGACTCGGATCGCAACTTTCTCTTCCGATGAGTCTCGTAAACGTCGGATTCAACACGCTCGTGTTTCTCCGTTACGGCGGATACGGTGTGCTTGTAAGGCCCAGAGATGGTAGGCATTTTTAGGTTTAAAGATTCCAAAAGCGAAATTTGGCAGAGATGAATATATAGAGATCTAATCCAAAAGAGTAATGGTAAATAGTAAAAATATATTCGATTGTAGCGGGAAAACGTTAATCGCGAAATTTTCGCCTCCCGCCTTTTGACACTTGGTGCCGTTTTGAAACGGTGAGTTCGCGCCGCTTCTATTTGGGCCGTTATGAAACGACTAGAACACTTGTAAATGGGCCCATTATAAATAGTTAAATACATAACAAAACCAACCCTAATAACCCGTTTAAGACCTTACTAATATTTATGTTTACGAATTAGGATAACATCAATATAACTAAGATTTAGTCTAGATGAGGATATTCGATGATCATAATAATATTTAGAACAAATGTAACTGAGGGAAATATGTTACATTTATACAAAGTCTTTTGTTTCGAGATTATATATATGTCGGTAGAACTTGTATTTATATTCAATATTTGGTTTAATATATATTTTTATTTTTCAAAAGATACGTCCAAGACGATTTATTGAATTTTGTCAGTTGTGTATATACCAAACAAATAGTTATCCTAAACTAATTAAAAGTTATGTTTATATAATTCTTATATCTAAATTAAATTGCGATTATTTGTAATCGATTCTTAATCCCCCATTAGTAACTGAATCTGTTTAGTTGTGCTTTACTAAGCTGATATGTTCTGCTCTTAATTAGGTCAATGCTAGAAGATATATATTAATGCACTAAAGTTTTTATACTTTTTTGTTTGTTTGATGTTATGTTATTCGACATGAGGACATACCGAATCGGACAAAATTACTCAAAGTGGTCTAAGATATTTTTGTTATGTCTTCTTCATAAACTTTTCTTCGGGAAGAAAAATGTCCTAAACCTGTGATATTATATAATCTTTTCAACCAAAAAATAGTTTATGTGTAAATTAAAAAAAAAACTCGAATGAAGATAAGAGAAGCGAGAGTGGCCTTTGCCGTGTCGCTGCTTCTGCGAGTCTTCTATATATGCCTCTCCCTTTCAAACGAGTTATTATCATATTTGGCCATAGCATCTTATCAAGAGCCACTAAGTAAGCTTATATTTTTTCTATTACTAGAAATAACCTAACAAAAGATATACAATCCACATACGTTATATCAAAAGTCGTGTGATGTAAATCCTTTTGACATCTCTTATTGGTTGATTTTGTCCAAATAATAGTATCAAATCAATAAACGCATATCAACTATATTTGACTTCACATTAAGATCGATGATATATATATATATATATATATGATATAAACCATGCATAAACAACAATTCTATATAGTGGTGCATTTTGATTTGCATGTGTATATGTTCCATCATTTTGTTATACGTAAGTGAAATCAGTGAACAACCTTTAAACTATATCACATGGCTCATTTTATCATTTTCTATTTGTTTTTGTTGACCTCTTTACAGTTTTTGGACATTTAGTGTTTGAAATTCGCACAACTCCATTTTTGATTTTCGAATTTTCCATCACCCTCAATAAATTTCATATTATAAAACCTTTGTACCTACATTTTTAATGAACCGTACATATATACATTATTAGTATACAATATTTATTATTAATCTTATATAATAAAAGGCAAAGAATTTGGCTTATATGTCGCAACGAGAGTAAATTTAGGAAAATTTATTTTTAATTTCGTTTTTTATTTTGTTTTTTATTATTTACTGAAAATTATTATTCATGATTATCCTATTTAATATTAAATATTCATAATTTCGTTTTTTTATTATTCACTTAAAATTATTCTTCATAATTATCATATTTAATATTAAATCTACTAATAATAACAAAATGAAAAAAAGACTCAAGGGGTGTCTTTGTGTGTGATGGGGTGTGTTATGTAAATGTGTCTTTATAAAATTGTATTCATTCGTTGTAAAGGTGTCTTTATAAAGTTGTATTCTTTCGTTTATTTACATACTTAGTTTTACAAAAGTCATGTCTTTTAATCGTGACTTTTGATCATGTTTTTTAATCGTGACTTTTGATCATGTCTTTTGATTATTATAAATAGAGATTTGTTGAGATTTTTTTGTTATTATTACTAATAATAACAAAATGAAAAAAAGACTCAAGGGGTGTGTTTGGGTGTGATGGGGTGTGTTATGTAAATGTGTCTTTATAAAATTGTATTCATTCGTTGTAAATGTGTCTTTATAAAGTTGTATTCTTTCGTTTATTTACATAACCGTTTTACAAAAGTCATGTCTTTTAATCGTGACTTTTGATCCTGTCTTTTAATCGTGACTTTTGATCATGTCTTTTGATTATTATAAATAGAGATTTGTTGAGATTTATTTGTTACTAATAATAACAAAATGAAAAAAGACTCAAGGGGTGTGTTTGGGTGTGATGGGGTGTGTTATGTAAATGTGTCTTTATAAAATTGTATTCATTCGTTGTAAAGGTGTCTTTATAAAGTTGTATTCTTTCGTTTATTTACATAACCGTTTTTACAAAAGTCATGTCTTTTAATCGTGACTTTTGATCATGTCTTTTAATCGTGACTTTTGATCATGTCTTTTGATTATTATAAATAGAGATTTGTTGAGATTTCTTTGTTGAAATTTCGTAGGGGTGTGTTCCGTAAAGTTGTCTTTACAAACTCGTAAATATGTCTTTACAAATTCGTAAATGTGTCTTTACAAACTCGTAAATGTGTCTTTACAAACTCGTAAAGATGTCTTTACAAACTCGTAAAAGTGTCTTTACAAACTCGTGTGGTTTCGTCGAAAAGGTGTCTTCCAAAAGGTGTCTTTTGATTATTATATATATGTCGTATGACTACTTTCAAATCATTTTTTTTAAGTTTCTAAAATTTTAAAGACGAAGAAGAAAACTTTATGGTATGATCTTAAACCTCATTTAGTATATTTATTTCTCGTTTTTCATTATTGTTTGTAGATTATTATTTATCCTTTTTTATTTTCTTTATTTCGATTTCTTGATTTATTATTTATCATTATTTTTTTGGTAGTGTGATGTGTATTTTACTTGTTAGATTTAGTTTTGTGACCTTAGAATTTAGTTTAAGAAATTTTGAGCTAATTTAATATTTATGGTATTTTTGTAACTACTTCCAAATCATTTTTTTAAGTTTCTAAAATTTTAAAGACGAAAAAGAAAACCTTATGATATGATCTTAAACCTCATTTTGTATATTTATTTTTCGTTTTTCACTATTGTTTGTAGATTATTATTTATCCTTTTTTATTTTCCTTATTTCGATTTCTTGATTTGTTACTTATCATTATTTTTTTGGGAGTGTGGTGTGTATTTTATTTGTAAGATTTAGTTTTTAGACTTTAGAATTTAGTTTAAGAAATATTAAATTAATTCAATATTTACGGTATTTTTGTAAAAAGAGTTTTTTCAACAGTGTTCAAAGAAAAAAAAAACAATGAATCATGTTAGTTTATTAGTGAAAAAAAATTTGATTACAATTTAATTAATTGTCCAACTTTTAATGTGTGTTAGTTAAATGGTGGTCTAACTTAAGGTAATGAAAAATTAAAACATCTTATCTTAATAAAATCATAACTATTTTTCTTAATCAATTTAGACTAATAAACTAAATTTATTTATACCTCTCTAACATATTAAAAAATTAATCAGATAAATTTTATCATAAAAAATTTAAAGTAAAATTCCAATAAATGTAACAAAACTTAATAATTTTGTTGACAATTACCAAAAATACGATTAAAAATTATTTTCTATAGATGTATTCACATATAGAGTATTAATATAAAAAGGTTTTATTTTAGTTTAAAATCTTAAAAATTAAACCCTAAATCCTCAAAAGTAAATCTTACCTATTTCAAAATTAAATTTTAAACGCTAAATAGTTAAACCAAATGAAAAATGACCGTCGTCTTGTTTGTTTTGTTGAAAACGGAGATTTTTGATATCTTACTAACGTAGGATTTTAATTTTTTAAAAAATTGTGACAACATTTTTGAAGTTAAAAATATTGTTACGAGGTTTGTAAGTTTGTGATTGAGTTTTGAAAAATGATGTAGGATTTTAATTTTTTTTTTAATTGTGACAACATTTTTGAAGTTAAAAATATTGTTACGAGGTTTGTAAGTTTGTGATTGAGTTTTATTTAAATCTAATTGCAAGTTTTACACTTTTAAAATAACTAATGTATATAGAATATTAAAATTATAATGATTATGAATTATCTAATATATATGAATAAATATACTAATTAGTTTAGATTTATGAATTTTAAAAAATATTTTACGTATTCTAGCTCCCTTGCGATATCAGCTCCCGTGCGATATCGCACGGATACTTACCTAGTTGTATATAATAGTAATAATTACATATTTTGTATTACACAATTTTCAATATATTTCAACCAATAGTATTCCAATAATTTAAATTAATATCCCTTGAACTTTACAATTTACTAAATTAATAGCTAAAAATACATTTAAAGTTGAGAAAATCAATATTTTTTATACAATTTTTTTTCTTATAAAATCAATCAAATTGATACAGATGGAGTATTTAATATTTGTATACATGATTCACGTAAACCAACTTAAGTTTATCTAATATTACTATTATATAAAACTAGGTAGGTACCCGTGCGGTATCGCGGACGCGATATCGATATGGTGTAGAATACGTAAAATATTTTTTTAAAATTCATAAATCTAAACTAATTAGTATATTTATTCATATATATTAGATAATCCATAATCATTATAATTTCAATATTCTATATACATCAGTTATTTTAAAAATGTAAAACTTGCAATTAAATTTAAATAAAATTCAATCACAAACTTACAAACATCGTAACAATATTTTTAACTTCAAAAATGTTGTAACAATTTTAAAAACAAATTAAAATCCTACTTCATTTTTCTTTACTACAAATAAATATGTTAAGAAAACCCATATATTTTTCATTTATGGGTTTTCTTTATTTTCGTTAATAATGACGAGTACATGATCATAAATTTAATGTTTTATCTTAATATTATAAAATAATATAGTTAATATAATATATGATAAAAAAACTAAAAAATTTAATTTGAAGTGTTTTTCTTTCATCGACTTATTTAATTTGGTCACTCTTTATAATTTGATTACTTTTTATTTTTATATCGAGATTTATATAACAATTTCATTGGAAAAATAAAAACAGTTGAAGAAAAATATTATTTTTTACTATTTTATCAATTCAATTTATTTAAAAATATAAAAACTAATTATTTATTGTGTATTTTGGTTCAAAAACTATTAATAATAAATACAAGGAATGAACAATATAAATAGAGGAATTCACAAATCTACACCCTTTCAACCTTTTCTTCACAAAACTACTCCTAATTTAAAATTTTCACATATTTACACCCTTTCAAAATTTTAAAAGCTTGATTTAACTTTTAAAAAATTACCAAATTTAAATTTTTTCATTTGGGTTCGCTAATTAGTGTTTAGGGTATAGTATTAAGGGGGTATGATTGTTTGAGTAAAGTTTATTTGGATTTAATTTTGAGTGTTTAGGTGTAGTTTTGTGAAATTTTTTGGAAATGGTATAGTTTTGTGAAATGTAATTCAAATGGTGTAGTTTTGTGATTCTCCCATATAAATATCATCCAATAAATACCGTCAAATATTTTCATTTACCTTCACTCTCTTTAAATGTTAATTTCTCTAACGACGTTAACTTGGTGGTAACCGGTTACATGTCACACCATTCCCGGTCACTCCTCTTTCTTTCTCCACCGTTGGTTCCTTACCCTTAATTTGCTACGTTCCAACATAATGTAGTTTTTGTTTAAATATTAAAGGGTCTTTAATTACTTTGTTTATACTTTTGTTTCGTTGTCGTTTATCTTACTATTATAGTATTATTACATGCATGCAATTATGTTTCATCGATCTACACTAGTTCCAACACCTAATGAACATATAGTATTAAATATAGTATAAGTTTTCAGGAACATAGAAGATTAATACTACTATTTAGTGTGTCTTTAGGCTACGTGCAAAATATGAATTGGAAAGTAACACATTCTGTACGTGAGTATATTGTTTTAAGGGTTAACTATATTCCCTATTAGACTTTTCCTTTAGTATATGCCAATATTACTTATAGTCTTAAACCGTCCATATGATCAATACTTTTACTTTTTGCTTATACGTGGATATTAATCCACATGATACGTGTATTTGACTTTTGAGTTTTGACCTTCTTATCTCTCACTCGATGCATTTCATTTTTTTGTGTTAGCTTAAGATATGCATTTTATTGATGGAGTTCAATAGCATATATATAGGTCTTCTTTATGCATTTCATTTCCCATGTTTATGGGTTTTCTTTACCTGAATTAAAAAAACTTTACCTTAATAGCAAATTAAAGTAGTTACCAGATGACATGGACACGGGGACCCCACTTCTTTCGCCTTCTTTATTGCCAGGCTTTTATTTAATATTTTCACATTAACTTCCTAATTATGTTTTTTAAATTATGTCACCATTGTTACACGTGTTACTTTATGTGCCGTCTAATGCAAATTTCTTTACATTTTTCAATTTCTGTCAGAAGAAGAGCAGATCCGTTCGATAAAGTGGCCAATTAACAACCGTTGGATCGACACAAAAATCTCATATAACTCCCGGTTTTCTCTCTCTTTTCTCCCGTAACGGGTGCCACGTCACCAAGTTATTAGACCCGTTACCGGTTTCTCCGGTAATCTTATTGACTATTCTACGTAAACCCTCACCTATTGAGACGATATTTTCATATATTATTTGATAAAACCAATTTTTTGATAAATCTTTAAATCGTATAAAAAGGACAGGTTCTCACAAAGTGAAGCGTCTGCCTCGTGCTCCACTCTAGTATTATCCCGATAAAGTTTTTTCTTTCCCTTCGAGAAAATCCGAGAAAATTCCAGACAATAAACCTTTCCTCGTTTATAGAGTGAGTTTCTTCTCCACAGAAACTTTTGTATTTATATAATATCGTGGCTACGTATTCGATTCTCGTGCCGATTCAGTTTTTCTCCGATCCGTTTCTCATGGGATTGTAATGATTCATTCTCACGAGAGTGCATGGACTTAATAACTTTGTCTTATATAAGCATACATAAACGGAAAGTTATAGTGATTCATCTTTTTGATTTGCAGGAAAGCTTCACAAAAAGTAGCATTTGAGATATTTATTTTCCAAATTTTTCAAAATGGGATTGAAAATAGCAACAACCTCCACGTTCCATCAATGGGTGACACACCCCAATGTTCATCATTTCTCCGACGTCTCGTCTCTTTCGAGACGACGGAGCATCGGAAACGATCGTCGGTCTCTGTCGTGTCGCTCGGCGACGCAGAGCCAGAGGCCGAATCCTTCTCCTCTCTTCGCCTCTTCTTCGCCGAATCTCCGCCGCTCCAAGTCATGCGATCTCTATGAATCTTCGAGAACGACGAAAACTCAGATGATTCGCAGAGCTTTCACCGCAACCGTAGATCCATTCTCCGAAGAAGAGTTTTCGAGAAAGATGCAAGAGCTTTCTCTCAGATTCCAAGTCTCTAACGAAGAAGACGGCGAATCCAAGGCTAGATTCAGTATAACGGAAGGTGTTGATAGATCTAATCCAAGGCTAGATTCAATGGAGCCTCCATGGCCAGAGATGATTCAGATGTCAAATATCGAGAGGAAAGCGAACAGTGTAGATCTTCCTTTATCGCTTCGTATCATAAAGAGAAAGCTAAAGATGGAAGAAGAAGAAGATAAGCAATTAGTAGTAGTAGTAGACGAATCTGATTGTTGTTGCTCATCTGTGAAGAAAGCTTTCTCTTCGATGGTGTTTATGATTCGCGAGCTACAGAGTTTTACACTACACATGAGAGAGCTTCTTCTATTCGAAGATCTTCAAGGGATTCTCCATCGCGTGAGGAAAGAGATGCACGCTTCGTTTGTGTGGCTGTTTCAACAAGTCTTCTCTGCGACTCCTACTTTGATGGTCTCTGTTATGATCCTCCTCGCGAATTTCACTGTTTACTCTATAGGAAACAACACCGCTCTAGCCACCGTTACAACGCCAACAGCCACCGTCTCTTTCGCGGTGGAGACGACGGAGATAAACCAATCCGACGAATCCAACAATAAATTCGACACGTCGATGGTGAAATCATTCTCCGTCGACGGAAAAACATCATTCGACGGAGGCAACGGTGGGAACAACAACATCCCGCCGGTACAAAGCGGAATTTACGGAGACGGATCCGACGAATTCGGAACTTCGTCGCAATTCTCGTCGTTCGCGGAGGATTCGGATGTGACGGTGTCTGGTCAAGAAGAAATCAGGCTGTGGAAATCGATACTGGAGGAATCTGAGAAGATGGAGGCGTTGGATCACGAGACGATGAAGCAGATGGTTTCTCCGGTGGAGGCGAGATTAGAAGCGGAGGAGTCTATGGATTATTTCAAGACGGAGCTTCTTTATCAGACGGGTTTGTCTCAGCAGCCTGATAACGTTCTTCTACTCGCTAATTACGCACAGTTCTTATACCTAATCATCCATGACTACGACAGGTAATTAATTAATTACTAAAAAAATTTATAATAATCAATCTATTTAATTTTATAGTATCTTTGGTTTTGTTCCGTGTTAGATCATGATTAGAGAGATTAAGATATTTTAGTTAATAGATTGTCATGATCAAATCACAATAAGAACCAATCGGATAGGTTGAAATATGAGTGAAGTAATTCTCTTTGCTACTTAGAGAAAGAAAACAACTAGCCACTCTTGTTTTTTTTTTCTCAAATAATTGTTTTATAGCGATTTTTGTATGTGTTGGGCTCCAAAAAATTAATTAAAAAGCTGGGTTGTTACTTGATAGTGGAGTATGTGGTAGAGTTCTGGAGATTACTACTACTCCAGTATTCATTTCACGTCATGTTTTGCATTTGGTTTTAAAGCCAATAGTGTTGTTGTATATAGTTTTTAGATATTTTCTTGATATGGATCTTTAGACAGTACTTTGACATTTTTTATGTTTATGTCTAGTTTTCATTAGAGAGAATTTTCATTTGTTGCGTCTGTCGCATTCTAAAAACAGAACACAATTTACTTACGTTCACACTTACTCTTTTGTCCTTATACTCAAATCTTATCTCTAATCTTAAGTGAACAAAAACCACGACTATCTCTGTTTGATCTTTGTCTCTTTCTAACGTGTCTTCTTCTCTTTATTTTGGTCGGAAAACAGAGCGGAGAAGTATTTCAAGAAAGCAGCGAAAGCAGAGCCAGCAGACGCGGAGGCACTGAATAAATACGCGACGTTTCTATGGCAAGCAAGGAACGATATTTGGAGAGCAGAAGAAACATTCTTAGAAGCAATATCTGCTGATCCAACAAACTCTTTCTACTCTGCAAACTACGCACATTTCCTATGGAACACAGGTGGCGATGAGACGTGTTTCCCTCTTGACGCACCACCGCAACAAAACTCTACCTAATAAAGAGAGACACAACAAGTGTTCTTCTATGTACAGTGTGTTTCTTTATACAACTCATCATGTCATTTGGCAACTTTTTGTTTTGTAAAACCACAAAAGAAAACTATCTCTTTACTGTAACTGGTAACAACGTATGCAAAACCCCTTTGTCGATCCACGTTTCTTTATGTATATCTACAATACATTGGATTGGATATTGGGAATCTAAATAATCTGTGAAGACACGTCCGTCAACTATTCTTTGTCTGTTGGTTTCTGTGTTTCTGTGTCCTCTTACTATATTAGCCTTCGGGATACACGCAGATCTATTTATTATCACGTGAATTATTACCACTCTTTCTTGTGGTAGACGCATATATAATTGATGTTGAAATATGTGAAAAATGTATAATTTGTTTATTATTGTCTTACATTATGGAGTAGTATAGTACAACAGTCATGTTCAACAAATTCGTATATAGTAATAATTTATCTTTGTCTTTGAAAATAAAATCTATATAAATTCTAACAACCATCGAAGTCGTATGTTATTAGATCCCTTATATGCTACCTTTGTATTTGTAAAAATGTATTCCAAGTTGGAACTATTTATTAGTTGCAGATCAAGAAACCTCTTTAGTTTGTTGTCCGTTGTTGTGTTGATTTGTTGTCTTTAGCTTCTGAACAGTGCCTACTTTGGCTTAAAAATATGCTCATGACATTTTAGCTCTGGCAAAGAACACTCCAGCAAATAAACCTGCAAAACCAGAGGACATATATATACCAACTCACAAAAAGAAGGCATAGAACAGAACTGGTCATCGTTTTTGCTCTGATTCAGCAGTGTTACTTACCAAAAAGTATGCTGAATAAATTTGGGAGACTGAGAGGAACATTGAAGAGTACAAGACCAGCTATTGATATCGGAACCTTGTTTAAAGAACCCACCAGACTGCCACACAAATACAATTCAAATGAAAGTTTACACGGCAATGTTTCTTACTATAGTCGTAAAGAGAAATACCTGTATGTTGTGGGTCCTGTTTGATGCAAGAACCACATCGATGTGAAGCTAATGGCCAGTCCAAGGAAGCCGCTTGCTGTTGCCACTACCCAAAACATTGCATCTTTTGTCACATCCCTGCCACAGAGTAAAACACCATGAACAATGTATATATCATACAAGTAGGAAACGTATAGCATAGACAAGGACTTGTTTTAAGTCACTATCAATGCTGGATCCAGATTTTTTGTAGTAAAGTAAATAAACAGCCAAGTATATACGATGTGTCGTATGGATAAGAAACGGTAAATTTATGAATATCTATGGACAAACGTCATGAGTTGTAATAGTCCTTACGTGCTTATTACGTATCTCCATTCACCCAGTAAGATGATCAAGATAATGCCAAAAGGTAGTGACAATAGATTATTTAGCAGCACCATTGACACTTCATTAAGAGACCCTGATTTTGTGGACTGTTTTGCTCTGTCCATGACTCGACGCAGAGTAAGCTGTTGTACCAAAGAGTTCAACGATCATCCGTAGAAATAGAGAAGAGAGAGAGATGCATCCAGATTGGTGAGAGTGAACTTACAGAATAGCTTGCGGTTAGAACACAATTAGCACTCTGCCAAGTGTACCCTACTGCATTGAACGTGAGATCCGTGATGCCTCCGCTGATTGCAGAGATTATCTGCATAGCAAACTCTTAGTTGGTATCACTTTTGATTTCTACATAATCTCACTGAAGTCTGAAGGTATACAGTATCTTCCAATTAACTTACCATCATGAACATTGCAGCCCAAACCTTGCTGCTCTGCCTTTTACGGAACATGTATAACTCCCCTATTGCTGTAATAATATTCGTTGCATTCTTCAGAATAGTCACCATAGCGACGTTTATGTATTTCAAACTGGAAAAGAAATGTAACAGTTGCATTAGTCATTCTAAAATGAAATTTCAAAAGTTAGTGTCCTGAATACTTATGTCGAAACCTTACCTGTACATCCCCGAGATAAGCATGCCCACGAAGATAACATTGACAGGCATCCATACTCGGATCAACTTCCAGTTTAACTTCTCCACTGAAACCACTCCAAAGAGTCTCAGTATAGCTACCACCAAACAGCTGATTAAGTTCTGAAAAAAAAAACGTACAAGTAAGTCACCAAACAATATAGGTCATCAAAAATCATCATAAAAGCTTATGAATGAAAGTGTCTTACTTGATACAACATCAGAGAGATTCCTGCGTTGAAATTATAGCTGGAAAGAACAATCTTGTTCATTATAATCATGCTACAAGAAGAGACACAATAAGCAGCTCCAGACACAAGAGGTCCTGACTGTTTCACAGAGCCGTGGTCACGTCTATTATCGCCACCAACAGGAAGATATCTCCTTCTCCATCTAAGAAACCTACATAGAGAGAATCATGAAAGTTTTATGAAATAGTCCTTTTATAACCTCAAGAACACAAAGCTTAAGCATTTACCTTTGACCTAAAAGTTGATAGACAACGTTTCTACTACCATTATTATCACTGAACATCTCTGATTCATCAGGCTCATTGCAAACTATCTCTTCAAGATTCAAAGCAGTCATAATACCTTGTTCCTATAGCCAGCCAGTCAAAACTATCACATTACGAAGAAGAAGAAGAATCTATTATTGTAAAGAAACAAACATCTAGAGAAACCCTATAAGAAAGTTGATACCTTTTTTTAGATAGATCGCAGAGAAGCTTTTCTTCTCCTCAATTCGCGAAATCGAAGTAAGTGAAGATAAACACCATCGCAAGTGGGAATGGTTATGGGATCCACAGATTTATTAGGTAACACGCAAAGCGTAAGAGGCGTCGAAGAAGAACGTGGGAGAATCTGAGCGACATTACCGAGGAAGAGATTGTAACCGTCCATGTTCACTATCTCCAGCTTCGATATTACTCTCTCTCTCTCTCTTTGATTTCTGGGGATACATTAATAATTATTTTAGGGTTAAAGGTTACGCCGGAATCTATGGCGGGAAAAATTGACGGTAGCGGTGGAAAATTGGGCTTTTTAAATGGGCTTGGGCTTTAATCATTAGTATCAAACCCTAATAATGCAAATTAGTTTCTGGGCTAATTCAAGAAGCTGTAGAAACATTACATGAGTGTGACCTTGAAACCAAACAACAAGGCTAACGAGCAAGAAGCAACAACCAATTCATTCACAAACATATAAACATATCATATCATCAAAAGAAACTTGACACACAAGAAATTCACACAACTTTCTCCATATCTTCTTGTAGCATTAATGGCGATAATCACGATCGTAGCTGTAGCTAGGCTTAAACTGGCTGTGATCAGAAGGAAAGTAATCTACTGGCGTCGATAGACCACTTGGCACACCGTAGCAAGACAATCTTGATCCAACAGGTGGATTATGTGGCTTGTACTCGTTTGCATTGACCGGAGCTGACGGTGGAGCTAAAGGAGGCGGCTTGTGGACACTTGGCAGGGCGTAATTGGAGCCACGATCGTACATTGAACTTGGAGGAGAAGGGGAGTGATAGAACCCCGAGTAGTAATGACTTGTGAACGAATTAGGAGACGATGAGAATCCTCGCCGTGGAGACGACGGAGAGGTGATAGGAGGATCTCGAATTGGAGCTGGAGGAGGATAGTAATCTTCTCCAGGGGAAGAATAGTAGTAATATGGTGGTTGAGATTGAGGACGCGGAGGCGGCGGCGGCGGCGTAGGAGAATTCTGCGGTGGAGGAATCGGATTCCGGTGGTTGATCGCGAGTTTAAGCCGTATCTTTCCTTGCGGCCGACCCGACGGAAGAATCAGATCGAACGAGTTGATCGATTCGGGAATCGTCTTCCCGTCCGAGTCAACCAAACGAGTCAGAGGAAACCTAACCGATCCGATTAGGGTTTTGGTCAGATCCGACGAATCGGAATGAAAAATCTCGACGTTGAAAATCAATTCGTGGACGGATCGTGTGATTGGAAGAGCGATCCGCTCGTTCCACACAGGTTTCGTGGAATCGTCGGAGCGGGTGGGGAGACGGTGGTCAGGGTCAAGGTACAAGACAACGTAAGGTTTCAAGTCTCCGTTGCGCCAGTTCACATTCTTTAGGTGCTTTGCAGAAACGACGGTTACGACTAGGTCGAGTGGCTCCGGCGAGGCCATGATACGGCTCGTTTTTAAAGGCAATACGGTGCGTTTTCGCGGCGGTCTTGGCTAACGTGCGCTCTAGGTATGAAAGTTTCAGCTATCGTTCACCAGAAAGTTTTTAGAATACTATTAAAACCTGCTGGCCAATAAAGAGGCTTTTGATTCTTTCTTACTAGAGACAGCTGGAGTTAAGTATTACATTGAATAGGATATTAATATCCTTGTAACCAAACAGGTGCCTAAATTCTCACCAAGCAGAAGATAAAGCATACGAAGAAGTGGATAACACTTTCAAGCGTTCTTCATCTTCTTCTTCTTCTTCTTCGTGTCAGTGAACAATGGGTTCCTCTGCAACAGCGACAAACTCACTATCATTCTTCTCATCTTCTCTCTTCTTGTCTTCCTCTCACCAAATCCCCAAATCCTACATCTCCGTCGCGAAATCCAACTCCGCGAGAGTATCGAAGCCTCTCTCCGTCGCGTCTCAGCTAGCGACGCTACCAATCATCTCATTCGAGGGAGAGAAGGTAGGAGAAACCTATCTAGACCTAAAGACTGCTCCAGAAGACACCGCGCGTGCCGTCGTTCACCGTGCAATCGTGACGGATCTACAGAACAAGCGGCGAGGAACGGCGTCGACTTTGACTCGCGGTGAAGTACGAGGTGGTGGAATCAAGCCTTACTCGCAGAAGAAAACCGGTCACGCGCGGCGTGGGTCTCAGAGAACGCCGCTGCGACCAGGAGGAGGAGCGGTTTTCGGGCCGAAACCGAGAGATTGGTCGATCAAGATCAACAGGAAGGAGAAGAGGCTCGCGATATCGACTGCGATTTCGAGCGCGGCTACTTCAGATGGAGCCATTGTGGTGGAGGAGTTCGGTGATAGGTTCGAGAAGCCCAAGACTAAAGATTTCTTGGCTGCAATGCAACGGTGGGGTTTGAATCCGTCAGAGAAAGCTATGTTTTTGATGATGGATGTCGAAGAGAACGTTGCGAAATCGGGAAGGAATATCGGAACGTTGAGGATGTTAACGCCTAGGACGCTGAATCTGTTCGATATATTGAATTCTGATAAGCTTGTCCTGACTCCTGCTGCGGTTGAGTTCTTGAATGAGAGGTACGGTGTTGACGCGGAGGAGACAGAGGATGATGATGATTCCACGGAAGGTTAGTGTTTTGAACCATCTTCATTTGTGTCTTGAAAGGAAGTAGCTTTGGGTCTGAATTTGATGTCTTGTGCTCTCTGTCCAGTGTGTGTGTTAATATGTAAACGTTTTGTACAACTTGTGAAGGTTAGTGTTTTGAACCATCTCCACTTGTGTCTTGAAAGGAAGTAGCTTTGGTCTGAATTTGATGTTTTGTGCTCTCTATCTAGTCTTGTACAGTTATACTTGATCTTTAAGTTTTTTGGTTTGATTGCTTGAAGTTGTGTGTGAAGGTTCAGAGGAAGGTGGAGAATGAGCAGCAATGTTGATCCAACTGTTGTTGTGGCTTATGAGTTTCACTTAGAGAAACAAGAGAAATGTTTATTGGATTTGTATTTTCTGTTTTTTTTTTGTTTTTGCAAAGAGATCATTCCTAAGTTCTTTCTCACGGTGTTGTCAAAATTTTAAATATGAAATTAGACACAACAATCAGAGGTTCAGAGCTATATAATGGAATGTAACCATCTCTTATTGATGAAACATGTAAGTGATTAGTTAAGGATTCAAATTTTCTCTAGACGGTGTTGACGGGTCGTCTTCATACCAATCTGCTAACAACTGTTACAAGACTTGTGATGGGTCTTTATTGATGGGCTTATTAAAAGGGCCCAATAGCGCTGAAATTGATTTGATATCTGTCACACTTATAAGGCCTAAACATATATCAGTAAGAAATGGAATTTAGTAATTGAAAACTTAACCAATATGATTAGGGCTGGGAATTCGGTTTTTCGGGTCGGTTCGGGTCGGTTTTATCGGTTTTTCGGTTATTTCGGATATTTAAATGTATTCCGAATTGAACCGAATTATTAATCAGATCGGGTCGGTTCGGGTTTCGGTTTAATCGGAAATTTATAATTTTACCGAATTGAACCGAAATATAACGGTTAATACGGTTTTTCGGTTTATTTCGGTTTATTTCGGTTTATTTCGGTTTATTTTTCCGAAATAACCGATTCCTAATCTCCAGATATACACCTGCAAAGTGCAAAATAAACCCGCAAATTGTAAAGTCCAAAAATAAACCCGCAAAATAAGTTATCATCCAAACTACAAAATATCATTAATTTATGAAGTTCACAAAGAGATAAAAAGACCAAGTTCAACAACAAAACATCATCCAAACTACAAAATATAATCCAGACGAGTTTAAGAAGTTCAACAAGACAACGAGAACAATTGAACAACATTACAAAACATCATCAAGTACAAAGAGATAAAAAGACCAAGTAGCAGCTTCAAACTTACCCGAATTTGATAGAGGAGAAGATCTTGTTGGCTCACTCTCTTGACTCTTGAGTCTTCACCTCTTACCGTTCCTACAAAGTACAAAGTAATCGATTACATAAAACTTTTCAAATCGAAAATCCCTAAAATGGTAAACTCTAAAAGCGATAACATACACTAAACTTTAAATCATGAACAATCGAAACCCTATAAAAGCGATAACATGCATATTTGTCTTGTATAACCGATTACAAAGTGAAAACACAAGAAAAATAAATTAAATCACGAACTTACCGAAGATGAAATACGAAGATGAAAGACGAAGATGAAGCAGATAGAGAAGGATTTGGAAGGAGAGACAAACAAAGGATAAACGAAGAAGAATCAAGGATGAAACGAAGAACTGAAGAAGAATCAAAGGAGAAAAGGAAGAGAATAATCGCAGACGGCGAAGTGAAAAGAGAAAGAGAAGAAACGTGAAAAAAACAAGTGTCTTTAGGTTTTTAAGTTTTATACTTAGGTTTAATTTTCGGTACAATTCGGTATTCTCAAACCGAACCGAACCGAACTACTAACCGAATCAAATTTACTTCACTGCCGATCGGTTATTTACCAATAACCGAATCCGACCCGATTTACCCTTTAACCGGTTCGGTTCGGTTCGGAAAAATCGGGTCGGTTTTAATTCCCACCCCTAAATATGATGTTTCATTTGTTCTTCTACTTACTCTTAAACATATATTCTTATTATTTAAAAAGTGTCAATTGCACCCTCACTTAACATGCAGATTAACTTTAATTAGTTATACTGTAGTTAGAGTTTAGTGAATAAAAATGACACCACCTTATCGATTACGTAAACATTTTATTATTTGGATACATAAATTTTCAAAAGATAGATGTAATGAGAACAATATTTTCCATATTAAAGAAAAATAAAATTCATTCGCAACGCACATACCTTCTCAAGGATTGAACCTCCACTTAACAACATTCTTCCTAAAGTGTTTGCAGTTCAAAGTTAACATTTTATACATACAAGCACAACTATAATTTTTATTTGGCAAACGAATCAAACGATTTAGATAAGACATTCAAAATGCAAAATCGTTAGGTTATATATAACATACTTTAACAGCTTAACGAGTTTAATAAGAGTTTTTCAATTCATTTTAAATTTAGCCCTCATTTCAAATACTAAAAATATTTCAAAAGCTAAAATATCATATATGTGCTATAATAAGAAAAGAAAGATGGTTAAATTTTAAACTAAAGTAGAAAATCAATTTTACAAGGGCATAAATTATAACTATTTGCTAAAACTTTATCTAAATACAATTAGATTAGCATCTTAAATTTCTCAAACCCAAGTAATTACTCATATTTTCAAATATTAATTTAACAAAGCTAAAATATTAATTTTAAAAAGCGAAAATATTAAAAAAAATTAAAATAATTTTAGTTTACACCGAAGGTTGTAAAATGACTTTCAAGACATTAATTTATATTATTTATATTATTTTTATTCTTTTTAATGAAATTAAGGGGTATAATATAGAAAATCTGTTGAAAAAACTAAAATTACATTTAAAGAGAAACAAAAATATATTCTAAACAACATTTAATAAGAAACATATAAAGTATAACTTAATATTTTAAAATTACAGTATAGTTGAATTTTTCTAGTATGTCTTATAATGTGTTTTCTTACAATATATTAGACGAACATAAACTTTTCTCAAAAATTGTACGAAAAAACGAAATGATAACTACACCGTCGCGTAGGGCTACTACCCTAGTTTTTATAAGACGGACATGAAATATATGGGAAATAATATGTAGTTGTAACTATTACGAAAATTAGTGCATGGAATTAGGACAAAGTAAAATGCGTGTTAGATTTATTTTTAAAGCTAAAATATTTTGTTTATTGGATTCAATCCCAACAGTATGAATTTGTCTTCTTTGAATAGTTCTTTTAATATTTTGTTTTCATTTTATAAACTATTTTTTGTCAATTATTTTAATTTATTTACCTTCTTCTTTGAACAATACTTGGGTTCACTCCTAGGTGAATTTTTTCATTCACCTCCTTTATTATTAGCCAATTGAATCATGTCATGTATTTTTTTTTAAATCCAAATAATTTAGTGAATTAAATAAATTTAAATTAAATAATTAAAAAAATAGATTATGGAAAAATTAAATTAAATCCTAAACACTAAACACCAAACCTAAACCCTAAATTATGTGCAAACTTCTTTCATGCTTCTTTTGTTATAAAAATCCAAAACCCATCAAATATAAACCCTAAACTAATCCAAGGGTCTTAAATTTGGATTTGCGAACCCAAACGCATATATTTAACTACTAAACCCTAAAATTCAACACAAAAATAATTTATATCGTTTTTATATCATATTTTGATGATTTTATCGAAAATATTTTAAATTGTTTTTTCGAATTTTGAAATATTTCTATCAAATTCGTTAAATTAAATACAAAATAATTTTTAAGGCTAATAAAATTAAAAATGCTACAAAATTAGAAATAAAAATAAATAAATACATATATACCAAATTAATTTTTTAAACCAAATAATGTTCAATGGAAAACACATGTTTGTACATATAAAAAAACATGTTTGTAATTACGTATATGCATGTTGCACGGACATCCAAAACGTATGTACCAAACTTTAATTTATATAGCTAAATAAATGATAATTTTCTAATGCTATTAATTTTACATCAAAATCGCTTTAAAAACAGATTACCGAAAGATTTTGCGTAAAAATTTAATCATCAAAACCTATCGTTATTATCCAAACTTTTCAGATAAAATATGACATCGATAAAGAGAAAATCACGGTGAAAAAAGATTATGTAGAAAATCATAACTTATCCACAAATCTTTTACTCGGTCTATAAAAGAAAACTCATCTCCAAAACCCTAAAGCTTCACAAAACCAAAGAGAAGAGAGAGAGAGAAGAGATTTAAATACAATAACAATGGCTGTTGGTGTAATGAATATCGAAGAAGGTGCTTCTTTCCCTGCAAAGTTGACTAAACAAGTCGTTATCTGCAGTATCATAGCTGCTGTTGGTGGTCTCATGTTTGGTTATGACATTGGAATCTCAGGTTTTGTCTTTTGTTTCTTTTGTTGTTTTAATAATTACTTGGTTCTATTTATTATGTGATTTAACCTAATTTTTTGAATTGAATTCTTTTGCAGGAGGTGTGACGAGTATGGACACATTCTTGATAGATTTCTTCCCACACGTGTACGCGAAGAAACACAGAGTCCATGAAGACAACTACTGTAAATTCAATGATTATCTTTTACAGTTGTTCACTTCTTCTCTTTACTTGGCTGGTATTTTCGCGAGTTTCGCCGCTTCTTATTTCTCGAGAAGATTCGGAAGAAAACCAACGATCATAACCGCTTCTGCCTTCTTTCTCGTCGGTGCCATCCTCAACTTGGTCGCCCAAAATCTCGGCATGTTGATCACTGGTCGCATCCTTCTTGGTTGCGGCATCGGTTTTGGTAATCAGGTCAATATTCTCAAAACTTACTATCCACGTTTCCTCTGTTTTCATCTAGGGTTTCTCTGTTTTATATCTAGGGTTTCCTCTGTTTTCATCTAGGTTTTCCTCTGTTTTATATCTAGGGTTCCTCTGTTTCATATATATATGCTCTGTTTTTATGCCTTGAGTTATTGAGTTTGTATAGTGCTCTTATGTTTTGGTCTGATCTCTGTTGTTTTGTACATTTTGCAGACGGTTCCATTGTTTATCTCAGAGATAGCACCAGCTAGATACAGAGGAGGACTAAACATTATGTTTCAGTTTCTCATCACCATTGGAATCTTAGCCGCGAGTTACGTAAACTACTTAACATCCACGATGAAGAACGGGTGGAGATATTCTCTAGGTGGCGCCGCAGTGCCTGCGTTAATCCTATTGTTGGGATCCATATTTATCCACGAGACTCCAGCTAGTCTAATTGAGCGCGGTAAAGACGAAGAGGGGAAGATAGTGTTGAGGAAGATCAGAGGCATAGAAGACGTGGATCTCGAGTTCAACGAGATCAAACGCGCGACTGAGATGTCGAACAAAGTGAAAAGCCCTTTCAAAGAGCTCATCTTCAAACGGGAGAACAGACCGCCTTTGGTTTGCGGAACGTTGATTCAGTTTTTCCAACAGTTCACGGGAATCAACGTTGTTATGTTCTACGCTCCGGTTTTGTTTCAGACAATGGGAAGCGGTAGCGAATCCGCTCTAATCTCTACCGTCGTCACAAACGGTGTGAACGCACTAACAACGATTTTCGCGATTTTCTTAGTCGATGTTTTCGGTAGAAAATTCTTCTTAGTTGAAGGAGCCACTCAAATGACTATTACACAGGTAAAAAAAAACCTAATTTTTTACTCACTTGACAAGTTAACCATTTTAACTTGGATTACAAGTTAATTGTTGCTTTGTTTTGTTTGACCTAAATTACGCAGATGACTATTGGTATCCTGCTCTACAAAAACTTGCACTTGGTCGGACCTATAACGGGTCACTACGTGCCGCTTATTGTATTGATCCTCATATGCTTCTACGTGACTGGATTTGCGTGGTCGTGGGGTCCGTTAGGATGGCTAGTTCCCTCAGAGATATATCCACTTGAAGTGAGAAACGCAGGCTATTTCTGTGCGGTGGCGATGAATATGACATGCACTTTCTTCATCGGACAATTTTTCTTGACAGCTCTGTGCAAATTTAAATCAGGATTGTTCTTTTTCTTTGGAGTTATGAACATTATCATGGGAGTACTTGTTATATTCTATCTACCAGAGACCAAAGGTGTTCCTATCGAAGAAATGGTTGATCGAAGGTGGAAGAAGCATTGGTTTTGGAAGAGGTTTTTTAAACAAAATTAGAGTACTTGTTCTATCTCTTAAGATGCATTTTTAATAATTTCTCAGTTTTCTAGCTTTGTTTCTTAGTTTTGGATTTCGGTATGTTTACATTAGTATTTGTTTCTTTTAAACAAAAGTATTTCTTCTTGAATTCTCGATCAATATTCACAATTAGAATCCCGTGTAAGTTTTTTTGTTTTTAATATAAAATATTCAACGAGACTCTATCAAACTAATAACAATTTTCAACTTACGAACGATCCCTGATAAAGTGGCCAAAATATTCGCTAAACAGTTTTGTCCATTGTTGTTTTCTAACAACTATTTTTATTTAAAAATCCCTATATAACTACTAAAAAATAATATTACTCCAGAAATTATATATATTTTAATTTATATCAAAAATTAGAATATTTAGTTTGTTTCAAAAGCCAGAAAACATCAAGCCTAGAAGAACCAATAACTCCACCTATTAAGGGTCGACCCAATAAGTCAAATCTTCTAGTCCTATAATGATGGTCTTATACGCAATATATTGCAACTGTTTTAGCTTTAAATGTTAACCAACGTTGCCACAGTTGTTATAGGAAATGCGGTTAGCATTTTGGTTTAGTTTTATAATTCAGCTTTCGGTTTAGTTATGCAAACCAAACACTATTTGTAAGGCTCTTTGGCCGTTATCGAGAATCAACCAAAATAATATTTCATCTTGTCTAATCCCTAACTCTCTATTATCATCATTGATCATCATCGATGATCATCAATCATGTTTTCGGGTTGATCTTTCTTCCTTAGTGATCTTCCTCTAAGCTTTGATTTACCAACTTTCAGGTTCTCGGTGAGCTCCTACGTCAGATCTATCTACGGTTACGGATTTCCCGTCTCAACAGTATAATTGACGATGTGTAATTTAATACAAAGAACAATCATAACATACGCACACCACATCAATCACCAAATACAAGGAAACCGTTACCTACAGTACAGTCACTACTTCACAAGTAACAAACACATGGGAGATTGACATCAACATTAAGTAATCAGAATTTGGAAACGAGTATTATATACTATGGGCTGGAGGATCTAGAGGAGCTTGATCTTGCGCTCCTTGAGTGAGTCATCGAAGACTGACTATTGCGCCTGTGAGACTTGCTTCTCCTCTCTTTCCTTCTCTCCTTTGGTGATATGCTCCGTGATTTGCTTCTCCTCTCAGGGCTCTGGCTTCTCGACACCGACCTGTACCTGAATCATTTACATATTCAGATCATACGACATTTAGTTTTAGTTAACCTCTTTATATATATTAACCTGTCGTACCTTCTGTAGTAACCACTTTCAGGAGAATAGAACCTATCTCTCCCGCGGTAGTAAGGTGAATAAGACCTGTCTCTTCCGCAGTAGTAGGGTGAATATGATCTACCTCTCCCTCTGTTATAAGGTGAGTATGATCTGTCTCTTCCTCTATAGTAAGGTGAGTAAGATCTGGACCTGGACCTGGACCTGTCCCAACGTCTGTAGTAAGGTGAATATGACCTCTCGCGTCTCCTATAGCAACGATCATCAGGGGATGGAGATCTGGAACACGAGTAAGATCTGCCTCGCCTATAGTTGGGTGTGTATGATGATGATCTTCTTCTCCTCCGATAGATTGGAGAATAAGATCTGCTCCTATCAGATGAGTAGCTTAAACTACGACTACGAGAGCAGCTAACAGACCTGCGGGGTGAGTAATGTCCTGCAAAAGTAAGAAATGAAACCATGAATACCATAAATAACAAAACTCGCGCTAAAGGATTGTAATAAACCGAATGCAGTTTGTGCCCTACCTCGAGCTGTACTCAGCCCCAAGTACTTTCCAGGTGTTGGGGTGCGTCCTCGACGACGTCTTGCCTGAACATAAAACAGAGATAGCATAGATAGATCTATCAGAATTCTCAGAAAAACGTAATGGTAATAAAATAAGGAACTGAGACAAAAAACTTTCTACAACTGATGTTACTAAAGGAATGTATATTATGTTGTTCAAAAAAGAGAGGAATGCAAGGGCATACAACCCTGGTGTGTTTGAAATGTGGTAACGTTTGCTTATTTGGTGAAGCGCTGCTTCTACAAACAGCAGACCTGCTGCCACAGAAACTTCAAAGTGGAAACAAGCAAAAAACTAATAAATATTTCAGAAGAAAAACTTGACATCATATTTGGTTCATTACTTGCAAATATCAGCTCTAGCCAGATTACATTCATTTCTGGTACCATTGAAAATGGAATAGGATAGTTTTTTTTACCTTCTCAACAGTTATAACGCGGCCCTGCAGAGCAGAATGATCTAAATATTTGATACAACGGTTAGCATCACCAACAGACTCCATCGAGATAAAACCAAATCCGCGAGATTCTCTAGTCCGCGGATCAAGGACAAGATGAACATCAGTTACCTAGAAATATCAAAGCTCACAAATCGTTAAAAAAAACATGAACAAACAAATCTCTCTTTCTCTAATGAGCTAAAAGGGGTTAATTTTGTTCAAGAGAAATTAACATAACATCTCTAACCTTTCCTTCTTTTGAGAAATGATCCTCGAGATCTCTTTCCGTTACACGGTGAGACAATCCAGTTACATATAAACTGTTTCCAGGATTCTCCGCATCTCTGGAGACACTCCTAAACCAAACATAAACAGTTCAAAACAGTCAGATCCTAACAAATTCATAAACAGCAAAACAGAAACTAAAGAGGAAAAAGGAAGAAATTACCTAGAACAGCTTCTAGAGAAGGATCTTGAAATAGACCTTCCACGACGCTTCTCGTAAGGGGATAGTGAAGGAGAGTATCTTGACCTCCTTGAATAAGACATCTAAAAGAACATAGAAAGCTAATAAGCGTCATGTTTTGATATAAACACCTCTATGAAGATGCTATGATAAGGAAGGGACCTTCATGATACAGGACCATAATGATCAAAAGCTTACATAGTCACATACATGTTATCTAACAGTTTTCGTTACATGATCTATCTTCAAGCTAAAACATCGAATCCTATGGAAACAAACAATCAGATCTAACAACAACAGATTATAAATTCGCGGCAACGGCTCTAAGTCGATGAACAGAACGAATAAATCTAACAACGTCGGAAGAAGAAGAAGAAGAAGAAGACGACTTACATCGTAAAATCGCCGGGCGCTGTTGAAATCGCTACGATCGCAAAGAAGGAGATGTGATGTTACGGAACTCTTTTATTCGCGTTAATGGTGGGGAAAGATGTATATATAGGGAATAATTAGAAGGAAGCTTCGAGAGAAACGGACGCGACGGAGTTATTTTAAAACTCGATTAAATATTTCATTCTTGTGTCCGGCCCAATTTTATATGGGCTTTTCTTCACACAACGGCCCATATAAAATCCCGCCATAAACTAAAAAAGCTAATAAAATCTTCCTCAAAAAACCTTAGACAAGCGATTCGGATTCGGACCTCCGATATTTGCTATATAGACAAATTCGAGATGTTGGATTTACGTCTTGTTCAGAGATTGAAGAAGGTTCTAGAATCAGTCAAAGCTTATGATGGTGGTGATTTTGTCAATTTTTCATGTTCGAGACCGCAAGTAAGTTTCCTGAATCTACTTTTGCTGGTTATGAATTTTGTCAAAAAGTATGATTTAGTTCTCTTATGGCCAGTGTAGTTATAAGTATCTTTGAACTTGTTCATGTTGTTATGTATGCATATTTCGATACATATGTGTAGGATGATTTAGTCGCCTAGATCTGTAACTTAAAGATTGTATGTAAAGGCCATTGTGGTAAAGTAATTGTTTTTTCTAAAAAAATAAAACCTAAAATAAATGGGTGTTTGTCTTCATCTTAGAGCACAAAACTCGCAACGTATAAGAAAGAGAGAGAGAGAAATTATAGAAAGTAGATCCAAATTCATTCTCGATTCTTCCGGCTTGCTCAAAGGGTAAAAAGTTCAAATTCGTCTTTTGATTCGTTTTAATCTCAATTTCTCCGTTTCCGAGACGTTTGTTGTTGATGTATATATATGTGTGTATGCATAATAGGTTGATCAGAATCTAGGATTTTGAGAGGCAATGGCGAATCAGATAGGTCATGAGTACGATTATTTGTTCAAGATCGTCCTTATCGGCGATTCCGGTGTAGGCAAATCCAACATTCTCTCAAGATTCACCAGAAACGAGTTCTGTCTCGAATCCAAATCAACCATTGGAGTCGAATTCGCCACACGGACGTTACAGGTTGACCTATCTCTTCTCTCTAGAACCTTCATGTGATTATTAGATCTAAATAAATTAAGAAAGTAATGAGTAAAGCTTGGAGATGTGTTTTGCGAAAATGCATCTTCTTGATGTGTTGTATATATATATATATTGTTTTTTAAGGTTGAAGGCAAAACAGTGAAGGCACAGATATGGGATACAGCAGGACAAGAGCGTTACCGAGCGATCACAAGCGCTTACTACAGAGGAGCTGTTGGTGCTCTCCTTGTCTACGACATTACCAAGAGACAAACTTTCGAGAATGTGCTGAGATGGTTACGCGAGCTTAGGGATCACGCCGATTCCAACATTGTTATAATGATGGCTGGTAACAAATCGGACCTAAACCATCTCAGATCTGTTGCCGGCGAAGATGGTCAATCTCTAGCGGAGAAAGAAGGTTTGTCTTTCCTCGAGACATCTGCTTTAGAAGCTAGCAATATAGAGAAAGCCTTTCAGACTATTTTATCAGAGATTTACAATATCATAAGCAAGAAAGCGTTGGCGGCGCAAGAAGCTGCGGGTAGTCTTTCTGTTCCGGGGCAAGGAACTGCCATTAACATATCGGATTCGTCTTCAACTAACAGAAAAGGATGTTGTTCTACCTAGTTACTACCTCAAACTGTAGCAATGACTAATCAGTCACAACCTTGGTTTTTAAGAATATATCTCTAGATATTTTACCAGGTTTTGTTTTTCTTGGCTTAATTTCTCCAAGAACAGCATATCATCTTATATTTATCTCAATGTTTGGATTTTTATGTTACAGAAGTTTGTTTAGCTGTATTAAAACTATGATCATTGCCTACAAAGGAAGATCTTTAGTTAAGGAATGTTAGAGCATCATTATTGGTGATGCTTAGTATAGGTGCTTAGGTAATTTTTTTGTATTTAATTGTAATTAATTTTTGGTGTAAGAAACTATAGTTCCTTAATTTTTTTTGTTAAGATTATTGGTGTTGTTTAGTTATGGATTTTTAAAATTAAAATTTAATATTTAAAAATTAGAAACTTATTCATTATTAAAAATTAAAAATTAGAAACATAACATGACTAATGTGAACAAGGACGTGGATTCGATTTGATAAAATTAGTCTCGCATTCCTCCCAATAAGGCCCTCTTTGGATTTGTCCATCGTTTCCGCCGCCGTTGAAGCGTGATTTTCGTTGGGTTTCGGATCTAGGATCCGATTTGGTAGTTTAATTCGCGGCGGAGGAAACGGCGGTTCTTTGTGAAACAACAACGGCGGAAAGAGACTTTGGTGAAACATATCGGCGGAGAAACCTTGACGGGATTCATGAGATTGCCTTCTTCGTCGGAGGAGGAAGAGTCATCATCAGAAGTTTAGTTTCTTCTTCTTCCTCACTTGAAGATAAACCTCGACCAAATGAAAAAAAAATATTAAAAACCAAATGAAAAAAATAAATTAAAAAGAGATATTTTTCTCCCTTGCTGACACGTGTACGCTCCTAAGAGAGAAGAAAGTTTCTTAGCTAAACATCGAAGCTTACATAATTATAATTAATCCTAATTATTTTTAATGCTAAGTACTCTTATATTTTATATGTTAAGATACACCAATAATCATGGTCATACATGATCAATAACAACAATTCGGAATAACTCTTACAATATAACAGAAAATCTAAAAAAAGGTGTCAAAGAAAAATTAAATGAAATAAAAAGTGTGGGGGATACCCATGTGGAGGGTGAAGCGCACGAGGGGGTGTGAGGGTCAAAAACGTAAAATAGCAGTGAAAAATATCAGGCAGTCTCTCTCTCACAATAGAGACAGTCTGTTATTTTCACTCGTGGCCTCTCTCCCACCTCTTTCTCCTTTTCTATACATCTTCACATCTCTCAATAGATCCCATCAATGGCTTCCATCGTCGATTCCGTTTGGCAGGTAACTCATATCCATCCTCCTCCTCTCTTCGATCTCATTCTCTTTCCGATTTCCCTCTTTGTCTTCGTCTCCGATTTCATCCTTTTTGTTTTCTCCGTCGGCTTAACTTGGCGTCATTGTGCGTTGTTTTCTTCTTCGTTTGTTGTGATCCCACCGCTTTGGAATTGTTTTGATTTATCGGATTAGATTTGGTTCTGTATTGAACTTTTAGATCTGAATTTGACTATGCGCTTACTGCCAAATTACGTAGATAGTATAATCGTTTCTTTATTTGGAGCCTGAATGTACGGACATTTCGATGATTGCAAACCAAATACGGCGAAATAGGTCGTTGAGATGGATCACTGTTTTGGATTTTGCATGGTTCTCTGTTAGACACTAGTTATTTCCCTGAACATTTGCTTCTACTAAATGATATATATATATAGAGAGAGAGAGAGACAGAGACTGATTTGATGGTTTAGTACTTTCCGAATTCTATTTTGTGTAGCATTGTCTATAAAGAGTTTTCTCTAAGCATGGGGATGTACAATTTTGTTGCTGATCCTTTGTATTTGTGGATGATGCAGTACCTTGTGACGCATTTTAGCGACTTTCAACTATCATGCATTGGGAGTTTTGTCCTCCACGAAAGCGTGTTTTTCTTATCTGGTCTCCCTTTTATTTATCTAGAAAGGGCAGGCTTTCTCAGCAAGTACAAAATTCAGGTAAATCAGCTTCTCGTTCTCATCCGTTCAAGTGTCTTTTTACTTATACATATGAGCTATGTGTGCTCGTTTCGATAAGAGTTTTTCGTGTTACCAAGGAATCAGTCACTTGTGAAAATTGTTTTTGTTTAATTTAAATCATGACTGATTGTAAAAGATGAAAGTGAATATATTTTATTGTCTGCAATTACTTGTGATTGTGAAGCTAGTCAATTTGCTCAGCTTTTCTTACCTTTTGTGATCAACTATTACTGTTTTTATTCACTTGCAGACAAAAAATAACACACCTGCAGCTCAAGGAAAATGCGTAACTCGCTTGCTGCTTTATCATTTCTGCGTAAACTTGCCCCTGATGATGGCTTCCTATCCTGTCTTCAGAGCCATGGGCATGCGTAGCAGCTTTCCTCTGCCGTCCTGGTATTATCAGGTTCTTTGGTGCTTAGGCTTTTTCCTTCGGGTTCTGATGTTAAACTCTTCCAATTAGCAATAGAAACAGAAACAAAACATAAAAAAGTTGTGGAAGTGTTGAGCATCATGAAAGAACCTGAGCTTATCTTTGATCAGGTTAATAAGATCCTTTTTGCTAATGGTTCTGTAGGAAAGAAGTTGCTGCCCAGATATTATTTTACTTCATCATTGAGGATTTTGTATTCTATTGGGGTCATCGGATCTTGCATACAAAATGGCTTTACAAGAACGTGCACAGTGTCCATCATGAGTAAGTTTTCAGTGTCTTCACTCTCTTACATTTTTGATGCTTGAAAATGTTTAGCTTAGATATGTTTCTAACGTGCAACCATTTTATGATATCTCAGATATGCCACACCATTTGGTTTAACATCAGAATATGCTCACCCTGCTGAGATTCTATTCCTTGGTTTCGCTACCATAGTTGGTCCAGCTCTCACCGGCCCCCACTTGATTACTCTTTGGCTATGGATGGTACTCAGAGTGCTTGAGACAGTTGAGGCGCATTGCGGTTATCATTTCCCATGGAGCCTCTCAAATTTTCTTCCTTTGTATGGAGGGTAAGATCACATATCTAGCCATCTCTCTTGAGCTTAAAGACTATTATATGTAACTAATGGATTTTTCAATTCTTTTGGCTATAGTGCTGACTTCCATGACTACCATCACCGCCTCCTATACACAAAGTCTGGAAACTACTCATCAACTTTTGTGTATATGGACTGGTAAACTTCTAAACTATTATCATAACTTTGCGTTCAGAAAGAGATCTTAACACTAAACCTTTGTGTTCTTTAGGATATTTGGTACTGACAAAGGATACAGAAGACTAAAGACACTTAAAGAAAACAACGACATGAAACAAACATGAGATGGGGGCAGTTTGACAGCAGAGTACATTTGCCGCGGGTTTGCAAAGGTAAAATTGCATCTTTGAAAAGATCTTAATCTGCAAACTCTCCTCTTTTTTCTCTTACACTTTGCTGTGTGTTGCTGCTACTGTTTTGTCTCTTAGTTTTATGATGTTGTGTCTAAAACTGTTTCAAATGTTGCATACTTGAAAAAAAAATTAGTACTTCAACTCTCGGAGTAACTAAACTTTTTATGTGTGTGAGTTTAGCAATTGAAGCATTTGGTATATGAATATGAGTCATCTATTTGATTTGCTGCTTGATATTGTCATGTTATTCAATTATTTTGGGCTAGTGTAGGATCCAGACCAATTGAGCCCATAAGTTTTGGTCTGAAATCTCGTGAATCTCTTGGCTAGATTAAGATCAATCAATTATCAAATCACCCGACACAGACACGTACGAATACGCAAATTATCGCTCTGTGGTGGGTCACGTTTTTTGGTGGTGTAGGGTATCTTAGTAATACTACTTTGACACGTCCTTGGTATGCCCAATTATCTTCTCTCTCTCTTTCTTCTTTTCCGTGGGATTTTGAATCTCTTTTACCACAAAGAAAATTCCCGTTGATGTTGTAAAAGGAAAACACGCGTAACCAAACCAATGGGTTTCGTATAAAAGCAATAAGATATGTACACGTGCTTTCTATTAATTGAATTTTTGAACTGATTCCATCCAGACGGTGACACATCTTCATGTGTCTTCCTTTTTTGTTTGTTCTTTTACATAACCAAAAAGGCAACAAATGGTTTCGAAAACCGGTTTAAACCGATTTTTATAACTAACTGAGATACCTTCATCTCAGTGAAACCTCACAAAAAAAAAAATCATTTTTAAAAAAAAGAACAAAAAACTGTGTGGTGGAGTGGTGAGATTAGTGTCCAACAACGTGTCTATTTCTTCTTCTTATTCTGAGATCAATGACAACGACGCTTACATTGTCGCTACTGTGTTTCGCCAACGCCAGCTTCGTCAACAATACTGACGCCTCCGTACATGCTTTGTCCGTGATCTCTCCTTTCTTTCCGTTCTTCCTTGACCCCACCACCTTCTCCTCCTCTTCCTTCTTTTCCACCACCGTAGCTTCTCTCCGTCTTCCTCCTCCTCCACGGCATCCTTTTTTGTTAAGATACATATGAAAGTGCGGAAAACCCTCAGCCGTGTGAAACACAGACTCAGTGAGATGATGAACACATAATTTCAGACAGACAGAGTTAAGTTCACACCAATGATTGTATTTAAAAATCTCTTTAAATTAATCTATACACAAGATCCAATTTAAACTCGCTATTACACAATTCTACCCGATTGTCCCCGCACGATTTCAAATACCCCAAACGAATCAATCACTACTCGAACTAGTATGATTGATTCGAACACTCACCAAGACTTTTCTCTCTCTATAATAAGCGGCTAAAGGTGTTGACGTTTTTCGTGCACCCTTACAACCCTTATATACTAAACATATTGACCTAAACTCGCCAATCTTCAAAGATCTCCATATCTTCATCAAATCGGGAATATTTCCTTATTTTTCTCTTAGGAAATATTCCCTTGATTCGCTTCCTCCATAGACGAATCTTTCTTTCGTTCACCACGCCTTCTCCAAATAAGGCAATCTTCTTGTTACACTTGTTTCCTTTCTTTGCTCCAAGTCCGAAATCTTATGAGTTTCCCTAAACTCGTCTCGTCGACTCCTCGGCCTTCGATGATCTTCATCCATCCGAATCCATCTTCATTCTCTCGATGATTCATGAGTGTAAATACATCAACAATCTCTCCTTTTTTACCGAGTTTTACAACTCAATAAAAACCAAATTGTATTTTCACATCATGGCACAACAGAGGAATCTTTTCCCCGATGCAACTCATGTCTTAAACGTCCTCACAATTTTTCCACCACTTGTTCACGTCATCCGCAATGCACGTGACCGCCTCAGCTCCCGTGGTGCATATCTTGTAGCCACGTCTCACGACCATGTCACCGACATCTTCAATTGGTGCGTTGAGCCGAACTTCCTTCGACCGCCGTCGGCACCTCAACACTCATTTGTTCCTCAAACACTCGATGCATCTTCTAACTTCATATGCATCTTCATTCTCTCCCTTCTTGTCCGGATCTTTGGCCACGTCACTCTACTAAACGTCTTTTCTCGCCTTATGACTTTACCTTAGATCTCCGACGCTTCGGTGAACCTTATCTCGATTTTCACCAACCGTACTTCGATCTTCGGTGTCCCGATACATATTAATTCATTCTCTTGCCGGTTCACGGCCGACAATACATCAATACTCTCTCCTTTTTTACCGAGTTTTACAACTCAAGCACACAACTTCAATTCTCTAAACTCCCCCATGATCAAGGTCTTCATCATCAATATTCTCCCCCGCTTTCGAGTGCAAAAACTCAATAAAAACAAATTGAATTTTCGACACGAACCGAGATGCCTCATTCACAACTTTCTCCCCCGCATATCTGTTTTGTGACACTATGTGGCTCAATATCTTCGTTTGCAATGATTCTTCCAATGGTCATAATCTTGGTTTCTCGAAGTAGCATTGCGTCTGACTCTCCCACATCCGTAGCATCTAAACTTGTAGCTCCGTGCAATTCTCGGGATTCGATATCCGGACACTTCGTGTTACGACCATGTAGATCCGACTTCTTTATCCACACCCTTCGGTTTTCATCTCGGAGGCCACTTTTCATTTTCCATTCTTGATCCATGCGATCGACTTCTTGTAACACCGAGATTTAATATGCCCAAGATTTCCACAAGAATAACATCTACGAAGTCGATATTCACTTCCTCTTAAGGAAGATTCATTCTTCGTGGCTCTTGGTGCAATTTTAGTTGTCTCGGGCTTCGAATCCCACCGCATATGCTCCTCAACCGCTTGTGATTTCGGTTCGGTCGTTGGTTTTTCTTTTAGTTCAACATGATTCTGACTTGTTGTTGAGATGAAGATTGTTTTCCTTCCCAAGTCACCGCTCGTGTAGCCTAAGCCCCTACAACCTCTCTCTCGTTCGCCCATACTTAATGCATGCTCAAGCTTCTGAGTTCCGTTGTTCAACATTCGGATACTCTTCATCTTTTGATCTAACTCACCCTTGAAGGTTTGTGAACGTTGTTTCTCAACATCAAGTTCTTCTTCAAGATTCGAACTCGGATTTCAAACTCATTCGTTCGTTTTCAAAAGTGCAAGTTCTTCTCTTGCTTTCGATCAAGTCATCCAAAACATTCGGAAATCAAACTCTTGGATGTTCTCTTTGATGGTTGAGCTACAATCCGATTCATTAGAAAAGCCATCAAACACCTCGCCGAAAGTTCTATCACGGACCGAGCACTCTCGGCATCCGGTTTTTGATCATCAACATTAATAGAACCATGCGAGCCACAACCCTCATCTCGTCATCGCTTTCTGAACTCTTCAAAGACCTTTTCCTTTGTCTTCTCGAATCAACATACTCACTTGTGATACGCCCACCACATTCATAATTACCAACCTTGGTTCTTTTTCTTCGAGATGTTGGGCATTCGAATTGGAAGTGTCCAAACTCTTGGCATCCATAACACCGGATTGACGCTTTCTTTTTCTTGTCGATTCTCTTCGCAGCTTGCTCAACCTCGTTTTTCTACTAGTTCGTGATGTATTTATCGGGCTCCCGATGTTCTTCGATGTCCGAGCATATGTCAATTCCCCGAGAGACATCGATACAACGGATGGAAGTCCCATCTCATACACTTCGCACTCGCCAACGACCTCGGCAAAGGCCATGTTGTCCGTATCCGTGGCAACTTCCATCACCGTCTTGATTACATGAAACCTCCGAGATAGTCCCCTCAACAACTTCTTGACCAATTTTCGTCTTTGTACTCTTTCCCAAGGATACGAGCTTCATGTGCAATTGAGCATATCTTGCTACTGAATTTTTCAATATTATCCAAGTAATCCATCTTAAGATTTTCAAATTCAGAAGCAAGAATATCTAACCTCGTGCGTCTAACATTTGTAGTTCCTTCATAGATATTTTGGAGATCGTCCCAAGCTTCTTTAGCCGACTCACAACCTTGAACCGTAGCAACCGGTCTTCGGATAGAGAACCCCGCATTAGTGATAAAGCCTTGTGGTTACACTTTGAAGCTTTCTTCTCCGCCGAGGTCCATTGATTCTTTGATTTAATGACTTCTTCTCCCCGGGCATCAACCACCGTCGGAGCGATCCAACCTTCTTCAACCGATGTCCAAGCATCTTCATCTATTCCACGAATCGGGGCTCGATTTGCACCTTCCACCATCCATAATACTGAGAATTCAGACATGGCACCTTGTTTATCGTCATGTAGTCGTGAGTTTTCCATACTTCTCCCAAGATCACACCTGTTTGTGAAAGACAACCAGTCGCTTAGATAGAAACTAGTTTCTTCCTCAGATCGATGTATGGCTCTGATACCAATTGAAAGTGCGGAAAACCCTCAGCCGTGTGAAACACAGACTCAGTGAGATGATGAACACATAATTTCCGACAGACAGAGTTAAGTTCACACCAATGATTGTATTTAAAAATCTCTTTAAATTAATCTATACACAAGATCCAATTTAAACTGGCTATTACACAATTCTACCCGATTGTCCCCGGACGATTTCAATACCCCAAACGAATCAATCACTACTCGAACTAGTATGATTGATTCGAACACTCACCAAGACTTTTCTCTCTCTATAATAAGCGGCTAAAGGTGTTGACGTTTTTCGTGCACCCTTACAACCCTTATATACTAAACATATTGACCTAAACTCGCCAATCTTCAAAGATCTCCATATCTTCATCAAATCGGGAATATTTCCTTATTTTTCTCTTAGGAAATATTCCCTTGATTCGCTTCCCTCCATAGACGAATCTTTCTTTCTTGTTCACCACGCCTTCTCCAAATAAGGCAATCTTCTTGTTACAGCTTGTTTCCTTTGCTGCTCCAAGTCCGAAATCTTATGAGTTTCCCTAAACTGTCTGCTGACTCCTCAGCCTTCTGATGATCTTCATCCATCTGAATCCATCTTCATTCTCTTGATGATTCATGAGTGTAAATACATCAACAACATATGCACCATCGCACACGCCGCCTCGTTAGTCACTACGTCCCATAACCCATCGCTTGCTAGTATCAGAAACTCATCTTCTTCGGTACGAGCCGTCACTGTAACTTCTGGCTCAGAACTCACGTACGGTTTCAAGTAGTTGTCTCCTATGGCACGTGACATGGCTAATACACCCAAGACTCTAGGACCATCCCAATAAATCACTCTCCCTCCTAATTCTTGAATACGATCCAACTCATCAGGACGATCAGGCTGTTAATTAATATTCACATAAAAACAAAAACAAAGTTAATTACATCACACAAAAATTCAAGAACTCAACGAACTATAAAAGATTTTCTTGATTATAAACCTTATGATCTGTAGATAAAGGAATTGCTTTTCCGTTACGGCAAAGAACCGCTCTCGAGTCGCCGCAGTTCGCGACGACGATCTTTTCGGGCGTAATGACGGAGACAACTGCGGTTGATCCGACTGCGTCGCAGTCGGGTGTTTGAAGCTCGCATCTGCAATTAGCGTTCGTGACAGTTTCACACCAACGAATAACTTCCTTGTCCATGCGCGTGAAGCTACGCTCCATCGTCTTCTTCCACTCTTCGTTACTATCCAAAAGCGCTTCTTCTTGCACTATCTGATGAAGCCTCTCTTTACACCTCGACGCAACCTATTAGAAAACGACGTCGCATTGCAACAGTCCTAATCAGACCACTTGCAATAATAATTCAAATTTTAGTGAGAATAAAAATGCTAATAAAACGACGTCGTACGTGAGAACAGCCGTGACCGTCGTAAACACCAAAATAATGCCATTTCGTTCGTGAAAACTCAGTTTGTTTCCGTACAAAAGACGGTTGAATCGCAACCGCGTCTTCCATGTCTCTTCTTCTCCCGCAAACCGATGCGACGCCGTATCTAGGCCTAGTCTCTCTCACCGTTTTAATACTAGGAGTAACTGCATTGACAACAGACGAATGGGAGATGTCCACGTCATCATCTTCGAGTAAAACACTCTCGTCCGTTGAATAAGCTTCAAGAGAGTCTCGAGAAGGCGATGATGATGATGATGATGATGCACAGTTCATAAAATCGATCTCCTCTTGTTTGTTACGTTTATATATCCCCTCCGAATCTTCCTCCTCCGTCGTCGTCGTCATTGCCGTCTTTTGATTAATCTCCGCCGGAGACCAACTGCATCGTTGAACTCCGATCCTCCGTCTCCGACTAGACCACGACGGTCTTGACTCACAAGCCGACGACGTTTCGTCCTCGTAACAAATATCCGCCATCAAAAACTCGATCGCGTGTAAACGAATATTTTCGTTGTCGATTTAATTTTCCAAGAAAATTTGAAAAATCTCTTTATGTGATCTTTTCACCAAAAAAAAGGAATTGTAGAATAGTGATTTTTGATTATAGCATGCAAGTGAATAAATTATATCGTTACACGTTACAAGGCGGGCCATTTTATATACCCACGCGCCTACCGCTTCACAAACATTTTAAAATTCCTTTTTCCTTTTTTCAGATTTTAACCTTTTAAACTATTTTGATATTTCTGCGTTTAAAAAAATCATACACTAGCGACGTGACGTATTGGTCTTGTGTCTTGAGTAAACTAATCTTGACCGTTGATTTTGTTTATACACTTATTAAAAACGGACCACGTAAGCGTCGCTATCAGGTAGAAGGTATACGTGGTCCAATGAAATTCGAACAGAAAGGAAAGGTTAAAGTTCCTTTCGCGCCACGATTGTGGTCCACTCTTTCTCATGAAAACCTTTTTTTAATTTCTTCCGAATTGTCTCTCTTATCTAATTCAATTTTTTTACATATTTACGCCCTTTTAAAATTTTAAAAGCTTAATTTATCCTTTAAAAAATTATCAAAATTAAAATATTTTAATTTGGGTTCGCTAATTAGTATTTAGGGTATAGTATTAAAGGGATATGATTGTATGGGTAGGGTTTATTTGGATTTAATTTTTAGTGTTTAGGTGTAGTTTTGTAAAATTATTTTGAAATGGTGTAGTTTTGTGAAATGTAATTCAAATGGTGTAGTTTTATAATTCTACCAATATCTAATCACCAAAATTAGTATCTATACTATAAAAGATAAATAATTATCTCCGTATGAGTGACACATCATCATCAAAAATATTTAACACAACATAATTTAAATAAAAATATAATAAAATCATTAATACTAATAAACTTAATTAAAAACACAAATAATAAAAGACAACACAACTAATTTAATATTGAGGAAATCACAAAACTACACTCTTTCAACCCGTTCTTTGCAAAACTCTACATAATTCAATTTTTTTATCATATTTACACATTTTCAAAATTTTAAAAGCTTGATTTACCTTTTAAAAAATTATCAAAATTAAAAAATCTCATTTGGGTTCTCTAATTAATGTTTAAGGTATAGTATTAAGGGGGTAGGATTGTGTGGGTAGGGTTTGTTTGGATTTGATTTTTGAGTGTTTAGGTGTAGTTTTGTAAAATAATTTTGAAATAATGTAATTTTGTGAAATGTAATTCAAATGATGTAGTTTTGTAATTATCCATTTAATATTAATAAAATTCAAAAGAAGATATTCAACGTAATTTCTAACATTAATAAAAAAATATGTATATAAGTTTAAATAATTATTAAAAAGAGGAATTCACAAAACTACACCCTTTCAACCCTCCTTCACAAAACTACACCTAATTTAAATTTTTCACATATTTACATCCTTTCAAAATTTTAAAAGCTTGATTTACCCTTTTAAAAATTACCAAAATTAAAATATTTTCCTCTGGGTTCGCTAATTAGTGTTTATGGTATATTATGTGGGTAGGGTTTATTTGGATTTAATTTTGAGTGTTTAGATGTAGTTTTGTGAAGTATTTTGAAAATGTAATTTAAAAGGTGTAGTTTTGTAATTTTTCCTATTAAAAATGGTCAATAGTTTTTTTTTATCAATAAAAAAAAAGTTCATCACTTCTAACTTGGGACGCAAATATTCTATATTTATACATAAAAATAATACATAAATTATTCACAATAATCTTTTAACACATAAAGTTAATACCAATTTTACGTGAGAAGATTAAAAATATCCACCGCGAAAAAGAACTCTTATACAAAAAAAAACAATAACATATATATATATATATTAATAATGTTACATAGAAAAACAATACAAAATATGATACAATTTATAAAATGGGTTAAAATCTCTAAATAAAACCGTAACATATTACAGAAATATAAAAATCAATTAAAAGTCAAGAAATTGAAATGGATGAACGACAATCTTCAATATTTTTAAGAAAACGTTTGAAAAATTAGATTTCTTAGCATATTAATATCTCCACAATTTGATAATAAACTAAACGATGTAAACAAAATGTATACGCAAATAAACTAATTTTTATTGATTTGGTAAAATATAAACTGCGTGTATTCGAATAACAATAATAATACATATTACAATGAAAAATTCATTGTAAATATTTTTTGAAATTACTATAAAGCGGGTTCCATCCTAGTTTTATTTAAAAGTATTTGGTTAGGTAGTAAATTTAATTGTAGTTAACCTTCATTTCAGCCAAATTATGTCAACTTTTTCAAGCCTAATTAAGCCCGAACACATTTTCTCTCCAATTAAAGAATTCACGTTATTTAAAATTAGGTTAATCATTAATTAGTATAGACACGTTAACAAAAGTAAATGCTTTAAATTTTATACTAATTGTTGGGGATAAATTTAACCATCCCGGTTAAGGTTTAACCGGCGGCAGTTTCAGACCGGACTGACGGCAGATCGGACCTCAGCTAAACCGAATCATCGACAATATCGGAACCGGCCTTCTTTAGTTGATATTGGGCTTTATTTGGGCTTAATTATCGACATAAGGTAAAATGGAAAAGATATATTACTAGATTCTCTTAAATATTCATTAAGGAGGGAATCTAGGAAAATATCTAAACAAAAGGAAAAAGGTCAATAAATGAAAACATGTCAATTCCTATTCATAAAAGGAAAAGGAAGCTCATTGACCTAAAGCACCTCTATATAAAGAAGAAGCTAGAAGACCTGAGGAGATTATAACATTCATATCGACTTTCACATACACTTTTCGACATAAGCACTTGCTTTTAAGGAGAATATCGATTATAAGCTTCTAGATTGTTCTAACTCTAGATCTTAAATCATATTCCTCTTCTTTTGTATTCTTTGATCGATTAATAAAGACATCCAATTCAAACCGATTCTAGTAGTATTAACCGTTATCGAATTCCGTGGTTCTTCTAACGGATCGCTAACTTTTGCCCAAACAAGTTTGGCGGCTAGAAGGAGGGGCAGAAGTATAGCGCTACGACGAGCGATAACGGAGCAACATACTACCCCGTTCTCGACGAACACACTAAACGGCGGGTGGATGCCGTCAAACGAGCAACTCCGGCAAGTAACGAAAGGCTTGCTCAACCGGAGGAACACAACCTCCGACTTCGGAGGCAAAGCGCGAATCTCACGTCCATCGGCCAAAGATCCGCACCCATGGGAGATCATGTCTTCACAATCCGGCCAAAGGAGATTATTCGGACGGTACAGATTATCCAACGACGGGAGGAAAACCTAGTACCTTCCGTGATCGGAACATCGTCGATCTCGACCACGACTGTTTCCTACTTCGAAAGGGATCATGCCTACATCGATTCCGTCATCGAGAAAAAGCTTAATGCTTTCGAATTAATGATCAAACGGATGTCGGGAGTAGCTCCACCCATAAGACGCTCCGAACGTTACTCCCATGCTGACTCACCCTTCACGGATGAGATAACTCGGTAGAGATGCCCAAGAGGTTCACTTTCCCAAACGACGAAGATCTACGATGGCTCTACCAACCCCGACGATCACGTATCGACAACGAGGATGTATAATGGGGCAAAGCAAAAACCCTAATAATTATACAGAATCACGAGGATGTATTGTTCACAACGACGATCCGGAAGAGGTGAAAAGAGGTTGACATCCGGTCACTTCCATCCGCTCGTCAACCATCCGCTCGGCGACAAGTTTGTCAACGATATTTATGATAAAGGTGTCGACGATATTACGAAGGCTCCGTATCCAAGCTGCAACATGCCAACAAGGAGTTTCTGCGTTTGAAGGAGGTCTATTTGCGTACATCAACCTCTACAAACAACTCACCGAGTACCAATGCAAAACCATGGAGGTGTTCTCGATCGAGCATGGTCACTTTGGAAGAAAATTGACCCGCGATGATCATCAATCAACAAAGGCGGATTCACGGGTCTAACGATGTGGAAAACCTTCGTGAGAAGACGAACCGTATCAAAGACTATGTTTCAACATTAGCGAGGCAGACTCACCGGCCTCTCACATCAAAAGCCTCAGTGAGAAGACCAGACGTATTGGAGATCACGCTTCGACGTTAACAAAGTCGAAAACGAAATTGATGCTTAGTGGACGGTTAGAAGATCCATCAAGGAGGACCGGTTCACAAACACTTCCATTCATGATTGCGCCATGACAAAAGATAAGTTTTTGAAACTTTTACTTTTTACCTCGATAATACTCGGTTGATAGCTTTTATACATGTTTTCATATGAATTAAGATGAACATGTCACATCGAACCATCAAGCTCACAATACTCGCACCTACAACGTCCTGATTTAAATGTTTTAGAATACACGGTTCATCGGTATCTGATCATTATTTGTATTCTGTCTTTGTAGACATCTCATCAACGGCCTATAATATTCTCAGCGGGATATTCATCACTGGCGCTATTCACAACTGCACTCGTTATGAATCGATAAGAAGAAGGAAGATGAGTCCTATTTCGCCAAGGATTACGTCAACCGAAAAGCCACCTACACATCGGTTGTTCACAAAGATATGGAAACCGAACGCTATTCCGCCGAGGATTATGCCCCATCATTGTCATAATTCGTCAAGCCGACTCGGCTCGACGACCAACGCAAGTATAAGAACCACCACAACAACGATGCCAAAGGAATGGTTGAACAATTCGTATACCACGCAATTTGTTCATGATCGAAGGATATCATAAGGAGTATGAATCCCCATGGCACACCAGTCATCGTGTTAACGCTAATTGCTCGGTGAAAGGACAATTCATCAACTATGAAAACTTGGTGAACACTCTCCTGAAGACCGCTTATAGAATGACGATCTTAGAAGATACAACCGAGGAATCAATACAACATGTGAGTTCGTACGAAAACCATGATCTCACAAGACGAAGGGGATTCCATCGACGTTTGACTATGCCATCAACACCTACCTCCATGAGAAGTCGAGATGATCAAGATCAATCGTAAGCATATTCACCGGCGACGTCTGAAGAAGCGTACAACTGGCGACTTAACCACCGACTAAGAAGTTCTTTATCAGATCGCGAGTAAAGTTAGACGTAATTGGAGGATACAGCCAGGTCAAGATCCAAGCCCGACGAAGGAATCTAAACGCCACTGACAATTCCTCAAGTGACCTACGACTGGGGACTTAATCATCAATAATGAACTTAAGCGCAAGGAAAGTCTATTACGGATCATGACAGGGTTGCCAAGGACAAAGTCGGAAACCTCTGTCAATCATGATTCACTCAGGAAATAAGCTTACTGCAACTATGACGGGTCATTAGCTATATGGCGAGGCATCAACTAATCGGATAGGCCAACGTTTTCACTACATGTAGCCAAATCCCAATGCATCCGCAAGATCAAAAGAAATATTTATCTCATGGGGCATGTACTACCACAAATCCGTGGGGCATAAGGTTCACTCGGCGGACATAAGAACCTCATCCAATCTTTACCACCCGAACGAAGAGGATATTGCAACAAGGGTATTCAAGAAGAAACTTACACTCGACGTATTGATGGCCGACGAGAAACTACAACCTTACTATCACCGCGTGCAACAATGGTTATGATATCTCTAAAGAGCGGCCAAACTCGCCGACTTTGGCGTTATCCGGAAAATCCTCAACGAACGTCGTGCCGCAGACTTTAATACACTGATTGGAATATCAGTGAATCCTTCAGCGTCCACACTCAGGACATTCAGTCGGGCTAGCCACCTCAGCCGAGAAAAGAGACGTGCAAAACAACTTATTGCACAAACTTTATCCATGGAGAATTACCTTGGCAACTATTCCTCGGATCACATCTCAACGACAAAGTTCCATAAGGAAGAAGGTACGCATTAATTATTTTCAAATAATTAATATACCTATAAAACAAAAACTTAAAACGTAAGCGAACTTTTGAAAAAGACTCGCTTACCAAACATAGTGTTAATATCAAAACTAGTCGTCCATTGAAACTCAAGCGAGATACTAGTTAGCCGCAAAAGCGTTCATGACATATCTCGCCCAAGTTTCGGGGCAAATATAGATAATCTCAAAAAGTTTAGATATAAAACACCGAAATAGGTCATCCATTGAAACTCAATCGAGATATTAGTTGGTGCAAAAGCGTTGATGACATATCTCGCCCAAGTTTCAGGGGCAAATATCACCAATCCTCAAAAAACTTTCATGAAAAATACTTAGGGTAAAAATTATAAGCAACCAAAACGTTTAATAAAATAAACCCTAATGAAAACGCCGTCACAAGAAAAAGCTCGTGAAATATCGTTCGCCGATTTACGGGGCAAGGTACAAACCTAAAACCCAAAAGCCTTAGAACGATTTCCCTATAAACTCGTAGACCTAGGTCAACGAGATAAAGTTAGATGTTGAGCTCGATGAAATTCATCAACTAAACATCTTAGGGGTAAAGGTTACGAAAGTAACCTTGCAAAATAATAAAGGTTAAGACGACATACTTCGTCACCCTAGAAGGCTCAAAGAAGTTTAAACTACTTCACCAGCCAATAATGTTCGACGTGAGTTTATCGACTTCGTCAAGCAAATACCAAAAGCCCTATTCCGCATAGGCCAAAAGCCCTATTCCGCGTAGGCCAAAAGCCCTATTCCGCATAGGCCGAAAGCCCTACTCCGCGTAGGCCAAAAGCCCTACTCCGTGTAGGCCAAAAGCCCTATTCCGCATAGGCCAAAAGCCCTACTCCGCGTAGGCCAAAAGCCCTATTCCGCATAGGCCAAAAGCCCTACTCCGCGTAGGCCAAAAGCCCTATTCCGCATAAAGCCGAAAGCCCTACTCCGCGTAGGCCAAAAGCCCTATTCCGCATAGGCCGAAAGCCCTACCCCGCGTAGGCCAAAAGCCCTATTCCGCATAGGCCAAAAGCCCTACTCCGCGTAGGCCAATCCTAGCCGAACACATCACGACAGCCTGTGTCAGTGTAAATCGAACGCTAGAAGGGTTCCATACGGGTTTCGGACCACGTTAGGACCAGGCAAAAGTTAGAGTTATTGTCTGCGGGCATGTAACCTAATAGCCGAGTGTACAGGTGCGACGGCACCTCGCTCCATAAGATCGCCGCCAGTTGCACGAACCGCCCGGTCGACAAGGTGGAGGCTAATTGTGTGTTAATGACCTTCCTCGAAAGTATAAAATCAGCAACGCACATTAGTCGCCCTCTTGGGTGTACAGGTCTGACGGGACCTCGCCGAAACCACACTGAGATGGCCGATCTACGGATCCCATCCAGGCAATGTACAACACAAAGGCTCGGCGAAACATTAACCGACTCACCCGACAGGCTTTGTACGGTTAATACAGCGCCGAGACCCTTAACTGGTCCACTATTAATGACGATCGAATCTCCGAGATCTCGTCCAAAAAACGGTCGACCCCCGCGGTCCCATACGCATTAAAAACGCCGGCGGATAGAATCTCCACGAGAGATAGTAGATTCACCACTTAGAGATGAAGGATGACCGACCTCGTCGGATCCATCCGGATTTAAGATGGTCACGACGGATAACCTAACGAGGCTTAATTTGGTCGGTGCATCTAAACGGATTTGACGCTCAAAAGATACAGTTCAAACTTATCGAAAGCTCAAAACAAAAAGATAACCGAAAAAGCAAGTTTAGCCTCGGGGCAAAATCCAAAAAGCCCACCAAGGGCAAAAAACATAAGGGTCCGCTATGATCAACGAAAGTTTGAGCGGCCCACTTACCGATTTAAAGATGGCCCATCCCACGGATGGACCACAACGAATTACAAGTTTTTAGATAAAGGAGAATCTAGACGGAGGAGTATCGCTAAACGCCATCAGCGACTCAACCACCTCCGGAGCAGGCAGACCCTTGAATTGTGCTTGAGCCTTCCCCACTTGGGCATAACGGCGATCAAGGCCCTCAAGGTCCCACGATAAATGCTGCCCGACCAGATACTACTTCACCGTCTCCCACCGGGTTATAACCGCAGACCCGCCGAGGAAGAAGTCGTATTCAGCCTGAAGCAACTCATTCTTCCTCTTCAGCGACTTCACGTCCTCATCCTTGATTTCATCCTCCTTCATCAGCTCGATGACTTTTTGTTGAAGCTCCTCCATGATTAGATATGGAGACTTTGAGGTCTTCTACGTCTTTGTTCTTGGCATTGATGGCAACAAGCTGACCCAACAAGTGCCTAAAAGATGACGGGTCCATCATAAAAGTGTTCTGAATGGTCGACCAAGACGAGCCGAAGGCAACTCATTCAACACCGGAGAAAGCGAGCCCTTAAAGCAACCTTGAGCCACCCTCATACATCTTTTTTATGATGAGTACGACCTTATAATCCTTGGATGACTTATCAACCATGGCGGAAGTTTCAACCCCACTGAGTTCATCAACCATGGCGGAAGTGTCAACCTTACGGAGTTCACCTAGGAATGGGGAAGTTAGCCCACACAAGCTATGTTTTGAAGACGAAGTTTCAACCTTTCATGGCGTACCTTTGACAACGGAGTGTGATCCCCGTGAAATATCACACATCGAAGCTAAAACGCTGTAAACATTCAACATCAAATAGAGTAGCGAGGAATCTCATTGACGAAATCACGACTGACGGGGAAGCTCATCTTCAACCATCAAACATTGAAGACGCATGCTCTCTTGAAGGACCTACCTGCGACATTAGAAGGTTTCAACTTCACAAAACCTCATGTTGGACCAAGAGGTATTAATTCCAACTCACTTACAACCTCTACGGCGATCACATCACTGAAGAAAGCGCGAGTTGAACTATGATACTACGGTTGGAGCCAAATTCAAGTAAAAAGAATCCAAGAGGTTGAAGCTGAAGACGACATGTATGTTATAAAATCAACCAACATGGCGCGAATTGTCCATCAAGAAGAATCACCCTCTCACTTGCAAGGTGACCAAGGTGAAAGAACACAAGGCTTTGCTCGCAAATACTAAACCAAGAATCGGGGGCAAGTCTGGAGTCGCACTAAGGCGTAGTGCATCCAAAAAGTATTACTCAAAGGGAGAATATGGCAAGCTAAGGAGCTCATCGGATGCAACGACGAAAGGATCTAACACACAACGAGTCGAATCATATTGTCACTTGCAACCACAAAGGATTCACATGGCGACACTTCATATTAGCATCATCTAGACTTCATCTATGACGATTTCTCATCAAGATCTTCGTCTTAATCTCTCGCGAAGATATGGTCACCGACCTACAAAGGCGCTAATTACACCCAGTGTCAACGACTTCATTCCTTCGAATGAGGTTATCAACCTCTTGCCGCATGGATTCAATATCTTTCTCGTCGAGATAGACGTCTCAAGACCTAGCATGGACATGAGAAATTTTATCTTACCACCATGATTTCCCTTCGTGACCAAAGAACCGTCACTGGCGATATAGAAAAGATTCCTTTCTCTCCAATGGAACGGAATGAAAGTTTCTCTTACAAAGAAGAAGTCCTGCCAACAAAGCTTTGAACACGGCGGCAACATCAAAACATGAAGATATACGGCGGATTCTAACCTTTATTCGCTCGGTATCCCCATCCTCACGGACGAAAGAAGACTCGACCTGGATTATGGACTTAGTCTCCAAGAAAAGATGATCAAGGGCGGATGTTACTGGGAGCAGAAAGACGATGACAATTCATCAACGACATCATATCCCGAACGAAACAGTTCTCATGATCAAATCAGCTTGTCGGTCACTTAGCAGATCATCATCGAGGTAATCTCATCATCACAAACTCTTTCAGTTTTGACTAAACGTTGATATACGCTTATAGTTAAAAACAATATCAAAAGAGAAAGACTTTACTCTCAATGAGATAAAAGTCTTTCCTAATCGAACTCTTACGAAGAGAACCCCATATGGAATCATAGAACGACTATGTTCCAAGTCTTCAATAATCTTTACAAAAGATATTCACACGACTAATCCCCACGCGGAAGAAGTTCAGTGACCCTCACAGAGGATAATAGAAAGACCAATCCCTACGCGGGACAAACGTCTAAGATTCTCACTGAGAATAACCACATGACAACTCTCTACACGAGAAAAAAGTCATCAGATCCTTACATAGGATAATTATGATCACATTGATCAAAATCGTTAAAGCATTACTTTACTTATTATCTTTAATATACTAACACATGTTTTATAATCTCTGCGCGAGGAAAACATTCAAAATTCTCGTCGAGGATAATGAGACGATCATCCTCTCGGCGGAAAAAACACCAGAAAGTCATCACTTCACGAAGCCGCGCAAAAGGACCATCAAATCATGATGCAACTTCAAGATTGACGAGATATGTTGTTTTTGAAGCATGGAAAGAAGTCATAATGCAAGTTCAAGTGAACCCTACTCAAGCGAGTCGATCAAACGAGGAGGAGACAATGCGTGTTGCACTCTTTTCCCCTTAACCATGGTTTTTCCCACTGGGTTTTCCTGGTAAGGTTTTTAACGAGGCAACATCCCCAGCGCATCCATGAATATCTCTTCCAAGTGAGGTCGACTCAACATTGCTACTCGGCGTATGACGAAATCAATCCACGGTGAAATCAAAGGCGAGCTCAAGAAATTTATCCTTCGGCAAACTACTTTCCCCTTCTTATTCAAGATCAAAGAAGAGCAAAGCTGGGGGCAAACTGTTGGGGATAAATTTAACCATCCCGGTTAAGGTTTAACCGGCGGCAGTTTCAGACCGGACTGACGGCAGATCGGACCAGTTAAACCGGAATCATCGACAATATCGGAACCGGCCTTCTTTAGTTGATATTGGGCTTTATTTGGGCTTAATTATCGACATAAGGTAAAATGGAAAAGATATATTACTAGATTCTCTTAAATATTCATTAAGGAGGGAATCTAGGAAAATATCTAAACAAAAGGAAAAAGGTCAATAAATGAAAACATGTCAATTCCTATTCATAAAAGGAAAAGGAAGCTCATTGACCTAAAGACCTCTATATAAAGAAGAAGCTAGAAGACCTAGAGGAGATTATAACATTCATATCGACTTTCACATACACTTTTCGACATAAGCACTTGCTTTTAAGGAGAATATCGATTATAAGCTTCTAGATTGTTCTAACTCTAGATCTTAAATCATATTCCTCTTCTTTTGTATTCTTTGATCGATTAATAAAGACATCCAATTCAAACCGATTCTAGTAGTATTAACCGTTATCGAATTCCGTGGTTCTTCTAACGGATCGCTAACTTTTGCCCAAACACTAATATTAAGAGAGAGAGAGTATGCACACAGATATAGTATTAGCATGTATTATAAAACCATATAGTAATTAAAGACTTTTTGAAATAATTAATATTTGGGAGAATTACAAAACTACATCATTTAAATTACATTTCACAGATGATAGCATCTTCTTCTGCGAAGCGGAGGAAAGAGAATGCAGAACTATTCTAAGGGTTTTAGAGGAATATGGAAAGACATCGGGACAAGAAATTAACTTTTCAAAATCCTCGGTAGTTTTTGGGCATGATGTGGATTCTCAGGTTAAAACAGATATGAAGAATATACTCGGGATTCATAAAGATGGGGGATGGGGAATTATTTAGGCATCCCCGAAAGTTTAGGAGGTGCTAAAACAAAAATTTTCAGCTACGTTCAAGAGAGAATGAGTCAAAGAATAAATGGGTGGGCGGCTAAATTATTATCTAGAGGAGGGAAGGAGACACTGATCAAATCAGTGGCACTAGCACTTCCGTTATATGTTATGTCATGCTTCGAATTACCCCAGACGTTAACAAAAAAGTTAACCAGTGCGATATCAAAATTCTGGTGGAGTTCCAATGGAAGAAACTGCGGTCTCCATTGGGTGGCATGGGAAAAAATGTGTGAGTCCAAACACGAAGGTGGGTTGGGCTTTCGATCGTTACAAGATTTCAACAAGGCTTTGTTGGCAAAACAATATTGGCGGCTATCAGAGTACCCTAATTCACTCGTAGCGCGAGTGTTGAAAGGGAGATATTTTCCGAGGGTGCACCCCTTCATGGCAAAAAAACCTTATGCCCCCTCTTTCGGGTGGAAAAGTATCTTTTCGTCTAAAGAGATACTAATGAGAGGAATGAGGAAGATCCCAGGGAGACAGTCTCAGATGAACGTCTGGGAGGACGGTTGGGTGCCGGATTTGGACCCACGACCGGTTCAGGGAAGGGGAAGTATACTCTTTCCAAATTTAAAAGTAAAGGAACTGATGAATCCAAACACGGCAGAGTGGGATTGGGGGGCCTTAACAGCCTTGACGAATGTAAGAGACATGACGCTAATTGGGAGCATGGCAATCAGTAAGAGAAGGGAGGAAGATATTTGGATATGGCATTACTCACAGTCGGGAAGGTACACGTTGAAGTCAGGGTATCACCTCTGGCAGAAAATTAATAAGGAACTGTATACGAACGTTCAATGGGGGCCAAGTATTAATAATTTGAAAGCACGGGTATGGGAAGTAAACTGTCCACAAAAGTTGAAACATTTTTTATGGCAAATTGTGTCCGGATCCCGAGCGTGAGAGAAAGACTCAACTCGAGAGGCATAAACGTGAGGCAATGTGCCCTGTGCGATGCGAAGAAGAGGTAGAAACGATGAATCATATGTTTTTCGAGTGTCCTTACTCATTGTTTACATGGGGAGTGTCACCAAGCAAGCATCACGCAAGAATTTCCACAAGGAGGAATCTACACCAATATGGATTACTTGTTGTTAAGAATTCACGATAGGGAGGGGCAACAACACAGCGCACCGCTACCCCTGGATATTGTGGTATTTATGGAAAGCAAGGAACCGTAAGGTGTTTGAAGATGTGGACGTGGATCCGCCGGATATAGCGGACCGTGCAATCAAGGAATCCAAGGCATGGATTGAAGCACAAAAGAGTGACGAAGGCGCTTTAGTCATTAGAAGTTACAACGCCACTGATGCCACACAGGATACGGAGGACGGTAAGTTATGCAGAGTGGATGGTTCGTGGAAGAGTACAGATGTACTCGAAGGGTCGGGATGGATCTGTTTAAATGAGGATGGGTCGAATCAATTAGTGGGTGTAAGGGTGTGTAGACGGAGTCTAACCCTCTACACGCGAGTTTAATGCTCGCTTCCGGGCAATGGAGGTAATTAAGGCGCAAAACATTTGTTGTCGATATTTGAAACGACAAAGATAACTTTGGTGACAATTCTCAGCCTCCCACAGTGGCCGCCGTTTTCCACCATGATAGAAGAATTTGAAGCCTCGACCGACCACTTTCCACACTTCCGATAAAGAACATACCTCGCGCAAGGAAAGTACAAGCAGATAAGCTAGCACGAGCAGGACGGCGTTTAGCATATGCACAAGCGGTTGTGAGTGAATATGTCCCAAGCTGGATTGAAGACGTGGTTTAACTTATGTTCCGATTTTTGATGTTATAAAAAAAAAAAAAAATTACATTTCACAAAACTACACCATTTCAAAAATATTTCACAAAACTACACTTAAACACTCAAAATTAAATCCAAATAAACTCTACCCACATAATTTTACTCTTTTAATATTATACCTTAAACACTAGTTAGCGAACTCAAATAAAAATATTTTAATTTTGGTAATTTTTAAAAGGGTAAATCAAGTTTTTAAAATTTTGAAATGGTGTAAATATGTGAAAAAATTAAATTAGGTGTAGTTTTGTGAAGGAAGAATGTAGTTTTGTGAAGGAAGGGTGTAGTTTTGTGAATTCCTCTTAATATTTTTACCTGTGAGTAAATCATTAGATTTAGATACATGACTAACCTAAATAATTAAATCGTGGAGCTAATTAAAAAAGAAGACTCGCTATCCACTATAAAGATTAGAGAGCGAAGCCGTACAGAGGGACACGTAACGTAGTAGTCTTGGAATTAGGAGTTTAAGACCATGTTTATCAGAGGTTCTTATATGTAAAGTGTTTGTGTATTTTTTTGTGTATTTGAGTATTAAATTAAATCAAAACATGTATTATTAATAAGAACTCTACAAAAGGGAGCTTAAAATGCTTCATTAAGCACTTTTCATTATAGGTTGCTTATTAATAATACATGTTTTGATTTAATTTAATACTCAAATACACAAAAAAATACACAAACACTCTACATAAGCACATTTGATAAACATGCTATAATAACCGTTATTAAAAGGTTCATTACAGTTTTTAAACGCAATTAACAAAATAAAGAGAAATAGAGCTTTTACAGTGCCCCAATCATTTTCCTCTACGTTTATCTCTTTAATGTTCTAATTCCGGCGAGTGGGTCCCTTCTTTTGATAGAGAATCTAAATGTTTCATTTTCTCCACCGTACACGTGTTAACACTGTAGCTCTGCGGAATAGATTAAAATTCGGTCAAGTTTAATGTAAAATTGAGCACCCACCGATCCAACCAAAAGTTATTGTAATTAAATTGACTTTCAACGTTTGAAGTTGCTATAATCAATTGTAAGTGACAAAATCATTGGTAAGTGACAAAATCATTCTGTTTCTGAAATTGTATTATAGCGTATGAGTTATCAGACCATGATTAACGCTAGAGACAAAATACACAATCTTCTAGGCAGTTTTTACTTTTTTCTGATTAAAAAATAATAATAAAAAAAAACGTCAATTCTTAAGAACAACAATATTAAAACTCGACTCTTATTTGGGAACTATTAGATACGAATCCTTAATTTTTTGTGGGATCCACTCTTTAAATCCTCTTTTAAATCCCGCAATAATCGTGCTCTCATAAACTTATAATGTTGGTATTATTTTAGTAGAAATATCTAAAATATGGTGACATGAACCTCGACCTAGGCTTACGATACATCCATAATATTGGAAAAAATTGAAATAATAAAGTAAAGAGCTAAGAAAAAAACAAGTAGCCAATTTACATTTAATACAAATCGTGACAGCTTGTAGTGTTGGAAGGTGGATTAATATCATTATATGTCAGAATTGACTACACGCGATATTTTGGATATGACTAAAAAAAAACTAAACTTTGAATGAGAAATCAGTCTCTTTTTGTGTTACAGTTTTGTTATGTTAAAAAGGGATGCCAAAAAAATATTGAGTAATGGAGTAAATTTGAAAAAAAGTGAATCGGCTAGCAAAGAATTGGTTACAAATTTTGATAGAATAGTTGTTGTAGAAGTGTTAACAGGGAAACCTTCCATCAATGAAACCTTCCATCAATACAAATGGTTTTTCCTGTTATGTAAGAAACTGCAGGGAGACAAAGAAATGTAACCAAAATGGCCTGCCTAATGGTGTCCTTGAGAACATAGCCTCCGAAAATTTCTGAAGAAGTATGCAAAACCCAATTTCCTTGGCACCACCGGTTACAAGATAAGTCATACCTTGAAGACTCCATTTGTTTAGTATCCATGGTTATGTGTCACATTAGGTCACTATAGCAAAATATATATATATTATAAGAATAGTACATGGTGACGTGACCAACGTAAATAACATATTTTTTGGCCTGTGGCATGAAACACATGTGAATCAACCCGTGCTTTTGTACTTAATGGAATCTTCCTCTTTCAAGATTTTAATGTGAACGCATTGTTATGACCTAAAAGTATTTCACATTTGTTTTTGTTAACTTAATTAGTAAATTTTCTACACTTGTTTTTAATTTAGTTTTTCTTCTTTTCGTTATTTAAGTTAAGCGAAATCTTATTAATCGGAACAAATAACTATAGCGGCTATTTTTCATTGTGTAACGGCTATAATATTTGGTGTAACAGATATATTTGTTTTAAACCAATGATTGTATTTTTGTAAGCAGATTGCGATTTTTGTTAGATTGTTGGGTGCACGAACTAACCAGGTCTCATGATTACCAATTTTAATGCGTTTTTAGATCTAAATAATTAATACTCTATTAGCCGGTTGTTAGACTTATACATTTGTTAATTAGTTAAAAGACTCACAAAATGATGACATGCCGGATATCAATTATTCTTAATTACCAATAATAATTATATATTTCCCAAAAAAGAACCTTGCACGGAGTGCACGTGGCAGGAAAGGGATTTTCCAATTTATTGGTCCATCGATTCCTATTTGGCTTTCAGATACGTGTAACGTTTTTGGAAGACAATAGAAATGATGTACTAGCTTAAAAAAAAAAAAAAAAAAAAAAAAAACCTTGTCTTGGTCTATTTTATTGCATACCAAGTTAAATTGGGAAGTTTACATCCACAACCACAAGTTAGGTCTTACGACTTATCACGATCAGCTAAACTAAAGACTTGAACAGTTCAACATTTTGTACTTGTTTAGTATTGATTGTTTTTTGTCCGAATATTGGATTATAATTTGAACCTGATTGGTCCTCTACATATAAATACTAAAATATTATGTTAAAAAAATGTTCATAAATGATCAAGATTTTTTCATATATAGTAGAGAACAACTCAGATGAGTAACTTAACACACACAAACATAATTACCTTTTGATTTTTTCTTTTAAATTACCCTAATCAATGGCAATTACTTTCAAATCAATAGCTTTCTCCATACTAATCCAATTATCCCTTCTTTCTTGTGTCGCAAGTCAAGAAACAGAGTTTATTCACCATGGATTTCTCAAAGCCAATCTACTCAAGTATGGTTCCTCCAAGATTCTCCCAAGTGGAATCTTGGAGCTAACAAACACTTCAACAAGACAAATGGGCCAAACCTTCCATGGCTTCCCCATACCTTACAACAACCCTAACTCATCGAACTCGTTTTCTTTCTCCACAAGTTTCATTTTCTCAATCAATTCACCAGGTCATGGCCTAACCTTTGTGATCTCGCCGTCCATGGATTTCACAAGAGCCATGCCTAGCCAGTTTCTCGGTCTTTTCAACACTTCAAACAACGGAAACTCAACAAACCAAATCCTAGCCGTAGAATTCGACACGGTGAAGTCAAACGAGTTTCTTGACATAGACAATAACCATGTAGGGATCGATGTGAACGGTTTAGTCTCTGTTGAATCAGCACCAGCCGCGTTTTTCTCCTACCGCCAAGGCAAAAATATAACCCTAAACTTGTCGAATAAAGATCCGGTTAGGGTTTGGATTGAATACAATGGAGATGAAATGCTTCTCAATGTCACATTATCACCATCTGATACATCTAAACCTAAGTTTCCTCTTTTGTCAAGAAATATGAATCTCTCTGACATTTTCATTGAGAAGAAGAATTTGTATGTCGGATTTTCGGCATCCACAGGGAACATTACTAGTAACCATTATGTTTTTGGATGGAGTTTTAGCAGAGAAGGTAAAGCTAAAGACTTTGATCCTACTTTACTTCCTTCGATTTCGACTCCATCGCCACCTGATTCTGATGATTATGATGATCCTAGTTTAACTCCTCCTTTTGATTCTGCAAATGAAAAGCCTAAACGCTCCAAAGTGATTATAATATGTACATTTGTAATCATGGTCTTTATGATTTGATTGTTAAGTTGTTGTTTTAATTAAATTCGTACCGAATTATAAATTTTAGTATCAATAGAATATATTGTTATTGGGCCATAAACGGGTTTGTCGAAGAATATATTGTTATTGGGCCTAAACGCTCTCAACAAATAAATGACGTGAGGCGGTTGTAACGTTGTAGTTATAGAACGTTAAAAAAAACGACGTAAACTAACATCAACGACGTTGACTATATTTTGGGCCGTTGACCAAAACTAGAAGATGCCCAAACACAAGTAACAGAAAGACAAAAACTATTATAGAACCAAAACAAAAAAAAGGACAAGTTTTATAAGTTTAGTTGAAGACCGTTTCAACATTAAAAACAGCCTTTACAATTTTCCTTCACATGTTTCACCACAACAGAATCCTGTTTTTGCGCCATCATCCATAACACACACACACAAAACACATCTCTCTCCTTTTTTATTCTCCTCTTCACATCCACTTTCTTTCCCTGTCTCTCTTCTTTTGCTTGGCTCAATTAAAACGTGATGGAGAACAGTGTGAATGTGTTTAGGAAGAGCAACACACCAAGATCACCGTCTAGGCTGCAGAGGATAGCACCCGCAGCTCTGCATATCGAACCTGTTCCCGACAATCCCCTCTTGCAACAATCTTCTGACGCGGTTGCAGCCTCGGCTATTCCTCTGCTCTCGCCTCTCTATGTGTCTCCGAATCAGCCCTCTTCTCTCCCCGTAGGAGTAGGAGAAGGGGAAGATTTCACTTTTTCGGTGGGTTTTACCGAGGAGACCAGATCTCAACCATCAATGGACCACAAGGAACTGTGGCAATATTCGGCTAAGGCCGACCAAAGCAACGAGTTGGCTCTATTAGATATGTTTCAGACCAAGTTCATGCTTGTAGATAACTCACAGTGACTGTCTTTAGCACTTAGGATGATGGTCTTAACGTCTCAAAATCCAAATTGTTTTTCTCTAGTATTTACTAATTCACCCATTTCTCAAGATGTAATAAGAGAGCTTTTGAGAAGTTCATTTTCCATTATGTGAAAGAGACAATAGCAATTTTATGACACAAGTCCACCCTTCTTAGACAGGAAAAATTTGTTCTCTTTGTACAACAAGCCAACAAGAGTACACTTTCCCCATAAATAACCATGTCTCTCTCGGAAGTTGGTCTAAGATCATTACAAAACAGAAACATAACTGTGACTCCAAAAGAAACATTGCTATTGTCCTGATCAGAAGTCGAACTCACCTGTTGCCTGTAATAAAATAGACAGAGTATGTGTTAGTATCGTTGTTAACAGAACAGCTCCAAAGCTTTAATTAGGAGGCAACATATATACTTTGTTGAAGAGAATGTCCTTATCGTTGATATGCATGATCCCCTCTTTAAGAGTGCACTTCCACCTGCTCTTTGTGCGAGTCACCTAATTTACAACATCAAACAAGTCTCACTGTGATCAGAGTTATGTCAGAGAAACACATCCAGAAACACAGGAGGGGCGTTGTACCTTGTCAAATTGAGCCAAAACAAGATGTTGTGTGTTCATATCCTCACTACTTTCTAAGTCATCCAATTCGTCGTCATCATCATCTTCATTCAACAGCTCTTCGTCATCTTCAATGATATCGTTTTGTGGAGCAACAGGAGTGCTCGTTTGGATATCTAACAAATAGAGATTTTATTAGAATATATTCATATACTTGCTCTAAAACGTTCACCAACATTTTTGATCGACTTCTCTTACCGTTTGGAGCAGGAGTCCTGCCCTCATTATAGTCTTCACTGGGTCCTTGATTGCTGTATATCTGCAACACAGTAATGAGATTCAGGGAATTACTAACAGAAGTTATCTACGGTGTTTGATGGCAAACCAACTTGCTACAAAGTTGTACTAACGCATTAGAGATTCAAGTACTGATATGTAGACATGTCGAAGAAGTACATATCGACAGAATTCTGAATAATCGATGAGAAGCTGTAGCATTCCTTACATTTGGTGTAGACAACATTTCATCATAAGGGTCAGGCATTGGCCCATCAACTTGAGGAATCTTTGAAGTTGAGCAGGCGAAATCTTGTGGAACCTTTCTATTGCCAAAAAAGGTTATGCTGAGTTCATCACCCTTGAGGTTTACCTGCAGATTTGTGCTCGCAAATGAATCACTATGATTTGAATAAATACATCATTTTTGTAAGAAAGAAGGGAGAAGAGAGCTATAATCCAAATGTATATAGTTCTACATACACAAACCTCAGGCAGAGCATCACTTGCACCGTCCTGTTGTGGTATATACCCACCATTTTGATATTGTGCAGAAGGATCATCACGCTTTCTTTTCCCGGAAGAAGGCACAAATAAGTCCTGAACGTATTTCCAGTTAGAGATAATAAGTTTCATAGTTCAGGTATATGTGACTAGAGATCTCTACATAGAAGAAGTACATGAGAAGAGCACTACATCATGTGATTACCTGCGTAAACTGCTGATTAGAGTTTCCTCGCTGAGGCTCATCACGGCCATCATAAGCTAGCAGCACAACAGACATTTATATCCCAAACAACAAACTGAGACATCTTTTCTGTTTCACAGAGACATAAATGCTGGTAGAATTAGTACTTACCGACATTGACATCAAGCCTAGGATTTGTCCAAGGAGAAGGTGATGGCTGCAATAAAGAACAAATTCTCAGACTTAAGTACAACAATAAAAAAACATAAAGTAAAAAGTCAAGATTTTGCCTCAACAAAGTATATGGGATACACATAGATAAGAATAGCTCACCATATAAGGACTGGGTCTTCCTTTAGCATCAGTGTGGCTTCCATTCTCAGTTCCAGGAGTTGGATAATCACTTGAACCGGTAGGTATGTTATACATGGAGGAATTATCAGCAGTACCCGGAAGCGGCGTCGGAAGAGGAGTCTGCAATGGTGTCTGCTCAACACAGAACAAAAACCATGTCAAAGAGAATAAGGCTTTACAACAACATCTCAAGTGTAAAAGAAACACAACTGATACACAAAGCCATGGTGCTTATAAGTTAACTAACCGGAGGGAAGAGCATTTCGGCAGTAGGAGTCTCGTACTCCTCTGTACCTTCATAAGGAACATTCAGATCATGCGTCAATGGACCTCCAGGCGTTGGCTTTTGAGCAGATGACCTCTCTATCGGCCCAGACAAGACTCCAGCTTGCATCATCTTCATCTCCCATATCTGTCCGAAGAATAAAAAAAACACACAAACCAGAACCTGTCGAATTAAGCTACAAAAAAAACCACGGACAGGAGAAACCCTAACTATGTCCGGAACAAAATCAAAACAGCTTAAGACAATGATTTCCACTATAAACATCAAAAATCTCATATTTTATGAAGATAAAGGAGAAAACTTACTCCTTGAAGCTCGTTGAGAACACTCTCTCCAGGACCTCCATTGTTAACGAACTCCTCACGGACTTTGTTAACGACATCCTCGATGACATTGATATACACAGCGCTCGTCGTCGTCGTTGTAGCCATCTTCTTCTTCAAAACCCCCTCTTCGAATCTCCTAAATTTTGATTCCGGCGAGATAAAAAAACCAAACTTTTTCCTCCGAGAAACTAATTTTTATCGGAAAAATCAATCATTTGGAGAAAATCAATCAATAAATGGAGAAAATAATAACAATCCAAGCACGTTACGCTTACCTAGGACTTGTCGGAGGAGGAAGAGATGGAATCTGGCGGCGATCGGCGACGAATCGGAGAGTATAGAGAGAAAGAGGAGAAAACAAGGGGTCGAGAGGAGCGGTCAATGTAGAAAAAGAAGCGAGGAATATAAATAGGTTTAGATCAGATCATATTGTAATAAGGACACGTGCCATCATCTGAGCCATTGAGATTGTTTTTTCCCTGGCTTTTTTTTCGTAACGGGAGATTTAACCACCCGAACATAAACCAAACCGGACACACAATATTTGGTTACAAATTCGGTTTGGTTTGATTTGGATTTAAACCGAACTTATAAATCTGAATGCTTACGTTAACACAGTTTAATGATTAAAAATTCTAACCACCGTCAGATTTTCACCCTGGCTGATCGAACGGTTAATTTACCGCCATGTCATCTTTTTCCAAAACTCGTTTTTTTTTTTTTAACTCGTTTTTTATAAACAGAAATTATGTTTATTTTTTGTGACATGTGATACTGTTCACTTTCTTTCCCTTTGTACTTTTGTGTGTTTGGTTTCTCACCTGAGAAGTCTGAGTTTCTTTCTTTTTTAATTATTTTTCAAGGGCTTTTATTATACTTTTCTTGTGAGAATTTCCCCGTACGATTATTGCAATAACCAAAAAAATAAACTTTTAAATAAATTTTTATAACGTGATCGATTTTTTTCTGATTAAGTCCAAAAAAACTAATGATGATGATATTATCGTCAGAGTCACAAAGAGACAAAGATTGAGTGGTTCACAACTTTCCTTTAGGATTTTTTAACAAAAAAAAAAAAAAAAAACTTTCCTTTAGGATTCTTCAATTTCTCGAATAAATTTTCCCGCTCTAATAGAAAAAAAAGATCAATGTCATTCATGTCAGTGTAACACGAGTTCGTACATTCTTATACACATGACACATATCATAGTAAGTTTTATATTAAATTTTTAAATAATATATGGCTTAATATATTATTGAGGCTTCCTTCATGGCTTCGTATATAGAATATTTTAGGTTTGTCAAGAAGGAATCTTTCTTCTATCAAAGAGACGTAAAAAGTAAAAAAAGAATACTGTGACAAAATGCCAAAATAAATATATATATATATAAAAGAAAAATGAATTTGCAACTCTTTTGAGAATCTAGTGTGTTATTTTAATGGGATTTTTATATTAGCAAACTATCTTTACTACATGCATGCATAGAGTTTAAAGCCTTAATTAATTTGGATTACAGATGGCCCAAATGTCATATAAACGTCAGAACAGTTAAAGAGAGTGTTTAAGTTTATTCAAAAAGCTCAATCTTTTATCATCGAAACTTGTGAACTTTGTTTAGTGACATTAATTGTCGCAAATAAATCAATATTTAAGAAATTTAGGGTTTGTTTTGTATTTCACGGTGACATTATGTTAAACTAGGGTTTGTTGCCCTCATTCAATATAGTGAAATAGGAAATTAGGTAATTTATTTGTTGGTGTTAGCATAGATCTATAATCTAATTAATTAGCATCATGCTACTTCGTTGACCACATTACCATCAAAATGTTAATTACCATCAAAATGATTGCAAGTTCTTATTAATTAGCGTATGTACAAGACCCCATTAATATCATCTATCTTTAAAAATAATGTTTGAAGTCTAATCACGAGTATAATAAATACCATAAAACGTGTCAAAAGTACATATGGTGCCAAATGAATTAGTAAAGAACTAGAATGTGAAAATACTCTATTGACCATAAAAAACAACCTCAGATCTTTGACTAAATTAAATTATCATTTTGGTTATTATTAAATTATTTTCCAGACATTTGAAAGTGACTACACTTTTTAATCCTAACAAAAATAATTGTACGTCTTCGACCCTCCAGATTTTGGCATAAATTCCACTTTTTCAAAATAAAAAAACAAATTTTCACATCAAATAATTTATTGCTATGTTTTATCAAAATAATAATAATATTATGAAAATTATCTCTTTTGTCTTACAATGTACTGAGTATAGAAACTTGTAGCAACTTAAAAAAAATGCATGAGAGAGATCTAGCTAGAAAAGCTAATTAAGAATCATGTTTATGCCAACAAACAAGCATAGCCACACACCTTCTCATGATATAAAACCTCCCTTTCTGTTCTTTAGCCAAACTACTATACTTTTGAGTAATAGAAGATGATGATGATGATGATTCTCCTTTCTCTTTCTTTGATGAGCTTCTTGTGATAGAAGAAGATGGCACTGTGCATTTAGTAGAAGAGCTTCGTACAAAGACAGGAGCCTTTGTGGAGGAAGCACTCGTTGAGAAACTTCTTGAGAACTTAGACTTAGAGGAAATGGAAGAAGATGCATCTTTTTTGGACAGCTTCCACTTCTCATCCATGTATGTATGTTCTGCAAGAAGAGATAGAGAGAGAGAAATATAGAGAAAGACTTAGGATCAAGTAGAGGGTCTCTGCCTTTTTTGTTTGAGTGTGAGTTTGTGGTTCAGCTAAAAGGAGAGAGTGATCAGTGAGAAGAGAGGTTCTCTTAATATATAGTGAGTGCTTCCAAAATACTATAACTAAGTGAAAAAAATGGAAATGAGAATTAAGTCTAGAGAATAAACTTGAAATATTAAATTAATTTAAATAGGAAAATGATGAAAGTTTCGAGTAAGATGCAACTATTTTTTTAACTACCAGATATTGACATATTCTAAATCCGGCACAAAATTTTACGCCTAAAATAAACTTTTAAATATTATAATTTTATTTATTTAAATATTATAACTTTTTAAAGAGACAAAATAATCACATCTGTTATTATATAAGTAAATGTGAAAGTTTGGGCACACTATTTTTACTATCATAGTTGGTTCGTATGAATATTTAAATTTTAAAAAATGATTTTTTGTCGGCAAAACTAGCTTGGTTGGAAAAATCCAAGAAAAAACACATACGTTGTTAATAATCACCCGTCACGTGAGAGAGAGAAAAGCGCAGTTTTATTGTATCGGTGTATATATATTAGAACTAGGTGACTTCTCGCGCCATGCGCGATGAATAAATTTTGAAAATAATAGAGTTTTACGTAGAGATGGATAATTATTTTTAAGGTTTAATATAATAATATTTATATTTTAATTTACTTCTTGTTTGATTATAAAATTTAAATTATTTTTTATTTACTAAATTAGATTTAGTTTTAAAGTGTAACATTTTTCTCGTGAAATGGTCTATTCGGAACTATGTCACTATAAACATGATTGATGAATCACAACTATTATCTCGAGATTTTTCGTATCATGGACAATCCAAACAATTTTTTTTTACGTATAACGCTCCATTTTCAATCTTTAGTTTAACTTCATTCAGTTTTTGTATAAGATTCAGATTCTTGTATCGAGGATTCGATATTAAAACTAAGAGACCCGAACCTTAAACTCTCTTGATCCTTAAAAAGAAGTTAATATTCAACATTAAACATGAGAAATCTTTTTGTTTGCTCAAAATCATCGATTTAATAATTTTCTAAAAAATCAAGTTTCATAAAAACCTCGTATTTAAATTTTTCTAAATTCCTAAAATCAAGTTTCCTAAAATTAAATTTCTGGAACATCTTATTTAAATTAAACTTTACCTAATTTCGTATTTAGATAAACACGTTTTTATGACTTTTGTCATGTGTCGTTTCCATTTTTCGGTATTGAAACTGTGTGAAAAATGGTAAAAAAACTATAATTATATTTTTTCCCACTAAATAAATAAGAGTAGAACTAAGTTATACATTATGCAACATACTTTTTTAATCAACTTCATGTACATTAACAAAGTGTTATCTTTGTTTTTTGATGATATAAGATATTCACTAAAAGAAAAAGGAGTGTTGTAATTTTTATATCCCCTATATTCTTTGGTTGCTATTTTAGCAAACTCATATTTTGAAAGAAGTGGAGTGATTAATCGAATGAGAAAAAGGTGTATACACGTTTATTTAACCTTGACCTTCGAAAATTAGGTTAGAAAGCTATAAGGTACGCACACATTTAGGATTGAGCCTAATAAGGCCTTATCTTCCCAATAAGGCTAAAAAAGGAGTGTTGTAATTTTTTATCTCCCCTTTATTTTTTGTAAGCTCGTATAAGAAAGACATATTTTTAAGAAGTGAGTAATGATTGAGAGGTCGTTACACGATCTATATAAATATTTAGGTTAAAAAGAATCTTCCCTTTGTAAAACCTTTCATACTAATTTCAAAGAGAAAGTTTAAAATGTTTGAAAAATCTCTCGGCCCATTTTGAACTTAATAACAATAAGTCCTCAAAAACTTTGATTGCATAAAATAAGTGCAATTGTCATAAAAAAATAAGTGCAAAAATCTATCGGCCATTTTTAAATTTCAAAGAGAAAGTTTAAAACTTTTTTGTCTCCGGCCCATAGATGTTCGATTATGAACTTAAAAATGTTTGAAAACTTTCTCGGTCCATTTTGTAATCCATAAAATTTTCTCAGAAAATTTATTTTTCAAACCACGTTGTTAGATCCATAAAACTTTCTCGACCTATTTCAAAGAGTAAGATTCAAAAAAAAGATTTGTCATGCCATGTGTTATTCAATCATTGGTTTATTTTAAGTTTTTATGACATGTCATCATTTTTTTGCTAAAACTAAATGTGGTGATGACACCTAAACTTATTTGTGAAATTCACTTCACAAATAATGTCTTAGGGATTATTGACGTGTTTTTTTGAAAGTATATTACATGAAATTTGTAGTATGGGAAATTACTATTTCCAAAGCTGGTTGATTTTAGAATAATATGCTTATAGAAAATGCAAAATACGTTAGTGGAAATAGATACATACATACATTATTAATACATACCTATACACATATTATAAATTTATAATATATTTGAGTGTCAAATGACAAGGATCCAACAAAAAGAATATTCTTGACGAGAAACTCAAGGTATTACGCTAGACCACCGTGCCTTGAATAAATCAACTTTTGAAACATTTTTAAGAATGAAATTTAATTAATTTCTATAACATATATATGTATATGATCTTTCTTTGGTATATAGTGGTTGATATTAAAAAAGGAGAGACATTTTTTAAATAATTTGTCTTCAAAGGGATTCTTAAAGTATAAAAGCATAAATAATATTAGAATCCACACCTTGGTCTCTTAGGAGTTTTTTTGTATTTTATTTTTATTTAAAAAATAATAATTTAAAAAGCATCAATCATGGGCCGCCACGTGTCAGTGGGGCCATGAATAATACTGGAACCGGATCCGAGTGAAGAGCTAAAAGGGTTGATTCTTAAGATTTTAATGAGGCCCACGCGTTAAGAAACCTTTAAAACCTGCAATATTCATGGTCTTACACTCTATGACACATTTATACAAACTATATTATACCCTCTGTTTACTTTAACCAAACCAAATGAAGGCATTATCGTTTACTAAACACACGCAAACACACATAAAATCCAGCTGAATTGGAAAGTACCTTTTTGTGATATTACTTCTACAATAAGTGCCTTATTATGTAAAAAGTGTATCATATGATGAATAATTTGAAATCGGGACCAAGAGTAGATCACACAAACACCAAAAGTAGACCACTTAATACAAAGTCGTACGTTATGATTTATGCTTCCATATATATACATGTATTTATACAAAACTATATGTATATATATATATATATTCAAAGACCCGTTTACAAAAAAATAACCTCAATAAATCCAATAAAATTCACAATCTAAAACGTAACGCAGCTTTCTTGGCGGAGAAGAACATCTCTAGATCCGGCGGCTGAAAATAACCGTTTATCGGCGGTTTCCTCTTCTTCTTTCCAAAATAAAATGATCTCTTCCTTTTCAACGGTGGTGGACACGGCGGATTAGATGGTATCCGACACTCATCACGTGTCGGCGTCGTGTATCCCACGTGATAATCATCGTCAAAGGACACCGTGTGGACACTAGACTCGTTATTCATTTTTTTTTTCCTTTCTCATATTCTTCTTCTAACTCTTTAATTAAGAGTCTTGATTGCTTCTTTAGTACTCTAGCTTTTGAGGTAGCTTGTTCTGGAAGATGCTAGGGTTTCTTTTATTGTACTTGCGGTGTAGAAATTGACACGTGGATTAATTGAACACATGCCCATTTATTTGATTCTAGAGTGGGCTTTTCCGAGCTTTTAAGGTCCAAAACTTTTCATAACTTTGCTAAAGCCCTAATTAACTTTAAATTTATTACATAACCCAATTTTCGTTGACCTAATAACACAGTCCAAATTTTCTTTATACCGTTCTTCTTTGAATGCAATGGTGAAAATTAGATTCAGTCAACCATATATAAATAGTCAATGTAAGAAAATCAAGTGTAAGAACACAAAACAAAGCTTAAACACAACAATTAGATTATACAATGAAGAATCTTACTTTCGCCAACATAAAAAACCCTAATAAGGAACCCAACAAGACGTAGAGAACAAGATACGACCTTTCCAACCTTGTAAGAACCAGTTACTATCTTGATCAAGTACAAAGTCTTTATGATAACCCCACTTCTTCAGCTTTCCTCTAAAAGACTCAACAACCTCTGTCTCAACAACTTTCTGTTTAAAACCAGCTCTAACCATCCTCACTTGCCACTGCTTATAAGTCTCTGGTCTCTCTACTCTTTCTACACCTTCACAAGCTATCACATTCATCACTTCTCTCCCGTAAAACTCTCCTTCGAAATGTATCCTCTCCGCGTTATCTCTCGAAAGCGTCGACCCGAACACGTCGAAAAGCGCCGAGTAGTGAAACAGGGCTTCTTTGAAACGTGTGGTGAAGAACGGCGCGTTGAATGATCCATTTACCGTGGAGCTCAAGAAAACGCTAGGGTTCATTTCTCTTATAAGTTTACAGAACTTGTCTCTAGGGCAATGATCTTCCTTGGGAGACACGTCACGCAGGTTTTTGAACCGCATCACCATGTTGACCGCCAGAACCTCGTCAGGTCGGAGTTTGAACTCGTCTAACTTTATCATTTCCCAGTATTCGAACGGTACACCGAAACGTTTGCAATACTCGGTTAGTCTACGACCCGTATCGTCGATTCTTTCCGTTGGACGAAGCCCGTGCTGTGGTATCTCCACACCGGTGATGCGTAGCTTCCGTGGCCCGGTTTCGCTGTTCGCCATCTTCTGTATAAACATAGGCCACTGGAAACCGTAAAGTATCCCGAAATCGATTATATGAAGAACAGAACAGTCTTTCGAGGCGTCAAGAATCATCTTATTGGAGTAAAAGTAGATCAAAGTTAGGAACGGTGAAGAAGACAAGTACACACTGTAAGATTTGAGAATCTGCGCGGCTGTTCGTTTCTTGGAAGCTATCGAATCGTAGTAGCTCTGGATAGTAACAGATCCAGAGCTACCTTGAAGACGAAACTCAAGTGCATTAGCAAAGAAATAAGCTACTCTCTGAGATGCATCGCCGAGAGGTGAACATTGTTTCCTTATCTTCTTAAGCAAGTCATCAGAAGTTATCTTATCACCCGAGGAAACGGATTGCGCGCAAAGCGTGAGAAGTGTACGGAAATCAACCGCTTGAGCCTTCTTTTTCGACCTTCCTCCTTCTCTTTTGACCTTACCCTGAGCCTTGCTTGGCCCGTTTCCTCCATCTTCGATAATCTGAAGATCGGATTCTTTATCAAGAAGCAGAACCTTATCGAACATTTCTGTTAATTTACCATCTTCAACATTCACTGCAGATTGTTTACTGCTCCTAGTAATCTCCACATCATCATCATCATCATCATCTTCTTCTTGTTGTTGTTCTTCTCGCTCGCGACGATTCTTCTTAGTTTTGGAGAAAAAGGACAATCCTTTCTCTTCTTTATCCGGAAAAACGCTTACACCTTTATCAAAGATCCATTGATTAGTATTTGGTAGAAACTTGCTAGCTTCCTCTAAGCCTCTCTTAAACTGCATAGCTGACTCTGCATCGCTAAACATACTTCTTACAAGAAACTCCTTCCCTGTCTGTCCAAATCCGCCGCCTCGGGGCAACATGTGAGGAGGATCATACAACACTTTGGTCTCATTAAAGTTAATGTTACTGTTACTTATCCAATAATCACTACCACTACTACTACTACTACTACTAGTAGTATTACCGCTACTATAACTACTATTACTAGTAATCGTATAAGATTGATTCTGAGAATCGGTGATGACTTGTTGCAACATCTCTTCGGTTTTTCGTAGAGCCAATGAATCGTAGTAGAGAGACTGGTTCTCAGCGAGAGTCTCTTCCATAAGAAGCTGGTCCACGTATTTCAAAAGGGTGTTCTCTGAATCTTGATCATCTTGAACCCAAATCGAACGGTTGTGATGATCCGTACGTAGATCGAAATCGCTAGAAGAAGGAACACCGAAACCCACGTCGTAATACTCGTAACCGTTGACTAATCTTGAGGAATTCGATTCCATGGTCAACGAGATCTGTGATCAGATGAAGATATCTTAACATTGATTATACATCTGAAGAAGAAAAAGTAGGTTAAGTAAGTGGACAAGTAGGAGGCAAAAAGGCTTTAACTTTTTGTTTTGTCTTTTAAAGAATCTAAGCACATGAAGGTTAAAAGAAGGAAGAGGAAGGTACTTTCAGGGAAACGTGAAGAGGGGACAAGACAAAGTCTTGTGATTAGTCCGAGGAATCGCATATATTATTATAATTAATTTTTCGGCTCTTTTGACATGTTATTTATTATGGACTCTCTTGAGCCTATCACTTTGGATCTGTTATAATCACATTCTGACATAGATTCCCACCATATAATATTTGTACTAATAGTACAATGGTAACATGAAAAAAAAATACTTTATGTATATAACTTATAAACTCCATATTAATGAGCTGGTGTCACGTTTGTGACACTCTTAGTTAGTATTCTTCCAAGTATCTCTTATTATAAACCAAGCACTGTGACAATTACACCACACTTGACACTTCATATAACTTCACAATCACATGTATAATGTATCTCCTTCTTCTTTCTATTTTTTCCTTTTTTCTACATTGAATTATCTTCAAATAAAAATTGTATATATATATATATATATATGTGTGAATAAAACTTCCATCTTCACGTTGTGAAGATAAGTTTCTTTCTCAGCCTATAGACCAAGACTGGTCTCAAGCTTTTCATGTCCCTCTAGCAACATGTGTTTTCCCTGTTGCTGGGACCAGTAGGCATGAGCCGTTAGTACACGGTCTAATAGCTCTTGCGGAACTGGCTCACCTCTCCTTTGCTGCGGAGATATTCTAGCTGTGTGCACCAGTGTCTTCCATTTATCCTATAAAACCCGAAGATTACAGTTACTTCTTACACAAGCAACAACTTCGCAGAGAATTTACTAGGCTGTAGAAGGAGAGGTTTTTTTGTTACCTTCAAATCCACGTAAGTCCTGTGCTTAGCATTATCGAAAGCACGCAACTTTACATCGCGCCACCTGCAGAAATATATGTATTAGAACCTATCTTGAACCAACCCTTGATGTAAATTATTTTGGTTATGGGATTATTAACCTTCCTGTCCCAAGTCTCTCCACAGCTTTAACAAGGGCCTCTACTTCTGAAACAGAGAAAGGTCGACGGATTCTGCGCTGTGCCACCTCAGATCTCTTAGGTTTCCGAGCTGGGACTACAGTTAAAGCCTGAACATGCAGAGGAGTCACAGGAACCAAGGCTCTTGAGTAGACGGGTTTAGCCCTGTTTGATGGAGAGGGTTTGGATTCAAAGTCACTTTCTACATAGTTACTCGGTTTAGCATGTTTCCCCGGTGATGGGAGATACCTAAGGACAACTCAAGAATGATTCTTCTGTACACCAAAGAAAGAAACAAGAAGCAACATTGATACTATGGAGTGAGAATCACTGACCTTGTTAGAGTGTGAGGTACATTACACGGACGTGCAAACTCGGAATCTTCAGGAGAAAACTGTTTTGTGGACTGCGGAGGACAAGGCTCAAGACAAAAGCCTAAAGTATCTGAAAGAGTGTCTAGAGAGATTCCTGTCTGAAGAAGCGTTTTGTTGTCGTCTCTAACTTTTTTACCATGAACAAGTACACCTATGCGTAAGCCGCCTCCAAGTAACGTGGTCACAGCTTCCATGACTGTCCTCTGGATCAAACAGAAGTAAATTCTCATCATTATCTAAACATATGAATGCCATAACAGAAAATTCTTAGAAGAAAAAACTCAAACCTTTAGCGAACCAACGGTAGCTGTCTCTGGGATTTCAATGAAGAGTTCAGGAACTCTAAATGACTTGATTCCAAGTTTCACTAAGCAAAACTCATAAAGAACACAATTAGCACTCTTAGTGAAGGAAACAAAAAATACTTAAGTGAAATAGATACCATGAGAATCTCTTGATTGGAATGTTGGCTGCTTCTGACAAGCTATGGATGATACAAAAGCTGATTATACAAGAAAAAGCAAAGCTCACAGTAAATCATTGTAATGTTTTGGTGTTGAATCTTAAATGATTAGCAACTAATCAATACCCTTTCGAGGAGAAACAGAAAGGCCTTCACTTTTATCAGCATCTTCAGATTGTGATGCTTCATAACCATCAAAGTATCTTCTTTTCTTGATTGGATAGTTCCTCTCTGATCTTAAGCTTTTCAGACAATGTTTCTTGCTGTAGTAACCAGTCCTCGAGTCCAAGTCTAAACATTTTTTCAAAACACATAAGTAGACCAAAACAACAACAGAAAAGCACACATGACATATCCCACATATACTCTATATGCTCACCTGAATTAGTTGTCGTTGTATCTTTCGGCTTTGGAGAGACTTTACAATACTTTGAAGCCAAAAATTTCTTTATTCTTCTATCACCTATACGTAAAGTTGACCTAAACGATTTCTTAGCATAAATAGCTGAGAAGTTTTCGTCATCATCATTCTCCTTACCAAGTATATCTATATCATCATAGCGTACCAAAGGATTTTGAGAACTCGGTTTCTTGAATTCACTACCTATATGATTCTCAGCATTCCTTGATAGCTTTGATTCACAATGTAGCCCTTCAAGCATTGATTTCTTATAGTTAGTCTCTGACTTATAACAACCACTATTGTCAATCTTATCTTCATCATAGGCTAATTCTAGAGTTCCAAGCTTCTCCGAGGAGTCAGAAGTTATACCAGAAGTAGAACCAAAATGGAAATCTTTAAGAGGGCTTGGAGATTTGTTAAAGCTTTCTGTTTCATGTTCTTTTCCAAGGATCTCAGAGACAAAGAACCTTCTTTCAACGATTTCGTCATGATGATCACAATTAGTATCTTCTTCCACGGTTTGATCAGCGCCATAACTCGGTTCTTTCTTAATTGCACACTGATCTTCATTATTGTTACTTGAGGAAGAAGAGTTCCCTCCACCTTCAAGCAGTAGTTTCCCAGCTACTGCAGCCAACAAATCGAATGACGATATATGACTGTTTCCGCTTTTCTTCTTAAAAGCACTCTTCTAGCAAAAACCCACAAACACAAACAAGGAATGTTGGAACATGAAAAATTTAATAAAAATACACACAAAAGGTAAGGAATGTATATACTCTTGGTGATCTTGCGGCTCGAGGTGTGTAAGGCACCTCATAGCCATTGAATCCATAATCAATCCTCTTCTGCAACACCATGACTTGAAGAACATTTCATACATTCAACAAAAGGAAGCCCTGCAAGAAGACAAAGAAGGTTAATGAATCCAACAATGTATTACAATCTTACAACAGATCTACAAAATCTCTTGACTTTCACGAAAATTCTCACATTTTAGCGCTAAATTATCCAATATTACAAAGATAAACTTTCGTAAAACCTCGTTAAAACCCAAATTGTTGATTTTTTTTTTAACCAAGATCTAAAAGCTTTATGAGATTAAAGGTAGAAAAGAGAAAACAGAGCAATGATTAAGACATGAGTAAACACAATTCTTCTAGGTTTTAAAACTACACTTTCAAATTTTTATGTTTCAAAAACAAGAATCGATCGTATCTGTAACCATAATTCGAGTATCAGATCAAAGAAAGTTTAAAGCTTTTTCTCACCCGTTTACAACAAACAAGACATGAACAAATCTCTAAGGACACAAATCAAGAGAATCTAAATGTATCACAACACCCACATTTTAACAAAAAAGAAAAACCCTTTTTTGTTTGTGTGCTGAAGAAAGAAAGAAAGAAAGTACCAAACGTGAGGAGAGCTTAAACCCAAGGTCTTATACGAGTAACAACAGAGAGAGAGAGAGAGGGGACGTGTCTGAAGAGAGAGAGAGAGAGAGAGCGAATAAACGGCCACACCCTTCCCCTGAAGACCTGTTCTTCTTCTCCCCCCTTCTTGGGTCACCCATCACTGTCTCCATCTTCCTCCCTTCAGATTCCGACACGTGGTGTCCCTGTCGGATCGTCCGGTTTTTATTTACCACACACATAAACTTCGACAATAACGTTGCTTCACATATGCCATGTAAGCCTTTTTTTATAAGTCAAAGCCATGTCATTCTTTCCTTTTTCCCCTTTTTATTTGTCTTTTTCAACTTTTCCCTAATTTATTTTAAGGTTTATTTTATTTTATTTTAAGGTTTATTGTTTCCATAGAGTAAGAAATTTAGGGACGTTGATTTAAATATTTTACAAAATTAAGGACCATTTTGCAAAAAATATAACAAAAACCAGAAACCTTTTAGTATATATATTTTTGAGAAAATGGAGGCCCTAGGCCCAAGTTTTATCTTGGTAGGTCCAGGCCCTGGCTTGGGCCTTAAAACAATGTTTTACATTATTTCGGCTTTAGTCAGACGATTTAGCTCACAGAACACGTGTCTTATTTTTATTGGGCCATGAGCGTTGACATTTTTCTATTATGATCCGTTCACACTTCACACCAGCCAAGAACATTTTAAAGTTTAAACCAACAATTATTCGAATATTCATCCAAAGATCTGACTTTTCATAATTTAGGTTTATATTATACTTGTAAAAGACTAAAAGTATAATTAGTGATCTTCTTTCTCTTTGGATGAAATTAGAAAAAATGAAAAATCTAAGTGGACTTTTATTTACATTCCTATTTGTTTCTGACATTTTCGAGTTTCTTCAAGCACAAGATCAACAAGGTACACCTTTTTAGTTCTTCTTATTTAGTTCCTAACCATTTTATCATTTGCTTCTTTGTTTCTTATTGCCTTATTAGGATTCATCAATTTGGATTGCGGATTACAAGCCAATGAGTCTCCATATACCGAACCGATGACAAATTTAACATTCACATCAGACTCAGATTTCATCAAAACCGGAAAAAGCGGCAAAATTCAAAATGTTCCGGGTTTAGAGTATAGAAAACCATACGCGGTTTTGCGATATTTTCCAGATGGAATACGAAACTGCTATACTCTTGGCGTCACACAAGGCACAAACTATCTTATCGTAGCAATGTTTACTTACGGAAACTACGATAATCTTAATATATATCCCAAGTTTGACCTTTACTTAGGTCCAAACATATGGACCACGGTCGATTTTCAAAAGAAAGTAAACGGTACAAGGGCCGAAATCATTCACATACCAAAGTCAACTTCTTTACAAATTTGTCTTGTTAAGACAGGAGCAACTACACCGATAATATCAGCTTTAGAGCTACGACCATTGAAGAATGGTATGTATGTTCCTCAATCTGGCTCCTTGAAGAAACTGTTCCGTGTCTATTTAACCGATTCAAAAGACACAATCCGGTAAAGTCAACTTTTTATCAACATGTTAACTATTATAAGGATATACTTAAAGGTGTAATATGGTTTTTTCAGGTACCCAAATGATGTCTATGATCGTCTATGGTCTCCGTTTTTCGCGCCGGAGTGGAGATTGATAAGGGCAAGTCTCTCTATGAAAATTTCTGATAACGACTACGACATACCTGAAGATGTATTGGCTACGGCAGCTACTCCTGCTAACGCGAGTTCACCGTTGACTTTTTCATGGAATGTTGATACACCTAATGACTTAGTTTACGCGTACCTCCACGTCATCGAGATCCAATCTTTAAGGGACAATGATACAAGGGAGTTTAACATTAAAGCTGGTGCAAATGTTAGTTACGGACCAGTTAGTCCTGAGAAGACAGAAGTATATAACTTGTATAACACGTCGCCTGTTAAATGCGAAGGAAGGGCATGCCATTTGCAAATGATAAGAACTCCAAATTCGACTCTTCCTCCTATGCTTAATGCTATTGAGGCTTTTACAAATGTTGAGTTTCCGCAGTCCGAAACTAATGCAAATGAAGGTATGTTATTGGAACTTTTTTAGTATATGGTTTGATATTTACTTAGTAAGTGTTTTCTTTGTTAAGTTGTTGCTATCAAGAGTATAGAAACAAGATATGGACTGAGTAGAATTAGTTGGCAAGGAGATCCTTGTGTTCCGCGACAGTTTTTATGGGATGGTATTACTTGTGAGTATACCAATATGTCTACATCACCAAGAATCCTTTCCTTGTACGTATGATGAATGATCCTTAAGAAACTATACGAAAGTGTGAGTTTTTTTCAATATATTACTCTACAAATGTGTTGTTTGATCTTAAAACCAGAGACTTGTCCTCAAGTGGATTAACTGGAATCATAGCTACAGAGATCCAAAATCTTACCCAGCTTCAAAACCTGTAAGCATGTAGTTTTAACAAAAAAAGTACTCTGTTTTTGGTCAACGAAAAAGTCAACGAAAACACACTGTTTTTGGACAAGAAAAACACTCTGTTTTTGGTTTATATGTTATGTAAGTTACTTGACTAACAATCAATTAAGTTAATTTTTGCAAATTTGTAGGGACTTGTCAAATAATAATTTGACTGGAGGAGTACCTGAATTTCTAGCCAATATGAAATCATTGTTAATCATGTAAGTTACTTTATCAGTAGCCACATAAACACATTTTGCAAATTTACCACACATTCTATCGATGTTTACATAATTTTTTTACTGAGACAGAGACTTAAGGGGAAACAATCTTAGTGGTTCTGTTCCTAAAGCTCTTCTTGATAAAGTGAACAAAGGGTTTAAGCTGAAGTAAAATATTCTTGTCTTCTAATTGCTTATGTTCATCAAAAACCCCTTTGTTTATTTTGTACTATGACTTCACAAACACGTAACTAGCTTTTTTACAATGACAGCGTTCAAGGAAACCCAAACCTTTGTTCTTCAAGTTCATGCAACAAAAAGAAAAGTAGCAACATGTTACCAATTGTAGCATCACTTGGTTCTTTGGGTGTTATAATAGCACTGGTCACTCTTCTTCTTGTTTGTATAAAGAGAGGCCCATCAAGCAGAAAAGGTATGTTGCAACAAAGTAGCAAACAAGAAACATATTTCATTTTTGTAGAATTTGATCACCGTTTCTAACTTTTTAGTATAATTCTTCTAGATATGTCACCAAACCAACCATCAATAGAAACAAAAAGGAGAAGATTTACATACGCGGAAGTTCTTGCGATGACTAATAACAATGAAAGAGTTCTTGGTAAAGGAGGATTTGGAATGGTCTATCATGGCTATATAAATGGTCATGAAGAAGTAGCGGTTAAGCTACTCTCTCCAACATCCTCTCAAGGCTATAAAGAATTCAAAACAGAGGTTTTCTTTTGAAAACAGAACAAAATAATCTATCTTTTTAAGATCATGCTTATGTATTTGTATATGTTTGTATAGGTAGAGCTTCTTCTAAGGGTTTACCACACTAATCTAGTTAGCCTCATTGGATATTGTGATGAAAAAGACCATTTAGCCCTCATTTACCAATACATGGCCAATGGTGATTTGAAACAACATTTATCAGGTAAATCATGTGTACATTCATATATAATAACATCCTATATGACTATGTGACATTCATGACTATGTTGATCATGTAGGTAACTCCATCATGAGTTGGGTAGATAGACTAAACATAGCTATTGATGCCGCGCTAGGATTGGAGTATTTGCATATTGGATGCAAACCATTAATAGTTCATAGAGATGTGAAAAGTTCAAACATACTATTGGATGATCAATACCAAGCAAAGCTTGCGGATTTTGGACTATCTAGATCTTTTCCCGTAGGAGACGAAACTCATGTGTCTACACTTGTTGCCGGCACATTTGGATATCTTGATCACGAGTAAGTATTATACTTCTTTTCAAGAAACCATCTTCTTTATCAGTTATAGTAAAGAAACTATAACTATTTGTTTTGCAGATATTACCAAACAAATAGGTTGTCTGAAAAGAGTGATGTGTATAGTTTTGGTGTCGTACTATTAGAGATTATTACTAACAAACCGGTGATTGATCAAACTCGCGAAAGACCTCACATAGTAGAATGGGTGAAATCAATGCTTATTAGAGGAGATATTAACAATATTATGGATCCTAAGCTACAAAAGAAGTATGACTCTGGCTCTGCATGGAAAGCTATTGAATTAGCAATGACATGTGTGAATGCTTCTTCTTTAGAAAGACCAAACATGTCACATGTAGTTCATGAGCTAAAGGAATGTCTCATATCTGAACATACGAGAACAAAAGATGTAGATACAGTAGTGAGATCCTTTGACATTAATGTAAACTTTGGTTCTGATGTGAACCCTAAGGCACGTTAGTTTTCACTTTGGTGCATTTGTGTGTTTTGTGTGCCATGTATGTGACAACATTTTTATTCTTAAACATATTGTATATAACCCAATATTTTGAGTATTATCAATTGATTTTGATTATCAAAAAAGTAAATGTATAGATATATCATTTTTTTGTTCTTAGGTTAAAGATACAAAACATTACACAATCACACCATCAACACATAGCAAAATACAAATTAAGCACAAAGAGAGTTATTACGCAACACAATAGTGTCTTTATTCAAACGAACACACATGTCTCTTAACATAATAAACATATTTAGACCATATATAACAACTTTCTTTAGCAGTTACAGTTTGATCCACAGCTACAGTTTGATCCGCAGCTACAGTTGTCGCACTCCTTGTTGTAGTTATTCTCGCAGCTAAACCACACATACAAAAGTTAAAAGTTGATTAATTATTAATTTGATGAAAAATAAAGAACTAATCATATGCGTTATGGATATATTATAAGAAGATAGAATTTAGGGTTTTTATTGGTGAAATAGAATTTAGGGTTTTTATTGGTGAAATAGAATTTAGGGTTTTTATTGGTGAAATAGAATTTAGGGTTTACCTGCAAGAGTCACCACATTTACAGGAGGAGCCACATCCACAGTTAGAACCTGCCATTGTTTTTCTTAAATTCTCTTTTGATTTGTTTTCTTGATTCTTGATGTGCTGTGACTTGAACAAAGGGTACTATTTATAGAAGGAGATATGGATTCGGTGTTTATATCCACCGTACACGTGTCGTTTCTTGTATGGACAGAATCAAAATAAATTGCTTTCAGAACAAGTCATCGCAAAGAGCATTTCAACTTGTTCAATGACATTGTGAATAGCCTGAGACATTTCAGGGATGTCAATTGGGCCTGTCCGCGTCCAATAGGCGTGTTCAAATAGACAATTTATTTTTGCGGACGTAATTGGTCAAGGCCCAAATAAGACCATGTCCAAATAGGACCAAACCCAAATAGGACCATGAAAAATGGGTTGTCCGCAATGTCCAAATAAGACCAAATCCAAATAAGAACATTGATTATTGTTTTTATTCCGATTTTCGATTATGGTTTCAAATTTCATTTTCGATTATGGTTTCAAAATTTATTTTCGGTTTCCATTTTTTCCCCTAATTTTGCGGTTTTGACGGAAACATGATTTCGCGGTTTTAACGGAAACATGATTTCGCGAGTTTAACAGAACAAACGTGATTTTACGATTTTGACGATAAAACGTGATTTTACGGTTTTGACGATAAAAAGTGATTTTGCGATGGTTTTTGCGGGAAAACGTGATTTTGCGGTTTTTGCGAGATACGTGATTTTGCGGTTTATGCGAAAAAACGTGATTGCAGTTTTTGCAAAAAAACGTGATTTTGCGGTTTTTGCGGGAAAACGTGATTTTGCGGTTTTTGCGGAAAAACGTGATTTTGCGGTTTTTGCGAAAAAACGTGATTGGAGTTTTTGCAAAAAAACGTGATTTTGCGGTTTATGCGAAAAACATGATTTTTTGCGGAAAAACGTGATTTTGTGAATTTGACGGAAAAACGTGATTTTGTTGTTTCGACATAAAAATGTGGTTTTACGTTTTTTTATTGAGATATGTGATTTTGGGGCTTTTACGAAAAAATGTGATTTTGTGATTTATGAAAAATCCAAATCATAACCCTAATTTTTTAAGACCATTGGGCGGACCAATGTCCAAATGGTTTGTCCGCGTTTGTCTTTCGAATTTGGGTCTCGGCCTTTTCCGACCCATTATATATGGTCTCATAAAGGTCCGCCCATTATTGTCCAAATTAACATGGACGCGGGTTGTCCACGAAGATGACGCCCAATTGATATCCCTAGACATTTATATATTTCAAATAAACTTTTTTATGAATCATGAAATTGGCTAAAAGCCTAAAAGGGTAATAATTTTATTTCTAAAAAGAAATTTTAAATAATCGTGTTGATTTATAAGTTCAACTTGCATAATGTTGATTTGATCTAATACTTTAAATAAAATATTTCATTTTTTCAATGAGTTTCATCATATAAACCGAAATCGTCAAATTGTTGGCGAATGAGAAAAAAAAGTCGTGCAAGCAACAAGAGTAACTATCGTAACTGAAAACGGCAGCCGACCAAATAAATAGAAAATAAAATATTATCCTTTCTTTTTTCTAAATCTAAATAAATAATGTTATCTTGTGCAACAGGTAAACGTTATATAAATTGAGAAATATTATCCTCTTGTTTTTTTGAAATCTACCTATGGGTTATTTATGATCTCTGTTAGGTCACATTATCTTGTTCTAAAATCTATGGTTTAATTATTGACAAAAAGAACAAAGAAGATAAAACTTTCTTTTAGATAATCTTGAACTCAAAAACACAAAATAAAAATCTTGAAAAAATTATTGCACAACAGTTGAAATACTTTTCAAGGACAATACAGTTTGATAACTGAAATAGGTTAAGCTTAAATTAAGAAAAATACAAAACTACCAAAAACTAGTCAACACAGATATTCTCCAATTTCAATCTCTCTGATCCTTCACCATCATCGTTTACAAGCATTCTCAGACCATCTTTAAGCTCAGCCACGCCTTCTTCAAGAACAGCGCAAACCGGATATATCTTTACTCCTTTCACTCTCCTTTCAAGCTCTTTCAATCTCTCATCCGCGCCATTCTCATCGATCTTATTCGCCACAATCAAAGACGATCTATCAGATAAACCTTCTTCGTGGAACTCGAGCTCCATAACAAGATCTCTAAGCTGTTGCCACGGTGTCACTCCTCTGCAACCGTCTAACCCCGATGCTAAATCAACAACGTAAGCCAAGACTTTGGTCCGTTCTATGTGACGGAGAAAGTTATGGCCTAGCCCTCGGTTCTGGTGAGCTCCTTTTATAAGTCCTGGAATATCCGCTACCGTCATGGAGAAATCGTCGTAGTTTACGTTTCCTAGATTGGGACGGAGAGTTGTGAACGCGTAGTGGCCTACACGGGGTTTAGCCCGGGACAGCGCACCAAGAAGAGTGCTTTTCCCAGCGTTTGGCAACCCGACAAGTCCAACATCGGCAATGCTCTTGAGTTCTAATATCAGGACAGACTCGGAACCGAGTGAACCGGATTTAATGCTCGAGTGCTGATCATCACCATCTTCAGCATCTTCCTCCATAACCCGTAAAACGCTTTGACGGGTAGCGGGTTTAGCGAACTTGGTACCTCTTAAATAACGTGTAGCGCTAACGCTACCCAAACCGCCTTCACCACCACGAGCAATGATTATTCTCTGACCTTGTTCTGTTAGTTCCGCGACATTATACCTGACTTGATCAATCTCCTCTTCACCCTCTTCAAAATCAACTTCCTTTGGTGTGCCTAGATGTCTACCTACGATCTCTTCCTCAGCTTCAAATTCAACAGATTCTGGCGTAACTTCTTGATGAACATTAGGGTCCTCCTCGGAAGCAGGATCTTCAACAAGTGTGCCGGGAAGGTCCCATGGATCCAAATCTTTAGGAGACTCAGCTTGAATCTGAGACGGAATCTCACCTTCTTGAAGATGAATCACTGTCCCAATAGGCACTTGCAAGACCTGTGATGACACAAACAAAACCGAACAACGTTTTAGCTCCCAACAAAAAAAAAGAAAAGAATGAAACAGAGAATTCTTACTAATGAAAACACATATAATAACCTTGTCATCTCCTCTGTTTCCAATTCTGTTCTTGGAAGTACCTTGTCCAGCTTTACCACCTTTCTACAACAACTCACAAAAATTAGTTATATAATCAAGCTAAGACAAATACTCATGAAGCATTATCAGTGATATAAACTCTTACAACATGAGGTTGTAATCCACTGAAATCCCAAACAGCATGTGTGCATTCCAATATCACATCACCTCCTCTCCCACCATTCCCACCTGAACTAATAAGTTCACTTACAATTACATAACAAAAAAAACATAATACATAAACACTTTCAATATTTGATGTTTAAAAGCTTCAAAGACCAATCTTGTTTCAACTTCAGGCACATAAACAGTACACTTATGTATTATCAGTTGAGATTAGTACCATCAGGCTTGCCGTAGCGATTTGTACGGCTCCGACGAACACTTGAGCAGCCACTACCACCTTCACCGCCGCGTGCGTAGAGCGTAAACCTATCTCTCATTCTAGTCTCCTGCTCAAATACACAAAATCAAAAAGGGATTTTGTATGTGGAAGAAGTGAATAGATGAGTAATACCTGCAAAGGCGCGACTTTTTCTTTCTTCTCCGACGAATCTGAGAAGAAGACTAAAGGATAACACATCCATGGCGGTTTCTGAACTCTTCTATTAAATGCCAAATATCGGACGGGAACTGCCCGGATCAGCCACATCACCTTGTTCTCGACAGATCTCCGGCGATATGAAATATGATTAGACAAGAAAGTTTGCCATCGTGTAATAGAGGATTTGCGACGGTGGTGGTCGGAGAAGAAAAGGGAAGACAGAAACCAAGGGTTTAACGTAATACGCTAGGCCCAAACTATGGCCCAAATCAATTATTTGATTTAATTTAAGTTATTAATTAGTTCGTATAAATATGATTTATAATATAGTATCAAGGTTTTCTCTCTCTCTTCTCTCCTCAAAACCTTTTAGAGAGAGAATGTTGCTTCACCGTCTATGAGTTTCCTCAATCACAGGCGGTGCCTCATGTTTCCGGCGTGAGTTGATTCACGGACGGCTTAAGAATTCCGACGTACCACTTTGGATCTTCGGTCGGCTTTGTTTCTGACGGAGATGGTCCTTTACACCTCTGGCCGGCTTTGTGTATGACGTAGTCGTTTCCTTTGCGACTATGGTGTTGGGATAACAAACTAAGTCCCACATCGGAAGTTTAGACGATGAGCCCAAAGCGGACAATATCATATTAATTAGGTGTTGGACATGGGTCTCACCAGTTCTCAACACGTGGTATCGGGCTGCAGGTTAAAGAAACGGACCTAGAAAAGTTGTGTGGTTCGATGTGGGAAGAACCTCTAGATTACCTCAAGATTAAGACGGTACGAGATATGTGCCAAGTTTCGAGAGGAGAAGGTAAGGATATGTGGTCCTTAGTTTGAGGGGAGAATGTTGGGATAACAAACTAAGTCCACATCGGAAGTTTAGACGAGTAATGCCTAATATATAAGGAGAGTCCAACCCCAATTAATATGGCGCTTTTGGGAAGAAGCAATAAGAAAAACCGTGAGGGTTCGAGACATGAGCCCAAAGCGGACAATATCATATTAATTAGGAGTTGGACATGGGCCTCACCAGTTCTCAACATATGGTTTGTTTATGCTTGTGGCATAGTACCGGTTATTTTCCGACTATGGCCATCGTTTTTTTTTGGATTCGGTTTCATCTGGAGTATGCTCAGATCCGATGAGTTCAAGTTATAATTCCAAATTTCAAAAACCGATATGTAAAGAGGTATGTGCGGATTAAACGAAGAAGACGAAGATTCAACCATGGTGAAAGAAGATGGTGGTTGACAACGCTGAGCGCATAAGCAAGGGAGACTCTGATGTTTCCATGGCGACTCACGGTGGCAGAGATAATTCTCCGGGCGAAATCATCGCCGACGACAAAGATCATCTCAATCGTTTTCGGGTCAACACGTGTTCCCCTCCATGCATGACAGACACGTGGACGATTGGTGCCCTCTTCAAGTTTCTTTTATCGGTTTGTTGTATTAGGGATTAATGGACTTGAATTTTTAGGGTTCGGTGTTTCATTATGGGTTTGTATTGGGTTTCATATTGTGTAAGACTTTAACTTGAATGAAAACATCGGATGGAAAAAAAAAATATATATATGATTTATAATATTTTAGTACGTTTGGGATATAATTAGCTATGACTTTCTCCATGAATCATATAATGAAGCAAGTTAGAACATTTTTATCAAATAAAAAATTATCGTTTTAGAAAATTAAATTAACCAAAAAAGCTTAGTTAAGCAACAAAGTAAGAACTTGGACTAAAAAAAATAAGAGTTTAATAATCATGCTTTTGTTTTTTTATTTCTCCTTCTTACTCAGCCTTTTGCTTAGCAGATGGAGTGTGACGTGAGTAACGGTAGCCACTAGTACACCTTCCTACAAACTTGAGAACTTCATCTATTAGAATCACAGGCAACGACACAGCCAACACCAAAAGCCACTCGTTCAAGCTCAATGGCACTATCCCAAACACTTGAGCCAAGAACGGTACGTACAGTATCACAAAGTGTAGCCCGAATGACACCGCCATTGCGAGGAGCAGCCACGGGTTTACCCACGGTGGCATAGTCACTAGGCTTCCGTCTTCTGAGAGTGCGTTCAAGGAATTGAACATTTCAATGGCTACCAACACCGAGAGGGAGAGTGTGGATGCTTTGATTTTCCCCTGGTGGAAATAGTCGCATGGGTTTGAGTCGAAAGAGAATGTCTGAGATCCGGCTGTGAAAGGAGAGACTTTGAAGCCTTCCCATGAAGAGCATTGTCCCCAGTGAGCAAGCTGTGAATAGCTAACGAGGCTGTGACCGTCTTGGCTCAAGTCTATGCCCATGAAGCTGTTGTGTGTGTACCATATGATGAACACTCCCACTGTCGCTACTCCAACATACATACCAATCACCTGCATGAAAGTTACCCATTAATACACAGTGTAAGAAAAAGCCACAGGAGATGACCAAGTGATACAAATCGGTTTTTGCTTACCAAGTAGCGGAAGAGGATCCATGCAGTGATGAGCGAATCGTCGCTTCTCCGAGGAGGCTTCTTCATGATATCCTTGTCAGGGGGATTGAATCCCAAAGCTGTAGCTGGAGGACCGTCCGTTACAAGGTTAACCCACAGAAGCTGAACTGGGATCATGCCTTCTGGGATTCCAAGGGCGGCTGTCAAGAATATCGATGCTACCTCACCAATGTTGGAAGAGATCATGTACCTTTTATTCATCATAGTCAAGATTAATAAGATCAATATTTATTACTCAAGCTGTCAATATGAAGGCGAATATATAAATGTAACAATTTTAAACTCACCTGATGAAGGCTTTCATGTTGTTATAGATAGACCTGCCTTCACCAACAGCTGCAACAATAGTGCTAAAATTATCATCAGCTAACACCATGTCAGATGCTTCCTTTGCTACCTGCAAATATAACATCGTTGCTTTAGAAAGTTGATAGTATCATCAATCCCGTTCTTGCAGATAAGAGTGCTGAGAGACAAATACCTCTGTGCCGGCAATTCCCATAGCCACACCTATATCAGCCAATTTCAGTGCAGGGGCATCATTGACTCCATCTCCAGTCATAGCAACCACTTCTCCATCTTCTTTGAGTAACCTGACAATCTCTTGTTTGTGCTTTGGTTCAGCCCTCGAGAACAAGAGCCCTCCAGTTTGTCTTAGATGATTCTTCTGATCCTGAACATCCATAAATTCTTTTCCAGTCAAGCTTCTTGTAGATATATCTTCACCTGCTTCAAATACTCCAATCTCCCGGCATATTGCTTCCGCTGTGCTCTTGTTGTCGCCAGTAATGACCATGACTCGGATACCTGCTGTTCTGCAGTCTGCAATGGCTTGACGAACCTCTTTCCTCGGAGGATCCTTCAATCATTGAAAAGGTAGAGAATGAATAATCGCAAAAGAAGAACAAGCAAGAATCAAAAATATATAATGGTGGTCGTGGCTCACCCTTAAACCAACAAATCCAACAAATGTAAGATTTGACTCAATAGAAGAATAATTGGATGGGTTGAGAAGTTGCTGGTGAGCAGGATGGTCTTCATTGCCATCATAAGTGGCAAAATCTGATGGAACATCTGCGTAGGCAAATCCAAGACATCTTAATGCACTATTGGACATATCCTGCAGGCTTTGTGAAATAAGATCCCTTGAGTATTTGTCAAGCTCTTGTGTGGAACCATCAAGCAACTGAATATGTGTACTCCTTTCCAATAAATTTTCTACCGCACCCTGGAAAAATGACAAAATCGGTCATTTAGGTCCAAAAAAGAGGGCAAAGGTTGTGGAACATGCATCCATTAAACTAAAGCATAAGCCATGTAACCATAAATATCAAGCTTGACTTCTAGAGATAGGATATAGTTAACGAAGAAAACAAACCTTGACCAAGAGCAGTTTCTTTCCTGAGCTGGAATCCACCATAACTCCCATTGATTTCCTGTCGCGATCAAACTCCAGAGTGGCAATCCGTTTCTCTAGTTCACTCCATAGCCGACAACAACCTTAATAATGTTAAAAAGGTAAAAGTATAAGAGATTAGCATCTGTAAAACTGTGACAACATGAGATACAAATCTAATTTGGAAACATACGCAAGACATCGCCATCAGCCAAACAAGATGCTTTATTCGACCCTTCGGAAAATCCCATTTTCTCAACCAAAACCTGCAAAAGGAAATAAAACACCAGTTGGAAAAACCATGCAGATAATTATAACACTTCATATCCTCTGGAATTGGAGAACAATGAACAGAACAAGTCTATTTAGTTAAGATGATAAAAATATAATCAAGTCTAGTAGATCATTTTACCTTTAAAGCTGCTTCAGTGGGCATTCCCCTGGACACATATTGGTTGTCAGATTGCTCGACACTAGCATCATTGCAAATGGCAGCAATTTTCGCAATCATCTGAAGATTTGCATCCATCCGACCAACGGGAAAACCTTCAATCTCTCCATCTCGAGGGTCAAATGATGTCCCCTCAACATTGAAAGATCGAAGGGCTCCAATCCTAGAACCCATAGCAACAAGCTTTGAAACAGCCATCTGATTGGTTGTCAGAGTTCCAGTTTTATCAGAGCAGATTACGGTTGTGCATCCAAGAGTCTCCACACTAGGCAACTTCCTAACCAGAGCATTCTTTTGCGCCATCTTCCGTGTGCCAAGAGCTAAACATGTGGTAATCACTGCTGGAAGACCTTCTGGGATTGCAGCAACAGCCAATGCTACAGCAATCTCAAAGTAATATGTACACTTCTCGAAGGAAAATTTGAAGTTTCTAGGCCATCCATCAACATACTCCCAGGACAGAAAGTACTTGACGTTGATGAGCCACACTAACGCACAAACTAGCCCAATGATCATTGTCAGAGCTTCCCCAAATTCGTTAAGTTTCTTCTTCAGAGGGGTATCTTCCTCGTGTTGTGCAGCTTCCTGAATCTGAGAATGTACCCTTCCAATCTCAGTACTCATCCCAGTGTCTGTAACTAAGCATATGCAGTTCCCATTCACAATGGTGGTTCCAGCAAACACCATGCACTTCTTTCCTTGAATATCTGCATTCTCCTCCACAGCCTTGGTGGTTTTGCTCACTGCCTCGCTCTCTCCTGTTAGAGACCCCTGCTCTACTCTTAGAGTTGAGCTGATCAAAGCCACCACACGCATATCAGCAGGTACTTTATCACCAACTCTAAGTTCCACAATATCACCAGGAACAAGTTCCTTAGCAGGCAAGCTGGATACTTTATGGCCATCACGCACGACAGTAGCTTGCTGAGACTGAATCTCTTTCAAAGCTTCCAAAGCCTTCTCAGCATTAGTTTCTTGCCAGATACCCACAATGGCATTAACTATCAAGATCAAGAAAATCACGAGTGGCTCAACAAACGCGGTGATACCCATCTCACCTCCTTCGTCGCCATCAAAAAAGGCCAAGACAAAGGAAATAACAGCCGCCGCCAAAAGAATCCGTACCAATGTATCATTGAACTGCTCCAATATCAGCTTAAAAATCGATGTGCCCTCAGGCTTCTCTAGCTCGTTCAAGCCATAGATCTGATGCCGTTTCGCCACCTCATCGGTAGTTAACCCTTTTTCGCGGCTAACACCAAACTTCTCTTCGCATTCTCGAACATCTTTAGACCAAGCAGGGAAAGTGTCTGATTTTAAGGATGTAGAATCAAAGCTTTCTTCCTTCCCGACATCTCCCGATCCTTTCCCCATGAATTCAACCTATACCAGCACCAAACATATTCGTCAATTCACAAAAGAAACAAATTACAACGAATATCAAAAATTAATTAATTAATTAGAGAACGAATATCCATAATAGATACTTTTCTCAGGGAGAAAAAATAATTCACTCTAACGAGAAACAATATTTAATTATATTACTAAAAATTTATCATCAATCATCATCATCGTCGTAACAGGCAAATTATGAAGGAAGAGTGGAAAAACAAAACAAAATCAGATCTCTGTTTCTTCCACCTGACTATAATTTTCAGATATGAGTACAACTTCAGATCTGAAATCAAAGAGAGCGATGCCATGATACGAGATCTTAAGATCGTAAACTAACTTACCAGTGAAATCTCGGAGCCAGAGAGAGAGAGAGAGAAATAAAAGGAACTTCTCGTTGCAAGCAATCGCACACAAGGACGTATCTGTGAGAAACCCTCTTTAACGAAGAAGCCGATGATTCAATCAGAAGTTTTGAAAAGCCCAAGTGGTTACTATATAGAATTGCCTTATCTCACCGTCATTCTAAAGTGGGCTTTTATTTGGGCCTACGATAAGTGTAATTGTTAACCCATAAATATTAATGGCTTTAGTGGGCCTTTGGGCTTATGGTTTCTCTTCGATCCAACCCAACTTTTTACTTTTGTAACGTAAATTATTTTGTGAAGTTTCACTTTTTTTCTCAAACAACGACTTGGTATGGTCTTCTATGTATCCGTTTGAATCGGATTATAGTCTTTTAAGTTATAATGCGACGATAATATACTACACTACAATAAATCTTCATAAGCAATGTATAGTTTAGCTAATTTCTTTTGTATATATATTTCATGTGCGTCGAACATCAAATTTCAAATCTTTTTTTTGGGTGCAAAAATTTCACACTATATTATATGGATATGTTAGACATATTATAACAATATGGTTCCACTGCAAAATATGAACAATGGAAGAAATTAAAAGACAAGGTTTATGATGTAGCGAGCATTTTTTAATGTTCCGTAACAAACAAATAAAATTAATTTTATTATTAACTACAACTTTTTTTTTATAAATCATCCACATAATTATCCGTATCCATACACGATCGGATCAAAAAAGCCGAAGCCGTAACCATAATCGCAGCGAAAACCGAAGGCAAAAACAAATCAGAACGCGATATCCTCACCATATGAGACGACACACACAAACTCTCCCCCGGAAAATCCACCGGAATCTTCACGAAACCATATCCTCCTCCGCACGAAGACGAAACCGACGCTACAAAAGCCATCATAGGAGTAAAAGAAACGAGAGCGACAGTGAACGTTAGTAAAACCGTCCACGTCGAAGCACGAACTATGTCAGGCCAAATCGGTTCCATTACCGTATGCAATTTTAAAAAAAACAAAAAAGATTAATTGTATGGTCGAATGAACAAATTAAAAACCAAAAGGCTTTTGTTTGTTGTTGTTAAGGCTCTTGTATGGTGTGTGTGTGTGTTTGTGTTGCTTCTTGCACGTTTAGCTAACTTCTCTATACATATAGTTGATAATGACGGATATGCCCTCCCCTTACCATTGAACTGTTCTCATGTCTTGTCCTAATTTTTCGGATCCCTCTCCTTCCACTAGAGACTCCTCCCACGTTTTATGTCTACCTTAACAGAAACAGATTTTTAATTTTAATTTTTGTTTTATTTTAAAATAATAAAAATATCGTCACGTTGGGTTATTGGGCTTTATACAACTACTAATTAATCGTTATAATCAATCCTATTGGGCTTTTAATAAAAACTTGAAACGCAGCGTATAAACATCCATTTTCGTTTAATAAATTGAATAAGAAAACCCTAGCTGTGTCTCCCTTCTTTTTGCTTTTTCTCCGTCACTGTTCTCTCTGCCTCCTCTAAGCTACCAAATCTTAAGGTAAGTTAATCTATTGCCATCATTGATTATTCTTTAAAGTCTGGTCCTTTTAGCTTATTGATTCGTGAGAAAGCTCGTGTCTATGTTTAATAGCTATTTGATCTTGATTAGAAGTTGTTTTTGCTGTGTTTGTTTTGTTAGCTAAAAGGCTTGTTTTGTCTGTGTGGTTTTATTAAGCAGAGGCTTGAGTTTAAGGTGAAATATGGTGAGAATCAGTGTTCTTAATGATGCACTTAAGAGCATGTTCAATGCTGAGAAACGAGGCAAGAGGCAGGTCATGATTAGGCCTTCCTCTAAAGTCATTATCAAGTTTCTTATTGTTATGCAGAAACATGGTATGTATGATTTTGTACCACTATTTGTATATAAATATATATTCCATCAGTATCGTAGAGTTTTGGTTCTTATGTTGTGTGGTTATTGCTCTAATGAAGGTTACATTGGTGAGTTTGAGTATGTCGATGACCATAGGTCAGGCAAAATCGTTGTCGAATTGAACGGGAGGCTGAACAAGTGTGGCGTTATTAGCCCTCGGTTCGATGTTGGTGTTAAGGAGATTGAAGGTTGGACTGCCCGTTTGCTTCCTTCGAGACAGGTTCGGTCTTCTTATGTAACATTTTTCTAGTTATGATGTAGCATTGTCACTTGTTTAGAGTCTTGTGTGGTAATTATGGATTTTGATCCGTTTGAAAATGTGCAGTTTGGTTACATCGTGCTCACTACTTCCGCGGGAATTATGGACCACGAAGAAGCCAGGAGAAAGAATGTCGGAGGCAAGGTTCTCGGCTTCTTTTATTGATGTTTTATGTGGTGAGTGAGAGACAAGTTTGTGTTAGTTTTGGTGTTACTTATCCATTTTCATTGAAACAACCCTTTTGTATTACTTTTGAATTTTGTGGTAATTTTGTTGGATATCTCTTCAAAGATTGTCTTTTTGGTTTTGATTAAAAAACTTTCGTTTGGCGTACTTCTAATGCTTTTTTAACTTGAATTATATTTGCAGGTTTATGACTTACCAAAACACTTTTTTTTTGTCATCTGGTGTTTTCATTTAAAAATCATACAGAGTATTACACAACAACACAGACATAATCAGCCATTTAAACCCACCGAAGCCCAATAAAACAAACCCAAAAAAGAAAAAAAAAGAGTCTAGAGAATGCATCGCCAAGCCCACGTGTCTGACACGTTGACGGAGAGAGCTTAGCCGATGTTAGTCGTCGCCGCCTTGGTAGGAATCGGTTGGACGTCGTGGATTCATCGGAAAGAGCTTTATCCTCACCGGAACCGAACAGATATGCCAATTTCTGCCGGTTTAAAAGTTCATCGGATGGGAACGAGAAAGCCGCTTAAATCGCCTCTTCGTCTTCAGATCTAGAAACTCTCTTCTTCTTCAGATATGGATTCATTGTTTGGGAATCAACACAAAAACTGAGAACTCGTCGTCTCTCCAAAAAGAGAAAAAAGAGACACTAAGAAAAGTCGGCCGCCGTCATAACCGAACTCAACAACGCCGGAAAAAACCGAACACTACCGTATGAAGAAGTGATAAATGTCAGAAGCAAAAGCGGCCAAACAGAGCATAGAAAGCCTTTATGCAGAAACTAAAGTCGGCCACCAGTGATAACGAATCCACCGGTGCCAGAATCAAAAGCGGCCAAACAGAGCATAGAAAGCCTCTGATGCCGAAACTACAATGTCTTCACCTCGGCCTAAACCAACCCAGAATCACTCCATAAAAATCGATGACCCACAAACAACCTACATCACCTCAACAAAAAAGAAATAAGCAAGGACAAGACAACAATGGATCCGGAAAGGAGTGAAAAAGGTAGAGAGGCAAAGATAAACAACAAGAGAAGAGACAGTGACGCCGACGGTGATGGAATCCGCCGGCGTCAATAATTGAGATCTCAAGGCGGCGCCTCTACTTTGACTTACCAAAACACTTAGATAAAGAGTATTATTTAGCATTATTTGGATTAAATTTATATATGTAAAACGTGATTAATTTACCATTAAAGTGGCTGTAGTTTAGTGGTAAGAATTCCACGTTGTGGCCGTGGAGACCTGGGCTCGAATCCCAGCAGCCACACACTTTTTGTTTTCTTCTAAATTTTAAGTTCCATGGGCCTGTTATTGGGTTTCTGATAAAGCTTGTGGCACTAGTGGGCCTAAATATTTATACTTATAGGATAAAATTATTTTATTTGATTATCAAAATGCAAATGAATTTTTATACTAATCCGTTACGTTAGATCTAATAAATGAATATATTTATTTTCTTACGACTAACGAATTTTTTTTTAAGATTTAAACAGACTGTTGGTAATGTATTATTGGATAAATACGAAAAATATTATGTCAGCAATAGATACACGATAAGATTATCCAAAAAACAATTACCAAATGGGAAAAAGTAATTTTGAACTATCAATTATTCTAATAATTTGATTCGTCCAAATATTCAATAATTCGATCACTTTCCAAATTTATTTAATTAAAACGCAAATAACGTGTTTAATTATTTTTATAAACAAAAAAACTAATTATCCCTTGCAAAGCATCTTTAGTTGGTACAGTCAATTCAATAATAATCAATTATAAAAACTAAATAATTATTAAGATCGTGGATTTTCATGAACATACAGTAATATAAAATCTTGATAAAAAAACATTGATTACGTTACTTATCTACAAAAGTAAAATCAAATCGCAATTAAATCTCTATCCGTTAGTAACGGATTATTTACCCTCCTCCCCAATCTCTTATATATATAAGCGACGCATCACATTCACAAAACCTCATATAAAAAAAAACACTTTTACTACAAAAAAATCATTACTTTCCTCTTTTTTCTTCGCCGATCTTTGACTTTTTAGAGTCACTAATCAAAAATCAATGGATTTGGATCTTACACCAAAGTTGCCGAAGAAAGTGTACGGAGGAGAAGGAGGATCTTACTATGCTTGGTGCCCTAAAGATTTGCCTATGCTCAAAGAAGGTAACATTGGAGCCTCTAAGCTTGCGCTTGAGCAATATGGCTTCGCTGTTCCTCGTTACTCTGATTCCTCCAAGGTCGCTTATGTCCTTCAAGGTTCGATTTCTTTCTGATTTTTTTTAGTAAAGTTCAAAACTTTATAGTCATTCATGTGTTTCAGATCTTTTGTATGTGTTGCGATGTTTATAGTTTCTCTGCAAAGTTTACATTTTTATAGTGATTCATGTGTTTAAGAACTTGTGTCTGTGTCGTGATGTTTACAGTTTCTTTGCAAAGTTTACAACTTTATAGTGATTCATGTGTGTAAGATCTTGTGTATATGTTGTGATGTTTATAGTTTCTTTGAAAAGTTTACAACTTTATAGTGATTCATGTGTTTTAATTGTTGATTGAATCACATTAGCGTGTAAGGAGTTTGAAAAAGGTTGTGACTTTTAAGTTTTGTTGATACTGTTTTAGGATCTGGAACTGCTGGTATTGTGTTACCTGAGAAGGAGGAGAAAGTGATTGCAATCAAGAAAGGAGATTCGATTGCTCTTCCTTTTGGTGTGGTCACATGGTGGTTCAACAGCGAAGAACCCGATCTCGTGATCCTCTTCCTCGGTGAAACCCACAAGGGTCACAAGGCAGGACAGTTCACTGAGTTTTACCTAACCGGTTCGAACGGTATCTTCGCAGGTTTCTCCACTGAGTTTGTAGGCAGAGCTTGGGATCTTGATGAGACCACAGTGAAGAAACTTGTTGGTTCTCAAACAGGGAAAGGTATTGTGAAGCTAGATGGTAGTTTCAAGATGCCAGAGGCTAAAGAAGAGCACCGTGAAGGGTTTGTTTTGAACTGTTTAGAGGCTCCTCTTGATGTAGACATCAAAGATGGTGGAAGAGTTGTTGTGTTGAACACAAAGAACCTTCCTTTGGTTGGTGAAGTTGGGTTTGGAGCTGATCTTGTACATATCGATGGACATTCAATGTGTTCACCAGGTTTCTCTTGTGACTCTGCTCTTCAGGTTACTTATATTGTTGGTGGGAGTGGTAGAGTTCAAGTGGTTGGTGCTGATGGTAAAAGAGTGCTTGAGACTCATATCAAAGCTGGTTCTCTTTTCATTGTTCCAAGGTTCTTTGTGGTTTCAAAGATTGCTGATTCTGATGGCATGTCTTGGTTCTCCATTGTTACTACTCCTGAGTAAGAAGCTTCTGTTTACTTTCTCTATGGTTTCCTTAGTTTTTTCGGTCCAAAGAAACCGAAAGTTTGAAACTTTGATTGTGTTTGTAGTCCGATTTTCACACATTTGGCGGGGAGGACATCGGTGTGGAAGGCTTTGTCGCCGGAGGTTTTGCAGGCGGCGTTTAAGGTGGAACCAGAGGTGGAGGAGTCTTTCCGGTCAAAGAGGACTTTAGATGCTATTTTCTTCCCTCCATCAAACTAAAGTAGAAGAAGAGAGGAGAACAAGAAAGAACCATCTTTTTATCTTTTGTTTTGAACCCTTGTTGATTTTCTTAGGGGTTTTTCGTTTCCTTGTTATTCACGGAAGTATTCGTAGTTAATTCTTGTAGGGTTTTTCTTTTTCCACATGTTGTTTTATTTTTCTTGTAACGGTTCACGGTTTTATATCAATAAAAACAAGATTTCCGTTTATATTTGAGGAAAATACTATTGTCAATGATCAAACATTATTACATAGTGCTGATTATTTTGAACAATAGTTATTATATTTGTAAAATATTTAATTAAATAGGTTTTAGTTACAAGATGGATAAGGGATATCACAAGCGGCTAAGATTTGGTGAGCTTTTTCAGGTGTAATATATTGACTAAACGCTGGATTCTTCATGTAACCACACAGACACGTTTGTTGCTCTTTTAGTTTCCCGCAACATTCCGTTGATGGTTGTGCTCCGGTTTGGATTGCGCCAGCGCATGTTTGAAGATCCATCGGGTTACATGCATCTTCTGCTTTGGTCGGAGCCAGACACGACACGGCGAGTAACACAAATGCGATGCATGCTAATGTTGCCAACTTCATCTTTGACTCTCTATGTAATTCTATTTCTTCTTTTTGTGTTTTTTAAAGATGTTTGATGTTTTGATTTTGAGGTGCTTATGGTCAAGTCTTTATATAGATGGGGACTCGAGTAATGTTTGCAATATAGTAAAGTGTTGTATTAAGTAGTGTATTTAATACTATTAATTACATTTTTTGATATATGTCATATATATGTGACACAAATATTATATTTTGACATATGTTTGTTAGTTTTGTTTTATCCTGCTTTATTATAAGAACAAATCTACACAATTAAAACTTAAAATTTTTTGCAAGCTATCATATATCTACATGCAGTTGCAATATATTTATAGATTAAAAGAAAAGGTGGCAATGTGAAACTATAATAAAACTAAAACAATCAATGCACATGTATATACTTATTATAGAAAAAGAAACATATCTAAAACTATAATAATATTTTATATTTTTCTCAAAATTAAATAGATAACATAATAGACAATATATTGTAAACAGGAAAATAATATACAAACAATAAATAAAAGGATAAGTACAAAATTTGGAAAAATAAAGTAGCAGATTAAGAATACTAAAAATTGTTTTACACCTCTCTTAAAAATGAAAAATTATGCTAAGAAACTATTGATAATTGCCTAATTGGAAAAAAATTATATTATAAACTACGGTTCAACGTACGGATATCACTGACCGGTTACTGGTTTAGTCTTTACCGGTTTCATTTTAGTTTTGGTTTAACAAAGAGTCTTGGATCGTGCAAATCGAACCGGAAGCTTGGAATAAGTATATACCCGAAACAGATAAAGGAAGAAGACGGTGAGTTTCCGATGAGTAGACGATTCTCTTCTCTTCTAATTACAAAGCGCTGCAAACACCATTACCATACATACCAGTCTGTAAAACCCACAAAGAAAGCTAATAGCCATGAACAAACTCCTCACAAGGTCACGAGGAAGCCATGGGAGGAGCTTCCATTTCTAACCGATCTCAAAGAAATCGAAGACCCAGAAGAAGCTCTTTCTCTCTTCCACCATTACCAGCAAATGGGTTTCCGACACGATTACCCATCTTACTCTTCTCTCATCTACAAGCTTGCCAAGTCTCGAAATTTCGACGCCGTCGACCAAATTCTCCACCTTGTACGCAATCGAAACGTTAGATGCAGAGAATCACTCTTCATGGCTTTGATTCAGCATTACGGAAAATTAGGTTTTGTGGATAAAGCCATCGATGTGTTCCATAGAATGTCTTCGTTTGATTGTATTCGTACGATTCAGTCTCTGAACACTCTCATCAACATTTTAGTCGATAATAGCGAGCTTGAGAAAGCTAGAAGATTTTTCGACGGAGCTAGAGATATGAGTTTGCGTTTGAATTCAGTCTCCTTCAATGTATTGATCAAAGGGTTTCTTGAGAAATGTGAATGGGAAGCTGCGTGTAAGATGTTCGATGAAATGCTTGATAGGGAAGTGCAACCTACTGTTGTGACTTACAATAGCCTGATTGGATTCTTATGCAGAAACAACGATCTGGGCAAGGCTAAAAGCTTGCTTGAAGATATGACTGTGAAACGAATACGCCCAAATGCTGTGACTTTTGGGTTGTTAATGAAAGGTTTATGCTTTATAGGAGAATATAATGAAGCGAAGAAGCTGATGTTCGATATGGAGTATCGTGGGTGTAAACCAGGTTTAGTTAACTATGGTGTTTTGATGAGTGATCTTGGAAAGAGAGGGAAAATCAACGAGGCAAAGCTTCTACTAGGCGAGATGAAGAAAAGGAGGATAAAGCCAGATGTTGTGATCTATAACATTCTGATAAACCATCTTTGTGCTGAGGGTAGAGCACCCGAGGCTTATAAAACGTTGACGGAAATGCAGATGAAAGGTTGTAAGCCAAATGCAGCTACATACCGTATGATGGTCGATGGTTTTTGTCGTGTTGACGATTTTGATTCAGCTTTGAATGTTTTGAATGCAATGCTTGCGAGCAGACATTCTCCTACACCTGCAACGTTTGTATGTATGGTTACTGGTCTGATAAAAAGCGGTAACTTGGACCATGCTTGCTTTGTGTTAGAGGTTATGGGAAAAAAAAATTTAAGCTTTGGTTCCGCTGCTTGGCAAAATCTAGTTTGTGATCTTTGTATCAAGGATGAAGGGGATTGTTGTGAGGCTTTGTCAGAAGTTATTGATACCTAAGCAATGGCCTCTTAAAGGTGATTCTCATATTTCTTATTTATTCCTGAATTAAGATGTGATAAGGTGGATGAGTTTAAGTCCTTGATTCAAGATAACTGTTTTGTGGGGTAAATTTGCATGTTGGCCTTATTACTGTGATAGACCTGAAATGTTTAATCTTTGGCTAATTCATATAATGGAACTTCTGATACCTCAACTTATATCTGAAACTTATTGGATTTGTTCTTTCTTAATGTTTGTTATCTCAACCAAACCACCTTATGTAGTGGAAATGTTGTCACCTACTCTGTTTCATCAACTCCATTTTCTTCTATCAACAATCTGGTTTTGTTGCATTTATAAATGCTCTTCGAGAATTAACATGTATAATCACACAACAAATAGTAACAGTTCAACTCAGATTCATATTAACAATCTTATTCTCTGATCTTTTCTCCTTGTCAATGGCAGGCTGTAAGATACTCTCTCTCCTGGTTTTGTCTCTCGCCATTACTTTTGTTTCAGCTGCTCGGCTTCTTGATGAAGAAGATATGGGGTTGGTCCCTTTGCCTACCACAGGTCCTGGTCCTTTACCAACAGCTGGCTCAGGCCTCTTCCCTGGTGCTAATTCAGGTACAGGTTCAGCCTCTGGCGGTACAGGTTCTTTAACTAGTTTGACTGGCTCAGGACCTCTACCAACCACTGGTTCTAGTTCTTTACCAGTTGCTAGTTCGGGTCCCTTGCCTACTACTGGCCCCGGTCCTCTACCAACCTCAGGTTCTGGTCCCATTCCCGTTCCTAGCTCGGGTACTTTGCCTGCTGCCGGTTCAGGTGCCACAACAACAGGTCTCGGCGCAGGTGCAGGGTCAGGGGCTGGTGGTGGTGCAGGTCCCGACCACCCCTTGGTTTTCTTTATGCACGATATACTCGGTGGCTCAAATCCGACAGCCAGAGCCGTGACTGGAGTCGTTGCAAATGCAGCTCTCAGTGGCCAGCTTCCATTTGCTAAGCCCAATGGTGCAAACCTCCCTGTCAGTAACGGTGTTCCATCGGACAATAACAACAATGGAATCGTCAACAACAACAATGTCCCGTTTCTCGTTGGGCTAGGTGGAACCACTTCCAGCATTCTACAGAACAACGGGAACAACCTGTTGAACGGTCTCCCTGTGGCTAATGGCGGTCAGCTCTCATCTGGTTCGTCTCTTCAAATGCTTATGTTTGGGACAATGACTGTGATGGACAACGAACTAACAGAAGGGCATGAACTTGGGTCTGGTCTGCTTGGTAAAGCCCAGGGCTTCTACGTGGCCAGCGCAATAGATGGAACCAGCCAGACTATGGCTTTCACAGCTATGTTCGAGAGTGGTGGTTACGAAGACAGCATCAGTTTCTTTGGTGTACACAGAACAGCTGCATCGGAATCTCATCTTGGAGTAATGGGGGGTACAGGGAAGTATGTGAATGCAAGGGGCTATGCAGTGGCTAAGACTTTTACAGGTGGCAACGGGAACACACAGCAGCCACATCAGTTCACAGATGGGCTCGAGACTGTTTTGGAGTGCACCGTTTATCTCACTTACTAGTTTCTTTCCCTTTCTTGTCTTTTGTTATTGAAGTGTGTTGTGTTCTTTCATCTTTTGTCATCTTGATATGTAACAAAACCTATTATTTGACAACAAATGTCCTGTGATTTCAAAGCTGTAAAAGAAACTAAAAAAGGCTATACCTCTAAAAATAGTCGCGTGGACATTTTGACCCGAGTGGAACCGAACCAACGGCTCCAACAACAGAAACACAGATCCTCCTTTGAAAAGACTTTACCCACCAAAACAAACAAACCAAAAGATTTCAAATAAATAGACCACACCATATGACCCATTTTCTTCAAGAATATAAACAATGGTGATCTTGAGACCTTCTTCCTTATACAAATCCTCTAAACCCCTCCCACAAAAAGGTGGCTTTTCCGAGTCTCTCATCGGCGATAGCGTTGAAGCAGCTGATGCTTTCATATGCCAATGGGTTTCTCCACATCTCTACGATTCTTCTTCTTCCTCCTGCAGCCTCTCCTCCCTTTTCTCAGCCGAAAACCGTGGAGAAGGCAGGCGCTTCCTCGAGGTTATCAGCAGATTACATTACGCGATTCAAAGTGCGGTCTTGGTGAATCCTGACACCGCTAAGCTTGCTAGAGCGAAAGAGTTGATGCGAACATCTATGAAACATTTAGAGAAAGAGTTTTATCGGGTGATGAAATCGAATCGCAGGTTATTAGATCCAGAATCCGTCTCGGCCTGGTCTTCGAGATCATCTGACTCCAACACACCTTCTAGCTCAAGCGGAAGCCCAACGGATTCCGGATCAGACGGAGAGCTTGGTTCCGAATCTTCATCGGAATCAGGAGGGGACGATGATGCTGTTGTGGACTTGAGGATGATAGCGAATTGTATGATCTCCTCTGGTTTCGAGAAGGATTGTGTTCAGATCTATAAGAAATTTCGGAAAAAGATCATCGTCGACGCTTTTTCTAAGCTAGGCTACGTTGCTTTATCTTCTTCTCAGATGCAGAAACTCGAATGGGATCTTCTCGAGAAGAAAATCAAAAGCTGGTCACGTGTTGTGAGCGTAGCGATCGCCACTCTGTTCAACGGAGAACGAATCCTCTGCGATCACATATTCTCCTCTTCCTCCGTCTCCGTCGCTGAATCTTCCTTCTCGGAGATTACGCTACAGAGCGCATTGAGCCTCTTCGTCTTCCCAATCACTGTAGCGAAAAGCAAGAAAACAACAGAGAAAATCTTCCCCACGCTTGATGTTTACCAAACAATCTTGCATCTCTTCCCCAAAATCGAAAAAATCTTTAGCTACGATTCAACAGCTTCCGTCAGATCTCAGGCGATTGAATCGCTACAGAAGCTCGGCGAATCTGTGAACGCTATGACGATAGAGTTTCAATCTTCGATTACGAAAGAGTCGTCGAAATCGCCGATCTCCAGCGGCGGAGTTCATCAGCTCACGAGATACGTAATGAATTTCATCGTCTTCCTCGCGGACTACAGCGACTCTCTCACGGCAATTCTCAAGGACAAGGAATCGTCGTTGCCTTTACCTGAGGATTACTTTACCAGCAACGACGAGAATCCAGAGAACGCTGGTTCTCCGATGGCCGCGAGACTCGCGTGGCTGATACTCGTCTTGCTCTGCAAAATCGACGCGAAATCTAGGCTATACAACGATTCGGCTCTCTCGTATCTCTTCCTCGCCAACAACCTCCACTACGTCTTGACCAAGGTTCGTACATCGAACCTCAGGGTCGTATTGGGAGACGACTGGGTAACGAATCACGAGGGCAAAGTAAGTCAATACATCGAGAAATACGAGAAGATGGCGTGGGGAGATGTGATGACGTCACTCCCCGGAGGAGCATCAACGGCGAAAGCGGCGGAGGAATCTCTGAGACGGTTCAACGAAGCGTTCGAAGAAGCGTATAAGAAGCACAAAACTTGGGTCGTGCCCGACCCTAAATTGAGAGACGAAATCAAAGCCTCCGTAGCGAAAAAGCTCATGTCCGTGTATACGGATTTTTATAAGAAGTTCCCGGACGGGTCAAGTGAGATTGTCAGATTTACCCCTGAAGATCTCAATAATTACATATCCGACTTATATATTGGTTTGGTTGTATCCATACCCAAATCGACAACGAAACGTCTGCTGGATAATAAGTAACCGTTTGTATAAATTAGATTGATCCCATGGTGCATTTTAGTAGGCTTCAAATTAAATTTAAATAAATAAAAGCCGAAAAAATTCTTTGAAGTTGTCAAGTGGTTTTACAGTTTAAACCAAAACAAGAAAATAATTAGATAAAACCCCATTAACTTTTGAAAAAATAGATTTATCTCAGGCAATAACTTTGCAAAGGTTTAACTTCTGAAATTACTTTTTGAACAAAAATAACGAAACACACAATAGTTAAAAAACAAGATATTCCCCAAATTACAATAAAACCCTAAATTCACAAAGACAATCGATTTAGCCGCCGAAACCGTAGAGAGTACGACCTTGCCTCTTCAAAGCGTAAACAACATCCATAGCAGTCACCGTCTTCCTCCTCGCGTGCTCGGTGTAAGTAACAGAATCGCGGATAACATTCTCGAGGAAGATCTTGAGTACTCCTCTTGTCTCTTCGTAGATCAAGCCACTTATACGCTTAACGCCACCTCTACGAGCAAGACGACGAATCGCAGGCTTGGTTATACCTTGGATGTTATCTCTAAGAACCTTCCTGTGCCTCTTGGCTCCTCCCTTTCCTAAGCCCTTTCCTCCTTTACCTCTTCCAGACATCTCTCTTCACAAGCTGTTAAAAAAACAATACTTTGAGATCTATCAGAGAGCAATTTTAAGATGATTGTATTAGAGGACTAGTGAATGGTTTATATAGACAGAGACGATCCGCGTGTTTTTAATATGAACCGTTGATTGTTTTGAGCCGATGGTTCTTACATTGTTAACAAAAATCGACGGATCGGTGACGTGGATTTCACTTCCTTCGTCTTCTCGATTTGTGAGAAACCAAACTTATTGGGCCGTAATTAGGCCCATATGAAACAAATGTTAGTATTGGGCTCTCTCAGTCTCCGTCACCGTAAACCAGTACCCTCGAAAAGAGGGGTTTATTGATTTTTTTCCTTTTCTCCGTGGTCGTGAACGTCGCCGTCAAATTGCTCTCCGTTCTAGATCTCCGGTTAGTTTCTCGTTTCTCTCTGCTGTAGGATTTAACGTGTTGCTTGTTTTAGAATTGTGAGATTGTTTATATTTCCTTCATCGTTTTAATTAGCAATTGGTTATCTAATCTGCTGTACGCATCTCGATTTGGATTGGATTCTATAGCTCGCAAGCTCATAGGAAGTGTCTTGACTATGTTTTTGACGCGATTTATCGGGAGGAGATTCATGGCGGCTGCTGCATTCACTAGATCGGAGTCCACTACTGCAGCAGCAGCTGTTTCTGCGATTCGGACTGCGAAAAACCCTCTAGAAGAGTTTTTCGAGTTTGATAGAAGCCAGGATGAAGATAAACCTGTTGTGTACGGTGTGTTCCTGTTTCAATTTTAAACTCGTTTGTGTTCCTTTATGTGGATTGTTGATTTGGCTTTTGTAATTGATTTTTTGGAGTTAGGTCGAGGCTGGAAAGCTTCGGAACTTCGACTAAAGTCATGGGATGATCTTAATAAGCTGTGGTATGTTCTACTGAAAGAGAAGAACATGTTGATGACTCAGCGTCAGATGCTTCAAGCTCAGAACATGCAGTTCCCTAACCCCGAACGCATCCCAAAGGTTATTCAAATCTTGGCTTTAACTAAGACTCAGTTACAATGAATGAAGTTACTTGTTGATGAAACGTTGTGGAAATAGATGTATATGAATCACTTCTTGAAGAAACCTGTCTATGTATTTCTGAAAATGTATATACTATGTTCTTTATTAAGGTGAGGAGATCAATGTGTCGCATAAAGCATGTGCTGACAGAGAGAGCGATCGAAGAACAAGATCCAAGAAGATCAGCAGAGATGAAGAGAATGGTAAATGGTATGTGAACTTGTGCTTGGGGAGTAAGAAGTAACACTCATTAGTATTCAAGAAGCTGTGGGGAAGACTTGGGGTAGTTTGTGCTTTGGAACTGTCCCTCAAATAACTGCGACTGTTGTGTCTTGTGTTAGAAAAATGTTTGTTGGTTAGCTATATATCTGCACGTTGATGTTTCATGTTGGTCTCGCTTTCTCTTTTGATCATAATACACATTCATAGGAGAGCTTGAATGTTGATCTTCCTTTGATGTTCAAGAGAGAGTAGAATATAAGTTCTGGGCCCTTAATGGGCTACTTAAACAACTTTATGGGGCTTTCCTGTAAGATAATATCTGGGCCCATAATGGGCTCAAACCTAACCAAATACTATATTGGCCCTGAGTAGAATTTGGCGGTCTAACGTCTATATAAACCTAATTTAGATTTTGTAATCGGAAAAATCGGCACTATTGTTTTCGGCCTTCTTCGTGGCCGTCTCCGTCGAGACCTATATCACCGGTGAGTTCTTACTTCCTCGTATCTTCTGCACTGTAAATATGGTGTCTGTGAATCATTGATTTTGATCTGCCACTCTGCTAGTTTAGTTCTCTTGCTCTGTACCATAGTTTAGTTTATCTTAGGGTTTTGATTTGGTATATCAAGAGTTAATCTCTGAAGATTCAGGTTTAACTTTTTTATTGGCAGTATTATCTTCTACCTAACGAAGGACAGTGGAGGAAATCACAAAAATCGGGTATTATTGGAGGAATAAAGATGTGAGTTATGCTTATTACAGAGATTAATAACTTGTGTTTTTTTTGTTATGGTATGCTTCACGTCTTTTTGACTGGTCTAGTTTTATTTCAGAGAAGCTCCACAACTAGCATCTGTGTTGAGAGAGATGAAGGATGGCCTTGACGTTTTTATGAGCAAAGTGGAGGCTCTCACCGTCACTGCAAAGGTATCAAGTCTTTGATATTTATATTTTTTGGTCTTTGAAGAACAGTTTCAGTAGCCTTATGATAAAGATCAGAATGTTACCTCTCTTTGAAAGATTTAATATAATTATTGTCTGTGTACTGGATCGGCTATTACTGTTCAGAGACACATTGAGTTTCAGGGTAATTTCAAACTATAAGCCGAAACTAGACTTGCTTGCTGACAGAAATGAGGATGATCCAGAGGTAAACCTTATTATCCCCTTAACACTTTTTTTAGAAATATGATGTATGTTCTTTTTCACTAATGTTGTCCTGTGTAAACCTAGGATGGTTTTTATCGGCCCCCAAATTTGCTCCTATGTCTATGTATGATAAGACGTCAAAACAGGAAAGAGATGCTACCAGAAAAGAGAAACACTTTTTAAGGCAAGCCAATGAACATTATATGGAGGAATATTAAACAGATCAAAGACTACTTTGGAGCTGAGAGCAAGGAACAGAAGAAATTTAGCACAATATGAAAGGAAACAACAGGTAAAAGAAGACCTTTTTGTCAGGCCACCTCGCACGAAGTAGGATAAAAAGAGAGAGAAGCGTTTGAAGTCACACAACGGGTACGTAATTGATTTGTTTATTGTAGGAAGTTTGTGATATATTGATTAATCTGCACTCATGTTTAACTGAATCAGGTTGCTTGGACTAGCCGAGAACTTTCATGACGAAATAAAGTTCTTGGATAAAGATGGTGAACAGCCATCAAGCTTTAGTGGCAGTGGCCGTAAAAATGGAGGAAAGTCAAGAGAAGAAAGGTACATCTTAATTTCTGCTTGATTACTACTCAGTTTCTTCTGTGTTTGGCAATACAATGTTTCATTTTCACAGGCAAGCACTGAAATGGTGAATGTGAGAACACATTAATTTACTGTTTTAGTATTTATTTTCTCCTGGTCATGCTCTTGCAGTAAATTTCGGTAAAAGACTTTTTCTCCTTGGCTAAATTTAGCTAATTGTTACTGAGACTTGGTTTTTTTCATTTTTACAGAAGTGATGTAAGATAATCAGATTGAAAAAGAAGACAGTACCATCAATATTCCCATCCGCCATGGGAAACAGTTCAAGTTCGAACATCAATCCAAGCAACCCTAAAAACAGACTTCTTGAAGATCATCATGACAAGAAGTCTCTGACGCCAAGAAACCAAACCCAAAGTCACATCAACAGCAACACTTCTCGGGTCTCTTTCCTCCGATCTCCTCTACCATGGCTCTTCATCTTTCTCTTCTTCCTCCCGTTGCTTCTCATCTCCACCACAGGAGGTGGACGCAAAACTTGCCGTCCTTCTTCAACCTATAGCCACCTGTCACTTCAAGACCCTACAAACTCTTCCTCTGTTGTCATAGATCCAGAGGACGAAGAAGACAGCGATGTTCCGCCACATGTACCCTCTCTTTATCCTCGGCGACCAAGGATGTTCAACACCACGCTTGATCACGTTGTTTTCGGAATCGCTGCATCTTCTGTTCTGTGGGAGACGAGAAAAGAGTACATCAAATCATGGTGGCGACCTAATAAGACACGTGGCGTTGTGTGGATCGACAAGAGAGTCCGTACTTATCGTAACGAACCCCTTCCCGAAATCAGAATCTCTCAAGACACTTCACGTTTCAGGTACTTATATTGTTACTAACTAACCTGTTTAACAAGAAACATAATTGAGATCAATCAGTCATGTTCGGTAATGATATGGATTCAGGTACACACATCCGGTGGGAGATAGATCAGCGGTAAGGATATCGCGAGTAGTGACGGAGACGCTACGGCTAGGTAAAGAAGGAGTACGGTGGTTCGTGATGGGAGACGATGACACTGTGTTTGTTGTGGACAATGTGGTCAACGTCTTGTCAAAGTATGACCACACTCAGTTCTACTATGTTGGTAGCTCCTCAGAGGCTCATGTTCAGAATATCTTCTTCTCATACTCCATGGCTTTTGGAGGCGGTGGCTTTGCCATTAGCTACGCTCTAGCTCTCGAGCTTTCGAGGATGCAGGACCGTTGCATCCAGAGGTACCCTGGTCTCTATGGCAGCGATGATCGCATCCAAGCTTGTATGACTGAACTTGGCGTACCCCTTACCAAAGAACCTGGCTTCCACCAGGTAAGGTTTAGGTTTGGTTTAGATTTTTCTAGTTAGTTAAACCGGTTGTTTGGATTTGGTTTAGATTGGGTAGAATCTAACCGGATTGAACATGGTTTTATGTATATAGTATGATGTATATGGAGACTTGTTGGGGCTGCTAGGGGCCCACCCGGTGGCTCCTCTGGTTTCGTTGCACCATATCGATGTGGTGCAGCCAATATTCCCTAAGATGAAACGGTCACGTGCCCTTCGCCACCTGATGTCTTCAGCGGATCTTGACTCAGCAAGCATATTCCAACAGTCCATATGCTACGACCAGAGCCGGTTCTGGTCCATCTCGGTTTCATGGGGCTTTTCCGTGCAGATAATCCGAGGCATTATTTCTCCTCGAGAGCTTGAGATGCCTTCGAGAACATTCCTCAACTGGTTCCGCAAGGCAGACTACATTGGTTACGCGTTTAACACTAGACCCGTGTCGAGACATCCGTGCCAGAGACCGTTTGTGTTTTACGTTAACTCGGCTAAGTACGACGAAGGGCGTCGCCAAGTGATTGGTTACTACAACTTGGACAAGACAAGGCGGATTCCAAGCTGTCGATGGAAGCTTGATTCGCCTGGAAAGATTGATTCTGTCGTCATTCTGAAACGACCTGATCCCCTTCGATGGCACAAGGTATGGTCCAAAACTCCATTTTAACATCCTCTCTTTCTCAGCCAACGTTTTACATCTTAAAACCATGTTTTGCAGTCACCGAGGAGGGATTGTTGCAGAGTATTACCTAGCCGGAGAAACTCGACAATGTATATTTGGGTCGGAAATTGCGCCGACGGAGAGATCAGTGAGCTCGAACATCCTCAACAGTGACATTCTTATTAGCCACTAAAAGATTTTCTTCAAATGGAATTTTGCATAATCTTTAGAAATGTTATGTATTATTCACAACACTATCCATTCAAAATGCAATATCTACATAGAAAATTCACTGATTGAATTGCTCATTGAAGAAAAAACAGCAAGAAAGAATCTGTGAAAGATTTACACCGTAAAGAACTTTGATCTCCGGTTAGAGTTTAACCGGCGAGTGGGCTGGTTTGGTTTATCTCTCTTTTCTCGTCTATCTTTCCTCTTCTTCCTCCTTTCACCGCTTCTTGTCCTTCTTCTCTGTTACGAAGCTCAGGCTTATCAGTTGCATTGTGTGACTGTGTTACGTTGTGATGAGCTGTCATATTCTGATTGGTAGAGCCTGGTGAAACTGCAGAGGAAGCTAGAATCGCTAAACTGACATGAGACTCGTTTCTCATGGTCATCGATTTCTCGAGTCGATGTATAGACACTATCTCTCCATCGATCCTGTCCAAGCTCACTGTAAAAGAAACCATCAAAATCAGTTAACTTTCTTGACCCATTTTCTCGAGAAAATTTGCAGAAAGTTTTGATCTTTTCTTTAACCTGAGTGTGAGAAGAACCAGAGGATGAAGAAACAGAGAAAGGCGATCACCGGAATTGCGTGGATCCAATACTTCGACGCCGGAAAACCCCCTCTCCTGTTGTTGTTTAGCATCCTCCTGCCACTGTGAGAAGAAGATATCGGGAGATGAAACGATCTTTCCGCCATTGTTGTCTTCTCTTCCAAGACTCGCACTGTTCTGTAGAGAGAGAGAGAGAGAAACAAAGAAGAGATAAGAGTTTTGTTAAGCCTTCACCTAATAGTTAAACTACTTAACGGCATGACCTTAACGGATTTGCGCGGGAAATTTGCATCACGTGATGTCATGTGACCATACTCCCACTTATTTACAAAGATCTGTTCTTAGGTTTAATGTATGTATATATATATGTCCAAAAACAAAATGGTTTGTTTCTACAGAGAGATAGAAACATTCTACATACAACAGAAGCCAAGTCAAGATGTACATCCAAACGAATAGATGTTAAAAATTTGATGTTTTTAGTTGATTTTTAATACCATTCTCCAAACCTAAGAAGACCCTTCGGTTTCCTTGACAAGGTCTGGTCTTTTCTCTTCATCATCTCTCTCTCTGTGCAAAGAAGTGTTCCTCCTGCTGCTGCCAGGGCTATTCGGATCGTATTGAGAAGATGCCAAGAAGTTTAGAGCCAATACTACATCGGATACAACAGGTCTCACACTCGGCTGCTCTTGAACGCACATTGCTGAAATCGCAAGTGCTTGGTACAATCCTCTAACAGGGTATTGCCCTTGAAGCAATGGGTCAACCATTTTCGGGAAGTTCTTCCTGTCTTTGAACAGCGGTCGTGCCTGTATAAACAAGGAAAAAGCGTAAACTTTAAACGTGTGTTGTTTCAGCAAAGATCATTGAGAGAAACTGCCAAAGAGACAGAACATACCCATCCAACCAAATTCTGATCTTTACGCGCTTTTGTATTATCAATTGCTTTCCTTCCGGTGATAAGCTCAAGAAGGACTACTCCAAAACTGTATATGTCTGATTTAAATGTGAGCTGACCTGTCATAGCATAGTCGGGAGCACAGTATCCGTATGTTCCCATAACCCTTGTGGAGACATGGGTTTTATCCCCGCTTGGTCCAACTTTAGCCAACCCAAAGTCAGATAGTTTTGGATGATAGTCTTCACCAAGCAATATATTTGAGCATTTAAGATCGCGGTAGATCACAGGGGGATTCATTCTATCATGCAGATACTCTAGCCCTCTTGCCGCGCCTGCTGCTATTTTCATCCTGGTGTTCCAATCAAGTGGTTTTTTACCAGAGGGAAGATCTGAAAACAGTCAAAAACAATACTGAAAGTCAAATAACCATGACATAGATAGAGATTATGACATACCGTGATCCTTTGGTTTTATTAAGGATTTTGACCCCTTTTTGTATACATAAAGAGAATAAGAGAAAGCAACAAAGCTGAGCTTACAGCATACCATGTAGATGATCTTCAAGAGATCCTCGCGGCATGTACTCGTAGACAAGTAGCCTCTGATCACCTTCAGCACAAACCCCGATAAGCTTCACAAGATTCGGATGGTCAGCAAGGCTTAATGTCAATACCTCAACCACAAACTCCCTGATTCCTTGAGCCCCATTGCGGTCAAGCTGCTTGATTGCAACAACCTAGCAGAACAATTTTACACAAAAATATTTCAAATCTCTGAAATATTAAAAAGGGTTTTGTTCAACAAGTGCAAGTACCTGATTAAGTTTCTCCAAAACTCCCTTGTAAACTTTTCCAAAACCTCCTTCACCAAGAAAACAATCTGATCTAAAGTTTCCTGTGGCAACAGAAAGTTCTTCAAAAGTAAAAGTATGTGCTTTCTTCCCTGTGACTTGTTCATTTAGATTCAAACCCTTCACGTCAAGAGCTAACTGATCCTCCTTAACAACAGCTCCTTCCTTGTCTACATCTCTATAAGGACTAACTTTTGTCGAATCTACAACACATGGAAAGTATATAGAATCAATCATCATGTCTTTTGTCTCCAAATACAAAAGGCACAAAATTGGCTATTGTCTCCTCTTTGAAAACACAAAACCTAACTCGATTCAAAACTAAACAATCACTTATATGGTGAATAGTACACATGCATCAAAATTTTGAAAAAAAATGGCCAATGGATTTCACACTGTAACAGAGACTTATAAGATATCTGATCTAAGCAATTGAAAAATTCAACATGTACACAATAGAGAGAGACGATACTTGGAGCAACGAAATCACTCCATACCTGAGCTTGGTAGAGTCTGATCATCTCTCTTATCGATTTTAGCGACACTTGTAACACCGATTGTTTTCTTATTCTTCGCAGAATCTTTGTTTTTCTCTTTAATGGTCTCTGATCGTTTCTTCGATCTCTTGCTGCTTCCGAAACATCCCATCGAAGTAATCGAGAGCGATTCTTCCTTGTCTCTTGAATCTTATCTTCTTCTTCCTCCTCTCGGGTTTCCTCTTCGGGAAATCAGAAACTCAGGCAAAAAGAAATCGGAGAAGAAAGAAGGATTGTGCAAAAGGAAGGAAAGAGAGAAAGCTAGTGACAAACAGAGAAAGCTTAAATCAAAAAATTTGTTTTAGAGAGAAACGTCAAATTATCAGCTACGGTAAGGTCCATCGTACACTAAAGTACGCGATTAATAAGAACATGCCACGTCTGAATAAATGGTTCTTCTTCAGCAAAAAAGGAAACGTACGGCTTTTTGTTGAAGACAACGTATCACGAGACGCCACGTAATGCGTTAAAACATTTGGGCATGGTCAACTTTTTTTTGTAAATTTGTCATCTATCGTCGGTTCGAAACAAAACACAGATTATGTGACGTGGCGTTTGGTTAATGGGTAGAGAGATTTTTGGTGATTAATCTGCTTACGTCACTCTTTAATATTGCCACCAACTCGTGTGATACGACTCATTCTAATCGTACATATCTAATTCATCCACCGTCTAACATTTTTATAGTACCTATCGAAATCAAAATTTTAATAAATACTGATTAATCAAACTTTATTAAAATTCGCTATCAATAGTTTAAAAACAAAACAAATGAAATCACTTTATATTCATTTTCGCACCTATTCGCCGTTTGGTTAATTATTTTTAAAAAGGCGAAAAAACAGAGTGACGTCACTGTGGGGTCCCCCGTTTTAACTTGTCTCTAATCATTTTTTATTGTTAATCTCATTTATTTTTTATTAAATTCATCACAACGAAGACTTTTTTGTTTTTATGGTTCCAACAGTGATTAACTGCGACGCGTTTAACCTTGCTGGCTCTCATACAACTTTTAAGCACAAACGCAAAATAAATAGCAACACGTGTATTTTAATCCATTTATTTCTTTTACCCACAAGGGGCTTATTAGTCCACACAAATAACAACGGTAATTATTAAACATGCATTGACTTTCGAAGATTTAAAGGCTTTAAATTGTCAAAAAAAAAGAAGATTTAAAGGCTTTAATTAATTGTTTGACAAAAAAAAAAAAAGGCTTTAATTAATTTTGTGATTTCTATTTGTTAGTCTTTCTGCAAAGCCTAGGATGGCCCGACTTCTGACGAGTCATTTATTCAGCCATGGAAAATGTCATATTTAATTTTTGTTTTGGACTTTTTTTTGTATTAATTTTATTTTTATGTGGACTTTTTAAAATGTAATGTAATATCTAGCACTTTGTATACGGCTAACAGTTTTTCTTATTTAATTATAGTCAAATCTCTTTTTATCAAAAATATTTATTGTATAACTTTCTCAAGGGTTTTAATCAACGGTTTAGTGAAGATAAGGTTAAGTCATAATTTAATTTGACAGCTCAAATTATTTAATTTAGAAATGAAAATAATCTAAAGAAAATGTATAGTTCGACAAAGATATTGCTTATTAATTATTTGGAACCAGCATATATAAAACTAAGACGTGTTTGGCTTTTTGTAGCAACAAGGTTTCATTTAGAGATGGTTTCACGTTTATTCATAAAAATATATATTAATATATACAATGATGTTGACTTGCTTGGTCCAATTTCAATATGTATATTATAAACCAAATCACCAATAGTATACTATTCGCAGATAGAATATTACTTTCTCTATCGGCAAAGTATTTATATAAAAATATAGCAAGTTGCATGTATAAAGAAAGTTTGTTAAACCACCTCCATCTTTACAGAAGAAAATTCAATAGTATTTTTTTTTGTCCCAACAATACTATTTGGGTAAATTTCATTATATTAAATAGTGGTAGTGCCGTAGTGGTGAAACAGTAACATCAATATTTAGTTATCAAACTACTATAGCTTCGAATTCGAAAATACATCATCTTTCATTTAATTTATTTAATATATTTTACCAATTAATTCTGAATCTTAATAAATTAATTTGAGGAAATTAGTTCGACTAATTAGGCAGAGTATGGCTGATTTAGCTTTATTTTTTATAGGTTGGTCGGGATGTGCAGTAGAAAACGATTTTTGAGTAAATATTAATCATAAATGGCAAAAGATAGATTAGGTTTAAATTAGGGTTAATCACATGATGTAATAAAATTCGCTTGGTGACAAAATTTAATTCAATTTTGGACTTTTATGCTCTGAAGACTAGAAAGCACACAAAACTTGACATAAAACACACACACAAACACACACTAGTAATAGACTATTGGTTATATCACTTATTGCCCACAAGTTTGAATTATATAATTTGTTTAGCTTCGGGTGTCTTAAATTGTGAGAGATTTACTTGTTCTTGAAATGTAAAGATTCTCTCAAGACAAGCTCTTTGATGTCTTGTTCATCCAAAGTTGTCTCCTCAAAGTCAAAACTAAATGGAGAAGGACAAGTTGGTTCTTCATTAATCTCATGAAGACTTGCCAAATAAGGCTGCTCCAACGCTTCCTCCACTTAACCACATACCAATTAAAAAAGTCTTGTTAACAACTAACTTTCCATTGATAGCATCTCAAAACATAAAGAAAGCAACAGAATTCACCTGTGATGCGCTTGGAAGGATCGAAAACTAGCATCTTCTCGGCAAGATCTAGAGCCATTGGAGAAATATCTTTGAACTTCTCTCTGAATGATTGTTTTTGAACATGTGGTAGTTGTTTAACATACTTTCGCGCGTTATCGCTTCTCAAGAAATCAAGATCAGAATCCTCTGGTGAACCTAATAGCTAAAATATAAACAAAACATAACAAAAACACTTTCAACACACACACACACACAAATTAAAAGATTACAATTTCGATTTTGGGTTCAAAACTGGTTTACCTCAGTGATTAGTTTTAACTGCTGAACATAATCTTTACCGGGTAAAAGCGTCTCTCGTGTTAATATCTCCATGAAAATACAACCAACAGACCAAATATCAATAGCTCCTGTGTATTCAGTGCAGTTCAGAAGCAGTTCTGGTGCGCGGTACCATCTTGTTACTACATATTCGGTCATTATATCTGTCTCCGTCGATGTCCTTGCTAGCCCGAAATCACATATTTTGAGATCGCAATTCGAGTTTAGAACCAAGTTGCTCGGTTTTAAGTCGCGGTGTAGTACATTAGCAGAGTGTATGTACTTAAGGCCTCTCAAAATTTGGTAAAGAAAGTACTGAAAGAAAATAAATGTGACCACTACACATTTGATTATGAATGTGATCACTAATCATAACTAGGAAATTAAATTTAGAAAGAAAATTGTCGAAAATATCGACCTGGCAATGATCATCCGTTAGAGTCTGAGTAGATCTTATGATCTGATGCAAATCAGTATCCATTAATTCATAAACAATATACACATCTTCGAACTTATCTTTATCCGGTGGCGCAATTATATCTTTCATTTTTATTACCTAATTAGCAATGAAAATATTTTTATATATCAACTATGTATGTGTGTGGTTCAATAAACTAATAAAAAGAGGATATTACATTGTCATGATCCATATGGGAGAGTAGTTTGATCTCCCTTAGAGTTCTTTTAGCATCAATGCTATTGTCGAACGCGTTAGCTATCTTCTTTATAGCAACCTCTTCTTGTGTTTCCGCGTTTGTTGCACAACTACATCAAGAAACAAATAAGGAATGAACATAAAGTTTAATTACAAGAATGTAACAATATTGATCAAAGACTTACCATACAATACCATAAGCACCACGACCAACAGGTTGAAAAGGTGGAATGTAATTCGAGGATAGTTCAAAAATGTTACCAAGTACATTGTACATAGCATATCTACCATTATATGTCAAGATTCCTTCATCTTCAATCTTCTCCATCTCTTCTTTGTGCGAGAACTTGGATCAAGACAAGTGTTTTTAGACTGTTATTATCTTTTGTCTTTAAAGAAGGTAAAGGCTTAAAGCAAAGAGTGAGAGGAGGGAAAATAGTGGCAACTTTTTGCTTTTGGTGGGCCTAATAAACCTTTTTTATTTCCATCTTTTAAACTTTGAAAATTTGAATTGTTGTTCAAGCTTATGCTGACTTGTACATCATCATTAAAGTAAACCAGAATTGTAGTTTGGTCCAAGATTTTAAACCAAAATTAATAATAATTCTACGGACCAAACCATAATTACATACTTTTTAAAAAACCAAATCAGTAATGATGGGTGAGAAAACTTTATTATCCGTTCCCTGTGACTTTATCGTTTCCTTTTATTAGTCCAACGGAATCTTCTTGTGCTTGAGAAGCGTTCACACCTGCGACGACTCGAAATAACGGAAATACCACTACTCTACGTGCTCGCATAATACACCTTCCGAGGGTAATTTCGTCAACTCAACACAAAATCAAAATCGACGCCTTTTGATATTTTTCTTAAAGTTTAGTGGGCCCGTCACACGAAGCATGTTTCCACCAATAGAATATTGACAAGTAATATAATAAATTATTTTGACGAATATTCTTTTCCCATATATATGCCACCAACCCTAGCAATCCGAACGTTCATATTAATGCCGTGCGTTAAATCGTATCCGTCAATTATTATCGGCGAATATTGACCACACGATAACCGTTATCCAACGGCGTCTAATAGATCTACTAGAACGTTCTCTTCCACTCCTCTCTATATAATTATTTCGTCTTCCTCCTCTCAACGTTCACCATAAAAAAAAGTAAATCGTGTGTTCACCTCGTGCCATCCATTTTTCTCCGATTTTATCTTTTCTCGACGAAACAAGGTAAACCTAGAAACTCTCTCTTTGCCTTTAGATCCGTTGTTTCTTCTTAGATTTGGTGTAGATAGTCGTTATCCATGGCTTGATCTTAATCGTCTGATGTATTTATCAAAGTGTAGATCCTTTGGTAACGTTAGCTACTGTTTCGTTCTCGCTAATCCATGAAAGTTTTGAGAGATTAGGTTTCTTTTGCTTACTCGCGTAGTGTTTTTTTGATATAGGTTGCTATCTAGTAGTAGTTTAGCTTCTATTTTGTGATTTATTCCCTTCAGGATCTGATTACCACTTACGTGTCTGTCTTTGGATTTGGTATGTGTGTGAATTTGTTTAACGGTGCTCTTATATATGTGTGTGCATTGGTCTCAGATCTAAGCGAAGATGACAAAGAACTACCCAACCGTGAGCGAAGATTACCAAAAGGCTCTTGAGAAGTGCAAGAGGAAGCTTAGAGGCATGATTGCTGAGAAGAATTGTGCACCAATCATGGTCAGACTCGCGTAAGTATATCACCAAATTTGCAGCTTGTTTTCTGGGCGTATGTGTTGTATACACTTTCTCATGGTTTGTTTGATTTGCAGATGGCACTCTGCTGGAACTTTCGATTGCGCCTCGAGGACCGGTGGTCCTTTCGGAACAATGAGGTTTGATGCTGAGCAAGCTCATGGAGCCAACAGTGGCATCCACGTTGCCCTTAGGTTGTTGGAGCCCATCAGGGAGCAATTCCCTATGATATCTGTTGCTGATTTCCATCAGGTACTTAGTTTTAAAGAAGAAGAAGAAAAGTACTCTTTGATGATTTAACTCTATATGATTTGGATCCTACCTAACTCATGCTGTCTCTTGTGTAATTGATCTTATAGCTTGCTGGTGTTGTGGGCGTCGAAGTAACCGGAGGACCTGACGTTCCTTTCCACCCTGGAAGAGAGGTTAGTCACTGTTGTAGTCGTAGATTTGTATGTAGTGAGTAATTGATGATGTCTTTGAAAGTGCAATATCAAGACTTTTGAGCTGATTTCTTGTTACTAAGATGCATATATTGATTTCAGGACAAGCCAGAGCCACCACCAGAGGGTCGTCTTCCTGATGCTACAAAGGGTTGTGACCACTTGAGGGATGTGTTTGCGAAGCAGATGGGTTTATCTGACAAGGACATTGTCGCTTTATCCGGTGCCCACACTCTGGTTAGTTTCACTCCCCAACTGCTTCTACGCCCTCTTTTTTTGGTACAAATTCTGATGAATGGTTTTGCAAATTATGAAAACACAGGGAAGATGCCACAAGGATAGGTCTGGCTTCGAAGGTGCTTGGACTTCAAACCCACTCATCTTCGACAACTCTTACTTCAAGTGAGTTGTTTAATAGTTTTCTAGAGTTTTGATTCATTGTGATATGTTACTAACTGATGGTTTACATAACTAGGGAACTTTTGACCGGAGAGAAGGAAGGGCTTATTCAGCTTGTCTCTGACAAGGCGTTATTGGATGATCCCGTTTTCCGTCCACTTGTTGAGAAATATGCAGCCGTAATGCTTCGTTTTTCGTGATGTGATTTGATTTTATGTGAACTGGTAATAGGATACTAATGTGTTGCTTGCTGGTCACAATTTGAACAGGATGAAGATGCCTTTTTCGCAGATTACGCAGAGGCTCACATGAAGCTTGCCGAGCTCGGGTACGTGTTCTAAATTCTAAGAGTAGGAAGTAAAAAAAATTGCAGAATTGAATGGGTATTATGATGATGTAAGTCTAAATTTCTTGTAATTGTTGCAGGTTTGCTGATGCTTAAGCTGTGTGACATGTTTGTGTGTTCGGATGATTTCACAGTGCATTCGTAACTTTTTTTCAATTTTATCAATGTACTCTCTCGGATATGCGGTGTAGCTTGTGTTTTGTTTTTTTGGGGATTTTGACGCAGATCCGTCTTGTTGCGATTTTGCTGGTTAAAGACAATTCTAATAAAAGAATATCTCTCACCGTTACCATCTATTTATGCTTTCATTGTTAAGTTTGGGTTAGTAAGGTTGTGTTATCTATTGGCCTATCGGCTTCTTCGTTAACTATGGAAAATCGATTTCACTGGTAAGAATCTTGTGTTATCTACGTTGTATGCATTATACATGTAATTATAACCATTGAAAGTTAGAAACACATAGTCATATTTAAATATATTTCACCGATAAAACCGAATCGGGGAACACATTCACACACCGATTAGAGTTCGAAGCTGTTTTGCTGTGTGTGTGGGAAATTGGCTGTAACATTACGGAACTCCTCTTTCTAATTCCGTGTGGGTCCTCTGTTCTTTCTAATTCCGTGTGGGTCCTCTTTTCTTTCTAATTCCGTGTGGGTCCTCTTTTCTTTCAAATTCTTTTTTATATATTCTAAAATGATTAGCTGTACTTATTGAAACATATAAACTTCATATATACATAAGGCCAAAATAATAATTATTACGAATAGTTTTCGATTTGACAATTTTTTTAAAAATCACTGACAATAATTTTTACTTATTTGTTTCGTTAATTTCACTGATCAAGAATGTTATTATTAGACGCTTTATAATTGTAGAAACAGATTCTTTCTATATAAATACGGAGCCGTTAACAGAACACATTTCAGCGATAAGGGAAATTTGTATAGTTCCATTCACAGGTTGAACTCTAACATTCTGGAATTAACATACTATGCAATGCTTCACGGAAATAGTGCGAACTACTTTGTGAAGGATCGGACACGGTGATTACCAAAAAAAAAAAAAAAAAAAAAAAAAAAATACGGAGCCGTTCTTGTTCGCTAATAACATTATTTCTAAGTACGTAAAAGGTAATTAATATATTGGATCCTGATGGTCAACGAGTCAAACGTTACGTGTAATCTAATTCTATAAGTGATGATTTCCCTTCTAAGTATTAATAGTCCCTTGACCGTGGCTTGGTGTACGAACACTTGGCAACAACTTTATATTTCCCTTCTAAGTAGGGAATCATTTGCAAACCCTCTAATAAATAATCTCTAACTATTTGATTAATATTGCCACAAGAGTTCTATAAAAATAACCAATAATTTATGGCCGAAAATGATTGGATCGAAAAAGGTTTGCGAATATTTGATATCAAGATGATAATATACTGTTACACATATAGAATTTGCAGCATTTATGGAGACCAATCAAATTAGTAAACAATCTCCTAGCTAGTGTACACGATGCAAATACAATCTTTGACCAATAAAATCCGACTATGATACAGATTTAAAAATTTCAGCATATAATACTAAAATGTGATATACGACTTCAGTTTTAATTCCACTTTAAAATAAGTAAATCAATTCTACTTATGAACTTAATCATAATGTCGATATATATCCTTCTTTTTGGTGTAATCTAAAGTATTATTATATATATCCTTCTTTTTGGTGTAATCTAAAGTATATATATATAATTAATGGACGTGGTTATACGTACGTGTGATGCAATATATAAACATATGATATATCACAAAAACGAACCCTACATGCAAATGATATATAGACTTTAAAGATTATAATTTTAAAAGAGAGAAAAAAAGTCTATAATTGGTCATTTTCAAAAAAGCGAATAATAAGATTTAGTTGAGAGTATATAGTTGTTAAAACAGGGTTCGGGTAAGATGCCGAACTGAGATGATTGTTATAGGAGTGGGGTCGGAAAACTCGTTAAGTGATAATGGGGACGAACAGGTAATGCGAAGTCGATGTAAAGGTAAATGCCGAATCGAAAGTATAAAGTGCGAACAGAGAATATGATTAAGAACTCGGAGTTCGTTTGTTTATTGATTGAATGATTGTTTGATACAATGTCGAAGTGAAAGTATGTATTTCTAGCTGTTTCTCTCTATAGATTCTCTCTCAAAATTCCGGATCCTTTGCTTATGAGCTGGGACTCTCTATTTATAGTGGAGATTTCGGAGACTTGGCGGTTTTGCTCTTTGGCGGGATCTCTTCGGCGCATGCTCGACATACGGAAAGTCGCTTTGTCGAACATGCCTTTGCATTTAATGCGGTTGTCGAGCATGCTCCTCGCATTTAATGCCCGTTCGGGCGACTTCGCGTCTTGCAGTCCGCATCGACATCTCTCGCCGTCTGTGCCGAATCGCCGTACAGACGTCACCTGTGTCAGACATGGCAGGTCCGTACCGATGTCACTGTCGCGCATACTTCCCTCAAATGGGCCTTTGACTTCGGCTGGGCCTTGACTTCGGCTGGGCCTTGACTTCGGCTGGGCCTTGACTTCGGCGGGCCTTTGGGCCGAACTCCGGATAAGGCCCCATGAATTCTCTTGGTGACTCCGGAATGGGCCGGGCCCGAGTGGGCTTAGGCCCACCCCAACATTAGTCCCTCCCGGTTCGGCTTTTTAGGAGGGCGAACTAAAGAGATCGGCCTTAGGCGCATTCTAGGAGTTACCATCGGCGATTGATCGCTTCGGGGTGCCACGTCACCGGAGTGTGCCGACCTCCGTTGATTTATTGAGTGCCACGTCATAAAGGCGCACCGTTTTTTGCCGAGTTAAAGGTTGCCACGTCACTGAATCGTGTAATTATTTAAAGTTTCTTGGCGGCACATTGGGGGGCGCGCGCCGCCCTTTGGCGAATCGCTGGATGCCACGTCATCGTGATGATGGGTTTCCGTCGCTTCGTATCTTGTAGTCGTGTCGTCGAAGCTGCGCCTTTTTTTCTGGTGAATAGGGAGACGCCACGTCATCGCAATGATGATGGTTCGTTTCGCGCCCTTCGATGGCGCCTCTTCGTTTTCCCATCTTTTCCTATAAAAAGACCTCTTCTGATTTTATTTCTTCATTTCTCTTTCGCGCAAAACTTCAGGTACTTTCTCTCTCTATATTCTTCTCTTTCCTTCTCTCTAGAATTTTCGCTTAGTTATGTCTTCAAAGAAAAGTTCATCTCCTTCCGGTTCGTCATCGCGCCCTGTTACGAAGAAGGTTGATCGTTCGGTCGCGCCGAACGAACAATTACGCCGTGGTGATGATAGATTATCTCCCGCGGCGGGTTCGGCTACCGATCGTGCTAGCGACCTGCCTTCGTCTAGGATGGCGGGGTCTTCTTCTGGTTCAAAGGATCCTGTTCGGATGGGTCCTCCTCCGAAGCGAGCCAAAGTATCGGCAAAGAGTGTCGTGAAGCCAGTTGGGACGGGGAGGGTGTCGTTGGCTCCTAAGAAAGCGAAAGCGCCGAAGGTGCCGAAGCCGGTCCATTCCTTTACTTCGTCTAGGAGTAGGCTTGAAGGGACCCTTGGCAGGATACGTTCCTTCGCAACGTCTGGTGAAGAGTTGGAGCTTTTGGTTCCATTGCCGGGACCGAGGCCACGGGACTGCCCCCGGTTACATATGCTTGTACGAGCATATGTTTACCTGTGCGGGGTTGTGGTTCCCCTTGCCCCGCTTCTCGTCTCTTTTGCCGAAGCGAGGGAGGTGGCTATCTCCCGCTTGACGGTTCCCCGCATTCGGAACCCGGTCGCGGCGATCGTGGCGGCCGAAGAGATGGGTCTTGAGATGTCTCTTCGGCTGTTCGAGGAGATTACGCGCATCGGTGCGAACCATTCCCCGGGCGGGACCTGGTCGATTTGCTGGAAGCCCGCTTCAAGCTCACATCGGACACTTCGGTGAAGTTGCCTCTCGGTGGGAGAAGTATTTCTTCGTCAAAGTGAACTCGGCATCCGTTCTGGATGTCGATAGGGTTTATCAAACCCAATGGTCGCCATGCATCGGTAGGAAAGCCGATCTTCTTTTTGTACTTCATTACTTTTGCTAACACGTTTTTCCTTGTTTTCCGCAGTCAAACCTCCGCCGATTTATCCTTTCCCGGACGAGTATCAGCCGTTCAAGGATCAGTTCCTTAAAAGGGAGGAAGTGCCGTGGACCGAGGTGCTTCGGCAACAGAAGATCTACTTTGCGTCGTTGGGAGGTGAGTTCGGCCTATATATATATATATATATATATATATATTTTTTTTTTTTTTTTTTTTTTTTTTTTTTTAATTCTCTTCGTCATTCGCAGGTTCGTTGAAACTTGCGCCGCAAAATCCAAGTGGGGTAGATAGGATGAGGAGGCTCTCCGATTTCAGGGGTCTCTTCGATGATGAAAGGGAGGAGGAGTTTCTTGCCGAAGAGGAGGCAGAAGGAAGGGAGACTGACGAGGAGTTGGGTTCTCCTTTGGTTCGGGAAGGTTCGTTGCCTTCGCCAACAGCTGACCCGCCATTGCCAGCGGGTAATCCGCCTGCGGATGCTGCTCCGCCACCTCCACCGACTCCCGAGGATGCGTCGGTGATCCAGCACGCCTCAACTGAAGTCGCGCCGACGACTGGGGTGAAGAGGGCTCGTGAAGCTGTCAATGAGCCTTCGGCGGGTGGGGAGGATGCGCCTTCGGAGATCCAGCACGCTTCATCCGAAGTCCTGCCAACGCCTGGGGCGAAGAGGGCTCGAACTGAGGCAACGCCGATTGAGAGTCGGACTGGTTCTGGTGAACCAGCGGTGATCAGGGATCAAGCTGCTGGGCTTGGGTCCGAGGAGGCGGGTCGGGCTGCAGCCGATGTCGATCCTTCCAGGCAGGACGACGAAGAAGGCGATGGGCTGGTCGATGGAGATGGGTTCGCCCATTCGCTTGAGGAAGGGAATGAACACGGGTTCTACTTTGCCTACAACGGCACGGTCCCCTTCCTCAATCACAAGGAAGCGAGTGCGGGCTTCCGGCGGGCCGTTTATTCGGCGTTTCACGGCGAAGATCCCCTTCCGAACCGGTGCTAGGCTGCGGAGGTCGCCGAACCGGCGAGATTAGAGCGAGTAAGTCTTCGTTGACGATCTTCTGTTGCCGAGGTCTTAGTGGCTTATTATTGTACCTTTATTTTTTGCTTCGGTCTAAAATCTGTGTTTGTTCAGGTTGCCTACAAGAGGACCCGCCTCAACTTCTCCTACGAAAGCCTTTTAGCCGAAGAAAAGAGTTCGGCCCGTGCACGCCTCGTTGCCGTTGAAGCGGAGAGGGATGCGGCTGTAGCCAAAGTCAAGGAGCTTGAATCGAGCTTGGCTTTGGTGAAGAAAAGCGGGAGGTCAAAGAAGGCGAAGAAGCGACTTGACAAAGCCGAAGCTAGTAATGCCGAACTCGAAAGAAGGCGGCGAGTCGGAGGCCGAGAAGACCGTTCTCGGGAGGAAGGCAGCGATGGCCGAGTCTGTGAAGATCGGCATAAAGGAGGAGCTGAGGAGAATGGAGTCCGAGAAGGACGCCCTTGAGAAGGCACTTGACGCCGAGGCTGAGGCGTCAAAGGTTCGCGAGTTGGCTCTGAAGTCGTCTCGCGAAGCCGAAGAGGCTGGAGCAAGGGAGCTCGCCGAACTTAAGGCTGACTACGATCAGCTTTACGAGGTCGGTGCATTGGAGGTCAAATGCTTCCGCGAACGCCTCGTCGTGGCGAAGCAGCGATTCGATGCGCTCCGTGCAGCTTCTGAGGCCCGGCTAGGCAAACTCAAGGCTTACCTTGAAGAGCAGAAAATCAGCGAGGAGTATTCCTCCTTCTACATTCAGATGAAGGGGGTCTTCGATACCCTAGAGCGGCTGGAGAGGAAGTTCGCGATCAAGATCCCGCCTATCTTCGAGCGTCAATGTCGCGAGAGAGAGGGAAAGCTCGAACGTTGGCTTGAGGAGAGGCCGCAGCTTTCTTACGAGGCTTCGGATTTCGAGCTTCCTGCCGACCTCGAGCTTGAGTCTCTTGTCGACTTCATGATGGGAGAGCCGATCGGGGATGCCGATGGAGTTCAAGGTGGTGGTCTAGCCGAGGGCGAGGTTGCCGAAGAGAGGGCGATCGAAGACGAGGTGACCGAAGGCGAGGAGGCCAGAAATGAAGAGGTCAGGGGTGAAGTGGCCGGAGATAGAGGGGCCGAAGATGCTAACTTGCCCGAAGAGTAGGGTTAAGTATTTTTTGGACGATCGTTGTGATCGGTCTTTTTTGTCGTTGTTGTTTTTTTTTGTAATCTTTGTTGGCCGATTGTTGGGATCGGCTTTGTTGTTATTCTTATTAATATAAATACACCTTTTTTTCTTCTCTCCTATCGTACTTCATTTCTTCGTACATCCCTTCTTTATTCGTTTTATTTCTTGTACAGTCTTCTTTCATAGTTCGCAAATGATACGAACCGTTTTTCGAGATTGCGAGGTACTCGGCTTTTGTGGTTTCGGATTGGGCCACTGCAAGTGTTGAACATGAGTTCGTAGATATCTTCCTTGCAAAATAGTGGGTGATCAGTCCACTGCACTTTAAGATAGTGGCTAATTTGTTTGCGGAATAGACCGGCTTAAAAATGAGAGCGCGGAGCCCGTTTTAGTATAAGCGAAGAGCTTGTGTGACCGAACTCGGAGTTCGTTTTTGTCTGAGCGCTGAGCTCGTGTTTCCTGAGTTCGGGACTCGTATTAAGGAAAAATTTTTTTTATTATCATAGCTGCGCCTTTTGGAAGGCTGCCTACGTACCCAATAAGGGATCAAGCCATTCGTAGTTCGGTTTACATTTTTTTGAATAAGAACTCGGAGTTCGTTATTTATTTTTTTTTTTATTTTTTTGAAGCCGTTGTGGTCGATCTTCGGCTTTTGTTGTCTTCTACGTTGATTGACTTCGGTGTTGATGGTCCTCTAATGGTAGAATCTTTTGAGATGCATTGCATTCCAAGATCTTGGGATCGGTTTTCCGCACATCTCCATGAGTTCGAAGACGCCAGGTCGAACGACTTTTGAAACGAGGTATGGACCCTCCCACTTTGCTCCGAGTTTCGTGATCGGCTTTTCTGCTGTATTTTCGAACACTTTTCGGAGGACCAGATCGCCTTCTTCGAAATGCCTTCCCTTCACTTTCTTGTTGTAATATCTTGCCGCTTTGGTGTTGATAGTTACGAATGCGGAGTAGGGCGTGATGTCGTTGCTCTTCGGCGTGATCTAGTTGGTCGAGGATCATCTCGCTCGTTCGTCAATGGGTGCCGGGTCGGCATCGTTCGCGTATGCCGGGGACGTTGACTTCGGCGGGAGACATGGCCTCCATTCCATGAGAAAGTGAGAAAGGTGTTCGTCCCGTTGAACTGCGTGGACTTGTTCGGTGTGACCGAGGACGCCTTCTAGTTCGTCGGCCCGAATCCTTTCTTTTCTTCTAGTCGTTTTTTGATGCCGTCGATGATCGTCTTGTTCGTTGCTTCGGCTTGTCCGTTCCCTTGAGGATACCTTGGAGTTGATTTGTTTAGCCGGATGTTCCATCTTGCGCGAACCCTTCGAATTTAGCCGACGTGAACGGGTTCCGTTGTCGGTGACGATCTCGTATGGGAGTCCGTGGCGGCAGATGATGTATTTCCGGACGAAGTTCGGACCTTCGTTGCATCGATCTTCGCGTATGCCTTCGCTTCTACCCATTTCGTGAAGTAATCGGTGACGATCAAGAGGTATTTCCGCTGTCTTGATGATGGCAAAGGTCCGACGATGTCCATAGCCCATCTCATGAAAGGATAAGGCGCAGTTGCCGAACTCAGAAGTTGTGTCGGAGCGTTGATGAAATCTCCGTGTCTTTGGCATTTCTCGCATTTTTGGGCGAAGTCGGCGCAGTCCTTCTGCATCGTTGGCCAATAGAAGCCGTGGTTTTTCACTTGGAGGACTAATGCGCGTCCTCCGGAATGATTACCCGCTGCTCCTTCATGGGCTTCTCGCATAACCCGGTCGACTTCGTCGCCCGTTATGCAGAATAGGAGGGCTCCCGATGCGCTCCAACGATAGAGGCAGTTGTCGAGGAGGGTATAGCGGGCCGCTCTGCACTTGAGTCTTCGGCCTTCCCACTTTCCTTCGGGTAACTCGCCAGTCCGCAGATATCGAATTATTTCCTGCCGCCAATCGTTTGGTCCCTCAGGGGTTTGAGTGCGACGGTCTTCTCCTAGTGGTGAGTCCGGCATACGAAGATCTTCGTCGAACTCGTCCGTTTCTTCGACGTCTCGATTGATTATGCACACGCCCTTTGGAAGGGCTATGCTTGGACTCTCGATGCACTCAATGGGGATTGTTCTTCGGAGAGTCGGGTCTGAAGTCGAAGCTAAGGCTGCGAGTGCGTCTGCCGAGGTGTTTTCCGCCCTCGGTATTTTGGTGATGGTGAAATGCTGGAGTTTTTTGGCCAGTTCCTTGACGACTTGGAGGTATGCCTCCATCCTTTCGTTTTTGGCGTCGAACTCGCCGCTGAACTGGCTGGTAACGAGCTGTGAGTCACAAAACGCGTCGAGCTCCTTCGCTCCGAGTTCGATTGCGAGGCGCATGCCGGCTATCATTGCCTCGTATTCTGCTTCGTTGTTGGAGGCCTTGAAGCCCAGTCTGAACGATTGTTCGAGGACTTCGTCGGTTGGCGATTTGAGCGTGATGCCGATGCCTGATCCATGTTGGCTAGAAGACCCATCGGCATGAAGTGTCCAAGTGTTCTTCTCTGATGCCGTTGTCATTTCTGGTGGTAGTTCGATCAGGAAGTCGGCGAGGACCTGTGATTTCGCGCTGGTTCGTGCCTTGTATTCGATGTCGTATTCGCTGAGTTCGACTGCCCACTTGGCGATTCGACTCGACCGCGTCGGAGCGTGCGGATGGTCCGCGGCGGCCGATTCGTGAGGATCACTATGGAGTGAGACCGGAAATATGGTCGGAGTTTTCTAGCCGAACCGACCACCGCCGGGGCTAACTTCTCCGGGGTCGGATATCGCTTTCCGCACCGTCGAGGGCTTTGCTCGTGTAGAAGATAGGTTGCTGATCACCGCGATCTTCTTTGACCAGTACGCTGCTTACTGCCGAAGTTGATACGGCGATGTAGAGGTACAGGGTCTCTTGGTCGGCTGGTTTGGCGAGGATCGGTGATGTGGAGAGGTACTCTTTGAGCTGTGCGAATGCCTCTTCGCATTTTTCATCCCACTCGAAGCGTTTGTTACCCTTTAGGAGCTGGTAGAAGGGTAAGCATTTGTCCGAAGATCGCGATATGAACCGGTTGAGTGCGGCAATTCTTCCTGTCAGTCTTTGGACTTCCCTAGTTGTTCGGGGTGAGGGAAGGTCCCTGATGGCTGCGATCTGCTTCGGGTTTGCTTCGATGCCCCGTTGGGTGACAATATACCCAAGAAATTCACCCGAAGTCACGCCGAACGTGCACTTCGCGGGATTCAACTTCATCCCGTACTGATTGAGTGTTGCGAAGCAGGTGGCGAGGTGATCGACATGGTCTTTGGCGGCTAATGACTTGACCAGCATGTCGTCGATGTATACTTCCATCGTTTCGCCTAGTTGGTCGGCGAACATGCGGTTCACCAGTCGTTGGTATGTTGCCCCTGCGTTCTTTAGGCCGAACGGCATGACCTTATAGCAGTAGGTACCCCGATCTGTGATGATCGAAGTCTTTTCTCTGTCTTCGGCATGCATCATGATCTGATTGTAGCCCGAGAAAGCGTCCATGAAGGATAAGAGTTCGTTCCCCGCCGTTGCTTCGACAATTCGGTCGATGTGGGGTAGCGGGTAGCTATCTTTCGGACAAGCTTTGTTGAGATCGGTGAAGTCGACGCAAACTCTCCACTTGCCGTTCTTCTTCTTTACGACCACGGGGTTGGCCAACCGTCCGGGTATCTCACTTCGTCGATTGACCGGCGTTTACGAGTCGTTCGACTTCGTCGTTTACGCTTGAGCACGCCCGGTCCCAACTTTCTTCTCTTCGCTTGATCGGCTTGAAGGTTGGGTCCACGTTGAGTTCGTGGCGGTGATGTTCGGGTCGATGCCGTGCATGTCTTCGGTGCACCATGCGAATGTTTTATAGTTCTCCTTTAAGAAGTCGATCAGCTTGTCCTGCAACGTTTGCTCGAGGTTGGCGCCGATGCCGACACATCGCGTGATATCGCTCAAGTCGATGTTGACTTGCAATATCTTGTCCAACTTCGGGGCTTCTTCGTTCGTTGTTTCTTCGTATTGCGTCGCCGAAGTGGATGTTGAAGGATCGGAGGGCGCGATGCTTACCTTCGACTGAAAGGCTTCGGCCATTTCTTCGTCTTCTGGCTGGGTTATCGCGCAGGACTTTCTGATTTTGAGTTCGGCGATAAAGCAGCTTCGTGCTATGCGCTGATTTCCTCGGACCGTTACCGTTCCGGTTGGGCCTGGAAACTTCAGGCATTGGTGGTAGGTGGATGGGATGGCTTCCATCGCATGGATCCATGGAGTTCCCATGATGGCGTTGTAGATAGCGGAGTGTCGATGACATCGAATTTGACCAGCTGGTCACCCCTCCGATGTGCACCGGGAGTTTGATGGTCCCCGGTGACATGGTCGTCTCGCCGTTGAATGCGGTCAAGGGCTTCCGATTCTCGCTTAATCGTGTAGTCCTTCAACTCCATTCGCCGCAGAGTCTTGTAGAAAATAAGATCGACCGAACTCCGGTGTCGATCATAACCTTGGCTACCTCGCGATCGCGATGAGTAGCTCCAAGACCAAGGGGTCGTTGTGGGGGAAGGCGACGCTGGTCGTGTCGCGTTCGGTGAAGGTTATTTCTTTGGCCGTGTTTGCCGGAACATCGGCCGTGGGTGCCCATTTGACCGCGGCTACGGCTCCGCGTTCGGCCCTCTTGATTGACCGGATCGAGTCGTTGCGGTCGACGAGGCCTCCCATGATCATCCCGATCTTTTTGCGAGCGACTTTGGGTGGGCCAGGGAGTTCTTCCCGTTCTCTTTTGTCAGACGAGTCTTGGTTTCGCGTCTGATTGCGTTCGGCTTGCCCGTTTGCCGCTGGTTGGGTTCGGTTGTACGTGTATGCGGCTTTTATTTCTTCCGCTCGTTGGCAATTTGACCTGTCCGGCCATGTATTCGCGCATGAGCAGGCTCCTTAGATGTCTACACTCTTCGTTAGAGTGGCCATCTTGACCGTGGAAGCTGCAATGTTTTGACGCATCGTGTCTTCCCTGCTGGTCGTTGTTTTGGTGGCTCGATGAGCCTCTCGTTCGGGTTGTCACCCGCGGCCGCTGCGATATCCTCCCGAACTACTCCTTTCTTGGTAGTTCCCTCTGCTCGGATATCCCGAACCGTTTCCCGTCCGATTATATTCGGGGCGGTTGACGTTGTAAACTGTTTGCTCTTCGGCATCCTCGATTGAGTGGACTCTGGGATGTCGGCTTTTGTATTCCGCGTCGTAGTGCTGTCGCGGTTCCCGGTGTTCCTCTTGTTTCTCCTTTTCTTTTGGGACGGTCTTCGCCGTTCGTTTTTCTTAAAGCGGCAATGTCTTCCTCCAGTTTAATATACGCCGTCGCCTTATGCAACGCGTCTTCCAAGGTCTTCGGCAAATTCGTTGTGAGTTCGCGGAAGAATTGGGATTCGGTCCAGACCCCATTGCGCAGTGCTTCGATGGCGACATCATCGGGCACTTTTATTTTGGAGGCGACCTCCTTGAATCTTTCGACGTACGGCCGAAGCGACTCTCCTTCCGCTGCGTCATCTTCCACAGTCGGCGATGGACAACTCCTTGTGGATGTACATGGAGTAGTGTTTGAGGAAGACGGTTTGGAGCTCGTGAAAGTTCACGATGGAGTTCGGCATGAGCTCGTTGAACCATCGTTGTGCTCCTCCCGTCGGGTTTTCGACGAAGAGCGACGATAGCAACCGCATCTCTCAGTTCGGGTGCGAACTGTGCCCTTCCCATTGATATGGTGAACGAGGTAACGTGTTGCACGGGATCCTTCGTCCCATCATACTTCGGGATAGTGATTTTCCCGGGGTGCGGAATACGGAAACGCGTGATGTCCGATGTGAAGGGGACATTTTGTGCTTCTCTTAGGACGCGGCCGATCTCAGGTGCCGCGCTTGTCGCCTCGTGGACTCGGGAGTTCATCTCGGCCAGCTCTTGGCGCATTCTTTCTAGCTCGTAATCCCTCCCGGTTTGGGCGGATGTTGGTGCGTCTTGGAAGAGATGGTTGTTCGCGGCAACCTGGGGGTTAGCGAACGGCGGGGTTCGCTGATGAGTGTTAGGTCCGGCAGTCTGGTGAGCGAACTGCGGAGTGTTGTAGATTGACATCGGGTCATGAGTCCCGTAAAGATGTCCTGTCAGCGGGCTGAGAAACTGATGGTTTTGATTTTGCCGTGTCGCGAATTGAGTCGCATACGGTGAAGGTCCTCCGAACAAGTTTCTCCGAATGTTCGGCGAAAAGTTGGCACTGGTCTTGGGTTTTGAGATCTTTCGCTTGAGAGCGCCTCGAATCGTTCGTTTGTGGACTTGGTGAGGGTGTCCACCTTGTCCATTAGGCCGATGAGGAGTTCGGCGATTTCGATCGGCCGTCTTGGGCGTTGCGACTCAGCTTCGGCGGCTAATGTCGGCTCGGCACTCGGTATGGCTATGGTGACTCTTGGTTCGCGGGTTGGTTCGACAAGAGATGTACGAACCGCCGTCGGCGTGTGGAGCTCGATTCGCGACTATTGGTGTGTGATCGGCGGGATCGCCGACGTCTGTGCTTCGGCTAGTGCAGCTTGTAGGACGATTGGTCTGTGTGAAGCGTTCTCTGTTTGGTTTGTCATTGTAGCCGGAAATGTTGATGTTCTTCGACTTCGGCCGTTCGTGAATTATCGTAAGCGTGAGAGTTTTTCCTGAAGTGTCCCCTCAGACGGCGCCAAATGTTAAAACAGGGTTCGGGTAAGATGCCGAACTGAGATGATTGTTATAGGAGTGGGGTCGGAAAACTCGTTAAGTGATAATGGGGACGAACAGGTAATGCCGAAGTTAAAACCGAATTGAGAGTATAAGATTATAATTTTAAAAGAGAGAAAAAAAGTCTATAATTGGTCATTTTCAAAAAAGCGAATAATAAGATTTAGTTGAGAGTATATAGTAGAGAGATAGCTGTTGAAGGTGGAAGCAAGAAGCACACCCAATAACTAGCGATCCCACTCACTATACGTGTCATTCTTTTATTTATTTCTTTACTCAAATTTTCTTATTATTGTTGGTGAAGAAAATGATACTATATATTGAATAATTGATGTTTTGGGACCGCTTAATATTATTAAGCCTTGATCTATTTATATAAATACAAGGTTTATTTATATAAAATTTTGGAAGAAAAAAAAGTTGATGTAAGAGTCAACTAGGTTCTTGGATACTTATTTTCATATATGTACGGCCACTTCGTAAGATAAAGTCGTTCAAATAGAAGGTCTTTAAGACAGTATACATATAACTAAAATACAAATTAGTTCCAAGAATATTTGTTAATAAAAACAAAATACGTTTCAGCAAAAATTAGGCTACCTAAAATAATCATTTTGGCCTTTTGTGTTTTTTTCTAGAGTTATCATTACTTAAGTCCTAACTCCTAACATCCATATATCAGCATTTATAAATCCTTTTAATACATAGAATTTGGGTGTTCTTTCTAGAGGTATCATCTTATTTTTGTTATATTAATATTTTAATATCAATTTATTTATAATTAAATTTTAATATTTAAAAATAAAACTAGACCAATAGAAAGTAAACACATCATTTATAAGTTTCTTGCACTATTGAAAATGTTTCTTATATAGGAAACAAATAAAAAAAATTTACACTCTCCTTTATACTTTTTCATTTTTAATTAATATTTTTGGTTAAAAACCCTCTGAAGTATCTGGTTTGATAATGCTTTTAAACCTTAATTTTTTGTTATTAATATAGACTTCCTAGCGATTAATTGAAAAAACATATAAGGAGAAAAATCAAGAAGATAAGAATAAGTAACTGTGCCAAAGTCAAGCAACTCTTGAATAAAAACTACCGTAAAATATAATTATGTAAATAAAACTAGTTACATCATAATTCGAGTTAATGATATCATGTGGTTACCCCGTTCCCTACATCATTTATTGTCTCTCTTCCTATAAATATACTAATTAACACTTCTCTACTTTCTCCACCCAAAAACATTTCACTTCAAAAAAAGCATTATACTCCTAATTAAGTTCATAATGTTTGACACGGAGACTAAATGTGATGGTTATGCCACTATTATCTCTGCTTCTCCAACATCTTCTCCTCCTCCGCCGCCGCCGCCACGTGTGGTTATTAGCCCATGCGCCGCTTGCAGAATCTTGAGACGACGTTGCGGAGAGAGATGCGTTTTGGCACCGTATTTTCCTCCAACGGAGCCGGCTAAGTTCACTATTGCTCACCGTGTATTTGGAGCTAGCAACATCATTAAGATCTTGCAGGTATCTAAATTATATGTGTCTTGGTGCAATAGTAGTAAATTCTTTTCATACTAATAAGTTTGAACACAAAGATATATTTATAATAAAAATGGTTGTATACTAAAACGGGTTCATGTATGATTAATGTGAAAACTATACCTTGCTTTGTAAAAACAAAAAATATTGCATTTCTTATCTTTTTTTGGATTAGTGAAAAAAAATCTAACCCTTTTTTAATTAAAAATAGCTATTTATGTATAAATAATTCATTTGTCTATTTCAACATTTTCCTTTTCATTCACATTTGAAAGAGTCTTGTGGAATAATGTTCTTTACTCTTCTTAGTTAAATACTAAACAACTCTTTAGCTTATAATTTAGGACTATATATATAATCAATCATAATTAAGCTTAAATTGAGCTTAATCACTTGGATAATGACATTTTGTTAGGAACTTCCCGAATCACAAAGAACCGATGCGGTGAACAGTATGGTGTATGAAGCTAGAGCTAGAATCAAAGATCCTGTTTATGGAAGTGCTGGTGCCATATACCATCTTCAAAGACAAGTTAGTGAACTCCAAGCACAACTTGCAAAAGCTCAAGTGGAGATTGTTAACATGCAATTTGAAAGAGCACAATTGCTAGAGTTGATACATAACATGGACCAACCAAATCAAGAATCACAACATAAGTTGTCTTTTGAGAGTTCACTTGAGAGTTATGATGATTTTGGATTCCTTGAAGACAACTCAATCAGTAACTCATCAATGTTGTGGTGTGATCCTCTTTGGACATGATTTGACTCAATATATATAATTAAGCTCTTTAGTAGTTACTAGTATGGTTAGTTTTGTTTTTTATTAAAGTCAGGAATGGTTAGTCAAACATATATATATATTCATGTAAAAGACACGTATAAACTGTATTATATAGGTGAATTTTTCGGAGGATCATATATGTCCAAAGTTATAAACTAGCAGTTTAAATTATTTAGTACTTTTCTATCTTAGTATATGGTTTTTTCTTGTACTAATTTTTTTTTGCATGATTATAAATTAGCCCATCATGTTTTTGCAATAGACCAACAATAATAAAAAAAAATGAAATGAAAGTAACCAAATTACGATTGTTGTTGACCAAGGAAGAAAGCCCAATAACCGATGGGTTAATATTTGGGCCGAATTTATTGGAATTATTTAAAAGCCTCGGTTTAGTGATAATTTATATTTTGGGGGCTAAATCCGTAATTTATAAGTATGGAGAAATTAGCGGAGTCAAAAGATTAAACAAGGACCTAACCCTAAACAAAGGAAAATCGACGGCCGGACAAAAGGGTATAATGGTCTTTTTCAATAAGATAATATGTTAAGCCCTAAGCTTTGTTTTCACGCTTCACCACTATATATATGCTCGTATCCCCACATATTTTATATTTCATAGCTGGATATTTCTTAACCCTAGCCGCTACACATTGAGGTAAGCTCTCTCGTACGCATCTATCAGTTTATTTCATTACTCTTCGATCTTTTTTCTCGTTAGCTGTTTGTATCTCTCTGTTTGCATATTCCGATCTGTCGTTTATTGTGTATTGACTTATGAACTATATACCATCGATCATAAGATCTATCGGATCCTGATTGTTTCGTATTGTTTGGTGATTTTCTGTTTAGATCTGTATGCATAAACTAGTTACTTATCGTTTTTGTATAGTCGATTTTGTATCTTGAACGGGTAAATTCAAGGTGGTAGCATAGAAGATCCGATGTTTTCTTCGTCTTGTGTTAAAGTCGAAGAAACTATCGGATCTTTTGCTATAAACCTCTTGATATTCCTTGTTTTTTCATTAACTAGCTTTGCTTAGCTCAATGGATAGAGCACCACAAACTTTTTTGTGGAAGAAATCGGTTCGAATCCGATAGCAGCTAACTTATATCTGATTTATTATAGATATATGTATATATATTACTGTTATTGATATTTTTCTGTGTTTAATTATCTGCAGATTGTATTGATAACTAACCATGGGTAAAGAGAAGTTTCACATCAACATTGTGGTTATTGGCCATGTCGACTCTGGAAAATCGACCACCACGGGTCACTTGATCTACAAGTTGGGAGGTATTGACAAGCGTGTGATTGAGAGGTTCGAGAAGGAAGCTGCTGAGATGAACAAGAGGTCTTTCAAATATGCGTGGGTGTTGGACAAACTTAAGGCCGAGCGTGAACGTGGTATCACCATCGATATTGCTCTATGGAAGTTTGAGACCACCAAGTACTACTGCACTGTCATTGACGCCCCTGGTCATCGTGATTTCATCAAGAACATGATCACGGGTACCTCGCAGGCTGATTGTGCAGTGCTCATCATTGACTCCACCACTGGTGGTTTTGAGGCTGGTATCTCCAAGGATGGTCAGACCCGTGAGCATGCTCTTCTTGCTTTCACTCTTGGTGTGAAGCAGATGATTTGCTGCTGTAACAAGGTAACCAACCGAACCTTAATCTATTTGATATTATAGTTGTGTCTTTTTGTTTGTGATCTGTCTCATTAATTTGTTTGTTAATGCTGTTGATAGATGGATGCCACTACCCCCAAGTACTCCAAGGCTAGGTACGATGAGATTATCAAGGAGGTTTCTTCCTACTTGAAGAAGGTTGGATACAACCCTGACAAAATCCCATTTGTCCCCATCTCTGGTTTCGAGGGTGACAACATGATTGAGAGGTCCACCAACCTTGACTGGTACAAGGGACCAACCCTCCTTGAGGCACTTGACCAGATCAACGAGCCAAAGAGGCCATCAGACAAGCCCCTCCGTCTTCCTCTCCAGGATGTCTACAAGATTGGTGGTATTGGAACGGTGCCAGTGGGTCGTGTTGAGACCGGTATGATCAAGCCCGGTATGGTTGTTACCTTTGCTCCCTCTGGTCTAACCACTGAGGTCAAGTCTGTTGAGATGCACCACGAGTCTCTATTGGAAGCTCTTCCAGGTGACAATGTTGGATTCAACGTTAAGAATGTTGCTGTGAAGGATTTGAAGCGTGGTTATGTCGCCTCCAACTCCAAGGACGACCCAGCCAAGGGAGCAGCCAACTTCACCTCCCAGGTCATCATCATGAACCACCCTGGTCAGATTGGTAATGGTTACGCTCCAGTCCTGGACTGTCACACCTCCCACATTGCAGTCAAGTTCTCTGAGATCTTAACCAAGATTGACAGGCGTTCTGGTAAGGAGATCGAGAAAGAGCCCAAGTTCTTGAAGAACGGTGATGCTGGTATGGTGAAGATGACTCCAACCAAGCCCATGGTTGTGGAGACCTTCTCCGAGTACCCGCCTCTTGGTCGTTTCGCAGTGAGAGACATGAGGCAGACTGTTGCCGTCGGTGTCATCAAAAGTGTTGACAAGAAGGACCCGACCGGAGCTAAGGTGACCAAGGCCGCCGTCAAGAAGGGTGCCAAATGAATTACTATCAAGAAAATTTTATCATCTGATGAATCAAAAGACAATTTTATTGTTTTCGCTTTAGTTTGGTTTGTTTTTGAATGTTTGTGTTGCAGCTTTGTTTCTTCTCTGTCAGATCTCAGTTCTCAGAATTGGGTTCTTGATCGGAGATGGCGAAACTAGTTTGCTCTCAAGCTTCCTGTTTTTTGCTTTTCTTATGTTTTGTGATTCTGAACTAATTTAAAGTTTTTGTTATGAAAATTAAGACAATCCTGCGGATACTGCCTGCCTCTCTAGTTTTATTTCTCGTCTGTATCACTTTCGTTAAAGTTAATCGGTTAATAGTTAATATCGGACCTATATCTATGTCACGGGTTCGAACCATTAGTAAGTTAGTGAGATGTGTTACTAAATAACCTGAACCACCATTTATTTTACGAAGAGGTTTAATTAAATGATTGATTTTGTTAGGCTTTTTTTTCATTTTCGAAACATGTAATGGGTTATAAGGCCTTAAGTGGCCCATTTATGATCTGTTATGTTTAATAGATTTACACTCACGAAAAATAAACGTTCGTTTTAAAATCCAGAAACAGTATGAATAAAAATTAGGGTGGGATTCACACCTGCGACGGAGAGAGCAGCAGCTGCGAAACTCCGACGAGCCCTAAAGCCTTTTCTCCTCTTTGGGTTTGCGATGGAATCTAACGCGAGGAGGAATATTACCATAACTCAGGTTTCTTCCCCTTCTCCCAAGTTCTCTGTGTATCGGAACCCTTCTCTCGCCGCCGCTTCCACCGCTAATAGCCTCCGTCCTTCGAAATCCGTCCTTTTGTTCATATTCTTCCTCTCCACTGCTTCCGCGTTCTCTCTCGTTTCTTTCATGGCTGGGTAAGTTCAGAGCAATAGCTTAATCTTCGCACTGGAGTTAAAGCATTGCCTCTTTAGTCTTATGCAGCTATGTTTTCGATTATTTATATTCTTAGCGTATTTCTTCTCTTTTGCTTACTGTGTGATTTATGTTGAATCGCTATTTGGGAACGATCTCTTTTTGTAGGGAGAAGCGCTTGACAAGTGCTTTAACACTTTTGAAAATATCTCAAGAGGCTGCTTGTGAGTTGCATTATCTCCTCTGGGATTTCATTAGTTTAGTTTCTTATTGATATTTTAATATATACCTTATGCTTTCAGATGTTACTGTAAAGGTGTGGCAAGGGCTAGTGACTTTGTTATGTGTTGGTGCAATGGTGGCTTTCTCTAAAGGCATATCTATGCACAGAGCAAAGTTTGCTGCTCGAGCAGAAACTAAATCTTCCTCTAAAGAAAGTAAAGATCAGTTCTCTCTATCAAATCGTCAGCTTGAACTTCTCGGGATAAAGAAAAAACCTGATCAGTGTTTATCTAAATCTCCAAAGAGTCGTCCTGCGTTGAAACCTTCACAGCCATTGGAGCCTCTTGTCCCTATACACCAAACTCTTACTGGTTCAGCGCATAAGTCTTCTGGTGGCGGTGGTGATAAGCGACAGAATAGTCCATTTAGCACTCCATCCAAACAAATGGGTTCACCGTCTTTGTATCTTGTACCTTCTAATTCACCAGCTTCTTCTAACCGTGCTTCGTCTGGTCAGGATAAGGCTGTTAATAGTCCTTGGTCTGGTAGGCGAAGTTCTGCAAAAGACATCACCACGGAAGATCAGCTTGAGCAGCTTTTGGCAGATATAGATGAGAAAATCACTGAGTCAGCTGGTAAGATCCGGACACCTCCACCAACAGTTGGGAGTTTTGCCATGGCTAGTCCCAATACTATTGGTGGTTCAACCGGTGCATCGGGGACTACTAGGAGTACACCACTAAGATCTGTCAGGATGTCTCCCGGGGCTCAGAAATTTACGACTCCTCCAAAGAAAGGACAGGGTGATTTCCCCAACCCAATGTCTTTAGAACAAGCTATCGAAGGTTTTGGAAACTTAGGTATCTATCCTCAGATAGAATACTGGCGTGACCGACTAAGGCAATGGTGTTCCTCAGTTTTGCTCAAACCTTTGCTTAACAAGGTTGAAACCAGTCATATTCAGGTTTGTTTCTGTACTTTTTTATAAATTACACTGATCTTTCTGTTGATAAATGAGCTGATGACCACATTTATTCAATTTTTTCATGCGTGCAGGTGATGCAAACGGCATCGAAGCTAGGTGTTACCATCACTGTAAGTCAAGTTGGGAGTGATCTGCCAAAAAATGGAACAGCTACCTCTGCCATACCTGTTGATCGAACAAAGGCGTGGCAGCCATCTTACTCTCTTGATGAAGATGGTCTTCTTCATCAATTACGTGCTACCCTTATACAGTCTATTGATGCTTCCATGCGTAAGTAACTTTCTTAAAAAATTTAGGTGATGTGTTCAAAAAGGTTGTCCTTGTTAAGTTGAAGGGTTGTTCTATTGTTTTGAAATGAATGCATTCAACATCTGATTTAGATATTAATGATATCATGTCATTTTATCTGTTGTTGCTTAATGTAACTTCTGCCGTCTGCAGAAAAACTGCGGACAGAGAACCAGCAGTTTCAGCAGCAGCAAATGCAGCAACAAGCGGCGCTAATACCTGTGATGCAGGAATGCGTTAATGCTATAAGCGAACATCAGAGGCTCCATGGCTTAATGAAAGGAGAGTGGGTCAAGGGTCTCCTTCCACTCAGCAGCATACCAGCAGATTACACCGTGCAAAGAATCCGAGGTAACAAACATTACAAAAACTCCATTCCAGAGATTCTCGACTAATCCTGACTATCTTTAACTCTTGGCAGAGCTTGCTGAAGGAACTTGTGTGAAGAACTATGAATACAACGGAAGGGCAGAAACTCGTGATAGAAACAAAAAATGGAGCATGGAGCCTCCAACTGATTCTCATCTGCTTCTCTACTTGTTCTGTGCCTTCTTGGAACACCCAAAATGGATGTTACATCTCGACCCCAGCTTTTATACAGGGACTCAAGCGAGCAGGAACCCATTATTCTTGGGGGTTCTGCCTCCAAAAGAGAGATTCCCAGAAAAGTACATAGCTGTGGTATCAGGTGTGCCTTCTACACTCCATCCTGGTGCATGTGTGCTTGCTGTAGACAAGCAAATTCCCCCAACGTTTGCCTTGTACTGGGATAAGAAGGTGCAGTTTACTCTTCAGGTAAATGACCAATGCTTTTATTTGAATCATAAATACGCCTTGAATAGTTACATAAGCACAAAGGATGTGAATGTTTTTACTGGTAATGTTAACAGGGAAGAACAGCATTATGGGACTCTATGTTGCTGATGTGCCACAGAATCAAGGTGGGTTATGGAGGTGTTGTTCGCGGAATGAATCTTGGTTCTTCAGCTCTTAACATCCTACAAGTTGTTGATTCCGAAACTGACGATTGAAGCTTACTCATCTCTTCTACCATTTATAAGGAAACTTGATTTTGCTTGAGCCGATGCTAAGTTTTGTTGGGCAGTGGAGAATTGTTAGGAAACCGCGGAGGTTGAATTGTTAGGAAACCGCCATGCTATTTTACAATTGTTAGACTCTAGTGTAGTGAGAGTAGTTGAATGGGTTTCAGAACTTTACCATGTGAGCATAAATTTGAGACACTACGCAATACACTTTTTAGTGTAAGAAACCTCTGACTACCAAACTTGTGTCCATGTTTTCACTGTAAGTCTGTAACTTTTACATGGAAACTGAAAGTTTTAAGGAAAAAAAAAACAGTATGAGTTTAAAAAACATAGAAAACCAAAAACCTCTCCAATATCTCTTTTTGTCTTCATCATGCTAGAGTGTCGAAGTTTGAAGCCAAACCTATCTAACTAATCTTGAAAACCAAAGGGATATGATGTATCACAGTTCTTTGTCTTGAAGCTGAGATTTTTCTGCTGCTTTTTCAGTTTCTTCTACAACAAACGTCTTAAGAGATTCAACATCTCTTTTCCCTGAGTTTACAACAAACAAACAAACAAACACATGTATGTAACAAAAACAAGATCTCTGAAAGAACTAGATGGGTGCATGTAAAAGCAAGTTTTGACCTTGATATTTGGAGACTTCTTCACCATTGTAAAACAGCTTAAATGTTGGATAAGAATGAATCTCAGCTTTGGTGCAAACAGCTCTGCTTGTACCACAATCCACTTGACCGATCTCTATTTCGTCGTCTCCTTCCATTGCTTTTCCAAGTTCCTCCCACAAATTCCCCAATTTCTTGCTGACACAATCATATCCAAATCTCATCAAGAAAGTGATAAACAAATCTCAAAACTACACAGCTACATATTGTTACATGAAACAAGAATTACTAACCAATGCTTACACCAAGGCACACAAAATTTAACAAACCAAGCCGTATCCTTCTCCTTCACCTAAAACAGACAAATTTTGTAACTATCTGATTCCATTGTAACACTAGATTCCACATAGATGAAGATAAAGAAGAGCTTTTAGATCCATTACCTTGTCGGAATAGGTTTCTGGGGTTAGTGTAATGACTTCCGCTTTCGTTAATTCGATTGTAAGGGAAAGTACAAGTATGATCATCATAGCTATAAGCCGAGCATCGAGCTTCATCGTATCAAAACCCCCAATTTTCTCTGTAACTTTATCTTCCAATTTTGGATCTTAGATGTGTCTGAAATCGCTTACCTTCTTTGAATCAAACACAGAGAGAGAAGACGAACAAAACTTTAATCTCTTTGCTTTCTCTCTCCTCGCTGATCACTTTCTTTTGGGCCCTAAATGGGCCTTTGGGCTAATCTACTTATAAATATGGGCTTTATTTATGTGAGCCTTATAGGCCTATTATATAAACATCAACAAATATTATATGCCTTATATGAATATAACCAAAAAATAACAGTAAATATTAAAAACATTATCTTTTGGATAGATTAATTAGACATACGATGTGTCCACAAAATACTATCACGACGTGTTATCAACGACACGTGTGTTACTCTTACTAACTTTTCTCTTTTTGACATTAAAATCGTGTCTTTAATTAATATATAGTTCCTTGTCTTAAAATAAGAGAAGACAAGTTTAGTTTTTCATACACTAGTCTTGTCTTTTTTTAGCCACTTCGACACAACCAAAGCTTAAATTGTCCACAAGAAACGGTGCTAGCTCTATCAACAATGGCTATTGTAGAAGAACCAATACTTTCGAGATTAGATCGTATTGATTATATGGTGAGGAAGCTAGAGGAGTTGAAAGTAAACTCACCAAGAAGCTCGAGCCCATCGACTCCATCAAGTGAGACTACTACTCGACCATCTTCACTAGACATGTCTTCTTCACCGAGTAGGAGCATAGGGAAGGTTCGTGCTCGGTCGATAGAGCAAGTCATGGAAGAGACTGAACGTAAAGGAACTTTGTTAGAGAGACTAAACAATGTTGAAGAACAAGTTCTTAAGCTTTGTTCACATCTTGAAGAAGAAGTTAAAGAAGAGAAGATGAAGATAAAGACAAAGAAGAAGGGATTAAAGAAGTTTGTTGATAAAGTTGTTGGATCTTCTTCTCCTACTAGTTTACATTCTAAGAGTTGGCGTTGTTAAATGTTAATTAGCAACATTTTACTTTTGTTTATGTAATCATCGAAATTATAACAAAAAAAAATATAAATTTTATGTTTATGGTATTTGGTAGATTTATTGTTATCCATGTATAATTTACAAAATAGATTCTTGATATCCTTTATATATCCAAATATATATATATATATATATATATAACACAATTTTTCGCCAACTGTTTATAAGCTGACTTTTCTTGAAAACTGTTAAATGTGATATAAACGTTTTATCACGAGTCACCTGTTTAGCGATGCAAAGACAGTAATTAACAAAGTGTATAGTCTTTAAACACACATTAATCTGTGATTATTAAATATCCCATTTAATTAATTAATATCAATACGCTATTGTTTCCTTATATTTTCACTTTTCCCCTTTATATTTATGCAATTTTCAGAAAAAACTCCGATCTCCATCTCTCTCTCTCTCTCTCTCTAACATCATCATCGTCTCAGGATCGCAATTCACTGATCGATTAGGGTTTCTCGACGAACTCAAAAGCGTAATCGCTACTCTTGAACCTGTGAAGAATTGATTACCTTAGAGATTCACTTTCTAGGTTTTTGCGGCGGATCTAGTCAAGTTCTCCTCCTCCTCCTACTCCTACTCCTAAAGCTACGGCGAAGCTTTTTTCAGTCCCGTTCTTCCTTTGCAGATATGTTCTGGAAGCTAACGTCTCTCTCTGCTTCGTCTCCTGTGAGTTTTTAAGAGTTTCTTCTCTTGTCGTCTATGTCCACTTGTATCGTTGCTTTCTCCCTCGATATTGATTTTTTCGTTCATCTTTTTCTGGGGAAATAGTGGATGGTTTCTCTTAATTCATAATATTCGAAATACTTAAGTTTCAATTTATGTGAATTATACATACCTATCGCTTCTGTGACGCTTTTTCTTCTCACATGTGTTCTACTTGAGTAAGTCTATAACACAATCATCAAGCCTTGTAGATATATGATTTACGCCCTTTCTTTTGCTTCTTCTCTTGAACTTGAGAATGTAGTCATATCACTTTGGTTCATCATAGTTTTGAAATTGCTTGTTTGTTGATGTTATAAACATAGGTGGATACAATATTAGACAAAGAGAATTTCACTTTGGAAGAGCTTCTTGATGAGGAAGAAATTATTCAAGAATGCAAGGCTTTGAATAGCCGACTCATAAATTTGTAAGCTTTTTAACTGTTTGTACCTTCCTTTTACTCTGTTTCATAAAACCTGATAATGCCTATGCTGGGCGTGGAAGACAATGTTTTTTGTGTTTCTGGGGTTTTAGTTGATGAATTCAATATATTATTCGTATTTTTGTTGGAATACTTTATGGATTGGGTATTAATGTCTGCAGTCTAAGGGACAGAGCTCAAGTGGAGCAATTATTGCGGTATATTGTGGAAGAACCTCCTAGTGATGCTGATAGTAAACGTGCTTTCAAGTAATATTATTCATTGTTTCTTAACTGTAGTTACCTTCTCTCACCCTTCTTTTTTCCCTTCTAGCTAATAATTGATTCTTCTTCTCTTAGGTTTCCGTTCATCTCTTGTGAAATATTTACATGTGAAATTGATGTTATTCTAAAAACTTTGGTGGAGGATGAAGAGGTACCTTTCCTTTAAATGACAGTTCGTATTTTTCGTTCTTTGTTCATCTTGAATATGTTTTATTGTTACCTTAGATTTCATTTGTCGTATTAACTCATATATCTTGCAGTTGATGGATTTACTTTTTTCCTTTCTGGAACCAAGTCGTCCTCACAGTGCATTGCTGGCAGGCTATTTCAGCAAGGTACTCTCCCTCTTACAATACATAAGTTTGCGTATTAGCCATCCTCCGATAGTGTAATTTGTTATATATCGTATGGCTTTAATCATTTTGAGGCTTTGAGATGTGCTTCTTACTTGTCTACGTTGGTTTAGGTTGTCATTTGCCTTATGATCAGAAAGACTGCTGCGCTTATGACTTATGTGAAAGTAAGTAATAACATATACTAAAACGGATGGTAACCTTCTTTTTTGCTTTTTATCTTTGCATGAGCAACGGTATCTGTTTACTTGTATAGAGATATAGTTATTTTCCATCAAACCCTTTAGATAAGACAACTTTAAAATATGACTTCTTCTCTGCTAATTGTGCCATTTGGAATTGATATTACTTTGCATTGTAATCTTGAAAGATACATGTTTGTCGACTTAGTACATCGTAACAAGATGAGATTGACATGACTCTAGTCTTCAACCGAATCGTATAATTTATATTGTTTCATGGTGCCAACACTGGCTGTAGTTCTCAAAGTAATTTTTGATCATCACAGGGGCATGAGAATGTTTTCTGCCAGTTGGTTGATTTGATTGGGATAACATCCATCATGGAGGTAATTAGTTTGTCTTAGACTCGGTGCAACTTGGTGTGGCCTCAAGAGTTCATTTTTGCTATTATATTTATGGGATATTGTTTAGGTTTTGGTTCGCTTGGTCGGGGCTGATGATCAAGTCTATCCCAACTTTCTGGATGTGATGCAATGGTTGGCTGCTAGCAATCTACTTGAAATGATCGTGGACAAACTTAAACCATCTGTAAGTAGTAAAGCTTTTCTTTAATCATTCCAAGTGAAAGAGGATTGTGACGGTCTGTTTTAATGACTATATGGTGATGTAAACCTGCCCTGGTATACGTAGTTATTTTATCATCTACAATATTTTCTAACTTGAATCAGAGTACTCCAGAGGTTCAGGCAAATGCTGCAGAAACATTATGTGCAATTTCTCGCAATGCACCATCAGCTCTAGCTACACAACTCTCTAGCCCTGGGTTTGTAGTCTTTCTTCCCTGATTGATTCCTAATGCTTCAAAAGAAATCAAATTATTCCATATGACATCAATACTGATTTCCTGTTTTTGCAGCTTCGTTTCTAGGATATTTGGACATGCTCTTGAAGACTCACACTCAAAATCGGGTCTAGTTCATTCACTTTCAGTCTGCTCTTCTCTGTTGGATCCAAGGAAATCTGCTGTGTCATCATCTATGTTCAATTCTTATAGAGGTCAACATATGTTCGAGTCTCCTATCTCTGTGTCCCAGGAGACTATTAATGCCATGCTGCCTAAACTCAGTAAGTTGGCCCCCTATATTTTAAGATCTTCACATGGCCATCAATATTCTTTTTTCGACCTATCTTGGGTGGATGCTTATCATCTGATTTTGCACATTGGCAATAGTAAACAAACCTTTTATTATGTGATATTTCTTTCAATTTGCTAGTTTGATCTTCATTGCTCTATAATTTAGTTTATGTTGATCAATATCTTTTTTCTTTCTTTCTGCAGGCGACTTGCTTATGCTTCTCACGGTAGCGTCTGACAGCACAATATTGCCTACAACATATGGTGAACTGAGGCCTCCTCTTGGAAAGCATCGTCTAAAGGTCAGGCCCAAAAATTGATACTCAAGGGAAGAAATTATAGGATCTAGGACAAAAATAGGGCTTTTAATATCTGTAAAGTCTTTCTGCTTCAGTGGACTCATCCCTGTTTTCTGTTTCAGATTGTGGAGTTTATTGCAGTTTTGTTAAGAACTGGAAGTGAAGCTGCACAAAAGGAGTTAATTGGCTCAGGAACAATTAAAAGAACCCTTGATCTATTTTTCGAGTAGGCACTTGCTAAAATTATACTCTTGATCTCAGTATTGCTTTTCTACTGGATCTTAAAGAATCAATTACTGTCAACATATGAAGGTACCCATTCAATAACGCTCTGCATCATCAAGTGGAGAGTATAATACTTTCCTGTTTGGAAAACAAGAGTGATTTGATGGTTAACCATATTCTTCGAGAATGTAATCTGATTGGCAAATTCATCGCATCAGACAGGAACTCGAATCTTTCAGGTGATAGCCAGGTATTACCATTTGCTATATTCACAATCACTGTCCACTGGTATATGACCGTCACCTTAAGGTGGCTCCAAATTAGAGCTCGACTCATTGCTTCATTGTTCATTAGCTGAGTAAATATTCTCTGCGATTTGTTTTCTTTTCGTGTGAGGTAGCCTACTGTAGCTGTTACTGGTAAAAAGCCTCCTCGGGTGGGATATGTTGGACATATTACAAGAATATCAAATAAAATTGGTCAGCTGAGTAACAGCAATGGCCAGATAAAAGCTTACCTTCAGGTTGGTATTTACAAATATACAATCTGATGCGTAGTTTTTCTTTTGCCACCTTTTGCTGATTTGGTTTTGTTCATTCTCAATATTTAGGAAAACTGTGAATGGAATGAGTGGCAAGGTAGTGTTTTGCAGGAGCGCAACACTGTTGAGAATGTCTACAGATGGGGATGCGGGTACATTCATTAACCTCCACTCACTAATCATATAGTAACCATCAAAAATGACCAGTCATTGCTACATCACTCTGATTATGGATCTTAAAAATTCACGCCTGATCATTGCCCATCTCAAATGAGGCCACACAACGGTGGTTTGGATTTTATTTTCACACTTGGTTGTAAACATTCGTAAACCCACTGTTACATGTAGGCGCCCAACTACAGTCCAAGATAGTACAAGAGATAGCGACGAGGAAGACAAGGATTACGATGTTGCAGCTCTAGCCAATAATTTAAACCAAGCATTTAGATACAAAATGTATGGAAACGATGACAATGAAGAGGTATATATTCTCATCCTAATGTTTTCCCCCTCTTTTATGAACGACTTACCCTAATACTTAATTTATCATCTTTTCTTGTCAGGACAACAATGCCCTCGATAGAGACGACGATGTGAGTCTTGCACTCTTCCCCTTTTCATCTTAAAACCTTTCAGCATCTTTCATAACAACATGATATATACACGCATCATTAAGAAATGGATGGAATTTGTTCATCATATGCAGGATGTATACTTTGACGATGAATCCGCGGAAGTGGTAATTTCATCTTTAAGACTTGGGGATGACCAAGGAAGGTGAGTTTTTCATTTTCTTTTATCTACTGATATTTGTCTCCTCTATAGACCCTTGCTCGGTTATTGCATTTTGATTATTGAGATATGGCATTTTCTCTAAGCAATGACTTATATTTTTCTCATTGCTTTGCTGCAGTTTGTTTACCAATTCAAATTGGTTCACATTCCAAGACGACAGATTTGGCAGCACACCTTCTGACCCAGCAGGTTCCAATGTGATAGAGGATGTGGAACTGAACAGAACCTTTCATGCCAACAATAGCAGCAGCGATGACGACGAGGTTGTGGTTGGAGAAGATGATGAGCTAAGCGTAAATCCAGGAGACAAAGCGACAAACATAACTGAAACCAACTTCCAAATTGAGAGTCCACTGGGGTTCTTCGATTTCAACACGTTGGATAAAACAGAAGAAGCTTTTGCTGAACAGCCACCCGAATGGGTTGGGTGGGGAGAACCATCTTCCGATATACAAGTGAGTGGCAACCCATTCATTGATAACGAAGATGATGATGATGATGATGATAGCAAGACAATGATGAACCTCGACATACCAACGCTTGAGATAAAACCCGACGACCCAGTGGTTCCAAACGGGTCATCCCCTACAGAAAGATCGATGTTCGAGAAGGACGTAGAGTTTGTAGGAGTGGAAGCAGAAGGGACAGAGAAAGCGATGGAGCAAGCGATAAAAGAAGGAATAGTAGGAGAAGCCGGAGCAATGAAGAGAAACAAAATGGAGACTGTTGCAGAGGAAAGTTCAGGAGGGAAAGAGTTCAACGATAATAACTACTGGAAAGTGGATCAACAAGTTGGAGATGTGGAGTGAAAAATAAAACAAGTTAGCTAATCTTGTACATTGTGATTTTGTATAAGAATAGAGTAATAATGAATGAAAAACTCTGTTTTTTTTATTAGTTTGAAAAAAAAAGCTTCTCTTTTATAATTAGGTACTCGTTTGTTGTCTGTTTTATTTTTATTGTACTTTGCTTACCACGAATGTTTGTTATTAATCGATGAATCGTGTCTTCCTCTTTAAATTGGTTTTGCTCGACTACCACCATTAATGTCAACAACAAAAATAATACGTATGGTTATATCAAGAGATAACTTGCATTTAAAATCGTGAATGTACTAACAGTAGATAAAGACTATAAAATCTAAAACCATGTTTGATATATCTGATGAGACATGAGGACTTCTAAGGTTGACTTGACCATGGAAACGTAAGCTTCATTTACAGAGACAGTCTCTGTCTCAGATCCCTACACTATTCTTTTACCTTGTGTTGTTCCATGTACTTTTTATCTGCTTCTGCCACACGGTTCTGGAACATGGACCATTCATTTCTGCATCTCTCTCTAACCTGAAAGTAAAAGGAAAACACACATATTGAGTCTCACCAGATGATTAGGGAAGAAGGAGGTTTCTACAAGTAAGTATAATAGATAATGTGTGCTTATTATTATTACCCCTTGCCATGGAGATTTCCCTTCTTCTGAATGGCCCTGTCAAATTACATTCATGAGTCAACAGATCATTCCCAGATATAAGAGCAGAGTTATCTACGAAACAGGAGGCAAAATCACCTGATTTCCAAGGGAAGGAATCACTTGATGGATAATCCATTGTGAATCTACCACACCAATCTTCTCATGAGCTGGCTGCAATTGGTAGATAATGCATTCAGACAGAGATTTAACAAGGAGCGTCCGTAACATAAACAAAGCTGTTTCGAATGATTTACACAGGAAGAAGAGGGCTTTATCTAACCTCAACACATCGTCTGAGAGCAAAATCGAGACCCCATCCATGAACAAGATCATTCTGCACCAGATACAAACAAGGTTTTCAACGGACCAACTGATGGTCTAGAGAAGAAGACACCTTTTGATATACTGATAACCAAATTGGATTCACTCGCCAAGTCTACTGACTATAAATATGAGGTTAACACAAACCTGAATCATATGCCATACACATCGCCATGCTTCTCTAGAAAACACAGGTGCCATAATCTCAACAAACCTGCAGGTGGAGTATCACCAAACATGATTAAGCACCTTCAGCGAGGCTAGGCAAAGAGAGAGTGGGACAAAGAGTCTACAGAAACTTACGCAGCACATGGAGGTAAATGTGGATCACTGCACCATCCTGGTTTTTCTTTTGTTTCTCTGTTCACCAGTCGAAAAACTTAGGGACAGATTTAAACTAAAAGGAAAGGTAAAAGAGAGAGATAAAGAGCTCATACTTGTGGACATCTCGGTCACCTCTCCTCTTTGTCATTTCCCATGTAAGTCCGTTGTTTGGCTCTAAGCCTGGTTGAGAAATCTCCAAACCATGCTTCTTAACCAGCCCAATGTACCTGAAAAGTAACAAAACAAAGTAACAAACTGTAAAGATTGTCACTGATTTGTAACTACGATTTCCGTCAAGTAGCTCACCTGTCTGCATTGAAGTGCTCGACTCCAAGATCTTCATCCCATATGAATATATACTCATAAGCCGAGACAACATCAGGATGCAAAAATCTCTTTGCATACCACCTGAAAAATGTAAGTTATGTAACACAGTAACAACCAGAGGCTTATATCAAGCAAATTTTCATGAGTGTTTGAAGAACGGTGTGTACTGTGCTGATCTCCATCAGATGTCTCACCATTTCGTTTGCTTTTTTGCACTGATATGTATTGCGTTTTTTGACCATTCAAACTGGTCCCACTCGGTTATCCGGCCATCATAATGGAAAAGCAAAATTTGGAAATCTTCAGAAAACTGAAACAATGGAGATGAAACCACACATCTTAGTGTTAATACTTAATAGTATTTACACAAAGGATCGTATAACATTGTAAACAGAAATTGAGAAATTTCAGAACCTTCTTAACAGCTGCATTTATATTATTCCTCTGCTCAAACCCAACTGTAAAAGTTACGAGATACTTTGGTTTCTTCTTCAAATCCTGCAGAGGTTATGCGTTTTAAAACAAACTCAAATCCCTATAATGTTAAACTATACCAACTATACACGTTGCACTTGGTAGATCAAGAAGATAATACTATAACTCACTTCACTAGGTTCACCCCATAATCTGCGTAAGTAAAAATCTGATTCAGCCACAACAATCCCTGGAGGGAGCAGTTCTGCACCACGCGGATTGCTTGGAACATATATCTGACAAACATAAAGACAGAAATGATAAACCAAAAAGCAAAAGAAATGCACATACACATGAATATGCATTACTTAACTACAATCTACAATAGAAAAACCTTAGGAAATTGTCTAGAACCAAAATCTTCAGATGATCTTCCGCGAGGAAATAATTTGCCGTCTGACATGACTACATCTAGAGATGACATAAGTCCTGAAGGTAAGTTGATCTGCAGAATGCAAAATAACATATCAACCGGTGAAAAAGAGACATAGCAAGGAAGATACACACCTATGTATCCTCACTTCATATACCTTTGCAAGGGAAACTGATGGTATTGTGATGCCAAGAAAAAACCCAAACACTATCCCCAAGATAGTCGTTACGATAAGCTTTGCGTTTTCATTTGTTCTCCTCGGAACACCGCTGAAAAAAAAGATTCAATTTTTAAAGTAATTTTTGAGACTTGAAAGCAACACACAGAAACTCAATGATCACAAATCAAGCAGCAAAGAAAATATACCTCCGGTGCACAGTCCCCATCAGATGTGAAACCCTGAAAATCTACTCCCAAGTCTTGACGAAATATTCTGTCTTTGATTACTAAACAATCATGGAAAGTAACCTAAAAAGGAACCAAAATCAGGAGTTTATAATTTATTGACCTAATTGATGTGGAAAGACATAACCGTCCAATATCTTAAAACAACATATTAAATTAAATAGCTGATTTAAAACCATTCACAAGTTATAACATCGCCTCAAGCGTAATAACTCAGAGCGCACACACACACACACACAATTTCGACAAAAAAATCCACAGTGAATTATATAATTGAAAGCAGAGAAGAAAAAACATGTCGTCGGAAAAAATCAATAGACATGAATGATTAAAACTATTTAAAACACAAAAGCATGACAAACATATCAAAATCTAAACAGACGATATCGAAATACACAACGGATAAATCAAAGAGAAATCGTAGGAAAACGAGATGGTGCTTACGGGGAGATTTCACAGAAGCAAAACTTGTAAATTAGGTTTCGGAGTCGCTTCTCCGATCTCGCACTGTGTGTGGTGAAGTCAGGACAAAAAGAAAGAGCCGATTGTTTGTTTGTTTGTTGTTTTGAGGTTAATAATAAATATTATTACTACCACCAAATATAAAAACTAAAAAGAAAAAGGAAACAAAAAACTTTAATTTTGTTTTTTTGCAACAAGACCCCACACCACTTTTTATTTTTATGAAATAAGCTCACCTAAATCTGCATACGTGTCCTCCTTACCATTATCTTTGCTTATACCCAGAAGACAAATCAAAAACAAAGGTCTATATATTGGGCTTTTATCCATTAAGTCAAAATCAGCCCAAAATAACAAATATATGCGAATCCAGAATCAAAACCCAAGCAAAAGTTTTATATCAGCCAAATTACCACAAATTGAAGGATAAGAAAAACCAAAGAACCATTTCACACAAATCAAATCAAACCAAACCCCTTTTTATTAGTTTTTTTCTTTTCTGTCAGATTCAACGTTGGCCTTCACGAGCAGGGGACTGTTTAGGTGTTTGTACCCCCAGTTCCTGAGACCTAGTCACCATACGAGCCATTGCTGTCGTCTGATAAGCCTGCGGTGCTGCGTATCCAGGTGCCGTTGGTGAGTATCCAGGTGCCGTCGGTGCGTATCCAGGGGCCGTTGGTGAGTATCCAAAGCTTGATCCGCATACCGGTCCACGAGCGGTTGCTCTCTGAGCCGAATGCGAACTCATGCTCGAGTAAGCGTAAGCTCGACCTGAAGCACGGTACATACTCCGGCTCGTCATCCTTTCTTGCAATGCACTCAACTCCGCGGACAACGATCCACAAAGCCTATCACTTGATTGAGCAGACACTGTCTCCGACAGTTCCCTCTCGCGGTTTCTCAGAAGACCAACGGCCGCGTTCAGGTCGCCAGCATCGGCTAAAACCCTTGCCTCCGACATTGCTTGTGAAGCAAGGAACCTGTTTAGTTGCCTGTCTACCTCTATGGACACCACTTCATCCCCTGTTAGCTCCATTGGTCTTTGGATGCTTAGTTCTCCCGATTCCACACGGATTATCTCATTCGTAATAGGATCTTTGTAGACGCACCAGACCTTCAGCAACGACATAGATTCAGGCTCAGCACGCACGTTGTCGCAGCTCGGAATTTCAAGGATCACAAGGAAGTCCCTTTCTTCTTCTGCGTACATGTCTCCCACATCGATCGTCGCTGTTCTTGCATCAGACGATACGCGGCTTCTGTAGCTTCCTGCTTTTATGGATGATATTTTCAGGCCCTGCTCGTGGAGGCACTCGATCTCAACAGCCTGTTCAAGAATCACGACGCTGAGAAGCCCTCCAATGCATTGCGCAAAAGCATCCCGAATCACATCCTCTGCTTCGATGAACGAAAAAGTGCCGCTAGAGACTTGCGAGATTGTGTGCATCAGCTCAGCGTCGTGATCAGAACCGAACCCGAAGGTATGAATCGGGATCCGGCAAGACCTAGGGAGCAAAGACTCGTAATCCGCTCTGAGACGGACCTCAAAATGATTGAGAGTAAAGTTGTCCTGCCCATCTGACAAAAGCATCATCCCTGAAACCGGGTTCTTAAACCGCCTGTCCTCGATAACTCTAGCACCAATCATCAGCCCCTCTGCGATGTTTGTCCCGCCGCCAGCAACCAAGGAGTTAACAGCCTGGATAGCAGCTTGCTTACCCGTCTCAGTCATCAGTTTAAGAGGGAAAAGCCGCCGAGCCGTGGAGGAGAATGCAATCACAGAGAGCCTATCCTTCTCACCAAGATTCTGAATCACAAAACTCACGGCGTTCTTCATAAGATTTATTTTCATTCCCTCCATGCTACCACTCACATCAAGAACAGCAATAAGATCCAAAGGAGCACGAACACGCCCATCGTCTTCACTCACACCTTCCGCCTTAAGATGAACCAGAACCGCAAAATCACCACGAGAAACCGGTTTAGCCACAGCAGAGACCTGTGGGAACAAACTAACTTCAAGGGCTTGACCGCGAGCAACACCAGTCGGGATCTGAGTCTCTTCTTGAGGCAAAGACTCATCATCTTCAAAACCTCTTTGAGCAAGAAGCACAGGGTCATGGACATGGACAGGGAGAGGGACAGGCTGATCAACAGACACAGGGACTTGCTTCCACTGTGTCCTGCACAAAGGGCAGATCCTGTTTCCATGTCTTACATTGGAAGTTATACAATCAAAGTGAAACGAGTGCGAACACTCTGCAGTAAATATAGCCTTCCCGTCTTCTTTTCTTATCCCATCCAAACAAATCGAGCATCGGCTCTGCACAATAATTTCAAAGAAACCAATCTCAAATCAATCAACACAATCTTTGACCCAAAAAACAACGATTATACCCTAAACCTTAATCGAGTCAATCTATGGATAAACTCAAGCTAATCTCTTAAAAATTCATCAAATTTGTTAATTTTCAAATCATCCACATAAGATACAGAGAAGGGAGAGAGAGAGAGAGGACCTTAGAGAAGCGGAAGCCTGGAGAAGAAGACGAATCAGTGCGAATCGCGTTAACGGATGATCTTGAGCCATCGCTTGAAGAAGGAGAGGACGGGTCTAGGGTTTGGGGGAGATTCGATTTCGCTTCACGCAAGTTGTTTGTATTCTCCATTGTATAATCTCAGAGAAAGAAAGGAGAAATTATAAACGAAGAATAATGAGAAAGTTTGATGAAAAGATCAAAGGAGACTTGTAAGACGAAGTATAAGAAGAAGAAGAAGCGGTTTGCGAAGAAAGAGCGATTTGTTCAATTTAAAGATTACGTCTACTGTCTATTTATTTTTATTTTATTTTATTTTAGGTTTAACTTGAATGTGACGCTACCATGGCTTAAATTATTGACAAGTGTCATATACATGTATATTTCCTTTTTATGCCCATTTTTCTTTTCCATTTTTTGGTATCTTTTCCATTTGTGCATAAGGCAATATTTATTTATTTTGACTTTTAATCTTCAAGAAATTAAAGATATTATGTTACATTATTATACGTATCCAAAATAATTCTAAAGAACAATCTTTTTAGATTTAGTTTGGATTTTTAGTAATAATCTTGACTATATATATGGACTAGAAATAAATTAAATCCATCACAACTATATATATATTTGATCGACACAAAAGCGGCTCATTTTTAGGAGAACGAGAGGCCCAACGGCCCATTATCAAATTATATGTTTAACAACACTATGCTATTATGAAAATTTTAAATTATTTGTTTATTAATGTAACAACAACACTTGAGATAGTTAAATATGGTGCCATGTTGTTGTGTAAAGTTTCACTAAACGATCGTTTCTACGCTGAAGCGGTCTAGCATTTGTATTCGATTCCTGCAATAACAAAAAAAATATATATTGTATTAGCATATAGACTTCTTATAACTTTATTAGAAATTAAAATTTATATAATCACATCACATTAAAAGTTAACAAACAAAAAATAAAGATTCGATACACTCACATCGTGTACAGACACGCGAAGTAGCTTCAATTGTTTTATAGTCACAGTCCTCACCTATATACATTTTTCGAAATATATTGAAAAAACCAATGTATATAAATTAAAGACTAATTAACTTTTTTAAAACTATATAGTTAATTAGTTATTTAATAAATAATACCTCTTTGGAGATGGACCAAACAACATTTTCAGAGCAAGGAGGAGTTGTAAGTGATCCTAAATATCTATAATAATGTTTTGATTCAAAATCAACTCTTATAGGATCAATCATTCCCACATATTCTTCTGCCTCAGGTGTATCACTTATCTTCCTCAATTTGCTTTCCAACTAATCATTTTTGATTAATAATTTGTTAATTAATTAGTACTAATTATTAACTATAAAAGAAGCATTGATCATGGTTTATTAAAAACATAATACCGAAAGGAGAAACAAATCAGGTCTTCCCAATTTGTATAAGAAAGCTACAACAGCGATACGTCCATCTTTGCTCTCATGAACCATATGTTCTTCTAGAACAAACCTATCACGTATATAATTTTTATTATTATTAATATTCAAACTTTGCATGCTATTTTATTAGACGTAAGTATCAAAATTTGACAAAAAAATAAGAAAATGTACGTAATAATACCTTTTGCCATTGATTGTGTGTTCAGAAAAAGAGTGCCAATGAATCTGTTGAAGTTGATATTCAGTACCATTAATACTAATACCTAAACCTGTATTTCCTCCTTCAAATTTCAACTACAACATTAACAAAACAAAAAACATTATAATATACAAAACACAAAAAAATAAATAAAAATATTGAAAAAAAGATTATATATATATATAGTGCATGGTTATAAATTAGTTATACCATAATATCATGGCCTCTGTTTTTAATGGTAGCATTAGAAGGCAAATAATGGCTACGAAGTGGACCAAGATAATGATCAATCAAAACTCTTTTGTCCGTAAGATCGATAGGAGATTGCATTATGCCATTACCACACAATGCCCATTCTGGCTTTATTGTTCCCCATCTCTCTGGTCCTTTCTCTCCATTCTTCTCGTAGTTAAACTCCTTTTCATCCTCTAAATCATTTTAATTAGTTTATATTCAAATAATGGTTATTACATGCACGTACGTACAAGTCTATTGTTAATACAAATTATTTTAAAAAATATGATTAGAGAAGTTGCAAATAATATAATAATAGCTTACCACCGTCTCCATGACCTTGTGAACATGAAACAGTGGCAATAGATATAAGAATAAGGACATAAATGCTTTTTGTTGTTGATATCTTCATTCTAGAGAGAGAGAGAGAGATGTGAATGAATTAAGATTAAAGTTTTTTTTGGTTGAGCTAAACTCTTATAAAAGAAGATTAAATGGTTGATTAAATAATTAGTTGTATTGTATCTATCTTCTTTTATATTTCGTCACTCAAGATAACAAATCTTACGTGCATTATTTTATTCCTACTTTTCACCCTTGTTTTTCTCTAGTTTATACTTTTTTCGGTAATTCTTTAAATTTGTGTAGTTAGACAAGAGGTTATGTAGATCTTTGTGTGAATCACCAAACTAAAATTAATGTATTTAGTTAGTTGTAAATACAATCTTGGTGTGTTTAATTACATAATAATTTAATTTCATAAAAGAACTAAACTTTCCAAATTAAAACTAAATTGTTTGCAATAAATCTTTCTTATGTAACTCTTATATAATACTACAAATTTGTTCTTTACATGTATATACTTGCTGACTTACATATATCAATGAATCAATCTATTAAAATTTACTTTTACTTGCTTAGGTAGTCTTGTGTGAAATGTACACTTAACATCCTGGTCTTGACCAACATCATTTTACTGCAACATCAACTTTGTTGTTTTACTTTTACCAGCAGTCATTGCAAGAACACAACCCATCTCTGAAATGGTGAAACCGAGTTCGGTCTCTAGCAATAATCTCCCTTTTGTAAATCTTTGATATAAGCTTTGTAGCCTCATGACAGTTTCTGCAGACTCTTAGATTCTTCACAATTGTGAGTTTAGTCCCCGGCTTCGTACTGATCAACCCAAACGCGATAGCTAGCTTCTCGCTGTGATGTCTCATAGCTCCTTCTTTCGATTCTTCTTCCATCTCTTGCAAGACTTCGGAAGTATCCGGAACAAACCCGGCTTCATTGAGTAAGGCCTCCATCTCTTCTAACATTTCGTAGATTTCTCTGTTCTGTGGATGGAACTTGTCCCCAATGATGAACTCGTGGACCGTTGAGTCTATTTCAATAGAGCTGCAACCGGGGATTTTCTTCATACCTTTATGACTAAGGAGCACTCGCAGTTTTGATACATCGTTCCATCTTCCTGCACTAGCGTAAATGTTAGAAAGAAGCACATAAGAGCCTGAGTTTTCAGGTTCAGCCTCAATGAGCTTTTGTGCAAACGATTCAGCGAGTTTGAGATTCCCGTGCTGCTTGCAAGCTTTGAGAAGGGAGCACCAAATCACTCCATCGGGCTCCATTGGCATCGTGTTTACCATCTCTTCCGCTTCTTTGAATAGACCCGAATGACCCAAAAGATCAATCATGCACCCGTAGTGCTCTAGTTTCGGGGTGATATCGTGTTCCCGTGTCATTGATTTGAAAATTTGGCGGCCAAGTTCTAACATACTTGAATGGCTACACGCAGACAACAAACCAACAAAGGTGATATCGTCTGGTTCAATCCCATTCTTTCTCATTCTTGAGAAAAGATCAAACGCTGCATCGGCTCTCCCGTGCATTGCAAACCCAAAGATCATTGCGTTATAAGAAGACAAGCTTCTATGAACCATACCATTGAACACTTGGTGTGCTGCCTCTATGTCTCCACATTTAGCATACATATCAATGAGGCTAGTTCTGAGGGAAGAAGCATTTGTAACAACCTTTAGTTTCTTGTCGATATACACATGAATCCATCTACCAATATCAATGGCTCCAAGGTGTGCACAAGCAGGAAGAACACTTAGCATCGTAACATCGTTAGGACATTCACCTGATCTCAGCATGTCCTGAAACAACAACAATGCTTCTCTATAAAGATTCATATGTGTGTAACCACCTATCAAAGTATTCCACGAAATTACATCCTTACACCACAATCCTTCGAACAGACCACAAGCTGTCTCTACTTCGCCACATTTTGAGTACAGATCAATAAGAGCATTAGCAACCTTGAGATTCGAACCAAACCCATGTTCATCAATCCATGAATGTACCTCACGACCCAATTCAATACTTTTAGACTGAGCACAAGCAGAAACTACAGTGACCATTGTACTCTCATCTGGTCTAGCATTCATCTTCATCATCTCTCTAAACAAATCAAAAGCTTCTTTATACCAACCGATTTCGACATACCCTGAAATCATTGCGTTCCAGGACACAACATCTTTGACTGTAATTTCATCAAACAACTTCTGGGCACTTTCAATATACCCTTTTGATGCATACCCAGTGATCAAAGCTGTGTAGGAAACAACATCTCTGTGAGGACTTTTATCGAACACCTTATGTGCGTCTCCTAATTTCCCGTTTTGAGCGTCCATAGAGATCAGAGAAGTGTGTACATAGAGATCTAAACCATACCCAAGCTTTAGAACGTGACCGTGTATCTGTTTCCCTTCCTTGAAAGCTTTTGACTTTGCACAAGATCTCAAGAGAAAAGGAAACGTGTAGGAATTAGGAAGAAGACCAAGTGAAATCATACAAACATACACATTGAGAGCTGATGAAATCGGGTAAGAACTCAACGATGCCCCTTGAAACATCGTGTTCTAAATCAGCTCATGAAACGTTTCGTAAAGTCTGCGTAGAGATTAGAGAGTTTTTGCAATTTAGGAGAAGAGAAAGAGAGGAGAATGGCTTCGGAGAATTTCATAGGGAGGATCAGAACAATAAGGCAGGAACAATTTGGGCCTTTATGTTTATATGAATATTATTGGGTCCTTGTGTTTATGTGAATGTTATTGGGCCCTTGTGTTTATATATTTATTGGGCCCTTGTGTTTAAAAGGATAATCGGTAGCTTTCAATACAAGTAACATGGATTTGTTTTATGATAAACATGGTATAAATATACACACCAAAACAGTATGTTGAATGATATTAACTAGCGATTAGCGACGCTATTATTTTTTGTGTAATATATGAAAAACTAAAGAATAGAAGAAAAAAAAACTTGCAATGTCTCCATTATTATCAAGAAAAAAGATTAGTAAAAAAACTTGGAACTGTCTTCAGGAAATTAAACTCTTGGTCTGAATAAGCGAACCACGCGCTTGTTGATTGGTTGGACCGGCCTCGCGTTTGAATTTGCACCCTGTTTAAATATTATTTTAACAAAATCACCAAAAATAGGTGAACGAACATGCATTAAGTAATGACTTATAGTATCTTGATTTGAGAAATATTAAATTAATTATAATTTAATGATGTTATGATGTTGAGAATAATTGATGAGAAGAAAAATAAAAATTAGTTTACATCGTGTACAGCCACGCGGAGAAGTCTCACTTGTTTTCTTGTTACGGTCCTAATCTAGAAAATTAAACATTCATGTTGTTAATTAGTACTATGGAATTAAAAGCAATTGGTAATACTAATAATAAAATGAAGTTAATTATATTATAGTAATTATTAATTATAGACCTTTCTAACGACGCTCCAGGTAACGTTTTGTGTACAAGGAGGAGTTGTAAGTGAACCAATGTATCTGTAATATTTTCTGCTTCCTATTTTAATATTTTTGGGATTAATCATGCCTACACTTTTCTCTGATTCCTCCATAGTAGCAATGCCCTCTAGTTCCTTCTCCAACTATCAACAAATTTTAAAATAAATTAAATCAATTACTATTAATTTGGTAACAAAACATATTACATGTGAATTAAAAAAAATAGCTAAGATTTAATTATAATTATGTACCGATTTGATAAAAGTATCTGCTCTTCCGATCTTGTACAAGATAGTTACAACAGCCATTTTCTCATTCTTGGCTTCATGAACCATATGCAACTCAAGTGCAAACCTGATTCGCAAAGTTTTGAAATTTGCATGTTCAAAATAACGTGCATGCGCATACCAAAGCGGTGTAAAACACATGAGATGATATATATTTTTTTATCAAAAAAATATGATGATTTATAACAAATGGTGTAAAAATAATAAATAACCAAGGAATTCATAATATATAACACTATTCTTTCTTATACAAAATTCATTAAAAATCATTAATTTTTTTTTAAAAAGGTATATATATATAGTGTTACGTACTTTTTTCCATTGATAGTGTGCTCGGAGGGAGAGTGCCAATGAAGCTGTTGAAGTTCATACTTGGTATCATTGATCTTAATACTCCCTGCTCCATCTTCAAATCTTAGCTACAAATCAAAAATTTGTAACAATATTCTAAATACTTTTTAAAATATTATTTCAAATGTTTTTCTTCTGATTTTCTATTTTGATTTTTACGGGTTTGTATTAAAATATCGCGTATACGCGGATCCCTCTCCTTAATTAATTAGTTAACTAATAAAATTTTATTTACTTATGGGTATTAGTAGAAAAACATAAAGCTATATATACCTTTAAATAATGGTTTAATTGAGACATTACAAGAACAAATAAACTATTATAATTAATTATTATTATTAAAACATACCATAATGTCATGGCCTCTGTTCTTGAGAGTGGCATTATTAGAAGGTACATAGTCTCTATTAAGCCTACCAAGATGCGAAACAATGTTAACTCTCTTGTTCATAAGATCAATGGGAGATTGTATTTCTCCTTTTCCACACATTTCCCATTCCGTTTTAATTTCTCCCCATCTCTCTGGTCCCTTCTCATCATTCTTCTTATAGTTAAACTCATGTTCATCCTCTACATTTTTAAAATATATATATATCAAGATTATATAATAAGCCCTATATAATTTTAAAAATATAAACACAAATTCTAAGCAATACGTACCAACTTCTCCATGACTTGAAGCAGCATTTGAAATCGAAACAATGGTGAGAATTATGATGAACATAAAGAACATGCATGAGTTCTTCATAGTTTGTTTTGTAATTGTTAGTGAGTGAAATACAAGATACAATAGTGATTTTTTACTTTTTACTTTTTTTTTGATTGTAAGACAAGTTATTGAGTTTTGTTGAGAAACACATGCAACTATAAATACTTGTTATTAAGACAGATGATTTTGTACGGATATGTTACTAGTCCACAAGACTTCCTATCATCCTATGTCTTCTCTTGCTTGATCCAGACGTATTTCTTTGACTATTTTGGAATTAATTATATCTTTTTAAAGTGGGAACAAAGAGAAGTTGTGAATCAAGCCTAATTAAATTCATCACCAAATATGTTTTAATTTCAAGTTAGAAAAATTTCAGAGTGGGATTTATTATGTTCAACGATAAGGCACACATAATTTTACCTTTTTAAATGATGATGATATATTTTATCATCTTAATCATTAAATGCACATATATTCAATAAACATAAGTATAATATTTTGCAATATCTTCTCATCAGTGTCAAATTCAATGCCGATGAAAAGAAATTCAAAATTTTGACTATTTCTAAAAATTTAAAGCAACAATATAAGTAAAAAGAAAATAAAGACTTGTATATGAAACCAATTAAGTGTTACGCTACTTTCTTGCGTATGACCAAATCGCATCAGGACTAGGAGAAGAACAATTTTTGATGAAATAATTTTTCAGACCATTAATTAGTCAAAAAAGTAATATATCTAAAGTGGTTGGTTAAAATATCAGTATGTTTAAAATATTTTTTAAAAAATTAGCTAGTAATTTCACTATCCGTATTCCGCAAGGTCAAAGAACCGTTTCACCATACCATATATTATAAGTTGGTAAATGTTGAAATGATCGTTTGCTTGTAATGCTCGTATCATCTAGAAACCATATATTTTTCAGGGCAATTCTTATGAATACCACTAAAAAAAATGTTTTTAACACAATTAGCACAAATTTTCGTAAGTTTTACAAATACAATTAAAAAAAAAATTTCTTATAAATATCACAAATCTTAAATTTTCAAAAATATACCCAAAACCTCCAAAAAACTATATCTTATCCCTTCAAAACTATACCCTAAACACTATATAGCGAACCCAAATAAAAAAATTAAAATTTAAAAGTGTTAAAACTCATTTTTTGTATTTGTGGTATTTTTGTAAACTACTACTTTTTTGATGGTATTTTTGTAATAAAAAACATTTTAATGATATTTTTGTTATAAAAAACTTTTTAATGGTATTTTCAAAACAAAATCTTATTTTGATGGTATTCTAAGGAATTTCTCTATTTTTTAGTTAATTTGTAAAATCATAAGCGAGTTTGTTGCCTTTTTTTTGAAACAGTCCTACCATATTATTATTTTTTGGTTGTATAGTCCTACCATATTTATAACTCTTTTTTTATGACAAAAAATTTTGAGTTACATTGCTCTCACAAAGTTTTAATTGTGGTTCGTAATTGTAAATATAAAAATCTTTTAACAAAAAATATTGTAAATATAAAATCGGTAAAAACTCGACCAAATCTTTATGACTTTGTCATGTCTGCGAGGAGAGTTTCATAATTGCATCATGACGCAAGACGATTGGAAAAAGCCTAATAGTATTATTAATGGGCCTTTGAAAACACAACAGCAACATAAATCAGATTAATATTGGGCCTAATAATATTAATGGGCCTAATTCTATCATTATAGCCCATATTGTATAACTACATCTACATATATTCGTTCATGTTTTTCTTTTCATAATTGAATACTACATATTTAGGTCCGCTCCAAACGCGGATTATAAATTTATAAGTATATACATATATTATATATGTATTTATAACTTTTGGCATATAAATTTATTTTTAAAAAAATTTGAAATTATTTTTAAACATTTTTTTTATTTATTAGGGTAATTTTCAAAAATGTCATTAAAAATTTTCATAGAATAATAGTGACATCATAAGTTTTTTCCTTATCAAAAAATATTCGCTTATTCAGTGCTAAACTGTTGCAATCTTAGTCAAATTGTAGGGATAAATACTTGAACAAATTTGAATAACTTTTAACCCGTTTTCAACCAATTAATCCCTCAAATCGGTACAATATCGATTTATTTTTGAAAAATTTAAATTGTTGTGTGTTAAAATAAATTTTACAAATCATTGATTTTACTAAACTCATGTAACTCTTCAAACACACAAATGACTTATTTATAGGTAGTGTTTCAACTAACATGTAGTTTTCATTATCAATGTGAAACTTTTTTCATTTTTTTTTCTTTTGTCAATTTGTGGGCTTTTTGAATTCATATTTTATGGAGTTTTTAAATTTTCATTCAAATTCTCAAAAGTGTCTCCTCAATTAATATATATACTAGAAAGTTACCCGCGCCAAGCGCGGGATAAATATTTACGGAATAGAAGAAAAAATGTTTATTAGTAAAAACAATGTGTCGTATAAAATGAGATAAAAAATTTAGATTTCATGTGATCCGCGTTTAACGCGGAGTTTAAATTTAAAATATATATACAAAATATATATTATTTTGGTTTTTATAATGTTTTATTTACAAAAATTATTATTATTACTATTTTAATATTTATCATCCAAAAAGATTATCATTGTCATTTCGATATTGAATATTTACCATACGTATAATTTATTATTTATCATTGAAAAACAATAACTACATAGTGTTTTGAAACCATGATATGACCCGTTTAACAATGAAAAGTATGTCAATCCGGTCTTTATTCGACATAAAACTCGGACTATTAAAAACTCGGATAAAACCACTGAATTTTCGGATGTTTAATCACTCTTTCATGTATAAACTTATCCGAAAATTCTTTGCTCAAATTTTGAGATGAGTCGTTAATTATGTGTTTATGTTTTGTCATTTGACATGAATTTTGGTGTTGAATACAATTTTACAAAATAATATTGTTATTTGTAAATGAACAATATGTTTTATTATTATTTTGAACTTTATGTGATGGAATATAACATATAAATATTATTGAGATCTATTTGAAATTATAAATTGCGTTTCTTATGGATTTTTTGATATTATATTTTTATATTTTATGGGTTTTTCAAAATTTTCTAAATATATTATCCATTTATTATGTTTATTAAAGAGACTTTGTGATAAATTTGAGGTTTTTGTTTTAGGCTTTTATAAATTTTCAATGAATTTTTTAATGATGTGAGACCAGAATTACTCAGGTGATGACACGTAGGATTTTCGAACTCATTTTTTCTCTCCGTCTTCTGTATTAATAATATAAGATAGGATATTTCTAGTATAGACTATAGTATATATATATAGTATATCATATATGTCTTCACTATTATAGTTTGGGGCAATTAAAAAACTACACATTTTGAATTGCATTTTACAAAACTACACCATTTCAAAGTTAATTTTCAAAACTACACATAAATATTCAAAATCAAATCCAAATAAACCATACTCACATAATCCTACCCTTTTAATATTATACTATGAACACTAATTAGAGAATCCAAAAAAAAATTTAATTTTGATAATTTTTAAATGATAAATCAATCATTTAAAATTTTGAAAAAATGTAAATATATAATAATATTGAATTAAATGTAGTTTTGTGAAAGAAGTGTTGAAATGGCGTAGTTTTGTGAATTCATCTTATAGTTTTCGTATAGCTAAAATTATTCACCATATATTAACATGTGGATGTACATATAGGTAATTAGACGATGCATGGTTGCCCATAACTACTAAAAATGGATAAATGCAATCGATCAAACACAAATATACTAATTTATCAAAATATGAAAGTTAACTATATACTTAAGTGATCATATTGTATCTATATTTAGTTTTAACAGTAGTAGTTTTGATTAATAGACTCAACGAGGATGTCTATATCTGAAATGTGAAAATTATGAGAAAAAGTCTAATGGCACGTCATCATCATCATATTATATATCTGAATTATTGAACTTGCCAGCATTTGATAATTAAGGCGGAAGACCCACGATATGAAACACTATATTATCACAAAAATTAACACACAAAAGTCTTTCCAACAGCTCAAGCGCTAATTAAGAAATTTCTTAATTATTTTATTTTAATAAATATGACTCTCTTATGACTCATTTAATTGAAATATATGTACATATGCAAAATAACGCAAGTTGTGTTTACTTATAAAACGAAAATAATGATAAGTCAGAATTTATTGAAGCAGATAAGCCTACTCCGAATATATGGAGGATATCTACACTTGGTCGACTTGGAATCCTATCACGATAAATATTTTAATTAAAAGATGTTTATTCTATAATTTTTTCAATTTTAATTAAAATGACAAAATCACATATTTTTGTTGATATTAACGGTTCGGCGTCAAAATATCTGTAAAAGAATTTCATTACATATATGGAAAATTAACGAGACAATATACATATATATATATTATATATATGTATAATCATTATTATATAATTTCATCTCTTGTTTCCATTATACAAGCGAGGTTCATTACTGTAGCAAAAAGTACACATGTTACGACAAGTTTTAAATGCAATAAACATGACGAGCTCATCATAATAGTTGACTTTTCATATAAAGACAACGAATTTTTGGTTTGTTTCTCATATCCCAACTTGTTGGAACATTGACACGTCAACAAACGATTTTTTTCGAAAATTATCATAAAACGATTTTACAAAATATCTGTCTCGAGCAAACCAACTGGCCTGGCTGATGTCACGGTGCAAGAGTACGGAAACTGCGTGCACGCACATTTCGATTATACGCATATCTACATATCAATGCACCTTCTAGTTTATATAATATTTTTAAAAAAAAAAAAAAAATATATATATATATATAGGTGATAGTACTTTTCGAAAATATTCGTTTGCTATTTGAGTTTTAAGTTTTCTGAATTTATGAAAAATTTCAGCTTCACCAATAACCAGGTAATAAGAGAACCTAAAAAGTAAAAAGTTTAACACGAAAATCAAGCCGTTATGAAAGATAAAAGAAAAAATCAAACCGTTGGGAGATATATTTTGTACAACGTTAATTTACTTTTTGTTTGTTAGAAGATTTTTTTGTACTTTAAATTCTTTTGTAATAAAATAGATATCATCACCAATTAACCTTCACATAAAAACACGAAGGAACTTTTCATTTGTCCAGCGATTGAATTTTAAATGTTTATTGAAACTTTTTTTTATAAAGAAAATGATACTAAAATCAATAAATATAAATTTGGCAAAAGTCCTATATATGCAATCGTAAGCAAATCTGAAAGGACAACTAATTTGCAGCTAAAGCCACTTTAAATACGACCGTCCCGGAGATCAATTAATTAATTAACTAAATTTTCACTAAAACGGTCATGTTTCCCGCTAAATAATTAATGAGTTTTCCTTTTTTATCTTTCCCTTTGTTCTTATAATATTATTACTAACAGAACCATGTGTTACATTTGACCAAATAACCAAGTGTCATTAACTTATCACACATAGGCAAGGGTAGAAATGTAAATAAAATAAAAAATGTAAATAAAATAAAAAATGTAAATAAAATAAAAAATGTAAATAAAATAAAAAATGTAAATAAAATAAAAAATGTAACCTTTGGGATAAGCGGGAGACTAGGAAGATGCGTGCGGCGAACATAGATTCCTCCAAATAAATACATTTAAAATTGTTAGTTAACCGTTGAGAATCTCCAAAGAATGCTTTTACATAGTTTTGTCAACGCTAACGAATCCTATATAAACCCAAAATGCAATAATCTCCAAACACCAACTCAAACAAACATAAAACCAAATCTCAAACTTGAAACCCAACCTGATCATCACATTTTAAAACCAAATGGGTGATACAAGTGGCGAACCGGGAAGCTCCATGCATGGAGTAACCGGTAGAGAACAAACCTTTGCTTTCTCCGTGGCTTCACCTATTGTCCCTACCGATCCAACGGCTAAGTACGACTTACCCGTTGACACGGAACACAAGGCAAAGGTGTTCAAGCTCTTCTCTTTCGCAAAACCACACATGAGAACATTCCATCTCTCATGGATCTCTTTCTGCACATGTTTCGTCTCAACATTCGCTGCTGCGCCGCTCGTCCCTATCATCCGCGAGAATCTTAACCTAACAAAACAAGACATAGGAAACGCAGGAGTTGCTTCTGTCTCGGGGAGTATATTCTCTAGGCTTGTGATGGGAGCCGTGTGCGATCTTTTAGGTCCACGTTATGGTTGTGCCTTTCTTGTTATGCTTTCCGCACCAACGGTGTTCTCTATGACCTTTGTGAGTGATGCCGGTGGCTTCATAACGGTTAGGTTCATGATTGGTTTTTGCCTTGCGACGTTTGTGTCTTGCCAATATTGGATGAGTACTATGTTTAATAGTCAAATCATCGGTCTTGTAAACGGCACTGCTGCTGGGTGGGGTAACATGGGAGGCGGTATAACGCAGTTGCTTATGCCTATTGTTTATGAGATTATTAGGCGTTGTGGCGCGACAACGTTTACTGCATGGAGGATAGCTTTCTTTGTCCCTGGATGGTTGCATATCATTATGGGAATCTTGGTGCTCACGTTAGGTCAAGATTTGCCAGGTGGGAACAGAAGTGCCATGGAGAAGAAGGGAGAAGTGGTTAAGGACAAATTCGGAAAGGTATTCATCTACTTATATAAACATATATATATATATATATATATATATATATATTGTTACTAAATATATATGCAAACTTATATTATGTATAAAATGGTTGTAGATTATGTGGTACGCCGTTACAAACTACAGAACATGGATCTTTGTGCTTCTATATGGATACTCCATGGGAGTTGAGTTGAGCACAGACAATGTTATCGCCGAATACTTCTTTGATAGGTTTGTATTTTTTTTAATCTATATATATATATATATTGTAACTTTTAGATTTGTTAATAATTAGGAATAACATAACATATGGTTTGGTTCAGGTTTCACTTGAAGCTTCACACAGCAGGGATCATAGCAGCATCTTTTGGAATGGCCAATTTCTTTGCGCGTCCAGCAGGAGGATGGGCATCTGACTTTGCAGCCAAATACTTTGGTATGAGAGGTCGCTTATGGGCTTTGTGGATCATACAAACAGCTGGTGGTCTCTTCTGCGTCTGGCTAGGCCGCGCCAACACACTAGTAACGGCTGTTGTAGCCATGATTCTCTTCTCCTTAGGAGCACAAGCAGCTTGTGGAGCCACATTCGCAATTGTCCCCTTCGTATCTCGTAGAGCCCTAGGCATTATCTCGGGGTTAACCGGAGCTGGTGGGAATTTCGGGTCAGGGCTAACACAGCTCATATTCTTTTCAACATCACAATTCACAACTGAAGAAGGGCTAACGTGGATGGGAGTTATGATAGTTGCTTGCACTTTACCTGTGACTTTGATACACTTTCCGCAATGGGGAAGCATGTTCTTGCCTCCTTCCAACGATCCAATCAAAGGAACAGAGGAGCATTACTATGTTTCTGAGTGGAACGAGCAAGAAAAGGAGAAGAATATGCATCAAGGAAGTCTAAGGTTTGCTGAGAATGCTAAATCCGAAGGCGGCCCTAAGAGCCGTTCAGATACGCCACCTGGCAGCACACCTAACAATGTTTGATCATATTAGCCACAAGGAAGTGGTTGAATGATGGTCACATGTATAATAAGAATATACCACAGAGTGAAAACACAAATGGAAATGTCATCCATGTTTACATAAAGTTTTAATAAGTATTTTGTCTTTCATTGATTGAAGAAACCTTTGTAATTTTGTTTCCAGATTTAAGAAATATTTTGTTTCTGATCAAAATAATTCTCTTGAGAAATTTTGAATCTTTTGCAATAATCATTTACAAGTCACGTACAATATATAAAATATTTTTATTAACGGAATTAAAATGTCATGGTATTGTACCTTGAGCAGGCTGTGGGCAAGGCCGAGTCAGGGGCGGCTTAGGGGTGGGACAAGTGGTGCGACGCACCAGGGCCCATGATTTTAGGCCCAAATTTTTTAAGCAGACTGTGGGCAAGGGCCGAGTGTGGTAGTAACATTCGTTGGACATTGCGACACATAATCCTCTTGTAAGTTTTAACATAGTAAACACTTTGTAAGTGGTAACTCTCATTTTCATTCAACAAAAAGTTGTAGTTTTCATATAAAAGCCAGCGTGGTTAGTATGTACAGAAGCTGCTACACAAACGTTTAGTGGAAAAAATTGAGAAATTCAATTCAAACAAACCTGACTTCTTGGAGATGTAATGTAGCATATTACAACTAGATTTGCTTATGTATTCCACCCGGGAAACAAGTAATCCCTTAAAACCAATCAAGATTCCTGTAATTAATAAACCATTTAACATAATAAGCAAGTACATGAACAAAGATTCAAAAAATATAAAATGCTTACGTGACATGATGAGCAGAACCGAAACTTAAGCATTGAAAGAGCATTAACGCACCTGCTAACCTTGCTGCGTTAAAACAAAGTGCAACAGAAACCACACATTTACAATACCAAAATAATGCCACCAAACAAATTTAATCGAAGCTGCAAAGTTTAGTACCAAAACTGAGGATCACAGCCAGATCTTGGGCTTTTACCAGCAACTTCATCCTTCCAAATAGCGTCACCGATCCCACTGCAATTTCACCAAAGCTAATCAAAACCAATTGAAATATCAATTTAACTAACCGAGAGAGAAGTAGTAAGCGTCAAACTAAATGAAGTCTACATCTAAGACAAGGAGAGTTATTAGAGGCGTCCATAGCTCAAATTCCAATATACATACTACTTCGTGACTGGGAGATTATCCTCTTTGCTTAGAACTTAAATAATAAATAAAGTCACCTTCACCTCCGGAGAAAAAGCCCAACTTTAAAATTGTTAGAACCTACAGATAGAAAAAGAGGAAGAGATTTAAACCATTTGAATTCAGTGAAGAGCAAGAGAAAAAGACAAGAAAGCACAATCATTCATAACCAAAAGAGTTACCAATAACTATCGCTTTTCTATTACATTGGCCAAAAAGATCAACACGGTTATCACCGCTCTCGTTTGGTCACTACATCTACTTTGACACACCTGCACCATAAACACACAACAATATGAGCATACACTAAATCGAAGAAGAAGATCGTTAAACCTATATAAACCACATTCAAAAGAGAACACAAAAAGTGAACAAACATGACCGAGGATTATAACCTGATTTAGAGCTTGCACAAAAAGTTCATCCTTCCGAATGCCGACCTCGATCCCACTGCATATTCACCAAAATCAATTACAAACAGACTGTTAGTACCAAGACTAGCAGAGCAATGAGAGGCATCCAAAACTCAAATGTACATACTAATTTGCGTTTGGGAGAATATTACAACAACTGCTTTGGAATATGGAAGTCCTTCATCAGCATATTTGAATCTGTCTATCAGAAGAAACAAAGCTAACTAAAGAACACATCACATTAAAAAGGTGAAAAGAAGATAAAAGTAAATAATAAAGAACAAGCTACCTTCGAGTTAGAAGAAGGAAGAACATGCTCCAGCTTGAGTCTCTCTCTGGGTAAACAATCTAAGCTGACAAGAACTCTACAAATAACACAAACACAATATCATATTTACAACCAATATAACAGATCTGCCAAAATGACCATAACTAAAAAGCAAGGAAAAGCAGAACAAAAACAAGAGTTACTTATTTCCACTCTCTTTCGTTCTTTAATTACCTTTGCTGAGACCATCAGGCATCAGCACCATCACGCTTGGAGAAACCCCACCACATCTGTACACGAACAAAAAAACATCAATATTCAGTATCTTGACTATTACATGATTAGAAATAAATTTGAAACTAAACAAACCGAGTCTACAAGTGTGCCGACAGTTCTTGAATGTCTTCGTGGGAACAATCCTAGCTGACAAGCATTCTTCTTCCTTGGCCGTTACAATCACTCATCAGAAACATTAACACAACTCACGTCTAGTCATTACATCAATGTTGACACACACCTGCACCAATCAAACACGTCAATGTGATTATACATTGTCGCAAGATCTTGGGCTTGCACAAAATTTTGATCCTTTCCCGATAGCGTCATCTGTTGAACCATAATCATATCTCTAAACCAAAGTCACATTTACATTATTTAGTTACATTTTCAGTTATTGATCAAAAGATGCAATGTTCTGTTTTTAGAGTTGTGTCCTTTAGATCAAGAGTCATGTCTCTTTATTTACACAAACACAATGTTTCATTTTCTATAAGTAGTAGATCGAGTCTTTGTTTCTTGTATCACAAACAAGTTGTAATATTGTTTTTAATCATTAATAAAGTATCAATTACAACTATCTATACTCTTTTTTCTTTCATTGTCGTAAACACTTAAACACAAAACATCTACTCCTCCTCTGAAAATTCACTAAAGCTAATCAAAAACAGACTCAAATTCCAATAAAACTCTTTTAGTGAAGCACGAAACAGTCACTAACTGTAACTCTCTCTATGTGTCTTTTATTTCCTTGGCTAAGATCATTAGCTCCATAATTAACGTCTCCCTTTGGTTATTACATCTGCGTTAACAACACACACACACCTATACAATAAACACACAACAATATGAGTAATACATTAACCCAAAGGAAGAACTAAGAAGCATTTAAAAACATAAACAAACAACATTCAAAGAGAAGACAAAAATATAAACAAACATGAATGAGGATCGTAGCCAAATCTCTAGGGTTTGCACTGAAACTTCATACTCCCAAATAGCCACATCAGATTCCACTGTAAATTCACGAAATCAAAATAAGAACATATCGAAATCCCCAATAAATCGAGTCAATAACGAAACACATAATCGTAAGCGAGATTTAACTTACCGAGAGAGAAGGAATAAGCGCGAAACTCGTCATCATCAGAGCCAAAGTTTGACCTAATCATACATTGAAGGTATGTTCATAAACTCAGAGATCTATAGAAACTACTAATCAAATAACAGATACATAGACTATACAATACAACAAAAGTCATACGAAAGAGAAAAACTAGACGATACTTACGAGAAGAGAAGAAACCCTAGAAATCGGCGGAATCGCCATCGCTAGATCTCCAAGTTTCGGAGAGTGAATATATTCCGAATACAGCCGCCAGGTAATGGCTTATATATAGTCAACAAAGAATTGGGGAAAAAAGGAAATTCTAGAAAAAAGGAAATTTGGGAAAAAGGAAATAGCTAACGGCTAGAATTTAATGTTTCGCAGATTAGTCCTCAATGTTTTAGAGTTTTATCAGTATGGTACTTAAACTTTATATAGTTTGCCATAACAGTTTATTTTATTTCTCTTATGTTCTTCGCATTTTTACTTAAATGATCCAATACAACAATACGTACGCATCAATCAAGAAAGCGTTTTTTTATTTAAAGTGATCGTTACAAAATAAATAATCAAGAAAGACAAACAAACAAACAAAATAGCAAAACCCAATAATATGAGACAAGAAAAAAGTTTTGTTTATTCTTTCTCCAACAGTTGGTTTCCATTTCACACATTGAAATTATTAGTTTTCTTGACATCAACAACGGTCGAAATCAAACATTGTTAGGTGTGCTGCCAGGTGGCGTATCTGAACGGCTCTTAGGGCCGCCTTCGGATTTAGCATTCTCAGCAAACCTTAGACTTCCTTGATGCATATTCTTCTCCTTTTCTTGCTCGTTCCACTCAGAAACATAGTAATGCTCCTCTGTTCCTTTGATTGGATCGTTGGAAGGAGGCAAGAACATGCTTCCCCATTGCGGAAAGTGTATCAAAGTCACAGGTAAAGTGCAAGCAACTATCATAACTCCCATCCACGTTAGCCCTTCTTCAGTTGTGAATTGTGATGTTGAAAAGAATATGAGCTGTGTTAGCCCTGACCCGAAATTCCCACCAGCTCCGGTTAACCCCGAGATAATGCCTAGGGCTCTACGAGATACGAAGGGGACAATTGCGAATGTGGCTCCACAAGCTGCTTGTGCTCCTAAGGAGAAGAGAATCATGGCTACAACAGCCGTTACTAGTGTGTTGGCGCGGCCTAGCCAGACGCAGAAGAGACCACCAGCTGTTTGTATGATCCACAAAGCCCATAAGCGACCTCTCATACCAAAGTATTTGGCTGCAAAGTCAGATGCCCATCCTCCTGCTGGACGCGCAAAGAAATTGGCCATTCCAAAAGATGCTGCTATGATCCCTGCTGTGTGAAGCTTCAAGTGAAACCTGAACCAAACCATATGTTATGTTATTCCTAATTATTAACAAATCTAAAAGTTACAATATATATATATATATAGATTAAAAAAAATACAAACCTATCAAAGAAGTATTCGGCGATAACATTGTCTGTGCTCAACTCAACTCCCATGGAGTATCCATATAGAAGCACAAAGATCCATGTTCTGTAGTTTGTAACGGCGTACCACATAATCTACAACCATTTTATACATAATATAAGTTTGCATATATATTTAGTAACAATATATATATATATATATATATATATATATATATATGTTTATATAAGTAGATGAATACCTTTCCGAATTTGTCCTTAACCACTTCTCCCTTCTTCTCCATGGCACTTCTGTTCCCACCTGGCAAATCTTGACCTAACGTGAGCACCAAGATTCCCATAATGATATGCAACCATCCAGGGACAAAGAAAGCTATCCTCCATGCAGTAAACGTTGTCGCGCCACAACGCCTAATAATCTCATAAACAATAGGCATAAGCAACTGCGTTATACCGCCTCCCATGTTACCCCACCCAGCAGCAGTGCCGTTTACAAGACCGATGATTTGACTATTAAACATAGTACTCATCCAATATTGGCAAGACACAAACGTCGCAAGGCAAAAACCAATCATGAACCTAACCGTTATGAAGCCACCGGCATCACTCAAAAAGGTCATAGAGAACACAGTTGGTGCGGAAAGCATAACAAGAAAGGCACAACCATAACGTGGACCTAAAAGATCGCACACGGCTCCCATCACAAGCCTAGAGAATATACTCCCCGAGACAGAAGCAACTCCTGCGTTTCCTATGTCTTGTTTTGTTAGGTTAAGATTCTCGCGGATGATAGGGACGAGCGGCGCAGCAGCGAATGTTGAGACGAAACATGTGCAGAAAGAGATCCATGAGAGATGGAATGTTCTCATGTGTGGTTTTGCGAAAGAGAAGAGCTTGAACACCTTTGCCTTGTGTTCCGTGTCAACGGGTAAGTCGTATTTGGCCGTTGGATCGGTAGGGACAATAGGTGAAGCCACGGAGAAAGCAAAGGTTTGTTCTCTACCGGTTACTCCATGCATGGAGCTTCCAGGTTCGCCACTTGTATCACCCATTTGGTTTTAAAATGTGATGATCAGGTTTCAAGTTTGAGATTTGGTTTTATGTTTGTTTGAGTTGGTGTTTGGAGATTATTACATTTTGGGTTTATATAGGATTCGTTAGCGTTGACTATTTGAAAATGAATTATTTGGAGATTCTCAACGGTTAACTAACTATTCAAAAAAAAAATATATTTTTATTTTAAGAATCCATTGCATCTTCCTAGTCTCTCGCTTATCCCAAAGGTTGCCTATATGGCATTCACCTATCAAATAACAATTATACCCTTATGATTTGTGAATCGCTATACATTTGGAGATGGAATCTTTTTGACATTCTTTTTTTTTACAACGAATCTTTTTGACATTCTATAAAATGTATTAGATTCAACTTGGATATATCTAATTTAGTTTATTTTTACTTAGGGATTCGGTAAGTTATGTAATGCTACTAATATTTTTTTGTGTGGTATGCTACTAATTAAAATCTCTATTTCCGATCGTTCTTTAGCGTGTCATTATAATTCTAGATTATGATGTATGACTAAACTCTTCAAATATTTTCTCAAGGGTATCAATGTAATTAACATGTCGTATAGTATCCAAGATAGCAATAATTACGATATAGTGAATAAATCAATTGCTGTCCCCCGGGCGGTCGAGATTATTTTGGCCTTAGCTGCATATTAGTTGTCTCTAAACATTTAATAATATCGTTTATTAATTCAACAAAGTTATTATATACATTCCACATATAGTTCCCTTATAATATACAAAACATGTCGACATATGGTTATCAGCCCAAGTGCCAACAATCTATATGTTGATTTCGCATAATTAGCAGAACTAATGAAAACTAATTAATTTGTTAACCAAGTAGGTTAATAAATTATTTTGTTTTATAAAAAAACATGTTAATTAGTAATAAGATTTTCTCTGAAAAACCTTTAGATCAAGGGAAACCATAAACCTATCTTCCCTTTATGATTTTTCCTATAATAGAAAGTTATAAATAATGAAATCATAATTACTTTATAAGTACTTATATAAGTACAAGTAGCTGATACACGTATATATATATTTTTTTTTGATTATATGCATGTGTACGTATGTCCACCATAGTTGCGTACAATAGTCGTGATACACATATGAATCAATTTGGCTGACGTATGCATTGTTCTCTTTGTTGAGGTCTTTTGAGGTTTTAGAAAAGACAAATTTTTGGCTGTCTAAATACGAGAAGTCAACTTATTTGATGATATCATCACTTTCATATATACATATATAGTAATGTGTGTGACTAATTTTTCAAATTTCAGATACTTGTAATATATCAAATATTCAAATGATTAATCAAAGAATATATGAGTCAAGAACAACATTTTAAGACTTGAAACGCCGTTAGCAAAAAACGCCGGGGCAGATTTATAATAATGGAGTTATATAATCTGATTGTTATTATTAGAATGATACAATAAGTTTTCGTCATATATATTGGTCAAAGTTACCACTTTAATCCATTGTTATTTTATTTATTTCAACCTAATGACAACGTGTAGTTTAAGACCGAGCATATGGGCCTAATATACTTAAGCCTATTATGTTACTTTGATCAACTATACAAAAAGCCCAATTTATTAACAGAATGAATATTTCCTTATTTATATCAACGATCACGACATGTGCCATTATTTCGATCGTTAGAGATTTCATTAATTAGTTTAATTTTTTTTAATTCATATGTCCAAATGCAATTTTCCATTAAGTTTTTAGTTAGTTTGATAATTTTAGATTATCCTCCTAAGTTTCAAAGAACCTCTATGCAATTGCAACCCAATCTTATGCTATAATTCAAGAATATAAACATAACCCACACATAATTATAAATTAAAATGCATTTGTGAATCTTGTTCATGTTATTATTCCTTTTTTCCCTTGTGTGTTTAAATTCTTTTTTTGCCGTTTATATGTTTCTCGAATCTTAGGGTTTGACAAAAAGAAGTATATATGGGCTTTATATAACGAGGCCCATTTATGTTTGGTCAACTATAAAAGCCCATACTAAAACATAATACGGCGTCGTTTCACTGTTTAGCAAGACAGACCAAATCTCTTTCACTCTTATGTCGCAGCCAACTGCTGTCTCTCTTTCTCAGTATAAGCTTCACATCGGTAAAAAAATCTCTCCTTTTCCTCAATTTTTTTTTCCGGCATTGAAAATCCCAAGAGGAAATGTTAATGGGTTCTTACTCATTAGCAAGTGCTGTTACTCGAATTTCTCCATTAATCCGATTCGTTAAGCCTTATTACACTGTTTCTTCTTTCATAACTTGCCCTTACAACAGAACCCGAAGGCCAAAGGTTTGATCTTTGTTTGTAAATTCGTGTTCTTGGATTCGATTATGTGTTCTTTTTAATCATATGGGTCTGTTTTTTTTTGTAGAGATTTGGTCAGCTTCGTGTGTTCTCTATGGCCTCTGAAGCGAAAGAATCACCAGCAAACAATCCTGGCTTGTCAACGATTCGTGATGAAGCTACAAAAGGTTATATCATGCAGCAAACTGTAAGCTTTTCTCTGCTTCGAATTTGACATTCCATGTTTTTTGAGTGATATATCTAAAGAAGTGATTTTGATTCTTCTCTAAAACTTGACATTGTGTTCTTGATTTTATAATCTTTCTTGATTTGTTCCTCTTTGTGTAGATAATGTGATTTTATTTTTGCTCACAGATGTTTAGGATCAAGGACCCTAAGGCCAGTCTTGATTTTTACTCGCGCGTGCTCGGAATGTCGTAAGTTTTATTTGTTGCAGTCGATGTTTTAGTCCCAACAGAAGCAAATGATTCTTGTGTTCTCAAGGCTTATAGATTTGCCAAGTTTTGTATTTTACCTTTTCTTTGCAGATTGCTTAAGAGGCTTGATTTCTCTGAGATGAAATTTAGTTTGTACTTCCTAGGATACGAGGTTATAATCTCTTCGGTGAATCTTGCTTTCAAAAACAAAAGTATATAACTTTTTTTTAATTTGCATAACCGTGTTTGAATTGTTTATTTAACTGTATAGGATAGTTCAACAGCTCCAAGTGATCCTACTGAGAGAACGGTTTGGACATTTAGCCGACCGGCTACAATTGAATTGACTCAGTAAGAAACTTATATCCATGCCTTACTTTTCTTTCTTTGGTTTTCTTGCATTGAACGGTCCTTACATATAAATATTCCTCTTTCAGTAATTGGGGTACAGAGAGTGATACCGAGTTTAAAGGTTATCATAATGGGAACTCCGAGCCTCGTGGTTTTGGTAAAGTCTCTACCTTTCTTATTATTTCTCTCTACAATTAGAAAGTGACTAAAGAGTTTGTATGATTGCTATTCTTACAGGACACATCGGTGTTACGGTTGATGATGTGCACAAGGCATGCGAGAGATTTGAACATTTGGGTGTCGAGTTTGTCAAGAAACCGAACGATGGTATTTACTACGTATTACTCAGCTTAATTCATTACACATTTTGATGGCAACTCTCTGTTTCGAGAAATTTGTGGTTTTAAAGTCTTTGTTTCGACGTAAATCTTGCAGGAAAGATGAAGAATATAGCATTCATTAAGGACCCAGATGGCTACTGGATAGAGATCTTTGATCTCAAGACTATCGGTACAACGACTATAAACTCAGCTTGAAAGGTAACACCAATACATTATTCACAAGAAACTCGAACCATTGTACTTCATATACATCCCTAAAACTAATCTTTTATGTAGACAAAAAACCCACACAAAAAAATCAACATATTAGACCATTACTTAGATTTTCTTTTTCGGCTTTTGGTATGATGAATATATTCTTGTTTTTTAACAACCAAAACTGATGCTCTAGAAGGAAACTCATGTGATGCCAATAAATCACCAATAGGTCCCAATTCATCAAACTCTGTCCACTCATTTATACCATTAGTAGCTTCAGTACCTACTCCACTGTTTTTTCCGACGATAAAAAGGTTGTAATCGTTAGCCATTTCACGTAAGATCTTCGATGTCTCTGATCCATCAGAGACTGGTTTATCCATATATGTCACATATCTATCGTTTTCTTCAATGTTTGAACCTATAATGTTAGTCACTGTTTCTTTTAGGTTAGTCACTTGTAAACTTTCCTCTAACACGTTGTTGTCCATTCTACAAAATGATGGTATGAATCTTATGATAGTCAAACTTATCCTTTTATCCATTATTCGATTCGTTATCGCTAAAGCTTCTCTATCATCTTTTCCACCGTTATATATCAAACAAATCTGCATAGATGAGAGTTTTATAACGTTACTAGTCCACAAAACATTGTTTTTCATATAAGCAAATAATGTATAGATAAGAATGTATACCTTACTATGGTATTCATTCATATGAGATACCATGATGGGTTTTCGATAAATGAAGATTCCAACAGAGCAAGGAGCTCGTCTCATGACGTTAAGGTTAAGCATTCTAAGCTTATCGTCGTTGGCCACAACGGTTGACCGGTCGACGGACCATGTAAGGTGAAAAGGGAGTAGAATCAGAGACATGCTTCTTGATAAAGCTAGCCAACAAATGTCTTCATGCATGTGTTTAGACATGGAGACAGAAGTGAAAATATTCAATGATGTGCCATGAAAGAATTGTTTGTGGAACTGACGAAAAGAGTTTATGACATTGTCGGAACAAGATGTACTTCCTGGCTCTGGCTGTTGCAGCTGGTGAGAAATGAACATAGGGCTTGCTTGACCCACAAGTTCTATGAGGTGGAGTACGTTGCAAGTCATTGGTGAATCTTTTGATGGGTTAAAAGCTTCTAATAGGCTTATCATTGAAGTTATGTGGTCAGGTTTGTATATGCACACAAGAGATTGTAGCTCTGCGCCGTCTTTCAAGATAACCAAGTTCCTTTTTCGATAGCATTTGAATCTTTTCGTTGGGTCGTGTACGAGCTCCAAGGCCATTGGTATAATGATAGAGTTTAAGAGGATGAATGTAGCTAGGATTGTGAAAACCTCTGGCCTTACATTCTGTTAATTAAACAATGTTAAAATGGTTTTGGTATATGATTATGATACTATTACAAGCTTAATGTTTGATATATAGAATTGATATTATTGTACCTTTATTTCAACGGCATATGTGTAGTAGGCTAGCTCGAAGATGCCTTTATTACCAAAGACAAAGGCTAGAGCAAAAGAGTCTCTTATGGGCATTTTGTAAGAAAGTGCAACTATAGTGGAAGTTATAAATTTTGTGACATTCACAAAAAGTATAAATGAAATGACTTCATAAAGTTGACCTTGCATCCTTACAAGATTACCACACTCTTTAAGCAACCAATAGAGATCTACTTGCATCATGCTTAATGATCCAAAAAGTGGCAAGATTGCTCCAAGATTAAAGCTCTCAAACTTTTGAACCAAAGTAGAACCTAGTGGATACCCTGCCGGGACAGTCAAGCCGAAAACAAACGATCCCGCGGCTCCAAAAATATGAATCTTGTGAAAAAAGTGGAAGGAGAAGAAAGCCAAAGCCAAAATCAAGTAGATATAAATATCCTTGACCGGTCTACCTTCTGGTGTTTGCTTTATCACCCAATACATAGCCGGTCTCACAATGTAGACCATAGCGGCGAAAAACAAACAACTACACATTGTTTGAAAGTATCCTTGGTAACCTTCCCAATGAATTGCATTCGAAAATGTTACAACAAAAGCCAATAAATCGGTCACCATGGCCCCGGAAAGAGCTATCCTACCAAACTCGGAATGTTTGATCTTTAGGTCTTTTAAAAGCGTGTCAATGCTTGTGAACGCGGATATGCTTTGCATGAATATGATTAACCTATACTCCGTTGTTAATAAGGTTATGTTTCCTCTTCGTTTTCGCCACCTAAAGAAGAAGTTTCCACAAACCAAAGGTACAAACATTGTTGTGAACCCTATCACACCGGATTTTTTACCCATCCTTAGTCCCATTCCGGCATCCATTGTCACGCCTTTTAGGAACCAATATAGAATAAACCCGAAAGCTCCTAGAGTTTCGGGGACTTTGGGGCGGAGATCATCAGGGAAAAATATGTTATGTAGCCAAGACTTGTTGCTTAAATGACATGTTTGACCTAAAATTACCCCTGCCTTCAACAACAAGACATTAACATTTAGAAAAATGGATAGTAAATTGCTAAGGAGTTAGCTAGGTTACAAGAAAAGAAACTCACGATCAACATGTAGGTTAATCTAGGCACTCGAAGACCGATTTTGTTGCATGAGAAATCGAAAACCCGCCAAATTACATAAATAGATAATATTATGATTTCAAGATTAGGTAATGGATATTCCCAAAAACTCATCCCTCGTGACTTGTAAATCAATCTTTCCCATATACCATGAGAGTTTAACATGTAAGGATGTGTCTCGCAAAAGAGAGATGCCTTCTTGTCTTCCTTGTAGCCTCTCCATGCAACATCCAAATAATTCATGGGTGCATGTTGATTCATTTTTAAGGAAAGAACAAATATTTACAAGAGAAAGCTTTTGCTTTTGGGTCAAGAATTTTTTAGGGTTTGTGGTTCAATAGGGGGAAAAGGAAGACTAGGAAAGCTTTTGCTTTGGGTCAATAATTAGACGTTTTATTTTTGTTTTATCTTTTTCTTTTTATAGCTATGTTGCTCTCCATCTCTTGTTTCTTGTCAAGATTAAGACATGTATGATTTTACATATTGTTTATTATAACTAATAATAACGTTTAAGCTATAATCTTTATGATTGCGTTTTAGTCTTTTAGATACGTTTCTCTCAAGATTTGGAAATATAGGCAGTTTTAAAATTGGTATGCACAACTACCTTTTGAGATGTGTCTAGTTGAAAATTTAATGTAAAGATTCGGTGATAAAAAAGATATTGTAATTAATTAATTATGACCGTTTAAGGATTCAACGGTCAAAAAATTAATTCACATGGCCGGCCATGTGCGGCAACGGTCAAAAATTGCACTTAATTAATTATGACCGTTTTAAGAATATTTGTGATTATATTAAGGTTTTCTTTTAATTTGTTTGTTTGCTTTTTACAATCTTGGATGATCTCGTCCTATCATTTTCTTTGCCAGATTGTTAACATCACAAAGCTATATATATATATATATATACAGGGGCGAATCTAGCCTCTAAGCAGCAGGTGTGCACCTGATAAAAAATTAAAATTAGTTTGAAATTTAAAAGAATTTTTTTTTTGCACCTGTTGATAGATTGTATAATGCACCTGCTCAAATTCACATTTTATAAAAACAGAGAAAAGCCCATTTTTTCTTTATACATTAGTTATATTTATATTGGTAACAAAGCCCATTCCTTTTTTCTTTTTAATTTACAAGTCCACATAACTAAAAATAATAATATAACGTGTATTGTTTGTTTTACTGATATTAATTTATTAAATTAGGGTTGCCCTTTCAGCTTCTCTTTCTATTTTGCTCTCTGTTTCAGAAGTTAATATTCTCAAAACTTTTGTTTTGTCCGCTACAATCAAACAAAAATTCTCCCATCCATGTAATTATCACTCTATTTCCACAATTTAATTTGTTTTATTTTATATAACTTAGATTTTGTTCTGCTTCATCTCTTATGATTTTTTTTGTTATTTCTATTTCAAAAATACAAATTTTAGCGGATAAGAAGTATTATAATCAGTTGACAAAAAGAAGTATTATAATCTTACGAATCATACTTTAATAGTTGTTTTTTGTTAATACTTTAATGGTGGACCTAATAGCTTTCACAATATTGCAGCTAAGAGATGTGATGATTTGATGAATCAAGCTCAGTCTATCTTTCATGCTTTGTATAAGCAGAATGATGCGGTGAAAAATGAGTATCGCATCCGGTTATGTGCTTCAGTTGATGCTTCGAGGTACTTGTTGCGACAAGGATTGCCTTTTCGGGGTCATGATGAGACAAAAGAGTCCGCTAATAGAGGTAATTTTTTAGAGCTCGTGAAGTACACAGGAGAACAAAATCATGTTGTAAGTAAGACTATTTTTGAGAATGCTCAGGAAATAACCGGATGCATTCTTCAATGATTCAAAAAGATATTGTACGTTCTTTTTCGGAGGAAGTATTGAAATCTATCATTGAAGAAATTGATCATGGTGTATTTGGTGTGTTGGTTGACGAGTCTGCGATGTTTCGGACAAAGAACAAATGGCAGTTGTTCTCAGGTTCGTTGATAAAAGTGGACTAGTTAAAGAAAGATTTCTTGGTGTTTGTCATGTCAAAGAAACAACTTCTATGTCTCTTAAATCTGCTATTGATAACTTGTTTGCAAAACATGGGTTGAGTTTGAAAAAGGTGCGAGGACAAGGTTATGATGGAGCAAGTAATATGAAAGGAGAGTTTAATGGGTTGAGATCATTAATTGCGAGAGAGAATAATTCGGCATATTACGTCCTTTGTTTTGCTCATCAACTACAATGGTTGTGGTGGCGGTTGCAAAAAAACACTTTGATGTTGGAAACTTTTTCGATATGATCTCTACTTTGTTGAATGTGGTTGTAGCTTCTTGCAAACGAAAAGATATGCTTACGGACGATAATCGAAAGAAAGTGGAAGAAGAAATTAGTAGTGGTGACATTAAAACTGGGACAGGACTAAATCAAGAGATTTCGCTTCCAAGACCGGCAAATACTCGATGGGGTTCTCATCATAAGACTTTGTTGCGTTTAGTAGATTTGTTTCCTTCTGTCGTTGAAATTCTTGAGTACGTTGAAGAAGAAGGTGTTGATGACTCAAAGAGACGTCAAGCATACGGTCTTCTCAACTATTTTCATACATTTGATTGTGTCTTCTATATGCAACTAATGTTGCTTTTAATGGGATTGACCGAGAATTTATCAATGGCTTTGCAAAGAAAAGATCAAGATATTTTGAATGCCATGTCTTTGGTGGGATCAACAAAGCGAGAACTACAAAAACTTCGAGAAGATGGATGGGATTTGCTTATGGATAAAGTTTCTTTTTTTTGTAAAAAGCATAATATTGATTTGCTTGTTATGGATGAAGACTTTGTGGATTCAAAGAACCGAAGGAAAAAGACAAGTATAACCAATCTTCATCATTATAAGGTTAATTGTTTCTACTCAGTTCTCGATTTAGAGCTTCAAGAGTTTAATGATCGTTTTACGGAGGTAAATACCGATCTGCTTATTTGTATGGCCTCTCTAAGTCCTGTTAATTCCTTCCATGAGTTTGACAAGTCAAAGCTGTTGAGATTGGTTGAGTTTTATCCGGATGATTTTAGTTGTGGAGAACGTTTATCTATTGAACATCAACTTGGAATCTACATTGACAATGTGATAAATGATGAAAGATTTAAGAACTTGAAGAATCTTGGAGATCTTTCTCGTTTGATGGTTGAAACGCAAAAACATCTTGCACATCCTTTGGTATATAGGCTTTTGAAGTTAGTTTTAACTTTGCACTCGCTCTGCAAGTGTCGAAAGATGTTTCTCTGCCATGAAGTTAGTGAAGACGACCACACGCAACCGAATTGGAGACGAGTTTATGAGTGATTGTTTGATATGTTACATTGAAAAAGAGTTGAATCGCGTTGGTGTTACGAATAAGGTGAAAAGATTCAATCAATCGATGAGAGAGCGCAGAGTGCAATTGTAGGTGTTTTTGCATTTTAAAGATATAAGGTTTTAATAACTATTGTTTTATTTAATGAAAATGTTTTGAGAATTTTTTTTTGATATTTATGCACCGGATGAAAATAATTCCTGGATTCGCCACTGTATATATATATATGTATATATAGCTTTAGTTTTGATATAAGAGGAATTCACGAGACTTACACCCTTCGTTCATTTATTCACCAAACTCTATTTAGTTTAATATATTTCTATATTTACCTTTTCAAAATTTTAAAAAGTTGATACCATTTAAAAAATTACGAAAATTAAAACATTTTCATTTGGTTTCGTTAATTAGTGTTTATGATATAGTAGTAATATTGCGTGGGTATGATTTATTTAGATTTAATTTTGAGTGTTTAGATGTAAATTTAAAATTTGATTTTAAAATAGTGTAATTTTGTGAAACGCAATTCAAATATTGGTTTAGTTTTGTGATTCTCCCTTGATTTAATCATAGTTTAAAGACAAAAAAAAATGTGTCATGAATGTGAAGGGTATCCATATCTTGCATATCTTTTTATATAAATGGAATAAATTAAACATTGAAGAAATACAAACGTTACAATTTTTATCTACAAGCTACATTTTGTTGTTGTTGCACCACCAACACTGACGCTCTCCTTGGAAAATCTTCCGACACCAACAAATCTCCGATCACACCTAACTCATCAAACTCGGTCCAATCACCCAATGCTCTAGTGACATCTGTCCCAACACCGGTGCTCCTCCCCACGACGAATAAATCAAAAGAATTAGCTATTGACAAAAGGATTCTTGATGTTTCCGAACCGTCGTTAACCGTCTCCTCAACATATTCAACAAAGTTATTATCTCCTCCCATAGTTGTGTTGTTGTTGTTGTTATTGTTGTTTCTTAATGTCTCTTTAATCTCTGCTGTGTCAAGCATCTGATCCCATCCCGTGGTCATACCGACCATTGAACCCGGTACTAGCTTCAACACTGTTAGACTTAGATTCTTGTTCCTCATCATTTGTTTGCCTACTGCCAAAGCTTCTCTATCGTCTTTTCCTCCCACGAAAATTGTACATACCTATACATATTCAATTTTTTTTAAGGAATGCTCCAAACAATTTTTTTTTATGTCTAAACCCTAATTAAACAAGAAAGCTTTTAAAAATGTGTACCTTAAAACTAGGGTTGCTTCTTTGGGTAGACAAAAAGTTTTGACGATGAACAAAGATCCCAACAGAACAAGGTGCTTGTCTCAACACATTAATGTTAACATTCCTACGCGTAATATCGTCGGAAACCACTGTGGTCTGATCAAGCGACCAAATTCTATGAAAAGGCAAGATAATAAAAGAAGCTTGCTTATCAAGCGCTACCGAATAAATCTCTTGATGCATATACTTTGGGTTCGATATAGAAGTAAACAACTCCAATGTTATTGATTTCCAATAATGCTTGAACTTATCAAAAGCTATCAAAACGTTAGCCGAATAAGACCGGCTTCCCGGTTCTGCCTTTTGCATTTGGTGAGATATGAAGAGTGGATTGTCTAAACCGATAAGATCGACTAGGTGAAGCACGAGGAAAGTGAAATTAGGATCTTCTAGAGGGAAAGATTCGCTTAAGAGATTGATCATCCCTGCGATGTGGTCTGCTTTGTGGATGCATATAAGAAACCTTAGCTCTGATCCAAGCTTTAAGCTCATTAAGTTTCTTTTTTGGAAAGAAATGAATCTTTTCGACGCGTCGTATAGGTAATGTATGGCTATTGGTAGTATTGTAGAGCTTACTAGAATCATTAGAGCCAATGTTGTGAATGATTTCACATGAAGTGTCTGCAAGATAAAAAAAAACAATTTGGGTTATGTATAAGAAGAAAATAAAACAGAGTAAGAGGGTTAAGGAAATTGTCAAAAATACCATTTTATTGTTTTTTTGCCAAAAATACCATATTAAGATTTTGAGTCAAAGTACCACTACTCTTTTTTTAACAAAAATATCGCAAAACTTAAATTAGTTTAAAATTCAAAATTAATTCATCAATCATATTCCATTCAAAACTAATTCATTAATAGTAGATCAAAATGAAAACTTAAATTAAAATCAAAATATATTTGTGGTATTTTCGAAAAAAAATTCTTTTAGTGCTATTTTTGGAACAAAATATTAGACATATTCTTCTCATAAGTATTTCTTAAGAAAAGATTTGTGGTAGTACTGACCTGTCTTTCAACGGCGTACATAAAATAACACAACTCAACAATTCCTTTGTTGCTTAGAATCAGAGCCATGACAAAAGAGTCTGTGAAAGGCATTTTGAAAAGCAAAGGAGGAATAGCGGAGAAGAATATCTTAGCAATAGAAACCACAACAATAATAGTCAACGCTTCATAAAGTTGACCATCATAGTGCATCATCTGACCAATCTCATGAACTAACCAAGGCCCATCTATTTGCATCATAGGGAAGAACAAGAAAAGTGGCAATAGTATACCGGTGTTAAAGCTTTCGAACTTTTGTATCAACAAAGAACCTAGAGGTGGACCATGAGGGATACATAGACCAAAAAGGAACGGTCCTACCGCGGGAAACATGTGTAGCATTTTGAGAAATTCGTAAGAACAAAAGGCGAAAATTATGATGAAGTAGATGTAGCATTCTTTGACTTGTCTTTCTTCTGGTGTTCTTCTTATAATCCAAAACATAACCGGTCTAACCACCCAAACCACGAACATTATGTATCCGACTAGTCCTAGGCCTTGTACCGCGGAAACTCTCCAATCTGACCAAGCTACTAAAGCAACTAGGTTAACACCAAAGCCCGTAGCATCAGCCACCATAGCCGTTGAAAGAACGATTCTCCCGAACTCGGAGTGGTTTATTTTGAGGTCTCTTATTAGCCTTGAGATACCGGTAAAAGCAGAGATACTCTGCATGAATATCATTGTCCTGTATTCGACTCCGGACAAGTTTTTACCTCCGGTTTCTCTTAGGTTTCCGAAAACTATGTTAGCCGTGAAAATAGGGAAAAGAACGGTTACAATACCCGTTACAACGGCTTTTGAACCTGTCCTTCTGATCATCCCAACGTCCATTTTAACACCTTCTAGAAACCAATAAAGCACAAAGGCAAACCCCCCGAGCGTCTCGGGGAGTTTCGGCCTTAAATCATCAGGAAATAAGATTTTTTGTATGAACCAATCGTTAGGTAAAAGACTCGTCTGGCTCAAAGCTGCCCCGGCCTATACAAAAAAAAATTGTATCAATATTTGACCTAAAAAATATATAATGAAAAGATGAAGAAAATAAAAAACGGTGTCTGTCTTACAAGCATCATAGATGTGATCTTTGGAACAGGAAGATGTATCTTCTTGAACAAGAAATAGAAAAACTGCCATAAGCAAAGTACTAAGACGATAACGATCTCGAGAAGAGGAAGACTATAATCCAATGTTGATAACCCTGATTTCTTTTTTTCTATCTTCTCCCACACGCCACGAGAGCTTACGATCATAGGAAGTTGTTCGCAGAATTTTGTCCCATCTTCACTCATACCATATCCACGAAATGAGAACTCGTTCCAATACGTTATGTTATAATCATATTGTTCCATTTTTTTTCTTCTTTTATTACACAAACCTTGTACGGTTAAAATTCGATTTCTTCTTGCGTGGGGACGAAGAAATCGAATTTTACCGACAAGGGATTTTTTTTCTTCTTTACGGTTTCAAGAAAGTTCAAAAAATGAAAAAAGAACTTAGATGGTTACATTGTTTTTGTAGAAAACTAAAAATAGTCGATTTCAATGTGGATTTGACGATTGGTTTATGTTGTTGCTTTTTTTAGTTATATCCATTAATCAAAAAATAATTAACTGTACGTTGATCTTTTTTTTTTGACGAATTTGGTCAAATTATGGTTAGTTTATGTCTGACCTCTCTTTCTTTATCCATCGAATTGTATCTGTGTTGGGTTATAACAAATGGGCCTGAGCCCAAGTGTATAAAGCCACTCCTTAAGCCCAAAATATAAACCAAAGAACTAATAAAAACCGGTTAAGGTTAAATTAGATTAAATTAGTTTTTTCTTGTTTACCTAATCCCGGCTCTCTCCTCCGGCTGATTCTCCGATCGAAATACCGGTATCCGGTCATAATCCGTTTGTTTCTTGACCGTATAATTAAACATGTAACAATATTAAATTACATACCAAGATAGATATATATAAAAATTAAACATTTAACAAGATAGATGTATATACAAAAATGAGGTTTACATGAAGGAGTTAAAATTCAATAAACAAACACAAAAAGGGAATTAAATATTATAGCTAAAGAAATCGAACAAACATGTAAAAATATGTGTTTAGGTTAATAATTATTATAGAAAGAAAAAAACAAAAGATTCAGGCGCTATTACTTTTTCGTTTCTTGCGTATAGGGTTTGGATTATGAACAAAGAAAGTCTCTACCTCCTGGCTTCCGACATCAGTGGCTTCAAAGAACCGAAGATCTTTAGACAATCTTGTCTTCTTTGTAAGAGAAATCTCACGTGGTCTCTTTCTTGGCGCAGGAGGACATGTCTCCACCTCTGGGATCTTGTGATCACTTGAAGTTGGTGTACATAAAGATCCTATAAACTCTTCTTTCTTTGATTCTTCTTCTTCTTGATTTTCTTTGTTTGTGTGTTTATTTTCTTCTACTTTTGCTTCTTGTTCTAAGGGCTCGAGAACCATAGACATGGTCACATGAATGTATGTCCTCTCTATCTTGGAATGTGAAACTTTTTGTGGGGTTTTTTACCTTCTAAAAAGGTAAAAATATTATTATATTTAAAGTGATTTTGGTAGAGAGAGATTAAAGAATTTGTATTTTCCGATATGTCCATGCATTAATTTTTTTTTTTTTTGATAATCCTGGTGTCCTGATCCTCACCGAAGTGAGTTCAGACTATTTCCAGGAACGCTGCAGCCCGCATGTTAATTCCGCAGTGGCCGAGGTTCGAACTCAGGAGGCGGAACTCACAGCTGTGAGCCCTTTACCGCCTGAGCTAGAAACCCCGGTTAAATGCATTAATTTTGATATGGAATATTCGGAATATTTTTAATTTATTTATGTAACTTGATTGTTTGGGAATTATAAGTGAAACCTTTTAATATTGAGGAGTCAATTAGTTAGTTGAATTAATTTGTGTGTGCTTATCATTAATTTGAATACAAATTTTGATGTGATCATGAAAAAATTAAACATTATTATGTATATTAAAAAAATCTAAAAAATAAAAGGGAGAAGCTTATCACAAAATATGACTCACATGTCACGTCAATCTTCGATGGTATGTCTAAAATACGTACAAAACCTTAGCATAGGATACCATTGGATTACTTATTTTAAAATATAATATTATTTTTATTTCATAATTGACGTCCACTTTCCGGCTCCCCTTGGACTTATTGGCTGCTATTATATAAGCCAATCAGATGAAAACACGTCACCATCCACTTCGTTCTATTTAAGAGATACTATGCTAAATGATTTTATTTATGTAGATTTTTGATGTTTTTTGGTTTTAAATTTTATGTAGAAATAATACTATTTAAAGTTGCTCTATACTTAGTTTGTATCATTGTATGTAAACAAATGACAAGTTAATTTTTTTTTTTTTTTTTTTTTGTCAACTGACAAGTTAATTACTGAAATAAAATCAACTGAAATATAATTTTATTACTATATAAGTTTGTGCCATTTATGTCTGAGTTATGTTGATGAATGATGTGAAAACTTGTGTCTGCGTCGAATGGTCGTTTATGTCTATGATAGACGTCTGGTCGGTGGCATTAAATGTGAAAATTTCGGTGATCGACTATAAAACTTGTATTTTTCTATGAAAAAAATATCGCTTACACAATAAAATTTTAAAATCATTAGATTCGTTACGCTTACGAAATATAACCTAAATTTCCTGATTCAGATGTATAAACATGATTTTGAATTTTTGAAAACTGTTTTCAATCCAATTGTCAATTGTCGGTTATGTTCGGTTCATCATATAATTCAATTGTCGTGTTTTGGGTCAAACTTGGGCTTATGCAAAATTATATTTATAGGCTAATTTCAATTATTGGACTACCAAATTTCTTAATGGGCCTTTAGGCCCACTATATAATATTAGACCACGTCTCTTTCTAAAACAGAAAAGGGTTTTTACAAATAAAAAAGGAGATTAAAAAAATAATAACGATGGGTGTGGTAACACTCTCTCGCACACACATGTCACCTTTTTTCTTTGTCGCCTTCCAAATCATTATATTAAAAAAAAAAAAAATCATTTTTTTCCTCTCTTTCTGTCATCTCCAAGTAATTAATTAATTAATTAAATTTACCGATACCAAAACCTGAACGAAAAATTTCGAAGACGAAGAAGGAGATTCAAAGGAGGACGCAGATCTGACGTTTGATCGGAGTAATATACTGTACGGCTTTAATGGCTGCGATTCCGTCTGAAAACGGCGTCGACGGAGACGACGAAAGGGAAGAAGAGGAGGAAGAGGAAGAGGAGGAAGAAGAAGAACACGGAGATGAGATCGAGGAAGAGCCACGTCTCAAATATCAGCGTATGAGTGGAAACGTACCTTCTTTGCTATCTAACGACGCTGCTTCTTGCATCGCCGTAGCTGCGCGGATGATCGCTCTCGGTACTCACGACGGAACCGTCCATATCCTCGATTTCTTGGGCAATCAGGTGCGTTTTTTTGTTGTTGAAATTTTGTGACAATTTTGAAAGTTTTAAAAGTTTTTAGTGTTTAGCTGTAAAATAGTTTAGCTATAAAGTTTGGTTAAGTTTCAATTTGTTTTTTTTTGTTGGTTTTATGCTTTGTTTAGGTTAAAGAGTTTCGTGCACACACTGCCCCTGTTAATGACTTAAGCTTTGATAGCGAGGGAGAGTATATAGGAAGCTGTTCAGACGATGGATCTGTGGTTATAAACAGCCTTTTCACTGATGATGAGAAGATGAAATTTGATTATCATCGACCCATGAAGGCTATTTCTTTGGACCCGGATTACGCGAAGAAGCAATCAAAGAGATTTGTTGCTGGTGGTTTGGCTGGTCATTTGTATATGAACTCCAAGAAGTGGTTCGGTTTTAAAGACCAGGTTTGCGAGAATGTCGGTGAATTTGGTTTTGGAATATAAATCTAATTGTGTGAGTTTTGATAGAGGCTAAACTTTGTAGGTACTGCACTCTGGGGAAGGTCCAATTCATTCTGTTAAATGGAGAGCAAGTCTCATAGCATGGGCTAATGATGCTGGTGTTAAAGTCTATGATACAGCCAAAGATCAGCGAGTTACATTTATTGAAAGACCACGAGGAAGCCCCCGGCCTGAGGCGTTGCTTCCCCACTTGGTTTGGCAGGTTCGTCTGGGTAACTCTATTTATTTATTTATTTTCTTTAATATCGCCACTGGAACAAGGTCATATGGTACATTGATCTAAAGGGATATTTTTAATTATTTCTAGGATGACACTCTTCTTGTGATTGGTTGGGGAACATCTGTTAAGATTGCTTCGATTAAATCAGACCAGCAAAAATCAGTATATGGAACATACAAGCAGATTCAAATGTCTAGTCTAAACCAAGTGGATATCGTGGCATCTTTCCAAACTAGCTACTTCATTTCAGGGATTGCTCCCTTTGGCGATTCTCTAGTTATTCTTGCTTATATACCCACTGAAGAAGATGGCGAGAAGGAATTCAGCAGCACCACTGCTGTATCGCGCCAGGTACTCGCTTCATTGTGGTTTTGGCAATGTATATGAGAAATAGGGACATATTTTGGCATGCCTTTTGGACAGTATTTGAATCTGATTATAAGTAATCCAGGGAAATGCCCAGAGACCTGAAGTACGCATTGTATCATGGAACAGTGATGAACTTACAATGGATGCTCTTCCGGTACATGGCTTTGAGCATTACAAGGCAAAAGACTATTCCCTTGCTCATTCTCCTTTCCCAGGTTAGTGTTTTTTATGAAAAATCATTTGTATTCTGTGGAAGGATAGCATACTTTTGAGTATTTACTTGATATTTTGACGGAGCGTAGGTAGTAGCTATGCTGGGGGACAGTGGGCAGCTGGGGACGAACCACAGTACTATGTTGTTTCTCCAAAGGATGTTGTGATTGCAAAACCCAGGTAAATTTTTCTGGTCACTATTGCTATGTTATTCTAGTTCTTTGTAAATGAACTTCGATGCCTCTTATTTATCCTAATTTGTTACTTTTCAGGGATGCTGAAGATCATATTAACTGGCTTTTGCAACATGGATTCCATGAGAAAGCACTAGCAGCTGTTGAGGCTGGTGAAGGACGAACCGAACTAATTGATAAGGTACTTGGTCGTAATTAATCATTGACCTAAACATTTTTTGTCTTTGAGTTTACCTAAGTTTTACTTATCTAGGTGGGTGCTGGGTATCTTGATCATTTGATTGTGGAAAGGAAATATGCTGAAGCAGCATCTTTATGCCCAAAATTGTTACGAGGATCTGCTTCAGCCTGGGAGAGGTATGAACAAATTAGTATCTCATATTTGCTAAGCATTTTTTTTTGGTTATTGATTACATATCTAATATTGTGTTTCTGTTGTCAGATGGGTTTTCCATTTTGCTCAACTACGCCAGCTGCCTGTTCTTGTTCCATTCATGCCTACCGATAACCCAATACTTAAGGACACTGTGTATGAGGTTTGTATATATCTGCAAATTTGTAGGATATCTTCCCACTTTGTACAAAAATATGATAGAAGATTAAAAATGTTCACATGTAGTTGCAAATCTGTGTTGTTCGAAACAATGCTGCAGGTTGCTCTAGTTGCATTGGCAACTAACCCCTCATACCACAACGAGCTTTTGTCAACTGTTAAATCTTGGCCACGTTCAATATATTCTTCTTTGCCTGTTATCTCAGCAATAGAGCCTCAGTTGAACACATCTTCAATGACTGATGCCCTGAAAGAGGTCAGCATTGTCTGTCACGTGCACTGAGATTTAATCACATCTCTACTGACTCCAAGTTGTTATTTCATGTATCAGGCGCTGGCCGAGCTGTATGTAATTGATGTACAGTACGAGAAAGCCTTCTCCCTCTATGCTGATGTACGTGTGTGCTGTACATTTGTTCAAGTGTATTCTCCTGATCTTGATCAGACCTTTGTCCGTCGATATTTCACTAAAATGTTCCTTTCCTTCTTTTATCCAGCTTCTCAAACCAGAAGTGTTCAACTTCATTGAGAAATACAACTTGCATGAGGCGATTCGTGGAAAGGTATATCAGACCTTCTTTTACAGTTTCAGACTTCGGAAAGCATTACTAGGCCTTTCTGTGACGATCTAAATTTATTATTCGTCCTTAAAGTCAGCTTAACGCTGTAGTAGTTCATGAATTTACATAATTCACAATAGGATATGAATCTCTCTTTTTGGATTATGTGGACTCACCTGAATCTTTTCTTAGATACAAGTATACAAAACTTCTCTGTGTAGTACCCAATTCCACAGCATGCGGTTTATATTTACATGATGGTATAATGATTCTTGATTATCTTGGATATTCAGGCATGTCAACTGCTGTTCTGTCATGGAACTCTCATAGTTTTTGTCATGCAGACCCGTAAATGTTTCCCTTATTTGCTTCTGTAGGTTGTCCAGTTAATGTTGCTTGATTCCAAGCGTGCCACTGCCTTATTTATCCAAAATAGGGATATGATTGCGCCATCTGAAGTTGTCCAGCAACTTCTGAAAGCTGGCAAAAAATGTGATTCAAGACTTTACTTGTATTTATATCTGCATGCATTATTTCAAGTGGGTCCAAATACCGGGAAGGATTTTCATGATATGCAGGTATGTCTACTTTACTCAAATTGTAAATGTTGTTTCTTTCTCTCTCTTTTGCTTAAATATATACATGCTGCAGGTAGAACTATATGCAGAATACGATACTAAGATGCTACTTCCATTCTTACGTAGCAGTCAGCATTACAAGTTAGAAAAGGTAGTCAACATTACAAGCTAGATAAGTAGATACCTGACTGAACTGACTTATCTCTACGTTATGTCTTTGTGAACTTGATCTACTGTAAATCTCAGGCATATGAACTTTGTGTCAAGAAAGACTTATTAAGAGAGCAAGTGTTTGTCCTGGGGAGAATGGGAAATGCAAAACAAGCTCTTGCAGTCATCATAAATAAACTAGGGGATATAGAAGAGGTCATAATCTCAATACTCTGTGTTCATTAACTTGTTCTCTTTTCCACAATCCTTGTACTCTCGAATTGATTTCTTGCTGACCTGTTATGAATAATTTCAATATGGCGATCTTCTGTAGGCTGTGGAATTTGTATCTATGCAGCACGATGATGATCTATGGGAAGAGCTGATTAAACAATGTCTGAACAAGCCTGAGATGGTAAAAACTGTGTTTCCAAATCATATCGCCACACAAATAGAATAGGCCTAAATTCTACGAAAATTCTATCCTTATCGTGTGTTTTCTTAGCATTATGTTTCCTTCTCATCAATTTTAGGTTGGCTTACTGTTGGAACACACGGTTGGAAACCTCGACCCTCTTTACATTGTAAATATGGTCCCAAATGGCTTGGAGATACCTCGGTTAGTTCTAACCATTAACCCGCATTACTTTCTTTCTTGAGTTTGCAGAGTCACATATTCTTCCTTAAGTATACACGACTTCTCTTCTCTGTGATGCCAAATGTGTTTCTTCTGTTTTCAGACTAAGGGATCGATTGGTCAAAATCGTAACAGATTACAGAACCGAGACATCTCTTAGACACGGTTGCAATGACATTCTCAAGGTACAAGTTTAAGTGTCACCAATGTCTGTTTCATATATTCTGAGCAGGATCCAGAGTATTGACGTGTGTGGTTGTTATAATACAGACGGACATTGTTAATCTTCTGGTCAAGTGCTTCAACGAGGCGAGACGCGGAGTTTGCCTAAGCAACGAAGAAGACGATTCCCATTCCAAAAGAGATGACGATAACCGATCATCTTCACGAAGAATGGTAGTAGATAAATCTCTGAGCATGAAGATGACAGAGGTTAAGTCGAAGACAAGAGGGGACACACGATGTTGCATGTGCTTCGACCCTGTCTCGATAAGAGGCGACACCGTGGTGATCTTCTTTTGCTGCCATGCTTACCACGAGGAATGTCTCAAGGATGCTGCCTTCAGCGACAGCGTTAACAAGACAAACAAAGGTTCTTCAGGGTATGACTATGATGGCTACAACAACGGAATGGAGGAGGACGAAGATGAGGATAGTGGTGATGAGGACAGGCCAGAGCGGTCACGTTTACGATGCATACTATGTACTACTGCTGCTGCTGTTTCTGCGCGATAGCGACTCTTCTGTACATGTGTGTTTGTGAAATATTCTTTGGTGTGCTTCGATATTTTGATTGTTTCTTAAGAAACAAAGAAAAATTTCTTGATTGTTTTGTAGTCTTCAAATTTACAGCAACGAGAGAGAAGGCGAGAGGGAAGTATAAAATTTATAATATGCGTGGCAAAATTTGTGTATTTATGCATTTTTTGTTGAATTATTTTATCCAAAGTGGTAAATGGAAAAAGTCAATAAGAAATTAAAATTGGTTGGAGATGTAAGGATTATGAACCGGTACGGTTTAATTTTAAACCCTAACCCTCCCTCGCATATAGAGACTCCGCCTCTGTTAAACCCTTTTGCTTCTCTTCTCCGATTATTTATTCGTCTTTTCCTTTTGCCCAAGCGTCGCTTTCGAGCAACGACCAATGCAACGCAATCGCGACGGCTCGTGGACCCTAAGCGCCTCCGCGTACGGTGGAAGCGGCAACGTAAACGGTGGATATCCTCCGCAAGCGACTCATGTGTATTGCAATTTCAATCTCCAACAACAACACATCATAAACAATCTCCAAGCTCAGCAGCACAATCTCAACTTCCATCCTCACCAGTTCGGCGCCGCCGCCAATGTTTTCCTTCCAAACCATAGACAAGGTAGTGATAACGGTGGATCTCGAATCCATGGATCTTCTTCTTCAAAACCAAATCGCAATGTTGAACTCATGCAAATCGATAACGCAGTCATCGAGACGCGTAAATCGATGATTGCTTCTGGTAAGAGCGTTTCATCAGAATTGATTCTAGCTCAGCTTCAGGCTGGTTCCATTGGCTTGCAATCATTGCATGATGTTCCTTCGTTTAAACAACTTATGGCCATTGAAGGCAAAGTAAGCTTTGATCACTTTTTTCACTTGTAACCCTTTTTGAATCTTTTAACAGTTAAGTGTGTTTATTTCTTCTATGTGTTGTAGATAAATGCGTTTATACACTGTTTCATTGGTGCTAGAAGAATAGTGACACTGTATGATTTGGAAGTATCAATATGCAGGAACGAGTCTGTTTATTGTTTTGATGATCTTGAATTGGGACCTTTGCTTCAACATCCACTTGTCACACATTATTTCCCTTCAGTATCTGGTTCTGTCGGTACTGTGAAGATCACTAGTGAGGAGATAATATCACTTCTTGATAGCTATTTGAACACTTGTGATATGGAAGATGTTAAGCTCGACGAATTCTTGAGTTTTGTTGCTGAGGAAAAATCAGTTACTTGCAAGGAGAAGCTCGGTGTGCGTATCCAGAACTTGCGGTATGATATGTGTTCCTCTGTTACTAAACTTGCTTGTGAATTTGTTAACTTTTCTTGATGATATAAGATATCAGGTTAAGTTATTATCTTATTTTAGCCAATAATATGTGATTGTTATAGGATGTATGTATCTTTCATTCAAGAAACAAAGAGACAAGAAGGCGAAACATTGGAGATGTTGCTGACTGAACTGCATCAGAAGTATCACAACCTCTCATCAAAGAAACAACGCCAAGGTAAATCCTTTACAGTCGAGGATTTACATCGTAAGGATTATTGTGGTAAGCATACAAGATTTCACTCATCAAGCTCAGATGATCATTTGAGTAATAGTCCAAATCCATCTGCTGCAGAAGAGAAGCAGCTCGGGATCTCCAAGAAGAAGAGAAAGTCTGGAAGTCGGATACACGAAAAATCTGATTCTCCCGAAGTGCTTAAAAAAGTCCCCTCTAAAGTACACCAAGGAATTCCGAAACAAGAGAAACTTAAACCAGCGGATGATTCTGACACAGACATGGTTGCTAGATATGATAATTGTTCATACACAAGCTCGCGAACTGATAAGCCAGACCCATCGCGTCCTATGCCCACAAAGAGTAGCTCAACGTCAGGGAATCTTGCTCATGAATTGACTGACTTGAACTTCAAAGATCTGTTTCAATCCGGCACACCTTGGATTGCACAGGCACAACAGACGGGTAAAAAAGGCGAGCAAGTCGCCTACAGATACTTTGCTGCTAAACACGGCAAGGAAGCTGTGGTTAGATGGGTTAATGATCAGAGCGAGACGGGTTTACCTTACGACGTAGTAATCGAACACCGAGGAGGTAAGAAAGAGTATGTAGAGGTGAAAGCAACGGTAACAGCAGGTAAAGACTATTTTAACTTGACAGTGAACGAGTGGCAATTCGCTTATGAGAAAGGAGAGAGTTACAGTATTGTTCATGTTTTGTTAGGCAATAGTAATGCAATACTTACACAACATAGGAATGTAGTTAAACTATGCAATGATGGTCATCTCAAGTTATTGATTCTCATGCCTAACCAGCGAGACGATGTAAACTTTGGGTTTTAAAAGCTAACGTGTGGCGGAAACAAGAATTGAGAATGTTGATACTTGATAGTAAGGTGAAAATTATCTTTAATTTATTTTGTGTATATAGAAGTATCTTCAATAATTGGAATAAGGAATATTCGAAAATTCCAAAAATAATATGTTACGTTTAATTTCTGACAGTGAAAGGACAAAATCTAAAGAACGGATAAAGCCCAAAAGCATCAACAGAGGAATATTTGTTTGGTCTTCTAAATTTTTGTAATTTCATTCAAATCCAATTCAAATCCAATACACCAAAGGAGAGACCATTTGCTTTTTCTTCAAGTAGCCATCTTCTATATCAATCATCATCTTCTCCACAAAAAGATCTGATCTTTGACCATTCAAGGTAATTATTTTCTCTTCAGGTATGTACTTTCTGTTATAAAACTTGTGTGGCGTTGTTGGCTAAAACACTTCTCTTTTTGTAGTTACTGTATCAGGTTTTGATGGAGGATTCTTCTGCAAATTCGAATAGAGTTAAGCTTCGTGATGGAAGATTCTTAGCTTATAAAGAAAGTGGAGTTTCAAAGGAGGATGCCAAGTACAAGATCATTCTAGTTCATGGCTTTGGAAGCTCTAAAGACATGAACTTCTCTGCCTCAAAAGTACAAATATTGCTCTTTGGATCTTAATAAGCCTCTGTTGGTAAAATATCTGACCTTTATCTAGTTTTTCAGGAGCTAATAGAAGAGCTTAAGGTGTATTTTCTGTTCTACGACCGCTCTGGATATGGAGAATCCGATTCAAACCCGAAACGTACACTGAAAAGCGAAGTTGATGACATAGAAGACCTTGCAGATCAGTTGGAGATAGGACCTAAGTTTTACTTGATTGGAATCTCCATGGGATCTTACCCTACTTGGGGTTGTCTTAAACACATACCTCAAAGGCAATTAAACCATTCTTGAAACTCAAAAAGGACAAGGCTAAGTAGATAAGTTGTGAACAGTGAACTCTATGTCTTCTTTGCAGGCTATCCGGCGTGGCATTTGTTGCTCCGGTGGTCAACTATCGGTGGCCTTCGCTACCTAAGAAGCTTATAAATAATGATTACAGGAGAGGTATTATCAAATGGTGTACAAGGGTTTCTAAATATGCACCTGGACTGTTACATTGGTGGGTTATTCAAAAGGTCTTCCCATCGACTAGTTCGGTTCTTGAAAGCAATCCTGTCTACTTCAACAGCCACGACATGGAGGTTCTCAAGCGAACTACCGGCTTTCCTATGCTTACTAAGGTCATTCCTAGTTTCCTCCAAATGCAATTCGTAGTGATGTTTGGTTATGACATAATACGTGTGCATATCTCTAACTCTTATAGGATAAGCTACTCGAAAGAAATGTTTTTGATACTCTAAGGGACGATCTAATGGTTTGTTTCGGGCAATGGGACTTTGAACCTGCTGATCTAAACATTAAAGAAGAGAGTTATGTTCACATATGGCATGGGAAAGAAGACAAAGTTGTTCCTTTTCAACTTCAAAGATGCATTCTTCAGAAGCAACCTTTGATCAACTACCACGAAATACCCGAAGGCGGGCACTTGATCGTACATTACAATGGTATATGCGACGCGATTCTACGCTCGCTATTGCTCGGAGAAGAACAAAAAGATGTATAAACCAATTCTCGAACTTACTCTTTGACAGAAAAACATCAAACATGTAATATTGATTTGTTAACAAAATATGATCAAAGGTTACAACAATGTACATAACATGTATGTATATATATAGAAAGTGTTTGTTTATCAGCTGCTACTACTATTATGATATTCATTGAAGAGATAATCGAACCGTGAATCGCCGCCATTGTTGGCTACGACGAGCTTCAACAGATCAGCAGCTTTCTTCTTTCCTTTAACGGTTCCGTTCTCCGCCACGGACACGATCCCTTCCATTGCTCCTTCATCGGCACCAGACGCAACCGCCACAGCGACTTCTGATCTCGCTTCGTCTCCTCCGCATCTCGCAAGATTCAGAAGCGCGCCAATGGAGTTCTCCTTGATCCGTAGGCTCGAGCCAGTGCAAGGATCTAAAAGATCCGCTAACACGCTAGCTCCCGAAACTCTCCTCATGCCTTCCTCGCTCTCCTCGCATCCGGCGATCTGTGCCGTAACCGCCGTCGCATCTTCCACGATCCCGTACCGGGAGTCTTTAACGATCAGGGAGAAGAGAGCAGGGATCGCGCCTAGAGAGATCATAGTAGATCTGTTCAATGGATAAAGAGCGATTGCGAAGAGCGCCTTAAGCGCGTCTTTGATCGATCGCGGATGCGAATCTGAGTGCCTTATGATGTGAATCAAGGAGAAGATTATATCGCGTTTGGATCCGACGATAGGTCGATACGACTCTTCGGCGATGAGTAAGCTGTAAATCGTGGCGGCGGATGACTGTACGGCTGCGGGAGCGGTGGTTGTGTCGTGGTGTCGAAGCGCGTGAGAAAGCGCGTCGAGCAAACCGCGTGAGGACATTAGCGATTCGCGAGAGGTTATGGAGAGGTTGAGTAGAGCCGCTGCGGCGTTTTCCTGAGAAGAGTGCGACGAAGAGTAGAGAGTCTCGGCGATGAACGGAACTGCTCCGGCGTCGGCGATTATTAGACGGCTTTCTGGATCTTGTTTGGAGATGAGCCTGAGCTCAGCTAAAGCGGAAGATCTAGTTTCTTCGGAGACGGAGCTTAGCTTGGAAACGATGGATTCTATTGCTCTACGCTTTGTTGTTTCCATTGCGATTTTGAATCTCTGCTCTGTTTTTTCTTTTCAAACCCTAATTTTTGATGATGATGATGATGGTAGACTTTTTTTGAACAAGTCACTACTTGTAATTTGTTTAATCAGAGGTTACAAGGACGAAATAGTAATTAAGAGGGAATTTAAAGATATGATGCTATTTATATTTATCTTCTGTATAAGGCCCATATAAAGCCCGTTAATATTGGAGAAGTGGTAATTAACAATCCCTAAATCCAATTAAATCTAGCGCAAGTATATAAAATATATGATATGTAGAAAAAAATGAGCTATATGATTATGTAACCATTAAAGTGTTTCATCACATAGCATAAACGTCGTGATTCCCACGTTCTAAACCCTATTGCTTCATCTCTGCAACATATATATTTTTTTAATTATGTAACTAATTTCATTGGCTTCCATAAAGATTCTACGTTCCACGTCTTTCTTTACTTCTTTTTGCATCGTATTGGCCAAAAAGTTACAAACTTTCTTGTTTTTTTTTTCGTTTGTTTATGTGGAGAAGAATCGATTGTGTGGTGGTATCGTCCTGGAGTTTTATCGTTGTTTCTTGATGGTGGAAGAAGAAGAAGAAAACGACAAGAGAGCCATGGACATTGGTGGTCCAACCAATATCCAACACGTGGCTCACGTGACTTTTGATCGATTCAATGGCTTCCTTGGACTTCCTTCTGAGTTCGAGCCTGATGTCCCTACAAAAGCTCCTAGTGCAAGGTTTATTTACACCTTTTATTAATATGTTAAAAGTAGACGATCTAGATCGCATATTTAATATTGTCGATTGGTTTTGAGTTAGAATACGGACTTTGGTTTATATCCTTTATGTTGTTTGTTTGTTTGTTTTGGGCAGTGCAACAGTGTTTGGTGTATCAACAGAGTCAATGCAGTTATCATATGATACAAGAGGGAACTGTGTTCCTGTGATACTATTGCTATTACAGAACAGGCTTTATGATCAAGGTGGCTTGCAGGTAGAAGGAATATTCAGAATAACAGGACAGACCAGCGAGGAAGAGTATGTAAGAGAGCAGCTTAACAAAGGCTTGATACCCGATGGCATCGATGTTCATTGTCTAGCTGGTCTTATAAAGGTTTCTTCTTCTTCTTATTCAACTTTTATTGTATGGTTGTATATATAACTATTTATGTTTTGATGAGGTTATGTGTGTGTTTAGGCTTGGTTTAGAGAGCTACCTAAAGGAGTACTTGATTATCTGCCATCGGAGAAAGTTATGCAATGCGAATCAGACGATGATTTTGTCAAAGTTGTGAGACTCTTACCACAAACAGAAGCTTCTCTTCTAAATTGGGCTATTAATCTCATGGCTGATGTTGTTGAATATGAACATGTTAATAAGATGAATTCTCGTAATCTTGCTCTAGTTTTTGCTCCCAACATGTCTAAGGTTAGTTTATAATTGAAGTAATTACTTATTGGTCTCTGTTATCTAAGTCACAAAGAAGAGTGTATAGTGTATGAATCTTGTGTAATGTGTAGATGGCAGACCCTTTAACGGCGTTGATGTATGCGGTCCAAGTGATGAAGTTGCTGAATAGCCTCACAGAGAAGAATATGAGAGAAAGAGAAGCCATGTCTTCTTCTCAGGTTGATATAACATGCACCAATGAAGCTGAAGAAGGTGTAAAGGAAGAAGAAGAAGAAGAAGGAGATGGTATGTACGTAACCGAGGAAGAAGCAATGGTTGTTGTTGATGAACACAAGTCAGGAAGTATAAAGAATGATATTGAGGAATATAGTGGTTTGGATTCAAAGAAAGATGATGAAGTACTTGTAAGCAAGTGATTTTCTTGATTGTTTCTTAGTATATTGTTCGGATTCTTTAATTTTTATTGCATATTGTAATTTCTGATTATCGTAGTTTGTTGTTGAATGGTGATATGATATGAGACTTGACTCTTATGGGATGAAAATAAACAAAACATGTACTTGCCTTTGTACTTTTAGTAAGATCATTTTTTTCATTTCTTGACACAAAAACATAAAACTCAACAACTAATTTGGTTTGGTTTCGGACTTTTTAGCAACTAAATTTTAGAATTAGGCTTAATTATAATTTGGGCTTTTCTATCTTAAGGCCCAATTAATTTAGGTTTAGTTTTGGGTTCCGTTAGTATAAAATCACCGCCTCTTTCTCCTCTTGCAAGGTTTCTTCTGTCTCATCGATTTTAGGGTTTGTGCTTTACACTTCTCGCTTGATCCTTCATCGTCTAAAGTCGTTTCTCCATCTTCTTATTGATTCTAATTTCGTTCTTCTCTTTATCATTTACAGGATTGGATCTTTGAGACAAAAGCTCAAGATGAGGTACGTTACACATCTCTTACATCTAAGTCTAACACTGTTCTCCTCTAGAAATTTCAAACCCTAGAGAACTAATCTGTATGTTTGCCTCTTTAAAATCTTAGCTAATGATGGTTTGTGTTGAGATAAGATGACTGTTTGTATAAATTAGAGAAATTCCTTAGATTTTAATTTTTTCATTTTGGTTCGCTATATAGTGTTTAGGGTATAGTCTTGAAGGGTAGGATATAGTTTTTGAAGGTTTTGGGTGTAATTTTGAAAATTTAAGAGTTGTGATATTTATGAGAAATTTTTTTTAATGGTATTTGTAAAACTTTCGAAAACCTGTGCTAATTGTGTTAAAAAACTTTTTTTAGTGGTATTCATAAGAATTGCCCTATAAATGATACCATTTAAGCAATGTTGTGTTAATTTGGCTTATATACTTTATTGTGTTGTGTTTGGGGATAATAGTAAGCTACAGAGTGAGGCTGTTAGAGAAGCTGTTAATGTTATGAGAGTGAAATCTGAAGAGAAGAAACGAAACTTTGTGGAGACTGTTGAGTTACAGATTGGTCTGAAGAATTATGATCCACAAAAGGACAAGCGTTTCAGTGGCTCTGTCAAGTTACCGCACATTCCTCGTCCTAAAATGAAAATCTGTATGCTTGGAGATGCACAACACGTTGAAGAGGTGATTAAAGATATTGTATTTTGAATAGATATATACTACATATGTTGTTTTGGAGATTATCACATTTTGTTTATCTTTGTTACTTATGTGTTAGGCTGAGAAAATTGGGCTAGACTATATGGATGTGGAGGCTTTGAAGAAGCTTAACAAGAACAAGAAGCTTGTGAAAAAGCTAGCAAAGAAGAACCATGCTTTCTTGGCTTCTGAATCTGTTATTAAGCAGATTCCTCGGCTTCTTGGTCCCGGTCTCAACAAGGCAGGCAAGTTATATATTCTTATGTTGTTACCACGCAGGACAGTTTCTTTTGGCTAGCATAGTAAAAAAAAAGATTGTCGATACAGGAAAGTTCCCGACACTTGTGAGCCACCAAGAGTCGTTAGAAACAAAGGTTAACGAGACAAAGGCAACAGTGAAATTTCAGCTGAAGAAGGTTTTGTGCATGGGAGTTGCAGTAGGTAACCTATCCATGGAAGAGAAGCAGATCTTTCAGAATGTGCAGATGAGCGTAAACTTCCTAGTCTCCCTCTTGAAGAAGAACTGGCAAAATGTATGTTGAAAGTCTTCTCTTTTTATATTGTTTGACTCTTGTCATTAGCTTAAATGATTATACATTTGTGTTGTAGGTGAGGTGTTTGTACCTCAAGAGCACCATGGGACCCCCACAAAGGATCTTCTGAGCTCCTCTCATTTGCTTTTGATGGTGGCTATTTAATTCCTAAACTTTTTGTTACAATTTTTTGACATTTTTTAAGAGCTTTGTTGGATTTTGTTTGGATGATTAAAAAACACTTGAGTGGATTTTTGAATTATATTTGGTAGAAGAATGAATCCACCATGTAAATAACTCTTTAAATTAGCCATGAAAGTGAGTCAGATTAGCCCTCACAATAAATTCGCATGACACAGTGCATCCCTACGCAACCAAAACAATTAGATGAAATATGCATACCACATAAAGTCTATATATTAGTCAGGAGGAGGATTCAACATTGGGCACGGCCTGTAATCTCACAACATCCAATATCTGTAGTAAATGGTTCATCAAGATCAATGGGGACGAGTGGTCTGTAAGACCAACTCCAATGGAGTTGTTTAGGGGTTGTTTAGAAGGAAGTGTAGTATTTTAAGGGGAATTAAATAAATAAAAAATGGTAATTAAGCTAAGAATCGTTGCTTATGGAAGCATTTTAAACATTTTTTAAGCAGCCGTACGTGTCAGTTTCTGATAGGATGACAAAAAATTAAAAAAAAAAGCTTCTTTCTCTTCTTCTCCCTTTGCTTCCTCTTTTTCTTCTTCCTATTCGTCTTCTCCCTCAACAGATGAAGTTCTTGAGATTCAAGATCAATGGTCGCATACTTCACCTAGTTACTGGGTAAGAAATCAAAAAAAAAAGTTTGTTTCTTTCTTCGTTCTTGCTTTGTAATTTTTGATTTCTTCGTTTGTGTGGGTGTAACTCGTAGTTTCGATTTCTAGGTTTGATTTGTTTCGTACATGAGTAAGAATCTTTCCGTATAACTTCATATGTTGTTCTTATTGATCTTGATGATCTTTGATTTAATCGAAAGTTGCTAACTTTGTGTTTGCTGATTTGATTATGAAATTCTCAGGACTATAAGAAAATAGAATCTTTGTTAGATGAAACTTGAAATAATACATTAGAAAAACTGAGATTGACCCTTATCTCATGGCTTCTTGCTGTTGATCTCAATCGAATTCAAGATTCTATTGTTCAATTTCAACGGCTTCTTCTGAATTTACTACACAACCAACAATATCTAGCACCAAGAACATAATTTAATGTTAATCTAAATGTAAAATATAATTTAAAATCTAATATATGAATTGAAATAAAATTTAGGAAATAAAAATAAAAAACAAATCTTTTTTAAGCACCAAAAATTGCTTAACCATTGGAGGTAATAAAATAGAGAATCTAAAATTAAGTTTATTAAACATAAAATTTTATTAAAAAATGGTTAAACACTCTCCATTGGTCCAATGAAGATGCTCTAAGGCATATACCCAGGATAGTTCTCCATACCAACATTGAAACCCTGAAAACATGAACTAATATCTATGATTAAAAAGGACCAAACTTTAAGCTAAAATCATAGCTTTGCTCCTATACTTAGAACTAAACCAGTAAAAAAGCAGAAGAAAACATATAACAAATGTTGACCCTAAAAAAACCCCAAAAAAATGTTGACCCTAATATATACGTATTTGTCAATATATTAAATATCTGGGCTTTTTTGAGATTATTTTTAAATTATGGCAAAAAACGTCAAAAAGTATAAACCAACAAAGAGGCGTAGTGTATCGCTCCTCCACCAAAAGTTGAGCGTTTTCTTCTCCGGCCATCAAATCTCGTCACCGTCACGTGAATCTCACTTTCTACGGCTAAATCGGATCGATACTTTGCTCAAATCTGAATCTTGGAGTCTATAGAGAGAGAGAGATGTCGCAGAACGGGAAGCTGATACCAAATCTGGATCAGAACAGTACGAGACAACTCAATCTCACTGTTCTCCAGCGAATCGATCCTTACATAGAGGAGATCCTTATCACAGCTGCTCATGTTACTTTCTATGAATTCAACATCGAGCTTGGTCAATGGGTAAATGTTTCCAAAAATCGATTCTTCGTAGCTTATAATCGGAGATGTGTTTTTGAATAGTTTGTATGTTTGTTTTTTTATTGAATTAGGGTCGTAAGGATGTTGAAGGATCTTTGTTTGTTGTCAAAAGGTTAATACTTTATGGATTCTTCCTATGTGTGTTATGATGTTATCTGTGTTAACTTTGATTCTGATGGGTCCTTTTTGTTTTGTTTCAGAAGTACACAACCTCGGTTTCAGTTTATTGTCATGAATCGTCGGAACACAGGTTAGGATTTTCTTCCCAGTTCTGGTTTAGACTTTTCTTTTGAGTATTTTCACTTAGTGTTGTTGTTGTTGTGTGTTTGTTTCTGTTCTCGGTATGTGTTTAAGCTATGTTCGTTGTTATATCTTAGCCTGCATTTTCTAGAAAACTATCGCGAATTCTTGATTTAGGAGTCAGTATTGGTAACCATCAGTGTATTGTTGCATCTCTCTGGGCAGATAATCTGGTGGAAAATCTCTTGGGAGATTTTGAGTATGAAGTCCAAGGTCCATATTTACTTTACCGTAATGCATCTCAAGAAGTAAATGGCATTTGGTTCTACAATAAACGGGAATGTGAGGAGGTAGCAAGTCTTTTCAAAAGGTATATATAATTTACATATCATGTCGAAACTCATTATGATGAATAATATCAATATCGCTTCCTATCACGAAGAAAATTCTTGCAGAGTTCTTATACTGGTTTTATCACTTGATTGCTAAGCATGCTATATATTTATTTCTAACCTGGCTGTATCTCTGCCTAATGGTTCATTGGCATGACAGATTACTAAATGCATATTCCAAGGTAAACCAGAAGCCAATGACATCATCGTCAAAAAGGTTAGATCTTCGTGTTTAGATTTGGTCATTGCGCCAATTGATGTGTCTAGTTTGAGGCGTAAACTTGATTATGTACATCTTTCAGCTGGTATATTTCGTATATGTTTTATAGTTGAGCTAAATTTTTCTAAGAAATGCAGTGAGTTTGAGGAATTAGAAGCTGTGCCCACAATGGCAGTTATGGATGGTCCTCTTGAACCATCTTCAACTGCTAGGGATGCCCCTGATGATCATGCTTTCGTCAACTTCTTCAGCGTAAGCCTCTAAAGATTTTACATGATCGCCTTCATCGTAATGTAAGACTAGAGGATGGCTTTCTATTAGTTCTTGATTCTTGAATATCTTTCAACTTAGTAATATACTTAGATTCTGAGGTATAAACCTTTGATTTTCGTGCTTCAACTCTTCGAATTGTAAGACTGAATTTATCAATAATGTTGTTGGCTTGATTATAGTCAGGGATGTCTCTTGGGAACAGTTCGAGCGGGTCAGCAAGTGGACCATCATACCAGTCATCGTCAATTCCTCATCAACCTCACCAACCCATCATCTCCCTTCCTGCAGCAACAGCTCTACCTCAACAGATAAAATCACAACATCGTATACCATCCTCCTCCCCTATGATGCCTCTCTTTGACAACAACCTTGATCCTATAAGCAGCAACTCCAACGTTCACACTGATTTGGTTACTCCGTCCTTCTTTTGCCCCCCACAGATGATGGCACAACCACACCTAATGCCTGGTTCTTCTATGCCCACTGCTCCTCCTATGAACCCTAATAATATGGGTCACCAGCAACGCCAATATGGTACTCCGGTGCTCCAGCCTTTCCCACCACCAACTCCACCACCATCACTCGCCCCTGCACCCAGTGGCTCGGTTATCAACAAGGACAAAGTCAAAGAAGCCCTTTTAGCTTTGGTTCAGGTTTGTCCTTTTTACCACATAACTTGAGCTTCTGACCAAACCTAACGAATTCTATTGACAGGAGAATGAATTCATCGACATGGTGGCTCGAGCTTTACAAAACGCACATCAACCATGAAGCTGAGCTGGGTCAGCGTCCAGTGAGTCCACTGTCTCCTTCAGGTATACCTACTACCACTGTATCGACGTGAATACGATCTCCAACAGATAGACTGGGTAGTTTAAATATAGTTTTGTTTCTTTGATACCTTTTGAACAAAGTATTGTCCAAACCTTTTAAATGGAATTTTCGTATGATACTACAGTCTCCCTTGTTTCATATATCTCAATAAAGATCGTTAAGAGTCATTAGATGATCATTAAGAAACACTTGTAGAGATATTGAATGAAACAACAAATAGGAAAGAAAGCTTTTGTTTTTTTGAGTAATAACATTACACATAGATGATGGAACCAAGAGAGGGTGAGACTTATAGTACAAATGGTTATTACAAGAGGGATATCGATTTTATCTCTTGAAATAATCTTCTGTCCTGCCTTTAAATCCGATTTGTCCGAAGGTGAGGCAGATGAAGAGACCTAAGTGCCATGTAACCAACCACAACCAGAACTGTGAAGTGAGTGCTGGTGGAGTTGGGAAGTGAGCTAGCTCTGTTCCGATGCTATCGAAGAAGAGACCCGTCAGGCTCTTGCCGTTTATCGCTGGAATACTCGACGGGGCTAACCATCCGATCAGTCCAAAGCCCACCACGTTTAGGTCCCTCCTTAACCAGTTCTTCTCAAAGCTTTTTCAATTTTGACACAAAGTTATATTCCTCTAAAGAGAAAAATACCCTAAAGATATATCAAAACATACTAAACAATGAGAAGACAACATAGAGTAACCTACCAAGTGAATCTTCCTCCTGATGCACCAGCGAGACTCAAAGGGTTCTTTGCTCTTAGTGTTGGTTTTAGAAAGGCTACAAACATCACATGAAGAAACAATCAAATATTATATACATACGTATAGTGTGTGTTAGATGTAATTATTCAAATAATGTGTGAGAGAGAGAGAGTGTGTACATGAAGAGAATGGTTTGGTGTTGATGGGAGAAACTGATGATCCTGCAAGGCCTATCACCGTCGATGGAGTTACAAATGTTGCTGCCATTGTTTGTTTCTTCTCCTCTTTCTTGCAAAACTGATCTTCTTTAGTCTAAGTAAAAACAAAGACACAAAAGCAAAGAAATAGATCGTTCTTGTGGACGTAACAGTAAGCAGAGATTTCGAGGATGTGTTATTAACCAATAGATTTATGACACCTCATTATTTTCTTTGATATTGTGGGGTCTATTTCTTGGATAAGATTACTTTTGATATTATTTGACCCCATGGGGTAACTAAACGATTTCATAATTTTTTTGGGTATATTATGAATATTTTAAAAGATAGAGGGTTTATGCAGTAATTAATAAATAGTTAAGAAATTGGTCACCGGGCTAATTATTGGTGCGATTTGTTTCGAGAGGGGAGAGAGCTCGCCGGAGAAAATGGACTACAGCTTAGCGGCGGTGAAGATACTCCTCTCACAGCTCAGAGAAGCGAAACCGACGCCGTCGCAGAACGCCACCTCCTTAGGCGGTGTACTTTTTCAACGTGCTTGGTTACAGGTTCCGATCTATCTTCCTCTCTCAATTTTCTGATCGGCGATAAAGCGCTTCGATGACATTCGATTATTGTGTTGTAGGGAGTTTTGGTCTCCGATTCAGACATCTCCGGCGACCGTATGGTCTTAGATGACGGTACAGGTCTTATCGAACTCGGGCTCGCTAGTGACTTTGCCCTCCGTCAATGGAAACTAGGTTTCATCTTTGTTTTGCTTATGTATTTAGTGGCTAGTGTTGGTATCAGACTTTCATGAATCTGTGTATGTGTGTGTACAGGAATGTACCTGATGGTTGTAGGTGCATACGTTATACGCACAGGAGATATACCTTTGCTTAAGGTTATATTACTCCCTCTTTCTTCATGATTATGCATCTTTTAGGTCTTTGATAGGCTCACTGAATCAGTCTCTGTGTTTCTTTGTGGTATTAGTTTGACTTGAGATTACATACAAGTCAAATTCTGCAACTTTTATAAGATTGTGTCCTGGTCTCGCGATCATAGCATCGGAAAATGCTCACTTGTTTAAACCAATACATCTAGGTTGAAGCTAGACGCGACTCAAAAGAAGCATTTAGTGATTAAGATTCATATTTTATTGCAAAGTTGAAGTGAGAGTATGTGAGAGTATCGTATGAATATAACAGCCGTTGCTTATCCTGCATCTACATGCAATGCATTTGAGATTGTGCTATTTAACTGAAACTGTCATTGTTGTTTTAACTGAAACCAGGTTCATAAGATGGTTGACCTGTCGGGAAGTCCAGATCGTGAATCCATGTGGTATTTAGAAGTCATGGACGCATACAGACGGTTCTATGAGCCATTGATCCAAGAGTTCTCTTGATCTTTTAGTTTAAAGTTTTGGCTCTGTAGATTTCCCCTCTGAAAAGGTCAGTACATGATCATCTCTTATCCATCTTTTTGATTTCACAAGACCAGACTAATTGTTTTTGTGGAGAATATATATATAGCTTTTACTGTTTTACAAAAGTGTCATTTTTGAGTCTTTGACTAGTAACATCTACAAAATTGTTCTACAAGCTGAGGAGACAAGTTTGAAATACCAAACAAACTTAAGCAATCACTTCCATTTCGACTTAGAGCTCCTCTCAGTCTTGCTTTTTCTTCTTCTTGCATCCTCAACAGCTTAAGAATCTCTCTCACACGAGGAAAAAATGCACCGGGACGAACACAATAAGGTTGAAACACCGTGAGAAGTGCCTCTGCGTCAACCTCAAACATTTTCCCAAGTACAACGGTTTCTCCTGAGAAAAACTTACAAGAAACATAGTAGTCAAGCCCTTGTGCAAGATTCCTCCACAAGTCAAAGAAGTCTTTTGGGTTCATGTTAAGCTGAAGAACACATAGATGCCTTCTTATACTGTCCAATGCTTCTGCAACGCCTCGTGATACCGTAGTGTTGCTTGAACCGGTAATGTCATCCTCCTCCGATAAAATCACATTGTTGTGGTCACTACAGAGATTGTCATATTGGTGGAGACAAACTGTTATAATCTCTATAATCCAATTTGTTTCCAATTCAACAAGGCCTTTCAGTTCTTCCCCAAAAAAGCAGCCATGGCAAGAAACTTTAGGTTCTCTATCAACGTCGACACAACTTTCAGCATCCCACATCTCCACAAGAACCAAATCATCACTCCACTCTCGTAGTTTCGATTCAAGATACCGAGCAGCATTAATCGGTCCACAGGCTTGTATCAGTGTATCTTCACACAAGCTAGAGTCGGATAAATCAGTCTTCTTGAACTCAAGTAACAGAATCTTGAATATATACCAGAGAAATTTGGTGGCAGTAGCTCTTACAAACCGGATCCTTGGCAGAATCTCCGGTAAAGATAGACCGTGGTCTATCAACTTCCAAGTTCTACTAAGAAAAGAGTCTGCTACAAACGGCGCTTTGTAATCTTCTCTTGTATACAGAACATACTTTGCAGACTGCGAGTTTGGTTCATTACCATTATCAACTACCCAAGCTTTCTCACTCTTGATTTCCTCTTTAAGTTTCCTATAAGCATCTTTTAGCTCAATCTTCCCCCAGGTTTTGAGCCACTTGGGTTTCTTACAAAAAAGTCCCATCACTGATATACCCCCAGAAGCCGTTATCAAAGAGCCTTCGTAGAAAAGACAAGTGTCTGAATTCACAAGTGACTGCATCCGTTTATCAAATGTAACCATCTGATCGACAAGATGGAACCACGACGAGGTAACTTCGGATTTCATGTGCTTCTCCTTCAACAATACTACAAGTCTAGGAAAAACCTTCTTCTCTAAGAAACTTGATAGCATCTGGACCATGGCCGAAACCCAAGCCTCTTTAGCGCTATAGCTAACTAGCATAGCTCTGTCTACCAAAGGCTGTAAGAAATCATCAACTCCATCAGCAAAGTCTCTTGTAACTTTATAGACAAGTGCAAATATAAACTCAGGTTGTTCAGCCCATTTCATGAAATGATGCTCCATCCGTGATGCAACAGGTATAACCAGCTCATCGATTGCCCAAAGTCCGACATTATCTTCTTTATGCGTATTAGGCTTCTTTCGTTTTTCCTTGTTCGTATAAAGTCGCTGTAGGCCACAGAGGAGTAGAAAGCTTTGAGAATAAGACTCTTTTTTATCTCCTTGCATCAAGAGTAAAGGATTAGGGATGCTAGTAACTTCTCCATGTTCGGCTTCAGATGATGCCAGTTTTGGTGGCCAGCCGAGAGACGAAAGAAAAGCTCGATGCTCTGAGATAATCTGCGGCCGTAGAACGGACAAACTTTTATCTACTCTACCATCAACAGAACCCACAAGACGGCGCCACTGCGAGTGATGCCTTGTAACATCACCAAGTATTTCTTCAATCTCATCCATTGTCTTAACGGCGTTATTGAACCTCACTACAAGATCCTGCAGTTAAAAATACAAAAAGTTTCAATCTTTATACAATGTTTTCACCAGATAAGGCTCAATATAGTAAGTATTTAACTTTACTTGTGAAATTTAGAAGCTTTACTTGAGGCATACTTCCTTTGATGTTACTCATAGGATGATACACTGAGTCTTCAAGATCTCCGACCAAACTCTCCAACTTTAAAGCAGTCACTGAAAATAAAAATAAAAATCAAATCTTTTGTTAAAATTTGGTTAGCACATGATATACAAAATCAAGAACCGACAATAATAACTCACATAAGTATATGCGTCTGTTCTGAATCCGACACAACTCTTCAACAAGTTGCTGTAACTCCTGATTCGTTTGATTTCTGAAAGCATCCGTACGGATCGCAGCTAACAAAAATAAGAGAAAATCAGGAAAAAAAAACTAATAATCTTAACCACTAGATTGAGGATTGAAAGAAACTAACAGAGACTAAGGAGGAGACTCTCAAGGTTCAATCTCAAATCATCTAACGAAACTTTAGCGGAAAGCGACGTGGAAATCCATGACAAGGCTTGTTTCGTCAGATCCGTACGGAGATGAAGAAGACGATCGTTTATAAGAGAAGAGTCGTGTTTTAGATTAGAAGCTAGACTCGAAGCGCGTAGGAGAAGATCGCTAATATCCTCCAAGTTACCATCGAGAAAGCCTAACGCTAAAACAGGAATGTCTGCGAGTTTCGGCAAGACCAAAGACAGTGTACGAGGATGTTCCATCGGAAAAACTTGTCGCCGGAGAAAAAACAGTTGCTCTTTCTTTTTTTTTTTTGTCAACAACAGTTGCTCTTTCTAGGTCTTCTTCTTCTTATGTTCTTTTTCATCTGAAATTGAAGGACTAAATTGATATTATAATTTTTATAGGGGTAAAATTGTAATAAAAATAAGTTTATGGACTATTTATGTAATAAACTTGTTTTAGGTTTTCCGATCAAGTCGGTGAATGATTCGGCGGCTGATGTTTTTTTCTTAGTTACCCTAAAGAAAAAAAGCCCAAACCTTTACAAACAACACATAACTCAACACAAGTGTGTTTTAAAGTGTCTTTTAGGTTTTACACAGAAGGAGGCTAAGAGAGACAGAGAGAGAGAGAGATGGGGAAGAGCGAGAAGACGACGTTAGGGAGATCCCTTGTGAAACATCACAACCATATGATTCAAGAATCAAAAGACAAAGGAAAGTACTACAAGAATCTCCAAAAGAAAGTTCTTGAATCTGTCACCGAGGTTAGTGACATAGACGCCATCATCGAGCAGGCTGAAGAAGCAGAGCGTCTCTTCACTATTAATCACTGCAACTCCACACCTTTGCCTATCAATCTGTAATTATAAGCTTTCTCTTCTTTCAAAAGTTCATGTCTTTTTGTGCTATTTTGATTAGAAAAATAACTTGTGGTTATAGGTATTGTGGGACAAGAATCAACTTGTTGTTATGTCAAGAATCAACATGTGAATGTTGTTATGATGTTTATGTTGAACAATTATTATGTTCTTATTGGCTTGTTTTAATGATGTTTGTTTGGTAACAGAGATACAAATTCAAGCTCAAGTACTATAGCAGCTGAAGATTGGAGAGAGCAACAGAAGATAGAGGAGGCTTTACACGCTAGTAGTCTTCAAGTTCCTCGAAGGCATGTGTGTTTCTCTTGTATATTTTCTATTTCTTTAACTTTTTCATAGCTCTTGAGTTTGAATATTATGTTTTTTTGTGTTATTCGTCTTTAGACCTCCATGGACTCCTGAAATGTCAGTGGAAGAACTTGATGCTAATGAGAAACAAGCTTTTCTGACTTGGCGCCGTAGGCTTGTGAGGTTAGCTTTTCGTACTTGTCCATGTTTCTATGCGGTTCCTTTGTATTTGATGATTGCATGCTTACTTGTTCTCCTGTTTATTATGGGTTTAGTCTTGAGGAAAACGAAAAGCTTGTGTTGACTCCATTCGAAAAGAACCTCGACATCTGGAGGCAGCTTTGGCGAGTGCTTGAACGCAGTGATTTGGTAAGTCTTTAACCCCTCTTGTATGCTTAATCTTCCGAGTTTTTGCGAATAACAAAAATGGTTTTGACTATACTTATCCTTTTTCAGATTGTCATGGTAGTTGATGCTAGAGATCCACTGTTTTACCGTTGCCCTGATCTTGAGGTATTGCATTCTCTCCCCCACTTGACACGCATAATCTTGATTCATGTCGTTTACTTAAAGATTTGCCCTTTCACAGGCATATGCTCGAGAAATCGATGAGCACAAGAAAATAATGCTTCTTGTTAACAAGGCTGATCTTCTTCCTCCTGATGTCAGGTAAGCCTCTTGCGCCTCTCTACTTCGGCTCCAAACTTGTTCGTCTTCTGATCTGTTTGCCTTTTTATCATATCTGTAGGGAGAAATGGGCTGAATACTTCCGCCTTAACGACATTCTGTTCGTCTTCTGGTCAGCCATAGCTGCTACAGCTGAGCTAGAAGGTAAAGTCTTGAAAGAGCAATGGAGAAAACCCGACAACTTTCAGAAGACGGACGATCCAGAAGTTGTAATCTACGGCAGGGACGAGCTTTTGAATCGTTTACAATTCGAGGCTCAACAGATTGTCAAAGCTAGGAACGCTAGAGCCGCATCATCATCATCGCATTCTGAAACTCAACGTGACAATGCCGTTGTTGGATTTGTCGGGTACCCGAACGTAGGAAAGAGTTCTACAATCAACGCTTTGGTTGGTCAGAAGCGGACAGGTGTCACTTCTACCCCGGGGAAAACAAAGCATTTCCAGACTTTGATAATCTCCGAAGAGCTGATGCTTTGCGATTGCCCTGGTTTAGTCTTCCCTTCTTTCTCAAGCTCGAGGTACGATATGATTGCTTGTGGTGTGCTTCCTATCGATAGGATGACAGAGCATCGCGAAGCTATCAAAGTAGTGACTGAAAGAGTCCCTCGTAAAGTCATCGAGAGCGTCTACAACATCTCTCTGCCTAAACCAAAACCTTACGAGCGTCAGTCCCGTCCTCCTCATGCTTCAGAGCTTCTAAGAAGCTACTGCGCTTCCCGTGGCTATGTCGCCTCCAGTGGGTTACCTGATGAGACGAAAGCAGCGAGGCTGATCCTTAAAGACTATATTGGAGGTAAGCTTCCTCATTACGCAATGCCACCTGGAATGACTGAAGGCGACGATGAACCGGGCTTAGATGACATTCAAGAAACCGAAGGTCATGAAGGCTCGGATTCAGAAGACTCTATAGTAGGAGATGAGCCGGAAAGCGAGCAAGCTCCGGCTATGAAAGATGTTCTTGATGATATGAGCTCGTTTGATCTAGCGAACGGGCTTGCGTCTAGTAAGAAAGCGACGGTGAAGAAGCAGACCGCGTCGCACAAACAGCAAAAGAAGCCACAGAGGAAGAAGGATAGGACATGGAGGGTTCAAAACACAGAGGATGGAGATGGTATGCCTATGGTTAAAGTTCATCAGAAACCTGCTAACACAGGGCCTCTCATTATGAGATGATGATGACCAAATCCTTTTACTTTATGTTTATGTGATATACACATATGGTTGACTATGGCAACGGAAGATCATACTATTTTTAAGTTTTGTCCTTTTAATGTAATAACAGTTGATCTTGTTGTGTAATGCTAGTGATGGTTTTGTTTCCATGGTTTTTTCTTCGTGTTTTGTTTCCATGGTTTTTTCTTCGTGTTTTATTTGGGAGAAACATTATACAATATATCAATATTATAAAAAATTGATTATAATAAGTTAATTTAGTATTTAATTATTTATGGCATTATCTTTATTATTTTACCGCTAAAAGTATTTACCGCTAAGTAATCCGTCTCTCTCTCTCTAGGTTTAGTGATACTGATTAGGCTTCATTATTGATTATACTTTACAGTGAGGAGAGAGTTACTTGATATTAACCATTAAAGTGGGACGAAGAATATAGTTTTCCAAATTTTGTGAATGTCTTCTTCGTTTAATTTCCCAGGAAAAATAACTGTTTCTGTTTAAAGAAGCTCTCGAGAATCTAACCGGCGAATCTAGGGTTTCGATTTTCTCCGGCGAGATAGAGAGAGAGAGATGTTGATCAGAGACGCGATTTTCAGCTAGTTTTAGTTGAATCTGTCTGAATTAGTTAGGTTTTACTATTTAAGCTTTTGAGGTTTCTAATTATGGACGAGGAGGATTCGTCTATGGTGCCTGAGAACGATCAGGATCGGGAATCTCATAGCCATGACGGAGCACAATCTCCGGAGAAGGTGGCGACTCACGACGTATCACGGGAAGATGGCGTATCAGCGCCACCGCTTCCTAGCCCCGACGCGGCGAGTACTCAAGAGCAGCCTCCGCAAGTGGTTGGTCCAAGGTGTGCGCCAACGTATTCGGTAGTGGATGCTTTGATGGATAAGAAAGAAGACGGGCCTGGTCCTAGGTGTGGTCATGCACTCACGGCTGTTCCGGCCGTTGGTGAGGAGGGAACGCCTGGTTACATCGGTCCACGTCTTGTATTGTTTGGTGGTGCGACGGCTCTTGAAGGTAATTCTTGTGGCGGTGGCACCGGAACTCCTACTTCAGCTGGAAGTGCCGGCATTCGTAAGTTTGCCCTCTCCTCTATCATCTCACTTCGTAATCAGCTGGAAGTATCTCTTGGCTCTTCATGTGCATTAGTTCATTCATTGTTTACCCATCTCAGGAAGTTGTAATTCTGCTTTGCAGGGTTAGCTGGGGCAACTGCCGATGTTCATTGTTATGATGTTCTTTCTAATAAGTGGTCTAGGTGAGCATAAAATGTGATTCTTCTCTGGTTCTTTCTCAAAGTAGCAAAATCCTGCTCTTTATAGAAGTATGTGGATCCCAATTAATTAAACGTGGCTACAGGCTTACACCCTTTGGAGAACCACCAACCCCGAGAGCTGCACATGTTGCAACCGCAGTCGGGACCATGGTAGTTATTCAGGTATATTATTACATTGTGTGTATGATAAAAGCTTACCAATTGAAGATGGTCATTTGCAGTTAGCTATGGAAGTGCTTCTGATTTCTCTCTGTGGTGCAGGGTGGAATTGGTCCTGCTGGTTTATCGGCCGAAGATCTTCATGTTCTTGATCTCACTCAACAACGTCCACGATGGCACAGGTATGAAAATAACCTGCCCCTAGCCAGGGTTTAAATTCATTTTGCTACTTTGGGTCCTTATATAGACTATGTTCTCTATCCAGGGTTGTTGTTCAGGGTCCTGGACCAGGACCGCGTTATGGTCATGTCATGGCACTTGTGGGACAAAGGTATCTCATGGCAATTGGTGGAAATGATGGTATGCAATGTCCAATGTTGGCTATCCTCAATCTTTGTTGTCGAGAATCTTATTATCCTTAACTATCCTGGTTTCTGAACTTTTTTAAACTACTAGGAAAACGGCCACTCGCTGATGTATGGGCCTTGGATACTGCTGCCAAGCCTTATGAATGGCGTAAGCTGGAACCAGAAGGGGAAGGTCCACCTCCATGCATGTAAGTTTGATTACATTCCTTTATGATTATGTGCTTTGTGCTGTAATATTTTTTTCTATTTCTTCGCTGTGCCTAGGTATGCTACTGCGAGTGCACGTTCTGACGGTCTTCTTCTCCTCTGTGGTGGAAGGGATGCAAACAGTGTGGTAAGTTGAAAAAGTGTCTTTACAATCATATCTCAATTGCCTCTTTGTAATACACATGGCCACCTGTTGTAGAGGTTGAGATTTGTCACTGAGCAAATTGAAAAGTTTTCAACTTTGCTTTAAGTGAATTTTGAAAATAAGGGGCTAAATATTTTTTTTTTCTCCATTTGAATTGGTAGCCTCTGGCCAGTGCATATGGACTTGCTAAGCACAGGGATGGACGTTGGGAATGGGCAATAGCCCCTGGTGTCTCACCATCTGCCAGATATCAGCATGCAGCAGTATGAGAAGCTTCTTCCTCTCTGCTTCTCTTATCTCGCCTCATCAGAATAATTTAACTGTTTGATGGCTTATTTAGGTCTTTGTAAATGCACGACTTCATGTGTCCGGTGGGGCACTTGGTGGTGGACGCATGGTTGAAGACTCATCCAGTATTGCAGGTTAGCAAAAAAGAGAAGCAATTTGCTATTTGTGTTGTTGTGTGCATCTACTATACTCTGATTATTTTCCTGTTATCTTTGTACAGTTTTGGATACTGCAGCAGGTGTATGGTGTGATACGAAATCAGTTGTTACTACTCCTAGAACTGGCAGGTATAGTGCTGATGCAGCTGGTGGTGATGCTTCTGTTGAGCTGACTAGGCGATGTAGGCATGCTGCTGCCGCAATCGGTGATTTGATATTTATCTATGGTGGATTACGTGGAGGTAAGAAGTATAAATCTATTTTAAGATGTTTTAAGTTCCTGCGTAGTCCCTTCCTCTTGTTATCTGTTGCACATGTTGATCTTCATAATATGGTACAACTTAACATAATTTTTGATACTTTAGGGGTATTACTCGATGACCTTTTGGTTGCTGAAGATCTTGCTGCTGCGGAAACAACATATGCTGCTTCTCATGCTGCTGCAGCTGCGGCAACAAATTCACCACCAAGTCAGTTACCTGGAAGGTACGGGTTTTCAGATGAAAGGAACAGGGAGTTATCTGAATCAGCCGCTGATGGTTCTGTTGTGTTGGGAAGCCCTGTTGCACCTCCTGAAAATGGTGATCTGTATGCTGATATAAGCTCTGAAAATGCAGTTCCAGGAATTCGGTTAGCCAACCTCCTTAAATATTGATGTATTTTGTGCTATTGTTAACACAGATGTATTTACTCACGACTTCATACTCGACCTTTTAGGAGAACGAGCAAGGGTGTTGAGTATCTCGTTGAAGCATCAGCAGCAGAAGCTGAGGCAATAAGTGCTACCTTGGCTGCTGCCAAGGCACGACAAATCAATGGTGAGGTTGAATTCCCAGATAGGGATTCTTGTGCAGAGGCTACACCTAGTGGGGCTCCTACATCTTCGCTTAAGCCAGATTCTATGGGATCAGTCGGTGTTACTCCTGCAGGGATTCGTCTTCATCATAGGGCTGTGAGTATCACACTTATTGTCTTGAATAATTTCTTGTTATTCATTTACGAGTATTTCTTTGTCCCAGAGTTTCAGTTTGCATTTTTGTTTATAATGGTTTTGGTCTTTGTTATTAGGTGGTGGTTGCTTCAGAAACTGGTGGTGCTCTGGGTGGGATGGTGAGGCTGTTATCTATTGATCAATTTGAAAACGAGGGACGGCGTGTTAGTTATGGGACACCAGAAAGTACAACGGCAGCAAGAAAACTATTAGATAGACAAATGTCAATCAATAGTGTTCCAAAGAAGGTAATGATTTTTGTTATCCACGCGAAGCGCTGCAATAAAATCTTGTGATTCTAAATGTGGAATCAGAAAACATAGTAATACATGTGGTAAGATATATGATTTTTGGGTCAACCTGTTAAAATATATGATAAAAGGAGACATCCTTGAACTTATATATGATGATTTCTTGCTATGGCATTGATTAATCATACGACTCTAAAGTTTATCATCTCCTGGTTAGTATTCCTGACTCATTGGTGAAGTTTCCTTGAGATCCTCGACTTTTGGCTGGTCAGGTTTATATTTGGGGATTCTAATGACCTGTTTTTACTATGTGTTAATAGGTTATAGCTCATCTTTTGAAACCTCGTGGGTGGAAGCCTCCAGTTCGACGCCAGTTTTTCCTAGATTGCAATGAAATAGCTGATCTTTGTGACAGTGCAGAACGTATCTTCTCAAGTGAACCAACCGTATTACAACTTAAAGCTCCTATCAAAATATTTGGTGATCTGCATGGACAATTTGGGGATCTTATGCGCCTTTTTGATGAATATGGTTCACCATCTACAGCTGGAGACATATCGTAAGTGCACTACTAAAAGTTATGTTTTACCATTATCTACTTTTGCTTAGACACTTCTCATTCGTTTGTATAATTGTCAGATATATTGATTACCTCTTCTTAGGCGACTATGTTGATCGGGGTCAACACAGTCTAGAGACAATCTCCCTGCTGCTTGCGTTAAAGGTAGATCTAATCATATTATGTGAGTTTGACTTGGTTTAGGTGTTCTAGTTTTTTTTATATCATAGCCGTCATATTGTTGGTAGTGTAGGTTGAGCACCAGCTTAACATACACTTAATTCGGGGGAACCATGAAGCTGCTGATATTAATGCCCTTTTTGGCTTCCGGATAGAGTGTATTGAGCGAATGGTAAGATATTCTGCTTCTGAATATCTTTTTCCATGTTCAGTTGTCTCGTATTGTGGTTATTTTTTAGGGCGAACGTGATGGAATCTGGGTGTGGCACCGTATAAACCGTTTATTCAATTGGCTACCTCTGGCTGCATTGATTGAGAAGAAAATTATATGTATGCATGGAGGTATTGGCCGTTCTATAAACCATGTGGAGCAGATAGAAAATATTCAACGTCCAATTACAATGGAAGCAGGCTCCATTGTGCTCATGGATTTATTATGGTTAGTCCATGTCTCCTGAATGTTTCAGCTAAATATATGGTCCAAGTCTTACTAGTTTGTTAATTTGGAATTCTATAGGTCGGATCCGACTGAAAATGACAGTGTCGAAGGTTTAAGGCCCAATGCCAGAGGCCCTGGATTGGTTACATTTGGTGTGAGTAATTTTCTTGTTTCGTAGTTATATGTTGTCTGAAAATCATTTTTCTTCGCGTCATAAAGTCGGCATGGCCTGACTGTGACTTGGTAATACTGCAGCCTGACCGTGTGATGGAATTTTGCAAAAACAATGATCTTCAATTGATTGTACGAGCACACGAATGCGTGATGGATGGATTTGAACGTTTTGCTCAGGGGCATTTGATAACGCTCTTTTCCGCGACAAACTATTGTGGTATGTGCATGGACTTTTGCTAGTGGTGTAACCTGATGAGATACTAGCTAGTTTGATGGGGTTGTTTGTGTTGGTTAATAATGATTATGCTAACCTCAGGGACCGCTAACAATGCCGGGGCAATATTGGTATTGGGGAGAGATCTAGTAGTGGTACCTAAGCTCATACATCCATTACCTCCAGCGATATCATCACCAGAAAATTCACTAGAAAGACAGATAGAAGACATATGGATGCAGGAGCTGAACGCAAATAGGCCAGCGACACCAACCAGAGGGCGTCCACAAACTACAAGTGAGAAAGGAGGTTCTTTGGCTTGGATGTAAGTGCAGACAAAGAAGCAGTTGTGCACATTCACATTTGCAGCAACCGAGCTCATATAACACCTGCCTCCTCTGTTGGTCATGTTTGTGTTCAGAAGAGATGAGCCATACACGATGAAGGGTCATTCATGGAGATATCGGGGGTGGGATGTGTATAAATTGAGAATGAAGATAATTGTAGAGAAGTCTCAGTTTTGGGTGGAGGTTTAGTATCCATTTGTATAGTTCATTAGTCCATCTTTAAGATTTGTCTTTCTCCTCTTCAATTGATTACCTTTTCGTTTGTGGTATAGTATTCCGACATAAGTACATATGTAGGTCGGGGTGTATTTGTTGGTCGGGATGGTCTTGCTGTTCTTATTCTGTATCATAGTTGGTGGTTCTGTAACGTTTGTTTATTTCACATGGACGTTTGTTCTCCTTCCTAAAGTTCAACACTTTTTTGGGTATTACAGTAAAGGGTAGAAAAGGAATTACGTTAATATAAAGTGTAATTTAATAAAATATTAATAAAAATGGTTATTAGGCTTTATTATACTTTACAGAGAGGAGAGAGAAACTTGATATAACTATTACTGTCTCTGTTTTGAACAAGCTCGAGGATCTGAAACCGGCGAAATTAGGGTTTCGATTTTTCCCGGATTTTCACCGGAGAGAGGGAGATGTTGATCGGAGACGCGATTTTCTTTGAGTTTTAGTTGGATCTGTATAAATTAGGTTAACTTGTTAAGCTTCGAGGTTGCTAATTATGGAAGAGGAGGATTCGTCTATGGTGCCTGAGAACGATCAGGATCGGGAGTCTCAGAACCACGACGGAGTGCAATCTCCGTTGCCTATGGATAAGGAGACGCCTCATGACGTATCACGTGAAGATGGCGGATCAGCGCCATCGCTTCCGAGCCCCGACGCGGCGTGTTCTCAACAGCAAGCTGTAGGGCAAGAGCAGCCTCCGCAAGTGGTTGGTCCAAGATGTGCGCCGACGTATTCGGTGGTGGATGCTTTGATGGATAAGAAAGAGGACGGGCCTGGTCCTAGGTGTGGCCATGCGCTCACGGCGGTTCCGGCAGTTGGTGAGGAGGGAACGCCTGGTTACATTGGTCCACGTCTTGTATTGTTTGGTGGTGCGACGGCTCTTGAGGGTAATTCTGGTGGCAGCGGCACCGGAACTCCTACTTCAGCTGGAAGTGCCGGCATTCGTAAGTTCGCCTTCTCCTTTAGCTATTATGTTTGCCAAGTAGATCTACACTGGTTATTTGCTTGGGAATCCTTGTGAGTTTGTCTTGGTTGGGAAACTTTGTGTGATCCTGCTTTGAATCTTTTAATTTAGCCGGCGGTATCCGAGCTCCAACATGTAGCCGTATTCTTTTTCATAATTTTGCCTGAGGTTCCTAGACTTGCCTCGGTTGTATTATATAATTAGGTTGATCTTTGCTTTGCAGGGCTAGCTGGTGCAACTGCTGATGTTCATTGCTATGATGTCCTTTCTAATAAGTGGTCTAGGTGAGCTAAACATTTTATTTTTATTTTGTACTTTATCAATGTAGCAATATCCTGATCATGAAAACTGCATAAGATCCTGCCCCTTTTAAAAGTGTGTGGATAACAATTAAAACGTGGCTACAGGCTTACACCCTTTGGAGAACCACCAACCCCGAGAGCTGCACATGTTGCAACCGCAGTCGGGACCATGGTAGTCATTCAGGTATGTTATTACATTATGTGTATGATTTAAGCTTACCAATTAAGATGATCATTTTTAGGCAGCTGTGAAAGTGCTTCTTAATTATCTCTGTGGTGCAGGGTGGAATAGGTCCTGCTGGTTTATCGGCGGAAGACCTTCATGTTCTAGATCTCACTCAACAACGGCCACGATGGCACAGGTATAAAAACAACCTGCCACTAGTTGTTATATCAGTAAAAAATTATTTTACCACTTTGGATCTTGATTTAGACGATGTTCTCTATCCAGGGTTGTTGTTCAGGGTCCTGGACCAGGACCACGTTATGGTCATGTCATGGCACTTGTGGGACAAAGGTATCTTATGGCAATTGGTGGAAATGATGGTATGCAGTTTCCAGTGTTGGCTTATCCTCAGTAATTTATTGTCTAAAATCATATTATCCTTAGCTGTCCTGGTTCTGAACTCCATTTTAAACTATTAGGAAAACGGCCACTCGCTGATGTATGGGCCTTGGATACTGCTGCCAAGCCTTATGAATGGCGTAAGCTGGAACCAGAAGGGGAAGGTCCACCTCCCTGCATGTAAGTTTGATTACACTCCGTCATGGTTATGTGCTTTGAGCTGGAGTAATATTGTTTTTCTTTTTATACGTTGTATCTAGGTATGCAACTGCAAGTGCGCGTTCCGACGGTCTTCTTCTCCTCTGTGGCGGACGGGATGCAAATAGTGTGGTAAGTGGAAAGTGTCTTTACAATCCTATGCTTAGATTTAGCTTTGTTTTGATATAGAAATGGGATCATGAGAGTTAAGTCATTGTTTTAGAGGTTAAGTTCCGTCACTGAGCAAGTTGAAAAGTATCCTGTTTCTTGCCAGCTACAAATTTACTATCAGGTCAATGAACAGCTTTCGTTCTATGTTACAGAGCAGATGGGGATGTACCTTACTACCTTCTCTCTGCAAACTAGTTTAAGAAGAGTATGTGTGTTTAATTAACACTTTAAAGAAGTAACAAGCCTAGATTATGTGTAAGACTTCGTGAATCATTTTAAGAAGTAACAAACATTAAATATTTGTCTACTCTTGACCATTACTTTGAGAAGTTTTTCAATTTGCTTTGAGTGAAATTTGTAACTTAGTCACTGATTTGATCTTCGATGCTTGATTGAGGGTCTAAATATATTTTTTCTACATTTGGATTGACAGCCTCTGGCCAGTGCATATGGACTTGCTAAGCACAGAGATGGACGTTGGGAATGGGCAATCGCCCCTGGTGTGTCACCATCTGCCAGATATCAGCATGCAGCAGTTTGTGATGCTTCTTCTTCTTTGGTTCTATTATCTGGCCTCATCATAATTATTGAACTGTTTGATGGATTATCTAGGTCTTTGTAAATGCAAGACTCCATGTGTCTGGTGGGGCACTTGGTGGTGGACGTATGGTTGAAGACTCATCCAGTGTTGCAGGTTATCAAGAAAGAGAAGCAATATAATATTTGTGCTGTTGTGTGCATCTACTGGTCTCTGACTATTTCCTCTATTGTCTTTTTACAGTTTTAGATACTGCAGCAGGTGTATGGTGTGATACAAAATCAGTTGTTACTAGTCCTAGAACTGGCAGGTATAGTGCTGATGCAGCTGGTGGTGATGCCTCTGTTGAACTGACTAGGCGTTGTAGGCATGCTGCTGCTGCAATTGGTGATTTGATATTTATCTATGGCGGATTACGTGGAGGTAAAGAGAAAAGCTTGGCAGGACTTTTTTCTGTGTATATAATGATTTTCTGATTTTTCGTAATTTCTTGTGCATGCTTCTTTATAAAGGTAAACCGATTTTTATGATAGAATTGTTCTGCATGTAGCATAATATGCATCGTATGGCCAGTGTGCGGCACTGTAGAACTACACGTTCTTAGCTGGATATTTTTTCGTTAATTTGCATCTATTTATTTAAAAAGATATATTTTAAATTTTCCCTTCTCCAAATGTTAGTTACCTTCGTCTTGTAATCTGTTGCATCAATATATTTTCAAAATATTGCATACCAACTTAACTATATCTTCTTGATACTTTAGGGGTGTTACTCGATGATCTTTTGGTTGCTGAAGATCTTGCTGCTGCGGAGACAACATATGCTGCCTCTCATGCGGCTGCAGTTGCGGCAACAAATTCACCACCAAGCCGGTTACCTGGAAGGTACGGGTTTTCAGATGAAAGGAACAGGGAATTATCTGAATCAGCCGCTGATGGTGCTGTTGTGTTGGGAAGCCCTGTTGCACCTCCTGCAAATGGTGATATGTATACCGATATAAGCTCGGAAAATGCAGTTCCAGGAATTCGGTTAGCAAACTTCCTTACATATTGATGTATCTTGTGCTGTATTGTTAACAGTTAACACAGATGTATATACTCACGACTTCCTTCGCAACTTTGTAGGAGAACGAGCAAGAGTGTTGAGTATCTCGTTGAAGCATCAGCAGCAGAAGCTGAGGCAATAAGTGCTACCTTGGCTGCTGCCAAGGCACGACAGGTCAATGGTGAGGTAGAATTCCCAGATAGGGATTGTAGTGCAGAGGCTACACCTAGTGGGGCTTCTACATCTTCGCTCAAGCCAGATTCCATGGGAAGTGTTACTCCTGCAGGGATTCGTCTTCATCATAGAGCTGTGAGTGTCACACTTATTGTCTTGAGTAATGCAATTTTTGGCTTATAATGGTTTTGACACTTTGTTATTAGGTGGTGGTTGCTTCAGAAGCAGGTGGTGCGGTAGGTGGAATGGTTAGATTGTTATCTATTGATCAATTTGAAAACGAGGGACGGCGTGTTAGTTATGGGACACCTGAAAGTACAACGGCAGCAAGAAAACTATTAGATCGACAAATGTCAGTCACAAATGTTCCGAAAAAGGTAAATATTTTGGTTATCGAGATGAAATGATGCACCAAAATCCTGTGATCTAAATGTGGAAATTGAAAACAAAGTAATAATTTTGGTAAAATATGTGATAAAAGGGGACAATCTTGAACTAGTGTGAATGATGATTTCTTGTTGTTGAATAGTAATGCAATAGCTTATGATGCTTTCTTGATGTGGCATTGATCGATCGTATGGTTGCAGTGATAGAAATCTTAAGTCTCGGAAATCGCTAATGTAAAAGTCTATCATCACCTTGTTTGTATTACTTCTAATGAACTATTTTTAACATGTGTTGATAGGTTATAGCTCATCTTTTGAAGCCTCGTGGGTGGAAGCCTCCAGTTCGACGCCAGTTTTTCCTAGATTGCAATGAAATAGCTGATCTTTGTGATAGTGCAGAACGTATCTTCTCAAGTGAACCAACCGTATTACAACTCAAAGCTCCTATCAAAATATTTGGTGATTTGCATGGACAGTTTGGGGATCTTATGCGCCTTTTTGATGAATATGGTTCACCATCTATAGCTGGAGACATATCGTAAGGGCACCCCCAAAAATTATGTCAATATCAACCGCCACTTCTTTTACTACTGCTATTTTTGTTAGGACACTACTCATTCTATTGTATATTTGTCAGATATATTGATTACCTCTTCTTAGGCGACTACGTTGATCGGGGTCAACACAGTCTAGAGACAATCTGCCTTCTGCTTGCATTAAAGGTAGTTCTGTGCAAATTATGTGAGTTTGACTTAAATAAGGTGTTCTAGTTTCTTGATCGTAAACATCATATTGTTGGTACTACAGGTTGAGCACCAGCATAACATCCACTTAATTCGGGGGAACCATGAAGCTGCTGATATTAATGCCCTTTTTGGCTTCCGGATAGAGTGTATTGAGCGAATGGTAAGATATTCTACTTCTGAATATCTTTTTCCATGTTCAGTTGTCTCATGATGTGGTTATTTTGTAGGGTGAACGTGATGGAATCTGGGTGTGGCACCGTATAAACCGTTTATTCAATTGGCTACCTCTGGCTGCATCGATTGAGAAGAAAATTATATGTATGCATGGAGGTATTGGCCGTTCTATAAACCATGTGGAGCAGATAGAAAATATTCAACGTCCAATTACAATGGAAGCAGGCTCCATTGTGCTCATGGATTTATTATGGTTAGTCCATGTCTCCTGAATGTTTCAGCTAAATATATGGTCCAAGTCTTACTAGTTTGTTAATTTGAAATTCTATAGGTCGGATCCGACTGAAAATGACAGTGTCGAAGGTTTAAGGCCCAATGCCAGAGGCCCTGGATTGGTTACATTTGGGGTGAGTAGTTTTCTTTTGTTTCAAATTTCTATGTTGTCTGAATATCTTTTTTTTCCTCCCTCCATAAAGCCGTGACTTGACAATTGCAGCCTGACCGCGTGATGGAGTTCTGCAAAAACAATGATCTTCAATTGATTGTACGTGCACACGAATGCGTGATGGACGGATTTGAACGTTTTGCTCAGGGGCATTTGATAACGCTCTTTTCCGCGACAAACTATTGTGGTACGTGCATGGACTTTTTCTAGAGGTGTAACCTGATGAGATACTAGCTAGTTTGATGGGGTTGTCTGTGTTGGTTAATAATGATTCTGCTTAACCTCAGGTACCGCAAACAACGCTGGTGCTATATTGGTATTGGGAAGAGATCTAGTAGTGGTTCCTAAGATGATACATCCGTTACCTCCAGCGATATCATCACCAGAAAACTCGTTAGAAAGACAGATAGAAGACACATGGATGCAGGAGCTGAACGCAAATAGGCCAGCGACACCAACCAGAGGACGCCCACAGACTACAAATGAGAAAGGAGGTTCTTTGGCTTGGATGTAAATGTTGTAGACAAAAGAGGCACTTGTGTGCACATTCGCAAAGGAACACATGAAACATCTGTCTCAGGTGTTGCTCGTGTTTGTGTCCAGAAATGATGATGAAGTGGTCTTGGAAAGAGTATCAGGGGGTGGGATGTGTATAAATTGAAAATGAAGATAATGGTAGAGAAGTCTCAGTTTTGGTAGTAGCAGCTATTTGTAGAGTTGATTCGTTGGAGCTTTTAGTCCTTTTTTTTTCTTTTCATATGCAGTCTGTGTATTTTTATTTAATTTTTATATTCAGTTCAAACATTGTAACGTTTGTGTTGATAACAAAGCAAAGATGATACGAGAATTTTTTTCAACATGGGCTTGGCCGCTTTGGGTTTACGAAAGGCTTATTGATGTCAACATGGCACGTGCCATGTCTGAGTTGTAAAACTCCGTCACGTGTGAATGTGAAGTGAAAAAAAAACGGTAAGAAAGAAAGAAAGAAAGAGGAAGGAACAATGTAGCAATAGTCCCCACTTGTCTCTCTTCATCTCCAAAAAACAAAAATAAAAAGCCTCATTAGTCTTTTCAGATATTTTTGTATATTACTTCCTCCTCCAACCCATTTATCTCTCTCTCTCTGTCTTCTTCATCTCTCCTTTGCTTTGCCCTTTTCTTTAAATTATTCTTTAAAAACCCAAATAGTTCCTCCTTTGATCTCATTGGCATATCTAAAAGTTTATACATAAAACAAACAACAAACAAGAAGTGAGAGAGAGAGAGAGGAAACTCGGCCTATAATGTCTATCGATTTATCATCTGAACGTGTTTGCTATGTCCACTGCAACTTCTGCACCACCATTTTAGCCGTAATCTCTCTCTCTCTCTCTCTCTCTCTCTCTCTCTCTCTCTCTCTCTCTCTCTCTCTCTCTCTCTCTCTCTCTCTTTCTTTCTTTGCTCCAAAGATATAATTCTTGTTATTTATTACTCAAAACCTAGCTAGCTAGATCTCCTTTTTGCTTAACCTTATTATCAACCCTAATTGGTGATCTTATATATTTATTTAATCAGCTGATGATGTTATTTTGCATCTAACTATCAACATACTTTTCCTTTGGTTATTTATTGATGAACATATATGTATAAATATGTATATTATTAGAAAATAACAGAAACCCTATAAATTTAACACTGAAGAAGAAATAATAGTATTCGGTAAATTGAACCATAAATTTCAGTGCTTTATACACAAAAGAAATAGCTCCTGGTCAGATTTAGGTCTCTATATATACATAGCTTTAAAGTCTATAGCAAAAGCCATTTTCTTTCCCTAATTTCATATTTTTTAAGGGGGTTTTTCGTTTAGTTACAAATACATTTTTTCTCATAATTCCTTAAATTCTAGTGGCTATTACTATATATTTCCTGTAAAATAAATTTGTAGATAGTGTGTTGATGTCTGCATCCATGTGATATAGGTTCAAAAACTTCACTAATTAAGTCTTCTAGCTTTATAGTCTGACTTTGTATATATATATATATATATATATATATATATATAACTATAGTATTTGACAGATATATGCATAGATCATAACAATCAAAGATCTTTAGTCCATGTAAACATTTTTTTTACATTACATCACCAGCTGATTAAATTTTTGAAAAATCATTTTATTGGTTCTCCAAATTATTATTAATTTTTTTTTTGTCAAATTGGTTCTTCAAATTAAAGTTTCCTTTTTTATAGAGTGAAGTGAAGCTACAATATTATATGTATGTATATTTTCAATTTTTAGTTAAAATATCACTTATTTTTCCACCTTCATGTACAGGCTATAGCTTCATTTTGTTTACTTTAACGGTTTTATGTGAATATTTATATACATGATTTTCCGTACAGTCTTGATATGTGTGTAACATATAAATCATTGATTTATAAGTTATCACGGGAAAATTATTAGTATTCTATTAGTATTATACCGTCGTGTCATGATTTGTATTTAAATTTTGTTTCTTTGTGAGTTTTAGTAGCACAAAGAGAGAGCAAAAACAATAATTCTATACCGAATAATCAATCATAAACGTTATACTATATATATAAATAAATACTAGAGACGTAGCATGAGTTTGATTAGTGACAAAAACGGACCCATATTAAGAAAAATTGTTGCAAGTCTTCTTGCACTAAATAGGAGTTGTAATGTATTGGAAAGTACAAAAGTTTTGTTCTACCCAATTCAAGTAACAACTTTCTTTATGATAAATCATGGCCGATCTTGATGATTAGATCAATATAAAAGATGATATAATATCATAAAGAAGTGGTACCGTAACATATAGTAATATATAAAGACTTAATTTATGGGATGTGGTTAAGGTCAGGTCGTTTTCTAACATGACTGTCTTTGCTCCTTACAAAAGCTAATTTCATCAACCATTCTTTAATTATTATCTTTTATCATGTTGCCTTGAGACTTGTGTGTCATACATAAAATTGAGATTAGATTCTTCTTTATATATTAGATTTTCATTATCTAAATATCCGATGTGGGACGAATGTTACACCTGCACAAAAATTCACCCCCTTTCATAAATATGGGTAGATGCATGAAAATTTGAGCATCAAAATAAAGAAGTATTTTACATGTAATTTTCTATAGGACTATATTTAGCATTTGATTTTTAAATTGAAATATATTTATTTTAGAGATTGGTCTAATTAGCCAATCAAATTATAAAAATGATATATTATATGATTTAAGAGATTCTACAAATGATTTTTGTATATATATATATAGGTAAGTGTGCCATATGCAAGCTTGTTCACACTTGTGACTGTGAGATGTGGACATTGCACCAATTTACTATCTATCAACATTGGAGTTTCACTTCAGCAAACATCACATCCTCCCATACATCAAGATCTTCATGTATCATATATTAATAAAACTACTTCTACACTTTGCTACCATTTCATATAATATCTTTGCTTATATATATTTCTTCTCACTTCATGAAGCAGCATAAGCAACACATAACTTCTTCTTCAATAACAATAAAAGATTGTGGATCATCTTCTAAGAGTACCAACCATCTCTCCACCACATTGTCCGAAAATGTCGATAGAGAGACCCCTAGACTGCCTCCTATTCGTCGTAATTCACTTTTTATTTTCCTCTCATAATTCATACAAAAAGTATTATTTGAATGTGATGCATATATAGTTTGATTTTTTTTAAATGGCAGCACCGGAGAAAAGACAAAAAGTTCCTTCAGCTTACAACAGATTCATCAAGTTAGTGTTGATTATAAATTTAGTTTAATTTCTTTCTAAGTATAAAATCTCAATTCATTTACTATAATTTTAGTAAAATATTTCTAATTAATTAGAGAGGAGATTCAAAGGATTAAGAGTGGTAATCCAACAATCACCCACCGTGAGGCCTTTAGCACAGCTGCTAAAAATGTAAGCTTTCCTTTTTTAATACATTCCCAAATAATATACTCATATAGCATAATAGCTTCACCAACTATGTCAGAATTATGAAAAAGATGCAAATAAAATAACATTTTAAAGTGAAGAAAAATACTTAGATTGTGGTCGAAAATCTAGGGTTTGATAGTATAGATTTTTTAGGAATATGAGCGTAGATACTAACTAATAAGATAGTGGACTATACTATGCAGAATTGGTGGAATGTTTATTGATTAGAGTTAGTGTATATATATATATATATAATTTTATGAAATCATTATATTGTAGTGGGCACATTTTCCACATATACACTTTGGATTAAAGCTGGATGGAAACAAGAAAGGCAAGCAATTAGACCAGACTAATGTTGCTGCTGCCCAAAAGTCTAATGGCTATTACTAATTAAAGCCTCTTGATCATGACACACATCTATTCATATATATATATATATCTTTTGTGTAAGCAGAGATAATCATGATCGATATGGTACGTAGAGGAGAGGAAGAAGAAATTAATTAAGAGCCTATATAAACCTTATATATACTAAATATATATATATATATATATGTGTGTGTATGTCCCTTTCTTTTTTCTTGTGTGGACTCCATCTATAAGTACTTGGTTTCTAGTTTATATATATTCTCCTAATAAGTGTGTAGTCCATATATAATATATATTTTTATATGAATTTCTTCTGATTTCTGAAAAGGTGTAGCTTTTTTTTGGGCGCAGATTTTTTTATATTTTGAATAGTGATTCGGTGACAAATATTTTATATAATTGTAAAATACTAATACATAAATAGTCACTCATTCAATATAAACACTTTTTACAAAAAAAAAAGAAGCAAATGCTTACAAATGATGAATAGTACGTTATTACCATGGTAGTTAATTAGTGAATTTTAACAGTTAAAAAAAAAGTTATGAGAAATCAAAGCTCGTGTCTCCTCTTTGTAAGCCACAAAATTAACTCAATAAGTATGACAACGAAATAGGTTTAGAGATGTTGGGTCCTCTCCAATGTGTATCGGAGACACATATTTATACCTTCTTCCATCATCCATGCAAACACATAATAATAACTTAAAAAAATAAGATGTGTAATAAATTACTATTAGTAATAAAATAAATTAAAAATAAATTAAAAATAATAACGAGACATGGGAGATGAGAATTTTAATGAAGGGTCAAAAAAGAAATAGAATCTGAAGCGTCAAATCAATGTTAGTTGTGTTCTTTTGTCTGTTTCTGCCTTTGACGGGTCTTGTCCATTCACTTTTAATAAATTTATATTTCCTTTTTCTTTGTTTTTGTTTCCACTTTCCTTTTATATTCCCATCATTATTACTTTGTTTTTAGGGCTTTCTCTAACGGTTAGTTTTTTTTTTTTTTAGCCAGAGTTACGAATTTAACCCCACAAAAATATTACTATTGTAATATATGACATAGTCAACCAAAATTATCTTTTTTCTACGTGGCGATATATTATTAGTCGGTTAACTAAACCTATTTAATTTAGCAACTGATCCATGGAGTCATACTTCTTCATTATGTGGGGTTTGGTTTATGATATTTGATACCTTGTGATTTGTAATGTCTACAAAAGGTAACATAAAAACATAATCTCAGACTTTAGGCATCACCAAAGATCTACAAAAACATGCCCAAGCTAACCTTTCTAAATAGTATGGTCAAACCCTAATACTTATTAACAGAGAAAGTTACAAAAAAACAACACCTTAAAATATTGGATTCCTCTATGAGAAGTTGCAGCATTAATTGTCCAAGTAAACAAGCTTAATTAGACCCATTCACTTCCTGAAAACTCAATTTTAAACCTAATATCGGTTAACTTCAACAACAAGAAACCTTATACTATAATCCCAATCAATACGAATCGATAAAATTGAATCGAGAGACGGATTCGGAATCAGCGGCGATAGTGGCGGAGGAAGAGTCGCCGGAATACACGACGGATAGCGAAGAGACGCGACGGACTTGAGAGAAGCTCCTTCCGTTAGGAGCGAGAGACGGAAGTTTCGTAACCATAGCTTCTATTGGTGAAGTAGATGACGGAGGAAGAGTTGTTATGAAGAGGCCACCGTTTTTTGACGGCGTTAGTGATAATGGGCCGTATTGGGCCTTTAAGCCCAAATTAAATAAATTTATATTTAATGGACAAAACAAACCGTTTTTTAGTTGTTCGTATCTTATTTAATAGCCGTCTCAATAAATTTGACAGATAACATATATACAAAGGCATCACATTCCTTACAAGTCACATCGTGCACGTTTTAATTTTAGTTGGAAACAGCTTACAAAAACACCAATAAAGTGCAATAAATGTTAGGATAACAAAGTTATTGCCCTTTGTCTGGCGTTGGCATATGAAAATTACATAATAATAATTAACACAAACAAATAAATAGAAAGATTAAATAAATAATAATAAGTCTCCATCAAATAATAAAACAAAAAAAAATGAAATATACAAAGGTGGTTGTTGCAAGCAGGAAGAGAGAGACAAAGGAACCAAAAGGAGACCCATGTTTGTGGTTTTTTTTAAGGTGTTGTAGTGTCCCAAGTTGATGTTGTTGTCTTGGAACTCCACTGTGTTCTTCCTCTTACCACTTCGGCTCCGTCCTGGAGCCGAAGCAGATGCTGACATTCCACTTCCCCTGCTGTTCCGAGATTGCCTATATCGCATCCCGAAACTGCGGTTAGGGACTGAAGAACGCTGTCTCTTCCGCATTCTCTACGGTACTCGAGAGTCATGCTTTTTAGCTTCTGCTCCTCCATCATCCCCACTGGAGCGCTCTCCAGGATCCAGCCAATGTATTTTACATTGTTAACATGCTGGTTAACATCTAGGTCACTCCATCTCGGCTGTAGAAAAGTTTATCGACAAAACCATAAGGATTTCTAAAAGATTACAAGCTTTGTTGAAAGATAGAGCTAGATAGTATACTTACAGTGAGACCAGATCGAACATAGTGAGCAGTCTTGTCATCAAGTTTTGTTAACTTTCTGCCGTCCTCGGCAATGATAGGATCAGAATTAACAAAGTAAGGCTCTATTTCGCCTCGAACCTCTTCAGGAATCTTTGATAATCTCCTTGTCAGTTTATTCATCATCACCCACACACTACAAGATAATATTATGCATTACATAGATGATTAAAACACTGTTATCAAATATATATGGGTCACAATAAAAACAGAGAGCCAATACCAATAAATGTTCACATGATAATAGGTGGAGTAAACCAAAAATACAAAACTAACCTTGATGCTCTTGTTAAAATCTCTCCAGTATTGCAATCCCGAACTAGCCAATCACGACGCATACCATTCTTTCCAGATTTACTGACCCATGTATCTACTTCGACGACATCTCCCCTGTGAGGCAGATATTGAATAAGCAAATGAATTAGAATGCATTATACATATGCAAACATAGCATGTAATCCAAGGTGCAAAACAAGTAAAGAGCATGAACCGACGATAGCTTACCACGTTGGATATTTATCAACAACAACCTGCATACGAGTAACGACCCATATCAGATTCTTCTTAAACATCTCTGGAGTAGAACCAAACCCATCTCCCAGCAGCCCAGCCGTCTTAACATGGTTAAGCGCCGTTTCCTGTAATGAACATAAGAGCTAAATCACACATATCCACGAGACCAGCAAACAACAAGAGATTGTTAATCATAATCAACTCGTACCTGCAAATGATTCATGACTGTTTCTATAGACGCTGTGCGATCTGCGCCTATTTCATATGACCTGATAGAGAAATTCTGACGGAACAAAAGCCCGTCCTGCACAATTCTCCCTAAACCAAACGGATCCATAAGCTCGTCAGAACGCCTAGGTTTCCAGTCAAGCATCATCCACTGCTTCTCTGCAGCCAAGAAAACCGTCGTTATAGCAGCCAAGAGCATGCTCCAGTCAGGTAACTGGTTAATGAACGTTCTCGGCGCGTGTTGTGATGGCGTCTCCTTATCAGTCTTCAAAATCTCCACAGAGCCTGGCAAGCCAACAACTTTTTTACCGTTTATCTTTGGTGGGGCTTGAGCGTTTGATTTAACCTTCATCCTCCCAGAGTTCGGTGTCGAACCGAGTCCAGAGAAGTTCGTGGACATAACCTTTGTGCCCTTTACATTAGAATCAAGAGAAGGAGATGGTACATGAAAGAAGGACGAAGTAGCAGAGGTAGCCACCATGACGAAAGAAGAAGAAGCTGTGTTCAAAGACACTGCCACCACATAGAAACAAACAAAGCTAGCTCAGTGATGTTAAAATTTACAAAACCATAGCTTCAGAAACACAGTCTTAAAAGCAAATTATCAATATTGTTAGATTATGCTCGAAATAGCCAATTTTGACACAAACCCAGATCTGGAATCTAAACAACGAAGGGAAGAAGCGAGAAGAGACTTAAAACGGAGATATGCAAATCAAAGAAACTACCATAAAAACGTGATTATGTTCATAAAGCATTAAAAAAACGAAAGGAATCAGATAACGAATCCGAACCAGCAATGAAGAGATTCAGGAGATAAACGAAGATGACGAATGCTAATTAAAAAAAAAAGGAAAGAGAGAGATATAGATTTTTCGTACCAGGCGGTAATATGATTTTGAAGAAATTACAAAAAAAATTGTAACGAAATAATAATCTCTTCAAACCCTAAAATTCTCTCCTTCGGCTGTTGCCTCTCTGGCTCTCTTTCTCACGATCTCCTTTCCTTTTTGTTTTTTTTAAAAATCCTTTTTTTGTATTTCTTTTCAGTTCTTTTTTTGTTTGAAAACAATAATGAAAATACATGTGGTTGAGGTGGCATATATATATATATATATATATAAGTGCATGTATTTATTGTACTTCCAGAAACAATATTTCCTTTTCAATATTTCCAATATTACCCTTTTCTTGTTACAAGATTGTTAACCTAATTAGGCTAAATTTATTAAATTTCACATGGACGAAAATTCTTCTTACAAAGTTCAGCACGCAAAACTCCATTTTTGATAGCAACCGTTGAAATTTCATTAGGAAGATTTTTGAATTTTCACTGAGAATTGCTTATCACATTACACCAACGATTGATTAATATATATATTTATATAGAGAAAGAGACATATATCAGAATCCGTTGGTAGAAAATTGTCAATTTTGGCACCGACGTTGTAATAATAGATGGGCTCAAATATGAAATAAATAATTGGATTGGGCCCAATAAAGGCCCAAATGTAAACTTTAATGAACAAAGGAAACAGAGTCAATATCATCCTCGTTGACTTTTATAATACAGAGAGCTCTATCCTTTTATTTATCGTCTTCTTCTTCATCAGCCATCACTCACCAGTTTCTCTCTCTGTGTGTATATAATCTCTTAAAACGGAGTTCAATGGTCAGTCATAGCTATCGGAATTAGCCGACAAAAGAGAATGTCTTCTTGTCTTCTTCCTCAGTTCAAGTGCCATCCTGATTCCTTCTCTATTCACTTCAAAACCTCTTACTCTCTCTGTAAGTACTTATACGATTCAATTTACATATTGTTGTATCCGATATAGATGTTTCATGGTGCTAATTTACTTGAATGTCTATTAATGTTTAAGTTTGATTTTGTTATAATATAGAGATTCATATTTGATTTTGAAGAAATTAGTAGTTAGAATCTAAAATTGTAGGTTAAGGTTTGTGTTAGTTTTGATGGGAATCTCTGAGTATTTGACACACTTACTTGTTGGGAAACATTGCAGCAAAACACAATAAGGGTTATGTCTATTTCCAACCACAATGTGCAGTATCAACTTCACCTGCGTTGCTAACTTCTACTATTGATGTGTCTAAGCTTAGACTACCTTCTTTCGATACCGGTTCAGATTCGGTAATATCAGACAGACAATGGTCTTCTTATACAAGAACTGTTGGTCCTTCCACTGAGGTAAGTAAATAGTCTTATATTACCATAAGGGCTCACAAAGATTCTGTGAAGTTATTGATTACTTTTTTTTTTGTAGGCGAAATATTTAGATGAAACACTTCTCACAAGCGATGAAGCTGTAGTTGCGGCTCAAGCAGCTGAAGCAGTCTCCCTTGCAAGAGCTGCTTTCAAAGTTGCTAAAGATGCCACATTGTTTCAAAACAGTCTCAACACGAAACTAGTAAGTTCATCGACAGCAGTAGACAAACGCTCCAAGTGGGACCAGTTTACAGAGAAGGAACGTGCTGGTATATTAGGACATCTAGCTGTTTCAGACGCTGGAGTTGTGAGTGATACAAGACCTGCATCTGCACCTGCGCTTGCGCCTGAATGTAACAAAGAGACGTCTGTTGATTTAAAACAAGAAGTTGAGATTTTGGAGGAGCAGCTTTCAGCAAGTTTAGCTGTGAGGTCTACGCGCCAAACTGAAAGGAAAGCTCGTAGGGCAAAAGGGTTAGAGAAAACTGTGTCAGGTATGCAATCCGTGAAGACTACTTCGAGCTCTAGAAAGAAACGTGCTCATCCGCAAGAAGTTGACCATAACGATCCTTTGCGTTATCTAAGAGTGACAACAACCAATTCCAAGCTGCTCACTGCCAGAGAAGAACAAGAACTCTCTGCAGGAATACAGGTTTGTCACTGTTATTCCAAATTCTAAACTACTGGTAGAGAGAATCTAAATCGGTTTTTCGTGTGGTTTGTAACAATTACGAACTTCGGGCCTTTTCTTTAGGACCTTTTGAAGTTGGAAAGACTTGAAGCAGAGCTTACCGAGCGTTGTGGCTATGAGCCTACTTTGGCACAGTGGGCTTCTGCTGCTGGAGTTGATAAAACGTCTTTAAGAAGACGTATAAGTCATGGCACACAATGCAAGGACAGAATGATTAAAAGCAACATCCGTCTCGTCATTTCGATTGCTAAAAAATATATAGGAGCTGGTATGAACCTCCAAGATCTTGTCCAGGAAGGGTGCAGAGGGCTTGTGAGGGGAGCAGAGAAGTTTGATGCTACAAAAGGTTTTAAATTTTCAACTTACGCGCATTGGTGGATCAAGCAAGCAGTGCGGAGGTCTCTCTCTGATCAGTCAAGAATGATAAGATTGCCTGTAAGCCGACCCACATGTTTTATAAAGTCTTTCAACATTTTAAACAAAGCTTATAGCTTTATTTGCCTGATCATACAAGTTCTTATATCTAATGATTTTGGCAGTTTCACATGGTGGAGGCAACATACCGCGTGAAAGAGGCACGAAAGCAACTTTTCAACGAAACAGGTAAGCATCCAGAGAACGAAGAAGTTGCAGAGGCGACAGGTATGTCAATGAAAAGGCTCATGGCGGTTATACTCTCTCCTAAGCCACCAAGGTCGCTAGACCAGAAAGTCGGACTCAATCAAAACCTCAAACTTTCGGTTTGTCTTCCACGCCATCACACTCTTCTTCTACTTTGTTCAACACCCGTTGTTGATACCTGTGTGTGTGAATGCAGGAAGTGATAGCTGACCCTGAAGCAGAGACTTCAGAAGAAATACTGACAAAGCAGTTCATGAGGCAGGATTTGGAGAAGGTTCTGGACACGTTGAGCACGAGGGAGAAGCAAGTGATACGTTGGAGATTCGGGATGGAGGATGGGAGGATGAAGACGTTGCAGGAGATAGGAGAGACGATGGGTGTGAGCCGCGAGAGAGTGAGACAGATAGAGTCATCTGCTTTCAGGAAACTTAAGAACAAGAAGAGAAGTAACCATTTGCAACAATACTTGGTTGCTTCTTCTTCATCATAACCACACTTTTATCATAAGCAGTCATTTTATACTTTTTTACCATATTACTATTTTTTTGTGACGTCCAGGTGAAATCATCTGCACTGTATAAAAAGTACACTTTTCTTAAGCTGAAAAAATAGAATAAGAAAAAGTGGCCAAAAATACCACACACAGAAAAATTAGTTTTAAAAGATGTATTATTTTTAGGGTTAATTTTGAATGTTCTAAACTATTAGAAGTTGTATGGTTTTGTTTGGCCAGAAAACCTCTAACTGGTTTTGTAGCTTACAAGATTTTGTGATAGTATTTATTTTTGCCTAAAAAACTAAAAAATGGTATTACTGAAAAGTTGTCCTTAATTATACAAAAACTGAATAACTTTATTAATTTTTTTAAAAAGACGAAAATTAAAGATAATTTGGCGTGACAGTTACACACAGAAGAAGACCTTTCGAGTCTTATCCAAAGCAATTCCACACAATTCTTATATCGTAGCTTCGTCTCCGTCTCTGTGCTTCCCGCGAAGCGCTTTCAATCTTCGGTAACTTCGTCTCTCTCTCAATCTCTCAGATTGTTTCTGGATACTTTCTGATTTCGACTAAATCAAAAGCCAATTTTCATTGTTGTTGCCCAAATTTGTAGTGTGAAACATGTCAGTAGCTACACACTGTTTCATCACATCACCTTGTCACGACCGTAAGCTTCTAAGTAAGAGAATCAATGGCACATTCTTGGTGAAGATTCTACCCAATTCACAAATTTTTAATCTAAAAACAACTGTTAGATCCTCACGTTCCTTATCAAGATTCAGGACAGGAGTCTTTAAGGTAATCGATCATTAGGGTTTCGTATTTCGATGATTTGAGCTCGTGCTTTCGATGAATTTACTTTAGCTATGTAATGTTCAATCATGTCAGGGAGTGTTTGATATTGTGGCATTATCATCAAGGGATGGATTGAAAGAGATAACCACTCCATTAGTTCTAAAGCTTGTGGGTGTTTTGGCTTGTGTCTTCCTCGTTGTTCCATCCGACGCGGACGCGGTTGATGCGCTCAAAACTTGTTCTTGCTTACTAAAAGGATGCAGGTAGGATTCTCTATCTTTATATGCAGCTTGATGAAGCTATTGTCCTGACTTGATGATTATCTTTCTGGTTTTTTTTTTTACTTTTAGAAGTTTATATATCTCACATTGTCCTGACTATATAATATGTTAGGATAGAACTAGCAAAGTGCATTGCAAACCCTTCCTGCGCAGCTAATATCGCGTGTCTCCAGACCTGTAATAACCGTCCTGATGAAACCGAATGCCAGGTTTTTTATTTACTTTGATCTAGATGTAGCTTGGTTATGAGTTATGAGAGAAGATACCAATGATTTTGTTTTCTGGAATATGTGTTTGTGTTCTCAGATTAAGTGTGGGGATCTGTTTGCAAACAGTGTAGTTGATCAGTTCAACGAGTGTGCTGTGTCGAGACAAAAGTGTGTTCCTATGAAATCTGATCTGGGAGAGTTTCCTGCCCCGGATCCTTCTGTTATTGTCAAGAACTTCAACATGGAGGACTTTAACGGGAAGTGGTACATTACAAGTGGCTTGAATCCGACTTTTGATGCCTTCGATTGTCAGTTGCATGAGTTCCACATAGAAGGTAACAAACTTGTTGGAAACATCTCGTGGAGAATAAAGACCTTAGACACCGGATTCTTTACTAGGTCGGCTGTGCAAAAGTTTGTGCAAGATCCTAACCAACCCGGTGTTTTCTACAATCATGACAACGAGTACCTTCACTATCAAGATGACTGGTAAAGACATCTTCTTGTACCATCTTGATAATGTTGCTTCTCTTCTTTGGTCTTAAAGAAGTTTTCACATGATTCTTGCAGGTACATCTTGTCATCAAAGATAGAGAATAAACCAGAAGACTATATTTTTGTGTACTACCGTGGGCGAAACGATGCTTGGGATGGATATGGTGGTGCGGTTGTATACACGAGAAGTACTGTACTACCCAACAGCATTGTACCAGAACTCGAAAAAGCAGCAAAAAGCATAGGCAGAGACTTCAACACATTCATAACAACGGATAACACTTGTGGTCCTGAACCTCCCCTTGTGGAAAGATTTGAGAAGACAGTGGAAGAAGGGGAGAAACTAATCGTTAAAGAGGTCGAAGAGATAGAAGAGGAAGTTGAGAAAGAAGTGGAGAAAGTCGGTAAAACCGAGATGACATTGTTCCAGAGATTGGCTGAAGGATTTAATGAACTTAAGCAAGACGAAGAGAATTTCTTGAAAGGGCTAAGCGAAGAAGAGATGGAGTTGTTGAACGAGCTCAAAATGGAAGCGAACGAGGTCGAGAAACTGTTCGGGAAAGCTTTGCCTATAAGAAAGTTCAGGTAGAGAAGAAGAAACCACACCATTGTTGTCGAAAACTATATATATTATACATACAGTTGTTTCAGTTCATATAAGGTAATATATCTTTTTGTAAAAATAACATTCATCATTCCCATAAGAGTTTGGACACATTACACAAAAGGATCAAGACATCCTTTGAAAACCAAACAGAGAAGTGGTAAAACTGATAAAATATCAAGAAGAAGAGAAACTAGTAACAATGGGGATAACAACAATAAGAATGATCAATAGTAGCACAATGATGCCAACACACATCCACTTCCTACTGTTTCTCTGATGACTCTTTGCGGTCTTAAGCTCTTTGGTCCCATCTTTGACATAATGGCTCGCGTTCAACACATGATGCTCGATCTCATCCATCTGTTCGCCTTGCGACTCAACCATCACAGCCATATCAAGAAACACCTGATGAAGCTCCAACAAACTCTTCTCAATCTCCTTGGCCGCATCATACCTGTCTTGAATCTCAACAACAGTCTCCAAAACCTTTCCTTTACCGTGTTCTTGAATCGCGCGAGTGAGAAACTCTTGGCCTCCTTTGTCATCATCATAGATGATCTTCTCAATCATCTCTTCATTAGGATACTCACCAGTGACAGTGAAGTATCTTCTTTCGACGGTTTCCTTGTACTCACTCATCATCTTCTGTCTTAAACCTTGAAACTCCATCATCACTTCTTTTAACTTCTTCCTCAGACCATTAGTAACAGCTGTTCTGCTTCTGTAAACAGAAGTTCCAGAGAGCCTTTTAATCTCTCTGTTGGCTTTGTCCATCTCTTCAAGCTTTGATTTTATCGATTTCGCCTTTTTGAGACCGGAGACAATCTCGTTAGAGATCTTGTCACGGAGAGATCTCACTGATTCAGACTTGTGCACAGCTTTGCTCTCTTCGTTGTACTTCTGGATCAGAGAGAGTGTTTCGCTGATTAAAGCCATCTCTGATTTCACTTTCTCTGCTTCTTCTAAGAAAGAAGAGAGATTCTCGTCTGTTTTGTTACCCATCTCGAGATCGAAATCGGGTCCTGCTTCTAAATCCTTCATCGCTGCTTTCTTCAAGTCAACGTAGCTCATGAACGATTTCGTCATTAGGTCGTTCATCTTTTTTTTTTCTGAGAAAAAAAAAATCGAATCGATACTCTCAGATTTTTTCAAAATCGGGCAACACAGATTATGCGATTTTTAGTAGAATCAGAGATAATCGAGAAAGTAGACAAATATAAACAACATACCAGTTCGTCTCTTGTAGATCCAAAGTTCTCTGAGCCGAAGAATGTGAGAGCTTCAGAGAGAGAGAGAGAGAGAGAGAAAGAGAGAGAGAGAAAGAGAAAGTGTGGTTAAGTAAAGGATTTGTTGAATAGCGATGAGAGAAAGCTTCTAATTATAAAAAGGAGGAAAAAGCCGTTACGGTGTTTATTCGTACACAACGGCTATATTTGACGATGTAGCCGTTTTAGATGACAGAGCCGTTTAATCACCATCGGATTATATCATAAAAATTTGTGGTTGACTTTTTCGTGAATTTCGAAGCGGCTCTATACTATAATTTAAAGCTAATATTCAGATTAGATTTAAGGATTAGAGATGGTTTTTATACAAGCAGGTTTGAGTTGTTTTTGGAGGCAAAAGCATAAATATTTTGATAAATATCCAAAAAAAACAAAAAGAGAGAGATGAGATTTCAAGGATTGATTAGCCGGTCAAGGCACCAGCAGCGATAGTCAGATGCTGAGTTTAAGTAGAGCTCTTCGGGTTTCATCTTCTCTAGATCGCTCTGTTTCCACGCGTTTAGACCTTCTCCTTCTTCTGCCTCCTTTCCGCATAACCCGTGCTCTTGATCCCGCATTCTCTTGTACAGCCTCATCGCAGACATACTGTCCTCGTACGCATCGTGTTTCTCACATTGGACCTTGTATCTACCACAAAAGACACAACAACAGCTTCAGTCACATTGTGCTTATTCAAAAGCTTTAAAGCTCACAGAGTCAAGAGAGTGAAGCACAAACGATAACTTACCCGAGATATGACTTTGTTAGGTACTTGAGTGATTGGCTTACAAGGTTTGTTTTCTGTAAAGGCGTGTACATTGCTGTGTCCCTGCAAGTATAGACATTTTAATGACTAAGAGAACCCAAAGGCAATAATGCGTAGGAGTCAAAAATCTATTAGGCTTTTACCTCAACAAATGGCTAGGATACTTGAGATTTAAACAATTCATATCATGCTTCAAGTCATGACCCACTAGAAGAAGCCTCATAACCCCATCGTTATATCCATCGCACAAGATTGAAAGGATTCTTGCTCGTACATGCTCCAATGTCATGCCTTTCTTCAAATCTTCTTCGGTCAAACCAGTAACATCGTGTCTGAAAAGTTATGACGGGTTAGTGACAATGATGATTTACAAGAACGTACTATCAACAAACTAATACAAATGACTAAAAAAGCAGAAACCTGTAATCGGTGACTGGTTCTTCTGGCTGTACGTAAGTGGAAAAGATCACATTCTCGTTTTCGTCCACCACACAAACCGATGCACACAGATCCTCTGACCCATTTTCACCACCACCGACCATTTCACAGTCCATTGCCACTACCTTTACACGTCTGCCACTACGTAGCCTAGATGGATTATACACATTCCTTTTGATAGCTATATCCTGACATAAACCAACCATGGAAAATCACATGACGATGGCGACAGAGAAGGCCTAAACAGTGCTCTCCACACTATCTAATCCTCAAGATCATATCGCCCTAACTACTCGGTCTGGATCCTAGCTACCACCATAGACAAAAAAGAGTGTGCACATGAGATGATAAACTTACAAGAGGAGGAGGAGGAGACATGAGACATTTGATTTTATGCTCGGAAAGTTCACTGGCTTCCTCAAAGACACGAAGACAAAGACTACAACCTCGCTGAGAGAAAACCTTTACGCAGTTTCCTTTGAACAAATTGTCTGGAACTGAAAATCATTCAAAATTTTACCTAATCAATCATATAGTGAAACAAAAGCTAAAACTATCGAATCAAGAATCATTCATAGACCAAAAAAAAAGCTAAAAGTAACGAAAATGTGCTATACCATGAAGGTGTTCACGAACAGATTCAAAGGATTTACAGTGCTTGAAGCAAACCCCACAACGAGGCTGATGTGGCGAATGATACGAAATCTTCATGTGCTCTACGAGGTGTTCGCGTCTATTGAACATCTTGTAGCAAGCAACGCATTTATACCTGAGAAAAATTGATCAAATAAAACCCTAAAAAACCCTGATTTTTCTGGCGAGAGCTTAGACTAGTTTGTCTGGGGAAAATAGTGAATCTTAACAAAAGGAAAAGCAAGGAGATTAGAGAGAGAGACGAAACCTTATCTTGGGAGATTTGGTAGATAGCATCTGTGAATCCATGGAGAAGAAGAAGCGATGAGAGTGGTGAACACTCGTTACGAATAAGTAAGGAGGAGGAAGAGGACTCGTCGTAGCTGGTTTTGATAGATGCGATGTTTCTTTATATTGCTCGAGAACTATAATTGGGCTTTTTTACTACTTGGGCTTTTTTGTTGTTTACGTATGGCTTTGCTTGGGCCTTTCTATATTACAATGTACTAATAACTAATGTTGTCAGCTATGTATATTTTCATGTGAAAAAATAAATGAAAAATTACCTATGCATTGTGACAATTTATATTGTTGTGGACATCTTCAATTTATATAAAAATTTAAAATTCTTTTAGATATTTTTTTTTGACATAAACAGCTTAAAATTCTTTTTAGATATTTTGAATTATATAAATACGAATTAAATAAATAGCAACTGATTATTTATTCAATTTTTGTGCGAAATACAATTTTCAAATATATTGATTATTTTAAGAAGTTTTGCATTTCAAAATCTCCTAAATATAAAACTATATATACTCTTAATCCTTTTTCAAATATATATCGATTATTTACAATATCGATGGAGAAAAGGAAAAGGGATGTAATTTCCTTTTTGTAAATATATTTCGATAATTTTTTGCCGATATTAATATATATGATATTGAGAAGAAAAGGAAAAGGGTTGTAATTTCCTTTTTTCTTCCAAAAAGCGTCTCCGTCCCTTTTTAAAACATCCCAAACCAAAACAATCTCGCCCACTTCTCACCCCCGCGGCGAACCGTTTTCGATCACGAACCCTTTCGTTGCCGGAGATTCCGCCACACCTTCCAAAACCCTAGCTAGCAGATTCCTTTCTCTCTCTCTCTCTCATGTGATTTCTCTCTCTCTCTCTCTCTGCACAGAGAATCTTTCCTTCTTCACTAGGATTCTCACACTTTGGTAAGCCTCTTTCCTTATTTTTGCCGTCTTTTCTCTCTATCTTTGATTTTCGATTTTTTGCTCGCTCTCTCGCTTGGCTTCTTTCGTGTGCTAAACCTAGTTATGGGTTTTGATACAAATAGTCTGTTTCGCTTTCTACTTATGAATATAGTGGTTCGTAGATCTTGGTTTCTTCAATGTGTTGTGTGAATATTTAGATATTGAGAAGTTAGTCTAGAAACAAAACCCCTTTCATTGAATTAGCTACTTCCCTTTTATTACATTAGGTCTCTTTACGATTTCGAAAAATCAAAACTTTCTGTGTTAGGAGTCAAATGAAATTATATTCCAAATCTTAGGTTTACTTGTTTTTCTTACCAGAATTCAATGATATCCTCTTTATTAATGAATGTATGAGTTCTTTGTTACATATTGGTCTTGTTGAATTCACTCTTTGTTAGTTGGTTTTGAGTTAGAATTTTATAAGCCTTGATGATATCCTTCCATCGATATCCGTTAATGGCGATAGTGAAGGTACTTTTGTTCTACCTATGGATTTTTTTTTGAACTTACTAATGCTTTTCTTTCGTAGGAGGTGAAGGAAACTCCTATAAATGGACGCAAGAGAGGAAAAAGTGGAAGATATGGATATACACGAAGAAGGAATGGAGATAGAACAGGAGACGATAGTGGCAAAGCATGAAAAGGTGGAAGTAGTAGGTGAAAGTGTGGAGCAAAATGGCGAACCGATGGAAGAAGACAATAATCAAGATGACCACAATGAAGAGGGTATGCAAGATACAGATAATAGATCTGAAAGTTCTGTATCTACGTCAGATGAAGATGATCAATCTCTGTTGGGACGTGATGATGAGTTGGATCTTGAGGTAAGCACCTTGGATTTCTCTTGATCGTTTTTTCTGTGGATGCATGATTGAGAAATAGAGAATAGCTTATATTTATCGTGTATAGCTTAACAATTATCATGTAGAAACCTCTGAGCGAGGAAGAAATAGAAGAGTTAATTTCAGATCTTCTGGGAGTAGAGAGTAAGGTATTTAATCTCTTCTTTCCATTCGATGGAGATCTTGGTTAGCCAACTTAACTTCTAATTCTAAATCTTACTCTTTATTGATCTTTAGGCGGCAGAAGCTCAAGAAGCACTTGAAAAAGAGTCCCTTTCTAGAGTAGAGAGTGAAGTTAGGGAGGAATTAAGACAGACACTCCATGGTGATGAGGTTAATTTCTTTTTCTCTCTATCACAGCTCTGAGTTCTGCTGCTTGTTCCTTTTAAACATCTTAGAGTGTGCCTATTTTAGCTGGAGAAAGCTGTGGCAGCTGAAATGATAACGTTTAGAGACGAATGGGAAGCAACTCTTGATGAGCTTGAAACCGAAAGTGCAGATTTGTTGGTATGTTTCGTTCTTGCTTCATTTACTTCCACAAATAAAGTCAAATGTTTATTTATCATGTAAAAAGAACTTACAAATTTCTGGAATCAAGCATATTTATCTCCTTTATTCTTTCTTAAAGGAGCAACTTGATGGTGCTGGAATCGAGCTTCCAAAATTGTACGAGATGATCGAGAGTCAAGCCCCTAATGGTTGCTACACTGAAGCTTGGAAACAAAGAGCCCATTGGGTTGGGACTCAGGTGACAAAAGAAACTGTGGAATCATTGGCTAATGCAGAGAATTTTCTTCACACTCACCGCCCTGTCCGAAAGTAGGCTTTATTATATTCAGGTTTCAATTAATGGAATTATCAAATTACTCTGAGTGTATCTAAACATTTTCTGGTGTAGACGACATGGAAAACTTCTGGAGGAAGGTGCTAGTGGGTTTCTTGAGAAAAAGTTTGCTGATGATGATGAAAAAGAGTGTATAGCTGGAAGATCTGAGCTTGACTGGTCGTCTCTCAACAAAGTTTTTTCGGAAAAAAAGGATGGGGCTATTTCATTCGGTAGCAAGCATTGGGCTTCTGTTTACTTGGCAAGCACTCCACAACAAGCTGCAGCCATGGGATTAGAATTTCCAGGAGTCAATGAGGTATTAATTTCATTTATGCCTTTATTTTTCCTGATAGTCTTGATTTTGATGACAATTTGCATGTTATACATGACATCTTCTTTCTTGAGGACTGCCTTAGTCAAGATAGGAAAACATACATCAGTCTTTAGTTTAGGTTTTCATAAGGTTAAAATAGTAAACCAGTGTGATGTCAAAAAAACATTAAGCCAAGTCCTTAGTCTTCGCAGTTTTAAAAGGTGGGTAATTTAAACGCAGCTTAGCAAAACTTCTGTCAGTCTAGAGTTATTAGCGCAGTGTTTTTTCAGGTGGAGGAAATTGAAGAAATTGATGAAAGCTTGGCAGACCCTTTCTTTGCCGATGCAATAGAAAATGAAAAAGAACTTGCTCTTACTGAAGAACAGAGGAACAATTATATAAAGGTATTAAGTTTTTCCTTAACTTCTGAGATATCTGTGAGTAAGCATTATACTTATGAAAGTATTACCTTTTCTGGCTGCTCTTTATGTCCCTGCTTTTGCGGAGTTTGCAATCAAATCTATATTTTTAATACCAGTTAAGACAATTCTCAACTCTGGATTTACCATTTACAGCTTGAGTATGTTATTAAATCACCGACAGGTCAAAGAAGAAGATGATAAAAATATTGATTGTGAACTTCAACTTCGCTTGAAACGGAAGAGACGTAAGAAAAGATCTAAACAGGTCTGTTCTGCATATTCTTTTAGTTCCTTCTAATAACTTAGCATATATTTGATTGAAGAGATCTTGGTGTTACAAGTAGCGTAGGCCGTAGGGTCACACTTATTATACTCTTTAGGGGTATCATTCTCAGTGAGCCTGGTTGTGGAGAATTTAGTCACATATAGTTTGTATTTCGTATTACTCAATTGACTCATGCGTCTTCATTCGGTTTTATTCCAGGTTATCATGTATGCGGAAGAGAATAGGGATAATGAATCTGCGTATTTCGATGGGAATTCTATTGCCCAAAATCCTTCTGAATACCAAGTGAAAAGTCCAGAGACTAGCACCCAATTTCAAAATATTGAAGTGAACAAAGAGGAAAACGGGAATTTGTCCAATTCGGATGTAGATACCAATACTATGGGAGATGATTTACAGAATCTAGAAAACAATTTTAGGTGTACTGCCTGTAATAACGTAGCCGTGGAAGTTCATAGTCATCCCCTTTTAGAAGTAATAGTTTGCATTGATTGCAAACTTTCAATTGAAGATAGAGTTGCCAAGGTATGTTTTTCTTCTATCTTTTTGTGATGATGTAGTTACGTATGGGTCAGAGGTTCAGAACATAGTTAGAAATTAGAATTTCCTTACCGTGCTGAATTTCATGTTACATGGAGGCTGGATGGCTGTTATTTCTGAAAGGGATAAACCAATTGTGTTCACAGATTGATTTTTAGCAACCCTTAATTGTGATTTTTAGTTTTTTGTTATTTAGAGGATCGCATAAAAATACTGCATTAACAAATATTTTTCCATATCTAAGCTTTTCTAACCAAAACGTTGACGTTTATCAACAGGTTGATGACTCTTTGGAGCGTCATTGTGAATGGTGTGGTCATATTGCTGACTTAATAAATTGTAGGTCATGTGAAAGACTTTTCTGTGAATCATGTATAAAGAGAAATTTTGGTGAAAAATACTTGTTTGAAGCTCAATCTTCTGGTTGGGATTGCTGTTGTTGCTGTCCAATGCCCTTGCAAAGATTGACAATGCAACTGGAGAAAGCTATGGGAGATAAGAAGTTAACAGAGTCTAGCTCTTGTTCCAGCTCTGATAACGATTCTGCTGATACAGACGCTGATGTTAATGTCGCAGTAAGGTACTATTATGTGCATATCTTGCCGCGATAAAAGTCTAGCATGTTTCTGATAGAAGTATTGGGTTAAGAGGCCCAAGGCTTAATATTTAACTAAGAATTATAAGTTGGGTTGGTGTGGGTGCTCTCAACCAATGGTTTAAGTAGGTTTGGATTACGGGTCTATCTATATAAGATTTCTAGGAGAATTAGAAGATCTGTTATCGAGAACTTAGGGTTTTCTAAGGGGGCTAGGGTGGGTGGAGCTCTGTATCAAAATCCTCAGGGATTTCGAAATCCAGCATCAACTGCTGTAAATATCGAATTCTACATTTCTGTTCGAATCAGATTCCGATTACTTTTGGTTAGTATTGCTGTGTTATTTTTCTTACTTACGCGAACTTTCCTTTTAGCTCAAAGAAGAAATCGAAAAAGAAAATTCGGCGGATAATTGATGATGCTGAACTAGGAAAAGATACGAGAAGAAAAATCGCAATAGAGAAGGTGTTAACTTCTTCGACAGTTATTTTTCTTATAATGGTATTAGAACTTTGAATATTTCCTTATGGTTGTTCATTGTTTGATTCTTTCCTTTGTAGGAACGACAGGAGCGCCTTAGATCCTTGCAGTTCTCTGCCAGTTACAAAACAATTAGCTCTATGGGAGACGCTAAAACTATCCCACAAGGTGCGGAAACTGAGGTTCTTGGTGATGCTCACACTGGTTACATAGTGAATGTGGCTAGGGAGATTGGTGAAGAGACTGTGAGAGTTCCTCGTAGCATATCCGCCAAACTAAAAGTCCATCAGGTTAGCATTAGCATATCTTAGTAAGATATACCCATCTTGCTTATAACTTGTACTCTCAGGTGTCGAATATACCCATCTCGACTGGAAACTTTTATTGGAAAATGAGTTTGGTGATTTGTCATTGCAGGTTACTGGGATTAGATTTATGTGGGAGAATATTATCCAGTCTATCAACAGAGTGAAATCTGGTGATAAAGGTCTTGGGTGCATTCTAGCACATACAATGGGCCTGGGCAAAACTTTTCAGGTACTTGGATCTTTTTCTTATAATCTTATCATTGTCCCATTTTATTACTTCATAACAGTAATGGTCAATTGTTAATACAATGGGAGCTGTTGCCACTCAAATCTATCAGGTTATAGCGTTCCTGTACACCGCAATGAGATGTGTAGATGTGGGGCTTAAAACTGCTCTTATTGTGACTCCTGTAAATGTGTTGCACAATTGGCGAAGTGAGTTTATGAAGTGGAGGCCTTCAGAAGTGAAATCACTTCGCATCTTCATGCTTGAAGACGTTTCAAGGTATAGACTCTTCTATGAAAGAGTCTTTCGGTTGCAGATTTCCAATGCTTCCAAACTTAAAAAGTTTGCTAAGATACTATATACTAGAATGAAGGCATTATTTTGTCCCTGACAAAAGAATATAGATGCTAGCCCTCACGTCTACTCCTCAAGATATCAGATGTCATAACTTCCTACTAATATGTCAAGATGGTCCAGATATCAAATACATTATATTTGTCACTCTTTTTGGCCTATGTAAGGTGTACTTTTGGTGACCGTTTGTGAACTTACTTCATGTGCTTATATCTTTTTTGAAGAGAGAGGAGATTGGACTTGCTAAAAAAGTGGCAAAATAAGGGCGGAGTCTTCTTGATGGGATATGCCACTTTCAGAAACCTGTCTCTTGGGAAGGGGGTGAAGGATTTAAATGCGGCACGAGAAATATGTAATGCCTTGAGGGTAAGAGGATTATTTCACTGGAATTTTTTTTATATATGTATCCTGTTCCTTTTCTTGTCTCAAGAGAACTTTTCAGTTGCTCTGTATGGTTACGCATTCCTTTTTGAAGGTTAATCTTTCTGTTCTGGTCTTTTGGGAATTGTGATGCTTATTCTAAGCCAATTTTTTCATGTTCCTATGTGTCTGCAGGATGGGCCAGATATACTTGTTTGCGACGAGGCACATATTATCAAGAACACCAGGGCTGACACAACCCAAGCATTGAAGCAAGTTAAATGCCAGAGAAGAATTGCATTGACTGGTTCACCCCTTCAAAACAATCTCATGGAGTATTATTGTGTAAGTTACTGAAGGAACCATATATACTTCTGCACTAGTTTGTTCTTAGGCTCAGATTCTTAACTTATGCCTTTTGCTGCAACAGATGGTTGACTTTGTAAGAGAAGGATTCCTGGGAAGTAGCCCTGAGTTTAGAAATCGGTAAGTCTCTCATACCCGTGGTTTTTATCTGACTGTAATGATGTGATATTCCTATAGTTTTAATTGTGCTTTCTTATTCTTGCAGCTTCCAAAATCCAATAGAAAATGGACAGCATATGAATTCAACTGCACAGGATGTGAAAATAATGAACCAGAGATCACACATCCTGTATGAGCAATTGAAAGGATTTGTGCAAAGAATGGATATGAATGTTGTTAAAAAGGATTTGCCACCCAAAACAGTCTTTGTAATATCTGTCAAGCTATCACCCTTGCAGCGGAAATTGTACAAGAGATTTCTTAGGCTGTATGGGTTCAGCGATGGAAGAACAGACGAAAGGATGAGGAAAAACTTTTTTGCTGCTTACCAGGTTTTGGCTCAGGTATAAATGTGACACAGCTGCCTTGCTAGTGCTTAAACTAATAACTGATTTGAACATGATTTTTTATTACTGATGAGGCTTTCTGTCGATTTTATTGGGTGTCTGATTTCTAATTCTTGATCCTCACTTTGGTTTTGCGTCCCCCAGATTTTGAATCATCCAGGGATTCCTCAATTAAGAAGTGAAGATAGCAAATATGGTCGCCGTGGTAGCATTGTTGATATTCCAGATGACTGTTCTAGTGATGAAAATATAGACTACAACATGGTTGTGGGAGGTAACTAGTAGTTGTCACTGCTCACTTTTTATGTTTTGTTAAACTAGTTTGATTAGAAGAAAAATGAAAGAACATTAAACTTGTGCTTGGTAAGATAGATATTTTTGCTTTGATTTAAGGAGATGCTAGGTGCAGTAAGAATTAAATTGATTCTTTTGTGTACCGTTCAAGTTTGAATAAGATTTTCCCGAAACAAGGTTTACATTATTACAAGTTCAGCTGTAACTCTTTTCTTGATGAACTTTCATTGTTGTTGTTTTGGATACTGACAGAGAAAGAGAAAACTATGAGTGATCTGCAGGAGAACGTTGATGGCTTCCTTCAGAAGGTAATGTAGCCTGAGCGAATTAATTATTAATTACTTCCAACAGTGTATTTATGCTCTGATTCTAACCCTGTTTTTCTGCCAGGATTGGTGGGTCGACCTACTTCACAAAAACAATTATAAAGTGTCGGACTATAGTGGGAAAATGATTTTGGTGTTGGATATATTATCCATGTGTGCTGATGTGGCTGATAAGGCACTCGTGTTTAGCCAGAGTATCCCAACACTGGATCTCATAGAACTTTACTTATCAAGAGTACCTCGTCGTGACAAACCAGGAAAATTCTGGAAAAAGGGAAAAGACTGGTATAGGTAGGTATCTAGCTGATTCATATTAGCTTAAATGTCTTGTGAATAAGTTCTGGTGGCTATAACTTCTCTTGTATGGGTGCAGAATTGATGGTAAAACCGAAAGCTCAGAACGTCAAAAGTTGGTTGATAAGTTCAATGAGCCTGAAAACAAAAGGGTGAAATGCACTCTAATCTCAACCAGAGCTGGATCTCTTGGGATAAATCTTTATGCTGCTAACCGTGTGATCATTGTTGATGGTTCATGGAATCCAACCTATGATCTTCAAGCTATATTTCGAGCTTGGAGGTATTTCTTAAATCACTAATGGAGTTCAAATTTGTCACTATAGCATTACAAACTGTGGCTTAATATCGCGTGTGGCTTATTGTATTGCAGGTATGGCCAGAAGAAGCCGGTATTTGCATACAGGTTGATGGCACTTGGGACTATTGAAGAGAAAATATATAAACGGCAGGTATTGAAAGACTCAAATCCATTTCTGAGTTTTAGTTTATCTTTCTTTCAAGGAAGCAATCATGAATCAGATCTGTTGAATATGACTAGGTGAACAAGGAAGGGCTCGCTGCGAGAGTTGTAGATAGACAACAAGTGCACAGGACAATCTCCAAAGAAGAGATGTTGCATCTTTTTGAATTTGACGACGATGATGAAAAATCCGACCCTGTAACTGAAATAAGCAAGCCAGATGAAGTGGCGGATGGCCAAAACACAAGAATTCCGATGGAGAATTCGCAGAAACAGAACAACCCTCTGTCTCGTGTTGCTTGCTGCTCTGACAAAATGATGGAGAACTTACTACAGAAACACGGCCCCACGTAAGTTACCTTTCATACTCTGTGCTTACATTCTTAAGTTCTCTAAAATTACTTTATGACTCTCGCTGTGTCCTCTGCATTCACCAGCTGGATTTCGAGTTTCCATGAGCACGAGACATTGCTACAAGAGAACGAAGAGGAAAGACTAACAAAGGAAGAAAAAGACATGGCCTGGGAAGTTTACAAGAGAGGCCTCGAGTGGGAAGAAGTTCAGCGCGTTCCAATCACCGAAGCTCCAGTACTCCCAAAACCTTCGCCTTCCGTACAAATCGAACCCTTGCGCCATCCAAGCGGGTTCAACAGAAGCCGTTTCGTTACAAGCAACTGCACAAAGAAAGCGCATCAGCTTACTCTCATAACTCAAAGAGTAAAAGTAGGTAGCTGCACAGTCTGTGGAGGCTGTGGCCGCGTCATCAGGTGGGAAGAGGTTATCCCAGAATCGAAATATTCAGAGGTAAACTTGATAATCAATGGACATTGAACCTTTCTTTCTTCTTTCAAGTATTGAGTCTTGAACCTAAATTAAAGGAGGATTAGTAACATTTAAATTTCTCTTAATAGATTATTATAGATGGTTTAGTTTTTATAATTTCATTGCTGAGAATAATAAATCAGGGCGTTTGTTAGGTGGTGACTTGTAATCATTCTAAGTAACCATTGTTATTGAATTGTTTATGTCTTGTGACTTAAAAGTAAAGAAACTAGCCGGTTTAGTTTGGTTTGGTTTGGTTTGGTTTGGTTTGATTAATTTGATGGGCTCTATTGGGCCTTTTTTCATTTGGGCTTTTGGCTTTTTGGTGTAATGTTACTGTCTTATAGTTTTTAACTTAAATAAAATGAAGCTGGAAAAGAAAGAGTTGCATAGTAAATCGCATTTGGTGGCGTTATAAAGAAAAACATCATCCACACTACAACAGATCATAATATATTAATATCATACAACAAAAGTGTTGAAAAACCCAGAAAATTTATTCAAAGGCATAAACAGAGCCACTTGATTTTTCATCTCATAAGATCATAAAATTTTATTGAATAAAAAGGTGATATAAGTTAACATAATCAAAGGCCAGTGAACAAAATTTTTATTATTGTTATTTAGATTATTGTTATCCTTTGTTTCTTGATAAATAAAATTAAAATATCACAAATACCTAACATGAACCTGTAGATTTTGATTCCATTTTTGCCCTTTTCTTCTTCTTTACCTTCCTCCTTTTGATTTTCGCCTTGTTTTATTTCTGGGTTATATATGTGAAACGTTTGATTTCATGTATTTTGACTTTTCTTCGTGAATATTTTGTATTTTATTTTTTGATGCAAAAATTATAACAAAAAAGACATTCGATGTTTTCTCCGTCAATTTCGTTGTAGTATTGAATCTTTGGCGAAGTTAGGGTTAGATCTTATGAATCTGTATTTAAAATTTTAAAAATCAAAATAAATACTAAAATCTCAATTTTATTAGGGCTTTTTCAGATCTTGCTAATTTTGATTTGTTTGTTGTTTAATGAAGCTCCAGATTTTTGTGACTATCATATGATGTATGTATGTAAGTATTCTCTTAATCCTTCTTTATAAGTTTTATTTTATTTTATATAATTAGCGATGAACCATATAATATATACATATAAATGTGATGTATTTTTATTTGTATTTGTTGTGACAGAGGCAATGGGAACAGAATTAATGAGAATCTGTGTGAAAGAAGAGAGTGATGAGTTACAATCTGTTCCTCCTGGTTTTGAATCTTATGCTACTTTCACCTTAAAGAGAGTAGTCTCTGGTTGTGATGACACTAAGAGCAACATTCCCATTGAAAGTGTTTCCGTGACCGAACAAGCTAATATGGAAATCGAATCTGATGACGCCAAAGCCGCTAGGTCTCTACGTCGTAGGCCTTGGATTAACCATGGCGGTTGTGACCATGATGCAAACAATGACAATGCACCTTCTCAAATTCTTGATAATGTTAGGTTCTTTGGGTTTTTTTGCTTTTCTCCCTTATGTCTTAACAACTTTTTTCGTTTCTTTTGCCTTTCTCATGTATCGCGTTTTTGCAGAATTGTATTGGGAAGCCTTCTTTAACACAAGGTCTGGTCCGAGGATCTCCTGAATGTAAAGACTGCCAGAAGGTTGGTTAATCTCGACTAATGATTGTATTGGAATGTCTTTATTTGCTTTGTTTCATAACCATCTAAATTCATATTCACAAGCTTGGCAGGTCACTGCGAGATGGCATCCTGATGAAGCTTGTAGGCCTGACCTTGAAGATGCGCCTGTATTCTACCCTACCGAAGAGGTCTTGTTCACATTCTATACTCTGAAACCTTTTCAACTGATAAACTCCATTTCTTCGTGTATGGATCCATATTTCTGACATAAACTATGTTTTTAGGAGTTTGAAGACACTCTGAGTTATATAGCTAAGATAAGACCACAAGCTGAAAAGTATGGAATATGTCGCATTGTTCCTCCTCCTTCTTGGAAACCACCGTGCCCGTTGAAAGAAAAACAAGTATGGGAGGATTCTAAATTTACGACACGTGTCCAAAGAGTTGATAAACTTCAGAACCGGAGCTCAATGAAGAAGGTTTCAAATCTTTCTAATCAAATGAGAAAGAAGAAAAGAAAGTGCATGAAAATGGGAATGGATTCTGTCACTAATGTCAAAAGTGAGCCCTGTTCCGTAAGCACGGAAATTAGTGAACTTGAGACGTTTGGGTTTGAACCTGGTCCAGGGTTCACTCTAAAAGACTTTAAAAAATATGCTGATGAGTTCAAGGCTCAGTACTTTAAAAAGAGTGAAACTTCTATAAACAATCAGTGTAAAGTTGGTAACTCCATAGACTGCTGGGTGCCATCAATTGAGGATGTTGAAGGTGAATATTGGAGAATAGTAGAGAAAGCAACTGAAGAGATAGAGGTAATGTTTTGTTCTGTGTTATTTTTCCTATTTTTATGGTTTACAAGCCATTGTATCTCCTAACCGCTGTGTTGATTCTTCGATATAGGTGCTATATGGTGCCGACCTTGAAACTGGGCTATTTGGTAGCGGATTCCCCAAGATATCATCAAGTCACGAAGCTTCTTCTTCGTACGGAAAATATGCAAAATCAGGCTGGAACTTAAATAACTTTTCGCGGCTTCCGGGATCCCTCCTTACATACGAGGGCAGTGATATTTCTGGTGTCCTTGTGCCGTGGTTGTATATTGGGATGTGCTTTTCTTCTTTCTGTTGGGTAAGTTTGATTTTTGTGAGTTGCATAATTACATTTCGTGTGTTAAGATTGATCTTTGTGAGTTGCACCTATATGCTTAGTTAGGATATCTTCCTTTTACTGAAATCACATAGGCTCATAATGAGATATTCATCCACAGCAGATTTTCTGCTGTTTCTTTTTAACTGTTCAAAAATGGTGGATGATCATGATCAAATGTGATTCTTAGTTACAATGAATTATCTTTCCATGTTTTTGTTATCTGATTATTCTGAATGTAGTATGTTCAACTCAATATATTGTGCATATGGAAGTCTTCCCAAATGCTTTAGTGTCATTATATTATGCCAGTGTTACACCAGTGGATGTATTTGTCTTTATTCGACGTCTTAGTTTCAATATTTTCCATGGCCTGACGTTCCCTTCGGTTACTGCTTTTGTTTTTGTTTCCCTGAAACAGCATGTTGAAGATCACCACTTATATTCGTTGAATTATATGCACTGGGGTGCACCAAAATTGTGGTATGGTGTTGGGGGGAAGCATGCTGTTAAACTTGAGGAGGCAATGAGAAAGCATTTGCCTGACCTTTTTGATGAACAGCCTGATTTGCTTCATAAGCTAGTAAGTGTTAGATATTTTATGAACTGAAAGAATCCTTTAACGAACATTTGACGATTTTTCCTGTAGGTTACACAACTCTCTCCATCAAAACTGAAAACTGCAGGAGTACCTGTGCATCGTTGTGTCCAGCATGCTGGAGAGTTTGTATTGACTTTTCCTCGGGCATATCATGCCGGTTTCAATTCGGGTTTTAACTGTGCTGAAGCTGTCAATGTAGCACCAGTTGACTGGCTGCCTCATGGGCAGATTGCCATAGAGTTATACTGTCAACAGGGTAGAAAAACATCCATCTCGCATGATAAATTGTTGCTTGGGGCAGCAAGAGAAGTAGTGAAAGCCGACTGGGAGCTGAACTTATTAAAGAAAAATACTATAGATAACTTAAGGTGGAAAAAATTCAGTGGGAAGGATGGGATTTTGGCGAAAACACTGAAGGTATTGATATTCCTTCTTTTGTTTCTTCAAGTTTAGATGCCTATAACTTGAACGACGTGAAACTCCTGAAGTCATTTTTTTTAGAGGTATCTTGTAAACTAGTATAATGGTTTCATTGTTTGTGAACTGGTACCACAAGGCTGTAACTGATTTGGAACTTGAATGTCTCTGAAGTTGAGAGGTCTAGCAGATAACATGGTTAATAATTTTTGTTGTGTTTTTATACAGGCACGCGTTGTCATGGAACGTACAAGAAGAGAATTTCTGTGCAACTCTTCACTTGCATTGAAGATGCACAGTAATTTTGATGCTACCAACGAGAGAGAGTGTTGTGTATGCTTCTTTGATTTGCACCTGTCTGCCGCTGGTTGCCGTTGTTCCCCAGAGAAGTATACATGTTTGACTCATGTGACACAATTGTGTTCATGTCCATGGGTTACTAAATATTTTCTATTTCGATACGACATTGATGAACTGAATGTTCTTGTTGAGGCAGTGGAAGGAAAACTTAGTTCTGTATATAGATGGGCGCGTCAAGATTTAGGATTAGCATTAACTGCACACATGTCAGAAAGCAAAATGGAGATGGCTGAGGAAGAAAAAGTTCATAGGGATCTCAGTCTTCAAACAGCTGCATTCTCAGGAAAAGATTTGCAGATGAAAGGAACATCGAGGGAAGTTCTAAATAAAGGGTCAGAAAAAACGAGGAAATTTTCAGATGTTAATTTACTTCTAAAGGAAAAGGAGGAGCAATTCAAGCCAAGCCACTCTGTGAAGCCTATTAAAGATGAAACTGTTTATGATCCTTCTGTTCCAAAAGTTTCAGTTTACCAACCATCTGAAGGAGGCATGCTCTCTTTGATAGCTGCTAAGTTGACAAGTGGTAATAAAAAATCACAGAGTCAACCCAACGATGTGATACTCCTCAGTGATGATGAGGATGACATACCTAGGAAACTAAGTTCTGCGAGAAGAGGTGCAGTTTCTCATGGAAAGCATTTGGAACTACCAGAGAGACGAACCCACGTTTTAGCGTTAGAAGCTTTCGGGAAAATGGCTGCTCCGGTTTGCAAACAGGAAGGAGATTCTTTGCCTTGTACACAAAGCAATGTATCATTACCTACTAATGACCAAAGAGCAATGGGAGGGGATGTACCAAGCTCTGCATTGCACGCAGAAGTTAATGCCCAGGATGATGGGCTTGCTCAGGATACACGTAATAGAACAAACACTAGCAACCACAGTGGTGGAAAACCCACTAGCTGTAAATCCAAAAACTCTGGAGGTTTGGCTATAGTGGATGTGGTTGATGGGGCAAGAAGTAATTCAAGTACACCATCTTGTTCGCAAAACAATAGTCCTGATAGGTTCATCCGCCAAAAGGGTCCCCGAATTGCGAAGGTTGTGAGGAGAATCAATTGCAATGTAGAGCCTTTAAGTTACGGATGTGTGCTTTCTGGGAAATCATGGTGCAGCCGCCGAGCAATTTTTCCTAAAGGTGACCGACCTGTGGTCAAGTATTTTTGAAACCTCGAGAACAAAAGCATATATATACAATAGATATATATTGCAAGTTCTTAATGTCGATTTTTCTTGGTGCAGGATTTCGTAGTCGGGTTAGGTACTTAAATATTTTGGATCCAACAAACATGTGCTTCTATATTTCAGAGATTCTGGATGCTGGACACAACAACAGTCCATTGTTCATGGTAAGTTGATTTCTTCCTTGCTTCTACTGAGTTGGTAGAAAACTCTTAGTTACCCATCAAAAAACTGTGGTATGTTTTTATTTTCAGGTTTACATGGAGACTAATCCCAGTGAGGTGTTTGTTCACTTGTCGCCTACGAAAAGCTGGGAGATGGTAAGAGATAGAGTAAATCAAGAGATAAATAGGCAACACAAAGCTGGAAAATCAGATCTTCCTCCCTTGCAGCCCTCTGGGACTCCCGACGGTTTTGAAATGTTCGGATATTCGTCACCCGCTATCGTACAGGTAATAATATTGTTGACTTCATATTGTAAAGTTCACTGAGTGAGAGAACCCTGAGATCACTTATACCCTTTATGTGATAAACAGGCTATAGAGGCGTTAGACGTTAATAGAGTTTGCGCAGAGTATTGGGATTCGAGGCCTTATTCGCGGCCACAAGTTCAGTTCACTGTAAATCCTCTTCTCAGAGAAGCCATATCAAGCGTCCAATCATCGGATGTTAGAAATGTCGAGAAAGCTCATGGACACCATCTATTTCCTGGTGGAACAAAATCCACTCTCAAAGTTCTGCTCAAGAAAGCTAACATGGAGGAACTAAGCTCACTTGAACAGGTTTTAAGAGAGTCTAACAAAGATTTGGTTACTAAACTTGTAAAGGAAGAGATCCGAAAGCGAAGCTGATTTGATTGGAAAGGGGATTTGAGGTTGATGACGCTCCCCTGCTCATTCTTTTTTGGACGCCCTTACAGAGGAAGGATATCAAACAAAACATAACTAAAAAAACATGTTTCTTCTTCTGTCTCAAACACCATTTAAAGAGAGAAAGATAGGAAGATTTTGAAGGTTCTTGTTACCATTAGTTTTGGTTACTAAAAGAACCATGTGGTGTGTGGCTTGGTTTCAACATCACTTTACTTAGTATATATAGCATCACTTTTAAAAGTTTATAACATAAATCCAATTATACACTCTTGTCTTCTCAATGTAAAGGACAATAACAAAACTATTTGAAGTTGGTGAAATTTGATTGAGATACTTCAAAGTTTTAATTGAGAAAATACATCAAAACAAACAACATTTAAAAGACGATCTTCCTTGACAACACAGACAAGTTAGATTCTTGCTGGTTCATGTATCATTTGCACTGCTTGCTGCCAAACAAACAAACAAAAAAACAGAGCATCAATTCATACATAAACTGTTAAAACCGTTAGAAAGTGTGTAATGGACAAAACATAATGAATGTTAATTCTTACTTGTAAGCAAGACAATGTGTATTGAACATCACTTGTTGTTATCTGGTGGTGTATAACCATCCTGATCCTATTAACCACATTTAAAACAGTTAAAACAAAGAAAGTGTATTAGGCCTATATATTAGTTGTTTTTCTGATACATACCCGGTCGCGCTTTGGGTGACGAGAATGCCATACTCTGCTAGGCTCTTTCGCAGTTTCTCGGCGGTAAGTTTTGATCCATCCTCCATGTCCATGAATATCTGAAATTAGAGCCCTTAATAATCAAACACATACCAAAAACAAGATTCTAATTGAAACAATAGTTGTGACAATATATGTGTACCAAGTTGGTCTCCACTGCGGCGACGTTTACTTTGATCCCTTTTATTTGATTCAATCCTTCTGTAAATATTTAACATAACAATGTGTTTATTGTGTTTAAACTATGATAATGATTAGTGTTTAGTGTTTAGTGTGTGTGTGTACTTACCAGCTAACAGCTTTGCCTTCTTGTGGTCAAATTGTAGCTTTGGGAGGATTTCTTGAACTGCGACCAAAGCGGCTGCGCAAAGAACGCCTATTTGTCTCATTCCTCCACCTAATGTTTTCCTTAAAGTTTTCGCCTTCTCTATGAAAAACTGCGAACCAACAATCACTGATCCTACCGGAGCTCCAATACCTTTCGAAAGGCACACCTGAAGAAAGAAAAAAACAGAGTTTAATTGTGTGTGTGAGCAAGTCTCACTTATCTCTTAGCTAAACTTTTCATATGTTAAAAGACGATAAATTGAGATAAAACCCGCACCGAAACAGAGTCAGCAGCTTGTACAAGCCTATGGACCGGAACACCAAGTGCCTACATAAATGTAACCTAATGATTAGTACTAACGTTGTTATCTGATATATAATGCATATTGTTGACAGAAAATAATGATCGTCGATATATTACCACGGAAGCATTGAAAATGCGAGCTCCGTCGATATGAAGCTTTAAACCATGTCTCTTTGCAATCTCTCCAACTTCATCAGTGTACTCCGCGCTCAAACACCTCCCGCCACAACTACAATCAATTCCATATAAGAAACGCTTAATTGGCTAACAACTTATATTAGTGTCAAGAAACGTCGCGAGTGTAAAGGAAACTTACTTGGCGTGTGTGTTCTCTAAGCAAATCAACTTTGTTGTAGGATAATATGTACTTCCTTTAGGATCCCTAATAGCCGCTTCTATAGCGGCTAAATCCATTGTCCCGTCTTCTTCGTTCTTTATCGTCTTGGGATGGATCCCACCGATAGTCGATATCCCACCGTTTTCGTACACATGGATGTGACAATTGTCTCCAAGAATCACTTCGCTGCCTCTCACGTCGCAATGAGACATTACGCAAATTAGATTCCCCATTGTACCGGATGGCACGAACAATGCCGCTTCTTTCCCGAACATTTTAGCCATCTCTTCTTCAAGACGTCTAGCCGTTGGGTCGTAGCCGAGGATGTCGTCGTCTACTTCTGCGCTAAACATTGCCTCACGCATCGCATTGGTCGGTCTAGTAACGGTGTCAGAGCGTAGATCCACACTTTTCATCACCATGGTTATAACAAATCTACCTTATAACAAATTAACATGTTGTTATAATTTTTTTTGAATATTATAAAAAATCATAGGAACACTTTTTGAGTAGGTAAAAACTATGAAAACATGGTTTTTTTACAAGATTTTGAATTAGTCTTTGGGACTATACAGTAATTAACCTAATAAACTGTGAATGTCCGTACAAATCTCGCTAATTAGTCTTTAGGAGAATATTAAACAAAAAAAAATGGTCAAAGAAGAGAATATTAATATATTCACTTCCTTCTTAACAAATAATCATTACGAAGAAAATCTTAAGAGTATCTTCAGATTCTTTCACCAAAACAAAATATAGATTAATAATAATATTAGTAAAGAATGTAAGCAATAAAACATATTAAAATACCTAAAAAAAAACTATTAAAAATAAAATTTGTCATGAAAATGATGCCATGCATAGCATATAACTGAAACTTATAAATCATAACAAATTTAATTCAAATGATAATCCCTAAACTAACCCAAAGACTAAAAAATTATAGATGATTAAATAGAAAAATTGATAAAAGAAAAAATAAACAAACCTTTTTTGTAAATGAAGAATGATGCTCTTTAATTGTTTTCTGATTCCAAAATTGAAATTTTCTTTAAATAAGCTTTGTTATGACCTGACATCAAATGAACACTTGATAATAAGAACATAAAAACACATGTAATTAAGACCCTGAAGCTAAATAATTAAGAGTTTTCAGATTTGGATCTTCCTTTGAACACAAGAAAAAAGAAATAACAAAGAGAATTAAACAAACTCAGATGAATCTGTAACTTTATTCAGAATCTGAAACAGAACCTTTCGTCTTCACAGTAAAATAAAGATTCTTCCTTTAAGCAGTCTTTTTATTTTTATTTTATTATTTTTTAAAAAAATGAAGAGATTGAACAGGCTGATAATTAAAAGGGCTTAGAATGGTGACACGTGGATCATTTATTGATATAAATGACAAAAAATTGTGTTTGGTTTTACTCTCATGAAAATTAAAAAATATATATAAAAAAGTAACGGTCACGAGAAAATAATGAAGCACAAGTACATACGTGTCCAAGACAAAAACAATTCACGAGAAATTTGTCGTCTTCTTATTATCCTCGTACGTATCGAATTTAACCCAAGTTTTATACAATAAAAGTATTAGCTTTAAATTCAATATCAATATCAAAATCCGATAAAAACACACACAAATTAACAACAAAACACATACCTTTTATCAAGTTTCAAAGTATCCACCTAAAATTCATATGTAATGACTAATGACCAAATACATGTACATATTAATCTCTATTAATTGTTGAATATATCATAGTAAATATTACATATATATTTAATTTGTTACTATAAAATGAGTCAATTTTATTAATTAACATACTACCGAGTACCGAATACAACTTTTTATGCCAATACCATTATGAATATAGTTTTATATTACCAATTACACAGCTTAAATTCCTATATCTAAATTGTTTTTGTTTATTCATTCAATTAATCATTATTTTCTTGCAGATCATTCATCAGTTTTTTTAATTAATATATTTGGTAGAATATCTCATAATACATAAGGAAATGAAAAACAGAAATGAAACAAATATCAAACACAGATTAACTTTATAACTTTTTAAAATAAAACATTACATGCTTAAGGAGATATAGGTGTATATATATATATGGAAGTAAATTTGCTATAAATAGAGATTTGAGATATGAGAAAAGTATAAGAAAATACCAATTTACTAGTGTAAGAAGAAGATAGGTGTTGAAGAAGTAGAAGACGTAACTCACAAAATGTCCCACGCAAAGTGTATGTGTGTCTATTTATAAATATATGTAAGCAAATTCATCAATTCTCTATATTTACAAGAGATGTGATTGAGAGATAGAGAGACGTTGTCATATCCTACGTGTCATTCATACTCATTCATCATTGCCTATATACATCAATCTCTATCGGCTTTTAATTCGCTTTCTCTATATATAGACTAACCATAATTATTACAATCTAGTTACGCATGTTACTAATTACATGATATTCTTATTTCTTCTAATATTATTATCAATCGCAAATCTATTTTTGTTTGGTTATAAAAAAATCGGAGTGATTAACCTAGCTTCGTATTAATCCCGAAATTCATAGAAATTTAAATGCTTTTACAAAATTAATAATTTTCGCAATACCCATAATAAGATATAAACTCCAATCTCTCGACTACAAATTTTACTTTTTTTTGAAGTGGGACAATAATTTAGTTTAGCCGCCTGACACTTTTTTCTAAACCTGACTAATCAAACCTCGTATTTTATTAGACAATACTTTTATTAAGACGAAACCCTAATAGTAATATCTATGTAATTGATATTAAAAAAACTCTTTGTGTAGTTGTTTTTTTTTTACAACATCTTTGTGTAGTTATTTTGTAAAATTTTGGTTTCACTAATTAACGTTCCACCGATAATTAATATTCAAAACCACTAATACAAACTTTCATATAATCTCTCGTCATAATGAAAAAACTTTCCAATAGCTATTGAGGTTGGGAAAGGATTGTATAAACTTTAGTTTTCCAAGAAAAAGCGTTACACTTTCTTGTGATACTTCCCAAAGGTATACACAACTTTCTGATTTTTATGTAAAATTAGTTAAAATCCATAAAGTTAGCCTATTTTATTGATGTTTGACCAAATCTTTTGGAATTTTAGCATGAACCGCTAATGATGTATCTCTAGTTAATAAGTATATTTTAGGTATCGCGTTTTTAAAATCATAATAAAATCATTATATTTTAGATCTCTACGCACGTTAATTGTTTGTTTAAAAGATCGCATAATTATCAACAAATTATTTGTAATCTTAACCGAATTGACACGCTACATATTACGAAATAAAACGAGGGCTAATATGAAAAATAGAACAAACAAGAGTGTAAAACCATAAATATTGAAACTAGAGGACGAAATAACAATTAATCGATAATTAGAGGGCCAATACGAAAATATAGAAAAGTCAGGATGAAAGATGATGAATATAGAACAATAAGAGGATAAAACCATAATAACTAAACAATTCGATGGCAAATACGAAACCATAATAAGCAAGTTTTCTATTTTTCTTTACGATAGTATTTTCCTATTAGAAAATCCATTAATTTGTAATCCCAACAACAAAGAAATTCGTGCAACTGAAACAAATTAGAAAATCCATTAATTTTCCTATTATAAATTCAATAATCGACATTATCCATGTCTCTAATCCAAAAATAAATAATAGATAAAGCAATTATCATGATGAGATTTCATAACGTTTATAAATATATAAAATATAATTATAAAGTATAAACCTTCCCTGAGTAATATAAATAAGGAAATTATTATCACAACATAGAGTTACCTTAGATATCATATAGATAATTCACGTAACATAATTAAAAAAATACGATAATAATAATAATATAAACATTATCTAAAAACGTATCATATTAGGATAATACGTATAATCAAACCGAATATTCGCTTAGAATTTTGCATATATATAAATAAACACGTTACACCCTAAACACTGGGGCTCCTTTTCTCATAACAAACACACACTAACCAACAACAGAATACAATATGACTCGCAGCCAAACACTCGTAAACAACGACAAGTACCAGATCTGCGAAGAAATCGGCCGTGGCCGTTTCGGCGCCGTCACGCGCGTCTATTCTCCGATCACCGGAGAATTCTTCGCCTGCAAAACCATAGACAAAACCTCACTGAAAGACGATCTCGACAGATCCTGCATCGAAAACGAGCCAAAGCTCATGGCTATAATGTCTTATCACGCGAACATCGTGCAAATCCACGACCTAATCGAAACAGATTCGTATCTCTCCATAGTAATGGAGCTAATAGATCCCTCCGTATCGATCTACGACCGCTTGATCTCCTCCGTGACTTTCCCGGAATCGCAGACGGCGTCGTTTTGCAAACAGATTCTGGAGGCGGTTTCGCATTGTCATCGATACGGCGTCGTACACAGGGATATTAAACCGGAGAATATTTTGGTTGATTTAAGAACCGATACGGTTAAGTTATGCGATTTCGGTTCAGGGGTTTTATTGTGTGAGGGAGAGACCACGGAAGGTGTGGTGGGTACGCCTTATTACGTGGCGCCTGAGGTTTTGATGGGTTTCTCTTACGGAGAGAAAGTCGATGTTTGGAGCGTTGGTGTCGTTTTGTACACTATGCTCGCCGGAACGCCGCCGTTTTGTGGTGATAACGCGGAGGAGATTTTCGAAGCTGTGATCAGAGGAAATCTCAGGTTTCCGCCTAAGATTTTCAGGGGAGTTTCTTCTTTGGTTAAAGATTTGTTGAGGAAGATGATATGTAAAGATCCTTCAAGGAGATTCTCAGCTGAACAAGCTTTAAGTAAGTTTCATATTAATTCTCTTAATAAAAAGTTTTTAAATTTGTTAATAAAGTTTTGAGCTTTTTACAAGTTACTAATTTTTTGGTAAAATTAATTGTTGCAGGGCATCCATGGTTTGTGAGAGGAGGAGGAGAAACAGAGGAGAGATTCGTATGATAAACATAAAAGAGAGAGAGAATCTAATAAATAAAGTAGTAATAAGTAAATAAGTGGGAGTGTGAATTTGGCTTTGTAGATTCCGTCAAGGTGGCTGCTTTTGAGTTTGTCGTTGAGTTTTTTTTTATTGGCTTGGTGATGAGTCTTAAGGTAGACCGTAATGTAGAGGATAACTATCTTTTTCCGCCTTTTACTGTTTTTTTTACCATGTGGGTAAGTAAAAAGGATGAGAGAAAAGAGAGTGTTGTCCTCTTTTTTTTTTTTGCTTTGTTAATAAAACTAGTTATGTTATCTCTACTTTTCTTATTTGAATGATTTATCTCTAATCCAAACTTTCGACATATCTTAAAAGCAAATTAAAATTGTTTTTTGAGAATATATACTAGTTTCTTACTAAGATTCCACCGAGTTAAAGTTGGTGCAATATTCTTTCTTATATGAAAAGAAAACAAAAATAGATCAAGTTTTACTTTTGTTGGAGTACAACATATGTACGATAATCTAACTTTATATTTTGTACATTTTCAAAGTTAGGTCAAAAGTAAAATTCCAAACTTTTTTTGGTGGAATCTTTGTCTGGCCCATTTTCATAGTGGAATCTTAATCAAAAACCGTAAGATAAACATGGATTTTGATTTGTTATCATACGAGCATATCTTTGAGCATATTCTTTGATACATTATTTCAAACAAATAATACAATTTCCATATAAGATATACTTGCGCACGTATATGCCATGGATTAAACCATTGGTGATTCCTTGCTTCAAAGAGACTCTTTAGTTTTGACGTGACGAATCTCCCGTGTCAGTGGAAGATAGTACACTTTAGCTAACCATGTACACGTTGTGTTTTAGCCTATAATTTTCTCCTTGGTCCATTTCATGAAATAGACGTGAACGCATAATATTCCTCTTGACAACGCATGAAGGGAGCCTAAAATATATACAACAAGGAAAGAAATGTTATTATTAACCATAAAAGGAACAAATGTTGTTTGTGATGCATGCTTTCTATATTGTGTGATAGCTCATTTCACATGCATGCGCATTAGCATCACATGCACTCTTGAGGTGTTGTTTTAACTTATTATGTTTTTAACATATAATTTGCTGCATGCAATAAACCAATAAGTGTATATATAGTTTTTAATATGAATAAGACTACTTGAACAGATTATAATAGAGAGTTTATTTCTTTCACATGTCAAGAAAGAGACCCGACATATTTTCACTGATTCCTAAACTTTGACATGTTTCAAGAAACTTTTTTAAAAATGCAAATAATTGGTGTCATTGTGGAATTTGTGCCGTTGTGGAATTGTCTTTTGAACACGTGTCAAAGCAGAGAAACGCATAGAGTAGTAGGCGGGACCCATCACGAATGGTGATCAGCGATTTGACAGATCATGGTCATGTGGTAGACCGCAGAAATCGGTAACGTGGTGGTTGATAAGCTATCCTTCTTTTACTATTTCGCCCTTGGATAGTATCAATGCCGTATAATAATAATAAGTCCTTTTCTCTCTACATGATGATAACGCCTTTTAGTTAGGTCTCTGATTTTAGCGTGTGCCTTACGCAAACAAGATCGTCAAGTTTATTTCCATCCATCTTGTACTGTGATACGCCTTGCATTTGTATATAATGATCTTTGGCTTCTTTTCTTAAGCTCTTAAACGGCATCACTTCCCATTTCTTGTAATTTGAGTTCTTCCTGATCACACTCATGTCTACAGATCCAGAGACCGGTCCTTTTGTATGGTCTGCGTCGCCCCACACTTTGCAGTTACCGAATTGTCCTAACCCATCTTTCTTCAAACTAGTTCCCTGTTGGCTCCTTTGTAAGCGTAAGGCTGCTCCGTGAGCTCGGGTTATCATTTCACGGCTTGGCACACTTGACCAGTCCTCTTTTCTCTGTGACCTCATGGGAGAATGGATCCGGATCACCTGCCAAGCATGAATATTTTAGAAAGATTACATAAAGGTTTAATGTTAAGAGGAAAAGACAGAATCAAGGTTTTGGGAAGGTGTATGTACACCAAGACACTCTAGAAGTTGGTAGTATGCCCTTCCTTGAAGCGGGTTATGCCCTTTCCTTGGTGTAGAGAAGTAACGCGTCCTACATTGATAATAAAGATACTAAGTGAGGAAATATGGCAACTAATTTCTGATTACTAAGGAAAGTAAATAGCATACTGCAAGTATCCAATCTCCTAAAGAGCTTTGGAAACGTGTGCGAGAGAAAGAGAGAGCAAAGAGTTATTTAAGATACTCACCATTCTGTGTATCCAGGATCTACTGTGAAACCATATATGTCAACGATATCGCACATGGACAATGCTAGTTCAATTGATTTCATCCCAGTTCCTTTGGCACCTCTGCGTAGGACAATTCCTTGGAAAAGATAAACAGGGTTTGGTATAATCTGTTACAAAATATACAGAAAAATCTGATAAGAAAATCCTGTAAAAGCTTCTAGGAGTCAAAATGCAGTTTCTTTATTTCTGTTATTGAAGGGGCTTTGTTGTTACAAACAAGTGAACAACCACATTGGAAACTGAAAAAACAAAACAAGTCATGATGCAAAAAAGAAGAAAGAAAGAAAACAGTAACCATACCTTTATCATTTTGTTGAAGTCTCGGTGGGTCACACTTTTTATAATAAGCACCTCATTATCTGGAGTAAATGACAGTCACAGAAGATTATATCAAAGGGATAAGCTAGAATGAGCATGCGAAGAAGAGAAAATGAAGTACAAGATGCATATAATATCGTTGTCTAATATAAGTACTGACCAGACCCATTGAGAATCTTAACCATGTTACGAGCCGCACCACGAACAACTAGTCGGAAATCTCTTTTCACTCCTACGTACTTGGCATACTTCTGCAATAATTTGATGTGCAATATAAGCAATGCAGCAACCAAAAATCTTACTTTAAGTCATGTGGAAACAACAACCAGTAAACTCAACTAAACGACAAATTAGAATGGTAAGACATATTACCTTATTGACGGGAGCTTCATTGTCTCGGAAAACAGCATCATGACTGTCAATCTCTTCACCGAACTCTGTTTTTAAGAGATCTCCAGAATTTCCAACGACAGCGCATTTATGAAACTGTCGAGGATGGAAAGGAGGCTTCGCTGGAAGAATCACATTAAGATGTTCTTCACACAATGTACGATTATAACACTTATCAGCTCCCCTGAAACCAGAAAAATCAAAGAACTCAACAAGAAAGATACACTGACACAAGCAAACCACTAGAGACAGGACGTTAGAGATCATACAGCTGCGCAATTCTCATAGCTGCATAGTCCAACCATCCATCAGGGCGTACGTCGAGGTATTCTCTCGTCAATACTGTAGTCATATTCCGGTACTGCAATACTCAGAAACATAAGTATCCTAAGAAGTTCTCAAACAAGAAAATAAAATCAAAGAAACAAAGAAAGCACATACCTGCTCCCATAGAAGAACTGCCTCACAAACATTATACTTAAACTCCAATGGTTCAAAGACTTTAAACTGTGCATTATACTGTCAATGAAAAAATAAGAACACATGAAATCTCAAAAAAAAGAAACCAGACAAAGTGTAAACACATACCCAAGTGCTGTTAGTTCCTTCAGGGAACTTGAGAATCACATTACAATGGTCAATAATATGAGCAGAGAGTCCAAGCCCTCTATTCCCCTGCATAAACACCAAAACATTAATCTGCATATCAGAATCCTAAAGCTATGTTTTTCCAACACAATGGGAGCAACTTAGTTTTAGCTATCATCAATCTTGAATTACACTAATCTATTTGAAATCAAGCAAAAGCAGAATATAAACACTGATGTAGGTGAATTTTTAGGTCAGTACTAATTTTTCTGGTTTCGATCATCGAAATCCAAAAACGAAGAATCCATAAAAAATATTCGCGTCAAAGAGTAAGTGATTAAGAATCAAAGACGATGATAGTGAAGAGTAAGAAGAGATACAAACCACGCATTGTTGAACTTTGGACTGAAAATCTGATAAGATCTGTATATCTTCAGGCAAAAGAAGATATAGTTTACGATTCTTATCTGCGAGATGAAATGATAAGATTAGTTAATTCTAGAAAATTAAGATGATAGAAAGTGTAGAGAACGGAGAAGAATAGCGATGGGATGACCTACGAAGAAGAAGGAAGAGAGGAAGGCGAAAAGGAGAAACGAGAAAACCCAGACGCCGCACAAAAGTTGAAGAATAATCAGTTTCCGGCCACCTTGTCGAGATCTCATTCTTCAACAACCATGGAAAGATCGGAAAAGGAAAAAGCAATGAAGCGTGTGTGATCGAAGAAGAAGAAGCTAGTGTAGTCTAATACGACGTCGTATTAGGATCTTAACCTATATTCACTGATAAAATTATTAAAACCCTAACCAATAATTACAATAATGGAATTATTAAATTCATCTGAATTTTGCTTAAATCATAATGGGATGTGGGCCTCACAGAAGCCCACACGAGAAAAGATAAGACGGAGTTATTAAAAAGAGAAACATTATTATTATCTCCTCGTCGTCTTTCTTCTTCTTCCCCTTTTTTATTTGATTATAAACAAAAAGGGATAAAAAGCGTTGTCGTCGTCGTTGTTTCTTTCTCTCTCTCTCTCTCGTAACTTTCAAATTCGAAAAATTCAGCTCAAAATTCGTTGATTAGCATAGACTTTAGCAAAACTCTCCACGGATTTTCACGAATCGCTTATCGTGACTCAATCGCATAAATCTGGGACACTCTTCGTTTGTCTGTTTGTGTGTGTGTGGGGGGAAATTAATTAGTAGTTTGTTGTTGTTGAGAAATGGGAAGTAAAAGAGAAGAAGAGAGGAACGAGAAGATAATTCGTGGTCTTATGAAGCTACCACCTAATCGTCGTTGTGTAAACTGCAATAGCCTTGTAAATATCAATTAACAAAACCTATTTATTTATTTATTTATTTCCTCAAGGCCTAATTGTATTTAGTCTTTTGGATTCAGCTTATGGGATTAGCTTTCATATTATCTCTTGATGAATAGGTTTTGGAGATTTCGTTAGCTTCTTCTAAATGTTTTGATTATTGTTGTTGAAGGGTTCTTCTAGGCTTTTTAGCTAAGTTAAGATGTTAGTATGCAAATCCAAGTAGAAATACGAGTTTAGAAAAAGCCTATTAAAGTTTTGCAATTTTGGATTTGTTTCCATTTTTGGCTATTTAGTAAGAATTGCTAAATTGGTGCAGGGTCCTCAATATGTTTGCACTACTTTCTGGACTTTTATATGTATGGCTTGTAGTGGGATACAGTGAGTGTCTTCCCCTTTCTTCTCTGTCTGATCTTTTGTTTCTTTCTAAGTTATATGTATGTTTATTGTGTGTTTTCATTGATTTTATTGATACACGACAGTCGTGAGTTTACTCATCGTGTGAAGTCTGTATCAATGTCAAAGTTTACTTCTCAAGAAGTTGAAGTACTTCAAACTGGTGGTAATCAGGTAGTTTTGATGCTAAAAGTTACAATCTTTTAACTTTTTTTGGGGACATATGTTTCCCTTTGTAACTCATGAGATATTCATTTCCAGCGTGCCAGAGAAATATATTTGAAAAATTGGGACCATCAACGGCAGAGACTTCCGGAAAACAGGTTTAAATTATTACTTTTTCTTGTTGGTGGTGTTCTTGATTGAGCAGTGAGAAGAAACATAGTTTTCGTTTTGGTTTCTTTGGCAGCAATGCTGAGAAAGTTCGCGAGTTTATCAGAAATGTGTATGTGCAAAAGAAATATGCAGGAGCAACTGTTACAGACAAGCCTCCTAATGATAGCCAGGCAAGATAACCTGTGATCTAACAATGTTGTGAATTTTAAAATAATCAATTTATGCTCATAATAATACTGGTACTTATTATTTTCTACTTTTCCTGTAATGCGTATTGACAGAGCCATGGAAGTTCTGAAGATATGACTCAACGGGCAAACTCATATCATTCTTACTCCCAAAGCCCTCCATACGATTATCAGTATGAAGAACGCCGTTACGGTAAATTACCATTGGGATTTACTGGCAAGTCCGCTTCAGTAAAAGGTCTTCATTCAAAAGCCTCAAGTTTTGTATACAGCCCTGGAAGGTTTAGTGATCATATGTTCGAAGACCAGTTCTCAAATGAAGGCTCTGCGCCAAGGGCTTCAGATTTTTCTGTGTCTAGTGGAGGAGATCCTTTCAGGTCTGAGATACAGTCCCCAAATTCGCAGCAGGAAATCAAATTTCGTAGTCCCCCGTTTCAGCCATCAAATCCCCCTCAAAGTGAAAACTTATTTCCAGGAAAGCCATACCAGGTAAGAATTGAAAATTATTATGTTAAAATTGAAAATCTTTCTCATGATGTGAAAAGTGAGATTTCCTGATGCTTTAAGCCTTTAATTTCTCAATCTTTCTTTTCTGTAATTCAATTTCTTTTTCCAGAGAACTATGTCTTCTGGGAGTGTCAGATCGATTGAAAGTAATTCCATGTCTATCAAGTCATATACCTCGAGTGGTTTAGGGGAAGGTGTATCTGAAAATTCTCAAAATACAGGAAGCCAGCAAATTAAAACATCTACTCTTCCTCCTTCAGTAGCAGAGTCAGCAAAGGCTCCTATTGATTTGTTTCAGTTGCCAGGAGCGCCGATGGCTCTATCAGTCAATACACTTAAACCTTCAATAAGAGCCGGGTCTCCACCTGTGAATCTTCATCAACCTCCGCCTGTTAATCTTCATCAAACTCCACCCGTGAATATTCATCAACCTCTGCCTGTGAATCTTCATCAACCTCCACAGATACACTCATCCACCCCAACAGATTTGTTTTCCGGAGTTTTGGTTCAGCAACCCACTTCCATACCGCCACACCCATCTGCGTCTATGAACCAAGGATGGGCTTCTTTTGACAATCCAACGCCTGCTGCAAAATCTACAGACATTGTTACCTCCTCTGGAATTCCCGAGTTGGAAGTGAAAATTGAAGAAATCCAAGAGCCCAGCACGAGCATGCAATGGCCACATTATCCATCAACTGTAGAGGAGTGTGCTTTGCCGGTATCAAGTCCGTGGCAGGATGACCGCGCAGATGTTCTAAAAAATGTTGCCAGTAACGCGGTTAGTTTCTACTCTTTATTCTGTCTTGTCAGTTACATAGTTTTGGTTCACATGGGCATATCTCATCTTAGACATTGATGATTATACTTTAAATCCTGAATACTGTGATGATGTTCATCTTGGGCTGGACGAACTGGCTGGCCTCATGTTGTATAAAGCTTGTTAATTAAGCTGTAATCTGACCAACTTAACACTATAGCGACTTGTGTTTGATATAACGGCATGATCCCACAAGTAAAGATTAGCATTTATACAACGTATGTGGTGGGCTTACCCATATTCGACTTTTTTTTGCAGCCGTGGAATGCCTTTCCCGATTCTGTTGATGCCAATCCGTTGGACAGTGCTATACATATTCACCAACATGGATCAAGTATTTCGTCAACTAACACTGATCAACAGCATTTAGAATCACAACTTGTAGAGGTTGTTACATCTTCCCTTCACATGTCAGTGTATTCTGGATTAATCTTTCCATAAATTGGACTTCCACGTTTTCATGTCACAGGAATTAAGAAATTATGACACGCACACAGCCACAGTGCTTGCCGACTCTTCTGGTTTTGGTTTTCCAGGGAATATTGATATGGCACCAGCATACTCCCATCATACGGTTCCAGTTATACATTGCAGTTTTCTTAAATGCTTATCGTGCATCCTTCTTAAAACTTTCCTATCACTTATTTAGCCTTTGATCGATCTAAATCTTCATTCGCAGGAAGAAGCTTGGCAGCATGTAAACAATCAAAAGTCAGCTAATCCATTTGATTTCCCTTATGATTCTGAGTTTGACTCAAATGACATGGTATGTAGAGCCCTGTCCACGCATGTCTTATAATCAAATAAGACATGATGGTGCCGAGCCATGTTCACACCATCATGTGTATACAATGGTGTAATATTGTTTTGACTTTTTGTGTTCAATGCCAGTTCCTGGACATGAGTTCTTTACAAGGAGAACTGCCAGATATACCACCCTTCCTTAATGGTGTATCACAACCATGGCTCGCTGCAGATTCTATACACTCATATATACCTGATACAGCAGATGCACAAGGTGATACTACTAAACATCTGCTGTGAATTACTTCTTTCTATTTATTAGGGCCCTGCAAGAAAATCAACATATTACCATGTTCCATGGATTATCAGTGCACAACTGAACACCACACGTTCCTCGTAACCTTATAGGCTTGGTAGTGTATCTAATTCCTTGAAAAACTCCTGTAGGTGGCTTAGCATGCATGGCAGGGCAAGCATCAACATCTCAACTACAGTAAGTTTCACAATATGATACTAATTACTATACTAGTTAATTCATGACTCTGCAATGCTTTCAGTGAAGAATCAATGAAGGGCTTTGAATGCATAGCTAGAATCAATCATTGCTGAATGAATTCATTATAGAATCTTTATGTGTTTTTGTTTATATGAGAGGAAGCTTATCTTTGTGTGTTATTGCCTGACATGGATGTAGGAACTCAGCAGCACAAGGACATGTTGCGTCTAGTGGAGGCAATCCATTTGCTTAGTTCTGCTTCATCTTCATATTCGCCTATCGTCTGCAAATGCTTTCTATTTTATTTGTTCTTATGAAGAAACCACTCTTATTGTGCAATGTGCTTCATTTTAGTTCAAAACCAACTTCAACTATATGTACGTTTGATTCTTGAGTGTATTTGCAAGTGAACCAACCCATCGGTATATAAGTCCGACCAAACAAGACACACTAACATCTACTTGTTCCATTATATAGCCAGACCATACTATAGTCCACTGATTATGGGTATAATGATGAAACATTAGCCTTAACCAACAAATTCTAATGAATTATCTGATCTCACATATAACTTAATACGATTCTTCACTTTCATGCATAATTGTTCATCACCATATAGTTAATTAGGTTTTAACGATGAAATTGTGGATAAGTAGATATTACACTTTTTTATATGGTAAGAAAAATAAAATATTTACCCCACAAATTTACACAAATAGCCGCGTACAGAATTTTTCCAGCGTGTGGGTCCCTAGTGACGTGTCACATTTTACTTGTTGCGTTTCATCTTTATTTGATAGTCTTACATAAAAAGGTCAACACAGTGGCATAATCGTAAATTCAGCAAAAGTAGTCCCCTCTCTTTTTTCCTCGCCGGCCAAGTCTCCGTCGTTATTCTTCACTCCCTCACCAATTCCCCCCCCCTTGAAGAATCTAAAGAGCGATGAAGCATATTTTCAAAAAGCTACACAGAGGTGGAAACCAAGAGCAGAATCGGACCAACGATGCAGTTCCTCCGTCGGATCAAAATCGTATCCAAGTCGCCGCCGCTGCAGCAAATCCTCAGGCAACGCCTTCGTCCGTCGCGGAGACGATTCCGGTGATCTCTGCTACAACTACGATGAACTCTCCTTCTCCAATCTCTGCTACGAGCCGTGCTGATTACATGTCATCGGAGGAAGAGTACCAAGTACAGTTAGCCCTAGCGATCAGTGCGTCAAATTCGCAATCGAGTGAAGATCTAGAGAAGCATCAGATCCGTGCGGCGACGTTGATGAGCTTAGGAAGCCATCAACGTATGGATTCAAGGAGGGATACATCGGAGATGGTGGCACAGAGATTATCGAGACAGTACTGGGTAAGTCTTAAGCGTGTTCTCTTGTTTTGCATATGAGCAAGAAGCTGCCTCCATGATTCTAACTTGTGTGAGAAACTTTATTTAGGAATATGGTGTGCTTGACTATGAGGAGAAAGTTGTTGATAGTTTCTACGACGTGTACAGTCTAACCACAGGCTTATCAAAGAAGGGAGACATGCCATCGCTGGAAGATCTTGAAAGCAATCATGGAACCCCTGGCTTTGAAGCTGTAGTTGTGAATCGACCTATTGATCCTTCTCTTGATGAGTTGCTGCAGATTGCACAGTGTATTGCAATGGATTGTCCTACTAGTAGTGTTAGTGTGTTGGTACAGAGGCTGGCTGAGCTTGTCACAGGGCATATGGGCGGCTCTGCGGAAGATTCTAGTGTGGTATTGGCAAGGTGGACTGAGAAAAGCAGTGAGTTCAGGGCAGCACTAAACACTTGTGTATTCCCTATTGGATTTGTAAATATCGGTATCGCCAGGCATCGTGCTCTGCTTTTCAAGGTAATTATCCAAACCCTCTTACTTGATTTAGTTTCTTGTGTTGTTGTTTTATCCTTGGTAATCAAATCCTTGAATGGTGAGATTCATTGGTTGTACAAATTGATTTGTAGCCAGTTTACGTCTCTCAATGCAGGTTTTGGCAGATAGTGTCAGGTTACCTTGTAGGTTGGTAAAAGGTAGCCACTACACTGGAAACGAGGATGATGCCGTGAATACGATAAGGCTGGAGGATGAAAGGTTGTTGTTTATCCTTCTGACTATGATTCCAATATTTTTTTGATCGGCAGAGTTGTAACATTTCTCCTATCTTTTCAGAGAGTACTTGGTTGATCTTATGACAGATCCTGGGACACTTATACCTGCTGATTTTGCAAGTGCTAGGGATCATACCGATGAGGCAAATAATGGAAACAAATTTCCCACAGCTCAGTTTTCGAATGACTCCAGACTTCCACTGCCAAAGCCATCGGAAGATGAAGGCAGTAGTCAGATTTCTATGGCTAACAACATGTTTTCTTTGGATAGAAGGCCTGAGGCTGAAAACGCAGATTCCTCCCAAAACTCGAGACCACTTCGGAATGTAGATTTGAGCGCTTCACCCTCTAGTGCAGCCAGTTCCAGTCAGTTGGATAATATATCTTTGACAGCAATTGCAAAGGGGAGTCGAGGAGCCATAAATGATAGTTCAAGAACAAACATGAATATAGTTCCATACAATCAGAACAGTGAGGAAGACCCAAAAAACCTCTTTGCAGACCTTAATCCATTTCAAAATAAGGGGACTGACAAGCTGTTTATGCCCACTAAATCAGGCTTGAATAATGTTGATGATTTTCATCAACAGAAAAATAATCTTCTGGTTGGTAAATCACCTGCACCAATGATGTGGAAGAATTACAGTTGCAATGAAGCCCCAAAGAGAAAGGAGAACAATAATATGGAAAATCTTCTCCCGAAACTCCACCGTGATCCTCATTATGGAAATACTCATTCCTCATACGCTACCTCCAGCTCTGGTGGAGCTGTTTCATCAAATATGCCTGGTAGAGGCAATGTGACATTTGCATCACCGGTTGGTGCATCATCATCCTTCACTTCCACTGAAAATCAGTTCTCACCAACTCCAAGTATGGTAGAAGATATGAATCGAAACACTAACCATGAACAAGATCTCCGGCCTGATGATGCTGTTGTGGAACATGGACACCAAAATGATGAATCTCACCTCCACGATCATGATCTGAGGCTTAAGGATCATGAAAGTACAAGTTCATCTCTTGATTCTACGTCCTACCGGAGTGATCCTCAAGTTCTGGATGACGCAGATGTTGGTGAATGTGAAATCCCTTGGAATGATCTTGTGATCGGGGAGAGGATAGGATTAGGTAGTGTGGCCAGCATATTACTATTAAAATGTCTGAAATTTAACTTGTTAGTATCTTTTTTACGACAATTAGTTAGTATGTATTACGAGCAGCATTGGCCCTTTTATATAATATGCTTATTACCAGGGATAGGTATTACATTATCATTTCAGGTATCCTATAGCTTTTGGATACCACTTGTTCTAATGCTTATCTTATTTTTGTTAGGGTCCTATGGGGAGGTCTATAATGCTGACTGGAAAGGCACGGTTAGTTACTACAGATTCTTATGCTTGCCTTCATAAGATTGCCATTATAGCAACTTGTATCTCATATTTTTCTGTGTGTTTTGTCATGGTTGAATTTAGGAAGTTGCTGTCAAGAAGTTTTTGGACCAGGACTTCTCAGGTGATGCTTTGGCTGAGTTCAGAAGAGAGGTAAGCCACTTGTACTCTCCTGCATTTGTTTACTAATATTCTTAGCCGCTAGAGTTTTGTTCGTAAAATTATTAAAGTTGAAGGTAGGATTTTCTTCTGATGGAGGCTACCCATTTTATTCTTTTGGTTGAACCACAATGACCTACGTTGTAGTTACATCTACTTGCTCTTCAGTTCCCAGTCCTATTAACTAAAGTTTTTCCTTATTGAAGGTACGCATTATGCAAAGATTGCGTCATCCAAATGTTGTTTTCTTCCTCGGAGCTGTTACCCGCCCTCCAAACCTTTCCATTGTTACAGAGTTTCTGCCAAGGTCTGTACCATCATCTTGTTATGACAATCATTTGTATCAGAGAGTCTTGAGGTCTCAAAGATTCTAATTTCTTTTTAATTATAGAGGAAGCTTGTATCGCATCCTTCATCGTCCCAAATCTCAGATAGACGAGCAACGCCGGATTAAGATGGCCCTTGATGTGGTAAAAAACTAGATCTATATAATACATCATTCTTGATTATTTCTTTAAAGTAGTCACTAAATTTCAGACGACTTTTACTTTTCAGGCAATGGGGATGAATTGCTTACACACCAGCACACCAACAATTGTTCATCGCGATTTAAAAACACCAAACCTTTTGGTTGATAACAACTGGAATGTTAAGGTAAGTAAACATTTTCTAAGCTGTCCACTTAGCCGTGTTCAATCTTTAATCTCACTAACCTTGTAGGTCGGTGATTTTGGGTTGTCTCGCTTAAAGCACAACACCTTTCTATCCTCAAAATCAACTGCTGGAACGGTGAGAGCACAACTCCTTATCCCACTACTTGCAATTTTCTAGCTGGCATGTCCCGTAATTTTGTGGTGTAGATAGCTTCGTTTCTGATGAAAAGCATTCTTAATTTTTGCTTAGCCCGAATGGATGGCTCCAGAAGTTCTACGTAACGAGCCTTCAAATGAAAAGTTAGTAGCTTAGACTCTCGGTTCTGAACTTGGCCTACTTCAAAATCTGTCTCTTACTCTCAGTTCTCACGTCGTGGCTGATTTTTCTACAGGTGTGATGTATACAGTTTTGGGGTAATTCTCTGGGAGCTAGCAACATTGAGATTACCTTGGCGAGGAATGAACCCAATGCAAGTAGTAGGAGCAGTTGGTTTCCAGAACCGACGGCTTGAGATTCCAAAGGAGCTTGATCCTGTGGTGGGAAGGATCATCTTACAATGTTGGCAAACGTAAGTCATTGAAACAACAAACACACAGACTGAGAAAATCTATGTTTCACTGACAAAATGTGTTTGTTTGGACAGGGAACCGAATCTGCGGCCGTCGTTTGCTCAGCTGACGGATGTGCTGAAGCCATTGAACAGGCTCGTGCTTCCTACACCACAGTAGTTGGTCAAAACTGTGTATATGTTGAAATACAGGTTTAATCATAATACTATATCTAAGGAATGTAAATAAAAATCAATTTTACACTGTGTTTATGTGTGTGTGTGTTTGTTATAGAGAAAAGCCGCTATGCTGTGCTTGTTTTGTTCGGTTATACTTGGTCTCCTGACTCTCCTCTATTTGTTTGGCCGAACAAAATAAACCGATTTAATTCCGGTTCAAATTAAAATATATTGATATGCGGTTTAGCCGGTTAAATAGGGTAAACCAAAAAGCATTTCGGTTCGTTTATTTTCCTTTTTTCATCACTTTTTCGCTTTTTTACTAATTTCCTTTTTTCATGAAAACGCGTTTTCCTTTTTTTACCAATTTCCTTTTTTTTACCAATTTCCTTTTTTTTACCAATTTCCTTTTCTCTTTAGGGTTATATATATGACCTTCAATGGTTTTGGGGCAAAAAATGAGAGCCCAAGAGAATTCGAGGGTCGCGAGAATAAAATACTCTCGAGGGAGAAGAGCGAGTGATTTGGGTCCACGAATTGGCGCGAATTCGATGGAGATGAATGAAACTCTCCGAAGTCGAAGGATTCTCTTGACGAACAACAATGTCACTCTCTCTCTCTCTCTCTCTCGCTTCTATTTTCTTCATTTACTCCCCACAAACTCTCTTCTTCTTCTTCTTCTTCTCTCTCCTTTTCTCGATTTTCACCTGATCTAGGGTTTCATCTGTTATGATTATGAATTTATGATGATTACATCGTTTTTGTTTTTGTTCTGATAGTTTTCGAAATCTATTGTGTTCGATGCTGGGTCTTGCGATTCTCTGTTTGTCTCGTAATCTACAGATTTTGTAGATTTCTTGGGTGGAAAGTCACCTAATCACAATACACTTTGTGAAGAATGTCTCGAAGATTGTCTGATTTAATTTCATTGTGAAGAAGAAGAAAATACGAAACCAATATTGAACAATGGTATGTGAACGTCTTACTTTCCTTTAGAATCTTTATGTGTTACATTGAAAAGTAATAACCAATTAGTATTGTTATTGTTTTGGCTTGAGCTTGTTTATGTTGTTGTAATCTTAGGCAGTGATATGGTTTTTGTGTAAACTGCAGGGAACACCGGTAAATATCATTGTAGGTTCTCATGTATGGGTTGAAGATACAGATGTGGCTTGGATTGATGGTGAGGTTGAAAAGATCAATGGTGAAGAAGTTGTTATCCAAGCCACTAAAGGAAAACAGGCAAATTCCAAATTCACTCAAAAACTTGTAACCATTACAAAAATTTGATCCCAAATATTGATTTTTCTATATCCCCTCCTGTATGTGTTTTATTATAGCTCACTGCAAAGTTGTCAAAGATATACCCGAAAGATGTGGAAGCTCCTGCAGGTGGTGTTGATGATATGACAAAGTTGTCTTACTTGCACGAACCCGGTGTTCTTCAGAACTTAAAGATCAGATATGAGCTTAATGAGATCTATGTTAGTATATACACTTGGATTATCTTAGGATATGAACTTGGTTAACTGTTTAATTAGTCTTGACTCCTGACTATACGTCTTTGTTCATGACAGACATACACAGGGAACATCCTTATCGCAATCAATCCGTTTCAACGATTGCCTCACATCTACGATGCTCATATGATGCAACAATACAAAGGAGCACCATTTGGAGAACTAAGCCCTCATGTTTTTGCAGTTGCTGATGTTGCATACAGGTCGGGTTTTATTACTACTTGTGTGGAACATACGTGTATTATGTTGTTCAGCCTAATAAGAAGTTTTTTTTATCTATGTATGTACACTCAGGGCCATGATTAATGAGGGAAAAAGCAATTCGATTCTTGTAAGTGGCGAGAGCGGAGCAGGGAAAACTGAAACCACTAAGATGCTTATGAGATACCTTGCGTATTTGGGAGGCCGTGCTGTTACAGAAGGAAGGACAGTTGAGCAACAAGTTCTTGAGGTAAATGACCTTCACATCTCTGTGATCTTCTTCTTCTCTTCTTATTTATGAGCTTATTTTACGAACCTGTTTGTTATATCTATGCCACAGTCAAATCCTGTTCTTGAAGCCTTTGGTAATGCAAAAACTGTGAGGAATAACAACTCAAGGTGAACTAAACCCTACTCATAATAATAGTGTACATCTATCTAAATTCGTTGTTGGAGTTTAAGCTGATTGATTGATATGATTTGGATCAGTCGCTTTGGTAAGTTTGTTGAAATCCAATTCGATAAGCAAGGAAGAATCTCTGGAGCTGCCATAAGGACCTATCTTCTAGAGCGGTCTCGTGTATGTCAAATCTCTGATCCGGAGCGCAACTATCATTGCTTCTATCTTCTCTGTGCCGCACCACAGGAGGTAACTTCACCTGATCTATATTGTAATATGTATCTTCTTGTTTCCCCAAAAACTCGCCTCATAACTTAATATATAACTAAGCAGGAAATTGAAAAGTACAAGCTTGGTCATCCAAAGACATTTCATTATCTAAACCAGTCCAAGTGCTACGAGCTTGTTGGGATAAGTGATGCTCAAGATTATCTTGCAACAAGGAGAGCTATGGATATTGTCGGAATCAGCGAAAAAGAACAGGTCGGTTTGTGTAAGAAGCTAATGAACTGAGTCTAGTTTCTTGCTGTTCTGTATTAAAAATGAACTTTTCTCTTTGTGTATATTCATATATATCAAACAGGAAGCAATCTTCAGGGTGGTTGCTGCGATTCTTCATATTGGAAACATCGAATTTACTAAAGGAAAAGAAGTGGATTCATCAGTTCCCAAGGACGATAAGTCGAAGTTTCATCTCAAGACAGCTGCAGAACTTCTCATGTATGTTAGAGTTTTGTATCTGAGAAATTATCTGTCTGTGTTATTAGTTCATGGAGCTAATAGGAAGTCTCTTTTTCAGGTGTGATTTAAAAGCACTTGAAGATGCGTTATGTAAACGTGTTATGGTCACTCCCGAGGAAGTTATTAAGAGAAGTCTTGATCCACAAAGTGCTGTTACAAGCAGGGACGGCCTCGCTAAGACAGTCTATTCTCGGTTGTTTGATTGGTAGGTTGCTTGTTTTAGGAGTCACAATAATAGTTAATTTACATATTGAAATGGTAAGTAAATATCTTTAGTTATGTATGTGCAGGTTGGTAGACAAGATTAATAATTCAATCGGACAAGATGCTAATTCCAGATCTCTAATTGGAGTTCTCGACATTTACGGATTCGAGAGCTTCAAAACTAACAGGTATTGAACCTTAACGTGATATATGGTTACACAGATATGCAGTCAAACCATTATCTGCTAATACCGTCCTTCTGCAGTTTTGAACAGTTCTGTATTAACTTCACTAATGAGAAGTTGCAGCAACATTTCAATCAGGTAGGTTCTTGACTGTAGTGGAAAATGTTCTTTTTGTTTCAGTGGTGCTTTCTGATGTGTTAGTTTTTTTCGATGTTTTCAGCACGTTTTCAAGATGGAACAAGAAGAGTACACAAAAGAAGCAATCGATTGGAGTTACATTGAATTTGTAGACAATCAAGATGTTCTTGATCTTATAGAAAAGGTCATTTACTTTAACCGATAAAGGATAGTGTTATCGAAATGGATTTCTTTTAATCTCACACTCTTTGTTCCTCTTACATCTTCAGAAGCCTGGTGGAATCGTTGCTCTCCTCGACGAAGCTTGGTAATAACAAAGATCAAGCTAGTTCCATAGATCTTGTTTCTTGATTATGTTATTTTCTGAAATGGTGAGCCATGTTTTCAGTATGTTTCCGAAATCAACCCATGAAACATTTGCAAACAAGCTATATCAGACTTTTAAGACCCACAAAAGATTCATCAAACCAAAGCTCTCTCGAACAGATTTTGCGGTGGCCCATTATGCTGGAGAAGTATGTTGTATATTTTAACCTTTTTCAATATAATATGATACAAGAGACTGTCTGACAAGTTTCTCATGTCTTCTAATTTTCTTTCAGGTTCTCTATCAGTCTGACTTGTTTCTGGATAAAAACAAGGACTATGTGATCCCTGAACACCAAGATTTACTGGGAGCTTCAAAATGTCCTTTTGTCGTCGGTCTTTTCCCTCCACTCCCCGAAGAAACATCTAAATCTTCAAAGTTCTCATCCATTGGCTCGCGTTTTAAGGTAGAGAAACTTGTCCTATTGAAAATAAAGAGTGAGATTGTCTTCTTACTAATGTGTTCTTAACAAGTATACTGTATATGTAAGAACTAATATATGGTTGGCTTGATTGATGCAGCTTCAACTCCAGAGCCTGATGGAAACATTAAATTCTACGGAGCCTCATTACATCAGATGTGTGAAGCCGAACAATCTCTTAAAGCCTGCCGTATTTGAGAATGTGAACATCATGCAACAGTTGCGATGTGGTGTAAGTATAAATAAGAGAATATTTTTCACAATGAGATTGTTCTAGACATAATAGGTTATGAGCACAGTTCTGAAATACCTTTGTTTGTTATTAGTTTCATCTGAGTAATGAATGTTAACCTTTATGTTTTCTCTTTAGGGTGTTCTAGAGGCAATCAGAATTAGTTGTGCAGGATATCCAACTCGTAAACCTTTCTTTGAGTTCATAAACCGTTTTGGACTTCTGAATCCTGATGCTTTAGAAGGGAAGTAAGTAAAAGCATTATCCCTGCACGTCAGATTTTACTGTATTGTAATAGTTGAAATCAAGATTAACAGATTCTGGCTTTTCACTTAACAGCTACGATGAGAAAGTCGCGTCTAAAAAGATCTTGGACAACATCGGACTTAAAGGATACCAGGTAACTTTTCTTTGAATATCCTTTTCTTAGTAGAACCAATTGTGTAAATTACTAGTGCTGCAATGTAATCTAACTCATATCTTTTCGTGATGCAGATTGGTAAAACAAAGGTCTTCTTAAGAGCTGGTCAGATGGCTGAGCTCGACGCTAGAAGAGCTGAGGTGCTTAGTGGTGCAGCCAAAAAGATTCAGAGACGAATACGAACTCATCAGGCTCAGAAACGGTTTATTGTTCTGAGAAAAGCCACAATAGCTCTCCAAGCACTATGTCGAGGTGAGACATTTGATTTTTACATATATACTGATCACACTATATGACCGAGTTTGATGACTTTTCTCTTGTTTGTAATATCGTAGGAAGACTTTCATGCAAACTTTTTGAAAATTTGAGACGAGAAGCTGCTGCTGTGAAGATTCAGAAGAATGGTCGGAGATATCACTCTAGAAAATCATATAAGAAGCTACATGTAGCTGCGCTTGCCGTGCAGACTGGTCTAAGAGCAATGTCTGCTCGTAAACAATTCAGATTTAGGAAGCAAACAAAGGCTGCAACAATTGTTCAGGTTTCACTTTCTTACGATAATTACACGCTATCTTATGTTTCTCGTGATCATTAACAGGCTTTCATTTCTTGATGCTAATTGCAGGCTCAGTGGCGGTGTCACAGAGCAACCTCGTATTACAAGAAGCTTAAAAATGGAGTGATCATATCTCAGACACGATGGAGAGGCAAACTTGCTAGGAGAGAACTTAGGCAGCTCAAAATGGTACAACTACTTAATGTGCACTAGCTAAGAATTTTCTTTACACATAATACATGATATATCTCAAATATACTCATCATTGATATTGTCCTTAGGCTTCAAGGGAAACAGGAGCACTTAAAGAGGCAAAGGATATGCTTGAAAAGAAAGTCGAGGAACTCACATACCGTGTCCAGTTGGAGAAGCGTCTGAGGGTATCTGCCAGAGACACACCATTTTAATTGAACATTTTTCAAAGCAGCGATACAATGTTAAGCAGTGGAATGATTTTACAGGGTGATTTAGAAGACGTTAAGACCCAGGAGATAACGAAACTTCAAAGTTCGATGGAGGAAATGCGGAAGAAAGTGGAGGAAACAAACGCATTGCTTGTGAAGGAACGCGAAACTGCAAAGAAAGCCGCCGAAGAAGCTCCTCCTGTTGTTAAAGAAACACAAGTTTTAGTTGAAGATACCAAGAAGATTGAACTAATCACAGAGGAACTGGAGAGTGTGAAGGTACTTTCTGTCTGTTGCTATCAATTGAGATTCACTTTAACTGTTATATATGACTCTACTAAGCTTTAGTAATAATATGCTTCCATACAGGCTACTCTAGAAAACGAGAAACAAAGGGCTGATGATGCAGTGAAGAAATTTGAAGAAGCTCAAGAGTCTCTTGAAGACAGAAGGAAGAAACTGGAAGAGACAGAGAAGAAAGGTCAGCAACTCCAAGAATCCCTGACAAGGTAAGTGTATATCATCAAGAATTTCTATTAATATCTTCGTAACCACCCCTATTTATATGGTTGGTCCTGTAAATTCATTTATTCTGCTGGTAGTTTCGTTCTCCAATGAGCTTGAAAGTTGAGTTAATGTGATCAGGATGGAGGAAAAGTGCACCAACTTGGAATCAGAGAATAAAGTCTTACGGCAACAGGCTGTGTCCATGGCACCAAATAAATTTCTCTCTGGCCGCTCACGGTCCATTTTACAGGTAAATTGAAACACAAGACCACAAGTATCTTTTTGTTGCTTGTATGAAGTTAACGTATTACCCTGTTTTAATACTAGCAGAGAGGTTCAGAGAGTGGTCATCTAACAGTGGATACAAGGTCAAACTTGGTGAGTACATTAACCAACTCAGTTGCTATCTCAATTTTAGCTTTTGGATTAATCTAATGATGGAATAATGGCTTTTTAATCAGGACCTGCATAGCCCTTCGATGAATCATAGGGATCCTTCGGAAGTGGAGGATAAGCCACAGAAATCATTAAACGAGAAGCAGCAAGAAAACCAAGAACTGCTTATCCGCTGCATAGTTCAACACTTGGGTTTCCAAGGAAACCGACCTATCACAGCATGTATCATATACAAATGCTTACTGCAATGGAGGTCATTTGAAGTTGAACGAACCAGTGTCTTTGATCGTATTATTCAGACAATAGGCCATGCTATTGAGGTTGGCTTGACTTTACTAGTTTATAGATATTCAGTTGTTGATTACGAGCAGTTGGAATTATAACTAACGCTGCTAAAAATTGATGACAGACTCAGGATAACAACAATACATTGGCCTACTGGTTATCCAATGCATCCACACTCCTATTACTTCTCCAACGCACACTCAAAGCCAGTGGTGCAGCCGGAATGGCCCCACAGCGTCGCCGTTCATCTTCTGCCACTTTATTTGGAAGGATGACTCAGGTATATTCGATATCTATCAACACAATGTAGGAAAAGCTTCTTGTTACATTACAAGTTTGAATTTATGAATGTTTTCATCAATCAGAGCTTCCGTGGGGCACCACAAGGCGTAAATCTTGCCTTGATAAACGGTGCTGCTGGAGCTGGAGCGGATAGTTTAAGACAAGTTGAAGCAAAGTATCCGGCTTTGTTATTTAAGCAACAGCTCACTGCTTATGTTGAAAAGATATACGGAATGATCCGGGATAACTTGAAGAAGGAGATTTCTCCACTCCTTGGATTATGCATTCAGGTATGCCATTAACTACATCACCCACTACATTCACAAGCAAATCAAAACTTATTCTCGCTAACAGTATCTGTCTGTCTTTACCATCAAATAGGCACCAAGAACATCGAGGGCTAGTTTAGTGAAAGGAGCATCTCGTTCCGTTGGTAACAGTGCAGCACAGCAAGCACTGATCGCCCACTGGCAAGGAATCGTGAAGAGCCTTACAAACTTCCTCAATAATCTGAAATCTAACAACGTGATCTCCCGGCATATTCAATTTCCTCTTATATAAAACAAGTTCTGAGACTGTCTTGAGTCTGAATCTTCTATATATGCTTTTTGTTTAGGTTCCTTCCTTCTTGGTGCGTAAGGTGTTTACACAGATATTCTCATTCATCAATGTTCAACTATTTAACAGGTCTATCCCTGAGCCTACCAGTATATCTGCTCTCAAACATTGGTAGCTATCTTCTTCTACTAATCAAACGCTTTCTTTGTTTTCCCCAAACAGTCTTTTGTTGAGACGCGAGTGTTGTTCATTTAGCAATGGAGAGTATGTTAAAGCTGGCTTGTCTGAATTGGAACACTGGTGTTTCAAGGCAACAGATGAGGTATCTCCCTCTTCTTACCTTTCACTTTGTGATTGTTACTCAACAGAACTAACCAAACTAAACTATTACACAGTACGCGGGGTCTTCGTGGGATGAGCTTAAGCATATCAGACAGGCCATTGGGTTTCTGGTAACTTTCATTTATCCTCTATCTAAAACCCGTAGTATGTTCTCTTGAGAGTTGAAATCATTGATAATCTCTTGTTACAAAAAAAAAATACAGGTCATACACCAAAAACCAAAGAAAACTCTTGATGAGATCAGTCATGATCTTTGCCCTGTAAGTTGATGATGCTGAAAATTGAAGATCAGGGACATTGTAGTTTGAATTTGCTGAGAAATTTGAAAATTTATGGACAGGTACTAAGCATACAACAACTATACAGGATCAGTACAATGTACTGGGATGACAAATACGGCACACACAGCGTCTCTCCAGACGTAAGTAACTGAATGATATGTGTGAAATCAAAATTATATCTTTAACTAGCTTCAATATATATAAAGCCCACCTCTCTCTCTCTCTCTCTCTCTATATATATATATATATATATATATATATGTATATAGGTTATAGCAAATATGAGGGTGCTAATGACAGAAGATTCAAACAATGCTGTTAGCAATTCATTCCTTTTGGATGATGACTCAAGGTTACTTTCATTTACTAATACATACATATATATATATACACCAATAAGTTTTGATTTCAATGGAGTATTCTAGTATCAATTGATGATTGTTGTTGTTTGTTGTAGCATCCCTTTCTCTGTTGATGATTTATCAAAGTCAATGGAGAGATTTGAGATTGGTGATATCGAACCGCCACCATTGATAAGGGAGAATTCTGGGTTTAGCTTTTTATTACCAGTCTCTGATTGATAACCATTCTTTTGTTATAGTTCTTCTAGTGACTTTTTGTTTTTACCTTCAAAATCTATTTGTTTGTGACACAAGTAACAATAATAACTTGTATCCCACTTTGTGCCTAGGGCACAGAGAAGCGAGAAAGAGATGTTTTAGACCTTTTTTTTTTTTAAATAATAAACATTTTTTGTTTTGGTAAAAAATTAACATTTTTTGGGTGGAATGGTAAAAAATTAACATGAGCTTAATGTTTCATAATTCATTAATCTTAGAATTTGATTCCTTAGATTGAAATAAAAAGTTTCGAATTTTTATATTAAACATGTAAAATTTGACATATATTGAAATTAAAGATCAAGTAATACAACAAATTTTTTGTCTTATATATTTTATTTAAAATCACCGAAAATAATTTAAAAAATACAAGGCTTTTATTTTCTCCGTCATCATCAGCTCCCATCTTTTTTCGCTTCATTCCACGCCTCCGTCTCTCACCGCCGGAAAGTTGCGTATTTGACCGGCGTTCCATCTCTGACGCCATTTTCTATCTCCTTTTGTTTCCGGTAAGCTCTTTAAACAGATCTATACGAAATATTTGTCAGACTCTTATCTCACATCTGAGACCCATATGACTAAGATTCGGTAAAATCAATATCGATCTCAGCTATTTTTTTCCAGATTTTCATCAGAAAGATGAAGATTCATCTACTCGTAATGTTTATATGCTACTTGTTTGCCTCTTCTTATGGAGATACGACTATTCACACTAACAATTGGGCTGTATTGGTCTGCACTTCTCGCTTCTGGTTATAGCCCCAAATCCTTTCTCGATTCTTGAAATATTTGAAGTTACATTTCTTGACTATGTTATAATTATTGATGTTTGTTGCTATTTCACAGGTTTAACTACAGACACATGGCCAATACATTGTCCCTGTATAGGTAAAAGCTCTGTCTTCTTTTTAGTCTTGATTTAGATTCATGGAGATTGTGTATCTTCACATTTTGTTTTGTTATGTGATATTCTATTTTTACTTTGTGTTTCTAGGACAGTCAAGAGGCTTGGTATACCAGATGAGAGGATAATTCTAATGCTTGCAGATGATATGGCTTGTAATTCTAGGAATGAATATCCTGCTCAAGTTTTTAACAATGAAAACCACAAGCTTAACCTGTATGGAGATAACGTCGAGGTGAGTTTCTAGTCGAATGATAATATGATAGAGGAAAACCGTCGTTCGTCGTCGACGACGGAATCGGAAAATCTCTGGTGAGATTTCTAGAGAGAAAACTAAAGATAACGATAAAAGAGAAACTAAACTTATCAAATGATTTTCTTATTTGTTTTTGGTTACAATCTCTGCTTTTATAGTGTTCTTGAAATGGTAATGAAAAACTATCTTCATCCTTGCCACGTCACGAGCTTTATCACATATACCACCTTTCTATTATTCACTTATACCACTTCTCCTTTGTACCAATTTCCTGTAACAAATCTTCCCTTTTCGAAAAACCTTGACCACAAGGTTTGAGAAGAACACCATCTCACGAGCATCTACTAACCATTGTCTCATTGTGATGAGTAGTTTTTGTGTGTGAAAGTCTCAAGTAACTGAGAGGAGCTTGGACATGAAAATGTCATGATCTTATGGTGGTCTTGGAAGATCACGGTTAGAATCTCCGGTGAGATCCGTTGATGGAAGAAGATCACGCTTAGAATCTCCGGTGAGATTTTTTGATAAAAGAAGGTCGCGGTTAGAATCTCCGGTGAGATTCTGTGACACCGCCTATGTCTCAATCCCATTGTGAAAAGCCTAATCATCTCAGCCTCAAGTAAATGCTCCTTCCTTGTAGTGAAGTTTTGAACATGATTCTTCTTAAACTTCCAGCCATATACCATTTTTCCTAGCTTATATCTCCATCTATGCCACAAATGAAACTTTGTCCCACTTGTATGACCTCGCTGAGCTGAAAACTGAGACATCTTGTGGTTCGTTTCAAGTATCAAACCATATCCACACCAAGCTATCTTAAACCCAAACTTCATTAGCCATAAACTCATGTCATGAACACCAACACAAGCTCTGCCATCTATTTTCACCTTAGACTTTTCTTGAAAATTACTAGTATTTTTCCATGAGTTTACCTCAACCATAAGCTTGTCCTCTGCTACTTTGAATTTAAACATCCAGGACTTGGGAAATAAACTCATCATCTTCCTTTGTTGCATTTTATATTCACTAAGAATCATTTCATCAAACACATCATGTGCATTATGGTAGACATCGACACTTTCTCCTTTTTGATACAACTTGTTCCTCTTCACGCCATTAACGAATATGTTATGTTGAGGCTGATCAAACATGTCTTCCAGGGCCAATACAGATTGTGAAGCCTCATACATTTCTAGTGATTCATGACAATATGTAAGGCTTGGTTCCAAAACAGAAGTTGCTACCTGAAGATGTTGAATCGGTGTTTTCTCCTTGTACAATTCATTGCCATGCACTACTACCTTTGTTTCTGTCGACTTTTCTTGACTAGGCGGCTTTGCTTCTGAAATCATTTCGACGTCTTGGATCGTTACTTCCTTATGAGTCGATGATGTGGTCATTAACTCTTCTGATTCAACAAGAAACTTCAGATTTGCGTGCTTGTGAAATTGTTGAGTGATTTCTTCATCGCAATCCACCATCATAATACCAGATCCCTTGTGTTTCAAATGGTGAAAAAGAGTTTCTGGTTCTTCGCAAAACAAACACAATCCCTTTGATCTTCTATCATCAATTTCTTCACAAGAGATTTTACGACGGAGCTTATATCTATTCGTTTTGATTTTGATACCTAATGGCGGCGATTCATTGTTCATCTCCGATATAACTCTGATCGCCGAGTTCGGATCCGATAGCTTTTGGTCTGGTAACTGTGGCGGTTCCGGTGAAATCTTTCTAAAACCGAATCGCGACCTCTCTTCTTCCGTGTGCCTGGATCGTAAGAACACAAGCAACTCCTCTAGTTGTGTATGAGCCGTGAACACCATGGATTTGATCCGAGAATCTCCGGTGAGATCCTTTGATAGAGAAAGAGCGCGATTAGAATCTCCGGTGAGATTCATGAATCGCGATTGCAAACTCTCCGCCATGATTCCGAGAACACGACAGAGCTCTGATACCTTTGATAGAGGAAAACCGTCGTTCGTCGTCGACGACGGAATCGGAAAATCTCCGGTGAGATTTCTAGAGAGAAAACTAAAGATAACGATAAAAGAGAAACTAAACTTATCAAATGATTTTCTTATTTGTTTTTGGTTACAATCTCTGCTTTTATAGTGTTCTTGAAATGGTAATGAAAAACTATCTTCATCCTTGCCACGTCACGAGCTTTATCACATATACCACCTTTCTATTATTCACTTATACCACTTCTCCTTTGTACCAATTTCCTGTAACATAATAGTGCAAGGGTTTAGGACATTGAGTTGTATATGTTGTAGCGCGTGTTCTGTCTTGAGTAGGTAGGTTAGATGCATATGAGTCATAGCCTTTATATATGATAGCACATGATTATTGTAGTTGAATTTGTTGAAATCATTTTTACTCAGGTAGATTATCGTGGGTATGAGGTAACAGTTGAAAACTTTTTGCGGGTTTTGACTGGGCGTCATGAGAATGCTGTTCCAAGGTCAAAGCGTCTGCTCAGTGATGAGGGTAGCCATATACTACTGTACATGACTGGGCATGGAGGTGATGAGTTTCTTAAGTTTCAAGATGCGGAAGAACTCCAAAGTCACGATTTAGCAGATGCTGTAAAACAGATGAAGGAGAAGCGTAGGTGAGTCTCTTAAGTCATATGTGACTTCTTGTTTTCAAAAAAGTCAGCTTTCGGCTAACTTGTCTTTCCTGCCTATAGCTTTTCCATGGGCCATTTCTTAGTGGAACAAACAGTATTCATATATTGTCTCGTCTCAGTTATGTTTTAATAATCTAATGACATTATTTGGCGAGCCTAGATTCAAGGAGCTGATGATAATGGTTGATACTTGCCAAGCCGCCACACTCTTCAACCAGGTACATCTTAGTGTTACTTTTTCAGAGTGGACTTCGTCTTTATATTCCACAAAACGTTTTTGTAATCAGTCTTTTAGAGTTAAGTTTTAGATATCCATAGTTTCTTGATGGATTATGCCAGGAACTTGTCCTTAGCAGTTACTCTTATTGATGTTTCTCCAACATTGTTAATTATGGTTTTGTAGCTTCAATCTCCTGGTGTTTTGGCTATTGGTAGCAGTCTTAAAGGAGAGAACTCATACTCCCATCACTTGGACTCAGATGTAAGTAACATTCGCTATTTCATGATGGGAAGTACATAAAGGGGAAAAATCATCATATTGTTTGGGGATTGTTTTCAGCTTTTATCATTGTAATGATCTCAAGTTTAATAATCTTTTTGCTTCAGATTGGTGTATCTGTTGTAGATCGGTTTACATATTACACTCTTGCATTCTTTGAGAGGCTCAATATCTATGACAATGCATCACTTAACAGGTACGATACCTATGCAACTCTTGTCACCAACATTCTGCTAACATCTTTAAGGGGTTTTTTTCACTTTCAGTTTCTCTGACCACATTGTGATTGTCCAATTGACTCAGGAGAGCCAATTGACAGTTTCTGAACGTTTGATACGCCTTTTTAAGCTGAATTCTCTAATCTCAGACATTCGTTTACTTCCTGTTGTGCAGTTTGTTTAGGTCCTACGATCCAAGACAGCTAATGTCTACTGCCTACTACCGAACTGATCTTTACCAGCCACGTCTGGAGGAGGTAAGGAGGACACGGGTTGTGCATATCTTTGTATGATCGGGAATCGATATCGATTTAAATGATATATTTGACAAATTCTGGATGATTTAGATGATTATTTACTCACTTCTTCAAATTTTACTTAATATTGGCATTAGGTACCGGTCACAAACTTCTTTGGTTCGGTTATGGAGACCATTCATACTGATTCAGCTTACAAAGCCTTCTCAAGTAGAAGCTCTGATAGTAAGATCAATCCCGACATGCCATTGGATCAACATTCCGAGCACGGTCTTAAAGAAGATCTTCACAGCACAAACATCCCAAACGATGAACTAGAAACTGAGGTTACTTTCTACATCCTCCTCATTTGTTGATATACGTTTTATGTCTTGTGCGCATTCTCTTTGCTGGATCCTGAGTAGCTAAACCGAGATCATATGTTGTGTTATGTTGTTTACAGAAGCAGAAATGTCCATACACACAAATGAGGAAAGACCTCCACGAGAAACTGGGGAAGCTTGAAAATTTAGACACAGTGGTTAACCTCAGCATAGCAGTGATGGTTCTCTTTGCAACGATCTCATCATCGTTGTTGTGATGATGATAATCTCTATGACCAGCTATGTTACACACGATTTTTTACTCTTAATTAATTACCTTTTCTATCTATCGAATTAAAACATGAGTTATACATTATAGCCTTACTTAAAACAAGCCCAAATCAAGGCCCAAATACTTAATTGTTATCATTTATTCATCATTAATCTTGCAACGGTAAGGTATAATTATTATGACACGTGGACGGTAAAGATCGAAACACACCCTTACGGAAAAAAGGAAAATTCATTATTCCTGCAACGGTAAGATATATTCATTATGACACGTGGATGGTAAAGATCGAGATTAAAGAAAAAAGGAAATTCATTAATCTTGCAACGGTAATAACTATTTTGACACGTGGACGGTGTAGATATAAATTCACGCATACAGAAAAAGTAAAACTGATAGAAAAAAGAATATATATGTAAACCTAAATCAAGAAACATTACAGAGTGTTTTTTTTTTTTTTTGACTGCGAAACAGTGTGTTATTATTCTAACAAAGATTCTATCATGAAAAAGACAGTTACAAAATTTCTCTAGATTCTTTTAAAACGATACAAAACGTGTGGTAAAAACTGAAATAACATCTTTTTTGTTTTTCCTATGTTTGTAATAATATACCACTAATGATCACCAGAAACCATATCTCTTCTGTAAATAACCAAACAGAACAAACTTCTTCTCCTTTTTGTAGCTTCGGGAAAGACAAAGTTTCTAAGAAAGGAGAAGGAGAAGAGATTAAGGATTTTCACAAATCCTCTGAATCAATCTCCTTCTCCATCATCCCTTCATTGATCAGAAATACATGACCTAACTTATACAAAAAGGCACAAATGCAAGTTGAGACCTAACTTGTACAAGAAGTTAACACCGAAATAAATGGCGAGGCTTGGGGATGCATTCGAAAGCGAAGCAGAAAATGAGCTCCAAAAACTGCCATTGGAACCACCAAGAATTAAGGCCAAGAAACGTCTCTCAATGCTAGAGACTAAAAGAGACACCGCATGGGAGCGTCGCCGTCGCCACCAGAAGCAAATAAACGAAGAAGGAAGAGACGGCTTAACCGATGCGGACTTAAGCGAACTCAAAGGATCTATTGAGTTAGGTTTTGGTTTTAACGAAGAACAAGGCCAACAACTTACACCTACATTGCCTGCTTTAGACCTTTATTTTGCTGTGAACCGTCAGATTTCACCGATTTCTAGTCCAGGCAGCGGCGGCGGATCTTCCTCCTCTAGTCTTACTTCACTTGGTAGTCCTATAAGCGACTCGGATGGATTGAAACTTATGTCTCAAGGTAACACTATTTATCATCATCCTCTTTGAGAAAGTGATATATGGTTATATATATATGTTTGGGATAATAATTTATGAAAGTATAATTTTTCAGGAGATAGTCCAAAACAGGTTAAAATGAGGCTAAGGCATTGGGCACAAGCTGTGGCATGTTCTGTGATACAAACTTACAATCAAGAAGAGAAGTGAAAATATGTATTTGTATAAAAGCTGTATAGCTTTTGACATGTTACAAATTTTAAGTATCAAATGTAAGAAATATAACTATTATAAAATGAGAACAAACCCATATTCATTCTTCACTCATATTCTAGAAGACTTTTCTAGAATATGCAAACAAATCAAGAGAAAGTAAAAAAACTCACAAGGAAACTATGAACACCAAAATGTATAATTCCTGAAAGTTGTAAAATTCTGAGATTACAGTATAAACCCAAAGAGAAGACCATAAAAAAAGAAGACGCTGTACAGTTTACTTTAAGCTTTTTGCAACCATTCTTGACTCCATTTATAGAAAAAAGACAGAACATACCTTTTGTGAATGTTCTTGTTACAGGGCATCAAGTCTCTGTATGTTCTTGTCTTTTCATGCTTATACTCCTCAAAGTTTGCAAATGAGAAGCTATCTCTTTAACAAACTCAACACCTTCATCACCGTGACCGAGAGAACTCACAACATGTTCTAAGAAGTATAAGTCTCCTTTAAGCTTTTCTACTCTCTCATGTATCTCAGAAACAGATTCTTGTGTTGCTAGATTATCGACATTAGCCTCGCCTTTCACATCTACTTGAACTCTCTTTTCAATCTTCTCCAAACATCTAGTGATGTATAGTCTCTCTTCATTGAACCCACTTAAACAACTTTGTAACTTGTTGCTCATTCTCTCATTAGAAGAATCAATCTCAGGCACATTCTTTTGAGAACTTTGGTCTCTGAAGTAATCAATCTCAGCTTCTAAATCTTGAATAAGTTTCTCTCTCTCAACTAGCAAATCATTAAGTTTCTGTATAGCTTCCATATCATACTCAGCTTGCTCTTCCATCATCCTCAGGTTCTGCAAAGCTTCCATTTGAAACAGAGACTTCTCTTCTTGCAACCGCGTGATCATAGCCATTGCTTGGTTTGTAGCAACAGCCGAGGCGCTTCTTTCTTCCTCTAGCTCTTTGTATAAACCAGTAAGCAACTTTCTGTCATGATCAACTTGTCTTTTAAGCCTATCACCCTCGCTTTCTCCTTCGATTTCGCTTACGGAAACACCTTCCAAAGATAAGTTGCTCTCGTTCCTTTCGAGCATTCTCTTTTGAATTAGCATCTGCATATCATAATCAAGATTCTTTGTATCTTGATCACTACACATCCTGGGGCTTATATCTCTAGGAGACAAGAACTCTATCCCTCTAGAAGCTGATATTTGAGTAAGAAGTGCTTTAAGATCTTCGCTTACTCTAGAAGTATCTTTCTTCATCCATTGCTCTATCTCTGCTCCTCCATTACTATCTTTGTTACTTTCACTGTGTACAATGTTATTGTATGCATCTGCAAGATCTAATAATTCACCTCCTTGTACCCAAGCCTCACCTGAGCCAATGTTTGTCTCTGCTGTCACCGACATTGAGTTAAACGAAGAAGATTCTGACTCGATAGCTTCTTCTATGTGAGAAGTGACTGCTTGTGAAGCCATCTCAGACACAGAAGAGACTGTAAGAGATGTCTCTTTCCTTTCATTAGTTTCTGATACACCTGATACATGAAAAATTTAATTGCTTTGCTTTGGTGAGACCAATAATTACTAAGCCTAAACAAGCTGTCCATAGAGTTGTATTGAATGTTAGACACTTACATTTTTCATTTGTGTTTTCAGGCATGGAGTTTGAAGGTGATTTAGCTATATTTTCAGAATCCATAGAGGTAACAATATCAGCTTGGTTTGTGTGGCTCTCTTTCGACGTCTCGACAGAGGTTTCATTTGTAGTGAATGATTCAGGAACTGAAATATCATGAAGAGACATAAGTTCAATTCCCTTTAAGACATCTTCAGGAGTTTCAGCAGCTTCTGATGATGTTGAAGTAACATCTTTGAGACAAATAAGCTCAGTCTCCTCCGTTGAATCCTTTGCAGTATTTTCCTTTAAATCTGTTGTTGATGAAGTATCTTGGAGGTGAACCAGCTCTTCTTTCTTTATCGAAACGGTCTCCTCGCCTTCAGTAGTTTCAGCAGAATGTGATGGTGAAGTAACATCATTGAGGCAAATAAGATCTTTCTCCTCTGTTAAGGCCTTAACAGAAGTTTCCATAGAATCTGTTGTTAAATCAACATCTTGGAGGTGAATCAGATCTTCTACCTCCTTTAAAACCGATGAAGAATGCTCCATTGCGCGTGATGTTAAGAAGAAATTATCTAATGAAATGATATCTTCTTCTTCTTTCAACGCACTCACTGGTGAATCAGGCACACTATTAACAAAAATAAGACCAGTCTCCTCCATTAAGGTCTTTGTAGGAACTTCCTTAAAAACTTGTGTTGAAGATACATCTTCGAGGTGAATCAGCTCTTCTAAAACCAATGAAGAATCTTCCATGGCGCGTGATGTTAAGAAAAGATTATCTAATGAAATGATCTCTTCTTCTCTCAACACCTTCTTTTCTTTAGAAAAGGCATTAGTACTCAAATCAATCTCTTTCAAGTGAACTTCCTCTCGGACATTTCGGTCCACCAAAGGCAAATCAAGGCTTAGAAGCTTATCAGTAGCCAGATCATAAGGCAAGGTGATACCCCGAGGAGTCTCAATATCCATGGTTTCAAACTTATGATCCTCTTCTTTAACCATGACAACTTCATCTTCTGAAAACACAGCTTCAGATTCAGTATCTGAATGAATCTTGAGCTCAGTGTACCCAACATGAGGCAAATGATTGAAACTCACACTTTTCTTTGGCGTAGATATCTTCGCGGCTTTCACATCACCACTCACGCGAATCTTGGCTAGAGTATCCGGTTTAGCCACCGCTTTAGCCACTTGGGTAGCGGTCTGAGCCATCCAAAGCTGGCTACAACAAGTACAATACCTTGGCTTTGTACTTGTATCGGTCTTCGACTCAAAAAAAGAGGAAGAATCTTCACCCAATTTACCAACCAATAGCCTATAAGTTTCGGCATTGGACTTATTGGTTGTAGCAAAAGAGAAAAGACAAGTTTCACACATTCTGCGGACATCGACAAGCTTGCCATGAGCATGACAGTAAACCAATGAAGAGATTTCTGATTTGTGTTTGGAGCAAATCATGTCCCAATGAGACTTGTTCGAATGTTTTGTCCTCTCTAGAATAAGATCAAGCCTTGTGCACATCATACATGGAGATTCAAGCTCGGTGTAATCCGCAAACTTTGTGATGACATAGGAGAATATGGAGTTTGCAAAGAGCATTAACATAAGTAGCCATTCATTGAAGGCTAATGCCAAAGCTTTAGTGAAACTCCTTGGACCGGTCTGCGATTTTGATGGAGACATTATTAGTCTAGTAGCCATAAGATCAAGAATCAATCAAAGACAGGTTTTAAATCTGCAACAATAAAGTACCAAATCAAAACATTTAGTTGTAATAATAAACTTAAACTATAGTTAAGAGTCAAAGCATATAGAGATTTTGAGAATCAAGATTCAAGACAGTTTCTTGAATACATAAGCAAATAACAACAACTAATTACTAGAATCTAATCCTTATTATAAATCAAAATTAGGGGGAAAAACGGAGACAAGAACAGAGAGTTGACCAAATCAAGAAAATCAAGAAAAGCATACATATATATGATTTATACTTCTCATAGTTTATTTTCTTGTGTAGAAAGATCAAAGATTATTCAACGAATCTAAATCAAGTACTTGCTACAAAAAATCTAAAAAGAAAAATTGACAGCTCACTTATAGTTTTCTTTTCTTTTCTGGGGGAAAATCAGTTAAATCAAAATTGGTGACACGCTTAGTAAAATAGATCAAGATTTATTACAACAAAAAATTAGCTAATTAACAAAAAAAAAAAAAAATTAGCTGTCTTTTATTTTATAAAAATAAAAAGAGATAATAACCTTTGAATCATGAGGATCACTAGAGATCATTACAAGTATAAATACTTTGGATCGAAGTTTTAATAAAAGAGGTAAAGTTGATATATTTTTTTGTAGAATCTTGAAGAGTTGTGTTTCGTCTGTAAAAGAGACTTGCCCAGAAAACATTCATTCACGTAATTTATATATATATATATATATATATTTTATTTTAAAAATAAAATAAAAAGATACTCAAAAAAGGAAATACATACAATAGTCCCAGCAAGGACTGCACGTAGTCTTCACAATAAACCCAAGAAATAATTAAATAAATAAATCCTAATTAAAAGGAGTTTTATTATTCCTTATAAAACGTTGAATGAGAGGTCTATTTGATCCGACCAAAGGATTAAACTAATGGAAAGCAGAATTCAAAACAAATAATTTGCTTCAAAATATATTTGTTTATAATTATTTATCAACTAACGAATGATTATTAAATGTTAGGTAAAGATTGTAAAGAGAAGATGGAGATGGACATGAGAGTCGGCTACTGATTACAAAAATGTCTGCCGAAAGTTGTGGATACAATTTTTTATTATTATTATTTTCTTATAAAAAAACAAATTATTTGGGTGTTTGAATAAATAATTTATCGCTTTTTACATGGTATTTAATATTCTATTTATAAGACTTAATTATCCAAAAATTTTAAAATCTTATAAGTAATATATGTAACTAAATAATAAAAAAGACTTTAAACTTTATAGTGGAAAAGTAGCCGTTGTTAAACTTTTATGAGTTATTACTATTTTAGGTTTTGACTAATTTCGTACTTTACAAATTTTACAAAGTATACAAATTTTATCTAAGCAAAATAAGTCAAATTTTATGATAGTTTCATTTGGTGTGGCCACCGTCCAATGCCATACTTGAATTTGCTTAGAGAGACGTCATTGTAGACAAAGTTTCTAAATTAGGTGGGTCTATATATCATTTAATTAAGACCAATCTTTTATATTTATTTGACAAAATGATAAAAGCAAGTTGTATAAGTATTTAATATAAATTCTAAATTATTTTCGAAGCTAATTCAAAAAAAATCCTCAAGAAGAAAATGACTAGTACTACTATATATATAGCCATTTATCAAAAGATGATGCTTAGCGATAATTACGTGTTGCTTCCTCTCTGTGAAATACGCTTAACCATCTTTAGTATATATGGCCTACCTTTTAATCAAATCATTAATTATTGTCTTTCTTTTGTTTATAAAGAAGATCGAAGAAATATTACGATCACACATTTTTGTGTATGAATAATGTATCTTAATCAGTTTTATGGACTTAAAAAAGAAAAGAGATTAACGTTGCTCAATCTCTAATAACTATGTACTAACAAAATGATGTGATTTACGAGCAAAACTTCTCTTTCAATACCTTAATATATTACATAATAACTAATCTTTAGGGTAGTATATTATGTGATGTATACAAATGTATGTTAGGTTTAAAACTTTCGTATACGTTTTTCTCCCATGATTAAGTAGATTTTTTAAAAAAAAATTAGTAAAAAACATAAGATATAATTATTAAAAAGTTCAATGTATTATTTATAAACTCGAATAGTGGTTATATTATTCAAGTAAGAAAAACTTTCACCTATATATTGATTGAGAGATGAGTACACAAGTTTAGATTAGCTTATTACAACTTACAATTTATGCATTGAGCATTTAATACATATATCTCTAGAAAATAAAACAGAAAACATATGATATTTTTATATCTTCTGGTTTCTTTATTTTTGTATATAAAATTAGCAATCTCATAAATAAAGATTCACAAGAAAATTAAATTAAAGCATATTAGAGAGTTCCATCAAGTGGCTCATCTCTTCCATTTGACCACCATTACTACTTGTTTCCTCCAATAGCCATTTCTCAATAAATGTTAATGGTGGTGTAACATCATCATCATCATCATCATTATCACCATCACCATTGTTATTCTTAGAAATCATTGGATAAGCACATAACCCTTTATCATCATCATCATCACACTTGATTCTTTTGCTATTATCATGACAATCTTCCCAAGAACCTTGTAGCTTCTCATAAGCAAACTGATTATTATTATTATGATCCATGACAATGTTTGTATCATTCTGCGATTTTCGCTCCAAGAAATTAGTTGTGTTACTCTTTGGTGATGCTCTCATCCAACCTTCGAGAAGGCGAGAAATGTTCTCTGTGCTTGAAGCATAAGTAGATCTATGATTAGTATTGTTTCTTGTGGCTGAAGTTTGTAGCCCTATGTTCTCTGGAATATTGCTTGTCTCTTCACGAGTTTCTGATTTGTTGAGTTTCTTCTTCAAATGCGTGTTCCAATAGTTTTTGATATCGTTGTCTGTTCTTTGCGGTAGATATGAAGCTATAGAAGCCCATCTTTTAAGTTCAACCATGTCCATGTAAAAGATAATCAAAATATTAGGGTTCGCATATATATTATATATATAAACAAGATTGTGTAAAAAGATTTAAAAGATGTAGATTCTTGTTGTTGTGTATATGAGATTTTACTTGTTACCCAATAAGGCTTGCAAGTGAATGATCATGCCTTCTTCATGAGGAGTAAAGTTTCCACGTTTAATGCCAGGTCTTAGATAATTAGTCCATCTTAATCTACAACTCTTGCTACATCTCAATAACCCTTTTTAATAAAATAAAATAAAAAAAGACAAAAGATACAAAACATCAATAAACAAAACAAAAAAAGATAAATAAAAGAAAAGGGGTTAATAAATATATTATAAAAGTAATTAGTATAGTTAAAAGACCAGTGTTGGTGGGAACAGATCTCCAGTTTCCAGGGCCATGTTCTTGGATGTAAGAAACAAGAATGATGTCTTCTTCAGGAGTCCATGGTCCTTTCTTTATACCTATCTTCTCACAACATGGAGGCCTTCCCATATCAGCTCCTTTTCTAGCTACCTAGCTATATATATCTCTAGCTGCCTAGATTATTTTTTTAATTATGCTCTCTTTTTTTTTTATAGATGCATGTGTGTGTGTATATATATACACATATAAATTGAATTAAATGCGATATTTTTGTATATGTGAAATTTAATTGGGTGACTTAAAGAAGAGGGAAGCACTTTTTAAAACCTGCTTTTCTTGACATTTTTCTTTTTTTTGGATCTACCAAGCTTCACGAGTCACTCTTGCCTTTTTTATTTATACTAACTAACTATTTTGCGTGGTTAATTAACGAATACTGTATATAGTTTGTAGTATCTCCATGAAAAAAGTGTATATCTTCCCCTGAGAAAACGTTACTAAACTTTTTAGTAATCAAAAGATTAGCCATAAAAAGAACTATATATGTAACATATCATACGTTAATACATAGAGTGTCGATAGAAAACAATTGCTTAATTCGGAGATCTCGTTGGTATATATATATATATATATTGTTAATCAAGTCATAAATTTCTCGCAAGAAACATAATTGTAAAACGATCACCGTAAAAACTAGAGTGCGAGAAGAAACATAATTTATTAGTTCATTGATTTTCTCCATGTTTAAAGGGAATAATTCAATGTGATTTGGACATACTCAAGTTTAAATTAGCAGAATTTATAGTAAAACTTGTAAACAAACATAAAATTCCATAAACCAAACAACTTTAATATATATTAGCTTTTGCCACTCTGGAATACATGTCTTTTGTTGTACATATGTATTATCACACATCTCTCGCTGCCTTTATATGTTCAACCAAAATTCTCACAACTTACATATACCATCATGTAATTGTTAAATAGACCCATTAACTATATATATAAAGCCTTCTCTGTGATAATACTTTCCATGTTGATGCTCACAACTCTCATGTTTTTCTTTATGTTTTCATAAGCATGACTATACTAAAGATGGACATAAAAGTATAAACCAAACTCAAAACCAAGACAAGTCCAACAAGCTGTGCTTCAAATTAGTAAGAAAGCAAAGAAACAAAAGCATATCATAATCATACCATATATGTTCTTGTGGTGAACTAAAGCTATACAGTCTCTATATTAATCCCATCTTATAAAGAATCATTCTCTCCAACAAACACAAACCCAAACGATAAACAAATCCTTTTTCCCTTCCTTTGTCTATTATATTCCAACTGCACACTTGCTAAGTGATTTTAAAAGATATGCGTGACCATAAGAGAGAGAGAGAGAGAGAGAGACCCGAGAGGTCACGGTCAGGTGCGCAGAGAATACCCGATAACGATGCTGATGAATGCCACCACGCATACAAACAGCAGAGGGAACCCAATGTGCACTTCTTTCACTTTCTTCTTTGTCCTTATTTCCGCCTACATCATCATAAACACAAGCTTTGTTAGTTATTATGAAACAAAACACACAGGAGGAGCTATGGCTTTCGGTTTTAAACATAAAAAGGATATGTTATATTATATCTACTTTCGAAACTCACCAGCTCTTGTTGCAAGCTTTGTCTATGTTGGGAGCTAATAGACCGCTCATCCATGAGCTTTGAAATGGTCGAATCAGCCTGCATCATATTTTTACTCTTACAGTTATCAGTGCATCAAATATAGCACATAAGTTATGGATATCCAAATTTAATAACCGAACCTGTTTTAACTTGGATTCAAGAGCATTGACTTTCAGCTTCATCTCCTCAACGTCTTTGACCAGCTTAGCTTCATCTACTGATTTGATATTCTGAGCATCAGTTTTGTGTAGCTGGACAACATCTCTGTCCTTGAGTATCTTTGGTTTATCAGGATAAACTACACTGTTGGATGAAGTTACCCCATTAGTAAACCCTTGATCCCCATGTATACCCATGGCCTTCATCGTGTGAGCCTCCGAATTATTTGTTTGCTTAGTCAGCCTTTCATCATCTGCATCCTTATGAGACCTGATTGGATTATATTCAGTTTCTTTGGCCATCCCCAATGCATCATAGCCACCTTTAGTTGCCTTTAAGTCAACAGCAGGATCAAAATCCTCAATAAACCCTCTTTTTGGTGGCTTGAAATCTTTTGCATCATCAGCTACCTTTACCTCATCATGTCCAACCATCCTTGGCTCCGTTACAATCTCACTCTCCTAGAAAAATAAGTTTTGAGAATAAGTGAGTATTAAGAAAAGAGATACAATAACTGTTTCGCAATTACTCTTCATATAGTACTAAAACACACACAAAAATTGGTTGTGAAAAGGGCTAAATTCTTCTTACGTATTGTGGAGGAGCAAGGGTCTCTGATTGACTATATAGTCGATCCTTGAGGATGGAATCTTCAAATACTGATTCCTGCTGTAGTGTTCCATTAGTTGGAGATAGCTCAGATGAGTCAGGGGGCGGCAGGAGAGTGACTCTGAGTTTGTTTTCCTCAATGTGTTTGCCTACCGCTTTGGAAAACTGCCAAGGATAAATGAATATACAGATTCTTGAAATACCAAAGAAACTGAATTTCAAAATACAGAAGCTCAAAAAGTGTTGGAATACTTACCATGCTAGCTGTGATGTCGTCATCAGTTGTTTCTGCAGGCACGGCCGTACTCTGGATTAAGAATTTGTCTTTGCAAACCATATCCGGAGGTGGTTCTTTTAAAGCTTGCATTATGACTGCATCAACAACATATAAAACTCGTGTAATCTATTCATTATCCCAATGTGACATCATGCAAGAAACTTAAGCGTAGTGGGGAAGAATATAAAAAGATGGCATACCAGTGAATTCACAGGATGATTTGGGTGCAACAACGCCGACATTTGGACGAACACAGTACTTCTTTGGTGATGTTGTTTTGACCTGTCAAAACCCATACCACAATTAATTTAGGTTTACTCTACAGAAATCCATTTTCTATGAAAATTCTAAGATATTCGATATCCGAAGAAAGACAAGAAGTTTGAGAAGAATGTGTTTTAGACCTTAAAAGCAACAAAATTAAGGGTTGTATTGGTTAGCTGCACCACGCAGGAGCTCTGCTTCTTCAGGTCAACTACAAAAGAGGAAACCGGTTAGTTAACAATTCAGAAACCTGTGTTCTTACAAGGGACCAAAGTGTCTACTAACTAAACAAGAACAGATCATATATTGCAAGTGATAAGAATCAGTCCCCTGAAAACTTACCTACAAACTTCAATGTTCGTGGTTGAATATCCAACAACGGCATGTTCATGTTTCTGCGAAGAAAGCTGGTTAATTAAGCTTGAATCTCAGCACCAAACAGCTACAACGTTAAGCAAGATTCTCTCCACACCTACATCAACAAAAATTAGAAGAAAAAATCATACTAGAATCAGCTTATAATCACTCAACAATGAAACTTCTAATACTCGAAAAGAAAACAAAATCAGATCAATAAATGCGTCAGCGTTACTCAGCGATCCAACCGCACACAATCTGTCAGCGACGCGTTCTCAAATCTGATCGCGCGAGTTCACCCAAAGACTTAAACGCAACTTTATCCTCTACCTTTTTACGCGTTCGCGTTACTCAGCGATCCAACCGCCAGACTCAAATCGGCGAAGCGTTTTTCGACTAGCCGGAAAATCAAATCGTTCCCTAGAACTCACGCGTGCTGTTCAACGACGATCTAATGATACTCAAAACTGCTAATATTTTAAAAACAAAAGGGAAAAAAACAAAACGACGGCGTTTTCGAAGGAACGTCTCCTCGGGATCCGGTAAGCGAACAGTAAAACTCAGATCACAATGGATCTCTCGTAGCCCTAGCGATTTCGATTTCAACGCAACGAAACTCGTAGAAGAATCTAGTTTACGAATGATAAAAGGCAAATACGATCAAAGAGAGAGAGAGATGAATCAGAAGCAAATCTTACCGTTTCTCCGGCGAAGAATCAACCGTGGCTACTTCAGATATCGACGAAGAAGCGGAGATCGCAAGAGAGAGAGAGAGAGAGCAATGGAATGTGTGTGAAACAAAGTAATATAAGGGGAGAGAGGAAGGGGGTGTGTATAAGCAGTGAAGGCCAAGTATGGTAATGTGTTGATAAATAAAATAAAAATTAGGGTTGTGAAACGGAGAAGGTGAATATTTGGTGTACCTAACGGCAATTACTTAACAATACTTTGTTTACGACTAATAAAGTTTTCGATTATTTATGTAACGGGGCCTATATACTTTTTTTGGTTTTATATTCTGAACCCTAATTTGAGATTTGGAGAATAAGCCAAAAACTAAGTGAGATTCCATGCGAATATATAATAGATGTGATTGTGATATGAATTCACTTTTGTAATTTAAATGCTTTTTATCCGATCACAAATCTCTTTTGATTGTATTTCTTTTTAATTACTTTCCCATTAATTGTTTTTTATCTCTCTGCCTTCCCACAAAGGAGATATTTTAAATTTATAAATACGCAATCCAATATTCCGGAAGACGTCAATAGAATATGAACGTAATCCACAAAAGATACACAAAATTGAAAAAATAAAGAAAATGAAAATTAGTGTCATAAAGTGGTGAGAGGCCCACTGATTTTAATTAAAGAGCCCACAAGGTCAGATTTAAGAGAGCCCATAGGGCCCACGAGGTCAGATTGTAGAGAAATCCATTTGCGTGCTAAATTTGCAAATAAATAAATTAATAAACAGCCCTCAAAGATAAATGAAATTATAAATAAAGAGCGATCCACCTACCCAGTTATCTTATTTGGACCTCGTGGATTGTCTCTTTCCCTTTTATATACACAGAGACAACCAACAACACAAAGCTCGTTGAGAGAGAGAGAGAGAGATTAAAACCATACAAAATAGAGAAAGCTTAAGCGAATCTGTTCTTCGCAAAGGGGTGAACTGAGGTATGTTTTGATTCTGGGTTTCGATTTTCGATCATGGATAGTGAAACCTTAGATCGGATTCTACGCATAGATCTGTGTTTGTTTCTTTTTTTAGATTTTTCATGTGTGTATCTATTTGATTGCTTCCTTGTTTTCCTGATGATGATGATGATGATGATGATGATGACGATGATGACGATGATGATGATGATGTCTTGTCCTGGGTTTTTTGTGTGTTTCCTTTAAAATCGATTTATGTTTCATGTATGTTCATGAATGGTTTATGTTGATTTTACAGATCACAAAGGATACTACTATGGCGAAAGGAGTAGCGGTTTTGAACAGCAGCGATGGTGTTAAGGGGACTATCTTCTTTACTCAAGAAGCACAAGGTAGTTTTTTTTTTGAAGCTATCTTCTTTTGCTTTGTTTTTCCTTTGACAAATGATTAGATTCTTGTTTTGGGTTTATTGTGCAGGTGTGACCACTGTGAGTGGAACAGTTTCTGGCCTTAAGCCTGGTCCCCATGGTTTCCATGTCCATGCTCTTGGCGACACCACTAACGGTTGCATGTCTACCGGTACTATTCTTAATAAGAAACTTTTAAGAGATTATATTATGGTGTTTTTGCCTATTCATGGTTTTGAATAATTCAGCTAAACTCTTTTTGCTTGTTCAAGGAGCTTATTATTATGTTTTCGTATCTGAAACTCTACTTACCGTGTAATCTCCTATTTTTAGGTCCACATTTCAACCCTGATGGTAAACAACACGGTGCCCCTGAGGATGCTAATCGACATGCTGGGGATCTAGGAAACATCGTTGTTGGAGATGATGGTATTTTTTTCAATAAAACATATCTATCCATGAGCATGAATAATGATTATCGAGCTTCTTTAGAGCTGTTTTGTATCTTGAAAAAATTTCATCATATTTGCTTGCTATCCTTTCATACTTGTTTTTATGTGGTCTTAGTTTTTTTTAGTACATTTTCATCTATGACCAGTTTTTTGTTCATGGATTTACACAAAATCTTCTTTTGTTTGTTTTTTATTTCACAGGAACTGCCACCTTCACAATCACTGACTGCCAGGTTCATAGTTGTTCCACCTATTTAGTTCCTTTTCTCCTTTTATGAAAGTGCTATAGTGAAACCAATGTTTTGTGTTTGTTTTACAGATTCCTCTTACTGGACCAAACTCTATAGTCGGAAGGGCTGTTGTTGTCCACGCAGACCCTGATGATCTCGGAAAGGGTGAGATTACCTTTGGCTATTAGATTCTTTTCTTAAGTTTACTTAATCATGTTGGTAAAGTTACATTGTCCACATGATGCCGTCTGCTTTATCAAACATCCCTAACCTGGACTCTCATTGTGTTTTTTACAACATTTTCAGGAGGCCATGAACTCAGCTTGGCTACTGGAAACGCAGGCGGCCGTCTTGCTTGCGGTAAGTAGAAACTAAACCACATTTTTCTTGAATCATATGGGTAATCATCTTCACATTTGGTCTACCCATATTACAGGTATCATTGGTCTTCAGGGCTAAAGCTGTTACTTTCCTGAAGAAGATATTTGATGTAATAAAGAGGTTGTACCCTCTAGTACCTTGTCCTAGTTTGTGTGTGTATCTTTCGTTGTGTGACTCAAATACATTCTACTTGGTCTTATCCATACTCTTTACCATTTTATGAATGACATTAAAAAAGAAGTTGGTGTTATCACAATAATAAGTTTTTGAATATTGACATTAGGGGGCTTGATAAAAGCTTTTAGCTTGAACTATTCTTCTCAGTACACATAGACGAGAACATACATTTTTTTATGACCAAAAGCTACTTTCAGACTTTCATTATGTCTGAATCTAAAGTTCTAGTACTGGTTAGTGCATATACAATGTTTAAGCAAGTGGTTGTCAAGTATTCAATAGGTAAAGCAATTTATAGAAGCAACATATCAAAGCTTGCACCTTTCTTGCAACAAACCAATTGTGAGTTCCACAATGGCCAGGTAAGCCGTGTTACCTGCAAGCAGGTCGCTGTTGCGGGAACGAACTCGAAAGACGTTAAAGCGGTTTTAAGGTCGAGATGCGATGTCCCTACGTGTATGTCTAATAGGTAGAATCTCAAGCAATTAACTTTTTAATTGGTTTTGCAAAAATTAAAACTTTTTAAAGATTTATACAGTTTTAAGATGCTGCAGAGAAAAACATTTTTCAGATTAGAAGCAAAAATTCGCGGAAACAATAAAGAATTTGGATGGAAAGTGAAAATATTTTTTCTGATAAAAAGTCTGTTTTTTTTTTTTTGTAATAATGAAGAAAAGATTTTCTTTTGAAACTGAAGACGCGTTTTTGAAATCAAACGTTTTAGAAACTACCAACAGGTTTCAATATTTCCATTTTTTTGGATAACGTTACAATTCTCCTTTTCCTTTTTTTTTTAATTAAAAATTAAAAACCTTTTTAATTAGGTTTTTAATTTTCCTAAAATCTCACGCGTATAAATCTTTTAACATAAATAGATAGAGAAGTGCAGAGACAAGCGATAAACTGTAGTTGGATAAAAAAATCGTGGATAAATTAGGGTTAATAATCTGCATTGTTGAAAAATAATCTGCGATTTGTTTAAGACAATAATCTAGAGAGAGAGAGAGAGGAATGGGAGGGTGTTTATCAGGAGATGTACGAGGAGGCAAAGAAGCCATCGGAGGAATCCAACAGAGACCAACGTCGACGCCGGCGGCGAACAATGCGGCGCACAACGACGCCGTAGATTTCTTCTTTAGGTCACGTGGCCAATTCCCTCTCTTCTCCCAAATCGAGGTTTCTTATTCTACACTCTTTTTGACCTAGATTTGTATTTTAATAGAATTTGTTATTTGACCTAGCCAACATAATAACCCTCTCTTTATGTGGATAAGATATTCTAATGGAGTCTTGTACTTTTCTAATGGAGCCCAAAACATTGACTTTTCTTTGTCTTGTCTCTGTTTTATACTTGTTTATCTCTCTCTATTTTGTGGGGTAGGGTTTAGTTTGTTGAATCTTATTGGTCTTTGTTTGGTTTCGTAGAAAGTAACCAAGACATTGTTGTGTTTGTTTTTTTAACATCTATGCAAGTTTTGTTTTTGCAGTTATCTTTGTCTGCTTCAAACTTGCTTGACCGTGACATCACATCTAAGGTAGTATGTCTATGAATCATATGACTATTTATTATTCAATTTTATAATACCACAATATTCTTTCCTTGCACTTTTGAGATTTCATTACTCCACACTTGTTTGGATATGGTCTTATGTGAAAGTTGATGAGTTTTTGTATTTGATGTAGAGTGACCCAATGGCTGTAATGTATCTGAGGAAAAAAGATGGTAAGCTTGAAGAAATTGGCCGTACAGAAGTGGTACTTAACAACTTGAATCCAATGTGGATTGAGAAGATTACTGTCTCTTTTCAGTTTGAAGCTGTTCAGACATTAGTGTATATATGATCTCTACTCCTAAACCATTATTCTTTGATGTTTGTTTAATCATTGTAACAATCTCAACTTATATTATATGACTCTTTTTTTCATTATTTCAGTTTTCAAGTGTATGATGTTGATACCAGATATCACAATGTCCCTATTAAGGACAAATGTCCCACATCGGAAACTCAAAGGGACTTAAGCTAATATATAATGGATATGCCTCTCCACTTATCGCCAATTGGTTTTAAGTTGGAAGCCCATAATCCTAACAGTCCCTGTGAAGGTAATGTTTTCTTTGCTGATAGTAAAGAACTTGTTGCTTTTTGATTATGAATTTTATATCTCATGTACTGTATGTCTCTGCAGACATTAAAGCTCAAGGACCAGGATTACTTGGGAGAAGCCACTTGTGTTCTCTCTGAGGTAAGTTTATTCGATAATTGTATGTACATTGCTCTACTTGATTGGTTTTACTTTTGTTTGTTCAATGGTTTCTCTTACTGCTCTAATGTGTACAACATATCTTATTTTTTTCAACTTACTGTAACCAGATTATGACAAAACCAAACCGGTCTATGACATTGAATCTTGCTGGTAACGTCGGACCTGGTGCGAGTAGACAGCTGGGAACACTCTCTGTTCAAGCCGAAGAAACAGTTGCCTCTAAAACTGTCGTCGAAATGGATTTTCGATGTATCAATTTGGACAACAAGGACTTGTTCTCCAAGAGTGTATGTGCAGAGTTATCCATCATTGTCTTGTTCGATAACGATTCTTAAGGTTTCGAACTTCTCACTCTATTTTCTCTTTACAGGATCCTTTCTTGAGAATTTCAAGAATAGTTGAGAACAGTGGCGCAGTGCCGATATGTCGAACTGAAGTAGTGGACAACAACCTCAACCCCATGTGGAGACCTGTATGCCTGACTATGCAACAATTTGGAAGCAAAGTAAGCTTAGTCTTCTTAATGTAATTCAAATCCTATTCAAAGTAAGTCATTGTGCTAAATTCATTTATATTGTCTATGCAGGAAACTCCATTGATTATAGAATGTTTTGATTTCAACACCAGTGGGAACCATGACCTTATTGGGTAACATGTTAATCTTGTACTTGGTTTCACCATATAATGTTTCTTTTTTGGTACTGACATTTGTATTGAACCTAGCAGAAGAACAGAGAAATCTGTAGCTGAACTGGAGAGACTTTGTCTCCAGAAAGAGGTTGCAAACTTTTTGTATCCATCTCTTAGTCACGGCCGCAACAAGGTGCTTACTACTACCCCACCTGTGTAAATATCGCAGAGAGTGATTTGCATCTTGGGATTGTATTGGGATTCTTGTAGGTTCTGAAAGGAAAGCTCATCGTGGATCGTTTTGTGGAGAAAGTTCAGTACAGTTTTCTTGATTACATATCCAGCGGCTTCGAACTTAACTTCATGGTTGCAGTTGACTTCACTGGTGATTCACCTTCTTCTACTCTAAATATGTACATATAACTTATAATCTTCAAAATCTCGAGTTTTAAGTATTGATTGTCTGTTTCTAGCTTCAAATGGTGATCCCCATACGCCGGGTTCTTTGCACTACAATGATCCATCAGGCAGGTTAAACTCATATCAGAAGGTACCACCACTGTTTCCCTTCTAACTGTTTTGTATGAAATCAGATTTCGCGTTAAGCTGTTTATGAAATAACATAGATTTGGCCATTTAAGAAGTGGCTAATCACAACTATAAACATTGTTTCTTGTGCAGGCTATTATGGAAGTAGGAGAAGTTATCCAGTTTTACGATTCTGATAAGCGTTTTCCAGCTTGGGGATTTGGTGGAAGAACACAGGACGGTTCTGTGTCTCATGCTTTTAACTTGAGTGGAGCCTCATATGGCGACGAGGTAACGAACAAGACATAAACTGATTATGCTTGTCACAGAGCTTCATATTTTCTCTATTTTCATTTCAGGTTGTTGGGATCAAAGGAATCATGACAGCTTATGCGAGCTCTCTTCGCAATGTTTCTCTAGCGGGACCAACTCTATTCAGCCATGTGGTAGACAAGGCTGCTCATATTGCTTCGCATTCGCTCTCACAAAACAGTCCCAAGTACTTTGTTCTGCTCATCATAACGGTAAGGAACTCTAATCAAATGTGTATATGTTAACTAGTGAATCCTATGTTGGATGTAAAACATTTGGTTGTCTGAAACAGGATGGAGTGTTGACAGACATGGCTGGTACAGTAGATGCATTGGTAAGAGCTTCTGATCTTCCGTTATCAGTTCTTATCGTCGGTGTAGGTAACGCAGACTTCAGACAAATGGAGGTACATGTTCTGTTTCTTACTTACTAAAACCTTGTTCTATCATAGTCTTATAAATGGCTTTAGTGAAATGTTTATGACTTGGCTTTTGTAAATTCTTGAATCAGATTCTTGATGCTGATAAAGGTAGACGGTTAGAGAGTTCTACTGGTCGGATAGCTACAAGGGACATTGTTCAGTTTGTGCCTATGCAAGAAGTCCACAGTGAGTAGAGTAGTTTATATTTATTTTCATCTACAAAACTTCATTACAAGCTTGACATTGGATAGTGTCAAGTGTTTTTAAATGTGGTTTGGTTCTTTTTATATTTGTAGTAGTAAATGTTGAATTTGGTGTGTGTATGTGTAGGTGGACAAGTTTCAGTAGTTCAAGCACTTCTTGAAGAGCTTCCTGGTCAGTTTCTGAGTTATGTCCGTTCAAGAAAGGTTAACCCAATCGGTGCTCCTGCGATGTGATTTTAAACGTTTACTAAATGTTTAGAAAGAAGATTAAAGGTTTGACAAAAAAAAAAGAAGATTAAAGAAAAGGAACAAAACTTACTAAATGTATATATTTCTGGTTTTATATACTTTGGCTACATACTTTTAACTTCCATTGATTAGGCTATTATGATTAGTTTAATAAAATATCAAACTCTAAACACTACCTGAAAGTACCACAAATTATGCCATCATTTCATGATGAGAAATGAGATTACAAAAATATCAATAGTATGGTTTGTGAATATCAAAAAATTAAAAAATATATATGGAGATGCAGGGTATCGAACCCTGTACCTCTCGCATGCAAAGCGAGCGCTCTACCATTTGAGCTACATCCCCCTTGTTGTTCTGCATCATATATTCTTAATATTCACGCATAACTAAACCAATTGACTAATAATATAAGCAAACGTTTCAGTGTCCTTATAATGAGACTATGGTGAAACTGATGCATTAAAAGCAATGAAATACTAAAAGTTGAATTTTGATATTAGAGAATGATTGGTAATATGGGCTAATTCCGAAATATTATATCATCAAAATCACTGAAGAACAAAACAAGTTCTATTCTACAAAACCAAACCCAAACAAGAGGGAGAAATCAAAGATGGAATCAAAACTCTTGAGAAGCAGATCCAATATCTCCTTTGTTCTTCCCAGTTTTCGAAGGCAACAGCGTCTGATGAATATTAGGCAACACTCCTCCATTAGCAATCGTCACGCTTCCCAAAAGCTTACTTAGCTCCTCATCGTTTCTCACTGCAAGCTGTATATGTCTCGGTACAATACGGGTCTTCTTATTGTCCCTCGCTGCGTTACCCGCAAGCTCCAATACCTAACAATTCAAAATCAAAATCAAAATCAATACAAGATCTCAAAATCAAACTAAATCAAAGAATCGATTCAGAGAGGAGAGATTGACTAATACCTCGGCGGCTAGGTATTCGAGAACGGCGGAGAGATAAACCGGAGCTCCGGCACCGACACGTTCAGCGTATTTACCGGCTTTAAGGAATCTAGCGATTCTACCGACGGGAAATTGAAGACCGGCTTTAGAAGAGCGAGAGACGGACTTTGTTGCTTTGGGCTTTCCTCTGCCGCCTTTGGTCGTCGTGCCTTTTCCTGCTCCTGAACTCATCGTCTTCTTCGCTTTGATTTACGCGGAAATCGAAAGAGAAAAGTGTATTAGTCAAAATCTGAGAGAAATTGAGAAGTTGTGTGTGATTTTTAGGGCTTTTGCCGCTCTGTTTATATAGCTTTGAAAGGTTGATTATGATTGGCTAGCGTTGATATCACGCGGATTGATGACGTGGCGAAAGATCTAGCCTTTTAATTTTTGACCTTATTTTTCGTCCGTACATCTGCTTTTTATTAGTTTTGGGAGGGAGTGGAAGCCAGGTTCGCGGGAAAATCTAGAAAAACAATAGGGCGTTTCAATAGCAATTATCTAAAGTTTAAGGACCATGTTGATAAAATTGTATAAAGTTAAAGTACCATATTGATAAAATACTAAAATTTGAGGACTTAACTGTAAAATAAGATAACCTAGCCGTTAGCTATTTCCTTTTTCCCAAATTTCCTTTTTCTCGAGTTTTCCTTTTTTTCTAATTCCTTGTTGACTATATATATCCCATTACCTGAGACTGTTTTTCGGGAAAATATTCACTCTGCGAAACTTCTTCTCAGAGAAGACGAAGAAACTTGGAGATCTAGCGATGGCGATTCCGCCGATTTCTAGGGTTTCTTCTCTTCTCGTAAGTATCGTCTAGTTTTTCTCTTCTGCATGACTTTTGTTGTATTGTATAGTCTATGTATCTGTTATTTGATTAATAGTTTCTATAGATCACTGAGTTTACGAACATACCTTCAATGTATGATTAGGTCAAACTTTGGGCTCTGACGATGACGAGTTTCGCGGTTATTCCTTCTCTCTCGGTAAGTTAAATCTCGCTTACGATTATGTGTTTCGTTACTGACTCGACCTTTTTTTAGGGATTTCGATCTGTTTTGATTTTGATTTCGTGAATTTACAGTGGAATTTGATGTCGCTATTTGGGAGTATGAAGTTTCAGGGCAAACCCTAGAGATCTGGCTACAATCCTAATTCATGTTTGTTTACTTTTTGTCTTCAATTTGAATGTTGTTTGTTTAAGTTTCTTCATGATTCTTAGTTCTTCCTTTGGGTTAATGTATAACTCATATTGTTGTGTGTTTATTGTACAGGTGTCTCAACGTAGATGTCATGACCAAAGGAAATTGGTGCTTATGGAGCTGATGATCTTAGGCAAGGAAATTGAAGAGACTAAGAGAGAGGACAAGAATTAGTAATTGCTTCTCTCTCGGTTATTTAAATTTGACTTACATTTCTGTGTTTCGTGCTTTACTCAAAGACTTTTTTGGAATTCTTGTCTGTCTTGAATTAGCTTTGGTGAATTTGTAGAGGAGTCGATGATGCTATTAGGAAGGATGAAGTTCCGGTGCAAGCCCAAGATCATGCTCTAATCTTCTTCAGTCATGTTTGTTTACTTTTTTTTTCTCTATGAATGTTTTTTCTATAGATGTAAAGGTTTATGTGTAGTGTTGTATGCTCACATTGATTCGTTTTTTATTGCAGGTGTGGCAACATTGATGTATTGACTAGACAAGGGCTGTGTAAATTGTGTTGGTCTTCTCAGCCAAGGTAATAGAAGAGAGAAATAGTTAGAATTAGTATCTCTTCTTGTTTCTTTCTTCTCCTCTTCCCTCGCATTTTTGATATGAACCATTATATGTGTCAATGATCATATTGTATATGTGTTTCTCCCACAGAATGCTTATCAGCTTGGAGGGTTCCCGCGGAGAGAGACTCGAGAATTGTTGGTTGTTGAGATTTTTTATGTTTAGTTCCAGATTAATTTCTTATTCGGTAATAATCAAGAAACTGGGAGTATCTATGTTTTTTTTCTTGTACAGATGTTGAAGCCATTGCATAGTAGCTGTGTTTGGAATGCATTCACTCCCTGAAACTTCTCGGTGAAGACGACGAGAATCTTCAAGATTCATCTTTGGTGATTCGCTGATTTCTAGGTATTTATCTCTTCTCATATGTATAATCTGTTTTTCTGTTTTAAATGACTTTTGCGTCATATCTATGAAGATTGAACTTACTAATGTTTTTCAAACAGATTTCAAAGAAGATGCTGCAATATCTCCCAGACACAAAGTAGTATGTATTTTGGATCTGAGTTATGGATGCCTCTCATAACTCTCCTTGTCTTAGTGGTAGGCTTCATTTAGTTTAACGCTTACTACTTCTCTCTCGGTTAGTTAGATCTCACTTACATATTCATGTTTCATCCTGTACATAAAAGACTTTTTGGAATTTTAATTGGTTTTAATTAACTTTGCTCAAATTGCAGTGGAATCAATGACGCTATTTGTAAGGATGAAGTTCCAGTACAAGCCCAAGTTCTGGCTATGATCCTCAGTCATGTTTGTTTACTTTTAATACTTCTCTTTCAATGACATATGCTCATATTGCTGTGTATTTCATGGGGCAGGTGTGGCAACGTAGATGTGATGACCAACCAAACGAGTGCGGTGATAATGGTGCTCATGATCTCAGCATAGGTAATAGAAGGGAGAGAGTAAGAGTTAGTCAAACTTTTGCGTTTTAGTACTGACTTTTGCGTCTTGGTTATTTTAGGTATCAATTATGTGTATGATAATTTCTATGAAGATTGAGTTTACCAACATTCTTCAACGTATGTTTTGGTCAAGCTTTTGCACGCATACTGCTTCTCTCTCTGTAAGTCAAATCTCGCTTACAATTTTATGTGTTCGTGCTTCACTCATGGCATTTGGAATTTTAATCTGTTTTAGTTCGCTTTTGGAGTAATTTTTCAGTGGAATCGATGACGTTATTGGGAAGGATGAAGTTCCATTGCATGCCCTAGATTTGCCGTGATCGTCAGTAATGTTTATATCTTTGAATATTGTTTCTATAGGTTTTAAGTTCTTCTTTCGATTTAGTGTATGCTCATATTGTTAGTTTTGATGGTGCAGGTGTGTCAAAGTAGATGTAATGACCAAACGAGGGCGGTGATAATGGTGTTGATGGTATCAGCCAAGTTAATAGAAGATGCTACAATATCTCTACGAGATTTTGGAATGAGTTAACCCTTACTTACAAATCTGTGTTTCTTCTTTCACTCAAGACATTTTGGAATTTCAATTGGTTTTGATTAGCTTTTGTGAAATTGTAATGGAATCGATGATGCTATTAGGAAGGATGAAGTTTCGGTGCAGCCCAAGATATGGGAATAAGTCTCACTGTCTCAGTCATCTTTGTTTATTTTTTGTCTTCTCTTTGAATGTTGTTTTCATATATCTAAAGGTTCTTCTGGTTTTGGGTTAATGTATACTCATATTAATGTGTTATATGGTGCAGGTGTGTCAACATAGATGTAATGACTAGACAAGAGTTGTTTTAATGTTGTGGGTGTTCTCAGCCATGATAATAAAAGAGAGAGAGTTAGAATAAGTGACTCTTGTAGGTGTGAATGGTTATGCTATCTTGTCTCTTTGCTCTTACTTTGTTTTTAGCTATGAATCATTGTATGTGTCAGTGATCATATTGTATTTGTGTTTCTATGACAGAATGCTTGTCAGCTTGGATGGTTCCCGTGGAGAGAGACTCGAGAATTTTTGGCTCTTGTAGACTATGTATGTTTAGTCCCAGATTGTTTTCTAAGTATGTAGTAATTAAGACACTGTGAGTATCGATGTTTTTTCTTCGTGTACAGATGTGGAAGCCATTGCCTGGCATCTGTGTTTGGAATACATTCACTCCCTGAAACTTCTCGGTGAAGACTGACGAAGTTGAAGAATCTTCAAGATAAATCTATGGGGATTCGCTGATTTCTAGGTATTTATTTGTATAATCTATTTTTTCTGTCTTATGACCTTAGCGTCTATTTTATGTTAGGTGTCAATTATTTGTATTTTAGTATCTATGAAGATTGAGTTTTTGAACATTCTTCAACATACGTTTTGATCAAGCTTTTGCGCTGAGGTAACGAGTTTTCTCTCGGAAAGTTAAATCTCTCTTACAGTTCTGTGTTTCGATCGTTTTGATTTTGTAATTTCGATCGTTTTGATTTTGCTTTGGTTAACTTGTAGTGGAATCAATGTCGCTGAAAGGATGAAGTTCAAGTGCAATGTCCCTACATTTAACTAGCAAAAAAAACTTTGAGATCTACCTATACTCAGTCATGTTTGTTTTCTCTTTGTCTTCTCTTTGAATGTAGTTTATATGGGTTTGACTGTCTTGTTCTTTTGATTTAGTGTATTCTCATATTGTTGTGTCTTATGGTGCAGGTGTGTCAACGTAGATGTAATGACCAAACAAGGGAGGTGATAATGGTGTTGATGTTTTCAGCCAAGGTAATAGAAGAAAGAGTTACCAGTAACTCTTTTTTTAATATGAATTATTCAGCTTTCTTGTTTTGTTCTTCTGCTCTTCACTAGTCGCTGAAATCTTATTGTTTAAATCTCCCCCTTTACTATCTGTAGGTTATGTCCATTTCTAAAGCTGGGCATATTCAATTACTATTTTAAGTTTCAATGTTATGTATGCTTTTATTGGCTTTGTTTCTTCTTTGCAAACAGAGTCAAACATATTGGTGAAGGACTTCCAGATTTCAAAGAAGATGTTGCAGTCCTCTCGTAACTCTCCCTAACACAGAGTAGTGTATTTGAATTTGACTCTCCGTGTCTCTCCGTGTCTTAGTGGTAAACTTCATTGAGTTTCACGCTTACTGCTTTCTCTCTGGGTAAGTTAAATCTCACATATATATATATATATATATATATGTGTTTCGCCCTTCACTCTCTGTTGTTTTTTATTAGCCTTGGTGAAATTGCAGTGGAATCGATGACGCTAATTGGAAGGATGAAGTGTTGTTGGTACAGTGGAATCTTTTGGGTTAATTTATACTCATATTGATTTGTTGTATTGGTGCAGGTGTGTGTTTTCTTTCTTCTGAGGCGAAGGTGACTCTTTCTTTTTAAATTACTTATTAGTTCTATATTCTATGCACCTTTTTTCAATATCCTTTGCGTTTACGTTTTGAGTAATTTAGTGTAATAGGTACATTTTAGTTTTATATTTGACAATTAGGTGATTTTTAAATACATTTGCAAAAAAGTGATTTTGATATGTAAAAATCCTAAAATACCCATATTTTGGTATGGTTTTTTGGTTTAGTTTTTTGGGTTGGTTTTGTATGGTTTTTTGGGGTTAATATGTGCAACAAAAAACCTAATTTGCTATCATCTCTTCCGGCGACAAAATACCTAATTTGCCATTCTTCGCGGTTTCGTTTGAGAAATTAGGGTGATTTTGATCTTCTTTTCTTCTTAATATTGGGTGATTGTTGATTTTGATCTTCTTCTTCTTTATTGTTGGTTTTTATTGGGTGTTAATGGGTGATTCCTTCTTCTTCTGAGACTTTTGTTGTTGGTTTTCTTCTTCTCCTTCTTCTTCTTTTTCTTTTTCTTTTTTTTCTTCTTCTTTGAATTTATGATTTGGGATTTTGTTCGGATTTCGAATTAAGTTGGGATTTTATTGTTGTTTTTTTTTGTGATTTTGTAAATATGGGATTTATTAGAGTTTGGGTGATTTTTGTGTTTATTACGGTGACTTGCATGTGTGTTTGGTTTTGCAAAATTTTTGTTCATCTTATTTTCTCTTGTCATATATTAGGTGATTTTGATCTTCTTCTTTTTGTCTAACTCTCTGTTGCATATTGTAGTTATTGCCCAATTATTTGTTTTTTTTTGGGTGTTTTTGATTGTAATTCTCTGTTTTTTTTGGGTTTTTTTTGTTGGTGTACTTTTGCATTTTAAGGATGATTCTCGTTTGCCATTTTGTTTTGATTCATCGATGTAGTTCATTTGTTGCTTAGTTTCTCGAGTAAAAAAGAGATTTTTGTGCAGGTGGAAAGGATAATGGATCTTAACGAAGAAGAAGAATTGTTTGATACGAAGCTACCTGAAAGATTGTTTCATAGGGATGGCATGCCATTGAAAGGAACATCTCATGTTTAAAGCAAGATGGATTATCGACTATTGCCAAGTATTTCGAAGACAAACCTGAGTTGGAAACTATTAGAGAACCATGTTTCGGAAAGCTTTTTGAACTGCCGGTTAGTCGATGCGCGAACTCATGTAAGTTGATTCAAAATTTGATATGTCGACAAGTTGTTACAAAGCGGAGGCACGAGATGTGGATAGTGTTTGGAGGTAAACCACTAAAATTCTCATTGAGAGAATTTGCGTTGACAACAGGTCTTCCTTGTGGTCAGTTCCCTGACGCGACAACGCTACATCAGTTTAAAAATAACGAGCCGGATAACCCGACGTATTGGGATGAGCTTTTAGGTGAAAATCGAGAGCTTAATGTTGAAGATCTTGTTAGCATGCTTCATTCACGAAAGTCAAATGACGAAAAGCTTCGGATAAGTTTTCTCATAATCGTTTCCAGTGTGCTAGTAGTAAAGACTCAGGTTGCTAAAATCAATCCGGTGTATGTTGAATGGCTGAGGGACTTAGACTTCTTTTTGTCGTATCCGTGGGGGAGAGAGACATTCAATGTAACAATGTCTAGGATGACGGTTAGTGCTAAAGATGAGAGTAGGAGGAAAGTGTCGTGGGATGGTTTGAGACATTCGCTAGGACAGAAAACTATTACAATTTTAGGATTTCCTCAAGCGTTGCAGTTGCTTGCTCTAGACTCGATTCCAAATCTCCTAGCTAAGCTAAAGAACAGTGATGATCGCAGGACATTCTATCAAGTAACATATGTTGTTGTGAATAAGAATGTGAGCTTATTGTCAAAAACACAAATAGGACAAGCTCAGAGTGAAACCAATGTAAGTCTAATTTTATTCTGTTTTATATTATGTTTTGTTTCATGAATCATATTTAAAAATGAATCATTATGAGTATTTTGTTATATTCTGATTGATATTTTGTTTCATAGCTAAAAATGAATCATATTCTATTTCATATTCTGTTTCATATTTTGTTTCATATTCTGTTTTAAAAATGAATCATATTATGAGAATATGAGTATTCTATTTTATATTCTTTTGCATATTATGTTTCATATTTGGTTTCATATTCTGTTATATTCTGTTTTGTTTCATGAAAATGGTAGGTGCTGACATAGGTCTTTGTTATTGAAATTTGTGTTACAGGTTGAAGTGGTCCCCGTTTTAGCAGACATTCTTGGGTTGGACATAGGTGATTGTAGTTGGGAAGATGAAATGGTGGATGTTAACATTGAATATTTGGAAAACCTAGTTTTGGAGCAACACAAATTCTACCCTAGCCAATGGCCAGAGCCGGAACTTCCACCTATGAAGACAAATGCTCAACAAGTACAATCTGGAGCAACAACTAGTACATCCGAAACAGGAAGAGTAGGTGACCATGTGCTTTTAGGTTTCAAGGAGAAAGAGTTACAGGGTAAAGTGACAAAACTAATCGATGACCACAAGACTTGGGTTATAAATCAAAAGAAGTTTGAATTGTTGAAAACCGCTGATTTAGAAGATCGCGTAAAGGAGATGTTGAAAGAGCATCAAGAATGGGTAATGGGTCAAATAGGTGGATTGAAGAAGTACTTTGAAGATAATTACCAACCCCTTAATAATAGATCAGACCCTATGTCCTCTACATGGAAAGACTACAACGGCGTTGAAGTAGTTATTAACGACCTCAACGAAAACAATGTCAACGAAGGGGAGGTGAGTTAATCGATTATACCTAAACCTCATATGAACATGTAAATGAGTAACAATAAATTTAAAATGTAGGAGAATGTCGTAAGGGATAATGCGTTGTTCCCTTCTCCAATGGATCAGTCAAAGCGTGTTATAGAGGAAACTAATGAACCTGTCGCACAGGTCTGGTAGTCAATAATATATCCGGAGCTGTAAAAATAGATGTTGTTTATAAAGAGTACATTTACAACTTTATCAAATGTGTAGGCGGTTCATGAACTTCGAACAACGGAACCAGAAGTTGGAGTAGATAAAGAGGTGAACGAAAATAGTCAACATGATGGTGGGAATGGGCAGGTATGATCAGATGTTTGGTGTAAGTTAAGCACTGGCTAAACTACGTTTTTTGAAAAAATGTGTGTGTTTATGTAGGGAGAAAAAGCTATAGTTGAAAAGGGACGTGGAAAGCGTAAGCGAACGAGGTCAAAGAAACTTTAGTATCCATTCACTCCAGGTTCAAGACTGCGACCACTATTTGCAGCTCCCAAAAAGGTCATCCCTTATCATCCACTAACACAGCCAGATATTGGAGATTTCGAGGCTTTCAAAAACGCGCTTGAGCAAGAAGGAGAGGACGAGTAAGTATAAAATTCTGCTGTGAATGTTCATAGATTCTGCTGTGAATGTTCATAGATTCTGCTGTGAATGTTCATAGTTTCTGCTGTGAATGTTCATAGTTTCTGCTGTGAATGTTCATAGCATGTAGTGAATACTAATCATTTGTTTCTTGTTTTTTTCGTGTTCACGTATTGATTTGTTTCTTGTTTATAGGTCTTACCAGATTGTTACGGGCCATGCGGTGGATAATAGAATGTTCCTGAACATCGCGAACAAAAAAAAATGGATCGACGTAGATGTAAGTATTTGAAACATGTAAATTTATAAGTGATGACTGAATGACTGATAATTTTTATATATGCAACAGGCTGTTAGTATTATCGTGCTGATGTTGTGGAGACGCCGGTGCGATGAGTATTTGGAAGGTAGGTGTGTAATTCACAGTCCTTCTCTACCATACACACTTGGAAAACACTATGCATCCTTTGGTTTAGCGTCTGGGAAAGGTAATTACCCGTGGGATAACCAAGTCACACCATACGTGCTTGGAAAAATAAGTGGTCGTGGTAAAAAGAGCATGTGGTTTAAGGATGTGGATACAGTATACGTACCAATGAAGTGGCCTGGGCCTCATTGGGTCGGACTTGTCATTGACTTGGTCAGAGAGAGAGTAGACATATTGGATCCTTTGCCTCGTCTAACTCGTGATAGGCACGTGAAAGAGTACATGGCTCCTGTCTGTGAAATGATATCGTATTATGTACAAAAATATGTGCATAACACGTACGATAGCGGCAAGGGTGTGAGGACTTTTACCTGGACGCGTAAGAACGACATTTATCAAGATGAAGGAATTATTGGATGTGGACCTTTGTCGGTAAAGTTCATTGAGATGCATGCATTTGGTTTGAGTAGGACTGATATGGCTAAAATAACAGAAGAAGACAATGAGATGTTCAGGATTAAGTACGCAATGGATGTTTATGCCGAGTTTGTTGGGACGCATGACAAGGTATTATTCCGAAAAAATGTCTTGTGCAACAAATGTAAATAATTTTAAATCTTTTTTTTGTAAAAATGTAGCTACTTGACAACGCCGATGCAGTGAAGAATAAAAGAAAGGGGAAGGTTGCAAACGAAGATGGAGAAGCATCTAAAGTAATGGATGATGATAATGCAGTGTTGGGTGATGTGTTGAGATCATTGAAACACGTTAGAGAACATGTGAAGAAAAGAAATTTGAAGAAGTGAAGAAAAAACTTTTTGTTTTAAAACAGTTTGGTTATTTAACGTTTATTAGGAATGTTTGAAATTTTATTGTTATTCTAGGCTAATTATGATGTGTGACATGGTAACTACAGTCTTGTTTTGAAACATCTTTCATAATATTGAGTTTTATTTCATAACGTATTTCATTAGGGCACATGAACATTCATTTATATGTGTGAATATTCACGATAATCAAGTTGACAGATGTGAATATTCACGATAATCAAGTTGACATATGTGAATATTCATAACGTTTTATGTTCATTCATGACACGATGTGAACGTTCATAGCGTTAAAAGTGACGTTTTTCCAAAACAGTACAAAAGTTTGAATACTTAGGAGTAAAAACCAATAGAAAAAAATAAAAATCAGCAACAAATGTTTAAACATGAAATTAAATTAAAAAGTATAACAATCTGAAAAATAATAAAAACAACGAAAGGGAGTACAAATTATCCGAAATGTTTATGTACTAATCCAACGGAGTAGTACATGTTGCCCTGTTATGTCCTCCCTGGTTGCACCTAGAACACATGTGAGCTGATGATCCCTTAGATCCCTACAAACAAGATTTAGCATGTCAGTTTATATATTATGCAACACAACAAAATCAATACGTGTTATACCAAGGGTTCCATGCAGGACTTCTTCCTATTTTTAGGTGGTCTACCCGGTGGCCTCCTTGTCTTTGGAGGGAAACATTTCAGCTCTTGGACTTCTCTTGGGACACATAGATCATCAGGATCTTGAACAGGTAATATCATCCCATCAAAAGTACCTTTCCATTCGTTTTTCCGTGCAATGGATGAAGAAAATCTGATTCTTTCAAACCAACCTTCCGTATAGCTGCTAGGGCATGACTACAAGGCATACCTAGTTGTTGAAAAGCTAAACATGTGCAGGTACAGACATCGAGATTGACGTAAAAATTATCATGGTGTTTACCGCAAACCTCAAAATTCCATTTGGAAATGGGCAAGACTGTCAAACCGACAGATTCTTTGAGACACTCTTGTAGAAGCTTGTCAACTTCTGGTGGTATTTCACCGGTAACACTCTCTGCCTTTTTCCTTCTTGTGCAAAACCATCGGGCAAGCATCCTCCTAATGAACTCTAAAAGCGCTACAATAGGCGAATCCCTTGCAGGAAGAAGTGCTTTGTTTAGCGACTCAGCAATGTTACTACTCATCAAGTTGTAACGCTTTCCATGAAAATGAACCCTCGACCAATGCTCTACGCCCATCTCCTCAAGCCAATCCCAACATTCGACATCCTTCCTTCTAATTTCCGTGTACATTTTATCAAATTCTGAAAGACGAAATGCGTGGCCAGCCTTTGAAACCATCTCAGCTAGGAATTTGCCCTTATATTTAGTGGCAACATTCCTACAAATGTGAACAATACATGCTCCATGCCTTGCGCGAGGGTAAAACTTACGCAAACCCTTGTAGATAGACTGATGTCTATCGGAAACGAATACCAGGTTCATGTTGTCGGGGAAGATTTGACTCAGATTTTCCATAAACCAAGACCAAGATTTGTTGTTCTCACCATCAACAACAACAAAAGCAAGAGGAAATATCTGGTAATTTGCATCTTGGCAACTTGCTGTCAACAATGTACCCTTGTACTTACCATGGAGATGTGTGCCATCGATAATAATAACTTGTCTAAGATGCTTGTATCCTGCGATAGAAGCGCCCATAGAAATGAAGACGTACTTGAATCTTTCATTATTTTTGTTATCTAATTCTGTTTTGAGGTGACAAATAGTACCGGATTGATTTGTTTCAATACATGTAAGTATAACGGAAGCATCTCGTACGATTTCTCCTCTCGTCCCAATAAGACTAGCTATAGCAAGTTCCCTTGCTTTCCAGCACTTCCAATAGGATGCATCAATGTTGTATTCAGCCAATACCATTTCGGGAGATCTCGGCTCGTGGTCCCGATGTGACGGTACCGTACTTTGAACATAACAAAGCGACCACTACTTTAGAGGTTGCATGCTTGTTGAATTGGCTTCTTGCCTCAATTGTGCACGTGTGTTGTAGATACACCTTCCTCGCTTCGTATTTATCTGTCCCATCAATGGCAGTAGCGTAGACACGCCAATCACATTTCTTATCTACGCATGACATCGTCGTGTTGTTCTTAGCGTGTCTTGTAATTTTGAACCTGAACATTCGTTTGATTGCATGAATTGCCATCCTTAACTTAAACTCTTCCTTGCTATCAAATACCCGCCCTTTGTAGATATAATCGTTCTCATTACTCAAATCGGTTTTGCTAGCATCAAAAGGAGTAAGCGACAATGAACTGAACATGGGCTCAACATCATCAAAACCGTAAATGTCACCGGGGGTAACTTCACGCGTACATAGCGCAAGGTCGCGTGACTGGCCAAACCTGTTATTCGGTGGAACTTCTACAAAATCGTCATCGTCTTTGTCTTGAGGATCAGTATTTTCCTCATTAATTAGTTCCTCCCAAAAATCGTAATCGTAATCACCGGGGCTAATGTAACCATCACTCCCATCGTTTGAATTGTCATCTTCTGCAAGATGATCGCCACATGCACTAGTTATAGGCACATTGTACAAGTTTGTAAGCATACCAGCCTTTGTAACTTCGTTGGTTGTCTGGTTTGAATATGATGCGAACACCGCATCAGCGGCAGCGATAAATAATTCATCGTCTTGTTCGTCAAATGTAACATCAACACGATTTTCATTCACAACCACATCCGCAAGCTTTTGAGAAGGACCTTTAGCAGGAGCAGCTGGTAGAACAAATTGCATTTGGCCGTTTACAATATCACGGAAACTAGAAAACATGTTGACCGACGGATCAGATTGTTTTCTTGTTAGGAACAAATGTAGGTCAGCATCAGATGAAATCAGCCACGGTTTTGGTTCCATATCACCGTTGACCCAGTAAGTAAGTTCAACATGAACGTCAGATGGTAGATTGTACTCTTGACGAACGTTTTGAACTAAGTTCGCTAAGGTCTCGCCATTTGAACAATCAACACTTCTACCCAATCTTGATTTATCAATCTTGAAATCCCATTCACCATTGACGTAGCGAATTCATCTACCACAATTGATAACTATGCTGATTTTCCCTGTAATTAACAAATTACGAAAACAAGGACGGTTAGATTCTTAGAAAGTATTTTAACGCTACTGTGAATATGCATAAAGGGACATGAACATTCATATACGCTTATGAATGTTCATGTCCTGTATCTGAAAATATGAGTAATCAAATCCTAGATTTCAAATAAAATTATGAATATTCATGAGTTTCTGTGAATACTCATAACATCATCTTCTACATCTAACTCGAATATAAACATGTTCAGCCATGAAAAAGAGAGAGGCATAGATGTGTAACGTCGATAACAATTAAAGGTTCGATGATTGTCTAATTATGTGATCTGAAATTACCATCAAGTGGATTGTGAAGAGAATCTATACTATCCATTGATCCAATCTGCGCACCGCCATGATTATAATCCATTGATGGTGAGTAAAAAGCCTTTGTTATTGATAAGAACCCTAAAACTGAAACTTTATGTTTCGTGGTTTGTTTTTGGAGATATATTTTCTCTTAAAAAAATATAGTGATCGAGAGAAAAGGAAGAAAGAATATTGTAGTAACTGTTTCCTTAAAAATTCCGTGTTTCCTAAAAATGTGCGTGTGATTTTCTTTTTTTAAACCAGATTGGTTTAACTCAACCAAAAATAATGTAAACCAGATTTGTCATAAACCGAAACCGAATTTAGATGTACCATATAAGGGTATATTTGTCCGAAAAACTTTCAAATCTAAAATAATCACCTAATCACTAATTAGAAAACTAAATCACCTGATTGCCAAATTTAACTTGAAAAAGGTACCTGTTCAGCCAATTTTTTCTTACGTTTTAACGCAATTAGGGTCAGCACAGGTGCATACTCGTTCAATATTTTAAGTTTCAGTTATGCTCATCATGTCACGTCAGCTTTTTTTTTCCAACATTTGGGTCACAAATAGTCGGTCCATTAGTCATTCCTACAGTATCGTCAGCTTTTTATATTTTATAATCTTTTGTTTATGTACCTGCCTAATTATTTATGAGAAAATTTGAAAAAATGACTCTTTTATGTTTTAAAATTTGAAAATTATACATTCTTAGAAATATTATTACTAGTTAAATTTTAATAAAATTATATTATTACTAGTTAAATTTTAATTTCCAAATAATTTTATTAGAAATAATATCATTAGTTATAATTTCTTTAATTTTTTATTTTACATAAAGATGTGTTATTTGTTTTATATTTTAGATTTGCTTAGATATATCTATTAAATATTTTAAATTTATATATCAATATTTGATATTCTATATATAATGTTTTTTCAATAGGATCAAATCATTGACAATTCAATTATATAATTTTTAAAGTTAATATGATGTTTTATTCATGTTTTCAAGTTTATATGATGTTTTATTGATTTTCCAGTTTTTAAGTTTATATGATGTTTTACTAATTATCATGTTTTATTTTATTTTTCAAGTTTGTATGTGGTTATGATTTTTTTATATAGTAATGAAATAGAATATATATATATATACTTATTAAAATAAATGATAATGAAATATTTTTAGTTTCAAAAACGAAATTTAGTTAGTAAATATATATTCTTAACTAAAATTTGTACAAAAAAGTAAAAACACATATAAAAAGAGTTAGTTTTCAAAAAATAAAAAATAAAATGTATTTTTCAAATTTATTATGTCTAAATGGTTAATTAATTACAGGAATATCTTGGTTGCTCTCAAGGGATTACTTGTTTTCGGGGTGGAATACATAAGCAAATCTAGTTGTAATACAATCACCATTTTTTGGCCCTCCAGGTATATATTCCCATCTTTATGTTCATAACCACTTCGTTTTTTTCTTAAAAATATATACTTAACTGTTTAAAATTAGTCTCTATTCACGATTTGATGACTTTGACAACAACACCTTTAACGTGAAAAAGATCTTTAATAGACACCCTACTACTTGCTACCATCATTAAATATGCTTTGGTTACCTAGATCTTTAATAGACACCTACCACTCAATAGTATAATTTTCTTAACCGGAAATGTGTATCGCATATAATTCTCTTTTGAAACCAAAATAAAAATATTTAAAGAAAGATTTAATAAAACTATGAGTAATTTACACAGTGGAGCACTTTTTAACACTTGCATATCAAAATAAGGCACTTTTGTGAAATGAGACACTTTTTACACTTTTTATTTTTTTAAATACAGTTTTTCCCTTCGTGTTTTTGTGTACATAAAGTTGTGGATACACAACGTTGTGTACAGAAAGTTGTGGATACACAACGTTGTGTACAAAAAGTTGTGGATACGTTTTATGTTATGTGGACATACTTTTGTACAATTTCGTAAATGTATTTTAATTTATTGTAAAATATATTATTTCAATATTTTTTTTGTTTATCATATATCTATTTACATAAGTAATTTATATTTAATATTTACACTCTCATATGTTTTTGTAATATTCTTAATAAATGTGAATGAAACATGTTGATATTAATAAGTGAAAACATGAAAATTACATGTACATCAAAACATATAAATGTTTTAAATTCATTATTAAAACCTATTTATTCATTTTTGAACATGAACCATCATATAATTTTAACTACAATTATAATTTATTTAAACTTGAACACAAATCATCATATGAATTATACATGATATATAAACTCATTGGAATAAAATTTAAACTTGTCCATTATACTTTGAACATTTGTACAATTCTATGTGGACATATATAAAAAAATTAGATATTGACTAGTTGTCCACAAATGTTGATCCATTCATAAATAAAATATATAAAAGTGGATATCAAAATATATATATTAACATTTTATAAATCAATATACGAAAATAAAACGCCTACGTGTCGCGACGTGAGAGCTTTTAGGATTTTTTTATTTTTTTTTGCGTTTTATTCTTTATATTTTTGAATAATTTTTATTCGGCGAATTCTATAAATTATATTTCAGGCCCAACGAATTCAGACCCACATATAAATCTTTTAAAAATTAAATTTATCCCACATTGAAAACAATAAAAAATAAAATAAGAATTTTTCTAATATAAATAAGACTTTATTACATACAAAATCATTAAAGCGGGTCTTCGTCAAATGGATCTGCGAATTTCGGTAAATGGATTCCACCATCATTTACCGGAGTATGCATAATGCGGGTTTTTTTTTAATAAGCTTGCAAAGTTTGATTAGTTATTTCGGCTTTCGATAATGGTCTTTCATAGATGCATGTCTCATAAATTACCAACATGTATCGGGAACTTTGATTAGTGCATTGGAGCCTGGGCATTCGGTTTTCAGGTCATGTTCATTCGAGTTCGGGTTTTTCGGGTTAAATGATATAGGATCCGTTCTGATTATTTACAAATAAAGTTTTGTTCGGTTCGAATCTATTCGGGTTCAGGTCGAGTTGCATATAATTAACAAACCCTAACAAGGAACCAAATATTATTCGGTTCGGGATTTTTAATTTCTTGGTTCGAATTTTTAGGTTTTACATAATTTTAGTAAGAACTTCCGATCTTATTTCGGGTAATACGGGTTCGGTTCGGGTTTTGGTTCGGATTTTGGTTCGGCTTATTCATATAACCCATAAAAAATTGAAATAGCCTAATAAAATCTAATTTACCTTATCAAAACTATATACATGTGTATATTCAGATCTATTCGAGTACAATTCGGGTCTCAGGTCGGTTCGGGTTAGAACGGAAACCCGAGTTAGAAAATATTAAAACTCGATAGGATAATATGAGAACCGAAATCGGACCAAACCGGATTTTTAATGTCGATTCGGTTTCGTTTTGCGGATCTCGGGTTAAATGTTCAAACATAAATTGATCAATTCATGATTTTCAATAATATAATTTAATATTATTTATGAATATCCTGTCCCGCGCAAGACGCGGGGTACTTACCTAGTCATATCTTATAGTAATAGTATTTATCATCGAGTACAATTAATACAAGGAAGGCGACAAGAGAAGAAGATACGAATGTATAATAGCCAACCACGCAACGTAACGATTATTATGTGGTCTTTTCATAAAATATCTATATTATATATATACCGAAATATCGGACATGTGAAAACGATAAAGCATGGCTCACAAATACCACTCGATATTATTGATTAAATAAATAAGTAATGGACACACTTGTTTCTTTTGTTCAACATACACACTTTTTTATCTTATTTTTACGAATATATTTTCTATCTCGCTCCATTCTTCTATAATAATTCTAACAAAGTTTTCAGAAATACCCATGCTTTATTTTTGACAAAAAATTGTAATTGTAATTGCCGCCAACTTGCATATCGTAAAGATTTTTACTTCTTCAGGAATATATTTTCTTTGAATAACAAAAAAAACAAAATATTAGCTAATAGATTTGGAATCATAGTATTCGATTTTAAGAATTATAAAAACAACAATAATACAGATTAATACATAATAAGGATATGCTCAAATTACACCTCACTTATGTCCAACTAATTAAATAACATTTAGATTAGTTAGTACGATCTCATATGAGGATTTGAATGGAAGCCACTGTTGGTACATGATTCCACTTGGCCCATTAAGAAGATGATTTGGCCCATTAAAAAGATACTTAACGTGATAAAATGATACGTGAGTATCTCATAAGTAATTACTTTCCTAAAGGTGTGAAAGAAAGCAAGTCAATCATGGAGAAGTGAACTCCTAAATTATAGAACTGCCCCAAAGAAGGTGGATCCAAAACGATATCTTAAGAAAAGGAGAAGACTATAAAAAGAAAGAAAGCAACGAAGAGAGAGGGGGATTCACATAATCATTCTCTCACAAACACACTCTCTCAAACACAAATTACTTTCATTATTTTAAAAGATATTTTGTAATCTTTTTTCCACTTGTAATCTTTTTTCCACGTTTATTTCAACATATTTTGGCTATCATTTTTGCACTTGGATTATTTTTGTAAACAACTCAAGCCATCAAGCTTTTGTCATTAATAAAATCAACACTTTTTCTACTCTCATGCCATTTTTATAATTTATATTCATTAGTTTGGTGATTAAAAGTTTCGATTCTCATAATATATAGTGAAGGGGATTTTGACCCCTTCATTTCGCGCCGTCCGTGGGGATCGATTAATTTTCAATACAAATCATACCATCCGGATCAAATCCTCGGATCAAGATGTCGAGATAATTTCACATCTCAACTCACATCGGTCGAGATCGGTGCCAACGTAGCCGATAACATCCAACAAGCACTAACCGCGCTCTTGGAAAGGTCGATAAAATCGACGCCGACGGACAAGCCCACGCGCAACGCATAGATCGAGAATCAAAGAAAACCCATCAACAAATCGAAGACCTCACCGCCACGATCGATGCGATAACAAGCGCCCGCGAGCTAAGGCACCAAAGGACGACCCGAGTCCGGTTCAAAGAACCCAACCGGATTTCGACACGTCCCCAACGGGCGCCAACGATTCAACCTCGAGTTCGGAGGACCAAGCAAGTCCGCCCCCGGAGGATCATCGGCTTGCCGCGAGCCTACCCTCAACCATCCGAGCACTAGCCCCAACCCGCCGGGCGCTAGCCTCAACTTACCGGGAGCTATCCTCAACCATCCGTGCACTAGCCCCAACGGGCGCTAGCCCTCAACTTGCCGGAGCTATCCTCAACCATCCGGCACTAGCCCCAACCCGCCGGGCGTTAGCCTCAACTTACCGGGAGCTATCCTCAACCATCCGGCACTAGCCCCAACCCTGCCGGGCGCTAGCCTCAACTTACCAGAGCTATCCTCAACCATCCGGCACTAGCCCCAACCTCGCCGGCCCAGCCTCAACTCGCGCGAGCTATCCTCAACCATCCGGACCGACTAAACCGTTTGGGTCCGAACCCCGACCCCAACATCACATCGATTTTGAATCACGCCCGCCTGAGACACCGAGCATGTCTCGCCCAACTTGGACCGCGAACCGCGAGGTACCTATTTTACCCCAACAGGGGCTGACCGTAATCTGGCAAAGCTCAACCGCGAACCCGCGGGCACCATCCGCGAATTTCCAAACATCATCTACGACCCTAGTCGAGACAACCATCGACGACCATGCAGTTCGGAAAATCCAAACGACATTGTCAACAACAACACAACCATGGACGAAATGAAGAAATTGCTATCCGAATCACTAAAGAAAATGAGATCGGAAATACACCAAGCCACAAGCGCGGCACCGAAATCGACAGACTAATCGAGGAATCCTTGAAAACCCCTTCGCTAATCACCTTGTCGACACTCCGCAAAAACCCGGGAAAGATCAAACTTCCGGTCTACGATGGCCTATCCGATCCAAGGAGCACGTGACGGCATTCCGCATTGCGGTCGGCGAGCCAATTCAACGACAAGGAACGAGAGGCGAGGATGCGTCAACCTGTTCGTGAAAACCTCTCGGGACCGCCCCGACATGGTTCTCAAAAATCGAACAAGGATCAATCACCGTTTCAACCAACTCACGGCAATGTTCCTCAAGCACTACTCGGTGTACATCCAAGAAGAAACAACCGAAGCGAACTATTCACACTATCCCGGGGACCCACGGAATCGCTAAGGAGCATAATCGAAAAATTCAAAGCCGTGCTCTCAAAAGTAAAAGTAACCGACACCGTAGCGTTATCCGCACTCAGAAACGCCCTCTGGTTCGATTCCGACTTCAAGAAGCACATTTATATTGAAAAACCGGTCACGATCGACGACGCACTTCACCGAGCACAATGCCACATACTAATGGAGGAGGAAAGAGAAGCCCTCGCCAAAAAATACAACGAGCTAGTCAAACCATACGTAAACGCGATTCCGACACATCGAGTGGCAAACCCGAACCAACTCAACCAGGCCCCAACCGGACAAAGGATCTCTCAACACGGGCGCAACCAATAAAGACCGGGAACATGGAATCAATGTCTACAAGAGAGTGCTACTTAGCCGAATTCCGCCAAATGCAATTCTAAAACCATGGAATTCGGTCCATCTCATGAAGTACTACTGCAAGAAATCAACTATTCAATAACTTGTAACCCAACCAGCGAAGTACGGCAAGGCTTGATCCCCTTTTAGGGGTACGTAGGCAACTCATCTTTGAGCACAGCTATAATAAAAAAAAAAAACGTTCCTCTTCTTTTCTTAAAAAGGGGGGGGCTAGGGTACGTTCACTACCCCGAGTTCACACTCCACTCTAAAAACACAACAATCACATTGCCGACCGGTCGTGCAATAACACGTCTCGAAACGAGACAACTCGTATTAGAACCCAACAGCGCGCTATACAAATTTCTAATAAGCCGGAAACAATTCCGCAGTCAAATGATTAATATAACTCTATTAATCCAAGCCGGAAACTACTCCGCAAACAAACAATTAATGGAAATCGACTTCATTAATATAAGCCGAAAACCACTTCGCAACCCAACAATCGATAAATAACCTTATAAATCCATAATAAAAACGACAAAGTCTTCCAACCAAAGGTTTAAAGGCCCCTCGAGCAATTCAACATCCAAAAGCAACAAGCAAATGTTTAAAAGCCTCCTCGGGCCAAAGTCGAAAGCATCAAAGCATGAAAGAAAAAAAAAAAAAAAAAAAGCAAAGCAAAGTCCACTCCTCGTCATCCGCAGACCGACCATCCCCAACACGCGCACGATCTCCCGAAGGACTGCCAGCAGACTGATCCATACCAGCCTGCACTGAAGCAACCAAACCAGGGCCTAAACCCCGATCACTTGCCGCCTCCATCAAGCCCGACACCTCGATGACGCTTGGCGCCTCGACCAGCTCGTCAATGATAACTCTCAACCTGCTTGCTCCAACATGAACATGACGACTCTAAACCTGATCATCACGAGCTCGTCCCCGATGAACCTCAGCTTGCATTTCGCGATTCTCAACCTGGTCGTCCTCAGCTTGCATTTCACGATCCTCAACCTGGTCGTCCTCAGCTTGCATCCAACGACCCTCAACCTGCTCGTCCCCAACTCGCTATTATGAACTTCAATATGCTCATCCTCAGCTCGTTCGTGACCACGATTAAATCTAGCGTGCATCAAAGCAACTAAACCAGCATTCTTCGTAACCTCAGAAATTCAGGGGGCTCATTTACCTCAACCTTATTGGCCCCTCCTTAACATTTTTCACCGGCACCAAATAATGGTCCAAGTTGTCCCAACTTCGATTCGATCACCTGAGCTCGCCAAACTCATCAGAAGATCCGGCCAATGTTGGTACATGATTCCACTGGCCCATTAAGAAGATGATTTGGCCCATTAAAAAGATACTTAACGTGATAAAATGATACATGAGTATCTCATAAGTAACTACTTTCCTAAAGGTGTGAAAGAAAGCGAGTCGATCATGGAGAAGTGAACTCCTAAATTATGAACCGCCCAACAAAGAAGGTGGATCCAAAACGATATCTTAAGAAAAGGAGAAAGACTATAAAAAGAAAGAAAGCGACGAAGAGAGAGGGGGATTCACATAATCATTCTCTCACAAACACACTCTCTCAAACACAAATTACTTTCATTATTTTAAAAGATATTTTGTAATCTTTTTTCCACTTGTAATCTTTTTTCCACGTTTATTTCAACATATTTTTGTTATCATTTTTGACTTGGATTATTTTTGTAAACAACTCTCAAGCCATCAAACTTTTGTCATTAATAAAATCAACACTTTTTCTACTCTCATGCCATTTTTATAATTTATATTCATTAGTTTGGTGATTAAAAGTTTCGATTCTCATAATATATAGTGAAGGGGATTTTGACCCCTTCAGCCACCAAAAAGTGTCGCTTTCTCATATTAAGATTCGTTCCAAAAACCAAGTTAGGCTTTCTCATATTAAGATTCGTTCCAAAAACCAAGTTAGGCTTTCTCTCATGTGTCCATTGAACAAATTTGATTTCTTATGTTTTATTTTGTCTTAATGTTTCTATCAATTTTTTCCCATTTGTGGATATTTTTAAAATTCTTTTTGCGGACAAGATTTTTTCTCATATTTATTCGTCAAATCAGTTCTTAGTGATTTTTGTACCTTATATGTTTTTTTGATACTCTTTTATCTTGTTAAATCTATTTCTCTTTTGTCTTTGAGAATCCCCAAATTATTGATACAATAAGTTTTTGAAATCCCGGATAAAAGCGTTATTATTATAAAATTATATTATTAATTAGTAACGGATTCAAAAGTTGTCTTGAGTATATATTATAAAGTTCTCTTTTAACAAAAAAAAATATATTATAAAGTTCTCTTTATAATTGGAAAAAATATGTATCCTCGCATTAGTTATTTTTTACTCCAAAAGAGTCGTAAAACTTAGGCCATTGTCTTAGAAGTTGTATAATCGCCCATTTCTTGAAGCCAAATATTATTATTTTTGATGCCAACGCACATAAATTAGTGCTGATTTATTAGGTCGCGGTTGGTTTATTATTAACATACCGACTTAAATCGGCACGTGTAAAACGAACCAAACATTTGTAGATATTAAATTTGTATAACTATAAAAGAATATCAACAATTTAAGATTCTTTAAGATACGAGTCACTCACCTTTTTCGTTGTCACTTGTTACACTGTCACTCATGTTTCTCTATTTTTGAATTATTTCTTTTTTGTTGCTATTGCTTTTTCTTGTTTTAATGATCGCAAACAAACAAAATATTAGTCTATACATCTGTCTAAACATGCGTTGATTTGATTTTTTAACTGATTAATTTTTTGAATCTTAAAACTCGACTAAATCACGAGGTTGATAAGTTTAAATACTAATCAAAATATATGGTTGATTTACACCAAAAAAAAAAAAAAAAACAAGTATATGAAAACCAACACAATTACATTGTAGATGAGAGATTTAAATGATACAATAGAACCCATGTCACTTTAACAAAATATCTTTAGGCTTTTATTACAAAAAAAATCGATTTTATAATTTCTTTTATCACCAATACACGTGTCACTTTATTATTCGTTTCAGTTTCTTATTACATGTGCCATGAGAGAGTTGGATCCACTCAACAATTTAAGAGAACCAAAAAAAACATTTTGATCTATGTGAGACTTTTGAATTTTGATTACCATTTACTTCATAGACTAGACATTTCAAAAATTTGCGTTTAAATCATTTTTTCCATAAACCGTGAAAGTTTTAGACATAATATCATGTTCAACGCTTAATGATTTAGGATTGATTTTCATCTGATAAGTGGACTTAGATAAATAGATAGGACACTTTGTACCATTTGTTGCTCGAAAAAAAACAAGCACTTACACCATCTCCGATGTATTTCTCTATCTTTATCTGTTAAAATAAAATAGAACTCTATAATAGAGATACATTTTTCTCTATTCTTCTCCAATATATTTCTCTATCTCTAAACAAGAATATTCTATAAAATATTTTATTTACATGTTACTATAACACATTTTATTTATTAAAAGTTGCAAATTAACCTAATTAAGTTTATTTTTCGCAAAATATTTATAAAATTATTATATTATTTAAGTGTAAAAAATTATTATATATAATAATACATTACACAATACAAAAAACTATTATGGAATGAATAAAAATATTTACATAAGTTTATATGTCTTTTTATAAAACTTTATATAATTTATTTTTTTGTAAATAATAATCTAAATTTTTGAGTTAATATTTATAACTTGTTTTTAATTATAATTATAAAATTTAAATGATTATTTTGAAAATTTAAAACATTTTTGAATTTAAAACATTTTTGAATTTAAAACATAAAAGAAAATGACATCTTTATATATTTAATTATAGTTTATATAAAAGAAATAAATTAAAGGACTATTATGCAAATAAAAAGTATGCCTCTAAAAATATAGATGGATTGGAGCAAATGTTACTCTATAATAAAGATTAAAGGTAAATATAAAGGTGGGATTGTAGTATTGGAGATGCTCTTAAAAAGTTAAAAAGTTTGTCCGTATCAAATTTATTAAATTTGTCAACGTGTCAAAAATTGAGGAGCGTATGAGACAATTCGGAAACATATGTTAAAAAAGACATTTTAGGAAATATATGTCAAAAAATAATAATTAAGAAATAGGGTATGTAGTTTACTACTTTGATTAAAATTAATCTTGAATTAGGTCATTACTCGTTACTAAAACGCAATAAGCTAATGTTGACGTGCACGGCTTTTCAGGTTAAAAAATCATTTTCTATCAACGCGTTTAATATATACTTATTTGCATGAATATTCAAAATATGTGAACCCTGTTAATGGTTCAATATTTCTATGTAAAAATTTGTGTATTTGATCGGTCATGGTTGCTTTCGTAACGTTTTTTCGATGAACAATCATTTTTATGGTTCATGTAAATTGTCAAAATTATATATATATATATATATATATATACTAACATTAACATAATGTGTAATATGTAAACGTTGAAATTTAAAGAATAATTCTAATTTAAAACCAAAAAAAGTAAGAAACTAAAAATCGACAATAGATTCAACAAAATAATTTTCCTTTTTGTAATCAGTCGTGTAAATGAATAATTATTAATTTATAGTGTAAATTAATATCACTATAAATTAATAAAGTTATAGTCCAACATTATTAATTTATAGAGGTTTTAATGTACTAATATTTGTGTTTCTAACAAACAATTTATATACGTAAGTAAATTGAATGTGTGAATACAATAAGTAACATATTGTATCAATTGATTCCTTTAGCCATCATAATTTTCTAAGTTTTTCATTAATTTTGTCTTCTGGTGATGAATTAGTAAAAAAAAACAATGCCAACAAAAATATTATTTTTACTATAAAGTCTCATAAGTGTATCTATCTTGTATCTAGACAATTATGAAACAAAAAAAATGTATCTAGACTCTATCCTATACAAAATTCATCACAAATATTTACCTTATTATATTTAACAAAAAAAAATTTACCATATGACAGTTTAAATTGATAAATATGAATCACACGTCGCATATATTAATAAACCTACAAAAATAGTCTAACAATAATCTCCTAATTAAAAACAAAAAAATAAAAATAAAAAAAATAAAACGATATAATTATTAATTTTTTTTAAAAAATACAATGATTAAAAACAGACAAAAAAACATGGAACCTGACCTCAAGCTTTCCTCATCCAATACTCAAATGGAATTAATATAAATAACCTTCTCGACTTAGTCTTCAAATGAAAAACAAAGAACAATCAAAAAAACATATTCTCTCCCAAAAAAACATAAAGCAAAACCTTATCTGTTTTTTTCTTTTGTTTCTTGAGGAGAAGTTAGAAGATGACTATGTCGGAGAATCAGAGAAATCTTGAAGCTGGCTTGTTATTAAAGAAAAACAAAAACGACATCAACGAATGTCGTATCACTGCCGTTGTGTTGTTTAGTACCTTTGTCTCTGTTTGTGGCTCTTTCTGCTTTGGATGTGCCGTAAGTCTAATCCCTGATCTTCATCAATATTTTTGTGTTTTATGTTGTTATTAGTTTAAAACAAGAATAAATAATCTATATCAAAAATAATCTCTAATGATTATATATAAATATACTTAATTAAGATTATTTTGGGATTTGAATTTACAGACAGGTTATTCATCTGTTGCTCAAGCAGGGATAGTAACAGAACTAAACCTCTCTGTTGCACAAGTAATAACCAATTATAATATATAAATTAAAATTTACTCAAAGTCTCTTTCTTTTTTATTTTTGATTTTAATTAATTTATCTATTATTTTGTTACAATTTTAGTACTCAATGTTTGGATCAATCTTGACATTTGGAGGGATGATTGGTGCTATTTTCAGCGGAAAAATCGCGGATCTTATTGGTCGAAAAGGGGTATAATAAATTTACCATCTCTACATATTTGGTGTGTTGGTGAAAATATATTTAAAAAATATTTTTTAATCTTATGTTGTAAAATAAACAGACAATGTGGTTTGCACAAATATTCTGCATAGCGGGATGGTTAGCGATAGCATTTGCAAAAGATACAATATGGTTAAATATTGGTAGATTATCCACTGGATTTTCTGTTGGTATATTTAGCTACGTGGTAATTATAAATCTTTTACTTCCTACTTTTTTTTCAATTTTACCTTCTTTGTATATAATATAGATTTGTTACTAACAAAGTCTGTAATGTATTTCATTCAGATACCAGTTTATATTGCTGAAATAACACCAAAACATGTTCGAGGAGCATTTGTTTTTGCTAATCAGGTAATTTAATAAAAATATTTAAGGATTAACATAATTTAATTAGCCTTTTTAAAAAGATATGACACTAATTTATCTTTAAATTTATTTCAAATTGTTTGTGTTACAGCTGATGCAAAGTTGTGGTGTGTCATTATACTATGTCATTGGAAATTTTGTTCATTGGCGTAAATTAGCATTAATTGGTATAAGCTTAATTAAATAATTTCTAACAATTTAGCTGATATAGATTGTTCACCGCATAGTTAATTAAGTTTAATTGAATTGTGTCCAGGTTTAATTCCATGTGCTTTACAAGTTGTAACTTTGTTCATCATTCCAGAGTCCCCTAGATTATTGGTATGTAATAATATATATATATAGCATAATGTACCATTTAAAAAATATATATATATATATATATATATATGTAATGATTTCAATTTATGTTTTTGTAATGGTAATTAGGGAAAATGGGGACTCGAAAAAGAATGTAGAGCTTCATTACAGCTTCTTCGCGGAGACGAAGCTGATGTCTCCGAAGAAGCTAACTCTATCAAAGTAAAACTTTTTAACCACCAATGTTATTTTTCAAAATTTGCTGTTTAAACTCAAAAACATGTGACTAAATGACCAAATATTCAACTATATAGGAAACTATGTTGATGTTTGATCAAGGACCAAAATCGCGTATTATGGATTTGTTTCAAAGAAGATATTCCACAGCTCTTATTGTAAGTTATTCTCTAAGAGTTTTTCGTCGAAAAATTCGATGTTTTTTTTCATTTTTACCATATACTAAAGATTTTGTAACATTTATTTTCAGATTGGTGTGGGGCTAATGCTTTTACAACAGCTAACTGGTATTTCAGGGATAATGTTTTATGTGGGCAGTGTATTTGATAAAGGAGGTATATAAATAAAATAAATAATACAAACTTTGTTTCACATGGTACAATAATTGATATGTACCTTCATAAGTATATATAGAGTACCAAATTTAATAATTTATAATTTTTTCTTGTTATTATTAACAGGATTTTCAAGTAGCACTGGTTCAATGATTCTTGCAGTAACCTTGGTATGTAATTTAAAATTTTTATTCTTATAAATAATCTTGCCATGAAATATACTTAATGTTCATATGTTATTGTTTTGTAGATACCAAAATCTCTATTGGGTCTTATTATTGTTGAGAAAATGGGGCGTAGACCGCTTTTATTGGTAAAAAAAAAAACAATATCTTATGATCAAATGTGAAACTAAACAAATGATGTTAATTAAATTTTGTTTTTTTTAACAAATGAATGATTTATAATTACAGGCTTCTACTGGTGCAATGTGTTTTTTCAGCTTGTTCCTTGCTTTCTCCTTCTCATTTCGGGTAATTTTAACTATTCAATTTTTTTTTTTTATAAAAATCAATGTTATAAAATTCGGATTTTGTATTGTTATGTTGCTTATCAATGTTTGTTTTACTATTTTGGACAGTCACATGGCATGCTAGATGAGCTAACTCCAACTTTTACATGTATCGGTGTAGTTGTAAGTATTTTTCGACGTAAACATGAAATTAAAAGCAATGATTTAGTTATAAAATTTAATATGGTTTTTAACATTATTATTTTATTTGATAATAAAAAAACAGGGTTTCATAGCTTCATTTGCTATAGGCATGGGAGCCTTACCATGGATAATTATGTCTGAGGTATAATAAAACAAAACATTAAATTTCAAGTTCAATATAACTTTTTTATTCACCTTTAAAATTGATTTTTTAAAAATATTTTGAATTTTTGCAGATATTCCCAATGAATGTAAAAGTTTCTGCTGGATCTTTGGTTACATTAGCCAATTGGTCATTTAGTTGGATTGTAGCATTTGCATACAACTTCATGATAGAGTGGAATGCATCAGGTATATTCATATAAATATATAATATGGCCTATAAACTCTAAAAATGAGTTTTATATTATATTATTTTGAAGTTTAATTTTTTTGTGTGTTTTTTTTTAATTTTACAGGAACGTTCTTGATATTTTTTAGTATATGTGCGGCGGGTATAGTATTTATTTATGCTATGGTGCCTGAAACAAAAGGAAGATCACTTGAAGATATTCAAGCTTCTCTTACAGATAATGTTTTACAATGAGATTTGTATTGATAATAATATATATATCACATGTTCATAGTTATTCTTGTGGGGATGTTTAATAGTTTTTTTGTTATATTTGTTTCTACATTTTGTAATACTATTGAGACATAAGATCACTTGTAAAAAAATAGATCTATATGTCTCTTTTTCTCTCTTTGTTTGTTACTCTGCTACTCCCATTATGCAAAAAAAAAAAGCATTATAAAAAGATAAATTTTAAATTATTGTATTCCTGGTTTTACTACAATTTTCACAATTTTTTAAAAATACAATCCATTATAAAGTTAATAAAAAGTCAACTATTTTTGTGTTTTTTTTTTGAGGTCAGTTAAAATATTGCATTTAAAAACTTTGAAATGAAGTTTTGTTTTAAATTATGTATTTAATAGTACTCGCAAACTATCGCTGTGCCAACCACACATGTGTCATGTTAAGGCCACCTGATTAACATAAAATAAATAAAGGTCAAATACGTATATAAAACGTTATTAATTGTGTTGACTTTTTGATAATTAGATAAGAACTAAATTTTTTAAATTCTTTAGTAATTACATTTACTCGCAAGTGGTACGTATCCATCAAAGATGGACGAACACATCTTACTAATTATATGAATCATTAGTATATATTAAACAGTCTTGCACGTATCATCAAAGCTGGTCCACCGTTTTCGGTTGCAATACCAATTTTATATAGTTATTTTATATTTTAATTTCTTATTTCAATTATTAACAATCATTATTCATTTCAATTATCTATGCTTGGATTGAGTCGTAAGTCGTAACGGCATCATGTATAAAAAATAATCACAATAGAAAATTTTATTTGTACAAATCAAGAAAATTTAGCATATGGTACAAATATACCGTTTTCTTCTTTTTTTACATGCTTTAATTCATTTTTTTCTTCCTAAAAGCCTAAATTCCATTTTTTTTCTTCTTAATCTCATAATTTTATTGATTTTTACGCCTACTTACGTCCAATTTCAAGTTCAAGACAAAAGCCTACAAAAAAAAAGACAAAAGTCAACAAAAAAAAAGATGAGTTACGATTAGGTTTTAATTCAATGGGCCTGACATTATTTGGGCTTGGAAGTCCAATCTCTAAAAAAATGGGGTCAAAATCAATAAGTTTACCATTGGTGGGCTTGTTTCTTACAATGGATAAACATGCCTTTTTAATTAATAAAAGAGTTTAATAGTTTCATTGTTGGGCTTTTTTCTTATTGGGCCGGCCTTAAAGAGCATTTTTATATTTTTCTAAAAAGATGGCTTTCTTTTTGTTATGCAAAAACGGCCCATATCATTTTGGTAACATCCGAAATTTGTTTCTTAAACTTTTGCATGGACCTAAATAACTCTTTCAGAAAGTGAAAGTGATATGAACAATATTATATAACAGCATAAAAAAAGAAACTGTTTCTTAGTAAAATATCCCATGATGACTAGCTAGTACTCTTTCAAATATATGTTTCTCCACTTAGTAGATTTTAAATGCTATTGGACAAAGTTTTATTGGCTCATTTTCTCTTTTTAGTGAATGAAAATAGACAAAAGAGGCATCTATCTATTTGTCACGTAGCCATCATGAACCTTCCTTTCGAGTTTCGACTTGTTTTTGTGTTTTATTACATTTTATGTCCAATAATACAATTATGCATTATTAAAAAAATATCAGTCAAATTTGACGAGAATTTTACTAATAGAAATGGATCAACTTCATAGCTCTGCCTACTTGGACGTACATAGCGAATAGTCAAATATTTGAATTAAATAAATAAATAAAACAATGGGTGGTGGAACTAATACAAAAGTTTGCAACGACTTTTCAATTATTGACCAAGATGGATATATTTCTTTCTTTCTATTTCGCATAATTTCACACACAAACAATGACTTTATTATTATTAGGATTGTTTTCCATTAACTTAATTATTCAGCCAAAAATATATTTGATATATTATTTTATATCAATCTATTACATATATCAATTTATATCCTGACATAAACTAAATCTGTCACTGTTCAAAACACACACTCCTAAAAGTACAAGCATGGGAAATAAAAATCAAATCTTCAAACGAAAATTATAATAATATAAAACACACAAAAATATTAAAACCATAGTCAAAGTTCAATGTTGTCGACTGAATCTAAACAAAAAATGTCTATAACCTTTAATTTAAAATAATATTTTTTAGAACAAATAAATCTAAAATTTCATATATAAATGATTATACTTACGTATTATAAATTTTCATTAGACAAAGAAATATAAAAGCATATTCATTCGTGTTTTTTAAAGAGATCTTAGCGGTTCATTAAATAGTTAAGATTTTGATCTTATATTTTCTATTTAAAATTTAACTATTTTGTGGATTTTTGCATACGCGACAATCCATGATTAATGCGTTTTTAATTATTATTATTATTTTTTTAAAAATCAACCAAATAGTTAAGATTTTTTGTGGGTTTCTACGTAGTCTATTGCTTAGAAAACACGACCAAGTCCACTGTATATTATAAAAAGTTAAATCTAAAAGAAATAAAATAATATAACACAGAAAAATCCAAACCACAATTTGCATAAGAAAGAACCTCTCAAGAAACTACCACAACTTTATATACTTTCCTTTTTTACATATAAACTTTTTCATTGTATATCTTCTTTAACAAAGTAAAGAAACGATAATAGTTTCGAAATGGATAGACAAAAAAGCATGGAGAAAGGGTTACTTAGGAAGAGCTTAAGCGTAAGAGAAAGGAAAGTCACAAACGACGACGTTTTTCTAGAAACCGGTTTATCAAGAAAATCTCCAAGAGATATCAAGAAAGTCCAAAACGACGATAACGAATGTCGTGTTACTGCCTCTGTTTTTCTCAGCACTTTTGTTGCTGTCTCTGGCTCGTTCTGTACCGGTTGTGGCGTGAGTCATCTTTTATTTTATTTTATTCCGGTTTAAACCCGGTTTAGATTGACTAAACCGGTTTGATTATATCGGTTTTGTAGGCTGGTTTTTCATCTGGTGCGCAATCAGGAATTACCAAAGATTTGTCTCTATCAGTCGCAGAGGTAAATTATAATTAAATAATTAATAACTTAATTTATTATTATTGCTCAAAATTTAAATTTGATTCTATGTTTATGCAGTACTCAATGTTTGGGTCGATTTTGACATTGGGAGGTTTAATTGGTGCAATATTCAGCGGTAAAGTCGCTGATGTCTTGGGTCGAAAACGGGTAATTTCTTTTTTATTTACTGTTTGGTTTAGGCTTACCAAATGGTTTGGCTAAACCGGTTTATTAAGTACCGAACCGGTTTTAAATTTCCTTTTTTTTATGCACAGACGATGTTGTTTTGCGAAGCCTTCTGCGTGACAGGCTGGCTTGCCGTTGCATTGGCTCAGGTTTCTATTATTTAATTATTTATCTACTTTTTAATTATTATTTTTTTTATCAAGAAAATTATTATTTAGAAAAATCTAGTTGCATATGCCACTTGGTGTACTTGTTGTCTGACTTGTTTTTTTTCCCTAACTTTATAAATTTATTTGTTTTTATGTTTTTGTTAATTAATTTTATATTTTTGAAGGATGCATTGTGGTTAGACTGTGGAAGATTGTTACTTGGAGTAGGCGTTGGTATATTTAGCTACGTGGTAATTTTTCATTTTATTTTTAAAACTAAATTTCATCACACAAAATTTTTAAAAATTAAGAGAAATTTACTGATACAAAAGTTGTTGTGGTTCATTGTAGATTCCTGTTTATATAGCCGAAATTGCACCAAAACATGTCCGTGGATCATTTGTGTTCGCTAATCAAGTACGTAAAATTATATTTCATTTATAAGTTTTAACCAAATTAATTAAAAAAGGTTCAATATGATGTAATAACATACATTTTTAATTTGTTGTTGTAAAATGTGTGCAGCTGATGCAAAATTGTGGCATTGCACTCTTCTTTATCATTGGCAATTTTGTTCCATGGAGATTATTAGCAGTAGTCGGTATGAATATTACCTCTACGTACATATTTTAAATTCAAATTTAAATAGTTTTATATATATAATGCAAAGTGCTTAATTTTAACATTATGTTTTTGTGTATGTTTATAGGTTTCGTACCATGTTTGCTCCATGTTTTGTGTTTGTTTTTCATCCCCGAGTCTCCAAGATGGTTGGTAAGTTTATTTATAATTTGCATATAACTTTTATGAATTTGTTTGAATAGATTTTAAAATATGTTTTATTTCCTTATAATGTTATATAATAGGCTAAAAAAGGTCGTGATAAAGAATGTCGTTCTGCTTTGCAACGCCTTAGAGGTTCTGATGTCGACATTTCTCCTGAAGCAAACACAATTAGAGTATGAAAAATTTCAATTTTAAAAAATAAAGAAAAGTCTATATATGATCAAACAATATTGATAAATTCAATAAAATATTAAATATGTTTTGCAGGAAACCATAGAAATGTCAGAACTTGAAGGTGAAGCTAAAATGAGCGAATTGTTTCAAAGACGATATGCATATCCTTTACTTGTAAGTATTTAATAATAGTTAAATATATATATATATATATAGCTTCTAATGAAATGTGAATGTTTTCAACATTTTTGAATAATTATGTAATGACATATATATATATATATATATATTTTGTATACAGATTGGAGTTGGTTTAATGTTTTTACAACAATTGAGTGGGAGCTCTGGTGTAACATATTATGCTAGTAGTCTCTTCCAAAAAGGAGGTAACTTAATTTGCATACATATTTATAACTTAAAAGTAAATAATATGAATATGTATTAATGTGTAAATAAATTATGTATGTTATTTGCAGGATTTCCAAGTGCTATAGGCACATCTGTAATAGCCATGATCATGGTTCCAAAAGCAATGTTGGGAACAATTATTGTCGATAAATTAGGGAGGAGAACACTCCTAATGGTTACTTTCACTCTTACCAAACTTATAGATTCTATCAAATTAATTATAAAATTACGAATTTTCTTCTTAATCCTTAAAAAAAACATATTTTTGAATAGGCTTCTTGTGCTGCAATGGGGTTAAGTGCTTTGCTCTTAAGTGTTTCCTACGGTTTTCAGGTGATTTTAATTCTAAATTATCCATATAAATATCTAATGTATGAATATGCAACCTTTTATTAGCTAATTATATTGTCTTATTAAATTTTGTTAAATGTGGATCAGTCGTTTGGAATTCTTCAAGATATCACTCCAATCTTCACTTGCATTGGCGTATTGGTATAATAACCTACAAAATTAAAACAAAAATACATAACATTTAATTTTAATTAGTTATAACTTTATGGTTTATGTTAACTTATTTGATTTCTGATAAATTTTAGTTGGTGATTTATGAAATGTATATATAGGGTCATATTGTATCATTTGCAATGGGAATGGGAGGATTACCATGGATTGTAATGGCTGAGGTATCTAATCATTTTTAATTTCATATAAAAAAACAACATAGTCATTTTCAAATATACAATATAAAAATTCTAACTTTTATGTTTTAATGTTTAATTGTAGATATTTCCAATGAATGTGAAAATGTCAGCTGGTACTTTAGTAACCGTAACAAATTGGTTATTTGGTTGGGTTATAACTTATACATTCAACTTCATGTTACAATGGAATGCATCAGGTACACTAATTATATAATAATATAAACATATTAATTAATATAATTACCATTTTTATTACATCATGTGATTGATTATGTTTTATTGTTTTATTATTTTGTGTGTTAAAGGAATGTTTTTCCTCTTCTCAATGGTCTCTGCTTCTTCGATTGTATTTATATACTTTCTGGTGCCTGAGACAAAAGGACGATCACTTGAAGAAATACAAGCATTGTTCTCCCACTCTCTACAATAATAATATCGGTTTCTTTTATGTAAAAATTATATCATATAAATCGATTTATTGTAATTGGTGTGAGTTTGAATGAGTTTTGTTTATGGATTGATTTTCTGTTTGTGAAAAATGGTAATAATAAATTTGTATATTTACGATTTTTGAAAAAAAATGCATGGTTTTGGTTAGTTATATTGCAAAGAAAATATTCGTACTAGTTTTTCTCAAATGATGATATGGTTAACTTAATTAATGTAGACATAATTAACGACTAGTAAATGAAAAATAATGTTTTATCTAATCCACATTTGATATCAAATTAATGTGGTTGTTGTATACTAATCAAAAACAATAAGTAGATCAAAAACTAGGATATCATATAATAAAAATCCGAACGGGTATTTAAGAACGAAGAATTCACAAAACTACACCGTTTCAACGATTTCTTCACAAAACTACACATAATTCAATATTTTTATATGTTTGCATCATTTCAAAATTTTAAATGTTTGATTTATTTTTTAAAAAATTACTAAATTTAAAATATTTTCATTTGGATTCGTTAATTAGTATTTAGGGTATAATATTGAAGGGGTATTATTGTGTGGGTGAGGTTTATTTGAATTTAATTTTGAATATTTTAATGTATTTTTGAAAATTAACTTTGAAATAGTGTAGTTTTGCGAATTATAATTCAAAAGATAAATGTGTAGTTTTGTAATTGTCCTTGTAACAACTAGATACCGGTAAATTTTCACAAAAAGAAATGCACATTTATCTTTTGAATTATAACTCTTAACACCAAATGTTGGCCTAAAATTATAACAAAGCAAAGGAGATGTGTTGTAGACTTGTAGTACGTGTATGAAAAGTCGTTATATATTATAAAACAGTAAAAGTAAACAAAAAGGGCATTTGGTCTAGTGGTATGATTCTCGCTTAGGGTGCGAGAGGTCCCGAGTTCAATTCTCGGAATGCCCCCTTTCTTCTTTTAGTATTTTTTTAATTTCAACTTTACCTGCAATCTTGCAGTTACTGTATATACATAAAAAAACAAACTTTATTGAGCAATCAGATCTCATCGAAAAATCAATCGATTTCTAATATTTTGATAACAGTAAAGAGAAAGAATCAAACAAAATTAATTTTTTTTTTATGGCATGGAATTGATTTCTTCTTCTTCAACCTTTCTAAACTCATCTCTGTGTATAACCCTAATCTCCATTATCGTCTTCTTCATCTTCCTCACTTCAACAACCACCACTCCCACTTTCTCCGTTCATCGGAATCGTTATCTTCTCGACGAATCCAACAACTTCACAACACAATCTTCGATCTCCGATTCAAAACCGTCTTGCTCCTCTTCGAGATCTCACGATAATGGCGTCATCGACTATTTCTCTCTTCACTTCTGCGTCTTTAACGAAAACTTACTCATATCGATCACATCCTTGTCTCTTCTTATCCTCTTACACTTCTACATCCTAATCAAAACAGCACAGACTCACTTCTCCACCGTCACGACCAAGCTCGCCGATCGATTGAATCTGTCTCCGAGCATGGCTGCCGTGACTCTATTGGCTTTGGGTAACGGCGCGCCGGACGTGTTCGCTTCCGTCGCAGCCTTGCGCGGTGGTCAGTACAGGACAGGTTTCGGAGCCATCTTATCCGCTGGGACATTCGTCTCTGCCTTCGTCGTTGGATTCGTTGCGATTTACGCGGCGCCGTTTCCTGTGGACGCTTCGTGTTTTGTTAGGGATGTGCTCTTTTACATTGTAGCTGCTTCTTCGTTGTTTTATGTTTATTTGAGTGGAGAGATATTTGTGTGGCAAGCTATAGGGTTTGTTGGGTTTTACGTTTTCTTTGTTTGTTTTGTGTTTTGGATGGATTTTGGTGTAAATGTTGAGAAAGGGAGAGTTTTTATTAGTGAGGAAGAGAAGGATTTGTTGAGGGGTAAGGATTGTGAGGTTGGAGATAATTTTGAGAGTTACAAATCAGAGAAAGAACATCGGTTTTCTCGGATTTTTCGGGTTTATGGGAAGGTAAAAGTCTTCTCTACGCGCATGTTAGAGATTCTTTTGTTGATCATAGTTATGTTTGGTACACAACTTTGATCATAATGGAATCTGATATTGTTGAGTTTAGATTATGTGCTTAAAGGCTTTGATGTAATGATAAAGTATGTTTGTTAGTCTAGTGAGTGATCATTGTAAGTAGCTTTAGGTAGTTTCAAGTTGGATTGTAGCTGTGTTTACAGGTCAAGAACAATCGTTGAGTCTGGTAGTTAAAGAGCTAACATTTCAAAACAGAAGTTGGACAAATTGAGTTTGTGTATACTCATTAATCAAAACTCTCTATGATATGCATTTCTTTAGTGAAGTCGATTATAGGAGTTTGCCGGTTTTGATCCATGATGATAAGTTTGATAGAAATCTCAAGTATTTGTCTGATTTTGCTTTCTTTACTGTGATTGCAGATCTCGAAGATGTGGGAAACTCCGGTAACAGTTCTTTTGATGCTAACGATCCCTAAGACTTCTCCTTCTGAATGGTCTCGGTTTTACCGATCTGCCAACATTGTATGCTGTCCTCTCGCCCTTTTGTACGCTTGCAATTCCTTTGTACCATTAAACCACCCAATTTCATTCCTTTTTCCAAACACACATCTCCCACTTTGGCTTGTCGTCCTCTTCATGACGTTTTCCCTTGCTTTCCTACACTACACAATCGAAAAACAGCCTCCAAAAACCGAGCAAATGCCTGTCATCCTTATAGCTTTCGTAATGAGTGTTTTCTGGATATCTACAATTGCTGGCGAGCTTCTTAACTGCTTAGCTGCACTAGGAACTCTCCTTAAACTTCCTCCAGCGCTTCTTGGCCTAACAGTTCTCGCTTGGGGGAACTCTGTTGGTGACCTTGTTGCCGACGTGGCAGTTGCAAAGGCTGGTCGGCCAGCAATGGCTATGGCCGGTTGCTTTGCTGGTCCGATGTTTAATATGCTCGTTGGACTCGGATCGGCACTTGTGATACAAACGACTAATGTGTATCCAAAGGCTTACGAGCTTGGGTTCCATGTAGGTATAGTGATGGCATTCGTATTCTTGTTGCTTAGTCTTATGGGATCTCTGTTAGTAATAACCTGGTCTAGATTCAGAGTTCCTAGATTCTGGGGGATATGTCTTGTAGGACTATATGTTGTTTTCACTTTTGTTAGTTTGATTATTGCCAAATTTTCAAGTTGATCATATGCTAATACAAAGTATGTTCATTGGTTATATAAGAGTTCCAGTGTTGAGGAGTTAAAAAAGCCCAAATAGTAATGAATTTATTACACTAGTTAGCTTTTAGTAACTGAGAAAAAGGAAATTAATAAACAAAACATATCTGAAAATAACACAAGAATCTGGACATAAGCCCAACGCTTGACACGACACCTGTTAGCTTTAAAAGCTTCCTACTTTACTCCCGTTGTCTTCTTCTCTTTCTTCTTCATTGTTAAAGTCGAAGAGAAAGGGGAAAAAGCAAAAACCCTAATAAATTAAAGATAAAAACCACCAGATCTTAAAGCTTTGCCGACCAAACACAAGAGGAGGATCAAAGCTTGTTTCTTCTTCAGACATCAACTTCAGATTCTCTCTCACCAACAGCTAACTCAAAGGTCACTCTTTTTTTTTTTTTTGCCTAATTTACTTATTAATTATTTATTTTTTCAGTCCTGTTCTTACATATATTTTGTGAATTTGATGGTGAATACACATGATAAAATATATAGACATGGTATTGTATGAAAAATATCTACTTGTTATGGTGACCTTTGAAAGGAATTTTTGTTGTTTGGTTAATTCTGATAAAAGTAAATTGATTTTCATACTTATTGTTGTTCAGATCTTGTGGCTTAACTTAGAAAATATTGATTAAACAACCTAAAAGTTTTTGTCTTTAATTTTGGTAGAGAATGGATCAACAAGAGCATGGACAGTCCGGAGCTATGAACTACGGCACAAACCCATACCAAACCAATCCCATGACCACCACTGTAGCCGGTAGCGTTGGCCCGACTGCGCAGCCAGGCCAGATGGCTTTCCACCAGATCCATCAGCAGCAACAACAACAGCAGCAACAGCTTACACAGCAGCTTCAAGCTTTCTGGGAGAACCAGTTCAAAGAGATTGAGAAAACAACAGATTTCAAGAACCATAGCCTTCCTCTTGCAAGGATCAAGAAAATCATGAAAGCTGACGAGGATGTCCGTATGATCTCTGCAGAGGCTCCTGTTGTCTTTGCAAGAGCATGCGAGATGTTCATCTTGGAGCTGACACTAAGGTCGTGGAACCACACTGAGGAGAACAAGAGGAGGACTCTGCAGAAGAACGATATAGCCGCTGCTGTGACTAGAACCGATATCTTTGATTTCCTTGTGGACATAGTTCCTCGGGAGGATCTTCGTGATGAGGTCTTGGGAAGTATCCCGAGAGGGACTGTCCCTGAGGCCGCTGCTGCTGGTTACCCGTATGGATACTTACCTCCGGGGACAGCTCAGATAGGAAACCCGGGAATGGTTATGGGTAACCCGGGTGCTGCTTACCCACCTAACCCGTATATGGGTCAACCGATGTGGCAGCAACAGGCACCTGACCAACCTGACCCTGAAAATTAGCGTCGCCTAAGAAACTGTAAGTTTTCCACCTTTCAGTCCGGTTCTGCTTTGAATGATATTAACCTTTGTGTTTCAGTTTTTTTTTGGTTGAAGTACAATGTGATGAGTATTTTCTTGTTTGTGTTTTATTGGCAGATTTCAAGTCTCTCCCCATGTGGAAATAAGAAAGGATGTGACTTTAGAGAAGGAAAATGAAAATAACATATCAGGTTTTCGGAATTGGTGTTGTAGAAGTCTCTTTTAAGTGTTTTATGTCTGTCTATTTGAATATCCTTTCTTAAGGTGAAGTATGAACCAAAAGATTGTATAAAACTGCAAGTGTGGTTGAAATGTGTTATTGTCTATCTTTATCATGTCTCATCACAGAGTAACTTGACCGTTAAAGTATTTTCATTTCTCATGACAAAGGAGAAGGAAAGTGAAAATATTGAAAGAAAAAGACAAAAATATAATGTGATAAAGTAGTATATTATATAGCTTTATCTACAACATGCTTTACTTGGTCATAATTTCTTTACCTAAACTGACCAAGGAAGCTGCAACAATGGCGATGAATAATGATTATGGAGCTTTCATTGAGAAGCTTACAATCTCTCCAACACCTTCTTCCTCTTCTCCTTCTCTGCAGGGCCTTACTTTCGCCCTTAAAGACATGTATGATACAATATTTACAGTTTGTTCCTCCCTCTTTTAATCCAATATAGTTTCATAAGCTTGTTGTTGTTTTTGGTTTAATCAGTTTTGATGTGGAAGGACGCGTAACCGGCTTTGGTAACCCGGATTGGTTAAGGACACATTCAGCAGCTACTTCCACAGCTCCTGCAGTTATGTCTTTGTTAGATGCTGGTGCTACTTCATTAGGCGTTACCATTATGGATGAAATGGCATATAGGTAGGTCTTACTATTATTGTTATTCAGTCTCATCTATGTCAAACTTTGATTTGTGTTATACTTAACATATTGCTGTAACTCAAACCGGTTTTTCTGTTCCTTGGCTATGAAATTGCAGTATAAATGGAGAAAATGCGCATTACGGGACTCCTATAAACCCGATTGCTTTCGATAGAGTCCCTGGTGGATCTTCTAGTGGCTCGGCCGTAGCTGTAGGAGCCGGTCTTGTCGATTTTTCTATTGGTTAGTTGGCGAAAATAGCGAATGTGATGAGCATATTGATCATATAACAGCTAAGTTTGGCATGTTCTGTTTAGTTAGTTCTAAGTGTTCTGCTTTTTACTCAAACAGGAACTGATACAGGAGGAAGTGTAAGAGTTCCAGCATCTTACTGTGGAATTTTCGGTTTCAGGCCATCGCACGGTGCTGTTTCCACTTCTGGTGTTACTCCAATGGCTCAGAGTTTCGACACAGTTGGTAATGAAAACTGCAAACTGAGATGGTAATGGTTTTGAAAAGGTCGAATCGTTGATATTGATGGTTTTGACACTGTCTTTAGGATGGTTTGCTCGGGACACAGACACTTTGAAACGCGTAGGCTGTGTTCTCTTGCAGCAGCCTTGCTTAAGCCCTGCCGAGCCAAGTCCATTGATTATCGCGGATGATTGCTTCAAGCTTTGCAGTGTACCAACCGATCTGTTGGTGCAACCTCTGGTTCGATCCGTGGAGAAATCATTTGAATGTAAGAATCATTCATCATAAGAACATACAACCTTTCTGTTGAAAGTGAAGTTTTTGCTTAAATGATTATTGTTATGTTTCAAGGTAACACTGTAATAAAGAAGTTGAATCTTGGAGAGTACATTGAAGAGAATGTTCCGAGCCTAAAACATTTCAGGAAAAGCGAGGATATCACGAAACAACAAGAGTTCTGTATTCCGTCTCTCATGGCTTTATCGAGTTCAATGAGGTTGTTACAGAGGTAAACACAACTTTCTCATTATATGCTAGAATCAAATTCTAGTAGTTTATATATACATAGGCATGATTAACCAAAGTTTAGGTACGAATTCAAGATGAACCACGGTGAATGGGTCTCATCAGTGAAGCCAGAGTTTGGTCCTGGAATATCATCTCGGATCGAGGAAGCTATCACAACATCAGACGAGAATATGGACCTTTGTCGGTCCGTGAAGTCCGAACTTTCAACAGCTCTTTCAACTTTGCTAGGGGTATAAACCTCTTACTCGCAAAATGTTAACTATGTCGACTAAAAGTCCGGTTTTCAGGTTGGTCTATGTACCAATCAATAGGTCTAATAAGGTTTTGGTTTAGAATGGCTCCGTACCGAATTGCACAACCTTTCATACTAGACTTTATACATATAAACATGTTACATTTAAAGTGCATTTTTGGTAGGAGAAAGGAGTGTTGGTGATTCCAACAGTGCCAGGACCTCCACCACATCTCAAAGCTGATGTGGCTGCACTTGAATCTTTCCGTAGCAGAGCCTTTAGCTTGTTGTCTATTGCCGGTGTTTCTGGTTTCTGCCAGGTAATAAACAACATCAACATGCTCTCTGTCTCTCTCTCTCTCTCTCTCTCTCTCTCTTGTAAAGTCTGTTAAGAACCGGTCTGATTGTCCTGTTTTTTTCTTCTTCCCTTAACAGGTGAGCATACCATTGGGGCTACATGAAAGTCTTCCGGTATCGTTATCATTGATAGCTAACCATGGCTCAGACAGTTTTCTTCTTAGTCTTGTTGATTTTCTTTCCACATGAAGTTCATGTTTTGAGCATGTCTTGTTTGTTTTTCTATAGATTATATACATGTAACAATTAACTAAGACAATTGCAGAAATGCACTTATCTAAAGTTTGTTTTCATTGTTGACAAAAAAAGTTTGTTTTCATAAATACATGTAAAACATCAAATATTTATACGTTGATTGGCCCTATTAGTGCTATTTTAAAACCCTAATGGTCCACTAGGGATATTATAATATAAACATTTTAATTAGTTAAAGAACCCGCGCGTTACGCGGGATATCCGTCTATAATTTATACTCCCTCCGTTTTTTAATGTAGGATTTTCTAGAAAAAAAAATTGTTTTGAAATGTAGGATTTTCTAGCATAATTGACACATATTTTTCTATTATGTCTTACTTATACATTTATGGTTTATCATGTTTATATTTTATCAATCATAATAACAACAATAAACGAGGTTATAAAAGTCATTTTAAACAACTTCTTAATTTGTGATTTTTTTCTAGAAAATCCTAGATTAAAAAACGGAGGGAGTAGTAATTATAAGAAACATTTGTATTTTGTTTATGACGGTTTGACGTTGACTTCGTAAAACATTTTATTATTGTAATAGATATTTAGTTTGACATTAGATATAAACAACTCATTTTATTTTACCAAATTAATGAAAATAAAATTGTTTATGCGTAACTAATGAATGAATATTTTAGTTTATTATAAAATATTAGGATATCAATATGTGATGAAATCTAATTTTACAAACTTTTTAATTTTAAAGAGAAGTAAAGATTATTGTGTATCATTTTTAGTTTCTTTACTATTAATTATTTATTTTTGTCTACAATACATTTACTTTTGTTTTAAGTGGAGATTTTTACCCGTTTTTGAATTGCATCATCATTTGTTTTTTTCTTTAATGTTATTAGAACCTTTTATGTGCTTTTGTTTATTTTATATGAGAGTTATGTTTTCGGTGAATATTTTTAGTGATTATTAACATTTGGTTTAAGAAGATTATTGAGAATAATTTATCTATTATTTAATATGCGTAGTCATAGAGTATTTGAATATTAAATTTATAATGTTTGACCTTTATTTATCTATATATATTTAAGTTTATTTTTTTATATTTGTTATTGTAGATAATGTAATGTTTATTTTATTATTAAATGATTTTATGTCTTTCATGATTTCTTATTTGATTTTTATTAATATTAAATGAATTTTATTAAATTTTTAATTTTATTTATGTATTTAATATTTTTGATGATGATGGGTTACTCTATGGAGAGAAATTCTTCTTCTTTTATAGTATAGATAGATGAGATCTCATGAGATTGATACATTACTTTTATTCCATGATAAAACACGCCATGGTCGTACATTATCTGTATTTGAAAAATATATCCCATCAAATTTAGCAGCCCATATACGTACTTGACCACATCGAGGAACAAGCCTTGTTCCTGCATTGTATACTTGAACGTCGAAAGAATACTCGAATTTTACTCCATGTCTTAAAATGCAATTATATGTTGTTAAGTCAAGAAACTCATCATGAAATGTAATGATATATGGTGTATCATTAAATTGCAAAAAATGTATGCCAAAATCATCGACTCGTGAACGACAATGATATTCAAGAATATGACCAGGAGCGAGTTGATTAAGTAGTACAACATGATTGTGTTTACAACGGCTTTCATGTAACCCAAAATATGAAACAATAATTAACATAAAAAATATTAGGTGATTCATTTTTTTTGGATCTAAGGTTTGCTAATGGAGTGTTAAGAGTATAGTATTTATAATTAATTTCATTATATATTTAATAAATTTACGTTCATAGTTTTTGGTCAAAGTAAGTTTATCATTTATACAGTCAATAAAATTGGAGTGTATCACTTGGATACATCTTCGGCAAGATATATTTTCCTTTTTATTTGGTAATTGCAAGATATATTTTTCTTTAATTAACAATCTTTTAATATATATAAATATATATATATATATATTTTTTGGTCAACATTAGCTATCTTTTATCTTTTAATTGTGTAAAAAGAAACATCCATCATATTTTGTCTCTTTTTTGTTTTTTTTTTCCTTTTCCGTTGGTCTTTATGATTTATGATTTTGGGTATTATTACTTAAAGCAACAATAACATATTCAAATAACTTTTTCTTTTTGTCAAATAAAATAAAAACATATTCAAATAACTAACCGAAACAAATAACTAACTGAAACAAATAATTAATTAAAAATAAAAAGTAAGTCTTCAACGTCAACCTTTTGATTTATGCTTGCATCATATGTGTTATAAACGTTTTTGTGTAACTTCTTAAAACATTGATATAACAATTCACACACATAGTGAGATAGATATCAAATGAACTAATATTTCATTACAACTTTTAGTTATATATGTTTATTTTTTATTTTTTGGCCACCTTGGTTATATATGTTTATAAATGCTTTTGTGGAAACATTTGTTAGTTTTAGGAATTGAAACAAATAATCATGCAAATGATCAGGACTAAGGCTTATTCATAAAAAAGGTAAATATTATCCATAAAGTACACAAAAAGTTATAAGATTACAATTTAAAATGGAATAAAATGTAACTTGACAAACTTTTAGAACTATTGGAAAATTTATGGCTTAACATTTATTTTTAGAATTGACTTTTTTTTTTATTTGTAGAAAAGAAAACATCAAACATATATATTATTTTATAAGTTATGAGAGATGAATACATTTTTTTTATTCCATGATAATACACGCCATGGTTGCACACCATTTTTGTTTGAAAAATATATCCCATCAAGTTTAGCAACCCATATACGTACTTGATCACATCGAGGATAAAGCCAATTTGCTCGGTACACTTCAAGGTCAAAAGAATACTCGAATTTAACTCCATGTCTTAAAGTGCAATTAAATTGTGTTCTTTTGGATATATCATCATGAAATGTAATGATAAATGGTTTAGCATTAAATTGCAAAATATGTGTGCCTAAATCATCGTTTACTGAATGACAATGATGTTCAAGAACACGACCAGGAGCGAGTTGATTAAGTAGTACAACATGATTGTATTTGCAACTGCCTTCATGTAACCCAAAATATGAAACAATAATTAACATAAAAAATATTAGGTGATTCATTTTTTTTTGGATCTAAGGTTTGTTGATGGAATGTTTGCTAATGGAGTGTTAAGAGTAGTATTTATAATTACTTTCATTAAATTTAATAAATTTACGTTCATAGTTTTTGGTCAAAGCAAATATCTATTACCATTAATTCACTATTTTATTTATAAAGTCAATAAATTAGAGCGTATCACTTGGTCAAGATACACAACTAATTTGTTTCTATTCAAACAATGAAACAATAAACAAATCATTTACATAATTTTCGAGATCAACCTACACGAGTGGTATACATTCTGAATGGATGTATAATCGTTTTAAAATTAGATGAGAAAGTATAAAATTAATATATATCACCAATATATTTTAAAGTGTTATATTTAGGGATTTTTCGGATTATATATATAGAGTGTTGAATTTTAAGAAGATTTCCTTAAATTACAAATTAGGCGAAAAATACCATCAAAAGTTTTTTCCCTAAAATTCCATTAAAAATCTTTTTCGACCAAAATTTTTAAACAAAAAAAACAATTTTAATATTTTAAATTTTAATAAGTAAATAGATAGTTATTTTTGAAAATATGTATGAATAAATGTTTAGCAAAGAAGAGTTTGAAATAATAGAGGACGGTAAAGATTGAGAGGGAAGGAGAGAGAGAATAGAGAGAAAGGAGGGTAAAAGAGTCTTTTCCGACATCTGAAAAACCCCAAAACATTTACCTAATTTCCTTATAACCTTTGTATATCCACCTTAAATTCTCTATATACTAACTAGGTGCGACACCCGCGCTATACGTGAGGTAAAATTTTGTTATCCTTAATATTATAATTAGGCTTATATAATAAAAAAATTATTTTATGTTTTAAATTAATCTTAGAAAATAAATAATATTGTATAACGAATAATAATGTATAACGAATACAATTTATTTTAGATATAAATATATACTTAGTTAACTATAAATATAAATTTATGTTTACGACAAATTATCCAAACTTTATATATATCACCATATTTATATATATATATATATATATATATATATATATATATATATATATATCAATACCACAATGAAAATATACAAAAATATTAAAGAATGTTATAGTCGTTGGAATTTTCAGAAAATAATTAGAAAAACTTGAAACGTTATAACATACATTATTTCATAAAATAATTTTATCATCGTATAAAATAAAACATAATTTATTTTAAAATGTATGATAATTTTATATTAAGGTAATTAAGTTAGACACACAAATATCGTGAAAAGATAGACATGAAATAAAAATATTTCGTAGATTTAGATCGACACAAAACAAAATAAAATTGTTAAAACTATAAGGACTAAAACGCAAAAAACTAAAAATATCATAAAACCTTTCTCGTCGCGACGCGTAGACGTTTTGTTTCTTTTTTAATAGTATAAATATCCATATATCTTAAACCGACACTAATACTATATTGGACTTAGGCCCAAACCCTACCCAAATTTTACAAATAAATAAAGTCGTAAGTGATTAATTTTAGTTTCAAAAGCAAAATTATCGATGCCCTTCTCCCTCTCTCTCTTGTTCACACTTTTTCATCGACCGATGAAACAACAACAACAATAGTCACAGTGAAACCCTTCTTCTTCCTTCAACAAAATCGTTCCGATGCAAGATTTCTTCGGATCTGTTCGTCGATCTCTTGTTTTCCGGCCAACCACCGACGAAGATAACCTTGAGAATCAGCCTCCGTTCCCCGGCGTTCTCGCCGATAAGATCACTTCCTGTATCCGCAAATCGAAAGCTCTAATCAAACCCTCCTCCTCCTATTCGTCATCGCCTCCTTCTACTACCACCACCGTACTAATGGCGCCTCCGATTTCGTGGAGGAAAGGTCAGTTAATTGGCCGCGGCGCCTTTGGTACGGTGTATATGGGTATGAATCTCGATTCCGGGGAGCTTATCGCAGTTAAACAGGTTTCAATTAGGGTTTCTGATTTTTAACCTAATTTCTGCTTAATTTTGGTTTACTTTGGATTTGATTGTTAATTTGTTTAAATCATGATATATACTTAGGTTTTGATTACAACCAATTGTGCTTCCAAGGAGAAAACTCAGGTTTTGTTTGCATATGTGTTTCATTGAGTTTTCTTATTCAACTTCTAATGATTTTTTTTTGTACGGACGAGTTACTCATGACTAAAGTTTCTATCTTGGTGCTATCAAGGCTCATATTCAAGAGCTTGAAGAAGAAGTTAAGCTTCTCAAAAACCTCTCACATCCAAATATAGTTGTAAGTAACTGTGGCTATTTACTTATTCTCGATGCAACACTTCCACTGTTTTTATCTAATTCGGGTATTTATTGTCTTGGCTGTAGAGATATTTGGGTACAGTGAGGGAAGATGACACGTTGAATATCCTTCTTGAGTTTGTTCCTGGTGGATCTATATCATCGCTCTTGGAGAAGTTTGGACCTTTTCCTGAATCAGTAAGTCATGCTTGAATGTTTTTTTTGTCTCGATCTCTTGGAATGTTTGTCGTGCTTAAGTGTTGAATGATTGGATTAGGTTGTAAGGACATACACAAGGCAGCTGCTTTTTGGATTGGAGTACCTTCACAGTCATGCAATTATGCACAGGGACATTAAAGTAGCATTTTTTTACATACTTTATAAAGTGCTTACGGTTTGAGTCTTTGCTCGTGAATGATAATATTCTATGTTACCTGTTCTCAGGGGGCTAATATCCTTGTGGATAACAAAGGATGCATTAAACTTGCTGATTTTGGGGCATCTAAGCAAGTAGCCGAGTTGGTAAGTCAGTTTTTTTGGTTTCTTTAAGTTATATCACAGGTAGCTTTTTGGTCTATGTACTTTATTTTTTGATAACCCCTTACACAACATATTCTTCATAGTGATTCAATGCGATTGACATAATTTTATATCTAGGCTACAATTTCTGGTGCGAAATCAATGAAAGGGACACCCTATTGGATGGCTCCAGAAGTTATTCTTCAAACTGGACATAGCTTGTAAGCACTCAATTCAAGTGTGTGTGTGTAGATAGTAATGTATATGTCACTGATATCACATACTCACGTGGCTATTAATTTGTAACTCTGGTATATTATTTCCAGCTCTGCTGATATATGGAGTGTGGGATGTACAATAATTGAGATGGTGACTGGACATGCTCCTTGGAGTCAGCAGTATAAAGAGGTATTTTATTTCCTACTCGTGCTTTGAATTCTTGGAAGGAATTTGCTTCTTAATTACAGGTTGACATACTTTCGTTTCAGGTTGCTGCTATTTTCTTCATTGGAACAACAAAATCACATCCTCCAATACCTGATTCTCTCTCCTCTGACGCAAAAGACTTTCTGCTCAAGTGTCTGCAGGAGTAAGCTAGCTATTTTGCTTACGAATTGTTAATTTTAGAATTCAAAAGTAAATTCTATCACTACTATCATGTCTTCTCTATGGGATTGCTGAATCATGTTTCGTTTTGGCAGGGAACCAAAACTGCGTCCGACGGCATCTGAGCTGCTTAAGGTGAACTATACACAGTTTAAGTAATACACCTCAAGATCAGACTGAAATTTTCTGAGTGCACTTTTTATTGATTCTGTTCTATTTGCAGCATCCTTTTCTCACGGAAAAGCACACACAATCTGCTTCAACTGATCTTGATTTTGTGGTGGTGGGTGCATCTTGACCATTTTTTGAATATGATATAAGTTTTTTTTGAAGCCATCTTGATAGGATCATTTTTGTTATTTCCAGAACAATGCTACTACACCTCCATTGTCACATTTACCTAACACGAAGAGCTCGTAAGTTCCGAAATTTAGGCTAAACCAAAAAGTATGAAAATCAATTTTGGGTATTGTGAAAGATTCTAACTGTTTATTGTCTGCTTCCTTTGTTTCAGTCCAGATTATGCATGCAACAATGTAGGAGACATGTGTAACCTGGGCAGTCTGAATTATTCACTTGCTCAGCCTGTGAGATCAATCCAAACCAACAATTTCTGGCAACAAAATGATAATGGAGGTGATGAAGACGATATGTGTATGATTGGTGATGAAGACGATATGTGTATGATTGGTGATGAGGATTTCTTGACATTTGACGAAGAGACAAGGCCTACCCTTGAAACCAATAGGGATCTGAAGAAGGTAAAGATACAGATGATTTATATTTCTCATCTAGCTTTCTAGTGACCAACGTCTCAGCTTTTGTTTTATTGAGTCCAATTTATTCTGTGAACATCATTTATTTAAATCTATGTTGACAGAACTGTGATGCCATAAGTGATATGTCTAATGCTTTGAGGTCTGAATTTGACGAAAGTCCTGGTAATGGAGAGAAAGAGACTAAAATGAGCATGGAAGTTGACCAGGCTTCATACTCAGAGGACGACGAGGAGCTTACTGAGTCAAAAATCAAAGCTTTCTTAGATGACAAGGTGCTCCATGCATATACTACACTTATTAGGAGTCTCTGTATTTTAGATAAGTTACTCTATGTGAGTCATTAACATGGTAGGGAATATATTAATGTTAGGCTGCAGACCTAAAGAAGTTGCAGACGCCTCTATATGAAGAATACTATAACAATTTGAGTATATGCTCTCCCAGTGGTATGGAGAGTAATTCAGGTAACAGTAAAAGAGAAGACAGTGCTCGTGGTTTCCTGAAACTGCCTCCAAAAAGCAGGTCACCTAGTCGGGTCCCTTTTGGTGGTTCACCTTCTCGAGCAGCAGAAATAACTAGTAATTCCAAGAGCCCAGGAAGTGGTGGTAGTCATGAATTGAATATGTACAATGATGGTGAAATTGATGATACTAAACAGGAATCAAGCAGCCAAAGGTTAGTCGGGCAAGAGAAAATTTTGTTTGAGATTTAAGTTATGATCATTAATGTTTCATAGCCATTGTCAAATAAGGATTTCATTTTTACCCTTCGCCAATGGTTCTTAAGTTATGTCCTTCATTTTCATCTGCATGAATTTACTGGTTTTGGTTTTGCAGTGTTGCTTTGTCAGAGATAGAGAAGAAGTGGAAGGAAGAGCTTGACCAAGAACTGGAAAGAAAGAGACAAGGTAAGTCCCTTTGCGAAGATCATGATTGCACACTGAACAGTTTCTTGTGTGTTTTATTATATCGGATACTTGCATGACAATGTTTCCTGATTTCTAGATCAATGAACAAGACTACTTTATTATAAATCAACTCGTTGAATTGTAGTATATGTTGTTGCAGAGATCATGCGTCAAGCAGGGTTGGGAACATCCCCGAGAGAAAGAAGCTTGAGCCGACACAGAGAGAAGTCAAGGTTTGCATCTCCAGGAAAATGACATGTACAAAGATCTCCTTTTGTCTCTCAGGCTGTTTTTACAGGCAAGGTAGGCCAGAGACAGGTACTGATGTCTTAATCCTCCGCACTTGTGACCTTTTGATTGCCCAACTAGTATGTATATGTGTAACTATTATTTGCGACAAGAGCTAGACTCCAGGTTTGGTCGTAATATATGATTCTGAACCGATTTCTGAAAGTATTAGTGTGTGTAATGTGAGAATGTCAGGTGCATATTGAAGTGCACTTACAAATGGTAAAACTTTGAGTTTGCACGCAGTTATGTTCCAAATATGAAATGTAACTTGTCTCAACCAAAAAGAGTAAACCCGTCAGGGTAGTTCCAGCCCTGAAGCACAACACGAGGAGGCTTCTTCATGCCTGTGGGAGCTGCAAATGAGATCTTACAAGACATTGATTCACCTGGAACTAGTGAGAAATAGTTGTCTGAGTAATGTACAGGCAGAATCCTTGTGTCTTGATTCTCTGTATCTGCATTGTGGACTGAGAAACGAAGGAAGAAAGCAACTCCTGGATCAGATCCTTTCATTTCCACGGTTTTCAAACCGCGGTTACTATTGGCAGATACAACACATCTACTAAAGAGCCTCTGAAGTAAACCCATATCACGTTTTTCTTCTTCTTGAATAACGTTCATAGCTGAGCCAGCTCGTGATGTATTATGAACATTGATCTCCAGCTCGTACTTTGGACCGACCATAACTGAATCGCAAGTGATCTTGAGAGGTATTTTCTTGTTCCTGTAGGGCTCTAAGAGCGTGTAGTCTTTCCCAGGCAGATGTAGCCAGTAGAAGTTCCGCGATATAACTTTTTTGTCCGAGGCATGGTACAGTTTGAGAAGAAGGAAGTACACAGGCTTCGGGTTCTCTGATTTCGGGTATTTAAACTCTGATATTTGCACAACTTTCTTCGACGGTGCAAAGACTTTTTTGAACACTTTGAAGTATTGGCAGTTTCCGTTAAGGTCCCATACTGATGCCTCTATTGCCACATCTGATAGCTCCACAGAAGTTGTATTTACAACCTGTGGGCGATCACAACACAATAGCACATGATTTTCAGACAGAACTTATTAGATTTTCGCTTCAGAGGAGTTACAGGAAATCACACTGACCTCAAAATAGTAACTTGCCAGGTTCAGTTGGACATGGACTGGCTCTGCAGCGCAACGACAGCCATAGAAACTGGCTGTTTGGTCGAGAAGATGATCGTAGAACTGACCTCTGAGACCAGTCCATGGATTTTGATTCTTCCAGATCAAGACACCAGTGTACTTTGTCCACATCCGCGAACTCCAGCCCTCGATTAAAGCTCTGTACTGAATGTAGTTCACAAGTTGAGCCTATCATAGAGAAAAAACATTCAAGTCATTAGAGATCAGGCTAAGGCTATAGAACGGACAAGATCCCAAGTTCACCTTTATGCAGAAGTCATCGAGATTCTTGGGAGCACCGTACATGAGGATCTGGTCATGAACTTTTCCAGGCTTAGAATATGGAATGTATTTGTGGTAATCCCACATTCGATTCGGCACTTCTTCGACAAACCCTTCCAAACCCTTCTTAAACAGAGGAATCTCCCAACCTTCTGGTGGCATTGTTGCTCTTATCGTATCCGCAACTGGCATTCCAACAGAACCAACCTCCGGATTGAAACCAAACTTATAAAATGTGTCTTTAAAGAAATCTTCAGGGTATTGAATCTCATAAGGACCGTCGGAAAAGTTTCCTTTTCCATCTGCAAAGCCGTCCCACATAGATCCTTGAATATAAACTCTACTACCATCAAGATAAACACTAGGATCTGGATCTTGGTCTGATAACACTTGGGATTTGAAATAAGGGTGAAGCTTCAGGTCTTGATATAGAGCCTCGTTTATGTCTTTAGGCGGAACTTGTTCGTTGCCACCAACCCAAAGAGCTAGGCTTGGATGGTTTCTCAAAAGCTTGACGGTGTCACGAGCACATAAAAGGAATAAGTTGTGGTCTAATGGTCCGTTTGGATTTGATACCGGTACACCTCTTCCATCAACATCTCCAGTGATCCAAAACTCTTGCCACACCTGAGAGTTAATAAGATAAACTTCAAGAAATGGCAATGAATTTCAAAGATAGGGAATGTACTTTTAGAATCATACCAACAAACCATAGATATCACAAAAGTGATAAAAATCCGGCCTTTCAGCCAACCCACCGCCCCAGCAACGGATCATGTTCATATTCATATCTGCATGGAACTTTATGTCAGTTCTGTAACGTTCTTTAGAGAGGCGTAACAGCCCATCTGATACTATCCAGTTGCCACCACGGATGAAGATCGGCTCTCCATTGATTTTGAACAGCCTGGAAAAAAAGATGCTGAGACTCCACAGAACGATTCTTAGTCATCTCAAGCTCAAATTGAAAAATATATAAAGCTTGCCTTCCACCAGTGACACTATCAATATCACTCTCTATCTTACGAAATCCAAATGGCTGCATCCATGAATCAGATTCCCCGAATTCTTTCACGGAGACAGTGATCAAGACGTTATAAAGGTTTTGCTTTCCCATCCCGTTGGGCCACCATAACTCAGGTTTATAGAAAAAGAGCTGATAGTTCACTATCTCATTAGCTTCCAGTAGACAGATCAGACACCTAAAGAGAGCAAGTTATCTAAGTCGTAAGAAAGTGACTTACCGGTTTAAATGTGTGGTGAATATGTCCTTGAGCAGGGATCAAAACATTCTCTGTCTGAAGATGCTCTACTAAACAAACACCGTTTTCGAGTTCGGCTGTTACTTGGATATTTACAGAACAGTGAACACTCCATTTGCTTTTGTTTTCAAGTTCAGCAGTTACATGCAAGTAAGCCCTTTTGTAACGGTCAAAGAAGGTTGAGACCAAGTGGGGATCGATTATTCTTACAGGCTGCAACCAAAACAATCAGTTGCTATCAGCGATTCACAACATTCACAGTAAAAACGCGCTCCATGAAGAAACTCAGAAGATATCACACTGGAAAACAGTGAAAATCGACTAAACTAACCCCGGTAACAGATATTGACACTTCATCCCATATGCCAGTATTTCGATCCCTACAAGGTTTCCGCAGTGAATGTCTTTTAGCCATCTGATAAGCTCGATTTTCGAACAGAACCAAGTAAAAAACATTACCTTATCGGACAAATCCAGTCCCAACCTTCCACATACTGTGCAGCTACATCTTTTCCAATCTGTAATGGATATTCTTATAGTGCCAGGATGATCCGGTGGATGAACGATAACAGCAAGTAGATTGTTATCAGGATGCAGAATATCGGTAATGTCAAGTGTATGCCTGCGAAACATTCCTTTGGGAAGCACTGTCTTGTGACCATTTAGATACACTTCCGCGGAGTAGTTTATAGCGCGAAAATTCAGATGCACATATTGATTCAATAGCTGCAAATTCTTAGACATATTAAAAGAGGACACAAACAACATAGTGAAATAGCAAGTTTTGTTAAGACACAAAAACACATAGTGAAACATCAATGTGTTATAATCATAATATTACAAGAGACTAATTAAGGTGACTCACTCTTTTACATTGGAAGCTTGTGAAGAACCAGAATGTGTAGTAGTCTCTTCCAGAATCAGCAATATCTATGATGGTTTCGTTTTGTAGACCATAGAAAGGATCTGGTACAGCTTTGTTCTTCACTAATGTGCCTAAAACACTGTCCAAAGAAGAACACTAAGAACCCATATCACCAAAAAAACTAAAAAACCATTCTTGCATGTAACAAGAAGAGGGAAAGTGAAGAAGAGATTACGTTCCGGGGACGACGGCTTCCATCCACCGAGAATCGATGGTCGGTGGATTAGTGGTGGTGAGATGGACGCCGTCGTCGTTGACCTCCGTAGATCTAGCCGCTAACCACCCGGAGTCTAAAACTATTTTTCCTATCTCAGCCATTTTAGTTTCTGATGAAGCAATGCTATTTTCGATGGATTTGCATCAAACAACACTTGAAAGTTGAAAACTTGGTGGACTTGAGACGACTACGCACTTCAGAGTCCACTTTTTGGGAAAAAGAAAAACATACTTTTGAATGGATAAGACAAAAGTAGATTAGAACAACTAGTTTGTCACTTTATTACGTCATAATCGATAATCTCAAAACTTTTTTAAAAAAAAGGAAATCCAATTTAGACCGTAGTTAAAGAGGCCTGTGATGACTCTAGTGGCATTTTAATATGGGAAATATGGGTGTATAATAGAAAGTAGGAGGTTAATTTGCTAAAATTAAAGGGGTTTTTGAGAGAGAGTTAAATGACTTTTTTTGCCCCTCTCTCTCTCCTCTCTTTCTCTCTCCTCTCTTTCTCTCTCCTCTCTTTCTCTCTCTTCTCGCTCTCTTCTCTCTCTAAATAGAAAGTGGGCGTGTAATTCCCAGAAAATAGATGACTATAAATTAAAACGTTTCCTTTTTTGAATAAAACATTGACTATGTATCAAATAACTATCTCAAATCCGAAATAGATGGATGTGTAATTAGCAGAAAATAGATGACTATAAATTAAAACAGTTTACTCTTTTGGATAAAACATTGACTATGTATCAAATAACTATCTATTTTTCATTCAAAATTTGTTAAATCTTCTGGATCGGCTATATTATACAAATAATTCTACGAATAGTCGACTATTACTTGAAGAATATTTAACTATTTTTGTATTAATAGTTACACATGATAATAAACATCTATTTTTAGTCGAGAGAAAAAGTTATTTCTTGATTAATTTTTTCATGTTTCATGTTTAACTTGCCGACAATGTTGAGAAATAGCCTTCTATTTCTAACACAAAATAATATCGAAAATAGAAGGTTATATCTAACACAAAAAGGTAAGAGAGAGAGTAAGGGTAAAACTGGAATTAAATTTTTTTTTGTTATTTTTGCAAGTTATTTTTGCAAATTCGTACAACTTTTTGTTAAAAGTGCCAATTACACACCCACTTTCTATTATTCATCAAATAAACCCTTTTAATATCTATCAACACATGGCCTTCTCATATTATTTTATCTAAAGCTTGGCTCAAAACATAAAGGCAAACAAAAGAGAGGGAAAGTTATGAGTAAGATTCTTGTATCCAATGATAGCCCAATATCTTCACAAGAATTGAAACCCAATTCAACTAAAACAACAACAAATTATAAAATTAAAGAAAACAAATGAAAAAGAGGTTCGTAGCAAATTTACAAATTCCTTGCAAATAAATTAACAAAAAAAAAAGAAAGCAAATTGTTGGGTAGAAGTTGTTTTTTCTTTTTAAATTTGATGAAGAAAAAAGAGGTTTGGTTTGTTGGTTGTGGAAAGAGGAGTCAAAGACCAAGAAGGAAGTGAAAAACATCGCTTAAGGAAATGATACCTTCAACACGTTTGCTTCCTGCTTCAACTATCACAAGCCTCCTTACACCTGTTTTATGAATGTTCTCATCTACCATTGTTCATGTGTATGTTTGTGTAATGAAGAGAAACAAAAGCTGAGAGATGACGATACCTGGATTCGCCAGCCGCTCCATCACTTTCAGAAGAGAGTCTGTTCGCAAGCACATGTGACATCTCTGCCCGCTGAATATTCCATAAGGCGGACTCGCATCTTGCCCCAACTGCAGCGCCTGAAACCACATTCACATTCTCAAATTGTTAACCACATTATTACATATATAACATTTCATCTAGTTTGTGTTCATCTGAACACGTTCGAAAAAGTTAGGAAGAAGACAATTTTTGAGTGATATCTTATAGATGGGCATGTTAGACTTCAGCAAGCTCGAAAAAAGAGAAAACTTCGATGCGACACGAGATGGATCTTGGCTTATAACGAGAGCCTGATAGGTTTACCTGGTTAACTGTCATGTCATCAAGATGAATCTGTGCGTATGCTTTATCTTTAGCCAGAGCGGTTATGTCACTGTGATCAGAAAACATGCATTAAAAATATGGATGCATAAGACATATCATGTCTAATAATGGATAAAGGTTTACCTTCGGGAGTATATGTCAATAAGCGAGTCATTGTCATCCACTACTGGAATCGAACTAACTCCAGCTATTAAAAACCAGAAAGCACACGAGATATCAGAGATATAGATGAAGCACGACGATTCATCCATTTCCATAGATAAAACAGGAGCAAGATGAGATTACCTTGAACTAATAATGAGAGCGCAGAACCCAAAGAAGCATGTGGTCTCAACGTAGCAAGAGTTTTGCTACTTGAATCTCCGATTCTAGGGACCCAAGTACCCAGGGGAATTGAACAAATGGGCTGTTGAAGGATTGGCAAAGAGCTAGACGAATGTCTAAAGTATCTGCAAATACCTGGAAGAATATGATTACATTAGAGCTAAAGTGTCTGTTAAGAAGCATGAGATTTCAGAAAAATTATATACAACAGACAGAAAGTGTGTAACTAAAGTTTGGGACATGGTATTCCAACTATAAAAGTTTTAATTTTTCTGCCTTCACAGACGAATAACCTTACATTTTAATATGCCTGATAGCGAAGCAAGGTGCAGTAACTGCGGATATGAACCATCCTGTAAAGAAGAATATATAACTGGAACTGCTGCCACCTTGTTTTGCAAAATTTTCAGGGCAACATCTTTCAGGTTATCATAAGGCCCAACCTGATAGTAACATATGAAAACATTAGCAAGAGGGAAAATCTTATAGCCCTTTTTGTAATAATTGTCGAATGCAACTGAGAAAATCTTAACCTGAACAAGTGGCCTCGGATATGGTCTCCCATTTTCATCACACTGTCTGCTAATATGAGCCTTCCCCTCTTTCCAGGCTGCTATTGTGTGTGTCTCAAGCTCTTCCTCTGTCAAATTTGATCCATGGGTTCCAAGCTGCATTTCATAGAATTAACATTAACACACAAAGTGAAAAACTTCATACTGAGAAAACTAGCAAAAAATCTACAGATATATTTGTGAACATTTGTGAATTGATTACTGGAAAAAACTTAGTAGAAAGATAAATTTTGTAGAGAAGCCAACCTCTCTCAGTATTAGAATGAAGTCTAATGGACCAAGAACTCCCACAAATTGTCCTTTACCAAAATCCCAAAGAGGAGCCAAAGGAATTCCCTGAAAGCATCCGCAATAAGCAAAAACGAGAAAGTCAGACAATCTAGAACTGAACGTAGCTCTTTTCAGATTCACTTTATTCCCTTTTCAGGTCTGGCCGTCTGGATGCTACAACATTAGGATGTCATGCATGACTGTGCGGGACAGAGAGAGAGGAACATCTCAACAAAAAACAGAAACTGACACTCAGGTAAATAGAGCAAACCTGTTCGTAGAGTATATGGAATGCTTGCTTCACTGGTAAATTAACATCCAATGCGATAACCTGTAAAGTTTCCAATCACCTTAAGATAATTTTTAGACTAAGAAGCCAGAAGCTATTCTCAATGATAATCTATAGGACACAAAGGCAAAAACCTTCAAAGAATAAGAAAAGAAACCAGACCTTGCCCGACTCTGGGAGCAGCTCATATGCAGTACGGGTTGACAGTAAAACAGATATACGATGACGAGAAACCTCCAAATCAACCCCTGAGATCCTAGGGATAGATTCTTGGGATAAATCGGACTACAATGTAATCAACATGTAATAGCAGTCAGAAACTTAATTTGAATGTAGTCTCAGCGACAATTTAAATATCGGATTTATATAAATCTTGAATCCAAAAGCAACTACGATAATAATTAAAACAAACATATAAAAGGATCAAATTCCATACCGTTCTCGGGAAGACATCATCCACATCCATATTTGACCGGCCTGGTGTTTCTGGGCTAAAACCAGTGGGAACCATGTCTGGTCCGGTTATAAATATTGTATTCACTACTCCACCATTTCCGCTTACAAAAGGTTGGTGCTCATCGTGCCGCCATTCCCCATCAATAAAAAACTTATACTGCATGAAAATAAAACAACTAAATGTAAAACCAGCATCTTCTCAAGCATTTCATGTCTTAATAGTCAACCTCATGTTAATAAAGTAAGTCCAGCATAAAATTCCAGAAACTAAATTAACCAGTAGTTTTAACTCGGTATGCAGATAAGAATCTTCCACGGCTCCACAATTTATCTAGCCATAGAGGCACATTCATGGTGCTACCATGGATTACACTACCTAGTGAGAACGTAATCAACTACGGAAGAGGTATATATGTTTCTCATGCATATTGCATTGGTTAACCATCCGAAGGCTAATTGTATCAGAATCATAGACCTTGTAGAGTCACTATAACGACATACATGCTCCAAATTCACAAGTTCAAGTACAAAAGACTCACCTGATGATATCCTGGTGTCAAGTAGCAAATGACTTGAAACACAGTTGGGCAGTCCTCAAGCGGCGACATTGGCACATGTTCTGTCCACCTATTCACACATACCCACTTCATATAATCAGTCTAAGCGCTACATAAACCCCCAATAGATACTACACAGAACACATAATCTAAACCACAAAGCAAATCTTAAAGTATTCTACTTTTAACTCTAACCTTATAAAAGAACCGCTTAGGAAGACTCTTCTACCTCCATAAGGCCACACGAAGCGAGTAGGAGTACGAATCTGCCCTGAAGCAGCACTGTTTCCACTGTTGTTATCCAATGTAGACCCAAACATCCCACTTTATAGTTACTGTTTAATATAGTTACACAAGACCACACAAAGCTTCTCAAAAATCGATTGTTATCTTAGCTCTTGAGAGTATCAAGATACACAACGAGACAGAAATTGCTTTTTAAAACTCCAAAACCTAAAGTAGAAAATTTCATCAAACGCGAGAAACCCTTTTATAGAGCCCTAGCTCAAAGACGTAACGATATAGCTATATAAACGCAAAGGTCAACTTCGAGAAACTAGCTTCGAAATTATTTGACGAGGAAAGTTTCTGAGAAATTCGCGGGCTCTCTGGTCTTGACGAAAGAGACGTCGTCGATGATCGGAGAGAGGGAAGCTAATGAGATTTGAAGAGAGACGAAGAAGAATTAGGGATTTGAGAGGGAGAAAACCCTAATTAGGAGACGATGGTGATGATGATGACATTGTTGTGTTGGATCTGGGAATGTTGTTTTTATTGGTCTTTGAAGATGAAGAAGAAAGAATTTTTGAGGGACAAAGAAGCGCAAGCTAAAAAAAAATGAAATATATTTTTTTTTTTAATCCATTGAGATATGGTTTTTTCCTTTTTTATTTTATTTTATTTACTGACTATGTTTAATTATTGGCAGAATTATATTCTTTTCATTTTTCTGTTATATTATACAAATAGACCATATTCTTTTTTTTGTAAAATAGCATCCAATTTATTCTAGACGGCTAACAATATTCATATCCGAAATGATGTATTATTAATTTTATAAGGATCCAAATTATTGTTAAAAAGTTTTAGATTACTGACTTGAATCTAATTTTTGTAATTCTAGGTGAATAAATGCCTTTTGTAGTATAAAGTTTAAACCCATAAATTGATTTTAGTCACAATAGTATTTCTCATAGCACCTGATTTTCATAGCCTTGTGGGCTTTTTGTTAAAATAAAAGTTTGTTTTTTGGCCCAATACTAATTTTAAAAGCCACAAAACCCATCAATTTTTTTTCTTGTTAAGCAATTGAGTTAGTGAAGGTGGATCGATTATAGAAAAGTGTTGACGTGTTTTGGGACTAATAAATGTGTGTATTGTAACAATGAAATTATTGAGAAAACAATCGAAAGACAAATGAAAAATATATTTATCATTTCCTAAAAAATCACATAATTGTTCCATAATTAGGTTCAACATGAAATTTTTAAAGAAGTTATGTCAAGGATTATATGCATTTGGGTTAATGACAAAATAAACCATAGGTAGGAAGAAAAAAACTAAAGAGTTAACAATATTAGGTAAACCTAGTTACAACATTTGATATAATCTGCTCCATATCAACTTTTGCTACTTTCTGTTACAAAATCTAACATATATATATGTACTATCTTGTATCATTTATAATGTATCACAAGCACTACTTTTGTGGAATGTATAAATTTCATGTGTATTACTATTATACCACGTTAGATTTAAATTTTTGGTCGAGGTTATTAGTCACGACTCGAGTTTAGATTTATGGATGTTGCTTTACTAAATAAATCTTATAAATTTGAAAGAAATCTAATAATTATGCGACCTGCATATTTTATAAAAAAAACTATTTAGTGACTTGACAAAAAAAACTATTTAGTGCTTTGACCGAAAAAGCTATTTAGTGACAAAATTAAATGTAGTTATCTATTAGTTAATCATAAATCATCCAAGATTCAAAAACATTTTTTACGTGAAGAGAAAATTTTTGCCCTTCTATTAAAATTCATACTAAAACCATTACAATAATTGTTAAGAAATTTATGACAATAGTGTTAATTAATAGTATAAGATTTTACGACCCACAACTTATATATAAGTAGTTCTTACCACTAATTTCCTTTAATGCAAACTGTAAAAATATATATATTATAACCTACACTAGTATTGTAAAAAATGGCGTAAACACGTAAATATTTATTTTCTTAACTTTATAATATAAACACTTTAACTGCTGAAATCAATAAAAACACACTAAAAACCCTTAAAAAAAAAGATCCCTCAAAAACGCATATAAAACAATCTTAGACGATGATGATTATACAATACATACGACTTGTATAACTCTCTTTTTCTCTCTCTCTCTCTCTCTAAGACTTCGTGTTGAAAGAGCAACAACAACAACAAGTGCTTCCTCTCTCTCTCCTCTCTTCTCTCTTCTCTCTCTCCAAATACAGGATACTGATTCGATTCTCTCTGGTTTCGTTGCCCGCTTCACAAACTCCAACATTGCAGAGCTGTGACGTATCTCTCTCTCTGTAACTAACTAAAAACTTTCAGGTTATTTCGAATCTATAATATCTTCTTCTCATGCCGTGTTTGGCAATTCATGTTTCTGGGTTTTTGGCTTTGTGTGTCGCAACGATACTTGTTTACATGCTTATATACACAAACAAACACAATCGGTGATAGATTATTTTCTATGCTTTTGAAATCGTCTTACTTTTGTACACGTTTTTTTGTGTATAAAGATTTCGACTTTGGGCTTCTTTTTTTCTCTTTGCGTAAACCAAGTGTTACATGTTCGTCTTCGTCACGAGATCGTTCGATAATTTTACATGTCTTATGCTTTTACAAGTTTTTTTTTTTAAGTTTTTGGGATCGGTGCTTTTGTGGGTTTTGCTTTTGATTATGTATTTGTGTTATTTAGTTAGATTCTGAATCTGGGTATGTATTTGAGCTATGAAAAATACGAGCTTTTAATCGTTTTGTTTAATGGGTTTTTGCTAGAATCTCTGTATGGTCTGTGTTTGTTTGGATTCAATCGAATGTGTTTGATCAAGTCTTGAATCTTCATGTTTGATGCTTTGATCTGTAATATTTGAGCTTTGTACTTTATCCCCATCGTGTTGTTATAGACAATGTATGTATCTATGCTTGAGCCTTGAAGCTTGTTTATAGGTTGATTTTGTTTTGTATTTTCTTGAGGTTTTGTATTTGATCGAAATTCGATATTTGGTAAATGAAGTTTTTGTTTTGCAGACAAGTACTTTCAGGTTTTTGCTAAGGTTGAGAATGGTTTGTCCAAAAGATGTGGAGAACAATGTTATTGAAGAAACTGATGTTGTCGAAGATTCCTCTTCTGATGTTGAATTTGCCTGTGGGGATCCACAAGTCGAGATTCGCGTTGGAGACGAGTTTCAGGCCGAGATTCCTCCTATGATGTCTGCATCCGAACGTGAACTCTTTCTTTCGACTAATCTAGCTTCGGATAATGATTCATCATACTCATTTCTCGTGGGACTACCTATTCAAGTAATGTGGATAGACAAGCATCAACATGGAGATGACAATGTTGACATGAACCAATCTCTGAGATCTTTAAAATCTAAAAGAAGACATTGCTCTGCAAGGACCAGAGGCGAGAGTGACAAGAATCTTGAATCCAAGAAGCAAAGACTGAATCTTGAAGCTGTTCCTGAGATGGTGTCTAGTTCTTGGGAAGATCTTGAGGTGGATAGCTTTGTTCTTGGTCTGTACACATTCGGAAAGAACTTTACTCAGATCAAAAGATTCATGGAGAGAAAAGGAACAGGAGATATAGTGTTGTTTTACTACAGCAAGTTCTACAACTCTGGTAAATACAACATTTGGTTTAATTCTCACAAGAAGAAGAGCCGAAAATGTGTCTCCGGAAGAAAGCTTTATTCAGGCTGGAGGCAACAGATGTTGTTATCTCGTTTGATTCCTTCTATGGCCGTTGAGTCTCAGAAACAGATGCTTGTGAATGTGAGTCTCTCTTATCACATCTTTAGCCATTGTGTGTATGTTTCTTGTGGTCACTGATCTTTACTATCTGCAGGTCTCAAAGTCATTTGCTGAAGGGAGTATCACTTTGGAGAAGTATGTAACCTCGGTGAAGGATCTTGTCGGTCTCAGGCTTCTGGTAGATGCTGTGGCGATTGGTAAAGAGAAAGAAGAAGATCTCACTGTTCTTTCAAGAGGACTAGTGAAGAATAAGTCATGGTTCACGGTTTCTTCAAAACCTTCTTCGGCCCCGAGCATGGGAGCTTACACTTCACTCACAGCTTCTGACATTGTAGATCAGTTAACTGGATGTTCACGTCTGAGCAAAGCCCGTTGCAGTGATATCTTCTGGGAAGCTGTATGGCCGCGTTTGCTAGCTAGAGGATGGCATTCCGAGCAGCTCAAGGACAGAGGCTATTTTACATCAAAGGATAACATTGTTTTCATTATCCCTGGGGTGAAACGGTTTTCAAGAGGGAAGCATGTCAAAGGCGAGCATTACTTTGATTCCGTTAGTGACATACTAACAAAGGTTGCACTGGATCCTGAGCTTCTTGAGTTTGAAGCAGATGGAGAGATCAGAGAAGCGGCCACCAATGAATTCGCTGGTGAAGAGAACTCTTCTGACCAATCGGATGAAGAGTCTTCCCCGTCTGATAGTCAGCGACATTGTTACCTCAGGTCTCCATGTTCTAACCGTGGTGATCAGCAGATGAAATTCACTGTTGTGGACACTAGTTCGGCTGCAGGAGGAAAGTTGTGTGGTTTACGGAATCTGAAAGCAGAAAATATAGTTTCCCAGCCAAAGACTTGTCTAAGAGAAATTAGTTCATCTGTGCTAGCAATTCCCATGGACAGTCAGAATGTGGAAAAGTCCCAAGTGGTGATGCCTCTTGATGTCAAGAACCAAGTGGATGACTCAACGCGATTTTCAATTGTTGATACGAGTCTAAACCACCGTGAAAAATCATCCCGGTGTAGGAGATGGAGACATTTACCAAGTGGTGGTGACACAGAAAGGGGTCATGTAGGGGCTGATTTTGGTATAAAGGAGGAGACTTTGGAGAAGGTTGATGAAACATCAAAGAGATCGGTTAAGCACAAGTTTAGCCGACAAGGAGAAGAAATTGACTATCATTCAGGAAATTCCGCCCCATTGTTGAAACGCAGGCGCCTGAGTGCTTGCATAAGGAAAGAGGAAAACATGGCAAGAGAAAGTCCAGTGTTCAAAAATTTACCCTGTGATGGCACCGAAAGGACGACAAGTTCTGAATCTAACCATTTAAGTTTATGTGCCGCCCAACAACAAAACAGCATTTGTGAAGAGATGAATGAGGACAAAGAGAGAGATGAAACCATGTTATCGGATGATCAACCGAAAAAGACTGGAGCTAGACTGTCTGAGATTCAAGAAATGTCAGAGATCAAACCAAACGGGTTAAATTCCATCTCCTGTGTAGACATAAACTGTTCCCCAGAGGAGATAAGAGCAGAACAAGAACCAAACAGGCTATGTTCAGTGTCAAACTCCAACAAAAAACATGATTCCAATGATTTAGGAACTACTCAAGAACTTGGTTCATCTGAAAGACAACAACAACAACCCGACCAACAGATCAGTACAGATGGTCCAAGAAGACAAAGCACAAGAAAGCGACCATTGACTATTCGGGCACTTGAAGCCATTGAATCCGACTTTATTACAAGCAAGAGAATGAATAGCAGCACGACTAAACCGACAAAACGTCAAAGCTCTAGGAAGGAGCACTCAGCTAAAGCGTGTAACAGAGCACAAGCTTTGTCAGATAATGTGAGTGCAGACCTGGAGCAAAGAGGAGAAGAAGGAAGCACTTTTGCAATGAAAGCAATAGCAAGCAAACCCTTGAATCAAATAGAAGATTCAAAGCCCAGCTTTCTACTGAAAGAAGCAAAAAGTACTGAGAGTAAGGCTCCGGATCCAATACAGGTTTCAACGCCGACGCTAACTGAACATACTAAACTTCCACCGATCGTTTTGAAGCTCTCGCGTAAGCGTGGCTGAGAAGCTTTATAGATTTGTCAGAAATCTCTTCTCATTGAATACATTTTGTTCAATTTTACCATTCATTTTCTTTTCTTGTGGAATAAGTAACATTTTCTATTAGTCTGTTTGCTAGTGGGTAATTTTGAAGTAACTTTTCATCAGTGGAATAATCATATGATCATGCATATATAATTTATAAAGTATATACAGATAGATACATACAAATCCTGACTGGTAGTAGTCTAAATTATAAGTCACAATAAGTCAATGATGTTTTCACTACTGTACAAATCTATGCTGATTTGCTACTGCCGCTTGATTGTGTTGTCCAAGTTTTGAGAGACTGCTTTGGTTAAGTTAGTGTCATCAAAACCAAACTCTGCTCCAAATCTTTTGCAGTCATACAACAATGCAATCAAAATCCAAAAAAGCATCACAATATTAGTCTATATTCATTTCATACTTTCTTAGATTACTTTTGAGTTAGATTCTTTTGACTTACTTTGGATCCAAGACCAGTTTCTGAACCTCTTTGATGGCTGAGCTAGCTGCGTATAACGATATCTTCCCAATCTGATATCGAAAAACCAAAACTACTTTCAAGGATTTTGGAACCAAAGACAATGAGATGGTTTATGGTTTGTTCTAAGTGAAGAAGGGATCAAAGTTTTATTACCTCTAGAATCTGATGTTTTGCCTCATGGTCGTTAGGCAAACACCGGATTTCTTCAGCTAGTCTTGCTGACTCTCCAACGCTTTCAGGGCACAAGAAGTCGAGCACCACCTGAACATTCGACTGAGAATTGTATATGTGCGAGCAAAACTTAGTTTCTTAGTTAAGCATTAAGGGGAAAAGTATTCTATGTTGCATAGAAATATGCTTACTTGAAGATTCCTGACTTGGAACGGACATCCAGCCGGAACGAAGATAGCTTCACCACGACATTGCTCAAACGTCCATGGCTCAACTCCTGAAACAATAACAAGACTCATCATCCAATAAGCATTTGGGAAATAGAACATGGAACAGAATGTTCCTCTTACCAAACTCGTCTTTTAGTTGTCTCTTGTGATGTTCTTTTAAGAACGAACCTTCGTACAACTGGCGTGACACCTGAAATTAGCATAAACAGCTAGAGAATCTCAATCACTTGACATACAAAAAGAAAACTTGTTGTGTATTTTGTTAATATATTGGATTGACAGATAAAAACTCACAAAATCAGGACTAATACTATCATGCTTCTGGAATGTTTTAAGCAGATACTCGGCCAGCTTTGGGACATCTTGGCGTCGAAAGACATCCCATTGGGCTCCTCCTGCACATGAATGCGTGCAAGAAGATTCAATTTTGCGGCCGTGATCCGTTATGTTCTCTGGATTTACAGTCAGCATCATCTCAGATTCATTCTTCTCATGTGACTCTTCATCATTTAATCTTTCCTCAGGGCATAAAAGCAGCTCTTTTTCGCACATCTTCTGGTCCGGTTCTTCTGGGCTAGGTTTTGTCTCTTTCACCGTTTCATATGTTGTTCCTTTAGATGTGTGCACCAAGAGGTATACCTGATTAACAGTTCCAAATACTCAAATAATTATTTTTATTAATATGAATATTACAATCCAAGAGTAGAGTTATAATGTACCATGTCGCGCATGCTATAGTGAATACGATTCAATGAATCACCAGCTTCTTGGTATGTCCCACAAGACACATAAATCTTTGGACCTGCGTCGTTTTGGAGCGAGTAATGAGGCAACTTGGCTGCAACGTTTAGGAGGCCTAATCGGGGGTGTATGTATTCGAGAAACGGAAATCTTCTGATAAACTCAGGTCGTTGGTAGAAAATGAACTCCTCAGAAGCACTTGGGCTCGGCCAGTCCTTTAACTTCCACAGTAGCGGAAGACCCGTCTCTTGGTTTCTTCCATCTCTATAAGCTTTTGAAAACTCTTCAGGTCTTACATCAACCTATGTATCAAGTTATGAACATTAATGAATATGTGAATCCACATGCAACAATATGTAAATATAAAGACCAAACAATTTTTTACCTCTAACCCATCTAAACAATTTATGGCCTTCAAGACTGGATCATGCTCTTTCAATTTCTCATTTGAAACCTCGTCTATATCCTTCCAAATAGTCTCAGGATCCCACCTAGAGAAAGACGTCTCATCAAGTACCTTTCTTACAGTAACAAGCCGTCCCTCCGCCCATTGTTTCTCAAAGTTAGCTGCTCCATCAGATTTAATCATTTCAACTGACGGGCTATACACAAAGTTGTCGCCGCTCTCATCTCTCTCACACAGTTCAGCGTTCTTGATATCATATACCTTGCAGCCGCTAACCATCTCCTCTGCATTTTTCACAAGCTTTGCAACCCAATTCATCTTGAAGATGCGAGCGAGATTCAAAGACCGAGAGCCGCAGCCTCCATATTCCTTAGGAGGACATGGGATGCTCCCATCACTGTTGGCTTCCCACTCAGGAAACTTGTATGCAAAGTTCAATTTTAGTTTATGAACTCCTAATCTGTCTCTTATGACTTGTTTGGTTCCACTAATCTCAACAGAAGAATCTTCGCGTAGATCTTGACAGCATCTCAGGCACATGTCATAAGAGCAGTTCGAACAATGACGGTAGTAGTCTACAACTGGTATCCGACACACGTTACTGCATGAAACAAAACTCTAATAAGAACATGTACAGAACCAAAAGATATAGTTGCGGTACTAAGTTGTTTCAGATAGACAAATTTTCGTCAATTAATAAGACGGGCGTGTAAGAGAGACATACCAGCACATCTGTTCATCTGCTTTCAGTCTTGCTCTGACAAGATCAATCTCTGATCCTGTAGTGTAGAACAAACTATTGTTACACACAAGAAAAGTACTAGTATCTATAACTCATCAATCTTCAATGCAAGTTAAAATGTGTCTCACCACAAAGCCTCTTTTCTAGTTCTACTTCGATACATTGATCAAGATGGATCTGCTTTATAACTGGAAGGACAGCTGACAGTAGACGATAAAGATACTGCAACTTTTCCAAAACGGGTATTTCCCGGATCCGTACCTGCAAATATTCACAAAGAGCAACCTCAAGGTCCTAAATATATCCCCAAAATAGGTCGCGGTTTGAATTTCTAGATATACAAGTTCACACCTTTATTATATTATCAGAGCGCAGGCAGTGTTTGCAATCACACAAACCACGACATGCAGGGCAAGCTTTCTCGACTTCTTCAGGTGCTATTTCAGAGTACCTTAAAAAGCACGAGAAAACATCAGTCCCTACAAGAGGTTTACAAGATTCATGAACAGAATGAAGATAAAAAAAGAAAGCTCACATTGTCGATATACAAGTATCGCAGAAGGCTCTTTGATTGCATTGCAGACAAGATATGATTCTATCCCCATCTCTTCTCTGGCATTGATGGCAACTTTGTCCCAAAGACTCTTCAGACAAATCTGTGCTTGCTTCTGATTGTTCCTACAACACATACAAGCAGTCACTTTAATCTCGATCACATAAACGCACTTTCCAAAGTTCATTGTCTAACCAATGAGGAAAAAACAAAAAATAACCTACCCTAGGACTCATGCTTTGGTGTGATCTATTGCGTGACGGGTCCATTACAGCATCAGATGGTGGTGTTCTATAGGATCTGTATCCTTCATCAAAATTTCCAACATCTCCATCCAACTCATCGTTCAAATCCACATCAACACGTGCAGAGAAACTCCTCATCATGTGTGTCTCGGGAGTATATCGAATCAGGCTTTTATCACTCTTGAAAGCAGAGGCGGTGCTGTTACCATAGTGCTCACTGCTGGTGATTGGTATCTCGAAATCATCGGCTTTGTCTTCGGAATACGTATCTGTCTCGCCTATGAATGATGACGATGATCTCCTTTTCACTTTCTTCTGATTTGCGCGAAAAGCTGAACTAGCCGCCCGTTTCTTGGCCTGGATGTAGTGCTTCTCGCACACGGTCTTATCGGGCATGGACATTGCGGTGCATCTCCATTGTTTACCATCAGATCTCTTGCACCTTAAGTCATCTGGGATACCTTCACCATCTCCGTTGCCGTTTCCATTGCCGGAGCCAGACCGAGTTTGCTCATTAGCACTCATCATAATCAAACCAAATCGCAAATTTTCGCCAAAATTGTACCTGCGTTGGTTCAAACTAAGAATCATAAATTGAGCATTCAGTAACGGAAATAAACAAAAACAGAACTTTGATATCTTAAAATTCTTACTTATAAACAACCAAATTATAATCTCAAAACCTAATATTTATGAGTAAACCCTAAAAGCCCTAAAATCTATGAACACATTCGATAAACATAAAACTAAATTGAAACAAAAACGCTCTAACCAATAACACACACAATAATAAGGGTACGTACAGATTCAAAGACAGACAAGAGCTCGTGAGACACTATTGATCAAATTCGAACGAATAATTCTGTAAGATTTCGAAAGTCGAAAGCTTTAACATGTTTACAAGCGTATGTGTGTGTCTCTGTGTATATATTTATCAATCAATGTTATTGTTTTACAAAGAGAGAAGAAAGGCCCAAACCTGAAATTAGGGTTTTGGTCGAAAAAAATTGCAGAGGTTATAGATGATTGGAGAGATACCAATCATGTTCAAGATACTTTTATTTTATGCCTCTCTGTGTTGTTTTTTTTTCTTTTTTTCTTTTTTTGTGTTGGAATTTCCTTTTCGACACTGTAACAAAGAAGTGAACTCTCATTCAGACAGAACATGAGGTTCCACTTTTGTCTTTCTTCTTCTTCTTCTGATATTTCTTTTCAGCTAATTTTAAGATATCAGTGAATATTTATTGGGCTTCATAACCGCCATTTAAAGTTTTGGGCTAAGGCCCATTATCTTATTTTTCATATAATTTATTTATTTTTGTTAAAAGAGAAATTGGACGTTGCGTCATTGATAAGCGAAGTGCGGAGACTATTAGGGTATCGTTGACAAAATTAATAAGATGATTCAATCGAGAAAATAACATGTGATGACCAAAGAGATTAATCAATAAAAAACACTTTTTGCATTATCACCAAGAAAAATGCTTTAAATTATTCTACTTTTCAAAAGATTCTTTCTATCTCTTTTTGCATTTTTCTTTCTTTCCTTTCCTTATTTACCACTAAACTTTTAGATTTCCTTCGGTTTATAAGTTTGTTCTATAGTCAAAAATCTTCTATTTAACAGCAAGTTAATTAAAACTTAAGATAAGAAGAAAAAAAAATCTAAATACAGGAAAATTAAAACTAAAACCGCGTCAATTATTTCCAGAAAAGCAATAAATCTTGTGCGTGTCTTTTCCGTGTGAGTAAAAATCCCTTTTTATCCTTTAAACCGACTCAATCATAAATGCATATATAAATATATATTCATCCTTACCCTTTCACTTTCATTTTCCTTATCATACAAAAAAAATATAATCTCCCTTGAAACCTATTTTTTCCAATTCATCAAAAAATCAGCGTAACGATGGAGTGTAGACCGTTAGATCTGACGATTTTATCAGCGAAAGATCTCAAAGACATCCAATTAATCGGTAAGCAAGACCTATACGCCGTCGTTTCAATCAACGGCGACGCGAGTACGAAGCAGAAGACGAAAGTCGACAAAGATTGCGGCACAAAACCCAAATGGAAACATCAGATGAAACTCACCGTCGACGATTCGGCGGCGCGTGAGAATCGTTTAACCTTGGTTATCGAGATCGTGGCGGATCGTCCCATCGCCGGTGATAAACCCGTCGGAGAAGTTAGCGTTCCTTTGAAGGAGCTTTTGGATCAGAACAAATCTGACGGCGATGAGAAATCTGTGACTTACGCCGTTAGGTTACCTAACGGTAAAACCAAAGGATCTCTCAAATTCTCGTTTAAATTTGGGGAAAAGTATACTTATGGATCCTCGAGTGCTCCTCACGCGCCTGGCCCATTACCTTTGGACCATAAGACAACGGATCAGCCCGTGACGGCTTACCCGCCCGGAGAAGGTGCACCGACTGCATACCCGGCAGGTCCTTCCGGATATCCACCACCGGGACATGATGATAAACACGGTGGTGGTGGTGTTTACGGATATCCGGGTCAACCCGGTGGATCTATGGGATATCCACCGGCCGGTCCCGGTGGGTATCCGCCACCAGGTGCGTACCCCCAACACGGCGGATATCCACAACAAGGAGGTTATCCGCCCCAGGGTCCAGGTTACGGATACCCGGGTTATCCACCTCAGGGACCGTACGGTTACCCGCAACAGCAACAACCTTATGGTAAACCGCAGAAACCGAAGAAATCGAAGAAGCAAGGAGGAGCTGGTATGGGTCTAGGGCTAGGACTTGGAGCTGGGCTATTGGGTGGGTTACTTGTTGGTGAAGCCATTGATGATGTTGCGGATATGGGCGATATGGGTGGTGACTTTGATTTCTGATTCTCGTGTTTATTGCTATGTTACTTTTTTTTTTGTTCAACCATTGATATGTTACTTGACTTTATAATTTCTTTAGTCAATTATGTGTGTGACACATCAAGTTCTGTCTTGTCTTTATGTGCTTAGTTTCTTGATTTCTCTTAATAAAATAAAAACAATGTATTGAAAACATACTTATTTATTTGGTTCGTTGCATATCAAAAGAGAAGAAGAACAGAAATTAATGAAATAACCAAAGTTTCATAAGCCTAAAAAAACACTCTATAACTCATCATAACCATCTTCACTTTCCTCTTGACTTTTTCCACCGGTTTTCGCGTAAACCGATTTAATAACCGGGTCACAAACCGACTCAACCTCCTTGAGTTTCTCAACATAATCATCTTTCTCTGCATTAACATTCTCATCTAACCACTCCAATGTCTCCTTCAAAGCCTCTTCCATCTTCTCTTTATCCTCCTCGCTTATCTTCTCCGCTAGCTTCTCCTTATCATCCATTGTACTCTTCATGTTGTACACATACGTTTCGAGTTTGTTCCTCGAATCAATCTTCTCTTTAACCTTCTTATCTTCTTCAGCAAACTCCTCTGCTTCTCTAATCATTTCATCGATCTCTTCTTGAGACAAACGTCCTTTATCGTTCGTTATTGTAATAGACTGTGAAGTCTTTGCAACTTTGTCTTCTGCTTTCACTTGTAGGATCCCATTTGAGTCTACCTCGAATGTCACTTCAATCTGTGGCACTCCCCTGAAATAATCGGTAGGTTACTTGCATATCAAGTTAACCTAAAACAGAACTAAAACCAAAACACTATATATATGATCATTGAAACATGTTTTTTTTGTTTACCTTGGTGCAGGAAGGATTCCGGTGAGATCGAATTTACCGAGCTCGCGGTTATCTTTAGTCATGCTTCTTTCGCCTTCGTAGACATTGATGGTCACAGTTGTTTGTTGGTCTTGGTATGTTGTGAACACTTGAGACTTCCTCGTTGGTATCGCCGTGTTCCTCGGTATAACCTTTGTCATCACGCCTCCTACTGTCTCGATACCGAGGCTCAAGGGTGCCACATCAAGCAGCAAAACATCTGTTTTTTTCAAGTAAAGTTAGGTTAAATCTTGATTATTAGTTATATATAAAGAGTGTTAATATATAAAGTTACTTACTTTGGGTTTCTTCTCCACCTTCACCACTTAATATACCACCTTGGACAGCGGCACCATAAGCCACAGCTTCATCAGGGTTAGTCCCTTTGTTAAGTTCCTTGCCATCAAAGAAATCTTTTAACATCTCTTGAATTTTAGGAATTCTTGTGCTTCCTCCAACAAGTACAATCTCATCAATATCAGATTTCTTCAAACCGGCATCGCTAAGAGCCTTCTTGACCGGCTCCATAGTCTTTTTGAACAAATCCATGTTGAGTTCTTCGAATCTCGCTTTAGTCAAAGGCTCAGAGAAATCAACTCCATCGAAAAGAGACTCGATTTCGACTCGGGCTTGGTGCTGGTTGCTCAAAGACCGTTTCGCTCGCTCACATTCGCGCCTTAGCTTACCAAGAGATTTGTGATCTTTGCTTATGTCTTGCTTATACTTCTTCTTGATGAGTTTGATGAAATAGTCCATAACCCTATGGTCAAAATCTTCACCACCAAGGTGTGTGTCTCCACTTGTGGATAAAACTTCAAAGACTCCATTGTCTATTGTAAGTATACTAACATCAAATGTTCCTCCACCAAGATCATACACTAGGATGTTTGATTCACCGCCTTTTTTGTCTAAACCGTAAGCTATGGCTGCTCCTGTTGGCTCATTGATTATACGAACCACGTTAAGCCCCGCGATTGCTCCTGCATCTTTCGTGGCTTGCCTTTGCGCATCATTGAAATAGGCTGCGAAAACAATCAAGAAATCAAGTGAATATAACACACATTTAAGTAAAGATTCAACATAAAAGACTAAAACCGCTCTGTTTTTGAGGCGAACACAATCGATAACTACATAGTTCTAGAGAAGTATTAAGACACTAAACCTGGAACAGTGATGACAGCATCTCTTATCTTCTTCCCCAAGAAAGCTTCAGCTGTCTCTTTCATCTTAGTTAGTATCATAGCACTTATTTCTTCAGGGCTAAACACTTTATCTTCTCCTTTAAATTTTACTTGAATATAAGGCTTCCCATCTTTGTTTACTACCTTGTAAGGCAAGTATTTGATATCTCTTTGTACATCAGGATCATCAAATCTGTATAACACAAGAACGTGAACAACACGTTAAGGTCAAGAAAAAAGACAGAAGACAAGGAAACTAAACACACTTACTGTCTTCCTATGAGACGTTTAGGGTCAAAGATGGTTCTTTCTGGATTCTTAGCCGCTTGATTCTTAGCAGCCTCGCCTATAAGACGTTCGGTATCTGTGAAAGCAACCCAAGAAGGTGTGATTCTGTTTCCTTGATCGTTTGCTATGATTTCAACGTGTTTGTTACGGAACACACCAACACATGAGTATGTTGTGCCTAGATCGATTCCTATCACGGTTCCGAGTTTATGTTCTTCGCCTTCTATTGCCACACTTGACATCAAAACTGTTGATTTCATAAAAGAATATCAAACACATTATTAGCACACAATACTCATACATAAGTAACTTGTAACTCAAGTAAGCATATGAGAAATTTTCACCTAAAGAAACTGTTAGTGAAACTAAATATGAAAGAGCTTTGTTGGTCGTCATCTTCGTTGGTTTTTAAGAAATCTTCTTCTTTGGTCTTTGTGTAGAAAAGAATAGTTCGCTTTTAGATTTAGGGTTATGAAGGATATATGAAGAGCATGGTTTATTTATATGTAATTTTACTAAGATTCGGATTTATCTTTGCTTTTTATATGTTTTTCGGATTTATCTTGGTAGAGTGTCTCTCCAATAGGTACATGACACGTAAGCTTAATTGAACTGTATTGTGTCGGCGCGCGCTCCTTGCTTCTTATACACGTATGGAATCCAATAGCAAGGATACACGTGTCATTAACCCGTAAACCAGTAATAACCTGAATTTTACGACTTTTTCAGATATAAGTTAACCTAAATTAACAAGAACTAGCATCATAATTATTTTTGCTATAATCAAATTCAGTATTTAACTTTATTCGTAAAAGTAAAACCCCGTTGAAAACGGATAGGCGCCTACATATAAATCAAAACGTATATTATCTTTTAAGAAATTATAATATAATATTTTCCTCTTGCGATAAATACATGGATATATTCAGAGAAATTCACAAAACTACAACCTTACAATCTTTCAACATTCCATTCACAAAACTACACCTAATTCAATATTTTTACAAATTTACACCTTTTCAAAATTTTAAAAGCTTGATCTACCCTTTTAAAAATTACCAAAATTAAAATTTTTTCATTTGGGTTCGCTAATTAGTGTTTATGATATAGTATTAAGGGGTAGGATTGTTTGAGTAGAGTTTATTTGGATTTAATTTTGAGTGTTTAGGTGTAGTTTTGTGAAGTATTTTTGAAATGGTGTAGTTTTGTGAAATGTAATTCAAATGATGCAGTTTTGTGATTCCCCCATATATTTATGAAAAAATGTCAAAAAAATCTTTGACTTTCAAAATTTCATCATTTTAATATTGAACTTTCAATTTTTTATTTAAATTCTCAATTTTGAGTTGAATTTTTATAAAAATCTCAAATTTATGGTGACTTGTTCGAATTGGTCCCAACGTTTATTCGACTAACGGAGTCATTAGTCAACTCCGGTAGTCGAATAAACGTTGGGACCAATTGGGATATGTCAATATAAGTTTGAAATTTGTATGAAATGTCAACGCAAAATTTAAGAGTTAAATAGAAAATCGAAAGTTCATGATTAAAATGGAGAAATTTTGAAAATTACGAATATAAGGATATAAGGACAATTTTTTTACCCCTTAAGAGTAGCTACCCACACTGAATCCACCTGAACTCTCACCCTCTACATATAAACCCATGAACTTTCAAAAATTTATGATTGTCCACCCGAACTCTTTAAAATCTAACTAATTCCACATTTGGTCAAATTTGGCCAAATGTGGAATTAATTAGATTTTAATAAGTTCGGATGGACAATCAAAAATTTTTGCAAGTTTGGGGGTTTATATGTAGAGGTTAAGAGTTCAGGGGGATTCAGCGTGGGTAGCTACTCTTCAGGTGTAAAAAAACCGTCGTAATTTTGTCCTATAGTTTTTCGTGTTTAAAATTTTAGTTCAATATATTCGTTAACATGTACAATAATATATTAAAATCGTGTTGGATGATAACAATAATCCGATGTCGTCCAGCGGTTAGGATATCTGGCTTTCACCCAGGAGACCCGGGTTCGATTCCCGGCATCGGAGGTTTTTTATAAAGTTTTCCTTTTCATATAGTCAGTTTTTTTTAACAAGGCATCGGTAGCTTTTTCAACAAAGATTCCAGTACTTTTCAAGTATAGATATAAGCACACGATCAAATCAGTCTTTCAAGTTTCAACAAAGATTCCAGTACTTTTTAACCGAGACAGAGTTCCTGGCTTTTAGAGATACAATAACAGACCAAACTCAAAACTAAGACACACATAACGATCGTCCTTACAATAAGACTAAATAAAACCCACTTCCAAACCATATATTATTACCACCAAGGGACTGTGAGAAGCATCAGACAATTTGGATACACAAGTCTTGTATCCTCAGTCACGGATTTTCTCCTTTTCAATCAGATCTCACCTGTAAGAACCAAATTTGTTAATGTGAAGAAGACATGATGACACTTGCTAAGATGATACTAAAAGGAAAGTATTTTCATGCACAAATTATAATACAATATAAGGACAAAGTTCTTGAGAACAGTCATGTACAGCATATAAGATGGTCTGAGAATAAAAAAAGGTTGAGGTTTTAGAGACTTACCGGTGAAACTGGAGAATTTGATCTTGATCTCGATCGAGACCTGCAACAAGACCAAAACCAATGTTAGTATGGTAAATCAATTTATTGACTATCTCCCATCTGGTCTGCTGGCCTAAAAAAGAACTCAACATAGAATAATACATTGAGAAATCAGAAAAATCATAGTCAGCTGTGATCAGATCCTACAGCTGAGTACCAGAGACCAGCCAAACAGATGGTCAAGTCCAGCTCTGTAAATCCAACTAGACGACGTATCAAGTCCCTAAGATCCAATCCCCAGCTCGCCGCAGTGAGCCAGATCTAAAAAATAAACATGGTAGTATGATTGTAATCGCTTTATATGAAATCCAGTTCCATGTGTTCCCATCAGGTAGAAAAATTCACAAATACATTAGCTGACTGATCAGTTGCAAATTTTTATAGTGGCTGGAAAATTTCAAGAGTAAGGCTTATCCGAAGGAAAAAAGTGTAGAAGGGAACTGACACAAAAGATAATTTAGAAGACATGACTGGTTTTGGTTCTAAAGAGAAAGCTCGAACATGTGACGATCTGTCTAAAACTTGAAACATATAGAAACATTTGAGTTTTTGGGACATAAACGTCAGCATACATAGGTAGATAATGCAATCAGGGACTTGAATACCAGTGATGATTCATGGAAAGGCAATCAAATAGTTAATGACTAGCTCCATTTATGTAGGCTAGGCGAGGAAAAAGGGTCAAGCAATTAGATCAGTTAGGAGATAAAAAATGCAATAGGTAGCAAGTCATGCTTAAGGAAGTACATAAATGTGTAACAGTGATATATAAACGAAACAGCCATACCTTGAAACAGAGCTATATGGCGATCGAGAACAAGAAATGGACGCTAAACGAGGAGAAACAGATCTAGCAGGTGACACACTGCAACACATTTTAATGTCAGTCAATTATCACTGATAAGTTTGAGCAATAACAAACCTATCGATGCGTTAGTATCATGGAATAGAAAAATAAAACCAACCTTCTGCTCCTACTGCTATAGCTATCATGGCTCCGACTCCTGCTTCTATAGCTTCTAGAATAATATGGGCTGCGACTCACACTCCTCGAGTCATACTCTCTCACCTGGAAAGTAAAATTAAAAATATCTGCTTACGTATTCGATAATATACAAAAATCAAAGAAGGCAATACAACTTACACGTATGTAAGCTCTAGTGAAAGCATTTCGAAACTCAGAGTCATCAAGTTTCCTTATCTGTCAAACAAAAATTAATGGGAACATCAAAGATACAACATTAAATTTAGGTCAGCACGCTAGGAAACAAAAAGCCACTGCCACCATTTTAGGATAGGGAACACTTACCGCATACTCCATATCATCATAGTTGTTATATTCCACAACCCCAGACATGCCTACAAGAACAAAGTATTAGATGTGTGTCTAGCTGTTTGGATGCCTATAAATCAGCATAAACAACAGCATAATGAATAATGTCTATTCGCATACACAAACATCGACTCACTAACACATCTATGATGAGCTTATTTAAACCAAAGTATGTCAACTCACCTCCACGGTCACGAAAAACATCAGAAAAGCAGACATCTCCAGCTTTACGCATATGATCCTATTCACCCATAAATAGCAAATAACATCAGAGCTCATAAATGAGATTCACCCACAAATAATAGCAAATAACATACAGCCATTACCTTAAGGTCCTGCCAAGAAGCAGACGGTGGTAACCCCGTCACGAGCACTGTATGTTTACAAGATAAAACGTAATAAATCAAGTTTTCAAAAGCAGGACTCTTAAAACCATGCAAGTAAATACAGAATTGAGAAAAACTATACAAACCACGATAGTCGGACCGTCGTGGAGGTGCACGGCTCCCACCATAGCTGCTGCTGTATCTATCAACCGACGATGAACCTCTACGACCACCATGTGCAATCTCAACCTAAACATCAAACAAAGATAACATCTTTATAAGAGCCCTAGATAACCACACAAAAGATAACACCTACACGAGAAAATAAAGTCGAAATAATAGCTGTATTTTACTAACCCTTAGACGACACCCATCAAAATCATATCCATCCCTTCCATAAACAGCATCGTCTGCATCACGAGGATCTTCAAACTGCGTCAATAACATACTCTATCTCATTAAAAAGAAGAATAGTACCACCAAAAGGCCCTTCTCAATAAAGAGATAAATGATAAATTACCTCCACAAAGGCATAACCTGGAGGTCTCGGCGGAATCTTCAAATCAATGTCAACAATGGGTCCGTACTGCAATAAAATAACCATCAGAGAGAATAATCAGAAACTAAATTCAAACCCTAATCAATTCAAAGAGAGTTTTTCGAACATAAAACCGTAAATTGAATTCGAAGAGAGTATATCGAACCTTGTAGAAGAGATCTTCGACTTCTCTCATGCGAATATCCCCAGGCAAATTTCCAACGTAGATCGTGCGATTCCATCGGCTACTCATCTGAAACCCCATAGCAGATAACAAAATTTATACAAAGCAAACAATAATTTAAAAGATCTCTTACGTTAATAGAAACTCTCACCTTCGCGTGTTGCACAGATGGAGAAGAAGAAGAAGATCGAGAATGCTTTAGAATCTTCTCGAAAGAAAAAGTAGGAAACAACAATCGCTGATTTTTTTTTCTCCGGGAAGCAATGACTTTATAAGGATATTGATTTCATACGATGCTGACACGTGTAAAGAGATATCTTAAAGTAACTCTCTCTAGCCGTTGGATCGAATTCTTGTTGGAGATTGTTATTAGCCCATTTAAATTAGGGTTCCTAATGTATCAGGCCCAAACCAATTCCGGTTTGGCCCAATATCTTTTCCTAGGTTTTATAAAACAGTGTCGTTTTAGTACAAAAGGGACACTAGATCCTAAAACTCTGTCGATTTCTCGAGAGAGACATTCTCTCTCAGCTCCGTTTACCCCTCGAATCTCAAGTCGCCGATCACTACCTCCATTCAGATCGTTTCTCCGTCGCCGTCTTTTCTCACTAACGTAAGTTTTCTCTTCTTCTCCTTTTGTCGGAATTAAGCTTGCTTCCGATTATTACAGGCTATGCGGTTTTGTGTTTTGGATTTTGGTTTTATTGGTAGTGGCAATAATTTGGCGGTCTTTGTCTGTATTCGATATATGCTTATCGTATGTCGCTTAGTTACAGATTTCATTGTGCAATTGCAGGAAAGAGCACATAGTTAGTGTTGAGATTAGTTCCCTTCTCGTATACTTACGGAAGCAAAACACCTTTCCTCGACCATGTTCAAGAAGTAAGATTCTCTGTCTACTTCTTGTTCAAGAAGTAGTAAGATCTATTTGGCTATACCATTATGTCTATGAACGTGTGGTTTATGTTTCTCTGTTTTTTTTTTAAATTAGGTTTTGTTTGGAGGAGATATCATCACAAAACCAAGTTAAAGCATCTGTTCAACGTAGGATCCGCCAGAGTATCCAAGAGGAGGTAATGAATGTTGTTTCATTTTTCATTTTGATTTTGAATTTGAATTTGTTCGAGACAAAGATGTTTGTGTAAATGTTTCAGTACCCGGGGCTTGAAACAGTTGTTGAGGATTTACTTCCCAAGAAGTCTCCTCTTATTGTAGTGAAGTGGTTAGTATACTAACAGACTCAGTATATCTGTCCTATAATTTTTCTGAATATTTATTTACCGCTTAAGAATGTCCTGACTATATCTCTCTGCTGCAGCCCAAACCATCTGACTCTAGTTGTTGTCAACAATGTCCCCCTCTTCTTCTGTATCCGTGATGGGCCATACATGCCAACATTGCGGCTTCTTCATCAATGTAACATCACTCTTACTTCACATTGTCTATGCTTATATGATCTTATTATCACAGCATAACATATATGTGTTCTTCATTAGAACTTATCTGGTTCAAACCCTACATATAGCTCAATAGTGTGCTCGACCCTTAAAAGAAACTCACATGTTTGAATGAAACCGATAGTGAGAGGAACTTGGAACTTTCTCTGTTAGCTGAGAATGTTGATTTGACACTTGAATGTTTGGAGTTTTTGCAGACCCAAATATAATGAAGAGGTTTCAAGTTGATAGAGGTGCCATCAAGTTTGTATTCTCTGGTGCAAACATAATGTGTCCTGGTCTTACATCCCCTGGAGGCGTTCTTGATGAAGAAGTCGATGCAGAAAGGCCAGTGGTAAGAATAAAAAAAATACTCTTTTCTTGGTCTGTGATTTTCTTTGTATCTTCCGATCTCTAAACCATGACTCCATGAGTCTGTATTTGTTTTAGGCCATATATGCAGAAGGGAAGCAACATGCCTTAGCAATTGGCTTCACCAAAATGTCAGCCAAAGACATGTAAGTTCATCTTCCACCTTATGTGCCTTTAAGTGGTATATACTAAAAAATATATAGATATTAAGGCCTATGTGTCACACTGTCATTACATTCCTTATTTGGTTTCCATGTGTTTTGTTCACAGAAAGGGCATCAACAAAGGAATCGGAATAGACAACATGCATTACCTCAACGACGGTCTCTGGAAGGTACTGATCTCTTTGTTCGCACTTGTGTACTAATGCTAATAAGCAGTCTACTAAAATTTGTATTGCTTGGTTTATTCGAAAATGTCTGCAGATGGAAAAGCTAGATTGAGGACAAAGTCAAATGAGATGTGAGTCAGTGTCAGGGAGAGATATGTTATAACTTCCTCTTTATGTTCTCTAAACTTGTGGAGCTTTTGTCTAGACCAGCATTTGACTTGTTTTATTTTTCAGATATTCGATGTTAATTTAATGAAAAAACATCAACCTTGGCTAAAGTTTTTCTCTGAAATGAGAACCGTATAGTGTATGTAAAAATTAAATATGTATCAAATAGGCAAACGAAAATGGATGAAACCTGACTTATATTAGTATATGTATCAAAGGTAAGCAAATAATGAATTTTATTCACAACTTGAAGAGTCATGGTCAGATAAGCCAAGAACACAAGCCAGGCAAATCTTAAACAATTGGATAAGAATTGTATCTATTCTCTCTCTCTCTCTCTCTCTCTCTCTCTCTCTCTCTACAAACATGTGCATACACTTCTACTATTAATACTACTTCTCCAATCGATGCCTAGGATAAGAACACTAAACCAGGCTATCTCACAGCACACCAGAAGAAGGTAAGATAAGAAACCTGCGAATTCTTAGTAGATATTATGATTTCTTTCAAGACAAAAAGGTGGCTTCATGTGGTCACTGAACCTTTGGTTGGTCTTTTTCCATCCATGGCGTCTTTCTTTTTCTTGCATTTTTTGCATAAAAAGGGACCTTCCCACCGCTTAGATGCCGAGGAGATGATAGGACCCGTGTTGCTTGATAGATCATCAGCTGGAGATTCATCTGTTTGGCATACAGCGCATATTAATAGTCCGGTGTCCGTATGTGAAGGAAGATCCTTCCCCAATCTGCATTTCAAAACACCAAATAAAGACTGCTAATCAATATCTTAAGTTTTCAGTTTAACATGGATAAGAGTTTGGCAACTATCAATTCCTGGCTAGAAGATTACCTATCTGCAAGCACAGCAGAACCTTCTTCAAATAACTCCTCTACAACTCCAACAGAAGAAAGCTTGTTCCCGGTTTTGTTGTTGGTATCAGTATGCTTTTTTCTAGAGAGAAATGAGGTGAATGTGTTCTGCTTCTTTCTAGGCGTTGGAGCCAAGGCTAGCTTATCAGATGGAACTATGTCAACAACTACACAAGTCGTATCATCCTTCAACCCTTTTGTCCGCAGTGCTTCCTGAACAACATATGATTCAGAGAATAAGAGGAACCTAAACCAGAGGATGTACGCATTTTGATAAAAGGGATGATAACCAACCTTAACAACAAGTTTAGCAGCAAGCTCGGATGATAAACCACGACAAGCTTTGGCAGCCACATCAGAAGACAATATATCCCATATACCATCAGAAGCTATAATGAGTCTCCCTCCAGCATCAGAAAGCTGAATGTACAGATAACAAAATACATCCTGTTCAGTGTCTTAACGTAACCATTGATGATAAATGCACCAAGGGACTTACTTTCACTTGCTTAACATGTGGTATTGGGACAATAAATTCTCCCACGTCGGTGTCACCAATGGACCTTGAAAGACATAAACCACCAGGCCAACATCGAAGTGGGCCAACCTATTGAATCATCAGAATGAGACACACGACACCAAAAACAAACTGAAACAGTTACTTAAATTTACTAGACATGACCATACCTCATTGCCACCAAAAACATTGAGCCTTCCGACCTCGCCTCCACTTGCAGTTATTCGTTCTCGCTCTTCAACATTTTCTTCTACCCTGTGATCGACGGTCAGCAGAGAAACCACACCGCCTTGGGTATCTAATATGCAGCGTGAGTCGCCAACAGAAGCAACAGTGATAGTCCAACCGTCAATTATAACAAACGTCACCGTTGTCCCTGAAGTTTCCCCTACAAATCACAACTCATCTTAACGGTTAGAGCGCACTTGAAAAAGAAAAATATGAAAGTAAAGACGTTTAAGCAATGAGCAGACCTTTCTGCTGAAACTCTATGTCGGTTTTCACAAAGCCTGCAACTAGAGCCCTAGGAAGAGCTTGAAGCCACTCTTCTCTACTAGCGCCTTGAGGTATCGCACTCACCACATTGTCCAGAAGATGTTCCTTTGTATAAATGGCAGCTGAATTACCATTGTGACCATCAAATATCTACAAACAAAAGACATGTATTAGTAAAAGCTTTGATAGATAGCCTTTGTAGCTACACAAGAAGAATCTCTCAAAGAAGAATGGAATTACCGCGAAAACTGAGAAAGAGGAGGATGGATCACCATGTATCCTCTCGCAATCGGTTTTGATCAAGAAGTAGTCTTCTCCTTTCTTAGCAAGAGCAGCTTGACCATACTTGACTAAAGGTTTCTCTACTTTATCGCTAGTCCTAAGCTCCCTACCAATCAGAGTTGCAAGAGCAACAGGCAAATGTTTCTTCCTTGATGGGCTCATCTTTTAGGCTATACCCTTCAACACTGGCTGAAAACAAATCCTGTACACAAAAACCTAAATCTTTAGGTGATGCAAACACATTAGATGTACAAAATCTGATTATCATCAAATATAGTATGAATTATTCATACATAAACTTATTTTGTTGAATAGAAACCAAACAGATAGAAATTCTAGTGGAAAACCCCTAATTCTACAAAATCATAAAGTCTCCAGCAGAATCAAACAAAGCAACATCGAAGTAAGTAAAAGAAGACTTATAATCAGAATTCTTCGCTGGGGAGAGAGCTCATGAATGAAACTCACGAAAGAGAAATACAAGTAACACACACAATGTAGATCTAGCAGAAAAAACTTGGGTTCGTAGATTATGCCTACCTTCTCGCCGTTTCTCCGGAGACAATTTTCGGGCCGTCGTCGAATAGGAAAAATATCAGTGTGGAAACAAAAAATAAGGAAAGTTTATAAAAGAGAAAAGAGACGATGTTTTGATTGCTGCTTTAGATTAGGGAGAAGAAGAAAAGCGACGCGGGTGTTCCTAAATGACGAAAATGCCCCCTAAAAGTCGAGGTTGATAAATATTGGTGGGTGGGTGTTATGTCACTTTAAAATTGTTTCACAGATAAAGCTCTGTTATTAGAGTGCTTGAGCTAGCTCTAACTTTTTAGGTTTTCTCTATAAAAAAAGAAACTGTAACTTTCTCGTGATGGATGAAAGTTGACTATCAAGACAAAATACATTAGTGTAGATAGGTAGTATACAAATATATCGACAATCAATTTACAAAAAAAAAGAGACAAGAGAAACCCATAAGATATTGAATGTTACTTAAACCTATGGTTCATACGTATTCTACTCTTTTGTATAGTGGGTGTGTATACGACCACATCTATTAATGGGCCCGCCAAAACCAAACAAATGAATAGTTTGTATAGTATATACTCTTCAAAAAGTTATTGTTCATAATTACTTGGGATTTGGTCTCTTCTTCACAACAACTGTGTTCTGCCTTGACGAAGTTTGTCCTTGTGAGTTCATAGCAGATCCAAGAGATAGTCTCCTCGTAGGCGCTGGAATAAGCGAAGGTATCATACTCCTAAACATTTCAGGATTTCACCATAGTATTAGCAAACATAAACATACTACTAATAAACATTAAACATTCAATCAAAAAAGTACTTACTTGGACTCGGAAACTCTAGAAGTTTTTGTTTGAGTCTTCTTTGGCTTACTTGAAGAACCCAAAGATCCATTAGTGGCTGCTGCTCTAGGCATGTTTACTTGAACATTCAACTGCCACACCAAGTTACTCTCCGAGCAATCGCTTGTTGCGGTTTCATCAGACTCGTTCGCTTCTTCTTCGTACGGAATCTTCTTTACCTCAAAGCCTGTACCTACAGTATTGCATTTGTTATTCTCTACACCTCTTGATGGTTCACGTTTCAAGCTAGATAATCTCTTCTCAAGCTGCTTATGTGATCTGTTTTCGTGTTTGCTATTACATATGATCTCGTCCTCGTGCTTATCAACCCATTCACTACCTGGTATAAATTCTATGTCCTCTTCTATCGACGGGCTTTTCCATGACGGTGAACCTGCTAGTCCTTGTAAGTCAATGCTGGATGCAGAGTCACTTTGACCCTGCAAAGAAATTTCACTGTACATTATGAAGTAATCACTGCAAAACAAACAAAAAGCATCCATGAGTTTTCTTTTTACCTCAATGCTGTTGACATCATCAATCTGTGATGGCTTAAGTTTAGTTTGAGACTGTCTTGTGTTTGCTGGTTTAGAGAATGAAGAAGAAACACCAAGTGACTTTCTTCTGAGAAGTTTATCAGGTGTAAGTGGTCTTGGAAGCTGGGTTTGATCTGATGATTCGCTTTCCTTTCTCGCTAGTGCAAGTTTCAAACTAGCAATCTGAAAGTTAATAATGTAGTTTTAGAAAGAACGTACCACCATCGGAGAATGAAATAGTATAACAATGTGGAGAAAACCATTGGAGAATGACCTGTTCTTTGAGTTCCTTGACCTCAGAAGTCTCTTTGTTAACGCGAGCAGCACCAAGTTCAACAGTGGCCACTCTCTCTGCAAATTTGAGTGTGCTAAGTGTTTCTCCCACATCATCTAGTTCAGGGCTAATGTGAATAAACATGAGTGTTTTTGCTTGTCCTCCTGTAGGAACAAAATGTAGTTCAAATGAAACCATTCTTGGATGTCGGATACAAAAGATGGAGTTGCATAAATTTTAGACTGAACTATTAGTTTAGCACTTGAGTATTAGTTTATTATTGTTTACCTAACGAGTCTTGAAGGAGTTGGGTGAGTTTGCTATTGCGATAAGGGATGTGGTTGTTTTTCTGAGAGAGAGACGAAATCACATCTCCAAGAGCAGATAGAGATTTGTTGATGTGCTGTGCCTCTTTCAATCTATCACCAGTGACTTCAGATTTGTCGACTCTTTCGCTTCCAGCAAGATCAACTAAATGCATTGAACCCCTTAGAGTAGCTCCTGATGTCAGATCCCTTCCCTGGACATGTACTGTGAGACAACTGCATTTATAAAGCATAATACATGTAAGAGAATAGAGACAAGTATAAACTCTACGTTCTTTTACCAGTAGTATGTTCGAAAGAAAGTGAGTGAATAAAGTTTCAGTTTTAAACTAACAGGAAGAATGAAAACCTGTGAGAGCGACTGCTACGGTCATTCATGGCTGTGGCGCTGACTGCACGGTTCTTTTGACCAAGATTCATCAAATGAATGACATCTGAAGTTTTTGAAACTGGGACCAATGTCGCCTCTGGCACGTTGATTCCATCTTGTGAACTGTTTCGAATCTCTAATGTATTCACAAGTCAAGGAAAGTAAGACACAATGATAGCACGTTGAGAAAATTTGAATTCTAAACAGTCTTAAGAAAAGGATATCTGCTTGTTTGGCCGTTAGTAGCAAGGAGATCTCGGACTTGCTCGTTGTAGATTTCGAGCATTTGAACTGAAATGTTATATGAAAACGTTTCTTTTCTTACACTTGACAAATGAAATAGATCACTCAGTGCTCTGTAGTTTACTCCTAAGCTCTCTTCAGTCAATGCGTTAGGTCCCATCTGATTATGTATCATAAGAAAATTGCAATTGAGGATACCATTGTTTCCATATGCAAATATGAAAAGTCATTGCAAGTAAAGTTGAATACTTGAGAGAAATTTACCATGGTGAAAGTTTTTCCGGATCCTGTTTGGCCGTAAGCAAATATGCAAACGTTATAACCATCAAGAACAGACCGGATCAGAGGTTGGGTATCCGAAAAAACCGCCTCTACAATTAAAAATTTGAAGTTAGTTTTCTATGAGATCATTATTTCTTAATGAATATTATTGGATCATTGTTGCTTAATAAATCCACATGATGGACAAGGAAATTACCTTGAGTTGCTGAAGGACCAAACACTTTGTTGAAGGTGAATGATTTTTGACCATACTTTGAAGGTGTCGCAATTGATATAGTTGACTCCTCTATATGATCCACTGTAGTTGAGACATTTTTTTGTCCGGGCAAGAAGGGTCTCACTCGACAATATACCCTTATGCTTCCTGTGTTAATGTTTGTTAGTCTGATCTTACAAATCATAACTATCCTTAAAGATGGGATATTTTACCTTTGAGATCTTGGACCTGATTGTAAAGTTTTCTGTTTTCTTCAAGTACTCTTTGGTATCCTGAAGCTGCATGAGCAATTCCATGCAAATGTTCACCTAACCCAAGAAAAGGAAATAATAATTAGTTTCTTTAATAACAACGGTGAAAGTACTACAAAGTTTATTGAAACAACTATTATATACAGTGATTACAATCATAACTGAATAAGATCAGTTAACCTGGCAGAATTCTCACCTAAGCTTGTAAAGTCTTGCTGGTAATTATTCTGCAGGAGACTGAGACCTGCTTTTATATCATTTAAATCGTGTTTCAGTTCCTGAAAAACACATATGTATGTATATTGCACCTTAGTAATCATCAAATACAAAGTCTAGATAAAAGAACCAGGATGCCACATACATATGTAATGTTCAATGGAGTTAATATACCTCAGTATGAGTTTGCTGTATATTGATTATCCTTTGTTGCTTCTCGGTCTTGTCTTTCGAAATTACATAGACCTCACAATCTTGGATTTTCGATTCTTCGACATTATCATCTTGTGAAGCTTCCATGCTGTTACTTATTACCTTCGTCACATTTTCTTCTCCGGACTGAAAATCGAAAAACATGTGATGTATAAACCACCTGGACATAAAAATACACTAGTAGATAAACAGATCCATGAAGATTCCTCTGCCTTCATGGACAACATGATCACCAAGTTCAAGTTTGCTTCTGTTAGAAAAGATAGTATATTTACCGATGCATCACTTAGTGTCTCCTCGTTGCCTGAAATAGTTCTCCTTGCGCTCATCTGAAGCTAAGCAATTGCATATTCAAGATGACAAGTGTTGAAAAGGTGTGTAAGAGAAACCTGTTTGTGATACAGATTAGATAACTAAAAATTGCTTACCAATTCGTTCTGTGTAGCTAATCTACGTTCATACTCAACCATGACACTTTGCACCATATCTTCCACAATCTGGAAGTAAAAAAGAGCAGATGAACATTATGTCCAAAATTGGCATTTCAAAAGAATATTTGTCATTTAGTTGGTAGTTAATGCTTACACCGGGAATTTCTTCTTGCTTCTTATCAGCAAAAACCGCACGGACAATGGCATCTATTGAATTGGCAGTTCCCTGAAAAATACTATAATGTTAGTTAAGATTCTTGACATCATATGCTTATATGGGATTATATTAGAATTGATATATAGCTCACTAACTCCATTTTTGGTATTATAATCAGATTGATCAAGCAATGGTTGTTCACTAGATGGAGAGTTAGAAGAGCTGACTGCTTCCTTAGGAGCTTCTGACTCTTTGGGTTTGTATTGTTTTGCAATCCCAAACGTGGTTGGTTTCGAGTTCAAAATATATCTCCATGAACCGCTTCCACCGCTCTGCTTCCACTCCCGATATGACTTGAGAGCAAAAACACACTCTACAATTCTTGAGGATTTACCACCCTGTGAACACATCAAGCCCAAAACTAAGTACTACTTTAATCCAAATTATGAAAAGAGAATGCAAATGGCTGATGCATCCTCCTACCGTCTTACATAGAATCATGTGGAAAAACGAGCTATAGATCATATCATTTCTTTTCCAACACTAGCGATCACAAAGACCCCACCGAAAATGTGTCATCAATGTTTCTACAAGTTATTGTACAAAATGATTCTTACAAAAACATAGCTCGTTTCTGAGTATGAGGGTGACAATTTTAGTTTTGTCTAGGTGACCCCTCCGGCAAGGTAGGTCTATACAGTTCCACTACAAGGCATCCTCTGTCAAACTAACTACTATTATCTTTTCGACAGATAAAATTGTCTTATACTGTGTATACCTTTTCGAAATCGGAGACCTCAAATGTGGGAATACCCATTTCCTCCACAACCACAAGAAAGTTTCGAAGGTTTTCAAAGTATTGAAATGCAGACAGAGCCGCGCCGTCTTGGTTAACAAGAGGATCATTTGGAGCTTCAACGACCTGTAAGAATTGTAGCAACATAATCAAGACTAAGATCATCGTGACAGATGGTCTTAATTACAAAAAAAAAACATTCGCATTAAAATAATAATTTCTTAAAATAATACACAAAATGGTACTAATCATGCTTGCACAACTTTTATCCAAGCAGGCCTAAAGCTTTCAAAAGTCTTCATAGCAAAGTTTAGCTTAATTAGACCCTACATATCAATAATCTATACTAATATTCTGCAACTAATGTATAATAATCCTAGAGTAAAGTAAAACATATGTAAAAGAAAAGCAAGACATACTTTTGGAACAGAGCCAGGTTTAATTTTGTTGAGGACATTGCATAGCAAAATACCACTTCTCAATGCAATTCTGAAATCTTCCTCTGAAGGATCAGCAGGCAAATCTCTTCCTCCAACTACACCAAGTGTGTTTCTTAACCATCTCGCAGCCTCGTACCTTCTCAAATCTGAAGGATCTGATGGCAAATCTCTTCCTCCACCTACACAGAATGTCTTCTTATTATCTACACCAAGTGTGTTTCTTAACAATATATAGAAGCCGGAATCGAAAAAAACATGACGATTAAGCATCTTTATTTAGGAAATTAGAATGTATCATGTTGATTTATGAAAAACAAGAACCAACATTGTCTAATTCGATCAACAAAAGTAAGAAGCTCTTAAGTCTTAAAGAACCACAAAAGATCATACCAAACAAGCACAAAGAAGATAGTTAACAAACAGAGAATAACATGATCCGATTCGATTATTCATCACAAACCCTAATTTCAGAAAACCCAACACATTCATAAAAATCCTGATTCAAAAACAAACCAAACAACGACAACAAAAAAGGAGAGAATCTAACGAACGTACAAGTTTCATCGGCTTGCTTAGAGATCGAATCTACACAATCGCTAACACGAACGTTTCTTCGTTGGAGAAAATCCTCCAGAATCGTCGATAAACAGAGACGCGAACCTTGTTCCTCCGTCGCCATTATCGTTGCTTTTTTTTAGCTTGATCAACAAGATACCTGTTTAAAATCAACTACGAAACCCAAGACTATAGAATTTCCCAACCCAGAGAAATTGATTTCGGAGCTCGAAACAGGTTTTTTTTTTGTTTTTTTCCCTCAAAATCGAAAAACGAAAATCGTGTATACAATGATATTTCACTCTTATATGTTGAACATTGCTCAGATTTATAAAGAAGAAAAAAAAAAAATAATATTTGACCCTTTCTCTCTTAATTTTGTTCCTTCTACGAAATTAAAAACAACATAAAAGAAGAAAGAAGAAGAGCGCGGCATGAACAAACAATAGAGCCTCTGGGTTTCTATAGATGGACAATTTCAATTTTTATATATTAAATTAATTGAAATTCTTATGTACACGTACAACGGTACAAGGTGGTGGAATTATATTTAGCTAAAATATTTTAATAAATTTGTATCCTCCAAATATAATTTTTTTTCACCGATATTTATAGCAGTAAAATTAAGTTCATAATCTAAGCAGAAATTTGTGACACTTTTTGGTGTTAATTCTTGATCAAAGATTTACTAATGTTTTGTTATTAATTTTGGAGATTGATTTTTAGAAATGTATAACTAATTAAAGAGCGTATATATTGATAGCTAGTTTGTATAACTATTTTTTTTTTCTTGCGTGAGAAATGTGTTTTAAAGTCAAATAAACATGATATCATGATTAGATAGTTCTTTTAATAACAACAAATAGTTAAAGGTGGCCATGAAATTAAATTTGTATTTATAATTTCTGCAAATAAACTAAACATGTATGTAGCCACATCTTTTGAAACGAAGTTTTTTTTTTTTTTGTCAACATTTGGGCCACAAATGGCCGGCCCATTAGCCAAACCTACACTATCGTAGGCGCGGGGATATATTTAACACTCTTCGTAGACTCTTTAATTGTCAATAATATTCCATTTTCTATTTCGATAATTAATTGAACATGATACCAAGTCATTCAAAAAAAAAGGTGAACATATTATTTTACTAATGTTGTGATGATGATTATATTATACACAAATATGTTGAAAAAACATTACACACACGTATTACCACGAAATAAACTAGATTCTCTCTAATAAATTCAACTCCTACTTAAACAAAAAATTACAGCCCACTAGTACAGCAACCATAACTAAGTTCCGGCCCAGTTATAATTTTTTTTAAAAACCTAACAATATAATCCATATTCAACTTTGACCCCAAACAAATATTCTATAGAGATTTAGTCCAATCTTTTTTATGACAATATATTTGCAATCAAATTCATTTCTTCAAACAAAAGAGAGATCAACGATGAACTCAAATCTGCAATCGAGTCATGTATCATCATCATCGCAGCTATTCACATCCATAGACATGGGAACAAACTCTTTTAAGCTTCTTATAGTCAACGCAGATCCTTCAGGGAGATCCTTCGTCCCCGTCGAGAATCTCAAGGAGCCGGTGGTTTTATCCCGCGAGTCTCCGACTTCGATCTCGTCTCAATCACAATCTCGCGCGCTTCAAGCTCTGCAGAAATTCAAAAGCCTTATCCTCTCTCACAACGTCTCCGATGATCGGATCCGTTGCGTCGCGACGGAAGCCCTGCGTCGAGCGGAGAATCAGAAACAGTTCGTTGACACGGTTTTCGATGACGTAGGGCTCAAAATCGTTGTGTTGTCTGGTGAAGAAGAAGCTAGGTTAGTTTATTTAGGCGTGATTCAGTTTCTACCTGTTTTTGAGAAATCTGTGCTGTGTATAGATATAGGAGGTGGTTCTACTGAGTTTGTTGTTGGTAAGCGTGGTGATGTTAAGCTTGCTGTTTCTCTGAAGCTAGGTCATGTTAATTTAACACAAATGTTCTTGAAATACGGTGTTGGATTGATGAAATTGAGAGAGTATATCCGTCGTGTGATTGATGAGTCTAAGCTAGCAGAGAAACTGATAGAATCTGATGGATTTGAGATGGTTGTTGGATCTTCGGGAACTATAAGAGCTATCGAGAACGCTATTTTCAGCGGGTATGGAATTGATTTGTGTCAAATCAATATTGAAGGGTATAAGAGGGATTGGAGATTTGGTAGAAAAGAGCTGAGCAGTTTTGTTGAGCAGCTATGCAGTGAAGGAGACGGAGAGCAGATCCGGAGAGAAGGCTTTTTCGGTAGAAGATCAGAGTTTATTGTTGCTGGTGCGGTGTTGTTGGAGGAAATATTCAAGGCTCTTGGTATAGAGGAAATGGAGGTTTCAGAGTATGCATTGTCAGAAGGTGTGATTGCTGATTCATTAGCTAAAGCTTTTGATGGGTTATATGATTTGAGTGCCAATGCAAGGTGGCGATCGGTCATGAGGCTTGCCACACGACTCAATGGGAAAAAGCGAATGAATCATGCCGTACACTGTGCAAGCATATCTAAGGTATATCCTAACCACAACTTTCATAAAGCTTGTAGCTTTTATCATATTTTTAAGAGGGCATTCTGCTCTGGGTACCTTTTGTTATATTTGGCGCAGTTTCAAGCTTTGCGCAACTCGATATGGTAGTTTTCTTGATTCCATATATTTGATGGGCAGTGACTTTTCAGGAGATCTTTATAGGTTTGAGGAAGTGCAACGATTTTAACATCATCCTAGATGATAAGGATCTTGAGTATCTTGAAGCTGCTTGTTTCTTACACAATATCGGAATAATCACAGGGAAAAAGGGATATCATAAGCAATCTTATCATATCATCAAGGTTAGTTCATCGAACCCTGTCGAATATACTATATAAAGCTGGAAAGGCAATTTAGAAAAGCTTGTGAACAAGAGTAATATATTTTTGTTTAAAACCTTTTTATCTACTTTAAACTCATTGTTACTGACACTTACTTCTTTCGTAGAATGGTGATCATCTCCATAGCTACACTGCTGTGGAAGTCGAGGTGTGGTACCTAATCCTCTAGAAGGAGGAACATGTCTTGAATTTACTGTTTTTCTGATTACTATCATATGATTTTCAGCTTATAGCAATGCTTACGAGATACCAGAGAAAGAAGTTTCCCAAGCTTGATCATGCACCTCTTAAGGACTTCACTAAGGAGGTTGTGTGTCTCATATTTCAGTTTAGCAAGTAAAGATCAATCTCTTAATGTAGTTACTGTGATCCTTATTCTGTCTTTTGCAGGCAACACGGAAGTTCATAATTCTCTGTTTGATCATACGATTATCTGTTTTACTTCAACGAAGTGAGAATATGGATCTCCAAGAATTTGAGTTTCTTGAATCTTCCGAGAGCTTTAAACTTGTAAGTCTAATCCTTCTCTCTTGACTAAACATTATGGGCTTAATCCTTCTGTCTTGACTTAGCTATAACCTTTTGTTGTTGTTGTGCAGGTGCTGAAACAACAAAACCAGGAACCTGTACTGATATGTTCTGAAGATCAAGTAAACAAGAAGTCGGATGCATGTAAATTGGAGCAAGAAGTTGCGCGTTTCAAACGGGTAAATAAACTTTCACTACCCTGTAATTTTTTTCAGTATTAGTTCTATCATCAAAGATTAAATTTTACTTCGATCATCAAAGCCTTAACATGTAACTTTATTGTATTCTTTTGCCATGAATCATCAGCTATTCGAAAAAGAACTGGTGGTTGTGTTTCCTTCCTGAAATCAATCAGATGGGTCTCTTAAGCTCTGACATGCCACTAGTATTAAACCGAAAATACCGCAGGTAAGAGATTGTTTTCTGCATTAAAGCTCGGAAACAAGTTATATAGTTACAATCTATATTCAAAGAACTCTACATTGTGATTTTTCTCTTAAAATAATCCATTGCAGGTAGTGTGTGATTCTTAAGAAGTTGAATAGATCAGGTCAAGTGGTAAAGTTTTCTCATCAGTGCCCGTGCAAAAGAGCCGGTTCGGTGCCCCCATTGACGAAACTGGCCATTCCATGACCTAAGTTAACTTCTGTATATTTTGTTTATGTTCTTTCATGGGTTTATGGTTCTACTGGTAACAATACTAGAAACTCTTAGATTTGTCTTGTACCAGATGTTTAATTTTCCTTTGCATTGTTTACTTATAAAAAATGGTTTTTCTTCAATATGTGATTTAGACTTAACCGTTAATAAACCTTATAATTTGGCGCAAAGACCTTAACTTTGAAATTTTGAAGAAGATGAGCAGAAGAGGTTTAATGGAGATCGAGAGGAAGCTACTTCGTCTTCTCCACGGCCACAACACTCGAACCCGTTTACCCGAAATCCACGCCCATCTCATCCGTCACTTCCTCCATGGCTCCAATCTCCTTCTCGCGCACTTCATCTCCATATGTGGATCTCTCCGTTACTCTGATTACGCATCACGAGTCTTCTCTCATATCCAAAACCCTAACGTTCTCGTCTTCAACGCCGTCATCAAATGCTACTCCCTTGTAGGTCATCCTCTAAAGTCTCTCTCTTTCTTCTCTTCCATGAAAACCCGTGGAATCTGGGCTGATGAGTATACTTACGCGCCTCTGCTCAAATCATGCTCGGCTCTTCCTGATCAGAGTTTCGGTGATTGCGTTCACGGTGAGGTTATTCGAACTGGGTTTCACCGGTTTGGGTCGATACGTATCGGTGTGGTGGAGATTTACGCGTCTAGTGGGAGAATGAGAGATGCACAGAAAGTGTTCGACGAAATGTCTGAAAGAAACGTTGTTGTGTGGAACTTGATGATTCGGGGGTTCTGCGATTCGGGAGATGTCGAAAGAGGTCTTCTTTGGTTTCATAAGATGAGAGAAAGGAGCATTGTATCGTGGAACTCGATGATATCGAGCTTGTCCAAATGCGGCAGAGACCGTGAGGCTTTGGCGCTTTTCTGTGAAATGATTGATCAAGGCTTTGATCCAGACGAGGCGACTGTGGTCACTGTCTTGCCGATCTCTGCGTCTCTCGGAGTTTCAGATACCGGGAAATGGATTCACTCCACTGCAGAATCCAGTGGTCTGTTCAAAGATTTTGTCACCGTGGGCAACGCTTTGGTAGATTTCTACTGCAAAAGCGGTGACTTGGAGACAGCGACGGAGATATTCAAGAAGATGCAGACAAGAAACGTTGTTTCGTGGAACACAATGATATCGGGATCAGCAGTTAACGGAAAGGGAGAATCCGGGATGGACTTGTTCGATGTTATGATCGAGGAAGGAGAAGTAGCACCAAATGAAGCAACATTTTTAGGGGTTTTAGCATGTTGTTCATACACAGGCCAGGTCGAGAAAGGAGAGGAATTATTTGGTTTGATGACTGGAAAATTCAAACTTGAGCCTAGAACAGAGCATTACGGTGCCATGGTTGATCTTATGAGTAGAAGCGGGCGGATCAAAGAAGCTTTTGAGTTTCTCAAAAGCATGCCCGTTAACACTAATGCATCAATGTGGGGGTCTCTCCTCAGCGCCTGTCGTAGTCACGGAGACGTAAAGCTAGCAGAGGTTGCAGCCATGGAGTTGGTGAAGATCGAGCCAGAGAATTCGGGAAACTATGTGTTGTTATCTAACTTGTACGCAGAGGAAGGGAGATGGGATGATGTAGAGAAGATAAGAACATTGATGAAGAAGAAATCACTGAGAAAATCTACAGGACAAAGCACCATTACCGAGATATCATCCCAATAAGTAACCAACTTTCTCTACATGGTTATGGTATTTTTGCAAAATCATTAACTTTATATTAAAACTTAAGAGGAAACTACAAGGAAAGAAAGAGTTTATTATGTTTCATACATAAGCCGTGGAGGCGTGGAGCACAACATCAATGATATTGATGTCTGGTTTTGCTAAAACTTACTTGATGTAGTAAGAAAGCCATTTAAAGCCTTCACCATAACCCATTTTGCGGACAATAGTACACATAAAGACTTCGAGAGGACGAACACAAGATTCTCCGAGACTGACATTGCTTTTACCGGTAGTGAAATTGGTAAGACCCAAGTGATACCTTAACTCATCTTCAGAAGCTGCATAAGGAAGATCAATCTTGTTACCAAGTATAAGAAAAGGCACATTAGCTAAAGCATCGTCTGATAAAAGAGCATCTAGCTCTCTCTTTGACTCTGTAAATCTCTCCTTGTCGTTTGCATCCACTAAGTACACAACAGCGTCAACCTATTCACACACAAACATCAAGAAGTCTCCATCAAAAACTATACTTGTCTTTCTTTAAGATTATGTTATGAGAGAGATGTGTGACCTTGGCATAGTAATCTTTCCAGACTCTACGAGCAATTTGATGACCACCCAAGTCAAAAGCCTTGAACTTGATTTTACCAATGCTAAGTTCCTCAGATGTTGGATGTTGTGTTGGTTGGTGCTGTACTAATCTCTGCAGAAACACAAAACATATCAAACATCAAAGTATGTTATAGTTTATGTTATTGATGGAACCAAAAAGTACAACACAAACTAACCTGGTCTTTGAGCATGTGAAGCAAAGTTGTTTTGCCGGCATTGTCAAGACCTAGAAACAAGATCTTTGCTTCTTTCTGCCACAAACCTAACGTCGCTAATATTCCATAGAACCAATCGAACAAAAACATGTCTTCGTCTTCCTCAGATCTGACGGAAATTGTCGAAACAAGAACAAACAGTGGAAGAATAAAACTTTGACGGTGACACAAAGAAACAACAAAAGCTCTTCACAAGAACAAAAATTATGAGTCCATGGACAAGATATTAACATTTATATACTCAAAAAGGAAACCCAAATAGTAAACACGTGGAAGAAACGATGTGTAATCCTCTTATTGGTAGAATAATTTTTTGACGTCATCGAACAAATGAAGACCGTTCGATGAGAGAATCAACGGTCAGGATTTTTTCAACACGTTAGTGTTGGTTTTTTTTTATTACAACCACGTTACTGTTGTTTGAACCTTTAATATTTTATTTCTATGCGAGAGTAAGGTATCTATAGGCATGTCGATTAGGGCTAAAGCCATGCATGGCCGGCCGATCTGTAAAATATCGGGTTCGAACTATATTTAATCCGAAAAAATCGAACTTTAATTGGCAGTTCAGATAAAGAATTTTTAAACATGGCAATCAGGTTCATTGTTCGAAAATAAATAAGATAATATTTTTATATACTTTATATAATTTGTAAACATAATCTTGCATAGAAATCGTCTTTTCTTTTGACGTATTGAAACATTGATTTTTCACTTGACTTGGTTGAACGGTTTTACATTTAGTGATCCATGTTAAAATATCATTCATTTATATTTAATATGTTTTAAATTATTATCTATCGAATTTTTAATTTTTTAGGATTTATTTAGGATAAAATTTGATATTTATTTTTGTTTGAAGCTCTTGAAGGTGATGAAGATCTAGATGACCTCGAAGAAGATTCGAGTTTGCGATCCACCAGTCTTACTACCTAGATTTAAAGTGTTTTGATTTTTAATTTTGCTTGTTACTATCTAGATTTCAAGTTTTTCTTTTTCAAACTTTTTCTTTGATTTTTATTAATCATATATGGTAACAAAAACATATGATCGATTTTATTTTCAGTTTTTATTTTTTAACTAGTTTGATATTATTTTTTATTCATATTTATCACAATGTTAATACGTAAAAAATTAATTTTTATTGTTTAAAATATAATTAAATTATCATAATATTGTTCACATGAAAATTTTAAAATATATGAAAAACCCGAAAAAGCCCGAAAAACACTAAAGTCCGAAGCGGGTCGAGCCGGGCTTTGAAATATAAGCCCGAAAATTATTCGGGCCGGGTCAGACTCAAATATATACGGGTTTTGCGGATTCGGGTCGGGCCAGGTTAACCCGATTGACACCCTAGGTATGTAAAGAGCCAAAGAAAACGTTGACCAAACAAAACTTAAAAAGGAACCATTTTTATATTTAAAGACAGAGACGATTAATAGATGAAACCATTGTATTAAAGACAGAGACGATTAAACGATTACAATAATCGATAATTATTCAGATCTTAAGCGCGTTCTCCTCTGATTCTTCTAGCGAGCTGAATATCTTTAGGCATTATCGTGACTCTCTTGGCGTGAATCGCACAGAGATTCGTGTCTTCGAAGAGTCCGACGAGGTAAGCCTCCGCTGCTTCCTGGAGAGCCGCGACGGCGCTGCTCTGAAAACGAAGATCCGTTTTGAAATCCTGAGCGATCTCTCTAACGAGTCTCTGGAAAGGAAGCTTACGGATAAGAAGCTCAGTGCTCTTCTGGTACTTGCGAATCTCTCTAAGAGCAACAGTTCCTGGTCTGAATCTGTGTGGCTTCTTCACTCCTCCGGTCGCCGGAGCTGATTTCCTCGCCGCTTTTGTTGCTAGCTGCTTTCTTGGTGCTTTGCCTCCGGTGGATTTCCTAGCTGTCTGCTTGGTACGAGCCATTTTAGAATTTTGATGTTCTCGAGATAGTGAAAATGATAGATGTAAATTAGAGTTTTGTGAATATGTTTGGTGGAGAGGAAGAGGGATATTTATCGTCAAGGGAAATTACAAGTAGCGGGAGAAAGCTTTTCGTTTTTTTTTTTTTTGTTTTCGCGGCACTAAATCTGGATCGTTCGTTTTTTCTTAATCGACGGATGTTAGATGTTTAGATCAACGATCCGCGTGAAACCTTTTACGGCCGTGGATTAGTATGATCCTACGGACAGATTTCATTATATTCTAACAACGATCCACGAGAATATGCATAGACCAATCAGAAATTCATTAATTAAAGACACTTTTGCCCTCTTTATTACTAAATCTAACACAGAGGCCCATTATCAAATTTGGGCTGTAAAGTTAGTCCACGAGTGTTGTTTTCCAAATTGTACGTCATTGAGAAATTGTAAACACGAACACACACACACACGCACGCATTACTGTTGTTTTTTCAAAACCTATGCAAAAAAATTGAAGTTAAAGTAATAGATGTTGGAGTATGTTTTTGACAGTCATGAAGAGAAGAAAGAGAGGGAGATGTAAGTGCAAAATGTTTGATGTTTTGTTCAGTCTAAAACTTGGTCATTGTTTACCCATCCATCCCCACACATTTTGCTAAACTTAGTTTACTTCAAAAGCAAACTAGAAACTAAAATATTCCAAAAAAGATAAAACAATAAAAAAGACTCTAAAACTTTGGTCTTGAATCTTCAACCTCATGCTTATAGCTCATCCTGCAAACCAGAAATCACCCAATAATTAAGAACAACAATGATATTATATGAATGTGTGAAACTTTTAATAAGTAAGTCATATTGTGTTAAAGACATACATGAGCGTTGGTAGCTTCTTTCTCAGAGGTCTCTTCGCTGTCGCTATCTTCTTCTGCCTTGGTCTCCTCTGTCTTAGCTTCATTATCAGATTCATCTCCTTCAGCATCTTCCTCTGCTTCATCTTCAGCCTGTAATTATCAAAACATCATCAGGACCTTGATGTATAACAAACAAAACTCTTACAAAAACAATGATAAATCATAAATACATACATCAGATTCTGCAGGAGCATCCTTGGTTTCCTGTAAAACAACACATAAGATATAGCTTCTCAGATTCACATGAACTTTCAAAACTTAACTAAAAGAGATATTTGGTTTCGTTGAGAAAGTGTTACCTCTTCCTCTTTCTTCTTCTCAGCCTCATCGAAAGCTGCTTTCTCGGCCTGCAATGTAACATTATATAGGCTATTATGATCACTAACCAGAAAAACAAAGATTTGTATTATGGAGATGCGGTCTTTTTAAACACGTACATCCTTGAGTTTTCCCCATGTTTCATCTGCCAACTTCTTGGCGTAGGCTGGGTCATCGCAGATCAAAACATTGTCAAACAGTGATCCTGATTTCACCTGAAAGACAAGTGAATACGTATTTATAATGGGAGTCATGGGATCAAATCAGGTCTTGCATCACAAGATATCTCAGTGAAAAGAATTATTTACCTGCCACAATTCAAGTCCAACATACTTCAGCTTGGGGAAAACATATAGCTCTGGGTCATCCTTGAAGTCTGCATCAAATCAGTTAAATTAATTAGTCATTGTTAGACACTAGGCTGAGTAGTATTACACTTGAAACCAATACTAACAAACTATATGTGTATTACACGAATAAAAAAAGGAAAGGAGTAGGATATAAAGATAGTAACTAACCAGGGTTGTCAATCAATGGAGCCTCCCACTTACCCTTGTAACTGGGGTTCTTGATTTTCTACAGAAATATTTAACATCCTTGAGAGAAATAAAATACATTTACAAGATTATGTATACATTTTGACAGCGAGTTATACAAACCTTGGGTTTCCATTCACCCATGTACTCAGGGTTGGGAATGGTTGGGACAGTCCACTCACCATCTTCTTCTTCATCCCAGTCCTCAGGCTAAGAGATAGGACACAAAGAAAACTCAGAAAATTAGGAACACGGTAAGAGATTTAAGAATTACGCATCTATTATAAACAAGGTATAATACCTTCTTTGCATCAGTGTCTGGGATCTCCTTTGGGATGTCATCGTATCCAGCAGGTTTCTTGTCTTCAGGGTCAGAAATGTATTCTTCATCTTCCCAGTCCTCAGGCTGCAAGAAAGAAGCTTAGTTGTTTTAGAATCACGTAGTTGTTTCTTAGTTAAGACTCGTTGTTCGTAAGTCATCACATACCTTCTTGGCGCTGGGGTCCTTGATCTTCTTGGCTGGGAGAAGATCCCAGTCAGAGTATAAGCTACCAGTTTGCTTCTCGACATTGTCGATTAAAATGCTGTACGTAGCATCTGGGCGGAGAATGAATGTGTACACATGGGTGAGCTGGTCAGTTTCACAAGGAACATCCTTCTTGATCAAGTGGTTGGCTTCATTGTAGGTAAGGATAGCATGCACTTTCTTCGTGCTGTAGCCACAGATATCAGGACCAAACATGATGCTGCAAGTAAACATAGATGGGTGTTATTTTCAAATATTGATCAGTTGTCTTATAGAAAATGAGATGATATGGGGAATATACCTGTATGGTGTGTCTCCACCAAATTTCTTCTGGTCAACATCACCACTAAGCAACTTCATGTATCCACCACCACAGTCAAGCTTTTGCTCGTGCTTCACTGAGAATTGGAAGACTAAGGTTTTGTCCTTGTTGCTGAATTCAGGGAACTCAGCTGAAATGGCGTAGAATCTGTAGTCCTCACTGGTCTGGATACCTGTAATCATTGACCATTGTAACAAAGCGTTAACATTTACTAGAAGTATGCGAGGGAACAAATCAAACAAGAGTGTGTTAAAGGCTGAATCATACCTTTATCGTTAGCATCGCCAGACCAATTTCCGGCAGTGTGTTTCCACTCCCCGGCAGTGTTGTCATCTTTCTTCCACTCAGATTTGACCCATCTGCTCTCCCATCCATCTTTATAAATAGAGACAACAAAGGTCACAAACCAAAGAAAGATAGACAAGAAGAATCATATGATTATATATTCAGCGCAGAACAAATTTTCCAAATAATAGGTTACATTAAATATACTCTTTAGTATATTCCGATCAGAATATTCCACTAAACAAACACATGAGCAAACTTCAATTTTGTTTTTGGTTAAAAAGTTTGATAATGTAATATTGTTAATTAAGACTAACAGTGTCTATGATTAAAACTAGAGATTACACTAGTTTCTACAGTGTTAGTAATAGTATGTGAACTGTTATCCTAGTGATCATCATCGTTACACCATTAATGCTCTCGTGATCTACAAAATATCTCCATAAAGATTGTTATTCACCAAAAAATTTGAAGATCCGGAACAATCCTGATCAAACATTTAACAACCGATCCAATGAAACCGATGATCTGAAACGGATCTATAAGTCGCAGCATTATCACATTAAAACACGAATCGATGAAGCAATCGCGATCCGAAATGTAAACAGACAAATCCAATGGAATCTAGATTCTATAGACAACTATAGATAGAGAAGTAGATACGAGAAAAGGAAAAGTAGTTACCATCAAATCGCTCCTCGAAGATAACTGCGGCGGAAGCGATCGCGACGAGACCGATAAGAATCAAAGAGACGACGCTAAGAGATAATTTCGCCATAGCCAAAAAAAAATCAGATCTGCTCTTCGCCGAGATATGATAAGATGATGAAACAAAGACCTCGAGTGTTATATATACCGCGACGAGCAGCTGCAAGTGAAGTTGCTCTCAAGGATATTAGCAAACTGCCACGTCATTAATCTGCTTCCACGTAATCCAATCAGTAATTGCCACGTCGGATATATTTGTCATTAGCAATGACATGGCGGTTCAGTATTGGACGAAGCTGCGAAGGAACGGTGGCATTCATAAACCTTAAGCGAAAGAGTAGACACGTGGAAAGATATTAGCGGTCGGTGATAATAAACTTAAAGAAATGTGCTTTTCTCGTGGGGAGGAGTATAAACAAATAATAAGCAGATCTCTCGGGTTTTTTCGTAAAAACACCGCATGGTTTGTTACATTTAACGTGATGTGATCTCAGCCGTTGGATTTCAACAGATTTTTTTTAATCCAGAAAAATATAAAAAGCATGGGCCCTGTAACACTCGGGCCCGATAACTTTTAACTTTAATCTTTGCATTGATCCTTTTTTTTGAATATTAGCGTAAAAGCTACACCAAATCTGATCTCAATTAACAATGATTAATAACAATGACCTATAGAAAGCTAACTATATTTAAACTTATGATTTAAGATTCTTTGTCTTTTTATGTGATCATCAAAACATTATAGATTTAGAGTCTTAATTACAGGACTTAAGACAAAAGAGAAGATTCTTGTATGATTTTGCTATGTTAATTGTGAATGTCCTGGAAGTTTAGCTAGACCTTTAACATCAATCAGTTTTCGATATTTCTGTGCATCTTTAAACCTTCCCATACCACAAAAGATGTTAGACATAAGCACATAGTCTCCTCCATGGCTTCTCTCCAGCTCCATTAGCTTCTTAGTAACCCTCTCAGCCATTTCAGGGTCATCGTAAACGCTACACGCTCCAAGAATCATTCTCCAGACAACAGCTTTTTGATCAGTCGGGATCTCCAACGCGATCTTCTCTGCTTCTTCTAGTCTTCCTTTTCTTCTAAGCATATCTACTAGACATCCATAGTGTTTCACATCAGGCGTGATCTTGTACTTACTTACCATCTTGTTGAAAAACTCTAGAAACTCTTCTTCTGCTAAACCTCCATGGCTACAAGCGTTTAGCACACTAATCATAGTTACTCTGTTTGGTTTCAACCCGATTCTTTCCATGTCTATGAACATGTTAACCGCTTCTTTGCCCATTCCGTGCATTGCAAACGCAGAGATCATCGTTGTCCACGACACAAGATTCTTTCTTTCGTTAGGAATCTCTACGAAAAACTTCAACGCGATTTGGATACACCCACATTTCGCATAAGCGTCGATGAGAGAGTTCGCCACACGTATGTCACATGGAACAAACCCTCTTTTCACAACATAAGCATGAACCGATCCACACATTCTTTGGTCTCCTGAGTTCCAAACAGCAGGGAGAATCGCGAGAATTGTGATCTCGTTAGGCTTTATCGCGTCACAAGAAACCATTCTCGAGAACAAGAATATAGCTTCCTTTGGTTTATTGACTCGTGCATATCCATCAATGACAGTGGTCCAAGACACAACAGTTCGATTAGGCATCTTCTCCAAAAAGCAAAGAGCTTTATCAAAGTCTCCCAAATTAGTTAGACCAGTGATCATCACATTCCAAGTCACTGAACTTCGTTCAGGCATTTCATCGAACACTTTGTAAGCATAAGCTCTGTTTCTACAGACAAGATACATACCGACCAAAGCTGTTTGCACATAGACATTAGATCCAAAACCCAGCTTCACCGTCAAACCATGGAGTCCAATACCCAGATACGTGAATTTTGGATTCGAACATGATTTCAGGAGGAAGAGGTAAGTGAAGCTATCAAAAGGAGGCAGTCTCTGATGTTGTTGATCAGACAAGGAATGAATCTGTTGGAGTTGGTCGTAGAGGAAGTAAGCACGTAGAGGATTTTCGCTCAGAGAATAGCATCTAAGCAGAGGATTAAACAGAAAAAGCTTCTCATAGCTCTGTTTCTGATGATGAAGAAGGAGAAGCCCAGAAGCTGTGAAGTGAGAATGAAGCTGTTCGATGATTCTGGGGTTTGGTTCGTTTTTGTGCAGAAGAGAATGAAGATGATGAATCGCGATGTTGCTCTCGTGATGCTTGTCTTGAGAATGCAGAGACGAATACGGACAAGATAGGTTTACGATGATCCTGTAAGAGCGACGAGAGATGGTTCTATGTGAATAAAACAAAAACATACTTGTTCATAAACAAAAACATAGCTCAAAAAACCATGTGGCATCTTAAATTTAAATTTGAAAACGACGCCGTTCTTATGTTTTGGGAATGGACCCATACGACATCGTTTTGTCTAAATATTGTGGGCTTTTTAAAGTGTGTGGCCCATTATATGAAATCAATAGCTTCGAAATAGAATAAATGTAAATTACAAAGCCGGTTTAAATCGAAATTAGAAGATATGTTTTAAATTGTTTGATAGTGAAGGGAACATGATTATAACAGGTTGCTTGACTAAAAATACTTCTTTTTATTCTTTTCAAACAGTTACATTAAATTGTAAAATATCCTAAAATTAAATATCAAAATATGAATAATAAAATTTTTGAGATTATTAAGAATATGTCCATTCAAGTAAGAATATAAATATATCTTCTTGGCGTGTGCCATCCACACACTTTTTATGGCTCTCCTTGTTTCCTTTTGTGAATTTAATTGTGATATGCATGAATTTCTCCTTTTTCACGCCACACTCATGTAATTTAATTTGCTACAGAAATATTAATACTTTGTCCGTATTTTAGCTTTTAGAAATTCTATTAAAAAAATGGGCTACTTTCCTAACTTTCTTTTAGAAAGTTTATTTGGGTAATATGATCATTCATTAATCATCAGTATTGCGTTGTAAATAGATAGTAAACGTGTGACTAAATATATGTGGCTATTAATTAAGTTGGCCATCGAGTTAATGCAATAGGCACTAATTAACAAATAAATCGAATATGTATATAAGAAATGTAAGTGTTGTTTTCATAAAAGAATATAAAACTTTTCAACTTGGCGTGTGTCTTTTTTATCCTTCTTGTTATTCGCTATCATCTCGCATGTACGTTTTGTCAACGAAATCCAAAAGTGACATTATTTATTTTTCTTTATTTTTTATAGAAAACAAAAACAAAAAAAAATTGATTGCGTGAAGAATTCTCTAACAAAGATTGAAACAAATTCTTTAACAAAAAAAAAAAAAGATTGAAACAAATCAAAAGAAAACAAAGAGAGCCGTTAGGAATTTGTGGAAGCCACACGCCATGAATATAATATCTTCTTTTGAATATCGCATATTCTTAATATCGCCAAATTAGGAAAATTCAGTTTGATATTGTTGTAATAATCTCATAATTTGATATAAAATAAATAAACGGCAGAGATGAAGTATGTTATTTACTTATTTCAATAATTATTAATGAAAGTTTTATTTAAACACAACGGAATGCTATGGACCCCATCTTACCCCCAATAAATAGTCCATCCCTCGAAACACATTATCTCAAAAAATATAACATCATTCTTTATTTAAAAAAAAAAAACAGAACAAAACTTCGTAAGTGTCTCCAACATGAGTACTTGCCAAGACGAGCAACTAGTGAAAACAATATGCGACCTCTACGAACAAATCTCAAACCTCTCAAGTCTTAAACCATCAGAAGAAGTCAACACACTTTTCAAGACTCTCGTTTCCACATGCATCCCACCAAACCCTAACATAGACGTCACAAAGCTGTCTAACAAAGTCCAAAACATTCGAACAAAACTCATCAAACTATGTGGTGAAGCTGAAAGTCACTTAGAACATCACTTCTCAAAGATCTTAACCTCTTTTCAAGACAACCCACTTCACCATTTAAACATATTCCCTTATTACAACAACTACATCAAGCTAGGTAAGCTTGAATACGATCTCTTAACACAAAACGTAAACGTGGGTTTTGTCCCAAAGACTATAGCTTTCGTTGGTTCTGGTCCTCTCCCTTTAACTTCCATAGTTCTTGCTTCGACACATCTCAAAGAAACAATCTTCCACAACTTTGACATCGACCCATCAGCGAACTCGCTAGCTTCTCTTCTAGTTTCATCTGATCAAGACATATCTCAACGTATGTTCTTCCACACCGTTGATATAATGGATGTGACAGAGAGCTTGAAGAGCTTCGATGTTGTGTTTCTTGCTGCTCTTGTTGGTATGAACAAGGAAGATAAAGTTAAAGTGATAGAGCATCTAGAGAAATACATGTCTCCTGGTTCTGTTTTGATGCTTAGGAGTGCTCATGGACCAAGAGCGTTTCTTTATCCTATCGTTGAGACTTGTGATCTACAAGGTTTTGAAGTGTTGTCTGTTTATCACCCGATAGATGATGTCATAAACTCTGTTGTTATCTCTAGAAAGCTACCTAGTGTTGGTGGTGGAGCCTCTTCTTGCTTTCTTGTGCCGTGTAATTGTTCAAAGATCCATGCGATAATGAACAAGAACATGATGATGGTGGAGGAGTTTGGAACTAGAGAAGAACAATTATCTTAAAAAAAATGTTGTTAGTCTCTTAATTATGATATGTATATTGTATCTTTGTGTTGTGTGTTTGGTGTCTTGTATTGGAGTTTCATCGTTTGATATTGTTATTCACAAAAAAAGAAATAAAATGTGACATTCATCACTCATGTGTCAAACACGTGACTTAAAGGAAAGCAAATCTATACTAATAATAATAGGAGTTTGGGACAAAAAAAATACTCTAAAAAGAGGACACGTAAGCTTTAGCAACGTTGCATTATTGTTTATCAAAAAAATTAAGAGATACAACATTTTCTCCTTCTTGGCGTTACAATGTAAAACCATAGAACCGCTTTATATTGAAAACCTCTCCTCTTCCTTACTTTAACTCATTTTCGCCTCAATCGCTTTGTATAAAGCCCGCACAACATCTTCTTCCTCCAAACCTATATTCCTACTTCCCTAAAAAATATTAAAATATGGCTGCAAGCACCGAAAGGCATAGGAGAATAAGAAAAAAGACCGTGGATGCGAGAGAACGAGAATGCGAAAGGAGACAGGATGCAAGAGCATGAGAACGAGAAAGGTTATCGTCACGAGGTTTAGATTGAACTAACGTATATATCTCAAATTTGGTTTTAAATTTTTATAAGCTATTCTTCAATCGAAATTATATAAAAATGTACTAAAAGGATAGTTTTTCAAATACTCGATCCTTCAATTAAACATTTCAATATTAAACATTTCAATGATTAAATATAAAATGTAATTGTATTCATATATTCTTCTTTTCCTCAGAATAATGAGAAAGTCCAAATCTTTTTGGATGGTTCATTGGTGTAAGTCATATTTTTTTGTTGTCTAAATATGAATCAACGTCTTGATTTAGGGTCTGATTTTTTTATTTCATTGAACATATTTATAAAAGATGTTTGAGAGCCAACAATTAACAACAACATGAGTTTAGTTTGTCACAAATACGTCTTTTTGAAGGCTTATTCGGACAAGATCTTAGCATTGTCGAAGCTGGTTGGCACGCCATTCGGTTAACATGATATATGATTTGGCTTTGATGATAGTTATGTACTTTGATTTGTGTTTCTTTACTATAGGTGAGTCGTGATCTCTATAGTGACTAACACAAGAATCCTCTTTTATTGGGCTATAAAGAGCTTCTAATCAAGTTCTTATAATAATCATGCGCTTTTGATTTTTGGTGATCGTTTCGAGCTTTCTTTATGTTACCCAGAGTGAATGTTGAATCAACTTTCAAACCTTGATAAGATATAATCATGTAAGTTCAAAACTGAAAGAAACTCGCAAAGATAGAATGCAACTTGCTCAAAAGTTATTGTGTGTCTCCACCAGTGGCGTTTACTTAGTTTATGAATGATAGGTTTGTCCTACATATGCAACACATGGCTTTGATATTCTCAAGGTATGCACTTGCTCTAATGGAGGCATATGGTTCATCATCAATCATTGAAAAGAAATAACCCTCAAAAAACCATACCTTAAAGTGATCTCTCAAGCTAAGACTAACAGTCTTTTCTGCTTGCTACCAGTATCCCAGTTAGGCCTGGGCAAAATTAACTGGAACCGAAAAACCGAACCGAACCGAACCGAAAAATCAGGTTCGGTTCGGGTATGGTTCCTCATAAATTACTCATATGGTTCTTTTATTAGGAAACCACTGGTTTCGGTTCGGTTCGGTTCTGAACCGAAAAACCGAAAGTAGAACCGAATAACCATTAATTAAAACATCAAAAGAAACCCTAATTAATGTCGTTTCTTCACTTTCCCCTTTCTTCTTTTTGTCGCAGACGCCGTCTTCACCATGTCTTCTCCAAACGAAGCTTTCATTCAAAATCACCATTGTTTTTCTCGGATTCAATCACAGGTTAAGAAAAGAAAAACTAACGATCCATATTTTCTCTTCTCTTCTCTTTTGTTCTTGTTGGATTAGTTTCATCGAGCAATTTATATTAGTTTTATCTATGTTTAGATTAGTTTTATCTATGTCTTTTTGTGTTTGTTCTTAATTTTTTTTTATTGTTTTGTAGATGGATTCAACATCTAATCCTTCTCACGATGATAATAACATACCCATAGAGGAAGATGAGCATGAAGAAGGTACACCTTGTTCTGCTAATTTTCGTAAACGAAAGTCTGCTGAGAATAACTCTTCCACACCAACAAACACACGATCAAAAGTTTGGATACACTTCACAAGAACTACAGAGAACAAAAATAAGTGCAAGTGTAACTTATGCAAGGATGTGAGTATGATCTGTTGGGATGGTGGAGGATAAACAGTGTCAAGTTTCCGGTATTATCAGAGATTGCTAAAGATGTACTTGCTATGCAAGTGTCATCAGTTGCATCAGAAAGTGCCTTTAGCACAAGTGGTCGCATTCTTGATCCATATAGAAGTTGTCTTTCACATTATATGATAGAGGTTTTAATATGTACTGAGCAGTGGTTGAAGGCAGAGATTCAATTTGTTGAGAAATGTGTGATTACAAACCAACAATTACTTGATGACATTGAACTACTAGACAACCTGCAAAAAGGTTAGTGTTTTCTCTTTTACCACATTATATCTTTCATAAATTCAAAAACATAACTTCTAACATCATATCTTTTAATTTTACATTATTAATTTGTGTTATGTATGAATTATGCAGAGTTTGATGTTGATGACAACACTCAAAATGAGTGAGTAATAGAACAACTCGTGGACTATGGTGGACTATGGTTATATTTTTTTTTTAACTTTAAGTTTTTGAACTTGTCGTTGTTGTTTTTGGAACTTAAGTTTTTGTATTGTATTATGGATAATTTGAACTTGTTTGAATTTATCATTGTATTTTACATTTATCTTATTTTTGCTTTGAAATTTGTTTTGATGGTATTTTGCAAAATTTTATTGCATATGTTCGGTTCTTTTGGGTAAATTACCCGAACCGAACCGAACCGAAAACGTTTTGGTTCTGAAATGGTTCTTCTTTAAAATGTCCAAACCGAACCGAACCACTAAGGAACCGAACCGAACCGAACCATATTTCTATCGGTTCCTATATGGTTCCATTTTGTATAGAACCGAAAGAACCGAAATCGAAAAGAACCGAACCGAACCGAACCGAATATCCGAACGCCTAGCCCTAATCCCAGTGGCAACATACATGAGTTTATTCTATAAGGTAGAAAAAGGATCACTTAGTTTATTTTACTTGCTATAATTGTGTTCAAAAGAAAAGTTGTTATTTTCAAAAGAGAGAAACCAAAGATGTGATGAACTACTTATCCAAGCATCCAAAGGGAGAGTAAAAAGCACTCACACTCACTCTCTCTCACACTCACTCTCTCTCTCTCATGACATGCCAGTCTCCATAATAACAAAGTCAGTTCTTGCTTCATTGTGTGTCCCTCTAATACAATGCTTGGCCATTCTTCTTCTTATTCTTCTCAAACAAAGAACATAAAGGAAATTCGATGAGTAGGAGTTATTATATTAACAAGAACAAGCTGCCACAAAACCGTTTTGGTGCAATAGAATTATAGGATGAAGAGGAGTTTATTGGTCACACTCTTAGTATATTTTATACTTTGTGCCATTAGCAAATTTTAGAGATTCACTTCAAGTGTTTCTTTCTAATTATTTTTATACTCTGTGTCATTAGCAAGCTAAAAACGTCAAACATGGTTGTTATTCAATGTCGTTGTTTTCCATAAGGGAAGTTTAATTTTTTTCATTAGTTTTGTGTCAGGAGCCAAAATGTCAAAAGCACAAACTTCAGTTAATAGACAAAACAATAAACCAATTAAGTTAAGTACCATATAAAAATTTAGTCACATCATAAAAAAATAAGAAGGGATGAAAAGAATCGGTCATAATACTTTTTTAACCAGTCTTTTCCACATATATCAAATTTAAAACGTATACTTCCAATTGAAAGAGTGTATATAGAAAACATTTAATTATTCTACGTTGTTTCACATAAATCAAAGTTTCTCTTCCTAATGCTAACTCGCTAAGTAACAATGAAACTTCTCCATCAACAATTTCTCAAAAGTCCATACAATTTTACGAACATTTATATATTTTTTTTAATAATTTCTGCTAATACTTCTTTAATAGGTCTTATGGCATTATGTCTCTCAAAGCTTTGAAAACATATATACTCTAGGAATTTATTATCAAAGATATATTCCCTCAATTTATTTTGTTTGAAGTTATAAAATTTTCAATTGAACAACTTTCAATACTTTTCAACCAATAGTGTTTTCAGATTTTCAATTAGTATATTTTAAAATTAATAGTTCACTAATATTAATAGATAAAGTTATATTGATAATATTGGTGAAAATCAAACATTTTGAAACAATTTTTTTATAAAACATCAAACAAAAAAAGGAGGGAATATAAACTAACAAACTTCAATTTCATTTTTTAATATCGCTTATTCTTTCGTTTAAAAACTACTATTTTGTATAAATCGTCAAAGTTATGGACCTTTTCTCTATAGTCTCTAGCGATGCCCAAATGCAATTGTTAATGATATCACTTTTAAAACGTAAATCACTCCTCCTAACGAAACACTCATTTCTCACTTCGAAATACCTTACTTGACCATTTGTGGGAAAAAATCCTTAATAATGTTTACAAATATGTACTATTGCTTTCATATTTGTGTTGTGTGATAAAATTTTGATTTTGTGATTATCATTTAGTTTTAGTAAAAATATGTTAGCAAAAAAATGAATGATTGACATGAATAAAATAAATAGATTGCTTTTGTGGATTTTAAAAGTAAGAAATTTTTAAGAAACTAATAAATAAAAAGGAAACAAATATATATTTTCTAAAAAAATAGAACATAAAATATATACAATTTTTAGAGTAAATATCATCTCTATTTAATAGAGATGACTATATCTAAAGAAAAAAAATTAACAATTGGAGATGGTCTAACGGCTAACGGGTATTTGTTAATTAGAATTGATTTCAAGTTTAATTTCTCCCAAAATACACCATAAAACAAAAAAAGAGTTAATTTTCACATAATACAAATACAAACCAAAAACATTTTAAACGATATTAAAACATATTATAAAGTGATGACATATTATAAAACTTCTATTCCGAGCGTAGCCCGGAAACATCCCCTAGTTGTTTAAATACTAGAAAAAGGAAGTAAATGGGAAAAAACTAGAAAAAGGAAATAGTTAAATGTCAATTTCGAAAAACAGTTTTTTGGACAAAAATCGTACATAACTTTTTTCATGCTATTTTAAGGATTTTCTTAAGTGTTATTTACTTTTTTCTTACAATAAGACACTTTATCTTAATATTATGTTAGTATTTTAGCTATATACGAAACCCCATATAGGAGAACAAGAAAAATTAAAAGAACAAGATTTTAGTTCTTTATCGCCTTTGATTAAATGTACTTCTCTTGAAGCCTATTTAGACAAAAAGACTATTTAGACAAAGAGGTCCGCCGTCGTCGTCTTATGTTGAAGATCATAGAAGATGTTGGTGAAGGCCTTAATCATTTACACGGGTTAAACTTCTACCGTCGTTGTCTCAATCCGGACAACATTGTGATAAAAAACCGAAGAGTAAAACACCGGCGGGTTATAACTTCAAAAGATAAAGTAAGTTCAATTTTTTCATTTGAATATACAATAAATTTATATTAATTCATCTCTCTTTGTATGCAGATTATCCTGACGATGATGCTACGATGTTTTTAGCAATAGAACAGATCCAAAACAAAAAGAAAAGGATGATGCATAATTTTGATACATGTGAGAGTGTAGGCCAATCTAATAAGAAGGTTGTTGCTGAAAATCCGAAGAATTATTCGGTAGATATGTACAGTTTTGGACTCATTATCCACTATTGTATGACTGGTGGTGGACATCCATTTGGAAAGGAAGAACATCCTATATTACTTGAGAAGTCGATGCTGCAAGGTGTGCCGAACCTCAAAGATTGTGTCGATGTTGAAGTCTCTAGTCTTATCAAGTCGTTGCTATCGAATCGAGTTACTGAGCGGTAAGTCATGTGATTTACTAACGTCAGTCTTTATCACAATTAACTTAATCTATTGTATGATTGGTTTTTAGTTTAAATTTGGTGATGTTTCAGTTACTTCTGACCAAAGAAAGTAGAAATGGAAGTGGAACAGAGGATGCATAAGTAGTGGAGAAGTATTATGCTAAGAAGTTTCCCCATTTGCTGACCGAAGTCCATCTTTTCATGTTGAAAACCAGAGGGACTGATGTGAATTTCAAGGTGTTCTTTGGATGAATCCTCAACAACTATCTATGAATGTTGTATTTGTCTTTTGTCTCATCAAACAGTTGTGTCTTTTAACATTTTGTGTGTGTTTCGACGTAACTGAGATATTTTGTTTGTTTTTTTGCCTTTTTTCAAAAAAGATCCGAGATTTTGCTTGTTTGTAAGAGTTGTATCTAGCTTTTTCAGAAAAGACCCGAGATGTTGCAGGTGGAGTGTGTTAGAGTAGCTAGCTATAGTCGATAGCTAGATGTCTGTTTTGTTTGTAAGAGTTGTATCTAGCTCTTTGAACCTTGTTTGCTTTGAGCTCTTTGAACCTTGTTTGCTTTGAAGAATGTTAAAACTTTTTTGCTTTGAATGATGTTAAAATTCATTAGGGTTTAGATAACCGGCCGCTTAACGCATTACGCTTTCTCGAACATTGGTTTAAATACTAAAAAAAGGAAATAAATGGAAAAAACTAGAAAAAAGAAAATAGTTAATGGGCAATTTCCAAAAATACCATGAAAAATAGTTTTTTGGACAAAAATAACATCATAACTTTCTTTTCAGAAATACCATTAAAAAGTTTTTTTCGACAAAAATACCATAAACTTAAAATTAACTTAAAACCTTCAAAATTAATTTGAAACTCTCAAAATTAAACATACTTCCTTCAATATTGTACCATAAACAGTATATAACGAACCCAAATGAAAAAATTTAAGTTTTAAAATGTTAAAATAGATTTTTGTGTTTATGGTATTTTAGTACAAAAAATTTTTTAATAATATTTGAAATAAGTTTTTTTTTGTCCAAAAAACTATTTTCATGTTATTTCAAGGATTTTCTTAACTGCTAATTACCTTTTTCTTACAATAAGACAATTTAGCTTAATATTATGTCAATATTTTAGGTATATATATGAGAGACCATATATGAGAATAAGAAAAGTTAGTTTTTTTTTTTGACGAAAAAAGTTAAAAGTTTAATAATCGAGTTTTCAGAATTATAATCTTTACTTCTCTCCTAAATATTCTGCTTGGGCTTGTAAAAGTTTAAAAGTAAATGGACCCGATAAAATCATTAAGGCCCGACCCGTTTTCATCTGTTTCTTGCGGAAGGAGAAGTAGTAGTCGAAGAAGCTCCTCTTTGATATTTTCAGTGTAGAGAGGAAAGAAGAAACAAAACCATCAAATTGATTTACTTGAATCTTCTGTGTTTGCTTATACAAAGTATTTTAACATCGACAAGATGACTGTAAGTGTAGATTCATCAATTCCTCATGGTCTAATTTTTTGTGTGTTTTTTTCTGGGTTTTTATGATTTTGATCTTTGATTTTTCCGTTTTTTTTTTTTTTTGTATTTACAGTTTACGATTCCAATTGAGAATGGTAATGGAGTGAAGAACGCCGAGGCTGAATCTCAAAGAACATTGTAAACAATTTTCTCTTTCTCTCTCTCTCTCTCGTTAGGGTTTTTGAATCTGAGATTATTTAGGTTTTTGATTTTTGTATTTAATTTTAATTTTGTGTGTTTGGTTAGGTATCCTTATGTTACAGGAACATCAGTGATTGCTATCAAGTACAAAGATGGGATTTTGATGGCTTCTGATATGGGAGGTAATGCTTCTTTGTTCTTTGTCCAATTAAATTACGTTAGGTTATGTGTATATATTCTTGATTCATTGCCACAGTAATAGAGCTTGTTCTAGTAATGTTTGGTATATAGTTAGGGTGTGTAAGTTATCTGTAGGAGTTTGGTTGCTTGTAACATTTTGTGTTTGTTCATTATATGTGTATCTCTTTGTTGAGAGGTATTTGAGTGCTCAAGTTTGGGTGTGCAAACCGAAATATCGGCTTCGTTTATAGGTTGGAATTTTGCATCTAGCTGTATACATTCTCTGTCACTTAGAAACTCTTCTTGGAAATCTGTTGTCAAAAAGAAGAAATGGTTTTTAGACTGGGGATTCGTTGATTTTTATTTCCCTGATTTTATGCTATAGAGAATGATGACTGTTTATTGATCTGTAGGTTCATATGGATCCACTTTGAGATACAAAAACATAGAGAGAATGAAGCCTATCGGCAAACATTCTCTCCTTGGGGCAAGCGGGGAGATCAGCGACTTCCAAGAGATTATGCGTTATCTTGATGAGCTCACGTAAGAATCTGTTTGATATTAATGTTTCTTTTCCTTCTTAACGGTTGCTTCTTTAGCCCTTGATTTTAACTCTTATTGTTTTCAGGTTGAATGATACGATGTGGGACGACGGCAACTCCTTAGGGCCGAAAGAGGTACACAACTACTTGACCCGAGTTATGTACAATCGCCGGAACAAGTTCAATCCTCTATGGAACACTCTTGTGCTTGGAGGTGTCAAAAACGGAGAGAAGTACCTTGGAATGGTAAAGCCTATGATTCTGTTTTTTTGCATTTTGAATTTTCTAATGAATGTGAAAAGGTATTTATTCACAATCTATATGTATTCTATAGGTCTCAATGATTGGTGTTAGCTTTGAGGACAACCATGTTGCAACCGGGTTTGGTAATCACTTAGCTAGGCCGATTCTTCGTGATGAATGGCGTGAGGATCTGAGTTTCGAAGAAGGCGTGAAGCTGCTGGAGAAATGTATGCGAGTGCTTCTGTACCGTGACAGATCTGCTATCAACAAGCTTCAGGTTTGTTTACTTTCATCATTACTAACATCATTATATTGAGAATAAGATCATTGAATTTGAAACAAACCTGCTTTATTCAAACTCTGCAGATAGCAAAGATGACAGAGGAAGGCGTGACGGTCTCTGAGCCATACTCGTTGAAAACATTCTGGGAGTTCTCAGCCTTCACAAACCCAACAGTTGGTGCAGAAGGCTCCTGGTAATAACTTGACTTAGCCAAAAAAATACACAAGTCTTATGGAGATCTCATAGACATCTGTTTCCTCTCTCTGTTCATGAGAATTCTTGTGTTAGACCTTTTAATGTTTTGGATGGTTTTTCATCTTTTACTTGTCTACCTTGGATACTGCTTTTCATGATTTGAGGATGTTTTGTGTTAGAGATTATTTGGATAAATGGTCTGAAGCATAGAGACAAAAACTTAAATTAAATGAAAATTCAAAGACAGAAACCGGTAAATAAGGGTAAAAGTGGTATTTTCAACTGTAACAACTCATATGGCCTCGCTGTTTGTTTGTCTCTCTCTCTGTTGATTTTTGGCGGAGCTATATAAACAGCTCTCTCTCCTCTCATCTTCTTTTGTTTCTGTATAGTCACATTCTAATTTCTAACCCAAGAGAGAGATAAGAGAGACTCGTAGGTCGTGAGGAAGACGAAGAGATTTGTGGTGTTTTTGCTTAATTCACATTTCTGAATCTCTCTGTTTGTTTGTGAGGAAGACGCAGATATTTGTGGTGTTTTTGCCTATTTAAATCTCTGGTTTTTTATCAGATTTGATGGTGGATCCTCTGTTTCCGAGCATAGAAACCACAGGTGAATCGTCTCTTGATTCGAGAAGGAAGAAGCGGAAGATATCGGAGACGGCGGAGGAGGAGGAGAAGGAGGCAGATACAGAGTCGCGGCGGAGCAACGAAGAGAGCTTGAATAGATGGAGAACGAATCGTGTGCAACAGATCTACGCTCGCAAGCTCGTAGAATCTCTCCGAAGAATTCGTCAGCGACCCAACGAAGACGCCGTTAAAGTATCCGTCGCGGCTGCGCGTGAGATTCGCGATACGGCGGATCGAGGTTTAGCCACGACGGCTCGAGGAGCGACTCGGTGGAGCAGAGCGATTTTAGCGAGTCGCGCTCGAGCGCGGCTGAAGAAACACAGAAAGGCGGCGAATTTAACCGGGAATTGCAAATCGAGAAAACCCGCGGCGGAGGCGAATCCGATTAGATTACCGGCGGTGGAGAGGAAACTCAAGATTCTCGGCCGGTTGGTTCCAGGTTGCCGGAAAGTCTCTGTACCGAACCTTTTAGATGAAGCGACCGATTACATAGCGGCTCTAGAGATGCAGGTCAGAGCCATGGAAGCTCTCGCCGAGATTTTAGCCACCGCCGGGACACGGACGGCGTTGACCGGACCATAACGGTGGAAGTTAGTTTGCCAGTTGTTAAATTAGTTTTTTTTTACCCTTTTATTTTGCATAAGTTTGCTTTTGTGTACCCAATTTCATGAATTTTATTTGTATACATCCCCTTCTTTTTTACTTTTATCCATTTTGACCCCTTTTATTTTCTAGAATCAAAATTATTTTTCCTAATTTCTAGAATCAAAGTTTTAATTCATATTAATATTCTTTAGAAAACATAATTATCCAATACAAAAGAAAAAAAAGAAAAAGAGAAAAGAGAAAAGAAGAATAAAAGATTAAAATAATTGCAAGTTGACAAAATTTCAAAAAAAATGTTGCATGTGCGTTAGATGGCCTAACGTGTGAAGAAAACCCACCTTAATTTTGGGGCCAATGAACACACCATGTGACAATCATAGACTTTTTCAACTTTTGAAGTTTTATGGCACTATTGATTCATGCCAAAAAGTTTGTTTTATTCATAGTGCCCTCTTCCCTTAATATTTTATATAAGAAACAAAAAAAATCGATTTTCAAGATTCAAAGGCATTGAAATTTGAATATTTGTTATGGTCTAAGCAAGAAGAAATCTAGTAGGAGTAAATGTAAAAATTGAAAGAAATGTGAATAAGCAAAAAAGGACCACTAAAGAAAAGGGGAAAACAACAAGATTGAGAAAAAGGGTTATAGAGTGACATATTTCTTCCTTCTTTAAGACTCCCCCTCACGTGTGCTACTTCTTTTTACACCCAATTAATATGTCTTTAATTTCCATTCACATTTTTTAGTTTTATCAAATTAGTTTAGTTTTTTCATTAGAACATATCAACTGTTTGATTTTTTTTTTTATTATTAGTTAACTTTACAAAGCATTGTTCAAAGAAGGAAGTAGAAAAGGAGAATAATGGAGATTATTCTTCAAAGTATTTTTTTTCTTTTTTTTATTATTCTTCAATATTTTTGGCAACTTATTGGCCACATTCACATATGAGGTTCATAATTGTTATCACATGGTTGCATGTGATAACATTGGGTCTACACACTTTAGACACATATGGCCAACTCCACGTTTCCCCCCTCCCCCTTTCTTTTCTTTTGTTTTGTAGCAATTAATTAATTTGATTCATTCATTAATCTTATACTATGTTGTTTATTTATCCACACTCATTCATGTTATTAATTTCTTTTATTTTTTAATATATTAGGAATTTCAAATGAGATTTAAATTATAGTAAATAAAAAAAAATTCTTTAAATTCATTGACTTACTCACACATATAGTAATGTATAACTTTCTTGAAAATTATTTTAAATTATGATATACTAAGTTTAAACCGTATTGATTTGTTGTTATGGACGAAACCGCCAAATATTTGGGTTGGACCTTTTTTCAAAATGAAAAATAGTAAGAAACAAAATGGGTCCAATGACGAAGAGAAGCAAACAAAACTCCATTTTTCGACAAAATTGACTTCAAAAAATAACTCATCCATATCTTTCCTTTCCACATTAATACAATACGTAGAAGACTTATTGCGTGTTTTAATGTAATGGAACACGTGGCGATATATAACGCACTCGCACGTGTTAACGGCAGAGAGATTTCGTTGTTTTTTGAACTGTGTTCGTGTTTTTCTATATTTCCGCACGTGGTCTCAAAGTCAGCTTTATAACTCAATCTCACACTACAAAAAAAAAGGTCATATTGTGACAAATGTTTGTGACTATTTTTGTTGTTACAATATTGTAACGTTTAGGATACAATTTTGAGACAAAATTATTTGGTTATAAAAGAGTTACTAATCGGTAATAATATTGTCACTTAATTAAAGGTAGCTAACATTTGTAACTAATACTAACGAATTTGTTACAAAATTTTTTAGTCACATATTATTTACGAATTTGAGACTAAATTTAGTAACTAAATTTTACGTTTTTGTAACTAAAATTACGTCACTTATAATTACTAAATTTTATGTTTTTGTAACTAAAATTATGTCACAAATAGCTTCGATGTTGGTGACCTTGTTTTTAGTTATAAATTGTGACATAATTATTACTATTGTTGTGTCTATAATAAAAACACCTTATTTAAAAATAAAAAAAAATATTTTCTTACATCATATTTAAGTAAAAAAAAATTAACAATAAAATAAATTTAGTTTTTCATAAACACCTTACAAAAAAAAATTACTCTGACTCGTCCGTAGATAATTCGATATCAGAGTTTCCATCTTCAATGTCTGAGTCTGGCCCAATCTCTGCTTCTACAACGGGATCATCAAGTTCTTCGGGTGGACCATGTGGATATGATAGTGTGTTGATATGCAATGACTCAGCTTGAACAATAGAATCATCTTTATCGTGTTGCATTGCAATGAAATCTAAATTTTCATTGACCAATACTTTTCCTCTTGGTTGTATCATAATTGTTGCTTCCCATTGATGATCTTTTTCCGGTTGAGTCAGGCGTGGATACGGAACATAACATACTTGGTCTACTTGAGAAACTAAAACAAAAGGATCATATTTGTCATAATGACCTTTAGTGTTAATATCAATAGTCCTTGACTTGTTTATCCGTAAACCTTTCTTAATGGTTGAATCATACCAATCACATTTGAATACCACAACCTTCAATTCAACTTGTCCAGGAAAATGAAGCTCATAAATCTCTCTCAATACTCCATATAAACCAGGTTCTTCACTTGAGTTAGAAGATGTGGTACCTTTGACACAAACTCCATAGTTGACATTTTTTTGTCTTTACCATGATCATAAGTATGAAATATATATCCACGAGAGAAATACATTGGCCAACAAGTAACTTTCACCATTGGACCATGAACGAGAGTTTGTAACCACTTTGGATATGAATTATCCTTCCAGGTATCTTCCACCTGTATTTTTAAAATATATATATCATATGTAAGCTCATCAAGAATTTATCACAATATTTTTTGTTTAAATGAATATCTTACATGTTTTTGTAACCAACTTGTATATCCTTTTTCTCTAAACTCAACCAAATTGTTTTCGCTTATTCCAGGATTTGCAGCAATCATGCTCTCATCAAATAGCCTATAATTATGAATATTAATTCCGACGTCTTGTATTTATCATATAACAATATAAATTTAAGTACATGTGTGCATAATATTTTTTCGTACCTTTCGAATGGTTTTAACTGATGACAGTTTCGCAAAATATATGTATGTGCGATATGGTGATCTTTATCTTGAAGCCATATCTCTTTTTCTTTACCACTTCCTCTACCTACTTGCGAAAATAAATTTGGAGTTCCTTCAAACTCAAGTGTATCTTCGGTATTACCTCCATCATAGTGTCGGTCTCGAGCTCGACTTTTTGTTTGAATGTGTGGCTCAAAGTAATAGCTAATATTCTGACTACTTTATGATTTACTACAAAACATGTAAGTAATAAAGGTCACACTTAAGTCACTAATATTCTGACTACTTTATGACTATAATTAACTCACTATTTGTGTTTGATTTTGTGACAATATTTTTGTCACAAATTGTAACCAATCTTTGTTACTATATTAGAGTCACTAAATTTGTCGGTTTTGGGAGCATTTTTGGTCGCAATTTGTAGCGGACCAGTGACTTAAATTTGGTCATAATCTATGACAAATGTGTTACAATTATTTTTGTCACAATTTAAGACAATTTTATGACAAAATAGTTCGACACAAGTTGTTTCTTCACCACGACTATATTGATAATGTCACAAGTTCTAACGAATTGTTACCATTGTCGACCGTCACAGAAATTTGTTACTTTTTTGTTACAATTTTGGATTTGTGACCATTTTATTGTGACATTCTAACATTAGTCTCGTTTTCGTTACAAAAAATTTATAATGACCAAATATCCATATATTATGACAAAAAAAATCGTAACAATATCCATTTTTCTTTCTAGTGTCAATGATTTAACATAGCATTATTATATCAAATAATCAAAAAGCTTTATATCGGTTCACATAGCATTTTGGGTGAGTAATGTAAATATCATACAAAAAAATAACATCAAACAATATAAGCCGTTCGTTAAAAAGTTTTTATGTATTTAATTAGATATATCAATAACTTTTGCTTTTATTTTAAAATTTTAATTTACTTCTAGAACTAAAATAAGGAAAAACTTACTTTTTTCTTTACTTTTAACGTCAAACCCCTTACGTTGATGATGAAACGACGCGTTTAACCTAATCCTAATTAATTCTTACATTTTTTATTTTATTTTTATTGCGTTTTAACATGACAACGTGTGATTGGTTTAGATCTCTAAAAGGATTTTATATTTTTTATTTATTTATTGTTCGTTACTTTTTTTGTTAAATTATTGTTCGTTACTTAGAACCTTTAGATACAAATATCGTGTTTGCCACATAAACAACAATTCTTGTGAAAGAATTGGGAATTTTCACATAAACTCCCAATGTTGCAAAAAAACATCAATTATTAGTTCCATTAAAACTTTATTATTAATTCTTCTAAATTAAAAAGTTATTAAACAAACTACAACACACATATTCAACATCAAAATATAAGAAACATACTTAACCAAACAGCTGATAAAAACTAATTGCCTTGACAATTACGTTTATAACATTAATAAATTGATAAAACATAATAGTTTCTTTCATTGACGAAAGTTTCAAATTCAATTAGCATATAACTCAATGATCGAATAAGTATAAGCGCCATAAATAATATTTGGTGGATTAAAACCTGCTTTTATAGCCAAAATTTCAAACTCTTGTTTGGTTCTTTCTTTGCCTCCATATGTTGTGCACATCATTGCCACATCGAAACATAAAGTGTGTTTGGTTGCTAGATCGGTTTCTGTTATTTCTTGTGGTACTATCGATTCAACTATTATCACTTTGCCATTTTTGGGTAATGCTTTCTTGCAATTTTTTAATATTTCCACACATTGTTCATCGTCCCAATCATGAAGTATCCACTTTAATCATGCAAATTTAGTTTTTTAAAAATATCATTAGTATTTAATGTCATATATTCCTAAATTGTCTATAGAAAGTTAGTTTTTTCTCTTTTATATGTTTAAAAATATATTTTAAGAGAAAATTAATTACCTTCATGAATATTGCTTGACATTGTGGAATTGCATTAAACATATCACCACCAACATGTTCCACACCTAACAAATAATAATGGTTGACTTTGTCAACATGGGGGGATATAAAATATATATATATATATATATATATATATATCCAAATTTAATCGGTTGTAATCTCACTAAACACATATATACTTCAAATTCATAATTTCATTTTTTATTGCGGTATAACTATTTATTTTTTCAGTTTACCAAAAAACTATATATTTTTTCATAGATAATCTATTTACTTGAATGAAAAATTAGTTACCTTGAATTTGAGGAGCTTCTTGAACTACGTGAGGCAAGTCAAAATTAACACCTTTGAGTTGTGGATATTTAGCAATAATTAAAGCAAGATTTGCTCCTAAATTACCTCCAACATCAACCAAAACACCATCACTTAGACTCTCAAAACCATCATAATTAGTCTTAAGTATCTTCTTCATTACTAATGATGTATGATTAATCATCATCTCATTAAACCCTATCAATTCACTCTCATTCTTCTCCATATTCTCAAACACCGATACACCATGAGCTCTCTCGTATGGTGTTTCTCCTCCTTCTAATATTGATTCCGTAAGTCTCGAGCTTAACAAATAAAAAAGAAACTTAATTAAGTGACCACATAAAAAGTATATACTAAAAATATAAAATATATAGTCAATATATATATATATATTACCAAACATCGTTTTGGATTTTAGGGTTGATAAAAGTCACACAAGGCGCATAAGACAATCCATCTTCATTTTTAATAAGTTTTTTTCCGGCTTTGCCTATACCATAAACTCTATACTCTTTTTCATTTCCATCATCTTTCACAACTTTACAAGTACATACCGAATAGCCACAAAGAAGACGTAACAATCTATCGATCATCGTTGGAGCGTCTGGATTTTTCGCGCCCGATTTAGAAGCTAAATCCAACGGTGAGAGATGAGTTTGACCTAATGGTCCTGCCTTGGCTATAATCTCGAACAAATCTAACTCTATAGCGGTTTTTATAGCGTAAGGGACTATGCGTAGACCGCTTAGTTGCATGGTTAGTAACATATCTTGTTCATCTTCTTCGTCTAGGAAATTTTGTGTAGAGTTCATTATTAATTTTTTTTTTTTAACTATAGAAAGTGAAAAAATGAACGAGAGAATTAAAGAAAAAAGGATATTATGGTTTTGTGTTAATCATCTATTTAGTGAGCCCTCTATTTATTTGTGAACGCAATAATGCAAATGCAACATATTAAAAAAGAAAAATGTGAAGAGTTGACTCAAAAGATATGATTAATGTAGAAAATTAGAAAGAATCTTGTGAGTTTAATGGTTTTATTTTATTTGTGGGATATCGTACAAATACTACTTTTCTAATTCAGGGAAAATTTTGAACAGGTCATTTGATTGTTATAGAACATTATAATATCAGTCGTGCCACGCATTTATTTTATTATGATAATTGAGTATTGATTAAAATATTTTTGGCATCTTATAAGTTGTAGTAACGGTCAAATATAAGGAAAGACCTTTTTTAGTCTTTTTGTAATATAATTTAAATGTGTAATATTTATCTGATTGTTGACCAATACATGGCCAGCTAAATAATTTTCTTAAGGATTTTCAGTAAAACATATATAAAAATACTAAAGAGGAATTCACAAAACTACACTTAATTCAATATTTTCACATATTTACACCATTTCAAAATTTTAAAAGCTTGATTTACCCTTTTAAAAATTACCAAAATTAAAATCTTTTCATTTGGGTTTGCTAATTAGTGTTTAGGGTATAATATTAAGGGGGTAGGATTGTGTGGGTAGAGTTTATTTGGATTTAATTTTGAGTGTTTAGGTGTAGTTTTGTGAAGTAATTTTGAAATGGTGTAGCTTTGTGAAATGTAATTCAAAAGGTGTAGTTTTGTAATTCTCCCAATTTTAAAAGCTTGATTTACACTTTAAAAAATTATCAAAATTAATTTTTTTTCATTTGGGTTCGCTAATTAGTGTTTAAGATATAATATTAAAAGGGTAGAATTGTGTGGGTAGGATTTATTTATATTTAATTTTGAGTGTTTAAGTGTGGTTTTGTGAAGTAATTTTGAAATGGTGTAGTTTTGTGAAATGTAATTCAAATGGTGTAGTTGTGTAGTTTTGTAATTCTCCCAATACTAAACCCTGATTAATAACCTACAAAAATAGGGTTTTCCAAACAATAACTTTGGGGAAGTGGCGTCTAGTGGCATTCATAAGTCGACATGAGGCAGATAGCACCACCCTACCCGGGATCGAATCCCCGCGCCTACGATAGTGTAGGTTTGGGTAATGGCCGTATTTGTGCCAAATGTCAACAAAAAAAAAAAACAATAACTTTTAGCAAAATTTCCATTTTTCGAAAAAACAAGAAAAAACCTAATGTTAGAGATACTCTTTATAAGAAGGAAGGATCCAAGTCACCTCCGACAACAAATTGAAACTTGGACCCAAATACCCGGATCCGACCCAATATCTGGATCCGACCCGAAAGCACCAGACTCCTTCTCCGCGATCCAATTCCTCCAATTTCAATACCGCCAACACAAGAGAGAGCGAGAGAGAAGATCCAGACGAAAGTGATTTCGTTGAAGTGATACAGAGACACTAAACCAAAGATGTCACTGAGGCCAAGTACACGCGCGGAGCTAAGGAAGAAGATTTACAAAACAGGTGTAGATGCCGATGAAGCTAGACGGAGAAGAGAAGACAATCTCGTCGAGATCAGAAAAAACAAACGCGAGGATAGTCTCCTTAAGAAACGACGCGAAGGGATGATTCTACCGCAGAGTCAACCACTTGGAACAGGTCTCGACGCCTCACAAATCGCTGCAGCCACTGAGAAGAGAGTAAGTTTCGCTGATCTGAATTTCGAGTTTTACCTTTGGAATTTGGATCCTAGGGTTTGATTTATTTAGTTAGTGAATTTGGATCTTTGTTTAGATTCTTGTCAAAAATTGATACTTTGATTGTGTTTTTTACCCTCAATTCTAGATCTCAGCTTCAAATTTGCTTCCTTTGAAAGTGAGGATCTTTGTTAAAGTGCTATGTGATTTGGTAGGTAGAAGGTATCCCAATGATGGTGCAAGGTGTTTATTCAGATGATCCTCAAGCTCAATTAGAAGCAACAACTCAGTTTAGGAAGTTGTTATCTATAGGTAAGCTATACATTTCTTCGTTCAAAAAGATGTTTTTTTTGTTCATGGGTTATGTGTGTGTGTGTGTAATAGACATATGATGGTGTCTTATAAAATAATTTTATGAGCAGAGCGAAGCCCTCCAATTAATGAAGTGATTAAAGCTGGTGTTGTCCCGCGTTTTGTGGAGTTTCTTGGAAGGCAAGACCATCCACAGCTTCAGGTATATCTTATTATACTTCCTAGGTTTTATATTTTTTTCGTTGTTAGTTGCACGTTTCAAGAATGGTCAGGTTGCTTAGTTTAAAGTTTGTTTGCAGTTTGAGGCTGCATGGGCTTTGACCAACATTGCATCCGGAACATCAGATCATACTCGGGTCGTCATTGAACAGGGGGCGGTACCTATCTTCGTTGAGCTTCTTAGCGTTGGTAGTGATGACGTTCGAGAGCAGGTTTGCCCCTCTAACTAGCACTTGTATTTGTTGTTCTTTTGATCCCCAGTAGTTTTTTGTGATATGAAATTATAGTCAGCCAAGTGATTTTCTGTAGTTCTAGGTGGTAAAACTTAAATAGTTTATTTCAAGCGATCATGTATGTGTATTCGTTGTAGGCAGTGTGGGCCTTGGGAAATGTTGCTGGAGACTCTCCACATTGCAGGAATCTTGTTCTCAACTATGGAGCTCTTATACCCTTGCTGTCACAATTAAACGAAAATTCTAAGTTATCCATGCTAAGGAATGCTACATGGACCTTGTCCAACTTTTGTCGTGGTAAACCATCAACACCATTTGAACAGGTAGGAATGCGGTGTATCTTGATTTTTATGGACTGCTTATTGTTTTAAGATTTTATTTAAATTATATATTTGTTTTGTTGTGTTCCTTACATTACTCAAGCATGATATTGGTTATTCATATGTTTCAGGTAAAGCCTGCGCTGCCAGTTCTTCAGCAGCTTATCTCTTCAAATGATGAAGAAGTTCTCACAGATTCCTGCTGGGCTCTCTCCTACCTTTCAGATGGCCCCAATGATAAGATTCAGGCTGTCATTGAATCGGGTGTCTGTCCACGACTTGTGGAGTTGCTGAGGTTAGTTCCTTTTTGCCTGGCCAATAGTTAACTTGCTAGAAATTGAGTGTTGGTGTTTTTACTTTCTAATATTCTTGTTTTTTTTGTATACTGACTGGGATAAATTTCTTCAAGTCATCCATCACCTACAGTTCTTATTCCTGCCCTTCGAACTGTTGGGAATATCGTAACTGGTGATGACTCTCAGACGCAGGTATGACTTATGAAGAAAGACCCTTTATAATAATTTGTGTGTTTGCTTAATTTCTTTAGAATTTTGACAACAACTGTATGTTTGCTTTCAGTTTATGATTGATAGAGGCGTTCTTCAGCATCTTTATAATTTGCTTACGCAAAATCACAAGAAAAGTATAAAAAAAGAAGCTTGTTGGACTATCTCAAATATCACTGCTGGGACTAAATTTCAGATAGAGGTATGAGGCTTTTTCTGCTGTATGTAATATGTGAAGAAGAAGACAGTTGTTTGTGGAAAATAGTTATGCTGATGCTGTTTCATATTTTCTGATTTTTAAAGAAAAGTTATTGAAGAAGTTAAGCTGTTATCACTCTTTTCTTGAGTTTAAAGCAAGCAGATTTTAATTGTATGATGTTGATGTATACCACCAATACTTGTTACAGAAAATGTTGAGAGTCATCCAACTTTCTGAGCCTAAAGGCAGTTTTTAAACCATTTTATATTATTTAAATAATAGGCTGTGGTTGGCACTGGAATAATCCTTCCTCTTGTGCACTTGCTCCAAACCGCGGAGTTTGATATAAAGAAGGAAGCTGCATGGGCTATTTCCAATGCTACCTCAGGAGGGTCTCACGAGCAGATTCAGTAAGTCATATCTATTTCTCAGCGCATTTGCAAATAATCTCTTTATCGTAACAGAGTTCCTTAACAGAGTTCTGCATGCAGATATATGGTGACCCAAGGCTGCATCAAACCTCTTTGTGATCTTTTAATATGTCCTGATCCAAGGATTGTGACAGTGTGCCTTGAGGGGATTGAAAACATCCTCAAGGTTGGTGAGGCTGACAAGGAGATGGGATTAAATGGTGGGGTTAATCTCTATGCTCAAATAATAGAAGATTCGGATGGGCTAGACAAAGTCGAAAACCTACAATCCCATGATAACAACGAAATATATGAGAAGGCTGTTAACATCTTGGAGAGATATTGGGCTGAAGAAGATGAAGACCAAAATCTGCCAGATGGCGAGAGCGAAAATCCACAACAGGGCTTCAATTTCGGGGACAACCAGCCCGCTGCTCCCCCTGGTGGATTCAAATTTGGCTGAAAAAGGTAAACAACATGAGATCATTGAGATTTAGCTTTTGAACTGTTTTTTTTTTTTTTTTTGACAATCAGCTTTTGAACTGTTAGATTCAGCTTTTGAACAGTTATTGACATTTCCAGGTTCAAGTTTGGGTTTTGAGTTCTGGTGCAAAAAGGCTTTTTCTGTTTCATTCGTTGTTGTTGTCCTTCTTCGTCTGAATCATTTTAACATTATGGTTCTTTAACTCTGGGGTGATCTTGTCTAGTGTGGTTGTTGGTTTAGGATATGATCACACTTGTATTTCTCACCTTATATCATTGTTGTTATTACTATTATAACTTTTACTTGGCAGAGTACAAATACAAGAAAAAAGGTTTTGTTTGCAAGTCTTGTTAATAAAAGTCTTCAAATGAATTGTTCGAGGAAAGCTTTAATCTCATCAATATAAGGAGACTTTGTAGGAATGATGTGGCCAAAGTCATGCTCAATAATGGTGGCACAGCCGTCATCGAACAACCCTGCTAGATCTGAGCTGGCTTGAGTTACGATCTGTCTGTCTTTCCCAGGCTGGCTTCCGAAAATGTGAAGTGAAGGACACTTGATGGAACCTTGCTCTTTCTTCTCCAACAATGCCCCAGGTGTGAAACCTGAGCACAACACGCAGAATCTGAAGTCTATTTCACCTCCGAGCAGCTCTTGTTTCCCGCATACAGCTGCAGCCATTGCCGCACCTTGGGAGAATCCAAGAATACCATCAAAAGGCCCTTTCTCTGCAAAAACATTCTTTAAGTATGTCAATGATTTTTCGAACCCTTCGGTTTGATTCTGATACTGCAATGGATCAAACTGGCCTTCGGCCACTTTCCAGCCTGTTCCACTCGGCTTGTCAGAATCTGGTGACACCAACCACGCAAACTTCTTGTTGCAAGCCACAGGTGGAGGAGTTGTTGCAGTCTGGTAGATGAACTGTAGTTCGTGTGGTGCATCAATGAACACAAGCTCGGCTATGTTTTTTAGCTTCTTTGCTAGTGATCCGGTCCTCCCTTTGAAGCCAGATGCGTTCTGCCTAAAGCCATGTAAGCACAAGATCCTTAACTTCCGTCTTGTGTCTCCACCTGCAGAGCATAGATGAAAACGTTTTCACAGGAAAGGATGACAATATTTCAGAATAAATACAGATACTTTCAAAGATATTATCTGAAGATAGACAAGCAGACCTTACCGTAGCTTTCAAAAGGCTGATCTAAGGGATCAAGACTCAAAGGGACTTCCCCTTTTCCGTGTTTGCGACAAAGCTCACAGACATAAATATCTTCGTTAACCTGCAAAAACCAGATCAGAAACCCAAAAGATAGTTAATCCATGTCAGGTAGATCAACAAAAGTGGTCCCGAGTGCAATACCTGGCAATGATTGCAGACTAATACAAGCATGCGGCATAATCTGCAACGACAACGTGGTGAATAGTCATCAAAGGTATTGTTGCAGAGAAGGCAGCTGCCTAATACATCCTCTTTTGAGCTCCCGACAGAGATCCTTTCAAACCCGACATGAAAATATATGTGAGCCGGAAATGGTTTTCTTGGTCGAATACAAGACAGATGCTAGACATATTACCGGTGATCAAACACAAAGTTCTTCCCTTTAAAGAACCCTCCACTGGGAAACTGTTCAAGGTATCTCTGTATGCCTCCATACAGCTGCAACGAATAAGAACAGTTAAAATCAGCCAAGCTCAGTGACTTGTATCTTATCCATTTGAATCTCACCTGAAAAGTATTCTCAAATCCGGCGCCTTTAGATCTGATATATGCAGATGCCATTTCACACCTGATTCCACCAGTGCAGTACCTGATTCACGCAACACATTGAGAACATGAGTGATATGGAGAGCAAAACTGGTCTAGAAACTGTTCAATGTATCTCTGTATGTTCACACATGAGCACGTTTTTGCCCTTCAATTTGTCCGCATTCTGATCAATCCAGGTAGGCAAATCGCTATACTGCCTGATCTCTGGATCAAGTGTCTCAACATTTTCTGATTCGAATTTTCCTATCCGTGTCTCATACAGGTTCCTCGCGTCCAGCAGAACAAGTTCCTTATTCTCAGACTCCCCGTCTTCACCCGGTTGTTTGTCTGAGTTTCATGATAACATAATCAGACAAAAGCACACATTATCTCAGCAAGCAATAAAACATATTCAAAAGGATATTACTGGCTCTCTGCAGGACTGAATGAAACTCTGCAGCAGAGAGATGTTTTCCAGCTTTTGAAACATCTGGCGATTTTAAGAGAGGGCAATGACTAAATGTCACTAACTCCTGCAAATCACAAGACAATACCACAATTCTGTCAGAATGTTACAACAGCTTCTATGGAGCATTCTTGTAACACATATGAACACTAACTATGTTTGCAAGAGAATAAGGAAACAACCTCAACAACACGGATGGAGAGCGATGTAAACCCACATTCATGAGAAACTTTGTCATTCAAAGGATGACGGCAAGACGCAAGCTTGAAGTCAGTCCCTTCGAACAAACAATTCGACTTCGCTGCCGCGATATGTTCCTCCAAGGCAACCAATTTCCCACCAACCTAAACCCAAAATGCAAAAATTATTGCTAAACACCAACCGTATAACGAGAACTCCAACAAAGGCTTCACACTTTAGATTATGCTTTCTTGTATTGGTACAGAAAAATCTTCAGTTAAACAACAACTAATTTCAGAACTCAAAAAGCTTTGACTTTGTGAATACAAAATCAAGACTTTATGTTGAGACTCTCAACACATAAAGATTTAAACTTTTCGATTCATTGCTTTAATCCTCAAAAAGGGTCAAATCAGATATACGACATAGGATAAGCAGAGTAGGAGATTAGAATCATACGGTGACATTGACGCCATGAGAGGAGAGCCTGACTCGGCCGAGTAAACCGAGTGAGCTGCAGCTTGACTCGTAGAAGGAAACGAGCTCGTCTAGATCAGGAACAGAGGCGTACTTGTAATACAGCAACACACCGTATTGATCATCTTCTTCAATTCTCTGTTTCTCTCCATCGCCACACGAGCTCGTACCCATTAGGGCTTTTCTTATGTTCAGTGAGAAAAGACAAGCAATACGATTAAATCGGCTAAACCGAATCTAAACTAAACCAGAATTGATTAAACCGGAGTTTGTATGTAAAATCAGAACTGGTACAGCCTAAAGATGCTGGGAAACACACACTTTCTTGAACAAAACTTCGGTCATACTTTGTTGATTGTATATCTAAGCCAAAACAAAACAGAGAGATACAACTTCAATTTGATCTTTTTAAGCTCTAGAGAATCTTTATGACATTGCGGATCAATCAGTTTTGTCTCTTGTTCTGTTTGGTTTCCAGGAGAAGAGGCTTGATGGCAAGTTTCGGCTTTGTACTAACGAGCCTATGTGGAAGCACTGAAACAGCAGCTACATATGAGCCATTTGGTATTCTAGAGAGCGGTAAGAGTTCCACCAGAACACATAACTACACATTCAATTTTACACCAATTGTCAGACTTTTGTAAACGCGATAACAGAACAAGGTTTTCTTCTGTGTGTAAGTTTAGTTACCTCAGGAGATTTGAGATCCACAGTTGAATCTGGTACAATGTCTTTCACTCCAGCCGCCACAGTTTCAAAGCATTTGCTGCGGTCAAGCAAAGGACATTGATCCAGAACCTCTGATGCTTCTTTCTGAATCTTTCCTTTTGTCTCCTCCACGCCTCTTCGGCTATACCCAGCTGCAAACTGTGTGGTGGTATGTGGTTAATAGTATCCCTAGTTAAAATGTAGACAACTTGTTTCTACAAACAAAGTTTTGTTTACCTTCACGGGTTTAGATAGTGTATTGTGTTTATCATCCACAAACCGCTGAACAAGCTTTGATACTGTTTCTCGAAGTTCTTTCTCTGTCAAAGCACAAGTAGCTTGGACAGGGAATATACGATGGCACCAGCTGCAAAGACAGTTGTTTTGTCATGAAACAATAACAAAATATAAGAAGACAGTTGGGACTACAATGCCAAATCAGTCTAACATGTAAGAGAAACCAATCTTTGGGTAGAGTTAAATGATCCTAAGGCGATTGATAGACGGTCAACAACATAAAATTAAGAAGAAAGACTTACATTGGCGCCTTTAGAGATCCAGATTCTAGAAACTCGAACACTCTTGAAACCATATCTGTAGTATCCATAGATTTCTCAACAGGGAAAGTAAAAAGAAGCAAGCCACTCTTCGTCAACTTAACCAATGACATGAGAGAGTTATGCTCTCTATTGTCCCTTTCTTTCGCCGATTCGAGTTCCTCAACATTAGGATTCTCACCTAAACAAGGGCATCAAAAGTTATAACAAAAAAGGACAAAACCAGAACTTAGATTATATTCTCCAGGAAACTGAAAGTTACCTGTTTCCACCAAGGCAACATTGTCTACATGTAAAGTCTTCTCTTTGTTTTCTTCTATCTCTTGTGCACAATGCTTTCGCCTTTTAGATGCATCAGAAGATTTGATAGCTTCAGCTTTCTCCTCAGCTATAGGCAATACTTTACCAAGTATGGACATGACTTCTTTAGTAGCACTTTTCTCTCTTTCTAATAAACAGTTCAAAATCAGATTAAGTTCTCAAATTCACAAACTTTGTATATCTCTAAGTCCAGACACAGATTCGAGAAACTAAGTGAAAATTAATCAAAACACAATAGAGAGAGAGAGAGAGGGAGATCATACTGATGTTGCAGGTAACAAGGAAACCAGAATGAGAGTGATGAAGAAGAGAAGAAGGAGCTTTGTAATCGAACCTAGGCATGCTTATGATGCTTGCGTGTTGCTCCCATGGCGTCAATGTTTGAGACTCGTCTCCTCTTTCTCTTTTCTCACACACAGTCTCCTCTTCAATTCTTCTTCCAATATTGTTCACTTCTTCTGCAGCATCCATCGTTACTCTCTCTCTCTCTTCTTATCTATCTATTGATTCCAGAGAGTTAGAGAGAGAAGGGAAGGGACGAATAACACAAAAGGTTTAAGCTTTAGCGAATTATCACTCTGCCCTATATTGGATTCAGCGGTTTATAATCCGCGACTGCGTTATAAACCCTGAAACGCTGCGTTTAAAAAACGCACCTTTAGAAACAGCTATAAACCCTAAAAGTACAGTAGAGACATAACATACAGTACGAAGTCTGTGTGTCTATAGGAGAGGAAAGAGATGCAGTTTCTTGCGCGGAATCTAATTCGTAGGGTAACGAGAACTCAGGTAATGTTTGCCTCTTCTTTTTGTTTGTTGGTTTGTTTGTTTGTTAGCGTTTAGGGATTTATACCAAACGCTTATATAGTCTCATATTGTTCATCACCATATACTCTGTTCTTGAAGATTTGTGTAGAATCAACGATCAAAGCTCGAATTTTTGAACTTTGCAGAGACCTTATGGACCAGAAAGTTTTCAATATTTTGAAACTTAGTTACATAAAGTTACATTGAAAGAGCAGTTATGTACTAATTGTACTTGTGTTTCATTTCTCTGTTCTGTTCCTTTATCTACAACCTTTATATGCTTTTGTTTAAAGCTAAGAGACAATTTTGTTTTAGGTCATTGGTCGCAATGCATATTCAACACAAAGAGTTAGAGACATTGGTCAGCCAAGTCCAACATCTCATCCTCATGTAACTCTACTTTAACACTATGTTCTCTTTCATGTTTGTAATAACGCTTTTTATGCTCTCTCTTATGGTTTGTTCTTACCGAACAGTTAATGGCGGGAGGAGAGGTCACGCCAGGTATAAGAATCGAGGAATATATCGGAAGAAGGAAGAAACTTTTGGATCTTCTTCCTGAAAACAGCTTAGCCATCGTTTCTTCAGCGCCTGTGAAGATGATGACTGACGTTGTTCCATACACTTTCAGACAAGAAGCTGATTATTTGTATCTAACCGGATGCCAACAGCCTGGTGGCGTGGCTGTCTTAAGCGGTGAACACGGATTATGCATGTTCATGCCAGAATCAAGTCCTTATGTATGTATGCTGATTTAATGATCTATCGGTTACATTTTTTTATGTAAATACTGGTTTCTTTTTTTGGTGATTTTGTAAGAATTGATTTGTGATTTAGGATATTGCTTGGCAAGGAGAAGTAGCTGGAGTTGATGCAGCGTCCAAGGTCTTCAAGGCGGAACAAGCTTATCCGATAAGCAAATTACCCGAGGTAACTTATATTTCTGCCCTGTGTGACAGTTCTGGAGTAAAAAAGTTGATTTGTTGTTGACTTACTTACTTCTGTATATGTTCTTGAATGTACAGATTCTTTCAGACATGTTAAGGAATTCGTCGAAAGTGTTTCATAACATTCAAACGGCGTCACAGAGGTACACAAACTTGGATGAGTTTCAAAAGTCAGCATATCTCGGCAAAGTGAAGAATCTTTCAAGTTTAACACATGAGCTGAGGCTAATTAAATCACCCGCGGAACTCAAATTGATGAGAGAGTCGGCATCTATCGCCTGTCAGGTACTCTTATATTACTACAAAGCTAGTACTACACTGTTGCTCATGAGCTTTCTTGTGTCTGTTTAGCTTCTATTTACAAATGAGATGCTAGAGCCTAACTTCAAAAATTGAGATGGTGGAGAAATAATGGGGTTTAGCTATTACAGACAATGAGTGTATGAAGTGAAAATTTTGATCTTTCCATTCTCAGGCCCTTCTGAAAACAATGCTACATTCAAAACGGTTTCCCGATGAAGCCATCTTGTCAGCTCAAGTTGAATATGAGTGCAGGGTAAGAGGTGCTCAGCGAATGGCGTAAGTCTCTACATTTCTCTCTCTTAGTCCATGAATTGAATTTGTGATTCCTTATTCTTCTTTTTCTGATGAAAATAATGTTTTTAATTCCTTTAGATTCAATCCTGTAGTTGGGGGTGGTCCAAATGCCAGTGTTATCCACTACTCACGAAATGATCAGCGAGTAAGTTTGACAAAACCATATTCAATTTGCTAACTATATAGATGTTCTTGAAACCAACAACTTACAATAATAATCTGCAGATAAACGATGGTGATCTTGTCTTGATGGACATGGGTTGTGAGTTACATGGTTATGTCAGTGATCTTACTCGGACATGGCCACCTTGCGGAAAATTCAGTTCTCTTCAGGTTAATTCCTCTCTGTTGTCTCCTTTTTTTAATCTTTCTTTTGTCTGGAATCTCAATATTCTTCTGTGTTTGTGCTAAACAAATTTGATCTTCTGTTTTTGCGGTGATTGTGTTTTTTACAGGAAGAGCTATATGATCTTATACTTCAAACAAACAAAGAATGCATAAAACAATGCAAGCCTGGTACTACCATCCGCCAACTAAACACATATTCGGTAAATAAACTTTATCGTAACCTATATCATTGTGCTTAAGATGTATCAAACACACAAAACATAATTAAGTTCTGTGCTGGTTATGGACCAGAGATGTCATAAAACCATCAGCACTCATTAGGCTTAACCTTAAAAACTTTATTGGTCGAGAAAGTGATTGTTCTGAACACACGTGATGCTTTGTTGTTTTGCAGACCAACTTATTGTGTGATGGACTGACGAAGATGGGCATCTTGAAGAGTCATAGTATGTATCGCCAGCTGAATCCAACCTCCATAGGTATGCCTTATTGAATATCGATCATGTTAACTTATTCTTTATCTAATCAAATATCATAAGTTTGCCATATTTGGTCGTTGAAACAAATACAATCAACTAAGTTTTGTTGACATATAGGTGGTAACATCCTTGTTTAATTGTCTGGCGTTATGCTGTATAACTTTTATCATGTAACAAAGTTCTCTTGTGATGAATAAAAATAGGTCACTACCTTGGGATAGATGTGCATGATTCTTCTGCTGTGGGATATGACCGTCCTTTGCAACCCGGTTTTGTAAGTAATACCAACTCTTTTGAGTCTTAGCTTTGTAATGAACAAAGAGTCTGGCTTATAGCATTGTCATCTGTTTTACTTACCTTCCTCCATAAAAACTCTCATCGATGATTCTAGTCCATTAAATCCGATCTATGCCCTTTGAAAGATCTGTTTTTTATAGCAGAAGCTCTATGTTAATGATCGTTGTCTGGACAGGTGATCACGATTGAGCCAGGAGTCTACATTCCACCTTCATTTGACTGCCCTGAAAGGTTAAAAAAAGCTCTCTTTTGAGTGATTTAACAGCATAAACCCGTTGGATATGATATACGGTTATGTGAGTTTATTGGTTGAAATTGGTTGTTTTCTTTATATGCAGATTCCAAGGGATTGGTATAAGGATAGAGGATGATGTTCTAATCACTGAGACAGGACACGAGGTGCTGACAGGGTCAATGCCCAAAGAGATCAACCATATAGAGACATTACTGAATAATCATTGCCATGCTAACACCGCGCAGAGCTTAGCCGGTTTCTCTTCCTATGTTTAAAGGTTACATCTGAGCCATTACTCTAAACGATGTATACGATATTATGCATAGGGATTAAACATAGTCCATGAGAACAACTTGGCTCATGAGTATGAAGAAAGTGAGGTGACAAATCACAATCAATAAGTTAGAAGTTGGAACTCTTATTTATATATAGTCTTTGTACTTGTTGTTATGGTTCTAATCCTTTTTTTGTCAAACATGGTTCTAATCCTTTAAAGATAGTTACTGTAACACTAAACATACAGTTAATGGTTAGTAGTTGAGGAGGAGAATGTGAGATGATAGGCATTGCATTTATACTTAAGGGTCATGCACCGTTCAATCATAATAATAATCATCATTATTGTGATGAAGATTGGCATATGATCATGTAAGATGATTTAGCCCAAAACTGAAATATTTATGTATTTCACCCATAAATCTGCCCAACCATGTCCATTAATGCTTTTACATACACCTCATTTATATGATTGTGAAATTAAAAAAATCAGTGATCAAGATCTTAGTTTGCTAAAATAGTGTAGAGTCATGTGTATTTATGTCTCAATTGGGGTGTCACATCCCAAAGGTATTATATAATCATGTTTTAAACCAAGTGGCAATCTTCGTAATAAAATCAAAAACCAAGGGCAAACTCACACCATCCAACCTATATATCACGAGGGTAAGAGTCACTTACTTCACCACAACTTCAGCTTTCAGACAAAGCTAAAACTCAAAAACAGAGCAAAGAAACAGAGATGGGTTTGGTTACAGAGGAGGTGAGAGCTAAGGCAGAGATGTACACCGGAGATGAGATATGCCGCGAAAAGACAAAGTGTTTCCTCAAGGAGATATCTATGCCTAATGGTTTATTACCATTGAAAGACATAGAAGAGGTTGGTTATGACAGAGAGTCAGGTGTTGTGTGGCTGAAGCAGAAACAGAGCATCACTCACAAGTTCGAAGAGATTGATAAGAATGTATCCTATGCAACCGAGGTCACTGCCGTGGTTGAGACAGGCAAGATCAAGAAGCTCACTGGAGTCAAAGCCAAGGAGCTTCTTATTTGGGTCACTATCAATGAGATCTACACAGAGGACACAGGGAAGATCACATTCAAGACACCGACCACACTGTCCAGGACTTTCCCGGTCTCAGCATTTGTAGTCCCTGAAGAAGTTGAACCTGCAAAGGAGGAACCAGCCAAGGAGAAGACCACTGAAGCTACAGAGGTCAAAGATGTTACAGTCAAGGAGGCTGTTGTAGTCAAAGAGGCCTAATCAAGCCTCTCACTGCTTCAACAGTTAAAAGAGATCAAAGTCTTCTTAAGTATACTTCAAACAATATGGAGAGTTAGTGTATCTCACTGCTCTTAGTCTCATGTATTACATACCACTTGCTATTTGTTTTACCTGTAATAAGATGTCAACATCACCCTGTTCCACAAAAAATATAGTAATTATCTATAAACTACATTGAAGTTGGTTTTTTTTTGCTGAGCTTACCAATCACTGTGATATCTACATCAGACTAGGCCAAGAGAAAGAGAGAAGTGAAATTTCTGAAACTTTTTTTCGTCTAAAGTAGGCATAAGAATTTATGAGGGAAAGTCAAAAAATGAAAAATACAAGTAAAGAAACATATAATGAACCTCTTGAACGCTTACAGAATATTGGGAAACAATCAGTCAAAAAAGCATGGTGATGTTTGGAGATCTTCTTTGTACACTGTCTTTGCTGTCATTAAACCTTTCTTCTTTTCAGACAAGGGTGAAGGCAGATTGTACCGTGGATTGGAATCGTGATGCGATTGTCTGTGAGGCAAACTGCTGAAGTTGTTTCTTTGCATCTGCCAATATATGTTTTTTGTACACAGATTTAAGAACCTAGTGATCAGTAGCTGTTTGAATTCTTAACAAATCTAAGGCAATGGTGGAATATTCACAAGGATCTTACCTTTCTTGCACTTTGTGAAGCCGATGATATTAGCCGCATTGAGGGATAAGCAAACGCCAACAACCAGCAGATAGTCGGCTTGAAACCTTATCAGAGAAAATATCCCAAGGACTAACCACGCAGCTGCCTGAGCAGTGGGAAAAAACAATATTCAGCTACGAACATAAGCCGAAAAAATACAGCACAATAAATTCACACTTTGTAATGTTTGCTGTAGACACCAAACCCATAGCTATAATCAAATGAATAGTTTGTACTATTTCTAGGATTGTTAAGGTAACTCATAACTGAGCCTAAAAGTTTTTAAGCTACCAAGTATTAAGCAATCATATACTTGGTCAATGTAGGACCATAGAATATACTACTGCACTTACACACTAGCAAGTGATAAGCATATGCTACAACTTGTCTAAGGTAGGAACTACTTACCGCGAGGTAAAGCGTCCACCAGAAAAGCCATGAGTCTTTCTTGTTCATCCTAGCCAAGGACTGATTTAGACAAACAAAGTATATCAAAGACCTTATAGCCTATTAAGCAGAAGCATGAATCAGAAAAAAAAATAACAAGAGAAGCTAACCTCTTGGTCAAGAGACTCAAACTTCCACACACTTTCACCCAAGTCATTGATCTCGTTCCACCACCTAAGACCAACAAGTATACGCCCGCTAACATTCTTAACCACCCAAAAGTCAAGAGCAGCAAGAAGAACAGTCACTACAAAGATTATGACAAAGCTGTTGAAGAATAGAGCAGAGAGAATGTAAAACGCCAATGCAGCACCCTGTTCTCCACACACACACAAAAAAAAACACAAACTTGTTACCATCATGTACTAATGTACACTGTCTCTTTATACAAAAAAAGTCTAAATCATTTATAACTCTTTTTTATGTTCATTACCTTGAAGAGAACATGGAAAAGACATGTCTTTGGATTTGCATAGTTCTCTACTGGTGGCTACATTGTGAAAAAAAAAAAAAAAAAATTCGTTAAGTCTAATAAGTCTCGATACAATTTTCTCGGAGACTAAAACGAAGAACACAGATCTAACTCTATAATAACCTATAGATCGAGACACTAATCAATATAAATCCAGATTCTGATAACTAAAAATCACCTGGTTTGGATCCATCTCATCGAAAACGAAGAAGACGAGCTGATCAGCTTGAAACAACAAACCACACTTTCAGATTTGGAAAACTTTTCCCGAGAAAAACTCTTGCGCGTGGATGCCACGTTGATTATTAATATTGTTTTTGTAAATGTTTTTATTTTAGCTCTAAGCCCAATAAGCTTCATCAACTTAGGCCCATTAATTAAACTATTGACTATATGGTAAGATTCTGATGCTTGAAGAGAAAGTTACTACAGGGGTTAGTATGTGTAAGACTGATTTTAATGTTTTTGGTTATAAGATTAATCGGATGATTGAGAAAAACAGAGAGATTATGGTCTTAACTCTTAATGGTCATGGTAAAGATCATTGGTCATATGATTCTTGAATTTTGATTAATGGAAGCTAAATATATATTACAAGAAATTGTTATTCATTTTTCATATGGTTCTTTATTCTCAGTCCGCAGATTAAACATCTTAAATAAATTATTTTGGAGGATAAAGTAAAACACATAATTTAACACTCCATCATAATTGGCCTCAAAATGGGATACACAATAATTAAACACAACACTCTTAAAATGGATAATCCGATTTAATTGCAGTAAACTTATACATCAAGAAACCCTAAAAGGGTTATAGCTCATTGCAGTAACTTGTAAAACAAGTAATCCCAAAGGGTCATATATAGCTCATAACTTATATAGGTCTCATTGATCCATTGCTACTACCTTCTCCTCCTCCTTGGACAGGCAATCTCGCTTCGATATCTTCATGATTAATATCACTTTTGAATGTGTGTTGTTGTGGCTTAACCTTCTTTTGGTTATGTTCTTTGTCTTCTTTCTCACTCATCTCTTTGTCTTTCCCCCACAAAACACCATAAAGTCCAATAACCACAAGTGCTGATCCAATAAACCTAATCAACAAAACATATGAATTCATATATATTAGATAATGTTTATACACATATATAGAGAAAGAGAAAAGAGAGCATAGAAATTAAACATACGTTCCGGTGTATAGTTTCTCTTCAAGAAGTGTCCAGCTAAAAACCGCGACGATAACAAGCAACAAAGGGCTAAAAACAGAGACATATAAAGGACCTTTCATCTGAATCGCCCATGACATTAAACAAAACGCTAACGCAGACGCCACCACTCCCTGCGTTTAGGCGTTTTATAATTAATTAGCATAAAGAAATATTGTTAATCTAGTCATATATTATGTAATTAATGGACTTACGGCGTAAATAGCTGAAATAAGACGAAGAGGAGAGGCTAAAGACCAATCAGAGACATTGTGATCAGATATCAAAGCAATGGCACAACATTGTATACTTCCCATTAAACACATTAAAAGTGTACTTGTGTACGGTGCTGCAAATGTTTCGCTCATTTTCGTCTGTAACCAAAAAAAAAATAATCATATTTTCAATGAAATATTAATAAACCATATAGTTTATAGAGAAATTCCTTAGAATACCATCAAAATAAGTTTTTGTTTTAAAAATACCATTAAAAAGTTTTTTATAACAAAAATACCATTAAAATGTTTTTTATAACAAAAATACCATCAAAAAGTAGTAGTTTACAAAAATACCACAAACTCAAAAAACGAGTTTTAACACTTTTAAATTTTAATTCTTTTCATTTGGGTTCGCTATATAGTGTTTAGGTATAGTTTAAAAGGGGTAGGATATAGTTTTTTGGAGATTTTGGGTGTAATTTTGAAAATTTAAGATTTGTGGTATTTATGAAAAAAAAACTTTTTAATGGTATTTGTAAAACTTTTCAAAATATGTGCTAATTGTGTTATAAAAACTTTTTTTGGTGGTATTCATAAGAATTGACTAATTTATATACAAAAACTATATAGTTTACCTGAATAATGAACCAAACGGCCCAAGAAACAGCAGCAGCCATGATTAAAAAAGGGCCTAATAAGAAGTTAGAACCATTAGAACTTGGACCATGGTTCGTTATGTTTTGAGCATAGGCCCAATGGATTTTGGACTCGCCGATGCCTATGGTGTGACCATGGTAAAAGGATAGAACCATGGCTCCAGCCACACACACTATTGTCCCTATCACTTTGGCTTGTCCTGATGCCTTTTTTATCCCTACTGTTTCTTGTCTGATTATAATAAATATAGTTATTATTATTATAAAACGAGTTTTTTTATTAAGTGATTTGTATTTTTTGAAATATTGAACCTGAATATTGCGGCTAGGAGAAAAGTGACTGCAGGTAAGAGATTAGTTAATGCACAAGCAATGGTCGGTGATGAATTTTGAAGGCCTATGAAATATAGCACTTGATTTCCTGTCGCACTATAATTAAAAACAAAACAAAATAATGTCTGGTCTGATAAGTACTGATAAAGATAGGTTTGATTAAAATAAAAAATTATTATTAATGGTTTAAAAATTAAGTATATATGATTAAAATACCCTGTGATGGAGCAGAAGAAGATTTGGACAAGAACCTTAAGTGTAATCTTCGGTCTTGTCTTACTGCACACAAAAAAAAACATATTTCGGAAATTAATGTATTTATTAGTCACACTAATCACTGATTAACTAATTAGTCTCACATCGAATGTGATCAGCCAAAACTACTTCTCAAATTTTTAAAACCATTAATGACAAATATAAAGATTAGACAGCTAAAACGTCGTCGTATAAGCAAGCACGTGACTTAGCAGTTTCAGGTGGCACACGACGACACTTAAAACGCTCATGTGGCATCGTATTTTGAGTTTGTCTCTTTGTGTTTTTTTTTCCGTTTAAAAGAATAAAACCTGACGCGTGGATTGCGTGTGTTTGCGTCACATTTCTCATATTCTTTTTTTTTATCTCGAAAATAGGATTTAATGATGATGTAATCTTACTTTATTATTAGACAAAATATTATGATTGGTAATATTAGATGAACAAAACACTCTCTAAAAATAACGGTAAATACGAATATCAATAAAAAAAAATGATTATTGTTTATGTCAGCATTACTATTTCAATTTCAAAAAGTGATTAATCGGAAAAGGTTGGTGCTTTATGCTTTTACCTATTTTTCTTCTTAATTTGCGTAATGTCGTCATCAAAACCTATAGCTTACCACAATAAAACGATGCCCTCCTAATAAACTATTTTTCTTTACTATTATTTACCTGTTTAATTTTAATTAGTTGCCAAACTTATAGATTTTAAATGTTGAAAAGTAATTAATTAAAATCCATTTGAACTAACAATTATATAATTTACCTTATTGACATAAATAAAGATTTTGACCACAGAAATTAAATGTATTGATGAATTATATCATCATTTAATTTGTTCTTTCTCACTTAGACGTAAGACGAACTTATAAATGAAAACATCTAACTATTGAACTTGACAATCAAAATGGAGTATCTTGCTGATCTTTATAAAACATTTGGAGCTAACACATACTTTTTAACAATGTTAACTAAGTACTATAACTTTTTTAACTTCAACCAACTTTTTTTAATATATCATATAGATGCAAGTGTGTTAATTAGTCATATAAATCATATGCATGTTCTAATCAAATTGTTAAACATTAGTATATAGTATATATATATGATTATTTACCGTTCGAGGAAAAATGCGACTGGGAAAGTGGCGATAGTGGCAAAGATTTGGCGATAAGCGACAATGATGAGAGGCTTCATGCCTGTTTCCATAGCCATCTTCGACGTAATGTTCATCCCCGCGTAGCCTATTTGCACCAATACCATTGCCAATGATGGCAACAAATCACTCGTTTTTACCATCTTAATTTTTTTTGAATATATTTATAATAGTTTGAGAAATCAAGAAGTAAAAAAAGAGAGAGGTGGGTTCTCTATATTTTTTATTAATTAGTTTCCCCCAAATCTATCTTATCTTATTTAGATTCGACCTTATATTTATAGGAGCCAAAAAACAATATAAATATATATATATAAATATATATATATATATATATAAGTGAGAGAGAAAGAGGTGTTTTCTAAACAGAAAGGTGAGAAACGGTTCGAGAATGAAGTTTACTTGTAACACTTGTGCTCTCTTTTTAGGGCATATATAGGAACACGAAACACTATAGGTGATATGTATCATTTCATATTTATGGCAATTTATTTAACTCTTTTTCTTTTTCATTACTATTAATATATAATGTAAATTGTCGTTTTGTTGAATAGAAAAAAAATTAATTATTATTTTCCTGTTTTCAATCCTTTTTCTTTGGTTTCCGTTATTTCATGAGTTTGGTGGAGCTTGTGAATGAATGTGAAGTAGCAAGCATGAAAATTAATGTCTTTCTCAATCTTCAAGCAATCAAATTTTGCCTTTGCTATAACTCGTTTTTTTTATAGAATTTTAAAGGTCTGGCTTATCTCTTGATTTTAGCTAAACCAATTATAGAAATTTAGAAAGTATAATGATCGATTATGTAATATTATTGTACTTTTTCACGTGCACATTGAGTAATCATTTACATTCTACACAACATATTAATTTGGACATACTTTATTTTTTATTTTTTTTTGTTATTTGGGCCACAAATGGCCGGCTCATTAGCCAAATCTACACTATCGTATGCGCGGGGAATCGATTCCGGATAGAGTGGTGCTACCTGCCTCCTGCGGACTTATGATTGACACTAGACCAAAACCACTTCCCTAACATACTTTATTTTGAAATACCTTAATAAATTAATTACTCGAAGTTAGTCCTATAGTATATAGTTGGAGTGGATATTCTAAATAATAAATTTCACATAATTTATGTTGAGGCAGAGAAAAGTTAATGATGCTTCACAAATAATAATTAGATATGGATTTGAGATGCTTTATAAAAATAATGCTTTTCATGAGAATTGGAAATGAATATAATAACTATATGATTAATGCTCCATTTTGCATGAAGTCATACAAGCTAACGATGGCGTCCTAATTAAATATATTGTTTTGTGCCTCTTAGTTGGCTTCCAATGTAATATTTATCATCAATATTTTTGTTAATTAATTCATTTTTGTTGTTACGTAAAAGAAAAAAGAAACTTTGGACTAATATATTTACTAATGGGCCTACTTATTTTAATATATCCGCATTGGACTTATTTAAAGATTAATAATATATGGGCTTTATATTAGGAGGCCCAAATTACATTAAAAGAGCCTAAAAGTTTTTAGCCCTATTTATCTCTCCCGCCTTGCCCTTCCAGAAACTTTTGTTCAAATCTCACTCTCTCTCTCTCTCTCTCTCTCTCTCTCTCTCTCTCTCTCTCTCTCTCTCTCTCTCTCTCACTCTCACTCTTCTCATTCATCTCTTTCTCTCTCTTGGCGACTGTTCAAATCCTCTGTTTCCTTTAACCTAAAATGGCACAAAGAGGTGAACTTTTCGATTTCCGACGGTTAATTCGTTATTGGGTTGCTTCTATTTTGTCGTTTTTGTGTGTATTCTGTGAGAATTTGTATAGATTGTAAAGGTTTTGGTGTTTTCTGTGACAGTTGATCTTTGGTCAGAGATCATTGAGATTCTGGATTCCGAGGAAGAAGGCGACGGAGATAGATTCAGAGATGTACCTAAGGCCGGAGTATATCAAAGAAGAAAGAAACTTGAGAAGCCCTCTGAAGCTACAGATCTGTAATTTTTGAAAACCCTTTTCTCTCGTGTTTTGTCTCTTCTTCTTCTCCTGCTAATTTGGTTATGATTCTGATAGTGTGTTTATTTGTATTTGAGAAAACAGAGTGTGGTCTGTGAAAAAAGCTCGTTCAAGTTTAATCGATGGAACAAAGCGAGATAATTGGACTCGTTCCCTTTCCACTAGGTTAAGTTTCTGAGCATAACCCTTCTCTTCTAATTCTGGGTTTTTGTTAATTGTTGCTGCGAGAGATCTTTCTAGTCATATAATTTATGTTATTGCATTGTTTTTCGTCTTTTTATATGTGTTTTCTTAAAGGTATGAAACTAATGCACACCACTTGTTTGATATAATGTCAATGAGGAAACACAAGTGTTTTTAGTACAGTGATACAAGGTTTGATAAGTGTAAAAGAAGTGGCTTATATATTAGTTATTGGTGTTTGTAACAGAGGGAGAGAGAGTATCGCGGTGGGCGCTTATGTCAGCAATCAGCCTCAGGAGAAGAAAGCCAGGAGGAAGAAACCTGCTATTCCAAAGGTAGGCTTAGTTTTAACTATCTAGTTCAGGGACTTGTGTGTTTCTAAATCTACTTTTGATAGATTGTATAAATGCATTGTCTTTTCAAACTTTCAGGGGAAAGTTGTTGAAGCTCTTGACTTTCGTAAAGAGAAGGAATATTTTAACGAGGTTGATGCTTTTGAGCTTATAGAAGAGAGTCCATCTCCCAAGTCCAAGAATTGTAATACATGGGCTATGGGTGAACAAGTTGTTCCTGAGGTGCCACATCTGTCCACAAGATTAGAGAAATGGCTAGTCTCAAAGAAGTTAAATCGTGCTTGTGGTCCTTCGAGCACACTCTCTAAGATACTTGATAACTCAAACTTAACCAGACGCCTGGAGCCTATATGTGATGATGATGATGAGGCAATCGATTCATTGGCTCTAAAAACCCCAGATAATTCTTCTGCTAATAACTCTTCAATTTTCCGGCTCATCCAGAGCTGCGATGACAGATTAGCTGCCGAAGATGTGCCTGTTAGAAACATCAATACTGAAGAAATCGACCTTGTAGAAGAACTGAAACGACTGTCTTTGGTGTCTGACCTGGCCTCCACTCATCAAGATTTTAATGAGTCGTTGCTTGATCTCTTGTCTGCCTGTCGACAGGTGCAACCATCAAACTTCATGGAAGCATTTTCTAAATTCTGGTATGCCCCTAGAAATGGTCTCTTATGTTATAGAATTAAGTGTTTAACTATTGCATTCGGCGCATTTAGGAATGTTCTGCATTTTTGGTTTACTGTTTCGTTAACCCTTGTTAAGAAATGTAATGTACTGTTCTTATCTCACTGTGTTTAACTTGATCGGATTATAATTGTGACTTAACCATCACAGTGAACCAGAAAGCATTGTGAAGATTGGTGAAGGTACATATGGGGAGGCTTTTCAGGCTGGTCCTTGTGTCTGCAAAATAGTTCCAATAGATGGAGATTTCAGGGTTAATGGAGAAATACAGAAGGTAATTTTCTTATCGCACTCCTTTTCCTTCCCATGATGTTTTGAGACTAAAATTTCTAGTATATCAAATAAAATATGTGTGTATATATAATAAGTGACATCTTATTTTCCTTTACTGCAGAGAGCTGATGAATTACTTGAGGAAGTGATACTATCATGGACTCTTAATCTACTAAGAGAATGTGAGACTGAAGCAGAGAATCTGTGCCCGACGTTCATAAAAACAAAAGAGTACGTCTTCTCAGGAACTAGAATAAGCTGGATATGTTTGTTGGTTTTGAGTTCCAAATCTTTTACCAAACTTTTGTGCATCACTGTTCACAAACTTGTGTAGTATCAAGGTATGCCAAGGTCCCTATGACCCTATACTAATAAAAGCTTGGGAAGATTGGGATGCAAAACATGGTTCTGAGAATGACCACCCAGATTTCCCAGAGAAACAGGTCAGATTCTTTTCACTCCATAAGCTTTCAAAAGGATTTGTAAATGTAGGTAGAAGCATATTGATTTTCTATGTTGCGTTTGCTTCAGTGTTATGTCATGTTTGTTCTTGAACATGGTGGCAAAGACCTTGAAAGCTTTGTTCTTTTGAACTTTGATGAAGCACGGAGCTTATTGGTTCAGGTAAATTATTCACTTTGTTTCCTTTAACAGAATTGAGTATATGGTATGCCTTATGTGTTTCATATATAAGGTCACGGCTGGCTTGGCTGTTGCTGAAGCTGCTTTCGAGTTCGAGCACCGAGACCTGCACTGGTAAGCTTAGTTTTTAATTTAGTCAAGTTGACTACTAGCTAGTGTTCTCTGCCTTGAATTTCTTGTTTTCACTTTTTCAGGGGAAACATTCTTCTGAGCCGTAACAACTTGAGTACTCTGCCTTTTATTCTCGAAGAGAAACAACTTAACATCAAAACTTTTGGACTACAAATATCCATAATCGACTTTACTCTTTCAAGAATCAACACAGGTCAGTTTTCTGGTTCTTAATACTGCAATTTAATAGTCTAAGCCACCTATGTTTACTGATATTCATGGTGCTAATGTACTTAGGTGAAAAAATACTCTTTCTGGACCTTACTTCTGATCCATACCTTTTCAAAGGACCAAAAGGAGATAAACAAGTAAGGAGAATTAGTGAACCTCCTGTTGTTTCAAGAGGTTATGAAAATCGAGTATTTATCTAATAAGCTTTAACAATGTTATCACGCAGTCCGAAACATACAGAAAGATGAAGTCAGTTACTGAAGATTACTGGGAAGGAAGGTAATGATATCTCATCGACATCATTTATTTTTCATTGAACTGTGCCTAAATGCTTTGCGAACTTTCAATAATCACCATGTTTTGTTCTACTTCTTTGTTACAACAGCTTTGCTCGAACAAATGTTCTCTGGTTAATCTATCTCGTGGATCTCTTGCTCACCAAGAAGTCATTTGTAAGTTTGCAGGACACAATAGCTGATTTCGTATGAGTTATGTCAACTTAGAAAAGCCTATTGATAGTCCTTTGTTTGGTGTGTTGTATGTTTTAGGAGCGGTCTTCGAAAGACGAAAGAGAACTAAGGTCATTGAAGAAGCGGATGGAGAAGTATGAATCAGCTAAAGAAGCTGTTTCAGATCCTTTCTTCTCAGAGATGCTTATGGATCAAATATCATGAGTAATTTAATTAACTCTTTAGTGTTTAATCAGAGAATCACTCTCTGTTTCTCTTGTATATATGTTTGCTTAACCACTAAATCAACAATGTACCAGCTTTTGCTTGGTGATTCTTCCTTTTGTAGTTGTTTATCAAGTTATTATCTAATACCAGTCTAGATTTTCATCAATTCGAATGAATACAAGAACTGATATGTTACGTTTATTTTGTGACAATAGTTTAATAGTAGCTAGCTTCAGTCTATACATATACTTTTGATTTTTAAACGTGTAAACTCCTTTTTTACAATAAAGTATCAAGATCTATCAATTCCACATGGGTTGTCTCTACTTGCATAAATAGATCATCTTATCTAAAGAACAAAGTTGTACAAACATTTTGATTAAAAACAATTTTCAAATGTGTAGAGGATAAATGAGAAATTTGCTTTTAAATTAGGACAATTAATTATTCAATTAAACAGCTAACAAAGCTTTACATTCACTGCTTTTTTCAATCTCTTTCCGCTTTGAATGATTTCTTAAAATCTTTGTGGGTTTTGCTGAGCTAAGCAAAAGTTGATTAGTCTCATGATCTTAATCTTTAACACTAAGTCTACTTTCTTTTTTTATCTCCTATTTGGATTAAGAGAAATAATTAAATAACAATTTGCACCTTCTTTCTTGAAAACTTTGGATGAACTTTATGCATATGCTTATGTCTGAAACGAATCTGACAAACATGGGTTTTTTTTCTTTCTTTTTCTTGTTTAACATTAAGGCAAAAAAAGCTTATATCTTTGCACTAATATATAATGTAAAGAAAACAGATGAGATTGGTCACTTGCCAAATTCAAAAGACTTCATAGCAAAGTAAACATCTTTTCTTCTAACTTAGTCATTTGCATGTTAAGTACAGTCAGCTTCTCCTTTTCTCAATAGAATCTTCTTAAAAACATTATCTACTTATAAACTCAAGAAAGAAAGAAAGAAAGAAAGAAAGAAACAAAGAAGAAGAAAACAAAACCATATCTCAAGCTCTGATGGAGAAACATAGTTACTTCTTCTTATTATTTCTTTCTCTTGTCTCATTATGTTATTCAACAACTACACAACATGATGTCATAAACCCACCAACGGTCTTCCCTACAAACCCCACAGCTACACCACCGGCTACTACATTTCCACCGGTAACCATAATACCGACAAATCCGGGCATAACAGTGCCTTCTACACTTACACCACCTGTGACCAATCCAGTGACTCAGTATCCTCCTACACAACCCTCAGGGACAGGACCAGTTCCGGTTCCAGTTTCGGTTCCTGTGGTTGCACCGCCTGTTGTCTCAAACTCTCCATCGGTTCAAGGTCAAAGCTGGTGTGTGGCTAAGCCTGGAGCTTCTGAAGTCTCAATACAACTAGCTCTTGACTATGCTTGTGGGATTGGTGGAGCTGATTGCTCTCAGATACAACAAGGAGGGAGCTGTTATTCGCCTAACAGTCTTCAGAATCATGCCTCATTTGCCTTCAATAGTTATTACCAGAAGAACCCTTCTCCACAAAGCTGCGATTTCGGCGGTGCAGCCTCAGTAGTTAGCACCAACCCAAGTGAGTGATAAACAAAAACAGAGTATTTACTATGTTTTTATTCTTTTCTTGTTCTCAACTTTGCTTGACTTTGTATTGGATTGTGATTCCAAAACAGGCACTGGCTCTTGTGTTTACCAGACAGGTTCATCGACCTCAACAACAGCTCCGGTAGGAACCACAACACCAACTCCAACTACACAAACAGTGAACCAACCTCCTGTTACATCATCACCACCACCTATAGTACCAATAGGAGGCGGGATAATCGGGTAATAAGAGTGTTTCTTTCAACTATTGTTTCTGTCTTAAAGTCTCTTTAACTGAAGATGGTACCTCCTTGTGTTTATATTCAAGGGTTGGAACTCCACCAGCGATTTTTAACCCTGCAAATCCTACATCAAATACTCTCAACAATCCATCCACAGGAGGCACATCCGGTTACGGTTTTGATGGTTCACCAAATGGGAACAATCCAACATCATCAGACTCTACAAACTTGCAGATACACTTTGGTCACATTATGGTGGCAAATTTGATTCTTTACAAAGTCCTATTTCATTAGAAGCATAATATATATAGGAGTTGAATCAGTTTTGTGACATAGTTCTTCTCAAGTTCAAGCTCATTTAGAGTATCATCTTAGTTATGTAAGACATTATAAATTTGTTTGGTTCAAAGGGCTTGCTCAGGTTTCGGCTTTGTACAGAAAACCTTGGTTGTTTCTTTTCAAATATCTCTTTAGGAGCAAAGCAGAAACTAAGATGTTGTAACAAAAAGGTGTTAATCCTTCACATACTGTAGCATACGGCCTATCTATTTTAGTTCTTCTCTAAAATAATTTAACCGCTAACTCAACGCCTAGAAAAGGCAACTAATATCAGCATCGACATGGAGACAACAACCTTAAAACCTGATTTGTCCCAGAAGTTTTGATTGTTAAAAGGATCAGCTTCTTGTTTCTTTTTTGCAGCCAATTGTTCCCTGAGTTCTTGTATGGCCACATCGTTTCGCTCTCCCATCTATAAAACCGCATAGAAACATCTCAACTGGTAAATGGTGATGTATCCATAAAAACTTACTATCCCAAGTAAAAGCAAGTGAAGTTTACCTTCTGAAGTTTTCGAGTTTGGATGCGTGTTTCGCGAAGGCAAAATTCTAACTTCAGCACTTTCTTCTTTAGCTCCTGATCTATTCTCCTTTGATTCTCCACCTGCTCCATAAAGAAAACTAAAGTGTTACTGCATAATCTACAAAAATCACAAACACAAGATAAGCTTAAAGCATGTATTTGTTACCTGATCTTCTAGTTCCTTTGTCTTAAACCTCCAATGAGCCGATATAATCTTTAGTTCATCTCTCAGTCTTGCTATTTCATCATCTTTAGCCATCAGAAATTTGTTGATTCTTTTTAAATTTTTTGGAGAATCTTCTTCCTGCAATTTCTGCACTTCTGCATTTTCTTTTGTCCTGACCACTGATACAGCACGCATAACGTCGCCTTCAACTTTCAAAACCTCATCTCTTAACTGCTTCTGCGAAGATTCTCTAGCATGAAGCTCCTTCTGTAGATTCTCTATCTTCTCACCAAGTCTAGTTACTTGGTCCTCGTGCTCTTTAAAGGAACCAGTCCTCTCATGCAATTGTTTTGAAAGCACTCTACACTGAGATTGTGCTGAATCAGCAGACAAAACACTTGCCTCTGCAGTTGCTTGTGTTGCTGCAAGTTGTGACTTTATCTCACCCAGTTCCTTAACATACTACACAAACAAAACCCAAGAAACCAGAAAAAATCAGAAGTTACATTAGTAAAGAACATAAGATATACTGAATTTTTTGGTAGATTAGGACACAAGACACGTTCAAAAGACAATGAATGACCATGTTGATGCTATAAACATATCTATCTATTCAATACAAACCTTCTCAGTAGCAACATCAGAAGCACGAATCTGATCACCTTTCTTGTTTAATTCCTTAGCAAGCTCGAGCATCTCATCTTCCATTTTCTTAACCCTTGTTTCTGCCTCCTGCTCATATAAAACGCACCACCATAACATAAGCTCACCAAAAAGTCTTAACACAGAAACACAAAAACAAACCACAAACGAAAAAACCAGAGTTTGCTTTGCTTGCCTTCCTTGACATGGCTTCTTGTGAACAAGAACGCTCCTGTTCCGCGAGACGAGTCCTTGCTTGTTTCAACTCAGTGGCTAAAGACACAACATTCCTCCTGAAACTTTGCTTCTTCTCACTCAAGTCTTTCAACAAAGGATCATCTTCTCTTACACTAACAGCAGAAGTAGGCATCTCTGAATCTAATTAAGATCACAGTTCTTCAAAATCTAAAACAGATATATTCTCCAGATAAAAACCCTAAACTCAGTTCATGTTCATCACGTGAGCCTGTAATAACGAAGAAAAATTCGAATGAAACACACAAATAAATGCTCAATCGAAAGATAATTAAAGAGTGTGAAATCAAATCTGTCCACAAAAATAATATATTCTTGATTAATTAATTAAGTCACAGCCATTAAAAAACTCATATTGAGTTAAGGAACTCACGAGAGAGAGAGAGAGACAAAGAAGATTGTGTCGTCACATTCAGATTAATAAATAAACATGATAAAGACAATTACTTTTTACTCGTTTAATACATCCAAACAAAAAAAACGTGAACTTTCTTTCAAAAGTTTGAATAACTTACAGAACTTTGCTTTGTTTTCTTTGAATCTTGAAAACCCTTAAAAATCCAAACTTTCTGGCGACCCACCAGTCTCCATCGTCTCTTCAAGCGAAATCTAACGGCTACGATTAAGATTCTGCAATATAAATCGAACGGCTCTGAAAAGTTTAGTTTTTTTTTAGATTTGATAGAAAGAAAGAAGAATCAATTTAGGTGATTCGTCAAGTTTTTTGATTTCTCCAAAGAAGGAAAGAGACATAAACAGACAAAACCTGTAGAGGGTCCGTGTTCATTTAAGGTATATTTTGCTTCGGGTATAACCGAACCTATTGCTTCGGGTGTTGTGTCATTTAAAGCAACGAATCCTAAGCTAACCGACCCGTCAGACAGGCTCGGTTACAGTTGTCACTTATTAGGGTTTGACCGGAAGCGCGGCAAAATCTATTGTTAGTCTTTATCGTTCGAATTATCGAATGCCACTACACAGTTATTAATTGGGCCGAATATTTTAGGTGGTGGGCCTTAAATGATAATGCAAAGGTTGTTAGATATAATTCACACGTGGACTTCAAAGATGTGATGGTTATGAACGGTGAAGGAAAGGCGGCCGGAGCTTCCGGTTACATAGCGTCTTGGATTGTGAAGCTTTTGCTCCTCCGTGGCTACACCGTCAAAGCCACTGTTAGAGACCCAAATTTGTTATGTCCTCTTATGTGTTAATTTCTCCTTTGATATCATTGACATGCATGTGTATGTATATATGCCAGAGGATCAAAATTAAACAGAGCACCTTCTTTCCCTTGATGGCGCAAAAGAAAGACTCAGATTATTCAAAGCAAATCTTATAGAAGAAAATTGTTTCCACCATGCAATAGATGGATGTGATGCTGTTATCCACACAGCTTCACCGGTTATACTCACTATTGTCTGTAATCCTCAGGTTTTTCAAAAATAGCACTTTGTTCAGACCAACACAAACCATTACTAGCTAACACTTTGTTCGGATTTTGCAGGCTGAGTTGATCGAACCAGCCGTCAAGGGCACTATTAATGTCCTAAGAACATGTACTAGAGTGTCTTCTGTCAAAAGGGTCATAGTAACATCATCCATGGCAACACTTCAGTTTTCTAAGTCCCCTTTGGGACCAAACGACTTTGTAGATGAAGACACCTTCTCTGATCCAAGTTTCTGCGAGGAGAACAAGGTCTCTACTGTGTCTTACCACATCAAAGAGAACTCAATATGGTTTCTAACTGTTTTGTTTGTCCTATTCAGCTTTGGTATGTACTTTCTAAGACTTTAGCCGAAGATGGAGAATGGAGATTCGCTAAAGCCAACAAGACCGACATGGTTGTAGAGAAAGTGAAATGTTTGGGAATTGAGTTCACACCAACAGAAACAAGCCTTAGAGACACTGTTCTTAGTCTCAAGGAGAAATGTCTTGTGTGATGAATGATACTCTTTATTGCTTTCATGTCTTAATTTTAATTGCATTATTGATCAATGCAAATCATTTAAACAAAAGCAAGCTTAATATGTATTAAACTCAGAATCAAAATCTGCCCAAGCTTTAAGCTTTAAAAACTATATACTTGTCTCTGAGATAAAAACTTTTAAGCATCACCTTCTTGCTTTACCTTAGCTGCTGGCAGAGCAAGACTCTGTTTCTCTGTGCTTCCATTAAAGGTGATAACAGAGCTCTCTTTCGCAGTGCCGTACGATTCTTGATACAGTTTTGGTTTCTGATCTAAGAACTCAACGGAGGATTCTCTAAGCTTAGGAACGACACACCTTGTCTTATCTTTGTCGTCGAGCATGATGGCTTCTTCAAGAGCTTCGCGTAATCTCTTTCTAACCGTGGCTGCTTCTTTACCTCTCAGCTCGGCTACACATTTAGCGGCGGAGACGGCTTTGTTCATCGAAGATGCGGCGATCCTGGCTGCGCATAAAAAGGCTTCCGATAGTGATTTATCGACGAATCTACCACCGTTGGATCCAATAATAGGTCGGAAGAAGGAGAAGGAGCTAGGGTTCCGGCAAGGAGGACACCGATAAGAAGACGATTCTTCGTCGGAGGCGCAATGCGTGTGAGTCAATGAGAGGCAATTCGAGCAAGAGACGCGGCGAGAAGGATGCGGCGGAGACGAATCGTAGAAGGTGAAGCAAGTGGGACAAAACGACGCCGGATGGTTGCGGAGGAGGCAATGCGTGCATAAGCGTTGGAGAGTTGCATGGCGGCGTACCGTGTGTATGACAAAAGCGTCGTGGCTTCTGCAACCTTCGCATCTCTCTGTTGAATTCTCCGCCGCCGTATCGGATGACGACGACGTTGACGTCGCGGAGGTTGGAGTCATCGCCGATTGTGGAAGATTCATAGAGTTTGATGTGATCTGCGATTTGGGAAAATTAGGGCTTACGAGGATTCTCTTTCGATAATGAGGAAGATACGATCACTTAAACGACGCCGTATTAGGCCTTATAATTGATAGTTATATTGGGCCTTATAATTGTATAGTTTGGGCCTTATAATTGTATAGTTTGGGCCTTATAACTGTAAATAGTTTTATTCCCGTGGCAAAATCTCAGCCCATTTGTTTAAAGATCTTAATGGTCAATTTGTAATTTTTGTTTTGTCGTTACAAAGTAGTCGACTTCTTGTAGATTATATTAAGGGTTAATATATTTCGAGCACGAGTCTTATATGTCACATTTCCAGAAAAAATGATCTCGCATTGGGTGTGCCACCCAATGATCTCTATGCCACTTTTTTTTTTGATATTTCGTAAATATCATATAAAAAAGTTCAAAATTCACAAATCTAAACCCTAAACTAATCGAAATGTCTTGGATTTGGATTTGCGAATCCAAGGGAATGAATTTTGATTCTAACTCTAAAACTTTTCAAAAAAATATTTTAAAGACGATTTTATAATCATATTTGGATGATTTTATCAAGAATATTTACAATTTGTTTTTCAATTTTTAAATTTTTTTTATAAAATCCGTAAAATTAAATAAAAAATATTGACGTTTTCAGATTTTAAAAATAATTTTTTTTGAATAGATTTTTTTATCTTTTCAAATCCAGAAAATAGAGAATGGCAAATAAGCTAAATATTTTTGAGAAATTGGCAAATAAGTCATTATCCATATATTTCCGTAAATAGCATGTGTGTCGAGAGAGATTTTCCTTTAAAATACATCGAGTATAATCTTAATATAAAAAAATACAAAAGGAATTTTCTCACCTATGGTCTAACTCTAGGCCCTATCTCGATATTTTCAAAAGCATGACGTAAACTAGTTAGACTTGATGAATATAATCTCTAGTTCTGACTTTTTAAGATATATATATATATATATATATAGAGAGAGAAAGTATGTTAAAAAGACAGTATATATAAACCAGATAATTGTTCAATGAATCTATCTTTAATTAATTTGATGAGACATTTTAAATTTAACTAATATTACATAATCTATGTAGAAAAGGGTGGTCTAGTGGTGGAAAGAGGAGAACAAAAACTAAAAAAGGGTTTCATACTTCATGTTCCATTTACTATTTCTACTAATGAATATGGAATAGCAGCTATAACTAATTACGAAAACCTATCAGTTATAGAAATCAATCAATAGAAATCAGACACGTGGATCACTTAGGGAGACAAATTAAGTAAAACATGTTTTAATTGAAACTTGAAAAAGAAGAAACTTGGGTTATTGGATATCCCAAAAAATGTAAGTTGGGTTAATGTGTTCAAAGCAAAATAAAAGTTAGACATCATTTTGCTTTTGGCCACACTAATATATATATATCAAAGATTAACTATGATTATGTTCTTTCTTCTCTCCTTTATTACCAATTAGATTCGGTCATATTAAAGAGAAATCAACCCATATAAGCCCTCTTTGTCTCACTCTTAATCAAACTTGAAATATTATTTGCCTTCATTTCTAAGTTTGATATTTTATATCTACCACATATATAACACTATAACTAATCAAATGATTATTTTGGGAAAAGCAAATGCACCAAGCAATTAGTCAACTAGTATTAATAATACACAAGCAAATTTGTTTAATACCCGTATAAACAATCTTTGATTTTCACTATAAATAATATTTAAAGTGTATAATATTTTAAGAATACTATTTTTAATATAAATTCAGGTTGTACTTACCCTAAATATGTCTATACAAAAAAGCATTGCGATTGTTAATTATATGAAGAATTAGGGAACTTTTTAAAACACATAATATTATAAAAGAGCAAGTTTTAAAATAAATTAAAAATTAGAGAATATAATGAAAAGAGGGGGCCTTAGTACAAGTGCATGCATGTGCTAATGTTTCCTTGATGATGGGATTAAACGCTAAACGGGCCAATTAAGATGGAATACAATTATATATAGGTCACTTCTTATTGGGGTCCAATATTGTCTTAATCAGAAATGTACTATATATACTTTCTATTAAGTCATTTTCTCCTTGTCTTTTTTTTTTGACACCTTCATTTTCTCCTTGTCTAGATAATTCTTATTAGCACAAAATAAACGATAATTTTACCATGAAACTAGGATTTAACCCGGTGTCTGCAGGTTTATATTTTTATAAATAATTTTATATATATACGAGTTAATTTAGAAGTTTGTAATATTTTTTCTGATTTTGTAAAATAAATAAAAATATTCGAAATTTAAAAAGTATTTTGTTCTTTTATTGTTTATGCGAAATAAATATAGAGAAATTCACAAAACTACACCCTTTCAATCATTCCTTCACAAAACTACATCTAATTCAATATTTTCACAAATTTACACCCTTTCAAAATTTTAAAAGCTTGATTTACCCTTTTAAAAATTACCAAAATTAAAATATTTTCATTTGTGTTCGCTAATTAGTGTTTAGAAATAGTATTAAGGGGTATGATTGTGTGGATAAGGTTTATTTGAATTTAATTTTGAGTGTTTAGGTGTAGTTTTGTGAAATATTTTTGAAATGGTGTAGTTTTGTGAAATGTAATTCAAATGGTGTAGTTTTGTGATTCTCCCATAAATATATAATGAAAATTATATTTTATATAGCAAAATCTTAATATAATTTGTAAGTGTGTTTATTCCAAACTATTATAAACTATAAAAATTAGGGATGGACAAAACTTCCGGATCCGAAATACCGAACCCAAACCAAACCGAAATCCCCAAATCAATACCGATTCTAAAAACAAATAACTCGAATGTATAGGGAAATTTACTACCATAATACCCGAAATCGAATCTGAACCGAACTCAATTTTGTAGAACTAAACTAAACTACTCTAACTACCCAAAAATTATTTAAAATAATAATAGTTATAATTATATTTGAAGTACATATTTGGAACCAAACCGAAATTAAAGAACCGAAACCGTTCCAAAAATAAATAACCCGAACGAATCTGAACCGAACTCAATTTTGTAGAACTAAACTAAACTACTCTAACTACCCAAAAATTATTTAAAATAATAATAGTTATAATTATATTTGAAGTACATAATTGGAACCAAACCGAAATTAAAGAACCGAAACCGTTCCAAAAATAAATAACCCGAACGAATTGAGAAATTTACTACCTGAAAACCCGAAGCCAAAACAAATTTCTAGATTTGAACCCGAATTACCCGAAATGTATTTATGATAAAGTTTAATCATTATTTTCAAACTTCTTGTCATTTATCTAGAATTTTTCTAGAAACTGAACCCGTTAATAAATAATTGTTATGCTAGTGTTAATTGATTTAAACAAACTTTATCTATGTTCAATATAGATGTTTATTAACATCTAAAATATTAATATAAATAGAAAATTATAATATGGACAATGATTATATATAAAAACTAAACTATATACTTTTTAAAAAATATTTATATTCTGAAATTTTTTATAGACCTCCGTAAGAAAAATAAAAAGATTATATCAAAAATATCATAAATATGAAATTAGTGGTTGATTTTATGTTAAAATCGGTTTTATTGTTTTTGTTGATATTTAAGTCAATTTTAAAAAGTATATATATAGAATGAGATATGTTTGTGTGTAAGTTTCACATAACTCTTTAAGTGAGTTTAAAACCAATGACATAGTATGTAGTTAAGTGAGTTTTTTTGGAAAAGTTCAAAAAAGTATTTCAAAAATAATAATATATATATTTTTATTATATATTTCGTATAGCAAAAATTTAATATAATTTATAAGTTGATTAGACCAATAATTTATTATTTATTATATTTAGGATTCGAAAATACCCGAATTCAAAATACAAACCGAATCAAAATACACAAATCATATTATGCGATTTACCCAAATTTATTTAAAATTATAATTATTTTGATTATATATATATAAATAATTGTTGTAAACATATTCTAAATATGTAATATAAGATTTAAATTTTAGTAGAATTGCAATTTCTTCTTTTTGTTTATAATCGAACCGGAAATCAAACTCGTTAACATTATATTTTGTTTTTTATTGTTTGATATTTTTAACAAAAAAAATCTTCAAATCGTTTTAAAATTCTTAATAATATTAATTAAACATGTTTGTTTTGATTTAAATAAAATTTTAATGGTAGTTTTTATAGAAAAAACTATGTAATAATGTATTTATGTGAATTACATATGTTTATTTTGTTTTTCAAATATTTTTTACATAATTTCTTTAATATTTTTTATTTATTTTTGGAGATAATTATAATATTTCCTTATTTGATTTTTTCGTAATTAAATGTTCAAAAATATTTCCTTTTATGTCCAATGGCATAATGTGTAATTTAGTGTGATTTTTTGGAAAATTTCAAATTAGTACTTCAAAAATACTAATATAGATATTGTGCACTTCCACAAAGTTTTATTGGATGCATCATTTTTCGTTCCTAACTACTGAATATAATTGGTGGTTATGAATGTGACTGGTAAATTCTCTGATTACACAGTCACTAAAGTTCCTATAATGGCTCAATTATATATTTTTTAAAACTAACCTTGATCAAGATAATCTTGAAAAAAATAGTTATGCGATGTAATCATGTGGATTACAAATTCTTATGTGCACGATACCAAACTTTAATTTTATTACACCCAAGTACTTGTTATGATTCTTCAGCGTAATTAATTTTGATAACGAGATATATATATGTTTAATTTATAAACGTAGTTCTAAATTAACCACAAGCGCCGTCACATATATATAATTTATAATTTTATACTATTCTTTAAATTGATAAAAGTGGAAACCCTAAGAAATAAATAAGGACTAATATATTTAAGGAGAGTTCTGTTCATACTATAAGAGACGTGTTAAGTGTAGAGCCTCTTCTCATTTTTGTCGGCGATTTGATTTTATAATACTCGTGAGTTGTGACAATGGCTAACGACAACGACCGTGTCCGTGTGATGTAAAAGGCTTCTTTTACTTAAGAGAAATTTTCATATCACATTAGGGCAAAAACAAACGGACATTACAGTAATCATGGATTTTTTTTTAATTATTTTTGTGGGCATTTGAGATAAATTTTATATACTAATTCTACAAATATGCTAAAACCTAAAAATAAATTTGGAGGGAAAATGAATATGAATCTTTATAAGGTATATATATATATATATAATATGCAGCAGTGGCGGAGCTAGAAACTATTTTAATAGGTCAAACAATTTTTTTTGATATAAAACACTACATTATACAGAAATCAAAGTAAGATTTTTTGAAATATTTACCTACCCATTAAGCAAAATATGATATTTAAGGGTATATTTACCTTTTGTCATTTCATGTATTTAACCTTTTATTGTTTTATCTAGTTAAAATAATTTGAATGGGGTCAAAAATCAAATTACATTGGGGTCATTTTAAGTATTGTTTAGAATACATAGAGGTTTCTTAAAATTTATAGGGGTCAGTTGACCCCTTGTTTAACAAGTGCATCCGCCCCTGAATGCAGGCATGGTCTTCATAAAATCACAATAAACACCTAAGAAACTAAAATAAGATATGGTTTTGCATATAATGCATGTAAGGGTCTGCGCCGTATGTTTATGTATGATTGTTTTATAATCATTATAATGATAATGATGATCAAATGATGGGTCTCAATCATGCATGATCATAAAATCGAATATGTTCCATTTTTTAGGTCGATACTAATATTATATAGTTTACGTTAAACATTATGTTTTCTTTTTTTCCCCCATGATATACTCCAAAGAACGTGTTGATTTTTATTAGTTTATTGAGTATGATTAGAAAGAAACTCGCTGCCTTTTTGCAAAGTCTATATCAATGTATATATTATTTGAGGTTTCTTGTAATTATACTAATCATTTGGTTAATAATTTAATTCCTAAGTATCTTTTGACAGCTTTGGTTCAAGATATTCTACTATAAATCAACTAGTCCGTATTATATTTTATTGTGTTTTGAGTATAAGACATTCATGTCGGTTTTGCTTATCTTTATGAAAAGGAATATTAATAAGCGAGTCGTTTTTGTTCCTGCATGAACAATGGCATGTAACAAGAAATTCCAACACGGGAGAATTACAAAACTACACCGATTGAATTATATTTCACAAAACTACGTCATTTCAAAATAACTTCATAAAACTACACCTAAACATTAAAAATTAAATCCAAATAAACTCTATTCACACAATTCTACCCCTTAATACTATATATACTTTAAACACTAATTAGTGAACCCAAGTGAAATTTTTTAAATTTTGATAATTTTTTAAAGAGTAAATCAAGCTTTTAAAATTTTGAAAAAGCGTAAATATGTGAAAAAATTGAATTAGGTAGAATTTTATAAAGGAAGGGAAGAAATTGCGTAGTTTTGTGAATTACTCTTCCCACATTACAAAATAATACGTTAATTAAAGACGATGTAATATTTCTTGTGATAGTTAAATAAATACTAAAGTGGATGTGGTGAAAAAAATACTATTGATGACAACTTATCACATTAACGTTACTTATATATTTTCGATGTTGTCCATTATACTAAATTTACTCATGAACCAAAAATGTGATGCCCACGAGACCGATAGGAGCGTTACATATACTTTATCTTAATGGAAGTAAATAGATATATCAAGAAATTAACTAGATAAATAATTATAACTCATGAAGATTAAAAATAATAATAATTTGAAAATTGGGTCCCAATGTGGATAAACGGTAAGAGTCTAAATAGAGTCCGTCTCTAGATAAAAAGTAACAAAAATTCAACATGTTAATAATTTTGAAGGAAAGCTTGTGGTGAATGAACAAAAGAATATACCATCTCAATTAAGGCAAATAAAAAAAGGAGAAAAATGCCAAATAGAAATGAGTCAATTAACAAAAATTAAAAAAAAAAACGTATAAAGCAAACAAAAGAGACACTTGAATTATTCTCATTCATCTGCAAAAGAAACCATGTATTTAAAGCAAAATTACTAAAATTCGTTATATAGCCAAATAATTCAATTTAATCAATTATGGAAACAATAACCAATGATGGTAATATCTTGCTGGTTTTGAACCTTTCCCATTATTTCCTTTTAATTGATGCGTTCAGCTAGTCCTGGGCATTTGGGTATTCGGGTTTGTTCGGTTCGGGTCTTTCGGTTTTCGGTTTCTTTCGGTTTAGGCCTATTAGTCCCATAATAGTATTTGTATAAATCGGTTCGGATTCGGTTTGATTCTTTTCGGGTTCGGTTCGGATCGGTTCGGTCCACAATAACCGAAGATCCGATTAAAAACAAAGTTTGAACCAAATAAATCATGTTATTACAAATTGAATGAAGAGTAAGAACCAGCAAAACAGAGCAAAACTTAAAAAACAGAGTATATTATTCAAACTTCAAAACCAGAAGAAACAAAGTGAAACAAGGCAAGAAATAAAAACTCCAAACAGAGCAAGAAATAAAAACAAAAAAAACAAAGTGAAACAAAGCTAGAAATAAAAAGCAACATCTTCCTCCACTTGTAATCCCACAACTTCTCCTGTAAAGACAAAAATAAACAATACATGTAAAAGACAAGAATGAACAGACATGTGAAACAGCAATAATAAGTCGTAGGTAACTTACAATTTTCAGTCTCCTTCTCCTCTAGTTCAAGTGTATTCCACTATCAAACTCTGCAATGTTGATGATAATTAGTCAAATGTAAATGCTATTTTAAGTCTATAAGATACTATAAATAGAAGTAAATTAACATACACAAATACCTCTCTCAAGTTTGTCAAGTAGTTCAACATCAGCAAGCATGTCAGCATTTGTAACCATAACCTTCTCACTTAGATTAATGTCAGCCTTCAACCATTGCTCTGAACACATGAGTACTTCGACCATGTAATGGGTTAAGCAGCTTCTGTGTGGCTCTAACACACGACCACTGTTGCTGAATGCACTCTCAGATGCCACACTAGAGACTTGCATGGCAAGAACATCTCTAGCAATCTCAGATAACACAGGATACTTACTTGAATTCACTCTCCACCAAGACAAGACATCCCATTCTGTTCCAAGTATAGCTCTTGGATTTTCAACCTTATCTTTCAAGTATATATCCAGCTCATCTCTTGCATCATCAACTCCTATCTCATCCACCATTTCCTTATACGCTGAATCCATCCTCTCGTATCCCAAACCAGCATCATCTTCGTACACCATGTCTGTTGAATCCATCTGAATATAGTCTTGCTTATCTGATGATGAATTCTGCGTGGACTGACCTTGAGATGACTGAGCATTAGTTCCTTTAGCAAACCTAACACTGTACTCCTTGAACATGATAGTGAGAAGAGTTAGTGTTGAATGATATAGCTCTTTCACCTCCGGAGCATCTGTACCATAAAGCTTCTCAAAACACATCTTTGCAAAACCCATCTTCTTTCTCGGATCAAAAACACTAGCAATGATCAACATTTTATTGATCTGCACCATTCCTTCCCAATACTTGTCGAACTTCTCCAACATGTCATCAGCCTTCTTCTTCAAATCTTTGTCAGCACTACAACCAAGCATCATGAGGTTCTTCTGAATTGTCACAATCTCACCATAACATTTGTAAGAGCTCACAGAGTTGGACGCAGAGACAACCAATGTGGAGTTGTAGAAGATGATCAGAAACTTCACTAGTTTCTCAACCTGTTTCCAATCAATGTTAGTTGGTGGTCCAATCCTCTTCTTTCCATTTTCAACCTCCTTGAAGTAGTCATTGTATAACTTGTCTTCAATTTCCATCTTTTCAAATGCTAGTTTATACTTAATTGCCCTAGTCAGCATAAGAAAGGTAGAGTTCCACCTAGTTTTGATGTCTAGTGGCAGACTTCCTCTACTCATCCTACCCATGTCTACTCTGAGTTCAAAGGACTTACATCTTGATGTGGAAGACCTCACGTATTGAACTCCATTCCTTATAGCAGCAACATTGTCGCTGAGATCAAGAAGACCATCCCTTACAATGAGATTGATGATGTGAGCACAACATCTCATGTGCATGAAAGTTCCATCTAGCACAAATGCATCATCATTGATCAGCTTGAAATCCTTCTGAAACATCCTTAGAGCCGACGTGTTTGCTGTTGCATTGTCCACAGTGATGGTGAATAACTTTTTAATCCCCCACTCGGCTAAGCATTGAAGAAGAACAGAAGCTATGGTATTTCCCCTATGATCTGATACATAGCGAAATCCAATGATTAGCTTCCTCATCTCCCACTTTGCATCAATAAGATGAGCAGTGATGACCATGTAACTAGCCTGTACAAATGTAACATCAAGAACTTAACTCAATATTGTAACATAATAATGTAATAGTGTAACTTAACAAAAAAAACAGTACCTGTAGCTTGAGCAACCCAAATGTCAGTAGTCAAAGACACTCTCTGTTGGTTAACTTTGATCCAGGTCTTCAACGCTTCTTTCTTTGCAACATACATCTCAACAATGTCCCTTGTAGCTGTTCTCCTTGAGTGTGGCTTGAACAAGTTGACTTTGTTACAGAATTGTCTCCACGCCATACTTTCAATGAAAGCCAATGCTAACTCTCCAACAACCAACATCTCATTTGTTGCTTCTCTAACCACTTCTTCACTCACTTTTGCAATCTACAAATTTGACATAATATTTAAGTTATCAAGTGGACAAAATATCATTGATTCATCGTAATAAGTATGTAATCGAATATCAAAACAGACTGCGGCTTTTCCTTCTTCATTAATCACGGTTTGACTATGAGCCTCTTGCCATGATTTGTACGCTTACTGAGAGGTCAAATGCTTTTGTAGGTTAGATGTTCCAGAAGTTGATGAACAACTGAAGATCCTTCTACAGTAGTGACACTTGCATTTGTCACGGTTTCCCATGATCCTGGTGTAGTGAGTCCAAACAGTTGACCTTGCAGACATCTTCTTCTTTAGCTTGTTTGCCTGAGAGTTGGCTTCACCATCGGTTGCTTCAGGTGCATCTTTTCTTTTTTCTCCACTCACATCAGCATCAGTTCCAAACTCTTGCTCAACTTGGTTGACCTCATTAATGTCATCAAAGTGTGAAGGATTCATCTGCAAGTGTAAACAATATAAACAATTAGCAAGTCAAGATAAACACCAAATTGACTTGAAAATCAGCAATACATGTTTAGCAGTTCTAATTAAAAGCATACCTTTGCTAAATTTCTTGATGTATGAAGGTAAGAGATGAAGCTGCTTCGTACATTGCTTGGATTGGTGCATCTCTATTTATACATAATAACTAGGGTAACTTTTGGTTCCAAAATCCAAATCGTATCGCGAGATTGATGGGAGAGTGGAACCGAATATGGGATAATGCTTTAACGGGACGAAGAATTCGTCAAATCGCGAAGAAATCTCAGAGATATAGAAAGTATAAATCGCGAATATAGGAAAAGAAAGTAAGAGGAGATTTTGATTGGATCTTCGGTTAGGTATTTCGGTTCCCGGTTATTATCCGAACCGAACCGTAAACCGAACAAAATCGAAATCAGATCCAATTAGTGATTTAGACAAGAACCAAACCGATCCGAACCGCCCTATTTCGGTTCGGTACCGGTTCGGGTAGTTCGGATCGGTTATTTTGCCCAGGCCTACGTTCAGCTTCACAAAGATTTAGTCCTTATTTAGCATTTGCTTTTAATTCATTGCAGAAGTCTTTCATGACGACAATAATCAACTCTTCTTTTGTCCACATTCTTATCTTTACACCACCTTCTAATTTTTTATAAATATTTATTAAGTAATTTATTATGTTTGTGAAAGTTTCATTTTAATTGTTCCTTTCTCATTGTGAGTATTTTTTGTATAACATTTCAAACACTACTCTAGTAATTAATTTTTATATATCTTTGGGTGATCATAGCAAAAATACACTTACTATCATTTTTAACATGTCTCCACTACTTAGACTACACTTACTATCAATTTTAACACTAGAAGAAAAATTTTAAATTTGGTAATTAATTGAATCTAATGTTGATTATAATATTTAAAATTGTTGCATTTGAATGTAAGATCATAATGGGTCCAATTTGAGATGACGAAAGTATGATGATATAAGTGATGTAAAGTACAAAACTACATGAACTTCCATATTTCTTAACCCCATGTCTCTTTTACCATTGTTGTGAGCAAATCCTACGTGGACCAATCAAATTCTTTTTCTAAAAAAATCTAAAAATACATAATTTTGCTTCTCAGTACTCTCTTTTTAAAAAAAAAGAATTTCTAGAGAGAGAAAAAAAAAAGAGAAAAAGATGGTAAAAGAGAGCATAAAAATTCAACAAAACCCTTCTAAAAGACAGCGACTTTTCTTTAGTTCTATTAATACTCTATTTGCATCTCTGTTACTTCATTTTCCTTCAGATTCCATTAACCTACAAAAGTTTTTATTAAATTACATTCTCTCTCTGCTCAAAAACTTTTTAAAAGAGGAGAGAGTTCTCTTTCTTCTCTTTCTTCTCTTTCATTGTTCCTTTTGCATAACATTTTGAAGCTTTAATATATATAAACTGAATGGGTAGACATTCTTGTTGTTACAAGCAAAAGCTAAGAAAAGGGCTTTGGTCTCCTGAAGAAGATGAGAAGCTTCTTAACCACATCACTAATCATGGCCATGGATGTTGGAGCTCTGTTCCTAAACTCGCTGGTAACATTTTTATAAGAAAACATAAACCTAAAAGAAGAAACTTTCTTTGCAAGTAATCATAAGAGGCTTTGTGTACTTACAGGCTTGCAGAGATGTGGTAAGAGTTGTAGATTGAGATGGATCAATTACTTAAGACCTGATTTAAAGAGAGGAGCTTTCTCTCCAGAAGAAGAGACTCTCATCGTCGAGCTTCACGCTGTTCTCGGAAACAGGTAAACAAACAATAATGCTATTGAAGATACTCGTAGAAACAGAGGATCTCTGTTTTTGGCTATGCTCTGTTTTTGAAAACAGAGGATCATGTTTTTATGCCTTAAGCCTACTCTTTTTTTGAAAACAGAGGATCATGTTTTTTATGCCTTAAGCCTACTATGTTTATGAAAACAGAGGATTATGTTTTAAGCCTGCTCTGTTTTTGAATCAGATGGTCACAAATAGCGTCGAGGCTACCAGGAAGAACAGACAACGAGATCAAGAATCTATGGAACTCAAGTATTAAGAAGAAACTTAAACAAAGAGGCATTGATCCAAACACACACAAACCCATCTCTGAAGTTGATACCTTTGTTGACAAAGACAAACAAACAAGCAACAACAAAAGAAGTGGTAACGACAACAACAAGTCTCCGAGTACTTCCTCTGCGACTAACCAAGACTTCTTCATCGAAAGACCATCTGATTTCTCCGATTACTTTGGATTTCAAAAGCTTAATTTCAACTCAAATCTCGGTTTCACACAAGATTCTTCTTCGCTTTGTTCGATGATTCCAACGCAGTTTAGCCCCGGAAACATGGTTAGTTCTGTTTTTCAGACACCGGTATGCGTGAAACCATCGATTAGTCTTCCTCATGACAATAGTTCAAGTACTGTCTCTGAAGGTGATCATGTGAAATTAGTTGCACCTAATTGGGAGTTTCAAACAAACAACACTTCGAGTTTCTTCGACAATGGTGGTTTCTCATGGTCAATAACAAAACCTTCTTCTTCTTCTTCTTCACAAATCAAACCTAATCACAACTTTGAGGAAATGAAATGGTCAGAGTATTTGAACACACCTTTCTTCAATGGTCAGAGTCAAAGTTCACAACAAAACTACATCAAACCAGAGATAGATTACTTAGCCAATGTTTCAAACATGACAGATCCTTGGAGCCAAAGCCAAAACGATAACTTGGACACAAGTGAAGGTAGTGACGTGTTTACCAAGGATCTTCAGAGAATGGCTGTCTCTTTTGGTCAGTCTCTTTAGGGTTTCTTTTCTTTTTTTTACCTTCTTCTTTAATTCTAACGGAAGCAGAGAATTGAAAAAATATACAATACATACGTACAGTGGAAACTAAATGTTTATGTATATTCATGGGTTACAAAATGAGCTGTCTTTGTTTTTTTTAATGTTTTAAGTGTGTTTTATACGTCAAATATTCTTCTTTCTTTTGCAAATCTTTCAGTTTTCATACTATATAGATATTTTAATATATTTGTTTTGTTGTTTAAAATTTATGATGTGTATAAAGTTTTTGATGATTTTGTAGAGGTCTGTGTTTGTAATTAATCTTTTGAATAACAACGATGAACGTAATAAATCAGTTTCTGTCTGTTTCCGTGAACGAGTTGTGACATAGAGTCACATCCTTGAATCCTTCACAATATTTTTCAGACCTGTAATGAATTAAAAGGACAAAAAAGAAAACATTTAATTAAAGCAAAAAACAGAATAATTAAACTAAAGTGTGAAATTAGCTCAACTAATAAGGAGTGAGTCTTTTTCAAAAGAACCATAGTTTAAATACGATGTTATTTTGTTAAAAATGAAAATAGAAAAACCCTTTATTTCTGGCTATCATAAACTTTATCTTTTTATTTGGTCTTCTTCTTTGTATATACTTTTTGTAAGAGTCTTATAAAAAAATTGGAATTGTCCATATTGACCAAAAGCTTATGATTTTAGCCGTTGTCGGAATATTTTTCCGCCGTGGAATAGTTTGGGATTTGACCTAAGGATGTGATTGGATGGTTTTTTGTTTTTTTATATCTTATGTCAATTAATTAACTTTATATAACACAAGTGTTTGAAATATTCTAATTTTAAAAACAACTTTTTACCTTTTTAGAAATAACCTAACGCAATATCTCGACCGGTAAGTAAAAGTTTGTGTTGACTTTTAAGATAATTAAGTTTAAGGATTTATAGATTGTTATCATGAATATGCATTTTGAATTATAATAAGGTTTTAATGGAACGCGAGAGACTAGAGTGCATGTGAAGCCAAATAATTGATGCTACATTGAACCAATCATTGTGTTAGTTTTGATTGGCTTATGTTTTTTTATTTTTTTTTATGTAAAGATGATTAACATAAACACTTGTCTGATGTCTCTGTTTGTTAACAAATAAAAAAATGATCAATTGTGAGTAAAATAATGGAGAAAACAATAGAGAATGTCGTGGAATCTTTGCTCCTTTTCTCTTCTCTCCAATGATTTATTTACATAAACATATATTAACGTATAAAATAATCACTTACAAAAAACTATGTTGTTGACATGCTGATAATTGCTCTTATTAAGCTTTGGTCTAAGAAAAAACACTAATCATCTCTCTCTACATTGCTCTTAGTTAAGGCTTTAAACACAAAAGCCCGAAACATAAATTATCGACAGGCCCAACCCGCTAAAGACGACACGTAGTTACACGCTCTTAACAAAGCCCGTGGGAACTCATCAAAATTTTGAGAACATAAACAAATTCAGACAAGACAACATAACCTAAATTAACAAATTGTTTAAAATAATTTTTATAAGTTCATTTATTATAGTTTTATTATTGTTTTTATGATTGATAAAATATATACATAAATCATAAAGGTATAAGTAAATACATAATAGAAAAATTTGTGTCAATTATTCAAAAAAATTCTACTTTTCAAAATAATTTTTTTTTTAGGAAATCTTACAATAAAAAACGGAAGGAGTATATATTTTTACGAGGAATTCAGAAAACTACACTTTTCAACCCCTCCTTCACAAAACTACACCTAATTTAAATTTTTCACATATTTACATCCTTTCAAAATTTTAAAAGCTCGATTTACCCTTTTAAAAATTACCAAAATTAAAATATTTTCATTTGTGTTCGCTAATTAGTGTTTAGGGTATAGTATTAAGGGGTAAGATTGTGTGGATAAGATTTATTTGGATTTAATTTTGAGTGTTTATGTGTAGTTTTGTGAAGTATTTTTGAAATGGTATAGTGTAGTTTTGTGAAATATAATTCAAATGGTTTAGTTTTGTAATTCTACCTATTTTTATAGTTACACAATGCGAATATAAACTATATAAATATCTCATTTTTGTTGAATTTAGTATAAGATACCGTGTAATAGCAAAAGAAGTGTAATCAGTTTTCTTTAATAACTCAGGCCTGATCCATACGTTTTGTATTCGTTGACCATTGACTTTTATTTTTTGAAAAATAAGACAAATAAAATCAAAAGGCATGTTTGTTCCTTGGCTTCTTCCTCTTCTGTCTTTCTCTTTTATAAACAACTAACAGGGAATCCGCGATACTCGCGGATTTATAGTAATATTATATTTATATATTTTTAATAAATTTAATATATTATATTTTTGTTTTTAATTTAGTAATTTTTATTTTTGATATTTTTATTCTTATTCACTTAAATAATGTTTGTTGAATTAGTTTTTACTTTCTGAATTCTCTATATATTCTTAATTTTTGTATTTATTTTGCTTTCTTATGTATTATGGTTTCTTTACTTATATCGATATATTTCTCTTAAATTTTGCTCACCTAAATGAATTGTGCAATTTATATTTTTAGTATTTGTTTACTCAATGACTTAAATTGTATACCTTTTATTTTATTTATTATTTATGTGATGTGGTTTTACATATATTGAGTATGAATTTCTTTTATATATAGAAAACAATAACATTAAAAACATATATTTAAGAACTTTTATGAATTAGTAAATAAAATTGTCACATAGATTTAGTGCATTTGATATTATAATATAATAATATTACAAAAATTAAGTTAAAAGTTAATAATTAGTTAGAATTGTCACATATATATTTTTAAAATTAATAAATTTAATGAATTGATATAAATTTTGAGTGATGATGTGTCAACACAAAAAGTGTTCCCTCATATTTTATATATAGGATAATTCTCGTTACAGTATCTCTCACAATAAACAATTCCATGGCTTCACAAACTTTCTCTCTCCGCCTCTGCCTCTCTCTCTTCTTCTTCTTCATTACATCCTCTGCAGATCCCGACATGCTCCAAGATCTCTGCGTCGCCGACATCACTTCCGGTAATAATCTAATCCCCTCTTTCACCAAAACAAAACTCAAAAGTTACGATTTTTTAATTTTTAATCCCAGGGATCAAAATAAATGGCTTCCCTTGCAAAGAAACAGTGACGTCATCAGATTTCTTCTCACAAGGGTTAGCTAAACCAGGCCTAACAAACAACACATTCGGTTCATTAGTAACAGGAGCTAACGTTATGACAATACCAGGACTAAACACACTTGGTGTCTCTCTCTCTAGAATCGATTACGCACCAGGTGGCTTAAACCCGCCTCACACGCACCCACGCGCCACTGAGATCGTCTTCGTATTAGAAGGAACACTCGATGTTGGGTTTCTAACAACGGCTAATAAACTGATTTCACAGTCTTTGAAGAAAGGAGATGTATTTGCTTTTCCTAAAGGACTTGTTCATTTTCAGAAGAACAATGTTGATGTCTCTGCTTCTGTTATTGCTGCTTTTAATAGTCAGCTTCCTGGTACACAATCTCTTGGTGCTACTTTGTTTGGTTCTTCTCCTCCTGTTTCTGATAATATCTTGGCTCAAGCTTTTCAGACTTCTAAAGGAACTGTTAAAGATATCAAATCCAAGTTTCAACCCAAGAAATAATCTTTTTTCAGTTTTTGATTACTGTGCTATTTTTTTTTTTTGTGTGGTAATAAGACAATAAATTGATGTTTGAGTGTGAATTTTGAGGTTTTATAGTCTTGTAATGTGTATTATCTTATTTATGATACAAAATTTAGTTTTAGTTTTTGGGTTTAAAGTTTGACTTGAAATAGGTAAGCTGATGTTGATTTAATTTTGAAAAAACTTAAAAAAATAGTTATAATATGGAAGCAGGTAAGCTAACTTACCTGACCATTATGATAATGTCATTATCATATAAAATAAATACACTTGAGAGACTCTCAAGTATGGGCATAATAAACTTAATTAGTTAATCGATAAAATTATATTCTTATAACTTCTGTACTTGCCAACATGTGCTTCTTTTTTCAAAATCCAAGTGTACTTTCATATGGCCAGCTAAATTAGATTCTTGTAGACGTTAGAAATCTATCTACTTCAAGCTAAATCTAAATCTAAATCTGAAACTACCTAAATTTTTATAAGAATATATCTACAATAATATATTTACATGTATGTGTTTTGTGAAATATCAAACCAAACTAGAATATTTACCAATTTTTAAAGATTATATTAACTTACAACATTGATAGAGAAAAGTAAAAAATTATAATGATTGAGTGATATATGGAGTGAGTAGTTTTAAGGAATTTTAATTTTTCTTTATGTGTAAGTAATATTTGAAGAAAAAAAAGAATTTGTGATTAAAAAATTGTTAAATAAAAAGGATTAAAGTTTTCCCAAACATAACTCATGTCAAAAAGTCCATAGATTAATGTCATAAAAAGCTCAATCACAAGCCCAAACCTATAGATTAATGTCATAAAAGCCTAAACCTAAAGGTTAGTGTCATAAAAGCCGAAACCAATGTACTAATGTTATAAAAGCCCAAGCCTAAAGGTTAGTGTCATAAAATGTTTTTCACGGTGTTGGAAGAACGGTGTTGGAAGAGTTTGAAGCCTTACTTGAATATTTTACACACTTCCGGATAAAGAATATATCAAGATTTAGGAACACACAAACATACAAGCTGACACGAACAGGATGAAACCTAACATATATACAAAAGTATGTGAGCGAATCCCCCAAAGCTGGATTGTCAACATGGAAGAAGCGGTTTAGTTCTTTTCTTATACATGATGTAATAAAAAAAAATGTTGTTATGCAAAAATTTCTAACCACAGGTTTGTTGAAGAGTAATAGTATTCAATTTATTCTACTTTCTCCCTTGTTCACACACTATTTGACTATACAATGATAATTTCTTTGATAGCTTCTCTTTGTATGAATATTTGTCAGGTTTTTTCTGTCGAAAAGTTGAAACCTGGGTTTTTTTTTGCAATTTTCCCCTAAACAGAGAATAAAATGGTGGTGGGTGAAATCTTAACATTATATAAGTTTGGGGCTATAACACATAACTTTTACAATATAAGGGGTTTTAGGTAAATTTCATAAAATATTTAGCTGTTTTCAAAAAGCCCAAGTATCTAAACTGATCAGCGTCTAAAACAATTAAGCCCAAATATCAGATAAGGGCCATTAAACAAAACCTAAGCTATAAATAAGCAACGTTTTCGTTAAAGCGGCGGCGTCTAGGGTTTCACTTTCGCATCCAGGGAAAAAAATGCCGGCGGGACATGGAGTTCGCGCGAGAACGAGAGATCTGTTCGCGAGAGGATTCAGGAAGAAGGGAGTGATTCCACTCTCTACATACCTAAGAACCTTCAAGGTCGGCGATTACGTTGACGTTAAGGTCAATGGTGCGATTCACAAAGGTATGCCTCACAAGTTCTACCATGGTCGTACCGGTCGTGTCTGGAACGTTACCAAACGCGCCGTTGGTGTTGAAGTCAACAAACAGGTATGTTCATTGAACTCCTACCGCTTTAAACGCTTTGAATCGCTCCTATCGCGTTTCGAGATTCTCTTTGAGAATATAGCGTAGTGTTGAATTAAGATTAGAGCTTATTGTGATACTTTATAGCGTCTCATTGTTATAATTGAATTTGCTATTAATATGATATTATATGATGACTGATATGTATGCTTTATGGTGTGTGTGTGTGTGTATTAGATTGGTAATAGGATTATAAGGAAGAGGATACATGTGCGTGTGGAGCACGTGCAACAGTCAAGATGCGCAGAAGAGTTTAAGCTAAGGAAGATCAAGAACGATGAACTCAAGGTTGCAGCCAAAGCAAGAGGTGAGACTATAAGCACAAAGAGACAGCCTAAAGGACCAAAACCAGGTTTCATGGTCGAAGGTATGACCTTGGAGACTGTTACTCCCATCCCTTACGACGTCGTCAACGATCTCAAAGGAGGCTACTAAGTTATCTACTCTCTTCCACCCAGTGTTATGTGTGTTTTTGGTTGTCTACTTCGTATGTTTTTGGTTGTCTTCTTCGTATGTTTTGTATCAGAAGTTTTACTATCCAAATATAAAATCATTTTTGTTATTTGAGACTTTTTTCTTCAAAGTTTGTAATTTACTATTTTGTTAGCGTGTTGTTATCTAAAAGGTTATAAAATCAGTGGGGTCCATTGATAATCACGTGCTTCCACGTGGCTGTCACTTAGCGTCTCAGCAACACACACACACTTCCTTTTTCAACACTAAAAATTAAAAGAGTTTCTTTCTCTTTTTGAGTCTTGCTTTTGTTTTTGTTCAATGGGTTCTTGTTTCTTTCCATTAATGGAGATATCTGTCAAAAATATTCAAAACTTTGTTTCCAATAGAGGATACAGCTAAAAAACAGCCTGCTTTGCTCGTTGAAGCTTTTTTAGTTATTCTGTTTGCTTATTGAATCTCCTAAAAATATACAAAACAAATGAGAAAAAATAAAACCTAATCTTCTCCGTTGCCTACCATAATTAGGCTATTTCGCAATTTCAGGAATCACTCACATTACAATTTATTCTCTATTGTAAAAAGTCTTTTCCCTTTTGATTTCAAGTTTGTTTATTGAGAACCCAGAATATGTATCAACGTGGCTAATTCACATTTTGATCTTACATTTTTTTTTCTTTCAGTTTTGTTGATATTTTTTCTGTTAAGGAAGAAAACATAAGGAGGCTAATAAAATTGAACAGTTTCCTGATTCCGATCAGGAAACTGTGGAGAATCATGGGATGTAATTGCTCCAAAGGAACAAAAGCAAACGATGGCAGCGACGAAAACATCATCAGCATCAATGTCAATAATGTCAAGGAGAGTAGTAGAAGAAGAAGAAGAAGAAGAATCAAAAGCAACAAGCCTAATAACAAAACCTCCAAGAAGAAGAAAAAATCCGCTTCTTCAAGCAATGCCAATGTAGGTTCAGAGGATATAGCTGGCTTAATCAACAACAACAACAACAGCAATGAAGCTACATTGAGGTTTTTATTACCCATTGATGCCAATAACTCAACTCCTATTTCATCTCATGATGCTGACAAGAAGCCGAATCTCGAGAGAAAGTCTTCAAAATCTGTTTTCCAGAGACGCCCCACCGTCGAGACAGGGACATTGGTACAACCTAAGATGATGACTAGGATAAGCAGTGTTGGTATTGGAGAGAGAGGTGCTCAAGTTATGGCTGGTTGGCCTTCTTGGTTAGCAGCTGTTGCTGGTGAAGCTATCAATGGATGGATCCCACGCAAAGCCGATTCATTCGAGAAGTTAGAAAAGGTGAAGCCGAAGCCTTTTTTGTTTATATATATGTTTTGAATTCTCAGCTGAGATTTGTTTGATTGACATTGTGTGTTGGTGTTACTCTTATAGATTGGTCAAGGAACGTATAGCAGTGTGTATAAAGCCAGGGACTTGGAGACTAACCAACTAGTCGCGTTGAAGAAAGTGCGGTTTGCTAATATGGATCCAGAGAGTGTTAGGTTCATGGCAAGAGAGATAATCATACTTAGAAGGCTTGACCATCCTAATGTTATGAAGCTTGAAGGTTTGATTACTTCAAGGGTATCAGGGAGTATGTATCTTATATTTGAATATATGGAACACGACCTCTCAGGACTTGCTTCGACCCCTGGGGTTAAGTTCTCTGAGGCACAGATTAAGTGCTATATGAAACAGCTGTTACATGGTCTAGAACACTGTCATAGCCGAGGTGTGTTGCATCGTGACATCAAGGGCTCTAATTTGCTTCTTGACCATAACAACAATCTCAAAATTGGAGATTTCGGTCTTGCCAACTATTACGGGGAACACCAGAAACAGCCTCTCACTAGCCGTGTTGTAACTTTGTGGTACCGACCACCTGAGCTATTGCTCGGATCAACAGACTATGGAGTTACTGTGGATCTGTGGAGCACAGGATGCATTTTAGCTGAACTATTTAACGGGAAGCCTATAATGCCCGGTAGAACCGAAGTTGAACAGTTACACAAGATCTTCAAACTCTGCGGATCACCTTCTGAAGATTATTGGAAAAGATCGAAACTTCCACATACAACTATCTTTAAACCTCAGCATCCTTACGAGCGGTGTGTAGCAGAGACATTTAAAAGTCTTCCATCTTCAGCTTTGGCCTTAGTTGAGATTCTTCTAGCTGTTGAACCAGATGCCCGTGGAACCACAGCTTCCGCTCTTGAAAGCGAGGTAAAAGCTATGAAGTTTATACTATGCTGCCATAACATTTTGACTTTTGTGTTTGTCTTACACTTAAGTTCTTGTTTCGTTGTTTTGTTCAGTTCTTTACGACAAAGCCTTTCGCAAGCGACCCATCAAGTTTACCAAAGTATCAACCGAGAAAGGAAATTGATGTGAAGCTTCGACAAGAGGAAGCAAGACGGTAAGCACTAGCATAATGCAGTTTAACATAAAAGGGATCTTCTATGTTTTAATGAACACTGATACATCCTACTTTGCTCTAATCCACCAGAAAGAAAGGCATGAGCAGTAAACAGAATGAGTCGAAACAAGTATCTAAAGCTGTGGCGGCTCCAGATGCCAATGCCGAGTTACTGACATCAATACAAGTAAGTCTGATTTGTACCATAATACACATATATGTTTTATGCTTATATTCATGTGACCTCAAGACTTGGTCTATTTTCTTGTTTTTTTAAAAGAAATGTCAAGAGAAGAATAACAACCAGACAAGCATGAGTGAAAAGTCCAATCCTAATGAGCCACTCAAGAGTGGAACCACAGATAACGGTTACAGGCGTTATGGCTTGTCTTCCGTTAATAGAAACGGAGAGAATGTTATGATGGGTTCGATTAGGTCTCCTCCTCGAAAAGAACTGAGGACACAACGGTCTTTTGTCCAACGCGGAGCAGCACAACTGACAAGATTCTCAAACTCGGTAGCTGCTAGAGATGCATCACATTTCGCCATAGCGAATCCACGGTGGTTTGAAGATAGGTACAATAACGGAAGGCAAAACGACGGTGATTGGTCCCAACGTTTGTTGGTTAAACCCAAAGGCAAAGAATCCGTACCGGTAAAAAAGAAGATATGAACTGTGATTGTTGTTTTCCTTTGCAGTGAAAACTCTTTGTGGGCTAATCATGTACTTTGTTATATAGGCAGAGAGAACATTGGTAGCAGGAGGAACCTTAGACGAAATGTTGAAAGAACATGAGAGACAGATTCAGTTAGCTGTTCGCAAAGCACGTGTCGATAAAAAGACGAATAGAGATGGTAAGGGGCAAACACAAGCGTTCCTTGCTGCAAATGGCATGTAAGAAGATATTAGACAAGAGAAGAGAAGAAGAAGAAGAAACTTATGAGATATAACAGTAAAAAAAAAGTTTGAAGTTTTGCAATGTAAAGAGTATAATCGTTCTCTGGTGGGGTAATATGTAAAGCCAGAAATGTAAAATCATGTAATCTCTTGATTTATTCTTCATTCTTTTCATAATCATGTAAAAGGTTTTTCATATTCTTCATTCTTTTCATAATTAGAGGATAATTAGTGTATTATAACCCATAGTTGAGGCCATGCCAGGCCCGGCCCATCACAAATCTATATATAAAAGAAGGATGTACGTAGTACCTAAGTAAGTATAGGGCACAAACAAACAAACAAAAGAGGAGGCAGAAAAGAGAGAAATAGAGATCCACAGAAGAGAAATGGCGGATGTTATCATGCAGATGTTGACCACAGGAGAGGTATCGGTCGAACAGTGCGAGTCTATCCTACGCGAATTCCGTGAACAATCTGATATAGTTGAAATAGACGATCCAAGTAGGCCGCCCTTCACTCTGCGGCAGTTGTTGGACCACCGCACGTACATATCCGACGAAGTATTCTTCAGATGTGATCGAGGGCTCCAAGAATTAGACAAAGAATACGTTCGCCAAGTCAAAGAATATGAGGTAACCCTTTCATAATATTACTTTTTTTTTTTTTAATGAATGGATTGTTAACAATTGTTTTTTTAAGGCTTTCGATTTCGAAGTTGACGTTTGTATCCCACGTTTAAGTGGACTTTCACCGTTTTATTTTCAAGAAAACAACAAAGAGCAGCAACCACCGTTAGAATTTGTATTCTACGCTCGGTTGGGAGTTCATGGGTTCAACTTTCTGGAGGATAGGAACTTGCAGTACAAAGGCCTGCCAAAACTCACTAGCCACCATCCCATCCCTGGGTCTTACTATATTACTGTTGATGTTAAGGATGTTGATGATGGTTCGTCTCTAACTTTGCAAACTGTAGCCGCAAGACCGTACTTTCCCGAGTTGCTAGTCTGCATTGAAGGTGGCAGAATCAAACCTTCAAATAGAGCAGAAATCACAAGACGTGTTAGGCTACCACTTGCCACGATGAGTTATTGGTACAAGACCCATGTTCAACCAATTACGCTTAGCTATTTGGCAGAACCACCAGAAGCTGATGATCCGAGATTCCATGAGCTTACGGAGCAGGAAATTAATGACTTTGATTGGCTTCGTTTATATACTGACTTTTCACTTTTCCATGTTTGGGAGGAGGAGAAGCATGGATCTGATGATTCTTTTGTGACTAGAGAGACTCAGATTAAAAAGGTAATTGTGGAAACCAAACACGATGTTGATGCGCCGTTTGAGAAGGTCAAGTATAAAGATGTTCTCTTCCACATAAGATTCACAGCCAACAGCTGTGACTACACATCCGTACTGAGGAGATGTTCAGATCACGGATCAGGAAATATCTTCTTCCAAGTCAATTGCCACAAACAAACCTCCCCTGCTTGAACATCGATCATGTTGTTCATGTCGTTTACCTATCTATGGTTGTTGTATTTGTCTTCTGTCTCAAACAGCTTTGTGTCTTTTAACATTTTTGTGTGTGTTTCCCTGCAACTGAGATGTTTTGCTTGCTTTGTGTCTTTTTTCAAACACAAGCGTTTCTTGCTGCAAATGGCAGGTAAGAAGATATTAGACAAGAGAAGAGAAGAAGAAGAAACTTATGAGATATAACAGTAAAAAAAAAGTTTGAAGTTTTGCAATGTAAAGAGTTTAATCGTTCTCTGGTGGGGTAATGTGTAAAGTCAGAAATGTAAAATCAAATAATTGATTTATTCTTCATTCTTTTCATAATCTTAGCGCCTACCAACAAACATGAATCAAAACGCTTACGTGTCGCGGCGTGAAAGCTTTTAGGATATTTTTTTATCTTTTGCGTTTTATTTCTTATATTATTGAATAATTTTTGTTGGCTAATTCTATAAATTATATTTTAAGCCCAACGAATTCAGGCTTACATATAAAATTTTTAAGAATTAAATTTCTCCACATTGAAAACAATAAAAAACAAAATAAGAAATCTTCTAATATAAATAAGACGTTATCACATACAAAATCATTAAAACGGACATTCGTCTAATAGGCCTGTAAATTTCGGTAAATGGATTGCGCCTTCATTTACCGGAGTATGCATAATGCGGGTTTTTTTATTTGAATAAGTTAGCAAAGTTTGATTAGTTATTTTGGCTTTCGATAATGGTCTTTCATAGATGCATGCCTCATAAATTGCCAACGGGTATCAGGAACTTTGATTAGTGGATTGGAGTCTGGACATTCGGTTTTCAGGTTAGTTTCACCAGAGTTCGGGTTTTTTGGGTTAAAAGATATAGGATCCGTTCGGGTTATTTACAAATACAGTTATGTTTGGTTCGAATCTATTCGGGTTCAGGCCGAGTATCATATATTTAACAAAACCTGACATGGAACCAAATATTATTCGGTTCTGGTTTTTTGATTTTTTGGTTTGAATTTTCAGGTTTTACATATTTTTGGTAAGAACTTTCGGTCTTACTTCAGGTAATTTGGGTTCGGTTTGGGTTTTGGTTCGACTTATTCATATAACCCACAATAATTGAAATAGCCTACTAAAATCTAAATTACCTTATCAAAACTATATACATGTGTATATCTTCAGGTCTATTCGAGTACGATTCAGGTATACATTATAACCTTTTGTTAGGAGAATTTTGATACTTTTTAGTATAAAATTAAAGTTGATGAGTATTTTGTATTTAAAAAAGTTGTTGTGAAAATTATTTTATTTTATGAATCATCGAAAATATTTGATTAATGTGAGATATTTATCGTTTGATGAGATTAAAATAATTATAGTTATAACTAAATTATAAAATCATATTGAATATTTATTTTCTCATGAAGTTACATTTTTTTATTATGTCTAAATTATACTCAGTGTTTTATTAAAATAATTGGTTTTTAAAATATCCATAAAAATGTTTGGTTATAATCCTATCATATTCTATCATATCCTATATATACTAATTGAGAAACATTATTTGAGCTTTACTGAGGAAATATAACACGTGTCATCACTAGAACGATTCTAAAAAACTAACAACAATTCATTACTAGCCCACATATCAAAGCCCATATAATTACATTACATTTTTTCATTCAAAAAGAGGTCACATATGTTGGTGTAACACAATGAAATATCAAATATCAAATGTAATCTGATTTTTATACATTTTACATCACAAAAAAAATTGATGAGTATTTTTATACATTATAACCTTTTGTTAGGAGAATTTAAATTCTTTTTAGTAAAAAATTAAAGTTGATGAGTATTTTGTATTTAAAAAAAGTTGTTGTGATAATTATTTTATTAGACTACTCATCGAAAATATTTGGCTAATGTGAGATATGTATCGTTTGATGAGATTAAAATAATTATAGTTATAACTATATTATAAAATCATACTGAATATTCATTTTCTTATGAAGTTACAGTTTTTTTTATTATGTCCAAATTATACTCAGTGATTTATTAAATAATTGGTTTTTAAATATCCATAAAAATGTTTTGCTTAAATGAAAATCAGTCTAAATTAAAATACAATTTCAATTATGCACACATATTAGTTTGATTTCATATTCTTATAATATATTATAATTGATTATGATTTTTAATAGAAATCAATTATCTTTATATTCATTTAATCTCATAAAATGTTTTAATATTTCTAAAGTAAACTATTTATATATATATATTTTTAATCATGATATATGCTAAATATAAATATTTATTTTTTCTACATATTAAATTCCTTTTGGCAAATAATATTAAAGAATGATAAAAATACAATAATGAAAAATCATTTTCTATACCATAATTAGAGTTCAAATATTTTTTCTTAACTTTGTTGGTTATGAGATAAAAATACAATAACGAAAAATCACTTACTATACTATAATTAGATGTACTATTTTTAAAATAATTTATGGAAGCAAACAAAATAAAAATGAGAATTTTGTGGTTTTTCAAAAAGAGTGAAATTCAATATAGAAGATAAAAATTTGACTTTTCCGGGTTTTTGTGAAAAGTGTTTTACAAAGTTCGTGGATCAAAGAATTTTCACGATACAATGACCGTTTACGGTGTTGTTCATCGTACTTGAGGAGGTGTGTTGTGCATTAGGTCTTCTTGAGACAAATGAATACCTTTCATGTTATGTTATCCTTCCCCGAACCTAATTGTTCACTATACCTTTATTACAATATGTTTTCTTTACTTTTAAAATATGTTTTCTCATAATTTTTACGATATTACTGAAATCAATTATTCCGCTTCTATTTAACAAATCACCACACAAAATAGTCTTTTACAACATTCAGCAATATTACATAACTACCGCGAAAATAATTTATGGAAGCAAACAAAATAAAAATGAGAATTTTGTGGTTTTTCAAAAAGAGTGAAATTCAATATAGAAGATAGAAATTTGACTTTTCCGGGTTTTTGTGAAAATTGTTTTACAAAGTTCCTGGATCAAAGAATTTTCACGATACAAATGACCGTTTACGGTGTTGTTCATCGTACTTGAAGAGGCGTGTTGTGCATTAGGTCTTCTTGAGACAGATGAAGATCTTTTATGTGATGTTATCCTTCCCCGAACCTAATTGTTCACTATACCTTTATTACAATATGTTTTCTTTACTTTTAAAATATGTTTTCTCATAATTTTTACGATATTACTGAAATCAATGATTCTGCTTCTATTTAACAAATCACCACACAAAATAATCTTTTACAATATTTAAAAATATTACTTAACTCCTGCGCTTGGCGCGGGTTAGAATCTAGTCAATACTATTAATTGGGAAAATACTATTAATTGGGAAGGACAAATTTTTAAAAGTCTTTAATTTTTTTTAATTACATGTAATGCCATTGTATAAATTTTATTATAAGGTAATTTTAAATTAAACAAAAAATATATTCTATTTAATAGAATTAAAAGATAAACAAAATTAAAAAGATAAAATAAATATAAATATTAAAAATTATTCATAACTAATAGGATTAAAATAAAAGACGAAAATAAAAATAAATAGGTTACATAAGCAAAAATAAATTGTTATAAATATTTCAATTTTATGATAAACCATTCCACAATATTAATGATATATTTAATTTTTTTTTAAAAACAATTAACTTATTGAAAATTTTAGAATATTTGAATCGATGATTTAAAAAGTAATTAGAAGTATCCGAAATTTTTAAAAATCAATTTTTTAAATATTTTTTTATACCTTTGCGAGATGTCATGCGTAATTTTGAGACGAGTCAAAATATATCATATTTAATTTATGATATATATATAATATTTAATATTGGAACATACATATATATGATTAAAAATTTATTTGTCACTATGTATCAATAAAAAAGTAATTTAAAATTATATAAAATTAATATTTTGTAAATATTACTCCCGTCTTGGATGCACGGGTAATAATCTAGTCTATATAATTATTTTTGAAGTACTAATTTAAAAATGTCCAAAAAATTACTCAATATTACACATTATGCCTTTGAAAAAAAAAGAAATAATTTTGAACATTTAATTACGAAAAACCAAATAAAGAAATATTACAATCATCTCCAAAAATAAACTCAAAATATTAAGGAAATTATGTAAAAGTCATTTGGAAAACAAAATAAGAAATATGCAATTCACATAAATACACTATTACATAGTTTTTTTATAAAAAATACCATTAAAATTTTACTTAAAACAAAATACCTTTAGAAAGAGTATTTTTTAAAATCCATTACATTATTTTTAACAAAAATAACACACAAATTAAAAAGGAGTTTAATTATATTATTAAGAATTTTAAAACGAATTGAAACATTTTTTTTGTTAAAAATATCAAACAATAAAAAACAAAATAGTTTGTAAACGGGTTCAGTTTCCGGTTCGATTCTAAAAAAACAGAAGAAATTGCAATTATATTAAAATTTAAATCTTATATTACATATTTAAAATATGTTTACAAGAATTATTTATATATATAATCGAAATAATTATAATTTTAAATAAATTTGGGTAAATCGCATAGTTCAATTTGTGTATTTCGATTAGGTTTCGGTTTGTATTTTGAATCCGGATTTTTCCAAAATAAATAATAAATCATAATAATTTTTCCATGCCATGCCCGGCCCATCACAAATCTGATATAAAAGAGGGATGTACGTAGGTATAGGGCACAAACAAAAGAGGAGGCAGAAAAGAGAGAAATAGAGATCCCTCAGAAGAGAAATGGCGGATGTTATCTTGCAGATGTTGACCACCGGACAGGTATCGGTGGAACAGTGCGAGTCTATCCTACGCGGATTCCGTGGACAATCCAAAGTATCCACGTCTGAGGTAACCCTATCAAGATTACTTGGTATTGTAATTGTCCTATTTCGATGATCACACCACAATTAAACAAACTTGGGATTGTAATTGGTCTAACCTGTTAGGTCTATGGTTTAGATTTCGATGATCACGTTCCTATACCAATTAAATCAATCTCCTTCCTTTGTTTTATCATCAGATCACTCCTCAAAGATCAACAACTGGTATTGTTGAAATAGACGATCCAAGTAGGCCGCCCTTCACTCTGCGGCAGTTGTTTGACCACCGCACCTACATATCCGACGAAGTATTCTTCAGATGTGATCGAGGGCTCCAAGAATTAGACAAAGAATACGTTCGCCAAGTTCAAGAATCTGAGGTAACCCCTCATAATATTACTTTTTTTTTTTAATGAATGGATTGTTAACAATTGTTTTTTTTAGGCTTTCGATTTCGAAGTTGACGTTTGTATCCCACGTTTACGTGGACTTTCACCGTTTTATTTTCAAGAAAACAACAAAGAGCAGCAACCATCGTTAGAATTAGTTTTCTACGCTCGGTTGGGAGTTCATGGGTTCAACTTTCTGGAGGATAGGAACTTGCAGTACAAAGGCCTGCCAAAACTCACTAGCCACCATCCCATCCCTGGGTCTTACTATATTACTGTTGATGTTAAGGATGTTGATGATGGTTCGTCTCTAACTTTGCAAACTGTAGCCGCAAGACCGTACTTTCCCGAGTTGCTAGTCTGCATTGAAGGGGGCAGAATCAAACCTTCAAATAGAGCAGAAATCACAAGACGTGTTAGGCTACCACTTGCCACGATGAGTTATTGGTATAAGACCCATGATGTACCAATTACGCTTAGCTATTTGGCAGAACCACCAGAAGCTGATGATCCGAGATTCCATGAGCTTACGGAGCAGGAAATTAATGACTTTGATTGGCTTCATCTATATACTGACTTTTCACTTTTCCATGTTTGGGAGGAGGAGAAGCATGGATCTGATGATTCTTTTGTGACTAGAGAGACTCAGATTAAAAAGGTAATTGTGGAAACCAAATACGATGTTGATGCGCCGTTTGAGAAGGTCAAGTATAAAGATGTTCTCTTCCACATAAGATTCACAGCCAACAGCTGTGACTACACATCCGTACTGAGGAGATGTTCAGATCACGGATCAGGAAATATCTTCTTCCAAGTCAATTGCCACAAACAAACCTCCCCTGCTTGAACATCGATCATGTTGTTCATGTCGTTTACCTATCTATGGTTGTTGTATTTGTCTTCTGTCTCAAACAGCTTTGTGTCTTTTAACATTTTTGTGTGTGTTTCCCTGCAACTGAGATGTTTTGCTTGCTTTGTGTCTTTTTTCAAACACAAGCGTTTCTTGCTGCAAATGGCAGGTAAGAAGATATTAGACAAGAGAAGAGAAGAAGAAGAAACTTATGAGATATAACAGTAAAAAAAAAGTTTGAAGTTTTGCAATGTAAAGAGTTTAATCGTTCTCTGGTGGGGTAATGTGTAAAGTCAGAAATGTAAAATCAAATAATTGATTTATTCTTCATTCTTTTCATAATCTTAGCGCCTACCAACAAACATGAATCAAAACGCTTACGTGTCGCGGCGTGAAAGCTTTTAGGATATTTTTTTATCTTTTGCGTTTTATTTCTTATATTATTGAATAATTTTTGTTGGCTAATTCTATAAATTATATTTTAAGCCCAACGAATTCAGGCTTACATATAAAATTTTTAAGAATTAAATTTCTCCACATTGAAAACAATAAAAAACAAAATAAGAAATCTTCTAATATAAATAAGACGTTATCACATACAAAATCATTAAAGCGGACATTCGTCTAATAGGCCTGTAAATTTCGGTAAATGGATTGCGCCTTCATTTACCGGAGTATGCATAATGCGGGTTTTTTTCTTTGAATAAGTTAGCAAAGTTTGATTAGTTATTTTGGCTTTCGATAATGGTCTTTCATAGATGCATGTCTCATAAATTGCCAACGGGTATCAGGAACTTTGATTAGTGGATTGGAGTACGGACATTCGGTTTTCGAGGTCGGTTTCACCGAGTTCGGGTTTTTCGGGTTAAAAGATATAGGATCCGTTCGGGTTATTTACAAATACGGTTATGTTTGGTTCGAATCTATTCGGGTTCGGGCCGAGTATCATATATTTAACAAAACACGACATGGAACCAAATATTATTCGGTTCGGTTTTTTGATTTTTGGTTTGAATTTTCGGGTTTTACATATTTTTGGTAAGAACTTTCGGTCTTACTTCAGGTAATTTGGGTTCGGTTTGGGTTTTGGTTCGACTTATTCATATAACCCACAATAATTGAAATAGCCTACTAAAATCTAAATTACCTTATCAAAACTATATACATGTGTATATCTTCGGTCTATTCGAGTACGATTCGGGTCTCAAGTCTGTTCGGGTTCAAACGGAAACCCGAGTTAGAAAATATTAAAACCCGGTAGGATAATATGATAACCGAAAACGGACCAAACCGGATTTTTTATGTCGATTCGGTTTCGGGTTTCGGATCTCGGGTTAAATGTTCAACCCTAAATTGATCAATTCATGGTATTCTATGATATAACAAAATATTATTTATGAATATCATGTCCCGCGCAAGACGCGGGGTACTTACCTAGTATATATTAATTGAGAAACATTACTTGAGCTAAACAAGGAAATATAACACGTGTCATCACTAGAACGATTCTAAAAAACTAACAAAAAATTCATTATTAGCCCATATATCAAAGCCCATATAATTACATTACATATTTTCATTTCAAAAAGAGGTCACATATGTTGGTGCAACACAAACAAAAATCAGATATCAAATGTAATCTGATTTTTATACATTTTACATCACAAAAAAAAGAAAATTGATGAGTATTTTACTATTTTTATACATTATAACCTTTTGTTAGGAGAATTTTGATACTTTTTAGTATAAAATTAAAGTTGATGAGTATTTTGTATTTAACAAAAGTTGTTGTGATAATATTTTATTTTACGAATCATCGAAAATATTTGACTAATGTGAGATATGTATCGTTTGATAAGATTAAAATATTTATAGTTATAACTAAATTATAAAATCATACCGAATATTCATTTTCTTATGAAGTTACAATTTTTTTATTATGTCCAAGTTATACTCAGTGTTTTATTAAAATAATTGGTTTTTATAATATCCATAAAAATATTTGGTTTAAATGAAAACCAGTCTAAATTAAAATACAATTTTAATAATGCACACCTATTAATTTGACTTCATATTCTTATAATATATTAGAATTGACTATGATTTTTAATAGAAATTATTTATCTTTATATTCATTGTTAGTTAATCTCATAAAATGTTTTTCTATTTCTAAAGTAAACTATATATATATATATATATATTAATCATGATATATGCTAAATATAAATATTTATTTTTTCTACATATTAAATTCCTTTTGGCAAATAATAAAGAAAGATAAAAATACATTAACGAAAACTCACTTACTATACAATAATTAGAGTTCAAATATTATTTCTTAACGAGATAAAGATACAATAACGAAAAATCATTTACTATACTATAATTAGATGTACTAATTTAAAAATAATTTATGGAAGCAAACAAAATAAAAGTGAGAACTTTGTGATTTTTCAAAAAGAGTGAAATTCAATACATAAGAGAAAAATTTGATTTTTTTGGGTTTTTGTGAAAAGTATTTTACAAAGTTCGTAGATCAAAGAATTTGCACGACACAATGACCGTTGACGGTGTTGTACGTTCATCGTACTTGAGGCGGCGTGTTGTGCATTGGGTTTTTTTGAGACAGATGAAGACCTCTTATGTGATGTTATCCTTCCCCGAACCTAATTGTTCACCGTACATTTATTACAATATGTTTTCTTTACTTTTAAAATATCTTTTCTCTTAATTTTTACAATATTATTGAAATCAATTATTCCGCTTCTATTTAACAAATCACCACACATAATAGTTTTTTACAACATTCAAAATATACTTAACTTCCGCGCTTGGCGCGGTCAAAATCTAGTATATACTAATTGAGAAACATTAGTGGGTTATTTATGGAAAAAAACACATGTCGCTCTCACAACGCTTCTCGCTTATTGGGTCCATATCATTTGATGAGTTAATTCATGGCCCATTACTTTTACAATGATCAAGAAGAGAAAGTATATGTAGGAACCTCATGGACTCTGGCCCATTAATTTTACTTTGTGTATAGAAAAACTAACAACAATTCATTAATAGCCAACATATCAAAACCAATATAATTACATTACATTTTTCGGTTCAAAAAGAGGTCACATATGTTGGTGTAACACAAACAAAAATCAAATATCAAATGTAATCTGATTTTTATACATTTTATATCACAAAAAAAGAAAATTGATGAGTATTTTTATACATTATAACCTTTTGTTAGGAGAATTTTGATACTTTTTAGTATAAAATTAAAGTTGATGAGTATTTTGTATTTAAAAAAGTTGTTGTGAAAATTATTTTATTTTACGAATCATCGAAAATATTTGATTAATGTGAGATATTTATCGTTTGATGAGATTAAAATAATTATAGTTATAACTAAATTATAAAATCATATTGAATATTTATTTTCTCATGAAGTTACATTTTTTTATTATGTCTAAATTATACTCAGTGTTTTATTAAAATAATTGGTTTTTAAAATATCCATAAAAATGTTTGGTTATAATCCTATCATATTCTATCATATCCTATATATACTAATTGAGAAACATTATTTGAGCTTTACAAGGAAATATAATACGTGTCATCACTAGAACGATTCTAAAAAACTAACAACAATTCATTACTAGCCCACATATCAAAGCCCATATAATTACATTACATTTTTTCATTCAAAAAGAGGTCACATATGTTGGTGTAACACAATGAAATATCAAATATCAAATGTAATCTGATTTTTATACATTTTACATCACAAAAAAAAATTGATAACCTTTTGTTAGGAGAATTTAAATTCTTTTTAGTAAAAAATTAAAGTTGTATGAGTATTTTGTATTTAAAGTTGATGAGTAGTTGTTTTGTAATTTAAAAAAAGTTGTTGTGATTAATTATTTTACTAGACTACTCATCGAAAATATTTGGCTAACGTGAGATATGTATCGTTTGATGAGATTAAAATAATTATAGTTATAACTATATTATATTATAAAATCACTACCGAATATTCATTTTCTTATGAAATTACAGTTTTTTTATTATGTCCAAATTATACTTAGTGATTTATTAAATAATTGGTTTTTAAATATCCATAAAAATGTTTGGCTTAAATGAAAACCAGTCTAAATTAAAATACAATTTCAATTATGCACACATATTAGTTTGATTTCATATTCTTATAATATATTATAATTGATTATGATTTTTAATAGAAATCAATTATCTTTATATTCATTTAATCTCATAAAATGTTTTAATATTTCTAAAGTAAACTATTTATATATATATATTTTTAATCATGATATATGCTAAATATAAATATTTATTTTTTCTACATATTAAATTCCTTTTGGCAAATAATATTAAAGAATGATAAAAATACAATAATGAAAAATCATTTTCTATACCATAATTAGAGTTCAAATATTCTTTCATAACTTTGTTGGTTATGAGATAAAAATACAATAACGAAAAATCACTTACTATACTATAATTAGATGTACTATTTTTAAAATAATTTATGGAAGCAAACAAAATAAAAATGAGAATTTTGTGGTTTTTCAAAAAGAGTGAAATTCAATATAGAAGATAGAAATTTGACTTTTCCGGGTTTTTGTGAAAAGTGTTTTACAAAGTTCGTGGATCAAAGAATTTTCACGATACAATGACCGTTTACGGTGTTGTTCATCGTACTTGAGGAGGTGTGTTGTGCATTAGGTCTTCTTGAGACAAATGAAGACCTTTCATGTTATGTTATCCTTCCCCGAACCTAATTGTTCACTATACCTTTATTACAATATGTTTTCTTTACTTTTAAAATATTTTTTCTCATAATTTTTACGATATTACGAAATCAATGATTCCGCTTCTATTTAACAAATCACCACACAAAATAGTCTTTTACAACATTCAAAAATATTACATAACTCCGCGAAAATAATTTATGGAAGCAAACAAAATAAAAATGAGAATTTTGTGGTTTTTCAAAAAGAGTGAAATTCAATATAGAAGATAGAAATTTGACTTTTCCGGGTTTTTGTGAAAATTGTTTTACAAAGTTCGTGGATCAAAGAAATTTTCACGATACAAATGACCGTTTACGGTGTTGTTCATCGTACTTGAGAAGGCGTGTTGTGCATTAGGTCTTCTTGAGACATATGAAGATCTTTTATCCGATGTTATCCTTCCCCCCCGAACCTAATTGTTCACTATACCTTTATTACAATATGTTTTTCTTTACTTTTAAAATATGTTTTCTCATAATTTTTACGATATTACTGAACTCAATGATTTGCTTCTATTTAACAAATCACCACACAAAATAATCTTTTACAATATTCAAAAATATTACTTAACTGCGCTTGGCGCGGGTTAGAATCTAGTCAATACTATTAATTGGGAAAATACTATTAATTGGGAAGGACAATTACATGTAATGCCATTGTATAAATTTTATTATAAGGTAATTTTAAATTAAACAAAAAATATATTCTATTTATGAGAATTAAAAGATAAACAAAATTAAAAAGATAAAATAAATATAAATATTAAAAATTATTCATAACTAATAGGATTAAAATAAAAGACGAAAATAAAAATAAATAGGTTACATAAGGAAAAATAAATTGTTATAAATATTTCAATTTTATGATAAACCATTCCACAATATTAATGATATATTTAAATTTTTTTTAAAAAACAATTAACTTATAGAAAATTTTAGAATATTTGAATCGATGATGTAAAAAGTAATTAGAAGTATCCGAAATTTTTAAAAATCTATTTTTTTAATATTTTTTATACCTTTGCGAGATGTCATGCGTAATTTTGAGACGGGTCAAAATATATCATATTTAATTTATGATATATATATAATATTTAATATTGGAACATACATATATATGATTAAAAATTTATTTGTCACTATGTATCAATAAAAAAGTAATTTAAAATTATATAAAATTAATATTTTGTAAATATTACTCCCGTGCTGGATGCACGGGTAATAATCTAGTCTATATAATTATTTTTGAAGTACTAATTTAAAAATGTCCAAAAATTACTCAATATTACACATTATGCCATTGAAAAAAAAAGAAATAATTTTGAACATTTAATTACGAAAAACCAAATAAAGAAATATTACAATCATCTCCAAAAATAAACTCAAAATATTAAGGAAATTATGTAAAAGTCATTTGGAAAACAAAATAAGAAATATGCAATTCACATAAATACACTATTACATAATTTTTTTATAAAAAATACCATTAAAATTTTACTTAAAATCAAAATACCATTAGAAAGAGTATTTTTTAAAATCCATTACATTATTTTTAACAAAAATAACACACAAATTAAAAAGGAGTTTAATTATATTATTAAGAATTTTAAAACGAGTTGAAACATTTTTTTGTTAAAAATATCAAACAATAAAAAACAAAATAGTTTGTAAACGGGTTCGCTTTCCGGTTCGATTCTAAAAAAACAGAAGAAATTGCAATTATATTAAAATTTAAATCTTATATTACATATTTAAAATATGTTTACAAGAATTATTTATATATATAATCAAAATAATTATAATTTTAAATAAATTTGGGTAAATCACATAGTTCAATTTGTGTATTTCGATTAGGTTTCGGTTTGTATTTTGAATCCGGATTTTTCCAAAATAAATAATAAATCATAATAATTTTTCCATGCCATGCCCGGCCCATCACAAATCTATATAAAAGAGGGATGTACGTAGGTATAGGGCACAAACAAAAGAGGAGGCAGAAAAGAGAGAAATAGAGATCCCTCAGAAGAGAAATGGCGGATGTTATCTTGCAGATGTTGACCACCGGACAGGTATCGGTGGAACAGTGCGAGTCTATCCTACGCGGATTCCGTGGACAATCCAAAGTATCCACGTCTGAGGTAACCCTATCAAGATTACTTGGTATTGTAATTGTCCTATTTCGATGATCACACCACAATTAAACAAACTTGGGATTGTAATTGGTCTAACCTGTTAGGTCTATGGTTTAGATTTCGATGATCACGTTCCTATACCAATTAAATCAATCTCCTTCCTTTGTTTTATCATCAGATCACTCCTCAAAGATCAACAACTGGTATTGTTGAAATAGACGATCCAAGTAGGCCGCCCTTCACTCTGCGGCAGTTGTTTGACCACCGCACCTACATATCCGACGAAGTATTCTTCAGATGTGATCGAGGGCTCCAAGAATTAGACAAAGAATACGTTCGCCAAGTTCAAGAATCTGAGGTAACCCCTCATAATATTACTTTTTTTTTTTTAATGAATGGATTGTTAACAATTGTTTTTTTTAGGCTTTCGATTTCGAAGTTGACGTTTGTATCCCACGTTTACGTGGACTTTCACCGTTTTATTTTCAAGAAAACAACAAAGAGCAGCAACCATCGTTAGAATTAGTTTTCTACGCTCGGTTGGGAGTTCATGGGTTCAACTTTCTGGAGGATAGGAACTTGCAGTACAAAGGCCTGCCAAAACTCACTAGCCACCATCCCATCCCTGGGTCTTACTATATTACTGTTGATGTTAAGGATGTTGATGATGGTTCGTCTCTAACTTTGCAAACTGTAGCCGCAAGACCGTACTTTCCCGAGTTGCTAGTCTGCATTGAAGGGGGCAGAATCAAACCTTCAAATAGAGCAGAAATCACAAGACGTGTTAGGCTACCACTTGCCACGATGAGTTATTGGTATAAGACCCATGATGTACCAATTACGCTTAGCTATTTGGCAGAACCACCAGAAGCTGATGATCCGAGATTCCATGAGCTTACGGAGCAGGAAATTAATGACTTTGATTGGCTTCATCTATATACTGACTTTTCACTTTTCCATGTTTGGGAGGAGGAGAAGCATGGATCTGATGATTCTTTTGTGACTAGAGAGACTCAGATTAAAAAGGTAATTGTGGAAACCAAATACGATGTTGATGCGCCGTTTGAGAAGGTCAAGTATAAAGATGTTCTCTTCCACATAAGATTCACAGCCAACAGCTGTGACTACACATCCGTACTGAGGAGATGTTCAGATCACGGATCAGGAAATATCTTCTTCCAAGTCAATTGCCACAAACAAACCTCCCCTGCTTGAACATCGATCATGTTGTTCATGTCGTTTACCTATCTATGGTTGTTGTATTTGTCTTCTGTCTCAAACAGCTTTGTGTCTTTTAACATTTTTGTGTGTGTTTCCCTGCAACTGAGATGTTTTGCTTGCTTTGTGTCTTTTTTCAAACACAAGCGTTTCTTGCTGCAAATGGCAGGTAAGAAGATATTAGACAAGAGAAGAGAAGAGAAGAAGAAGAAACTTATGAGATATAACAGTAAAAAAAAAGTTTGAAGTTTTGCAATGTAAAGAGTATAATCGTTCTCTGGTGGGGTAATGTGTAAAGTCAGAAATGTAAAATCAAATAATTGATTTATTCTTCATTCTTTTCATAATCTTAGCGCCTACCAACAAACATGAATCAAAACGCTTACGTGTCGCGGCGTGAGAGCTTTTAGGATATTTTTTTATCTTTTGCGTTTTATTTCTTATATTATTGAATAATTTTTGTTGGCGAATTCTATAAATTATATTTTAAGCCCAACGAATTCAGGCTTACATATAAAATTTTTAAGAATTAAATTTCTCCACATTGAAAACAATAAAAAACAAAATAAGAAATCTTCTAATATAAATAAGACGTTATCACATACAAAATCATTAAAGCGGACATTCGTCTAATAGGCCTGTAAATTTCGGTAAATGGATTGCGCCTACATTTACCGGAGTATGCATAATGCGGGTTTTTTTCTTTGAATAAGTTAGCAAAGTTTGATTAGTTATTTTGGCTTTCGATAATGGTCTTTCATAGCCGCATGTCTCATAAATTGCCAACGGGTATCGTGAACTTTGATTAGTGGATTGGAGTCCGGACATTCGGTTTTCAGGTCGGTTTCACCGAGTTCGGGTTTTTCGGGTTAAAAGATATAGGATCCGTTCGGGTTATTTACAAATACGGTTATGTTTGGTTCGAATCTATTCGGGTTCGGGCCGAGTATCATATATTTAACAAAACTCGACATGGAACCAAATATTATTCGGTTCGGTTTTTTGATTTTTGGTTTGAATTTTCGGGTTTTACATATTTTTGGTAAGAACTTTCGGTCTTACTTCAGGTAATTTGGGTTCGGTTTGGGTTTTGGTTCGACTTATTCATATAACCCACAATAATTGAAATAGCCTACTAAAATCTAAATTACCTTATCAAAACTATATACATGTGTATATCTTCGAGTCTATTCGAGTACGATTCGAGTCTCAAGTCTGTTCGGGTTCAAACGGAAACCCGAGTTAGAAAATATTAAAACCCGGTAGGATAATATGATAACCGAAAAACGGACCAAACCGGATTTTTTATGTCGATTCGGTTTCGGGTTTCGGATCTCGGGTTAAATGTTCAACCCTAAATTGATCAATTCTTGGTATTCTATGATATAACAAAATATTATTTATGAATATCATGTCCCGCGCAAGACGCGGGGTACTTACCTAGTATATATTAATTGAGAAACATTACTTGAGCTAAACAAGGAAATATAACACGTGTCATCATTAGAACAATTCTAAAAAACTAACAAAAATTCATTATTAGCCCATATATCAAAGCCCATATAATTACATTACATATTTTCATTTCAAAAAGAGGTCACATATGTTGGTGCAACACAAACAAAAATCAGATATCAAATGTAATCTGATTTTTATACATTTTACATCACAAAAAAAGAAAATTGATGAGTATTTAACTATTTTTATACATTATAACCTTTTGTTAGGAGAATTTTGATACTTTTTAGTATAAAATTAAAGTTGATGAGTATTTTGTATTTAACAAAAGTTGTTGTGATAATATTTTATTTTACGAATCATCGAAAATATTTGACTAATGTGAGATATGTATCGTTTGATAAGATTAAAATATTTATAGTTATAACTAAATTATAAAATCATACCGAATATTCATTTTCTTACGAAGTTACAATTTTTTTATTATGTCCAAGTTATACTCAGTGTTTTATTAAAATAATTGGTTTTTATAATATCCATAAAAATATTTGGTTTAAATGAAAACCAGTCTAAATTAAAATACAATTTTAATAATGCACACCTATTAATTTGACTTCATATTCTTATAATATATTAGAATTGACTATGATTTTTAATAGAAATTATTTATCTTTATATTCATTGTTAGTTAATCTCATAAAATGTTTTTCTATTTCTAAAGTAAACTATATATATATATTAATCATGATATATGCTAAATATAAATATTTATTTTTTCTACATATTAAATTCCTTTTGGCAAATAATAAAGAAAGATAAAAATACATTAACGAAAACTCACTTACTATACAATAATTAGAGTTCAAATATTATTTCTTAACGAGATAAAGATACAATAACGAAAAATCATTTACTATACTATAATTAGATGTACTAATTTAAAAATAATTTATGGAAGCAAACAAAATAAAAGTGAGAACTTTGTGATTTTTCAAAAAGAGTGAAATTCAATACATAAGAAAAAAATTTGATTTTTTTGGGTTTTTGTGAAAAGTATTTTACAAAGTTCGTAGATCAAAGAATTTGCACGACACAATGACCGTTGACGGTGTTGTACGTTCATCGTACTTGAGGCGGCGTGTTGTGCATTGGGTTTTTTTGAGACAGATGAAGACCTCTTATGTGATGTTATCCTTCCCTGAACCTAATTGTTCACTGTACATTTATTACAATATGTTTTCTTTACTTTTAAAATATCTTTTCTCTTAATTTTTACAATATTATTGAAATCAATTATTCCGCTTCTATTTAACAAATCACCACACATAATAGTTTTTTACAACATTCAAAATATACTTAACTTCCGCGCTTGGCGCGGGTCAAAATCTAGTATATACTAATTGAGAAACATTAGTGGGTTATTTATGGAAAAAAACACATGTCGCTCTCACAACGCTTCTCGCTTATTGGGTCCATATCATTTGATGAGTTAATTCATGGCCCATTACTATTACAATGATCAAGAAGAGAAAGTATATGTAGGAACCTCATGGACTCTGGCCCATTAATTTTACTTTGTGTATAGAAAAACTAACAACAATTCATTAATAGCCAACATATCAAAACCAATATAATTATATTACATTTTTCAGTTCAAAAAGAGGTCACATATGTTGGTGTAACACAAACAAAAATCAAATATCAAATGTAATCTGATTTTTATACATTTTATATCACAAAAAAAGAAAATTGATGAGTATTTTTATACATTATAACCTTTTGTTAGGAGAATTTTGATACTTTTTAGTATAAAATTAAAGTTGATGAGTATTTTGTATTTAAAAAAGTTGTTGTGAAAATTATTTTATTTTACGAATCATCGAAAATATTTGATTAATGTGAGATATTTATCGTTTGATGAGATTAAAATAATTATAGTTATAACTAAATTATAAAATCATATTGAATATTTATTTTCTCATGAAGTTACATTTTTTTATGGGTTAATTAGGTGAATAATAGTTATTGGGGGTGTAATTGGGCCCAATGACAATATCATGTACTAATTGGCCAAACTAACAAAGTTTGTGGGTGAAATTTTATTTTAATACGTTTTTGCCCTCTAAAAGATCCCCTGCAATATCGCAAACATGCCTGACTTGATGGGACTTATTTCCGGCGACCATTTATTACCCAGAAGAAGAAACAATAGCCATAACATCATTGTCTATTCCATCTAATAAAATATATAGCTATTTCAAACATTTTGCAAACTAAGTAATGTATAACAAGAGCGCAAGTTTATATATATCTACTTCTTCATGTGTTTACTTCAGATATATTTCAGCTATTCCAGTAAAAAAAGGTTAAAGTTTTTTAGAGCTATTTCGGCAAATTTTTCTTATTTAATGCAACACAACATTTATGTAACAATCATTGAGTGTTTAATGATATTCTTGTTTATGTGTGTATAACTAGGTTTCGATGGTGCAGTCTGTATTGTTGATACATGGGGAATGGATTGTCACTGAATTTCGGATTTGGATTTTTTTACCTTCTGCGAGTTATGGTTTGAGTTTAAGTTCAAGGACTACTTACAATGAGCTTGTGGCTATGGTGGAGAAGAAATTATGTATGGATGGCATGACACAAAAGTTGCAGCTGAGTTACCAGTGGCCACAATACATGTTAATGGATGATGCAAAAGATTCTCCTCCTGTCTCAATTACTTGTGACCAAGATGTAGAGGTTTTCCTCTCTGTTCAAGCCGATATACCCCAACTAAACCTATGCGCTATGATTTTGGAAGTTTCTCCTGGTCCTTATGAAGGTTAATTTTTTTATATGTTTGATGTATAAAAGTTACGCGTCAATTTCATAAAATAACCAAATTTCACATATATATAGTTGTGGAGTCGAACGATTGTGTCTCGTCGGGGATGGTTGTTGAAAACCCAGCTGCTATTGTACTATTTAGGGGAGAGAATGAAGCAGAGACAAGAAGAGGCGGTAAGCATTCAATATTTATTTTTGTAAATTAATGGTGTAAAAGTTGTAAACAATCGTATGTTGATTTGTTTTATATGTAGAAACAGATACTTTCCAAACTTTGGGAAGTACTGCTGCAGAGGATTTTGTGATGGGTATGGATTATAAACGATCATATATAACATTAGTACATAAATGTTTATTTAACACATTTACAAATTGTCTATTGATAAAATAGATTTTTCACCCATGTTGAGAAGTAATAACTAATAGTATGAGTAGTTCTTAAGTTGTATGACTAATCTTTATTTCGTGGGAACAGATACTTCGCAAGCTTTAGGTGAAGGTGGGTGTATTGGGCCAGAAGATATTGTAATGGGTAAGAATTTTATAAGCGTATACATTATGCGTATACACAGATAATAGCCGCCTATTTGTGTATATTTGACTTTCATCAAAATAGTACACTATGAGTAAATACCAATCGTATATTGATTGTTTTATTTTGTGGAAACAGGTTCTTCACAAGCTTTAGGTGAAGGGGGAAGTATTAGGCTAGAAGATATTGTAATGGGTATGAATTATATATACGTATACACAGAGAATAGCGGCCTATTTTTATTATATCATGAATTATTTGTAAAGAAAACATATTTTATCAAATAAACCATATGAAATAAACGTCAACGTTGAAATTGTCTACAAATAAACTATATGTCTATGTACTATATAAACTAGTTATCTACTTTATATAAAATCGTCTATATTTTAGAAGCGTATAAATTATGCGTATACCCAGATAATAGCCGCCTATTTGTGTATATTTGACTTTCTTCATAATAGTACACTATGAGTAGATACCAATCGTATATTGATTGTTTTATTTTGTGGAAACAGGTACTTCACAAGCTTTAGGTGAAGGGGGAAGTATTAGGCTAGAAGATATTGTAATGGGTATGAATTATATATACGTATACACAGAAAACATAGCGGCCTATTTTTATTATATCATGAATTATTTGTAAAGAAAACATATTTTATCAAATAAACCATATTAAATAAACGTCAACGTTGAAATTGTCTACAAATAAACTATATGTCTATGTACTATATAAACTAGTTATCTACTTTATATAAAATCGTCTATATTTTAGAACGGAATTCTAAAGAATGATTCTTTCTTCACATACTTTTCCTATATTTTTATATTTTATATATTACTACTTTTCCTATATGACGCTTATTTTAAAAATTAGTTGCCTCATCTATTTGTTAATTGACTGTTACCACAAATAGACATTATTCGTCATACTATTGAAATATGAGTAGACACCATTCGTATATTGACACTTTTATTTGTTAAAACAGGTACATCGCAACCCTTACTAATAGAATATAATAATAAAGGCAAGGAAAAAGTTGTCGAAGAAGAGGTTGTCCCGAATGACAAATTATTGCGTAAGCAAGATATCGAATGCTTTAGAAAGGCTTTGGAAATATCAAAAATGAAAACTCTTCCAATAGGTTTCCAAATTGGAGGTATCATCAACCTTCTAACCTCGTACGTAAATTAACAATTCTTTGTAATGTCTAACATGCAACTTATATGTCTAATTGTTCCCATTGTTTAATTATAATAGAGGGAAGCAGAAAAACAGGTCCATTTACTAAATCTATTTGGCAAACAGTATTTGAAGAACTCGTAGGTGTTTGTGTGCAAACAAACATATTACCTACACCAGCAGAAGCGCATACGAACGTGAATCCCGAAAGAGGAAACATTGAACAACCGAGGGAGGATGCTGGGTCCCCAATTATTATGCAGCCATATGCTTTTAACAATGATACAATAATGGGTAGTCCATCGAGCTAACGAGAGAGGCTAATAGCCGAAGAATTTGACCAGTTGAACCGATCATGTGGGAAAGTCCAAGAGAGCTTGAACTCGACGAAGGTAACATGTAGTGGTCGTTTATTTAGCTAAAGAGTGTTTCTATTTTATAAGAAAATAACATAAGTAAAAACCCCGTTTATTGAAGCATTATACGACTATTTTGCAGTAGATCACAACAACGCTGGAGGAGATGGGATGTTTGTTGGGCGTTTTTTCAAAGATAAATCTGACTTCAGGTTGCGCATTTCAGACAAACTATATGTCTATCTACTATATAAATTAGTTATCTATTTTATAAAAAATCGTCTAAATTGGACATAGTTTCATATTTTTTATATTTTATATATGACTACTTTTCACATAGAACACTAACTTCTCATTTATAAATCTGACTTCAGGTTGCGCATTTCTATGAATGCCATTAAAGATAAATACGCATTCAGAGTGTTGCGGTCTTCACCTGGATTTGTTGAGCTTGTTTGTGTAAATGTTGCATGTTCGTGGCGGGTTTATAGCTCAATTGTTGATGGAGGAAACGAGTTTCAACTGCGCGTCGCAGATTTGGTCCATAGTTGTAGTGTTGATGATCGACGACACTTTCATAAACACGCAACAGTTGAGGTCCCGGGGGAACTACGATGGGGAGGTTTGTTGGTGGTCGTCGAGGGCCACCACCAATTGAAATACAAAGACTAATACATACGAACATCAAGTACACGTTAGCTATTGGAAGGCATGGAAGTGTAGGGAGGTGGCAATGGAGAAGGCAGTGGGTTCAATCTCGGGAAGCTACGCCTTGTTGCCTTCTTATCTGGATAATTTGGTTCTTACAAACCCCAACTCAATATGTAAGTTAGAGTGTGAGTCTGATTTGAAAGGAGGAAGAAGGTTCAAATATATGTTTATATCGTACAATGCTTCCATACACGGGTTTCGATTCCTTAGGCCTGTGATCCTCCTTGACGGGACACACTTGCGAGGTCGGTACGGAGGTTGCCTACTTATAGCCAGCGGTCAAGATGCGAATTCTCAAACATTCCCAATCGCATATGCTGTTGTCGATAGTGAGAATGATGCTTCGTACGAGTGGTTCTTTAAGTGTTTACTTACGAGTTGTTGCCGATCACCCAAAGCCGGTATTTATCTCGGACGACACCACCCAAGTATCACAAAAGGATTGGAGAAGGTAAATTTTTTTGCAAATAATACATATATTTTCAAATTAGTTGCCTCATCTATTTATATGAAATAAACGTCTACGTTATACTTGTCTACGTACAAACTATATGTCTACGTACTATATAAATTGGTTATCTATTTTATATAAAATCGTCTAAATTGGACATACTTTTCGTATTTTTTTATATTTTATATATGACTACTTTTCACATAGAACACTTACTTCTCATTTATTATTTTCGGTCGGACCTACCCCACTTTCCGGACATGGTGCTTGTCCGGTTCACTTGGCTAGAAACGTGGCTACAAGGTTTAGCGAGGAGAAGAGGCTACCTGGTTTAGTAATACGGGGCTGGAAAGGCGTACACGGTGTATGAGTGTTCCGAAATACTTGCTTGAGATCGAAGGCATTAGCTCGGCATGTTATGAATATCTACGTGAGGTGGGCCTTACACGGTGGACACGAGCTTACTTTATTGGAGATCGATACAATATTATGACAACAAATGTGGCTGAGTCTTTGAATGCCGTGTTGAAGGAATGTAGAGAACTCCCTATAGTTGCAATGCTTGAAAGAATTAGAATGAGTTTACAAGGTTGGTTCAACGAAAGAAGGATTGTTGCAAACAACAACACAAACTCTCTCACACACCACGAGTTAGATCAATTCTAGAACCAATATTCGACGAGTCCCTCTACATGAAGTTGTATCAAATAAAAGAAGGGGAGTATGAAATTCATGATTCAGGAGGAAATAAATTCTTCGTCAATTTGCAACTTAAGTCGTGCGGCTGCAGATATTTGGGACCTTGAAATGATCCCATGTCCACATGCTTTGGCTGCGGGCATAAAGAACATATGTTGGCGAGTCATTAATTTGCGAAAAGTATCACGCGGGTTTCGGCAACAAACGTGGGCTGAATCTATCTACCCCCTTCCCGCCACCGGTGGTGACTAACCCACCGGTTTTACCTCCTTGGAACGGACGTCCACCTGGAAGGCCAAAAAAAGCAAAGGTTTAAGTCAAGAATTGAGAAGGTAAACATGAACATAAATTTATCTACGTTGAATATAAATAGTTTGTTTACATAGATAACTTCATTGACAATATGGTACGGGGTCGTGTTTCTAAACAAAGGACATGTAGTAGGTGCCTAGGGATTGGGCATAATAAAGCAACTTGCAAGAAACCACTACGCGAAGAAGGCCATGACTAGCAATCCAAATATCCTAGTGTGGGTAGGGTGACAATCTTTTAAAATTATAGGAATTAAGAAACATCAGTCTATTTCAGTATCTTTTTGGTTGGAAAATAGACTCATGTTTATCGTTGATGTAATCGTTTTATTAAACAACAGTACTTGTTTTTGGTCGGCTTGTAGAAATAGAAGGCTATCCATAACTTTTTTGGTAAGATAGCCTCCTATTTCTCGATATGTACTTGTTGAACTAATGTAAAATATTGCAATATGTATTCACCCTACTAGTATGAACATAGTTGTTTATGTACATATACGAGTGTTTTAAAAAAACCTTCTGATATAAACGGAAAACTATTTATTGTACTAACTACCCGAAAAACGTCATGGCAGCTACTTTGATAAGATAGCCTCTTATTTCTGAAAGCGTATATTTCGGTCATAGTCATCTATAAACCCTAAACCCTTAACCCTAAACAATACACCTTAAACCCTAAACCCTAAAGACTAAATACTAAACCCTAAACCCTAAAGACTAAACCCTAAAGACTAAACCCTAAACCCTTTACACTTTACCCATACCCTAAACCCTTAACTCAAAACCCTAAACCCTTTACCCTAAACATTAAACCCTTAACCTTATACCCTAAACCCTAAACCATTTAACCTAAACCCTAAACCTATTCCAATGCGTTATGAAAGCAGTTGACCATCATCATAAAAAATTGTACGTAGTTGTTTATGTACATATACGATTATTTGAAAAAAAGTCGTCTAATATAAAAACCCTAAACCTTTTTGAAAGTGCCCAAATAGTTAACCAAGTATCAAAAATAGTTGCTTATTTACATATACGTTTGTTTAAAAAATAATCGTAAATTTGTAGCTAATTTTAATCGACATGTCACAATACGGAATTAGCTTTATTAACCATAAAGGAAAGAAATCTATTGTTGTAACTATCGACAAAAGACATGTGCATCTATTTTACTAAAATAGCATTATATTTAAAAGACAGAGTACATTTTTGTCTATAATATATGACTTTATAAAAAATAGACGTCTAATTTTAACATGGCATATATTTTAGTAATATGTTTCCATCATGACATGAAAAACATAACTAAATAGGGTTTAGGGTACTAAAACGGATGAAAGGTTTTAGACATAGTATTAAAGAAAGAGATTCGGACAACATTTAAAACAAGTCAAAACAACAAAAACATCAACTTCATCTATTCTTCAGTTGTTTCTGTGATTGCTTTGAACAATTCAGATGCATATTTCTGTGATGCTCCTACAACATGGTCGCGGGTTAGCTGGATGGTGTCATCAAGCTTGTTGTGACCGTGGAGCTGCAACAACATGAGTGATCCGATCCCGCTAAGCTCTGGGGAACAAATTAAACAAATTTAGATAACTACAAAATATGGGTCAATTTGTGGTTAGATCATTAAATAACAAATTACCTGGTTCGATCAATTGAGTCTTAATTTGTGGACGACTTATACTGAAGGGTTCCAAAGTGTCATGTTTCATCTCCTTGTTAAATGCTAATTGGCGGTTCACATATGGAAGTGCAGACGCAAAAGGAGTGAGGAGAGCATCAACCATCGGGTCCTCAATGATGTCGTGGTTGCAGTCGAGTACAATGAGCTCATGATCAGACAGGTTTACAACAACCCCCACCCGGTGCCTATCTTCCATCGAAAAGGGCACAACAGAGTGTCCACTTTTGTGTATAAATCCCTCCGACTTTTGACATAGTCAACAAGTTGTGACTTAACCGAGTTTTTGCGTCGTTTGGCCGGTTCAATCAACTCGTGGAGAAGGCCTATATGATTCAGGAAAGAGAAGTCGAGGAAGTCGAACTTAGGAGGATGCTTAGTTTTAGATTGGCCAACGATGGTTTGATGTAGGTACTCCACAAGAGTATCCATAATCTAAATGAAAAAACAAATATAATAAGGTCCCATATAATAATTGAACATATATAAGATTAATGCACTTGAAAGGACCTATAACATACCTCAGTAGACATCAACTTGGTTGGGTCAATCAATTCCTTAAAATGAAACTCAAACAACGTGTGCCCTTTGTAGTACGGGAAATAGGCTGGTACATAGACAAATATGTTAAAAATAGATCGGGTATAGACGAACAAAAATAGTAAAAAAATAGTCATATACTATTTACCCGGGTTCAACCATATGGTTTTCGATTTGAACAACCATTTCGGTAGGGGGTGGTTGGAACATTGTAGACACACTATCATGTTGGCTTTTCCCAATGGGTTCCATAACAAAATCGGCATACGAAGACGGTGGATATTTTGTTCGCTTGTTTTTTCTCACATAACATAAGTTGAACAAGCGCCTCTTCTTGATTTCTTGAGTGAGGGCCGAGAGAAAATGTAGGGGGCTCAATATTCTCTTCACCCACATTTGTTTTGTCAAGTTTATCCAAATACACACCACCAATCTAGTCCAAATGCATAGAATATTTACATTATAAACACTTTCAATATAAACAGTTTCATATTTAGTAAAATATACAAACCTCGACATCTTCAATACGGGAGGGACCTCATCTTCATCTTTACCCGAGGCAGAGAATTGATCCTGAAGTTGACATCGGGTTAAAGTTAACCTCACAACATATATATAGGTTTTTATTTAATAAATAGTTACCTGAATAGGCGGTTCATTTGCTCCTAAATTTTCATCCGACAACACAAGTCCATTGCTTATGAAAGCTTGAGGGGCTAACCGGCTAAACACAAGAAATTGAATTGGTAAGGATATGAAATACCAAAATCAGCTATAACTATATATATATATTTATTTACTAAATAGACACATGGATAAAAGGTTCATTATTTACTAAATAGTTAAAGTAGCTTTAGTTATACTATTTAATAAATAGACACCTGGATAAGCGGTTCATTTTCGCCTAAATCATCACACGTGGTTCCGATGGAATCCGGGAGCACAAGGCCATTGTTTGCGACAGGGAGCTGATTTGGTGTCTCCTCAAAGTTCCCACCAAAAGTATCATTGCCTGGATTTGTCCACTCGTTGGGCTCATCCTCAGCTATGTTTAAATCCCCCAAAACATTTCTAACTATGGTGTCCGGAGATTTTGGATCACCTGGTGACTTATCTCCATATGAGGTGGACTTGTTCTCCTCCATTGATTTAGCATCTGAATGGTTAGTTGGTTCACTTGTAGCAGGCCTCAAGATGATTGGCGAAACAGGCCGCGACTGGGGGTGGACAAATAAACCTACTATCATCCTTTCAATAGCTGAAAACTTTAGGATCACATCACTTTGAATTTCTGTAACAGCAAGATCTAGCATATCTTGAAACTTTTTCCCAAGTTCTTCATTACTAGCCCTAATCTTCTCATAACATGCTTCCGACACCTCTTCAATTAAGGAGCGGATATCAGATTGGGAAGATTCACCTTCTTCTACCACATTCTTGGTCCTAAAAATGTCATTAGCTCTCACACCTCCTTTCCATGATGCATGACTAAACTTATGTTTAGAATTTATTAACGTAACCAAGTAATCCACTGAAGAGTCTTGTTGATCTGTACCCCATACCAGGCTATCCACCTCTTGTTGCTCCTCTGGCGCAGGCATTACTGATATAACGTCATCCTAGTCAAAAACATGTGTTAACATGTTAAACAGATGTATATGTGACAAATATGTCAATTGCATATTTGTAAAATAAATGTATAAACTATAACCAAATCTACTTTAACTATGTACCTGTCTTTCTTTATCATCTCGGTCCATACTGCGAATGAGTGGCATGTAGAGGTTTACAGGTTTCGTAACCAGTCCTTTAGGATGTTGTGGTTCCTCTTCGTCAGAGCATACCTCATCTATCTCATTTGCAATCGTTAATACATTCGGACAACAAGCAAGTACAACAACTTGAAGAGCATGAAGAAATCCTTGGATTGCGATGGATGACTGGGTGTATTTGTGTATCAAACTCCCCTGAATGCTACCCATGGTCATATCAAAGGATTTCCTTCCCCACGGAAAAACTAAGAACTTCTCAATATCTCTAACCAATTCAACATGTTCTAAAGTAATCTTGGCTTGACCTGAAGTTCGGCACAAAACACCGTCAGAGATTAACAAGAGCGCAAGCCTGAAACGCGTGTCTCTGTCTTTGTAAGGAGCGCCGTTAAGTGTATCTTCAATCCATTTGGGGGTCGGAGGCGTTTCTTGTCCAAACAACAGTTTTGCTAAAGCTTTGGTTTTCTTGGTGACTACAATCTCTTCTTCAACATTGATCTCCGAGCAATCAAGACCGGTTGCGATTGCAAATTCCCTAATGGAAAACCTAATAGGTTGCCCCCAAACAACACCCATATTTCATGGGTCTTCTTCGTGACCAATTGTCGACAAAGCAAATAATGGGCAAACTTGACCGAAAATGCAATCTTGTTTCCGACGAAAGCAATTTGCCAAACGAGATTCCATCGGTGTTTGTAATTGGTCTTTGTCTAATGCTTTCTTCACAACATCGAAATGGTTTAAACTAAAGTACGTATTTACTTTCTTCTTCTGAGGCTCATGGCCATAACTGAACTTTCTCAACGGCAAGGAAGGAGTATTGTCTTCTCTCCTGAAATTGGATTCAACCACAAATCAATTTCTTAGGGAAAATAACAACAATTTCTTTAAAACCCCTAATAGTTACTCCCAAAATACAAAAGGAGGAACTCTAACCAAATGCTTAAGTACTTACGCGCAACTGTTACTCGGAATCTTCGACCCAGATCCGTCCCCGACGGAGTTCTGTGTTCTTCGCTTTCGTCTACGAACAACCTCCTTTTGGCCCATCGATTTTGATAGAGTTTAACCGGAAATTTCTTTGACTGAAAAAATGTGCAAGATATGTAAACTGCAAGTTTATCGCAAACATGCAATAAATTGGGTTTTGTCTTGGTTAAAGTAGATGTGAAAGGCTGTGTCAGAGAAAGGTGCAGAGTTTCTTTGATTTGCAGTTTGATTTTTGAACAAATAACGTTATGATATGATATATGAGGGCTAAAATGGTCTTTCAAATAACCCCAAAAACCCTCTTTTATTTTACCCAATTAACCATCAACTTTCTATTATTCAACCCAATTTCCCTTTTTTTATTATGTCTAAATTATACTCAGTGTTTTATTAAAATAATTGGTTTTTAAAATATCCATAAAAATGTTTGGTTATAATCCTATCATATTCTATCATATCCTATATATACTAATTGAGAAACATTATTTGAGCTTTACAAGGAAATATAACACGTGTCATCACTAGAACGATTCTAAAAAACTAACAACAATTCATTACTAGCCCACATATCAAAGCCCATATAATTACATTACATTTTTTCATTCAAAAAGAGGTCACATATGTTGGTGTAACACAATGAAATATCAAATATCAAATGTAATCTGATTTTTATACATTTTACATCACAAAAAAAAATTGATGAGTATTTTTATACATTATAACCTTTTGTTAGGAGAATTTAAATTCTTTTTAGTAAAAAATTAAAGTTGATGAGTATTTTGTATTTAAAAAAAGTTGTTGTGATAATTATTTTATTAGACTACTCATCGAAAATATTTGGCTAACGTGAGATATGTATCGTTTGATGAGATTAAAATAATTATAGTTATAACTATATTATAAAATCATACTGAATATTCATTTTCTTATGAAATTACAGTTTTTTTATTATGTCCAAATTATACTTAGTGATTTATTAAATAATTGGTTTTTAAATATCCATAAAAATGTTTGGCTTAAATGAAAACCAGTCTAAATTAAAATACAATTTCAATTATGCACACATATTAGTTTGATTTCATATTCTTATAATATATTATAATTGATTATGATTTTTAATAGAAATCAATTATCTTTATATTCATTTAATCTCATAAAATGTTTTAATATTTCTAAAGTAAACTATTTATATATATATATTTTTAATCATGATATATGCTAAATATAAATATTTATTTTTTCTACATATTAAATTCCTTTTGGCAAATAATATTAAAGAATGATAAAAATACAATAATGAAAAATCATTTTCTATACCATAATTAGAGTTCAAATATTCTTTCATAACTTTGTTGGTTATGAGATAAAAATACAATAACGAAAAATCACTTACTATACTATAATTAGATGTACTATTTTTAAAATAATTTATGGAAGCAAACAAAATAAAAATGAGAATTTTGTGGTTTTTCAAAAAGAGTGAAATTCAATATAGAAGATAGAAATTTGACTTTTCCGGGTTTTTGTGAAAAGTGTTTTACAAAGTTCGTGGATCAAAGAATTTTCACGATACAATGACCGTTTACGGTGTTGTTCATCGTACTTGAGGAGGTGTGTTGTGCATTAGGTCTTCTTGAGACAAATGAAGACCTTTCATGTTATGTTATCCTTCCCCGAACCTAATTGTTCACTATACCTTTATTACAATATGTTTTCTTTACTTTTAAAATATTTTTTCTCATAATTTTTACGATATTACTGAAATCAATGATTCCGCTTCTATTTAACAAATCACCACACAAAATAGTCTTTTACAACATTCAAAAATATTACATAACTCCCGCGAAAATAATTTATGGAAGCAAACAAAATAAAAATGAGAATTTTGTGGTTTTTCAAAAAGAGTGAAATTCAATATAGAAGATAGAAATTTGACTTTTCCGGGTTTTTGTGAAAATTGTTTTACAAAGTTCGTGGATCAAAGAATTTTCACGATACAAATGACCGTTTACGGTGTTGTTCATCGTACTTGAGAAGGCGTGTTGTGCATTAGGTCTTCTTGAGACAGATGAAGATCTTTTATGTGATGTTATCCTTCCCCGAACCTAATTGTTCACTATACCTTTATTACAATATGTTTTCTTTACTTTTAAAATATGTTTTCTCATAATTTTTACGATATTACGAAATCAATGATTCGCTTCTATTTAACAAATCACCACACAAAATAATCTTTTACAATATTCAAAAATATTACTTAACTCCTGCGCTTGGCGCGGGTTAGAATCTAGTCAATACTATTAATTGGGAAAATACTATTAATTGGGAAGGACAATTACATGTAATGCCATTGTATAAATTTTATTATAAGGTAATTTTAAATTAAACAAAAAATATATTCTATTTAATAGAATTAAAAGATAAACAAAATTAAAAAGATAAAATAAATATAAATATTAAAAATTATTCATAACTAATAGGATTAAAATAAAAGACGAAAATAAAAATAAATAGGTTACATAAGGAAAAATAAATTGTTATAAATATTTCAATTTTATGATAAACCATTCCACAATATTAATGATATATTTAAATTTTTTAAAAAACAATTAACTTATAGAAAATTTTAGAATATTTGAATCGATGATGTAAAAAGTAATTAGAAGTATCCGAAATTTTTAAAAATCTATTTTTTTAATATTTTTTATACCTTTGCGAGATGTCATGCGTAATTTTGAGACGGGTCAAAATATATCATATTTAATTTATGATATATATATAATATTTAATATTGGAACATACATATATATGATTAAAAATTTATTTGTCACTATGTATCAATAAAAAAGTAATTTAAAATTATATAAAATTAATATTTTGTAAATATTACTCCGTCTTGGATGCACGGGTAATAATCTAGTCTATATAATTATTTTTGAAGTACTAATTTAAAAATGTCCAAAAATTACTCAATATTACACATTATGCCATTGAAAAAAAAAGAAATAATTTTGAACATTTAATTACGAAAAACCAAATAAAGAAATATTACAATCATCTCCAAAAATAAACTCAAAATATTAAGGAAATTATGTAAAAGTCATTTGGAAAACAAAATAAGAAATATGCAATTCACATAAATACACTATTACATAATTTTTTTATAAAAAATACCATTAAAATTTTACTTAAAATCAAAATACCATTAGAAAGAGTATTTTTTAAAATCCATTACATTATTTTTAACAAAAATAACACACAAATTAAAAAGGAGTTTAATTATATTATTAAGAATTTTAAAACGAGTTGAAACATTTTTTTTGTTAAAAATATCAAACAATAAAAAACAAAATAGTTTGTAAACGGGTTCAGTTTCCGGTTCGATTCTAAAAAAACAGAAGAAATTGCAATTATATTAAAATTTAAATCTTATATTACATATTTAAAATATGTTTACAAGAATTATTTATATATATAATCAAAATAATTATAATTTTAAATAAATTTGGGTAAATCACATAGTTCAATTTGTGTATTTCGATTAGGTTTCGGTTTGTATTTTGAATCCGGATTTTTCCAAAATAAATAATAAATCATAATAATTTTTCCATGCCATGCCCGGCCCATCACAAATCTATATAAAAGAGGGATGTACGTAGGTATAGGGCACAAACAAAAGAGGAGGCAGAAAAGAGAGAAATAGAGATCCCTCAGAAGAGAAATGGCGGATGTTATCTTGCAGATGTTGACCACCGGACAGGTATCGGTGGAACAGTGCGAGTCTATCCTACGCGGATTCCGTGGACAATCCAAAGTATCCACGTCTGAGGTAACCCTATCAAGATTACTTGGTATTGTAATTGTCCTATTTCGATGATCACACCACAATTAAACAAACTTGGGATTGTAATTGGTCTAACCTGTTAGGTCTATGGTTTAGATTTCGATGATCACGTTCCTATACCAATTAAATCAATCTCCTTCCTTTGTTTTATCATCAGATCACTCCTCAAAGATCAACAACTGGTATTGTTGAAATAGACGATCCAAGTAGGCCGCCCTTCACTCTGCGGCAGTTGTTTGACCACCGCACCTACATATCCGACGAAGTATTCTTCAGATGTGATCGAGGGCTCCAAGAATTAGACAAAGAATACGTTCGCCAAGTTCAAGAATCTGAGGTAACCCCTCATAATATTACTTTTTTTTTTTAATGAATGGATTGTTAACAATTGTTTTTTTTAGGCTTTCGATTTCGAAGTTGACGTTTGTATCCCACGTTTACGTGGACTTTCACCGTTTTATTTTCAAGAAAACAACAAAGAGCAGCAACCATCGTTAGAATTAGTTTTCTACGCTCGGTTGGGAGTTCATGGGTTCAACTTTCTGGAGGATAGGAACTTGCAGTACAAAGGCCTGCCAAAACTCACTAGCCACCATCCCATCCCTGGGTCTTACTATATTACTGTTGATGTTAAGGATGTTGATGATGGTTCGTCTCTAACTTTGCAAACTGTAGCCGCAAGACCGTACTTTCCCGAGTTGCTAGTCTGCATTGAAGGGGGCAGAATCAAACCTTCAAATAGAGCAGAAATCACAAGACGTGTTAGGCTACCACTTGCCACGATGAGTTATTGGTATAAGACCCATGATGTACCAATTACGCTTAGCTATTTGGCAGAACCACCAGAAGCTGATGATCCGAGATTCCATGAGCTTACGGAGCAGGAAATTAATGACTTTGATTGGCTTCATCTATATACTGACTTTTCACTTTTCCATGTTTGGGAGGAGGAGAAGCATGGATCTGATGATTCTTTTGTGACTAGAGAGACTCAGATTAAAAAGGTAATTGTGGAAACCAAATACGATGTTGATGCGCCGTTTGAGAAGGTCAAGTATAAAGATGTTCTCTTCCACATAAGATTCACAGCCAACAGCTGTGACTACACATCCGTACTGAGGAGATGTTCAGATCACGGATCAGGAAATATCTTCTTCCAAGTCAATTGCCACAAACAAACCTCCCCTGCTTGAACATCGATCATGTTGTTCATGTCGTTTACCTATCTATGGTTGTTGTATTTGTCTTCTGTCTCAAACAGCTTTGTGTCTTTTAACATTTTTGTGTGTGTTTCCCTGCAACTGAGATGTTTTGCTTGCTTTGTGTCTTTTTTCAAACACAAGCGTTTCTTGCTGCAAATGGCAGGTAAGAAGATATTAGACAAGAGAAGAGAAGAAGAAGAAACTTATGAGATATAACAGTAAAAAAAAAGTTTGAAGTTTTGCAATGTAAAGAGTATAATCGTTCTCTGGTGGGGTAATGTGTAAAGTCAGAAATGTAAAATCAAATAATTGATTTATTCTTCATTCTTTTCATAATCTTAGCGCCTACCAACAAACATGAATCAAAACGCTTACGTGTCGCGGCGTGAGAGCTTTTAGGATATTTTTTTATCTTTTGCGTTTTATTTCTTATATTATTGAATAATTTTTGTTGGCGAATTCTATAAATTATATTTTAAGCCCAACGAATTCGAACTTACATATAAAATTTTTAAGAATTAAATTTCTCCACATTGAAAACAATAAAAAACAAAATAAGAAATCTTCTAATATAAATAAGACGTTATCACATACAAAATCATTAAAGCGGACATTCGTCTAATAGGCCTGTAAATTTCGGTAAATGGATTGCGCCTACATTTACCGGAGTATGCATAATGCGGGTTTTTTTCTTTGAATAAGTTAGCAAAGTTTGATTAGTTATTTTGGCTTTCGATAATGGTCTTTCATAGATGCATGTCTCATAAATTGCCAACGGGTATCAGGAACTTTGATTAGTGGATTGGAGTCTGGACATTCGGTTTTCAGGTCAGTTTCACCAGAGTTCGGGTTTTTCGGGTTAAAAGATATAGGATCCGTTCGGGTTATTTACAAATACAGTTATGTTTGGTTCGAATCTATTCGGGTTCAGGCCGAGTATCATATATTTAACAAAACCTGACATGGAACCAAATATTATTCGGTTCTGGTTTTTTGATTTTTTGGTTTGAATTTTCAGGTTTTACATATTTTTGGTAAGAACTTTCGGTCTTACTTCAGGTAATTTGGGTTCGGTTTGGGTTTTGGTTCGACTTATTCATATAACCCACAATAATTGAAATAGCCTACTAAAATCTAAATTACCTTATCAAAACTATATACATGTGTATATCTTCAGGTCTATTCGAGTACGATTCAGGTCTCAAGTCTGTTCGGGTTCAAACGGAAACCCGAGTTAGAAAATATTAAAACCCGGTAGGATAATATGATAACCGAAAAACGGACCAAACCGGATTTTTTATGTCGATTCGGTTTCGGGTTTCGGATCTCGGGTTAAATGTTCAACCCTAAATTGATCAATTCTTGGTATTCTATGATATAACAAAATATTATTTATGAATATCATGTCCCGCGCAAGACGCGGGGTACTTACCTAGTATATATTAATTGAGAAACATTACTTGAGCTAAACAAGGAAATATAACACGTGTCATCATTAGAACAATTCTAAAAAACTAACAAAAATTCATTATTAGCCCATATATCAAAACCCATATAATTACATTACATATTTTCATTTCAAAAAGAGGTCACATATGTTGGTGCAACACAAACAAAAATCAGATATCAAATGTAATCTGATTTTTATACATTTTACATCACAAAAAAAGAAAATTGATGAGTATTTAACTATTTTTATACATTATAACCTTTTGTTAGGAGAATTTTGATACTTTTTAGTATAAAATTAAAGTTGATGAGTATTTTGTATTTAACAAAAGTTGTTGTGATAATATTTTATTTTACGAATCATCGAAAATATTTGACTAATGTGAGATATGTATCGTTTGATAAGATTAAAATATTTATAGTTATAACTAAATTATAAAATCATACCGAATATTCATTTTCTTATGAAGTTACAATTTTTTTATTATGTCCAAATTATACTCAGTGTTTTATTAAAATAATTGGTTTTTATAATATCCATAAAAATATTTGGTTTAAATGAAAACCAGTCTAAATTAAAATACAATTTTAATAATGCACACCTATTAATTTGACTTCATATTCTTATAATATATTAGAATTGACTATGATTTTTAATAGAAATTATTTATCTTTATATTCATTGTTAGTTAATCTCATAAAATGTTTTTCTATTTCTAAAGTAAACTATATATATATATATTAATCATGATATATGCTAAATATAAATATTTATTTTTTCTACATATTAAATTCCTTTTGGCAAATAATAAAGAAAGATAAAAATACATTAACGAAAACTCACTTACTATACAATAATTAGAGTTCAAATATTATTTCTTAACGAGATAAAGATACAATAACGAAAAATCATTTACTATACTATAATTAGATGTACTAATTTAAAAATAATTTATGGAAGCAAACAAAATAAAAGTGAGAACTTTGTGATTTTTCAAAAAGAATGAAATTCAATACATAAGAGAAAAATTTGATTTTTTTGGGTTTTTGTGAAAAGTATTTTACAAAGTTCGTAGATCAAAGAATTTGCACGACACAATGACCGTTGACGGTGTTGTACGTTCATCGTACTTGAGGCGGCGTGTTGTGCATTGGGTTTTTTTGAGACAGATGAAGACCTCTTATGTGATGTTATCCTTCCCTGAACCTAATTGTTCACTGTACATTTATTACAATATGTTTTCTTTACTTTTAAAATATCTTTTCTCTTAATTTTTACAATATTATTGAAATCAATTATTCCGCTTCTATTTAACAAATCACCACACATAATAGTTTTTTACAACATTCAAAATATACTTAACTTCCGCGCTTGGCGCGGGTCAAAATCTAGTATATACTAATTGAGAAACATTAGTGGGTTATTTATGGAAAAAAACACATGTCGCTCTCACAACGCTTCTCGCTTATTGGGTCCATATCATTTGATGAGTTAATTCATGGCCCATTACTTTTACAATGATCAAGAAGAGAAAGTATATGTAGGAACCTCATGGACTCTGGCCCATTAATTTACTTTGTGTATAAAAAAACTAACAACAATTCATTAATAGCCAACATATCAAAACCAATATAATTACATTACATTTTTCAGTTCAAAAAGAGGTCACATATGTTGGTGTAACACAAACAAAAATCAAATATCAAATGTAATCTGATTTTTATACATTTTATATCACAAAAAAAGAAAATTGATGAGTATTTTTATACATTATAACCTTTTGTTAGGAGAATTTTGATACTTTTTAGTATAAAATTAAAGTTGATGAGTATTTTGTATTTAAAAAAGTTGTTGTGAAAATTATTTTATTTTACGAATCATCGAAAATATTTGATTAATGTGAGATATTTATCGTTTGATGAGATTAAAATAATTATAGTTATAACTAAATTATAAAATCATATTGAATATTTATTTTCTTATGAAGTTACATTTTTTTATTATGTCTAAATTATACTCAGTGTTTTATTAAAATAATTGGTTTTTAAAATATCCATAAAAATGTTTGGTTTTAATCCTATCATATTCTATCCTATCCTATATATACTAATTGAGAAACATTATTTGAGCTTTACAAGGAAATATAACACGTGTCATCACTAGAACGATTCTAAAAAACTAACAACAATTCATTACTAGCCCACATATCAAAGCCCATATAATTACATTACATTTTTTCATTCAAAAAGAGGTCACATATGTTGGTGTAACACAATGAAATATCAAATATCAAATGTAATCTGATTTTTATACATTTTACATCACAAAAAAAAATTGATGAGTATTTTTATACATTATAACCTTTTGTTAGGAGAATTTAAATTCTTTTTAGTAAAAAATTAAAGTTGATGAGTATTTTGTATTTAAAAAAAGTTGTTGTGATAATTATTATTAGACTACTCATCGAAAATATTTGGCTAACGTGAGATATGTATCGTTTGATGAGATTAAAATAATTATAGTTATAACTATATTATAAAATCATACTGAATATTCATTTTCTTATGAAATTACAGTTTTTTTATTATGTCCAAATTATACTCAGTGATTTATTAAATAATTGGTTTTTAAATATCCATAAAAATGTTTGGCTTAAATGAAAACCAGTCTAAATTAAAATACAATTTCAATTATGCACACATATTAGTTTGATTTCATATTCTTATAATATATTATAATTGATTATGATTTTTAATAGAAATCAATTATCTTTATATTCATTTAATCTCATAAAATGTTTTAATATTTCTAAAGTAAACTATTTATATATATATATTTTTAATCATGATATATGCTAAATATAAATATTTATTTTTTCTACATATTAAATTCCTTTTGGCAAATAATATTAAAGAATGATAAAAATACAATAATGAAAAATCATTTTCTATACCATAATTAGAGTTCAAATATTCTTTCATAACTTTGTTGGTTATGAGATAAAAATACAATAACGAAAAATCACTTACTATACTATAATTAGATGTACTATTTTTAAAATAATTTATGGAAGCAAACAAAATAAAAATGAGAATTTTGTGGTTTTTCAAAAAGAGTGAAATTCAATATAGAAGATAGAAATTTGACTTTTCCGGGTTTTTGTGAAAAGTGTTTTACAAAGTTCGTGGATCAAAGAATTTTCACGATACAATGACCGTTTACGGTGTTGTTCATCGTACTTGAGGAGGTGTGTTGTGCATTAGGTCTTCTTGAGACAAATGAAGACCTTTCATGTTATGTTATCCTTCCCCGAACCTAATTGTTCACTATACCTTTATTACAATATGTTTTCTTTACTTTTAAAATATGTTTTCTCATAATTTTTACGATATTACTGAAATCAATGATTCCGCTTCTATTTAACAAATCACCACACAAAATAGTCTTTTACAACATTCAGAAATATTACATAACTCCCGCGAAAATAATTTATGGAAGCAAACAAAATAAAAATGAGAATTTTGTGGTTTTTCAAAAAGAGTGAAATTCAATATAGAAGATAAAAATTTGACTTTTCCGGGTTTTTGTGAAAATTGTTTTACAAAGTTCGTGGATCAAAGAATTTTCACGATACAAATGACCGTTTACGGTGTTGTTCATCGTACTTGAGAAGGCGTGTTGTGCATTAGGTCTTCTTGAGACAGATGAAGATATTTTATGTGATGTTATCCTTCCCCGAACCTAATTGTTCACTATACCTTTATTACAATATGTTTTCTTTACTTTAAAATATGTTTTCTCATAATTTTTACGATATTACTGAAATCAATGATTCTGCTTCTATTTAACAAATCACCACACAAAATAATCTTTTACAATATTCAAAAATATTACTTAACTCCTGCGCTTGGCGCGGGTTAGAATCTAGTCAATACTATTAATTGGGAAAATACTATTAATTGGGAAGGACAATTACATGTAATGTCATTGTATAAATTTTATTATAAGGTAATTTTAAATTAAACAAAAAATATATTCTATTTAATAGAATTAAAAGATAAACAAAATTAAAAAGATAAAATAAATATAAATATTAAAAATTATTCATAACTAATAGGATTAAAATAAAAGACGAAAATAAAAATAAATAGGTTACATAAGGAAAAATAAATTGTTATAAATATTTCAATTTTATGATAAACCATTCCACAATATTAATGATATATTTAAATTTTTTTAAAAAACAATTAACTTATAGAAAATTTTAGAATATTTGAATCGATGATGTAAAAAGTAATTAGAAGTATCCGAAATTTTTAAAAATCTATTTTTTTAATATTTTTTATACCTTTGCGAGATGTCATGCGTAATTTTGAGACGGGTCAAAATATATCATATTTAATTTATGATATATATATAATATTTAATATTGGAACATACATATATATGATTAAAAATTTATTTGTCACTATGTATCAATAAAAAAGTAATTTAAAATTATATAAAATTAATATTTTGTAAATATTACTCCCGTGCTGGATGCACGGGTAATAATCTAGTCTATATAATTATTTTTGAAGTACTAATTTAAAAATGTCCAAAAAATTACTCAATATTACACATTATGCCATTGAAAAAAAAAGAAATAATTTTGAACATTTAATTACGAAAAACCAAATAAAGAAATATTACAATCATCTCCAAAAATAAACTCAAAATATTAAGGAAATTATGTAAAAGTCATTTGGAAAACAAAATAAGAAATATGCAATTCACATAAATACACTATTACATAGTTTTTTTTATAAAAATACCATTAAAATTTTACTTAAATCAAAATACCATTAGATAGAGTATTTTTTAAAATCCATTACATTATTTTTAACAAAAATAACACACAAATTAAAAAGGAGTTTAATTATATTATTAAGAATTTTAAAACGAATTGAAACATTTTTTTTGTTAAAAATATCAAACAATAAAAAACAAAATAGTTTGTAAACGGGTTCAGTTTCCGGTTCGATTCTAAAAAAACAGAAGAAATTGCAATTATATTAAAATTTAAATATTATATTACATATTTAAAATATGTTTACAAGAATTATTTATATATATAATCAAAATAATTATAATTTTAAATAAATTTGGGTAAATCGCATAGTTCAATTTGTGTATTTCGATTAGGTTTCGGTTTGTATTTTGAATCCGGATTTTTCCAAAATAAATAATAAATCATAATAATTTTTCCATGCCATGCCCGGCCCATCACAAATTGATATAAAAGAGGGATGTACGTAGGTATAGGGCACAAACAAAAGAGGAGGCAGAAAAGAGAGAAATAGAGATCCCTCAGAAGAGAAATGGCGGATGTTATCTTGCAGATGTTGACCACCGGACAGGTATCGGTGGAACAGTGCGAGTCTATCCTACGCGGATTCCGTGGACAATCCAAAGTATCCACGTCTGAGGTAACCCTATCAAGATTACTTTGTATTGTAATTTAGGGTTTAGATTTCGATGATCACACCACAATTAAACAAACTTGGGATTGTAATTGGTCTAACCTGTTAGGTCTATGGTTTAGATTTCGACGATCACGTTCCTATACCAATTAAATCAATCTCCTTCCTTTGTTGTATCATCAGATCACTCCTCAAAGATCAACAACTGGTATTGTTGAAATAGACGATCCAAGTAGGCCGCCCTTCACTCTGCGGCAGTTGTTTGACCACCGCACCTACATATCCGACGAAGTATTCTTCAGATGTGATCGAGGGCTCCAAGAATTAGACAAAGAATACGTTCGCCAAGTTCAAGAATCTGAGGTAACCCCTCATAATATTACTTTTTTTTTTTTAATGAATGGATTGTTAACAATTGTTTTTTTTAGGCTTTCGATTTCGAAGTTGACGTTTGTATCCCACGTTTACGTGGACTTTCACCGTTTTATTTTCAAGAAAACAACAAAGAGCAGCAACCATCGTTAGAATTAGTTTTCTACGCTCGGTTGGGAGTTCATGGGTTCAACTTTCTGGAGGATAGGAACTTGCAGTACAAAGGCCTGCCAAAACTCACTAGCCACCATCCCATCCCTGGGTCTTACTATATTACTGTTGATGTTAAGGATGTTGATGATGGTTCGTCTCTAACTTTGCAAACTGTAGCCGCAAGACCGTACTTTCCCGAGTTGCTAGTCTGCATTGAAGGGGGCAGAATCAAACCTTCAAATAGAGCAGAAATCACAAGACGTGTTAGGCTACCACTTGCCACGATGAGTTATTGGTATAAGACCCATGATGTACCAATTACGCTTAGCTATTTGGCAGAACCACCAGAAGCTGATGATCCGAGATTCCATGAGCTTACGGAGCAGGAAATTAATGAATTTGATTGGCTTCATCTATATACTGACTTTTCACTTTTCCATGTTTGGGAGGAGGAGAAGCATGGATCTGATGATTCTTTTGTGACTAGAGAGACTCAGATTAAAAAGGTAATTGTGGAAACCAAATACGATGTTGATGCGCCGTTTGAGAAGGTCAAGTATAAAGATGTTCTCTTCCACATAAGATTCACAGCCAACAGCTGTGACTACACATCCGTACTGAGGAGATGTTCAGATCACGGATCAGGAAATATCTTCTTCCAAGTCAATTGCCACAAACAAACCTCCCCTGCTTGAACATCGATCATGTTGTTCATGTCGTTTACCTATCTATGGATGTTGTATTTGTCTTCTGTCTCAAACAGCTTTGTGTCTTTTAACATTTTTGTGTGTGTTTCCCTGCAACTGAGATGTTTTGCTTGCTTTGTGTCTTTTTTCAAACACAAGCGTTTCTTGCTGCAAATGGCAGGTAAGAAGATATTAGACAAGAGAAGAGAAGAAGAAGAAACTTATGAGATATAACAGTAAAAAAAAAGTTTGAAGTTTTGCAATGTAAAGAGTTTAATCGTTCTCTGGTGGGGTAATGTGTAAAGTCAGAAATGTAAAATCAAATAATTGATTTATTCTTCTTTCTTTTCATAATCTTAGCGCCTACCAACAAACATGAATCAAAACGCTTACGTGTCGCGGCGTGAGAGCTTTTAGGATATTTTTTTATCTTTTGCGTTTTATTTCTTATATTATTGAATAATTTTTGTTGGCTAATTCTATAAATTATATTTTAAGCCCAACGAATTCAGGCTTACATATAAAATTTTTAAGAATTAAATTTCTCCACATTGAAAACAATAAAAAACAAAATAAGAAATCTTCTAATATAAATAAGACGTTATCACATACAAAATCATTAAAGCGGACATTCGTCTAATAGGCTCGTAAATTTCGGTAAATGGATTGCGCCTTCATTTACCGGAGTATGCATAATGCGGGTTTTTTTCTTTGAATAAGTTAGCAAAGTTTGATTAGTTATTTTGGCTTTCGATAATGGTCTTTCATAGATGCATGTCTCATAAATTGCCAACGGGTATCAGAAACTTTGATTAGTGGATTGGAGTACGGACATTCGGTTTTCGGGTCGGTTTCACCGAGTTCGGGTTTTTCGGGTTAAAAGATATAGGATCCGTTCGGGTTATTTACAAATACGGTTATGTTTGGTTCGAATCTATTCGGGTTCAGGCCGAGTATCATATATTTAACAAAACCTGACAAGGAACCAAATATTATTCGGTTCTGGTTTTTTGATTTTTTGGTTTGAATTTTCGGGTTTTACATATTTTTGGTAAGAACTTTCGGTCTTACTTGGGTAATTTGGGTTCGGTTTGGGTTTTGGTTCGACTTATTCATATAACCCACAATAATTGAAATAGCCTACTAAAATCTAAATTACCTTATCAAAACTATATACATGTGTATATCTTCAGGTCTATTCGAGTACGATTCGAGTCTCAAGTCTGTTCGGGTTCAAACGAAACCCGAGTTAGAAAATATTAAAACCGGAGGATAATATGATAACCGAAAAACGGACCAAACCGGATTTTTTATGTCGATTCGGTTTCGGGTTTCGGATCTCGGGTTAAATGTTCAACCCTAAATTGATCAATTCATGGTATTCTATGATATAACAAAATATTATTTATGAATATCATGTCCCGCGCAAGACGCGGGGTACTTACCTAGTATATATTAATTGAGAAACATTACTTGAGCTAAACAAGGAAATATAACACGTGTCATCATTAGAACAATTCTAAAAAACTAACAAAAATTCATTATTAGCCCATATATCAAAGCCCATATATCAAAGCCCATATAATTACATTACATATTTTCATTTCAAAAAGAGGTCACATATGTTGGTGCAACACAAACAAAAATCAGATATCAAATGTAATCTGATTTTTATACATTTTACATCACAAAAAAAGAAAATTGATGAGTATTTAACTATTTTTATACATTATAACCTTTTGTTAGGAGAATTTTGATACTTTTTAGTATAAAATTAAAGTTGATGAGTATTTTGTATTTAACAAAAGTTGTTGTGATAATATTTTATTTTACGAATCATCGAAAATATTTGACTAATGTGAGATATGTATCGTTTGATAAGATTAAAATATTTATAGTTATAACTAAATTATAAAATCATACCGAATATTCATTTTCTTACGAAGTTACAATTTTTTTATTATGTCCAAGTTATACTCAGTGTTTTATTAAAATAATTGGTTTTTATAATATCCATAAAAATATTTGGTTTAAATGAAAACCAGTCTAAATTAAAATACAATTTTAATAATGCACACCTATTAATTTGACTTCATATTCTTATAATATATTAGAATTGACTATGATTTTTAATAGAAATTATTTATCTTTATATTCATTGTTAGTTAATCTCATAAAATGTTTTTCTATTTCTAAAGTAAACTATATATATATATATATATATTAATCATGATATATGCTAAATATAAATATTTATTTTTTCTACATATTAAATTCCTTTTGGCAAATAATAAAGAAAGATAAAAATACATTAACGAAAACTCACTTACTATACAATAATTAGAGTTCAAATATTATTTCTTAACGAGATAAAGATACAATAACGAAAAATCATTTACTATACTATAATTAGATGTACTAATTTAAAAATAATTTATGGAAGCAAACAAAATAAAAGTGAGAACTTTGTGATTTTTCAAAAAGAGTGAAATTCAATACATAAGAGAAAAATTTGATTTTTTTGGGTTTTTGTGAAAAGTATTTTACAAAGTTCGTAGATCAAAGAATTTGCACGACACAATGACCGTTGACGGTGTTGTACGTTCATCGTACTTGAGGCGGCGTGTTGTGCATTGGGTTTTTTTGAGACAGATGAAGACCTCTTATGTGATGTTATCCTTCCCTGAACCTAATTGTTCACTGTACATTTATTACAATATGTTTTCTTTACTTTTAAAATATATTTTCTCTTAATTTTTACAATATTATTGAAATCAATTATTCCGCTACTATTTAACAAATCACCACACATAATAGTTTTTTACAACATTCAAAATATACTTAACTTCCGCGCTTGGCGCGGGTCAAAATCTAGTATATACTAATTGAGAAACATTAGTGGGTTATTTATGGAAAAAAACACATGTCGCTCTCACAACGCTTCTCGCTTATTGGGTCCATATCATTTGATGAATTAATTCATGGCCCATTACTTTTACAATGATCAAGAAGAGAAAGTATATGTAGGAACCTCATGGACTCTGGCCCATTAATTTACTTTATGTATAGAAAAACTAACAACAATTCATTAATAACCAACATATCAAAACCAATATAATTACATTACATTTTTCAGTTCAAAAAGAGGTCACATATGTTGGTGTAACACAAACAAAAATCAAATATCAAATGTAATCTGATTTTTATACATTTTATATCACAAAAAAAGAAAATTGATGAGTATTTTTATACATTATAACCTTTTGTTAGGAGAATTTTGATACTTTTTAGTATAAAATTAAAGTTGATGAGTATTTTGTATTTAAAAAAGTTGTTGTGAAAATTATTTTATTTTACGAATCATCGAAAATATTTGATTAATGTGAGATATTTATCGTTTGATGAGATTAAAATAATTATAGTTATAACTAAATTATAAAATCATATTGAATATTTATTTTCTTATGAAGTTACATTTTTTTATTATGTCTAAATTATACTCAGTGTTTTATTAAAATAATTGGTTTTTAAAATATCCATAAAAATGTTTGGTTTTAATCCTATCATATTCTATCCTATCCTATATATACTAATTGAGAAACATTATTTGAGCTTTACAAGGAAATATAACACGTGTCATCACTAGAACGATTCTAAAAAACTAACAACAATTCATTACTAGCCCACATATCAAAGCCCATATAATTACATTACATTTTTTCATTCAAAAAGAGGTCACATATGTTGGTGTAACACAATGAAATATCAAATATCAAATGTAATCTGATTTTTATACATTTTACATCACAAAAAAATTTGATGAGTATTTTTATACATTATAACCTTTTGTTAGGAGAATTTAAATTCTTTTTAGTAAAAAATTAAAGTTGATGAGTATTTTGTATTTAAAAAAAGTTGTTGTGATAATTATTATTAGACTACTCATCGAAAATATTTGGCTAACGTGAGATATGTATCGTTTGATGAGATTAAAATAATTATAGTTATAACTATATTATAAAATCATACTGAATATTCATTTTCTTATGAAATTACAGTTTTTTTATTATGTCCAAATTATACTTAGTGATTTATTAAATAATTGGTTTTTAAATATCCATAAAAATGTTTGGCTTAAATGAAAACCAGTCTAAATTAAAATACAATTTCAATTATGCACACATATTAGTTTGATTTCATATTCTTATAATATATTATAATTGATTATGATTTTTAATAGAAATCAATTATCTTTATATTCATTTAATCTCATAAAATGTTTTAATATTTCTAAAGTAAACTATTTATATATATATATTTTTAATCATGATATATGCTAAATATAAATATTTATTTTTTCTACATATTAAATTCCTTTTGGCAAATAATATTAAAGAATGATAAAAATACAATAATGAAAAATCATTTTCTATACCATAATTAGAGTTCAAATATTCTTTCATAACTTTGTTGGTTATGAGATAAAAATACAATAACGAAAAATCACTTACTATACTATAATTAGATGTACTATTTTTAAAATAATTTATGGAAGCAAACAAAATAAAAATGAGAATTTTGTGGTTTTTCATAAAGAGTGAAATTCAATATAGAAGATAGAAATTTGACTTTTCCGGGTTTTTGTGAAAAGTGTTTTACAAAGTTCGTGGATCAAAGAATTTTCACGATACAATGACCGTTTACGGTGTTGTTCATCGTACTTGAGGAGGTGTGTTGTGCATTAGGTCTTCTTGAGACAAATGAAGACCTTTCATGTTATGTTATCCTTCCCCGAACCTAATTGTTCACTATACCTTTATTACAATATGTTTTCTTTACTTTTAAAATATGTTTTCTCATAATTTTTACGATATTACTGAAATCAATGATTCCGCTTCTATTTAACAAATCACCACACAAAATAGTCTTTTACAACATTCAAAAATATTACATAACTCCCGCGAAAATAATTTATGGAAGCAAACAAAATAAAAATGAGAATTTTGTGGTTTTTCAAAAAGAGTGAAATTCAATATAGAAGATAGAAATTTGACTTTTCCGGGTTTTTGTGAAAATTGTTTTACAAAGTTCGTGGATCAAAGAATTTTCACGATACAAATGACCGTTTATGGTGTTGTTCATCGTACTTGAGAAGGCGTGTTGTGCATTAGGTCTTCTTGAGACAGATGAAGATCTTTTATGTGATGTTATCCTTCCCCGAACCTAATTGTTCACTATACCTTTATTACAATATGTTTTCTTTACTTTTAAAATATGTTTTCTCATAATTTTTACGATATTACTGAAATCAATGATTCTGCTTCTATTTAACAAATCACCACACAAAATAATCTTTTACAATATTCAAAAGTATTACTTAACTCCTGCGCTTGGCGCGGGTTAGAATCTAGTCAATACTATTAATTGGGAAAATACTATTAATTGGGAAGGACAATTACATGTAATGCCATTGTATAAATTTTATTATAAGGTAATTTTAAATTAAACAAAAAATATATTCTATTTAATAGAATTAAAAGATAAACAAAATTAAAAAGATAAAATAAATATAAATATTAAAAATTATTCATAACTAATAGGATTAAAATAAAAGACGAAAATAAAAATAAATAGGTTACATAAGGAAAAATAAATTGTTATAAATATTTCAATTTTATGATAAACCATTCCACAATATTAATGATATATTTAAATTTTTTTAAAAAACAATTAACTTATAGAAAATTTTAGAATATTTGAATCGATGATGTAAAAAGTAATTAGAAGTATCCGAAATTTTTAAAAATCTATTTTTTTAATATTTTTTATACCTTTGCGAGATGTCATGCGTAATTTTGAGACGGGTCAAAATATATCATATTTAATTTATGATATATATATAATATTTAATATTGGAACATACATATATATGATTAAAAATTTATTTGTCACTATGTATCAATAAAAAAGTAATTTAAAATTATATAAAATTAATATTTTGTAAATATTACTCCCGTGCTGGATGCACGGGTAATAATCTAGTCTATATAATTATTTTTGAAGTACTAATTTAAAAATGTCCAAAAATTACTCAATATTACACATTATGCCATTGAAAAAAAAGAAATAATTTTGAACATTTAATTACGAAAAACCAAATAAAGAAATATTACAATCATCTCCAAAAATAAACTCAAAATATTAAGGAAATTATGTAAAAGTCATTTGGAAAACAAAATAAGAAATATGCAATTCACATAAATACACTATTACATAATTTTTTTATAAAAAATACCATTAAAATTTTACTTAAAATCAAAATACCATTAGAAAGAGTATTTTTTAAAATCCATTACATTATTTTTAACAAAAATAACACACAAATTAAAAAGGAGTTTAATTATATTATTAAGAATTTTAAAACGAGTTGAAACATTTTTTTTGTTAAAAATATCAAACAATAAAAAACAAAATAGTTTGTAAACGGGTTCAGTTTCCGGTTCGATTCTAAAAAAACAGAAGAAATTGCAATTATATTAAAATTTAAATCTTATATTACATATTTAAAATATGTTTACAAGAATTATTTATATATATAATCAAAATAATTATAATTTTAAATAAATTTGGGTAAATCGCATAGTTCAATTTGTGTATTTCGATTAGGTTTCGGTTTGTATTTTGAATCCAGATTTTTCCCAAATAAATAATAAATCATAATAATTTTTCCATGCCATGCCCGGCCCATCACAAATCTATATAAAAGAGGGATGTACGTAGGTATAGGGCACAAACTAAAGAGGAGGCAGAAAAGAGAGAAATAGAGATCCCTCAGAAGAGAAATGGCGGATGTTATCTTGCAGATGTTGACCACCGGACAGGTATCGGTGGAACAGTGCGAGTCTATCCTACGCGGATTCCGTGGACAATCCAAAGTATCCACGTCTGAGGTAACCCTATCAAGATTACTTGGTTTTGTAATTGTCCTATTTCGATGATCACACCACGATTAAACAAACTTGGGATTGTAATTGGTCTAACCTGTTAGGTCTATGGTTTAGATTTCGACGATCACGTTCCTATACCAATTAAATCAATCTCCTTCCTTTGTTGTATCATCAGATCACTCCTCAAAGATCAACAACTGGTATTGTTGAAATAGACGATCCAAGTAGGCCGCCCTTCACTCTGCGGCAGTTGTTGGACCACCGCACCTACATATCCGACGAAGTATTCTTCAGATGTGATCAAGGGATCCAAGAATTAGACAAAGAATACGTTCGCCAAGTCAAAGAATATGAGGTAACCCCCTCATAATATTACTTTTTTTTTAATGAATGGATTGTTAACAATTGTTTTTTTTAGGCTTTCGAAGTTGACGTTTGTATCCCACGTTTTAGTGGACTTTCACCGTTTTATTTTCAAGAAAACAACAAAGAGCAGCAGCAACCACCGTTAGAATTAGTTTTCTACGCTCGGTTGGGAGTTCATGGGTTCAACTTTCTGGAGGATAGGAACTTGCAGTACAAAGGCCTGCCAAAACTCACTAGCCACCATCCCATCCCTGGGCCTTACTTTATTACTGTTGATGTTAAGGATGTTGATGATGGTTCGTCTCTAACTTTGCAAACTATAGCCGCAGGACCGTACTTTCCCGAGTTGCTAGTCTGCATTGAAGGGGGCAGAATCAAACCTTCAAATAGAGCAGAAATCACAAGACGTGTTAGGCTACCACTTGCCACGATGAGTTATTGGTACAAGACCCATGATGTACCAATTACGCTTAGCTATTTGGCAGAACCACCAGAAGCTGATGATCCGAGATTCCATGAGCTTACGGAGCAGGAAATTAATGACTTTGATTGGCTTCGTCTATATACTGACTTTTCACTTTTCCATGTTTGGGAGGAGGAGAAGCATGGATCTGATGATTCTTTTGTGACTGGAGAGACTCAGATTAAAAAGGTAATTGTGGAAACCATACAGGATGTTGATGCGCCGTTTGAGAAGGTCAAGTATAAAGATGTTCTCTTCCACATAAGATTCACAGCCAACAGCTGTGACTACACATCCGTACTGAGGAGATGTTCAGATCACGGATCAGGAAATATCTTCTTCCAAGTCAATTGCCACAAACAAACCTCCCCTGCTTGAACATCGATCATGTTGTTCATGTCGTTTACCTATCTATGGATGTTGTATTTGTCTTCTGTCTCAAACAGCTTTGTGTCTTTTTAACATTTGTGTGTGTGTTTCCATGTAACTGAGATGTTTTGCTTGCTTTTTTTTCAAAAACGATCCGAGATGTTGCTGTGTTTAAATTTGTCTTTTATCATTTTGTACAAGTAGATAGGTAGGCTAGTTACTCTAACCAAACTTTGTAAAGTCAGAAATGTAAAATCATTGATTTATTCTTCATTCTTTTCATAGTCTTAGCGCCTACCAACAAACTTGAATAAAAGGTTTCTCTCTATTGCTTCTTGCAGAACCTGAAAGTAGTTGCTCTGTCTTTGTTTCATTTCTCAACATGTAGTTTCCTTCCCTTCATGTCTAAGCATAAACCTAACTACTTTTTTTCATCTCAGCATATTCTACTTCTATAACTATCTAGGAACAAGCCGTGACCACTGCAGAACCCAACTTCTTTGATTTAGAATCAGATGATGAGGTCTAAAACAAATCATAGCCAAGAGATCAAGCTTCTCCTTGTTTGTCTTCTTGCGGCTTTCATTCTCATCTTCATCGTTAGATCATCTCTGCCATCTTCACAGTACAACCAGTCCGCAAAAGAGACGATATCAGGGGGTTGCTCTGGTTCCTGCAATAAGCTACCGCGTTCCCTCGCACAAGCCCTGATCCATTACTCCACTTCGGTAATCACACCGCAACAAACACTCAAGGAAATAGTGGTTAGCAGTAGAGTACTTGACAAGAAGTCACCTTGCAATTTCTTGGTGTTTGGTTTAGGCCATGACAGCCTCATGTGGAGCTCTCTCAACTATGGAGGCCGGACGGTTTTTCTTGAAGACGATGAAGCATGGATAAAACAGATCAAGAGACGGTTTCCGATGCTAGAGTCATACCATGTAACATACGACAGTAAAGTCGACCAAGCAGATAATCTCATAGAAGTTGGGAAAGGACCTGAATGCACAGCTATTGGAGATATAAAGTACTCAATGTGTCAATTAGCACTCAAGGGTTTGCCTGCAGAAATCTATGAGACTAGTTGGGATCTAATCATGGTCGATGCACCTACTGGCTACTACGCCGAGGCTCCTGGGAGGATGACAGCAATTTACACAGCGGGAATGATGGCGAGGAACAAAAAACAGGGAGGAGAGACAGATGTGTTTGTGCATGATGTGAACAGGGAAATAGAAGACAAGTTCTCTAAGGCTTTCCTGTGTGAAGGGTATATGAAGAAACAGGAAGGGAGACTAAGACATTTTGTTATCCCTAGCTATATAGATGCATTAGAATCAGAATCTAATAGGCCCTTTTGTCCATAGTCAACATATGTTACCTTTTCTGTTTCTCCAAATCTGAAACTCTTCATCTTCCTTGATTTTCTCCTACTTATTCATAGGGTTATAGCCAGTATTGCAGAGCCTACACGATAAAGTCAAACCAAGTGTTCCTGTGAACATTCGCCCCTGCTAAGCTGCAGCAGTATTAGGAAATTTAGAGAGCTGGGAAAGAGACAATATTAGTATAAATACGCAAAACGAAGAAGGAATTTGTGTTACTGATATAAAAGCAAGACATTATATTAAAATATCAAAATCCCTGTAAACTCCCTAGCCTTCAAGCTCCGATTTGTAGTTGGAACGTGTCCCATACTTTTCTTTTGAACTACCTGTGAAACAGGAGGAAATTCTTAGGTAGGAGTGGTACACAGTTCAGTTTGGTTGATGAGAAAGAAATAGAGTATCCGTGCTGGTCTGATAGGAAACAAATATAATGAAGATGTGCCATATTACACTAGTTTTTACCTGTTAACAAAGATGGCGGTTGGACTGCCCGGAGATGGAGGGTTCTGACTTAACAGTGAAGCATGTGTCCCAGCTTGAGCAACATCATTAGGGTCACTTGCAGAATAAATTTGAACCTCTTCAAGACCAAGTTGCCGCTTGATCAAGTCCATGTTACTTTGAAGAACTTCAATCTCTCCAAAAGGCAGCCTCAAGTTTAGAGCCTGAGCACCAAGAGCTATTGCCTCGTCTTTCTTGAATTTAAGGAAAGGCATGCAAAGCTTCTGAATTTGCTTGAAGTTTCCTGCTTCTCCATCCTTCTGCAATATCTCCTTAAGTTCTGCAAGAATTTCAGCATCAGGGGAAAAACGACGGGTTTGTTGGTCAAATTTGCTTTGTAGAATCTCGAGACAGTGAGCTCTCCATCCATCAAATTGTTCATTCACATATACTAGGCCTTTCAACTTCTCCTCTGCCACAGCTGTTACTTGAGCACCTTTCTTAGCAGCCTTCTTGGAACCCAAGAGCTGTTTTTGTAGAAGCTTTCTCATTAAGATGATAGAATCTTGCAAATACTTGTTAGCACCCTTGAGAACCAAATCTGGCTCGTTTGATGTTGGCCAGCCTGCTGTTACCACAGAGCCTTCCTTCTTTAACAGTTTCCTCCATACATATTCTGCAAACTGTGGGCAGATTGGTTCAATTAGGCGTGTTTGCACATCCATAAAGTTCAGTATCAGGTCATGGTTCATGCCGCCACTGCCGCAAGAGAGTCTATACTCATCCCGAGCAGCTTGTAAGTCGTAAAACCCATTCTTAAGCGCCTCCCGAAACAAACAATCTTTGTAGGCCTTTTCAGTCAATCTGATAGCAATGTTCATGTCATTTTCAAACACTTTATCAGCATATGTAGATGGAGGGCCCGTTCTCAAAGAGGATTCAGCAGCCAATACTTCTTCCATCCATGTTAGCTCTTTTGTCAGCCGTAAAATTGCAGCATTTGCAGTTTCAAATACAAAATTTGCATCGTCAACGCCGTCACCAGCATCAGCCAAAGAAAATCTCGTAGCAGTGGCAGAGAATTCTTCAATAGCCTGGCGCAGGGTTCTAAAATTTCCAGTTGACTTTGACATTTTTTCAGAATTCAGCATAATGTGCCCATTACATCTGATGCCACGTGGCCAGTTACGTTTAGCCATCAGCGCAGTGTGGTTGTAGATGAAAAATGTCAAATGATTCTGAATAAGATCCTTCCCTGAAACTCGAAGATCTAGCGGATACCAGTAGTCAAATTCCTGCTTCATTTTGCCTAAAACATCTGTAGGAATGTCAGATGATTTTGGGTACTGACCATCACAGAAGAGATACTCCCAAACTTCATCATTCATCTGTTGATGACGAATCAAAGAATTGCTGCCTTTGTACATGTCTCCATCGTGAAAGATATGGGCAACTGTATAATAGGCCATATAAAGAGAGGAATCCGATAAGGATTCCACAAGGAACTGTTCATCCCAGGGAATACGAGTTCCAAGACCAAAAGACCGTGAGCAAGCCCACTGATTGAGCCAGCTCAATGTGTGCTCAAAACCATGCCTTGTTTCTTCAGAGTAGAGATTCATTTTTGACAAGCATTCTTCAGCCATTTTCCGCCATTCTGATTCGCCGTACGTTATGTACCACTGATCTGTAAGAGCCACGACACACTGATCACCTGATCTTGACATCACCTGCTTCTCGGGTTCACTGTATATAATTGCCTCGCCAGACTCAATAAGCTTTGTCTTGATAATGGGTTTGATTTCTTGAACTTTCCTACCAACAAACTCTCCAATAAGCATGGTCCCTTCCGTGAATCCTTTCAGGTATGTCAACCTCTTAGCCTCTACAAGCTTGTCCTTATCATTTTGACTTTTAATTTTCAGATCCATGCAGACCTTCTCGGCAGCCTTGTCGCCAAATTCAGGAATGTTGATAATCGGTACAATTTCAGAGGGCACCCACTCATCTTTCACACCATACTTTGCTCGAAGAGCAGGCTTTGCTTTTAAATCATGTAAAGCCATGTAATCATCAGGTGCATCACTAGGCACGCTGGTGACAATCCCGGTACCTTTGTTTGTCAGAATCGTTAACATGGGCAAAGCATAGATGATCTCGTTCACTGACAATGGAGACCTTAAAGGGAGTCCAATCAGATCGTGCCCAGTCAGCTCAACCAAGCAGGAAGGCTTCTCAGGGATCTTTGAGAAGTTCTGGTAGGCAAGGTTGAGTGCAGCTCTTTCCGTAACAATGAAGACATCAGTTTCATTAATTTCGTAAGCTCCATATTTCCCATCTGGAAGTACCCATGCGTTTGTTTGTCCATACATTGTCTCAGGCCTCAAAGTAGCCGCAGCCAAAAACACTCTCTTTCCCTCCAAAGAACCCAGTTTCACAGGAAATGGCTGTACTACTTCCATCTTAATAAGAGTATACTCTTGAGGCTGAACACCTTCACCAGTAGCACGGTCGTGATCAGCACAAGGCTGGCCATCTAAAGGAGAGAATATCGTGTACCTACGGTCTTTGACAATCTTTCCCATAGATTTCAACTTCCTCATCTGCCACCTTACAAATGCGTCAAAGAACGGATTAACATCAGTGGTAACGAATGACCGCCTCCAATCACAACCCAACCCATACGCCTTGAGATCTTCAACAGCCAACGGAGGAAAGTAATACAACCATTCATACGGATCTTGGAATCTCACAATCTCACTGTCGGAGAGACCAAAACTGCGCATAATCTCCCACTGGAAAACCTGACCACCAGATTTTGCAGCTACCTTGGACTTTTTCCCCCTGAACTGATCAGGTAAAGCCGGTGTATCACTACTCTCCTCCTCAACTTCTGGAGCATGTTTAGTATTATCTTCAGCAGTAAACACAGGAGGGTTACCATACTGCTGAATCTCGCGAGAAAGCTTATCTGCAGAGGCTTTAATAGGCATACCAGTACAGTGAAACCCAAAAGGAAGAAGCACATTAGCACCTCTCAATCTATGATAAGCAGAAGCAAAATCGACCTTGGATAGTGAGAAGGCATGACCAATGTGTAGATAACCATTCATATAAGGGAAAGGGAAAGTCGAGTAGAATTTTTCTCCTGGTTTCGGAAGATCCTTACGAGATTCAGCTTTGAATACTTCCTCGTCTTCCCACAATTTTCGTACAGACACTTCGATCTCGAGAAGACGATCTCTCCTCGCGTAGCTTTTCGATTCAGATGCCATATCGTGACAGTGCCTGCCCAAAAAACAGAATCAAACCAAAAAAAAAAATCAGTAGCTTGAGGGAGAAACAAAAGGAGAAAAGTCGCTATGAGAGAATAACCTTGTGGATGATGAAGATCGAGAAATCACTGATTCAGTCCAACGCGAAAGCAATCTGAGATTTGATAGTGAAGGAGCCACAGTAAGAGACGATGAAGAAGAAGAAGAAAGTAGATGATATAGCTAGGGCTTTTCTGCATATACCCAAACACAAGAGTTAACGGCCGTTACGTCCGACACAAGAGTTAACGGCCGTTACGTCCGATTCACTTTAACGGCCGTTACGTCCGATTCACTTTAACGGCCGTTACGTCCGATTCACTTTTAGCGGAATCGGATTCTACTGAACCAGTCTCGGACCATAAACGGGTCAAAATCAAACCCAATTAAACAAAAGCTAAACCAAAAAATCAGAAACTTAAACCAAACAAAACCGAGACTTAAACCGCATTGCATTTAAATAAAGCCCTAGTTTCAGATCTTGCATGTATACCACTTTTTATACCATTGTTCTCTCCGCTTGATTGTTGCTTCTTCTTCTCTCTCGATATTTGCTATTCGCAGGTAAGATCCAATCTTCACTATCATCGTATCATTGAACGATCTCAGTGTTTTACTTGGAACCAGATCCGATCTTAGAAGCCTAAGCTCGCATTAGATCTCCGTGAAAGCAATGGCTTTGGTGAGTACTCTATTGAATAATCATTCGTCTCTGTTACTTTCATGCATGTAATCATCTAAGCTTATGTTTACACACGAGCTTCGCTTATTAGTGGTCTTATGTTATTTTGGGATCAACAGGTAATGCACACTTACAAGGGAAACAAAGGTGCAGACAAAGCACTTATTGTCGCTGAGTACACTGGTGTGAAAATTGATGTGCCTTGTGATTTTGAGATGGGTGTCGCTAACAAGACACCAGAGTTTCTCAAGATGAACCCTTTGGGAAAGGTTTGTTTAGTGATTAAGCTTAACAATGGTTTTTTTGAATCGATTTTTTTTTTGGGTTTATAGCTTACCAAAAGCTAAACTGATCTTGCAAGGTTCCGGTGCTTGAGACTCCAGAAGGTGCGATATTTGAGAGTAACGCCATTGCCCGTTATGGTAAAAACTAAACTATTATCATCATTCTCCTTCACTTGTCTCTCCATTCTCTTGTTTTAAATCGTTTGTTGTCAATTTGTGTATATAATCGTTTTGCAGTAAGCCGTTTGAACGGTGAGAACTCCTTGAATGGATCTTCCCTGATGGAATGTGTAAGTTCTTGTTTTTTTTTGTTTCTCTTCTCTAATATACTTGCACCTATTGGTTAGTATCTCAATGTTTCTATGCGTGCTGTTACTCTGCAGGCGCATATTGAGCAATGGAGCGATTTCTCTTCATTGGAGGTTTATGTAAACATCTTGAAGTGGTTTGGCCCAAGAATGGGATTTATGCCATACAGTGTTCCGGTAAAGCTTTTTTTTTTTACTTTGTTGGTTTTCTTATTCACCCTCTGTGTATTGAAATCTTGCTACTCTCTTCACTATATTAATAGTAAAAATCTGTTTTTTTTCCTTAATTTGAAATATTTTATGAATATAGGGTGAGGAAGCGGCTATATCTGCGTTGAAAAGAGCACTTGATGCTCTGAACACGCATCTCGCTTCCAACACTTACCTTGTTGGACACTCTATTACCCTTGCTGATATCATCACTGTCTGCAACTTGAACCTGGGATATGCTACTGTCATGACCAAGAGCTTTACCTCTGCATTCCCTCATGTCGAGAGATACTTCTGGACCTTGATTAACCAACCAAACTTCAAGAAGGTGGTGGGTGATGTTAAACAGACTGAAACAGTTCATCCTTTTGTTTCCCAGAAAGCTGCAGAGCCTGCAAAGCCCAAGGTGGAGCCTAAGAAAAAGGTAGCCCCTGTAGCAGAGGCACCTAAGCCCGCTGAAGAGGAAGAGGCACCAAAGCCCAAAGCCAAGAACCCTCTTGACTTGCTACCACCAAGCCCGATGGTTCTTGATGACTGGAAGAGGCTTTACTCAAACACCAAATCTAACTTCCGCGAGGTTGCTATTAAAGGTGTGGTGAGATCTTCTCTTTACCAAGTTATACGGGTTTTTTTGGTCACCCTGTTTGATATTGTTTCTCGATGTAGGATTCTGGGACATGTATGACCCAGAGGGATACTCATTGTGGTTCTGTGACTACAAATACAATGATGAGAACATGGTTTCATTCGTCACCCTCAACAAGGTGGGAGGGTTCCTTCAGCGAATGGACTTGGCACGTAAATACGCCTTTGGAAAGATGCTGATTTGCGGGTCAGAAGGTCCTTTCAAGGTGAAGGGTTTATGGCTGTTCCGTGGACCAGAGATCCCAAAGTTCATAATGGATGAGGTGTACGACATGGAGCTATACGAGTGGACCAAAGCCGATATCTCAGATGAAGCCCAGAAAGAACGTGTTAGCCAGATGATCGAAGACGCTGAGCCGTTTGAAGGTGAAGCTCTCTTGGATGCCAAGTGCTTCAAGTGAAAAGGACAAGTGGTTTTGGTTTGATACTTTCACTGGACCAAGTGTTGTTTTTGATATTATGAGTCTGTTAAGACTGTTAAAAGACAAGGTTATTGGTCTCGTCTCTTCTGTTTTTGACAGGACAAGATTGTGGTCTAAGTAATGCTTAAGGAACATAAATTTATTTTATGTTTTAAGCAAATTACTCTGTTTTGCAAATTGGTCGTAAATGGTTGCAAGTTATAATTTCTTTTAGTTGAATATTGTAGTCTACGAAGACGGTTTTAGCCAATCCTAGAAAAGCAAGACTAAATTTGATTATTATTTATTGGCCCGAAACCAAATGAATTTGTTAATTTACGACCAAACATAAATATATCAAAAAGTAAGTCTGTTTGTGATTCTTTACTTTTTTTGCTTTAAATTAATCATCGAAAGTTGATCTACCAGAAGAAACTTGTTGTTGGCTTCATCGCAAGCCAAGTCTCATCGATACCAGAGATAAGATGAGAGAGACATCATCAGCTTCTTGTCTTTCATGGCGTCGCCGTCTGCCATTACTCTTCGCTTCGATTTCTCTGCAGGTTATCTTAGGTTCGTCTTCCTCACTTGGTTGGATTTATGTCAATTTCTTGAGCTGAATTTTGACACTTTTGTAGATTTTGTGTTAAATTAAAATTAAAATTAAATCTCTACATGCATAAGGCTTCTCTATGCCTTTGTCCGTTACTTTATTTATCTGTTAGAGTACATCTCGATTAATCTACAAAACCTTGGCCACACAGACAAAACACAGTAAGATTTCGTGTTGTTATTGTTACTGTTCAAATCTTGGGTTTTTTTTTATTGTTGCTGATTTGAAACATGTTCTCTGCAAGATTCGTTAGTCATAAGTTATATAGTCTTCTTCGGACATAACCTATTTGTTCAAAATGGTTGATGTGTTTTGATATTTTGGCAGGACTATCTGATGATACAAAGAATACAAAAACAGGAACCAAAGCAGAATCTCACACTTCTTCTTCAAGCAACACAGGCATTAAAGTGTTCCTGATACTACTTGGTTTAGTATTTGTGGCCATGTTCTCCTTCTTCCTATACAAACTATGGCAGAAGAAGAAACGCGACGAGCAGTACGCTCGACTGTTGAAGCTGTTCGAAGAAGACGATGAACTTGAGGTTGAGTTAGGCCTTCGTAACTAAAAACACACAAATTATTACAAATTTGTTTACTTCTGTGTTGGCCTATCTGTTCATGTAAAGATAAAAATAGAGTAAGAATCAGCAGTATCTTTGGCTTATGCGTTACACATGATCTAGAACGAGATTATATTTTCATAAATACCATTTATTAGTACTTGCCAAAGGTTATTGATGCTAAACCAACAGAAACCACAAAATTAAAGAATAAACTAAATGACAAAATAAATTAATTGAGCAGTCCAAGCGTTAAGAAACTTATCACTTCGTAGCGTGAAGATCCTTTGCATTGCCAAAGCGACCGTGTCATGGTTTCGAAAGCGAAATTTGATCATCAATCTCCTTATTGTTAGGTGGTCTTAGCACGCTTGGTGGTAAAAGGCGACATGCTTGGACTCGGACAAGGGCTTAAACTCAAACTCTTTTCCCTGAGTGTACCATTCAGAGCCGCTAACTCCTTGAGCTGTTGCCTCTTGTAGGCGTCCATTGATTCGTCCTGTAGAGTGCAGAACAAGATCATGTGAACACGAATCGTGAGATGTTTTTTTTATTTTTTGTGTAAAAAGAGTGTACCATTGGCATTAGGAGTGATTTCAGGAAATCCACCGCATGCTCCAAATGCAAGTTTATTATGTCCTCTGGAAGCTCGGCTTCGATCAGTAAATGTAGTGGCTCGCTGAGATGTTCATACCCTGGCTTACCTTTTAGGTTTTCCTCCTGTATAGAAAGACAAACACTATATTGATAAGCCTCAACACCATATGAATCATATATGAGTAGATAAAAACTCAGAAAGAAACTAAATTCAGAATCTGTATCAGACTTAGGCACCTAATAGCTTGGCCAGGTTTCAAGATTTTAACTGCTAATGTGAACAGAAGTAGTCGCTGATAATGCACGAGAAAACAGTTCATCACTCCAAATAAGAGCTGGTAATGCTCTAAGAAAAGGCTGAAGACAAGGTTACGCAGAAGAAAGAACATGATGTTGCCAGAGACCGTAAAGCAAATTACAAATGCCTATATAACTAGTTGGCAAGTAAAAACCATGAGATGAAGCCAGGTTTTGAAATGATTCTTCTATAGTAATACGGTTGCAGACTAGCAGTTGAACAATGATCAATAGAATACTTCAGAGAATCAATTGTAAAGGAATCATACCTTGACAGTGTCCTTCATAGATCCTCGACCTCTAATAAACACCCTACAGTGTGTTGCCAGCTCAACTCTTTTTAGCGAGTTTCCACGTGGCCCCAGAATCCGCCCAATAAAATTATACTGCAAGGTTCAGCGGATTTAAACTAGAGAGACCAACACAGGTGTAAGACTATATTTAGCTAAAAACATAAAAAAGCTTACGGTTGGATATTTATCGGCAGGCACATCAAGTCTAATAATTTTTTTCACAATGGGTGCAGTAGGGAGCCCAGGCGCCCCAACCCAGCCCATAGAAGCAGGAGAGCGAAATGGAGAAACTCTTTGGAGATGAAAGTTTTCCTGAAGAGAGCAAGCAGTCAATATCAAATTATCAATAGAACAACTTTTTGGTTTTAGTATCCTTAGAAAGACAATCAATATATCTTACATCAGCAGAGAATTTACCTCTGAATGTATCATTGGCCATCCATCTAAATCATGCTTTCTATTTATAGGCTGGCCAAGCGAACCAAACGGACTGCCATGCTCATATCTCTCAATATCAGAAATATTAGAGACCCTTCTGATCTCTGCAAAGACAAAAACAAAAGGAACCGCGACACTTGAACATCAGGGAAGTTTTGTATAGATCAAGCTATAATATACTTGTCCTCTAACTCTTACAAATTATATACAACATGTTAGTGCCTTAGTGGTAGAAACAAGGAGATACTAATACTAAAAGCAAAAAGAGCTTGATAAGGAAGCCGACCTTGATTTAGGAGTCTGCAAGCATGTGACATAATTTGAGAAAAGGGACCCAACTTTTGTCTCTCATAAAGTAATTCGGTCAAGTACCTGCATTATATAAGAAAACGTAAGTTACAGTGAGAAGGTTCACAATGGAGTCAACAAAACACATGTAAACAAAACATTAGGAAAAATACATCTGCAAAATCACTTCTAAAACATAGTAAAAACTATAGCCTTTGTATATACAACAAGTCCTCAAGAACACATTCTATGAAAAAATGGACATTGTGAAGTGAGACTAAGTTCAAAAATTCTCAACACACATCAAAAAAACAAAGCAGAGCAATATCAATCAACAAAACATAGACACACGCACACAACAAACACAGTTCGTATTCTTCTAAGTTAGAAGTTCTAACTAAACAATTCCACAAAAAAGAAACAGATCCATAAAAAAACAATCTAATGAGAGAGATAGAGAGGGAGTAAATAAAACCTTTCGCGATCAGAGGGAAGAAAAGGGGATCGATTAGGAGAAGAAGTGAATCCAGAGAGAGGAAACTGGAAGAAACTACCAGGAGATATCCTCTCTTCTATCGCCGCCGCTAAACCAGCCCCAGATTCCATCATCTGTAGTTTACTATATCCCATCAATCATATTGTTCACAAGTAAAGATTATTTACACCAAAAAAACGAAAAGTATACATATAAGTATAAGATTTTTTTACCAGAGATACTGAAGAGAAGATTGCGGCGGCGACGGCAGCGGCGGCGATGGAGGATCTGACGGCAGATCTCAATGGCCAAAAAAGCCTCTCTCTTCTACTGTCAGTATATGCGGAGGAGGACTGTGTAGAGAGAGTAGAGACGAAGAAGATGAAGAAGACGAAGAGCCTCAAAGCCTCAAAGCCCTACTATTATATAGAAGCTTTTCGATTTATTGAAGGGTCTTGCGTTTTTGACATAATTGGGCCTTCCCAACTATTAATGGGCCTATTTTCGTTAGGGCCCATTCTAATACCTGAAAAGAAGAAACAATACATCCAAAATAAAGAGAGTAAAGATATCAGTTGTTTAACAAACAAAAAAAAGATATCAGTTACCTGCAAAACACACATGATGTAGAAAAAACTCCACATTCTGATTAAAAATATGATACTTAGCTAACATAACCTGGAAACCAAAACATGTAAGATTTTTGGAGGTTTTCTTCTTGTCATTTGATGTCCATGTACAAATTTGTGTTTCATTCTCCTGGAAAAATATATCAAAAAAACAATAAGCAACATTAGTTCAACATACTATTATTATGATATGTGTTGGCTTCGATGAACACAAATCAATGAAATATAAAGAGATTTGATAGCTTTATTTATGATTAAAAGATAGTAACAACGTTTGAGAGATTTAAAGGATCTCTCCCCCTTACCCTTTGATCAAGTTTTTCACTAAAACAATTGATACCTCTCTCATCTCCCTACTCTCTCTTAAATAGCAAAAACAACAAAGGCAACAAACCTAGTCTCACACAAGTGTGTGAGTCACTAAAACTCTGCATTTCCCAAACTAGGTTGAATACTCTTCAAGCCCAATGGATCCTTCCCTAAAGCTTGGTCCTTATCCTTTATCGCTGGCCCATTTTCTTCTCTTGGCCCCACTCTACTTCCCTTGTTCACTCTCTTCCTTCGGTATTGGTAAAGAACCGGAGGGTGCATTGTCTCATACGTATCATATTAACACATCAAGTTAGTGACATTACAATGTTGCTTTTTCTTATCGTTCAGGTAGCGCGATCTTAAACGGGTAAACACCACGCCTAAGCGCCTTCTCAAACGCGTAAAAAACAACCTGCTAGAATCATCATACACACTAATTTTATTAGTTAAGAATTTTGATTAAGATGAGCAATGAAAAACTTTTACCAAAAACCACAATGAAGCCAACTAGTGGATTACTTAGCTTCAACTTCATTACACACACGAAGAATTGGAGCAATCTACACTTAAGAAGATGATACCATTTCACTGCTAAGACATTGTTATATGAAGAGAGAAAGATGACAAAAGAGAAGGCATCATATATCATATATCATATCCTAATTAATAAGGTTTTCGATTAAGTTGAGAAGCATAATAAACACACAAAAAAATTGTGATACCTCAGCGTAATAACTGAATGCCATCAATGAAATCAAGAGGACAATCACTTACCTATAAAAAATCATTTTACGCCTTATTATTAAACAAGGACTAGAAAGTATTTTAGGATAATAGTGTTAAGTTTTAGGCTCCTTACTTGAAAACTGACACCCCCCTGAAAAATGGAGTATAACTCTCTGGATCCATTCCATGCCATAACAATCATTGTCTGAATAAGAAACAATACATCAAATAAAGTAACAACTAAAAAATACAATATTTTCAAAGACAAGCAGAGACACTACTATATACAAAATACCAGTTACCTGCAAACACATGATGTAAAAAAGTACTCCACATTATATCAAAGCTTCTAAATATATGTCACAAAGAACCATATCTCAACAAAATTGACTTTGCCCATCCATCCACCAATCTCCACTATTTGATTATATCTCCATCATTGCAAAATTTTGGTAGCAAAACCGGAAAATATATATATATATATATATATATATATATATATATATATATATATATAAGACACATTATTTAGTATAAATCACTCATACCTCGCTTTTCTCGACTCGAAGCTCTTTAGTTGTCTGACAAAAGAAACCAACATCAGCTCAAATATGCCACCCTAAGCGAAAAACATCGAATTGACCTGAAAAATTACATAGAGACAAGTAATTTAGAAAACACCATGAATTCTTAAGTATAACAGGAGATTCCAAAACAGGTTATAAGATGATCATCTGCACTTACCAAAAACAGTCATTCAAGTCATCATACTCAACGCATAATGCTTTGACTTTCCTTCTCTACTTCTTTTTACTTCCTGTAATGTACAAAAATCTAGATGAAAAAGAGCCAAAGAGATTAAACAAAAGGTCACAAAGAAAGGATGGTAACAACTATAATAACTGAGTCAAGTACCACTTTTTGTAGTTCCTGAAAAGCTTGTTCATCGCTATGGTCAAGGCACGATGATCCAACTAGAGAAAACATTGTACAACACTTTAGCACAAGTATAAATGCCTAGGCACAGAGATCAAAAAAGGCAATATATATCACATCCAAGTCTAATAAAATGCATACTTTTGGTTCTTGTTCAAGTGCTATCTTTGATTTGCAAAACATTATCTTCCTACAGTTTAAAAAGCCGAATGACAAATCAGTAAAAAACAGAACTTGAAGTCTAATAATCAAAACACGAAAGTCACAAACATAACCTGAAAACCAAACATAGATTGGAGATAGTCAAGAATGTCTTTGTCGGTTTTCTTCTTGAGACTTGATGTCCATGTTCAAGTGCTCTTATACTTCTAAGTGTGGTGACATCAGCTTCGTATCTGCAGAACAACATTCAAACAAACTAATTTTGGAGTAGAAGAAAATAATAAGAATAATATAAAAAAGGGTAATCTAGTACCTGAGTAACATCAAGCTTAAGTGCATAACTCTTTTGCGTTGCTGCCAAAGCTTGTTTCATTATCCTGTAAAAGTAATCAAAAACATAAAACAAAAACAAGATACGTTTAATTCGTGAAAGGTTTTAACTTTTCAATGGTAAATTCAAAACTAAATAGTTCGTGATAAGACCCATAAGAAGAAGAGTCTCTCGTCTTACTTCATAAGCCAAGTCAAACGCAGTGAAAGGTGAAAAGCAAATCAAAACCCTAGAAATCAGTTAAGAGGGAAACGCACAAACGAAACCCTAGAAATCGGATAGGCGAAACGCACAAACATAACAAAGAAAACCGTAGAAATCAGATAAGTGAAAGCCCTAAACAGAACAAAACAAACCCTAGAATCTGCCAAAATCAGAAACAATGAAAAGAAGAGACAGAGAGGAAGAGAGAAGAAATCGAGGACCAAACCCTCAAAAAACAGCTTCATGTCTGATCAACGAAGCGTCGTCGAAGCTATCATCTTTCATTGCCGCGCTTAAACAAGTCTCAGGAGTCGAGAGAGAGATGTATATATATATGAGAGAGAGAGGGACGAGAAAAAGGAAATTTAGGAGAGAGAAAACCAACGGGCACATGACAGCTAGTTATTTCCTTTTTTCCATCCTTTCCTTTTAACCAATTATATGTCTCCACGTCATCACTTCAGATTAGCGTCAATTATTAGTGTTTTTTTTTTTTTTTTTTTTTTTGAACAACTTTTTTTTTTTTTTGAACAACTTCAATTATTAGTGTTTATATTTCCTTTTTTCGCAGTCTTTCGTTTTAACCAATAATATGATTACACGTCTTAAGTTATATGTAGTGCGTCACATATATAACAGGCCTTTAATGGGCCCAAAATTCCAAAAGATCCAATTAACATTTTGACAGGGTCTAGCGTTTTAACATAATTGGGCCTTAGGCCACTATTAATGGGCCTGTTCTCATTAAAGCCATTCAAGCAAACAAAAAGCAACAGTGACTGCTTCTAGGACTCATGAGAGACAAAGTGAACAAACTAAGACAGTGTCGTCGCCTGTAGATAAGCAAGACAATGCCAAGAGCATATCAAGGAACAAACAGTCTGGCTCGGATCTTATCTGTTCCGGTGAACTTTTGAAGCTCTATAGAGTTCGTTGACTAGCGATTTGTAAGACGCGAAATCAGCTACAATCCCTATCTCAGGTTTCGGTTTATAATGCCTTGATGCATTCACATGTCTATGGTGACCGTCCAACAAGATGTTGTATGTGATATCGTCAGGAGCAACACCGATATTAAGCATAGCATCTAGCAACATGTCAGCGTTTTTCATCTGTCCTAATTTGCATAGCCTATTCATCATAACATTGTACGTCACAACGCTGAGAACACGCTTGTCGCTCTGCATTTCTTTGAGCAATTTGAAACCGGTTTGTACATCACCTTTCTTGCAGAAAGCATCCATCACCATTGTATAAGTTACATCGTCCGGTTTCAAACCAGCTCGCAGCATCTCTCTTAGAGCTTCTTCAGCGTCAACGACTCTTCCTTCTTTGCACAATCCGCTAATAAGAGCCGAGAAACCAATCCTATCGAGTTCTATACCGTTTTGATTCATTTTCTTTCTAATATCCAAAGCTGCTTCGACATCTCCTCCTCTACAAAACCCATCTATAAGAGTTGTATATGTAAATTTGTCAGGTCTAAGACCTCTACGGATCATTCCATCAACAATGTTCTTCGCAGCCGCCAAATCACCGTTCTTGCAAAACCCGTTTACTAAAGTGTTATAAAGAACAATATCAGGCTGAAGACCTTTACTTAACATCTTCTGATAACTTTCTTTCATCAACTCAATATCTCCATTCCTACTATGACCATGAATCAAAGTAGTGAAAATAACATCATTTGGGACCAAACCTCTTTCACACATCTCATCGAATAAGCCATGTGCTCCCTCCATTTTATTCTCCTTACACAATGCATTAATCAAAGCACTGTATGTGAAAACATCAGGTCGTGTTCTGCTTTTCTCCATATGATGTTTAAGCTTAAACCCTTCATCAAAGTTTCCAGCTTTACAGTACCCATTTATCAAAGTGTTGAAACTAACAACTGTAAGCCGTAGACCTCTGTTAGTAATTTCGTCGAACACCTTCTGTGCATCACACATTTTGCCTTCTTTACAAAACTTGTTCATCAAAATGTTGAAAACGTAGACATTTGAAGGATACCCACCATCCAAAATCTCCATATAGAATCCCCAAACGGTACAATTTGGATTCATCTTCATCATCCGATCAAGCAATTTGCCACAGCCATGGATCGGAACAGCAAGTTTAAGCTTTCGAGATAGCCTGAAACATTGAATAGCATCGGATACGAATCCTAGATCAGTGTAAGCGATCATCAAAGCATCTACCATGAAATCAAACTTATGGGTTCCTCTTGTTTCTACCAAAACTGTGAAAACTGAAGAAGCTGAGTTTTTCCCTTTACGAGAGACGACGAGCGTGATAAGTGACTGTGCTTCGGCGAACATATCGTGGACAGTAAGAAAACGAGCCATGAAGAAGTAGGACTCGACGGTGAATCGAAAACCAGGCTGAGATGAGATGAATTTGAAGAAAGCGAAGATAGAACGGTGTGGAAGTGAGAGAGGGTTCGTGTTGATGAGATCGATAACATGACGAACGCTAAGCAAAGGTATGATCTTTGCGATAGAAGGAGAAGCAGTGAAAGAAGAAGACTCCAATGGCGGATCCTTGTAAGTATCTCTGATAGCAACTGATAGTTTAAGAAGAACCGGGTCATTGTCTTCATCGTCTCCTTGTTGTTGAGAGATAGATTCTGGTGAGTACCATGTTGATAACAGAGACGATGTGCGAGTAAAGAAATGTGACTGAGATCGAGAGAGTGTGCTTCTCAGAATCTCGATTCTGAACATCTCTGTCTCTCAGTTTCTCTAGGGTTTGCTACCTCAAGAGACTAAAGAGACAGTATGCGACAACAAACCATAAGCTTTTCACTCTCCAAACCGGTCTTTAAGTAAACCGGTCTTTAAGTAAACCGGCTTGTACTAAACCGGTTTTCGAATAGGTGAAAGAAAGACTGGCATAAAGAGTTTCTGTGGTAAGCTGCTCTAGTTGTAAAGGCAAGTGTTAGCTTTAACATCAAAGAAGCTATTTGAATGTAACTAAGCAGAGATTGTAAAGATTAATACTTTTGATATGGAAGGCAAAAAGAAAGAATCTTTCTGAAATATAAGGGAAATGAAACGATACAAAAGTTCCAATTCATAAATTAAACCAAGAATAAACTGCAACAACACTGGGTGGAAGAGAGTAGTGAACTTAGTATCCTCCTTTGAGATCGTTGACGACGTCGTAAGGGATGGGAGTGACAGTCTCCAAGGTCATACCTTCGACCATGAAACCTGGTTTTGGTCCTTTAGGCTGTCTCTTTGTGCTTATAGTCTCACCTCTTGCTTTGGCTGCAACCTTGAGCTCATCGTTCTTCACCTTCCTTAGCTTAAACTCTTCTGCGCATCTTGACTGTTGCACGTGCTCCACACGCACATGTATCCTCTTCCTTATAATCCTATTACCAATCTAATACACACACCACATAGCATACATATCAGTCATCATATAATCAAACATATAATATCATAATAATAATAGCAAATTCAATTATAACAATGAGACGCTATAAAGTATCACAATAAGCTCTAATCTTAATTCAACACTAAGCTATAACCTAAATTCAACACTAAGCTATAACCTAAATTCAACACTAAGCTCTAACCTTAATTAAACACTAAGCTATATTTTTAATTCACGACTAAGCTTTATTCTCACAGAGAATCTCGAAACTCGATAGGAGCGATTCAAAGCGTTTAAAGCGATACGAGCAGTTCAATGAACATACCTGTTTGTTGACTTCAACACCAACGGCGCGTTTGGTAACGTTCCAGACACGACCGGTACGACCATGGTAGAACTTGTGAGGCATACCTTTGTGAATCGCACCATTGACCTTAACGTCAACGTAATCGCCGACCTTGAAGGTTCTTAGGTATGTAGAGAGTGGAATCACTCCCTTCTTCCTGAATCCTCTCGCGAACAGATCTCTCGTTCTCGCGCGAACTCCATGTCCCGCAGGCATTTTTTCACTCTTTGATAGATCGGCGTAGAAACAAAAAATGAAAAAGACGATGGCTAATTTATACTTGGAACTAGGGTTTTTCTTAAATGGGCCTTTTGGGCTAAACAATATGGGCTTACTTTGACATATACCCATTTTTTATCAAGTTATCATGAAGTTTCTTATTAATTATAATTATACCCTTGTATTGTTGACTTCTATATGTTTTTAGCACTAAACTAAAATAACTTTCAATTTATACCCTAACATGAATAACTCAACAGCCCCAACCCAATTGTATGTTTTTTTGGGGTATCTGTTCAAAAATACATTACTTATCCTTAACCTGTCAAGTGTCAAAACGCTAAAAATAGAGAGTATAAAATAGATTACATAGCAAACTTGATATCACAAAGATCTGTATCTTAAAACACAGTTATGCTTGGCTTGCGTCTGTCTCGACACTGACAAATGCTGCCTCCTTTAGCCCGTTCATGCAAGAACAAGGTTCTTGATTTAGCGTTGTCTCGATAGTTATAGTCTCTGACTGATCATAAGAAGGTTCTTGATTTAGCGTTGTCTCGATAGTTATAGTCTCTGACTGATCATAAGAAGGTTCTTGATTTAGCGTTGTCTCGATAGTTATAGTCTCTGACTGATCATAAGAAGGTTCTTGATTTAGCGTTGTCTCGATAATTATAGTCTCTGACTGATCACTTTGACAATGTTCGGTAGGTGGAGGAGGGATGATACTATTATCTTCATGATCCTTAGCAACTTGAAGCTTTATTTTTTTAGCCTTCTTCTTCTTCTTCTTGAACTGAGCCTTCCTGGCTTTTGGAGTCTTGATGGTTTCTTTCACTGGGCTTGCTACCTCTGATGTCTTCTTCTCGCAAGGAAGTACCGTCAGCTGAGTATTGTAGCTTCCAAGGTTAGTGTTAGACTCTGACTGGATCGCTATAAGAGCCGTTCTACACGCGCTTATCTCGGCAACTTTTTTCGTTTTTGTTGCAGCTCCTGTGTACTTTATGCCTCCGATTTCTACAGTACATGTGAAGTGTTGACATCTCCCAGGAGTTTCGCTCTTTTGGCAATGATACATTGGAATCGCGTAGTTCATCTTTTGAGCGTAGTCTTGAAGAAGATTCTTGCATAACCCCATTTCATGCTGCATCAACACATCGTTACAAGTCAAACAAAATGTACATTACACACAATAAGAGCCTAAAAATCTGCCCTTCTAGATGTTGCCTATACACATAACTACAGAATGCTCTCCAACGCATCCTCAAAGCCGCTCAACACCCAAGCTGACCGTAAGGTCTGTTTTTGAGCTAGCCAAGCTATAATTCACTGGCAAACCTCTAGGCTCTATACAACGGCCATGCACTAGACTTAGCAAACAGAACCACAAGATGAAAGATGAGGAACTTACAATAGGTGGTGAAACACAATGGCTTAGCTCACTGGATTTTGCTAACTCCTGGAGAGCAACCTCCGCGGCTGATTGCTCTGCAGCCTTACGATTGAAGAATCCAGGCAAAGAATCATACCTGACACCATCTACTATCACTGTTGTCTGAAATAGAGGTCTGTGTGAAGGACCTTCTTTGACAGTCTCGTATATAGGCGTTGATAGCTTGTGCCTCTGAGCATATTCCTGTAACCGGCTTTTGAACACATAGCAACTTGAAACACCTGACCATGAAAAACAAGTATACTTATCTCAATAACAGCATAGATTTCATATATCTCAATTGAGAGATGAAAACAAAACCATAAGTTTCTGAGCTTTTGACAAAGAGATCTATGCTCAAAACCCACTAGGAAATATACAATTTTTCACTAATCCCCAGAGAAGGAGAGAATCGAGTAAGAATATAATCAAAGAAAAGCTTGAACTGGTTAAGAATTTCAAAAGAAAAAGCTCAATAAACAGAAACAAATATTAAAGAAGACGAAAGGGGATGTTTTTTTTTTTACCAGAGGAAGCTTCACTCGCGGTCATCTTTCTCGAGCAAGTAGATGAGAAACGTTAAGTTAAGCCGTCGCGAGGAGACGAGCGAGAGAGAAGCTTGCCGGAAAAAGAGACACAGCCGTGAAAGCTGCTACAATGCCGTAAGAGATGATTTAAGAGCTTCACAATAAATAAACCCTTGTCCTCGTAATATTTTTAGACGTTTTAATTAATAAAGCCCAATAAAAAGGTGATTTCTATTTGATTATTATTTGTTTTAAGTAACAAAGCCCAATAAAAAAGGTGATTTTTTTTTGTGCAAAATAAAAAAGTGATTATTATTCGTTTTAACTAACAAATCCCAAATGTTGACAAAAAAAAAAAAAAAAAAAAAAAAAAACTAACAAATCCCAAATTTATTTAAGAGCTTTCATTTATATAAAGTTGGGGTGATTCTCTCAGTACATAGTACTTAAGTTGATATAAATCTCATGTCACACACTTACAACAAAGTCTATAACATACATTTATCTTTTGAGTCTCATGATCTTTAAAAGAGATCACTTCCTCATGCTTTTTATTCAGGTAGCTTCACAGGTGCTACAATGTAGCTACATTGTTTATTCAAAGCTGGAGATGGACCAACACAAGCGAAAATCGATGAGCTTTGTTTCTTCGGTTGCTTATACTTCTTTAACTTGACACCAAACAAGAATGATCTTAGTGGAATCCTAGGCTTTCCAAAAGAAGTTGATGATGATGATGAAGTATTCTTGCTCAAAGATCTTGTATTTGCCTCATTCAAGAAACCAAGATTCTCTTCTAGCTTGTAGACAACTCTCTCCACTTCTGTTCTTAGTGTTTTCGCACGATCAAGCCCTGCTTGAAGCTCGTTGAAGACTCTTTTGTTCTCTTGTTTCATGTTTAGTATCTCTCCATGGAACTTTGCAGCTTGGTAACCACTAATCTCTGTGTCTTTAACTTTACTTTCATTAGATTGAGATGTGGTCCTTGAAACTTCATCTTGGATAGTACAAAGTGTTGCATACCGTCCTTCGAGTTCGTCTCTTAGGACAGAAGTGTTCTCTAGCCATAGCTGCAGCTCTGTCCTAATCTCTCTTAGGTGTCTATATATAGGTTTTGCCTCTGATGCAAGTCTTGTGTTGTTATTGCTTTCGATTCTCAGTTTCGATAGCTCTGCTTTGAGGTCATGTACTGATGTATGGTACTTTTGTATTTGATGAACAGATGTGCTAAACCTTAACCAGAACTCGATATTCTCTTCGAGAATCGCGTCAATATCTCCGCGTACTTTCCCTTCCACTGTTGGAATCTTCTTTCTTATTGTGTCATCAATGTCTGAAAATTTCACCTTTACTTTGTCTTCTTTTGTTGTTTCAGTTGTTGTATTCAAGTCTTCTACTAGTTGATATGGTGCCGTGGATATCGAAGAGTTGTAGCTATGTGAAATACTTATACTTTCAGACCGGTTTCTTCCTACTTGTTGTGGTGAATCCTTGCAAGGCATCTCAGGGTTATGTTGTAGCAAATGAAATGACATGTCTTCGCAAGAAACAGCGTTCTTGAGCTCTCTTAACTGCAATGCGAGCTCGAAGAATCCATCGCGGTTCTTCTTCTCAACTTCGCTTAGCTTTCTCTTTACTTCTCTATAGTCTTTTAGTACTGATGTGTATTCATCTAACAGGACTTTCTCTCTGTCTTCCATGCCATCTGCAGGTAACAACTGTCTCCAGTTTCTGCCTTCCTCGTCTTCCGGTTCTGTCCCTAAACAAGTGCTTTCTGTTTCTGATAAACCACAAGAGTCTTTTGTCTCTGTTGTCTCTTCTTGTAATGAATCTTGATGTATACTATGTTTGATAACAATGTCCTCTTTGATTTCCTCTGCACTTTTTATCTCTGCCTGATCCTGATCCATTTTCACTTCATGTAACTTTTCGGATAAGTCTTTAGCTGTGCTATTAGCTTCAGTCAAATGCTTATGAAGATTCTTGTTCTGTTCCTCCACTCTTTGGAACAGGTTTCTTACTTTACTTAGCTCATCTTCAAGTGATGTTATCCTTTTCTTCATATCAATGGAATCTGAAACAAGACATGCCTTGTCCTCCTCTACACCGAGGATATGTTCTTGTAACTCATCAGTGTCTGATCTCAATGTCTTAACCAATGCATTATGAGATGAAGCTGTTGTTTCTAAAGAAACTACTTTCTCTACAAGCTCATCTATCTTTTCTGTAAAGTCTTCATTAGTTAAGCTCTCATTCAAATCAACCTCTCTTGATTCCTTCGCAGATTCTTGACTCGATTCTTGACCACAATAAGCTTTCTTGGCTTCTTCTTGAATCTCAAACTTGTTCCTTAGTGCTTCAAATCTTAATGTTGCAGTATCAATCCTTTCTTTCTCAATCTCTACATCTTCTGCAAATAGCTTTTGTGTCTCCTCAAGCTTAGCAATAGTCTCTTTACATGAACTAAGAGCCGTGCTCGCCACAAGCGTCCTAGCTTCACCATCTTCAATCTCTTCACCAAAACCAAACTCATCTTGTAAACCACATACCCTCTTCTGCATCTCTATAACTTCATTCTCCAAGTTCCAATACTTTTCATAAGCCAGTTCATAAGAACTCCTCACAAACTCCTTCTCTGTTTGCATCACCAAGATCTCCTTATGAATCTTATCAATCTCTTTCAAAGCCTCTTCTTTACTCAATCCTGAACTCACCATTACAGAAATTTTCATATCACTAGGTTCTTGTCTTGATGGTATCATCAAATGTTGGCTCTTGAACACTTTCTTTGGAATCTCAGGAGCTTCTGGTATGTTGTTAGTACCACTTGGAATAAGATGAAGCTGCTTATGTGGTTTCTTGGGATCATGATCATCTTCATCATCATCATCATCATCAAGAGGAAACTGAACATGTTCAGGGAAAGCAGTAGCTATCATATGGTTTGCACTTTGAAGCTCTGTGGACAAATGATCATAACGTTCTGCTAAAGCGCGATATGATCGAAAAAATTCTTCGACGAAATTAACAATCTCAGGCCTTTTACGGTAATACATCTCTGCCCTTTTAGCAAAAGTGTCTCCATCTTCGTTTATTATCTTAAGTGTGTAATGTACTTTATCCTCCATATCTATAAAAAGTTGAAAGAATACATATACAACACAAATAATTAGCCTTTTTGCATTAAAACATGATATGTGATAATGTTGAAAACATGAAAGGGAAGGTTACCTTGGAGGTTGTGTTCGAGCCATTTGGATTGTTTCGTGCGTATGTGGCTAGCCCACCACCATGAATACGCGTTGCTCGCTGCTCTCTGCAACATTGTTTTATCTTTCTAGTGATTAATAAGAACTATAAGAGAAAGACTCAAACATGATCAGACTTATGATGATATGCATCCTCTCTTTTCTCCTGTAATTTTTCCTTCTCAATTCTTAAGCTCATCAATTTTCATTTATAAGATTCTTATGTACTTGAAAGTTTCTGCCTTGTGGGTTTTTTTTTTAACTAAAAAACCTAAATATGGAAGATGTTATATTGTTGTTTAAAACTGTATCGATTGTTTCACTGTAAAATTACTATACAAGACTTGGCAGTTCAAGTGGTTTGTAACAGAAAATTAACAACAAAAAACGATAATTATATTTGCATTATTGTTTATACAACTTACCATGGAAACTAATCCGAATTCATATTCGAGTCATTAATTAAATTGTAATTACTTTAGTCTATCCATGAAAATCACAAGACAAGTTTGTACATAAGAACAGCAATAACTTACAAGGACTAGGGTTTGTCAAATTTTTCCAACAACGACAAAATAATCAGCGAGCTCGTCTTCGTCTTCTTCGTTGGAATCGAAGAAATTCAATGTTTTTCTTCATCCTTGTTAGAAGAAATCTAAGGAGAGTCTCTCCGGGAGAGGATCAGAGACCCACCAAGCCGGTGATTGGCGACTGCAGCCAAAGAAATGAGTCGCAGCGCGTGACGTGGATTTAACAATTATCTTGAAATGACATATATACCCTTTTCTTCGCCGTGGATTTATATTTTTAAAATATAGAGACGTGAACGGATCTTGACCGAAAGTCAAATTCCCATATACCTTTGACTTTCGGTCAAAGGCTATTATTTTCGTTTTGAATTATTTTTAAGTAAAAAAAAAAATATTTTCAAAAACTGAAAACACCAATATTTTTAATTTAATTTAACTTAACGAATTTTATAAAAATATTTTAAAAATCAAAAAAAAAATTTAAAATGTTTTTATAAAAATCATCGAAATATGATTATGAAATAAATTTTAAAATCATATTTTGTGAATTTTATAGATTTAGAAGTTAAAATATTATCATTTGGGTTCGCAAATCCAAATCCAAGACCCTTTGATTAGTTTAGGGTTTAGATTTGAAAATATTTAGTGTTTTAAGTTTCGGTCAACGAAAGTCAAAGGGTATTAAGATTACATAAGGGTATGAGAGAATATAAATTTTGGTTGAGGGGTATTTGAGCTCTTGGTCCGACGTGAACGCCCATCATTGTTCTCGTGACTAGTCTCTCCAAAAGTTGAATCACAAAATCTCAGCACATAAGAGAAGGGAGAAATTCGAATTGAATCAGCCATGGATATCTCAGGAAGCTTGACTTGCGTCGTAGTCGCCGTAGACGGAAGCGAAGTAAGCATGGAAGCTCTAAAGTGGGCTCTAGACAACCTAAAGCTCTCATCGTCTTCTTCCGATTCATCATTCATCATCCTCCATGTACAGCCTTCTCCTTCCGTCGCCGCCGGAGTTAGCCCCGGAACAATACCTTTCGGTGGTCCAAGTTAAGTCTCGTCTCTATACTCTGATTCTAGTGAATGTATTAAGTAATGATTCGTATAGTGTTTGTTGAATTTGACTCTTTCTGTTCTGTGTGTTGAATATTTCGACGATGAAGGTGGTCTTGAAGTTCCTGCTTTCACCGCTGCGATCGAGCAGCACCAGAAGCGTATTACTGATTCGATACTTGATCACGCTCGTCAGATCTGTGCTGATAAATCTGTAAGTCATAAATCATAGAGATTTTGCCTTCACTGATGGATTTGAATCTGGATCTGTTACTTATGTGTGTGTGTGTGTGTGTTGATTTTGAAGGATGTTGATTGATTCATGAGTATGTTGTGATTTGATATGATTTCTCTTACTCTTAGGTGAATGTTAAAACACAAGTGGTTGTTGGAGATCCAAAGGATAAGATCTGTGAGACTGTTGATAATTTGCATGCTGATCTGCTTGTTATGGGTTCTCGGGCTTATGGCCGCATTAAAAGGTAGTAATATCTTCTTCTGGTCTTGCATTCTTGCTTTGATTGATACATTGATGCAAGGTATCGAAGCAAAATTCATGGTGTTTTGAATCTTGTTTGGGCATGATGAATGTGTTGTCCTCTTACTGAGTTCTACTGTTTGATGGTTATTTGTTTAGAAAGGGTTAAATTACCTTTTGAATCAAGTTCTTTGGTTTTTTGTTTCTTACAACAGAATGTTTCTGGGAAGTGTAAGCAACTACTGCACGAACCACGCTCATTGTCCTGTTGTCATAATTAAACCCAAAGAGGATGCTTCGGAATAATCAGGTAAACCAAACAAGTTACCTTCTTGTAAGATTCTTCGCAATGATTCACATATCAACTTTGTCAATAGTTTGCCTTTATAACTGAACATCTTGATTATGTCTTTGTGATGGTTCCTCTTTAACATGTTTCTCTCTTTTGGCCTTTGTAATCTGAACAATCAAATCAACTTCATTTCTCAGGTGATATGTGCATACGCAAAGGGGTGTCGAAACCATCTTGTCTTGTTTATTGTGTGAATTTTGGTGAAGCTATGGAAGCAATGCAAGAATCCACTTTCTTACTTCCCAATGCCTTGGTGTGTGAATGTAAACTAATAAGAGCTACAGAAACTTTGTCTGGCTCAACCTCATGCTCAGGATCTGTGTTGTATAACTTGTATTCATATTCACCCTTTTTTACTTTTTTCTGCGGTATTTACTGAATAGTGTTTGTTGTTGCAACAATCACAATGAAGAACATTTACAGAACCACACTTGTTGTCTACTGTAGGCTAGTTGATATGTTAATTTGACCACAGGCTTTTTAGACATTACTCCTACACAGGACTTCACTACCGAACAAGAAGAGTGGACCACACAACATAGCCTGCGGTTTCGGTAATAAAGACACTGTTTGACAAGGTACAACATAAGTTAAGAAGAAACTGTAATGCCAAAAAAAGATCATGAGCAAACAGTGTAACAACACACTCTCTATCTCTCCCTGTAAAGGGAGACTAAAGACTACAAATCCTCTGTGCCACTCTTTTCAAGGGTACAAAAACAGATGCTCTTGGGCACAAGTGGTTTACATGGTCCATCCAAGTAGCCGCTATCACGGGAGGAGCAACTACCACACTCTCTATTCCTGAAAGACAATAAAAGACTGAATTTTAGCCGTACTTTAAAAACCATCAGCTTAGATCCCATGTTTATTTGTCGTAATTTGTAAATCGTAAGATTCATAGAGCAAGGAGAAACGTTTTCATGATAAAAAGCTACCTCCATAGGACCAGAACCGTCGTTAACATCAAGTACAGTCTGTTCACCAGATGCAAGACCAGGAACTATCAGGCCTGCAGGAACCTGGCCAGAATTTAAAGCCTATTTTCCCACAAATCAAAAACAGAAAGAAGACTGTTAAAATCAACAAAAGGAAACATCATCAAGCACATATTTGATCACAAAAAAGGACCTGTTCGAGTCTGGCAATTTCTTCTATCGTCTGGGAGTTGATAATTGCAGCCTGAAACATCACATAAATGAATAACCAAAGTTACCATCATGTATAAAACACACAACCTTGACCAGCTTAATATAACGAAAAACAAATACGCAAATATGCTTGGTCCTATCCAGTTTTCAGTTTCTCGGCTCTTTAAACACCCTGGAGAAATAATCTCAGGTGCCTTGTGGTTTCTGTGTTACTCATCTGAAAACCCATTTGGACAGGTTAAAGATAAAACCATACCTTAATTGCTAAAATTTGCTCCTGTGTAGGGGCCACCACTTTAGGAGTGTCGGGTTGTTCAGTAGCATCTAACACTTTTTGAACTTCCTCCTGAGAAACCTTCTTAACCTCTTCTTCGACTTCCTTAGATGAAAACAAAGCTGCAGCTTCAGCTCTCTCCTGTTAAGAAACAATGATTGTATAAATACATAATAAGAGGAGGTTAAGGAGCTGTTTATATGCCCTCAACATAAATAAAACTTCAAGATTATCTGTCCACCAAAGTCTAGAGTAAGCAAAGATAGACAGTGGAGAAAGCACAGAAATTAGTACTCACCTTGGCTTTGACTTTCATGAAATCCAGTACTCGAAGTGATTTTAGCTTGTGAATCACATAAAGGCGATAATTTGGCTTTTTGGTGATATTATTATCCAATAAACTAAGGTACTGCAGCTTTGGAATGGAGGCAAGGGGGTCAATTTCAACCAAATTCACAAGCCTGTTATTCGTAAGAACCAAAGAGTGAAGCTTCGGTAGAAACTCTGCGAAAATCCAACACACTTAATCAATAAAGCAAAAAAATGTTCCAAGCTTAAATTAGTATTACAACATCCACAAAGAGTATCTTACCTCCAAGATTAGGATTTATCCGAGTGATCCGATTGTTATTTACGATCAAAGTTCCTAAACGGTTTAGGTACGGAAAGTTTTCTAGCTTAACTATCTCATTATCAGACAGATCAACTGTATCAAATTGGTCCTGTAAGCAAAAAACAACACAAGTTCATCAATAAAACCTATCAAAATCAAATCAACAGAAGAACGAAAATACAAATAGAGATTTACTAATATCATTCTATAGAGCTTAAAAGTGAAAATTACTTTGCCCTAAACACAAAGACAAAGAGGACACAAAACTCAATAGAACACGAATTTACCTCAGTAGCACCCAAGTTTTCGATTACAGGAATCTTGTTACCTGCAACAATAAGAACACGAAGACGATAAGCTTTAGGGTTACAAAACCTCTAGAGAAGTGACTGTGAAAGAGAGAAGAAGAAGAAGAAGAAGCTTACCTCGTAGATCCAATTCTCGCTCCTTGATTGCATTGAAGAAGTGTGGACTCTTCCATATCAAATCAGCCGTGAGCTTCACCATTGTTTCTTCTAGGGTTTCTTACTTCTCCAGTCTCTCTTCAAAGGAAGAAAGAGGCAAAAGAGTTTCGTCGAAGAACACACAATAAAAAACACAGAGCTCCCTTTATTATTACTGTATCATTAGGCCCATTTAAGTGTATTATTAGGCTATTTTAATCGGCCCATTTAAGTGAATTATTTGACTATTTTAATTGGCCCATATAAATTCGGATTAAATCTCGTCTTCCTTGTTTGGATCAAACCCTAATCCATGGTTACTCTCTCTCTCTAGCTTTAGCTTTAGCTTCCTCCTGGTCGTCGTTGTTCTACAGATTTGAACGAGCTTTAGCTTCGTATAGCTTGAATTCGAGTGCGATAGTGAAGAGAAATTCAAAAATTTGAGCGAAGATGAGGATAATGATAAAAGGAGGTGTGTGGAAGAACACAGAAGATGAGATCCTTAAAGCAGCAGTGATGAAGTATGGTAAGAACCAATGGTCTCGGATCTCGTCTCTTCTCGTTCGCAAATCAGCTAAACAGTGTAAAGCTCGCTGGTACGAGTGGCTCGATCCTTCTATCAAAAAGGTAAGTCATGTAGCTTGGCTAGGTGGTTTAGGTGTAGCTAAGTATTGATTTGTAAGTGTAGGCAAATATTGTGATTTTTGGAGTATTTTCAGGCTATCTTTGTGTTATTGAACTAAGGAATTGAGTTTGTGTTATGTGAATTTATTGTAGACAGAATGGACTAGAGAAGAAGATGAGAAGCTTCTACATCTTGCAAAGCTTCTGCCTACACAGTGGAGAACTATTGCTCCTATTGTAGGACGTACACCGTCTCAATGCCTTGAGAGGTATGAGAAGCTACTTGATGCAGCGTGCACTAAAGACGAGAACTACGAAGCAGCGGATGATCCACGTAAGTTACGCCCTGGTGAGATCGATCCAAACCCAGAATCAAAGCCTGCTCGTCCTGATCCGGTGGACATGGATGAAGACGAAAAGGAAATGCTTTCTGAGGCGAGAGCTAGATTGGCTAACACTAGGGGAAAGAAGGCGAAAAGAAAAGCTAGAGAAAAGCAACTCGAGGAAGCTAGAAGGCTTGCTTCTCTACAAAAGAGGAGAGAGTTAAAAGCGGCTGGAATCGATGGAAGGCATAGGAAAAAGAAACGAAAGGGGATCGATTATAATGCGGAAATTCCTTTTGAAAAGAGAGCGCCTTCGGGATTCTATGATACTGCATATGAAGACCGTCCTGCTGACCAAATAAAATTTCCGACTACCATTGAAGAACTTGAAGGAAAGAGAAGGTCTGATGTAGAAGCACAGTTACGCAAACAAGATGTTGCCAAGAACAAAATTGCTCAGAGGCAGGATGCTCCAGCGGCTATATTGCAAGCAAATAAGATGAATGATCCGGAAGCAGTTAGGAAGAGGTCAAAGCTGATGTTACCACCACCGCAGATTTCAGACCACGAGCTTGAGGAAATCGCAAAGATGGGTTATGCCAGTGATCTTCTTGCTGAGAATGAGGAGCTAACAGAGGGCAGTGCTGCTACTCGTGCACTTTTGGCAAATTATTCACAAACACCAAGGCAAGGAATGACACCCATGAGGACGCCCCAAAGAACTCCTTCTGGTAAAGGCGATGCTATTATGATGGAAGCAGAAAACCTGGCTCGGTTAAGAGACTCTCAGACACCTTTGCTAGGAGGAGAAAATCCTGAGCTGCACCCATCTGATTTTACTGGGGTCACTCCTCGGAAGAAGGAGATTCAAACTCCAAATCCACTGTTGACCCCTTCGATGACTCCTGGTGGTGCTGGTCTTACTCCCAGACTTGGCTTGACGCCGTTAAGGGATGGGTCGTCTTTTGCTATGACACCCAAAGGTACTCCCTTCAGGGATGAACTTCACATAAATGAAGGCATGGACATGCACGAAAATGCAAAACTTGAGAGGCAGAGACGAGAGGAAGCTAGAAGGAGCTTACGCTCTGGTCTGACTGGGCTTCCTCAGCCAAAGAATGAGTACCAAATAGTTGCACAGCCTCCTCCAGAGGAAAGTGAAGAGCCAGAAGAGAAAATTGAGGAAGACATGTCAGACAGGATATCTAGGGAAAAGGCTGAGGAGGAAGCAAGACAACAAGTGCTGCTTAAGAAAAGGTCCAAGGTGTTGCAGAGAGGTCTTCCTAGACCGCCAGTGGCTTCGTTGGAACTAATTAGGAATTCACTGCTTTCATCTAACGGAGACAAAAGTTCGGTTGTTCCTCCAACAGCAATTGAGGTGGCAGATGAAATGGTCAGAAAAGAGCTTCTACAGTTGCTGGAGCATGATAATGCAAAGTATCCTCTTGACGAGAAAACTGAGAAAAAGAAAGGAGCCAAGAACCGTGCCAACAGTTCTGGTGCTCAAGTTCTTGCAATTGAAGACTTTGACGAAAATGAACTCCAAGAGGTATGAATATGAATAATATCTTCTCTATGTCAATTTACTTATGTTTGTTTCGTTGATTTATGTGTTGGTCTATCTCTGTATTCTGTGCTTGGTTTGAAGTAACACCTTTTCATTTGGCATCACTATGGGGATTCTGATGAAAAATTGCCTATGGTTTTCTGATAGGCTGACAAAATGATAAAAGAGGAAGGGCATTTTCTTTGTGTGTCAATGGGACATGAGAACGAGTCACTTGAAGATTATGTAGATGCTCACAACACATGCGTGAACGATCTCATGTACTTCCCCGCAAGAAACGCTTATGGGCTCTCAAGTGTTGCTGGGAATGCAGAAAAAGTTGCAGCTTTGGAAGTGGAGATAGAGAATGCAAGAAAAAAGATGGAGGAGGATGAGAAGAAGGCAGAACACATGAAGGCTAAGTACAAAACTTATACAAAGGGTCATGAGGTATATATATAGTCCACATTGCCTAAACTTCAGTTCTGGATCTATATTGTTAAATCACTCTTTAGTTTGGTGTTATTCTTGATAGATTTTTCTATGTGACAGAGACGAGCAGAGGCTGTGTGGAGCCAAATAGATGCGGTTTTGAAGCAAATAGAGATTGGTGGAACAGAAGTAGAATGCTTCAAAGCATTGAAGAGGCAAGAAGAGATGGCTGCGTCTTTCAGGAAAAAGAATTTGGAGGAAGAAGTGGTAAAGCAAAAGGAGACCGAGCGAAAACTGCAAGCGCGCTATGGGAATCTGTTGTCGACACTCGAGAAAGCAGAGGAGATCATGGTCGGGTTTCGAGCACAAGCATTGAAACAAGCTGATGTTAAAGTTTCTAACACGCCGATAGAAGCCACTGGAGAAGTGGAGGACGTAGCCGTAGCCGTAGCCATGGAAGCTTCTGCTTAAACATGTCTCAGAACTTGAGTTTTGTATTGGTTTCAAGGAGACAAAGCTTGACTTTGTATTGATTCAAGTCTTATATGAGTATGACTTTTGTAAAGGTTGTGATATTATGTGTTATGTTCTGCAATGGTCAAGAGATCTTAATACTTCACATCTGTTTGGTTCCTAATGTACAAATCTGAAGTTGTTAAATACTTCTGTGGAAGAGAAAGAAAAGCCTACGTATCATAACCAAAATCGAGTATTTTGGTTGAAAGAATAATAACTCAAAAATGCAAGTCTGTGTGTGTAGCCCTTATTGATTGAAAGCAACGTACCAAAATATAATAAGAGTTTAAGCCATCTCTCCAAAATTGATTAGGCTCTTAATTCTTCTCCACGACTTCAATCAAGGTGGGCTCATAGTCAGAGGGAGCAACATATCCATGGAGGTTCATCACTGTCGCAGCTACATTCGCAAGCCCTGGTGTCTCCAGATCCTTACGGAATCTTACTCCTTCAGACAATCCTGGACCTCCCATGGCAATTGGCACCTGCAACGCTTTCCAATCAAATCTAGTCCAAGGTTTTATGTTATGGTAATAACACATGACAGATGTGAACTTACTGGTTTGAGTGTGTGAGAGGTTAGAATTTGTAGCTTTCCTTCCTTATCCAAAGCAGGCTTCCCTGACTTATCCCTCTTAACCATGTCCTCTGCGTTTCCGTGATCAGCAGTCACAACGTAAATTCCTTTCACTTGTTCGATCGCATCAAGGATCATCTGCAACAACCAAACCAGGCAGGGCCACTTTTGTATTTAGTTTCTCACTTATTTATTACTACTTGTCAAGAAACTTTGAAAACAATACCTTCACAGCAAGATCAGCAGCCTCACATGCAACAACGGTGGCTTCAATATCGCCTGTGTGACCCACCATATCTCCGTTTGGAATGTTAACTCGCACCTGAAATCAAATATGGGAACATTAGATCATCTCTGCTTCTTTCCTTAGATGTTTGACTATAAGATAATAAAATCATTCATAGACCTCACCTGATCAAACTTGCCACTAAGGATTGCATCCCTCGCCTTCTCACCAATTTCCAGAGCTTTCATCTTTGGCTGAGCATTGAATGATATTCCACTGTCACTTGGGATTTCAACATACTGCTCCAGTTTCTCGTTGAAATATCCAGATCGGTTTCCATTCCAGAAGAATGTGACATGCCCAAACTTGACAGTCTCACTGTTTCAGTCACATACATTGAAATACATATAATCAGTTCCATAGTATACACTATTGCCATAATAAACTAGATCACTGAACTAGGTTTGATACCACTAATGAACAAGACACTGAACATATACTAAGCAAAGCCTAGAACCAATACTCAAAAAGAGTAGAGAAAAAGCCAGAAGTTGAAGAATTAGAACCTGCAAGCAAAAGTACGGACACCATTGTGAGCCAAATATTCACCAGACGTTCTATCAATCTCCGGAGGAGAAACAAGGTATCGGCTAGGCAGCTTTAGCTCTCCATCATACTGAAGCATACCAGCGTAACGTATCTTCGGGAACCTCACACGGTCAAATTTGTCGAAATCCTCATACTCAAGCGCCTTGGCATGCATAACCATACGATCAGCCCTGAAATTGAAAGTTACAACAGCGTCTCCGTCCACAATGGGACCAACTGCTTTCCCTGCATCATCAACAATCACAAACGGTGGCAAATACTGGTCATTCGCACCAGGTTCTTTTCTCAACGTCTTCACTGCTTCAACAGCGTTTTTGAACTTGTGTGGAGCTTCTCCGAGAACCTGTGCATCCCAACCTCGTTTAACAACTTCCCAATCGTTCTCATACCGGTCCAACGTCACGTACATACGACCTCCACCTGATGCAATCTGCGCATCAACACCATTCTCGCGTAATGTGACAAGGTCAGCTTCAAGGGTTTCAACAAAACCAACACTTGAACCATCCAAAACATCACGACCATCAGTGAGTATATGAACACGGATCCTCTTAGCACCACGTTCAGCAGAGCCTTTAATCAACAACTACACACAAATACACAACAATAAGCTTAAAGAATCAACAATACTCAACAACTAGAGAATTATAGAGCAAAACAAAACCTGAAGCTGATCTAGACGAGAGTGAACACCACCGTCACTTAAAAGTCCAACAAAATGCAAAGTAGATTTCTCAAAAGACTCAGAAACGTATTTGAAACCTTCACCGTCAAAGATTTTGCCAGAAGCAAGAGCAATGTCACAAAGCTTAGCACCTTGAGCGTAAATACGACCAGCACCAAGAGCATTGTGACCAACTTCACTGTTTCCCATATCGTCTTCACTAGGTAATCCAACGGCAGTTCCATGAGCTTTTATCAACGTCCACGTATCAGGAGCTCCCTATAGATAAAACAAGAACAAACAAAATAGTTAAAAATTCGATGAATCCATGGAGAAGAGAGAAACACATTAAATCAAGATTTTGAGATAAAGATACGTTTTTGAGAGAATCCATTGCAGGAGTAGGAGCGTTATGGATACAGTTATACTGATCTGGAGCAGATTCGCCCCAACCATCTAAGACGATTAAAGCGATGGTTTTGCCTTTTGGAAGCTTGGGATGGTCATCGAGTTTCCACGCGGAGGAAGTAGCCATAGCTAGGGTTTGAGATGCGATCGGAGATTCTGTGAGAGAAAAAAATGTCAAAGCAGATCTGAGAAAGAAAGAGAAAGGAGAGAAAGTGAAGGTTTGGTGAGGAAGAAGAAGAGGAGGGTTTTAAAAAAAGAGAAGATTTTGGAGATATATGGGGGGAAAACGACCTATTTCCCCACGAGAACTATGATATAGTATCAGATTCACACCATTCTTTGACCCCATCCTAAATACCCATAATTTTACTATGTCGTACCAATTACCCACACTAACTATCATACATCCTATTTCCCCATCCGTGTTGGTTATGTTCGGTTTGAATAAAGCAGTGATAAACCAGTTACTTTCTCTCAAACCGAAATTGTAACCCGATCCATCAACCCAAAACCCGACCCGATAACCCGAAACCTGTACCCGGATTTTTTGATTTAAAGATCAAAACCCAAAAAAAATTCCCCAAATCGATATATAAAAAGAAGAGATTTTCCAGAGTTTCTTTGTAAATGTTACCATTTTAGGTATCAATCACTTAAGAAGACGAAGAAGAAGACGATGAAAGAAACACATCTTTAACAACAGAAGCAGCCGTCAAATAATTAAGCGTATTCCTAAGAGTATCTCTTTCTCCCTTTAACCTCGCCGCTGTATCTTCAAGCTCAAGCAAAGCTTGTTGCTCTCTAGGAGCTCCTTCGAATGTGCTTCCTACGAAAAACAAAAACGGCGTCGGAAATTGATCCCTCCTCAGATCCTGCCTCGCCGCCGCCGTCTCTTTCTCCGCCGCCGTCACCGCCGTCTTACCGTTTAATCGATTCGATATTCGAATCACTTTCTTCATCAGATCTTCTACTTGAGAGATCTAATTGGTGGTGGAGGAGAGTGTGCATCATGATTCTGTAACGGAACTCGAAGATCTGGAGAGGGAGGATCACTCCTAGGAAGAGAACTAGTGGGAGAGGGAAGATAGGAAGCTCCACGACGTCGTTTGATTTGGGAGATGATGAACATCGAAATCGCCGGAGATTCGTCGGATATCTGACGGTGAAGGAGAAATGAGACGGTGGTTTTGATTTGAAGGAAGAAGACGGAGATAACGATGTTGATGAAGGTGAAAAGACTGTTAGTGGCTGGGTTTTTTTTTTCCTTCTTTAAGTTTAGATGATTAATCGGGTGGGTGAGAGAGGTTAGGTTTAGTGGGTTTAATCGGGATTGGTTTAATCGGTTAAAAATTAATAAACACGGTTTATAAACAAGAACCAGTTTTAAACCAACAAGAATCTGACCGGGGAATCGGATATTTAAAACTTTGATAAAGAGGGAAATAGACGTATGATGATAGTTAGTGTGGGTAATTGGTACGATATAGTAAAATTATGAGTTTTAGGATGGGGTCAAAGAATGGTGTAAATCGATACTTATATCATAGTTAGGTGGAAATAGGTCGTTTTCCCATATATGGGCCCACTTTTATTAAATGGCCACTTGTCTTCCACGCAATAAAAAAATATATAATCCGGTTTGATTTGATTTTTTAGGTATGAATGGTTGAGTAAAATTTGATCGGTTTAGTTACGGTTTTATTAATTTACATGAACCAGAGGCAGATATGTGTGGCCAAGTCGGTGATCGGAGAAATATTCGCCGCGTAGAAATCTTGTGAGAGAGACGGAGAAGAAGCGTGAGAGAGAGAGAGAGAGATGGTGCAGCCAAGTAAAGAACCGTGTAAGAAAGAGGCTTGCGACATCCAAGCATGTCTCTCGAAGAACAATTTTCTTTCTCAAAGGTGATTGATTCCCTTTTTCTGGCTTCGCTATATTCCGCCGTTTTCACTCTCGTAGGTTTGATTTTTTATCGCGATTGTCCGTGAAATCGATTTTGATGGAGAAATTATATAATGTTTCTTGGAATGATTACCTCAGGCTTAAGATTCGTGTATTGATCAATGAAAGGTTAGGTTTCAGCTAAGTTACTTCACTTGTTAGCCTAAGATTCACTTGTTAGCTTAAGATTTGATGCATCCATGATAGCTTTAAAAGTATTTATTATCAGTAACTGTAAGGTATGGTTTGGAGATTATTGACCAGTTTTAACAAGGTTAGGTGATTTTGTGTGCTTGTATTGGATCACAAGTGTTCCTTGATGGGTGTGAGAACTGTCTAAGTCAGCTTCCTGATTTAGATAGTTTGAGCATGAATCAGTGGTTCCCGCAATAACATTTTGATTTTTTTGAGCTTTAAGACGGTTTCGAACTTGGTGTCATCATTTCAGAAGATGCCTCCATTCACTTGCCTAGTTTGAGAAAAAGACATGGATATATCAGACTTTCGGAGTCGGGGTGATCAAAAGCATGCTGTTTGTAGACATCCTCACAGTCTATTCTATATTTGTAATCTGTCTGCATCGTGTCAATGTTTGCCTAAGTAGCATTTGTTGAACGAAAAATGTATGTATAGCATTACCACTTTGTTTGCATACAGTTATTTTCGTTTCTTGACATGACTCTGGGTTACAAGAAAATGATTCTAGATGTGCACTGGGTTTCTTAGCTTCTGATTATGGAAGGGACCTGACTATTTTGGTTACTGGTTTCGTCATGTTTTGACGAAGTTTTGGGCATGTAAACTATCTAGTACTAATGTGTCATATCTATAGGCACATTAGGATGAGCATGGTTAAGTTGTATTTCGCGTTCGATATGATAGCTTTCTACGTAATGTTACACTATCTAATTGCACATGACTAGAGGAAAACCCTTTCTCGGCAGTTTTATCAACCAAATAGTGTATTTTGTTGTCTGTATGGTTAATGAAGGATTCTTATAAGTTTTTTTTGTGGTGAATATTTGGAGTGGCAGGTGCCAGGGAGTGATAGAGAAGTTACAGGCTTGTTGTGAGAAATGCAACAACGAGTCAACACACTGTGGTTCTGTAGCTGCTCTCTTGAAGCAGATAAGAAAATAAATATACAAAGGCTAAAACCTTCTAAAGCATCCAGAGGGTTTCCAGATGTTAAACAAAAAAAGTTCTTCAGTATCGTGTAACCTTCTTTATGAATTCGCCAGTTTCCATTAAAAAAAGGGTCAATTACTAAACTAACCCTACTTATTTTGTAACTAAAATATGACGTTATATTCGAGTCTTACCTCTGCCATGAGTCGAAAAAAAATAGTTTTCGGTTTTGCACATCGATTTTGGTAAATCGCATAATTAATCAACTATATAAATCTACGCTTTGTAATGTATGCGGATTTAATATTGTTGCAGATTTTTAATGTAAAGTTTTTGGAAAAAAACAATTTATCTTGCGACTTTTATAAAAGTAGATTTATGTTGCATGTTTGTCCTTCATTGTGCGATTTATTTGCAAAAGTAGATTTATAATGCAAATTTATTGACTTTCATGTATGTTTTGCAGATTAATTGAAAAATGCAAGTTTGTTTTGCGTACTTACAGAATTGCGAGATTTGTTTAGTTGACTTATTTTCTTTGATTGCGGACATTTAAACAAAAATAGATTTGTTTGCGGATTTTTGTACTTTTCCGTATGTTTTGCGTATTTATTGAAAAACGCAAGTTTGTTTTGCGTACTTCACGAATTGCGATTTGTTTAGTTGACTTGTTTGCTTTGATTGCGTACATTTTTAAAAATATAGATTTGTTTTGCGATTTTTTGTCTTGCAGAGTTGTTATGCGATTTATTAGTTGGTAGATTTGTTTTGCGGAAATTTTGGAGAGGAAAAATTTTAATGTTCATTTTTGACTAATTTCTTACATTTGTTTTTGGTAATGATTTAAGTTGTAGATTTATATTGTAGATTTTCTTGGCGCGGAAGAATATTTAGGTAAACCTTATTTGTAGGCGATTTAATCATTGAAAGTTAAAAATTAGATGACAATAACGTAACAAGAAAAACATATTATTACAAAAAGTTGGAGATGGCTTACCGTGGAAATATTACAAAGCCGAATATTACATGGAAAAAATTTAAAACCATGACAACCAAAAAGATGTTACGTACCTGAATAGTAAAGAAAAAACACAACGTAGTGAAAGCATTTTTTACAAATATTAGACAAAACAAACCATTATTGTGTTCTTAACACATTCCGGTGAAGTAGATGACGTAGCTCCACGCGAAGCAATGAAAACAAATATCAAGCTCTATGACGTGGTTTAGGCCACAAATTGGTCCGAAGCGATGAAGTTCATAAAAACAATACTTACCGAAAAGTCCATGGCCGGGAGTCCCCATGCGCGCGATCCGGTTTTGCACTTTATTGGCTATGTTAACGGGACTCTTGAATGTCTCGACCTTGTGTAAAAACACGGTTGTACCCATGACCCCTTCGTCTAACTCGCCGCAACAAATAAGAAAAATTCCGCCGCGACACGAGAATGTAGGCTCTCTCGCGCTGATAAACATAACATTTCTATGCCTGTTTGAGAAGGGCCAGTTTGAGCTAAAAGTCGTAGTCCTTCGATGTATCGTGCCGTGTTGTTATTGTAACGTACATAGTCAAGAAAGAAATGACGATAGTTTGAACCTTCGTTGGCAAGCTCCGGTTTATCGAAAAACTCTTGAAGATCAACGACGCTTAAAACCTCCTCCGAGAAGACAATGTCTTTAAAGAATTTCCCCGCGGCGATGAATGGACCAAGGTTTCGAAAACTGTTTCGACCAACGGGCTTGAACAATGTCAACAATTAGAGGGTATGGTATGTGAGCCATTGTTGTTATGGAAAAAAATAGAAATTGAGTGGTGAACAAAGGCAAACGAAAAAGTGAGAGGATGTTTTGTTTGCGATTTGAGGTGTATAAAAAGGATGAGGGTGGTAGGTTAAGATGTATTAAATTGAAATGACAGTCATTAATGAGATGCACAATTATAAAAACACAACCTAAAAAGTCTGTTTAATAAACTGGTACAACAAACCTGCAACATAAAGATATTTCGAGATACATCATATTTATCTTAACGAAACCACGTAATAGCTCCTACTACAACGATAAGTAAAATTAATTTGTTAAGAACACCATTCATGGGCAAGATATTAATAGTCTTCTCCCCTTTTGATTGTCGAAGTTTTGCTTCATTATCTTCAAGTTTTTGATTCACGACTTTCTTGTAGTCATTGACAACGTCAAGTAGATTTTTTTGTTGTGCTTGGAGTAACTTTATCTCGTCGAGCAAGGCATCATCCATCCATTTGAACAAATGTCTTTCTTGTTTTCGCTTTAACAAAAACATGAAGTTAACATTCGGATCGCTAAGGCTATAACTAAACGTTTTTCCCATCTTCTTGTTGCCTACTTTGGTTGTAAGAACAATCGAAACCCTAAATTTTGTCGATCCCCTTTTCAATTTTATATCGAAAATTAGAAGCTTAAAACGCACCGTTTTGTTTAATTATTTACAACCGTAAAACAAATCGCAAACCGTAAAAACAAATCCGCAAACCGTTATAAAGATCGCAAACACTAAAATAAAAATCTGCAGATTTTATAACAAATCTGCAAAGACATCGAAGACAAATCCAAGGTAACCGACAACATTTAGAAAGCGAAGACAAATCCTTACAACATTAGGAACATCGAATTTAACTTCTACTTTAGTAGGTAAATTGCAAGAACAACAACAACAAAAGTGATAAAACTTATGAAAATTGTGTGGGTCATGTTCTTCAACTCATCCATTTGAGAAGTGCTCTTCTTAAGCGTCTTGTGTAAAGAAGCCAATTCGCCGATTTGGTCTTCAAGTCCACTGTGTTTGGCGAGCTCTCTCTTAACCTCCGTTAATTCATCCATCCTAATAGGCATAAAACCTTAAATACCAGTCTTTCCACGTTAGTTTTAAACCGAAAATAGAAATATTTGCTTACATTGTATGAAGGACAAGTGTAGAAATGTCTCCCCGGGTTTGTTGTCGTCGCCGAAGATTGGACGACGACATTGTAACCACAATAACACGTACTTATGTGGCCAAATTGAAAGTTTTCCTCTGGGTCACGGAAATGTGTATGGACTGGATCTTCATTTTCGTAGGTCACCCCACGACGGTAGGATGTCGACGGATAGTTTTGGCTTCGACTTGCCATATTTTTGTTCATCGCTTTGTTCTAAGAATGTAAAAGACCTAATTTTTGCAGATCCCCTTTTTGATTTAACTTTGAAGCATTAAACGCAACGTTTTATTTAATAAATTATAACAAATCTGCAACATTGTATAACAAATCTGCAAAGTTGAAATAACAAATCCGCAAAAATCTAAGTAAAATAACATATCTACGTTTCGTCTTCTTATCTCTCCTCATTGCGACGTTGCATCTTCCTATCTCTCTATCAATATATAACCCTTCTCATAAAACCTAATCTCAAGAAAACATACATCATGTCTATTGTCCCACCATATACATCCAATTTCGCGAGCATGGTCAATGCCATACACAACATGCAAGATCGGGATAACCTCCCGCTTCTAAACCCCGGTCCGAATGTATGGTGTGACAAAACCACCGTTACGTGGTTTAGGTTTTTACATGATCTCTCCCGTGCGATCCCGGATATTCTTCGAGAGGGATGGGTCCATGCGTGGCCGACTTACCGCTTCATTCCCGATGATGTCAAGGGACGATGGTTTCTTAAACTAACTGTAAGCATAACCGATAATGTAATCTTATCGGATTTAGCTTTTTGTTTCTCTAACACTAATAAAATTTTTTTTCTTCTTTTTATAGCGAAAATACGATGGGATCCGAGGCATAATTTTGACGGTTTGGACACGGTTTAATCGATTGGCTAGAACGATTTTTCGTGATCATATGCGCACGTTGAAGAGGATATGGTTTCATGGCGGCGAGAAGCCCGAAGGAATGACTACTAGAGTTTGGCTTGCTTCGGTCGAACTGTTTGATGAGTTAGGACCGATAATTTTCAGTATGGACAATGTAACTTTAGATAAATGTTTTCATAAGTAACATCTAGGCGATTCATAAGTAACATCTCGTGTTTCATATGTAATCTATTTTGTATGACACATTTATGGAAATTTCGTGGATGTAAACAAGTCCGCAATTGTACAACCCTACAAAACAAATCAACCAACCCCGTAACATAAATCGCAACCCTATAAATTAATCAACCCTACAAAACAAATCGCAAAAGGATAAACAAATCTACAACCCTATAAATGAAATCAATAATACAAATCTACAGATGTTAACAAGTACGCAACCATAGTAAACAAATTTACAACCCTACATAACAAATCTACCAACCTTCTAAATCAAATCGCAACCCTATAAATTAATCAACCCTACAAAACAAATCGCAAAAGGATAAACAAATCTACAACCCTATAAATGAAATCATCAATACAAATCTACGGATGTTAACAAGCTGCAAACCATAGTAAACAAATCTACAACCCTACATAACAAATCTACCAACCTTCTAAAACAAATCTGCAACCCAATAAATTAATCAACCCTATAAAACAAATCTGCAAACCCTACAAAACAAATCTGCAAAACGGTAAACAAATCTACAGCCTGCCGGATTCGAGGACACATGTGAATTGACCAAGGACACATGAAGCAAATACGTGGATTGTAAGGAGAATCAGGACGCATGGATCTCCTACGGAACAATGTCATGCCCAACTCCATGTGCTGCAAATTTGAAAAAAAAATTCTCCAGATGTAAACCCTACAAAACAAATCTACAACACTACAAAACAAATCTACCACCCCTATAAAACAAATATGCAATACGATAAAAAATCGCAACCCTATAAATGTACGTATGTAATGTAAACAAGTCTACAATAAGAGAATACAAATCAAGAACCCTACGAACAAACCTCTAAAACAAATCTACATATGAAAAAGTATCATAGAAAACAAATCTACAAAACAAATCTACAAAGACGTTAAACAAATCTGAGATGTAAACAAGTCCGCAATCATAGAAACAAAATCTACAACCCTACAAAACAAATCTACCACCCTTGTAAAACAAAACTACAAAACTGGTCCCAAGTTGGACCTTCCGAAATAGGAACTTCCATGTCACACCACAAATCCTTATGGTCACCCTCACAATCACCTGCAACCTCATAAGGATCTATGTTCATACCTGTGATGAAACCAAACTCAAGCAAAGACAACCTTATTGGTTGATCATCAACCAAACACCACATTTCTTTCGACTTATTAGTCACTAGCTGGTGTGTGAGGAGGTAGTGGACCGTCTTAGCCGACCATATAAAGTTGCTTTCGCTAGTTTCACAATGCAACCAAGCGGAGAGGTTTCTAGATAAGCCCAAACATCATCACCTAAATTCTCTTTCAACGACCCTATGTTAGCAAGCACACAATAGTGATTCATGCTTCTAACTTGCGCAGGTGATTTACCATCACCATAGAGACGTGGAGGATAAGTCATCATAAATATCCTGCATCATAGAAAAACAATTTTAAGTCGCAATTACATCACAAAAAGTCGGCAAAAACATATTATATCAAGTCATAAGTCCGCAAAATAAGTCTACAATAATAAGTAGATAAGTCGCGGTGACACCGCAAAATCACACAATACCGATTTGCGGAAAGGGAGGAAGAACAAAAAAAAAACCCACGAACCCAAATAATCAAAAAGATCGAATCGAATCGAACTCGAACTCGAAGTGGATCGATTACAAACAACAATGGTTAAGTGGTGAATATCAAGAACGTGAAGGTCAAACGACGGTGGCGAAGGTAAAGCGGCGAAGATCGAGAACGTAAACGAGAAGGCCAAGCGGCGCTGGTGGAGGCGAAGGCAAAGCGGCGGTGGTGGAGCCGAAGGCCAAGCGGCGAAGGCGAATGTGAAGTCGTGAACGGGAAGGTGCAGTCGAAAACGCGAATGTGAAGTCGCAAACGCCAAGGTGAAGTCGCAAACGCCAAGGTGAAGTCGCAAACGCCAAGGTGAAGTCGCAAACGCGAAGGTCTGCGTTATCGCCGGCGGTGGCTCTGTGTTAGCCGGTGGCGGTCGTGCCTTTGCGTTATCGGCGGTGGTTAGGTTTAGGGACGGGAAACAACGGAGAAGAGAAGGAAAAATAAAAGTCGGGACTTTTTTTAGGACGGGAAAGGAGAAGAAAACCTATATGTTTTTATTTTTTACCTTTTTTTATTGTTTACTAGTCCTCATATTCTTTAAATTTACAAAATAAACCAATCAACATGATAAAGAGTTTACTCAATAAGTCTACAAAATAAGTCGACAATGACACCAGTCAAATTTATAAGTCTGCAATTAAAAGAATATGTCTACAAAATTTAACAAACAAGTCTGCAATAATACAATTGTGCACACATATATGGACAGAGACAACGACGACGGCGGAGGGACAGACAACGACGACGGCGGAGGACGGAGATTTTGACGTCCAACGAATCTGTGTAACGAGAGATCGAGAGAGAACAAGGATTTAGAGCGACAAGATGACGAACTTTCGGCGAGAAGACGACGGATTTACGGCGAGAAGACGATTCGGTGAGAGAGACGACGGATTTTCGGCGAGAGACTATGAATTCTCGGCGAGAGAGACCGGGGATTTTCCTATACGGATACGACGTCGAGAGAGACGACTTCGAGAGACACGACGGCGAGAGATACGACGGCGAGAGACACTACGGCGAGAGACGCCGTCGAGAGACACGACGGCGAGAGACACGACGGCAAGAGACACTACGGCGAGAGAGATAACGGCGAGACACCACGAGGAGAGACGAAATTTAGGTTTTGTAGTTTAGGTAGACTTATTTTGTTGATTAATTTCCTTTGAAGAAAATAATTTCAATGGCAATTACGTAATAAAATGTTGTACTTGTGATATACGTCTTTTAACACAAAGTTTACCCAAAAAAAGATTTGTAGGTCATTTGAGTAATAAACAAATAAAAAGAGGTTAGTTTAAGTAATTTCCCTTAAAAAAAACACACACAAAATATCTTCAGTAAAACTTTGACCAATATTTTAATTAATTTTGAAAATTACGAGTTTCCACGTGGACACTAGGCTTTTATAAAGGACGAGGTTTCTGCAATAATATCCGCCGCCCATCTCCTCCTCCGAGAGCAACAATGTCAGTCGCGAATCCACTCACAACGACCACTTCACTGCTCTCTACTTGTTCTCTCGCGCCTTCGTTGTCTCTCTTCTCTCCTATTACAACCACCGCCTTTCCCGTCAACGGAAGTCGCCGAAGATGTCTTCGGATGGTGACCTCTTGCGTCTCTAATGCACAGATCTCCGTACAGAACGGTGTCACCGAGGCTGTATCTGGCGTCGAGCGGTATCAGATCCGTCTTGGTCTTCCTAGCAAGGGACGCATGGCTACAGATACTCTGGATCTTCTCAAGGTGAGCTCTAGGTTTTGGAAAGGATTCTCTAATATGTTTTTCTTTAAGCAAAGGGGATACAGTTAGCTCTTTTGTGTATGCTTACTTACTTTCTCTCTTTTCATGAAGGATTGTCAACTTTTTGTCAAACAAGTCAATCCTCGGCAATATGTAGCCCAGATTCCCCAGGTACGTTTTTTGGAAACGAATAGGTTTTGTTATTGTTTGTTTGGTTTATTCTCAACTTGTAGTGCTAATCCTTTTTTTCATGTCTTCCAGTTACCAAATACTGAAGTCTGGTTTCAACGGCCAACAGACATTGTCAGAAAGTTACTATCAGGAGATCTGGATTTAGGCATTGTTGGTCTTGACATAGTTAGTGAATTTGGTCAGGTAAACAACATTGTGATTCTATGATTCTTACTGCTGCAAAATCTATAGTGTTTGAGTTAACTTATATGACTTGGACTTTGAAAGACATTTTTGCATCATAATTTAGATCATTTGAGTTTTGTTTCTAGGGAAATGAAGATCTCATCATTGTTCACGAAGCTCTCAACTTTGGAGACTGCCATCTCTCCATTGCGGTACGCCCAAACCTATATTTTTACTAGCTTATCATAACTATATATATGTCTTCGTGAGTGCTTTTTTCATATGATTTCAGATACCCAATTATGGAATATTTGAGAACATAAATTCTCTAGAGGATCTAGCAAAAATGCCTCAATGGACTGAAAAAAGACCTTTACGAGTTGCTACAGGATTCACTTATGTAAGATGAGTTACAAGTATTCTTTTTGTGCACTGTTGTCCTTGTTAGTTTTTCAGAGTTCAACTTACTTCAACATATTGTTGTGGAATCATCCAACTTGTGTGTTGCAGCTAGGTCCCAAATTTATGGAAAAAAATGGGATAAAGCATGTGAGTTTTTCAACTGCAGATGGAGCCCTAGAAGCAGCTCCTGCGGTGAGGTTTACATTATTTGCACATCAGTCTTAGATTTCGACCTGTGTTCTTTTAATGAAATGTAGAGTAATGAGTGCCATTTGTTCTTGTTAATTAGATGGGAATATCTGATGCCATTTTAGACCTTGTGAGTAGCGGGACAACCCTCAAAGAGAACGACCTGAAAGAGATTGAAGGAGGGGTAGTGCTTGAAAGCCAGGTTTGATGCGTAGATTGCTCTTTGGATTTTATTATTGTTCCACACTTGGCAACCGTTATATCCAACTACCTTTTATATTTGCTTACAATCAGGCTGTACTAGTGGCGAGCAGAAGGGCATTGACTGAGAGAAAAGGAGCACTAGACACAGTGCACGAGATTCTCGAGAGATTGGAGGCTCATTTGAAGGCAGATGCTCAATTCACTGTATGTCCATAGTAAACATAATTCTTTTTCACATGTCTACTTTTCTTTCTTTTATAACCCTATGTATTACTCCTTCAGGTTGTCGCAAACATGAGAGGTACCGATGCTGAGGAAGTCGCTGCACGTGTGAAAACCCAACCATCATTATCAGGATTGCAGGTAAAGCTCCAACAGAAGAATCGATTTTCGATGTATATTATGGTATGTTGCCGGTGACTGTAGGTGATAAGTTTAGACGATTGTGCATGTTTTGTGATGTGCAGGGGCCAACAATAAGTCCAGTATACTGTAAAAGAGATGGAAAAGTATTGGTTGAGTTTTATGCAATTGTGATATGTGTACCCAAAAAAGCTCTTTACGAGTCTGTGCAGCAACTGCGAGCGGTTAGTAATGCCATATATCCTTTTTACTTTGCCCTGCTCGCAGTTTTAACCTCGGATGCTTGTTTTGTTTAATAAGTGTGATATGGTCATGAAATGTGATTATTGCAGGTGGGAGGAAGTGGCGTGCTGGTTTCACCTCTAACGTACATTTTCGATGAAGATACTCCCAGATGGAGTCAGCTTCTGAGCAAACTCGGCCTCTGATCGCGCTTCACGTTACCATATATGCATTGTTATCAGAAATACAATGAGTTCTTTCTTAAGTTGGTCTTTATGGATCTTTTTTAGAAGTAAAACAGAGGTTAAAAGCCTTTTTGTAAGGACTAAAAATATCTACTGTCTTATATTTTGAACACTAATTTTTGTCAAACTAAAATTTCATTTCTGTTTTTCTACTAAACTATGTCTTGTACACATCTCACGTAGCCAAAAATGTTTTATTTTTCTAGTACTTGACAAAAAAAAATAAAAAATGGTTCAAAGTAAAAGAAAAAAAGGTAAAGAGTGAATAGAAAAGAGAGGTCACATGATGGGTTTTCTTTTTCATGAATGATATGTGACCATAAGTCACAAAAGCCAAAAATAACACACCAATTCTCTTCTATGTTTTTTTCTATATTAAAAATCATTCCTACTTTTGAATATTGCTTTGCTGTGAGTTCACCTAAGTCCCCACTCTTCTCTAAATGCCAAAATTTTCTTTATAATAATTTGGTCCCTAATAATTAAAATTGTTTTTTTCACCAACTCTAGTTATAATAACATTCGTATATAGTACCAATATTTCAATATCAAAACCTGGTACGAAAAATTATTAAAAAGTATTTAGTAAAAAAGACTTGAAAAAAGTATATGTCACGATCAACAAAAAGATGTCAATAGATTTAACAGAATGTATTTAACAAATTTCATTTTTCAATATTATATTCTTGTGTTTGAATATCTACATTACTTAATTAACAAATTCGTGTGTCATTGTCATACATTCATGTGCATGGTTATCATAGATAAGTATTAGAGGTCTCTCCGTTTTTGCCGCCGGTAGTTAAAGCTATTTTTCTTTCTTTGAATAATTGTTTTTGCCTATAATTATTTTGTTTCAGAAATACATTCGATTGTGGTAGATTTAGTCCATCATTGCTAACAAGATATATATATATATGCATGTGTTGAACTTTTTTTTATCATAATTTCAAATTTCTCATGAAAGCATTTTTTCTATTTGAGATTTTGTATTTTCACCTACCTTACAATGTTTAGCTAGATTTGATTAATTAGCTATAATTTAATTTTGTTTGGTTACACACACGACACGATGATAATAATAATACTATGAATCTATGATTAATGTTAAGAGTTTCAACTAGTTATATATAAATATAGGTTCTATTTTATGATGTTATAACAGTTGAATATATATATATATATAGAGAATCATTGTGTAACACTTGTAACACACACGAATACACGATGATAATATATACATGGAATATGTAACACTTGGATGTATGATAATTAATAAAGCCATTAAAACATCAATTTAATATATACAATTGAGTTACAATTATAATTAAAAATCTAGAAAAAAAACATAAACTTACAGATATTATTGCATGCAGCGTTACATTAACGATCTGCTTATTCTAAAAGGGGTAAAAGTTAAAAACAATAAATAATTCATTAATAAAATAAAAAACCAAACATAGAATATATATAAATTATGCCCATAGATGGTAACGGATATTAAACAGGAAGAACTGCACTTTCGCCGCCAGTCATCCTAAGGAATAGACACAACCCAAGCGTTACGATAACCGTAGCTACGCCAAATATGATCATAATCAACACATAAGTATCCATTCTTGTTTCTTCACCACACGTTAATTAAAACACACAACTTCTTCTTCTTAATAACGAATTACACACACGTATATACTAATATACATGTATTGTTAACATAAAGGTTTACATTTCTATATATAAATCTGTGAACTTTTGGAATTTTTACATTTAGGGACAAAAACTAAAAAATGGAATTTTTTTTATTTGTTGATCATTATACCATGACATATATTCTTATTTACACATAACTTATATTTAATTTCCTTATACGATTAAAGTGGTTTTAGCTGCAAATTATTACGCATCATTGTTTCATTTAATTAGGTTAAACTAATTGAAATCTTACTATGATCATTAATTCACCTAAATTAGTTTTTAAGTGTAAAAACGTTTTATAAAAGCAGCCAATAGGTTCTCTTTGTTAGTCTTTTATAAGAACACGTAGGCCCTAACCTCCATTATTATTAGTATTGATTTTCTTGTGTTGTTTCTTTTTGTCGTGGATAAAGATGAAATAGCAAACAAAAAGATGATACACTACATAAGCTATTTTTTTTAATAAAGTAGACAACGAATATTAGCCATATTATATTCTGTTTTTTTAATTAAACCAAATTTTATTAAATAAAACGAAAGGAAAAGAAAAATATATGGCTTTTTATTTTCATTTTTATTTTTATGCTCCCTAATTATACCAACTAATATTCGTAATCTTGCTTCATATACAACTCATTTTCAAAAGGTTTATTAAATAACGAACCACTTCTCAAAAGTTAGAGTAAAGAAAAAGAAAAAAAAAGAAATTAACTAATATAGAAAAAGTTTATATTTGTGAAGTTGTCAGCTTTATGAAAGATCATAAGAATACACTCAGAATTACAAAATTATACGATTTTAATTACAATTCACAAAGCTACATCATTTCAAAATTATTTTACAAAAATATATATAAACATTCAAAATTAAATCTGAATAAACCCTACCCACACAAGCCTACCCCTTAATAATATACCCTAAACACTAATTAACGAACCCAAATAAAAATATTTTAATTTTGGTAATTTTTCAAAGGGTAAATCAAGCTTTTAAAATTTTGAAAATATGTAAATATGTGAAAAATTGAATTATGTAGAATTTTGTAAAGGAATGGATGGAAGAGTGTAGTTTTGTGAATTTCTCAATAATATATATATATATAAATACATTAATTAATTTTTCTTTGTCCGTAATTCCTACTACTTAGGGACCATATTATATCACCACAAAAACCCTTTCGTTAATTCATTCTTCTTTAAACTTTATACACACATCATAAATAACTAATAAATAAATATCAATATATATATATATATATATATACAACCGGTTATCAATATAGTACAGGGTGTGTAGTTTTGTTTCTTCTTCTCTTCTCTTCTCTACTTTTCACTTCCTTCACACAAAAAAACTACATAGAAACAAAACAATAAAACTACACACTATATATATATACATATATTCTCAATAACGTGAATATATCTCAACTTTTATATTTTCTATGTTCTTGAAATTTAAATCAAGAATTTCAAGAAGTTGATGCTACAAAGGGAGAAATAAAATGAATGAGTCAAGTTCGTGGAGAATATATAGCACAAGAGATGGAGAAAATAGTAGTGATCAAGGGCCATGGAGATCTTCTACATCGATGAATGCTATATCTTTTGGTTTTGTTGCGACTGCGATACTAATTTCAATGTTTTTGATAATGGCTATTTTTGAGCATCTCTTTAGGCCTGAGAATTCTTCTTTTGATTCACCACTTAGAATCAGACAAAGACACAACACAGATGTGTCCACTCATTTCCATAAACTTGCTAATCAAGCATCCTTGGTAATTTTAATTTTTTTATTTTTTTTTAAAGTTGTTTAAAGTAATTTCTCAAAAGAATTTTTGTCTTTTTTATAAAGCCAAAACGCATTAACTTGGTATTGTAGAGTTTAAGTTAACTTTTTTCTTCTTCTTTATGCAAAAGAGAAACTTGTGAATTGCTTTTCGGTGCAAAAAACTTTGACAAATAATTTTTTTTTGCTACAAAAATAATAATAATAACAAGTTCGAAAAGTGAAAAGCAAAATCCAATTTGTAATTTATTATTTGTTTTCTAAATGAACAACTGGGAGTTAATTTACCAAAATGTGTATTGTTTTCTACAAAACTCTTGATATTAATTAATTATAAGGCCTATATATATATGACGTGGCAGGTTCCGGTAAATACGACGGTGGATGTATCGGTGATGATGCCGGGAGAGAATCTGCCGTCGCATATAGCTTTGCCTGCTCCGTTACCTTGCCGGAGAGAAGGCATTCGTTGGCCTCTCCACCTCTAATATTACTTACTTGCCACCAAAACTCTGCTTCTTTTGCTGTAACTTTTATTTTGGATTTTCACTAATTGAGTAAATTAATTTATTATTAGTGGGTAAAAATTAAATTAAAACTAACTGGGCCGATAATTAAAGCCCATATTATTCGTTAAGCGTTTTAAAAGTCGCATCGTCTCGTAGAAAGTCAAAGGAAAGGTAATTAAAGTTTGAACTTAGAGAGAGAGAGAGAGGCAATGGCAACGACGGCGAAGAACATGAAGGGTTTCTACAAGCAGACGAAAAGCAATATCACCGGAGGTGTCTCCAAGACCAAGCCTTCTTCTTCTTCTTCTCGGAAAGTCTCTCCCAAACACGCGGCGACTCACGACTCCGACGCTACTCAGCCGGCGGCGTTGGTTTCTCACGGCGCAATCGATCTCAATGGTCAATATCTTACTTCCTCCTATGAGAAACTAAGCATTTTATTTTAATATATATAATCCATAAGCATATGCTCTTGATGATTTTATTCCTTGATTCATGAAATTTCTTGATTCTCTTGGAAGAAGAAATCTAGGGTTTTAACTTCAATTTACCCTTTTGTGGGATTTTTCTCTTATATTGACAATACTCTTTGTTGGTTTTTAACAGATGATTATGACAAGAAAGAAGAGATGCTTAGACAATTTGACATGAACATGGCTTATGGTCCTTGCTTGGGCATGACAAGACTTGATCGTTGGGAGCGTGCACTGCGTCTAGGGATGAATCCTCCCTATGAATTAGAGAAGCTTTTGAAAACTGAGAAAGTTGAGCAAGATTGTCTATGGCAAGGCCGTGTCTAAAGTTTAACACTTTCTTTTTTTATCAATGTTCCCTTGTATGATTCCATTGTAATCTTGTCTTTTTGTGGATGTTTTGGTTCAGCCACTGGCTGTATCACTCACATTTAGGTGTTAATGTGTTAAAAGTAAAAACCTTTGTAACCCAAATTAAGTAAAAGAGAAGTTATTTTGATTTGATCTCTCAACAGGTGAATCATTACAACAAAAAAAGTCTTTAACTTCACTCTTTTCTAGCCACTTGCTTCTGTTGAAGTGCTCTCCAGCCAATATCATGCCTAAAGAAACCTCCAGGCCAATTAATCTGTTGAACCGCGCTATATGCTTTTTCGCGGGCTTCTTCCAAGTCTTTACCTTTCGCCGTGACCCCAAGAACGCGTCCACCGCTAGCTACAACATTCCCTTCCGAATCAAGATCGGTTCCTGCATGAAACACCTTCACACCAGAAGCAACTGTTTCAGCTTCTTCAAGGTTTCTGATAATTGATCCTTTCTCATAGGAGCCAGGATAGCCTTTGCTTGCCATTACAACCACCATAGCTGAATCTTTTGACCAGTCAAGAGACACACCATTTAGCTCGCCTCTACAAGCCGCTAGCAAAACCTTAGCTAGATCAGACTCTAGACGCATCATCAGTACCTATGTTAAGCAAGAACAAAGAAGATCTACTGTTTAGAAACAACATTCAAAGTGGGACTAAACCAAACTTTTAAGTTTCTTACTTGACATTCTGGATCACCAAACCGGACATTGAACTCAATCAGCTTAGGCAAACCGGATTTCTTCTCGATCATTAGACCAGCGAACAGAACACCAACAAACTTACATCCTTCTTCTGCCATCCCTTTAACAGTCGGATGGATTATAGAGTCCATTACAACATCCAGCAGCTCCTTGGTCAAAACCGGGGCAGGAGAATAGGCTCCCATTCCACCCGTGTTAGGACCGGTATCTCCATCTCCAACCCGCTTATGGTCCTGAGCAGATTCTAGAGGAATTGCGTTTTCTCCATCCACAATCGCGAAAAAGGAAGCTTCTTCTCCTTCCATAAACTCCTCAACAATCACCTGGCATCCTGCAGAACCGAACACACCTTTGACCAGCATTGAATCAACAGCTTCATAAGCCTCCTCTAGTTTCATCGCAACAGTGACTCCTTTTCCTGCTGCTAATCCATCCGCTTTAATCACGATAGGTACACCTTGTTCTTCAATGTACTCTTTTGCAGCAGATGCATTGGAGAATGTTTTATACTACACTTAAATTCAATTTCAACTATATTAGCTACATCAAAGTAGAATCCTCATAGTAACAAACTTCACTATCTAATAAGAAGAAATCAAACCTTAGCAGTAGGGATATTATACTTGTGGCAAAGATTCTTCATAAAGTTCTTGGAACCTTCCAAAGCTGCAGCTTGAGAAGAAGGGCCAAAGGTGAGGATACCGGCGTTAGCCAAGTCATTGGCTAAACCAGCAACAAGAGGCACTTCAGGGCCAACAACCACTAACCCGACATTACGTTCTCGACAGAAAGAGACCACAGCTAAACTGTCTGTTATGTCAAGGTCAGGTATGCAAGTAGCATCTCCCGAGCTAGTAATACCGGGGTTTCCAGGTGCACATAGCACAGAATCACAAGTAGGAGAACGTTTCAAGGCATGACAAAGAGAGTGTTCTCTCCCTCCTCCACCTATTACAAGAACAATCACTCTCTCTCCTGCAAGAAACACAAAACAAATCAGTACAAAATCCACTTGTGTATTCATATCAAACAGATAAGATGACTCATCTCAAATCAATAGTAAGAGGATGGAGCACAAAGTCACAAACTTTCGAATTTAATCACATTCAAGAGAGTCATTGTATGTTACCAAACAAATTAAGAGCAAAAGGGTATCACAGGATTTTACCAGAGCCGGCGTCGCCGCCGGTAACGACGGACATAGACGGCCCAGATTCCTCTGAGACGCAACGGAGCAGAAACTGGTGACTACAGAGTCGTCTCGAAGAGAAACTAGAGCTAAAGGCGTGATTGGTGGAAGAGGATTTGAGAGGAGCAACAAAGGAAGAGGATGTGGCGAATCTGAGAGAGGTAATAAAGGATTTATGAGAATTGTTGTTGCAGAAGAGATTGATAGAAGAAGAAGATGAAGGAAGGAGATTAGATGTACAAGACGACATATCGGAAAGTTGCAAGCTTGCGAAAGAGAGGAGAAAGACACACAAAAGTAGCAAAGTGGACACTTTTAGACTCAGACCAGCGTCAACGAGGGTTTAGTCCTATCAAATATTTACAGGATTTCAACTTTTAGATTATGACATTAAAACCCTTCAAATCCCCCCAAACTTTTCATTTTTCATGGTATTTTTGGTAATTGCACTTTTTCTTGTTTAATTTGGCTAGAGATCAAACATCTTCATTATCCATATTTAGCAATGGAAAGGGTTATAAAGTAGCCGTGAAACAAAGAAGTGGTGTTTATAACTAAGCAACCTCTCTCAAGTAGTGTTTTGTATTAATGTATATTCTCATTAGTAGATAAACCACCCGAAAGGAGAATTAAACTCACCAAAATCAAAAACCAAGAGCTGGTTTTACCAAGTACTGATGATATAAAGAGAGCTTATACATAAAAGCCAAAACAAAGAAGAAGAAACCGATAAGCGACTTAGGCATGCAAAGCCATAAAGAGGTTCTGCTTACGAGCATGCTCTGGGACTAGCCGGTTCACGATTTCAGGAGAGATGCCAGATAGCTCTGCAAAACACACACACAAAAGTTCAGTTCATGATTTTGAATTTCTGAATGTTAAAAGAAGATCATAGATACTCATATGGAGAACAAAATGTTTACAAAAGAGATCTATCTCCTTTCCTAGCGGAGGGAGGCCGCACTGTTCACCATACAAGCTACTCTGTTTCCAACAAGGAAAATAAGGGAAGTGTACCTTGAGGTTTGAAGTTGAAAAGCGGAGGAAGTGGCCGGCCATTGGGAAGACGTGTGTTCGGGTCCCTTAGCTCGTCAAATAACGGATGAATACATGCTTCCAGCTACAAAAACAGCATAATCTTTTTTTTAGCAAATTTGCTATAACCTTAGGTCCTGATATGTATCAACAAGAAAGTAAATTAGAGAGCGAAGAGAACAAAACTATGGATCACTTACAGCTGTGCATCTCAAATTCGGGGAATATTGGAAGAACCTACATAGAAGATCCACAGCCTCTGGTGGTAAACGTTTTTGGAAAACCTGATGATAAAGCTCAAATAGATCATTCATGTAGTAATAATCACTAAAGTCATATTATACTCCATACTATAATTCTCAAGAGTCAAGACCATTGTCAACACTACTACAAGTTGCAGTTTTAGCATTTTCATCATGTTATAATGGTTAGAACTATACGGCATACCTTGTGCCATGGATGAGGTTTTATCTGGGGAAATTTAAATTCCGTATAGTTTGGGTTCATGCACTTGATTTCCTCTCTTGTCGGTGTACCTAAAACCTGCATGAAAAATAAACTGTGAGCTAGAAGCCTGATATTCATTCAGATATATATATGTAACGATCTGCAAATCAATCTTATGTCGTAGTCTGATACGTAAAGATAGAAGAACAACTTGTAATCAAAAGCTCTCCAAGAACTTGTCAGTACTTAAAAGTCCAAGACAAGTGATTTGCTCTAAATTTTGAAACTAAGTTTTAAGTAATTAGCAGAAGGCTACCTTAATGATTTCAACAAGCTGATCAACTCCGCTTTCACCAGGAAACAGAGGCTGTAAGACAAGTTACCAAAGATGAAAAGAAGTAAGAGAGGGTAGAAACAGAACGAATATCTTCAAAAAAAGTATATAACTAAGGCAATTTTTTTTGCTTAACCTGTCCAAGAAGCAATTCAGCCATCACACAACCAGTGGACCATATATCGATTGCAGGAGTGTATTCGCTGGCGCCAAAAATGAGTTCTGGAGCACGATAGTATCTAGAACATATGTATGAAACATTGGGCTCTCCTTTCACCTATGGAGAATAAGTTTTCGTTATACTCCATAAATGGATTGGTTAAAGACTGCATCAATAAACATTACCAACACTTTTGCACTCCCAAAATCACATATTTTTAGCTGATGCGTATGTGGGTTCACCTGCACAATAGATCCAAAGTCAACTAATAAAGGCAGTTAATTTGCAAACAAGAAAGCATTTTTATTCAACAAAATAAAACTAAGAAGCTAGAAAAGAGTTTAACGAAATTAGGTAATAGCAAGGAAACCACCATATATTATAAATTTCTTTAGAAACATGGAGATACGAATGAGCTTACTAGCAGGTTTTGAGGCTTAATATCACGGTGACAAAGACCTAAGCAGTTGTGAATGTAAGCAAGCGCCCTGCAAATCTGTAACCATCAACAGAAACTTGTCAACAATCGTTGTATTAGTATTAATGCCGAGAAAATTATCAGTATGACATGGACTTATAAGTGAGTGCTTGTGATGCTTCATTAAACAAAAACTACATAAACAAACGAAAAAAATGTTCAAATCCAGGACACCTGTTACCTGATAGGTGTAGAGTTTAACGTATAGCAATGGCATCAGCTGATTATTCCTCGTGTAACTTCTTGCAGCACGATTAACGGTCTCAGGCACAAACTCAAGGACAAGATTCAAATAAACCTCTTCATTCTCTGTTCTTGAGAAGAAGCTATGCTTTAAAGCAACGACATTGGGATGGTCTAGCATCTGCATAATTTGTAGCTCCCTGTTCTTGTAACGCTTGTCTTGTAGAACTTTCTTGATGGCAACAATCTCCCCAGTTTCCCTACATTTGGCCTACCAGAAGAAAAACTTAACGCATGGTGAAAGTACCTAAATCAATAGTAAGGCATCACGGATATTAATTCAACTTACTTGGAAAACCATGCCAAAGGAACCTGTACCGACTACATGTTCTGATATGTAACTAACTGTCTGTAAATCCATATATAAATCTATGTGAGAAAGAGTTCGATAACAACGTTACTATATACAATTGTCCATAACAATCTAACCTGTCTTGATTGACCATTTCGTCCACGTACTGTGGTTCTAATCACATTGCCAGGTTCAGTACCAGCCCCATCAATAATATCTGGTTCACTATCCTGCAAGATAACAAAAACCTCACACACTATATGCTACTCCATAACATAGATATAAAGTCATTATAAGGTTGTCAAGCTAGAAAACAAGACTTACCCTCTCATCATCGGTCTCTACCTTATCCCTTATCCTCATCTCGACCAAATCTCTCGTCAACCAATCAACTGAACTAGAAGAGTTCTTTACGCCTTTGGCAGATCTCGAACTTCCTACACCGTTTCCAAGTCCAGAAGAAGCCATAGTATTTGTTCTGGAGATAGCACTTACCAGTATTTGATGGCATCACAACACTTGGTGAATTGGTGTCCCATCCCATCAACGAACCGATCTACCTAGTAGAATTTCAAAGCCACTTGCTTTAGAAAAGTGTATTACATAAAGGTATTCACTTTTTAACATGAAAGTGTTGAACTTTGAACTAGTGGAGATACACTATTACTACCTAGGGATAGAGATGAAACCCAGACGAAATTAAGACCGATCAGATCTATTTCCGACCAAAGTAGATAAAGGGTTTGTCTTGAAAACTCAATTACCACAACAAAACAACGAGCAGCTCAAAGAAATCAGCAGATTAGCTACAAACCCAGAAGAACCCTAATTCAGCGAAAGTCGAGAAAGCACATTGAGAGGATAAAGAGCGAATCCATTCATAAGATTCGAAGCGATATCATTAGGTAGAGGAGAAAGAATAGTGATGATCACCTTTTAAACTGTTTTGAACAAGACCAGAAACCAAAGTCAAGCATCTGGAGATTGTTGTCTTAATCTATGTTGTTGTTGTTGTTCGATTGAAGAGCTTCACATGAAAACGATCTCGTGACTGATTAGATGGGAAGATTTTATCTTTTCTTATTTCTGTGTCGATTTTGTTCTCCACTCTTCTTCTTCTTCTTCTTCTTCTCCCTTTGTTTGTTTGTTTTGTCGATTTCTACGGTTTTCAAACGAGATTGTGAAGGGACAGCTCATCATTATAAGCATGATATTTTTTTATTAATCTTTTATAAAGATTATTTTTTAGTGGTTTTAATTTCATATCAGCTTTTTGTGATATTGTTTATTTTAATTTCCATTTTATATTTTCATGTTCTAATTTTTTTTTCATTAAATAAATTGTATCGATCAATATAACCTCAAAAATATATGGTTTATACATCAATATCTCTTTTTTAAATAAGTTAAACAAATAATTTAGGTGAGAGAATAAAAAAAGAAAAAAAACGAAAAAATCAAAACAATTAACAAATCCCTAAATTTTTTCATCGAAAATTATCCACTATTTCATTATTTTCGAAACTGATATATCTTCTTATAAGTTAATAAAACAATTAATGATTTTTTTTATAAACTATATTATCGGACGTAACCCGGATAAAAATCCTAGTAGACATATAAACCAGTAAACTATAAAACTTTGATTTGTCATTCAAATTTTGTAAGAATCAATTTTATTAAGATGTCCCTCAATATTGTGTCATTAAAACCAATTGTCAAACTTCTCTTTACCTAACAAAAATTATAACCAAATATTCTAACTTTTGGTCTACTTCAACTATAGTGGATATTTACAATATGCGTTTAAATATGCGTTTTTATGATAAAACAACAAAATCTTGTTGGATTTTTGTAGTGAATTAAAACACTTAGGGAAAGCCATTTTCGTATCTGCTGATTATTATAGTATTACTTTATAGTAAAAGTAGCCTTGTCACACTATTTTATAGTTAGGTAAGATTAAGACTCAACGCCACACTATTTTCGTTTTATTTTTGCTTATAAATAGTGTGGGGATGTGTTCGTTTCTTTGTCGCTCGTTATATATCATAATAAGAATTCTAAATTTAAAATCTTGTTGATATAATATACGTGAAAATTTTAACATTTTTACCAAAAAAAAATTGTTATTTGAATTTAAGCTTATTGTTTTATTTACTATACTCTACGCGTGATCTTTATTTACTAATTAAAAATATATTATTACCAAAAAAGTGATAATCGAGAATGGCATAAAGTCATAAATCAGTCCAAAGTATTGCACAAATAGCCTACATTAGGGAGTGGTGGTCTTAAAAACCTATAAAGGCTAAAGTCATTTTCTTTTAACTTTATAAAGGTTTTGATTTATTATGTTGTTTGAATCGAAAAATATTTTTTTTTATAATCTTATTTTATAAGGAATAAAATTATTAAAATGGAGTGACATGCCTGGCCTAAAGTCAAATTCTGATTATAAAATTTATTGAGATAAAACATTTAACAATGATTTTAGTGTTGACCAAAAAAATTAAAGAACAATGATTTTGTGGGAAGCTTAATGTGTTTGGATACTGATTATTATTAATGGGCCTGTATGGGCCCTATCATTAGTACCGCCTCTCATAATTAAATCAATCCCACTTTTCAACGCCAAACGCAATTTTAAAAAACGTTTTAAACGCCAACGCAAACCACGCGTTTCCCTCTCTCTCTCTCGCTCTCAATGCCTACGAGGGATCGGATCTGACTCTCCACGAGTTCAAGCCCTCTCGTCTTCGTCTCTCTCGTTCCGCGCCGCTCCGTGATGGCTAATAGACATACCCAGAGTGTTTCAACGCTCACATGCTGGTTCCATATTCTGTTTACTTGAGAAATCAAGGAGATGTTACTTCAATGACAAAGCCAAGGAAGCTCTGGTATGTAATTTAGCAATTTTTGTGTCTCTATTTGGTTCCCTTCATAGAAATTTCAGATTTTGATGAGACCCTTTAGATCATTGGGTCAGGTAGTGATTCAAGATCAAAACTTTATAATCTGAACCATTCGAATTATGATGATGATGATGATGATGATGTGCTAGTACATGTATAGACACTGAAAAAGACTATCTTTTACCTTCACAATGTATTTTTAACTTTTGAATCAATCAATGACACTTGCAGGACACAACACATGTATCTGCAAGACATATATAGTAGTAATAAGAGTATCATCTATACATATTGTAGACAAAAAACATAGAGACTATGCTTCACTGTTGTTGTGCTCTCTTTTGTTGACTTCTTCGATCTCCTTCTTCTTTGTTTTGTGAAGGTGGTAGAAGTAAGAAGCTAGAGCCAAGACTGATCCAAACAAAGCACCCCTTCTCTGCCAACCAAAATCATCATCTACGAAATTGAAAGCCAACACGACAAACAAAGCCACAACCGGTGAAGCACACATATGAACAACATCAGCGAATACACCTGACACCAAGAACACAAGGCCTAATAGCCCGACCGCCCAAACCTGCCAAGAGAGAGCTAACCCTACCAAACTAAGAATGTAGTAAGTTTTCCCTTTCTTGAACCTCTCACTATCGCCTGTTAACTCCTTAAACTCGCCACTCGCAAGTAAACCCACAAGGCAAATGAGTGTGGCTACGAAGGAAACACATATTTGCATCTCCAGCACCATCCGAAACACCTTCTTCTTACCATACCTTTTTGTCTTCACTAGCATCTTTTCGAACCCGAGTTGCATCAGGCACAAAGACAGTGAGAAGGCAAGAGTAGGGAATATGACGATCAACCAAGCCTTGATGTCATAAGCATCGGTTTCATCTTCAGCAGGAGTTCCTGAAAATGCAGGGCCACCAAAAAAGTCGGCAGCAAGAGTGAAAATTATTGATATGATGATCCATCGAGTAAACTTGAGACGGTTTATGAAAGCTGAAAATAGGGAAGTTAATATCAACTGAGTTGAGACCAAGATCCCCCATCCTACGTATAGTTTCGCCAGGGCATATAACTTGCTATAAACAGAAACAAGAACACCAAGAGAAACATACAGCAAGAGAACACGAAGACACGGATGACGATTGTTGGTATGATCTGATTCTGAGGCTAGTGTTTCCGGGTTTGGTTTCGGTGAAGGAAACATGAAGAAGAGTGGAATCAGGATGGGAAACGCAACGTTTTGGATCAGAGCTTGTGTCCATGTTCCTTTGTATTGTCTGTCTTGATTACTCTCTGATCGATTGTCTTGGACGTAGAAGAAGTTCAAGAGAAGCATGACTAGAGAGTCTCCTGCAAAGATCAAGAAACCGCAGAAGAAAACAGAGAACCACCATTTGCGTTGATTGAGCTCTAGTGATCGATTCTCTCTCAAGATCTGACCGCGTGGCTCTGGACCTTGAAACTCTTCCATGAGTCTCTTCTTCTTTGAATCGTGAAAATAAGCAAAGATTACTGTTTTTTATACACCTTGGAGGTTGGAACTCATTCCCTATGATTGGTTAACGTGGAGACACAACATTTTACTCTGTAAAGAGAAAGAAGAAAGAAGTCTTGGTCACGAAATGGTCATGCTTTTGACTCAGGTTGCTTTGAAATGGTCTGATCCCAGTATCTTTATGGAACATTGGTTATTATATTATCAAAAGTTGGTTATTATATTATCAACGAGACAGCTAACTAACTTTTAGCTTTAATGAGAAAAAGAATGTGTATATTTCTATATGTATAACAAAGAACTTTTAAGGTTAAAGACTGAAACCATTTTTTTATGTCCTAGTGATATAATTGATGGCATCAGGACATTCGAGACGAATATAATCATACATAAGTCCTTGAAATGGGCTCCTCGCAAGCGGTTGGGTTAGATAAATGGAGTTACTTCCCGGTCGAAGAGAAGAAGCAGGAACATCCACATTGTATAACCAATATAGTCCATGAATACCATGCCTTGCAATGGTGTTATCTTTTCCTATTTGTCCTGTAGTAAACAATGGAGGTTCCACAGAAAAATCGTTCACCCGAACCTACAAAAGTGTATAAAGACCAAAATATCAAAAGGTATGTCTTCCCTTTCGTAATGAAACAAGAGTTGTGTTCACAATTTCCAGTCATACCTGCAATTCAGCTACATTTGATGTAGCTAGAGCGATTCGCAGCTTGAAGTTTCCTGTTAAGTTTTTCATTTTATCGTCGAGTTGAAATCTGATCTGCCATGTAGTACCATTATATCCTCCATCAGGTTGCTTCCTAACAAAGTACAAACACAATGTTTCTCACACTTAACAAAAGTTTGTATGATTTGTAGCATTTGTGTATATTTTACACATTAGTGATGAAACTAACCTTGTAACTTGCATATAGAACCATGTTTTAGAGTAATCATCAACACCAACATTGTAAACCATATCTTCCTCTGGGTACAACTCTGCATATCTTTCCCATAATCCATATTGTCTGTATTTATAATCAGATTGGTTTATGTATAGTTTGTTCACAAACTTTGGGTTTGGTTCAGGAATGTAGAACTCTGCAGCGGTTCGGTCTGGTACACCGATCTCCCATAGAGTTATACCCTCTCTTGGAGGCTCATACACCAAGTCTCCAAGACTTATGTTTGAACCTGGTTCCAATATTTTAACAATGTGTTATTATAATGTGTATATGAAACAGTATCATTGTGGTATTATTGCAAAGTGTTGGAACCTGGAGAGATGTCGAAAACCGTGTTGTTATGGTAGTCACCGATGAATCCAGGAGCAAATGCATAGAGATTGTAACTACCATTTCTAACATTATTGATAGAGAAGTATCCATTTTTGTCTGCTTTTGACCAGAATTGATAACCCTGGACAATGTAATTAAGACCATGGTTTTGATAAATCTTCTGTAATTTATACAAATTATTAATCAACAAGAGATAGTTTAAAGCATTACTTTGTGTTCTCTTTGCCATGAACCAACATCTCCTGGTGCAGCTAATCCTACATAGGAACCATTTCCAGGTATGTCCACATTACTTATGTATCTGTCACAAAAATCAAAAAAAACATCTTAGGATTGTTTTTGTGCGAAAACCGCTTATTTTTTAAAGAAGAAAGAAGCAAATGGAGTACCGGTCTCTAACGAGTAATCTACCGCTAACAGATCCTCTTTGGTTAGATGGAGGAAAATCACTTGAAGTTGTGAAATTATAAGGCCACTTCTCTTCTTCAATCATTGTCTGAAACAACAATCAATAAATTACACAAGCTATGTTATTATTACATATGCATATCTATATGTTTTTTTGTGTATGTTTATAGATAACAGACCTGGTTCTTGGCTTGGTTCCATAGCAAGAGAGGGTCAACTTCTTCGGGAAAAGAGTTGAGATAAATAAAGACAGGTCCAAACACTTTCTTCCATGCTTCACCTTCTTTGAATTTCATGATTAGTTCTTCTCCAACATAGTGTGTGCTGTGAAATATCTGTGTTGACATTTCACACATATTCAGTTATCATCCAACTTATATCCGAATTAGTAATCAGCCTATATCGAAAACCTATGCTTACCGCGAGGTTTGTTGGACCGACATGGGAGCCTAGGAATTGCTTGAGTGGACCAGCAGATCGGAACTCGTTGCTCGGTGTGATTTGCCAGAACCCAACAGAATCATTTGTGCTTATCCATCCATGAACTTTTATGTCTTTACAATCCATTGAATAAGCATACTTGTCATCCACCTATAAGATAATCAAAGATTAATACTCTGTTTCCTCTGTTTTGGTTGCTCTGTTTCCTCTGTTTTTTTCTCAGTTTACTCTGTTTTTTAAGCTGATATGGAAGGTTTAGATGTTTTGTTGAAAGAGTTTAACTTTACCTCTCCTTTAAACTCTGGCTCAAAAGGGTCTAGAAGTTGAACCGCTTCGGGATAAGCAAGTGGCTTACCACGAGGCGGAGTACGATCATCAGGCAAAGGCATGTACCTTTGTCTATCATCTGAAATCGCCATGTAATGAAACCTACACAAATAGCCAGTGGACACAAATCACTTATCTAAACAACAGAAACTTATTGAATTGATGATGAATATATAACAAGTAACATTTATTACTTGTCCTTGTTTAGCTTAAATGCTAATCGAATATTATCGAGTTCAACAGCGGGCCATCTTTTTAAACGCTCGAAGATGGCATAAGTGTAGAACCCGGACGAGTTTCGCTGCATAACAAACCTGAAACCAACTCAAATCCCATGAGTAAAGTTACCAAAAATACTAAACCTTTTAGTCATACACTTAACTAACTAAACCACCTCTTGTCTATATTCACAGGAACAGCCTCTAATGAAGAATCATTCCACGCCCTTGAAAACGATATCTCGATCACTTCATCGTTCTGCGTTATCACTTCCATCTTTGTAGCTTCAATACTTCAAAACAATCCAAGTAAGTTTCACAAACTAAATGACTACTGATAAACACATATATAACTTGTGAAACATAGTTTACTTACCGGTCTAGTGTGCCTTTGGTCTTTTTAGTTTTTTTACCAGGAAAGTTCCACACTAAGTCCCAGTAACTACAGAACTCAAGTCAATTAGATTCAGTGTCTTGAGAATGTAAGTAGTAACATTACATACATATGATTATATATAGACTTACCCTCTGTCATTTTCTTTACCGGTATAGGCTAGTAAATTTTCGATACCATTGTACTGAATCCCAGTAACAAACCCTTCAGGATTTGACAAAGTTAGTTGAAAAATCCCATTGTCCATCACAACCTGTAAGTTAATCATATATATATAGTTTAGGGTTTCTTAAACGATCCATGTGACTTGTATATCAAGGAACAATATAATGGTCATCTAAACCCTAATTAAGTATCTTGATTAGTTAAAAAAGAACATAAAAGAGACAACGTACATGTCGATCTTGGTAATGTAACTGCAAGATTTGTGTTGATTCTGGATCAAGACTTTGGTTTTGAGAGATTGAGATTTGTAACAAAGACATGAACATGATCAAAGCAATAACACATCCTCCTCTCTGTCTTAATAAGTGTCTCTTGTAACCTTTTTGTCACCAAACACACATAGCGTTTTGTTATGAAAGAGGTTATATATATATAAATACTAAAGTATTTATAGTTTTGAAAAAAGAAGTGTAATAATGATGTTTCTTTTAAGAAGCGTACCTATGGTGGTCACGAGATGAGAGACATGTGAAGAAAACAGAAACATGATTAAATCAGCTGAATTGTCTTGGAGCTTTCTTGAAAACTATGTCCACAAAGATTATAAAGGCATGTGAAGTTGTTAGAGACGAGGCAAAAACCAAAAAAAAAATGACAAGGAAGAGTTTTGTTTATATTAGGGTAAACATAAACCCATTATATAGGTTTTATTACCCATACAAAAAAAAATTAACTTTGAAGTGGGACAAAGACAAAAGACAAGAAGTAAAACAAAAGTACATGTGAACTTTGAACACAAAAATAGAAAAGTTTAACAAAAAGGAAAAAAGAGAGAATTGTAAGTTAATTGGTATAGGCAACATCAAAAGACTTTTCTTCTGATATAAACAAAGAATTTCTACTAGACATTTAATTTTTCAGGAAATAATTCATATTTAAATTTAAGATTTTATTGATCACTATATAAATCATAATGTAATTCATAAAAATGTATATAAAATTATTACATATACATAAACTACAAAAGCAACCTCAACCAATACTTAACCTACGCGGTAGATTTCTAAGACCATGTTTATCAAAGGTGCTTATGTAGAGTGTTTGTGTATTTTTTGTGTATTTTTTGTGTATTTGAGTATTAAATTAAATCAAAACATGTATTATTAATAAGCACCTATAATGAAAAGTGTTTAATTAAGCATTTTAAGCTCCCCTTTTTGTAGAGTTCTTATTAATAATACATATTTTAATTTAATTTAATACTCAAATACACAAAAAAATACACAAGCACTCTACATAAGCACATTTGATAAACATGCTCTAAGAAAACTATTTATATATATACCTAACCATAACATCGAATTTATTAAAATTGGTTCGGCTTAATCATGACAATGACACCACTAAGTAGCTAGTCATTATATTCTCTAAAGTTTGTTTTGTTGTAAAACATATCTACAAGAACTCTATACTTAAAACATGCGATTACATACATAGATATATACAAATACCTTTACCTTTATATATGTCGATTTATATATATGCCCATATATAAAAACAAAAATGCGTAAAAGACAAAAAAAAGTATAGATGTGAAATATATGTATAAATGCACATGAACAAGAGAAGGAATATTAAGAATGTTGATGCTTGAAGCAAAAGTTATTATGGGTGTTTGTTTCTGATTTAGGGGAAGCACAAACGTATATAGACAATATATCATACATATATTAAGACTTTTTAACAGGTTGTTGACCAAATGTTTAACCAAATCTTTTACAAAGAAGACTTTCATGGGTTCAATTGTTTTTATTATTTTTAACAAAAAACGTATTTTTCAATGAGAAAAACAAATATATGATCAATAACACAAACAAATCTTACATCTCTCTATTTTTTCTTATATCTATACCAAAAAAAGAACCATTAATGTTACTAACCATATAATAGCTGCTATGGAGTCTCGATCAATGACAAGGTACGAAAAAATATTATTTCGGAATCGATAAATAAAACACAACTTTGAGATGATTCTCAATATGCATAATAGAAGCGAAATTTATAAACGAATTTTGTCGCATATAACTCAATTTACCATTTTATTTATTAGATCAATCATTTGAACTCAACTAAATATTCTTCCATTTAAAATTAAGAGACTACCTACCTTAAACTAAGAATTCAAGATTTTTCTAATATATTTTACTTTTTTATCTAAATATATTAGATTTATCTTTATATTTCTAATTATAATAGATTTACAATATTGAATAAAAAATATAGTCAAAATAAAAAATATGTTTACTAATCAATAAGGCAATGTATGTAATGATTTCGTGCCATTACTATTAATTTATAAATGGATTTAAAAGTTAATAAATTTTACTAAAAAAGGGAGGATACTAATGTGGAGACTAAATAGAAAGAAATCGAAACTTTGACAAAAAACTGCCATTTAAATGACCACACACATTCAACTAATCAAACTTCAAGTACATTTTTCTGGTCAAAATGTATCACAAATTATCATAAAACATTTTTTTCCCATATGTTTAAATTAAAATATTTAACATCATAACAAAAGAATAATAAATCATTATAGAGAAACAAGAATAACCGAAATCGGAAAACCAAGTTCTCAGACAAAAATCAGTAAACATTTGTGTTTATTTTATGAAATAATCATATGCAAGAAATTAAATAATATATCAATTAGGAGCTTCAAAACGAATGTAATCATACATAATCCCTTGAAAAGGACTTATACACCTTCGTTGTGTAAGAAACAATGTGTTATCACCTTCTTCAAGCTTAGATCCAACCACTTCCACATTAAACAACCAATACAATCCATGTATCCCATGTCTCGCTATCGAGTTATCTCTTCCTATCAATCCACTCGTAAACAGTGGACTCGAATTCGCGTCGTTCACACGTATCTTCGTCACCAGATTTTCAAATCAATTAAGATTTATTGAAATAAAGTTAATTTGTTAATTACATACAGTAAAACTTCTATAAATTAATATCCCGAGATATATCAATAAAGATCAGTGCGTGCACGTACTTGGAGCTCGGCGAAAGTAGCCGATGCGATGGCTACTCGTAAAGTATATGTTTGATTCTTATCGATATTTCCGAGTTCGAATTTGATTTGCCATGTTGTTGGTTGATATGTTTTGCTATCTTTTCTCCTATATGAAAATAAAACGTTACAATATTGCAGTTAGAGAAAGAGCGTAAATTCAAGAAAATAGAAAATGATGATAGTGAGTATAGTATGTACCTAGTGACCTGAGCGTAGAACCAATCTTTTGTATAGTCACTAGAGCCAACTACATATACCAAATCATTATCGGGGTACAATTCTGCGTATCTTTCCCATAATCCATATTGTCGAAACCTACACGAGGTCATAAAATCATCAAAAACATTGCATAATTTTGTCAATATCACTCAATAAAATTAGATTCTTGTTTAAATGTTTATCTCCACTCTTCATTAAACAAACATAGTAAAACGCTGTCGTAGACTCAAATAGGCCCAAAACATTAATCAAGCCCAAAACCGTGTCGAAGCCCAACAACTTTTCAAAGGCCACGTGTCTCCAACGGTAACAAGACAAAACAGAGGAGGTTCTGCTTATTACTAGTTTGTTGAAGATTAGCTAATTAATCACTACTTATTCTCTTATATTATTAATAACTCTTAAAATAGTTTTATGTTAGATTTCGATGATTGTTTAAAAGAAAATAACCTGTCAGGGTGATTTTGATAAAGTTTGTTGACAAATTTTGGATTTGGATCGGGTGCATAAAACTCTGCGGCAGATCGATTTGGAAACCCAATCTCCCATAAAGTTTCTCCATTTCTTGGAGGCTGATATATTAGATCTTCCATATACATATAACAACCTAAACACACAATGAAATTGGGTTTAATTGTAACAATAAAAAAGTTTTGGGAAGTTTATGAAAAGAAAATGAGAACCTGGTGTGATAGTGATAATTTCATCGTATTTATAGTCGCCAATAAAACCAGGAACCCAAGCGTAGAGATTATATTGGCCTTGTCTTATTCCACTTATGTAAAAGAATCCTTCTTCGTCTGTTCTTGTCCAAAACTGATAATCCTACAATAATTAAATTAAAATGTTTCTTCATTAGTGTTTTAAACATTGGATTAGTTTTAAAATCTAAATTACTAAATCATGTTTTTTTTTTAGAATTACTTTGCATTCTCTTTGCCATGAACCAGCAGGTCCAGGTAGAGCCAAACCAACATAACCTCTATTGGCTGCAATAAAATCTTTATCTACATACCTTTAAAAAACCATGAAAAAATTTATATCGTTATACTCATTATTTGATATATGGTAATGTGGATTTTACACAAAAAAATACAAGAATAACATATTGGTTTTACCGGGGTAATTTTATTTTTTTACCTATCTTGAACAAGAAGCCTACCAACAACATTACCACGTTGCTCTGCTTTCACATAATCATCAGAAGCTGGAAAATTATAAGGCCAACTTTCTACTTCCACATTCATCTAAGAAACAAATATATATATATATATATATATATATATATCAAGATTTGTAATGTTATATTTTGTCTTTAATCTTATATAAAACAAGATTTCAAGAAAGAACCTGAGATTTAGCATCTTGCCAAAGCCAAAGAGGATCATTATCATCATCAGTAGAAGAGTTTAAATAGACGAAAACCGGTCCAAACACTTTCTTCCATGCCTCTCCTTCACTGAATTTAGGCACTAGATCTTCCCCTGTGTAGTGTGCACTCATAAACACCTAAAAAGAAACCCAAGTTAAGACGAAAGATTCTTGATAATAGAATGATTTTAAGAGCATAAAGATGTGTGTTATTCGTACAGCGAGAGAAGTTGGTCCAACATGAGATGTCAAGTTCTGTTTTTGAGGTCCTCCAGTTCTGTACTCATAGCTAGGAGTTATGATCCAAAACCCAACACATGGTTGTTCTGTGCTTATCCATCCATGAACACCAATGTCTTTGTTTTCGCACGAATATTGGTACTTATCATCAACCTAAAACCCGAAAGAAAAAACCCCGTAAAATCTTTAAAGTTTTACTAACTTCTTTAACAAGGATCCAATCTTGAAGAAAAAGTTAACTGTGTAGTAACTTTTGTTTACCTCTCCTTTGAATTGAGGCTCTATAGGATTAACAAGTAGAACAGCTTCTAGATAAGCCAGAGCTTGGCCTCTGTTCGGTAACCGATCATCAGGTAATGGCATAAATCTTTGTCTATCATCGGTTATCGCCATGTAATGAAACCTACAAATCTCAGTTCATAACCAATGAGAAACTAAAGTGGTAAAGATGTTTAGTAACTAAAGAAGTGTAGTTTTGTAGGTTTACTTTTCTTTTCTGAGCTTGAAAGCAATGCGAGTTTCGGCTATTGAGAAAGCAGGCCATTCTTTTAAGTGCTCATAGATGGCATAAGTGTAGAATCCTGATGACCCACTAAGCATAACAAACCTGTTTACAACAACTATTTTGATCATAATCTTTAAATTGAATATAAAATGGTATGCTTCTAAAGAAAGTTTAAGTACCTTTTGTCAATGTTCAATGGGACAGCTTTGCCTTCTTGTGTTGGATCCCATTTTCTTGTGAAAGAAATCTCAATCTGTTCTTCATTCTCTATTATCACCTCAAATTTTGTTCCTTTTATTCTGTTACCACAACAAAATACTAATTATATTAAGCAAGTGTTGCTTTTGAGCTTTGTTAACTCACTAGGCCTGATATGTATTAGATCCACTTCTCTATGTGAAAAGACACAATCTTTGGTTCAAGAAAGAAGACTTACACATCAAATGCACCATTGGTTCCTGATCCACTCCAAACCAGGTCCCAATACCTAAACATTTACAATTATCCTTATAACCAAAAATAGAGAGGATTATATGTATTTATCACATTATACCCTCTGTTAGATTCTTCATTAAGAACCTCGAGCAAGTTATCGACGCCATTATACTCGATTCCTGTAACAATTCCCTCAGGCTTTGATAATGTAACCTTTGCAATGCCATTATCCATCACCACCTGAATAATATCATACCACCATCACCAAAAAGAAACATGCATCAAAAGAAGTAACAAGAAACATAGAGAGAAAGAAGACAAGAAGAGTTAAGAAAGTAAAACCAACATGATTGCCTTTATCTTGCAACTGCAATTTAACAGAAGACATTGATGAAAATGTCTTGTGGGTTTTGTCTTAAAAGCTCAAATTAAATGTACATGCTTTTTATACGTACATGTGTGTCTATATATACATATATAGAGAGAGAGAGAGAGATAAGATATAAAGTTACGTTGCCTTGAACGGGAGATAAAGCATAAAGGGTATGTAGTGGAGAGAGTCTCTTAACTTTGTCGCCAAAACAGTTTGGTGTAACATTTGTGTGTCATTTCACTTACGTCTCTTATAACATTTCTTTTATGATTCTTTTTCTTTCAACTATATTATTAGAAATTTATGTAAACAATTTCTTCAAACACTCAAATATAAAAAGAAAAGTCTCAAAGGTGATTATCAGCTTAAACAATCTTTTGGGAAGGACAAATCTCTGTCTCTGTGAGCATCAAAATGTATATTATCTCTGTAAGATTTTGAGCAAATTTACAGAACTACACAGGAGCTATGTCCTCTACTTAGCTCCTCTCTGGAAGAACAATGATCCTATCAAGACAGCTATACCTGTTATCGCTATGGTGAAGAAAAGCCTTTTGTTCGAACCAGCATCCCCATCCCCTCTCCTCCTATTGTTGTTTCCATCTCTTTCTGCTGCTCTCGGGTTCCTTCTACGCATTAGAATCCATGCCATAACACGAGTTTAGTCAAAAAAAAAAAAAAGGTTAAGCCTTTGAATCAGATTGTTCAAAAAGAGAACGATGCAAGTAAAGAAAATGTACCTGGATGATTCAACGTTGTTGAGCACAGTGCCAGGGCATTTGGTTTCATGGTTTATTGTTTCTCTCAATCTTACATAGTTGTTGCATTGATAACAGAGTTCTGTTCTGTTGCCACATACTTCCTGATTTCCAATAAACACAAGATGTTCACCTTTCAATGGAGAGACAAGACAATATATGTGCACTGTGAAGGTTTAAAAGTGAATACCTGATGCTCAGGGAGATCAACTGCAGGCAGTGGAAACTCACAAAACTCGCATGTTACGATCCTCTTGGGGCAGATTTCTCCTGTATGACTGTCATAAAGCTCACGTTCTATAGTCTCTTTGCACATCGAGCATGCTACCTTCTCATTGCGGTATACAAGATGAATGTCGTAAGAGAAAGAAGGAGTCATATAGCTGGCAGCATCTAATACAAAATATACTAATACCACATGAAACTATGGAATATGTAGACAAAGTACACAACTTTCCATGGAGATAACAAATATAAGTGTTTTTCAAAATCAAACATGATACGATTTTAAAGTCTAATGGTAAATAGAAAAATTTCAGCGTACCGGAGCATGTGTGTTGGAAAAGTGTTCCTGAGCATGTTTTTTGGGTACCATATCACCACAAATCTTGCATTTTTCTAGATTCCGTGCACAATGTACACGATGCAGATCGATATTTGGTGATGGGATATCTCTGTCACTGAAAAAAAACAATGAAGATAAGCTTATTAATACACAACATTTTGAAACTGATGCATACAAACAAGAATATGACTTAAAGTAAACAAGTTTTAAACCAGTACAATAAAGAAAATAGAAGCCCTAATAACCGAAACAGACATAGCTGATTCTACATGTTCATCTTATCTTAGAGATTCATGAATCAAATACAGCTGAATCCGGACACAGATGTTGTTGTCACTTGCAATCACAGACCAATTCCAAATATTTGTCATGACATGGAATCTAGGTATTACACACAACAAAGAGAATCCAAGGGAAGCAATAGATCTTCTAATACTCTGATAAAATTGGAAAAAACAAACAGACCCAGAATACAAAGAAGCTTACTTTCACAGCAATCGATTGTTTTACAAGAGACGTACCAGTGGTTACAGACGATTGTGATTTCTCCGATCTCAGTACCCATCTTCAATTATAAACAAAGAAGCTTACTTTTTTTTCACAGAAGAAAACGAAATCAAAGATGGAGAAGCAAATTTCACAAGCTCGGATCTTTAACCCTTGTTTTCTCTTATTTTGTGATAGAGAGAGAGAAAGTCAAATTTATTTACGACGAAGAAGAAGAAGAGATTATAGTTGGACCAAGTTTTTAGGTTAATTTATCGCATTTAATTAAGAGATAATTAATGACTATTGGCTTCAATCCAAAAATACAACACGACAAGTAATGTCTTAGCGCCACGTCCCTCTACTATCCTTTAACTCTAATTAAATTTTAAGATTCTTTTGTGTGTGCTTAAGATTTTCTCATAAGTCATAATCAAGATTAATAAATTCTAAAAAAAAAAAACAAATTAATTCTAAAAAACAGGACAACCATCGACGTGAATACCAGAAGCAGTAGGACAAGAAGCAAGAGGACAATTCTCACCATTAGCACCCCACCAATTACCTATCGATATACCATTCATCGTCAAGCTAAAATACAACAACACTCCCATAAACGCTAACCCCGCGTCTAGCGCTGCCGATAACACATAGTTATACCTCTGCCACCACTTCTTGCAATGCTTGAACACAAAGTAGTTAAACACTACACCTACTATTATCCAACAGTTGAAATTCACGCTTGTCGCCGGTGGCATCGCCGCTGTTGCTCCCAACAGAACAGGTAGATTGATCTGCGAGATCCATGTTCTTGTCGGAAATGCTCTTTGTAGAAGCCATACCAAGACTGGTCCTATTAGTCCACCTAAGAAGAACCAGTTTAGTGCAGGGTAGTTTCCTAGGCTGCCAAAGATTCTCTTTGGTCCTACTAATCCCCAAATCACCGACGCGTCGAAGAATACTCTGTCGCTTGGACATGTCCATGGACTGTTTGGTGGTAGGAGCTCTTTCTGGCATATGTTTTCTACTGATGTGAGCAAGTACCATGCCACTGATATGTTCACTGTTCCTGCTATCACTGTCCCTATGAACTGGACTAAGAACATTGATCTAGGCGGTATTTTCATGTAGTGTCCTAGCTTGAAGTCGTTGAGGAATGATATAGCTTGTGACATGCTTATGTAACCGTATGTTTTGAAACACACGTTAGCGATTGGTCTCCCTGGTAACAACACACCCATGAGATATTCTGTGATGATGTTCAAACCTGGAGTCTGTTCACAAGAGATTGAAAGTGAGAGAGCTAAAACATATGAATTCATGTTTTAGATGATCATTAGTGGAAGTTTTGGTTTTAATTACCTGATTGGTTGTAGCTGTGATAATGCTGACTGGTACAGTGAAGATTAAGGCCATGAGTGATGCTAGGAGAAGTCCCCACCATGGCATTTGGATCTCGTCTCTCATGACAGTACATAGAATAAGAGATAGTGCCAATGAGACACCGAGCATAGCGTAAAACCACCAACTTGGTATGTCTTTGTACTTCTTCATCAACCTTGTGTGTACGTCAACTTTAGCAGAGGTCGAAGCACGCACTTGTTGCCATATTCCCCTAAAGAAAAACAAGATTAGTCTTTACTTAAACATGTAAGTTTATTATTGAATTGACTACTATGACTTACTTTCCATTGAAGAGGGCGACATGAGTCAGCGTGGAAACGATTGCTGCGAAACCAATCCCATAGGTGATAGCGAAGAACGTGCTGAGATAAACACGACCTTCTTGATCATACGCTCCCAAGTCCAATTCAAACTTGTTGTTGACAATGGAGGAGATATTGTATTGCTGTCCTCTTCCATCAAACAGATCAGAGGAGAAAATAGGGAACTTGTTTGCTTCATAAACATTCATGCCGTAATATGATATCGGTATAACCAAATACATAACAAGAACGTAGCCAACAATGACATTGACAATAGCAAAGAAAGGTGTCACAAGTGGACTTCCAAGGTAAGAAGCTATAACAGACCAATCAAGCGCGAAAGAACCAATACCAAGTCCTGACATTCCAGAGCCTAACTGATGAGCTGTGATAGACTTAGGGAATGCCCAACAAACCCAAGAAATCGACGATAAGGTCAAGAACAAGTAAGCCGGGAAAATATACCAAGCGAAGCTACAAACAAAAGCAATCACAAAGAACTTCCCTCTCGACATTCTCGCCTTATCCTTCTCATGAAGAGCTCTGAAATGAGAAACATATCACAAACCATAAAGACCTAGTAGAAAAACAATATATCAAACAAGTGGTGTGCACATACCGAAACAGAGAAACCTGAAGAACACTCGTTGGCCACCACATCTGTGCAGGATCAACAACTAATTTTCTCATTATACCAGCCCAACCATACCCAAGAATCTGATTCAATTCATCATATAATCATCATCATCATCATCAATTGAAAAATTCTCAAGAAAATCGAAAAAAAATCGAAATCTGAGAAGAGACCTGTGTGGTGATAACAAGGATCCAACTAGCTAAGAAACTAATCTTCCTTTTATAAAAAGCCATGATGATATCAACGATACCAACGGCATAAGCAGTACCAGCTCCAAATCCAGCACCAGCGTTAGCAAACATAGAGATCAACACATGCTCCTTTACGTTAAACGGACCTGGGTTCAACGAAAACTCCCACGATCCGATCTTATACTTAGTCTCCGGCAAAATCCGAGCCATGAGCTTCCCGAGAGGTAACGTGACGACTTGTACGGAGATCATAGTGATCATAAGAGGCTGTGTCCTGTATCCGAAGAAAGTGTTGAGAAACGAGAGGAGAACGCATGAGAGAAGACCGAGAAACCACATACGAAACGTCCACACGGGAAGAGAAGGATCATCGTGGTTCGATACTGTGAGACGAACCTCTTCTACTGGTGATTCGTCTTCGTCTTCTTCTTCGATCTCTGGTTTGTGTAACTCGAGCGCAGCCATTGTTTTTGTGTGTTTTGTGACTAAAAATTAGGGTTATTTGTGAAGAGGTTAAAGAGAATCTTTTTTTTAAAAGATTCATGAATCTGCGGATTAAATCTGATTATGATTCGCAGATTTTGGTTAATTACTTTAATTAATAAAAATATAAAAATCAGAGTAACCGATAAAAATTGAAGTTTGTTGAGAAGATCAAACAAACACGGAACTTTGACGCCATTTAAAGCGGGAAATAATATTAGTGGTGTTACTTCATTATTTAAAAAGATTTAAAAAGGTCAAAGAACTATTTTTGGTAAAAATAAATCTTCGGATATTTTCTATAGTAGTTTATATTTAGGGAAGTAAATATATTAAATGATTTTGTATTCATTATTTAGACATGATTTTCCGGGAAAATCTATGTACATTGACTATTGATTTAAGAAAAATATAGTTGATGAATTAACATATCTACTAATAATAACAAAATGAAAAAAAGACTCAAGGGTGTGTTGGAGTGTGTTATGTAAAAGTGTCTTTATAAAATTGTATTCTTTCGTTGTAAAGGTGTCTTTATAAAGTTGTATTCTTTCGTTTATTTACGTAACCGTTTTACAAAAGTCATGTCTTTTAATCGTGACTTTTGATCATGTCTTTTGATTATTATAAATAGAGATTTGTTGAGATTTCTTTGTTGAAATTTCGTAGGGGTGTGTTCCGTAAAGTTGTCTATCTTTACAAACTCGTAAATATGTTTTTACAAATTCGTAAATGTGTCTTTACAAACTCGTAAATGTGTCTTTACAAACTCGTAAATGTGTCTTTACAAACTCGTAAAGGTGTTTTTACAAACTCGTAAAAGTGTCTTTACAAACTCGTGTTGTTTCGTCGAAAAGGTGTATTTTGATTATTATATATATGTCGTATGACTAATTCCAAATCATTTTTTTTAAGTTTCTAAAATTTTAAAGACGAAGAAGAAAACCTTAAGGTATGATCTTAAACCTCATTTAGTATATTTATTTCTCGTTTTTCATTATTTTTTGTAGATTATTATTTATCCTTTTTATTTTCTTTATTTCGATTTCTTGATTTATTACTTATCATTATTTATTTGGTAGTGTGGTTTGTATTTTATTTGTAAGATTTAGTTTTGTGACTTTAGAATTTAGTTTAAGAAATTTTAAGCTAATTCAATATTTATGGTATTTTTGTAACTATTTCCAAATCATTTTTTTTAAGTTTCTAAAATTTTAAAGACGAAGAAGAAAACCTTATGATATGATCTTAAACCTCATTTTGTATATTTATTTTTCGTTTTTCACTATTGTTTGTAGATTATTATTTATCCTTTTTTATTTTCCTTATTTCGATTTCTTGATTTGTTACTTATCAATATTTTTTTGGGAGTGTGGTGTGTATTTTATTTGTAAGATTTAGTTTTGAAACTTTAGAATTTAGTTTAAGAAATATTAAGTTAATTTAATATTTAAGGTATTTTTGTAAAAAGAGTTTTTTCAACAGTGTTCAAAGAAAAAAACAATGAATCATGTTAGTTTATTAGTGAAATAAAATTTGATTACAATTTATTAATTGCCAAACTTTTAATGTGTGTTCCGTTAAATGGTGGTCTAACTTAAGGTAATGAAAAATTAAAACATTTTATCTTAATCAATTCATAACTATTTTTCTTTATCAATTTAGACTAATAAACTAAATTTATTTATACCTCTCTAACATATTAAAAAAATTAATCAGATAAATTTTATCATAAAAAAATTAAAGTAAAATTCCAATAAATTTAACAAAACTTAATAATTTTGATGACAATTACCAAAAATACCATTAAAAATTATTTTCTATAGATGTATTCACATATAGAGTATTAATATAAAAATATTTTATTTTAGTTTAAAATCTTGAAAATTAAACCCTAAATCCTCAAAAGTAAATCTTACCTACTTCAAAATTAAATTTTAAACGCTAAATAGTTAAACCAAATGAAAAATGACTGTCGTCTTGTTTGTTTTGTTAAAAACATAGATTTTTGATATCTTACTAACGCAATTTGATAAAACGATTTAAAATATGAGTAAGTGTCGAGTATTCTTAACATATTTATTTGTAGTAAAGAAAAATGATGTAAGATTTTTTAAAAAAAATTGTGACAACATTTTTGAAGTTAAAAATATTGTTACGAGGTTTGTATGTTTGTGATTGAGTTTTATTTAAATCTAATTGCAAGTTTTACACTTTTAAAATAACTGATGTATATAGAATATTGAAATTATAATGATTATGGATTATCTAATATATATGAATAAATATACTAATTAGTTTAGATTTATGAATTTTTTAAAAATATTTTATGTATTCTAAATTACATGCGATATCGACTCCGTGCGGTATTATTTTACGTATTCTAATTCACATGCGATATCACACGTGCGATATCGCACGGGTACTTACCTAGTTTTGATAACAATATATTTTGATTTAACGATTGTGATAATTAACTGATAACTGATTGGGAAAGTAGAGATTAAGTAACAGAAACGAAGCAAACAAATTAAATTATTTGTAAGATAAAATCATTTTTTTTTTTTTTTTTTGTCAAACCATAAGATAAAATCATTAACATTACAATTAGTGACTCCACCATTGTTGGGTTTTCGTTGAAGAAAACAGAGCAAAGTCAATATCTTGTTTTTCATAAATAAAACTCATTAATGGTCTCTCTCCGAACCAACAATTTCTCTTAGACGAAGATGAAGCTCACCGATAGTCTTCAAAACCTTAATAGCCTGAGACGGAGTAAGAATCTCCACCACTTTCCCCACCGTAGAACACCGTAACTGATCGGCGTTGTTCATCGCCGCCGCCATCCCCGCTTTAAGCACCTCAATCGCGTCCTCCATATCAGATTCTTCTCCGTCGACCATACCTATCGCTCCGACTCTCCTCGCCGCCATCATAACCGGAGGATCCGCCACGCTCTGCTGCACGAGCGCGAAATCTCTCATCAAGTCTCTCTCTTTCCTCCTCGTCTCCGACACGAGACACGATATCCGATCTTCCTGGTGGCGCGTGAGGTCTTTCACGGAAGCCTTCGTGAGTTTGAAGACGAGAGAAGGCTTGAAATCGCCGACCCAAATAATTAGTTTAGCGTATGAGCTAAACCACGGCGGGCAGAAGAAAGTGAAAACGTTGTCGCCGGCGAGGGATACGGCGGCGGATTTTTCTTGGTAGTATTGTAGACAGTGAGAGAGAAACTGGGTCACAAGTGATTGTTGCTCTTCGAGCGTGATAGTTTCAGTTTCGTCGAGAGAAGAAGCGCACATAAGGTGTTCGACGAAATACCTGTGACGAATTAACCAACCATTAACAAAATTGCTAAAGCTTTGAGAAGTTGTGTTGTGTGGCATGTTTTTTTTTTGGAGTAGTGACTAAGTAATAGAGTGACTGTGTATGAAATCGTGACCTGTGTTGTTGCACAGTTTAAAATTTATGATTGTTTATATACACACTATGGGCTTACCCAACAATAAAAATCTAATAATGTGTCGGTTCTTCCACGAAGTTGTGAATTTTGTGTCGGCGAGGGAAATTGGAGTTTTGTGTATTTTTGTCTTGCGGGAGTGAAGTGTAGCAAAATTCGTAATGAAATATGAGAAATGTTATGTAAAAATTACTATTTGTAATTGGAATTATAAACAAAACAAAATAAAATAAGTTGGTTTGTCCTACCTGGGATGATGTCAGGGGGTCTCATATGGAGTTAACACACATGTTTCTAAAGCATAAAGGCACACGTCATGAGAAGAGGAAGACATATGTAAGGAAAGTAAACACATTAGTTCTGACAAAATAAAAATTGAAATTCATATATTTTGTATAGCCATTAATTTATGTGTGTTTTTGATGTTGTTGTTTTGTGAGGGGTTTTAGCTGGCAAAAAGTAAAAAAAACAAGGTTTCATCAATGCTCCAGTTATATATGTCGCACGCCTTCTTTTCTTCTTTCTTAAGAAAATTTTAGTTTTTTGTAGTTGTTTGGACATGTGTTTTATGTGTTCGAAAAGATCTTTCCTTTACATAAACACTGGACTCGAGTAAACCAAAAATATTAAACTAGTGAAATTATGGACAAAAATGTTGTCTCACGAACTTCTGTTCGAAAATATCATGTCCAATTATTAACAAGATTTATCAAATATTATTTTTCATCCAAATTTTTTTTGTTTAACAAGTTCTAGTAATTAACTTGTGTTTTTACATTTATGTCTATCGACTTTAAGATAGTGAATCTTGATATATGTACTTCAAATTATAACATTTGTCTCACATCGTATATTTATAGAATAAAAATTTAATATATAAGAAAGAGTTCAACTATAATTTAATGTGATGTTTTTTGGGATGGAAACCAAGACCAGCGGATGAGCAAGTGGCCTAATGGTAGTCACCTCTGCATCTAATCGCATAATCCGGAGGTTCGAACCTCGCCGTTCTCAGTTGAGAGAGAACTACTTAGACACTAGACTATGATAAATAAATAAAAAACCAAGACCAAAACCCATACTTAGGACTCAAATCGGATAATATCACATTAATAAAGGGTTAAACTCTTAAGAGTAACGGATGCCCGGATCGGGATCGTTACACAAACTTACACCGATGATGATGGTTCAACATATTTCTCATGTTTTCTAATTTATTTTGAGTCCCGAAACTATTAATTCTTAAAGTTTACGTACGTAAATGTGAAATATATGAACGTTGACACCAAAATAGATATTTTAAAAACGTGAGACCAAATTGTGAGAATAATACACGTTTTGCACCCAAAATAAAGAGAGGGTAAAAACCGTTGGAGGAGGTGGCACATGTTGGTTAAGTGCGACGCACGGACGCGCATCCTTTTAAAACTCGTTTTTTACGCGGCCACGTTTTCGTCAATAACCGCGTTTCCTTTTGCGGCCTTTTACTTCTCTGCTCAACATTTTAATTTTCATTTTTTATATACTTAATATTATATACTCCTTAGTCATTCCATTTTTTAATATAAAATTTTTGTTGAAAATATTTGATTTTAAAAAGATGGATTTTTTAACTTTTTATATACAATTGTGAACAATGATAAATTATAGAATTCAAGAAAAATAATTAAACATTATTGGTTTAGAGTTGTTGAAAATTATAAATCAAAAAGTATAATATATTTTTATACATTTATTATATTTGAAAAGTTAAAAAATCTTATAATAAAAAAACTGAGAAACGTCAAAGGCGGCTCTATGAATATAAAAGTATATTTCAAGAGAAATAGGGCTTCATTTTGTATTCCCATTTAGATTATATAGGCCCATATTTTGTTAAGGCCCACGAGACTTTTCACATATATTATTTTGGATTTATTGCTATTTTTTATCTAACACTATTTTATGGAACAAAATGTTGCAACAAACTACTATATTATAATATTGATTATATCTAGAACTTGAAACGAGAAAACCAAACCAATGTTATAAAAAGTCAGTGCACCTACCCTAATTAGTGCCTAGACAAGAATAATTCGCTTACTTTTTTTTTTTTTTTGGTGGGAAGATGGGAGACTATGTCCCCCTTTTATTAAGAAAGATAATCAAATTATAACCGGATTCGTCTTGGGCGCGTAGACCCAATCCCATCATCCCTAAAAAGTGGATCAACATCATTCGGAACAGCATCAAAAAAATGAAAGCCAATAGGCAAAGAAAACGCATAGTTCGCTAGCCCGTCCGCAAGACGGTTAGCTTCCCTATACGTGTGCGAAATACGGACTATCCAGTCCCTCGATAAAAAGCCATGGCACAAGCGCACCAGGAATGACAACGGATGCATCTCACTCACCCCTGTCTTCAGGAATCCGACCACTAGCTGCGAGTCCACCTCCAGCTCCAACCGTGTGATTTTCTTCTCCCAAGCTATATATAAGCCGTAGTAGACGCCCCATAATTCCGCCAATGGTGCCGTACAACGACCTATGTTGAGAGAAAAACCACCACACCAATCCCCATACCCATCTCTAAGAACTCCCCCCGCCGTGGCTAAGCCCGGGTTCCCGTGTGAGGCACCGTCTGTATTAAGCTTCATCCATCCACCCGTTGGCATAACCCATCCCACTAGTACGTCACCCCTACGCCCTGATGTACTGCTCCCACTATGAAGCCTATGCGACAGAGTTACCTCCTTTGCTAGTGCTTTAATAAACCGTGTACGATCTCGACACTTTCTGTTATTACCAAATACGTTATCACATCTCCATTTCCAACTCCACCATACCGCCATCGCAAACATCGTAGCCCATGTACTTGTCACAATACTCATTCTCATCACTTAAGTTGTCAAACACCCATTCAAGCAAGGATTTTTCAAAGAATGTGCGTCTCTTCCGCGGTGGTAGAATCCTAGTCCATACTCCCATCATCGCCGGGCAATCTCTAAGAATATGGAGTATCGTCTCTACTCCGCCTTTACAAACCGGGCAAATATCCGTACGCTTAAGTGTCGTCGCTCCGTTCGACATTTGTCATGAGTACTTGTTTCCCAACTAACCAAAGGAACACACGGACCTTCTCCGGTGCCGTCACTCTCCATACTCGGCTATAAAACTTCTCCAAGTTAGGTCTCAGGTCACCATTCCTTATAAGTAAGTTATATGCTGACTTTACCGAGAAGTTCCCATCCACACTTCCACTCCAAGATAAACGATCCCTGGCTCCCGTTACCTTATCCACAACTACTGATATTAACTCCAGTCTAGCATTGTCCGAGACGTACGGTGTGATCATATCCATTCTCCACCCGGTGCCATCTCTCCATAGGTCATTCACCACCATTGATTCGTATCCTTGTGGTAACAGGCCACCCGCTTCTTCAGACAAGATCCTATTAAACAACCAACGGTCTGTCCAAAATTTAACTTGTCTTCCATTCCCCACAACCCAGCTCTTACCCGGTATAACCACGTCCCGCACCCCCCAAAATAATGCTCCTCCATGTTGACGACCAAGTCCCTTTCTTAGTCAACCATGATCCATCTTGAATATTTCCCACTTTATATTTCTTCTTCACCAACTTCACCCATAAGCTCTCGTGATCATGAAATAGCCGCCAACCCAACTTCGCCACTAAGGCCTTATTCATATCCTGAGCTGCTCTAATTCCCAGCCCACCTTCTAATTTCGGTCTAGTAACTATATTCCAGGCTACTAAGTGCTGCTTCTTGTGTTCCACACTACTTCCCCACAAGAAAGACTTAGATACGCGATCCAACTTCTCTAAAATCGATGCAGGCATGCAGATTGTGCTCATTGCGTGAACCGGTAAAGCTAATAATAATTACATGATTAGGCTTAAAAGTAAAAAGTTTAAAAGATGCTACTTTTAAATGTGGGACTTGTTGTCGACATATATATCTTGGCACCATATACGGTTTAAGCTGTTTAATGTAAACGCAACTTTTAAATGTTTTTTTTAAAACAAAAAAACAAATACTATTACATTTCCAAAATATAATGATTAAAATTTCTACAATAATATTTGTGTGGTTTTATTCAATACTTGACGTACGTATTTTTGAGAATGGTCCAAGGAAAAAAATGATATCATCTTAAAACCGTATCTTAATCGATAGAGAACCAATCATTATTACACTAGGCAAAATATCTACTTTAATTATTTACAACATCGCCCCAATAATTTAAAATAATTAACAAAACGCACCTAGTTTTTTTCTGTAAAAGTAGATTCTCTCCAATGGTGGCCTTACAGCTTCTTCTTCTTCGTCTTCTTCCTTCTTTGTGCTCCGCTTAAGCTGTATACTCTTCTCTCTCTTTTAGAAGAGAATCGGTGAAGAGATATGTCTAGCTCCGATCACAGACCGAGTAATCGCAACCGTCAACAGCTTCCGCCACTTCCTCGACCACCGTCATCATCTCGTCCGGCGACGGCGACGGCGGCGAATCGATCGAAAGTATCGAAGAGAGTGCTTCTCCGTGTAGCTTCCGTAGCGTGCGGGATCCAATTCGGCTGGGCTCTTCAGCTATCGCTTCTAACGCCTTACGTTCAGGAGCTAGGGATTCCACACGCTTGGGCTAGTGCGATTTGGCTGTGCGGTCCTCTCTCTGGTCTGTTCGTGCAGCCGCTCGTTGGACACATCAGCGATAAGTGTACGAGCAAATACGGTCGCCGGAGACCGTTTATCGTCGCCGGAGCTGTTGCGATTGCGACCTCCGTTCTGATAATAGGAAACGCGGCGGATATCGGATGGGCTTTTGGGGATAGAGAAGGGAAGATTAAGCCTAGGGCTATTGTGGCTTTCGTTTTTGGGTTTTGGATTCTTGATCTTGCTAATAATATGACTCAAGGTCCTTGTAGAGCTCTTCTCGCTGATCTTACTGGTTAGCTTTTCTCTGCCTCTTTAGGGTTTGATTTGGTCTTTGAAAGTTGAAAACTTTTTCAAAGTCTTGTGATTTTTTGTTTGGGGAATTTTCTCGTGATTGATAACATTCACATGCGAAACATGGAAACATCACAAATTTGTAGTTATGGATATGCTAGTAGGTAGTATTAAATATAGAGTATATTATTGTTGAAATAGGTCCCATAACAGAGCTTGAGATTTATTGTGGTGATGCAATATTATTAGTCTTACTAAGCTTGACAATTCATAGTCAAAATGTATCTTTGATCAAATCTTTTTATTTTATTTTCAGAGAATGATAATCGCAGGACCCGAGTAGCAAACGGCTACTTCTCTCTCTTTATGGCTATTGGCAATATCCTTGGCTATGCTACTGGATCATACAATGGCTGGTACAAGGTCTTCCCTTTTACGAATACTGTTGCATGCAATGTGGAATGTGCCAATCTCAAGTCTGCTTTCTACATAGACATTGTCTTTATTGCAATAACCACGGTCCTAAGCATCTCAGCGGCTCACGAGGTGCCTTTTACTTCATCGGCTTCTGAATCACGTGGGCCAGATGAAGCTTTCATCACCGAAATACTCGGCACTTTCAGATATTTTCCAGGAAGTGTTTGGGTAATCTTGCTGGTTACAGCATTGACATGGATTGGTTGGTTTCCATTTATTCTGTTCGATACTGATTGGATGGGTCGAGAGATCTACGGTGGTGAGCCGAACCAAGGTGCCTCTTATAGTGCCGGGGTCAGTATGGGTGCGATTGGTCTGATGTTGAACTCTGTATTCCTTGGAATCACTTCGGTGCTCATGGAGAAACTTTGCAGAAAGTGGGGGGCTGGTTTTGTTTGGGGAGTATCAAACATCATAATGGCTGTTTGCTTTCTTGCGATGATTGCCACCTCATTTGTTGCATATCACATTGGCTACATTGGCCACGGACAACCACCCGCCAGCATTGTATTCGCTGCTGTATTGATCTTTACTATTCTGGGCATTCCATTGGCAGTAAGTTACTCCTGCAAATCTATTGTCGTGTTACTTACAAAGATATTTGATTTATGCTATCTCTGTATCTAATGTGAATGTTACTACTGTATTTCACAGATAACTTACAGTGTCCCATATGCATTGATTTCTATACGTATCGAGTCCTTGGGCCTAGGACAAGGTGTGCATCAGTTTTTAGTAGTGTGCTCACTGCTTTAATTCTACATATGAGTGGTATTTCTTATTAAAGTTATGTTGTGGCAGGCTTATCTTTGGGTGTGCTAAATTTGGCGATAGTCATTCCACAGGTATACTTCTTTTGTAGGATTAGATTTTGCTGCAAGTCAATTTCTAAAAGCATTAGTGAAGCATCCAGACTCTTTCTTTCGTTGTCATGAATAAAAAGTTCATGTGTCTTGCAGGTGATTGTGTCTGTTGGAAGTGGCCCATGGGACCAACTTTTTGGAGGTGGGAATTCACCGGCACTTGCGGTTGGAGCAGCCGCAGGTTTCATAGGCGGGATAGTAGCCCTCTTAGCTATCCCGCGAACAAGGATCCAGAAGCCTATCCCTCTCCCATAACAATCCTCTCTTTTGTTACAAGGTATGTCACAACAACTTCTGTTACAAAAGTATAGTAAGCACTCAACTTGTCACTGATTAGTAAACCGGGCTAACTCAAAATAATAGAGACTAAGCGAGGATTGCATATAAGGGAGTGTAAAGGCATACAACGGCTTCTCGTGTGACTAACTTGTTTGCAGCTTCTAGGACATAATCACCCTCTACTCTGGGACTATGTTCTGTTTGTGTCCGCAAGGAGACGGAGAAGTTTTACCAAACCAAGTAATAACACATCATTCACTTTGTAATGTATTATGTATCTATCCCTTTGTCGAAAATCCCCAAATTTCGGGGTTTTCTCTGTTTCTTTGTTGTTGTTTGGTCTAAAGCAATTGCTATGTTTTTTGTTTGTATATGAAGGTAATAATAACCTATGTTCAATGGAGAGTTTGTATTTGTCCCTGAGTTTTCAGGGCTATGTAAGTGTTGTAAGTTCATTTTTCTCTTCGAATACTTTTATAAAGAAACTTGAGTCTTGAGATCAGTAAAGATATTAGCATGCTCTCTCTGTGTGGTAGCAGCAATTATGAAGTTATGATCAGAGGCTTTAGTAATTATCTTAAAAGTCAAAAAAACAAATAAAAAATCCAGAAGAAATAAATAGGCATAAATTAAAGATTCAACGTAGAAGATGTTTATTCCATATAAGCATTGACATTTGTGTATTATAAAATTAAATGTCATTTACTCTTCTCTGACTCTGCTTTTATATCTCTCCTTCTCATTTCCTCTGTTTTCGTTAAAAAAATCTATTTTCCTCCGATTCTTCTTTCATTTCTCAAAATAAAATAAATAATGAAAAGCTTCGAAACAGAGCACAATCCCTCCACGGTGGAATCCGCCGACACCAGTTTCGACGACGACGGTAGAGAGAAGAGAACGGGGACGGTTATGACGGCGAGTGCGCATATAATAACGGCGGTGATAGGCTCAGGAGTGTTGTCATTGTCATGGGCAATAGCACAACTTGGTTGGGTGGCAGGAACCGTAATATTGGTAACATTTGCGATAATAAATTATTACACATCGACCATGCTCGCGGATTGTTATCGATCTCCCGACACAGATACACGAAACTATACTTACATGGATGTTGTCCGAACTTACCTTGGTAATGTCTTAATCTTAAACCCATAATTTAATATATAACTAGGATTTAACCCGTGGTACACGCCACGGGTTTATGTTTTTTATAAATAATTTTATATATATACAGTTAATTTAGAAGTTTGTAATATTTTTTCTGATTTTGTAAATTAAATAAAAATATTCGAATTTCTAAAGAAAGTATTTTGTTCTTTTATTGTTTATGCAAATAAATATAGAGAAATTCACAAAACTACACCCTTTCAATCATTCCTTCACAAAACTACACCTAATTCAATATTTTCACAAATTTACACCCTTTCAAAATTTTAAAAGCTTGATTTACCCTTTTAAAAATTACCAAAATTAAAATATTTTCATTTGTGTTCGCTAATTAGTGTTTATAAATAGTATTAAGGGGTATGATTGTGTGGATAGGGTTTATTTGAATTTAATTTTGAGTGTTTAGGTGTAGTTTTGTGAAATATTTTTGAAATGGTGTAGTTTTGTGAAATGTAATTCAAATGGTGTAGTTTTGTGATTCTCCCATAAATATATAATGAGAATTATATTTTATATAGCAAAATCTTAATATAATTTGTAAGTGTGTTTATTCCAAACTATTATAAACTATAAAAATTAGGGATGGACAAAACTTCCGGATCCGAAATACCGAACCCAAACCAAACCGAAATCCCCAAATCAATACCGATTCCAAAAACAAATAACTCGAATGTATAGGGAAATTTACTACCATAATACCCGAAATCGAATCTGAACCGAACTTAATTTTGTAGAACTAAACTAAACTACTCTAACTACCCAAAAATTATTTAAAATAATAATAGTTATAATTATATTTGAAGTACATAATTGGAACCAAACCGAAATTAAAGAACCGAAACCGTTCCAAAAATAAATAACCCGAACGAATTGAGAAATTTACTACCCGAAAACCCGAAGCCAAAACAAATTTCTAGATTTGAACCCAAATTACCCGAAATTTGTTTATGATAAAGTTTAATCATTATTTTCAAACTTCTTGTCATTTATCTAGAATTTTTCTAAACCGAACCCGTTAATAAATAATTGTTATGCTAGTGTTAATTGATTTAAAAAAACTTTATCTATGTTCAATATAGATGTTTATTAACATCTAAAATATTAATATAAATAGAAAATTATAATATGGACAATGATTATATATAAAAACTAAACTATATACTTTTTAAAATATATTTATATTCTGAAATTTTTTATAAACCTCCGTAAGAAAAATAAAAAAATTATATCAAAAATATCATAAATATGAAATTAGTGGTTGATTTTATGTTAAAATCGGTTTTATTGTTTTTGTTGATATTTAAGTCAATTTTAAAAAGTATATATATAGAATGAGATATGTTTGTGTGTAAGTTTCACATAACTCTTTAAGTGAGTTTAAAACCAATGACATAAGTATGTAGTTAAGTGAGTTTTTTGGAAAAGTTCAAAAAAGTACTTCAAAAATAATAATATATATATTTATTATATATTTCGTATAGCAAAAATTTAATATAATTTATAAGTTGATTAGACCAATAATTTATTATTTATTATATTTAGGATTCGAATATACCCGAATTCAAAATACAAACCGAATCAAAATACACAAATCATATTATGCGATTTACCCAAATTTATTTAAAATTATAATTATTTTGATTATATATATAAATAATTGTTGTAAACATATTCTAAATATGTAATATAAGATTTAAATTTTAGTAGAATTGCAATTTCTTCTTTTTTGTTTATAATCGAACCGGAAATCAAATTCGTTAACAAACTATTTTGTTTTTTATTGTTTGATATTTTTAAAAAAAAAAAAATTCAAATCGTTTTTAAATTCTTAATAATATTAATTAAACCTGTTTGTTTTGATTTAAATAAAATTTTAATGGTAGTTTTTATAAAAAAAACTATGTAATAATGTATTTATGTGAATTACATATGTTTATTTTGTTTTTCAAATATTTTATACATAATTTCTTTAATATTTTTTATTTATTTTTGGAGAGAATTATAATATTTCCTTATTTGATTTTTCGTAATTAAATGTTCAAAAATATTTTCTTTTATGCCCAATGGCATAATGTGTAATTTAGTGTGATTTTTTGGAAAATTTCAAATTAGTACTTCAAAAATACTAATATAGATTAAAATCTAATAATAATTGATTTAGTCAATAATTAAGATTTTTATATTTGAAAAATAAATTTTTGTTTAATTTTCTTCCTTTTTCGGTACAAGAATAAGATTCGGAATTAAAATATATATTATCTTTAATTATTATTTAAATATAACTGAAATCAACTAAATTTATTCGGATTCTTATAAAGAATAACGCCCATGCAGTATATAATAGAAATTTTTTTAAAAAATAGAAGAATGATAATTAAAATTAAAAAAAATAAAATGACAGGTGGCAAGAAAGTGCAGCTATGTGGACTAGCACAGTATGGGAGTCTCGTAGGAATCACTGTTGGTTATAGCATCACTGCCTCCATTAGCTTAGTGTAAGTTTTATAATTTGATTATTAACTAAGAGGTTTTGGACCTAAACACAAACACGTACATCTTTTTAGGCTCCCACCAACTTTTAATAATTTAGTTTGAATGATGTTTTGTGTTGGATTAGTGCAATTGGGAAAGCAAATTGTTATCACGACAAGGGACATGATGCGAAATGTCCTGCATCGGTTTATCCATTCATGGCCGCGTTTGGAACCATTCAGATTATTCTTAGCCAGATTCCGAATTTTCATAAGCTTTCTTTTCTATCCATTATCGCAACGGTTATGTCCTTTTGTTATGCTTCTATAGGAATCGGTTTAGCCATCTCCACCGTGGCAAGTTCGTTCTCTTTCCCTTTCTTGTACTTCAAATAAATTTCAAAACACATATGTTTAGAACCTTCTCAAACTAATTTTAAAAACCTTATGTAAAAAGGTGGTAAGGTTGGTAAAACCGGGATAACGGGCACGGTAGTTGGTGTGGATGTAACCGCGTCTGACAAAATATGGAGATCGTTTCAAGCGGCTGGAGATATCGCCTTCTCTTATGCTTATTCTATTGTTCTTGTTGAGATTCAGGCATGTATTTTATAGTGTCTTTACCAAGTTTTTATAGTTTCCATTTGCATTTTTTTAAAACTGATTATCATATATGTATGTGTTTTCTTTATGTTTTAGGATACATTGAGATCAAGCCCACCAGAGAACAAAGTCATGAAAAAAGCTAGCCTTGCCGGAGTTTCGACTACGACTGTTTTCTACATCTTATGTGGCTGCATCGGCTATGCTGCCTTCGGAAACCAAGCCCCCGGGGACTTCCTTACCGACTTTGGTTTTTATGAGCCTTACTGGCTCATAGATTTCGCTAATGCTTGCATTGCTCTCCACCTAATCGCCGCCTATCAGGTAACACATATTAAAAGATTAGTCAAATTAGTTTTTGACCTATGATTACATGTTGTATGAAAACTAGTATTCACCACTTGGTGTAATGTGGCAGGTGTTTGCGCAACCAATTTACCAATTTGTTGAGAAGAAATGCAACAAAAAGTGGCCAGAAAGCAAATTCATCAATAATGAACATTTGATGACCATACCGTTGCTAGGAAAATGTCGCGTCAACATTTTCAGACTGGTGTGGAGGACAACCTATGTGATTATAACAACATTTGTAGCAATGATATTTCCTTTTTTCAATGCTATCTTAGGGTTTATCGGGGCGGTTTCGTTCTGGCCGCTAACGGTTTACTTCCCCGTGGAGATGCATATCGCGCAAAGAAAGATCAAGAATTATACTATGAGATGGATAGGTTTGAAACTACTTGTGTTGCTTTGTTTGGTTATCTCTCTCTTAGCCGCGATAGGATCCATAGCGGGATTGATAAGTAATGTCAAGACATACAAGCCTTTTGCATAGTTTTAGATTAATATTGGATGTATCTTCAAGAGTTGTTCACTTAATAATCCAAAAGCAAAGGTCACAAGTGTAGATGGCTTAAAAATACTCCTTTGCTCATGTATCTTTTACAAGTTTTATCTTTTGTATCATTGTATCAAATATCTACTTAATTAAAAACCCCTCTCTTAATCAGCTAATATTATATGCTTTAAATGATGGGCTGATATGTTTGGTCTTTGCTAGAGATTATTGCTTGTTAAGTAGCCTACTAAAGACTGAAATACATTTATGTGTGTTTCTCTCCATGACAATTCTGTAGTGAATTTGGACCATATGTTTGTTTTTTTTTTTATCTTAAAAGTCATTGTCAATGTTATGTGGTTGTGGGTCACCTGATAACTGCCATATCATAACAGCCAAGTAACCAACTTAGTGTATGATTCTGTGTAAACCAAAATGTACTTTGACTTGTGGTGTTCCCTGACCATATGATATGATACATCCGCGAATCCTGGTCTTTTGTCTTTAACACTTTCTTGTCATAGTCGATTGTTTGATTTCTCAGAATCACAATTGATATTTGACAAAACCAGACAAGTTATTAGTGCCCGTGACTGTATTTTTGTTAGTTTATACGTAAACCACTTGAGAAGCTTTAATATCAACATAGACATTGAAAGCAAACCAAGCAACAAACTCATGTGTTTTTTCTTTACACCCTAGAGATTCTAAAATTTGATTTTTTTTGCTTCTAATTTTATACACTTACATAATCAAACCCAAAAGGCAAAAGAAGAGTGATCAAGAAACTCACTCTTCACCGCACTCGTAAAATTCCAAAACCAGAAAAAAAACAATAAGAAACCACACAAAGTTTCAAAATAGAAACTCGCTATGTACAAATTCTATTTTGTTAGTGCCTAAACCGGGAAGATTTTTTTATAAAAAAAAATAATCTCCCTCAAGGCCAAATTTTGTGACTCTAAAAAAAATAAAAGTAAAACCAAAAATTGAAAAAACCCTCTTTTCAGGCGAGTGAGTCACTATGGTGGCAAAGCTCTTTCCTCATGCGTTGATTAAACAACCTGCAAGCATCCATACTAAGATCAACGGCTGCAGAAAGCGCCACGTAAGCAGCCGCATCTTCCATACAGCTTACATGCTGCACACTAACCTCAACACAAGGCTTACTACATTTGCCTTCTCCTTCCACACTCGCTGACATCACAAACCCTTTATACACACTCCCCGGCCACGTCATCCCGTAATCTCCGCTTCCTCCTCTCGGACTATTCCCAGGCGACGCTCCTCCTCCGCTTCCTCCACTACCTCCTCCACCTCCTCGGCTTCTCGTTCTGTTTCCTCCACCACCTGTTGGCGACGACGAAGCCGATCCCAATTCGATTGAAAACTTCCCACCTTTATGAGAATTGATCGTTGATTCCGCAAGCACGATCCCGGACCCGCTCGATCCGTCCGGGATGAGTTCGAATCTGTACCCGAGCCCGTCCGTGGCGCCTCCGCGCTCACGCCACGCCTCGAGACGCCCCCACGGTTTCCAAGTGCCGTCTCCTGGACGGAGTATGAGCCAAGAGCCGGGGTTTGACCGGCTTACGCGATCCGTTCCTGGAGAAGCGACGAAGGGAGTAACGATCGACGCCATAGCTACGGGTGAGCCCGACAAGTCGTGGACCGTTACGGACCATCCTTTTCGCTCTTTACCGGGACGCTCTCTCTCGCTACCGAACGAGTTTAGCCAGCTCCGTGGTACGCTCGTCTCTAGCGGCAACGATCTAATTAAATATACAAAAACAACCATTGAATATTAAAATCTAAACCATATAGTATAAAGTTTATAAACTATGAATTAAAAAAAATGGTTAAATAAATATCCTGAGAGTAAAGTGTGGTGAGAAAACTAACCTTGATCTCATGGTGCGATCTCCGGTGTGCCGGCAAGTAAACTTGCATGTGAATACAGGCTGTCGAATATTGCCTTGGATCTGCACGACCTGTGGACTACACTCAGGCTCGCCGTCGAATTGAAAAACGAATCTAGGATCAGGCTCCGCCTTCACATTCAGATGAAACTGCGACGACGTGGCTTTTCCGGCTCCTTTTCCGACGGATATCCATCCGTTGTGGAACACGCACGGCTTCGATTGCGTGCCGGATAGATCCAACGGCACGGAGACTTTGGCCAAGAGACGACCGGAGTGGACGCCACACGAAGCTCCGGCTCTTCCTGTGTATAAGAAGATCTTGAGACTTGGCTTGGAAGCGAAGATGGATCTGGAAGATAATCGCTGAATATCGGAGTTGCTGAGGTGGAACGTGGCGGCTAGGGTTTGGATCTCAGGGAACTGTGTGGTTTCCAGAGGAATGTAAGGTATTGCGGCGGTCTGCGGCGGGAAGTTTTTGAGTTTGATTTTGCAGAAACATGTGGATGACGACGGATGCACGACGGAGCTCGTCGTCTTCGCCGCTAAAGGAACTTTTAAAGCTAGGTTACTTATCGTAAGACGGATAAAAGGACAAGGATCCATTAGTATTCGAACCAAAGAGAAGATTCAAAATTCAATTACAAGATTATTCAGGCGACGGAGGAATCAAGAGAAGGGAATGCTACTTAGGGTTTAGACTCTAGAGAAAGAGACATTAATAGATTGTAGAAAACTATGAGTTAGAGAAAAATTAGGCCAAGGAAAAAGGAAGGTGACGAATAAAACGCAGCGTTTTAATGGCAGCCGCTGGGTTTTCACGACCTAACCATTAGAGGACGATGTCGTCGTCTACACTTGTTGTTGTGTGTATTGTAATTTTTGCCTCTGGTTTTGTAAAGTGGGACAAGAAGGGAAACACAAATTATACTTTTTCCATTTTTTGCATTCCCTCCTGTGTTTCCTTTTTTTCTGGGATTGTCTAATAAGTCCACATTCTCTTGATACTTACAAATTACTCCACATACTTATTAAATTGATTTAAGCCCCCTTAATAAGGATACTTATGAGCTACTGATTTAACTTTTTTAATAACAAAATATTTTCAGTTTTCGAGAATCTTTTCATGGAAGGACCAAACAAGATAAAATGATGAATTTCTATTCTCAAGTAGCCCAATTTTGGGCTAATTTTCAAAAATAAAATAAAAAGGGGTGTAGATTAGGTAATTCTGTCATAGTGTGACCTTGGTTGTGCAAATAATACTCTTTCTCGATTTTGTGAGTTGTTTTTAAATGTGTACGAATAAAAGGGCAAAATCGTAATATGAAATTAGTTAAGGGGTAGAAAGTAAAAGACGTTGGAGCACAGCTGTGAACAGGCTGGCGAAAAATGCCAGCTAGGATTAAATATTTGACGCTATCTCTCTACTCTTTCTCTCTTCCGTCTTGACTTTCTCTCTCTACCAACCACACACAACACACGTTAGGGCTCCACTTTGTTCTAAATTTACAAAACTACCCTCACTGGCTTACGTGTAATAATCGGGGGGGGGGGGGCTCTTTGTGCCCATTGATCGGGGAGGAATCTTTTCCGTTTCTATGCGGAGCTCACGTTTCTTGTGTCAGTCATTAGTTTCTTTTTTTTTCTCACAATTAGAGAGTTTTTGATTCTATATTTAAGGGTCAAAAGCTATTATGCCCTTAACCAAAAATTATAATCTTTTATACTCTTATTGAGTCTTCATATCCTTTGACTTTTGTTGACCAAAAACATAAAACACTAAATTTTTTCAAATCTGAACCCTAAACTAATCACAAGTGTCTTGGATTTGGAATTGCGAACCCAAATGAAAACCTAAACTACTAAACCTTTAAATTCACACACTAAAACGAATAATATTATAACCACTAGTTTCAATTCAAACAGTTTAAATTTTAATTGCCTTTTATCTTCTAAATGTTATTTTTATACTTTATATTAAACTTGATGTAAATAAAAAAATAGAGCAAAATCCAGCTATCATCCACGATCTTCGTTTCAGCTTAAACCTCCTATGCTACTTAAAAGTATTAAACTAATCTAAATCAATACTATTTATTAATTGAGTCTAATCTGTCGTTAAACGTGCACGCAAATCTCTCACCCAATCCCCAAATAATTCCTACTTTCATTTTTTATTTTGTTGACCCCCCCACAAAATTTATTGTATCAAGACTTAGATTATTAAATAATAAGAGAGAAACTACTAATTTATACTCGACCAGCTTTCCTTGCAGTAAAAGTAAAGATGACTAAATGATGTGATATTTTTTTTAAAAAAAATGTCGGTTTCTTCGAAAGCTTAAAACACGTTATATACAGATTGTGGAAAAGTTTCTTGGTTATAAAACTAAAAAAAAAAGAGTGTGACTGATTTGTTTTCTTAACCAAATTTATATCGATAAATTAGACACCACAAGGCAACTTAATAATACTAGTAGTAACACTATTTTTCGAAACAACCTAATAATAGCACTTTCATTATGAGTGTGTGATTAAAATTTAAGAATACTATCAGTTTTCATGTGTTACTAAAAGACTATTATTACACAAGAAATATAGAGTTATCACAATATAAGAATAGAGTGTAATACATAGTTATATACTAACAGGTAACCACCCACTTTGCATTGATAATTTAATATATATATATATATATATACCAATGTTGTAGAGAATGTAACCTCAGTGTTTACTAGGCTGATTAATGATAAATTGGGCCTTGAGAATTGAGTTTTATTTTTGTGAAATTTAAGAAATGGCTCTTATAGTTTTTTTATGAACTGACCAACACACATGTGACATGACGGGGATCAATGTCACATATTCCACATTTTCATAAAAACTGATCAAATATGTCACTCTTTATTTTTCTGGATTTGAAAAGATAAAAAAAATCTGAAAACGTCAATATTTTTTATTTAGTTTTACGGATTTTATAAAAATATTTTAAAAATTGAAAAACAAATTTTAAATGTTATTGATAAAATCATCCAAATATGATTATAAAATCGATTTTAAAATATTTTTTTGAAAAGTTTTAAGGTTTAGAAATCAAAATTCAACCATTTGGATTCGCAAATCCAAATCCAAAACATTTCGATTATTTTAGGATTTAGATTTGTGAATTTTGAATTTTTTTTATATGATATTTAAGAAATATATAAAAAAAAAAAAAAGTGAAATAAAGATCATTGGGTTACAATCGAGATCATTTTTTCTCGAAATGTGTCATAACATAACATGACAGTCCCACACACAACTAAAAATTGATGTTTTAGTTAAAAAAAAGATAAATTGTTATGACAATTTAAAAATTAAATTAATATCGCTGAAGATGTAAACAACAGTAGAAAGGAAAATAAAAGAAGAAGCGAATCTGAGACGAGCAACACATAGAGACAAAGGCGCTTTTGCATTACACAAAGGAAGAAGATGAAGGCGTTAGGGTATTGGTTAATGGTGGTTGGTTCACTGAGATTAGCTTCTGTCTGGTTCGGTTTCTTCAACATTTGGGCTCTTCGTCTCGCTGTCTTCTCTCAGACCACCAGTTCTGTTCTTTCCCCTCTTTATCTCCCCAATTTTTTCAAAATCGATTTCGTTTTAGAGTATCAATGTCTCCATGCAATGATAATTTATTTATGTCTGATTTTGAAATCCCTAAGCTATGAGATTTTGTTTATTTTGTTGGTGTTTCTCTTTATGTATCTTTAGTTGCAAAGTTTAGCTTTTGATGGTATTGAAATCAACAGATGCTTTAGTGTTTGAGTTTGTTACACTGAATCTGTGGATAATTGAGATTAGTACCCACAAGAATAGCAACAATCTTGAACCCTTGTTACATAGCTTTTGTAGGAAATTGGACCACAATGTCCTAAATACAAGGAACAGGAGAAGTATTTAGATTAAATATTTTCTTGGTTTTGGTAAATTAGTCAACATTCTCCAATGTATATATCAATGACCAGGTTAAGTGTATCAGTTGCTATACATGTGTTGGAACATAAGCAACTTGCTGTTTTTCTTTTTTCAGTTTTGTGATTTGTGGTCTATGTTCAAGGGGTTGTTATTGTGATTGTGATTGTGTAAGGTCATTGGAATGCTTAGTTTATTGATTCTGGTAACAAAAAGTAGTCATTGGCTTTGCATTCATATGAGAAAACACTAATTCACTTGAAGTCTCTAACTTTAGTTCCTTCGTGTGATGTATCCTTCTGGTTTACGAGATTACCGTTCTTACGACTCAAGATGTTCTTTCTGTTTTTTTGGTGCAGTGAGTGAAGTTCATGGACGTACATTCGGAGTATGGACACTTCTGACATGCACTCTCTGTTTTCTATGTGCATTCAACCTCGATAACAAACCGTTATACTTGGCTACATTTCTCTCTTTTATCTACGCATTAGGCCATTTTCTGACAGAGTATCTCTTCTACAATACAATGACTATCGCGAATCTCTCTACCGTGGCCTTCTTTGCAGGTATATATGGCTTGTGAACATGACTCAATAATGAGCTCAATTAGTTGTGTGAATGATCCTAATGCTTAGTTTTCGTTAACAGGCACATCGATTGTGTGGATGCTCTTGGAGTGGAACTCACTTGAACAACCACACACTAAACTTTATTGATCTCCGAAAACATTTAAACTTAAGACTTTTTTTTCGTACTATTCGTTCCACATCGGATAACCAGAACGTCCGGGTCGGGGGGTCGTTACACTTTTCTTCTTTGCAACTTGTTATAAAAGAGTTTATCAAATGGGAGAGGTCCAAAGATCCAACTTGTATATGTAGATAACATGTCAAGATCGATATGAGTCATCACATGCAATGCAATGTAAAGAGTGGACCAAGTAGAATATCAATGTATTAGTTGAGTCAACGATATATTAATAAGAGCAATCACGAAATGATCCTCACCACCTAACTTCTCTCTTACTACAACAACTAATTTATAACACATAGATATTCAAGTTGGGATCTTCACAACCACCATTATTTACATTTTCTATATATATATATATATATATATATATATGTATAGTTTTCAACAACATTGTACCAAAATTGATGAGACAAAAACATATAGCAGTATCTAAAAAAAGAAAGTAGAAGTGGGATTAATTAATGATATATTAACAAGTGAGGAAATAAAGTTGGTATGCATTTAGTTTTCTTTTCCCAATTGTTATTTAGCGTCACATACACTGATAGAGAGTTACCAGTTAACACCCAACTGTTACCACTTAAAAAAAAAAAAAATAATGATATATCTATTTTTTTGATAAAACATTGAATTATCATATCTAAAACAAACTAAACAGGTTTTGTTTTATTTCTTTTGCTTTTGTTTTGTCTTCTTTCCTTTAAATAAGCAAATGTCTCTCTCTCTCTCTCTATATATATATGTCAATAATCTTCTCTTTCTCCTTTGTAGCTTCTTGATTATTTTCTTCATATATATATAACCTCTTTAAAAGAAGAGAGTCATAAGTAACTATAACATTCATCTCCTCTTATAGTTTTAAATTTGCACATTCAAAGTTCGTACAATATTTCATCATGACTCTTCGTTGCTTATTTCAATCTTCAAAAACTTCATCTTATCTCTCTAAGGTTTTGTACTTTCTTCAAATCTTAACTCTCATCTTCTTTTCTAAAATTATATTGTTTCTATACTACACAACTTAGTTATTTAAGTATAGTTTTGAAGCTCACGTGTGTGTTGTTTACTGTTTGTTTTGATGTGAAAAATGATGAATAATAATACATGCAGATCTGTGGTTTTCGTATGCATGGGTCCAAAGCAACTGCTTCTCTTGTAGAAGAACATGTCTCGGAGATGATGGGGGTAGAACGGTAATTTCACATTTTTGTCCTTTCCTTTTCATTATCAGTTTATTTATTTTTAAATGAAAATATATATTATCAGTTTATTATACAACGTTACAAACTAAATGGGACAAAAAAAACAGATAGTAAAAGTGTACTAAACTTTAATTTTCTAGCTACCTAGTCATAAATGTCACTTCACTTAACTTACTCTCTTTTTTTTTTTTAACTTTTGACTTCTTGTTTTTTACTTTAACCCATTCTCTATCAATGGGGTTAAAAAAAGAATCTTCACTATATAACAAAAGTACAAAACTGTTGTGTTGCAGTGAATATGAAGAAGAAGAAGAGTATGCTGACGTGGACTGGAACAACCTAGGATTCAATCTTGTACGGACAGATTACATGTTTACGACCACAAGTTGCAGAGAAGGAAACTTCAAACAAGGCTGCCTTAGCCGTCAAGGCAACGTTGAACTCAACCCTGCTGCTGGAATTCTCAACTATGGCCAGGCAAATATAAATCTCTCAAAATCACAACATAAAAGATAACGAATCTAAGTTTTTCTCTCTAAGTTAGTTTCTTGTGAATCTTGCAGGGACTAATAGAGGGTATGAAAGCATATAGAGGAGAAGATGGTAAGATCCTACTGTTTAGACCGGAGCTAAACGCTATGCGAATGAAGAAAGGAGCCGAGAGAATGTGTATGCATTCTCCTTCTGTTCATCAGTTTATTGAAGGTGTTAAACAGACTGTTCTTGCTAACAAACGTTGGGTAAATTAAAAAGATTTAGTATTTCTTGTTCTTTACGTTACCTTTTGGTTTAGGGTTTAAAGGTTTAGGGTTTGTTTCTGTTTTATTAGGTTCCTCCTCCAGGGAAAGGCTCATTGTATCTTAGACCGTTGTTGTACGGAAGCGGACCAAGTTTGGGTGTATCCGCGGCACCAGAGTATACGTTTCTTGTGTTTGGCTCTCCTGTTCAAAACTATTTTAAGGTCAGCTTTTTAAACAAGGTGATTAATATTGTTTTTAGGGTTTTAGTTCTTGAATTTGGTTGCTTGTATAGGAAGGTACATCGGCGTTAAACCTCTACGTTGAAGAGGTGGTTCCACGCGCGTATATTGGAGGAACTGGTGGTGTTAAGGCCATTTCTAATTACGGTCCAGTAAGTTAAAACTCTCAAGTTAATGCTATTCCGATTACTAAAGTGTTTTTGTTCATAAAGTGAGTGTTGTTCTGGTAATGAAAAGGTGCTTGATGTGATAAGAAGAGCGAAAGCGAGAGGGTTTTCGGATGTGTTGTATCTTGATGCAGAAACTAAGAAGAACATAGAAGAAGTTTCTGCTGCTAATATATTCCTTGTGAAGGTAAAAAGAAACTCCTTTCTTTGAAATGTTTCCTTTGATTGGAATGTTAAAAAATTGGAAGTGTATTGATTGTTTCAGGGGAATACTATAGTGACACCAGCTACAAGTGGGACAATTCTAAAAGGGATTACACGACAGAGCGTTATCGAAATCGCACTTGATCTTGGATACAATGTTAGTTTCATTGACACACTTTTTGAACTCTGTTTTCATTATAGAGTCAACAATAGAGTAGAACTCTGTCTGCTCTGTTGAGTAAAAACAGAGCAAAACAGAGTGTCCTCTGTTTTGTTTATGAATCTGTCTGTATCAGAAGAGTTCTAAAGAGTATTGTAATGGTAAAAGGTGGAAGAAAGAAGGGTTCGGGTAGAAGAATTAAAGGAAGCAGAAGAAGTATTCTGCACCGGAACGGCCGCTGGAGTTGCTTCTGTTGGAAGCATCACGTTTCAGAACACAAGGTTTCTTCTTCTTCTTCTTCTTCTTCACATAGATTTTTGATATCATGTCTATGTATGCTTAGAACTATATGTAATGAAACTGCAGGACTGAGTATAAAGTAGGAGATGGGCTAGTTACACAGCAACTCCAATCTATTCTTGTCGGAATACAAACTGGTTCCATCCAAGACACTAAAGATTGGGTTATGCAGATTTACTAATTTCAATTATCATGTTGCAGTCTTTGATGTATAAAAAGATTTAGACCTGTGAAATGGGTTTGGTCCTTTTTGTTCCTTTTCTATTTGGTAGTAGTAACATTATCTGTCACAAAACTATGGAAGAAAAAAGATCCTACTTTTATACAAAAGTAACGGAGTAAAGTTTCATTTTCCACCTGCAGTCACAATTCAGTTTAGCAGGCAGAACTGTACAGTATGTTTCCATGGCTTAAACCACTTTTTACTTTCATCACCCATAAGGGTCTCAAACTGTAACTCAATTTACACACACTTTCGCCTTCACCGTAATGAAATGGCTCATCAAATACGTATCTATGTTCGTTTGTACATTTCAGAAAGTGCAGGAGAATATCGATTTGGTGAACCACTAGGACATGATTTCACCTCAAGATCTATACTAGATTTACTTCTCGGAAACACCCTTACTGCTTCACAATCAAGATTCCCTATCTCCGGCTTCAGCTGTTGAGAATCTGCTCAATCCTGATCAGAGAAAATGTGACTACTACTACATCCAGCTTTGCTCGATTCTAGGGAACATATCGGTATCTGAGAGTATGCAACTTTCAAGTTTTTATGCAACTCCTCCATCCTTCCTGTGATCTCATCTTCTCTGTCCATAGTGATAAGAGGCTGAACGAAAGAAACTCACCCTCAGTCAAAAAATCAAAGGAGACTCAAATCAAAGCTATCACTAAAAAGACGGGTAGTTTATATTTACCTCTGCTGGATATTTCTTAAATATAGGAGCAAAACTCCGCCGGCAATGCTCATTAAAGAGATAAGTCAGAAGAATCAATGGAATGGTGAACCCCGAGGCTACCGGTGATAGTTTTAAGCCGAAAAATCCCAAAGCTATAACTTGCGACAAGATCAATGAAAAGATCGTCGTGTTGTGGAAAAGAGGCCAGTATTGGCCTCCACTTTCATATTTAGTAACGTAGACGTTGATTATCTACAAACAAAGAGAAAATACTCAAAAACCATCTTATGCAGAACTCAAAGTAACTAAAGTTATAAGCTTCAAAAAGACAACAACGATTGCTGATGCACACAATACTACAAGGTTTCGACAAAAGCTCACTATACATACCTGGTTTTTGTAGATAAGATACGCGAAAAAGAAGTAGAAGAGGAGGAAGGGCAGTATAAGAGGCGCTATGACCGAATTAGTGAAACCAAGGAGCCCGAACAACAGTAGCCGCGGGATTTCAGTATGGTAAGGAAACCTTAGTGTTTCAAATGAGTCATCCTTGTTCTTGATACAAAATTTAGCTATCAGATTCCATATAAGACGCAAAGGTTGCATGATCTCACTTGCCAAACCAGCCCACCCTGACGTGAAACAGTATGTCATGAAGAAGCCAGCCTGTACAATAGTCAATCATTAGCCATACGCAAATGTATCCAAATAGCCAACATAAGACTGATATATCGAAGAAAATTTCAGAAGTGTAAAAGGGAAACTGATAAATTACTTGTGTTGGAACGGCTGTTGCGAGCTGTGCAGGCAAGTCTTTAACACTAGAGAAGACGGTTAACTGCCTGATAACAGAACCTGATAGTATATTGACGAAGAAAACATTCCAGATGGTGAAGTACAAAATCTTGATACATGCGCTTCTCTTTCTTTCACTCCGAGAAATACATCCTTCCAAGGTTGAAAAGTACATCATCAATGGTGGAACGGTATAAAAGAACAGAACCAAGATCACACTTGGTAAGTATCCTGTGATTATCTGCTTCATGAACCTCCTGAGATGTTTTTCAACAGGGATGATTAAATTAAGAAATCATAAAATAAATCAATTGCCGAGTACGCGAGTAAGTAAATTATTGGATACTCACTCTTTCAATAGCTTTCTTAGAAAAGGAAAATTTTCAGATAGCTTTTGTAGTTGAGTCACCCCTTGGACGGCGAAAACAGGAATCAGGAACACAAACATGAAGGCCACAGAACCAGCAAGGGTTGCTATTTTTCGCATCCAAAGTTGCCGATAAGGTACTTTGAGATTCTTCCAGTAAACATCATGAGGCTCTGGAGCTAAGTCTGCCACCCACAACATAGGATTAGGTGTTTGTAGAATCTCCGAAACAACAAGAGCATCATAGCGAGTCTTGAAAAACACAAATGCAACAGGACGTTCCTGCAAATTGAGCAGAGATAAGTTTATGTTTTACATAAAACTTCTCAATTTTCTTCTCAAGGATTTAATTATTACTTAGTGGACCCCCAATGTGTGTTTCAGTAAAGTAAACAAAGCATTCTTTCAGGTTAAAGTGTAAAACTGCAAAGACGTGCAACAAAGAGAGAAAGCACAAACTATGCCTAGACCATGTAAAAGGAAAAATTCACCTATCAAAGGTAAAAAGAACCTTACTTCTTCGGTCGTAGTCAACTCACCAAGCTCCAGTTTTTTTATACTGTCTGCCCCGTTAGCGATCAAATCAAAAGAATTTGTAGGTCCAGATCCAATACAGAAGGTACATGACTTCAACTTAGGATTACAACTTACATCAGGAGAAACATGTTTTATGGCCTGGCATACCCTCTCTGCATCACTCTAAGACAGAAAAAAATATTAACAAGATTAATACTTTATCATATAAATGAACTCAATTCTGCTCTAAAATAAACCAATGCACTTCAACTATATGTTATCATGAGCACACACCATCACACAAGTTCTTTATAACAAGTTACTGTTCTGTTATTTCATCAATATTGATGCGTTGTCAAATTAAGAAGAATGTATGACATCCAAGAAAGTAAAACAAACCGACAAAAGTGAGTGATAGTCAACATTACGCAAGAATAGACCAAAACACATACCAGCAGTCTCTGAATGAGGCCATCACGGTAGACCATTAAGTGCGACAAATAGCTTGGTGCATAGTAATTCGTGAAGTATCTGCTCACTGTTTCGCTGTACGATTCATCAGGGCACTGAGGAACAGCACGCATAAGGACGGTAAAATGACTAGGCTTTGATGCAGATCCCGCAATATAAGCAGCCCTCTTCTTGGCTATGCTTTTATACTCCTATAACCACATAACACACAAAGCGTGAGAAAGACCAAAACATAGAGAAAGTAGAGAAACAATTATGAGATCCTCACAAAGTAAAGAAGAGCGCATGCGGCAGAAGTAATGATGTACAATGAGATACAATGAACCCACAACCTATAAATAAAGAAGATTAAAGCTAGAATCAGTACTTCTTGTTTGTAATAGTGAGAAACATAATCGAATATAAACATAGGCTACCATCTAGAGCGTTGCTTAAGGTTCTCAATAGTAGAAACCGACAATGACTCCAAATGAACTTCCTTGTGAACCATCTTCTGTCCATAATAGTTAACAGGCAGAACAAAGGCCATGCCAACAACTGCAGCAATCATGAAAATACGAATGCTGCATAACAAAAGAAGAAGAAGGTAAACAAACAACATATGCTTGAAACATAAATAGAAGAAAACATACAAAAAGACAATTCATTAGGACCTGCAAATAACCATCCTGATGAAAACAACGGCGTCTAGACCAGCCGCGGCTAACATCTCTTCCTCTGTAGTTTCCCAAGCTTTAACAATCCAACTAGGAGACGGTGCAAACCTCTCATACCAAAGAGGATCATGGCGTTTAACTCTCCCACCAGAGAGCATCCGACCAAAGTAAACACAATAATTGTCTGGCTGTTTTCTCAGTATTGAATAAAGAAACACAAGCACTCCACATATCCCTATGTTAATCCCAGCAGATGTTAACAATGATGGAACATCCATTCTCAAAAAAAAAACCTTTTTCACTTAAAGGCTTATGATAACATATCAAGAACTTTAGGTCTTGACAAAGAATTAAATCTGTATAAAGGGGAAAACAAAAAAGCAAATTTTAGAAAGTTAAAACAAACGTATCAATACAATCCAAAAAAGCACAAAACTTTTAAACGCAGAAGAACAGAGAAACGCAATGGATTTTGAGAAACGACACCGTTTCGATTAGAAATTGCAGGAGAGATCAATAGAGAAACGAAATCGATAACGATATTCGAGCAGATTCATACATAAAGAACGTAACTTTCGAGAAACCCAGAAAAACTTACATGAAAGAGAAAGGCAAAACACTTTGCTTTGACTTGAAACCTAAAGAATCAGAAACCCTAATAAAAATCTTCACGATCTCATCTTATAACCCCCAAATACGCGGAGAGTTCGCGTTCGAATTTCGAATTTTTTTTATAAAGTATATCATCAATTCGATATTATAAAAAATAACAATAAATGGATATTTATTAGGTGATGATATGATTATAAATTAATAATCATTTACAGAAAAATCATGACTAAATTAATCAATTAAAAATAATTATTAGACGAAGGGTTCCACGTTGTGTATATGTGGTGTTAAATGTGGAACGTGCCAGATCATGTGACGTGGCGTAACGGTATTGGTTGTGGCTGGTATAACGTCGCCAAAGTCTTAACTAGCGTATGATAACGACCACAAGGTCGGCAAATTTATATCCGTTAGATATTTAAAACCTTATAAGATTATGACACGTGGAAATTAACACCGACAGTTAATGAACGGTTTAATCTTTAAATTAATTATTATCGTGGTGACTGTATGTGGCCCCATATTAAGATGATTCTTATTAGAAGTTAATTATAATTAATCTGTTTTACACTTGTTGAACAAAAGCTTCATAGATCAACAAACCGGTTTTCCATTTACCGGTCCACACTTCATATAAACCAAATTGTAGTTTTGTGTCTTGGTTTATTGCTACATTTGGACTAACCAAGATCTCGAACCGACCATCGGTTTCATCCGGTATGTAAACCGGTTCTGTCATGCCTTTGAGTTTTGTAACGTTGTTGTTAACCGATTTGATTCTTTTCCAAACTGTCTTCCCTTTCTTGCCGATTTTCGCTGACATGTAAACCGGAGCTTGGTCCCATCCGGTTGCATCGGATGTTAAGGATATTTTGAAACCGATTCGGTACGTTTTGCCTGGCTCTAGCTTGTCGAATGAACCGGTTACTTCTAACCAACTCGCCATCTTGAGTTCGGCAGGTGTTCTTGAACCAAACAATGATAATAAACCGGTTTATTCAGAATCAAACCGGTTATGTATTAAAAGTAAGGATGAAGAAATGTACCAACCTGTCTTCTTTTGGGATGACCCAATAACGAGAGTCGCCTCCCCATATGAAATTTAGACCACTTGGCTTATAAATCCATGCTTTTCTAACAATCTATTAACCAAGTTTTATATGTTTTAGTTGTAATAATATAATGACCAGAAAATATAAAACAAAATTGAACGTTTGACTTATTACATCTTGTTCCATGTTGGATTCTGCCTCGTAGTGAGAACTCTTGACAGCTTTTTGAGTGGACATTTTTTCCTTTTTTTGTTGTTGTTGTTGTCGTCGTCTTATGAAAAAAACACTTCTCTTTAATATTAAGATTTGTTTTCTTTTCATTATATAGAAATTTTCTGTGGAGAAAAGAAAGGATTGTGACAGAAGAAGAATATATTAAGGTGGACCCAATTGTGTTCCTTTTCAAAATTCTCCTAGTAAGTGCTACTTTAGTTAGTATAATAGTTTGTAAAAGTTTGCATTGAATTGCCATTGATGATAATATAAACCATGTAAAAGGCATCTTGGACGGCAAAAAGGTAAAAGCAAAATGTTCTCAGTTTGTGGCTATTCTTCATTGTTCTATCATCTATGTGATACTTATAGAGACTAATTAAGCTCATGAATGTATTGCTCTTCGTTGTTGTAGATTCCTATTTAAATACCATATAACAAGTGGGCAAAACGTTGACACACAAAAGAACATAATTTCTCAAAAGTCTCAAGTTATTTCAACAACTAAACTAAGATAACAAATTAAAATGTATTGCGACATTTCTTCAACAATAATAAAAACATGCATTGTTTAGTTTTTATAAACGTTAAAGATGCCTTGACAAAAAAGCACATTGTTGGCTATCACGTAAGCTTTGAAATGGGCATACAGACCAAAGCTCATCACAACAGTCTCACATGCATACAGTCTAACATCATATACGACTAAGCAACCTGCCGTTTTTTATAGATAGCAAATACAATAGAAAATCACTGACAGTCATTGGGGAATATTCTCACTCACATACCTTCTCCCAATCATCAACCACTTCTTCACCATCCACTGGTTGTTTACCGGCAGCTTTCGAACTGCTGCTCTCTTCTGTCTGACCCAATGGCTCCAAAGCCGACATGTTTGGCTTCTCCGGCTTCAGAACACTCCAACGGTTAACCGAGGTAACGATTGGAGTGCTGCTCGTAGCTGTTCTCCACGCAGAGGCTTGAATATTTGTAGAAGAACCTCTAATGGGAGAATCTTCAGTTCCCCATGAGTCGTCACTCTCTTGAACCACTGCTTTCTTCCATGGATTTCCTTTCTGAGCATCCAACGATGACCCGCCAGGTAATTTCCCCCATGCATTACTGACTGATTGAGATTGCGAGCCGTTCTGGATAACAACGGCTCCATGGTATACAGAACTGTGGTCCAGCCTCCTCATGGCAGTAGCGGCTCGTGCATGGTCGTGAAACACGGCTAAAGCATTCTTGTCATTCAGCCAAACAAGTTCACATTCACCCCCAAATCTCAGCACCAAGGCGCTGATATTAGCCTCCCTTGGGAGATCCAGTAAAGCAACCACAAGCCCAGGATCCATATCCACCAGTGGATCAAAAGACGGTGGGTGGATTCCACCTATAGTGACAGAACCACCCCTAGCAGAAATGATCCTTGTTGGCGGTTTCGACTTTGGTGTTACGTGAACCACTGTAAACCGTTTTGGCTCCCACCCTGCATTACTAACCGCAAGTTTCCACCTCTCAGCTAATAGTCGAACTGTGTCTCGTTTATCCTTCTGCATCGGGCAGAAGACATGTAGCTTGAGGGTACTTATGCTTCCTCTGGCTTTCCCAAGTACCAAGAACTTAAAGCGCTCTTCAACAGCCAGTACCCACTTTGGATCCCGCCTATAAATGTCTGAAATAATCTCTGTCATAGCAGAATTCTCGCTGAAATGTAAAGAGTCCAGATTTGGGGGAGGTATATCAAACGCTTCCTGAAGAACTCGCTTACGCTCCAGCTTAGCACACTCATCATCACATGAAAGCTTTCTCTGCCCAAGAGGGATTCGGTCTCCACTCGACTCAACAGGCTGAAGGTGTGTTGGAAGCTTCTGCAAAACAGAGGCTTCATAGACAGAATCAACACGAGGATTGTGGGCGCTTCTCCCTCCAGCATCACAAGGGACTGTAGCAGTTATGCGACCGCACGAACATGTAATCGTGACTTGAAATCTGCATCTTGAGTCAGGGCAAGGCTCAGAAGGATGACAGAGTGCTGCACAAGTGTGCCTGCAATCTCTTCTAGGAGCACCACATGTCTGTCCACATGTAACACGCAGACCCGTTTCAAGTTCATTGCTGCTGTCACAAGGCTCCGCGTGACAAGTTCTTGCACAAGCATGCATGCCACAACGCCTCGTCTTTCCACATATCTTGTCACATCTAAGGTCTTTCAACCCACAAGGTCTATTTCTGAGGACAACATGACCACCCACACATTTCTTTTCCACAGGGGCAGAACAAGGAGGGCAATCTCCAAAATGGCATCCATGCGTAGCAGAATGGCCACAAGGCTGAGGAATCGAGCATGGAAGCTGGCAGGTAGGGACAGCTGTCCCACATGGTAGTGGTGGAGGAATTGAAGTTCTTCCACATGCACATGTTAGATCAGTAAAAATCATCTCGAGACAAGGAGGGCAATGCCCACTGTGACATAAAGATTCACAGGAATGCTGCCCGCACCTTAGCTTCTTTTCACAAGGTAACTGGCAGGCGTGTGGGTCCCAATCACCAGATAGATCATTCTTTTTTGCGTTCAAGAGAGGGCAACAACGCTCGCTACATCTATGCCTCCCACAGATCTTCTTGCGTCCACATGGCTTAGAACACACAAACTTCTCAGCGTCTGAAGAAGTTGTCATGTAGCATTCCACAGTCCTGGATGTTGACCCACACCGGCATTTCTGGTTGACTTGTACTAAACAGGGAGGGCAATCATCAGCATGGCACACCTCATTGCAAGTATGTAACCCACAAGGAAGAAGCTTCATGCATAAGTTTGAGCAAGAAGGAACTGGGTCCAAGCAAGTCTGTCTGATCTGTTCTTCTAAAACCGTTTGCCCACAATAGCACGTCTTAATTTTAATGGGCAGCAAGTCACACTCTCCACAAGGTCCAGGATGGCAACCTTCAGAACAGAAATGATTACCACACCTAAGCAGCTTCCCACAGTTAAAACTGCAGGAATACACACCATCTTCAGCTTTCAACTCTCCCTTCACATTCATATCTCCGCAAATGACAGTCTCCACCTTTTTTTTGCAGAAACATTTGGCATCTACCAGTACCTGACAAGGATCACAAGGGCCAACGTGACATGTCCTTTTACAGCGATGACGCCCACAGTTGAGAAGCTTATCGCAGCACTGGCCACAAACAAGAACTGATTTGCGCTCACAGCATCTAGTAGTAGTCATCTTCTTACCACATGGACATTTACGAGGTGGAGCAAACGCCTTACATGGAGGACATGGTCCAGGATGACACTGCAACACACAAACATGAGGGCAGAGATCTTCTTTATTCGTATCGCCAGTTGCAAACTCTTTCTCCAGCGGCTTCCCACATGGTTCGCCGCATGAGTGTGGAGTCACATATGGATCAGACGGTGGATCTTTTCTCTTTCCACAAAAGCACAGATAGCATATCTCTTTTGACGAGGTCAGCTGTACAGATTGGCAACCTGGACATCTCCAATTATCACCTTGGTTTTTCTCAGCTACCAAATCAATCGAAGTTGGTGCTCGAGCCCATCTCTTGATACAATGCATATGGAAAATGGAATAACAGCTGGAGCATGACCAGATATTCGCAGACCTCCTAACCATGTCATAACAAATCATACACTCGATAGAACTCTTCACCAGCTTCTCTTGTATCTCTTGAACAAGTTGAGGTAAATTAGGGTCTGTCAACACAACGTTCTCCTCCTTAGCAACCATTTTCCCCTGATTGGCAGGTCGAGTCCTAGATGCAACTCTTTGGCGGTTACCAGGTAAAGTTCCCATCGGATTATTCCTTCTTTGTTGATTAAGTGGAGGCGGGCCAATGACACCATTCCTTTGCGATGAACCATTACGCTGCCTTTGCGTATCCATATAGGGCATACGACCAGAACCATTACGCTGCCTTTGCGTATGAACCGGACGGGAAGTAGCACCACCAAGATCATGGCTTTGAGAATTTCTCTCTGTATTAGGAGGAAGGGGAGGCTCGTTTACTACCGCCACAGAGGCAGATGAGCCTCTAGGAACCCACGTTTGCTGATGATTGTGAGAATTGAACCGAGACCTATCTCTCCTGACTTGAGAGCTCATCTTCTTCTCTGACTCCACAAATACAGAAACAGGTCCTGTACCAGTGTACGTGTCCTATTTCACAATGTGCTCCTGCACAAAGAAAAGCCAGTGACAAATATTCAGATTCTATCTTGTACCATGGTTCATGGTTAATCTATGCAACAAGTAGATCTTAGACATCTATGCTACTCGAAATCAGTTAAGCCAAAAATCTTGAGAATCAAAGTGCCCTAAACTTATCATATCCATATAAATTTGGGGAACCCAACAGCTACAACACATAATCTCAGCATCGCATCGAAGAAGAATAAGACCTAATCGCAAACAATTATTGAAGCACATAAACAAAGGGGAAAAAATGGTTACCTGACAAAACAAATACGCAAGGCAAAGCCCAACAAGAATCTCCGAAATCAAATACAAATGCTTTCGATCAGCCCCTAGATTTCTCAGGAGGGAGAAAGAGGGAGACCGTAGGAGAATATACAGCGAGGAGGAGGAGGAGAAGGAGGAAGAGGAGGAAGAGGAGGAAGAGGAGGAAGAGGAGGAAGGAGGAGGAGATATATAGAGAGTGAACCTGAGAGACCACCGTGCGGCCAAAGGGGGAAATACACAGAAAACGAAAGAAAGCAGAGTTATCGATTATCATCCTAATGGGCCACAAATGGGCTTCTATTAACCGTTGGGCTCTGACGTGTTTGTGATGCTAAATATATTAGTCAACAGTTGACTAAACCGGAAGTTTAATTTGCAAATGGATTCCTAAATAAGTAAACCGAGTGTTGAGAGGCTACAGAATACAATTACATAACATAAAGAAGCCAAAGTGGTCAGGACTCAGGATCAGTGAAGCTTGGACTCTCGAGGTCAGCCATGCTCGCTGAGGCAAACGACTCGAACGAGTCCATTGTAGAAAGCGATGAAGTTTCTAAAGAATCTGAGTGATCATCGTCGATCTCAGGGAGGACAATGTGACCGTCTTCTTCTTCTTCTTCTTCGCATTCATATTCTTCAGGTTCTGAAGCTTCCTCAGATCCCATTAGTAACCTGTTTATAGCTGACTTGGCAGCTTCCGTGAACCACTCGGACTTCGGGAGCGAGCTAGCGAAAAAAGAGAAGAGAGATAAGACATTTAGTTGAGACCGAGTTTGAGAGATTTCAAATTTTGTGTTTTCTTATTTACCTTTGCGGGTTGATTCCTCTCGAGGTGAATATGGTGACGGCTCGATTGATCACGACTGTTGCATGGTTCTGAACTACTTTGAATGGATAACCCGCAAACCGGGCTATCTCAACCGTGAAGTTCATGTCGAGGATCAACTGCAACACATAACAAAAAACTTCAAGCTACGGTTTTTTCCAAGGTTCAATCTTTGAGTGATGTTGTTACATGAGAGAGGTAGAAGAGAGTGTTACTACTTACCTGTTGCAACCCAAATGGCTGAAGTGGAGTTGACTCGTCCTCGAATGCACTCCAAAACTCTTGCTCGTTTGATAGCCAGATTATAACCGTCTCAGTTAATCTGGCTAGTAAAATCTTCTGCAGCTTCTCTTTCCCAAGCAGAACATCTCCCGCGATTATGGCCAACTGTTGTAGCTTAGAAAACAATGCCTGCATAAGAAAGAGACACCAATGATTCTGTTTTCTTAAGTTTATCAACCAGAAACTATAAAATCAGATCGAAGAAGAGGATGAGACCTGAAATGGTAAAGAAGGCAGATGCAAGTCATCTGGTGTTTCGGTTAAATATATGAGCGCGTCTAATCGCGTCAATCCTTCCCTAGAGTAGATGAAGCTCAAGACAAATTGTAGACAGAAGTAGTTTCGGAGTTTGTCGAATGCTTGAACCATGTGGCGTTTCCACTCTTTCAACTCCGGTGCAGAGCTACTGATTAGAGCAGCACTACTATCAGCTTCTCCTCCGCTGTTTTCAATAGGGAGATTCCAGACTTTAACAAGTGATGTTGGTAAAAGTTCATCGAGTATTGTGAAAGCCGCTCCAAGAAGAGCCAGCTGCTCTGAATCTGTCTCAGCTCTAGCGAGTATGGTATTGTCTTGAAGCTCTGGAAGACCGTCTTCATCTGCATGACCAGGCAAGGCTTTGATCAGATAGTCGATGTATTTATCATACAGTTGCAGAATCCTCGTTAATACGCTTTCACCAAAGTGTGACACAACTAGATGTGTTAACTGCTCAAGTATCTCCTGAAAGAACCAATAAAGCTTCAATAAGTTTCTGTGTCTAGAATCAAAGAAAATGGTAAAAACAGTGTAAAAAATCAACTTACTTGCACAATTTGCATGAACCGGATGCTACAATCAGTCATTGTCGTATCTGAAGCGATTGCAAATTCAGATAATACCGCCACGAAGTTAGAAGATGATTCCAAGCTCTCGTCAGTTTCGGTCAAGTCAAAGATAACCCTTCGAGCCCGTCTAAAATTCAGCTCTAACACTTCTTCAACATAAGGCCGAAACAGCACCAAAAACAACTTAGACAAAAACAAGCCCTGTGGTTCCAACACTTTGCAATAGTTGAGACATTCTTGAAGACATACACTGGCTGCACGCAATGCAAAAACTGTTTCGGAAGGAGAAGCGTTTTCTTTAACCAGACGCACCAAATACTCAACTTCTCTCTCAGCCCATTGAACAACTTTGTTAGAATACGCAGGATTATCATCATCCCCAAACATCGCTGCAGATTCTTTTGCAGCCACAGAGATGTAAGAGAAAACAAGCTTAGACAATGTAGCGGGAAATGTGTTTGGGTAGATCGAACATGATGGACGAAAGGCCTCGATTCTTTTGTGAAGGCTTGTGGCGTAAAACTTAAGAAGCATCTGGTGAGCTGAAGGCCCTTTTCCAAGTCTGATCAGCCCACTCAACGCAAGCTTCAATTCAACAACACTAATCGAAGGCTGCTTAGCGATCCGAAGAAGCTGATCCTCAAGAATCACTTTTCTTTCCATAAAAGCAGACTTGTAAGAGGAAATCTCAACTGATCCCTTAAGTTCAGCGTTGTTTCTTTCCTCGGCATCTATTGCCTCAAGTGCTTCATCCACTTTACGTTCAGCCAAAAGAAGATCAATCTTCTCCAGAAACTCAGACTTCAGATCAGTTGATTCGATAGGAACAAGATCATCGACTTCAGATTTATCCGATTCATCTACCTCATCAGCGTATCGCTTCCATTCGTCCATCTCACGGCCAAGTCCAGACATAAGATCCTGCACAACAATCCCCTGTGAAGAAATATGTTTCCTTAACTCAACCAACTCATGCTCCATCTCCACCGCTTCTTCAGATATTCTACAACAAACCCAAACATAAAAGTATCGAAATCTCAGAAACTAGCAACAACAGAAACAAAAAGTTAGTAACTTTGTAGTACTATTACCTTAAAAAAGCTATGTACTTGGTTCTCATATCACCACACATGTTTTCAACAGCATCTTTTAAATCCAAAAGCTCACAACACAGCTTTCTAATCCCCTGCGTTGATTAACACTACCAAATCAACCAACAGAAGAAGTTACCATTTGAACTAAAAACCTAAGAAGAAAATCGGAAGCTTTTTGAGATCAATCAGTGAAATCAAAGATGACCCAATTGAGATAACAATCTCAGCTTTCAGTGAAGTGGTTCAGAGAAGGAAACAAAGAGTAAGAGATCAAAAAAAGGAAAGTACTTTTTCGGTGAGAGATTGGTGAACAGAATCGATCTTTGACTGTGGAGTAATGCGTTCCATTGATGGGTAGTCATCTTCTTCCTCGCTGCTCTCCATCTCTCTCTCTCTCTCTCACTTTTCCTCGGAGTCTCAGAGACACTGTCGCCGAAGAAGAACGATACTGACGGTTTTTGGACTCTCGAGAGACGAGACAGCGAAAGATTCGGGATTTTTAATATGTTTACTGCTCTTTCGTGTGTAAAAAACGGCATGTAGTTGAATTTTAAATTAAAAGACGGCACGATTGTTAAAAGCATCATTTGTTTGTTGTATTTTAAATTAAAAGACGGCATTATTGTTTCAAATGCTTAACCGTTTAAACCTAAAGATTATATTTGAAATTTTGAATGAAACACAACATAAACACATTTGGCTTATAATATACCCTTTAGGCTTTAACTAACAATCATACTTATGTAAATAGAGAAAGAACAATACATGTTTACTTGTTGGAATCAATTCTCTCATTAGATTTCGGTTTACAGAACCTAGAGGCCTTATTACACCAACCATCAGTACCAAATTTGCAAGAGTACTTACTCCATATCCATAAAAGGAAAGGCTTTATCTTGCTCTTCTTCGCGTAACAATCTTGATTATCAGCTCTAGCGTTTCTTCTTTCCACGGAGGAAATGCGAATCGGGCTATGCTTTAAACATTTCATATAAGCTTCAAGAAAAGGGTCAACATCTTTCTTCCTAAAACTCGATAAATTTGTAGGTGTGAAAGGACATACAACATGTGGACTTTGTGGCACTTCTTCATTGTAATCAACATGAGGACATGTCGGTGGTGTTAGCTTCCATTGTATTTGATCGCGGCCACTTTTGTCGTTCTTTCTTGAAATTCCGGGTTTTAGCTCCCATGAAAATGGAACTTTGGCTTTACAAGTTTGATCAAATTCATGATATTTTGGACTAAACATAAGTAAAGACTCTTTGTGTGTGTTGTCTTTGTTTAAAAAAGATCGTTTGTGTGTATTCATTTGAGATATGGTGTGTGTGTGTATTTATATGAAATTATATTTTGTAAAAATTGATTTGATGTATGTATATTCACCTAAGTTTTTTTTATTAATATATAGTTAGGATGATAACATCATTAGGAATCAATTTGTCTATATATAACCTCCTGCTTAATGAATATATATTAATGGTTTTTCTTGTACATATCTAAAATGCAATAATTTTTAGCCGAAATTAAGCATAATGTTTTGCGCGTTTTAAATATATTATACAATGGACACAAGTTTACCTCTCTATGACATCACACATATATATAGTTTGATCTTTGATGTATAAGTAGGGATTTTAATTAATTTATTAAATAGAAGAAACGATAGTTTTACATGATTTTAAAAGTAAAGACATAAATAAGTGATGATCAAAAGAAAATAATAATAAAAAAATCTCAAGCTATATAAATGAGAGAAATTCCTCAAAATAGCATGAAAAAATGTTTTTTGGACAAAAAAAACATTACAAGTTTTTTTTTCCTCAAATACCATTAAAATGTTTTTTTGGACAAAAATACCATAAACACAAAAATCTAATTTTAACTTAAAACTTAATTTTTTCATTTGGGTTCGCTATATATTATTTAGGATATAATATTGAAGGGGTAGAGTTTAGTTTTGAGAGTTTCATGTTAATTTTGAAGGTTTTAACTTAATTTTAAGTTTATGGTATTTTTGTCCAAAAAAACTTTTTAATGGTATTTAAGGAAAAAAAACTAATAATGGTATTTTTATCCAAAAAACTAATTTTCATGGTATTTTCGGAAATTGCCCTATAAATTAAGCAAAATAACATTTGACCTACAAAAATGTACACAAGTATTTGTAATTGCATATCACTCGTTATGTTGTTACTACTTTACTAATCTGGATGGGCCAATAGCCCAAAAGTACACTACATTTCATAAACAGAAAATTAATAAGCAAAAAAAAACAATAAAAGCGTGAACGGCAGGATTCGAACCTGCGCGGGCAAAGCCCACATGATTTCTAGTCATGCCCGATAACCACTCCGGCACGTCCACTTTACGTTATCGTTTGTAAATTTAAGAATTTAGACGTTTTAATTTTGAAGAAATAGTGTAACCCATGAATTGTATCAGAAGGACTGTACTAAAATAGTAAGTATAAGTAACATAAGCTCCTAAAATCTTTAAAGCAAAGTCTTATTATGTATAACAGGTTTTTATGAAAAGTTCTAGAGAAATAAAAAACCACAGAAAGAAAATAGCTTATGTAAAGAGAAACATATGAAAACTTTAGTCTTGTACCAAATAAAATTTGATCACTTTACTCATAAGCAAAAACATTCATTATTTCTCTATTTCTTCTGTCTCATCACAAGAAACATAACAAAGAGTGAACACAATCACCCTATGAAAGAACAAAGTTCCCAAAAGAAACAACATCAAACAAAAAGACACAATTTTTTTTTAAAAAAGAAACAAAACCAAAGATCAAAAACCATTAAAGAAAAGATTCAAAATTGTTTCTTTCAAGCATCAACAACTTTGTCTTTACCGGCATGATCTCCTCCTTCAAGCTGGCTCAAATTCCCTTTCTCTTTAATCAACTGCATATGATGATGCTTACAATAAAGCTTCCCTTCATGTGCTATATAATTCGAAGGACTTATCGTGCATCCTCCATGTGTACACTTGAAGCAGCTCTTATGGTACAATGTCCCATTCACCGACACCTTTCACAAGTCCCCCGGAAACAATGTTAGAAACAACATCAAAGATTCAAACTTTCACATGTTTTACAAGAAAAACTAGAATGTTCAAGCAAATACCTTTTCGATTGGGTACACAGTTCTGTCACAGCCAACACATTTCTCTCTTGTTCCACCAAACATATTCGACACTTTAGTCCCAGCAGGTCTCTGTATTCAAAAGATCTCTTATAACAAATGTTCAAGAACCTTAAGAACACAAAATCAAGAACAAGATTGGCTATTTGGAAACTTACCTCTCCTTCTAAAGGCCTATCAGGTTTTCCAATTTTAGGTGTTCCTATTTATATACAAATCATGTAAAGAATCAAACTTTATAGATTCGTAGCTTAAATGTTTCCAAATTTCGATCTGTTTTGTTATTTACCTTCGAAGCTTTTCTCAAGACTTCCTGTTCTCTTTAAGTTCTGATCAAAGTGTGGTCTGCAATAGAGAACTCCTTCAAAGGAATTGTAATTGCTAAGCTGTTTCATCAACAAAAAGACAAAGATCTCTACTTTAGTTGATGGGTCTTATTCATCTATATCTACTAGATCTAGCTCAAAATGTAAGAAGAAGAAGAAGAAGAAGAACCCATGATTAAAAATCAAACCTTTAGAGTTCCTTTGCAATGGTGACATCTGAAACAAGCTTTGTGGTAAACCCGGTTATCTGCGGTTAGCTTATCAACGAGATAAACGGTTTTGTCACAGGCCATACATTTCTGGGTTGTTCCTGCGAAAGACATGTTTTGTGTGTGTGTTGTTTCTTGTAAGAGATAAGACCAAGAAGAAGAAGAAGAAAGATAGAAGCTTTTAGTCTTTCTTGAGAGATAAGAGAGGAAGAAGATGAAAAGAAAGAAGATTTGTCAATTATTGTTGCTTCGTTTTCAATTATGTGGACCATATATTATTGAAAACCAACATGTCTCTCTTCTTTATTGTTTCAAAGTAAAGTCATTATTTTTTAACCAATATGTTAAAAAAAATTTAATTAGTTGTGGAAGTGTTTCATTCAAGTAATAACATCTTGTTTTATAAAAACATAATACTACTAGTAATCTTCTATATGCAAATATATTAGCTTTTTTTTTTAAAAAAAGTTTCCTATGGAACTAAAATGTTTTGGTCATTGTTTAATCCAAAAAAAAATAATCAGTAAATGAACAAAAAAAAGTTTGAAGTGGGAACGGTAATTTTTAATGATTTTGTACAAACTTGAAGTAAGCACCTGTCAATATCTGTCTTTTGGTTGTTTTCAACATTAAATATGTAATTTTAAATTGCATGCAATATTTGGCATGACCATGCTTAACATTTACACCATTTTTTTTTAGGGTAATTAGGTGAAATGATACTTATTGGAATAGAAATTGGGAAAATGTTTGGTTACTATTCTGTTGGTGTTAAATTTCCCTTATACCCTTTACAATTAAATAAGTTTTATTTGATTTCAAAATATTTTACCAAATCAATTCTTCATATCTGACACATGCCCCTTTATTCTCTTTGTCAAATTAGTTGTTTTTTTCTCTCTCTTGTTATTTTTTCTTGGAGTTTTTGGAAGAACTCAACAATGGCGAAAAAGAAAGAGACAAAAGAGATTCGCCGGGAACAAGACGTCGTCGGAAAAAACACTTGGTGAGATGGCCGAAGAGATAGCTACATCGAAGAAGAGAACTCGGTAAGTTTATAACACATATTGTTGTGAATCAGTAAAAAACATTAGGATTTCGGTGATTACATTATAATGTCATTTTGGTTTTTTGTGTTTTTCTTTAATTTTTTTTACTTTCATCGGAAAAGTGATTTTATATGTGTTTTTTCTAATTTTTCTTATTTTGCTTTTTCACATAGTTGATTATCTGTAAAAATTAATTAAATCTACTTGTTAAATCCTTTATTGATTTAAAAAGATTTGGGTTTTCATTGTTTTTCTTTAATTTTTCTGTTTTGTGTTTCTTGTTGCAAGCAAAGTGATTCCACGCCATCGTTGCCTCTTCGGATGTTTGTGCGCGGCCACGAACCTTTGAAGAAGAAGGTCAATTTATACTTTAGTTTGAACCACCTTGAACTTGTCAAGAAGACGTTGGGAATAGGGTATATGTTCTTGGTTTTTGGTTTATGTGATTTAACATTGAACATTTTTATAGATGCATATTTTCCAATCTATAGATATCATCTCAACAATGCCTCTTTAACATCAAATATATGTCTATTTAACAGTTTATATATGCCTTTTTAACATTCTATAAGTTGATATTTAACATTCTACTGAAGGCTATTGGTTTTACGGTTTAGGGTATAGGGTATAGGGGATTGTTGTTTGGGTTTAGGGTATAGGTTCTTGGGGTTAGGGTATAGGTTCTTGGGGTTAGGGTATAAGCTCTGTTCTAAAACTCGCTCGTCTAGCCGATTACTCTCCCGAGTTTTCGCTACTCAGTGGTCGTCCGCGTCGATTAAGTTTTTGGCCGCGTAAATTTAATGACCTAAATAACGACGTCTAATTCTATAAAATTTCGCATAATCCAGTTAATTTTTTATGATTTTCTGACTAATTTGATCATTTAGATTTAAATTTTATAATTTTTTTGTTCATGTGGAATAAAGAAGAAGCTTATCTTTGTTCATATGATCAAATAGTTATTTATAAAAATTTCTTGCTATAAAAATCTTCAATTTTTAAACCCAAGTTGTCACATCTAGCTGTAAAAGTGACAGTAGTCACATCCAAAAAAAAATTTAGGCAGCGAAGATATTTCAGGGACAGAAGTGGAATTAAAATAATTTCACATTCCCGCCATGTCAACATAGCAAATTATCTCCTCTGAATGTCATCTACCCAAATTTTATAGCCCAATAATATTATACCACCAATTCATCCTTTTTTTTATAACATTTACACCATTTTATTTAGCAGTTTTGTAAAATTAATTTTCACCCTAAAGTGAAATAAAAATAGGAAGAGTGAAGACAACTGGAAAGAAAGAATCTTTGTCTGGTTTTTAGACAATGATTAAAAGCTGTATTAGTTGGAAAATCTCTATTAAATATACTTTATTATATAAATGGTGTATCAAAAACATCTAAAACATGCTTTACCATAAAGACTTTTCGATGAGCTGTATTATTGACAAAATTAGCTGAAGAGAATGAATGATCTTAATGATACCTACTCACATGTTTGTCAAATTAATCAACTAAATTTTTTTTCTCAATTCATATAGTTTTCAATATTTATTTTCTCCTTTTGTATATATGGGCCTATTCTATTATATTATATTATATGGGCCTCTTCTTGTTCGTATAATAGCCCAAACTTAACTAAACATCTCCTTAGAGTTCAATACTACGTCGTTTTAATTCGAAGTATTTAATTGTGTTTTTTTGATTATCTTATCTTATTTTGTTTCGTTTCAGTTTCAAGGGTTTAAGCCACGAGCTGTATCTAAAACTCCACCATTGTCATTTCTCGCCTTCGTCTAAATCTAAAACCCTAATCTTTTCCTCCTCCTCCTCCGTCATGTCTCTCTGCCACCTCCTCCGCCGTTATCTCTACACGACCACCACCGTCACCACTAGCCGTAGCTCAATTCCGATCTCGTTACTTCACCGACGCATCCACAACGTCTCAATTTCCCCGGCGATTGAAGATCCGACGACGAACATAGCTAATCAAGATCCAGAGACGAGCCCATGCTCCGATTCAGTTCAAACCACTGATTCTAACCATTTCCAGATCCCTCCGAATCATTTCTCTCCACTTCCAACTTCTTTACCGTCTCCGCAGCGAACTATGGGCTTCTCTTCAGCCGAAGAAGCAGCGGCGGAGCGTCGCCGTCGCAAACGCCGTCTAAGAATCGAGCCTCCTCTACACGCTCTACGCAGAGACCCATCATCTCCACCTCCGAAACGCGATCCCAACGCGCCGCGGCTCCCGGATTCGACATCAGCGCTCGTTGGCCAACGGCTTAACCTACACAACAGAGTCCAATCACTGATCAGAGCATCGGATCTCGACGCTGCGTCGAAGCTAGCTCGACAATCGGTGTTTTCCAACACAAGGCCCACCGTGTTCACCTGCAACGCCATCATCGCCGCCATGTACCGAGCCAAGCGTTACAGCGAATCGATTTCACTGTTTGAATATTTCTTCAAGCAGTCTAACATTGTTCCCAATGTTGTCTCATACAATCAGATCATCAATGCTCACTGTGATGCTGGTCAAGTTGATGAAGCTCTTGAAGTGTACCGTTATATATTGGCTAATTCTCCTTTTGCTCCATCATCGGTTACTTATAGACATTTGACTAAAGGTTTGGTACAAGCGGGAAGGATCGATGATGCTGCGAGTTTAGTGAGGGAGATGGTTAGCAAAGGCCAAGCTGCTGATTCGACGGTGTATAACAATCTGGTAAAAGGGTACTTGGACCTTGGCGAATTTGATAAGGCGAACGAGTTCTTCGATGAATTGAAATCGAAGTGTACGGTTTATGATGGGATTGTGAATGCGACTTTTATGGAGTATTGGTTCGAGCAAGGTAAGGATAAAGAAGCTATGGAGTCTTACATGTCATTGTTAGATAAGAAATTTAGAATGCATCCACCTACAGGGAATGTACTTTTGGAAGTTTTTCTCAAGTATGGTAAAAAGGATGAAGCTTGGGCTCTGTTTAATGAGATGTTGGACAATCACACTCCTCCTAACATCCTCTCTGTGAATTCGGAGACGGTTAGTATAATGGTCAATGAATGTTTCAAGATGGGGCAGTTTACAGAAGCAATTGCTACGTTTAAGAAAGTTGGGAGTAAGCCGACCTCGAGGGCCTTTGTGATGGATTATGTAGGTTATTGTAACATAGTAACAAGGTTTTGTGAACAAGGGATGTTAACAGAGGCTGAAACTCTCTTTGCGGAAGGTGTGTCTAAATCCTTGCCTCCTGATGCTCCGAGCCACAGAGCAATGATCGATGCTTATCTCAAGGCAGAGAGAATCGACGATGCTCTCAAGATGTTGAACAGGATGGTGGATGTGAATCTAAGGGTTGTCGCTGATTTTGGCACGAGGGTCTTTGACAAGCTGATTAAGAATGGTAAGCTCGCTGAATCTGCAGAGGTTTTGATTAAGATGGGAGAGAAGGAGCCTAAACCAGATCCATCGGTTTACGATATGGTGGTTAGAGGTCTTTGTGATGGTGATGCACTTGACCAAGCCAAGGATATAATTGGTGAGATGGTTGGGCATGGTGTTGGGGTTGCTCCTGTGCTGCGGGAATTTATCATCGAGAATTTTGAGAAAGCAGGACGTCGTGAGGAGATTGAGAAAACCTTGAACTCGGTTACATGGTCAGTTAGAAATCCTAGGCAATCTAGTAACACTTCACCTAATGTACCTTCAGTGTTAGGAACCACAATAGGAGCTCCTCAACAGGTTAGAAACAAATCCCCATGGGAGAGTCAAGGAGCGGCGGTGCCTAATTCAGGTTGGGCTAATGGCACGGCAAGTCATACGGCAGGAGGAACTTTCAAAAATGAAAATGGTCAGAGTCCCTCTTGGTCCAACACTTCGACGAACCAGCAGCAGCAATCATGGTCTAATCAAACGACAGGGCAACACTCACCATCATGGTCGAGTCAAGCACCAGGATATCAACAACAACAATCTTGGTCTCAGCAACAGGGGTTGTCAAATCCTGCAGGTAATCAGCAACCATGGGCTAATCAAACAACGGGTCAGCAGCAACCGTGGGCTAATAATCAGACAGCCGGCCAGCAGCAACAATGGGGTAATCAGAACACTGGTTATCAGCAACCATGGGGTAATCAGACCACGAGACATCAGCAACCATGGGGTAATCAGTCCACGACACAGCAGCAACCATGGGGTAATCAGACCACAAGTCAGCAGCAACCATGGGCTAATCAGTCCACGACACAGCAGCAACCATGGGGTAATCAGTCCACGACACAGCAGCAACCATGGGGTAATCAGTCCACGACACAGCAGCAACCATGGGGTAATCAGACCACAAGTCAGCAGCAACCATGGGCTAATCAGTCCACGACCGGCAAGCAGGCAGCGTGGACAGGGCAGCAGCAACCGTGGTCTAATCAGACAACTAGCCATCAACAGTCACAGTGGTCACATTCCCCCTCAAGAGAGGTGGCTAACCAGGCACCATGGTCAAACTCTGTGAACGGTAATCATCCTCAACAACAGGTGCCCGAGTCCTCCCATGAATTGCAAGATGGAGAAGAAGAGAAAAAGGTAGTTGAATCGTTGAGCAAATAGTTCAACTAACTCGCCATATCTTCTGCACCATCATCCTCATTGTATACATACTTTTCATAAATTTCCCATTTGCTTTGTGGTGCATTTTTGCAAACTCTAGTATTTATTTATGATGGATCAAACATCATAATCTATAATACCTTTTTATCGCTTGTCCTTGACCTTCATCATTTCACACTTGTATGTGTACTTCTTTGACCTCTCCAATAGCTTCTAAAGAGTAACGAAGTTCAAAATCACTAACTTTTATAAATTTCATTTTTCTTCAAAAGTTGATGAAAAAGACGATAGACATAATCCATAACTAGATTAACTCTGCAGGTCGGCATAAGCAAAACTCTTACATACAAAAAGGCTCGACCTTTACATTTCATCTCTAATGAAATAACCTCAAATCAAGAAAGCTAATAACGAAAAAAAGTGAGTCCTATGTATATCACTCGTAGAAGAATCTCCATCTCATACCTATGAAAAGAAAGAGAAATAAATAAAGTTAATTCTTCTCAAAACCCCATGACAGTAGAGCTCAAGTTCATAAGTGGAGCTAAAGCACTAGGAGAGAACTTCCGAGCAAAAAGGAAGCATAGAGAAGTTGGCTCTTCATTGTAAAGACAATCCGTTTCGTTCTTCCTTATCGACTGTAGAAACTCCTCTGTGATATTAGCCGCAGCATATGTAGCTGGATGCGGACCGCCTATTGACCAATCGACCCACGTCACGCTTCTATTCGCGTTCATTGAGCCGTGAAACATGTTCAAGAAAGTCGGTATGTAATGCTCGTCTGGGTAACAAGCTGGTCTACAAAACTGTCTGAACAACGAGTAGTACTTTGTGTCTGAGATGATGTAGATGGCCAGTTTACGGTGAACTTCAAACCACTGAGACCCTTTTCGCCAGTGATGGAGTTTGATGTCCGGGAGCATCTTGCGGCTGTAACGGCCACGGCCATAACGTGTTGGCTCGTCGTAGGAGTCCACGAAGCTGTAAGCGGAGTTTATTAGGTAAGTGTAGACGGTTGAGAAGTTGTAGACTGGGACACAACTCTCTGAGAGAAGTACAAAACGCTCGTTTGAAAAGTCGAGCAATGCGTTGGCTAAAAGACGCTTCTCTGCGTCTGTCAATAGTGGAGATCCCCATTCAACTTTCTGCAGAAATAACAGAGTACAGTACAAACATCAGAAACCAAACATCAGTGTGTTGATAACAAAAGCCTTCCACGACTATCAGGATCATCGCAACACAGAGAAAACAAAAGAGATTACTACAACAAAAGAGGTTTAAATCAACAATAGACATATCACAACACAGAGTATGTGGTTCCTCTAAAGATCTTGATCTCCATGATCAAAAAAGGCTATACATATCTACTTTATCCAATACTCTGTTCTTGCATTACTTATCCAACAATTACTCAATGTAATGCATTATCAAAAGATTCAACAACACATACCTGGCTAGGGATCTGCCTGTCGAAAAACGGAGAATCAAGAGAGACATTCATATCATAACCAGGAGGAGTATGAACATAGACAGACAAGTACTTATCATTGCCTTTGAAAAACTTCTCCCAAAGAGGAAGCATAGGCAAAGGACCTCTCGTCAGAAACATAAACGCTATCTTAGAAACCCTATCGTAAGGATACTCATCTTTCACAGGAACCATAGAAGCTCTCCAGAAAAGCTCTTCATCACTCATTTTATGGCTTAGATTCTCCGGCTTAACAAACCCATCTATGCTCCAACAATCTCTTTCCTTTGGTTTCTCCGCCACCGCCTTGGCTCCTCCTCCTCCTTTGTCTTTCTCTTCGTTGCCTGTGCAATCTCTGTTTATGATTGTACAATTTGAGTAATCGTGGCTAGAGAAAGGGAGATTTGTGGTCGATGCGAACATTGTAGGCAAGGAATTGAAGTATCGATCGATGTGTGAGCTAGCGGCGAGTCCGATGATGATTCCGGCCATGAAAATTAGAAGAAACGACAGCGTTTGAGCTAGTTTTAGTAACCCTATGTGTTTCTCTCCTTCTTCTTTCTCTCCTACTCTTCCTCTCGCCATTGTAAGGCAAATAAAAATCAAATCTTTTCTCCACACAACAACAACACAGTGATGATCTCTCTCTCTCTCGGGAAAAAATTCGAGTGTTTTCCCAAAAAAAGCAAAGTTTTTTAGGGATACAACGTATGAATCTGATTGTTTCAGACAAAAAAGATTGTAATTCCTAATTTGTAAGAAAGGATCGAACAATTTTGGGAAGAAAAAAATAGAAATAAAAATGTAAGCTTTTTCTTTCTGGAATTTTTCGTCAAAAATTTGTAGGATATTCGAGGAAAATAATAAAAAAAAAGTTTGAAACGACGACTGAGAAAAAAAGACAGATCAGAAATTGAATTCGAAGCAGAGAGGAAGAAACATCTTACAAATCTGGTCTTTTGTTTCTAGTTGAAAAATCATGTGTGGTTGATTTTTGATCTTCTTATTATATATAAACAAATTTAATTGGATTTTTTTTTATATTGTTTTATTAAATTCCACAGATCTTCCCACGTGGTAATAAACTAATAACCTACTGGTTCTAAGTATTGGGCCAAGGCCCACTTTAGATTGTGACTTTTTTTTTGAATATTCAGTAGTCAAACTTTTAGATTATTTTAAGAGTTTTAAACTTTTAATTATTTTCGTTTTAATAACGTTTTGTAACATTGAGTTTCTACTGAAATAGAGCTGTTTTTTTCACTTTTACAGAAAAAGTGATTAGAAAAAATCATAATAAGAAAGTAATTAGGGTTTCTAGTATCTTCTACTATACTTTTGAGTGGATATAACAAATGATGTTAAGCTATCATATGCTATCACTTCATAAAAGGGAAAATCGCCTTTTAATTCCCCAACTTTCAAATTAAAGCCGCTTAATGCCTCAACTCTCGTTTACGCCATTTAATTCCCGACCTTTTACGCGCGAAATATTTAATCACATATTAACGTTAACTAAGCCATTTTAGACCCGTAAAAAGTCAACGGTTAACTCAACGTTAATTGTCGTTAAATGCAAAACGACCGTGTTTTACTGTTTTGTTAAAATTAAAACAAATGTCTCAAAACGACGTCGTTTTGACTCTAAAAAATCCCCAAATTCATTAAACCTATATCCCCAAATTCATTAAACGAATAAATTAAAATATAAGTTCTTTTTGTAAATACTGAAACTTAAAAAGATGAAATTAGAAACTCTATATAGTTTATATGACCTTGTCTTCGCTAATATTTTCCTTTCTTAAAGGAAATCACCAACGGAGACGAACGAAATATCTTCATCAGCTTAATCACCATCACGACCGGGTTTCGAGATTCCGGTCATCTTATCGCCGGAGAAATTCGCCGCCGTGTTCGGTTCTGGTCAGATCTAATCTAGTGGCTTCTCTCTTCCTCCAGATCTCTTACTTTGAACCCGTTAGTCGATCTTTAATTCGCGGAGGCCTTTTTTCTGAAATTTCGTGATGGAAGCGATCGATGAGTTATCTCAGCTATCAGATTCGATGAAACAAGCGGCGTCTCTTCTCGCCGACGAAGATCCCGATGAGACCTCTTCTTCTAGACGCCCTGCCACTTTCCTAAATGTCGTAGCCCTAGGAAATATGGTGAGAGTTCGCTGCTCTCTCTCTCGTTACTCCTAGATTTGGTTTTTTTTAGGGTTATGTCTTTGTATGCTGTATTCGAGTGTTACTAGTGGATCTTCAGATCTCGATTAGGTTTTTTCAAATTATTCTGGAGCGATTTTGCTTGGTCGCGTTCATTGTTTAGAGCTTGTTTGGTAGGTGTGTGTATGTGTTCTCTTTATTAGTGTATATATGGTTAGTTTCATGGAAATATCAATTACTTAGGTAATTTGGACATAAATGTGTTCAGACCTAAGTTATCTCTCTTTGCATACTGAACCAGGGAGCTGGAAAGTCTGCAGTTCTAAACAGTCTAATTGGGCATCCAGTGTTGGTAAGTATCTCTACTTTTCTTATGGTTATTTTGAATCATACACTTAATACTGACTTTTGTTGTGTGTTGCTACACTTACTATGGACAGCCAACGGGTGAGAATGGTGCTACACGTGCTCCTATAGTAATTGACTTAAGCAGGGAGAGTTCTTTGAGCAGCAAGGCGATTGTTTTGCAAATCGACAATAAATCTCAACAAGTTTCAGCAAGTAAGTCTCCCTCTTCATGGACACATGTATTTTAGCGCTGGTATATTAGCCTACGTCTGCATGAAATATAAAGGATTTGATTAACCTGATATATGGGTATGTTAAAGGTGCTTTGAGACATTCTTTACAAGATCGACTTAGCAAAGGAGCCTCAGGGAAGAATCGTGATGAAATATACTTAAAACTTCGGACCAGCACAGGTATGTCTTTTTTTATTTGCACAATCATAAGTGGTAATCCTATCTACTCGTCGAGTATCACATCCTTAACTAACCTAAGTTGGGTGGATGACTATATCTTTGATATCAGCAAACTGGTTAGCTGTATTACGTTGACATCCTTATATACAATCTTGTGCACCGGTTTGGAGCTTACAGCTTTAAGTTGTGTGTATCACTATCAGATAATTTATCTAATTGGCGTTAAAGTAAATAACACTCTTTTGAGCATGAGTGATGACATATACAACCTGTACTTTCCTATTGATAAATTTTCTTTGATCATCATAAGATATTAACTTATCCTTTTATTTCAGCTCCCCCGCTGAAATTAGTTGATCTGCCTGGACTGGACCAGAGAATTGTGGACGATTCAATGGTGAGCCTAGCAACTACTTAATACCTTTATCATGCTCTTAATCCACCTGATAACCACAAAAATTAAACTGACGTTTCTTTCTTGGATCTCTTTGCAAGATTTCTGAATATGTGCAACACAATGATGCCATACTTCTGGTTATTGTGCCTGCTAGCCAGGCATCTGAAATTTCGTCATCCCGAGCCTTGAAGATTGCAAAAGAGTATGATCCAGAGAGTAAGTACATTAATATCTGCCTTTTCTTATATTGTTAATATTCTGTATTTTGCCACTCAGCACTTCATTTTGCTTAAAATACTTATTACCTGTTGTCACTCATCTATGCTTATAGGCACTAGGACAGTAGGAATTATTGGAAAAATTGACCAGGCGGCAGAGAACCCAAAAGCCCTTGCAGCTGTTCAAGCTCTTCTATCTAATCAGGGACCTCCAAAAACAACTGATATTCCATGGGTTGCTCTTATTGGCCAATCCGTTGCAATTGCGTCAGCACAGTCCGGAAGCGGTGAAAACTCCTTAGAAACTGCTTGGCGTGCTGAGAGTGAAAGTCTCAAGTCCATTTTGACGGGTGCTCCCCAAAGCAAGCTTGGCAGAATTGCCTTGGTGGACACCCTTGCTAGCCAGATCCGTAGCAGAATGAAACTCAGGCTTCCAAATATATTGTCGGGGTATTGCTTCTTTATGTATATATATATATATATATGTTTTGGTCATGAATGTCGTAGTGTGAAAGATAGAAAATCTGTTAATCTATCACTATAGTTTATGACATACTCAGATCTAGACGTCATAACAGCAAACTAATTTTCTGATAGAGATAAGTATATCTTGAAAGTTCACTGGTAGATCGTCAGATGCTTAGCTCTCCCACTGTGGAATTGGCTGTCTTTTTTGTTTTTATTATGGTTAGATAGATGGCATTGGTTATCTGAACTTTCAAGTTCTTTGTACAGGCTCCAGGGTAAGTCTCAAACGGTGCAGAATGAGCTAGCAAGGCTTGGTGAACAACTAGTTAACAGTGCGGAAGGTACAAGGGCTATAGCGTTGGAGCTTTGCCGTGAGTTTGAGGAAAAATTTCTTCTCCACTTGGCTGGTGGTGAAGTAAGTACTTTCTTACAGATGTAAACTAGATTTTAGAGGAAAATTCAATAATATCGTGAAAGAGGAAAATTTTCAACTATTAGCAATCACCCCATTTCAAATTTAATGCTAGTAACGTTACTAACGTATAAATTCTCTTACTTGTCTGCTTTTTGGAGCTGGTGAATGTTTTTCTCTAACAAAACTGTTTGTTCAGGGAAGTGGTTGGAAGGTTGTTGCAAGTTTTGAAGGAAATTTCCCCAACCGTATCAAGCAGCTTCCATTGGACAGACATTTTGACTTGAATAATGTTAAAAGGGTGGGTCTCTGCTTCTCTCTTAAAATTTTGTGTACGAGAAAAGATTTGAGTCTAGACTTAATAGAATTATCTGTGAACTGATCAGGTTGTTTTGGAGGCAGATGGTTACCAACCTTATCTTATATCTCCTGAGAAAGGGTTGAGATCGTTGATAAAGATTGTCCTTGAGCTGGCTAAAGATCCGGCACGTCTTTGTGTTGATGAGGTGTGCTATTAAGTATTTTCTTAGGTTCATGCAGTAGGATTGAATTCCAGCAACTGGTCAGGGCTCGTGTGATACTTCAATACGTGTTGAGCTAACCTGGTCTGAATTTTTTATTAGGTTCACCGAGTTCTTGTTGATATAGTTTCAGCCTCTGCAAATGCTACACCCGGACTTGGGAGATATCCTCCTTTTAAGCGAGAGGTAATAATTATCTATTGGTACTTTATTCAGTGGCATGTTATCATTTTGATAATTGTTGTTCCAACCTAACTAATCATCAACCAGGTTGTAGCTATAGCAAGTGCAGCACTTGATGGTTTCAAGAATGAAGCCAAGAAAATGGTGGTTGCACTAGTTGATATGGAACGTGCTTTCGTACCACCTCAACATTTTATCCGTCTTCTGCAAAGGAGGTATAGTGACTTGTCTTTCTTTGCATTTTATTTTTGGGTTCTTATTGGTTGCATATTCTGTCTTCTTGATCTCCATCCTAATTTTTCTCTTCAAACTAGCTTTTTAAAAATTTGTTTATGGATAGACCATTGAGCACTTTAGTATACAAGTCGTCAGAATTGTAGCTGCTTTTTTTCTAAACAAGTCCAAAAATTTACAGTTTTACATGCTTGTTATTTTCGAAGTTCACTACTGAAAATCATTTTTCTGATGATACACTATTGATTTCATAAGAATGGAAAGACAACGTCGCGAGGAAGAGCTGAAAGGACGATCTTCTAAGAAGGGACAAGATGCAGAGCAGTCCCTTTTAAGCAGGGTATGTTTTCATTCTAAATCAATTTGGATCCATGGAAAATGTTTTCATACCTCAATGTGTATCAGGCTACTAGTCCTCAGCCAGATGGGCCAATAGCTGGTGGTAGCATGAAATCGATGAAAGACAAACCTAGTCCACCAGATAAAGAGACGCCTGCGGTCTCTGGTCTCAAAACTGCTGGACCTGAGGGGGAGATAACAGCAGGTTGTTATCGTAATTTATGTCTACCCAGTTTCTGTCTAAACCGTATCGTTCTTCCCTATACGTTTTCTTTGTGTTGCATGATTTAATTGCTGCAAGGCTCGTCTCTAATTCCACTGCATGATTGCTATGTGTCTTTTCCGCCTTTATCACTCAAGCCTTGGAATAACAAATAAATACTCTTTCATGTAGGATACTTAATGAAGAAAAGCGAAAAAACAAATGGATGGAGTAGGCGATGGTTTGTTCTGAATGAGAAAACAGGAAAGGTTAGCATTTAGAGTGTATGTCCTTCAGGTGCTAATACAAACATCTGCAAAAGATGAAGTGCTGTAATCACTTACTGACTCAAGGATTTACCTTTTTCTAGCTGGGGTATACCAAAAAGCAAGAAGAAAGGAACTTCCGTGGCACTATAACTTTGGAGGTATCAATCTCTTCCCAAGCTTTCTTTTCTCCTGTCAGATGTGAATTTTTATTAGAGAGAGATGAAGTGAACAAAAAACCTAGAGAAGACAAACAATATGGTTTCATAGAGATTGGAAATTAGTACTCTATAGTCTATACATAACATTTTCTACCATGTTTATATAATTTTAGAAACTTTGTTAATCCACTCAGGAATGCACTATTGAAGAAATTCCCGAGGAAGAAGTAGAAAAGTCAAAGAGCTCAAAGGACAAAAAGGCAAACGGACCTGATCCAAAAGGACCAACTCTTGTATTTAAAATAACCTGCAAGGTTCCCTACAAGACTGTACTAAAAGGTATGTGAACCAATCATTATCATAATTTTAACTTCTTAGTTCTATTATATACCCTCTTTAACTTTTTTATGAGTTTTTCTTCAAACTATTACATTGCAGCTCACAATGCGATTATCCTTAAGGCTGAGAGTGTAGTCGATAAGAACGAGTGGATTAATAAGTTGCAAAAGGTTATTCAGGCTCGAGGAGGCCAAGTGGGCAATATTTCAATGAGACAGAGTTTTTCAGATGGTTCACTTGTGAGTCCTCATAGCCAACTTTATAATTAATCTTTTCCATAACGTCCTTTAAAAATCTTGAGCTAGATACGTTCACTGGTCTTATTTGATGACAATTATCACTATGACAAAAATCCAAGTCTATGTTACAATGTTTCTATGTGGCTTGAAACACTGAATGGAAGAACTTTAGAATCTTTACTCAAAAGAGTTAAAAACAATCTAATGATATCTTAGTGAACATGGAAATGGTATCCATCCTTTATTATTCCCAACAGTGTTACAAAATAGTTTATTCTTGTATGTAATTTCAGGATAAGATGGTAAGGAAACCTATCGACCCAGAAGAGGAACTCCGGTGGATGTCCCAAGAAGTGCGAGGTTACGTTGAAGCTGTGCTTAACAGCCTTGCAGCCAATGTTCCAAAGGTGGACTATTCTTATTCTATAGCTCCTAACATTCTTCACCATCTCTTTTTCTCGTTTGCAAATATTTACTCCGTCATGCTCCTAAGCAACAAGTGAATTCAACAGGCTGTTGTTCTTTGTCAAGTGGAGAAGTCAAAAGAAGACATGCTTAATCAACTATATAGTTCTATCAGGTTCACTATCTTTCTCTCCCTCCGTGTCTAATTTCAGTTGCGGGTGTGTGCTTATCTACGCGCTCTCTTGTGTTTTGAATCTCTAGTGCAATAGGCAATGAGAGGATTGAGTCATTGATTCAAGAGGATCAGAACGTTAAAGGGAAAAGAGAGCGTTACCAGAAACAATCATCTCTTCTTTCTAAACTCACAAGGCAGCTTAGCGTTCATGACAACCGAGCTACTGCTGCTTCTGCTTCTAGTTGGTCTGACACCGGTGGAACTGGTAAACTCATCCATCTTCTTTGTTTGTTTTATAAATTAGAGAAACAGACCAAATCTAATCTGGACTTTGGTTATTTTGTAAATTTGTAACTAACTTACATCTATCAATTGTTAATACTTGAAATTGCATTGTGATATCTCTTGACACACAGAAAGTAGCCCAAGAACCAGTGGAGGTTCATCATCAGGAGATGACTGGATGAATGCCTTTAACGCCGCTGCTAATGGAGGGTCAGATTCGTTGTCAAGGTATGGGTCAGGTGGTCACAGCCGCCGCTACAGTGACCCAGCTCAGAACGGAGATGAAGGTTCAACAGGCTCTGGTAGCAACCGCCGCACCACCCCGAATCGGCTACCACCAGCACCACCGCCGACCGGTTCGTCTTACAGGTATTAGAACCTGAGAAGAAAAACCCGGAAAACGCATGTTTCATCTTCTTCTGGGGCTAAGTTACTCTTCATTTTTTATTGTCTAGTTTCAGAAAGTGATTGGATGATTGTATTGCTACTGTGTTTTTGTCTTCTTTGTAGATATATTATTTCTTCACACACATATATATGTGTTTGCAGCATAAGAGTTTGTTTCTTGCGTTCTGCTTAGCAACAAATGAAAGTACAATTTTTCCAAAGATTCATTTATTTACCAATTAAAATCTTTAAAATTATCAAAATATTTTATTTTTCCAAGATTCAATTCGTTTTTTTTCTTCCAAAAAGACTGTTAAGGGATAAAACAAAAATAATTTACAAAGGAGATATGGAAAAGATAATGAGACCAATAAGACACAAGAGCATCTTGATACGTATAGAAATAGGAATAGATTACTAATAGAAACTGTTTATGATCGTAACATTGATCAGCTCCTCCCATTGCCTAACAATTGATCAAGCTAAGCTCCTCCCATTGCCTAACAATTGATCAAGCTAAACTTTCGATAAAACTCTTCATCCCTCTCTCACTTTATTATATAGCTAAAAATATAGAATTAAGTTTAGTCTTTTGGACCTCGAAGCCCACTAACTGTATCAATACTCCCGCCTTTCAAATCAACCTTGTCCTCAAGGTTGGAGTTGAAAACTGCTTGGCAAGCACAACTTTGAACTCCTTCGAACATCCTCGTCTAGCTGACGTTTTCTTCCTAGCCACATTTTTATGCTTTTGTTGTTGCTTGTGTACTTGTGTCCTTCAACTTGTATTTTCTAAAGAGCCAAAACAAATAGCCAAATCTAGTCTTCCTGACATGCTTCTTGATTACTCGCTCTCCACCTGACTTGCACACATATTTTCGCACTTTTCCCACGAAAGGCATAATCACCCTCATCATCCTTTTCTTATCAACCAACAGAGAAAGTAACTTCATCATCCTCATCATCTCACACAAACTTTTGTTGACCACCACTACTTCTATATTCTTCCCCCACCCATTCTTGCTCTTTGTTGACTTATAAAGTTTTTGTTTCTTCAGTTTGAAAACCTTGTCACAAAAAACTCCCAGTTTTTGTGAAGCTACTAGCATCATTACCTTCTTCTTGTGTTTATGTCGAAACATGTGTCCCTTGTAGGTAGTCTTTTGGTCGTTCTTATAGGTATATTTGGCGTTCCGTTCCAGCAAGTACTTCGCCTTTGTGCATCTCAAACAAAAATCTTGGTTGATCACATGGCAAGTGTACCCCACTTGGTAGCTTTGTCTCTTCCAAAACTTTATTGCCCTCATGTTCTGACTTTTAGGCTTCGTTGCACTCATGTTCTTGTTCAGATTTTGAAGTAGTCTCTCCATGTGCAAAACTTTGTTTCTGTCTTTGAATCTTATAAACTTGTAGGTCCCCTTCTTTACTCTGAAAACAATCCCGACGAAAATTGTCCCTTTGTGAGCAGTTAAAAATATGATTACCTTCTTCTCGTATAACCACAACAACCATATCATCTCACCCCCTTGGTCGTTGCCTAAGTCCCTTTTATGACAGAATCGCTCCAGCTTATGCGCTTCTCTCGCTGCCCACATTCTGTGACTTTTGAACTGAAACCTATTCACAATTTGAAGCAGCTTCTCCCAGCTCAGTTGCTTGCACTTGTAACTACTCAATTTAGTCCATCTTACCTTCTTCTTTCTCTTTTTCTTCTTCTTCCTTTGTGTAAATCGCAGAAGATACATCCTGTAAATCCAAGGACAACAATCATTGTGCTTCGCCTTCTTGGAATGTGTACCAGTTCCTTTCCTTGTAACTCCTAGCAGAAATATGGTCTCCAACAAATAGAGCATATAACCCACCACGTCCCTTGTTTTCTTCTTCCCAATTACTTTTATAATTATATGAAGCAGCCCATGGTAAACATCTTCTTTGAACCCCACTCGAAGATTCTTTTTCTTCACTCGAATCTCCCACAACAGCAGCTCAATAAGCATATCACAACAATACATGACTCTTTTACCTTCCTTCATTCTTCTCATGCTTGGACTTTTGAAGCATCTCTTCACACGAAACTGAAAACGGATTTGTTTCCGTATCCGAGGCTTGGACTTGCCCCTCCTTGTTTTAGCATACTCCACCTTTCTCGATCTTCTCACCCTTTGATTCTTTAGTGGTTTCTTAACCGCCTTCACAAGAGTGCTTTTGGTCTTGTTATGCTGGACTCCAGATTTATTCCTTCTCTTTCTAAATGTATGTTTCATCCTCATAAACTTCTTAACTGATATATCACCCATCATCAGTTTTGCACCAACAACTTCATAAAAACGCTCAAGACCCTTTATATCATAATCCACCAAATTCTTCTTTATGAACCTCTCTATCCCCATTTTCTCAAACCAACGGATTGTGTTCAGCCAAAGACAACGTAATCCTTTCCCACCTTTGTATTTAACTCTTCTAGTTTTTGTGAATTTCCTCTTCTTTTTCTTTCTAGTATTCGTTTTTCCTCTTAGAATCATTTTATCGAACACCTGGAGTGCATACTCACCACCAGATTGTTTTCCTTCTTTATGTTCAACAGATTCTTTGATCTCAGACTCAATTACATCAGAACCATCTACCTCACCGATCAGAGATGCTTTTACCTTCGCTCCACCACTCAGGTTTTGTATTTCCGAATATTCTTTCGTCTCATCAAGGAGTTTCTCTTGCCGAATATTCACCATCTGCTTCAGATCTGACCCAATAACCACCTCTGAGTCCTTGCTAAACCGTTGACGCATTCTGAATTTCAGCTCACTCCAACTGTCGAAAGGAGATTTTGAGTTCTCCTCATCAAACCAGGTTAGAGCATCTTCTTCCACAAACCCATAAGCGAACCGCTCCTTATCGAAATCATCGTAATCTTTATCAGTAGTATACGCATCGACCCAAGACAGCCACGTCTCCAGATCAGGATAATTATCGTCGTAGAAGATTGGAACATACACAATCCCGTTCACAGCCATGGCCAGCGATCGACTCGCTCTGATACCAATTTGATACGTGTAGAAAATAGAAATAGGAATAGATTACTAATAGAAATTGTTTATGACCGTAACATGAGGATTTTGATCAGCTCCTCCCACTGCCCTAACAATTGATCAAGCTAAACTCTCGATAAAACTCTTCATCCCTCTCTCACCTTATTATATAGCTAAAAATATAGAAATAGGTTTAGTCTTTTGGGCCTCGAAGCCCACTAACTGTATCACATCTCTTCTTTAGATTATTCTGGTCCCAACGGTCAGTCTCTACTTCGTTTAGTTACTCTTGTCATGGTTAGATACTTGTCACGGTTACTTTGTAAACAACAACAAGTCTAAAGTTTATGATTTTTCTTTGTAAACACAAACTCTCATTGACAAAGTGACAAGTGATAACCATATATCCTTTTTATATGTAAACCCATATGCGTTATAGAGAAAGAGCTTAAAAGAAATTTAGTTCATATCCCGTATTCGGAACCACTTCAGGTTGACAGCAAACCTCAGTAGTTACTTTTTCTTCTTCATTTTCCGAACCTCATTAGTTAAGGCCGCAATGGTTGGATCCACTTCGTTCAACCTTTTCCCGATAGATTCCTCAAGCTTCTCGCCAAAACTCAAAAACTCATTTGATTGGTCTTTAACAGCTTCAACCATTGTTTGCATTTCTGATCCTTGTTCGGAAATTTGGTCTTTAACAGCTTCAACCATTGTTTGCATTTCTGATCCTTGTTTGGAAACTCGAGTCGATAACTTCATTTGCGAATCCAACAGCTACAACAACAACAACAACAACAAAGTTCAATTTTTCAAAACCAAAAATATAAACAAAAATCACCTTATAGTTTCAAATGTTTCACCTCTTTCATTGTTTTGTTTATATCACTAAGCTTTTTTCAGCGGATGCTTCGATCTCGCTTTTGATATGGTGGGCTATTATTGGACCGAGTTCCCCCCATCTCTTTTTTGTTGCTACCTCAAGAGCAGTTGATGCTGCTTCTCTACAAGATTCTTCAATATCTCTTTTGACGCGTTGAGATATAGTTGGACCTACTTTAACCAAACTCGTTTTGATAGATTCCTCAATCTTCTCATTCGAGCTTAAGAATCTATTTGTCTAGTATGTCTTTACTTTCTTCTATAACATATTTTGAGATTGTATTCTGTATAAATTAGTTGTTTTACTGTCTTCTATAACATCTTTGGATGCCTTTACTTTTCTTTATAACAAAGTTTTTATGTAATTTTTTTTTATTACGTTTTTATGTAATTTAATTTTAATAAAATTTGTTAATCAATTATATTATGTCCGTGTTACGCACGAGTGAAAATCCTAATATATACTAATTGAGAAACATTCCGTGAACCTAAAAAGGAAATAAAACACGTCATTCTCACTGAATTTTCATGAAAAAATACAACATTTGTATTTGCTTAAGGTCTCTTTTGGACCCAAAAATAAGAAAATTAGTATTTTTCAATGCATTTACATTCAATACGGGTAATTCAAACACAAATGAAAGTACAATTTTTCCAAGATTCATTTATTTACCAATTAAAATCTTTAAAAATACCAAAATATTTTATTTTTCCAAGATTGTTACTTACTTTTCAATGACTTGATACTTATGTTCTTTTTTTTTTACAGAAATGGATTCCAAGCATCAAGGACGCGTGTGTAACAATAACCATTTACCTCGAACCAAATTTCCAATATTTTAACCGATAAGTCCAACAAATGAAAGTACAATTTTTCCAAGATTCATTTATTTACCAATTAAAATCTTTATAATTATCAAAATATTTTATTTTTCCAAGATTCAATTCGTTTTTTTTTCAAAAAGACTGTTAAGGGATAAAACAAAAATAATTTACAAAGGAGATATTGAAAAGATAATGAGACCAATAAGACACAAGAGCATCTCTTCTTCAGATTATTCTGGTCTCCAACGGTCAGTCTCTACTTCGTCTTCTGATTCCTTAAGAGTCTGGTCTAGTGAGTGTTGTGAGCTTCTCTTTCTATGGCGACGAGATCTCTCTTTGTGTGTTTCTTCTCTATCAGACCTCTCCTCTTCACTAGATGAACCACTTGAACCATGTACTGAGCTTCTTTGGTATCGTTTTCCTTTCCTGCTTCGATCAGAATCTCGGGTCTTGTCTTCCTCATGCGAATATCTTGAACTGCTTCTTTCATGCCGATGTTTCGATCTTTCTCTCCGCAACTTATCAGAAACTGCATGAACCTTGTCATGTTTATGACTCTCTTCTTGATCAGCTGATGAACCTTTTCTTCTGTGTTTTCTTGAGCTCCTGTGAGTTCTTATGTCTTTTTCGTCGTCTACCTGTTCTTCAACTTCTGTATCCGTTGTGCCTCTTCTGGCTTTTCGTTTGTGATACATCTCTCTCCTGTCATAGTCATCTGCATCAGGAATATCGTCATCGGAATATCTCCCACGGATTCTTTTCCTTATCACCCGATGTCCAGGAGAGTGCTCAGACCATTTGCTTTCATGATGAGATGTGTCCTTAGCATACCGTCGCTCTTTATACACCTCCCTCTTTGAACTACCATCTCTAGTTCTGCTAGAAGTTTCATCTCCATCATGAGAGTTCTCGTCATGTCTACTAAGTTTGTGTCCACGAGAACTTTCCTCCCGAGTATCACCATGATTGTTGTGGCTCCTATAAGAAGGTTTAGATACAACTTTCACATGATCATGGTCCCTTGATTTAGATCTTGTTGAAGGTTGCCTACCATAGAAACAAAACACATGACCATGAACCTCTATAACCGATTTACGAAGGAAAGACACCGAGACAGATATTAAGCTACCTATGCGAATCTGTTGGAAGATCTGATCTCCGATCACTAAACGATTCTGAATATTCGCGCTCCATGTGCTGCAAGTATTCGTCCGAATAACCAAATAAAGCAGTCATTTTGTGAATCCAGAATCTTGGAGGTGGTTTGTCATAGTCAGCCCATTCATAGTCTCCACCCGGGTTTCGGAAACAATGGATAAAATTGCAAGCAGACCCACGAGAGCAAGTCTGCAAAATTTCAGAGGAAAATCATGAACTAGTGATAAAGCAAGAAAGTGGAACCCCAAGGGCATGTACCAGATGAGAAGTCATACTTTAAGCCTGGACTTAATGTACTCCCCACATATTGCGACTCTCCATCTTGAGATATTGACAAATTCACAATTCACCTAGAGGGGATGTGCAGTTATCATGAATAAGAATGTCAGTACGCTGAAAGCAATCGCATATCACGAAATAGCAAAGTTTCAATGAAAGTGGGTAAAGTCTCCAAGGAAAGCAGTTTACCTGTTTACCAGCAAAGTATCGACCATTTATAGACTGGTAGGCAATCATAGCTGATTCGAGTGATCTGTAGTGTACATATACATTGCCCTTCAAGTGGAATGAGCCATTTCTACACACCTGAAATATACATATTCCTCAGAAAAGTAAGGGTACGAGAGAATGGACGCTGATAAAGGAAAGTAAAGATAGAAAAAAGTGAGGGAGCAGAGAAGAAACGACAGACCTTGAAATTAATAAGCTCTCCAAACTTCAGAAACTCTGTATGAACATCTTCATAAAATTCTTCATAACAACGTTCAGCCTCCTCTTCTGTATACTGCAAGGAAGACAGGGAAAACGAGGGAGATAGTAAACTATAGTAACCAAACCAAGGAAACCAGGCGAAGTTATAATATGCATGTTGAGGGTCACTAGTAAGTATATCAAGCAAAACAGGATCGTTACAGCTAAAGTATCAATCAAGTAGGATACAAAGAAGTCAACCGCAACTCCAACCCAGATAAGATTATAATCATGCACTGATGCACCTCCACTGAAGGGAATCCACCAATGTCTGATGTGGGTTAAAGAAGATGATAACAATAGCAAAGATACAAACAGCATGATTCCACACAGCAAAGCAAACAAAAGGAGGCAGAGGAAACAGTCGTAATAGAGAATTATTAGTTTTGTCAGGATACAAGCATCACGAGATGGCATCGGTTACAGACCTCAAGCCCTTCATCTTGTTCCCAAGCAATGCCAGGACCATTATACATGTTCTTCAACAGTAGAGTGCACGATTTATCAGGGTAGAAATGAACTCTACTGCAACGCGGTCCAAACCGACAAGTTCCAGTCTTTAAGTGGAAAGGACAATGAGCTTTATCCTGGACAACAAGAATTACTCAAAGGTATACATAAGAACGAAACATAAATAGCAATACCATCTCAAACAAAAGGTATATAACAAATCACCTGCTCAGTTCCAAAGTTGGGTACTTCTTGTGCAACATTATCAAGAATATGTTGAGCAGAACTACCATTCTGATAATTCGGAAAAACTTCGGTTCCGGGAGGTAAAGGATTTGATGTAGGCCTATCAACAACCTTCAAAACAAATCTCTACATTAGAACTCTATAGAAAATTGGTAATGTTTACCTAAGTGATGATCAAAAAACCTCATTCACATTTACCTGAGCTACCGGTTTCTTTAAAACTCTCACTTTCTTCTTCCTTAGAATGATTTCATTCCCCTGAAATATAATCTCTGGAGGACCTTCTTCAATGTATTCATATTCACCATCATCTTCCTTATCACATTCATCATCACCACCACAAGCCTAACAAAACACACACAAGAAGAGTCTCCTCCATAAACTTAAGCATGAGCCAAAAGTGAGATACAGATACCACTTCATGAAGAAGATATTTTGACTAACCTCTAGCTTTCTTAACTCTTCTAGATCTTTCCAACGCTTACCTTCCTCTTCTCGCTTTGCTTCTTCTTCCTCTTTCTTCTTCTTAATCTCCATAGCTTCTCTCCAAGCTCTCTCGCTATCTTCGAAATCCTTAATCTCCTTCTCTCTAATCCGCGCTTCCTCTTCCTCGACCGCTTTAAGCCTCTCTTGTTCCGCCGGATCGTTTAGTTTAGCCTCCGTCTCTTCTCTCTCTTTCGCCGCTATCTCCTTCCTCATCTGTTTTCTCTTCAATTTCTTCATCGCTTTTCGCTTCTCCTTACGGCTCATCTCCGCCGATTCCTTCCTTATCTCCGATTCTTCGTGACGCTCTCCTTCTCCCTTTTCTCTCTGCTTATCCATTTTTACGGTTGTTTCAATCTCACTGTTCGCCGCCGTCGCCGCCTCGCCGAAGAAAACAGAAGAAGGCACGCTATTGAATTCGTGACTCGCTTTAGTGGGTTCTTTAATTTAGGGGAAAACAATTCGGTTAAGCTAAACCGAAACCGTATAATGAAAACCGGAAAATTGAATTAAACCATACCAACTCTGATTGGTTTACTTAATAACCATGGAGACTCCAAATTTGCTGCTTATTAGAGAAGAGCAGAGCGTCTATTTTGGCTCGAGCCGTTTGATAAATTTCTCTGACTTTCACACTTTTTGATTTGTAAATTTTCCGGTAAAGTTCGAATCTTTATTACATAGAGTTTGTCAAGGTGTTTAATTGCTCGTCTCATGATTCGTTCGTATTGTGCTAAAAGACAGCTTTTTTAATCTGTTTTTTTTTTGCTCTGTGTAGATTTTCTTGATCTTTGTACAAAAATTGCATGCTTTCTACTTCCTTGTCGAGTTTGAGTTTGTCTCTTGAAGACACGCTTTGTCTTCTCCAACGATTTTTGAACTCTTCAAGCCATATTAAGCAGATACACTGTCTTCTCTTCACCACAAACGCATTAGTCTCTTCTAGATGGAAGACGAAATTAGTCTACAACACTCTCATAAGATCTTATCTCACTACAGGACAGTACAAGACTTCTCTTACTCTCTTCAAGTACATGCTTGCAAGCCAATCCCAGCCAATCAGCCTCACTTTCCCTTCTGTGATAAAAGCAGCTTGGTCTTGCTTCTCTGTTTCTTATGGTGTGACCTTACATGGGCAAGCACTTAAACGTGGTGTTTTGTCTGACCCTTTTGTTCAGACTTCTTTAGTTAGATTCTATGGTGAAGTTTGTGATTTGGAAAGTTCAAGGAAGATGTTTGATGAAATTGTAGACCCTTGTGTTGTTGCTTGTAACTGCATGCTTGATGCTTGTGGAAGAAACGGAGAGATGGATTCTGCTTTTGAGTTGTTTCAGAGAATGCATGTAACTGATGTTGTCTCTTGGACTAGTATTATCAACGGGTTTAGTAAGAACGGGTTCCACGCCAAAGCTGTGATGCTTTTTGGTGAGATGGTAGAGAAGGAACGTATGGTAATACCACCGAATGAGGTTACTTTCGCTAGTGTGATTTCTTCGTGTGCTAAGTTGGATCAAGGAGGTGTTCGTTTGGGAAAGCAGATTCATGGATATGTTATGAGGAAAGAGATCATCCTCACTACTACTGTGGCTACTGCTTTGCTCGATATGTATGGAAAAGCAGGTCACTTGGAGATGGCTTTGACTATTTTCAATCAAATTCGTATGAAAGAGATTTGCTGTTGGAACGCGATAATATCAGCTCTTGCTTCTAATGGTAGGCCTGAGAAAGCCATGGAGATGTTTGAGATGATGAAATCGAGGAATGTGCATCCGAATGGGATCACTTTACTTGCAGTACTCACGGCTTGTGCTCGATCTAACCTTGTGGACTTGGGTATGGAGTTGTTCACTTCGATATGTAGTGAGTATAAGATCACTCCAACATCGGAGCATTACGGTTGCATGGTTGATCTCATTGGCAGAGCTGGATTATTGGCTGACGCGGTAAATCTCATAGAGAATTTGCCCTTCAAGCCTGATGCTACTGTTCTCGGAGCTCTTTTAGGCGCTTGCAAGATTCACGAGGATGTTGAATTGGGATATGAAGTAGGCAAAACACTTATAGGATCTCATTCGCAACACTGTGGTCAGTATGTGGCATTGTCGACTTTAAATGCTTTGAAAAGCAATTGGGAAGAAGCATATCAGATGAAGAAAGCCATGGCACAAGCTGGAATTCGGAAAATCACTGCTTATAGTCTACTGTCTTGAGGTTTAAGAAGATAGAATACATTACATTGTTTCAGACAAGATACTTTGTAATCCTTGTACTGTTCTACTTATGTTTCAAACCAGTACTGACCAAACAAAAAGATGAAAGACAAAGGGAGTTATAAGAAACACACAACAAATGAAAGTTGAGCATTATTTCATACTACACACAACTCCAACAGAGTAGCACTTAGATGAGACCTTAGACTTCTTCTTCGTCTTTGTCGTCAAGCTTATAGCAGCTAAAATGATCGACCCTAAACTTCCACTCGCCTTTAACAGGATCAAATGATACAAACTCGGCTCCTTGTGCCTCGGCTTTCCTCTTAAGCATTGTCTTGTACTTCTCGACCCTTTCTCCTTCAGTGAACTGTTTTCCTGTCTTCTTATCAATACATTTTATGTTCAGCAAAGTTACCTCTGCCGGTTTATTCAGACCTTGCCCAACCGGTGGTTTCTTGCTCTCGTCCATGTATACTATCACTTCCCTGTTATTGAACTGAACAAGAGATTCCAAGTCTAGCCTACGAACATCTGTCTCTCCCATGAACTTTATGCTACCATAACCGTGTCTTCCCACTACAAAGTCTTTAACCTGTCTGCAATAACCCGGATCAGCTCTTTCCTTAGCCGCTAGTTCCTGGATACGTGGCTCTGTGAAATACTCAGATTGGCGCAGCTTCGGCATTAGCGTCTCGATATCTGCTCCGTGCTCATAGACAATTGCGGCCTCCTCGGCTCTGTGCCCGCCAAGTGTTCTGTAGGGACGGTCTTGATCTGTGCGTGTTGTGCCATTTGGTTTCTGATTGGAATTTGCTGGTGGATGAGTTGCTTCTCCAGCAGAACCAAGTTCTCCATTGCCATTTTCTGTGAATGTTGTGTCTCGCGTTAGTTAGAGAATTGTCCAAAACATAGCAAAACGAAACTTTTTATAAATATACATATTTAATTTACTCACTGTCATGAGTTGCTGTATCAGTAGCCATATCTGGACCCTTCCCTGGAGTTTATTGTAAAAAAAAAAGAGTCAGGAATCGTACGTACCTAGTACCTCATAAGAGTTATTGTTTAATCCTTCTCAAACGCAGCAATAAAGTTTCAAAAGAAAAACCACGCATGAACTAGAAAACATACTCTTATGAGAGTGCTAGAGCAGACATTAAAATTCGAAACGAGAAGTGCTAGACTAATATTTTAATGCTACCGTCACTATGGGAATAAATTGACAGAGAATCTCAAAGAGCTTTACCTCTACTGAAAACATAAAGCACGTCTCCAAGCTAAGCAATAAGCAGGAATAGGAAAAGAGAAGCTTACCATTGTCATGTACTGGAGCAGTCGGGCGGTCCTTTGGAAGCGCTAATTTATCTCTTGAAGACCACTGTTGAACTGGGCGTATAACTAGAGCTCTAGGGTTCTCTCTTGGAATGAAAAGAGCATCTGCCTTTGGTGTACTTGAGGCCTCCTCATCATCAGTGAAAAATGGCACCTACAAATTTTTTTAAAAGAATTAAACATGTAGAACAAACCTCAGCACCGAAAGTTTAGATTTGGGCAAAATATACTGTGAGCAAAAAGTTCACAAGGGAGAAGCATGCCTTTGGACCATTGTCGCCAGGACGATACTTTCTTGCCGGCAACCTGGCCCTTCTTTGTAAAAGGTGTCGAGAGGTTAGGAGAGATGATATTCTAACAGGAGCAGGTTTGTCAACAACCTGAAAGGAAAAAGCAAATGGTTTCAGAACCAGGGAATAATCAACCACTTCGTTTTCTTATATAGGAAACTAAATGTCTCGCACCGGGGACTATCTGGTCTAAATCTGGAATCAAAATTAAAGAAAAATGCATTGACTGGGTGTTGCAGACTTACAGGCATGCTGGATATTCCATATTGAATTGAAGGTGAATTTCCACCTTGATTTATTGAAATCTGAGGCATCGCAGGAAGTGTTCCAAATGGGTTTGTAACGGCAACTGGTTGCAAAACAACAGAGTTCAGCGGAGCAGGCCTGACAGAAAAAAAGAAGCTTCAGTGGCACAACTTCCACAAACGAAAAAATCATAGGTAAATAAACTATCGAAAAAGAGCGAAAACAGAAGTCCTAGAAACGATGATGTTAACACGTACGATTGCCCGAAGTTGCCTTGACCAAAAAATCCCATCCCACCAGTATTGCCAGTTGCATTAGCTGTAGAGAATGAATATACAAGAATTTGCATCTAGAAACAAGATGATAACAGTGACTAGGTTCACCGAAGTACCTGCTTGCGTTTGACCAAAGTTGTTGAAGCCAAAACCATTTGATGCTTGACCTGGCTGAGCTGATTGAAAGGGTGTCATACCAGCAGGCTACAGAATATAATCAAAGATTAGAAGGCTTAAACTAGATCAGAAGGGCGAGAAGGTGTGGGTGTCAATCAAAAGAAGCAGAACTACTAAATGTGAAGAGAGCATCCATCACCAAAGGAAAAAAAACAACGAAGAGCTTAGGCTTAATAGAGAATACTAAAAATCACCGTTGTTTGTCCAAAGGGAGAGCTGTTAGACGTGGTCAATGTTGAAGAACTTGAAAACATGTTGCCAAATCCAGTGGAAGGTTTATTGAAAATGCTAGTTTGGCCAAAAGCAGGAGCACTACTCTGTCCGAACTGCCCAAAAGCAGAGCCAGTCTGTCCAAAAGCAGAGCCAGTCTGTCCAAATGCAGAACCAGTCTGCCCGATTGAGGGGGTTGAGCTGAACAGATTAGATGACTGACTGTTGCCAAATGCTGGAGTTGACCCCTGACCTGGAGCTGAACCAAAGATTGATGAAGAGCCAAATCCAGTACTTGATGAACCAAATAACGGTGATGAGGTTGTTGTTCCAAAAGCAGAGGATGATCCAAAAACAGATGTCGTAGTTGATGAAGTTGACCCAAAAAGATTGGATGAAGATGTACCACCAAAGGGGGAAGAACCAAAATTTGAGGCAGGGGTGCCAAAACCCGAACTGCCAATTGTTGGGGTTTGAGGGGCAAAAGGGTTAGTGGATGTGGCACTCGAAAAAGGGTTTGTTTGATTAGTTGATGCCTGACCAAACGCAGGTGCTGGAGAAAAAGGATTTGCCTGAGTAGTTGATGTACCAAATCCGGCATTTCCAGGAGACTGGCCAACAGGAGATGGTCCACCTGAAAATTATAGATGTAGATAATTCATTTTTTTGTTAAACAAAATATAAGAATGTAGATAAATAGATGTGATACTAGATCTATTTGATCAAGTGTACCTTTATCTCCTCGCTGGTAATCTTCCCACCTCAGCTCTTCATGGCTTTTTTCTTTGTAAGCTGGCATGGCAGAAATAGATTCCAACTTTCCAGTAGGCTGAGTACCGCTGCCTGCATCTGCCTCAACTGTTGGTGCATAAGGCACGGCTCGACTGCCCCCCTGCTGTTGACCACCAAAAGGTGATTGACCAAAACCTGAACCCCCAAATGTTGGGGTTGAAGCCTGCGCACCTGCAAAACACATCATGCAAACATATTTCATCACCCTTTTATTCAAATGACAAACACAACAAACAGCAGTTACACTCTTTTACTGAATGGGACATGCTAAAAGAAGAACCTTGAGCTCCAAAGGGAGAAGGTGTAGAGCCAAATGCGCTGCTACCAAACGCAGACGTAGACTGGCCAAAAGCTGGGGAAGAACCAAAACTAAAGGATGAGGTATTTGATGCACCAAAAGTAGGTGTACTGGATGCACCAAAGGCAGGAGTACTGGCGGCCCCAAAGGAAGGAGTACTTGATGCACCAAAGGCAGGAGTGCCTGATGAACCAAAAGCAGGAGTGCCTGATGAACCAAAGGCAGGAGTACTAGAAGCTCCAAAAGCACCTCCAGAACCAAAGCCAGTGTTTCCAAATGTAGTGTTAGTGCTACCAAAGGCTGGAGTCGGGGACGCGCCAAAGGCAGGCGGGTTTGAGCTGCCAAAAGCGGGCGTATTTGTGGCACCGAATGCAGGTGTGTTTGTGGCTCCAAAGGCGGACGTGTTTGTGGTACCAAAGGCGGGCGTGCTTGGTGCACCAAATGAAGGTGTGCTTGTTGCACCGAATGAAGGCGTGCTTGATGCGCCAAAGGCAGGCGTGCTTGTGGCACCAAAAGGTGTAGATGAACCAAACGTACTGTTTCCAAATGCAGGTTGTGATTGTTGCGCCGTGCTTCCAAAAGGATTTGACTGAGGAGATGAAAATCCCAAAGGTTTCTGCCCAAAGCCAGAAGAACCTGAAAGACAAACACATAAGTTTGTTTGATTCTTAAAAAAGTGTCAAAGAAACCAAGGAAACATTTTATATCCATGAAAAGCAATAACTCAATGAGGTAACCTAAAAACCAAGCGACAAAATCCAAATAAGGTACTTACCACCAAAAGGTGACGATGCTTGAGACGCTCCAAAGGCCGGAGTGGAATTTCCAAATGCTGGTGATGAAGAAGCTCCAAAATTTGTGGTGGAGGCGAAGGGAGATGAGGCTTGAGGTGCACCAAACACACCAGTAGAAGTGCCTCCGAATATCGAACTCCCTGTCTGAGCACCAAAAGGAGCAGTTGCACCAAATGTTGTTGGAGCAAATGGATTACTATTTGCATTGCTAGTCTGACCAAACACGGATTGAGACCCAAATGGGCTGCTTCCAGATGACTGTCCAAAAGCTATTAGAACAAAATTTCACCATGTTAGTTTTCTTTCAAATATTCTACAGAAAACAGCATATAACTATAAGTAAAATCACAGAAGGACACTGAAACCAACAGGTAAGTATAAGATAGGGACACTTACGATTCGATGAACCAAACATCGTCCTTTGTTGTTTACAACTCAGGGATCAGCCAAAAGAGAGTATACCTTGTAGCCTAGTAAAAGCAAGAAACCTTATTAAGAAAAGAAACAGCAGAAACCATAAATCAAAAACACACAATAAACACCTAATAACTATACAAGGAGAACGAGAGAATGCTTAAGAATCTGGGAGATGAAGAAGAAACCTCTAAATCTAGTAACTATAGATTTACTCACAAGCCTCTTAAACCATTGAATACGCAAAAACGAAAACAAGCAGTGCAGAAACAAAATTGGAGAATCGAAACTAAAAACAACGTCACAAGCTCTTAAATCAAACGAATCTTACGGAGACGGAAACTTGTCTGCGTGGATAACAAAATTAGGTTTCAGGTGTGAAATCTCAGATAAGGGAGACAAAAACCAATAAGGTTCGCCGTCGAATCAAATCTGAATTGGTGACTAACCTGAATTCGAAGAGCTCGATCTGAGACCGAAGAAGTAAGGAGCGAAATCTCGCCGGAATCGCAAACGCGAGAGATGCAACTTAGCGAGAGAGAGAGAGAGAGAGAGAGAGAGAGAGAGAGAGACGACAAAGACGAAGAATGGCGTTTTTGATTTGGTATGAATGAAAAGACTTTCTATTACGCTTGCTAAACTCTAATTAGGCCAATACCATAATTACGATTAATATCCCCTTTACCCTTTTTTATTTATTATTATTACAACACAATTAATTAAATAAAATCTACAAATTAGAAGAAAAAATGTTATGACCAATATATAATAGGTGTCTATGTAATACGTAGTATTAATATATATATATATATATATATATATATATCAGCACTTTAGATAATTTTCTCTTTTAATTTATTGTAATTTCTTCAATATATATATATATATATTCGTATTTTTTATGCAAACCGCGATTGCAAACGCCAATTTGCTACCAATCTTTGAAGATTTGTACATAATTCACAATAGAAGACAAATACTTATGGTTCAAGATTCAAAGACTTGTTTTGATATATTCACTTGAAAATTCCATCACCCTCTTGTGGGGTTCTAAAGGGATGCTTTTTATATGTTATGTTTCTCTTTTAAACAAAAACAATTTAAGACGAAGAAGAAAATTGATTATATAAAGTCACATGATTTCTTGAGTTAATTGATGATAGTTCATGAAATCAATCCCATTAAGCCTCACACAACACAGTATCTGCTCTGGTAACTCCTCTGCTTTGTTCCCCTGTTCATACACATTACCAGGAAACATAAGATTACATGACTTTCAAACAGTTTAAAATGTAATGATCGTAACAAAAACCTACCTGAATTGTGAGGCCAACATCAAGTATACAAATCTTGAGTCTGTCTATAAATGATTCAAACCCTTTCCGCGATATATAACTGAACCTATGCATATCAATATCAATCTCAAAGTAGTTTTCTCCCTACAACAGAATAACACAATGTACAAGTTTGTTAGTTGCTAAGCATATTCTTTAATCAAGAAGAGTAGTTGAATTAGTTTGAAGTTTTGGTCTCACCGAGTAGAATTCGTGCTGCGGACGAGAAAGAACAGGTTTCTCATTATAAGCCTGCATCAGCTTCTTCTCTGGACCACTCAAATGGAGATCATCTACGTTCGCAACACGTCCTAATATCTTAAGCCTTTCTCTGAAAGACACGGTTGTATCCATAGGGAAGCCTTTCACTTTCTCAACCTCGTCATCTATAAATCTCTGCGACCATAAAACATGATTTCAACACAAATAAAGAGAGTGCGCCATAGAGAAGAAATCAAAAGACTCGGGCTTTTATGTTTACCCGCATGCTTTCTTGAAAATGTGGAGGAAGTTCCTTTGCGTAATTATCCGAAAGTTTGAAGTATAAAACAATATTCATTCCTTCTCCATCAGAATCACCTTGAAATATTGCAGTTGGATACAACGGAATCTGTCCAACACCGTAGACCAAGAGAAACAGTTCAATCACGGACAATTCCACCAACAAGAAGACAAAAGAAACGTTCTTTACTAGCAGAACTAGAACATACCTGGACATTTACAACAAGAATTGAAGGGAGTTCCGTGGATGTGGTAGTAACGGGAAGTTTGACATACTGTGCAACATGGTTTATTTTATGTTCTGATAGGAAAACATCGACACCAAAAGGATTATACGCGGCATGGCTAGGTGCAAACTCTTTCTTCTTCTCCCTTTACAAAGCAAAACATAGCTCCTTTGTTAAGGTGGATATATTTGAAATCATAAGTAACTAATCAGTATTGCCTCTACAATGATGTTTACTTTAAATAAGTTTTGCCACGAACACGAAAGCTATTTGGTTCGATAGTTGACCAACAATCGAGCATTTTCTTATCAACCGGACAGAAAGGAACCTGAGAACCCGCTATCGGCTTCTTCAACTGCAACTTAGAATAGACTGGAAACAAATTTTCAAGAAAGCAAGTTAGTTCTTGCTTTGAAGATCAACATGTTATAATCAATTGTGATATTTACTACTTACACAAGGCTCCTGAAGCATGGCCTTCTCTCCATTTATATGATAGTCTAAGAGACGCTTTTTTCCTCGAGCTAGGAGGGCTTGAGCTAAGAGACCTTCTTTTGTCGACAGAAGGAACAACGCTTATAGGATTCAGACAAGGCAAACAGTTACTGGGTAAGATCCTGCAATTCTCCAATAGTCCTTCGTCTGCAGATGAATCTACGATATCAGGCTGCTTGGCGTCGTTTAAGTCACCGTCTGATTTTGATTGTGACATCACTTCGTTGGAGTCAGAGTCTCGTGTTGACGATGTTGTTGTAGTACTCGAGAGTGATATACGCTCGCTACCGTTTATAGACGATGCCTCTGAAAAATGACAAAAACAACAAAGAAAAGAAGATCGGTAAAAAGAGGCAAAAGCATTGTTCTTAGCTATAGAACATAGTTTATACCTTCATTGACACTGTGAAAATCATCATCACCATCTGTTTCGAATGCGACATTGGATTCAAACCATGCTTCTTCTCCATTTGCTGTTGAGAAACCAATTTGTTAACAAATCAATCAATTTATAAGATCACAAGAGAATCCAAAATTTTGATTAGCTACCAAAAGCTTCACAAATTGATTAATAAACAAAAAATACAATAAACAAGCAGTGAACTTTATTGACGAACTCTATAATCCGAAACTAATCCGAATGATTTTAGATACTAAATCGTGCAGTTAATGAAACATTAGAGAAACCCAACAACCCAATCAAACTATATCATCAAAAAAGACAGAACCTTTACGATTTTTCTGAAACCAAATCTATCAAATCAAAGATCAAAGCTTTAGCAGATGCAGAGAGGGGATTAGCAAATCTCATGAAACCCATAAGAAACAGAGCTAAGAGATGCGAGAAAGACGAAGAATTTAAACCTCTGAAGCTGGGATTTGGGAAGTTACGAGGATGATGATGATGATGATGATGATGATGATCGAGATTGTCGAGAGATCCATCGGAGAAACGAGAAGAGACGGCTCTCTTTCGTTGAATCTTTCGTCTTTTACGGCTCTTCCTTCGTTTACTTGATCTTAGCTTTGCTCCTACACAGCTCTTTGGCGTCGATACGCAACCTCCCATCTCTCTCTCTCTCTCTTCTCTCTCTCTTCTCTCTCTCTAGATTAATAATTTAGCTACAAATCTTCCCATAAACGAAGAACCCAGAAGAAGATCTAAAGACTTACGTCTCTCTTTCTCTATCTCTATGTGTTTGATCAATTTCTTGTAATAGAATGTGTCATCATCGAATCCACTATAAATGAAAAACCCATAAGAATTAACAAAGGAGAAAGGGCACTTGGTAGAGGAAGATTTGTTGAGAAAGAGACAAATTATTTGGTGAAAGAGTTTTTTTCCTTTCTTTTTTTTTACAAAAATAACCACACAATTAAAAAAATTAAGGGAAAAAAATATAAAAATATAATTTTGTTGGATTTTTTTGGAGATTCGAGAAAGTCAATATAATTGGGAGAGAAATATCAAAAAGGAAAAGTAGTTAAAATAAGTTTTATCTCTTGGGTTTGTTAACGGCATCTTCCAAACCGATTCTTTAAAAGCCTATTTTTTGTCTTCTTTTAATTTGAGCCATTGAAGTAAACCGGTTTCTTAAACCGAATCTAATTTAGGTCGGTAAGTCTGGTTTAACCAATACTATATTTTTCTTTTTATTATTTTGTTGGGAGAAAAAGAATTTTATCTTCCTAAATAAAATAAAAAATATCTTATTTATTGAAATTTAGTAATTTACTAACTAGTTTTTTTAATTATTTTTTGTGTGTTGAAAATAAAATGGTTATGAGTTAGGTTTTGATGTGACAATATTAAATTCAGAAAATAAATTATCCATGCAGTTAAGTGAAAGGTCATGTTTGAGCTAACTTACGTGGCAAAATTTGATTGGTTGTCTGTTAAGAAAGTGGGTCTAAGTTGTGCGCGTGGTGTTGTTTTGTAACTTTATATGTAAGTGATTTATAGGGGTGTCAAAATGGGTCAAAATTAATGGGTTGACCCATTTCAACCCAACCCATCAACCCAAATGGGTCAATTTATTTGAACCAAATGGATTCAAGGGTCATATGGGTTGATGGGTAAAATGGGTTGGGTCAACATGGGTCATATTCAAATGGGTCATTTGGTTGACCCATTTAACCCATCAAATTTAATTAATCAATTTAAATCTAATTAAACAACAACAAAAAATTAATCAAAAATCGTGAAATCGCTTTAACGTCGAAATCGCAAAATCGCATTAACGTCGAAATCGCAAAATCGCTTTAACTTCGAAATCGCAAAATCGCTTTAACTTCGAAATCGTCGAAATCGCGAAAACGTCGAAATCGCGAAATCACGTTATCGACGAAATTGCGAAATGGCGTAAATGTTGAAATCATGAAATCGTCGAAATAGTGAAATCGCGTTAACGTCGAAATCGCAAAAATCGCGTTAACGTCAAAATTGCGAAATCGCATTATTGTCAAAATCGCGAAATCGCATAAATGTTGAAACCGTGTTAACAAAATAGTGATTGTGTTAACGTCAAAATAGTGAAATCGTGTTAACGAAATCGTGAAATCATGTTATCGTCGAAATCGTGAAATCGCGTTATCCTCGAAATCGTTAAATCAAGTTATCGTCGAAATCGTGAAATCGCGAAATCGTGTTAACGTCGAAATCATGAAATCGCGTTAACAAAACCGTGAAATCGTGAAATCGCGTTAACGTCGAAATCGTTAAATCAAGTTAACGTCGAAATCGTTAAATCGCGTTTTCGTCGAAATCGTGAAATGACGTTATCGTCGAAATCGTGAAATGACGATATCGTCGAAATCGTTAAATCAATATTTCATTCAAAAATATAAATTCACTTTTTACCGCGAAAATGTAAGAATCATATATTTTAATTTTATCATATATAACTACATGGGTCAATATTGGGTAACCCATTTACCCACTTGACCCACTAAGTTAGATGGGTCATGGGTTGACTCAACCCATATAACTAATGGGTTGGGTCAACCCATGACTCATTAACACCAAACCCCTTAGGGTCATGGGTTGAAATGGGTTGGGTGACCCATTTTGACATCCCTAGTGATTTACAAAAGGATTTTTTTACTTTCACATATTTATTTGGGAAATTAGGCTAGATAATACTTAATGAGATGGAAATTGGCAATACAAAAAGCTACTATTCTGATTATGTACAATGACGATTATACCATCGACCGAAATCGTTTTATTTGATTAAAAAAGTTTGGAACAAAGGAAATTATAATTTCCCGACACACACTCCTCTTTTTTACTTTTGTCACTTCGTCTTTGTTTTATTTGAAAGGTATTGTGTATTTTTATTGGAGTTTTTGAGAAAAGAAATATAATAGAGAAGAAGAAAAAACTTACGGAAAATGAAGAAGAATAAGAAGAAGAAGAGAAGACAAACTTTTTCTTTCCATTTCTTTTTAGATCTCACAATAAAAAATTTCAAGAAAATAGTTTTGATAATCTATCTAGATTTAATTTAGTATTTGAAGTCCTACTTTTTCTATTATCAAAGTTGAGAAAATTTTCTTTTAAAACTTAGATTTGTTTATACTTTTCTAGGCTTTTTTGACTAAGATCAAGTGTAGTTTATGTTCTTATCGAGTTTAATATCACATATCTAAATTTATTGAAGTGGTCATCTAGTTTGTGTTTATAGTTGTCTATTTATTTTAATATCACAATATGATTGTGAAGGTTTTTCAAATTTAAAGTTTATTCATCAGACGTTAATAGATGGTTACTTTCTTAAAAATAAACATTTATCTATCAAATGAAAGGAACCTACTTGTAAACAAAAAATTTCAGATTCATCTATATGAAACAGATTATACCGTTAAATTGAAGTGGTTAAGATAAATTGTTATAGTATAGGTTTGTTTGGGTTTAGAGTTATTGGTCTAGGGTATAAGGTGGAAGGGTTAGGGTTTAGGGTATATGGTTTAGGGTTTAAAGTATAAAGGAGAGGGGATAGTGTTTAGGATTTAGCGTTTACGATATAAGGAAAATGGGTTATTTTTTCATATAAGTTGACATTTAAATAGTTGAATATTTATCAAATAATAGTTGTATGTCTAATAAATTATTTTTGCATTATAATAGGCGTCTATTTAGTATGGTTGATAACATAATATCAATCTGTAAAATATAGGGTTGTCTAGGTGGTTGTCTATATTTAATATAGTCACCTTTTTCGATATTTGTTTTCCCTTTTTACCTTACGGATTAAGGTCTAGACAATGTGGTGTCGAAAAATGGATTACATGGTTTGGGGGAAAGGAATAGAGTTTAGGGTTTGGGGGAAAGGATTAGAGTTTAGGGTTTAGGGGGAAAGGATTAGAGTTTAGGGTTTAGGGGGAAAGCATTAGAGTTTAGGGTTTATGGTTTAAGATTTAGGGTTAAAATTATAGTGTTTAGGGTTTATGTAATAGGTAAAAGGCTATAAGCTTTAGGGTTTAAGGTTTAGTCTTTTGGTAATAGTAACATGTACTTAAAATATATGTCTATCTTACATATAATAGACGTTGGGTTATTTATTCAAAGAACTTTCTTAGCATATGCATTTTTCATGTTAAGCTGTGCAAGGTAATATTTAAAATAGAAGGCTATACATAAAATAAAAGGTGGATCCGATGTTTCATTTAGTAAGTCATACATTATATTTTCATCTACTATGAAAAATAGACACCTAACTTTATAACTTCGTAACCGATTTTATTATACAAATTTTTTTACGGATAGTCGACTAATGTTTGAAAATAGTTAACTATTTTCCTATAGTAGTAATTTGTGATGAATATTGCGTATATACAAATATGTTATGATCTACTTCCAAACTTATTTTTATAAGATTGGTATTTTTTAAAAAAAGGTGATTCACTATTTTTAACAAATAATAACATTAATTTAACAATAAAATGGTAGATAATAATTGATATGAAATAGTTAACTAACTTTTTTTAGTCAACTAAAATAATTAACTATTTATATTAAACAAATAGCTAGTGAATAGAGAAATAGATGATTTGTCAACTGAAATAGTTAACTATTTTTGTTAAAGAGATAGATATTGAAGATGAAATTAATTACTTATTTTGTTTGATGGATTGTGTCAAATAATTCAAAATCCGGTTGTTTAAAATAATTACCTTTTTTTTATAATAGCCAACTACAATTTTAAATTAAATTTTCAAAAGATAAGTTTACGCCACCGGGTCATAGATCATATCATTAATTATTAGAATGTGTTAATTATTAATATTAAATTGTTAACTATTTGTTTTATAGTCAAACAAAATAGTTAACTATTTATATTAAATAAATAGCTATTGAATAACGAATTAGTGTCTATTTTGTTTGTTGGATTTGTCAAATAATTTAAAACTAGGTTGTTTAAAATAGTTGTCTATATCGTTCAAAAGTTGATTTCAAAACCAAGCGATTACAATTTTTTGGGAATTAACGACAAGATAAAAAACCATCTTACAATGAAATTTGATGAATATAAAATAAAAATAGATTTTTTCTAGATCTGCAAGATTTTGAAGTTTTCTCCCTCTTGAATATGTTCCTCATAAATTATATTAAAAAAATAAGTAGTTTTGTATTAAAAAAAAAAAGAAACAAAAAATGGGGAAGATGAGAGATGTAGTAGTGTTCTTGGAGAAATGAGAGATGAAAAAGAGAGGGATGAGATTGACGAGAGAGGAGAGAGAGAGAGAGAGAGAGAGAAGAAAGAGAGAGAGAGAGAGAGAGAGAGAAGAAAGAGAGAGAGAGAGAGAGAGAGATGTCAAATCATAACTTGCAAAGTAAAGGTTAAAATTGGAATTAAGAAATTTTTTTTTCCGCCTACGTCATATACACAAATTAATGGAGTCTAATGTCACCATACCCCATTTTCATCTCCAATAACACCTTTACACCAATTCGTCCTATTTATTTTCTATTTTAAAACAAAAAAACTTCTGTGACCAAAAAAACAAAAACAAAAAACCTTTTTTATTAAAGAAAAATATATATCTTTGCTTCTAACGTTTTTCCATTGGCGGAAATAACTTCATAGTTTTATTTATCTATATTTTACTAATCTAAATAAATTGTATATTTCAAGATTTGGGACCGTATATTCTTCCTTTATACATCAACCATACAAATAGTAATGTCCACTAATGAGAGAAACAGATATTCTTGTTTCCTTTTCTCTTTTTATGTCGACGTACATAGACAATATATATATATATATATAACTTTTTTGCAAATATATTGGCTTTATTTCAATAAATAACTCGATACGTAATTAAAATCATTGTGTGTCGTGTGATAATAAAAACAAAAACAAGTAAACAGTGGTAATGAACATATGATTAAAAACAGCACACGTGTGGTTGTTTTTTTTTTTGTTGGCAGAGTCTCGTTGTCTTTTCGATTTGTTCTGAAACTGACGCTTTCAAGGTTTTACACACGCCTCATACACACACTTTCGTAATAATCCAATTATTTTGGGAATAAAAACAAAACAAAACAAAATGATATAAATCAATAATTTATCGTAATTATTACTCTTATCGTTTTTATATGTTCCCTTGATTTATTTAGATTAATTTTATGATTGCATAAATATAAGTCTACTTTAAAAGATATTTTTGTATATTAGAAAAAAATATGAACAAATAATGATGTGATACGATAACATTATAAAAGAGGAGGGGCCATTGTAAAGAGCTTTCTCTTGCTTATGTATTGTCAAATGTGAAATGTCACAAGAATCTGTATACGAACAAAAATTCCCAATGGTTTTTAATAATTAACACTACGGAAGAAATTAGAGGCAAATGATAATTAAATGAAAGGAGTGGAAAATTAACAACTTTCCCAACAAGAACCAACAATTCCCACCATAGTGAAATGATGGGATACTTTAATCTCTAATTGTCTTTAATCAAGTCAATAAAATATCATAATTTGAACCTTAATCAATGATTAAAATTTGAATAGTTTTCTTGGACTATATAGTTTATACCTTAACTTTTGGAAATCAAACACTCTTTTTTTAACTCCCTCGGCTTATCTTTCCCGCTTTAACATAGAAAATTTCCAACAAATTAAAAACTTAAATATTGTTGTTAACTAAAAGTTTGTAATTTCAGAGATCATATCAGATAATCATTTACAAAAAAGGTACATAAATATAAAGTTAATACAAATATGGAAACGTTTGCTTTTTTTAATTAATGATTTAATGTGATGCCAGTTTGTAAGCAACTCAATAAAACGCCTTACCAAATTTTACTATATTATTTATCTGTCACCATCTACTTAAATTTACATATAGATCCATAATAAAATGATAAATGTTGAATAAGTTGGATCCCATGATGAAATAAAAATGGTGGACCTCCATGTGTGCCATCTTTAATGCTCCCCAACATAACCATAATTGATTTTTGTTTCCAATGCCCTCAAGTTTATATTACCCTATCGAGAATAATTAAAAAAAAAAGAAAATCAATATCAATGGAAAAATTAATCAAACTCTATGAAAAATGTAAAGAAAAATATCATTTTTGTCGTCGGTCTACGCCTAATTGATTGCGTATATGACCAAAGTCCCCACCACAAAACGAATTTTCTTATAAGGTTTACTGATTAATATCTTATATCATACTATATATTTGTGGTCCATAATTTTCTACGGCCAATAAAGAAAATGAGGTCATCGGAATATTTAAACCAAAACATAAGTGATATGGGCCTAATACTTAATGGGCTTTAAAAGACTATATTTATGCTTTGTACTATTGGGTCGAACCAAACTTTCCTTCACTCGTCGTTTAAGGCACGTTGACTAGTCAACTAACGATTTTTTTAATAATTTTTTTTTTCCGTCCAATTCAAAAACGACGTAGTTTTGACCCTTATACAATTAATAAATAAATAAATAAAAATGTAACACATGAGAATCGTTAGTTGACTAATGGTTAAGATGCCCTTAACTTTATTAAGAGGACAAGGTTCGATTCTCAGGTGTTGCTATTTTCTTTATTTATTTACGAATTGTATTAGGATCAAAACGACGTCAACGGTGTTCGATTCTCAGGTGTTTGGACGGAAAAAAATTTCTGTTAACAAAATCGTTAGTTGACTAGTCAACATGCCTTAAACGATGAATCAACGAAAGTTTGGTGTTTAATTTGGAAAGTCAACAAAACTCTGGTTTTTTTCGACTCACCGAAAAGTTGAAGATTTAAATTGACCAAATTCAAAAGTTGAGCATTTGATTTTTCCCATTATTTTATTCGTTTGTACTAAAATGTGGACATGAGAACACTACCATTGTTCTTTGTTTGTACTGATATAGTAAGTTTAAACCAAGTCCATTTTACTAAATGTGGAAATGATGTAACTTAATTTAAAAAAACAAACTGAAATGAAAGTGACCAAGTTCTAAGAACACTATAGCCTTGTCTTACAAACTACTTATCAGCAAGCACATCAACAACAACAACAACAAAAATGATGTTTTTTTCTCTCTGAAAGGGAAATTTAAACTCAACATAGAAAAAGGCACATCTACAATGATGCATAAGCAATAATAATAATACCGGGAGTTTCATGAATCGTATATGGTCGAAACATCGAAAAGAACAAAGAAATCACAAAAAATAATCAGGGGTCTTGCGGGTAGTGTCTGGTTCGACTTGTCGAGGAGCTGGATCAAACTGGAGGAAGTTCTGCTCCATGTTCTCTCCTATCTCTAGTATCGCTGCCATGTTTCCACACCTGTAGCAATAGTTTGGTGCACTAAACACCGTCACCACATTCTTTTCCTGGTACACAACAAGAAAGAGACATCAACAATCCAATCCTCGATTATGAAAAAGAAAGGGCTTAATCATCCTAAGAACCTTCCATAAGGAATTGGGATAATCCTCCGTGAAGATATACATACCTGACACCAGTTAAAACCTTCCATGACAAGTTGATGTGCTCTTGATATGAGACTGAGTCCATTGTTGTGATTAAACTGGGTTGCTATATCCTGTCCAAATGTATAGCCAGCACCTCGTGGAGATATTCCCCATCCACATCGATCATCGGGATCAGACCATAGTAAATCACACATTGGTCCTTCGTGCGGAACCTACAGGTTACACCATATACACAGTTCAATGAGATGACTCCAAACTAAAGCCTTTAGCAGAAGAAAAGAAGGTTGTACCTCCTGTATCCGATCCAAGCTTCGGATATTGTCAAGGGTATCAAGAGAAGGTGAAAGCCCTCCATGCAAACAGAAAACCTGTAATAGATTAGAAAAAACTGAGCCAAAAGCTGTAGGTGTAAAAGACCTACGAAACACTAGCTGAAAAGAAAAGCTCGAACCTGACTCTCAATGAGGGCGGTAAGAGGAAGATAATCAAAAAGGTCAGTAAAATACTTCCATACATTAGCGTTCCCGTACTTCCTCAGACACTCGTCATAAAAACCGTAGCTGAAACAGAGAAGCCACGAGCAGGATATAAACCGATTAGTCAGAAACAAAAGGAGAAGAAACATATACTTGCTTGTTCGGCCTCATACTTAACGAAAACATGAACCTTATTAACGAAAAGAAAAGCTTACACTTGTGTAATCTGGCGACTTTCGTGATTCCCTCTCAAGATAGTAAGTCTATCTCTGTATCTCACTTTCAAAGCCACCAATAGAGAAACTGTCTCTACTGAATAGTACCCACGGTCTGCATATTAAACCATAACTTAGATCATATACACTTGAAACAACTAAACAAGCTCTTACCATAACATACAAACACCATTACACAATCATAACCAAAGATCTAAAGGCTTGAAATTTAAAGCAAGAACATTCATGAATCAACGAAAACATCATCACTATGATAAACAACAGAAGCTAATGAACACAGAGATTAGATTTATCAATAATCATCTCACAAAAAGCTAAAAACTTTCAATTACAAACACAGATCTAAAAAATTCTGAAACAACCCATAAAAAATCGAAAAAGTTACATACCTACATAGTCACCCATGAAGAGATAATTAGTATCAGGTGGGTTACCACCGATTCGAAAAAGCTCGATAAGGTCATAGAACTGGCCGTGGATATCGCCGCACACGGTGACCGGACATTTCACAGGCTGAACATTCCATTCTTCGACAAGGATCGCTCTCGCTTGATCGCATAGCGTCTTCACATCTGCTTCAGATAGTGGTTTACATTCCATAAGCTGCGAGATCTGACGGTCCAGATCTCCGTTCGACGGCATCTCGGAATACAAATCGGAAGATCTACGATTATGCGGTGGATGGAGAAGATTGGATTCGCCGGAGATTTGGATTCGAGAGGGTTAAAAACAATGGTGGAATCGTATATCTGGTCTTCTTCTTCGTTGTTGTTGTTGTTTAGTCTCTCTCTCTCTCTCCTATGGCTGAGAAAAAAATGGATATTATATTTTGGATATATGTAACAGGTGTTGATGAATCCGGTTTAGACTCGGTTATGTGGTTCGCAGTTGGTGGCTGAAGTTAAAAAATGAAATAAAATAAGAAAAAGGGGGCATTCCGAGAATTGAACTCGGGACCTCTCGCACCCTAAGCGAGAATCATACCACTAGACCAAATGCCCTCTGTTGTCGTTAAACGACATAATTTAAATCATTATTATTTCACAAAAGTTTAGAGTGTACAATAGCCCATCAACAAAGAAATTTCCAGTAACCATAAGATGATTTTTGTGGTACACTTATTTGGAATTCTTCTTCTCCTTCGATTGGTATAATATATTTATTTATCTTTTAATTTAAAATAAAATAAAAAGAAGGGACTGAAACTGAAAGAGTAGGTGGCATCAAAGTCACCAATCAGATATCTTTGTTTGATTTTGAAAATAATTGTTTTTATTATTTAAATAAACTATCTTTTATCTATCTACAGCCAAATGCTATTTCATTATAATATTTTATTAAAATAAGATTTAACTCATGACTTGATTCACCTGAAAAAAGAATAGTCTATAGTCTATACCTTTTTATACCAATTCTCTTTTTCTATATAAAATAATGTCTTCTCATGCTTTACGAAGATTTACCCAAGATCTTGTTTTGAAGATTAGACTTATGAATATATATTTTTAAAATTTGTTGTATAGTATAGATGCTTGCATCATTGCCCACTTCTTTTGTGGGGAAATTAGGTGTAGAGTCATTTTTTGAAAGTTAATTAAGTAAATAAATGGGATGTTCTGTTCATAGGTAGAATTACTTTTGGGCCCCCAATCTAACAAAATGTGTTTTGCTTGCAAATTTTTTTGTTTATGGGTTCTTTGGAATTTGGAATCTCGACACAAGACCTCTCTCTCGTCGGTCACTTTTGATTTACATCTTTATCCTACTCATTTTTGCTAACACGCGTCGTAATACAATTTCAATACAAATAAATTTCACACCGTTTTTCTTTTGTTTTAACATTCACATGAAATTTCCCTTTTTGAAAATAGTCATCTATTTATTATAGTTACAAATATATCATATGAACTAGTCACCTAAATAGTCACCTATAAACAAATTGTCACCTATAAATAGTCACCTATAAATAAATAATAGTTTGTTTATAAATACTCACCTATTTATTATAGTTACAAATATATCATATGGAATATTTCTAAAATAGTCATCTATTTATTATAGTTACAAATATATCATATGAACTAGTCACCTAAATAGTCACCTATAATTCCACACCGTTTTCCTTTTGTTTTAACATTCACATGAAATTTCCCTTTGTGAAATTTGTGGTTTATAAATAGTCACCTATAAATAAATAATAGTTTGTTTATAAATACTCACCTATTTATTATAGTTACAAATATATCATATGAAATATTTCTAAAATAGTCATCTATTTATTATAGTTACAAATATATCATGTGAACTAGTCTATCATAAATAAATTTCCGTTCAAAATTGTGGTTTATAAATAGTAACCTATAAATAAATAATAGTTTGTTTATAAATACTCACCTATTTATTATAGTTACAAATATATCATATGGAATATTTCTAAAATAGTCATTTATTTATTATAGTTACAAATATATCATATGAAATATTTCTAAAATAGTCATCTATTTCAACCGTATAGGTAAAGGGTTTAGGGTATATTGTATATGGTATAGGGTTTAGGGTTTAGGTTTTAGGTTTTAGGGTTTAGAGTTTAGGGTTTAGGTTTTTGGTTTTGGGTTTACCTTTTAAAAATAATAATCACCTATTTAGTTCAAAATTGTGGTTTATAAATAGTCACCTATAAATAAATAATAGTTTGTTTATAAATAATCACCTATTTATTATAGTTAGAAATATATCATATGGAATATTTCTAAATTTGTCATCAATCACCATCAATTTTTAAAATCTGGTTTTTAAATAGTCACATAAACGTTAAATAGTTGGTTTATAAATAGTCACATATATTGTTCTAAATAGTCGTTTATCAAACTGCTTATGCTAAGTTTATTGAGAATAATGTATCAAGTTAATAATTTATCAAGTTAATAGATAAATATTATCAATTTATCAAATAACCAATATCTACTAAATTGTATTTTTCGATTTTCGAATCTTTTCATTGACAAGATAGATTGAGGGTAGTTTGGTATTAAAAAAAAATTATACTCTCTCTCTTACTATTTTTGCTAATTAATCTACTACTTTGTCATTCCACCCAATTTTTACCTCAATAGATAATATTCACCTAAATCGTCCTTCTTTTATTCCTTCATTTAGCAATTATAGGCTTTTTCTTTCCCTTTCTTACAGTAATTAAACAAATAAAATTTGTGTTAGGTGGAAGAAATTGCATTAAATTACAAAAGAAACTCACAGTGATCATATAACTTTAGTGGATGTGGAATTTCTAGAATCCATAGTGATTATCACGTAATATACACTATTAAGGGACTATCTAATAAGTTTATATAAAAAATGAGATAGAAAACAAATATTTTATTGGGAGAATTACAAAACTACACCATTTGAATTACATTTCACAAAACTACACCATTTCAAAAATACTTCACAAAAATACATCTAAACACTCAAAATTAAATCCAAATAAACCATACCCACACAATCCTACCCCTTAATACTATACCCTAAACACTAATTAGCGAACTCAAATGAAAAGATTTTAATTTTGGTAGGGTAAATCAAGCTTTTAAAATTTTGAAAGGGTGTAAATATGTGAAAAAATTAAATTAGATGTAATTTTGTGAATGAGGAGTTGAAAGGGTGTAGTTTTGTGAATTCCTCTATAATCAACTTGCAAAGTGAAAGATAATACTTTGATCCCTAAAATAATATTTAAAATTTAATTATACTTGCACATAATTCTTAAGCGAATACTAGACATTTTTTGTATCAACATGTTCACACAAAGGACAAGTTCAAACACCCAAAAAGTCGTCTAGTGTTGTCTAGATATATAAACAAACAATTGCATTATAAAATCCACATTACTTGTATTAAAACTATTCCATATATTTTCCAATACAATTTCACGGTCACACCTTTAGATTCAAACAAATAACATATTAATTAAAACCCTAAAAACATAACTCGATAATGTTGATCAATTGTATAAAAACCCTACCACCAATATAAAACTCCTTAACTAACACACATACTTTATAATTTATTTTATATTAGCACACCACAGATGCAATGCATCGTTAATCACCAAAAATTATTAAACTAAACATCCTCTATATCCTCTCTCTTTGCTATATAAAGAAGACCATTATTAACACATCCTCCTCAAGCTAACAAATTAAAGAAGATTAAAGATAATATATTAACCCTTATTATATTATATACATCTCCGACAATGTCTCGTACATGTGAAAGCTCCTCAGGTTCTTCCTCCGACAAGACAATAAAACTCTTCGGCTTCGAGCTAATCACCGGAAAACATTCGCCGGAAGTCACAACGGCCGCGAATAGCGTAAGCTCTACGACGAACAACACGACGTCGTTTATAATGAAAAGACTAGAGTGTCAATATTGTGGCAAAGAGTTTGCAAATTCTCAAGCATTAGGAGGACACCAAAACGCTCACAAGAAAGAGAGGTTAAAGAAGAAGAGACTTCAGCTTCAAGCTCGACGTGATAGCATCGGTTACTATCTCACTAGCCACCAACAACCAATAACGACGTCGTTTCAGAGACAGTATAAAACGTCGCCGTATTACGCGTTTTCTTCCATGCATGGGAATAATAATCAGGACACGTGTCAGAACATGATTCAGTTCCAGAGAGATGTAACGTTTGGTTCTGGTCCGAAGAGAAGCATTAAGTCGTTGGATCTTCATTTGGGTTTTTCTAATTAAGAGATGTGATTAAGATTATATACTAATACAAGTGATGTTTTTTTATTTGGGGAAAAAGATGAAATAAACGATTCATAATAGTATTCTTGAATCTTGATGATGTTTGAGTTTTATTTCTTTAGGTTTGTTTATGTATGTTTTTTTAATTATTCATTCCTATTTGTAGAATCATTCAAAAGCAAAATAAAGTAATTAACAAAAAGTCTCAAATAGACTACTTAGCTAGAAAACTTTCTATCATCGAATCCCATAAAAAAAGTAAAATATATTAGATATAATTAAGTATATTAATATTAGGGCTCACGATAATCTATATTCAACTAGATTTATTTTCAAACAATTTGCTTTATAATTTGAGCAATTGAGTGTTTCTTTCTTGTTTTACAATCTAGTTTGAAAAATTCACTGCTTTAACCTTTAACCTAAGTTGTTTATTACGAACAACTATTGTTTTCACACACTAGTATCGATTTTTTGTTGCTACTTTGACTAACATAATATTAACGTCAACGGTTAACTATATTTATCATTAAATAGTGTTATAATTTCAGCGCTTAATTAAGTTGTATATTTTAATGGAATCTCCAAGAAAGAACCAAATAGTGGTGACATATTTTAACTTAGATTTTATTCTATCAAATAGAATTGGTGCAATTAAGATTGATTCGAAATTTTCCCATTAATAGTCTCTAAACAGATATGCACACCAGTTCATAATTGTCTATTACTTTTAAAAATGTCTAATAAATATAATAAACGAAGTCGGCAGGTTGTATAATTAATTAAATAAATTGGGTAATTGGAATAATAAGCTTATTAATTAAGATATATATTTTTTTGTCACAATTAATTAAGATATATCCAACATCCAATGTTGGAGGTCCCTTTAATAGTGTATGTCACTTCCCACAACAGTGGAACTCTCGTATTGCTTATGTGTTTGTATTAGATGCTTATCCCATTTTCTTTTTTTTTAAATATTACTTTTTAAAAGTTTCTATTATTGTCCATTTCGTAAGTTTCCTAGTTTTGGCAAATATGTTTCTCATTACTTTTGAACATATTGCCAAAACAGTATATTTTGAAAAATAAATCCATACATACAACATGTGTACAAATTTGTCTTTGAAAAGAACAAGTGAATCTATCTACACATGCAATCTTTAACTAACAAAAAAAAGACTACACATGCAACATGTTATCATGGCATATTAAATCTAATCATAATAGAGGTTAGTACTTTTAAAGAATAAATCTAATTATCATTTTTAAAACGAAGGGATAATGTTACTTAATGTTCTGTGAGACAGAGAAATATAATTCCAAATTGATTTATATATTTGTTCAACAAGATTTCGCCATCTGTACCACCAAAACCTTCTTTTAATCATGGATTATAATTTGGTAAATGTAATCCCCACTATAATTTTATTTATTAGTCAAAGACTGAAAATGATTGCTTTTCTAAACGCAATTTTATTTTAAAGAAGCTTTTGATTGGTCACTGGCACTGGCTAAGCGTTATTTTTGACCGTCGAAAACTAAAGCAATACTTAAATTGTTTTACTAATTATTTAAAGACTGGTTTTCTATGTACCTAATTAGTATTATATCTTACAGAAGGACACTATCTTTCTATACGTCCAAAAGGGACAATAACTATAGCTTATTATAGTTTGAATGATTCTCGAGCTAATAAGCAATCAAAGAAAATTCTCAAAATACCATAACAAAAGTTATTATTCACCACAATTATTTTGCCTAACACAAACCTTAAACTAGTTTAGTCCCTAAACCTTCAAAACTGAATCATACCTTCTTTAAAACTTAACCTTAAAAACAAACCCAATTGAAAAAATAGATTCTAAAATGATAATTTTTTTGTTGAAGTATTATCGTATTTTGGACAAAAAACTTTTGAACGGTATTTTGAAGAAAAACAATTCGTGATGGAATTTTAGTACTACTTTTCTTTTAATGATGTTTTAAAGAATTTCCCATATTTGGAACAAAGACGTATTAGATGCAAGTGTAGTGCATCATACTCTCATGAAACAAAGGATATTTATAAAAAAAAATGAAATGTAGTGTGGAATAAACGAACCTTGAAAAGAACAATACTCTCGCAAATGATGGTTCCCGTGACCAACTTATACACCTGCATATGAATATCACTAAGCTGTTGCGTTCACAGAGTAAACACATTTTAACCATACGCACAAACATCAAGGAAACAAGAATATTAATTTGATCACTATAATAGAGACACATATAATCAAAATTTACCTTATGTCAACCTTTCACACGCTTGGAATAATATTCTGTATGAGAATTAGCCTCTTTAGCACTGCGAAGGGATTCATTGAAAATGATCAGCCTGGTAAATACAAAATCTATAAAAAGAATGATAGCATAACTCTAGACTTGAGGTAGAGAAAAGTCATAAGTATATATCTTCGTACCTTTGCATCAGCAATGCATTGTCAGCAACTTCACGGTTTTGTTCTTCGTGTTTTCATTAACTAATTTTTGGCTCCGAGCTAAGCAGGAAGCGCCCTGAAAATAAAGCATTATAAGCATTATTATGAAAAGAATACTTTGTAGATATACATGTATAAAACAAGCTGAATAATGATAAAAAATCTGTCTGTAGGAACCTAATCTCGAAGTCCATTTTCTCGCAAGTCCAGAACCGAGATTGTGTTGTTATATCTCAGCATGTCTGCAACATATTCAACACCCTGAAGCTATCTGCAAAACATAGGAAGGGAAGAAAACAATGTTTGAACAAAATAAGTAACTGAAGAAATATTTTTTCAAAGATAAGGATTATAGAGAGTTATGGACAGGCTTTACCTGGCACTAAACCATGTTTGAGCGTCTTTACACTTCCATGGAACTTGAGAATTTCAGATAACGCTTTAGCTCCATTGGCGCCTATAGGATTATAACCAACCTCTATCTGAGGAAATAATTAGTCTGATAGTGTCATCATCTTACAAGTAGTAAGTAAACAAGTACATAAAGACGAGAAATATTTTATGGAACTGTCCGTTGCTAGAATTGCATTATCTTTCAGAGCTTGAAGCATTTACTTCCCCTGCATGGATGTTATAACCACCTTAATTTGCACAAACATGTTAGCGTCCATAAATAGCTTGATTTGGGAACAATGTAAAACTTACAAAAAGCTGGAAGAAGAAGATGATCAGATCTCACCATGTTAATGTTGCAATTGAACGGTTTTGCTTCAGAGCATCTGCAACCTTTGCAGCTCCCTGAGATCAATAAAAATCATAAGATGAACAACAGATCATTAAGAAATACGGTTTTTCGAAACTAACAATTGGAATTGAAATTATACCTCATCACATATATCGTTCATGTTCAACCAAACTAGGCCCTTTGCAGTTATGGAGTGGTATCGCGGTCTAGCAGAGCTAGTTTCCCTGCACACAAAGAAAGCATCTCAGTCTAACTACTAATTTTTTCAGTTAAAAATTTTAGATATGAAAAGTGTTATAGTTAAACATATAAAAAACCCTTTGTGGGAAGAAAGACCAGCCATCAAAGCACGATCCCTTCATCTCCGAGGGAATTTTCATGCATATGAAGTTCCTGCATGTAGAATGGCCAAAGACTGAAACGGATTAACTCTTGAAAAAATAAATACACTGGTTGTCTTTGCAGGTAATGGCACCGAAAAATCGCCTTTAATGCATATTCTACAAGATAACACATTCAACTATCATGCTTTTTTACATAAAAGAGAGATGAGGAGTATGTGTACCCGTAAAGATTTGTTACCCCCATTCCCTTTAGCTAAAGCATTGGCACTCAAAGCACCACAATAGTTTCCACTGAAACAGAATAGCCATAAGACAACAAGTCAGGGATATGAAACATAGACAAATAAATAAGAAAGCATAATTATACGAAAAACATCCACAAAAATAGAAGTAGAAGAAATGAACAGAAAGAACTTACAGAATAGTCAATGAATGTTGTTATTCAGTTTAAGAACCCATCAGGATTGAATTTCTCATCATCCCCTCTGCAATTTCTTTGGCACTCTGCATAGGAACATTGTAAGTACTTGGATACAGAAGTTTTATTAAAAAAAAAGTATTGTGGCTAACCAAAGATATTGAAGAACATGTAAATTAAATCATCTTATTAGAAAAACCGCGTCTCCTACATCAGTGCTGTTGAGCTGAAGTATCTCGATGCTAGAAGTTTCCATCAATGTAGCACATAAACTCTGTCTTTACAAGACAACATGACAGAGATTAAAGCGCAATGCGGTTTTTAGAGATACATGTATTGGCGGAAGTCCTTCATCTCCGATAGGGTTTCCAGAGAGGTTAAGAACCTTCAACATAATATTCTGAACCACTTTCCACAAAGCTGTAAGCTGAATAAACAAATTAGTATTGACGATCTAAAAACCAAAATCTAATAACAGAAGAAGAAGAAGATACCACTTACCGCCTGTGAATCCTTATAAACCATAGATCTAGAGGGGTCTGTTACGGGTTATACGCCGCTTGGATCGCCGGAATTCGTCAACGACGGTGAAGGAACACTACCGGAGAAAGAGACAATCGATTGCAAGAATCTCCGTTGACCTAATCTAGAAGAAGCCTTCGAATTCGAAATAAAAAAGGAATCAGAATCCGAACGAGTTAAGTAAAAAACGGAATACTAATCGAGACAAGGTTACCTTCGAGAGATAGAGAGAGCTTGTGGAAGACGACGCCATAGAAAGCGAGTGGCTTAGATACGCATAGATTCTTCACAATCGCACCGTGAGAACCTCTAAAGAATAAGAGACTGAAGCGACGAATTTGGGAAGGAAGAGAGAAAGACGATGAAGATTTGCTTGTTTCCTTCGCGCTGCAATTTTTTTAGGTTTAGATAAAATACCAACGCGTGTCGTGTTTATATAGGAAAATATAAAATAGGGGAAAAAGGAAATTGGACGAAAAAAGGAAATTGGACGAAAAAGGAAATTAGACGAAAAATGGAAATTAGACGAAAAAGGAAATTAATAAATTGGACGAAAAAAGGAAATTAGGAAATTGGAGGGAAAAAAGGAAAAAAGGAAATTAAAGGAAAAACCGGTCTGATGTCGGTTTACAAGCAAAAAATAAAAAATCTGAATTTTAGGGTTTACTTAAGGCGCGCTTCTCTCTGCTTTTGTTTTACAAATAAGACTAATTCTTCCCCTCTTTGCTCGTCTCTCCTCTGTCACCATTCTCTCAATCTTCAGGTTCGTTCTTCATTACACGCTTTATCGTTGATTTCTCCGACACAGTTTTCTACTTTACATCTATGAATCGAGGCCGTTTTTGTTTCTCTTCTTCTATTTAACTCTGTTAACTCTTAAACCCGAGACTTTACTTCGTTGATTTTCATACAAAGCTTCAACCTTTTCTTCGAATTCAAGTGTTCGCTTACACTACAAAGACTATTTTCGTAATGGGTCATCTTCTGAAACCCTAAAAGACCTTCAAAAAGACTGTAAACTGTGTTTAATTGAGTTTTGTTGTGGGCTTTAATGTTAGGAAACAATAAAACTGGTGTGAGGATGAGGAAGAAGGTAGACGAACGTATTAGGACTTTGATTGAAAACGGTGTTAAACTCAGACACCGTTCCATGTTTGTCATCATTGGTGACAAGTCTCGTGACCAGGTTACAAATTTCTTTGTAATCTTCTTCTTTTGTAGGGTTTTTCAGATATGAAGTCTAATTGATATTTCTTCTCTTTGTGTAACAGATTGTTAATCTTCATCATATCTTGTCAAAATCGGCGGTGAAGTCTAGCACAAGTGTGCTCTGGTGCTACAAGAACAGACTAGACATTAGCAGGTCCCCCCCCCCATTTATCTTCCTTGTGTTTCAGAAATCTTTACCTGAAACTTTGTTATTGAACATTCTCATCTGTGAGTTTCTTTTGTGAAATCGGTTTTGTTCGCAGTCACAATAAAAAACGTTCCAAGCAGTTGAAGAAAATGAAGGAGAGAGGACAATTAGATCCTGAGAAACTTGACGCTTTCTCTCTTTTTCTTGATGTTGGGGACATAACACATTGCTTGTACAAAGATTCTGAAAGGATTCTCGGGAATACTTTTGGAATGTGCATCCTACAGGTAGGCCTGGTTAATGATACACGAAATATAGTTGCTGCAACTTACTAATACTTTTATATTCAACTTTAACTTTGATATATTCAGGATTTTGAAGCTCTTACTCCAAATTTACTAGCACGGACAATAGAGACGGTGGAAGGTGGTGGGATAGTCGTAGTATTATTGCAATCTCTTGCTTCACTTTCTAGTCTATGTACCATGGTTATGGTATGAACCGCGATTTTGGTATTTATTTTGTTTGCTTAATTAACTAATTATTTTGATTAAATGTTTGGTTCTGTTCATATCAGGATGTGCATGATAGATTTCGAACCGAGTCACACTATGAAACTTCTGGACGTTTCAATGAGCGTTTTCTGCTATCACTAGCGTCTTGCAAATCATGTGTTGTCATTGATGATGAGCTGAATATATTGCCCCTTTCGTCACATATCAGATCTATCATTCAAGTTCCAACAAAGGAGGTAACTTTTATAGCAGATTTAAAGGTTGTTGATAGAAACTATTGTGTATCAATCACGCATCTCTAATGTTTACTTTTATGTGTTTCTGATAAAAGGATCAGGAGGGACTTTCTGAGGCAGAACAAGACTTAAAGAGTTTGAAAGATGCACTAAATGATGATGTTCCTGTTGGTCCTTTAATTAAAAAGTGTTGTACATTGGATCAGGTATGTAGTCTTTTCACCTGTGTACAGTGTACATTGAAAGTAGAAGTGTTTCACATTGGATAAGGATTGAATGTATGCTTTGTCTTTTCAGGGTAAAGCCATTGTAACATTTTTTGATGCAATATTGGATAAGTCTCTTCGGAGCATAGTTGCTTTGATTGCTAGTCGAGGGCGTGGAAAATCTGCTGCACTTGGTCTAGCTGTTGCAGGGGCTGTTGCTGCTGGGTAGGCTTTGTGTTAATTTACTATTTTATCCACAAATGCTCTGATAAACTTATTTGCTCTTAGGTACTCTAATATTTACGTAACAGCACCAAGCCCAGATAATTTAAAAACACTCTTCGAGTTTGTTTGCAAAGGTTTTGAAGCTCTTGAATATAAGGTATTTTATGTTACGCTTCTTCCCTTTTTTCATAAACTTGAATTAAAATTTCCTAACCACTAATTTCAACTATATATCGTTTTGAAGGAACATCTTGATTATGATGTTGTGAGAAGTATGAATCCTGACTTCAAGAAAGCAATTGTAAGGATAAATATCTTCAAGCAGCACAGACAAACTATCCAGGTTTGTTCATTCCTGATTTTCTAGTAAACTGTGAATATTGTCGATCCCTCACTGAACTGATTTTATTTTTTTGTTCCTTGATGCAGTATATGCAACCGCATGAACATGAGAAGCTCTCACAAGTGGAGTTGTTGGTTATTGATGAAGCAGCAGCTATTCCGTTGCCAGTTGTGAAATCTTTACTAGGTCCTTACCTGGTTTTCTTATCATCTACTGTCAGTGGGTACGTGAAACATGGTTTTATGCTTGCACTCCCAATAATCAAAATGTGTCATGGTTATAATTTGGGTTAGTCGGGCTACTGATTTCTGTTTCTCTTATCTTTCTTTACCAAAGCTATGAAGGTACTGGTAGATCTTTGTCCCTGAAACTACTTCAACAGTTAGAGGAACAAAGTCGAGCTCCTGTTACTGCTGTTGAAGGCTCTCTTTCTGGTATTTAACTCATCTCTCTTTAAGTTTCGCCCCATTGCCCTTGCGTGCTGGTTTTAAAAGGTATACCCTGACTATCTGAAGCTTCTTTGGATTCAGGTTTCCTTTTTAAAAAGATAGAGCTTAATGAGTCTATTAGATACGCTTCTGGTGATCCAGTTGAATCCTGGCTCAATGGTTTACTTTGCCTTGATGTTGCTAATTGTCTCCCAAATCCTACCTGGTATGTAGATTTCATGGAGGAATAATACAATGCTTGCTTCCTCTCCTGCCAACTGATTTTTTTGATTTGATTGTTTCTTCTGTAATTTGTAGCCATCCTCTGCCTAGTCAGTGTGATCTCTACTATGTCAACCGAGACACACTATTTTCTTATCACAAAGACAGTGAATTGTTTTTACAGGTAACTAGGGTTGATTTTCAATTTGTTTTCGCTAACTTTAACGATAATTTGACATTAAGTCTGTTCTCTACAGCGGATGATGGCACTTTGTGTCTCTTCTCATTACAAGAATTCTCCTAATGATCTTCAGTTACTGGCTGATGCACCTGCTCATCATTTGTTTGTGCTGCTCGGTATATAGATCTTCCTCCTTTTCATAGTATGTAATCAACCAGATTTGGAGTATTGCCTTAGATTTATGTTTGGTACAGGTCCCGTTGACGAGTCCAAAAACCAGCTACCTGATATCCTATGTGTTGTCCAGGTATGGACTCTGTTGATTTTCTTCTGGAATTGATTCTGGAAGTAACTTGTCTTAAGCAACATTGTCATTGATTCTGGATGTTCTTTTGCAGGTGTGTCTTGAAGGACAGATATCTGAGAAATCAGCCATGAGAAGTTTAAGAGATGGTCATTCACCACATGGAGATCAAATACCATGGAAATTCTGTGAACAGTTCCGAGACCTTGCATTTCCAACTCTTTCTGGTGCTCGTATTGTACGCATAGCAGTCCACCCCAATGCCATGAAGGTGAATTTGCTTAGGAGTCTCATTTTTATACTGTATAGGTTTTGCGAGAGTAACAAATTCATGAGTGTATTCTATATAGATGGGATATGGTTCCGCTGCAGTTGAGTTATTGACCAGGTAAATGCATGAAAATGTACATAAGTAAGCATTAAGTTGGGATCAATCTTAATGATGACTTGATTGATTGATCGATATGCGCAGATACTTTGAGGGCCAGCTAGCTTCAGTATCAGAAGGTGATGATGAATCCAGTGTAAAGGCTACGCCAGTTAAAATTACTGAAGCTGCTAAAAAGGTTATTTGTTTTTCTATCTATCTTTTTTTCCTTGTTACTTTGTATTGTGCATCTAACTTCTTAATTGATTGCTTTTCCATAGGTTTCTTTGCTCGAGGAACAAATAAAGCCTCGCACCAATCTTCCACCTTTGCTGGTTCCTCTTCGTGATCGACGACCTGAGAGACTCCATTACCTCGGTGTCTCTTTTGGTCTGACTTTGGACCTTTTCCGTTTCTGGTGGAAAAATAAGTTTGCTCCATTTTATATCAGTCAAATACCAGTTGAGTATATCTCTATCCTACTCCTGAATTGCTTTTCTTGTCTCTCTAGAAGCTAATAACCCATTTTCTATATTTGGTTGGATCAGAGTGCTGTGACTGGTGAGCACACATGTATGCTTCTGAAACCTTTAAACAACAATGAGTTTGAAGTTAGTGAGTCAGATGAATTTGGCTTCTTTGCTCCTTTCTATAAAGGTTTGTTGAATTTTAAACAAGAACCAAACCTTTCCATGCTTGGTTTAATAGTTTGGTCACTTCTCTTGTGTTCAGATTTCAGGATGAGATTCTCTAAGCTGTTGAGCGACAAATTCAAGAAGATGGATTACAAACTTGCAATGAGGTCAGCACTAACACTTGTCTTTTCCCATGCCATTATACTTTTCTTGGTTGATTTGATCTTAGTCTCATATGACTCTTCTGCTTAGTGTCTTGAACCCTAAGACCAACTTCTCAGAGGTTGGTTCTTCAGTGAGTTCAACAAATGGATTCTTGAAGAAACTTGATGGAGCCTTTTCACCTTATGATATGGAGAGACTTAAAGCATACACTGACAATCTTGTTGACTTCAATCTGGTTAGATTCATTTTCTGTGGAATATGTAAATGAACACACACGTTCATTCCTTTAGTAATTTTGTTTTTGTCTTATATCTTCAAGGTTTATGACCTCTACAAAACTCTAGTACAACATTATTTCCAAGAGAAGCTCCCGGTCTCGCTTTCTTATGTTCAAGCATCTGTACTCCTATGTTTGGGCTTGCAAGAGTCGGATTTCTCTACCATTGAGGTATAACATTCATACTCTTAAGATAGCATTGTTGACTTTGTACCCCTTTTGTTATGTTTCATCCGATGTCTCAGAGATAAACTTGTAGACACATCTTGATGTTCTAAATTGGATCATTGCACTTACAGAGACAAATGCAGTTAGAAAGGGGGCAAATACACTCTCTTCTATTGAAGGTTGCAAAGAAGCTATACAAATATTTGAACAGAATCGCGACAAAGGAGGTTGAGTTTACCTGCCCTCGGTTGAAAGAAGTAAGTTTCAAAAGGCAAAACTAACAAAATACCTCGATGTTTATGTGCCATAAGTAGTTATAATACATTTCCTTGAACACAAAATACGTTCACAAAATCTTTGACTAAATATGCTTCATGGTGACTTTTGGTTACAGAGAGTGCTTAAACCTCACAATGTATCAGTAGATGAAGATCTCAGGGAAGCAGCACAAAAAGTCGAGGTATTCACTTCTGTTTCCGCTTATATTCTGTTTTGGATTTCTATATAAGCTCTAAAAGTCATTCATTATCGATGTTTTGCTCTAAAGGAAAAAATGAGGGAAAATATGGAACTAGATCCTGAGCTGCTTGAACAATATGCTATTGGAGGCAAAGAAGCTGAAGCTTTGCAAAAGCCTAAGATCTCTTCAAGTGGTATTATCAGTATAGAGGCCACAAAGCCAAATGGTATTGATAAATCCACCAAAAAGAGAGGTAATGAAAAGCAATCATCCAAATCCAACAAGAGAAGAGCATGATCTTGAGCTTGTGTAAGAGTGACTAGCAAATTTTGATTTTTTCTTCAAATTAGTACCCAGAATACGAATATTAACGGTAATGTTGGTTTGAAAATACATTTTGGGCATCTTCTGTCAAAATACAAATAGTTTCTTAGACTATATACAAGACTATAACTACATGCAGACTTTTTGCAATATCACAAGTTGTTTCACATCTCAGCAGCAAAAGACTTGCCACATCCACATGTTTGTGTAGCGTTAGGGTTCGAGAAAGAGAAGCCTCCACCGATCAAAGCATTACTGTAATCCAGCTGCATTCCGTAAAGGAAGAGCATGCTCTTTGGATCACAAACTGCAACAACCAAAATATGTGTAAAAGAAAAACATCAGTTTCAATTTTACACATGTACAAACACACTTGATTGTAAAACAACAATAGACTCAAGAAACTTGAAATCTCAGAGCAAGAACCAGTCTAAATCGCAAGTGTGCAGACTTCAACACACAGGTACTATTTCAATGATTCAAGCTACACACAAGAAGAATCTACTGACAACAATAAGGTCAAAAATAGAGCCAAGAACATCGTCTTATGAATGTTACCACCAAACAACCTCAACACTTTTTGTCTTTATACATACTTCAATACACATTAGCAGACAATCATATGTAACATGGCGAGTCTACACTCTACAACATCAAGCATCTTATGAATATGATCCTACAAGGGAAGAAACCGAAACCGTTACCGATAGTGAACCCTTCGTATTCAATGGTGGAGTCATCTGGTCTCGCGTTGGCTCTATTCTCAAAGTCCATAGTGTAAGACATACCAGAGCAACCTCCTTGTTTGACACCAATTCTCAAACACAAATCTTCACTACGCTCTGATCTCATCTTATTAAGATGCTCAAGCGCATTATCAGTCAATGATATAGCAGGCTTAAGTCCCTCCATTGCAGGCGCTACTAATAAATAATAACCAAAAAAGCCTCTTTTGAGCTCAACAATCAAAAATTGATACTTTACGATAAACAAAGGCGCGAAATCAAAAACAAGTACAACCCACGAATAAAGGGTTCTCTTTGGAGAGATAAAACAGATAGATTTTTCGTGAATCGATTCTAACCTGGAACAGAAGTGGATCGAACATAGAGGCGATTTCGGTTTCTTCGATTGAGATTCACCAATGAAGAAGAAGGAAACGAGATAGAATTAGGAGGAACCAGAGAAATTGAGCTTGTGTTAGAGATCCTTAGCTGAAGAAAAGTTGGATTTGAAGTCGCGATTCCAGCGAACGCCATTATCGCCGAGCTGAGAAGAAGAAAAAACGTGTAGAAGAAGAAGAAGAAGAAGACCAGGAAAAAAAGGAAATAATGAAATAAATATTTCACGTAATTTAATTTGAAGTCCATATGTTTTTTTTTATTTTCAGGTAAGGGATTGATTAATCTTGAGAATTACGTTAAAACCCTAAAATCTATAAATTGTTAGATTTAACCCCCCTAACGGGTCTATTTACACTTAAATCCGATTACTTTTTTCCTTTTTCACCAATTTCCTTTTTTCCTTTTTCTCTATTTTCCATTTTTCCATTTTTCCTTTTTTCCTCCAATTTCCTTTTTTCCTATTTTCTTATTTTCCTATATAAACACGATTACGCGTTTGGATTACATCTTAACCTAAAAAATCAAGACAAACAAAGCGCGAAAGAAACTATAAGCATCATCATCTTTTCTCTTCTTCTCCAATTCCTCGCTTCAGTTGCGAGTAAAATTAGCAAGGAAATGGCGCCAAAGAGAGGGAGAAATCGGTCGCCGTCTCCGGACCCGGAGGGTATGTTCGCCGGAATGGTTGTTTTCATGGTGAAAACTGGAGTCCAACGTCGTCGATTCCAGGTTTTACTCGGATTCGAAGAAAAATTGCTCATAAGTTTTGTAGCTTCTTTCTTCCTTCTGAGTTTACGATTATTATACGCTTTGTTCTACTTTGTATTTGAATGATGAAGATCTGGAAGCAGAAGCTAATTCAAATGGGTGCAGTGATCGAAGAAGATGTGCTAAATAAGAAAGTCACTCATGTCCTTGCCATGTCTCCTGAATCTCTTCTCCAGAAATTCGACAAAGGAAAATTGTCACATTTTAAAGGAGTGAGTTTGCAAAACTGTCCTGAATCGGGTCTTAAATATGAAGTTTCATATATAGAGTTCTAAATTGTTATTGTCTTTTGTTGTACATTGGTTCTTGCAGTGTCTTTTGCTTTACCAGTGGTTAGAAGATAGCTTAACTTCAGGAGAAAAGGCTAATGAAGACTTGTATCTTCTCAAAATTGAATCAGAAGAAATCGAAGAGACGAAAAAGTCTTTACCTGCAATCAGTAGTGATAGCGAGGATCAGCCAACGACTCCGAAACGAACTAGACATTCCCCTGATGCTGGTGGCTTTAAAGGCTTAAAAAGCCAAGCCTATACACAAGGATCACCTGATTCACCTACAAGTTGCAGTGCTCCCTCTACGAGTGCTAGTCATGGAGAAGCTGCAGAGACTCCCACTAGTCCACAAACAGAGGTAAGCCTGGCTTACTTGTTTGCTTTTGCGTTTATAGGAGAAGTTGTTTGATATTTGTGCTCTTACTGGTCTTCTTTTAATTCCTAGTCCACGTCGGTGTACAAACCACCTGATCTGAACAGAAATATCACTGAGATATTTGGAAAGCTGATAAACATTTATCGAGGTACAATCTTTGGGTTTTCTTATACTGTTCTCTTATTTGAACTTATGGAATATAACTCTTTCCTTTCTTTCAAAAGCTTTGGGTGATGATAGACGGTCTTTTAGCTATTACAAAGCTATTCCGGTCATTGAAAAGTTCCCTACTAAGATCGAAAGCGTTGATCAGCTCAAGCACCTCCCTGGAATTGGTAAATCATTGAGAGAACATGTAAGTGAAAAACACTTCAAGTACCTTCTATTAACCTTTGTTATGTATTTCTGTGAGGATATAACATCTTCTTTTGATTGACTTTGGCAGATTCAGGAGATTGTGACAACAGGCAAGTTGTCCAAGTTGGAACACTTTGAAACTGATGAGAAGGTAACTTTGAAGTCCTTGGTTTGTCATTCTACCATCTTACATTTTTTCAGTTAAGTATAAGATGACTGATATTTTTCCACTGTTAGTTCTTTAAAATGTTTCCTTAATGTGATTGAAGGTCCGTACAATCAGTTTGTTTGGCGAAGTTTGGGGTATTGGTCCTGCAACTGCACTCAAACTATATGACAAAGGACATCGCATGCTAGAAGACTTGAAGAATGAGGACTCACTAACGCATGCGCAGAGGTTGGGGTTGAAATATTTTGATGATATCAGAACAAGAATTCCTCGCCATGAGGTTTGATTCTTAGAGTTCAATAAGGAATTTTGTTTTGTCTTTTTTATCGATAGTGATGTTTACATCTTTTCTCACTTTCTTGTTTGTAGGTGCAAGAGATGGAACAACTTCTACAAAGAGTTGGCGAGGAAACTTTGCCTGGTGTATGTACTTTTCACTTAGCCGGTTTGCTCCAAATTTGGATGTAGAATCTTTAATTCAAACCTAACCATGTCTTTTGAGCATTTTTCCTGTAGGTGAGTGTTGTTTGTGGAGGATCATATAGACGTGGGAAGGCTTCTTGTGGAGATCTAGATATTATTATCACACACCCTGATGGACAAAGGTACATACAATCTTCTTCTTGGGCTAGTTTTCATAAAAATATTTTGCATCCTCTTGTTTCTGTTTACTAAACTTGTCTTTTGCTTATGGTACTAACCAGTCACAAGGGCTTCTTGACAAAGTTTGTGAAACGTTTGAAGGAAATAAACTTCCTCAGAGAAGATCTCATATTCAGCACCCACAGTGAAGAGGTAACTTTGACAATATCCAGTTTCTTCTTCATTTGGTTGGTCAATCATCTAAAACACATTTACATCATTTGTTTTATTACGTACAAAATTATTGTTTTCAATCACAGTTCTCCTCAAGGATTGCGTTTAATTGTGCAGGGCACTGATTCAGGCGTTGACACATATTTTGGCCTATGCACTTATCCTGGTCAGGAGCTGCGGCGCCGTATCGATTTCAAGGTAACACCTTGAAAACTCCCCATGCCACATCAAAGAAACAAATTTGACAGCATACTTTGATCCTTCATCATGATTGATTTGTGTATGTCTAGGTTGCTCTCTACTTGTCACTGCTTTTGGATAGATTATTAGTAATTCAAAAACTCATCCAATAAGTATTCATTCATTGTACACAGGTTTATCCGAGGGATATCTATGCATTCGGACTCATAGCATGGACAGGCAACGACGTGTTGAACAGAAGGTATGAATAATAATATAATACATAAGCATTGTCACCAAAATATAGTGATGGTGATAAACATAACCATATTGCCATGGAAACTGCAGGCTGAGATTGATAGCAGAATCCAAAGGATACAAGCTTGACGACACTGGACTGTTCCCTGCTACTCATAGCTCGAGCGGTAACCGGGTAAAGGATACAATTGATCTTTGTTTTTCTGACATACTTTCTTTGTTTGAAAGAGTCTTTCTTTGAACATGTGTGATCATGAATCTTGTTTCAGGGTGCTAGAGCAAGTGCAAGCCTGAAACTCTCCACAGAGAAACAAGTTTTCGATTTCTTAGGGTTCCCTTGGCTCGAGCCACACGACAGAAATCTCTAAAGCTAATCTAACTCAGAAAAGCCCTTTTGGTTCTCGTCTCATAAAGCTGAGCAAACAAATGTATGTTATGAATATATGTTTTGCAAGTAATAGCCTAAGAGGTCCTTTGTGTAATTGCACATCTACAGTCGCTATCGACAAAATAGTTACACGTGTCAGATGAAGATAAAGAAAGTGGAGAAACAAGAGTCCCACATCGGAAAGTCAGTGAAGAGATGACTTGTTTATATATTGCAAGAAAGCAAGAATGGTCACGACCTTACTTGAACAGGATCTGTTCTATAGGCTCGTACCTCTGAATCCTTAACTTCTAAGGAGACAGGCCCTTAAACCTGGTTGATGAATCATGGCCGTGCGATCTGAGTGTGATTAACGGCTACGATGCTCTCGAGTATTCGAAGCTGTAGAGGATCGCTACCTGGTAAGGTCTTGACCTTAGCTAGGGTGGTCGCACGGTTGTCTGACAGGTTATTTTTTTTTGCTAATTTAGTCCTCAAGACTTTCAATATATTTGATTTTTACCCCCATACTTTTTATTCAACCTCTCTAAAACCCTCAACGTTGTAGAGAAAGAAGATAAGGTATCAAAAGAGTGAAACAAGACAGTGTTTGCTAATGGCTTCTCTGCACAAAGCTCTTTTCTCTTCTCGGATTCGATTAGATTCATCTTCCTTTGTCTCTTCTACTACTTCGTCGTCTTTATCTTACCGTTGTGCGGTTCCGATTATCTCTAATCTCTCTTCTTCACCAGCTGCAATCAAATCGACCCAGTTTGTTAAACGGAGCTCAGGAGCCAAAGTCGAAAGCTTTTATCTTTCTTCTTTGTCTCGAGGAGGGTTTGTTTGCAGAGCTTCAGAGTATAAGTTCCCTGATCCTATACCCGAATTCGCCGAAGCTGTGAGCTGACTTTTTTTGTTTATCTTCTTCTTCTTATTCTCTACCCTTTTTATACTAAGTTTTTGATGGATTGTTGAACCTAATCGATGGATGTGATGCAGGAGACTGAGAAATTTAGAGAGCATATGGCAAAGTTACTACCAAAAAGGGATCTTTTTGAAGACTCTGTTGATGAAATTGTTGGAATCTGCACTGAGGTATTATATCTCTAAATGTTATCTCACTTTCACACATGCCGTTGTGAGATTATCTTGAATTGTTGTGTGTTTTGTTTATCTACTTGTAGTGTTAAAAAATGGTGTCTTTTTAAGTTTCAGCTATAGCTCTGGATAGAAGAGTGGTTACATGTAACTTGGTTAAGAATGTATAGGAGAGGTTCTCTTTTCAATTATGTCTAGAAAACTAGGATATGGTTTTCACTTTTTTGCAATTTAGCACCTGAGACTTTTAGAAGAAGTAGTGTGAGATTATCAAAAGGTGGATTTGGTTCTCATAAAGTTTTCTTGAGTCTGTTTGCATACTTTGTTAGCAAAACTCTTTTTAAGGAGTTAACAAGTTTGTGATTCTTGACAGATCTTTGGGACGTTCTTGAAAAGTGAGTATGGGGGACCTGGAACACTCTTGGTCATACCTTTCATCGACATGGCAGATACTCTCAACGAAAGGGAATTGCCTGGAGGTCCACAAGCCGCACGAGCTGCTATCAAATGGGCTCAGGATCATGTAGACAAGGACTGGAAGGAATGGACTGGTACTGATTAGTAGTAACATTAAAATATAATCCGTCGAGTTATTTAGTTCGGTAGTTATGTATCAGATGATAGAACCGTCGGCGTATGACTCTGAATTTTGCAGGTATGGTTATTTTATAAACTCTGCTTTTGTTCTCTTTTGTGTATGATCGATTAGATTCTTGTCTTTGCTGGTTAAAGAAAGACTATATAAGCACTGTTATTGTTCTTTAGTTTTCAAAAACTCGGTTTCTTCAAAATCGAAATCTTACAAACTTCAATCTGTTTCTCCATCTGCGAAAATATATACATCAAAAGATGGAGAAAACAAAAAGAACGAAGCTATGTTTTCTTCGTGGCTTTCTCGAGCTTTCTCTGTAGTACTCATCTCTTCACATCTTGATCTTATGCTTCATGTGTGTTCATCCTCTGTTATATAACCAGAAGAGAAAAAAAAGTAACAGAAACAAACATTCAGCTCGTAGCTTCGGATATGCTCTGAAGAGATGGCTTCCATGTTTTGTACTTTAAGGAAGAACTTGAACTCGTCAACACACGAACTTGCTTCCCTTGTTTCTTCTCTTGCCACCAAATAGAGAAACAATGAGTTCAGAAACAGAGTAAAGACAGAGAGATCTTGTAGCAAAAACCCATGTAAGACTTTTCTTATTTCACTTATAAAAAATCGAATCTTTATAACTTTTAAGCCAAACCCATCACTTATTAGTCTACCGGAAATTTCTTCACCGTCTTCGTCTCAATGTGATTCTTCTTCGTCTTTGCACATTTCTTTTCCCTTAAGACCTTCGTCACTTCTACGAAATCACAATAAACCATTATAGTCATAAACTCTAACCACACGATGAATAAAAAACAGAGTATGAACAAAAAAGGCGAAACCTTGTGAAGTAATGAGCCGATAAGCATGACCAAGCTCCAGATTCTCCGTTGGCCTTAGAAGCTGGACACGTGTAAACCTAACAGTCTTCCTCTGTTTCTTATCTTCTTTCTTCGCCGTCGCCGGAATATTCTTCACTTCCTCCTCCGTTAAAGGAATGATGAGAGAAACGTAGTGACCAGGATACGTACTCATGATCTCGCTCACGGAGATTGAGCAGTAATATCTGTCGATTTTGCCGCCGGGATGTTGTAGAACCAGCGCCGCCGCGTAAACCGCCTGACAGTTTCCCATGTCAGAGGGAAAAAAATCAATTTTTTTATGATTTTAGAAGTGTAAAAAAAGGAAGGAAGAAAAAAAACAGAGCATAAAGGAGACTATGTGGAACAAAAAATAAAGAGAAACAGAGAAGAAAAAAGTGTGATTATTTTTCCGGCGAAAGAAGGTCCACTACACACACACACACTAATCTCACTTTAGCTTTACTTATAAACATGCGATATCCCAAAATTTAATATTATGTTAAATGTTGTTAGACTTATGAGTACAGTTATCTAATTTTATATTTGAGTAATGTATAATTAATTGTTTACAATACTTGTATTTTTGTATAATCTATAATACGTTAACTTGTGATAGGGCAAAAGAAATAAAGAGTTACAAATTAATAAATTTAAAACGTAACGAAGACTTTTGTTTTTTTCACTTTTGCGAGATCCGATGCATTTCCACTGATGATGATCAATTGTTTTATTTTATATATCATCTTCCTTAAAATTGATTTATAATATTTCGTACACAAATAATCATAGTACATGTATTTGCTTATTTTTCTAAACACGTTATGCGGAACTAACACGTAAGAAATAATACAAGATTTAAGATTGTAAATTTAAATATTGTCCTTTGGTTTTTTATTAGGGTCAAATGTTGATCGTACTTTTTACATTTTGATAATGATAAACGACATCGTAAATTTAAATACTCCACTTTTTCGTTAATCACAAACATAAGTACATAACCAGCTAGTAACTAACAATTTTTTTTTTTTTTTTTGTCGCTTAGTACATCATTTTTATCCTAGTACAAATACGCGAGACGTATCCGGTAAGCAGATAGGGGGTGATGCACCGATGTAATGGAAGCTTAGGTTCCTGCTACGTGCACCTTGTGCTAAAAGATCCGTTTTTTTGTTCATTTCCCTTGCCGCAAACCTAAGTGAGAAGCCCGGAAAAGAAGACTGCAGATCACGTAGCATATCAAACTCCGCCGAGAAAGTCGGCCACTGACTTGGCATAGTCACCATCCTGATAAGATCCAGACAGTCTGTAAAGAAAATTTTACAAGATTGCCCAATCCTCTTTAGGTCTTCCATCGCGTTTAGAAGCCCGTAAAACTCCGTATGAAGCGGTGAAATACGCCTAGGTAATCCCTTCATTCCAAGTAGTTCCGTGTGACCTTGATGAGTTTGAAGGGCCCACCCAACACCACTAGTTAGGTCACCTTTCTTCCACGATCCATCGCAATAGCACGCCATCTCCGTAGAATCGAGTGACTGTGAGCTTCCAGCCTCCATATCTTGCTAACAATTTCTTAAGAGTCGATTGTTAATCTATTAATATATCAAAATTTGAATTCCCAAATATTTTTGATTTTATAATATAGGGAAAAAAAACTAAACTAACCCAAGAAAAATGAAACAAGAAAAATTTACAAGTTTTAAAGCCAAGTCAGATTCATGAACCTAATCTATATAATGGTTTTAGTTTTGTTGGGCCTGTAGGCCCATAACTCTCTATTTACTTTCAAAATAATATATTCTCTTTAAAAAATAATATAGATAGTGTGAAATAAAAAATTAATTAAATATAGTTCTAGACAGAGACACTGAAAAGAAAAGGTTTTTGTACAAAAGATGAAGAGGCAAAAGGTAATAATCGACTGGGACGACGTGTTAATCGAAGAAGACGACGAAGTGCCGGATTTAGAAATCATCGGCGTCACACAACCTCCGCCGCGTGAGCCTATTACCCTCTCCGGCGGCGATGATTCCTCCTTCCGCGTCGAATCACTTACCGATACCGAACTCGACGAGCAGCTTAAGCGTCAGAGATCGCTTCTCTCTGCTTTCCGCGATAAGTTACCAGACAAAGGACACAGAATCCGAAGCAGAATCGGAAAGCTCGAGTACGAGAAGCAACAAAGGATGTTTCGACCCACTAAAAGGGTTTGATTTTTTTTTACCTCTTTTAGGTTATCGATTTCTTACAGCGACATAGCTTATTGCGATGTAAAAACGAAAGCTTTTGTGCTTATTTTTACACATTGTATTGTCTAAGCGTAGTGAAATCAGAGCTTGATGTGGGTTTTGTCTGATTTTTTGTTCAGGACACAGACGAATGTAAGGTTCCAGTGCATCCAAAAAGCTCAGGTATCTTGTCCTTAATGTTGTTGAAGAGTGGTAAAGTTTGTCTCTATCTTAACTTGTAAAGTTTCTTCAGATTTGTTTAGGCAAGTGAACACAGCAACAAAGGACACTTATAGTCAGAGGGATACGGATTCGAAAGACGCGATTTTTTCAACATTTGGTGCTCATTTAAGTGAAAACCACAAAGTATGGTGCTTTCTACATTCTCTGCCGTCTAAACCATTTTAGTTGGCTTGTATAAAGATGCCAAACTTATAAGTTATAATCCTTGTTTAACAGATGAATGCTCAACCAGTGAAACCATTTGTTGAAGAACTGCAAGAATTGGGATGTGGAAGCAGGAAAAGGAAGTATGATAGAGAGACGATAACAAAGCAAAGCAGCGGGTGGCGGTCCATGCCAAGATTATCCAAGTGTCAAAGCAGTGAAAAGAACTTTTATTCTGGATTCAATGATCCAAAAGAGTATCGAAAACCCAATAAAGCTTCTTTAAAATTAAAACTAACCCCTTACTTGCTCGTCGATGATGATGATGATGACGATGATGACAATGTCACAGGCTATGAAACTCCTAGGTCCATGTCTTCCTTTTTTGCAACTACTTCATAGATCATCTCCACGTTTTAAAATAGAGCGATTGGCCAGAAGATAATTTAGTGTATTGACATTGCCTCTTTCTCTCACAGGGAGCGGAGTACGAAAGCATCACCATCACTAAGGTCAAGCTGCAGGAAGGTATGTCATCTTATGCCATACAAATGTTTTGTTGCACATATTTAATTAATTGAGCTAAGCTCCTTTTCTGACACTTTTTGCTATAGAAATCAGACAAGAAAGTGAATCAAGTGATCAATTTGGATGAAGATGAACCTCAGTCTCCAACGGTTGAGAAAAAACTTGAACTCCCTGAAGGGTAACAAAACAGTGTTTCTATCTATCTTCTTCATGTGAGTGACTCGAGCTTTAAAATAACTTAATATTTGTGAAATTTGCAGGTTACCTGAAGATATTTGCTACCCGTCAAGGTTAGTATAAAAGCTATCATGTAGTTATGATGTAGTCGATGTAGATGTAACTATTGCAGTTCTCAATATGATATATGGTTGCTTAATTTTCATATAATCTGGTGATCAAGGGATGACCCAGACCATGTTCAAGTGTCTCTTAAAGATTTTAAATGCCTCTCACCTGGAGAATATCTTACATCACCAGTTATAAACTTCTACATCAGGTGACTTTTGAGTTTTAGATTTTACGTATTCACATTATCTTTCTCGTGTTATGGATTTTATGTGATTATTCTCTCTCTTTTTTTGGCTAGGTACTTGCAGCACCAGGTGTTTTCAGATAATCAGACAGCTGCTGATTGTCATTTCTTCAATACATTTTTCTACAAGAAACTCATAGAGGCTGTTTCTTACAAGGTGATTATTTATATTGACAACTTTAAAAAAAAAAATGTGAAACAATGGTTCTAGCCTTCATTACATTTGGTTATCTTCTTGGCTGCTCATGTGTCGATTGGTCTCTATGTCTTGTCCTTTACATTATATATAGGGTAACGACAAGGATGCATTTTTCGTGAAGTTCAGGCGGTGGTGGAAGGGTCTTGATCTATTCCGTAAATCATATATATTTATACCAATACATGAAGAGTAAGCAGGAGATGATGCCGAGAATGCTATTCTAGATCAGTGTCATTACATCTCAGTCATTTCTCCTTATAACCAATTCTATGGTCTATCTTGTTTCAGTCTCCATTGGAGCATAGTAATAATTTGCATCCCGGACAAGAAGGACGAATCAGGAGTGACTATACTTCACTTGGATTCATTGGGGCTTCATCCTAGAACATTAATATTCAACAATATCAAAAGGTGAGACTTGAAGAATCCATATCAATGATTTGAATGCTGATTACATACAGTTTCAAAGTATTAAGACCACTAGTTTATACTGTTTTTACTAGTGTTTGTGTTTTTAATTCACCATTGATTGTTGCAGATTTCTGAGAGAGGAATGGAACTATCTGAATCAAGATGCTCCTTTATCGGATTCACCAATTTCAGACAACATATGGAGAGACCTTCCCAATATGATCAACGAAGCTGAAGTCAAGGCTAGTCTTTTCATTTCTTAAGTTACAAAAATGAATAGTATTAAGAGATTATTCATAGGATAACATCTAAACTGTTTCATCATCTTATTCACAGGTTCCACAACAGAGGAATGATTTTGACTGTGGTCTGTTTGTGCTCTTCTTCATCGAACGGTTCATCAAAGAGGCTCCTCTGAGGCTGAAACTGCAAGATCTGGGAATGGTGAGTTTCTCTTGTATCTCCTACTCTCCTCTAAACATTTTGTTGTTAACACAACTTGTTGTCTTGTCTCCATCTTCAGATTAACAAAAAGTGGTTTAAACCCGATGAAGCCTCCGCTATGAGGATCAAAATCTGGAAGATACTCGTTGAGCTATTCAGTGAGATTGATCAAACAGACTAGACCTGTATAGCACTAATAATCCTTTGAGATATATGCATCGAGACATTCATTGGTGGATGCTCTAATTAAGAAATAAAACCTTATTCACTGAACAGATTTTGCAAGTCTTTCTCTGAAGCTAAGAAGTAATGTCATAGTCAGAATGTGGGCAAATAACACAGATCTTCAAGTCTAAAAGAGTATTATTGTAACGTTAAGGTCAACAGTTTCTCTCAAGAGCATTTAAAACTACATAATAATCCGTTACAACATTCAAGTATCTAATAGAGAGTAAAGCAAAAACTAAAAATGTGTGTTGTATCCCAAAGATGCTGCTGTCTTGTCTTAGTCCCTGCAAATGTGCAACAAAATATCAGCACCAAACACTATTGACTTAGCCACAAGGTTAACAAAATATCAGCACCAAAAGGATATAGAGAGGTTGCTTACCAGTAGTTAATCAAACCGTCCCAGCCACAAGTAGCGACTTTACTCTGTTCCAGAGGATGCCACTCGGCTCCTATGCATACTCCATTGTGACATTTAAGTGTTTTGAAGACTTTGCAGGTCTTCCAGTCCCAAAACCAGCACTTACCTTCACCATCTCCTGACATTACAAACCGTCCATCTGGCGAGAAATTAACTTGGCATGCATAGCCAGCAGCAATGTGCCCTGCAAACCTCTTCTTCTTATTCAGCTGAAACCTTTCTCGCGTACTGTAGATCATAATCTGATTGTCCAAACTCTGAGCAGCAAGCCAGTTTCCATTAGGGTGAACTGAAATGGCAGGCATAGAGTGCATATGAGGCTCACTGATATACTTGATCACCACAGGTATCCCGAACTCCCACACACGTAGAGACTTATCATCGCTCGAAGTTACAAATCTTCTGTTATTGTCAACAAATGTGATTGTATTTACTGCACCCAAGTGCTGATCATACTCTTGCGTAAGCTCTCCCGTGCTAATATCCCACTGTACTATCTTCTTATCGCTCATACCGGCCAACAAAATGTTCTGCTTGTCATCATCCGGATTCAGCTTAACCACATAAGGAATCTTCCCAGTGGAGAAAGTCGATATAACTTGGCCAGTTTCGGTGTCCCAATACTTAAAATTCTTATCATACCCAGCAGATAAGAACTTAGTCCCATCATTAGAGAAGCAAATATCCCTCACGGCTTTGGCGTGACCCATGTAAGTCCTCATACATTTCCTAGAGTTATACACATCCCAAATCTTAACCTTTGTATCCATACCTGCAGAGAGAAGTAAATGCCCTTGCTTTGGGAAGAATCTAATAGCTGAAACACCTTTCGTGTGAGCAACACCTTCCTTGTGACCACTCCAAGTATGAACCAGACGTTTTGGAATGTAACAATGATCGTTGTTCGCCTTTGCGTCTTTGGGAGCTTCGATCCAAGACCTACCTTGATAATCTTTATCTTCCTTGCCATGGAAAGTGCTTTATCGGCAAAGTGCTCTCCTTTAGCTTCCCCTTGTTGATTCTTCTCTTCCTTCTTCTTCTTCGCGTAGTCTTCTGCATACTTCTTCTGATCCTCCGTTAACTCTCCCTGAACAACCTCCTTCTTCCTCGACCATGGGCTTTTCCTGTTCTTCAAGAGCCACGTCTCCGTCGAAGGATTCTCAGCCTCCGTATCAAGCTCCACCTTCTTCTGTTCCCCTTCTCTATCTTCTCTGTTCTTCTCAATCTTCCTCCTCTTCTGCTCGCTCTGCGGAATATTGTAAACCGAAACGCCGTCGTATTGCTTCACCGCCTCCGAATCGCCGATGTAATTCATCCCGGAGGGGTCTTCGGCGTAACCGTGCTTGTGAAACGTGTTGTACTGCTCGTCGAACACGAAGGACCCAATCGTTGCGTCCTCCACAAACCCTAGCTTGTGATTTCGCATCCCCTGTGCGATTCCGTCTTTCGCGTAAGGATGCTCCGGGCCGTAAATCGGAGCCCAGAGCTGGTCGTAAGTAGGGTTAAACACGACGGCGTGCTGTGTCGGATTGATCGGTTTCGATTGGTTGGTGTCGTTAGCCACCGTGAGAGCTAGTGCCGTATCGTCTACCTCCGGTGCAGATGATTTCGTCTTTGATGTTCGCGGCGGCGAATATTCCGGCGAGGAAGAAACGGCGGATTCTTCGTCGTAGGATTGAATCAGATCCATCACAGGTTCGTAAGATTTTGCTCCACAATGTCTTTGTTTGTTCCGAGTCGAAACCTTTTATACTGAGATTTTGCCTCTTTCTCTATTTTGACGAAGGGTTTCAACTTTTTATTATTTATACATTTACCCCGATATTGTGTATGTTTGACGTTTACGTCCCTTTGTCTTCCTAAAAAAATCAAGTTGTAAAATATAATTAGTTTTTTTAATAAGTTGATATTTCCTTGATGATATATATGTAAATTAATTATGCCATTAATCATGGTTTGATATCTTGTTACTTAATAATTATTATTGAATTTAAAAAGTAAAACATTATTAGTATAACTTGTTTATGTGAGGCTATAAAAAAAACAATTTCTTAATTCATAAAAGCATATGAATATGATTAGATTTTATGATTTGTGCACACTAATTACCTGAAGCATAACAAGCAATGACATATGAATTTATCAGATTTTCATTTAATTTTAAAAATATTTGACTATAACAAATTTCAGTATATAAGTAAATCATATTCTTATGTTTCATCCTCCTCTTAAATCATCACTACCAAACATGAAGATGAATCTCGTGGTTATACAATTCTTCATAACCTTTATCCTCTCCACATCTTCATTTCTCGTATTTTCATCCGCTGATTCGTGTAAGCATACTTGAATTATTTAATTAATTTACTGTTTGTATAAATATTGTCTAAAACTATAATGTTTGATGATAAAATAAATGCAATTAGTCCAAGGATGTGGTGCAAAGTGTGAAGTGAGATGCTCCTCAAAGTCAAAGTCAACGGCATACGAAGTGTGCCTTAGGAATTGCAATGTATGTTGCTCCAAGTGTCGTTGTGTTCCTATAAACGACCATGACTGTCCTTGCTATCTTCATGCCAAAAATTACAGAGGCGAACCTATGTGTCCTTGATCATATATATTCGTTACAATTCAAGATTAATAATATGTATTATAATATGATGAGTATCTTCCTCATGAAAGTACAACATGTATAATATAGTAACATAAACTCAATGGACTATTTATGTTTTGTCTTTATAAGTTTTATTTCTTTTGCTTTACTAACCAAGAAACAGAAACAAGAGTATGATCCATAATTAAATAGAGAGGAAACAATCTACAGAAGAAAAAAAAGAACATAAACAAAAGACAGAAAGATATCAAAACTCGGAAACTAAGATCAAGCTTCGACGACGCTGACAAGCTCAAATTCGATTAGAGAAAGATTGTTATCTTCCTTGACAGTAATATCCGCGGTCTCATCCGCGACTTCAACGCGGCCCCATCTATCAACTGCAAGCCTCATAGACCCTTTATACATATCAATCTTCGCATTTCGCAGAGTCACTATCGTACCCTCCTTCATCAAATCCACTTAATCAACAAAAACAAAATTACAACAATCAAATCACAATGTGTTAAACACAAGTAAGGACTGTATTATTGACATAAAGGTTGAATTTTTCACCTTGCTCGTTTCTTGCGGTAAAGATTATGATACCGGTCTCGTCTCCGATAAGACATTCAGCGATACGCATCTGACGTGCTTGAGGTCCGTTGCTACGGCCTCCACCTCCTCCTCCTCCTCCTCTTTGCATAACCATCTTTGTGTTGATAACTTTCACGGTAAGCGAGTGACCATTGGTTCCTGGTCTAAGCTCATTAACTTTGGTGAACACAGGCTTTCTCAAAGCACTTGTTGCCTCAGCCATTTTTTGTTATAAAACCTATAAATTAGCCATAAAGGTGTACACTTTCTGAGATTAGACCTAACAATAATACAATTCACACATAAAAAAACAATAATTTCAAAATCGAATTGTTGTTTTCGCAAACATGACAGTGATAAAGACAAAGCCTTTAACATCATAGATAAATCTAAACGCACATTGTACAAAACGCGATTCCTTTGAAACGATTTAAAACCAGAGATCATAACGCAAAAACACCGATCAAGCAGATCAAAGAGGATCGAATCTAAAAAGACGAAAAAGATCGTGTTTTTTGAACTTACGGTATGATTTCGATTTGGGATTAGAGAGACGACTTTAGCGATTAGAGAGATCTTGTTTGAGGCGGCGATGTACAAAGAAACGCGGCGGAGTCTATTTTATGTCTTAAAATAATCAAATATTATTATTACCCATCGCCTGAACACGTGTTGCTTCCTTATTTAATGATCCTTATACTTTTGCACTTATTTGGGATTGTGCTCTAAACTTTGATTAAATACAAATTACACCCTTGTGCTTATCATTCGATGGATTCGTCTTCCTCCGATGATGCTTCTGCTTCCATGGATTCCACTGAGATTGAGAAAGAGAACACTGAGAAAGTCCATGTGGCAATTTCGCTTCTTTCCTTGTAAGATTATTTTGCTTTCGTCACCTATATATTCAAGTGCTTTTACCCTTTATAAACAGTTACTTCATGACGATTCATAAGTTTTGAAATTACTTTTGTGGACCAAAATATTATATAGTTTTGTCGCTAAATAACCATGAATTTCAAAAAAGAATTCTCCTTTTTCTAAATGCATTGCTCATATGAAACAAAAAGTACAAAACCTAAAAACAGAATCAAAGATAGTATCAAGTGATGAAACAAACAAAAAAAAGCTTCATCATTTGTGTATTTTGGTAAGTGTAGCTATAAAAAAACCCATACTAAGTCCTTTCTCTCTCTTTTTTTTTTTGTTTTTGTTTCAAAAAACACTTTATGGCCGTTTTCAAGCACATGATAAGTCTCTCCGTACAAGTCAGAGTAAACATCTCTCTCTCTATCTTTCTCTCTCTTTCTCTCTCTCTCTCTCTACAGATGTCAGCCATCTCTGTCACGGATTTGAGTACAGACGATTCACTATTCTCTCTCTCTCTTTGGGGTTTTAATTCAAAAAGCGAAATTGGTTAACATTGTCTTTGTACGATCGTATATTCGCTTTATGATTTGTTTTGACAGGGTAACTTGCTGTGTACTATATAATAGGCCAAACTCCTCTGTCTCTCTCTCTCTCTCTCTTTCTCCTTATAAGTAAGTAAAGAACCAAAAGGGTATCCCAAAGTTTCAGGCTTTTTGTTTGTCTCTCCTTTTGTTTTTGCTGCAGAAGAGTAAGTGAGTGATGAGAGGTGGTGAGAGCGTAAAGGAGTTTCTTCGACCCTTTGTTGATTCCAAAGCTTGGGACTTTTGTGTTATTTGGAAACTTGGTGATGATCCTTCTAGGTACACTCTCTCTCTCTCTCTCTCTCTCTCTCTCTCTCTCTCTCTCTCTATCTCTTGATTCCAAAGATTGAAACTTTTTGTTTTAGGCTCTGTTTTAAAGCTTGGGACTTTCTGTCTCTGTTCTATCTAGGATCGTTTTGCTACATATTTTTCTTGAGATTCCATGGTTAATGTGTGTTTTGACATCTCTCTCATGTATTATTGTATTACCAAAGTTTCCAACTTATTATATGTTTTTGGTTTCTGCTTTCTCTGGTTTCTAACACAGTTTTTGATTCTTTTTTATCCTATTTAAAACCTGCAGGTTTATAGAGTGGGTGGGATGTTGTTGCAGTGGTAGTTATATTGATAAGAACATTAAGCTTGAGAATGTTGAGGAAGAAGGAACAATAGAGTGTAAAAAGATGAGTTCTTTATGCAGAGATGAACACAATAAGCATCACATAAGAACCTTTGCTTGTGAATCTCTTTCTCATTTCCCACTCTTCATGCCTCTCTATCCCGGGTGTGTTTAAGTTCGATTTTAAAACCACCCCTTTGATTTTCTAAGTTTAAATTTTCGATTATGATGTGAAGCTTCTTCCTTAATTATAGGATTCATGGAGAAGTAGTGATATCAAAAACTCCTAGATGGTTGGTTAACTCGGGTCAAGGATCTAAAAAGGTTTAACAAACAACTCTTTGCTTCGTATTCGTGGCTGCTAATATCGGGTTTGATCACAAGAAAGGTCTAATTTTGATGTCTTTTTCGCAGGATTTATTCATCACTCGAGTTCTTGTTCCTGTCGGTGATGGACTTGTTGAGCTTTTCTCCTTCAAAATGGTAAACCAAAACATGTTTGCTTTTACCATAAAAGTTCAATCACAAGGTTTTGGTGGTAACTTCATAATAAACATTGTCTTATTGTTTTGTTTGGTTTCAGAAACCTGTTGATGAAAGCATGGTTGATATGATCATATCGCGTTGTGACGGCTTCTTTAAACCGTTCCATGAACAAAAAATGCAGTTTAGGAACATTCATAGAGCAGAGGAATCTATGAGTAGCGGTATGAATCTCAGCTTTGAATGTGGCACCGGCGGCTCATCAAGCGTTTCAAATCCCTCTTGTGAAAACCAAACTCATTTCGGAAACTTGAGCGCACCGTGTTTGGTAATTAACAAAGAAGAGGATGTTGTGATGCAGCAAAACACCGTTGATTTCAAAGCTAGCAAGAACGTTCCAAAGGAGAATTTCAAGTCGAAGAATCTTTATTCGGAGAGAAAAAGAAGAGACAGGATTAATCAGAGATTCTATGCTCTAAGAGCCGTTGTCCCTAGAGTTACAAAGGTTCCTTTTAAAGCTCGTTACGGCTTCTTGATCACTCTTCTTGTTTCTTTGAGATTGGATTATTCATATTCTTATGGCTATGCAGATGAGCAAAAATGGAACTCTCAGCGATGCTATCGATTACATCAATGATTTGTTAGCTGAGAAGCAGAAACTTGAAGATGAGCTTAGAGGAATCAACGATATAGAATGCAGAGATATCGCGGCAGAGAAAGAATCTACAATAGCTAATCCACAAGTTGCAAAAGTTTCCTCTAAAGTGAACAACAAGGTATCCAATATATGGCCTCAAGATCATATGATCCATAGACCTAACCTGTACAAGAATCAAACACAGTCTTTATGGTTTCTTTTACAGGTGAATCTTGAAGTCTACGAGATTGGCGAGCGAGATTTCTTGATTCGTGCTACGCAAGAGTACGAACGAGATGGATTCAAGAGGTTGATAGAAGCTGTAGATTCTTGTGGACTTGAGATCATAGATGTTAATTTCAACAGACTTGATCTCAATGTCATGACAGTTCTCAATGTCAAGGTAAACCTAATCACTATCTCATTACACCTTACTTAAATCACCAGATTCTTGAAGTTACACATGTTTTTAGGCGAACAAAGACGGGTTTTCGCCTGAAAATCTGAGAGATTTGCTGCTGAAGATGATGATGATAAACGCAGATTGCTTAAAAACAGAGTACATAACCTAAAAAAAAATAGGTCAAATGTTTTGTTTGCTTCAGACACAAGTTAACTATACATTCTTCTTGTTATCTGAATTTTGAGTTAGTTAACATCTTCTTGAAAAACATAATCTAAAAGGGTTCTCAAAGAACACATAAAACCAAACAACTTTTTGTTCTGATTCAGTAGTTCCGGTGAGTTGTGTTAAAAGCTCTGCTCTCAGATTCATGGCTTGTAAAGTCATGGCTAGGGTAAAAGCCATTGATAGTACCAAGATCCGAGGAATCTTCAGAAGCTCGTCTGAAAATACGAATCTCATTACTGTATTGACCAGAGTTGTACACAGTACTTTGACCTACTTTGACTCCGTTTGTCAGATCCGAAGGGTCGTCTCTTGTGTCCAATGCTCTTACAACCTGTGGGAGAGACACTCTGTATAAAATCAGAGGGTTTCTCTCATTTATTTATATTGCATTAGTTGTTTATATTAATTGATTTCTGACCTGAACCATACGAGGTCGTTTTAAAGCAGAATGTCTAACACAAGACGCTGCCGTTTCGATCATTCTATAGACTTGGCATTCAACGTATTGCATCTCTAGCCGTGGATCTACTACTTCGCTGATGTCACCTTTTTCAATGGCCTCGATTAGTAGCGGACGTGCCTTACCAAAACCAAAAACATATGTCAAGATTTAATCATAAGTATATTTAATTTTGTTATAAAAAGAATGTAAGTATGTGAAAAAAGTGTATACCCATTCAACGAGACTTTCTTCACCCAAAGGCTGACAAGTGTCGACAGGTTTGCGACCGGTGATGAGTTCGAGAAGAACAACTCCAAATGAAAACACATCTGATCTGTCTGTTAATTTCCCACTTGATGCATATTCTGGCGCCAAGTACCTGCATTAATTATTAATTAATAATTAATGACTAATGGTTATAATTTATTAATATGTGAAAGTACTTGTTTAGATAAAAGGAGGGAAAGAGATTCTAATCAAATCAGTTGCCCAAGCTCTCCCGACATATGTGATGTCTTGTTTTCTCCTCCCGAAAGTCTTGATTCAAAAATTGTGTAGTGCAATTTCTAGATTCTGGTGGAGCTCGAAAGCCGATAGTAGAGGAGTTCATTGGATCTCTTGGGATAAGGCGTGTGCCCACCTAGACGAAGGAGGCTTAGGTTTTAGGACCTTTGAGGAGTTCAACCTTGTTTTACTTGCGAAGCAACTTTGGAGATTGATTATGTTCCCTGATTCCCTATTAAGTCGTGTTTTGAGAGGACGCTACTTCAAGTACGATCACCCGCTCAAAATAGATAAATCCAACGAGCCCTCTTATGCTTGGAGGAGTATTATGGCGGCAAGGCCGCTTCTAGTTTCGAGGACTCGTAAAACTATAGGCTCGGGACTAAATACCTTTGTTTGGAACGAACCTTGGATTCCCGACATTCGGCTAGACCCCCGGGGGCACAAATGTCGTGCGCGATCCCTTCCTTAATGTTATGGATTTAATCGACCCATTAACGAAACAATGGAAGGAAGACCAGTTACATGAGCTTTTTGACCCAATCGATATTCCTCTTATCCTAGGGATTCGGCCGAGTCGCTCCTTTTCCAGAGACGGTTTTAGCTGGTCGTTTACCAAATCCGGTAACTACACAGTAAAATCCGGTTATCGGGCCGCGAGGGATCTCTCTCGTCAGATATGTGATCACCCTTTTCAGGGACCGAGTGCTAACACACTCTTGGCACATGTCTGGAAACTAAAAACTTCTCGCAAGTTAATACATTTTCTTTGGCAATGCATATCCGGAAATCTGGCAACATGCCATAGACTTCACTCTCGCCATATTGGGAGGGACAAAGGGTGTCCGCGCTGTGGAGCGGAGGAAGAATCTATTAACCATACTTTGTTTGAATGTCCCCCGGCTCGTCAAGTTTGGGCTTTATCCCCTATCCCCTCCTCACCGACGTTATTTCCGAAACTCTCGGTGTTCCATAATTTTGAGTTCCTGTTTTGGAAGGCGGAAAAGTGTGGAATTGATTATGACGTCTTAAGAGTTTTTCCTTGGATCTTATGGTTTATTTGGAAAGATAGAAATAACTTGGTATTTAGTAACAAGACGGATGTCCCTCAAGATATAGTAGACCACGCCGTTCTCGAAGAAAACTCATGGAGAAAAGCAAATTTTCAAGAAGGAACCGAAGAAGAGAACGTTACCTCCTCCACTCTTTCTTCTCGAGTCAACTTTGGGTCTGTTCCCATCCCAGAATGTCAACTTGATGGATCTTGGATCGTCTCAGACGAGCGTAGTGGCTTAGGTTGGATCGTCTCCTTCTCGACCACGTCCTATAAGATTGGAATGATGTCTATAAGAAGATGTTTGTCTCCTCTCCATACTGAGTTGACCGCCCTAATTTGGGCAATGGATTGCATGAAGAATGAGGATTGTCCTATTTCAAGATTTGCTACGGATCGTCAAGACTCGATCACGATGATTTCCAACCCGTCGGGATGGCTCGCTTTCGCCTCGAACTCGAGATTTTTTCAATCTTAAAAAATCTTTTTCTCTCGTTTAGTATTCGTTTTAATCCTCGTTGTTCTAACACCGGTCTTTTGTTCTTCTCACGTAAGTTCATCTGCCCGCCCTTTTTCTAGAAAGCTTTTTTCCGATGACTTAATATTAATATGATGGTTTTTGATGTCAAAAAAAAAAAAAAAAAAAGAGAAGCCACTAAACTACAAAAAAAAATTCAATACCCAAATGTGCCCATGACACGTGTCGATATGTGGGATTGTTTAGTATCGTTCAGTCTTGCGAGTCCAAAGTCTGCAACCTGTACCAGACAAGTCAAACGTTCCGGTCAACAAAATCATTATAATGATTTCTACAAAATCTTTACTGATAATAAATTTATCAAAAATAACAAGAAATCGTAATTGAAATTTAATGACTTTGCCTGAGCTTCGAATTCATCATCCAACAGAATGTTTGACGATTTTATATCCCTATGTATAATTTTCGGGTTACCTACAACAAAATTTGATATATAAAAAAATCAATTTAATTAACAAAGTATATGTATAACAAAATTTTATATATAATTAACACTCACAATCTTCATGTAGATAAGCAAGTCCTTTGGCTGCACCAATAGCAATCTTGACTCTTCTTGTCCATTCCAAAACCGGCAAGTTTTTACCTGACAACAAACATATTATAGTTTTTTTTTTTGTTAAAAACAAACATATTATAGTTAACAAGACAAATCCTAATTTAGTAACAAATATAATGCACATGTGTTAGTCTAAGTACCATGTAAATGATAATCCAAAGTATTATTAGGAACAAACTCGTAGATAAGAAATCTATGTTGTTCAGATATACAATAACCAACAAGAGACACCAAGTGTCTATGATGCACTCTGCTTATGATCTCTACTTCAGCTTTGAACTCTCTATACCCTTCCGCGCTTATCGATTTTAGCTGTTTGATCGCGATTGGCTTTCCATCGCAAAGGATGCCCTTGTAGACGCATCCGAAACCTCCTTCTCCTATGACAAATGCCTTGCTAAACCCTTCTGTTATCTGGCTTAGCTCCTCGTATGTGAAAAGTGTCTTTGCGCTACCTATTACCGCGGAGTCGGGAGGGGTTGATCTGTTGTTAGTATCGGGTGACGAGTTCTGTGCAGAGTTGTTCCCGTTTCCTAGGTTTTGCCTGTAGTGAATGAGTTCCTCTGCACCAAGAACAAAGTTAAGATCAATAGAAAAACAAGAACCACTAAACAAGAATCAAGAAACAAGACTCAAGGATCAAGAACACAAGAATCAAGAATAGGTGGCAGAGCAAAGATCCAAACCGAAAAATCAAGAATCTCAAAACAAGAATCAAGAAAATGAAAATGTATATATAATGTGTAACCTGTATTAACAGAGACATTAGCCGGTGGAAGATATTGCTGGTTAGACCGAGGCGAAGGAGGTTTCTTGCGTTTACTCCTAACAAAGAAAACGGCAGCAATGAACATAACAACCAAGACACCAGCGATACCAATACCGATGATAGTCTTCTCTGTGTAATTAGACTCGTTGTTCTGTTGTCCACCATTCTCATTACTATTAGAACCTTCTGAAGGGTTATCTATGCCATAAAGGGAAGGAGGAGACGGTGAAGAAGAAGAAGAAGAAGATGAAGGCATGCGGTTTGATCCTCCATCAGGCTGTAAAGGGTTACTTGGAGAATTAGGGTTTATTGGTATAATCGGAGTCGATGGGAATGTCAATGAAGGACTAGTTCCTTGGCTACCGGAATCTTCTGGAGACGGTGGTGTGAATGAAAAAGAAGGTGTAGAAACAGGGTTGTTCGGTGGTGGTGGTTGTTGTTGTTGGTTGTTTTCATTAGGGTTTGTTTCTGGCTGTTGAGTAACTAAAGGGGGAGGAAGAGAAGGCAGAGAAGGAAGAGGAAGTTGTTGCTTTGGAGTAGGAATCAACACTGGGAAATCTCCTGATTGAGGCGGTGGTTGAGACTGAGTTGGCGACGGTGGTGATGGCGGTGGTGGAGAAGAAGAAGAAGAAGAAGGAGGTGTTGGTGGTGGTGGTGGAGTAGTAACCGTTTCAGGAGGTGGAGATGCTTGTGTCCCACCACCAGATTCTGGAGAAGGAGGAGAAGGAGGAGGAGAGGTGGATGGAGGTTGTGTTGTGTCGGAACCGCCGATGATTTTTTGATCAGATAAGCCTCCGACGTTTGTTGGCTGTGAAGCTACAAACGGAGATATCTTCTTACCAAACAAATCTGCTTGTTTTTGGACTTTGTCCATTTATCTTCACCTTTTTTTTGTCTCTGTTTTTACATGTTTGAATTTGCTCTTCAAATTGGTTCCTTGGATAACAAGAAAGGATCTGTTTACTTTAAAATCCAATCAATCAGGTTTTAATTCCTCAGAAATCCCAGAAATTAATTTCGTGGAATAATGTGTCTATGGTGTGAATCGAGATTTGTTGAAATTAGTGAAAGATATTGTGAAAAAATCTAGGTCAATGATTTTTCTTGTGACTCAAGGAAGATATGAAGACGAAAGTTGTTTGATCAAAGACTACTCAGATTTTGTTTGTTGATCAACTTTTTCTTGTTCTTCGGATATTTTTTTTTCCCCGTTCGTGTTTTTGTGTAAAAATAGAAAGTCTCCCAAATCTCAACAGTTGAATTCTAAAAATTAGAAATAAATTAGGCTAAAAAATAATTTCATTGTTTGTTAAAGGAAAAAATTGAAAGGAGAGCAGAGTAAATATCTGTAAAAAATTCACCATTTAGCTTCATTGTCGGAATCCCGCGTAAATTATTAATACTTGATTAATTATTTTAAGCTCTTTCCATGAAATATATGTCTTTTTAATCGAGACATAAAGTGTTCGAAGTTCGTTAGTTATTAGGTCTTTGAAACTTCTGTGCGTCGTTAAATCTTCAGACTAATTACGTGCCACGTGTAAGTTTAAATTCACTGGGACCCTCTAATTTCTGTTTATTATGAAAGCGTACCCCCCACATAAAAAAAATCTTTTCAGAAGAGCCCCTCATATTTCTAAAATATATTTCATGTCCTTAAATCTTTAATTCAAATTTGATTTGTTAAATACTTGCTTTCTGTTTCAATTTCAGAATATTACTGAAGCTTTGTGCTATTAATGGCATTGGTTAATGCGGATTCAAAGTAGGACAATAATCAAAATTTAAACTAAACCAAGTAAAAAATTGTATTAAGTAGTACTAATAGTGGTAGTAGTAGTAGTAGTAGTCTTTGAAGCTAAAGAAAGATATACATTCATCTACAATGTTATCACACACACAAACACTTAAAAAAAAAACTTTGAATCAACACGCATCATGATCAGATTGAACTCTGTTCCTCGGCGGCTTCCCGATTTGTAAACAATCAATAGGAGGAAGTGTAGGACTACTTAACTCACCAAATGTCTGCCAACAAAAAGCATCAGACATATGATACTTTTCTTGAACCGGTTTAAGCTCAATCGCCGATAATTGCACATCTATGCAAGGGAAGTTATCGCTACAAGCGAAATGAACCGGTTTCACAGTGTAAGTCCCTTTGATCCTTTCGTAAGTGATTCCTTCTACTGCGACAGCTGATGTTTGGTTCTTACATTTTGTATGGTCACAGTAGAATTGGTCTATAACTATTGGAAGCTGGACTTGGTTTAGTTGTATGTTGGAGAATACTATGCCTTTCACTGATCCTACTCCTCCTTGCCATGTCTTGATCCGCACGCCTGTCATCGTGTTGTGCATTGCTACGTCTCTTACTGTTATGTTTGAGACGCAGGCTTTTGTGCTGTCTTTGCCTAGACTACCTATGCTTATCCCGTGTCCCGGTCCACAGTTTACATTGTGTACATACACGTTGGAGCAACCCGTTTGTATCGAGATACAATCGTCTCCTGCACATAGACAAGGGACACCATTAATCGAAAAATTCAAGATCATTCAAGAATTCAAGATTCCAAGATTCAGAATCTCAAGAATTCAAGAACTCAAGATCATGGCAAGAATCAAGATTTAGGATTTAGAATCATACCGCAAGAGAGTGAAGTGCTGTGAATTAGGACATCTCTAGTGTTCTGGAGATGGATCCCATCGGTGTTTGGACTATCACCAGGCGAAGAAACAACAATGTCATGTACGACAACACCTACGCAGTTATCGAATTTGAGATGACATTGAGGACTGTTCTGTATCGTAATACCGGTAACTTCCACTCCAAAACTCCCATAGAATCTCAATGCCTAAACAAACCATAAACAAACACATATCAATGCTTATATTCTCACAGCAACAAACTCTTGTGTTAGTATTCTTTTAATCTCTCACCGTTGGTTTGATACTTGGCATTCTCTCATCAAGCTCACTTCTTACCTATCAAAATGTTAAAACACGGAGAAGAGTCTTAATTAAGACGAAAAATTACTAAAACACCGATGAATAACAAGAAAAAGACAAGAAGATTAATTTTACCGGTATTGGAGGATGTAGATAAATAGAATTGTTCAAAGGAACAATGAATTTAAATTCACCATCATTGTAAAAATCATCTTGTTGTTGCCACCAACCAGAGCCTCTACCATCAATAACACCTTTGCCTTGTACTTTTATCCCTTTTAGCTTTGTGAAATCAATCCACCACATTAACCCACTTTTACCCCATGATTTTGAATCTGTTGGTGCTATTATTGTCCCATCAAGCTACAACAATTACACACATATGTTAAAAGTTTAGATTTTCCTATTTTCACTTGTAAAGTTACAGTTTTTTTTTATAATATAATAAAGATCAGATTTTTCACCTGAAAGACAATGTTGGCTTGACAATAAGGACCAGAGAATGAGATTGGACCGACGAGGAAAGTGTAATCAGAAGGTATAATCATCATAGATGCTTCAATTTTACAAGCTGATGCCCATGTTGCTTCAAAAGCCTGCCAAATATAATTATGTTTATTAACTTAATTAAAAAACACTAATTAGTCGCTAATTTGTTCTACACAACAACTAGGGTTATGTCTATTAATTAAGGTTTTGTGTGTTTTTGTGGTCCTATTTGTAATCTGTTATTTCTGTTGTCACTTTATATTCCTTTGTCTTTTTTAAATATAATTGACAAAATTCGACAAAAAATATATATAATTTAATAATTTCAAAAAAAAAAAATATTAAAAAGTTTAGGTGACTTTACAGTCAGAAACTTTTTTCGTAGCTCTGTTTTTTTTGTTATGTCTCGTGTATGATCTCTCAACTGTAATTTATCTTTTTAAAAAAGTTTTTTATCATGAAATCGAAATTTAATTGCATTAATTAAAAATAAACTACAACCACTAGGAATGAAAAAACGTACGGGTAAATAAATTAATGACTTTTTTAATTTAATTTAATGTATTTTTTTTATTTTTTACCTTAGTGTCATCACATTTACCATCACCTTTTGCGCCAAAATCCATCACATTGAAAACTTGAGATCCTTTAGCCGGCGGAAGAGACGGTGGTTGAACTTTCGGCGGCCGTGGAACCACCGGAGGAGAATTATTATCATCAGCCTTTGGCGGCGTTTTCAGTTTAGGTTTAGGTTTAGGTTTAGACTTGTGGTGATGATTGTTGTGAGAGGTATGATGACTATTCCCATGGCTTTTAGGTTTCTTGCTTGACAAGGAACCAGACACAACAGAGGAGCTTCTATGGTTATTATGTCTCCAATGTCTTCCTTTTCTTGCAATGCAGGTCTCTAGTGTTACAGACCAGACTAAAATCGCCAGTAATATCATCATTGTGATGCTTCTTGGTCTTACACTTCTCATTATCATGTTTTTGTGTTTCTCTGTGTTTTGTGGTGGTTTTGAGACTAAATAAGAGACTTTGGTGTGTTATGTTTTTTTGTTAGTTTAAGTTTTGAAGTAAAGAAATGGTTTTTGAAGGGATTTAAATAATGGAGTAGTCCAAGAATGTAGAGAAACTCACGGGTTTTTCAAAAATAGAATTTGTTTTTTATATTATTTTTAAAAAAATGAAAGGTAATTGAATCAATAATGCTGTATATTTCCTATATTGTGGATAGACAAACTTATTTTTAAAAACTACTAAATAAACGAATAGTCTAAACTTACTCTGTATATGAGAATAAGACCATGATGTTCGATTTTAGTTGGATTTTACTAAAATAATAATGATATTGACAGTGATATAAAGTGATTAATTAATACTCGTGAATTAATATTTGGATGTTATTAGTAAGGAACATGCCAAATTATTTTCACCGTGGGTAAAAGTAAAAGGTGTAGTCTACGTGGAGAGCATTGGTTGGTTGAAATCTCATCTAATTTGGTTGCGAACATGGATAGACAAAAAAATACACATAATAAAATAAAATAAATACAACACATTTATATTCGCACCATGAAGTGGGGATACTTGAAATGAGGTGTATATTCAATTTTAGGAGTTTGCTTTATGTTTTTATTTATTTTGGATTTATACAATTACATCAATACACAACCATGTGTGTATGTGATTTATAGGCATGTGTTGGATCTGTCGTATTAGCATGATAATATTGTCGTATGATATTTTATATTTACTGTCTTACGTGTACAAATTTGAGTGGCCATGTAGGTTCTTTTATATTTATTACTAGCTAGAGTATGCCAAAGATTATTAGTTTGTTATTAGAAGCAATTAGATTGATAGTGGTAGATTTAAAGGATATAAAGTTTTATACAAAAACTTAGACGCAATTTCTATTAATCAAATTAGTATTTTATGGTTTTTAATTATTTATATCATATGAGTAGTCTTTTATCTTGTTGAAACATCCGCATAATAGGGCTAATAGCTATTATGATCTCACGTGGATATTCAAAATCTCAAAAGTTTGTTGAAAAATGCGTTGTCTCATTATTTTTGTTCTTTTTTATATCATCTCACTCACTAGTTTTCTCGAGCAATAATTAATTTATGAAGCATATATATATTTATGGATATATTATAACTTATATATATATATATAAGAATATAATTATATAAAAACGAAAGAGACTCGTGAGTGGGTCTATGTTGTCAATGGGGCACTGATTATAACATCTCTTTTAGCACTCACATGCAACACTTCACGGGATTTGCTTTTTGTATTCACAAAATCATTCAATTATTTATTTTTTATAATTTATAATTTATTTGTTGAAACCATTCTCTATTAAATTTCATTTATTATTCAAGAAACAAAAAAAGATACTTCTATTGAAGGAAAGAGCATAAACAGAAAACAGAAAGTAACCGAACATTGTTTCTTTAGGTCCTCATATTTTTATCTTTTTGTTTTGATTTTTTCATATATTTGTAATTTTGTATATTATACAGTAACTATAATGAAAAATAAGAAACAAAATGTTGTCGGCATATTTTTCTTCTTGTATTTTTACTTCACGAGCTGTCGGCATTGTTTGTGAATTTTATTTATTTATTTAGTATATCAAATAATTAGCTAAAGATATTGATCGACAATATTGTGCTATATATGGTAATCTTGAAATATTTTGTTTGAATTGGCTGAAACATGTTAAATTTATTTGACAACTATAAATAAAGACATCAATTTAGATAAAAAAAAATAAAATTTTAATAATGTACGTACTAATTAATTCTGTTTGAAAAAATTAATACTTAAAATGCGAATAAATGCATGAGCTTTTTATGGTAACACTTGAAAATCGTTAGTGGATCGGGTCATTATATAAAACCTAAGGCAAATAGACTATTGTAAAAAAATGGTTTTATGTCGTTATATAAACATTATAAATTACATTAATTTCGTTGTATAGCTATAGTATTAGCTACACACTTGTTCATTTTTATTTTTTTTACTTCAATCAAGAAATGAGTCTAATAGAGTTAAATTTGGGTCTAATTGTTAAATATGTTACGCACATTGATGAACATATACTAGTTTGGTTGCCTAGCCAAAAGGATCGTATTATGGCCACATGTTTTTAATTGTATATTATAGTTATGTATAGTTACGTAGTGATTTGATGTACGGATAAGCATAAACCATCTTTGGGATTCGAAAAAAGTTTGGTTGCGCTCATAGTTTCACACAGTTTCCCTACCAACTAAAACTAAAATTAAGGTATATATATATATATATATAGTATAAAGGAAACTCGCTAGGAAAAAAGTAAATTCTTGTTTAGCCCTGTGTTGAAAAAATTGTTAGAGCATCAATAAATCATTATTGGTGATGCTTATTATAGGTGCTTAGTTAATTTTTTTTATTTAGCTGTAATTAATTTTTGGTCTAAGAAACTATAGTTTCTTAGTTTTTTTTTACGATTATTGGTGTTGCTTAGTTAGTTCTTAAAAATAAAATTTAATATTAAAAAATTTAGAGGAATTCACAAAACTACATCCTTTCATCCCTTCTTTTACAAAATTCTATCTAATTCAATTTTTTCACATATTTACACATTTTCAAAATTTTAAAAGTTTGATTTACCTTTAAAAAATTACCAAAATTAAAATCTTTTCATTTAGGTTCGCTAATTAGTGTTTAGGATATAATATTAGGGGGTAAGATTGTGTGGGTAGGGTTTATTTGGATTTAATTTTTAGTGTTTAGGTGTAGTTTTGGGAAGTAATTTTGAAATGGTGTAGTTTTGTTAAATGTAATTCAAATGGTGTAGTTTTGTAATTCTCCCGAAAATTTAAAATTTAAAATTAAAAACATATTTGTAAACTTATTTATTATTAGAAAATGACAAAAAAATTATATAGGTTAGTATAAGTTTTTTTTTTAAAAGCTCAACCAAATAAAAAGAAAATGTCAAAAAGAAAAATTAAACCCATATATTTCCCCTTGTTGACACGTGTCCAGTGCTAAACAAGATGAAAGTTGCTTATACAAGCTTCGATTCTTAGCTTAAACAATTTAATAGTATTTATTTTTAATCCTAAGAACTCTTTAATTTTAATGTAAGAAGCACCAATAATGATGGTCTTAGACGCTAATCGGGCGGTTGAGGTAGGCCTAGCGCCTAGCAAAAAAATTGGAGATTAATCGAGGATTAATCGGGGACTAGTTTTTGTACTATTAATACAATTATTCATCATATATTTAAGATATTTTATTTAAATCTATTAAATTCATATACAAAAACTTTAAAATTTTATTAATGTAACTATAAACAATATAATAAACAGATTAACATCATATTTTAAATATTATATCATATATTTTTTTCCTAATACAATAGTGAAAGAAATTATAACTAAAAATTATCTAAAAATAAAATTAATAAGTTTTTATTGATTTTAGGTGGATATAATATAATTATTTTAATTTATTAAACCAATAAATGAGATATTTGTTCTTGTAAATAATCGAATTATGGCGAAAAATAATCGAATTAGACGGAGATTAATCGGAACAAGGATTTTTAAGAGGCCTAGATGTTAATCGGGGCGGATGACCACCGCCTAGCGTCTAGGCGGGGAGTAATCGGACGTAGACGGAGATTTTTAGAACAGGGCCCTAATAGAAAAAATATTTTATTTTATTTTCAGTATGTTTTTTTTAAACTACAATTGTAAATCATATTTATTAAATATCGATTCACTATTCTGTAAATAGTAAAGTGGCATGTGATGAACACATATATGTGAATCCACAGAGTCCTTTCTTGATATACTAATATTTCTCATTCTTCTAATTAAAATAAACATCTTTGATAAAAAAAATTTGAAAAAAATATTAAATGAGATCATTGTGACAAGATTAACATGAAATGTTCAGCTTAATAAAACGGTTATCTTGATAGTTAGTCAACAAATAATTATGCGTTGCTTATGCTCAAATAATATAATTCGTGCACACATGATTCATAGTAAACAATAATATACTAGTGATCATCAACATTGTCAATAATATTACTAATTTATAATAATGTTAATTTTATACTGTTAATTTTTATGATTTTTTATATAATATGCGAAAGATAGTCAGAGAGCCAGAGACATACTTGGCTTCTTTACTGGAATTACAGTTAGTTTCAGTTTTACTTAACACAGGATACATAAGTCCAAACACATGGCATAAAATAACCCTTTTATTTCATTAAAATTATAAAAAATGCCACTGTTCAATGTTGCATGAGACAAATAAGTACAAAATAAGCCTTATTTATTAGTATTGAAAAAAACTAAAAGGAAAGAATCCTGAAGAATCAAGAAATGTGTCAGACAAAACATTTATTAAAACTAAGCCTAAAGCCTAACATTGCATTTATCAAAACCAAAGACTTATAGGTGGACCAAACACATGTTGCCTATCTTTAATTGTTAGTTACTAGACGTTAGGAAACAATAATGTTTTAAGTACCTCCTTACATAATAACCACTACTCCTTTTTTTATTTACCCACATATTATATATTCTCTGATTATTTAAAACTATTTTTAATTAATGAGTATAATTTAAACATGTTGGTGTTTTCATTGTTTTACAGCTCAATAATTAGCGCACTTTTTAGTCATAATTAACGTGCAATATACCGCAAAATCTAAATAATTTGGAACTTTATGCACACATTAATATTTATTTTAATTATTAAATCTCATAGAGATCATTAGGAAACATAATATATGTGGACGCATATAAAGCTTGTTTTTTTATCAAGAAAAAAATGACTATCATATTTGTCTAAAATATATTAATAAGATAAGCAGTTAAAAAAATATATATATATATATTAAGAGATGAACATGGACGAATGTGTAAGACCATGTTTATCAAAGGTGCTTATGTATAGTGCTTGTGTATTTTTTGTGTATTTTTTTGTGTATTTGAGTATTAAATTAAATCAAAACATGTACTTATTCATAAAGACCTATAATGAAAAGTCTTAATTAAGATTTTAAGCCTCCCTTTTGTAGAGTTTTATGAATAGTACATGTTTTGATTTAATTTAATACTCAAATACACAAAAAATACACAAAAAAATACACAAACACTCTACATAAGAACCCTTGATAAACATGCTCTAAGGTGCACGGGAGTTTTGTAATTATTGGATATGTAATAATAATAACAAAATTGTATGCCCTTTGACTTCACAGAACGACTTTTTGTAAATGATATCGTGCCAATCTCTCTTTTTTATTTCTTCTGCTGTTGATAAATCAAGACTTATATTTTTGTGTACCGTACCGTTTCTCTGATACGCCAAAATTATATATATAGTATATCATAATTAAGTTACCTGTCTTGTACGTTTTTAATTAAAAAAACACACATATTCATGTATATTATAATCATGGGGTAATACACCTACTCACTAGCTAATTTATAGTTCTAAATTAGTATTTTTGTTATAAATTATTTTGGATTATTCAGTTTCTGTTGATTGCTCGTGAACTTTTTTTTCTCTTGTTGTGTTTTATTTCATTCTTTTTTTTATATGGCTTCCCCGTGAACTCTAAACAATACCTTGGAAATATTACTTTAAAATCATTCATGGTCATTTTCTATATTTTAAAGTCATTTTATATATTGTTCTTTTATTACTGTTTTTGATTGACTAATTTCCTTATTCGGACAAACAAATACAGTTAGAAACTACTACTGTGTTTTAGATTATAGTATAATCGAAAATAGTGATTAATTAGAGCTAAATGTAGAATTTAATTATGGTATATAGCTGATCAATATACTATGTTGAATTAGGTAAGTAACTGTCTTTGCTATGCATTTATACATATACACTATTTATAAAATTCGTACTCTCTAGGCTAGCTATGTGTATATAATAGAGAGATCATGGGTACTATTTACTGTTGTGTTGCTTCATAAATTAAAAAGAGACAAAATTTTGTTCTCATTACAAAAGACCATCCATCCAATAATCATTCAACATTTGGATGGTAGATATATAAAACACCATATATATATATATATACAAATACGGTATGTTAAATTAAATACAAATGTCAGTGAAGATCGATCATCACATGTTATACTATTTATGTTGAATCATATAAGAAGCAGTCACTGATTCTCTACTATCTTTGAGTATTACCCTGAAACTAACCTTTTTCTACCAATTTTTACTCTTTCCTCTAGAACCAGAAAGTCTATATGTATATATATATATATATTTTAAACCGTATATCATAAACCCTTTACCGACATAGCTAATAACTGTTTTCATAATTAATCTTATTGATTAGGTTTACAGGCTAACAGGCCGTACCAATGTGTTGGGCTTATGGCTTTGCCTATAAAATTTTGGGCTCTGATAAAAGATAATATGGGCCTAGGCCCATTTTCCTTTAGTAAAAACAAACTCTCAAAAAATGGAAAAATGGTAACCATCTTTTCAGTGTATTGGACTAGTGTAAGCTTTCTCATAAGATTATTTTCCACAGTGTAAGTTTTTGTGTTGTTCAAAACATATTTATACAAAATATTTTTTTATAATAATATTAATAACAATTTAAAAAAAGTCACAAGACTTAATTATGATGGATTCTCTTTTGTTTCTTCTTTTCTTTTTGTACCGTTTTTTTCGGTTCAAGAAAAGAAGACTTGAACGCTAGAACTTTTCAAAGACTTGCATACAGGACAAACACCAGTGAACACATCACACTCTTTACACAGACTCAAGTGTCTACACGGCACAACCAACACAGACACTTCCTTTGCATTGCACATCTTGCATATCATCCTCATGTTCTTGTTCTTGCTTGCATCAATGTACGATGAAGCTGCATCGTCTATTTCACTATCTCCAAACCCTTCTTTACCTTGTTCTGCAACAGCAATCACATTCTTGTTGTTGTTGTGTGACATTGCTTGTTGGAGATTTGTCTTTAAGACATTAACAACAGACTCATTGTATTTTGCCCTGTAATGCCAGTTCTGAGCTTCTATCGCCACTTGCTTTATCCTCTCCATAAGCTCCTTGTTCTTCTTGTTCATGTTATCAATCTCAAAATCCTTCTCTTGAAGCTTCATGCTCACTCCTTTCTCTATTGTGTTGATAAAAGAAACAATCTGTCTCTGTTTCATATCTCTCACGCCTTTCGCCATTTGAGCTGCCTGAATATAAACCAATACATTACACATCAAAAGAACCTTAAAAGAGCACAGAACAAGAACACATGTAAAGACAACAATCAGTACCTGGATCTTGATGAACTGGTCAAGCTCATCTTGTTGTCTATGAAGGTCAATTCTAAGACTATCATCGAGTGATTGAAACATCGGAGAAGCAGTGAGAATGCTACCACTAGCAGAAGTAACCGAAGAGTTGCGTTCATCGTCGTCATAGGATAGTCTAAGACCAGTTGAGACTACATTCTCCTTAGGAAGGGCTTCTTCTTGAACACTAATGTTATGATGATTGTAGCTCAAAGACATTTGTAGCTTTTGCTGTCTTTGGACGTTACTAATGCTTTCGGCTTCTCTTCCTCTTTTGTTATTAGGCCGGATCATTGGAACACGATTATCGTTAACAAAATAGTTTACTGGATCAACAGTGCAGCCACCACCTCCCACTAAAAGAAACCAAACAAAAGACATGATCGTAAGTTTCTCAAGTGAAGCTGAAAACAAGAATGATGTTTAGTTTTGAGATTTAGGACATGTGTGAACGAAACTCACTGGCTCCGAGAGAGTGAAGGTGATTAGATTGTGTGTTTGTCTGGTATTGCAACTGGTTTTCGTTTATGAAAACCGGTGGTAAGGTGTTTCCATTGTTACCACTTAGCATCTTCTATTTCAATGAATGTGTATGGGAAGAGCTATACAAACAGTAAAGTATTCGGCTTTTTCTGGAGAACAAACAGAAGTATTAAGCCTGCAAATAAGGAAGAAGAAGAAGAAGTCATTATCCAAGACCAAGACATAACCAAAATACTAACTTTATGTCTCCTAATACCAACAAGAGTTACAAAGCAGAGAGAAATCTAAAGGAAACAATGCTTGATCATATCAACATTGTTGATGTTAAAATCTATAATCAAACAAAACATAAAGAAAAGAGTTGTGAAGAATTATAACCTGTATTTATTTATTTATTGAATAATGAGCTACAAAAGAGAGAGAGAGAGATTGTTTGATTTATTCAATAGTCAAATTTCAATATATAAACATATTTTTAACTTATTGAGGTAAATTTCTAAGAACATGGAAAGATGGCAAAAGTTACAAAGAAAGATTCATAACCCATAAACAGAAACCCTATAAAAAAAAGAAAATCTGTAATTTTCCCAAATATGAGAACAAAAAAGGAAGTAAAAATCAAACCTTTTTCAGAAATTTCTCATCAGATTCGTCCGATTTAACAAACCCTAGTTTCCTTTTCAGATCCTGCATAAGAAAAAAAATCATCATCGATTCAACAGCAAAATGTTTGATTCTTTACAAGTTTTTTTCTTTGTTTAATCCAATAACCAAACAAACATATATAATTAAAAAATAAAAACTTAAAAATATCAAGAAGACGATAATACAGAGAGACGAACCGATGATTAAGGATCTTGATAGAAAAATAAAGAAGATTCCTTTGTTGAGATGAAACGGCTATTGAAGAAGAAGAAAGAATGATACCTAATTTAATTAAAGCCACAAAAAAATAATATTGGGTTTGTTTAGAAAAAAAATTGAAAGGGAAAGAAGACAAAAGAAAAGAGGCAAAATGAAACGAAAGAAGGGAAGCGGGGTCAGTGTTTGTTTGATGAATAAGTGGGGGCAAGTTTGGTGCCATTTTCGATATATATATATTATTACTCTTCCATTATAATTTTTTTTTTTTAAACTTTATATTTTTGTAAGAGAAGAAAACAAAATAAAGAGTAAATGTAAAGAGCAAAACAAGAACCGGTGGTGCCCTTTATTCTCGTCTTTTATTTCGTCGTGAGTTGTGCCTCTCTCGTTACATTTTTCAGTTTCATTTTTTTTTTTTGGTTATATTCGAAAGTTATTAGGTTTTGACTCATAATAACAAAACTATTCAAACTAATCAAAATTTTGACAAACATTTTATTTAGAGCAGCCACTAAACTGACCATTTTAGTTGAATATAATTTTCTACCGAAAATAATTTTAAACGTTTTCATTGTTAAATTTTGTAACAATACTTATTTGAATATGGGTATATGAACTTATGATTAAATTTTCACTAACTAAAAGTTGAATATATTTTTTTTTTGTCAACATTTGGGCCACAAATGGCCGGCTCTTTAGACATTTCAACACTTTCGTAAACGCTGAGAATTGATCACGGGATAGTGTTACCTGCCTCAAGTGAACTTATGAATACTACTAGGTCAAGGCGACTCCTCATTTATATATATACACGCATGATTGCTTTTTTTTGTTAGATTTTTGAAAATAGGTATATGTGAATGTGATCGCACTAGAGAATCAAATATAAATTCAGAAATATTCCACTGATCAATCAAATACCACGAACGATGAAATCATATTTTTGATTTTTTATGCAATACAAAATACATATATCTCGCGAAGGCAGATGTGAAAGGAGATAATAATAATAATCATGAATAATTGTGTCACGTTAAATTTAAAGTCAGGGACACGTAGGGGTACTTTCGTCATTTTGATTATACCAATCCCCAAAATTCATGCGACGGTAACGGAGGAGAAGTGATCAACGAGAGAGCATTTACGCCGTGATCTTTGTGTGTTTCTAAGAGAAAGTAGCCGTTTAAAATAACGAGTGAGACCCACGCGCCTGGTCGTTGGGCAAATATGGCGGGTAATTTATGGCGGGAAAAAACCAAGAAGCCCACTTTAGGTGAACCCTTTAACCCATATTGACTTTCTGGAAACTTGGACCGGGTCAACACAGTCACCCGCCAGATTTGTCGGATTTTTTTTGGTTATATAGAGGAAAAATATTTTTAATTTTTCTTTATTTGTGAAAAAGGTTTTCAATAAAAAATTATTATTAGTTAACGATGAACAATATTTGCAATGATCAATCGTCGTGTTGTGTACTCCTCCGTATAACCAATCTTTGATCAAAAGCCACAAAACTAGTTGAGAAAGAATAATCAAAATATGAATATTTTTTTTATAAAAATTGTATAAAAATCTGATGGACAGGCTTGTACTTTCTCTTTGTTAGCTGACAATGATTTCTTTCGTTTTATATAAATTAATCTATTTTTCAATATATAATTTTTTAAAGTTAAATCAAGCTTTTAAAATTTTGAAAGGGTGTAAATATGTGAAAATATTGAATTAGGTGTAGTTTTGTGAAGGGAAGATTGAAAGAGTGTAGTTTTGTGAATTCCTAATATATTTTTCAATATTCTATTTTTTTTATATTAATTTGTGTGTTAATGTGTTATGATGATTCGTGCTGGTTTGATTACAATAGGGAGACTATAGTCTCTCCTTTTCACACCAAAAAAAAAAAAAAAAAGACCTGTTTATTTATTGACGATATACAACTAGGTAACCTTTGTGTAATTGATGGGAATTATCATTTTGAGAAAAAAAAAGCAAAAAGTTTCTAGTAGTTGCAACCACACCGACGGAATCAGTTTATTATTATATGATGTGTACTGTTTTCTTGTAACGCGACACGGTTTCCAATCCCTAACAGTAATATGATGTCTCAAAACAGTCAAACTATTTATATGCCTTTATTGAAAAATAGATCCAACTTTTTTTTTTTGTTAATCAAAATAGATCCAACTTAAAACTATGAAATGATACTGAAAATTTGGATAATTTTTCTTACAGTTTATATGATGAATCCGTGAATTAGAAGTAGAATCCATAATACCATTGTAAGCATTTTTGGAATATTTAGGTGATTATCTATTTAAAAAGGGAAACCCTAAGCTTAACAAAATTGACACTAAAAGCCCGGTTAAGTCCGACTATAACAACACATGTATTTCCCGGTTCAAAGGAAGTAACACGTATCCTTAACCGAAGATAACCGGGTGTTTAACCAATAATTACGATTTATTTGGTCTATTCCGAGTTTCCTTTTTAAATCGTATAATAAAATCTTATTCCCTTATTTTTCTTCTTCTTCTTCTTCTTCGTGGTTGGTGTTTCTCACAGTATCTTCTTCGAATCGTTAAGAAGATGCGTTAGAGAGTCTTCTCTTTAATCTTCTAAACTAAAACGGTGCTCGAATCACTCCCCAAGTAACAGTCTGTTATCTTCTGCTTTTTTGACAATTCACTTCTCTTTTTTGTTCTGTTATCATCAATCACTATGTATAACCTAAATTTTGATTTTTGATAAAAAGGATTTAAAGTAAGTTCTTTTGTTCCAATTACTACTTGGTATCTTGATTTAAGTCCGTTACTTCCATAAAAATCTCACCTTTATTATATAAAGGTCCTCTTGTGAAATAGTTCATGTATAAGTAAGTAGTGATGATGGTGTTTCTTTGATTTCTTGGTTAGGACTCTCTATTTTGGACTATTCATGGCTTCTGATACAACAGTTTCAAGCTACTGGTTGAATTGGAGGGTTCTCCTCTGTGCATTAATCCTCTTAGCTCCATTAGTTTTTGCAGCTATTCTCATTTGGAGATATGAAGGCAAGAGAAGAGCACAAAGTAGCCATAGAGATTCCCATGGGACATTGTTGTTCCAAGACCAAGCTTGGACTACATGTCTTAAAAGAACCACACCTCTTTGGTTACTTGCTTTTAGAGTGTTCTCATTTGTTGCAATGTTGTCTCTACTTGTTTCCAATGTTGTCCGCGATGGCGGCGGCATATTTTACTTCTATACTCAGTGAGTTTTTTTTGGATTATTTGAATCTTACTTCTTCACATTCTCTGAATGATAAAGATTCAATCTTTTGTTGGCTGAAACAGGTGGACATTCACTCTTGTCACACTCTACTTTGGGGTATATTATGTCTCTTGGTTACAGTTTTACGGTTTTAGTTTCGGATACTAACTCTTTGATTGTTTTTTGTTGCGTAGTATGCTTCTTCGTTATCTATTTACGGGTGTTGCATCTACAATAAAGGAGCTGATGGTAACATTGAAAGTTATACAAGTATAGTCGATACAGAACAAGGCACTTATAGACCACCAAGCACCGTGGAGGAGGCGGGAAATATGTCGAAATCTCCCAATACACATTCAGAAGTACCTGTTCGAGAAACAGCAGGATTTTGGGTTTATATTTTTCAGATCCTTTTCCAAGTAAGTCTCTTTTTCCCCCTCCTAAAGTCATTTTGCTGAGAGTGAAGACTTTACAAGTACTTACAAAGTTTATTTTTGTGGCAGACTTGTGCAGGTGCTGTTGTGCTTACAGATATTGTGTTTTGGGCTTTAATCTACCCTTTTACTAAAGGTTACAAGCTGAGTTTTGTAAGTTCTGTCTCTAATTTGATCAGTTTTGGCTTAGTTTTTGATATGATCCATTCAATAAGTCTACAATATCACATGTTGTGTTATTTTGATTGCAGCTCGATGTTTGTATGCATTCTCTCAACGCTGTTTTTCTCCTCGGTGACACTTGTCTCAATTCCTTGGTAAGTCTTCTAAACTTAAATCCGCGAATATACCAATTCTCCTGCCTTTTTTTATTACAAAACCTTACATCGATCTTGGTTCGTCTTGATCCAGCCATTCCCGCTGTTCCGGATCTCTTACTTTGTACTTTGGAGCTGCATTTTCGTATCTTACCAATGGATTATCCATGCCGTCAAGAACTTATGGTACACGCTTCTTCCCTTCACTGATCTTCATAGAGGGCTAAACACACAAAGCCACAATGTCTTAACAGTGTTCTAAGGGATCTTGTTTTGTAGGTGGCCGTACCAATTTCTTGATCTGTCATCACCGTACGCACCCTTATGGTACACTTTGATAAACTTTTTCACACTTATATCGCGTATAAACTATCGAATAAAAAGTCGAATTCAACCATAAAAGAGACTTCTTGTTCTTGCATCCATATGGTAAGTTTATTATGTTTTCTGCAGGTACTTTGGAGTGACAGCAATGCATGTACCGTGCTTTGCGGTCTTTGCGTTGATCATAAAGCTCAAGAGTTCATTGCTACAGACTCACAAATCTTGATAGTTTCTGGTTCCTTTGGTTTCAACTTTCATATTCTATCTGTTTAGTGTTTACATCATTGTTCATTAGAAAATTATATAATACACACGAGGAGGCTATTGCTATCCATTTATGTAAAGACTAGTACGTTTTGTTGTAAAGATGAGACACAAAAGTGTAGAAAAATTGATACTTTTAAATATTAATTCGGTTATAATGTTAATACAAATTGATTATTAGTGAAGAATATTGTTGTTAGTTGGAAGCTACTAAACATTTATATTTTTCAACTAACACATTTTTTCTGCACTAAAATGATTGTATTTGTAGGCGCGTGTACCTTCCAAAGTGTATTCAGCCATCTTCTCGTCTTATTAAACCGAGAAAAACCGGTTATCACGTGTTATATTTGACAGATAGGGGTATTTATGGAAATTCGTACAGTCTCAGCCACATGTAATAAGACTTCCTTTTTTTTAAGCGCAAAATCTGTTTTAATTAATTTGAAGATTTTCGCCGGAAAATTCGTAATTTTGACCCTTCGTCTTCGGTAATGGCGGCTATTTCTCCGGCGACTTCAACAACCGCGTATTCTCTATCTCTGACCCAGTTTGGCTCTTCTTCTTCTTCTCCGTCGTTATCATCTTCTTCGTCTCCGTTTTCTCTCAATTTCAGAACTGCTTCAGTCTCTAATCGCTGCGTGAAGTGCGGAGTCAGAAGCTTAGAGAACCCGTCTGGTCACCGGAGCCTAGATTTCTTGTCGAGTGGAGATCCGATTAGCTTAATCAATCCGATTTCTTCGTCTTCTCCGATATCAATGGCCGCGTCGGCGTCGGAATCCGGTCCCAAGTGCTCGAAACGCGTCTGCCTCTTCCACAGCGACGAGACCAAAGATCTCGCCGAGAGAATCGTCTCACAATCTGATTGTATTGAGCTTCGAAGCATAAATTGGAAGTAAGAAACACACAAAAAAAACAAAACCCCTCTTCTCTCTATAGTGTATTTTGTGGTCAATGCTCTACTCCATAGATTAAAAGTTAATGCTGTTAGGCTCCTTATCTCAGTGCATTGTTGTTGTTTTTTTGGTTTATTGTAGGAAATTTGATGATGGGTTCCCTAATTTGTTCATACAAAATGCACAAGGGATACGTGGGCAGCATGTAGCTTTCTTGGCTTCGTTTAGTTCACCATCTGTGATCTTTGAGCAGCTCTCTGTTATCTATGCTCTTCCCAAGCTTTTCGTTTCGTCTTTCACGCTTGTTCTACCCTTCTTCCCTACCGGAACTTCTGAGAGAATGGAAGATGAAGGAGATGTTGCTACTGCTTTTACTTTAGCTAGGATACTCTCCAACATACCTACTTCGAGAGGAGGACCGACTAGTTTAGTTACATTCGATATACATGCCCTGCAGGTTTCATTACAACCCTTTATCGATGCTGATAAGTGATAGGCTTAGATGGTTTGAACTATATTTTGTCTGTCTTCGTTTTTGGATTGTAGGAAAGATTCTACTTTGGTGATACTATACTTCCATGCTTTGAAAGTGGTATACCATTGCTCAAGAACAGACTCCAATCTCTACCTGATTCGGATAACGTTAGTTTCTCTCCCCCTATGATTGTCACATTGTTATCCGTATCCATTGTGTACAGGTCAACAAGATTCCATTCAGTTTAGTAACTGTTCTTCATTTTGTTTCAGATATCTATTGCATTCCCGGATGATGGAGCATGGAAACGTTTCCACAAACAACTCCAACACTATCCAACGGTACTATACTATCTAATGTAGTATCTCATTAGCATCTCGCAGTGAACCCATATGAACTGTTTAGTATATATCAATCTTGTTCTTACAACCGCGAGCTCTTCAAGCCCATGTTAGATATAGCTCCAAAACAAGCATTGCATGATCCTATTTTGACAAGAGTTTTATACAATTAGCCCATCGGTCTTACCCTCTAGTACACTCTGGTCATTCAGATTGTTTGCAACAAAGTTAGAATGGGAGACAAACGAATAGTGCGTATCAAAGAGGGAGACGCTGAAGGAAGACATGTAGTTATTGTTGACGATTTGGTTCAGTCGGGTGGTACATTAATCGAATGCCAGGTTCTTTACTCTGATTCAAACTCTCAAAACTATAACTTTATTGCCAACTTCCTAAACTCATTGATATCTCTTGGTGCTCCCTTCAGAAAGTCTTAGCTGCACATGGAGCAGCGAAGATAAGCGCGTATGTAACACACGGCATATTCCCCAAGAGCTCATGGAAACGTTTCAAGCTTGACACCAAAGGTTACAACCACCATTAGACATAATGTTTAAAACCGAATCATTTTACTTAACATCTTTGTAAATCTGTGTGTTTTCGTGATGCAGGAGACCCCGCTGAAGGTTTTAGCTATTTCTGGATCACAGACTCATGTGGATTAACTGTTAAAGAAGTGATGAATAAACCTCCTTTTGAAGTCCTTAGCCTTGCTGGCTCCATAGCTTCTGCTCTTCAAGTTTAAGCTCTCACTGATTCTGTTCTTGTAGAAACCCAACGGCAAGTAACTTCTCTTTTTTGGAGTTTGAGACTATTTGATTTTATCAAAGTTTGGTGTACAGTCTAAGCTCAAAGTTTTTTAAATAATACTCTTCTTTGTAATAAGACAAAAAATTCGTTTGAAATAAAGCTTTTTTGTATTGGGCCATTGGGCTCAGATGTTATATGAGCTTAGGGGTCTGTGAAAATATATATTCCGTACAACACGTCTTTTAAAATTTCGTACGTAACAGAAAGAAAAAAAAAAGTAAAAAAGGAAATTTCAAAAAAGCGGGAGGAAAATATCTATGGCGGGATCTGTGAGAGAATCAATCAACGAGCACCACCGAGGAAACGCGGCGGCTACAGGCTTTTCCCGGTGGCTGATAGATTTCGCTAGGTTCGTTTCGTATCCAGGTTCTCCTTCGCCGTATACAGGAATGGTTCCTCTCGGGAAGAGAGAGCTGAGTGCATCTCCCGATGGAACGTGGCTTTCGACGTCATCTCCGACAGCGTCTCTCCAGATGATGGAAGAAGTTAACAGATCCGACGTGATTCTCTCCGTCGAACTCGGCGGAAAAGTGCTCGTGAGTTTATCTCTCTCTCTATATGTTGTTCGCTAGATTAGGGTTTGGTGATGATTTAAGCTTAATCAAATTCGTAAATCTGGATCTATTCATGTTTGGTTTTAGTATTTGATTTTTCTTTGAATCTCAAAAATTATATACAGGAAGAACACTATATTACGAAGCTGAATTTCTCGTGGCCTCAGATGAATTGCGTTTCTGGGTTCCCACCTCGCGGTAGCCGAACGGTTCTCGTTAGCTATGTGGATTCTGAAGACGAGGCAACCTCCTAAAACCCTAATCTCCTTTGGATAGTGTGTTAACCTAACAAGGATTTGATAGATGTTCATGATTTTAGATATCTGTGTGATTGAAACCTTATATTTTTAATGTGCTTGTTGTTCTTTTCCAGATTCAGAAATTCGCTTTAAGATTCTCCACATGTGATGCAGCTGAGACCTTTGTGGTAGCTCTTAAGGTTAGCCATTACTATGAGGAGGTTCCTTACATGTTGATTAGATAGTGATGAATTGATGTTTTCTTCGAATCAAAGCCAATTGGTTGTTTCTGTTTGCAGGAGAAACTCAAGGGTTTAGAGGAAGCAAAGACGCAGAGAACTGAGAGAAGCGAAACTCGGTCTGATATATGTCTTGAATCTGTTAACAACCCTTTCAATGGAACTAACCCCAGGTTAGATATCACATTAGTCTTGTGAACTTTTACAAGTGAGCAATTTTGATATGGTATGTATCCTCTTTGCAGAGCCACTGCCACTGAGCAAGAGCCAAACGTGGTTAGACCTATTGAGAGTTACGTTCCTGAAACGTTACTGAGGTTTGGATATCAAACTGGACAAACCTTATACACACAACAACTACAGCCTGCTGCAGAGGAAAATCTGCCAAACATGGTTCAACATTTTGATAGTTATGTCCCTGAAATACTACCGAGGAATGAGTATCAAGCTGGACAAACGTTATACCCGACACAATCCGCGTTTACTCAAATCCCTAACGTGAATCCGTTTAATCTCCCTCCGAGTTTCACCACTTTACTCTCTGCTTGCTTCCCCAACTCCACTCCAGGTAACATTCACATTGATCTTAGCTTGTTATAATATGAGGACTATATGCTTATCTTCTTACATATTTAACAAGTTTCCTTCCTTTGATAACTTCTGTAGATGCAGGCAAGACGATTGTAAAGCAGGATCCTGATCTAAAGGAACAGATACTGGTACAAGATATTCAAAACTCAAGTTTTTTTTACTGCGAAATTTTTTCCACACAACATGATTTTGATGATTTCTTATGCTTTTGGTATCACTCTTTTTTTGGTTTTGGCAGAAGTACATGGAAGATTCGTCGTTTCAAGGTGAGCTTTCTCGCAAACGAATTCTCAATACACAGACAATAACAACACATTTAAATTCGAACTTTAACTTTCGGCATTATCTTCATTGAACTATTTTTCACAAAAAACTTAGCATCAATGTAACCAGTTGTTTGATCAATATATATCCCAGATATGCTGCACAAGGTAGACAGAATCATCGACGAAATAGGAGGTGGCTGGATTGTCTGAGTTTCAGTCTTTTGTTCCACTGGTTCAACAATCAACATATATATGGTGGAATTTGAAGACATAGTTGATTTCCTGTTTGGGAATAAGAACATAGTCATGTTAGTGATTATTTTGTTAATTGCTATAGTTAAAAGAGTAAAAATACCAAGTAGCACTTTCTTACTGCTTGTGTGTTTTATTACATTAAAAATATTTTGCAAGTAGTACCACCTAATCTATGACGACGCCGTTTTAGTAAAGGCATGTGTTTGCCAATAGAGTAATGGCCTGGCTGGCTCTTTTACTCCCATCGGTTTTTTTATTTTTTACTTTAATGATATGAATCAAACCACGGAAGAGAAATCGGTAGATCGTGAATAAGACTTTATAGTCGAGAAAAAGGGGAAAACACTTAGCTGCAGATGATCTTAGCTCCTTCTTCTCCGTCGAAGCATCAAAATTTCTTCAGATCTCGTGGATCAATCCTTTGGTTTTGATCGGATCTGATTCGAGAAACACAGGGAGGAGGAAGAAGAAGAAGAAGAAGAAGAGTCATGGCTGGAGCGGCCTCCGCTCTGTTTCTGCTAGATGTCAAGGGACGTGTCCTTGTGTGGAGAGATTACCGCGGCGATGTCACCGCTGCTCAAGCCGAGCGTTTCTTCACCAAACTCATCGAGAAAGAGGTTTCTCCTTCGCGATTTGCTCTTCTCTTCCTTGCTAATAAAGCTCTAAGTTTCTCTAGATTCGTATCTGTGTTTGCCCATGGTGCTTTTGAGTTTCTCTAGGATTTGGGCATCGTGATTTTCGAACAAGATATTTGATTAGAATCATTATATTTATACTTCTCCTTTGTGGGTTTGCTTAAATTTTTGCTTAATCTTTCAGGGTGATTCACAGTCCAATGATCCGGTTGCTTACGATAATGGAGTGACCTACATGTTTGTACAGCATAGTAACATTTACCTCATGATAGCTTCAAGACAGAACTGTAATGCTGCCAGTCTTCTCTCCTTCTTGCACCGTGTGGTCGATGTAAGCATCCTTAGTGACTCAGATTTCACAAAATGTAATATAAATGCTTTAAAGGTTAACCTTTCATATACATGTTTCTTATACTGATTGTAGGTCTTCAAGCATTACTTCGAGGAGTTGGAGGAAGAGTCATTGAGAGATAACTTTGTCGTAGTGGTATATTACTATGTTAATACTTCTCTCATCTGCTCTTGTAATGCTTCTTTGATGCTAGATGTTGTTTTTTTGTCTTGTATGGGCAAGGTATATATCTAATATTTGATTCTGAAATTGAGTTATGTTGCTGGCACTTGGCAGTATGAGTTGCTTGACGAGATGATGGACTTTGGTTACCCTCAGTATACTGAAGCAAGAATTCTTAGTGAATTCATCAAGACCGATGCGTATAGAATGGAAGTTACACAGAGACCTCCAATGGCTGTGACAAACGCTGTCTCGTGGAGGAGTGAAGGGTTACAGTTTAAGAAAAACGAAGTAGGTGCAGGGGACATTTTTATTTCTCTATTATTCAAGTTTCAAATAAACTTACAGGCTACTGTTTTTGTTTTCCAGGTTTTCTTGGACGTAGTTGAGAGTGTAAATATCCTTGTGAACAGTAATGGGCAAATTGTGAGGTCTGATGTCGTTGGAGCATTGAAGATGCGAACGTACTTGAGGTGTGTTCTATTGTTACTTTTTCTACTATAGCATGTTAAACCAAAGGTCCCTCATAATTTTAACTCACTACCTCTTAATCCATGTTACTACAGTGGAATGCCAGAGTGTAAGCTAGGCCTGAATGATAGAGTATTGTTGGAGGCACAGGGACGAGCAACAAAAGGAAAAGCCATTGATTTGGAAGATATCAAATTTCATCAGTACATTACTTCTCTCGCAACTCCAACATTCTTTGACAATCTCTTATCCAGACCATTTTTTCAATACTTGTGTTTTATAAGTCTTTTTCTTCAAAATTGTAGGTGTGTTCGACTGGCTCGTTTTGAGAATGACAGGACGATATCTTTCATACCACCTGATGGAGCCTTTGATTTGATGACATATAGACTCAGTACCCAGGTGTTGAAATATGGAATATTGCACGAATGGTCATTTACCTTCTAATACGAACTAATCTCATCAAAATTATTTTTCATGTTCAGGTAAAGCCTCTTATATGGGTAGAAGCTCAGATAGAGAAGCATTCTAAAAGCCGTGTTGAGATGTTAGTAAAAGCTAGAAGCCAGTTCAAGGAAAGAAGGTAAAATAATCCTTGTGTAAGTTAATTAAGTAAAATCCTTCAAGAGTTTGCTGTTAAGAGTTCTTTCTCTGCAGCACTGCAACAAACGTTGAAATCGAATTGCCTGTACCAACCGATGCATCAAACCCAACCGTAAGAACATCTCTCGGGTCTGCTGCATATGCTCCCGAAAAAGATGCACTGGTCTGGAAAATCAAATCTTTCCCTGGGAACAAGGTAAGTTCTTGCTTGCTTGTACTTTAATGCAACACCTTGAACATCTAAAGAATGAATTTTGTGAAACAATGTAGGAGTATATGTTGAGAGCAGAGTTCCATCTTCCAAGTATAACCGCAGAGGAACCAACGCCTGAGCGAAAAGCTCCTATCAGAGTCAAATTCGAGATTCCATACTTCACTGTTTCTGGAATACAGGTTAGTAATTAATATGCTATTGTTGGTTTCGACTTTCAATGTTTTGTGCACTTTGAAAATCCGAAGGCAAAAACCTTGAAAGTTGGAGAATCCTGATGATGTGTTGATTATGCAGGTTCGGTATTTGAAGATCATTGAGAAGAGTGGGTATCAAGCACTTCCATGGGTGAGATATATAACCATGGCTGGGGAATATGAACTCAGACTCATGTAATATGAGTATCTTATTTCTATATTATTTTAAAACCACTCTCAACGAAACAAAACCAGAAGAAGAAGATAGACGATGATATAAATTGTAATATGAAGGTTGTTTTAGAATCCCTTTTTCTTGTGAATTGTTTCATTGTGTTTGCCTTCTTTTTTGTTGTGTAAGCTTTTTACAACACTTGTTACAATTGTTAAACAAAGTTTTTTGGGAGAATTATAAAACTACACCGTTTAAATTACATTTTACAAAACTACATCATTTCAAAATTACTTCACAAAACTACACCTAAACACTCAAAATTAAATCTAAATAAATCATATCCACACAATTTTACCCCTTAATACTATACCCTAAACACTAATTAGCGAACCCAAATAAAAAGATTTTAATTTTGGTAATTTTTTAAAGGTTAAATCAAGCTTTTAAAATTTTGAAAATGTGTAAATATGTGAAAAAATTGAATTACGTGTAGTTTTGTGAAAAAAGGTTGAAAGGGTAAAGTTTTGTGAATTTCTCTAGTTTTTTTTGTTTGGGTTCTCTCTGTTCTTTTAAATACGACAATGGCATGCAATTTTGCTATCATCAAGAAGACATCTAGTTTTTACAATTTCGAAAATCTAGAGTTATTGATTAAACTAATTGGCAAGTAATAGAAATATACTATTCATGAAAAGGGAGTATAATGTATGTTAAAAGATATTAATTGATAACCCGATTTATTTTGAAATTAATCGAAATCTTCCAGATCAAACCAAATGTGTATGCCACCATGCATGTATGTTACCATGTTACAAATTTATATGGGAGAATCACAAAACTACTCCATTTGAATTACATTTCACAAAACTACACCATTTCAAAATTATTCCACAAAACTACACCTAAATACTAAAAATTAAATTCAAATAAATTTTACCCACACAATCATACCCCTTAATATTATACCCTAAACACTAATTAGCGAACTCAAATGAAAATTTTTTAATTTTGGTAATTTTTAAAAGGGTAAATCAAGCTTTTAAAATTTTGAAAGGGTGTAAATATGTGAAAAATTAAATTAGGTGTAGTTTTGTGAAAGAGATGTTGAAATGGTGTAGTTTTGTGAATTCTTCAATTTATATTGCTACACTCATTGTGATCGTTAGTGATATACAAATTTCATATATTACTTCACTCTAAATTTCTCCTAAATATTTTCTCACATTTACACATAAATGAACATGATCAAAAACAACAAAAAAAGAAAGAAGGCTTATGACTAGATATTAAAGGAAATTATAATTTAAAAATCTCTAAACTCTAATTAGTAATTTAACATTTAAGGGCATTTAGGATTTTTCCCAGGTCCTCCATAATAAAAATAATTTCCCCAAGCTCGATTAGATCCACCTTTAATATCGTAACAATTAGGATGATCCGAAAGTAAACGTAGATTCGGAGAAGGGACCAAATTGTTATCCCAATCAACAATTTGGATGTTTCTGAAATAAGATGATCTTGTGAACCCTTCCTCTGCAAAATATCCACTTCCCATTTGGGTCGAACTATGGGCCCCTAATGGGCTTGAATTTACAACTTCGCCACCGTATTGGACCATACTCGCATGCTCTCTTAAGTGTGTGAACAAGAACGATGGCCAATACCCGACCAATATACCCGACCCGAATTCTAGCCACCAATTCCCATGCTTCGGATCCTGAAAATTTTAATTTAATTCTATTCAATTAATTGATTTATATGATAAATAAATAACGTTGGCCTTTAATTATTATGAGCCATATAAGCTTAGCATTGCTTTGAGAGTTGGTATGCTAAGTTATTTGGGGACAAATGTATCAAAAAATGTAAAAAGAATAACTTAAAATAAAAGTAAAGTGTGTGTGTGTGTAATAAGTGGTATGATACTCAAGTATACTTGCCTTTTTATCTCTAAAGAATCATATAAAGAAGGAAAAGAAAAGAGCCTAAATTAAAGCATGCAATATATTTTTTTTTGAATATTTTCATTGAAGTTTTTTTGGTTAAAAAGAGAGAATATTTTGATTATGAAATTATATTAAATTTAAAATTAGAAATTGTACCTTCCAGATAAGGAGAGTGACATCGAATTGTCCACCTTTGTAAGAAGAGGATGGAGAAATTGCAGCTCCAATTGCAATTTGATTGTTGGTTTGGACAAAACCGGAACACAACAGATTGTAACATCCTGTTGCTTGATATGCATCGTTCTGTTTCCCATAAAAATTTTAAATTAATTTGTCTTTTAAAATACTAATTAAGAAACTAACTTTATCAAATACTAGTATAAAATACGGGAAGGATTTAGCTTTTAGAATTACTTACAGTCCAATAAGTAAAGAATCTTGGGTAATTATCTCCATACAGCTCTGGACTCACCTGATTAGCAATTTGATAATTTTATATTAATTGGTATATTTTAATTAAAGTGTATGGATATTAGTAAATAGTATAAAAATAATTACCTGCCAGCCAGCTTCAATAGTGTTTAAATCGTTACCAAAAGAACCAGAAATAATCCAAATCTGAGATAAACTAAACTCATATTGATTTTGCACTTTTGGAGCCCACACGTTGATGCTTGCTTTTGCTCCAAAGTATTTCTCTCCGCTCACGTATCCAACCGCATGCTAATTTTCATAATTAATCAGTATTATTAATTACCACAAATCAAATACTAGTATTATTCATGATTTTTATGCAAGAAACTTGGGGGATAGCTTTAATTTCGTGAGAGTTTGTATTTTCCAAATCTTGCTAACTAATGATTTTATATTAATTTTTGGATTTTTGGAATTAGTTTTGTTGACAGAATGTATAGAAAAGGATTAATCATGGGAAATCAAAAGCAGTTTTTTGTAGCGTAAGACCATGTTTATCAAAGGTTTTTATACGTAGAGTGCTTGTCTATTTTTTGTGTATTTGAGTATTAAATTAAATCAAAACATGTATTATTAATAAGAACTCTACAAAAGGGGAACTTAAAATGCTTCATTAAGCACTTTTCATTATAGGTTGCTTATTAATAATACATGTTTTGATTTAATTTAATATTCAAATACACAAAAAAATATACAAACACTCTACATAAGCACCTTTGATAAACATGCTATAACACAATAGTCTCCTATATATTTTTTTATTTTACCGACAAGCTTGTCTAATCAGTTTTTTCTTCTATAAACAAAATTAACGAATAATTTTAAAAGTTATTTAAACCACTTTCCAATTTCTTTTGACCAATTTTTCTTTTCACCCAAAGATAGTAAAATCAAAAATTCCTAAAGTTTCAAAATCTAATAAAAAATTCGAATTTATAAACCATAGGGAGGACAAATCTACAAAATTATAGCTTCTGGACCAAATTATTATTTTCTTATAAAAAGTAAATAAAAAACTTTATCTTTTGTTAATAAAAAATAAAAAGAGAGATAAATAAAAGACTTACTTCATGGCCATTGCTACTCGTATCTCTTCTGAAACTTTTGAGTTTCTTGCCAAAGTTAGAAACATAGTTTGCTCTTAAAATGTCTTCTTCTTTAGTTCTTCTTATAGGAACTGTTCCTTGAGGACATGTCTCTCCTTCCATTCTCCATAGCTGAAAGCTCTTTGGTCTTAATCCTCTCATGCTATTATGCCCTTTTGGTCTCTCAGGAGGATCCTTCATTGATTAATTAATCACACATCTTAATTAGCACTAATTACTCTGTAATCAAGGATTAAACATATATGTGTGTAGTACCAGTGGCTTGTGTCCTCTTAGTCTTGGATGATCAAATGCTGGTTGTTTATGTGTTAAAACACAGTCTATGATGTCACCATCTGGGCTCTGCATACAACAAAGGGGGACCATCAAAAATCAGAAAATTTCAAAGGAAGAAGACAAAGTTTGTCCCGGAAAAAGAAGCCATAAGAGTCAGAAAACAGAGGATGAAGATAATAGCGTGTGCGTGTGTTCTTGAAACAGAGCATTAAAAAACAAGAAACAGAGTAATAAGAGTATCGTTTAGCTTATGAAACAGAGGATAAAGAGGAAGATTACATATATATAAAACAGAGATTGATGAATAAGAAGAATAATGAGAAACAGAGGAGGAAGAAAATGATCTCGTTTTTGAAAAACAGAGCATAAAAACAGTATTTTTATAAAACAGAGGAGGAAAAAGATTGATTTTTTGATAGAGTTCACTTACATGAATTGTCTTTATGGAAGGTTTATTGATCTTTCTGAGATGTTGTTGAATCGCTTTAAGCTTATTAAGCTCCTCTAATGGCCGGAGAGTTTGGTTTCTCGAAGAAAGATCCTCTGTTTCAGAAGCCAATACAAAGAAAGAAGAAGAAGAAGAAGACAAGAGAAGAAGAAAGAGTAAGAGAATGTTGGAGATACAAGGACGAAACAAGAGGATCATATCTAATAAGAAGCTTCTTTTACTTCTTCTACTACTTCTTCTTAGTCTTCTTTCTCTTGTTTCTTCTGTTTCTGTTTGTCTCATTGTAATGATGCATCGATCGAAACGACGGCATTTATTGTCGTTTCTAGGTTTCCTCAACACGATCACACCTCCCATCACAACTCACAAACGTTTCTTGTTATTAAAGAATGTTTAAAAGTTAACAAAAAAATGACAAAATAATACTAACTCTTTATTTTTGTTTATATAATCTTCTCAAACTCTCCCCATTTCCAAAGCTAAGTTTCTTGTTGCCTTCTTGGGGAGAGAGAGAGAGATGAGGAGAAAGAGATTTAAAATTTGGTTTATGGAATTGTGGCGTGTCTTAAAGTAATAGCCTATCAAGTGTTATTATATGTATGTGAGTTTTATTGAATTTAGGGACGAGTACACAATTTAACGAACAATAATTTTCTATATTAATCTTTAAAGAAAATAACTCAAAATTTAAAGTTCTCAAATTCTTTTTTGGAATTCTTTAAACTCTCAAAAATGTCAATCTCTAAACTCACAAGTTATGCAACACATCTTTATATAGAGAAATATATACAATCTTTCTATTTTTTCGATATGATAATTTTCCTTTATTTTATCTCTTTTAACGTATTTAGATAATTCATAAATATAAATATAACTATTACTAATCTCTTTATCCGAATTTGTATATTTTCTTTTTTTTCTTTTAAACTTGTTTTTTCAAATTTAATCCAACAAATTTTGTGTTGGTGTTATATAAGTAGTACTTGATAGATACGAAATCATTCATGTCTTTAACATAAAAAGACTATTATTTTAAAATGACAAAATGATAAAAGACCACTGACATAAAGTGACTAAGCAAAATCTAACTACATGCTTTTATATATATCGTTGGTCCATGGCTAAAGAAAATGAGAATAAACACTTTCTCATTATAATCACATAATTAGACTAAAATATAGAATAGCTCTGGCTAACAAATTATTTAGCTGAAACAAAGGATGTGAAATCATTTAGTGTGTTTGTCTATGTGTTAATTAATGATAGAGATTAAAGAATTGGTATCAGGCTTTTTTTGGGACTAAGTGATTAGAATTATCCTAAATTCTGTTAAGATGTCAATTTTATGACAGTACAATAATAAGTGTAGATGGACCATACTCCTAATATTAGACCTTGAACCTTAGTTTCAAACTTTGGATTGTTGCTATATTTTTCTTGACTCACCAAGTCACAATTGCATTTTTATTTTATAAAATATTATCAAAAGAAAAAACAAGATTATGTAATTTTCTCGGCTTTGATAGTGATTTTTTTCAACTATAGTAATAAATTAATATAAGTTGGTCAAAGATATAAAAGTTGAGGGAGAAGAAGTGTTCCTAAATAGCAATACAAAGCCTGGAATATTATGTGTTGTGTGTGTGAAAATATGTATGTGACCAAAAAGTAAAGGGGGAAGAAGTCTTTGGTTTGATATGTTCCTTATGATAATGACAGTAAAAAATTATGTGTTCTTCCTTCTTGTTTTATTTCTTGTAAGTTTGTGCTATCTTTTTGTTTTACAAAAACATTTTATGTATCTTTCAAGAGACAATTTAGAGTAATTTGTAGATACTTTACTCTTTTTTATTGTTGATTCTTGAAGTTCTTTTTTTCTTTCTTTTTGCTCTCTTCCCTATATGTTCCTTCTGTCAGCTACTCTCTCTTCTTTTTCTTTTAAAAACATATATATATATATATATATATGTATCTATATATATATATATTTTGTAAACAAGATACTATAATTATTAAATCTTGGAAGATACATAAAACTTTAGGAAAGTGAAGTTATATTAATGGCGTTAGATGTAGCAAGAAATACACGTTGATCAATGCATTTAAACGGTATAAAAACAAAGATTAATTAGTAGCACAAACATGAACAATAAATAAAGAAAACAGTTATTAGTTGTCACGCCTTGTTAGGTATTAGCAAATGCATGCTCAAGTGCATATGTTGGGGACCCATCCATGCATGCAATTGTTAATCAATTTAATTCCCAAAAACAATTATCATAATTAGTTATCTTCCTATATCTCTAACTATTTTATTATTCTACCATTTACAAAAATGTAAATAATAATCTCAAAACGTATGACTATGTTGGTTCCAATCATGGACATTATAGCAAGATTCAATTTGTGACATATAGAAACCTAAATAAAAACCTTAAACTTGTTACTTAAGCATTAACTATATACGAAAACGATAATTGATACTAATTAATTCTCCTTTTTCTATTGCGTAAAACTCAAAACCAAGTCATTAACCTAGGTTAGTATACCCATATATATATTTATCGTGAATAACACAATTTTCAGATACATGCATGATTATGTTTATTTTACATTCGTATAAATTACGTCATAGTATGAAAACGATAGTTTAGTTGCGTATGGGCGTGTGATTCTTACACAATTGAATTACATTATGTTGCATACTAGTAGAATCATTTGGTAAAACTTGTAGTGTGATCTCTACATATATTATTATTATTATTATTATTATTGTGATTTCTAAAAATAGACTCACATTTGAATTCGTGTGCTTTAAATGTGGATATGCATTTCTATTATCTGAACTACTGAGATATTAATGGTGGTTGGCTTCAGAGAATTGCCACTCGTGAGATTCCATTACAAAATATTGAGTAATAAATTAGTAAAAACTAAAAAACCACCAAAATAAATTACTGAAAAGAAAGTCAAAGAGAGGGTGGTAGGTATATGATTTGTCATTTATCTTAACATAGAACACAAAAAAGAATCGTCTTTTATTGATATTAATGGGCTTTTAAAATCATACTTTATGATATATGAGTTTTTTTAAAATTTTCATTTAAATTTCAAACAAATTTTCTCAATTAATATATATACTAGATTTTTACTCACAGAGTAATATATACAAAATATTAATTTGATATAATTTTAATTATTTTTTATTGATGCATGTTGAACAATAAATTTTTAATCATATATATATATATATATGTTCTAATATTAAAAATAAATTTTATATGATATATTTTTAGAGAAATTCACATAACTACACCAAAAGTTCATTTCCTTTACAACTTTACATCCAATTTAAAATTTTCACAAAACTACACCTCCTTCATTTGTAAAAAGACTTCATTACCCTTATTTAATTAGATTTTTGTTTTCTTCTTTTGTCAATAGAGAACACGAAGAAACTGAAGAAGAAGAAGGAGACAGCCGATAATCGCTGATATTCAGACGACGATCTCGAAATCTGGAAGCATCTTCTCCATCGCAGTCGTCGGTATGAGCTTCTCCGATCACGAATTCGTCTTCTTCTTATAGATCTGAAACTATTTTCACATACAAAGATCTTATAGATCTTGTAGATCTTATAGATCTTGTAGATCTTGTAGATCTTGTAGATCTTATAGATAGATAAGACAAATAAGCCTAAGAAGAAGAATAACTTCACATACGAAGATCTAAGATCTGAAACTATTTTCTCAGATTTATAATTAAAGGTAATTACTCCTCCTTTTCATGGATTCTCCATTTTAATGAAATAAATTGAATAATTAAGAAATTGATAATTAAGAGATTAGGCGTATGAGCAGAAACTTGGATTAGGTTCAAGAGCATTTCTTTGTCATACCTTTTTGATATATTATAAATTTCACAATCTACTATTATAAGTATTATAAAGTTTGAACCATTGTTTGATGTTGATAAGTAGTATTATAAGTATTATTGTTGATGTTGAACCATTATTCTCTACATGGCACATGCTTTAAAACGAAGATATAGAAGACGAAGTTTCAAATACGACAATCTCTAAGATCTGAAAGTAGCTTCTCAAATTTATAATTAAAGGTAATTACTCCTACTTTTCACGGTTTCTCCATGTGAATGAAATAGATTGAATAATTAAGAGATTAGGAGTATGAGCAGAAGATTAGATTAGGTTCAATAGCATTTTGTTGTCATACCTTTTTGATATATTATAAATTTCACAATCCTACTATTATAAGTATTATAAGTTGAACTATTGTTTGATGTTGATAAGTAGTATTATAAGTACTATTGTTGATGCTGAACCATTATTCTCTACATGGCGGATGCTTGATCTCTCTTGTGTTTGTGGGCGGTGGAAGTCAACAAATTCTTCTTGGGAATTTGTTATTGATGTTGATAGATGTGATTCTCTTACCTCCATCACCAAGATATGTCTTATGGAGACTAGTTGTGTAGGCTGCAATTTGATTTATTTTCACCATTTATGTGGTTTCATTCAATTTTTAATGCAAGACTTGTCATAATATACTAGTAAGACTTCCAAATGATTCAGATGTTATAACACTTATAACACTTATAATAAATGTTATAAATTCTATTAGCTTACGGGTCTTTTACTTTCCACGTGTACATGTTTGTTACCCTATTTAATGCGAAGACTTGTCATAAGATACTAGTAAGACTTCCAAATGATTCGATTTTATAACACTTATAACACTTATAACACTTATAATAAATGTTATAAATTCCATTAGCTTACTGTCTTTTACTTTCCAGGTGTACATGTTTGTTGCCCTATTTAATGCAATACTTGTCATAAGATACTCGTAAAAAGAGATGAATCTGTAGAGGAAACCGTCGTCGAAGAGAAACTCTAGATCTTTTGATATTTTACGATATGGGCTCCGTTTATTATAAATATTATAAGTGTTATAATTCATTCTATCGTTTTAAAATGGGCTCCGTTTATTATAAGTGTTATAAGTGTTATAAATATTATAACGTTTGTTTTTTTTTTGTAATAAGTGTTATAGAACAAACTTCTCAAAAATATCAGATAAATGTTATAAGTGTTATAAGTGTTATAAACCAACAATTGTTGAGATTTCAAAAAAATTCAGACCTAATCAATAAGAGAAAGCTCAGACATCAGATAAATGTTAAGATTTCAGCAAAGATATTTGATGCTAGTTTCTTCCTCAACTCCGATATCTTCGCATCCTTGAGCTTCAATAAGTAAGAGATCCTCATAGCAATGCGTTCCAAGAGTTTCAGGGACACAATTTCTGAATCTGTCTGACAAACCTATCATATTCAAAAAACAAAAAAAAATACATTAAGTCAATCTGCCAAAAATATGTGGAAACAATTGAATCATTAAGTCACCAATGACTATTATATACGGTGATGTATCATAACTATCATATATAGTTTAATCATTAAGTAAGTTAGGTTCAGAATTACACTTTATAACTAATACTTTATGATACTGTTACATTTGATTTTATACAACTTGTGTTTTATAATACTTATAACACTCATAACACTTGCCATTAAAACGTTGTAACATATTAGCTGGTGAAACAGTTGAGTCATTAACACACACAAACTATCAATTTAATGTATTATTCTCTTTATAACATTTATAACATTTTTACCTCTTTCTTGTTTGTCTATTCCAAAAGATTATGGATGTTATCAATCCTAATGGTTAGGCTGGTAACAATATTGATAAGGATATATAGTTTTTCATTAACTAAATCTGCAATAATCTGTCAAAAAGTAAAATCCATTAAAACATATCAATTACTAAATGGGAAATCACTTATGTATCACTAATAACTCTTATAACTGAATAAAAAATCCATTAAACACATCAATCATGCTGAAGCGAGATCGAGAAGATGAAGCTAAGGTGAGATCTAGACGATGTAGCTACGGCGAGATCCAGATCTAAACGACGATGAAGAAGACGGCGAGATCTAGATTATGAAGGCGAGATCCAGATCTAGACGACGGTGAAGAGACGGAGAGATCTAGATTATTAATGTGAGATTCAGATCCAGATCTAGACGGCGAGATCGATACGGGGACGATGAAACGATGGAGAAATCGAGATCGAGATAAAAATTGAGAAGAAGAAGAAGAAGAAGAAGAAGAAAAAGAAAAAGAAGAAGAAGAAGAATAATACAGAGGAAGAAGAAGAAAAATACAGAGGAGGAAGAAGAAAAATACAGAGGAAGAAAAAGAGGAAGAAGAAGAAGAATACATAGGGTAATATTGTCTTTTTGATTATGAAAGAGGTGTAGAATTAAAAAGTCACTTTCAGAAGGTGTAGTTTTGTGAATTCACTTTCAAAAGGTGTAGTTTTGTGATTGTCCCATATTTTTATCTGTCGCAAAAATATGCAAAACGTCCCTCAAAGGTATTTAAAAGTATTAAAATTTAGATTTTTTAAAGATTTTCATATAATTTTGATTTTAAATACTTTATTTTTCTATTATGTTACCTAATTATTTTTATTTCGTTTTTTAATTTTAAGCCTATTAATTAGGAATAGTCTTTTTTATTTATCTTTTTAAATTTCGTTTTTCTTTTCTTCCTATTAAATATGAATGATATTTTATTCTTTATTTATCTAAAACTACCTTAGAGCATATCCATTGGTGTTTCTTAAATAGATCTTAGCAGGTGGGGCCCATTAAATAGTTAAGATCTGGATCTTATATTTCCTATTTAAGATCCGGATCTTAACTATTTAGTGGGCCCTTTGTATACGTGGCGATCTATGATTGATGCGTTTTTAATTATTTTATTTTTCTTTTTTTTAATACCAACTGTTCATGGATCCCAATGAATAGTTAAGAAATTTTGTGGGTTTCTCTGATGAAGATGGTCTTATAACCAAAGAATTTCAATGACATTACGTATAATTAAAAAAAAAATTAAAAGTTTTTCAAAATTTGTTATTTTTCAAAAAAAAAGAGTATATAATGATACTAAGCGGCCCAGTACACAGGCCATTACACAGGCCCATATTTAAAATAGAATGAAACCCTATAAATATGGATATATATATATATATATATATATATATATTCACGCCGTTCGATGATATTCTTAAAAATCAATCGGCAGTCTTCGGTGTATCTGAAGATGAGGGAACCGCTTTTGAAGAAGCCGAAGCCGAAGCCGAAGCCGAAGCCGAAGAAGAAGAAGAAGGAGCTCAGAAAGCAAGCCAAGGAACGGAAGAAGGCAGGGCTTAAACCGTTGGATGAACAATCTATAGCTAAACTTTTGCTTGACCATAAATTCCGAGCATCTCCACCATGGGATCAGCTTCCAATTCAATGTTTTTGGGACATTGAGAATTGCATTCCAAAGAAAGATCTCTTCGACGCCAATAATATCATTACCGATTTAACAAAATCTCTGCGATCTTTAGGATATAACGGTCAAGTGTTTGTACATGTGTTCAGTAATTGGACCGGTTTAGAGAAGAGTATATCTAAAGCTATCAGTGAATCTTTAACTATGCTAGACAAAGATGTTAACTCAAGAGTTAAGTTTACGATTGTTCCTTCCTATAAGAAAGAAGATGTCCATGAGGAACTTGAAAGGTTTGCCAAGGCCGAAAATGAGAAAGAACCGTATGGAAACATATTGTTAATATCTGGTGATGGAGATTTTAAGACTATGATTAGTAACTTTCAGGAGGAAGAAAAGTCCAACACGCTCGTAGCGTTTAAGCCCAAAACCGTAAACCATGGATTTCTGTATTCAATCCGAGGGGTTATGATGGACTTTAACAAGATTTTTGGACAATTGAAGAACAAGTAGTTAGTTTGAAGATGGTTTATGTCTTTGAATTATTAAGCAATTCTCTATTATGTTTTATGAAGTTTTGCTTGGTTTATATATGTCTCGAACTATTAAGCTGTTTTCAATTATGTTATATGACCTATTAATATGAAATTTTCACTATAATTAACCGCGTTGATGTAGCAAGAAATACACGTTGATCAATGCATTTAAACGGTATAAACAATTAAGATTAATTAGTAGCTTAAACATGAACAATAAATAAAGAAAATAAGTTATTAGTTGTCACGCCTTGTTGGGTATTAGCACATGCATGCATACCATTGTTAATCAATTTAATTCCAAAACAATTATCATTAATTCATTAGTTATCTTCCTCTATCTCTAACTATTTTTATTATTATAGCATTTATCAAAACATAAATAATGATCTTAATACGTACGGTGATGTTTGGTTCCAATTATGGACATTATAGCAAGATTGGTGATCTTAATACATATGGTGATGTTTGGTTCTCGATCACTGAAACGGCAAGCAGTTTTACAGTTACACTATAACTTCAAGAAACTACAAGAAAGCAAAAGCTAGAGAAACATCAAAATATTAAACAGTAATGCCAAATGTTTTATACTACACGTTTTATGATCTATATGAATATGCTTATGACTCTCTGCCTATAGAGCAAATAAGAAGTTTACTTGACAGAGAACGTAGCGTACAAATTGATGAGAAGTGGTCGGAGAATTTGATTACACTTGTGGTCGTGTCTGGACTACATAGAGCTTCCCGTCTCTTATCACACCTTCAATGTCCTGTGCAGTTCCATACAGTTTCTCAATTGCATCTCCGGCTCGTGCAATGTCTGAGAGAATCTTTTTCTGGAAGTTATCGTCAGTGATCAGAGGATCTGTTGTGTAATCGAGCACGACTTTGTCTTCCTCGTCCATTGGTACACTGCAGAACAAGTGGAGGAAAAGAAGTTTCATTGTTGCACAAAGTGTTGTTAACCATCATGAGATCAAGACTGTGACAAGAGGTTTTGAGTTTTGTTTTATGTTTTACCTGTCGTAGAGTCCTGCACCTGCATAACCTTCAAGATCTTCTCCGTTGGAATCAGATCTGAAGATGATGGACCGTCTTATGAACAGTCCAATCGGTTTGCTCGGGTAACCTAGCACCTGAATGATGTATTAAGTTTGATTAGTAGGCTTGGCAATATCATATTCACGGTTTCTACATTTTAAACCAGTGGTTAGCTTATAGTACCAGAGGCGAATCGAGGTTGGTTTTCTTGCAGATGAAACTCAGAGACCGCCCGGGATATGCTCCTACAAGAGTTTCACCAAGGCCTTTGACAACCTGAAATCGAAAAACAACAGTCATGTGAAGTTGGAAGAAGAACTGGTTCATACGGGTTTAGGGGTTGGGAACTTGGGATGAAGGGGAATAAGGATTTTTTTACCTCAGCGTAAATCTCTGAGGAATCTCCGGAAGAGGGGTTGGTTGTGTGAATGACGAAGGCATAATCTGCATTGATGACTTCTTGGACCAATACAGCCATGCAGAGATAGTCATGATCTAGTTTTACTTTCTTTGTGCTGAAGTAGACTCTCTCGTTCCATTTCGAAGCCCAAACCTGAGAGTTAAATATCAGGTTAGTGAGATTTTACATCTTCTTGTTGAGCAGCAATGCAACTTACCCCATGATTTTACCTTTTTAATGGCTTCCCAAGCTTGCTCCCATCTCTTTTCACCTTCATCACCCGGCCATGGCATGTCGGAACCTTTCATAGTACTTTTCAGTTCTTCAACCTGAGCACCAGAAACAATACAGAGGCACTTCTCTTAGCAAATCTCTTCACTCTCTCAACATAGGGACTTTGATTTCGAATTGAAAGCATCTTGGGGCATTAGTAACCAAAATCAAGCGATGTAAACACATCAATAAAAAAGCAAGGTGATCTGCTTTAGTAAAGAATGATAAAAACAGAGGTCAAAGATGACCGTGCCCCAAGATTCTAACACAAAACAATATGCCATACCAGTTCTGAGGGTGCAACTAGCCCCAACAACGTCTTACGTATTTCCCCGAGAGCACCTTGGTCCCCCTCATCAAGATTTTTCTTCAATACTTGCAATTTTTCACTCACCGCCTGCCATAGCGAGAGGGAGAGATTGAGGTTAGGTGAAGATAATCATGAAAAATCAGTCTCACAAAGTCATTAGTCATGCACACCAAGACACAATGGTTCAGGGAGAGACCTCATAAAAGATATGTTCTAAGAAATTCCCTAGAAATTCTAAGAAGAAATCAAACTATATCTCCTATCGTACCTGATTCACCTTTTCGGAGATAACCTTCTCAAAAACACCAAATGGCAGCGCAACTGAAGTTGGGATACCAACCCAAGAAGGGACTTTTCCTTTCAGATATCCAATATTTCTTGATTTAGCACCAACCTAGAAAAAGTTAATATGGGTGTATAACCGAGACCGGCCAAGTCAGTTATTCAAACATGAGTATATTCAAATACAAAACTTAACCAGTGGTATGTCACTCAATATTGCTTATGCAAAGATGATTTTTTTTAAAGGAAAGTAAAATTCCACAACATTACTCACTAACCAAGTCACTTGTGAACTCGTCAGATGATATAGCATATCTACCCGCAAACTGCTTCTTGACCAAAGAAATGCTTGGAGGGACATCTTCTAAGTTGTCTGAACTTGGACTTGAAAGTTCACTATCGTTTACCTCTCTGAGAAAATGAAAATAGTTAAGAACGTCTTTTCCCCACAAAAAGATTCTCAAAAATGAGTTAAGCAAATTCAACTCAATAAGCTGCCGTTTTTTTTTGGATATCGGCAAACAAGGATGATCACCTATAGACGACATCTGCAGAGGTTGGTTCTAAGCTTAATAATTTTCCATCCTTTGCTTGGAGATCAGATAAGATACCAGAATCAAAACATGTGGCAAAGCAAATCTGCAAGTCAAAAGCCAAGTAGCGTTAAATGAACAAGCATTCAGGAATTGTTTGTACACATGATGAGCATTTTTACCTTCCCATTCCTTGCTCGAACAGAAACATGCGATAGAACATCCGGCATGTCTGGTGTCAGTACGGCAACTGCACCATCAGGAATTTCCTCTTCTCCTCTCACTCTCTTTGCAACTATAATCGTAGGTCTGTCATAAGTTTTATTCTGTACAGTGAGCAATTCATCCACAACAATAACATATCCAACGACCTCTACTGGACTTATAACCTGCCAACTGATCAAGAGAAAGTGGAGCAACATTAGACACAACTTGTTACACAACCATATTAACCTACCGATCAATTGTTACCACATCTAACCTTCCTAAGTTAGCAGTTTGCCTAAGAACTGGGTCAAGTCGGTTAACCAGGGACGACAATGATGCAGCAGATCCAGCTCGAATGATCTCTTCAGTAAATATGCTAACCTGATACAAGGGTTAAAAGAGTATTACAACCTATCTCATGTTCCAGGAAGATACATTAATAATGAATGAAAAAGGATGGCGCTTCAGTCACAGGAAGTGTAACTTACAGCCCATTGATCGACTCCAAGACAAGATCCAAGATACTCAGCAGATGGTTTCAAAATTTCAAGGTACCTCTCAGCTTTGCTCGTTAGTGCCAGTCGACTTCTGTCAAGAACTGATTTTGCATAGAGTGCCCAATAATCTTTTTTGTTCTTGAACATGTCGAGGGCAAAATGCCATCCCTGGAAAAGCAGAAGAATAGCATCATGTATCTTGTCTTAATTCTTCACGTTAATGGACCTGTAGAACCTAGGAAGAAGTACAGGGATCTAGATTTTGTTTACAACCTGACAGTACGTGTAGCAAAGGTAAGGTAGACTATTTTAAGGAAATGCTAGATCTTGATAAAACCAGTCTAAGATAATATTCTATTGGAAACATGCCCATGTAACTGAATATTTCACCTTCAAGCAGTAGATAAGATCTTCATTGTCATCTGACGAAAGGGAAAGATTTTCAAGAACTAAGCTGATGAAGTACATAATTTTCTGCAAAACAAAAACATTAAATAAGAGAGTATCAGAAAATAAACGAAAGCAAAGGAAGAATATGAAACTGTTGACGCATGATGTTCAAGAACAATTTCTCATGAGGATGAATGAATCCATTTACCTCAGGTCCCGCATCATTCAGTTGCTCGTATCCTCTTTCAATAGCCGTTCTGACAGTAGAATCGAGAGCAAGGTCCAAGAATAAAAAATCCTTGAGGCGGTCATGGGACTTCAGCAGAAGCGGCCTTAGCTCTTGCCGAGCTTCAAGCAAACCCTACATCAATATTCCCTCTCATGATAAGTATATCATGTGTTCAAAGAGGTCAAACTAAAAGTATAATAAAATCGCCATAGTAACAAACATAGCACCTCAAGAAGTGGCTCCACATTCTTTTCTTCAACATGTTCCAGGACAAAACGAAGCAAGTCCTATTAAGTGAAATGACAACACAGTGTAAGTTGTACTTACTAGACAGGTATAAAACTCTTGAAATGTGTATTGAACATGAGAGGAAAGATACTGGATATCCAGAAGGCAATCCTGATATAGGATTTATTTGCACCCCGACCATGAAACCTTCACCCTGACGACAACAAAAATGTTCAGTTGCCAATTTCAAGAAGAATCATTAACTATAGCTTTTCAGTATATTGGACTTACATCATCTTGGTAGCCCATGCAATTTTGTATAGCCGACTCGAGATCTGCCCCTGAATGAACAGCCTAATGAAAATAAAAGACCACTAATTATATGGGTTCCCTTACAAAACAGGAAATTAAACCAAGTTGCAGAAGAAAGGTGCAGCTAGATTAATAAAAAGCGGCTAAAATAATCTCGGGAAGTAACCTTTAAAGTCCTCATGTAGTGTCCAAGATCACGCAGAAGACCATCTTTTTGTTCTCTTCTAAAATTTGGTTCAGAATGTATGGCACGATCATAACTTAAGAGACGCTCTTTGGTTATGCCATTGTCGTTCAAGGTCTTCCAATAAACACTCATGTCAAAGTCACTTTTGACATGATCCATCAATGCCTACAACAAGAATTGTATCAAGATTGAAACTTGAGTAGTAAAACATGATGTTATTAGGGTCAAAGTTCAAATACCTGACAGATGACAACATCATCTGGACTAGTGTTGTTATGCAACTTCTGATGCCATTCCTCCATCATTCCACCCTTGCAGTCATTTTTCCTCTGCAAACAAGAAGCTCACTCATCATGTTTCAAACGAATAGAGAAGTTTCACCTAATGAGTGCATCTCATCCCAAGTTGCTAAGCCAGATGGACGTGATCAACACGCCTACATCTCTGCTTTATTTGAGAAAGGTGTGAGACAATGGGAGAAACAGGGACTCTGGTCGCAGAAAAATTCAAGAAACAGAGTTCCGACCCTCGAGTTTTAGGATTTCTTCTTTTCATCTTATTTCTTTCACGGTTCATTCAAAAGTGATTATATTAGAAAAGATAATAAGAAATATAAAGACCAACCTGGATTACTAGAATCTCATCTCTGATTCGTTGCCCAACATCTCCTTCACCCCCTCTACCAACAGCAGACAGTATCATCCGCAAATTTTCTCTGTATTGTGGATGATTTGCATAAACTTCCTGAAGAACATCAGTCAGCCTATCCTGCGCTTGGCTAATCTCCCTGCAATAAAGTAGTGAGTTGGGTGATTTACTAAAACAACGCTGTATGCTCAATTAGTGAAGGTATTATTTGCAGATGTTAGAACAAATTAGAAGACTCTCATGAGGCTAAATAAGCAATGTGAACAAAATCTAAACTTTTGATTAGTATCACATTCTTTGAACGGTACCTTGGCTTAACATTGTAGTTTTTGTTCCACACAAGCTGTCTTGTAGCCATAAACCTCATCCAGACTAGGATCCCTGCAAATCCCAGTTGACCAGCACTTTTTGCCTCATCTACAAGATCTGCTGCAATGTTGAATCTAGTGACAAAAAACAAGATTTAGTCCCAAAAATCAGAGTTTCAACTCAGTTCATACACAAAAGAGACGTATGATCAAGTATATAAATTTAGTGATCATGGATCATGGATCATCATTGTATTACTTATCATCTTAATATGATTAACTTACTGTAAGCGATGATCCAATAAATTTAACAAAGCACATAAAGTTCAGTCATCGTCTTGAAATGGACATGAAAATAAGAATCAGAGTGTTTGAGCATAAAACTCACCGGTGCATGAAAGACTTCTGGGCCTCGCTCTCTAAATCTGCAATTTTATCCAGTAAATGCTTGGCTGTACCTTTTCCATCACCATAATCCTTTCAAATGGAACAGTTAAAATTTAAAAATCGGCGAGAGAATAGGACACAATTGAAAGTGCTTTTCAGAAGACCAAGAAGGAATAAGAACCTTCTGAACATGTTTCTCTTCTTGAGCAAAGTCTACATAAAAGTCACTGTCGTTATTTTTAATCCACCTTCCACCAGAATTGAGTACAAATGGAATGCCCTTGTAACTGTCGCCTTCTATTTCCAGCTCAAACGTTTGAACCTATATTTGTGGTTAACATGAAGGCTTTTACTTACCATCTCTGGATCCACATGTTTTAGGCTTATAGAATATAATAGGTTCCAGTAGTCATAGACATACAGTGCTAGGAAGAGCTATTGAAGCAGTGGTCAGTTGTGTATCAACAGCACCATGTACTGGCAAAGATTTTGGTGGCAGTATATCTGAAGGTGGGTCCTGCAATGTCAATGAATCATAAACTCAGACAGAACGAGAGCACACTTCATCGAGAAGGAGCTGATATTAATCTCAAAAGTATGGTCTTGATTAAGAAGCAAAGAAGAAAATCTTACCAACCACTCTCCACCCTTTTGAGACAAAGCCCAGTGAAGGGTAATCGGCTCTTTGAAATCGGTCGCCAGATGAATTTTTGTCTTTCCGGAAAGTTTAGTGACAAGAACCTAAACAGAGGGAACAATTAAATACCATTAGAAGATACTTACCGGATGTATACCTAACCCGTATAGATATAGAAAAGTGAACAAGATAAACAATCTCGACTGACCAAGATTGCACTGCCTTCAAGCTTAAATATTTTCTTGCTAAAGATTGGAGTGGTGTCTTCTTCTTCCTTTGCTTTGGCATATATCTCGAGAGTTGTTAAGGCCCGTGGTTCAGTTGATGATTTGGATGTTGATTCAACATAATCAGCAACATGCTTACAGATAAATTTATTCAGATCCCTACCCTTGCGCTGGATTTTCTCGGTTCTGAAATATTGTTTATGCTGAGGTTGCTTGGAAACTTTTTTCTGTACATCATCAAGAGGCACACCATATGAAGTCTCCTTAGATTCAGGAGAGTCACTAGTGTTATCTTTCTTCAACAGCTTTGCTCGGAGATCTTCCATTGAAGCACCTCTCATCACTTCCTCCCGTAGCTCCGTACGCGCGGCTTCATACTCCTCCTATTAGCCACAGACTAATTATAATTAAATGGATATACCCACAATGTTGAGTACTTGATATAAATGCAACTGAGATGTATATAGGTTTACCAGATAATGCAACAAAATACATTCATGACACTAGCTAACCTTGTTCATATATTACTTTCATAGGTATGTGAAAAAAGTTTTTGTTTTCATTTATGATCCAACAACCATCAGTGCCAACTTTGAAAACTATTAGTCAATCAAAAGCATTTTTTATCTTAACTAAGCTATCATTCATTTTCTGATCAGTCAGATACACCAAACTTAACATCTAACTGAAAATGGTGGAAATTAGTACCGGCTATGAACTCAACCCTAAATGCCTGGTCAGAATGATGATTCCTCTTTAAGTGAATCCCAGGACAACATAAAAGCTGAAGAATTTAAAAAGATATCAAAGAAAAATATCTTTGAAGATATGTTTGTATAGGTATAACGTTTGACTTACCTTCTCTTTCTCAGGGGAGTACATTTGTTTACCATTACGTTCCCATCTAAGATATGCTTGGATCTGTACAAGATCTTCGGGAACAAAAACATTGTTGTCCACATTTCTTCCCATATGTAAGCTTATATGAAAATTTTGACCATTATTTTTGTACCTGCATATGTCAAGATTTGAGAACAACAATGTTTAAACAAAGTTAGGTAGCTCTATGATCTGGTTTAAACAGTAAGAATAGGAGAAATAAAGCTCACCATTTGTTCCGACTTTCATCAAATATGAGAAACTCAATAGCATGTATGGCATGATCATCGATCTCTAGTGTAAGGTAAGAATTATCACCTGACTGTAAATGAGAACCCAAAAGACATTTGAAAATATTAAGTTACAGTGGTGTCAGCTGGAAGTCATAGTATAACAAGTAGCATTGAAGGTTTTTAGAGGAATAAACATACAACTTACCTTCACAAATGGGGTTCTAAGTGCTCTACTCTTGTAGTTTATAGTTCTGTCTGGACAGCGAGAAGGTAGAATCCATTTCCTGAGAAAATTAGGAGGAAAATTAGTTATCCATGTGCAATGCAAGCCTTCCTATTTAACATCATTTGACAAGGACATACTCTTTGTTGTCACGTATTGCACCCCAGTGTAGAAGCAATGAGTCACTTGTATGAGCTATCTGGATATTTACTTCTCTTACAGTCGTAGAATTTACTTCAACCTACTCAAATCCACGTATAAAACTTACCATCACATACATATTAAGACTACAAATCCCAACAAGAAAATATCCACTCTACACTTACCAGTAAGTCAATATTTCCGTCAAGACTAAATTTCTCGGCTGCCTGTCCAAAGATAAATTTTTTCAGCACATAATCGATATTATTACTATCTTTTGCATTCAAATAAAAGAGCAAAGCAAGCACTAAACATTCCATGGACTATCGACACATTTGTGGTTGTAGTTACTACCATAGCTTATAGGGGGGGAAATCAGGTCAAACAAGCAGGCAAAATTTTCATTCCACACAGAAGTTCATGTGATGCAGGTTCACGACAAGTTTTTGAGGATCAAACGTCTAACACAGATTGCGTAATTGCAAATCAACTGTCACATTCTAAACAAAATCAATACTGATGAAAAGTATATGTAAAAGAAGGACAAGTTAACCTGAGAAGCAGGATCCATGGCAAGCACAGCTCGTGGTATAAACGAGACGAATCTTCCTGTTTCAGTAATCAACCTCCTTCCTGAAATTCTAAGATCTTTACCATATAACTTTGTACCCAGATTTGATCTACCAATCTTCCCCACAGAAGCAGCGGAGACGCAGGGAGAGTTGTGCTTGTTTTGATGTTCAAAATTCACAGGACGAATCAAACGCTGGTTAAGTAAGTTATGTACTACAGAGTTACTCATGCTTTCTTCTCACACTTGTTGGCCCCTGTATCAAACTTGCCGGATCTGACAAGTAAAGTATTGATTATGTTAATAAAACCATACAATAACAAAAGAAAAACAATCAAGCTTTGCATAAATGTATAAAAGGAACAAGTTATAGTAATAATTTCAAAAGAAGGAACTAAACACAGACTTAGAAAACCCTAATAACACTTTTACTTCTTTTTGATCTTTCTCTTTTTGGCTTTGAAGACAATAACAGTAACTTCCAGTAATGGAAACAGTATGCACAAATCAAACAATGTGTTATACTTTTTTCTATAGCAGGGGTAAGTTATAAGTAGAAAGCAATCGCGATAGTAACTTCAATCAACAAAACCCTAATAACATAAACACGAAATCGAAATCGAAACCACCCATAAACCTAGTAGTGATTTTACCTGTTGAGTTAACCTAGATTTTTAGATTTTGGTGACCTAAGACGAAGAATCTCTCGAGAGACAGAGATCTCGAGAAATCTCGAAGACGATGAAGAAGCTTTGTGTGTGACTGGGTTTTCTTCGGCTCCTTCACTCACGTGAAATCGAAGTTAAATGGCAATTTATCCTTGTTCAAAAAAAAAAAAAAAAAAAAAAAATGGCAATTTATCCTGAGATAAGGACACGTGGCTCATCTTGATTCGACCACGTAGAGGGAACGTTACGGGAAAAAAGGAGCCCAGTCTCCTATGGACCCCACTGTTTGTGATATTTTTCGATACTGAATATTCTGACCGTTGATTTCCTTTTTTTGGTTTTTATATATTTTCTCTGTTTTCCTTTTTTTGTCTTTTCGTTTTTATTTTTTTATGTGTCTTCTCTCTTGTGTTTTTTATTTTTCTTGGTCCACATGATTTTTTGTTCTTGTATTTCACAAACCACATGTTACAGAAGATATTTTATATATCACTGTAATATCCAAAATTCAATAATACACTAATGTGTTTCCTGTTTTTTCTCTCTGTGGGGTCTTTGGAAAAAGAGATTACACATTGTGGAAAATATGTGTTAAATTGAAAGCAAAAAGGATAAATATTTTAGTTCCAAAAGGAAAATCACCATACCATACAAATTTAATAGTAGTAATTTAATTATACAAAATCAAATATAGTTAATTACACCCGGTGGCGTTTACACGAAGAATATTGATCAACAAACAGCTCTCCCAGATTACAAAACAACTTAAAAAATTAATTTAAAATATAATTAGTTTTTTGTTTTGTTTCCTGAGAAAAAAAAAATTAAACAAGTGTTGTTTTAACAAAAATCAATCAACTAAATCAATGTAGATAACGACAAGCAATTGCTGCTAATTTTCCTCAAATCAACCGCAACGTTTTGGACCGTATTAACCTGATTCGTCTCGATAAACGCGTCCACACACGCGCCGTAATCAGACACAACCGCGGTTAGAAACGTGTTCATCGCGATCACGTCGCGTTTCCTTATGCTTTTCCTCGCGCTCTCGAGATTGTAAACCGCGTCGCTAAAAGTCGCGTAACACGTGGCGATCGCGTTGTTACCGTCTTTGAACCTAGCCGCGTCGGTTAACGCCAATCTCGTTTTGATTTCCAAAGCCTGAATGGTTCGGTGCGTTGCCTTTCTTGGGTTTGTGACACGTTTCACGAGTGGTCGGCAAAGAGATGGGTAGGATGTGTGAGAGCAGAGGTTAATCATGCGCGAGGCTTCTGCCACTTGGCCGGAGACAAGGAAGATTAATACGGCGGCGGATGCCGCGACAGCCGCAAAACGCAGCTGAAATGTGTCGCGGCCCGCCATGTATTTATTTATTTGTTTAAATTTGTGTTTAGGTTAATTGAGAAGTAATTAGCTGAGGCAATTTTTTTTTAAGCGGGGACTCTTGTTGTTTATATATTAGAGAATTTTTGAAATTTTGTTGGTTTTGCGCGTTTTGCGTTTGTCCCGTTTTATTTTGGTCATGTGTAATAATGTAATTTAGTTTAAGGTTTGACTTGTTATAGCCTTCTTTAATCTTTCTTTAAACATAGGACTATTCATTTCTTTGCTACATAAATTGATTACAAAAAATATTATTTTTTCTAAAACATTATTAGTTATGTGATTTATTTTATTTTTGATTAATTTAATGAGAGAATCATTTTAAGAAAGGTGTCTATAATTATTTGATTTTAAACTAAAAAAACTTTCAAAAAGTTGTCTGATTTAGAGAGTCACAAAAGTTCATACAATGAATCAGGAAATAAGAATCAATTACTCAAAAGTTTAAACAACAATTACTCAAGAATTTAAAACAACAATTGCTCAAGCTAACATAAATCAATGGCCTTAACTAAAGATTAGCAATAACTTTATAAAAATGTCATTCTATGTGAACAAGATGACTATTCATGTGTCTGAACTTGCAGATATCATCGCAAAAATCATCTGAACTACTGTGATTGCTCTTCATACGAAGAACCCTTATCACCATTCTTCTTAAGCCTTTCGCGTACTTCACAAGCGATTCAAGCGTGTTCATCTTCTGTTCCGCGTTTAATGGAGACCTCACTGTAATAACAACTTCCTCTAAACATGGTATAGCAAATCCTGTCTCAAGCTGCAACAAGAAAGGAGGATTCAACCATTATTGGTAAGACTTTGAAATCAAAGGTAAGGTTTCTTATGATAAAAAAAAGACTTTGGTTTTACCTTCTTTAAGCTGTTTTTCTGACAAAGTGCAGCAAACATTGCTCCATGGATGTCGAATTTCTGAAGCTTGGGATGGTTATTGAAGAATTCGACAAAATCAATCTCTGGGAAAGGTCGAAGAGTGTCATTGCCTGTGAATTCTACCAACATGAAGAGATGCTTCACGTCTTTCGCTTGCTGCAGAATCATGGACAAGGCGTCCCAACACCATTGGACACCTCGAACCGACAATGACTCAAGCGATGAAAGGTTAGGAAAATCCACCATGTAAACTCTCCCTGTTAAACCAACAGAGAAAACACAAAGTAAGACAAATGACATCTGCATAAGGAACCAAACATGTTTAACTCAAGAACCTATTGTCTTTGTTTACCAGCTCTATTGGAGATGGATAGGCTCTTTAAGAATCTTGTTTCAGGGACACGGATCCAGCCACAGCCTTGAACATCAAGAGACACTATCTTCGGACTCGTGATGAGAAGCAAAGTGTGGCCTACTCCATAGAAATCCAGCTTACAATGCTCCAAGTATGGCAAATCGATCGTTATGGAGTTTACTCCTTCACAAGCTAGTAGAAGCAAGTTACTCAGGTTCGGGCATGCACGTAGAGCATGACACAACGCAGCATCATCCACTCTTGCTCCCACTATTTCGAGGCTGCCGAGATTCGGAAACAGATCCCACTTAGGAGGTCTCATCATTATAACACCCCAAAGATTCAATGTCTCCAATCTCTTGGCCAAGCCAATACAATCAAGCTTCAAAGGCCCTTCTACGATAGCTTCTTCGCTCGCGAGATTATCAATTCTTAGCTCTAATCGCTTAAGAGACGAGCACACATGGTTCAGCCAAGATGCTAAGCCTTTGCTAGTGAATGGGCTTAACACAACAAGCTCATCAAGACAGTGAAACGAAGATACCATCTTGTGAACTATGGTGTCTGAATCACCAATCTCCGAGACGTTTTCGAATGAGTTTCGAGGGAATTTTAAGCTTTTGACCAAATCTGTTGACTCTTTCCATTGCTTGGATACACAGTTGCAAGCAGCCACATCTTTTGCTTGTGTCAGTTTAGAGAGTATGTATTGAAGAAGCACATCAGGAAGCGAGTCCATATTCGCTGAGACATTTCATCGAACAGTTAATACTCAGCTAATAAAACACACAATTATTTACACATGAATCCTCACGAGAATGCAATTTAAGTATTGCAATAATAATATGTATCTTAATGTATGGATCTTGACATAAGAACATTCAATAACTATAATTCCCTGCAAGTTTATAGGCCCAGATCTGAAAATTACTGAACTTTTCCCAGGAAAACAGCTTATAACATTACAATCTAACGAACATGAGACACAAAACCCACATTTGCAAAATCTATGTAAGAAGATAAATCTAAAGAAACCCTAAAAGACAATCACAGATTGGATCCAATGCAAAATGGAGATAAACAGTAAAACATATAAGATTCATCTTCGTTTCACAAGAAATTGAGCTACTTCGTGTAACGAAGACACCACAAGGACACATTAGAATTTTGGGGAGCGAGAGAGATTTCTTACTTAGTGAATATCTAAATCTGGGTCGCATTGAGATTTTGTGAAAGGAAGAATCTTGAGAGAGTTTCTCAATGAAAGAGAGAAATGAATCTATAGGAGAAATCTGAATATTGGAGAAGAGAAGAAGGAGGGATTTGTGTGTATTTGTAAGAGAGGGCAAAAAAAAAAAAGAGAGAAGGTGGCGCGTGAGTAGCGAAGCAAGGCGGAGTTTCAAATTTTGAAAAATAATAAAAACAGATCTCTTTCTATTTTCAAACACAATTCGCGTTTTTTTCCAATTTTTCATTTTATTTTTTTCTTTCAAACGGGAAATTATAAATTTTTCTTATTGGGTTTTTCCGTTTGATAAGCCCAAACCCAAAAATAATAACATTAAATGTGATAGGATAAACCGGTTAGTATCCCGGTTTAGTTTTATAATTTCTGGTTTAAACATTTGGTTTAGTTTATGACTTTGTCTGAGTATATGCAAGGCATTTTAGCCATTGTTGAGAAAGAAATCAAACAAATATCTCTTTCTCTCTCATAATTTCGGGTTAATTTTGAAGGATTTAAGTTAATTCTAAGTTTATGGTATTTTTGTCGAATTTCTTTTTAATGGTATTAAGGAAAAAAATCTTATGATGCTATTTTTGTCCAAAAAAACTTTTTTCATAGTATTTTTGGAAATTGTCCATTAGAAAATGCATTTTGAGTTTTTAACGGTAATTTGGTAATTTTTTTGGTACAAAAGAATTTACAGATTCTGCATATTGAGTTTTTACATAGCCTTCCTAAGGTTTTCTAGATTGATTAGGTTTAGTTCTTCTTCTAGCTTCTTGATGACTTCATCTTTCTCTGCAAGATTCTCTAACAATGATTTATTCTCTTTACTAAGATCTTGAAACTGTCTTATAAGTCCATCTATCTGCATTTCAATGGCTTCATCACTAATCTCAAAAGCAGTCTCCACAACTCTCAATACACGCCACAAGCTCACAACAACGATAAACCCGGTACCTTTCTTGTCAAGAAACACTTGGAGGATCAGAGCTATGATTGCAACCACACCATCCATTACACAGCCAGGTTGTCTGAAGAATGATTTACCCATAGCAGCAGCTAAAGCCATTGATCTAATGGCGAGAATGCTCAGAATCGCGGTTCCTCCCCAACCAAACCATTCATTCTCTGTTTTGGTTTTGGTTTTGTTGACTGATGTGCAGGAGAGCAGAGAGGAAGATAGTTCAATGGATGTTAAGATGATGTCGAGAGATAGCAAGAAGATGGTGAAAATGTGAACTTGGTAGGACTCTAGGAACTCGGTTAAAGTGATTCTCCATTGTGGTTTGTTGGATATGAGTTCTCGTTGATGTTGTTTTGAACAGAAGATGAAGAGTTTCCGCCATTTTCGCCTTATGCACCAGCTCTGTATTAGGTTTTGGATCGAGAATTCGACATTTTCAACAGTTTCGGTGTTGATTGAGTTCATTTGAAAGATGATTAGCCATGGAAGCTGTTGTTGATAGATATGGACATATAGTGAATTAAGTTATGAGCTTTGAAGGAAAGCAATCATTTTTAAAAGGGTTTAGAAAACCAGATTTTTGGGAAAAGATTACTTGCAAGTAAAGCTTTATTTATACTTTTTAACAGTGTCATATAATTTTAGGGTGAAGGAACAATTACTAAATCTAAAAGATTATCCCATTGACTAAACTTTTAAGAGAAAGAGACAAGAAATGTATACATGTTGTATATCACACCATGTTCTGAACTATTAAGATGAAGAATATGCACACATTGTTAGATGACAAACTATATTACTTGAACCAGAATCTGTATTACACAAGCGGCCTACTAAGACTAAACTCAAAACAACTGTCATTAAGCTAATTTAAGCATCATCAAGATTACAGCAAACAAATAAACTTAGGACTATGCTATGAATTCAAGGGAATCATATGTTCGATTACGATCCAAAGCAATATGTGCGGAAGAAATAATCTTACCTCGGTCTTACAAGCTTGTAGTTCATTCTTCTCTGTCAAAGTACTTTGGGGGCACATCGACTTTATTTTATACCCGTTGTTGAATCACTTGTTCTGGCGCGGTGTATGCAGTTAATAAACCGCCGTGTTTCTGTCATGTCATTCAAGGAAACATTGCCACTCGCAAGGTATGTATGTACTTGTGCTATTTTCTATGGCATCGATCCACGTCCGGTCTTCTTTCATCAACTTCTTGGTTCTTGTTTCAGGTGAATGCTTGGTGGAATGGTGTACGAAAGTGGCTGCGAGCAAAGGAAAACAATACTCTTGTATTTTTCTTAAGTATATCTTTTTATTAAGATGTTCAGTATTTCCGTTAGGTAGCATCAAGGGATTATGACCCAATATAGTGCTTACCTGTGGTGTAGTCGATAATAATTGGCTTACAAGATCATCATTAATTGAAATAGGCAGAGGCGGCATCCGACTCATGATACCAGGCATTTCCTTCATGCTGCAGCAGAGAGTAAGATTTGAGCACTCATAGAAAGAAAAATAAGACATGATATGAGTCAATGTTGAGAACTGAATCCACATACTCAGTTAGGATGGCATTGATGTTATTCCTTGCCTCATAAAAGAGACTGATGTTATCCTGCAGCTAAAGATAACACGGAAACCCAACCAAACAGTATCAAATTCTTTAGAATAAACAACTGAAAATGTGCAAAATATGGTATACAATATTCAATCTAACTTTTGTTCAGTCGACTAATCTTCTTATGCAGGTAGCCACAAAGGATTGCAAGGATAAAATTACCTGGCACACAGAGAGGTTGTACGAAATTTGACTAAAGGCTCGAGTGTTTTGCTGTAGAAGATTCATTACTAACTCACTTAAACCTGAGAAGAAAAGTTTCAACAAAGGTAACCTAACTGATAATACTGATCTGTTTCTTTTAAAAACCACACAAACCCATGAGAAGAGCAAAGAACTAAAAGAGGGCTAAACCTTCAAAAGGCGAATGTGTATTGTGACACACATTGTTCATGACATATAAAGTATTTTGTTGTGGCACATTGGCGAGCATGTTCAGTTCTGGGGATGTATCCACCACCTTATCATGAAGAAGCATGGTCTTTCTTTAGAACCAAGTTCAAAATTATATTGATTTACAGAGGTCTTATGACCCAGTGAAAAGAACTAAATACTTTTACCATCTCAGACTAGCATGAACAATAATGAAACCTGTAGGCAAAATCTTTCAAAACATAATTGAGACACATGAAAAGCTTAGGTGGGTAAGCATACCTTTCTATTGCCAATATTCTTCCTAGCACTATTATCTTCTCTTTTTCTCCGTTTTCGCTGTGAGAATAGATGGGTCCATCTTAGCCAAGACAAGCTTAGAGATATTGATATATATCTAATGCATGATTAAATAAAAACAAACATGCACTAATTGAAAAGATAAAGGAGGACTTTTGTTACTTTCTGTGTTGATTGCATCATATATCTGATTGAAGAATCACAGGACAAAGACATGAAGAAGATGATAACATAATGATAATAAGACATTATATTTCATTAAATCATTTTGTTTCACTTTATTACGCAAACATTTAGCATTATGATGTATCTATATGTTATGGGTAAAATAATCATTTAAGTAAATCTCTTGTCATAGGATTTATAGCTTCAAAGTTACATGCCATCATAGATATCTTTAAATCTAAAACTTATAGGGATCTTCGCCATCACCCATAAAGCATTATCTATTTCAGGATAGCTACAGAAAATCATTTTTACAAAAAAAACTTTAGGCTTATTTCCTTTTCCAACAATTCCTCCACAATCATGGACACCAAAGCTAATATAAAGACAGGTCTAGCGTCAGCAATATTTGTCATTGTTCGTGCTTTACCTGTCTTTAGACAATCTTTTACGACATGGCAGGGTGACTTTTCATCAATAATAAAACCTATAGCTTTTTATAGGACTTTATCTTTATAACAAAGCACACGCACAAAGTTGCATCATAATGCTGATTCCCTCATATTTAGTATATGCTTTTTAACAGTGACAGAATTATCCCTCGGATCACTACATCCATGGGACCATGGCAGCCATATACCATTTGAAAATGAACGGCTAGAAACTGCTAAGTAACTCTCTCTAACAGTATATACATATCTTAAGATAAATCGATACCAGTAAATTTTCTTCTCATATAAGCAAAAGCACATTCATGTATGCACACAGGTCAAGGAAACTTAATAGAAACCAAAAAAGCATTAAGAACTTACCGTCATCCATCTACACCTCAAGGCTACATCCCTTACAGTTTTATCTGGCAGAGTTGCAGCGATCTTTGCATACTTTGAAATCTGAGGTTCATCTTTTAATCTACAAAACCGGAATAAAGAAAGATGTCATGCATGTAAACAACTAGAACAAAAGAACAACCTACATGCTCTACAAAACACATCAAGAGTAAAAATCTACAGAACCTGAATTGGCTAATGTCTTGGTCCCATATAACAAATATGCACTATGTTACACTTCATTGAGAAAAAAACACAAAAGGCAATATCTTTTATTCGAAGGAACATACTTTAATAGTCCACCATGGAGAATATGATGTACCCACTACTTTCTCATAAAACAATTCCCAATTTTTCAACTTTAAAATTTGTGTCTTTTTCTAAAAATTATTAATCATAGTATCAAAAGCTACTAAAGTTTACAATAAACTTGCATATACACATTAAAAATATAATAAAAAACATGAAGAAGAAGATACCTACTTTGCAAGGCCGTTCTCCAATACATACTGTTCCTCAACGGACCAATCCATAACAAGGGCAGCTTCAGATTTGACTCCAGAGACCGAAGCCGAAGAAGAATCTAAACGCGGTTGAGACACGGAGGCGGAGTTCATAGCATTTAGACCGTAACTCGCCGGAAATACTACAAGACCGGTGGTGCTATTTGTCGGCACAAAGTGATTATCCATAGGAATCATCCACGGAGAAGATGTTTATTACCGATTTTGACCTACGAGATATACACAAAAAACACATCGGATTTTTAGGGTTTTAGCAAAGTTGTATCATAAAGACAAGGATCAAGAGATTAGGAACTCACCTCGGGTTTCGCAGCACCGTGTAAGCTCGAGATAAGCTCAATACAAGACCTAATCAGCACCGGTTGTGTCGCAATTAGAGATGTCGCCGATGAAAGACGTCGGAGATGTACTCCGGCGAGGAGCAGAAGGGGCGATTTAGAAGATTTCGATATGAGAAGAAGAAGATGAAAGAGTGGCGGAGCAGATTGCGATCTCCAATGAGAGAAGAGAGAGAGAGAGAGAGAGAGAGTGTGTGTATGTGTCTGTTTAGTAGTCGTCGTAGTAGTAGTAAGTGTTTGCAGAAACCAACTTGGTTTTATTCATAAATGCCCTTTCTTCCTTTTTTATATTTGGCTCCATCTATTTTCTTTTTAGTTTTTTACTGATGAAAATTATTAAAGTAAAGGTAAAGATTAGAATTTATGAGTAATTTATTTTTGGTTAATTGATTGTTTTCGGATTTATAAAGGAATAATTTTGACCAATGTTCTTTTAACTTTTGAGAGATATCTAGGCATCAAAATCTAGATATCAATCTACTAGATTTTGGATTGAGAACAAAAGGTATATATCAGTTAAAATATAAAGTTTTATTATTTTAACTAACATCAAAAAGGGTAAAAATTCTTGGATTAGTGGTGGTGGATATCAGAGTCCCCCATGACATAGTGGCATAATATTATAAAAAGATTTCTTAAACTAAATATTCTAAACATTATTAGTTAGACACTCCAATAAGATCTTTTGTGTTGCTTTTCTTTAGTTTAGTATTAATAAGTATGACTGTCATTTTTTGTGTTCATACACTTTTGTAAAGGAAGTATCATCTCCGTGTCTTTATAAACCGCCTTCGTTATCTTCCGTAAGAATCTTACGACGGAGAAACAGCAAAACGATGTCGTTTTTAAAAGTCGGTGTATAGCCTAACACAGTAATATACTGAAATTTTAAAATAATTTTTCAATTAAGCTTCTCTCGACCGATTTTGCATAAGACTTCAAAAGTTTTAGTTCCGATTGTATTTTCAAGTCTTTTCATTACAAGAAGTTTTTTTTTTTCAAAAAGCCTCCACATAGGATTTGTCTTCAGTTTCTGAACTGAAAATACAAAAACTTGGGTAGAGTATTGTAATCAGTTGTCGTGCAATGCTTTGGTAAGGTAAAGCCTGCTAAAGTTTTGGCCAGCCACTCTGCATAGGAAAGGATAGTTACTCACTGTAAGTCTCTTTATAAGCTTGATGAGATGGAGAATATTGTTAACTAAGAGTTTAGTATGAGAGTATTACCCGTTGATTTGGTCACAGAAGTTTGAGACTTGGTTTGTGATGAGGAAGCTCTCTAGCCTCGATGGCTCAGGGATCGTCTTAAATATCGGGTTTGAAGGATCCTCCTCGGCCAAAGGCTCTTCTCCGGCTGACTTACGAGCCATGTTCTCCGTCCTACAAAACCAAATTTGTTAGTTACTTGGAAAAGATAATCAAAAGCTGAAGACAGTTGTTATAGACGAGAAAATACAGAACCAACTACCTTCTCTTCTGGAGCCAGGCTTGCTGTTGTGCTTGCTGACGAGACAGGTTTCTGTAGTAATATTGGAACTGTAATTATAAAATGACATACCACATTTAGAAAGTTTTGAGTGTGAGAGTTGATAAAAAAAAAGTGAAGAAAAAGCCACACCTTTTGCTGTTCAGTAGATAAATCATCCATGCATTTAATCAAAAACTCCATATTGTTCTCAAGGAAAGGAGTGGTTGATGAGTGTAGACGATCATAATCACCCTAGAAAAGAAGTAATGCAAAAGAATTAAGAGTCAAAGTATAGAGTACTGATAAGTGATAGCATTAAAGAAACTTTATTCAGAAACTAATATTGTACCTGAGAGACGGGTGCATCAGTTTCAAGCTCGGTCATAAAGGCACTGACAAGCGCAGAGTTTGAGACCTTGATCTGTCAAAGAAAGTAAACCACATTAAACCAAAACATCAAGCTAGAGGAACATAAAATTATGATATAATCTAGAAGAGACATACGCTAAACTTACGGGTATTTCCTCAAAAATATCCATCCATGAAAAGTTTTTCTCTCTCAACCTGTCAAAGATAGAAATCACCACATCACAACTATGCTATGCGGCTCATAAAACATAACATTTAACTATGCTTGCATCACAAGACTTACTTCTCGCCTGTAAAGTTCCCCCCGCGATACATTTCCATAAAAGAATCTGAAAGCTTCAGAGCTTTCAAAGCCAAGACACCTAGGTCAGCTTTAGAGGGGTCATATATGATGCACACACACCTCTTGATATTTTCCTGTAGAAGCAGAAAAGAAAATTGTTAAACTTCCTTCTTTGACAGAATGTGGAGACAAATCTCTGTGTAAAGCTTAACTATCCCTCCCTTTTTCAATTTTCATTATCGAGTTTCAATTCCTTCAGTACCCTACAAGATCTTATCTACAGTCAAATTTATAACCAAAAGATATTCCAATAGACACTTTTGTACACTAGAGAAACCATGTCATAAACTATACAAATCCACAACTTGGAATTGTGGAATCAATATAACACATAAATAAGAAGAAAAAAGATCTAATAGAACACATACAGTATACAAAACTATGGACATGTACCTGGTAATTCATGAAGGTCTCGATCAGCTCAACGGTCTGATAAGAACCAAGAACTGTAGATTGATACCTGAACAAAATTTAAGCAGATGCATTACACATCGACATATAAGAATATACAATAAGTGTAATAACACAGATAACAAGAAAGCCTACCATCCAACAGTGTTGTTGTCAACATTAACCTCCCTAAGACATCTCATCATCTCAAGCTGATAATTAGCACCATCTGCTTCAATTTCTTCGTCTTCATCCCTGACCTGTGATTGGTAAAGATACATTGCAGTAAATCACAGAAAATCTCTAAAAATTCTTACAATGTCCGTAAATTCTTCGACTTACGGGAAAAGGGAAACAATTGGTAACTTCAAGGACACTACCAACATCAAGTCCAAGAAGCTGTCCTGTGACAAGAGTCGGCGCAAACTCCTTGCAGTGCTTGATTATCTTTAGCAAAGCCTATCACATGAACACAACAAAAATTCACAAAATCAATATACTTCCTACCAATGTCAATGCGCATTTCAGCTTAACCTAGAGAGAGTTATGTCAAGATATACCAGAAAACTAATGAAATAACGAGATTAATTCACACCATAGCAAACTCCAATGTAAGCAAAAACCTAAAAAAAACTCTTTGAAATCAGAGAAACGTTACCAATCCTTCGATCTGAACAACTCTAAGAGGAGGAGCCACCACTTCATCCTTCGATATCGCCTGTAGAAACGACCTAGCCACTGCCAAAAGCAAACAACAGAAGAAAAAACCCATAAATCGATATAAACACAGATGCGAGCGTAAAATCTATGTTCACGAGAAGACGGAAAGGAGAGAGAGAGAGAGAGATTATTAACTGGTTGCCATTGAATTAGTGTAGATGAAGAAGTTTCTCAGGTATATGAATGAGAATCTCCGCCGTGAAACCCTGACGGATGTTGTATTTTTCTGGCGGCGGCGGAGATAAGCGACAGAAAGGAGCCCTTGTATTTTCGATAGGGCTACTGGCTGAATTTTATTTCTTTTATTTTTGGTTGTAGAGAAAAAAAAAAGGAAAAGTTTCGATAAAATTCTTAAATTGCAAAATAGTCCTCGAAGTTAAAAATAGTCCCCTAATGTTTTCAACTTTTCAGACCAGAACAAATAAATAGAAAACAGTGGGACCCAGCCCATGTAGAAATTCGCTATTCACTTGAAAAGGCCCAATTCTATAAATATTTCTCAAAATAGTAAAACATTTTAATTCCATGGCCCATTTCACAATCTATAGTTTGGTTTAACTTTAACCAGAAGTCAAACACGTTTTTCAAAGAAGAAAACAAACTATAAGTCCAAATCAGAATCTACAAATTTAGAACATTCCCTCCAAAACTACATAATGTTGTTAGGACCGCTTAATCAAGAAATGGACTAATTCAAAAGTCTTTTATTTTCTATAAAAAAAGTGTACAAGACATTGTCGTTTCATAAGTATATCAAAAAAATTCTATGTATTATTTCAAAAAATTCAACTGTTGAATGGTCAATGAAGTCACAACAAAATTGATGCCATCTAAATGACCACAGAGGAGAGGGCACAGGCTCTTGAAGGGGTTTGGTATTATTGGTTTGGACTTTGGTTTGGTTTTAATATTTGCTCTGCCTTTACGTGAACTCATTTAACCTTCTATTTATTTATTACATTTTTTTTACATCACGCAAAAGTTAAGCAACTAATAAATTCTAATTAAATTATACTTTCACTATAGTCTAATTAGTTTTTAACAAAGATTGAACACCAACCATGTATTCAACGAAACCTCCTTAGACCATATTCAACAGAAAAACCCATAAAATTTCTTAACTATTCATTGGGACCCATGAACAGTTGGTTTAAATAAAAAGAAAAATAAAATAATTAAAAACGCATCAATCATAGATAGCCACGTATCTAAAGGGCCCACTAAATAATTAAGATCCGGATCTTAAATAGGAAATATAAGATCCAGATCTTGAACTATTTAATGTGCCCCACCTAGTAAAATCTCTTTAAGAAACACCAACTTATCTTCTCTTCTTTCTTATTCATCCATATATACTTTTTGAGTTTTGACCAAAAGTTGAACTACCTCGTTATTATAACCGATGGCACAAAAAAGATTATATATTTATTTTTTTGAATATTTTTAGAAATTTACGTGACAACTCAACAATAATAAGAGGTAGAAAAGGAAGTTCAATAATTGGATGAGGCAAGAGGAACCAGACACCAATTTAAATAATTGAAATGCAATGTCTCTCTTTACTCTATTAAATTATAAATTAATCACTCTTACCACATTTCTTCTGTTCCTCCATGCCTACAAATTTTTATTGCATTTTTCTCAAGAGCAGTAACTCATAGGGCCCAAATCCATCTGTCTCTGAATCTTCATAAACTAATAAAAACGAAAACAAAATAATGACGAAAAAGGTGAATTATTATTTTTCTCCTTTCCACCTTCGTCTCTCCTTCATAAAAACCATTATTAATGATTCAATATGTGCACAGATCATATAATAATAATAATAATCTCATGAATGCATTCAACACAGTGAGAGAGAAAGCAAAAATAAAAAAATAGTTTCCAGGCATGGCTTCACGTGACATCTTCTTCCTCTACTAACAACTTCGAGTAAAAAAGATACTCTCACAAGTTAGAGAGAGAAAGAGAGAGAGAGAGAGAAAATGGCGGAAATTTTTTGACTTGGTTCATTAATGTTCATCTTCTTCCTCATGCTAACAACCAGACGATTTTTCATCCGCCATTAATGACCTCCCAACTTTTTCTTCTTCCTTTTTAGCCTTCTCCTCTCAAAGTAAAAAACTTCATTTTTTCCTTTGATCGAGATGCTTTAGCTAAGAGGGCAGATCTGGAAAGTGACAATTATCTAATGGAAAAGTGATATCTAAAGAGATGCTTTTTTATGGAAACTCGATATTGATTGATTCACAACGAACAATGGTATCTTCTTCACCGATTACACTGTTCGTAGTCTTCGCATTCTTCTGTTTAGTTTCTCCGGCGATTTCCGGCGACGTAGAAGCTTTACTAAGCTTGAAATCAAAAATAGATCCATTAAACTCGATTCAATGGAGAGGAACGGATCTATGCAAATGGCAAGGCGTGAGAGAATGCATGAACGGAAGAGTCTCGAAGCTTGTTCTCGAGTATTTGAATCTCACTGGCTCACTAGACGACAAGAGCTTGAACCAATTGGATCAGCTTAGGGTTCTTAGTTTCAAATCAAACTCTCTCTCTGGCTCAATCCCTAATCTCTCCGGCTTGGTCAATCTCAAATCGGTTTTTCTCAACGACAACGACTTCTCCGGCGAGTTTCCGTCGTCTCTCACGACGCTTCACCGTTTGAAAACCGTCGTCCTCTCCGGGAACAGAATCTCCGGGAAGATACCTACCTCGTTGCTTCGTCTCTCTCGTCTTTACACGCTCAATGTTCAGGATAATCTCTTCACTGGCTCTATACCTCCGCTTAATCAGACGAGTCTACGATACTTTAATGTATCTAACAATCAGCTCTCGGGTAAGATTCCGGCGACGCGAGCAATGAAGCAGTTCGGAGACTCTTCGTTTACCGGAAACATCGCTCTCTGCGGCGATCAGATCCGAAGCCCGTGCGGAATCGCGCCTTCGCCGTCGGCGAAACCATCGCCTATACCTAAGTCGAAGAAGAAGAATAAATGGAAGCTTATCGGAATCATCGCCGGAAGCGCCGCCGGCGGAGTACTAATCCTCGTACTCTTGCTTACACTTCTTATCGTTTGCTGTCGACGGAAGCGACGGAGCAAACCACAGAGGGAAGATAGGAAAGGCAAAGGAATAGCGGAAGGAGAAGGAGGAGCAACAACATCTGCGGATGCAGATAGAGATATTGAGAGGAAAGACAGAGGATTCTCGTGGGAGAGAGGCGATGAAGGAGCAGTAGGCACATTGGTTTTCCTCGGAGCAGGTGATTCAAGCGAGACGGTGATGAGATACAACATGGAAGATCTGCTTAAAGCTTCAGCAGAGACACTAGGAAGAGGAACGTTGGGTAGCACTTACAAGGCTGTGATGGAGTCTGGCTTCATCGTCACCGTGAAGAGGCTTAAGAACGCGAGGTATCCTCGCATGGAAGAGTTCAAGAGACATGTTGAGATCCTTGGGCAGCTTAGACACCCAAACCTTGTGCCTCTTAGAGCTTATTTCCAAGCCAAAGAAGAACGCTTGCTTGTCTATGATTACTTCCCCAATGGAAGTCTCTTCACACTTATCCACGGTATGTAACTTCCACCATTGATAGCTTCTCTCAAGGTTCCTCTTTTATAGCAATGCAGAGAATTTATGGTTTATATAGAGACTTTGGATACTTTTGCCAGCTTCATTGTATTGTGTATGTGTTTGTCTGTAGGAACTAGAGCTACTGGAAGTGGGAAGCCTCTTCACTGGACGTCATGCCTGAAAATAGCTGAGGACTTGGCTTCAGCTCTGCTCTACATTCATCAGAATCCTGGCCTAACTCATGGGAACTTGAAATCAGCCAACATCTTGTTAGGTCCTGATTTCGAGTCCTGCCTCACTGATTACGGCCTCAGTACACTCCATGATCCCGACTCGGCTGAAGAAACAAGCGCTGTCTCTCTCTTTTACAAAGCTCCAGAGTGCAGAGACCCGCGCAAAGCCTCTACGCAACCTGCTGATGTCTACAGCTTCGGTGTCCTTCTTCTTGAGCTTCTAACAGGTAGAACACCATTCCAGGACCTTGTGCAAGAGTACGGGTCAGATATCTCTAGATGGGTGCGTGCAGTGAGAGAAGAAGAAACTGAATCAGGCGAGGAACCGACTTCTTCAGGAAACGAAGCATCAGAGGAAAAGCTTCAGGCACTTCTAAGCATTGCTATGGTTTGCGTGACCATTCAACCCGAAAACCGGCCTGTGATGAGAGAGGTGTTGAAATTGGTGAGGGATGCAAGGGCCGAAGCACCGTTCTCATCTAACAGTAGCGAACATTCACCTGGGAGATGGTCAGATACTGTTCAGAGCTTGCCAAGGGAAGATCAAGTGAGCATATAGAGACAATGGATGGGACTTTCTTCGTTGCTTTCCTAGGGTGACTCATGATTCTTCAAGTAGGGTTCACAGTGTAAAGCTTCTTTTTTTGTAACGCCATTTTGATTCATCAACCTGTAGGGCTTGCATAAGATCTGTTAAATTGGTAAAAAAACTGATGTGAGCATTGAGAATTTGGAAGAAAATATCTTCTTTTCGTTCATAATCTTTCTTTAAGCTACACAATAGCATCTATCCATGTAAGACAACTTTAAAAGAGGTAAAGAGACCAAGTTGAGTATAGGACCAAGCCTAACTTGATATTGTCATGGCAAGTAACTATGTTGGTAAGACCCCACATTGCCCCTCCAATATCGTGATATCGAACAGGAACACAATAATGACAAAGTGAAAATGTGTTATCGAAAAAGCATATGCTCGCAGCTCACTGCCCGATATTTATCTCTTCGGTTAGTAGCCTTTGTTTCCTCGAATCCTGGCTCTCATGTCTACCTAAAGAATACAAAATTCGACTTCCAATTAGTCCAAGAGATTCTAATCCATTCCAACAACAATTCAAGAATAAATATTCTATGCTTCATCATTTTTCTCTCAATCAAGCATGCTTAATCGTCTATTATTTGACAGTTAAATCTTTCAAACATCATGACTGATTGTCTGATTCTATCACAATGGTTTCAGCGAATAAATTGAGTTTCTTCAAGTAGTAAACAAAGCATACCTGTCCTCTTTTACAATTGAAGTAGGTTTCCCTTAGCCCAACACACTCGCTCGGTATACATGGGCTCTTTTCACCAGCACAGTCTCTAATTGATCGTTTCTCGTCCTGCACCAAAATATCCCAATATCGTAAATAAATGTAGGGAACTTGTAACTACTGACTAGGTGGTGTTGGCGTATACACTAAACAGAGTGAAAGAAATCAGTCTCTTCATTCAGACATGTTTCTATAGTACCTTGACACACATTGATTCACTGAGACACTTGACAAGCTCTTCTGCAAGACCCTTACAAGACTTTGCCATTATAACTGTTCCTGTGCAATAACACCAGCAATTTAAGAATCTACTGTGAAGATACAACAAGAGTAGGGCGCCATCGTAACAATCAATACATACAAACAAAACATAGTCTGTTAATCAACCAAAAAGGAAAACAATCCATGAGAGAGTATGTTCTTATGAAAACTGGGTTTTTCAAGGCAATGCTTAAATCATGGAGTCTTAAGGGCATGTCATGGAGAACTAAATAGCGACAAAACCTAGGCATAACATCATCATGTGTGAAACTGAAAAATTGATAACTTGTAAGAAACTTGCTACAAAATACCACCACCGTTCTCCATCAAACTCAAAAACAGTAAAGCTTTTATCAAAAAAGAAGAAGAAAGCTTTACAAACTTTCCTATTGAATCCTTTCTCAGAGATAAAAAAAAAAAACCCCATCTGAATCCTCTCAAGTCCCAACTCTAAGATCAGATCAATAGCATCAAGAAAGAAACCATTACAGAGACATAACAAGACACGATCTAAGACAAGACATACGAGATTAAGGGTTTCTCTACTTACCGGCGACGGAGAGAAGGAGACGACGAATCAAACGTCGATGAAGATTCAAAGAGGGTTTGGTTTTTTTGCGATTCTGCCTTTGCAAAATAGCGGTGGCTGATTTTCACCATCGGTTAAACTCAATTTCGGTTCGGTTTAATCAGACTCTCAAATTCTCTTCCGGTTTAAATTGTTTAAATTGTTTTTGATTATTTGTAAAATAAATATATATATCAAATTTACTGAAATTTGTTTGTTTCTCACAAGTAAGCACAAATGCAAACGGAAAAGTAACTTAGAAAAAATAATTGGAGAAGATTATAGTTTCATGAAAATAGACTCAAAACGTTGAACTACCATGGCTTAGCAGAATCTAGAGGCTTGTGCCACCAGAGTCATCATTATATATTTATATAGCTTTGAATCCTCAGAAGAAAATTTGTAATAGAGCTGTGTAGTGTTGGTTTACGCGCACTCGGCTAAGAGAAGAAAGAGCTCTTCATCGGTTATAGCTCCCATCTCCATTGCCCTTTCCAGCACGCTTAGCCCTCCATCGTCCTCTATTGATGGACGTGCTCCTCTGCGTTTCACACACACAATTCAAATATAATGTAAAACAAGAAAGAGAGAGCTTCAAAAGCGTACCTTCGCAGTAAAATCTTTGCAAATTTGTGGTTCCCTGATGATATGCAGTGATGTAAAGGAGTCCTTCCGTGATAATCTCTCATGTTTAAGTCAGCACCAAACTGCAACAACAGTTCTAGCAAGACGGAGTCACCAATGTGACAAGCCATATGGAGCAAGGAACATCCTTGAAGACAGTTCCCTGGTTCGTTGGAGTCTTTGACTCTCTGACACGCAGCTGGGGCATGTCTTGTCTTTACCCCTTGCTCCGATGCATCAACATGGTGATACGCATCAACATCAGTTATGTCATCGAACCTGGTATTGATGATATTTGCATTCCCAGTAGTTACTATGAGCCGATAGATTTCTCGTATGTTTCTGCTTTGAACAGCTTCCCATATTCTTCTTGGAGCAGTAGGGTTTGCTTTGCCTTCATCTTTGACGACTAAAGCTTTCTCCAGATACTGCCTCAATTATAAAAAAATGAATCAGCTATCTTAATCTAGTTCACTAAATGACATCTACCAATCATCTCTGTGAAGATGTATTCCACGACTTGGCCACTACCTTTCGTAGTATGTATTTCTCCTTCACGGGAAACGAATCTTCTGGGCATGGTTTTGAAATTGAAGCACATGATGATGTTGATCCGTCTTCACTGCATAAAGATAACATTTTTTATAAGAGCACAACACTGTTTATCATGATGAACCTTGTTAATGATTGGTAAATACAGTGTATGATAAATAATCTTTACTTAGCATACAAAACAAACTATAGTCCTTGGAAACCATACCAGTCATCATCAAGGTGAAGTAGCCCTTCCCACAGTGAATTACAGTACAAATTTCCCAAATTTCGAAATAAGTCCAAGATTGTTGGCTCCCACACTTTCACATCTAATGTAAGAGACCTCACCTGCAGTTTGTAGGGTACAAAATCTTTGACATCAGCTCAGAGATCTATCACGAGGACCAATAGAGAAATATTTACAAAAGCTATAAGTACAGTGATGTTTACTTTTGCAATAAATTTTAACCGTGCTGGACTAAATTTGACCAAGGGGAATTCAGATAACCACATCTAGTTCTACAACTTCTGTTTGGTGAAGAGATATAGCATCTACGGACTCGGTGGTATAAGACAAACATACCTTGGATATATGAACCCCCAGGTTTCTGTGAACACCAGAGCACTGAATGCACAACAAAACTCCAAGATTTAACGATGCCCAATCGGGCTCAGGAGCATTGCACTCTACACATACATTATTCCCCGGTATTCCTCTCAGTATTGTGGAGACATCATCTCCGATATTTCGTCGATCATCTTTATTCCTACTTAGATCCAGGGATGCAACACCATTAGTAGGAGCAGAACCAGTGCCGTCTTTATCCAAGTATCGCACTGGTGACTGCATAGGCACTTTGTATTAGCAGGACTTAAAATACCAGTTTGTAAATGAAAGAGAAGCCTAAGGCATATTGTGTCAACCTGTTGCATAAAATGAGAATTCAGGAGCGTCCCTATAGCTGTTGTGATTTTGTTTACCCAGTCCATCCTATCTGCTCCATTTTCAGCCTGGTAATAAAGTAAGGGGATACTATCTGTTTAGCATTATGAGTACTTGGATCATGTGAAGAATGAACCAGTACAAAATTGTAAATGCACTACATGTATGATTGCACTAACTAGATCCTATCATTATCACCACTAAAACGTATTTCTTGCTATGAGATCCATGCAGGTTAACTACAATGTGAGGGCCTTTGTAAAGGAATCCAAAGAGGATTATGAATTTGGAGGAGCGGTCTACAAAAATCTAGGCCTTGTAGCAAATAAACTGGGTACCTGAAGCGTGTAAGTTTTTTGAGGAGAAATAATTCTGAAACAGAGCCGAAGATCCATGTCTTCTGCATCCAATTTTATTAAAGAAGTGCGAAGATCAATAGTATTATAGCCTAAGTTTCCCTCAACGACCGAAACTGATCGATTGTGTTTTGCACGAAATCGACCAAAGACGCCAGTATTGTCAGATGAACCACTATAATGATGCTGAGATCCCTGAGAATAGGAATTGTAGAAATTGACACATTTGGCAAGTAGAACTACAGCCGAAGCGGGAAAGAGGGTCTGTGCACACATACCATTGATTTATTGCTAGTGTTTCTGTAATAGTACATGGAGCCATGACTATCAAGGACAAAAAACTTCCTTTTCCAATCAGTTCTCAAACTTGATGATCGCTTTAATAGATACCCCTGTTTAATTACCTGCATCGTTACGAAAAAAGGAACATTGTAAGGCAAGAACTAAGGAAACTTACAGTCACAACTCAAGAGAACCAAAAGATGAAAAATGTGAAAAACTCTTGATTCTTGCAAAAATGAATTGGGAAACACTTACTTCCTTGTCTGCTGTTAAACTTGTTTCAATATTTTTACTAGAGATAACTCCAACAACACGTTGTCCATTAACCCCACCAGGCTCCACGTTAGCGGCAAGCTGCTGGCTGTCTAATTCAGACTGGGTCCTGAATTCTTGAATGCGTCTTGCTAGTCTATCTTGCTCAATCTTAGACTGTTCTTTCGATTGTTGAGCATATGTTAATATCTGTAAGAAAGACACTCAAAAGTATTAGCGTTTATAGATTATATTAGAAATCAGGAAACATTTAACTACAAGTGTGTGTACCTGATGGATAAATGGTTCCAGTTGACCCAACAAATCATACCCCTGAAGAGCAAAGAGGCAATATATAAGGATCACAACATGACACTAATTCAAAATGTAAAATTCATGACCCTACAAGTTTAAAATATCTCAGGTGGGCATCCATAATTGCACTTAAAGATTCCAAAAACTCATACTTCTTTTTAGCTTCGATAGTCATCAATGAATTTACCTGCATTCTTCAACCAAAACAAAAATTGACTTAGAAGTAGATAATGAGAGTAAATAGCAGTGACTTCTATTAATAGAGTCAGCATACTAGATTGAAACGGCTCTTCTCAAATGTTGACTTTGAGTTCTCCAGATCCTGTCATTCAAATTAGCACAAGTAAGTTACCATGCTGGAACAAAAACACAAAACGTACCATATAATATTAAGAAAGAAGTTTGAGTTTTTGGGCAAATATATATACTCATACACATTTGGCACCTTCCTCAGGCGTAATGTTGCTAAGAAGAGAAAGCAAATGAAAAGATACATAAGAAAGAAGTGCGTTACCTCTTCCAACTCTGCAATGACTTCTCCTCTTGTATTCTTCTTTAAAGAAACAAACTTTTCACGTGACTACAAGTAGACAAGAAAACTCGTTACACCAATTCAAATTAAGATCATCATGCACAAGTTTAAATTCGTGTATACTATGCATAACATGATAATGCCCGTGAATCTTACAGATGTTAGAGCTTTTAGTATACTAAAGATCATTAAAGAGAAATACGTCCTTCCAATCTCATTATCATAATATATTAATGAAGGAAGTTTTAAACTCTTTAACAAAGTACCTGATCATACGAATGAGCAGCTTTGTCAAATCTATGGCGAGACTCCTGCAAAGGTAGAAACAGCATAGTGTGATAGCAGAGCTTTCATGAGACAATCATTAGCTACATTTTCATGCAACAGTAAGGAGTAAATAATTCTGACAGTCGAATCAATAAGATTTTGAACAATCAGTACTTTGGAAAAAATTAGATCAAAGTCAGCAGAGAAAGAGAATACCTTAGCCTCATGTAGATCAACATTAATAAAGTTCATCAATCTCTCAAGTAATACATGCTCCACCTATACATTTTCCCCAAAAATACAACCTGTATTATAAAAGTGAAACACTCTGATAAAAGTGAGACAATGAGCATACCTGTGAGCAAAGAAACTCCTTATAGGAGGCAAGCTCTCGAAGTGTATTTATGAATTTTGATATAACAGGGCCTGGTGTCACTCACAAGAATAACACGCAAACATATCAGAAAGCGCAATACCAAAACTCAGTAACTTAGGAGTACATATCTCAGGCATCCCAGATGTAGAACTTTACTAAGGGAAATGGCGAGGAGAACAAACGTAAAGTGAAATAATGTCTCAGTATTATAAGAAACAAATCAAATAGACCAAATAGTTGGATATATATAGATCAAGAACCTCCAATTGAAAGACTGATTGGATCATCATGGCCAGCCCCAAATTCTTCTAGACAATCTGCAAAGGCACTTTCACCTTTGGATGCCTCTCCCAAAGCTCCCCTATAAAAAAAACATGTAATGCATTCATTATCAGGCACTGATAACATGCATGTACATACACTTACCGACAATAACAAAACTGGACTAATAACAACACAATTCCAAGCTTTTAATAGTGAGACGCTAACAATATACACAATCAAAGGTTTACATGAAAACCTAAAAAACAATCAACAAAGCTTTAAATGGTCAAACAGTTCTCTCATTTGCTAATTAATTAAGAAAATAGACAAAATAGTATCAATATTGCAACTTCCACTTTCAGAAAACATGCTACAAAACGGTATTAACAGAATCTTATACGCATAAAGATGAGATAACAAGATAAAGACAGTACAAGAGTAGATTAAGACACATACATAAACTTCCTAACACCTTTGTATAGCTTCTGACAACGATCTTTAAGCTCATCAGCTGTCCCCTCCAATGAACAAACCTGATCCAATCACAATCACAAACAATCCACAAGACAACAAAATTAACAGTTTTTAAAACATACCCTGAAACTAAAATCTCCTTAATTGCAATAATAAACCAAAAAGAATGTAAAAACATCAACATCTCTTTTCCAATTTTTTTACATGTTTCTGAAACATTGGTGAATCCTCAAGATTGATAAAAGACGCCATTGATGATGAAACGAAAAGGAAGAAGCTTTCAGAGAGAGAGAGAGGTCAGATTCTCCCTTTTTCTGAATCGGTGCGATACGGATCTGAGAAAAGAGATCTCAGAGGCGTTTTTTTGTCCCGTTGGTGTGTTGATGACGACGGTGATTATTATTGCTTTGGAAACAGTCATATTCCACAAACTTATTTATATTTTCAAATATACCCCTCTTTCGTATCTTTTATTTTCATTAAACTAATCTAATGGGCCATGTGGTTAATTAATTATATGGGCTTTTATGGGCCTAGGTTAAAGAAACCCTAATTGGTATCTAAAGCCCAAAAGGCTTTTTCATGTTATTTAAACAAATTAAAAAATATCAAACTAATTTCATAAAGCCTATGCTCTCTCTCGCTGTTTCTGAATCCTTCTTCTTCTTCTCTTACCGTGTTTGACTCTTGACGCGATCCAACAACAACATCATCTTCATCGTCAACAAACAACGCGATTCTCTCGGTAAGTCATACGATTTCTCAGATGAATTCTCCAGGAACTTATCTTATGGTGTCGATGTTTTGGTTTTCTCCTAGATTTCTTCCTCTTTTAGGGTTTTGTTATGCAGCCTAGGAACCGAGATGAATTAAGCAGATTTATATCTTACCTTCTCTTTCATGATGATGATGATAATCATGTGATCCTTCGAAAAAAATTGGAGGGAGATCGTGTTTCTACTTTTCAGTTAATTTACCTGAGTTTTTGAATCTGGGTTTTGCAGGAAGTTCGTAGATTTTACTCTTAGCTTGTTGTTGTAGAAGCTTGATATACTGTTGAGGCAAGTCTAGTGATGCCTCGGGACTTGTCGAGATCGAGGTCACCGTCTCCATCACCTTCGCGTCGTAGAAAGCATTCGAGGTCTCCTGTAAGGAACAGACATAGCCGCAGAAGTAGAAGAGAAAGAAGCCGTTCTCCATACTCTTCTTATTCATATAGCAGGTGATATCCGTCATATTACTTCCGCTTTTCGTTTGGCCTTTTTGTTATAATTGGTTTATTCTTGAAAATGAACTGTAAGAAAGATTTGTGAAACACAATGTACAGAGTTAGGTTGGAATATTTACGAAGTTACGCTATACTTATCTTATCTTTCTCACTTGCTTTTAAAAGTTTTTACTTATCTTTTCTGCCCTGCCTCTAAAAGGGTGTGCAATGTCTCTGGCTGATGCTGGCTCTATCGTAAGTGTTTGTTGATTGATGGGTCTGAGTAGATATATACATATCTTATTTAGTTGGCTGTTGTGGCAATATAATAGTTTTTATGACATTAGCTTTGAGGTTTTAGGCAATGCAGCGTTTACATTCACTAAGGACATAAGTTAAGCGGGGATATTAACAGTACTGGTTTTCGATCTTGCTTAAATTCTAGTGTATGTTTAGACGGTGTGATGATTTGTACATTCATTTTTCTTCTTGTTGATGGTTGTATTTGTATGCTTGATGCTTATGAGCAACTGTTAGAATGTTTCTTTAAAATTGATATTGCTAGCAATAAAGAGAAAACCACCATAGCTTCCTAGGTAACTTAATATGATAATTTGTTGAGAACATGGCTGAGAAGTTAGGAAGAGGATGTATGCTCTTTCCATTTATTAAAAGCTCAATTTATCCCGTTCTACGGGAGGGGAAATGAGCAGGTGATGGATTGCTGTTTGGTATTCTTTCATTGATCCTTTTTCTCGTTAGCTTCTTCATGTGATAAAAGTTGGAGCTGATATTTCTTAACAATGTATGAGGTAACTGCACATACTTTTTGTTTTTGTTATGCGACGTTGTGGGCTAATTGATGCCTAGTCTTCAAGTGTGTGGTAGTTTATCAGTTTCAGCTTTTGCTTACTGCTTTATTTTGGGTTCTTTACAGACGAAAAAGTCGTTCTATTTCTCCTAGGCGCCATCGGAGTCGATCTGTTACTCCTAAGGGGCGCTCTCGAACACCTAAACGTTACAAAAGACAAAAAAGTAGGAGCTCTTCTCCGTCTCCCATAAAAAATTCTCCTGCTACAACCCTTGAGTCAGCTAAACATAGGAATGGAGTAAAACTAATAAAAGAAGAAGAAGAGCGGAAAAGGTAAATCACTTCAATGTTATTAATTAAAATAAATGTTATTTTCAGACCAAGGTTTTGTGCTCTCAATTGTTGTTCTAGTGTAATGTGGAGATGCTTTATTATTAGTCTTAAAGGTGAAACAGGTTTCTTGGCCTTCTCTCACAGGCTTCTCTGAAGGAAGATAAGATATGATTCGACTTGTTCAAATCTATTTGATCCTCTGGCACGAATGGTTGTATTATCTTGATTTGATGAGTTCTGAGAGTCATTTATATGTATTCTGATTGAATTAGAGAGAAATATATGCTCAAGTTAGCTTAGTGAAGGTTTTTTTTGTGTGTCTATGGTAATCTAAAAATGTCTTTCACAAAAATCACCCTTGGCGGTGTGACTTGGACGGAAGGAAAACTGAAAAAGTCGCAACGATTTTCTCAGTCTTGATTCTTGAAATAAATTTTAGGTTCTTTTTCTGTTCGAGATTCGGAGACATCAAGATATGAGAAATTCCAGGTGATACTTACGGCTCTGAATCTGTTGTGAATTTTCTCTAACAATTAACTATATCTGCTACCAGGCGGCAGCGGGAAGCTGAAGTGAAGCTAATAGAGGAAGAAACTATGAAGCGGATTGAAGAAGCTATTATAAAAAAGGTTGAAGAAAGCTTACAGTCTGAGAAAATCAAAATGGAGATCGTAACGCTGTTGGAGGAAGGAAGGAAGAGAGTTGATCAAGAAGTCGCTGCTCAACTTGTGATAGAGAAGGAGAATTCTCTTACCGAGGCTAAAGAAAAAGAGGTAATGAACCTTTCTCAATGCTAAGATACTTATTAGCTTTCTGTTTATTTATTTTCTTAAACTTACACGGTAACATGATTCATCAATTGAAAAGAAACCTTGCTCTTGGCGTTTTCCTATAGATTGGAATTGGTTATTGAATTGATATTATGAATCTGCTTATCATGAAACATTGCTAAAACAGAGCCCTTATTACAGGGCATTATGCGTTGTTTGTCTCAAGAAAGAGATCAACAAGCGAAAGAAGAGATGGATAAAATAGAGGAGGAGAGCCGTCAAAAAGCAGAAGAAGCTCAGAGAAAAGAAGCAATGGCGAGGCAAAGGAAAGAGGAGGAACGGTATCGGGAGCTCGAGGAGCTGCAAAGACAGAAAGAAGAGGCGATGCAAAGGAAGAAAGCAGAAGAGGATGAAGAACGTCTAAAACAGATGAAACTGTTGGGTAAAAACAAATCACGCCCTAAATTATCTTTTGCTTTAAGCTCCAAGTGAAATAGGTGAAGAGAAAACTGAAAACTACTATGTTGTTATAATATTCATCTTCTTCCTCTCAATTGTGAACACTTGAACCTTTTCTCGGATATATTGATTTTACAGCAAATATAACATTAAAAAGTTACAAAAACTTACCGTGAGGTTTTTGAAGTGACAATGTAGATTAAATATGTATTGAGATGACCATAAGACCTATACAAGGAAGGGAAATGTTTTTGTTGATCCTATCTTTCTTCTGGGAACACCTTATGTAGAAAATCGACAAAGCGACTTGAGTAGATTGTGGGTTCGGTCACGGATATAGTCATGGGATCATACTGCAAAGACTTGCATTTATGCTCCACTTTCTTCTTGGTGTTATACTCCTGAAGAATATCTATGATTCCCATGTACACCACCACATCGTACACTTCAAAGAGCTCGATTGTCGCCGTCTCTTCCTTGTCTTCAACAAGCTTGTGATGAGCTTGAGCCGGCATGTTCACTCCTAACTGTACACGCAATCTAGAAACCATAGATTCAGGGCAATGGCAGTGTTTAGCTATAAGCACATATTTAGTGAACAAAGCGAGAATATAAATGAGCAACCTTGCAGTTCCGGGAAGAATGAGATCAACTTCTTGCTCGCCAACGGAAAATGCTCTGAGCGTGCTTCCTCTGATGTGAGGACCCGGGGCAGTGTTTACACAGTTAGGTTCGTGAGTCACCAATAGCAATCCTTTTGGTGGAATAGAGAGTTCATGCGCCAGACCAACTGAAAATAATAATATGAATTAGTAAGTTATACACATCCCCATTGCTTCATAGCTCGGTTCTGTAAACATCATCAAGCATGAATATGACATATAAATGATACTCTTTTGAGTTACTGGCACATACCATCTACAGAAGAAATACTCTCTTGATCTGACATTGCGTTAGGAGGCTCAAGGATATCATTAAACTGCCCGGGAGCTCTAAAATGTACTCCCAGTAAAAGACTGTAGTCAATGATGTGCAGAGATTCCAAGAACGCGCAGTCTAAGTAAATTTGCCTGTCATGTGAGGAAAACATTATTCATAAGCTAGATCAAGTTGGTCTTTTCTTGGAAATTAATCTTTTCAGTAGATAGCATTTGAAGATATAAAGAGGTATAGCACTCACTTGAAGAGGGCCTCCCTTAACAGCTTGTCCATATGAAACTCATAAGCTAGATCAAGATCTTTCAATGTGGTCTTTTCTTGGATTTTAATCTTTTCAGTGAATCTCCCTTGTGATGAGCCCTTAAGATCATAACGACGATGAATCTTCAATTCTGTGCAAAACATATTCCCCATGACCACAAAGCGTACCTATCATAAAACACACAAAACTCATAAAGTGGAAACATAATGGAACTTAAGCTATGTTCAGGACAAGAAAAGCTGTTACCTTTTTTCCCCACTTTAGTGTTATCCTATGAACTCCAAAGAATTTGGTTATAAGTGTGTTTTCATGGTCTCCCACATGTCCATAGTACTTAGGCAACATTCTGAGTAGGACCTAGAAGCAAAAAAAAACTGGATAATTTTAGTCATAAGCATTATTATGGGTCAAGTTGAGCTTATATCAAAACACAGGTTTGTTCAGTTAGTTTCGAACCTTTAACTCATATTTTTTTAATGTCTTGATCACAAATCTGTCGTCGTGAGAAAGGTAGAAGATACTGCCACTTTTCCCAGGGGAAGAAATTTCTGTCAGGCCATCATCACCACAAATAGACATCATGTACTCTGCAGCATCTAACTTGAACATCTCCCTCAAATTCCTGAAAGATTACATTGAAAATAGGCACATCATATCAATTTAAAGAATAAGCAAGTGTCTTAATTTGAGATCAGTCCATAAACCTAGTATAGAAAAAGGTACATTATTTACTCGAATTCTAAACTTCTTTGGCATATGCCTGAAAAAAACTGTTTAACCTGAAAACCATAGGACAATAGTCTTTCCAAGAGAAGTCGATAGATTTGTGTGGAGGCGTAAAATTGGAGCCGTCTTTAGGGAAGAACATCACTGTTCTCGCCTTCTTACCAAAGTCAGAAGAACGTACTTCTCGCCTAGGCACTGGTGTAATTTTTCCGACAGTATACCTGTGAACTTCAAAAGATTTGTTATATTAGATCAAGAACTTTCCGACTGTTGGATAGATAAGGCCATCATACTAGATATTCAACCAGGTTGTATCTTTCCCTATATGCGAATGTGACTACTACCAAACATGTTGGTCATAGGCTTAGGGTGTTAATTTAGTTTACCTGATACCAAGTTGGAGATTTAGCATTAGATAATAATTATGCTCCCCCTTTAGAAAGGTCATTAAAGTCCTAGCCCTGGCTTCTTTAGGAAGATTTGGAGGTCTAATTTTGTGTGACCTGTCAACAGAACTCGTGATAGTTTCTCTAATCAAAACTCCTTGCATGTATTCCCTTTCATGTACGATACGGTTCCTATCTTGTCCCTCGCTTTGTCCTGAGCCAGAAAACCGTGCAGAATTAGATGACGGGCCATGACATGTAAAGTCTCTTGGAGGATCCGACGTCCTCCCATTTCCATCCATAAACCTATTCGATATCCTACCCGAATCTCTTGTTGTGCCACTAGCTGAAGTTTTCACGGAAAGACTTTGAGTCACAGTGCTCAAACTCCTTAGCTCCTCGACATTTACAGACGAGCTACGAGAAAGTACAAACTTTCCAGTGTCATCATATTCAAGAGAGCGACACCATTTCTTTAGAGATGGATGTTTAGTCCCTGCAGGATAAAACACTCCTTTCCCATCTTTTAGGCCACGAGACCAGGTCCCAAAATATAAACATCCATCAGCAAACTTATAAACTCCAGAGCCATGTCTTAACCCATTCAACCAAAACCCGTCGAAAAGATCGCAATTTGCCCATCTCATAACCCCTCTGCCACACATTTTGCCATTTTTCCAATTCCCTATGTACCTATTTCCGTTTGTCCAAGAATAACTACCACGCCCGTCTTGTAATCCTTCTTTCCATGAGCCATCATATAGATCCGAGTTACAATACTCTTTCCTCCCAAGCCCATGCCTTACATTCATCCTCCATGCTCCACTATAGACAGACTCATCAGGTAAAGTCATGGTACCAACACCATGAAGGTATCCACCAGAGAAATCTCCCTCATATTTCGCTCCAGATGACCATATAAGCTTCCCTTTACCCGAGATTTTGCCTTCATCCCAATCTCCTTCATAGATAGTTCCATCTGACCATGCATACTTTCCCTTCCCATTAGGAAGTGATCCTTTAACTTCACCAGAATACAAATCACCGTTTGAGAATCCTCTCTCTCCAGACCTAAGGATACTACATAAACTAAAACAGTTTTAAAGAAATTCTCAAAAACATGAACCCGATTCGTTTACAACAAAACACACACCTCGTATTCATTCCGGCTAAGCTGCTAATGAGCATAGAACATTATTTTTCCCTTCTGATGATGTGATAGCAAGTCTTCTTGAGCACATGTTCCACTCCCCTGCATAAGCTAAGAAAAACTCAAGACCAAATATAGCAACCAGAACTCATAGACTAAAATCATGAGGAGATAACTAAGGAACAAGCCATGCTTCAACTATCAAAGTCATAAATGACAGATACTATTTGAGATTTCATCACTTATATCTCTTTGAAATCATCACTTCACTAACAAATTAGCCTAAACTTTAAAGTCAAACTAACATTAGGTTTTAAGCTACACAGATAATAAATACCCATCAAATACTCAATTCGCACAGCAAACCCAGAACTCAATATCACCGTTTCAAGCGAAAACTAAATCACAGAAATCAGCTATCGAGTAGCTAGCTCCGATTCCAAATTCATTACACAATCTTCGATTTAAATAAGAATCTCGATTCTCGAGCTCGAATCTCGGAAGAAGACTATAACAAGCAAGCAGAGTCATAGATTCCGGCGAATAAAAACAAAAATCAAACACAAAATAAACCCAAACCCGTGCGGATTCAAATAATACTTACCTAGATGAAGCTCAGAATCTAAGAAGAAAACTCGTCGATTTTGTGTTTCGTAAAGCTTTTTTTCTTCTTTGAGAATTTGATTCTCTCTTTGTGTATTGTAAAAATATTAAATGTTGCCCCCATGCATCAAGTTCTGTTCAAACCGCTTTCTTTTCCTTTTTCTAGCGAATTTATGCGACATGTTTTTTTTATTTATTTATTTTTGTTATAAGAATATTTATTTTGTTTTTATTAAATATTTGACTGGTTCATAATAACATGGGCACGTATCTTAAGAGGAAGATGCGTTTACTTTTTTCTTAACAACGGTAACTATGAATTAATTTTGTTTTTCTACTGAATAAAATATATTAAAATTGGGTGAAATATATCAAAATTTTATATTTAAATGCAGACCGAGCTTTAAAGACTCCGGCAGCGTTAGAGTAAGAAACAAGACTTTGATCCAAAGATCACAAAATAATGGCCCAAACTTTTAAGCTTTTTACACACTTGAAATCTTGATTTAAATTTGATCAAAACAAAAATAAAGCCTAAATGAACATTAAAATATTGATAACTTTCAAGGCCCATTAGGCTCAAACCTTCAAACCCTAATGCTGAGAATGCAACCGTCAAACAAGTCACCACCGTAGATCTGAGATCTTGACTCACGGAATTGTTGTCGCGCGCTCATGAATACCAGAGATTCACGGTTGTTGCAACCATTAAAGAAATATTCACGTTAAGACGAGATTGTTGGTGAACTCAAAATCATCCGTTAGTGTCGAGTGAACCACAAACGATGGAAACAAAAGCGGTCAAAGGAGCTAAACGAAAGCCTCTTATACCGAGACAAAAGCCAGCCGAGAATGTTAAGTGAATCACCCACGCCGGAGATAGAGCGGCCAAAGGAGCTAAGAGAAAATTTCCTTTACCGAGACACGAGCCAATCGCCGATATCTACGAAGTTATCGACACCAGAGACAATATTAAAGTAACAGATGAAAAGGAAGATATAACAAGAAGAAAAACCAAAGGACCATCGGCGCTTGACGCTAACGGAGCCGCCGAAACGCCGGAAAATCACCGGAGAAGAAAAGTAGTGTTTGCTCTCTCTCTCCGTGTTCTAAGTTTTTTTAAAATGGTAAATCAGTTATTTACAATAGATTCTAAAAAAGGAATTGAATTAGGCGGTAACTATGAATTAAATTATATTTCATTTAATTAACTAAATGGGGCAAAAATATTGAAAACATTTAAAACTTTCACATTAAAAAAAACTAACACTAATATTTAACAAACTCTAAGCCATGAGTTGGCGAAAAACTTGACGACGGTAACGGTTGTATTTCAAAATAAACTCGCCGGGATGCGAGATCGGAGATCAGATCTGATGAGATCGGGGAGGTTCATAGGACCAAATCGGATCTGCGGATCATTTGGCGACTTCGAGATCTGCGGATCAATTCTTTGGAGACAACTATCCTCAAATCTAGGATTGGAGCAATCAGAGATATGGGAATCAATGGTGGTTGATGAAATATGGCAAGATCTGAAGGATTGGATCATTACGCGGATTGGATTCGATACGATTATGCCATCAAAGGGAGTTTCCTTGCTTGGATGGAACAATTCGATTCAACAGATTGGACTTACCTTATCACCTTCTCTGTTTCGGGAAAGTGGCGGAATCATAGGCCTTTTAGAATCAGCCGTGATTAAGGAAGGATTTATGAGATTGAGGAAGAGTTTTGAGGAATATTTAAAGGAGAGAAGTATCTTTGGACTAGTTCACTACTCCTCTCTGTGTTTTCAGATCCAAATCACGACACCCCCCTTTGCAATGGCATCAAATGGAATCTCTTCGTTGGTGGCTAATGGTGGTGTCAAAAGGATCAAGATGAGGAAGCCGCGGTGGGCACGGCGGCCCGGGCGAGGCAGCAAGGGTTAACAATGGTACGCAGAGTGTTGAATGTGGAACTTCAAGCAGAGAAGGTGAAAGCGCTGCTTGCTTTCATGCCCACAGTGTGGGAGTGTGCGGGCAGGGTACGCGGCTTCGATCTTGGGAAGGGTAACTTCCATTTCATCTTCGAGAACGAGGAGGACATAGTTACGGTGGAGACCAAGAAGTCATACCACTATGACCAGTGGATGCACGTGGTTGAGAGATGGTCACCAAATGCGGAGGCCACGACTCTCTCCACCATCACCTTCTGGATCAAAGTAGAAGGACTCACCTACAGGCGCTGGCTTGTCGAGACACTGATGGACGTTGGAGAATCGATTGGAGTGGTGGAAGAGGTCTGTTTGGAGGAGACAAAGGTAAGAGTCACATTTCCCTGCAACAAAGCCCTTGATTTTGCAATGGAGCTTGATTATGAAGAAGAGGTCCTTTCTGTTAGGCTCAAGTATGAGAAATTGTTTGGGTATTGTCGGATCCGTCACATGTTGACGCACGCGGACACAACCGCCCTCTGCGGGTAATAAGACCGCACGGGATAGGGAATTTCGAGACGGCCGACCGGGAAGACAAACGCGATGGTAAGGATCGCCGGTTTCGGAACTATGGTGCGGACGGGGAGAGAGATGGGTCAAAACAGAATAAGGCTGGACCATCTCATGTCCACAACGTAGTGAGGAACGCAGCTCCGCCGGCGAGACCTCCACTTCAGCGGCAACTCTTGCCAGAGTTCACGGCGGCTATTGAGAAGCGGATCGAGACCAAGAACTGGGTGGTAACTGCGTTCGGAAAGGCGGGTAAAGATGGTGTTGTTGTGGATTACGACCTGGTGCGGAGCTTTGTCCCGCCTAAAGATGCCACTGTGGAAGCGGCAAAGGGACCGCCGGAAATCACCGAGACGGTGAAATCGGCGTTGGGAACGGCGTGTTTGGTTAAGTCAGGGGACAGAGTTCAGACGGCGGAGGTTGCGACACGGACTCGGGAGACGGCAGTCGCGAAGCTTCCGGTGACTCGGCCGGAACGTGCGCCTGTTGAAGATGGGCTGAGGATTGATGGGCTTCAGGAGCCCAAAATCAGTGGGCTGGGTGGGCTCAATGGTAATGAGTTTAAGGGGCCTAAGGGTAATGGGCTTAATGGGCCTGAGGGTAATGGGCTTACTGGGCCTTCCAAGGCAGGCAATGCACTCACAAGAGCTGGTCCGCTAGGATTCGGCTCGGCCCCGGTTCGAAGTTCCTGGTATGAGCAGACTGTGGAGGAAGAAGAGGCTGCAGAACGGGCGGCTCTGGTAGCGGCGGGTTCCTCATCTGCCCCGGGGGGAACGGAAGTTATGGTCTGCTATCGTCGGGACACACAGGGTCATAAGCTAGGGATTGAGGATATCATATCTCCACTTAAAGAACTGTACGAGGTTACAATCGGGAACGACCAGCCCAGGAGCCGGGGAAAGAAGGTTAAGAGCTTTAAGAACTCTCTACTCCCAAGGAAGAAGATCGTCAACAGTTCGTCGAGGAAAGGGAAAATGCTCAACAAGTCTCTCCTCTCTATGTCCGACTTCGATGTGGTGACAAGGGCAAAAGGACCTAAGGAGGGACCGGGTACAAGAATCTGCTTCGCTAAGGATGCGCTGGTGGGCGGGGCCCCACCGGTGAAGGAATAAGATGATTATTAGCTGGAACTGTCAGGGTATTGGTTGTGACATGACAGTTCGGAGATTGAGAGAGTTTAGACAACTGTTCTTTCCAGATTTTCTTTTTATTATGGAGACTAAAAATAATGTACTTTTCATCCAAAATATTCAAGCAATGTTAAATTATGATTTCCTCTATACGGTTGATCCATGTGGTCGTAGTGGGGGTTTAGCTCTGTTGGCAAAAGCGGAGACAAATGTCAAAATCTTATACTCTGATAAGAATATTATCGACGTAACGGCCACAATAAAGGGTCAACCAGTCTTTATCTCATTCATTTATGGTGAGCCAATGGTGATGAGACGGAGAAATGTATGGGAGCGGATCACACGCATCAGTACAACACGACATGGCCCATGGCTTATGACTGGAGACTTTAATGAAATTTGTGGTCACCATGAGAAGTCAGGCGGGAGGAAGAGACATGAAAACTCCTTCTTGGATTTCCGTCTTTTCAAACATAGTTGTGGTATGATAGACTTCCCCTTCAAAGGTAATTTCTTCTCGTGGGTGGGAAGAAGAGGGAAGAAACTGGTTCGATGTCGGTTAGACAGATCAATGGGCAATGAGGATTGGTATGACCTTTTTACGCAGACCCAGGTGGAGTATATGCGTTTCATGGGGTCGGACCATAGACCTATAATGACATGTATGGACATTAAAACGAAAAAAGGATCGAAACTGTTCAGATTTGATAAAAGATGGCTCGCAAGCGACCAATTAGAAGGCGTGATCTTGGACGGCTGGAACCGGATTGACCGGTCCGAGGATATTGGGGATAGAATTCGCGAGTGCCGGAAGTCAATTTCGCGATGGAGAAGACGCGATAATGTAAATTCAAAGGAGAAAATCGAAAAGCTAAAAGAAGAGCTGGATGGGGCATATATGGATGACAACGTGTCTGCTGAACAGTTAGAGGGAATAAGAAATAGGCTGCGAGCAGCTTTCATCGAGGAGGAACAATTCTGGAAACAGAAAAGCAGAGTGACTTGGCTCCAGGAAGGGGATAAAAATACGGGTTTCTTCCATGCAATTACCAAGGCAAGACGAGCACGTAACAGGATTACGGGGATGATGACAGAATCGGGAAGGTGGACGGAGAACGAGGCGGAAGTGGAAAACATTGCGACAACCTACTTCCGACAATTGTTTGCGAGCACGGTGCAAAGGGGTCAAACCGACGAGGTGTTCGGTAACTTAAGAAGAGGAGTATCAGAGGAAATGAATGAGAGTTTGCTCAGGGATATAACGACCGAGGAAGTTAAAAAGCGCTTTTTCAATAAGCCGGAGAAAGCACGGGACCGGATGGGATGACAGCCCTCTTCTATCAGAAGTTCTGGCACATCGTAGGAAATGATGTGGTCGACATGGTGCGCCATTTTTTTGAAACAGGAGAACTTGATAACAAGATAAATGAGGTTAACATATGTCTCATACCAAAAACGGAGAGGCCAAAAGAGATGAAAGAGTTTAGGCCGATCAGCTTGTGTAATGTTGGCTATAAGATTATATCGAAAGTTATGTGCCAAAGACTAAAGCCCATTCTCCCGAGCTTAATATCGGAAACTCAATCAGCGTTCGTGGCAGGACGAGTGATTACGGATAATATACCTTGATAGCACAGAAGTGTTTCATGCCCTTAACACAAAGGAAGTCTGTAAAAAGGGATATATGGCAATTAAAACGGATATGAGCAAAGCATACGATAGGGTAGAATGGCCTTTTCTAAAGTCGCTACTATTACGGATGGGCTTTGCGGAGGGGTGGGTGAACCTAATCATGAACTGTGTCAGCTCAGTTTCATATAGTGTCCTCCTTAATGGGGAGCCTAAGGGACGAATTATGCCCTCAAGAGGACTCAGACAAGGGGATCCGTTATCCCCCTACCTTTTCATTCTGTGTACTGAGGTACTGATCTCCCAGTTGCAACGGGCGGAGGAAACAAATGCGATGACCGGAGTTAAAGTGGCTTATAGGAGTCCCCCGGTCTCCCACTTGTTATTTGCGGATGATAGCTTGTTTTTATGCAAAGCTAATGTGCAACAATGTTCGGAAATACTACGGATTCTGGAGGTGTATGGACAGGCTTCTGGCCAGTGTATTAATTTTGAAAAGTCGGCGATTATGTTTGGGAAAACTGTGGAGCACAACATGAGGAATGATATAAAGGCGAGAACGGGAATTACGAATGAGGGAGGTATGGGCAAATATCTGGGTATTCCGAACGCCTACAAGGGTCGAAAACCCGCATTTTCGCTTATGTCCGTGACGTACTCCACCAAAGGATAAATGGGTGGAACGCGAAATTTCTGTCCAAAGGAGGGAAAGAGGTTATGATTAAATCGGTAGCCCAGGCCATCCCAACCTATGTGATGTCGTGCTTCCTTTTGCCTAAGAATTTATGCAGTCAGCTGACGAGTGCAGTGGCAAATTTTTGGTGGAGTTCGAATGAGCAAACACGAGGTATCCACTGGTTGGCGTGGAAGAAAATGTGTGTCCCAAAGGAGGATGGGGGACTGGGGTTTAAGATGTTTGAGGACTTCAATAAATCCCTTCTAGCGAAACAACTTTGGCGACTTCACCGATGATGCCGGAATCCCTTGCGTCAAGGGTCTTAAAGGGCGTTATTTCCGGAATCAACATCCTTTTGAGGCAAGGAAACCAAATCGGCCATCTTTTGGGTGGAGGAGTATTTGGTCATCAAGAGATTTGGTACGAATGGGAACAAGGAAAGTAATAGGTTCGGGGGACCAAACTTTAGTCTAGAACGATAATTGGATACCGGGTATAAGGCCAAGGCCGGCAGTTGGCCCCGGTTCATTGTACTACCCGCTCCCGAGGGTTTCGAGTTGAGGGTCGGAGGACAAAATGACCGGAATATACCTCGTTACGACGCTTAGTGAACCCGAGAGGATATCCCGCCGATTTGCGCATTAGACACCGCAAGGAGAGATTTGGAGGATAAGCTATGCCGGCACCACACCAAGTCGGGGGTCTATACCGTCCGATCAAAGGTTACCGTGTTCCGTACTTAAATAAAAATGATGAGGAGATTCAGACCCTCTTACAGGAACCATCATTCACAGCTCTTAAAAAATTTGTTTGGAAATTAAGATCTCCAAATAAAATTAAACACTTCCTTTGGCAAGCCCTATCAGGGGTCTTGCCGGTAAAGGAAAGATTAGTCTACAGGCATATAGGGAGAGATATTGAGTGCCCCCGGTGTGGGGAAGAGGAATCGATAAACCATATGTTTTTTGAGTGCCATCCATCCAGGCAGACATGGGCTCTGGCAGGTTTTGGCCCGGGAGCAAGAGGCTTCCCAACAGGGAGTTTGGGAAGAAATATGGAATGTCTCTTCTGGAGACAACGAAACCCCCTTTTCACGGTTCCAGTTTTCCCATGGATTATGTGGTATATCTGGAAAGCGCGAAATGATAAACTCTTCCGCGGGATAGAAAGAAGCCCTATGGAAACAAAGGATGTTGCATTAGGGGAGGCAGAAGCGTGGATAATGGCACAAGAAGTTATTTCGGCGCAAAAACCGGTGGAAAGCGTGACTGGCATTCAGGGGACTGTGGTCATAGGAAGAGCCCAATTTGAAGATGTGTGGTGTTACACGGACGGATCATGGAAAGAGGGAGACGATACTTGCGGGATTGGATGGGTCCTCCGAAATCACGAAGGAGAGACCACGCTTTTGGGATTAAAGGGTTATAGTCGATGCATGTCGCCACTACATGCAGAACTTCACGGATTGCTATTTGCATTGGAGGGTCTTACGGATCACAATCTCAGTTGCAAGGTGTTTTGCACGGATTCCTTGGATTTAATCAACATGGTCTCAATACCAGAACTCTGGCCGTCTTTCTCTCCGGAGTTGGAGAAGCTACGCGATCTGCAAGCGAATTTCCCTGACTTCACACTTCGGTATGTAGAAAGGGGAAGAAATGCACAAAGGATCTTCAAAGACGAGGTGCGCGTGACAGGAAGGCTATCTTCCAGTATATTAGTTCTTCTATTCCACATTGGATTACGAATACATCTACTGTATTTGTAAACATGTAGAAAAGAGGACAAAGTGAAAAAAAAAAAAAAAAAAAAACAAACTCTAAACTTATTAGTCATGTTATCTTTTTCTTATTAGGGTCAAACCAATAAATTAACATATATTCAAAGGGAAATCAATAATAATTAGTTGGAATAATCCATGTTATCTTATAAAAAATTGTCCGACTGTCAAATCATCGAGGTGTGTCAAATCCATAACCCACCAATATTTTATTACACATTAAGGGTCCGATTGGTGACTGCGGTTTTTGCGGTGCGGATTAACGAATTGACAGGTGCGGTGCGGTTCAAGTGCGGTGCAGAATTATTGAGTTAACAGGTGCGGTGCGGTTCGATAGGCGGTACGGAATAATGTTTGATTTGTGAAAATATAATAAGCGGTGCAGAATAGAAATTGTAATATAATAAATATTTTAGTATAAACTAAATGTTTTAAAAATTTAATAAAAATTATGTTCAAACAATATTTTGAAATTTAAATACCAAAATATATGTTAAAAGTATTACTTAGAAAATAACATTATTTTAAAAAGAAATATGATTCTAAAGGACATATTTTTTGTTGTTATGTATAATTGAAAAAAGGGAGAATTATAAAACTACACCATTTGAATTACATTTCACAAAACTACACCATTTCCAAAATACTTCACAAAACTACACCTAAACACTCAAAATTAAATTCAAATAAACCCTACCCAAACAATCTTACCGCCTTAATACTATACCCTAAACACTAATTAGCGAACCCAAATGAAAATATTTTAATTTTGGTAATTTTTAAAACGGTAAATCAAGCTTTTAAAATTTTAAAAGGGTGTAAACTTGTGAAAATATTGAATTATGTGTAGTTTTGTGAAGGGAGGGTTGAAAGGGTGTAGTTTTGTGAATTTCTCTTGAAAAAATATGAATTACAATTATTGTTTATATGACTATTTTATAGATTGAGAAATCAGTTTAATTTTCACTAAATAAAAATAAGATCTTAGTTTTAAAAAATATTGTATTAATCTAGTGTGATTTATGATAGAAAACTATTTTATATATTATTTGGCTCTATTGGTGGTTTATGATTTTATTTATATTTAAAAGTGTTGGTTATATTTATATTTAAATGATTTGAAAATATAATTAACTAACAACTTTTCAGTTATTAATTGTATTAATATATACAAACATACATTTTCAAAAGTCAAAACCGCACCGCTTTGTCAAAACCGCATCATTTTTGCTTATTATTTACAAAACCGCACTTTTTTTTGTACACAAGCAATTTTGTAGAAAAAAAATCAAAAACCGCACCGCACTTCATTTGTCAAAAACCGCACCACACTTACATTTTTTACGTGATTGGCAACACAAGTTCGGTTTTGACAAAAACCGCATTCTAAACCGCCTTTTAGTGGTTCCCAATGACAACCTAAGGTTCGTTGATTAATAATCCTTATCATGCAACTTCCAGCTTATTAAAATAAAATATATCGTTTTAATCAATATCATGGCATATCTGTAGATAAAGGCTCGTAACATATTTTATTTTATATGTATGTTAGGTTGCGTTGAATAAATATGGTTGTGGAGTTATTTTGATCATGACTCTAGAAGTAGCGCATTTAAAAATACGTGAGAATTACAAAATTATACTATTTGAATTGCATTTCACTAAACTACATTATTTCAAAATTATTTCACAAAACTACATCTAAACATTCAAAATTAAATTCAAATAAATTTTATCCACACAATTTTATCCCCTTAATATTATATCCTAAACACTAATAAGCGAACCCAAATGAAAAAATAATAATTTTAGAATTATTTTAAAGTTTAAATCAAGCTTTTAAAATTTTTAAAATGTGTAAATATGAGAAAAATTTGAATTATGTGTAGTTTTGTGAATGGAGGATTAAAAGAGTGTAGTTTTGTGAATTTCTCTAGAAATATTGGACCATTTTTATACAAATATTATAAATGTTTAAACAATTCTAGTAATTATTTTCAACAAAGTTCAACCAATTATATATTTCTTAACGAAACAATAAGTATATTAATTTCTCGATATAATAGTAGTTGAACCAATGTGACAAAATACAAAAAAAGTTCAAGCAAGATGACCAAGTAAGATGACAAAAGCAAAGGAAGTTCAACTCATGTCTATATATAATTAGGGGATTTATTTTATTTATAAGTAGAGGAATTCGCAAAACTACATATTTTCAACCATTCATTCACAAAACTACATTTAATTAATTTTTTTTACATATTTATATCATTTAAGAATTTTAAATGGTTGATTTTTATCTTTTAAAAGATTACAAAAGATAAAATATTTTCATTTAAGTTCGTTAATTAGTGTTTATGATATAATATTAAACGGTTTACGATTTTGTGAGTATTATTTATTTGAATTTAATTTTGAGTATTTAGATTTAGTTTTGAAAATGACTTTGAAATGATATATTTTTGTGAAATGAAATTCAAAATACGTAGTTTTGTTGATGATGTAGAATAGCGTTAGAAAAAACCTAGATATTTTTTGCCCATGTAAATTTAGGAGCCTACATAAATCACATAAATTGATACTAAAAAAATCAGAAAAGACATGGCACCGTCCAGAATCAGATTTAGTTATCACTTGGAATAAAAAAAAGCCAGACCAAATATATTTGTTCGTCTGGTTGTTTTTAAAACAGCTAAATATAGATATTGACGATGTTGACGTTGGGAAATAAAAAATATATGATTGATGTCGTAAACTACGTGAATTGTGACAACACAACAGAAGAAGACAAACAATATATGATGGATGTCGTAAACCCATTTATATTGTTTTATTTTTGTTTCCTTTTAGTTTTTTTTTTTGTCAAACCTTTCCCTTTACTTTAATGCGTGTTAATTAGCCAATATAATATATATTTTTCATTCGATACGTATACGTTAATAAACCACTCCAATATGCACGTACGTTAATAAACTAACCTTATGATAATCTTGTGGTTAAAATATTATTTTAGGGTTTGAGATTCCGATAATAATTGGATTTTCTTAGGGTTATACTAATAAATTTCGAATAAGAGCTGTAATGCAATAATTATACTCCTTTTCAATTAATGGTGCGCGTTAACCACACGAGAACATTAGAGTGGGTGTTACATTGTGTTATCAAATCAACATTAGTTTACTAACGACGATGTAATATTCGAATGAGCTGTAATTAAGAAGTTAATTAAAAAAAAATGTTATTATAAAGTGAGAAATAAAGATGAAGTGGGTGTCACGAAACGTATGAACACTACGTGGGGCTGTGCCGTTTCTTGTCGGTCTCCTTCCGTACAATTCGTTACAAAGTATCTGATTTCGTTAATTTCAAATGAAAAATAAGGATCTAATCGTTTCTTGAATAATTGTATTTTATAAAAGCGAGTGGGTCCACAGTGATATTGGATAATCGCTGGTAAGGTCTATTTAATGTTTAAAGCCCATTTTCAGAATCAAGACAAAACACCCGTAAGACACTTGGAGGGTAGTTTTGGGGTTTACCAATATCGGAACGAGATAGCGTAATTTACTATAATACCCTTCACTTTCGTCTGGGTTTACTCGCCTTTAAATGTTTTATTTACAAGCTGTAATTGCAATTTTTCAACATTCCTAAATTAGCTTCATTTCATTTCATTCAATTTATTCGCAAATATTTTCCCAGAATAAAATTTAATTTACACACTGTTTAGCAAAAAAACTCATCAACTCCAAAAATCAAAACTAAAACATTGTAAAAGGGCAAACACGAAAAAAACAGAAAATTTCAACTTTCAACAAACCAACGAGACAACTTCTTTCTTACACAACCATAACAACCAAAAACTTAACTGATTCTGACTTCTCCACTTGCATGTACTTCCTTTACAGTTTTGTCATATTCATCTTCTTCCTCTTCCTCTTCTTCCACCTCCTCCTCTTCCTCCTCGGCGTCTTCTGCATCCTCTTCCTTTCCCTTTCCATCTCCTTTTCTTCCCCAGCCAAAACCTCCAATGGATCTGGAAACAGCAGGTGGCGTCTTCGCATCAACAACTATCTTCATGATCTCTTCTGCGGTTTGCAGGGAGAACGTCGGATTCTCTTTCCTGAAATATGCAGCTTGAGCTGTCTCCGTGAGTTCTCTTGGCAAGTTCTTTAGGAACCATGGGTGTTTCTTGATTTCTGCAATGGTGATCCTCTGCGGAAACAACAAGTAGCTCAAAGTTTCAAACAAAACCATCTTCTTAAAACATTTAGCTCATTTGATTGATGTATGTATACCTTAAGTGAATTGGCCACAAATATACGGGAAAGAAGATGCTTGCAATCCTGTGAGATATGGACGTAGTCAGGAATCTTGTACTGGACAGCCATGATTTTCTGTATATCAAGATCACACATTAATGAATTAGTATATGTAGCATGCTTAGCACAAGATATGCAGTGGCTCAAAAGAAGAAACCTACTTGAATTGTTTTCTTGAAGTTTTTAGGGTCTTCTTGGTCTTCAAATGGGTATGCTCCAACAAGCATAACATAAAGAGTCACACCACAAGACCATACATCAGCCATCTGAAAAAGGGACAAAATATTACTGCATATCTTTGTGACTTCCACAAAGATAATTATCCATAATAAGAAGAGAAAAGTAAAGAGCATGACAGTTTCAGAATCCAATTGGTTTATTTAAGTTCATAGCATTGTGCATGATGATTGATTACCTTTCCATCATATTCTCTCCGAGAAAGAACTTCGGGTGCAATATACGCTGGAGTTCCAACAGTTGATTTGGGCCTAGAGTGCAGCAGAGAGGACTACAAAAGAAGAATACAAAACGCTTGACAATGCTTTTACAACAAAGGGGAAGAACAAGAGAGGATATCATAGATTTTGGCAGAACTTTAAATGTTTTCAAAAGTGGCAGACCTTGGAATAACCAAAATCACATATCTTCAGACGTGGAGCAGGACTTCCATCCAGGAGCGTATTCTCGAGTTTCAGATCCCTATGGCATATTTGCTGCGACAAAAGGTGACCATATGATTGATACAAAAACGATTTCAAACATCTAAAAGGGATTAATAACCTTGCTCAAGCAATTTCTATGTCTTACCATAGCATGGCAATAGCTAACACCGGATATCAGCTGCTGAAAGAAGTATCTTGCCTGGAAAAATAAAAAAAGATATAAGAAAGTAGACCTAGATCTCATACTAAAAGTAGCAGCTACATATGAGTTAATAAACAGATCACAAATCCAACTGTTTCATGCGAGATAACAGATAAAATAAGATTCACATGTTATCTCTTCTCCCTAAATACTCCAAAGATCACACATAACTCCTAAACAGTACTTGCATATCATCAAAATTACACTATAAAATTCTCACCTCATCCTCACTAAATCTTCCAGCACTGCATATACGCTCGAACAGTTCACCACCAGCAGCGTATTCCATAGCAATGGCAAGATGCGTTGGAGTCAACACAACCTATAAAAAAACCCATAAAACCCTTATAAGATAAAAGCTATAAAACTAGTAAAGGTAACAACTTTAGTATAACCCATTTTTCATCATAGCAAGAATATTATCTATACACAAACCTCTTTAAATCGGATAATGTTTGGGTGTCGAAGTGATCTGTGATTTATGATCTCTCTCGCTACATTCTCATCAATCTATATCCAAACGAAGACAATATTATCAATCTACATAAACATTATATACTAAATAAACAAGTAATTGCAGAGAAGATGTGTATATAGAGAGAGAGACGAGACCTTAGGACCACGCTCGATATACTTCATGGCAACAAGTTCCTTTGAGTTTTTAACCTTCATGAGCCTAGCTACTCCGAAATTACCAGCACCTATGTCTTTCACTAGCTCGTACTTCTCCATGTTCGCTCGTTAAAATTCGACAAACCCTAATTTCCGAACAGGACAAAAAAACCCTAAAAAACTTCAAATTCTCGTCGAAATTTTAGCTTCGTTTCAAGCCCTAAGAGCTAAACAAATCGATTATTATCCCAAAACCAAGGATGCGATTTCGAGATCTCGCGATTTTGGGAAGAAAGTGAGAAAGAGAAAGGAAAAGGAGATAACGATGGAAGGTTGATTGTGATTTTGGATTTGGAGATATTTCAAAGGCAAACGCTAAGAATCGTCTTTTTTGTGTTTGTTTGGATTTCTTTTTTGTTTGTTTGTTTGGAGACGGAATTGCTTTTTTTCCGGAAAATAATAATAATTGATAATGATGATTCTTCATTCTCATCATGACATTGATGCTTCTTTTTTTTTTTTTTTTTAAATTTAAATATATTTTTTTATCAAAGACTAGACGCACAATCTTTCACGTGAAATTAGGGTTTTGATGTCAAACATATGATTATGTTGGTTTACCGCTAAACATGATTTTACCGCAGAAAACAGGATTATTATGGGTTTGGGGACAAAACATAATTCTATGGTTTTGATATAATATTACTTTTAATTTGATTAATCAACATCATACTAGATTTTTTGACCCGCGGTTACCGAGGATTACAAATTTATAAATATATGTATTATATAAAATATACATAAATATTTTTTAATTTTCGGCATATAATTATTTAAAATGAATGTGAAATTGTTTTTAACTCGTTTTCACCCGTTTAATCAATTTTAACCCGTTTTCAATAGATTAATGGGAGAATCACAAAACTACACCATTTGAATTACATTTCACAAAACTACACCATTTCCAAAATACTTCACAAAACTACACCTAAACACTCAAAATTAAATTCAAATAAACTCTACCCAAACAATCCTACCCCCTTAATACTATACCCTAAACACTAATTAGCGAACCCAAATGAAAAAAATTTAATTTTGGTAATTTTTTAAAGGTTAAATCAAACATTTAAAATTTTGAAAGGGTGTAAATATGTGAAAATATTAAATTAGGAGTAGTTTTGTGAAGAAGGAGTTGAAATGGTGTAGATTTGTGAATTCCTCTAGATTAATCTCTCATATCGGTACAATGTCTAATGAAATTTAAATTATTGTAGGTTAAAATCAATTATGATTATAGAACAAATCACTTATTTTACTAAACTCATTTAACTATTCAAAACACAAATGACTTATTTATATGTAGTGTTTCAACTAATATGTAGTTTCTACTATCAATGAAGGACTTTTTCCTTTTTCTTTTATCAATTTTATGGGTTTTTTAATTCATATTTTATGGATTTTTAAAATTTCATTCAAATTTTTAAAAGTGTCTCCTTAATTAATATATATAAGATTTTATGGGTTTTTTAATTCATACTTTATAGATTTTTAAAATTTCATTCAAATTTTAAAAAGTGTCTCCTCGATTAATATTAATATATATAAAATTGGGATGAATTTGAGTAATTTGAGTAATGTACTAGTTCACATAAATAAGTCATACGTATCCATAAGCACATCAATTAAATTTTATATGGGCCTTTAAACTAACAAAATTTAAAAGGTTCATAGGCCCAATTAATTGATTTAATAAAAAGCCTTTACTATTTTTATATTGTCGAAAATTAATTATCTGCCGAAGAACACTGTGCTCTCTCTCTCTCTCTCTCTCGATCGCTAGCTGCAGAGAAACGAGAGAGCTTTGTCTAAAGGCAATATTAACCAAATTGAATCGCATCATCGAGATTCAAGAGCGTTCTCATTGTTTCTAACGCATCACCGTCTCCGTCTTCCTCAGATCTGATCGTCCGCCGGTTTTCGCGATGCCGTCCTTCTCCGTCGCCGTAATCCTTCTTCTCGTTTCCATTATCGCACCAGCTCTCTCCTCCGATTCAGATCATAAGGTTAGTTTACGATCTCCGGTGCCTTTTATGTAGCTACCGTGTTCGTAGATCTCGTGATTTGCATGGTGTTTGTGCTTGACTATAGATTCTACAATATCACTCAAAATCAGAGAAACTTATTTTGTTAAGCCAATGATTTTGATTTTGCTTTTGCTTTTTTACTTTTTCAGTATCAAGCAGATGAGCAGGTTACACTGTGGGTGAACAAAGTTGGCCCATATAACAATCCTCAGGAAACATACAACTATTACAGTCTTCCTTTTTGTCGACCATCTAAAAACGATGTTCATAAATGGGGTGGTCTTGGTGAAGTTCTTGGTGGTAATGAGCTGATTGATAGCGAGATCTCCGTCAAGTTCTTGAGTATGTTTTAGTTCTTGTTCTACCATATGTTTTAAATACTTTCTATCTTACTTGTGTTCTAGTTTCAATGCATTTTTCTGTTTTTTTTTTCCTCCACAGAGAATGTTGACAGAAGTGTTATATGTCAGCTTGAACTCGATGATGTTAAGGTCATTCATTTTGAAGATGCCATTGAATCTAGCTACTGGTTTGAATTCTTTATGGGTATGTTTCTCATTTCCTTATATTTTATCTTCACTGCATTACCAGTTTCATTTACATCGTTAGAAGTTATAGGTTGTATTATCTTACATAAGTCTCACATTAATGGACCTGGAAAAGGGGCTTCATTGAATTCCTAACCTTATTTCTCACTTTGTTTTTTTTTCTGGCGTCTGATCTGCTTGGACTTTCAACGGGGGATTATAACTTCAGATGATCTGCCTTTGTGGGGTATGAGCTTTTGTATATTTACTTTACTTGATATATTTAAAGTTCATCATTTTCCAATTAAATGTTGTATCATCGCTAATGTAGGATTTGTGGGTGAGATGCATCCTGACAAAAACAGTGAAAAAGGCAAGTATGTCCTCTACACACACAAGAATATTGTTGTCAAATACAACAAAGACCAGGTTGGTCACTTGGTTGTTGCTATGGTATTATGTAATAATATAGATATGATGTGAACTACATGCTCTAATCTTATTTATTTTCATAGATCATTCATGTTAATCTCACTCAAGACAACCCAAGGCCATTGGAAGCAGGGAGGAAACTGGACCTGTTGTATTCTGTGCAGTGGATTCCAACAGATGTCACATTTCCTCGCCGTTTTGATGTGTATCTGGATTATCCGTTCTTTGAGCACCAGGTAACTTTTTGCTGCATATGTATTAGTCCATTACATTCTTAATGTCACACTGAATGTTTCGTAAGAGTTTTTTTCATTCTGCAGATCCATTGGTTTTCCATCTTTAACTCGTTTATGATGGTTATTTTCCTCACTGGTTTGGTCTCAATGATATTAATGAGGACTCTCCGAAATGATTATGCAAAGTATGCTCGTGAGGATGATGACCTCGAGAGCTTGGTGATGTCTCCTCAACTTGTATTTGCCTTAGCTACAGAAATTTTTCCATGTCCACTCTATTGGCTGTTGCCGATTACCTCTTTCTTTATTTTAAATGCATGACTCCATAGTCAATTCTGACATTAGTATTGATGAGCACAGGAACGAGATGTAAATGAAGAATCTGGTTGGAAACTTGTGCACGGAGATGTGTTCAGGCCACCATGTAGCCTAGCTCTTATCTCAGCTGTTGTTGGCACAGGCGCACAGTTGGCATTACTTGTTCTTCTTGTCATATTAATGGCCATCGTGGGGACTCTCTACGTTGGGTATGTATCACACTCTTTTCACTTGCAAGTTGCAACCAATTTTCTGTGTTCTCATTTCCTCTCTGTTCTGTGTAGTATTTTTTGGTTTGCTTTTATATTTTGAAGCAGACTACAACTTGCTGGCTGGATTTACTCACCTCATATTCTGATTGTTTCAGGAGAGGAGCAATTGTCACAACTTTCATAGTTTGTTATGCTCTGACTTCCTTTGTCTCTGGTTATGTGAGTGGCGGAATGTACTCACGAAGCGGGGGTATGACTTACTCTTCTTGGTGGATCTCTTTAGTTTTACTTTCCTCTTTAACTATACAAAAAACTTATCTGCCGATTTATTCAGGTAAACATTGGATCAAGTGCATGGTCCTCACGGCTTCTCTCTTCCCCTTTTTGTGCTTTGGAATTGGCTTTCTCCTAAACACAGTTGCCATATTCTATGGATCTCTTGCGGCTATACCTTTTGGGACGCTGGTAGTTGTTTTCGTGATTTGGGGTTTCATTTCCTTCCCCCTTGCTTTTCTTGGGACCGTTGTTGGAAGAAACTGGAGCGGTGCTCCAAACAATCCGTGCCGCGTGAAGACCATTCCCCGCCCAATCCCTGAGAAGAAATGGTACTTGACACCATTGGTTATCTCCCTGGTGGGAGGTTTGCTACCATTTGGAAGCATCTTCATCGAGATGTACTTTGTCTTCACATCCTTCTGGAATTACAAGGTACATTGGTTTCTCTGATAAGACCTCTTTGAGCAGCTGAATTTCTTCAAGTAGACTAACTGTATCCTGGTTTATCAGATTTGTGTTTGTTGTAAATATGATGGCTCTTTTTCGTTTCCTTTTTACAGGTCTACTATGTGTATGGATTCATGCTCCTAGTTTTTGTGATTCTTGTGATAGTGACGGTATGTGTGACAGTGGTGGGAACTTATTTCCTGCTGAATGCAGAGAACTATCACTGGCAATGGACTTCCTTCTTATCTGCTGCCTCAACGGCCGGCTATGTATACTTATACTCGATCTATTACTACTGCGTAAAGACCAAGATGTCAGGATTCTTCCAAACAAGCTTTTACTTTGGATACATGATGATGTTCTGTCTTGGCCTCGGAATCCTTTGTGGTGAGCTCTTTTTCTCTCTCGATACTCTTTTCCATTCTAGGTATTGTACTTGCTGATTCAACGCAACTTTCTTCCTGTGAAATCGTTGTAGGAGCTGTAGGATTCTTAGGATCAAATCTATTTGTAAGGAGGATCTACAGAAACATCAAGTGCGACTAGAGGAGGAGAGGTAATCAAAAATGAAGGAAAAATCAAACTAGAAGGAAGCTTCTTATGAGGTTATATATATAAACAAAGTAGAGAGAGAGATTCAATATTCTTCAATGGAGGCGTTGACTTGTGAGTTTTGTTTGTTCTCTTCATCTTCTAATATATTTATATCTTTTTCACTAGTGAAATGTTCTATTTAGTCTAGAACTAAGTGTAATATACTACCACTAAGAGCATATCCATTGATGTTTCTTAACGAAATCTTAGCAGGTGGGATCCATTAAATAGTTAAGATCTGGATCTTATATTTCCTATTTAAGATCCGGATCTTAACTATTTAGTGACCTTTGGATACGTGGCGATTTATGATTGATGCGTTTTTAATTATTATTATTATTTTTTTTTAAACCAATTGTTCATGAGTCCCAATGAATAGTTAAAAATTTTTGTGGTTTCTCTGTTGGAGGAGATGGTCTAATACTACTATTACCTGTAATCTTTTTCCCTATTTTGTGCTTACTTCACTTGATTAGCAATTGGATAGAATCCAGTATCTTTTTCTTCTCTTAGGTGCATGTATTATACGTATAATAAATTGTCTGGTCATAAAGGATAGTTGCATTGGTCAAACTCACAAAGACATCTGATGTCGTCATCGAAACTCACAAAGAAGAAGCAATTGTTTAAAACCTAGCTTGATGTACAAGTCATCTCTCTGTTTCTTGTAACTTAGCCCTTAATGACCAATGGATCACAAAACTTTCAATATATTAAATTATTTGATTTCTAGTGAAGAGATGATATCTAACAGCTAAGCTAAGCTAAGCCCATATGGCTAGTGCGGACATAAGTCCAGATCCAAGGAACAACATTAGATAAGACACAACTTGAAGCCTTACATTACAACTCATCCTCTTGCTTAGAAAATCAGCTGCGATTAGATCCACAAGAGCCATGTACACAAGTATACCTGCCGATAGCGAGTCAAGTATCCCCTCGGTGACTAAAGCTCCAGGGCTGTGAGAGTCGAAGGAAGAGGCTATAGCGGTTCCAATCCCGATACCTATCGGCGTGGTCAAGGCGAAAAAACAGGCCATTATGATAGCTGATTTGTTCCTGAACTGTGCTTGAGATATGCAGCCTCCGAGCGCGAATCCTTCAAAGAACTGGTGAAACGATAGAGCTGCTATTAGAGGCCGTATAGTGCAAGGAGACTGCGATACATGATAAACGAGATTTTACCCCGCTTAATCTAATATCTTAATGTAGTATTTAAGATGTCAAACCAAATCAGGAGCAAACAATGTATTCGAATTTATGCGAAACAAACTCAGTTTAAGCGTGATCAAAAGGTTGTTTGTTTGATGTTTTTGTAACCGAAGATTTAACAAAACAAAAAAAAACGAGAATTAAAGGTTTTGAAAGATTAATAAAAAGCTAAACAATCAAAGTTAAGGTGTTTTCAAGGATGATTGAACTTTCGGATTTCAAATTGTCTTTTATAAAATTTACTTTAAGATTTTGAAAACGATTTTAGATCAATCCACTCTCGTGGCAATGATCCTTTTCTCAACGATTAAACTAACACAATGTCTTGGATAGTTTAATCGTCGAGAAACTTTAAGGACAAATCAATTCTAACCACCAAGCTTATTAACACGATCTCTCGGTTAAGCTAGGCTTGGTTCTAAGGTAATTGTTCGGAGGCTTTATAATCTCTCGATTCATAAAGCTTCCCGGGTTCGATAATCGAATGGCCAACTCGATTAAAGCTTTAAGGTCGTTACCAAAGACTAAAGTTTTCAATCAATTAAGTTTTAGACAATTATCTATCCTAGATTCAATCAAACCCCTTTTACCCTAACCCAATTGTCTATTTAGAACTACTCACAAATCATGATGAGATTCATAACAATTTGATTCAAAGAAACCATAAGCATAAACAAATAAACAAAGAGAACAAAGGGTAAAGAAAACTCTTATTCAACGATGATGATGAAGATTACAAGGTGGCCAAGAAGCAATCACCAAGAAATCCTCACAAGTTCCACCAAACAAAAACAAAACTAAGATCATCGATGATAGGGTGGTTGTGTGTTGTTTTACCCTAATAAAAAAGTCTAAACCGAAAAATAAAATAAAGGAAACCAAAAATCAAACCGGTTTTCCTTTTTACATAGCAAAAAACCAAATCTTATAAAATTTCGCACTGTATCGGTCAAGGCAAACCGATACAGCCGGCCGATACGCGCTTCGGCAAATCTTCCTTCGGCTCTGTTTTCTTCGTATCGGCCGGCTAAGCCGATACGATAGGTCGATATGTGTCTTCGGGTCTTCTTCTCTTGTATCGGTCACTCCAAACCGATACGGTTGGCGATACAAGCTTCGGCGAAACCTCTGTTTTCAATATCGGCCACGGAGACCGATATGCTTGGCCGATACACACTTCAACAAACTCTCTCGTCTTCCGTATCGGCCAATCGAAACCGATACAACATGCCGATGCAAGTGTATCGGTTTCTTTTTGGCTCAAATCCATCAATTTCGCCGTCTTTATGCTCCAAAACCCGAAACACACAAAACAAACCAAAATGCAACCTATATGCAACCTATATGACACTAAATGCAACCTAAATGAATGAGTTCTAATGCATAACCTAAAGTAAAATGTGTAAAATATGCAAGTTATCAACTCCCCCAAACTTATCCTTTGCTTGTCCTCAAGCAAGAGAATTTCGCATCAAAGTTTAGGAAGGTGTGGAGGCGGGGACCTCGAACCAAAAGTAACGCGAAGAGTGTAGTGAACGAGTATCCTAAACGTAGTATCCTATCGCAACCGAGCTAGTTCTACCTATTGCCATTCATCTCAAACTCCGTCTAAATCCGTTATTATTACCAAAAGCATGTGATCCACTTGTCTAGTCTAAGCACCTTTCACATTCAATTAAGCATCGTCGAAGCATGAAACATGATCAAGAATTTTCAAGAGTTTTTCTATTTGTCTAGGTAAGAACGGGATTTCGAATCAAACGAGGAGGCTAACACTCAGGCATGTAGTGGTTAGTTGTAGCGCGGTTTCTCTCGGGGAGTGAAAGGGTTAAGCAAAATCGGGAAAGACAAGAAGCAATGCAAATCCGGACATCCATCCCTATACAATTCTAATCTCTAACCCATCTTTTCACTCTCTACACACTTAAGCATTCAAACACCGAGTTTTCTTTCATTTTTTTTTTTTTTCTTAACTACCTTAGGGGTTTTATTTGGCTAACTTTCTTTTCTTTTTTTCGATTTTTCTTTTTTTTTTTTTTTTTTTTTTTTTTTTTTTTTTTTTGTAGCCATTCTTTACCCCTAGGAGTTTTACAATTTAACTCGTGTTTATTTTCCGAAAATACGTTTTAGTTCAAAGATGTGTTTCCCGTTATCCCGTCTACAAACTAGCATATGATAACCTAGCCAAATGGATGTCCTTCCTTGTCGCTCCCTATACTTTCAAGTTTTTGCGAAACCAAACAATCACTAAATGAAAAGAATTCTCACAAGTGTTTGGGTTTAGGCGAAGGGGTGAGAGGGGAATCATCCTTATAATGAGAATGACCGGATTGCGCTTAAGGTGTTTCGGTTTAGGAAGCCACAATCCGTAGAAATCACAAAGCCATAGAAATACTCTTAGAAACTCTCAATCATGCTAATTAGAAGTCAAGTTTAGGTTCAAATAATTTTTGAAGGCTACCTAGAACTATCAAGCTTCATAACCACACTATTGGCTTTTTAAACATCAATGTCTAGGGTCGAGATTTCAAGATTTTCGGCGAGTTCTAAGTCGTTTGAGGAAGACACTACACCTAAGATACCGTTCAAAACACTAGACGCGTCGCTTTATAAGGCTAAAATCATCATAGATCCCCTATGCATATGACCTAAATGAACTAATCCTAAATGCATTTTTTTTTTTTTTTTTTTTGTTTTTGGGTTTTTTCGTTTTTTTTTTTTTTTATGCCACTAATATGAAACTATATGACTACTCCCCCAAACTTAAATCACACGGTCTCCGTGTGAAACAAGCATTGGAGAAGGTTCCTAAATGTATGTATGAATGACTCTAATATGAAAAACTAATGCGTATGCACATGGTTCGTGTGTTACCTCCGTAGTACTAACACGACGAATAGTCGTCCGTATCGGTTTCGACGAGACCGATACTCTTGCCCGATATCGGTCCAAGAACCGATACAACAAAGCCGATACGCCTTTCGAATTCGTTTTCCTACTTCGTTTTCACCGAAACCATCAAACACGACATAAACTCTAAGTGAATTATTATCTAAATGCAAACTAAAATTGTATGTACAAGGATAGACATGGGACTTCCTCCCAAGTGAGCTTGTTTATAGTCTCTTAGCTTGACTTTACCCCCTTCTTTTTAGGCGACATTGGGGTTTGAAAGAGATGTCGAATCTCCTTCGGTGACAACTTCGTGTACCCGGGCGGCTTGAGATTTACTCCTTTCACACCAAACTCGCCTCCATCTTTGTGCTTCTCTTGCCTTGAGTCGCGGCGAGCACTCCTTGCTTCTTTCTTGAAAGTCTTCTTCAAAGATTTAACCTCGTTGATTAACTTTCTAATGACGCGGTTTTGAGACATGTTCCAATGCGCCTTTCCGAACTTCCTAGGAGGGGATTGGTGTTCCACTTTTGGAGCTTTGGGTTTGCTCCTTGCATCATCACTAGACTTACCATTGCTAGCATCTTTTTCCACTCCAATCACCAAAGCTTCACAAGGGACCATCTCCGTAGGCTTCTTGACTACATCGTTGATGTTGTACCGCCGAACAAGGTCCTTCCCAAGGTGCAAATCTATCTTACCAACCTTCACATCTATGACGGCTCCGGCGGTTGCCAAGAAAGGTCTTCCAAAGATGAGTGGATTATTAAGCTCTTTGTCAATCTCCAAGACGACAAAATCGTTGGAATGAAAACGTCCCCCAATTTTACAGAATGTCTTCCAAGATTCCAACGGGTACCTTCACGGATCTATCGGCCAAGCACCAAAGAGATCTTAGTAGGTTGGAAAGAAGAAAGACCAAGTCGTTTAGCAACAGATAGAGGCATAACGTTGACACTAGCCCCTAGATCGCACAAGCACTTTTCGAAGACCAAAGGACCAAGAGTGCAAGGCAAAGTAAAACTCCCGGATCACCAAGTTTCTTAGGAGAATGGTTCTTTTGAATGATCGCGCCGCACTCTTGTGAAAGCTTCACCGTGTCTTCCAAGTTTTTGGACTTGTTTTTGATGGTGTCTTTCAAGGATTTGGTGGAGTGAGGGACTTGGTTGAAAGCGTCAACAAGAGGCATGGGAGTTTGCACCTCGTTTATTTGCTTCTCGAGCTTAGCTCTAAAGTACTCCTTCAAGAGATGCATCTTGGCTCGACCCGGAAAAGGTAGCTTATCTTTATAAGGAGATGTCACATAAACGGGTTTCTTCTTTTTCTCGGATTTTTCTTCCGTATCGGCCATGTTCTTGGCCGATGTAGGTGGTCGATATCGGTCATCCGAAACCGATACTCCCGGCCGATGCGAGTGTCCCGTCTCCTGTTCGCTCGTATCGGCCTTGTCCTTGGCCGGCACGGGTGGTCGATATCGGCCGGTTGTGGCCGATACGCCCGGCCGATACGGGTGTCCCGTATCTTCCTCTTTACCGTCTCCTCCACTTTCTTCGTCCAAGAGCGTGGTATCGCCTCGTGGACTGTTCCACCTCCCCGACCTGATCCGCATTGTCCTCAATGAGATCGCTTGAAAGAATTTGTGTACCACTACGAAGTTCTATCGAGTTGACATACTCTCTAGGATTGGCTTCAGTTTACCCGGAGTTGGCCCATTGGTCGCTTAGAAGCCGAGGTAATTTGAGCCACTTGATTGTCCGGAGCTTTCAAGTGAGATGTCATTGATTCAAACTTGGCGTTGAGATCATTGTAGGAGTTATCAACCTTTGCGTTTATCTCTTTCTTGAACGTGTTGAACTCCATTTGACTCCGGGTTTGGCCGTCTAGAATCTGTTTTAACATCCGAATGGTTTGATCACCCGGGGAGGCGGTGATGCAACCACTCCTTGAGCGACAGGAGGGTTGTTGTACCCGGAGGACGATTAGGTGGTGGTCTCGGTACGTATCCGCCTTGGTTGTATTGAGGTTTACCTTGGTAACCTCCTTGTTGCGCATGGGGATAGACCTGGTCTTGGGGGTTGGCTACGTTGTTGTTTCGGTAGGAGAGATTTGGGTGTTGAGAATAGTTGTTGAAACGCCCGCCGTTCTGATTACCCATGTAGTTAATCTCCTCTTGATTCCCCTCTCGTTGGGGGTATTTGTTCATCGCCACTACCAACGTAGTTTATGCCCACTTGGTTGGACATGAGTAGCTTATCCAGCCTTCTCATTCACCGCCTTTATCTCTCTCTTGAACCGCTCATCGTTCCCCGAGTTGCGGATGGTGCGATCATAGTCCTCTCCGTAGTTACTATCGCTAAGGGCGTAGTTCTCCACCGTAAGCCGTCCATCGGCTTCCGTCTTCCCAAGGAAATTTCCTTGGCTAGCCGAATCGAGAAGCATCCCGAACTTCGGTTTTAGGCCCCGATAGAACGTGCCGAGTAGGCTTTCTCCCGTGAAACCGTGGTGCGGGCATCTCACCGTGTAACCCTTGAAACGTTCCCAAGATTCGCCGAACGTTTCTTGGTCTTTTTGTGCGAAAGCGGAGATCTCGTTTCGCGGCTTTGATGTCCTCACCACCGAGAAAAACTTTGTGAGAAAGGCCGTCTTACATGCTTCCCAAGTCCGTATGGTGTCCTTCACAAGGTTTTTCTCGCCATATGTGTGCTTTGTCCCCGAGTGAGAAGGGGAACAAGCGCAGCTTAAACATGTCCTCATTGACACCATTGATCTTCACCGTGTCGCAAAGCATGTCAAACCGGTGAAGGTGATCAATGGGGTCTTCACTAAGTGCACCGTAGAACTTGTTGCTTGGACACCATGTTAATGAGACTAGACTTTATCTCAAAGTTATTGTTGGCGATGGTCGGTGGTGTGATGCCACTACGGTTTGTGATGTTTGATGGCACATCCGCCGTACCACCGTGCGTGCAACGTTAGGTACGTTGTTTGCGTTAGGTGCGTCACCCATCTCGAATTCGATTCGAACCCGAAGTGTCCGATGTGGATGAGTCGGAGTGGATGCTGGTTCTTCTTTCTCGTGAGATAGCTCTTTCGTGTGCTTTGATGTCCGCGAAGAAGAGCAAGTCGTCACTTTGTCGGTGACTTCTTCTTTGCATACACCTACAAAACGAAAATCACAAGGAAAGAGAACAAGTTAGTAACGAAACCGAAACTTAATCCCAAGTAGTTTCAAAATTCTAATAATTGTTCGAGTTCCCGAATCGCAACGCGCCAATTTGATAAACGAGATTTTACCCCGCTTAATCTAATATCTTAATGTAGTATTTAAGATGTCAAACCAAATCGAGAGCAAACAATGTATTCGAATTTATGCGAAACAAACTCGGTTTAAGCGTGATCAAAAGGTTGTTTGTTTGATGTTTTTGTAACCGAAGATTTAACAAAACAAAAAAAAACGAGAATTAAAGGTTTTGAAAGATTAATAAAAAGCTAAACAATCGAGGTTAAGGTGTTTTCAAGGATGATTGAACTTTCGGATTTCAAATTGTCTTTTATAAAATTTACTTTAAGATTTTGAAAACGATTTTAGATCAATCCACTCTCGTGGCAATGATCCTTTTCTCAACGATTAAACTAACACAATGTCTTGGATAGTTTAATCGTCGAGAAACTTTAAGGACAAATCAATTCTAACCACCAAGCTTATTAACACGGATCTCTCGGTTAAGCTAGGCTTGGTTCTAAGGTAATTGTTCGGGAGGCTTTATAATCTCTCGATTCATAAAGCTTCCCGGGTTCGATAATCGAATGGCCAACTCGATTAAAGCTTTAAGGCCGTTACCAAAGACTAAAGTTTTCAATCAATTAAGTTTTAGACAATTATCTATCCTAGATTCAATCAAACCCCTTTTACCCTAACCCAATTGTCTATTTAGAACTACTCACAAATCATGATGAGATTCATAACAATTTGATTCAAAGAAACCATAAGCATAAACAAATAAACAAAGAGAACAAAGGGTAAAGAAAACTCTTATTCAACGATGATGATGAAGATTACAAGGTGGCCAAGAAGCAATCACCAAGAAATCCTCACAAGTTCCACCAAACAAAAACAAAACTAAGATCATCGATGATAGGGTGGCGTGTGTTGTTTTACCCTAATAAAAAAGTCTAAACCGAAAAATAAAATAAAGGAAACCAAAAATCAAACCGGTTTTCCTTTTTACATAGCAAAAAACCAAATCTTATAAAATTTCGCACCGTATCGGTCAAGGCAAACCGATACAGCCGGCCGATACGCGCTTCGGCAAATCTTCCTTCGGCTCGTTTTCTTCGTATCGGCCGGCTAAGCCGATACGATAGGTCGATATGTGTCTTCGGGTCTTCTTCTCTTGTATCGGTCACTCCAAACCGATACGGTTGGCCGATACAAGCTTCGGCGAAACCTCTCGTTTTCAATATCGGCCACGGAGACCGATATGCTTGGCCGATACACACTTCGACAAACTCTCTGTCTTCCGTATCGCCAACCGAAACCGATACAACATGCCGATGCAAGTGTATCGCTTCTTTTTGGCTCAAATCCATCAATTTCGCCGTCTTTATGCTCCAAAACCCGAAACACACAAAACAAACCAAAATGCAACCTATACGCAACCTATATGACACTAAATGCAACCTAAATGAATGAGTTCTAATGCATAACCTAAAGTAAAATGTGTAAAATATGCAAGTTATCAATACACCGAGCGATAAACCTATGATGATTGAGTGTGACACAATACCAAGCTCCAATATCTGCAAAAATACAATACAATTTAGAATCATAAATCGAAGGGCAAGCAAACGATACAACCATAAACATAAACATAAATCTGCGAAAAATGAATAAGAGGTTTTAACCTGAGAAACAACCACATGCCTAGCTCCATTTTCGACATCCTGATCTCCGTGAGCATGCCCATGACCGTGTGAATGTCCATGAGCATGTCCATCACATGTACCGTGGCCATTAGAGTGACTATGCCTATGGTGAGCGGCGTGAGCACGAATGCCAACAATGTGAATCCCACCACCATCTTCCTCACCAAACACTTTATTAGTCTCATTTACTCTCTCCACGGCAACAGAAGTCTCTTCACAGCCAGGCTCAACAACAGCGGCTTCACTAGCAGCAGCGACCTGTTTCCTCTCATAGTACTGTGTCCCCATGAAATCAACAAGAAGAGTGACTAAAGCAGCCACCATAGCAAAAAACCCGGGAAAAGGAAACTTAGACCACGGATAATCCGGCAAACACGGATTTGTAAGAGCTTCCGTGCCTCCTGCAAGCATATGGACAAAGCCAGTGGCGAGAATGACACCGGCTGCAAAGGCTTTAGCAGCTACAAAGAGATTCCCATCGGTTTTTAGGAACCGGCGGTTCTTGCCGATGAGAGGTATGGCTACACCTGCAGCTCCAGCTATAAGAATGGACGCAATGGCTACAAACTTGAGCAGAAACGCAGCTGAATCGTTTCGACAGAGGTCTGAAACACCGGCATTACAGAGTATTCTAGAAGAAGAAGACATTGTCTCTGGAATAATCTGCAAAATAGAGTCTTTTGTTGTTTCCATGGTCAATACTCAATACATCAACATACAACACAGTTTCAGAATCTAAGCAATCAGGAAAAGACATGATATACTCGAAGAACATGGATAATTCTACACGAAAAGAGCAATCTATAGGGGCATAAATCATAAGAAACTGAGAGGAGGAAGAGAATCTAACTTTGAGTTTGGGGTTAAGATAAAAGTTGTAGATAAGGTGTTCGATGAAATACCTGAGAGAGAATCTCTTTGTGATCCAAACAAAAAGTAGAGAGGAAACGAATTCAAAAGAGCCTAAAAGAAGAAGAGAATATGATACAAAATTATATATATAAAATAGAATCAAGAGAGAGAGAGAGAGGGTAATAACTAAGGGTCAAGGGAGTGATGTGACTAACATCGGCGATGATCATGGGATCAAAACAGTCAAGTCTTCTTCTTCTTTCTCGGGATCAAAGAGCAGAAAGTGGCAAATAAAATAGTGAAGCGCCGCAAGTGGAAGAAGAAAGAGTGTCGACATTCTTCAGGAACGATACAGTTACGATACGTAGAGGATTGTTCCGTGGCGGTTGAGATTTTGACGCGATACAAATCTCTGTTTCTTAATACTTTTGTCTATACTTTCCCTATTATGTCGACATTTTCACGTTATTCTCTCTCTCTCTTTTAGACTTTTTAGTTTTTATTCTTATAAAGTTAATTGATTTTGTAACAAAATAATAATAGATGTCAATACTACATTTTATTAAAAAAGTATTCTATATGCACTCTTGTCTTTTTCTCGGTGAATGTTGTAAAATTTTCGGTTCTAGATGTATACAATTTTAGCACTAATTAACCGATAGTAACATTCAACAACGCTGTTAAAAAGACTAATATTAGTTTTTTAAAAGAAACAACAAATGGGGTGGTGGCGCAGTTGGCTAGCGCGTAGGTCTCATAGCTATTGAGTGATCCTGAGGTCGAGAGTTCGAGCCTCTCTCACCCCAATTCTCTTTTTTTTTTTTTTTTCTTTGACCTTCTTCTTCTCCACTTTCTGCTTCTCTCTCTCTCTCTCTCTCTCTCTCTCTCTCTCTCTCTCTCTCTCTCTCTACACTTTTTCTGTAATCTTCTCACATCCTATCACGATCTGCTTCCCCCCCGGCGACCTAAAATCCACCGATCCTAATTTGTATCATCAACGATGAAAGGCGAAGTTCAATTGCAGCCATCGGATTCTCAGAAACTGACCGATTCCGCTCCCTTGCTCGGAGATTCTCCTTCTTCGGCGTCTGTGGTGGCAGAAACTTCCGGTGAGATAAACGCTGCCGAAGATCTAGAGAGCGATTCTGCTTCAGCTACTTGCTGTCGTATTTGCTTAGAGAACGATAGCGATTGTTTAGGCGACGAATTGATCTCGCCTTGTATGTGTAAAGGCACACAGCAATTCGTGCATCGTTCTTGTCTCGATCATTGGAGATCTGTTAAGGAAGGCTTTGCTTTCTCTCACTGTACAACTTGCAAAGCACAGTTTCATCTCCGTGTTGAGCCTCTTGAAGATGATAACAACTCTTGGCTTCGTAAAGCCAAGTTCAGAATCTTTGTCGCTAGAGATGTGCTTCTTGTGTTTTTCGCTGTGCAAACTGTGAGTATATATATCTTGACTTTTGTCCATGGTGATGATCACTGTGATTGATTTTGTTTTCTTGACTTGCCATTGTTGAAGTCTGTGTTTATCATTGAGATTGTTTGAAACATCGAAAGAAGAATCGGTAATAGTGTCTATATAGAGACCTTGAAACATGTTAAGAAAATTTGTTGATGTTTTTCAGGTTATAGCTGTAATGGCAGGATTTGCTTACATGATGGATAAAGATGGAGAGTTTCGAAACTCTTTCAAAGACGATTGGGATCGTATATTATCGAAACATCCCATACCGTTTTACTACTGCGTAGGTCGGTAAATCGCAAATCTTTCACTTTCATAAGTAAAATTCTTTAGTTAGAGTGATCTTGAACGTGTGGTGTGTCATGGATCTAAGGTGTTGTAACTTTCTTTGTGCTGATTGGATTTCTGGGACTGATTCTACATTGCTCTGCTCTCAACGGTAATGACCCGAGGATGGCCGGGTGCCAGAACTGCTGTTACGGATGGGGTTTCCCTGCATCAATGGAAGCTTGTTTTGCTCTTGTTGTTGTCTTTGTCGTCATCTTTGCTATTCTTGGTTTAGCTTATGGTTTTCTTGCTGCAACTATGGCTATTCAGAGGATATGGCAGAGACATTACCATATTCTCACAAAGAGAGAGCTTACAAAAGAGTATGTTGTCGAAGATCTTCACGGATGTTACTCTCCCGCAAAGCTGGATGCAGAGCACGAAGGAAAACTGAAAATGCTGAAACTTATTTGACTCTTGTTTAAATTGATAATAAAAGTTTGATGGAGTTTTGAACATAAGTACCTAACATTGCAACAAGTGATGCAGCTTCTGTTTTGTAGAAACATTAAAAAAAAGAAATATCTTAAAAAAGCGACCACAGTGGGAGTCGAACCCACGACCTTCTGATCCGAAGTCAGACGCGCTAATCCACTGCGCTATGCGGTCGATGAATACTATTCTCATTTCAAATTATTAAATACAGAAGTACATTATGAATGTATTTTTTTTGGTAAAGAAAAAAGTAAGAACTTTTGTTTGAAACTTGGTTTAAAATGTTAACCTACAAAGAAATGTCAACAACCTCTAGTGTTATGTTTTACAAAGAATGAGAATGAACTATAATAGCCTCCAAGGAAGAGAACTTATCAAATCACAGCAAGAAACATGTGCGTAAAAACATAATGATGTGTGTATATATGTATGCATAATAATCCTAAATGAATCACAACAACTCATGAAACTTATATATACAAAGAAAGAATAAAGAGTAAAAGACAAGAAGTGAATGGCTTAAGCAACATACATATATGTATGATGATACAAACTTTATGCCCAAGAACAATCTTTCAAAACCTCATAGGCCATTGACCTTTGTTCTTGACTCAATTCTTGAGGAAAATTCACTAAGAAAGTTATCTTCAAATCTCCTCTTTTACCTTCTTCTTTAGCATTTGGCAAGCCTTGACCTTTAATCGACTTTTCGAACCCATGATATATAACTTCTCCCACAGATATTGACATCGAATCACCAGTCAACAGCGGCACCGAGAGCTTACATCCTGTTAAAGCTTTTACAAGAGGAATCTCGACAGCGATCTCCAAGTCATCTCGGCGTCTTTTGAACAAAGGATGTCTCTTTTCTTCGACCACGAATGTGATATCTTGAGGTAGATATCCCGGTTTTTCGTTACCTACTCCTTCGAATGTGATCTTTGTCCCTTTCTTCCATCCCGGTTTAATGTTAACTCTCAACATCTCTTCTTCTTGCTTAATCAATCTGTTCATACAAAGAAAGCATCACAAAAAAACGATTCTAACAAGTCAAAGAAGATCAACACATGCATGAGAGCTAAAAAGAGACAAACCCTTCATCGGTTATAATGTCTCTAGTGATCTTGATGTTCTTGATTCCACCATGGCAAAGCTCTTCCAAAGTACACTCTAGCTTTTTCTCCGCGGCCGGAGGCTTTTTAGACGGTGTTGACTGCGAAAACACTATCGGGGTCGTGCTCCTCCTGCTTATACTCTTCTTAATCGACTCCGACTGTCTCGTGCTCGTGCTCTTCGAAAACGGCACAGACGTAGACGTGGCAGAGCCTCTCTCATCTTTATCTCTTTTGCTAGTGCTCTTCGAAACTGTAGAAGGAGACGACTTGACGCCGTTTATCGGGCTAGAGCTTGGAGGAGACGACGTTAAGCCACCGCCGAATAAATCGCTGAGAGTTTGATCTTTCCCTTTAGGGCTCGTGAAAGGTGACGCCTTTGGGCTCGTATTGTTGGAGACAGGGCGTGATTTGAGACCGTGGCTGCTCCTCCCTGCGCCGCCGCCGTGGCTGCTTCCGTCGTCTCTACGGCTTGTGTTTCTCGAGAAAGTAGATCGGCGATTAGAAGAGGCGGAGGAGGAGAGGTAGGTAGGTCTAGCTTGCGGCGTGTGGCTGCGGCGGATGCTAGGGTTTGATAACAGAGAAGAACGGCGTTTGAAGACGGTGCTATCGTCCATGCTCTGTAATCGGAGACCTCGCCGAGCAGCGATGAGATCATCCTCCTCCGCAAATTTCTCCTCTAAATATCTCCGATGTATCGTCTGTGTAATTACAAAACAATTAATTTAATTACATTCTCAACGATCTGGATTATTAAAAAATTGAAATTTACGGGGAAAAAATGTCACATATTTCAAAATTGTTTTACATTTTAGAGAACAATGTAATAAAATTAGGAAGAGAAGAAACGTACGGAATCGACGTCGGAGGTAGAATCTGATTTGCGATGAGAAGAGAGAGGATGCAATTTGGTGACGAGGGATTTGTATGCTTTACATGCTGTCTTTGATATTCCGAAGAAATCTGTCGCCGGCGAACGTGGAGTCGCCATTGTCTCCAGAGAAAGATGATGATGATCGGAAAAAATGGAGGAGAGAGAATTGAGAGAGAGAGAGAGAGATTAAAGGATTTTTGTCGTGCGTAGGAATTAGATTACAGAGACAGACGATGAGCCGAGTTGTTTGGGAGGCTTTTATTAGTTAATTTCTGTTTAATTAATTATTTTTAAAAATATATCCAAAGGAATGTAACCACTTTAATTAAACGGCAATTCTTATGAATACCACAAAAAAAGTTTTTATAACACAATTAGCATAGATTTTGAAAAGTTTTACAAATACCATTAAAAAGTTTTTTTCTCGTAAATACTACAAATCTTAAATTTTCAAAATTACACTCAAAATCTCCAAAAAACTATACCCTACCCTTCTAAACTATACCCTAAACATTATATAGCGAAACCAAATAAAAAAATTTAAAATATAAAAGTGTTAAAACTCGTTTTTTGAGTTTGTGGTGTTTTTGTAAACTACTACTTTTTAATGGTATTTTTGTTATAAAAAACTTTTTAAACGTATTTTTAAAACAAAAACTTATTTGGATTTATTTGGATGGTATTTTATGAAATTTCTCTAAATTAAAAATCTCTTACTAATCGCACCCTTAATTGAATTAAACCTTCTAGAATATCGAACATTCATAGTTGACTTTTCTTTTTCCTGTTTTCACGGTAATAAATATTTACTCGACTGTAATAAAACGGCACTATATATATATTCATCGCATTCGTTGAAAGTTGCAGGTAGGGACTCTCTCACAAGTCACAACTTCCACAGTTCCTTAAAAAGTCAAGCAGCCTCTTTGACTAAAACTCAAGAACGAGTCCAACTTATTTTTCATCTTAAAATCTCCACTTCCATGGCCAAACCCAATCATTCACTTTCTCCATACCAATGGCGATATCGAACCCATCACACACCACAAAGCTTCTTCTCCTCTCCTTCCTCTTCGTCTTCAATCTCGCAGCCTACGCTTCACAGACATGTCCTTTAGATTTCAGCCATGTCTCGAGAATCCCATGGAACAAAACCGATTGCAAAAGCTACGAAAAATCAATGGAGAGAAGAAACAGTTGCTGCTTCACACTCTTGACTCTAATCGCTATCCCACTCTCTCACCGTCTCAAGCTAACATCCAATTTCCGTCTCCCAGATCTCGCAACCTCCGTCTCCTGCCTCGCCGACTTCCGGCAAAAGCTAGATTCGCTCTCTTTACCTTCGGATCTAACCACCGTATGCTTCGATCCGAGCCAATTCGTCATCAGCAACGACACCTGTGCAGGAATCCAGACGACGAGAGATTGGGTTTCTCTTCTCGGCCCCACGACGGCGCTAGATTCCGCGTGTAGCGGTGGCTTAACGGATCTAAATCGATGCGACGCTTGCGTGGAGGCTGGATTTAGGGTTCAGACGCAGCTTCTCAATATTGATGGTAATAGCTCTCATGGTGTTAGTTGTTATCACTTCGCTGTTCTTTACGCTGCTGGTATCGTTAATGAGGAAGGTCCTGAAGGTGATGATGCTTTGTCCTGTATCTTCTCCTTGACATTAGGGTATCCTCCATTGAGCTCAAATCATCATAAGAGAAGACATACAATGGCTATTGCTTTTGGTATAACAGGAGGTATTGTGGCGGTTTTGGTTATTGCCTGTTTGTATTTCCGGTTAAGGAGATCGGTTATAGGAAGAGGAGATGTTGGTTGGGAGGATGATCAGGAGTCTAGGCCGAAATGGAGACCAAACACTGGCTCGATCTGGTTCAAGATCGAGGAGCTCGAGAAGGCGACAAACAATTTCTCACAGAAGAATTTCGTCGGGAGAGGCGGGTTTGGTTTGGTTTACAGAGGTGTATTACTGGATGGATCGGTTATTGCGGTTAAGAAGGTGATTAAATCCGAGTTTCAAGGGGATGCGGAGTTTCGCAACGAGGTTGAGATCATTAGCAATTTGAAGCATAGGAATCTTGTTCCGCTTAGAGGTTGTTGTATAGTTGATGGTGATAGTGAGTGTCAGAGATACTTTGTTTACGATTACATGTCGAATGGGAATCTAGATGATCACTTGTTTCCTCGGGTCAGGACTCCTAAGACGCCATTGAGCTGGCCTCAACGAAAGAGCATCGTTTTGGATGTAGCCAAAGGGTTGGCTTATTTGCATTACGGTGTAAAACCAGCAATTTATCACCGTGACATTAAAGCTACAAACATATTGTTAGATGACGATATGAGAGGGAGAGTTGCGGATTTCGGTTTAGCTAAACAAAGTAGAGAAGGAGAGTCTCATCTCAGTACTACAGTAGCGGGGACACACGGTTATTTGGCTCCCGAGTACGCGCTCTACGGTCAATTAACTGAAAAAACCGATGTGTATAGCTTCGGGATTGTTATATTGGAGACAATGTGCGGAAGAAAAGCTCTCGATCTGTCTAATTCCGAATCGCCAAACAAGATTCTGATAACGGATTGGGCTTGGCCGTTAGTTAAAGCCGGGAAAACACAGGAAGCTCTTGCGCCGTCTTTGTTGAGAGACGAGTGCTCGAGGATCTCGAATCCTAAAGGGATAATGGTGAGGTTCTTGCAAGTTGGAATCTTGTGCGCTCATGTCTCGGTTGCTTTAAGACCAACGATATTAGATGCAGTGAAAATGCTCGAAGGAGACATCGAGGTTCCTACTATTCCGGACCGACCTGCCCCGCTTGCTCATCCTTCGTATCACATCGATGGAAACGGATTCACTATATCGCCTGCACTTAGCGGGATACAAATACATTCCGGAGATATGCTCCGATAAATTCTACAAAAAAGCTAGGCTCATAAGTCATAACATACAAATAGTTCGCGGTTTAGATCTTATTGATTAATATTTGAATGCAAAGATAACATCATGTAAACCTATTACACATATACTACAAGTTTGATCCGCTATCATTGCACGACTCTCTTATTTATAGGTTCAGTGAAACATATCAGAGATTACAACAGCTTCTTGGTAAATTGAATTACAACATAATTCTCTTCTGATAATTCATTTTCTGTGACATTTTCAGGTGAAGTGATTAGTCATTGGTTTCCAAGAACAAGTTTGATCTCATCAGACAACTCTCTGGTAAGCTTATCAGCACGGTCATCGTGTCCGCCAGCAAATGTGTAAACTCTGAATGCAAACTGAAAAGCCCTCCACAGCATCTTAGCCAATCCTGCAGGCTTGTTCTTGGTCATGCTTAGATTTGCCTTGCTTGACTCTGAAGCATGTGATGTAGTCTTTGCTTCTCTCTTCTCCTGTAAGTTTGAAACAGAGAGACTCAGGTTTAAACAGTGACCAAGGTTCGTGTTGTACTTGTAATGTGTTTTATGAGTCTAAAAGTTTTTATGTGGCTACCTTCAGTGCTAGTTCTATGCATGCTGAAGAGATGTCCACCATTAATTCTTTAATCTGAATAAGAATATTGAAGTCGAAATGGATGTTTTGGCTCTTGAACTTCTTTTCTTCATCTCCTTTGACCTGGTCTAGAGTTTCAATCTCTTTTCTGACCTGTTTTATCATTACTTTTCAGATCAATTCAGCTACTTGGAAGAGGAAAGAGCCTAAAAAGGCGAAGAAACCATAGTAATGTCGGTATTCATATAACTTGCCTTTGCAAAGTAACGTTCAGTCTTGTCGAAAAGTTGATCCGCGGGGGATTCAATCTTCCAGTTCTTAAGCTCCTTGATAATACCATGTAGCTTTGTGTACAATGCATTAGCCATCCTTATAGCTTCGAGTTTACTTTGTGGGAACCCTTCACATCTTGCAAGAACCTAACCAAAAGTTCAAAGATTTTGTGATTAACAAAACCATAACATGATTGAAAAGAAAGTTTTGTGCCATATTGTTACTGACCTGTGTTTCATCTGTTAGCTTCTCAAGGACTGATTCGACATACCGGTGGAACTTCTGAAGATCGGTAATGTTCTTACTATGAAACTTGGTAATCTCTGTCTTAAGCTCATTGATTGCTTTCATATACATTTGAACATCTGCTTCTATTTGCTGGTAATAAGGTGACCTGTATAGACAATAAATCAAAACATAAAGCAAGATAGTATCAGTTTTGCTTTGTGAGTTTAGTTGTGTTGTATGATTTGTGATTTTACCTTTTTGCTATCTCGGCAAGAGCATCAGCCATTCCTTGCTTTCCGCTAGCCGGAGCGTTTCCAAGCTTTCTTACCACGCACGCACCACGAGATCTTGCTGCTGGATCTTTCCCTTCTATTTTCGCCTTGAGGTATCTATAGAGCTCTCCTATATGGCTTGATCTCTTCAGTTTAGAAATTGCTTTCTTGGCTCTCAAGCCAGGTGGCGGCGGTGGTGGAGCACCTGGTCCTTTTACGCCACCCATTGGAAGTGGTGGTGGTGGTGGTAGTCCTGCAGCCCCTGGAGGTGGAAGAGGCGGAAAAGCTGGTCCTTTTCCTCCACTCTTTGTAAGTGGCGGTGGTGGAAGTACAGATGCAGCCCCTGGAGGAGAAGGAGGTGGAACAACCGGTCCTTTTTCGGCAGCCATTGGAAGTTGCGGTGGTGGAAGTAGTGCTGCAGCCACCGGAGGTGGAGGAGAGGGAGAGGCGGTTACTTTTCCGGCAGCCTCTGAAGGTGGAGAAGGCAGAGCAGCATGTTCTTTTCCGGTAGCCATCGGTAGTGGTTGTGGGAGAGGAGTTGGTGCCACAGATTTTGCAACAGTTTCAGTTTTCTCTGATACTTTCTTCACACTACCTTCTTCCACCACAAGTGCTTCTTCTTTTGCTTTCTCCATCTTCTGAACCTTCTCTGTTTCACTCTTCTCACCATCAACATTATTCCTTTGAGCTTCTATATGGCACGCATTTTGGATAGCGAGTCGCTTCAGATCGATAGGACTCAGCTTTACATTCATTCTCACATTTTCAGGAAGATTTGAGACAGAGATTGCAAAGCCTCCACTTTTACTCTGTGCTTTCTGCACCGCTCTTGGCGTGGGCGTGACCGGTTGCTTCTTATCTGGTTCTGATCGATAGCTCGGTGCCTTACCACGCGGAGTACTAACCTTTATCTTCTTTTCATCATTATTGTTCTCTGTCACACTAAGCCTCTCGTTCATTCCCTTGATCAGTCCATCTAATGCAGCTATCACTTTTTCAACTACAACAAACATTCATAAAGATTGTGCCGCACACACAAACATTGTTGCAAGAATACACTTTGAGATGCTTACCAAGTTGATCAGAGAGCTTCTTCTTCTTGAGGCTATTGTCTTTGGATTTGAGCCATTCATCGTCATCGATCCATGGATCTCCGATTGATTTCAAAGCGTTATAGAACTGTTCAAGCAACTGTTTCAAGATATAAAGCAACAATATGGTCAGAAGCTTAACCTCACTCAAGTCTCATAGAGATGAATTTACACAAACCTTATCGACATTGTCACGACTCATATCGATGATTCTCGAGCTATCCACGATCTCAGGACATAGCTTGTTGAGATCTTTCATCGTACGCATCACCATCTAACATTACAACCAAAACAAACCCCCCCAACAAAAGTATAACGTTCGAAACTCCCAAGTGTTATATTTTAACGTTAGTGCCTTAGTAATGAATCTCAAAAGAATTGTAAAACTTACATTGGTTACAGAAAGATAACCGGTAAGAGGAGGAAGATCAATAATACCCCTAAAAGTTATAATCTTTTTTCGAAGCTCGACCATAAGAATGAAACTGCCTGACAATTTGCTCGACTCTGTGCTCGAACTCGAGATCTTTGTTACATCTCTAGCAGTTTCTTTAGCCATGTTTCTTGATGGTTTTTGGCTAAAGAGTGGAGATCTAGAAGCCTTGGTCGATGATGATGGAGAAACCAAAGGAGGTTTAACATCTTGTTTGGTAGTACTACTTCTAAGTGATGATTGCCATGATACAGGCATGTTTGAATTACAAACAACTAATCGATAGAAAAAAATAGGTTATGTGATTGTTACCTCAATTTTACTTGTTTTCACACTCATCTAATGGAGAGAAAACAGAGAGTGAAGTGTTGGTAATATACTCTTGTAATGATAATTACAAAGTAACACAAGACTTAAGAGGAGTGTGAAGATAAAAACAAACAGGCTGTTTTATTATCGCTAACGCTCCGCATAATATTGATTCTATCATTTATCTAATGACGACAAGTGGCATCTCTTAATAGAGTTTTTCTCACCGATGTTAGAAATTACAAACAGAAATAGGAAAATTTGTTTTTTTTTTCTAAAATATCCAAAGAGTATAAAAAATTGAGTTTGGTGGAATAAGTAAAATAGGAAATCTATAAAAAAGGAAAAGAAAAATACAAATCTTTTTATTTCAAATTAAAAGTTTTTTATTTTATTTTAACTTCCTACTATGGCAGCAGCCAGCAAGAGCATAAAAGTTAAGTTACATTCTGTAAAATTATATAACCCACATGTATAAAATTTATAATAATTAAATGGACTAAAACATAAGTTAAGGCCCAACAAAGTAGGCTTAATAAAAAGTTAAATACAAAACGCACACATTTGTCTCTCGTCTCCGATGTCTGATCAAAAGCTTGAGCCAGAGATAAACTTCTGGGGAGAGACATCAGAGGAAGACTACTTCGATCTCAAAGGAATCATCGGATCCAAATCATTCTTCACTTCTCCTCGTGGTCTAAACCTCTTCACTCGCTCATGGCTCCCTTCCTCTTCCTCTCCGCCACGTGGCCTAATCTTCATGGTCCATGGCTACGGCAATGACGTAAGCTGGACTTTCCAAGCCACACCAATCTTCTTAGCTCAGATGGGTTTCGCCTGCTTCGCTCTCGACATCGAAGGCCACGGCAGATCCGACGGCGTAAGAGCCTACGTCCCTTCCGTTGATCTCGTCGTCGAAGACATCGTCTCTTTCTTCGATTCCGTCAAGCAAAACCCTAAATTTAACGGCTTTCCTCGATTCCTCTACGGAGAATCGATGGGAGGCGCGATTTGTCTCCTTACCCAATTCGCGGATCCGTTAGGGTTCGATGGAGCGATCCTCGTCGCTCCAATGTGTAGAATCTCAGACAAGGTTAGACCTAAATGGCCTATTGATTCTTTCTTGATTATGATCTCTAGATTCCTTCCGACATGGGCGATTGTCCCGACAGAGGATCTGTTGGAGAAATCTATCAAAGTCCAAGAGAAGAAACCGATAGCTAAGAGGAATCCGATGAGGTATAGCGAGAAACCGAGGTTAGGGACGGTCATGGAGCTTCTTAGGGTTACTGATTACTTGGGGAAGAAGCTAAAAGGTGTGGATATACCTTTCGTTGTGTTGCACGGAAGCGCGGATGCTGTGACTGATCCTGAGGTTAGCAGAGAGTTGTATGAAGATGCTAAGAGCAAAGACAAGACTTTGAAGATATATGAAGGGATGATGCATTCGATGTTGTTTGGCGAACCTGACGAGAACATCGAGATTGTTCGTAAGGATATTGTTTGTTGGTTGAATGATAGATGTGGTGGTGGAGACAAGAGACAGGTTTGAGAGAGTTCATTGGTCTTGTTGATTCTTCTCTGATTATTGTTGTACATTCATATTTTTATCATCATGGAATAGTATTTGATAAGTCACATTGTTCTTGGTTACTTGGTAAGGCTTAGTTTCACTTTATATGCAAACCAAAAGGTAGTCACACTTGTTTAGATAAGCCTATAGTTAGTTTCGATAGTATTCGTCTGCTAAAGATCTGACGAAACTAGGAGTAACCTATAGATGTGCATGAGTTTGTCGCAATGTATGTAGAGCAGCCTTGGTTTTGGATGAACCACATGGAGACTTTTTAGATACAAGGCTCACCAGTCCCCAATCACATGGATCATCAAGTTTGTGCAAGCAAGCAACTTGTGATATACTTTCACCGGGTTCCTACTAAATGAGTTTCTTTCGTAATCGTGTCACGAAACGATTAGTAGCTATAGAGTATGGATCATAGTTAAAGGAACTTTTAAGGAGTTGTATAGTTCATTCTACTGCCATGTATACCACACCCTTCTCGGCATCGTCGCGAGGCTGTTTTGGGACTTGTATTGTAGAATATGTGGTAATGACAACATCTTAATATGTAATGTAGCTAGCCCGTGAAGATACTTTGTTCTGTTTCTTTAACTATGGTATGCCAAAACAGAGAGAGACATGTGATTCCAGAAGTAACTTTTGATTTCTGTCAATAATAATAGTAAAATCTTACAATTTCATTTTTCGACCAAATGTGTTGATTTAACTTTACTTATGTAATTTTATACTCTTTAGGATCAAGCAAATAACTATTCTCTTTGTAAGTTCCGAAGAAGAGTTTTGCAATAAAGGACAAGAACATGTGTGTCCCTAAAAAAGTTTCAGTCTTTTTTTCTTTTTTGTAATTTCTATTATAATCCCAAAACTTTCACATTCTTACACATTAGCCCCCACTTTCTCTCTCTCTCTCTCTCTCTTCTCCTTCTTCATCTTTCACCACAACGAACAACACTCACTAAACCCAAATCATAAATGAGAGACCTTGAGCTTTTGAAGAAGAGCATGAACCATCAATGGCCGCCGATTGGAGCTCCGATGAATCTCCGTCGAGAAGCACCGTGGAAATCTCAATTCGACGACTCTGTTAACGCCGTCTCCTTTGGTTTCGTAGCTACGGCCATTCTCATCTCAATGTTCCTCGTCATGGCTATCTTCGAGAAGCTGATTCGAACCACAACCACGACAAGTAATAACCAAGATTCATCTTCTGGTCGGGTCCTTTCGGGTATGGATTCTCGGGTCGGGTTTAATGGCTCTGCAACTAAGCTAGGTTATCAATCTCCCAAGGCAAGTCTTTTTACTTTCATTTCTCTCTTAAAGGAAACAATACAGAGAATAAAGTCGTAATTAGTCACAAATTCCTTAATTTTCGCATTTTTGTCTAATTTACTATTTTAAATGTTGACACATTTTGACTAAAAATCTCGAGATTGCAATTTATATGTTTTTCCCTTAAATCTTCGGGTTTTGTGTTTAATTATGAAAAAATGTTTATAATATTTTGGGGGAAGAAAACATAAATAGTGTTTTGATTCTGTGTGTACTATTTTGAGTATTTGAAAAAGACCAAACATAGCACATGCTTTTAAATTATCAACTTTAAAGATGTCTTTTAATCTTTCCTCAACATGCATACATACACTGTTGTGATGTTGATGCAATTCATTTATTTTCTCTTCTCTATAATGACAAAGGAGACAAGTAATAAGAAGTGTACTAAAAGATTTGTTATTTTCGTTGAAGATTGATTCGTTTTTTTAAAGTATTAGTGACGTGTATATGTACAAACTATGAGGTCTATAATGTCTAAGTCTAGAGAGAGACCATGTGTGTCTTACATTTCCTAGGAACATAAAATGGCCCCTACTAGCTCTTCTTGAAACCTAACATTTACTCTCCTATTAGAGAATACATTAGGTCTCTTGACTCTTCCTTATAGTTTGATTAGGACTGATTGTCATTTACAGATTGATAATTACATGGTTATGTAACCAAACAAAACCCATGTGATCATCAAAAAATAGACTAAATAAAGACCCAAGTGTGTTTGCTCTTTTTCTTTCCTTCTTAACTTTGAGATGTTGTTGGGGAACAATGTCACATTGTTTAAGATCTGTCCTTTTCCAAAATTCTCATTTGTTTGTGTGTTTGTTGGCTCCTGAAATAAGTTTGTTTGAATATTTGTTGTGTTGCATTTATCTGTTTTGCAGATGACTTTTTATAAGAATGGAGTATCGGTGTTGATGCCAGGAGATGATATGCCTACTTTCATCGGTCATCCGGCGCCGGTGCCTTGTCCTCCTACTCAACAGAACTTACAGTCTATGCATCAACATAGCTCTTCAAGAGATTCATCAAACTCAAGCTCATCAATTCAAGAATGTTGAAGACTGTTTAGTGTATTGATCATCATGGGATTATTAAGCATTTTAGCAACCAACCACATTGATTTTGAGTTGTGTTTAGCATTAGATGCTTTTGCTTTGCTATGTTGATTAGGTTCATGGAGAATGTTTATGCTTAATTTTTGTACATAGTATTAGGATCAAGAACTGGTTTATTCAACATTTGACTTGGTCTTTCTTTTAAAGTTTCTCTGTTATTTGCAAGTTACATGAACTAGTTAAATAAAAATTTGAGCAAATTTCAAAGGCTTTTAAAAATTGTGGGGCCGTTTTTGCAATAACAAAAAATATTGGGGACCTTATTATATGTTATGAAATTAATTTTTTTTGGGCCCTAGAGCCATGTTTTATGTTGCTGTGTCTAAGCCCAGACAGTAAATATGATAGCATGCATTACAGCCCAAAATATGTTTTTAAAAATTATCAAGTTTTTATAATTATATACGTTGCAGTTTTACATTAAAACTCTTCCTCTTCTGGTTATTTGAAAATAGTCTTTAACCTTTGCATCGTTTTGGAGTTTTCTTCACTATTTTTTTTCAATTACTAAAGGAAGGAGTTTTTTTTATACTAAAATGTTTAACGTCCTGCAATGACTTCTATTACAAAATCAATTGTTATTATCAATAACAAAACTTGCAAGCTTTGTTCTTTTATATATTTTTTTTATACTGAACTAAACTTTATAAACTCTCCCTAATTGGTAATTAGTATTTTAACGTTTTACCACTTTATGTAAACTAGCTATGCATTTCCATTTCGTGAGAGGGAGCTATCAATGTACACTTTAACGTTAGGATAAGCGTAATTTAAAAAATGTTATTAATTAGTGGTTCATTATTTACCTTTTCTCTAGTGGTTGATTACTTACACAAGCAACAAAATTGTTTGGTTATAATAAAAGTAAAATACAAAAAAAAATCAAAATTATGACAGTAATTAGAATGTACGTTAAGAACATGTTGTTCGGACGTCAAGTCACGCAGTAAATTTTTGTGAGGTTAAGTTCTAATCACGCAGTAAAATTTGTGAGGTTAAATTTCTAACAACTCACAATAAACTTTGTACTCTTTTGGTTTCACACAATATCATGTACATATGATGTTTATTACTGAGTTGGTTTATTTGATTACAACAACTAAATAAATTAGACCTGCAAATTGTAAAACAAATTATATTAGGATAGATATACCAATCAAAAGTCATATTTTTTTGGGCACGAATCGAGAAGAAAAACAAAATAATAATTGTAATTTTATTGGGTTTTGGGTTTCGGAGTTGCTTAACGAGTGAACAATAAGACAATCCTGTCTCAATGAAGTAATATTGTAAAATTATGGAAGAACACAAAACATAAATCTTTTTAATACGTTTTCTCTATTAAATATTAACACATCAATTCAAGAAAATATTTTTATTCAATTCACTAATGTTTATATTTACAGCTTATACAAAACAATTGATTTATTTTCATGTCGTGACATTTTAGTTGATCTATAGATGGAACTTTGCCTATCCAAATTACACAATATAACCAAAAATAATTAAAATACAAAAGCTTATTATTATTTTTATTACAACTTTGGGTCAACTTTGTAAAGTAGGATTTTTAAGATAGGACACGAGTCGCTGCTACCTTTTATTTTATTTTACTTAATTTATGTGTTTATTATCTATTTAATTTTAAACTTTATTCTTTTTTCCCGAATCAAATTAAAATATCTGTAACTAGGTTTTGTTTCGTATTAAATCGATCGCTCGATAATAGAAAATTGATCATAGGCTATATATAAAAAAAAGTCCCCAAGTGTTTTGTCTTTCCTTTCATGCAAAGCCAAAACCAAACTCTTCTTCTCTCTACATCGAGAGCTAAGTCTATGCTCTTTGTTTAGTTTCTTTCATTAACAGTGATTCTCGTGCATGCTTCAGATTTTCTCAAAAAGGTCTTGTCTTTCTTCGTTTCTCTTCCTTAATTTTGATTCTTATGTTCTTCTTTCGATAAAAATCTTTGTCGAATCTATTCTCTCTCTCTCTCTTTCGTCTCTGTTTTTGTTTTCTATGTTAAACAGAGAGAAAAAGCTTCAAATTTATTTGTAATTAATGAAAGCTTTTATTTAGATCTAATATAATAATAACACTTTTACTCCTTAGCCGTTTCGTTTTCTCAGGGCCCAGATCATTTGTCGTTTTCTAGGTCAAAACCGATATTTCTATACCTTAGAGAAGCAATCTTGTTTCTTCTGTTACAAAACTTGCCTCTTCATGTTTTCCGGGGGAAAAATTACAGTTTATTAGGCTTTTTTATATATGCAATCTGTAAAAGTTTCAATCTTTTATAATGGGTTTTGTGCATTTACTTTCCTCTTGTTCACGTTTTTTTGGTTGGTTTGTTTAGCGTGAGTGTTTTTGTCTCTTTGTAGTGTTTGATTCTAAATATATTGACAACTGTTCATCTCAGGCTGATTTAAGCAACATGCATGGTCTTGACCAGTGAGATTTGGTTTATAAGGTGTCTTCTTGTTCTCTGTTCTTGGGAGAACACAAAAAGGCAGGTACTGTCTCTGTTGCTGATTTCTTGAATTTTCTTGAAAAAAAGTTAACTCTCTTGGGTTAAATTGTGTAGGAGATAGATTATGGAACATGGTTTGCCGTCTATGAAGTCGTTCAAATCACTAAAGTCACTTGTTAAGAAAAGAAACAATGCTCAAGATGTGGTAATCTTGTAAAACATTGATAAAATTATTTGAGATATTTAGGCTACTAGCTTTGAAAATCTTGGTTAAGTTTGATTGAGTCTTTGCAGAGTAAATCAGGGTGGAAAATGAAGCCCTTCTTGGCTCTCATGTGTACAGCACTTTTGATCTTTTGGTATAAGACCACAAATATTCAGTTTGTACAGACAGAGGTAATTTCCGAACCGAATCCGTTTTATTTCTTTGGATGTTGTGTGTTGATTTGATTATATGATAAGCTAACTCTTTTTTTTACTTTTACCTTTCAGATGGAAGAAACAGATTATCCATTTGACATGGCAACGGTAACATTGTCTTTGCTTTCTTCATTTGTTGTGTGTCATTTAGTTTAATGTAAAGTTCATTGTATCCAGGAATCTGAACCAGTCAATGAGAAACTAAAAGGCTTGCCTCGTGGTATCATACAACCTAGATCGGACCTCGAGTTAAAACCACTCTGGTCTAGTTTGAGGTCAAAGGTTAGACCTTTTGCATCAAAGAACCGTGTCGTATAGAATCTAATATCTATGTAGCTAGAGAGATTTCTGATGTGTATTGGAATTGTTAATCACAGGCTGTCGAAATGACTAACCGTAACTTGTTGGCAATACCCGTAGGAATTAAACAAAAGGGTAATGTCGACGCTATGGTAAAGAAGGTATTGCAGTTTTGTTTTTATGAGATTATCCTAATCCTAAGCATTGAATAACAGGAGGCTTCCTCTTAATGTAAAGCTCTTCGTGTCTCAGTTTCTTCCTGCGAATTTCACGATTGTTCTTTTCCATTACGATGGAAATATGGATAAATGGTGGGATCTAGAATGGAGTTCAAAGGCCATACATATAGTTGCACAGAACCAAACTAAATGGTTATTATATTTCTCATTATATATCAGATGATGAATAGAAGATAATATTGTTGTTTTGTATATATAGTTCACTAGAGTAACATCGGTTTTTATAGATTTTCTTTTCTTGATTATTAGGTGGTTTGCGAAACGGTTTCTTCATCCGGATGTTGTATCCATATATGATTTTATTTTCCTTTGGGATGAGGATCTTGGAGTAGAGAATTTCACACCAGAGAGGTAAAATTTCAGTGTCTTGCAATCTTCTTTACTCTATTCTACTACAAGAATCATGAGTGTGACATCATTTTCTGCAGGTATTTGAAGATAGTTAAATCACAGGGATTTGAGATATCTCAACCGGGTTTGGACTCAAACTCGACTGAAATCCATCATAAAATCACACTCCGTTCTAAAACAAAGAAATTTCATAGGTTCAAAAATCATCACTACGAGAGTTTTTTTGTTGTTGTTTTCAATCCATATAGTACTTATTTGCAACATGATGCCAAAACACTCAGGAGAGTTTACATAAGTAAAGGAAACAAAAGGTGTTCTAATGCTAGCGAAGATCCTCCGTGCACAGGGTAATGGTTTAGTAGGATATGAATAATCTCTCAGGCCATTTTTTGAGTCTATGCATACTGATACACTTTGCTTTCTTGTTCTCTCTGTTTTTGTAGATTTGTTGAAGGAATGGCTCCAGTGTTTTCGAGAGCTGCATGGTTTTGCACTTGGAATCTTATACAGGTAAAATTTTCGCTTACATTTACTTATCTATAGAAGTTAAACCGACACTCTAGTAAATTTTGACTTGTGGACATTTTTGTGTTTTTGGTTATGTTGTAGAATGATTTGGTTCATGGATGGGGAATGGATATGAAACTCGGGTACTGCGCACAGGTGATCTTGTTTTCTCCTATTTACGCGTAATTCAACATTTTTAAAAATTCAATGTCTTGAATGTGTGTGAGACTGGTTTTAAACGTTTCAGGGAGACAGGACGAAGAATGTAGGGATCGTGGATAGTGAGTATATCTTTCACCAAGGCATTCAAACTTTGGGTGAAAGTGAACATTCAGACAAAAAGGTATCATCTTTTCAATACAGAGATTTTGATCCTAAAGAAACAAACAATGCTTACATAACCCGTTGTTTTACTAAAACCTGCAGAGGGCAGCTCGTGATGTCGGGACAAGAGTAAGTTTCGTCGACTCCATTCTCCATACTTTAGGCCTTTTAACTAAAAAAGTTCACACCTTTATGATTCTTTTTTCGTCGATATTTTGAAGAGACATGGCCATACAACCTTTGATTCAAGAACCTCGGTGAGTTAAAGCTTATGAAATCATCGATAAAACTCATTCATGGAAGGGGTGATTTAGTATGATTGTGTGTTGTATGGTTTAATGAAACAAGTAGATAAGGAGACAATCTACATGGGAGTTGCAAACTTTTAAAGAAAGATGGAACAAAGCGGTGGAAGAAGACAAGAACTGGATCGATCCAAGCTCGAGGAGGACAACGAGAAAGAGTAACGGTAATAACAGAAGATTAAGGCGTAGTAGTAGTAGCAACACTCACAGGGCAAAGCATAAGAGAAGTCAAGAAACAGCCAACAATATATAAACATAACCCACACACAAATAGCAAAAAGAAATGATTTTTATATACTTTTTTAGGCTACGCTTTTCTTTTATGTAATTAGTTCATATATTATTAATTTATTATTACGTATATACTTTTCTTACAAATAAAGAATGTGAAGAAAAAAGGAAAATAATCAGAGAATGTGAAGGTAAAAGGAAATAATCAGAGAATGGAAATAACAAGAAAAAGGAAATATTAGATTTACTAGTCCAAGGTGTTGAAAAGATATAAATAAAATATAAGGGTGACACGTGTAAATATGTGGAAATTGGGATGTGTATATAAAATCAGATATGTTCTCTTCTCCCTCCTTGAGATCGATTTCAAGAGAATCTTCATCTGATTTCTTGCGATTAGAGATTAGGGTTTGGTAACAATGGCTGGTCGCTACGATCGAAACCCTTTCGACGAAGGAGAAGAAGTTAATCCTTTCGCTGTAAGTAAAACTCCGACTTTCCGAAAAAAAAAAAAAGTAAAACTCCGACCTAATTTCGGATCTTATCAATCTTACTTAGGGTTCTTCTTTGTGTTTATTATTGATTTGATTTTGGCTAGTTAGATCAGTTTTGATTCATTCCCTTTGTGTCTAATGCTATTTGGCTATGTGCTCCTCTTTGATTCTTAAGAACATTATTATGGTGTAATAATGATTATTGTTACTCTGCCTACGTTTCTATTAGAATCATGGGAGTGTTCCTGCTGCTTCGAATTCTAGGCTATCCCCTTTGCCTCATGAACCTGCTGGTTTTGGTTATGGTCATACCGTTGACATTCCTCTTGACAGACCTGATTCCGCTACACAGGTTTGATTTGACTATACATTTTGGGATTGGGGAGGGTATTTTTGAACTAATTGTGATGATTCTCCCTTGGTTTTCTTCTTTTACTGTTGGAATACAGGACTTGAAGAAGAAAGAGAAGGATCTCCAAGCCAAAGAAGCCGAGCTACAACGACGGGAGCATGTATCAACTGCTAAGAAACACTTATACTTTTATCTCAAACAACACCAGTTTAAAAGCATTTTTGTGTACTATCTTTTGTTTTCAGTTATCGATTTATTATGTTTCCGTGTAGGATCTCAAACGGAAAGAGGACGCTGCTGCACGAGGTACGTATCTTCTATATTATTACCTGAAATCTACATCTTTTTGAGTACTTGTTGCAATATTGTTTCAAGAGGATTTGAATCTTGTGTTAACTCTGTAGTCTTTGATATGTGTCTCTATTGGTTGATTTGTTTACCTAAATATAAAGCATGGTTTTACTTCATTATATATGTCATCTGATTTTTCTGTTAAATACCCTTTTTTGTAGCCGGAATTGTTATCGAGGTGAAAAACTGGCCACCCTTATTCCCGCTTATCCACCACGACATTGCAAATGAAATCCCGGTTCGTCTCCAAAGGCTACAGTATATTGCATTTGCAACATATTTGGGTATGTTCATGTAATCATATTAGGGACTTTACTCAAGAACTCTAAATTAATATTTTCGCACAGTCTAAGTAACAAACTGTAAGATGGTAAAACTTAACTCGTGTCCATGTCCAACAGGGTTGGTTCTTGCACTTTTCTGGAATATCATCGCTGTTACAACCGCTTGGATCAAAGGGGAAGGTCTCTTCTTATTCCACTGCCCAGTCCTCTAATGCCATCTCAGCATTTCTTACAGTCTTTAGCTTGTTGATTTTGTTCAGGTGTAACGATTTGGCTTCTGGCCCTTATTTACTTCATATCGGGTGTCCCAGGAGGCTATGTGTTATGGTATCGGCCTCTCTACCGTGCCTTCAGGTTCTTATTTCTCATCATCAAACGTGTTTACATTACTTATTTTTCCACTTTCTCTTACTGAATGTTTCCTTTGTGCTGGATTCTTGATTCTTGCAGAAGCGACAGCGTGATGAACTTTGGATGGTTTTTCTTGTTCTACATGGTGAGTCCCTAGTTTGTTTTGATGATTTCAATGGAAGATCTTTGACATTGCCTTTAGCAGACTTAACTGGAAAAATTCATCTGACATGGTCATTTATGTTCTCAGCTCCACATACTTTTCTGCGTCTTTGCTGCGGTTGCTCCTCCTATTGTCTTCAAAGGAAAATCACTTGCGTAAGTTTCCTCTATAGCATGTAGACACAGTTGATATAGTTGCATATACACATAATCCAGCATATTATCAATTATTTGATGGTTCTTCAAATTTACAGGGGAATATTACCTGCAATAGATGTATTGAACGGTCAAGCATTGGTTGGTGTAAGCTCTTGTTTACCCACCCCCCTTTTTCATGATTTCTTTGGTTTTGTCTAATTATCACAAGATCATTGATTTCTTGTCTATGTACTACAACAGATCTTCTACTTCATCGGTTTTGCGTTTTTCTGCCTTGAATCAGTAGTCAGCATCTGGGTTATTCAGGTCTCTTTCTTAGTCTCTAGATTTTGAAAAGATATAATATTGACATAGCTTGTGAGGCATAACTCTTTTAACATATGATTTTGATAATTGCAGCAAGTATACATGTATTTCCGAGGAAGCGGGAAAGCAAATGAGATGAAACGAGATGCTGCAAGAGGAGCCATGAGAGCTGCCTTTTGATGCAAAATCTGAACAAACAAAATATCAAACAACAAAAACATCTCCAGAAACATTTTGATTGTCATGAGTACTTTGGTTGTGAAATTACAATAGTTCATTGGTATAAAGAAATCAAATAGTTAATAAACTTTTGAAATAATCATCACAACGTCCAGTTTTGGTAGGATTAAAGAGTACATCATAAGAGTTGGTATTATTAGCTAGGAGTATCCATGACCAATACATTATTAACTTTTTCTTCTCCATAGTTGCTATTGGTGTTAAAAAAAATCCAAAATTAAACAAGAAATTAATAGTTTCTAATACAACCCAAATCATTTCACAAAAATAAGTGTAGTCTTTTCCTTTAACGTAAGTATAAGCTTATTCCACATATCATAACTAGAAATTTTCTATGATGTTTACAATCACAACCTCTCTTTCCACTTATATATTACGTTTTGGTTTTAAGAATAAGCAATCAATCTTTAATCATCTCAAAATCAACAAATCCCATTATTTACTAAAGAAATTCAACCCCATGTCAAACAACTAGACTACATAAATTCGGTTAATTATTTGTTTACAAATTCCATTTTTTATAAGGTTTAGTGTTTTTTACATACTATATTTTCTAAATTTTTATTAAAATTTAAGTTTGTCCATGAGCAAATTCTCAATAATAGTAAATAACTAAAACGAAAGACCACGACGAGCCACCTCTTTGTCCTGTCTCATCGACTCGAACCTCTCGTTGTTACACTTTGTAATAAACGCTTCTGCTCTTCGATTCAGCTCATCTCGACTCCGAGACACAGCCGGTGACAAGTAATAGTTAGTTCTATCACTAAACGTCTCCGATTTCTTCAAACCGGTTTGTTTTGTCTTGTTCGAATCGATGACGCCAAGTCCGAATGTGTCTGGTCTACGGTAATAACTAGTCAACGGTTTACCTTCCGTTATCATTTTCCACGTGTTCTCTAGCGTCTCGCGCCGCTTCGGTTTAGCCACTCTCAACGCTTTTAATGCGGTCCGTTCTGTTAAAATTACCAATTTACCCCTTTAATTAAATATTTCTTACCCAACCCTTTTTTAGTATTTTACTTTTTAGAAAAATTACATTAGTTTACCTGCTGTGGTGGTCTTGACTAGTTTCCGTTGACCAATCCTCGCCGTAACAAGAGGCTTCTCCGCCGGAGTAAGATTCTCCGATTTAGCCACCACCGCTAAACATCTCTTTTCCTCCTCCACCTTCACCGCCGCTTCTTCTATCCTCTTCCTCACAACCTCCGGAATCTCCTTCTTCTCAACGATGATCTTCGCCGGCGAAACATCAGCGGCGGAGGAAAAACCTAAATCCGCCTCCTTTTCATTATCCGACCGCCGTGAAGAATCTCGGTGTACGATATGATTCTCACTCTGATGATGATGATGATGATTCTTATATTCGCCAACGTAAGAAACGGCCTCGTAGTCTTTAGCGCCGTCGTTTCCGGCGATACTCCGGTAATACCTAGAAGAAACTCCGATAACGATGATGATGAAGTTGGTGATGACGTAGAGATACGGCGGTTTCAGCCACGTGAGAAACGAACTCAACAGAACCGGACCTCTAGAGAAATCTACCGCAACGACAGGTACAATGACCTTTAAATGCATAGCCACGGCTAATACACCGGTCGAGATTAAAACTGGTTTTATCCAAGAAGCCATTTTTTTCTCCGATCTAATTCTCTCTTGTCGGAATTTTTTTAGCCAGTGTTGTGTTTTATTTTTTTGTTGTTAGATGAGATATTCTCTCGGTTTATATAGGGAAGGGACTAAATGGGATATTACTGATATTCATCTACACCGTTGGATTTATATGAACGGTCAGGATTGGTTTGGGTATTAGGTGCATTCTCTATTACAATAAGACAAGATTAGAGAATTAAACATTCTGTAATTGTGTCTTATTGATACCGTAAACGAAACTTCACGTGTCCACACTGATATCTCATAAAAAAATCATCATTAAGAAGTTGAAAATATAATTTCTCTTTTATTTTACGTCAAATAATAATTCTATCTTATACCATGTTTATCAAAGATGTTTATAGTATTTTTGTAGAGTGTTTGTGTATTTTTGTGTATTAAATTAATTCAAAACATGTTATTAATAAGCATCACTTAATGAATAGTGCTTAATGAAACATTTTAATCTTCCATTTTGTAGAGTGCTTACCCATTTTAATTTCCCTTTTTGTACAAATACACACAGATACATAATTATATTAATTTTTTATTCTTAAACATCACACAATTAATCTATCTTTAAGGGAGAATCACAAAACTACACCATTTGAATTACATTTCACAAAACTACACAATTTCCAAAATACTTCACAAAACTACACCTAAACACTCAAAATTAAATCCAAATAAATCTTACCCACACAATCCTACCCCCTTAATACTATACCCTAAACACTAATTAGCGAACCCAAATGAAAAAAATTTAATTTTGGTAATTTTTAAAAAGATAAATCTAAATATGTGAAAAAATTAAATTAGGTGTAGTGTTGTGAAGGAGGGGTCGAAATGATGTAGTTTTGTGAATTCCTCTATCTTTAATAAACATGCTTAGTGGTCACTAGTCAACCTAGTATAAATGTATGCATCGTTGTATTCTAATAATTCCTTATTTTTGTTTTCTGTTTCCAATTGTTTCCCACGCTATAGCCACGTCTTAATTACACTATTTTGTAAAACACAATATTTGAGTTTATATTAGTCGAATAATGAAAACATTATTCTATTGAGAGCTAAGCATTAAGAACAAGCCAAGCAAGACGTCAATTCTACAACTGGCATATATGTGACCCCGACTCGTCTCAAGTGGCTATCCACTCTTTTACTATTTAGTTCTTTTTCTTTGTCGACCACTATTTTTATGCGTAGATAATTCACGTTTTTTTAATTATTGCTCCCTCGAAATAATAACTTTTGTAATCTTTTTTATGAATTGGTAATATACAAAGTTTATTCGTAAACATATATATATATAGTATCTTTTTATACAACTACTTATCAACGTTCTATTCAGAATTAATAAATTAAGATATAATAATAACTCGTTGACAAGGAAAAAAACAAACATGTATTGTTAACTTGTTAAGTTAACAATTTTAAATAAATATAATCTTTGTTTCATATGGTTGTTTCTTTTATGGATATTATTTTGATTGATTACTTAAATTTTGAAATATCTTCTAAAAAACATGTTGTTATAATTTATGATATCGCGAATGCCACTTGAACAATAAACTATCAACTACAAATATTATCTTTACCTATATACGAATTTATATGATTATCTTTTGTTTTATTCATTTGTAATAAGATTCGGTGAGTTAGTATTCAAAAATGTATTGTGACTAAAAACAAAAAAAGTATTCAAAAATGTACAGACAAATATATTTTCATGGATCATAAGAAAAACAGATATATTTAAAGATTTATCTTTATCCGCTGTTAGTGAATAGTGACGATAAGAATATATATATATTTTTTTTTTTTTTGTTAATGAACGATAAGAATATTCAAAAGGTGTTTTTTGACTTTTTACATGTGCCCATAATTCCAATTGTGATTCACATCACTCTTAAATACAAAGATAAAAACAATAAGAAAATCACATTATTATTTGCTAATTACCGACATAAAGAAAGAAAGACAAACGAATCTTCGTTCAGAAACGGGAAGAAAACGACAACGTTTTTATCAACTGCTCTGTGATGTAACTGGCCGTGAGAGTGAGTTGCGATTTTGATATGCCGTCTTCTTCATATAGCCGTTAGATTTCACAGCGTTAAAGAGTCAATGATATTTTGTATTTGGAGAATTTACGAAGATTCGATCATTGGACCCGTCCACCATAATTAAACGACCAATGCCACGTGGCCCCACGTCATTTGATAAAGATTTAATGTGAAATGTTTATACATTTTTAGATCCTTTTAGGCATAGCCCTCTAGATATTCGTTACAACAGTTTTCCAAAAATAAAAAAAAGTTCATTAATTTTTCTCTCTTTTCGTGAATAGATAGAAAAAGGCAAATCAAGAAAGTAAAAGCGATTAATTTTGTAATTAAGACAAATCTCGAAATCTAAGACACCACTGTGTCTAATCTCATCGACTCTATCCTCTCTTCCTTACACTTTTTTATAAAAGCTTCCACTCTTCGATTCAGCTCATCTCGGCTCGGCGACATCTCTTTCTTCATTTTCACCGGCGGAGATGCCGTCGCCGTCGTAGATTTTTGATAATTTGTCATGTCCCTGAAAGTCTCTGCTTTCCTCAAGGCGTGTTTTACCTCTCCGTCTCCAAGTTTGAACGTGTCGGATCTCCGGTAGTGAGTAGTCAACGACGTTGACTTTTCATCCTCCGTTATCATCTTCCACGTATTCTCCAGCGTCTTCTTCTCTTGTTGTTGCTTCGGTTTCCCCACTCTCAACGTCTTCCTTTTGTTACCGCCTGTAAAAAATAATTAATCCTTTTGGAAATTACCATTTCACCCCTCTGTTTGAACTACTCTATTATTTGTGTGTGAAAATTCAAAAATATCTAGCCGTTATTTTCAATGACGTCATCTTAATTTTAATTAATATTTTAAGATTTGAAAAAATGACAAGTCACTCTCGTGAGTACCTTTTAGACTCGTTTTGAACGGTTTCCGATGACCGGATCTAACCGGAGAAAGAGACTTTTCAGCCGGAGGAAGATTCTCCGATTCTTCCACCATCGACGGCGCTTCGTCAACTTTCGATTTCAACACCACAAACTCATCTCTACCGTTGATCTGACCTGATTTCTCCTCCTTCTCTTCAGAGAAAATCTCCGAGATCTCCACCTCTGTGACGGCGATAGACGGCGGAGTTATAACCGGGAAATCAAAATCAGCATCCAGATCTAAATCCTCCAATTCTAACAGAGGAGCTTGGTTGTTAATAATTGACTCATCAGTCTCAATATTATACTCGCCGCCGTGATAAATGGAAGAAGCTACGATAATGATGATTATAACATTGACGGCGACGAAAAGGTACGGCGGTTTCAGCCACGAGAGAAAAGAGCTCCAAAGGACCGGAGAATGAGATAGGGAGAAATCTGCAGCCATAGGAATTGAAACCATTAGAAACAGAGCAATGGCGATGACCCCGGCGGAGATTAGCACCGCCTTGATAGTCGACGATGCCATTTATTTCTCCGATTTGGTCTTGAGTCGATATATGGACTGTTGATTTATATAGGTGGAGCTTATAATGAGAAGAAGCTAGATTAGATTATAATCTGATATTAACCGTTGGATTAAACCATAAGAAAATGAACAGTCGTGATTGAATAACACCACGTAAGCTTTTGCTGACGTGTAGCTTGTAATCCAAAATGGAAAATCCACGTGTCGATTCTTTACAAGCTCTATAAATTAAATGAAACTTTTTAAAAGCAATGTAAATTTTGTAACGTTATCTTTACTAAACAATATTTCACTTTCACTCGCAAAAAAAATCTAACAATTGTTTTTATATTCGAAATTACTGAAACAAAGAAGAAATTATGAAGTTTTGTTTGTATATCCGGACATAATATATTTGATAACTAGAAGAAGAATGATTTGTTTGTTCATACAATTAAAAGTTTTGGTTCAAAGGACAGAAACATAAATATATCTCTATTTGCTTATCGTGAAGTCTTGATTCCTCTTGCTTGTTTCTTCTTATCTCTTTTCTTCATAGTTTTAGTGCTTGACTTGTGTCTCCTGCTCTGTTTCATGGGTTTGGTTTTCCTCACAGGCACAGACTGTTTCGCTGAGGCTTTAGCCGTGGAACCAGCTTCTGTCGACTGCGTCTTTGCCTTGCGAATAGGCTCATCGTCTTCACGAGATATCTCGCTTGTTGTCACCGTCACTTTCATCTCGCCTGTATCATACATTGTTGTTGTACCTTACATCCACAAAGAACACACATTGGAACAATCAATAATGGTTTATGTTTCAACAGCAATGAATCAAACATTATGTGATGTAAACTAAATGTGATTATGAGTAACTACCAGAAGTTAAAGCATCTTCAAGTTCTGCTTCTTCTTCTTCTTCATTCTCTGCATCTTCTTCTTCTTCTTCTTCAGCTTTCTCTTCATCTTCGCTATCCTCGCCATGACCAGCGACCATTAGCTCTTCTAGTTTCCTCTGTGAGATTAAGAACAATACAAAACTAAACAATCTCAAGGGCCAAGAATCGAATTCTACGTAACATATCTCTCTTAACACATTATACACTATCAAATCACACATCATCAAAGAACAGTTTCATCCTCACCTTCTTACGAGCTTCCTTCGCATACATTCCCCATGCTGCTTATGTGCTTCTTTTCTCCTCTTCTTCTTCCTCTTGTGAAAACCTGTCACAAAATCCCTACCAAAACGTAGCAGACAAAAAATCAACTAATTGAATTCGATAAAATTCGATTGAATCAACAATAAAGTTTGGATTTTTATGTGTTGGATACCTGAGATCTTTCTCGTCGAAAGAGACGGTCACGCTTTTGTTCTTCAGGGATCTCTTACCAATGTGCCTAGCTCTGGTCGGCGGAGCTAGCGAACCAGCCTCCTCCTCATTCATCGACAAATACTTTTTCTCCGGTCGGAAAACGAAGCGACTCAGGTTAAAATTAAAGTTTAGGAAGAAGAAGAAGCCGGATACAAAAATTGGCTTTTCATTGGGTTATAGATTCGGCCCATTATATCTTTAATAGCGGCTTTTAAGAAAATGAGCTAATTTTGGTAAAGCACAAGTTAATAATGTCATTAACTAATTTTGGATAATGGAACACAAGTACGTTGTGTTCTTTCTTTTTTTAAAAGTAAAGGAATCATTATGTTTTTATGGGTTTGAGAAGTGCTTTTCATTGGTGTTGATTTTCTTTTAAGAATGCCATTTTTTATTAAAAAATATTTTTTTTATAGTACTAATTGAAGAACAATAATCATAAAAAAAGAAACAAAAAAAAAATGTCGCTGATAATCGTATAAAATAAAACAACACACGTGAAGAAAAAACACTGTCAGAGTTGTGTTTTTGCTCTATACGTTCATGGAATCCGAGGAACAAAATTCGCCGTCGTATTTGTATTAAACCGAATAAATGAAGAAACGTATTAATATGTCATCATTTACACGTTCCACATTCATTCTTTCTCCCAATAAATTCTCGCCACGTGCTATCTTTTTAAGCTTAAAAAAAATTACTACACTTAAACAACGAAGAGGATTTTTTTTTAAATAAAGATAATTAAATTAAACTAATACGAGAAGCTATGATCTCCTATAACCCTAAAAATTTCTTATACCCATTTTTATTTTATTTGTAATTAAAAAATTCGAAAATTCACAAATCTAAACTCTAAACTAATTAAAGTAGTGTTCTGGTTTAGGGTTTACGAACCCAAATGGTAACATTTTAGTTTCTATACCCTAAAAATATTCAAAAAAAAATTTAAAATCGATTTTAAAATCATATTTGGGTGATTTTATGAAAAATATTTTAATTTCGTTTTTTTATTTTTAAAATATTTTTTTCAGATTCGTAAAATTAAATTAAAAATATTCGCGAAAACATATTAATTTTTTTGTGACGTAAAAAATTGAAAACGTTAAAAAAAATCAATAAACACCCTTGAAAGATAACATTATTTCGAAACACCTTCTTTAGGAGATATCTTCGTATGTGTAACCAACTTAGATATATTTTAGGAGATTTTTGATTTAAAGACCACTTAAACAATAACAAAAACTAAAACACTTCCCTGGTTGGTGTCCCAATTCGGAAGAAACACGTTCACATACTCGTAGGGAAATGAGAGGACCCGTCTTGCTCGAATCAATTTGTCTGCTTGTGCGTTTCTTGTACGAGGAATTATTTTGATTTGGAAGTTCGTGAAGTAAATAGCTTTGATTTAAAGAAATCTTTTTAAACACACTAATTAGTGTTAATTGAAAACGTAACTTTTCTTGTTCCTATATTCTCTTCATATGTTTTCCTTGTTCCCAACATTCACTGTTTTTGTGTCCATTAATTACATTTCGCTTTCTACATTTAAATTATCATATTTTGTATTACATTTTTTCTTAATCTTTTTTTAGTTTTATATTTTCAAGAGAAATGACAGTAGAAAAGAAGAAACAACTTGCCTAAAAATCATCATCAAACGCTATACTATGTGATGGTGGATTCGGATTAGCATTAGGTTTAGAGTTTTTCGAAAGCAGGAGAAGATTTGTAAGGAAGAACATCTTGCTCTTGAGCAAAAAGATTCAAAATTCTGACAAAATATGTAAAGAAACAATGAGGAAAAATTCAGAGCTTGAATCTCTCCATGAAGATATTCTGGTTGGTTTCCTTAATTAATAGTTATACTCAAAAACTCGGTTTAATCATTTTTCGTGTTCTTATTCCAATGGTTAGTCAAATAGAGCCGAAAGTTTAATCCTTTAATGTGAATTACCAATATAAGATTGATAAATTTTATTTGGTTTTATTGTGGAGGTAAATATTATATGTGGAGTAAATCATGAAGACTTAAAGAATCTGTTTCATGTGTCAAAGACTATAAGAGAAGTTGTAAGTTAATGGCATCACATTAGTAGATATAAATATATATGGTTAAGAAAGAAGTGATTTTGATAATTTGTTTCTTCTCACAGACATTGAGAACGAAGAAACAACATTTTGAATATACCACACCAAAGAAAACATTGTTTTTCCGGGGTGTTATTGATTCGATTATCGATCCGGGAGATGAGATCGAAGCTCCATTGCTTAAAAAGTACCGTCCTTCGAGGATAATCCGCGATGAGAAAGTTTCTAAAATCGCAGTGACTCTTTTTAAATAACTATGACAACTTGTTGGGTTTAAGGGTCAAGACTCAAGAGTCTTTAGAAACATAGTCAAAAGATTAGACAGTAGCCGCAATCACACGGTGCAGTTTCTTCAAGAGATTTAGTTGAAGAACCGGGTTTACTATTAGAGTCTTGTTTAGTTTTATTAAATTTTCTGTAAATTGTTGTTAGATAATGAGCAATGATGGGGCTTTTTCATATAGTAAGATTTATATGTATATATATATATATATATATTTATTTGATAAAGAATAAAACGTTACAAAGGTTGTGAATGTTGTCAAATACCGAACACTTTTTGATTAAGGATAGGATTATATGCTTACAGAGTTCCAACACAACCTGAGGAGTGTTGTCTTGATGTTGTGTTCCTTGAAACATCCTAGTCAAACCAAGTTGAATAGGACCAAGTCTTAAAAGATTGGCCATGGTCAATCAAAATGTACAAAGACCGTCATTAATAGAGAAAAAACGTTATCTTAATTAGAACAGAACCACTTGACTCTAACAATATTTGTACTTTTCTCCTTAGAGAAATCAATGCTTACATCATCATTTAACTCAAGACTATATGACTCTTAAATGCTTCCATAAATATTACTCCCTCTGATTTAAATTAAGTGACGTTTTATAAAAGGGAGTATGTGTTGAAGACGTCACTTAATTATAATCGGAGGGAGTAATATCTTACTATATATAGTTATGGTGTGTTTGTTGCTTTTTAAGGAATAGATTAAGACAACCAAAGATTATGTTCTTAATAGGCTTGAGAGTGAAAGTTATAAGACTACTTCATGAGTCCATTTATTCTTCTTCTTCTTGTAGTTCTTTCACTATTTTACTTCTTTACAAATGTCTGTCTAGCTCAAGAAAGTGCTTTCTTTGCCCAAAACCTCAGTGATCCCAAGACGATAGTCTCGAGCTTTGGCACGTTTAGGTTCGGTTTCTTCAGCCCTGTTAACTCCACAAGCCGGTATGCGGGTATATGGTACAACAAAGTTCCTATACAAACTGTTATATGGGTTGCTAACAAAGATAAACCAATCAACGACTCCTCAGGAGTTATTTCGCTATCGAAAGATGGTAACCTCCTAGTCACCGATGGTCAAAGACGCGTCCTATGGTCTACTAACGTCGATACTCAAGTCCGCGGCAATTCTACTGTCCCTGCCGAGCTTTTGGATTCAGGGAACCTCGTAGTTAAAGACGTGAGCAACGATGTGTATCTTTGGGAGAGTTTCAAGTATCCTAGTGATTCTTGGTTGCCTAATATGCTTGTTGGTACAAACGCGAGAGCCAGAGTAGAGAACATAACAATAACTTCTTGGAAAAATCCATCAGATCCTTCTCCCGGAAGCTACACCGCTTCGCTAGTTCTTGCAGCATATCCGGAGCTATTCGTGTTGAACAATGATGAGGATAACGCTACGGTGTGGCGCAGTGGACCGTGGAACGGTCAGATGTTTAACGGTTTACCTGATGTGTATGCTGGCGTCTTTCTTTATAAATTCATAGTTAATGATGATACTAATGGATCAGTCACCATGTCATATGCTAATGACTCAACTTTGAGATACTTTTATATGGACTAGAGAGGATCCGTGATCCGGAGAGATTGGAGTGAAGCTAATAGAAACTGGACTGTCGGGTTACAAGTTCCAGCTACCGAGTGTGATTTATACAGAAGATGTGGACAGTTTGCTACTTGCAATCCCCGTAAAACACCGCATTGTTCTTGCATTAGAGGGTTTAGGCCAAGGAGCCTTATAGAGTGGAACAATGGAAACTGGAGTGGTGGATGCATAAGAAAGGTCCCTTTGCAATGTGAAAGACAGAACAATAATGGTAGTGGTGATGGTTTTGTGAGGATGAGGCGTATGAAATTACCGGACTTTGCAAGAAGATCAGAAGCTAGTGAGCCAGAATGCTTTAAGGACATGTTTGCAGACATGTTCTTGTATAGCTTGTGCTCATGGTTTAGGATATGGTTGCATGATTTGGAATGGTAGCTTAGTTGATTCGCAGGAGCTTTCCGCTAGTGGAATGGATCTTTATATCCGTCTTTCGCATTCAGAAATCAGTTAAGTACTATTCCTTAACTTCTCTTTTATTACTACTTTTAACTGATTTTGTATCTTTACTGATATTGTTTTCTCCTGTAAACTGTATAATAGAAACACGGGACAAAAGACCGGTTATAATAGGTACATCGTTGGCAGGAGGTATTTTTGTTGTGGCAGCTTGTGGTCTTTTGGCGCGAAGGAGTGTCATGAAGAAGAGAGGTTAGAGTTTTAACTAAACTTATGTTTGTTGTATGTTAGCATTTTGAGTTCTTTAGTACTAATAATATGTTGGATATGTTCTCAGCGCGAAAGAAAGGAAGCGATGCAGAGCAGATTTTTGAGAGAGTAGAAGCTTTAGCTGGTGGTGGTAATAGAGGAAAGTTAAAAGAGCTACCATTGTTTGAGTTTCAAGTGTTAGCTGCAGCGACCGATAATTTCTCTCTGAGAAATAAGCTCGGTCAAGGCGGGTTTGGTCCTGTTTACAAAGTAAGTATTGACTCTTTACAAGGATTGTAAGCAAACAAGAGTTTTTGTTTGAGACCAAAATATGTTGTAGGGGAAGTTGCAAGAAGGGCAAGAGATTGCTGTGAAGAGGCTTTCACGAGCTTCAGGACAAGGCCTTGAGGAACTTGTTAACGAAGTGGTTGTGATTTCTAAGTTGCAACACCGGAACTTAGTGAAACTACTTGGCTGCTGCATTGCAGGAGAAGAGAGGATGTTAGTCTATGAGTTCATGCAGAAGAAAAGCTTAGACTATTATCTATTTGGTAACTTACCAATCACTTTCTTGTGATCAAACTATGTTCATGATGTTGTTTAACAGAAGCTAATGTGTTGTTTAGACCCAATGAGGGCAAAGCTTCTTGATTGGAAGACGCGGTTTAACATAATAAACGGACTATGTAGAGGTCTTTTGTACCTTCACAGAGATTCTAGGCTGAGAATCATTCACAGAGATCTAAAAGCTAGCAACATTTTGTTAGATGAGAATCTGATTCCGAAAATATCCGATTTCGGGTTGGCTAGGATTTTCCCAGGGAATGAAGGTGAAGCAAACACGCGAAGGGTCGTTGGAACATAGTAAGTTAACTACATTTCAACCATATTGTTACATCTTTTTTGTTCATAAACGCAATAAAACAGCGGAAATAAATGAATCTTGTAGCGGATATATGTCACCAGAATACGCAATGGGAGGACTATTTTCAGAGAAATCTGATGTTTTCAGCTTAGGAGTGATACTCTTAGAGATTATCAGTGGAAGAAGAAACTCAAACTCAAATCTCTTAGCTTATGTGAGCTTAGTCTTTCTCCTTAACTCTACTAAGTGTCTTGTAACTCAAATGATCAAACTCTAATAAAGCTTCTCTGTTTTATAGGCATGGTCAATATGGACCGAAGGAGAGATCAATGCTCTAGTAGACCCTGAGATCTTTGACCGACATCACGAGAAAGAACTACGAAAATGTATTCACATCGGTCTTTTGTGTGTGCAAGAAGCTGCTAACGATAGGCCGAGTGTTTCTACGGTGTGTTCGATGCTTAGCAGCGAGATTGTAGACATTCCAGAACCGAAACAGCCTGCTTTCATATCAAGAAATGGTGTTTCTGAAGCTGAGAATTGTTGTGACTTTAAAGACTCTATCAACAATGTCACAATCACAGATGTCTCTGGACGTTAGAACCACATAAAAAAGAGAATGTATAATCTACATCCATATATAGATGATAGGTCTTATTAATGTAGTAATGTACAATGAAATGTAATAGCAAAAATCCAAGAAAGTTGAATACAAAGTCATGCACAAGTGTAATTCAAGAAACACTTTTAAAGCGTGTGACCATAGAATACATCATAAATCTCCAAGTAGATGGTTAGGTCTCATTGTAGAAATGTACAAGTGCTTCTTTTTCACATAAACAATGTACAAAATCACAATATGCACATCTTACTATCATCACCATCATCTCTTGAAAGAAAAATCTTTTAAGCTTTTGCTAGTACGTATAGGAGGAAGTTCCACGGATGTTAGAACATGCTTAGTTTCCGAGCTTTCCTGCACTATAGAATGATGTGTTGAAGATTCAGCTTCTTGGTGTTGAGACTCAGGATCCCAAAACTGGTCATGATGATCAGAGTATCTAGGAGAAGGAGAGTTTGGGTAACTTTCGGCGCTTCGGTTCTTGAAATTGTGTAGGAGATGGATTGGTGATGATCCATGTGTTGGCGTGGTTGGACGGCTAGAGTAAGGTGTGTTTGATTCAGAGTGTCTTTTGTGTTTTGTCTCCTTCTTTGCTGTGATATGCCACTTCTTTAACGCCGTGGCTACTCTTTCGTTGAACACCGTTGGCTTCATTTTAGTACCCATCTACACACACATTGCACATCAACACACAACTTTCAACAAAAAGATCATATATCGAAAATTCAGTATTGATCTCACTGCAAATTTTCTTGTGTTAGTACCTGAGTAACAAGAGCATAGAGTGGAAGAGTCACATAGCTGCAAAGTATCTGTACAATAGCTCTGCAAGATTGAGTAAAAAGTTAAAACGGCTGTTTGTCTCCGGATATTCTCGGAACCAACAATCTAAGTCGATGTTAGCTTTACCCGATTACAAGTCTAATGACCACATCTGCATTGCTTTCGTGGAAACAATTCTTGAGATTGAACTCATACTGCATATACCAAAATCAGCATGTTAGTATGTTTGGCCTCGAAAAGCGGTTTATGAAGAATGTGAAATGGTTTGCTTACTGTACTCCAGGCAAAGAAGGCAAGTTGAAATGCATTCTGCAAAGTAAATGTAATGAATTGTACTTGTGAGTTTACTATACAGTAAAGAGTGAAAAAGCCGAAAGAGTAGAAATTGAAAGGATATTGAATTGTACCGTGAAAAGAACCAAATGGATTAGGAAAAGCATGAACCGCGGTTTCCCAAACCAGAAGAGCTCATCACCAGGCTGAACCACGGGGGCGCCTCTCACTACATCGCCTTTCTCTTGGATTCTTAGACCCAATTCAGTTATAATGACTTGAAGCTTTGTTCCTACTATTAGTATTACCTGAAAGATTACATTCTCACTTTGGTTAGTAACAAAGGTACAAAGTCGAAGAAATGTTTTATCGGTTTTTAAAGAGTTTGTTGTACTTACAACTAGCGGAACAAATGGTAACCAAAGGTAAGAACGTAGTCCTGTTTCAAAATCAAAAACCGATGTCAGTTTTCCGCACGAAATATTGATGGAGAGATGTGTTTTTTACGCGGTAAGCAATAAAGGTTACCATATGTATTGGTTAAGAGGAATAGCACCGCGACAAACCAAATAACCGGACTGCATATAGAGTTAGCAGAGTTTAACAGAAAGTTTGATTTCCTCATTTATAGAAAAATTCATTAGTTATTGTATCTAAACCTGATCTCGACGACTGTTTTGAAGTCTTCCTCTAATGATCTCTGTATATACTTGCGGAAATCGAACTTTGTTTGGCTCTCTGGAGCCAAATGAGCCTAAATGAGAATATACAACTAACACTTAGTAAAAGTGTTACACATAAACTGTTATACAAAAGATTACTGTATACAGTCTATACCGTGATGAAACCATGTCGTAAAGCCAAGTAATCAACTTTGGTGACAGAACCAAAGAACTGTCTGAAAAAACACACAATCCATAGTGTCACACTAGTCTTGCTCCAGAAATTAAGATGCCTTCTCCCGAAAGATGTGTCCCTCGCAAACCTGAACCTCTGGGGATCTACAAAACAAGAACCATTCACCGTAAAATTTCCTATTTCGATATTATAAAATCTAATCAAATAATCGGATTTAATACTACATACCGTTAGAGTACTGATATTCTATTGTTTGTGTCTCATTCTCCCACTGCTTCCACCTTCTCATCTACAATACTCAAAAAAATCAAATCTAAATATGCATACAATGTTTCTTGATTCTCGCCTTTTTTGTTGTAGAAAACTAACAAAGAAAAGTTTGTACCTTGGTCTTTCCTAGAGCATAAGTAACAATGCAGTAAACAACATGAACCACCGCGAGCACGAATATGAATATATGAAGCTGGTGGATTCCATAAGCAGATACAAAAGCCACTTTCCCCTAAGAAAAACAATTCAAATCAAAAACAGAAATTGATCGGTTCACAAGCAGTATATGCATATTTTCTTGGTTCTTGGTTTACCTTTTCTGCACATTTGTCATAACCTTTGGTGGCTAAACTTCTTCTATGAATATAAGTTTCAGCTAACTCAAGAAGAAGCCTACGACCGGGTTTTTCGTCTTCTTCGCCGTCTTCTTTCTTCTTTCCGGTGTCTTTCTTACCGTATTTTTTAGCTTCTTCGGCGGCGCTGCAAGGGTGCATTGTCGAGGCAACATTCTTGGAGATGCATATGTTTGAGATTGGTGTTTGTCCAATTGTTAACAGTAGTGATATGAATCCCAATAACATAAGCTCTGAATACACAATATTATATACAAAATATAAGAAAACTTGTTTAATGAATAAAACTTGGGTATCAAAAGATAATTTTAATTTTTCTTACCTGCTTTGACTTTTTCAAGAGCTTCATAGAGAGCTTTCTTGTGCTTGTTTTTAAACCACTGTCAAATGAAAAAAAATAACAAAGAGCAAAGAATTAGTCAAAGATCAAGATTAAAACAGAGCAAGAACAGAACATAAGTAAGAAAAACAGAGTGAAAACTAAAGAAGAAACAGAGCATGAGGCAGAACAGGAACACAAAATAGAGTACAAAGAAGTAAATCTTAACATAAAATCAGCAAGAAGAAGATCCAAACAAAACAAATATGTTGTAAAGATCTGAAACAAGAGTAAGAAACAGAGCAAGAAGACAAAACAGAGAAGTATTTGTAAGGGAAGGAAGGAAGGAAGGAGGAGGAAGAGAGACTTACGGTTCCAAGCTTGTGAATAGAATGTTCGAGAACAATCGATATAAATAGTAATACGAAGCAAACAACAGCGACAGCCCACGTTGATGTCTCCTCTAAAGTTCGCTCTTTTACCTGATCCACCATTAGAGCTTAATTTTTAAGAAAAAGTGACTTTTGTTTCCTCTTTGGGAAATCTAAAGTTCCAAAGTAAAATAGAATGAGAAGTTAGGGTTTTTCGTGTTCTTCTTCTTGTGCTGTCTAATTTTGATTTTATGGGATACTCAATTTTGAAGAGAGAGAAAGAGCCATTGAGTATGCGAAAGAGAAGAAGAAGAAGAAGATGAGGCCTGCGATGAATGATAAAAGAGTGTAAAGTAAAGGTTTTATCCGGCGTCGTTTTTACACAAGCTGTTCAACGTTTGACTTTCTCTTGTGACGACTCCGTGTTTTTTTTGGTGCTTTAGATATTTCTAATTTTCGGTTGGTAAATATATTAATCAAAATAAGCAAACAAGTTTTGTTATATTTTCATCCAATCTCTGTATAAATCTTGGTTCAGCTCGATTTGGTTTTAAGTTAATAAATTTAGTGTTTAGTAAATATAAAGTATAGTTTTGGTCTTTCTTTATTGGGTGTATATATATATATATGTTTCTACTTTTGTGGTTGTATAAAGCTTATAGTATATAGAATGGCCACTTGATATTAATGTAAAACCTTTAACAAAAAAAAAAAAAAAAAATATTAATGTAAAACAAGGATAACATTATTACCATAGTTGCATAATGGAATCTCGTACTTGTAGGCCTATTATTTTCTTTTGTCTTTTACCTATTTCTCAACTTGTTTTAATATATAGAAATTCTTTAAAATATCATCAAAATAAGTAAATAAGTTTTTGTTTTAAAAACAGGGAGAATCACAAAACTACACTATTTAAATTACATTTCACAAAACTACACCATTTCAAAAATATTTCACAAAACTACACCTAAATATTCAAAATTAAATCAAAATAAATAATACCCACACAATCTTATCCCCTTAATACTATACGCTAAACACTAATTAGCGAACCCAAATGAAAGTATTTTAATTTTTGTAATTTTTAAAAGGCTAAATCAAGCTTTTAAAATTTTGAAATGGTGTAAATAAGTGAAAAAAATAAATTATGTGTAGTTTTGTGAAAGAGAGATTGAAAGGGTATAGTTTTGTGAATTCCTCTTAAAAATATCATTACAAAGTTTTTTATGACAAAAATACCATTAAAGTGTTTTTATAACAAAAATACCATAAAAAATAGTAGTTTACAAAAATACCACAAATACAAAAAAACGAGTTTTAACACTTTTAGATTTTAATTTTTTTCATTTGGGTTCGTTATATAGTGTTTAGGGTATAGTTTTAAAGGGCATGATATAGTTTTTTTGGAGATTTTGGGTGTATTTTTGAAAATTTAAGATTTATAGTATTTACGAGAAAAAAAAAAATTTAATGGTATTTATAAAACTTACGAATCTGTCCTAATTATGTTAAATAAATTTTTTTAGTGATATTCATAAAAATTGTCGTTTAATATATTGCATGCGTGATAACTGATAACCAATAAAAAATTATTTTTCTGTTGAAATGTTAAATTTACTAATATAAAATGGGTGATAAAGTACTTTTGCTAGACGGCAATAAAGAACGATGGATTAAAATGAAGATTGTTGGGATTTATTTGACCTAAGCAGTGTATAAATAAACTAAATAAACATGATTACTTGTTGTAAAAAATTAAAATAAACACGATTAATCAATAATTACTTTTTTATGTTTAGGTGGGAAATCTTGCGAAGTTAGCTTACTCTCCATTTAGTCGCAGATGCTTATTCTTAATTTATAGTCCAATTTCATTCACATCAAAATATATATAAATATTATGTTCAGATCTCAAGTGATGTATTTATATAATAACAGTGATTAAACAATGAGCCACAAAAAGATTATAATATGGACTATATATATATATATATATATGCAATGTCAGACCAAATAACTCTTTGGAATCAACTTGTCATTGAGTCACTAGTAAGAGAGAGTTACAAATATAATAATTTAATTAAAAAACATTTAATTGTTTTATCAAGTTAGTAACACAAAACACATTATTGTATGTGGTTGAATAGTCGAGGCGTGATGTTTAATAATAAAACAAAATATTGTATGACTAGATTGAGGAATGTGAAGACAAAATACGAGATGTTGATTTATTTGTTTATTACTTTATTTAAATTTACATACATATCTTAATTTCCCTTTTTGATAATCAAGAAAATGTCAACGTTCTTTCTTTTTGTTAATGAAAATTTTGACCATTGTTTAGAGAGTGTTATTGTAAGTGAGCTTCAATCATTTCTCTTGGCCCAAATAGAGTTAATTGTGAGTTTATGGGCCTTAATCATTTAGCTTGTAAAGAGACTCTCATTGGAAAGTCTAAAAGGTAAAATAAGATATTGTATTTTTTGATGTAATTTTCGAGAGGAAAGAAAGTCACAAAGTATACAGAAAAAGGTTAAAACAATGGGGCCCAACAATAATGGCAATAAGACAACTAGTCCACTTAACTTTCTTCATTGCCAAAAAGAGAGTCAAGATTGGTTGTCTTATTATCATTCATTCACTATCATTACATTCAATGAATTCACCAAATACCATTTTTTCCACCCAACTTTCTAGAACTTGGTAAGAACCATGCGAATTTATATTTTCATATATTTTTCATTTTTTATTATCATTTATATTGTTATTAACCTATAAAACTAATAATTTATCAAAAAATTTATAAAATTTAAATGATCAAATTAATAAGAAAATAGTCAAAAATTAATTGGATTATGCGAAATATTATAAAATTAGACGTCATTATTCAGTCATTACATTTACATGGTCTAAAAATTTAATCGGCACAGACGACCACATAACATATCTCTCTCATTGACTAAAAAAACAACTTTTTATAAGTCTCCCTCGCAGAGACAAAGAAAGACAGACAACTTTACAATAAATAATGTTGATGAAACTCTTTTTCGGTAGAGAAACAAACCAAAACCATGGAACCAGTGGCTATACGTCGTCGTTTTCTTCTTCTTTTACTACTTCTCTGTTTCGTTTCAAGACTCTGTTTCAGTGAAGACAGAATCACATTCTTGACTCCGATCAAAGACTCGGAGACCCTTTTAAGCAAAAGTGGTGTTTTTAGGTTTGGTTTCTTCACTCCTGTTAACTCAACTTCTAGGTCACGTTACGTTGGGATTTGGTACGACAAGATCCCAATTCAAACAGTGGTTTGGGTCGCTAACAAAGACAATCCGGTTAACGACACTTCCGGTTTAATCTCAATCTCTGACAACGGAAACCTCGTGGTAACCGATGGTCTAAACCGGCTTCTATGGTCGACGAATGTCACTGTACAAGTGGCTCCAAACGCTACATGGGTTCAGCTACTAGACACAGGGAATCTCAGGTTACAAGATAACCGAAACAACGGTGAGATTCTCTGGGAGAGTTTCAAGCATCCTTACAATTCTTTCATGCCGAGAATGAATCTTGGCACAGACGGCAAAACTGGTGAGAATCTAAAGCTTACTTCTTGGAGAAGTTACCAAGATCCTTCCACAGGGGATTACACGGCCGGTCTCGCTCCTTACGCGTTCCCCGAGCTTCTGATATGGAAGAACAACGTCCCACAGTGGCGTAGCGGTCCATGGAACGGTCAGGTTTTCATCGGTTTACCGGACATGGATTCGCTTCTCTTTCTTGATGGGTTTAACATGAACAGTGATAACCAAGGAACGGTTTCAATGTCTTATGCTAATGATTCTTTCATGTATCATTTTAACTTGGATCCTGATGGTGTCTACCAAAGAGATTGGAGTAGTTCCATGAGACGTTGGAGAATCGGTGTTAGGTTTCCATCGACGGATTGCGATGCGTATGGTAGGTGTGGTCCATACGGTAGCTGCCATCCCAAGGAAGATCCGCCATGTAAATGTGTTAAAGGGTTTGTGCCAAGAAACAACACAGAGTGGGACACAAGGAATTGGAGTAAAGGGTGTGTGAGGAGAGCTCCATTGCGGTGCGAAAGGCTTAGTAATGTAAGTAGTAATGGTGGAAAAGGAGATGGATTTTTGAAACTACAGAAGATGAAAGTACCAATCTCTGCGGAACAGTCTTTAGCTAATGAGCAGGCTTGTCCTAAGGTTTGTTTAGATAACTGTTCTTGCACGGCTTATGCTTATGACCGAGGAATCGGATGCATGATTTGGAGTCGTAGCTTACTTGATATGCAATCATTTGTGGGAAGTGGCATTGATCTTTATATTCGGCTTTCGCATTCCGAACTCAGTAAGTCAACAATCTCTATACTAGTCTCACTTGCTTTCTTAAGCTTGACATACATTGACTTATATGTGTTCTCACACAAAAAATTGTAGAAACACATAGCAAGAAAGTGATTATGATCACAGCACCGGTGATAGGTATTGCCTTTATTGCTGCGGTCTTCATTCTTTTAGCATACCGGAAGTTTAAGAAGCCTCCTCCGGGTTAGTTTTTCTGTTTACTCATTTGAAGATTGCTTGAGATAGTTCGTTTTACCGTAACTTGTTTGCTTGCCTTGTACAGAACCGGAGAAGGATAGAAGTGCAGAGATATTGTTTAAGAGAATGGAAGCACTTACAAGTGATAATGAGTCTGCTTCTACCCAAGTCAAGCTTAAGGAGCTTCCTCTCTTTGATTTTCAAGTGTTGGCTACATCAACCGCTAACTTCTCACTGAGAAACAAGCTCGGACAAGGCGGGTTTGGTCCTGTTTACAAGGTTAAAAAAGGAACTAAACAAAAATCTCTATATATATATATATATATGTGTGTGAATACAATATCATAACTAAGTGATAGGTAATCTTTAACTTTGTGCAGGGAAATTTACCAGCAGGGCAAGAAATTGCGGTGAAGAGGCTCTCACGGGCTTCGGGGCAAGGACTAGAAGAACTTATGAATGAGGTGGTCGTGATTTCAAAACTCCAACATCGGAATCTAGTGAAGTTACTTGGTTGTTGCATTGAAGGTGAAGAAAGGTTGTTAGTCTATGAGTATATGCCAAAGAAAAGCTTGGATGCCTATCTATTTGGTAAACTTATCTCCTCTGTTTTTAAATTCTGTTTTTACCTCTGTTTAACTCTGTTTTTTTTACCTCTGTATCAGATCCATTGAAGCAAAAGATTCTTGATTGGAAGAAAAGGTTAAACATAATGGAAGGAATATGCAGAGGTCTTTTGTATCTTCACAGAGATTCAAGACTAAAGATCATACACAGAGATCTAAAAGCAAGCAACATTTTGTTAGACGACAATCTTAACCCGAAAATATCTGATTTCGGGCTTGCAAGAGTTTTCCAAACCAATGAAGATGAAGCTAACACTAGAAGGGTTGTTGGAACTTAGTAAGTAACCATTTTCAAAACACACACACCTGAGAAAATTCGGCTTTATCATATAAACAATGTGATTTTGGTTTGATTTGGCAGCGGATACATGGCACCGGAATATGCAATGGAAGGTTTCTTTTCGGAAAAATCAGACGTTTTTAGCTTAGGGGTTATATTTCTAGAGATCATAAGTGGGAAAAGAAACTCACACAAGGAAGAAAAAAATCTTAACCTTTTAGCTTATGTAAGTTTGTGTAACTACTAACTAACCAATGTTTTAGTAAAACTTATGGTTATAACAGCTTTGAGACTTACCTTAACTATGTGTTTTTCAACAGGCGTGGAAACTATGGAGCGACGATGAGGCTGCTTCGCTAGCAGATCCTAAGATCTCCGATGCCTGTTTTGAGAAAGAAATAGGAAAATGTGTTCATATTGGACTGTTATGTGTGCAAGAAGTTGCAAACGATAGACCAAACGTTTCAACTGTGATATGGATGTTAACTACCGAGAACACGAATCTACCTGAGCCGAAACAGCCGGCGTTTATAGCAAGAAGAGGAGTTTCTGATGCTGAATCTTCAGACCAGAGTAGTCAAAAAGCATCGGTCAATGATGTTAGCCTCACTGCTGTCACAGGACGTTAATAAACTCACAAAGCCAACTTATGTTTAAATTTGTATCACTCCGTTAAAGAATAAGATGAGTGTTTAAATATGGGCCTGTGTAATGTGTGCCCTACTTCATTAGAAACCGACCCGATCTTCTGAATTTTAGTACAACGACTTTTTTTTTTTCCATGTTTCTTTTTTGAACTATTCTATAAATGTAATTTTGCTTTGGTCCAAGTTCTAGCTTATGTGCACTTTTAACTAAACAATATGTGGTCTATAATCCACAAATACTAAAAGGAGGTTGTTGATTCAAAAAGAGAATAAATGTACTTAGCTAGGAATGTCCTTGAGCCTCTCAAGATGCGTAGCTAGGAAATTAGCGTAAAGGGTGTGTGTGAGAAGAGCTCCACTGCGATGGTTAAAGAACATTAGACACAAACAAAGACATCACAAATCCATTCAGAATTGAACAAAACCCATAAGACCATACTCACAACAAAGATCTATGATACCACAAAAACACATAAAACAACAAAAAGATTAACCACACTCAACAACACAAACCCAAGGGGGCATATTTGAAACACTTTCATTATTCCTCCTATGTCTTCTTAATCAGGTCTCCTTCTGCAATATTGAAGCCGACTCAAGATCAGTCATAATCACATGTAAAACATCACATAAAACACACACACACATAAGCCTTAAGTAAAAGTTGAAATTGACCTGCTTTCTCCTTATCAGAAACATCATCACGATACTCCTCCTCGCGCACTTCAGGCACTGTATGAAGCTGTTTCTCGGCAACATTCTCGTTCGATTTCTCGTCTTCTCCTACGTCTTTATCATCAGGAAACCTAACAACAACCACAGGACAAGCACAATGGTGTACAGAGTAATCACTTACACTCCCTAACCTCCCTTTACCGCTACGCTTAGCCGCAGCGCCGAATCCTCTGCTACCCATTATCAAAGTGCTAAGCCCTAATCTCTCAACTTCTAAACAAAGCCTCTCCTTCATATCATGATCCTTAACAATATGTATCTTAAACGGTATATCACCTTCTACCAAAGGCTGAGCAACGTCGCTGGCTTTCTTGTTCGTGAAAACATCGAAATCGTCTTCTAGCTTCTTCTGAGACTCTAAATTCTCAGGATCCCACTGTGGAGATAGGTCAACGGAGCCCCAATCGGCGCCGTAGAGGACGCTTGTAGGCTGAACGTGGAGGAGGAAGACGGCGTCGCCTGATCGGAGATAGTTTTGTACAGACCATTCGACTGCGTAAGCGCTTTCGTCGCTTAGATCTACGGCGATCCCGATCTTACGCTGAGATCCAGATGTCGGTGTGGTGATCGGGAATCTCGGAGAAGACGGTTGCACGGTGACGACTTTCGGAGATTTCCTATCGAATCTCGGCGATTTTGACGGTGAAGAAGTCATGTTTTGTTTCTTTTCTCAGCGATGAAAAAGAGTGTTTTCTTCTTCGTCAGAGTAACGACGAGCTTAAGCTTTGACGGTGGAAGAAAAGAATCAGAGAGATGTTAAGAGCCGTTAGATTAAAATGTTAAAGATCTAACGGCTATTAGCCTTTGTAGTCTAATGGGCCTTTGAAAAAGGCTTTATGGCTATTTTAAACCAATGCTAATAAAATTGAGTGTATTTTCTCCCACATCGGTTACAAAACTTATTTTGTTTTTGTTTATATATGTCCTTGGCAAAGATATTTACCGTCGAGCTAAGTAACGAGAGCTTGTGACTCATGTGGGGACAATAAGATGTTGGAACACTGGTTCTGTTCTTCAGGTCGGGTTTGGTGTGGCAAGTTTCTGGACTGCCCAGTCCAAGCTGGCGAGTTAACTGTGTTTCTTGAGCGAAGGCTTGGGTCACGTGGTTGCTATAGTCGGAAGGCAATGCGTGAGGCTGGTTTCACAGAGCAGCGATTACTTCCCGCTCTCAGCAGTGGACGGATCACAGTTCGGCGTTACCCAGACTCACTATGACCTGCAAGTTCGTTCTCCGTTGAACCACCATTTTTTTTAATTTTATTCTCAAACAGAAGAGAATATTATGTTTTTACCTCATTAAAATTATAGTCTGTGGCTGCTTTAGGAATGGAGTTGTGTTAAAACCAAAAGGGATTTACACAGACAATTACAATAGACACTGATAATGGAAACTTTTTTATTCAAATCATGTGTGCCATTCTCAAGAGGCAGTCTATTTCATTGTTAATACAGGAACCAAACCGCGTAAATACAATCTATATATGTAAGTTAGTCATGAACCCAAAATCCATAACAAAAAAAAGAATGAAAAATCAAACATAGAGAGGGGACACAAGAACATGTACTTTCTTTCTATGTTCTGTTATCTAAGGTGTGTGTAATAACTCCTATGATGATGATGACAAACAAAAATTTCAAAAAAAAGACTTGGACTTTTCTTCTCCTATGGCGCCATCAGACCATCCACGGTGTAAGAGAGAGATTTAGCCCAGTCGGTTTTCAGAACCATTGTTTGCAGCGTGTGCATCACATCGTATCCTGGATCAAGTTTCCGTTGCCATCCCTATAACCAACACAACCCATTACAATATGATTTGAGCAACCTTGATCTCTCTATTAGTTTATAAGCAGTAAGTGGATCAAACTAGGCTAAAGTTATCATGCTCTAAGCTTCAAAATTGAACTCTTTAAGCTTTGTTACTATACCAAGCTTAGTTTTCAGTCCGGTGCTCTTTAGAGAATTCATTTCTATACCAATTCATTCTGAAATATACACTAAATTTTGAAAAAAAGGAAAATATTTAAACTCACCTCGAGAACTAATGTTGTTACCATCACAGTTAACACATTCCCATCGATATTAACTCTATGACGTCTTACTTTTTCAAGTAATTCGTGCATGCAATCTGCGGGATGTACTAAATCTCCCTCAGGGGTTCCCCAGAATTTAAATGCTTCCTCTACTTCCTGTCAGAATTTAATCGTATCAGCATCACAATATAATGAACTCTCTAAGGTATATAGAATCGAGGGTGAGGGAGGTATTATTACCTCGATAAAAGCTCCTGGATTTGGACAATTCTGCTTTCTCGATAATTTAAGTGTTCGTTCAGCAGCAGTCTGACCATCCCTGAGCGCAACCGCCTTGAAGAATTCAAGCAAGTTTTCTCGGTCGTTCTTTGATAGCTCTGCAGTCATTCCCACATCGAGGAAAACTATGTGAGGCTTCTTCGTCTTAAAAAGGCCTCCACGTGAAGCCTTTTTCCGGACAAGGATATTTCCCGGATGCATGTCAGCGTGGATAAAGTTATCAACCTGAAGTCATATAGTTGAGATTGAAGAAGCGTATATTATAAGTGATCTTAGATAACTATAAAAAATAAAAGTACCAGGAGCATCTTCAAGAGGGCATGTGTCCCAATGTGCGCCAATCTAGTCTTAATCCACTCATGTCCTTCCATGCCGTCAACATATCGTGCCACGCTTTCTCCGTGCTCGTATGTCTCCACCAATACAGCAGGATGCACAAGTGGATACACAGGTTTAGGAAAAGAGACATCTTTCCATCTACGGAAGTTGTATATGAACCGGCTTAAATGAGAAGCTTCCCTCGCGAGATCAACTTGAGACAACATGAAGACACCAAACTGTTGCACACTCTCATCCAATCTCAACCATTTCAAGGCCGGAATCAAAGTCGATATCTTTGCTATCGAATTAATTATCACGAAATCTCTCCTAATCGATTCACCAACACCTGGATGTCTAACTTTTACAGCAACCAACGAAGACTTGGACTTTTGTCCTGGATACTGAAACCTCAAAGAAGCTCTATATACTTGGGCAATACTCCCGGATGCCACTGGAACCTCTTCAAACTCCTCAAATATCTCAGAAAGTTTACGACCAAATGCCTTCTCAATTGTTTTCTTAGTGTAGGCAAAACTATGCTCAGGAGCATTACTATGAAGCTTCGAGAGCTGTGAACAGAGATCCTTAGGGAATAGATCTGGTCGTGTAGCTGCCCATTGACCCCATTTTATAAAAGCAGGACCTGCTAGTTCAAGGGTTCGATGAATCAACTGAAGCCATACTTTCCTAAAACGAGGCCCACATACTTCAACTACGAGCCCCATCAGAACACTAGGAGTAAACAAACATGCTATATAAAAAGCCCTCCCGACCAAAATAAAACCCTCTATAATCGAAAACAATATCGAAGACAGAAAGATAGGACCATTTTTTTCCCTGGTATAGCGACTTACAGCCGAACTGGGAGCTCTTTGCGCCCATGCTACTTGCCCACAAGTGACAGCAATGATGCCAGGTATTAACAAGTGCGAGCGGGTAAGAGACAAGCTAAACGCTTGAGCAATAGTACTTATACGAGGTAAGCTCAAAGAATACTTATGATGAAGCCTTCTCCAAGCAACTTGTGCATGATGAGTAACTACATTACTAGCAGAGGCTGTAGTAGAATAACTCAAAAACCTTCCTTTAAGATCTCGAAGGACTAATCCACGATACCCATTACTCGGTATTCTAACAGAAGAAGAGTAAACTCTGAGCTGAGGAGACCTTGGAGAAGCTCTAAAAGCAGTTCTATAGCTTCCCAACAAGGACACTCTCTCTTTCGGATTCGACAAAAGAGATTGCGTATGTCTCCCAACGATTCTAAACATTAAGAATCTGCAAGAAAAAAAAACGAAATAGCAAGAAATCAATCAGCTAAAAGAGCCTAAAGAAGGATCCGATCATAAACCAATGAAACTCCTAAAAATTTCGAAACTTTGGAATCATAAATCAAAATTCATCAAAGACCCAACAATATAAGAACCTAGGTTGATTATGGAAACACAAGCATGGTTAATGAAACAAACCTTGACATGGCGACGATGGTGTGAAACCAATACAATAAAGCGCGAAAACGACGTTTTGTTGAGTATGGATCTCTAAATCGTAAACATAAAGTAGCATTTTCTCATCGGAGGTTCAAAGGGCAAGAATAAGTCCGTCACCGTTTTCTTCCCGGCGTTAATTGAGATCAAATTACCTCTCGGAGGAGACCTAAAGCCGACACGGAGAGAGAGAGAGAATAGGTCAGAGATTTCGTCAGGAGAGATAGAGAGAGAGGCCCACAAATGTGGGCTTAAGATTAAACGTTAAATTATTATTTTGTCGACGTGTCACATTATAAAACCAATGGTGTGAACAAAACACAAACCCTTGGTCTGGTCTAAAGATTGTCATAACTTAATTTAGTCTTTTTGTTTCTTGTTTATAATAAACTCATTGTTCCTTGTGGACATGAATCGTTTGAATTTTTAATTTAAACTCGAAGACAAACTTAAGAATGAATCTAACTAATCCCAGATCTACCTCTTCTTCAATACATATTGTGAAGACGACAAAACCTTCTCAAGAAGAATGCTCATCCTCTGCATTTCCCTGCAGACATTGAGGATACTTGAACGGGAGTTTTATTACAGGCTGATCATCACACAGTCCTTGACTTGCCATGCCAAATGCATATCCTAATGCAACTCCGACAGGAACAGCCACCGCATTACCAACCTGGATGTATCTTAAGATGCAAAAACCAGTTTTTCAAATATTAGTAGAATCTCAAAATCTAGAGACATGGCTTGTAAGAGAGCATGAACTGCATAGGCTTACTTTTCCTTGATTGTGCCACAGAGCTTGTAGAAATCCGGGAAGCCCTGTAATCGTGCGTTTTCGCGGACTGTTAAGACGCGATCCTGGACTGGATGGATTACACTCTGCAGAAAACCAGTTTTAATGACAGAGAGAGATCACTAAATGATTACAAATGGAAATGGAAATGTAATAGAGGAGGACTTGCCTGATTGTGAGGCTCCGCCCTTGTCACCACTGTATTAACAATCTCGTCCCACCATAAGCGCCCAAATGGCCTGACAATCATTCATAAAGCAGATGTGTTACTTTAGTGAATCTAACATGACAAGGTAATGCAAAATAGATATCCAGAGAAAACATATCCAAGTAAGGAAAGTCACTTTTTTGATCTTCCATGGACGAAAGACATTGCATAATCAGGTACCTGAAGGAAACACATGCCATCAGAATTAATTAATAGTAAGTGAAAAACCACAAGACTGAGAAGTGAATAATCTGTACCAGGAACTTTCCAGATTTCACTTTTGGTCGCTCTACATCAGGGTCAAATGATACTCTGTTGTTTTTGACTAAAACGCCAGCCAAATCCCTAAAGTTGGCTCCCTGATAGCAACAACATGAACAAGAGACTTTAAGACAATGAACCATTAGAGGAAGCACTACCACATCAAAGTTAAGATAGCAAGGCACCTTTTTCTTTGGAATTAGGCAAACCCGCTCTAAGTCATCGTCTTTTAGTTGAAGTGGTTGGTGATCATACAACATTCTTGCCCGTGAAGCATCACCATCCTCCTTGGGGATTAGTGACTCTACAACAAGAATGTTCTTTAATATTATCTACGTGTTAATGACGGATTTATGGTGTTAAAGATTATTACCAGCTCTTGAAAGTCTTATGAACTTCTCAAACTCGGTATTAGGTTTCATCTTATAGTTCTTTACATCCTTTTCCTCACAATTTGTCACCTGCAGCATAAAAAGCATTGAACAATGAGCTTTTTACAAGGATATTCTTTCAGAATCAATTACGACCATCTTAATAATAAATAACAAACCGGTGGCAGATCACTTATCGCATCTCCAAGAGTAAGAGCCTTTTCTAAAAGAACAATATTCTTCTGGCTATTACCAACTTGTATTTCCTGCATTACAACAAATGAATAAGCAATGCAATGATAGTAAGAGACAATAAGATTTAAAAGTACCGTAGTCAGCATAAAAGAATGACTTGCCTCAAATTCTGTAGGAATTAAGCTTTTGTTGAGAACCTCATGAGTTGGCAATGGGTATGGTGGCAGTTTCTGTAAACCAAATATGAGAGAAATAAAGATCATGCCTTCTTAGATAATGTATTAGTGTTAAGTTTCTAACTATCATGTAATAAAATACTGACCTCTATTGGTTTAGCGCCCCATAAGAATACTCGGTTTCGGATTTGAGGAACACCATAGGAACCAGCAGTCATCATGCCTAGTCTTGTCTGATAGTTCATGGCAACTAGACGAGCTACTGCATAACGGGCCAAAAACCCCTCTGAAAACTTCAGTAAGTCGACAACATTTTCCATCAGCACGTAATTTGGCTTCAAAAAATGGATTATGTCCATGTACACCAACAACTGGTGGTTTTTTTCGTCTTCAAGAGGTGCTTCTGTATTTCTGAAACGGTTAAAACCGCTGACTCCTTGACATGGAGGACCTCCACACACGAAATGGACACTGCCCTGAAAGATTTAAATACCAGAGATGGGTTCTGTTTTTAATGAACCAAAGAAAATTACTCAATATGATGACTATTGACTATTCTATTAGCAGAACAGTTTGATTTGCTTCTTTATCAAAAACAGATAGAGATCATAGACAGCTAAATATACTATTCAAAGCAAGTAAAAGACTTACAGGAAGAGGCAATAGGTTAGACTTAAACCCTTCTGTTACAAACGTCTTTAACTTATCTTTGCATTTTCTGTTGTGTGTAACACAAATCATGTTAATAACGATGAAACATCAAATGCAAAAAAATATTAGAGTAATATGGAAAAGTCACCGTAGTCCAGCATAAGGCTCCCATGTGTCATCTGCAGGACCATAGCCTTTCCAACGAACCTAAAAGTATTAAAACAAAACATAGAGTAATGAATGAAATCTGTTATTCTAATACATAAAAGTAATATAAATCTAACGGTGATTCAAATTTATAGTCAGGGATTATTACCTTAAGATGAAGTGAAGATGGCTCCTTAAGTCCATTGGGATCTCCAAAACATATAGAAAGGAACTTTTCGACCTCAAACTCTTCAGGTGGGATTTCGGATCCATTACTATCCTCGCCATCTCCATCATCATTTTCGTCGTCATCATCTTCCTCATCTTCATCTGATTCTATTGGCTCGGCACCCGAAATAAGTGAGAACCTCAGGCACAGTATTCTCCATTCTCTGAGCAGGTTTAGAAAGTCTTCCGCGGCTTCATTCCTCACCTGCTCAACGTATAAATCCAATTTTATTGCATATGTGAACATTGAATCTATTTTCGTAACACATCTATGTAATCATCACTAAAGACTTACCTCAGTTTCAGGATGATTGAGTTTCAAACTCTCACAAGCAAAACTGTTTATATCAACAGCCCATTTCTGCACATCAAAAATAAAAGAAGTAAGTAAATAGTACTCATTGTGTAACACGTTTTATACAACCAACAATGTGAAACATGAGTAGTCATGAAGAGTTTAAGAGTTTTATACCGTAACTAACTTTACACCTGATAAAGAAGCTCCCATACACAACCCTGTTGACATTGCACCACATCCAGAGTATAGATCAAGTAAGAATTTTTCTTTCTTTTGGGGAATTTCAATGCAATTGGAGTCACATTCGCTTGACACTGTTGATGAAGCATCACCGTCTGTGTTGAGAAATTTTGGCAAAAACAGAAGCCATCAGTTTTCTTCAAAACACTATAAAGAAAGTTTATAAGATATGAATTATAAAACTACAGAAACTAAAGCTCAAAACAACTCACTTTAATAAAAACCAAGTCTAGGCCAGGGTAGTAACTAACATGTCCATTAAAGTCAAAAAAAGCAAACTACATATCATAAACCAAGGGAAATAAATCAAATTTTGAAGTACCTTTAGATGCACTTGAAAAGGTCAGGTGAGACAGATTGTATTCCATGTCGTAGTAGAGATAACATGGCGGTATTATTCTCTCTTCGGTTACAGAATTACTCTGTTGTAAGAACAAGTGGTTAAGCAATCTTCGTAGAATACAATCATTAAGAAGCCAAAATCATAAAACTTTTCATGTAATACACAGTTGAATACAGAGCAACCGATACCTGTGGAGGAACTTTGACAATATGTACACCGGAGACGATACAATTCAGTGGATTATCATCCTCGACATTCGAAAGAAAGACTCTTTTCTCTTGGACATGATGCGAAAGGGCTTTGATTACCTATGGTTACAAAAAAAGAAACACATATGAGAAATTTACTTTAGAAAAAACAATGATACAAAACACTAGCAAACTAAAAACTGAATATAATATCTCACAGTATCTTCCGGTCTATAGAACCATCGTGCCCTAAAATAAGACTCTCCATCAATTGCTTCAAAGAACTCGATAATCTTCGCGATATAATTTGGTTTCCCTTCTTCCGCCTAAAATCGAAAACACTTAAACATCAAATACACAGCAACAACATATAAAAAGCTCAAGAGCGATAAGTTTCATTGTATAGCTAATAAAGTAAATTTAGAGAAGAAACCAAAAAAAAAATCAATTGTGTACCATAACATAGACATCGTCGCCGAGATCGAATGGATGTCCATCGACAATAGCTTGGCGGTAATGACACTTGGCCATAAGCTTCTCTTCACTTAACATTGTATAGAAACCACACGAGAGACATAAACAAAATAAACAAAAAAATCAACGATGAACCAAAAGGGGTTTCGATGAAATTTAACAGAGAAAGACACAAAATTAACCTAATTACCTGTCTTTCGGAGATTGGATTACCGCGGAATTTCTGGGTTTTGAGGAAGAGTAGCGAAAGGGCCATTTTTGAACAGCTTCTTCGGCTGAGAATTTTTGGAGAAAGCAGAGATCACCTTCTGGTTTATATCGCTTCGTGGATTTCTTCTTTTGGGTCATCCTCTGATTCTGCGTCGTCGGAGAAAAGAGAAGAGGAAGCGGCACAGAGAGGAAGTGTCAGAGAGAGAAAAAAACCCTAATTGGTGTTTACTGCATTAATAAGGAAAGGCGAGCCAAATTCGAAAAAGTTTAAATTTTTTCGGTAAAGCGGGAGAGATTTTTACGCAATTTCCTTTTTTCTACTTTTTTAGGTTTCCTTTGACAATTCTCTGTAAATTAGGTTTAGCTCCCCCCATATTTTAATAGTTTCAATTTAACCCCTAATTAGTCTAGTACACACAAGGATTCGGCCAGGCAAAATCTTAAAAGGTGTTTTGGTTGAACCAAAATCTCTTATACCAAAAAAAATCATTTATACCCATTTTTTTTTATTTGTAATAAAAAAATTCGAAAATTCACAAATCTAAATCCTAAACTAATCAAGGGGTCTTGGTTTAGGGTTTGCGAACCCAAATGGTAAGATTTTAGTTTCTATACCCTAAAAATATTCAAAAAACATTTTAAAATCGATTTTATAATTATATTTGTGTGATTTTATGAAATATATTTTAGTTTTGTTTTTTGATTTTTAAAATATTTTTTACAGATTCGTAAAACTAAATTAAAAATATTGGCGAAATCAGATTTTTAAAATAATTTTTTTTGTGACTTATAAAATTGAAAACGTAAAAAAAAACAAAGAACACTCTTGAAAGATTACATTATTTAAAAACACCCTATCGAAGAGATAACTCGATTCGGCCATCGCAATGTAGCATGGGCCCAACAATGGCACATTAAAACTATATAATACATAGGAGTGGCAGTCAAAGTAAGCTGACGACTTTTATTTACGATAATATATTATTTCCCTTTCAAAATAAACATTTGTTTCAAAATCCCACTAAAATCGGATTTTAAATAAAAAATTTAATAGTCGGTTTCTTAACTATTTTGTGGACTCCTTCGACTAAGCATCGTTTGCAAAAAAATTTGTTACAAAATAAGTGTAGCTTTTAATTTATTTTTTTGGTGGAATTTTTTGTTTTTTTGGTGGAAAGTGTAGCTTTTAATTTATGATACAGAAATCAAATGACTTGACTTTTCTTTTTTTGGTAATTAATGACTTGACTTTTCTTCTTTTTTTGACAATATGACTTGACTTTTCTAATTAATAGTTTTGTTGTATCTATTTATACTAGTAGATTTGACAGTATTAAATGATGTTTTCATATTAGATATTTATTTTGAAACGGAGAAAGTAACGTATTCCCGAATAATTTTGTGTATAATTAATGACAAAAAAAAAAAAATTGTATATAATTACATAGTTTTCCCTAGTTTTAATGTTGTATTTATTATATGTAGGGAAAATGAGGCGGCGTGGACTGATTTTACATTATTGTTGATATTAACCTTTTTACTAATTCGTGTCATGTTCTAAGTCACATGAATCAGTTTCTTACATAAACTAAAAACCTTTGAGATATATGTATACATACGTGACAAAATGTGGACTTGAAGCAGTTAATGTTGTTAGTTCAGGTGAGACCCACACATGGCTTTTATAAAAGCATTTATAATACGTGTCTATCAAAACTCTGTCCACAACACAACAACACACAAAGAAAGAATCATCATGAAGATCCTCTTCATCTTTTTCTTGTTCTTGTTTCGATCTTGTTTATGTAACAACATAATCACAAGAACAGAGTCTTTAAGAGATGGTGATGTTATATACTCTCAAGAAAAAAGATTCGCTTTTGGATTCTTTAGCTTAGAGAATCCAAATCTCCGGTACGTTGGGATTTGGTACGCTCAAGTCTCTGACCAAACTATCGTATGGGTTGCAAACAGAGACAATCCTATCAACGACACATACGGTCATATAAATTTTAGTAGCAGAGGGAATCTATGTGTGTACGCTTCTGTTAACGGAACAGAACCTATTTGGTCAACAGATGTTGTGGATAAGATCTCTGAACCGGCTTTAGTCGCGAAGCTAACCGATATAGGAAGCCTTGTACTTCTTGATCCACTCACTGGTAAAAAGTTTTGGGAGAGTTTTGATCATCTTACAAACACTTTACTTCCTTTCATGAAACTTGGTTTCACACGAAAAGACGGTTTGGACCGGTTTATGACCTCGTGGAGGTCACGTGATGACCCCGGTTTAGGTAACGTTACTTACCGGATAGAACGTAGAGGCTTCCCGCAGATGATGATGTACAAAGGTCAGGCTTTGTGGTGGCGTACCGGTTCGTGGACAGGGCAGAGATGGAGTGGTGTCCCTGAGATGACAAACAAGTTTATCTTTAATGTCTCCTTTGTGAATAATTTCGATGAAGTTTCGATAACTTATGGTGTTTTGAATCCTTCTGTTATTACAAGAATGGTGTTGAACGAGTCCGGGACATTGCAACGGTTCACATGGAACGGTGTGGATAAGAAATGGGTTGGGTTCTGGTCAGCTCCTGAAGAGAAATGCGATAGCTATAACCATTGTGGTCTAAACGGTTATTGTGATGCAACTAGTCCTGATAAGTTTGAGTGTTTTTGCTTACCGGGCTACCAGCCTAGAAAGTCTCGAGATTGGTCCTTGAGAGATGCTTCTGGTGGGTGTATGAGGAAGAATATAGGTTCTATATGTAATGGTAGAGAAGGTTTCGCGAAGATGAAGCGCGTGAAAGTTCCCAATACATCATCCGTGAGTGTTGATATGAACATAACATTGAAAGAATGTGGGAAAAGGTGTTTGAGGAATTGCTCTTGTATCGCGTATGCGAGCGCTTATCACGAAAGCGAAGAAGGAGAAAAAGGGTGTTTGACATGGCATGGAGATATGTTCGATACAAGGACATACTTGAGCTCAGGTCAAGATTTCTATCTACGCGTTGATAAGGCAGAGTTAGGTATACATGTTCTGTTACTTGTTCTGTTTTAAAGGAAGGTAGAGAATCTCAAAGTATTTATTAACTTTGAACTTGTTTTGGTTGTTTGTGATCAAGCGCGGTGGAATGGGAAAGGATCATCAAGGAAGATGAGACTTGTTTTGATTCTCATCGGTTCGATTGTAGCTGTGATGTTACTAATGATCATTTTGTTCGGTTTCATAAAGAAGCGACGGAGTAAGAAACTTTATGTCGTTATATGTTTGCTTGGTGAACTCACATCTAACCTAACTGAAAATATTGTACAAGTGCAGAGTCTAACAGCCATAGAAGACCTTCATCAACCTTTGCTCCGAGCTCTTTCGATTTAGATGACTCGCTTATGTTAGAAGAGCTCGACGACAAATCAAGAAACCGGGAGTTGCCTCTCTTCGAGCTTAGCACGATTGCTTTGGCTACTAATCACTTCTCTTTTCGAAACAAGCTTGGAGCAGGTGGTTTCGGACCCGTTTATAAGGTAAGTAAGAAGCAAAAAGATTCAATCTTTAAGTAACAGAGGAATGTTTAATTCGTTTTCATGTTAGGGAGTGTTACAAAATGGTATGGAGATAGCGGTGAAGAGGTTGTCGACAAACTCAGGTCAAGGAATGGAAGAGTTCAAGAACGAAGTCAAGTTAATATCGAAATTGCAACATCGAAACCTCGTGAGGATCTTAGGATGTTGCGTTGAATTAGAAGAGAAGATGTTGATATACGAGTACTTACCGAACAAGAGCCTAGACTATTTCATATTCCGTACGGTCAACATATCCAACACATTAGTCAAATTCTCTCTAAAAAATCATAAGGAATTTGATTCATTGATTTACTATTTCTATTGCTCTCTTAGATGAAGAGCATAGAGCGAAGTTAGATTGGCCAAAACGGATGGGAATAATCCGCGGTATTGCCCGTGGAATACTATATCTTCATCAAGATTCAAGACTAAGGATCATCCATAGAGATCTCAAGACAAGCAATGTACTTCTTGATAACGACATGATCCCCAAGATAGCGGATTTCGGCATGGCTAGAATCTTCGGAGGAAACCAAATCGAAGGAAGCACAAATCGAGTTGTTGGAACATAGTAAGTTCATTAATCCACACAATACTTTCTCCAATTACTAAATTTTTCAATACTAAAAGTCATTTCGGACTCTTTTCACAGTGGATATATGTCACCCGAATACGCAATGGACGGTCAATTCTCCATAAAATCGGATGTTTACAGCTTCGGAATATTGATCTTAGAGATCATAACCGGAAAAAAGAATAGTACTATCTACGATGAATCTTCGAATTTAGTCGGACATGTAAGTAAACAAATAATCAATAACAATACTTCTTCAAAACAGAGTAAAAAAACAGAGTATCAAGAACATTATATTTATTTTATCCTTGTAGATTTGGTCTCTATGGGAAAAAGGTGAAGCAACAGAGATTATAGACAAGTTAATGAGTGAAGAGACTTATGAAGAAGGAGAAGTGATGAAGTGTATACACATAGGGTTGCTTTGCGTCCAAGAAAGCGCTTCGGATAGACCAGACATGTCTTCTGTTGTGTTCATGTTAGGTCATAACGCCGTTGATCTTCCGTCTCCGAAACATCCCGCGTTTACCGCGGGGAGGAAAAGAGCCGTTGAAAATGGCGGCAGCTCTGTTAATTGGCCAAGCGGAGAAACCGGTTGTTCTTTTAACGACGTTACTCTCACTAACGTTCAAGGCCGTTAAAAAGCTGTTACGTGTTGTTATCAATTTTATAGTCTGTATAGAAAATTTAAATGGGCTTATCATAAGTTTGGGCCAAAACATTATGCATATTAAATATTATAATACGCCGACGTTTTAAAGGTATTTATCTTATCCTCTCTATTTGTTTCTCTCTCTCTCTCGCTATCTGCAATTGCAATGGCTTCCTTCACAACTTCTTCGTCTTCTTCGTCTTCTTCGATTCTCCACAAAACCCTAATCCCTGTAAGCCACCTGACACGTGTCTCCACGCTCTCCGGTTTCCGTTTTATCTCCGGGACATGGAATCCTCCTCTCAAGAGTTTCTCAACCGTCAGAACACGGCGTCGTGCGGCGATTGTGAAGGCTGCGACGGTGGATTCGGATTACTCGTCGAGACGGAGCAGTAGCAACGAGCAGAGAGAAACGATTATGCTCCCTGGTTGCGATTACAATCACTGGCTTATTGTAATGGAGTTTCCCAAGGATCCTGCGCCGACCAGAGAGCAGATGATTGATACTTACCTTAACACTCTCGCTTCTGTTCTTGGAAGGTTCGATTTCTCTTCTGAAATTGAGCTTGTCATGATTCGTTGATTGAAACAATTTTGTGTGCATAGGAGAAATTTGAGATTCATGAGATTTGTTAAGGGTTTTAGTGAACTGAGTAAAACCTTAACTTTAGGATTTGTGTTGAAACTAGGTTCAAGTTAGTTTATTTAATATGTAGCTATTGGTGTATTTATGAAACATGACTTGAGAATGATGTTTGAGTTTCTTGAACTCAAAACTCATATAGAGAAAGGGGGTAACCCTGTGGAGCCTGTCCAGCTCCTTGAATTTGAAATACACTGGAAATTTACGAATATCGAAATAGAGTAGAAGGCAATCTCGTGCTTATCGAGTGTGCTTGTGTTGCTGACTTGGTGTGTCTATTTTATAGCATGGAAGAGGCGAAGAAGAATATGTACGCATTCAGTACCACCACATATACTGGATTCCAATGCACCATCGACGAAGAAACATCTGAGAAGTTCAAAGGTAAGTTTTTGATCTAGAAAATCTTGAATCCTTTTTCTGAAAGCCTATGCTTGTAATCATCCAAACCCTTAAAGGTCTTACATTTTGTCTCACAGGTTTGCCGGGAGTTCTATGGGTTTTGCCTGACTCTTACATAGATGTCAAGAACAAGGACTATGGAGGTAACTACCCATCTAATCCTTATTAGCGATTTCAATGTGTCTAACATCTCTCTTCCCTCTCTCTCTTGTATCCTTGTTCTGATGATAATGATGGGTTTTATGTTTGGTTTAGGCGACAAGTACATCAATGGTGAGATTATCCCTTGCACATACCCAACATACCAACCAAAACAGCGTAATAACTCAAAGTATCAAAGTAAGAGGTACGAAAGGAAAAGAGACGGTCCACCGCCTCCCGAGCAGCAAAGGAAACCAAGACAAGAACCAACCACCACTGATTCCTCCTCTTGAAACGATGCTACGACCAGACCTTTGTGATGTCATGTAGTGCGATTTTGATCAATCGGTTAGTCCTTTCGTAGCTTACTAAAGCCGGATGTAAAACCATCTAGCATCAGTGATGAGTGTATCCTCATAGTTTCTTGGTTTAGGTAGAGAACAAACTTGAACCATTGGTTTAAGTTATAAATTACGAATTGTCGGAATGGTTTGATCTCTTTTGTGTTAAATTAAGAATTGTCGGGCTAACCGATTTTGTCGTTTAGCTCAAGCTGCTCTCTAAATCTAATCATCCATTTTTATAACTTCCCAAGTATAAGTAAGAATCTTATGTAGCAAACTTGCTTTGAGAGGTTGTTTATCTGAAACCTAAAATCAGTCCAGGTTAGTTATGTTGTTTAAAGTGGAGTCTTATTACGTAGCAGGCTTTTTAAGCTTTGTTTGGTAAATCATGGAACTATGCTTTAAAACATACACAAAAAAAACGAATTAGTTTGAAGTTTCAGTCATCAAATATAGAACCGGATCAAACCGGAAACAACTTTAGACCTGTAAGATAAATATGTGCATAATACGGCGTCGTTTCAGGTTATTTGAATTCCTATAATACGGCGTCGTTTCAGGTTATTTGAATTCCTATAATACGGCGTCGTTTCGAGAAGCCTCTGAAGCTAATAAATCCAATAAGAGAGCGAGAAAGAGAACCCTAAAAACCCTCGTGCGAGAAAGAGACAGAGACGAATTTCAGGTTTAAGTTATTTGTTAAAGCTCAAGATGATTATCCCTGTTCGCTGCTTTACTTGTGGAAAGGTTGGTTTCAGTTATCTCTGCTCTCTCTCTTTGTCTGGATTAAATTCTGGGTCGAATTAGATTAAATTTCGAGCTTGAGGAAGCTTAAACTCTGTGAATATGTTAGGTTATCGGAAACAAATGGGACGCATATCTTGATCTTCTCCAGCTAGACTACACTGAAGGGTAATAAGCTTCACGTTTCTTCTTGTGGGTCTTAAGTAATACTCTTCTTGTATATGTTATTCAAAGAGGCTATTGTGTTTAAGCTCTTGTCTTGTGTGAGTAAAAGAAAAGTTACAATTTACTCTCTTTTTTTGTTGTTGAAGGGATGCACTTGATGCATTACAGCTAGTGAGATACTGCTGCAGGCGTATGCTTATGACTCATGTTGATCTTATTGAGAAGCTTCTCAATTACAACAGTACCAACTACACCCCCTCCCTCTCTCAATCTCTTTACATATCTTTGTTATTATCTTTTTTAATGAATGTGCCCAAATACTATTCCTTTGCAGCTCTGGAGAAATCGGACAACAGTTAAACGAGGATGGAGATCATCATTTATATATTATGTTTTGTATGAAAACACTTAATGTTTGGTGTAGAACCTTCAAATCAGTCTTGAATCATACTATGTGTTTTCGTTAATGGCATTGTCATTTCCATGTCACTACTTCTACATGTGGTTTATTGAATGTCGTCGACATATGTCTTTTTTGTTTGTTTCATATACAAGAGCCATTGCCCATAACACTACACAACCATATTTGTGCCTAACGTTTCGAATATTTCAAACAACGGTTAAAATAAGTGTATAGCTAGTGAAGAATATAAAGAACAATGTAACCATATTTTGTTTATGTAATCCGACCCCATTCTTATGGGGGGAGACATATATCATATAACAATCACACAAACCTTATATGAGTTGTGTTGGAGAAATTAAAGATCCAATTAGTTGGAATGGAACTAAGACCAAAGTCCAAGAAAGAAGAAATGACTCAGTAGCCATTGATATGTCTTGCTGTTGTTGTCGATCCCACCAACCGGGAAAACGGTTGTTGCGTTTGGTTGTTCTTGTTCATGTTAAAGTTGCTTCCAGTTCCGGATTTTGGGCCAGAGTATGCTTGAGCTAGCTCGAGAGGAGAAGCTGCTTTACCGTGGCGAAGCCCTGTTCCGTCTGGTGATTCCGGTTTCTTGGGAGCCGGTTTTCGCCATGTTTCTGGTGATGGGTGTCTCGTCTGCCCCTGCGTCTGATGTTGCTGTCTTGTGTTCTTGGTATTATTATCGCGCCAGTTTCTCCTCTGGGTTTCGGTTCTGGCAATGTCATCCTTTTGGTCAAATTTCTTCGCTCTCGGGTCACGCGGAGAACTTGTTGGCCTTTGGATTGAATGATCTGGAACTCTATCAATTTCTTTGAGGACCATCCTTTGGACACAAAAAGGAAAGTTTAAACAAAACTTAATGTTAGAAGTTAATCTCAACGGAACTGTAAGACTTGGATCCAAGAATTCTACCTGTCTAACGGTTGCTCCAATTTGTGATGCTCGGATTCATCAATGCCTCGCTCCTTGAGTACCTAGTTGCAAAAAAATAGAAGTTAAGAGCACGTTGCCAAACTAATTAACTTTACATAGCCACTAAATCAAGATGATGAAAAAACATGTAACACAACAAGATCAAACAAACAACACTCACCAGCTCTCGTGGTCTGGCACCACCAAAGACCGCATTCCTGCATCAAGAACAAGACAAGGTCAACTTAGTTAAGACATAATATGTACTTATCACCAGGGAAGCGGTGTAGTATTCTAGAGAAGTTAATAACCCAAAATACACTTTGAACTAGCTTCAATGTTCTAACAAAGAAAATCTCGTACCTTCCCTTTTCAGTCTTAACTTCTGGTTGCTCGAGCAACTGTGCCACAGGCTTAAGATTCAACTTGGGGCGCTCAACCGGCTGGTTAGAAACCTCATTTGCAGATAAAACAGGTTTTGAATTGTTCATACTTCCCTGTGGTGCATAACCGGTTTCACGTTGAACAAGATTTGAAACACCATTTTCCTGCACATATATAGAAAGAAAGAGCCATCAGAAAACACAGTTGACCAAGATGGAAACTTGAAAACCAAAGAGTCATCTCAAAAGCTTATAACTAGTACCCGTTGTCCATCATTCACAGGTTTCTCAATGCTTTCAAGAGGTTTTGTCCGAGGCAGCAGGTTAAGCTTAGGTCGTGCCACGACTTCAGGAGCAATTGGTTGCACCAAATGTCCAGCAGACCTTAAGTCAGAAGAATTGGAATGAGGCTTATTGCTAATGTTTGCTGCCTTACCATCCAAACAAGTTGGAACAGAGATTTTTTCAGCAACCATGCCCTGCTCTACATGTGTTCCATGTGGCTCACCATCCCCTTGATAAGGCACATGATTATTAGTCTTATATCCTCTACTCTCTGAATGCTTAACAACATCATAACCCATCTGAGCATCAACCAAAAGCTTGGACTGCCATCTCCCTGAAGATACTTGCTCAAGCGCACTTGTATGGACCAAGCCAGAAGCTGCTGGCTTTGTAGCCCAAGGAGACTGTCCCGGCTCATTGTTAGTCACAGAGACGTCCTTCCTCACAGTCCAGGCATTATGATGAGTTCCTCCCATCGAATTCTCACCATTACCAGGCACAGTCACAGAATGAGTCACAACATTCATCTTCCCAGGGAAAGGACCAGCCGCAGCAGACCAACCACTATGTCTCCCAGTGATAATCGAGTCTGCTTTACCTTCCAGACGGCTATTAGCTACCCGAAAAACATCGTCACTAACCATTCTTCGTGGACCAGAGTAGCCATCAAGAGGCTTCCGTTCATCCTCATTGAAATTGCGTCCAATATTAACAGTATGAGGCAGAAACAGTGATTTATCATCAAAGTTTCTTATAGTATGAGACGAACTCGGCCTTGTTCTCTGATCCGGTCGCCCCAACGAAGCTCTATCAAAGACAGATCTATCCGCAGAAATCTTCGGAATCCTACAAAGAGAAATAGATCAAAGATTAGCCAAATATAGCTCAAAAACGACGATATCAGATCGCATACGGTTCTCATATGATACAAGGATGATAACAATAGCCCTAAACAATCAGAAAACAGATAGATCTAATAGCTATCACTCGAATCTCACAAACATAAGCAATGATTTGATCTAATCTCCTATATGCATACAAACTAAGAGAAGATCCAAAGAGAGAAACGAAAGGCTTATACGAATCGTGGAGACTTACACTCCAGGAGCTGAAGGGAGAGGGAGATCAGATGGTATAGAGCCGCCATGGAAATCCTTAAGCGTCATGGTGCTACCAGCAGCTTTCTTCTTCGACATCTTCGCACAAACTTTGTCTCTCCTTTACTTTACCTCTCTTCTCCGATTGAGATTTGAGATTTTCCGCCGCCGGAGACGAAGAAGACGAACACCTTCTCTCTCGCAAGGTTCGGTTATCGACGCTACGGTTCGTCTTGTTCTGCTTTAGATTCTCCTCTCGTAATATAATACCAAACATATATTATTTGGGCGCACAAAGACGAAAATACCCCTACTTTAATATGTTATTAACTATTGACTACGTGGCAAGTCAGATGCTTACGTGGATATTTCATTGAGGAATTTGATACTAACAGAACAGAAGAATCAATGGAGTAATATGTTTTCAAGGGTTAAAGATGATTACAAAGCAAGGTAACAAAGCTTTACTACACAACAGATAAAGCTCATCAATTCTAGAGTTTGGTCCCATTTTCAAAGCCAATGAATCAAACTCAGATAACTCTAAAGTATCCTCAAACTTCGTCATAGGTTTATGAACTCTCCCTGCAACAACTCTACACAGCACAACAGCTCTCAATGCACCTATGCTTCTTCCTCGGTCCGTTTCGATACGTTCAAGAGCTGTAGAGCTTGTCGATGCCGTGACAACACCTTTAATACCATGATCTGGTCTTGTCTTAGAAGTGAACCCATGTCTTAGAATCTGACAGACTCCACATTGATCCAAGAAACAGAGGTTTGAAGAGGTGTGGTTGCTTAAGCCTAGTGAGCAAGTAAGAGTTGTGCCGTGGAATCCGAGAAACTCGTTACCATCAGCCATACAGCGAGAGTGTTTCTTTGAAAGCTTGTTTGCTCTTATCTTCACAAGCTCTCTGTAATCTTCAAACTCTGCTACGACTCGCTGTAAGTTGTGGATTTTCAAAATACCCGAGATGTTGTTTCCTTTTGTTTTGCTAGGCTTGTGAGTATAGCTTGTATTGCAGATTAACTCCACTGTTGTTCTTGAGAGTCTCCTGGTAAGAGTCTAGTGACTGTAACAGCAACAAAAAACAAATTGAGTTCCCCACAAAACATTGGACTAAAAACCGAAAAAAAACAACAGAGATTTAATTCTCTTGAGTCTTACCAGAGTGGTTAGAGAGGTAATGCGACTCGAATGCATCAAGATCTCTGACTCTCTGGAGACATTTACGACAAGAGAGAGTTCTGAAATCGCATACGTCAGAGCCAAGAACATCAAATGATTCAAATCTCTCAGAACAAGAACGGCTGGTAATGGTAAGTAAATCTGAAGAAGATTCTCCTTTGAGCAAACCATTGAACCTGTCAGAATCATTGGCATTGCCCTCGACTTTCGTTGTTTGTATAAAACTTGCACTCTCCATAGACCGTGAGCTGAAGCAGTTTGGATTCTGCATTATAGCTCTTTCATCTCCATTAGTGACAAAATAATTCCTAAGATCCGACATTGATCTTGAAAACATCTCCGGTGGATTCTTCGCCTTCTGTATTTGGTTCTTGTCTGAAACAACAACATCAGTTGACTTCTGTGCATTGCAACAGCTAAGAGACTTCTTGAAATAAAGCCAAACTCCAAGCATGTTAGCTCAAGATCCGTCTTTGGATTCAGAAGGAGAGATGTGAATTACAAAGAGAATCTACGAAGATTCGGCTTTGGTTCACACAGGGTTCTGGTTCTGTCTCTTCCTGCTTCTTTACCATATCCACACAAAGTGTTTCCAAAATGCGAATGAAGATTTCCATAATCGTATGATATCATATCAAACCATTATAGAAAACAAGCGTTTTAAAGAGAGATAAATCACAACTAAAATTGACGTTTATGTTAATAAGCTAACCAAATCTTAACATATAGTATACCTTAGCATATATGATTACAGAAAGGAAAAAAAGATATGGGAATCATATTTTTTTCACTTCTATTCACGTTCCAGAACAGTGTACATAAGGCCACATGAAGCTTTGACTTTTTCAATTTAAGAAAGTCAAACATGTGATCACCCTCTTATCTCAATCTGAAATTCATATCATTATAAAAGATTTGTATACTTTACAAGAAAAGCATCCAAAATTGCATCAATATACAGTAATAAAAAAAGAATGAAAGCTAACTTACTTGGTGAGACCAAAACAGAATCTCTCTTTTGTCTTGTAGAGAGAGGGAGGCTTAGGAAAGTAATCTGATTCTTTTCCTCATCCTTCAAACTTTCAGTAAAGCAATGGAAATAAATACAGTAATCTAAATAAAATATACTGTTTTATGAATTAAGAGAAAAAAATGGAAAGCGAACTTGGCTTCTTGATCTCTGTTATGATCATATGTGCAGACATTTCAGCAGGAGTCCTTGGTATCGAAGCAGAGATTGCTCAAAGCAAGGTTCTGTTATATCATCAAACCATATTCAAATATGAGTTAACAGGGAGTTTATTACATTACCAATAACCTTTTCTTCCTAAAAGCAGCAGCAGCAGCATCAACAACACTCGAGAACTTCACATCATGGATGTCGAAGAACCCCAAGCTCAGGAGCTTTTGCAGAGGGTATAGCTGCATTAGTTCTTATTGGTATTGTCCATACCACAGCTAACGTACTAGGAGGCTGCACTTACATTCCCTCCAAGCGAGATTTCAACAGAGCAACTGCGAACAAGATACTAGCTGTGGCTTTTCTTCTTCTCTCCTGGTAATACAAAGACTAAAAACTTTTTCAGAATTCATTCAACAAAAACTATAAACTTTGGAAGAAACCTATATAACTTTTGTTTTGGTTTACAATTTTACATACCTTTGGTATTAGGATCTTTTTTGGAGTCAGCTACTCAACGCTTATGATAGGAACATTGGCTAACTCGGGATCGAGTAGATTCTGCAGCTTACCTAGCCGTTGGTTTTTCCTTATTGGAGGCATATTTGGTCTCGGACATGGACTAGTGACTTCAGCATATTATGTATCGGCCACTGCTGCTAAGAAAGAAGACAGAGAAAATGCACAACAAGACAACCAAGCAAACAGAAGCCGCACATAACCTTCTTCTTTGTGTATAAAATAAACTTAGAAGCACTACTTTTAGCTAAAAATATGATTCATTGATGTTGATAAAACCGCAAATATTCCAATATGAACTCTTTAAGAATCAGTAGAGAGTAAAACGAAAAAAGCCAGGGGTTCTAGGCAAAAGAGGCCGAACCTAAAACAAAACACACAAAAATCTAAGGCTTTGGTCGGAACACACCAGCCATCTTTGTTAAAACTTCATTAATGAAACCACTCTTCTGCGAATAGAACTCAAACTCCTTACGCTGCAACACGTTCCACTGCTCCTCAAATCTCTTCTTATCCTCAGAGGAAAGCCTACCCCAACCTTGTTCAACAGAAAGATCATCCACACCGAAACGCGACAGTGACTTAACAAGAGCAGACTTCATAATCGTATCCAATTCTCTCTTACTCGACACTTCTCCTTTAATAGCCGCCTCGTCTTCACGGCTCTTCACAATGATAGGCAAAGAAGTAACAGGCTCTTGCTTCACAGTCTCAACTTTTCTGCTCTTCTTCGATTTCCCATTCGATTTCACAGCTGATTCCATAAGTATCCCATTAGCTCCCCAAATAGTCTTGGACAGATCAAAGGTCTTACGATCATGAGATTTAGAGAGTATAGGTTCCTCTCCGTTCTTACCTTTACCAACATTGTTCTCAAACTTCTTCTTTAAACCCCTAAGCTTCTCCATGAACTGAATCTTACTAACATCAAAGCTAATAGATTTCTTCACTAACTGATAAAACCCATTAGTATCATCATAAGGGCTTACCCCAGTATTGGCTTTGTAATCGATTATCCCTTGTAAAAGAGCAATCTCATCTTCTTCGCTCCATACTCGCTGAAAGTAAGTCTTCCTCGTCTCTTCTCCACTACCACCAACACTCTTTCTCTCTTCTTCAGGCGAAACCCTCTTGACCCTCTTCGTATCAGTAGAAGCTGCTGCTTCATCGGAATCGACACGACGCTTTCTCGCGGCTGTTTTCGCGGAAGATTCAACCTTTTTGGATTCGGCGGCGGATTTCGCGACGGAGGGTGATGGGTTCTTAACAGGGTTTCTTCTCTCGGTTTCGGAATCGGAATCGGTTTCTTCCTCCGACCCAGATCCCGATTCGGAGGCTTGTTTCTTCTCCGTAGCGGCGGAGAGAGAAGTTTCATGCTTTATCGCGGCGGAGTTTATAGGAGACTCATCGCCTTCTTCTTCCGATGAAGAGTTACCTCCGATTTCATCTCCTTCGCCGATAGAAGTCTCCAATTCGTCGTCGTCGTTGTCGCTTGAAGAAGCCGTAGGCGGATCTTCTAGAAGATTGAAACGTTTCGCAGACATTAGATTTTGTTAAAGCTAATTTAGGGCTTGTGTGATTTTTGTTTTTTTTTTACTCTGTTGAAAGATGAAACTGTGATTTGCGTTCACCGCTTAACCTTGGTTTATATAAGAAAGAAGTCTCTCTGTTTTCCACTAATTATGATTTTTACTTTTTTCTAATTTTCTTTATTTTATTTGGACTTTTCTATTTTATGTCGTTGGGATTTTCTTCTTTTAAAAAGGAAAATTACTAAATTAGCCACTTTTAAGATAGAGAAATTCACAAAACTACACATTTTCAACCCTCCTTTCATAAAACTACCTAAGTTAATATATTTTCACATATTTATATTTTTTCAAAATTTTAAAAATTTGATTTACCTTTTTAAAAATTATCAAAATTAATTTTTTCATTTGGGTTCGCTAATTAGTATTTATAATATAGCATTAAAGGGTAGGATTGTGTGGGTATGATTTATTTGGATTTAATTTTGAATGTTTAGATATAGTTTTATGAAATAATTTTGAAAATGTGTAGTTTTGTAAAATGTAATTCAAATGGTGTAGTTTTGTAATTCTCGTGAAGATATCTGTTTTGCTATGAGATATTACAAAACTAACCGGGACTATGATTGGACACTGGGACGACATTTATGTAGTTTTGTTATAAATTTAGATACGCTTTAATTCTAATTTCTTAACATTTGCATAAAATCATGAAAATAGTAAATAAAAAGGAAAAATTATTCTTCTAAAAAAGTTTATTAACAAAAAACTTGATTGAACAAACTAAAAATAATCGACAAGTTAATCTTCTTTTTTCGGTCAACGCTTTTTCTCAAAAATTATGTGTGTTTTCCAACTTGATAATATCTACAATCTTTTTTTGTTTTGGTGGAACCATAATATCTACAATCTATGCAATGAAATTAAATATCTTTAGTAAACAATGGGACACACTTCTATGACGCATACATATATAGTTTAATTTATCTCCGTCCCCATCATCTCAAGTAAAGTAGATAAACATTGAAACACCATATATATCGTTATTATCCCTTATAAAGTATTAGACAAGAAGCCAAAGACAAAACTCGAAAAGATGGAAGATGAAGAAATTCAGAATAACTCACGAGTAGTTAAAGTAAATTCTACAGAATCATGGGACTTTTACTTGAATCAAGCCAAGAATCAAGGTTGTCCTGTAAGTCTCTCTGATCATATATACTCTTTTATCTTTAATTTTGATTTAATTAAACAAAGCAAAATCTATATGAACCACCATAGCTATTTTTTTTTACAGGTTGTGGCTCATTTCACAACATCATGGTGTATTCCTTCTGTGTATATGAACTCCTACTTTCACGATCTTGCTTCAACCTATAAAGATGCTCTATTTCTCATTGTTGATGTTGATGAAGTCAAGGTAACACACACACAAAAAAAAAAACACTCATGTATTGTCTTTCCTTTTTCATGGCTCTTTTGTTAAATAAGATTAAGAGTATATATACTCAATTAAGAAGTGTGTTTTTTATTTTATTTTTTGTTACTATGTTATTGGATTTGGTTAGGAAGTTGCGAAACGGCTACAAGTAAAAGCCATGCCAACTTTTATGTTCTTGAAGGATGGTAATGTCATGGACAAGCTCGTGGGTGCAAATCCCGATGAGATCAAGAAAAGGGTCGAATCTTTCGTCCAATCCTCACGTGTTGTTCATGTTGCTAATTAATTAGGTCCATGGATAAATAAAGTAACCAATCGTAATAAAAGTTTGTGTAAAGTTGTATAATAGTTTGCGACTTAATTTGGTATAAGGTTTGTGTGAAATCGCAAAGGAAGTGTAAAATGTGACTTTCGTATAAGTTTTGTGTGAAATTGCAAGGGAAGCGTAAAATTTGTGGCTTTGTATAAGGTTTTTATAATGTTCATATATATTAATCATATTTTCGTATATGTTTTTGTATGAGGTTAAAGAATATGCTCAAAACATTTGATTGATGAATTAATCAATTTACATTAAAAAATAAAAATTGGGAACGAAACCTTATAAGGACAGATAAATAAACATAAGATAATGATAAACAAAATTGATGATTAGCCCAAGGCCATGAAATTTGAGTTTTTTTCAATTTAATATATATTGGTTAGCTGGTAACAACAAGACAGTTTGGCCGAGTGGTCTAAGGCGCCAGATTTAGGCTCTGGTCCGAAAGGGCGTGGGTTCAAATCCCACAGCTGTCAAATTCTTTTAAATCTTTTTCGTAAACCAGACCCTCTGCCTCATTAAGAAGCTCTATTTTCTAGCACCAAATAAATAATAAAACGACGCCGTATTTGTTTTAACACTTGTAACATTCTATTTTCGCTCTATCTCTCCTCATGCTCATAGAGAAATCGATCAAAAATGGCGATTCGTTCAAATATCTCATACGTGTTCTTCCTCTTCACGACATTACTATCAATCGCGAATCCTAATTCCGATCCAGATCTCATCGGCGAGCTAGTTTCGCTCCGATCAGCCTCCGATTCAGGCGTGATCCGTCTAAACGACGACGGCGTTTCGCGATTCATAACCTCCGTAGCCACGCCCAGACCTTACCACGTCATAATCTTCTTCGACGCCGCACATCTCCACGACAACAGCAAACTCAGTCTCAAAGCGCTCCGCCGCGAATTCGCGATCGTCTCCGCCTCTTTCATCGCTAACAACGACGACGGATCTGACGGGAACAAGCTTTTCTTCTTCTACATCGATTCAATAGAGTCGGAATCTTCCTTCCGCCGCTTCGCCGTCGAATCGTTACCGCATATACGCCACGTGGATCCTTATACGGCGAATCTAACGGACAAATCTGGTGAAATGAAACCCATAGATTTCGAAAGAATATCCGAATCCATGGCAGATTTCGTCGAGATTCGAACGAATCTCACCGTCGGTGAAATCCAAAAACCACCGTTCATGTCAAAGACACAGGTCGGTTTAATCGCAACAATAATCGTAATCTCGTCTCCGATTCTCATAAACAAAGTTATAAAAGGAGAAACGATTCTAAACGACCGTAGATGCTGGCAATACGGCGCCGTTTTCGTCTACTTCTTTAGCGTTTCGGGTACGATGCACAACATCATCAATAAAGTTCCTTTATACATTCACGACTACTACGACGACAACAACGAAGAAGATACAAGAAAGATAGTTTTCTTCTACGAAGGATCGGATTTTCAGCTTGGAACAGAAGGGTTCGTTGTTGGGTCGTTGTACATTGTGGTTGGTTTGGTTTTGGCCTTTGTCACCAATGTTCTTGTACGTGTTAAGAACATTAATGAACAGAGGATTGGTATGGTCTTGGCTCTGTTTGTGTCGTTTTGGGCTGTGAAGAAAGTTGTTTACTTGAATAATTGGAAGACTGGTTATGAAATTAGCCCTTATTGGCCATCATTTTGGTAGTTTTGATGATTATTAAAGGTTATTGATTTTTTTTAGGTTTTTAAGATTCTGTTTAATCATGTTTCTTGGCATATTATTGCACACTATTTTGCGTTTTGTTATTCATTTATTCGTTTATTTATTGACATTTTTTTTTTTTTGTCACAACGTTTATTTATTGACATATGATTGCAAATCATCTAATTTTCTTTTTGTATTTTGAACTATAACCCAAATATTCACTGAATTGTTGGAACTCTAGTGTAGGAAGACAATTAAACTCCATCAGATCCAATAAATTTTTTTTCTGACGGTTACTTTATAATTTGTAGAGACGTTCAGAAAAATAAATTGTTCCTAACCAACAATAAAAAAGGCAAAAAGAACCAAACAAGTACATGTAATATTTGAATTTTGTAATGAATATGATATATTTTATATCATACCATATAGTAGTATATGTATGTAATTCATAATGTGTTATCTTCCAAACAACTTGGATCCGATCAGATTACAATTTTTTCAAAGTCCACATATTCATGTTGTTAGGTTAATTTATACTAATATATTGCTAGCAGGCTAGAAGCCTATCATTGAACTAAAGAAACTATTACTTTGGTGGTCGTTGAATGTTTTCTAAGGAATGAGAAATATAGGAAGTTAGACCATAATTATTAGAAGCTCTTAACATATGGGTTCCATGAAAACCACAAGAAACCACCTTTTTAAACTCTTAATTGGGAACCGACTCTTAAACTTATCGTGGGCCTCGCTGCTGACACGTGGCGGCCCACGATTGGTCTGTTTTTTTTCTTATTTAAAAAATAAATAAGAAAAAAAAGAAAAATAATTAAAACACTTACCTAGGAAACTGTGCAAAGGATTTCTCCAATAATCATGCTCTTAGTTACCGGATCTAACTTAATAATAATAATAAAATAATATTGTTTGATTATTAAAAGAAAAAATTACATCATGACACACTTTTTAAAACAATTACACTTTAGAGCACTTTTTAAAACAATTACACTTTAGAGCACTTTTTGACATAAAAGCACTTTATTGTTATAAAAGACTAAATTATCCATCAATTCATTTATTCTACATAAATTTCACAATCATTTTTTTCTCATTTTTCTATTTTGCATTCTAATTTTAATTTTCTAGGGTAATATAAAATAAATTATTTTCGTATATTGATTTATAAAATTTTAATATCTATATTTTGATATCCATTTTTATATATTTTATTTATGAATGAATCAACATTTATAGACAACTAGTCAATATCTATTTTTTATATATGTCCACATAGAATTGTACAAATGTTCAAAGTAGAATGAACGAGTTTAAATTTTATTCCAATGAGGTTATATATCATAGACTATTCATATGATGATTTGTGTTCAAGTTTAAATAAATTTTGTAGTTAAAATTATATGATGGTTCATGTTTAAAAATGAATAAATAGGTTTTAATAATGAATTTAAAACATTTATATGGTTTGATGTACATGTAATTTTCATGTTTTCACTTATTAATATCAACATGTTTCATTCACATTTATTAAGAATATTACAAAACATATGGGTAGATATATGATAAACAAAAAAATTATTGAAATAATATATTTAATAATAAATTAAAATACATTTACGAAATTGTACAAAAGTATGTCCACATAACATAAAACGTATCCACAACTTTCTGTACACAACGTTGTGCATCCACAACTTTTTGTACACAACGTTGTGCATCCACAACTTTTTGTACACAACGTTATGTACACGAAAGGTAAATTGTATTTAAAAAAATAAAAAATGTAAAAAATGTCTCATATCACAAAAGTGTCTTATTTTGATATGTAAGTGTTAAAAAATGCTCCATTATGTAAATCACTAAATTATATAGCCCCTAAACTCAACCAAGGTATTGATTTTAAGAAAAACTCTACACATAAATTAAGTTAATTAACTAAGTCATTATCCAATTTTGTAAAATATTCGAATTGCTTGTTGCTAATTCAAATAGTAATGACTATCTCATTAGTTTTTGTTAATAATTTTTTTTGTTAATTAATCTATGTCATTAGTTACTTGTGTTATTTTTTAAGAATCAAAAACTTGAACTTTGTCGCTCTTACATGCCATATAACTACCATGAAAAAAACATGACATATGACCCATGGACAATCTCTATGGCCAACAACAAGTAAACACTAAAAAATGCGCCATCCCATAGAACCCACGAATCGACACAAAGACGAAGGGTATTTACGTAATTTAAACATAATCTGAATTTTCCTTTTTGTCGCCGACACCTAAAAAGGCCCATACTTTTCCCTCCTCTCTATATCTCTGCTCTCACCTCTTTCATTACCCTATAAAAACCTTCGCTTCTTCTGTCTCTTACCACTTTTCTATATCAAAAATCTTCAACAAAGACCTTCTTTTTCTCACAAACCCACCTCGTCATCATCGCTAACAACAATACCCACTTGTTTTAAATCCCTAATTTTGACCACCATGATTTCTTCGGTTAAACCGGTTTCTTCCTCCTTAACCGCCATCGCCGGCGTAAAGCTCCGGTTTTCTCCTTTACCCATCATCAGAAACCTTCGAAACACTAACCCTTTCCCTCAAAAGCCGCTTCAAGCATCGTCTTCACATTATCTATCGAATCTCTCTGTAACGACGGCGGTGGCGGCGACGCAGAGGCGTGATGTTTTTAGGGTTAAAGCTTACGAAGCCGATCGCTCACAACCGATTGAAATCGGAATCGAATCTCCCGGCGAACAATCAGGGCAAAAGGTTAAAATCGGAATCTATTTCGCTACGTGGTGGGCACTGAACGTTGTGTTCAACATCTACAATAAGAAGGTTCTTAACGCTTTCCCTTACCCTTGGCTTACTTCGACGCTCTCTCTAGCTTGTGGGTCTTTGATGATGCTTGTCTCTTGGGTCACTAGAGTCGCTGAACCTCCAAAAACCGATTTCGATTTCTGGAAATCTCTGTTCCCTGTAAGTAGCTTTAGCTTCCTAGTTCCTACCATTAGTGGTTTTGTTGCTTGATGTTTTGTGATCTCAATTATGGTGATGATGATTTTGTTTGCAGGTGGCTGTGGCACATACAATAGGACATGTAGCAGCGACAGTGAGTATGTCTAAAGTAGCAGTGTCTTTCACACACATCATCAAAAGTGGAGAGCCAGCTTTTAGTGTCCTTGTCTCTAGGCTCTTCTTAGGAGATACTTTCCCTCTCCCTGTGTACCTCTCTCTCTTACCAATCATTGGTGGATGTGCTCTCGCTGCTGTCACCGAGCTCAACTTCAATATGATTGGTAAATAAAACCATACATTACTTTGTCTTTAAGAAGTTGTGGTATCTCAATGAGATGTTTTTAGTCAATGCAGAACATGTAGTAAATGTGTTAATATGGGTTTGTTTGTCTCAGGGTTTATGGGAGCTATGATATCAAATGTGGCGTTTGTGTTCCGTAACATATTCTCAAAGAAAGGGATGAAAGGGAAGTCAGTGAGTGGGATGAATTACTACGCTTGCTTGTCTATGATGTCTCTTCTTCTTGTTACGCCTTTCGCTATTGCTGTGGAAGGTCCTCAAATGTGGGCTGCTGGTTGGCGAAACGCTGTTTCCGAGATTGGACCGAACTTTGTCTGGTAAGCTTTTGAACCAAACTTGTTATGATGCGTTGATCTAGTACAAAGTTAAGTTTTGTCTGAAATACATGTTGTGAATGTTTGAATTCAGGTGGGTAGTGGCACAGAGTGTGTTTTACCATTTGTACAATCAAGTCTCGTACATGTCTCTAGACCAGATTTCGCCTTTGACATTTAGCGTTGGGAACACAATGAAGCGGATCTCGGTCATTGTTGCTTCGATCATTATTTTCCAAAACCCGATTAGACCTGTCAATGCACTCGGTGCTGCCATTGCAATTCTAGGAACTTTCATCTATTCTCGGGTACTTACATAGTCTGCACAAAACCTTCTTTCTCATTATATGTACAATATGCTCTTAGATGATGACAAGAGAGAGAGAGAGAAAAAAAAGCAAACACACAAAGATGATGGGCTTTTGGTTTATATTCTTCAGGACACAACATGAAGTGTTTATGATGTTCTTTTGTTTGGTTTAAATCTTTGAACAGGCAAAACAGTGAGGAGGTGGATGGTTTTCACAGGAGAGTTTTGATGGTTCAAGATACTGAGGAGAGAAGAGGGAGAGGACATAAGAGGATTATTGTGAAGATCTCAGAGAGTGTTATGTGATCGTTGGATATGAGGTTAACGAAGATCAACGGCTTTAAATAGCTTAAGCATACTCATATGTTATATCTATCTATGTATAATACATACTTTACTTTCTTTTGATAGAGAATCATAACTTAAAGCTGATTGAATAATGTTTAGTTCGTATAATAAACAACTTATATATACCGTTAATTTTTTACCCAATAAATTTGAAATAAGACGGTGGCGATTAATCTTGAAATGATTTTAGCTAAAAAAATTTGGAAAAAAGTTAAGGATCATGAATAAACCGGGGGTTTGAACCCGACGTGAATCGAACACGCAACCTTCTGATCTGGAGTCAGACGCGCTACCATTGCGCCACGGCATTCAACTTAAAAATTATATAGAAGTACGACAACAAAAATATACAACTTTGATTATTCTCTTTTTTTTTTTTTTTTTTTTGATTATTCTCTTTGATATATGAATGTGATGAATCGTATGACACGTTTTGTTATGATGATTGATTGAATTTTTGTTCATCATTGAGATGCAACTGGATCCACTAATTAAGTTCTAAGAGTGATCTAGAGACTTCAATACATGGTAAAACGTTATTTTACAGTTATTATCTTTTTATGATAATAGTTATATTTAAAACCATTTGAACAGACATAATTAAGTTGTGAAGAACATATTGGAGATCCTAAACAAATCTCCAGCATTAGAACAGATCATGGAGATCTAGCTTTGGTCAGACTCATTTTTTTTTGTCTTTAGATGTCTATGTAGAGGCATAAGGCATTGTGGCATGTGTCTCTTAAGTATGAACATTTTACATTACAAATTATGAATCTTTGGAGTCATATAAATATATGGAGACATAATTTAAGCTCTGAAAAGTCAGCTAAAACTAATATTGCCTTGACCCGTTGTCCAAACCAAAGGGCATTTTAAAAAAAAGATTTCGAATTAGTTAGTATATATATATATAGTGCTAAATTATTATTTTACGTTTAAAAACAAGAGATTGTATGTTCCACGTACATTTCATAGTGTTAATTGCTCTTTTATTACCAAGTTACATTTACCTTTTTGATTTGCTATTTTATGTCTACTTAACAAGGTTAACTATCATTCGGTAGATATAATTAGTTTAAGACTGTCAAACTCAAATAAAATGTTGATTTCTTTCGAGTTTTCAACATTGACACTAAGGTATATATACCCGACGACATATGATTAAAATATTGATTTCTATATGAATTTATGGACGGCAAACTCATAAATTATAATATTTCTAGTCTAAAATGTTATCATATATGAATAGGACCTTATTTAGCAATACAATCAAATAATTAACAACAATGATTACAGGCGTTAGTTATAAATTGTTAGCTGGAAATTTCATACCGCCAATTAGTAATATCTTAGCCTATCTTATTGTCGTAATGATTTGACTTTCAAGTAAATTACATTGTTAATTTCTTTTTTAGTAACATATTATAAAATCACGAAACACACGTATACAATATACAAGTTAGTGCACCAGCACTGCTCATTACAATGACTACAAATACTTTCACATCTTCTCGATCTTCATTCTCATATCTTAACAAAAAAGATCATCGTTGAAAAAGACGAAAAATGACCATTTTCAATCAACCTTGTCTATACTCAAAGATAGACAAGGAAGACCCACAAGAGTTACTTCACCGACGAGCCAAGTTCTTGATTTACAAAACTCTTCAAGAAGTCGATTTTATCGCTAAACGACGTCGTTCTCCTTCTTCGTCGTCCTCGTTTCTTCGGCTAAAGCTATTTCAGTCAAAGGTCAAGATCGGAGATTTTATGACTAAACTACGTAAGAGCCTTATATCCGCCGTGAGATTTGGCGGGATTCGAAAGCGTTCTCAAAGCGGCGTGAGAGCCTTGAAGAAGCTGTTCCACGGTGGTGCAACAACACATAGGCCTATTTTCACTCTTGAAGTTTGACTTTTTTATGATTTACTTGTTTTCGTGTTTTCTTTTTCTTGAGTTTTTGTTGGTCTCTATTACAAAATTAAGGTTTATCAAGAAATGTAATATGAAGAGAGATCATGAGTTTTTATTTCTTTCATAAAATGGAAAAGAAGATCTTGAAATTATATCAACCATTTCATTTTATATGATTATGCAAGAATATTTATACGACAAACATATATTTGATTGATTGGCAAAAAAACATATATATGAGGGTCTGATTGGTGACTTGAATTCCTATTGAGTTAAGTTGAGTTATGGGTTTAACTCAAAGATAACTCAAAAATGTTACCAATCATGTATAAAACCAAATTTTTGGAAATTAAGTTTGAATTAGAATGTGGTATGATTGAGTTATAAATTTGAGTTATTCCTTTGTAAAATTGATAACTCAAAAGTTTATTCAACATCAATAAATATTCATGAGTTATGTGTGTGTTGAGATTTTTTCTATTAAAATTGATAATACAACTTATACATCATAAAAGTTACCAATCAGTTTTATTTTTGGCAAAAATGTTAACTCATATTTCTACATCAAACTTTCGATTAATACAATTTTTACCACATTTTTTTACCGCAAACTACTCCAAAGTATACCATATTTTGTAACTCAACTTCAGTAACTCGAGTCATCAGTCGGAGCATGAAAATGTTCTTAATTAAATCTTGGTTGTGTAATAATAATATACTGGTTTTACACACAAATGAATAGTTTTAATGCTAATGTATTATGTATGGTATAATTTTTTTTTTAATGATTATGAATCTTCATGCTCGTGAAATAATAGATTACACATTCAATTTTGAAAAGTAATTGAATACCGGTTTTGCTTAATTGAACCAAGTTAAATCGCAATCGTGCGTTTGGTTCATGAGAATATACCATAGATTCTAACACGACACGACAAAAGTTAAATTTTCTTGTTAGGGTTACAAAATCAATTTTTAAAAAGTTAAAAGGATTTAAACGCAAATAAAAATTAGTTTCTATATTTATCTTTCTCTCTCCTTTCCCTTGTTTTCCTTTTTTCATTGCTCATCGTCTTCGTTCACGTTGTCCTCGCTTGAAGTCATCGGACATCACACTTTTTGAAGCTTTGATCATCGTTAGGTATTATTCACTTTTTTGCTTCGTCTCTCTTGATTTTGATTTCTTTTCTCTACAAGTAAAGATTTTATAATGCGTGTCTTACATAAGATCCCTTGTTAAATCGAAAGAAGAAAACTTCTGAATCCGTTTAGTATTGGAGAATCTGTTAAGGATCTTAGGTTATAATTATAAATCAAATTATGTTTATGATATATATACAGATCTATTGAAGTCTATGATACATTGATCGAATCGCTTTTCAATATATTGATTCTCTCTTAGTGTTTTGTGATTTGTGGTTTTGGTGTCTTATATGCAGAAGGAAGCTTATGGAGTAGAGATTTTGTTTTGGAGTTGAAATTTATCTTCTGATTTATACGGATTTTTTTTGGATTTTTTTGAGGTTTTATTGAGATGAGTGTTGTTGGATTCGATGTTGGAAACGAGAACTGTGTTATCGCGGTGGCGAAGCAAAGGGGGATTGATGTTTTGTTGAACGATGAATCGAACAGAGAGAATCCAGCTATGGTTTCGTTTGGCGAGAAGCAGAGGTTCATGGGAGCTGCTGCTGCTGCCTCTGCTACTATGCATCCCAAATCAACCATTTCTCAGTTGAAGAGATTGATCGGTAGGAAGTTTAGAGAAACCGATGTTCAGAATGATCTGAGGTTGTTCCCTTTTGAAACTTCCGAAGATTTTGATGGCGGGATTCAAATCAGGCTTCGGTATATGGGTGAGATACAGAGCTTTAGTCCTGTGCAGTTACTAGGGATGTTGCTTTCACATTTGAAGCAGATTACAGAGAAGAGTCTCAAGACGCCTGTTTCGGATTGTGTCATTGGGATTCCTTCTTATTTTACAAACTCACAAAGACTTGCCTATTTAGATGCTGCAGCCATTGCTGGCCTTAGGCCGTTGAGGTTGATGCATGATTCTACGGCCACTGCGCTTGGATATGGTATATACAAGACAGACTTGGCGGCTAATTCGGTCCCTACTTGCATTGTGTTTGTCGACATTGGTCACTGCGATACACAAGTGTGTGTGGCGTCGTTTGAGTCTGGAAGCATGAGAGTTCTTTCTCATGCTTTTGACAGAAACTTGGGCGGGAGAGATTTTGATGAGGTTCTCTTTAACTACTTTGCTGTTGAGTTCAAGGAGAAATACAAAATAGATGTATATACAAATACCAAGGCGTGTGTTAGGTTAAGGGCATCGTGTGAGAAAGTGAAGAAGGTATTGAGTGCAAATGCTGAGGCACCGCTGAATATAGAATGTCTGATGGAGGAGAAGGATGTGAAGAGTTTCATCAAGAGAGAAGAGTTTGAGCGATTGTCATCAGGATTGTTGGACAGATTAATTGTTCCTTGTCAAAAGGCTTTGGCTGACTCTGGTCTAACTCTGGATCATATCCATTCTGTGGAGCTAGTTGGTTCAGGGTCTAGAATTCCAGCTATATCTAAGATGCTAAGCTCATTGTTTAAGAGGGAGTTAGGTAGGACCGTAAATGCAAGTGAGTGCGTAGCTCGAGGTTGTGCGCTTCAATGTGCAATGCTGAGTCCAGTTTTTCGAGTTAGAGACTATGAGGTACCATCTTCTCTCTATGTGGAAATACCATTTCTTAGTTTTCATTTCATTTTAAAGCAATTATATAGCAGAGGAATAGATTGCTATAAGGGTTAGAATGCAGTATATATTAAACTTGATGGCGTGTATACCTTTATGGAGTTTTTCCTATGAATATCTTATGTTTCTTTTGTTTATGATTCCCCTATATTCAGGTTCAAGATGCTTTCCCTTTCTCAATTGGCTTATCATCTGACGAAGGTCCCATAAACACACCATCGGATGATGTGATCTTTCCGAAAGGCCAATTCTTTCCAAGTGTTAAGGTTCTTACTTTACGGAGAGAAAACACTTTCCACTTGGAAGCCTTTTATGCAAGTCATAACGAAATCTCTCCGGATTCACCAAGACAGATCTGTAGCTTTAAGGTATGCTGTCTTATAGACTTCCCCATTTTGGATTTACACACAGGCTCTAGATCTCTGAGTATGCTTTAAATGGTTGTGCCACTATTAGGCTCTGCATATTTTGTGAACTATTGGTATGTTATGTATTGTTTTGTAGGTTGGTCCTTTCCAAACTTCCCACAAAGAAGCAGTACGTGTCAAAGTACGAGTTCAGCTAAATCTCCACGGGATTGTCACCATCGATTCGGCTTCTGTGAGTACAATATTATATAAATCCTCTCCACTTTATGTTTCTACTTAGCTTTAGCCTAAACTTTTCTTCTTTTGATCATCAGCTAATAGAAGATTTTAAGGAGAATATGACTTCTGAAGAGATGATATCTGAAAATGACCATCAATCTTCTGCGACAAAGGTTGACACTTCAAAACATTCATCAGGTTCTACTGTAAGTATCATTTTACAATTCACACTGTCTAAACAGAAACTGTTGCATCATAAGAAGGCTGCAAGACTGACATATAAAAAGCTGATATTGAATCATTGGAATCTCCATTAATTTCTGAAACATTCATACGGTGTATTCTTTGGTTCACCAAAAAATACTTATCTGCGCAAAACCTGAGATTAGTTTTGTTGTGTAGGGTAATGATCCTAAGGGTATCAAAAGAATGGAAATTACAGTGGTTGAAAACTCCTCTGGTGCATTGACAAAGGACGAATTATCGGCGGCCAAACAGACAGAGAACTCTTTAGTGGAGCAAGATCTGAAGATGGAATCGACAAAGGATAAGAAAAACGCTCTGGAATCATTTGTTTATGAGATGCGTGATAAGGTACTCATCTGTCTTTTATGATGCTTCTAGATTTCGATAAAAATGTTTCAAGATCTTATCGCTCGCAAGAATTAACATTGGTGTATTGTGGGCAGATGTTAAATACCTATCGAAACACTGCAACAGAGTCGGAACGGGAATGCATTGCCAGAAATCTTCAGGAAACAGAGGAATGGTTATACGAAGATGGTGATGATGAAACTGAAAATGCTTACATCGAGAAGTTAAATGATATCAAAAAGGTAACTCCCTCATAGTTTTTTGTAACTAAAATTAGTGTTTGCTGATGATACTCAAAGTCCTAATTGATGACTTTTTCAACGCTTGAGCAGCTCATAGATCCTATTGATAATCGGTTTAAAGATGGACAAGAGCGAGCACAAGCATCAAAAGATCTTCTGAAAACTATTGCAGACAATCGATCTTCTGCAGAGTCTCTTCCTCCTCAACGAAAGAATGCGGTTTGGCTCTTAAACTACTAAAATAAATCTCAATCAACCAGCTAACAGTTTAAATTATAAACGCGGTTTGGTTTTTGTTGTTTGTGTGTTCAGGTTCTAGATGAATGTCTTAAAGCCGAGAGGTGGCTCCACGAGAGAACCACGGAACAAGAATCTTTACCGAAAGACGCTAATCCGGAGCTGCAATCTAGTGAAATCAGGAGAAAAGCCGATGCACTTAACGCGTAATCCTAAACTTTTCTTCCCCCTCTCTTATTACTACTCTTCAAGCTATATGTTGAATGTGGTTGTTGCAGGACGTGCAAGTACATTGGGAAATCAAACTCTCCTCCATCGAAACCGGAGCATAATGGATCACACGCAAGTAGAAAATCAGATGATATGGAGCTTGATTGATTTTTCATCTCTTTTCTTTTCATTTCTTACAAAAATATTATAAATAAATTGGGATTTTGTATCTTTAACCACAAGGAACAGTCTCACTATCTCTTCTTCTTTTATGTCAAAGATTTAAAACTATTTTTTTGGAGGTTTAAAGAACCAATCAACATATGCTCTCGTCGTTTCTCCCATGTTGTGGACTAATACCTTTTTAGGCTTATTACTTGATTCCTTTTTTCATATAATAGAAACTTGTACAAAAAGATAACAAAATCTTTTGAATCTTGTAGAGATTAATTTTCATTTTAAAAAAAAAGAAAAAAAAAAGAAAAGAGTTTAACTACTTAAGTAGTGGAGCCCGGCTGTTATCCCAACGGTCCAATCGTCTTGACGACTTCTCCACCTGAAATTATTAAATTAAATTTCATCAACAATTAAAAAGACATAAATATAGCCCAAAAATGAAAACATTTATATTCTAGTTTGATTTTTACCTCTTTATCCCAATCAGTTCGGAGAGTAACAATAAGTAAGATCATAGTTTGCATGAGTGTCCCACAAATCATCCCTGTCCATATTCCCTACACCCAAATCATAATTAACCGTTTTTAATTATATTAACCCTTGATTGAAATATAAATTATTTAAATTAATCAAAATTTACCTTGGCTCCCAAATCATAAGTGAAACCAAGAACATAACCAATTGGTATCCCCACAATGTAATAACAACCAATATTAACATAAGCCACAAATGCTTGCCACCCACATCCAACAGCCACACCTATATGTATTATTCCAAAATTTTCTTATATATATTAACCATTAATCAACTAATTAACTCATAATTATTTAAAAACATTTTTATTTTATTTTTTTTACCTGATAAAACAGGTTGGACTCCATTGAGAACTATGGTAACAGCCAAATAAGGAGAGAGTTTGGCTACAGCTTCAGCAACTTGGAGACTGTCTGTGAAAATGTAGCTGATGACGTGGCGCAACGAGAGAATCACAATGGCTTCAAATAATGAGAGTGTGAAAGATACTCCTGTTGTTACTATTGTTGAAAATGCTGCTGATTTTGGATTCCCAGCTCCTAATTCGTTACTAACTCTCACACTAATTACACATTTTAGACAAAAGAGATTTTACTATTTTTTTTTGTTACTTATTATAATGCTACTTGTATTTTTTATATACTAGATAGTGGAATATATGTGTCACACCTTGCAGCTGCGTTGAATCCAATTGATACCATTAACGAGATTGCAGAAATTGCCATGCTGCATAAAATAAACAAATAAAATTTAAAAGTGAACTCATAAATTTTTTAAAAAAATATATATATATATATATGGTAAAAAATCAAAAGTTACCAGATTGTTACAGAATCCAAGGAGACTTCAGGATTTTTGAGTAGACCAGCGAGTAGAATCAAAATCTGACCATACCAAATCTCAAGACACAACATAACAGCAGAAGAAGCAGACAACTTAAAAAAATCCCATAAACCATCAAAAGCTCTCCAACTAAACCCTATCCAAGTCTTACGACACGTGTCACTCATCTTAATATAAACAACTTGAGCAACGACCATAATCCACCACGACATGCTATGTACCATGGACAAACCAAGCAAGCCACATCCAAACTTGTAAACCGCAAGCCAAGACAAGCAAAAGTGTACCACGAGCGTAACGGCCGATATGTACGCACTAGGCGTAACGATGCTTTGTGCTTGTAAAAACTTTTGCATGGGGAAGTTTATCGCGTAAGCGAATATCATTGGGATCATACCGTATATGAACGTAGAAGACATTGATGCTACGTCGTTTTGTTCTCCTATGAAAGTGAGTAAGGTTTTTGAGAATATGAAGAGGAGTGTAAGTGGTAAGCCTGTTAAAAGTAGAACTATGGTGGATCTTTGTAAGTAGACACCAAGCATGTCGTATCTTTGTGCTCCGTGTGCTTGTCCACATAGTGTTTCTACTGCACTTCCCATTCCAAGCTATAGTCTCACACCAAGAAAATTAATATACACTAATTAAAAGTTAATATTGTTAAAAAGATTTAATTTTGATCATGTCATATTTAGTCAATTAAACTCATGCACTAATAACAATCTCAAATATAACCACCGTGGTAGAAAAATCTCTAGGTCCTTTTTTTTTTTTGGAGTTGGGTTAATAATCATTTTGGATATGCATGTAATACATGTGTTGATAATACTAAGTTACTAACGTGTATTTTGTCACTTATGGACCATACCTAACTTCTCAATTCTCATTACTATAATATTATTTTTGGATCTACCTAGATAGCAAAGAAAAGTCCATATATACATATTTTTCTTGACACTCTTCTCTAAATTAATAAAAAAATTTATCTAATTTTACGGTATGGGACTCTGTTTGATCAAAGAACCAAGTTCCATATTTGTGTTTCGTTTTTCCTTGTAAGTTTTTTTGTTTTCCTCAAAATTAGTATATATAGATTTTAACTAAAAGTATAATTAGTAGTAAATGTTAGTTACCAAGAGACCAAAAGTGGACATATTGAAACCGCTGTTTCCAAGAGAGGCAGCGGCTAGTTGCATATATCCCATACGACCAGCGAAGATGCGAGTAAGCATAGACATACCATTACTTATTACGTACACGAATATCGCCGGACCCGCTAGATGTACTAGAAACTTCATCTCTATTAACGCCGCTAAATAAATCCTCCTGTAATAACACAAACTAACGTCCGTTAACACACTCTCCATCCTACAATCAACACCCTCCGTTTTCTCTCTCTCTATTAACGGTTGCTCAACGGCCGTTGCTTCCGTACCCATTTCTTTAAACCCTAATTTTTATTAAATCAAGAATCAAGAAAATGAACACTTGAGTCTCTCTTTTATTTTTCTTTCTCTAAGAATATGTATATGTTTGACTTGGTTGAGAAGAGTTGTAATATAAAGCCGGTTTTGTCGTCTGAATTATTGAAAATTTATATATATTTTTTAAATTATGGAAGAAAAAAGAAAGCTTTAAAAGAAGAAAACGAGGAGAGAAAAAAGAAATTAGTGGAAGAAAAATTAATGTTTATACAAAGACTATATATTAGAATATACGTTATCATTGTCATTTGATTAAGACACAACTTACTTTAAAAAAACCTTTGTGTATCTTTCTATTGCAAACTTACAAACAAATTTAGGCAATTATGAAAAGCAAAAAGTCAGTGGTTTTTGGAATTTTATAGATGACCACATGGCTCCATATTTAATATTGTAGTAATTTAGAAGTATTATAATGATTAGCCCTAGCAAGTACAAATTACATTAAGCATCTTACTCATAAAATAATAATTAGAATTATAATAATATATCTCTGACTACATCGGGAATAATTAATGGGACAATCACAAAACTACACCTTTTAAAAGTGAATTCACAAAACTACACCTTCTGAAAGTGACTTTTTAATTCTACACCTCTTTCATAACCAAAAAGACAATATTACCCTATGTATTATTCTTCTTCTTCTTCTTCCTCTTTTTCTTTCTCTGTATTTTTCTTCTTCTTCCTCTGTATTATTATTCTTCTTCTTCTTCTTCTTCTTCTTTTTCTTCTTCTTCTTCTCAATTTCTATCTCGATCTCGATTTCTCCATCGTTTCATCGTCGTCGTATCGATCTCGCCGTCTAGATCTTGATCTGGATCTCACATTAATAATCTAGATCTCGCCGTCTCTTCACCGTCGTCTAGATCTGGATCTCGCCTTCATAATCTAGATCTCGCCGTCTTCTTCATCGTCGTTTAGATCCCGGATCTCGCCGTAGCTACATCGTCTCGATCTCACCTTAGCTTCATCTTCTCGATCTCGCTTCACATGATTGATGTGTTTAATGGATTTTTTATTCGGTTATAAGAGTTATTAGTGATACATAAGTGATTTCCCATTTAGTAATTGATGTGTTTTAATGGATTCTACTTTTTGCGGATGAATGCGATTTAGTTAATGAAAAACTAGATATCTTTATCAATATTGTTACCACTAACCATTAGGATTGATAACATCCATAATCTTTTGGAAGAGAGAAACAAGAAAGAGGTAAAAATGTTATAAATGTTATAAAGAGAATAATACCTTAAATTGATGGTTTGTGTGTGTTAATGACTCAACTGTTTCACCAGCTAATATGTTACAACGTTTTAATGGCAAGTGTTATGAGTGTTATAAGTTGTATAAAATTAAATGTAACAATATCATAAAGTATTAGTTATAAAGTGTAATTCTGAACCTAACTTGACTTAATGATTAAACTATATATGATAGTTATGATACATCACCGTATATAATAGTCGTTGGTGACTTAATGATTCAATTGTTTCCACATATTTTTGGCAGATTGACTTAATGTATTTTTTTTTGTTTTTTGAATATGATAGGTTTGTCGGACGATTCGAAATTGTGTCCCCGAAGCTCTTGGAATGCATTGCTATGAGGATCTCTTACTTATTGAAGTTCGAGGATGCGAAGATATCGGAGTTGAGGAAGAAACTAGCATCGATATCTTTGCCGAAATCTTAACATTTATCTGATGTCTGAGCTTTCTCTTCTTGATTAGGTCTGAACTTTTTTGAAATCTCAACAACTGTTGGTTTATAACACTTATAACATTTATTTGATATTTTTGAGAAGTTTGTTCTATAACACTTATTACAAAAACAACAAACGTTATAATATTTATAACACTTATAACACTTATAATAAACGGAGCCCATTTTAAAACGATAGAATGAATTATAACACTTATAATATTTATAATAAACAGAGCCCATATCGTAAAATATCAAAAGATCTAGAGTTTCTCTTCGACGGCGGTTTCCTCTACAGATTCATCTCTTCTTACGAGTATCTTATGACAAGTCTTGCATTAAATAGGGCAACAACATGTACACTTGGAAAGTAAAAGACAGTAAGCTAATAGAATTTATAACATTTATTATAAGTGTTATAAGTGTTATAAGTGTTATAAAATATGAATCATTTGGAAGTCTTACTAGTATCTTATGACAAGTCTTGCATTAAATAGGGTAACAAACATGTACACGTGGAAAGTAAAAAACAGTAAGCTAATAGAATTTATAACATTTATTATAAGTGTTATAAGTGTTATAAGTGTTATAACATCTGAATCATTTGGAAGTCTTACTAGTATATTATGACAAATCTTGCATTAAAAATTGAATGAAACCACATAAATGGTGAAAATAAATCAAATTGCAGCTACACAACTAGTCTCCATAAGACATATCTTGGCTGATGGAGGTAAGAGAATCACATCTATCAACATCAATAACAAATTCCCAAGAAGAATTTGTTGACTTCCACTGCCCACAAACACAATAGAGATCAAACATCTGCCATGTAAAGAATAATGGTTCAAAAAGATCAACAATAGTACTTATAATACTACTTATCAACATCAAACAATAGTTCAAACTTATAATACTTATAATAGTAGGATTGTGAAATTTATAATATATCAAAAAGGTATGACAGCAAAATGCTATTGAACCTAATCTAAGCTTCTACTCATACTCCTAATCTCTTAATTATTCAATCTATTTCATTCACATGGAGAAACCGTGAAAAGGAGGAGTAATTACCTTTAATTATAAATTTGAGAAGCTACTTTCGATCTTAGAGATTGTCGTATTTGAAACTTCGTCTTCTCTATCTTCGTTTTAAAGCATGTGCCCTATAGAGAATAATGGTTCAAGATCAACAATAATACTTATAATACTACTTATCAACATCAAACAATGGTTCAAACTTATAATACTTATAATAGTAGATTGTGAAATTTATAATATATCAAAAATGTATGACAGCAAATGCTCTTGAACCTAATCCAAGCTTCTGCTCATACACCTAATCTCTTAATTATCAATTTCTTAATTATTCAATCTATTTCATTAACATGGAGAATCCATGAAAAGGAGGAGTAATTACCTTTAATTATAAATCTGAGAAAATAGTTTCAGATCTTAGATCGTCGTATGTGAAGCTATTCTTCTTCTTATTTGTCTTCTCTATCTATAAGATCTACAAGATCTACAAGATCTACAAGATCTACAAGATCTACAAGATCTACAAGATCTACAAGATCTACAAGATCTACAAGATCTATAAGATCTTTGTATGTGAAAATAGTTTCATATCTATAAGAAGAAAAAGAATTCGTGATCGGAGAAGCTGATACCTACGACTGCGACGGAGAAGATGCTTCCAGATTTCGAGATCGTCGTCTGAATATCGGCGATTATCGGTTGTCTCCTTCTCCTTCTCCAACTTCTTCGTGTTCTCTATTGGCAAAAGAAGAAAATAAGAAACTAATTAAATAAGGGTAATGAGGTCTTTTTACAGAGGAAGGAGGTGTAGTTTTGTGAAAATTTTAAATTGGGTATAAAGTTGTAAAGGAAGGAAACTTTTGATGTAGTTATGTGAATTTCTCATAATTAATTGGGATTAGAACACGTTTTCCTATTTTTCCATTTCCTTTTCATTTTTATTAAAAGGAAACAAAAGATAAATCATTTCTGTTTTGACTACTGAAATGTATTATTATTACGAGGAATTCACAAAACTACATTATTTCTTCTATTTCTTTACACAATTTTACCTAATTTAATTTTTTCACATATTTACATCATTTCATAATTTTAAAAGCTTTATTTACCTTTTCAAAAATTATCAAAATTAAAATATTTTCATTTGGGTTCGCTAATTAATGTTTATGATATAGTATTAAGGGGTAGGATTGTGTGGATAAGGTTTATTTAAATTTAATTTTTAGTGTTTAGATATACTTATGTGAAATTATTTTAAAATGATGTAGTTTTGTGAAATATACTTTAAATGGTGTAGTTTTGTAAATTCCTCAAACTCTTTCCTCTTTTTTAATAATAATCTTACTACTTTTTTTTTGTTTCATGTTTAGTGTCGTTTTAATATTGTAACTACTTAATATCTGTTTATCAAAAACAAAAAACTACTTCATATCGAATAAAATATCTCACGACATTGATTACAATATCTAATTGAAATTTGAGTCTCGTGATCCTATAAATCGTTTTCAGTGCACACTGAAAACAAAAGTATATAAATATATGCAGCCATGAAATAAGCTTATACTCAGTGGCGGAGACAATGTTTCCCGAGGTGGGTCTGGTCAAACTTTTAAAATTAGTTTGTAGTGCATTTTTTTGGTAAAATTGACCCATGTGCATTTTTGACCCATGTGCATTTTACATTTAGTTAAAGTTCATAATATCAAGTTAATTAAAGAAAAAAACTCACTAAAATTAACAAAACCTAATAGTTTTATTAATAGTCTTCTTCTCCCACAAAAATATAATATTAAAAAATTCATAAGAAATACAATTTTATAATTTTTAATAGATCTCTTAATATTTATATATTATATTATATTACATTGAGTTCAAAATAACGATAAAACATATTGGTCATTTACAAATAACAATATTATTTTGTAAAATTGTATTTAACACCAAAATTCATGTCAAATGAAAAAACTTGAACACACAATTTACCCGACTCATCGGTTGAACCACCAATTCCCAAACTTTGAACAAAGAATTTTCGGATAAGTTTAGACATGAAAGAGTGATAAAACTTTCCTAGAAAATATGTTTAAAATATTTAAAAAACTAATGAAAAACACAATTTTATAATTTTCTAATGTTTGTATGTTATATTCTCGCACAAAAGAATGATAAATCATATTGTTCATTTATAAATAACAATATTATTTTGTAAAATTGTATTAAACATCAAAGTTCATGTCAAGTGACAAAGCTTGAGCAGAAAATTGACTCGAGTCCCCGAAAATTCAGTGGTTTTATATATCGAGGGTTTTAATATTCCGATTTTATGACAAATAGAGACCGGATTGACATATTTTTCATTGTTAAACGAGTCATATCAAAGTTTCAAAACACTATGTAGTTATTGTTTTTAATGATAAATTGTAAATTACACCTATAGGTTTATTCAACATCGAAATGACAATGATAATCTTTTTTGATGATAAATATTAAAATAGTAATAGTAATAATTTTTTGTAAATAAAACATTATAAAAACCAAAATACAATATATAGTGAAATCGACACCGCGTAGTAGTATTGGTGATGGATTTTTAAATGATTGTCTCGTTTGTTTTATTGAAAAGAAGGTGTTTGATACCGTGACTAACGAAACAGTGATAACTCGGTTTCAAAATATGAGTGAACGTTAGGTAGTACTTCTTTGATATACATTTGTAATTTTTTTTTATTGTTTATGCAAACTTTTAAATTAATAAATTATTATGACCCTGGTGGATTTTAATCCTACCTCCGCCACTGCTTATACTATGACATTAGATTACTAAACTTGCTAATAAAAAAAGGAATATACATTCAATATATGCTTCAACATGAACATATTTTTAAAATAAAAGATTTCAAGAATCATGAATTTCAAAAATAAACCTATCTAACTTTTAGGTGGTCTTATATATTTGACCCCTACGTAACGATTATATAAGAATGTCCGTATATACGGTACACAGTCTACAGCAAATTTCGGACCAATATTACTATAGATTCTAATTTTGTGAAGAATAAAAAAAGACTACATTTGGCAAAAGGTATACATGATGATCCAAAATAGATATAGGCCCAATATTATAGTTGGGCCTTTAGATTATAAAAGTCCAAAAAGACCAAATCATAAAGATACTTTACGCATTTTATTTAACTGATAGCAATGCCAATACCTTTTTCTAGTAACAGATAAGACAGATGCGAGACACTAAAGGATGTCCAATAAAATATTCTGCAAAAAAACCCTATTATTATTGGTTTGTATATAATAGAGGAAATAATTGGGAAACGTTTTGAAAAATAGCCGTTAAACATTGAAATTTTCAGTTCAATAAGTGACTAACATTTGTAACTAGTTATATAATTTTATCACATTTTAAATCAGTCATGAATACTTTTTTAACATTATTAAATCTTGGTTGTTCGTCGTCTTATTCTTAGTTAAAAAAGACTTCAAATAAAGCTAATCTGATTTGTCATGTGGGTCTTGCTCGTTTTAAAAAAGAAAACACGATTATGCAAGCCTACGAGTAGCTTTAGTGGGGTTCCTAAACATGAGTCTTTACACAAATCTATACTAATAACAGGAGAAGTTTGGGACTCCTGGGAGTGTCCACGTCAGCGAAAAAAAAATCCCCAACGTCTGCCACGTGTCGCTACTAATTCCTTGGATTACACACAAAGGCCCAAGCCCAATAAGCCGACAACACAAACAACAAGTCTTCGTTGTCGTCGCCACACCCTAACGCGATTCACAAACGCTCCTTTAAAAGACAACGTTTCAGTAAAAATCTCCTATCGTGAAAGATCCGTCGCCGTACGATGATTTGATAGAGACATCTCTTGCTCGGACGAGTAACGCGCTCCAACGAAGATCTCAAAATCTATAAACTAAAATTTTTTATATACTTTGAGGTTGGGTTTATTAATAATTTAAATTTTATATACTTTGAGGTGAATTTCTTAATAATTTAAGAAGTCCACTCTTATTTAATATTATTGTTTTATTTTTTTTGGTTTTTAGAAACTCATTTTAACAAACTCCCACCGGAGATGGTCTTCTTTACCGAGAATTTCTTAATAAATTTTAGCGAGTTTCTTATGATAAATAAAAATGAAAAATAATAAAAATCCATAAGAAAGAAAAGAAGAGTTTCTTTTTTTTGACACCCAAAAAAAAAGAAGAGTTTCTTATTCTGTATATTTGGTGAAATTTTAAGAGATCCAATTATACACTTGTTGAAATTTGTTGAAATATGATTGAAAATATTTATTTTTATGATTTAAAATTTAATTATGTAACTAAATTAGATTAAAATATTAATAATTATTTTGTTTAAAGACCTTACACGGTTTTTAATAGCCTGAGATGGTCTAATAATGTAGATGTTATAGAAAAGATCACGAGTGTTTCTCAAACTTTTATTATAATTTAAAGCATAGATTAACACAAGTTGGCACTAATAACAAAAAAGATGAGATATAATATGATGTGTGGTCAGAGATCAATCTCAGAGAAAGACTCCGAGTTTAGTAATAAGAAGAAGTACACAAAGATGGTGCCGTTTAAAACACTCACATGTGTCGTTGTGATCACCAGCTCACTAAGTGTGTAGGACCCATACACTTGTTTCTTTTTTTTTGACACATTTGCTTTGTTTTGTCCGTCGTGGCCTTTTATGTTACTTTACATGTTTAGGTTTTGGGTAGAGATGTCAAATATCAAAGGCCCATTTTAACCCATCAATTTTGTTCAAAAATTTAGTATCATCATGTGATTAATTATGATGTGGAGAAAGTGTATGAGGGTAAAGTAGTCAAACTCATTATTATTCGCTTGCAAAAACAATTAGCTTTGTTTTGGTCAATACCCACAGATAATTTCTCCCATCGTGAGCGAGCAAATCTCCAGTGTCGTTTATTTATATTTGTTTCTTCCTCTTCGTCATCACCACTCTCCGTCACGTCTCACGCGCCGTCTCTGAATCTCCGATCATCGTCACCGATTGTTTCCTTCCACGTAAGCTTTCCTTCCATGACCAATAAGCTCTATCTCGATCTTCACTAGCTTGTTCTCGTTATATAGTCTAAAACCCAGATTAGATCACTCATGAATCTATCTTGATCTGACCTAGAAGCAAATCACATTACTTTACATTGTGTGTGTGTTTTTTGATGGATTCTACAGTTTTAGAAGCAACAATGGATATGGAATCAGATCCAGAGAACAAGCTATTGAAGACGGGTTTGGTTATAGGGGCGACACTTGTTGTAACCAAACTCATCTTCTCCTTCTTCTTCACTTCCGATTCAAAGAAGAAGCGTCTTCCTCCTACTCTTAAATCTTGGCCTCCTTTGATAGGTAGCTTACTCCGTTTCCTCAAAGGCCCCATCGTTATGCTTAGAGAAGAGTACCCTAAGCTTGGAAGTGTGTTCACTGTGAATCTTGTCCACAAAAAGATCACTTTTCTCATTGGCCCTGAAGTCTCTGCTCATTTTTTCAAAGCTCCTGAATCTGATCTTAGCCAGCAGGAAGTTTATCAGTTCAATGTGCCTACTTTTGGTCCTGGAGTTGTTTTCGATGTCGACTATTCTGTTCGCCAAGAGCAGTTTCGGTTCTTCACCGAGGCGCTTAGAGTCAATAAGTTGAAGGGTTATGTGGATATGATGGTTACTGAAGCTGAGGTATAACAAAAAGCTTGGTCTTTGCTTGTACTTATGTGTGAGTGTATATGAATGGTTAAGATGCTTCTACTTGTCTAATACTTTGTCCTTTGTTATTGGCAGGATTACTTTTCGAAATGGGGAGATAGTGGTGAAGTTGATCTAAAGGTTGAGCTAGAGCGTCTCATCATCTTGACTGCAAGTAGATGTCTACTAGGTCGAGAAGTCCGTGACCAGCTTTTTGATGATGTCTCTGCTTTGTTCCATGACCTTGACAATGGAATGCTTCCCATCAGTGTTCTCTTCCCATACCTCCCTATTCCAGCTCACCGTCGTCGTGACCAGGCCCGTAAAAAGCTATCTGAGATTTTCGCGAAAATCATAGGGTCGAGAAAATGCTCTGGCAAATCGGAGAATGACATGTTACAGTGTTTCATCGAATCAAAGTACAAGGATGGTAGACAGACAACCGAATCTGAAGTCACGGGTTTGCTTATCGCTGCTCTGTTTGCAGGACAACACACGAGCTCCATCACTTCAACGTGGACTGGCGCTTATCTGATGAAATACAAAGAGTACTTCTCAGCTGCTTTGGATGAGCAGAAGAACTTGATTGCCAAACATGGAGATAAGATCGATCACGATATCTTATCAGAGATGGATGTTCTCTTCAGGTGCATAAAAGAAGCCTTGAGGCTTCACCCTCCATTGATAATGCTCATGAGAGCCTCACACAGTGATTTCAACGTGACAGCTCGAGATGGAAAGACTTATGACATACCAAAGGGTCACATTGTTGCAACCTCCCCTGCATTTGCTAACCGCTTGCCTCATATCTTCAAAGACCCGGACACCTATGACCCCGATAGATTCTCTCCAGGAAGAGAAGAGGACAAAACCGCAGGAGCGTTCTCATACATTTCGTTCGGTGGAGGTAGGCATGGTTGCCTTGGAGAGCCTTTTGCTTACCTGCAGATCAAAGCCATATGGAGTCATTTGTTGAGGAACTTTGATCTTGACTTGGTTTCAACTTTCCCTGAGATCGACTGGAACGCTATGGTGGTTGGTGTTAAAGGCAAGGTGATGGTTCGTTACAAGCGGCGCCAACTGTGTTAAAGACAGGTTTTAAGTTGTGTTGCAGCTTTGGTTTTTGCTTCTTTCTGCTTTGCTTTTGTTCCTCTCTTGTTTTTTTAGTTTTGTTGTTGGATGATTCTTATGCTTATTCGACTGTTGTTGCTCTTTAAATTGACACTTAAACTCTAGCTTTCCAACTTTGTTTGGTTCTAAGGATTTGATAAGTCAAATTGAGATTTGATGGTGGAACTTGAAACGCACAAGCCTAAAATTCATAAAGTTTTGTTTTTTGGAAGAAAATAATTTATTTTGGTATGTGCAAAATAACCAAATATTTTGGACTAATAAAAGTAAAAATCTACTGAAAAAAATAAAAACTATAATGTATAGTTAATTTTTGTATTAAAGATAATATATAGGTGTAAAGAGACAAAAAATAGTACCAAATCATTGTATTAAATGTATAGAGATTCTTTCATATAATTCTGCAATATAATTAATTGTAGATCCATGTATAAATGACTACAAGTGATTTGGTCTTAAGATGTTTGTGATATTGTAGATGGAGAGCGTAACGAAGTGGGACATAGGATCACTCAAAACATATTACTCTGTTGAACCTTATGAGGATTTTCAAGAAGAAGGGTATGTAAACCCTAGCCTAGTTCCTCGTCTTCAAGCCGAGTTATGGAAGGCTCAATCAAGAATCCAAGAGCTTGAAGCACAAAACTTTGGATCAGAAGAAAAGATTAGATGTTTGATAAGAAAATGGTATGATGAAACCACTACTACTGATCCACTTGTTGATTACTTGAAAGACAAGTTAAGCAAAGAGACGAAAGAAAGAAAAAGAGTCAAAGCTGAGAATTCTAGGTTAAAGAAGAAGCTTTTGGATATGGAATCTTCATCGAATCGGTTGAGAAGAGAGAGAGATACAATGGAGAAAGTATGCGAGGAGCTACTTACGAGGATCGATGAATTGAAGGCGGAAACAAAGAGGATTTGGTATGAAATTGAAGAGGAGAGGCAGATGGTGCAGATGGCTGATATGTGGAGAGAAGAAAGGGTTAGGGTTAAATTGATGGATGCAAAACTTGCCTTGCAAGAAAAGTATGAAGAGATGAATTGGTTTGTGGATGAGTTAGACAAGTGTTTGGAGATTGCTAAAGAAGTTGGGGAAGTTGAGGAGATTAGGTTTAAAAGAGGTCAAGGTTTGATTAAGACGGCGAGATCAATGGAAGTTGCAAATAATAAAATGGATTTTGAGAGATTTGAGTTTGTTTCTGAAGAAGATAATTAAACATGTTGTCACAACATAGTTATGTAATGAAACATGATATTTGCAAGGGAATGTTGTAAAACTCATTTATCAAAAAGTTTTTTTTGGAATTTGAACTTATAATATATAAACATTTGTATATTCATTGATGCCAAGTGCTCTCATGATTGGTGAAATATTTATCTCACAACTTTAATCATTGCATCTTTAGAAAATATTATAAACCATTGCATATAACTTTAGAAAATTATAATAAAATAAACTAAATATTGTTATCAGAACTTATCATTTTATTCAATAGAAACATTTGTGAGTTAAAGGCCCAAAGAAAATTATAAGTATTAACCTCTCTTGGATGCTTTTTTTAGTTTTGTTGTCATGTATTTTATCAACCGATTAATTCTACATGGCATATTTTGTTGTTTTTATGTAGCTTTGCTTTTGTCACTTGTTTTGGCCGTTTCTTTATAAAATACATTTAATAAATATTATCATATCATTTTCTATTTATTTTGGTTGCTAATGATCAATGGAATCTAAATATCCAATATATTTCGGGCTTTACGATTGCACATGGCCATTGGCCAATCATGTTATTCTCTTTATATTCTCCAACTCCAAAAATCGAGTTTAAAATCTTTCAACATCTAAAGTAAACTCACTTATTATGAATTGAAAATAATTAAAACTTTAACAAAAACAACTTATTTTTTATACAATATTTTAAAATAGAATAAGGTTTAATTTCCCTAGAGGTGGTAGGGGTCTACTGTAGGGGTAGTGAATACGACTTGTTCGTCTTAGCAAAAAAGACAACTACATGACGTATTCCAAATTGCCAATCAATAATCGTCAAATTATTTGTCAAAAAAAAAGTTATTCGTCAAAAATTAATATCATATCCCTACAATGATTTCGACGTGTAAAATAATATTGCCCGTATTTTATTATTTCATAGCAAATGTCATCAACATCATTATAAAATCTTGTTCTACTAATTTAATTGCATACAATCATTTGATTTCGTCAAATTATTTGACAAAATAATAATAAAAACTGTGCATATTTTTTTTTTACTAAAACTAGAAATCTAAACTTTTGCAACTTTTAACCCAATTTGGTAAAGTTGAAATTAATCGTTTTTTCGTAGACTTTCTCGAGTAATAATTGACAAAAGAGAGAGAGAGAGACTTCGAGTGGTATACACGCGCCTTCCACAAAGCGCGTAACGTGGCATGTCTGGTCTTATTACAGCGTATCCAAATTGTTTATCTGTTAACTGTTACGTGTGGGAAATGAAGGGTTCTCTACTATCCACATTAATCAGATTAAATTACTATTTACAATATTTATCAATATTTCAGTTTTACTCCTCTTTATTTTCTCTTCTCCTACAAAACTCCCTTTACTATTTACATCTTAGTTATGTGACCACAAAGATTCTTATTTTTGATATGACAAAAGACAAAAGACAAAAGAGATGGTCTAAATTAAAAAATCGTTTCCCCTTATTAGATGGCAGAATATTTAACACATTCACGAAATTGCATACTTTTCGTGCAAACTCTTTCCATCCAAAAAGAGTTGGTTTATATTATTTATATCAAAAAAAAAGAGTTGGTTATATATATTTAATAACGAACGGTGGGAATACCACCAAAATTGGACCACTCAATTTTACAAAAATTATAATTATGTGTTTAAAGACATCAAGATTTATTAAGTGGTGCCTTTTATAAGAACTTGTAAATAAAGTGGCATATTTGATATTTATATTTCTTTATTTTCTCAATTTCACATTCTTTTGGACTCCTCTGCCCATAAAATGCTATATATACTAGTTCATCTCGCTTCGTTTAAAACTTATAGCGAAATCTCTAATTCTGAATGTTTTTTAAAAATTAAATTAAATTAATTAACTAAACAATTAGTGATTAAATTGTGTGTGTAGCTTTTAATGGCTAAAGGACGAAAGCTAACGATGAGCCAAAGCGAAAGGTATCTAGGAAGCAGCTATAGTTACGGTGACAGTAACCGATATTCCGTCACCGACGAATCAGAGCTCACGGAGGAAGACATCTGGTCACACGCCGTTGATCACAGCCCCGAGATTCCGTCAGAGATACCAGAATCGCTGAGCGCGTGGAGTCCACGCGAATCGATGGTTACGAACGGGCGCGTGGGCGGTGGTCTATCGTTGGCTCTTGACGACACGTCATCTTCGCCGAGGATCGTGCACCAGATACGCGGCGGAGGAGGTGACGGAAGCGGCGGCGGAGTTGGGATTCAACGGCAGTTAGCGTCGTCGGCGCCGGTGAACGTTCCGGATTGGAGTAAGATATACCGAGTCAACTCGGTAGAGTCGATTCACGAGTCGGAGGAAGAAGACGAGGAAGAGTCCGGGATGATGCCGCCGCACGAGTACCTTGCCAAGAGCCAAAAGAGGCGGAGCAGGAAATCTGGCGGCGGCGGCGCGTCGGTGTTCGAAGGAGTAGGGAGGACTCTTAAAGGACGAGAATTAAGGCGCGTGCGTGATGTGATTTGGAGCCAGACTGGGTTCTACGGCTAGTTAAGTAGTAATATAAAAATTAAAAAAAACATTTTAAAACAACGAAAAAAAGCATTTTAATTTTTCATCTAGAAAAGTTTGAAAATTTGTCATTGTGTAGAATTAATTTTGAAACTTTCTTGAATCCCAAGTGTGAGATTTATATAAGACTTAATTTGATTCCCATGGAGAATTTTTTTTCCTTCTTGTTTTTAGATTTCAAGAATCTCTTGTGAGGTGTGTATATTTTTGTATATTTTTTTTTAGATTATTAAAAGATTTTTTTTTTGTTAAAATAAGATTATTAAAAGATGTAAAGTATTATTTACATCCCTAAGTATTGAATGGAGTTTTATAGTAATTGTATAGTATCATTAAAAGTTGCAAACGAAAATAACTAATGACACAAGGCACTAGATATGTTGAGCAATAATTGTCTCAAAGGAACTTGATTTGTATTCTTGCTTTTATTATGATCGAAAAAGAATGTATTTAAATTTTAGAAATATTATAGAAAACTTGTCCCGGACCACAAAAGGTCATAACTCATAACATGCAAAATATGAAATTTATATAATTAGCATAAAACTGCGCTAAGCAAATAAGTTAAATACAATTTTCTTCCTAGCTAGGAGTATTCCTTTTTTTAGTTTTATATGATGAAATCATTAATTATATATTAAACGTTTAAACTCAATTCATATGTCAGGTGCAACGTAACAAGGATTCGAATGATTGAGCACCGATCTTGTTTTTATAATTATAAAAGATTAAAGAACAAATATAATATTAGGTGTAGGCTAAGTTATTAATTTAAGTGATAATGTGACATGATATGAAAGGCAAGTTTGTATAATAGTTAATGAGAACAGTTGTGTCCTTGCAACATTATCATGTCCACACGATCCACTTCCAAAGTGGGCACTCACGAGCAAGATCGATAAAGACAACTTTTTTCAATTTAATCTTCCCAACAAAAATCATGATGGTTTATCAAATGTCATTAAAGTGATAATTAATATAACTAATTATTACTTGTATTATAATTTTATATAGATGTTACATAATTTAAACATAATTTAAACATAATATTATGTTACATAATCTAAATCACAATCACATAGATATATACAAACACACATATATATATATATAATTACATAAGGAAATGATATTATGGAGTTTTGGGGTCAAAAGAAAGTGACACAAGTAAGAGAGTGTTGTGTGTTAAAGTATGTAAAGAGAGTTTGTCACAAATGTATATGATCCCTTTGTGAGTTTATTATGCCTTTGCTTTTTCAAGAAAGGACCTTTGAAAGTGAATTTTGATCAAGAAAGTCTATAACATCCATGACATTCATTTTGTGTGGGCTCACACGCATCTCCTTCCACTCTCTTATCTCTCTCTCTCTCTCTCTCTCTCTAAATCCTCTCTTCACCGTTCATTACTCTCTCTCTCTCTCTCTTCTTTCAATTATTTGATTCCTAGCATTTATAAATATAAATCCAAAAAGCATTAGTTGACTAATATAGAAAAATTAAAGAATTTTTGAAGTTGCAATTACAAATATTTCTTAGGCAAAACTACTTGTCTTCGTATGCAAAATAATACGAGTTGGGATTACTATAGATTTTAAATTACCTTCGTAGGCAAAACTACCTATTACTTCTTAAAAAAGGATATAGAGTTGGGATTACTATAGATTTTGTGCAACTTTAATGAGTGGACTTTTAATGTATATATTGATGTTATTGGGGGCCCAATTAAACTTAAACCTAACAAAATGTATTTCTTTATTTAGGCCCAAATTAAATATAATTGTCACCAGACCCATATTTTAAAATAGAAAGAAACCCTATAAAGATGGATATATATGATTTAAATGGTGATTTTGAAAATTTATGATTTAATTGACATTTTTCTATGCTATAAACTTATATACTAAAGCAAAATTACACTCATCTTTGGCTTTGGCTTTGGCTTTGGCTTTGGCTTTGGCTTTGAGAGTTTTAACGTTGATGCTATTTTTGACTAGTCGGGTCTGAAGATTCAGCTTTTAGATCTCTGTGTATTGAATCTCTGTGAAGATACAAAAAGACCTCTCTGCATATTCCTTAAGTAACTTCACTAGTTTGCAACTTTGAAATCACAACCACATCGTTCATAAGTTGCTCGAGACTCTTCACCGCGACTTCTGGTAATTTCCCCTTAAGTCTTGACCTTCCTCTCTGCCACCGTCGAAGCCACTGCCGCCACCGTCTCTGTCGCCGGAGACCACTCATCCGCGTTATGTAAAGCACAAAGAGCATAGCTTCAAGGGTTTTGCTTTTTTAGGGTTTTAGAGTGATTCTCATGATTTGATTCTTTCTCTCTGTACACGTATGTTCGCTCTCGCTCTCTCGAGATTGCTTGTACGTTGCTTCCACGCCGCCGCTAAGAACTTTTCGAATCCTGAACCTGAAGAGATTCTCTTCAGTTCTCTCTGTTTGAATCTGAGACAGAGAAGATGGAACAATCTTAACCGATTCTCCCCAAGCCTCACGATTCCTTTGATAAGCCGAGTTCTTCGACAACAGTTTCGCACCTCTCCCAAGCTAGCTCTCGAGTTCTACAACTTGGTTTTACAGAATCAAACCGTGGCTAAGTCTTCAGTGAATCGTTTCCAAGCTTCTTGTGTTATGATTCATTTACTTGTTGATTCGAGAAGATTCGATGATGCTTTGTCGATAATGTCGAGTTTGATGTCTGTGGAAGGAGGAAAGTTGAGTCCTTTACATGTTTTGTCGGGTTTGATTCGAACTTACCAAGAATCTAGTTCGTGTCCTCATGTGTTTGATTCATTGGTTAGAGCTTGTACACAGAACGACGATGCCCAAGGAGCTTCTAAAGTGATTGAGCAGACGAGAGCACAAGGGTTTAGTGTTTCTGTCCATGCTTTGAATAACTTTATGGGTTGTTTATTGAACTTGAATGAGATTGATTGGTTTCGGAATGTTTACAAGGAAATGGATTCTTTGGGTTATGTTGAGAATGTGAACACCTTTAATCTTGTTATATATTCGTTTTGTAAAGAGGAGAAGTTGCTTGTAGCTTTATCGGTGTTTTACCGGATGCTGAAATGTGGTGTTTGGCCTAATGTTGTTAGCTTTAACATGATTATTGATGGAGCTTGTAAGACGGGAGATATGGGTTTTGCCTTAAGGCTCTTAGGGAAGATGGGAGTTATGTCTGGAGACTCTGTCGCGCCTAATGCTGTGACTTACAACTCTGTTATCAACGGGTTTTGTAAAGTGGGAAGATTGGATTTGGCTGAGAAAATCCGTGGTGACATGGTTAAATCAGGCGTTGAATGTAATGAAAGAACCTATGGAGCTTTAGTTGACGCCTATGGTAGAGCTGGGAGTTCAGATGAAGCTTTAAGGTTGTGTGATGAGATGACGAGTAAGGGACTTGTGGCGAATACAGTTATCTACAATACTGTTGTTTATTGGCTGTTTATGGAAGGTGACACGGAAGGGGCAATGTCGTTGTTGAGCGATATGGTCGATAAAGAGATTCATATTGATCGGTTCACTCAAGCTATTGTTGTAAGAGGTTTATGTAGAAACGGGTTTGTGGAGGAAGCTGTTAAGTTTCAGAGACAGGTATCAGCAGATAAGAAACTCGCGGAAGATGTTGTTTGTTACAACACGCTTATGCATTGTTTAGTACAGGAAAAGAAGCTGGCATGTGCTGACCAGATTCTAGGGACTATGCTGGTTCGCGGTTTGGATCTTGATGTGCTTTCGTTCGGTACTTTGATCGATGGGTACCTCAAGGAAGGCAAGCTAGAAAAAGCTATCAATATATATGATGGTATGATCAAGATGAAGAGAACTCCGAATCTTGTGATCTACAATTCGATTGTTAACGGATTAAGCAAAGCAGGATTGGCTGGTGCGGCTGAAGCGGTTGTGGAGGCAATGGAAAGCAAAGTCGACGTTGTAACTTACAACACACTGTTGAACGAGTCTCTCAAAACCGGGAATGTAGAAGAAGCTGTGAATATCTTATCTAAAATGCAGGTGCAGGGCGGGGAGAAAATGGTAAGTGTAGTGACTTACAACATCTTGATCAATCACTTGTGCAAGTTTGGCTGTTACGAGAAAGCGAAAGAGGTGTTGAAGATAATGTTTCAGAGAGGCGTTGTGCCGGATTGCATAACATATGGAACTTTGGTCACATCTTTTAGCAAGAACCGCGGTCAAGAAGAAGTCGTCGAGCTTCATGATTACATGGTTCTTCATGGAGTTACACCTCATGAACAGATTTACCAATCTCTTGTTCATCCTCTTCTAGGTGGAGAAAGTTGAAAATATAGCCAAAGAAACAAGCAAGTGTTACAAGTAGAAGCTGCTGAGTCAGTCAGAGGGTTCCTTTTTTGAAGAGTTGTACAATCAGAGCCGTACACGTGGACCCTTGGACGATTGTAATCAACGGTCAGTGTTGGAAAAGAGAGATGGCTTAGGCTCGACGTGGACTTGTATAGATTGTTTGACACGTGGCAGTTATGCACTGGACAAAGCTATAGAAAGAAGAAGAAGATGACGTTTACTTACTTACATTACCACGTGAGGTTTAACAATTAGCCGTCCAGATTTTTCTTGCTACGCGCCGTAACGAAGAGAAGCAGAGGAAATATTTTAATGTAATAATAATATAATATTAAATTTAACACAATCTATTTTAATGTTTACTAAAATTAATTATAATTTTAAGAAGAATAAAAAAAATATTGTTTTAGTGGATGAGTGAGTTTCAGTGATTGAGAAATGGAGTGGTGAGGAGGCAGTGGAGGAGGGGGATGCTTCAACAACAAACATTGTCTCTCTATCTATCTTCTTTGTTTCTTGTTGGGGACAGACATGGAAGTGTGTTGGCAGATACAGAGACCAGTGAGTGTTAGACCGGTTTTACAGGAAAAGGGTCGGCTCAAGATCAATACTTGTTTTGGGTTTCTTCCTCGTCGCAAATCTTTCTCCTTTTCTACAGTAAGTACTCTCTGTCTCTCTTCTGTAAATCTTTTATGCTTATATTAAACAATGGTTTTGATGCTATTTGGATTCTGATTTTAGGGAATTGAAGTGCATGTTGTTCTACTTTAGTATAAAGAGATTGCCTTTTCGATTAGGACATCTTTCTTTAGTTGGTGACTGAAATGTACTTTTTTATTATGAGATTTGGTAGGGTCTCTCTGTGGATTGGAAATCTCATGTTTCTAAATGGTTTCTTTAATTCCTGTAAGAGCATTGTTTGAGCCTAAAAGCTTTAAGTTTCTTATTGAGTTTTGGATTTATAAATGGCTAATATTCAGCTTGTTTAGTTCAGGTGTTCTTGGCTGTGTTGTGTTTTTAGACTTTAATTTCTGGCCTAGGGCTTGTGAAAAAGGCTATTGAACAGTTGTGTAATAGATATCTAACTATGTACACAGCTTACTTCATTGGAAAGTCAATACAAATCAAATGGGTTTCTGCATCAGACCACGGCAAGTGCAGGTAAAGAATCAGTTCACAGGGTGTATAACTTTTCAATGTGATCAATGTTTGAGTCCTTTTGATGTATTTTTTCTTTTTTGACAAGATTTTTCAAGGAAGAAGCAAGGAAAAATGGCAGCTTCAGTACCCAAAAGCTCAGCTCCCAAAGGCTTTGGGCGGCGAACAACAGTAGGAAGTGCTCAGAAACGAACTCAGAAGAAGAACGGCGAAAAAGACAGCAATGCCGCTTCTACAGTAACAAACGAGGTTTCAGGGGTTAGTAAGTTGCCTGAATCTAAAACAGATGTGAAGCAACAAAGATCTGTTGTATTTGGTGAGAGGAAAGTGTTCGATAGCTCAGAAGTTGAAGATGAAAGTAACCGTTTGGATAAGAAAACAATCGAGGATGCTGTTTTATTAGAACAGAAGTTAAAAGTTGAAAGAGAAAATCTTCGTAGGAAGGGAATAGAAGCGCTTGCGGAGGAAACTTTGGCGAGAGGTGATCGAGTATTTGTGTATCCCGTGACTGCGAAACCCGATGAAGACATTGAAGTGTTTCTCAACAGGAACTTATCGACGCTGAACAACGAATCCAATATTTTGATCATGGGTGCATTTAATGATTGGAGATGGAAATCATTCACTAGAAGACTGGAGAAGACATGGATCCATGAAGATTGGTTGTCCTGTCTCCTTCATATCCCCAAAGAAGCATATAAGATGGACTTTGTGTTTTTCAATGGGCAAAGTGTATATGACAACAACGACTCGAAAGATTTCGGTGTAGATGTAAAAGGCGGGATGGATAAAGTCGAGTTTGAGAATTTTCTTCTATATGAGAAATGGCGAGAACAGGAGAAGTTAGCTAAAGAAGAAGCTGAGAGGGAAATGCAAGAGGAAGAGAAGAAAAGAATCGAAGCTCGAAAAGCTGCAATGGAAGCCGATAGAGCACAGGCAAAGGAAGAGACTCAGAAGAGACGTGAAATGCCTCAGCCGGCTCTTAAGAAAGCTTTAGTATCGGCTGAGAATGTTTGGTACATTGAGCCGATCAATTCAAAGGCTGAAGAAAAAGTGAAGCTATATTACAATAAAATGTCGGGTCCTCTGGCTAATTCCAAAGAGATCTGGTTACATGGAGGGTTTAATAATTGGGCTGATGGATTATCTATCGTTGAAAAACTTGTTGATGCTGAGTTAAAGGTTATTCCAAAGAGCGGAGATTGGTGGTTCACTGAAGGTATAAGTAACCCTTAGCTTGCATATCTTGATATGTTATTGTAGTAACATATTATGTTTCTCTTATTGATCTTTTACATTTCACTGTGCAGTCATAGTGCCTGACGGCGCTTTGGTCATTGACTGGGTCTTTGCTGATGGACCGCCTAAAGGAGCAGTTCTGTATGACAATAATAGTCAAGAAGATTTCCACGCACTTGTTCCTCGAAGAACTCCACAAGAGATCTACTGGTTAGAAGAAGAGAACCGGATGTTTAAGAAGCTTCAGGAGGAGAGACGGTTAGAAGAGGAAGCTTTGCGTGTCAAGGTTAGTGCTCAATTCATCCAACAGAAAGACCGGTTTATCCTTTTTACTGTAGTGCTTTCTTTCTTGACGAAATTGGACTTATGTTTCTTCATATTCTTTTGGGCAGACGGAGAAAACAGCTCGGTTGAAAGCTGAAACCAAGGAGAGAACACTTAAAAATTTCCTGCTTTCCCAGAAAGACGTGGTTTACACCGAGCCTCTAGAGGTTAAAGCAGGGAGCCCTGTGACAGTTTTCTACAATCCTTTTAACACAGTTTTGAACGGAAAGCCTGAGGTTTGGTTTAGAGGCTTTTTTAATCGTTGGAATCACCGCTTGGGTCCTTTGCCACCTCAGAAAATGGAAGCAGCAGATGATGGTAGCTCACACGTGAAGACTACGAGTAAGGTTTCAGTTTGTAAAATCCATTCCTCCGACGGTTTAGTGATATGAGACGAATTTTTCTCTTTTCATCTTCCAGCTAAAGTCCCATTGGATGCTTACATGATGGACTTTGTCTTCTCCGAGAAAGAGGATGGTGGTAGATTTGATAACAAGAATGGCTTGGATTACCATTTACCTGTCGTGGGAGGCATTGCAAAGGAACCACCATTGCACATTGTACATATTGCTGTTGAAATGGCACCCATTGCAAAGGTAACCGTAAAATATGTAGTTAATAGTCATAGAAGCATTGTAGATATGTATCTTTATCATATGTTTATGTATATTTTACTACCTGCAGGTTGGAGGCTTAGGCGATGTTGTCACTAGTCTATCTCGTGCTGTTCAAGAATTAAACCATAACGTAGATATCATCTTTCCAAAGTATGATTGTCTAAAGCACAACCTTGTGAAGGACTTGAAATTCAACAGAAGCTATCACTGGGGAGGAACCGAAATAAAAGTTTGGCATGGAAAAGTGGAAGGTGTTTCGGTTTACTTCTTAGATCCACAAAATGGGTTAGCTTCATGCGTTTCTCTTTCAAGCTTGTTTCTAACAATGTATTCATCATCGCTTACAAGGCATGAATAAGTTCTTGTTTATTGACTGTTTCAGATTGTTTCAGAGAGGATGTGTTTACGGTTGTGCAGATGATGCAGGAAGATTCGGGTTCTTCTGTCACGCGGCTCTTGAATTTCTTCTTCAAGGAGGTTTTCATCCAGTACGTCTGCTTGTCCTATTCTTGTAGAGTTATCGAAAATTCTCAATAGAAAGTCTTGATACTTTTAAATAACTAGCGGCTCTAATCTGTGGTGTCAACACCTACAGGACATTCTTCATTGTCACGACTGGTCCAGTGCTCCGGTGTCATGGTTATTCAAGGATCTTTACACGCATTATGGTTTAATTAAAACCCGTGTTGTCTTCACAATTCATAACTTGGAATTTGGGGCAAATGCTATTGGTAAGGCCATGACATATGCAGACAAAGCGACAACAGTAAGTCCTGAATACATTCTCCTTAAAGATACTTGTTATTACAAAAAGATCATTAACATTACTCAGCCTCCTCTTAACATTACTAGGTTTCGCGAACTTATGCTAAGGAAGTTGCTGGAAACTCTCTGATCTCTCCACATTTATACAAGTTTCACGGTATAATAAACGGGATTGATCCAGATATATGGGATCCATACAACGATAGCTTCATTCCCGTAAGCTTCACTGCATCCTCTCCTTTCCCCTCTTCAACTTTCTTGCTATCTCTAGTGATGTTTGAACTCTTTGTGTGGTTCTTAGATACCTTATACTTCAGATAACGTCGTAGAAGGAAAAAGAGCAGCCAAGGAAGAATTGCAAAATAGGCTGGGACTAAAGAGTGCTGATCTTCCGCTAGTAGGAATTATTACGCGCTTAACCCACCAGAAAGGAATTCATTTGATCAAGCACGCTATTTGGCGTACATTGGAACGTAATGGACAGGTTCTTCTCTAGCCTTACTCTACTGTTATAATGTCTGGTCAATGAACTTTTCAGTCCTTACCGGTTTTTTTAATGAAAGCAGGTTGTATTGCTAGGATCAGCTCCTGATCATCGGATCCAAAATGATTTCGTAAACTTGGCAAACCAATTGCATTCTTCTCATGGTGACCGAGCTCGGCTTGTTCTAACCTACGATGAACCTCTTTCCCATTTGGTAAAAAAATAACAAACTTATATTCTTTACTTAATTTGCTTCCGGTATTGCTCTAAGTTATTTTGGGTTTTACTTTCTAGATATACGCCGGGGCTGACTTTATTCTTGTACCGTCAATATTTGAGCCATGTGGACTGACACAACTCATTGCCATGAGATACGGCGCTGTACCTGTCGTTAGAAAAACAGGAGGTAATGGTTTTTGGCTGTGATTAGAGAATCTTATGCTTTACTCGTGGCCTCAAGACCGAGCTAACTTGAAAGTATGATCTATCTTTGTACAATGTAGGACTATATGACACGGTTTTTGATGTCGACCACGATAAAGAAAGGGCACAAGCTCAAGTTCTAGAACCAAATGGCTTCAGCTTCGACGGGGCGGATGCTCCTGGTGTCGATTATGCTCTCAACAGGTAACAAACCAAAGTCTACACTAATACTCTACTTGATTCAAACATTAGTAACCATTGTTTGCTTGGTTTTCTTGTTGTTGTTGCAGGGCGATATCGGCGTGGTATGATGGTAGAGAGTGGTTTAACTCGCTGTGTAAGACAGTGATGGAGCAAGACTGGTCATGGAACCGTCCTGCACTTGAGTACCTTGAGCTCTATCACTCTGCACGCAAGTGAGAACCAAAAGAACTAAACTTTATGACCAGTTCTCTTTTTATATGTATAGTATCTTTTGAAACACATTTAGAGAGTTTGATCCTATCTTCTTCTTTTACATTCCCAAATAATATAAAGAACCTTTAGGTCTATGGATTCTGCTTTGTAATTCTCAATAAATAAAAGCAAAGCCAAAATTCACAAAATTTTCATCATGAAACTATTTAAAACTTTATTTCTGTTGAAGACATTTTGTAATTCCATATTTCTTGCAGAATCACATGCTATTTAGTTGGAGAGTACAATTTTGTTTTGGGTGTTATAGTTAGTACTAGTAGGGTTTTAGTAAGAAAAATAATAAATGTAATGCAAAAAAATAGTTAGCGAAGTTGTTTAATATGAGACAAAGATATAATGTCTTGGTCACATTTGGTTTGTCCTATGACAGACAAAGAGTCCTTATTATGGTCGTGCCTTTATATTAATTCCCACATGTCACTCTTTTTTTGGTTTCTCATTAAATGTTTACTTCTTTACATTTTAATTTAATTTATCATAACTACAAACATACTTTCGGAAATGTGGGGAAAAACTTGTTGAAATTTATATATTTAACCCTGTTGAAAATTAAAAAATAATTACATATTTAAACTTAAGTCCTTAAATGTTTCTTAAATAGACACAAGGGTCATTGCACTTGTACTTGGAATTTGGCTTTTGTGTTGCTTGTTAACATCATATACCTTCAAAATCTGAAAACAAGCAAAAATAGTAGTATTCAAGAAACTATCAAATTGCAGATTACAGAAAATTTTAAACTATATAAAATAATTGTTATATACCTTGAGGTTATTAATAACTTTGCAATTTTGGCGTAAGGCGTGATATTGGCACGGCTCAATCGAACAAAACCGATCTCTATAAACTAAGAGCGCGACTATTTGATTGAACCGCACTAATATCTCGCGTTACCGTATACATTAGAACCATCCTCATCCGAATGTTATCTCTTACTAGCTCCATAAAACCAAGAAACACAAATAAAATTTACATAAATTTTACATCAAAAACATATAATGAAAATCACTTTTGACACTAAAAAGGTTGACTTACCGGTTTGTAGCGTTGAATCCTTGTGAAATTCTTATCGTATAATAATAATAATAATTTATTAACACAAACAAATAAGAAAAACAAAGAAGAAACTAGAATGTTGATATTTGCAAAGTTTATTATGGGAGTGGAAAGTGAAGAAGAAGATATAAATATGAAGAAGAGAGAAAAGGGCAAAGAGAGACTAGCATTAAATTAGACCAACAACTCCCATACCAAAAAGGAGGTTGGTTTATTAAATTTTTTGAATTGTTTCTATGAAAAAAAAACTATTCATCAATAATTATAGTAACACTATTATATATATATAATCTTACGTACAACGATGATATCAAGTATCAAATGAATTTCATATATAATTGAATTTATATAGTTCTAGGAAAGCATCAATATATTCATGGTCTAACCACTTGAAACTCTTTTAACTAAATCACTATAATCTGATTTTTGTACTTAGAAGACAACATTTTAATTCTTTATAAATTAAAATTTAAATATGCAACGAGCTTTGAATTTTTAGTATTTATGAGGTTTGTAAGAGAAAGCAAAGCATGTTGGTGGGGTTATACCACTCCCCTATATACATTTGAATTTCGTAATTAATATGGCTCAACTTTCCAAATATTCTCCCTCACCTATTTATTTCTTTTCTTGTTATGTTCCTATCATTTATTAATATCTCCTTAAAAAAGTGAAAAAAATACTTAAAATATACATGAGTCTGTTTCTTGACACCCTAAACTCATATCTAAAGAATATTTTTGTCTACTAATGAACTAATATGTGTTTATCATATAAATTAATGTGAACGAATCTAAAATTATCACAAGCCATATGATTCACTAATCAGGTTATGTAGAGTCAAACTTAATATAAATGTTCGAAAAAGTCATAAACAAGACCGAATTTTGTAGATATCAGATTCGTATTGACATGAGAATCTTTAGCAAATCTAAGTCAAAACCCTAGTCGAACTATTTCATTTCGTTACATGAAATACTAATTTCTGTAAGTAACTTTTTCTGTCCCTTGGGACAGATTTTATATGTAAATGTTACTTGCAACTTATTTTTTTTTCTAATTCATTGATTCGTTAGTTTTATCACATATACTTCTTTTAAAATAATTTGGGCTCAACGGTCCTTATATTAGTAGTTATCGCCACAACTTATATATATATTAAACTATTTTTTGGAAAAACTAATACGCGTTTTTTTGTTTGTTAAAAGAGCAAATATTATACTTTTGATATATGTGTAAAGAAGATCAAGACACCAATCATGAGATGCACCATTTTGAAACTCAAAACCACATAATTAAAATGAATTAAATAACACTAAGTATTGAGAGAGAGAGAGAGAGATTCGAAAAGAAAAGAAACACAAATCACATTTTTATATTTATGAAGAAGTAGACTACTTTTTCTTCTTCTTGATTTGCACAATATTCTTCATCCAATTAACACCAATAATAGCAACCATCTTAGCTTTGTTAAACCCTGCTTTGGCCTTGCCGGACTTCTTCCCGGCGATATCTTTCTTGCCGTTGGTTGTCTCTTCCTCCGCCGCTATCACTCCAATTCCTCGGTGCCCCATTGATCTGCCCAACTTGGTGCTTCACTCCCCATTTTTCTTGTGGTCACAATAAGTACACTTTTTAAAGAAGTCTTTAAATTTAAATAAAATCGTCTATATATATAAATTCATGCACAACATTATATAAATAAATTATGGTACCTCTAATTCTTGAAGCTCTTCTTGGTAAAGAAAATTTGAGAATTTAAATGAGCAAAAATTAAGTGGAATGATGGAGAATATATACACTAAATACTAATAGTGGGTCAAGGTTTTTATCTTTTTGTGAGTGTTTTAGTTTAGTTTACTATATATATTTGGACTATTATCTTTTAACCTATAGAGTCTTTATGTTTTTTTTTTTTAATTTATATATATAAAATGTTAAAATATAATTAATGGGGGTTGTCTTTGGAATGGACTTGCCAACTCATGTTAGTTCGTTTCCAACTTGCAAAGCAAACGTTTCTTTGGAATCTTTCAATATCACAAAAAGGCAAATATATATAAATAAACACCTGAAAACATTTGGCCCATTAAAATATTAGGCCCATTAAAATATTAGGCCCAATATGTTTTAGCGTTTTGGGTTTGAAGAGTGAAATAGATTCTTTGCAATACATCTCCACGTTTGGCGTTGCCTGCGTTGGGTTTAGTTTTGAGTTCTTGTCCAAACGTTTATTAACCTTTGAGCCTGTCATCATCTATCCAACGCCCGAACCCAAAAAAAATCGAATCTTTAGTTGTCTGAAGAAAGAAAAACCCAGAAAGCTTCGAGCTTTTGGTAGTAATGGCGGGTTTGGCGATTTCACCACCATTGGGTCTCTCCTTCTCTTCTCGAACTACTCGGATTCCTAAACCCATCTCTTATCTTTCGCAAAATCAAAGGTACTTCCTTTCTAATCGAAATCTCACTAAGTTATTGTATATGTTTCTGATTCTACTTAAAGTCTATTGTATGAGCAATCTTCTTTTGCGTAGAAATCTTACAAGGCGTATAGTTTCTGCTCTTCCGAGTCCGTACGGCCAATCTCTGAAAGCTGGTAACTTTAAAAGTTTATTGCTTTTGTTGTTGGGTTTAGGGTTTTGGAACCGATTTGATGCTGAAGAAGTATTGTTTTGATATGTGTCTGAGATTAGTGTTGTATTTGTTGCTTTCAGGACTTTCTAGTAATGTTTCTGGATCTCCAATAAAGCTTGACAACAAGGATCCAAGGTTATCTCTACTCTCTTCACCATTGAAATTGAACCAACACACTGTCTTTTCTTTAACAGTATTAGTATCCAATCTTTGTGTGTTTCTCTTTCGCTAGATTGAAATATACCGTTTTTTTACACTCTTTGCTATGATAATATATGTCTACCTTAGGCTATAAGGTTGTAAATTGGTGCATAGATAGCTCAGTATTTGTATTTTCAATGTGATTAACTGGTTTTGTTTCTGTTTGTTGCAATGTTTAGATCGGGAGTGATAGAGGCAAGAAAAGGAAACCCGCCTGTAATGCCATCGGTGATGACCCCTGGAGGACCTTTAGACCTTTCTTCTGTGCTATTCCGTAACCGCATAATCTTCATTGGACAACCAATTAACGCACAGGTTGCTCAGCGAGTCATATCTCAGCTTGTTACCCTCGCATCTATTGATGATAAATCCGACATCCTGGTTAGCCGAAATCTCTATTTCCCACAATTTCAATAAAGTAGAATCTCATGTTTACTTAGAAGTAATATATGTTTTAGGTGTACTTGAATTGTCCCGGTGGCAGCACTTACTCTGTCTTAGCAATATATGACTGTATGTCTTGGGTATGTTTTCTCCTCATAATAACGGTATCCACTAAGCAGAAACAACGGTATATTAAGCTACTGGATTTGCTCGAAAATGATGTTTAGATAAAGCCTAAAGTGGGAACAGTAGCGTTTGGGGTAGCAGCGAGTCAAGGAGCACTTCTTCTTGCTGGAGGTGAAAAAGGAATGCGCTATGCAATGCCAAACACTCGTGTCATGATACATCAGCCGCAAACTGGATGTGGTGTATGGCTCTTACTTTCCTCCTTGTTAATACCATCATAATTTGAATCATCATATATGCGTATGACCTCGTTTTTTTGTGCTTCAACGATATTTCAGGGACATGTGGAGGACGTGAGGAGACAAGTGAATGAAGCCATTGAAGCCCGACAAGTAAGTCTCCTTCTCTCTCTCTTTATTCTCATGCTTCTTTAAGAATATGGAAGCTTGACTTTTTGGAGCTAAAATATGATCTCTTCTCTTATGTGTAGAAAATAGACATGATGTATGCAGCTTTCACTGGACAACCACTTGAGAAAGTGCAGCAATACACTGAGAGAGACCGTTTCTTATCTGCTTCTGAGGTAATTTGCTGCTGATCACTTGTATTATGACTTGAGAGGTCTCGGTTCAAAACCAGAGAAAAGCCGCAGCTCGTTGATGTTTTCTTTGTTATCCCTCATGATCCGTTTGGTAAACTTGGTTTATGATTTTCCTGGTTATTCTGCAGGCGCTTGAATTCGGGCTTATCGATGGTCTATTGGAAACAGAATACTGAAAACAGCATACAGGACAATGCACAAAAACCGCTTATTTAATGTTCTAAGTTTCCTTTGAAGATGAACACTTGTAACTGATATTTGTTCAAAAACAAGTTTGGCCTTCTTGGTTTTACAGTCTACTAAACAGATATAAGAAGACTAATTTGCCAATGAACATGTGGTTAGAGTAGTGAATCTGTTAACATATAATAGTCAGAACAAGATGTGAACAAATTGGCTACTATGGTGGATGCATTTCCTTAATAGCTCTCCACTGATGTCTTCTTTACAATTCTTGAACAACGAATTATGTGAATCACAAACCAAAAAATGTCATCTCTGAAGCTCTGCTCTCTATAACCACCTATGCCCGGACAATCAACATCAAGCCCCTGTGAAGAACAACCAAAACTATTCAACAGAGAGTCACCAATAGCTGACACAAACAAAAATAAAAAAAATTGTGATCCAAAAGACAAACTTGACAACTTGGTGTCTCAATCCAGGTCAATGATGAAAACTTTGGTGTATAAAGAGTGTGATGAAAGACTTACCATAGTTTTGGTGCACTCCTGTGAACTTGTGGATTGCCTTGAAAAGGGAACCATATCTCATATACTTCAAAGTGCCCATATGTCTATCAACAAACAAATACCGAGAAAAGACCAACTTCATGAGATTTAGCTCTAAAGATACATAGAAAAAGAGTGCAAAGTCACATACACAATCTCAGTGTATCGAAGTCTCCAAGCAGGGAAACCGAGGTGGCTCCTCACAGGTCCATAAACCAGCAACAGATCAGGCACGTGTATATTCTCGCCTGCCATAGTTTCAATCATCAGATTCTTGGAAATAAACTTTTAGATAATGGAATGAACTCCACATAAGGGTATCAACACAAACCAACAACTCTTAATGCTTCTTCCAAATGAGACTCTGTAAAGAGGTTTTCCCCTTTATGGTTCTCGGGATGTCTTGATTTCAAGTATTTCTCGAGTAGTATGTTTGCTGCTTTCACAACAGCTTCTTTATTGTCAGACGAAGAAATGAATTCTATTGCAATGCGTTTTCTGTCAGGCGAAAAATCCTTTTCACAAGCCTCCTATAAATAAACAAAACATACAAGTTTCTTTATCTCATGAGCTAAAGAAGCAGTTTCATTTCACGACCAAAGAAGCAAAATGTATAATCATACCTGTGAAAACATTGAACCCGGCACGAGTTCAAGGATCATATCCTTGGATTTCTTCAACAAACCTAAAGAAACCAACTTTCAGCGACTATAATACATACACATATGTAGTAATTGATGAACTAACTCAAGATAATCTGATAAATAAGCATATACCTTGAGAGTCAAATAGACCAACTTGTTTCACCCCAATAATATTTAGCCATTGCAAAAGCTCAATAACCTTGAAAACATCTCGAGCTTCTTCAATGTCCACTACAACAGCTAGGCTCCCGAGTTTCTCAACATCGATCGAACTGTACTTTTGAAGCAATCCTAACGATATGATGTAGCTTTCGAGTGCCTTGAAGATGCCAGAGACAATGTGCCATAAGCTCACAACAATGTGCATGAAACGCCATAGCAAATCAAGAGAAATATCACCAATCTGTTGGAGGAAAACGTTACACACAATATAAACATAAATCAACAACAGAAACCAAAGCTAACTCCACATGAAGCACTCATGAACCAAAACCTCCTAATGATCATACAAAAAGGAACTTAAAAACTCACATGAAAAATCCAGGAACTTAGGAACAGCTTCGAGCCATTGAAATCCATATATATATCTGAAAATTCAGAAAAAACCAAAAATTACATAAATAAGACACAAAAAGAGATCAAAGAGAACACTTTGTCCAAAAATTACACCTTTGTACTCACAACGAAGGTGTTTGCAGCGGAAATATTCCACTCGAATTGTCCTTAAACCCAGCGCTTCTTTTTTATCAGAATCGGCAAAAAAAGGAAGAATTTTTCCGAAGCGAGATGCGAAAAGGAATACACTTTCGAGGATCTATTAGCCTCCTGGATCAGACCCAGAATCGAATTTTTGGTGATACTTAGCAAATTAAGTGTGTTGCGAAATTAACTCTGTATTCATGCGTCTGTGACGTCTTGGGTTCAAACTTTGCTTGACACGGTTTTGTTGTGAAGTCGCATTTTTATTTTATAAACGTGAATCACATGCTTTTTTTTTTGCTTTTATTCTTGTCATAAGCTCTGTTCAATGAGTTCACTATGTCAATCACTACTGTCCAATGTTTTGGTTTCATGAAGGTTTTTAATTTTTTGTTCTCCTGGTGCTTCTAACAAAGATCACTACTATTCTCATTGGTAATTATACGATTGTTTTCAAAAACATTCCACTGTTGTGTGAATCGTACTGGGTGGATTGTATGGCCTAAGAACATAGAAGACAAAAATCAGAGCAACAGAAGTAGAAGTGTCTGCTTCTTACAAGCTTCTTGCTCGATGCTAACACCGATTCTTTCTAAAGAAACCCGGCAACTTAGAAAACCTGCCTGATGTTTATGTTGATCCTCGAAGTTTTGATGTACTCTGCAAAACAATGATCATCTTCACGGGAAAATTCTGATTCAAGTGTGCCAATTTCTGCATTTTCTTCGTCAATGAAGATACGAGGTACGCCTGCAACATAAGCGGATACATCTCAGACCAAGGAAAGGCATAATATCGGAAATTTGGGATTCTTTAAAGATAAGTAGGTTACCGTGAAAGCATTCTCTGGCTTCACCAGCCATTAGTACAACATCTCCACTTCTGAGATACATAGCATGAGGAGGATCCTCTTTGGTTTTCCCTCCTAGAAGGAAAATAGCTTTACATCCCAGGCTGCATAAGAGAAGATATAGTTACTCTATCGCGCTTCAATATCTAATACAGTCTTAAGTTTTTGTAAGAAAGAAGGCAAAAGAGATACATACCTCATGCTTACTATGGGTTTACTCCAATCTGCTTCCATGTCATCAAGGTGGCCTCCAAGGGTATCACCTAACGAGAGCGTAAAAACGTATTCGAACTTCAAAGTTGTTCCACATCTTACAAAAATTGGCCATTTTAAAAGCAAGAAAAACAAGTTAAAGGAAACTCTTACCTAAACCGAAATAGTTTACAATGGCACCCTCTGGACGGAATTCCTCCCCGGCTGGCATTGCAATGGAGGCGTGTTTCTTAGCTAGTTCACAGAGTGCATCAGGAATGTTGTTATGAGGCAGAGAAACATCATAGTTACGCTGAAGAAAAATGTCTAAAACAATCAGCTTTCATTTTATATTGCTATAGGTGAATTATTCAAAAAAAAATTCAAGACTTGACCTTGGACCAATCAAATTGTAAACCGAGGGTGCTCCATCGAAGCTTCCTTAAAAGAAGTGAAGCTGAAACCGATTTAGAACCTCTTTGTTTTGCATTTGCAATATCTTCATCATCATCATTACAGAACTTCAATTTATTGTTACAAGTTCCAGATGTGAGATCCTCCTCCTCATGAACCAACACTTTGTTTTCTTTAGCTGAATCAAACAAATCAGAAATAGGACCATAAATCGCATTGTGATTTGTCCTATTCGGAGGTTGCGGAAAACTCTTCAGGCTCTCTTTGATCCACTTGCATTGCTCCCCTAAGCTCAATGCACCAGGGATAAAATAAAAACCTGAATTACAATAATCTCACTTTCATCAGTTTCAGGCAAAATCCTCCACACCCAGAATCTAAAGTAGCAAACTTTGAGCCTCTCTCTTGGGTCCTATTCTAACACATATGATATGCAAAGTATGGGTTTTTCTGAACTTACCTGGGCGATTGTCGAGGCAGAAGACGGTGGAATCAGCTTCTGAAACCCTAACTCCGTCGGGCAAAACACCAAATTTGTTGAATTCTTGCGAAATCAAACGAAAATCAAGCAAATCTGATAAATCAACAGGTTTAGGTAGCTTCTTCCTGCGAAGATTGAAGTTGAATATGACAAGGATTCAACAAAACGCAGAGAAGGAGGAGAGATAATAAAAATGGAGCTTACTTTCGAGAGAACTTTGAATCCTGTTCGTAGTAAAGCTTGTATTTTTTCTCTGCTCGCCGGAAAGCCGTACGATTCGCTTCGTCAGAGACCTTCGCCGATTCGTACATCCTTTACCACTCGACGATTTCTCAGGCTTGAGAAATCAACGAATCCGCGTTTAGAGTTGTGTTCTTCCTTAAGTCGTTATATATATATATCAAAACGCTGTCGTTTTGGTTGTGGTATCTATATATTATTTTTGAAGTACTAATTTGAACATGTCCAAAAAATCACACTTATTTACACATCATGCCATTGAACATAAAAGGAAATATTTTTGAACATTTAATTACGAAAAACCAAATAAGGAAATATTACAATCCTCTCCAAAAAAAAAAAAAAATATTAAAGAAATTATGTAAAAAATATTTGAAAAACAAAATAAAAATATAATTCACATAAATACATTATTACATAGTTTTTTTTATAAAAACTACCATTAAAATTTTATTTAAATCAAAACATGTTAAATTCATATTATTAAGAATTTAAAAACGAGTTAAAACAATTTTTTGTCAAAAATATCAAACAATAAAAAATAATTTAACGGGTTCGATTTCTGGAAAAATTCTAGATAAATGACATTAAGTTTGAAAATAATGATTAAAATTTATCATAAACGATTTTTGGCTCTGGGTTTTCAGGTAGTAAATTTCTCAATTCGTTCGGGTTATTTATTTTTGGAACGGTTTCGGTTCTTTAATTTCGTTTTGGTTCCAATTATGTATTTCAAATATAATTATAATTATTATTATTTTAAATAATTTTTGGGTAGTTAGAGTAGTTTAGTTTAGTTCTAAAAAATGGAGTTCGGTTTGAATTCGATTTCGGGTAATATGGTAGTAAATTTCCCTATACATTCGAGTTATTTGTTTTTAGGATCGGTATTGATTTGAGGATTTCGGTTTGGTTTGGATTCGGTATTTCGGATCCGGAAGTTTTGCCCATCCCTAATTTTTATAGTTTATAATAGTTTGGAATAAACCAACTTACAAATTATATTAAGATTTTGCTATATAAAATCTAATTCTCATTATATATTTATTTGCATAAACAATAAAAGAACAAAATACTCTTTAGAAATTCTGAATATTTTTATTTATTTTACAAAAACAGAAAAAATATTACAAACTTCTAAATTAACTGTATATATATAAAACTATTTGTAAAAACATAAACCCGTGGTTAAATCCTAGTGTTATGATATTTTTGCACATTTAACAGGTTTTCTTACTTGGTAGCATGTCTGAAACAAAACCCTTCGATACCAAAGCTTTTCATAATCTTCATTACAAAAAAGGTAGTGGTTTTGTTGAAGATTAGATTGGTTTTTCATTTTGAATCAAGAAATAGAGTTTTTCCCTTACCAAAAAACCGCAAAAACAAGATGGCTTTTATCAGCTTCATCTACGGAGAACCCTACACACCAAGTTTGGGTGCTATATACGGTCTTATCTTGTTAAGAAAAGTTCCACTGTGGAAAACCGATCTTCGAGCTTTGATCATTTCGGCGAAAGGGTTAAAAGCAGACCGAAATGATCGCTAGGCAACACCGGAAGCTCTAGCTTCTTCATCTCACCCCTTACTCTCTTCTCTTTCACATAAGATAAACCAGAAATAGCATCTTTCCCAACCATCTCTATCCCGGCAAGCTTGTAATCATCCAGACGACAGAAAATCCGGTCTAGCCGTTTCTGCAATGCTCTGTTACCTGACAACATTGGGTTCGCCTTTGTGTCGTATGTAAATCCGGAATCACCTGGTTTCAAAACCTCCCAAACATCGACCCATTTGTCTGGCAGAGGAAACTTCCCGTCTAGCTTATCGTCCCAGTTCATGTCTCCCCCGAATATCACGTTCGTATTACCTCTGAGAATCTCGGTGGCCTCTCTGGCTTGTTCAACGCGTTCTTTGCTAAACATCTGATCCCATTTTGGAGGACCTGGACATGGACTCTCAAGATGGCTTGTAGCCAGAACTAGCGGCTTCCCTGAAACTTCAACCTCTGCGATAGATAATTCTCGTCCCATTATCGAGTTCCTAAAGCTTTTGCAGCTGAAAGATTTCACCCCTACCTTGCTCAACTGCAAAATTACCCCATAAGTCAGTTACAACATCAAACAAACCCACCAAATTTAGACGCCAAGAACTTAAAAGACAAGCGTGTAGAATTTTTACCAGCATGCAGAAGTAGGCTCTTGATTGTGCTACATCGATTGAGACAGAACAAGAGTACTCTTTCCACCAGCCCGACTTGCGGAAGATATCATATATCTCAGGAGTGACTTCCTACAAGACCTCACAAAACAACATGTCAGAAACCTAAGCCTCTTCAAGATTTTGAAGACAGACACCATATGTAACATGTATAAAAAATGACCTGAAAACATATGAGATGAGGAGAATGTAGCTGAATAAGGTGACCGATCGATCTCATCCTACAATTCAACTCAAGATCTTCACGAAACCAAACATTGTAGCTCAAGACCTTCAAGCTAGAGATAGGTGCTCCAGAATCAGAACCCACACCTACAAAATCAAGAGTAACATACAAAGTAAAAACTTCTACATAGAGGAACAACACAAAGCAACCATTAACATATTAATCTATCAATAACTTCAAGTGGCACAAAACCAAACAATCCCAGAACCCAAAAAAACCCTACCTTTAGTATCAATCGCTTTGTTCTTCTTCATGAATCCCATAGATTCAGAGCAAGAAACAGACCCACCATCAACCTCTACGACATCATCATCCATGGCCTTTCGTTTGCTACACCGACGCAGAGGAAAGAAAACCGACCCAACAGAGGAACCAGGGTTATTGTTACTCTCGAGACACGAATCGGTAAGTTCGTCAAAACCCAGAAGAGAAGACGAAGGCAATCGCGTTCCGCAGATATCACAGACCGAGTTCTTGTACGAGTTCAAAAAGGTACAACCTTTGCACGCCCACTTCGATTCATCGTTCGAAGAAACGGAGAGAGAAAGAGGAGACGCAGAAGAAGGGATAGGTAATGGAGCCAAACAGATCATACAATTGAGTTTCTGAGACGGAGAATTGAGGAAAGTGCATTTTGTGCAGGACCACGAAGACGATGATGACGACGACATTAGAAGAGTTCTTCTTATGAGTTGTGACGACACGATAAGAAGTCGAATTGTTAACATTTATAATTTAGCCCTAATTTTACAATTCGATTTGGCTTCCGATATTTGTTTCCATCCAACGGCTACGATTTATACGACGCCGTTTTGGATGAAGAGTTTGTTTTCAAATTCAAATTGATAAGTGAACCGGACCCAAACCGAATTAAACCAAAACTAAACAGAACAGATGTGGATAAATATTAACATATGGTCGATTCCAATATACAAGACACCAAAATGGGTCTACAAATATGGCAACAAATTACAATTTTTCATAAAATACAAATGCTTACCAGCTTGAAACTGTAACAGTGGTAAAAATGAAAGTCACCTGAAGGCTAACAAAGTAGAAGTTACAAGAATCATAGTACTGACATATAATCTTCTTGAGAGACTCCTTGAGGAGGCTTCACCTGCGGCTACTTGAGTAGAATTCACCACTGTTTGTGTCCGATTCCCGACCTTCTTGCTGCACAAAAATGAGGCAAGACCAAGTAAATAGTGAGTTTATGATGTTTTAAAAGATAAAAGACCGAGATCCCATCGCGAAAAGTTTCATACCTTCCTGGGAAAATGCAGCTTCCATGACCTGAAACATATGCATTTTCATGATTTAGTAACTTTTATCATGAAAAGTAAGGAGAAACTTGTTATCAAGTTAACACAAAAGTTGCAAGTTTAAGAATCCATTTTAAGTTTTAGCATATAGTTAATCACTACAACTCTGTTTTGGCACAAGACGGCTCTTATATAGTCTCTCAACTTGGGATCTAAAGTCTAAACTCTAACAAACTTAGATGTTGTTTCTTCATCTCCATAATGTATAAAGGAGAAAAAAACAAGAAGAGAAGATTGTACTTGGGTCTGTAGTAGTGATCATTGCAACACCTTTAAAGTCACATGAACCAGAAGCTCTTCCTTCCTTCTGGTAATAACTATTAAAAGCAAACGAGGCATGTCCCTTCACATTATTTGGCTGATAACAACTCTCACCAGGCTGAATCTCGCTGCAATTAGCTCTCCCTGGTCCACAAGCCCAATCCAAAGCAGCCTGAAGCGTCTTAAAGTCCACACCATCCATAGCAATACAATAAGTCTGGTTTGTTGTATCGTTCGCTAGAAAAGTCCCACTTCCAGACACATGAAGCAAATAAACCGGCGTAGAGTTCCCGTGGAATAAACCCCAACTAGCTTCACTAACAGGAGGAGCCCTCAGATCCTCGTTAAAAAGCTCGTAAATGTACACACTTGAAGTCATCTCAGGGTGCAAAGGCGTGCCTGTTCTATCGAACACGTGCTTGATCAGATTCGAGTTATAAGTATCAGCGTTGTCGATAGTCGCATACGGCTCTTTTGAATCACCTTTCGAAGGCCACCCGCTCTCTGTCACGAGCACGACCACATCAGAAACATTTAAGTTTCTCATTGAGACATAAGCAGCATCTACCATAGCGTCAAGGACGTTAGTGTAATGTAACAAAGTGTTGGGATCAACCATCTCTTTAGACGGAGTCAAAGGCTCGAACAAACAGTTATCCAAAGGCACCACACCTTTGTTCTCCATATATACATAGTAAGGATACATATTCATCATAAGAGGAGAACCCGTTTTCGACAAGAACTTAAGCAATGGAGACAAAACAGAGTGCAAAGTCTGGTTAAAGTAAGCTTGTGAAGGAGGAAACAAATCCACCATTATCGAAGCTGCGTGAGGCGTGGATACTTTGATCTGTGTATGTAGATTAGAAGCAACGAGAGCATTGTACAGAGACTCAATAGCAGGTAAAAGCAAAGGAGCAGAAGAAGGAACAGTGGTTAAAACCTCGTCTCCGACAGAGATTGATGTGATTAAGGTTTCAGGGTAATAAGCAACAACGTTCCGACCAACCCACGAAGCAGCCGTACTGTTCGATGATCCGATCGCGAGTAGCTGATTGTTGGGTACGCTGATTACGACGCGTATCTTGGTTTTAGACAATGCCTTGAGCAAATCTGGATCTGCGTCGTATAAACGGACATGGTTTACTCTCTGGGTTTGTAGGAATTTGACTAATTCTGTTGGTGAGAGCAAATCGGAGACATCTGTGCCGATGTTGAAACCAACGAAAGGGTCTTTGTCTTGTTCTTCAAGCTTAATGTTTTGCGATAGAGACGAAGATTTCGCTGACATTGAAAGGAAGAAGCTATTTAAATTAAAGAAAGGTTGAAACTTTACGTTTTTAATTTGAGCTTAAAAATTGGGTTTTTCTTAGTAGACTTACCAGTCATCAAGAAACTGAGAATTACAGTGAAGAAGAAGTAGAAGAGAAGAGTAAGAGTGTGAACGATGCTAATGACAGCCATTGAAGAGGAGCTTAGCTTTGTACTTATTCTGAAACTCTTCACCTTCAGATTCAGACTCAGATGTAAATCCTTGCATTATCTTCCGATGGATTTAGTAGGGTTACTTAATGTCTTGTTGAGATACTGTAAGAGAATCGGAGAAGAAGAAGAAGAGAGATTAGACATTCTCGAGGGGGTTTAGCCGTTTAGGCATGGAGATTTATGTTTGATTTGAGACAGAATCTGAAAGTACCATAATGCCCTTGAATACTTATTAAGCACCACCTACATTCTTTGGTACATTTGAATTTTTTTTACTTTTTGATAAAATTAAATAATGATTTATAATTTGCACACAAAAAGGTTATTTTGAAAATAATATAAACTAGACTTTTTGGGAATGTTGGTGAGTGTCACAACAGCATGTGATAAAAGTGGCCTTTAGTGGATATTATACTTCTTAAAATCATTGAAATGCAAGATGAGAAAAAAGAGATAACATGATGAGTCGTTACTCATTATAAGACTATATTTACTATAAGTGGTCCATTTTATTCAATAGATGAACTAACCAAATGAATGCTCTTATAAAACTTAAAACAAATAATTTTGAAACATATTATCCTAACCTATTAGGTGAATCTAGTAGTGCATATAAACACGTGTTAAAACATATACTATTTGATTATAATTTATAAATATCCCACATTACATGTTTCGATAAATAGAGCTGTTATTTACATTTGCACAAAAAACTTAAAGATCTAAAAACAGTAACAACAACAAAAAAACAATGAACCGTGACACTTTTTTGTCTGTTCCTGATATTTATATGTTTTTTAAAAAGCAGTCTCATGTATACTTTTGTAAAAAATGAAACAAATTTTTTTGTAGTTAAAAAAGAGAATCTTTTTAATTCACCAAAAAAAAAAATGATGATCTTTTTTTTTTTTTTTTTTTTTTCAACATTTGGTACAGTGGCCCATTAAATCCTACTGTTGTCGTAGGCGCTGGGAATTGATCCCGGGTGGGAGAGTGTTAACCTGCCTCTTGTGGACTTATGAATGCCACTAGGCCAAGGCCACTTCCCCAATGATGATCTTTTAGGCGTGAGAAAAAAGACCACTACCTTTAAGCCTTAAATACAAGCAGCTTCAAATTCACAGTCAATACGGTTTTTTCGTTATATATACTAGGTAAGTACCGCACGGGAGCTGATATCGCATGAGAGATAGAATACGTAAAATATTTTTTAAAAATTCATAAATCTAAACTAATTAGTATATTTATTCATATATATTAGATAATTCATAATCATTATAATTTCAATATTCTATATACATTAGTTATTTTAAAAGTGTAAAACTTGCAATTAGATTTAAATAAAACTCAATCACAAACTTACAAACCTCGTAACAATATTTTTAACTTCAAAAATGTTGTCACAATTTTTTTTAAAAAATAAAATCTTACATCATTTTTCTTTACTACAAATAAAAATGTTAAGAATACTCGACACTTACTCATATTTTAAATCGTTTTATCAAATTGCGTTAGTAAGATATCAAAAATCTCTGTTTTCAACAAAACAAACAAGACGACGGTCATTTTTCATTTGGTTTAACTATTTAGCGTTTAAAATTTAATTTTGAAATAGGTAAGATTTACTTTTGAGGATTTAGAGTTTAATTTTTAAGATTTTAAACTAAAATAAAACAGTTTTATATTAATACTCTATATGTGAATACATCTATAGAAAATAATTTTTAATGGTATTTTTGGTAATTGTCATCAAAATTATTAAGTTTTGTTAAATTTATTGGAATTTTACTTTAAATTTTTTATGATAAAATTTATCTGATTAAAATGTATGCAATTTCTTATCATAGCCACTTCCAAAACCGACAGGATTTTCGACTCTTTTGTTAGTTTGTAGTATGTCCATATGAAAAAATTACAACGAAAACAATAAGCGCGAAAAAGTGAGAAATGCGATATTATTGAGTGAGTTTAGAAATATCCTTACGCATGGATTAATGGGTCAGAGTTTGCAATTACAAAATCAGAGACCCTGCCACAATAGAAATACATAGATAACACTCGAAAATCGAATTTCATTTTTATGAATAAACCAAAACAAAATCAATGTTTATTGCATGCCAACGTGATTAAGAAAAATAGTTATGAATTGATTAAGATAAGATGTTTTAATTTTTCATTACCTTAAGTTAGACCACCATTTAACGGAACACACATCAAAAGTTGGGCAATTCACTAATAAACTAACATGATTTTTTGATTTTTTCTTTGAACACCGTTGAAAAAACTCTGTTTACAAAATACCATAAATATTAAATTAACTTAATATTTCTTAAACTAAATTCTAAAGTCTCAAAACTAAATCTTACAAATAAAATACACACCACACTCCCAAAAAATAATGATAAGTAACAAATCAAGAAATCGAAATAAGGAAAATAAAAAAGGATAAATAATAATCTACAAACAATAGTGAAAAACGAAAAATAAATATACAAAATGAGGTTTAAGATCATATCATAAGGTTGGAAGTAGTTACAAAAATACCATAAATATTAAATTAGCTTAAAATTTCTTAAACTAAATTCTAAAGTCACAAAACTAAATCTTACAAATAAAATACACACCACACTACCAAAAAAATAATGATAAGTAATAAATCAAGAAATCGAAATAAAAAAAATAAAAAAAGGATAAATAATAATCTACAAACAATAATGAAAAACGAGAAATAAATATACTAAATGAGGTTTAAGATCATACCATAAGGTTTTCTTCTTCGTCTTTAAAATTTTAAAAACTTTAAAAAATGATTTGGAAGTAGTCATACGACATATATATAATAATCAAAAGACACCTTTTGGAAGACACCTTTTCGACGAAACAACACGAGTTTGTAAAGACACATTTACGAATTTGTAAAGACACATTTACGAGTTTGTAAAGACACATTTACGAGTTTGTAAAGACACATTTACGAGTTTGTAAAGACACATTTACGAATTTGTAAAGACATATTTACGAGTTTGTAAAGACAACTTTATGGAACACACTCCTACGAAATTTCAATAAAAAAATCTCAACAAATCTCTATTTATAATAATCAAAAGACATGATCAAAAGTCACGATTAAAAGACATGACTTTTGTAAAACGGTTATGTATATAAACGATAGAATACAACTTTATAAAGACACCTTTACAACGAAAGAATACAATTTTATAAAGACACCTTTATATAACACACCCCAACATTGAAAAAATATCAACAAATCTCTATTTATAATAATCAAAAGACATGATCAAAAGTCACGATTAAAAGACATGACTTTTGTAAAACGGTTATGTACATAAACGATAGAATACAACTTTATAAAAACACCTTTACAACGAAAGAATACAATTTTATAAAGACACATTTATATAACACACCCCAACACACCCCTTGAGTCTTTTTTTTATTTTGTTATTATTAGTAGATATTTATTTGTCGTCAAAAATAAAGAAATATTTTTAAAATGCTTACTGGGCTAAGGCCTATTATTAAGACTAATGGGCTTTTGCTCTTTCACTGATTATTATCGATTATAAAGCGTCGGTGATGATCGGACTTGTATTTCACAGCAGAGTCTCTTTTAGAGGTTAAGCTAATCATTCCGTACATCTTCTTCTTCCCAGGTGCGTTTACTGTTTGTTACTCATTATCTACTTTTAACATTCCGATGATTGTTGTCTTAAATCTTTTCCTTTCCATTCGAATCGATTAATTTTGTTATTGCAATCCGATATCTTGTAGATTTGATTTTGATGTTCTGTGTGAAATTTGTGAGGGAGAATCATGTATCATCATTACTCGATTTAGAGCATGAGACTTGTGAATACATTAGTTTGCTTTCGTTCTCGTCGTGTCTCGAAAGTGTAAACGAGACTCTCCGATGCTTTTCGTAGTCATGTGATTCATGTTTGCTATGTTTCTCTGTCTTGTTGGATCATGGTTTTTGGGTTCAATGTGAACTTAAGACATTGTTGAAAATTTCATATTGGTTTTTAGGAAATTATGTTTTTTATGGGTTTTCTGGGATGTGAATGAGATTACATTTTGATGTCCTTTGTTGATTTTAATCGGAGATATCTCGCGTTGATGCTTTTCTTTTCTTTACTGAAACTGAGAAAGCTGAGTTATGTTTTGGTTTTGTTTTTTAGAAAAAAATGGCTGAAGCTTCTGCTGTTGCTCCAAATGCTGAGTTGTTAGATTGGCCAAAGAAGGATAACCGTCGTTTTCTCCATGTTGTCTACCGTGTTGGTAATCTTGATCGCACCATCGAGTATGCCTTACTTTTTCTCATCAATACAGTGTTTTTCATTTTTTTGTAATAAGGGTTGTTTATATTTCCGAGATGATCTTAATGTTTTACCAGGTTCTACACCGAGTGCTTTGGTATGAAGCTGTTGAGGAAAAGAGATGTTCCGGAGGAGAAGTATTCTAATGCTTTTCTTGGTTTTGGACCTGAAGAATCCAACTTTGTTGTGGAGCTGACATATAGTATGCTCCATTTACTCTATTTCCTCTCTTAGCATTGATTCGTTGCTTGTGTTTTATGAATCAAACATTTTGTATATTTCAGATTATGGTGTTAGCTCATATGATATCGGAACTGGATTTGGGCATTTTGCCATTTCAACTCAAGATGTAAGTCATCCTACTTCGATTTTGGGTTTCAAGAGATGAAATAAACGGTTTATTTTTCAGGTCTCCAAAATGGTTGAGACCGTTCGTGCCAAAGGAGGAAATGTCAGTAGGGAACCTGGTCCAGTTAAAGGTGGAAACAGTGTCATTGCGTTTGTGAAGGACCCTGATGGTTACGCTTTCGAGCTTATCCAAAGAGGTCCAACTCCTGAACCACTCTGTCAAGTCATGTTGCGTGTTGGTGATCTTGACCGCTCCATCAAATTCTATGAAAAGGTAATGAAATGCAGTGATAAAAGTAGTTTTTATGCTATTAGTAGGTTTTACATCACTTCTAATTCTCTGTAGGCTCTTGGGATGAGACTCTTGAGAAAAATCGAGAGACCTGAATACAAGGTGAAGTAATCAGTGATGCAACATAGACTAACAATCTAACTTTTCTGAGTTATGCTCAAAGTTTCTTGTTGTTGGGTGAAACAGTACACCATAGGCATGATGGGATATGCTGAGGAATATGAGTCGATAGTTTTGGAGCTAACCTATAATTACGACGTGACTGATTACACAAAGGGGAATGCGTATGCGCAGGTATGGGCTTAAGACTTTGTCTTTAATAGGTTTATGTTCATTTCCTTGATGGCTAACTTGTTTAAATATAATACACAGATTGCAATAGGCACCGATGATGTGTACAAAAGCGGTGAAGTTGTGAAGACGGTCAACAAAGAGCTAGGAGGAAAGATCACTAGAGAAGCCGGACCTCTTCCTGGACTAGGCACCAAGATCGTCTCATTCCTCGATCCAGATGGTTGGAAAACGGTCAGTAACTGATACAAAGATTGTGCGGATTTTCCATGCCGAGTTTTGTTTACAATGTTTGGTTGTTAAAATTTACAGGTTATGGTAGACAACGAAGACTTTCTTAAGGAACTGAAATGAAGAGAGTGATGATAATGGTGTGGAGATCACAAGGCTAAGAAGAAACTTTGATAATAAATATGTGATGATGAAATAAAGGAGAAACTTTAGTATTTTCTCCAATAAGAAGATGTTGTGGTTCGGTATGTGTCTTATGCTATGTTGTTATTTCCCTTTTGTCTATGAGCTAAACTTATGGTTTGATTATGGAATGAAATTTTCAAAACACACGAGAGAATAATCCTTTGTTGGACATTCTTATAAACAAAAATAAACGGATACAATGTTAACATAAAAGATATGTTTATTTGGATTTAACAAAATTTAAGAAAAGAAGAAGATAAAGAGAGAACAATACTTACCACTCAATGGGGATGTGGTTGCTTTGGCTGATGATATTTCCTACTCCACCACCACCAACCCTTTTTCTTTCAATTTTTTTTAATTCTTAAATCACTATTTTTAATCCAATTTTAAATCATTTTAATCCCTAAAAATATATAAAGTCATTTTTGCCATTGATACTAATTTTTTTTATTTATTTATTTGCGATATATCATCATCAGTTACTTGCAATAACACTAAAAAGTGTTAGTATCCGGAAATCTAAAAGAAGCTCCAGAGGCAAAAAAAGTCTCAATCTTTGTAAGATTTCTAAGGGACCCTTCTTCTCTGTGTCTATGTATTTCATTCGCATAATGGTTTTGATTGCATAAAAAACATCTCTTCATCATTGTGATAATGGGTGTTCGATCTCATTGGCGATAATGAATCCAAATCTTATATTTGAAGCTTTCTAGATCAAAAATGTTATCTTTTTGTCTTATAAATTGTATTCCTTTGTATAAGAATACAAATTTTCTTCCAATGTATCAATCACAATCCACTGAATATGACTTTGGTTTTGATTATTCTTTGATCAAAACTGTTATATGTATAGATTGAGGAGAAGATGAGAGGAGGGAGTCTATGGCAGCTAGGTCAATCCATTACCCGTCGTCTTGCTCAATCCGACAAGAAATCTCTGTCACGACGCTACTTCGCCTCTGGTTCTGACTTGAAAAAAACCGCCCTTTACGACTTTCATGTAGCCCATGGAGGAAAAATGGTTCCTTTTGCTGGTTGGAGTATGCCAATTCAGTACAAAGATTCGATCATCGACTCGACGGTTAACTGCAGGGTCAATGGGAGCTTGTTTGATGTTGCGCATATGTGTGGTTTGAGTCTTAAAGGCAAAGATTGTGTTTCTTTCCTCGAGACCCTCGTGGTTGCTGATGTGGCTGGTTTGGCTCCTGGAACCGGGAGCTTGACCGTGTTTACAAATGAGAAAGGAGGTGCTATCGATGACTCTGTGATCACCAAAGTGACTGATGAACATATCTACTTGGTGGTGAATGCTGGTTGTAGGGATAAGGATTTGGCTCACATTGAAGAGCACATGAAGGCTTTCAAATCGAAAGGCGGTGATGTCTCGTGGCATATCCATGACGAGAGATCTCTCTTAGCCCTTCAGGTTTAGCCAAAGTTTGTTTGTTTTATGGTGTTCTGTTATTGCTAAGTACTTGTAGCTATAGTACATTGCGATTTTGAACCTTGTGATGTAGGGTCCTTTGGCTGCTCCGGTGCTTCAACACCTGACTAAAGAAGACTTGAGCAAGCTTTACTTTGGACAATTCCAGATTCTGGACATTAATGGTTCCACATGTTTCCTTACCAGGACCGGGTAATATCTCATGTTTTCACTAACAGCTTTGAGTCAGACGCTATATTATCCTTTTCTTTCTTGGGTCAGGAAAAGTTGTGAAGACCTCACAGGTAATGAGTATGTCTATTTTGGTTTTCAGGTATACCGGGGAAGATGGGTTTGAGATCTCAGTCCCATCTGAGCACACAGTGGACCTAGCGAAAGCAATCTTGGAGAAATCCGAGGGAAAGGTAAGGCTTACTGGTCTAGGTGCAAGAGACAGTCTCAGGCTAGAAGCAGGGCTTTGTCTATACGGAAACGACATGGAGCAACACGTTTCCCCTGTTGAAGCTGGGCTCACATGGGCAATAGGGAAGCGTAGAAGAGCCGAAGGCGGGTTTCTTGGCGCGGATGTGATCCTCAAACAGCTTCAAGACGGACCTACGATCAGAAGAGTCGGTTTCTTCTCCTCGGGACCACCAGCCAGGTCGCATAGCGAGGTCCATGATGAGAATGGTAACAAGATCGGAGAGATCACGAGTGGCGGGTTTAGCCCAAACCTGAAGAAGAACATAGCCATGGGGTATGTGAAGTCGGGTCAGCACAAGACCGGGACTAAAGTCAAGATCTTGGTTCGTGGGAAACCTTACGAAGGCAACATCACCAAGATGCCTTTCGTTGCCACCAAATACTACAAACCAACATGATAAGTTTGTGTCTTCTTCGTCTATGACTTGTCTCTTGTTTCTCTGTTCAATAACTTCTGTTTGATTTGATTCTTGTTTGGCCTGAAAAATGTACAATCTTTTGCCACGAGGGTATTTCTTATTTCACTCTTCTTGAAATGAATTTTAACACATCTATATACAAGTTTTTGGTTGATCATGAAAAGAAAGAAACTTTCTTTGTAGTCTAATGATGAACAGACTAAAACGACAACGTTTTGATAGCAATAAGCCAAAGAAGATAAATATAGGAAACGCTTATAAGCTAAAACAATCGTCTTCTTCGTTATCAAGCAGAAGCCATTGAGACTCGCTTCTGTTCCCATGAGCTTCTCCACGTTTTCTTCTCGCATCTTCCTCAAGCCATTACCCAATACTCTTAAATCCCTAGGTTTGCTTTCACGCCATGTTCAGCCGCGTAAGCATCTCCTCGTAAGAGCCTTCTCCGCTTCGGCCACCGTGCAAGAGATTCCGACCACGCAGACATCAGATTCCTCTGGTATTATTGTTATTACATCGTCAAAAGTCGATTTTGTTTTGTGTATGTGTCTGATTGATTTTGGTTTTTGCGAGTTTTTTTAGCTGCCAAGGCTCAGTGGAAGGCGTCCATTGATTTCAAGTGGATAAGGGATAACAAGGAAGAAGTGGAGATCAATATCAGAAACAGAAACTCGAGTGCTAATTTGGAAGCAGTGCTTGAGCTTTACGAGAACATGGTCAATCTCCAGAAGGTTATCTTAATCCCTTCTCTACTCTTGTTTGCAATTATCTCAATTTTGGATTCTTTGTAATGGAAACATGTAAAGTCAGCTACTTTGAGTGAAGAAGAACTTGTTTGTTTACTATCAAGACTTCAGAGAAACATGTTGAAAGTTGCAAAAAGCTTTATGTATTGTGTGTGTTTTGGTTAGTTACTCTGTGGAGTGTTGGTGACATTGGTTTGTAGATAGTTGAATAAGTTTGCTAGATTTGAGAGATTGGATTAAATTGTTTCCTTTTTTGTTTCTCGGTTAGGCTAATCAAACTATTGCAGATAGCAGGAAGTTGAGGGGATTCGGGAGGAAAGAAACAATGTCGCGAAGAAGATGAAAGGGAAGATGGATCCATCAGAACGTGAGAGACTCGTAGAAGAAGGTAGAATGAGGATACCATTGTGTTTCTTCAGTTCTTGATATTTACGAAAAGGATAATGATAGAGTGTTTCGATTTCAGGTAAGAATCTTAAGGAAAGTCTTGTAACTCTTGAAGAAGACTTTGTGAAGCTTAAAGATGAGCTGCAACAATTAGCACAGTCTATACCAAATATGACTCACCCTGATGTTCCTGTTGGAGGTGAGGAATCATCAACAATAAGAAAAGAGGTACTTAGTTTGTGCTGTCTACGCCGTTTTGCTGCATAATTGTGAAAGGCTTTTCTTTAAAAGATTCATTACTTTATCTCAGGTTGGTAGTCCACGTGAGTTTAGTTTTCAAATCAAGGATCATCTTCAGCTTGGGAAGGATCTAGATCTCATCGATTTTGACTCTGCTGCTGAGGTATACAAATTTTCAAGTTGTCAAATTATCGTTTTAGCATTAGATAACAGACTAAGATCTCATCAGTATCTTTTCTCCTTCATTGAAACACATTAAGTAAACCTTTCTCAAACTATATTGTTGGAGTATTCCCATCTTGCTTTTACGTTGTTCCAGGTAAGTGGTTCAAAGTTTTTCTATTTGAAGAATGAAGCAGTGTTATTGGAGATGGCTCTCCTTAATTGGACATTATCAGAAGTCATGAAGAAGGGTTTTACGCCCTTAACAACCCCTGAAATCGTGAGATCTTCTATTGTTGAGAAATGTGGTTTCCAACCTCGTGGAGATAATACTCAGGTTTCTACACCGCTTGTGTGTTTGATCTGTTTGATAAGCCTATGTTTTCGTTTGTTGACAATCATACTTCCATTGTTCTATATAGGTTTACTCTATTGATGGAACTGACCAATGTCTCATTGGTACTGCTGAAATCCCCGTGGGAGGAATACATATGGATTCAATTCTCCTTGAATCAGCATTACCTTTGAAATACATAGCTTTCTCTCATTGCTTCCGTACTGAAGCGGGTGCAGCTGGTGCCGCCACAAAGTAAGTTAGACCCAAAATTTTAGCCTTTGTAGCATCTGCATCTTCTTGGCTACAATGTATACATGTCTTGCTAAAATGTCCAGACTTTCTCTATTTCGAGCAGGGGTCTTTACCGAGTCCATCAGTTCAGTAAGGCAGAGATGTTCGTTTTATGCAGACCTGAAGATAGTGAATCGTTCCACAACGAACTCATTGAGATTGAAGAAGATTTGTTCACTTCTCTAGGACTACATTTCAAGTAAGAAACTGAGTTCAAGTCTGATGTCTTCTCACCAGGGTTTCTGTCTTCTGGAAATCTAACTTAGACTTTGCAGGACACTGGATATGGCCACCGCGGATCTAGGTGCTCCAGCTTACCGCAAGTTTGACATTGAAGCATGGATGCCCGGTTTAGGACGATATGGAGAGGTAAAAAGAACAAACTCCTGACCTATTTTTTTCGGACCACTAGAACTTAATTTTAGTTTATTCGTAAAACTTGCTGCTTCACTTCTGAGCTAGGTATCGAGCGCATCAAACTGCACAGATTACCAAAGTCGAAGACTGGGAATTAGATACCGTCCATCTGAACCACTTCAGACAGGTCCTAAGAAAGGCAAAACGAATCTTCCGGCTACTAAGTTTGTGCACACTCTAAACGCAACGGCATGTGCTGTTCCGAGGATGATGGTTTGTTTGCTGGAGAATTACCAGCAGGAAGATGGATCAGTGGTGATTCCTCAACCCCTGAGGCCTTTCATGGGAGGCATTGAAGTCATTAAACCCAAGCTTAAATAGTTCTTATGGTTAGCTCTTACCTTGTTGTATTCTTTTCTTGGCTTGGCAGTTGTGACGTATGAATTGAATGTGGTCTCCACAATATTTTTTGATGTATTTGATTGAACACCAATAATAAGAATCTTCATTATCTCAACATTTTGGTAAAGAAACGGTCCTCTCAATGTCAAATCTTTTACAGCCAAAACGAATATATCAGTGTTTTGGCAAATGAGATCACAGTGCAGTGAGCACATAGCAGAGCAAAAAAAATCTATATTCACTGCCTAATATCCTGCAGAAACTACAAAACCTGTTGGTCCTCTGCATTTACATGACTCACAACAAGGAACCAGTATACCTGATTTTTGGTACTCTGATAGGCAACACCAAAGATGCTGAGAAAACTGTCAATCAAGTGAAAGGATAAAAGTTTGAGAAGAGAAGAGTGCCCAGAAGGATATACGCTGCACAGTATGTCCATATCAAGTAAACCCATTTACTATGTTTAGGAGATGCAATCAAATACGATGCAAACCAGTAAAGAGGAGGGCTTGCTGACAAAAACCGTGTTGCAACCTGAAATAACCACAACACACACATGAGGACAGTGAACAACTCATCTCATGAAAACCTGAAATTGTTGTGTTTCTGCCGTTGAGGATTGTAACCTGAACATGCATGACCAAGAATGCCGTGACTGCCATTAAAGTCAAGTGTACAACAAATGGGAAAACATCAGCTGAAAAGTATCCTGATTTTTCTAACGAGTTGGATTCAGCAGCCACATTAGTGGGTGTCGCATCCTTATTTCTGATCGGTTTCCGCTGCCTGATGTCACGGTTTACTCCTACTCAAGGAAATACAGAGGATTCATCAACGTTTGATATTTGAAATATTAAGATACATGATGAAGAAAATGGTACCTTCATTTGTGGAAGTTTTAGCATCTAGTGCAACTGCATCCTTCAAAGAATAAAGCCTTGCAGCAGATCTCTTTTCTTTCTCGGTAGCTTGAAAACCAAGAGAAAGGAAGAGTTCAGGCCGAGACTTCATGTACTTCACAATTGAACACACAGCTAGAGACAGAATTGGAGATGCAAGCAGAAAGTTTGGGAGCTGTTTCAATTGAAAGTATCTAAGGAAGCCTACTCCCCTGTCAGAATCATCGGCGCAAGAAAATAGAGGATAAATATTATATAAAAGAAAGAAAAACTTGCAAGGAACAAGAAAAGTCTATGGTTTCAAAGCAACTAATTACCAATAATGACTCTGAATGAAGTTGTATAACAAAGGTACCCTTGCTTTGCACCAAGGCCTCAATTCATCTAGCTTATGTCCATGACAAATGTTGTAGTATCCGTAAGCTTGAAATGCGACAAAAGGAAGACAAATGCAAATGCATCTAAGAAATCCAGCAACCAAAACCTGTACAGCCAACTGGGAAGAGAAACAAACCATTATTCAAGTCATACCTTTCAAGAGTTCACAACACTATAGTCCAAGTTATGGCCATAACATTTGAAACTCGAGTGAAATAAGTATAACTCACAGAAACACGCCTTTTCTGATAGAAAGCTTGATAAGCTTGGTGCATTGTCTGGAAACAGATATAACCAGAATTAAGGATTCCATTGGACCTTGCACAACCAGAGAGAGCAAACCAGACAGCAGCTACATTACTAGTACCAGATAACAAGTGATACACGCCTCCTATCGAAAAAAGAGCGTAAAGACTTTCCGAGTATCTGAAAATCACAAGGAAAAACTTCAGTTTAGTTACCCATTCTCAAAAGATCCAACATTTTTTAAAAGATCATTGCTTGAAAATACATTACATTGATGAATAAAATACAGACGCCGGATTGAAACAGAACATAACCGAAGCTCTGAATGATGCTTCTGTATCCTTCAAGACAATAGCTGAAACCCTGTTAGTAATCACACATGTAAGAGTAAGACACTTCTAATATAACTTGAGAGCAATTCAAAGCTATTGAGCTTGTACCTGAAAAGATAGATAGCAGCAAATACAAAGGCTAAGTTGCTGACAACATATCCAGACAAAGCCATTACAGCTCTAACACCAATAAACGGAACCAAAGGCGCAAAAACTAAAACCACAAGAACCAATTTTTAATCATAAGTCAAATCTCAAGGATCCATTGAGTAATGATAAAGTGTGTAGATTTGATTGAAAAACCCGTGTGAGAGAGAAGATAGATGAAGAAAGGAAGCAGAGGCAAGAAGGCGTAAGTCTGCTCATACTCGTATCCACACTGTGTGATCCGGAGAAAATACACACTGTCCCACACGACGCCGTTTTCGAGGGTCTTCGAGATTGCGTTAGCTATAAACAGTGGAGGAGGAGAATCTCCGGCGACGTCTTTGTGATGCAGACAAGGCGGGTCGATCGCGGCGGATGTATCGTACGGTCGGATAAAGCTCCGCCACAAGATGGTTAAGAAGAGAACTAAGAGTCGGGAGAAGATTGCGTATTTGATCAAGAGGATCTCTTTCCTTGATTTCGAGCTTGATTCCATAGCTTTCGCCATTGATCAGAGAAGAGAAGGAGGCAACTCCTCAAATGTCCCTTTCTTATAAAGTGTAATCTCAAAAGGACAATGTATTTCTTTTACATAAATAAAAATAAAAATAAATATGTAATTACCAAAATTTATGTTGAAGTTAAGATATTTACGAGTTTTACCTGGGTATTACCCACCCGACCCAGATACCCAACTAACTATCCGAAAATTAAACCCAACCGAAATTTATACCAATTTTTAAACCGAAAATTTTGGTTATTATAGATAAACCAAAATCGAAACCCACCTCAATCCATTTAAACCAATTTGAATATATATGTTAGGAAAGGAAAAATCAACAAATCATTATTACCAAGTTTTCCTCTTTTCCCATCTCAAGAACCCTAATTTCAAAATCGAAAATTTTGAGCAATGGTGCAAACGAGGCGGGGTAAAAGGAAAGAAAATCCTTTAGACCCAGATGATGACGATGTATTAATGGTTCACTACACGAAGAGTGTAGAAAAGGCGAAGAAGCGAGGAAAAAGGAGAAAAAGCGGCCGAGAAGACCGTCGCTTCGCCGCTTCCGCCGCTTCCGTCGCTTCCCCCGCTGACGTCGCTCCCGCCGTTCCCGACGCATCTCCCGCTTCCGCAAGTCCCGCCGATACGGACGATTTTGCAACCCCTCCCCTGAATGCATGCGATGTTGAAAACGACTCAGAAAAAACAATTTCTGAATCGACTAAAGAAGAAAGTGAAGAAGTAGAAGAAGAAGAAGTTGGCGAAGAAGAAGAAGAAGTTGGCGAAGAAGAAGAAAACATTGAAAAAGGAGAAGAACGAAGAGGAAGAAGAAGAACAAGAGGAAGAAGAAGAAGAGATAGAAGAAGTAGAAGAAAACTCATCGATTTTGATTCGGACGATGCGAAGTAAGTTTGATTCATTGTTTTTTGGTATTGTGTACAACTAGGAAAACTTAGGATTATTGGGTAATTTATTTTGAAACATTGGTCTTATACTAGTAAAACTTATGATTATTGTTTAATAAATTTAATTACATTTCGTGTAATACTAGAAAAACTAAGGAATTATGGATAATAAAATTATTAACATTGTGTATAATACTAGAAAAACTACGGATTACTAGATAATAGATTGACTAAAATTTGGTGTAGTAATAGGAAAACTACGTTTTATTGTATTCAGTTTATGAAGTGTTTTTTATTGTCTTGCAGGAAATTGAGGCAATCAAACCATCACAAATGTTCTTTCCCCCATCGAGTACCGAAACAAATTAAGTTAGGGACAAGGTGTTTCATCGTAGACGCAATCAAGACGTTGAAAACGCTGGAGCCGAGTCTGTCTAACATAGAGAGGAAGTGGTTTGAGGAGCATCCCCAATTCGGGCACATTTTTCACATGAAGCGGAGAAGAACCACAAAGTTCGGGGAATGTGGATGCTTGTTAATGAGGACGGTTAAAACCAATAAGAGGAGAGAAGTGTGGTTCATCGTCAATGGTGTTCCAATCCGTTATGGATTGCGAGAACACGCATTGCTATCGAGACTTAACCGTTGCAACTATCCTCTTGACTACAAAAAGGCCGGTGGGACAAAGTTTGTGGATCGGCATTTCAAGAACGGAGAATCCATAAGGTTGGAGGATGTGAAAGAGAAACTGGTTAATATGGGACCCCATAAAGACAGATTGAAGATGGCGGTTCTATTTTTCTTATCAAGTGTTGTTTGCGCGCAAACAAAAGTAGGGAAAGGTGCGAGGAATGTATTGGAATTCTTTCAGAGAGCAGTAGATGATCTTCATTTCTGCAAAATCTTTCCATGGGGGAGATACTCATATGAGTACATGTTGAAAGAGATCTCTCACACCATGGACCATTTTGGAGGTGTGGTGAAAGAGCATGCGTTATGGCCTCAACCAGGTTTTTGTGTCCCATTAGAGGTAAGTTAGATCATGTAAAATTATTGGTGTTTTGTAGATTAGTATTGTTGAACAATGATGTTATGAGAAAATTATTGTTGTTTTGTAGATTCTAGCATTCGAGGCGATTCCTAAACTGGCAAATGTGTTTAGAGAACCTGTTGAAGGAGCTGATGCGAATTGTCCCAGGATGTGCAAGTCCGCATTCAAAACTAATGGAATGAAAGGGATGTCACTTTTGGATATAAACAAAGAACTTGGGGCCGAGACTGTAAGTTTACTTATCCTCTTTATCTTGTGAACTTAGGTAATACTAAGATAGTACTTAGATAAGTAGAACTAAGGTAATACTAAGGTAGTACTTAGGTAGAACTAATGTAATACTAATGTAAGTTTACTTATGTTTTGACGGGATATTGACGGCATCATCCACGTCATTAATGCGAAGAAGATCAATTGTTGGATGATATTTTGGAAGTTGATGATGATGTTGATGAGTTTGATCTAGCCATTGATAGTTGGGAAAAACGCAATAAAAAAGGTTTAACAATCTTTTTCAAAGACATGTACGATGAAGATGTTGCAGCGCGAGAAAAAGAGCAAGAACAGACAGCAGCTGTTGCAGTGGAAGTTGAGGGAGGTGAGAAAAATGTTGATGTATTGAAAAAAATGAAAAAAATGATGAAAGTAATAAAGAGAGTTGAGAAGACGACTCATGAATTGGGAAACAAAATTGATGCATTGGGTGAGAGATTGACACCATTAGAGGTGTTTGTCAATGAAGCAAGTGGTTCGAGGAAATTGAAAAAAAGAAAGAAGTGAAGAACTTTCGGTTTATGTGGTTATGCAATACTTTTGGATTTGTGTACTTTTAAGTTATTTATGATTTGTGGTACTTTCGGAATTGTGGTACTTTCGGAATTGTGGTACCTTGTTTTTGTTGAACTTTGTTTGATTTATGTTACTTTTGGATTTGTGTTACTTTGTTTTCTAGTACTTTATGTTTTTGTTTTGTGGTATTTTATGTTTTGTGGTACTTTTGAAAAGTTTTACACAGTTTTACGCAGTTCAACTCAGTTTTACGTACTTCAACACTTAATCAAACCAAACAAAAGTTCAACACAAAAGACTTAACATAACACTTAACATAACACTTAACATAAAACCCAAACCGAAAAAAAAGTTCAACACTTCAAGTATGTGGTCCAGCAATAAGCTTCTTGAGCTTTTCAATCTCTTCAACCAATTTTTTCACCTCACTCCTTAACTTTTCAACTTCCTCCTGAACACCGAAAACCCATGGTTGACGAAAGTGCAACCCATCGTCCTGAACGATGAACATAGTTTCACTTAGTAAATTATTGTGTTACTCAGTTATACACAGATGTGAAATTAAAAAAAAACAGATGTGAAATTTTACACAGATGTGAAATTAACCTCGTATTTCTTGTAGGTGAAGTACCTTCTCCCTGGTAAGGTATCAAAATCTTCTCGATACTTTGGAGTTGGAGAATAATCGTGAATGATATCTCCCCCACATGGACACCTAGTTGGAATCCCGTATTGTGCATCGGCAACATAAAATCGCCTCTCGTAAAGTTGCTTATTCTTTTTCATCTCACGTCTCTCCTCGTATGGATCCATGAATTGAGAGATTTGAGAGAGATTTGAGAAAGAAAAGAGATAAAAAGAGAAGAAAGGAGAAGAAAAACGTTGAACAAGAGAGAAAGAGAGAGAAATGAGGAGAGAAATGGAGTGAAATGTGTGTTAAATAAAGTGGCAGACATGACCCTAGAATCTAGGCGAGAAAATTATGACAAAATCGGCTTTTTGACCATTCTTGGATCAAAACAAAATTTGGGCGCCAAAACGAATTTTGGTTTCCCTCCAAAAAAATACACATAGTTCTACCCTTGTTTTACGGAGTTTATTGTTTTACAAAAGTTCTTCATAGTTCTACTTTTCATGATTTCATGGTTTTTTAGTTTCACCCATAAAATTATATTGTCAAATTAGTTTTACGTTTTACAAATCTTCATTAAAATTTAGTAATATGTGGTTCATGCAATAATATATTAGAAATCAACGTTTTGTGGAAAAGTCATTTTAAAAGTTGTTCTCACTAAGAAAGTGTTCCTATAAAGAACGTAGAATGTACAATAGATTTTTTTAAAAATGTGTGTTTTCACATGTTTTTCTGAATTTTGATTTTGTAAACTATGTTTTCACTCAAATATAATAACAAAAGTGTTATATTACAAGTTTTATACTTAATTGCATTCAAATACAAAATCAATGAAATCGAAGAGTAGTATTAATTCATAGTGTTCCACAGTACTACATAAGTTCAACAAAACAATCATAATATTACATAAGTTTAACCAATTGAATCCAAAACGACATGTTCCAAACAATCATAATAATACATAAGTTTATTCACTCGGATAACGACACGTTCCAAACAACAACCAATTGAATCCAAAATTTTGCCTAGGTCGCCTTTTGTTTTGCGTCCTTTTACGTCGTTCTACAACGGATGGCTTCCTCTTATCCTGTTTTCTCCCCTTCTTCTTGATGCGATCTTTTGGTATCACCTGGCGTTCTCGGATGTAATCCGGTACGTTCCAATCAGCCTTGTCAGGCACCGGATAAATGGTCGAGAAATAAGCTTGTCCCCACGGTTCTACCCGTAATACTCTGAACACAACTCACGATATGGTATTAGGCCTTCACCATGAATGTCGTTATTAATCTTAAATAAATAAGCGGCGAGGCCGTGCAAACAAGGATACTTGTCGTAATCATACACCTTGCAGGAACAAGACTTCTTCCTCAAGTTAACCAAATAATGCTTACTATCGTCGGTGTCCGTTACCTCGAACTCAAGCTGAAAACTATTTAGCTCCCGCACCGGTGTTTTATCGGCTTTGGACCACATATTGTGTAGGTGGTTTTCGACAAGAGGAACAAGTTTGGTGTTAATCGACGCGGCGATAACTTCCTTCCGACGTTGGTTAAACCACCGAGAGATTGTACCAATTATTGTATCTAACATCGGTATCAAAGAATACCTCCTCGCGTCCTTAAACAAGCTGTTCATTGACTCCACACTGTTGCTTGTGTCTAAATTGTATCTATCACGCGGGAAAAATACCCTAGCCCAAGTGTCTTTCTCTGTCTGCTCTTCCACATACTTATATGCTGAAGGATATCGCGTCTTGAATAATGCGTACATAGACTCGAACTCAGCCATCGTGAAGCACCTAGCTAACTCCATAAATCTCCACCCGACAACGGCTTTGTTGGTGTTACTAGCATGACCTCTTACGTTCTGAGACATATGCCATATACAATGTCCATGATGAGCTTGTGGAAACACAGTAGCTACAGCCGCAATTAGGCTTTGGTTTCTGTCGCTCATAAAAACTAATTCGGAAGAGTCCGCTATAACACTTCTGAGCATCTCGAAAAACCAAGTCCAACTAGATTTATTCTCACCGTCGAGTACAGCAATAGCAAGAGGATAGTGGTGACGGTTAGGATCTTGAGCTTTTGCGAATACTAGTACACCACCATACCCGTTCTTCAGAAACGTAGCATCCACAACTATCACTTTTCTCATCACCGCAAACCCATCAATACAAGCTCCCAACGCTATGAAAAGGTACTTGAACTTACCTGCCTCATCCAACTCCACACTTGTTTTTGTTCCTGGATTAGCCTCCTCTAACATGTACAAGTAGCTAGGAAGCATCTTGTAGCTTTCTTCAGAACTACCACGCAAATGACTAATAGCCAGATTTTTCCCTCTCAACGCCGTAGAATAAGATACTTTTACACCAAGTTTAAGGTGTATGAGATCGATGATATCTCGGGGAGGAGGGGTTTTCACTTTACCTGGATATTCCTCATTCAAAAAATATGCAACTAATTCTGCTGACCCTCTCCTCTTGCTTTGGCTAATTTGACTTTGACTAGTCCGAGAGCAAGAATGCATCCCCACGTACCTCCCGATAGAAAACGGTTCGGTGTTTGTAATCTTTGCGGCTCTCAAACCCCATTTGCAACTTTCTATACAACATTTTATCACCAAACGTATAGGATCCGACTTTTCGTTACATAACGAAAGCATTTAACAAATGCGGCTCTATCCACCAATTCTTGAATTGCCTTCTTGTTTGGAAACTCTTGAAGGTCGATCAAACCCAATCCATCTTCCCATTCCTCTATAATCTGACTACATTGTTCTACGAATGGTTCCCCGTCATACTTATCACCATCCATATTCGTCTCATTCGCGTTGTCCTTCTTACCCGCATTGTCCGCCTCACCGCGGTGTATGTCTCATCGGCCGTGTAAGGATCACCTCCGTGTTCATATCATCATCATTCTCTTCTACATTGGCTTCCACATCTTCTACGTAAGGAGTTATGGCATTAAGTCCTATTTCATCATCATTTACATCCATCAGTTCGTAATTCATACCAACGGAACTTTTCCCCACTCTTGAAAGCTTCTCTAACTCGTATAATCCACTCGCCTCTTCCACAAACAAAAGAGATCTACGGTTATCTCTATCAATGGTCGTTAGATAAGCGAACAAATCCTCATCATCACAAATATTTAGTCGCTCCTCACATCCCACCACCATCGGTATGTATTTCAGTGACAATTTTACTTTGCTTTCATCCAACGCAAGCTTTTTATACAACCTTTCTTCAATCATTGCCAAACTTATATCCTCAACCGCTGTCTTCAATATTACACAATACATGCAATCTTTATATTTGAAGTTTATGTTCACGTGTTTCGCCATTGTATCCTGCAAAAACAACAACATAAAGTTCTAGTTAAACCACGTCGTCGCAGTTTTACCTAGTTATCTAAAGTTATATTAAGTGTTACATTTTGTATTAATTATCAGTTCTACTAGTTATACAAAGTTTTACATATTATATTACAATTATCAGTTGTACTTGTTATACTAAGTTTTACATATTATAAATCGAAGTATCAGTTCTACTTGTTATGTTAAGTTTTACATAATATATTCAAAATTATTTTCAGTTTTGGGTACGAACAATTCGTTGAGAAACAGAGATGATTGTATTAAATTCGATTCTTTGGGTAATACATATCAATTCAATATTCTGCAATCAACCACATTATCTAATTATATCAATTTGCATTAGATCTATTAAAATATATTCATCAAAATCTTTTTATAAAAACCACTAATATGCTTACCTTGATGACGAATTACGGCAAGGAAGAAGACGAGAAGATCGCCGGCTTGCCCCGCACAATCGTCGCCGGAGAAGATGGAAGAAGGAGGAGCAGGTCCGCTATCGACGACGGAGGCGACTCGGTGGTAGCGACGACGACGAAGAGAGGGAGGTCCGACGAAGAGGAGGGAGGTGAAATTTTTTTATTTTGTTTTTATTTTTAATCCAAACCAAAACCAAAATCAAAACCAAAATTATTATACCCAAAATAAAAAACTAACCCAAACCAAAATCCATAATTTATATTTATTTATTTTATTTATTTTTAATAAGGGTAAATTCGTAATTTATGAGTGAAAGGGGCATAGGAGATTAAAGTGGATATAGGAGATTTGTCCCCTATCAAATAGGGGCTTTTGAGGTGTTGCCTCGAAGAGAAGACGTTGCAGGGAAATATCTTCTCAATAACCCCTATCTCTATATTTCAAATCTAATAAGGACATTTTTTATTTTTTTCGCTTTTTTAATTTTATAGGACACAAAAAAATTTATTTTTAAAATCTGAAAACGACAATATTTTTTATTTAATTTTAAGAATTTTATAAAAATATTTCAAAAATCAAAAAACAAATTTAAAAAGTTTTTCCGAAAATCATCCAAATATGATTATAAATTCGATTTTTTCAAAAAATTTAAAGTTTAGAAACTAAAATCTTACCATTTGGGTTCGCAAACCCTAAACCAAGACTCCTGGATTAGTTTAGGGTTTAGATTTGTCAATTTTTGAATTTTTTTGAATTTTTTTAGTTAAAAAAATAAAAAAGGGCATAAGAGATTTTTGAGGGTATAGGAGATTTCAATTGCAGAAATAAGGGCATTTGAGAAGTTGCCTAGAGATGTACATTAAGTTTCAAACCTTCTGAATTGAAAAGAGGGTTTTTGATGAACAAAACAAACGCTTTATTATGCGTTATAAACGCTGACGCTAAATGAGACAAGCCACGTCAGCGAAACATGTAACCTAAACGCGTCATAAAAACCCAATCGCATCGCAGAAATTGATCGTCATAAACCCTTTATTAAAACAAAAGAAGAAAGGATAATCGTCTTCTCCAGATTCTCAGATCTTTGAATCGAGAAAGAATAATTCTATTGCTCGAATCAGGTTTTTTCCTATATCCATGCTCAAGTGTTAGTTTTTCATAATATCTCTCTCTCTAGCATGGACAATTTTGTTCAACATTTGCGACTTCTTTTAGGAATGGTTTTGTTTGTGATCGATTCTTTATAACTTTCTTAAGATGTTATTGAGTATATAGATCAATTGCTTGTTAGATCTTTGATTTATGTAGAATTTGATTGTTCTTCTGTATAGTTTTGTCAAATATAGATTACGAATTTGATATATGCAGCAGAGGTTTGTGACAGATTGTGGATTTGATTCCACAGAAGCTTGAATTTGTTTAAATGATGATAAATTTTGGTTTGTGATTTTCTCTGTGTGGAAAGGATTCATGTGTCTTGTGTTTTGTAGTTTTTTGAAGCAAAGATGGTGAAAATGACATCTATAGCTCGTGTTACTGATGGGTTGCCTCTAGCAGAAGGGCTTGACGATGGACGCGATTTACCAGATTCCGAAATGTATAAGCAACAGGTCAAGTCTATGTTCAAGAATCTCTCCAGAGGTCAAAACGAAGCTTCGAGAATGTCGGTTGAAACTGGCCCTTATCTTTTCCAGTATCCTTTAACGTCTCGTCTTTTTTACCGTTTCTTCTTGTTTCGTGTTCTTCTAGCTGAATTATTTGGTGATTTGATAGATTTCATATTGAATATTAGTGACCAAGAGTTGCAGCTGGATAGTCTACTTTATTAGGAAACCAAGCATCAAAATATATATGCTTCCTTGACCAGAAAAACTTTAGTTACATTATAGAAGGACGTGTTTGCTACTTGACAATGTGCGACCGCTCTTACCCAAAGAAACTCGCGTTTCAATACCTGGAAGATCTCAAGAATGAGTTTGAACGTGTCAATGGTCCTAACATTGAAACCGCTGCTCGACCTTATGCCTTTATTAAATTTGGTATGTGTACTTGTATATTCTCTTATGTAATTCATCAGTATCTTGGAAGCATAAGCTTCTTATGGGTTCTCACTGATTTTTCTACTTTCCTTATTTGTGTAGATACCTTCATACAGAAAACCAAAAAACTATACCAAGACACTCGCACACAACGAAATATCTCCAAGCTGAATGATGAACTCTACGAGGTTCATCAAATAATGACGCGGAATGTGCAGGAAGTCTTAGGTGTTGGTGAAAAGCTGGACCGTAAGAGAGCAAATCTATTCCTTCTCCTATGACCAGATATTAAGCTTTAAGAACATTATTCACCATTTCTACTTCTTGTTTTTAATGCAGAGGTGAGCGAGATGTCGAGTAGGCTAACATCTGAATCTCGCATATATGCGGACAAGGCTAAAGATTTGAACCGCCAGGTTAGTTTTGATCATATATGTTACACAATGCAGCATTGATCACACGTTTTGAGATGCTCTCATTGCTTATGATTATGATTTAGATTATAGCTCATCATATATAGTTCTGACTTCTGAGACATTTCGGTTTGATAAAACCAGGCTTTGATCCGAAAATATGCACCTGTCGCAATCGTGTTAGGGGTTGTTTTTCTACTGTTCTGGGTCAAGAACAAGCTATGGTAAGGCGATTATCGTAATTTAGCAGACTTCACCGGAGATATATCAGTCGTCGGCGCAAACCTCCCAAAAACATCTTCCTTATTTGAATGAGAAACCTTTGACACATTTTGTACTTTTGTAGTAATGCAATTTGTTTTGACCGGTCAATACAATCACTTATTAAAACCAAAATCAAACTAAACCGGATTTTAATTGGATTTTTTTTGGGTTATAATGATAAGTCATAGCTCTTGATCAATTTTGCAAAACTAGTTATAATCAAGGGACTAGTAAACAAAATCTGTGAGACTTTAACAAAAGGTAGGCTATTTTTTCTTTCTTAGTGACTTCAACTTCGCTTCTTCGTATTTTCCGACGAAAAAGTTATCTCCATCGTTAGATTAACACAAAGGAAGATGCAGCAATTACTGTTCGCCGTTGTGATGTTCGAGGTTGTTGTGATAATGGCGCTTTCCTTCAAGACGCCGATTCGGAAGCTGTTGATAATGAGCTTAGATCGTACTAAGCGTGGTCGTGGCCCTGTGGTGATTCAGACGGTTTCGTTGACGGTTTTCATCGTTCTGGTGACGAGCGTATATAGTATTACGAAGATCCAGAAGCGTTGGATCGAGGAAGGTGCGATGAACCCTACAGATGAGGTTATCATGGCTAAGCATCTCCTTGAATCTACTCTCATGGGTAAGCCTCTTCTCTTCTTCTATTGGATCTGTTTTTTGCTCGTATCTATAGTCAGATTTTGCTTCTTATGAACCGGAATTACTGTTTCTAGAGCTGAGAATTGGAGATTCATGTATTGTTTTCAGGAACTGTTTAGTGGAAGTGTATGTATCTGTTTTGCAATTTCTTGAATGTTTATGATCACTAGTTATGGATCTTTACACTGATCCATGTGGTTCTTGTATGGTTTTGTAAATCGAGTTTCGGCTTCTTTGGTTTCACTTTTTGTTTTTCTTTATGTGACTTGGGATTCTCTCTTCTCCTTTGGTAAAACCATAGTTGTGTGTGTTTTACTCTTTCCAGGTGGTTTTCTTTTCCTTGGGCTAATGATAGACAGGCTGCATCATTACATGAGAGAGCTACGTATAAGAAGGAAGATGATGGAAGTTATAAAGAAAGAAGGAGCAGGGTTGGAAGGTATAAAGGCCAGAGCTTTGGATGAATTTAAAACCTTGAAAGAGGAATTGAATTCGCTTCGAGAAAGGCAAAACCAGCTGTGTCGTGAGCTTGAGACAAAGGCGAAAGAGATACGAACTGAGAAAACCAGTGCCGTTGCACTACAAAAGCAGTCTGAAGGGTTCCTTATCGAGTTTAACAGGTTGCTCGAGGAAAACCAGGGTCTTCGAGACCAGTTGCACACTGCGGATTCGAAACTCTCGCGTTCAAGCAGCAAGAAGAATACTTGAGCTACTATCGTCTTTTGTTATCTGTCTTTAGATTATTGTTGTCTTGGGAGTTTCGTTGTTACATATTGTTAACATGGAAGTGGTGGGGGAAAGGTTTAAGTATACATAGCAGAGATAGGTTTGCTTCTTGATTTGGTGTTGGTTAAAGTAGAAAGTATCTGTAGCTGGTCCATTTTGCAACTATTCGTGTTGATTCTTATTTCCTTCTATATATATGGTGGTGGTTTCTCTTTTAAGTTTCTTTTACTCGATTCTTCATAATGTCTCCAGAGTCGGACTTTTTATTTATAAGTTTTTCACCATCGAAACAGACGAAGGTATTTACAAAGCCAATGCCTTCAAAACTACAAAGGCCATCTTTTTTTTTTTTGTTCGTTAGGAAAACAACAAAGATAAAAGTAGTTGTGCCACCTAGGACTCAGTCTTTAACACAAACCCCTCCAGACAACAAACAACACAACACTTGGAGACGCAGATTGTTCACTTAAACCACACTAAAAACCCAAACCATCCATGAAACAGTGTTTACGCAGCCTCTGCAAACCCGACCTGCTCTTTACCAAAGTCAAACACGGTGTGGTACTTTCCCATGAACACATCTCCAAGGATCCTGCCACATTTTACCACAATGGTTCAGGTTAGAAAAAAGGAGGGAAAACAAGAAAGTGAATGAAAATGTGTAGTGTAGAACTAAGGATTTACCAGAGAGGTCCACGAGGGGGAGCAACGTCTAGTGCAATAAAGCCGCTGATGCACTGTGCTGCAGGGCCTTCACCAACCTTCAGAACATACTGCTCACACAACACAAGCAACAAGAGATTAGATGGGGATAATACATTCAATTCATAGCTACAAGAATCTTGTTCTTAATCGTACCTCCTCTGGGTTAAGATCAAAGACTTTGCCTCCAATAGTGAGTGAAACAGTGGGCATGGTCGAGAGTTGTTCACAGTCCACTGCAGATTCACCCATTGGGCTGGGGAGACGATCGCATAGCTGTCCAGAAAAATCAACATTAGCTAACCAAACAAGATCAGGAAAAGAATCGGTTCAACAGAAAGATGTTGTAGTGAACACTTGTTGTTTTACCTCGTTGATGTAGTTCAATATGCGTTCCTCGGTCATGTTCTGCCTCAACTGGCTCTGTATCCAAACAACTGCCATCTCACATGCAGAACACCCGGCGTCTCCCACACCATTAGACAATTTGGCGTTTTCCTTGTCAACCACCGACTGAATGCCCATGCTATACAATAAAAGAATAATTATAGTAAATAAACAGCAGACCGCAACAGAAAAGAAAACCAACATGTCGAAGATAATGGACTTAATTGCAATCTCCATAAGTTATATTGCAATCTCCATGAATTATAGCTTCTTTGTGATACGAAGGAAAGCACTAGAAATGTACCTGACACCGTGGGTACCATCAAAAGTACACAGACCAATCTGGGAGCAGATCTTCTTTGGGTTGGTCTGTAATAATCAAGAGGAACAGTAAGTCAAAATCATCTGCATAACAAGTGTTGCATACACAGCATATGATTTTTTTCCCAGAGATTTATAAGCTAGTCCAAGAAGCATACTTACCTCAGATAAAAGTAGATCAATAATTGTCCGCCCATACTGACTAACAACAGTCTTGCACTGCTCGCTAACAACTCCAGACGCTCCAATAGCATGGTTTATCATGGTGATTATAGTCTACACAAAGAAAACAAAAATATGAGTGTATTACTACCAATACTATTCTTAAGAAACACATACAACCCCTTCAGATTCTTGCTTACTGTTGGACCCGCAAGCAAAGACGTTCCAGAATCTGCTATCGCAGAACAGCCACTTTCACAGAATCCTGAATTGAAAGTAACAGAAACTTTAGATCCATAGATAAATAGTAAAACCTTTAGAATTTGTTAGGGGCAGCTATATATATTACAAAGAACGAGGCACATTAATGTTACACATACCGGTGGGAGCACTGCCAATGAGAACATCACCCATGTCAAACTGTTACTCAGAAAAAAAGACTTAGTTAGATCATCTCAAGAAAACTTTTGTGAGAAACCAGACAAGAAACCAATATATCACTAACCTGCCAGTAACCCTTTTGTGTCACAGGGACATATGTATGTTTTCCCTTGAAGTGTTTTGGATCAACACCTCCAAATACAAGTTCACCACCTTCGTCATCTGCGGCGTTACGGTTAAACCAAAATGAAAACACCGGCTCCTTGATAAGGCCTTGTTTGAGCATATTGTACCTGTAAAAACAAGACATTTTGGTATGAGATAAACACTTCACCAATGTAATAAACTCAACCTAATGAAGAGAACAGTTGAATCCATACCAAAGAGGAGCAGCATTTCCAACAGAGATCTCTTGAAATCCAAGACCAAGGATACCATCAAACTTAGCTACAACAAATGTTATACCAGGCTCCTTGGTTGCCTCAATAAACTCCTGAATAGATAAAGATCGTTGTAAGAACAAATATCAACAATGTAACATTAATGTGTGGTTTAGCGTTGAGTAGGGTAGGATAGATAGTTTACCTGATCCTTGACAACTAAATCGCCAACTGTGACTGCGTCGTTGCTAAAAAATCCAGAGATTGCCCCAGTGCCATAATGAATTGCGGCGGATTTCCCTGCATCAAAGAAGAGTTAGTTGCAACTTTTCAGCTCACATCAGCAGTGATGCTAGGATCTTTTCAGAGATGTGACAAAACACAAAAAAGCTATCTACCCCATATTTCCAAAACCCAAAAAGGCTAATAAAGAATGCACAACTAATTCAGGAACCATGTTTTAGATAGAGAAGAGAACGGACCATTCTTCTCATATGTGCTTGAACGCGAAGACTTGTATTTGGGATGAAGGATACACGCAATCTACATAACGGACAAAACAAGTTAATTCCACTTGTCAAAATTATCTCAACAAAAACTACCATTAACAAGTATAGACCAAATGTTCCTCACCGAGAAATAGCATTTAGCTGATGGCACCCAGAGGTTAGAGCTTCCGGTGTCAAAAACCACAGTGAACTTCTGAGGTGGAGTACCAATAGCGATCTCGCCGTAGTACTGAGCATCCAAGTAATTCTTCAGCGTGACAATGTCCTCATCTTCAGAATCTCCAAGACTGTAAGCTCTCAGGGGCTTGTCTTGCTTGGAACCAACGCGTGCTGCAATACGGTTTTTGGGATCCAACTTGAGCTTCTTCAGACCAACTCTGACGGTACCATCATTGCTCTCAGATGAAGCAGAAAGAAACAGCAGGAACGAAACAAAGAGTGTAACAGCAACAGCTCTAGAGTATATTCCCATTACACCTGATCATTGACAACAAAGAAGGTCAGAATCAGGAAAGTATAAAATCAGAATACAGACAAAACCATAAAAGTCAACCAAATTATATGATGTACTATAAATTTGGATAAGGACTAAGTGATAAAGAATAGATTACGTTACACTTTTACTTAGTCCTCCTTAAGTAGATAAAGATGGTCAGATGGACAAGGTAACACGCATTAAATCAACCAATAACGTGTAAGAATAAATTAATGTATAACGGCAAATAATAAGATCAGAAAACTAAGAACCTGATTACAACAAAAAAAAACCTAGAAAACCATCATCCAAAAAAACCTTAGACAAATTCAACAAGGATAAAAATAGGAAAGATTCAATCAAACAAAATTTCTAAAAAAGGAAACAATCCACTGAATATTGTAACATATGATGTTGGGCTAAGAATCATGAATCGAAAATCAAACACAGAGAAAATACGAATCTAAGCGAAAATCAAACAAACCTAAAACCTCCGATCAAATACATACCGATGCAAAAAACGATGACTAGTAAAACCTAAATCAAACACGAACAAAATACGAATCTAATCAAGACTATTTATCAGATCATGCATAAGAACAAAGTGCTATTCAGATCCACATCGGAAAAAATGGCCAAAATCGGCAACAAAACACTAACCTAACCAGATCGGGCAACGAATTTATGGAATTAACTAAGAGGAGAAGAAGATCAACGAAAATAAACTAAGAAGAGAATCGATATTAGAGAGCTCACCAAAAGCAACAAGATTCTCAGAAAATTGAGGGAAGAGAGAAGGAGGAGTGAGATATTTATCGAAGAAAGTTTTGTCTATGACGAGAAGGCTATGCTAAATTAACCTAACTGTCATATAAGGGAGTAAATGGCAATTACAGCTGGGTCCCACTGTTATTATCGCTTCAAAAGATTTAATAAAATAAAAATAGATATTTCGTGTACAACAATTTTCCGATATTAGCCGTTAGATCTTTGACAGATGAACGGTCAGATTTTCATCGTTGACGAATGGATAGGAATGTGTAACGTCGCAGTCACGTGCTTACGAACGTTAAGAGGAAGACAACGTGTGTTCTTCTCAAATCTCAACCGTTTATTTTAGAGGCTAAAGCCCATCTGAATATTGTTTTTTTTTGGGCCTAGTATAAGCCCATATTTTACTTGTTTAAGTGGACAAAAAAACATAAATAATTCCTCTTATGAAACTTTTAACCTAAAAAGATACCTAAAAAAGCAAACAGAAACCTAAAAATAACTAATTGAAAAGATTGATTCTTAAACTCCTTATCAAGACATTCCAAGCTTACTCAACACTTCACACACAACCAAATTTGTATAATGTCTTAATCAAGATCTACCCCAAAAATATCATATCAAAATACACTTAAACTTTGTAAAACAATGTCACCACTTCACTACTATATACTCTCCATATTCATAACTATCCTTCTTAATTCACCAACAATAACATCACAATCAAACCTATGTAGATCTTCTTGCGGCGAAATCCCGATAAACTACCCATTCGCCATCGATGACGGTTGTGGAAGCCCTTATTACAGACACATGCTATTATGTTCAGACAACAACACAAAACTCGAACTCAGAACACCTTCTGGTAAGTATCCTGTTAAATCCATAAGCTACTCTGATCCACACCTTCTTGTAACAGATCCATTCATGTGGACTTGTCAAGACCGCGAAAATTTTCGACCAACGAGATCTTTCAGCATTGATTCAAGTACACACTTCACTGTCTCGCCGCAAAACGACTACTTGTTCTTTAACTGCGACGCGGAGAAAGTCATCGTGGAGCCGAAACCTCTGTTTTGCGAGAGGTTTCCTGATAGATGCGACTCTTCTTGCGATAGCTCGAGCTACCTGTGTAGGCATTTGCCTGAATGTGGATCAGCTTTAGGATCTAGGGTTTCTTGTTGCTCGTATTACCCGAAAGCGACTCAGTCTCTTAGGCTTATGCTGCAGAACTGCGCGACGTATACTAGCGTCTATTGGAGGAGTAATGGCGCGGAGAACGCGCCTTATGATCAGTTTCCGGAGTATGGGATTAGGGTTGATTTTGAGTTTCCGGTTACTATGAAGTGCCTTCTTTGTCAAGAAACTACTAAAGGTGGTGGGGTTTGTGGCTTTGATACAAGGACTCAGAAATTTTTGTGTCTTTGTAAACAAGGCAACGTCACTACTTATTGTAAAGGTATTTTTTGTTTACTCTCTTCATAGTGTGTTTTTATCTCTTAACTCTCTTCCGATCCTGATACTTTTTTTTAGTTATGATAAAGCAAAATTGACAAAATATGACATTTTTTATTCCAAAAATCATAATCTTGAAATTATTAGTTATAAGGTTTAAACCTAATTTTTTGTCAATTTGAATATTTTTCACAGATCCTAACCTCATAAAGCACACGCATATTGGAGCAGTCGCAGGTAATTAAGAAATATTACCACTGTTACTATATGATTGTATCTTAGAAATTGATATAATATATACATGTAAGTTGTGTCATGATCTTAACTGGCCAACTTGTTGATTTTTAGGCGTAACCGCTGTTTCAGCGGCCGGCGCGATTGGCGTTGCGGGTGGAGTGTTTTGGTACTTGAAGAAAGTGAGAACCAAAGCTCCAGTCACTTGTGGAGTTCAAAGCAATGAAAACAGAGTTTTCTAATAAAAACTCTGATTAAAACGTAATTTTAAAGACAAAAGCATATATGGTCTCGCTTTTTCTTATGTTTCGTTACTTTTATCTTTCTGTCATTGTATCTTTGATTTTGTGTATACTACAAGTTTGGGATAAAAAAAAAAAGAATTTTGTACATTTTCTTGCATTTTTCTTTTAGTACTTTTTTGGGAAGGAGTAGTAGAGTTTAGTGCAACCATTTTTTTGGTATAAATAATTTTATATTACTCTTCGTAAGACTATAAAAATGTTGCAAAAGCACAATGAATATTATCAAATTTAAACCAACAAATCAAAAATCATTTGTTAAAATAGCCCTTTTATGCCCCCCATTGTCTCAATAAGCATAGTTGCACATCCCATAGGCACACGATCTCCCTTTATAACACTTTTTAAAGCAACCACCACAATGTCTCTTATCAAACATCGGATTTACACAATACCCATTGCAACAAATCTCTGAGAATCGACAAGTTCTCCCACATTTTCCACAATTGAATCTATCGGTTGTCAAGTTCACACACCTATTACGACAACAATCACGACCTAAACTTCCTTTAAGACGACACACTTTGGGGCTTATGTCACATGTCATGATTGCACTTGGACGATACCACCAACCTCTTTTCCCTCGTGTAGCGGCTATAACCTGACCACATTTTTTATGGTTTGTAACGTGTGTCGCCTCGACTTTTAGGGGTTCGCTAAGTGTTATAGCAATGGATAAGACCATTATTAGCACCATGAAGAAATACGATATCTTGAATGTATACATTAATTATTTTTTTCAAGAAATTAAAGTAGATAAATTGCAAGAAAATTTTGTATTGTCGAATTGTGTTTGTGTGTAATAATAATATGTGTATGATTGTATGAATATATTTAGATGAATGCAGTGAGTGGTATTTATACATTAGAGAATGATACATATATAGCCGAGTAGCCGCATAAGGTCAACGAGGAAAAATTAGGTCTTTTGAGAAAAATATTTGAATTTTTTTATAGTCTATTAGTTGAGTGGTCAATTTCGGGAGAGTTTAGATTTCGGACGAGAAAACGAGTTAGGCATTCGTACAAAATAAGTAAATAAATCACGAAATTAGGCAGAAAAAAAAAGTGAAACACATGAAACTCATTTTTTGATCATTTGGTCAAATAGCTTAGATATAACATTTAATCATTAATGTTAAACATTTAAAGTCAACGTCATACATGAGTCTGAATTTGCAAAGAATCAACAAATCATGAAATAAACGTCCCCTTTGTTACACATCTTGGGATATTATCTAAACAAAGTCACAAAATATAGAAAAAAGTGTAAGAAAAGATATTCCACCATGGGCTACTAGCATTGTAACGTCTCAATCGCGACTCTTGTTAGCCAATTTTTATCCTTTTGTGACAACCAAAAGGTAACTAAAAAAGCTAGTCTACTAGTTAAACCAATAAGTATTATCACACACGTGGAAATTCATGTGGCGAGGAAGAAATTAAAGACAACAAGAGCTATATATACACTTCGGTGCGATACGAACGAAAGTATCCTTTTTTATGATGCATTCATATTTAGTATCAACTAGTTTTAGAATAACAAAGATATATATATATATATATATATATATGGATGAATCTATGTTACGTAACATGACTTTAAGCCGTAATAAGAGCACTCGAGTACATAGTAGTTGACTTCGTAGACTTCAATGGATAAAAACTCGTTAGAAAAGTAAAAAAATATCATTTTCTCCTTAAAGTGACACCAATTGATATTTTTCTATCGATCTCAAAAGAGAATCGATTCACAACTTTTTTTGTTATTGTATCAACTATCACCTTTTTGTTTAAGTAATTGTGTATCGCCGTATTTGAAAGGCTTTTTGTTGATTAGAAGAAGAAAAAAACGACTCCATTTATCACTTTTGTATTCAGAGGCCTAATAAGTGGGTCCAAAAAAACCATAACAAACCAAAATTAAAACAAAAAACGGCACGCTTTTCTTTTCATTACACTACGAAACAGCATACATTGTAAATTCACTAAAACGACACGCAAGTCTATTATCTGCATCAAAACGCAGCGTATTGTTCACAGTCACAGTTTTTTGTTTAGCTTCGTCTCCGTCTTCTCTTCCACAAGACTCTCTCACTCTTCAATGAACGATCTCAATAACGAAGAGAAGCCCAAGAACGATCAAAAAGGACACGTGTCGAAACCGGATATGGCGGCGGCAGCGATGGACGGCGTAGCGGCTGCGGCGGCTTTGAGATCGGTGTTTCAGCGGGTAAATCAGGCGGCGGAGAAAGCGAATCGCGTCTCAGATCGGATTCGCGTCGTAGCAGTGAGCAAAACGAAACCAGTTTCTCTGATTCGCCAAGTATACGACGCAGGTCATAGATCTTTTGGTGAGAATTACGTGCAAGAGATCATCGAGAAGGCGCCTCAGGTTTCGTTCTATGAGAAATCGAAGCTTTTTGGTGAATATTGATTTAAAAAAAAACTCTGAAAGATTTGATTTTGAAATTTTGTAGCTTCCTGAAGATATAGAGTGGCATTTCATTGGGAATTTGCAGAGCAACAAAGTGAAGCCTTTGCTAAGTAAATTTTGATTGCTATTACAATCTTGTTATGTTGTAATGGATCTAGCTTGATATGTTCTGTAACTCTGTTTTTGTTCTTTATATGTTGTTTTGGTTAGCTGGAGTGCCTAACCTTGTAATGGTGGAAAGTGTTGATGATGAAAAGGTATGTAATCTCTTTGTTTATTGGTTTGTAGTTGCTAATGAGCTCTTTTGAGAGGAATTAAGTTTCAGAAAACTAGGATCTTTGGATAACAATACTGCATATAGTGGAAGCTGTAGACTTAAGGTCGAATATTTCTTGATGTGATTACGAGCAAAGATGCATTGAGAGTTTGATAAGATAGAGCTATAGTAACTTGAGGAAGACAATCACTTGTTTACTCTGATTATATTTGCTTCATAGATTGCAAATATGCTTGATCGTGTGGTCGGAAACATTGGGAGAAAGCCATTGAAGGTATTGGTTCAAGTGAATACAAGTGGCGAAGAGTGTAAGAATTTTCGAAAACCTGCAACTTCTTCTCAAATGTTCTCTCCCATTTTAATGTTTGTTTTGTGCTAGTTTATCATAATGATATATCATTGATACTTTCAGCTAAATTCGGTGTGGAACCCTCAGGATGCGTAGGACTAGCAAAGCATGTGAAGGAAGCATGCTCGAATCTCGAGTTTTCTGGTTTTATGACTATAGGGATGCCTGATTACACTTCAACACCAGAGAATTTCAAGGTTAGAATCATAAAAACTGAACCTAGAAAAACAATGTATGATAATATTATGAGAACACTTAAAAAGAGGGTCTCTTTTGTTTCTTATTATATGCTTAGACACTTGCGAAATGTAGAAGTGAAGTGTGTAAGGAACTTGGAATACCGGAGGAGCAATGTGAGCTATCGATGGGGATGTCCGGCGACTTTGAATTAGCCGTAAGTTTTTCTTATCAACCAAAACCCATGTTGTTGATATAAGTAGAAAAATTATGAATTCTAGGAGCATCTTTTTCGGTTTTTGGATTTGTAGATTGAACTAGGAAGCACAAATGTGAGAGTAGGATCCACAATTTTCGGGGCGAGAGAGTATCCTAAGAAAGAAGTGAAGTAAACGATTGTAAAAATCAGAAAACGCAAGTTAAAACATCCAAAATAAGTGTATCAATGCTAATATATGTTGCTTGACATACAAGAAAGTCACATTCTTCACTTTGTAACCCTATAGACTTGCTTACACAATGTTGCAGGGTTTTAATAGCTATCGATGGAGTATGTATTTTGCTAAAACAATGTTCATCGGTAAGATCTATTTTCGACCGTTGGATTCTTAAGTATAGTAAAAAGTAAAAACCGTTCAGATCAGATATATGGGCCTTATTATATTTAAGGCCCAAAGGCCTACGATAATAACTTGGTCATGGAGTGTTTCTAGGGCATAACTATGTTTAAGACAGGGTCAGTTTTAGAACAAGAATCAAATTTGTGTTAGTGAACGAGTCAAAGACGTTGAGTTGACTTTTATATTGTAAACTGTTGAAAATAACATCTCTCGAACACGCATAAATTAATCTGTCGTGATGTGATTGTTGACATCTTTTCCTCTGGTTTATATATATTTTTAAATAAATAGGTTAAAAATGAAAACATTGACAATGACTAGTGACATCTTTTCCTCTGACGATATATTCTTTTGATAAAAGGTTAAAAGAATCAGTAACTCTTGAATAACGAAATATCATTTTAATAGTTTGCTTAAAAAAGTTATATATATAGTTTTTTTTGTTAGTGAAGTTATTTATATGATGTGTACTAATGTGTAACAGTTATAGCTTATATAAGTTCGCGTTCATTCATCCACTCCAAATTTGCTTGAAAATCAAGACGATTTTTGTTATTTTTGTATCACTTTAAACAAATATACCTTTTTGACCCAAAAATCAAATAGGTTATTGTGTGACAAAAGTGTAACACCGAGACTAGAGCCATTGTGTCTCCACTTTCTCTAATTATTTGTGAAACCCAATACAGTGCTCGAATATACCGCATTTCTAGGATTTAGTTCCCTCGTTTTGTCTCAAATAAAACAAAAAATAAATTATTTGTTTTTAATTGTATCGTGGTTACAAAACCATAATCCAAATCCCAAGGAACAAAAAATGATGATCATAACACTTTTCTTTAATAACACAGTTCGATAATAATTGTATTATGTAAAGTTTAGAAGAAGGAGAAAATTTCGTAGAATTGTTTAATCCAATCAACCTCCAAATTTCAACGTTAGCTTTTACACTGTGACATAAATTACTAATTATTTTCTACTTTCTTGGCATTTTGTTCTTGTGTCGACTAAGATTCGAATTCAAATCTGAAATACTCCTATAGTTTTTATGCATACCGACTATATACTTTATAACCACAGTAAAAAAAAACCATATTTATTTGAGTTAACCAACAAAAATATCCTCGAGTGTTTTGTTTCTAATCTTAATTATTATGCAGTAATTAATTATTATTTCTATTTATATTCCATTATGAGCTAACGAATTATCACTTTAAACTTTATGCTTTGATGAAAGTGATTTAGATTAGTTGATTCGCAAAGGGCAAAAATGTACAGACAAATAATGTGACAACAACAATTCATGGGAAGCATATAATTGGCTCTTGTGGTTGGCAGCACAGAAACACATATCTTTAATAATACATGCAATATTTTACATTTTATAAATCAATATTTTACAAAAAAAAGTCTTAAACAAAAGTTTCCCAGTAAAACACTATCTGTATTTTTATATAATCATCAGTATCTATAAAATTTCAATTCTACTGTGAATTCTATTCAATATTGTACAGCTAATTAGTATAAGGGAGGTAAATAAAATTCTAACTAAATTAAAGTTTGAGCATTTTTATATTATATTCTTTGTGGTCACACCTTCAATATTAATGTGTATGCATACAAACGTATTAAATACATGCATTTTTTAATTTTTATACATAATCAAAGATAATACTTTTTGTCGCATTATAGTATAACTAATGCTTACACATGAGAACTTATTAATCAAACATTTTAGCATACAAAAGATCCAAGTGAATAAACAAAACATTACTATTTTTAAAAAATTTAAACATTACTTTTTAATAATTTTCTTCAAAATTTTCTTATCCCCAAACACCAAAAACTTTCTCACCAATGAAACTCACAAATCTCCTAACCGAACCCTCCTCCTCCTCCACCACCGCCGCCTCTTCATCGCCGTCTCCGTCGTGAAACTCTTCCGTCTCCTCCACACCACAATCATTAACAAACTCGCTAACAATTGACTCACCGAGTCGACTCGGACCGTCCGTACAAAAGCTAGAAGTAACTTTCACTGAACGTTTTCTTCGATTTTTCTTACCGGTCACTTTCTTCTTCTTCTTCTCCGTTTTCTCTAAGCTATCTTCATAGGCGTCGATGATCTCATGAATAAGTTGTCGACTCGGTGACGTGTCCCATCTGACCCAGTAACTCGTGTAACAGCTAAAACAGTCGCAGTGAAACATAGGAGAGTGATTATTATCAAAATGAGATTTTTTGTGTGGCTTTGTTTTGTTTAAGCGTGAGATTTGATTTTTGTCGTTGGAGTAAGAGGCGGTTGATATTAGGTAAGATAGTACTTCACGGTCTTCATGAGAGAGAACCGCCGTTAGAGAGAGGATAGTTATGGGGAGGAGAGAGAGGATGTTGTCGCCGGATTTTGTTTGTGGCGGCGGCGATGGGTGTACGGTTCCTTTCTTGTAAAGCTTCTTCATTGATGAATAAAGGAAGAGAGAGAATGTGTGAAAGAGAGAGAGAGAGAGGCTTATTGAAGAGAGAGAGAGAGAGAGATGTTATATTTGAGACTTTAAATACCGAAAGGTTAATTAGACCGTGTTCAATGGTAGAGACTATGCACAGTCTCCTAGGTAAGTTTTTTATTTTATTTTTATTATATTTTTTTGATTAAAATAAAATAAAATAAAATAAAATAAAGTGAACCAATTGCGGGCCGCCACGTGTCAGTGGGACCCGCAAACTTTTCAAGAACCTAGGTTCAAACTAGAGTAGAAAAGCCTGCCTTGTTATTTTGTGGGACCCAACTCGTTAAAACTCATTAAAAGCACCAATATTTATCTTTCTTAGACTGATTATATAGGCGCTAAAGGTGATCCTTAACCCACGGCCCCACAATTAAATTAAGACCATCTCCTATATTGCTTATCTAAGGATCAATCCTTACACTTTTTGCGGGTCCCACTGACACGTGGCGACCCGCGATTAGTCAGAATTATTAATTTTTTTTTTTTTAAAAAAAAATTAATTTTTTTTTTTTAAGGATTTTATTATGGCCCTAACCCATAATAATGCTCTTAGGTTTTTGTTTGTTTCATTCCGTGTTACATTACAAATACATGATATTTTTTTTTTTAAACGAAAAAATGTTTTAATTTAACGAATCTATATAGTTATCAAAAGAGGAATTCACAAAACTACACCATTTCAATACCTTCTTCACAAAACTATACCTAATTTAATTTTTTCACATATTTACATCCTTTCAAAATTTTAAAAGTTTAATTTACCCTTTTAAAAATTACCAAAATTAAAACTTTTTCATTTGAGTTCGCTAATTAGTGTTTAAGTTATAGTATTAAGATGATAAAATTATGTGGGTAGAATTTATTTGGATTTAATTTTAAGTGTTTAAATGTAATTTTGTGAAATATTTTTGAAATTGTGTAGTTTTATGAAATGTAATTGAAATGGCGTATTTTATAATTCTCTATAGTTAAAATCGTAGGAAAATTACTTCCAATCTTTTTCCTATAACAAATGAAAATAGTGCTTAAAATAAAAAAAATAGCATTCCTCTCGTTAGTTATTAGAGTTTTCTTATTACGTAACACAATCATATGCATAGAACAAAATGGAAGTAGTCATTTGATACGGGCCCAAAGTCAGAAAAAGGCCCACTAAAATCTTCAACTAAACAAACTCATAATTGTAATTGTGGAAATATATAAATCTCTAAACCCCAAAACTTATATATTTACAGATTAATGAACTTTATAACTCTGTGACTATTATAACCCCAACTAACTGGCGTTGAAAGCCAACATTAGCCGACCAACCCTTAAACTATTTAGCTTCCTCTCCTCATCAAAACCATTAAACGTCGACGTTTTAACAAATTCTTCAAACCCAACACGTGGTCCACAATCACATTCCTTAACCTTATAACTAACCACTTCACTAGAAGTTCGTTTATAATGACCGAACCACTTAGCTTGCATGTAACCATTCCTTCTCCACGGTGGCACGTGAATCCCCGCTTGCTTCATAGACCGTCTTATCTCATAGCACATAATCCTCAAAACTTGTTTAAGCTCTTCTGGTGGTCCCACATATACACGTGGAAGTTTAGATAAGATGGAGATGTATCTCTTCGTAGGCCTAGCAATGTCGAATTCTCCTACAAGATTTGTCTCGACGATGAAACGGTTCTTGTCTACATCGTTAACGTCCACGTACTCGTATTTCCCGGCCGTGTTCTTACCGAATCTCTCCCACCGTGACTTGCAAAGACCTATTCATAGATTCATATATATTGTTTAGAATATACACATTTTGATTTTGTATTATATATCACCAATATTTTGATACTACAGCGACATCTGCATACTATACTATATATAAATTATTCTTAAGGGATCAAAATGTTTTATTGACATTTCACTCAATTGCAAAAACTTAATTTTAATTGCAATCAACCATTAGCAAGTAGCAACATAAAATCAAACCAAATAACAAAATTAAGCTTCATAATTAACAGAAAGAGAGCTTAAGTAGATCATAATTAATTACCAGCATCAAAACCCTTATTACGTAGATAAGCCATTAAGTGACGTTTCTCCTCGACGAACTCACTTGCTATTTCCACCTCATCCATTATCCTCCGCCGCTCTCCGCCTCCGTGATATTCGAGAATCCGCCGTAACCTCTCTTTCACATCCTCCTCCTCCTCCTTCTCATCAACGTCTGATTTATCATCTTTTACTTCTTCATGTAAAACTTCCACTTCTTTGTTGATAAATGATTCGACCAAATCCCAAAGATCCTCTGTCTCCTCCTCCGGATAGTGATCGCTTCCGCTGCTGCTGTTGCACGGCGTACGTTCACGCGCCGCCGCATGGTCAAACATTGCAGCTATTCTATTAAATCTTCCAAGAATCTGTACCATTTTATGGCGTTTTTCTAGATTAATGTTCTCCTTTTCTTGGCGAATTGTAGTTTATTTATAGATGAATATTATAGTTAATGATGTTTTCATTGTGTTGACAAAAGACTTTGACTTTTTTTGACGGAGCAAACGACAAAATGGTTTAAAATGACGACAGGGTGGTGAAATAATGTTGAAAAGGAGATTAACGGCGTCTTTTTGTAACGGAGAGGTACTAAATCCGTTTAAATTCATTACTGTTTTTGGATTTGCTGGCTGATTAATTTTTAGATTGTTAATTGTTACCGCCATAACGTCCTCATACATTGGGTTCAAACGAACAACTTTAATCAAATAAAAATAATTAAACTGTAATTATTGTTACTTCAATATTTATGATAGTCTATTGTTCTAGTTTTGGAAATAGGAGATGCATGAGTTTAACTCTAAAAGACTAAAACTCCACTTTAATTGATAATAAAACATTTTTTTTTCATAAATAATTTAGTTTTCACTTTTCAAATTCTGAATCGTTTCCACTGTTTTTCCTACTCTAGTATTAACTATTAAGTGAAAAAACTTAGTACTATTAAACCAAAAAAAAAAAAAAATTAGTACTCCGTATATAATTAGATGCACATATATTTTTAACGTCCGTTACAAAATTTAAGTTGTATACTGACGTGAGACCAAAAAAGAGAAAGTTCACGGCACAAGGTAGCGCGTGGACACACGTATCAGAATCAAGTTAAATTGTGGTTGCCACGTGGACGAGAGTAGCTTTTAGATATTCCGTATTCTACTTATTTCACTTAAGTAGATTTGCTTCCCAGATTGTGTAACAAATTATCAACTTGGGATGCGGAAACAGGAAGCAGATTAAAACCCGAGATTACGTCCAAGTTCAATGTATCTCAAAAGTTGACTAGATTCAACGTATATAAGCAGTGGCGGAGGTAGAAAAAAAATGGACGAGGGTAATAGGGACAATTATTAATTTTGGTTGGGGTCAATTTTTAAAAAATGATAAAAACTACGCTACTATATTTTTTTCCACGTGGGTCATATGACCACCCTCACAATAGGCTCCCTCCGCCACTGTATATAAGATTGCATGTTTTTTTGGTATCTTTTTGGGCTTGTCATGGATTAGTAGTTCAACATATTAAATTTGTCACCGGTAATGATTATCGCTTCATGCGAACATAGGCTTTTTATCCATTGCACGTGAAATATGAATCGTACTAATCTATCAAATTGTTTATTATGGGCCTACTTGGTAATTATGGGCCTATTTACAAAGCCCAATTTAATCCGAGACCTGCAAAAAGCCCAGCCTTCTCAAAACCTTTTCCTGACGAAAACGATAAGGGAAAGTTTGTTTCTCCGGGAGTCGACGGCGACGGCGACATGTTCTTCGGTAAACACTACTCCGCCGTCTAATCGCCTTCCCTTTACGCGTTGTTATCGGCGATTTCTTCAGTTATCGGGGAAACTCCGATTATGCTTAGATCTTCTAAAATCCCTATAGCTACTTTCAGGTAAATACACTATACCTTTCTGATTCGAACGCACATAGCGTTTATCGTGTAGGTTTCCTAGTTATTATCATTTAAGAGTCGTAGTTAAGAGTATCAGTGATCACATAATCATGAATGGGATTGTTGATTGCTGATTATATTGAGATTCTTTAGTGATACATCATTGATTTTTATATTTGAGCCACAATGAACAAGTATAGCTTGTCTGTTCCTGATTTCTCTGTTAAACATAATCAAAGATTTTGAGCATGGAACTAGTAAGAATCAGTCTAGTTAAAGACTATGAAGAAGGACAAATAATCTTGTACTAGGGAGTCATCTATTTCATATTTGTCTCTGTAAGTTTTCTTGTTCATTTGTTAAAGATCCACCTTGCTTTCAAAACACTATAAATAATGTAAACAGAGAGATTTAGGATCATGCTATTTGGTGTGTTTTTGTTGAAAGATATAAGGAATGATATATACACGTTTTTGTGACAGACATGCGTCCAAGTTTGTCCCCATTTGGTCGTGCTTGCATGTTTGTCTTTTCTTTGACCTCTTCTCTTCACTAGATCGTGCATTAATGTCATTTTGTGTGTGTTTATCTACATATTACAACTATATATTTTATATGATTTAAACGTTGACGGCTGATTATTTTATTCGTCCACATCAGAGAATCTCTAAGAACGTGCATCCAAGTTTGAGAAAACCAGTGACGATGCTTTCATCTCTTTGTAAAGGTCAGCTCTTCTTTGCCTCCTCAACGTGTAAACATGTCACTAATTGTCAATTAGCAGTAAAAAAATGGAGAATTAGAGAGAGATACGACTTTAGAGTTTCTAAACTGTTTTATAAAGATGGAGCAAATAGAGATATTAGATGTTCACAAGTAGTAAAAGTGGGTTTCTTGACCCATACCAGAAAAATGTTGATCCCTCCTCTTCGTCTCTTCTTCTTCCTTTTGATCTCATCCGTTTGTTTCTTACAGTTCAAAGTTGATGGTCACAATGAAAGCGAGTTGGGTGGTCATTTCGAAGTTGACCCCAAACTCAAGTTCGAGAACCCGAAGCTACGCAAAGCCTACATTGCTCTCCAATCATGGAAACAAGCCATCTTCTCTGACCCTTTCAACTTTACAGCCAATTGGAACGGATCAAATGTTTGTTCTTACAATGGAATCTATTGTGCTCCTCTTCCTTCATACCCGGAGACCCGAGTCGTTGCAGGCATTGACCTTAACCACGCCGACATGGCTGGTTATTTGCCTTCTGAGCTTGGTCTACTATGTGATCTCGCTCTGTTCCACATCAACTCTAACCGTTTCTGCGGTGAAGTCCCTCTCACGTTTAAACGTATGAAGCTTCTCTATGAGCTTGATATTAGCAACAACCGATTTGTGGGTAAGTTCCCCAAGGTGGTTCTCTCTTTGCGTTCTCTTAAGTTCTTGGATCTTCGCTACAACGAGTTTGAAGGCAAGATCCCATCAAAGCTCTTCAACAGAGAGCTTGATGCTATATTCTTGAACCATAACCGGTTTAAGTTTGGAATTCCTGAGAACATGGGGAATTCACCGGTTTCCGCTCTGGTTCTTGCAGACAATGATCTCGGAGGTTGCATCCCGGGAAGTATTGGTCAAATGGGGAAGACGCTCAACGAGCTTATCCTCTCCAATGATAATTTAACTGGTTGTTTACCACCTCAGATTGGAAACCTCAAGAAAGTGACGGTTTTCGACATCAGCTCAAACAGTCTACGTGGTCCGTTACCGTCTAGCATCGGCAACATGAAGAGCTTAGAAGAGCTTCACGTGGCTAACAATGGCTTCTCAGGAGTTATTCCTTCGAGCATCTGCCAGCTTCCTAACCTTGTGAACTTTACTTACTCTTCCAACTTCTTCACCGGTGGTGCTCCTGTATGCGCAGCTCTATCGGGAAACAATTCTTTGGTGAACGGCTCCATGAATTGTATCGACAGTTTGGCTCATCAAAAATCAGCTAAAGAGTGCTTATCCTCGCTCGCTCGTCCTGTTGATTGCAGTAAGTTTGGATGTCACAACATCTTCTCTCCACCGCCACCACCAACGTTCAAGATGTCACCCACCGTCCGGAGACTTCCTCCACCGATTTATGTTTACACTTCGCCTCCACCACCGTCGTCCAAAATGTCGCCTTCCGTTAGAGCACACTCTCCTCCACCACCGCCTTCGTCCAAGATGTCGCCTAGCGCCAGAGCACACTCTCCTCCGCCACCACCATCATCCAAGATGTCTCCTAGTGTCCGAGCTTATTCTCCACCACCACCACCTAAACCATCTCCTCCACCACCACCTTCATCGTCTCCGCCACCACCACCATACGTTTACTCATCTCCTCCCCCGCCTCCATACATATACTCATCTCCACCACCACCTCCATACGTATACTCATCTCCACCACCGCCTTATGTATACTCATCTCCTCCACCGCCTTACGTATACTCATCTCCACCTCCGCCTTACGTATACTCATCTCCACCTCCGCCTCCTCCAAGTCCACCACCGCCGTGTCCCGAATCATCTCCGCCACCTCCTGTTGTATACCATGCTCCTGTGAAACAAAGCCCTCCACCACCATCACCGGTGTACTATCCACCGGAAACACAAAGCCCTCCACCACCACCCCCTGTTGTAGAGTACACACCCGTGACAAAAAGCCCGCCACCACCATCACCGGTATACTACGAACCCGTCTCACAAAGCCCGCCACCACCATCACCGGTATACTACAAACCCGTCTCACAAAGCCCACCACCACCATCACCAGTATACTATTCACCTGAACCACAAAGCCCACCACCACCGTCACCGGTATACTATTCACCTGAACCACAAAGCCCACCACCACCATCACCGGTATACTATTCACCTGAACCACAAAGCCCACCACCACCATCACCGGTATACTATTCACCTGAACCACAAAGCCCACCACCACCATCACCGGTATACTATTCACCTGAACCACAAAGTCCACCACCACCATCACCAGTTTACTATCCCTCAGAAACACCAAGTCCATCACCACCATCTCCGGTTTACTATCCCTCAGAAACACCAAGTCCTCCACCACCAAGTGAAGACTATTATTCACCAAGCCAGTCTCCACCACCACCACCAAAGGGTTGTAACGAAGGCCATCCTCCACAAGCATCACCTAGTTACGAACCAACTCCTGATTATTCATATTCATCATCCTCGCCTCCTCCTCCTTCCTACTCCGACGAGCCTCTTCCACCGGTTCCAAGTGTCTCGTACGAGTCTCCTCCTACTCCGTCTTACTACTAGTTTTCAAAACCATTGAGTAAAAAATGCATTGCCTTAAATGATTAACGATTACTCACAATTATATTCTTTTGGCTGCGAGACTTCAATTTGTGTGTTTGGTTGATTTAAAAAAAAACATTCGAATATTGTTCGTTTTTTTATCTTTTCTTTTGGATATTTTGCTCTTTTTTCCCCTGACACGAGTATATAGTTTCAGTTTATACCTTCATATATGTATTTATTGTTATTAAATAAAATATTATCTATAATAATCACAAATAATTTACAAAAACCCTCTTATTCAAATAAAATTAAATTATTTAATTAATTGGAAACTGTAATAAATATAAAAACCCACCGCGTCAACTTTTCAGTCATCATCCAAAGAACGGCAGCTAAAATAGCTCAATAAAAAAAAAAGAATCCTCTTCTTTATCTCTCTACTCGAATCTGTGGTTAGCTTGGGAAACTTCGCCAGAAAATCATACGACGTCGTTTTTCGATCTCTCTATAGTCTATGGCGTTGCTGAAGTCCTTTATCGATGTTGCTCCAGACTCGCACTTCCCTATCCAGAATCTTCCTTATGGTGTCTTCAAGCCGGAATCGAACTCGACGCCACGTCCTTGCGTCGCTATCGGCGATTTCGCACTGGATCTCTCTTCGATCTCCGAAGCTGGCCTTTTCGATGGTCCAATCCTTAAGGGCACCGATTGTTTCCTTCAGGTTCGTTAATTTCAGATTTGTGTTGATTCGAATCACTATGTAGTGCCCTGTGAACTTTAGCCGTGGATGATTTTTAAAAATATGGTATTTGAATCTGATCGTTGTATTAAGTTTGCTCCATGGTTATGTATGATTGTTGATTAGTACTTCTGGCTCGCGTAACCGACCGATTATCCTCATGGATGGCTCTATGTGATGGCATAGTTTATTGCCCACACTTGAAGACAAGACTAACTATGTTCTTTAGGGATTATGTTTACAGAGGAACCTTAACTTTCTGTTTTATTTTGCTGTTAAATGTTTAGTTTATGTGCTCTGTTTACAGCCTAATCTGAATAGCTTCTTGGCTATGGGGAGGCCTGCGTGGAAGGAAGCACGTTCTACGCTTCAAAGACTCTTGTCATGTATGATTGGTTTGATCTTATTGATTCCTTTTAGATTGTGCAGAGTTTTGTTTATTGGCTTCAACGTTTTTGTTTTGTTACTTACTATTGATGCAGCTAGCGAACCCACTTTACGAGATAATGATATTTTAAGGAGAAAGTCATTCTTTGAGATGGTTAGTAGTGGGCGTATACTGTTTTTGAAACAAGCGAGTGAGCTTGTTTGAAGATATTTTACTAACAGTTTGTTTGGTTTTTGGTGAGGATATGCAGAGTAAAGTGGAAATGGTTGTTCCTATGGTGATTGGGGACTATACAGACTTCTTTACATCCATGCACCACGCTAAGAACTGCGGGCTTATCTTCCGTGGTCCTCAGAATCCGATAAACCCAAATTGGTAAATTAATGTTACTTTTGAGCTGAGAGTTTCTTGGTGAAGTAGTTAAAACGAAAGGCTGAATCTGCAAATTTACATGACATTGCCATGTTTTTCAGGTTTCGTCTTCCGATTGCATATCATGGACGGGCATCATCTATTGTCATCTCTGGGACTGACATTATTAGACCGAGGTTAGGAATTTATTATCCCTATCTTTGCTATTATATTGAGAATGGTGGCTAAAATTCACATATCACACTTGAATCCAGTTCATGCATTATGCATTGCTGTAATAGTAGTTGTTCTTACTATTAGAGGTTACATAGAAATATACTTGGCAATAGTAAGATTTCATGTAAAAAATAATAATGAAATGCTAATTCAGGTTTTATCTGTGCTTGTTTTGCTTTCACTCAGAGGTCAAGGCCATCCACAAGGAAACTCTGCACCATATTTTGGACCTTCACAGAAACTTGATTTTGAGCTTGAAATGGTAAGCATCGGATGCCTCAATTATGTAGATTTGTTTTATAATGAATTTGGTTGATGCTATTTAGTTAAGCATAACACCATTGAAAACTCAACAACTAATTATAACCTCTGTTTTTGCCATGTGATATTCAGGCTGCTGTGGTTGGTCCAGGAAACGAATTGGGAAAACCTATTGACGTAAACAATGCAGCCGATCATATATTTGGTCTTGTACTAATGAATGACTGGAGTGGTACTCACTTGGCTATAGTTTTCTTTGAGTCATTTTTGACCTGATTCGGTGTTACTGAAACCTATAAAATCATTGTTGTTATAGCTAGGGATATTCAGGCGTGGGAGTATGTGCCTCTTGGGCCTTTCCTGGGGAAGAGTTTTGGTGAGGAATTTCATATTCAAGCTTGATCTTTGGCTTTAGCCTAGTTTGGAGTGTTTGAGCAAAGAATGTTGGTTTTGTTGTGTCCCAGGGACTACGGTATCCCCTTGGATTGTTACATTAGATGCACTTGAACCTTTCGGTTGTCAAGCTCCCAAACAGGTTGGTACTTAATTATTAGCCACGTTCTGTTTATGTCACGTAATCTTTGATTGTCTAACTTAACCTTTGTAACAGGATCCACCTCCATTGCCATATCTGGCTGAGAAAGTATCCATAAATTACGACATCTCTCTTGAGGTAGCATTCGATATAACCCATGGAGTTTAATTCATTATCAGCTAAAACATATGGTGGATTACATTGAAACATTGCTATTCGCTTCTTGTAGGTTCAACTTAAACCTTCTGGCAAAGATGATGCTTGTGTAATAACAAAGAGCAACTTCCAGAATATGTGAGTTTCATTTTAAGTTTGTAATCTTTTACTCAATTCTTTCCATATAATCAACCAGTTTACTTACAACTCTTTTAACTTATTGTGACAAGATATTGGACCATAACACAGCAGCTAGCACACCACACCGTTAGCGGTTGCAACTTAAGGCCTGGTGATCTCCTTGGAACTGGAACCATAAGCGGACCCGTAAACTCTTTTTTGACAGTTCCTCTCATCCCCATTATCATCTGCTGGCTAGAAAATATAACATCTAAGGATCTTTGTTTCTTGATTTATAAACACAGGAGCCAGATTCATATGGGTGCCTACTCGAGTTAACTTGGAATGGACAGAAGCCTTTATCAGTGAACGGAACGACTCAGACATTTCTTCAAGACGGAGACCAAGTGACCTTGTCAGGTGTATGCAAGGTAACATTTTTGCATCAGCTTAATTTAACACAGTTTCTGCTTAGTTTAGTGTTAATTATGATGCCAAGGATTTTCTAAAAGATTGTAAAGTTATCTTATCATATTTCGGTTTAAGAAGCATGTTGACCAAATTATGGTTATGATTAAACTTGTATAGGGAGATGGTTACAATGTCGGATTTGGAACATGCACTGGGAAAATTATACCTTCACTGCCTTGATGAGCCTCACAGGTAATGATCACATTTTTAAAAAATGTCATTCTCTATAATATAACCCTGAAATAATATAATTAGCGTTTCTTGTAGCAGAAACGATATGCCCTTGGGGGTATGAATCTTAGTAAGTATATAATCCCTAATCCTTATCCGATTTATAATAATGCTGTAATCTTGACAGTATATTGTAATATGTTGTTGAAACTTTTATAAAATAGACAACATAATTGTCTGTATAAAATAAAAGTGATAGTCATCGAGTGTGTTATTTTTCCTTTTCAACTTCACTTGCGAGTGTTATATTAACCATCACCGACAAGATAAATTCTCATCCATATCAATAAGAAAAAAAAATAAAATGAAAAGATCAAGAAAATTCTCATCGTCGGCTACAACAACCACCGTTATCCACACTTTCTATAATGACCATAATACCCCTCCGGCAACCAAAGAAATCCCGATTGAATCACCATCTCCGGCGGCGAAATACACCGTCCATACTAACGCCTCCGCCGCCACAGCCTCAGCGAGGATCCAGTCTGGCTACCGTTCATATAAGATCCGAGGCCTATACAAGAGAATCTTATCCGTTAATCGTGAAGCCAATCACGCGCAGAGTTTGATCCAACGGCAGGAAACGGTAGACGCCATTAGAAGCGACGAAAAAGAACGGCTAAGAATAAACGAGACTCTGATGTCTCTGCTTCTCAAACTCGACTCCGTTCCGGGTTTAGATCCGACGATAAGAGAAGCTAGGAGGAAGGTTAGCCGTAGGATCGTAGGGATGCAGGAAATACTAGACTCGATCTCCGAGTCAAGAGACGAGAATCAGTGGTGGTCTAACAACTACGATCTCGGAGTCGAAGGCGGCGCGTGGCCTTTGTATTGGGAAGAAGCGGTGGAGGAAGAGATTTGTAGAGAGAGAGGCGGTGAAGAGATGGAGAGATTCTGTGCTCATTATTTGGGTTTCAGATGTTTCCAGAGATTTCTCAGAGATTGACGATCGCGTAAATTATCCGGCGCACGATAGACAAACAAGTCTTTCTCTTTTGTTTTTGTTCCCGTCTATGTTCCGTTAAATTTGACTCAAGTACGTTAATACAGAATACGCGCCGTTAAATTTTAATGTATGTAAACAGAATACGCGCCGTCTTGCGCTCATGAAAACGTCATGTAGTTTTTATATGGCAAGGGATTTATTCATATTTACTTTGTTAACCTTTATTTGACATATTGACCAAAAAAGCAAAATGGTATACGTGGGTCCACACAACTCCACATTCACGAGGAATCCTACCTGGCTCATAGTCATGTGGGACCCCTTTAACTTGCAACCACGTCAGCGTTAGTCATTTATGGCACTCCTTCAAATTAAATACGCTAACTATTCATATAATTTTTTTTCCTTGATTCGTTTAGTAACGATTGCATTATCTTTCTCAGAAAACAATCCATATCCAAGTGTTAAACATAATCAATTTATTTTTGGTAGTTTTTTTTTGACATCATTTTTGGTATTTTTTGTTAATCAATTTATCCTGTTTTAACTTTTATTATGTTTAATATAATTTTGCAGCCATTTAGTACAAGTTAAATTTATAAAAGAGGTTAACGTTAACATGAGAAGTAACGTTAAAAAAAAGGAAAAAAAGTGGTAACGTTCATTTTTTACCAAGTGGTCAACGTTAATAACATGAAAGGTTTGTTGTAACGTTCACTGTGGCCACAGAAAGTTCAAAAAATTCTGTGTATATTTTCAATTAATTTCTGTTAAACGGAATTCAATTTCTTACATGAAAATAGTTTTAAAAAATATTAAATTTAATAAAATAAAATTACAACTTGGCAAAGGCATGGTTTAGTGATGATGTTCAATAACTATGTGGTATGAGTTGTAAAATAGTACATAAGTTCTTTTATACATGGCAAAAGATGTTTTCATGTGCAATATTCATCATCATTATTCTTTACTAACATAATTATATACAAATAAAAATAATATAAACTAATAACTTTATAATCAATTTTATATTAGAAACATTATTGTAAAGCATTTGCTTCTGCTATAAATAGCTCACTCATATTGATCAAACTCTTCACTCACCAAAAGCATAATTAACATACAAATTCACTTCTCTTCTTACTTTCTTATAAATTTTTCCAATTTAGCTTTCTCGTTTCGAAATGGCAACCGCTGAGGTATAATATTAATTTCTGATTAGATCTTAAACTTATAATTCTGGATTAATCTTATTTATTTATATACTATTTGGATTAAGATTAATGATCAGAACATCTATTACACAAGATCAGCTTATATATATCAAGCCTAATGACTCGGACCAAATGAGAAAGACTACTTGTCGTTTATTTTGATAAAAAAACGGCATACAGTTTTTACTCTACTAAATTTGTTTTTGTGTATAGGTTGAACAAGTGATTGCTCCAGCAGCAGAGAACGTTGAGGTGGCAACAAAGGCTGTGGAGGAGCCAGTGGTGGAGACTGAAGAAGCCGCCGCCATCGCGACAGAGTCTGATCCTGCGCCGACCACCGTAGCAGAGCAAGAACCCGAAGCACCTGTCGTTGAAAAGAGCAAAGACGTGGTTGTGGAAGAGAAAGAGAAGAAAGATGAAGAAACAGAGGAGAGCAAGGTTGATGAGAAAGAGGATGTGACTGAAACTCCGGTGGTAGTGGAGGAGGAGGAGGAGGAGAAGAAAGAAGAGGAGGTGAAGGAAACTCCGGAGGTTGTGGAGGAGGAGAAGAAGGTTTTGGCTGCAGCGGAAGTTGCAGCCGAGAAGGCCGAGGAGTAATTAAAGAAGAGGCAGCTATCTATATGACCTTTATTGGTCACATTTCGTTTACAAAAAAAAAACTATTTTATATTATCTAAATTTCAATTAAGTACTTTCTGTCGTTTGTTATGAAGAAAAATCGGTTATTTGGTTATTATAAAATCAGATGTATTGGTTATCTTGAATGTTTGCTACATTGTTTTAAGTGCTTTGTTCGTTGCTACAAGTTACAAACCCTAACCCTAAAACCTCCAATTTTTAAACATAAAAAAAACAGTAGTAGAGTACTAATGTTGTATTAATGGGCCGGGCTAGCCCAGCCCAGTTTTGGACCAACTAGTTTAGGTCACACACTAACCCACGATTAACCAAACTATATTAATAGCGGTTTGTTGGGCTATAAATGTGAGTTTATATGTTTAGTTCTATTTATATGACCCAAAAGCCCAACATACAATTTTCGTGAGATGTCGTCGTAAGTAACATAGTTCTTTAGTACATGTTTCTTTAGTACAATAGTTCATGTTTCTTTTTGCAAAATATTAACGAATTTTACGCTGACGAAAAAACATGTTATTGCAATATCCACTAGTTATTTGTTTTGGAATTTATCCCAATATAAATAGAAGTTTCGATATTCAAAATCGAAAGATGGAGATTAATTCCCTCTTTCCTTAATTATAATCGATACACACATTATATTATATAAGCTTTATTTTATTGAACTAAATAGTAAGAAGAAAACAAAAGAGAGTTCACGGGATCACTATATGCATGCATGTTACATCCATCAAATTTATAATGCCTCATAATATTTGACACGCAATACATCGTGCCAGAAATCATCGATATATCATGACACAAATTATAAGTTCTTTAGTTTTTTAAAATATATTTCCTATATGTTTTTGGTGAAGGCAAATTAACTTAATGGCATAGTTGTGATTTGAAATAGTTAAATATATAGTTAATCCTTTACGCCTAATAACTTTATATTAACAACAATAGTATAATATATATATTTCCACTTTATTGAATGTACGTAGTGGTTACTATTCTTCTCAAAGAAACCAAACAAAACTAGGCATGTTGTCATGGGTAATTTTACCCTACCCTACCCGAACCCGAAAAAAACCTGCCCTGAAAAAACCTGTTTTGAAAAAACCCGGATAGGGTAAAGTCTTGGTAGGGTAACCCAAACTCCACCCTATACAATTTAGGGTAACCCGCGGGTACCCGCTTCAATTTTAAAATGAGAAATTCTTTAGAATACCATCAAAATAAGTTTTTGTTTTAAAAATACCATTAAAAAGTTTTTATAACAAAAATACCAATAAAATGTTTTTTATAACAAAAATACCATAAAAAACAGTAGTTTACAAAAATACCACAAATATAAAAAACGAATTTTCACACTTTTAGATTTTTAAATTTTTTCATTTGGGTTCGCTATATAGTGTTTAGGGTATAGTTTTGAAGGGGTAGGGTATACCTTTTTGGAGGTTTTGGGTGTAATTTTAAAATTTTAAGATTTGTGTTATTTATGAGAAAAAAACTTTTTAATGGTATTTGTAAAATTTTCAAAAATCTGTGCTAATTGTGTTAAAAAAACATTTTTAGTGGTATTCATAAATACCACAAATCTTAAATTTTCAAAATTACACCTAAAACTTTCAAAAAACTATACCATACCTTTCAAAACTATACCCTAAACATTATATAGCGAACCCAAATGAAAAAATTTAAAATCTAAAAGTGTTAAAATTCGTAAACTAATACTTTTTGATGGTATTTTTGTAAACTAATACTTTTTGATGGTATTTTTGTTATAAAAAATATTTTAATGGTATTTTTGTTATAAAGACGTTTGTAAAGGTATTTTCAAAACAAAAACTTATTTTGATGGTGTTTTAAGGAATTTCTCTTTCTAATTTTTCTTTCTAATTTATTGATTTTAAAAATCTCACGGGTACCCGAAACCCAATAAGGTAAAACCCGACTAAGACTTAGGGTAAATAAAACCTGCCCATTTTCAACCCTATTAATTTTAACAAATAAAATCAGATCATGGGACCTTAACTTTTACATCGGGTCACGGGTACCCAATGGGTAATTACCCATCTTTAACATCCCTAAACAAAACGAAAACATACCTTTTTGTTCTCCACTTTCTACATTACACTTCCTAGTCCCATGTGACGACCAAAATAGATTTTATAACTTACTCTTATGTTATCTCTCCCACTAGATTCTTTCATTCACGGCAAAAATCGTATGTGTATACTCTTCATACACTAATTAGGTCTCTCTTATATATGATCATATCATGTAGGCAAATCTTGTATTTGGTCATAAAATTAGTACTTAATTTAATTTACACGGTTAAACACGATAACTATATTGATGTTTTGTATATATAATACTAGGTAAGTACTCCGCGCCTTGCGCGAGACATGATATTTATAAATAATATTAAGTAATATCAGAGCCGTGCCTGGTAAAGGAAATTTGAAACCTTCGCCTACGACATTTTGTTTTGATATAAAATTACCAAGGGCATAATTTTTTTATTTTTGTAGTGTATTTGTAATAAAATGCTATTTTGGTTAATTATGTCACTTTTTCTTATGAACTCATAACCTATTAATAGCTCACGTCACGATTCGCGACTGATAAATGTTTTGTTTACATTTTTGTTTATTTTTGTTTTGTTTTTATCATAGGCTAATTGTTCACTTTTATTTTTTCTTTCATCTATTTATCACATGAATTTTTTATATAGTTTTGATGTACATTTAAGTATATTTATCACTCTTTAACTATACTATATATTTACTTGTTTACAACTTATATTATTGTAAGAAATATTAATTAAATTAGTTTTTTTAATTTATTTCGCCTATGACACTAAAAACTCTTGGCACGGCTCTGAGTAATATTATGGAATAACATGATTGATCAATTTAAGGCTAAGCATTTAACCCGAGATCCGAAACCCAAAACCCAAAACCAAACTGATCCAAAAAATCCGGTTTGCTCCGGTTTCGGTTCTCATATTATCCTATCGGGTTTAAATATATTATAACTCAGGTTTCCGTTCTAACCCGAACCGACCCGAAAAATTCTGTTTGGTCCGGTTTCGATTCTCATATTATCCTATCGGATGTTAATATTTTCTAACTCGGGTTTCCGTTCTAACCCAAACAGACACGAGATCCGAATTTTACTCTAATACACCCGAATATACAAATGTTATAGTTTTAATAAAGTAATTTGGATTTTAGTAGATTATTTCAATTTTTGTAGGTTGTATGAATAAGCTGAACCAAAATCCGAACCAAACCCTAATTACCCGAAATAAGACCCAAAATTTTTACTAAAAATATGAAAAACCTGAAATTTTGTACCAAAAACCCGAACCGAATAATATTTGGTTACATGTCAGGTTTTGTTAAAATTATGAAACTTGACATGAATCCAAATTGATTCGAACCAAAGGGAACCGTATTTGTAAATAACTCGAAAGAATCTTATATCCTCTAACCCGAAAAATCCAAACTCGAATGAACTTAACCTGAACCCGGCCTGAAAACCGAATGCTTAGGCTCCAATCCAGTAATCAAAATCTCCGATACTCGTTGGCCAATTTATGAGGCATGTATCTATGAAAGATCCAGTATCGAAAGTCAAAATAACTAATCAAACTTTGCACGCCTATTCAAAGAAAAAATCCTCATTATGCATAACCCGATAAATGAAGGCGCAATCCATTTACCGAAATTCGCAGGCCATTAGACGAAAACCCACTTTAATAATTTTGTATGTGATAAAATCTTATTTATAATAGAAGATTTCTTATTTTGTTTCTTATTGTTTTCAATGTGGGAGAAATTTAATTCTTAAAAGTTTTATATGTAGGCTTAATTCGTTGGGTCTGTAATATAATTTATAGAATTCGTCGAACAAAAATTATTCAAAAATATAAGGACTAAAACGCAAAAAATTAAAAAATATCCTAAAAACTCTCACGTCGTGACACGTAGGCGTTTTGTCTTCTCTTTTAATAGTATAGATGTATTGGTATCTATGTATGTAATCATTCCAATTTTGTTAACATATTTAAATAATTAAATGTATTCATTTGTATTTTAATGCACGTAATAATGGCTTTGCATGAAGACAATGATAATAAGGACACAAAATTTTAAAGACAGATCGAGACGTCAAGCCAGCCCCAGTTTTAGACAGAGTGTGACTTACTGTCTTCTAAGATATTTCTTTACCCGTGCCCCAAAATTACTGTCTTTTGTTAATATAACTTTCTATTAGATTTGATAATTTGCAATAACAAAAAAATGCGAAGTGTTATAGGATTAGATCCTATATGTTTGTATCCCTCAAAGTGATAATCTTAATCTTTTATTCGTAAATAGTTGTTAGTTAAATAAACAAAAACTCCGCAAGGTAGCGTGATTAGAGTATTCAACACAAAAAATTAACGTGTAACTTTTGGTCTGCTATTGTCCGCAATGTAACGTGATGTTTTAACAGAAAAGTTATCTGTTAGGGTTTTTTTGAAATTTTTCTTGTAACTTTTTCTAACAAATAATTTTGAGGGGATCGGATCCTTTTTAGAGAACGTACCAAATGAAAATTTTCCTTTAGTGCTTGTACACTAATAACATAATAAATAAAATGATTTATTAATTCATAGAATCATAATACAATCAATACAACAATAATAACCCACAAATATAGAAGACACAATAATAAAGAATATATATAGAATCATCTTGCCTTGTTCAAAAAACAAGAAGATAATATACACACACAATTGTATTTAAATTACATGAATATATATAATTTATTAGCATTGGAAGCCAGAAGGAGCTTTTTTGTTGCAAACATTGAGAAGAAGACTTAGAGAGATTGGTAGGTTCAAGTTAATCCCAAGAATATTAGCCTTAAGAGCAGTGCAAAGACAAACGGCTGCTTCAACATCAGCTAGTCCTTGGATAAGGCTACAACATGGCTCGACCGGTGGCTTGCCAAGGGTCAAGTCAAGTAAGCCATTAAGCACATTGGCGCAAACACCTAGCTTTAAGGTGTCTTTAGGGCACTTGCCAGAGCTAGGGGTTGGGGTTGGGGTTGGATTAGGATTAGGAGTAGTCTTTGGCTTGGGAGAGGGGCAACCTCCACCGCAAGGAGAGCAACTACCACAAGCTGAGATTGTTGTGAAGAAGAGTATGTTGAGAGACAAGAAAAAGGCTATAGAGCTTGTGGTTTTTGAAGCCATTTTGTGTTCTATTTAGAATATACTGTTTATTAGCTATGTTTGTGTGGAGAAAATGAAGAGGATTGTGGTAGGTTATATAGTGGTTTCAAGGAAGCCTCGAGAGTGTCTATGATGTATTATATGGGAATTTTTTATGATAATTTTTTTTTTTGTTAAAAACAATAATTTTTTGAATGATTGGTTATATAATCGTCATATTTTAATGAATTACGATTAGAACCAATAAAAATGAATTATTGAAACTTCGAAAGAATATTATATATTGTCCATTTTTTATACACGAAGTTAGTGTATTTTATGAACTAAATGAAAAATAATTGTGGGCAGCCTTAAATCTGTAGTGATTAAACTCTCAATGCTAATTACAGAAAATTTCATTAATTAATATCCTAATAAGTGAGGAATATTAAACTCGAAGTAATTAATAAACTCATAAATCCGCATAACTTAAATTCTCTTTGGCTATGGCTACGTGTACTGAAACTAGGTGGCTAACCAACACCGTATTCGTAACAATCACTAAATCTGTAAATCATTAAATGCAGAATCTTCTGTAATAAATCAGTAAATCGCATAAAGGGATATATATTCACCAAATAAGTGAGGGGAAAATTTTGAAAATAAATAAATAATAATATTCAAATTTAGCATTTAAAAGGCTATAAGCTGTTTTGTGTGAGCGAATTTACGAATATACCCCCTTCTATTTCAACAGCAATGTAGCTTTAGCCCTTAATAGTATAGATATTTTTCATTAATCGTTTGTAGTTTATGAGTTGCGATATTTTCTTTGCCTAACAATGATAAAATTACTTTTAAAAAAAATTGCAACTTGGTCTTGCATCGGCAACTTCTGTACAAGTGGTTTTGAAGAAGTATAACCTCCAAAAATCTCTTATACTCATTTTTATTTTATTTGTAATAAAAAAATTTGAAAATTCATAAATCTAAATCCTAAACAAATCAAAGTTTATTGGTTTAGGGTTTGCGAACTCAAATGGTAAGATTTTAGTTTCTATACCCTAAAAATATTAAAAAAATATTTTAAATCGATTTTATAATCATATTTGGATGATTTTATGAAAAACATTTTAATTTCGTTTTTTTGATTTTTGAAATATTTTTTTTAGATTCGTAAAATTAAATTAAAAATATTCGCGAAAACAGATTTAAAAAAAAAATATTTGTGACATATAAAATTGCAAACGTAAAAAAATTCGAAAAACAACCCTTGAGAGATTAAATTATTTCAATGAGATATCTCTCTTGCCTCCGCACATGTTTTAATTATTGTACATAAGAAAACAAAGTATTTTCTTATTATTGTTCACCTTCACGGGCATGGGCGAACCCACTTGATGACTTGGGGTGTCACATGACCCACCAAATTTATTTTTTTTTGTTAATTTATATACTAAGTTTTTTTTGTTATCACTTAATAGAAAATTTGAACCTCGAAATACAATTTGTCCGGTCCATTTATTTTTTTTGACCCATCAAACTATTGTTAAAAAGTGACATAACATAAATACAATTAACTTTACTAATAGAAATCATATTAGGTTTTGATTTTGCCTGTCGCTACCGCAACGGTTGAGAGATGTTTTTCACCCATGAAGATTGTGAAGACACATCGACGTAATCGTATTGGTGATCAATTTTTGAATGATTGTCTAGTTTGTTTTATCGAAAAAGATATATTCAAAACCATTATAAATGATAACGTGATAGAAATATTTCAAAAAATGAAAGAACGTAGAATAATTTTGTAAATATTATTTATTTATTTAATAACAATATTTAATTTTTTTATTATATATTGAACCTGGTAAAAAAAGTTTCTAGGTTCGCCACTGTTCACGGGATTGCATAAAAATTATAAATCGCCCATTGGTTCTTTCTGATCAGATCCATACAATACAACCACAAAAACATTTATATTAAAGTATGTTTTATTCTGGTAATGGATCTGTAATATTTTTGATGTATTTTTTAATTATACCAGGAAAATATATCCGTTATCGATATCCTTTTTGTACCGTTTGTGCAATTTTCGATTTAATTGGATTTAATATAATTGAAGTATTTAACTCACCAGCGCCGATAGAAAAAATTGGAAATTAAATATATACATCTAGATTAATAATATAAATTCTACTATTGTAATCTCTTAATTAACCAAAAAACGAATCTAGAATAGTATTATAACGTTGTAATAAAAAAAAAAATAGTATTATAACAAGTCTCAACTTGGTAATTAATAATAACACTCACTACAAGCCCTCACTACTTAATTGTTCCTATATAAGCCCAAAAGTAGGTCACACTTAGTCTCACACTCTAAACTTTATAATCATACATTTAATCAAATATTGACTAGGGTTTATCAACTTAGATCAGATCAATGGGAACCCACAAATCTTTTTATGCAATACTCTTCCTATCTCTTAATCTCATGTTATTTGTGTATGTAAATGGCTGCAACACTTGCTTGCCACCAAAGCCAATCCCAAACCCTAACCCTATCAGCATTCCTACAAAACATAACTGCCCAAGAGACGCCATAAAACTCGGAGTTTGCGCAAAGATACTAGACGGTGCGGTCGGAACGGTCATAGGTAACCCACCAGACATGCCTTGCTGTTCAATTCTTCAAGGGCTTATCGATCTCGAAGCCGCGGTTTGTCTTTGTACAGCCATTAAAGCTAATATACTTGGGATTAACATTGATATTCCCATCTCCTTGAGTTTGCTCATCAATACTTGTGGCAAAACTCTTCCTTCTGATTTTATTTGCGCCTAATGAGAGTATTAGATTGGTTTGTTTGTGTTTTTTTTTTTTTTTTGCTTGGACGTTTATTTAACTACTTATTTAATCTCAAAGTAGCGGATGAGCAAGTGGCCCAATGGTAGTCACCTCTGCATCTAATTGCATAACCCGGGGTTCGAACCTCTCGCTCTCGGTTGGTTGAGAACTACTTGACACTGACTATGATGAAAAAAAAAAAAAAAAAAAAAATCTCAAAGTAGAGTCTTGTTTTAGTTTAAAAGTTTCTTGTTTCCAACTTTGGTTAATGTGAGATTTTAAATATGTTTTCATATTAGCGTCAATTAAATTAATGGACATGGAAGAAGTTTTAATTAGGTATTGGACTTTATTTTCATAACTTTTAGTTCTGACAACACCATCTTCACGGAGAAAGACGATTTTACCCCTATTTGCTGAAACTCGAAAATGGCGGCTTCCGACAGGGTAACTGTTTGCGCAGAGCAAGTTGCAGGATATTAGATTTGTTTCCGATAACCAATAAGTTATCCGCTAACATCACCTATAACAAAATCATTATTAACTAAAATCTATGATAACTTAGCAAATGAGTTTGTGTGTTAGTATATATTCAACAATGGTGATACCATTAAAGTTAAAATTGATAACTGATGAATTAACGATTAACCATATAATACATGATAACTTATAAAATATCTTGTAATGGAAAAACAATAACACGATTTAACAAGTTAAAGAAAAGTAATGAACAAACAAACTTGTAGCAAAATAGTTATCGGCTAACAATTTACTAACGGACTAATGAATAGAAATATCCCTCAAATTACCCGCTAATCAAAAATGTAACCAGTAAGGTTATCTCTTTTCCAAATTACCCGCTAATCAAAAATGTAACCGGAAAGTACAAAACCGATAAAGCTCCGCCGTATAGGATCCTTCACCACCACCGTTACCTCCGCCTCACGAAACTCACCGTTTGGGCTTCGATCTTCCTATCTCTCTCCTCTTCTACCTCCTCTTATCCCCTCCTCCGTCTCCTTCTCGCCGAATCTCAACGACTCCTCCGCTTCCTCCGCTAAATACGGCGGCTCTCACCGGGAGAAACAAGTCCGCAAATCAGCTCACCCTAGGTCTAGCGGCGGTTTAACGGTTCTAGTAACCGGAGCAGCCGGATTCGTCGGCAGCCACGTCTCGATCGCGTTGCGTAGACGCGGCGACGGCGTTTTGGGGCTCGATAATTTCATCCGCAGCCTTCCATCGTCTGGGCTTCGTCAAGCTCCGTGTACGGGCTCAACACGAAAGTGCTCTTCTCGCAGAGAAATGGATGATTACAGAGACGACGAAGAGAAATAGGGAAGAAAAAAGAAAGCGAATAGAAAGAAAACTGAGAAATGGGAAAGGAGAGAGAAACCGCAGGATATTCACATAGGGAGGAGAGAGAAGCACTGGGTTTTTCTGATATGTGTCAGTAGTGTCAGATTATTTGATTTTAAAAATCAAAACGATAGCGTAAATATAGGGGCAAATAGGTAAAATCCTTCGTGAATAATGTGAGCTACAGTTCAATATTTGAAGCACCTAATTATAACTTCTTCTGTGTTCATTCCTTACAATTATCCTTCATATTATAGTAGTTCGGACTCACCACTAAAAAATCTAATTATTTTATTTTAAAAATATATATTGATCCGTTAAAGTAAATATTGGACTGGATATCCCAAGTAAATTATTACTTGTAAATAGTGGAGAACCGTACATATTTCTTACGATAACAATAATATTATACAATGGAGCCAAAAAAAATATTGTACTTTGATATAAAAATTGAAAATGGGAACCCGTGACACGGCCAATCTGCATATGCCACCACCTAAAGAAGTAAACAAAAAAACTAAAGTAAATCGTAGGTACGTACAAAAACAACTAATTCGTTAGATAATTAATTAACTTAACTTTTTGCAAGTTGGAAACCTAATTTAAAATGGCATATACTCATATAAATCCAACAATCCAAGATCTAAGAATAGCCAAGCCACGTTATGAACAATTAACAAAAGGTCAAAAACCAAAAAACACTTGATTTCAATCACCCCCAAGTCCCAGGAACTGAATAAATTTGGGCCATCGATAAATATTAGGCCCATTACAATTACTGTAATAAATAGATTGTTGTGGCCCAGTAGTAAATAGGTTGGGAAAACTCGGTCGAGAATCTTTCCTAACCCTGAATTCCAACATTAATTTTCTAGTTCTGTTAGATAAACATAATAATGCGTATTAGTATATGGTTTGGTCCGCATAAGTCAAAATAAAAAACCGTTTCGTTATTTAGGGTTTGACTTGTTAATCGTATTTAATGCCCAACGGTCATTATCTACTTGAACGTTTCTTCGCTTTAAATATTGAGTTGGACTAGACACACCTGAGGGTTATTAGTTAACTCAACTACGGTTTAATTTAACCGGACCAGTCTCAGAAATTATTAGTATATATATATATATATAAAAAAAAAATCAATGGGAAAGTTGTTGTTGGTTCCAAATTTTCAAACTATATATTTAGTCACTGATAAGTGTAGTTTTACTCAAATTACGTTTTTTCCTAATGTTAAGGTTAATTAGTATTCTTTGTCTTCTAGAGTTGGCTTTTTTTTCTTTCAAAAAGCAACAAATTATGGTCTAACATATACTATCTATGCGCAAAATAAGACTAAAATATAATCAAATTTGACGTCAAACAAATAAAATTATTGTAATTGGTTTACCCCTTTTGTGACACGTGGGCGTCTTCACAAGTAAGCTACAATTTCTTTAAAAATCATTGTTTTTTTTTTATTAAACCGGGAGGTTCTGGGCCGAAACCCATAATCCCCCTAGGCCCGCGACCAGCCTTTGATAATACTAATTAATGGCGTAAATCATCGCTCCCAACGCGGTTCGAACTCAGGAACACAACATCACCAACGACTGCGCTTAACCGACTGAGTCAACTCGTCGTTGGTAAAAAAAAATCTTTGTTGAAAGTGACGAAATCAAGGATCCCTAATATCCCTCCTTAATATGAAGAAAACTATTTCAAAGAACATATATTTACGATAGTATTATTTCAACATTTGTATTATTGAACAAGTTGTCTTTACAGTCTTTAGTCAACCATGCCCTTTGGGATACTCTCAAGGGTATATATCCAAAAGGTTAAATCGTTACTCTTCTTCGAGATTCAATTCATCTTTTCTAAAAATTGAATCTTGTAGATATATTACTACCTCCTTTTTATAATAATAGATTTTAAAGTGAATTTTTGTTGCAAATATAATTTTTTAAAAATGTATTTTTATATAATTTCGCTATAAACAAACAATGATTCATTCTTTTATAAAATGACCGAGTCAACGGTGATGGAGAATCTCAAGTCGTCCCATAACTGTCACGTGCCGTAAAAAGTGGGCCCTTATGCAAAGCCATCCATTTTTCAGTTTATTATTTATTTTCCTTTTAAAAATTTAGGATTATCTTATAATCAGGCAAGACAAAATTTAGTCTTATTGAGCTCATTATTTTCAGGAATTCTTAATCAATTTTATTGATTAGAAGATAATAATTATGGCTTCACCACTCGTTGTGAGTTTGTGACTTGTCCACCTTTGTTCTCTCTCTTCCACAATCTTTGGATGTGTACTAATAATCAATTATTGTGGATATTTACGTCAATATATAGCTACAATTTGAACACGAACCAAGTTGTTGATGTATTGCAGAGACTTTACAGTAGATGACATACAATTCAATTTATAAGAGTATAAATTAATTAAGTATTTTGTAAGAACTGTTTTTAATGTGTGGTTTAGTTTAATTCCTGGCATACAGTTTCTTTAAAATGACTTTTGTCGTTTTTTTTAATTGGATTTTTCTCGTAAACTTTGAGACTTTTACCTTTGAAACCAGTTAATGTAACTTACAATCTCTAGTCAATTTTTAGATGACTTAATTAATTTATTTATTTTTGTGTGATGGTTCTAAAAAATGAGTCGTTCCCCGTTGTTTCTTCTTCTTTATGATCCTAACCATTGAAGTTGCATGGCTATTAACTAAAAGGAAAAAAAAAAAAATTGTTCACGAAAGTCACGTGACTATTCAAACACTTTAGTTTCTTTCGCTTAATTGTTTTTTAAATAAAAAAAAAGAAAAATAATAATCATATGGCAGCATGACTCTTTTTTAGTGGCGTCTATGAATCAGACATTTTGAGCCATTAGAATCTCAAGCTAGACTTTTCCATTAACACAAAAGAAGAAAGTTGGTACATTAATTAGTGTAATCATATAATCTTATTTTCAATTTTGTAATAAATACTAAGTTAACTTTTATTGACTTTACTTTACAAGTATATTTTAGAATATATTTATGAGTTCGAACTGCGTTGGGAGCGATGATTTACGTCATTAATTGGTATTATCAAAAGCTGGTCGCGGGCCTAGGAGGATTATGGGCTTCGACCCAGAACCACTTCGTTTAACAAAAAAAAAAAAATTAGAATATAGTGTGAAATTTACTTTATATATATATATATATATATATAATCTTACCATCTAATAGAATTTGCTTACGTTATTTGAAAAAAAAACTACAATGTGAAAATTTACAAAAAACAAAATTTGCTGAAAGATGTGTATAATTGATGCTGAGTGACAAATTAATGACGTTTAACTTAAAAGTTCAAACCCACAGTTCCAAAGTCAGAGGAAGTGGTTAATAAATGATATGATTACGCTAGTTAATGTGTAAATGATATTTAATTATTTTAAATGATATTTTTCTCCATCTACATTTAACATATATTAATTATTTTAAATGATATTTTTCTCCCCCAATCAATAAACTCGAAATAATGGACATGGCAAAGTTTTTATTATTGTTTGAAGATATGACATGGAAAGTTTCCAAGTATAAATAGATGTATCAAGACTCCAAATATGAACACACTAGATCATATCTCAAAGGAAAAACCACAAGCTCTAAAACAAAACAACCTTTTTTCTCTTTGCTTGTAATATACCAAAACAACTGTCGACATATTACATAAATAAAGTCCCCCAAAACTAAAAAATTCTAATAATCTTTAGTCCCTATTCAAGAAATGTCTCTCCCTGAAACTAAATCTCAAACTCTTCTAGATGCTTGTGACTTCCAAGGCCGCCCCGCTGATCGCTCTAAGACAGGAGGATGGGGAAGCGCCGCCATGATTCTTTGTAAGTATAAACATATATAATTAGAACACGTAATTAAAGTAAACAAAAATTAACCTTAATTTTATTAATTTTACAAATGCATGGGTTTGAGTTATTTTCTTGTGAGTATGTGTAGTTTTGATTTTACATGTGTTCATAAAGTAACTAACTTTTAATTATAATTGTAACTATATATGTAGGTATTGAGGCGGTGGAGAGGCTAACGACGTTAGGTATCGGCGTTAATCTGGTGACGTATATGACGGGAACTATGCATTTAGGCAATGCAACGGCAGCTAACACCGTTACAAACTTCCTTGGAACTTCTTTCATGCTTTGTCTCCTTGGTGGCTTCATCGCGGACACTTTTCTCGGCAGGTTTGTTTTTAATATATTAGATTATGATACAAGTTTAGATACATATTAAAACCAGTCATTTAATTATTTTCCTTTGTTAATTAATTTAATTTGTTTCAATTAGGTACCTAACGATTGCTATATTCGCCGCGGTCCAAGCCACGGTAAGGACCTTAAGTACAAGTTCGCCTAATTACCATAAATTATAACCAATAATTTTAATAAAGAAGTTATGTATATTGACTAGTCCAATAATCAGTCAAAATAGTAAACGGCATAAGTATATTTGTTTTGAATTATTTATTTCTACCAGAAAATTAATATTTGTGTTAATTATACTATTAGGGTGTTTCAATTTTGACTCTCTCGACCATCATACCGGGACTTAGACCACCAAAATGCAACCCAAAAACATCATCTCATTGCATACAAGCAAGTGGCATACAACTAACGGTCTTATACTTAGCCTTATATCTCACCGCTCTAGGAACGGGAGGCGTCAAGGCAAGTGTCTCCGGTTTCGGTTCGGACCAATTCGATGAGACCGAACCTAAAGAACGGTCACAAATGACATATTTCTTCAACCGTTTCTTCTTTTGTATAAACGTTGGATCTCTTTTTGCCGTGACGGTTCTTGTTTATATACAAGATGAAGTAGGACGCAAATGGGGTTATGGTATTTGCGCGTTAGCTATATTGTTTGCGTTGAGCGTTTTCTTGGCCGGTACAAAACGTTACCGTTTCAAGAAGTTGAGTGGTAGTCCTATGACGCAAGTTGCTGCTGTCGTTGTGGCGGCGTGGCGGAATAGGCGGCTAGATCTGCCGTCGGATCCGTCCCGTCTCTACGACTTGGACGATGATATCGGGGCGGAGGGTTCGTTGAAGAGTAAAGAAAAGCTACCACACACAAAACAATTTCGGTACAATCACTAAAAACTTATAATGTCGTTAAATTAAAATTTGAAAATATAAGCATATTTATTAAAAGGGTTTCACGTTAAATAATAGAGTTTTAGGTTAATTGAACGTGATAGTATAAATAGACTTTTAGAAATGTGAAATTAAAAAAGTGGGGTTGTGCATGTGGGTGAGACATAAGTCGAAAAACTCGTGTTCTTTTGTTAATTAAAGTGGGGACCCCACGTATATTCATTATATGCCTACTTGGCATTAGAATCCAATTCAAAGGGGTTGGATATTTTCTTTGATTTTTGGTAATGATGGAATAAATAAATTAGGATAAATTATTACCGTTATATTACTACTCGTCCATACACCAGAACAGGTCCTGGATGCTAAATTGTACAGCTAATTACAGTATTCTTTGGATTAATCATTAGTATCAAAAAGTATATTTATTTCACCTGATTCTTGATTTTTTTCCTTTTTGAGAAAAGTATCTTTTTGATCAACCTGAACTACAGTACCGTTTATTTTTGTCAAAGTAAAAGTACAGTATCTTTTATTCGTCAATCCCTATGCCAAATAAATCAATTGTTTCTTTTTTGGTAAATTACTAAATTCCTTTTTTATTCCAGATATATTTATATTATAAAAGTCTATCTACCATCGCTAGATTCTTTTTTATGAAACCATCGCTAGATTTTTTAAGAAGAAACGAGAAATTGGAGAGACCCTAGTTTTTGTCTTCTAGTGAACCGATCACGTTTCGTTCATGTCGTAGCACATTCACCGGGCCGGGCATGGCCAAAGTTAGGCTTAAGAAATACTATAATCTACGTCACGTGCGCACGTGATTTGCTTGCCTTTTACATTTTTCCCTATCATGTATAATCTTATTTTACCTACTTAATCTTCGGTTATATTTTAATAACTCCTTATTTATATCATGTTTTGATGTCACAGTTCATTGGACAAGGCAGCCATAAAGAACCAAGAAACATCAGTAACCCAAAACGCATTTAACAAGTGGACACTGTCAACACTAACCGATGTCGAAGAAGTTAAACAAATCGTACGAATGTTACCAATTTGGGCAACATGCATCCTCTTTTGGACCGTCCATGCACAACTAACCACACTATCCGTTGCACAATCCCAAAAAATGGACCGTCACATAGGCAGTTTCGAGATTCCTCCCGCCTCGATGGCGGTTTTCTTCGTTGGGGGTCTCCTCCTAACCACAGCCTTATACGACCGCATAGCCATTCCCCTATGCAAAAACCTATTCAACTACCCTCAAGGTCTAAGACCACTACAACGGATCGGTCTAGGACTTATATTAGCAGTTGTGGCCATGGCCGTGGCTGCTTTATTAGAGATAAAACGTCTTCGAGCCGCGAATTCACATGGTACAACATCAGGGTTTTATCTACTAATCCCACAATATCTTATTGTCGGTATCGGCGAGGCGTTGATCTACACGGGACAGTTAGATTTCTTCTTGAGAGAGTGTCCTAAAGGTATGAAAACAATGAGCACGGGCCTATTGTTGAGCACATTAGCATTAGGGTTTTTCTTTAGCTCGGTTCTAGTGACCGTAGTCGATAAACTCACGGGGAAAACTCATCCGTGGATCGCGGATGATCTCAACAAAGGTCGTCTTTATAACTTCTATTGGCTTGTGGCAGGACTTGTTACATTAAACTTCCTGATCTTTCTTGTTTTCTCTAAGTGGTATGTTTACAAAGACAAGAGATCACTAGCTGAAGCTGGGATTGAGTTGGATGATCATAAGCTTGATGAAAGTTCTATGAGTCATGCATGACCATCGTGATGAATATAATTGTGTCTATGTCGATATGTATTAATTTGATTTAGAGTTTCTTATATATTTTATTATAGTTTTTTTAATCAGGTTCTTGTTCGTTATGAGTCGAAAAAATAATGGACCGACCGATAAGGGCTAAATGCCTATTTGGGTTTGTCTTAAGTAAAAATTGTAAATTTAACGCTAATCAACACCTTTTTCATTTTATTATATGAAATTCCTCTCTCCTTTTTTTTTGAAGAAAATTTCAATTTATTGCAATATAGTAGTAAGATTTTACTGTAATAATTGGATAAAAGCAATGATATTGAGATGAGACTTTTTGGAATCTACATGAACCAATCACAGAGAAGCAATCATGAATTTTTAGTCAAACAAGACTACTAGTTTAACATTAATGTGTGTCTTTCTTTGATTTATATGGGCCACGGCCCATAAATTAATATCGGTACAACTTAATTTATCTCAACACGGTTTATTACCGAATCGGTTTTATCCAAATCGAAACTTCACACAAATTTTTTAAAACAATAAAAAATGCCCCCCACACGCGGTCGAATCATCTCACTCCACGTGGCAGTCATCGGAGCCGGAGCAGCCGGGCTCGTAGCCGCTCGAGAGCTACGCCGAGAATCACACTCCGTCGTCGTCTTCGAACGCAACGAACAAATCGGAGGTCTCTGGGTGTACACACCTCGAATCGAACCCGACCCACTTGGCCTGGATCCGAAACGAACCATAGTCCACTCGAGCGTATTCGAATCTCTACGCACAAATCTACCAAGAGAGTGCATGGGTTACAGAGACTTCCCTTTCGTGCCACGACCCGAGTCCGGAGACCCGAGAAGGTATCCAAGTCACAGAGAAGTCCTCTCGTATCTTCACGACTTCGCGAGAGAGTTCAAAATCGAGAAGATGGTTCGATTCGAGACCGAAGTGGTCCGTGTCGAGCCCGAAGGGAAAAAATGGAAGATCCGGTCAATAAACTCCGATGGAATCTCCGGCGATGAGATATTTGATTCTGTCGTCGTATGCAACGGACACTATACAGAGCCTAGAGTTGCTCATGTTCCTGGTACTTGAGAAAAACTCGATTTTTCGATGATTTTAAATTAGCAGAGCTCAGGTTTGATTCGTTGAGAAATTTGTTACATGATTTTGAGGTTTTAGGCATAGATTCATGGCCAGGGAAGCATGTTCATAGCCACAACTATCGTGTTCCAGATCCATTCATAGACCAGGTTCTTTCAAAAACACTTAAAAGAAACATTGTATTAGATTAGCTAAGTATATGTATAGATAGATTCACATATCTTTGATTTTGAAAAGGTTGTGGTAGTGATAGGCAATTTCGCTAGTGGGTCCGATATAAGCAGGGACATAACGAGAGTGGCGAAAGAAGTCCATATCGCCTCTAGATCGAATCCATCTGAGACATACGAGAAGCTTACTTGGTCCAACAATCTATGGCTTCACTCTATGGTAACTTAACAAAGGAATTAAAATGATAGAGAAGAGAGAAAAAAATCATGATCATTGATTCGATTTTGCAGATTGAAAGCGCACGCGAAGATGGGTCGATTGTTTTTCGGAACGGTGAGGTTGTACAAGCTGATACTATCCTGCATTGTACCGGTTACAAATACCATTTTCCGTTTCTTGAAACCAACGGCTATATCACCGTTGAGGATAACTGCGTTGGACCGTTGTACAAACACGTGTTTCCGCCTATGCTTGCTCCTGGCCTTTCTTTCATCGGCTTACCATGGATGGTTTAACTACTTTCTTTTTCACTCTTCTCTCTTTGTACGATGATTTCATCGTCTAATCAGATTCTTTTGTTCAGACATTGCAATTCTTCATGTTTGAGCTACAAAGTAAGTGGGTGGCTAAAGTTTTGTCTGGTCGGGTCGTGTTGCCTTCAGAAGAGACAATGATGGAAGACGTTACTGCCTTGTATGCAAATCGCGATGCTAACGGGATTCCCAAGAGATACACGCACCGGCTCGGTGCGAGTCAGAATGATTACCTCAATTGGATAGCCGAGCAAATCGGTGCACCACATGTTGAACATTGGAGAAGTGAGGAAATAAAAGGAGGATATCGGAGATTTGCGACACAATCAAACACTTTCCGTGACAAGTGGGATGATAATCATCTCATAGTTGAGGCTTATGAAGATTTTTTCAGACAGAACATGGTTAGCGTTCGTCCTACTTAGTTACAAGAATCCGGAAGATGATAGAACGAAATATTTATTGAATTAATGCTTAAACTAGGTTTGTACCCGGTGTCCCACCGGGAGTAATATTTATTAAAAAATAAATCTTATTTATTATAAAATTTTGATAATTAATTTCTAATTTATTATAAAAAATAAAATCTTATTTATTTAAGTATAATTTAATTAGATAATTTAGTTATTGTATTGAAGATCCGATATGAGATTATTTTAAATCCGATAATTTAGGAATCATATATATATGTTTTGATATTACGAATATAACTTTTTATATCTTACAAATTATGTATGATATTTTCCGACCCGTCGCAAAGTTACACATATTTTCTATAGAAAAATAATTTGATTTTATCTCATAACAATTTTTATTTTTGTATCAAATTTGATTTGTGATCTTTATTGACCGCTACGTAAATTAAAATATGTGGAGATAATCTTTAATCAAATTAGATACTAAAATCTAAAAATCATGGCTACATTTAAATCTAAAATTAGACCCGCAAGTAACATTTATTTTACTTTTTTTAAAGTAATATATGCATTTAAACTCTTATTAACTTAAAAACTTTTAAAAGAACTTTAAATATATTTTTAATATTCTATGATTTTCATAAAGTTGAATTATTCATAATATTTTAATTTTTCATAATGTTTCTTATTAAATAGGAATATTTTTTTATATTCATTTTTTTTTTTTACCTTTAATCCTATTAAATAGGAATATTTTTTGATATTTATTTGTATTTTATTTATTAATTTCGTTTTTAGTTTTATAATTATTTTTGATACTTATTTTTTAAGTTCCTATTTAATAGGAATAACTTTTGTTTTGTTTTTTTTTAATCTAAATTACCTTATACTAAAATTTATACAATGGCATTTACATGTAAATAAAAAGAACTTTGAATGATTTCTCAAATTTTGTCCTTCCCATTTAATAAGATAGATCCTTAAATCATAAATCACTATAGATTGCTTAGAAAAACAAAAAAAAAACACATTGAAAATACTTTTAACTCATGTTCAAACTATAGATTGGTTAACACAGATCCTTAAATCATAAATCACTATAGATTGGTTAAAACTCTCTTGTAGTAATTGGGACTAAACTAGGAGCATAAGGGATTTGCCTAAACTCACTAACTCCAGAACCTAATGGAATCTTCTTGGACTCATTTCCATTGACAATATAAATGCAAGCTCTTTCATTTTCGTCCCGACAACATATGACCAGACTTTCCCCATAGACATTATAATCGATGAAGTAACATTGACAATAGCCTTTACAACTAGATAATGAAACTGTCATGAATTTCACCCACACAACATTCTCACCATCCTCATCAACCTTGTTTTTTGTCACCCAAATCTCGACCATGTTTGTTTCAGTGACTGTTTTCATCATCGAAAGCCGGTCTCTTCGGTATGTAGATAAGATTGGAATATTATAAGTACCATCCTCCCTCAATGATAGAGCACAAAACGTTTTGATTATCTCTTTCGAGAAATCGAAACATTTGATGAGATATTTATTTTCCTCGTGGTTTATAGCAGGCCAGTACATATTTCCGTTCAAAGACACGCTATTATTACTTGATAATCTATGCTCTTTGGAATTATCTTCTACGGAATTAGTATTAATACTTTTCCATGCATTGGTTTCGAATTCGTAGATGGCATATCTTCTGTAGTTTTGGATTGCATAGTCGTCATTTGGTTTTGGATTACAAAGACTATATCCTAAGACCTTGTGACACTTTTCGGGTTTATCATTAGCGTATCCTATGCCAAGAAATGTGAACCCTTCTACCATGGACTCGATCCATCTAGTTTGTTTCAACCACGGGTTCCATATTGCGGCTCCATTCCATGACCATGACTCACTAAATAATACGCCATCGCAAGAAGAAAAGTCAATAGGCATGGCATTGCTCAAATAAGGAATATGGAAATGTAACTCATGCATCTCTACTTTTGGATCATCGTTGAGATTGATGATCTCTACCGAATAAAACTTGGTATTGGTCCATAAGAGAAATTGAGGATAGACTAGAGCCAAGTGGTTGGTTATGAACATTTTGTCGTTGAAAAGTGTGTTCCATTGTTTGCAAACTGTTCTGAACCGAGTAAGAGATAGAGGAGGAACACGATAAAGTATCTCCTCCACTAATTCCCAAGGAAGTTTTACCTGTGCCATTTGATTTTGTTTGAATAATGAAGTTCACAACATAAAAACATTAGTATTTTGACTCAAAAAAAAACATTAGTATATAAATAAGTTACAAAAATGAAATTGAAAATAAAGGAAGAAAGACAAATAGGAAAGATATCTTTAAGAATCAAGTTACATACTACTACATTACTACTTTTGTCCAAATAGTATGTAATAACATAATATGTGTCCAAATCATAAGACTATTTTTTTGGAAGGAAATCACAAGACTATTTTGAAATAAATCTACTTTGTTTAAATTTGAATCGACTCTGACATAAAATTTTATATCACGTTTGAAATATACTTTAATGATCTACATTAATTAGTTTCATATATATCATGTATCTCAAAATTTAATTAATTTTTAGTGATCACATACAATTTAAAAAAAAATCCAAATTTCAGATATAATACTTTAGCTGAGAACGTGTCAAACATTGGAGTAATGAATTACTGTAGTTTATTATGGATTATATAAAATTAATTTAAAAAAATGCGAGAACACTAATGATAAAATAAAATCTGAAACCTAAAATGCCCGGAAATGAAAAGCAAGGTTGATCAACAAAAATTGGGTCTTAAAGCCCATTATAGTTTAGCCCAGATGTCTTTGAGACACACAAAAAAAATATTCTTACATCCGTCTATAAATAGAAACTAGACGATCGCATTATTAGCATCAACTATCAATCAAGATCATAACTTACTCTTAATTAATTTAGTTAACTCTTGCTAATTTTCGACAATGAGTGGATCATCCTCCTCCTCCTCCCGTAACTAATCTATGCTTCTTTTGATAATTTTTGTTTCATTTTATCTTATATAAATATATATATATATATATATATATTCATGGTTATATATTTTATTATTTTGATAAAAATCATGAGTCTTGGTTTTGATTTCATATGATTTGTACAGAAAACCAGCACCTTGAGATAGAAGGAATGTCGTAGGGGTAAAATGGTTAAGTATAACGTTCGGAATTAGGTAGATGGATCGTTCGGAATTATATAACGAAAATGGTTCGGAATTAATATGTGAAAAGGGGGTCGGAATTCTCGTTATGACAACTATGGTTCGAGGTGATGGTTCGCTAGAGATAGCGAACGCTTTTTATAGCGCTAGAGATAGCGAACGAGAAAATGGCAAAGATGCCGAACGAGAATATAGGCGAGAGATGCCGAACGAAATATGGGCGAGAGATGCCGAACGTAATGTGGGCGAGAGATGCCGAACGTAAATACAGTTTAAAGATGTCGAACTAAAAAGATAGTAGATTTTGAGTCTTTGTTTCTCTTTGTAGATTTCTCTCTCTAGGATTCGGATCTTTTTCCTTGAGCAGGATGTCTGCTATTTATAGTAAATGTCCTCGTTGACGGACTTTCTCAGTGCGCGACCTCCGCACTGTTCCCATACCGCTGAACAGTGTCCTATCGTAGGATTGCTCGGTTCGGCGCTCATAAATGCGCGTCAGAGCTGTCGTTCGGCGCTCATAAATGCGCGTCAGAGGTGACGTTCGGCGCTCATAAATGCGCGTCAGAGGTGACGTGGCGCCGTTCGTTTAGTTCTGGGCTTATCTTCAATTGGGCCGTAACTTGTTATTTGGGCTTCGACAGACTTACGGCGGCGGGCTTCTTAAACGGGCCTGGTCATGTTGGGCCTGGGGAGGCCCACCCATAACATTAGTCCCCTCCCCATTCGTTTCGGAGAAGACGAAACGGTTCGTTAGTTGGCCTTGGCTTGTTTAAGAAGTCTCGCCTCGTTTTCGGCGAATCATTGAGTGCCACGTCACGATACTTTTGTAATCATGATGTCTCTTCGTGTTTTTCGGCGGCGCCTCTTCCTCTTCCTTCGCTTGTTTTCGATGTCGCCTCTTCCTCTTGGTTTTCTTTAAATAACCTTCTTCTGAATTCATTCTTCATTTCTCATTTCTTCTCATTCTCTCCGCGCGAACTCAGGTACCTTCTCTCTCTAAAAATTTTCTTCTCTCTAGAAATTTTCTTCTCTCTAGATTTATCTTTAGTTATGTCTTCCATCTTGCCTTTGCGTTCGGATCCTACTTCGTCTGAGAGTTCGGATTCTTCTTCGTCATCGAGCTCGGGGTCTTCTTTATCTTCTAATACCCTTCGTCGTCTGAGAATGGGAGCTTCGGGTTCCGAAGTGAACCAAGATGTCTCTCGGTTACTTCCGCGATCTGACTCCGCTCGCGAAAATTCTGGTGGGAGTTTTGTTGAAGCATCCAGAGGGTTCGCCTCCGAGCCTTCGGCGCAGGTGCCCCAAGCTTCTGTTCGACCTCAAGTAGAGGTTCCTTCGCTAGTCGACGAGGATTTTACGCCTCCGCCTCGAGTGCAACCGGTTCAGTCTGTTCGTTCGGCGGCTACGAATCCTAGAACGGCGAGAAGGCAGCCGAAGAGACCGAGGCAAATAAATTCGTTTGCCTCGTCGGAGAGCAGGTTCGCCGATGGACTTAACGATATTCAAAGGGTCTCCGGGGCTCGCGATTTGTTGGATATCGTCGAACCGCAGCCTGGACAAATGCCCTGGCATTGTCCCTCGGGGTATATCTGCCTTTACGAGGCTGCTTTTGCCGAGGCGGGTTTGTGGTTCCCTCTTCCCCGACTTCGGTCGCCATCGCGAACGTAGGAGCATGGCGATCTCCCAGTTGACGGTGCCATGTCTTCGAAACCTAGTAGCCGCTATCTTAGCGTCTAAAGAGCTCGGGTTCGAGATGACTCCCGCTTGCTTCGACGAAATTACAACGACGCAGGCGAATGCTTCGCTACGGGGACTTACTCCATTTGTTGGCGGAAAGGCTTTCGTCTTACCTCGGATCGTCACGTGAAGATTGAAAGTTGGTGGAAGAAATACTTTTTTGTCAAAGTTAGTTCGGCGTCGGTTCTTGATGTCGATAGAGAGTACCGAACTGACTGGGCGGTTGTTATTGGTAGGTGTCTTCGCGTTCGATTTTTCTCCTTGTTTTATTTTGCTAACTTTTTCCTCGCTTATTTTCAGATCGTTTCATCCCTGTCGTGCCGTTCCCTGAGGATTATACCAGGTACAAGGATCAGCTAAGGCGTAAGACCGAAGTTCCCTGGGCCGAAGTGCTTGAGCAGCAGAGAAAATTCTGGTGTTCGTTGAAAGGTAATTCCGAATGTCTTTTTTTTTTTTTTTTTTTTTTTTTTTTTTTTAATTTGTGATTCGGTTTCAGAATCCTGGTCGTTGAATCCCCAAGAACAGTTTAGCGAACCTTCGGGAGCGAACGAAGAAAATATGGACGAAAGCGAGCTTCCTTCGCTGTTTGTGGATGAAGAAAACCAGGATGTCGGCGAAAACGTTCGCCCGACTCCGGCTGCTATTATTGAGAGTGCTTCGGCGCGAACCCGAGGATCAGGAGATGGCGAAAATCCTAGGGTTAAGAGGGCTCGGGTCGAAAGATCCGTTGAAACTAGTGGCGCCGCCGTAGTTGGTTCCGAACCGGCGCAGTTCAAACCGCTCCGAAGGCTCGGAGGATGGTGATCGGGTTGGTTTGGATGTTACCGGGGATGAGAACGCAGCCCAATCCCGGGGTCGAAGGGGAGACCCGGATCGGCGATATCGCCGGAGCCGATGCTTCGGATGCTACGGAGAAGGCTTCTCTTCGTCTAGCCTTCCTTTTTTAAAGGTGGAGAGTTCTCGTTCAAGCTGGACAAGGACAACCTCCATAAGTTCGTCTTCGACTACGAGGGCGAGGGTGCCTTTCTCAATAACGAGGAGGCATGCGCTGGTTTCAATCATCTGCTCGTGGAGTCTCATGACGAGCGTCGTCCTCCTGCTTCGTTGGTGTATGAAGCAGAGATTGCTTCGTTGGCTCGGTTGGAGCAGAGGGTAAGTCTTTTTCACATTTTTGTTCGGTATTTTGGTTCTTCTTCTTTTGTTCGGATACTTAGTGCTGTTTTGTTTCTTTTCTTTAGGTCGCCTACCGGAGGACCAAACTTGCCTATGACTACGAACACCATCTTGCTTCGGCTCAAGCGGAGAAAAAGTCAGCTGAGGGAGAGCGGGATGAGGCTCGAGCTGAAGTTGATGAGCTCAAAAAGGCTCTTCGTCTGGCTAAGAGGGAGAAGAGGGTTCGGCAGCTGAAAACTCAGCTTGAGGAGGCCGAGCTGGAGCGAACCAAAACCAAAGAAGAACTTGAAGCGACTTCTTCCCTACTGCATGTTCGGGATTCAGAGCTGGAGCTGGCTCGTAAGTCCGAGGCGGATATGTCCGGTGAGCTTGAGCTTTTGAAAAAGCGGTACGAGGAGATGGTCATTCATGACAGCCATGAATTCGTCCGACTTCGTCGATCCCGCACCGAGTACGTGGACGCTGCGAGGGACCAGTTCGCTCGGCTTCGCGAGGAATCGCAGAGTCGGTTGTCGAAGTTGAAGTGCTATCTCGCCGAACGGGGAGGCGAAGAAGAAAAAATACTTGCCGTGGAATCGGTTGAAGGGGATCTTCGATACCCCGAAAACCATGGAGCGTCAGTACGGGATAGCGCCGCCGGATGATTTTGTTGAAGTCCTTCGCAAGCGGAAGGTAGAGCTCGAGACTTGGCTCGGATTGAGGCCGAAGCGTCATATGAGGCTTCGGACTTTGAACTTCCCGAGGAGCCGGGAGTTGCCTCGGTTCTCGAAGTGTCGTCTCGCGACGTGTCCGGGAGGGTCGATGGGGAGAGCTCTCGTGGCAACCAAGGGGATGGCGATGACGGTGGCGACGGCGGGGTCGATGCGGCGGACGAACTGTCCCAAGATTAGATTTTTTCTTTTTTTTTTTTTTGTTCTCTTTTGTCGTTTTTTTTTTTGGGTCGATCGTATAGGGTCGGCCTTGTAGTTTGTACCCCTTTTTTTTTGTGTTTTCGATGTTGCTTTTCTTTTGCTTTGTAGTTCGTGCTTCTTTTAATGAAAATCATTCATTTTTTCTTGATCTTTTCTTCGTCTCATTTTGTGAATCGTTCTTATTTGGTCCGAAAGATTGTCTGAATTTTGTTCGGAGGTGCGAGGGGCTCGGCTTTCAGTATGAACTGTTCTTCGAACGATGCTAGGTGGTTCTCGGCTTTTCAGTTCGAGCTATTCTTCGTTTGATGCGAGGCGGTACTCGGCTTTTCGTTCGAGCTATTCTTCGTTTGATGCGAGGCGGTACTCGGCTTTTCAGTTCGAGCTATTCTTCGTTTGATGCGAGGCGGTACTCGGCTTTTGTGGTTTCGGATTGGGCCACCGCAAGTGTTTGAACATGAGTTCGTAAGAATCATCCTTGCAAAGGTGGATGATCGGTCCACCGCACTCTTGCGGAGTGGCTAACATATTTTGCACCTTTGAAAGTGGCTGACTGCGGTTTGGACCGGCTTTTAGTCTTCGAGCGCTTTTTGCTAAGTCACTAACTTACGGAGCGCGACTTTCGTTTGTTAGTTCTTTTTGCTAAGTGGCTAGGTATAGATCGGCGGACGATCTGAGCGATGAGCTCGTTAGTTATAAGCACAGGGCTTGTGTGACGGAGCGTTGAGCTCGTTAAGTCTTGAGCGCGGAGCTCGTGAATTTGAGCGCGGAGCTCGTGAATTTGAGCGCGGAGCTCGTGAATTTGAGCGCGGAGCTCGTGAGTTTTATGATGAAAATATTTTTATTATTTTATAGCTGTGCCCTGTGAAGGGCTGCCTACGTACCCCAAAGGGGATCAAGCCAGTCGTAGTTCGTTTACAATGGTTCGGACTCGTGTTGAGTCCGGTTTTTTTTTTTTTTTTTTTTTTTTTTTTTTTGTGTGGCGAACGCTTTCGCCCTTGTCGTTGTCTTCGTTTCCTCGTTTTTTGTTGTTTTGATCTTCGGATATTTCGGGCCTCGTTTTCGGCTTCGTCTTTATGCTTCGTCTAATGATAGAACCTCTTCAGATGCATTGCGTTCCAGGATCGCGGTATTTCCTTGCCGGACATCTCCATTAGTTCGTACACGCTGGGTCGAACTACTTTTGATATTAGGTACGGTCCTTCCCATTTTGCTCCGAGCTTGGTGATGGGTCTTTCTCGCCGTATTCTCGAAGACCTTTCGCAGACTAGGTCGCCTTCTTCGAAGTGTCGGCCTTTGACCTTTTTGTTGTAGTACTTCGCCGCTTGGTGTTGGTAATTTTGGATCCTTAGCAAGGCGTGGTGCCGTTGCTCTTCGGCGTAATCCAGCTCGTCTATCATCATTTTCTCATTGGTTTCGGGATGTTGAGTCAGCATTAGACGTCTTATTCCCGGAACGTTTGCTTCGGCTGGCGACATTGCCTCCATTCCGTGAGACAGCGAGAAAGGGGTTCGACCTGTTGCGCTTCGCGGACTCGTTCGGTGCGACCAAAGTACTCCCTCAAGCTCGTCTGCCCAGAGCCCCTTTTTAGCTTCGAGACGCTTTTTGATTCCGTCGAGTATCGTTTTGTTCGTTGCTTCGGCCTGTCCGTTTCCTTGTGGATATCTCGGGGTGGACTTGTTAAGTCGTATGTTCCATTTTGCGCAGAAAGCTTCGAATTTCTTCGATACGAACTGTGTCCCGTTGTCCGTGACGATTTCGTAGGGTAGTCCGTGACGACAGATTATATACTTCCAAACGAAATTTTGAACTTTGGCCGCGTCGATGTCTGCGTAAGCTTTTGCTTCGACCCACTTGGTGAAGTAATCCGTGACGATCAGAATGTACTTTCTTTGTCTTGACGACGGCAGGGGTCCTACGATGTCCATTGCCCAGCGCATGAAGGGGTATGGGGCGGTCGCCGAACTGAGCAGTTGAGTCGGGTTATGCTTGATATCTCCGTGCCGTTGGCATTTCTCGCATTTCATGGCGAAGTCTGCGCAGTCTTTTTGTAATGTCGGCCAATAGTATCCGTGGTTTTTGACCTGAAGAGCTAACGTTCGTCCGCCGGAGTGGTTTCCTGCTCCACCCTCGTGTGCTTCGCGAAGTACTCTTTCGATTTCGTCCTCGGCGATACAAAATAGAAGGACTCCGGATGCGCTCCACCGGTAAAGACGGTTTATGATCATCGTGTAGCGGGCTGATCTGCTCTTCACGCGGCGAGCTTCCCATTTATCTTTTGGTAATGCCCCGTGTGAGATATACATCATGATTTCGATTCGCCAGTCCGTTGGTTCGGTTCGTCCTTGTTGGCTATTCTCTGTTCCGGTCGGAGAATTGGGTATTCCTTTGGCAAAGTCGTCGGCTTCGTCCATATCGTGGCCGATGGCACATACGCCCTTTGGAAGGTCGATGCTTGGATGTTCGATGCACTCGATCGGGATGGTTCGCCGCAGTGTTGGATCAGAGGTCGAGGCCAAGGCTGCCAATGCATCTGCGGACGTGTTTTCTGCCCGAGGGATCTTAGTGATGGTGAAGGAGACGAATTTTTCTTCCAGGGATTTGACAACTCGTAGATAAGCCTCCATTCTTTCGTTCTTGGCGTCGAACTCTCCGCTGAATTGGCTGGTTACGAGTTGTGAGTCGCAGAAGGCATCGAGTTCTTTGACTCCGAGTTCGATAGCCAACCGCATTCCGGCGATTATTGCTTCGTATTCCGCTTCGTTGTTGGATGCTTTGAACGCGAGTCGGAATGATTGCTCAAGGACTTCGCCCTTTGGTGATCGCAATGTTATGCCGATTCCTGATCCGTGCTGGCTAGATGATCCGTCGGCATGTAAGGTCCATGCGTTCTTCTCTTCGGCGGTTGTCATTTCTGGTGGTAGCTCGATGAGGAAGTACGTGAGGACTTGAGACTTTGCGCTTGTTCGAGGTTTGTACTCGATATCGTACTCACTTAGTTCGACCGCCCACTTGGCGATACGACCTGACTGGCTTGGACTGTGCAGGATAGTTCGCAGTGGTTGGTTGGTCAGGACGACAATCGAATGAGATTGGAAATAAGGTCGGAGCTTTCTTGCTGATGAGACGACCGCGAGTGCCAGTTTCTCCAGGGTCGGATACCTGCTTTCTGCACCGTCTAAGGCTTTGCTTGTGTAGAATATTGGTCGCTGGTCGCCGCGGTCTTCCTTGACCAACACGCTGCTTACCGCCGATGTTGAGATGGCGATATACAGGTAGAGGGTCTCCTGGTCGACGGGTTTTGCGAGGATCGGCGAAGTCGAAAGATATTCTTTGAGCTGTGCGAACGCCTCTTCGCATTTATCATCCCATTCGAAGCGTTTGTTGCCTTTGAGGAGTTGGTAGAAGGGCAGACATTTGTCCGACGACCTTGATATGAAGCGGTTCAGCGCGGCGATGCGTCCAGTCAGTCTCTGGACTTCCCTTGTTGTTCGGGGCGAAGGGAGATCCTTTATCGCTGCGATCTGCTTTGGGTTTGCCTCGATGCCTCGCTGGGTGACGATATACCCCAAGAATTCTCCTGACGTGACGCCGAACGTACACTTCGTCGGGTTCAGCTTCATCCCGTATTGGTTAAGCGTTGCGAAGCAGGTTTCGAGATGATTGACGTGGTCCTTTGCCACCAACGATTTGACCAGCATATCGTCTATGTAGACTTCCATTGTATCGCCCGGTGTTCGGCGAACATCCGATTAACGAGCCGTTGGTAGGTTGCCCGGCGTTCTTCGGACCGAAAGGCATGACTTTGTAGCAGTAGGTGCCTCGGTCGGTTATGAACGAAGTCTTTTCCCGGTCTTCCGCGTGCATCATTATTTGATTATACCCTGAGAAGGCGTCCATGAAGGACAGTAGTTCGTTTCCGGCGGTTGCCTCCACTATTCGGTCTATGTGCGGCAGAGGATAACTATCCTTCGGGCATGCCTTGTTGAGGTCGGTGAAGTCGACGCAGACTCGCCACTTCCCGTTCTTTTTCTTTACCACGACCGGGTTCGCTAGCCAGTCGGGATATCTTACCTCGTCAATCGACCCGGCTCCTATGAGACGTTCGACTTCTTCGTTAACCGCTTGGGCGCGTTCGGGTCCCAACTTTCTTCTCTTTTGTTTGATCGGTCTGAAAGTCGGGTCTACGTTGAGTTCGTGACAGGTAATGCTCGGATCGATCCCCGGCATATCTTCTGTGCACCATGCGAAGGTTTTGCAGTTGCGTTTGAGGAAGTCTATCAGCTCGTTCTGCAGAGCCGGTTCTAGGTCGGCACCAACTCCGACGCACCGAGTGATTTCGCTGAGATCGATGTTGACTTGTACGATTTTATCGAGCTTTGGGGCTTCTTCGCTGGTCACTTCGTCGTACTGCGTTTTCGCGCTTCCCGGCTTTGTGATTTCGACCGTGTGGATCCGAACCTCTTCGTTCATTGCTTTGAATCGATAGGCTTCGGCGTTTGCCTCCTCGTCATGGATGATTGCACATGACTTCCTTATCTTTAGTTCGGCGATGAAACAGCTTCTCGCCACGCGTTGATCTCCGCGTATCGTCTGAGTTCCGCTCGGACTTGGGAACTTTAGACATTGGTGGTATGTGGACGGGATAGCTTCCATGGCGTGGATCCATGGTGTTCCCATGATGGCGTTATAGATCGCCGGTGTATCTATGACGTCGAACTTCACCAGTTTTGTGACGCCTCCGATGTTTACTGGGAGTTTGATGGTTCCCAGGGACATTGTAGTTTCTCCGTTGAAAGCCGTCAACGGCTTCTGGTTTGGTTTGATGGTATACTCCTTGAGCTCCATCCTCTGCAGCGTACTGTAAAATATGAGGTCGACCGAGCTGCCGGTGTCGACCATCACCTTAGCTACTTCGCAATCTGCGATAAGTAGTTCGACGACCAGAGGGTCATTGTGGGGAAAAGCAACACCAGAGTTATCACGTTCGCTGAACGTAATTTCTTTACTGGGACGGTCGGAGACGTTGCCGGTGCTGGCCCATTTGACTGCGGCGATCGCTCCTCGCTGCGATCTTTTGATCGACCTAACCGAATCGTTGCAATCGACAAGACCTCCCATGATCATGCCGATCTTCTTGCGTGCCACCTTCGGCGGGCCGGGAAGTTCTTCTCGCTCCCTTTTGTCTGACGACTCCGGGGCTCTCTCCTGATCACGTTCGGACTCAGGCCGGATGTACGTGTAGTTGGCTCGTCTCTCTTCCGAGGTCGGTAGTCTGACGTTTCCGTTGCCGTATTCCCGCAGGAGGAGGCCTTGAAGATATCTGCATTCTGCCGTTGAGTGCCCATCTTGCTTGTGGAAATCGCAATGTTTGTTCGTGTCACGATTGTTGGGTCGTCCGTTGTTCGAATAGTTTCCCGAACCGTTTCTACTTTGTTGATCGCCCTGCGATCCTCTGTGAACGGGGCTTCTATTTCGATAAGTCCCCCTGTTCTGATATCCCGAACCGCTTGTTGATCGATTAGGTTCTGGGCGAGATACGTTGTTGATTGTTTGCCTTTCGAACTCTTCGTCGTCAATCAGATGGATTCGGGTGTTTTTGCTCTTGTACTCCGCGTCGTAATGTTGTCGCGGTTCGCGGTGATCTTCTTTTATCCTCTCCTTATCCTTCGAACGCGTTTTGAGGGACGCATGCTTCTTGGTCAGAGCAGCTTTTTCTTCTTCTAGCTTTATGTAGGCTGTCGCCTTATGTAAGGCGTCTTCTAAAGCTCTTGGTTCGTTCGTCGTGAGTTCGTCGCGGAACTGTGACTCGAACCATAGTCCGTTGCGTAGGGCTTGGATGGCTACGTCGTCTGGTACTTTGATTTTGGAGGCGACCTCCTTGAATCTTTCAACGTACTTCCTCAGGGTTTCTCCTTCCCCTTGAGTCATGCCCCAAAGATCGGCGATCGACTTTTCCTTGTGGATATACATTGAATAGTGCTTTAGGAACACGGTCTGGAGCTGATGGAAGTTGCCGATCGAATTAGGGGCCAGTCGATTGAACCATCTTTGCGCCGCTCCCGTCAGGTTCTCGACGAACAGCTGACAGTATCCTGCGTCTCGCAGCTCGGGGGCGATCTGAGCTCTGCCCATTGATATTGTGAACGCCGTGACGTGTTGGACTGGGTCGGTCGTCCCGTTATACTTAGGGATGGTGATTTTTCCCGGGTGCGGGATGTAAAATCGAGTGATGTCCGTCGTGAAGGGGACGCTCTGTGCTTCCCGTAGCACGCGTCCGATCTCGGGTGCTGCGCTGATTGCTTCATGAACTCGAGAGCTCATATCGTTCATTTCTTGCCTCATTCGCTCGAACTCATAGTCTCTGGCGGTCGGCGTTGCTTGAGCGTTGTATGCCCCGGCCTCGGTTGCCGTTCGCCTGAGATGATGATTCTGGTTATCTTGTTGATATCCGCTCGGACCAGAAAAGTTCATCGCGGCGGTTGGATGTGCGAACGGTGGGGTTCCGTAAACCGTTGTTGGGTGGTGGGCTTCGTAAGGAAGTCCAAACAGGCCGGCGTTCATGGGAGGCGGGATTCCATGACCGTTGGTTCGCGTCGGCTGCGAGTTTTCTCCGAACAGGTTTCGCTGTACGCCCGGAGTGAGCTCGTTGGTTCGTTGTACCTGCGGCCCCTGTCTTGCGAGCGCTTCGAATCTCGCGTTCGTCGATTGGGTGAGAGAGTCCACCTTGCTGACCAGGCTCGCGAGGAGTTCAATAATGCCGGGTTGCGCTACTTCGGTGCCAGGCATGATCATGTTTGTCTGCGGCGAGACGTTGGCAGTCTCATTCGTGATTCTGGACTCGGGGGTCTGATTGTTCGTGCGAACTAGGGGTATTTCCGAAGGTGTGGCCTGAGGATCTGATTCAGGGATCACCGATGGGAGTCCCACCGTCGGAATCGCTCGTTCGGTTACAAGGGCTTCTTGCAGAACGATCGGAATGTGTGATTGATTGTCTTGTTGGTTCGCCATTGAACGAAGATGAATGTCTGATTTTAGCTTCGGGGTGCTGTTGAGTTGCCGTTAGCGTGAGAGAATTTCCTGACGGCCCCACGGTGGGCGCCAAATGTCGTAGGGGTAAAATGGTTAAGTATAACGTTCGGAATTAGGTAGATGGATCGTTCGGAATTATATAACGAAAATGGTTCGGAATTAATATGTGAAAAGGGGGTCGGAATTCTCGTTATGACAACTATGGTTCGAGGTGATGGTTCGCTAGAGATAGCGAACGCTTTTTATAGCGCTAGAGATAGCGAACAGAAAATGGCAAAGATGCCGAACAGAATACAGGCAGAGATGCCGAACGAAATATGGGCAGAGATGCCGAACGTAATGTGGGCAGAGATGCCGAACGTAAATACAGTTTAAAGATGTCGAACTAAAAAGATAGTAGATTTTGAGTCTTTGTTTCTCTTTGTAGATTTCTCTCTCTAGGATTCGGATCTTTTTCCTTGAGCAGGATGTCTGCTATTTATAGTAAATGTCCTCGTTGACGGACTTTCTCAGTGCGCGACCTCCGCACTGTTCCCATACCGCTGAACAGTGTCCTATCGTAGGATTGCTCGGTTCGGCGCTCATAAATGCGCGTCAGAGCTGTCGTTCGGCGCTCATAAATGCGCGTCAGAGGTGACGTTCGGCGCTCATAAATGCGCGTCAGAGGTGACGTGGCGCCGTTCGTTTAGTTCTGGGCTTATCTTCAATTGGGCCGTAACTTGTTATTTGGGCTTCGACAGACTTACGGCGGCGGGCTTCTTAAACGGGCCTGGTCATGTTGGGCCTGGGGAGGCCCACCCATAACAAGGAACTAACGGACCATTTCGCTGGACGTTTAACAAAAATTCGTGCGTTGTGAGAGTAGACGTGCCGGGTTCTACAGGAGTGCCCAGCCAGTTCGTATTTGGCTCGGACAACGTCAGGTTTTCAGTAAACGAACCAACCATGGACAATCCCGACCACACCGAACGCGCATACAGAGGCTTTGTCAAGTTTAACAAAACAATATACGATCCGTCCGCTGCTAAGGTTATGGTTGTCAATGGCGTGCTCAGGATCACTGTTCCTAAGAAGTAAAATTGCGTGAGAGAGTCGCTGGATGGATTATTGCATTTGCATGCATGCGTCGAATAAATTTAAGTAATATGATAGTAATAGTAAAAAAAAATATGGACCGTACATGGTTCGGTGTTGTTTAGGGTTTCTCTATAGTTTATGTCGTCTTCGTAATAATTGTGTGTTTTAATTTAGTTAAATATTGTGTCGTCATGGTCTCTCGAGATCGATCGATCGCAAGTTGTTTCATCTAGCAATTAAGCAGCTTGTGTTTATCGTTTGTGTGGTTTGTTACTAATTATCTATACTCTTCTATGGGTATGAAATATTATTATCTAATTAATAAAATAAAAATTAACCTTACATGTTGGGGTCCAACTGATAATTAGTGGCATTTTAATACTTAATTAACCTTTGAAGATATAATTAATTATGTTTGCAAATACACAGTAAGCAAAGAGTTTATAAAGAATCTTGGAAAATGCACCAACTTATATGAACAACTTTGTTGAAAAAACATGGCCGAATAACCAAATAAATAAATAACGATGACTTGGATGCGTTTGATTAATACGCCAAGGAAAGTTAATTTCGCTGCATATATAGTAAAGAGTTTTGAACATGAAAGATAGTGGAAAATATGAGAATTCAAACGCATTATATTTTCAGAACATTGCTCATCGAATAATTAAAAAAGCAAGCCCAAATACATTAAAAAATGTTACCTAACACGTTCAAAATATTAGTAAGCTAGGCATATATATAGTTTATTTTTGTTTATTCATCAAGCTGGGCACTAGCATGCTTTAATTCAAATTTATAAAAAAAAGTGAAAGAAGTTTAGGTAGCAACTAGTGTTGGGGATAAATTTAATCATCTCGGTTAAGGTTTAACCGGCGACAGAATCGGACCGGGTTGACGGCAGATCGGACCAGCCAAACCGGAATCAGCGGCAATATCGGAACCGGCTTCCTTTAGTTGATATTGGGCTTTATTTGGGCTTAATTATCGACATAAGGTGAAATGGAAAAGATATATTACTAGATTCTCTTAAATATTCATTAAGGAGGGAATCTAGAAAAATATCTAAATAAAAGGAAAAATGTCAATAAATGGAAACATGTCAATTCCTATTCCTAAAAGGAAAAGGAAGCTCATTGACCTAAAGACCTCTATATAAAGAGAAGAAGCTAGAAGACCTAGAGGACTCATTCATTGATATCGACATTCACACATTCACATATTCATACACTTTTCGACATAAGCACTTGCTTTTAAGGAGAATATCGATTATAAGCTTCTAGATTGTTCTAAGTTTAGATCTTGAATCATATTCCTCTTCTCTTGTATTCTTTGATCGATTAATAAAGACATCCAAATTCAAACCGATTCTAGTAGTATTAACCGTTATCGAATTCCGTGGTTCTTCTAACGGATCGCTAACTTTTGCCCAAACAGTTTGGCGCTAGAAGGAGGGGCAGAAGTATAGCGCTACGATGAGCGATAACGGAGCAACCTACTATACCGTTCTCGACGAACACGCTCAGCAACGGGTGGATGCCATCAACGAGCAACTTCGGGCAAGCAACGAAAGGCTTGCTCGGCTGGAAGAGGATAATCTTCGACTTCGGGGGCAGAGCGCTAATCTCACCACCCAGGGTCAAAGATCCGCTTCCCGACAGAATCTCGTCACCCCCATCCGGCCGATAAGATTATTCCGATCAGGGACGGAACATCAGACGACGGAGGAAAGACCTGCTTTCTCCGACGATCAGCACACCGACGATCTAGATCGCAACGGATCCAATCTCGGAAGGGATCACGCTTACATAGATTCCGTCATCGAGAAAAAGCTCAACGCTTTCGAATCGATGATCGAGCGGATGCCAGGAGTAGCTCCACCTATAAGACGTTCCGACCGCTGCTCCTACGCCGATTCGCCCTTCATAGACGAGATAGCCATGGTAGAGATGCCCAGAAAGTTCACCTTCCCGTCAATGAAGATGTATGATGGCTCTACCGACCCCGACAATCACGTGGCCTTGTACAAGCAACGGATGCTCACCTTAACAATTCCCCCGAGTCAAGGGAAGCCGTCATGTGCAAAGGTTTCGGATCAAGCCTAACAGGACCGGCGCTCCAGTGGCTCGTCAACCTCGCCAACGGCGAAATAAATTCCTTTGCCGGCCGACCGACGGGTTTATAGAGCAATTCGCAAGCGGCCGCGCATAGAGAAAAACGCCGACGACCTCTACGAAATCGTCCAAGAAGCCGGGGAGCCCCTTCGGGCATATGTAGGACGATTCAACAGGGAAAAGGTAAATATCCCAGCATGTAATGTGTCAACGGCCATATCAGCTTTCAAGAGAGGACTCTTGGTGACTGGCGATCTCTATAAGGAACTCACCAAGTATCGTCCAAAGACGATGGAAGATGTTCTGAGCAGAGCATGGGCTCAGATCAAGTGGGAAGAGGATCCATCTCAAAGGAAATCTCTTCCCCCCAGAGTCGACTCAAGGATCATCCGACCTGAGAAAGCTCCTCGAGACGACAAACCATACCTGCGACCTCAGGTGGACTCTCGTCGAAGTAATTCCCATCGACCAATCGCCCATATAGGAGCCGGAGGATACCGAGATAACTCATGGCCCAACGCGGGCAGTTTGTCTATCCAAGGTCGAGAACTGGTCTGCGCCTTGGGAAGGATGGGAGACGCGGTCAGATGGCCTCAGAAGATGAGGGGGGACCCAGAAGGACGAGACACGCGGAAGTGGTGCGATTTCCACAGTGACCACGGGCATCGCACCGAAGATTGCGTCGCCCTCAGGATGGAGGTAAACGATCTAATCAAGAGAGGGCATCTCAAAGAATTCCTGTCTGACAGAGCTCGGAGACGGCCAAACACCCAGAACCCCGAGCAAGAAGGGGGCAAAGAGAAACCTAAATCTCCACCGAGACAGGATCGGGTGATTAACGTCATATCCGGTGGCTCAGAGGTTAGTGGGATATCGCATTCGGCTGCCAAAAGGAATACGAGGGTTCCGAGAAATTTCCAAAAGACCATGATGGAAATAACCACCGACCAATCAGTCAACGCAATTACCTTCACCGCCGAGGAGGGTGAAGAGATGATGACTCCTCATCATGACGCCCTCGTCATTACTTTGTCAGTGGCAAACTGCCTGATAAAGAGAATTCTGGTCGACAATGGAAGCTCGGCAAACATTCTGTTCCCGGCCGCATACAAGGAGATGGGCCTCGACGAATCAAAGATTGTCTCCCGCAGCAACCACTGCGGTAGGATTCAGTGGAGAGGTGAAACAGACTGTGGGCGAGATAACCCTACCCGTCTACACCGAGGGAGTCAACAAGCAAACCAAATTTCTCGTTCTGGATTGCACGTCGGCCTACAACGCCATAGTGGGGAGACCCTGGATCCATGACATGAAAGCCGTGCCATCCACATTCCATCAAACAATAAAGTTCATGACACCCTGGGGTGTGAGGAAGATAAAAGGTGACCAGGAGAACTCGCGATCCTGCTACCAAACTACGCTCAAAGGAAAAACGGGGACGACCATGCAGATAGAGGGTCCGTCAACGACGAAAGAGGTATCGAGCTCTACAGAGGAGCCTGATGTAGAGCAGATAGATGAGATCCCATTGGATGAAGCCAACACAGAGCGCAAGGTAAATATTGGGTCAAAACTACCGAAAGACGTGCGTCAGAAACTCATCGACTTTCTGAGATCGAACGCCGATTGTTTCGCCTGGTCGCATGCGGACATGCCAGGCATCGATCCCGAGATCATCACACATCGTCTACAGGTCGATCCCGATCATCAGCCGATCAGGCAGAAAAGAAGGAAGTTTGCGCCAGATCGCGATCTCATTGTCAACGACGAAGTGAACAATTTACTCAAAGCCGGATTCATCCGCGAGGTGAAATACCCTGACTGGCTAGCTAATGTGGTCGTCGTTCGAAAGAAAAACGGTAAGTGGAGAGTCTGCATAGACTTCACCGACCTAAATAAGGCATGCCCAAAGGATCCTTTTCCTTTGCCTCACATTGACAAGCTGGTAGACGCAACAGCCGGCCACGAACTGCTGAGCTTCATGGACGCCTTCAGCGGGTATAATCAAATTCTGATGCATCCCCAAGATCAGGAGAAGACGGCCTTCATGACCTCCAGGGGGATATATTGCTACAAGGTAATGCCCTTTGGATTGAAAAACGCTGGTTCAACCTATCAAAGGTTGGTGAACGCGATGTTCGCCGATCAGATTGGCCACACCATGGAGGTATACATCGACGATATGCTCGTAAAGTCGTTAGTTGCCGACGATCATATCATGCATCTACGCCAAGCGTTCGACACGTTAAGGAAATACAACATGAAGCTCAATCCGACTAAGTGCTCATTCGGCGTAAGCTCAGGGAAGTTTTTGGGATATATTGTCACACATCGGGGCATTGAGGCGAACCCCGATCAGATCAGGGCCATTCAAACAATTCCACCACCACGAAACATAAAGGAAGTCCAGAGACTTACGGGAAGAATGGCAGCTCTTAGCTGATTCATCTCTAGACTATCCGACAGATCTCATCCGTTTTTCGAGGCTCTCAAGAAGCCAAAGGGATTCGCGTGGAACGAAGGATGTGACGAAGCCCTTAAACAACTCAAGGACTATCTAACTTCTCCACCGCTACTGTCAAAGCCAAAGACCAACGAGGCACTACTCCTATATCTAGCCGTGTCAGAACACGCAGTAAGTGGGGTACTAGTGCGAGAAGAAAGTGGAAGACAGCATCCGGTCTATTACGTCAGCAAATCCTTGCTAGAAGCCGAGACCCGATATTCTCATCTCGAGAAATTGGCTCTCGCCTTGGTTGTGGCAGCGAGGAAGTTACGGCCGTATTTCCAGTCGCATCCAATTATCATGGTGACATCGCATCCGATCAAAAGTGTTCTCCACAAACCAGATATCTCGGGAAGATTGGCCAAATACGCTATAGAACTCGGCGAATACGACGTGATCTATCGACCAACCTCCGCCATCAAGTCACAAGTCCTCGCTGATTTCGTGGCCGAGTTTACACCAAAGATGCTCTCGGAGGTTCAGAAGGAAGTGAACGCATTAGAAAAACAGGTGGCAACGGGGACATGGAAACTTTATGTGGACGGATCCAGCAACGTACGAGGATCCGGCCTGGGACTTACACTAACCTCCCCTATCGGAAACACCATCTCAAGGGCGATCCGATGCAGCTTCCGAGCGACAAATAACGAGGCAGAGTATGAAGCGCTAATCGCAGGTCTATCTCTAGCATGCGATTTAGGAGTCAAAGATATAGAGATCTATAGTGACTCGCAGTTGGTCGTTAGCCAAACTGAGGGTGACTATCAAGCCAAGGACTCAAGCATGATCAGATACTTAGCGATAGTCAAACAGCTCGAAAAAAGGTTCAATAGCTGCAAAATCACTCAAATCCCTCGAGAAGAAAACGGGCAAGCAGACGCTCTCGCCAACCTCGGTTCATCTTTCAAAACCGACTCACCGACGAATGTGCCACTGCTAGTATTACAGTGGCCGGCAACGCAAAGAGATCTCGATGCGATCCCAGTCAACGAAATAAGTGGAGCCAGATGCTGGATGACTCCCCTTGTGGAATATCTGAGAGATGGAACGCTGCCACTGGAAAGAGCAGAATGCCGAAGGATTAAACGACAAGCAGCTCGGTTCAGCCTCATTCGCGGAGCGTTGTATCGCCGATCATACTCAGGACCATATCTCAAATGCATCAGCATCGCCGAGGCTCAACAAGTCCTGCTAGAGCTGCATTCCGGCGAGTGCGGAAACCATTCCGGAGCCAGAAGTCTAGTCCTCCGAACCATGCGAGCCGGATATTACTGGAAATCGATGAATCACGACGCAACCATGTTCGTCAAAAGATGCGACAAGTGCCAAAGGTTCGCCACTGTATCCAGTCTTCCGCCGGAGAACCTAAAAACTATCAGTGCTCCCTGGCCGTTCATGAAGTGGGGCATGGATATAGTCGGCAAACTTCCCACGACACCAGGTCAGAAAGTTTTTCTATTGGTAATGACCGACTATTTCTCCAAGTGGATAGAAGCGGAAGCGCTCAGTCAGATAACCGACAAAGAGATCCGCAGCTTCGTATGGAGGAATATAATCTGCAAGTTCGGCATTCCCCACGAGATAGTGACCGACAATGGACCACAGTTCACAAGCAACAACTTCAAAAGCTTTTGCGAAGACTGGAAAATCAAATTAAGCTTCGCAACACCCAGACATCCGCAAATTCAATGGCCAAGCCGAAGCCTCGAACAAAACCATCGTCAAGCTCCTTAAGAAAAGATTAGAGAGTGCTAAAGGAAAGTGGGCCGAGGAACTCCACGGGGTCTTATGGGCCTACAGAACAACCTCAAAGGTCTCCACCGGCGAAACACCTTTCTCACTCGTTTATGGAATGGACGCAGTGATACCCATCGAGATAAGTGTGCGGACCGGCCGCACCGAAAATCCCGATGAGGAAAGTAACAACGAAGCAATGGCGCTCGACCTCGACTTGCTCGACGAGAAACGAGAAGCCGCGCAAATAAGAAACCGGTGTTACCAACAAGACGTAGCCGAGGTCATACGACAAAAAGGTGAGGACGAGAACCTTCAAACTGGGTCGGTGGGTCTTAAGGCGAGTATTCCAAAACACAATGGAGAAAGAAGCGGAAAGCTAGGACCAAACGGGAAGGCCCATACCAAATCGTTAAAATCGTGGAGCTGGAGCCTACTCACTCCAAGACAAAGACGGAAAAAGACTCACCAACAGTTGGAACGCTTTGCATCTCAAGAGATATTTCTTCTAATAAACGGGCCACGCCCGCAAAAGGTCATGTATACTTAAACTATTTTTTAAATTCTATACTTTTATATCTTTTAGCTAAAAACCTCGTCGAGAATTTCGCCAACGAGAGTAACCCCAAAGGCGAATTTCTCGCCAAGATTTTCGGGGGCAAGGGATATCTATCCTTTGAACTCAAAAACCAAAAGCCCTACCCCGCGTAGGCCAAAAGCCCTATTCCGCATAGGCCAAAAGCCCTACTCCGCGTAGGCCAAAAGCCCTATTCCGCATAGGCCAAAAGCCCTACTCCGCGTAGGCCAAAAGCCCTATTCCGTATAGGCCAAAAAGCCCTACTCCGCGTAGGCCAAAAGCCCTATTCCGTATAGGCCGAAAAGCCCTACTCCGCGTAGGCCAAAAGCCCTATTCCGCATAGGCCGAAAGCCCTACCCCGCGTAGGCCAAAAGCCCTATTCCGCATAGGCCGAAAGCCCTACCCCGCGTAGGCCGAAAGCCCTACCCCGCGTAGGCCAAAAGCCCTACCCCGCGTAGGCCAAAAGCCCTATTCCGCATAGGCCAAAAGCCCTACTCCGCGTAGGCCAATCCTAGCCGAACACATCACGACAGCCTGTGTCAGTGTAAATCGAACGCTAGAAGGGTTCCATACGGGTTTCGGACCACGTTAGGACCGAGGCAAAAGTTAGAGTTATTGTCGCGGGCATGTAACCTAATAGCCGAGTGTACAGGTGCGACGGCACCTCGCTCCATAAGGCCGCCGCCAGGTTGCACGAACCGCACGGTCGACAAGGTGGAGGCTAATTGTGTGTTAATGACCTTCCTCGAAAGTATAAAATCAGCAACGCACATTAGTCGCCCTCTTGGGTGTACAGGTCTGACGGGACCTCGCCGAAACTACACCGAGATGGCCGATCTACGGATCCCATCCGGCAATGTACAGCACAAAGGCTCGGCGACACTTAACCGACTCACCCGACAGGCTACGTACGGTTAATACGGCGCGAGACCCTTAACTGGTCCACTATTAATGACGATCGAATCTCCGAGATCTCGTCCAACAAACGGTCGACCCCCCGCGGTCCCACACGCATTAAAAACAGCCAGCGGACAAAATCTCCACGAGAGATAGTAGATTCACCACTTAGAGATGAAGGGTGACCGACCTCGTCGGATCCATCCGGATTTAAGATGGTCAGCGACGGATAACCTAACGAGGCATAATTTGCTCGGTGCATCTAAACGGATTTGACGCTCAAAGGATACAGTTCAAACTTATCGAGAGCTCAAAACAGAAAGATAACCGAATAAACAAGTTTAGCCTCGGGGGCAAAATCCAAAACGCCCACCAAGGGCAAAAACATAAGGGTCCGCTATGATCAACGAAAGTTTGAGCGGCCCACTTAACAGTTTAAAGATGGCCCATCTCACGGATGGACCACAACAGAATTACAAGTTTTTTAGATAAAGAAGAGTTAAGACGGAGGAGTATCGCTAAACGCCATCAGCGACTCAACCACTTCCGGAGCAGGCAGACCCTTGAACTGTGCCTGAGCCTTCACCACTTGGGCGTAACGGCGATCAAGGCTCTCAAGGTCCCACGACAAATGCTGCCCGGCCAGATACTCCTTCACCGTCTCCCATCGGGCTATAACCGCAGACCCACCAAGGAAGAAGTCGTATTCAGCCTGAAGCAACTCATTCTTCCTCTTCAGCGACTTCACCTCCTCATCTCTGAGCTCATCCTCCCTCTCCAGATCAGCAACTCTTTTTTGGAGACCCTCCTTAGTCTGATCACATTCGGCTATGGAGTCCTTGAGATCTTTTATCTCCTTGTCCCTGGCATCGATGGCGGCAAGCTGATCCTCTCCTTTCTTCTTCTCCACCTCGTACCTTTCTCTCATATAGACGGAGGCCTCATGATCCTTGGAAGACTCCTCCACAGCTTCAGCGAGTTTGGTCTCCATGCTGCTAAAAGAGAACATCACCTACAGGCAGCAAAACCAACGAGGTTTAGACAATGCTCATAAAAGTTTCAACTACACGAAGACTTTTACCTTAAGGAGAGAACGGCAGACTTCATCAGTGGCTAACTCGGCGCCCACCTCAGCAATGGATTCCATATCCCATGACAGGAGTTTATTCTTCATCTTGCCTACCCGAGAGGAAGATTGGGAGCTGCCAAGTTCACCACCTGACGAAGGAGATACCTTCACCCTGCGACCCTCCACGGGACCGCATGAACTCCGTCCAGCTTTGCGTTTGCCAGCGACCATTGTTCCACTCCTCGGAACCTCGGTGACCTTTGCATGACCCTCGGAGGCATTGACAGATCCTCCCATCTCAGCTAGCTTCCCCGAAGCAGCGAGAAAAAGCTCGAAGGGATCGGGGGCAGATGCTCGTTGACTCTCAGACATGTTACAATCTAACAAGCAATATGTCATCTTCGGAAATCAACATTAAAGGGAGAACTTACGGATGGAATGAAAGCTTACCCCAGATGGCACTGTGTTCTAAAGCAAGATGGCTGGAAAGGAATTCAAGGGATCTCCGTTCAGATGGGATCTCTAACAGCTGCTCTATGATCTTTTTCCCGACGGCGTCGTCACCTTTGTTCAAATGGCTAATATCTGCAAATAAACAACAAAAGAACAATAAGGAGGAGTCAGCAAACTTACAAGATCAGAGAAATAAAAACACCCACCAGAATAAGACCACGCGGTTGGAAAGTTTGGAGCAGGTCCAACCGACAAAAACAAGAAACGACGACGCCAAGTCTTCTCCGATGCGCCTTGATCACCAATCTCAGGGTTAGTCACCAACGCTAGATTACGACGAGGATGGAGGTGATAACGATTGATATCACCCGCATAGGGCTTGAAATAGAAGGCATACGAACGAGGCCACCGATACCTCGATGGAATTCAAATTGCCCATCACCTCAAGCGCCATCGACATTCTCCACACCATTGGAGAAAGGCGCCCGGAGATAGACCAAGATAGCGGGATATCGCCGCGACTAGCGAAGGGACAACTCCGCGGAACCCATAGCCGAACGAGCCTCATACACCACAATCTCCTCGGACCGGCATCCATCGGGCGCTCCGCCGCGTTGGGAATCCTCAAACGGAAATAGGGAGACCAAAGGTCCCGGAGATCCGAGCCACCGAGTTCATGGTGGTGGAAGATTTAGGGTTCTTCTTGGAATCTATCGGCGGATCTTGCGAAGAACCAGAGTCCTCGACTTTTATCGCGTCACGAAGGCAACGACGGTCAGATCTGGTGGATCGCCGTGATTTTAGACGCTCCCCGACAGATGAATCATTCGAAAGATTCATAGCTTCAGGATCGAAGGACACGATAGCAGTAGTTGGGTCCCAATCAAGCGATGACATGCAAAGAAGAAGAAAGAAAGGAGAAATCAAAGATGCTCACCTGATGACAAGACGAAGAAATCGCAGACTCAATCACCGTCGAAGACGATACCAAGCTTTATCGGCGGGTATGGAGAAGGTGAAAGAAAATCTTGAGAAAGAAGATGAAAGGACCGCCGCGGAAGAAAATGAAGTAGACGAAACGCAAAAATATCCTTAGGTCAACAAAAAGGACATTTCGCATGATTTGGGCCTGAAAACCAAGCCCGAATTTGAAGAAGAGACCCAAGACGGTGATAAAAGGCCATATTCAGAATTGCGATTGAACGAGAAGTATAAGCTTGTGGAAGATCAATTCGTCATCGATCAAAGCGAATACGAAGCTCTTAAATTCATCCTCGACAAGCTACTTTCCCCTTCATATCCGGAGTCAAAGAAGAGCAAAGCTGGGGGCAAACTGTTGGGGATAAATTTAATCATCTCGGTTAAGGTTTAACCGGCGACGAGAATCGGACCGGGTTGACGGCGAGATCGGACCGACGAAACCGGAATCGGCGGCAATATCGGGCAGGCTTCCTTTAGTTGATATTGGGCTTTATTTGGGCTTAATTATCGACATAAGGTGAAATGGAAAAGATATATTACTAGATTCTCTTAAATATTCATTAAGGAGGGAATCTAGAAAAATATCTAAATAAAAGGAAAAGGTCGATAAATGGAAACGTGTCGATTCCTATTCCTAAAAGGAAAAGGAAGGCTCGTTGACCTAAAGGCATACATATAAAGAGAAGAAGCTAGAAGACCTAGAGGACTCATTCATTGATATCGACATTCACACATTCACATATTCATACACTTTTCGACATAAGCACTTGCTTTTAAGGAGAATATCGATTATAAGCACAGATTGTTTAAGTTTAGATCTTGAATCATATTCCTCTCTTGTATTCTTTGATCGATAAAGACATCCAAATTCAAACCGATTCTAAGTAGTATTAACCGTTATCGAATTAGTGGTTAACTAACGGATCGCTAACTTTTGCCCAAACAACTAGCATAAGCATTGTTTCCGTTTTTGTTCTTTCAAAACAAACAAATGCATCTCAAGTAAGATTAATATTCCTTCTTTAGGGTAGAAAACAAAAAGCTGACGCAGAGTAAAGCGCGTGAAACGATCAAAGACCCCACTTCAACATTCTTGTGTTGTTGTCGTCTCTGTAATTTGACTCAAGCCCGGCCCATTATATTATGACGCCCAAATCAAAAAATTTGAGATAGTTTTTCACAAACCGACATTTTTTTTAATGAATTATCATTGTCGTATTTCATTCAAACTGCATCCTTGCGATTCTAAATCTAATTATGGGTGGAAGTTGTAATTTAGACAATTTGGAGGGTACATTTAAGAAAATATATAATAGTACGAGGACTCCTTGCAAAAAACTCCGCCTCCAATCTCTTGCTTTGGGATTTGGACTCATCCAATCTTTAAAAATATCAGTGGATAATTATTAATTAACACCTAACCGTACTTAATTACCAATATAATGTATGAAAGAAAAGTATTTATTATGTTTTATACTACTACTCATTAGGTTGTCAAATGAAAAATGATAATCTAATTTCAGAAAATACTTATTATGAATTTTAAGTCTCACATATTACTAACTATATATACGGCCAGTCAACAGAGAAAAAAATATGTTTTAAAGTTTAGAATCAAATTTAAAATGATGTGAATATCGCTACGAATCAAGTACAGTATATATATAATAGTTATGCATGATAACTAAATCTTCCATTATAAATTAAATCAATCCTAATAATTTGTAGATTAATCTTTTGGGACAATTCAAGAGGTTTGATGTAATTGATGGCGTTAGCGTTTTGTCGAAAAAGACGTATAAAGTGTACATAGAGGAATACAAAAGAGAGTTTGTTTCCATTTTTTTCGAAATACGTTGGTAATGAATTTGAGTTGCAACTCGATGGTTATTTTTTCATATTTGGCGTCTATCATTTTAAAAAGAACAATGACGTAGACAATTCATATTTGCCGTCTCCTTGTAGCTTTTGCTATTTTTTTTTTTTTTGGTAATTCAGAGGGATTGTTCCCTCATATTTATTAAAAGAAAAAGAAACTACAAACGAATGTTTCGTGTGCTCGTAAAGCCACTCGCATCCTCAACACAAATAGAGTTAAGAAGAGAAGGCACAAACTCATAAAAATGAAAACCCAACGGTAAAGTAAAAGCATAGTTTGCTAATCCATCGGCAAGACGATTAGCTTCCCTATACACATGTGACACTCGGACTATCCAGTCCCTTGAAATAAAGCCATGGCACAAACGTACCAGGAATGACAGGGGATGCGCCTCATTGATCCCTGTTTTAAGAAAACTCACCACAATCTCCGAATCCACTTCTACTTCCACACGCCGAAAACCTCGATTCCAAGCTACGTATAAACCATAATAAGCACCCCAAAGTTCCGCCATTGGAGCCGAACATATACCAATGTTCAAGACAAAACCCCCACACCAATTTCCTTTTTCGTCTCTCATCACTCCTCCAGCTGTAGCCAAGCCTGGGTTTCCATGAGATGCTCCGTCGGTGTTCACTTTAACCCAACCCACCCCTGGTGGTCTCCAAAGATATATGCCGAACAACCACCTCTCTATCACGACTTACACCGCATGTTATTAAGTTCGCACGCGTTACTTCCGTTGCCAAGTCTGTGATGAACTTAACTCGATCCCGACATCGCCTCGTCTCCCCGAATACGTTATCACATCTCCACTTCCACCCCCACCATATCGCCATTGCGAACAGAGTACCCCAAGAATAACCCGTCGTGTCATGACTTACACTTAAGTTACTATAGATCCATTCCATCAAGCTATTCTCAAAGAACAAGCGTTGTTTACGACGTGGAACTATTCTCTGCCATATCCCTTTCATAGCTGGGCAATCCCTTAAGATGTGAATGGTCGTTTCTTCATCACCTTTACATACTTGGCATATATCATTATCACTGAGATGACGCCTTTTTCGTTCCTTGTTGGTCATAATAACACCATGGCTCACTAACCAAAGAAACGCCTTAACTCTCTCCGGAACTTTTGCCTTCCATATGCGTTCATACCATTTACCCATTTGTAATCGGGGTGAGTTCTCTGAAATCAATGTCGAGTATGCTGACTTGACTGAGAAGCAACCATTAGGGTTCTCTTTCCAAGATAATTTATCCGCCACTCCCCGGTACATCTTCCAACACCAAAGCAGTGAGATTCATACGAATAGTTTCAGTGATATACGGGCCAATAATATTGAACTTCCAACCAACCCCTGGTGACCAAAAGTCACGAGTTTTATTCCCCATCATATGTCCAGGTACCGTCGTTGCTCCCATCTCTAGCAACGACGCTTTCGTCACCCATCTATCGGTCCAAAAGTTAATTGATCTCCCATCACCTGGCACCCATCCCAATCCCCGACTCACTACCTCTCGGAGACCAACTGTGATGCTTCGCCACGTCGGAGACCAATTACATTTAGGTACGGTCCAAGTGAAATCATTAACTTCCCCCACTTTGTACTTGGATCTTAACACACTAACCCACAAACTTTTCTTCTCTTCCTCTTGAAGTAATCTCCAGCCTAACTTTGCTACAAGGGCTTTGTTCATGTCCTTAGACGCTCTTATGCCCGATCCTCCCTCTGTTTTTGGTTGACAAACCTTCCCCCATGCTACCAAATGTTGTTTACGTCTTTCGGATGTGCTCCCCCAAAGAAAAGATCTCGATAGTTTATCTAACCTATCAAGCGTACTTGCTGGTAAAATCAGTGTACTCATGGAATGAACCGGAATCGAAGTCAACACCGCTTTTGTAAGCGTTAGCCTCCCAGCAAAGCTTAAAACATGACTCTTCCACCCTGCTAGTCGAGCTGAGACTCTCTCTAACACTTCACCAAAAGTCTCTTTGTTGATACGTCGATGAAGAACCGGCATACCTAAGTATTTCCCTAGTTCTCGTGTTGCTCCAATACCACTCTCCTCACTAATCCTTCTTTCTAAATCACGACTCACATTATTAGAGAAAAAGATCTTTGATTTATCAAGACTCACTTTTTGCCCTGATGCCATACAAAATTCCTCCAAGATGCTTCTTATTACCCCGTATTTGGCCCACCGATGCTTCTGCGAAAAGGATCAGGTCATCCGCGAAGCAAATATGAGACAGAGATGGGCCTCCACGCGATAGCTTGATTCGTTTCCATTCTTTCTTCTCTATAGACTTATCAATCAAATGACATAAACGCTCAATACAAAGCACAAAGAGATAGGGAGATAATGGATCTCCTTGTCTCAACCCTCTAGACGGAACAAATGATGACGTCTTTTCCCCATTCCATAGCAAACTCATGGACGGTCCTTTCACACACTCCATTATCCAGTTTGTCCAAGTCTCCGTCATACCCGCAACTCTAAGAGTGTCCTCCAGAAAGTCCCATCTAACACGATCATAGGCTTTCTCAAGATCAAGTTTTAAAAGCATCCATCCTCTACGTCCTTTCTTACGTCTCATAGAGTGCACGGCTTCTTGAACAACAACAATGTTATCCGTACTTAATCGACCCGGAATGAAACTTGCTTGCGCGGGACCAATCAGCTTGGAAATAACTTTCTTAAGCCTTATCACCATTGTTTTTGTTATTGTTTTAAACAAAACATTACACAAGCTAATCGGTCGGAGCCGAGTTATCTTCTCCGGTTTCTCCACCTTTGCTAGTAGTACTAACAAAACGTCATTTGTCGAGCTCGGTAATCGTCCCGTCCGAAAGAAATCCAATACGAACCGTGTTACCGAGCCTCCCACGACGTCCCAACATTGTTGGTAGAAAATAGGTTGGAAGCCATCCGGGCCAGGTGCTTTAAACTTCCCCATTCTCCGCACTTGCCACTTCAACCTCCTCCGCCGTGAAGGATTTATTTAACTCTGTTATCTCATCACGGTCAAGCCTCGGGAAACCCTCACGTTGCAAAGGTACAAACCCTTCGCTTACGTCTTCCATTGAGTAAAGCCGTTTGTAGTAATTCAACGCTAGCTCTTCAAGTTCCTTAGTGTACGAAATCCATCTCCCACTATCTTCTTTCAACATCTCTATTCTATTCCTCCTCCTCCGAATTATAGTAGATGTATGAAAAAATTTAGTGTTTTTGTCTCCGAAAACTATCCATTTTTCTCTTGATTTTTGAAACCATATCATCTCTTCTTGTTCTAAGAGCACGTCAAATTCTTTGATCAGTTTGTCCTCCTTTTCCAATAACTCGTCTGTCTGGACAACATCTAACGCGTCTTGTACTTCCTTTATTTCTCCTATAAGCAGATCTTTACGACGCTTCACGTCCCCAAACACCTCAATGTTCCATTTTTTTAGCTTCCTTCTTAAACCGTCCAACGCATCTGGTGTTCTTATTGACGGATCCCAAGAGGCTAGTAACATATCTTTAAAATTCTCATGACTCAACCACGCTGCTTCAAAACGAAACGGTCTCCTCCTAGGGTTCGTTGCTTGCGGAGGACATAATTGCAAATAAAGTGGAGCATGGTCCGAAGATAGAAACGGAAGATGTGTCACTACTCCCTCTTGCCATTTCAATCTTGCATGTGCGCAACATAGTATACGATCTAGTCGTTTCGCCACACATGTACTCTCCATACGACCCCTCCTCCATGTATACTTGCTCCCTCTAAACCCCATGTCAATTAATAGAGACTCATTGATCCAATCTCCAAAAGCCAAAGAGTCAGGTGACAACCTACCGTTTCCACCCGTACGCTCGTCTACTCGCAATATCGTGTTAAAATCTCCTCCGATAATCAGTGGACCATCCAGATCCACAATCTCGTCCCGCAGCATACCCCATAATCCGCTCCTCCGGCTTACCGTCGGTGCTGCATATACCACAACTAAGTGTATACTCTCCGTCTCGTTCACTATTTTAGCGTGAATGTATTGATTCGATGCATTCACAATAGTTACTTCTCCTACACTTGATCTCCACAAAAGCCACAAGCCTCCACCTTGCCCCACTGCATCGACTCTAAACGAGTTCTCAAAACCAAGTCTTTGACATATACGACCAGCCCTATCTCCTTCCGCATGGGTCTCAAATAGTGCCAAGATATCTGTGTCAAACTTCTTGAGTATGTACCCGTATCGATCGTCGAAAATTGGGTTTATTCGCCCCCCGGCAATTCCAAAATAAGCAATTCATCATCACATTAAGTGCAAAAAATAGAAACACCGGGGACAAACGTTATGCGTCCATGTTCTCAAAACCAACCTCTAAGGTTCCATCTTTTACCGCCATGTTCATCTCATACAAGTTTACATTATCCTCCAGTAAACCCTCCCTTCTCTGTAATGGTTTACTCACACTTAAATTGCCCTCTTTCTCGATCATAAAAGCACCGCCAGGCCTCCCAGAAGTACCATCCTCCACTCTTAATCTCTTACCATTCGTAATTATCTCTTTCTCTCCTTTTGTGACACCAAAGATTAATCCTCTAGTGGGCCCGGATTATTTTATTATTTTTTCCCTTAGGCCCATTAACATCCCCATGTTTTGGAGTTCTCTTACGTATCTCCTTGGGCCCACCTTTAAAACCTCCACGTTTTCTCTCCAAGTTGCACACAACCACATTTTCCTTAACTTGATTAGCACACTTTCCTTCATTCAATTTATTTGATATCACCTCATTTTCCTTATTCTCATCCGCCGAGATGTTCGCTTCTGATGATTCCAAACCTACCATATCTTCCACTAGTTCCCCAAAACGGTTAGATACGATAATATTCTCCAAATCTTTATGGCCCATCCGATTCTGAGTATCTCTCCTCAGATTCCCCGTCGATCCTCCCGCCGCGAAGACCACTTTTTTCATTGGAGGCTCTACTCTTCTTCCTCTTCTTCCCACCACCGTGAATTCTTCCTCTCCGTTACCCCCATCACTTCCACTCACAGTGTTGTTAGGCTGTGGAGTAACAACTTGTCTCTCCGCTGGTCGCCGCGAGCAACCATTCGCCATATGACCATACATACCACAAATTGGGCATATATTTGTTAAGCCTTCATATGATACGAAATATCGCTCACCATTGATCACCACTGTTCCCTTCAAAGGTTTTTTCAAATTAACCTCCACGCACACCCTAGCAAAACGAGCCCTTTCAAACTTCAGCGTCGTCTGGTCCACCTTAATCGCTTTACCCAAACCATCTCCAATACCCATGAGGATTGCATTGTGGTAAAAATTAACTGGTATGTTCGATAGACGAACCCACACCGGCGTGGTGTTGATATCATCACATAACGGGTCGAAATTTGGGTCCCAAGCTTTCACCACCAAATGGCTCCCGAAAATCCTCCAAGGGCCACCCGTCAATGCCGTAAAATAGTCATCCTCCACGTCAAAACGTACCATGAAAAATTGTCTAGGCAAGTCCATCACATACATCCCTCCTTTCGGTTTCCACAACTCCTTTAACCGCTTGATCAACGCCGTTATCGCGACATTCCTTCCCTAGCACCTTTACTATCATACACTCGCTTCCACAAACCGTTCATCGCTTCCAACACTTCTTGGCCTATCGTTATCACTTGGTTCTCCTTCATCCCCATTCGGGAACTCCAAACGCATCCTCGACGTCACAAACTCATCATCTAAAACTCTCTCGGGATTGGTAAACCTCCGACGTTACTCCCCATCACCTTTCCCGACCCAAGATACGGACTTATGCGGCGGTGCCTCCGGCGGACGCACACTTTCCATCATGTTTGCATCTTGATCACCGTTCACTTGTACCTCAAAGTCGGCAGCCGCACGAGAGCAGAGAGACATTAGGGTTTTTTTCACTGTCTTGGGGCCTAATAAGGTCTCCGGTGTGAAAAATATTTGTAGCTTTTGCTATTTTTATAATATAAAAAGTAATCTCTTTCTATTATTTTCCTTATCTTTATATAACCTTAAGAAGAAGAAAAACATATATATATATATTTTTTTTTGGTTAAAAAACATATAATTACTTTTACAAAGTTTTTCTTGTCTAAATTATAAAACATATAATTTAGACAAGAAAAACTTTGTAAATGGACCGTACTTATTATCCAGTTGGACCTTCATAATCAGAACCTGAAAATTTTCAAACTTTTGATTAAAAGATTATATTTATAAGCTTGATTTTTTCTGTAATCGTAACGTTTTTTTATTAATATTATTTCTTATGTATGATAGAAATAGTTCCCTCATGCATGCAATGATTTTGGTTAACATATTGTGTATGGTTATTGGTGGTGTAAATATTTTATTATTAATTAACATCCACATATCTAGTAGCAAATATTTAATTTTATATTATAATAAAAAATACTTTTGTTTGCTATGATGGAATAGTGCACTTCATACCAAACATATATATATTTATTAAATAGTGCACCACACGTGGATCATGTCATGTGTAAGTAACTACTTTAAAGTAATTAACTAATTTTCTCTAATAATTAAAGACTTATTAGGAAAGTAAGAGCACTCTTAGTGGTATTTTTAAATATAGGTTTTTTACAAAAAAAAATTATATATTAGTATTATAGGTGTGGGTTTTAAAAATTGTTAAGAAATTCATATCTAATATAAGAGATTAAGACCATCTCCAACATAGAAACCCACAAAAATTTTTAACTATTCACTGGGACCCATGAATAGTTGATTTAAAAAAAAAAAATTAAAAACGCATCAATCATGGGTCGCCACGTATCCAAAGGGCCCACTAAATAGTTAAGATCCGGATCTTAAATAGGAAATATAAGATCTAGATCTTAACTATTTAATGGGCCCCACCTGCTAAGATTTCTTTAAGAAAAACCAATGAATATGCTCTAAGAGTTTTGGCGAGGGTTTCTTAATAATTTAATAAATCAACACAATATAATATTAATATATATATATATATATATATTTTTGAAGAAAACTATATTTAAAATACCTTTACTAGAGAACTAACCTTTAAAGCCTATACGGTTTGTTAATTATTTTTATTTCTTCAAAAAATAAAGTATTATGCAAGCACGTTATACTTGATCACATGCATGATTTATATCTTTTTTGTATGTACCTTGTGAAAATACCATAAAATGTAACCGAAAGTTTTGAATTTTTTGTTTTGCCACATTGCATCTTGGAACATATACCTTGTTCCTGCGCTCTCCATAAGATCAGCCATGTGTAGATTAACAAAAATATGTAAAAACGAGAGTAAAATCAGCTATATCAAAGTTAATTTATATAAATTTACATTATTTTTGTTAGACACTAACTTCATAATGAAACAATATACTTTTGTATATATAATAAACACACCAAAAATGAATAAATGATGAATTATGACAGAACTAATAATAAATATTACTACTATTTTTAATACGAAACATATTTCAATTATAAATCGTAACCCAATGAAATTTGTCGATACAAAAATCACAAGGGTTTATAATGCTACCTACTTAATTCAATTTAATATTCCAATTCAAGAATTGTCTACACTAAACTGCCACGTCATCATCGAAAGTACCTTTTTCCTTGTATATAATAAACAATCCACATCGTTATAATCGAAATCACACACCATCATCTTTCTTCGTTATCATTACAAACTCTTCATCTTTTATTAACTTTTTTTTTTGTCAAATAATTCTTTTTATTTACTAAATCACAATAATTCTCTAAAACAAGAAAAATGGCACCAGTTAAACCTGATCCAACCACCACTCGCCACGTGGCGGTAATCGGAGCCGGAGCAGCCGGACTCGTGGCTGCACGTGAGCTACGTCGTGAAGGCCACACAGTGGTCGTGTTAGAGCGTGGTAGCCAAATAGGAGGCGTGTGGGCTTACACATCTCAAACAGAACCAGACCCGCTTAGCCTAGACCCGACCCGACCCATCGTACACTCGAGTCTCTACAAATCTTTACGCACAAACATCCCAAGAGAGTGCATGGGCTTCACCGACTTCCCTTTTGCGACCCGAACACAAGACGGGTCGAGAGATCCGAGAAGACATCCGGGTCATAGTGAGGTTCTCGCTTACTTGCGTGACTTTGCTAAAGAGTTCGATATTGAGGAGATGGTAAGGTTTGATACGGAGGTTGTTAAGGCGGAGCCGGCGGTGGAGGAGGAAGAGAATTGTCGGAAGTGGAAGGTTATGTCGAGAAACAAAGATGGTGTTGTTGTAGATGAGGTATACGACGCCGTTATAGTTTGTAACGGACACTACACGGAGCCACGTCATGCTCTTATCGCTGGTAAATTAAATAAAGCAACTATTATAAATTTATAACCATGTCTTGAGTTGTATGTTTTAAGCAAGTTTTATATTTTTTTATTACATGGGATTTTGTTATAAATTTCATTGCCAAAAAAGCAGAGTTGTTACTTTTAAAATATCTCATATGGGATGATCTTATTGAAAAAGTCAAAATTAATAATATTTTTGTCGTTATTTTTTTTGTAAGGTATAGATTCTTGGCCAGGCAACCAAATTCACAGCCATAATTATCGTGTTCCTGATCCATTCAAAGATCAGGTACTTGTAGAATAATCTCGTCACGTCTACACCAAATCTCGTAATTACAAATAATTGTATCTCCTTAATTATATTCAACTCTTAGAATAGTTTACTTTTTTTGTTGACTATTGTAGGTAGTGATAGTGATCGGAAGCTCAGCGAGTGGAATAGACATATGCAGAGATATAGCAAAAGTAGCTAAAGAAGTCCATGTCTCGTCTAGATCAACTTCACTCGACACCTACGAGAAACTTGCCGGTTTCGACAATCTATGGCTTCACCCTACGGTACATACCAACTAAACCGGCTAATCAATATTAGTATAATACTGATTTTTTGTAAATTTAATCAGACCATCCTTGCTATGTCCAATATAATCTAGATTGAAACTGCCAAAGAAGACGGTTCGGTGGTTTTTAAAAATGGAAAGGCGGTTTACGCCGATACCATTATGCATTGTACCGGGTAAGATACACTTTTGGCCTATATGGTTCTTTAAAATAGATTAAACATTGGAGCATATCACAAAAAGTAAATGCATGAATGTTCAGTGTTCTGTTTCATTGACTATTTCTAGATCTTGTTATCTTTAGGTACAAGTATTACTTCCCATTTCTTGACACAAGAGGTGAAGTGACCGTTGACGATAATCGTGTTGGACCGCTTTATAAACATGTATTTCCTCCGGCTCTAGCCCCGGGCCTTTCGTTCATTGGATTACCATGGCAGGTTAATAGTCTTAATAATGTTTTATATTGTTGTTTTGTGCATATGAGCTCAATGTTCTGTTTAACTTTGTGTCATAGATCACTCCCTTTCCAATGTTTGAGCTTCAAAGCAAGTGGGTCGCAGCGATTTTATCTTCACGGGTATCTCTTCCATCACAAGATGATATGATGGAAGACACTAAGGCTTTCTACGATAAACTCGAAGCCTCGGGTATTCCCAAAAGATATACACATTTGATGCCCGATGACTCTCAAGTAAATAAATTTCTCAAACCAGTATTTTAATTTGCAACATGTTATGTTATCACAATAAAGAAATGGTTGAGACTAATTAAAACATTTTTGGTTGTATAGTTTGAATACGATAATTGGCTAGCGGATCAATGTGAATATCCAAGGATAGAGAAATGGAGAGAAGAGATGTTTTACATGGGTTTCAAGAGGATTTATGCACATTCAACTACGTATAGAGATAATTGGGACGACGATCATCTCATCGTAGAAGCATATGATGATTTTGTTAAGTTTATGTCAAGCTATCCAGAACTTTTGCCGTTGCTCAAAGCCTAAAATTGATAAATGTGACCTAGGAGCTTTGTTTGTGTGAAGAATGTGTGTGTATGTTATGTAAGTGTGTCTTCTGGCTGGTATGTTTCCAAAAACTATTAGGGGGGCTAAATGTAAAATAAATAATAATGGGGGTGGTTTGAGAAATATGTAATAAATCGGGGAGTATTTATGAAGCCGCCTTACGAAAAAGTTGAATTTGCGATTGAATGATTGAGCACTCATCAGCGATGACATCACTACCGAAATTTAATTTACTTCAAACCAAAATTTGTAATATATTTTTTTTTGTTACAACGGTCTCGATCGATTAACCTAATTAATTATTTTCTATAATTCTTCAAGAGAAAATAAGATTTGACTCAAGTCAGGATGAAATAAAAACCGTCCTTACATATAAAAAAACAATAAATTTTACTAACTACCAACAAAAATAATAATTAATTTATAGACTAAAGATGTCTTGCCATTTGGTGGAAAAATTTCCAAGAAAAATATCATTATTTGATAATGGATCCAACTTTTTTCTTGATGGTGTCTTTAACTTTTAAAAAAGGTTCCACGTGTTTGGTGTCAGTTTTGGACGTTTTCAAAAAAACAAAACTCTTCTCTTTGCGATATATCTTTTGCTTTTCGTGAGACAACTTGATTGGTAAATCTAATTTCTCCCCTGTGTTTATCACATTTAGAATATAATTGGGCTTAGGTTTAGCAGGCTTTTCCTGGGCTTCCAATTTACATAAAGGGCTATAGTGAAGGTCAAGAGATTTACAAATAAAATTTAAAAGGAAATTAATGGTCTTATCTTCTGACACATTTCGGATATATTAAAAAAGTAAACTATTAAGATAATTAAGAAAACTACATTTTATCATTTCATTTACAAAACTCTACTTAATTCAATTTTTTTTTATATTTACACTTTATTAATTTTAAATAGTTGATTTACCTTTTTCAAAATTTACCAAAATTAAAATTTTTCATTTGAATTCGCTAATTAGTATTTAGGATTTAGTGAAAATAGGGTAGGATTGTGTGGATGTGCTTAATTATGATTTAATTTTTAGTGTTTAGGTATAGTTTTGTGAATAAATTTTTAAATGGTATAATTTTGTGAAATGTAATTTGTGGGACCCACTTCAAAAATAAATATATCCCATATATTAATAAGAAAAAGGAAATTGGGCGTTAAGGTGAAAAAAGGAAATTAAAAAGGGGGGGACCCACACTAAAAAGGTAAATATATCAACGGCTTGATTTTTACTTGACTGTGTAGCGAAAACAATGATACTCTCTTTGCAATCTCCGCCTTCTTCTCCGAGTCTCTCTGCTTCATACCAAGTTCTTCCTCTCTCTCTCTCTCTCTCTTTATATCTTTGTTGATCTTTACTTCAGATTTCGTAACATTGTTTCTTTGTTGGTCTTTGAACTGTAACAGAAGGGACGATGCAAGACGCTCGCCGTCGGGTTCGCCGCAGCTCCTCTTCCCGCCGTTAACTTCGATCTCCGGCGATCTATTCATCGGATTTGCGCTTCCGCTAGTTCCTCCTCTTCTCCATCGTATTCGTCTCTCGAAGCTGGTATTAACCCTAATACACTTTTTTACATGATCTCGCTTGGTTTATTGATTTTACTACGATTTCAAGCTTTATATTGATATGGGTTTGTATGAAATCACCTTTCTTAGATAAAGTTTCTATTTTTATGTTCAAAGTAAGGACCTTTCTCCTTTAACAAAAAAAAATGTAAGGACCTTTCTTAGTTTTGGTGGGCTTTGAATCTCACTTTGGTCCTGTGACTGCTTTGTGTGTTTGGTTTGTAACTTTTTTCCTTTTTCTGGAATGATATTTAGATATCTCATTGAAAGTGTTTCATAGGTGAGAACAATGAGCTGTGTGCTGTATCAGCTTTTAGCGAGATTGTTCCTGATACAGTCGTTTTCGATGACTTTGAGAGGTAAGATACATCTCTACTTCATAGGACATTTAGTTAACTGGCTCTGTGTAGCTTCAGATTGTATTGTGTTTTTGTCTGACTCAAGGATACGATAATGAAATTAGGCTATGATTGTGAAATTTCCTTCTTTGGTTTTGGCAATAAGATAACTTTCTGTGGTCTGATGATAACCGAACTGCAGGTTCCCGCCAACTGCAGCTACTGTTAGCTCTGCTCTCCTCCTTGGCATCTGCGGTTTGCCCGATACAATTTTCCGGGTAAGCATTTACGCAATATAAATATCTAGAAGACTTTTATGTGGCATTATGTTTTGGCAATTACATGTTTTATTACATCACGGATTAGAATGCTGTGGACATGGCTTTGGCGGATTCTGCTTGTGTGGGGCTTGAAACCACCGAGTCCAAACTCTCTTGCATTTTCAATAAGGTTAATCTTTCTAAACAATTTTTTCGGTTTCTTTATATTTTTCTCTGCCTCAAGCTTTTGTTTCTTTCAATTACTGATAAGGAAAATGCAGGCTATTGTAAATGTTGGCGGAGATCTTGTCAAACTCGTGCCAGGTCGAGTTTCAACTGAAGTGGATGCACGTCTTGCTTATGATACATACGCCATTATCCGTAAGGTACTTTATATATATAAACAGAGTATGTGTTTCGTATATCTTCAAGTCTCTGACTTGTGTTGTGATTTGATGATATGTTTAGGTTCATGATCTGTTAAGACTTTACAATGAAATCGATGTACCTCACGACCGTCTACTTTTTAAAATCCCTGCAACTTGGCAAGTAAGTTTTCTTTAAGCAAATACTTGACAAAGCTTTCGTTTTTACCAGTTTCTCGACATAACTAGTATCCTAATTATCGCTCTCGTAGGGTATTGAAGCTGCAAGATTGCTGGAATCTGAGGGAATCCAAACGCACTTGACCTTCGTATACAGGTACCATATAAAGAGATCTTTTTACTCTCTATGTTTATAGTGTTATTCTTGCTCGTCGCATAATCTCATTTTTATGTTCAACATCAGCTTTGCTCAAGCTGCAGCAGCCGCTCAAGCCGGTGCTTCTGTCATTCAAATCTTCGTCGGCCGCCTCAGGGTAAATTTTGTTTTATTTATATACATGGAAGTTAAATAATTCCAATGATGTGCTAAAGTTAATCCCTTAAACCATGTAGGATTGGGCGCGTAACCATTCAGGAGATACTGATATAGAAGCTGCTATCAAAACTGGAGAAGATCCAGGTTTGGCCTTAGTGAAAAGATCATATAACTACATTCACAAGTATGGTTACAAGTCCAAGCTAATGGCTGCTGCTGTCCGAAACAAACAAGACTTGTTCAGCCTTCTCGGGTAAAAACTCTAAACCGAACAAAAAAAATGGCAAACTGATTCCATTCTAACTCTGAAAAAGTTAATCCACAATCTCAGGGTTGACTATGTCATTGCACCATTAAAGGTATTACAATCTCTCAAAGACTCACCCGTAGTTTCGGACGATGAGAAATACTCGTTTGTTAGGAAACTTTCTCCTGAAACCGCGACGCATTACAACTTCACCAACAAAGAGGTTAGTTCTGAACCTAAAACTAAACACTCTTTTGGCTATGGTTTTAGCCATGTTTAATATTTTCATTGGGTTGGTTCTGGTTTAGCTTATTAAATGGGACCAACTAAGCTTGGCTTCAGCTATGGGTCCTGCATCAGTTGAGCTTTTATCAGCTGGTGTCGAAGGTTATGCGAATCAAGCTAAACGCGTGGAAGAGCTCTTTGGGAAGATATGGCCACCTCCTAATGTCTAAAAAAAGCCTTTTCTCTTTATATATAAGGATCTGAATCAATAAAGACAAGTAAACTTCTTGTTACTTCAACACTAGCTTCTTTATCTTGTTTTCGTGTAACTTGTACTTTACGTCTTCTCGTCTGAGACTTGGGATTCAAGGTACGAGACTAGTTGACCTGAAATCAATCGTTGTTGTGAAACTTATAATCTAGTAGTTTAGACACTAAATTATCCTTTAATTATCTAGTTATGTTACTTGTCAGAAAGAAAAATATTTATCTAAGTATATTTTATCGGATAAAAAGAAAATTATCACTATACAGATAGAGATATATTGATTTAGTTGTTGGGTAGACAAAGTTGATATTAGTTCAATTGTTTTGTTTGTGTGGTTGTGTTTTTCATTTGACCACGTGAGCGATCGTAATTTTGTGTGAGGTTCGTTATATAATTATTATGAAATCGGATAAGCACACAATAAATGATAGTTTGATTTCAATGCTATCTCATTACAAATTCGAAAAATTTCAGACATATATGATATATATATATATATAGATTGATTGACTCAAAATTTCTAGGATTTATAATTTGGTATTTTTGTAGAATTATTATTAGGCAACAAATCATAGAGTTCAATTAAAGAGGGAGATGGAGCACGTAGTGTCTGCCAGAAACCTATCGGTCTCTTACATGTGGATCTTGTGATCCCACATCTAACAATCATTCAAGATCTTGTCTTTTCCATTTTTTGAAAAATCATTGCGGCACGAGTTTCAATAAATTAATTATGACATCACAAAAGTAATCTTTAATAACCAATGAAAATTATGACATAAAAAATATATTTATTAATAGAAAAATGAAAACGGTTTTTAATATCCAATAATTACATATCAATAAAAAATGTAATAGTAAATACTTTAAAATATAAATTCTAATTTTTTATAAAAAAATATAGAGTACAGCGAATATAGAAAAATATAATAAAATTTTATTGGTTAAAAAAGTTAAAACGCATTAAATTTTTCAATCAAAAATTAAAAAGAATAGGGAAGTGACCTTGGTCTAGTGGCAGTCATAAGTCCACAGGAGGCAGGTAGCACAACCCCACCCGGGATCGATTCCCCGCGCCTACGATAATGTAGGTTTGGCTATTGGGCCGGCCATTTGTGGCCCAAATGTTGAAAAAAAAAAAAAAAAAATTAAAAAAAATAAACATATGGAATAAAAACTCTTCAAAACCACATTTATTATGAAATGGATTGAACAATAAATCTCAATATTAACTAGGAATGAACGTTGTTAAAAAAAAACTAGGAATGATCGTTTAACGTCACCACAACCCTATAAATATACACCGCATATTAAGGTGAACCGAATCCAAATATCCAGTTTTTTTAAGATATCCGGATTCGCATATGGCCTAGATCCGTAAAAAATGACTCGAATTCAGATTCATTAGACGGATATTTGATCATGGAATACCTTTGACTTTTGAAGGATATCTGGATCCGCTTTAATGAATATTTTTATAAATATATTTCTACAAAAACTGAATGAAGTTAAAATAAAAAATTGAAAATTTTTATATCCAAAACAAGGAAATCAAATTATAATTTTCTTATATCAAACCTTAAACATAATTATCCACCTTTACATAAACTTTATTGTTTTCAAAATTTATTCATCGCGCGCCATGCGCGAGAAATTACCTAGTACAAACAATATATGGAGTATATATATTTATGAGGAATTCACAAAACTACACCCTTTCAATCCTTCCTTCATAAAACTACACCTAATTCAATATTTTCACATTTTCAAAATTTTAAAAACTTGATTTACCCTTTAAAAAATTACCAAAATTAAAATATTTTCATTTGGGTTCGCTTATTAGTGTTTATTGTATAGTATTAATGGGGTAGGATTGTGTGAGTAGGGTTTATTTGGATTTAATTTTGAGTGTTTAGGTGTAGTTTTGTGAAGTAATTTTGAAATGGTGTAGTTTTGTAATTCTCACTATATTTATCGTAAATGGATATTAAAATCATATAATCGAGATTAATAATATCTCAAGTAACTTAATATTCCCAAAAAATGAGAACGAACGAGTTATATACTCCCTCTGTACTCCCTCTGTTTATACAAATATAAGATGTTCTCACAATTCTATGTAACTTTATAATTAATTTAAGTCCAACAATAATTAATTAGAGTAGAAGACTAGACAATACATTAATGTTTTGTAGTTAACAAATGTGACCATTGTATTGTTTCTTAGTTAATTAACTATAGTGTCATATTAATTGGTATACTAAATGATTTTGTTAAACAATTATAGTTTTCTTAAAAAGTGAGTTTTTTGTCAAAACATCTTATATTTGTAGACAGAGGGAGTATTAACAAAAATAAAACAAGAGAACGTGAAATTAAGCAATAATTAATAAGAGTTAGTAGAAAATTAACAAAAAAATAATAATAAGAGTTAGAGAGATATGGTAATTAATTTCGGATCATACTTAGTATAGGACAATTCTTATGAATACCACTAAAAAAAGTTTTTTAACACAATTATCACAGATTTTCGAAAGTTTTATAAATACCATTAAAAAAAAAAATTCTCATAAATACCACAATTCTTAAATTTTCAAAATTACACCCAAAACTTTCAAAAAACTATACCCTACCCCTTTAAAACTATACCATAAACACTATATTCAACTTGGGTTTTAAAATCTTAGGTGATTTGGTGTGATTTTACAATATAAATCTTTGAATTCTAAATGTTTAATGATTTAAAATCAATTCTAATGGAAATCATTTTTTTAGATTTGAAAATCTCACCAAAATACCTTGGATTTAAAATCTCTTCTTTTGTTCATTAGAATCCATATCAAATCATTTGAAATGAACTAAAATTTAATGTCATTGGAATGTTGAATAACACTAGATTTTTAAAAATGATTTGAAATCATTTATTGAATAACACTGAATTTTAAAATCCATTGAAACATGATTTATAAATACCATATCCAATAACACTAGATTTAAATGAAAAGTTTAAAAACATCAATTGAATAACAATGGATTCTAATTAGATTTCAAATCTATTTAAAACCTTGATTGAATAACACCCCCTAAAAGTGTTAAAACTCGTTTTTTGTATTTGTGGTATTTTGTAAACTACTACTTTTTGATAGTATTTTTGTTCTAAAAAACATTTTAATGATATTTTTGTTATAAAAAACTTTATAATAGTATTTTCAAAACAAAAACTTATTTTGATGATATTCTAAGGAATTTCTCCTAGTAATTTCAATCATAGACATATATGCAAGTAGACATATATGCAACTAGACATATATGCAACTAGACATATATGCAACTAGACATATATGCAACTGATGTGTGGTTTGAAGAGGTTTCACGTGTTATAACAATTATTGATTCTCATTTATAATTCGGTGATGGTTCTATTCTATACTCACAATTATTAGAGATTAATTGGTTCCTGAACACACTATTATTGTGATTGAGACGTTGTATATATGTATATATATTTTTAAAAAATGTTTTATGTTTAATCAAATGTTTCACGTGCCTAAACCAAGGCATCATGTGGTTATATCGGCGATCAAATATTGTATTGTTTATTAACTCATATTTAAGATAGATCTGAGATCCCAAAAACATTATATGTAGAATGTAGTACATTGTTATTTGTAAAAGTTTACAAATCATATTTTTACGTTGAAAAAATTGATCCTATAAATATTATCTGAAATATTCTAAAGACTATATAAATTAATGTTTTTTCTATCTATGGATATGTATAAGAGTACGTGGAAAATTCAATATCATTGTCACACTCACACCCATATTATAATAAACGAAAGACAATCAAACAGATAAGATAATGACTAATACGATTATTTCCCATACCAAAACCTTTGACCTTATTTTCAATTTCGATAAATTTTAGAGAAATTCACAAAACTACACCCTTTCAACTCTCCCTTCACAAAACTACACCTAATTTAATATTTTCACAAATTTACACTCTTTCAAAATTTTAAAAGCTTGATTTACCCTTTTAAAAATTATCAAAATTATAAAAATTTCATTTGGATTCACTAATTAGTGTTTAGGGTATAGTATTAAGGGGTAGAATTGTTTGGGTAGGGTTTATTTGGATTTAATTTTGAGTGTTGAATTGTAGTTTTGTGAAATATTTTTAAAATGGTGTAGTTTTATGAAATGTAATTCAAATGGTGTAGTTTTGTGATTTTCCCTAAATTTTATTAGTTTACGTTTCGACTAATCCAGTGTATGGTAAAAAAAAAAAAATAGATATAATTTTTTTTTTTTTTAATAAATAGATATAATTTTATTAGTTTACGTTTCGACTTTCGACTAATCCAGTGTATGGAGTATATAGAACTTTTAAAATTTGTAACTATATACTTTTCCAAGATTTTTTTTCTTTCAACTGTAACTAACAATAGTACAACACCTACACTAGAAATTAATGAAAACACGTTTAGTATGAAAATATAGTAAATTATAGTTAACTTTATAAACTAAGCTTTTTATTCGTGACACTTTTTTCTTTTTTTAAATATATATTTTTGTGACACTTGGACACACAATTATTTATCTTCCAGCCAAGCAGGAGGACATAAATCCATTCTTCTCTCTTCTTATATGTTTTTTTTTTGTTTTTTTATATGTTATAAATATATATATTATATATATATGCACCATTTCTCGTGACATCAAAATCTCAAACAAAAAAAAAACTCGAAAACGAAAAAAAAATAATATGGCGAGCACCGAAGCTCTTTTGCCAATTTCCGCCAGAGAAGAACAAGATCCATTATTATCAAACGGGTCAAGATCCGACCCGGATCCAGAAACCCGTCAACGTAGACGACCTTTTAAAGGTCTCCTCGCCGTCTCGTTTGGGCTTTTGTTTATCGCTTTCTACGTCGCTTTAATCGCCACGCGTGACGGATCTAGATCTAACGACGCCGTCAAAACCGATGAAACAACGTCACGTGAGTCACGTGCCCGTATCGCCGGCGTGTCGGAGAAAAGCAATGAACGGTTGTGGAAAGTTTCCGGTGATCGGAACACGGCGGAGTTCGCTTGGAATAATAGAATGTTGTCGTGGCAACGAACGGCGTTTCATTTTCAGCCTGAGGAAAATTGGATGAACGGTAAAAAATAAAACTAATTTATTAATTTTAGTTAATTAGCTGTTAATTTAATAATTAAAGAATAACAAACAACAAAGAAATGGAAAAAGTGTTTTTTTGTATAAAGTAATGAATATTCATTATTCCTTTTTGTTATGTTTGTTTCTATAATGTGGGGATTTAAATTCATTCAAAATCTAGCGAGTTTAATTACATTACATAGTTAATTATTTATTAGTCCCTAAAGTTTTTCTAATATTTTGTTTGTTTCCCAATCTACAATATGGTGATGCTTGATGGCAAATTTGGGGCCTTCTTTCTTCAGATCCTAATGGTATGTCTCACTTTTTTAATTATATTTTAATGTTTATTTCTCTTAGATCTAGTCTAGTTAATTTGGTATACATAATGTTTAATGTAAAATTTGAAAAACTTTATAAGATTTAATAATTGGAGCTACAAGAAGTAGCAAATTTAAAACACAATCCATTATCCGAGTTATACCTAAAAGCCAAAAGTTAATATAAATAATAATTTACACCTAAAAGAGTAAAAAGCCTGACTGACAAAATCAGAAAAAGAGTACTTACCTCAGTCACAACCAATAGCAAGATAATATACTATTAAATTTAATTTCTTTAGCCAGTTTGTATGACACATGAGATGCACGTGGTTAATATTTCATTGGTTAGTGCCTAGTAGTTATCATAGAATCCTTTATGAATGAAAAGTTTGGATCTTGTCTCAAATTGGATAAAGCGACAGTGGGGTATATGCGAAATATGCTAAATTTCGATTTAGTACCTAAACTTTCTTATTTACAGAAATAACCCACAATTTTGTTGTTCAGGTCCATTATTTTACAAAGGATGGTACCACTTCTTCTATCAATACAATCCAAAAGCAGCCGTATGGGGTGACATTGTTTGGGGTCATGCTGTGTCCAAGGACCTAATCCATTGGCTACATTTGCCATTAGCCATGGTCGCTGACCAATGGTACGATGCTAATGGTGTCTGGACCGGTTCAGCCACAATCCTCTCTGATGGCTCTATCGTCATGCTCTACACCGGTTCCACCAACGAATCCGTACAGGTATGTTATGTATCCCCCGGAAAATATTCAAATCAAACAATTTTTTTGTAGCACATTACTAGAATTATTTTGGTTTCTATATGTAAAAAGCTAATAAACCTTTAAAAAATGGTAAAATCTAATAAGTTGATCATACCAAACATTTCTTTTTAACAATTATCACTAAAATATTAGTATTAAATTGAGTGTACATGTGACTTAATTTATGATTGTTAGGCCAACAATAGCGTTAATGAATTTTTGGTGTAAGTTAGATATTGAACACGTAAATTAGGCTTAGTGATATTACCAATATTAACAATAATCAGTATGACATTTTCAGGTCCAAAATCTTGCATATCCTGAAAATCAAAACGACCCACTTCTATTGAAATGGGTGAAGTATCCGGGCAATCCGGTTCTAGTACCACCTCCCGGTATACTCCCAAAGGACTTCCGTGACCCGACAACGGCGTGGAAGACATCATCTGGAAAATGGAGGATAACAATCGGTTCCAAGATCAACAAAACCGGTATATCATTAGTGTACGACACGACGGACTTTAAAACCTACGAGAAGCTTGACACATTGCTGCACCGAGTACCAAACACGGGTATGTGGGAGTGCGTTGACTTTTATCCGGTGTCGTTGACTACGGTCAACGGGCTAGAGACGTCGGTCAACGGACCTGATGTGAAGCATATTGTGAAGGCTAGCATGGATGATACAAGGATTGATCATTATGCCGTAGGAACTTATTTTGATTCGAACGGGACATGGGTCCCGGATGATCCTAGTATCGATGTCGGGATGAGTACTAGTTTAAGATATGATTACGGGAAGTTTTATGCTTCAAAGACGTTTTACGACCAAAACAAAAGTCGAAGAATCTTGTGGGGTTGGATTGGCGAATCTGATACTGAGTATGCTGATGTACAAAAGGGTTGGTCTTCTCTTCAGGTATGTTTTAATTTACTTTGATGTGACTTGTTGTAGAAGTTAGGTTTTAAGTTATTGTTACTTGTGACTCAAGTTAGGGCTAAGATTTTGCTTATACAAAATGATTAGGGTGTTCCGAGAACTGTTGTTCTAGACACAAAGACGAGGAAGAACTTGGTTCAATGGCCAGTGGAAGAAACCAAATCTTTAAGATTAAGTAGCAAGAAATTTGATATTGAAGTCGGTCCCGGGTCTATGGTACCGGTCGATGTTGGTTATGCTGCTCAGCTAGACATTGAAGCAGAATTTGAAATTAAGAAAGAATTTTTAGACAAAATCATAGGAGATGCTTCTGTGGTGGCTGATGCTGAGGAGTTTAGCTGCGAAGCTAGCGGAGGCTCCAGCGTCCGTGGTGCATTAGGCCCATTCGGATTCTCTGTTTTGGCTGATGCTAACTTGTTAGAGCAAACTCCGGTTTACTTCTATGTGGCTAAAGGAAAAGAATCAAAACTCAAAACTTTCTTCTGCACAGACACTTCAAGGTACTAGTTTAATTCTTGAAAATTATTATAAATTATAGAATTTTATAGTAGTATAACCATAATATAATATTGGATTATGAAGAGTAACATTCTCTTGTAACAACAGGTCATCTTTTGCAAATGATGTCGTTAAACCAATATATGGTAGTGTTGTACCGGTTCTAAAAGGAGAGAAACTCACAATGAGAATCTTGGTATATATTACTTAATCATAACAACCTTACATTATAGTTCATTACTTGATGATTAGTTTAGTACAATACAAATATGAATTTAATAAATATTCTTGGTACAATTTTTTTTGAATAGGTGGATCATTCGATAGTAGAAGCATTTGGACAAGGTGGAAGAACATGTATAACATCAAGAGTATATCCGACAAAAGCCATTTATGGAGCAACAAAGCTATTTTTGTTCAACAATGCTATTAATGCGACCATTACGGCGTCGTTTAAAGTATGGCAAATGAACAACGCTTTTATTAAGCCTTACTCTGAAGATGTTGTCTCTGCTCTCTCCCGCACCTGATTATTTACTCTCCTCCACCATAATTCTTCTGTCATCTGTTATTATTGTAGATTTATTTTATAACAAATATTATTATTTTGTTATATGGTTCGGGTTTGATTTTTATTCATCATGTAAGAAAAATGCACCAAAACGTTACCATATGAATTTGAGATTTTTTTCTCAATATAGCTACTAAAATTTGGTGATATATATTTTAGACATTTTTTGCAAGGTACATGACTTTATTTTATGATCTGTTGTATACATTTTTATTTTATTTTATGATCCGTTGTAAATCAATCATTTCAAAATTTTAAATAAGTAAGAATATTAAATTAGATGTAGTTTTGTGAATGAATGATTAAAAGGGTGTAGTTTTGTGAATTTCTCAATTTTAAATTATAATCGTAAACAATTTTCAATTTTAAGGTGATAAATAATTAATTTTAACAATTTTTTAAAAAATATTCAATTATATTGATGAATTATAGCATATGTGAACTTACGATGAAATTTTAATGATTATAACATCAATACAGAAAACGATAATTAAATTATAAAAATGACAAAAGTTGTTTTAAAGCTAAACTTGGAAATTAATAATTATAAGAAAAATTCCTGGCATGAATTTTTTTTTTTTTTGACAGAAAACATTACAAGTTTTTTTTCCTCAAATATCATTAAAAAAAATTTTAGACTAAAATACTATAAACACAAAAATCTAATTTTACCGCTTTAAAACTTAAATTTTTTCATTTGAGTTTTCTATATATTGTTTAAGGTATAGTATCGAAGGGATTATGGTTTAGTTTTGAAAGTTTCGTGTTAATTTTGAAGATTTTAACTTAATTTTAAGTTTAGGGTATTTTTGTCCAAAAAAACTTTTTAATGGTATTTAAAGAAAAAAAAAACTTATGATAGTATTTTTGTCCAAAAAATTATTTTTTATGGTATTTTCGGAAATTGCACTAATTATAATAGCTTATTATTTATAAATATAGAATTGAATGATGTGGTATAAAAGTTCAAGGTTTACAAAACTTTACATATTTATAGCCTAAAATTCATAAGAATCACAAAACTACACCATTTGAATTACATTTCACAAAACTACATCATTTCCAAAATACTTCACAAAACTACACCTAAACACTAAAAATTAAATCCAAATAAACTCTACCCACACAATTCTACCCCGTTAATACTATACCCTAAACACTAATTAGCGAACCCAAATGAAAATATTTTAATTTTGGTGATTTTTTAAAGGGTAAATCAAGCTTTTAAAATTTTGAAAGGGTGTAAATATGTGAAAATATTGAATTAGGTGTAGTTTTGTGAAGGGAGAATTGTAAGGGTGTAGTTTTGTGAATTCATCAATTATTCAATATTTTCTGTATTTAAATTTAAATTATTCTTTTACCAGAAAATAAAATTATATGTTTTTGTTTAACGCTTCAGTAAATAATAAAACTTCGGAATAGACCAGAAGGTTTCAGAGAACGAAGATCGTCTCTTTTTACAGTAAAGAGCGTCTTCTATCTTTCGCCAATGGCTTCTCTCCAATACCTTTCCTCCTCCATCTCAGTCACCTTCGGATCTCAAAATTACGTGAATACCCCTCTCGTTCATCGATTATCTCCCAACAAATCCCGTAATTACACTCAATCGTCGAGGGCAGAGACGTCAATTGACGAAACCCCACCTAACGCCGTTCGCCGGAAAACAGACAGTAAATGGAGAGGTGGGTTTAGTCTCGGCGTAGATTTAGGCTTATCTCGTACAGGTCTCGCTATAAGCAAAGGCTACACCTTTCGTCCCCTCACGGTATCGTATACTCCAAAACCCCTCTCGAATTATCTTAGCCTTTACGATATTCGATAAATTTGGGTTTTTTTTGTGTATAATTAGGTTTTGAAATCAAGAGGGCAAAAGCTTGAGACAAGGCTATTAGAAATCGCTGAAGAAGAGGTCTTGATTTCAAATCTTATAAAGCTTTAGACTTTAGTGATCAAACATGTAATTTGTGGGTATTTTGATAGGAGGCTGATGAGTTCATCATTGGGTTGCCGAGATCTTCTGATGGGAAGGAGACGGTTCAGTCGAATAAAGTTCGATCTGTCGCAGGACGGCTTGCAGTACAAGCAGCCCATAGGTGAGAAGCAAGAGACGTGCTCTGTTGTTACACACATTGTTGTGTGTTTTGTAATTTGGTGGAATGTGATTAAAGTTTGTGACTTTCTTTAGGGGTTGGAGAGTTTATGTGTTGGATGAACATGGAACATCATCAGAAGCTTCAGACAGAATGATTGTAATGTTGGTTCCTTGTTTCTAAGTCTCTTTCGTTGTCTCTATGTTCTTGGTGTTTTAAAAGTTATGTGTTGTTTCAGGGGACTTGGCAAAAGTGAGAGGCAGAACAAAGAAGATGCATACGCTGCTGTGGTAAGGCAATGAGTACATTACATATGATCTCTTCGAATTCGGAGATTGTAGTATCTGTCTGTTTATCTTTGATAGATATTGTTGGAGAGGTATTTTTCTACACAAGGTCTAGGAACAGATATTATACTTCCCAAGAGTTTAGACCTTCAAGACAAGATCAAGAACGGTGGTGCACTTGTAGACCCTGACTTCTCTCCTGGAAAGCTTGAAGAGTATTACACATTCTGAAGTAGTAATAGTTTGCTTGTGATCATTAATTAATGCTTCAAAATATATTATTATTGTGTTTGGGATTTGTGTCCTAGAGAAACACATTATCAGGGCTATAATTATAATAAATTTTTGATATATAAACGTTTATGCTATACCGTTTTTGTCAAACTTAAAGAACACGCCCAAATTATGATGTTCCTTGCACCAAAATAAATAATTGTGAATATTTTCGATAAATGGAATATTTTTTGAATTTAATCATGATTATTAATTCATATTGTACTATTTTAATCTCAAATTATATTCGTTAATCGCAATAAAGTGATTACAAAATATGTGGAAGTAAATTATAATCTACGGTTACTTTGTGTGCCGACCTTGAAACAAACATAATAATCATAAAACTCTTCACGATATATATGCTTTCCTTTCTTCTCCAAACAAACAAAAAAAGTTGTTTTTTTCTTTGTCTACTGTCTCCTCCTTCTATATAACATAATCTTGGTACAAGCCAACATGTCATTAACAAAAAATTGTATCGGTTTCAAGTCACATTCTTCTCCTTCTCTTTTCACTATTTATGGTTATAACGTACTCGCCAAGCTTCCTTAAAGTTATTATTCCAACACAACTCCGGTAAGTAAAATGTTTTATTAGAGTAATTTGTTCTTAATTTGCTATATAAATGCAATAATATATACCTATCACTTGGTAGTAGCTAGAAGATTATTTTAAACTAGGATAATAAGATAAATATTATATAGAGTTACTTTTAAATTAGAGTATCATATTTGAGTACAAGTACACATACAAGCATAGATATATTCGCATGTATATATGCATATAACATTTATAAGTTTACTAATATAGTAAGAATTAATCAAAAATATATATAAATCTGTACCGATCAACATCATCTACATTTGATTAGTATTCGTGTGTATGTATAGATATACTTTATATATGCATTACTTTTATAAGATATATAATCTTCACTATGTTTTCACTTCCATAGATCAACTTGACAACTTGAAGAAGTAGAAGCAGCATATTCTTCTCCCACGTTGCTTGTGTCATTGCCAATATTGCTCTGCATAGAAGCAGAAACTGTGGCTACCTCCTCGTTGTTGCTTAGCTGAGACGCAACAAACTTATCAAGAACTCTCCAATCCGTGACTTGTTCCATAAACACTCGCTCATTGCCACCATTCATGTACAAAGAGCTCAAATCCTGATGGCTCGAGTTATTATCGGTGTTTCTTGTATCGCACGGAAGAGGGTTGCAAGTACTATTATCTTGTTGAATCTTAGGGCTTTCAAGATGAGGAAGTTGTAGGAATGATAAAGCATTTTCATGAAGATGATGTTGTTGTTGTTGTACCATGTGATTGTATTGTAGCTCTAGCTCTTGCTTGCATTGCAAGTTAGGGTTGTTGAGAGCGAAAGATGATGCATTTAGGCTATGTAGCAAAGGTAGCTGGTGCTCTTGGTGCTGCTGATGATTAGGGAGAATTCGTCGTGGGCCGTTTGTTTCGAACTCAGAGTACATAAAAGCGAGATTATCATCGTACCAATGGGAAGGAGATGATGAGTTGTAATCTCCCATTGGCCTAACTGCAGCTAGTCTCTTCTTGAACACTCTACACACAACCCATCCTTCTTCCTACAACAAAAGATTGTTTATCAAGAATGGGTCTTATAGAGATTATACATTGAGATTGTCTATCATAAGATCTATAGAAGTTGTAATAAGAAGTTATGGTTTAGGGTTTAATTTTAGACCTGAGGAGGTCCATTTTCATTGGTTTCTAAGCGATATTCGTGCATGATCCAATCGGATTTTTGTCCATTAGGAGCTCTTCCTTTGTAATAGACAAGTGTTTTTCTCATACCTATAAGACAATTATGTTTTATATATATAGACTTGTCTCTACCAGTTGCTTTCCAAAACCCTTCTTTTGTGGCTCTATTGGTTCGAGTCCCTGTGGGATACTTTTTGTCTTTATGGCTAAAGAAGAACCAATCACTTTGCTCTTCGTGCCCTATTTTGCACAACTCTATATATAATTCAAACAAAAGTATATAATTTTTAAAAAATGAATTTATTACAGTGAATGATATTATATAGATGATGGGATATTTGACAAAACCTTGAAGATCCCATGGCTCGATCTTGTAAAGATCAATGTCTTTAATGAAATCGATTTCGATTCTCTTTGATGCTACTTTTTTCCTTAAGTAGTAGTCTACAAGTTCTTCGTCTGTTGGATGAAATCTAAAACCCGGAGGGACTTGAGAAAATGAATTCATAATGTGGTCTACTTAATTTATTGATTAAGGACCTGCTTACAAGAAAATTACCAAGCATAATTAAAACACAATCATGAGCTCAAGCATATGATAATATTGTATTAGTATAGCTAGTTACGTTTATGTAAAATTGTGGTTGGTTATTGGTGTTTTATATTGACATAAACATAGAAGTATAGAATCTTATGAAAGAATTTAGTCAACTCAAGAAAATAAAAACCCGACTAATTTGTTATTTTTATTAAAAAAATATCTAGATGATATTTTGCTTTGCTTGTAAATGATGATGACTATGATCAAGGATTATTTAAGATTCAAAAGCAAGAACTTTTACGACTTTACCTAGAGAGAAGAAAAAAACTCCCAAAATTATGAGTGAAGAAGAGGATCGGAGACAAAAATAAAAAAGAAAATTAGGGTTTGTTTCTGATTAAAAACAAAATTAGGGTTTTACCTGAAGAAACTTTGAAACCTTTTCAACAGATTCTACGAAAACTTTAAAGTTTCGGCAGTTTCTACAAAATAGAATGATCTGTTTCGTACTTGCGGTAGCTAACATCGGAAGCTTGAACACATGATCAAAGACTAGCTAGAGAGAGAGAGAGAGAGAGAGAGAGAGATCCTTGAAAGATACGAGTGGGCAAGACTTGACAGTGCTCTACTCGGGAATAGATTACCTTGAAAGAGAGATATCAGATCCCGAGAGAGAGACTATTAGTCGATAGAAAGAAGGAGAAAGAGAGAATAGGGTTAAATAAAAAAGATCACACACAAAAAGATGACAACCGTGTCCTAATTAAATATCTTATTATATTTATATTTTACTTTCTCTCTTTTATTTTCCCTATCAATCATTCTCTCGATCTTACTCCTTTTGAATGAGAGAGAGAGAGAGAGAGAGAGAGAGAGAGAGAGAGAGAGAGAGAGAGAGAGAGAGAGAGAGAGAGAGAGAGAGAGAGAGAGAGAGAGAGAGAGAGAGAGAGAGAGAGAGAGAGAGAGAGAGAGAGAGAGAGAGAGAGAGAGAGAGAGAGAGAGAGAGAGAGAGAGAGAGAGAGCATCCATTACCACCCACCAGCTCTGATCTTGATAGGATATGCTTCATCATTATTAAGTTGTCCTTATTACTCTTGGTTTTGCATTTGGACTTGTTTTTATTTCCTAATTATAATGTCTTTTCGTCCATAATATATTGCTAGTTTTGGTTTGCCGTGAAAATCTTTGTATAAGAGATCTATCTATTCACCATTAATTAAAGTACTACATACTCCCTAGCTATTTCATACAGTATATATATTGTTCTTACATCAAATTCACATTATTAGATAAGTTTTGTATAAATGCTCCTTTGGAAACTTCAAATATAATATTACCCGTTTTCATTTTGGCTATATGAAAAAGGTTCTTCTTTACCCTAATTTTAACTATTTTGAGCATTTCCTCTAAAGCCTTGGCTTGTACTTTTAACCTAAAATTTAGACATTGATGACCTTGTTTTCTGTGCAAAAGTAATTCTAATTCTTTTGCCTTTTTTTTTGTCTTCCAATAAAAATAATTCATTAATTAAAACTGGTTAGCCCATAGCCGAACTAGTTGATAACAAAACTGTGACTCACTGTTTAACCCTAAGAAGCGTTGGAGTTTGTGCAGTTGTAAGTGGAATATGGGACCCACAAGGGAAAAACGGTATGATGTGCTGACGTGGCGGATGCTGGTCCGGCGTGAGAGAGTCTTCTATCATTATTCTCACGATTTTGCTGTTGATTGTAGGTTTGTCAAATAGGTCCCACCCCGTTTTCCCGTTTTTTTTCTTTCTTTTAAGTAATTAATTAAAACCCTTCTTTAGTTTTGTTTTACTTGAAATATATAACTTTTATTTAGTATACAGTCCATTTTTTTATTTTGCTTTTGTTTGTGTGTTGTTGAAACGAAGAATAGAAGTGAAGCAAAAGTAAAGACCGTGACCCTAAAAAGTGTCGTTTTCGGTCCCACTTTGCCTCTTGTCCATTACGTATTTGATTTCGAAATTTTAATTATTATAAGTATTTTGAAATTTGCCTCTTTACTATTTTACTATTTATATATGGGTTTCTTTTACAAACCCGTGTAAACATAATGTCCCATACTCACATTGAAGACAACTAATTATATATCCTATATTCGCGTGGGCTAAGGTGGCATAAATTTCTCATTAAATCTACGTTTAGATACCTTATAAATATATATATTATCTTATACATAAATCTAAAATGATTATCATGACACATTAAAGAAAATGCCTGATAAATTATTTTAGAATGAATAAACTAAATGAACGGTACCCATCTCCAAAACTTGTAGTCTTAGGGTTGCAGAGGAAACTTGGGCATGACCCACGTGGTGTAAATTAAACCATTCGATAAGAAAATGTATGTTTCCTCACAATTTGTCCCATGCATAACCTTAATCATTTCGAAAAGCCCTAAAAGAATTAAACCACGTTGGAAAGTTTGTTCTTTTTGTCAGTTTCTTGTCCCATGAGCAAAAAAAAGACTTGTTACATGTGAAAACACTTCCATGTGAAAGATTCTAGCATCATATACTTATTGTTTAGTTTGAGATCTTTGCCCCAGTAAATAATGTTTATAGACACACCACTATTTCTTCATGTAATTATAAGCGCACATAAAATTTTAATAGTTTAATTTAATCACTAAACCATGCACCAAACGACTAATCATATGTATATGAAAAAAGGTTACTGGATCATTTGAAATTCGTCGAATACTAACTCAACAAACTCTACTAATAATGTCATATAATTAGTTGTGATATAAACTTTACCTCCCAATGAGATGTAGATACATCATATATCATATATGTATATGAATGTAAAAGTCAACCATTCTACAAAACATTATATGCACACTAACCCTCATAATTTCGCAGTTTGGGAAACTCAAAGCGAAATAATTTAAAGATGCGTTTTCTTTATATCTTTATTAATGGAAATGGGAGTTATGATTGCATTTTGGTTTATATGTTTTCTTCACAACAATAATACGAATTATAGTAGTAATCATAAGATAAAGAAATGAAAACAATACAAAACAAAAAGAGACCCAATCAAAACAAAGAGGGCACTACTAGTAATGAATACTATTTTCTTGATCTATGCATGATGTGTCCATATAGTATAGACAATATACCGACATATATTTCTTCTTAAATTAAAGTGTATTAAAAAAAAACAATGTCTTAAAACTTAGTAAAATGATAAAATAAACTAATCTAGTCGTTAAGATCCATCAAATATGAAAACTATACACGGCCCATAAAATCTAACCATCAAAGCCCAAAACGGATAATTAAAGCCCATTAACAAACATTCCTAATCTCGCATCCAAACACTCCCAATTTTCCCCAAAACCCCAAATAAAAGGTCATTGTAAAGGTCTCGCTTTTCCTTTTTCCAAGTCACAAAGAAACGAAGCGGCAGCGACTCCGTAAATCTCAGATTCAACCACCATGGCAGAAGAAGCTAAAGCCAAAGGAAACGCCGCTTTCTCCTCCGGCGACTTCTCCTCCGCCGTTATTCACTTCACCGAAGCAATCGATCTCGCTCCGACCAATCACGTCCTCTTCTCAAACCGTTCCGCCGCACACGCCTCCCTTAACCACTACGCAGATGCTCTCTCAGACGCGGAGAAGACCGTCGAGCTAAAACCCGATTGGGCCAAGGGCTATAGCCGTCTCGGAGCTGCTCACTTAGGGTTAAGCCAGTACAACGAAGCCGTCGCTGCTTATAACAAAGGGCTTGAGATTGATCCGAGCAACGAGGCTTTGAAATCTGGATTAGCCGATGCTCAAGCAGCAGCTTCTTCTTCTTCTTCTAGGTCACGATCTGCTCCTTCGCCGAATCCTTTCGGCGATGCTTTCAAGGGACCTGAGATGTGGACGAAGCTAACTTCTGATCCTTCTACTAGAGGGTTTCTTCAACAGCCTGATTTCGTTAACATGATGCAGGAGATACAGAAGAACCCTAACAATCTCAATCTGTATTTGAAAGATCAGAGAGTGATGCAATCTCTTGGAGTTTTGTTGAATGTTAACTTCAGAGCACCTCCTAGAGAGGAAGCGGATGTGCCTGAACCGGAACCGGAGGATGTTGAAATGAAACGTGAACCAGAGCCTGAACCGGAACCGGAGGTTACAGAGGAGAAGGAGAAGAAAGAGAGGAAGGAGAAGGCTTTAAAGGAGAAAGAGCTTGGCAATGCTTCTTACAAGAAGAAGGACTTTGAAACCGCCATCAAGCATTACTCTACAGCTATTGAGATTGATGATGAAGACATCTCGTATCTCACGAATCGTGCCGCTGTGTATCTTGAAATGGGAAAGGTATAATTTGATTTTGTATAGTGATTTAGTTTTAATAGCTACAATGGTTGATTAGTTTATAATGTCGATTTGTTGTGTTTGATGATTCAGTACAATGAGTGTATTGAGGATTGCGATAAGGCGGTGGAAAGGGGTAGAGAGCTTAGATCAGATTACAAGATGGTAGCTAGAGCTCTGACTAGGAAAGGAACTGCTTTGACTAAGATGGCAAAATGCTCTAAAGACTATGAACCCGCGATTGAAGCTTTCCAGAAAGCTCTTACAGAGCACCGTAACCCTGATACATTGAAGAGGCTCAACGAGGCAGAACGAGCTAAGAAAGAATGGGAGCAGAAGGAGTATTTCGACCCTAAGATCGGAGACGAGGAGCGCGAAAAAGGTGTTTTGCTTTTGCTATTATTCTTGCTTGTGTGAGAAAAGAACCATGAAAACTAGTATGAATCAGTCCACAGCTGCTGATACGATGTTTTTGATACAGGTAATGAGTTCTTCAAGGAGCAGAAGTACCCTGAGGCTATAACACACTACGCTGAAGCAATCAAAAGGAACCCAAAAGACCCGAAAGTAAGGCACACTTCATCATTCATATTTTCACAAGTTCTCCTGTCTTAACTGTTTTAGTAACTCACTTTTTTGCACCCTCATGTTAGGCATATAGCAACAGAGCTGCGTGTTACACTAAACTCGGTGCGATGCCTGAAGGACTAAAGGATGCAGAGAAGTGTATTGAGCTTGATCCAACCTTCTCTAAAGGATATAGCAGAAAAGCTGCAGTCCAATTCTTCATGAAGGAGTATGACAACGCTATGGAAACGTATCAAGAGGGTCTCAAGCTCGATCCTAATAACCAGGAACTTCTTGACGGTGTTAGAAGGTAACATATACACACACACATGCATAGAAAGTGATAGTTAACTCTTTATCTAACATGGTACAAAACTATTCTGCAGATGCGTACAACAGATCAACAAGGGTAACCGCGGGGACCTTACTCCCGAGGAATTGAAAGAGAGACAGGTTAGACTCTGACGATTCTCGTGTATATTTCGTGGTTAATAGGAAATCAGATTATGAGCTTTTGGTTTCTCCATTTTTGTGTGTAGGCAAAGGGTATGCAAGACCCAGAAGTCCAAAACATCCTCACTGACCCTGTGATGAGACAGGTAAAGAAATAGACTTCAGATTATGATTTGTTATGTTACTTATATGCCTCTGAAAGATCTAAAACGTTGTTCTTGTCCAAACAGGTACTGAGTGATCTTCAGGAGAATCCGGCCGCGGCACAGAAACACATGCAAAATCCAATGATAATGAACAAGATTCAAAAGCTTATCAACTCCGGGATTGTCCAGATGAAGTAGACCCAAAAGAAGTGACAGACATCAAATATCGTTTTTTCTGCAGATTTTCATTTTTACCCTTCTTTTTTATCTTCTTCAACTTCAACAGTTATAAAAACAGTCTTTGGCTTTTACATTGTTCAACAATCTATTTCATATTCCAGTTCTTGACACTTGCTTCATCTCTTGTTGTCGTGGCAGTGGTAGAGAGAATATCTTAGTGGCTTAGTCTCATTATCTGATCCGGTTTAGTGCTATCTTCTCCTTCTTACAATACGATAATTGACACAAATGTATATAAGTATTGTATGTCTTCTTGAACAGATCAACAACTTCACAACATTTTTTGTAAAGACAATCGAAAATGCACCCCTAAACAATGATAAAATATCTACCGACACACTATACTTACAAAATCATGTCTTGTTTAGAGCATAAAGAGTGAAACTTTATGTAAAAAAAACGAAATACTTCGATAAAACATAAAAAAAGATAGGAGCATCCAAATCAACACACAACATTGTCATTAGAGAAGCAAAAGCAAAAACATGAAGAACAATAAAGTTAATAATAATACTTATCCAAATAGAATTGCAAAATGATTTCACTCAAAATCATAAAAATTAGAAATCCAAAAGATGGAATTTTTTAGATCTCTCACTTAGCGACCATCCTGGCAATGAAATCTTCGTAACGGATCTTACCATCGGATCCAACATCAACCTCCTTGATCCACTCATCGAATTCGTTAGGCTCAAGCTTCTCTCCTATACTCGTCAGTATATGCCTCAGATCCGCCACGGAAACGAACCCAGTCCCTTCCTTGTCGAGAACCTTGAAGGCGTCGCGTAGCTGGCGATCGAAAGGCTCCGTCTTTAGGTGTTTAGCCATCAGATCTAGAAACCGATTGAAATCGAACGGTGACGAGAGATTCTCCGATGCGGTTATCGATTTAAGCTGGGCTTGCGTCGGGTTTCCGCCTAGAGATCTCATGAGGATGCCTAGCTCGGACGGCGCGATTTTGCCGTCTCCGTCTGTGTCGAATAGCATGAAAGCTTCTTTCATTGATGAGACCTGGTCGTCGCTCAAGCCATCTTTTCCCATTTCTTCTTTGATTCTTCCGGGTTTTCGGGTCAGATTCCGGGTCGGGATCTCTCTTCTCTCTCTACCTTCTTCTTTAGCTTTTTGATCTGTACAGCGAAATTGAGATCAAAGGTGTAAGCGTTAGAGAGGTTATGATACGACGTCGTTTAATATAGTCCTGAGCAAACGTGGCCCATTACGTTTATATAAAATAGGCCCATTATACTTTTAATCTGGCCCATTTTATCTATGTATTGTTGTACTAATATCTTGTCAAAATTTGGAATGTGGAGAAAAGCATAATTATACCCACTAATCCACACAAAAAATCATATAAAGATGAATTATTAATTGTGCGAAAATCAAATGCTTGAAGTGCTTAATTCCACCATTAGAAGAAATGATGGAGTTTGAGAAAGTGGGGGGGGGGGGTAAAATGGAATAAAATTAACATGGCCTAATATACTTGTTTAAACCTTAACCTATAAAGTCATTATCAAAGTGACATAGAAAGCATTAAAAAGTATATATATTTGTCCCACATAGTTGGATTCATGGGGTACATAGACAATAGTTTAAATGCATTTTGTCACCATCGTTGAATATATAGCATATGATTTTCATCATGTGATTTTTAAAGCCACCTTCTTCCACTTGAATAACTTTCACATGTTTGAGTAATGAGTTATATACTTTATCTTTCTCTTTAGTGTGTTTTGAAATGTGATTCACTTGTTTGAAATCTATGCATTATCCTTTCGAAATTATCTCTACATGGAAAAAGTATATATACAACACTTCTTATCCACGATTAGTGAGACGTTATCTAACATATATAACTAGGAATTATCAGTTGATTTTAGTTATTTTATCAATATCGCTTATCAATTTATCATATAATAACCAAGTCAATATTAATTCCATTGGATGTGGTTAATTAGTATTATAATTTCTTGTACCGGCCAAATGAAATATAAAAAAATATCAAAGCTTAACTACTTCAACAGAAACAATTAATAGATTAGTAGTTTTGGACTAATTATAGAGTAAGTAGTTGTAAACTTGTAGTCCAAATCTAAAGCTTACACACGGATTCGCTAAGAATAGAGTCAATGTCTACGATCTAGAAACACAACTCTTTTCTTTTTAAAAATCAGAAATTACACATGGAAAAAGATAGCAATAATATCCATCTTTTAGAAAAATTATTTATCGCCCTTATATTATAAATTTATGAAATTTAACCCTTTTGCCACATATTTAAGAAAATAATACTCTCTACGTAACTCATATTTTTTCGCTTAACCATTCATAAATATAAGTTTTTCATGTACAAACTTTGGGTTTATTAGTTTCACATTTCAATTGAGGAAATGATAAACATATAAATCTGGACGTTTTTGACTAAATTTAATAGTATTGGGGCTAATGCGAAGTTAAATCTAAAATAGATGGGGCATATCTAAATGTGTAGCCAATAAAATGACGAAACGAGACTTTTCTTGTTGTCAAAGTGTTCTATAAAAGCAACCTTAAAAAGACTTAAAATTAAAACCCAAACCTAACAAATAACAACTCAACAAAGAGAATAAAAAAATGAAATTGGTTTGGTCTCCGGAAACAGCTTCCAGGGCTTACATAGCCACCGTTAAATCCGTAAGTTTCACTTCTCCGATAAATCCTGTCGGAAAAAAACACACCAGCTTTCTTATCATCAACACAACGAATCTTGTCCAAAGATTTAATCTTTTATCAAATTCATCAGAACCCATATCTTTAATTTCGTTTAATTTTTGTTTTCTTTTTCAGTGCGAGAATCTAGAAACGCCAGACGCGGCGGAGCTAATCGCAGCGATGGCGGCAGGATGGAACGCGAAGCTGATCGTTGAAACGTGGTCACAAGGAGACGCAATCGCTTCGAGCATAGGCTTAAACGTAGCTAGCCAACACTCAAACGCTAAACACATATGCATCTTACAAAACTCGAATTCAGAATCTTCTTATCTCCAAGCCATACAAGAAACTTCCTCTTCAACAACACTTAAGTTACCAGAGACGATCATTTCCGAAACGCCCGAAAACGCGGTCAAAACGTTACAAGGAATCGATTTCTTGGTCGTTGATTGGCGGGACAAGGAGAACGCGGTATCCGCGTTGAGAAACGCTGCGTTTGGAAGCAGAGGAGCGGTTGTGGTTTGTAAAAACGGTTACTCGAGAAACTCTTCTTCAGGGTTTAGCTGGAGAAAGGCTTTGAGAGATAGGAAAGTTGTTAGGACGGTGACACTTCCGGTCACGGGAGGTATCGAGATTGCACACGTGGCGGCTAGAAACTCATCGGCGAAGAGTAAGAGAAGATGGATCACACATATTGATCAGAAATCAGGAGAAGAACATGTCTTTACTATTTAGATGTAAACTTAGAGACAAAAGACAAATTTGTGAGATATGTTTTATATTTTGGATTCTTGTATATTTTCATTTTGTAAATAAGATTCCATTAGATATTGTAACATACTTGTCTTAAAATCTCAATTATATAATATAACTCATGATAATAAAGTTTACATATCTTTTTATCAGTTATAATCACTTTCTTGATTAATTTGGCTTTTCTTAGTAAATTTCTCGATCTTGTTTGTAGAAAAGAACCATTTTTGCTTGCTTAGTTTTGTGGCAGCATAAGCATCATGTGATGAAGTATAAAGTAAAGGCAGAAAAGATTCGACTAGTGTTGTTTCATGTGATGAGTTTCAAGATACTTATCAAAAAGATGATGTATTGGGGTCAAAAGAGCATTTATTAAGAACCGACCATTGAATTTGAAGATAAACTATAGACTCATACATGGGCTTAATAATAACACTTTCTGTTAGAGATTTCTTGAGCCCATCTCACTAAGTCCACTTATTTCTTCTTTATAATAATATCGTAATAGTAGAAGACGTTTGTACAAAGGTTTTTGTGAATATTTCTTTTGTACCATTCAAAACGCCACTTTGATAACACAAACGCCAAGAAAATAGTATGGTGAATAAAAAAAAAGAGTTGTACGTAGAAAGGGAAAATACAAACATGGGAAGAGAAAACAGATGACGTTTTGCGTTTGTCGTGAACCGCAGTTCCCTGCGGTGTTGGTATGTCCGGATCCTGAACGTTCTGACCCATTTTTTTAAATAATAAATTAAAATAGAGAAATAAATATTTTTTTAAAAAAATGAAGAAAATTAATGAGAAAGAAAGGTAAAGAGGTGTCACGTGCACATGATCCAACCGCGGGGTTAATAATAAAGACCTGTCACGTAAAGTCAGCCTATTTTCAGAGCCCAATATCAGAAAAAAACCCTTTCAAATTTTATTTATTTTTGACGATATTACCCTCTTATCGTTCCATTATTACCATCATTTCACATGCTTGTTCATTGATTTCGAAACCAACAATCACAAGAAGTATAGAATGATAGTTAAAGTTTGGAGCTAAAGAGAGAAGAAGAAGAAGAAGAAAGACCCAATGAATAATAATATTAAGGCAGACCAAACCTAAAACAAGTCATAGGCCAAAAATGTTTTTGTTTGGTTTTGTGGGTCAACTAAACTCATAAATGAGTTAGCTGGATTTTGCATTTAATGTGACAATTCCCCCTACTCTATATTTATTGATTTTATAATTACTAACCAACAACACATTAAATACAACCTTTCATATCTCATTTTTTTTGAAAGCCATTTTATGAAGATTTAGGGTCCGATTGGTTGCAGATGTAGCTTTCGATTTTTCATTGTAGAAATTTTTTGTAGTTTTTTTTTTTTTTAGATTTTATTCATTGTAAGATTTACTGTAAAATTTAAGCTGTAACTTTTTAAAAATAAAAGCATGATTGGATAGTCGTAGATTTTTTTATGTTTAATAACCAAATAATTTAACTAAAATATGTTAACATTTAATCTATACTTTGTAAATATATTGTATCTTTCATTGGTACTAAAATTACTTTAGTTCATATAACTATATAACATTTTAGATTTATTAATTTACGTACATATTTTAATTTTTAAAAACTCATTTAATTAATGCTATAAAAAACTCATTTAATGTATGTTAAATAATATATTATATATACATGTACATATTATTATATATTATATAAAACAACTACTTATGAATTTGACATAACATATTATATAAATAAATATTTTACGTACTATATATATTTTTTCATAATACATGTTGTGAATTTGTGATGTTATATAATTAAAATTATTTAAGGCACTATGTGATGTTATATATCGTTGTCGTATAATTATTACAGTGGGTAATAAAAGGTAATTTAAAAAATAAAAAGAAAGTAACGAAAAGAAGAGAGAGATAGAAAACTAAAAAAAATTGACTCTGGGATTTTAGCTTTCTACAACTCAATTCAAAGAATTTTTTTTTTTAGTGGCTGTGAGTAATTATTTAAATCTACAGCATGATTGGTTTCACAAAAAGGCTCTAGACTTTTTTTTGGCTGTCCACGGCACGTACAGCCCCTTCCAATCACCCCCTTAGCTTCATGTCTAAATTCTCTAGTTATTATAACATTATTATTTTTAAGGATTACAACGGTGGATGTAATATCACTACACCAAAATTTATGCTAAACTTAAGATTCATTTTTTATGAAATATTGGTTTAGTTAATGTTGTTTTCCAATTTCCACTATAATCATGCTTTTGTATGGAAGCAGAATTAGAATACAAACCAAATTTTGCATACAACAATCTATATGCAACCGAATATGCATTTATTGGAAGCAAATATTTTGTACACTTTATATAAGAAAAGGCAAAAAATTTAAAAAAGAAAAAAAAAGTGTTTATTAACTCTCTTATTTAGTTTTCTGACGGTGATTGTCGTTACACCCATGAATATATATTTACGTGTATGATATGAATTTGTGTTTGTATTTTGTATAATTTTTTTTTTTGTTAACTCTTGTGGTATACTCTATCATCAATATATGTTCATAGCTTCTAAGCAAAACTCTCTGGTTTGGTTCAGAAGAAATTATCAGTAGCTGTGACGAGATAATCAAATAGATAGCGAAAGAAAACGAAAAAAAAAAAGAGAAACTTAAACATCCCTTTTACATATCCAAGAAAAAACTTTGATCATTACACTTCACATATGCACACACACGTAAGTATACATATTTGAGTTACAATTTTTTAAAAGTTATGGCAGGCAGAACTAACAAAATAAGTACAATCATTTCAAATTTTTGTTATCATCATATAGTAAACGAAAAGAACAATGAAGTTTTATTGCATCAACTTTTTAAAATGATATAATGACAATAGTATTGAATAATAGTATGAGATGTGAATCTAAATACAAAGAAATAATATATTTTGTGTAATAGAGCGAGGACAAGTAAACATGTCTAATACACAGCATAGTCTTTCATTTTTGGCATTAGCTTGAACCAAAGATGGAAACAAAATTTAATATTTGACCAAGATAAACCGGCACAAAACTTTTTTAAGAAAATCATCATTATATACTATTATTCTAATATTTCCTTTCTTTTTTACATATTGACTTGTTTTTTTAATTTTATAATATCATCATATGATATGGTGTGTGTGTGCGCATATATATAAAAGTGAGTTATTAAAAGCAAACAATAAAAAAAGAAGAGAAAGCAAAGCAAAGAAAACAAAAAGATGGCTCCTTCGTCTTCATCTTCTCCATCAAAATCTCCTGTTCCATCTCTTCACCAATCTCTTCACTTCACTCCTGTAAGTCTTTTAACTTATATCCTTCTTTGCTTGTTTCTCGTGAAGTCACACAAGAAATTACTCACCATAGACAAAGAAACACACCGGTCTTGTTCTGTTTTGTTTTTTGCTCTGTGACAAAGTTGTGTTATTTACTTATCGTATTGAGCTAGAATCTATCTTCTTGAGATTTCTTCACTGTTCACTGAGAAAAGAAAGGAAAATTTGGGAAGAAACAGTTCTTTAACTTTTTCGTCTAAAGTTTCATTTTTTTCTCCTTTTGGGCAATGCTTTTTTTATTTGAGTAAACGATAAAAGAATCTTCATTTTTTTTGAACTTTTCCTCTGTTTTTTTTGTTCCTTCAGATTCTAGAATGTGAAGAAGACGAACATCACGAAGAAAGATACAAAAACAGAGCAACACCAAGCAGCGACGGTGGCTCTTCCGCCACTCCAAGCCACCACAGCCACCACCGTCGCAGCACCAACAACAACAACCACCAACATCCTCTAACGCCTCTCCACCAAAACGGAAAACCCAAAAGCAAAAAACGACACGACGGCGACGAATACGACGACGGAGGCGGCGCCGTCTCCTGCAACAAGTGTCGGCCACACCACTCACACCGCGACAAATTCTCCGTCGTGCCACTCGAAACCCACAACAACAACAACAACAACAACCTCTCAATCATCTCTAGCCCTAATCTCATAATCAAATCCATCTTCCAATCTCTAACACGGAGAAGCCCAAAACCATCTTCCGCCTCCGCGCTTCCTCCACGCTCTTCTTCCTCCTCCGCCGCCGACGCTTCAAGAGAAGAGCAGTGGCGTTTAGCCGTGGCGGAGCTTTCGCATAAGCTGATTCAAGCCACTAAGAAGAAAGAAGACGCGGTCATAGAAGCTTCTAGGTTAAAATCTTCCATGGCAGAGCTCGAGAAGAAACTCAACAAGCTCGAGATTTACTGTCACAATCTCAAATCTGGTCTCGACGAGTGCAGCAACAAGAAACAGAGCGTCTCGAATCAGAACAAAGACGGGTTCAACGACAGGATCATCCAGCAATTCCTCGTATCCGTGTCGGAATCTCGATCTTCTATAAGAGCTTTAAGCAGATCTTTAGCATCTCAGCTACGTACAGTCGGTGGCAAAGTCTACGAGAGGCTCTCTCTTCTTCTTCAACCTTTCGATGTAAAAATCAACTCTTTCGCGAAAAACCCTAAAAGTTTGATCTTTTACTTGGAAGCGATCCTGAGCAGAGCCTTCTTCGAGGATTTCGAATCGCCCGGGTTTCGGAAAAACGGGTCGACCCGGATTTTGAACCCGATCGATCGCTGCGAATCTAATTACGCTTCGTTCAATGTCTTGATGGAGCTCACGTGGGAAGAGGTTTTGAGCAGAGGAACCAAACATTTCTCGGAGGAGTTTAGCCGATTCTGTGATCGGAAGATGAGCGACGTCGTTTCGATGCTTTGCTGGAATCGTGCCTGGCCTGAACCGCTTTTACAGGTTAAACCACTAAACCGATCGGTTTATAAAAATACATTTGTGTTTATTAATTGAACCGGTTTTGGTTTTGGTTTTGTAGGCTTTCTTTGGTGCGTCTAAGAGTGTTTGGTTGGTTCATCTATTGGCTAACTCGCTAAACCCGGGTTTGCAGATCTTTCGCGTGGAGAAAGATGACCGGTTTGATCATGTTTACATGGAGGAAACCGGTGGAGACCGGTTTAAGAGTATGGTTCGAGCTATGGCTCAACCGGGGTTTTACGTTTATGGGAGTGTGGTTAAGTGCAAGGTGGTTTGCAAGAATTGTGGTAACGACGACGATGAAGTAGTGGAGGACCGAACTGTCAAAGAATGTAATAACAAAACCGACAAGAGTTTAATAAGCATTTGTAGCCCATTAGGAGGTTAATTACGTTGGTTTAAAGAGTTTTTATATAGTTAATTGGTGCAATAGGTACATTTTGGAAAATAATTTGCCAAATGGGTGATTTCGGATTACTAATTAAATTTTAGGTGATTTTAACAATTTTTAATGAAGTTGACCAAATTACCCTTCTATCTACTTAAATCTTAAAATTTGGTTTATGCAAACCGATTTATTTGTACCAATTTTTTTAATAAAATTTATTTTTCCTAAAATCTAGCTTGAGATATATAATATATTTTTTCTTAAAATATATTATATTTCTTTTCTTATGAGAAAAACATAAACCTAACGTATCATAAAATATTGTAGGTTACATTTTAGTGGTCGTCACGCCATTGTTAATTGGTTTCATAGTTTTCTCATATCGATTTTGGCTCCTGTGTTTTGAAGATGATACAAGATGAATTTGCTTTAGTTGAAGGAGTGTCTCGGAAACTGTTTTTTGTTGAAGGTACAATAGTAGTCTAATTTATTGTAACATGTGTAGGTTATTATTGGTTAGAATACAAAATTTCTTGTCGAGACCTTACTTTCAATGATTTCTTATGAATGAAGTTTGTGAATTTTGTTTGTTGATTGAATTTTGTGAATGTTAAATCGTGGTGAATGAAGTTTGTGAATGGTATGTGAATGAATTATGTGAATGATAATAGGTTTGTGAATGAGGTTTGTGAATAAATTACGTGAATGGTAACCCGTGAATGAGGTCTGTGAATGAATTATGTGAATGATAATAGTGAATGAAGTTGAAGTTTGTGAATCTGATTTCTCGAGTGAATTATGTGAATGTACAATGTATAGTAACCCGTGAATGAAGTCTGTGAAAGAAATATATGAATGGTAACCCGTGAATGAATTTTGTGAATGTAAACTCGTGAATGAATTTTGTGAATGATAATAGTAAATGAAGTTTGTGAATGATGTATGTGTGTAAATGTATGTAGCACAGATTGTAGATGTTTTCTTACTATATTTGTATACTTTATGTAGGAGGATTTGCAACACTATCTTTTGTTGTGATGTGTGGACGTTGGATTAAGTATATTAACGGTTCTTGGGATTTTAAGATTGATTTCTCGAGGATGGGGAGAATTGTCGAATGCAAGCAGACAAATGGGTATAAGGTGATTGAAGAGAAGATATCAAAACAGTACGACGAGGGAAGAGAGTATCGAAGGAGATTTTGAGATTTTGGGGTTTTTAGGGATTTTGAGATTTTGGATAAATGTATCGAAGGTATTGTTTTAGAAAAAACCAAAAATATATTGTAAAATAATCACCCAATTATTTTGTGGGTTTTAATTATTTTTTTAATGAAAATTGGTTTGATTTTGGTATTAGTTCAATTAAACCGAAAATATGTTGTAGAGAAATTAGAGGGTAATTTTGTCATTTAACTCTCCAAAATCACTCTTTTGCAAATTAAAATCAAAATCACCTATTTAGCAAATTATAGTCTTTAAATGTACCCCTTTCTCTAATTTTCTTTTTTATATATTGGTGGGGTCTTTTTGAGCTTGTAATTAAAGAATGAATGACTTTTGCAAGTGAATATTTTAAAACTAAATTTAATGACTTTTAGTTTTACCATGAAATATAGAAGAATTGGTTCCTGTTTTCAAAATGATTCAAGAAAAAGTCTATTAAAGCTAAATATTGGCGTTTTCTATTTAGTTCTATATTGTTGGATCGATTACATTTTGTTCATTATTTGACATCTAATAGTTGTCGTTACTTATAGAACGCAGAGATATGTATTTAATTACATTTACCAATCATAATCGGAGTAAATTATAGGCAAAGAAACATTTAAATATTGGTCAACGGTCTAGTCAAAACAAAGCAGCAACAATTTGCGGGGGCTGTTTGGGTATTTGACTAGAAACGCGATCAAAAGACGCGGTCCATATCTAAACTTGGCTTGACCGGTTCAAACCACCGGTTCGATTCAGTCAACACGGTCTTCGTCTCCTCCTTTTTGTCGTATCTCTATATTTTGATTACTTCGCGATCTTAAAATTCTCTCTCTCATTCTCCTTGTCTCTGGTCGAATCTTTTGTTCGATTCGTCGTCGATCGGAGATTTTGACCGGAGATTTAACCAATAAGAGGTTAGAAGATCGCAGCTATGTCGTACTCCGACTCCGATTCGTCGTCTCAGGCTGGCGATTACAAGAATTTTCGCCAGATTACGCGTGAACGTGAGTTCTCTCTTAATAATCTCGATTTTTGTATATTGATTAATCTGTGTTGACTCTCGTTGATTCGGATTCTGACTTGTTGATTTTCCGGATTCAACCTTATCTATTTCTGGTTCCGGGTTCTTCGTAGCAGCTTTTTGTTCGTCTTGTGATTTCTATGGCTATGAGTCCATGATAACGATTAAGTTTAGGTTTTAAGATTTGTATTGGGATTGGTTTTTGCTGATGAAACTTTGATAAAGATGTTGTTTTTGCTCATTTGTTAGGATTTAGATATAAGAGGAGATTTTATGAGAAATTTGTTGTAGGGCGTTTGCTATGTACTTTTTTGTTTTCGGTGTTACGGCGAGGCTATATCCATTGGTAGTGTCTTATACATTATATTGTTTCCCAGGACTCTTGTATGAGATGCTTAGATCTGCGAAAACCGGGAGCTCAAAATCCACATGGAAGGTATACTATGCTTGAGCACAGATCTAACTTTTTCCAGTTATAAGTTGATACCTAATTAAGCAATTCTAAGCTAAGTTTTGTTTCCTTGTTTGTATTATAGGTATTAATCATGGATAAAATTACTGTCAAGATAATGTCATATGCCTGCAAAATGGCTGACATCACACAAGAAGGAGTTTCACGTGAGAACTAAGTATTTTTTTGTAGAATTTTATGTTGGCTACGATGCTCTGTCTTTGCAGAGTTTAATTGGCTTAAGCGCGATCATTTCTCTGTAGTGGTTGAAGACATATTTAGACGAAGACAACCTCTACCTTCACTTGATGCTATATACTTCATACAACCAACAAAAGAGAAGTAAGTTATATTTGATGTGATACTTCTTTTCTTTGCTCCAAGACGTGTGGCATTCGTTATATCCTCGTATATTAATGTTTCTTTTTGTTTCATCAGTGTCATTATGTTCTTGTCAGACATGTCAGGGAAATCACCTTTGTACAAGAAGTAAGTAAATGATTCCCATTTTGTTGTTGTATCTGTCCTAAAGACTCTGATTTTCTTTTCTATTTCTATGCATCTGTTCAGGGCATTTGTTTTCTTCAGTTCACCAGTTTCCAAAGAGCTGGTGGGTCACATCAAGAAAGATTCAAGTGTATTACCTCGGATTGGAGCATTGAGAGAGGTGTATATTAATACTTTCTACTGTGTCCTTATTGTCGCTATTCAATTTACTCCTTATAGGCTTTGATAGTATCCATGTCCATAACTTATACAATTTCATTTTGCAGATGAACTTGGAGTTTTTTGCCATTGATAGCCAGGTATGTGCTTTCCAAAACTCGTGTTTGTGCGCTGTACCCATATTTATATCGTTCTCAATAATATGGTCTAAAATGCAGTGTCACCTGTGGTATCATGTTGTTAGTGTATGTTTCATGACGGGTTTGAGGACATTTTAATAACAATGACTTATACAGGGTTTCATCACCGATCATGAGAGAGCTTTAGAGGAACTTTTCGGCGACGAAGAAACTTCTCGAAAAGGTGATGCATGCTTGAATGTGATGGCTTCACGAATTGCCACAGTCTTTGCTTCACTACGGGTACCATTTATTATTCTCACGACTAATGACTATTATATGCGGATTAGTCTTCTTAATCCTTTTGGAATTTACAGGAATTTCCATCAGTACGATACCGAGCAGCAAAGTCACTTGATGCGTCAACAATGACGACTTTGCGGGATTTAATTCCTACAAAGCTTGCAGCTGGAATCTGGAATTGTCTGGCAAAACATAAACAGTCGATTGAAAATTTCCCTCAGACTGAAACATGCGAGCTGCTCATCCTCGACAGATCCATAGACCAGGTCTAGAATTGTTTTTTGCTTTAATGGGTCTTTCATTTGCCGTTTTTAACAATCAAGATTGCATCCATCTTCTCACGGAACTTATGCTTCCTCCTCTACCTCTGTTAAATGATTAACAGCATTTGCTTGTTTTGAATGTCTAGATTGCCCCTGTTATACACGAGTGGACTTATGATGCTATGTGCCATGATTTACTGAACATGGAAGGAAACAAATATGTACATGTGGTAAGCTCAACTCTCTATCGTTTATGTTAATGTAATTCTTTTAGTGTCTCTCTTCCTGGATACTCCATGTAATGTTCTTTTAGTTTTAGATTCCAAGCAAGTCAGGCGGACAACCAGAGAAGAAAGATGTGCTCTTGGAGGAACATGATCCTATTTGGCTAGAGCTACGACACGCACATATAGCAGATGTGAGTCTGATGCTTAGCTTTGTATTTTTCCTTGGTATAGGAAAAAAGATTAATCCTTTTGACCTGTGGTTTTCATCAGGCTAGTGAAAGATTGCATGACAAGATGACCAATTTCTTATCCAAAAACAAAGCTGCTCAGCTTCAGCATGGTAAAAGGTGGGCACAACTCTTTTTGTAGTATATGTAACTAAATTTTACTGTTGGATTACGTCCACTTGTTATTCAGTTTGATCAGTCCTTTTACCAATTTACGTTGTCTCAATTTTATAGAGATGGAGTTGAGTTTTCTACAAAGGATTTGCAGAAGATGGTTCAAGCATTGCCACAGTACAGTGAACAAATTGACAAGCTCTCTCTCCATGTGGAGGTAGTTATGGCAACACTCCCTTGTATTTTCTTGTTGAATCCACCCCCACCTAACTTTTGTTATGCCTCTAGTTTGTATGCTTAAATTAAGAACTATCAACTTCAGGTGGTGCCACACACTATTACTCTGTCTATTCATCATTTGATTAAAGTTTCACAGGGTTTAGTAGTGTAAGCAGATCAGAGTTACTTGCATCTTTGAGTTTATATAACTCTCTCTTGTCATTGCAGATTGCTAAAAAAATCAACGACATTATCAGAGAGCAAGGACTACGGGAGCTTGGACAACTTGAACAAGACCTTGTTTTTGGTGATGCTGGAATGAAGGATGTGATTAAATATTTGAGTACTCAAGAGGTTTGCCTCTAGTTAATAGCCGTTAATTTACTGTATCAGTTCATGAGACATTGAGTGAGCTGTTGATATATATGTATTTTTGAACTCATCTACAGGAGGCAAACCGTGAAGGTAAGTTACGCTTGTTGATGATCCTCGCAACAATTTACCCTGAAAAGTTTGAAGGTGAAAAGGGTCAAAATCTAATGAAGGTACTTAGTGTTTGAATGCTTCTGGATCTTTGTTTGGTTCTCATACCACTCTATCTAAGGCGTGATTGCTTTTTGTTTATAGCTAGCAAAACTCTCATCTGATGACATGACCGCTGTAAATAATATGAAACTACTTGGTTCAGCCGTTGATGCTAAAAAGAATACCCCTGGAGGTTTCACTTTGAAGTTTGATCTTCACAAGGTAACGTCTTTTCACTGAATGTTTCCTCAATATATTATCAATATGTGATTCTTTCAAACATTCTTTGTCAATGGCTGCAGAAGAAACGAGCTGTCAGGAAAGAGCGACAAGAGGAAGCAGCATGGCAGTTATCTCGCTTTTACCCCATGATTGAGGTTCACTTTGCTAAATGTTCTCAGATATTGTATAATACATGTTTCATGGATTCACTGTCTTTTCATATATGGAATTTTCCAGGAACTCATTGAGAAACTTAGCAAAGGGGAATTGCCAAAAGAGGATTTCCCATGTATGAACGACCCAAGCCCGAGTTTCCATGGATCAACAGCACTTTTATCATCATCATCATCAAGTAGTAGTCATGGTCAAGCTGCTCAGTCCATGAGATCAAGACGTACACCAACATGGGCTAATCGTCGAAGTTCAGATGATGGATATTCAAGGTAAACTGTTTTTAAGCATATACAAAGATGCACTTCTTTCCCACATCATTTCAGAACAGCAAAAAAATAAGCTTCTCATCATGAACTATTTTTCAATTCTTGCAGTGATTCGGTGCTGAGACATGCGTCTAGCGATTTCAAGAAGATGGGACAGCGAATATTTGTGTTTATCGTTGGTGGAGCAACAAGATCTGAGGTAAGAGGCTGATGAAAATAAGGCTTACTGTTGGAATAGAAGTTAAAACCACAGGATCGTTCTGTATAATGTTATGTTGATTTCTGATTACTGTGATCTTTGATATTTCAGTTAAAAGTCTGCCACAAACTAACGACGAAACTCAAAAGAGAAGTCATCCTCGGGTCCACAAGCCTCGACGATCCTCCACAGTTCATGACGGTAAGCCACACACACATATTTCACATTCCAAGTTTTGGCACAAACTATAACATAATCCTAAGTTTAAGTATTCTTCTTCTCTTTTTATGTCCCACAGAAACTGAAGCTTCTGACTGCAAATGAGTTATCTATAGACGATCTCCAAATATGAGAGAATCACAGCTTCTCTTCTATCAAAACCTCGTCCTTTATTCTCTCATCTCCCAAGTAAAAGATCCGAAAAAGCTTTTAAAAGCATCAGATTATGAGATCATTGTTGTAAGTGTAATCACTATTGTTTGTCTGCTTAAGCTGTAAAACAACTCATAATGTTGACTTCCAGATCTCTGACTATTGTCTTGTTAAATTCGATTGTGTAAATGACATGACATAAAATCCTTCTTTGCTTGCTCAAAATCTTGTCTTTTGTTTCATACAATTCAACTTTTAGGATCACAACAATCACTACTCTATGAGAAGGCCAAAAAAACAGGGCAAGATGTTTTGAAGTTTACATAAAATACTAATTAACTCCTTGTTCAGTAGTGTCTCTGGTGAGCTGTTCTTCAGCTTTTCTCTTCTTTTTAGTTACTGACACCAAACTCTTGACATAAGATATGTAACTATCCACATTGAATTTCCTCTTGCAACCGGCGTAGTTCATGTACCGTATCTTCCCAAACACCGGCCTCTCTTTCCATCCCTAAAACCCGACAAAACCAAAGACAGATAGATCAGATTCAAACACCCATACTATACTATTTCTATCACTCTAGTCAAGTGTGAGAGAAGGAGAGAGAATGAAAGAACCTGATCATGAACACCGCATATGGACCACATACACCCCACATATCCACTCGGATCACGACCATCGAGCTCATACTACATCAACATATCAAAAACTAAGCGACAAAAGGAACACAAGATACAAAAAAGAAAAGTTGGTCAGTATGAGATAAGATGTTAGTAAAACCTTGTTATTTAGATAGATGGATATCGAAAGAGCTTCTTCAGGTCCTTTAGTCCATTCTAGAATCTTCTTTGCCCAATACATTCTGCAAGTAATGTTGATAGATGTCAGTTTTACCATCGCTACCATTACAGTGGCTTTAAAAGGCAGGCCCAAAATCAAGATTTATGAGTTTACTTGCCTCATGAAACCGTGCATTTTGCCTTGATAGACCATCTCTAACTGTGAAGCATTCCATAGCTGCCAATTCAAAAACCAAGAAAATCAAAGTTATAGACAAATTTGTGTGGTGATGATATTGATAAATGACGAGAGATTAGTAGGCTTACAGGATCTGCTGTCTGCCCCTTCTCTAACTGCTCCAACCTACAATATCAATACAATACCCTTTAAAGCACATATAAAAGAGATTGGGAGGTTTTCTTTCCAAATGAATTATGGACTAAACGGCTAAAACATTACGTGTAAATGTGTTCTCTCTTATCTAAAGCATGATCCATCAATGACTTGCGTGCCCACTCCCAAGCTCCTTTCAAAGAATCATAGTGAGGTTCATAGTGGCAAAAGTTGTCGGAGAGTTCTCTTCGCACAATCAGTTCTTCCAAGAAAGTGTCAACCGCCTGAGGGTAAGCATTTCGTATCTTGCGTGCCTCTAAGGCACATCTCTGAGCTGATACCTGCCCAAAATGTAGATAAGGAGAGAGACCAGAGAGTGCTTTCGGCTTGACAGGATTATTCCGGTCTGTTGAATAATTCTTCAACCGTTTTGTCAAAAACCCATCTTTAATCCCCATTAATACTTCTAAGCCCACATCTTCTCCCGGCACACACCATTCAACTTCAGGAACCTCTGCACCTTCCCTATCAACATATCATAGTTACAACACAAAAAGGGTTTAAACTTAATACGGAATATGCTCACTAATACACAGTTACTAAACAGATATAATAGCACCTAACCTCACAACTTTATCGATAAGGCTATCCCAATCAACCAGCTTATCCATCATCCCTTCCCACTTCTTCCTCGGCGGTTCAAGCTTAGGAAACTCGGTGAGGTACTCCGGTAACAGTTTGTTGATCTTACCACGTAACGTTCTAGCGCTGTACTCCAATTTACCCGACGCAGCCCACATTGGAACTACATTGTGGGCATCAACTTCATGAATTGTTAATGAATCACTTGTTCTCTTGACAACCTCGTCTTTACAGCTCCTGATTTCTCGTAAAGGCGAGAAATCAGTGACCAAATGCGAAGCTCCACACTCTGCCATGAACTTAGGTATTGTATCCTTTGCATCTCCCTGAAATTATCACATTAGGTTTCAACCAACATAAGCAAAGACCATAACTTTACCGCTATATCACAATAAACCAATCAAATTCTAAGGCATAAAGCAAGCTCTTTTTGAATGGGGTTTCGTTTCAGATCTAAGCTATGGACTTTACCTGTAATAGAAAAAATGGAATCTGAAGAGAATCGATTTGCCGGTGAATCTGACGCAAACCCTTTAACATAAACCCTAATTGCCTCGCTTTCGCGCCGAGAAACTGATCGAAGAGATTGAACACGACGGCGACCGGCGAGTTGGCCCTGTTTGCTAGATGAACGGCGTGGATCAAAGCCCAGTTATCTCTCAGCCGTTGATCTCTGAACATCCAGTAAACGACCGGCCCAACCGTTTGATCGGACGGTCGAAAAGAGCCTTCTTTCAGGACTCGGATCCGACCCGTTTGAACCGAGATTGACGACGACATACCAAAGGAGGAGACGGAGATCGAAGGGTTTTTTCGGATTTTCAATAACGTGCGCGGAGGAGGATAACTTGCGCGGAGGATTCTCAAGCGATAAGCGCGCGTCTTCGAAAAAAATGGAGGGAAGGGATTAATAACACTGTTTGAGTTTGTGGTTTAAATTAACTTACGTTGATGATCTAGAATATTAACACGTGTCAAGTTATGATTGGCCTCTTTAATTGGTCTCTTCTTTCTGGCAGTTAAGCATGTGTCTGAATTAAAAATGTCTTAATTTCGAAAAGATTACACTATTTGGCGCTAATTATGCAGAACTATATAATTCATTATCTATCTATCATCTTTTGATCAATATGATTAACACTTTCTTTACATTGTATTAGTAGTTCTCATACACAACCTTATCAGCTCTATATTTAGTTCAAAAGAAAAAAAAAATATCATGTATTTTATTTTTGCGATAAGATAAACGTGTGCGACTTTCGAAAAACCAAAATGTATTGTATATGATGGTGCTGATTTAATGATGAATAAAAAAATAATGTATTGACCTATGAAATGATAGTCTTGGTTCATCATTTCCTTTAAATTAAAGAAACATATAGAGCAAATTATTCATTCACATGCCTCGATCGTGCTTAACCTAGGGACTATAGTTACTTATAAAAATATCTTCATAATTGGAGGCATACTTTGTGTTTTATCGTTATATATGATGAAATATATATATATATATATATATATATATCTTCATTTCACTATTGTGATTCATGAAATAATAACCTATTCAATGAATAAAAAAGTCACAATTAGTATTTTTTCATTAATATGATGACTTTAAGAACTAACAACACACTTGGGTTAGGTGAGTTAATTATATTTTCAGACCTATTGACAACCAGTACTCCTAAGAGCATCTCCAAAAGTAAAACCTCAAATTTAATCTAATAAAATATATATTTTGCCTTTTAGTCCTTTTTATTTTCTATTAATTAACTATTATCACAAAAGTTTGTAATTATTTGTAGAACAACACTAAAATAACATTTCAAACTATTTTAATTAATAAAAGTTACATTACAATAAAAATAAACTACATAAAACACACAAAATAAATTAAAAATTACAAATACTAAATTATTAAACATAATTATTTCCGTAATATTCCCAAATATGGTCAATTAGTGCATTTCGAAAAGATAAATGAGTCTCTTTGTTTTTTAATTGTAGATTAGGAGCTAAGAATTGTTTAATCAAAAATTAAAAACATATGTAAGATCTATTTTTATGTATTAAAATGATAAATATAGAAGTTAATATTACTATTTGTGAAATGTACATATTTGAGGGATTGAATTGCAAAAAAAAAAATGAAACCTCAAATTTGAGGTTTTGAGGTTTCTTTTGAAGAACAAAAAACCTTATATTTGAGGTTATAAAGTTGCTTTTGGAGATGCTCTAAGAGCATCTCCAAAAAGGAACCTCAAATTTGAGGTTTCATCAACCTCAAATTTGAGGTTTCATGTGTTTCTCTCCAAAAGAAAAACCTCAAACTTAATTTTACATATTGCAATTAAGTCCTTACTATTTTCACAATTAAATAAATCTCTTAATTTTTGTAGATAATATAAAATATACCTCAAATAATTATTAAACCAATAAATAATTACTAAATTAATATTTTTTATTTTAATTTAAAGTCTTTCTTTTAGTTTAACATGTGAAAATTAAGTTTATATTTACAAAATATATTTTTTTATGTACTAAAATGATGAAATTAAAAAGTTAATAAAGATATTTGTGAAATATTATTAATTGAAGGGGTGAAAGTGCAAAATAAAGATGAAACCTCAAATTTTGAGGTTTTGAGGTTTCTTTTGAAGAACAAAAAACCTCATATTTGAGGTTATGAGGTTTCTTTTGGAAATGCCCTAAGTGGTATGTCTACCATTGCACACAGAATCATTGTCTTCTACACCTAATTTATTATTTTTCATAGAAATTAAATAAAAGTTTACATGTTTTCTGTCATTGCCGTATATACTTTCTATAAAAAGAAGTATGTATTTCGAATTAGTAATTAGATAAATTAACCGCATGGATAGTGTTTTAGCATGGTTTATTTGCTCCAAATAATTATTTTGATTGCAATATCTTTGGACAAAATATACTGATTTCATTCAAAAAAAAAATGCTTTAATAATCACAAATCAAAATGATGTTTTAGTGTCCTTGATGTGGTTGTTATCATTCGTTATGTCGTCTCGCGAAAGCTTGCTTCAAACAATAACCAAAATATATATTTATTTGTTGGGTTTTTTCAAACTAACTTTTTTTTTTTTTTGGGTTAATAGGTCACTTTATTTGAAGAGGAAAATTCGTGTATTTAAATTTACAGACGATGTAAAACTTGTATGTTGTTTAGTTACTGACGTCACAGATTTTTTAGATGACGTCACTCGTGGGAGATATATTGCGTCATGCGCTACGAGGATCTACCGTTAAGATTCTGGTCAAAATAATTAGACAGTCGATTACAGACACGTGTCTCAATTTAGACAAGTGGATTACTGAAATCTCGCTGCCACGGCACACGAACGCAATGATCTCCGAGCCACTGATTTTGCCACGTGTAGGATTATTAGTAGCCAAATCAATTACCAAAACTGTTATTAAAACATTGCTCAATATTTACATAAAAGTTCCATATACAATATAAATATACGGAAATGGTATTTAATTTTACTTTGTTAAACATTTTACACACACTCATATAATTAGAGAGAGGGTTTGTTGAGAAGTCAGCATTGCCGACAAGAAAATGGTGAAAAATACCAAACCAATAATTATAGTAACACTTTTTAGGTTGTAACTATATGATTCTTATAATATGATTACATAAACTACGATAACTTTGATTATATGTTACTTAGTTATATACGAAATATGATTTACTTCAGATTAGTTGTTAGAGGAGGTGGTTGAGGTGAATCTAATGCCTGTTTATAAAGTGTGTTTTTAAAAAAGTTGTATACTTTGCTATTTGTGGGGTCTAATTATAATTAGTGAATTCTACTTTTTAGGCCCCACACACTCTTGTTGGTCATAGTTGAAAAATTACCACCCCAATGTAAACGAATCTTTGTTAAAATAACTCTCAAGTTAAAACCTATTTTTCCCTTCAATCAATTTAGCCTATGTATATATGTGTGTGTGTAAAAGAAGAAGTACTTGACTTATCTATTTGTCTATAACTTAAATAGAAAATAGCATCTAAATAATTGTATTTCTCTCTTTACTATTTTCTAAATGATTGTTTGTTTTTTTCATTGCTTTCCCCTGTTTTTTACTTAATTTGTGTAATTTTCACTTTAGCTGTATGGTCACTCCATTTATGAATCTATGCCCACTAGATTTCAAATTATGGTACTATTGATAAAGTTATGCATTTACATTAATTCATAAATCATGGTTTACATAATAAATATGAAATATTTAAACTTTTCAACGATTCATAGCTGTAAAATCATGGGTAATTATTGAGCCACATAATAGCTACACAACAGAAGATTAACAAGACTTGTAATATATGTAATCATAAATTCATAATCAAAGTTTAAATGAATTTGAAACCGGTTAATGAGGTTTTGTTATTCAACAACTCTATATGACAAATTATATATCTTTATTCTGTCAATCAACAAACGTTATCATGAAGAAAGAACATTAAACTTTCAAAAGTTTTAAGTCATTTTTCTCAAAAAGCAAAGACATATAATTTGAAGTCATGATTAAGAATATGAATTTTGGATGAATAAAGTTAGAGGGATCATTATTATACTTTGTACCAACAAAAAAAGAAGAAGAAGAAGCCAAAGATGTCATTAATTAGAGTTTCTAACTTCTAACCAATACATAATTCAGAATGATTATAGCAAAGTATAATCACAAGACTATAACTTTAGAAATTCAAATCGTCGAAAAATGATAGTATAAAATAGGCTAAAGAAATACAAATACAAAATTGAATATTAATGATAGTAAGAGGTAAATAGTTATGAAACAAAAAACATTCCTAAAAAATCTCAAATTCTAATGAGAAATAAAATTGATCAAAAAAGGAGATACAAATTCGAAAATATCACACGGATGATGTATCGACAAGCACATCGCTTAGCAAGTTGTTATCGCCATTAGCCATGGCTAGGAGCTCTGCATCCCTATCCTCCTCACTTGAGAAATCTCTCCTTTCAAATCTCGAGTTTGCCGATATAAAGATAAGCTTCTGGGCTCTATCAATAGCTGCATTAGACCGCCCGTGCGAGCTTACCCATTTCAAAAGAGATGAATTGCATTTGAAACCACAAGTAGTGGCGTGGAGGAAAATAAGCCTTACTGCGACTTTCCCTAGCGACCTGAACTCGCTAAGATACGTCTCCCAAACAAGTCTACTGCTTTGAGGATTCGCTATCCTCATTTTACCCGAAACCGGATCACGCTCTTTCATTTGAACCGCTCTTGCATACGTAGGATCAAGCCCTTCGCTTCTCCATTTCATAAGCTCCATAAGCGCAATGTGTGCCTCGTCTCTAGATACAAGCCTTGTTATCAACTTATCTACATCTTTCTCTTGCTCGGGCGACAAACATTTGAAGGGAGGAAGATATTTCCCGGTGCTATCTCTTATCAAGTAAAGAGGGTCGAGTATAAAAGCCGCGGCCCATGCCGGATGATAACACTTCTTGAACCTTCTTTCAACGATTTTCTCGACATGCCCATCGCCTACATTGAACTTAGAATCCCAATCTTTAACCTTAGCTCTTAGCTCGTCCCATAACGGAAGGCATTGCCCTACAAGCAACTTCTCTTCCTCTATTCTCTTAGCCATCTCTTTAACAAGCTTGATCAACGCGTGAACCGCCTCTACCTCGTTCCAAAACCCTTCGTCTCCGACCATATCTCTAACTTCCCTAGCCATATGATCTTCCATCAAAACAGCCTTACAAGCATCATCATGCATTACTAACTGAACTGCTCTCGCGGTACTCAACACATCCTCAAGAAGATTAAACAACGGCTCCACGAAACATACCCTCTTGCTACTACTAATACTACAACAACTTGTCCCCTCACCATCATTGTAATAACAACGTAAAGGCAATCGAAGCATTATTGATTCACCGTGTTCCTGCAACTGATACTTACAATGTGCGTTCCTTATCTGTGCCGTGTTGTTGATGAACTTGGCGAGTCTTACACAGTTCCGCGACACGGATTCGAATAAAGGAAGCTCCTTTACAAAGTCTTTGATCAAACTGTTAAGCCCTTTAAACTGACAAGACAGATTCACCATCCACTGATGCTGGCTCTCAAGGCTCATCAATGCTTTGGTCTTGAACTTATCAGAGACTATCCCAACACATCTCTGAGGCGAATTTCCACAAATGCCCTTCACCGTCTCTAACAAAACCTCCTCTGCGTAGTTAGAAGGCACAGCTCCTTTCACAAGAACAGCTCTTCTGTAAAGACTAGTCCCGTTAGGTAAATTAACGATCAAATTCACAAGATTCTCGCCGGATTCCGCCGATTTCCAGCCGTCCGATGAGATTTGAAGGAACATGGCGTCTCTGATTCTTGATTCAGACTCTGTTCTCGCTTCCTCGTACTTGATGTCTAATCTCGTGGTGGCGAAATCTCTCTTGGAGATCATTGGTAAACCGATTTGAGTCAAGAAAGCTCGAAACTTTGGATGCTCCAGACCCGATAGAGAAACCGACCCGCAAGATTCGAAGACCCAATCGGATAGAGAATCCAAAGCCGATTCTATCTGCGATCTCGTGAGAGACTGCGTCTGCGAAGTTTTGGGGCTCTTAAGCTTCTTTACACTGTCTTCGAGCATAGCTAACGGACCCAGATCGTCTTTTCCTCCGGAAAGCATCAAATGCGACGGCGGCGTAGCGTACTGCAACTCTCCGCCGCAGAATCTCGAAGGATCCACGACGGTAATCGGCGTCACGTGGTAAGACCCACCTATGGATTGAGGAGAAGGAGGAAGAGGAGGAGGATGAGGGAGACGAGAAGGTATCGCCACGGTGGTTACGGCGCCGGAGGAGTTTCGTTTACGGTGGTGAGAGAGAGGAGAAGAGGAGGAAGACGAAGGAGAAGGGTTGATCGTGGAAACGGGAGTTGCAGAGCTGAAATTAGGACACGTGCCACGTTTGAGATGCTCTGAAGCTGTTCTAGAAGGGTTAGAGGCGGAGAAAACGGCGTCGCATAAGGAGCATCGGAGTTTCACGGCTTTAGGGAGACCAGTGTCGGTGTTGCGTACGAGGATTGGTTCTAGATGAGACCAATACCACGCGCCTTTGCCTTTCACTGCTTTTGTCCTCACCGTCATTAAACCCTCGTATCTCTTGTTTAAAGCTTTCGCCGTTAGCTCGTCCGTCGTTAACCCATCGATCGCCGTCGCCGGCGGAGGCGGTGGCGTCTGTTGTTGTTGTTGCTGAGCCGCCGTGGAAGCGTTCGTTGTCGCCATTGCAAAGTGATAAAAATCGGAACTTTCGAGGTGAAATTTTGAGAGAAGAAGAAAAGAAGTTACGTTTTTTGTTTGTTGTTGTTATCTTCTTTTCTTTCTTTGTTACTTAAAAAGGGTTTAAGCGGGAGTTAGTTTTTGTTGTGAAGCTGCCTCGTAATAAACGTGTAGCATTTTTTACTTTTTTAGCCGGGAAAATCCGCCGGAAGAATTTATTTTTCCAGGAGATGACTCCGTCGTCTTTCACTGCTCTCTAGTCTCCTCTCTTCTCACTGGTGAGTCTTTCTCTTTAAGTTTCTCTCTGTGAGATTTTAGAAGAAAGAGACAGCGGAGAAGAAGAAGACATAGACAGAGAAAGAGAGAAAGAGAGAGAGAGAGAGTGGAAGTCACGCGCGTGGGAGAGGAAAAAAAGAGAGTAAACGGACGTTTATGAAAGGAAGAGAGTCCCCACGTAGTACGAGAGAACCCAAACGTTACATTGGTCTAATAATACATACATATAGGGATGTTAAAAATGGGTAAAAACCCAATGGGTACCCAAGACCCAGACAAATTCTGAAACCCATGACTTGCCCATTTTTTTATTAAAATATATGGGCTTAAAACGGGCAGGTTTTTTTACCCTGCTTTAAACGGGTTTACCCTATCGGGTTTAGGGTGCGATGGGCTCGATTAATTATTTATGTTTAAATATTAAATAATTATAATAATGTTTAATTAATATTGTGATTTTTATTTTTAGTCCCTACTAAATTATCATATAGTTTCGTATATTATTTATTTAAAAGTTACGTTTTCTCTTCTAAAACGCAAGTCACATTTTCCCGCCCAAAACTCAAAATCGCATTTTTGCGCAATAACGTAAAATCACAATTTCCCCGCCGAAAAAGTAAAATCACAATTTTTCACCGAAAATATAAAATAACATTTTCCCGCGCGAAAAAAACACATTGTTTTTACAAATAAATATTTCTTCTTTTATTCCGTAAATTTTTATTCCGCGCTAGGTGCGGGTAAATTTCTAGTTTTCTAGGTAAATTGCAAATTTTAAAACTTTTTGCCCTATACAATTTAGGGTAACCGCCGTATCCGCTTCAATTTTAAAATGAGAAATTCTTTATAATACCATCAAAATAAGTTTTTGTTTTGAAAATACCATTAAAAAGTTTTTATAACAAAAATACCATTAAAATGTTTTTTATAACAAAAATACTATCATAAAGTAATAGTTTACAAAAATACCACAAATACAAAAAAACGAGTTTTAACACTTAGAGATTTTAAATTTTTTCATTTGGGTGCGCTATAGTTTTAGGGTATAGTTTTGAAGGGTAGGGTATAGTTTTTTGAAAGTTTTAGGTGTAATTTTGAAAATTTAAGATTTGTGGTATTTATGAATACCACTTAAAATGTTTTTTAACACAATTAGCACAAATTTTTGAAAGTTTTACAAATACCATTAAAAAGTTTTTTTTTCATAAATACCACAAATCTTAAATTTTTTAAATTACACCCAAAACCTCTAAAAAACTATACCCTCCCCTTCAAAACTATACCCTAAACACTATATAATGAACCCAAATGAAAAAATTTAAAATCTAAAAGTGTTAAAACTTGTTTTTTTTATATTTGTGGTATTTTTGTAAACTACTATTTTTTATGGTATTTTTGTTATAAAAAACATTTTATTGGTATTTTTGTTATAAAAACTTTTTAATTCGTATTTTCAAAACAAAAACTTATTTTGATGGTATTCTAAAGAATTTCTCATTTTAAAATTTGAAGCGGCACCGCGGTTACCCTAAATTGTATAGGGTAGAGTTTGGGTTACCCTACCAAGACTTTACCCTATCCGGGTTTTTTCAAAACAAGCTTTTTCTGGGCAGGCTTTTTTCGGGTTCAGGTAGGGTAGGGTAAAATTACCCATGACAACATCCCTACATACATACATACACTCTCTCACTTCCTTATCATTGGAACGTTTTCCTCACGCGCTCTTTTTTTGGTTTTTTCACTATTTATTTTTTCCTTTCTTTTGAAAATCTCTTTTCTTGTCTCCCTGCTTTTTTTTTTGTTTATCTTAAATGCATTTAGATTCTCGAAATCTATTTACATGTTTTTCTCATACAACACTATCGATTAACAAAATATATAGATTGCAAATAAAAAAAAATTCATTCGAACAAGAAGGTTAATTTACCTGGTCACTTTTATATACGCAAACTTAGGACTAGACGAAATAATATGCATATTAAATTTGATATTACATTATAATTATATTTAGTGAGCAGATAAAATGTTTTCACTAAACTATAAGGGTGTGTTGACAAAATAAAAGAACTTATAGAAAGGTAATAAGTAAATATGATGTTAATCTAAATGATTAATTCGGTTAATCAAATTTAAGAAAGCTTGAGAATTTGTTTTTTATATTGTATTTCGTCGCAAAATAAATATGGTGAGTGGGATTTCCATTTGTGTCTTTTTGTCTACGTGAGATTTGTGGAGAATTTGGACATATAAAAGGGTAAAGTGGGAATTTAATTTTGTTTGTCTAGGTAGACAGTGAAAGATATTTTCTGTCAAATATTAAAGAGAGAAAAGAGTGTGTTGTGTTGACCCAAACAAACAAATAAAAAATACATTTCTTTGTATTTTTTTTTGTCTTAAAAGTTTGAAAGAAAACAAGTTGTAGTTTTGTAATTTGACTGAATCCTTTTGGCTCTTCCGTTTTTTTACCGACAAATTTGGCTTCTACTTCATACCATTTTCAATGATAATTATTTGTTAAACTCTTAATTTATTTTTGATTAATTATCTTTTTGGGTTAATTTTCTTTATCATTTGATTCGTATGAATGTCATGGATCATGAATGTCATGACCGTCCTTGGCAGTTTCAAGTCATGAATAACACACCGTTTTGTACTTTGTACTCTTCACAACATTCACCTCTTTTTGTAGAAAATACTTTAACACACACACATAATTTATCACATAAGCTAATAACATTCTTAATCTTCAAAGTAGTAATATATATGAATAATTAACGCATAGCTTAATCTTTTTCATTTATTGAAAAATAAATGTAAAAAAAGAAGATAAATGAAACAATAATTAAAGTAGTAACAAGTGGAAGTTGTTAGGAGTCAAGTTTTAATTGGTCAATATCTAATGTCAAATAAAAATACAAGTCACAACTGTCTCCCACTTTCTGATGTATGCATGTTTTTAGATATGTATGTAATGATCCATGGATTCACAATAATACGAATTTCACCACCCATATTACTATATTAGTATATATACGAAAATTTTAATGAATTAATTAGCATAATTCAATTTTCTTAACATAGAAATTAGATCAGTCCAAACTCAAAAAGATGAGACAGTATTACTATCTGTAAGAATGATATTGTCTGTTACATATCAACCACCCAAAACACATGCATTATATATAACATATTATAACTTTGAAATTCGTGTAATGTAGTGATTAGTACTAATAGTACTATCACTTTTTCATAATATGATCAAATATACGGTATATGAATATTGAATTGTAAAAGTGAAATATTATAAAAAGATGAAGCTTGTTTATCTCTATACTAGAAAAACAGGTAAGCTTTTAATCAATCACATAATTGATGATTTCAGGGGCCCAAATTTCACCTTTTGAAAAAAGAAATCATACAATTAATTATCTTTCTATTTTAAAATTTATTTGGGCTGAGGTCAATAGGCCCATGGGCTTATGAATCGTACCGGTAAATTAAACCGGAATATCGGTTAAATAACAGAACCGGAAGTATTCTCCTTTGGTTCCGATCACAAGCTCGAAACTCGCCGACCACAAACAAACTTGGATTCTTGGTCCGATCTTTCTCTCTCTGTTAATTTAATTGGGTGGAGAGGTAAGAACAAGGAAGGAAGGAAGGAAGGAAGATGGGTGATATTTGGACATGGCTTATTTCCTTCTTCTTCCTCATAGGTCTTGTCGGAATCATCGTCTATCAGGTTCCAATCAAATCATTCGATCCCAATTCTCTGATCGATTTTGTCTGTTTTTTATGTCATTGGAACATTATTGTAATTTTAAAAGTTTCAATTTTTTAGTAATGTTATAACCAAATCAGTTAGCTTGGTGTCTTGTTGTTAATGTATTGACTCCTCAAAAACAGCCTTTTTTAAGGTTCATGGTTAAGTTTTGTGTCGAATGTTGGTGTCTGGTTTGAGAATTTACCGCCAAATCACAGGTTATTCCTTTGTAAAAGAGCTCCTTTTCAGATTAATGGAAGTTTATTTTTTGAGTTTAGAGTCTTTAGACTATGATTAGAGGAAGCTAGGAAACCGAATCTTGCATATTGATAAGCTTGATAGTTAAATAACTCAAATTGTGTAATAGAATAGAGAAGACTTGTCTATGAAACTAAAGAATCTCTCTTTGTTTTGTGGAGTAAAACACTTTTCATTTGCATATGCAGCTTGTTTGTTTAGCGGATCTAGAGTTTGATTACATAAACCCATACGACTCTGCATCGAGGATAAACTCCGTGGTTATACCGGAGTTTGTAGTACAAGGAGTTCTATGTGTGTTCTTTGTATTAACAGGACACTGGTTCATGGCACTCCTTTGTCTACCTTATCTCTACTACAACTTCCATCTGTAAGTCTCTCTCTCTCTCTCTCTCTCTCTCTCTCTTATACAACTTTTAATATAAATTTGATATGTTGATTTATATTCGTTCGGTTTCTGTATTGTTTTCAGATACTCGAAACGACAACACTTGGTAGATGTTACTGAGATATTCAATTTGCTAAACTGGGAAAAGAAGAAACGTCTGTTCAAGCTTGCTTACATAATCTTAAACCTCTTTCTCACTATCTTCTGGTAAAAAGGAAACACCTCTTTGCTTTTCTTCTTTCATTACATACCAACAAGGCTAAAACACTTTCTGACTGCAACTTTTAGGATGATTTATTCGGCGCTGGATGATTACGAGGACTAACTGATGGATAAATGTGATCCACCTGCTTAAAGATTCAGCGCCAGCCATGGCCGCGTGTACGAAAAAACAAACAAAAGGAAGAATGTGTTTTGCTTCTGTTTACAGGTTTAATGTTTGTAAGATTAGTGGTTAGAATGATTTAACTGTCTTTTTATTATATCTCATCATTGTTTGTTGTAAAAGCTATCAAGCTTGTTAACTTACTGGTTACAGTCTACAGAAACACTTAAAAAAACTTGAGAAAGTATAAACCTTTTTATGTTCTGCTTTCTCTGTGTTAGAATCAAACCCAATTGATAATAGCCCATACATCTTCTTCAACAAAAATAATTCAGTCTATAACTTTTTTTTGGGTTTCTCTTCTCCTTCAAGGCTAAAGAAGAAAATACATAAAATTCAGCGTAACACGACGTCGACGATCATGTCGGTATCGTTTAATACAACAATACACAAGCCTTGTCTGAATCCGAGGTAGTCTCCGATTCTCTGTAGTTTACATACTCATGTCCATGATTAAACACACTTGCATCTGAGTTGTTTCTGTTTAAATGGGTTTTTGCAGCTGTAGTGGCATTAAGCTTTATGCTAGGCTCAAGCCCCAATCTCAAAGTTCTTTGCTACACTCGTATCTAACTTTTGAGGCTAGAGATATAAGTTTATATTGTTGTCGTGGCTTACACCAAGTCTAGCTATATATGATACAATGAAGAGCTTAAAAAGTCCTGTTGGGACACACTGCGTTGGGCTTTCCTATAACCTCGCAGGTTTTCTTCTCGCAGCCGGAGAAAAGGTAACAAATTCTTATGAGGATTTCAACTTAAATATAGATACTAGATTTTGAGGACACTTGTATTTGAACTATTGTTTCTTTTATGTGTAAAAACTAAAAAGGGGCAACGTTTTGCGATGCCATTGTCGAGAATCGCCCTCCAATCACCAGCCGGTGCAGCCCGTGGTCAGGTAAATAAACAACTTTTCGAGTTTTGTTCTACTAGAATCTTGATACGAAAATTAAAGCTATAAACTAGAAACTCTCTCTCAGGCTGATGATATCCAAAATGAAGCAAAAGAGCTTTCAAGGATAAGAGATTATCTCTTCAATGAACTAGCCAAGAACACAGGGCAGCCTGCAGAAAAGGTTAGTTTTGTTTTCGTAATGAACCAAATCAGACTGTTTCTATTTACTCTGTTTTAAACTATGAGGTGCATATATGATTGTTGATGGCACAGATCTTCAAAGACTTGAGCCGAGTGAAAAAGGTTCAACGCAGAAGAAGCTATGGAGTATGGACTTATCGATAAGATTGTTAGACCACCGCGCATCAAAGCAGACGCTCCTCGCCAAGACGAAACCGCAGGTCTTGGCTAGTCTGCTCTGTTTTTTTCTTAACACATTTTGTAATGTCTTACACTATTTGATGTTATAGTTCTTGTGTGTTTGTTAGCAAATAACATTCACACAGAAAATTAACAATAGAAAATAATAACGAATCTTAAAACACTTTGTACAAACCTGTTTTAACAACACAATTAAAAAAGTTAGAAATTTTCTAATCATCACTCTCTTCTCTTTCTCTATTTACAACAACATAATGATCAAACACTACCTAACTTAACATTAAATTTACCAAACCACACACAAATGATGAAAGTTAAAATCTTTTTTAAGGCACGCGGGCTTCTTCGGATAAAGTCCGCGTGCCTCTCAAAGAACTAGCTTTCATCGTACCATGTGGTTCGGGTTAATCCGTGTTTTCAAAGAATTCAAGAACATGATTTGATAAGACCAAAGCTGAATAGATTCCTCCAGACCAAACTTCCAAGTGAACCCAACACAGCTTTACTCTGTTGTTGTTCTTCTCCATCTTCTTTCTTATGATTCACTGACGGCATTTCTTTAACTCTTAACCACTCCAAACCGATTTTCTCTCTAACCGATTCAATCAACTTTGAATCTGCTTCGTCTCCGTTAGCATCGGTTACATAGAATATGTTTGTAGCCATGTCGCAGCTCGTTGATATCTCTGTTCTTGTAACATTCAGACCGTTTTCTCTAAACGTCCGTGTTACTTCGGCTAGTAAACCTTGTTTATCCGGATGTCTAAACTCTAATCTCACACCCTATACACAAAACCAAAACCAACAAAAATGTTCAGATTTTCGACTAAAACATCGAAAAATCCTTCGGTTTTAGAGTTTGTGTTGTACCTCGGATGCTCTTCTTTCGACTGCGGCTTCTAAGCATTGAATCACTCGTTGCCTCTCTGCTTCTGAACTTATCGGTGATCCATCCTTATGCCGGATATAGAACTCCTAAACAAAACAAACCCAAAAATAGAAACTTCTTTTAGCTCAAAACCTCACGAAAAAAACATCAATTTCAAGAATCATTTCAAGAAACATACCAAGTGAGCTTGGTCATCATCCGTGTTGATAGTAGCGTGGAACACGGCGTATTCCATATCGGTTAGCGTACAAACCACATCAAATAAAAGCTTAGTCCTATCCTGACAATGAACATTAACGACCGAGTAACTCCTCTCTGACCAATTCTGAACCGTCACAACGACCATCGAAGAAGATCTCTCTTGTTGTTTCTTGGTTCTCTTCTCGTAGTCTCTGTCTTCGAACATAAGCTGATGAAGCCTACGTTCAATATGCGTCGTCATCGAATCCATCGAAACACAAGTCTTTGCAGAGGATTTAACGTCGTTATCGCCTTTCAAAACGTTGTTTAACCGTGCTTGGATCTTGGATATTCGCAGAGAATCAAGAATCGGAGAGCCTGAGATACAATCTTTGAGATAGATCATAGAAGCTACTCTACCGTTATGTGTCCATAGCTTAGCATCAACTACATCACATTGAAGATCAGAGAGAACCGCGAACATTTCGGAAAGTAAACCGATTCGGTTTGTTCCGGTTAACTCTAAAGCTGTTAAACCGGTTACTTCAATGTTCTCTCCATAATAAACCGTTTCAATAGACTGAAATAGAGAAACAAAACAAAACAAGTTTCTATATTTAGAAACCAAACATTGTTAAAAGTCAAAACAAAAGAGTAAATATAATTATATGAATAAATATTAAATTATGAGATTACCTGTTCAATGTATTTTAAGACGCTTTGATCATTTAATTTGTTTCCGTTTAAGTCAGTCACATGGAAAACTGCAGTAATTAGAAGGGAAAACAGAGTTATAATTTATAAATGTAATAAGAAAGTTTAATATTTATGATATTTTTGGAGTTTAAAAACAGTTAATACCATCCATGTTCCATCTTCCATCAGAAGAAATGTAAGCTTTTTTAATGGAGAGATTTAAATCGGTGAGAATTTGCACAGCTTCTAATAATATACAATTTCTTCTTGCACTGTCTACCTGGGAATAAAATATTATTCTTGAATTTTTTAGAAAATATTAGAATTAATTTGTTTTGCAACTATTAAATATTAAACATTTATATTGAAAAATAATATTAAAAAATTAGCTAACCTTGACGATTGTCGCTGAAGAACAAACACCATTGTCGATAACGACCCTGTAAATTATGTATGATATTTTTATTAGTTAAAATATCTTAAATAATGGAATTTATCAATTTAAAGTTTGGAGAAGATAAGTCCTCAAAAATAATATTAACAAGTTGATGAAAGAAAATAGACCGAAAGAGAGTTGATAAATTCTTATTGGAAGAAGACAGAAAGAACAAACTTTTAATTATTTAATATTTTAAAAAAAGAAAAACTGAAATAAAAGATGGACTAAAAGAAGATTTAAAAATTCAAAAAAAAACAATCTGAAATTAATTTGATATTTTCCGGGAAGATTTTTCTGGGGTTTTGAATTAAAAAAAAAAAGTGTTCTAATATTTAAGAAAATCATAAAAATCAAGAAAAGAAAAGGAAAAAAAAAACAAACCTTGGAGTGTTCATCCTAATAACAAGCTTTTCATACTCATCTAAATAACCTTTCATCGCCATAATCTCTCTGATATACAAAACGACGCCGTCTATAAGCTCTGTTTCTCCTTCTTTTATCAAAGACGACCAGCAAAACACATTAATAAATATTTTCACAAGCGTTTCTCTATAAAGAACGGTGCCGTTTATTCCCTCTTTAAACCAAAAAGACAGTTACTTTTGTTTCTCTTTCTCTCTCTAAGATTTCTCAAAGCACGTTTTTACATAATAATCTCTCCAATACACTTGACTCCTTTATATATAGAGACAGTTAAATGTTTAATTATGTTTTTGTTAATTTTTATATATATATCTGACATATTATAGAGAAGAGCACATGGAGTAGCACGTTTCACGCATGATCCTATTCCTAAAAGTCTTCTTCTTTAAGTTGGTCTTCTAATTTTTCATTTATTTTTCACTTTAGTTTTCGCTTTATTTTTAAGGATTTTTAACCTTAAATTGTTTCTTTTTCTGTGTGCAAAATTACTAATATATATAACCATCATTCATACATTTAATGGCTCTTCTATAATCTTTCATATATATATATATATATATATATATATATATATATATTAACACAAAATTATTGAAAACAAACATAACATACCAAAGAGATGGTTAAATTAGCTATTAAATATCCATAAAAAATTAGTTAGATAATTTAACAACAACAAACAAACAAACAAATTAAAAAAGAAGTTAGATATCCCATCATAAAGGAAACCAATAAAACCACCAGCCAAAACCTCCAAATGTTTGTTCTGTAATATATATATTGTTCAACTGTCCAGCTAGGATGCCACCTGTCTTTTTATTATTTATTTATTTCATTTTCCTTGGCCTTTGCGTGCTTTCCACTCTACTATGATCCTCCTTTCCGACAGACACACCCAATCTAACGGCCAGGGCAGACCACGTGTCATAATCTTAAAGGTCCCACGTCAAAATGATACTCGCTTCATAGCAAAGAATGCGATATTTCATCTCTCGCGCTTCACCCACCTTTGGCACGTGATAGCAACGCGCTTCTCGATATTCCGTACACTAAGGGTATATATGTCTTTTTAGGTTTTCGTATCTCCAAATTTAGAGGCGAACTTTTAAAGAGTAGAAAGATCTTTATGGGACCCACTTGAAAGCTGGCAAGAAGAGAGAGTGTCCACTTTAAGCGTGTCGTGAGGGACATAACTGTCTTTTTAGGTCGGGAGGATCTAGAGGTTAGTCACGTGGTGACATTTAATTGGTTCAGAGATATAGCGGAGGAAAAGTAAGTTTGCGCGTGACATTCACGTCGTTGAGGTGATTTCTCGGCATTACCCATAACTCATTTACCGAACCCTATACTAACTTTAAAATTTAGTTGTAATAATTTATTTAAATAAGAATAATAAACATTCCTAAAAGGCTTTAAATGGAATATCACAAAATCGACTTTATTGGAAATTTATGATCGTCCATAAGCGTGATTTATTGAACTTTATCATAAAACAGAGTATATACAAAAGAGGTTACATTTTGGACTTTTTTTTAATAAAAAACTACAATATTCTGATTTGATAAGATTTTTATACAATCTTATTATGTGGATTATTATCCTACTAGTAAGAATTTGAAAAAGGAACAAGTGTATCGTATAAGGATCTATAAGAAGGGCATTAAATACGAATATGCCCACGTATGGGCCACTTTCTCTACACAAGGACCAGAACATGTCACGTGAAACTACTAATGTATTAACCAAATCTGTTGACAAAAAAAATATAAGCATGTCTCTCTTAACGATCTTTGAATTTTATAAACGGTTTAGATCTTGCCACGTGGAAGAAACAGTTGGCTCTAACACTATTTCAGTTTTCATACATCTTTGGACGTGCGACGCAGTAACCTAAGCTGCAAAAGCATATAACTATTTGTTAATTAAGCTTAATTAACAGACAAAGATGATTCTTTTGCTGCATTTATTAGCTATTAATATGTGCTTATCATTAATGATATATTAATGACTGTTTAATTTGTATTAAAACCTAGGTATCCACAGCCGGTTAAGGTTTATTCTCGCTTAGCTGAATAAAAATGTGTCAAAATAATTGTTTATTATGAGATTTTTTAGACCATCTTCATCCATGTGTTTAAAGAGTGTTTATGAATTAAAAATAAAAGGAAAAAGCATAAATAAACATATAAGTTTGGAACCTGGGTCTTCGTGAAGTATATTTGGACAAAGTTTAAAACTCAAACGTGTCTATCTGTAAGTGGTTATGATTTATTTATTTATTTTTTAATTATTTTCTCCCTTTGATTGTTAAAGAACCAACAATGTTTACCAATAGAGGCACCATACATTTGAAAGGATCATAAACTAAAATAAAATTAAAAAATAAATAATACAATTGGTTAGACACTCTTAGAGCAACTCCATCAACCAAGACATTCAAATGTCTTATTTTTATTTTTAAGAATATTTTAATGTATTTTTATGCATAAGACACTCTAGCGTTTACGCTGCGTCCATTGGTAGACACTACAATGTTTTAATTAAAAAAATTATAAATAACTGAAATTGCAAAACTCTAAAATTATAAATAATTGAAATTGCAAAAGAATAATTCACAAAACTACACCATTTCATTCTTTCATTTAGAAAACTCTATCTAATTCAAATTTTTCTCATAATTATACATTTTCAAAATTTTAGAAGCTTGATTTACTCTTTAAAACTTCACCAAAATTAAAAAATTTCATTTGGGTTCGCTAATTAGTGTTTAGGATATAGTGATTAAGTGGGTAGGATATGTATAATTTGGATTTAATTTTTAGTGATTAGGTGTAGTTTTGTGAAGAAATTTTTAAAATGTGTAGTTTTGTGAAATGCAATTAAAAATGTGTAGTTTTGTAATTCTCCCATTGCAAAACTCTAGAAAATAAGAATTTGTTTTTATTAAAAAATTATAAATAATTGAAATTGCAAATCATAAAAAAATAAAAAAAAATAAAAAAAATTGCAAAACTCTAAAATTATGACACGTGTCGTTCTAGACAAGGTTCCTATTTGTCCAAAATAAGACATTGATCTTATATGTTTTCAATATTTATGCATTTATTTATTTAAATTTACAAACTAGACACATCAAAAAGTAAAATAAAACCCTCCATTGGAGGTGGTCTTAATATGCCTAATCAATGGAGATGCTCTTATATGTAATTGAAAAAAAAAACACAACCCGCAAGAAAAAAAAAACAGCCTTTGCGCAAAAGTCATAAGAACGAGGCGTTGAATGGTCAGAAATATCCCGTGGAGGAATATGCTGACGTGGCAGTACAGCTCATATATTCTCGTTTTTATAGGACCATTTACCAATTTATTCTGTACATTTTTCTAAATTTTATGCAATAGTTAGTTAGTTACCATTACCATTTGTATATCTTTCTAATTTTTTATTTTTTATTTTGGTAACTATATCTTTCTAATTTTTTCTCCATGTAAAATACATTTAAGAACAATAGAAAAATTATACTAATGTATTTTTTATTGTCGGAATTGCTAACGAAGCTATTAATTGATTGTTCCCTCTCTTTTTATAGTAAAATATATTGATTTGATTATAATTTTAAATAAATGGAACCTAACCTAACCTGACTTGACCTAATCTTAAAAAGGGTAATTTCGTAGTTGTTAACGAAAACTAGGAGTGAGTAGACAAAGTTCGGATGTTTGTTTTTAAATGTTAGTGTTTGGGCGCCAAATAATATCTTTAAAATCTAAACTCAAAATAATATATTTATCTGTAATATTTTTTATATTTAAAATTTGATTATATTATTAATATAAAATGAGATATTTGCAAAAAAGATGCGAATAACTGACTCTTACCGTATTACAAGGAGGCAACTTCTGTAATACCCTATTTCTCTACTTCAAATCTTCTATATCTCAAAAATCTCTTATGCCCCTTTTTTTTTTTTTAATTAAAAAAAATAAAAAAAACCGAAAATTGATAAATCTAAACCCTAAACTAATCCAGGGGTCTTGGTTTAGGGTTTGCGAACCCAAATGATAAGATTTTAATTTCTAAACCTTAAATTTTTTGAAAAAATCGACAGAAAGAGATGTGAATTGGGAGAGCTAACGACAGAAAGAGATGTGATTTGACTTTTGCTGTGAAAAATAAAAAACAATTAAAAAAATGGTTTGACTTTTGCGAATACAGTGTTAAAATATTACTAATAATTGGATATAAAATTATGAATTTATGATAAGTAGTGTACAGCATGATCAATGGCATGAGTTAGCTGTTGGGTTAGTGACGAAGTGGAAGGCTATTACCACACACAAGTAATTAGGAGTGGTACACAACACACCACTTCTCTATCACGCCGCTTTAGAGTTTATTTTTAATTTAGGAATAAAAAATCTGTTGATTAATAAGCTTTCAAAATACGGTTTAGTATTTAATTTATTAACTTTTGAATTAGAAAAGAACTTATCAGTTTTGACTTTTTTTTACATAAAACACACAAAGAAAACCCAACAAAAATATAGTTATATTTTTAATTTTCACCACTAAGTCTACATACACAAACAAAAAATACAACACAGACAACCCTAAATAGAAACAAAAACAAAATCGGCCAAGGATGTTTATTTTCCGCAAATTTAATTCGGAATAAATAAGACATAAAAAAAAACAGGGGAGTGTTTTAACGGATATCAACACGGAGACGTCTGAGTTCAGTGAGGAAAGTGGGACTTGAAGTGAGAGTTCTAAGAGCAAGACTTCTTATGTCTTCTCTTGAACAATCTCTTGATATCCTCACCAGCTCCCATATTGCTCCTTCTTTCACCATCTCTTTCGCATTTCCTTCTGCAACACACAAAAAACCCAACATTATTGTGTTACCATAATTAATGCTTCTATTTGTTTTACTTTAATTGTATGTATTGTATGAATATATTATGAACACACTCATCAGTTACCGTGTTGTGCCAAGTGACAAAGAGCTAATTCGATATGCCGCTTAATTGCTGAAGTTTCTGTTTTGGCGTTTTGTACAATCCAAGAGAGTGCTCCATCTTCTATTAACAGCGATTTACCTCTTTTAATTCCTGCTAAAATAGTATTATATTCAATCAACCCATCTACTTAAGATCATAAAAATGTTTTTTACTAATAGTAAGTTTTGTTTTCACCTTGGTTTGATGCTCTTGATTCACATTTGGCGAAATTTGCAATACCGCGTGCAACTTGTGCAAGAACATCAGGATGTCCACATCTCACCATTCCCAACAAAGCCGCTATCCCGCCTTCTAGCCTTAGTTTTGTTTGTAGTTTATCTGTGTTCATTCAACAAATCCAAATGTTTGTTTTAAGTATTTAACTAGTATAACTACTTATACATTCTTTTTCATTGTAAAGAGAAGAAAAATTGATTTACCGTTTCCACAAAGATTTGCAATTGCTCCAGCAATCATCCTTAGGGTTTGAGGATCTTGAGCATTAGCTGCTGTTGATGATAATAAACCAATACCTCCTTGATCCATGATTAGTTCCTGGTTGGTTTCTGATAAATAACATCAAAAATACATTAGTTTGACAAAATTATGATTTGATTTTATTCATAAGAACCGGGGTTTTCTCACCGTTCATTGCAAGGTTTGCGATTGCACCAGCAGCAACTCTATGAATAGTCTCATCTTCTGTACTTCTTAGAAGCATCAACAAGGAGGCCAGACCACCAGCTTCCACAATTTGCTGTTGATTTGCCTCTGATGGTTACATACAATAAACATTTAATATACGTAACGAGCCTCCCCTCTGGTGTGGTAATAAGGAAATCAAAGGATGAAATTTGTGGAAAGAAACCTTCAGCGGCCAGATTTGCTACCACTTTGACAGCATGTATCCGCACATCAGCATCTTCAGCTTCTAGCAGAGACAAGATCTTTTGCAATCCCACTTCACAAGGCAAACAGTTATAAAACGTCATAATATATATTCTTGTTGTAATGAACCAATAACAACTAAAGAATGGATTAAGAATCAGAATTTACCTTGTTCAAACAATTTAGCTACAGGAGGTCTCTCAGCATTTTCTGGATCCTGGATCTGAGGAAGCCTTAACTGAGACATAAAAGAATCTAGAGCACCAGATGGTTTATCTGAACCATGTTTCTCAAGGTTTCGTCGCGTCTGCCAAGAATATATAAAGAATCGGTAAAAACATGACACCCTATGATTTGCGTATGTGGAAGGATCCCTATATTCTTTACCTCGTCAGCAGTAAGACTCAATTGCAGTAGTTGAGTATGCAGTGTTGCTATTTCCTCTTCTAACTTTTCTTTTTGATGTGTCTCATTTTCCAACATCTTGTGAAGTCTCATTATCTCAGAGTTTCCTGATACCTAAGCATTAAGGAATTATATCCCGATTAAGATTTGAGCATAAAGTGAATAATCCAAAAAGAGTCAAAAAGACCATATCGAAAGTTTTCGGTGTATACTTCCACTTTTTTAAACTCAGAGAGTTGAAGTTTCAGTCTATTCACTTCCTCTTCAGCTGCCATCTTCTGTTGAGCTTCTTTATGGAGCAACTTTTTTAGTTCAGAGACTTCCTCTAAGACCGGCGCTATAGATCTCTGTAAGAAAACAAGTACATAAATTAGGTTCAGAGAGACAATTGCTGCAAGACGAACTAAATATCATGCATGACGAGAGATGTTACATTTCCATTTGATGTGATGTCAAGGCCATTTTTCTCTCCAAGAGCTAGTCTTTCAGCAGCTAGCTTTCTCTGATTCTTTGACCAGTTCTCCTCAAGCTTCTTTATTGATTCCATGTAATCATTCTGATACCTTAGCTTTTCGTCCTACACACAGATACGATGATTGAATCCATACACCAAAGAGACATCTCAATAGCTAGATCTCGCTCCGTCACATTACAGAAACACTTACCTCTAGTGCATTGGCGTATCTCTTTTCAGCCTCAGCAATTTGGTTATGTGCCTCTACGGTTATTCTTTCGACTTCATCAACGAATGCTTTCTGCTGCCTTTCATTTTCCTCAATCAGATTGTCTAGCTGTACCTCAAGCCTTTTAGACAAGCTTTTGTAATCAAATTCTTCCTTTAACTTTACCATATTTTCCACTTTCATAGCCTGCAAATAACCCAAAAGTTAAACGTAGCCAGTAAAGTAAGCAATTAGCAAGCAGTAAACTAATATATTTAGCATCTAGAACCAGGAACAGAAAAAACATTAGTGCAGTACCGTTATCTATCAATTTTAACCAATAGCTAAAGTTAACAATATAACGTAAATGTACTAGCCAAGCAAAAAATGACCAAAGATATGGGTCCTACCCTCTGCCCAAACATTATGGTGCTCGTCGTTTCCCCTCGATGTCGTGGTGATGGACCAATTGTAACAACTAAGGAGGTTCTTGCAGTGCCTGTTGAGATCATAGGCTACATGTCAAGCAAGTCAACATAGTAATGGAATGGATCCAAAATATAATCATGACTGATGAGTATAACTTATCTAATACTAAGATATATAAATACCATGCAACCTCAAATGCACAACATGCAGAGAGTAACTTGCCTCCAAATGAATCTCTAAGCAATCTAGTTAGCTTTGAATCGCGGAATGGAACATGAGAACTATTTTCAGCAAGTGCATTGATGCATTTTCCCAGTGCGCTCAGAGAGAGATTGATAGATTTGGCTTCCTCTAGTGTATGTCCCTCGCTTCCTGGTACAACATAGAAACATAAACTAATTTAGTTACAAGCAAAAATATATATTAACACAAACTTGGTGATTAGTACTCCTCATATCCATTTACTGAGAATATCAACCTGATTTATTGATACGTTCAGACCCAGCAAGATCCACCACAACTAATTTTCCCTTTCGGACAACAGGAGGCTTCAAAGACTTTGTCATATGGGAGTTACCATTACTTTCACTTGACAAACCATCTCTTGTCTTGAGAGAGCGCCTGACATTTACCTGCAAATTAGTTGACTATGAATATGCAAGTTTTTTTAACACATTCTCGCTAGCAAAATTAGAAACAATAATTTGCACCATTAAGATAGCATGACTACGGGATGACTCAGTGTTTAATTTGGTGTTAGCAGCAAACCGGTGAGCTTCTCCGAGTTGTAGTAGTTCCAGGAAGCTTTGTTGATCCCTAATTTCAACTAAGGTGGCCCCTGGAAGAGAAACATCTCCACTTTTCGGGTCTTCAACTATGGCGATGTTGTCATTAGCCGGATCAAGAAGGTCTTGTACAGTCTCCATATAGAGCTGCATTTGTATCCAGAAAACAAATACATTAAGCAGATTTTCCAAAAACCCACATGAAACTTAAATAACCAAAAAAACAGTATAGATAAATATAACCACCCACCTGGAAATAAGAGACAGAAATAGAATCTGTCTCCATAGAGACTTCGGCTAAGATATCCTCCATAGCACGGACCATTATTCCACGATCAGCTACATCTTCTTCCCCGAGCCGCCCAAGTGTATACGTCTTACCAGTACCTGTCTGACCATACGCCATTATCGTCCCGTTGTAACCATCCAAAACACCCTACACAGAAAAAAGAGCAGCTAAGCCATCCTTAACAATATATCAAGCAAGCTCTATCTGAATGTTGGAGATAAAGGTCCAACCAATGTATTACCTCCACAACAGGTTTTGCCACAACTTCATAAACTCGCTTCTGCGATGCATACTCCGTAAGCACTTCATCGAACTCGAACGTATCGGTGTCCCAATTGTTTTTCCTAAGTGTCAACCTCTTAACCTAGCGAATCAACACACACATAACTGATGAAAACAAAACTTCCAAAAATACACAGAGCTCTTCAAATTTCGAAAAAACAGAGCTTGTATTGTTACCTCAGGCTGTAGCTCAACACAATCGGCGAAATCGGCATCAGCGATAAGTTCTTCGCCATTGCGTGGCCTTAACCTAACAGCTACTCGAACTCTTCCAGGAACTAAACCATCATGCAATTCAAAATCACAATCCATAGGACATTCTAATCACGAATCTTAACTTATCCAATATCTTAGATACTTCAATTCGGAAAAATAAAGCAAGTTCAGTGAAATTTCTAGGTAAATAAATATGAACAGTGGAAATTTACCGCCGGCGTCGCCTCCGATCCCGGACCTAGAAGATACCGCCGCAGAGCCACCACCGAGTGCGGCGGGGCTGCTCTTTCTTAGCACCGACTTCGATTTTACGGAAGGTTTCTGCACACCGGAAGTAGAGCCAGAGGAGTGAGTTCTGAGAGAGCTCCGATGCGTGCCGTTTCTGTGATTCGCAGCTCCGGTTACTGAACTCGTCGACATTTACTCTCCAAAAGCGCATAAAATACAAAACGATCAAACAAATTCTCTAGGAGAAGCTTCTCTCCCGTTTTGCTCAAATTTGTTTCCCGAGAAAATTCTTTTTTTTTCTTACTCGTTTTTTTTTATTTTTCGGGAAAATTTACAGAGAGAGAGAGAGAGATTGGCGTGGTAGTGTGAAGCAGAGAGGGAATCGTGTGTGGCGTGATACAGTTAAAAACTAAACATCAGGTGGGTCCCATATTTATTATAATAGTTATTAGTTTGACATAAATGCCCTTCACTGGTCCCGTAATTTACCACTTGTACTAGTTTCGTTGTTATTTCGCGTGAGTCATTATTAATGCGAAGACTCTGTTATAGTTCGAGTATCCTTCACGAGAGATGTGAACATTTTATTTTAGTTGTAACGAAATATTCATTTTTTTGTCAAATCACATTTATTCAAGGCTATAGACATCTATTAATGGATTTGAAAATCATGATTATCTATATTTGTAGGTTTCAATAAAGATTAGCTATGTGTTTTATAATGTTTCGTTTTTAAAAAGCATAACTAGAAGGAATATCAAAGAAAAAAAAGTATTTTGACTGAAAAAAGTATTTTGACTGAAAAAAAAGTAAAAGCAAAAAGGCAATACCAACAATTAAAGGGATTCAAAGGGTCCCTGTATATAAAGTAAATTTGTCAAATCGTCTCAAAAGAGAAAAGTTTCGCATTCAAATTTTTAGAGGAGCCAATAAGAAAGTGAAATGAACTTTTGATATTACAAAATTCATAGAGAAAAAGAATCCTCCAAAAGTCATAAATTACAAAAGGTTATATATATAAATAAAATACAGTTTGTGTAATATCAGATTATGTGATATTTCATAATGGGTTTACAAGTGGTTTTCCAAAGGTTGCAATGTCGCGATAAGGTTTTGATTGCTCTACTATTTTCTTGTACATTCGAAAAAGATATAAAGCAGAGTTAACAAGGACAAAACATATATAAAAGTTGCAAAAATATAAGAAAAAGTCTTATCAGTTTATTTGTTAGGTTTTATACATAAAACTAAGGTGAGTTGCTTTTCTCACTTTGCTTTTTTGTGAATTGTTTGATCAGATTGGGAGAAAATGGACCCATAGATTTTAATGTAACCATAAAAGAAGTGATGGTGAAAGTAACAGTTTACCAATACTAGAGAGCAAAGGACATAAGTTATATCATATCATAGTCTATCTCAACACGTAAGGTTAAGCAATCTAAGTCTTGATGTAAACTTTTCAATTTCACCTTTTTGTTACTTACTTAATCAAGCACTTTAACAATGCTTATTCATCTTCTAACCAAGTAACCATCGTGCTAGGACTCTGGGTACTAAAGACATTGGCTATGGCTCTAACCTCTTAAAAGAGGTCTAAACAACCAAAATAGCTTTGTGGGTTCACCTAACCACAACAACAAACGCATATACTTTGAACTGTAATCGCCCTAAACCGCAAAAGAGAACAATTCTATAAGCTTAGGATTGAATTCAGAACTTCTCAACATACTCGCAAGGAGAGGTAAAGCTCATACAAGCCAAGTGTAAGAGTCTTATGAGTATCACTCTGGATAGTGGATTCACAAACCACATAGCTCATACAAATTCATCAACAACAAACCCGAATATCCCGACCAGCTTAAACATATCGATCATGGCCAAAAGCCGAACCCGTGCTGCATAAAAAACTCAAGTCTTTCTAGTTTCAGAAGATTCTCAAGCTATTATACCCTACATTAGCAAAGTCTATAAAGCATATTGCCATTCTAAACCGGTGACTTCATCTAATCACAGGACACTATCACTCAAACATCAAGACATCTAAGAATCATACATGTCTCGACGATAACTTCACCATAAGTTACATACAAACCCTGCTTGTCCATAAGCAATCTTGCTACAAACAAGCCAGGACAATCCTCTCCAGCAAATAACAAGTAACTTAACCAATATAAAGAACACAACTTTCTAGCATCACCATCAATTTTTTTATTACAGAACAATGAATAGTTGAATACATAGTCCAAATCATAAAACCAAATAAAGCAGAATCCTAAAACCTTCCCTAATAAAAATCTAAAGCAAACCAAACCAAACCCATAACAAAGAGCAAGCAAGAGAAGAGCCAAACCAACCAACACCACGAGGCTTTTGCCAATTTTTTCATATCTTATCCACTTTATCAGCCTTCACAATAGGATTAGCCTTAGCAATGGCGTTTCTCGCCTCTCCTTTGAAATCGAATTCGCAGTCATGAGTCTCTGGATACCTATGAGCTCCACAGAAAGTGCTCCCACACTTGCACTTGAACCCCGTCACGCCCACTTTCTTGTTACAGCTCAAGCATCTCGTCGGACCCGTCGGTTTCGGCGGATCTGACGAATCCGCCGCCGCAACCGCCGAAGAAGAATCTCCGCCGCTTGATGACACAGATTCGATTTCGTTGCTCTGTTTTGATTCGATTTTGGGTTTATTATTTGGGTTAAACGATTTCTCGACGGCGGCTTTAGCGGACGCGGCTTGCTCCTCCGTGGCTCTGATGTCTCTGTAGCATTTGGAGCAAAGGTTCATGTTCGATGGAGATCCGAAGAAGCCACATCCATTGACGCAGAGCTTAGGCTCTGAAGGAGAGAAGCTAGTGCTATCGTTTTGCTCTGAACCCATAATCAAAAATCGAAACTTTACTGCGAAAAAATAAACACAAGGAGAGTGAATTTGAATAAAAGAGAATCGGAACACGATTTTGGTTGATTAGGGTTTGGTTTTTATTTATTTTTTTTATTTATGAGAATCTCTATATGAATTGTCGAAAAAATAAAGGAAAATTAATGATATTTAGATACGGTGATTCTGGCTTGTTACTCAAGCCAGGACTAAAATAATATATCCAAAAGTGACGAAACTGCCCATGGGACTCTTTATAATAGTCGAAGAGTAAATGCGTCATTTAACATTCGTCAAGAACAAGTCAGCGTATTGTAAACGCAAATGACCGTTTTACCCTCGTGATCGCCGTGAAAACTTAAACCGGACGGTTCGAAAGAAGATTAAATATAAACACAAATAATATATGTTACCTAATTTCCGACCAAAACACAGCCGCCGGAGATATTTGGGGACTATTTTCTTCAAGACAATCTCTCACTTTTTATCACCGAAACAGAGAAACCTCCTTGGTTTCGCCGAAGACAGATTTGACAAAACAGTAACCGAAGAGACTCTTTTTGGTACTTTATAATTCTTGATTAATTCGTCTGTGTTACGGCGCACAGAAGGTTTTATACATCTTCTGATTAATAGTCGTTCGATGAAACAACAGAGAGTAATGACGTCATCTTTTTTAGTAATCAAACGGTAGAGAGTGATTGCAACTTTTGCCGTGAGATGATAATGTTGAAATAATAGGTGGGGTTTGTCTGACTGTGGATAACGACGATAAAAGGTTTCGTGAAGATAATAACCGGTTTAGATGAACCGGGTTAGGTTTTGGTGGTGGGGACTACTTTTTGCTGGTTTGACGGTGACTTAACAGATTAAAGAAAGAACGGCTGTCAATAAAAAGGCTTCTTACTTGCTTTTTGATCATTATAGTATTTATACATATCAATTATATGAAACTTATAAATATTTAAAGATTTTAATATTAGTTTTATTCGAAGTATTAACTTTTGTTGCGCTTATTTTCTTTGGAAAATTACGAAACTACATCATGAATTATATTTCACAAAATTATACAATTTTAAAAATATTTTACAAAATTACACATAAATATTCAAAATTAAATCCAAATAAACCCTATCCACGCAATCTTACCCCTTTAATACTATATCCTAAACACTAATTAGCGAATCCAAATGAAAAGATTTTAATTTTGATAAAAAATTTAAAGATAAATCAAACTTTTAAAATTTTGACAAGATGTAAATATGCGAAAAAATTAAATTAAGTGTAGTTTTATGAAAAAGGGGTTAAAAGAGTGTAGTTTTGTGAATTCCTCTATTTTCTTTCTATTTAATTTTGCTAATTAGTAATTACAATTAGAATACCAAAGAAAACATATATATATATATATATATATAGATATATATATATATATATATATATAAAGTAAAGGGGTGTATTGAAATAAATATTTAAAATAATTTGATTTGTAGTGAGTTTTTTGGAGATTTGGATGAATTTGAAAGTTGTAGAGATTTGTTTTTAAAATTCTCTACAATCCCACCTAAAATCATGAGATTTGATTCTTTGTATTTTTAACTAAGAAATCCCAGATGATTTCATAAAATCATTTGAAATCCAATGTTTTAATTTTTTCCAATAACATTGGATTTGATGATAGATTTTTAAATCACTCTTTCAATAACAGCGTATTTTAAATTTTTTTTATAAATTCTTGTTTGAATAACACTTGGTTTCTAATTTTAACCCAAATTACTCAAAATATAACGCAAGTGACTCAGCAACTCATCTAAATATCGGCGCTTCGTAAAGAAGCTACTAAACAAATCACAAGTTTCCACGTGTCACGATACAAACATCGGTTTAAATAATTTGAAGATTTGTCAAAAAAAAAAAAAATAATAATTTGAAGATAAACCACCAATTATCAGGATATTATATTTTAAAGCCTCTTAAAATAAAATTATAAGCAAATAATTCAGATTGTTTCTTCTAAAACCATTCGCTCTCATATATTTGCTCGGGAAACAGAAGGAAAAAACATAGGCTGCAAAACAAATCTGAACGGAAAGTGTTGACATTTTTTTCTGTCATTATAGCTCGATCTATGACGTACAGCAATGGCGTCGATAAGACGGTGCCTGAGCTGAAATCGAGATTCGAAGATTCCGAAAATGGAGATTACGTGAAATTAAGAGGAGGAGTCTCTGATGAAGAAGAAGAAGAAGAAGGATCTCATGCGGAATCATCGGGATGTTCGATAGAATCTGTGACATCTGTTTGGTTATTATGGGTTAAATTAATCTCCTTGCTCGCTTGTTTGGGTGTATTAGCCTTTGTAATTATCAAATGGATTGGTCCGTTTTTGATCGAAAAGGTCAGTTTTTTAATGTCATTGTCGAAGATCTAATACAATTATTCGACTAATTTCGTCTATGTTTTGATGATTGAAGATTAGGGTTCTTGTGTATTGCATTTATATGTAGGCATTGTGTCTATGTGTGTTGAGTGTTTTGCATTAGATCATTGATTATGTTGTTTGATGTGTGTTATGGATCACAATGTGCGTGTGTGTTTTCAGGAGCTGATTCCGTTTATAAATTGGGTAAGAGGCACATTCAGCATACAAATTCTCGGTCTTGTCCTGTTTGCTTCAGTAGCATTGTTCCCAAGCTTTCTTCTTCCTTCTTCTCCTTCCATGTGGATGGCTGGTCTCACATTTGGTTACGGAAACGGGTTCCTTTTGATTCTAACAGCGGCTTCGATAGGTGTTACACTTCCTTTCTTGATAGGACATCTCTTCCTTCACAAGATGCAAGTAATAAAGATCTTGTCCACATTGTTTTATGCTTATGAAAGGTTGTACCTTTAGTTAGTGTAGGTTTCATCTCTTTGTGTAGGAATGTTTGAAGCAATACCCAAAGAAAGCAGCTATACTTAGAGCTGCCGGTGAAGGAACATGGTTTCATCAGTTTCAAGCAGTCGTGTTGATCCGTGTTTCGCCATTCCCTTACATGATTTACAACTACTGCGCTTTAGCGACTGGTGTGCACTACGGTCCTTACATCTTGGGATCTCTTGTTGGAATGGTTCCTGAGATCTTTGTCTCAATCTACACGTATATGCCTCTATATCCCTCTCTCTCTCTCGCTTTCTCTCGCTTGAGGTTATAACATGTTCTGCAGAATCTTAAGTTTGGTGGTATTTTTGGTAAAATTGCAGGGGAATAATGCTAAGAACACTAGCAGTTGCATCAGATGAGAGACACCATATTTCGGTTGCGGAGATAGTAGTAAATGCTATTGGCTTCTGCGTAACCGCGAGTGCGACTATAGTCTGCACAATCTACGCGAAGAAGAAGCTTAGTGAGATGCAATCAGAGGAAGTAGAGACATCATAAGATCCAATACTCTTAAAAGTGACATCATTTTACCACATAATAGCATCATCTAACACGAACTTTTATATATAAAACATTTTGCTTCTTTTTATTCATTTGAAAATGAACTACATTGTTTTCTTGTATATATATATAACAATTGAATTTTGAATGTGTTACTAGCTTATATCTATCAAATCATTTATCAATGATGAGATTTACGCGTTTCGTAAACTGCCTAACCCTTGTAGCTTGATGATTATTATCTTTAGGTTCAACAATCACTTGTAGAATAATATTCGGATCACTAGTAAACATACAATGAAAAAGGAGAAAAGAAAAAAGGAAATTCAACCCTCTATAAAACGCCACCGTTTCAGTCGTTTTAACAAAAAAGGAAATTTAACCTTTTAACCTAAAACGCAACCGTTTTAGTTGTTTTTAATAAGTCGGTCAATATTTCATTCGATGTGTATATAATAATCGGTGGCCACTCGAAGCACGGTGCCGATTCTTACCGTCCGGATCAGATCTCCGACGAAGGTAAACATTCCGATCATTATCATAAGCAATGCATAAAACCTTCTTTTTCTCTCTCTCTGGGTCGAGAAAAAACCCTTCTTTTAAAAGTTTGACCTATTATTTCTCCATTACGTTTATTCTGGGATTTTCGAAACCGGAATCGATCTCTCTTATCTATAAATTTTGAGGTGTATTCTTCTTATAGGTAGACATATGATGGTAAAATAGCTAAAAATCTGGATAAAGGGCTTATCATTCTCTTGTGTAGTTTCGATTAAGAGAGAAGAAAGGGTAAGAGATGGATCAAGGAAGGCAAGTGTTTTCAGTAGATCTCCTCGAGAGATATGCCACTAAGAATCGTGGTATGATCACATGTATGGCTGCTGGTAACGATGTAATAGTTCTAGGCACAAGTAAAGGATGGATTATCCGCCACGATTTCGGTGTGGGCAATTCATATGGTATGGTATATATATATACCCAATTCAAATCCCTATCTTGTTGTTTCATTAGTAAAAGAAAGTTACAATCTTTGTTTAGTTTTTGGTCTTTGTGTGGATATGTATAGATATTGATCTCTCTGTTGGTCGAACCGGGGACCAATCGATTCACAAGGTTTTTGTTGATCCTGGTGGTAGCCATTGCATTGCTACTGTAATTGGTGTTGGAGGAGCTGAGAGTTTCTATACTCATGCCAAGTGGCCTAAGCCGCGCGTGTTGAGCCGCTTGAAAGGTTTACAGGTTAACGCCGTTGCTTGGAACAGACAGCAGATAACAGAAGGTTGTGTTTTGTTTGTTGCTATAATGAGTCTTCTTTTAATTTCACATATGTATTGATTTTTTTTCTCCCTTGAATACAGTTTCTACTAAGGAGATCATTTTGGGCACGCACGATGGGCAGCTATTTGAGATGGCTGTGGATGAGAAGGACAAGAGAGAGAAGTACATCAAGTTTTTGTTTGAGCTAGATGAACTTCCTGAGGCTTTCATGGCGTTGCAGGTACTTACCATTTTAGTTTAAGTTTAAGCTTACGATGCTTCTGTCATTGGCTTTATTGTTTTAATCACTGTCATTTTTTGAAACAAATGTGTAGATGGAAGTAGCTAGCTTAAGCAGTGGAATTAGGTATTATGTGATGGCTGTAACTCCCACTCGACTCTATTCGTTCACCGGAATTGGAACGTTAGAAGTAAGCTAAGCTCTATTCGGGAACATTACGAGTTTAATTGCAAATTAGATTTCCTTAATGCTCAGTTATTAATTACTAACGTTTACGTCCAGTCTGTCTTTGCTAGTTATAAAGAGCGTGCAGTTCATTTTATGGAACTTCCTGGTGAAATACCAAACAGGCAAGTGCTTGTATTACTTTAGGCTCGTTATGCGTATGAAAGAAAATACAAAGTGTAAGTGTGTAACCCTTGTCTCTGAACATATAATGTTTGTCGTCGTACAGTGAACTACATTTCTTTATAAAGCAACGAAGAGCGGTGCATTTCGCATGGCTTTCAGGAACGGGAATTTATCACGGTGGCCTAAATTTTGGAGCTCAGCACAGGTAGAATGACAGTATCAATTTCCCTCTCAATATAACGCTGGGATCTTTGTACTTGTTGCCCTCTTTCATATTTTCAGTTATATTATTATGTAATTTATATTGATTGAAACTTGTTGGGTAGTTATCCAAATGGCGATGAGAACTTTGTGGAGAGCAAAGCTCTATTGGATTACTCAAAACTGAGTGATGGCGCTGAAGTAGTCAAGCCTAGTTCAATGTCACTCTCAGAGTTTCATTTCTTACTTCTTATCGGGAATAAGGTTAAGGTATGTTTTGGACACATGGTGTGGTTAGATTCCTCATTGCATGTATATAGTCTCATCTGGCATCATATGTGTTTTGTTTCATAAGTGTGCTTACTTTACGGTTTCTGCATTCATTAAATGTGGGAGTAGGTTGTGAATCGGATAAGTGAGCAAATTATTGAAGAGCTCCAGTTTGATATATCAGCAGATTCAGCTTCAAGGGGCATAATTGGACTTTGCAGCGATGCCTCTGCTGGCCTATTCTATGCGTATGATCAGAATTCAATCTTCCAGGTCTGTTATGGTGTTCTGATTTTACTCTTTTATAACGTTCTTAATTAACTAGCTGAGTAAAGTTCCCAGAGTCTGACATCCTGTGCTTTCTCTTCTCAATTTTGGGCTTTGGATGTCTTCGCTAGGTTTCTGTGATGGACGAAGACAGAGATATGTGGAAGGTTTACCTAGATTTGAAAGTTTATGCTGCTGCGTTAGCAAACTGCCGTGACCCTCTCCAAAGAGACCAAGTTTATTTAGTTCAGGTGATCTTTGATGTCCATTACCGTCAGTTATGTTTTTAAGGTGATCGGTTTTTTATTATGCGTGAACTGGACACTTACTCTTGTAGGCAGAATCTGCATTCACCAACAAAGAATATCTACGAGCAGCATCATTCTATGCCAAAGTAACTTTCTAGCTCCTTTGTTTTACTTTTTTCTAACATGATATAATTCATTTTGACGTGGTTTAATGTTTCCTTTGCAGATCAATTATGTTATATCTTTTGAGGAGGTCACTTTGAAGTTTATTAGTATAAACGAACCGGTAAACAATTTACATATCTGTATTTTCTAGTTTTAAGTATATACCGTAAAAGAAACTCTTCACAAACCATCAAAATCTCTATTCTAGAGCGAAAGTAAAATGAGGTTTCACATGTTGGTTTGAAGTTTCACTGCTTTTTAACACTCCTTTTGTGATTACAGGAAGCTTTGAGAACATTTCTGTTGCATAAGCTTGATAATTTTTCAAAGGATGATAAATGCCAAATCACGATGATATCAACATGGGCTACTGAGCTTTATCTGGACAAGGTTTAGTTTTTGCTTCTGTACACCAATTTTCATTGTTCTTCTTGTTGATTTCGATTTTTTTAGTTTTTTTTCTGAGTCTATCTAATCTTCTTTCCTTGTTTTTGGATCTTGAATGTGGATTTAGATAAATCGGTTACTTTTGGAAGATGACACTGCTATAGAGAATCGTAACTCAGAGTATCACTCAGTCATTCAAGAATTCCGTGCTTTCATGAGTGACTGCAAGGATGTATTGGATGAGGCAACCACAATGAAACTCCTTGAGAGGTAATTTCCAAAAGTATCACAACTTCACAAGCAATGTATCAAAATCTATTTATCTATATATCTGTTTTTAGCCTTTCTTCTTTTTTCATCTCTTTTATATATTCTTTTCTTGTAGTTATGGGCGGGTTGAAGAATTGGTATATTTTGCAAACCTGAAGGAACAGTATGAAATCGTAATTCACCATTATATTCAGGTGAAGGGGGAATCATTTTTTTTTTCTTCCTAATTGATCCATATAGATACGAGATCTTACTTAGACTTGTTCAATTTACTGAGTTTTGTCTTGATCCATTAGGAAGGGGAAGCAAAGAAAGCTTTGGAGGTGCTACAGAAATCTTCAGTTTCAGATGAGCTTCAGGTGTGTAAAACTTAACACCCGCAGGATCTTCTTAAAAAAGTGTAGTCTATGAATATTTGTTTTATGTTGAACGTAATACATGTTCTATACATTTCAGTATATATTTGCACCAGACCTTATTATGCTTGACGCGTATGAAACCGTTGAAGCATGGATGGCGAATAAAAATCTTAATCCAAGGAGACTTATTACTGCAATGATGCGTTACTCAAGCGAACCTCATGCAAAGTACTAGCTCAGTATTAGTTCACTGTTCACTGCTCAATTATATGTTCATTCATGTTGTGTTCTTAATCTCACCAATAACTCCTGAAATGCAGGAACGAGACACATGAAGTCATAAAATATCTCGAGTTTGGCGTCCATCGTTTGCATAACGAGGATCCAGGGATTCACAACTTACTTCTCTCATTATATGCCAAGCAGGTTTGGTTGGTTCCCTTCGATAATTTTTCTAGTTTCCAGTTTCGTCCTAAAAACCTTATAATGACAAATGGTTTTCTGTTTAAATATTCATGTAGGAAGATGACAGTGCCCTCCTCCGTTTCCTGCAATGCAAATTTGGGAAAGGACGAGAGAACGGTCCTGAGTTTTTCTACGATCCCAAGTATGCATTGCGTCTGTGTCTCAAGGAAAAGAGAAGTCGTGCTTGTGTCCATATATACAGCATGATGTCTATGCATGAAGAGGCAGTAGCCCTTGCTCTTCAGGTAATAATTCCATTACATCAAACATAAATTATTATTCACCTCCGTCTTCTATCACGTGATCTTTAGAAAATGGTTTTTGTTTTACAGATTGACCCAGAACTTGCTATGGCTGAGGCTGATAAAGTTGAAGATGATGAAGACTTGAGGAAGAAGCTGTGGCTGATGGTTGCAAAGCATGTCGTCAAGCAAGAAAAAGGAGCTAAAAGGGAAAACATAAGGAAAGCTATTGCCTTTCTCAAGGAAACTGACGGCCTTCTAAAGATTGAAGATATTTTGCCATTCTTTCCTGACTTTGCCTTAATTGATGACTTCAAGGTTAGTTGACTTTTCTTGTTTTACAGACACACAAACGCTCTCTCTCTCTCTTTCTTTGGCCAGACAAGTTGCTTCTACTCTCTTGTTATATCCTTCAGGAAGCGATTTGCTCATCTCTTGAGGATTACAACAAGCAAATTGAACAATTGAAAGATGAGATGAACGATGCCACACGTGGTGCAGATAACATAAGAAATGATATTAGTGCCTTAACTCAAAGATATGCTGTAATTGACCGTGATGAGGAATGTGGGGTATGAACATCCTATGATTGAATAGCCTCTATCCACATATATGATCTGGAAACACCGCAACTTATCATTTTCCAATGTATTATCCTACCAGGTTTGTAAACGTAAAATCTTGATGATGACCGGAGATTTCAGAATGGCCCAAGGACATTCTTCAGCTGGACCTCTTGCTCCTTTCTATGTCTTTCCATGTGGGCACTCTTTCCATGCACAGTGCCTCATCACACACGTCACAAGCTGCGCACACGAAGATCAAGTAAGTCCTGAACTTTGAACTCATGTTATGAGTTCCTCTTATTTTACCTTTACATGTTACATACTGCATGATGTGTTTCCTCTTATATACCGATGTTAAGATTGTGTATCGTGTTTGGATTTAGGCGGAGCATATACTGGATCTACAAAAGCAACTCACATTGCTTGGTAGCGAAACTCGGAGGGATATAAACGGTAATCGATCAGATGAACCCGTAATTAGCACAACTACTGCAGAGAAGGTAAGGACACTTGTTTCTTTTTTCGGCTTTTCCTATCTTCTGTTTGACACCGATGGGTTTGACATACTTTCCTTATCGTGACGCAGCTAAGAGCAGAGCTAGATGATGCTATTGCAAGCGAATGCCCGTTCTGTGGAGAGTTAATGATCAATGAGATCGCTCTGCCTTTTATTAAAACAGAGGAAACACAACACTCTGCTTCATGGGATCTGCGACCACAGACCAACTTAGCAAACCAGAGAACCCTTTCTTTGCCTGTTTGATTTTGCGCCAAACCGTGATTCCCTTTTTTCGTGTGATCTCTTCTTGAGCTAGGTTTGGTGTGTGTGAATGTGGTTTTGAGTGCTCGCTTACTGGTGTAACATTAATGAAAATTGCTACTGGTAAGTCTTGGCATTGTAATGGCAATTGCTTTGTGAATGGTGTGTGTATGTGTTAATGTGTATCAATACTTTCCAGGAAAGTTTGTGAAGTTTCATGTGAAAGTGTTTTGATCCAAACTATACTTGGAACAAGAGAGACAATGTCAGAAAGTTAAAAAATGCATTTTGCTTTAAGCAATAAGTTAATTAGGTAATTTTTTTAAAAAACTATGTTTGGTCGAAGTGTGTTCTTCGTCTAGTAAATTACACATACATAATTTAAAGGATTATATTCTAAAGGTGGAGCAACCAAATATTTCGTGAAGAAATAGTATATATTCTTCTTCCTTTTTACAGATTTTTTCATTGAAAAATTGTTCCCTTATTGGCTTTACTTTTTACCTTTATCCAAACAAAGAAACTTTTAAAATTAATGAGACACAAAATTATACAAAAGTGATAATAAATCAACTAACAGCCTCGCATGGATTGGTTTGAACCAAAAGACAAACTCACAACTAAGCTGTCATTCTCTCTCTCTCTCTCTTATTTTCTTTTTATACCTTTTCCGACCAAAATAACACTCTTAAAGAAAATTTGGTATTCCAACTAACACGTTATATTTGCATTTATGAGAATGAATCTCATGAAACCACAACAACTTGCATTTATACACATTTTTATATATGGAATAAAGCATGTACTGTTACGGTGCTATTAATTATATCCTTAATTATATAGAAACCTACATTATTTAGTTGCGTTACCCTACAATCTTTACTCCAACACACCTTGACAAGCAAGCCTATTGATAAACTTAACCCTACCTTTTAGCTATAACTTCAACATCTTATCAAAAACATATTTAACACTGATTTAAGTTTTGGATGTCACTATTGATTTAGCCTAGTATGGCTTGATTCGTTAACTATAGTAACCAAAATAAAAAAAAGATTATAAATACACCTAAATTTTGTAACATCATCATCCATACTTGTAAGGATACAAAAATGTATAAAACGTATGTTACAAGTGAAGTAATAAACAAGTTGCCCAAAAGAATAAAAAAAGAGCAAGTTGCCCCCAAAAGAAAAGTGAAATATAATGTGCAAATGTAACCAACGAGATGATGACAATGTATTCCTCGTAATAACAGAAAGAAATTTATTATTTTTAACTATTTTCCTCTATATGTTTCGATAATTTTGGTAAGACAAAACTTAATAGTAAATAAAATAAAAAAAAATAAAGCTAGGAATAAAATCTTATTTCTTTTTAATTTTACCCCTTACTTTTTTCACTTTTGTTATACAATTATCCCTTTTCTCATTTCATAGTTTTCCCAACCCATTTACAATTAAATTGATTTTCCCCCTCTCAAACCGAACCAAAACCGGTTCATCCACAATACCAAAAGAATCAACAAAACCAAACCGAAAAAATAACAAAAAAAAAACGTTTAAGTAAATTATAAATAACCAAATCTCACTTTTTTCACTTCTGGTTAATCAATTTAGACCTCTTCCTAGCTTCACTATAAAGAACCACTCCCATAATAGTCACACCAAATCCAGCAACTCCCATAACCGTCACCGGATTCCTAAATATCAAAACCGAAACTCCGGCCGCCACCGCGGCTTTCCCGTTACCCAAAACCTGTAATGTGAGCGCACTCGTGTGCTTTGTCACCAAGAAATTCGTCAAATTCACTAAATAAGCCACCGTGGCGTTCCCCGCAAGCAAGAATATGATCAAAGGATCGGTTCTCGCCTTTTCGATTAAGATTCTCAATACGTTTCCTTCAATGTATAATGTAAATGGTAATAATATACAAGCTGCCATTGGAGCCATGAATAACAATAGATTCATTGAATGTAATTTCTCCGATTCCGACGTTAGAATTATCCCCTACAATTATAAAAAATCACAAAAAACCGTTTCAACTAAACCGGTTATTGTTGAAATGATACTAAACCGGAAAAATTGGAGAAAACCAAACCGGTTAATTTACCTGGACGACGGATTTGAGAGCTCTACCGGCGGTTGAAGCGACGCAGATTAAGAAACCAAAGAGATGAAAAGAAGGCTCCGAATTAGAAGCGAGAACGATGCCGGAGACGACGGGAAGCAGAGCCATGTAAACTTCTGTTGACTCTGTTTTACATGTTATTACAAAAGAGAACACGGCGGTGAAAAACGGCGTCGTTGCTCCGATCATCTGATTAAACGAAACCGGGATGTAGCGCAGCGAAGTGTTCCCGCACACGACGGATAAGCAGAAGATAGCTGATAAAGCAAGGATTTTTAGAAACTGTCGGCGAGATAATATGTGCTGACGTGGCACGATTCCGGCGACGTTGATCGCGGCGGAGCTGTAAGCGGCGCAGGATAGCATGTGGGTCATGGTTAAGAAGATCGGGTAGCGGAAACCGTAGTAGAAGAGAAGGTATTTGTTTAAGAGGAGTACGCCTATGTTTGAGCCGAACCAGGCGGCGATTATCGCCGCCGTGAGAACGGAAGGAGAGACGGCGAAGAACGGTTTTCCGGTGGAGGAAACGGTGGAGGAGTGCGGCGGTGTTCCGGGGATGTCTACGACGGTTGGTGCGGCGTCGAATCTCGGGTTGCTCATACGCCGCGTCGTCCATGATTGAGCTTCTACCATTTTTTTCTTAAAAGGGTAAAATGGGAATAGTAAAAATTCTCTCTTTCTTCAGCTTTAGAGAGAGAGAAAGAGAGTGTGTGTGTTCTTATCTGTTTTGAGATCTGAGAAGGAAGATGATGGAATGTTAAATCTGACGGTGGAGATTCAGATTTAGTTATAAAGCTTTAGAGTGATATCAGCCGTTGGATCTTATAATTGGAGGGAATTATTTTATTTAAAAAAAATAAATATAAAAAGACAAATCTAGTGAAATTAATTTTTAAGATTCGAAGTCTTTTGTGTTAGGAGTCCAAGCATGAGTCAGAAGTGTCGGTTGCTGGTCCACGATAGAGATCCTACGGAAGCCAATCCTCTACGACGCAGCTTAATTAGTAATTACATTTCAGCTTAAACTATAGTATAACAAAATAATTGGTTAATGTTTATATTTTTTAAATATATGTTGAAAATAGTTTACACTTGAGTCGTTGACTATAGTGTACATTTTTTTTTTTTTTGTCAACATTTGGGCCACAAATGGCCGACCCATTAGCCAAACCTACACTATCATAGGCGCGGAGAATCGATCCCGGGTGGGGTGGTGCTACCTGCCTCCTGTAGACTTATGAATGCCACTAGACCAAGACCACTTCCCCAGTTTACATTTTTTTTGAATATATAAATGGTGTACACATATACCAAAATTAAATCAGATCTGTGAAAGGTTATAATGCGAGATTATCTTTTAAATCAGCATTAATCACGCTTTGAGATTTTTGTCATTAAAATGACTAAATATCATAGGACATGTGCCACACTTGCCACATGATATCCTCTAGTTACCAGTTAGTTACAACCAAATAATGGTAATAAAATAATTTATATGACGATGTAGTTCCCGAAAAAAGGAGGGAATTGGCCAATAGAATGCAATATTCTTTCGCAAAATTAAATGCTGCTTTCTGTAAATAATATTTTCTACCAACTAATCATGTAGGCGATTGCTAGTATTATTGGTAATAATATCATTTTCCTTTGAAAACAAATGAGAGAGAGAAGGATGCAACAAGTTGTACCACATTGATTTGACTAAAATATCCTTCATGCGAGAAGGAAAAATATAACTCGGTTGGGAATAATAAAAATTAATAATTGTCTTAATCAATTACAGAATGAGAAAACTGAGAAAAGGGATTGTCCCACATTGGAAAAAAAGAGAATCCATTTATGAAATATGAAACATATAAATCATGATTTTTTGTTTGTATTGTACTATATGATTATGTGATGTATGTTACATGTACAATATTAAGACGTAAATCTACCAAGAAAATCATTTTCTTGTTATCATCACATCGGTCCATACGCATTTTTATTATCACACACTGTTGTTTTTTAATTTGGAGATAAGACCTCAAATTATATGGTTATATATACATCACACATGGAAGTCATAAATATTCATAGAGAACTCTCCAAAATAAATAAAAATCTATAATTATATCAGTGTATATTTGTCAAGTGTATCTTTGCTTAGAAGGAACCTGCTCATCTGTCTCTTTGTATATCATGAATTAATAAAATGTCTCCTTTTTGTAAAAATTGCCTTAAGACAACAAAACCAATGAATGATGATAATAATTGATTACGCCGCATCGCTTAGTAATAAATTTAGAATGATGTTATATTTAGGGTAACAAATCAACTAGCTAATCCATTTTGTGTACTAATTTCCAATTTTATCAAGTTTGACATCTTCAAGATCTTTGTCCATAGATTACTTCCTTCCTACAAAAAAGCATAATCACATTAACCTATTTTTGTATGAACTTTATGTCATTTTATCACAAAAAATACAGTTCACATTACTGCCTAGTATGTTCTTTTTAAAATCAACCATTTATGATATAATAATTTAAAATTCTATGATTAAATATTAACGTTTTTATAATTAAAAAATAAAATAATGTAGGGCCAGATTGTTGTAGGAACCATTTGTTTCCATGTGCGACCCAATTAGAGTGGGCCACAAAAACAGTGGGACTAAACCTATTTGGTAGGGGCCAGTAAGAAGTTGACAACTAAGCATTATCTACAATATTTACTAATTATATTTATTTAAAAGATTATTATTATATTAAAAATGGCTTCGCCCGGGTTCGAACCGGAGACCTTCAGTGTGTTAGACTGACGTGATAACCAACTACACCACGAAACCCCTTGTTCATTGACTATGCACAAATTTATATATTTGTTTATAAAAATCTGAGTTGGTTTTATTTTAGCTCCACTTCAATATAAGTATTGTAAATCCTTTACAACTTACATACTTGCACAAAGCTTTTGCAATACATAAAGTTTGCACTGCTTCAAGAAAATCTTCCAAGTTTTTGTCCAATATAAGTTTCGATTGCTACAAACTTATAACACAAAACAAATTTCTGTTGTTGTTAAACCTTACTGGTCACGAAATCGCTGTCCGTAGCTTCCCAAATGACAGTGCCATCACAAGAACAAAGCTTTTTGTAGTTTTCTCCAACTCCTGCGCTTCTAGCTATCACCGCCGCAGTCAATCCAGGACTTGACTTATTATCTTCGGTCTTGTAAACAACGATGGCCCGCCCGATAAGATCAGCAACCTTGAGTTTCTCTTTCTTTCCTGAATAAAATGCCTCTCCGTTCTTGTCTGCCTCTAGTGTTCCCAGGTCGCCCAATGGCTGACAACAAAAACAGAGAAACCGAAATGGTTAATGAATATTGAGAGCATTGTGAAGAATATTTTGATGTTTTTTTATGAGTGAGTGTGGCCAACCTCTGTGTTGTTATGATCTTGAAATGGATTGTACAAGTTCCCCGTGCTGGCTGCTCCGTTTGTGAGATCTCCATACTCGTTGATAGACCAACTGTGGTTTCCTGGAGACAAACCGGTGAAGTTGGCTTCGATTCTTGCAAGCTCCATACTGACTTGAGCGAATCGGACCACACCGAAGATCTCAGGTCCTTTGAATTCAGCTACTGCAGCTGACACTATGAAATCTGCCACACGTCACAAAGCAAAAGTAACTAATCTGGCTATCGTATAAAAGACGGATTGTGGTAAATCCCCAAATATCAAAACTTTCTAGTTATTAATCATAACAGAACAAAGAACAAGCAGTGTATCAAAGGTCGAAAATTTGTCGGAAAGTCAATCTTTTTTATCTTGTTTACCTAAGAATTGAAACTTCACATAAACCAAATCTGACTATACTTCATTCAAACAAATGATTCCAAAACAAAACCAGAAGTGATAATCTAACCTTGAGGAACACCTTGTCCAATCAAGCGAGCTTTACGACCAGTCTGCTCCAAAGCTTGAGTCATAGCCATTACAGGGGAAGATCCAAGTATTCTCACAACTTGGTTAGCCAAATCAACCTCCACTTTCTCAATCCCTTTTCAAATTTTCAAAGTAGTTCTATTACACATTAACAACTAAAACAGTACAAAGATAAAAAAGCTGTTTACAAGATCAACCAAAGAACCATACAAATCTTATGTATCACCTTCAATAGTATCTAACTTGTTCTTCACGGCGTTAACACAGCCCTCACATGTCATATCCACCATAAACTCCGTCTAAAAACAACAACAACAAACAGAGATTCAAGACACACAACATATAAGCTATCTCTATAAGCTGAATCCGAAACACTGAAGATGATATAAGAGATCATTATAAGAAAGAAGAAAGGCTTACAAGGAGCTGAGGAATAGCTTGATCCTCCTAAAAAAACGAATTCATTGTCCATCGAATCAGTAAAGGGGAAAAAATCTGAAATTGGAAATAGGGTTTAACTGTATTCAACGAAACCTGAGGAAAATTACGATCAGAAGCGAGAACAGTCGCCATGGGAGATCTAGCGAAGCTTCGTGAAATCCCTAATAGACGTAGAGACGATCGGCGGAGGAAGGCGAGATTAAGAGACTGAGATTTAGAGTAGGTAGATGAAGAAGAAGAAGAGGAAAACGCGATCGCGATTGGAATCGCAGACGCGGCGGCTACGACGGCTGTAGTCGTTGCCACTGACCTCAGAATTGTTGCCATTATTCAGCAAAGTCGCGACCTTTTTTAAGTATTTAACGAAAATAAATAAATTAAATAGTTAGGTTAATTAGGCTTTTTAAATACGTTTTTATTATGTGACAAAAGTGATTAAATTATCCCTTAAGAGAAGATAAGCCTCACAGTCTCTTCTCCGATCAAAACTCTTATGGCGGAATCTTCAGATCTTCCGCTTATCCTCGTTTATCGTCCGCCGTCTCTGGACTATATGGACGATATTCTCCGTCTTAACTTCCGGCTTCTCACCATCGACGCCACCTCATCTGAACCACTCTCGATCTCCCTCTCCCGTCACGCCTCCTCCGTCAGAGCTTTAGTCAACACCGGCATACTTCCGGTGACCAACGAGATCCTCTCTCGCCTTCCTTCTCTTCAGATTCTCGTCTGCACCAGCGTCGGCGTCGATCACGTCGATCTCGCCGCTTGCAAACGCCGCGGCGTCGCCGTCACGAACGCTGGAGATGCGTTCTCTGAGGATGTGGCAGATTCCGCCGTCGGTTTGCTTATTAGCGTTCTCCGTCGTATTCCTGCGGCGGATCGGTTCGTCCGGTCAGGTAATTGGGCGAAATCCGGTGATTTCGAACTAAGTTCTAAGGTATGCTCAAAAATCAAACTTTCAATTAGGGCTTAGGAGATGAATACAAAGGTGAATAGTATAATAGCTTTGGTTAGTGATAAGATTATGATGAGACAAGGGTTTAGATTAAACCTTAAGCTTGCTCTGTGTTTGGTTTGAATCTTAAACAATGTGAGTGAACTTTCTGCAATTCATTTTGGTAAAGAACGATTCATTCACTTGTAGATTGGTGAGAGCTAACAAAGACAAAAGCTTTTTATTATGTTAGTAAAAGGTCTTTGCGGTTATGACTTATGATACTATGTTGTCTTGCTTCTTTAGGTAAGCGGAAAGCGTGTTGGGATAGTTGGATTAGGGAGCATTGGATCCCTAGTCGCGAAAAGACTCGAACCCTTTCAATGCACCATCTCTTACAACTCGAGAAGTCAGAAACCGAGCATTCCATACCGATATTACCCCGATGTTCTCTCCTTAGCAGCAAACAACGATGTCCTAGTTCTCTGCTGCTCTCTAACAGACCAAACGCGCCACATTGTAAACAGAGAAGTGTTGGAGTCGCTTGGGAAGAACGGGGTTATAATCAACGTGGGACGAGGAGCACTGGTTGATGAGAAAGAGATGGTCAAGTGTCTGGTCCAAGGAGTGATTGGTGGTGCCGGTTTAGATGTGTTTGAGAACGAACCAGAAGTTCCCAAGGAGCTGTTTGGTTTAGACAACGTTGTGTTGTCTCCACATGCTGCTATGATCACGCCGGGGTCTTTGAGCAATGTTAGTGAGGTTGCTATGGCTAACTTGAAGGCGTTTTACTCGAACCAGCCTTTGATTTCACCGGTTCAATTGGATTGAGAGATTGTTCGGTTTAACCAAAGGGGATAGTAATTAAGACCAAAGGAGAGATAATATTAAGATTAAGGATCTAATGTGTAATTATGGGATTGGTCGTATGGAGTACGGACGCCATGAGGGGCTATTTGACTAAATTTTATCTATGAAAATATAAGTTATATATACAACTATTATACTTACAAAAATGAATGCAATATCATAAAGAAGAAGAAGAAGAAGAATTACGCACAACCACATTAATTAAAATAATTTCCCCACGTTAAATATATCTAAAAGTATTAGACCATCATTATCAGTGAATTTAAGAGCATGTGCATAGATGTTTCTTAAAGAGATCTTAGCAGGTGGGACCCGTTAAATAGTTAAGATCTGGATCTTATATTTCCTATTTAAGATCCAGATCTTAACTATTTAGTGTACTTTGGATACGTGTAACTATGATTGATGTGTTTTTAATTATTTTATTTTTGTTTTATTTTAAACTAACTGTTCATGGGTCCCAATGAATAGTTAAGAAATTTTGAAAGTTTATCTGTTGGACATGGTCTAAAGAGAGTTTTTACGGTGGGTCCCACCCTTTTTATTAAAATCTGTTTCTTACGTCTTCATTTTAATAGGCGCCTTTTTTTTTGCGGGTCCACTAACACGTGGCAACTCGCGATTGTCATTTTATTTTATTTTTTTTATAAAAAAATTCAGAAAAAAAAAAAAAAAAAAATTAAATACATAAAAATCAGCTCTTGCCGATAATGATGCTCTTAGATATGTACATAGACGCACGTATAGAGATGGGATAAAGTCGGTTCAAGAGCAACTTATCGAACTTGCTCGCACGTTAACTAGTCTCATATTCTAAAACTTAATTCAAACAATAATTTGACTTGTTATATTTCATTCTTATGTAGTATTTATATATGACAAATTCAATGAAAAACAAATCCCAATCAGCACGGACAAAAGTCTCCAATAAAACAAAAGAAGAAAGGTATAATGGCCCTCACGTAGCCACCACCACTATCCTTGAAAAGCCCCCCTCTATATAAGATTGTTCCCTAATTCGATTACTTCATCAACAAACAAACAATACAAACCCTAATCAAGAAAACCCTAAAAAGGGAAAACTAAAGATGGGTGGTCCAACCTCAAGTTCTTGTAGCTTCAACAAATTCTTCGCAGTAGTCTTTGTTGTTTTCGCCATATCGGGAGAGTTTGTAGCCGGATACTATAAACCAGGTCCATGGAAATATGCACATGCCACTTTCTACGGCGACGAGACCGCTAGTGAAACCATGGGTACGTAAAAATTAAATACAACTCTTTTATTTACTATATTTTCATATATATATATATATATATATATATAGTCAATGACATAACAACTCTATGTTTGCATATGCGTAGGTGGTGCTTGTGGTTACGGAAACTTGTTTAACAGCGGCTACGGCGTAGCCACGGCGGCGCTTAGCACAACGTTGTTCAAAGACGGTTACGGTTGCGGCCAATGTTTCCAAATGACGTGTGTGCAGTCGCCACATTGTTACTATGGAAAGCCATCAATGGTGGTCACAGCCACGAACCTATGTCCTCCAAATTGGTACCAAGACTCCAACAATGGTGGTTGGTGCAATCCTCCTAGAAGCCATTTCGATTTGGCTAAACCGGCTTTCATGAAACTCGCTAATTGGAAAGCCGGTATCATCCCCGTTGCTTACCGAAGGTACATAAACATTCTATATAGATACCAACTATTTATAGTCTATGTATAATAAATCATGGTATTATCAACGACTGGTTTCAGACACTGACTATGCAATTAATGTATGTTGTTATGTGATAATTTGTGTAGAGTTCCATGCAAAAGGGTAGGAGGCATGAGGTTTCAATTTCAAGGGAATGCTTATTGGCTTCTCATATTTGTCATGAACGTTGGCGGCGGCGGAGATATTAAGAGCATGGCCGTGAAAGGTAGCCGGACGAATTGGATAAGCATGAGCCATAATTGGGGAGCTTCTTACCAAGCATTTTCCTCTTTATATGGCCAATCACTCTCTTTCCGTGTCACATCTTACACCACCGGTGAAACCATCTATGCTTGGAACGTTGCTCCGGCTAACTGGAACGCCGGTATCACTTACAAAAGCAGCGCCAATTTCCGTTGAAATTACGCTTTTACCCTTGCATATCCAAAAGGGGTTTCTTTTTTAAGTTTTATAATGAAAGTTTCTGTGGCCTTTTTGTTGTTGTGGGATTATATATTGGCCCGGCTTTTATGTTATACATCTACATTTCTTTTTGTAATGTGTGTATGTTATGTAACCTAATTGTGATATAAGTTTTCATAATCAAGAGACTTTTGTTTTGTTATTAGAAGACATTAGTTCATATCTATAATGTCGGATAATAAGTACCCAAAAATACCAAGAACAATATAGCATCAGCTATTTAAAACATTGGTCAACAAGATTGATTCATTTAAACTTTTTCACAAAACTCTACTTCTTGGAGAGTCTCTCTCTCAAGATCTTCACACCCATATACCTACATGTAAATATTCAAGTCATAAAACATATTATAAGCCGTTAGTGATATATATATATATATGATTTTGAAATGATTTATTTAACCTGCCAAGCATCATAACCGTGGCTTGAGGGTTCGTCCCGGGACAATACCCAACGGTCGACATATCAATGACTCTAAGCTTGTCAATGCCAATAACCTTATAATCCCCATCAACCACTCTACCCACAACACATCCTCCATGATAATGCCAAATTGTCGTAACCGTATGTTGACAAAATTCCTCCGCGGATGGAGGCAATGACGCTCCTGGACCGCTGCGACGCGGCCTTAGATTCACGGGAGTACTTGCGGTTAGGTTAAGCATATGCTCGAAAGACATATCCGAATACCTATACCGCGCAAAAGCCTTAGATTGCACAACTCTCTCTATGGTTTGGATCCCTCTAACACATCTTTTTAAATCATCCGGGTGTTGGAAATAGTTGAAAGTCACATTTGGGTTATCATTCGGGTTTCGAGTTCGGAGCTCCAAATGACCGGTGGATAATGGGCCCATTACTTTTTCTAAAATGAAACCTCCTTGAAAAGGTTGGGCTGATGATAATTTAGGCATTGAATTTGACTCTAATAAAGTTGCCTTTGGAGAGAACATTGCATAGTAGTCTCTAGTGGATGAACCACTACCACCACCACCGCCGAAATTCTCGCCACCGGCGGCTTCAACATATGTTCCTTCGCCAGTAATTCCCACAACCTCGATGAGCGAGACCTCGACGGGGATGGGAGAAGGGACAAAGACAGCGTTCATAGGGTTGTCATACATGCCTTGACCTACATGGGGTTGGTCCATCACAACGGTAATGTTTTGAGCTTGTAATTGAGCCGATGGACCGACACCACTTAGCATCAGAAGTTGTGGGCTCCCAAGAGTTCCGGCCGATACGATGATCTCATTAAGTGAACCTTCTTTTAGGTAAGCTCTGTGGGCCTGACCGGTCCGGTCTTGGTACACAACTCCATGTGCTATAGGCTTTGTAGTACCTTAAAACATGTAAATAAATGTCAACCAATATTATAGTGTTTATTATTATATAAGCAAATCGACCAACATTTGTATGTATAGTGATGTAATAAAAAAAAAAAAAAACATTTGTATGTATTTATATTATAGCCTAATTAGTACATTACTACAACAAAGTACCTTGGGTCCGAAACAAGATCCGGTGTACGGTAGCATGCAAAAGGACGGTAATACCCTTGGGATCAGCGTATTCTAGCAAATCAGCGGCGGTGTGTCTATGACCGTTCTGATCAAAAATAGTACCGCCAAATTTGGTTCCGTTGATGTGATCATAAGTGAAGCCATTGTTAGGAACGATTCCAACCTCCAACAAACCATCTCTCACGGCGGTTTGCCACGGCCCCATCGGCGGCTGAAACGCCACTTTTGCTTCTACCCAACTATACGACTCATTTGCTAACGCTCCGTCCCACCCCATGTTCCTAACAACATTAAATTAATTCGATCGTAATAATTATCATTACAAATATAAATGTACTTTTGTACTAAAAACCCTAACTGATTTTGTCGATATTAAAATGCATTATAATTTTCTCTTATATTGATTAAGTATATAGAGTATAGTTTAAACAACAAAGGTATATATATTATGAACTAACCTAACGTATTTGGTTCCGGCACGTGTGTAAAACCCTGCGTTAAGAGCGCTTCCGCCGCCAAGAACTCTAGCACGTGCGTTAATGACACCGTCTTCAGATATGAAACGCTGAGACGGTGATGCCTCTGTCAAATCAGAGAGAGCCGCTCCGAAAGCCGCGAGTCTCGTTATGTTTGGGTTGTTGTACGGTGCGCCACCGCGTTCAAGAAGCAAAACGTTAGCGTTTTGAGACAGCGTTGCGGCTAGAGGGCATCCAGCGGTCCCGCCACCGATGATTATGTAGTCGTAGTAAGATGTCGCTGGGGTCCCTGTGGCGTCTCGCATGAAGGAATAATTTGGAGCTGTTTTAAAAGGGTAAAATTGTCAATTCACACTAACATAGTAACATGTTCATATATAGTCAAGAGTTTATTTGTGTATTTGAATTACCTTTGTCAGAAGAAGAAAATGGAGAGTGGAGTAAAAGAGAAAGAGCAATAAAAAATCTCCATGACCAATATACATTCATCTTTAACATTTTTAAAAATTTGAAGTTAAAATGAAATTTAGAGTTTCACTCTGTATATTTTTATGTTTTTATATATAGTTGTTTGTGAATGAAATTGTTTCAAACACTTTGTTATATATATAGCCTAGAGACAATAAAGAGTCCATCTAATTCTGAGGGAATGCAACATCAAGACTCTATGTCTATTTCCATGGACACGTGTCAAGCTAAGAAGCATATAAAAACCTTTAAAATATGTGTACATAATATTAATTTAAAGAAAATGCAAATTAGATGGAGTAGTATCATGAGAGAAGAAACTAAATTGGACCGATAAAACTTATAGGAAATGCATAAAAGAAACTGCTACCACTTAACCTGTCTCTCTTGGACATATACTAAAATAAATCTGAAAATAAGACTTTTGTATTAATTAAATTTTGAAATGTATTTAATGACCAACGTCCATAAGGAGACAGTTGGTTACAGTTAATGACCAACGTCCACAACTCTTTTTTGTACCAAAGTGTGGCCATTGGTTCATAATAAGCCCATTATGTTAGGTGGAACAATTAGTATGGTTTTGATAAGTAAAAGTGTAAAACTAATTAAAGAAAAAAATATATGCGTCTGCCGGAAGTCGAACCCGGGTCTATTGCTTGGAAGGCAATTATCCTAACCGTTGGACTACAGACGCTCAATGGATAGAAATACTTAAAAAGTAAATATATACGTTAGATATTGATATTTTCATTGGACAAAACATTCTCAACAAAAACAAATCTCTTTTGGTGTTTGTATTTTTCTAAAAATATAATGAAAAAACATATTTGCATTTGATTTTTTGTTAATGTTTGAAATTGAATTGCCTAGTAAAACATTTCGATCTAAACTACAAATCACAAAAAAAGAAAAAGTTATATGAAACAAGAAACCAAACATGAATTGATATGTTAATTATTAAACCAATGGCCTACTCTCTTCATCGCCACCTTCCTTGTCAAACTTAACCCGTTCCAAGTTACCGGATACTTGACCTGGACCCGGAAGTTTAGGTTTAGGGTTAGGATTTGGATCAGGAACCATCTTGAGAATAATGCCCATAGAGATGAGTATCAATCCCGTGCCGTGCTGTTCCGTTAAAGGCTTTGTGAATATCAAGTAAGATAGTAATAACGTTACCGCTTTTCTAGCCGTTGTTATCTGTTCCCCACAACCAAAATATACAAATAAATATTTATATCAAAGATACACATAGATTTAACATATGGTGTGATATGAAAGTAGTACTATTATTTATTTATTACCATAGCGGTCGTGGCTGCGCCAAAGAGGGCAATGAGAGATAGGACGGAGACTTGTCCGACAAATGTAGCCATGGCTTCAAACACCAACACTCCATACACATATGGATGCTACCCAAAAAGTCAATTAGTAAAAATTAATTTGTTAATAAATCACATTAGTCTCTTGTTCACTAACTATATATGTATAAGTTATATATATATGCTTAATTACTTGAGCACATGCAGTCCAAGCTGTGAAAAGCTCTCCCGTAAGTATCATCGGTGCAAGCAAGAACGGTAAACCAACTACTGTGGAGCAGAACAACATCTCCATCTAACATCAAACACAACAACAACAATAAAGAGTAGTTATTCGAAGACGAGTGATATATATTGTAATTAAACAGGAGAAGTGTTTAAGTTCTTTCTTTACTTGTGTTGTGTCGGGATTCATTGTGAATATGGCTTCTTGCAAGTTACCAAGAAAGGCGTCCATGATGAGAGCTCCCAAGATCATCATAACACCGATTACGCTGAAATTAGGGGAGGTATGGGCATCGGCTAATGTGAATAAGATTAGACCGATTACAAGTAGCATAGCTGATATGTACTCGTGGACCGGGTATTTTCTTCTTAGCCCGGGTATAAATGCTCCCATTACCATGACCGGCAAAACCTATACAAAAGGTGCTTAATTCAAAATTAGAAATCTTGCAAGAAGTACACAAATGATCCACACGTGAAACCAATACCCTTCTTGCTAACCGATAACACAAAAATGTATCGAGCAAGTGATTATACTTTCTTGATAATACCTTATATTATATGCATTGATACAAATTCCATATGATTTGAGGCCATAGCCATTACTAACAATCTAATAATGTAAGTAGTCTAGGACCACAAATAAAGCTGAACTTAGTCCTAAACAGAGATAAACCAATGCAAACACCCAAGAACAATACACTAACTATGCTATACATTGAACTAGTTTGATCTTAGAGATTAGTCTCATGGGTTTAACCTTGGTGGATTTAAACATGATTTGAGCAGGGTAATTAAGATAAGCTAATGAGCCTTTGGTAAGGCCATGGGATCCCATAAGAACACCAGAGAGTTTAACGTAAGTATTCCATGGATTGACCATTTGTTTAGTTGTGAAGCCATTTAGGTAGATCATCACAATGTACACTAACCCTTGCACAAACGTGAAATACCATCCATAACTGCAACACACACACGCACACATTTTTTTAATTATATTTTTTAATTTATAAATATTTAGTTTTATAAAAATTGGTTTTTAAAATATTACCTGAATTTGAGCCGGTTATACACATATTCCTGCAAATTTGAGAAGAAATAAAAGAAAACAGAGTGTTATAAAACATCTTAAAATTATGTCAAATAATAAAAGGTATGATGGTCAAATTTAACGTGTAGGTTTAACAAACATAGATTCCCAAGACTAGAGATTAACTTATTATATGAACAAGAAAATAAAATAAAAGTAAAATCTTGGAAAACTAAATATATTTTGAATTGATTGTGAGAATATCTAAGGGTTATACGAAAATAATCAAACAATTTTTGTTATTTTGCATGCCAAATTATAGCGCCTTTGTTTCCGGGTAAAAAGTCTTTGTTCTAATGAAATATTCTTAGAAGAACACCGAATTCTTCTCCAAAGCTTGAAAATTTTCAGAATTCCCTTAGGAAAAAAAAAAGACAGAAAAGAAACATAACATGCAAATACATGAATTTTCCATAGAAAATAAGCTCATAAGAAACATAACTCATTAATATTTCGATAATTACTGAAAAAGTAAATAATCCTGTAGATTTTATAATCATAATTAAAATAAAATAAAAAGAGAGAGGAAAAATTCGTAAACGAACCTCGCAAACGCCATTAACAAGATAACCAAAGAAGAAACCAGAAGAACATATTAGAAACTGTTGCCATCTTTGTTTATCAGAAAGGCTAATCCCAAATAATGTTCTAACTTGTTCTTCGTTGTTCTTCATTGATCTTTACTTTACTTATCAAAATTAATAAGTAAATAATAAAACAAAGGGAAGTATATAAATTGTAAAAAGATTGAAATATGATTTGTTTCCTTTTTCTCTTAGGATTTGTAAAACAAAAAAAAAAAGCGAAAAGAGTCAGTGATATATTGACAAGTAGATGAAGAAAGGTATATAAATCAATTCAAGAAAGAAACAAATATAATTCTCCTTTTGTAATCTTTTTTTCTTAATATATTCTTCACTGCCTTGCTTAACGCTCACGAACTTTATCAATAAATTAAAAAGAACTTTTTTGATACACAGAGATTAAGGATCTAATTGTCCCTTTTTCTCGTTTACGTTTGTATTTATCGTAACATTTTTCTATTATATATCAAAAAAGTTTTATGTTTATATATCTCTAACGGATTTAATGTTAATTGCAAAAATATCACGCAATATTAAATTGTATCCGTATTTAATAAACCTCGTTAAGTGGAGTCATCTTTGAAGCTTGAGCGATCTCGTGAGCGAATGATGAGCTGGCAATGCATAAGCGTAATCAGTTTTTGCCAGCCACGTGTACCACATTTAAGTTAAGCACCGAAACTTATGCCACGTCAGAAATTATTTAGGGCATTATTTATTTACTTGTTGTTGACGTCAGACTAATAAGAACCAATAGATAGTACACGTAGATCAAACTTCATATCAAATATATATTTTGTGAAAAGAACTACATCATGAGTTTCGTATACAACGGGCTTCAATAATAATTTGGGCCTATGTTCTCTATAAGATTTTTTTTTTTTTTTTTTTTGGTCAACAAAAATTTTTATTAAGCTTACAGAGAAGCATTGTTCAGAGCAACTAAGGCTCGCTTAGCAATCGAATCGGCCAAACAATTTGCCGTTCGTGGAATAAAATCAAATTTAATTGAACCAAAAGAGTTCGCAAGTAGGCGAATTTCGCAGAGGGTATTGTAGAGGTCAATGTGTTCTTCTCCCTTGTTTAGCAAGTTAACTAATACTTGAGAATCAGAAAAAACTTGGAGCTCTTCAAACCCCCTGTGATTGGCTTTTAGTAACGCTGCCAGTACAGCTTCCGCCTCCGCCGCTAGAGCCGAAGGGATATCCCTTTTACCCTCTAAAAATTCCTCCGAGGAGGTGTCTGTATGATCACAGAAAAAGTAGCCAATTCCACATGCTCGTGAAACCTTATCCCAAGCAGCATCCACAAAGCACGAAGGTTTTAAACTGACCTGGCTTTGTTCCTGATATTGTGGTGTTTGCGGCTTTGGAAGGAGATGTTGTGCCACTTGCCATGCTCGTGCATCATTTATGGCCTTAGTTAATACCTCGTCCTCTGAAAACTCTAGTGAGTTAAAGATTTGTTGGTTCCTTGCTGTCCATAGATTCCATAGGATCCACACATAAAGGTCTGCATTATAGATACCTGTTGGCGGTAAGTTTTTAACTTTTCTCATCTCTTTTAGTACTATGTGCAGATTTGTGGCCTCCAAAGGAATCAGAGGGGTAAACGGCGTTTTGTCCCAAACACGCCTTGCAAATGGGCAAGAGAGAAGAACATGATCTGTTGTCTCTATATGCCCACATCTTATGCAATGTTGGTCTACTTCCACTCCTCTGTTCCTTAAATTGCTTCCCACGGGGAGGGATCCCGTCATAGCTTTCCATAAGAACGTTTTCATTTTAGGTGGAGCTTTAGTTCTCCAAATGTTCTTTACCCAATTGAAGTTATTGTCTTCATTTGTAGCAATGTTACTCCTCTCAAGATGGTAACCTGTCTTTGTGGTATACTTTCCATTCTTTGCTGGTAGCCACGCAAGAACATCATTCCTAGTTCTGCGGCCAATCGAGATGCTTCTAATATACGTTTCATAATCCGGTAGTATCTCTCTTATACGAACCCAATCCCACTCGTTCGTTTGCTGGTTAATCAAATCCGAGACTCGAAGATCTTTACTCTCAAGTGTTGGTGGTCCCATTGGCCGGAGTGGTATCTCCGTTGAGAGCCATGGGTCTGTCCAAACTTTAATCTCTTCTCCATTGCTTACCAGCCAACCCAAACCTTTAATTAGAACATCTCTTCCCGCCATGATGCCTCTCCATCCGTGAGAAATATTTGTCGAGGGTTCACACTCCATGAAAGATGATGAATGAAAGTATTTACCTTTGAGTATTCTTGCTACCATGGAGTTAGGATTTGAAAGGATTCTCCAGCTTAGCTTAGCCAAGAGAGAGTCATTGAAAGCCGTGATCTCTCTAAAGCCAAGTCCCCCAGCATTTTTTGGAGTCGCTAATCTGTTCCATGCCACCCAACTCATCTTACGCTTCTCGGGTTTGTCGTCCCACCAAAATCGAGTAAGCACCGATTGGATTCTTTTAGTAAGCGACATCGGGAGCTTAAAGCATGACATCGCGTAAGAAGGAATAGCCGATAAGACTGCTTTTAGCATTACCTCTTTCCCGGCTGCCGAGAGGAAGCGAGAGGACCAGCTGAGAGCTTTCTGTCTTATCCTATCTACAATCGATGTGAAAATATCTCGTTTTCGCCGTCCAAAGTGTTCCGGTAAACCGAGATACTTCCCTGTGCCCCCCTCTTGGGTAATACGTAGGATTCTTTTAGCTGACTGTCTTCGTGACAGTGATGTCTTTGATGAGAAGGTTATCGATGATTTCCTTAGGTTTATTGACTGTCCTGAAGCATTCTCATAGGAGGTAATGAGTGATCGTAACGTCTTACAACTTCCGCTATCCGATTTACAGAAAAACATAGTGTCGTCTGCAAATAAAAGGTGGTTGATTGGCGGGCTGTTTCTTGCCACCTTTACTCCAGGTAGGTCTCCGTTTTCTTGTGCTCTCCTACATAAACCAGAGAGGACTTCCGTACACAAGATAAAGAGATATGGAGAAAGCGGGTCGCCTTGTCGTAATCCCCTAGTTGGTTTGACCTTGCCTTGCGGGGATCCATTGATGAGGAAGGTATATGACACCGTAGTGACACACTCCATAATCCAATTAATCCATATGTCATGGAAACCGAAACGCTCCATCACCTTCCTTAGAAAGGCCCATTCAATCCTATCATACGCCTTGCTCATGTCAGTTTTAACGGCCATGGCGCCTCGTATCTCGGCTTTTGATTGTCTAAGATAGTGAAGAATCTCGTGAGTAATCAGCACGTTATCAGAGATAGCTCTCCCCGGGACAAAGGCTGATTGGTTTTCGGCGATGAGACTCGGGAGGATAGGCTGGAGCCTTTTGGTAAGAATCTTGGCAATGATTTTGTAGAAGACGTTGCATAATGCTATCGGCCTGTAGTCCGGAACCGTCTTTGGCGCTTGTACTTTTGGAATCAATCTCACGTGTGTTTCATTCAGCCTTGCTTGGAAACAACCCGACTCAAAGAAACGTTTTACCTCCATAGATATATCTGGACCAACGATTGGCCAATATGAGTGGAAAAACCCGGCAGAGAAACCATCCGGACCGGGTGCCTTTCCCGAATGGATGGCGAACACCGCTTCCTTCACTTCCATGTCTGAGGGGATAGTAATTAAGAGATTATTTTGTTCACTCGTAATCATTGGGCTGATACTCTCCTGGATTACATCAAAATTATCCCTCTGGTTTGTAGTGAAAATACTTTGAAAGTATGATGATATTACTCTAGTGATCTCTTCCTCTTTAACATGGATGGTGCCTTGCTCATCCTCTATAGTCGTGAACCTGTTGCAAGAGCGCCTGTTGCGGGTTGTCGCGTGGAAAAAACCGGTGTTACGGTCTCCGCTGTGCAGCCAAAGGACTCGGCTTCTTTGCTTCCAATACTTTTCCTCCTCTCTATAAGCCTTGTCTAAAATGTCATTAAGTCTTGCAATTTCCGGTTGATCTGCCACTGGGATAGCAAGTGCCTCTTCTAGAGCTTTTTGGGTCGTACTGATCAATATAGCGCTGTTTTGATTTTGTTCTTTCGACCAACGAATTATTGCCCCTCTACACTGGCTTAGTTTAGCTTCTATCGTGGTCGCTCTTGTTTCAGTCCAGACCTCTTGTATCATCTCATAAACTTCTTCTTTTTCTCTTAGGCGAGAGTCAAAGCGAAAAAGTCCTTTCTTTCTTACTCTTGTGTCATCAAAGAAAGTCACAACCGGCCTATGATCCGAGCCTTCAAACCTGAGATATTCTGACCTGCCTGAAGGGAACATTTCGAGCCATGAGTTATTGGACAGAGATCTATCCAGCCTGGCATGGATCAGGTGGTCGTGTCTCATACCTCTCCAAGAGAGGTAGTTCCCCGCGTGCTTTACGTCCCACAGACCATTGCGTGCAACAAAACTTCTGAAGTTCACAAAGGTGCTCTCATGTCTTGCTGGTCCTCCTCTTTTCTCTGTTTGTTCTAAGATGTCGTTGAAGTCCCCAGTGAGCAGCCACGCCGAGTCTCTATTTGTAGCTAGCAGAGAGATCTTTTCCCATACTTCAAGTCGATTACGTTGAGCAGGTGCTCCATACACAAAGGTGGTGAAGAAGGTGTTGTTTTTGAAGGAAATATGTGTGTCTATGAAATTAGGGGAAGAGGAGATTATATTTAATTCAATATCTTCTTTCCAGAACAGAGCAAGTCCTCCTCCTATGCCCAAAGGTGGAACTGTGAAGCTATGTTTGTAACCCATCCAACGAAATACTTCCAACACAAAGTCATCCTGATTTTTAGTCTCCATTAGAAACATTATGTCCGGGAAAAGATTTAATCTTAATTCCCTTAGGCGTCGAACTGTCAAGGAGTTTCTTAGCCCTTGACAGTTCCAACTTGTTGTAATCATTGAGACTTGGATGGTTTACGGAAAACCATCGAACCATTACAATTGGTAGGTATTATAACCTTAGAAGAAGATACAAGACGTGACTTTACACTTGGAACCTCAAGGCGAGGTAAGTTAGCAGCTTTTGACTTTGTAGCCCTTAATGCTTCCCTTCTAGCTTGTTCTTTGAGCTTGTTTCTTTGGGTGGTATTAGGGCATGTTACCTTTGTTCTCTTTGTGCTGGAATTTGGGTGGGAGTCGTATAAGGTTTTCTTCTTTGTTATTCTTTTTAAAGGTACTCTCCTTTTAACTGCTTGTTCAACCTCCTTCTGCAAAATTTGCTCTGCCAAGGTAGGATTATTTTCCTCTAACTCTGGTCTCCCTTGGATAGTAGCTTCTGAGGATAGGTCTGATCGAATTCTCTGTCTCACACTTTTAGCCAGATAAGATTTTGGTTCGGTTATCGTATGAGACGAGGATATCTGATTAAGGGTATCTCTAAGGTCCCCAGCGACAACATGAAGGTTGGTTTGGACTTTAATTCCCGAGTTGAGTACCTTACTCACTACGTCGTCGTCTACCTCGTCATCTACAGCAATTCTCTCAAGGACTGGCCTGCGTGGTTGATCTTGACTAGGTTGTGATAGCCTTTCAACCATTGGTCTTCTTACTTTTGAGTTACTTGAACCCTCTTCTCTCTCAGTTGGAAGTAGAGGTCTGTTTCGTTTTGATGGTGGGGGGAACTGCCCATTACAATCTTCTGAAATTTGGTACGGATCACTACCTTTGTCACCTTTGTCACCTTGTCTAGTTGTACCAAAATCTTCATGTGTGTGATCTTGATTGTGATGTTTCCTTACCCAAGTCGGCTCAACGCGTGAGTAATGGCGCACCCTATTCCAGGGTAGTTCCTCTTTTTTAGAGTTTGAAAACTCTCTATTATACCGAGGATCTCTGTCATGGTAAGGTCTTAAGCTGGAAGGCTTTCTGTCTCTATCATATCGTTTTTCTGCTTCTTTTTTGTACGAGTAGTGGCGTCTGATCCCTTCACTCTCCCTGCGAGGTTGAGGATTTTGTTCCCATGGGGGAAGGAGAGGAGACCTACTCCTTTTTCTGCTCACTGACTCATATCTATTTGGTTGTGTACGGTACGTAGAGTAGTTAGTCCTTCTCCCATCATGCCTCTTCTTATCAGCTTCTAACCTGGTCAAGGTATTCTGTTGGCTGATGCCAAGGTACTCTCCTCCGTATTCTCTTGGCTCGCTGGGGCACTCTTTCTTCTCATGGAGGAGAGAAAGGCATATGAAGCAATGTTTTTCAAGCTTCTCATATTCGAACTCAAGCGATGTTTGGTCTCCCGTTGGGAAGGTGAAGACCTTCTTCATTATTAAGGATTTTAAGGCGTTGACCTTAACCCTCACTCTTCCCCTTCTGGCATCATGGTCGGAGACAACTCCCAGGTCATTACCTATCGTCTTGATTGTGTCCGGCTTCCAGTAATGGAGCGGAAGATTGTGGATTGTGACCCAAAAGGGAATTTGGCAAGGGAAGGAGTCAGAAATAATTGGTTCCCATCTTTGGAGAACTAGCATCCATCTTTTGTAGTGAAAGGGTGCTTTGCTAAGTACCATATCAAGATCTTCCTCTAGTTCAAATCTGAAAGTGAACTTTTCGCGACCTAGATCCTTACTTTCGACCTTACCTTTCAACTCCCAAATCTGCATGAAAAAGCTTATTATCGACTTAGGTTTTTGGATCTCTGGGAACAACGCTCTACCTATGAGAGTAAGCTTATTTTCTTCGATTAGGTCTGAGTTATCCTCAGGTGGCAGGCGAGTCGGTGTCTCCCGTTTCCATCTGTTTTGTCCTGTGATGTCTTCTTCTTTTCCCCGTCCTGAGAAACGGAGCGCCATAGATTCTGGATGAAGAGGGACGTAAAGTACGTTACTGGAGTTCTAGAGCTGGACTGCACGATGCAGTAAGGAGCGTAGAGAGTATGAGAGTGCTACAAGGTGGTTGAAAAAGCGAGAGATTCGAGCCAGATCTAAGTTTCTTTGGATCGAAGGACTCAAAACCTAGAAATCGCCTTTTCGCTTTGACCTAAGGCCATGTTCATCAAGGATGTTAAAGGACTTTTTAAGAGTGCTTATGTATTTGGGTTATGTATTTGAGTATTAAATTTAATGAAATCATGTATTATTCATAAGCATCGATGTCTATTGAAGCATTTTAAACTCTCATTAAGCTCCCCTACGTGTCAACATATCATTGGACAAAAAAATAAAAATAAAAAATAAAGTTCACTTTTTGTTTTCTCTTCTTCATGGATGATTCTCTCATTTCTTCCTCATGCTCGATTCAAAGCTTCGTCGAGCCATGGAGGTTTAATGCGTACATCATTCGATTCACTCTTTCTCCGTCGTCGGAACCCAAACCCAATCTAGATTTAGACAAAACCCACCGACAAAATCTCACCTTTAAACTAGATCTGAACTCGATCCGGATTCGATTCAGGTGGATATCCGCCGCCGTGTCGGAGAAGAACTTCACGACGAATCGATGAGAACCGGTTGGCTCGGAGGATTGGGCCCGAGCGAGATCGAAGCCGTTGGAGAAGAATCGCCGTGGGCGGTTGTGATTACGACCGAGTCGCGCTCGATTGAGATTTGACTTGTTGGAGAAGGGAGAGGATGGAGGAGATTGTGGTTGGGTTGAACCGATGCTTGTTGTCTCCGGTTAGAGTTAGGATGAAGAGATTTCCACGATTCTCTAATGTGCACATGGTGAGATCGAAGCAAAGAAAAAGATTATCGATCCATATGAAGAAGGAGAAATTTTAATCTCCCTTGATAAAGAACAAATTTTAATATAATGATTATGTATTTTTTTTTGTACAAATACACAAATAAACTAATTTTTTATTTTTAAGCACCCTTATATTAGTATGCTTTGATGAACATGCTCTAACCTCTATTTTTTCTGATTTTGTAAAATAAATAAAAATATTCAGAATTTCTTCTCTATAAGATTAAAATCTCAATTACTTTATAAAATGTATTTCAAGAACCTTCTAAAAAAAACTCAAGAAGGATATTTTCACAACTCACTCACAATAGTCTATCTTCAAATATTAGTAAGTGTAACTCCACAGTGACATATTATCTTCATAACTAATCTCTTCTTCCATGTAAACATTATCAGTCATGTCCATATACGATCGGGGCGGAGACATCAACGGCTCTGTCGCTAGTCTCATCATCGTCGTCGACACTTCTTCTTCTTCTTCTTCTTCTTCCGCATAACTATACAAATTCCTCTCTTCCGAACCAGAACCAGAAACAACATACACGTCATCGTCGTACGAGGGCAAAACCGTAATTCCGCCACCGAATTCAACCGGCCTAAACATCTCCGCCGCCTCAGCCGCGACTCTCCGTATAACATCTGGATCGGTCGATTCCGGCGCGGGTAGACGCCAGGCGGAGTCTGCGAAATTCAAACACGCGGATCTCCCGCGCAGAGCAAAAGCGGCTACGTCGTGTGCACGCGCCGCCATTTCAGCCGTAGGATAAGTCCCTAGCCAAATACGGCGCTGGTGTTTGGGCTCTCTGACTTCGCAGACCCACTTGTCGCCGTTCCTCCGCCGTATTCCTCTGTAAACTGGATGACGTGTCTCCTTGAAAACTATCCTCCCCGCTCGCTTCTTTGGTCTCATCTCGGCTAAAACAATCTCATCGTTATGGTCCATTGCTTACTTAAAGAACAATCAAAAATCTCAGGTTTTACTTGTTTTGACTGAAATTAAAGTTAAGTAACAGGTTTTTTAAATCGAATTTATTTTAATGGGTAAGCAGAAACTCTATGAAAAATTTGGTTTCTGTAAAAGGATTGGTTACAAAAAGGATTTAAATATTTGTTCGAATAAAAGGGATTTTTATGAGTTGTGTTCTGTTTTTTTTTGTTTAGTTTGGTTGGGAGTTATGAAGCAGAGGAGTGAAGGAAATATATAGGCTACGGTTATAATGGGACCCATTGGGTTGCGAGATCAACGCGTATCACACTTGTTTGGATTCACGGCTTTGCGCCACGTATGCATTAATTAAAAATAAACAAAAGGGTAAATGTATTATCGGCTAGCTGTTAGTGAGCTTGAATCCATTATTAATATTTATTTTATTGGGCCAATCGGGTTTTTGGGCTTTGGCCTATAGATGTTTTAGCTAAAAGTTAAAAAACGGACAGGAAACATCCTTCGAATCTTTGGTGATGCAAAAACTAAGACATTTAGAAGTTGGGTCCAGCTAGCGTACGTTGGACCACATATATATATATATATATATATATATATATATATATATCTAGTTTTAAGATATTATTTCAGCATTTGTTTTCTGGATATTGAACACGTGATTCTTTTCCTCATTAAGTAAATAAGCTATGAGTAACACGTGGGATTTCCGTGGGGAGTATTTCTTTAAGTATATTGTGTTATTATTTTACTTATGCATAACACGTGAGAATTAATTTGAATAAGTTATAAATTAATTTATTTACCTAATTTTATTTGAAAAACATTACCAAGGAGAATCGATCTATGAAAAATCAATTTTATAGTTTCACATGTTTTTCAATAAATTAATTAATTTTGGTAGTTTAGTAGGCTTCTAAGTTGTAATGACTACAAGCTCACACCTCTCTAACGTATTCTAATTAATTAGACCATCTCCAACAACAGAGAAACCCACAAAATTTCTTAACTATTCAGCGGGTCTATGAACAGTTGGTTTAAAACAAAATAAAAAAATAAAATAAAAAAAAACGGACCAATCATGGTCATGCGTATACATGAATAGTTAAGATCTAGATCTTAAATAGGAAATATAAGATTCAGATCTTAACTATTTAGATGGGCTCCACATGCTAAAATCACGTTAAGAAACACCATTGGACTTGCTCTTGGTGTTCCACTAAAAAAAACTTGTATGAGAAATAAATTTAACAAACAACAACCGGTAAAGTGTTAAAATTTAAGAGACAACAAGATTGTCGGCCAATAAGAATTAAGGCTTCATGCTGTCTCGTGAGTGTCACATGCGCGTGTCCTTCATTTTTTTAGGTGAACACTTTTAATGTGCAATTAAATTGTAACCTAACTGGCTAATTAAACATCGGATTACAACTTTATACTAAAATATATAGCGAACTATAAAATGTAATATGATCAGCAATTAAATTAAGCAGTTTGGATCGGTTTGTTTCCAATGTTACAGGAAGTTACCAGCTTGACAGAAGAAACATAACTGTTTATTCTTTTTTAAGCAGAGAGGGTTTTGCAGGAACAACATAACTGAGCAGGATCAAGACAACAGGTATGACTGTTCCAATGTAATATACACTCCTATATGCGGTGAGTGTTTCGTGCAAGCTTAACACCTGATATATTACAATTAACGAAATCAAATTTAGTGACTAAAAAGCGATTAAAGACTGATCAATTAAGAGTGGCCGGAGAGAGTAACATTTACCATGAAACCGACGGCTGAGTAGTTGAGAACCAAAACAGTATAAAGGAAGTTGATGAACACCATTAGTTTTATCAGCGTTGCTAGTTTCGAAGTTATTGCTTGTTGCCATCGGTAAATAACTGTAAAATAGTAACAAATCTATGTCAAGAAGAAGAAGAAGAAGAACAGAGATGATGTTAGCAAAATATCGAAAAAATCCAAGTAAAACTTTGTTTACCGCGTGACCCGGCAATCATCAAAGCTGACTGGACAAAGAACATCAAATAGCCAGGATACAGTCCCTGCAAGTTGGTTGCATTCAATGCGGTTTAGTTAGTTTCCAGCGAGGGACATATGAGATTTTTATATACAAACGTGTGTTCTTCCATTATTCTACGAAACCGAAAAAGGCGAAAACATTCAATTTACGATATTTGCAGGATTTTTTGGGTTTTAAAGGAATAGATGAAGAAAGAACTCACATGCCAAACCGCACTAACGGTTTGTGTAGCTAGTAACTGGAAGAAACCTGCTTTCTTCCCTGTCTTCACAAGTCTATCATACACATCTGTTTATAAACAACAATGTCAATCAGTAAATAACCTCTAGAGATAACTAATTCCACAGATCAACCAAATCAATAAGAACATTCTTCTAGTATACACTTACAGTGACGGAGCCATGTGCTGACTTGTATGTTCCATACAAGCGGAATCTGAACAGCGCTCTTAGCAAGTTCGACACCAAGAATGTCTACGTTCTTGGCACGGTCCCATTTAGCCTTCGATGAGGTTTCGTCTGCCCAACCACTGAAACCCAAACCAGAGATGATAATCGAAGCCTCTGAAATTGACCAGATGAAGTAATACTTCCAACGAGCAGTCAATCCCGACATGTATTGGTAACCAAATTTTCTCCAAAACCCCCATTCTTGGTACACGGGTTCAGTAAACCGAGTTAACGGGTATTGAGGGACTAAATAGAGATACAAAGCCATGCAAACCGCAGCTTGCAAAATAGCTCGAAGTGTAGCTCCATAAGGCGATGGCCTCTTTGTCTTTTCAGAAGTATCCCAAACCTAGAAAGCACACAAATTTTATAAACTCGCCTTAAAAGTTTAATGCTTTCTCGGTAAGGACAGAGAGTACTCAAGCAGAAGAAGAAGAAGCTTACGCCTTTTCCTTCGGTCCATTCGAGATAATCTTTCATTTCATAAACTGGACCAGCAAAATGGCTACCGCAACAGAGGCAGTAACCAAAGTATTCGATTAGAGAAGGCATCCGAATCAATCGGTTTTTCTTCTGAGATTCACGTAGACCTTCCTCTTTCAACATCCCATCATTGTAATTTATAGAACACGATATAACTTTCAGTGTTAACACCATCAACGCACCTAATACACATCAAAGAGATAAAACTCATAATCACTACTTTTCGACTAAAACTGAAACACAACAAACTCAAAAGAACAAAAACATATTTCTCTTGTTTAAGATCCATAACAAGATTAGGAGTTACCAGTAGAGTCGATTCCACCTTCTTTCCAAGCATCTCCACTCATGTAAAACACATGACTGCACAAATCACACCACAACATAATCATGTTCATGACAAAAGGAAGTATCTTTTGTTCATAGGATAAGCAAAAGTTCCGATTTTTAAGAGTACCATCCAATGAGATAAGCGAAACCCACGAAGAAAGTGATGACTCCACACTTGGATCTATAAATCGCCATGGAAGCATATCCGATCGTCATCGGAACAAGGAAGTGGAGGTTCGAAGAGAACCCAAACGACAGATAAGACAATAAAACACCCGAAGCGGCGGAATACAAGTGTTTACCGAGTCGACTCGGGACGATTCGCCACGCGAAGGAGACAGGAATCGTTGCCACGAAGCAGAGGAGGAAACGTAAGACGGAGACGGAAACGCCGATCGATTCAGCCATCGATTTCATCTCCATCGATACTATGATGATTGAAATCTAAGCTTTGAGTCACGACGGAGTTGCTCCCGGGAAGAGAAGCTTCTTCTTTCTTCAGTGAGAGTCTTTAATTTATAAACGAAAGCAAAAGTTTCACGTCATAATAAACCGATCAATTCCGGTTCGGTTTAGTTATAAACCGAAATAGAAATTGAAATTGAATTAAAAGCCCTAATTTCCTTATTTTTCCCAAATCTTACGATTATATTTATTATCAATACTTGTCTCGCCGTTTACCAACAGTTTCATCGTCCTCAAACCCTCGTTGTTGTTTCTACAGATTCTCTGTTAAAGTAAAGTTTTTTTAAGTTTTGTGTATAACGTTATAGTGTTTATGATCATGGTGGGTTGCTAAAGCGTTAAGCTCTGTTTTTGTTTTAGGGTTTCAAGTGTTGACATGAAAGGAGGTGAAAAGTTTGAACCGAGCTCGAGTAAGATAGTTTTCGATGAAAGAGAAGAAGATGATGAAGATGACATATCATCTCTGTCTTCTTCTGACGAGGTTAGGAAGCTTGTTATGCATTCTTGTTTGTTGATTTCATTGTTCTGAACAATCTGTTTTTTGTAATTGGTGGAATTAGGAAGAAGAAACAGAAAAGGAGTTAACTTTAGAGGAGATTCATAGATTGAGAGCAGATGGGTCACGTGCGGCTCCATGGAAATCAAACCAGCCTGTGAAGAAAACAGGTCCTGCTCGTGCTAACAAAAACAGGTACACTACACATTGTTTCTCTTGTTACTGTTTTTTTGATTTTTTGTGTGTTTTCTTTAGTTTGTTTGTTTGTTTGTTTGTTTGTTATGTTGTTAATCTTGGTTTTGTTTCATTTGTGATGGTTATAAAGACCAATGGAGCTGAGTTCTAGAAGACCTGTGAGTAGATATAGAGAGGTTATTCAAATTCCAAAGAAGGTAAGATAAGTTTAAAGCATTGAGAAATAAAAGTCTAAAGCTTTGTTTTCTCTTGTTTATTCTCATCAAGTGTTTGATCATGGAGGTGTATAACTGTTGATATTTTGCAATCAGGTGGTTCGTGATCCTCGCTTTGATTCATTGGGTGGAACTGTTGACCTTGATAGGTATATTAGAGATTTTTCTCTCGTGATCATGATAAAGTAGTTTTAGTTTTGCTCATTGTTCTTGGTTTGTGTAAATATATAAGATTTTTTTGGCTATCTTGTGTTTAGGTTTAGGAAGCGATACAATTTCTTTTTTGAGGAGAAACTTCCTGTGGAAAGAGAGGAACTAAAAAAGCAGCTAAAGAAAACAAAGGATCCAGAAGAGGTTGACAAATTGAAGAGCGAGTTAGGTTATGTTGTAAGTGTTCCTTTATATTACACTCATTACTTTGTTAAGTGGCTTGCGCTAAGACTTCTCTGATCATATGTTTCTTTACCCTTCTCTGTTTTTGTTATGATACCTCAGGAGAAAATGTTGAAATATGAGCCATCGACACAGAACAAAGGAACGGCAATACTAACAGAGCACAAAAAGAAAGAACGCGAAGCCGCAAAAGAGGGGAAGAAGCCTTACTATCTCAAAAAATGTATGTCCTTTTTAATTTATCACTCAAAAAGTCTCTGAGTTTGCCATATTTTGCTTGTCAACAGTTTACCGACTCGTTTTTTCTTCTTCTTATGCAGCGGAAATCCGAAAGCAAGAACTTATTGAAAAGTACAACACTCTCAAGGTATGTATATAAGTGTTGAGTTTACTCGAAACTTTTAAAGCTTTTTTGTAAGAAAAACAGAATCCTGAATCAGTTTATTTGTGGACAAACCAGGAATCTGGGAAGCTATCGTCGTTTCTTGACAAACGTAGGAAGAAGAATGCAACAAAAGATCACAGGTACATGCCTTACCGTCGAACCAATGGCTCAGAGATTTAGAGAGGGAGAATTTTGGTTTAATACCGATCCTTTACATTGGGACATGACTAGCTTCAAGGCAGTGTTTGTGATGTAGTATACTAAATTTTGTGCTGAGAATAAAAGCTTTACTTTCTTTTAGTTGCGTAATTTAAAGCCAAATCCACTCAAGTGCTTCTTACTTCCTAGTGTTATGTTGATTACTTGATTTTCTCAATGACCGGTTTATTGTTTTTAATATTATCTTCTTTTATGCTTTATAATAAAACAAACAATGCTAATTCAACTGGTAAATTTAAATACACTTAGCATGTCTAATCGTGAGATTTGCTCACCTTGAAATTAGTCGGACATTAGTGATACATGAAGATTTTAAAAATGAAATTATAACATCCAAATCAGAAATTAAATGGAAAACATAACTATACTTTAATAATAATCGTATAACCGGTTTGAAAACGTTGACCAACACCGAAAATTTCGCTATCCCTATTTATAACAAAGAACGATCCCACACAAAAAAAAACCACAATATTACTAAATAATTTGATCAATTTTACAAAAAAAAAAAGAATTGAAAAAGATGGAGAGCAAGAATATGGAGATGTTGATGACAATGATGTTTGTGATAGTAATGGGAAAATTTCTGGTTCAGACAGAAGCTAGTTATAGTCAATTTAATGTTTGTTATTCAGATTGTCTTGTTGTGTGTAGAACTCATACGAACTTTCCAAAATCAGTTATGTGTCCATTCACATGTATCATGACTTGCATTGTTCCTACTTTACCAAGTCCTCCTCCTTCTTCTTCTGATTTGGATTTAGCAAACAAAATCGATAACACTAATAATCACTTTTGTAAACTTGGTTGTGCTACTCTTCATTGTGTTTCTCTTTCTTCTCGTCAAAATCCAAGTAAGTTTTTCATATTTTAGCATCAAAGTTTTTCGTAAAAGTAAACATTTTATGTAAAATATGTTACTTGTGAGAATATATAGTTAAATATTGCACGTAAATTATGTCTATTGTCATGTTTGGTACTTTAAAAATTTGTATTTAGGGTTTAGTTGTTGTTGTTTTACGGACAGATGTGGATGAAGTTGCAAAGTGTGTGGATTCATGTTCGGATAAGTGCTCTAAGGAGAAGAAAAAATGATAATATTAATTTGTTTGTTTTATGAAACAAAGATATATGGATTCTTAATTTGTATTGATGCGATATTCAAACCAAATGGGTGTTTTCCAATTTTTGCATATTGTTTCATTTGATAACTTATTTTATTTTTATAATCAGTTTAACTTCAAACTACATTAATTTTGTTATTAATGACTAAATACATATAGAATTTGATACCATAACAGAAAGAATTAAAAACATAACAAAATATGCTACACGGCGAGAAATTTCTTTAAGACAATATATTTTTTGTTGTAATGATTGCTTTGTTTCTTGCATTTGAGTAGAGGGATCAAGCATTTTACCATATTCTATTCACATAAACTGTACAACATAGTCAGAGATGTTGAAGCAAAACACAGAATCAGACATAAAACCAACTATTAGAGAGCTATATTATGAAGATAAAGAGTCACTAAGATCATGGGGATAAACAGTAGTTTATGGTGGCTAGAGACTTGGACGAAGCTCATGTGTATGTAGAAGCTGGTTTTTGTCAGAAGGCTCGACAGAGCGTATTAGTCGAGGTCAAGTTAGAAGAGTGTTGCTGTTCAATGGGGTTGTTTGTGGGGCTACAGACTCTGCTTCTCTTTGGTTCTGAGATCCTCACGTTGGAGATTGCAACCACAAGCACATCTACTACACCGCTCTCATCTTCTTCCTCCTCCTCTTCTGTGTTGGAGAATGAATCAGTTGGTGTATCAGATGTTGACCTCTTTTCTCTGTTAGCTCTGTTTAAGTCAGTTATCTCTATCGGACTGCGAATCTGGAGACACGGAAGAGTTCCTGCTTGATTCTTGTTTTTCGACTTGATACACATCGTCTTGAGTGTTCTGTCTGTGTAAAATAGTATCCATGGATGCCCTGAAACACGGCGAGACATGAGGTCAAGTTAGAGTAAGCATTAAAACAACAACAAACGAAACATGTGTAAAAATGGATATTGAAGTCAATGATGCAATTCAAGGAGCTGGAGGAGATCAAAAAGGCTTACTTAGCACTTCATCCGCTGTGATTCTGGCAGATTCTTCCCTTGTTAGCATTCTCGACAAGAGATCACGTGCAGGTTTGGACACGGATTCCCACACTCCCGAGTTGAAATCAAGCTTCACGTTTTTGATTGCTTCGAAAATGGCATCCAATGAGCCTCCCTTAAAAGGAAGTACACCAGACAGAAGAGCGTATAGGAGGACTCCTGCACTCCAAATGTCGACTTTCTCTGAATAATTTTCAGAAAGAACTTCAGGTGCAACGTAAGCAGGACTTCCTGCTAATCCAGACAATGTCTGACCTGCAAAAAACAATGAACAAGCATGTAAGTAAAATCTTGACAGCTCAATTAAGCTACAAAAGAAACGGTCAAACTCTTATCACAAGTACTATTTGTCAATTAATATCAACAAACCGCAATACTTACTCAGAACATCTAAAACATGCAAGACAACAAAATTTGTAAGGATTAACACCTGGATATGATTACCTTTTGCAATTCTCATGGCGAGGCCAAAATCAGCCAGTTGTATCTTTCCAGCAGCCGTTAGTAGAACATTCTCTGGCTTGATATCTCTGTGCACTACTCCCATTGTATGGCAATAACTGATGACTAGCATGAGGTCCTTGAATATATTAGCTGCCCGTTGCTCAGAATACCTGCCCACTTTGACCATCTGATCAATCAAACGTCCGCCTGGACACAGCTCCATCACAAGATGAAAACAATCCGACTCTTCATACACAGCATGTAATGTGACAACCCGTGGATGACCAGACAAATGTTGCATTATCTCAACTTCTCGGTGAACAGACTCTTCCCCTTTCTTCAGAGTTTTACAAGCAAAGTCGACACCGTTGTTCTTCGACCTACAGATCCTGACTGAACCATACTTTCCCTTTCCGATATTAGGACCGAAAACATACTCATCGTCTATCTTATTCTTCCTACCAGTCTGTGTAGAAACATCTATGCACCCAATCTTCCTCTTCAAACCCCTTCCTGATGAAACCAAAGACGATGCACCACAAGGAGGCGCGGTAGCAACGCCAGCTATTCGTCTCTTAAAGGAACCAACAGACTCTTCAGCATCAGTCTCCTTGCACCGCTTCTTAAGCCTAGCGTAACCTTCTAATGAAAAATGCGACTTGAAGTTGAATGATCGCGATGCAGTTGTACATGATAACTCATCTGGTAAGATCTCTAAACCCTCGGTTTCGATACCTTTCCGCTTCTTCCTCATCAAATCAGCTAGAGCAACAAATCTCCCCGCATAGAACGAGCATCAAAATCACATGAAAACGGCGAGTCTTTTCTCCTACAAAGTCAGGAATAAACGTATTAGTCATCAAAAGCAACTTCAAAAACACAAATCCCATAAAGCCAATCGAAACAATAGTACACATAGCTTTACAAGCACAATCTAGAAAGCAAAGGAAAAGACGAAACTTTAATGAATCAGAAACTACCCACAGATTTTCGCGCGAAACCCATTACTTTCACGGAATAAAGAAGCTTAATGCTAGATCGAAACAGCTAAACACCTTCATCTCAAGCTCAGAGAATAGAGAAGATAAACAAACCTCGAGAATCACAAAAAGGCGTCTTTTCTCCGTCGATCAGAAAGTAGGAAGGGACCCAATGGAAGTGAATCGATACGAAATTGCTGATGGATCAGAGAGGAAGAAACTGGTATGAAATCGAATATCGACGAAGATCGAAGAGGGAGAAACCCTAGCAATCTCGACGAATTGGGGATAAAAAAAAAAGAAGAAGCTAAGCCTGAATCATGAAAGATGTTTGTTAAGAAGAAGAAGATGTGTGATTTAATATTTATATCTAATCACTAAACCGGTGCAATATCGGTCGTCTTAAACCCGGTTTATGGTCAATTACTTTGACTTTGTTTGGCTGTTACTTTGACTTATTTAATGAAAGATTTTGAATAGCGTCACTTTAAAGTTTCCAATGTGTTTCTTTTTTTTATCAACTATTAGATAGTTTTATTATGTGCAAATAATATAATACTACAAAGAAAGGTATTATATGTTTGTGAAGGGTTTCTTATGTTGATTACATTTAACCATAGGTATACTAATATGATCATATACAAGTCTCTTCCAAAATTAGCCGCACGTGTCAGAATAGGAAGCAACTTATACCTGTCTCGCTTTCCCAATTCGATACAAAAGGAGGGATTATCCACTCTTGCTTCTTCAACGTAACATACATCATCATCACGAGGCTTAGATGGACAATAAACCACAGGGACAGGCTTAGGACCAAAAGACTTGTGCTTCAAGTTTCTTGGATATAAAGCCATCTTTATCTTCCTTTGATTAGGTTTCTCTTTATTAGCACACGGTGGCTTATTATTGTACTTGATGTGGTTCGAGTCAGGGAACACACCTTGTCGCTTCAAGAAACTATGTAATGGCTTTATGGTAACATCGGATGATTCAATATGATGATGGTCTATTGAACCATGGATCTTTTGAATGGTCATAAACATTCCTTGTTGTTGGTTTCGCCGGAGTAGTCATAGTGTCAACTAATTAGGGTTTACCAAACTTTCATAGATATGTAATTTGACCCTTAATTAACAATGTTAGACCACTAATATCAATGTATTTTAACCCACTCTAAGCAATGGGACCGTAAACTAAAATAAAAACTAATTCTAAAAAATCTAATCTAAAAGGCGGCCCACGATTGGTTTTTTTTTGTTGTATATTTTCAAAATAAAATAAATTTTTTATAAGAGGTTTTGTCAAACTCTAACCGATAATTATGCTCTTAGTATTTATAATTTTTTAAGAGCAAAGTTTTTTCCTTTTTTCTATGTGGTTATCTATTTCCTAATTCTCTTTAAATTAACATTATTTTTTTAAATAATTATTGCTACTTAGGGTTATGAAACAAACAAAAAAATAGTAGATAGACGTTTTCGGCTCCACGCTAATTCCTTTTTGGCATTTTTCTTTGTGATTTTCCATTTTTCTACTCTATTGCCTAATGATCCTTTAATTAATTTTATTAAACCGCATGTTTTTACTTGATCCCTTCAAAGTTTTCCTTTTTTTCTGAAGTAAAATGTAGAGTCACGTCTCTAACAATAAGTTTGAGACTTAAAACGATTCTAAATGTAACTTATAAGTCATAAAAGATTCAATCTAGTTTCATAACCACTCCATATAATATTACAGTTCAAATCTTCGAAACTCAATTTAGTCAAATAAAACAAAAGAAACAATAAGCTCACAACAGAAGCTTTTTTACTCTTAAAAAAGCTTTTCTATAACAACATTCTATAGAAGGCTAAAGAAGTGCATCAAAAACTCTGCCTTAACCTCTCACACCTCCTAATCCAACTCCGGTTAGAAACATTAAAACCCGCTTCAAAAGCTCTTTACTTTACACGAACTCGGGCATATAATCACAGAGTCTAGAGACAATCCACCTTTGGTATGTGTACAATCGATCTGAGTCATCGAAAACTTCACCTTTGTCGATAACCTTTTTGATTCTCTGACCACAAAGTCTCCTGCATGGTAGTGATTCCAGCTTCCACGCTCCGTTAACATGCATTTGGAAGAGGAGTACTGACCATCTTCGGTCCAGAGCTGGAACCGGACTGGTTTAATGTCCCAACCGTGGACTTGTTCGGTGTTACAGACACGTCGACCAAACCGCTTGCCTGACTGGCCTAGTTGAAGCCTGAAATAGATGCTGTATGTACCAACGGGGAACGGGATATCAATTTCGCCATTAACTTCAAACCACCATGTTTGTTGCAGATAAGCTATAGAAGAGAACCTACAAGCATCGATAAAAAAAACGGTTACTTTTAAAATCAAAGAAAAGAACATCTCATTGAAAAAAAAAATGTTAAACTTTGACTTGAACATATGAATGTTAGACCATAACATGTATCATAATGAATCCACCCCCAGATATATTACTACATATGATCTGTGTAACAAGCTTGCATATAAAACCACATGATCAACACACACATATTAATATAGAGAAACATACTTGTGAAGAGCTTATGGTAGGCAAATAAAACCAAACACATTAAACATCATGCACATAATGTGAGAAAGGAACATACTTTATAGATTTGGGTGAGTAATAAGACAAAATCAAATAAAGAAAGTGAGCATATATGGATTGTTCTCACCTAGATTCATCTGTTGGGATATGACTCCAATACCTACGATCATCAATACCTGTAATTGATAATCCTTTAGCTGATATGCTTAAACAAACACCACCTGTTCTTTTATCTATCCACACCTTCTACACAAAATCAAATACAACACACACACACAAGGCTTGTTGAGACTAAAATCTTTAAAAGGATAAAGAACACATAAGAGACAGACCTTTTTGCCTTTGTCGAAAGAGTTGATCTTGCTTAGACAAGCATAGATGTCTCTTTTCTGCAGATTTTCAGGGAACCCACCAAGTAATTTCTCGATAATCTCCCTGTAAGTCGTAGGAAGCTTCGATTCCCAGACGAAATCAGCCCATGAGGCTCCTCGAAAAGCTCTATTGAGCTTCGATAAGCCACAGATCTCGACGGGATCTAACTTCTCGATGATCAGAGCCACGCAACCCTCCGGTAAATCACCTAAACCGGGTTTTGTCAGGTTCCGATCATCGGAACAAGACGAATCGTTGTTAAGACAAGAGTGACTGACGCCCATTAGAGAAGCAACGATGAACAGAGAAAAAAAAAACTTTGTGCGAGATCCAAAAAATCTCAAAGTGGGTTTTATGAAAAATGGATCTTGATGATTTTGAAAGAAATTTATGAGGATTTTATGGAGAAAGTTATGAACTTTCGTTGTGGGTTTCGTGAGAATCAAAGGGATTACTCAAAGAACAGAGAGCAATAAGGATAAAGGAAAGGGTTTGGTGACAGACAATGGTGAATGTGGATCGTGTCTTAATAAATATATATATATCTTTTAGATTCTCTATATTATGTTTTAATATCATAAGATTAAGGAAAATTATTAATTAGCTTCAAGTACATTACTTCTTTTAATTAAAATCTTAAGATATTTGTTTTTTTATCCCTTTTTCTTAGTCTTATCTAGAATTAATTTATTTTATCCCTCCAATGGAAACCTATTCATGAGTTTAATAAATAAATAAATAAAGAGAAATTTATAAAACTACCCTTTTTCAACCTTTTATTCATAAAACTACGTTGTTTTCACCTTTTATTCACAATACTACGGGCTTGATTGGAAAGGGCTTTAGAAACTTTCTAAAGCCAAAATTTAGTCTAAAGTCAATTTATAAAGCCAATCAAGCTTTATCTTATTTTAAAATCCTACAGCCCCAAAAATAAAACATGACTTTAGAATGGCTTTAGAAAGCCATTTTTCTACAACCTAAAAAATTGTGCTTTACAAATCTTTCAAAGCAAAATATCACAATATTACTTATCAATGTTAACATATCCATACAAAATACATATATAACATATATTATAACTATTATAGTTCATGATAACATATATACGTATGTTATATGTTATTTTTCAACTAATATATAATTTATTGGAAATTTATAAAGTATTCCATATATATATATGTATATATAATACTTTTTTCAACATATATTTGTGTATATATATATGATTATCATTTATTTTTTAAATTTTAGATTGTATTTTTATTTTGTTCTTTATTACAAATGTGTATATATACATAACATATTAATGATGTATAAATATTTTATAATTATGATACTTACTATATAATTTTAATTTTTAAATAAAATTCTACATTATTATTTACAGCATTATCAAACCAATCACATTTTTTTTTTAAACTCACAGCCGAAAATCTAGAGTCAAAATCTTACAGCAACAAAATCTAAAGCTACAGCAAAAAAAACTACAACAAAATTTCTACAGCCAAAAGCTAAAAGCTACAGATTCAACCAATCGGACCTACGTTCTTTCGATCATTTATTCATAAAACTATACATAGTTTAACTAGTTCTTTTTATTCAACACAAAATGTTAAAAATTTGGTTAACACCACATCAATATGCCTTTAACATCATCATTCTTGTACTATATTTTTATTAGATAAAAGATCTTAGATATTTAATTATCACAACTCACAAGAACCCTTGGATATATGCAAGTCGACATAAAAAGAGTTGATGACGATGCTTAATTCTTAAAATAGTTTCTTGAACTTGATTATGACATATTAATTAACGTATGACTTATAAAACGACGATGAATATTATCCTATAGATATCTAAACATCAGAAAAAATCAGAAACTAATAAATGAAGAATGAGATGTGAATTGGATTGGTTATAAGGAGAAAGAAACAAAATGTCTAAGTGTAGTGATAAGGACATGTTACCATAGAAACACAAAGTACGCAGGAGACATACTTTTGTACATTAAGATTTAAGATGAAGGTAAATGTAAATTTTCCGATCAATCAACAAATATATGTTACAAAGAGCAAACCAAACTATAAAACAGTAAAAAATGAAGATGTTTTTACTCTTTTTTTTTTAACAGCAAGGATGATAAAAATCAACAAGACCATTTTGAAGTAGACAAACAATCTATGTGATGACACCACTCACAATATTTGTTCACATTCTCTTCTCTCAATAACATCACAATCCCAGCTGCTAAACCAGCCACAACCAAAACAGCCGCGACAAAGACCAACATGTACTGGCACGGATTATACTTTGAGCTGCCACGTCCACCGTACTGAGAAGAGTTCCGAGACTCTTCCCATCCAAACTGAGGCCGGATAAGTAGTACAAACCCGAGGAAAAAACCAGTCAAGAAACCACCAATGTGAGCAAAGTTATCAACCCAAGGTAGCAAGCCTATAGCCAAATCGATTGCGACTATGAACAAGATCGTGAACAAAGCTGCTAACTGGAGAGATCAAGAAACTAAACAATGTTAACATTGCGGTTTATACTAGCTTTTTTTCTCTTGTGAAAGAAGAGTGGACATATAGTATAATACCTTGTCCGCGTAGATAGTCCAGTTTATGAGAAGCTCTGATAACATAGCTCCAAGTAGTCCAAGGAGAGCACCAGAGGCACCAACAGAGATCTTGTTTTGAAGGAAGAGAGAGGAGAGAATGTTCCCACCGAATCCGGATACCAAGTAGATGATCCCAACTCTTACTACAAATAGTGTTTTCACATGACATTTTTGAGTTAATGTATAGAAACACAGAACAATGAGAGGTTTTGTGGTGAAACAAGTGGTTTGTGCAAAGACTTACTGAAGCCAAACTGTTGCTCAAGGCGAATACCGATGATGATAAGATCGAACATGTTGACAATAAGGTGAATGATACCGGCATGGAGCCACATTGATGTCACTAGCCTCCATTTTTCGTCGCCTTTCACGACTTTTGTCAACTGCAAAGCTCCCATTTTCTCCAATCTGAAACCACAATTGAAGTCAAGAGTTTAGATTCATGTTTGATACGAATCTTGTGGTTTAAGAAAACATAACACAAGGCACAAATCAGTGAGCTTTTATCTTAAGAACATAGTTTTTCTAGAATTCAACGTGACATTTAAACAGTTTAATCTTAAAAATGGTAGACTTTTGAGATACCCACAAGTTTGAACTTGAATTAGTCAAATTCAAAAAGCAAATAATGCAAAAAAAGTCAAAAATTTTGAAATGACCCACAAGCCTAAACCTGATTTGCTTGTCATTAAATGATCAAAAGTGATTAAAATCTTAAAACTTGGTGAAAAAAGATTAAAAGACTTTATTAAGAAACTTACGTTGAGGAAGATGGGCCTAAGAAAGGGTTCTCTCTAAAAGGCTGAAAAGAGAACCTACTTAGAAACTTTGCTACGCAATCTCCGTTGCGGCCAGCGACCGTCTTGGGACATTCGTTGACGAACATGACGACGATGAAGACGGCAACATTAGCCAAAGCGATAACCGTAACTAGCCACGACGTCCACTGTGTTTTGCCTCTCTTCTTCTTCATACCTCTCTCCACATCTCTACTCGACATTCTCTTCGAATCAAAAGAAATCTAAAATAACAAAGGAATAATTAACAATTTGAGATCTTTGATCATATGGAACAGAGCAACGATTGTCAAAGAGAAGACGTGTTATCGATTTGTATTTTAATAATATTAATTATGTTATCATCGTTATTGTATTTTTTATAGTAATATAGTAAATGTGCGAAAGTCTACGAGCGAAAATGTCAATAAGACATATATTGATACAAAGTCTTACAATATGTGCCTGCACTATCCGGTCTCAATAACAAGTCCGGTTTACTAAACCGGATAAACTAACTCAATAACAAATCCGGTTTACGACACCGTTAGAGAATTTGGTTGAGTTTATTATTTTGCATTAAAGAGCCTTTAAAAAATGTTAAAATACCAATCACAAACACATTTATTATGTGATGTAATAAAAAAACACATATATTATGATGTGATAATAATATAATTAACCCATATTTTGTTTTGAAAATATCATTAAAATATTTTTTATATCAAAAATTAGTAATTTATAAATGATCAGAAATACAAAAAATGAGTTTTAACATTTTTAAATTTTAATTTGTTTTATTTGGATTCGCTATATATTATTTATGGTATAATTTTGAAAGGTGTAGGATATAGTTTTGAAGATTTTGGATGTAATTTTAAAAAATTAATATTTGTGATATTTATGAGAATTTTTTTTAATGGTATTTATAATTTTTTTGAAAATGTGTATGTGTTCGATTTTTTTTTATTTAATGCGAGGATTGTCGATAGTTAACTAATGTTAATACACGTGTCATTTTTCTGGCTGTCTTGCTGTTGACTGTTGACTAAGGGGACCACACGAGTTCTATTAATTGATTAATTAAAGATATAAATATCAATATTTGTATTTTTCCCATTCGTCAAAATAGATTTCCTGCCAAAAAAACTCTTCTTCATCGTCGTCGTCTCTCTCTCTATGTGAATCATCGAAACCCTAGCGATTTCAATTTCGTTTTCTCAGATCAAATCCTTGCCTTTTAATGGCGTAACGCTACCCGAATTTCAACGATTTAGGTTTTTTTTTGGGGAGAAGAATCTACAGAGAGAAACAATGTCAACGGAGAATTCTACATCGTCTTTATCTCGTCATCTTTCCTCCGACGCTATTGATCCAGCACCGTTGCTATTGACTGGCGGCGATGATAACGAAGGAAGCAACAACGGAGGAGGAGGATCAAGTCACGGCGGAGAACGGAGATCCGCGAGGAGACCTAGGCTTAGGGAGGCGGCGAGGTTTTTAAGCCGTGCTAGTAGCGGTCGAGCGATGCGCGAGCCGTCGATGGTTGTTAGGGAAGCAGCGGCGGAGCAGCTAGAGGAGAGGCAGAGCGATTGGGCGTATTCTAAGCCTGTGGTTGTGCTTGATATTGTGTGGAACCTAGCTTTTGTCTCTGTAGCTACGGCTGTTTTGGTTATGAGCCGAAACGAACATCCGATTATGCCGCTTAGGGTTTGGTTATTGGGGTATGCTTTGCAATGTGTGTTGCATATGGTTTGTGTTTGTGTTGAGTATAGGAGGAGGAACAGGATGAGAAGTAATGCGACTCCACCACGGTCACGCTCTTCTTCTTCTTCTTCTTCGTTGTCGTCTTCTTCGTCTATGGAGGAAGATGTTTTGGGTTCTAGGAGGAATTCAGATGAGCAGGACTTGTCGCTTGGACAGCTAGATAGCGAAAGCAGCAGGTGTGTAGCTACATTTGTTGATGTAATTAAGCAAAGAAGATGTTTTGATGTGTATTTTGGTTAAAGCTTGTCTAGATGTCAAATTACAGATGTGATCTTTGGTTTGTTAGCCTTTAGGAACTCAGGCTAAATTGTAGTGGTTACTAAGCTAGAGCTTTGGTCTGCCTTTAACACAAAGTGTCTATCTTTCTGTTTTCTTTATCTCACATGATGTTTCAAAAGCAGTGTTGCAAAGCATCTGGAATCAGCCAACACAATGTTTTCATTTATATGGTGGATCATTGGATTCTACTGGGTATCTGCTGGTGGCCAACAGTTGGCACAAGAATCCCCACGGATTTACTGGTTTGTCCTTTCCTCCATCTCCAATATTCGTAACTGTTAATAAACTATTATCCTCCCTTGAGTGTCTGAAAGCCCTGCTTATTGCAGGTTGTCTATCGTCTTCCTTGGTTTTGATGTGTTCTTTGTTGTATTCTGTGTTGCCTTGGCCTGCGTTATTGGCATTGCCGTTTGCTGTTGCCTGCCTTGCATCATTGCAGTTTTATACGCTGTTGCAGACCAGGTCCTTCTCATAACCAATTCATCTTATATCCTAAGTCTATGCATTGTGATATTTGTTTTAACATGACATGATTGAAATACAGGAAGGGGCTTCTAAAGAAGACATCGAGCAGCTCACCAAATTCAAGTTTCGAAAATTAGGCGATGTCAACAAACTCACTAGTGATGAAGCACAAGGAAACACCGAGGGAATAATGACCGAGTGTGGTACAGATTCACCCATTGAACATACTATTCTGCAAGAAGATGCAGTAAGTATACTCTATAACACACAATTCACATAGATTATGCGTCATGATTCTTATGATTCTGCATTATAGGAGTGTTGCATCTGTCTTTCTGCATATGAAGACGGGACAGAACTAAGGGAACTTCCTTGTGGCCACCATTTCCACTGCTCATGTGTGGACAAATGGCTATACATAAACGCGACATGCCCACTCTGCAAATACAACATCCTCAAGAGTAGCAACTTGGAAAGAGAGGAAGTCTAGAAGAAAGAAACAGCTTGCTTGGTCATATGAGACCAGCACACAACATGTGATCAGGAAACTTAGGGTTAAGTGCTAAAACCCAACCGGTTCTTTTATAGATATATATAATGGGAGTGTAAGTGATATGATATCTATACAAATTGTTTGTTTTCGGAAACTAATCAGGTTTGTACATCTGTGCCTATATCTTCTTTCACTTGAAACGACTCTTTTGTATTATTACCTTATATATATCTCTGTCGGCTTCAACATGTTAGAAATTTTCATGATCTTTATCAAATGTTTTGTTATCTTGCAGTTCTATATAACACACAAAGTTAATTTGATAAGAAGAGTTAAGACAATTAACTTGCTATTTATTTACTCAAAACAAATATTTGACACGTTCGATACATGGTAAACAAAGCATAGCTATATTTTGTGTATAACACTTTTCTTTTATGGTATTGAGTTATTAGAAAAAGAGTAAATTTCAAAGCTTCTTTTGGTAACCCCATGGATTGTTGTTTGCCCATTTCCACTGATCTCTGCACATCTCATTCACTCCATACTTTGCTCTGATAAGAATTAAACAAAATTTAATATGGTTAAAAACAACTTAACCTCTAAAATTAATAGTTAAGGACTTAATGGTTAAAGATTTGAACTTACTTCCAGCCAAGTTCTCTCTCAGCTTTCTCTGTTGAAGCATAAACTTCTGTTGCATCTCCTGACCTTCTCGGACACAGCTTGATCGGTATTTTCTGCAAAAACGTTTTCGTTTCAACAAAACATTTCATAAATACTTAAACCATCTGATTACATTAGCTGGTTTCTTTACCTTGCCGGAAGCTTTCTCAAAAGCTGTAACCATTTCTAACACAGACGTGCCTTGCCCTGTCCCTAGATTGTAAGCAGTACATCCTAATATCACAACAACAACAACACAATGTCTCAGAAGAATCCATAAAAACAAAACAAGCAACTGTATTAGCAGTATATTGTCTGAGCAAAGTTACCAATCTTTGGATCAGCAAATAGCTTCCTCAGCGCAGCAATATGACCATCTGCTAAATCCATAACATGGATATAGTCTCTCACCTGTTTCAAACACGAAACATCCTTTAAACTTTCTAAAGAAAGCCATCCAAAACTAGCTTTTAGGATCTGATTTGGACTTACCGCGCTACCATCCTTTGTAGGATAGTCATGTCCATAGACATTGAGCTCAGGTAGTCGACCAACAGCCACTTGTTGGATGTAAGGCATGAGGTTATTGGGAATCCCCTTTGGATCCTCACCAATCCTGCCACTCTCATGTGCTCCCACAGGATTAAAGTACCTTAGCAGAACAATCCTCCATTCTGGTTCGGCCACGTGAATATCTCTAGCTATCTCTTCAAGAAAGAGCTGCACAATACAATAGACAGATGCTGTAAAACACACACCAAGACTTCAACAAAGTCTTCTTGTCTCAGGCAAGGTTCATAATTTAGATGTGGTCAAGTCAAGAGTAAAAGATTAACCTTAGTACGACCATAAGGATTCATAGCTTTCAATTCAAAGTCTTCCATGCATGGTATCTCTTCAGGTTGTCCATAAACAGTTGCAGATGAAGAAAACACCATCTATACATACATATATTTCAAAACACACACACACCAATGTAAAAAAGTCGGAAACAAGATGAAATCAAAACATCTATGAAGTAGTAGAATATATATATCTAACCATTTTGCAGTTAAACTTGGCCATGGTCTCATATAGATTGATAGTTCCAACCAAGTTATTATCAAAGTAACGTCGAGGGTTCCCAACACTTTCACCCACAGCTTTAAGACCCGCAAAATGAATCACAGCATCAAATCTAATAAAAAAAGCCAAGAAACCAAAAAGATCAAGAAAACTCATCATAATCAAGAATTCACCTAAAACAATATTAACAACTATAAACATACCTTTGTTTGGAGAAGAGTTTCTCAATATCGTCTTTGTTTCTTAGATCACCCTTTAAAGTTTAATCAATCAACAACAAAAAAAACAGTATCAATCACACACATAAACACAATAAAAAAAAGAAGCAAACAAGAGAGTAAAACAGAGAGAAGTAGTAGTTACGAGATTGAACTCAAGCTTCTTGGAGAGATCAGGACCAACAAGCTCTCTGACCCTATCAACAGCTTCGATAACAGAGTTATCAAGGTTATCGATGATCGAGACCTTGAAGCCTTCTTTGAGAAGCTGAACAACGGTATGTGTACCGATGAATCCAGCACCACCGGTGACGAGAATGTTCTGCTCCACGGAAGAACCCATTGCGATTTGCGAGAGAGAGAGAGAGAGAGAGAGAGAGAGAGAAAAGCTATCGAGAAGAAGAAGAAACCCACTTCGCAAGATTGATTCTTTCTCGGCTTTTAATGGATAGATCACAGAGAAGACGAAGGAGATAGAGATTAGAGAGAAAAGGCAAAGGCACGGGTTTGTATTTAATGAGGGTTTTTTTTTGTTGCTTTGTTTGCAAGTTGATAAGAAGGCACGCAAAGCGAAAATAAAAATAGGAAAGGAGTGTGGGCTCACTCATTGTTGGTTTTTGTTGGGTTTCTATATTAAAACGGCACTCATAATAATGACAAACGGTGATGATCATCATCATCATCATTATCCGTGTAGATATATATATATATATATGATATTGCTTTTTTTTTATTCCTTTTCAGTTACGTATTGATCGTGTTTTTTTGTCTCTTTCCTCGCTGGAATTTAAAATTATTTTAAAGAAACAAAAAAGGCACAATCTTTTGTTGCAGTTGAACTTTTTAACCTATTTTAGTAAATGTGAAATATTTTTCTATAATTCTAGGGATAACCGAATCTACGGAGGATTATGGGGAAACAGATAGTAGTAGTTTCTGATAATTTACTACTTTCATCAGGTAATCTCTAATTAAGGATTAAGGTAATCTTTCTGTCCTTTAGTAACCAGAGTATCTAATTATTGATTTGTAATGATAACGTTAAAATATGGATAACGTTAACATATGGATAACGTTATCCAATCAACATTTTTTCTTACTTTTTTGGTTAACGTTGTCCAATCAACATTTATCTATAGTCAGTAACCTAATTTGGTTTTTTCCTACAAAATATGTAACCTAATTTGGTTACGTATTACTCGTTTTTTAATGTAGGATTTTTAGAGAAAAAAATTTGTTTTGAAATGTATGATTTTCAAGAATAATTGACACATATTTTTCTATTATGTTTTTAATTATATTTTTATGATTTATCATGTTTATATTTTATCAATTAATAATAAATGAAGTTATAAAAGTCATTTTAAAGTATTTGTAAAAAATCTTACACTAAAAACGGAGGACTAAAAACGGAGGGAGTAAAATCTTTTAGTATTGCAGTGAGTTAGGGAATTAAAAAGCTAAAACAAAATTAACAAAAGGAATGTTTGATATGGTTTCCTTTCGAAAATATTTCTTTATTTAGATAAAACTTCTAAACAACGTATTTTGTACGAGCCTCACGTTGGTTATTTAATTGATTAAGGAAAGAAAGTAGTTATATTAAGGTATAGTAATTAAGGTAAAGAAGTGAGAAAGCATACCTCATAATGGCTCTTATAGGTGTGTCCGTTTATGTACTGTAAGTAACCATAGCAGAGGAGACAAAGAAGAACCAACCTTCATCAGAGTGTTACGGTCAAGAACAAGATGGTTAATAAGTCAAAAAATTACGAACCAAGACTTGTGACCCTTACATATTTTTTCACAGCCATCAGTTGAATTTGGGACTCAGATAGAACTCGGGATCTCGGAAAAACCTAGAGATAATGTCAGCCTTTTCAGAAGATAGGTCTGTGTTTGCTAATATGTCTTCTTTTGATGCTTTAGCTATTGCTTCTATTGAACCAAGAGCTTGGTATAGCTGTAACCAAAAACGTTTTAGTAGTATCAAAACAATGCAAGTTTATTGTTTGGTCAGTTCATAAGTTAAAAAACATCACCATGTTCGCATCGTGTTTGTTGATGTTGGGTATGGATGTCACAACTTTGATGAACATGTTTATGTCCTGCACATTTCGCTTTCTCTTTACATGAAAGAATAAAAACAAAAGAAGCTTTAGAGATCTCCAAAACAAATATCGAAACTGAATCCTATTAGATAGTGATCTTTGAAAACTTACCTCGAGCTTGAGCTTAGAAGCCCCCTTCTGTTGCTTGCACACTGCAGGTAGAGTTTAGATCTAACCAGATACTGAGAAAGCACAGAGAATCTAACTAGCACTAAAGCGATGAGTATTACCCCCGCGAGAGTGAGCAATATTAACAATCTTTTCGAATCCCATCTCTGCATCAAGGACTTGTATAAACGAAGGTTTCCCAAATTTCATCTCATATCTACAAAAGGAATCAACAAGTTTCATTTACGACAAGACAAGTAGGCCAAAAAAACTAATGCAAAGTGATAAATTGTGTAGTAGGCAACACTTACTGGAAGTAAGATCTCGTGAATGAAGCAATTTGCTCTTCAGTTAGAACTGTAACGACGACATAAAGTTGTGCAAATTGTGCTTTCAGCTTCTTTACTCTGCAAAGGATCAAGCCAAAGAAATCAGAGAGAACAAAATAAACAAAACAGGAGACCAGAATCGAGAAAGTTATAAGTTAATGGATGACCTGCCGAACATGGAGGCAACACTGCAATAATCCCAATTCGTCACAAAAACAAAAGCGATAGACGCGCCTCCACAGTTGAAAATCATATCCTACAATAATCAAACAAGTTACCCTTTAGCTAATTTCAAAACAAATTCTCCAAAAACAACCTAAGCACAAGAAGGCACATACAGGAGAAATCGAGACAAAGTTAAGGCGGAAAGAGTTTGAGCTAAGAAAGGCAGATATGAAACTGATAAGTGAAGGGTCTTGCTCATCTTTCCATGAATTGCTCATAATACAAACACCAGCAGCGTTTCCTGAAACATAACAAAGCAGAAACATCAACATATACAAATACAATACTTATCCAGAGATTATATACATCAGAATCAGGATAATTTGTAAATTAACCCCAAGTTTTAACCAATATTAACACAAATTTAGAAGCAGTAACATGAATCTAGAAAACCCTAGATTCATAGCCCAAAGATAAGCGGAAGAATCGTATAAATCAAACACACATATAACCAAAATAGCAATAATAATCGAGATTTATAATAGTAGATAGTAGAAACACAGCAGATGTCGAAGTTTACTCCTGATTTCGATTCAAAGTAAGTGCTTATTAGATCTAAGTCGGAATCACAAATCTAGAGGCGCGAGATCTCGTGACTCCTCTGATAAAATCGATACCAAATTTAGCAAACCCTAGAATCTAACGATGGAGTAAACAAGAGATTTCGCTCGCGGAGAAAGAGTTACCTGAATTCATAACGAACGATGGAGCTTGATCTGTAGAGGGAATGCAGCTTGAACCAGCAGTCGCCATTGACGAACCACACAGAGATATAGAAAGACGGAAAATAAAAAAATTGGCGGACAATGAAGAAGAAGTTGAAATATATAGAGGGAAAATATATAATTGCTGGGTTTTTGGTTGTTAAAAGGGTAAAATGGGAAAAAGATTTTTTGAGATCACTCGGTTTAAAAAAGGGAAAAGGAAAAAAGAAAGAAAAAAGGAAATATGGAAAAAAAAAGGATAATATGGAAAAAAGTAAAAAAGGGTAAAAAAGGAAAAACTAAAAAACGTACCAAAGCTGTAATTTTTCTTTACCGTTTTACCCTGGAGGCCTTAATAAAAGAAAGAAAAAAAGAAATATGGAAAAAAAGGAAAAACGTAAAAAAGGAAAAAGGGTAAAAAAGGAAAAAGGTAAAAAAGGAAAACCCGCGAGCAAGTATATATGTCACAACCACCTGGTTTTGTTGATCAAGACAGACCGAACTTTGTTTGTCGACTTAAAAAGCCAATTTATGGGGTAAAGCAGGCTCCAAGAGCGTGGTATATGTCATTAAAACAACATCTCCTTGATACCGGTTTCACCAACTCTCTTGCGGACACATCTCTTTTCATTTGCAACTCCGGCAACAACATTACTTATGTCCTTATGTATGTAGACGATATTCTGGTCACCGGTAATAATCAGCTAGTTGTTGCAAATGTCCTTAAAGTCTTTGCAGATCGATTCTCAATCAAGGACCCAATTGACTTACATTATTTCTTGGGTATCGAAGTTTCTAGAATATCAAGTGGTCTTCATCTCATGCAACGGAAATATATCATAGACCTCTTTGGGAAGAACAATATGTCTGATGCAAAACCCGTCTCTACACCACTACCCACAACACCAAAATTGACTCTCACAAGCGGTGAACCACTTGCAGATGCGTCGCAATACCGGTCTGTTGTTGGGAGCCTCCAATACCTAGCCTTCACACGCCCAGACATCTCCTACGCTGTTAATCGACTTTCGCAATTCATGCACAAACCGACTCATGAGCATTGGCAAGCAGCCAAACGCGTGCTACGCTACCTTGCAGGCACTCCTACTCATGGTATACACCTTCATGCATCATCTCCTATGATACTTCATGCATTCTCTCGATGCGTACGGGCCGGTGATACGATGACTATGTTTCTACTAATGGCTATGTCATATACATGGGTCAAAATCCAATCTCATGGTCTTCCAAAAAGCAGAAAGGGGTTGCTCGATCATCAACAGAAGCCGAATACCGCGCGAGTTGCCAACACCGCCGCCGAGGTACGATGGCTTTGCTCTTTACTCTCGAACTCCACATCGTTATACCCGCTATACCGGTCATCTACTGTGACAATGTGGGAGCCACCTACCTTTGCGCGAACCCTGTATTTCACTCACGCATGAAACATATCGCACTAGACTACCACTTTGTCCGAAATCAGATTCAAGGACAAATGCTTCGGGTATCACACGTTTCAAAGAATGATCAACTGGCGGACACACTCACCAAACCACTAGCTAGAGCTCGTTTTCAACAAGCATGTTCCAAGATATGAGTCACAAGAGTAACTCCATCTTGCGGGGGTATATAGAAGTATTATGTAAATAACTATATATTAGGGATCTACTTATAATTATTATAATTACATTTACCCTAGTTATCTAGGAACTCTATCGTATGTATATATATTTGTATAATTCATATTCAATAATATAAGAGAAACATTCAGCCTCTATACAAGCAACATAGCAAGCATTGCTGGTTTCGGCTACGGAAAGGATAAAATGGGGAAAAGGAGTACTATCATTACATGGGGTTATTGCATACGAGTCTTTGGGTAATACCACAGTGAAGAACAATAGTAAACAAAACAGTGGTCATCATTCTACTCTGTTGGTGCAAGACATGATCGCAGATTTCATCTCTTCTTTGCTCAACGATGCTTCTACTATGATCTGCAAACATTCCCAAAAACAACAAGTTAATCATCCATGAACCAAAACAGTGCACATTACGGGTCAGGTCTCTGTTTCTTTCCACTTACCTCTTGCACTCTGTTTCCAGCTCGAGCAAGCAGTTTGTATTGGTTCTCAAACATTGGCGCCATGTAAACCTACACAACATACATTGTTCAGATGTTATAGAGGTAACAGGCTTTTGAGACAAAAATTGTGTATACCTGAAACGTTGGAGCAAGGCCAGGGCTCAAGAAGAACCGGCTTTTTGATACTGATTTGATTCCTTCTACCATTTCCATTTCTTTCATCAGAGTATCCACATCAGGCCACTGTTTCATAAAGTTTCTCAGAAAACCTTGTGACAACGGTTTTATAGACGAATGTCACACATAATTATAGTAGTATAAATACCTCAGTGTCAAGCTCTGCTGCTTGCAACCTTCCTAACTGGTCATTATCACCAACTACAGATTCCAAGGCTTCACTTAGAGGATCAGGCTGCATTAAACATATCAAAAAGAGTATAGATTTATACCGGGTTTTTCTACAAGAGTCTTTAAGATAGGGTATTTCTTACAGTGATTTCTTTTAGTGACAAGAAGATACGTTCAAGAGCAAAATCTAGCTGGTGCACTTTCGCCTCCACAGTCTGATAACACCAAGAAAAGACAAAAAGGTTTCATTTCTTAGCAGCTTTTACGAATTACGATAGTTTTGAGATATTACCTGACCAATCTTGAAATGTGAAGCAGGGTCTAAAGTTGCATCCCATGAAACTTCTGATTGGTGAATTAGTGCAGCGACACCTTCTAGCTGTTTCAATTTTTTTTTTTAGTTTTACACAACAATCTTGCGGTTTTATTAGCAAGAAGGTACTACAAACATATGGAAACAGACCTCACAGAAGATACCAAAGTAGGTAATTTTCTTGATGCAGCATTTCACAACATCCCCGACACGAAGCTTAGCCATAAGATTTCGTTTCTTCTCAACTTCCTCTTCGTTTTCTCTCGGCCTCATCGAAAATATAAGCTTTCTTGAGTTTCTATTAGCCATAACCACATTCACTTTGATTTTCTGCATTAGAGGGAAATGTTCAGAGGAGAAGAAAATAAGCACTTGGATCAATAATGTTTTTTCGTCAAACCTGGCCAACAAAAGATGACAGGAACTTCTGCTTTTCTCTGTCATAGACCATAAGAAGATCTTCAAGCTTCATATCAGAAGAAACTTCTCCATTGACCATCTTAACAGCTTCTGAGTCTAAGCTTGAATTTGGAGTTGAAGCTTTACTCGTGACATCTTGACCTCCAATTACTCCAAGGTTTTGTCGATATGGTGATGGATCTACACCTTTTCTTCTTAACCATGATTCAAACGCAAGAAATTTCCATTTGGCTGCAAGGTTCCGGTAGGGCAAAAATCCGATCAAAGATCCATAGGAAACCTGTAAGAAAAGGGGTTGTGAAGAAGAAGACATCAATAAACCACAATGAGATCAAACCAAAAATGAGTAGAGATATTACTTACAGCAAATCCTCTAGTGCTCGAGCTTATTAGCTCAACATCCGCCCGTAACTCCGTCTTAACTAAAGACTCTGCTTTACTCCAATCACTTTCCTATCAAATTCACACAAGAAGGGTTTAATGGTATGCCACTTATCTTGTGGACAAATAACTGGTAAAAAAGTACTAGTTATAAACCTCCAAAGAAGATCTAGAAGGAGGGCCCTTGAGCTCAACAGAGACCTGTCGACCTTCATTGTTCACTGTCAACGGTTGTCCTCTGTTTGAAACTGATGGCTCTGCGGAAGACGGGTCTAATCTATAAAAACAAATTAACCAGTCAGCCAAAACGAGAAGACTGCAACTGAACTGATCAAGTAACCAAGCCATAAGTAACCTTTGTGGTTTCCCTTGTAAAGAAGCTTCGACGATGTTTTGTGAAACTGGGTCCGAAGGAAGTCTCTCGACTGGAACACTGTTAATGGTATTCTCCTCGGAGGTTATAGAGGGCATCTCACTATTAAGCTGCACTTCTTGATAAAACAACAAGGATATGAATCAGGCTCCATGTTAGACTAATTGTAAAAGGTCTTAGTTTTGTCTCAATCTATACCAGTTGGAGTTGATGTATTTTCTAACTCTGGTGATTCCGCAGCTCCGCTACCTCCAGCTTCCTCTACTACGTTTTCTGGCTCGGGCCTCGCTTCTTGCTTCTCCAAGAGAGTATACTCTGCATATATTCCATCTTCTTGTTCTCCTTGCTCCATAGTTAATCTATCATATACAAGCTTATCTCCAGGACTTTGTTCTTCTTCATCTACACTCACTGGTTCTGGTTTTCTCAACAATGTCATGTCACTAAACCTTTCATTCTCCATCTCATTCTTCATTTTCAGTGTCAGATTCCGTTTCAGCCGCAGCTTAGACTCCTCATCATCTTCATTATTCACATAGTATGAGCTCGGTTTTCTCAATATAACATTAGGTAATGTCCTTTTCGGAGGAGCAGCAACTTGAGCAGCCTCCAATGGCTTCTTCAGGACAGGGTTTGGCTTATTCATCACTGGCTTTGCCGAAGTTTCGAATCTGACACCAGGTTTCGGAACTGGCTTAACTAAACTCAAGCCATCCAATGAACTAGACTTCTTCTTCTTCTTCGTCTCCTCCTTTGACCAATCCAATGGAATCGTTTCTATATCTGGAATTTTACCCTTGTTCTTGTAGAAAGACTTCTCAACATCAATAAAAGAAGCCTCTGGATCCACTTTCCTAGCCACTATCTATACAATTTCACCATTAAAGACAACAAATCATCAGCAAAACCAGATAGGTTTTTAGATAATCCACAGACTTCATAGAAGAAATTTTCAGAATCTTACCTTAGCCAAAGTCAATTTCGGGTCTTCGCCGAGTAAGCGGCCGAATTTGAGCTCCATTTGATCCCATTCGTTGAGCTTTGGCTCTTCCCTTTTCGAAGCAGAAACTAAAAACTTCTTCTGTTTAGCTAATAGACTATCTCGATTTCTTCTCACTCTAATCCTATAAGAGAAAAACGTGAAGTTCCCGGAGAGAGAAACATATGGTGCGGTGGATATGGCGGCGGAAGCGGTAGAGGATAAGGCGAGACCGTCCATATTTTCCGATTAAACACACAAGTTATAATCAAATAGTCGGAATTGAATCATGGGTTCGATCAAAATCTTGAATTTCGTATATATATAGAGAGAGAATCTGGCTCGAGCTCAAACTCTCACTCTCGCAGAGGAGTAATGGCTATGGAGAAGAGAGGAGCTTTATCAGTTTAGCTTAATGCATATTTTCGTTTCTTTGCTCTACCAGTTAGGGACCGACACGTGGTTGATGAAGGAGGGAGGAACTAATCTTTCTGTTTTATCGTTTTAGAGACGAACATCGCGTCGTTTTTTAGGCTTGCTTATAGTCCTTGACAAATCTCTTATACACGCGTCACGTGTCGTAAATCAAAAATGGATTTAATAGGCCTATAAAACTTAGTTGATGGGCTTGTTAGGCCCATAAAGAAAACAATGGCAACAATGTAATTAGAGGAAGGAGACGTTACGTTTCTACCACAAAATTTGAATGTGAAACAGTGTACATTTGTCGCTAGAAATATCTGTGGCCTATATGGTTTACGCCTCTCAATTTTTATTAATAAAACTATGTGGGTTTCACATGCTCTGTTAAGATCTAGAAATTACCAATCATGATAAATTGTGTGATCTAATTATATTTGAAGTCACAAAAGTACAATATTAATCAAAAACTAACAAATCCGTTAAAACTAGGTTCCACCAATTAAGTATCTATTAACTTAGTTTACGTAAATGTATTAACCAGCATTCGACAAAAGTACAAATCTATATTGGGGGAAAAAGAAAAAGAAAAATAAAAATAGTCTGTGTAAACAATTATATGTGCCCAAAACATGGAACCTAACGCCCACAGATTTTTTACCACCACTCTATAAATTATATACTTTCAAGTCATTCACTTTAACTCCATCAAGAAACATCAAAATTGTGAACCAAAACATTTTCTTTCATTTATTAAAGAAAACACATCAAAAGGGTTACACTTCTTGAAGGGTATTTACGGTAAACATAAATAATTACAATGGATGTGTTTATATCGGAAGAGTATGTTAACCGCCGGAGAGTGGAGAAAAAAGCAGCCGCCGCTACCGTTGCCGGAAGAAATATGAAATTAGGATTTGGTTCGACCAATAGACCGGAAAAGAGAAAAACCAATCCTCGACCGGAGAATGAGTTTCTTGTCTACGAGAGTTTTGTGTTCCAATGCTTCTCCCCGTGAAAATTAAAGCGTTTCGCGTTTAGCGATTCTAAGGCGGACGCGGTTGCAGATGCATAGGCGGTTATTAGTTATAGCTCTTGTATTGTATTTGTGTGTCACTTGGTTTTTATTTGCAGTTAGAAGCAACGATTAGTATAGAGGGGTTCTTCTTACCGATGTGTTAACAATTAATAGTCATGAATCAATATTACTCATTAAAAACAAAAAAATCAATATTACTCATTAAAAAAAAATGAATCAATATTACTCATTAAAAAAAAAAGAATCAATATTAGTCATTAAAAAAAAATGAATCAAAGATTATTATAATATGAATCATGGATGAAAACTTAATAATTGTTAAGAAAAATGAGAATAATATTATATAACAATACTTTTATCGATAAATAAAAGTTGAAGTCGAAAATACACATCTTGGCATTAAAACCCCAAAAAAAATACAAAATAGTAGGCATGAAAAATAACAGTTTAATAAATAAATACAAAATCGTAGGCACCGAAATGGGCTTAAGCTCAGATTAATAGGCCCAATTAGCTATAATAGCACATTGCATACAGAACTGATTTAGTTATTTATTAATTGCAATTATCAAAAAGACATTAAAACTTGTAATGGTGAGGTTTGCCAGGCCTTCGCAATAGTGCAAGACAAAGGCGACACGTGAGAGCCCAATCAGCAAGCTGACGTGGCGAACTCTCCCCCATAAAAAATAGAGTTAATATCGTGTGGACCGATGGCCCACATATCAGATATTAAACTGATAAGAACAGATACTACACTTGATCTTAGCCAAAAGGCCGAGAAAGGTATGAATTGTTTCAAAGATGAAGAACTGCTTATATACTCGCTGAGAAAGGGAGAACGATTCTTAACTTATCGATGTGGGACATTTTTAAAAGCCAAGTTCCAGTTTCGCCTTTGGATTGGGTATTTATTATTTGGGCCACTATATAGATTTAGTGTTAAGCCCAATATATTTACTTTTTAACGGCTACAATCAAATGCTTTTTTCCCGGACATGTAAGTAATATTACTATAAAACCTTTTTTTTACAAAATAGATTTAAATTTTGAATTGATAGAATAGCTTTTTATTGAGTTTATATAGAAAGATATGGTTGATAAAAAAATAATGAAATAAAAAGATTAACATCTTCAATTATAAATTTTACTAAGCATCATAGTAGGTCGTATAACCAACTTTTATATAAATTCTAGGAAAAAAGAATACTGTCGTTGATTACATTGAGATACGATATGTTTTTCATTTTATATATCGAACTTATTCTTTGTGGGTGGGATAATAGATTCCCCAACACCCAAAATTCAAAAAATTGTGATTCTTTTCTTCTTATGGTCAAACCATTTTCATAGCCAAAAAGGGTAATATAAGAGTATTACATATCTTGGATATATTTCTATTTATATATATGCACATAAAAGATTTTGAAAAGATAAATAAAAGCAAGTATATAAAGGGGGAGAATGTCAAGAGCAATTTTACCCCCACCACAATGACACCAATTGCATCAATTACTCATCAACTCTCTAAGATTTAATTTGTTCTTTTACATTGTTTTTATAATTTATTTCTTAATGTTGAGAATGATTTATATTTGTTTTAAAGTTATGCACTTATGTACTTATAAGTTGTAACACATATAATCAATATCTTACATGTGTGTACCTACTTATAATGTAATCATATATAACCCAAATTATTTTTATGTAATCCTCATATACTAACCAACTACCAATGGAAAAATAACATCTCAATTCTCAAAATTTATCATCAGAAATGTTATACATGGGAAAATCTAATTAATGAGAATCACCTAAAGATAAAATATGAAAATACGTGGATGGGTTTAACAGGATCATGACCCAAATTTAACCATCACATATGTTAATATAACATAGAATTACAATTTTATTTTCATGTATGTCTATGTATCTAATTCACATTGCTTAGTTTAGAATTTGATGATTTGTCACCAAACAACAAAAAACTCTTATCTCCATCCTCGAAACAAGAAAAGCTTGTTACTAAAACTAATAATTAAAATACTGCTAAAAGATAATAAAATACTTTTAAAAATGTATATATTAATTTTGATCATATAGTGCGCACAAGTTGCCATTTAGCCACGTAATAATTTTTGAAAAATACAAATAAATTAAAATAAAAAATAAGTAAAGAAGAGCTGACTCTAGAAAACATGCATATTCGGTAAAATGCTATAAAAGGAGGAGCAAATGTGTGGGAGAGATATAACAAATTGTGAGAGAAAATGAAAAGAGTAAAAAAAAAAAAAGAAGATAGATTTTACATGAAGAAGAGAGTTGATATCTAATAGCCAAGGATGACTTGCCTGTGTCTAATTCTTCTCAATGATTCAATATAATCAATAATTAGCATTTTATGAATAAAATGTTGAAAATATTGATTGGATCTTGTGGGTTTAGATTTTAGGCAGTCTCCTTGGCTATCTTGATATACTCTCTTCATTCATGTTATATCTTTTCTTCTTCATGTAATTACGAAAAATCTATATTCTAATTAGTATCACATTTTTGTGTTCAATGCCAGCTTTGTAGAAGTTTAATGTGAGTGTTAATTTCGAACTTCACTTATAACTTTCTTTTTAAATTCAATAAAACAAGTTTAATGTGAGTGTTAATTTCGAACTTCACTTAGATATCTACAATATCTAGAACAACATAAAAATAAGACAAATTTCTCAAAATAGCATCAAAAATGTTTTTTGGACAAATAAAATATTCCAATTTTTTTTCCTCAAATACCATTAAAATGTTTTTGGACTAAAATATCATATACACAAAAAAATTCATTTGGGTTCGCTATATACTGTTTAGAGTATAGTATTGAAGGGGGTAGAGTTTAATATTGAAGATTTTATGTTAATTTTGAAGATTTTAACTTAATTTTAAGTTTATGATATTTTTGTCTAAAACAACTTTTAAATGGTATTTAAGGAAAAAAAAATTCTGATTATATTTTTAACCAATAAACTATTTTTCATGGTATTTTCAGAAATTGCCCTAAAAAGAACCGATCATATTTAAATTAACATTTTATTCGGTTTTCAATATGATTAACACACGGTCTTTTTTATACAGTTGGGAATGACTCCTGCTCCCGAATAATTAATGATTAGACCCAATAATAATTTAAATGGGCTTTTATAACGATATAAATAAATCGCATTCGGCCCAAATAGAATATGAACTTGACCAACATAATTTAGTTACACGTGTCCATACTTACAGCTGGATCACTTCGGACAATGTCCATAAAACTGAAAATATCTTTCTTCTTTTATATTTTTTTGTGTGATAAATCCCAAAGTCTTGTCTTGTCTTGTCTCTCTCTCTGAAGAAAGAAAAAGGCGAAATTGAATTGACAAAAAAAAATGAGCTACGACAAATTCCCACCAGAATCATATCCTCCTCCAGGTTTCTTAAGATTTCGATTCATATTCCGATTCCCTTTGTTACAATAATAACAATATTAATAATAATAATAACAATAGTTCTGATTTTGATCGGACGAAACAGGGTACCAATCTCACTATCCGCCACCGGGTTATCCATCGGCGCCGCCACCACCTGGATATCATCATTCGCATCAAGAAGGATATCCTCCGCCGCAGCCTCACGGATACCCACCGCCTTCTTCGCGTCCTTACGAAGGCGGTTATCAAGGTTACTTCTCCGGACAAGGAAACTATCCTCCTCCTCCTCCTCCTAATCCGCAACATTATAATCACTACCAGCACGATCATCATCATTATCACGATTCTGACTCTGGTTGCTCTTCTTTCCTTCGCGGCTGGTTCGTAACTCTCTACCATACAACACAGCTTAATTATTCTATGGATAAGTCATAGCATGAGTTTTTGATTTTGATCTAAAAGTAGCCCAATTTTTCTGTTGGGATCCCTTTGATGTTGTTATTTGGTTATCTAAAATAATACATGAAAACTATTTGGTTAGCCTAAGCATTGTGTTCCTCTTTTTTTCACAGTCTTGCTGCTCTGTGCTGTTGCTGTGTGTTGGAGGAATGCTGTTTCTGAGATTTATGTCCAAGACATTATGTCATAACTCTTATCTATTACTACTTGTGTACTGTCTGTTTAAGAGTGTACTCTTCTACATGGAGGATTGCAACATCAATGGTGTATTCTCTCTATGGTCTTTGTAATTTTCATATATTATTATTTGGTAAACAATGTGTTTGATAGATTTCAAACCACCAACAACAAAAAAATAGTTCATAAATCATAACACATGAAGATTCACAAAATCGCCTCTTGTCTTAAATAAAGTACATTTAAATTTAGAGAAACAGCTAACGAACGACTTTAAAAGCCTACAAGTAAAAAAAACACACATAACCATAGAGAATCTACCATGAAAAATGTGAGAGAACACTAAAGAATCCTAACACATGATGGTGTGTCTTTTCTAGTCCCAACCACTGTTCGGTATAGGTAAAGCCTATCAACTTTCTCTCTTTCGTCTTCTTCGTTCCTCTCCATCACATGATTCTCATGCTCGTTGATTATCTCTACGTTGAGCCACGGCGCTTTCCTCGCAAGCCTCTTGCAGCCACCGAGCGTTACTTCACAAGACGACATCCAAAGGGATCGCATTGTTTCGTACTTATTCACATCGGCAAGAAGCGCTGCGTTCCCAAATGGACTGTCTCGTATCTCCAGCTTCCTCAGCTTATTACAACCATTCAGCACATATAGCATTCCTTTGTCTGTGTCCCCTGCAAAAGCTATCGAAAGCATCTCGAGCTGCGCTGCATACATACCAATGTAGAGGAAGACTTGGTCGGTTAAGAGACCAGAGACAGAGAGTCGTCTTAGACCCTTGGAAGATTGTACGATCGCACCAAAGCCTTCGTCTAGTGACTGAGATGTGGTGTGGTCGGGTTTGTTTGGCTCGAGGATGCATAGCCTGAACCGGATGAAGTTTGGGCAGTTCTTAGCCACGGTTATGAGAGCTGCATTTGTCATTTGTTTGCAGAAGTAGAGAATCGAATGAAGTTTGGGGCAACCCGCCGAGATTGCAACTAGTCCAACCTCAGTCACAGCTGCGTTGTTGTCTTCTTCACCGTGTATATCAGAAGGGAAAACTCTTAGCTCTTGTAACTCTTTACATGCAGAAGCAACAACCTCAAGTCCTTCGTCGCCTATACTATCCAATATCTGTAGGAATATGTTAAAAAGTTAGATTCTATTTCTAGGGGTAGGCATGGGCAATCGGGTACCCAACCGGGTTTTCGGATCCACCCAATCGGGTTTCGGGTTTTTCGGTATACGGCAACATGATCCCAATCGGTATATTTTAAAAAATTCGGTTCGGTTCGGTTCGGATCTATTCGGGTTCGGGTCGGTTTTGTACTTCAATCAAATATCCAATTAATACCGAATTACTCTTTGGTTATCAACGGTTCGGTTAATTTTGTAACCGAAGTACTAAAAGAACCGAATAAGTACTCGAAATAACCGAACAAATGAAAAAATTTCGAGTATTTTTACCCAAAACCCGAAAAAATTATCCATTTACCCGAAAAATTACCCAAATACCCGAAAATTTTACAACATTATTAATTTTTTAAAATATATAATCTAAAAATTGAAGTGTTTGAGTATAAATAAATTTAATTTTAAGTTTTTACAAATAAATGCATTTAAGTTTAGGTAAAAAATCTGAAAATTTTGGATATAAATGTATTTATAGTTTGATATTAGATATAATCATATATAGTATATGTAAAAATATAAGTAATAACGGGTACCCGTTTGGATATCGGGTTCGGTTCGGGTTTACCCGATACCCACGGATCCATGACTTTAAGATCCAATAGGGTAATATTGTATTACCCGTACCCGACCCGAACCGATTTTTTCGGGTCGGTTTCGGTTCGGATTTTCGGGTTCGGGTATTTTGCCCAGCCCTATCTAGGGGAACTGAAAGAGAAAACTGAGATTAAGCTTACCCATAACCGTTGAAGTCTCTTGCAAAACCGAATAAATTTTATGAGGTGGCTGCCTTGAATTTCGGCTGCATAGCTGAGATTCAAGTAGATAAGGTTTTGGCATATCGGGTAGAAAGCTTGGAGGCAGCTTGGAGCAACTTCTGAAAATCCCGACAAGCTTCTCAACGAGGTGCATTTTTGTATGGCCGCCAAAAGCTTTGAAAAAGATTCAGGATCCGGCTCGTTCTCATAAGACCCTACTCCTAAGTCCACTAGCTGCGGTGCACATGTCATTAACCTCGTTAGCGCATCAAGGGACACTGCACGGTTCACCTTCAAGCTCTTCAGGTTCGGTGACCTTGAGACAAGCCTCTCCAGAGCAGCCAGATTGGTTTCTCCTTTGAGACATGCGAAATTCAACGAGGTGAGAGCTGTGCAGCTGTCTGGGAAACAGTTCAGCCATTGACCTCTATGATCATCGATTTCATTCTCTTGCAGGTCCAGCTCACGTAGCTGCCTAAAAACAAGAAATATCACAGTTTGTAACTAAATAATTTGGACTCTTCCTATATTTAGCAAGTTCGTACACTCAAGGCTAAGAACATTTACCTGCAATTGGCGGCAATGGAGGCTAAACCATCAGTGGTGAAACCTTCACAGCTAACAAGGACCAACGACTTGAAATTCGCAAATGAACGCGAAAGCAGCTCCAAGCTTTCATCAGAGACGACCATCCGTTTTAACCTTAGCTCCTCGAGCACTACACGGCCTTTAGCTAAAGCATCGATCCAAGGATGCACAAAACCTCCCCATTCATGAGGAACCAAATTGAAATCAGCGAAATGAGGCTTCCCTTTAAGAGTCAAAGATCTGAGACACGGAAACCTCCTTATCAATCTCTCCGGGTTAATAGCGTAGCAGTTTCCGATGAACACTCTCTTCCTGCAACATCTCTCGATCTTGTGCCACGATTTGCAGACAAGAGATATCGAGTTCCTGTCTCTGTGAGAATCTATGGAGTCGAAGATGTGCTCTATCACCTCTTCAGGGAAGTAATTCATCTTTCAAAACCCTAATAGCCGTAACTTGATACAACGAGATCCACACACAAATTGAAATCTAAGCCTCTAGAGAATGATTTCGCAGTGGATTTGAATTCGCCTCAGAACAGTAAGCTCTGTATAGAAGCGCGAGATTCGTAAGAAACAATCAGTTTTCAAAAATCTGAGAGCTCGATACACTTAGATAAGCTACGATGAACTCTTATGGATTCAGATCTATGAAGAAGAACAAGTTAATTACCTCGAGGTAGAAGACGAAGCTGCTACAGCTTGATGATGATGATGATTATAGAGAAAGCTACTATGGACTTCTTCTTCGAGTCCAATGATGATGAGATGATCAGAGATTTGGATATGAGAGAAAGAGAAAGAGAAAGAGAAAGAGAAAGAGAGAAAGATCACGCAAGCAAAGCAAAGCAAAAGCTGAGTAAACTCTCTTTTCTTTCTCTCTCTAAAAAAAAACATTTAACCAGAGGAAGAACCCAACCTAGCTGACCAAAAACTTAACCGTGGTTAGGTTAACTTTGGATTTGAAGATGATCCAACGGTGGAGATTGGTTTAAAGGATATCTAATGAAAAGAATCTTGACCGTTGAAGGAGAGGGTATGGGTGTGCATGTGTTGTTGCTTACCACTGGTTACTTACGAGGCCTTTCGCCAAAGAGAAAGGGTCAAGTGATGTATTAGTGTCAGAAGACATTTTTATATAATAATAATTTGCCCTTTTATTTTCCTGTTATTTATGAAATTGCCACGAAAAAGCTAATTGATAATTAAAATCGAATATTCCCATATTACTTATGTGTATTAAATTATTAATATAATGATTCAATCGTTTTGATTCGTTAGATAATCTTTTTACGGTTGTTAGAAAGTGCAACAATTAGTAAATAAATATAAGATATCCATCGTACAGTCGTACTGCATCAATATATATGGTTATTACCATTTTAGACACGTATTTAAGTTAAAATAGATAATCAATCAAATTTACTTTTTTGTATCACAATAACAAAAAATTATTACTTAATCAAGTAAATAACTCATTATTAGTCATCTAAATAAATAAGAAAAAAAGAGAAGAAGAAGAAGAAGAAAAGAAGATAGCAAGCAAGGCTGGCTGAATTTGTCTTGAGACGAGGACATCTTTGATGGATTTACGGGAAATTATTAAGTCATGAAATTTGTTTTTTTTTGTCTCTTTCAAACATGTTTACTTAATCTATATACTAAATTTATATACTTAATTATATTAGATAATAATTTTTGAATAACACAGATTTATAAAATTTGCATTTATTTATAGATATAAGTTTTGTATTAGTTCTAGTTGCGTTTTTATGTCAACTATTAATATTATACATGTATTCTCTAGAGTGATAGATCTAGAAGATATAGACAAAATCTCAAGACAAACAACCATTAGGAAACAAATCAAATTGAGCAAAAAAGTAACATAGGGTAAATTATTACATTAAGAGAAGGGTAAGAATGAAGAGTACAAAAATCAAAAGTCATCTCTCTTGATTAACACTAACTAAAGTTCAAAATTATGATTAAACCTCTCTTAAACCCATCATCATATGCTACAATGGCTGTGCCACGTGAAGGCCACAACCTCTATAGCTCATCACTTTTGCTAATCATCTCCAATTTCACTAATTATTTAGTTGACTCAGATAATGCATGAATTATTGTTTTTTTACTGTCTAAATCACCACACTCAATGTGGGTAAATTATATGGTAAATTCGCATGTAGATAGATGTGACTCCTCATAGTATTATCCTCGGTAAAAGTTCTTGTCTTTTTTTCTTCTAGAACTCTTATCTTTTAATTATTGTTTTTCCTCGGCTTTTTGTTGGTTCATGAGATTCCTTTTATCCTATGAAGCCGAAGGCGAAATTCAAAGGCCCAAAAAGCAGAGAGACTCATGATGACGCATGTCCCAATTATTACATACAAACACCATTTACACATATCACCATACCAACCACAAACTTCCATATCTTATAAATACATTGATTGATATGTATATATGTATGTATATTCCAATAAGATATTTTGAAAGAAACCTTTTTCAGTTCTCATTGTCACACTCCCCTTGTGGTCCATTTAAAACATAAGAAGATATGATGATATTCTCCTGACATAAAAATCTGTAACTCCTATGATTGAACTATAAGAATCTATGCCCAACATTATAACTCCCTCTGAGATATTCGCTGCAACAACACAGACTTTGAGAAGTTTTAGCTTTAAAGTTTCTATCTTTACTCATCATCTACATCAACAATGCAGAGCATATTGCCACTAGATTGATCATCTCTAGTACTCTTTCATATTCTCTCTTACTAGTTTAACTTAATCCAATCCCATCTTACTAACACTTACGACAAGTCTACGACTTGGGCTGCTTTGACCAAAAGGAACACAGAAACATGAACTAGTTTATATGAACACTTACTACACATGATCCATCAAGAATGTTCATTGAACCAGTTTATAACACTTACTAGTTACTGCACAGGATCCTAAAGTCTATTCTCACAGCTTAAAGAAGATTTAAAAGGATCAACCATGGCATCCATTAAGAGTAAATCCTTGTTACCACCTCACATATCTTAAACCCTTACTAGAAAACTACATACCAATCCAATACTAGCTTCTTTCTCAAATGTAAAGTCACAAGCTACAAACTTTAAGCTCTCACAGAATCGAGAAAAGATAACGAATTTATGAATGAAACGACTTAGATCACAAAACCCAACAGATACAATGAGTTGAATTGCAATAACATCATAGATATATAAGCCCAATTTGGTCTAATAAGCATTCGAAACACTGATATTGGTCTAAAATCTTAGTTTCTTAACACTAACCTTCGTTATAGCTATAAGGTTTAAGCATCACTATCGTCGCTACTATCATCATCCTCGTTGTTGTTGTTGTTGCCGCAACGGTCATTGGAGATGTAGACTCCAGGCTGGATCGATCGTCTCCTAGTCCTTGAAGGGAGAATATTATCCAAATCAACCTCCGCTAATGGATCGTCGGACAAATCGCTATCATCATATTCATCACCACCATCTTCGTCTTCATCATCGTCACTATCGTCTTCTTCGTCATCACTTTCATCAAATTCGATCAATTTTCCTTTTCCTTTGTCTTCTCTTGAAATACCTTTACCTTTCCTATCAATCTCAGCTTCAATCGAATCTTCCTCTTCCTCCTCTTCTTGCTCATCTTCAGCTTCTAGATCACCGGTAACGTCGTTCTTGTCCTTTTCGGGCTTAGATTCGGCAACTTTCTCCGGCGAAATTGGTGATTCCGTCGCGATCTTATCATCGGCGGAAGAATTTAGATTCCCGAGTTCGATTCCGTTGATTTCGCCGTCTTTGGACTCAGATTCAGCACTACTCGGCAATGGATTAGGCTTCTGAGCCTTGCTTGCCGCGTTATCCTGGTCTTGGCAATAGAGATCCGATTTCCTCTTCACAGGAAACGAAGACTCCTTCTGATTCTCAACATCCGCCATAGCTGAATCTTCTTCTTCTTCGCGTTACAGAGAATCACCAATGGACTCGGTGGTGGCGATTCGGAGACTTACGGCTTTTGAGAGCAAAAACCTGAAAGTTTTCGTTAGGGTTTCTTAATTGCTTATGCAACTTCTCCTCTAATTTTCCCGTATTTATTTTCCCGTATTTATTTTATTATTTGGAGCCAAGCCCATTATAAGCCCAATTTCTATGGCCCATTTGTGTGTGGTGGTCGTTTACTTCTGGCGCGAGTGTATGTAAATACTAAACCGGCTTAATGATACGGTATTACCGGTTTGGTTTTCTACTCGTAAATATAGATTTCGATCCGGTTATCTATTTTGACAGGGCAGAGAAGAATTGATTAAAGTTCAGATCCATCGGAGAAGAAGAAGATTGAGAAACAATGGCTTCAAGGTATTGGGTGGTTTCTCTACCAGAGAAGGAATCTGCTTCTTCTTCTTTGTGGAATCGTTTACAGGAGCAGATCTCTAAGCATTCCTTTGATACTCCACTTTATCGGGTACTTAGATCTAGCTCGATTTCGTCTATATTCGATTGAAATCAGAATACTATTCTCCTTCTTATTTGGGTTTTTAGGATGCGTTTATGATGTGATTTTCATGTGTTTTTTGATTTTCGATTTCGCAGTTCAACATTCCTAATCTTCGTGTTGGAACGTTAGATTCTCTGCTTGCTCTCGGCGATGATCTGCTAAAGGTAATTCATCTGATTACATTGAGATTATTTTGTGGGTGATGATGAAGATGATGATGATGATCTTCTATGTGTTGTGCAGTCAAATAGCTTTGTGGAAGGAGTCTCGCAGAAGATAAGGAGACAGATCGAAGAATTGGAGAGGATTTCTGGTGTGGAGAGCAACGCTCTTACGGTCGATGGAGTTCCTGTTGATTCTTATCTCACAAGGTATGTGATATTCTTCTCTTTATAAGAGTCAATGGCTTATTTGCTTGTGATGGAATTTCGATAAAAAGGCGAACTTTTTATTTATTTATTGGTCTCAAGGTTTGTTTGGGATGAAGCTAAGTACCCAACAATGTCACCTTTGAAGGAGGTTGTGGGCAGTATTCAATCTCAGGTTGCGAAGATTGAGGATGATCTCAAGGTAATTGAAGCTTTTAAACTTTGAGCTGAAAGATTAGCCGAATGATTCCCTTGGTATAAAAGTCTGCACACTATGATTTGTGATGCAGCTATGTTTATAAATTTCATTTTGTGATTGATCGATGAATTGCATTGGTTCGAATTGTTTGTGTTGACGACTCTGGTTGCACATGTTAATCAGGTTCGTGTTGCTGAGTATAGCAATATCCGCGGTCAGCTCAATGCCATTAACCGAAAGCAAAGTGGAAGGTGACATTTTTAGACTCTTATTCATGCTACAAGAACCAAACTAGAAACTGTGGGCAGTTTTGCAACAACAAAAGATATTAGTATCTTTGCGACTGATCTTCCTCCTTTTTGTTTCAGCTTAGCTGTTCGTGACCTCTCAAACTTGGTTAAGCCAGAAGATATTGTCGCATCCGAACATCTCGTAACCCTCCTCGCAGTCGTTCCAAAGTATTCCCAAAAAGACTGGCTCGCATGTTATGAGACATTAACAGATTATGTGGTATATTGTTGACTTGCTGGGGTTCAGGGAAAAAAAATGGTAACACAATTATTTTTTCTCACAGTTGCTTTAATCAATTTATTTTAACCGTTTTCAGGTTCCTAGGTCCTCGAAGAAATTGTTTGAGGATAATGAGTATGCTCTTTACACCGTTACTCTATTTAATCGTGTTGCAGACAATTTCAGGACAAGTTCCCGTGAGAAAGGGTTTCAAGTGAGTATGCTGTTCAAGTTCCCAATATTATCTCTAGAGCTATCTTAGAAGTCTAAATATGATTATCTGCTAAGACATTTTGTTGATTTTCTGAGATTTGTTAAACATATGATGTAAACTGTTTTCTGTAGGTCCGTGATTTTGAACACAGCGTCGAAGCACAAGAGACTCGTAAGCAAGAGCTAGAAAAGCTGGTTCAGGATCAAGAAAGTTTAAGAAGCTCTCTTTTGCAGTGGTGCTACACCAGTTATGGAGAGGTATCTACACATTTTTCTCTAATATCAGTTGAGAAGGCATGACCCGAATCTGTTATGATCATTGGTCTGTCTCTGTAGGTTTTCATCTCCTGGATGCATTTCTGTGCTGTGCGCATATTCGCTGAGAGCATTATGAGATATGGTTTACCTCCCGCGTTCTTGGTAAACTAAGACTTCAAGCTCTACCTTTCTAGAGAATCCCTCAAATGTTTAAGTCCCTCACCAATTTAGTTTCTCCTTGCATGAGTTATTTTTCAGGCATGTGTATTATCTCCAGCTGTGAAAAGCGAAAAGAAAGTACGCTCGATTCTTGAACGTTTGTGTGATTCTACCAACAGGTATGATAGTTGTCTCTGCTTAGTTCCCTCTAGGCCTTGGATACATTGAAGCTGATTCCGTTGAGAAAATAGTAGTGATAGTTATGGCCTTTATAGCAAAGACTTTATAAAACTTTGAGTAAAAAAACAAGTAAAACCAAACCATACTGATCCTGCTCTGCTTAGTTAAGGAACTTGAGGCCAAATTTATGACATCATATCTAAGGATGGATTCATCTATATATGTAGTTGGATGAGATTCCGATTCAAAATTTTGAGTCTCATTGTATGGAACTAAATGCAGTTTATACTGGAAAAGCGAGGAGGATGCAGGAGCCATGGCTGGTTTAGCCGGTGATTCAGAGACACATCCTTATGTCTCCTTCACGATCAACCTTGCGTAAAATTCGATGAGAGATGCTTGCTGCCTTCATCTGTGATGTCTCCTTCTGTTATATTTGTTTGTGTTCTCTATATATTTCATTTTTTCATAATATATTGTGTCTCGAAATAAGAGGAAAGATGAAAACTGACACTCTAGAGAGATGTTACTGTAAATTTTATTTGGCCAGTCTTTTTTGGATAAAAGGCCTTATGTCATTTTGTTTTCATAATAAGAGTGTTTTCTGTTTTAAGAACACAAGTTACTATATCAAGATATGCATACACAAGTGTGAGAATATCAAAGTTGTATACGATGAAGCTCATGAGATAAAGAACAAAAATGACACTGAAGAAGGAAAAAATGATACTCTAAAAGCCAAACACAAAGGTTACAAACATCAGTAAAGTACAAACAGAAAGCTACAGAACCCAACAATGACCAGAACCAAAGAAAGACCAGGACAGAGCTTCATCGAGCTGCCTGCAATCTTCACATTAGGCTGGCCTGGACCAGGCGGGTCTGCTTTTTGAACAGGAGATGTAGCTGCATTGAATGGCTTGTTCTTGGTCGGAGAAGGGAAGAAAGAAGACATATCTGGTGCATTGATGTAAGGTAAAACAGCAGGAGAAGACAAGATTGTGGGTTCACTACAAACCTGAGTCCATTGAACCGATACAACGATCAAAAGAAACGCGCATATTGAGAAGCTAGAAGACATAGCCATATGTGTTTCCTTTTTCTTCTTCTGTTCTGCAGAGGAAAGATACATTTTTCCATGTTAGTACATATAATAGAATAGAGAAGAAGACAGGTTCTTTTGTTCCCATGTGTGCGTGTGCTTGTCTTACTAAAGAAAACAAAGAATTGAATGAATGTGTTCACGGACCAGAGTATGTGTCCTTTAAGTGTTTCACATGCCTTATTTTTTGGTTTCTTCCTCTTAAATCATGTGATTTCATTTACCTCTTTTTACTTCCACCACCTTGAGGGTAATAAGTAGAAAGTTTTACCTCTTTTACCGCCTTGCTTGCATAGATCAAAGCTTCTGCAAAGATGTTGGATAAACAAGTGCTATTTAGACAAGAAGATTCTTTTGGTGTATTAATATAAGAATTACATAAGATTCTTTTAGGAAGCTTGGAAACTGAAATAATCAAACAAAACAACAAGGTTAAAGATGAAAAATCAACAAATCCTTTTATCTTTCTAACATTTCTCAAAAGAAACATACAAAGAGTCTCGTGGCTATAGCATGTAACCTGCTGGCTTGTTGATTTTCTTCTGCAGGCTTTACTTTGGCCATGGAATATAATTTCTCAGCTTGTTGTGCTTCGGAGACCAAACTTGATGATGATACTACAACAGTCTAAGATGAGCTGTGTCATTTAACCGCTTTACCTGCCAACCGGTTTTCCACCAATGTTGCAATACGGTCACAGAGGAATCCTCAACACAGATCTTATGTGTCATTACCGGACTGCAACCTAGTATACCGGTTAAAAGACACTTTATAGGCAAAGAGTGCGTGAATACTCCAATGCACGTCGAGACTTGAGAAGCGGAACTCTTGCTGTTTACATCACCTAGATGTTGTTCATCACTGTGATGGTTAAATATCTCTTCACTAGCCTCGTGATCACCCGTTGTGTTCATCACCTGAAACCGGCTCTTCCCAGATTTCTTCCTTGTAAGGCTTGGACGATGAATAGAATTGGCTAGAGAGGGCCCTCCTCGGGAACTGTTGTGATGTGTAGATGGTAGATGCTCTGATCTTAGCTTCTCTGTAACTCCTAAGAGTGTCCCATTCAGAAACTGAACCATCCTAAACTCGACTTGCCTGAGTGTTTCACCTGATGGAGCTGAGAAATCGGGTTGGCATCGTTCTATCAAGGTTAGAGTTTCGGGTGTGTAGATCTCTGATCTATGAAAGCCTTCCCAGTCTCCTAGACTCATCTCAACAATGGCATCTGAATATTGTACATGCTCCTCTTGAAAATTCATCTCCTACACAAAGTACCAAGATAACAATCAATCCACAAATCACTTACAAAGCTATAATTCTTCTGACAAAGGACCCTGACTAGCTCCATTGATGTATTGAAAGATTCTATAAAGCTAAGAAACACAATAAAGTCTCAAACTTGTGAAAGTCACAGAGCAGTTTTCTTCTAAAAATCAAGACGATGCACAGAGAATTTGGATCTGTAACGAGAAATCGAAGAGTAATATAGATACCTGGCAAACGGAAACAGCCATGGATCTAGCTCGATCTAACGGCGAGGAGAAGACGGAGGTGAATCGAACACCTTCTGAGTTTAAAAACACGGCGAGAGCTCTCGCCTGTCGTTTTCCGTTAGGCGTGAGAGCGGCGGCGTGGCACCTCCCTCCGATCAGATCGGGTCTGAGATTGAGATCGCACTCTCCGTGGCTGATGAAATAGACCTCAGTCACGGCGGCGCGATCTTGTTCCCCGGAGGATGAGATTCGAGAGAAGAGAGGAGGAGGCGGAGGAGAGAGGACGTTGTAAGGGTCCCAGACTTTGATCGACGGTCCGATACGAGGCGTCCCAAGGGAAGAAAGCTGTGGAGAGAGAGGAGAAGCAGAGGCGTGACAAGGAAGCATCTCAGGCTCTTGCTCGAGAACTTTCTTCACCAAGAGATTATCTAGCTCGATTCTTCTGTTCAATACGCCATTAACACCTTCTTCTTCTTCTTCTTCTTCTCCTTCTTCTTCTTCTTCGCCTTCGCTTTCATCTTCTTCTTCTTCATCGTCGAGTAATTGGGAAGACTGTGATGACCCCATCGTTGCCTTTGTTCAAAAGTGCTCGGAAAATTGCAGTGGCGAGCTTAAACGAATACCAATTTTTCAGATCTGATGAAGAAGTCGAAGCCTCTGTATCAACTAGAGGGTTTGGGTTTCAAAGATACGGCCCAATTACTTTTCACAGATTGGGCCTGGGCTCAGCTTTTATTAATGATCATTCACTAAAATACAAATGTTTTTGACATATTTTATAATTAAAAATATATAAATTTTGTTTTACTTGCTACTTTGGAATTTGGAATGGGGTATTATTTGATGTTTATAAGAAAGGAATCAGCGTTACAACAATGTAAAATATTTGTTGTTATGCGGATAATTTATAAAAAAAGTTGAAAATAATTATTTTGGTATATGAAATCTATGGATGTAAAGAAAGATGAAAAATACATAAATTTGAAAAAGACAATGGCCTATAATAAAGATAGGGACCATTGCTTCCGACATCTTTTACCTCTCAAAATTAATATTGAAATATTTATCCAAGCTTCAAAATCAAATAAAACATTAATAGTGTTATTTTAGAGTAAGGTAAAAACACATAGAGGAATTCACAAAACTACGCCCTTTCAACTTCTCCTTCACAACACTACATCTAATTTAATTTTTTGACATATTTACAACTTTTCAAAATTTTAAAAGTTTGATTTACTTTTTTAAAAATTATCAAAATTAAAATCTTTTCATTTGGGTTCGCTAATTAGTGTTTAGGATATAGTATTAAGGGATAAGATTATGTGGTATGATTTATTTGGATTTAATTTTGAGTGTTTAGATGTAGTTTTGTGAAGTATTTTGAAAATGATGTAGTTTTGTGAAATGTAATTCAAATGGCGTAGTTTTTTGATTTGTGATTCTTACTTATAATCCAAATGATTTATTTGACAGTTTGGGTAAATAAATAAATAAATTAACTTAACAGATGGATTCACACTTATGCTAATCATCTTCTTAATACACTCTCACTGAAATAATTCTGCAGACAAAAAAAACAGAGAGAGAGGTGGCAAAGATGATGAAGTGGAGGTGAGAGAGAAGAGAGAGAGAGAGAGAGAGGACGCAAAGGCTAAAGAGATTAGTCACGAGAATCAACGAAACATCTTTAAAACGAAACAAAGACGAACAAGAAGAAGAAAAAGTAAATGGTCTTTGTTCAATTTCTGTCTTTTTCTTTGATTTCTTCATAACATCCTCGTGATTCCTCTTTATTAACTCCCTCCTTCCTTTATATCTCCGTTTCTCTCGCCTTTGTCTCCTTTTCAGGTCTCATCTTATTAAAAAAAGCTTAATGAACGGTGACGGAGTTTGGTTTGACGGCGCCGGAGATCAATCTCAGACGGAAAACGACGGCGGAGGAGATGAATCTCCGTCGTGGGTAAGAAACACAGAAGAAAACTGGTTCAATAACACACCTTTATCAAATAATCCACACGAATCTCAAATCGTACATAACAACAACAACCAAAACGATTTCAGATTCAACGGTGGCTTCCCTTTGATTAACCCATCAGAGAATCTTCTTCTCCTTCTTCAACAATCCATTGATTCTTCTTCTTCTCCTTCGTTGTTGCATCAACATCCCTTTACACTCGACACAGCTCCACATCATCATCATCATCATCATCATCATCAAGAACAGTCCTTTATAGCTACAAAAGCTTGCATAGCTTCTCTCCTTAGCGTCCCCAACAACAACAATAACAACAACCCTTTTGATGAACTCGGATTCGATTCTGGGTTTTTAGGTCAAATCCATGGGAATCAAACACCAACAACCTCCATGGGTTTCGCCGGAATAAGCTCTCCTCCGGATTTTCTCACTTCCCGGCCAATTCCGTCGCCGGAAAACATCACAGGGTTTAGCCCTCTTGATCTCGGTGGAGCCAACAATGGCGTATTCGAAAACAGAGCAAAGGTTCTTAAGCCATTAGAGGTTTTAGCTTCATCTGGGTCTCAGCCAACACTGTTCCAGAAACGAGCTGCCATGAGACAGAGCTCGAGCATCAGCAAAATGTGTAACTCAGAGAGCTCTTCTGATGTTAAGAGATCAAGCTACGAGAGAGATATCGAAGACAATAGTAATCGAAACATCGATATCTCCTCCTCGGGTTTGAATTATGAATCTGATGAGCATAATAATAATAATAACAAAGGTAAGAAGAAAGGCTTGCCTGCTAAGAATCTGATGGCTGAGAGAAGAAGAAGGAAGAAGCTTAATGATAGGCTTTACATGCTTAGATCCGTTGTTCCCAATATCAGTAAAGTAAAAACACTAAAGTCTCTTCCTTTATATTGAGATCTTATGTAAATTCTTGATTACTTAGTTTTTGAGGTGTTTTTGTTTTGTTGGCTTTTGAAATTTTAGATGGATAGAGCATCAATACTTGGAGATGCTATTGATTATCTTAAGGAGCTTTTACAGAGAATCAATGATCTTCATACCGAGCTTGAGTCTACTCCACCGAGTTCTTCAGGCTTGAACCCGTTAACACCGACCCCACAGACGCTACCTTACCGTGTTAAGGAAGAGTTGTGTCCTTCTTCCTCTATGCCAAGCCCTAAAGGGCAACAAGCAAGAGTAAGAATAACCTTACTTGTGTGTTTTCTTGTGGACAGAACCGGATTCTTTGTGTGATATACTTTTGTGGTTTTTGTAGGTTGAGGTTAGATTAAGGGAAGGAAAGGCAGTGAACATTCACATGTTCTGTGGTCGTAAACCGGGTCTTTTACTTTCCACCATGAGAGCTTTGGATAACTTGGGATTGGATGTTCAACAAGCTGTCATTAGCTGTTTCAACGGTTTTGCTATGGATGTTTTCCGCGCAGAGGTAACTTTACTAACTTAGATTGCTAAGTTGATTCACTGATTAGTTAACTAAGCAGTTATAGACTAAGGATGATTAATAGTAGTATGTATGAACATGTTTTGTTTCTTTAATCAGCAATGCCAAGAAGGTGACGACGTATTGCCTGAACAAATCAAAGCAGTGCTTTTAGACACAGCGGGCTTGATTTGATTGCGAAACCACACAAGGAATCATGTGTGGAACAGAGCTGAACTTAAACCTTTTTTTCATTAGCAGCATCTTACTTAGTTTTTTATCAGATTAAATCATGTGTGTTGAGATGATAACTGTTTTATTCTAGTTTTGAAAACACTGTAACCTTTTAGCAAAATGGCATTCTTTCCTCTATAATTTTTACTTAGCTTTTCGCTGATGAGTCGTTTTAAGTGCTTTCTCAAACCAGTTATGTAATAAGCAGAGGATATAACATGTTTTTGAATCAAAAGCTTATTACTATATGAATTATAGATTACATAAACTCGAGAACTATAATTATACATGCCGAATCATCATATTATATATAACAGTAAGAAAAATAATAATGGGAGCAGACATCAATATTTTGGAGTCAATTACTTCCAGTTATTGGCAACAATGTCAGCCAAATCAACAACTCTCTGAGAGTAACCCCATTCATTATCATACCAAGCAATCACTTTAACCATATCATCTCCCATCACCATTGTGAGAGCAGAATCAATGGTTGATGATACATCAGAGCACCTGAAGTCAACAGAGACAAGCGGCTCATCGCAGACGTCGAGTATACCTTTAAGCTCTTTCTCAGATGCATCTCTGAAAGCAGCATTGACTTCTTCGGCAAATGTCTTCTTGGAGACTTGCACGACTAAGTCGACCACTGAGACGTTTGGAGTTGGCACACGCAATGCGATCCCGTTGAGTTTTCCTTTGAGGTTGGGGAGCACGAGAGCCACGGCTTTGGCTGCTCCTGTAGATGTTGGAACAATGTTCAAAGCAGCTGCTCTTGCTCTCCTTAGATCACGGTGACTCGCATCCAATAGCCTCTGGTCTCCAGTGTATGAGTGAGTAGTTGTCATTGTACCCTTTATGATCCCTACCATGTGTAGCACAACACAAGGTTGCTCAACTTTCACATGTTAACAACTCAAAAGACATTTTAAAACATGGCTTTTACTAATCTAAAGTAACCAGGCTTACCGAATTTCTGGTCAAGAACCTTGACGAATGGAGCGAGACAGTTTGTAGTACAAGACGCGTTGCTTATGATTGTATCGTCGTGGCTGTAAAGATCAGCATTGACACCAACAACATAAGTTGGGATATCACCTTTTCCAGGTGCAGTAATCAGAACCTTCTTGGCTCCTGCCTGAATGTGTTTTCCAGCACCTTCTCTGTCTACAAACACTCCGGTTCCTTCGATAACTAAGTCAATGCCTAATTCCCTAAACATCATCACCAAATTATTGAAAACATTCAGACAAGATTTAGTTGCCGAATTCATCTATCTAAAAAAAATGGGAAGTGGGTTTTGTTTAACTTACCCCCAGGGGAGATCAGAGGGGTTACGGTTAGATACAATCTTGATGATCTTTCCATCAACAGAGAGAGCAGAGTCTCCAGAAGGTTTGACATCAGCGTCAAAGATTCCAAGAGTTGAGTCGTACTTGAGGAGATGTGAGGCTTGTTTGACACCACCAGTGTCGTTAATGGCAACCACGTCGAGAGGAGAATCTTTACGACCATGCCAACACCTCAAGAAGTTCCTACCAATCCTACCGAATCCATTGATGGCTACCTTTATCTTGGCCTCGGTCACCCCTTTCCTGTATCCACCATTGCTTCCCATCTACAACACATACAAAGTAATGTATATGGTTCAGAAACACACAGAAAACAGATATATTCATGGCTGATCATGTCTATGCAAGCTTGTTCTTGATAGATAGATATACAATGGTGGATGCATTAGACATAAGAGACAGCTCTGAAGTTTGCAAGATTGTACCATAAGATGTAACACATAAACAATAGAGAGGAGTAGTAGGGGGGAAATGAACTCACTGCAGAAGTCTGGAACGAGACAAAGGATATAAACTCATCAGAAGAAGATTTCTTGGCAAAGGGAAGAGCAGAGGAGTTTTTAAGTCCCGAGAACTCAGTGAAACCCTGAAAAGCAACACATGATAGTATTAGATGATAATGTTAAAACATGTGAAGGGCAATAAGATAGTGGGGTAAGGAAGATGAAACAAAACCTGAAGAGATGGTTTAGCCACAGAGAAAATAGCCGAAGCCATGGTTGCCAGAGAGATTATGTGTATATGATGTAGCAGAAGATGCAGAAAGTAAAGTTGAAGCAGAGAGTGGTAATATAGGAAAACAGAATTGCTGAGATGGCTGCAAAGAAGATGAGATTCTGGATAGCTTTGTCATTCACTTGTATGGTTGTGGTTTATCACTCTCTTCCATCTTCACATTTCATATGATTCACTCATCTTTGCTTCTAACTTGGGCTTCACAAGTGGGCTTATCCTTCATGTGGTAGCATTTGCACAGCATATGGCTTGTACTCATCTTCCGACATACCTTCTTAGGACCACTGGAAAGTCAAACAAGCTTTCCTCTGGCATCTCTATGCTGCAGATAAACTCATTCAAGAACTCAATGCAGTACAACATAGAGCTTATATAAAAGAGAAACCTTTCATAAGTAATCAAAATGTATAGACTTGCAGGTCTAGCCCGTCTATGTGAGACTTGTTCTCTGTAAATCTGTGTGCATTGTCTTTACACAATCCCATTCCAATATAGGGAGAACAATGAACAAAATGCAAGATTCAGTGCAAGCTTTGCATCTATAGGATAATAACGAGCTCAAGCAGATCCATTAATAAGATACAGAACAGTCTTTACATCTTGAGGATAACAAGAGCAAGTAAACCACTTAAAATGGACCAGAGAACTCAAAAATAAAAGATCAAACCCTGAGGATTTGCAGCTTTGTAGAGAAAGCAACAGCGACCCAATCAGGCTGAGAAGAAGACCATTGAAGCTGCTCAATCTCAGCACCAGCAGTGTAAGCAAGAATAGGATCAAGACCGCCTTCGACGTGCTGTCCCATCGATGAAATATCCCAAATCAAAGCTTGCGAATCGTCTCCAGCAGTACAGATATGGCAAGAGCTATGAGGAGCCCAAGCTATGGCATTGACACTAGCCTGATGCCTCTGAAGCTCCACCACAGGAAGAGCCGGGAAACGAATATCGAGCACCACGACTTTAGCTCTGTCCATTATAATAGTTGCCATGTATCTCGGATCCTGCTTGTTCCAGCCAAGCCGCACAAGAGGAGTATCTGGCTCAGAGCTCTCGTAGATAATCGTCGAATGCTCTTTATCGCGGAGATCAAAGACTCTAACGGAGCCATCAGCTGAGACTGATGCAAAGACACCAACACCACCCCAAGCAATGTCGAAGACTTCCTTGTCGTGTGCAATTAGCTGAGTATCAACAGCTTCACGCTCAATGTCCCAGATCGTACAAGTCGTGTCCGTGCTCGACGTCCCGATCCGTCGCGGCTCGGCTTCGTTCCAATCGAAAGAAGTTAACGGGCCACAGAACTCGCTGTTCTTGTTGCTGTTGAGGCAAGATTTGAGCTCAACGCGAGAGTTATCGTCAGCGATACGCCATAGACGGAGAAAGTCGCTCGAAGTAGCGAGGAGATCAGGTCGCTGACATTCCTTGTCGGGGATGAAGATGGTCTTCGTTGGAGGGTAAGGATGCTCGAAGGAGAGGTTAGGATCTGAACGGATCTCGCCGTTGGATTCATCAAGCTGCACAATCTCGACACGGTTAGGGTATTGCTCGAGGAGGCTTGTGATGGCGAGACGGTACTTCTTATCGCGACGGACGCTCCAGTTCATTGCGTAGATGTGCCATGGCGCTTCGTATGTGTAGATCTCTGATCGTTTCTGCTGCTCGTCGGAACCGTCTTGGATCGGATCGCTGCTCGCACCCATCGTGCGTAGACTCTCCGATCAGGAAACCCTAGAAATAGCCTCCGCTACTTCGGCTTCTATCACTCACTGAATCAGTGAAGCTGGAGAAAGCTGGATAATTGATAATTCTAGTCTAGTTTACTAAAATATTATTTAATCCAGAAAGGTCATTGAAACGGCACCGTTTAGATAACTGAATAAAGCTTGGTTTTATCGTTTGTCTCCTTCATCTCCTTCATCTTCACACAAATACACAAAATCTTCAAAATCAAACCAAGAAGCTCAAAAGGAGAAGGCTTAAGAAAGAGACAAGCTTTTCAATGTTCTATAGAAGAAAAAACTCAGCTTTCATTTTCTCTCTTTTAAACTTCAAACTCTATCAATTTGAAACAAGCAACAAAAAGCTTAACCACATTTAATCAGAATCTTCATAAAGTTCTCCATCCGATAAATCATCAAATGTCCTCATGTCAAGCTGGTAACGAAGCATACCACCAATCCCACCAAAGCCTCTGCAAAACTGTGACCCTTCTTGAGATTTGTTAGTCACAAACTCAAGAGTACAACCAAAACGTTTGTACTCGTTCGCAAACCATTCGAGAAGAGGCATCTTGTCCTGGACTTCTAGCTCAGCGTTAGTCTCGGCGTCATGGAAGTTGCTTTGATCAGTCTCTTGATCTTTCCCAAAGTGTTTCACCGCTATCTCTCCGCTCGTGCTGTTCTTCAGCTCGTACCTGTTTATATCGAGATTCTCCCACACGATAAGGGTTTCAATAGCGCCCATTTCTAGAGCCTTTAGAGTGTCTTCCACACCAAAAACATATTTCCCGGTATCTTGACTTATCTCCTCAAAGTACTTCCCAATCAGTTTCTTCTCCTGTATGAACTTCACATTAGATAGTATCTCAGCAGACAGCTCAATCGCTTGGTTGAAACCATTCTCACCTCCGTAAGAAACATCCACAACATTCAAAATCTTTGCTTGAAGACGAGGATCAAACAGTTCTGATTGACTAAGCTCGGTTTTGAAATCGGCAGAACCGGCAAGGATCATACCAGCCACATTAGGCTGGCTCGTAGCCGGGTTAATGTAAAACTGCGTAGCAAGCTCCGCTGTTTTCCTAACATAGTTATGCCTCTTCTCCATCCTAAGACGAGCGAAACGAAGCGCAGACTGTCCTCCTCTTCCGTGCTTCTTCGGGAGATCAACGGTGAACTTGTGAAGAATCTCTCTAGTGTTCCCACTCAATGTACCAAACAGAGTCCCGTTTCCATCCATGATGATGAAACCAAACTTATCATCAGACTCAAGAAGCTCGTTCAACGCCTCCGTGTGGAACTTGTTGTCACACAGGTACAAGGAAGCGTTGATCGGCCTAAACGGCTCGAAATCGAAAGTGACTTTCTTCTCTTTACCGTCATCGTTAACGATGGTGCCGGTATAGAGAACGAGTCCATTAGTAGGGACTTTGTTGTAGAGCTTAAGCCTCTGTTGAGCAGAAGTAATGGCGGACAAGACGGATTGGCGATTGACTCGGCTCTTGATGTTAGAAGCGGTTCCGTATTCGTCACCAAGCATCTTTGTGACACGAGAGACTTGATCGCGAGGAGGCATGATTAGAGAGATCATGCTCGTTCCATTACCTCTAGCTGCTTCGAGACCTTTGATTAGCTTCTTAATCTTCCAGATCTCGATGTTCGTATCTGCCTCCTGCTCCGCCATTGTTTTTGAGCTGGGAGATCAAAACAATGTTGAAATCGAATTTTGGTCAGAGAATCTAACGATAGAAGATTCCGATGAAGACGATATGGATAAAGGTTGAAACAGTGTGTACCTTTTTCTCTCTCTATCAGCGACTCCGGCAGCTTCTCCTCCCAGTAATGATAAATGCTTAGGGCTTTCTCGAACTCTACAACCCAAAACTAAATCACGTGAGAGTCCAATAATTAAAGTGGGCTTGATGTAATACTGAGTAAGCCCAATAATCAAATTCGACACAGTTCTTCCAACGGTAGTTTTTCACTCGCGCGTAAAAGACAAGCTCTCTAAATTAGTAAGCATCTCCCAAAGCTTCTGGCCATTCCCTCGCTATGTTCTCCTTGTTTTAGATACTCAGCTCGGAAGTGACCACACCTGAAAAGAACGAAATAGTCATCAGGAAAAAACAATACCAAGGCGGAGTACGGTGTTAATGTGATCATGAGGTTGAGAGAAACCGTTGGGTGTGCCCATCCTTGGAGAGATTCCCTACGTAGACATTCCTTTTAATGAAATTTTCTCGCATAATCTGCAGATCGCCGCTATTTGTTGAAGTACCCTTCGATACTTGTGTGTACCTGAAACAAAAACAGAACCAATAAGTCGAATCAAAAATCTCAATCTATCAACTATACTTGGAGAGATTTTACAAAATTTATTTACCATTGACAAAAGTCACAGTGAATTAATTATAACCTGAATAGAGACCATGCTGAATGATCCTTCTTATATTCAATTCATGGTTTCGATCATGGGAGAAAGCAAAATTTCTAAGAAACCTATAGAGCATGACCAAAAGTTAGTGCCATTTTTTAGAAACATCTTCTCAAAAGCCCCTATTTCTATACTTCAAATCTAATAAGACACTTTTTATTTTTTTCGCTTTTTTAATTTTTATAGGACACAAAAAAAATTATTTTTAAAATCTGAAAACGACAATATTTTTTATTTAATTTTAAGAATTTTATAAAAATATTTCAAAAATCAAAAACCAAATTTAAAAAGTTTTTCCGAAAATCATCAAAATATGATTATAAATTCGATTTTTTCAAAAAATTTAAGGTTTAGAAACTTAAATCTTACCATTTGGGTTCGCAAACCCTAAACCAAGACCCTGGATTAGTTTAGGGTTTAGATTTGTCAATTTTCGATTTTTTTTGAATTTTTTTTAGTTAAAAAAATAAAAAAGGGGCATAAGAGATTTTTGAGGGGTATAGGTAGGGGTGGGCGTTCGGGTACCCGTTCGGGTTCGGGTCGGGTTCATTCGGGTTTCGGGTTTTCGGGTAGAGGACTATAGGACCCGTTCGGGTTTTTCTATAACTTTTTCGGGTTCGGTTCGGGTTCGGGTCGGTTCCTTTCGGGTTCGGGTCGGGTTCGGGTACCCGAAACTATTAAAAAACTCAAAAATTATATAACAAAATATTATAAAATATATAATTTAATAAGATAATATGAATTATACACAATTAAAACTATACAAAAGTATCTAAAAATAATCAAATTATACAAAACTACTTAAAATATAAGAAAATATGTTAAATATTAGGATATATAAGTTATTATAAATATAAAATTACTAATATTTTTATATATTTAATTATATTTCGGGTACCCATTCGGGTTTCGGGTCGGGTCGGGTTCGGGTTCGGGTTTTCGGGTCTTGAAATATAAAACCCGTTCGGGTATTTGGTCAATTTCGGTTCGGGTTCGGATCCTTATTTTCGGGTCGGGTTCGGTTCGGTTTTTCGGGTTCGGTTTTTTTGCCCACCCCTAGGTATAGGAGATTTCAATTGCAGAAATAAGGGCATTTGAGAAGTTGCCTCCATTTTTTATAGTAAACCACTGCAAATAATTGAGAAAGGCGGATTACCAAAAAAATTATAAGGCACATTGTAGAAAAGTGATAAATATTTAAACTACAACTCTAGTGAATGGGATGTGAAAGCCCCGCTCCTTTTGGAATCTCAGAGAAACATCCAGCACAACACACCTAATGCAATGAAAGAAGACATCAAAGTGAAATACTATACATGAAATACAAAGCAACATACCCAACTCAGCAAGCAACGAGTGACAAGCTCCTTGGTTGTATTGCTATCGGCTCTAGTCTCTTGGCTTGAAAACTTGCAAAATAAAATTGAGTGACAAATGCTAGATAAATGAAACAATAAACAATTGTCCTAATAATAATGAATATCAAAAATTAAATTGGTGAATCTAACCATTCCTTACGCAACTCCATATGCGGTCTCCTCAACCTTCCTGTGCAATCTCAACTGTAATCATGTATAAGTAATAAAAACTGACGAAGCAAAGCTATAAAATATGGTTTAGATAGCCAAAACTAGAAACCTGTTTTCTCTAGGAGAGATGGAAAATCGTTAAAGTTGTTGTGGCTCCAATGATCTAGCTGTATCCTGTGGAAAAACAAATAGAATTCCGCTGAGCTCCGGATATGTTCATAATGTAAGAATATCAAATACATCACGCGCTTACTGCTTTAAAGAAGATGTACATTTCAGGATTTGTGTGTTGTCTCTGGGAGCCAAATGTTGAATCTTAGAGCTCTATTTGTTGATGTGCTTCGGTATTACTCCAGTGGTCCTATAGTGCAAGATAGTAAGGGATTTCTATGGATATACTATCGTGATCATTACCATATAATCTCGCAAGAAAGAGAGAAGCTTATTCGTATACTTGAGAACAAAATCCCAGAACATTACCTCTTAGAGCTGACATTTGATGTCTTGGAATCCGCTTTGACAATCTCAGTTAAACATGTTACAGTTTTGGATCAAGGTACCACAACCTTAAAACCATGTCTGCATCAAAAAAAAAATTAGTGAAAAGATAGTTTAACGACGAAGAAGAAAACAAATATTACCTTCGAATCTCTGTTTGAAATTCAAACTTTGAATTGCAGAGGGCTCCATCACATCGGATTGTGGCTTTTCTATCTTCTTAACCGAGTCTTTGTTTCGCATGTCCTTTACATCATTGAGCCCTGGCACGCTGCTCTCAGTTAAACATAATATAGAACTCAAGACATTTTTTCCAGTTTCAAAGATTACTAGCAGAAAGATAAGAGTACATATGAATCTTCAGGTAATAATATAAGTTGTTTTGGGTTTTTGCTAACCTTCTGCCTTCTGGGATGGATCAAGTGGTAGCTTTGCACTAGAGAATCTAGTACCTGGTCAGTTTTTGACCTTCGAATGGGTTTGAACAAGAGAGCCAGTCTATATATGCGTCAAAAGCTACAGTTTCCAAATCCCACGAAAGAGAATCACAAACACACAAACTCAAAAACCAAATCATATATCTCCGGAGAATAAACAAAATAAAGGAATACAATACCCGAGACCACCGGATCTGTATCTCTTAGCGTTGAGGATAACGTCTTTCGCCGTTGAATCCAGATTCAATGATTCGCTCTGAATCTGAAACAAACAAGAGAGTAAAGTAAGATTTATAATCTATTTCGAGAGCGGGAGAGAGAAATTAGATGGAACCTTTCGGCGGCGGAGAATCTACACGGCGGTGAATCAGAGATCGGAGAAGTTAGTAGTAGAGACGATCCCCCACTCTCTTCTTCTTTCCCTCGTCTTATTTTTGGCGATTCCCAAAGTTTACATGTAATGACCTAACCTGCTTATATTTATAGGTTTAGATATTCACGAGAAAAAAGGAAATTACACAGCTGGCAACAAATAAAAAGGAAAATACACAGCTGGCATAAAAAAAGGAAAAAGGAAATTTACACAGCTGGCATAAAAAAGGAAAAGGAAATTAATAAATGGGCCAATATGGGCTTTAATAGGCCCAAATCATAAGCTCATCGATATAATCCAATGTTACCTTTTTCTACACTCTTTATTTATCACTTGCAACGATTTGATCTCTTCTCCGACTTGGACATGGATCACGATCTCGAGATCTTCCCTTTGCTCTCTTACGTCCTTCACCACTCCGATCCCGCTTCTCACGCGCCACCGTCTCCGGCGATTCAGCAATCCCTAGCGAATCGTTACCCGCTTCTCACCAATCCACATGTCATATCTTCTCTGATCGAATCGATCCCTAGCACTATATCGCAGACACTCTCCGTCGTGAGCTCTTTAGGTCCAAGACCCGATCCTTTATCGGTTTCTTCAGCTAGGTCTAAGATATCTCAGATCTTAGAGGACGAGTCTCTTTCGCCGGAGGATGCTGCCAAGGAAGAGCAGATTTACGCCACGGTTGTTCGATTGGAGGAAGTTCACGAAGGATACGAGAAGAGGTTGAGAGATTTGGATGAGGAGATGGCTAAGGTTTATGAGACGGTGGTTGAATCGTTGAACGGCGGCGATGAAGTGAACGAGGAGGTTCTCGCGGTGCTAAAGGAAGCTGAAGATGGTGGTGGAGACGTTGAGATGATTGATCTCTCTGATCGTCGTCTTAAGTTTCTTCCACTAGCTGTGGAGAAATTTGTTGGTTTGGTTTCTCTGAATCTCTCTCGCAATGATTTGAAGGTAAGTGGTAATGTTGTTTTGGAAGATTTGGCCTCTTTTTCATTAGGATAGTATCGATATATGATTATGATATGTTTGGTTGCAAGAACCATATAACGAATTTTCGAACAATGTTGTGTAGTTTTGTATATGAGATCCCACTTACATTAGAGCTAGAATCTCAATGAGTTATCTGATTCGTAGAGGCTGCGTTCTGTAAAGATAGAGAAAAGCACAGAACTTTGATGTTTTAGATGAACTGCATGTGGAGAAATCATGATTTTGATGGTCTTTTAAGACTTTATGAATCTTGTGCATCTTGTTTCTTTAAAGTGATTGAAAGTATGTTGTTGTGGAGAATGGGCTAAACATTATGAAGTTTTGATTGTAGTTATCTTGCTTCTGTGGTCTCTTGTTGTAACTAAAGCTGATTTCTTTTTCTGCAGTTTCTACCTGATTCAATCTCAGGACTTGAGAAACTAGAGGAGCTTGACTTATCTTCAAATATTCTCGTGTCTCTTCCTGACTCTATCGGAATGTTACTTAACCTAAGGATCTTAAATGTGACGGGGAACAAGCTAACTTCACTCCCGGAAAGCATTGCACAGTGCAGGTATTTGTGCTTACGTTTAGTTCATGTTTTGTTTCCTTTTAATTTTTTTCTGAAAAAGAGATATGTTCTTGTAATCAGGTCACTTGCCGAGTTAGATGTGAGCTTCAACAACCTGACTTCTTTGCCAGCAAACATCGGATACGGACTACTCAACCTCGAAAAGCTATCAATCCAGCTGAACAAAATCCGATTCTTCCCCAATTCTATATGCGAGATGCGTTCTCTAAGGTATCTAGATGCGCACATGAACGAAATCCACGGCCTACCAGTAGCTATAGGAAGACTCACAAGCCTCGAAGTCATGAACTTGAGCAGCAACTTCAGCGACTTGACCGAACTACCCGACACAATCTCCGATTTACCTAACCTAAGAGAGCTAGATCTCAGCAACAACCAGATCAGAGTCTTGCCCGATACGTTTTTCAGGCTACAGAAGCTGGAGAAACTGAACTTGGACCAGAACCCATTGGAGTCCCCTCCACAGGAGATTGTTAACCAAAGCGCTGAAGCGATTCGAGAGTTCATGAGGAAGAGATGGGAAGAGATGGTCGAAGAAGAGCAAGTGAGGAGTTTGATTGAAGCAGAGAAGCAACAAGGAGGAGCAGCAGGTTGGCTCTCATGGGGAAGCTCCATTGTTACTAATCTTTTATCTGGAGGTAGTGGTCGTGCACCTAATAAGCGTAAAGACTCCTTCTTGGATCAACAACTCTGAGATTTCTTTTTCTTAGGCTTCAGGTTTCTTTGATAAACTCTCTCTATATATATCTGGTTTTGACTATTTGACGTTTTAGTGACTTTAGTCTTTTATGACTTTACTCTGAAAAAATGGGCCCTTGATAACCCTTTTTAGGCCCATCTCGTGGTCAATGGGCTATGTGGCATAAGGTTTAAAATAGATTAAAAGTATTTCCAAAACTAAAACATATACCCAGGCAACTTGGATACATATAAAATTTCAGAAGATAATTTTTAAAAAATATAATTAAAGAAAATATAATTAATCCCAACGACACTTGTGCGACAAAAGCTGTTGAAGAACATCTATAGTTACAGCAAAAGGGAATGATGGATCTTGGGACTAGAGTTTCTACGTTAATACTTTAATACACCAATAATAATAATAAATTAAGGACTAACAATAATAATATATGTCATTTATTATCTGCCAGTTTCTTGTTTGCCAATGGTATAATATACATTGAATATGAATAACATATGAATCTGACCCTAAGATATTAGAGGTAGAGAGATTAGGAGACAATCTGATCAGAAGAAAATAAAAGTACACTTTTTTACCATGAGTTTGGCAGATCATTATGTTTATCTCTTCTTCTTTAATTTTCTTATAATTTGTTTTCATTTTTATTTTGCGTTTATGTTACTAAAATAGTTACTATTCAAACACATGGTTAGTTTTTTAATTCATTATAATTTGTTTCGACTGATTTATGTAAAAACCAACGGCCAAAAGAATAGTTCAAATTAGTTTTTACAGTGGCTTATTTAATGCTAAATGCTAGTGAGTAAATCTGTCACGCTGTTAAATTTCAACACGACTTGATCTTCGTTTAAAAAAAAATTAAAGTGATTGTGACTCTCAACCATTTGTATGATATAGTTAATTTGATTACGGTGTATGCTTAATTTAAATTAATTTATTATATAAAAGTATATTTTATACTTATCACCGGAGAAGTCCATAATCAATATTTGTATAGATTAGGACCCATCTAGTGTAATTAACTTTCAAACAGTGATACTACTGTGTAATACACATTTTGATATTTATATATTTTAAGACAAAACCTGAAAGTGAAAGTAGTTAAGTTATTTCCAGTTTGTGTATCGCGAACCAGTACTTAGCGTGTGGATGCATTTAATGATGTTTGGCTATATATTTTATGAAAAGGAAAAATTAAAAAAAAAACTTTAAAATAAAAATTAGGATAGTCAAATCAGAGAGTAATAATTAAGTAACGCATGGGTGCGATGGGGTCCACATCATAGGGGACAAAATGATGAGAATGATCTTTTGTCATGCCCCAAAAGGTTACTCACTTTTAACGGGATTTGTTTTTTGAAAAAACAATTAAACCTTTTCTTTATCTCTTTTTTTAACTTGAAATTTCATTTTCTCTCTATAATTTTGGAAACAAACAAATGTTGAAGGCTGATTGATATAACCCACAATTTGGTTTAAAAAACCTTTAAATGTTGATAACCATTACTTTACTGTTATTTTGCATGGATTATTGTGTTTGAAAATATATAATAGTATTTTTTTTGTTGTTGAAGAGGTAAAATCCGTTTTTCAAGGAAGAAATTTGATTGATTGAAATTTGAGTTTTAGTAGTATTTGACAATCTCTTTCTCTGTCTTCACAAAATCATTATACCTTTTGTTTTTTTTCTCGACCAAACATTTACTGTCCTCTTTCAAAATCTATCACATCATATTTTTGATTTGTTACACTATGCCCTTGTCATTTATACCAAAAAACACAACATTTCCAACAAAAAAAATATGGTATATATGGTGTGCCGTGGGGCATAAATTCGCAGCAAGTATATGTAGAGAGGGTTCATATTTACTTACTGATACATCATTTAGACATTTACATTTTGGTTAATTGTAAGAGATGTAACCAAAATATAATAAATAATCCTTCATTTTATTTTCGAAATAGTTCATTAATTATGGTTGGTCTTAAAATAGTTCATTTTGTTTTATTCGCAGCAAGAATATGTAGAAGGACTTATTTTACATCCGTTACCTAAACCGATCCCGATTTGATTTATATAAGCAATTGAGTTTAAGTTTCTTGTGCCAAATTATATAAGAGAAATATTAATTGATAATTTGATATACATATTATACATAAATACTGTGGAATATAAATTAAAATAAGCAATATGCATAAACGAAAATAACTCAGAGCAAGAGCCAATAATGTCGTAATTTATGTCGCGACATTGGAAATTACAAAGACATTTTCGTAGAAGTGAGCTGGAACAACAAAAGACTTTAGTTCCCAAAATTTTGAAGAATCTATCAATTATCATTTTTCTCAATTCCAACAAAACTTCCTTTATGGTATCGACTTACCATTTGTGAACTTAAGCATAACAATTATTACTATTTATTAATCTGAACCTACCACAGACACAAATCTTATGTCATGCATTAACTGATGTTGTGTATAAGATCTTGCTTACTGTTTAAATCAATGTTGTAACGTACATCTTAATTATCATTTTTCACCTATAGATTCAGATTTAAACCATATATTTAATCCAAAAAGAATAAAATACATTGGCTTTGCTTTTGTTTTTGTTGTAAACACACAAAAACCAGAAAAATACTACATTGATAACGAAAGTAAATTAAACGCATGGTAATGACCTTTTAGTTTGCGGATGGGCAAGTACTTGCCCAACGGTAGTCACCTCTGCATCTAATCGCATAATCCGGGGTTCGAACTACTTAGACACTAGGCAAATGATGAAAAAAAAAATGACCTTTTAGTTTTAAACGTATTAAAATTCACATACAAATCAATAAGATTATTCTAGCTAGCCCTAAGAGCATTAACATATGTAGAGGCAAAAAAACATCTTAAAAAAATTATTTTGTATTTATTTTAGTTTTTCAGAAAGAAAAAAAAAAACCAATCGCGGATCGCCACGTGTCACTGGAATCCGCAAATAGTTTAAAAACTGTCACTTATATTAGATTTTTTTTGTGGTGGTTTTTGAGATTAGCGATGGATCTCACCAATTAAGAGGTAGGGTAATTAGATAGTATTTAAAAGGTCTAACAATTATATTTAAAATAGTATCCATCGGGATGATATCATTTGCAATTGCCACATCTTCAGTAACACACAGATGCTTGCAGCAACATGGCAGACGTAGTGCAATAAATAAAAAAAAGCACTAGAAAATATATTTTGCATGATTATAAATTATTATGGATTCATATAAATGTAAAGTGAAGCATCAGAAAATATTGTATGTGATTTATAACATGACAGACGTACGTAGTGCAATAAATAAAAAAGCAAAAACTTCTGATTCAAGAAATACAATATGCAGCCTCATTACATACGGTTTTTAGACAAACCTGAAAAGTCTTTTTCGTACAATAATACACACACGTGTCAGATATTCACTGCCAGTGTTTCTACGCATTTCTCTTGTTCCATACTTTTTCTCGCCTTTAGAAAATCATTAACTCTGCTCTCGGTATTGTCGAATGATATATACTGAAATTATGTTTAACCACAACACACTGCATGAATGCTTATGACAATTGTTTCAATTAACGTTTTACATTTTACTAATATTATAAAATTAATTGTTCGCACGTGCGGGTGATCAAACGGAAATTTGTTAAAATAATAACAATGTGATTTATTTTTTGTCACATTGCATAACCAAAACAAAACCCTTGATTCATGTGAAAGAAAACATACTAATAAACTTTTTAAAAACATCTTTCACAACTTCTTTTTCATCTCATTCATTATAAAGAACCATAGTATCAGTAAATTATAATTTCTCTAAAAGAGTTAGCAAATATGAATATTAGTTAAGCATGCCCCAAAACACTTAATTTATGACTAAAACTAGTAAAAAATTTCCAATTTTGGTTACACATATTTTCAATTGATGCATTACATTCTTCAAAAATACTCTTATGAAGAGTACAATAATTGTGACACTTCACAAAAACTACACAATTTTACGTCTCTATAAATACATAGAAGAAGCTCCAATCTTTATCACCAACCACCAATACTTTACACATCTCTCCTCACTTTATTTTTCAAACCAAACCCTAAAAACCAAAAAAATGGAAGAAGCCCTAAGAAATTTAAACGGACCTAACCACACGCACATAGTACCCGATTACGAACCCAACCCAATTCCTTTCACAAGACCCTTAACCACCCCAAAACCCTCACCGGTTAACCGTAAACCGTCTTCAAAAGAAACCACAGCAACAACCGCCACCGTAGCAAGCAACATTACAACAAGATACAGAGGCGTTCGCCGCAGGCCATGGGGAAGATACGCGGCGGAGATACGTGATCCGAACTCTAAAGAGAGACGGTGGCTAGGAACGTTCGACACGGCGGAGCAAGCCGCGTGTGCTTACGACTGTGCGGCACGTGCCTTTCGTGGAACAAAAGCTCGTACTAATTTCACTTATCCCACTTCTCTTGCTATTCCTGAGCAAAGATTCTCTTTTTTGCCAAAGAAATCTACGCCGTCCAATCGTTTTCCTCTTCCTTACGTGCCGTTAGATTATACTACCAACGAGTTTTACGGTGCACCTGCGTCGCAGAGGGATAATACTCAGCCTCTCTTCTTACGCGACTCCTCGTGTTCCTCTCGTAAACCGCGACGGTTTAATGATTTTAACGGTTCGTCTTCTTACTCACAACTTAAAACGGCATGCAGTTCGTTTTCCTTCAACGAAAACGACACGGAGTTTTTCCCTCGAGAATCTTCTGATTCTGGTCTATTGCAAGAGATAGTGCAAGAGTTTTCAAAGAAAAATCGCAACCATACTCCGCCGCCGGCGAATCCTTCACCACCACCACCACCACCACCACCGTGTCCGCCGATGATTGGACAGTCTGAAAACTCCGGTGACTTCTCTGCTCTCTCTATAGTCACAGACAATCTTTTTCAAAAGTCAACGGAGGAGCCTACAACGTCGAAGTTGGACCGTTACGGAAATATTCAACATGGTGGTTCCGCTTATTTTGACGGCGTTGGCGCCACCGCAGACGGTGGTTTTGTATACGGAACAGACCAGTGGGCTTATCAGGACATGATGATGTACGGAACTCAGTTAGGTTGTACTTGCCGAAAATCGTGGGGCTAGCTAAGATTTTCTTCATGATTATGTTTTGACTTTTTTTTTTATATATTTAGTAGTTATAAAGTTTCGTTCTTTTTGTTATGATAATGATGTTGGATATTAAGGAAAGAGTTCGCAAGTTTAACTAGTAATTAAAAGTTTAAGGGTTAATTAGGGCTTTATTGTATGTCTCTGCAAGCGTTTCTAGTTGCAATTTTATAATTCCATGTTTATGTTATTTTTAGTTATCATATAACTTATTTTGGATATTTCGTATTATTTATTCGTTTGGCCTAAAGTAACGTCTTCTTCAATAAACCCAATAATGGTAGTAGATTTTAACAGAAAAAGAAGAAAATCTATTTAAAGTGAATCTGCAGAAGAAAAAGTATTCGTACAAAAGGCAGAGTTTGTCTCTGTCTTCTCCACTTTTCGTACTCTCTCATTCCGGAAAAATTGCAAAAAAAAACCTAAACTTTTGACAAATCGACAAAAAAAACCTGAAGAAAAATGCGTTGTATAAAAAAACCTAAAGTTTCATTTTCATCATTTTAAAACATTAAGTTTCATTTTAAGCAAATTAACCCCTAATCGTTAACGGTGTTAAAATATTAACAGATTTCGACACTCTCCGTTTAAGTTATTAGTTAAAATGATTTTTTTATTTGTTTTTATATGAAAATACAAATTAAATTAGAAAGATAAACATTTGTTGTGCTAAAATAATGTTATTATTAATATATAAAAAATATTTTCTCGTAATCATGTCGGCAACTTTATCCCTAATCATCGTTGGATCTACGTTTCCGATCACCGTCAATTTATTGAGCGGCGGTTAGAGATAAAGTCTACGACATGATTAAAAGAAATGAATAGAAAGAAGAATTCTTTTATATTAATACTCCCTCCGTTTTTTAATATAGAATTCTTGTTGAAAATATTTGGTTTTAAAAAGATGGAATTTCTCATTTTTTATATACAATTGTTAATGATAAATTATATAATTAAAAAAATAACTAAACATTATTAGTTTAGAGTTGTTGGAAATTATAAATCACAAAAATAATATATTTTAATATGTTTGTTTATTATATCTGAAAAACTAGAAAATCCTATAATAAAAAGAAAAACGGAGGAAGTAATAACATTATTTTAGTAAAGCAATTGTTTTTATTTCTAATTTAATTTGTATTTTCATATAAAAACAATTAAAAAATCATTTTAACTAATAAATGAAACGGAGAGTGTCGAAATCTGTTAATATTTTAACACCGTTAACGATTAGGGGTTAATTTGCTTAAAATGAAACTTAATATTTTAAAATGATAAAAATGAAACTTTAGGTTTTTATATACAACGCGTTTTTCTTCAGGTTTTTTCTGTCGATTTGTCAAAACTTTAGGGTTTTTTTTGCAATTTTTCCCTCTCATTCCTATCACCAAACTAAAAATCTCCTTAATAAATTTTAATTTTTTTTATTAATGTCCTAATAATTCAGAGGATTCAGTTAGTAGACTAATTTCTCCACGTACGTGTTAATCAAATACTAAAATTTACACTATTTAAAATCTTGTTTGAAAGAAATATACATATATTTTGATGGGGAGATTAGTTAGGTATTAGACTCACTAGTTTAACTATAGAATAAAGCAACAAAAGTTCATATTGCAACCGAGCTTGGAGATGTTCTAGGTTTAAGATGTTTGTTTAGTGAGTTTTCAATTATGCATGTTCCTAGACGTCTAAACGTCCAACCGGACTTGTTAGTAAGACGAGTTAGAAACCGCAGCGTTCTTTTTTTCCATGTAAGTGACGTGATCTTGGATTGACTTTCCCTAGTGAAAAATAACATACTATGATCGTAATTTAATAAAATGGGAGTGTTTCCACAAAAAAAAAGTTCATATCGCAAAATAAAGAATACTCTTAGTCATAAACTTTAGATATTAGTGGTAGGTGCTAAACTAGTATATAAAATCTAAATGGATTAAAGTGAAACTATCTTCTTCTTTTTTTGACAACTAATGAAACTATCTCAGAGTATATTTAAGATTTAAGGCCAAAGTCAAATTGTCAAGCAAAGGGTAGGTTTAGAGGGTATAATAGGAGAACGCATTAATTAAATATTATCCGTTACGCAATTTTCTTGGGTAATCATATAGCAGTATATGAGTAACCCTAGCCTAACTAATGTGAAAGGTAATTAACATGATCGATAAAAATTGGATCACATGGCATATTCTTGAATTGGGCTCAAAGTGAACATGTTTTCTTTTATAGGCCCATTTATATCCCAATATTTATGATCATTAAAAATCTTTTACATGATGGTGACTGTATATATTTTTGACACCACTCGTTGATAAAAAGTGGAGTTAGAGACGTATTATTAGCCATTAAAAAACTTCAAAAAGTTTATCTATTAGTGGGAGACTTTGAAAAAGTTTTATGTGAAAGTCGACTAATCAAACCACAACGAAACACGTTAACGTATGCATTGCGCACAACTTTATTTTTCTTATCTTTTATGCTATGATGAAAGTGATTGTTGTGAAGTAGAATTTCAAAACGTGTGATTTCTTCTTTTATTTCTTCAAATACTTAGATATCCACTTGTGTTCAATACATATAATACAAATATCAATTAGTCTTTAGTAAACTCAAATATTAAGAGTGGAAGGTTTCGTGGATATTTCTTTTGTAGTTGGACATTACCTCTCTCTTTTTTGAACAACCAATTAAAAATGAGATTTTAATTAATTAATATGTGGTTGATAAAAGAAATATAGTGAAAGATTTTGTCAAAAACAACACCTTAACTTTTTGGTCTATGTTTATAATTAAGTAAACGGACTTGTATTATATTTTTACAAGTCAATGTTTCGCCGAGCCATCCAACATAAGTCACGATGGCCCAATGATTTTGTTAGAGATTAACAGATTATTGAATCATATAGTTCCAAAATTTAAATAATTTGTTAAGGGTTACTGTTATTTCGTTTGGTACACATGAAATGATACCATGTACCCAAGACTAATAATAATAATAACTATAAAAAAAAGAGTAAAGATTCTTTAAAATTTAATTTAAGGACATCTAAACGGGCCATGCTTAAAGTAAGCTAGCCCAGATTAAAAGCTATGCACATTTACTCATTTAGTAAAGGAGATATTTAAAAGCACCACGTGTCAGAATCTCCCGGAAGAAAGTCTTTAACACGACACAAATAAACAGAGACGTTGAGTCTGGTCGAGAGACTCGTGGTAGGACCCACCCCCCCCCTCCCGAGCAAGGATCAAAGGCTGATATGCCCTTTGACCGAAAGTCAAATTCCCATATACCTTTGACTTTCGGTCAAAAACTATTATTTATGTTTTGATTTATTTTTAAGTAAAAAAAAATTATTTTCAAAAACTAGAAATATCAATATTTTTAATTTAATTTAACGAATTTTATAAAAATATTTTAAAAATCAAAAAATAAATTTAAAATGTTTTTAAAAAAATCATCAAAATATGATTATAAAATTCATTTTAAAATCAGATTTTGTGAATTTTATAGGTTAAGAAGTTAAAATATTACCATTTGGGTTCGCAAATCCAAATCCATTTAATTTGATTAGTTTAGGGTTTAGATTTAAAAATATTTAGTGTTTTAAATTTTACCAACAAAAGTCAAAGATATAGATCATAGAAGGGTAGTTGTGAATATAAATTTGAGTCCAAAGGTATTTCAGCTCTTTGTCCCCCGAGCAAACCGTTATGATGCTGCTTAAATGACGAAACTACCCCTTAAAGCAGCGGCTCAAATAGAAGGGTAAATTCGTAAAAAGAAGAATATGCAGAGAATTTTGATGATTTATTAATTTCTGTATCTAACTATAAATTGTGAAATTGGCCCTTAACTTTCTTAATTGAGTAGTGCCACCCATTTTCCAGAGAGGACACACACAGCCTTTTGTTTCATACTTTTTCCTCCTCTTCCTTCTCTCTTCTCATTCTCTAATTTTTCTTCTGTTTTTGTTTCTTCTCTCTGAAAATAGAGATTAAAGTCTTCCTTTTTCGGGAAAGTTTCTATTTTTGTTAACTGTCTTCTTACCGGAGATTAGAGAGTGATTCGAATTGTGATTCCCGGCGCGAAGTTGATCGATTGAGCTCGCCGGAGATCGGCGGCGCTCGAATTGGTCTCATCGGAGCTAAAGATTCGAGCTTTGGAATTGAAAATAGTGGGTGGCATTTTGGTAAATAAGTGGATCTGAGTTTTTGGGGGATGTGGGGGATGATGGGAGATTCTGATGGACATTACTGCTCTAAAAAGACTGATGATGATAATATCTGTGGCAATATTTGTAGTCAGGTTCGTTCTTCGATCTTCTTCTTCTTCTTGTGTTGTTTTGTTTTGAGAAAATAAATTGGATCTGAGTATAGATTAATGGCTGTTCTTGAGAGTTTCTTGGGTCAATTACTGATTAAATGATTCAAATTTGTGAATGTTTTCATTCAAAGCTTATATGATTCTTGTGTGTTAAAGGTTTTGATGTTGATTTCTCTGTATATTTGCAGGAAACTGGTAGATACTTAAGCTTCTCTAGGCTATGCTGTGCTCTACGTGGTGTTGATATGAAGTCATACATCTTCTTACTAGTCATTGTGATAAGTATCAACAAGTATTAAAAAGAAAGAAGATGAGTGACGTGGCAGGATAAGAAATAATGAAAGAGTAAAGGTGATACTCTAAAAGAAAGAGAAGGTTTGCCTTGGAGAGAAAGAGGATAAATAACCATCCTCTTCTTCATTTCATGTTTATGCTTTATTGTTGTGATTAGTTCTTGAGCGTGATGAGCTTGAGAGAAAGATCGACATGAGATCTTTCCTCTTCTTCTTTGCATTCGCCATGAGAGTGTAAAGAGAGAGATCCATTGTTATCACTTCTATTATAATAATATCAAGTTACAGAGTTTGAGATATCCAAAATTTATCATTGGTGCGGTGAAACTGCGATCGAATCTAACGCGACGGTGATGGATTCGAAGGTGATGATGATAGATCGTGACGTGTATTTGAAGTACGGCGTTAAGTTTACCGGTAGATCTCAAATCAGACGCGACGATGAATTGAATCTAACGCAACGGCGGAGAAGCTCAAACGCGACGATGAACAGAGATCGAATCGAAGCTGCGACGGAGTTTGTACACTCAGGAGACGAAGGATCGAAGCAACGAAAGTTGTTATACGGTGGATTCACTCGATTATCGCAATCGTATTCGATTTGAAGAAGAAGTTAGATACGATGTTGATGACGGTGGAGAGGATGGAGAAACGGATGTTCGGCAACGACGATCGCGGCAAGAATATCGCGGAATCATATCGCGATCACGATCAGGTACCGATTTCTATCTGGGAACAAAACCGGAAAGAGAATCATTTAGGTTATCGATCTGGTGTATTGAATGTTGAGAATCGCGATAATCGGCTTACGAAAGTTGAAATGCCTCGTTTTCGATGGTGGAAATACGTATAAATGGCTCAAATCAATTGAAAGTTTTTTCGACAACAAATCGATGATGCGAAGCTTGATTTGGTTTGCTTGAGTCTACAAGGTGAAGCGATGAAGTGGTTCTGTCATGAGATGAAGATCATGAAATTCCGAGACCGGGCCGATTTTAAGCACGATTATTATCTCGTTTTGCGTACAAGAGTTTAGCCATGCAATGTTCTTCACCAGAGATGATACAGAAGGAAAAAGTGACAAAGAAGAAAGTCGAAACAAAGATTCTTGCATCCACTAATGCTTTGGAGAAGACTGATTCGATGTTGGAGCATGAACTGACTGAGAGTTTGGTCTTTGAAGACAATTTAGATGCATCGTGTGAGAGAACACAAGTGGTGCAAAATACGATTTTGGTGATAAGGAGAAGGAAGTGCAGGACACAACACTCTCACACGTGGAAACAATTGGTGTTTTACAAGCTCACCAAACTCAGAGTTCATTAATTGAGCCATGCTACTTTACCAATCTGGTTTCTTCGAGGAGAAAGATATAATGGCAATTCGGCGGATTTATTTGGTTGAAAATGCGAGAAAATGCCAAGATATCTCGTAGTTGACCGGTGTATTACGACCGATGGTGTACACCAACTAGTCACTCAAAAGATTAAAAGAGTAACAAGTAAGAAGAAACAAAGGAAGTTTTTTAAAACGTGGAAATTCAAGTTCAAGAATAGAAGCATGCATGGGATAGATCCACAAGAACTTCGTGCAAGAAAAGACATCAAGTATATCGGCTTTTGTTTTAAAACTCGATTGGGATCAACGTTGAAAGGGAGCAAATTCGAGTATGGGGAAATTATGAGACCACCGAGTCATGGTCGCTTTGCAACAAAAAGAAAAGAGATGTTCTACGACGCTTGATGCAAAATATTCTTGTTGTTGCAAAGTTCCAAGTGAAACATAAATGGCGGTTTAAGAAGTTCAGCCGTGTTTCTGATATAATCAACAAGAGAGAGCTGCAGCCACATGGGTCTTATCGTGGGAGCTATCACATTATTTTTGCCATTTCAAGCTTGTGGGCAAGCTTGTTCTCTTGGGGGAAAGTATGCAAGATAAAGCTTACTAGAAAGAGGACAAGAACATGGTGGTTACCAGCTAGATTTCAATATTTGTCAAAGAGTGTTATGATGTCTCAAGTGAAAAACGAAGTTAGATTCAAGCATCTAAAATCAGTTTCAGATTTGGCAATTGTGGATAGATGGTCTTTAACAAGGATGGATAAATATTTAGCTTGGGGACAAGTTGTTGCTTGTGAAAGGGGGAAATTGTGCCCAAGAAAGAGACGCATATGTATGGTGTATGGAAGTATAGGTTGCTTCTTTATTCTTCAACTCATGGGCATGAGAGACAAAGTGCAACATGTACTCACTTACAACGGGTACCTCAAGTTTAAGACCATCAAAAGGGAAAGCGGTTCAATAGGAGAAAAGCTATGGGTCAAGCCAATGGTAGGGTATTGCATGAAACATGGGTCTAAAAAGAGTGGTTCGCAAGTGTGGCACCGCTGGAAAATCAAGACTGCGAAATTGCATAATGTTTTAACATTTGTGCTAGTGAAGCTGCAAGGGCAAAGATTATCAAGAATGATAAGGGATTTGGTTGCACGTGAAGAGAGTAGTGGTTTATGCCCAAGCAGTTCATACACATTCAACAAATACTATTGTGGTAAAAGATACACAATAGTTACTTGGAGGATACTTGGAATGAAGCTCTTTCTCTTCACAACATCATCATTCTTTTCCATCAAGCTTGAGGGCAAGCTTGTCTTAATGGGGGAGTATTGATAAGTATCAACAAGTATTAAAAAGAAAGAAGATGAGTGACGTGGCGGGATAAGAAATAATGAAAGAGTAAAGGTGATACTCTAAAAGAAAGAGAAGGTTTGCCTTGGAGAGAAAGAGGATAAATAACCATCCTCTTCTTCATTTCATGTTTATGCTTTATTGTTGTGATTAGTTCTTGAGCGTGATGAGCTTGAGAGAAAGATCGACATGAGATCTTTCCTCTTCTTCTTTGCATTCGCCATGAGAGTGTAAAGAGAGAGATCCATTGTTATCACTTCTATTATAATAATATCAAGTTACAGAGTTTGAGATATCCAAAATCTATCACATTGTTCCTACATGTGTACTCGCTGGTTATGTCCACGGTCAGAAAATATCATATTTCCTCAGGCCATTATGGGAATCACCACCTAAACCCTTTCATGACATTCCTCATTACTACCACGAGAACGCTTCTATGGAGAATCTTTGCAAGCTCCATGGATGGGGATTGAGAGAGTATCCTAGACGAGTTTACGACGCTGTTCTGTTCAGTAACGAGCTTGACATACTCGCTGTTCGTTGGAGAGAATTGTACCCTTACATCACACAGTTTGTACTCCTTGAATCCAACTCTACATTCACCGGTTTGCCTAAGCCTCTTGTGTTTGCTAAGCACAGAGACGAGTTCGAGTTTATAGAGTCTCGCTTGACTTATGGTTCTCTTGGTGGAAGATTCGTCAAAGGGCAGAATCCGTTTTACGAAGAGGCGTATCAGCGTGTAGCTTTAGACCAGCTTTTAAAGATTGCCGGGATTACTGATGATGACTTGTTGCTTATGTCTGATGTAGATGAGATACCTAGTAAACACACTATAAACCTTTTGAGATGGTGCGATGAGATCCCTCGGATTCTTCATCTTCGGCTCAAGAACTATCTCTACTCTTTCGAGTTCCCTGTTGATGACAAGAGCTGGAGAGCTTCTGTTCATAGGTATGAGACGGGTAAGACACGGTATGCTCATTACCGTCAGTCCGATGAGATCTTGGCTGATGCAGGATGGCACTGTAGCTTCTGCTTTCGAAGGATAAGCGAGTTTGTATTCAAGATGAAAGCTTATAGCCATAACGATAGAGTGAGGTTTAGTCATTTCTTGAATCCTAAAAGAGTTCAAAGAGTTATATGCAAAGGATCAGATCTTTTCGATATGTTACCAGAAGAGTATACGTTCAAGGAGATTATAGGGAAAATGGGTCCAATCCCGCATTCATTCTCAGCCGTTCATCTTCCTTCGTATCTCATTGAGAACGCGGATAAGTACAGATTCCTCTTGCCTGGAAACTGCGTAAGAGAAAGCGAATGATTTGATAGAATCTTCAACAGCAACAACAGAGTCTTTGACTTCTCTTGTTTCATCTTGAGACCTCTACATAGAGAGGAAGCAATAGTTTGGCTCGAATCCTCCTCAGGTACAATAACACTTACAAGACTGATATATAAGGTGAATGCTGCAGAGTTTTTCATCAGGCATTTTGAGAGGCTTTGTTAAAAGGGTGAAGATTTTTTTATTATTGTATATAGATAGATGTCTTTGTGTCGTAAGGATTCTGAACCTTCATGTGAATGTGCATTCATCAAAAACATGAGTTTGTGTTCTTCTTATTCTTATGAGTTTCCCCTTTTTTGGGAAGTTTTGCATCAAGACACTCTTTTACTTGCCTTTTTATACATCTCTTCTCTATCTATTTATTTGGGTTTGTTATGTGTACGAGGATTGGTGCTCACTATACAAGACTGATCACAAATTCTACTGATAAAATATGTGTTCAGTGCAATATATATACTTATTCAAATAAGATAGTAATGTATTTAAAGCAGAAATGACTTCATGGCCCAATGGATAAGGCGCTGGTCTACGAAACCAGAGATTCTGGGTTCGATCCCCAGTGAAGTCGAATTCTTTTTTATTTATCAAATTCATGATAGTTTTTGAGGACATCATCTTACATGATTTCTTTGCAACAGAACATGATGAACTAATTTATCCTCACAAGTGACAATAATAGAGAGAGCCTTGAAAACATGTTCCTTTATTTTTGCTTGTTCTTCTTCTACACTACAGAATCCTACAATATGCATCTTTTGGACTTCTATACAGTCTCAGACTGAAAATATAAACCAATTAATAGAAGAACTCTTAAAAACACCCCACAACTAAAAAGGCTACAAAAATTGGAATAATCAGACAATTTAAAGAAGTGATGGTAAATAACAGAATGTTCAAACACAGAAGAAGAAGAAGAACAGAACATAGTCTATCTCCAAAATTCTGAAGAAACATTAATATGTCATGAGTCTTGCAGTTTCACGATCAAACAAATACAAAAACAAAGACACCATTAGACCTCAATTCATAAGATAAACCAATCAAAAACAAAAGAACCTCCAAATTAGTTTTTTTTTGTTTCAAGGGGATGAATTTTTTCTTTTTATTAATAATAAAATTATTGAAACTTGTCTGGTCCGTCTTCTTCAAAATCTAAGAACCAAACTCCATCCTCCCCTTTCCTTCTTTTACCATCCACCCCTAGCCGATGACGACCTGCAACAAAATCCATACATATAAGATATTGAAACATATATGCACACATCATTAAGTGGAATCTTTATAGCATTTCTAAGTTTCTAGAGTTGTACAAGAAAATCTCTTGGATTCATATAAAGTATAGTAGTGCAACTATGTCCTCTGTAATGGGATTGAACTAAGATGTTAAAAGACTAACCTGTCAAAGTTTCTGTTGCTGAAGAATCCACGTTCTTTGCTTCCTTGGAAGTTTCTTCTATCATCTACTGGTCTTGGCCAATTATCACCTGTGCCACGAGAACTAGGCCTTTCCATGGATTCAACACTCCTAGACTCGTCTATTGATCCACCCCGGGAATGTGGTCTTTCAGAATAGTTACCGGTTCTTCCTGCACCTGATCCAGGCCTATCAACTTGTTTTGGCCTGAACCTGACTTTGTCGTCCAGCTCACGGATTAGCGAGTCCAGATCCTTTTCTTTCTCGCTTATGAGATCCGGTAGATTTTTGTGATTACTATCGGGTTCATGTTGAGATTCCTTGCTCTCAGGTGGGATGGTTGCTTCCTTCTCGAGTTGTTTCTGTAGTTCTTTGATCTCTTCCTTCAACATTCTCTCTCCTTCTGTTTCAGGCCTGGAACAAATTTGTTTCACGAAACAAAGATTAACAATTTGGCCTATAGGAATTCACCAACATAACCACATAGAAAATAAACATATTTCGAGTACCGTAGAGTTCCAACCAGAATCAACTGACGTAGAAATAAATCTCAGACGAATATAAAAGCATGCATTACAAAACGACAACAACTTAGAAGTTGGCTATGCAATTTTATAAATATCCAGAGAAGCTGTATAGAAAGATACAGGGACAGAAGAGCTCAGCAACTAGAACAAACATAAAAAAAATTCCCCAAAAAGTGAACTGACACTACACATATTCAGTATTTCACATGATGTAATGAAATTTGGGACTAGGTATTTCAAAAAAGAATCTCTTGTGTGACTAAGAGTGCTTAAAAGGACATACATTTAGTAAGTGATAAAAATAAAACCATGAACGCACACTAACTTAAGTAGATAAGTCATTCAGTTAGTTACCTTTTCAATACATTATTATCCACTAATGTTTCACCAGTTAATATCCCTTAAAAATCCTAACTTTCTGATTCAACTTAACGTTCAAAAAACCGCAACAGCATAGAATTGAAGGAAATCCACATTCCTCAGAGAAAATAAATAAAATACAGATGAAGAAGAAGGACCTGTCAACCCTGCGATGCTCGAGTTCAGAATCAATCTTACGCCAATCTTTGCCTTGTTCCTCGAGCAATACTTCCCGAGGTTTTGCATCACCAAAAGGATTCACCTTTGGTCTCGGTTTCACCACATTCTCTAAACTCTCAGACCTATTAGATTGAGCACTTGATGGCCTGCTCGAGTGTGCGCTTGAAGGTCTGCTCGTTTGAGAGCTTCCTTTCTTGGCCTCGATATCCGAGTCAAGTTTCTTCCAGTCCAATCCTTTATCAGCCAAAACTTGCTCTCTCGGTCTAGCTGCTCCAAATGGACTCGGCTTACTCGTCGTCTTCACAGCAGCTTGAGTTTCACTCACTCCTGCTTCAACCACCTTTCGTGGTTCAAGAACAAGACGACGTCGCTCCTCCTGAACACCACCACCGGAAGAGACTCCTCTTGCCCATCTGTCAGGCTCTGGTCCTGAGTCACGGAAACCGGAGCCAAAGGTTGTTGATTTCGCGAGAGAGGACTGGCTTTTACCTGCTCCCCAATTATCAATCTCATCAGCTTTAGAGAAGCCACCTCCGCCACCAAAACTGCCACCACCTCCACCACCATAACCGCCACTGTTTCCTCCTCCGCCACCAAAACTACTGCCGCCACCACCGCCTCCTCCTAGACCACCATAACGACCTTGGCGTCCTTGATCGAAAGAAGGAAGAGATTTCTTTCCTTTACCCCAATCATCAACCTCATCAGCCCTAGAAGGTTGTGGGAAATCAGAAACCCTAGAAGGACCTCTCTGATCATCTTCAAATCCGCCATAACCTCTCCTACCACCACCGCCGCCACCGCCCCAAGACCCATCAGAATCATCACGATCTCTCGACATTCTTCCCGGAGGACCACTAGACCTTCCTCCATAAGAAGAGAATCCACCGCCTAAACGGCCAGGCTGCATTTCGTCGTCAGATCGTTGCCTTGGACCAGTAGGAAGCTGAATCATCTGCTCCCTCGTCAATCCAACAGAGCCAACCTTGTTGAACTCCGACAAAGACAAAGTCGTCTTCTTATTCTTCTTAGACTTTGTAGTCACAGCCTCTTTCAGACTCGGGAAACTCACCGCATCCGCCGCCGTTACCGTAGCTTCAGCAGCCTGCTCTTCATCTGCACGCTCCGCCTCGTCGGCCCACGCGCCGATTCCACCCCAAGGTTTCGACATCTCTGATTTTTTTCAATTTTTCGCTAAATCGGAGATTTTTTTTCCAGATCTAAAACAATTTGGGGAATTTTATTCCTTTTAAAGCTGTTTTAGAACGGAGGAGCAATGGACGGGGATATCAGATAGCGTACACGCGTTAGATAAGAGCGTGTGGTTCACGAACCAATCGTAAACGAGAAAAGGTAAATGCTTGAACGTCGTGGCACACGCTACGTGTAAGCAAGTGACGGTTTTGACTTGGAAGAGGAAACGAACGGTCATTAGTCATTGTTTTTTGCTGATTAATTTTTTACTAATCTTTCTTTTTTCCCACCAACTTTTAATGTGTTTATTTAATATAATCCAAAATGAAGAGAAAAAACACATAAGGGTTTTTGAAAAGATGTGTCTTGATTTATCAGATTTCTTTCTGAGATCTTAGATAGTTCATCACAGGACCCATAGCACTTCCTCGTAGTGCCTTGTAAGACCATGATCCTCCTCCACTTGAACTCTCTTTCTTGTTCCAGCCATTGTTGGCTTGAGATAGTTCTGCCTTCTTTGCACTTAAGGCTTCACTTAGTTCTTCCCAAGGGTTCACTTTACCATTCTCTGCAATTCACAAAAAAGTCTCAATCACTAAACATGTCAATGCAACAGCGCGCAAAGGTTGTTAGAGAAGTACCTGTGCTTGGTTTTGGCTTTGTAGCTGTTTGGTCAGGCTTGGATGGTGCTAACTTGGCAGCTTCTGTGGAACCTGAGCTGCTAGTTTTGATGCAGCGGACATCAAGCAGAGCAGAAAATTCTATCTGCAGAAAGCAAAGTCTTTCTTATATCAGATATTGTGATGCTTAGGAAGCAAACAGCTAAAAGAACCAGATCAGTGTTCTTGTTTCTTTAGAATTACAATGGCAACAGTGTAAAATCATGAAGCATACCTCCAAGGATCCGTCTTCATTATAAAGAGATGCATTAGACTGGATTGAGAAATCTTCATCGTCCTCTTCGACCTTCTTCTGGATTGGATATTCTTGAACAGGAATCAAAGTCACCTTCTTGGAGTCTGGATCATAGTAGCTTATCTTTCCAACCTACAAAGAGAAAGTATATTGTAAAGTCTTACTTCCTCAAAGGAAAAATTTGATTAATCAGTTGGATCAGAAGGAGAGTCAGAAATTTTACTCGAAAGGAGGAAACCTCGGGAGTCCAAGATGATGTTAGCTCAATGAGGCGGTAGGCGATAACATCCCCTTTCTGAAACATTGAAAAATCAGGAGTGTGGAGCATAAAAACACTGAACCTATAAATTGCAGGTAGTAAATACTATAAGCAAACCTTCACTAAGCCAGTGTAAGCCGCGAGCTTTTCATAGTCGATATGACCCGTAGCAGGTGTCTCTACTTCAGCGGCATGTTCCACATAAGAATCTTCATTGAAAGCCTGATCATATCGTTTGGAAAACCCTGTCTTCTCCATGCCCCATTTTTGGCCTTTCTTCTTCGTCATGTTTCCATTCCACATGAAATTTTCCTAACATTATGAAGTTATGATCATTATTCACTATAGATTCAAATCCAACGAAGCTTGAAGAATACAAAGATAGGAGTAAGTCATACAGTAGCCTTAGGCGGTTCACTTTCAGGGGAAGCTTCATCATCGGTGTCACCTGAAAGGAAGCATATAGGAGAAACCGTCAGTCACAAATGAAGAAAGGCTTGGAAGGTAGAACTTACGTAATCTTATACCGAGTGGCTTGAAGCGAATATGGCCTGGCCTCACTTCCACAGGAACCACTTCATCCCCGACACCATCACCATGTTCACCTGGTTGTTGATTTTCAAGAGCTTCAGGGTGATTTTCCTTGGTTACTTGGTAATCTATACTGATTGCTGGTTTTTGGCTGGGTGCTACAATCAACTCGTTTTGTTGAAGCTGCTAAACATATAACAACACAAAAGATATCAGTGTCAAAGAGCAGGCTGTACATCACCAAATCACAAGATAGTTACATAAGTCTTATTATTTTAAGTTTTGTAAAAGAACCTCTTCCTTCTCTAGTTTTGTCTTTTCTCTCAACCATTGCCGTTTAGCTTTCTTACGCCGAGCACTTCTGCTAGGTGTCTAAAATAGAAATTAGGAAGAGTTAGGTTCACATTCCTTGTTGCAAGAAGGGTCGAATGGGAAGCTAATAGAGCATGTGAAACAACAAGCAAATTCCTGCATCTACCAATACGGTATAGAGACATTGTTCATTCTTTGAAAGAAAGAAACAAACACAATACAGCTCTTCTAATGCCTTGAGACAACGAAGTAAATTCAAAATTCAAACCTTTTTAGTTTCGTTAGGCTTTTTGCTCTCTTCTTGTTGTGAGGACCTGCAATGATCAAACAACTAGTAAGAGATTGTCAACAATAGTTAGCTAGTTTCGACACAGAAAAATACACCTACCTCTTTGAAATGACCATGGACTTGGCATTAGCATCTTTCCGTTTGTCATTTTCATTTTTCTGTACATCTAATGGTTTCCTCTTCTTTACACCATTACTTTTGCTTACAACAACTACGTTCTCTTGTTCCACAGGACTTTCTTCAGTAGTAGCTAACTTACACTTCTTCCTCCTACATCATCATCAAACTTGAACATAAGCCAATAAACATATAGGTGAGTAAGAATCATTATGGTCGAGATCCTTACTTTGAGCTAATGCTTTTGCTCGAAGCTTTACGTTTCTTTGAAGTCTTCTTCTCCAGAACAAACTCTTCTCCTTTCTCTTCAGCCACCTCCTCTTCCTCGGACTCACTACTATATCCTTCAGTTTCCTCCTGAAATTCTTCATTACCAAGAAGGATTTGACCAGGACGATGGCGAGCCCTCTCTTCAACCTCCATCGCAGCATAAACATTATCTTCACTGTCTTCCCCAACAAGCTTCAACAAAGGTTTCTTCTTCTTCTTAACACTATGCAACAAGACGAAAACTTTACTTGTCAAGATGTTTTACAAAACATAATTTGAAACAAAAGATGAAACTAACCAAACGATATCTTTATCCTTCAATACACAGCTCGATTCGAATGGCGGCAAAACAAACCCTTCCATCTAAAATTAAAACCAGTGAATGTTACCATAAACGGTGTCAACATTAGCAATTTTATATTATTGAGATTAGGGCTAAAAAAGAAGTAGGCGTACAGATAGAGATAGGCCATAAGGACAAGCTTCAAAGAGGCAGAATGTGTAAAAGATATGTTCAGAAAACTCTGAAACAGTTCGTTGACATTTAGGATCTAAAACAACCCAGCAACGCTTTAGTCCTTGCTTCTTCTGTTCCTTACTCAGAATCCTTTGATCTTCAAAAACCAGACGAACCCTAACCTTCTCTTCCGACATCGTAGACGAACCTAAGAGAAGAAGAGGATGACCCAGAAGTTAAAAAATGAGAATTTCGCTGAAAGTTTGGAGCTTTCGGATTCCTTAAACCTCCCGTCTGAGCTCGTAAACGGAGAAGAAGCAGAGAGCGAGAAGCTTAAGCCAAACCTAACCCTCTAATCCACATAGAGGTTTAAGGTCAATTATTTCTAAGGCATATAATGAGCCCACTTTAAATAAGTTAATACGGCCCATTAAATATTTGGCCCATATATAGCTCCTTTATTGTTTGCCCGGAGCTCAAGAAACGATATTATTATTTTCCTTTTAGTTGTCTTCCTTTGGCTTCTTCAGTTCTTCTCTCGATTTTGATTACTTCTCTTCAGTAAGGTAAGATTTCGATCCTTAATCGAGCTTAAGCTTCGTTGATTCTCCTTGTAAGTGAAGATTCTTGTTTTAGGGTTTGTTCAGAAACTTATGTATCTCGTGCTAGATCTGATTTTGATATTTTGAGCGGATACTTATGTACATATTTTTCTGGGTTTTTCATGAATCGATGTTTATATAGGGTTTTGAAAAAATGAAGCTTGATACAAGTGGGTTCGAGACATCCATGCCTATGATTGGATTTGGATCGAGCAACGATATGCTTGATGGGTTTTCTACTGTGCCTTCTTTTGACCTTCCCCGAACAACAGATGTGAGCTTTCTTTCTTTTGAGTGTGAATTTTTCGATGTTGCTTTGTTGTTTGTTTTGATTGTGAAGTACTGAAGTGTGTTAATTTGTCGTGTTGGGTTTTTTAGTTTGATGGGTTTCAGAAAGAAGCAGTGCAGATGGTGAAGCCAGCTAAAGGAACAACCACGCTGGCTTTTATCTTCAAAGAAGGTGTCATGGTCGCTGCTGATTCTAGGGCTAGCATGGGAGGATATATCTGTATGTTCTCTTCTTCTTTTTTACTTTTTTTATGGTGTTTAGTTTAGGTTATTGTTGGTTTAGTTTTATGTTGGACTTTTCAAAAGTATTTGTTAGTCTTCTTTGAGGAAAGAAAGTGTTTGTGTATTTGATGCTGATGTGTTTTGTATCCGTTTTCTCCATTTAGCTTCGCAATCTGTGAAGAAGATTATTGAAATCAATCCTTATATGCTCGGAACAATGGCTGGAGGTGCTGCTGACTGCCAATTCTGGCACAGAAATCTCGGAATTAAGGTATCTAGTTCTAATTATATTTTTTTCTTTATGAATTGGTACTTGGATCTGTGATAGTTTAATTTGCTATCAAGAACCGTCTTGCCTTGTTCATAAGCAGATTTTGTTTGGTGACCTGTATAAGCTCTGTAATGTTGAAATCCGGGGGATAAGAACTAGTGAATGTGAATTGATACTGTTTCTCGACCATTGTATTGGTCTATGTAGTTCTTGTGTCCAAAGTTTTTAGGGGTTGTGTATGTAGAATTTTTTCAGGTCCGTACCAAATTGTGCTTGTTGAAACCCTGGCTGATCTCTTGATTATTTGTCTATGAAAGTGCCGTCTTCATGAGCTGGCAAACAAGAGGAGAATCTCTGTTTCCGGAGCTTCGAAACTTCTTGCAAACATGCTCTATTCATACCGTGGAATGGGACTTTCAGTCGGCACAATGATTGCTGGATGGGATGAAACCGTCAGTAAAACCAACTTTATATCTTCAACAATGTTCTTTTCTTCTCATATAAACAGAGGCTTTGTGATGTTAACTTCTTTACTTCTTGTGAACAGGGTCCTGGACTATACTATGTTGATAACGAAGGAGGACGGCTCAAGGGAGACAGGTTCTCTGTCGGTTCTGGCTCACCTTACGCTTACGGTGTACTTGACAGCGGGTAAGCCATTGCCCCAACAACATTTTCATCTCTTTGTCCTATTCACAAAAGCTAAAAAACAAAATCTAGTGATGATAGTTAAGCTACTAGTTTATGCTTAATATTTTGATTGCTTGCTTGTATCATTAGGTACAAATTCGATATGACAGTTGAAGAAGCTTCGGAGTTAGCAAGGAGATCAATCTACCATGCGACATTCCGTGATGGAGCCAGTGGTGGAGTTGCTAGCGGTTAGTAGACTAGTCTCTAATCCAAATGTGATATTTCAATACTTTCATGATCTCGAACATAACTCATAACATTGGTCTCTCTTATCATGTGTTTCATTAGTGTACCATGTTGGTCCTAAAGGATGGAAGAAGTTATCAGGAGATGATGTTGGTGAGCTACACTATCACTACTACCCGGTGACACCAGCCACTGCGGAACAAGTCATGGAGGAAGCTGCTGCCGAGTAGTAAAAACTCCTTTTTATGTCTCTTGTAACTTTCACTAATATACTGAGTTTTTGCATTTTGTGTTAGTAGATATATTTGTTAACAATAGGATCGAGAGAATGATTGCTGAAAACTTGATACTTTATTGATCAGAAACAATGGCTATATATAGCCTTACAAGCTACTTGAAACTCCTAAAAACTGCAACTAAACCGAGCAAAATACCGAAACAACTTGACCATAATACTCGGCCTTTATTGACCACTAACTCAAACAGAGAAACACTAATTCAAACTAATTAAGCCACGTCACTTAGTGCCAACACCAACAAAACCCTCCTTAAACTAAACTTTGTCCACAAAGCTTAGTTTACCACCAGCAGAACACACTCCAAGCTTCTCTCTGAGATGTTCAAAGACTTCACGCTTCAAAGGTTTAGTAAAAATGTCTGCGACCTGCTCTTGTGTGCCACAATGTTCCAAGCGTATAACACCTTCCTTAACCAAGTCACGAAGAAAATGGAACCGAACTCCAATGTGTTTACATCTCCCGTGAAAGACTGGATTCTTAGACAGTTTGATAGTGGATGTGTTATCGCATAGAATCACCATACTCCCTCCTGCATCACATCCTAGTTCCTCAAGAATCCTCTTGAACCAGATTGCTTGACAAGCACACACCGATGCGCCCACATACTCGACTTCGTAGTAGATAAAGTGATTATTGGTTGCTTCTTCGAGGACCAAGTGACCGCAAAGACCATCCATGAGAAAAACATAGCCGATGTGCTCTTCTTACCATCAAAATCTCCAAAGAAAATCACCGTCGGTATAGATCGGTAACTCTCCGTTTCCACCTCTTTTGTACCAAAGACCAAAATCCATCGTTCCTTTTAAATATCTAAGCACTTTCTTTGCAGCACCAAAATGCAGAGTAGTAGGCCGAGACATGTAACGACTTAGAAGACTTACCGCGAACTGAAGATCTGGTCTGGTATTCGTTATATACATGAGACTCCCCACAATCTGCTTGTATAAAGTTTCATCCATTCTTTCTCCTTCTTCATCTAGGTCCAGCTTACTTCCTGGTACCAAAGGATTACGCACAATGTTGCATTCTTCCATCTCAAAACGTTTAAGAATCTCGGCAGCATACTTTGTTTGTGAGATGTGTATCCCGTGTGGTGTCTGTAGTACTTCTAGCCCCAAAAAGTATCGCATCTTTCCAAGATCCGTCATGTCAAACTCTCTCATCATCGATATCTTGAAATTTTCCATCATTGATTCATCATCTCCGGTATAGATAAGATCGTCCACATATATGCTAACAAATAACATGTTACCTTGATCATTGGATTTCTGAAACAAGGTTTCTTCATTCTGGGACTTCTCAAAACCCTCCTTGATGAAATAATCTTCTATGCGGCTGAACCAGGCCCTTGGAGCTTGCTTTAGGCCGTACAAAGCTTTGTGAAGTTTACAGACTTTCTCTTCTTCTCCTGCAACTTCATATCCTCTTGGTTGATCAACATAGACATCCTCTTCAAGCACACCATGGAGAAATGCTGACTTTACATCTAACTGATAGATGTGCCAAGCCTCTCGAGCTGATATGTTGATGATGGTTCTGATGGTGTCCATTCGAGCAACAGGTGCGTAAACTTCAGTGTAATCAATCCCCTGCTTCTGAGAGTATCCCTTGGCAACTAAGCGAGCCTTGTGCTTGTTTATTTCTCCATGTTCATTGAATTTGGTTTTGTAAATCCATTTGACTCCAATGGTTTTTGCTCCTTTTGGTAGCGTTGTAGTGTCCACGTTTCATTCTTCATGATAGAGTTTATCTCATCATCCATGGCTTCTCTCCACTTGACACTTTTCTCTGCTTCTTCAAAGGTGGTTGGATCAAATGAATTTATCTCTACCATGTTCACTTCCTCTTCTTCTTCTTCATTCTCATTCTGAACATAGTCATTTAGATATCGTGGTGCTCTCACTTGTCTTCTTGGTCTTGCTATTGCAGCAGTCGATTTTGAACTTCTCCGTTATCGGCTTCGACCGCCCCTTCGCAGTCACTTCTTCATTAAGTTGTTCTACATTTTCGTCATCGCTGTTTTCGTCTTCACTGTCTTCCCACACAGCGTCACCATCATTCCAAGTTAGCTCTGAATCATTAGAGATATGGTCTTTCTCTTCCTCCCAGTTCCAACTCTTTCTTTCTTCAAACACCACATCTCTACGATTACTATCTTCGCTCTTCGGATTGTATAACCTGTAGCCTTTTGATTCCTCTGAGAAACCAAGCAAGATGCACACATTACTCTTATCATCCAATTTACCTCGTTTTTTGTCAGAGATGTGTGTGTGAGCCAGACAGCCCCAAACTCGAAAATAATCGACATTTGGTTTCACTCCGTTCCATGCTTCTTGTGGTGTAATGTCTTTAACAACATGAGTAGGACATCTGTTTAGGACATGGAACGTCCAACTTACAGCTTCTGGCCAGAAAATTCGCGGGACCTTTCTTGTTGATAGTAAAGATCTCACCATATTCATCACAGTGCGATTCTTTCTCTCTGCAATACCGTTCTGCTGAGGAGTGTAGGCAGTGGTTAGTTGCCTTCTTATGCCGTGTTCCTCGCAGTACTCCATGAACTCATTCGAAGTATATTCCCTCCTCTCGTCCGTTCTTAGGCATTTCGGACTTTTCCCCGTCTCAATCTCCACTCGTTTCTTGAAAATCTTGAACCGATTAAAAGCCTCGCATTTTTCTTTCAAGAAATAAACCCCAAGCTTTCCGGCTATGATCATCGATGAAACACAAGATGTACCTTAAACCGCTTGTGGAGACCGGATTGATTGGGCCACGGATGTCGAATGAACAAGCTCAAGCACTTCTTTAGCTCTCCATGTGCTTCTTTTCGGAATTGATTTTCTCTCGTTGCTTCCCAACAAGACAATCGTGCGGGTAAAGGTTTGGATATCAAACATTGGAAGTCCTCGAACCATGCCTCTACTCCGCAATGTCTTCATTCCACGGTGATTCGGATGCCCATACCTTTCGTGCCACAACCTTGGCGTTTCTTCGAGCTTACTTGAAAGCAATGCTTCGTTTTGACCTCTCTTCCTTACTTGTTTCATCAAACAACATGAACATTCGTTAAGACTCATCTTGCTTTCGCAATTAACCCTCTCTCCTCATGGAAAATCTTGCAGATCCCTTCCGGATAAGTACACTCAGCTTCTTCTCTTGAAGTTGACCAAGGCTCAGCAAATTGTTTTTGAGTTCAGGGACATAATATACCTCACTGATCGTGTAAGCTTCACCGTTTAGCATCAGGTTTACGTTTCCCTTTCCAGTCACTTCCATCCTCTTATTGTTTCCAAGCTTGACTCGAATGTTTGAAACTCAAATCCATGGTTGTGAATAGAGAATCATCTCCACTCATGTGATTTGAACAACTCGAATCGAGAAACCATGCCCTTTTTCTCATCAGATCTGGATCTCCTGTGAGTGCCATCAACATCATTTCTGCATCGCCATCGGTTTCTTCCTTTCTTTCGGTATGAGCCATTAACAACATTGGCTCATTCTCCATATTCGCATAGTTGGCTTCCTCCTCCCACATTGGACACTCGTTTTTGAAATGGCCGAGCTTATGACACTTGAAGCACTCTATTAAGCTCTTATCAACAAATCCTCTGCCTCGGCCACGTCCTCTTCCTCTATTGTTGAAGGCTCTTCCTCCGGCTCCGCATCCTCTCCCATATGTGATGTTCATCACCCGGTCTTCCACCTTCTCCGCCTTCTTGAACTTTTGTTCACGAACTCCAAGAGAGCTCGTAATTCATCAAGAGTCATGTTATCAATGTCCTTAGACTCTTCTATGGACACCACCACATACATGAACTTCTCACTGAGAGTCCTCAAGATCTTTTCCACCACTTTTGTGTTATCCATCACCTCACCATTGCTTCTCATTTGATTGGTGATGGCTGAACACGCTCAAGTATTCTTCAATTGTTTCCGTTTCTTTCATCTCCGGATCTCAAAATCCCTTCTCGCCTTCGTAACAATGATCTCTCGACCCGAGCATTGCCACCAAACTTGCTTTTCATTGAATCCCGGATGATCTTAGATGTTCCCTCTCTAAGATCTCGTTCAAACGTTACTCTATCGATAGATTGATAGAGATAATGCTTCGACCTCGCGATCGCTCGTCTCGGCATCATCAAGCAACCGCCTCGCTCTTGAGTCGGCACCGTCGTGACCGATGGCTCTTCAACGCCGGCCTCAATCACCGTCCACAACCCCTCGGCTCGGAAGAAGTTCTCCATGACTTCACTCCAATGATCCCAATGACCATCAAATTGAGGTAGTTTCATCTTGTCGCTGCTCATCTTGTTTCTCTTTCTCTGTTTTCAACAATCACCACAAAAGCTCTGATACCACTTTGTTAACAATAGGATCGAGAGAATGATTCTTCGAAAACTCGATACTTTATTGATCGAAACAATGGCTATATATGGCCTACATGCTACTTGAAACTCCTAAAAAACCGCAACTAAATCGAAGAAAATACCGAAACAACTCGACCATAATACTTTCCTTTATTGACCACTAACTCAAACAGAGAAAGACTAATTCAAACTAATTAAGCCACGTCACTTAGTGCCAACACCAACAATATTATCTCGAACTAATTGCTTGTGCTTTGTTACATGTCTTTATCATCGCATTTAAAAGATAGAAAATTTACCAAACATAAAAATTAAAATAGTTAAAAAAAACTTTGATAGAAGAACAATTAAGAAACATGTACAAAAGTAGAAGGTAGATAAAAAAGACAGTTTTGTCTTAAATGTTTAGATTCTTTTATTCAATGAAAGGCGACACTATCAGCAACAGAATCGTCCTCAATAATTCAATCAATCACATTCACTTATTATCCACAAAACTTATCACAACAGACTCTAACAGATGACACGTGGCAACTGTGCAGTATTGCACCAAAACACTAGATTACGATTTTGTCACGTTTCTTGATTACAAGAAGATAATTTCCCCTTTCGTTTTCTTATAATAAGCCAAAGACTCTTTACACATCTACACTCATCTCTACAAGAAACAGAGCTTCGAAAAACAGAGAAAAAAATGACATTCTTGTTCTGTTTCTTCTTTGTTCTGTTTCTTGTTCTTATATCATTAACCACACTTACAAAGATTAATACTTCAAAATTCAAACTTCCTCCAAGCCCATCAAGCCTACCTTTAATAGGAAACTTACACCATCTTGCAGGATTACCACACAGATGTTTCCACAAACTATCACTCAAGTACGGACCAGTGGTGCTTCTTCGGCTCGGTTTCGTCCCAGTGGTTGTGATCACATCAAGTAAAGCAGCTGAAGAAGTTCTCAAAACACATGACCTAGAATGTTGTAGCCGACCAAAGACTGTCGGTATGGGCAAACTCTCTTACGGTTTCAAAGACATTACTTTCTCTCCGTATGGTTCTTATTGGCGTGAGATGCGAAAACTCGCTGTCATCGAGCTTTTTAGCCTCAAGAAAGTACAATCTTTTAGGTATATAAGAGAGGAAGAAGTGGATTATGTTGTCAAGAAAGTGTCTGAATCGGCTTTGAATCAATCTTGTGTTGATCTAAGCAAGACTTTCTTCTCGCTAACCGCGAGCATCATTTGTAGAGTAGCTTTAGGACAGAACTTCCACGAGCCCGGCTTCGTTATCGACCAAGAAAGGATCGAAGAGCTTGTGACCGAATCAGCGGAAGCTATAGGGACATTCACTTTCTCTGATTTCTTCCCTGGCGGACTTGGAAGATTTGCGGATTGGTTGTTTCAAAGGCACAAGAAGATCAACAAAGTCTTTAAAGAACTTGATGCTTTTTATCAACATGTTATTGATGATCACTTGAAATCGAAAGGACGAAAAAACCCGAATATTGTTTCATTGATGTTGGATATGATCGATGAACACGGAAACGATGATTCTTTCAAACTCAACATGGATAATCTCAAGGCAATAGTCATGGTAATAAACCTCATCAAAATCTTGATTTTTCTTGATATATATCTAAATTCTTTAATATTTTCAAGAAGTATAGTTTATAATATGTGATTTTCTTTAGGATGTGTTTCTTGCGGGGATAGATACAAGCTCGGTAACGATGATTTGGGCGATGACGGAACTCGTTAGAAACCCAAGAGTCATGAAGAAAGCACAAGAAAGCATCCGAGCCGCGCTAGGTCACAATAGAGAAAGAATCAACGAAGAAGACCTAGACAAAGTTGATTACTTAAAACACGTTATAAAAGAAACATTTAGATTACATCCAGCACTTCCGTTTATAGTACCAAGAGAGACAATGTCACACATCAAGATCCAAGGCTACGATATTCCTCCGAAAACACAGATACAAATCAATGTATGGACCATAGGACGTGACCCTAGTCTTTGGACCGACCCCGAAGATTTTGTGCCCGAAAGATTTGCGAATAGTAGTGTTGATTTTAGGGGACAACATTTTGAGCTATTGCCGTTTGGATCTGGTAGAAGGACGTGTCCCGCGATACCAATGGCTATAGCGAAGATTGAGCTAGGATTGTTGAATTTGCTTTATTTTTTCGATTGGAGATTGCCTGATGGTATGGAGTGTGGAGACATTGATATGGAAGAAGCTGGTAATATCTCTATCGTTAAGAAACTACCTCTCCTACTTGTGCCTGTTCAACGTTATTAATGAGTATTAGTCCAAAAGGAGATTGGTACATGGAAAGTTGTATTAACCGGGAAAATATACTTTGATGTTATTACATTTTGTTTGTGTTGTGTATGAAGAAAATGTTTCAAGAAATTAAAATAATGATAAAGTTTGTTTATATGCTTTTTTAAAAAGTTTGAATATTCAAAAACACTAACGGGCAGTCAAATGAATTCATTTGTTTACACAAAGATGAAAGAAAAATGTGGTACATGTTGTTGATTAGTCAATGGAATTGAAAAGTCTTGTAGAAGCATAAATAGAAAATTTAATATTAAATGAAAAAAAAAAACAGTAACACGCCTATTATTATTTATTATATCCATGCGCCAAAACAACAAACTATTACTCCTATTTTCTATTGCAATAAACAATTAACGAAAAATTGTAGGTATTTTTATATACCAAGATGGAGAAGGGAAGATCCATGATAATATGACATATTCGAAAACCGTTTATTTTTTTTTATATAAATTTGATTATACAAATATAAAATTTAGCTAGTGGTGCAACAAGTCATTCAAAAAGTCATATGATCTCAAGCGTTGAAAATTATTTTCGTTGACCAGAGTAATATTTGTGAATTGTCTACATATATGTTGATTTTTCAAAAACCGTTCTTGGCTTGAAAATACAGAAGAAAAGAGTAAATTGCCAGTCTTCATTTTGGTTCCTTGACTAGATAACTTCTGAAGATATCTTCACAAATACTATATGAGTAATGAGGTTAAATTGTATGTTTAACATTTATCTGTGACAGATTTATTTATTAATTGAAAATACTATAATAATTTAAACGTTATTATTAAATACGTACAAACATCGGAATATGGTATCTAATAAATGTAACCAGCTGTCTTTAGCTATACTAATTCAGTACAATATTGAAGAGTCAAAGACTAAGCTTTAGTCATCACATGAAGAATAGTCTTTACGTCGTTTTTATATAAGTTATCATCTTTGGATTATTATCGCAACGATCCAAAAATAATGTATAGTATATATCCACATTGCAAGGACGTCATATTTCTCATTTTTTATTTTCACGGTAAGAGCATCTCCATCCATTACACACTTTAAGGTCTTCAAATACCTTTTTTACACATTTTTGCTATTTATTTAATTTGAATACAATTTTAAAGACACTCTATGTTTCTTACTCCTCCAATGATAAAAACCCAAAAGATCTTAAAAAAATGTTCATAAGTCATGATCAATTCAAAATCAAAAAGTGAACAACAAGGATGATTTGCAAACTCATAGCACAAATTAAAACACACAAACTTGTAACAAAACAGAGGAGAAACTGAAACACACAATCGAGAGTCGAGACACAAACTTTGATACATTGATCGAAAATTAAACACACATAATCTCAACGGTAAGTTAAACACAGTTTCAAGAGAACATCACCAAAATTTTTCCTTTTAAAATTTTTCAAGTGACTGAGATTATTAACACACAAACTTTGCGTTAATGAATAAAGGAGATAAAAGCAAGAAGCCATGGAGGAGAAACCATGGATCAAACCAAATAAATAATAGAAATTAAATATCAAAACTAAATACGAGACCAATAAAAAGCTTCTAAATTAACATAAAAAGCAACGTAATCAAAAAGCTGTCACCACTGCAAAAGATGATTTCTCTTTGAGTAATCGATCGACTTTAACCGGAAAAATCGACGGAGTAATTTTGGATTAAGGACAGAGAAGAGAGAAGAGAGAAGAGAGAGGTAATGATTGAGAGATGATAGAAAAGAAAGAAAAGAAAAAAGAAAAAAAGAGGAATCCGCATATCGTGACACGTGGGGTTCTTGTTTGATTCTTGTTTGGTTCCTATTAGTCCAAAATAAGATCTAAGTTTTATTATTTTTTCCTATATCTCTATTTTTTTATTAATTAAATAATAAGACACATTAAAAATTAAAATAAAACCCCGGATGGAGTTGGTCTTAGGAAGATTCCATTTTAACGGTCTACCATTTTTTAATCAATTATTTACTTCACATGTTTTTTTTTTAATTTCTCTATATATTACTTCTCCAAAACATAGCTCTTCACTCACAAAATTACACTAAAAAAGGAGAAAATAATGTCAATCTTCCTCTGTTTCCTCTGTTTCTTGCCCATATTCATAGTTTCCACTTTCATCTTCACCAAAAAACTAAAAACCTCAAAATGGAAACTTCCTCCAAGCCCATCATACCTCCCAATCATAGGCCACTTGCATCATCTAAGTGGCTTACCACATAGATGCATCCACAAGCTATGTCTCAAATATGGACCAGTGATGCTTCTTCGTCTCGGATCTATCCCAGTGGTTGTGATCTCTTCAAATGAAGCAGCCGAAGAAGTTCTCAAAACCAATGACATGGTTTGCTCCACAAGGTCAAAGATGGTCGGTACCGAAAAACTATCTTATGGTTTCAAAGACATAACTTTTGGCCCATATGGTGAGTATTGGAGAGAGATGAGGAAAGTCGCCGTCATCGAGCTTTTTAGCCTCAAAAAGGTGCAATCTTTTAAACATATAAGAGAAGAAGAAATCGGATTGATGGTAAAGAAAATGGCTTCGACGCAATCTCCTGTTGATCTAAGCAAAACTTTCTTTTCCCTCACTGCAAGCATCATTTGTAGAGTAGGGTTAGGTCAAAATTTCCATGATTGCGAGTTCATCGATCGAGAAAGGATCGAAGAGCTTGTAACCGAAGCAACCGAAGTTATCGGGGATTTCACTTTCACTGACTTGTTGGGAGGTGGTATTTTCGGAAGATCCATTGATTTTTTGTTTGGTCAACACAAGAAGTTGAACAAAGTCTTTAAAGAGATTGATGGGTTTTTTCAACATGTGATTGATGATCATTTAAAGGAGTCTTCGGATTCGGATTCTCCAACGGATATCGTCGCCGTGATGATTGATATTATCAAGAAACAAGGAAATGATGATTATTTCAAGCTCAATACCGATAACATCAAAGCCGTCCTCATGGTAACGGTCTTATCATTTATCCTTATATATAAGATAGTTTCTTTGCATAATAACATAAAAAATCGATATTTTTGACCCTAGACGAAACGTGACAATTAGTTCTTTTGACCTAGACCAACATGAAAAACCACTTGAATAACATTTTGTACATGCTTTGTTTGTGTATTGTTTCAGGATGTGTTTCTTGCGGGGATAGATACAAGCGCGGTAACGATGATATGGGCCATGACAGAACTAGCTAGAAACCCTAGAGTGATGAAGAAAATCCAACAAGAGATCCGAACCAAACTCGGCCCCGGAAAGACACAAATCACAGAAGAAGATGTCAACAAAGTCGATTACTTACAACACATAATCAAAGAAACATTCAGATTACACCCACCGGTTCCACTCATCACTAGACAAACAATGTCACACGTCAAGATCCAAGGCTACGACATACCACAAAACACAATACTTCAAATCAACGTGGGAAGTATAGGCCGCGACCCGAAACGTTGGACCGACCCCGAAGATTTCTTCCCTGAACGGTTTGAGAATAGCTCTATAGATTTTAGAGGACAACATTTTGATCTATTACCGTTTGGTTCTGGTAGAAGAATATGTCCCGCGATAGTGATGTCGATGGCTAGTATTGAATTGGGATTGTTGAATTTGCTTTACTTGTTTGATTGGAGATTGCCTAATGGTATGAATATTGAAGATGTTGATGTTGAAGAATCTGGTAGTCTCTCTGTGGTCAAGAAACATCCTCTAATGCTTGTGCCGGTCCAAAGACAATGTTGATTACAACAAGATTTTATAAGGTTTATAACTTTGTTTTGTCTCTTTTTTTAAATGTGGAATGCAATAATAATGTAATATTGCTTAAAATAATGTTTTTTGCAAAGAGTTTGAGTTATATTTTTGTAGTCTTTCATTTTGGATTATTATCGAAAATATATTATTGCTCTTTTAGAAAATATCTCATGAGAATTTTAAAACAACTTGTTCTACTTTAATTAAATATACTTTTAATAATTTAATCATAAAAATTAAAAAAGAAAATCATCAAATCTGTCATTTTTAAATACATCTTTGTTATTTTACTTTGTGTATCAAAAACATAGTTAAACGCAAAACAACTTTTGAGATATGACAGTTTCGTAACATTGATACAAAGTGACAGATTTTAAAAGATAATTTAGAGAAAGTGGCTTTTTTCAAAAAAAAAAAAAATCCAAATTAAATATAAAGTATTTGACAAGTTGTTCAATTTAAATATAAAATACAAAACTCATAGAAGAAAAGAAACAATTAAGAAAATAAACAGAGCAACAAAAAAATGACAATCTTGCTCTGTTTTCTTATCCTCTTACCTCTTATCTTCTTCATCTTCTTGAAAAATTTACAACCTTTAAAATGGAATCTTCCTCCGGGCCCACAAAAGCTTCCGATCATCGGAAACTTACACAAACGCCGCGAACTAAACCCTAGAGACAATCGAAACCTCGCTGAAAAGTACGGACCAGTGGTGCTACTCCGCTTCGGATTCACTCCTGTGGTCGTGATCTCATCTAAAGAAGCAGCAAAAGAAGTTCTCAAGATCCACGATCTTCATTGTTGTAGCCGACCAGTAACAGAAGGGACAAGAATGCTCTTTTACAACACCAAAGACATTGGTTTCGCTCCTTACGGCGATGAATGGAGATCGCTGCGAAAACTCTCTGTTATCGAGCTTTTTAGCGCGAAAAAGATTCAATCTTTTAGGTTTATAAGAGAAGAAGAGAATAACTTGTTTGTCAAGAAACTCTCTGTTTTCGCTTCGACACAATCTCCTGTGAATTTGAAGAAAGCCATTTACACATTAGTAGGTAGTATTATGTGTAAGACCGGTCTCGGATTGAATCTACACGAGTGTGAGTTCATTGATGAAGATATTGTCTATGATCTTTGCCACAAGGCTGAGTTGTTCACAAGGACTTCTATGTTCTGTGATTTGTTTCCACGACGAATCGGTGAGCTTGTAGATTGGATTTTTGGTAAAGACAAGAGGCTAAAGAATGCTTTTTCGGAACTCGACATGTTCTTTCAGAACATTCTTGATTATCATCTTAAGCCTGAAAGAAGACTACTTGAGAGCTCTGATATTATCAGTGTCATGGTTGATTTGATGATGAAGCAAGACAATGATGGAAACTCTTTCAAGATCACCAAAGATCATATCAAAGGAATGATCTCGGTAGATTTCGCAAAAATCTAACCCTAATTTCAAGACTTTTTGTATTATTACCATTTTTAGGGCATACATTGTGACATAATCTTTGTTTTATGGCAGGACATATTTCTAGCAGGGGTTAGCACAAGCGCGTGGACGACGGCATGCGCAATGACCGAGCTTATTCGAAACCCGAGAGTGATGAAGAAAGTGCAAGATGAGATCCGGAACACACTTGGGGACAAGAAGGAGATAATAACAGAACAAGACCTAAACCAACTTAACTACTTCAAGCTTATGGTCAAGGAAGCACTAAGGTTACATCCAGCAGCTCCACTTTTGCTACCAAGAGAGACATTGTCTCACATCAAGATCCAAGGCTACGATATTCCCCCGAAAACCCAGATCCTGGTCAACGCTTACGCTATAGCACGCGATCCGAAAGTGTGGACAAACCCCGATGAGTTTAACCCTGATAGGTTTCTTGATAGTACCATAGATTATAAAGGACTAAACTTTGAGCTAATACCGTTTGGTTCTGGTCGGAGAATCTGTCCTGGGATGGCTATGGGGATTGGTGTTGTTGAATTGGGACTTTTGAATTTGCTTTACTTCTTTGATTGGGGATTACTTGAGAAACAAGAAACCGACGAGATCATCGCCGAAAGTAAAGTTCCTCTAGACTTTGTTCAAGTTTTTCACCACTAACAAAAACATGTAGAACCGTTCGTTGTGGAACCAGAATAATTATATTTCTTCGAGTTAAAAATATAACTAATAACTAAACTCAATGTGACTTCAAATTTTGTATAAATCGATATTGAAAATTATTGTCGAGCACATGTGGGCATCTTTTTCTACCCAACAACCAAATGGGTATTAAAATATTGTCGAGCACATGTGGACGTTTTGATGTAGCAAATGGGTATTAAAATATTGTCAAAAATCAAACGAAAATAATTGAAATAAGTTTTGATTTGTTTTTCTCATGTCAACAATGAACAATAAGACTTTATAATAGATTATCTCTTCTGAAGTCATTGACCTAATACGACCCTTGATTTATGCAGAAGTTGCCGTGTAGAAGATAAATCAAATAATAAAATCGTAACACATTTTCCAATGCAAGTATGCAACTAAACATATAAATAAATCAATTTCATTTTGCCTATGGCTATATATATATTATTACCCTAAGCATATCCATCGTAAACACACACACACAAAAACAGAGCAACAAAACAATGTCAATCTTGCTCTGTTTCCTCTGTTTCTTACCCATTCTCTTAGTTTCCTTGTCAAGAAAGCTAAGATCTTCAACATGTAAGCTTCCTCCTGGCCCTAATACGCTTCCGATCATCGGAAACTTACACAACCTCCAAGGTTTGCCTCACACATGTTTCAAAAATCTCTCTCAAAAGTATGGACCGGTGATGCTTCTCCGCTTCGGATTCGTCCCCGTTGTTGTGATCTCTTCTAAAGAAGGAGCAGAGGAAGCTCTCAAGACTCAAGATCAAGAATGTTGCAGCCGACCAGAGACTGTTGCGACAAGAATGATCTCTTACAACTTCAAAGACATCGGATTTGCGCCTTACGGCGAAGAGTGGAAAGCATTAAGAAAGCTTGTGGTTATGGAGCTGTTTAACACTAAAAAGTTTCAATCTTTTAGGTGTATAAGAGAGGAAGAGAATAGCTTGCTTGTCAAGAAACTAACCGAATCGTCTCTTACAAAATCCCCTGTGAATTTGAAGAAGACCCTTTTCACCCTTGTCGCTAGTATCGTGTGTAGGCTCGCGTTTGGTATAAATATCCACGACTGCGAGTTCATCGAAGAGCAAAACGTCGCGGATCTTGTTCACAAGTTTGAGTTGCTTATAGATGGTATTGCTTTCTCTGATTTCTTCCCTAAAGTAGGCTGGCTTATAGACCGGATCTCCGGTCAGACCAAGACATTGAACAATGTTTTCTCGGAACTCGATGCTTTCTTTCAAAACATACTTGATGATCATCTTAGCCCCGGAAGAAAAGTATCAGAAAACCCTGATATTGTCGATGTAATGGTTGACTTGATGAAGAAGCAAGAGAAAGATGGAAACTCTTTCAAGCTCACCACAGAACATTTCAAAGGAATCATCTCGGTAAAACCTCGACATCTCGGTTAAAAACAAAGTCTAAAACATTGTACCAAACTTGAAACTTATCGCGTATTTCTTTGTATCAGGACATATTTCTTGCAGGAGTAAACACAAGTGTCATCACATTAATATGGGCAATGACAGAGCTTATCCGAAACCCTAGAGTGATGAAGAAAGTGCAAGAAGAAATTCGGACGCAACTCGGTGACAAGGACAAAATCACAGAAGATGATCTAAACAACCTTCACTACTTCAAGCTAGTGGTCAAGGAGACATTCAGGCTACACCCAGCAGCTCCACTTTTATTACCAAGAGAGACAATGTCTCAAATCAAGATCCAAGGCTACAATATCCCCGCGAAATCTCAAATGATGATCAACGTCTACTCGATAGCACGCGATCCGAAACTATGGACAAACCCTGATGAGTTTAACCCTGATAGGTTTCTTGATAGTGGCATAGATTACAGAGGACTGAACTTTGAACTATTACCGTTTGGTTCTGGTCGGAGAATCTGTCCCGGGATGAACATGGGAATCGCCACCGTCGAATTAGGACTGTTGAATTTGCTATACTTCTTTGATTGGGTAATGCCTGAAGGGAAGACTATTAAAAATATGGACTTGGAAGAAACAGGATCTCTCATTATAAGCAAGAAATCAACTCTTGAGCTTGTTCCATGTCTTTATAAATAAAAATTGATGATCTTGAAATATAAATCTCAGCTTCTTGATTTTTGCTTTTTTTTGGGATATTTATTGTATGTTATAGATCATAAAACTTATAGAATAATGGAAACATAACTTCGTTTGATTCTATTATTTGTAATTCTCCTCCATGTTGGGTAACCAACTCAGGAAACTTTTCTTAATATTATAAATCTGATGTTAAAAAAAAAAAAAAAAAAAAAAACGGTTCAAGCTTAATATCGGGTAATATCAAAGCCTAGGAGTAAAAACGATGTCGTTTTGATATCTAATGGGCTTAGTGGCCCATATTGTTGCATGTAACTTAAATGGTTTAACTTTTATCGGTTTGGTTCGGTTTAATTATATACCGAATCAGATAAAAACCCTAATTTCCAATTTTCAGAATCTTTACGATCCCTCGGTACATATTAAAAAAATATCTACGAGGGCTATATATATAATCCACAGTCTCTTCCTCTCTATTTCTGTGTTCGTCTCTTTGCCTCCGATAATGGCCGGATTTCTAGGTTTAACGCCGGAGTCTCTAAAAGCATCTGGACGGAGCTCCGAGAAGGTAAGCCTACCTATCCTTCAAGGAAAAATCAAGAGAGACCCTGAAGGTTACGTGACGGAGCTTCTTCTTATCTACAAGCAGTTCAAAGCCTCCGTAGATCTGTTTCAGCAACAAGCTGCTCTTAGTTTCTCTTCCGCAGGAGACATAGGCTCTGATCCTTCCGTCGCGAAAGATCTCGGCGACAGAGCAATGTTTCTCGCTCACGTTACACCGTTTTACCCGAATCATCTATCTGAGTTTCCTTCTCAATTGACTGATTTGCTTCGTACTTCTTGCTTGGCTATGCCTTCTGGGCTTAGGAACAATGTTGCTCAAGCTTTGATTCTTCTTATGAATCGAAAAGTATGTGATTTTGATTGTATTGGTTTTTGAATCTGTGATTGCTTGTTTGGGGTTTCTGAGATTGATTTTTTTGTGTGTTTTTGTGTGTTAAGAGACTTGCTATCGAAGATTTGCTGGCTCTGTTTCTGGATGTTCAGACACTTGGTGATAGAAACCTAAGGAAGCTTGCTTTCTCTCACATTGTTCAGACCATACGTAAGATGAGTAGCACTGATCCTAGGCACAAGGCGCTTCAGAAGATTGTTGTCTCTATGTTGGAGGTAAAAATCTCTTTTTTATTAGCTTTTTAAGAAGCTATGATGTGATTGATGTATGTGTAGATGATAGTTAGCTTTTGTTTGTAGCAAGAAGATGAGTCAAAGGCAAAGAGAGCACTTGTTACTCTTTGTGAGCTTCACAAGAGAAAAGTATGGCTTGGTGATAGAAATGAAAGAGTTGCTATTGCGATTTGCGAAGCTTGCTTTCATACTTCACCTAGGTAATATCCTTTTGTTTCTTACTATGAAGTGTGTTGATATGATTTAGTCATACTACTTAACTTCTCGTTTAACATGTTTCAGGATAATGATTTCTTCGCTCCGGTTTCTTCTTGACTATGAGAACATTGAAGATGATGATGATAGTGATGCTTCAAGCAGCGACGATGAGGATCCAAAGCAGGCAGCTCAGGTTGTTGTTAACAGAGAGAGTGTTTACAAGGTAAATAACATTTATACTTTAGAACAAAAATGACAAACATTATACTTGATTCTATCCACATTTATGAAGAAGTCACTTATTAGTTCATGGAAGTGTACACTTGTATAGTCTCTATTATCGTTTTCATCATTACGAATATATATGAAGTTAGGTACTGTTTTTAAGATATTATGGAATACTAATTTTTTGGGATGTTTATTTAAATAAATTTCCATTTCTGATGCTTAGGCAACCAACAAAGGGACATCTTCTAGTAAGAAGAAAAAGCAAGCTAAACTGCAACGTGCAATGCGAAGTATTAAAAAGAAGCAGCGTGCCTCGACTGAGAACGCCACTTCGACTTATTCACCACTTAATCATCTAAATGATGCGCAGGTTCACTTATTAATTGTTTGCTGTTGTGGCATATAGATATTAGATACTTGCAATAGTATGGACGGGATATAACGGAGTATTTACTTGTTTTACAGAAATTTGCAGAGAAGTTACTTTCCCGTCTTCAGACTGGCAAGAGCATTGGCAAAACTAATGAGCGGATTGAGGTAACTAATCTCCTGGTTTAACTTAGTTTTCCGCCAATACTAATTTTTACTTCACCCCCTCCCCCATAAAGTCTTCTTATATTTTAACTCACTTCATCCATTCTACTAGAAACATGTGAGATAACTCTCTTACTCAGAAGATGGTAACATACTTTTAATTAGATTCCCGGTCTCTGATTATCTCATTCTATTTTTCCCGTTTTGAATAAATTTCAGACCAGGTTGATGATGATTAAAGTTATTGCACGGACTATTGGTCTTCACAAGTTGCATTTATTAAGCTTTTATCAATACCTTCAAAACTATGCTAAGGTAAGATCTGCTAACTGTTTCTTTAAAATTTATGTAACTGATTGAAATTTGACTAGTATCTGTTTTGAAATTCAGCCACATGAAAAAGACATTACACAAATACTTGCAGCAGCCGTTCAAGCTTGCCATGATGGGGTATAGGAACATTTACACTTTTAAGCATTATTTATTTTCTCACTCTTCAGTCTAACCAATTAGTTTTTCTTGAGTAGGTGCCTTCTGATGCTGTGGAGCCATTGTTCAAGCAAATAGTTAATCAGTTTGTACACGACCGTTCACGCCCTGAGGTGCGATCTCAAGTTTTCTTACCAGAAAGCTTTTTCAATCATTTATATTTTCCTTTTCAATTCACTGATTCATTAATTTAACCAGGCTATTGCTGTTGGTCTCAATGTGGTACGAGAAATGTGCCTTAGGATTCACGAGGTAACTAGTTTTTAGCTCTGATTTAATTCTCTCATATAAATGTAGTGATACAACATCATTCTTGTTTTTCTGAAATGTGGTTTTATTGCTCTTGTGTACTAAAGTTGATGACAGAAGAATTGCTGCAAGATCTTGCTCTTTATAAAAAGTCGCATGAAAAAGCCATCTCAGCCGCAGCCCGCTCTCTCATAGCTTTGTTCAGAGAGGTAACAGAAGCTGTTCATCTTTTAGTTTGAACAAAATAACTGATGTAGGCGGTTAACCGGGAATTGTGTTGTTCTGTAATTTCAGATCAACCCTTCGCTTCTGGTGAAAAAAGACCGTGGTCGTCCTGGAGGCGCAGTTGCCAAACCCAAACAATATGGAGAAGTTAATGTCTTCAGCAATGTTCCCAATGTTGAGTTATTACAAGAAAGTGATCATGAGAGTGACTCTGATGAGGTGGAATTGGCTGGTAGCGATGATGAACAGGAGCTTATATCTGATGATTGTGGAACTGAAAATGAAGTTGAAGAAGAATCTAATGATGGTAATGATACGGCTAACACTGAAGATGATAGTGATATCGATATTTCAGTCAGTGACGATGAAGAGGAAGATAATAATGACAGTGATGAAGCCGAGGCAGATTCGGATAATGAGGAGGTCGAAAGCGAAGAAGATGATGATGGAGAAGGTACTGATTCTTCTGGAGAGGAGGATAGTGGAGATGAAGTGAAATCAAAGGGGAAGAAAAGAAAGATAATAGATTTCGATGCAAATCTTCTTTCCGCTGACACAAGCTTACGAGCACTAAAGAGGTTTGCAGAATCAAAGAATGAGCAGCCGTCGTTTGATGAAAGTGATGGCATACTTTCAAACGAGGACTTCCGAAAAATCAAAGATCTTCAGGTATATATATGAGAAAAAATAGAGATGCCCCTTTTCCTCTACTCTTCATGTTTTGTTTTTGTTATATAAGCCTAATGTTATTTGATGATGTCTTGTGTTGTGTTCAGGCAAAGAAGGAAGCAAAAATTGCATTGGCTAGGAAAGGATTCAAGGTTCCAGATTCTGATCAGCTAAGTAAGAAGCGAGTCGATCCAGCCAAACTTGAAGTAAGCTCTGTTTTTTAGCTAACTAAATGTTAGGCACGCTCAGATCAACTGATCAAGATATGATGAATTTAACTACTGATTTCCACTCTTTTGCATAGGCACACATAAGGCATAAACTAACAAAAGAGCAAAGACTAGAACTAGTCAAAGCGGGTAGAGAGGACAGAGGGAAATACCGATCCAAGACTGCCATCAAGCATAATAGCGTAACAGTTTCTTATTCACTTATAAACACAAATGATTTGATACAACCTTGGAATTTTATGGATTATTGATTGTGTGAATGAAAATTGCAGAAGGGAGGAACGAGCAATAAGCAGAAGGAGCACAAGAAGAACATGCCACTTGCTGCAATAAGATCAAAGGCTGGGAAATCAAAACGAACCAAGAAGATGAAGAATAAAATCAGCGGAAGCCAATTCAGAGGAAGGAAAGCTTGGAAGTGACCGGAAAAAACTCTGTTTCTTGTTCTGTTTTAAAAACTTAACACAGTTTTGTTTTGTTTTGTTTTTGCGTCTTGAAAGAGAGGTCTCGGTACTAAACGCCGTCGTCTTTCTTTTACAAAAGTTTTGTATTTTCCAAAGCATTTATTATTGGTCATGCTACCCAGATTACACGAAGCCCAAACTTTAAGCTCGCAAATTTATAAAACGCGGAATTCTTGCTGTAATTATTTTAATTACATTCCAACGACTTTAATGGGCCCGAGTTTAGGAGGACAAAGGGTTGGGCCCGGGGCAATTACAAAACAAAACAATTACAAAACAAAAACAATTGAGTTGGTCTTCTATTCCATTATAATTTTATTGGTTTGGTTATTGAATTCGGTTTAGTTCAGTTAAACCGAATTATCACCGGACGAACGAAGCCAAATTTTACAAATCAACGACGATGACTTTCCCTATGATCTCAATTCTCAAAATCTGTAATCTGAACAAAGGTTTCGCTGATTTTCTCGGGAATCTTTGATTTTCCCGGGAAAATTCTCAATATTTTCTCTCCTTTGCATTGTTTATCAGAGCCTACCAGTGAGAATTACATTCGGAATCTCAGCTTCCGTTGACAGAGAGCTTGAGAAGAAGCAAGCAAGCGTAGATCGAAACTTAGCGATTATCGTCCTTTGGTTAGACAGTGTTCTGGATCTCAGTCGCGGATCCATCACCGGCACTTTAGAGATCGCCGTCGTAATCTCCGTTATGGATCCGACTTCTCGACCCGCCGTTGTGATCGACAATGGAACCGGGTACGTCTAATTATTTGCTTTTATATATGTTTATGCGCTTAAGATGTTCGATAAAATGCTTACAAACCTGATTAGGTCTTTGAAACTTGTTAAGATCCGTTTGCTTCCTCTCTCTGTATATATTCTTTAGGTATACTAAAATGGGATTCGCGGGTAACGTAGAGCCATGTTTCATTCTCCCAACAGTGGTCGCTGTTAACGAGTCGTTTCTGAACCAATCTAAGAGCTCTTTAAAAGGAACTTTGTCAGCTCAGCACAACGCCGGTGTCGCTGCTGATCTCGATTTCTTCATCGGAGACGAAGCTATCACGAAATCGCGGTCTAGTAGCACTTATAATCTTCATTACCCGATCGAACACGGCCAAGTCGAAGATTGGGATGCTATGGAAAGATATTGGCAGCAATGTGTGTTCAACTATTTGAGATGTGACCCTGAAGATCATTACTTTCTGCTCACCGAAAGCCCTCTTACTCCTCCTGAGAGCAGAGAGTACACTGGAGAGATTTTGTTTGAGACTTTTAATGTTCCTGGTTTATACATTGCTGTTAATTCCGTGCTTGCGCTTGCGGCTGGGTACACTACATCAAAGGTAGGTCCTGGAGATATGTTTTTTTTCCGCCTTTTTGTTCTGTCTTGTTATGCATCGCGTCTTGATTTGACTTACGGTTCTTCTTAGTGTGAGATGACAGGGGTTGTAGTAGATGTTGGAGATGGGGCAACTCGTGTTGTACCTGTTGCGGAAGGTTATGTTATTGCGAGCTGTATCAAGTCGATTCCGATTGCTGGCAAAGATGTCACCCTCTTTATACAGCAACTCATGCGGGTATTTTGATCAATCTTTAGCAGTTTGTTTTCAGTCTTTCTCTGTGGCATTTACGTATTCAAGTAAATTCCATGTTTTGCTTTGTGTGTTAGTGGTGCCTCATAGTCATGTTTATTTGTGTTAGAGGGCGTGTTTACTGGTTCAAGTCAATTTACTATGTTCATGGAACTTCTCCTTTCAATATTTACTGTAGGAAAGAGGTGAGAATATACCACCAGAAGATTCATTCGATGTAGCCCGTAAAGTGAAGGAAATGTACTGCTACACTTGTTCAGACATCGTAAAGGTAATGCTTAGTAAGTCAAATATAAAATATTTCTCTAAACGCTTGACACTTAGTGATAAAGATCACTGAACATTGATATGGTCGCAGGAGTTTAATAAACACGACAAAGAACCGGGAAAGTTTGTTAAACAATGGAAAGGTGTAAAGCCAAAGACTGGTGCACCATACACTTGTGACGTGGGGTATGAACGATTCCTTGGACCCGAGGTTAGTTACCATTTCTGTGTTAAAAAACCTTTAACTAAAAGAACCAAGAGAGTAACTGGAATCAATAGAACATAACTTCCCTTCATGTTCTTGTTCTCGTGTTCTGCTTTATCGAAAAACAATCCTGAGGTTATTGTGTAACAGGTGTTCTTTAATCCAGAGATATACAGCAGTGACTTCATAACTTCTTTACCAGCTGTAATCGACAAGTGCATCCAGTCTGCACCTATCGACACACGCAGAGCTTTATATAAGGTTTGTAACACAAGACTGAACAAAAGTGTTTAGCTAAATTATTACCCGCTGATGTTTTTCTACGGTCACTGTTGGGAATAATTTCAGAATATAGTGTTGTCTGGAGGCTCAACGATGTTTAAAGATTTCGGAAGAAGGCTACAAAGAGATATCAAAAAGATTGTTGACGCTCGTGTTCTTGCTAATAACACTCTTACTGGTGGTGAAATTACGGTAAACCAACAAGTTTTCTTTATACATACAATATAACCGTTTTTTTCTAAGAATATGTGGTAATGTTTGCAAGCACAGTCTAAACCCGTGGAGGTAAACGTAGTGAGCCACCCAGTCCAGAAGTTTGCAGTTTGGTTTGGAGGCTCTGTGCTTTCATCAACTCCTGAGTTTTTCGCGGTATGTAGTTAATCTTGTTTTTTTAAATAAAAAATTACAGAAACAAATAAGGTTATTATGAAACATTGCATTTGTGTGTGTTGTGTTGTTGACAGAGTTGCAGAACGAAAGAAGAGTATGAGGAATGTGGAGCAAGCATATGCCGTACCAATCCTGTCTTCAAGGGAATGTACTGAACAATACTGGAAAATTTTACAATATCTTTTTTTTTTACTATTTCAAAACGAAACCTTATACTAAAAGAGAAACGTTACCCATGGTCATGACTCCAAGGAAATTATATTAGTATTATTCTAGATACGATATACGGTTTCCTTTTGTTGAACCACGTCAAAAAAAAGAGAAAATCTTTCTCGTTATTAATTAGTAGATCTCAAAAATGGAAAAGTGCGCATGATAGTTAACTAAATTGACGACTCAAATTAGTTAAGTAACGGAAGGTCAATAATATTGAATGTGTATAAGGACAGTTTAGTAACATATATGGAATGTCACCAAATATTGACTTTTATATTCATGCCGTGTGTATTTAATTTCTTTATAAATTCCTTTTATATAAGTAGTAATTTGCAGAGAAGAGAGCATTCTTGCATTGATATCATCTACAATGGAGGAAGTGGTGAATACATCATCATCATCATCGGAGAGTAGTAGAATGAAAAGAAGAATAAGTAGAAGAAACAAGAAGCTAAAGATAAAAGCTCCACCATCTCTACTAAACGACATCATAGAAGAAATTTTCTTAAGGCTTCCGATAAAAGCCCTAATCCGACTCAAGATTCTGTCGAAACACTGGAAATCGATGATCGGATCTCGCTCTTTCGAAGATAGACACTTGAAGATCGCTGAGAGATTACACTTGGAACATCCTAGAGTCATATTCGTCTCCATTGAAAATATCAATCCTATAATCCCACGTCCCCACACGGACATGGGTTTCAGGACATTCTGTTTGGAGACAGGTAATTTTCAATCCTATACTTTTCTCCATTTCCCTCAAGGTTTCGATTACCAAACCTACATTTCTCGGAGCTGCGACGGTCTTTTCTCCATTCATTCCACAAAAACAAAGTCTATATATGTAGTTAACCCTGCTACACATTGGTTCCGACAACTTCCTCCGGCTATGTTTCAGATCTTGATGCCCCAGTTTAACCCCACTTTTGAAGATTGGATGAGCCTAGCATTAGTCACTCATCTAGCATTCGTGAAGGCCGATGTTTACAAGTTAGTGTGGTTGTATAATTCCAATAAGTATAATGCAAATGATGCTTCATATCCATACAAGGTGGGAGTTACCAAGTGTGAAGTTTTTGACTTTAGGTCAAACACATGGAGATACTTGCCTTGTACGCCAAGTTATCGTATATTTCATGACCAAAAGCCAGCTTATGCAAACGGGTTGGTTTACTGGTTCACTGAGCCGTACGAAGGCAGAATCAAAGTTGTGGCTTTCGATGTTCGTACGGAAAGATTCACTTTGCTGCCCAACATTATTCCGGATATTGCTTGTTCAGATCCTAAGCATATTGACATGTGCACACTTGATAATCATTTGTGTATGTCGAAAAGGGAGGATGTTACGATGATCCAATATATTTGGAGGTTGAAACCATCGCAAGACGCATGGGAGAAGATTTTAACCATAGATTTGCGCTCTTGTTCTTCTCTTCGGACAGAGAATACAGAGAGGCGTGATATGTATGAATGGACCGGGAATGATAGAGAGCCATGTAAACCTGTGGCGATATGCAAAGACAAGAAGATTCTGCTCGGACATCGCCATTCTCGTGGTCTAGTGAAATATGATCACACATCGAAATCTCTAGATTTCTTTTACCGAATTCCTTTGGCTTTCAGAAAAGTTACTTATTTTCAAAGTTTGATCTCTCATATTTAATAGGTTTTTTACTTACTACCTTTGATGTATTTTGAAACGTGATATTTTGTCATTTTAAAAAGAAATAATTAGGGTTGTTTGAAGCCATCTAACTTATCAATTTACAAGAAAAGAGTGATGTAACAAACAAACTAAGTCAAAATGTAACCGTGTTAAGCTTATCACAACCTAGATTTCGCACTCTCGAGAGCCTTTCAAGCAATCGGTGGTCAAGACTACGCTCGCTGATTCCAATCTCACCGGACAACAACTTCTCGTATATATAGTAAGCATCCACGCCAATTCCAAATAAAGAGACGAGACCCATATGTTTAGGAGCGGAAACAGTTCGTATGGTCAAATCCGTGGGTTTCCTCGGAGGGGAAGTGTGCATGGTGTATATATGAAGAATGAAGAGCTTGCAAGGCACTTGGTTTTGGTTTTGGTTTGATTCGGTATTATGTGTATTCTTACATACGGAAAGCATTTGTTTTTTGCACCACAACATAACAATATCATCACAGTATCAGCATTTTAATAACAAACTCGTTACAAATGAAATCAAATCTTTGGCCAACAACTCATTGCCAATGATAATTAATCAAGATAGAGGTTTCATGAGTTGCTTTGTTTCATCGGTTAATAAATACATAAGATTCATTCGGTAATATAATTGATTTGAATAAAAGAAGATACCTAAAAATATAGTAACCCGAAAAGTAAAAAAAAAAACGTATCGAGCAAGTTACATGTTGATCATATCGGTTCCCCAAGTCATTTTTCTCTCTTTTGATTCTAAAAACTTTTATGTGAAAAGGTAATGAGAGAACGAAGGGTCGAGCAAGTTATTTATAAACTCATCTTATGAAGTTGCAAGGAAGATGAAACCATCACTATCACTCAATTAATTCTTGGTAATTCCATTTTTAGTATAAAAAACAAAGTGTAAAAAGATTATGAGGTTTAACGAATAAACATGTTTTTGATTTTGTAATTATTTTGGATTTTAAAAGTTTTGCACACTTAAGCTAACGAGGAAGAGAATCATATTAAAATACCATTAAAAAAAGGTTTTGGGCCAAATATACCATCACCAGTTAATAAGTTTTTGGGAAATTTTATTATTGTGCACCCTTTCAAACACTATTTTGCAAAATTACACAAAATTCCAATTCGTTTTACATTTACACATTTTTAAAAGGTTAAATAATTATCCTTTAAAATTTACCTAAATTAAAAGCTTTTAATTGGGTTCAATATTTAGTGTGTAGGGTTATAGTGTTAAAAAGGGTAGGGTTTAATGTTTAGGGCTTATTTGAATTTAATATATAGGTTTACTTATAAATGAACGTGTATAGTATAGTTTTGTAAAACGCAATTTCAATTTTAATTCTTCAAAAGTTTTTTAAAAGAACTGATGATCCTTTTTTCTTATCCCATGCAACTTTCTTGTTACGTAACGAGGTTAAATTATGAAATTTAAGTATAGATGATAGATGAACAATTTATAATACCACTAACTTTTGTGGCAAAAATATGATCAAAAGTTTTTCAAAAATACCACAACAATTTTCAAAGTTTTAGAATTCTTAATTTTGAGTTAATGTTAGTGATTAACTTTTAGTTTTGAAAAAGGTTATAATTTATATTTGAAGACTAGTGTGCTTTTGAATGTATTAACTAATTTAGGTTTTGCAATATTTTTAGGGAAAACTTTTTTGGCGTGGCATAATCTTTACACCAAAACACATTTTTCTTGCAAACTGCCCTATAAAAAAAATAATAATAATAATATTGAGCAAAGTGAATGTAATAATAATATTATCAATATACTAAGACCATCTCCAACAGAGAAACCCACAAAATTTCTTAACTATTCAGTGGGTCCATGAACAGCTGATTTAAAACAAAATAAAAAAATAAAAAATAAAAACGAACCAATCATGGGCCGCCACGTATGCATGAATAGTTAAGATCTGGATCTTAAATAAGAAATATAAGATTCATATCTTAACTATTTAGGTGGACTCCACATGCTAAGATCCCGTTAAGAAACACCGTTGAACTTGCTCTAAAGTGTTGTTTTAGTAATATTACTTTTACCAAATTATATTAATAATATTATCAATATACTATTAATGTACTAAACTAATACTTCGTGTTTAACTTTTTAGTTTCGAAAAAGTTAGAATTTAGATTTGGTGTGTTTAACTTTTTGTTGTTAATCATAATTAATGGTTCACCTAGCCATATATTTTTCTCTTAATCTACTGATATCAAGAATGCTCTTTTAAACTCAATTTATGTAGATGCCATTCAATTATAGTATGTAATCATCATTATATCACTGTAATGTCAAATTGCCAACAGTAGATAAAAGTATCACAGGTGACGTAAAATTAGACAAAGAATACTTATAGGATAAAAATTAAAGTTGAAAAAGATAATGGTTTTAACGTTTCGATTTTCCAATTGTATTCATCATGACAAAAGTTTGTCATGTTAATTATTCTAGTTTTGAAAATATTTTTATTTGGAAATTACCATAAATTTACGCTAAGAAGAAAGAAAAAATATTCTTGGAATATTGCCATATATAATAATAATAAGAGTAATATAGGGCTATTTAGTTATATAAGTCGCAGACCACCATTTAATATAATTTCGACTACATGTTTTCCCTAAAATTAGGTTTCTCTCTTGTATAATTTCATACTCCATAATTTAATGTAAATTATGTACCATGTGCAAAAGCCTTCCCTATAGATAGAGGCATAGACCAACAATAAATTATATTAAAACGAAGCAGTAAATGCACATGCAGTTTGCGAAGAGACAATTAAATTCAGAAATATATATTTTTTGATAAAGCTTGAATTCAGAAATATAATGCTGAGGAAAATACATGCAGCGTATTAGAATACAACGATATGTCAAATGTAATAAGCTAATGGGTTGTTTTAATAATATTATTTTTACGAAAATATGTTATTAAGTTTTTAAAAATATTACAAACCGTTATAAGTTATACTTTTATCGTAGGATAATAAAAGTAAAATATAAACTGTCCTAACAACTAATAATGCACGTGACTAGTGGAACAACTTTTACTAGAACTATGTTACAATTTTATCCGGGCGTTATATAGAGCAACCAGATAAATAGTACTAGCAAATACCAAATCAGGTCGAAAAAATAAAGATTATCGATAGCCGTGAACACTAATTAGTAGTATATAAAATTACATATATATGAGAATGTGCTTTTTCGTTACGATTAACCACTCCAAGAGAATCAGAAAAACCCTTTTAGCTTTTTTACTGGTCAACACTCAATATAATGATTGACTAGTGCATCTGATTTTCTGAGAAAAAGGAAAAATTCTCATAATTGTTAGCTAATTAAGTTGTAGGTCCGAAATTCTTAAAATATCATAAAAATGGTAAATATTATTGAAACAATTTTCCCTAAAAATACCATTTCTTGTCAAAATATCCTAAATACAAATTAAACACTTAAGATTTTTTTGTGTAGACACGGTGCCTGTCTTGAGAATATGTAGGCTCCAATCAAAAAATAAAATTGGACCACAATTAAAATTTGAAAATGAAAAAATGTTACGTTGGAGAATTGAACTCTGCACCTTTGACTTTTATAAAATGAGATTTACCAGTACGCTACAATAAATTTAATGTAAAAAAGGGCCTAAATCTATTATATTTATCGAAGGCGGCAAACTTGGGTTTGCCGCGCTTTGCCTCAAGGCCGGCACTGGGCACTGTGTAGACAAATGTGCAAATATTATTGATAATAATTAAATAAACTATTGAATATACCAAACGCGCAAATATTATTATTTTTCCTTTAGATACATATTCTTTGAATTTGTTCTACAAAATGACTTTCCATCAAGACTAGCTAGGTTTTCGTTTACTAGCTGACTTGTGATTAATCTATGATAAAAAGGTTTAGATTTTTGCACAAAAAAAAGGTTTAGATTTAACAAATATATTTTTTTTCTTAAAAAAATGACACTTTAACAATTATTAATACCATAAAGTCAAAAATAATATGTAAACCAAGCAAAACGAAAATGAAAAATTGTTACATACAAAAAAAATTATATGCCTTTTCAAGCAAGGAATCACAAGATATAAAAGAAAAAGCCCTTTTCCCACTTGATAGCATTCTATATACAAGTATACATATGCACAAACACCGAGACATTTCCATTTCACTTCTCTTCATCATAAAGCAATGAAATTCTTATTGAGCTGATCATGAAACCTACCAGACCGCCTTACACTAGCCGCTCTTCTAGCCGTGAAACCAACCGTCGTGGGCCGAATCGATCTTTGCCTAACCATGTCCACAAATTCAGGATCATTAGATTGGCCTTCGAAGCGGATCCACTGAATCATTTGATGGTAACCCGGGAAGAATCTCATTTGAATCGATTTAAAGACGAAATATGGGATCAAAACGAAAATCATCACTATTAGTGTGGTTAGCCAGTAAGATGGAGCTGGTGCTAAGGCTTCAATGAAGACTTTGTAAGCATCTGTGGAGAAGCTAGGTGTGATAGCTCCATAGATCATGAGGAAGATGTACCAGAAAGCGACCGAGCCCCAAATTACAATGTGTTGGACCCAAGTGAAGTAACTTATGGCTAAAGCCATTTGGAGATTGACTACCCAAACTACACATGTGTACATTGTCCCGCCAAGGATTTCTCGGCCTGCGGTTTTGCCGTTAGGGTTGTAAAGTTGGTGTTTTAGAGATTCCTTGCAGAAAAAGAAAATAGCGAGCGCAGTTACGACTCCATTGAACATCCATCCGATTATTCTCTTCCAGCTGAATAGAAGATTTCGCACTCCTTCTTGGTATAGCAACGGAAACTGCGAGAAAATGAAATGAAATATGAGATTTTGAACGCGATTAGGGCTTTTTTAGGTTTTTTTAGGTGTGATGATTCAATACCTTGTAACAGAAGCGAGCGGATACGTCTTGATCGAAAACTCCGAGAGCAATGACGGGAAGCGAAGAGAAGAAGACGTTAAAAAGCGATAAAAACCAATCGTTATACGCCGGTTGAGCAGAGAATGACGTATAAGCTTCGTATATGAACAAGGTGACACCAAACGCGATGTTCTTGTAGAAGAAGTAACATATCTGCAAGAACAGAACTAAAACCTAGTTAGAAAAATGTGGATGATGTATGTATATTAAAGTTTATATCTGAATAGATTAATGTATGTACCATGGATGCAATTCTACTGTAACACCAGTGACCATGTACTAGCAAAAGACGTTCCAAGTATCTGAACTGAGCAATGGCTATATCGCTAGACATAACCGCTTGCATGCCCTCTACACCGCTGATTCCAACGCCGATATCTGCTTCTTGAAGCATCCCGACATCGTTTGCTCCATCTCCTATCGCCAAAGTTGTCTTGCCGGTCCCACTTTTGACCAACCGCGTAACCTGATAAGAAAGAAACAAACTTATTAATCAAACCGAAACCGCGGTACTAAACAGCCATCTCCACATAAATGAGAAAAAGCGTCATTACCAATGCCTTTTGTTTCGGTGATGATCTGCAGCAAATAACAGAGGAACATCCTGTGGCTAAATCAAGAAAATTCTTCTTGTAATCATCTTCGAGAGCGTACGTTAGGGACTTTCCGTCAATGATCAACGCAAACGCCTCGTGGGAGGCCGTGCTGCTTGATCCTGTGATTAGAGCTTTCCCTTCTTCCATTTGATTCACGACGCTTTCTCTTGATGCCTTTTCGATCACATCTTTCTCTCCAGCTTTCTCCAACGCTTTGATATCTGGTGCTTCAAGATTTATAATGATCTGTTTCATCTCTTGTCTTAGTAAACTACAAGCAAATCTGCAAAGAATCCGAAAAAATGTAAGAAACTATGAAACAAAAGACACCAGAACAATGTTTAGATTCAGACATAAGACTTTGTTACCCGATATTGATCGCGGTCTCCATTTTGTCTCCGGTTAGAACCCAAATCTTTATCCCTGCTTGAGCTAACTTGTCGATACAATCCGGAACCTAACACACACGATTGAATTAAAACCGTTATAGTACTTCTCGATACAAAACCCAATCCAAAATGTTATAAGAAAAGTGGCATACCCCATTTTGTAATTTGTCCTCAACAGCGGTAGCACCAAGGAGAATCAAATCCCGTTCCATACGATCTGTGATTTCATCGATTAAACTCTCACGGTCCTCTGTCACCGAGTTCTTAGCTTCATTGAAGTTCTTGTTGAATTCTATATATTCATCTTCATCAACCTCACGGTATCCGAGTATCAATGTTCTTAGCCCTGCATCTGCGTATTCGTTGACATGTTCTCGTGTCTTCTCTTCGAATATACGCCCATTCTTCGCAAGTCTTTCGAACATTACACTGCACACACGCAAGTGAACAAGATCCACTATCAAGATAATGGCCTCAAAATGTAGTAGCATATGTCAAGATTTTTGGTTAAATTACTTGTCAGCTCCTTTTGTGAGTAACATAAGCTTCCCATCTTCATCGCGCACAATCACCGACATTCTCTTCCTTGCACTGTTAAACTCAAGTACGTTTAGTAACCGATATACCCTGTAGTAAAACAGAGTAAAGTTAGTTTCAACTTACAAGACAGAGGAAAACAGAACAAAACAGCGCTTAAAAGACAAAACAGAGGAAAATATATTTTTCAAAAACCGAACCTTTCCACTTTCTGCCCTGATGCAAGATCCAATTCACGGAACGAGATACCGTTCTGTGTCCGGCTAAAGAATTCAAACCCGAGCTCTCGAGCCGCGACAACGAACGCAGCTTCATCAGGAGACTCAGCCTCGTACGAAACAGTCCCGGTGGCTTCATCGGTTTCGGGTATAGCCGTATGACAAACCGCTAACAACCTGAAAAACTTTTGCAAAACCTCAGCTTCTCTCTGCTTAGCCCAATTCCCTTTCATAACTCTCTCGTCCTCAAAATTAAACCCTTTAATCTTAGGACCAGAACGGTCCACTGCAACATCCAAATCACCATCAACCAAAACCGATCCGCCCGTTCTCATAGCCATAGATCTTTCGACTTCGGTTACACCCCGTCCATAAGCCGTTCCGGCGATAGAACACTTGATAAACTCCATAGAATTACAAGTCAAGGTACCCGTTTTATCGGATAGGATCGTATCGACCATCCCGAGCTCTTCGTTGAGATTAGAAGTTCTTGCGTCTGCGGGTTTATCGGTTTCTTCATAGTACATAAGAATGTCTCTATTGATGAAAACACTCTGAAGAACTTTAACGATTTCGATAGACACGTAAAGCGAGATTGGTATGAAGTAACTATAGAGCATAACCGCGGTGAAAAAATGGTAAATCGCAGCCATTGGAGCTCTTTCGGGATCGAAGAAGATCTCTGCTTCCTCTGGTTTCAAGTACCATCTCTCTGTTCTTCCTACATTGTTAACTTTATCCTCTCTTGTCTCTACACCGAAGAAAATCGAACCGATAAAAGACATAAAGAACACAACACCGAACATCATGTATATGATTTTGTCCATCTTTCTCTCGATTCTGCTTCTCTTAGATGGAGGATCTGTTGAGTTTTGAATCACCTGTGTTTCCAAAAAGTCAACACTTTTTAAAAGTCAACATCTTGTAAAGGCTTTTGGTTTAAAGTTTGTACCTTTGTGTCGTGACCGGTGAAAACAACAGCTCCGTAAACATACTCTGTGTTTCTAAGCTTAGAATCGCGAAGAAGAAGCTGTTGAATAGACAATGGAGATCTCTGTTCTTCTTGATGTAAAGTTCCGACAAAAGTGTAGAGATCTGCGTTTGGGTCTTCGCATCTCACGACGGCTTTTAAATCTTTGAAATCGGAATCTTCGTGTAAAGCAGAAGATGTAGCTTCTAAGCCTTGTTTCACTTTCAGATTCGTTTCTCCGTCGAGATTCATCGTCTCCACGTAACAGATAGAGTCTTCGTAGCTCGAAGATAGAAGCAAAAGATCCGCCGGAAAAAACTCGTCTTTTTCTACTCTGACGATATCTCCGACTATAAGATTACTCCACTCTTCTCGCCGGAATATACCATCGCCGTCGTGAACTTTGACTTTCCTATTATTCACCTCTATATCCTAAAATAAATAAATTAAATAATCACTTTTTGATTAAATGCTGGAGAAAATCGCTAAAAAAACATACACACAAAAATTCTAAAGGTTTTAATTTTCAAAAATATAATAATTTAGTTTTAAACGTTTAACATTTAATTTTAAAATTTTAATTCAAGTTAAATTTTTATGGTCTTTTAAGCCCAAAATAAAATCTAGATTGCTTATAAATTCTATAAATTTGGTATTTTCGGAAATTGCCCTAAATTTTAAGACCTGTCGTTTTCGACCCCAATCTTCGATTCCTTCTTTGACCATACTCGCGGCAATGACAAAGCCAAGAGGTAACAGAGCACTAACGGCACCGTAAGGTGACAGTGGAGTCAACGACAAGGCTCCTGTCACGAGAAAATAGAAATTGGCTACGCGACGGAACTGTTCGAATAGTGATTTCGGTACGAAAGAAGCTGGCGTGTATTTCGTTGACCGGACATAGTTTCCGTCGTAGCTACGCCGTTGCGCCGCCGCGGAATTTGGCTCGTTGCAGTAAACGACTCTAGAGAAACCAGGTCCTCCTATGTTTGAATGGTCTTCTTGGAATCTTGATTTACGACATGTGAATGCGTATATATTGCTTAGATGCAATCTTCTTCTTCTTCTCCGACCACCCGCCATTTTCTCTCTTGTCTTAAAATTCAAGAAAATGGCGAAAATTAAATTGAAGATTTACTAAAGAATTAAGAATTTGAGAGAGAAAATGTGGGTAATTATGTGAGTAATTATATGATTTGATTAAGCTACACAGCAAAGAAGAGGAACCAGTTTTTTATTTCGTTTTTTATGTGATATATAAAAACTTTGAACGACGACTTTTTAACGTGTTTTATTTTTAGACGGAGTGTTATTGTATAATTTCTTGGCAATTAAACTTCTACTACTATTTGTTAACGATCCATATTTGGCGGTAACGAAAAGTAAATAATCCTTAGTTTGTCTTTAATGTATTTTTATTTCTATATGCTAGAAGAATTTATATCGTGATGTCAATAACAATATAATTATGTAAAAATATAAGTTGTGGGCAAAGTCGTGGATGGTTTATTGGTTAGGATAAATTATTTTTGAAAAGTTCTTGGAAAAGGAGAAGATACTACTGATTAGTATATACAAATGGTGTTTATAATTGATTGATTCTCTAATGAAAGAAGGATTATTAATATGTTATCAAAATAATTAATTAATTTCCGGGGATTCCCTGACCATAAAATTATCTGGCTTTGATTTTCTTTAATATAATATCTTCTGACACTCTCATGTGAAATTTAATTTCCAATTTATTTAACTATTACTACTAATTCGGTATACTAATCTAAGTGAGAATATTACAGTTTGGCAACAACAAAATAATAGTTTAACTCCACTGCCCAACTTGAGTTCCACGACAGATGAAATTGGGTTATTTTGCATTCTATTTAGTTTTTTTTTTGCTATTTTTCTATTGTAAAATATTATATTAGGCAGAATTACAAAACTACACCATTTGAATTATATTTCACAAACTTACACCATTTCAAAATTACTTCACAAAACTACACTTAAACACTAAAAATTAAATTCAAATAAACCCTACCAACACAATCTTACCTCTTAATACTACTATCCCGAAAAGATTTTAATTTTGGTAATTTGTTAAAGGTAAATCAAACTTTTAAAATTTTGAAAAGGCGTAAATATGTGAAAAAAAATAAATTAAATAAAATTTTGTAGAAAAAAGGACGAAAGAGGTAGTTTTGTGAATTCCTCTTAAATTAAAACAGAAACATGGTTCAATGGTTCACATGCATGTGATCTGAATAATTTTATATCCCACGATTTGTTCATGTTATTATATACTAATATATAATCACATATTCAGGGCTGGTCTTACCTACTGCCTACTAACTAGTCTCATTATTGCCATCATACAAATACTATCTCATTTGCGAGCATAATTAAGTTATGTATATATATAATTTGATAATAGTCATCATGTCTTTGACAATTTTGCACATTTTACAATGGTTTAAATCATTTTCTAACAAATTTTTACAATGTCTTAACAAGTATATTGGGCCTTAGCTCACATCTTAGTCTTTATTATTTATGGGCCCAAACATAATTGAATATATGTTAGTCCATTTTGTTTAACCGGTTATGTAATTTAAACCGTTTCGGTTTATTAGTAAGAAAGAAGCTATGGACTTTTTCTCATTATTACATAACTATATCTCACGTGGATGATCTACGAGATGTTACTTTCACATTTATATTATGAAACCATTTATATCCAAAGAGACCCTTTTGATGGTGGTTGAATTTAGAGAATTAGAAGCATCATGGCATGTGTTTAATGTTGTAATGTACTTTGAGACGACAGAACATAAAAGCCAGAATCCACAAGGATATTATTAATTACAATTAAATGTCAAAAGTATTATTTCAGAAGAAAAGCAGAAACAATAGAGATCATTAAATGCAATTTACGCTTTGAAATATGTGCTTTATTTGCATGCTCAATTATATACACACACCATTGTGTAAATATATGATATAATATATATATTAGATATTCTATATGTGAATATATGTATGGTTATGGGAAAAAATGAAACCTTTTACTTTATGTGACAAAAGAGGAACAAGTAACTAATATGTGCTTTTACTTTTCTTTTGTATTAACAATTTTTTGAAATTGTAATGAGGAAAAAAGATTTATTTGATTCCCAACGACCTATCGCTCTCTCTTCAATAAATAAATAACAAGAAGAACCAACCCAAGAAACTCAAATTGAATAAAGACAAAACAACATCACACGCTTTTGTTTATTCTCTGTTTCTTGTTCTCTAAAAGAAACTATGTTGTGGCCAAAGTTTCACTCTCTTCTCTTACTATCTCTCCTCCTTATCAAGAAGTGTAGTGGTAATGAATCTTTGCATGAAGTAAGTGATTATGAAGAAGAAGCTCCTATGGTTAAAAGAGAAAGAGAAGCTTTGTACAGTGCTATTCAAGGTTTTGTTGGTGATTCTTGGAATGGTTCTGATCTCTATCCTGATCCTTGTGGTTGGACTCCAATTCAGGTTTTTTTCTTACAAATCTCTGTTTCATTTAAACCTTGTGTTAGGTCAACATAGAATCTTGAAGAAGATATAGTGAAGAGTAGTATGAGCAAATGTTGTAGAAATCTTTGATCTTTAGCTGTTATTGAATCAAAAACTTTTCAAAAAGTTATTGAAATGATGTGTAAAGTATTTTTTGTTTTGTAGCTGTCTGAATAATTCTTTAGATCATTTGCTTTGTCCTCTTTGAAAATATTCTATAAACGGAAAGTGAAGTTTAAAGTTTCAAACCACCAAGTGAATCCTATTTTCATGTAACATATGTTTGCTTGGGTTTCTTAAAATGTCTCAATAATATACACACATTGGCCCACCAATCATTCCTTTATTTTGCAGCCAAGTGCCTCTTCAAGAAAAATCCAAAACTCTTTGAAATCGGTAACATGATAACTTTTCGTTTTGGTTTCAGGGTGTTTCTTGTGATATCTTCAATAACTTGTGGTATGTCACAGATTTGAGTTTAGGGCTTGTTCATGAAAACTCACTTTCTTGCTCCACAAGTCTTGAGATTAGGGCAGAGTTATTTGAGCTAAAGCACTTAAGATCTCTCTCCTTCTTCAACTGCTTTATCTCTCCTATGGTAATAGCTAAAGAAGAGTGGTTAAACTTTGCAACAAACTTAGAATCGCTCGAGTTTAGATCCAATCCCGGTCTCATTGGGAAACTTCCTGAAAATATTGGCAATCTCACAAAGCTAAAGTCTTTAGTGGTTCTTGAAAATGGGTTCAATGGAAAATTACCCGCGAGTATATGCAACTTAAAGAGCCTAAAGCGAATGGTTTTCGCAAGAAACGCGTTCACGGGACCGATCCCAAACTGTTTCAAAGGGCTAAAAGAGCTTTTGATCTTGGATTTAAGCAGTAACTCTTTCTCAGGGACATTGCCTTCATCTATTGGAGATTTTGTCTCATTGCTCAAGCTTGATCTAAGCAACAACCTCTTAGAAGGAAACATACCTCGAGAAATCGGTTTCTTGCAAAATTTGACACTTTTGGATCTAAGGAAGAACAGATTCTCTGGTGGGTTATCCAACATCATTGAAAAGATTCAATCTTTAACAGAATTGGTGTTATCAGACAATCCAATGAGTAAGGAGGATATGATGGCAATAAAGTGGGAAAAGATGGGCAATTTGGTCATTTTGGATGTATCTAAAATGGGTTTAAGTGGTGAGATTCCTATTGGCTTAACCACTTTGAAAAGGTTAAGGTTTCTTGGTCTTAACGATAACAACCTAACCGGTTCTGTTCCATCAGAAAAGCTTGAAGCTTTACCTTGTCTTGGCTCATTATACATCAATGGTAACAATCTAACCGGTGAGCTTAGATTCTCTAATGAGTTCTATGAGAAGATGGGAACAAGGTTTAAAGCTTCAAGGAATCCAAATCTTTGTCAGCCTTTTGAGATGGTAATGTCAGAATCTCGTAAACAACCACTTCCTCTTGGAGTCAAGCCATGCACTTAAGAGGAAAAGGAAGAAAGACAAAAGGGTAATTTGGTCATTTAACAACCGAGAGGTAGGAGCTGAAGTTATCATCAGTGGTGTGCTTGTGAGTTATTCAAACTATCTTTGTTCTGTTTTCTTAGGTAAGTATATAAAATTTATGTAAGAATAATATTTAGTCTCTCTCTCTCTATTAATGTATTGCTTATAACGGTTTGTATATGGGCCTGTTGGGCCGATATTGTTGTTAAATCAACGAAATAGAAAAAGATTGGCCCATGCAGGTTTCGAACCTGCGACCTTCGCGTTATTAGCACGACGCTCTAACCAACTGAGCTAATGGGCCTTTCTGCTATAATTTCGCGATTCCAAAAAATATAAATTTTAAAATGTTACTTAATACATCTATACGGAGTAAAGTACGACCAATATGAAAACATCTAGACTTAGACAAGTCAAACTACTTTTAACTTATAAGCTCTCTCCTTGTCTCATAGAACAAGAGGATCATATATTATATAACATACTTGAGATAAGATAAGCATATGCATTGTTATGAGAAAGAAGAACATATAGTGGGAAGCCCCCAAAATGTTCAAGATTTTGTGGACAAATACGAAATAAACAACTAAATAACAAATATAATAAGTAGGTTTGGGGTCAGACGAATAGTGTCTTAAATAGTTTTATTGCAAATAGTAGGGATGATGTCAACGAATTAATACAAACTTCACAGAAACTTCTCAAACGTTACGAAGGATCCAAAGACAAACACATTAAAGATTAAAAAAAGTCTATTTGAATTGTTTGTTTGAGACATCGTAGGCCATCTCTTGTACATTGTTTGGTACACTGAATTTGTATAAAGTTTAGAAGAAAAACTAGATCAAGCTAATAGTTTTTTTTAGTCTTATCTCATTTCCATTGATTTAACAAGAAAAAAAACAAGCTAGGTTTGTATATAAATTTGCTTTTGTAAAATTGTTTAATTTTGTATGTCCTTTTAGTATTTTCCTCTACGTTAAAAATCGAACCCACAAGAAGCCCTATAGACAAATGAGCAAGATGATCATGTTTTTATTTGCCCTAAAGGAATCAAGAAACGGCTTAAAATAATTAAGAAGGAATGTTTAGCTTAATTGGGTATTAAATATGAACCAATAAGAAGTACAAAAAGTAAATTAGTTCCAAAGAGGTACAAAAAGGAAACAATATAACGTTGAAAGTTGAGTGCATGGCTCAATTATTTACAACTTCATTTAAGAGGGCACAACACAAAATTCGTAGACCGAGAAGAAGTGAAAAAGACAAGAGAGAGAGAGAGAGAAGAGACCGGTGGTGATGGTCACGACGGCGATTATGGTAGGACCGCCGCACGTGGTCTGCCTTACCCATGTCTTTATTTGACTAGTCAACGTACTTCTACTTTTTTATTATTATTTGCTCCTTTTTAGTACATTTCTAAAGGACTATAAGGTTTATGAAGTTTAATTATAATTCGAATGTAACTACTCGTGTTTTTTTAATCTAATATATCAAGATGTCTTGATGTGCTAATTCGTCTCAGTTATAATTTAATCTTAGTAAATCATGTTCTTTTGTCCTTGAAAATTAGCTAATCTTGATGATTATGTAGTATCATCAAATTTAATTTTTCTAAATAGAAAACAAATAGGCGTGACAGGTCATCGCAATTATTTATTAGCACCTAATGATAACGTCAGATAGAGGGGAACAAATAAAGTAATGAAATGTTGTGTCTTTTGGTTTGTATATATGGTCACGCAAATTAAGTATGACTGTCTTTTGAGTACTCATGCATATATATAACTTAATTATGATTATATTTTTTTTTTTGGTGCGAATCATATATTCCTACAATAATATAAAAATAACTTACTTTAATAGACAATGAATCAATGTAAATCATAAAACCTTTTTATCAAAAAAAAATCTTAGAACACATTGGATGTGTTTATTTTTCTGTTGTATTGGAGTTTTTTTAGATTAGTTTAACCCATTCCCACCGGTGGACAGAGATAATTAATAGTTAAATAATCATTTGTATATCATAGGAAGAGACAGTTGTTTGGTAATTAGTATATTATTGATATCCTTAAACATTAACAAACCGAAGATTTGATATGCTTATTTGCCATGTTTCATCCTGGAAAACATATGATTAATTAAAAAAAAAAAATGATTAAACCGCATTAAATACATCCTTACAAAAGCATATAAATAATATTGTTGTGATTCGTACAATATTGAAAAGAGCATTAAAGTTACGATTTCAAATCCGTAGGTTAATGAACCCAAGAAGATGAGATAAACTCTATAGAAATTCGAAAACTAACATTTTTTACATTAAACTGTGAATAATTTATATTTGGAATGTCATAGAACAAAGCCAAAATCTATTACAAAATTTTGTCAACTCTCTCTCTCTATTGTGCCGTAAATATTTACAAGATTGCCCTTTAAAGTAATCAAAATTTCCACATTTTGGTCCAAAAGGAACAAGAATCTTCTAACCAAAAAGATTAGGCAGCCTAATCGAAACAAGTTAAAGATGTTTCATCCACAATCATCTAGCATCAAACCGGACCGGACCGAACCGGTTAAGCTCCAAATATAACGAACCGCCTCTCTCCAACCCACAAAAAGCCTTTATACATAACGATCTTGATCGAATTCTTGAAAATCAATCATTCCAACAAAGAAGCATGACGACACATCTTCTAATGATGTAAAGCTTAGCTCTTTGTTCTTTAAGCACAGCTCCAAGTCCTCTACTTGATACTCTTCTCTTTGAACCTCCCATGCTTTGACTTGATCCCATCTTCGATATAATTATTGACAGAAACAGAAAGTTTATTTTCTTAGCGTTTTGAGAGATATATGTATAAGAGAATTGTTATTGTAAATGATGAGGTTAGAAAAGAAAAGAGTCTTCTTTTTTTTATAGAAGAAGAGAAAGATAGAAAATATATGTGACCCTACACACTTATCTATCAATACCCACTTGTGTTTGCTATATAATATCATTGAATTTTAATGGTTTGTATGGTCACAATTTCACAAAACCCCAAAAACATGTATGCCCTATTTGTCTCCGTTGTTGTTATGTATCAAATCACACATGCATGTCACGTGGGCGATTTTATTTTATTTTATTTTTTGTTTGTTTGTTACTTTGTGGATTTTTCAAAATGTCTTGTTTCATTCCACATATTTATGACGTTTTTTTGTAATAAACATATTTATGATGTATTGCTTCTAGATATTATCAATTTTGTTAACAAATAATGAAATATTATGACATTTCTTTATTTACATGAAATTAAAAAGAAAACTTGCAAGCAATGTTTTATCAATATTTATAATTACTCAGTAGGAATGAAAGTTCTTCATAACAGAAGCTTCTAAAACTAAGATAGTGATATCAGCATGATCCTGGAAAATATTTTATTTACAAATCAATCACAAATTTTATCATGCAAAGATTGTTGACGCAAATAAAGTCTTGTATATACATGACTGTTTTTACTTTTTATCGAGTTACAAAAAATTAATCATATTCATATAATATGATATTTATCTCATTAGATATATGAATATCTAATATATGATTATAAGAAAATATATCTAAATTATCAGTGAGTGAAAGATAACATACAATTTTGTTGCAACCACAGTCAAGTTTTGTGGATGATATGAAAAGTTGAGTTTTTTCACAATATTTTAGTTATTTATTATATAAAAACGTGTTGGATCCACGTCAGTATACCAATCTATTAGACCTTCCACACACAACTTGAAATCGTATGGTGTGCTGTGATGTAAGCACATTTGTAAGAAAACATTATCGATTTTTCCTTTTAATTACTTGCTAAATTATAAATTTATAAGTTTTGAATTTTTTTAAAAAGTTACACATCTTTAATTTTCATTTCTAGAAGTATATATGTTCATTCAACTAAAAAAACATTGTTTTATATTAACTAGGATGCACGTACGTGTTTGACTATATAAGTCTATAGTAGACTTCATTAGATTCTAGAATATTGGCTATTTCAGTTTTGGCAACCTTGTTATCAAAACAAAACCGTAGAGCATCTTCCATGGAATTTTTTAGAGGAATTTTAGTCGGTGGGGTTCACAAGATAGTTAAGATACCGACTTTTAAATTCCTTATCTAAGATTCGATCTTACATGGATTTTGCACTGTTCATGGACCTCCACTAGATACGTGGTGGTCCATGATTGGTGCGTTATTAAATTTTTTTATTTTTTTAAATTATATTGTTCATGGATCTCATTGAATAGTTAAGAAACTTTGTTGGTTTCTTTGTTGGAGATGGTCTTATGCACCAAGATAATCAATTCGGTCCTTGTGGTAGGTTAATGGATTATTTTATTTTTCTTATAAAGCAATTTTATTGGCTAATTGACTCTTATAACGTGTATAAGAAGATGACGTGGTATACATGTTGAGATTCGTTTAAGATCGTGTCTTTTCCGTAAGGACAATAGATCAATATGATAATGTATCATATTATTCACTAATCAGAGGTGTGTAATTAGGTGATGATTACTTTATTAACGTTTAACTAATTAGTCTACGGTTGGCACACGAATTATGATGATACCATACAAAAATTGTATATATAATAATTAGATAATCAAATGATAATTTATATTTTTATATGCATGTTGTTAAAATAGCTTTGTAAAATAAATTAAACTATAAGACCATCATTATTGGTGGTGCTTAGGTAAAAAGTAGAGGTGCTTAAACATAAAAAAAATAAAATTAATTGTTTTAAACTAAGCATTGATTCTTAGTGAAACAACTTTGTTGGTGTTAAGCACCGGACACGTGTCTCTCTCTCCTTCTCTTTTAAGTTTTAATTTTTTTAGATCTAGTCAACACGGCGACGTTCGGCGGCGATGTCCTTCCTTCTCAAAAACGCAAATTTTTCTGAGAAGATGAAGACGAAATTGGATTAAGATCCAGTCAACACGGCGGCGGATTTCTTCTATGGAAGACGTACGCCTTTGATCAGATCCTCGAGTCTTCGCTGGAAGAAGCTTTCCATTAGTGAATTTGAAGATGCCATTGAAGGAATATCGATGTTGATGACGAAATTATATGATGGGAACCGAGAAAGAAGAAGAAGAAGTCAATATGAACTTGTTTTGTTTCATGGACTTAATATGTGCCTAAAATAAAAAAAGTCATGTATAATATTAAGAATCCCTAATTAAATAACACCAATAATTACAATAAAAACTACTAAGGAACTATAATTTCTTAGATCAAAAAATAATTACAACAAATTTAAAATAAATTATTAAGCAACTAAGTTAAACAACACCAATAATAATGCTCTAACATTGTTAAAGAAGATCACCACTAAAATAAACAGTTGTGGGCTGAGATGTGTGGGCTTCTTAAAAAAAAACAAAAGCACTTATAAGGACTTTTATATCTTAAGATAAACATACACATTGGCCCAACACACATTTAGGCTTTGTAAGACCATTAATATAGGAGCTCTTAAATCAACCTCTTATATGTAGGACCCACATAAATACATAAGATGCACATCCAAAATATATAATACTAGTATTTCTACCCGTGCTACGCACGGAAATAATTTTATGCTAATAGATTTAACTATGAAAAATACCTTCTTGGCAAGTTTAATTAACTTGTTTTGTATTGTTGCTTATGTAAAATTCAAATTTTATGTTATTAAATCTATATTACATGGAAATCAAAGAAAAATTGATATAGGTTGGACCATTTCAAAAATTGAGTAAAAAATCAACGGTAAATAATGATGAATCATGTGGTAAGTAAATAAAAATTAGAAAAAGAACATTAGTTAAAGAAGTTGTCGATTTTACAATTTGTCTTTTGCCAAACTCTTTGTCCATAAACATTCATACTATTCTTTTCTTTCTTAATTGTTTTTTATTACAGATTTCAAAAGTTCTCTCCAGAATAATTTATGTATTTACAATATGCATAATATACATGTGTTTGTAAATTTATGAAATAATAGCAATTTAAAAGAAATACATAAACAAAAGAAGTGAAGAATCTTACCTTCCCCAATCATGTTTTCTCTCATTTAGTATTTGATGAACTCTTGCTTTGTTTTAGTTTTTTTAGGCTTTACTGATCTTTATTTTTTATCAAACTATACTGAAAATATATATTAAAAAAAACTCAACGGTTAAGTAGTTTTAAAAAAAAAGTCTATGTTGAAACATCATAAATTGTGGAAGAAGATGAAATATGAGTAGTGGGGTCATAACCGATCATTTTTTATGGATTTTAAGTATTTTTTTGTTATCCAATTATTTATTATTTATTTTGTTAATTTACTTTGTTTATTTATTTTATTTATTTAAATTATGAGGCACAAGCCACTTGGCGCATTCTAATTGGCCAAGTGACTTGTGCTTTATAATATAAGTGATAAGAGGCACATCTAGGACTTTTCGCGGGCCCCACTGCCACGTGGCGGCCCGCGATTGGTTCTTTTTAATTTTTTTTTGAAAAAATAAATAAAAATAAAAAATAAATTTTTAAGAGGTTTTTTTTTGCCTCTTATTGATATTAATGCTCTAACTGTGTTAAGATCAAAACCCATGATTATATATAAGATCAACAACTTAGTTTTAGAACTTATTTTTCGAATTTCGCATAAACTAAAACATTTCCGTTAAAAAATTTCAGGCACTCTTCTAGTAAACATTATACATAACATTCAACAAAAAAATAAAAGAGTGGCATATTCTAACTTTTTGCCGTTGACTTCTCTTTTTGCCATAGGATCCAAAAACCCTATACCTAATCGTCTGCCACGTGGTTTCATTAACGGATTAATCGTTCCATAATTTAAGCAATACCTCCACGTCAGTAAAAAACACTTCCACATCTTTCCTCCACCGTCCGATCATAACTATTTAATCAATCAACTATCAGAGATCAACGGCGAATAACGAAACAGATCATAAGGAGCCCAAAGAGAATCCAACGGACAAGATCTCTTCGAGTCAAGCCTAAGCCAAGGCTTCCCTTTCCCACTCCAATGCAACAAACTAACCTTACCAGGATGCAGATTCCGACAAAGCCCTTCCAAGTTATCACCACCAAGACCATGCTGGTTCCACCTATGCTCCACAGGCTCAACGTCACCAGCGAAAACAAGAAGAAACGGAGGCAAAGAGCCAAGCTCGTAGATACGGTGTCGTTTCTGTATATTCATCCAAGTCTCTAGCTTTAAAGTGTATCTCCCTTGTCTCCACTTCTCCAAGTCTATGACCATAACGCCTGTGTTGAAATAGCAAGCTCTCTTACCTCTCAAAGCAGATCTGTATCTTTGGTTAGACCAGAATCTTGAAGTGAAGTAGTTGGTGAAGTTCGCGTGGCAATACTCTGGAGCACCGACCACGTGGCGGCGTAGATCGATTCTCCATAGCTTGGACACGTCGTCGACGACGATTAGATCTGAATCGAAGTAGATCACGCGGCGTACGGTGGCCGGGAGGAGATCGGCGAGGTAGATTCTTGCGTAGTTTAAGGGCTGGTCTAAGGCGCGGCGAATCGAGGAGGAGATTTTGCTTTTGACGAGGTTAGGGTCAAAATGGTAAATTTGGGATTTTAGGTAAGGGAAAGTCGTGGAGATTACGCGGCGGAGATCGGCGCTGCGGCGGTTTGTGGAGGCGGCGGCGATGATGAAGTGGAAAACTACGTTTTCGGGGCAGGAGGCGTGTTGGAGGACGGAGAAAACTCCGGCGACTGAGCCGCGGAGGTAAATCGCGTCTAGTGTCATCGCGATGTGGATTATTGAAGGGTTGTGTGTGTGATCCGTCGGTGACCATACCGTTTTTGAGCATTCTCTGCCGTTTCGAAACGCAGGAGCTTCGCGAAAAGCTGGGAGGTCAATGTCGGTGGTGGAAATCGCGATTGGTAACAGCAGAAACAGAGCTAAACGCAAACGCCGTACCGACATTTCTTTTTCAGTCTTGTGCTATGTTAGTGAGAGTGAAGACAAGAGAGAGAGGGTTGTGTGTGTGTGTGTGTGTGTGTTAATAGTGGATTTGGGGTAGTTTCGACATTTTTTGTTATTGCTTAATAAATCGTTAATTTGATATTAAAAATGTTTAATTTGCATAAAGTTAGTGAATGGGATATTTAGTACAATAATTATGGGCAGATATTGCTAAAAAAAGCCAGCCTGGAAAGAACAAAAACGCTTACGAAACGGGCAACGCGCGAGTGTATGTTAGACACGCACCAATAAGAGTCATGGGATTCAAACAAATTTGATTAACGTCTAGTACTAATATTATTGTGTGTCGGTGGTGGGCAACAAGAACCAAAGTACACAAGTTATGTTAAAGACTTTAATATTTAGAAAAATTATGTTACACTCTTATGTTAATTTGTTTTCTAGGTCAACGCAACTTGAAATGTTTGTAGACTAGTTAGTAGTTACTATCATGTTCTTTTAATAGTTAACGATGTATTAAATTTGTTTGAATATAATTTCATGGAACGAACGGGTCAAGCCTCAAGCGGTTCTCTTATTTATAATTTTGGTTAAATTAAATACCACAAAGGTATTTTCGAAAGAGGGACAGAAAAATAAAATTGGTTGAATTAAATAATAAAAACAAATAAAAAAAGATATGCATTTATAAGTAAGTACCGTTAGAGATCTAAATTTGCATTTGTCTCAACTACTTATGGAAATTGCCTTTAATGAAGGCAAATCTAATTTAGATATGCATATAATGATAACGTCTTTTTACAAATATCAATGACAAAATTTGGTGTATGTGTTGAGATTACGTAGACGTATCTACGGCTGCTCCATTTAAAATATTACAAGTAAACTGTGATTTTGTTTGTGTGTTTCTCCTAATACATTTCATAATGGATGCAAAAGTAAAGATGGAATTTGCAACACAAATGTTTGGAAGTTTATGCATTGTAAAGGAATATTATTGTTCACGGATTCTATTTTATCACTATTTCCACATTTTACATGTATTTATATTTTTCTCAGATTTTAATGTCATCCATGATGTTAGTAAGATGTTCACTATATAATTTTTTGTGTTTTTTTAAATTGATCTTGAATTTTTGATATTTCTATAAGATTATAATCAAGGTGCAGCTTTTGCTCCCCCTAATATGCAACTTTTATCTACCAGTTTCTAACTGAAAATTAAACATAGTTGTAATTCCAAGTTCTTAAGCATTTTTACCCCATAGGTGATTCTACTATACTTCCAAACTATTTTTTTTATAAAAAAACGTATGAAAATTAAACAAAATATTGTAACAAAGTCAGATCCCACCGACACAAAAACACAAATCTCTTTTCAATTATTTTTTTTAAAAAAAGTTGGGAACAGACAAAAGTGGATGACATATATCTCAATTTTTTGTCTCGTTAGCTTTGCATTACACCTTCAAAAAAGTATGTCTTTCCTAATTTATGTTATGCACAAAGGCCCAATTTTGCTGCATCTATGGAACCCAATCCAATATAGGCCCATTAGTTATCTAACCCATAACTTCCCTTTATAAACACTGAAAACAAACAAACAATTGAGAAGTTTCCAATATTATGCATGTAAACATTATATATCCACCTATATATTATTGAGGGGGTGATTGGTTTGAGCTGTAGTGGCTGTGAAAAGTCATATTTATTTCTACAACCTTATTTCTAAAGCAATCAAGCTTTCTATCCCTTAAAAATCTCACAGCCCCTACTTTCCTTTTTCAATTATTTTGGGCTGTACAAATCATTTTTTCTAAAGCTTATAAATTCTGACTTTATACTTGTTGTGAATTATTTTTCAATCACCACTAACGTACAATAGATGAAAGTAATATATTTATGCAATTCTATATATTTATATATACTAATACTATTTAACTATACGTGGAATAACACATTTTAATTTATAGATGTCTATGATAACTATATTTTTACAACCAGTTTTATATATGTATATTTATATTTTTCATTTAAAATAATAGATTGTATTTTAACAATGTTTTATTTTAGATGTATATTTCATTACTTATATAACATATTAATGATGTATAAATTTAATACTTACTAAATAATTTAATTATAGAATTCTTATCGATAAAAGTATTAATTAATTTTTATTTTGATTTATAAGGTATTAAATTTTTATTATACTAATAATTTATTTTAGTTATTAAACATAAAAAGTTTACATCATCCAATCATGCTTTTTATAAAAAGTGAAAGTTAAAAATCTACGGCCAAAATTTTACAGCAACAAAATATAGAAATTACAAAGAAAAAACTACAAAGAAAATTCTACAAAGAAAAGATCGAAAATGCAATTCCAACCAATCAGTAGTGAATTGTCTGCGTGATAATTGAAAGAAGATGAAAAAGTCAAAGAAAACAAAATATGCAAAGCTGGCAGATAGACTTTGATGAATAATAATAATAATTATAATAATAAGACTTTTATGGAGATTTGTGTTACGTAAGAATTATAAAGAAGAGCAAGTGGGTACTTTCTTGTAAGACCAATGACCCATCTCTTGTGTTTACTTCTAATTAAGTAGTGGTTATAAACAATTTAATATCTCATACTAAAACATAGCCTTGTATATATATTCCATATGTCCAATTCCCATGTCATAATCAGACTGATATTTTGTTACCCAAATAAATGAATTAGAATTATAAGCTGAGTTAATATATAACCTGAATTATATTACAAAGCTTAATTTTCATTTCTAACAGCGATATATTATGTTGGACTACAACAACAAAAGTCATCCATCATGTGAACGTGTAGACATCATATTCATATGGTGTTTTAAATTTGTCGGTGAGTTAAAACATTACTCGTATTTGTTAGTAGTAGGGGATCAAATAATTTATTGAATTAGTCGTAATAGGATATTCAATTATTTAAGTCGATCCCGTTTGGCTTTAATTGGAGTGTTTTACCGTGTGAACATAAACAGAGAATTAACGAATCAGAACGCATAATGCGCTTGACATCTACGTGGCAAAATGTTTAACAAAACAAAACCTTTAATTAAATAAAATTCCATTTTTACTTTTTTTTTTAATTTTCTTGTAACAAATATTAAAATGGCTTATTACGTAGATAATAATCATCATCATTATCAGTATCTCTGATTTGTATAAAATATTATACCTTAGCCGTTAGGCATTCTATAACTCGGGACTTATCGAGTTATCTTCTAACGTCACAGAGGAAAAAGAATAATGATCATAACACAAATATTCGATTTTTTCACGAATCCTTCGCTTTATTTTTGAATATCTATATGCCCGCACAAATATAACATTCGGATTTTTCAGAATTAAGATTAGTAACTCAAAGTCTATATAACAGTATTAAACGATAAAAAAGTAATTTATTAATTGGTTCATAAATCCAACTGTGACAGACAGACAAAGATCGATAACGAATAACAATTTAACTAATTAGTTATGTGATATGCTTACGTGGCATATCGTTGGTAGATGAGGATTGCGATGGCGCAGCCCTAAGCTACTTTTAACTCATGCTGATTTAAAGTATTAATTTTTTAAAAATCGTTAATCTCTAAGCGGAAGTATTTCTATGTGGCACTAAACATACATTATTATTAAATATTATCACATGCCCTGAACAAAAAACGTGATGACTATGAAACACATAGAAAGGTCTAAATCAAGATAAACACTCGCTTTTCGATTTTATATATTTTAAAATTATTTTTTGTGATTTATTGATTTACTTTTCTTTCACCAAAAATAATGTTTCTAAACACATCACACACGAAAGTTGCAAATAGATGACTACTCTCGTATGATGTGGAAATTTAAAGAGACAATTATATATTATCGATAACTACTTAATTGACATCATTGAATTTCGGTTAGTGGAATAATAGAAAATATTAATTTGTAGCCATCGAAATCTCACGTTTATCTAAAGTAATTGATGTTTTGTTGCAAGCTCTTTAATATCATTGATGTTTTTAAGAAATGTTTTCTCCTAAAATATATATACGTCATGAATTGGCTATATTTTTGAGATATGTTTGGACTTATATACACTAAATGTAGAAAGTCAATGATGTAAGCAAATAATTCAGAAACTTTCGAGATCGATTCAAATTTATTTATTCTATTTTTTGTTCATTTTCGTTAGTTTTGTATCCGTTTAGTATGAAGTATTAGAAGCCCACTATCAAAACTTACATAGAGTGTCAAAGCCCATAAATGTTTAGGGTTTCAACCAAGTAGCCTCTATATATATCAGTGTTTTGAGATTGTGATTTGTAATCTTGAGAGAGGCAACTCTCTCTTTCTTTATATTATCAATCTATCAATATAAAATCATATTGTTCTTGGTGACAATCCAAAGCTTTCTCTTTTCTTCTATCTTTCACAATAAAGCTCTTATGAGCTATTTCATATTCATGTTTTAGTTTTCTTAATAAGCACAAATCCATTAGTATGGATTATCTCACATGAAGTATGGGTGGATATGTTTGTTGGTCACATAAATGGAAAAAACAAATAAAACATATTCGCTACCTAACAATAGTCTAAACATTGAATTATTGCATACGAGGAAAAAGATACAAGTGGCTACTTTGACAATTATCGGTTAGCTTCCAATTTCCATCATATATAATGCTACTTTGGTAACCCCTGCAGATCAATTTCGGTTTGATAAAAATATTAATATAATTTTGAAAACCCAAATATGTATTGTGTTGTTTTTGGAGTAACAGAAAGTACTGAAAATTAAGAAAAAAATAAGAATTAAGACAACGTGAGAAATACAGGTAGGAATCGGAATAAATAATTATAGATTGTTGAAATTTATGAGCAAGATGGGTTATATATATTGTTGGAAATGGTCTTGGTTAAGGAAAGCTGGTTTGATTAAGGCTAAACCGAATCAGGGAAATAACCAAGCCGGTTATTGATTGGTTTAGTATATCAGCTAAAACGTCATCGTTTTGTTTGTCTCCTGAAATTAGACGGAAAAAGAAGCTTCTCTCCTCAACGGTCAAGATCAAGATCAAGCTCAAGATTGTTAGAAATTACAAGGTTGTTACAACAATATGGGTATAAATTGCCTAATTGGTTTTCGCATATGTGCGTGGTGTAGTGAGAGAAAAACTTGTAAAAGAGAGAGAGAGAGCTTTGTATCGGTGGCGATAGATAGTCGGAGACATCTTGTAATCGCCGGAACCGTGTTTCCGTTTTAGTGGATTCCGAGTAGATCTCGGCCAGACGTAGGCACACCTCACGGTGGCTGAACTGGATAAAGCTCGTGTGTGCTCCTTTACTGTAACGTTTAGCTCGAAGTGGTTCGTCGCCGCTAACATCTAAACACGATACACCCAGATTTATTCCATAGCAAATTGATTCAACATAATCAGAAGTGCAACAAGTGGTATCAGAGCGTAGGTCGTCGGAGATTTACCGGAAATCAAAGCTAGAGGAAGATCTGCGTGAGAAGATGAAATCGGCGAAGCTAGAAGTCGAGAAATTCAACGGAGTAATCGACTACATCCTATGGAAGGAGAAGATCCTTGCGCACTTAGAGATCCTGGGTCTTATGGATGCTCTGAAACTCGAAGAACAAGGATTGACTAAAGAATCATCAACAAAGGAAGATGATGATAAAAGCAAAGAAGTGGCTGGTGACTCAAAGTCTGAACCAACCATGGCTGAGAAACAAAGGAAGGTGAGAAGTGCCATCATCCTTAGTGTTACGGATCGAGTCCTTAGAAAGATTATCAAAGAAACCACCGCCGCAGAATGTTCGTGGTTCTTGACTCACTTTACATGTCCAAATCCCTCCTTAATAGAATCTACTTGAAGCAAAAGCTGTACAGCTTCAAGATGAATGAGTCTACGTCTGTAGAAAGCAACATTGATGAGTTTGTGAGGATTGTCTCTGACTTAGGGAATGTCAAAGTGGATGTGTCCGATGAAGACCAAGCCATTCTCCTCTTAATGTCTCTACCAAAACAGTTTGATCAGCTGAGAGACACTCTGAGATATGGCAAATCAACCTTGACATTTGAAGAAGTAGTCAATGCGTTAACTCAAAGCAATTGGAGTTTGGACCTACAAGCAAGACGTCTAAGAGTCACGGTGAAGTTTTATACTCAGGTGGAAACGCCAAAGGCAGAAACAATCACAAGGAATTTAAGATCAAGGGAAAGGGAAAACAGGTTTTCAAGTCTAAAGACAAGAAAGTCACCTGCTGGAACTGTGGAGAAGAGGGTCACGTGAGAAGAAACTGCACCAAGAAGATGCAGGGCAAACAAAAGAGCCCATCTGTTGAGGATGGGGAAGCTTCATTGCCACCGGTGTTATCTTCATTGAAGCTCTCACTATCTCAGAAGCAAATGCAGGAGAGGTATGTGACTTTAATGAGATTTGGATAATGGACACAGCCTGTACCTATCATATGACACCACGGAAAGACTGGTTCATTGAGCTAGAAGAATTTCAAGCTGGATCAGTACGTATGGCAAATGAAAGCGTCTCGGCTGTTAAGGGTATTGGAACAATCAGAATCAAGACATCAGATGGAAGATTTGTTTCAGTCTCTAATGTCAGATATGTTCCAGACTTCTCAAGAAACCTACTGTCCTTAGGAACATTTCAGAGTGAAGGGTGTGAATTTGCATCAGAAAAGGAGATCTTGAGTTTGAAGAAAGGCAGCAGGACAGTACTGAGGGCAAAGAGACATGGGAAGATGTACTTCCTGCAAGGACACAGCCACACAGGGGAAGTGAATGCTGTATGTCCTGAAGATGATACAGAATTGTGGCATAGTAGGTTGGGACACCTAAGCCAGAAAAATTTGGATGGGCTAGTGAAGAAAGGTTACTTAGACAAGTCCAAGATATCCACTCTGCAGTTCTGTGAATGCTGCGTCTTTGGAAAGGCCCATAAGACAAGCTTCTCCACAGGAAGACACTCAAGCCAACAGTGTCTGGATTACATACATGCTGACTTGTGGGGAGCTCCATCTGTCCCAGCCTCATTAGGGAAGTGCCACTACTTCTTATCTCTAATAGATGATTTCTCTAGAAAGGTGTTTGTGTTCTTCCTCAGGACAAAGGACCAAGCTTTTGAAAAGTTTAAAGAGTGGAAGATCTTGGCTGAAACACAAACAGGGCTTAAGGTGAAGAAACTCAGGACTGACAACGGCTTGGAGTTCTGTAACAGAGAGTTTGATGGGTTCTGTGCCGAGAATGGTGTAGCCAGGCACAAGTCCATACCCCACACCCCTCAGCAAAATGGTGTGGTGGAGAGAATGAACAGAACCATCCTAGAGAAAGTGAGAAACATGCTAAGTGAGTCAGGTTTACCAAACGTGTTTTGGGCAGAGGCTGCAAACACAGCAGTCTACCTTATAAATAGGACTCCTTCATCAGCATTAGGTGGAGAAGTTCCAGAAGAAGTTTGGTCTAAACACTCACCCAGCTATGCACATCTCAGGAAATTTGGCTGCATTTGTTACTTTCACAGTGATGAAGGGAAGTTAAAGCCAAGAGCTAAGAAGGGGGTATTCATTGGATATCCTGAAGGTGTAAAAGGGTATAAGATCTGGAGTCTGGATGATAATAGAAGCCTAATCAGTAGGAATGTTACATTCAGAGAATCAGAAAGCTACAAGAAGCTCCTTGGAACAGAATGCAACCAAGAAAATAGAAACACTGAATTTCTAGATATAGAAGTAGAGCTGCCAGAAGTAAGAAGTGTCAGATCAGGTGGAGACCTTGACACAATGCACCAAGCAGAGCCTACATCGCCTCAAATTATCCAAGAAGATGAGGAGGAAGATGAGACTCAAGAAGCTGAACAGGAGATAAGTGAAGAATCTCAACCAGGAGTTACCGGCTTGCAGAGAGACGAGTTAGAAGATCGCACAAGCCACCTACACGGTTTGATGAGGAAGAGTTTGTAAGTTTTGCTCTAATGGTAATTGAAGAAGCTGAGGTTGATGAACCTAGAAGTTACCAAGAAGCCATGAGGGACCCATATAAAGATAAGTGGACAAGTGCTTCAGATGAAGAGATAGTATCTTTGAAGAAAAATCACACGTGGGATGTTGTTCCTGACCAAAGAACGAGAAAAGTGATTGGCCGTAAATGGATTTACAAGAAGAAGTTGGGAATTCCAGAAGTTGAAGAAGCTAGATTCAAGGCCAGACTTGTGGCAAAGGGCTTTGCACAAACGAAGGCCTAGACTATAATGAGATATTCTCACCTGTGGTGAAACATGTCTCAATCAGGTTCTTAATGTCCATTGTTGTCAATGAGGATCTGGAACTGGAGCAACTTGACGTAAAGACAGCCTTCTTACATGGTGAACTTGAGGAGGAGATTTACATGTCACAACCTGAAGGCTATGTGGTTAAAGGTAAAGAAGATTGGGTCTGCCTACTCAAGAAGTCACTATACGGCCTGAAGCAAAGTCCAAGACAATGGAACCAAAAGTTCAACAGCTTTATGATGGAAATGGGTTACACAAGGAGTGTACATGATCAGTGTGTCTACATAAAAGACATAGCTGGTGTCTACATCTATCTCCTGCTGTATGTTGATGATATGTTGGTGGCTTGTAAAGACATCAACATTATACAAGACTTGAAGAATCAGCTGAATACTAGGTTTGGAATGAAGGACCTTGGAGCAGCTAGGAGGATTCTGGGTATTGACATTTTCAGGGATAGAAAGAAGGGTACTCTCAGGTTGTGCCAATCAACATACTTGGAGAAAGTTCTCAAGACTTATCACATGGAGAATGCAAAGGCTGTGTACACACCATTGGCTGCACATTTCAAGCTGTTCTCAGCTGATGAGGAGCAACTTAATGAGGATCAGAAGTTTATGGAATCAATACCATACTGCAATGTTGTGGGTAGCTTAATGTATGGCATGATTGGCTCACGTCCTGACCTTGCATATCCAGTTGGAGTAATCAGCAGGTTCATGAGCAAGCCAGTGAAGACCCATTGGGATGCAGTTAAATGGGTTCTAAGATACGTTAAAGGTTCAACAGAAGCTTGCTTGGTGTATAAAAAAGGTGAAAACTTCAAGATATGTGGGTATTGTGACTCTGACTATGCGGCTGATCTAGACAGGAGAAGATCAATATCAGGGTATGTATTCACATCAGGAGGCACAGTCATTAGCTGGAAATCAACCTTGCAGAAAGTGGTAGCATTGTCCACAACGAGGCCGAGTATATCTCGATGATCGAAGGCGGTAAGAGGCGGTGTGGTGAAAGGTTTAAGCAAAGAGTTTGGGTATGATCGGGGAAAGATTGAGATCTTCCGTGATGCTCAAAGTGCGTTAGACTTGGCCGAAACAATGTTCATCACGAGAGGACAAAACACATGGCAACAAAGGTGTCTTTCATAAGAGATTTAGTTGCAGATGGTGAAGTGATCATTACAAAGGTTCACACAAGTGTCAATCCAGCGGATGTTTTGACGAAGGTACTACCCATCAACGAGGTTTAAGCAGTTGCTAGGCTTGTTGAATTTCTCTCTGAATTGAGTTGGTAGGGAACCGAGAGGAATCCAGAGGCAAGGAGGAGGACAAGGCCATAACAGACCATGGTGGAGTTTGTTGGAAATGGTCTTGGTTAAGGAAAGCTGGTTTGATTAAGGCTAAACCGAATCAGGGAAATAACCAAGCCGGTTATTGATTGGTTTAGTATATCAGCTAAAACGTCATCGTTTTGTTTGTCTCCTGAAATTAGACGGAAAAAGAAGCTTCTCTCCTCAACGGTCAAGATCAAGATCAAGCTCAAGATTGTTAGAGCTGTTACAAGGTTGTTACAACAATATGGGTATAAATTGCCTAATTGGTTTTCGCATATGTGCGTGGTGTAGTGAGAGAAAAACTTGTAAAAGAGAGAGAGAGAGCTTTGTATCGGTGGCGATAGATAGTCGGAGACATCTTGTAATCGCCGGAACCGTGTTTCCGTTTTAGTGGATTCCGAGTAGATCTCGGCCAGACGTAGGCACACCTCACGGTGGCTGAACTGGATAAAGCTCGTGTGTGCTCCTTTACTGTAACGTTTAGCTCGAAGTGGTTCGTCGCCGCTAACATCTAAACACGATACACCCAGATTTATTCCATAGCAAATTGATTCAACATAATCAGAAGTGCAACATATATATATATCAGTATAGTATGATAATTATCGTACATAATTAAAATAATATTTGTATTTTATACCACTAAACTACTAATTAACTGATAGCCAGTTATTTCAACATTCAATGTGAAAGCTATAAAGGTTCAGAATATCAATGTTCGATAAAACAAATATAATTGTTTTTCGTAATACTTGTTAAAGACAAAAGATTGTGAATAATTATTAAACGACAAAAAAATATTTAACAAATAGACACGCTAACGAAAGTATAAATATTAAGGACCAAGTTGAGGAAATATTAGGTCCACTCTTGGACCAATAACAAGTTGTCCGTACAAGCAAATATCAATTTATACCTATGTTTGGTTGTTTTATTTTAGTATCATATAACAGATATTTTACCTTTTAGTACTATTATCTATTTTGGATATGTCCAGATATTTGTATCTACCTTCTACTAGTAAAAGTAAAGTTTTTTTTCACTTTTGGTCATATAACAAGACAACTTGTACTACGTACGGTACTACCCACCGTCATATGAAACTATGGTCGGACCAGTCCTGCTATGTGTACGATCAAGTTATGCCCAAAAACGAGACCTAACTAACGGTAGAATAATACTTTGGTAAACCAACCAAAATATCAGATAAGATTGTAAGCTATCTACATCGCTTGTTCAATATTTCCAAATCATATTTATACTCATAAGTCATACGTATATATGCTATTATTCAGAAAAGTTTCATTTTCCATAAAAGTAATGTACAACGAAAGTAGCGAATTTAATTTGATTTATTTTTTCTTACCAGTATATATAGTTGGGGTGTTGTCGGTCGTTGGTGAAGTATTATTTTGTTGCCAATAAGTTTTGATATATAAACTTTCACACAAATACATATATGTATTTCCTACTATATTTATGCAATTGACTACTTAAACTAGTAACTAACCGTTCGTAATAGTAATAAACTAAAGAATAACAATCAGAATTTTATATAGGTCGTAACACGGTAATCAAAATCTAATATTTTGTTACCATTAATTATTTGTACATTACAAGCATCAAAACTGAGGGGGGATGAACTTAAGTAAAGAGATTCAATCTCTCACGTGGACCCCTCCCTCCGATTCTGGTCCATAAATTGGGGACCCACTTCCCATTCACACATCCACAACATATTCATTCGTTATTTTTGTTAATATATAGTATAATTAAAATAAAAAGAACAATGAATGAAAAATTCAAATAAAAATAAACAATAATATCCCAATTTTTTAAAATATTCTACAAGTTCAAAGTGAGACTCGAATATCGTCTCAAATATCCGTGACTTAACGGTTGATATAAATACTATAATGCATAACCTATGATTTGACCTAATATAGTAACCAAATTAAATGCTAAATTCATACATATTGTTGACTATTTCAACATGTTTCCATGAAGCTTCTCATTGAGTTTTAACGTTTAAGTTGACCCATACACAGAGTCATATAGACACCCATATCACTTCCCATACACCTGCCCATATACTATAATTACTCCCCATGAAACATATATATATATATTTTTTTTTTGTCAAGTGTTACATATGATACTATTATTTTATTTTCACTTTTGGGTACATTCAATAATATGATACTATTATTTTATTTTATTTTCACTTTTGGTTACATTCAATAATAAAAGAACATATATATATATATGTTTTTTTTTGTCAAAATATATATATATATATATATGTTCTTTTATTATTGAATGTACCCAAAAGTGAAAATAAAATAATAGTATCATATGTAACACTTGCTGTTTTTATTTCCCTCCCTTCACTCTCATTCTTTCTCTCTATATATACACACAAATGCATACATACACACACAATTTCATGGGAAAAAAACATACACACAATTACAATATTATCTCTCAAAACTTACCTTTTTTCAAAAAACAAAGTTTTAATAAAATCCAATGGAAATAAGTAGTACGACAAGTACAGGCTCAGTTTATGAAACTCCGGCGATAACACCGCCCCGAAAGTCGTCGGAGAATTTACACAGAATGGGAAGCGGATCTAGCGTCGTGTTAGATTCCGAGATCGGCGTGGAGGCGGAGTCGTCTAGGAAGCTTCCGTCGTCGAAATACAAAGGCGTCGTGCCTCAGCCTAACGGGAGGTGGGGTGCCCAGATTTACGAGAAACACCAGCGCGTGTGGCTAGGCACTTTCAACGAGGAGGACGAGGCGGCGCGTGCCTACGACGTCGCCGTTCAACGGTTCCGCGGCCGAGACGCCGTCGCGAATTTCAAAGACGCGGCGGTCGACGACGGAGTAGTCGATTTTTTGAATTCGCATTCGAAATCTGAGATTGTAGATATGCTGAGAAAGCATACTTATAACGAGGAGCTTGAGCAGAACAAACGGCGTCGTAACGGAAATACGGTTACGAAAACAGCGACGTTGAATAATAACGGCGGTGTTTTGTTGACGGAGTTTAAATCGGCGGAGATTCTGTTTGAGAAAACGGTTACGCCTAGTGACGTTGGGAAGCTAAACCGTTTAGTTATACCGAAACATCACGCGGAGAAACATTTTCCGTTAGCGTCAAGTAACGTCTCCGTTAAAGGAGTGCTTTTGAACTTCGAGGATTTAACGGGAAAAGTGTGGAGGTTCCGTTACTCGTACTGGAACAGTAGTCAAAGCTATGTGTTGACCAAAGGCTGGAGCCGGTTCGTTAAGGAGAAGAATCTACGTGCTGGTGACGTGGTTAGTTTCAGCAGATCCAACGGTCAGGATCAACAGTTGTTTATTGGGTGGAAGTCGAGATCCGGGTTGGGTTTAGAAACGGGTCGGGTTTTGAGATTGTTCGGAGTTAATATATTATCGGAGAGTTCAAGAAACGACGTCGTAGGGAAAAAGAGGGTTAACGGTAATGAGAAGATGTTATCGTTGGTAAGTAGTAAGAAGCAACGCATTTTTCACGCCTCGTAAACAACTCTTCTTTCTTTTGTTTCAATAAAATCACAATTACTACACTTTCGTTCTCTTTGAATTGTATCGATACCTTCTTATACTAAGAGCATCTCCAATGGTTAAGCACCAATGGAGATTGCTTAACCATTTTTTAATAAAATTTAATGTTTAAGCAACCTTTTGTAAAATTAAATATTTTGTTGCCTCCAATGGTTAAGCAACTTTTGGTGTTTAAAAAAACTTTTTTTTTTATTTCATTTCAAAAATCTTATTTCAATTCATAAATTATATTTTAAATTATATTTTACATTTATATTAAACAATTTTAAATTCTTAAATTTTTTGATTATTTTAAACATTATATTTTACATATCACAAATAATAATTAAAGATGAAACATACATGAAATATATTGCATACAAGAAAATATATATTTTTTTTTAATTTCACCCAATCACAAATTGACACTTAAGGTTGCTTAAAAAAAGCTTAAAATGCTTCTATAAGCACCAATGCTTAACAATTAAACCATTATTCATTTAATTAATTCCCCTAAAATTACTAAGCACCCTTCCAAACACCCCTTAAACAACACTAATGGAGTTGGTCTAAAGGTTCATGAGTTGTTTTAGTTGTAATGATGAACTGTATATTTTATTAACAGGATAACAAATTTATTTAGATGCCTCAAGGTATATATAGTATTAGAATATTCTCACCAAATCTCAAAAAAAAAACGTTATACCAATATATAGCACCAAATCTTATCAGACAATTAAATTACTTATACGGTTGTTATATACCCAAATAATTCTACACATATTTGAAGTTAAATAATTTTGTATAGTGACACTGTGTTACTAACAACAATAATAGTCCAATGGGCTTAGCCCAATAGTTAGGTGTCGATTTAAAAATGAAAACAAGCGTTTCTTTATTTTATTTTTCTCAGGAAACAAAAAAATCTATCGATACGTCATTGGGGGTTAAGGAGTGAAGCTGCGCGACTATGGCGTCTACAGCTTTCCTATCCAGTTTCTCGCCATCTTCTTCTTCTTCTTCTTCGCGACTCTGTTCTTACTTATCTTCGTGCTTCATCGGAGCTCCGGTCACATCTACTTCTTCTCTATCACTCTCCGGTTCGTCACTGTTTCTTAGTTTCACTCTGTTCGTTTCCTTGTATAGCTTTGTGTGTTAGCTCCGACAAAATTGCAGATAAAAAAAAAAAAATTACTAGCTATTTGCTATTTCGAATTGATTGTTTATGTTGTTAAATCTTATCTACAGGTACGAAGAATTCAAATTCTCTTCGAAAATTCCATGTCTCTGCGAAGAAGAGAGTTTCTGGGCTTGAAGAATCCATTAGAATCAGAAGGTTATTCATTGATTGCTAAACTATGGTGAAAGATTCATATATATGTTTATAGTTTGATGGTTTTTTATACATATTTTATTAGGATGAGAGAGCTTGAAACAACAACAAAAGTGAAGAGAAATCCACCATTAAGACGAGGAAGAGTATCGCCTCGTCTTCTAGTCCCTGATCACATTCCAAGGCCTCCTTATGTTGATTCTGGCGTGTTACCTGATATATCAAAGGAGTTCCAGGTTCCTGGTCCTCAAGGCATTGCTAAGATGAAAGCCGCTTGCGAGCTTGCTGCTCGGGTTCTAAACTTTGCAGGAACTTTGGTTAAAGTAAGATTTTTTTTTATCTCTTAGGCTACTTGTGTTGCCTTGGATGGTCTCAAAGCTGTTGTGGTTGTGGTTATTAATGTGCAGCCGTCTGTTACGACTAATGAAATAGACAAAGCAGTTCACGATATGATTATTGAAGCTGGTGCTTATCCGTCACCTCTTGGATACGGTGGGTTTCCCAAAAGTGTATGTACATCTGTTAACGAGTGTATGTGTCATGGAATACCCGATTCTCGTCAGCTACAGGTTTGTATTGTGTGTGTTTTTTCACTGCTTTGAGACGAAGATGTTTTGAATGGATTCACTAACTGTTTCCCTCTTAATGCAGAACGGGGATATAATAAACATCGATGTTACAGTTTACTTGGATGTAAGGCTTTATTAGGCTTCTTTCACTAATCTGTCTGTAGACAATTTATGACTAAAGATTAATCAGGTTTTGGGGTTGTTGAAACTTGAACAGGGTTACCATGGAGATACTTCAAAAACTTTCTTATGTGGAGAAGTCAATGACGTTTTTAAGCAACTTGTGAAGGTAGAGTTCGATTCCATTTCTGCGTACTGTTAAAAGGGTTCTGCTTTAGTATGCCCTGATTGTTTCTTTGTTTATTTGCTATGTAAGGTTACGGAAGAATGCTTGGAGAAAGGTATAGCCGTTTGTAAAGATGGAGCAAGCTTCCGGAAAATCGGAAAGAGGATCAGGTAGTAACCTAAAACCCATTATTGTTTCAATGTAAATCTTGCAGAAAATGAATAGACCAAATGATTGCAAATGGTTTCCGTTTCAAACAGTGAGCATGCCGAAAAGTACGGATACAACGTTGTGGAGCGCTTTGTCGGGCATGGTGTGGGACAAGTATTTCATTCGGAACCACTTATATATCATCAACGTAAGTAATCTCTTTCTTAAAATAACTGCTCTTTTGATATGCAAAAGTTTCTTTATTCTCTTGAAAGTAATTTAGATGTATAAACCAAGAAGTATTGCTTGAAAGCATACACATACGACGGGCCTTTTGATTGTATCCGTAAATGCCATAAGTTTCGGTACTAATTTGTCTTTTGTGGCGCATTGTCTATTCGATTTGCAGGAAATGATGAGCCTGGACATATGGTTGAAGGACAAACTTTCACAATTGGTTAGCCAGTTTTCTCATATCTTCAATGCCATTTGATTAGTATTATATAATGAAAAAAAACCGATGAATGTTTTCCCGTTTCAGAACCGATTCTAACGATAGGAACCACGGAATGTGTAACATGGCCAGACAACTGGACTGCTCTAACAGCTGATGGTGGCGTAGCCGCTCAGTTTGAGCATACAATTCTTATTACCAAAACTGGTTCAGAGATTCTTACCAAATGCTGAAACTATTCGCATTGATCGTGTATTGGTTTCACTCTTGTCTAATCGACGATAAACCGGTAAAGAACACCGTGAAATCGGTTTGAAGGATGTGAAGACAGCGGCAGAAGCTCAGGCGGTTCAAGCCCAGGCGCCAAAGTCTAATGCTTCACTGATTAAAACCACTGCCTATGAATGTACTCTGTTTATTTTTCTCTTGGATTTTGATGGGCCTATTGTGTTGTTATATTATTGTTGGGCTTTTTATAATGAGCCATTTTAGTGACCCGCTTCTTCTTAAATAAACTGTGTATCGCGTGAACGCCACCTCCCGAGATTTCTTTTTATCGGAAGACTATGGATACTTTCTATATTTGGAAAGTTTGGCTTGTCAGGCGCGTGGCCATTTTCTAGTTCAAACTCATATATAACGAGAACTTTGATTTTTCTTTTTAATTTCTATTTTTCAATAGATGCTTTTTTATTTATTTTTCCTCTGGTTTTCCACGATCTGAGCTGATTATAAACATATTAAAATAATACCGTTTTTCCAGAAGAAAAACAATTTAGTAAAACATAGAGAAAAATTAATCAACAACATTTTAAGAACTTTGCTAGACGAGAGATCTTGTATATATCATATAAGTATGTATTAATGTATATACTACTATATAGTAGTACTAATAGACTATAATTGTCAATTTTTTCATAATACAGGATTATGAAGTCATATTAAATGGAGAATCAGGGTCCTACACTCTCTAAATATCTTTCAGTTTACAATTTCCAATACGACATTTAATACTCGTACCCGTACCAATTTATTCAAAGTTTGAAACACAAGTATTTTTTACATTAAATTTATTTATATTCAAATCGATATACATATATATATATATATATATATATATATATATGACATGTTGTCTGACAATTTAAGTAGCTCACGTAGATTTTTTTGTTATAACAGTGTTTCAAAAAATAAAAAAAATAACTTGTAAAATTGTAATTGATTGTATATAGATAATTAGACAAAATTAAAACAAAAAAAAACGAGCAAGAGAGTGACAGAGAAACTGAAGTAACCTAAGAGTTGTGAAATTTCTCTCTCCAAGGAAAACAAACATAGACAAATGTGTGTAACGTTAGACATCACTACATAAAGTGACAACAGACAGTTTCTGTCTTTGGATAAATCGAACTGCCACTTTCCTTTGATTTTTAATTACCATTATGTTCACCTCCATTATTTATCACCAGTGACTCTCTCTTTTCATAACTAAGATTCTTGGGATTGCACACGTAAACCCATTTTTATATGATAAATTACATATTTTAAACGATATTTAATTTCTAAATCAAGGTTTATATAAAATCGAAAAGATATCTTTAGGTTACAAACGAAAATGCAAACTTGTTAAACTATACTCTCAAGGTATTATTGATCAAATGGTGTTTTAAGGAAAAAAAACGTTACAAATTACATGATGTTTTTAATTTGTAATTATGAATGACTTATTGTATTTATGTTGTTGGAAAGTTTGAAATATATAGTATGATTTTGTTTTGTAATTATTTTTTTGGTCGGTAAATTTCATCACTAGAAAGGCAAATTAAAGTATTTGATGGGTTTATGATAAGGTTAATGCACTCATATAATCCAAAGCCACTACATATATATATTTCCGAAACAAGTCATAATAAAAGGCACTTTTAAATTCACTAGCTAACTTAACGAAGAGGTAAATTACATAAAGCACACCCTCACTTAGATAAACCCTAATAACACCATATCGATCATACAAAAAATGGACCATTTAATTAGTAATTGTTACTAGAAAATTGACCATAACGACGAAAATGCTCGTATCTAATCCCATAGTTATAATCTCCATTACCATCTTCTTGTTCATCTTCTTCCTCTTGTTGTTCTTCTTCTTCATCATCATCATCATCTTCCTCTCCAATGGAAACAACACGATCACCAACAGTGTGAGACGCATGGCCATCACCAAAAGCCCTAACGTGATCTTTAAGCGACCTCTTATGCTTAAAATCCGAACCGCAAACACAAAACCACAGTTTCCCGCAATTCTTCTCGTGAGTTCTCCAATCGCCTCTGACCGCAAACGTTTTATCGCATTTTTTGCGGCAACGGAAAGGTTTAGCGCCGTGTTTGCGTTTGTAATGCGTTTGAAGCGTTCTAAAGTCTTTGAGAGGCTTAGATCGTGGATGGTCTATGTTGTTCTTACAACCTTCTGCACAACAGTAACATGGCAGCCTTAATATCGAAGTTGACGATTTAGTCCCTCTTAGCGATTCTGGACCCTTTCGGTATTGTGAACCATGACCCCACATATGCATCTACATATTAATAAAACAATATACAAAACATGTAATTTAAAATCAAATATATATATATATATGTGCCTAGTTGTCTCATTTTTCACGTTAAACTTACTATACTAATTAGTTTTTCACGTTATCTCAATTTTTTTGATGATAACTACTTATAGAGTATTATTGTATTTATGCAAATAGTGTAAGAATATTATTTAGATTGGAAGGTCTTTTAATTAGATTAAATAAGTATTGTTTATGATTTAAGACAAAAATACTTTTTTCTATGTAACAGTCTATATCAGCTTGCAACAAATGAATCATAACGAAAAAACAATAATATACACATTAACAATACTAAATCAGTTAAAATATGAATTAATGAATCATATTATATAAGTTTGTGATTAATAATGAAGATTTAAGGATGGTTAAAACAAACCTGCATGTTGTTGAAGCGATTAAAAGTTTTGTTACAGACAGAACAAGAGAACTGAGTGGGACCTACAAGTATCTGAGAAAGAGAAGGTATCCAATACTGCCTCGTCGCCGCCGCCGCCGTCATACCCTCCTCTTCCTTGTTCTCTCCGCTTACCGGTGGTCCGATATGAAGAGCAACTGTGACGTCGTTATTAGGGTTTGTTGTTATAATTGGGAGATTATTATTATTATTGTTAAAGACATTGTGTTGGATTTCAAGATTTGAAGAATTAGGTTTAGGGTATTGTTGGCCTGGAGGTCCAAGGCGGAGTACGACGGAGTCTTCGTCGCCGGAGGTGCAATATTGGCTATTTATATTGTACATTGTGGAGAGAGAAGGAGAGAGATGAGAGAGAGATTGGGGTTTGAGGAAATGGTGGAGAAATACAATGGAGGCTGGATTTAATGGTAACTAATATTAATAAATGATTCTTTTGTTTTTTTTTCTCTCTCGTAAATTTACGTGTTGTAAAAAAAAACCTATGTTTGGTTCCAATTTTCAAATATTTATCTTCTATAATAAAATATTTTTATACATTGTAATACATAACTATTTTTTTGAATATTACGTACATTTAGACTATATAAATACACAACCAAAATATAGAAAAATATGTTATTTAACAATTAAACAAACTATGTAATAAAAAAAAGTTGATGTGAGTAACTCTCATTATTAGCAAAGAATGTACTATTCACTTGGAACACGCTCTACTTTCTAGGATCCCAAAACCAATTCTTATCTCTTTCAATTTCTTCAACTATATATATTTATAAATTCAAAATAATTATATTGCTATATGATTCTGAGTCACACAATTTACTCTCTCGTCACAAAAACTTATAAAAGAAAAAATGAGAGAGAGAGAGAGAGTACACTTGTGATAACAAAGAGAAAAGCAATAGACATTGAGAAACGTGGCGTTAACTGTTGATACGAAAGCTTCTCTCTCTCTCCACTTTCATCATCTTAGTTCTGAACCAACTTACTGAGATAGTGATAGTTTCAGTGAGATGATGCTATATTATTAAAGTTCCCATTTTTTTATTATTAATTCTTTACTGCCAAAAGTTACTCCCTAATCTATTCTCAAACTTTTTTACTTTAGTTTAAACTCTAACAAAAGTGATACTTTTTTACGTATTTGCTTGTTAATGGAATTGGAATGTAAAGTTGGAAGAAAAGTGTACATTTTGTTTTGCTTCAATACCACAATTAATGCTAAAGGTGGTATAATGGTATTAGGTTATTTCCCTTTTTAAGTGGTTTCTTGTTTTTGAATATATACTAATTTAGTTGTTACAAATGAAAAAATAAATCATATAACTAGTCATTATCGAATTTCCAACCATATATTACCAAATTAATTATTAGATTACTTGCAACCATTTTTTGTTTTAGCTACATGAATCAATATATTTAGATTTATAATATGATTCTTGTTTCTTGAATCTTGACTGTTGGTGAGTACTATTCAAGAAGAATCTTTAAGCATCGTGTGCATATATATAGCTTTTTATAAATAGTCCAATATGATGCTTTGAACCGAGGTATTTTCTATTTTGATTAGACATGTCGAAAAAAACCTTAGACCAACTCCAGAGGAGTGTTTTTTTTTTTGTTTTGTGCATGTCTTATATTAAAAATATGGGAAAAAATGTAGATTTGATAAAAACAACTAAGACCTGTGTCTTTTATTAGACAAATAAGAACTCCAATAAGAACTACACGTGTCGCAAGGTAGTATTTTCCAATTTTTTTTGTTTTTTTTTAATTTATTTTGACTCTCTCTCTTCTCCTTCATCTTCTTCTTCTCCTTCATCTTCTTCTTCTCCTTCATCTTCTTCTTCTTATTCTTCGATGCAATGAGATTCTCCGTGTTAAGTCCGTCTTTTTATAGATTCCATCATCCAAATCTCCTCCGATCTTCATATTCGGTCTTTCCCTGTTCCGTCACACCTTTTCGCCTCAGATCTGGATCTTCTTTTTCCTCCTCCTTCTCCTCTTATTCTCTCAAGGTACGGATCAAAAACCCTTATGTATCCTTATTGTTTTCTTTTTGATTATGAACATTGTTATTTACTTTTTGATTATGGTTTGATCATGGACATTTTGATTATGTACAATTTTGTTATCTCATCAATTGGCTTCTTACCAATGGAGGGTAAAAAACATCAAGTGTCTTTGAAAGTGACTTTAAACTAAATAAATATAAAAAAATGTGTAAAAATGGTTTAAGAAGACTTTAGAGTGTCTATCTGATGGAGATGCTTTTAAAACAATGTCCTAGAGAGAGAAAATAAAGTTAGCAAAAAATCACACAAACATATAATATATGAAAATATTTGGTCCGATATGAAAGTTATACATAGTTTTAGTTTGATTGAAGCAGTTTTAGATTCTGAAACTTTAATGAATCCGAAGAAGAAGAACACAAAATAGTACGACTCTAAGTAAACTGTAGCTCCCCTCATCTCCCTATGTCTCTCTGCACTGTCACATTACATTATATTTATTATATATATTTTTTTTTGTATTTAAGTGCAAATTTGTGGAATTGAAAACATGAAAGTTATTTGTCAATGTTTTTACTTGTCATAAAAAAGGGGTATATAGTGTAATTTTATTTGATAGTACCCATGCAAGAAAATAAATAGTAAATTTGGTGACGTAACTAAAAATATTGACGATATCTTATTTGAATTTTGTTGTTGTCACATACTTATATGTAAAGACATTTTAAAAGTTACTGCACTCGACAAAAAGTAAATATTATGAAAAGTTCAAAAATATAGTATGGGCCTAATTGACAAAAAGGGAATGGGCCTATTGGGCCTGAAAATAGTTGCATGTGGATTCATGTGATCCTTGTGAATTGTGATTATTATGCAATACCTCTTGAGACTATGAAGGGACAATTAAAAGACAGTTAGAAGCCAATTAGAGATAATTAATATCCAAATTAAGGATAGATACATATATACGATGCGCCAACTCATTTCATAAATTCCAATCTTATCATTGAAAATTTAACCTAAGATTAATAATCACCGAATCTATAAGCTAATTGACACCAAAATCATAATATCATTAAAGGTCACGGCTAGATTATTCTAATTTCCTAATTATTGTTTTTCTTTTAGAATTCTTGCAAGCATTAATTAAAAGGAGAGTTAAAACTGTGTGTGTGTGATCGTGAACCAATTTAAAATTAATAATGAAGTGTTAAACTCATATATAGCTTAGCTAGGTATTTAGTTTGTAAAATTGAAGAGCACTATATTGGTAATAGTAATCAATTTCTTTCAACAATTAGTTAAACTAAAATATTATCTTATAGACTATTTTAATTATTACACCAAATCAGGCAAATTAGTAGTATTGAAAATTATTTCTCAAGCAGAGACATTAATTTGTTATTTACAATTAAAGTACAAAGTCACCGGGCATATAATTAAGCATTACATGCATAAAAGAATATCCATGCATCAAGGTCAACCCATATTTGATTTTCATTTCAATCTATTTTGATGTCAACGAGGATAAAACTATATATTTTTATTTTTTCGTTAAAAAGCTATATTTATTACGAGTCTAATTTTTATATATATATATATATATATATATATATATATGTATTAAACTATGAGCGAAAGGAAATAAATAGATTAGGTTTAAAATAAATACTTAAGTAGTACTTTTTTGATTGTGAAAGGCACCATTATCTTGGAATGAAGCACGATATATGCTCTTTGATCATAATACAGTCCAACACGTTATGTTTTCCCATTATTTTACTTGGCAATAATAAGAATACACCTAATTAATATTAACGGTCAAAACTCAAAAGATATTAATGACACATATAAGATATAGTATACACTAATTTAATACTCCATTTATTACGGATAATTGGATATATATATATAACGAATTCAACAAAGTCAAGATTCTGTGACATTTCAATGTTTATAGAAGATTTGAGTCCTAAATGGATAAAGGAGAAAAAACTTAAATGAGGGCTATATCTTCTTGTACGGCCCTTTTTGGCTTGTTCGTGAAAAGACATTTGGCTTTTGAGCTCAACGTTTATTAGTTATAAAAATTAAATTTATTCCCTTTAACAAAATTGTAATATTAGCAAAAATTTCAATCTTAATATCATTTTGAATTTTGATTACCCTAGTAATTAGTAGCAACTAACATATTTTTAACTAATCATATATTATTTTCACTTAAATCAATAGTTTGCAATTGCATTAACGGTAAAAGATTGTCATTGAAATCATGCACACGCACGCTAGGTGAAATAATCAATTCAATCTTTTTTTCTTGTCAAATATCAATTCAAACTATTATATATCACAAAGTTAATGTAAGATTAAGAAGTTCTCACATTGTAAAACAAATAAGCATTTTGACATAGTTAATAAATGAATTTAAAATAAAAACACTCGGAATCTCACTAGCGAATATTCACCACTCTCTATCTACTACTACCACAACAATACAAAAAAAAAACTCAAATTGGTTACGTTTCTTTTTATAAATACATAAAAACACATCGAGGTGTATATTATAATTATAAAATAATATGAAGAGAAAGATTCTTCTTTCTAAGTCGTAACGCGACGGGCCGAATTTATATTCTTTACTCTAAAAATAGTGATCCTCGAGAAGCTTATATATATATATATGTGTGTGCTAATCCATTTCTCTAAACAAAACAAAATCTCAATTTAAAAAAAAAGTTGGATTAATTAACAATTAGTGTAATATGATTATGAAGCTAAACAATATGGATTACAGCCAAAAGAGAGAGAGATGTGGGCAATACATCGAAGCCCTAGAAGAAGAACGTCGCAAGATTCATGTCTTTCAACGTGAACTTCCTCTTTGCTTAGAGCTTGTAACTCAAGGTACTTACTTTTATACTATACAATCAAATGTGTTTATATTTGTATACTCTATATGTTATTTATTTACTACTATGAAATGCAAGATTTGTGGACTAAAATTTCGAAAAATACAATATATTAGTATTTATTTTTTTTTTTGTTTTTTTTTTGGTTTTTAAGCAATAGAGACATGTAAAAGGGAGATACCAGAGACGACAATAGAGAATGTGTACGGACAATCGGAGTGTTCAGAGCAGACAACAGGAGAATGCACTCCTGTCTTAGAGCAGTTTCTTGCTATTAAAGAATCATCGACCTATAATGATCAAGAAGATGATCAAGAATTCGAAGATGACGACGAGCATGGGAACCACGATCCAGACCATGTTATTAATACACAAGACAATAACATGAAATCTGATTGGCTTAAATCTGTCCAGCTTTGGAACCAACCTGACCCTATTCTTCCCAAAGAGGTATTCTATTGTGAGAAATTCATTTTTTTTTATAAAACAATGATAAATATTTGGACCTTCTTTTTTTAGCATGGACTACTTATAAATATATATAAATTTTGACGTTGTTATTATTTCTAAAAAAGGTTTGGCTATAATTAATATTTGCGTTTTAGGAACGCTCGCCGCAACATGAGATGATGGAGACGGTGGTGAAGAGAGACGAGAATATGAGAAAAGATACGAAGAGAGATGCGGCGGCGGAGAAAGACGGAGGGAGAAAGCAAAGAAGGTGTTGGTCGTCGCAGTTACATAGACGTTTCTTGAACGCTCTTCACCACTTAGGTGGACCTCATGGTTAGTCTTTTTAATAATTAATTTCCTAACATTTTTTTTTTTATAAAATGTTATTATTAATTAGGGTTTATTTTTATTAGTACTCTCTCTCTATATTGATTTTGGTGAACGTTATTTCAGTAGCTACCCCAAAGCAAATTAGAGAGTTAATGAAGGTTGATGGATTAACCAACGATGAAGTTAAAAGCCATTTACAAGTAATTTTTCATTCTTTAAATATATATAGGAAGAATATATATATATATATATATCCTAGAAAATTATTAATTTTTTACTTTTTGGATATAATAATAATAATAGAAATATAGATTGCATACAAGAAGACCAAGCCAATCAGTTCCTACAAACGCAAACTCTCAAACGCAACATTTCGTAGTGGTTGGAGGTTTATGGGTCCCACAATCTGACTACTCTACGGGAAAATCTAACGGCGGAGCCACCACAAGCGGCACCACCACAACCACAACCACAACCACCACATATGGAGCCATGGGGGCACCACCTCCGCCACATTGGCCTAGCCATTCTAAATTTAGACCGTCGATTATTGTGGAAGAAGGATCGGGAAGTCATGGAGAAGAAGTGGTTGTCCGGTGTAGCTCGCCGGCGATGTCTTCTTCTACTCGTAATCGTTACGTTAAGAACATTTGATTTCTTCTTTTTTTTGTTTGTTAACTCTTTCTTATGTTTTTCTTTTTAATTTGTTCATTTTGTTATACCTTTATTTTGTATTATTTTCTTATTCTTCTATAAATTAAAATTTGATATCGTGATGATGAAGAGCGTATAGTGAGTTTTGCACCAATATATGTTAATTTTACTCATTATAAATGCCATATTTTGTAGTTAATTTTCATCTTGTTGTTGTTATAATATATAATATTTTATATATTTTCCACCTAAAGCACATAATGCACTAATAACAGCATAAATTCACTAGTATGGATTCTCTCACACTAATAACAGCAAATTATTTATATATGATCTAAAATACTGATATTGATGAATTTCATTTTTATACGTGAGAGGAAAAATGTGGTACCACTTGAATGACATAAAAATAATCGCATATGAAATTTTGATATGCTAGTATGAACATGGAAGCAGAAGTCAAGCAAAAGGATCTTATTAATTAATAGTATATACTAAATTTTTTGTCGATTATAATATATATAAAGATGCATACAGCCAGCCACATGGCAACGCAATTAATTTTTGTATGAAGAAAAATTAACAAATAAGACCCAAAAGAGGACTTATTGAATTGGTAGGCATTCATAGGACGAATATGCTTGAATCCAAAAAGCATAAACTACTATAGAGCGAGTCTATACTATTAATTTATGATATTGGTACTATTGCCAACATTTTTTCTTGAATATTTAAGTATGATTCCCATGTTTCTTGAATATGAATACAAATCTGCACGTTAGCTAAAATGTCCTTGTCGTTGAGTATATTCTCTGCCTCTTGGTTTAGAAAAAGACTTTAATTCATTAAATTGATAAGGTTAGATCAATTAATATATTTGCGTATTTGGACAGTATCTTTCAGAATCTTGGCGAATTGATCTAAAGATTTGTTTAATTTAATTCTTTATCATCCGTACGGGTCCCATAATTAGGTTTGCCCTTACCAGGTGGCTCTAGATGCAATTTTTGGCCTTTATAATTATAACGTCTTATATCATATTACTGGTGTAGAATTATTTAAAATACCTCTAATTAGATGGATTAATGACAAAAGTTTTTTAATTCATGATTTCATTCCATAATTATTTTTAAAAATTTATTTATTTAATTTATTTGCATTTTGAGATAGAGTTTCAGTAAGTGAATTTTTTTTTGTTTTCCAAAAAAATAATGGGTTCTCTTTCAAAATTGGATCAACCTGGCTAGAAAAATTCCATGTGCAGAATAAAGAAACAAATAAATTTAATTGTATAAGTATATTTTACTTTTAATACATAAAATATGTATATTTGACGATAGATCCAAATGACCAGGAATCAGATTAGGATTTCAATAGGTATAAAATAAAAATAAAATTAATTAGGGATGGGCTAATCTTTAAGCATGAGTTAACGTGGCCGTTCAGACAAGTTAAAGGACAAAACGGCTCTTGATACTTATTTAAAGAACATTATTTATGATTAAAACAAAGGGGATAATACAAATAATTAATTTCTTCAACAAACTCCAATGCTTTATTGGTCTGTTTTTCAACATTTAAAAACCATACACATGGAATATTCGAATTGACCTAATTAAGTCGTTAGTATTAAATTAATTTGTAGATTAGCCATTTAAATACAACCTTACCTTTATCATCACCTTCCTATATACATGTCTAAGTACGTGCTAATCTTGTTTTAGCCCTTAGTAAAATGTTTGACATTGTGAAATCAAATCTTGTTTTAATCCTCACTAAAATGGTTGACATTGTGAAATTTTTATTTTTTTACTATATAATATGAAGCATTTCGAAGATTTCTCGTGACTACTAAGTAGATAAGTATATTATATTCACTGTCATCACATATATTACGATCTATAATGGTTTACAATGTTATTGTCATATTCATACGGCAATGTTGTACAAATATATAAATTTTGTTTCTGACTTGTATAAATAATAAATAATCCACCAAGGAGAATATCTTTCATCATTTCTTTTAACTTTGGGCTTAATGGGCCAGCCTGAGTTGGGGATAAAATAATAAAGCCCATCTTCCCTAAGAATGAATAATGTCAAAATCAGAGTGTATTATTGCACAATCAGAAAAAGTTTGATCCAATGGCAAAGAATTGTATCATATAATAAACACACTTTAATTTGTTCTTCATACTTCAGAAGACCAAACCAAAATAGTTAAAAAATACCACACAATTTATCCCCAACCAAAAATAGAAAGTTAAAAAAAAGTGAACTATACATTTGTTAAAATCTAAAATTCTTCTACTTGAAATTAAGCTCTACTTCCCTTCTTGTGGGAATATAAGGAATGAGATTAACAATTTTTTCACCTTTTGGATAAGGCAAATCTGTTTCAACAGGTATCTTCTGTAATATCATTACATCGTTAAGCCTCTCATACTTGGCCATGTTCTTGCTCACTTCCTCTCTCTCTTTCTTGAATATCGATATCCACGTGTCTTCTTTCGACGGTGTGCTCTTCTTAGCCGCCGATAATGCTCTCCTGAGAATCCCTATAGCTTCTCCTACTCTTTCTTCTGACTCAAGCAATATTGCCATGTGTTTTTGGCTCTTTAGCTCGTGCAATGCTCTCATTGTTGATACATACTCCTACATAACCAAACAAACAGTCATCATAACAATGTTTGTGTATAATCAAGAAACAGAGGAAAAAGGCATTATAATGAGTTTCAAGATTTGGTTTCTTGATGTATTCAAATGTGTGGACTTACGAGAAAGCGTGACGATAAGTCTTTGTAATCTCCGTGTACTCTAGATGATAAATGAGCATGAGCTTCTGAAAGCATCTGTGTGATTCCGTAATGGAGTTTCGATAACAAGCTTGCGCTTTTGCCACTTTCTTCAGCATTCTTTGTAGTAACAGCCTACAGTTTAATAACAACGTTACACTAATTAGCATCATACAAACATATACTATAGTTTAAGGCAAGTATAAAATAAAGGGTTAAGAGTAAAATGACTAACTTGTCCTTCAGCTAAACAGAGGAGGCTCAAGGAGGAGCAAAGCGGTGAAGTAAGTTCCGGTAACTTCCCTGAAGGAAGAAAAGGTTGTAATGAAGGAAGAAGCTCATGTGCTAGATGATTGAATACTCCTGATGCTTCTCTATAAACCGTAACCGCATTCTTGATATCTATTTTAAATCACATAGAAAACGTAACCTAAGTTTAGAGGCCGGTTCTGAGATTTATGGGGTCATAAAACAATTATGACAAAGTTTAGTGTTTTAAAAAGACTAACCTATGGATACTAACTCCATGGCTCTCTCGCGGAGCTTAGTTGCGTAGAGGAAAAGTATCATACCAAGCTCGAACATCACGTTATCGACTTGGTAGAATTTAGGACATTTACGCTGAATCAATGTCTGCGAGATCAAACCGCTACTCCATCTTATCTTAAGATCCGAAACACGGTTAATCTTGTCCGCGTAATGCACCAAGTTGAAGAGTAATGGAATGTATTGTCCAAGTTTATGAACATCCTAAACAAAACAAAAGCTTAATAGTTAGTTTCTATATATATATATATACATATTGGTTACGAATATCAATGATATATAAATCTATATAGTTAGTTTAATTTGTTTACTTGTTCACAAGCAGAAGTAAGTCCACTGTTGCTTGTTTTGTTAACAGAAACTTCTATTGCTTTGCGTTTAGCGGTTAGATCTTTAAATTCAACTAGAGTAGTTGGTCCATCACATGACAACACTTTCTCGAACACAATCTGTTTTTGTAAGACAATTGTATTAGAAATTTAACAAAAGCTCAAAAACCTAATTAAATTATACAATGACTAACACATATGTAACGCATAAAAAACCACAAAAATCATATAGTATTTGAATATATATTTAGAATTAAGGTTACTTTACCTCTTTTGTCTTAGGTTCTGGAATTAGATACTTCATCATCGTGTCTTCCTCTTCTTCAAGAGATAATTTTTTTTAACAAAGAAAAGTAATCACTAGAACAAACAAAAATAACAAAAAATAAATATAACAGAAACAGGAGATTCAGATATAATTTGATTTGTTTCCTAATCCTATTTAGATACAAAAAAAATCTGTGCATATCAAATATAAATCTATATAGTTAGTTTAATTTGTTTACTTGTTCACAAGCAGAAGTAAGTCCACTGTTGCTTGTTTTGTTAACAGAAACTTCTATTGCTTTGCGTTTAGCGGTTAGATCTTTAAATTCAACTAGAGTAGTTGGTCCATCACATGACAACACTTTCTCGAACACAATCTGTTTTTGTAAGACAATTGTATTAGAAATTTAACAAAAGCTCAAAAACCTAATTAAATTATACAATGACTAACACATATGTAACGCATAAAAAACCACAAAAATCATATAGTATTTGAATATATATTTAGAATTAAGGTTACTTTACCTCTTTTGTCTTAGGTTCTGGAATTAGATACTTCATCATCGTGTCTTCCTCTTCTTCAAGAGATAATTTTTTTTAACAAAGAAAAGTAATCACTAGAACAAACAAAAATAACAAAAAATAAATATAACAGAAACAGGAGATTCAGATATAATTTGATTTGTTTCCTAATCCTATTTAGATACAAAAAAAATCTGTGCATATCAAATATAAATTAAAAAAAAAAGGAAATTTCTTAGAATTTGAAACAGCAAAAGAAGTGTGTAACAATACAAGTGAAATCATCAACAAACAATTCCTTTTTCGTTTTAAAAAAATAAACAAAGTCAAAACGTAACTACGACCTTTGATCATTATATATCTAAGGTTGTTTTCGAAGGTGTTTCGTTTCCCTTTCTTTAGGTCAAATTTCTCTGTAAATATGATTTTGTTTCCTTCTTCAACAAGGTTATGTTTGACTTTTTGATGAATTAGTCTTATAGTTGACTACAAAAGACCTGATATAAATAAAGCCCATGGGCTTAAACAATTAAGTTACTCCACAAATAAATAACTTAATGGGCCTATGTAACGGCCCATAATGATATGACGTGTCCTTTTATAAATAAAGCTTCTCGGTGTCAAAAATACCACATTCTCTTCTTCGTTAGAAACTCTCCCAAAAAAGGAAAAGTTGCTCCCGCTTCAATTTTTTTTAATTCCCGCGCATTATTTCGGAGAAGAGAATGGCTCCTAAATCGGATAATACAGAAGGTAATAATCTCTGAAACAAATCATCTTATTCTCTTTGATCTTCTTCGATTATTTGTTTCATCATCGTTACCCAAATCTGGGATTTACTCTGATTTTGTTTTTTCCGATCTGCAGGTATCGTACTCAACTTCGTTAACGAGGTAAGCACTTCTCTCAGATTCGATTTTGTCTATAGCGAAAATCAGATCTTAAACGAATCTCACGTAGATATCTGCTTGAAATTTGGATCTGAAATCGAATCTAGGTTAAGTTATACACATTGATGCTTACATGATTTTTTCGAATCGAACACATTAGGGTTTGTTTTTGTTGTTGTTTCTCATCGTCGTTACTCTTTGTTGTTCTTCGATATGTATGTGTTATTTTTCAAAAAAAAAAGAATCTGATGAATGGGTTTTAATTTCATTGTGATTTCAGCAAAACAAACCTTTAAACACCCAAAACGCAGCTGATGCATTGCAAAAGTTTAACCTCAAGAAGACGGCGGTGCAGAAAGCGCTTGATAGCCTTGCCGATGCAGGGAAAATCACGTTCAAGGAGTATGGTAAGCAGAAGATATACATTGCTAGACAAGACCAGTTCGAGATCCCGAACAACGAGGAACTTGCTCAGATGAAAGAAGAGAATGCCAAATTGCAAGAACAACTTCAAGAGAAGAAGAAATCAGTCAGTGAAGTTGAGTCAGGTATGAAGATTACTTTTGATCCCTACATAGTTTTGTGTCTTTAGATGTGATATACCTGCTCGGATAACGTTATCTTCTGTGAAAATATCTTCATAGAAATCAAGAGCTTGCAGTCAAACATGACACTAGAAGAGATACAAGAGAAAGATGCCAAACTAAGTAAAGAGGTATGTGTTCTTGGCTTGAATTTTCTTTCCTTGAGTTTTCTTATAATAGGAAAATAGTCCAAAATGTGATCTCAATGTTAAACCAGGTTAAGGAAATGGAAGAGAAACTGACCAAGCTACGGGAAGGAGTTACATTGGTGAAGCCAGAAGACAAAAAGGCTGTTGAAGACATGTACTCAGACAAAATTAATCAGTGGAGAAAGCGTAAGAGGATGTTCAAAGACATTTGGGATACCGTAACAGAGAATTTCCCCAAAGATATTAAGGAATTTAAGGTTTGGAATCATACATGTTCATGAGTTTCTTATTTAAAAGCACTTGAGCTTGGTTGTAATTTCCGTCTTGACAACTGTTATTGGCAGGAGGAACTTGGGATCGAATACGATGAAGATGTAGGCCTTAGTCTGCAGGCGTATTCTGATCTTATTCCACATGGTAAGAAGAGGGGCAGAGGGCAGTAATTTCCAGGTAAGTTCTAATAAATTTCTCACACAAGTCAATTTTTCTTAAAACTTTTCATGAATGCACAACATATGCAACTGTTCAATGGAGTATAATTTAAAGCTTTATATATCCATAAAGAAAACAAAAAGATACAAAACTCAGTCATTAACCGTAGATGCACATTTAAAACGATGTTATTGTCTTTGTATCCACTAACTGAAATAGGAGCCTTTCAAATCAACTACAAGCATGATTTAGGATTTTCCAAGTGAATGAACCAATGTGGTACACCTTAGTAGTCTAGAGCCATGTATTAAGAATTAAGATTTAGCTCATCTTTAACCTTCAGCTAGTAGTATTTGTCTTAGTTAAAACTGTGTTCCTTCTTCACTATTGTAGATACTAACATCCTTCTCTAACATCTTGACATGGTTTTCTTTAAGTGACATTATTGCGACATCTTCATTAAGTTCTTTTGAACCCGACATAGACCTCTTAGATTCTGACCTCGAATCCACTTGGCTGGATCATTCACCTCCTGTTACCTTCAGGACAGGATTCTCCTTATAAGGATTGTCCTGTCTACAAGGAGAAAACTGAGAAACCTCCACAGCTTCTCTTGCATAAAACGCTCTGATTGTGCATTACCAGCCACATCTTTGTTTACTTCTTCTTTCCTCTCCTAAGCACATCTTATCTCATCCTTTACTCCATCTACACTTTTTGACTTAATTTTAGAAACATCTTTATGTTCCCTGCGTAGATCATGATTTTTTCTCTTTGTCATCTTTGTGGTCAATTGCAGATTCACAAACCGTCATAAGAAGTTTTCTTCTAGTTTCAGAAATAATGTTATTCTCTTCTGCTGCAATCTCCTTGAAGACCTTCATTCTAACTTCTCTCTGCGGTAGATATCTTGTCAGGTAGCTTCTGAATTATCTATTTAGTAACACCTTAAGAATCAAACATGAATACGTTAAGTATTTGGATTTATTTTGAGATATATTATAATGTAGTAAGTATAGTATGAACTATGAAACCAAAACTGCTTACTTAGGGATTAACCCCCACATTTACTTGTGCAACTTTAATAATGGAGCAAAACAGAAGGTCTTTCCCAAAACGCAAAGTCAAAACGTTAGACCTTGTTTGAAACTTTATTTTACTCGAAATTGGTTAGACCTAATTCGGTTTTCAAGAAAGTAAATTCGGTTAAACTATAAACCAATGTATTATCAACCCATTGATCATGGAGTTTCTTAGAAAGATCTTAACCGATGAGATCCACAAAATAGTTAAAAAATTGATTTTTAAATTTTTTTAATTAAGATTCGATTTTAGAGGATCTTGCACTATTCATGGCTCCCACTGGATACATTGAGTCCCATGATTTATTAAATTTTTTATTTTTTTAAATAGTCCCATTGAGACGGTGTTATGATTGATATGATATTTTGGTATTTTTTGTAGTGGTTGTTTATTTTGGGCCATCTGGTCTATTACCACATAGTTTATGGACCATCTAATTCGCCTCTGTCTGAAAATGAAATCTGACTTTCTTGTTTTATTTTAATTTGTTTTTGGTCAAATCACTTTCGAGTTAGATATGAATTCACGAAAAAGGTGAATAAAGACATAAAACCAAAAAATTGTCAGATAGAGAAGGAGATCGTTAAAGGTCTGGGAAGAACAACAAACAAATTCGCTTAATACTAATTTAGCAAATTACCCTCCTTGACTAACAAAATATTTAACTTCCATAATCCTAAAAAATTAAAATAATTAATAGATTTACCATCTACCATAAAAACATAGGCTAAAAAAAGTAGGGAGGTTAATCGCTTTACAAAACGTCATCGTTTCATTAGCCACCTAACTCAAAAAAGTTTGTTGTTTACTCCGCCGGTAAAGACTCCGACCGCCATGAAAATAGATCGCCGGAATCAAAACAACCGTCGGAAAAATCGAAGAGCCCCTCAATGACCACGTACTCTCCACCATCTCCGACGCCGGAACCCAAATCTAAAGATCCTTGTTCCTCAAACGCCCATAGCTCGTCGATTCCGGATGAATCTGACGACGCTCGTATGAAATCCGTCGTCTCTTCCTCCGTGACGATCGGTTTCTCCGAAATCGAAGGAGGCGGTGGCAAGCCAAGCTCGTCATCGGAAGCTTCAAGAAGATAACCGAGATCCGGCTGAGTTTCGCCGGAGCCTTGCGCCGTGGAAACCGTAGAAGACGCAGCAGATAACTCGTCCTCGAAACTCTTCATGACCGAGTCGAGATCTTGACTCACCGGTTCAGGATCCGAGTCATCGAGAACATCGAATAAATCATCTCTCAGCCTCTTCACCTCCGGCGAGTCGAGCACGGCGTCGTCGGACTCGTCCCTGACTCGTTTTTTATCGGTCGGCTCAGCTGAGTCAGACCGAGTTAGCCTCTCCTCCGTCATAGCTTGACAACTTCGCTTTTCGAAATTTTTTTTGTTTGTTCGAATTTTTTTTGTGCTCAGTGGCAATATCGAAATTAGTGAGGGATAGAGGTGCAGAATGGGAAGAAGGGAACACGAGATTTTATAGTAAGGGAAAGAGAATGTTAGGAAGGGGAAATCTAAGGAGAAAAACGCGTGAGATGCGACGGATAGTTTGGCGCGTGGGAGAGCGAATCGTTTGGAATCACGGTTCCCTCGCTTTTATTTTCTTTCCCTTTCTTTTATTTTTATTTTACGTTTTTAGCTTTTTCTGGTTTTTAATTTTCTAAAATTATATGTTTTGAAAACTTCCAGACGTCGCTTTCTAATTTTTAAAAGCAATATTAATCGTTTTGAATTCGGAGTTGAAGTCCGGTCACGTCGATGTGCACATGCCCAGTCAATTACGCCCTCTTTGATATTTTATTTAATTTTAGAATATGGATTTTTCCTTACTCACCAAATTTTTACTATTATTTTTGGATTGTTCTCGAAAATATCTCAAACATGGAAATTGGAATATTTATTAGAGAAATTCACAAAACTACACTCTTTCAACCCTCCCTTCACAAAACTACATCTAATTCAATATTTTCACAAGTTTACACCCTTTCAAAATTTTAAAAGCTTGATTTACCCTTTTAAAAATTACCAAAATTAAAAAAAAATTCATTTGGATTCGCTAATTAGTGTTTAGGGTATAGTATTAAGGGGGTAGGATTGTTTGAGTAGGGTTTATTTGGATTTAATTTTGAGTGTTTAGGTGTAGTTTTTTGTGAAATATTTTGGAAATGGTGTAGTTTTGTGAAATGTAATTCAAATGGTGTAGTTTTATAATTCTCCCTATTTATTATTTATTTTTTTCTTGTGTGAATATTGCAACTTAAATTATGCCACCAATTCTATTTTTATTTGATGTGGAATATTAACAAAAATAAGGAGTGAAATTCTAACAATGTGTTTAAATAAATTTTAAAATACAATCAAACAGCTAAAAATAAATTTATTAGGTTACAAAAAAAACAATAAAATTTATTTATATGCTTTTACAAAGAATAACAAATAGACATATTATATATATACAATTTTATCAAGAAGAAGAATAAAGAAAAAGAATTCCAAAAAAACTACTTTAAAATTTTTAAGTATACCATTTTTCAAAATAGCATGTTTTCTCATATGCTTTATAATCCGAGTATGTGCGTTTAGGAATTTCGAGTTTAGAAATAATGGGTTGGTTTAGACAAAAAGACATTGTTTAAAATGGTGGGCAACGGGCATATTGGTATTTGCCAAAATAAATATATATGGTTTACGCAAAGTTGAGTTTTATGCGTATACATATATTAATTTTTCAATCCATTACTTTCTTCTTCTTTTATAATCGAACCATTACTTTTAAAAAGAATATAATTGTACTATCAAAGGTTCACGTTTCTCTATTTATTTTTTTGGTATGACATTTTCGAGTGGTCCAAATCAGAACATATTGGTACAACTATACAAATTTTGGTGGTAAATAACCTAAAAATATATTTGCTAGTTTTACAAGCCAAAACTTATTAGCATTATATTGAGTAACTAGAAATTAACCCCTAGTTCACCACGGGTTTATGTTTTCTAAATGATTTTATATATTTAATTTAGAAATTTTGAATATTATTTTATCTTCATTGTTTAAACAAAATATGATCAATTAATATTGTTGAAATGAGATTTTTTAATTACTATTAAAAAAAATTTTATATATTTTTCGTATAGCAAAATTTTAATATAATTTATAAGTTGATTATACCAAATTATTATAATTTATTATTTATTTGGAAAAAATCCGGATTCAAAATACAAACCGATTATTACAAAAAAAAAAAACAAACCGAAACCTAATCGAAATACACAAATCGAACTATGCGATTTACTCAAATTTATTAAAAATTAAAATTATTTTGAATATGTAATATAAGATTTAAATTTTAATATAATTGCAATTTCTTCTGGGTTTTTTAGAATCGAACCGGAAATCGAACCCGTTTACAAACTATTTTTTTATTGTTTGATATTTTTAACAAAAATATGTTTTAACTCGTTTAAAAATTCTTAATAATATTAATTAAACTTCTTTTTAATTTGTGTGTTATTTTTGTTGTTATGGTTTTAAAAAAAAAACTTAATGGTATTTTTTTATAAAAAACTATGTAATAGTGTATTTATGTGAATTGCATATATCTTATTTTGTTTTCCAAATGACTTTTACATAATTTCCTTAATATTTTTGAGTTTATTTTTGGAAAGGATTATAATATTTCCTTATTTGGTTTTTCGTAATTAAATGTTCAAAATTATTTTTTTTTATACTCAATAGCATAATGTGTCATATTGAGTAATTTTTTGACATGTTCAAATTAGTACTCCAAAAATAATAATATAAATATCTCATTAAAGTTTTCTAACACACAAATTTTGTTTAAGGGAAACGTACAAGATTATCGGTGTTATAAATTACATACATCCAGAAGTGGGGCTCTAGAAATTGAATTTTATTTTGGTAAAATAAAAATAAAAGCTTAGATGGCAACAAAATTAGGTAAAGAAGACAAAATGTACCTCTTCGGATATTTGGATGGTTTTAGTTATCTATATTTATAAAATATCACTTATTTATGCGTATACGTAGGCATACGACATAATTTTCGTCTCATCGTGCAAATCTCGATAAATCATACACGTATCAAGAAATAAATTTCAATAAGCTAAGAGTTTTGTTGTCTAAAAAGCAAAGTATTTATTTACGTACTCTCTTGAACTTAGAAAACCCTTTTAAGTGTCAAAAGTAAAATCGATATTCTCCACTTTGTTCTAAAATTTCGGAAATATATAAAATATGAAATTATTATGATTATTAGTTTAGTTTAGCCCTAGGATAGAAAAAACAAATATTTTGTACACCATAGATCCTCAGAAGTCAGAATCACCCGGTATGTATAAAGTTATTTGTAATAAAGTATATATTTTGAAAATAAATTAATGAAAGTAGAGGTGGCGCATAATTATGTTTTGTGAGTGGTAATGCGCATGTTGGATATGAAATATCAAACTGGGGACAGATTCAAAATCTATCGTATGTTTTTAATATAAACACACCAAACAAAGCATATACTAATGTTGTATTTTATATGATTAATTCAAAGTCACTTGAAATATATAATTCAGCCAAATATACAAAGGTCTATTAACAACGCATCACGTGAGTACAAAGTTTTCAAAAAAAAACATTAATAAGTAAATTTTTGTAGCCCCTACCCAACGCTCCATATTTTCTATTTCGTTAGAAATTTCTTTTGAAAAAGATTATTCACATGTAATTACATTTTTTCTTAAGGAATATTTCATTAACATACATCTATTTATTTTCACTTGACATAGTTATTTAATGTGCTAATGAACTACCGTGCACAAAACAAGAAAACTACATCAATTGGGATTTTAATTAAACGTCTAAAACTTTCAATGTATTTTTGGGCGTTATTAGTTTGGAAGATTGTCTGTTATCCCAAAATAAAACATAAATAAAATCCTCGAAATGATTTTATTTTTGTTTGTATAACCACCAAAACAAATTCGTGGAAAAGACAACTTAATTTACACCATCAAGTGTACATTTTATTCGTGTGGTCCATATATATGCTGATATTGTTTTAGAAAGATAATACTTTTAAAAGGGTGTCCAATAATTCACTACTTCCTCCGTTTTTTAATATAAGATTTTTGTTGAAAATATTTGGTTTAAAAAATATGAATTTTTTCACTTTTATATACAATTGTTAATGATAAATTATAGAATTCAAGAAAAATAACTAAACATTATTGGTTTAATAAATCACAAAAAATAATATATTTTTATATGTTTGTTTATTATATCTAAAAAGATAAAAAATCCTATAATAGAAAGCGGAGGGTGTATTTTTTTGTTTGGCCACTGGTTTTAGGTAACATCATTAATGGATTATGGTGTGAAAATCAATTAAACGGAAAACAAAACTTGTGGTTATGAAGATGGGGGGACAGAGCGCAACACATGACACGATTTTTTTTTTTTTTGCTATTTGCCGAAACTCATGACACGATTCAATATATAACACCATATAAAATGACTTAATTATAATTTTTATATATACTAAACAATAAACGTTGCTCGAGTAAATTATCATGGTTAGAAACTTAGAATACCATTATAAAAAACTCTCACGGTGAGACACGAGAGTTATCAAGATATGATCAAATATGGTCAAAAGTATATGCAATTATATATAGATGAATTCACAAAACTACACCATTTCAACCCTTTTTCATAAAACTACACTTAATTTAATATTTTTACATATTTACACCTTTTCAAAATTTTAAAAGTTTGATTTACCCTTTAAAAAATTATCAAAATTAAAATCTTTTCATTTGGATTCGCTAATTAGTGTTTAGAGTATAATATTAAGGTGGTATGATTGTGTGTGTATGGTTTATTTAGATTTAATTTTTAGTGTTTAGCAGTAGTTTTGTGAAGTTATTTTGAAATGGTGTAGTTTTGTGAAATGTAATTCAAATGATGTAGTTTTGTAATTCTCCCTTATATATATGACACCAAAAATTAAGAACTATCATGAAAATCATACACAATAATATAACATATTACTGATAACAAACCATATAATTAATTTTCTTGAGGTGATTTGTTAATAGAAAGTGTTTTATGATTAGTTAGATAATTTCGTAAGAAAAAAGAGTAATTTAAGTTAACTAATAGTCCTAAACGTTATTCTTTTTATTTTTTTTAAAAAAGTTAATCACGTTATTGACTTAAGGCTCTATAGATCGATGTTTTCGCTTTCACGGAAAAAAGAAGTTGTATCCAATTTGTAAAAGTAGAGAACAAGTTACACAAGGCCCCATTGCCCCCATTTTTTTCTTTCAACGGAATTCTAAAATTATTTTTCTATTTCTTTTTTAATCTTTTTATATATTTTGTATTTTTAATTTTTTGCGGAAAAATTTTCACGCATATTATAAGAAAGAAATAATTTATCAAGAGAGCATATCTTTTTTTAAAACTTTAGTCTAATGTTTGAGTGGGTATATATTTGAAGGGATATATATATATAGAATATGGACTATTAATTCAAAAGGATATATAATTAAGAAATGTAATAACATAACACCTATGACCTAACCCAACAAGTCCAACACCCAAAATTTTCCTAATTCACGACGTTTTCGCAAGTCTAATTAATTGGCTTATGTTGCTTTCACAACTAAACCTATCAAACCCTATTTTTATCCTCTTTTTTCAAATTTTCATAGTGTAGGTTTAACCAAATAGGCACGTATTGTTAATTGTTCATTGAATATTTGTGCTAAAAACCTTTGAATAATTTTATTTCCGTTGGGGCCATTCTTCATAATAACATCATGACGTGCTATAATAGATAAACATCATAAACTTAGTTTATTTAACTTCCGAAAATATATTTTTTATATCGGAAAATCTGTATGAAAAGTGTAATAGCCACGTCATTTGATTTTTTTTCCTATGGCTTTCTTTTGTTTATATGTCTCATTTGCCGTATCATATGTCGTTTTCAATCTATATAGTATATGCTTTTTTTATTAATGATTAATTTAGCTGTGAATTTTTTTAAAAATCAACTGATACTTATTCACAAATTGTAAAGACGTAATAGTGGTAGTCGTGCAAATCACTATTCTACGATTCCTTGTTTTAAGTTTATGGTAAAAATTGCTTTGAAATTTCAAGACAATGATTGGTAGTATTGCTGATAATTCAACGGATTTAAAAAGTCAAAAACTCATTTCACCCTATTATTATATTTCTGGGCTGAATTATAAAGGCCCACAATTTATTAACCAGAAAAAACAAATAATATACATGCCACAATTTGAGTTTGGGCTTTTATATATTGGCCCCATTTAGTGTAAATGATTCTAATTAGGGAAAATTACAAAACTACACGATTTGAAATACATTCACAAAACTACACCATTTCAAAATTACTTTACAAAACTACACCTAAACACTCAAAATTAAATCCAAATAAACCCTACCCACATAATCATACCCCTTTAATACTATACCATATGAAAAAAAATAATTTTGGTAACATTTTAAAAGGTAAATAAAGTTTTTACATTTTTGAAAAGGTGTATATATGTGAAAAAATTGAATTAGATAGAGTTTTGTAAAGGAAGGGATGAAATAATGTAGTTTTGTGAATTCCTCTCCTAATTACCCATATTATTACACAATTGATATGTTTTCTTTTCACAGATCAAATTACAACATATACAAATCTGTTTTTATTTTATTTTATAAGGGGAATTAGCACAAATATATATATACTTTTACCTTTAGTTACTTATACACAGATGAACATGTCCTAATGATTCAAGAAAAGAAAAATACAAAAATATGATGAAAAAATTTCATCAAATACGAAGACTTCATATATATGTAACCATCAAAAACATATAAAGAGTAACCAAGTATTGTAACAATGCATCTCTCTTAAATCTACAAAATAACAAGAGTTATGTTTTGATTAACTAAGCATAACCAGCCATACCAACGTTTGAGCCAGATCGGTTAGCCTTGTGAGCAGGCGGCGAAGAGACAGATTTGGTGAAGTAAATGTAGTAGTAGACATTCAAGATCATAGTTGCAACTATAAACACCGCCCCCGCAATAAAAATCCCTTTACGCAACGACTCGCAAGAGAAGGTTTGCGCGCTTAAGTACTTTGTGTGGTAAGCGTTCTTTGTCGCTCCTGCAATCACACAAGCTTCTGCTACCAGAAATGTCATCCTGCAATGACCAAAAATTTTGACAACAAAACAAGTGATCCATGAAACCAAAAGACAAAAGATCATTGGTTTTGATGGGTAAGGACTAACCAAGAAGAGATGAAATAGATAATAGACCAAGCACGGTCGCTACCGGGGGATAAAGGCCGACCAAAGCACATACATTTGGTGACACCCATAAGCAATGATTCACTAGAGAGGAGGAAAAGGAAAGATCCAACACCATAACCAGTGGCTACATCAGAGCTATAAACACAATATGTTGCGTTTGTTATCGGATCTTGAATAGTTTTGCCCTGTCACATACATAACAAAGAAAAAAGAGAGTATATAAAGAACCTTAATATATGCTTAGATATATATACATTAGATCTTTCTACTAGTCTCAGTTACAGGACATGAACATATAGTCTAATGAAATCAAAACCAGAGTTATATACCTAAGTGAATGTAATTAAGAAACAAATCCACAAATAGAAATCTCCTACGAGAGACAATCATCATCATAATGATCCTATCGATTACTTATCTAAATTTAGTAAATCAAGATTTACTGTTTAATAAAATTGAACTAGATTTCTATTTCGCAGAGGTAACAAAAAACCCTAGCGGCGGAGAGAAACAGAGAGAGAGCGGGAGATTTTTACGATGCTACGGCGGCGCTCGGCGGCGATGGAGAAACCGAAGGCAACTAAAGAGAGAGCGACGACGAGGATGAAAACAAGTGTGGAGGCTTTGGCTTCTCCCATTATCGATTTTTTGAGCAGCAGAGAAGAGAAGACGAAGAAAGTGACTGAGAGAAGGAATAGCAAGTAAAGTGTGAACACGACCAATGAAGCCTCGTTGTTAAATACTGCCACGCGCGATTATGCGCGTGTTGTACACTTTAGAGGGATAGAGTTCGAATGGAAACATCACGCGGAGTATGAGGCGCGTGGATAAACACCTTTTTTTAATTTTGTGTTACTTTCTTTTTTAAAAAAGTTAGAATAATCACTTTATTAAAGTTGGGATTAATGGGCTGTAAAGCCCAATTATTGTTCTTTTAATTAAACGTAAGCCCGATGAATTTGTTTCAAAAATTATGAAAAGTTGTGGCAATTTTTTTTTTGTAACATACTCTTTTATATATTTAAAAAGTTGTGATCTCGCCATATTTTTCCACTGCAGGTGAAAGTTACATGTCGTCGTAATTGATTTTTTTGTTGTTAATGTTTATTTTCTTCACTAGTTGGGTCTCGACTATGTTTATTTCATTGCGTTGAATAGTTCAATTAATTTGAAGTAAAAGCAATGCAAGATTTCCGGCCACAAAGTTTGACGAATCTTTTGGTTTGATAGACACATTAAAAGCAAAACTAAATAAAATTTAATATTCTATATTAATTTTCCATTTCTTTCGAAGTTGAAAGCAAAGAATCGAAATAGATTCGCAAAAAAAAAATGTCAAAGAAATAATAGTGAGTTGTCGTCATGTCACTTGCCTGGTCCGTAAAACCCTAACTATTGCACATGTTCTTAATTATTACAGTTTATTACATATCAACACTTATTAAAGATAAAACAAGAGCTAATATATAGAGATTTCCAATACATTAAATTCCTTCAAAAATTTACAAATGTACAAAAAGAGATAAACAAAAAAGGGTAGAAATGATATCTTCACATTTCGTAACTCTTTTTGAGCCATTGATTTGTTACAAATTAAAAACTAACGACACCAAAAAGGCAAAAACACTCATAAATAAACCTTTAATCTCCTTCTCTCAATTTTTACTCACAAAATTATTAAATTGGACACCCAAAATCTATTCACATATCATCCCACTTTCTTAAATCCCGAATTTTCAACATATTTACACATAATTCCATCATCAATTTCCTAATCTTTGTTTTTAATTTAAGCCTTATCTGTTATAATATTTGCACTTATTATTTCCCTTTTTAAGCGTTTATGAGCCAAAACGCAAAACGCTTAAGCAAGAGTCGCAACGCTGCTGCTGCGTCTGTCTCTATCAAGACAATTGAATCCAACCACTCTAACCGTAGGGTTGTTCCCAAAATTACTTGCCGCACTAACGCAACCGCCGCCGCTCCTCGGCGAAGGCGGCGGCGGCGGCGGATAAGCCCCTCTTGGATACGACGGAGACGGTGGATTAACCGCCGCCACGAGTAGCTCGTCGCGAAAAATCGAGTCTTTCGTTAAAGGGTTAGATACTCTACTCGGCGGCGACCCCGTGAAAAACATAGGCGGCGATGACGTCACCGTCCTCGACGGATCGGCGGCGATTAGATCCAAAACCTCGCTTCCCGGATTAGGATTCGATTCACATAACTCAATCTGGTGACTGCAAAATCACAAATCACACAACAACAACAAAAAAGTCAGATCCTTTGAATACAAAAACTATGAAATCGAGAAGCGTTTTGGTTTTATAAGAAGAAAAGTTGTTTACCTGAGTTGCCACCGGAGAGATCCGACAAGGTGGTGGTTGACGACGGCGACACGGCGAGGTTTAGGACAGACGACGGAGGATCTCATCATGTCTGTGTTTTGTTGGACTCCGAAACTGTTCATCATCATCTTCTTCTTCTCCTTCTCTGATGAAATAATTAAATTTATTTGTTTTAAGAGATTATTGATGAAAGGATGCAAAAAAATGTTAAATAGAAAAGATAAGTGAAGAGAAGAGAAGAGGCGGTCAAAACCGTAACGTGTTTCTTATGGAGATCTACGTTTTTTTAATTTAATTTATTTAATTAATTAATTTATGTGTATTATTTAATTTGTTACTTAAGGAAGAATTAGCCCACTTGACAAATTCGTATATACTCTATTTGGGGAAAATTTATTAATTTAAATATTTTGTTGTTTTCTACTTTATTAAGCAAGAATTAGTCACTTGACAAATCCGACGATACTGTTTTTGGGAAAGAATATTAATTTTAATGATGATGTCAAGATCATGGTGGAGACATGATTTTTTTCTAATTTTTTTTTTGACAACATATGATTTTTTTCTAATTATTATTATATTATTATTATAAAGAAAAGTCTAACTTAAGCAGTGATAAATTCATTTGATGAATATGAATAAAAAATGGATTGTTTTAAGATCTTCAAGCAAAAACAACATAAATTAAAACGAGAATAAGAAAGAGATAACTTACCTTAATGTCAAAAAATTAAAGAAGATTGTTGAAGCTTGAGATGAAGAAAGATATATAAAGAGAAAGAGAGATCTGAAGAAAAAAGCCTTAAGATTTAACAAGGAAAGACAGAGAGATAGATAGAGAAGAACCTGTAGACAACAATGGAATATAATCAGTATTTCTTTGATTATTTATTTATTTATTTTCATAAATTCCTGTAATTATATATTTTTAATTTATGCCGTAATAGCCAAACGTGTAACTGTATTTAGTCAAAACACAAATTTTAAAATAAAGAGTATGGTTTTGATAATTTAGATATGTCGTGCACACAGCTTTTCACAATATTTTGCTTTTTTGGTATAGGCGGTGCCTAACCTGTTCCTCGTAAATATCACCGACTAATTAATTAACATTTAAACCCACTTTGAAATCTCGTTACTTGTCTCTGTACTCACTAATAAGTGATTAGCATCGGTGGTTTTGATTTTTTTTTATAAAAGTATATGTTATAAATATCGTCTGATGCTATAATTATACACATAACGAAATTTAATTGGTCCATTTTACAGTTGTATATGATGATGAGTAGGCAATATAACCAAACATACGAACAATGAACACAATCTCTTGTTTGGGTTGGTTACATGAAATTATGATTTTGTGGATACGGCCCATTTCTACTTCGAAGTTGTATATTGGGCCATGGAGAACATAGACCAATATTCACCAATATTTACTTTGTAAGTAAATATTCACCAATATTTACTTACAAAGTTACTCTTCAATTTCACAAAAGTGTGTAGCTCTGACATAATATTACACACAAATTTTTATATAATAAAAATGCTCCTTTAGATGGCGATAATGACTTTAAAAAAATTAAAGTAAAGTACAAATATTGTCTAAGAATACTTTTAGTGAAACAAAATTAAACTCTAAACAACATTCTTCACAAAAATGGAGAAAAAAGATTATTATGTTTGTTTTTTTTTATAGTTTTTATATATTACAGTAATAATAAAGCTCATAAATCAAAATGAGCAACGGCTACTAAATTTAAATTTAAGGCTTTAGATAAAAATATATTTCTTTATAAAATATGTAAAAAAAAGTTTGTATTAATAAGTATAAATTAAAAACAATATGGAATTTATAGTGGACTTGTTTTGTTACATGTAAATATTAAGCATGACCATTTTTTTATATATAAATAGCAAGGGATACATTGACTCCATAATGTCCCCTCAAGCTAATAGTCCTCTTTGCTTTGAAGTCACAAAGCAATCTACTTTGAGTTCCATGCTCAATTTTCTCATTTCTTGAGAGATAAATAGACCAACTTATTAAAAAGAGATATCTCACTCTTTTAAGTCTTTATCCTTAGTTTCTTTGGCACTCATGTAGGTTTCTCTAAATCTCCTTAATTAGTTTCCTCTCATTAAGTATATCGCTCTTGTATGTTAAGAATCTTTTGAAATGTTTCAGGGGGGCTCATGAAAATAACAACACTTTGGATCTCAATAACTTACCTAATGATTCTTCTACAGACTTTTTCCCTTTCTTTGAAGAAGGTTCCTCTTCTTCTTCTGGTACTTACTACTCATATATATATCTTTAATTATTCTACTAGTCTTGAATGTATATATATGGAACTATCTTTAAATTAAACTTCACCTTCTAAGCCCTAAGTGGTTGTTTTGTAATACTATAGGAGGGTTTAGGGAGAAGCAAAGTAACGATGGGAAAGAGTATGAGTGTAGGTTTTGTTCACTCAAGTTCTTCAAATCTCAAGCTCTTGGTGGCCACATGAATCGCCACCGTCAAGGCAAGATGTCATTAATATTCTCTATATACATATACATATATATATATATATATATATATATATGTGTGTGTGTTTTTGCATATATCTACACATGTTTTGTTTATTAATTTTTACTGTGTGGTTAATTAGAGAGAGAAACGGAGTCACTAAACAAAGCTCGTGAACTTGTTCTTCGCAACGATACACTCCCTCATAATCATCAAGGACCTCCATCATTTAATAAGTATACTTTATTAATTATCTCTAGTTAACTATAAATATTACTATTTTTTTTTTTTTTTTATTACATCATAAATATTACTATTATTCAAGTAAATAAATAATTAATTTGTTATAATGATTTGATATAGTTATCATCAAGGAGAAGTTCATATTGGAGACCTAATAACACCATACAAACAACCTATGTGTCCACCAAGGTTATATCCTATCTCCGCCTCTTCATACTCCCTTCCGCCGCCGCCACAACCACCGCAACCTTTTCTTTATCCACCACCGTCTCCTCCACGGGATTCACCGCCATTTCCTCATCGTTACACCAACGACTTCTATTTACACAACAATGCACATCAACAAACCCTAATCAATAATGGTTGTGGTGGTCGTGGACGGCCTGACTCGAGTTACGCTTTCATCGGTGCACCGGTGGCTAATGGCTATAGAGTTAATCCTCACCTTTCTAGGCCACTACCTCCACATCATGGGATATAATAAATTAATTAGGGCAAGGAAAAAAATGTGTTGTTCTTTTGGATTTTTATTTAAAATGTTTAAATTATTTCCATGAAATGTTATTTAGAGTTTTAACTATAAATAGTTTTGTGAGAATATTGAAAAAGACATGACAAAGTAATTGAAAATGACAAAACGTGAAAATGCTAATTGATGACGAATTGTTTGTTTTATGTGGTAGATTGTACTTGTATGAATGATCAACTTTTATCTATATTTATTATCATCTATAATTTTTTTTTTTTTGTCTTTGAGCTGTTTTGTGCGACCACATTGTGTGTTTTGTCGTTATATATAAATAAGGTCTTTGATAGAATTCATTCACTTTTTCATTTAAATTACATTAAAAAGAAAATATAAAACCTAATTAAGTATTTTTTTTATATAAACCAGTCAAAACTTGAAAGTAATGATCAAAAAGAGAGATAAACCTATAATCATCTCAAGTAGAAGCATGTTTGTGTGATAAAAGGGAGAAAAAGAGCTATGCATGAAAAGAAGAACAAATAATCATAGTTTTGTGAAAGAAAGCTAACCCTAGTTTTTGTACTCCACAGTCTTCACGAGAGTCATGCTCATAATTAAAAGAAATAAATGAATAATCAGAAAGCGAAAGGAGAGAGATTGAGTGGATCAATATAGATATGTGTATGAGAATAAGTTATAAGGCATAGAAGTTTAGACTGAGACATAGACAACTGTTGTAAGAAGACTCATTGATGCAATTAAGTCTCTTTTGTTTAAGTCCTGTCTCAATTTACAAACCCTACTTCTCTTACATCAGCTTTTACCATCTCATAGCCTTGCTCCTCAATTTCATCTTCACCCTACATTACATTAGTGTGTTTGTGGCTATGAGTGGTAGATCACTCCTTTTATTTGTCGTTATCTGTACATATATGTTAGCAAATCATAATCAAGGTCGTAACATACTAAAACCTCTTTCACAAAACAAAAAAAAACATACTAAAACCGTATTATGAATTAAGAAAAAATTACTATAATATATGGTCCATGTTTTGAAAAAAGTACGTAACAAGATATTCATGCATGATGCAACATATATGCATTTGATAGATAATATATGAATATAATGCATAATTGTATATGTGATGCATATAGACTACAAGCATAGCATATTGATTGCACTTGTCTACAAATAAATCGGGGCTTCTAGCTCTGGTGGTAAAGAGCTCACAGCTATGAATACCGCCACCTGATTCGAACCCCGGCCACTAAGTTATTCATATGCGGTCCTCAACGTCCCTATGCGGTCCTCAACGTCCCTGGAACGACAGTTTGGAGTTGTTCTTGAATCACGTGTTCCCTAGGCAGACAGAATATGGGACCGTTGCGGCCAGGACACCAAAATTATAAAAAAAAAGTTGCGTATTCATACAAAAAACGTACAATGATGACTCTTGCGGTACATTTGTGTTTTTTACAAAAATATATATGTGCGTAAATACATACACATTATACTATAGAAAACCATAATTAATAAAATAAGATCATTTAAGTATTGACATAACATTACAAAGATAGGTGTGCGTCTATACATATCTAGAGGCTACTACTAATTCAAAAAGTATAGTAAATATAACATCCCTGAATATCATGAAAACAATAAAAAGGAAATACATATACTTTTATGAAACAGGAAAGTTAAGTTTTTACTATTTATGTATTATAAAAAAAATTAGGGCTCTGCATTCTCTGTTCCTATACAATGACACAGCCCATCTCTACTACACACTCTATTAGCACGCACTTAATTACTTTTAACTATTTATAGATTTATGTAGGCTTAGTTGTTTTGGGTATGTTTTAAAGTAATGTAATTTCAGGTCTAGCTGGTTAAATGTTTAACTCAATTTGGTGATAGACACATTATATAATTTGGGTATCTATAAATTATTCCTATTATTAGAGGTTTTGGAATAATATAGTCATAAAAAATTGTACCGTTGTATTTTAACTTTTACACAAACAATATTGTTGATTTTTCACACCTTGACAATTTTAGAAACCTTGAAGCAATAGTCCACATGTGAAAAAGTCAAAACCTTCTCAAGGAGCTAGAAGGTTAATATAATTAAAGTTATAAACCGACACAAGCAGCAATAATATCTAACCTTCTAAATATCAGGGAAGGTTTTGACTTTTGTCTTAAAGTCCGTTATACACTTTTCACAATCTAATTGCCACGGTGGCGCTTAAGCGGAAGCGATTGAATTTACGAACTTTGAACGAATTCTCTCGACAAAGATTCAATCTTTTTCTCTTTTGTCCTGAAGAATCCGTTACGTTTGTCTCTGAAACGTAATCGAAAATTGCGAGGGTTTCTTCTATAGCTTCAGCTTTTAAGTCACCAAGGAGGCTTTTAGAAGAGAAGCTAATCTCTTTCTTAGAGACATGTAAAACCCAAAAACAGATTCTTCAGATCCAAACACAGATTTTAAATCAAGGGCTCGAAAATAACGATTATGTCGGCCCGAGAATCGTCGCCACTTTTTGTCGGTTCACGAGAATTGACTACGCACGCCAAGTGTTCGACAGAATGTCTCAACCAAATGTTTCTGTCTGGAACGCCATGTTTAATGGGTATGCTCAAAAGGAATCTTACAATGAAGTTTTGTCGTTGTTCAAGAGAATGAGAAACATGGACGTGATGGTTAATTGCTTTACACTCCCTGTGGTTTTGAAAGCTTGTGTCTTGATCAATGATCTAAGACAAGGAGAGGAGTTACAATGCTTTTCGATTAAAACTGGGTTTAGATCAAACGCTTATGTAGGAACTAAGTTGATTGAGATGTATTCATGTGCAGGATTGGTAGCCTCGGCTAATAAAGTGTTCTGTGAAATGGCTGAGAAAAATGTAGTAACTTGGACTTCTGTGATCAATGGGTATGTTTTGAACAAGGACTTGGTCTCTGCTCGACGATTTTTTGATTTATCTCCTGAGAGAGACATTGTATTGTGGAACACTATGGTGTCTGGTTATATTGAGAGTGGGAATATGATGGAGGCTAAGAGTCTTTTCGTTCAGATGCCTTGTAGAGATGTTATGTCGTGGAATACGGTTTTAGAAGGTTATGCGAATGTTGGAGATATTGAAGCTTGTGCAAGAGTTTTTGAGGAAATGCCGAAGAGAAACATATTCTCTTGGAATGGTTTGATAAAAGGATATGCTCAGAATGGGCACCTTTCTAAAGTGTTGGATTCTTTCAAAAGAATGGTCGTTGAAGGTAACGTTGTAGCTAACGACGCAACATTGACTTTAGTTTTATCTGCTTGTGCAAAGTTAGGAGCTCTCAGTTTCGGGAAATGGGTACATAACTATGGAGAGAATCTCGGATTTAATAAAGTAAATGCTAATGTTAAGAACGCTTTGGTTGATATGTATGCAAAATGTGGAGCTATAGAGATAGCTATGGAAGTTTTCAAAGGCATAAAGACAAGAGATTTGATAAGCTGGAACATCATAATCAACGGCTTAGCTGCACATGGACATGGAACCGAGGCTTTAGATTTATTCCATGAGATGAGAAACTGCGGTGTTAGACCAGACAAGGTAACATTCGTCGGTGTCTTATGTGCTTGTAGACACATGGGTTTGGTTGAAGATGGCTTGTCTTATTTCAAATCCATGTCTACTGATTACTCAATCACGCCACAGATTGAGCATTGCGGTTGTATAGTGGATTTACTTTCCCGGGCTGGACTTCTAACACAGGCTGTTGAGTTTATAGACAAAATGGGGACGAAAGCTGATGCTGTTATATGGACTACACTGCTTGGAGCTTCAAAGGTTTATAAGAAAGTGGAGGTTGGGGAACTTGCTCTTGAAGAGCTGATCAAGCTTGAGCCAAGGAACCCGGCTAATTTTGTAATGCTCTCAAACATATATGGAGATCTCGGGAGATTCGATGATGCTGCTAAGCTGAAAGTTGCTATGAGAGACACTGGTTATAAGAAAGAAGCAGGTGTTAGCTGGATTGAGACAGATGATGGTTTAGTGAAGTTTTATTCTTCAGGAGAGAAGCATCCTCGAACAGAGGAGTTACAGATGATCTTGAGAGAGGTGAAATACTTCAGTATTCTGCTTGATGATGATGAAGAAGAAGAAGAAGAACCTCAAGAACATATTATGTGGTTTTAAAGAAGCTCTTTAGTCAAAGTTATGGATTTTTCCAGTACTGGATTTGCTGTGAAGAGTTTCTTGTACTCTTTCAAGTATCAGAATTTGTAGCAGTTAACATTTTTTGTGTAAACTATTTTACAGATAAAGAGTTGTTTGATTCATTGGATAAGTACTCATCTTCTTCAGCCAAAGATATTATGGGAAGGCATAGTTTCACTACCAAGTTGTAAATAATGTTTAAAGTGGGTGTGTGATTTTTTATGCTTGATTTCAACACATTGCGTTGGGCAGAAGTTAAAACTAATCCAAAATAGACATAACTCAATTACCATAAGAACCAAAACAACGGTTTCAGTAAAGAAACCCTTTGGTCATAAACCAAGAAACATAATTCAAAAGCTACAGATTCTCATGACTGCGCATGAAATCAGTTTAAAAAAAACAGGAATCATAAACGAAACTTCTTTGGTCAAACCTAAGAGTTTTCTTTCTTTTATTCAAAAAACGACACAAACACAAACAACCTCTCACGGATTCATAATATCTCTGGAGTCAACTTAAGCCTTTGACATGTGAACGATCAGGTCCACGACACGGGAACTGTAACCCCACTCGTTGTCGTACCACGAAACCAACTTCACAAACTTGTCGCTCAATGCAATTCCAGCCTTGGCATCGAATATGCTTGACCTACGCGCATAAACCACAAATAATTCAATTTGTTTAAATGGTATCCACTTTCATTAAGATCAGAAACACGCATCAATCTATAGATAAGAATAACTTTACCTGTTGTCACCAACAAAGTCGGTGGACACAACATCATCCTCGGTGTATCCCAAGATGCCCTTCATTTTGCCTTCGGATTCCTCCCTGGATGGAAAGTTTAACCAAATAGTAATAATGTAAGTATTTCATTTCATCTTACGTTATATGATTGAAAAAGTGCTAAGATGATAGTTTTTACTTGATAGCCTTTTTGATTTCGTCGTATGTTGCAGCTTTCTCGAGTCTAACGGTGAGATCAACAACCGAGACATCAACTGTTGGAACACGGAATGACATTCCTGTCAATTTTCCATTAAGGGATGGTAGCACTTTTCCAACAGCCTAATAACAAAACCATCAAACCATACAAACAAACTAGATATCAGCATAATTATCTCACTCAATATCAACAATATACAAAATAGAATAATTAGATTTTTACCTTGGCGGCACCGGTGCTGCTAGGAATAATGTTGAAAGAAGCAGCTCTTCCACCTCTCCAGTCCTTCATTGATGGACCATCAACAGTCTTCTGAGTAGCTGAATCCCAAACCCAAACAAATAAGTAAAAAATTATGATTAATAGCTCAACAGTTTCAGTAAAGCGAGGCAACAAAATTCTAAAGGAATCGATATGTATCTATGTACCGGTGATAGAGTGGACGGTAGTCATGAGCCCCTCGACAATTCCAAACCTGTCGTTGATAACCTTGGCAAGTGGGGCAAGGCAGTTAGTTGTGCAACTAGCGTTTGAAACAATGTCGAGATCAGACTTGTATTCATGCTCGTTGACACCGACAACAAACATGGGTGCATCTTTGCTTGGTGCAGAGATGATAACTTTCTTGGCACCACCCTGAAAGAGAAAAACAAGCCATATGATGATCTCAATAAGTATCAAAACTCTTGCAAATTGATGTATAACAATAAACAAAAATTCAAAAGCAAAAAAACCTTCAAGTGAGCAGCAGCTTTGTCCTTGTCAGTGAAGACACCGGTAGACTCAACAACAAAGTCAGCTCCAGCTTCACCCCATGGGATATCCTCAGGGTTCCTTCACAAATCACAATTTTCATAAATACCACATGGAGAGAAGAGATATATAAGAAAGAAAAGAAAGATTTTGTAAACCTGATGCCGAAAACAGAGACAGGCTTCTCACCAAAGAGAAGGGTCTTATCATCTTTGACCTTAAGTTCATGATGCTTCCATTGACCATGAACACTGTCATACTTAAACATGTATGTCTGCAAACAAAACACATACCATAAACATACATCAAAGAGTAACATCAACAATCAAAAACAAATTCTAGACACTCTTAACACCAAATCTATAGATCGAACCATCACTGAACATGTAAAGAGAGAGAGAGAAGAACGAACCATGTATTCGGTGGTGATGAATGGATCGTTAACAGCGACGAGCTCAACATCGTTCCTCTGAAGGATCACTCTCGCCACTAAGCGACCGATTCTTCCGAATCCTGAAAAACACACAACGCATAGATCCAAACTCAGATTCCTATAGATAGATCCAAATCAAAACAAAGCGTTACGAAATTCGAAACAAATACTCACCGTTGATTCCGATCTTAATCTTCTTGTCAGCTACACAAACACACACACACACACACACAAAAAGATGAATCAATAACACGATCGGATCAGAGAAACCAGTAACGAAAGCATCAACGAAGAAACTTACCCATTAGTGAAGATACGATTTAGAGAGAGATTTGTAGATGATAACGAGGGAAGGAAGAAGCTCGAGGAGTGTTTGTTGGTGAGAGGCTTTTAGGGTTATATATTTAAAGGAAACACGGACGTGTTTGATATGATCGTGTGGCTGAGATCTTTTTATTTCTTGGAGAAAAAGGTCACAGATCAGATCATATTTATTATTACTAGATTGTCCTTTCCTTTTCCCATTTATTTACCGTTTTTCCCACTGTTTTTTTTTTACCAAACTTTTAAATTGTGCGAATATTCGATGTTTTTAAACTCAGATCCTGTGGGCTGGGATGGGCCGGCACATATAGAAACCGCAACGCAGCTTATTTTTGAGACTAATTTTATTTACAGCCAATGACCACTTGCCACGTACGCAATTACGGACAATCACAACTCTTTCTTTAATAATCACTTTATAAGCAAGTTTCACAGCTCAAAATTACGGTTCTATGAACTTTTACATTGCAATTTTGAAGGTGTATCATGTTTTTACGAATCTAAAGGTGTATAATAATATACACGAAGCTTCTAGATCCAATAGATGTCTTAATCAAAATAATTTTGTGTATCAAGATATTTTTTTTTTTTGTTAAATAAAATCAAGATATTATGTAGAGTCATAGAGACACATAGATGCTCCACTCAAGGGTTGTGGTTGGTCATATGAATGTGACAGCAATATAATAACTCACCTTTTAGGCTTTATGCAATGTGGATGTGGTATGACTCTTGGCTTTTGCCAATAGTCTCCTTACCCTATTTTTCTATTTTATTTGCTTGTGTGTATCTTATTAGATGATTGCTTATAAAAGACTTTAATTGGGTATACATATGGGGATCTTTGAATCCTATAAAATTACTAAATAAATTACTTCCATATTACTGTCTGTTAATTATGCTTCTCATCTTCAAATGTTATTATTAACAACTAGGAAAGAACCCGCGCGTTGCGCAGAATATTCGCTATTTATTATAGTAATTTTAAATAATTTTACATTGAATTTACGGGTGTTTTGGTTTGTTTTATAAAGTTTATTATTTTTGTAATAGATATATGGTTTAACTTTAGATATTTTCCATCTATTTTATATTTTAAACTAATGAAAATGATTTTGTTTACGAACAACTTACGTTTTTGCATGTTTTAGTTTATTCTCATACGTATGTTGTTTTAAGTATCGTCAATTAATTTGGATCATATTTGTATATGTGAATTCTATAACGTTATTGAATGTATTTGTATATGTAATTGTTTGTTTTGCATGAGGTTTTGTTTTCTCCGTAATTTTTTTAAGTTTATTTCATATATTTATTTGGTACAAACATTTAGATTTAGAAAGTATATATGTATATAAGGAGTTTTTTCATCCCAAATTATAGTTATTTAAACTTTTATAAATTTATATTTATTTTATTTTTAAAATATTCTCTCTCTCACCCATTTTTTAAATGTTTTAGGTCTTTTGATTTGTTCCATTTTATTTGATTTTCACAAGTTTCATGGGTATTTTTTATTTATTAACTATAGTAAGACCACTAATATTATGTAGTCTTAATTTTTAATTGTTTTGAATAAATGTTAAACATCATTTATAACTTTTAAATTTTATGCTTTTAGATAGAAAATTTTAGATAATGAGACATATGTAATATATTCCAAAAAATTATTTTATACATGTTTTTAGAAAGTTGATATACATGTTTTTTATTAGTGTTAAATATTATATTGAATGTTTTTTATTTTAGTTTATTAATATTGAATGAGTTTTATTAAATGATTTTTTAATTGAATTATTTTAATTATTTATGTTGATGATGTGGATGCCTTAGATTGAGAGAGTATTGTGCTATTATATAATAGATGTTGTAAGTAATCATGAAGAAAAAAGAAGAAAAGTATATCATTATCAAAGTAAATGTTAAAATTCGATTCTTGAAACAACAAAAAAAGGATGCAATTATTGATGCAAACCCTCGTGACAAAGAAAATGATTGATGCTAACTTTAACGAATGGAGTCTTATCCATGTGCATCTTCTTATAGAACTTATTATGTCACTCCAATAACATGATTAGTTAGATCTAGATAAGCTGGTTAATACATGCACTTAATCATTCATAATTCACCATAGATGTATAGATTATAGTATACTCTTTTATATTCGCTTTTAACTTCAAATGAACAGTGTAATACTCTCAATTCAAACACCAACTTTTGATCAATCTTTATTCACGTGTGCCTCTTCTTCTCTTCTCTTCTCTTCTCAAAATATAACAGACCAAACACTACTTGATATGTCATAGTTGAGCAAAGTACATGCTTTGTTCTTAAGAAGAAAATGTACAAAGAGAATGCTACAAAAATATTTACATGGGACAGTTTTTGTTATTAGACTTAACTGTTTGATAAGTCTCTCTGATCCCTTTCTCTCTCATCTCACTCCTCGGTACACAGCACCTGGTTGAAGATCATCCATGTTGTCTATGTTCCTAAACCCATCAACTTGCAGGCATATCCATCCTCGTCGAGCTAGGAAATCGCGGTAATCTTCTTCCGTGTAGAAGATTTTCTCTTCGGTATGGACTGGTAACTGGTTAGATTCATCGTAATGGCAAACCCTTATAGCCAGTCCTGCAAAAACGGGTTTTTCGATATCGAGAATTCTCTAAGTCGTAGTTACAAGCAAACATGTATAAATTTGCAGGAAAGTTGTTATCTTTACCATCGTCGACATGGAGTAGATAGTTCCCTAAAGGCATGTCTCGATCAAGACAACGAACTACCTGGTCTTCATCTTCTAAATAAAAAGCACGTCGGGTTCTTAACCCAAAAGCGGATCTGATTGTCTCTTTGATTGATTCAGCGCTACCATCAACACCGATTCTTCTTGTATAGTCGCCAAATTTCACAGTTATAACCCTCCCACCAAAAGGCTGACTATGAGCATCACCACCTGCTTGCGTAAACATGAAACAACAACAAAAATGCTAATTAGTTACCAAGAGACATAGAAAACTATTCAAGCAGAGTAACAAAGGCGGTGAAGCAACCTAAAAATTGGAGTGATTTCGGTTTCTTAATGCTTGGATCATAAAGTTCAAAAACAAATTTTTGGCCTTCTCTAAAATTAACTTATGAAAGGTTATATTATGTATATTATGAGACTTGCCGTTTCCGGGAGTCTCTCTCCAATTCCATGGAGGAACTCCGTTTGCTGTAACAGCATCGACTGCGGTGATGGCTAGAGGATGACCATCGTGATCGAGACGCCTTTCAAGGTTTAAAGCTGGCCTGCCATTAGCTTGAAAATAGATAAAAGAAACATTTATCAAGAAACACACACACACACACACATCCTCTAGGAACCAAACTAAAACATCTAACTTAGAAACTATCCCATACTTTTACACCAACCTAAAAGACAAGCTTCAAGAGGCAATAGACGACCAAAAATCTCATACACAAGACATCATAATAAACACACAAAAGTAACATATAGATCATTTACCTTCAACGGATCCAAATGAAATGCTTGTATCATCAAAACCTACAATCCAAAAGATAAAAGTTAGCATTACCCATTAGCCAATTTAGCCTACAAAACTAGACAAAGTCTTGACCTTTATCAGTAAATTGCATAAAGGAATCAACTTTAGCAGTGGGTGGTGGTGTATTAGGGCTCTTGCTATACTGTGTTGTCGTCGTGTTAGTCACTTTCTTGCTTCTCTCTCTAAGAATGTCTTCAATTTCCTTGTAATAAGACATCTTAGCAGATCCATTGCCTCTGTCGTGATGCTTAGCTTTCTTAAACTCTTTCAAAAGATTCCTCCACTTGTCCGTACACATGGTCGGAGATCGATCGAAGCCTTTCTCTCTCATCTTGGAAGAGATCTGTTCCCAGAGATGCTTGTTCGATTTCGATGTGTTGAAGAGACCGTCCATGCATCTACGGAACTTGATTAGGCTGCGTGTCTCGTCTTGTACCCATGTCTCTGCTCTTTTCTTTGGAGCTTTGACTTCGTGATCGTCGCTGCTGCTTTCTCCGAGGAGAATCTGTTGTGTCTGAAGATGATGATGATGATTGTGATGTAGATCTAATGCTCCGTTGGAAGTGACATCGATAATCATGTCGCGTGTAGAAGATGAATTGGTGGTGTTATCGTCTTTGTAGAAATCACTTGCACGGGGCTTGTCGGAGACGAACATTGCGTAAGAGAAGAAGAGATGTGTGTGGAGACCGCAGCCAAAAAGGCTAAAGGCTCAAGCTTTTTTATTTATTCGCCTTTTTTTGTGTTTACAGATTTGGGTTTTGGATAACTACAATTTTAGAAATTATTTTAGATATTTTAAATTATTTAAATACCCAAAACATATTTAAATAAAATAAATTATCTAAATTTCGATTTTATTTTATTTTATTTTATTTGGAGTTTACAGCAAGTTGTGGTTTCAAATACTTTAATTCTTGCTTTATTAAATAAAACTTTAAAGTTTATTATTATTATTACACGTTGTTATGTAAATTTTCTACCACCGCCGGATTGGTTAATCAAACCGTTTTTATGTAATTTTTTTAAGTTGCAAAAAGAAAGGTTTATTATTATTACATGAACTAGCATACAACTTTATTCACCAAATAATCAAAAACTAAAAATGTACACAAAAAGGCACACAAAAGAAGCTAAGCAAAGAATTAAAGATGAATTAATTTCAATCCCATTGGCTCTTGACCTTATCAACATGTCTAAACTCATACGTTAAGACCAAACTCCCATCCATTCTCTTCAATTCAAAGCTCTCTACCAAAACATAACATTTATAACTCTTCCATTGCAATGAACCACCACCTTCAAATCTCTCCGATCTCTTAATAATGTTAGATTTTTGATCACCAATATTGTTTACCCACCCAAACTTTTCCTCTTCCCGTTTCATCCTCTCCACAACAACACTCCCAAGACCTATCTTCTTGTCTTGTTTCTCATCTCTTAATACACTAAACCAAACAACTCCATCTTCACTTGTCTCTCTCAAATCGGTTACTTGTCCCTCAAGCTTCACCACTTCTGTCTCTACTTCAACATCAACCACAACATTTTCTCCATTGTTAATATTTTCACATGAGAAAACTTGTTCCCATCTTTGTTTAAGTGTCATACTATAAAAAGTTGACTTCTTCATTTGATCTTTTACATTACCACCTTCCATGACAAACATGAAAGGAACATACCATTTACCTAACACAACACTCTTACTAGTAAGCTCTAAGTCTAAGCGAAGCTTCGTGTTGATACCTTTTGCATCATCTTGTAAACCAAAGTCATGAGAGTTTGAGTAAGCAACATACCAATTTTTTCTTTTGAGGTAACCCGGTGGAACACCATCAGAAGCCACAGAAGTAGCTGAGTAATAGCGAGACGATGATTTGTTTTGATGGATCTTGAATTGTTGGTATATGTCGTAAGGGTCTGCTTGTTGTGGCTTAGCTTCAGGGACATAAGTAAAGCAAAAACAGCTTGATACTCTTTCTTCCTCTTTTGCACTTGTAGTTGCTTTCCTTTTTTTTTTTGATAAAAAAAAAACTTTTTAGCTAATTAACAATCACAATACTATATAAATAAACTATTAGGCCTATAAGAGAATATGTCTATATAGAACTTACCCTGTGTGCTTGCCATGTCTTTGAATGACATAGTAGAGGTTAGAAGACAAAGGCTGATCAAGAACAGGTATGAACACAACAGGTGTTCTATATGTTGTCTGGTCCTGTCCTGCTCCAGTTGTGTACGTTGACGTAAGCTTCACGTTTTGTGGAAACGGTAAGCCTTTAAGACTAGCCTGGTAGCAATAACCAAAGCAACAAGTAGGTTGTGATTCTTCGTCTTGAATCACTATTATACCGGAGCTTGGACCTTCCGGTGGAAGCTTGCTTAGCTCCGACGGGTTTTTCTGATACTCCGATAAATTTCTTGTCACATACATTTTTTTTATATAGTTTGGTTCTTGATGATGATACGATGATTCTTGAATACTTTATATAGAAACATATCATGAATTGAAGGGTAAGCTAATTTCACAAGTTTTTATCTAAAGACTTTTTCAAGTATTTTGACTTTGAATAGTTTTATACACTTTTGAATTCAAAAGTTAAGACCTTGACTTGGTCTCACAAACTTACCATGAAGAATCAATCAAACAAGTTATTGAATTATGAAATAAGACTTGAATGTATGATACTTTCAAGTTATTTAACATAAACTTTCACAAAAGCTTTCATTAAATAAACATACCATAAGTTGTACACAAAACACACACAAAGAAGTTGAATAAACTCAATCCCACTTGCTTTTGACCTTATCAACATGTAGAAACTCATATGTTAACATCAAACTCTCATCCATTCTCTTCAATTCAAAGCTTTCTATCAATACATAACATCTATAAGTCTTCCATTGCGATCCATCGCCTTCAAATTTCTCGGTTCTCTTAATGCTAGACCTCTTCTCATCACCGTTTTTCGACCAACCAAACCTCTCCTCTTCCCATTTCATCCTCTCCAAGACTACACACCCAAGACCTATCTTCTCATTCTCTGAGACACTAAACCAAACAACTCCATCTGAATCCACGCCTTTCGTCTCTCGCGCTATCTTCTCTCCTTGAAGCTTAACCACTTCTTTTTCTACCTCCACATCAACTACAACCTTGCGTAGTTTATTATCAACGTTTTCGCAGAAGTACACCTCTTGAAATCTTTGGTTAAGTGTCATGCTATAATACATTGATTTCTTCATTTGATCTTTTGCTTTTCCTTCCTTTACAAACAAGAAAGGAACATACCATTTACCAACTACGACGCTCTTATCGAAACCATCAGGAAGATTAGAACGAAGATTCGCGTCTACTATGCCCTTTGCATCATCAATCAAACCAAAGTCTTCGGAAGCCGAGAAAGGAACAGTCCAACCTTTTCTCCTCAAAAACCGAGGTGGGATACCGTCCGAAGCAACCGATGTAGCGAAGAATTTACGAGTTGATGAACCTCTTTGATGAATCTCAAATTGTTGGTATATATCAAAAGGATCTAAAGGCCTTGGATCAGCACTAGGGACATAAGAAAAGCAAATACAACAAGAAACTCTGTCTTCTTCTTTTGCACTAACACATGCTTCTCTGCAAAAAAATTGAAAAGGAGTAAGCTTTAAGATTTTCTACAAGTATTTAGTCAGTGGCTAAAGATAACTCAAGCTAGAATAGATAAAAAAATCACCGTGTGTTTTCCGGTTCGCCTTATTACATAATAAAGATTAGAAGAAGGAGGTTGGTGAAGAACAGGAATGAACGCGACCGAGTCAAGTAGTACAATTCTGTCATCTCCGGCTACATTTCAAAACAGAGTTTTGGTAATAAACAGAGCAAAACAGAGGAATAACAGAGCAAAACAGAGGAGAAACAGAGAAAAAACAGAGTAATTTAGGAGTTGGCAAAAAAGTACTAACTTCTGAGTTGGTATTTGATGGTGACTTTTGTGTTCTGAGGTAAAGGCAAGCCATTGAGATTACAGTCAAAGCATTTGCCAAAGCAACAAGTAGGCTGTGATTCTTCGTCTTGAATCACCAATACGCCGCTGTTTGGACCTTCTGTTGGAAGTAATGTTAGCTCTGTTGGGTTTCTTTGGTATTCAGCTAAACGCTTTGTTACATACATATCTCTTCTTTTTTCTTTTGTTGATTCTCAAAATCTCATCGTTTGTATAAATATAAAAGTATCATAAGAACGTGCAAGGAAGTTTACTAACCTATTGTTTAACAAAATTAAATATAATCTAATCTTTGACCTAATCTCAAGTGTGAGTTAACATTTGTCAAAATCTTAGAGCATGTCGATTGGTGTTTCTTAAAGATATCTTAGCAGATGGACCCATTAAATAGTTAAGATTTAGATCTTATATTTCCTATTTAAGATCCGGATCTTAACTATTTAGTGGGCCTTTTGGATACATGGCGACTATGATTGATGCGTTTTTAATTATTTTATTATTTTTTTTTTTAAAACCAACTGTTCATGGTCCCAATGAATAGTTAAGAAATTTTGTGAGTTTCTTATGAGGATAATTTCCAACTTGTCAAAGATAGTACAATATATAACATTTGTCTGAAAATTCTTGTGACCGGTTCAAAATATAACAGTTTATTTTGTAGATAATAACAAATCACATTAGACAATGGATTGAGATTAAGAAAGCCTAAAAACATTTGTTTTTGAGTTTATCAAAGTGTCTAAACTCATATGTTAAGACCAAACTCTCATCCATTCTCTTCAATACAAAGCTCTCTATTAATACACAACTCTTCCACAAGCTTCCATCTTTTGGTTTCTCTAGTCTCTTAACCTCCTCCATTTCTCGGTCTTTATCGCCTTTGCTTCTCCATCCGAATCTCTCTTCTTCCCATTTCATCCTCTCAACAACCACTGATCCTAAACCAATCTTCTTGTCTCCAACACCAAACCAAACAAACCCATTTGCTTCAATACCTTTTGCAATCTCTTCTTGACCCTCAAGCTTAACAACTTCATCTTCTACTTCTACATCTTCTACCTCTTCCCATCTTTGTTCAAGTGTCATGTTGTAATACATTGATCTCTTGATCTGATCTTTAACATCTCTTTCTTTCACAAACATGAAAGGTACATACCACTTCCCAAGCACAACGGTCGAACCAAGTCCGGGAAGCGCCGTACGAAGCTCTTTGTTTAGTCCTTTAGCGTCATCTTTAAGCTCAACTTCTTGTGACATTATGTATTCAACAGTCCACTCTTTTTTCTTAAGGAACCATGGTGGCACACCGTCTTGCGCAAGAGATGTCGCGTGGTAATATCGCGATGATGGTTTCGTTTGATGGATCTCGAATTGTTGGTATAAGTCATAAGGATCTAGCTGTTTCGGTTGAGCTCCGCGAACTTGCTTGATACAAAAGCAAAATGTGCCGATATCATCTTCTTTAGCACTAGTAGACGCTTCTCTATTACCAAGAGTTTCAAGATTATTACATATAAGTTTCAAGATTCAAGATTATAATATATAAATTTCAAGATTCAAGATTCTCTATAATAAGGATTCAAGATTCATACCCTGAATGTTTCCCGCTTCGCCTAATAGCATAGTAATAGTTTGAAGATAGAGGCTTATCAAGAACAGGAATGAATATTATTGGGTCACAAGTACTATCATCTCCTCCTGCATTGAATCTAACGGCTAGCTTAAGGTTTTGTGGGAATGGTAAACCATTTTGAGAAGAGTCAACGACCACATACGACATGAAACAACATGTAACTTGTGTCTTTGAGTCTTCTTGGTCTCGGATTATCAAAACTCCAGAGTTTGGACCTTCAAGAGGAGCTTGTGTTGGATTCTTCTGGTACTCTGAGAAAAGCCTTGTAGTATACATTTTTTGTTATTCACTGATTTGTATTACTAATAAGATTTAAACCTAATCTTGTTATAGATCATACTTTATATAAGAGCTAATTCATATGGTGACTTGACTTTATTTGGATGGCACGTTGTAAGGAATTTCAAGGAAGCTTACTTCACCTACATATGATCTTTGACCACATAATATAATACTTAATGTTAACTAATCAATTCTCTACAAAATATCATAAACAAAGTCTGTCTTTCTGTATCATCAAGATTCTGACTACACACAATCATTCAAACCAAAAACTTACAGAAAGTCAACTATTTTGTTACAATATGACATATATATAATGGATGGATATTGGAGGGTAAAACAATCTTTTCTTATTTTCAATTTCTATTTAAAAGAAGTTTACATGAATTGAATGTAAAATGACATAAGATATAAAATAAAGATAAAAACTCATTTCAATATTGAATAGTCCTTAACTTATCAACATGCCTAAACTCATATTTCAACACCAAACTCTCATCCTTTCTCTTCAACTCAAAGCTCTCTACCAATACATAACATTTATAACTCTTCCAACGCGATGAGCCGCCTTCGAAACGATCCAATCTCTTAACCGAAACTCGATTTCCTTCGATCCTCTTCCACCCAAAACTCTCTTCTACACTTTCCATCCTCTCCACAACCTCTGATCTTAAACCTATCTTCTTGTCTTTCCCTTCATGATCTACGGCTTGGAACCAAACAATGCCTTTAGCATCCACATTCGTTCTTTCTACATCAATCTTTTGACCCTCGACGATAATCACTTCAACTTCAAGATCAAAATCAAGAACAACCTCAACACAATCTTGATTGTCAACATTCTCATACAAGAAAACCTCTTCCCATCTTTGATGAAGTGTCATCTTGTAATACATTGATATCTTCACTTGATCTTTTATGTCTCCTTCTTTCACAAACAAGAAAGGAACATACCATGTCCCTACAACAACGCTAACATCGAGGCCATGAAGCTTAGAACGAAGCTCCACGTTTAAACCCTTGGCATCATCTACAAGAAAGTCTTGTATTGTCGAAATCGAGTGTTCTACTGGCCAGCCTCTCATAAGGTATGCAGGGAGTATACCGTTAGGAGCAACGGGCTTCGCACTATAGTAAGAACAATAAGATGATGAAGTAGTTGCGAAAACGACTTGCTGGTGAATCTCGTAAGGATCTGGTTGTGGCTTCTTAGGCCAATGAACATGGTTAAACTTGATGCAAAAGCAACATGTGATTCTCTCTACCTCTCTTTCATTACTAGAAGATGATTCTCTACATAAACCATAACTCAAAACATGTTCATTCAAGATTCTTGAAAACATTGAATATTAATGATATGTAAGTCATATAGTACCTTGAATAATAACCGGACCGTTCATAAGTGTAATAACGGTTAGAAGATAGAGGTTGACCAAGAACAGGTATGAACACGGCAGGATCACGACGAACGGTGTCGTTGTGTGAACCGTGGTTATGTATGACGGTCAACGCTGCGTTTTGCGGAAACGGTAAGCCTCTAAAGAGAGTCTCGTTGCATAAGCCAAAGCAACAAGTGGTCAACGATTCTTCGTCTTGAATCACCAGCACGCCGGAGTTTGGACCTTCTGGTGGTTGTTTCTCAAGTTCCAACGGGTTTTTCCGGTACTCCGACAAAGACCTTGTTACATACATGTTGTCGTGTTTTTTTTATCATGAATTGTGTTAACATGTTTATAGGTTACGAAATATGGTTGACTTTTGGCGAGTCAAAACTTATGCGTTGACTTTTACATATAACACAAAGTCAAAAGTCAAGCAAACCCCAAAGGATTGTACGCCAGATTCAGCTAGGCCATGGATAATAAAAACAGTATACAAAGTTCTACAAAGACAACAATGAATAAGAAGAAATACATTACCGATCTAACCAGTTCATATCTATCATTCGCCAGATCGGGTCAAAGAGGTCCACACACAAAGAGAAAACATTATCTTTACGGTTTCTTTTCAAGCTTCTTTACGCGTGATCCTGTGGATAAGAAGAAGACGAAACCAGAGAGAAACAATGTTAAACTGATATGTTTCAAACAAAGAATCTCAAGTTTTGATCATTTTTATACCTGAAGCAGTAGATTCCAAGAGCTTCAGTGATTTCATGGATGACCGATGTCGCAAAGTGCATGTATAACGACACTGTTTAGCATCAATACAATGTAGGTTAAGAGTGAGAACACAACTCACTGATGAAAAACAGCTAAAAAGTATTATTTATTTAGTTTTAGTAGCAAACCTGTGAATATACAGTAGCCAAGAAGAACCCATAATTCGTCTACTAGAGGAACTCTGAAATATGAAGTTTATCGGGTTTTTAAAACACAACAACACGATGAAGATTGTGCAGACAAAGTAAAGAAGAAGAGAAAAAACATACCCATCATTTAATCTCGCAGTTAGAGCATTTGCGAGTGCAAAGGGAAGATAGACAAGAGACTGCATATTTTGAGTTAAAAAGATCTCATAAGCATACATTTCCGAAAAACCAGTAAGGAGAAATTTGTGAGAGATACAGTTGTCAGATTTACCATGCACATGTTTGTTTTCAGTCCTTTTGGCTCATCACACAAGTGAGCAAGAATCATCCTTCCCTGAAAAAAAAAAACATAAAGACTCTTTTGCGTTACAACTTTTCTTAATGATTGTAAGTAGCATTTGATCGATAACTAAGAAATCAAGACTTACTACTAGAAATCCAAATGCAAGTCCAGTTCCAAGTACAACTAAGTGAGGGTATGTTGCTATGAGATTGATTGGAGACAAGTAATCCCTGTAAAGAAATAAGATAAATAAAACAACGAATGAATGAGAGAAAGGTCGAAAGTCTTCTCAAAAGAGAATAAAATTAAAGACTTACCATATCAAAACTCCTCCAAGAAGAACAACGAACGGATACAACTGCATTTCAGAATCAAACAAAATATTAATTTACAGAGTTAATAAGTATTTATAAACCGATTGGTTAGGAGATTACCATAGCTAATGCTAACACCATGCTCCCTTTTCTTGATTGAACAACTTTGTACACATTTGTTACGCTGCAAAAACACAAACACATAAATCCGCTTAGAAAAAGGGAACTTCTCAACTTTAAACGACTCTTTGACTGAATTTTAAATCGCATTATCATTGCACAGGATTGTTCAAGTTTGAAAGACTCACTTGAACGCGACAGTTGGTATAACAGCAAAAGCGATCATCATGCATAGTACTGCTCTTGAAGTTCGGATTTCTAAATCAGAAAACAACCAAAGGACATAAAGAATAAGCTTTAAGTATGAAAAGTAAGAAAACAGAGCAAGAAATAATGCAGGAGATATTATTACCATTCACGAACGGCATCCAACTAAACAATGATATGGACTTTCCCAATTGGTGAGCCCACCATTCAGCACCTTCAGAGATAGAAAATTACAGAAAAAATCAAAACCAATTATCGAAAATAAACACATTATACTATAGTGAAGTTTTCAAGGATTTGCAGACAAGTAAGAAGCATACCGACAACAGCTGTGAAGAAGTGGCTGACGTATATAAGAGCAAGACCCTCCGTAGGTCCATTGATGACTGGAAGAATAAGTGTGTTGGTGAAATAGCTATAGAAAAATAAGAAGAAGTATTAGAAAGTCTTTAACATTTTTACACAAATATTAATGAAACAAATGCAGGAAGTTAGAAGCAGCACTTACTGTTCCCATGTAGCTCCATAGAACGGAATAGCTGAAATAACCCAGAACCAGAAAGTATCTCTTCCACACATTGCTGTGCTCCCAAATGCCATGGCTTCAAACTATTTTTTTTTATCATCAAACCTTTAGCATAGATCCTAGGAGGTGTAAATAAAAGGAAAACAGGGTTGTTAAGAGCATACCGCGCAGGCAAGTGCGTCACAACCTGCAATATTGTAACTCTTGTCAGCAAAATCTAGAAACAAACTGAAGACTAATAATAAAAGGAAGGAGATGGGAAACTATAATCACCATGATCGAAGAGCTCTCCTAGGGGGCTAGATGAATTTGTCCTTCTTGCTTGCTTCCCATCAACTGCATCGAATGTCTAATAAAAATACCAAAAATTTCAGGACAAAAAAGGCTTAAACCACATTCACAAGCAGGTTAGAAAAGACAGTTACTCAATTGAAGAAAGAAAGATGCTGACCTGATACAAGAATAGAAGTAAACCATGTGCAAAGTGAACCCATCGTGGAGGAGGCGAATCCAAATGAGGTGAATATATCTGAGAAAGAAATGTAAATCAATATGCAGAACGCACCAACAAGAAAACAACCAAATGCTTCAAGCGACAAGAGAACAAGACAATGACAAATGACTCACATATCCAAGCAGAGAAGATGTGACTAGAAACATGAACCCCATAAGCGTTATCTGCAAAAACAAAACAGAAAACAAAAGCCATTAACTCAAAAACAATGACCAAAACCACACAAAGCAAAAAAAAAACGAACAAATAGAAAGTACTTAATACCATGTTTGGTCTGGATATGGTACAAAGGGAAGTAACAGAGAAGATAACACATGAAAACACAAGTAAAGTAAAAAAAACAAAAGTCAGATTTCTCATTAAATCTCATCATCAAGTAAAACAAACTAAAAACAAAAGGATAGACTTACGGCATCCAAAGAGGGAAGACTTTGACAAAGCGGGTCCAAAAAGGTTGAAGAACGTATTTGGCGAGATAAGAGTGATCCACTCCACTGTATTTATACCTATGAAGCGCTGCTACACCATGTGCTCCTATGTAACCCATTCTTCTTTTACTCTCTTTTCCTTATTCAAACACACACACAAAAAAAGAACAAAGCTTTAATCAATTTCTCAAATTGGGTATTGAGATTCATGTCAAAACTCAAACTAAAAAGACATTAAAGCACGGATCTTTGGATTCTCACAGGTCACTTTTCAGATACCCTAACGCTAAATCGAGATAATGGGCATAGGCTAAAGTACAGAAAGACGAAAACTTTGCTCGAATTGAGACCTAAATGAGATTTGGAAAAAATCCTGATTTTGGATTTGTTTGTTCAGAAAATCGATTAGGAGATAGGGTACTTACGATGGTTCGGTGGTTAATGGCGGCAAAATCAGAGACGAGTCTTACAAGTATGTATCCGTGTCTGAAAAGAGAGGGCGATGTAATGTATCTCCGTGTCTGTGTCGTGCCCTAAAGAAAGTGGAGAAGCGGCACGAGAGGACAGAAGCAAAAGTGAGAGGGCTTCGCGTTTCTTCCGCGTTGTGTTTCTTTATTTTCCAACCATAAAATAAACCCACACGTATTTATAATACATAAAATATTCGACGGTATTAAAGGAAAAGGAAATTTACCGTTGACCCAAAAAATGGATATCGAAAATTACCGTTGACGGTAAAAAGGAAATTCAACCTTTTGTGTTTCTAAATTTTCAAGAAACACTTATTTGATGTTTAAACAACAATTAAAAAAGTGAAAAAAAAAAACAACAATTAAAAAGAGTTGGATTCATATTCTTTTTAACTCCACTTTTTTTGTTCTTAAATAAAACCAAATTGTTTTCTTTTACAATTATAGATTGAGATTCATGAACAACAAATATTCTGAAGAAACAAATCTGAAGTATAACTATCACATAGGCCATAGATTAAATATTAAAAACTCTATTACCATCGTTACTTTCATTATTTCCAAAACCCATTTGGGTAAAACTAAAAAATCAATATGAAAAAAAACCATACTGATTCAACATTTAGTCAGATTTACCACATTCTCCAGCAAATTTACACCAAACACACACAAGTCAATAACTCAATCTTGAATGAAAACGAACTGTGCTCTAGGCGAAACTCGCGGGTACCTTAGCAATTCAACAACCATATCCATTTTCGCATCTTTATCCGATAAGCTCGATGTTACAACGACTGATTCCAAAACCGGAGATGTTCCAAGCAAGAATCTTATAAACTCCAACTCGTTTCTGATGCCCGAAACGTCTGTCATCTTCACGGTTTCAAGGCTCGGGAGTTTGTAGTCGAAATAATCTCTTTCGAAAAGGTCAAATCCTTCTTCTTCAAGAGGGAATAGTTGGATCGGTGAAGCCTAAACAAAGTTCCAACAAAATAATTAGTAGGATAATAACATTTTTAATGGTCACATTGTGGAACTTTGACAAAAGAGAGCTTAATATACCGAAACTTTGAGCTCTTTGAGGTTAGGAGAGTGAGTGACCAAACGAAGCAGAACAAGTACCTCGTTGGCATCTTCAAAGCTTACTTGGTAAAGCTCTATTGTCTTAAGATGAATGTAAGTTATTGGAAGCCTTCCCGGGTCATCTCCTATGCTCAAGTACTGAAAATCAAAGGAAATATAGATATTATAACTCTTTGAATACCGATAGTTTTCAATATTAAGATGAAAGCGAAAGTTACCTTTGTGAAGTAGATATAACCGACGAGCTTTTCAAGAAGGGGCACGCCGCCAAGGAACTTAACGAGGTTATAATCAAAACTCTGCTCAAAATTAGTAACATCCTCATGCATATACATAGAAACCGATATAGCAACTAGCTTAGGCGTATTCTTGAGGAAAATGTCTTTGAATTCTCCGTCTAGATACAAGTACATTAGATTCGGAGCAGAGATACTCAAAACTAAACTGTCAAAGTAAGACAAAGACAAGAACTCGAGAAGCGGACACCCCGAGATCAAGCTTTCAATAACCTCAGGAAGCACAAGAATCTGGTGAAGGTTAAGACTTTTCAGAGACGAGAACCCTTTGAAACGCCGAGGCGGATCGAACTCGCAGTGACAAAGCTCCAAACGGGTAAGCTTCGAACAGTTAAAGAGACAAGAAGGAACCCTAAACTCTCCTTCGCCTAGCTCGAGAACAAGCTCCTTAACACCGTTCCTCGAGAGGAAAAGCAGCCACTGGTCAATGTCGGGACGGCATAGCAAGAAAGAAGTGGAGAGCTGAAACTTGTGTATAGGTCCTTGGTGAAGGAGAAGCACACCGTTAACAAACCTGACAAGACTGTTTTCGACAACGGCACGGTCATGAGATACTGATACACATTTCTCATCAAAGACAAGATCAGTAATCGTTGACCATTTATATCTCCATTTAGTAGACAAGACGCTTGTTCTTATAGCATCTCTCAGAGAAAGACGAGTGAGTATGTTCTCGATTATTATCTGAGGTAAATCGCTTATGAGATCCGTTGATTCACACATCTAAAACAAACAAACACACATACGAATCAAATTCGATTTCTATAGAAAAACCCTCTTAGAATCTTAAGAAACCCTAGAAATCAACCCACGAAAAATCGACCATTGGTTGCACGAAAAAGGTCGTAGATTTCGATGCAATGCAACAAAACAGAGAGACCCGAGATTGATTTACAGAGAAAGAGAAGGAAAAATCAAACCTTTTTGTTTTTCACGAGCGGCGGTTAGGAGGAGGAGGAGGAGTCGTTGATCGGTGAAGAAGAAGAAGAAACAGAGAAATACAAAAAGATCGTAGCTTTCGCACCCATCATCGTTGTATTACACTTTTTGCGATTTAGCGATTTTAAGCCTTAATTTTGTATTATTATTCAAAAGGACAATATATTATTTTTTTCTCAAACTGTGATTTTTTTTCTCTAATTTCCAACGTGGCATAATTAACAATTGAAGCATACCCACAACATTGTCTTTTACATATAGAATCTTTAGTAGAGAATTGTATAGACAATGATGAGTAGTATATACTATACTATATAGTAAGAACATGAATATACTTTTTAAGTTTTTGATAGATTATGATCTTGGTACTCATAAAAAACATAAACTTGAATATCTACTAACATAGTTTATATATTAATAATATCTCTTCTTCATTTGTAATTTTGGATTCTATGGTTTTGTCCCATGAAAGTAAAATGATAGTACTATAACTTAATACAATAAAGGGAATATTTGAACGATGAATTCACAAAACTACACCTTTCATCCATTCCTTTACAAAACTTGACCTAATTAAATTTTTTCATATATTTACACATTTTTAAAATTTTAAAAACTTGATTTACCTTTTAAAATATTATCAAAATTAAAATATTTTCATTTGGGTTCGCTAATTAGTGTTTATGGTATAATATTAAGGGGTAGAATTGTGTGGTATAGTTTGTTTGGATTTAATTTTGAATGTTTAGATATATTTTTGTGAAATAATCTTGAAATTGTGCAGTTTTTTAAAATGTAATTCAAATTGTGTAGTTTTGTAATTATCTGATAACTTGCATATTTTACACATTTTACTTTAGGTTATGCATTAGAACTCATTCATTTAGGTTGCATTTAGTGTCATATAGGTTGCATTTTGGTTTGTTTTGTGTATTTCAGGTTTTGGAGCATAAAGACGGCGAGATTGATGAATTTAAGCCAAAAAAGAAAGCGATACACTTGCATCGGCATGTTGTATCGGTTTCGTTGGCCGATACTCCCGACGAAGGTTTCTTTGAAGTCCGTATCGGCCAAGCATATCGGTTTCTGGAGGCCGATATAGAAAAAGAAGTTTCACCGAAGCTTGTATCGGCCAACCGTATCGGTTTGGAGTGGCCGATACAAGAGAAAAAGACCCAAAAGACACGTATCGACCTGTCGTATCGGCTTAGCCTGGCCGATACGAAGAAAACGAAGTTGAAGGAAGATTGCCGAAGCGCGTATCGGCCGACTTTGTATCGGTTTGCTTTGGCCGATACAGCGAAATTTTAAATTAGATTTGGTTTTTGCTATGTAAAAAGGAAAACCGGATTGCTTTTTGGTTTCCTTTATTTTATTTATCGGTTTAGACTTTTTATTAGGGTAAAAACAGGCAGCCACGATGGATCATCTTTTATCTTAGTTTTGTTTTTGTTTTTGAGACTGAAAAAGGATTTCTTGGTGATTGCTTCTTGGCCACCTTGTAATCTTCATCATCATCATTGAATAAAAGATTTCTTTACCCTTTTGTTCTCTTTGTTTATTTGTTTATGCTTATGGTTTCCTTGAATCAAATTGTTATGAATCTCAATATGATTTGTGAGTAGTTTCAAATAGACAATTGGGTTAGGGTAAAAAGGGGTTTGATTGAATCTAGGATAGATAATTGTCTAAAACTTAATAGATTGAAAACTTTAGTCTTTGGTAACAGCCTTAAAGCTTTAATCGAGTTGGCCATTCGATTATCGAACCCAGGAAGCTTTATGAATCGAGAGATTATAAAGCTTCTTGAACAATTACCTTAGAACCAAGCCTAGTTTAACCGAGAGATCTGTGTTAATAAGCTTGGTGGTTAAAATTAATTTGTCCTTAAAGTTTCTCGACGATTAAACTATCCAAGACATTGTTTTAGTTTAATCGTTGAGAAAATGATCATTGCCACGAGAGTGGATTGATCTAAAATCGTTTTCAAAACCTTAAAATAAATTTTATAAAAGACAATTTGAAATCCGAAAGCTTAATCATCCTTTAAAACACCTTAACCTGATTGTTTAGCATTTTATAAACCTTTCAAAACCTTTAATTCTCGTTTTTTCGTTTTGTTAAATTTTCGGTTACAAAAACATCAAACAAACAACCCTTTTGATCACACTTAAACTGAGTTTGTTTCGCATAAATTCAAATACATTGTTTGCTCCTGATTTGGTTTGACATCTTAAATACTACATTAAGATATTAAATTTAACGAGGGTAAAATCTCGTTTATCATTATCGCTAATGAATCTGAGTTAAATTAGTTAAAGGCTTTTGTCTACGCATGTTCTCTCGTCGGTGTTAATACTACTAAATCCTTTTCTTCTTTTCTTCTCAATTCTCATTTTTCTATTTTTATTAACAAAAAAAGAGAAAAAAACATTTTTTATAAATGTTGTGTCGATGATGCAATGTTTCGATATATTTGAGAGTCACATCGAAACAAGAAAAGGTTACGTTCCCTAGGAGTTATGAAAAGCGTTGACATTGAGATGCCAAAATTTGACTTCTCTTCATCGATATTTCCTTTTTTCTTCATGAAACGCCTATTTCTCTAACAGCATTTATGATTTATTCAGCCGCATCTTTATTATTCAATTAATATAATAAAGTCAAAATATCTTTTAATTCAACATATATAATATAAAAGAACACACTTTATTTTGTACTCTTCATTATCTTAAGAGAGAAGAAGAAGAAGAGGAAGAGGAAAGAAAAAGAAAGTGAAATAATTATGAAGAATCAGAAAAGTAAAGTGTTGATCTACTTCTTGTTCACACTAGTTTTGCTTTTAAGCTGCATGGCTTCAAGTGTTATTACAACAAGTGAAGATGGTTTTGCTTCTCCTAAACAATCTCCCTCTTCCACTCATGTAAGTCTCAATTAGTTTTTCTTCTCCTTTTTAATTTAATAATTAATGATATATATATGTGAAGAATGATTTTGAGTTAATAGATTTTGATTAGCCCTCTTTACTTTAATTTTTTTATTTCTCATGAATCTATTATATAAGTAGGAGAAAGAATTAAGTGGAGAAGTGGAGTGCAAGGGTTCAGATAGTGAAGAAGAATGTCTTGTTAAGAAAAGTGTAGCTGTTCACACTGATTACATCTACACACAAGATTTAAACCATTCTCCTTGAACACAATAACTATTAGTACTCTTTATGTGTTTTGTTTTACTTAGTACTACAAGGCTATAAGCCAAGTCTCCTTGATCATGTGTTTAAGACTTTATGTTCTTTGTTCTTTAATTTTATGGAGAATTACAAAACTACATCATTTGAATTACAGTTCACAAAACTACATCATTTGAATTACAGTTCACAAAACTACATCATTTCAAAAATATTTCACAAAATTACACATAAATACTCAAAATTAAATCCAAATAGACTCTACCCACACAATCCTACCTATTTAATATTATACCCTAAACATTAATTAGCGAACTCAAATGAAAATATTTTAATTTTGGTGATTTTTAAAAAGGTAAATCAAGCTTTTAAAATTTTGAAAGAGTGTAAATATGTGAAAAAGTTAAATTAGGTGTAGTTTTGTGAATAAATGGCGTAATTTTGTGAATTCCTCTTTAGTTTATGTCTTTCGTTATTCAATTGGGTTACTTAACAAAAGAGTTCAAATGGGCGTTTTTGAGACAAACGAATATTGAGCTTTTTGTTTAATTGGAATAAGCCCAAATTTGAGTAATTAAACACGTACAAGGTTAAAAAGACGAGAATACAACACCAAGTGGTAAGTGATGTATAAAAAATTACAACTTTACTATAGTCTAAAAGAAGGACTATAACATAAGAAATTAATGCGCATGATCATCATTAATATTCTTTAAGTAACTCAAGTTGGCTAAAAGAAAGAGATAGATAATAACATTATTATAAAACACTATATCATAATATAACAATCATTATCAAAATCTGCATTCTTGACATAACTAGCCCATTACCAAGATCGTATCATTCAATCTAATATCGAATCTTGAAGCTCTCTTACAAAAAATTTATCGTCTTCGTTGTTACACTTAATCTCAGAGATAAGTAATCTAAGATCAAAAGTTTCCTCTTTAAGCTTAGTGTTCTCTTTCAAGACAAGTTCATGGCTTTGTGATACGCGGTTTAGCTTATCAATAAGACAATGGTTATCAGTACGTAGTCTTATCACTTGAGACCAAATCTCATCAAGATGTCTTTGCTTCCTCATCCTTGACCTACGTGCAGATTCTCTATTAGATATCATTCTTCTTTGTTTCCTCTCGTCAATGATCATGATGCTTTGTTGGTGGTGATGATCTTCGTCTGATGTTGATGAGTTGTTGCTTGTCATTAGATCTTGACCGTTGGATGATGAAGAGTAGTTGTTGATCAAACCGTTGAGATAGTAGAAGGAAGAAGAAGATGTAGGAGAAGAAGGTATGTTGAAGTAGTCGGAGTCTATGGTTTGTGTTTTGTTATTATAGTTTTCCGGTGATAGATATTGAAAGTATCCGGTGACTTTTGCCGGAGTTGTGTTCATGATCTTTAATTTGCTTTTAGTATAAAATGTGTGTTTTGATAAAGAGAGATTTGTTTTTGAAGTGAAGAGGAAGAGAGGGATAATTAAGACCATAAATATTGGAGGATTTAAAAGTGGGTTTTAAAATTTTAGGCCCAATTAAATAAATCAAAAATGAAAATAAGCTAAGAGACAAGCTCTCCAAACTCTTGTTTCATGACCGCATCCAAAAAAAAAAAACCCCTTTTTTCACCTCTTTTGGCGATTCGAGAAAATTTTCCGGTGAACCAAATCGCGAAATCCGCTCAGGCCGACCAAATTAGCTTCTTCCGACGATGAAAAAGGACCTACATGACTGGATTTGATGGTGGGTGGTTGAAGCACACAAATTTTCTTTAGCCGCGAACAATTGTTTGAGGTAGTGTTCGATTTAGGTTTGTAATCTTTGATTTAGGTTAATTGTGTTCGATTTTAGGTTGATAGTGTTCGATTTCGGTTTATAGTGTTTGATTTTAGGCTTATATGTGCTTCTCATTTTTACGGAATCGCCTTTTAATCTAAAAAGGGTTTGATCATAACTGAGATTATGTCTGCATCAAGATATATATGATTTGTTGTGTTGTGTTCTTTAAATTATTCTCACTATGAGCAATGTTATGAAGAGATTGTTTTAGATTTGGTGATTTTCTCTGATAATGATCATAGTCACGTGGTGTTGTGGCTGGAAGCTTCAGGCAAACACAACAATATTTTACAAGCTTCACATTGGTGAAGTTTTGTCTACTGTTCCCACCATTGGTATCTCATATTTTGCTTTAAACATTTGGATTTGGTCTCTGTGATCTTCTTCTCATACATGTTATGTAATGGAGTGATGGTGATTTTGATAATTTCTTTACACAAGTTTCAATGTTGAGAAAGTTCATTACAAGAATGTGGTAAATGTTTAAGTCTTTGTAAGATAACAAATGTTAAAAAAAGTTTTCTTTGGTAATTTTCATTTTTAAAAACCATTTAAGAGTTCTACCAATAATACTCATTTTTTATTAATATCATTATCAAATCTTTAACCTTTTTTTAATATTAATTTTTTGGCTAAGAACCCAAATTGGGTTTTACCAATGTTCATGCTCTAAGGGTTTTATAGAGGTGGGGGAATAAAGAATGAGACGTGTAGAAAAATTAAATGGATTTATGCATATTGTAATATGTAAATCTGTTTAAAGAGATTGGTTTATTTTTAAAAGATAGTTGTAATAGCATGCTTGGTCTGTGATACTAATACACGATCCCGTAAAAATACATATTTAATTAATGGTTGTAAATAAATATTTAACAAATAGTATTATGTTTTTGAAACTTGTTTTTTAGAACCACAAAGTTAATTGTATTTAGGGGTAAACTAACATATTATTTTAGAAAGTCATATGTCATATCACCAACTATATAGCAAATAGCAATCATAGTTTTCATTTTTGTAATAATAGCCTAAATAATTTTATTTTCATCATACAAGACAAAATTAAAGTACATTGCTATAGTGTTTTTTTTGTTGAAAAAGTACACCGTAGTTATGTCGTAATTTTTTGTATAGTTATGTCGTAATTTTTGTATAGTTTATGTACTTATTACTGCACCTAGTACAAACTCCTTTTGGGAAAAAAAATTCACTATTGCGCATGGAAAAATTATATATTGCCTGTGAAAAAAATAGAAGGAGCATAAAAGGTGACGTTTCCACTTGCTACTATCTATTCCAAAAAGTCTTTTGTATTTAATTTTTATGATTGAAGAATTCGAAATGTAGATTCATTTGAAGAATTTGCATATACTATGTTAAAAGTAATATTTGTAAATCATGAAGAAAAAAAAGAGAAATACTTGTAAACTAGGTTATGCGGAGATACGTAAATCTAAAAGGGTCAATTAGTTATCTGGACATAGAAGACTTCAAAATTAGGTAGAAGCTGTTTTGTTGTTTTTCTTTAGTTCTGACAACTCCTGCAAATTTAATGTTGACGAAAATACCCTTCTGACAACACTCTGCCATCGCCGCGCAAGAGAGATAAGGGGACAAGATTACTGTGCTGTGCAGAGGGAAAAGCTGCGCGCAATTAATGCAGAGATTTGGGCGATATGTAAATGAGATATTTTCGCGATAACCCAGATGTTATCCGCTGACATCATATATACGAATGTTAATTAATATATAAAACTTATGATAACTTGTGGTTATTATATAAGAATCGATGTTGTTACCATTAATGGTAGCGAAAGAAGAACACTTTTAAAACATAAATCTCCATTAAACACTAGGAACAAAGAAAAAAATTAATACACTAATCATTGAAGCAATAAAATCAGAGCAATAACTACAGCTTGTTATAAGGTATGAATAACAAACATTTATAGCTCATTCCAACAAATTCAGATAAACTGGATAGTATTAGATACTGTTCGCGAAATAAGATAACATATATGTTACTTGTTACTTATACGCAGAATCATTGATGGCTATTATGGTAATAGTAGCAAGAGGACATTGGGTGAAGGATACTGATGGGTGTTTTGATCACGTGGTGACATCAGAATCAGCCTTTGATCACGTGTTGCTGACGGAAACAACCAAACTGTGTGAGGCTGGTAATATAATTAAAGCGACGTACGAAGCTTAAAGCGGCCATTGCGTCGAGCGTCGTACAAATGGCCGGCTCGGGTCATCGGTCCGGAGTGGAGAACCATGAGCCCAACATATATCTTAGACGACGATGGGATGAGTTTGTTTATGGCGATACATGCGGATTTACAAGAAATTACACTCTGCGTGAAGGTTAAAAAAGGTAACCGCATCTTGATGTCAGATCAAAAAGATTTCTTCCGCAAACGTGGCACCTCTGCTATGACGATACCTGATAAGTATTGGTGTAGCCGGCAACGATATTTATCGCAGCCTACAATAAGAAGTAGAAATCAGGGTGGTGTTGTTATAAGAGATGTGGAAGAAGGAAGTATAAGACAAGTAGACGGTGAGACGAAAGGGGGAGAAGGAAGTGCAAGGCGGGATAAGGGACGAAGATTGACCAGCAAAGAAAAAGGAAAACAGCAAATAGAAAGCAAAAGTGGAAGCCCAACAAGCCAGCACAAAAGAAGGTCAGTGGTGGAAGCATGGTTGTGCGGAAAAGATAGAGTTGTGGAAGAAGTTGGAGATTCAGAGACCGATAACAATAATGTTAGCGCTAACATAAATTGTAACGCTAACAATATTGTTATCGGTGAGGAGCAAGTACATGCTGAACCGAACACCACCGCCATAGAAGAAGGGGAAACTCTGGATAATGATGGAAACCTCAAAGAAATGCTAAAGGCGGTGGAGGAAATGTTGATGTGGCTTAACGAAAACAATAAAAGCAATGTACATAAAAAGGATTCGCTGTTTGAAACGCCTAGAAAACTATTTGGTGGTGATGATAGTTCACAATATACCCCATCGACAGCGCAAGAACTAAGAGATAAGCACGAGATATTGGCGAGGTGGAAGGAATTGTTGTCAACTTCAACGGTGATAAGCTTGGTGAGAGAAATGATATGGATGAAGAAAGTTTACAACCAATAGCAAGGGCATTGACTTTCAGTGAGATAAGTAACAACAATATAGATCTAGATGGTGCCTTGCAGCTAACACTACGTGTTGCCACACCGATAAAAACCACAATATTGGTTAACAAAAAACCGGCACCGGAGTACTACAATGTGAGTAGCGCGGACAATTCATCGTACGACATGCGAAGCGCAAACGATTCAAGACCGTTGGAAAGTGATTATCACACAGAAGAAGATCCTGTAATGAAACGTTTATCAGGTAACTGTATAATATCAGATAACAAATTAAATTAATCAACAAAGGATGCCTGATGTTAATATTGTTTATGTATGTTTAACAGAAATAGGACATTGTGAGTACTACTCTTCATCATCAACATCTGATCCTGACGGTCCAATTCATATTCCGCCCCAAATACGAAAATATTGGGGGGAGTCAATGGCTTTGGAAGAAAGACATTCGCTACCTAACGTAGATGTTGGAGGTCCATCACGGACATGCGTATTATCGAACAATAAGCTGTTCCAACCGTACTTTATGATAGAGATGCACCGCCGTACGTGGATGAAGCAGCTGAAAATGGTAAATCTTGCTAATAAAATATTTATGTTTTAACATCAATTGATACATGTTAGCTGTAAATATGTTAATATTAATATATAATTTTAGTATTATATATCTAATTATTAAAAGCTAACTATTAGTATTATATGTTAATATTAATGGTAATGTGGAATAATTAACCGATAATATGTTAATTAGCGGATAATAAAATAATTAAGCTGCTAGTTTGTAACTTGATCGTAATAAGTTGTGACTTGTTTCTTTACAAAAACACGAAACTCTCCACGGGGCAATATACGATGCCGACTATGAAGGTGACGATTTATTCCTTGGTCGTGTGTTCAAGAACAAAGATGATTGTGCTACAAAGTTAGCGATACACGCGATTCGTAGAAAGTTCCATTTCATATATGCAAAATCCAAGCCAACAATGATTAGTAGTATGTGTGGGCAACACTTGTCCATGGAGGGTATACACCGCAAAGATGGATAACGGCGAATGTTACGAAATAAGAAGCATGACATTACACCACACGTGTAGCGTTGATGCTCGTGGTGATTTTCATAAGCAAGCATCAACCGGTATTATTGGAAAATTGATGAGGGCTAAATACGTTGGATGTGGAAGAGGGCCAAAACCAAATGAGCTAAGGAGAATGTTGCGTCAAGAATTTAGTTTGAATGTTTCGTATTGGAAAGCTTGGAGGGCAAGGGAAATTGCTATGGACAACGCGATGGGTTCAGCACGTGGGAGCTTCGCCCTAATACAACCTTATTTCAAAAAGCTTAAAGAGACAAATCCGAACTCCCTTACGACAATTGAGACGGATGTCGTGTCAAATGGGGTCGAACGATTCAAATATCTTTTCATGGCGTTGGGAGCATCCATACAGGGTTATGTGTCAATGAGGAAGGTCGTTGTTATTGACGGAACTCATTTACGTGGGAGATATGAAGGCTGCCTTGTAGCAGCTAGCACACAAGACGCAAATTTTCAAATCTTCCCAATTGGTTTTGGTATCATCAATAGCGAGAACGACGAATCTTGGACATGGTTCTTGAACAAACTTTCTGAGATTGTACCAGACTCGTATGATTTGGTATTTGTATCGGACAGGCACTCGTCAATATACCACGCAATCAAAAAGGTACACTCATCATTCATTTAATACATATCATGTACTACTACATATACACGATATCTCAAATAATATCGGCTAACTGATGTACATATAATTTTAGGGGATAACAGAAATAATATCCGAAAGTAGGAATGTCTCAAATAATATCGTTGAGCAGATGTGCAAATTTGTTTGACATTATCAACATTTACAATGTTTTTACCAGGTATATCCAATGGCATCACACGCAGCTTGCATTGTGCATCTACAGCGGAATATTGTATCGATATACAAAGATTCTGTGCTAAGCGGATTGGTATCAGTCGCCGCTCGGGCATACCGGATAAGTGATTTCAACCGAGTGTTCGCACAAATACGAGAGGCAAACGCAGGTTGTGCCGAATACTTGGAAGGTATAGGTTTCGAACATTGGAGTAGATCACATTTTGTCGGTAACAGATACAACGTCATGACAAGCAACATCGCTGAATCAATTAACAACGTCCTTACCATGGCGCGCGATTATCCGATAATTTCAATATTAGAGACGTTACGTACAACACTCGTAACGTGGTTTGCTCTAAGGAGGGAATCAGCGGATGCTGATGACAATATCCTGCCACCTAAGGTTCAAGAAATGATTATAGAAAAATATGAAAAAGGAGCAGGATACCATGTCGCCAAAATAGGAGATGGCCTTTATGAGATACGTGATGAGACCGAAGCAACATTTGCTTTGTTCATACGTGGGAACGCACATGCACATGCCGTGAATTCCAGCTGATCACAATCCCATGCGCCCATGCTATAGCTGCAGCAATACGAGAGGGCTTAAAGGTGGAGACTCTAGTTGATGTACACCATACAACACCTTTCTTAAAACTAGCTTACCAAGGTATAATAATGCCGGTTCCTGACATGAATAATCTTGCACCATCGCCAAATGATATGGGTGGAGGCAAATTGGCTCCACCGTACGTTAGGAGACCGTCAGGACGTCCTAGGAAAAGAAGGATACCATCGAGAGGGGAGTTTAAGGTACAGTAAATGTTATCAGTTAACATATGTTGTGGTGTTAATAAATATGAAAATAAATACGAATGCGTTATCTTGTAGAGGTCAAACAGAAAGAGGTGCACAAGGTGTCGGAGCTTAGGTCACAACATGGCCACATGTCGTGGGCCTGTGATGGTATGAAACTGCATTTCAAGTTTTAAATTGGATAACGTAATCATATCAGTGTCTACTTGGATAACAAAAGTGTTATCGATTTATAAGTTGGACACACTCATGCAAGACTTATTTATCATTACATGGTAACGGTGCTGTTATCATTACACGATAACTGTATTGTTATCCTTTAATCATATCAGTGTCTAATTGGATAACAAAAGTGCTATCGAGTTATAAGTTGGATAACAAGAAAATTATCATATTGTGAAATAAAGTTATTAACATCTATATACATGTAATCTTATAGGAACATTGACAACGCAACTTGAAAAATCTAAGAAGGAGACGATTTTATTGACGGTAAAAGGCTTTTTTATGGTTCTACTTTTGGTTGTACATTAAAGAACCTAAATCATGCCTTAATAATGAAATGATGTAAGATATCTGCAATGTAAGATATATGATGTTATGTAAGATATATGGCAATGTAATATATATGATGCAAGATAAATATGTGAATGTAAGATAAATGATGTAAGATAACAATGACAATGTAAGATAAATATAAATATAAGTTAGGAATGTTATAAAATCTATTTTAAGAGCTGAATTGGTAATTATTTCCCCGTATTCAAACACCATATTCTTGAAAACACAAGATACCAAATAATCACATACCCATAAAAATAAAATTTCAATATAGTTAATAGCTACAATTTAAGTAACATGATATAAGCTACCAATGAAATTACCAGAAAATTTGTATTGGCGTCACATAACTGATGGTTAAATTTTTTGACATAAAACACAATATATCCATGTTTTAGGATATCTGCATGCTTAGGCACCATATTATGTAACGGTCTACGATGATAGCAAAAAACATTAACAACTAACAATACCATATATATTAGCAGCTAACCAAAAAAATATCAGACATGAGTTAATTTGAACTAACTTAACAAAATCTGATAGTTAAAAAGCTAGGATAGATATTTAAATAGTTTAATAGTAGTTGCAAATTATATAGTAGAAGATAAAAGTATTAAATCAAACACATGAGTTTAATGGATTACAGATTGAATCAATCCACATACGAGCTTCTTCAGCTGATAGGGAATGTCATATAAAAAGAACGCCCGGCATTCCTCAAAGCCACCAGTAGCATGCGCATGAATCAGAAATATCGTACACAAACCAGAATCCGCCGGATTGGAAACTTGACATAAACCAAGTTTCCTTTGGATAAGAAATGGCTTACCGGCTATGTGAGTTGGCAGAGCAATATTAGGACGGGCCGCTTTTAGCAGATAAGGTAGCATTGCCGCAATATGTTTAAGCTCGGATTCGATTTGGGAATCGCTGTGACCTTGGACATTAGTATCAAGGACCAAGATAGAGGCCTCTCGCAAATCTATGCATAGAGCAACCCAATGCTTGCGATCAAAGTTGTAAGGGGCATAAATGCAGTCAACCTCGGTAAATAGCTCCACGCGATCAGAATCAACTCCGCGACCAGCGATTGAATCTATTAACTCCGTTGGAAATACGAACGAGTCAGGATTAGCGGCTTTAACAAATTTAGGATGCACACGGGATAGTTGAGCTATAAAATGAGAATTCAACACGTCAACCCTAAGCTTCTTGCCATCAACATCAGCGGTCCGTAGGAGAAAACGACTAAACTTCATCAAAGCGTCTAAAACCTGATTAATATTAACAGTGACAAATAAAGTTACAAGATATCGATAAAGTTAGAAGGTATCAGTTAAGTCGATATGTTTTGCAATGACTACAATGAATCATACAATATACATTTACCTTAGTGCTTATTGGTTTTTTCCTCTCAAGCAAAGATAAAACATCTTTATTAGACAAGAATACACCATCGCCCAATGATATTTTGCTATATAAAGCAAAAAACAAGCATAAATGAAGTGTAAGAATCTCTTCAAATAAGCAAATAACATAAAATGGTATTCATAAGGAAGCAAAAAGTTACCATCGGGTTTTTAGCTTCTCCATTGAGTCCTCGAACCTATTCTCAACCTCAGCTTCAGATTGCGTAGGAGAAGGATGACCAACAAGACGCTTTGTTTGTTTATCGCACACAAACCGACTATCAATTTGTGAAGACATCATTCTAGCACGTTTGCTCCTCCTCGCAGCCACTAACACATCTTTATCTATGGGTATGTCAACAACCTTTCCAACAGATACCTGACATTTAATTAAACAAGTCAGACGCCAAAATACTATCAAAGTCTCTATAACATATATTAATACCATAGCCAATGGTTGAGCTCGTATAGCGGAGGCTTCGTCCAATTTTCCTTGTACTTTCCTCTAGTACAACATTAAGAAAACGTGATTAGATGTTAAAATAATGATAACAAATAAAACAGTACTACTCAACTATTTGAGAACTACCTTGTGAGTGTTGTCTGGAGTAAAAGAGTCTTGCATGAATATGTCGGTATCAGTATTTCCAACAGAATCATTTAGCGTCTCTTTAGCCTACTTTGAGTCATGCACGAAGCAGAATCCAATTAAATACAAAACCAAATAGCATCATATACGATTATCCGCTAAGGGTTATTCTAAAATGTACAACTTTTTTAAAAAAGTTCCAATAACATTAAATGATAACAATACCGTTACCGTGTAATGATAAATACCTTGTTAGCGTAAAGTGTGGTAGGAGGGTTTTGCATGAGAGTCTCAGTATTTTCAACAATATCATTGAGAGTCTCTTTATCCTTATTTGTATTCTGAAATTAATATAATTAAAATTAACACAAACTAGGTTAGCTGCTATCGATAAATTTATCTTGTACATAATTCCATGACCAACCATAACAAGTATTAATAGAAAGAAATGATACCTTTGATTGTTCACCATCGGCTTTCTTTTGATTGTCGGGTTCAACATTGCAAGACGAATGATCCCCAATTTCCTAATATACAATTAAAAATGTTGGCCAACATAATAAACACCCAATAACATAAAAGAAATGTTAGTTTGTTACAAAACCTCGGTCGTAGTGTGGTGTGGATCTACGTCAGACTCTTTATTGTGATACTGAGATGGAGATGACTGTTTATCTTCCTGTATACGCACACAAGAAAGTTAAGAAATTACAAACATCATAATCTTTAAGTTATCAGATATGTCCGAACAAGTATATAAAAATATAACGCTTACATCGAAACTTTCGTGTTTGGGCGATATTGACCGAAACATGATCGCTAGACAGCTAAAACAACAGAACAAATGATATATTTTTAATTTTGACAACAAATTAAACATGTAATCTTTATGCACATTGTAAGTTCTAAAAGGTTCAAACCTGAGGTTCATGACCAAGATTTACAGAATGATCATCGTTACGCCCAATATTGACAGAACCACCCACACTTCCCTAATCAGATAAGAAAAACAGTATCAGCTAAAAAAAACTGTACCAGATAAAAAGTCAAAAGAATATTCATTACCTGCTTTTCAATGCTAACTGGAGCATGATCTTCATTTGTGGCTGGTATCGGGGGACCATCATCAACAACACCCTACATAATGATACATCCTAACAAATAAGTTACCATGTAATTTTAAATTAACACTAAATATGTAACTACAAATTACAAAAGTTTCAAACCTGTGCATCAAAACCAAGATTAACAGGATTGACAGATCCGCCAATACTTCCCTGCTAATCACATCAAAGATTCAGATAAGAGCACGCAAGAATTTATAATAGAGATAAGATATTCATTACCTGCTTATCGACTGAAACATGATCTTCGTTTGGGGCTGGTTTCGATGGACCAGCAACATCGGCAGCCTACATTATTGTTACAAAATAACATATAAGATAAAAGAGAGTTTAAAAACAATATTAAGTGTAGTTAGATTATCAGATAACCTCTCCATAATAGTCATTATAATAAGCAGCAATATCGTCAACCGAGTCTTCTTGTACACCCTTTTGTTTGCCTCTGTCAAAATTCTCACACGATCTGAAACCTCTTTCTCGCTCGATTTATTTGGCTGATCACCAGCAAAAACAACATGATCTGAAATCCATTTAGTGATCCCTTCAATTATACGTTTCTCAAATGCCTCCAGTTTGCTATCAATCATTGATGATATGTCATTAACATCAACGAACTGAGGTGCCCCACTAGGTCTCGCAGGATGTCTCGGGCTTCTCCGAGCTGGTTGAGGGGAAATGTTAACCCCTCTAGTTGGCATTCTACGAGAAGGTGTAACATGTTTTTTAGCCTCCTGCTTAACTTTTCTTGTTCGCAAAACACGTGATTTGGAATCTCTTTTAGGCTGAACTGTTTCATGCCCAATTTTAGACGGGAAGACACCGCCTTCAAACATGGAATTCTCAAATTCAAATCCTACACCAATCAACCCAACCATATTATCAACAAGAGAGTCTTCTTCGTCTTCAGACCAAGTAATGTCTTCATCCTCTGGATCATACTCAACCTCAGGGCGTATGATGGATGTGACTTTAACCTGTAACAAAAAGCATATCATGTAAGAAAGAAAATAGTCGCTAATATTAATATACCATAACATCGCAAAACATACCTCACACGAAGCGTCAAGCGCCTAGCTCGACCCGGCTTAAATGGAAACAAGCTGCTTAATTGGTGCAACTTGGTCTGCATCATCGTCTGAATCGACTGGATCATTGTTTACCGGAAGGGCACCTTCTTGTATAGACGGAACAACTTCTATCAATACTAGTTGTAGGGCATAAAGAAACCCATGAACTGTAACTTACTGTTGTGGCTAATTGTCTCACATTCCTTTCTTTGATGGATGTCATAATCATTTCAAATGAAATCCTTCCCCACGGATAAGAGACAAAAGCATCGATGTCCTTAGACATTTCAGCGTGATCTTTGATAATCTTAGGATGGTGGGAAGTTGGTAGTAGAAACCCATCAACAAGTGCAAGACAAGCATACCTTAGTCTTAGCTGTGGATCATTTACAGTTCTCTTTGTGAGAATGTCAATAACACGATCAACGGTAACGCCTTCTTCAAGACCAAATAAGGTGCCATAATATGGAACTTCTTTGCCAGTATCCTTCCTCTTCTTCTTAGGAACAACTGGGATTTTACCACAAGGAAGGCCTGTTACTATCTTAAACTCTCTCAAAGAAAATCTCACCGGCGTCCCACCATATATAACCCATATCTCGTGTTTCTTCTCAACATTCAACATACGGGCTAAGAGAAATAGTGCAAAACTTGTTGACCAAGCAGGTTTGTTGTGTATATCTAGGAGCATTGCAAGAGGGGAATTTTTAATAAACTCCCTTTCAAAAGGGTCAAGAGAGTCAAGCACCAATCGCAGCCTTTCGTACTTGTGATAAACATTGATCCTATCACCAAGCAGTTCTTCTCCATATGCTATTATTCTGTTAGGAAGTTCTAGTTCAGCCATCTGCAACAACATAAATATGGTGTTAGAGCATATCAGATAATGATGCAGTTACATGATACTAATTCACACAACGGTAAGAGATTATCCGGTAACATCTACTATATCATGTCTCCAATAAATGCCTATATTGGCCGATGATAAACATCAGATACAGTTCTTAGCAAGAAACCAAAACACGATATTCGCATCACTATGGACTCCTCTTTAACTATGTTCATTAACATTTGTAAATTTGAAATTGATTACAAAATAAAACCGAAACTAACAAAACATAATCCTTACAGGCCCCTAATACCGATTTTATTCCTGAACATAAAAACCCCCAAATATCTACTAGGTTATTGCAAAGACATGAAACCTAGAATTGATAAGAATGGTTAAATGCATGTACAAATTTTGATACTATGTGAGAAATAGATAGACAAACTATGAGAATGGAAAAAAAATCAAAGAAAATAATCAACTACACAACTACATAATGTTAAAATCGGATGTCATACCTATTGGTTCTTGTTTGCCGTCTTCTAAATCGGTATATTTGATGATTACGAGACGAAGATGAAAAATAAAATGGCCGAAAATGGAGACGAAGAAGAGAAATGGATGATTACAGCGACGACGAAGATAACTATGGAAGAAAAAAGAAAGCGAATAAAAATAAAAGTGAGAAATGGGAAAGGAAAGAGAAACCGCGGATATTCGGAGGAGAGAGAAGCGCCGGATATTTCTGATACAGTTGTGTCAGTTGTGTCAGATTATTTGATTTTCAAAATCAAAACGATAGCGTAAATATAGGGGCAAATGGGTAAGATCCTTCGTGAATAATGTGGGCTACAGTTCAAAATTTGAAGGACCTAATTACGACATCTTCTGTGTCCATTTCTTACAAATATCCAATCTAAAAACAGTTTTTCTTATCAGTTAACTATATAACATAAACTAATACAGATACCTTTTAAAATGCATATATATATATATCGTTTAATTAATTAGTAAAAGCACTAATCAAGCCAATTAACAAAAAGTTAGGTTCTTTCCCAATATTTAACAATTTGAGTAGTTTATTGGTGACCGCTATACGTAGTTACGTACGTACGTACCACTATTTAAAATTCTAAAACTTTTGTTTCTTTAAATTACTAATCCATGTACTCCAAACCATACCTACACTATTAATTAATTCACATCTTAATTCAGAAACGAATGTAACAAATTTTGATATTTTCAAGTGCTAGTAGTATTTACACGAGAGAGAGTATATATAGACTCCCAAACAAGTTTAATATATTATCTACTATGTTAATTAGTTTATTGTCAAAAAATAATTTGCTAAAAAAGGAGACAAAATGGGAACAAAGTTATGATTTGATTTGATAAAATAAGACATGAAAAAATGAATGGGTCCAAAACATTTTGTAGTGACGCACCAATTCATCGAGACACAACTTAACATCTTTACTTCTTTCATTGTCTATTCCACAATTGAGTTCATTGGAAAAAAAGTTCAATACTTTCCGTTGACTTTATAAGACTTCAACAATCTTTAATGACTATAATAAAAAAATATCTTTCTTAAATGTTTGATTAGTTTTCAACTTTGTGTTAAGAATACATACAATATTTGGTTGGTTGGCTCATCCGACAATAAAATTAATCAAACATTTTTATTATATATTTCTATCACTTTATTGGGCTAATTGTTGAATTTCAAAGATCACTTTAAAAATATTTATTTCTTATTGACCTTTTTTACTCATGTAGAGAGAAAAATTCAGTCAATATTGTGAAATAAAACTTTTTGTGATATGACATCACAAGAGAGACTATGTTGAGCACGTGTCACTAGATAACTTCTAATTTTGTAGAAAATGAAACAAAATTTCAAGACTTTATTTGATATCTTTGAAAGGTTTCAAATATACACCCATTTAGAGACATTGATTAATTGAAGCGTACCATTTTGCATTGTCTACACTTTCTCTCAATGCACTACAATTAAAGCAGCCTCGTATATTTATTTAAATATATTTGATTGGACAAAAGAGGATAAGCTTGTCATTGTTAAGTCTCTTCTTGCTATAAACACTTGTGCTTATATTTGACCTAGCTCGTGTATGCCACAAAAATATCCCTATGTAAGTTTTTATTAACCCTAAAAAAGATCTATAAAGATCAATGTTTCGGGAGAAAGATTTGATCATAATTTCGTTTGTTTGGATCCGTTCATACCTAATCTAGTGGTAACCATCAAGGTGTCTAATTTTTGTCAATAATTAATCATGATTTTATGATCATCTCGTATTTTTTTTTACAACTATGATCATCTCGTATTAATACTATAATTTACATAAATGTTGCGACGACATAAAAATTGTGCATACTTACGGCATCTCATCTAATACTCCATCCGTTCCAAAAAAACATGTAGTTTTAGAGGAAAAATTTTGTTCTAAAATAGTTGTAGTTATCAATTTTCAATGCAAAATTTATTGTTTTTTTGTTTTTTTTACCAATAGTATTATGTAGATAATTTTTCTATTGGTTGTAAAATATATTAGGTAGATACTAAATGATGTTTTTGTATTGAAACACATAAAATTTAATAATTTCTTAAACATTGTGCACAAAACTTAAACTACATGTAAGTTGGAACCGAGGGAGTAATGATTATCTTCTTGATCGTAAATTCGTAATTAAGCGTCTTATTGGCTAAATAATAAATCAAAATTAAGGTAGTGATCCTCTCACACTTCAGCCACTAATTAAGCCTTTAAAGCCTATCATATTAATTAAGCCACGTAAACCATTTCCTCTCGACACGTGTCGTATAAGTTTATTTTCGAATTTCAATTAGACAACTCTATATGGACTTTACTACATCAATTATCTCTGATGCGCACGAACAATCCAATTGTTAAACGACAAGAAAATATAAAAATATTATAAATATAATTGATATTGGAGGAAGCCAAATGGATCAACTTGATAAAAAATAATAACTTGGGTCAATTTAATTAGCATTTATCGCTTTATATAATGTAGAACTTTACGAGTTAATAAAAATGGAAAGTGAATCATTAAAGACTAGTAGATCAACTTCAAAATGCAATCATCAACTAGTTACTTATTAAGCTTGAGTTTATATAGTTTTAGTTTGACAGGCCAATATGTCACATTTTACAACTAAAATCAAAGGACAATCAATAAGTTTGTTTAAAAGCTCATTGTAAATATATTTCTTTCAAGTAAAAAAAGGAAAAAAATTTCTTAAGATATGTAACGGCCTCTCTCATTAATTGCGCATTTGTTGTTGACTTCTTGTAACGGCTAAATTTAACGGTCATTTCCCACTTTTTTATATTTTGCAAATTTCAAATTAAAATTTAATAATATTAATTTCAAATTTATAATCGTTAATTAGATTTAACTTTTTTGGTTTACATTCTAATAAGTAATAACCAACCATTATAAAAAAAGATTCTTAAGTAACCTTCAAAACATAACGATTAATTTATTGGATCACTCAAACAAAGAAGAACCTTGTGCTATTACCATGATGCTTAATTGCTTATTACCTACCATCATAGGTCCATACTAATTCTAAAAAAAACAATATAGACAATAGCTTTTTTTTTCTTTCTTGTTCTAAGCCCATTTTGCCATTAAAGACATTCCACCGGCACCTAGAAAAACCGCAACATAAGCTATTGACTGAAGCTTCATGTTCCCTTGCAACTTTGGTCCTAGAAAATCCGCACCCAATAGATCTACAAGTGCCATGTAGTTCAATAAACCAGCCGAACACGCGTTTAAGACCCCAACCACGATCAATGCCGTTGGACTAGTCGGGCTATATACTGTTTGTAACAACATTCCTAGTACGATCCCTAATGGTGTTGTGATCGAGAAAAAAAACACCATTGTCCAACTCATTTTCCTTCCATATTGCGCCTAAAAAACCCAATAAAAGCATCAATATATCAATGTGATATAGACTATAGTCACACGATTATTCACTAATTGTGATGAAAATGTGACATATTAGTAGTTTAATTACCTGAAGAATGCAACCGCCTAGTCCCATGCCTTCAAAAAGCTGATGAAAGCAAAGAGCAGCGATGAGAGATCTTATGGTACATTTGTTATTCGAAGCTCCCATTGCAAGACCGATAACAACCGAGTGTACTACAATCCCTACCTCCAATACCTACCACATTTTTATTTAATTATAAAAATTAGGGTTCATAAATATCAAAAATGTAATAAATTTCGACAAAAAATATAAAAGAATTTGCTTACCTGAGCAATGACTTGATACCGAATAAGCTGAGATTTCTCGTCATCGACGACTATATTGTCATTTTCTTTCTCCAGTTCATTAGGTCCATTCTCTAGGGTTTCGACAACAGTTACCACATTCTCTTTCGGTTTCAACATTAATCTCTTCTTCTGCCAACTCATGGCATAAGAATCAACCATCAAAGTGAGCAAAGCCGAGATCATAGCGATAAACGTCGTAAAAGGAAACTTCCTCCAAGGTTTTCTCGGTAAGCAATAGGAATTGAGATTAGCAAAAGAGTCAGGCAACACATGCATATAGCCAGTGGCTAAGATAACACCCGAGGCTAATGCCTTGACGATCACGAAAAGATCTCGGTCTGGTCCTAAAGCCGGGATATTAGTGGTGAGCAACGGCAATGAAACACCGATAATACTCGCGAATAAGATCGAAGCAATAGCTATGAATTTGAGTTTCTTAGATTCTTTAACGTTGTTGCAAAATGATGCATGTGGACCAGCATTGCATTGAGTAACGCCTGAGAGTTCTGCGTTTTCGGCTAGAGAGGTTATTGTGAAGGTAAGAAAGAGGATTAAAATGGAGATTAACTTGTAAATTTGATGAGAAAAAACCATTATTTGTGTGTTAAAAGTGGTTAAAGTTTGTGAGCTTTTAGGGTTTATATTTATAGACACTTTTAGAGCTAAGAGTTTGCAACAGAATATTCCGAGTCTGACTTTGATTATTGAAACATGTGTTCTCCGAATGTTGTCCCGTCCCTACACACGCTTTTTTGTGTTTATGATTTTATGTTAGTAGCTTACGTGGTGATGACGTGGTGATGACTTGTCATCTCTAATTTTTTTTATTAATGGGTTTAATTAATAACAAAAACAAAAGAGGAATTCACAAATCTACACCCTTTCAACCCCTTCTTCACAAAAATACTCCTAATTTAATATTTTCACATATTTACACCCTTTCAAAATTTTAAAGGCTTGATTTTACCTTTAAAAAATTACCAAATTTAATTTTTTTTCATTTGGGTTCGCTAATTAGTGTTTAGGGTATAGTATTAAGGGGGTAGGATTGTTTGGGTAGAGTTTATTTGGATTTAATTTTGAGTGTTTAGGTGTAGTTTTGTGAAGTATTTTGGAAATGGTGTAGTTTTGTGAAATGTAATTCAAATGGTGTAGTTTTGTGATTCTCCCAAAACAAAATGTGGTTTTTGCATTAATGTAACCTCTGTTTTGCATTTTTAATTTTGAATATTAAGGTTTTTATAATTGTGAGAGTCAGATGGAAACTGGACTAATTGGTGAGAATTTTGTAAACGACACAATCTTAGTTCAACTTAATTTGAATATTGAAATTAGAAAACTGGGTATAGTTTTAATATATATTCTTCTATCTTTAATATTCTTTGAAATGCTTGCCATTAAAAGAAAATATGATTTTGATTAATTTACCCAAAAATGTAATTTTGGTCTATATTAATCTATGTAATTAAGGAAAATATGTTTTGCGTTTAAGGGAAGATATATAAACAAATTTGGTATATTATTATTTGACAGTAATTAATATTCGTACTGTATTTCCAAAATAAATATAGAGGAATTCACAAAACTACACAATTTTATATTTCCTTTATAAAACTCTACCTAATATTAATCTATGTAATTAAGGAAAATATGTTTTGCGTTTAAGGGAGGATATATATAAACAAATTTAGTATATTATTATTTGACGGTAATTAATATTCGTACTGTATTTCCAAAATAAATATAGAGGAATTCACAAAACTACACAATTTTATCTTTCCTTTTTAAAACTCTACCTAATTCATTTTTTTCTCATATTTTCACCATTTTAAAATTTAAAATTGTTGATTTAACCTTTCAAAATTTACCAAAATTAAAAATTTTCATTTGGGTTCGCTAATTAGTGTTTAGGATTTAGTGAAAATGGGGTAGAATTGTGTCGGTAGGCTTAATTAGGGTTTAATTTTTAGTGTTAAGTGTAGTTTTGTGAAATGTAATTCAAAAAGTATAGTTTTGTAATTCCCCCATAAATATATGTATATAGATTCAACTTGAAATAATATAGGGAGAATTACAAAACTACACCATTTGAATTACATTTCACAAAACTACACCATTTCAAAATTACTTTACAAAACTACACCTAAACACTCAAAATTAAATCCAAATAAATCATACCCACACAATCTTACCCCCTTAGTTCTATACCCTAAACACTAATTAGCGAACTCAAATGAAAATATTTTAATTTTGGTAATTTTTAAAAGGGTAAATCAAGCTTTTTAAATTTTGAAAGGGTGTAAATATATGAAAATATTGAATTAGGTGTAGTTTTGTGAAAGGAGGGTTGAAAGGGTGTAGTTTTGTGAATTTCTCAATAATATATGATATCCACTCTCTAATGCAACAAACTTCTAAAATTTGTTAGTTGAAGAAAATTTGTAATTTTATTAAAACTACACCTTTTAAATGTCAAAAGGTGTAGTTTTATTAATTATTTTCTTCAACTAATAAAACTAGAGGTCATGAATATCTTCTTTCCATATTACTAGGGATTGTTTCCGCGCTACGCGCGGAAAAAGTGTTCTAGTTTATTTTAAAAGTTAGGGAAATTCACCAAACTACATTATTTCAATCATTCTTTCACAAAATTACACCTAACTCAATTTTCCTTATTTTTACACTCTTTTCAAATTTTAAATGATTCAATTATGCTCTAAAAACTACCAAAATTAAAATATTTTCATTTGAGTTCGTTAATTAGTGTTTAGGGAATAATATTGAATGTGTAGGGCTTTGTGGGTAAGAGTTATTTCAATTTATTTTTTAGTAAATAGGTGTTGTTTTGTGAAGTGATTTTAAAAAGGTATAGTTTTGTGAAATGCAATTTAAAAGATATAGTTTTGTAATTCTCCCTTAAACTTATTGTTTCAAATACATTTTTATTTGTTTCAAAAATTATTAAAGCTAACTATATTCTAATTTTATGGGATTATATTGATTACTTTTTTGTGCTTAATTAGTGAAATTTATCGGTCTAAAAATATTAATTTTGAAAACATACTTCAAATATACATTTGACTGTAGTTATCAATTAGAAATTTGAGAGTAGTTAATTGAACAGAAAATGAGAAGCTAATTTAGATGTGATACTAATTTGTGTAAACATCACAAAGGACTAAAAATTTGAAAAACACACAAACTTTTTATTTCATAATTAGTAAAAGTTTACGAAACAACATTTGATTGTGAACTGATGAATCTATTTTATATTTAGTAAACTTTTCTCATATGAATTGATTTCTTCCATTTCAATATGAAAACATAGCGAGTTTAAAGTTACGAAAAAATATCAAATTTATTTAAAATATATAAACTTACACAAAACGATTAAAAAAAGACATACACAAAATATCTACAAAATTTTCATTACCATGACGACTATTATCTCCTATATATATGCATAATTAAAGAGAAAATATATGTTTAGTTTAGGGGTATTACAAAATTACATATTTATAATTAGACTTTACATAATTATACTCATTTAAATTCAATTATATAAATCATTTAAGTTCGTTAATTAGTGTTTAGGGAATAATATTGAATGGGTAGGGCTTTGTGGGTAAAAGTTATTTCAATTTAATTTTTAGTAAATAGGTGTAGTTTTGTGAAGTGATTTTAAAAAGGTATAGGTTTGTGAAATGCAATTTAAAAGATATAGTTTTGTAATTCTCCCTTAAACTTATTGTTTCAAATATATTTTTATTTGTTTCAAAAATTATTAAAGCTAACTATTATCTAATTATGGGATTATATTGATTACTTTTTTCTGCTTAATTAGTGAAATTTATCGGTCTAAAAATATTAATTTTGAAAACATACTTCAAATATACATTTGACTGTTATCAATTAGAAATTTGAGAGTAGTTAATTGTACAGAAAATGAGAAGCTAATTTAGATGTGATACTAATTTGTGTAAACATCACAAAGGACTAAAAATTTGAAAAACACATAAACTTTTTATTTTATAATTAGTAAAAGTTTACGAAACAACATTTGATTGTGAACTGATGAATCTATTTTATAATTAGTAAACTTTTCTCATATGAATTGATTTCTTCCATTTCAATATGAAAACATAGCGAGTTTAAAGTTACGAAAAAATATCAAATTTATTTAAAATATATAAACTTACACAAAACGATTAAAAAAGACACACAAAATATCTATAAAATTTTCATTACCTTGACCACTATTATCTCCTATATATGCATAATTAAAGTGAAAATATATGTTTAGTTTAAGGGTATTACAAAATTACATATTTATAATTAGACTTTACATAATTACACTCATTTAAATTCAATTATATAAATACACTAATGCTTGATTGATAAGATTGTAACTTTATTTTTTTTTGTAGGATTTAGGCTGTTGATTTATTAGTTGTAGAATTTTTTACTCTAGCTTTTAGAAAAACGAAAAGCTTGTTTTTTTCTTTAGGAAAAATGGCTTTGGCAAAACTAAATTAAAAAAGAAATAAAATATCTTTGAAAATTATTATAAAGAAAAGCATAATTGATTTCTTTATGTGTTTGTAGAGAAATAATGACTTTACAGATTCTAAAGCCTCTACTAATCACCCCATAAAAATCAGACATTAACAAATTTTAAACATCAAATTCTGCCTCTTCTAGCCTAAACGATAAATACTAAATCAAATGAATACCCTTTTAAAACCAAACGCAAAACATTAAATATTGAAATCAATTTTAATTTTTGGATAATATTTCAAAGATAATTTAATCATATAATTTTTTGTATAATGTATATTTAATAAAAGATCATGATATTGCATGAGATTTTGATCATTGGTGTTGACGAAGAAAGCGTCAAAAACAATAAAACTCACGCGCTCTCGTAAAACGCGTGGAACCCACTTTCCCTCACTGTATTTTCCTTCTTTCAACACTGTCGCCACTCCCAACTAATCACCACTCCCAATTAATTATCTCACACACACTCTCTCTCTAGATATCCTCGTCGCCGCCGTCTAGAGATTCTCGATCTCGTCGAAGAAGGAAGCCGTTAGATTAGAAGCGAGGGATCTCGTGATTTGATTACAGATCGACGCATCGGAATCGAAGATCTACGCGATCTATTCGCTTCTCGAGCTTCTTCACGAAGACGATAAGAACGTGATGATCTCCGTAGCGCAAGGAGTAGTTCCTCTTTTGGTTAGGCTTCTTGATTCTTGCTCTTTTGCAACTAAGGAGAAGATCGTCTCCGTGATATCGAGAATCTCGACGGTGGAGAGTAGCAAACACGTTTTGGTAGCTGAAGGATTGTCTCTATTGAATCATCTCCTTCGCGTTCTTGAATCGGGAAGCGGATTCGCTAAAGAGAAGGCTTGTATGGCTCTTCAAGCCTTGTGTCTCTCGGATTCGCCTTTGATGGTTCGAAGATAATGTAGTTTTACGTTATTGCACAATTAAAAATAGTAATTAGGTTTATTAGTGGGGTCATAAGTGGGGAAGGTTTGGGAGTAAAGGGCTAGTGGTTCATGGTGATTAATCTATATTAGTATTTTTGAAGTACTAATTTGAAATTTTCCAAAAAATCACACTAATTTACACGTTATCTTGGTGGGCGTAAAAGGAAATATTTTTGAACATTTAATTACGAAAAATCAAATAAGGAAATATTATAATTAAAAATAAATAAAAAATATTAAAGAAATTATGTAAACAATATTTGAAAAACAAAATAAACATATGTAATTCACATAAATACATTATTACATAGTTTTTTTTATAAAAACTACCATTAAAATTTTATTTAAATAAAAACAAACAGGTTTAATTAATATTATTAAGAATTTAAAAACAATTTGAAAATTTTTTTGTTAAAAATATCAAAGAATAAAAAACAAAATAGTTTGTTAACGAGTTTGATATCCGGTTCGATTATAAACAAAAAAGAAGAAATTGCAATTCTACTAAAATTTAAATCTTATATATATAATCAAAATAATTATAATTTTAAATAAATTTGGGTAAATTGCATAATATGATTTGTGTATTTTGATTAGGTTTCGGTTTGTATTTTGAATCGGGTATTTTCGAATCATAAATATAATAAATAATAAATTATTGGTCTAATCAACTTACAAATTATATTAAAATTTTGTTATACGAAATATATAATAAAAATATATATATAATTATTTTTGAAGTATTTTTTGAACTTTTCCAAAAAAACTCACTTAACAACATTATGTCGTTGGTTTTAAACAAGATGCAAAAATTTCACTAATGGTAAAAACGTAATTTAGTAAATCCAAACAAAATACTTAAGATTAATCTTATTCTTATTTTAGACAACAATAGGATTGAGAGTTATGTTAAACTTACACACAAACATATTTCATTCTATATATATACTTTTTAAAATTAACTTAAATATCAACAAAAACAATAAAACCGATTTTCAACAAAAACCAACCACTAATTTCATATTTATAATATTTTTGATATAATCTTTTTATTTTTCTTACGGAGGTCTATAAAAATTTTTCAGAATATAAATATTTTTTTAAAAGTATATAGTTTAGTTTTTATATATAATCATTGTCCATATTATAAGTTTCTATTTATATTAATATTTTAGATGTTAATAAACATCTATATTGAACATAGATAAAGTTTGTTTAAATCAATTAACATTAGCATAACAATTATTTATTAACGGGTTCGGTTTGGAAAAATTCTAGATAAATCACAAGAAGTTTGAAAATAATGATTAAACTTTATCATAAACAAATTTTGGGTACTTCGGGTTCAAATCTAGAAATTTGTTTTAGCTCGGGTTTTCGAGTAGTAAATTTTTCTATTCGTTCGGGTTATTTATTTTTGGAACGGTTTCGGTTCTTTAATTTCGGTTTGGTTCCAATTATGTACTTCAAATATAATTATAATTATTATTATTTTAAATATTTTTTGGGTAGTTAGAGTATTTTAGTTTAGTTCTACAACATTGAGTTCGGTTCAGATTCGATTTCGGGTATTATGGTAGTAAATTTCCCTATACATTCGAGTTATTTGTTTTTAGGATCAGTATTGATTTGGGGATTTCGGTTTGGTTTGGGTTCGATATTTCGGATTCGGAAGTTTTGTCCATCCCTAAATATAATAAAATAAATTTTTATAGTTTATAATAGTTTGGAATAAACCAACTTACAAATTATATTAAGATTTTGCAATATAAAATCTAATCTCATTATATATTTATTTGCATAAACAATAAAATAACAAAATACTCTTTAGAGATTCTGAATATTTTTATTTATTTTACAAAAAACAGAAAGAAAATTACAAACTTCTAAATTAATTATATATATATAAAACTATTTGTAAAAAACATAAACCCGTGGTGTACCACGGGTTAAATCTTAGTAAGAGTAATTAAAACGGATCAGTCAAACGTAGTATTTAGTTTAGTCCAAGTAACGATGGATGCTCTTCTTCACTAAGATGAAAGAGCTTACGTGGCAGGTTTTTAACACATGAGAGTTGGCTGAGGTGGACACTCCCAGGAGTCCCAAACTTCTTTTATTATTAGTATAGATTTTCTTCAACTAACTTTTTAAATTTGTCTATACGTAATATTTTAGAAAGTTTACATTTCTCTATTACAAAATATTTTAGAAAATTTACATTTTTCTTAAGATTACATTATATGTAATATTTTTGAAAATTACATTTCTCTTGTTTTAAATTTCTCTACTACGTAATATTTTAGAAAATTTACATTTCTTCTATTTTCAAATTATTTTCTTCATTTAAAATGTTAATTAGTGAAGTGACTAATCGTGATTGGTCGTCTAAAATCTTATGTGGACGGTCTTAGAAGCACATAATATTTTAGGAAGTACATAATATTTTAGGAAGCTTACATTTCTCTATTACATACTAATATTTTAGAAAATTTACATTTTTCTTAAGCTTACATTAAACGTAATATTTTTGAAATTTCTTATTTTACATTTATTTACTACGTAATATTTTAGAAAATTTATATTTTTCTTAAGCTTACATTATACGTAATATTTTGGAAATTACATTTTTCTTATTTTACATTTCCCTACTACGTAATATTTTAGAAAATTTACATTTCTTTTATTTCCAAATTATTTTCTTCATTTAAAATGTTAATTATTGAGGTGGCTAATCGTGATTGGTTGTTTAAAATCATAGGTAGACAACCTTAGCATCAAATAACTTCAACTTTTATTAGTAATAGATTCACTCTCCAATATAAAAATTAAAACATAAATTAAATAGTAAAAGAGATTTCACGTAATAGACTTGATTATTACTTTCTCCTTTACAAAATAGATGTATTTTTAGGAGAAATTTTATGTTCAAAAATAGATGTAATTTTTCATTTTCATTGTAAAATTTATTGTTGTTTAATGTTTTTTGACCAAATAGATTTTAAATACTATTTTCTATTGGCTCAAATTAGACTTAGGCACATATTAAATATTGTTTTGATACTAGAAATACACAAAATAAATGAATTTTTTAATATGTCTAAAAACTTCTCAAACTACATGTTTTTGGAACATAGGGATTAACAAGTGAGACCCAAACCTCTAGTTGGTAGGTAAGAAAAATACCATATTTGGATACATTTTTTGCATTGTCACGAACTATTGGCTGAAGACACACTTGCAAGGAAGATGCATGATTGACATTTTAATTTAATTTAATTTAAATATTCAAATTTCAAAATTATGTATAGTTTCAAATATAGTAATTAACAATATTCTTCTATTTTATATTCTTTGTAATGCTTGCTAATTAAAACAAAATATGATTTTGAATATTTTACCAAAAAAATATAAATTTGGTCAACATCAAATTATGTAATTAAGGAAAATATATGTTGCATTTAAGGGAGAACATAAATAAATTTAGTATAACATTTGACTGTCGATATTCGTGATTGTATATATATGGATTCATCTTCAAATATTATAAGGTATTCACTCTCCAATATAAAAACTAAACCATAAATTAAAGAGTAAAATTAATCGTCTTGAAATGGTTTATGCGAAGAAATTATTTCTTATTTTAATTTGCCTTAGTGTTCTTCTAACTCTAGGTTTGAATTCACTTTTACCTTTTCCTTGTTATATACTACTAGAATTTAAATCAAAAGTCACATGTTTATGGTTTAATGATTGTCTCAATGCTTTTGATATTATTTTGTTAGCGCAATTAAATAGTCTAACAATCCTAAATAAATTTTTATTTGGACAGGATTAGGAGACTTAGCAGCGACTGATTGCAATCCTGATTTTAATGATAAAGACTGTGATAACGAATGCAAGAAAGAGAGTTTTGCGGGTGGATATTGTGGACCGGATCCTGCTCAACCACTTTTGCGCACATGTTTTTGTAAGGGTTAACTTACAAGAATATGACACAATTTCTCCAAATATCAAAAGCTAAAAACATATAAAGTAAACTATATATAAGAAGTGAATTATGTACTCTTTGTCCATTTATTAGTAAAAAATATTAAATTCAGTATCGTAATCACTCTTATTATTTTATACTAGATGAAATCCCGCATAATACGCGGACAAATTACATTTAAACATTTTTATATATTAATATTGTTAGTAAATTTGTATAGTTATAGTTAGATTTAAATGAAAACTAATATTATACTCGTTGTTTTATTAACAAATAAATATAAAAGACACAACGATATATGGTAATAGTAAATAAGTGATTTTTACTTTTTCATCTATTAAGAAATAAAAATCACACATTTTTATTTTATTACATTGCTTTTGTTATTTACATAAAAAACATTGATTTTAAATTAATAATTAGATAGTGGATCCATGATGATAACAAATAAGTTATCATAAAGATTTTCTTTATTTTCTCAAGTAATTTTACGTTTTTGTTTTTTCTTAGTTCTATTTTTTATTGATTATTTCTTAAAATATTCTTAAATTTTTCTTTTTCTATGTTATTTTCCTAATTTTTGGTTATTTTATTTTTCTATATTTCGGATTAATTTATTTTATTTCTAATTATTTGATAATTAATGTTAATTTTTTAAATTTATAAGTGTTTAATTTATAGATTTTTATCTTTAAGGTGTTTTCATTCTTCTTTTTTTCCTATTTTTTAAGAAGATTTCTTATTTTAATAATGACAAATGACGCGATCTAAATTAATTGTGACACATGTCACAATCTCGTGAGTTATAATTTGCCTACGCGTCGAGCTCACGTTAAACGCGCTCACTTTTATATAATTGATTTAGTGTGAAGTAAGATTGTTGGCTTTTAGAAACTATGAAACTCATTTTTTTTTCTGTTTGAGTTAAAAAAAATTTAATAATAGTAAATAGAACAAAGAGGAGAGCACAATGAAATTTAGTGATTATAGATATGTATATATAGATGTAGTGAACACTTTTTGTTTGATTACTTTTTTGTTTTTTTTGTTTTTCCTTTCTCTTTTTTTTTTTTCTTTTGTTTTTTTCCTAAACGTTACCTTTTTCTTATTTTAAAATTATTAACATTTTTTAAAAACATTATTAACATTATTAACATTTTTCCAAAACATTATTAACATTTTTTCGTAAACCTTATTAACATTTTCCTTCTTTTTTCCTAAAAATTATTAACATTTTTCCTTTTTTTTTCTTCTTTTAAAATTATTTTTTTCTTAAACATTATTCTAACAACATTGAGTGTTTAATTTATAAGATTTTCATTTTTAAGGTGTTTTCATTTTTCATTTTTTCTATTTTTTTAAGAAGATTTCTTATTTTAATAATGACAAATGTCGTAATCTAAATTAATTGTGACACGTGTCACGATCTGGTGAGTTATAATTAAACACGCTCACTTTTATATAATAAGATAATAGTAAAATCTAATACAATCAACCAAGAACCTATTGAAAAAATACCGACATATACGCAATTAACAAGATAGTTACGAGAAGAAGGAAAGATAATCAACCTTTATCAAGATCGAGTTATCTTTTTTTGTCTCTTGCACTATTGTAGATATGCATTGTTCATATATGATATCACATATGTTTTAGAATTATGTTATTTAAGTGTGCATAAAATATGTTGTGTATTTTTCTTGTAAATGAGAGAAGATTATACTCTGTAGACTCGTCTATATATACAGTACATATCAACAAAAAAATTTGGTTAAAAAATTGAAACAATTTACAAGATGGTACGCATGTAAAGAGATTATGATAAAAAAACGATCACTTTCTTATATATTGTGAAAAAGGAAAGTGTTTTGTAATACTACTTTTTGAATATTATGGGTTTTTCTATCATGTATAGAAAAAGAGATTTCACTTAATGGGTTTAACAATGTTTGAAAACAAATGTATTCAAAAGATTAGTCTTGAGAAACTTGATTATTACTCCCTCCGTTATAAAATAGATGTATTTTTAGGAGAAATTTTATGTTCCAAAATAAATGTAGTTTTCATTTTCGGTGTAAAATTTATTATCATTTAATTTTTTTTTGACCAATCAGATTTTGGATACTAATTTTCTATTGACTCAAATTAGACTTATACACATATTAAATATTGTTTTGATACAGGAAATACACAAATTTAATAAATTTTTAATATGCATGAAACCTTCTTAAACTACATGTTTTGGGAACCAAAGGATTAACAAGTAAAGTCATCCTTGACCTGTAATTTTTTTTGGTTTTTAATGTGAAGACTCAAACCTCTAGTTGGTAGGTAAGAACGGAAAATACCATATATGGATACATTTTTTGCACGAACTATTGACCGAAAACACACTTGCAAGGAAGATGCATGATTGACATTTTAATTTAATTTATATATTGAAATTTCAAAATTATGTATAATTTCAAATATAGTAATTAACAATATACTTCTATTTTATATTCTTTGAAATGCTTGCCAATTAATACAAAATATGATTTTGATTATTTTACCAAAAAATTTACATTTGGTCAACATCAATTTATGTAATTAAGGAAAATATATGTTGCTTTTAAGGGAAAACATAAATAAATTTAGTATAACATTTGACTGTCGATATTCGTGATTGTATATATATGGATTCATCTTCAAATATTATAAGGTATTCACTCTCCAATATAAAAACTAAACCATAAATTAAAGAGTAAAATTAATCGTCTTGAAATGGTTTATACGAAGAAATTATTTCTTATTTTAATTTGCCTTAGTGTTCTTCTAACTCTAGGTTTGAATTCACTTTTACCTTTTCCTTGTTATATACTAGAATTTAAATCAAACGTCACATGTTTATGGTTTAATGATTGTCTCGATGATTTTTTTAAAACTATTTTGTTATTGATCCAATTATCAATATACACGTGGTCAATCATTTATTTGTTAGCGCAATTAAATAGTCTAACAATCCAAAATAAATTTTTATTTGGACAGGGTTAGGAGACTTTGCAGAGATTGATTGCAATCCTGATTTTAATGATAAAGATTGTGATCATCTATGCAAGAAAGAGGGTTTTGCGGGTGGATATTGTGGACCGGATCCTGCTCAACCACTTTTGCGCACATGTTTTTGTAAGGGTTAACTTACAAGAATATGACACAATTTCTCCAAATATCAAAAGCTAAAACATATAAGGTTAACTAGGAAATTAACTATATATAAGAAGTGAATTATGTACTATTTGTCCATTTATTAATAAAAAAATATTAATCTCAATATCGTAATCACTCTTATTAGTAGTAAACTTAAAATCTAATACAATCGACCAAGAACATATTGAAAAAATCCCGTCATATACGCAATTAACAAGATAGTTACAAGAAGAAGGAAAGATAATCAACCTTTATCAAAATTGAGATATATTTTTTTGTCTCTTGAACTATTGTAGATATGCATTGTCATATGATATCACATATGTTTTAGAATTATGTTACTTAAGTGTGCATAAATTATGTCGTGTATTTTTCTTGTAAATAAGAGAAGATTAGGAAATTCGTGTATTAGAGATACGACTTGTAATTTGAGTACATAACATATTACTTTGTAGAATCATCTATTTATACAGTACATATCCACACACAAAATTGGTTAAAAAATTGAAACAATTTACAAGATGGTACGCATGTAAAGAGTTTATGATAAAAAAACAATCGCTTTCTTATATATTGTGAAAAAGGAAAGTGTTTTGTAATACTACTTTTTGAATATTATGGGTTTTTCTATCATGTATAGAAAAAGAGATTTCACTTAATGGGTTTAATAAATGTTTGAAAACAAATGTATTCAAAAGATTAGTCTTGAGAAACTTGATTATTACTCCCTCTGTTATAAAATAGATGTATTTTTAGGAGAAATTTTATATTCCCAAAATATATGTAGTTTTTCTTTTTCAGTGTAAAATTTATTATCATTTAATGTTTTTTTACCAATTAGATTTTGGATACTAATTTTCTATTGAATCAAATTAGACTTAGGCACATATTAAATATTGTTTTGGTACTATAAATACACAAATTTAATAAATTTTTAATATGCGTGAAAACTTCTTAAACTACATATTTTGGGAACGGAGAGATTAACAAGTAAAATCATCCATGACCTTTAGTTTTTTTTGGTTTTTAATGGGAAGACACAAACCTCTAGTTGCTAGGTAAGAACGGAAAATACCATATTTGGATACATTTTTTGCATTGTCACGAACTATTGACCGAAAACACACTTGCAAGGAAGATGCATGATTGACATTTTAATTTAATTTAATTATTCAAATTTCAAAATTATGTATAGTTTCAAATATAGTAATTAACAATATTCTTCTGTTTTATATTCTTTGAAATGCTTGCCAATTAATACAAAATATGATTTTGATTATTTTAGCAAAAAATATAAATTTGGTCAACATCAATTTATGTAATTTAGGAAAATATATGTTGCATTTAAGGGAGAACATAAATAAATTTAATACTATAACATTTGATTGTCGATATTCGTGATTGTGTATATATGGATTCATCTTCAAATATTATAATGTATTCACTCTCCAATATAAAAATTAAAACATAAATTAAAGTGTAATTCATCGTCTTGAAATGGCTTATGCGAAGAAATTATTTCTTATTTTAATTTGCCTTAGTGTTCTTCTAACTCTTGGTTTGAATTCACTTTTACCTTTTCCTTGTTATTGACTAGAATTCAAATCAAAAGTCACATGTTTATGGTTTAATGATTGTCTCAATAATTTTGTTTTAATATTTTCTTATTGATCCAATTATCGATATACACGTGGTCAATCATTATTTTGTTAGCGCAATTAAATAGTCTAACAATCCTAAATAATTTTTTATTTGGACAGGGTTAGGAGACTTTGCAGATACTGATTGCAATCCTGATTTTAATGATAAAGATTGTGATAATCTATGCAAGAAAGAGGGTTTTGCGGGTGGATATTGTGGACCAGATCCTGCTCAACCACTTTTGCGCACGTGTTTTTGTAAGGGTTAACTTACAAGAATATGACACAATTTCTCCAATCAAAAGCTAAAACATATAAGGGTTATAACTCTATATAAGAAGTGAATTGTGTACTCTTCTTCAATTTATTAATAAAAAATATTAATCTAAGTATCGTAATCACTCTTATTATTTTATATAGTAGTAAAATCTAATACAATCAACCAAGAACATATTGAAAAAATCCCTACATATACGCAATTAACAAGATAGTTACGAGAAGAAGTAAAGATAATCAACCTTTATCAAAATTGAGATATCTTTTTTTGTCTCTTGCACTATTGTAGATATGCATTGTCATATGATATCACATATGTTTTAGAATTATGTTACTTAAGTGTGCATAAAATATGTCGTGTATTTTTCTTGTAAATGAGAGAAGATTAGGAAATTCATGTATTAGAGATACGACGTGTAATTTGAGTACATAACATATTACTTTGTAGAATCGTCTATTTATACAGTACGTATCAACAAAAAAATTTGGTTAAAAAATTGAAACAATTTACAAGATGGTACGCATGTAAAGAGTTTATGATAAAAAAATAACGATCACTTTCTTATATATTGTGAAAAAGGAAAGTGTTTTGTAATACTACCTTTTGAATATTATGGGTTTTTCTATCATGTATAAAAAAGAGATTTCACTTAATGGGTTTAATAAATGTTTGAAATCAAATGTATTCAAAAGATTAGTCTTGAGAAACTTGATTATTACTCCCTCTGTTATAAAATAGATGTATTTTTATGAGAAATTTTATGTTCCCAAAATATATGTAGTTTTTCATTTTCAATGTAAAATTTATTATCATTTAATGTTTTTTTACCAATTAGATTTTGGATACTAATTTTTATTGACTCAAATTAGACTTAGGCACATATTAAATATAGTTTTGGTACTCGAAATACACAAATTTAATAAATTTTTAAGAGGAATTCACAAAACTACACCTAACTTAATTTTTTCACATATTTACACCTTTTCAAAATTTTAAAAGCTTGATTTACCCTTTAATAGTTACAAAATTAAAATATTTTCATTTGGGTTCGCTAATTAGTGTTTAAGGTATAATATTAAGGGGGTATGATTGTGTGGATAAGGTTTATTTGGAATTAACTTTGAGTGTTTAAGTGTAGTTTTGTGAATTATTTTTGAAATGTGTAGTTTTGTGAAATGTAATTCAAATGGTGTAGTTTTGTAATTCCCCCAATTTTTAATATGCGTGAAAACTTCTTAAACTATATATTTTGGGAACGGAGGGATTAACAAGTAAAGTCATCCCTTTTTAACAAAAAAAAAACAAGTAAAGTCATCCCGGACCTCTAGTTTTTTTTGGTTTTTAATGTGAAGTCCCAAAAATCTAGTTGCTAGGTAAGAACGGAAAATACCATATTTGGATACATTTTTGCATTGTCCTAACTATTGACCGAAAACACAGAAGATGCATGATTGACATTTTAATTTAATTTAAATAGAGGAATTCACAAAACTACACTATTTCAATCTATCATTCACAAAACTACACATAATTTAATTTTTTCACATATTTACACATTTTCAAAATTTTAAAAGCTTGATTTACCCTTTTAAAAATTACCAAAATTAAATTTTTTTCAATTGGGTTCGCTAATTAGTGTTTATAGTATATTATTAAGGGGGTAGGATTGTGTGGATATGATTTATTTGGATTTAATTTTGAGTGTTTAGGTGTAATTTTGTGAAGTATTTGGAAATGGTGTAGTTTTGTGAAATGTAATTCAAATGGTGTAGTTTTGTAATTCAAATTTCAAAATTATGTATAGTTTCAAATATAGTAATTAACAATATTCTTCTATTTTATATTCTTTGAAATGCTTGCCTATTAATACAAAATATGATTTTGATTATTTTACCGAATAATATAAATTTGGTCAACATCATTTTATGTAATTAAGGAAAATATATGTTGCATTTAAGGGAGAACATAAATAAATTTAGTATAACATTTGACTGTCGATCGTGATTGTATATATATGGATTCATCTTCAAATATTACAAGGTATTCACTCTCCAATATAAAAATTAAAACATAAATTAAAGAGTAAAATTCATCGCCTTGAAATGGCTTATGCGAAAAAAATATTTCTTATTTTAATTTGCCTTAGTGTTCATCTAACTCTAGGTTTGATTCACTTTAACCTTTTCCTTGTTATATACTAGAATTCAAATCAAACATCACATGTTTATGGTTTAATGATTGTTTCAATAATTTTTTTTTAATATTTTGTTATTGATCCAATTATCGATATACACGTGGTCAATCATTTATTTGTTAGCCCAATTAAATAGTCTAACAAATAACAATCCAAACTAAATTTTTATTTGGACAGGGTTAGGAGACTTTGCAGCGATTGATTGCAATCCTGATTTTAATGATAAAGACTGTAATAATCTATGCAAGAAAGAGGGTTTTGCGGGTGGATATTGTGGACCAGATCCTGCTCAACCACTTTTGCGCACATGTTTTTGTAAGGGTTAACTTACAAGAATATGACACAATATGTTCAAATATCAAAAGCTAAAATATATAATGTTAAATATATATAAGAAGTTCGTGGGTTCATACTCATATTCAAGTTTTAATTTTTTGTTAGGGAAAATTACAAAACTACACCATTTGAATTACATTTCACAAAACTACATCATTTCAAAATTACTTCACAAAACTACACCTAAACATTCAAAATTAAATCCAAATAAACCATACCCACACAATTCAACCCCCTTAATATTATACCCTAAACACTACGTAGCGAACCCAAATGAAAAGATTTTAATTTTTGTAATTTTTAAAAGGGTAAATCAAGCTTTTAAAATTTTGAAAGGGTGTAAATATGTGAAAATATTGAATTAAGTGTAGTTTTGTGAAAGAAGAGTTGAAAGGGTGTAGTTTTGTGAATTTCTCTTTTTTTAATTAAATGTAATCTATACTATTAAAAGTGAAGACAAAACGTCTACGTGTCGCGACGTGAGAGCTTTTAAGATATTTTTTTTTTTTTTTGCGTTTTAGTCCTTATATTTTTGACTCTTTTTAAAACCGATTTTTATAATATTTTTTAAAATACGCTGGTTTACGAATATATTTTGGGTTTCTACAAATATGTTTTGGGTTTCGTCCGTTTTGTAACCTTTAAATAAATAATATTTCAACGCCTTATATAATAACATAAATAAATAGAATATATATAATTCATAAAAATTTCTATAATCGTCATGCATAATAAATAATAATTGAGATAACAATGTGAACCAATTATATAAATAATAACATTATATAACATATAATAACATATATGCGGCGTAAATAATTTTTATAAATATTATATTTATAAAAATAATATTATCATTATACGAGAGCGATTATATAATTATTATTTTTTTGTATTTGGGTCCTTATATTTTTGAAAAATTATTGTTTGACGAATTCTATAAATTATATTTCAGATCCAACAAATTCAGACCCACATATAAAACTTTTAAGAATTAAATTTCTCCCACATTGAAAACAATAAGAAACGAAATAAGAAATCTTCTATTATAAATAAGACTTTATCACATACGAAATCATTAAAGCGGACCTTAATTTGATGGGCCTGCGAATTTCGGTAAATGGATTGCGCCTTCATTTACCGGGGTATGCATAATGCATATATTTTTCTTTGAATAGGCGTGCAAAGTTTGATTAATTATTTTGGATTCGATATTGATCTTTCATAAATACATGCCTCATAAATTGGGCAACGGATATCGGAGATTTTGATTAGTGGCTTGGAGCATGTCATTCGGTTTTCAGGTCGGGTTCAGGTCGGACTCATTCGAGTTTGGATTTTTCGGGTTAGAGGATATAAGAACCGTTCGGGTTATACAAATATGGTTCCGTTCGGTTCGAATTCATTCAAATTCAGGCCGAGTTTCATATTTTTAACAAAACCTGACATGGAACCAAATATTATTCGGTTCGGGTTTTTTGGTTCAAATTTTTATGCTTTTCATATTTTGGTAAGAATTTTGGGTTTTATTTCGGGTAATTCGGGTTCGGTTCGAGTTTTGGTTCGGCTTATTCGTACAACCCACAAAAAAAATTGAAATAACTTACTAAAATTTAAATTACTTTAACAAAACTATATACATGTGTATATTCGGATCTATTCGAGTACAATTTTGGCCCCAGGTTTGTTCGAGTTAGGACGGAAACCCGAGTTAGAAAATATTTAAACTCGATAGGATAATATGAAGACCGAAACCGGACCAAACCGGATATTCCATAATATAATTTAATATTATTTATGAATATCATGTCCCGCGCGGGATACTTACCTAGTATAATTTAAAAAAAAAGGAAAATATAAAACCAAACTACAAAAAGGAAAAAAACAACTAACAGTTTTCGCTGCGTTTGACATTTTGTTGACTGTTTCGTTTCGACATCTCTCCATCCATCTTGTCTCATTATCTACACTTCAGGGAATATTTATTGTTCCTAATTCATAATCATGGCCTCAATAATTCTCATCTTTCTTTTTTGGTGCTTATAGTCTTAATAATTCTCATCTTTGTGTTACTAAAATAAGACCACGCGGATTGTTAAGTTTCTTGTGAATTACGCAACTAGCATCTTTTAACTACTTTTTTTAAAAAAAAATTCCATGTGCACTATGACATATTAATAACCAATTTATGCACATGCTCAATACCACCTCAACTAATTTCATCGCAGGATAGGATGATTTTCCTTCGTCCATTTAAAAAATATTGATTATTAGTATTACAACCGTCCATTTTTATGGTAGTTAGGCCATCTCTATCAAAAGTTTTAATAAGAGTTTCTATTATTAAAAATAAAATAAAAAAGAAAGAGAGAGAAATGAGGAAAAACTATATAGTTTGTATATTTAGAATCGTTTATAACAATTTTTAGAATCCTTTTTTTCTACATGTGTTTCTCTTGTTGCTCTTAGTCACGTTTACGGGTCCCAAGCGAATTTAACACAAACTTCTATATATGTTATCGACTTATCATCACCAACCTCTACTGAATCATAATTATACTACAGTCGACATTTATATATAATGACAAAGAAAAATGTGATTTATAGCTCATGAATTAATTAGAGAGATTTCCTTCGTCTATGTTTTTCTATTTTTATCTAATTTCTAGGGTCATTTTTTAAGTAAGTATATATTCGTTAACCACCAAAAAAGAGAATTTTTGGGGAAAATTTTTGGGGAAATACCCTAACATAGTTACAAAATTGAAAACTACACCATTAAAATTTTCTTTTGAAAACTACACTTTTCTCTAATTTTATTTACTAAATCATCCTTTTTAAAGTATTTAGGAAATTTAGTTTCTAAGTAAAAATTGTAATCAAAATTATCAAATAAACGCAAGTACAAAACAATTTAATTATTTTTTTTTGAATATGATGACCTGTTTTTGATTTGTTTACTTTATTTTTTGGGATAAATTCTAAAGCTAGCATATCTATACAAGGTGTTTTCTTATTCTATAAAACAACTTCTGAGAATATAATACTTTTATAGAATTGGGTTATAATTTTTTAATAAACAAATGACTAGGTGTTTAAACTTTAAAATCAATCAAACATATTTGGGAAGTTAATTGCTAACCCTTTATCAAAAAAAAAAGTTAATTGCTAACCGAATAAAATAAAATCTAAGACGTAAGTGCTATCTCTGTAGTTTTTTTGTTCTTTTTGCTTCTTCTTATCTAAGACATATTTAATTTCCAATAATCATTAATGTTAGAGAAATTCACAAAACTACACCCTTTCAACCATCCCTTCACAAAACTACACCTAATTCAATATTTTCACAAGTTTACACCCTTTCAAAATTTTAAAAGTTTGATTTACCCTTTAAAAAATTATCAAAATTGAAATATTTTCATTTGGGATCGCTAATTAGTGTTTAGGGTATAGTATTAAGAGGGTAGGATTGTTTGGGTAGGGTTTATTTGAATTTAATTTTGAGTGTTTAGGTGTAGTTTTGTAAAGTATTTTAAAAATGGTGTAGTTTTGTGAAATGTAATTCAAACGGTGTAGTTTTATAATTCTCCCTTAATGTTATAACCCGACTATAGAACCCATCAATATTGGTCAGTTTAGTTTTGTACTGTAAACTCAAATATTGCTATCACATTTCCATTACACTAACTTATTGTTTATATTCTTTTTAATTTTTAGAAAACCTGTGTATAAAAATACATTCTTAAGAAATATAATTATGTAAATATTTTTTATTATTATCCGTATTTATTTATTAATAGGTAATATTAAGAGTTTTTTCTTCAAAATAATATTTTTTTCTGGTACTTATTACTCTTTAAAAGTAAAGGGAGAATTACAAAATTACACCATTTGAATTACATTTCACAAAACTAAACCATTTCAAAATTACTTCACAAAACTACACCTAAACATTCAAAATTAAATTCAAATAAACCGTACCCACACAATCCTACCCCTTTAATATTATACCTTAAACACTAATTAGCGAACCCTAATGAAAAGATTTTAATTTTGGTAATTTTTTAAATGATAAATCAAGCTTTTAAAATTTTGAAAAGGTGTAAATGAAAATTAAATTAGATGTAGTTTTGTGAAAGAGGGATTGAAAGGTGTAGTTTTGTGAATTCCTCAATTATTAATATATGTGCAACATTCTAGAATATCATTTATTTTGAGGGAATAGTATGTAGTGATAGATTTTTTGGTTTATGCATTTTAATGGGGGTTTGATTTTTTTTTTACTGTGTTTTCTGATCTACATGGTTACAAATACATCAGATGTATCCGATATCCAATGAGGAAGAGAAGAACTAATAAACTGAAAATTAATATTCCTGCCACGTGCACTCCGTGCTAGAAGATCCGCTTTTGCATTCCTTTCCCTTGCTACATACCGGAGTGTGAAGTCCGGGAATGTAAAATATAAACTATTATTTTTGTATATTTAATTTTATATTGTTGATAATATAATTAATTAATTGATGATGTGACATGCTTATTTGTCAAGCCAAAGAGAACTCCCCTCATCTTTTATATATGATGATCTTTTATATATATATATGATTATCCATATTAAAGTTATTTAGAGAATTTAGTTTCTAGATAGAAATTATAATCAAAATTATCAAATAAACGTAAAGACAAAACAAATAATTTTATCTAAAAGTTATGACCAATATCTGTATTTTTTGGGATAAAATTTAAAGCTATCATATATATATATATATATAAGGTGTTATTCAAATATTGTTATAAATTTGGAAAATATAAATTTGATGAAATGGGCCATAAATGAAGCCCAACAACAGATGAACACAGCCTGGGCTGGAAAAACAGATCAACGACATTCTTCTGTCCCAGCAATGCCCCACTCCGTACAAGACTCCCATTTCTAAAGAAAGGGCACTTTAGTGTGAGTCAGAAATATTTAATCAAGAAACGGCTTTCTTGCGCAAGGATACATGGGAAAGATAAATAGTAAAAACCATAAAAACTCAATCCTGAAAAAAATACAAAATAGCATCTTCTATTTTTTATTTTACATAATACATAACATTTTTTTCATATTACATAATATAGTAATAGTTACTTTTTTAATTAATTGATGATCACCTTTTCAAAGATAAACTAAGCTATGTTAATGTTCCTCTGCACAATGGAGTATGTATTATAAGAGCAGTTAAAAGATCTAAAAGACCTGATAGCTAGACTTTTTTTAAAGAAATTTTTAATGTTGTATGATAATATATTTAAAAAATAATTATGGTAATAAAAAAGCAATATCCAAATATATATAAGTATCGTACATAGCACGGACTTAATTAGTATGGTTTATCAGCCGGACCATTTGCCGGCCTTCTTTCCAGATTTGGAAAAGCTACGTGATCTGCAAGCAAAATTTCCGGGTTTCACTCTTCGGTATGTAGCAAGGGAAAGGAATGCAAAAGCGGATCTTCTAGCACGGTGAGCACGTAGCAGGAATGTTAACTTCCAGTTTATTAGTTCTTCTCTTCTTCAATGGATAACGGATACATCTGATGTATTTGTAACCTTGTACAAAAGAAAGCTCAGTTAAAAAAAAAAAATAAGTATCGTACATATAGTAAGATCTAAATAAATCAGTTATAAGCCATGTGTTGGCGACTGGGTTGGCGATTGTAACGCCTCTTTTTTGAAAATTTTGAACGATGGATTAGTCAGAAATTTGTCAAGCGGTGATTAAGGATGATCACAATTAATGGTTGTGACTGTGTTGGTGTGTTAAGATCTCAGATATGCGGATCAATCACCTTTCCCCAATTGAGTCTCCAATATATCTACCGGATCTGGAAATATTGAAGTTAATTGATGAAAATCATGCAATGGACATCTCTGATTACGTCTTAGTAATAAAGATGAAATCACAAACGCCTTTACTTACCTTATTGAGACCAAATTGGACTCAATATATGGCAAGAATTTTACTCATCCGGTCCTCAGGTATTTTAAAGGCCGACGATTGCGTCATTATCATGGTGATGTGCAAATCAGATCATTAGGTGTTACTACGAAGACGCAGATCACGCCTCCGACACTGCCGCCTAATAGCTATTTAAGAAGACGATGGGATTGGACATTTCATTACTCCCATTCACTCAAATTTCTTTTACACACGATTGTTACACAGCTCAATATTGCATCTAATGCAATTTCATCGATATCGGCAAATGGAGGTGTAAGGAGAATCAAGATGAGAGTCCCGGAGACGGCGGTATGCGATGACGATGGTGGGACGAGTCCTCAATGTGGAACTCCAAGAGACAAGGTAAAGGCTCTCATTGTCTTTATGCCGACAGTGTGGGATTGCGCGGGACGATTCCAAGGGTATGACCTTGGCAAGGGTAATTTCCATTTCCGATTCACGTTTTTTTTTTTGCATTTTCGTTTTTTTTTTTTTTATTACATCAGCATTTTCGTTTTATTTGTGTTGTGTATTTTTATTTTGTAATAATAAATATGTTTTCATAAATGTTTCTAATATTTAGTGTATATAATATTAAATTTTATTTTAGGAGAATTACAAAACTGCATCTTTTAAATCGTTTCACAAAATTATACCATTTAAAAATTTCTTCACAAAACTACACCTAAACACACTAAAAATTAAATCCAAATTAAGATTATCCACACAATTCTCTCTTTAATCATTATATCCTAAACGGCTAAACACTAATTAGCGGACCCAAATGAATATATTTAGTTTTGGTGAAGTTTTAAAGGTAAATCAACTTTTAATTTTTTTAAAAAAGTGTAATTATGAGAAAAATTAAATAAGATAGAGTTTTGTAAAGAAAGAGATGAAAGGATGTAGTTTTATGAATTCATCTTTTATTTTAGAGCATCCTAACTAACCAACACCAATAATTACTAGAAAAATTACTAAGGAACTATAGTTTTTTAGTACAAAATATAATTACAACAAGTTAAAAATGTATTACTAAGCAAAAACACCAATAATGATCCTCTAATGCATGGAAAATCAAATGAATCATAAATTTCTGTTGAATATATTATATTATGTTACGTCACAAACACATGTCACCTCAAACTATATATAAATAAAAGTATAACAATATTCCAGCTGGTTACTAATTATAAAATTAAATATTCTACCACAAACTCTAAAAGTTTTCTTTTTCTTTCATACATTACACACAAATAAATACATATTCACACACAAATACACAAATATAAGCACGAGTTCTTGTTTACAAAAAGAGACAAACGTGTATAGAAAAAGTAAATAAAACCCTTTTATCTATTATAAAAAGTATCTGTCCTTTTTTATAATCTTTGCTTATAAAATCACGACCTCCTCTTAGGGTTCTTTCTTCTTCTTCTATACTTTCTCTCTTCATCTTCTCTTTTTACAAGAAACCAAAGAAAAGAAATTCAAATCGATAACAACTAAAAAAAAAACTAAAATGGGTAGATGTGGAAGAAGCAACGACGGTGGAGTTAGACCGTACGTACGGTCTCCGATACCTCGTCTGAGATGGACGCCGGATCTTCAGGTCAATACTACTTATCTTTATAATTTTGTATTTGCTTATACATTACACTTGTTTTTTTACCTTAATTTATTATATATATAGTTTTGAATAATAAAACCTTTTTTCAGATGTATAGAGGATCCAAACCCACTCTTCTTGGAAGATTAAGTAATAAATTTTGCAGTTTTGTTATAATAATTATATTGTCGAGCTTCACACTTGGTGGTTTAGAAGCCCTGGAAGTAGGCTTCTACCACTACAAGAAATCACGACTTTTACCACGACCATAATCGTTGTAAAATCGTGGTAAAACGCAGTTTACCACGATTTAACGACGATTTTCATTTCGTCGTTAATCGATCGAAGTAAAAACCAAATCGTCGTAAAATCGTGGTAAATTTTACGACGACAAAAATTCGTTGTAAATTCGTGGTAAAATATTCGTTGTAAAATCGTTGTAATTGTTACAACGAGTTTACAACGAATATTTGATTGTAAATTTGTAATTATAATAAATCGAAAATTCTTACAATCGTGGTAAAATCGTCCCTAATTAGGGACGATTTTACGACGATTGTAAGAAATATAAATTTTTCAAATCGTGGTAAAATCGTCCCTAATTAGGGACGATTTTACCACGATTTGAAGAAATATATATAATACAAATCGTCGTAAAATCGTCCCTAATTAGGGACGATTTTACCACGATTTGTATTATTATAAATAAAAAAAAATAAAATTAAAAATTAGGAGGATGCTCGCCATGGACGGACGTCCGGTGTGGACAGGAGATGTCCGGAAGGCGAAGCGAACCGGAAGCCGAACCTTCCCGGGAAGCCCTCTTCTCCGCCAACATCCGCATGTAGTCCGGCGGTAAGGTATTCCCTCTCCTAGGAGCCATATATAAAGTACGCAAAAAAACATTAAATATTTAAATAATAAACATTAAGTATTTAAAAATTATTAAGTATTTTAAAAACTAAACATTATATAAGTATTTTAATGACATTAGTATTTTAAAAACTAAATATTAAGTATTTTAATATTAATTATGTATTTTAAAAACTAAGATTAAAAATTAATTATGTTAAGTAATAAGTTTTAAATATTTTAAAAACTAAACATTAAGTATTTTAATAATTATTTATATGTTCTAAACATATAATTCTAAAATCTGAATCCTAAAACTAAAATCCGAGCCTAAAACTAATTCCAAATCCTAAAACTAATTTTAAATCCTGAAACTAAATTCCAATTCCTAAAACTAATTCTAAAATCCGGTTTTAAAACACATATATTAAAAATATTTACCTTTGGGGATGTTGAAAAAGAGTGAAAGTTGTAGAGTTTTAGAGAGAGAAAACTTTAGAGAGAGATAGAGATTTAGAGAGAATGAGTGAAAATGAAAAATTTTGTCGACTATATATAGATTCAGAAATCGTCGTAAAATCGTTGTAAATTTACCACGATTTTACGACGATTACTTTATAAATCGTTGTAAAATCGTCGTAAATTTACCACGATTTTACGACGATTACTTTATAAATCGTCGTAAAATCGTGGTAATAATTGACGTTGACAACCTTGTACAAACAAAACTCCGAGGATTTAACGTTTAGAGTTTCATTTTTGGTCGTAAATACGTTGTTAAATTACCACGAATTTCCATCGATTTTGTGTGAATCGTCGTAAATTCGTGGTAAATTTACCACGAATTTACGACGATTTATTACTAACTAAATGGATTTTGCTAAAATTCATCTGTCATTTGACTTCATGTTGAATATAATTATGATATTGTATGCATATGAAATCATACTTAAGTCATATGATTGCGGAAAAACAAGTTTTGGTAAAATTAGAACATATAGACATATTAACCACAATATATATAGTACACTTTATCTTAAACTTTATAAATTCTAAGAATATGTAACAAAACTTATTGATAAGCAATTTTAACATTGTTGTTATAGTTATTCATTAACTTTAGAGGTCTTAAAGAGTGTTTGTACGTAATATAAGACATACTTTTGAAAATGTTTGGGGTTTAGGGGTTTATACAAAAAGACGTTGTAAAATAGTGGTAAATTTACCACGATTTTACAACGATTACCTTTAAAATCGTTGTTAAATCGTGGTAAATTTACCACGATTTAACAACGATTACTTTATAAATCGTTGTAAAATCGTGGTAATAGTTGACGTTGACAACCTCGTACAAACAAAACTCCCGAGGATTTGACGTTTAGAGTTTCATTTTTGGTCGTAAATACGTTGTTAAATTACCACGAATTTCCATCGATTTTGTGTGAATCGTCGTAAATTCGTGGTAAATTTACCACGAATTTACGACGATTTATTACACTAAATGGATTTCGCTGAAATTCATCGCCATTTGACTTCATGTTGAATATAATTATGATATTGTATGCATATGAAATCATTCTAAGTCGTATGATTGCACAAAAACAAGTTTTGATAAAATTAGAACATATATACATATTAACAACAATATATTATAGTACACTTTATCTTAAACTTTATAAATTCTAAGAATATGTAAACAAAACTTATTGATAAGCAATTTTAACATTGTTTTTATAGTTATTCATTAACTTTAGAGGTCTTAACGAGTGTTTGTACGTAATATAAGACATACTTTTAAAAATGTTTGGGGTTTAGGGGTTTATACAAAAAGACGTTGTAAAATCGTGGTAAATTTACCACGATTTTACAACGATTTCGTTTTAAAGCGTTGTAAACTCGTGGTAATCGTTGACGTTGACAACCTCGTACAAACAAAACTCCGAGGATTAGAGGTCTTTAAAAGACAACGAATTATAAGATTATTCGTGGTAAAATCGTCGTAAATTTACGACGATTTTACCACGATTTGTGAAATTTACACATATCGTGGTAAAATCGTTGTAAATTTACGACGATTTTACCACGATTTGTGAAATTTACACACACATCGTGGTAAAATCGTTGTAAATTTACGACGATTTTACCACGATTTGTGAAATTTACACATATCGTGGTAAAATCGTTGTAAATTTACCACGAATTTACGACGATTGTTAATTTATTTTATAAAAAAATTAAAATACATTATTTTCTTATTTATTACTCGGAGTCATCAGCGAGACTCATGTTCGTCCTCGAGTCGGATTCATCAAATTCGTCGGTCTCTTCGACTTCTTCTTCGTCCTCATTCACCTCTTCGGCCTTCCCTATTATGTGGATCAACGAGTAAGACCATGTCCGTGTTTAGTTCTGGCGAAGGAAAATCGACTGACGTGTCATTCTGTAGTGGTGATTCTTCTTCCCTGATTATGTACCCTCTCGGGGCAATTTTGATGACGGATAGCCAATGTATTTCTGTGGACTTAAGACGCGGATAAGGAATGAAGCTTGCGATGCAAGTATGAAAGGCTCGAACTTGTTGTATCTTCTATTCTTATTGACATCAACGATCCCAGACTTGTTGATTCGTACACCTCTTCCGATCGTAGGATCAAACCACTCGCACTTGAAGAGTACGCACTTCAACATGAGCAACCCGGGAAACGTTATTTCTATGATTTCTTGGATGATTCCGTAGAAATCAATGTCTCCTCTAACACAAACACCGTAGTTAACACTTGTTCGATGTCGCACGTTTTCAACTACCGAGTAAATGTCTTTAAATCGTTGTTAAAAAGTCCCAAAATCGAAGTTGTAAATTCGTGGTAAATTAGCAACGATATAGCGACGAAATATTCTTATAAATCAAAACGTCGGTAAATCGTTGTAAATTTACCACGAATTTACAACGATTTGGTGCTTAATCGGAAAATCGTTGTAAAATCGTCGTAAATTTACGACGATTTTAATCGTTGTAAAGTTTACGACGATTTTACGACGAAAACCAAAATCGTGGTAAAATCGTCGTAATGTCGTCGTAAGTTTACGACGATTATAATCGTTGTAAATTTTTCGTGGTAATTTGCGCAGATTCTTGTAGTGTACGAAAAAACTTGTATAGGGGCGGAAAGTACAATACGCCGCGTTGTCGAACAACAAGTGGCCATTGACCCCCGTAAAGCTCCACAACTGCTCCGACTTCAGTTCCATGACTGCTTCGTTGAGGTAAATATTTAAAATTTATGTTTTGTCGTTTTGGATTTCTAATAAGGTTTGATCAAATTCGTTGCAGGGATGTGACGCCTCGATTTTGCTAACCGCAGGGGATCAGAGCGAAATGTTAGCTGCGGGTAATGCTGGGGTCACAGGACTAAGCATCATACAACTTGCTAAAGATGCCGTTGAAAGCTTGTGCCCCGGGGTAGTCTCTTGCGCGGACATCATTGCTCTCGCGGCGAGAGACTCTGTTGTTTTGGTAGTAATGTTTACTCTCTTTTTTATGTTATTATTAGGTAGTAACTACTTAATTTCTTTACTTTTCTTGATAACAAAAAAAATCAACAGACAAATGGGCCAACATACATGGTTCCGACTGGACGGAAAGATGGTCGAATCTCAAATGCACAACACGCTGTAAACTTACCGGATCCACAAGATTCAATCGAAGTTCTTAAACTGAAGTTCAGACAACAAGGGCTTTCGGATAAAGACCTTGTTCTTCTTAGCGCGGGTAAGCATAACATTATTCATCTATTATTTTCGTTTTAATTAAATTTGGAGACGAAATATTTTAACAATAATAAAGTTTTGATTCTTTTTTTTTTTTTTTTTTTTGAAAAAGGTGCACATACGATTGGTTTGACTGCATGCTTCTTCGTCACGCCACGCTTAGAAGCTAGAGATCCTACAATAATAAGTCCTGAATTTTTTAAAATCTTGCGGTCAAAATGTCCAAAAGGAGGTGACGTGGGCTTCAAGATACCTCTAGACTGGGACGGTGAGTTTGTTTTCGACGACCACATCCTCCGCAACATACAAAAAGGGAGATCAGTGATCGCTTCAGACTCTGTTTTGTACCGTGATAAAATCACCAAGGGAATTATAGACTCATACTTGGTGAATGGTAGTTCCAAGGCTGATTTTTCAGCGGATTTTACAAAAGCTATGGTTAAATTGGGAAGTATAAAGGTGAAAACGGGGATGGAGGGTGAAATTAGACGTATATGTAATGCGACTAATTAGTTGTGGGAAATGTTTAATACTCGTAAATCTTTAAAATAGTACTATTAGACTTGCAATAATTGTGATCTCTCTTGTCTCTCTCCCTTAGAGAGGGATATATTGATTATGTTTATGTTTCAGTTGTTAATTAAACCTGATTAATAAAATAAAATGCTTGTGATTGTTAAATGTTGTAATTCATGAGGTCAAATTAATCAACGAGGCCATATAAAAATCAATCACAAAGTTGTAGAAGCCATGCAATCTAGTCATATTATTTTTCACTAGTTCGTGGGTTCATACTCATATTCAAGTTTTAATTTTTTTTAATTAAATGTAATATAATTATAAAAAAAAGGAAAATATAAAACCAAACTACAAAAAGTAAAAAGACAACTAACAGTTTTCGCTGCGTTTGACATTTTGTTGACTGATTAGTTTCGACATCTCTCCTTCCATCTTGTTTCATTATCTACACTTGAGGGAATATTTATTGTTCCTAATTCATAATCATGGCCTCGATAATTGTCATCTTTCTTTTTTTGGTGCTTATAGTCTTAATAATGTCATCTTTCTTTTTTGGTGCTTATAGTCTTAATAATGTCATCTTTGTGTTACTAAAATAAGACAACGCGGATTGTTAAGTTTCTTGTGAATTACGCAACTAGCATCTTTTAACTACTTTTTTTAAAAAAAATTCCAGGTGCACTATGACATATTAATAACCAATTTAATTACATTTATACACTCAACTAATTTCATCGCAGGATAGGATGATTGTCCTTCTTCCATTTAAATGGTGGTTAGGCCATCTCTATCAAAAGTTTTAATAAGAGTTTATATTATTAAAAAAAAATAAAAAATAAAGAGAGAGAAATAAGGAAAAACTATAGTTTTGTTGGATAATATCTTTAGTAATTATCCATATATTTATCTAAAAGGAGGATAATGTTTATCCTGATAATAACAACCGACTTTGGTTGCTTATAAATATAGATGTAGTATTGTCATTTTGAATGATTCGACACAAAAAACAACACAAAGCAATAATAAGAGAAAAGCTTAGTTACATTTCTCTTTTTATAACTTACGACATATTCTTATTATATTAGTTTTATAACACGTTATCAAACGAGCGTCTATAACTATACGAGGTAATCGTTGCGTGAGACTTTATATCCTAGGTTAAATATTATCAGGGTAATTTTAAATTATGTTGTCAAATTTATAAACATAATGAAAAAATTATGTTTAAACTTTATCTTAGAGTGTATCACAAATATTTTAAATTTTGATTTTTATCTAAAAAACTCAGCGAAAATATAAATTAATATAGTTTAAAATCTAAGAGAAACTCTGGCAAAATTTAAAGTTAAAAATAGTATAAAGCTAATAAAGCTAAAATAAACTATGACAAAATTTAAATTAGTATAGTTTAAAATTTAAGAGAAACTCTGTCAAAATAATTTTTGCCAAAAGTATAAGGTTAATAAATCTAAAAAAAGCTACAGCGAAAACTTAAATTAATATAGTAATAAAAATCTAAAAGAAACTTTGCCAAAATTTAGTCGATAAAAATTATCGATATTTATAAATTTAATTTTTATATTGGAGTGGAAAATTTAGTCTCCAATAATCTATAATAGAATATGTCTCTTTAATCAAATAGAAGACTATGATTCATAAATCAAATTGAAGACTATGTCTTTGATTATATGAAAATATATGTCATAAATCAAATTGAAGATAAGGTCTCTTTGATTATATTGAGATTTTGTCTCTTTGATTAAATGAAAAGTATATCTATTTCATTATACGGTAAGTTAAATAATTATTTATTTTAAATAATTTTGTTATCCGAATTAAATGAAAATTTTGCAAAATTCAAAAATGCAAAAAATTTAAAAACATGCTCAAACAAAATTTCATGAAGAAAAACGCCGAAAACGAGCGAAAAAAGCTAAACGCTCTAAAAGAAAACACGCATCTACAAAAATAAAAATGGCGAAAATATATGATAGTAAACACGAAGTTTACAAATTGATCAAAGTATAATATAACCTCAGGTTAATCCTAGGGTTTATCAATGATTGAAGATCATTGAAAGTAAGTTGAAAAAAAGGATTTTTCAACTTAATGCATGTCTTATACAAAATGATAATAATAAGATCATCATGCGAAAAATATCTTGGATGAATCACCATATTTTTGGTTAAAAGCTCATTATATATATTGGTTGATTTCTTTATACCCCAAAATTATACTCATAATATAACCGATTAAAAAAAAATGTGAATCGGGTCAAGATGAATGTGAATGAAAAATTATCATCTTGATAGAGTAATACGAATCTCATATCAAATGTTAGAAAGGATCTAAGATGATACATATGATCCAAAATGGATATGTTATCGATCCTTAAAAGAGATTGATTCGAGATGAATAATCTAAAAGAGTTATCATCTCGAGGGGAGAATTAAAGAATCCACTAAAAATAAGTGGAACAATTAAAAGATTATGTTCACACTCGAAATGAGCTTAACCTAAGAACATACTGATAAGTTACGGTGAAATATAATCGGTTTTAAATGTAATTGTTTCGTGGTTGGAGATGATTATAAGTCAAATGATTTATGCAAATTATCTCTCCCTTGAAATTGATTCGTGATTGAAAATGATTAGAAAATCAACGAGTAATAAGAAATAATTCTCCCATATAAAAGATTTATGGTTGAGATCAAATCTCGTTTGGAAATTTGTGGATGTGTGATATATATTATGAATGCTCCTCCACACCACATAAAAATAACATCCAAAGAGGATGAAGTGTATGAAATTTGGAAATGAAGATCCGCTCTAAAAGCCATTATTGGTGATGTGCTTATTGTAAGATTTGCAATCATTATTTTGATAATACAATTTCTCTAAGGGAGAAATATGAAATAGTTGGAATCCTTGAACAAAATGATTATGAACGTGAAGTTCAATAGTTCAAAGGATCACTATTCTAATATAGTGCAAATCAGTATAAAGGATTGATGGATGAGATTTCATGAAATGAATTATCATTATAAGATCCTCATACAAAAGAAAATGAACATAAAGTTCATAGGATAATTCATCAAAGTGAAAATAGAAATCTCATATCTCATCTTAAAATACTTGATAAAAATATGTGTCGGTAAAGGACAACATATTATTAATAAGTCTATAACATGTAAAAAAACATGATAGACTACTTTGGTTTCAAAGATATAGAAAACTCTCGAAATGAGAAATAATATCTTAAAAGAGCGTATGAGACATGATTATTATAAAATTAGATATCTGAATGATATCATTGATAGTGATAAACAGATCTCACAAATGATCATGTCATTAAAGAAATATGGAACCAAAGTCGAAATAAATGTCGACTATAACAATGACATATTGCGCAATGTCGATATATAAATGAGGATCATAAATCTCACGTTGTGAATGAGTGTAGAGATTAATTAATGGCCAATAAATAAAAGAGACAACCAAGTCTATATTCAACGAGAGTTTGGACAAGATGTCCAAATCCGAAAAAGGGTATTATGATATATAAAACAAAACGCATGTTGTATAAGGTTTTGTTAAAATACCCGTTAGTAAAATATTTATGAGAGACTTGAGTTGCGTCTCATGAGTAACATGCATGAAAGGTTTAAATTCCTGAAAAATTAATGATATCATAATAATGTTCTCGAGAACAATGATCGATCAAACTCTTTTAGAGTTATTTATATGATAAAAGACCTTGGAAAGACAAAGTGTCTCGAGGTATTAAACATCTATAGAAATAGATGTTATGTCAAATACTTCTAAAAGAAGTAAAATATATATTTGGTCATAAAGAACCAAAATTATATGCCATTGAGCATTTATCTATTATACATATCATTTGCTAATAATCTACATGTAGATATAACTCAACCCTTATGCGCATATATTGGGTTGAGATTAAATGTGATTAACTTGGGATTATTAGAATTCCCAAATTTTGGTATAAGTTGTTTTGCAGATAAAGAAATTATAAGATCATGTAAACTGAGATCGCAAAACAACAATCATGTGGTGTTTCCAGTGTGTGCATTTGGTCGCCACTTATTAATGCCAAAATCAATGCTTCATAAGGCATGTAAAGAATGTGCAAAAATTCTTATTTCGGAAGATGAAGCTCGCGGGGGGAGCGATAGAAGGAACACATTCATTCAAAGACCTATTTGAGAAGGTGCTTATTTGTGAAGATAAGGTTTCCGGTGAAGCCATGATTATGTGCGTGGTTGTACTTTTTTCCTCATCATGGTTTTTGTCAACGGGTTTTCCATGGTAAGGTTTTTAACGAGGCAACAAGAACGCGCCAAAAGGTAGACATTTGTGGAAGAAGAAAATGTGTTCTCCCAAATAGCTCTTTATAAAAGACGTTTGTTCCGGAAGATAATGGTCTGATGGAGAGAAATGATGAAATGCGTGGTTGCACTCTTTTTCCCTTATCGTGGTTTTTATCTCACTGAGTTTTTCCACGAAAAGGTTTTTTTAACGAGGCAACAACAACAAGAACACGCAAACGAAAGAGCCTGAAAGCCGATATATACAAGATTTTATTAAAGACGATTTTTAACGAGGCAGATCACAATACATTAAGTAATGGATAATTAAGGGGGAGTGTTGGATAATATCTTTAGTAATTATCCATATATTTATCTAAAAGGAGGATAATGTTTATCCTGATAATAACAACCGACTTTGGTTGCTTATAAATATAGATGTAGTATTGTCATTTTGAATGATTCGACACAAAAAACAACACAAAGCAATAATAAGAGAAAAGCTTAGTTACATTTCTCTTTTTATAACTTACGACATATTCTTATTATATTAGTTTTATAACAAGTTTGTATATTTAGAATCGTTTATAACAATTTTTAGAATCCTTTTTGCTCTTAGTCACGTTTACGGGTCCCAAGCGAATTTAACACAAACTTCTATATATGTTATCGACTTATCATCAGCAATTTTATCACAAAAAAAGACTTATCATCACCAAACTCTACTAAATCATAATTATACTACAGTCGACATTTGTAGATAATGACAAAGAAAAATGTGATTTATAGCTCATGAATTAATTAGAGAGTTTTCCTTCATCTATGTTTTTCTATTTTTATCTAATTTCTAGGGTCATTTTTTAAGTAAGTATATATTCGTTAACCACCAAAAAAGAGAATTTTTGGGGAAATACCCTAACATAGTTACAAAATTGAAAACTACACCATTAAATTTTTCTTTTGAAAACTACATTTTTCTCTAACTTTATTTACTAAATCATCCTTTTTAAAGTATTTAGGAAATTTAGTTTCTAAATAAAAATTGTAATCAAAATTATCAAATAAACGCAAGTACAAAACAAATTAATTAATTTTTTTTTTGAATATGATGACCTGTTTTTGATTTGTTTACTTTATTTTTTGGGATAAATTCTAAAGCTAGCATATCTATACAAGGTGTTTTCTTATTCTATAGAACAACTTCTGAGAATATAATACTTTTATAGAATTGGGTTATAATTTTTTAATAAACAAATGACTAGGTGTTTAAACTTTAAAATCAATCAAACATATTTGGAAATTTAATTGCTAACCGAATAAAATAAAATCTAAGACGTAAGTGCTATCTCTGTAGTTTTTTTGTTCTTTTTGCTTCTTCTTATCTAAGACATATTTAATTTCCAATAATCATTAATATAAGAGGAATTCACAATATTGGTCAGTTTTGTACTGTAAACTCAAATATTGCTATCACACTTCCATTACACTAACTTATTGTTTATATTCTTTTTAATTATTATTTTTTATTTTAGAAAACATGTGTATAAAAATACATTTTTAAGAAATATAATTATGTAAATATTTTTTATTATTATCCGTAGTTATTTATTAATAGGTAATATCAAGAGTTTTTTCTTCAAAATAATATTTTTTGTGGTACGTACTTATTACTCTTAAAAAGTAAATGTTATTAGTATTGGTTATTCTATATTTAATATTGCGTGAGAAAATACATTATTATATTAAACATTTTATATATTCCTTCTGTTTTATAAAGAGTGTCATTTTAGAGATTTAATTTTGTTTCATAAAAAGTGTAGTTTTCAACTTTCTAGGTAGAAATTAAGGGTTTGGTTGTTTTGATCAATAGTAATATATAATCATTATTTTTTCTAATGGTTGGTTTAGTTATACTTAATGTTGCTTTTGAGGAAAATCGAAAATTCTTAATTTGTGTGCATAACTCTAGAATGACACTCTTTGTGAAACAGAGGGAAAAAACATCATCAACTTTTCCACCTTTCAATAACAAATATTGAGTTTGTTGTAAATTCATCGGCTTTTGTGTTATAAATTCATTGAATTAATGTATCGAGTTTGAAAATAATATCCAAAAAATAGAATGTTTTCAAAAAAGAGGATTATCAATCTCTAATCACTCTTTTAAGAACTCAAAGAGAAAAATATTGTAGTAACACAATTTGTAAAATAAAATATTTAAATTATTTGTTAGCATAATATCAATACAAAAATTAGAAAGTAACATGTATTTACGAAGGCGGACCCTTTTTCTTAGTTTTTGAAACACCTCCTAGTGTATCACTTTTTTGACGTACCAAAAATCATAAACAATTGAATCTTTTTTTGTGTTGTACCTTTTAGAACATAAACAAAAAATAGAATAAATAAAAGAAAGATGAAAAGAATCCATATTTTTAGTTTTTATTGTTTGTTATGTGGATAATATGATATATTGATTATAATATTTTAACAAAAACTAAAATTAATACTATATGAAACTTATGAGAATAATTTTTCTTAAATTAAAAGAACATATAAATAATTTGTATTTAATTTTGATTATTGGAATATGTAAAATAAATATTGAATGAAAATTAATTCAAAGTAGATACATGTCAAAAGAGCAACGAAACACTGTTCGCAATATAGACTTTTTCCACTAGTTCGTGGGTTCATACTCATATTCAAGTTTTAATTTTTTAATTAAATGTAATATAATAAAGAAAAGGAAAATATAAAAAAATATTTTCATCGCAGGATGATTATCTTTCGTCCATTTAAAAAATATTGATTATTAGTATTGTATAACCGCCCATTTTTATGGTTGTTAGTCACGTTTACGGTCCCAAACGAATTTAACACGAACTTCTATATATGTTATCGACTTATAATCACCAAACCCTACTGAATTATTATTATATTACAGTCGACATTTTTAGATAATGACAAAAAATGTGATTATAGCTAATGAATTAAAGAGTTTTCCTTCATCTATGTTCTTCTATTTTTATCTAATTTCTATGGTCATTTTTTATAGCAAGTATAAAAGAAACTTTAGGATAATAGCCTAATTAACATAGTTAAAAAATTTGAAAACTGCACCAGTTTATATGATGATTATCCATATTAAAGTTATTTAGAGAATTTAGTTTCTAGATAGAAATTATAATCAAAATTATCAAATAAACGTAAAGACAAAACAAATAATTTTATCTAAAAGTTATGACCAATATCTTTATTTTTTGGGATAAAATTTAAAGCTAGCATATATACCATATATATAAGGTGTTATTCAAATATTGTTATAAATTTGGAAATTATAAATTTGATGAAATGGGCCCTAAATGAAGCCCAACAACAGATGAACACAGCCTGGGCTGGAAAAACAGATCAACGACATTCTTATGTCCCAGCAATGCCCCACTCATCTCTAAAGAAAGAGCACTTTAGTGTGAGTCAGAAATATTTAATCAAGAAACGGCTTTCTTGCTCAAGGATGCATGGCAAAGATAAATAGTAAAAACCATAAAAACTCAATCCTGAAAAAAATACAAAATAGCATCTTCTACTTTTTATTTTACATAATACATAACAGTTTTTTTCATATTACATAATACTAGGTACGGACCCCGTGCTATACGCGGGGCAAAGTTTCATTACCTTTCATAATATAATTAACTCATATATAATAAAAAAATTATTTCATGTTTTAAATTAATCTTAGAAAATAAATAAATATTGTATAACGAATACAATTTATTTTAGATATAAATATAAACTTATTTAACTATAAATATAAATCTATGTTTACGACAAATTATCCAAACTTTATATATCACCATATTCACATATATATATATATACCAATACCGCAATGAAAAGATACAAAAATATTAAAGAATATGATAATCTTTGGAATTTTCTAAAAATAATTAGAAAAACTTGAAACGTTAATCCCTCTGTCTATCGCCAAGTGGCATATTGGGGCTTGAAGTTTCCGCGCTTTGAACACGCTTTCAAAGAGATATCCTGTCTCGCATTTCCAATATCGGATCAGATTTGTGCTATGGTTTTCTCCTATTGCACGAGGATAGACTACCCTCCGGATATCCACACCGCCAATAAAATGTGTAAGGTACTCCAACTTGAAAGAGGAGAATATCAGATGGATTAATCCATCTGTATTGAGGCTTGAAGTTTCCAGACAACGTCAAGTGCGGAAACAGGGGAAACCGTCACGTTGCAAGGTCATCTCTAGTTACTAAAAAATAAAGACATAAACGGACTAGTGCAATACGGTTATGTTGGATATGCAATTTCTTTGGTTTATTTGGTTATTTGTGTTTTCTTGACTAAGTCGCTTTTGAATAAGTACTCCTGATTTGTAGGAGATAAATTAGGCCCTAGAAGTAGTCGTAATCATCTAGCTTAAGTTTCTGCAGTTGGTTGTAATGTCTCTATATATTGGGACTTTTGATTCGCAATAAGAAAAGCAAGTTTCAGCTTATATTTTGATTACAATTACTCTCTAAAACTCATTCAACGTTGACGCTGAAGGTAGCTCTAATTAAATATCAACAAGTGATATCGTTTATAAACCCAATCATCCTTTGTCTCTTTTAGCTTTTGTTATTACTTTACTTAGTGTTTAATTATTATAATGTTGCTCTACAGTTTGAGTTTTCTTCTTCATAACTTCTCTAGCTAGTTTGTCTGTATATTTTAAGCTTTATTAATTTGTTTACATGCGTATCATTTACTTAATAATTTAGACAAATATTCAAAACATACGTAGTCAAATACACATGTAAAAGACAATACGAGACTTCTTTTTCTTCATTAGGTGTACAATGTTTATTTCTCTGATAAATCATCATCATGCATCAACAAAGAGTAGAAGCTAAGAATAATCTGCCTTACAAATTATTTTATTCAACGTAAACGTATCAATAATCATTTTTTTCCCTTCCACTAACACAAATGTTTGGCGAGTGCTAACTAGACTAGTGTGGATTTTAATGTAACGGCAACAAAAACTCTTATATAGTGAGAGATTTAGTTTTTTCACAAAAAACGTTACAAATTATAAACTTAATAATGTTGAATATTTATTTGTGCATGCTACTCTTGATAATATATATGAATTGTAGTATTTCAAATCAACTAAACAAAAAGACTCTAATTAATTAAATAATGTTAAAACTTGATGGATTTAAAAAAGTAATAAGATGGATCTCTTCACCTATTTGGTTATATGTCACCTTTCTTGATACATGCATTAGATCTAAATTAAAACAACTTAAAATTTTAAATGAAATATCGTGGTACATCTTTTTCAACTTATACAAATTTCATTATAAAAAAATATGTGAAAATTTGCCGTTTCCTCAAATTTATATACCAATGAATAAAGTATTCAAATATGGTAAAACTTCACAAACATGAAATTCACATTTCACCAACTTATGTCTATATATTTAACCACATTACTCTCCTATAAGTACTTGTGTCTCTATTCATATTTTTGAATTACTCTAAAACCAAAAGATGTACAAAGCAAGTCCTAAGAGGAAAGCTTTTTTAGAGAAGAGCAAGAGTGTAAGAGAGAAAGAGACTAAGCAAAACTCATCAAATTTCTTTGCAAAACACTTAAAGAGAATCTATCCAATCACGCTTCAACGTAGTACTTCTTCTTCTTTCTCATTCTCTTCTATATCTCTATCACTCTCTCAAAACTCAACCGATTCTTTTGCCACGGATTCAACTTCCACTTTAGAACAAAAGATCTCTTTAGCACTTGGTTTAATCTCATCACCACATAGAAGAGAAACATTTGTTACAAAATGTATACCGCGGCAACAAATACTATGTCAAGATTTCAATAGTGATGTACCAAAGAGGTGTAACTGGATCACCAAGAAAAGTGGTAAGATCATTAGGATATATATACTACTAATTCTTGCTATCTAGCTAGTATATATATATATATGTTCTAGTTAATTAGAGAATCAATGATGTGATTAACCAAAAATCAAATTAATTTTTTGTAAAATAGCTTCATGAGTATTCTTCTATTACTTTTGTAGACGAAGTCTACGTAACGTTTCATGATCAGCAATGGGGCGTCCCGGTATATGATGATAAGTATGATTATATATACATTCCACAAATATTTTAAAATGACATTAATTTCATAAATTATACAAATAAATTTGTATTTATCTTGGAATAACATATTTGCTTATATTCATATAACTAATTAAAACAGCCTGCTTTTTGAGTTCCTTGCCATGTCGGGGATGTTAATGGACTACAATTGGACCGATATTCTAAAACGTAAAGAGCTCTTTAGGTAAAAATTTCTCACATGAAATTATTCATATTTGTAACATAATATATATATATATATATATATTTACAAGTGTTTTTGACAATGGGTGAAAAATAGAGAGACATTTTGTGAGTTTGACCCAAAACTTGTGGCCAAAATGGGAGAGAATGAGATCATAGAGATTGCATCAAACAAAGCAATAATGTTACAAGAGAGCAGAGTCAGGTGTATAGTTGATAATGCCAAATGCATAGTCAAGGCAAGTTTCAACCTTTTCTTGTAGTCCAAATATTGCAAAGTACCACTATACAATTCTATACCAATATTTATATTTTTTTTTGGCTAAATGTTATTTTACAGGTGGTAAAAGAATTTGGATCATTTAGCAGCTTCATGTGGGGGTTTATGGATTACAAACCAATCATTAACAAATACAAATATTCAAGAAACATACCATTAAGATCTCCCAAGGCTGAGATTATAAGCAAAGATATGATCAAAAGAGGGTTTCGATTCGTCGGTCCAGTGATTATACATTCATTCATGCAAGCTGTGGGATTAACAATTGATCATCTCATTGATTGTTATAGACATGCTGATTGTGTTAGCCTCTCTGATAGACCATGGAGGCATATTTAATTTCAATTTATATCTTAAAGAGAGTCTAATTGAATTTCTTTAAAGTATAATTAACATAATTGGTAATCAAATTTGTGTACTTTTAGTACCCTTTGGAATGTTTGTGTGAATTTGGTTCCTTGTGGATAAGAAACAACAAGTACCATCTTGTTCCTTGTTTGGCAAACACATGAGTCATGAAAGATGTCAGAGTAGAAAAAAAGTAACACCACTTGTGTTTATGTATACAACATTCATATTTAAATTTGACTGCTCTTCTTTGAATTTGGACACAATCAAATCAATTATGACCATTTTTATGTTTCTTGTTGCTCCACATAATTATACAAACAGTGAAACTCCACCGAGATTATAGGTCCGGTTATTAATTAAAAATTAATAAAAAGGAAATATAATCATAATAAAAAAAGAGTTATAAATTTCATTAAATAATAATAAACTCTATATGTAATGATCAAATGGGTCATCTTATCTTTATCAACTTTTTGCCTTTGTGACCATAAAAAAGTTTGAGAAATTGCATGACAGCCCCAAAAAGTGTGAATATTCATGTATAATAACGTGGCATCCCTCTCAACACATATGAACTTATTATTGATACGACTTGCTACATTAATATTAATCATTTAATCAAAATTGTTAAATCCTATGAAGAGGCTTTTTATAACGTTATCATATTTTATTGATCGGTTAAGACTTTTTTTTTCTTTGTTTCAAAATTTATATAGTTTTGGCAATACTTATTTATTTGCTTGACGAAAAATTCGCCCTATCACAGTTTGTTAATTTGTACGCCTACCAAAATTGGGACAAAAGAATAATTTTTTTTATAAAGTTTATTAATTAATCGGAAAAAAAGAAAGTAGTGAACAGATTCATTGCATTCTATAAAGCTAACGGACCAATACCATCATTCTTCTCAAACCGCAAAAAAACCTAAACTTCTTTCTTGGAAATCAAGAAACGATGTCGGAGATCGCCGGAGATTCTTTAACCACCGAAGAGAAGATCCTTGAACCAAACCGCAAAAGAAACGTCTCCGGCGAACTCGACGTCTTCGAAGCCACTCGATATTTCTCCGATTTCAACGAACCAACAAAGCTCGAGTGCTCAAGAAACCAGATTCAGAAACAGAGCATTGTTACAGAGCTTAGACAAAACAGAGTACACCCCGAAACAGAGGAGAAACTCCCCGTGAAGCCGAAAGAAGCGACACGTGGCGGCGGCGGACGTAAACTAACCAGTTTCTTGAACTCTCTTCTTCGATCAGTGGGTTTGAAAAAGTCAAAGTCAAAGTCAACTCCAGAAGTGGTGGAGACTCCACGTGGAGAAAGGAAGAGGAGGCAGAGCTGCGTCGTTACAATGACAACACGAGAAGAAGCTACGTCGACGATCTTTGATGGAAGCGGGTGGCGTGTAAACGCGCGTAGGAGAAGTTTCGATGAGAAACACGTGCAAGATTCGAAGGAGAGCATAAGGTTTTGTGAGAGTCTCTATTCGAAGGAGAAGGTTTTGTTTAAAGATCAAAAAGCAAAAGATGATTATGTAAGTGGTGGACGTGACAGCGTATCAAGTTCTGAATCTGATCTTTTTGAATTAGATTTGTTTGCTAAATCAAAACCCTAGTTTTAGTACTGTCCCAAAATTAATATAATGGAGAGGTTCTAATACTGAATTAATTTGTACTAATAGCTATCATAACTAAAAGTTTTATATAATTAACTAAAAAAAAACTATAGTCTTTACATCGGATAAATCAAAGCAAGAATCCGAAGGAATAGCTTACCAATGGAACTACGTAGTAGAAAATCAATGTGAGTGTAATGAAATAACCAAAGGGCTTTGGTTTTGGTTAACCATTTCAAGACATTTCCGGTTAAGATATTGACTTGTAAGGAAAATTCTGAAAATCTTATCGATACAATTCATACATGTTACCTAGCCGCAGGTCACCGTTGGGCTAATTTCATCGCCGTCAATTTTTACAAGGTTATAGTATAATTTTAAAAATTATTTTAAGGAATTTTTCTAAATTGGAGTATTTAATTTGATTTTTTTTTTTTTTTGTAATTGTGTTTGAAAAATTTGAAACAGAGGAATAATGGAGGAGGAGTGTTTAAAGCTTTGGATAAATTAAACGGAGAGCTTCTGTGTGGTCGTAATGATGTTAATGATTGTTGATTACTACCAACAATAATGTGTTTAAAAACATGATTAATAGATTTTAGCTAATCACTTTTATAGATATTATTGATAACATTGAGAGAAGCCACTAGACGGATACGATACGTTACATGAAGAAGGAAACACAAAAGCAAAACAGAAAAAAAAAACAGACACCAAAGAAGTTAAAACCCAACCTGCCAAAACCCTAACTTCTTTCCCACGCCATACTTATTAATTATTAAAAGAGACTGCCATATTTACTTATTAGCCAAAGTACCCGACTCAACAAACAAGCTACACGGGTCCATTAACCGAAACAAACGTTCCTTGGAACAGCCTTGCACTTCAAGGGCTTCTTCATCTCCATAGACAGCTTCAAAACCTCGGCTAGGTCAACGTCACAAGAGCCCTTGACCCACTCAAAGTTCTGAATCAGCTGAGCAACCCAAAGATGAACCGTGGTTAGACCCATTGCTTTACCGGGGCAAACCCTACGACCCGATCCGAACGGAGCCAGCCTAAGATCCGAACCCATGATGTTCACATCCTCACCATCGATGAACCTTTCGGGCTTAAACTCTTCGGGGTCGGTCCAGTTTTTAGCATCGTGTGTGATAGACCACATGTTGACCATAGCTATTGTTCCTGCAGGGATTAGGCTAGTGCCTACGTGGACATCGTGGATAGCGAGACGGGCCCACGAGAGGAGTGGTCCAGGTGGGTGGACCCTTAGGGTTTCTTTGACAACAGCTTGAAGGTATGGCAGTTTTGAGATATCGGAATCGGACAAGGGTCTAGTGTTGTTACTTGTAACGGAAGCTATCTCTTTGTAGAGTTTTGCTTGGATGTCTTGGTGTAAAACCATTCTTGCAAGTACCCATTCCACTAGAATTGCTACTGTATCTGTCCCTCTAAATATCATTTCCTATCAAATTAAAAACATTATCCACATCAAAAATTGAAACTTTAAACTCAAAGATTGAAACTTTATGTTAAATAGTATCAACAACTTACCCAAAGAACAGCAATCATGTCGGAATCAGACAACTGTTCTTCCTTTTGCAAGCCAAGCAAAACATCAACAAAGTCATTCTCCTCTCCACTGAGATTCTTGCTCTTCTTGTTCTTGTGTTTTTCGATGATTTCACCGACAAAAGTGTTGACTTCAGAGACCAAAGCCCTACACCTCTTCCTAACTCCTTGGAAGTCAAACCAACGAAGAAAACCAAAGTGATCACTCCAATTAAACATACCAAGCAACTCATAACCTTCACTCACAAGCCTCTCAAGAAAGCTTCCATCTCCATTAACTTCATCAAAATCGTAGCTTTCGCCGAAAACAGTCATCATAACATTGTTCAAAGAACCAAAGTGAACAACTTTCTTCACTTCTACGTCACCATCAGAGACAACAAGACTCTTGATCTTCTTCACCATCTTCACACCAATCTCTACTCTAACACCTTCAAAGCTCGATATTCTTCTAGGGCTAAAGAGATGTGTTGAAGAGATTCTCCTAAGATTCCTCCAATATTCACCATACGGTGCAAAACCCATTGCACGGTGAAAGAGAAGCTCGTAAGCAGATTCCTTAACCGGCCGGTCAGCGAAAGCAGAGCTGTTCAAAATCTCTTTAGCAGTCTCCGGTTCACTAGCGATGACGAAACGCGAAAACCCAACGGAGAACGCCATCAAAGGAGAAGCCTTGAAGCGTTTTGCGAGAGCCGCGAGAGCGCGGTGAGGATTAGCGCGGGAGAAAACAGATATTGAACCGGTTGGACCGGGAATCATGACCTTGATCTTTGATGGGTTTGGTGACCAGGCCCATGCGATGCCACCTGGCGAGAGGAAGATGATGACGAAGGCGACGAAGAGAAGAGTGGTGGCTAGGACTTTGAAGTTCATCATCATGAGAGTGTTGATGAACATGAAGGATGTTTCTGAAGACATTGTTAAAAGCTTGTGTTGTGTTGTGTTGTTTTTTGAGAGAGAAGTGTTTGTTTTGAGTGTGTGAGATTTATGTGCATGGGGAGAGGGTTTAAATAGTAGATGGTGACTTGATTTAATTGTGTTACTGATAATTTAAATTTTACTTATAAGATTAAAGGCTTAATATCGGAATTAATTGTGTTGTCTTATTAGGTCAAATAGAAGTCAATAGGGTTTGGTGTATTTTTTTTGTTGTTTACGAAATTGTGTTGAAAATCGTCATTTTTAAAGAAAGTTACTTTTTCCCGAAAATTGTCATTTAAATGTACGTTATTTACTTATTATATGCTAAAATCACATTGTTACCTGCTAAATTTGTGTGTGAAACAAAATTATAGCCCTTGTAGTCATTCTCTAATTTTAACTACAAAAAATCTAAAGGAACATAAATTTACGAGTTTTAATTAATCAAGTTTATTGCTGTCAAAAAATAATTAATCAAGATTTTCAGTTATACCATTTCACTATTCCATTCGAAGTTTTGTCTAAACAATACGCATCATTTACCAATCTGAATTTCTAACACGTTCGAATTATTTGTTTTTCAAAATTAATTTTTTTACAATGATTATTAATTTTTTAAAAGTAAACTTAAAGTATTATTTTTTTGCATTTATCATATTTTACGAAGAGAAAATAAAATGGTAGTTCTGATGGTAAAATTTGTGATGATATAATTTTAAAATAAATTATAAAAACAAATTGCTTTCACTCATAAATATACGGTTAATAAAACCAAAAAAAAAAAAAAAAAAATATACGGTTAAGTCTTTATCAAACCGTGTAGTTAATACATCCGGCATCTAATTATAACCACGAACATATATTATATATATACAAACTCTTTTAAAACCTTTTTTTAATAAATTAGATATAAAAAGGAAAAAAGTAAGAAATACTAAAAGAAGTTAAATTAGATAGCATGTGGAAGGAGTCAAATCAGCAGTGGAGTCAATATCATAGTTGTAAAAGAAAAAATCTTTGACGTGTGATTTTAAATTTTCGTAACACTGTTTAATTTACTGTGCCATTTAATTTTCTTATATTTATTTTGTATATTTTACAATGGCTAATTAGTTTTTTTACAGGTTGTATAAGGGTAGAGAAGTAAATACTTGTACTAGGATTTATGTAGAGAAGGAATTAAAAATATATATTATAAGGGAGACAAAAAGGGCAGTGATGATAAAGATTATACAGCAAGTGTAGTAGAAAGCTGACATTTTATACGTGAAGCTCTGTGTTAAGTTATGTAAGTCTATTATAGCTTAGGCCTGCATGGTTCAGCTACTTTCTACTGTTTAATTTATTGTCTTGTATTTTTATTTTATTTATTTTGACAGTGAATACCTATTATAGTATTATCCTTTCACATTTGATATGCATTAAAATCATACATGTGTGTTAAAGAAATCTTTACTTAAATAATGAATACCATTTTCAATTTTGTCATTGCACTATTAGTAATTTACAAATATTTTAACTAATTTTTAAAAAATCTAATAAACTTTTTCAACTAGTTTAACTATTTGTCAGACTTTGACCAATAAGTATAAAAATGCATTTGACCAGAAACAAAACTTTGAAACAAGTAAAAGGGTGCATACTCTTTCTCTTTATTGAAAAAGACATAAAATCAGTATTACACTACTGTTTCTTTTGAGAGGTCTTAATGGGTTTAGAGCATCTCCAAAAGAAACATGAAATCCTCAAATTTGAGGTTTCATCTTTTTTTGTATTTTCATCTCTACAATTAATAATATTTCACAAATATTTTTATTAACTTTTTAATTTCATCAAATATAAACTTAATTTTAACATGTTAAACTAAAAGAAAGACTTTAAATTAAAATAAAAAATATTAATTTCGTAATTATTTATTGGTTTCATAATTATTTGAGGTATGTTTTATATTATCTACAAAAATTAAGAAATTTACTTAATTATTAAAAAATAGTAAGGACTTAAATGCAATATCTAAAATTAAGTTTGAGATTTTTCTTTTGGAAAGAAACACATGAAACCTAAAATTTGAAGTTGATGAAACCTCAAATTTGAGGTTTTTTAGAGATGCTCTTACAAGTAAATAGGGTAAAGGAAAACTGCAAAAGTAATCGTAAAGAGGTCGAAAGTGAGTGGCCAATCATATGGTTATAGTTAAAGTTATTTCCCAAACAAGCAAAAAAGCTTCTAGTTCAGTTCATAATCAAACTAATGTTGTTCTTGTACTTCTTATGGTTCTCCTTCCCGTATTTTGTATTTTTTTCGTATTTATTTTATTCTATTTGTTTTTTTTATTGCTTCTTACCCCTGTTCTAAAACTCAGACGCGTTGCCGATTGCTGGTTAAACGCTGCTCGGATCCTCACCGCCGCGATTTTGACCAAATCGGTCTAATAAATCGCCATCCGATTTTCTAACGATTTTTTGTTCGCTAGGCGATTAAAACATGTTAACTCGGCGCTTTTTTAAAAAATATAATAACCCTTCTGGCCATTTAAATAGTCCAAAATAGAATGGGTCCATGTTTAAGCCATGTCCAATATGTACTCTAAAGGGAAATGTATTCTATTTATAATAAATGATCTCAGTAGCACATACTCTTGTTATCGATGTGGGACTTTTCCCGTTTTCTTTTTTTTCTTTTCGGAATGGACTTTTCCCGTTTTCTTATCTTCCTTAATTAATATTTGACTTGATTTCTTTCTAACTACTTTTTGTATAAGATGTGAATTGGAAGAATTAACAATTATGTTAAATTATTTAATTCTAAATTGATATTTTTATAAATCTCATAGATATAAGGTAAATATTAAATTATAAATAAAAGTTACTCCCCGAGTACTCACCGTTTTTTTCCGATTTTTTGTTAACTCGCTAGGCGTTGATCGTCCGCACACGTAGCGCCTAGCGAGTTTCGGAACAGAGCTTCTTACTCTATTTGTTTAATATTAAAATTTATTTATTTATCTTAATATATTTGGTTAAAATTTATTTATGTATCAAAAATTTAACAGTAAATTTGACACATCTAATGAATATAAGTTAATAACTTTTGAAACCAATCTTTAGTATTAAGATTTTTAGTTTTAATATAATTCAATTATAAAACTACACCATTTGAATTACATTTTATAAAACTACATCATTTCAAAATACTTCACAAAACTACACTTAAACACTCAAAATTAAATCCAAATAAGCGAACCCAAATGAAAAAAATTTAATTTTGGTAATTTTTAAAAGGGTAAATCAAACTTTTAAAATCTTGAAAATGTGTAAATACGTGAAAAAATTGAATTAGATAGAGTTTTGTAAAAGAAGAGATAAAATAGTATAATTTCGTGAATTCCTCTAATTCAATCTATGCCCTTGGGTTTGATGAACTTGTAGTCCATATACAATACAGATTTTAGCTCTGACTCGTGGGCTTTAAGCCTTTGATAAACTTGTAGCCCATCATTAGTTATTTTTTTTTTTTTTTTTTTTGATAATCCTGGTGTCCTGATCCTCACCGAAGTGAGTTGGTTATTTAAAGGCACGCTGCACCGCGTGTTAATTCGCGATGTGGGTTCGAACAGGAGGCGGAACTCAATTTATGAGCCCCTACACTTTGAGTAAAGGTTCTCATTTAGAAATACAAAAGGCAAGAACTCACAACTTGTAGCCCATCATTAGTTATTTGTTAAGCCGATAATATTTGGCATATAAGTTTTTACATGAAGTTCACGAAAATAGTCAATAATGATTTTCGAAACCGTCCAAGAGGCAAGAACGTATCATGAAAATATTATAAACTATTATGCAAATATTCTTTTTTTTTTTAACTTTTTTTATCACTATTCACGTCTTTTCTCATTTAGAAATACAAAAGACGATATATGACCTTATAACAAAAAAATAGACAATATATAATGCCATGAAAAAGACAATATATAAGGTTTTGATGTTTTAGACTAACTTTTATTTTTGGTATAATTTTATTTTATTTTTGGTATGAATGTTTTAGACTAACTTAAAGAAGATGACTTTAAGGTTTCGACATTAATATTTTTTTTGTTGTTTTGGTATAAAATTAACAAAATGATTTGATTTTGAAAGATTAATCATCGAAAAGTAACCGATTTTCATTAATTTTTCCAATTTATTTAGCGGGAAATAAATGGCCGCCTTTATTCCCGAAACGCTCTTCTGCAAACGGAATCGGAACCGCTTCAAACGCATATATAAATAGCAAACGATCGCCAACGTCTCACAAAACACAAAGTCACCACTCTCCTCTCTCATTCTCCGTCACGCCGTCCGATTAAATCCTCCGGCGAATCAAATCAACGGTGAGTTCTTCATATCCTGAACTTAATCTCATAACACCCTAATTTTGTAGGTATTTAATTTTAATTTAGAGAAATTCAATTCAAACGCCTTAGGGTTTCGATCTACTTTGTTCATTAGGGTTTGTCATTCTAGCGATGCCTGCGTACGACAGAATCAGCGACTTGCCGGAATCTCTGATAACTCAGATACTCTCTTATCTTCGGACGAAAGATTCGGTAAAGACGAGCGTTTTATCGAGTAGGTGGAAGAATCTATGCCTAAGCGTTCCTGTGCTTGACTTCAGCTACAAAGATTGCTTTATAAATCACAATGATATGATCATAAGCTTCATCGATAGGTTCCTCGATTTTAAACCCGAGTTACGCCTGCGAAAATTCAAGGTTATATGCTGTGTCGTAGGAGGAAGAAGCGGGTTCACGGATCGGATCTGTAAAGCCATTGATAAGGGAGTTCAACATCTTGATGTTAAGAGCAACATGTATTACGTGGAAGATGACACGCATATCTATCCTTGTATCGAGTTCGTGCCTCTGAATCTCTATACGAGCAAGACATTGGTTTCTTTGAAGCTCTCTTTCTCGGGGATCGAGGATCCTGGTCTTGTTTCTTTGCCTTGCCTTAGATTCATGGAGCTCGTGGAGATAAAGTCGCACGATACTGCGAATCTCGAGAAGCTGATCTTAGGATGTCCTGTTCTTGAAGAACTTGTATTGGTGAAGGATATGAATGATGAATTAGCGGTTACACGGTTTAGATCTCTGAGCATGAAGAGGTTTAGTGTTCCTTCGAGATATGTTCACAGTTCGAGTGTGGAGTCCACACTTGAGATTGATGCTCCAAGGCTAGAGTATATGAGTCTCGGTGATGATCAGTTTGATAGAATCGTGGTGAAGAACCTGAGCTCGTTGCTCACTGTTGACCTTCACATCAAATTTCTTGTCGGGGCTAGCGTGTCTGTTTTCTCATGGGACTTATCAAAGAGAAAGGAGATCCGTGATTTTCTCAATGGGATATATGGTGTAAGACATATGATCATCTCTTCGCAAACAGTGAAGGTATGTGTCTTTATATACACAACATTTCATGGACATTGTCTCACTACTTGCTTTCCTTTTGTGTTGCAGGCTCTTTATCTTTACTCAAAGGTAGAATTGATTCCCAAATTCAATAACTTATCTAGGTTACAAGCTGTTTTCCCAAGAAGTTTGCTACAGTTTTTTCCAGCCTTTCTCGAGAGTTGCCCGAATCTGAAACACCTAATCTTGGTAAAAACCTCTTTTGTCGATCTTGCTTTGAACAATATTGTAGGTTTTGATGATGTGTGTTATTGAAAACTCAAGACTTTGTGTGTGTGTGTGTGTTGCAGAAGGTTGTTGTTGATGGAGAGGCATCATTAGATATCAAAACCGTGCCCAAGTGTTTCTTATCGACACTCGAGTGTGTTGAGATGAAAGGAATGTTTGAAAGGGAAGAAGATGAGATGAAAATAGCAAGTTACTTTCTTGAAAACGCAGCATTACTCAAGAAACTCATCGTGAGCCGCGGAGTTTACCCTTCGTTTCTATCGGATTCAGAAGTCTACGAAGAGCTTAATAAAATCACAAAACGTTCACCAACATGCCAAATCGTCCTTGATTTTGAATTGTGTTGATGCACTCATGTATTAGCGCTCACTAGAGCCATCTCTGTTTTTTTGGTCAAGGAAAACAGAATTTTTAAAAAATATTATGTCTATGTAATGGTTTGGTATATGACAAATTATACCAACAAAAAGTCATCATATGATTCTCTCTTGTTATTTGTTGATAATTTTGTGGTGTGTTATATATGAATTTCTTAATTTGGGTACGGTTTGAAATGTTAGAACCAAACAAGAGATAAACAAATCTCGATTTAATCCCGGTTTAAATAATTATGTGATTGTTTTAGTCTGGTTTAAGAAGACCATCTTTAACATCATAAATCATAAAACATATCGGCGTCGCGTTGTTTCCTTTGTCGTATTCACCACTCACACGATTTTGCGCGTCTCTCTCTCTCGCCGTCTCTTGCTCGAAAAACACTGAGCCCGCGGATTTATTTGATCGCGAAAGGTTCGCATCGTCTTCTTCCTCCACCTTCCAGCTTGTATCTTTCACAATTCGCTTAACACTTTAGTATTTATAGAGATATTTACGAAGATTTTGGAACTTTCCTCGTGAAAATCCTTCTAGGGCAGTGCAATTTCATAGCTTAGCTTCTTCATTTAGCTCTCTGTTGTGTATCTGTCTTCTCGTCTTCTCTTTTTGTTAGCGATTTGCTGTTGATTTGAGTTAGGGTTTTGTGTGTTTCAAGCTTATTCGCAGATCTTGAGTAAGTGACGTTTTTTTCTCTCTTGTAGGTTGCAATGTATACCAGGGAAGAGCTTGAGGATATGGAGTATAGATACTACAGTGACCTAAAAGATGGCTCTAGGAAAGTCAAAATCTCAGAGTCTCTCTTCACATGCCCCTTCTGCTACAGAGATAGGAAGCGTGAGTACCACTATGAGGACTTGCGCCGTCATGTTTCTTCTGTTATTCGCTATTCTTCACGCGGCAAAGATGCGCGAGATGAAGCTAGGCATCGCGCACTTGAGAGATACATGAGGAAGTATCTATGTCCTCAAGAAAGGGAAGGAGGCATTGAGAAATCAAAGTTCAGCTCACCATGTATTGTTAAAGATAAACCAAAGACTGTCTTTGGTGATGATCCTGGAAAAATTGACAAAGAAATACCAACGTTTTCTCCTAAACGAAACTCCTCTTTAGGCAACGAAGACAAAGCATATCCTGCCAAAAGAGCTTGCTTCACTGCGGGTGCTAAGGAGGGAGAAGCACCTGTCCAACAAATTGGTCTCGGCCATGGTAATAATAGGTTTGCTCCAAACTATCCAAAGAGGCGTGATTCTGTGTGTGATGGTAATGGAGATCAGATGTTTGCGTATCCATGGAAAGGGATATTGGCGAACATCACAAGAACTTTTGATGAAAAAGAAGGGAGGTATGCTGGTGAGAGTGGAACCAAGTTAAAGGAAGAACTGATTAGCAAAGGTTTCAATCCCCACAAAGTTCAGCCACTGTGGAACTTCCGAGTTGGCAATACAGGTTTTGCTCTTGTTCACTTTGGTAAAGACTGGGGAGACTTCAGAAATGCGACCATGTTTGACAAACATTTTGAAGTCAATCAGTGTGGGAAGAGAGACTACGATGCAGCTCGTGATCGAGGCGATAAACTTTATGGTTGGATAGCAAAAGAGGCTGACTTCCATGCAAGAACTATTATTGGTGATTACCTTAGGAAGCAAGGGGACTTGAAGAGTGTTTCTGGTAAAGAGGCAGAAGATCAAAGAAAGACATTGACTCTTGTCTCAACCTTGGAAAACACACTGGAGACCAAAAGCACTAGCCTTCAACAAATGGAGAGCAAATACAAAGAAACCAGTACAACGCTTGAGAAAATGATGGTAGAGAAGGATGAAATGATCAACACGCATAATGATAGTAAGTTCTCTTACGAGTTACGATGAAACAAATTTTTCCTGATTGACTTGGTTTCACGTATTAGTTAACTTTTTAATGATTAGAGATGAACAGTATGCAACAAGCAGCGCGTGATTATTTGGCCAGTATTTACCAAGAACATGAAGAGACCTCTCGGCGTTTGGCAGCTCAAAGGATAGAATATGAAGAACGAGAAAAGTATCTTGATAAGTCTCAGGCATTGAATAAGATGGAGAGAAGAAAGCTTCAATGGCATAAACAGAAGGTAATAGTGACATCCTTTGCACAAGTTTAACCTTAACTATCTTGAACTGACCAATGATTCGTGAAATCGTTTGATTTTGTTGTTAGAACTTAATTGCTACTCAAGAGCAAAACAAAGTCGATGAAGACATGATGAGATTGGCAGAACAACATCAGGTAGGCTTTTGCTTATATGAAAACTATACACTTTGAATGTTGCCAGTTTGATCTTCGGTCATTCATAAAGCTGGTTGTTGTTTTACAGAGGGACAAAGATGAAATGCGGAAGAAAGTCCGTGAGCTGGAACAAAAACTTGATGCTGAGCATGCATTGGAGCTGGAGTTAGAGCGCATGAGGGGTGATGTGCAAGTCAGGGAACACATGCAAAATGGGGAAGATCCTGTTATGAAGGAAAAGATAGAAAAGGCTAAGGAAGAACTGAAGGAGAAAGAAGAGGAGGCAGAATACCAAGAATCCATCTATCAAGCTCTTGTTGTTAAACATGGCTACACTAACGATGAGCTTCAGGATGCGCGCAAGGCTTTGATCAACGTAAGCCATTCTCAGCCTGTCCCTCTCTCTGCCTTTCTTCCAATTCCTTTTGCTAGTGAGAGTGATCTGCCATTTTACCATTCTTTGGATTTAAAGCTTCATAAACATATGTTTTGTTGATCTAGTTAGAACGGCACTATTGCAACATGTTCTTGTCTGGTAGGTCGTGATAGAGTATTCAAATGATAGTGAAAAATGATTTGCCATCTTATGTTATGATACTTGTTACTAACCATGCTTAAGCTGTGTGCAGTCTATGCAAGAGTTGAATGTGCGTGCTCATATTCGTGTGAAGAAAATGGGAGAGTTGGATGATAAACCATTCCAAAAGCTAGCTAAAGAGAGATATCCAGCAGGAAAAGCTGATAAGAAAGCCGCAAAGCTTTCTTCTTTGTGGGAAAATCACTTGAAAGACTCGGGTTGGCATCCTTTTATGGTCATTACCAAAAACGGAACACCCGTGGTAACATGAATACATACACACCTTTTGATTCTCTTAAAACTTAGCTCCTGAAATCTGAGAGGGGACTGTTTAATGATATCGTAGGAGGTACTAAATGAAGAAGATGAGATGATCGAAAAACTGAAGAAAGATATGGGCGAAGAAGTGTATGAAGCTGTGACACAAGCACTCAAAGAGAGGATTGAGTATAACGGAAGTGGAAGGTATGTAGTGCCTGAGCTGTGGAACTTCGAGAAAGGAAGGAAAGCGACTCTCAAAGAAGGAGTGGTATATCTGCTCGACTTGTGGAAAAAGAAGAAACCAAAGCCTAAGCGCAAATAAACAAAGCCTATAAAACAACTTAACGCCCTACTAAGTACTGTGGTGCCATGGTGAACAAAGATGTCAAATTAATGGTACTAGTTTGTGACTCTATTAGTCAGATATATAAGTTAAAACAAGTGTTAGAGGGATCTGTTTTCGATTTGAATTAAGCATAAAAACTATATTAAACTTCATAAAAAAGCAACTTTCATAAATAGCACAACCAAAGCCTCAAAAAAAACCCCCACTTACCTTTTTCAATGGCATAATCAATCAGAATTAATCGAAAAGGCTCTTCTATATTACAAGAACGCCTCTTCTATACAGTTTAGCTATTATACACTCTGAATGGCAGACAAAATCACATATATTTAGTTATTTACATATTACAAGAAGGCCTATTATTATTTTAAATATCCTATTAGCCTTTATAGAGATTACTTCATGTGTCACAACGACTGTTTCAGAGCCTTGGCCTTTGATATAGCATGGTCTAATATAGACCATGAAGTTTTCGTCGGCTCAATCCCTTTATTCAACATCTCTTGCATAAGTGTTTTCGCAGTACTTGCATATCCCTTCTTATAACAAGCAGCTATAAGTGTTGTGTAAGACACAAGGTCAGGCTTTACCCCACTTTCAATCATTTTATCAAACACCTTTTTCGCCTCGTAAAGGCATCCCTTCTTGCACCAACCAGCTATTATAGCTGTGTAAGACGCAGCATCGGGCTTCACCCCACTTTCAATCATTCTATCAACCATCTTTTCCGCCTCTTCAAGATCCGGAATCTTGCACTGCCAATTGATCAAAGCCGTGTAGTAGACAACGTCTGGTTTGACATCAAGCTCTTTCATTTCCTTCTTCATGTTCAACTCCGGATCGGTGTTTAGCAGTACTGTGTACGTTACCACGTCAGGTTTGATTCCTCTCCTCTTCATGTCATTAAAAACACCTTTGGCTTTCTTCAGATCGTTTGACCGACAATAATTGTTCATCATGACTGTGTAGTAGACAGCGTCTGGTTTAATTTCAAGAGCTTTCATTTCCTTCTTCATGTTCAACTTCGATTTGTTAGGACACAATTCCGGATCGCTGTTGAGCAGAACTGTGCATGTTACCACATCAGGTTTGACTCCTATCTTCTGCATATATATAAAAAGATCATTGGCTTGCTTCAGCTTCTTTAAACGGCAATACGTGTTAATCATTACAGTGAAAGTGAACAAATCAGGGATTATCTCCCTACCAAATAAAACTTCCAGAAACTGCTTGGCTTTTCTCACATTATTAGCCCGACACCAAGCGCCGATTAGTTTCCCATACATGTTCTTTCCAGGTTCAACTCCAAGTTTCCACATTCTTTCCAATAACTCTTGAGCTTTGCCTATATAGCCATTTTCGGCACAGAGACCAGTGAATAGTGTGAAATACACATTCTTCGGTAGAGCGAATTCTAGTCTAATGAATTGTTCAAAGGCCTTATCCAGATGCCCAACTTCACAATAACCTTTTACGATACTCACCTCGTTTTCTCCAGATTTATGTTCCAAACTTTCATACAGAGCTTCAGCCTCGTCTATTTTACCTGCAACAATCAGGCCTTGGATGACCATGTTGTGAGTAGCGGAAGTGGGTTTTACACCCCGAGTTTCCATCAGTTCTAGCGTGCTCAATGCCTCTTTGGCAAGACCATTCCTAGCTAATCCACCAGCAAGTACGTTGTATGTAACGGTATCGGGTCTTATACCAGTTTCTTCCATTTCATTCAACAAACCAATGGCATCATAACATTTGCCTTGTTGACAGAAACCACCTATCAAAGTCGTGAAGTTGATGATGTCGGGAGCTATTCCTTTCTCTATCATTTCCCGGAACAACTTTAAAGCTTCTTCTACTTGGCCAAGCTTTCCCAAAGCTTCAAACACAGCATTGTAGCACAACCTGTCAAGAGGAATGTTCATGCCTCTAAACACTTGAAACCCATTGCAAGTTTCAGAGAACTCGCCCATCTGGTTATAACAACCAAGGACAGAGCTTACGATCACACAGTTTATTCTTCTTCTGTTCTTCTGGATCATTTTCTCAATAAAAAACTCCAAAGCTCTAGGTACATTCCTGTTCCTGCGGTGTCCTTCGATTATCGCCGAGAAAACATACACATCCGGAACAATCCCACACGCCTCCATGTCGAGAAAAGCGCTTTCAGCCTCTTCTATTTTCGTCTCATAACATAAACCCCGGACAACTCTGTGATACATGATTGCAAGATCACTCTTATCCACAAGAACATTATAAGCAATCAATGCTCGGAGTAGAAGATGAGCTACATCTGCCATCTGATTCAAACACAGCCCTTCAATGAAAGTCATATAAAACAAGCGAGGATTCCTCATCTCCGAGCTCAACAATTTGTTAACCAAACTCTCTGCTCCTTCTTTATCCTCCTTGTTCTTATACAACACTCTAACAGCAGCCACATAAGTATGCGCGTCCGCGTCCAAACCCATCAGCTCTATCTCCCAGAAAACATTCATAGCTTCATCAAACATTGCAAGCTTAGCATAAGCTTTAACCAAAGCACAAGAGACCCTGCTCAACAGCAAAGAAGACAATTTCACATCATCTTCAGCTTCTACAATAGTCTTTAACAAATCCATTACAGAGAAACCGCGTCTTTGGTCTCCTTTACCAATGAATTCCACTAAAAATTGATTCAATTTCTCATCCAAACCCCAACTACAAACAATTCTAACCAAAGCAGCATAAGCATAGACACTAGGCAAAGCACCATTACTCTCGATTCGTTTGAGAAACGACAAAGCAAGGTAAGGATCGTCTTTCATAGTCGTTAACACTCGCAAAACACCGACTTCGTTTAGCTCTAATACTACGTTGCAATCATCAAAGTTACCTTCTTTAGCTTTCTCAGAGCGTGAAATTGAAAAGGAAAGTGCAGGAACCATGTAACGAAGAGAAGAGGGTCTTCTTCGAATCAATCCTTTTACTTGAGAGAACAGTGAAATCGGAATAACCCGCATGAAAAAATATTTACCGATCTTCCTCTCCGTCGTCGCCGGCACAAAACAATGAAGAAGAAGAGAGACGTTTGAGTACAACTTCAAAGGTTTTACAATAGGGGAAAATAAACCGGAACAAACCGAACCGAACCAAACTAAGTTAAACCGAAATTTGATTCTAAACCGAAATTTATAAAACCGAACCGAATAATCTATTTGGGCTATTAAGCCCATTAGTTATGAGTTTATTTTACAGAGTCGCTTTCATAAACCCTTGAAAATTTTCAGAATCAATCTTCTCGTCAATTCACCGCCGGTGCGCCGTCGTCGTCGTCGCCGATATGCTTCGCCGTATCTTCAACAAGCGAGCACGGTTAGTTTTCGTCTCTGTCAAGCTCAGACTTTTTGTAATTTATAGAGAGAATCTCTGGTTTCAATTTTGGATTTTGGCTTTTGATATTCGCAGGGATGATATAGCTTTTTGTCATCGGTTATTGCACGTACCGTACAACGAGCCAGAGATAGATTCCAAGGTAATATCCGAAATCATAAGCATAGTTTCGCAGAGAGAATCATCGGTTACTAAAGAAGGATCTCAACATTGGCGCAAAAACTGGCAAGATATGAGGAAAGATAGGTTAACAGCTAGTAATTTCTCACAAGCTATTGGCTTTTGGCCTGAAGGTAGAAGAGAGCTTTGGTTAGAGAAGATTGGTGTATCTAAGCAATTCTCTGGTAACAGGGCAACGTTTTGGGACAATGACAATGAGGTCAAAGCTTTAGAGAGGTATAATGAGCTTACCGGGAACGAGATACTCATGCCTGAATTCGTCGTTTATAGGAAGGAAGAAGAGAGCTGGCTAGGAGCTTCTCCTGATGGATTGATCAATGTGGTTAAAGAAGAAGAAGAAGGAGTTACTTTGAGCGGCGTCTTGGAAGTGAAATGCCCTTTTTACAAGGGGGATGAGAAGTCGAAAGCTTACCCGTGGAAGAAGGTTCCTCATCAATGTGTTCCTCAGCTTCAAGGTTTGATGGAGATTGTGGATGTTGATTGGTTGGATCTGTATTGTTGGACTGTGAATGGGAGTAGCCTCTTCAGGGTTTGGAGAGATAACGAGTTTTGGGATGATATGAAACCGGCGCTTGTTGATTTCTGGGTGAAGCATGTTTTGCCTGGAAGACAAGTGTACAATGACGTTGATGTAAAAGACCCTCATGTGCAGCTGAGGAAGTTTATGCCTAAGCCATGGCATGACGATTGCAAGAAGATCATGCGCGGAGCTGAGAAAATCAGCGAAAAATCCAACCGTTTGTTCTATGAAATCAAAGGGGATCTTTTAGATTGATCTTGTAGTGTACATATCATGTTTCTGTTTCTTGTTGGTCTTAAAACTGCCTCTGTGTTGCATCAGAATGTTGGTCACTTTTGAAAGTGTACCTTAGAAAGGCTTGAGGTCATAATCAAAGGTGTGTGTTTACTTACTAAAAGTGTCTCTATAAGTTGTAGTTGCTATTTCACTTCATGCATATGTTGTTTGGTCTTTTGTTGGAGTAAATAAAATAAAGCCACCCACACTATACTTCTTCATTTATTTAGTTAATGATTGATCAAAAGAAGTTATATTTGTAATCAATTGATAAAAAAAGTGTTATTTACTCAATCAAGGAGTTGGTAAAGGTTGTTGTTGGCAAGTCTTCGTCATAAACTCACCACTTCCTAATCACTTAAAATTTATGTTCTGTTTTTTTTTTATTTGTATTTCTTTACTCAAGATACCAATTAGTACAACCTTTACATAGATGAAAGAACAAAGAAAAATACCCAACAAACACATAAGCTTCTGTCTACACTCAAAAGGGAATCAAAGACGAACCCAAGTGTATGTTTTGGTCTCTACACGTGGTGAAATCCCAACCTTAGATCAGAGCCCAATAGAAAGGCTAGAGATGAGAAACAGAGTGTGAAAACAGAGGAGGTGACTAAACTTGAAGCATCACTGCCTGGGTTAAATCCTCCTGTTGGACCAAACACAGGAGGTGTTCCCGGGAACGGTGTCCCCGGAAATGAAGTGGTTCCATTTGTCGTCGGAGGAGCCGTTCCTGAAGGTGGAGATGTTCCTGACGGTGGAGATGTTCCTGACGGTGGTGTCGTTGACGGAGGAGACCCTGGAGAGCTGTTACCAACAAACCAAACTTTTCTTTAAAAGCTTAACAATGATGAAATGAGACAATCTTGATGTTAATGGAAGTGATCAATTACCTAGCAGAACTTGAAGGATATACACAACCACTAACCAAATCTGCAACAAAAAGAACATAACATCAAAGATCAAGATCAATACTTTTCTTCTCAAAAACTATAAACTTTATAAGTTGGGTTGTGTGTTTACTCGAAGGTGGGTTTTGGTTTGTAGTGGCAGTTCCTGAGAAATTGCAGCTTCCAGAGACTTGAGCAGCTTTTTGAAAGTAGCTGTTAACAGCCCAATCACAGTGGCTTTTGATGGTGTTTGGTTGATAACAAGGACCTGTTTCATCGATTGGTTTACAATCTGCTAATGTTCCACATGCATAGTCTATTGATGTTTGGAGCTCTGTGTCTCCTATCCCATCTTTGCATAGACAGTAAATTGCACCTAAAGAAAGAGAGAAGAGGAGCATAGCAAAAAAAAATTCAAATTCTCTTCTTTTTTAAGGATATATTATTGAGTAAAGAGGTGAAGAGAGATTTACATGAAGGTGTTGTGAAGGCCAAGAGAAGCAAAAGACCAAGAAGTACTCTCATGATGATTATTAGTCCCCCAAGATCTCTCTGTAGAAGAAGCACAATAAGAGGCTTTGACCTTAGACCAAGAACCACAAGGAGAGAGATGAAAGATGAAGAGAGGTGCTTCAAAAAATATAATTTTTAAAAACTTGCAAGTCAATCTATTGGTTCTAACTATGATGCTTTTTGTAGATACTACTAATCTGAAATAAAATAGACACTAACTTTGAATATTTTAGTATTAGTTTGATTTATAACATACAACAGAACAAAAAAAGGATCGTACTTGGAAAGTGACATATTGTCTAACTTGCATTACGTTTAGGACATATGTGGGGCCCTTTGTAGGAATGTAACACAACAACACATCTTTGACTTGTGTTATGAAAGTGAAGAAAAACAAACTGGAAGATGTTTCTTCACACACCATTCTCAAGCGTTATGACCTCCAAACTCTCTGTTCAAGTAATCCACAAACCGTCTCTTTGCGCTGTCTGCATCAGTCGGCAACGGTGGCCCACTCAGGCTCGCTTGACCCATCAATTTAACAAACGTTCTTCGAAGCCTCCTTAGCTCAGGTAGTCCAATGGGTCTGCAGATTTCGATCGGAGGTAGTTCTTGACCGAGAGTGACTCTGCTTATAGCTCCACCAAGAGACTGCTGTTCCACGACAGCATTGATGACTTCTTGTGTAGCTCTGTCCAGCTCGTAAAGAGAATTCGACTCAGAGAATCTAGCGGCCTGAGTAGCGATACTCGGCTGGAGAATCCTCACATCTTGTGTCTTGGAATCAACAGTCTTGGTCAGATAAGTCACAGCTTCTGAGATCACAGGAGAGGATCTGTCTATAACATCTCGAGAAGGGTATAGCTCAAAGAGAGGCGAATCCCATCGGTTTCTTCTCTCCGGTTTCTCAAATCTTCTCACAAGATCTTCGAATATACAATCCTCATACGAAGCCTCGCCTCTTTCACCACCGCGTTCTTTGTTCCATATCCTGCACTGAGCTTCATCCACATCACAGTAAACAACACAATACCTAATACCAGCGGCGCGTGCGATACACCAAAGCTCGTATCTATAGCCTTTGATGCTGTTCAAGGAATCTACTATAACAATGTCGCCTCTAGAGACAGATCTATCGACATCTGACCTGAGCTTTCCTCTCAGATTCTTCTCTGAAGGCATGTTTGAGTAGTTTTGGTTACGGTCTAGATGAAACGAATCCTCGTCGATGATCCTAACACTCTGTTTCGAATCGGATTCTTGCAATGTTTCGGCTAATGTAACGGCAGCTACCGATTTTCCACTGCAAGGCTGCCCACAAATCACAACAAGCGCCATTGGATTCAATCCTCACAGAGCTACAAATTTGGAACACATACAAAGACTTCAGATTCGAGCTTCGTATAAGTAACAATAAGAAGATCGAAACGACTCAGAACAAGCATAAAGCATCAAGATTTCAATAGCTAGATTCAATAGTAACATCAGGGATTTAATGGGTTTCACGAAAAAAACAAAGCAAAACAAAAGCATCATCAAAGGAAAGCTATACATACTCGGATCATAAAACAGAGCTTTAGAGAGTGTTGTCGAGAGGTTGAAGAATGGTCGCGTGAGAATCTGATTTGGGGATTTAGGGATTTAATGAGAATTAAATTTGCAAACCGGTTCTATTTGATTATTCCGGTTAAGTAAAGGATATGCCATTACCAACGCAAGTTGCTGCTAAGCACGTGCTAATAAAAATCGAGGGTAGTTTCGTCATTTCTGAATTAAGATTTAATAAGGTACACACACAGCTCACTAGATGTTGTCTCGGTATCCGAATTAAAACCGGGTTTTTAAAATCGGGTCTTCCCTCTAATAAAAAAAGCACGAATTTTTAACCCTAGCCTCTCTTTTTTTTTCCCCCAATTTTCTTCTTCTATCGAATTTGTTCTTCAGATCTGTTCCTTCTCTTGAATCGATCTTCAAATTAATTGTAATTTTATTTTTTATCTTGATCTCTTCTTTCGATTGATATATGTATTGATATCATCCATGCGTTGTGTTGAAATCTAGGGTTTGAGTCATCGAATTTCTAGATCTAGTTCTTTTAACATCAGATCTGATCATTATTTTGTTTTAGATGTTTATTTTATTCGTTATCATCATCGGATCTGTTCTTAATTTTATAATTCCCCCAATTTTTTAAATCTGATTTGTGGTCTCGTTGACTTTTTGAATTTCTAGGGTTTGCCAGATCTTTAAATTAACAGAGGGCATTTGTTTGTTTTACCAATTATCAGCATATTCTTTGGTTTTTGATTTCTGATTTGGTGATTTCAGCTGAAATCTAGGGTTAGGGTTTTGTTGCAATTTGGGGATTTTTTAATTTATTCATATTAAATTGAAAGTAAATATTTTTTTATTAAATACTTCAATTAAAAAAAGTACTAACTGGATTTGGTTTTTATTACACAGGTTATAATAAAACATGGGTTTCAAGCGCACTTTTGTCTCTGAAGATGAGCTCAACGTCAAGCATGCAAGACAGATTAGCTATTCCAATAAGCTGGCCAAACTAGACGAAGGTGTTCCATATCATGTTTCACTCGACAAGACCGGTTTTTTCGTAGGTAATAACAATATGCATCTTCCAGAGAGGGATTAACACTAAGCGCAAGCTTCTTGCTTAATTATATTGTGTATTGAATTATTAGCAGGAAAGGATATGAGTGATCTCTATGGGTTTAAATGTGAGGATAATGTTGATAAGGAGGGTTATGACACCGACGCGCCTTTCTCTTGGAACACAAACGGTTCTGAAGAGGATTCTAAGTCTGGAGAGACGACTCTGTCTACGCTTTCTCATGAATCTTCCGAGACAGATGATGTTGATTGGTGTCAGATGTCTCCTAGAAAACAAGTTCCAATCGGGTCGGATTACCAAGCTGATCTCCCTGAGTGTATCAAGGAAGAAGCAAGGGAACCACAAGTGATGGGGAAGTGCGTAATTCCAATGCCTGATTGTGAAACCGAGGTTTACAAAATCGGTGAAGGAAGAAAGGAATGCACTTGCTTGGATAAAGGATCTATAAGATGTGTGCAACAACATATCGCGGAAAACAGAGAGGGCTTGTTTGAGACTATTGGATACGAAAGATGTCTTGATATAGGTCTCTGTGAGATGGGAGAGGAAGTTGCTGGTAAACTAAGTGAAGATGAGGAAGATCTTTTTCACAAGATTGTTTACTCAAATCCGGCTTCAATGGACCGTGATTTCTGGAAACACTTGAAGTCCGAGTTCCCTTCACGGACAACGAAGGAAATTGTGAGCTATTATTTCAATGTCTTCATCCTGCGAAGACGAGCTGTACAGAACCGTTCCAAAAGCCTTGATGTGGATAGTGATGATGACGAGTGGCGAGTAGAGTATGACAATACTTTCTGCGGTGTCGAAGCTTCAGATGAAGAAGAGGTGAATGTTGAAGAAGATTCGTGCACGTCCTATGAGTTCCAGGACTCTCGGTGCCCGGCTAGAAACAGAGAAGATTCCGATATTGGGAATTACTGGCGCCACTGCAATGATCTTGTGGATCTTCCTTATTCGTTTGATCCGTGTGATTCGATATTACCAGATCATTGTTGGACTAAGAACATTGATCTTCTTCCTACTTCAAACATCATGGACGAGATCTTTGGTCAAGACCCTTGGGATGATTTCTCTAGGGGAAAGTAAATGAAGAATGGTCTTCAATCTCCATTGTTGGTCTGCTCTAGCTCTGAATCTTGTGTATGTAAATGCATTATTTAAAAGACAAGAAGTGTACAGAGAGAGAGTTCTCTGTCTAGTCAAACCCCTTGGAACCTTTTTTTGTTTTGTTTGATAGTTTAGGCTATTTTTTCAACTTGTGTAAATTAGAATTAGATTTTCTTCAAAAAAATGTTTAATAAACTGACTTTTTTCATCTGTAATGCAATCCAATAATCTAATATCTTCAATTCTTCATACCTTAAAAAGCCAGACCTAAGATCTTGAGACTTCATTTAAAACAGAGTGTTTGGTAATAACAGAACTTGACGGTTCCTTTGATCAGTTCTTGAACTGGATGTTTAATTTTTCTAAACCGGATTCGGTTAATTGAGAACCGGAACTAGGTTAAGTCATAAACCCCAAATAGCGTAGAAGAAGAATCCTTTTTCTTCCCCGTCTGCTTTCAAACTTTCCGGCGACCCAATTTTTTCCCCGACGAGCCAACTCTCAAAATTGGCTTAATTTTCTCCCAAATTGGCAAAAACCCTAATCCCCAAATCTCATGATCTGTAGATGTATTGCATTCAATACAAGCAAAGTGGTTCGTACTCTCGCTCCCTTCTCTTCAGTCTTATTCACTAAGCCTTCCTTCTCCGTCGCGAAACTCGACGACGATGATATACTTTCCACACCCAATTTCACTTCCGATTGCTTATACCATGAGATTCTCTTTGGTATGAAGAAGAAAGGGTTCCGAGCGTATCTCCACGGGCATCGATTTCAAGGCTTGGTTTCGGATTTGAGACAATCTCATGTAGAAGAAATCATGGGTGAATTGATGTCTGAAAGCTCAGATCTTTCGGTTTGGTTTTACAAAGAGCTGAGAGATGCTTATGGGTTTCTTCATTCGAGGTTTTCTACTTTGTTGGTTTCTCATATTTTAGCCGACCAAAGACGATTTAAAGAGCTTCAAGTGATTCTCGAACAACTTCTCAAAGAAGAAGGTAAGTTGAAAGTATACAATAGAGACATTTATTATATGAATCATACTTAGTTTTCTTCTTCTTCTTCTGAATATGATGCTAATTTGTATTCTTTGCAGGCTCTGGTTCTTCGTCTTTGCTTTGTGAGCTTCTCTCTAAAAGCTTTAGTAAATGGGATTCTACTGAAGTAGTTTGGGATATGCTCTTGTTTATTTCATCGAGATCAAAAATGGTGGATGATTCTCTATATATCTTGGAGAAGATGAAAGATTTGAACTTGAATGTGTCGACAAACTCATACAACTCTGTATTGTATAACTCTAGAGAAACAAATAAGATGTGGGATGTGTTGAGAGAAATCAATGCTAAGAACGATCACACATACTCGATAGTCGTAGATGGTTTGTGTAGGCAACAAAAGGTGGAAGATGCGGTTTTGTTCTTTCGAAATTCAGAGTGGAAAGATATCGGTCCTTCTGTATCTTCTTTCAATAGTATAATGTCAGCTTACTGTAAATTAGGTTCTGTAGATATATCTAAGTCGTTACTGTGTACAGTTTTGAAATCTGGACTGGTTCCTAGTGTATATAGTCACAATATACTCATCAATGGACTCTGTTTAGTTGGTTCTATCGACGAAGCTTTAGAATTGGCTGATGGCATGAGTAAGCATGGAGTGGAACCTGATACCGTGACATACAATATTCTTGCAAAGTGTTTTCATCATCTCGGTATGATCAGTTGGGTTTGGGAGGTTATTCAACAGATGCTAGATAAAGGTTTGAGTCCTGATGTTATAACATATATGATTGTACTATGTGGGCATTGTCAATTAGGTAACATTGAAAAGGGTTTTAGATTGCTCAAGGAGATGTTGTCGAAGGGATTCGAGTTAAACAGTGTAATCCCTTGCAGTGTAATGCTCAGTGGTTTGTGTAAAACAGGACGGATCAATGAAGCTTTGTCGTTATTCTGTGATATGAGAGCCAATGGTATCAGAGCTGATCTTGTGGCGTATTCTATTGTGATTCATGGACTCTGCAGGTTAGGAGAATTTGATATGGCTGTTTGGCTTTACAACGAGATGTGTTCCAAAAGAATAGTTCCGAATTCTAGGACACATGGTGCTATGTTGCTTGGTTTATGTCAGAAAGGGATGCTACTCGAGGCAAGAACGGTTCTGAACTCTCTGATCTCAAATGGCTGTGCAATAGATATTATTCTTTACAATATCGTTATTGACGGCTATGCAAAGTTTGGTTGCATTGACGAGGCGTTAGAGCTGTTCAGGTTAGTGATTGATAGTGGTCTAACTCCTACTCTTGCGACTTTCAATTCTTTGATTCACGGGTATTGCAAGAACAGGAATATAGCCGAGGCTAGAAAAATATTGGATGGCATCGAGTCATATGGATTGGTTCCAGGCGTTGTGAGCTACACAACTCTGATGAATGCATACGCTAACTGCGGGAATACTAATAGAATAGATGAATTGCGCCGTGAAATGAAAGCAAAAGGAATCTCACCAACCAAAGTTACGTACACGGTGATTATCAAAGGACTATGCAGGGGCTTGAAGCACGACAAATGTGACCAGGTTATCAAGGACATGGATTCTCAAGGTATAAGTGTAGATCATATCACTTACAATACTATTATTCAGTGTCTATGCAGAGTAAAAGATTTCTCCAAAGCCTTTAAGTACTTTGAAGAAATGAGATCTCGAAATCTTGAACCAACTCCCGCCACTTATAATATTCTAATCGACGCCCTTTGTTTCTATGATTTAAAGAAAGCCGAGAAGTTTCTTTACAAGCTTCAAGACGAGGATGTTTGCATATCAAAAGTTGCTTACACCACATTGATCAAGGCACATTGTGTAAGAGGTGATCCTGCAATGGCGGTTAAGCTCTTCCATCAGATGGTAGACAGAGGATTCGATGTTACCATAGGCGATTACAGTGCTGCGATTAATCGTCTGTGTAGGAAACATTTAGCAGAAGAGACTAAATCGTTGGTTAGACTAATGTTATCTCGCGGTGTTTTGCCTGATTTAGACATATGGAGAGTGATGAACAAGTCATCATCAGGTGCATTTGCATCATGGCTAACCAAATCTTGTTTGTTGCCTGAGAGTTTTGTAAATAGTTGAAACATAGTTTAGGAATTAGGACCATACACAACATACTTGTTCATTGTTTTTGTTTGTTTTCTCAGACAATATGTAAAAGTCACAAGTATAAATTGTATAGAAGGATTATATTATTATAATATATACATGAAAGTCTATTTTTCTTGATGATGTTGTAGGTGTTAGCTTGCAGAGAATTAAAAATTGGGCTCAATAAAATTGTTTAGCAGATCAAGCAGAGTTTTAAAAGCCTACTAATTTTGCTGAAGAAAAAATGCTACGTTGTAATTTACTCTGCCGACAAAAAATATAAAGTGAGTGATTGATTGCATTTATTCACTCATCAAAGCTGCCGCCGACACTACATTGAGAACGCGTGATTTCGAGTATAAAAAAAAAAAAAAACCACACAAGAAAAATATCTAATTGGGGAAGTGGCGTGAGTACAGTGGCGTTCATAAGTCATAAAAGGTAGATAAGATCACCCCGGATCGAATCCGCGTACTACGATAGTGTAGATTTGGGTAATGGTACGTGATTATGGCGAATATTATTGAAAAAAAAAAAAAATATCTAATTTGTGTGATATACAAGAGAACAACAACGTACAAAACATATACTTTTATTAGTACTAAACTTAAGAAAACTAAAGTGATTAGAGTCTATAATTCTTTTTATACAACACTATTTATTAAAACAGAAGACATTATCTATATGCTTATATGTCCCATGGTATATATATTAATTATACTTTAACCATTTTCGTTACAGAATATGTTTATAGTAAAATAAATAGATGAATTCACAAAATTATGCACTTTTAACATTTTCTTCGCAAAACTAAGTTTAATTCTATTTTTTACATATTTACAAAAACAAATAGTGTTTAATGTTTACGGTATAGTATTAAAGAAGTATGATTGTATGGATATAATTTATTTGGTTTTAATTTTGCAGGTTTTAACATAATTTTAAAAAATAATTTTGAAATAGTGTAATTTTGTGAAATGCAAGGTGTAGTTTTGTAATTTTCACAAATAAATATCTATTTTCCGTCTATATATATATATATACACATACCCATTCTCAATTACATCCACCACACAAAAAAAACAATACTCAGCAAAAATAAAAATGAATTTCATCTCCGATCAAGTAAAGAAACTCTCCGAAACTAAAACGGAGGAGCCGGTTCAAACCAAACCGGTCGAAGGAACCGAACCAACCACTAGACCAGCTTCCAACGCCGAGCTCATGGCAAGCGCCAAGGTAGTAGCCGAAGCCGCACAAGCCGCTGCTCGTAACGAATCAGACAAACTCGACAAAGGCAAAGTCGCCAGAGCCACCGCTGATATCTTAGACGCTGCCGAGAAATACGGAAAGTTCGACGAGAAAAGCGGCACTGGTCAGTACCTAGACAAGGCCGAGAAGTATCTCAACGATTACGAGTCATCACACTCCTCCGGCGCCGGCGGTGTTCCTCCTCCGGCGGCGAGTAAGGACGATCCGGCGGCCAAGAAACCCGACGACGATGAGTCTGGCGGTGGATTGGGTGGTTATGCGAAGATGGCTCAAGGTTTCATGAAGTGATTTTGATAATCTCTTTGTTATGATCAAAATTAAAATAAAATTAGTACTTTACTAATTACTCATGTTGTAGCATGTAATATCTTTCTGACGTCATGTATCTTGTCTTTGTTGTAATCAATTCAAAAAATAATTAAAAAATGGATATTTATAAAAATAGTATCACACTATTCATTTTTTTTTTGTCACTTTCACTTTCTCTTACAATTTTTTTTCTCTCAATATCTCTTTTTTTTCTCTTACCAACATCTTCTCTCCATCTCTCATGATTTTCTCTCTTTCTCTCATGTTTTTCTCTCTTTCTTTCATTGATCTTTTTCTTGATCTTTTTTTCTTTCAATCTTGGATATATTTCTTCATCTCTCTTTGATCTCTATTTATTTGTTTGGATTTCTCTTGTCCGATCGATCTCTTTCCAGTCGATTTTACTCGATCCCTCTTCGGTCGAATCTTTTTCGATCTCTCTCGGTCGAATCTCTCGGTTGAATCTCTCTTGATTTCTTTCGGTTGAATCTCTATCGAACTCACTCGGTCGAATCTCTATCGGATCTCTTTATCGGTCGAAAGTCTCTCGGTCGGATCTCTTTCTCGGTGGGATATCTTTCGGTTGGATTTCTTTTCGATCGGATCTTCTTTTGGTCTCTCTATTTTGGTCGGATTTTCTCTTTTGATATCGCGATAACATTTTTGTTATCCCGATTTTTTTTGTTTTGGCGATACTTTTTTTGTTATCGCGATATTACTTGTGTTATCGCGATATTATTTTCTTGTTATCACGATTTTTTTCTTGTTATCGGATACCTTTTTTGTTATCACAATTTTTTTTGTTATCGATTTTCTATTTATCAAATACCTTTTTTGTTATCGCGATACTTTTTTGTTATCGCGATATTATTTTTGTTATCGCGATATTATTTTCTTGTTATCACGATATTTTTTTTGTTATCGGATACCTTTTTGTTATCTCGATTTTGTTTTTTTTTATAACTCTGTTATCGTATAGTTTATATCGTCTAACTTATATATTATCATAATAATTCAATTTAATCCCGTTATTTTTTTGATTTAAAATTATAAAACAAGTTTACGATAATAACAAAGTTATCCGATAACATTATGCACAGAAAAGAGCAGAGGTATAACGGTCTATATATTTTTTTCTTTCTCCTCCCACTTAATTAAAAAAATGATACTTAATTGACACTTAAAAAATCTGTCTTTTTGGTGTTATTAAAATGGGAGGCCCATACGTTATTTATCCGAATCGAACCGGTTAGAAGCTTTATTATGTAAACCGGTTAAGAGCTAGGTTTTGTATTGAAATCAAAAACTATGACAAAAAATCGAGCAATCGTCTAATATGCCACTTCCAGAAAATTTTTAATTTGGCATGCCACATTACAATCTGATTGCCACCTTTGATATGAAATTCCGAAACTACCCTAAGTAATTAATAATTAAAACAATTCCAAAAATTAAAGAAAAAAAAATCAGATCTAGATCTGATTCTTCGTCGAGCTTCTTCTTCCTCCGTCGAACTTCTTCTTCGTCGAGTTCCGTCGGCCGTTTTCTTCCACATCTCAGCTTTTTTCGTCGATTTCGTTCAATGTAGTTGTTGAAATTTGTTGAATTTAAATCAATTAAGGATCCCAAATCGATTGAATCTTGATTTGATATATACGATATAGAACAACTGGTGTAACTGGTGTCACTGTATTTTTGTACAATTGGTCCAACTGATGTTACATATAGTAAAACTAACAAAAGTTGGTAGTTTGTAACTATGTTTTGTTTTGTTTTAGTGGCATGAATCGATGAAAAACAAACGCACAAACATACATTTTGACTATGGAGGGCAATATTCAGAAGATCATGAATGAGTTTCATGAAAATCCGTATACGTTGTATCAAAAATTTAGTTCTATTTTATGTCTTTGTTGGCCAACTTGAACAGTTATGTACAACTACTTAAATAATTTCTATTTTATGAAGTTATGTTTTATGTCGCAAAATTATTAAATAATAGATATGTTGTCTATAAAACAATGTAACAATACACAAAAGATCAAATTTAACAAAACAAAACCAAATCAAATTTTTTTAGAATAATCCTATAAAATCATAACAAACCCTTACAAGTTAAGTAATAAAATGTCATTGTTCACTAATTATAAGTCAAGAAATGTAAAACTTATGATTACTTGAAAGTTTTATCATGGATACTTCTTAAATGGTAAATAATAGTCGAAAATGAATGGTCCAACTGGAAATTAAATTCTTATAATAAAGTTCAACTACAATTACACAATAATCATGAAAGTACAATTATGGTGATGAAAATACACTTGGATATCTAAGTACAACTCAACTATGGTGATAAAAACATGTGGGTCCTACTATGTACTATATATTGGACAAATTCACAAAACCGAGACAAAATCTGACATTTTTTTTATTTAATTAATTTCTCAAACCTGACAATTTATTTGTTTATCTAATTAGGTTTATAAAAAAGTTAAAGTGATTTTAGTTATTCTTTTTCTTCTCTCTCAGCTCTCTTTCCTCTCTTCCAAATCCTAAACGAACGGCGCGACGACGATTTTGATTTTCTTCTTCGATCTTTTTCTTCTTGGAATCTTCTTGGTTCATGTTCTTTAAAAATGCCAATCAATTACACCAATAGTTCTTCCTCTCAAACAACCTATTCGAGTGGTTGCAATCGCGCCGACATCGATTTTGGCGACCAAACAAATGTTGGTGTGGAAAGTTTATGAAAATCGTGACCGGTTATCCGACCAAGAAGAAGAGATTGCAAGGATGAAGAATTTACTTGTTAAGTAGTAGTATAATCATAATCTATTTGTATGATTTGTATGACTTTTTCAATTAAGCTTCTTTTATATGTATGACTTTTTATCTTTTCTGTGTTTGTGGAATGCTCTGTTTTTTGTTACAATGTGGCTCCAGTGTGGAGCTGATCTGATTAGCTCAATAAGTTTTTTGTTTCAATTTTATTGGTATTTTCATACAGTTTTTCGTACAACTGTTTACCAGTTGTACCAAACTGATACAATTAAACTACAAAAACACATATGTACCTAATTAAACTCATTGTTTGACAGACAACAAAAGTAGAGAATAAAAATCCAACAAACCTAACATCCAAAATCTAAAAAACATAATAATAAAAACAACAAAAATTCCAAAAGATCAAAACAGTTACATGTTACAACAATCCAACAAACCTAAATTTGTTTTTGTTTCTTCTTCTCTTCTTCTTCGTTTTCCTCTTCTTCTTCGTCTGCGTTTTCTTCATCTTCTTCTTCGTCTGCGTTTTCTTCTTCTTCTTTTTTTGTCTGTGTTTTCTTCTTCTTCTTCTTCGTCTGTGTTTTCTTCTTTTTCTTCGTCTGTGTTTTCTTTTTCTTCTTCGTTCTCTTTTTCTTCTCTTATGTTATCTTCTTTTCCGTTATCTTCTTTTTCGTTCTCTGAATTCTTTTTTTCTTCGTTCTCATTTTTTCCATAGATTGAACGATTATGAGGATGATTTTGGAATGATTTTGAGAAAATTGGAAAGAAAGAACGAAGAAGGAGAAAGGGGTTAAATTTAGAAGAATTAGGGTTCGTGAGGAAGAATGAAGAAGAATGTGATTTAATTGTTTGATTTTTGATTTTGGGTGGGTATTGGATTTGGGCACGGGTTTGGACTCGGATTTGGGTCGGATTTTGGGTTTGGATTCGAGTTTGGGTCGGGTTTTGGGTTTGGACTCGGGTTTGGGTCGGTTTTTGGGTTTGGGTTTGGATTTGGATCGGATCTAGTTGGTTGGGTCGTAATTAAATGCAATGTCCCTATGATTTTCGTCCTTTTACTCCAAAATCGAATTAAAAATAAATCATTAAAAGAAAAGAAAATAAATGGTGGCATATTGGATCAATTTTTTTCAGTTTGCGGCATTTGAGCCTTTGATTCCAAAAAATCTCTATCACAACGGTAAGATATTATCTTTCTCTATACGACGACGTTTATGATTATAGTTATTTATTCCCACATTGTCACGTGAAAGGCACGTGTGGTGATGATGATGATGATGAACGTTGGTTACTACTAGTAGTTGTGGTAGAAGGACAACGTTGTCTTCTTGGTCTTCTTGTCATTTTACCCCAACCTCCAAAGCTTCTATCTTCTATAACCATTTCAATCTCTCCATTGTTGTTTTGATTCATCACTTGCTGTTGAACCGAGGCAGAAGGAGCAAGAACCGGTTCAGGGATTGTTATAACCCTTCTTGGTCTTCCTCTTAAACCGGTTTTCTTCCTTGTTAAACCGTTTGGTGTCCAGGAGCTTCCTGTTGCTCTCATGAACCCATCAAACATATGTATGTCTTCTGTTACTTCGTGTTTCGAAAGAGACAGGAGTCCAGGGAGGATGTCTCTTTGAAAATCTCGTCTCTGTTTCGCTTTTCTCGCGTTTCCTCTTCTCGGTCTTTGGCTACTGGCTATCGCGGGTCCCGTGGTATCCTCTAATTTGAGTTCTCCAGGGACCAATGGCTTAGGCATGTACGCTTCTTCAGTGATCTCAGGTAGTTGCAGGGTCATTGACTCAAAAGAATCTATCTCTTCCAAAGAACGCCCCTGATTCTTCGAGAAAGAAGCGAGCTTTTGGTCTAGATTCTCTCTGTGGGTATCAACTGTTTCTGCAAACCAGTGAAGGATGACGGTGTCTGAGAAAGAAACCACTTCAAGCTCTCTACCTAAGCAAGCTGAAGAGATGGCAACTATTGTTTCCGCTGCTGTTTTTTCACAGCCGGGCTGTCTCTCCAGAGTTCTTTCCTCAGCTGTAGCTTCTTCTGATGGTTTTATTACAGAGATATCCACATCGTCATCAGAGTCAGGAACAGCGGGAGCTTCTAGATCTATCATGGATGCCTTTGGAATCAGTCTTGAACCGGTAGTAAAAGACAAGTTTTCTGCTTCGTCTTCGCTAACGGACATGTTCAAATCAATCTGACACCTGTTACTATCTGAAATCATTATCCCGGTCTGTTCCCCTGTTTGCTGATCTTCATCCGAATGAGGATCACACGGTTCGTTGATGTCTAGAATCCTAACCTTACGGACTTTATCTTTTTCGGTACTGGACTGATCTTTATACGAAAATCCAGGGACTTTCAAGTGAGCATTGAGCTTCTCAGTCTCTAGTTTATTAGAACAAGAGACAGACTTTGAACTCTCAAGCCACATGAGATTCTGAACTTTGTTTCCTGTCTTGTCTTTGGTATCATCATTGCTCTTCAGATTCAATTTACCATCAGCCATCTCAGAGTTAGAACCAGACTTAGGTTTAATAAGCCATGGTAAAGTAGCTACATGTTCTTCATCCTTTCTGACTTCAACAACAGAAGTATTTGAAAGTGTCACATTTAAGTTCAAATCTCTCACAAACTTCACCCCCGAACCGTTTGAATCCAAGAATGGATTTGCTGGGCTGTAATTGCTTGTTCCCCCGTTAGGAACAGTCCTGGAGAGTTTCAATCTTGATGAAGAAGAACACTCATTGTAAAACATGTTATGGTTTGGCCGCATGGTATTCCCGAAACCTGAGTTATATCTAGAATTGCTTTCAAACTGTAATCTGTCTCCGAGACACCCTTGTTTCTCACCATTACTACTCGGTGTGTCAGAGAGGTTCAAAACCGGGTATATCTGCGCTGACGCGCCTTTCTGAGGAAAGCCAAAACTTGGACTTTGCCAAGAAGAATGCAAATGGTTCCACGGGACAGCAGAATCTGGAGGATTATAAGGATACAATTGGCGTGGCTGATGAGAAGCCAAACTTGATTCACGGATGACTTCATGATTACTGTTAGTAGTATCACTCTCAGCTTCTAAGTCGATAAATGTCTTTTCTCTCCAGAAGTCTGCCTTGCTCGGGGGACCAGAATTACGTAAACCCATTACTCTTTGTGAACTGTTCATTAAAACTTGCATAGGCTGAAACGATATATCAAGTGGTTTGGCCGGTTGAAGAAATGGAGTAGCGGACTTATGTGTTCCAGTGTAGTGATCTGCAAAATGGTTGATTTCACATGGAATTTATCGAAAAGTTAGAAACATGCATAAAAAAGAAGAAAAAACTCCAATTTTTACCAGTTCTTAAGGGCTGATATGGCCAAACTTGCGGTTTACCATTCTCATATGGATGCAAAGAGATAACAGGAACATGCTCTCTTACACTTTCCGAGTTCACAGCTTTTCCAAAGTCGCGAATATGGCCTTGAACTTCGCCATTACGTAAGTTACGGGAATGGCCATAAGGAAAATGGTTTGTTACTTGAGCCTTGAGTGGTTCATTGAAATCGGCCAATCCATTGCTTCTACTACTCATCTCATACCCAATTCTCAAACTTTCACCGCGAGAATCAGCCTTCACAACTCCATTAGGCAGCTGAATTGACGTGGCACAAACCCTGTGATCTTTCAACTCTACAACTTCCTCATAGTCATCAATGTACTCATCAGCTGGAAGACAAAGATCTATCATCTTCTTTCTCATCTTCGTTGGTCTAAACTCAACATTTTTGGAACTAGCTCCATTTTGCCACGGAACTTGACCAACCACCCCTTGAGAATTGCTTCCTTTCATGGGTGAATGGCCATTATCCTCAACCACCGACATAGATGGTGTATCGTAAACCGAGTTTCTCAAAGGTAAATTAGGGGTTTCCCATCTACGGAAACCGTCATTATTAGCTTGAGATGAAAGTGATGCTTCGATTGGACCCCATTCTCGATTCGACTTTTTCCTTTTCAGTTCATCCATCATATCCTTTTGTGTCCTGTATACTCGGTGAAGTTCCAAAACCTGGCCAAAGATCAAAACAAAATCAACCAAAAAGCTAACAAAGCCTACCCGAGAAAACCCTCTAGTAGTAACTAACCTGCGTCTTAAAGGCAGCTTCGTGTTCGAGCATTGTCTTTCTCACCACATCTTTCTCATACCCGAATGTAGTCTGGGACGGGAAGCCACTGCTCGACTGATCATTGGCCGATGTTTTATTGTCAGCGTAGAACAATGGCCGTGTACAACCGTTAGGTTCGTTGTTGAGATCTCTCATAGAGTGATGATGATATCCACTAAATAGCCTTTCACAGTGCACTTTTGTTCCCATTCCTGCTCACAACAAAACCATAGATGAGCAAAAAATCTGAATGAAATTAAGCCAAGCCACCAAATCCTAACCACACACAAGAAGCATTTTAAACCACATTTTGCTCCGGCAAAAACAACAACTTTATAACTCTCATGAGCTCAATATGGTTCCAACACTCATAATTTAGCTTTTAACAGAAGAAACAAACAGTTTTTATTTTGTAAATAGTGATGAGGAGAATCTTCATGACACTATAAATAAACACAGACGAGTCAAAATAGGATCTTGAAAGAAAAGATTTTAACCAAGTAGATATATCTTAAAGTTTAGATTACAAAGAGAATCTACAAAATATTTAGGACAAGATTGTACAAAAAAATGAACAGAATAAATGCATTAATTAAGTGAACTTATATGATAATTAATCATATTTAAAAATTGAAATCAGAGTTTATATATATTTTTTTACCTCAAACCCACATCCTGTAATCGCCCTCTATATGACCAAAAAACTAAAACTTTACAAGTTTCAACAAAGTTAAATTAGAGGAGAAAAAAATCACAGAAAATCAAAGGAAAAATAAGAAAAAGTTGGAATCTTTACTATGAAGAGGAGGATTGAATAAAAAATAAAATGAAAAATAAAATGAAAAATAGATATATAGCGTAAAGACCATTAATAGAAAAAATTAGATCGTCATGTTCGTGTCGATCTACTGGGCCACTCTTCTTTCTTTCTCTCTCACCAAATCAAAAAAAAATCCGAAGAAGAAAAGAAAATCTCCTTTTTTATTCTTCTTCTGCTACTTCTGATTTTTAATTTTAAGTGAGCGATAAAGAAGAGAAGCTCCCTTGTTTATAGAGAGAGAGAGAGAGAGAGAGCAAAAAAAAAGAGAAAGAAAGATCCTGAAAAAATAAAAATCACATAAACAAACGAAACAATGACATGAAAATATTATTTGTCCACATCTGGTCTTCTCTTTCCTTTTTATTCTCTCTGCTTTTTCTTACCTTTTTTAGTTTCTCTTTTTTTTTTTGTTAATGTAATAACTCTCGCTTTTAATTAATATTTTATTTTAGAAAATATGTTGATTTTTAAATATATAGATTTAAATAAACGTCTTTTGATATTACATGTTTTAAATTTTAAATTCGAATTGAGCAATACTATTTATATAGTTAGCTAAATTACATTATTTTTAAAATTAAAATGTATGGAGAAACAAATTTATGATAATGTATGGTCATCCTTGTTGAACAAAAACAAAAAAAAAATTAAGCGACGGTTATGTTTTGTTAATACAACAATAATTAAATTAAATAAATTGAGATAACTTAATGGTTTTCATTATAGGATTTGGTAAGAGTTTCTCCGTGCTTTTTAAAAATAAAAAATAAAAATTCAACATGTCGTTGAGGGTAATTATCTAAAAAGGGAGAATTACAAAACTACACCATTTGAATTACATTTCACAAAACTATATCATTTCAAAAATACTTCACAAAACTATACATAAACACTAAAAATTAAATTTAAATAAACCCTACCCACACAATCTTACCCCTTAATAGTATACCCTAAACACTAATTAGCGAATCGAAATGAAAATATTTTAATTTTGGTAATTTTTAAAGGATAAATCAAGCTTTTAAAATTTTGAAAAGGTGTAAATATGTGAAAAAATTAAATTAGGTGTAGTTTTGTGAAAGAGGGGTGGAAAGGGTGTAGTTTTGTGAATTACTCTAAAAATTTAGCCCATTAAATACGCATCCTTTCTTTAATACTTTTTCTACTTCCTTCGTTTCATTTTATTTGATGTTTTAAACATTTTTTTGTTTTAAATTAGTTGATGTTTTCATTTTTCAATGTAAAATTAATTGATATTTTGAATTTTTCGATGATTCAGATGATGAAAAATGTGATTCTATTGATTAAATCATGTTTATGTAAGTAATTAAATGATGATTTTACGCAAGAAAAACAAAAAAAATATGTATAAAAACCTTAAACAAACGGTAGAGTATAATGCGTCAATTCAAATATATTTTTAATAATAAACGCTCTAACTATTAACTATTGACAGCAATCAAAACGTGGGTCCCGCCAGAAAAAAACTTATTTTCTGTATCTGTGGAATAATTTTCTTTTTTGATTTAGAAATTTAAACTGTTTAAAATTTCGGATTAGTGGTCGTATTATTCAAAAACTTATTAAATTAGTTATAATTGTTTTTTTTATTAGGTTGAAGATAAAGTTGGGAATAAATCGACCCTAAAAGTGGTCCGAAGTATAGTTTCGGATATGTCATTCTCATCAATAAAAATAAATTAGTTCTGATATTTGTTGTGTCCCCACCAAATTGATATTTTGAATAATCAAAGAAAATTAAAACTCCATAAATATAAATAGAAGAATTCACAAAACTTCATCTTTTCTTTCCTTCTTTTACACAACTCTACATAACTCAATTTTATACATATTTACACATTTTCAAAATTTTAAAAACTTGATTTACCTTTAAAAAATTATCAAAATTAAAATCTTTTCATTTGGGTTCGCTAATTGGTATTTAGGGTATAATATTAAGAGGGTAGGATTGTGTGGATAAAGTTTATTTGAATTTAATTTTTAGTGTTTACGTGTAATTTTGTGAAATTATTTTAAAATGTAATTTTGTGAAATGTAATTCAAACGGTGTACGCACTAAAGTTAACACAGAAGTAATTTATTTGCCACTCGTCTCCCACTAGCTACCCCTCCAAATCATCCTCTTTTACAAGTAAAGATTTTTAAAAAAGAAAATCACTTAACGCTAATTAAAATAGTTTATCAGTTACATAAAGATAATCCTTAAGACAAACAACACTTGTCCACATAATCAATTAATCAAAACACTTAATTATCATGTTGTACCATGAAAAAGTAGATTCAATGTAAACAGTGTTTTACAATTTTGTGGATGAAATTATCTTTTTTCTTAATAAAATACAAAATGTTTTAAAATGTTCTCTCGGTTTTGCTCATCATTGTTTGTTAGTTAAAAGCGTTGGGATATGTCCATGATTCACAAAATCAATCTTGTTTAGCCTGACACAACACAATACTTGCTCTGGTAGTTCCTCCGGTGAATTAGCCTGTGTCATAAAACAATAAGTTTACTTGACAAACACTCCAACTAAAAAGTTAACCTAATAAGAGTTTTTGTTTTTTTTGTAAGATAGTTTTCCTTGACAAGTACCTGGATAGTTAAACCAAGATCAAGAACACCATTCTTGATCCTATCCCTGAAAGATTCGAGTCCTTTCCTCGATATGTAACTGAATCTGTGTATATCCAAATCTATCTCAAAGTAGTTTGGTCCCTGTCCAAAAAAAACAAACAAAAAAAAGCTCTGTTAATGAAACATAGCTATTGGAAGGAAAGTAAAGAAAGAGATGTGTGATCCAATAAACCTTAAAGAAATCGTGTTGCGGGCGAGAAAGAACAGGTTTATCATTGTAAGCTGTGATGAGTTTTCTCTCAGTAGAACTTAGCTGAAGATCTTCAGGATTCACCAAACCAGCCATTATCTTTAGCCTCTCTCTAAATGGTATTGTTGATTCTCTTGTGAATCCTTTCACTTTCTCCATCTCATCATCCATAAATCTCTGCAAACAAACAGAAAGCAGTCTTTAATTAACAAACCTCTCTTTACAAACAATGAGATTGGATCCATCATAATGATCAATCATTACCTTGATGGTTTCTTGAAAATGAGATGAGATATCTTTGTGATAATTCTCATTTACTTTGAAGTATAAGACTAAGCTAAGTCCTTCACCATCATATTCACCAAACATGGAGGTTTGATACATTGGTAGCTGAATGTTCACAATCAAGAGATTAGGTACATTGCAAATTTGTGATGATGACGTAGGTTTCAAGTTAGGTAGCTCAATGTGCTGAGCAATGTGGTTTATCTTCTTAGGACACGCGAAAAGATCGACTCCTATTGGTATGTAAGGACTACAATTTGGCGCAGGACTCTTTTGTTTGTCTCTGCAAGAAATTGGTTTAAACTACAACATTTTTAGATTGGTTACTAAAAACTGTTTTGTACCACTTTCTTGATCTGAAAGTTTTGAATCTTTACCTGAAGAAATTCAATCCGCGGAGCTTGAAACTCGACGGAGAAAGTTCAGACCAGCTTCCTTGATTTGTAAGCTTTTCTCCTAAAGAACGTTGAATCAAAGAACCGGCTTTTGGTCTGTACAATAGCTTCTCAGCTGAAGCTGTTAACACATTTTAAAGACATAAAACCATTAGAAGAAAAGTTAGTAAAAAGACTTTTGATCATGTTTTGTTGTTCTTCTTCTTCTTCTTCTTACATGATCTTGATGTAGTTGATTTCCTATCGATAGACGTTCTTCGCATAGAAACCATAACAACTTTTGACGATTTCTTCATATGATCTTGATGATCTTCACAAGTAGTAGTAGTCTTGAAAGTTTCATGATGAGATTCATCAGCTATTTGGTTTCTCTTTATACTAACTTCATTCTTGCTTGAGAATGTCTCGCCTTTGTTTCCATCTATTTTCAGATAGCTTTCGTAGAATTCTTCGTATTGAATCACTTGTCCCATTGTAGAAGGATCTGCATCTACAAGAATCATCATGTTCTTAAAGTCACATAACATCATCACACAAAACTATATGACTATATGTATATATATATATGATAATATTGTATGGTTTACCTTCGAAAACACTACTATTTGAACCATCATCAGAATCAGAATCAATGTAACTAAAGGAATCATACCAAGCTTCCTCATGTGATATTCCTGAAAATTAAACTAAATCAGAATTCAAGAAAACACACGAAAACATAATCGAGAACTTGAGAATGTGTTCTGTTTTGTGTTTTTTTTTTTTTACGGTTTCCATCGATTTGGCTGCAGTTCCATTGAAGCTGAGTCATATGGAAATTAGCATTAGACATCTCAGCTCTCTTCTTACACAACATCTTGGCTGCATTTTTCTCGAAATCGAGATGAACATATTCGCTCATACTCGCATTGCTCATTCGTTTCATAGGAATATCGGGCATCGATGCCGAGATTTTGGACCGACATTTTCCTGATCTACCACTTTTGTGTTTCTTGTGATGAAGCTTGCTGCTTAGTTTTCTCTGTGAAGAAACACATCCACCCATCTTTTTTTGTTTGGAGAATTTTGAGTATATTCACCAGCTAAGGCTCACACAAATTCCTAGTGAAAATGATCATAAGAGAGAATAAGACTATCATATACCCAAAGTGTATGATATTTTGTCTTAAAAATCAAAAATATAATTTAAGAGATTCAATACCTTTTTTTTTGTCACCTGTAAGAGCTTATCTTTACATAAAAGAATGTATCAACGTTCATAACAATGGGATGTTGATTCATGTATCTTCAAGACCTTTATTAACGATCAAAAAAACATATTTTAATTGCGTTTCTCTAAATTTGTTATTTAATTGGTCTTTGATTTTTGAAAGTTTGTATCTTTTTTTTATTAGCAAACATGGATGACTTACCGTAATTAACATTTTAAATTCACAAAAAATGCAGCATTAGAATTTGAAACGTGAAAGATAAAGAAAATCTTGAAAAACCCAGTTAAGCATTGTTTTTAAGAAATCAATAAAAAAAACTCAAAAATCATTTCATTCCATTAACATTCCCATTAAAAAAGATCAAAACTTTATTTCGTTATAAATAAAGAAAACTAACCAGGAGAAGAAGAATAAGAACAGAGGAAGACGAAGAACAGAGGAAAAAGAGGATCTTTTTTTGAAAAAAATCCTCTGTTCGTCTTTTTTTCTTCTCTGCCTTCTCGACTCTCTCTCTCTCTCTCTCTCTCTCTCTCTCTCTCTCTCTCTCTCTCTCTCTCTCTCTCTCTCTCTCTCTCTCTCTCTTGTTTCTCTCTGTCTTTTCGTGTCAATACTAAATGTATATTAAAAATTAAAAAGGATTAAAAGAGAGAGAGAGATGATTAAGAGAAAAATTAAGACATGAGTGAATCATAAGTAACCCGTTTTCTTAGGGTATTGACCCTACGAATTTCGCGGGTTAGAAGCAACGTTTTTTAATTACAGAACAGAGCTTAAGTTATTTTTACACCCACGTGGCTCCTCCCATTTAATTATCGTCAAATTTCTTCTTATTTTCTTAACCCCTATTTATTACTCTTTGTCTTTTTCCTCCTCATCGGTCAATGTTAATAATCATTAATTACACCTCAATTTTGGTTGTCATTTAATATTTATCTTTCAATTATGTCATTCATTGTAGATTTTTTTTAAAAAAGTTGTATGCTAAAACCATCTAAGACTAATTTTGAGATAATTCGTAAATAAACTTCCCATTTATTTAGTTAAAAGTCCATATTCTCATCATTGCTTTTTTAAAGTTTTGTTAAATAATTTTCAATGTGTTATTTTAATTTTATGCTCTTCTGGTTGAAGCTGCTGTTGAGAGGGACTTACCTCATTCTGTCTATTTGTTAAACAAAAATTATTTTCTTATCAATTTTAAATTTAGAAAACTATTATATATCTTTCCAACAAAAATTAATTAAAAGTAGTTGGGTTGCTTGTTTTATATGATGTTCAGGACTGCCAAAACTTACACCAATTCCACTGTGGGATTTTATGTATTTTCTTTTCTTATTTGCTAAATTTTACATCTTTATATGTAACTTTTGCAATCATACTAAATAGCAAGTAACAATACACACATATATATATATATAAATAGTTATGAGAAGCATACACTACAAACAAGTATTTAGTAGTTAGGAAACATTGCCAATATATCCAAACAGATATTTATAGTTAGGTATTAAGGACAAATGTCCCACATCGGAAACTCAAAGGGACTTAAGCTAATATATAATAGATAGAGACCTCTCCACTTATCGCCAATTGGTTTTAAGTTGGAAGCCCATAATCCTAACATTAGGAACCATATGATGAATAATAGTCTCATAAATTTGTATCTTATTTGTAGCACTAACTAACTAAACATGAAAGAGTCATGAACTTCGCCTGCAAGAATACCTAATCAGACAAAAGCAAGGAGTGATAATATCTTATGATTATAAATGTGGAGTTAAATAAAAAGTTTATTGTATACAAATTCCTTTTTTTTAGTTTATGTTGGCCAACTCCAAATTAATTATGGTTTAATTATTTATTCAGATAAAAATATTGTGAAAAGTATTGTCTCCCACTATCCGGAGGGGGCTAAAGACAACCATCTCAACAACATCAAAGAAAAAAGAATTATTCAACTATTCCACATACTTAAATTATATAAAACTTTATATAGCATCACAGTTGTCTATAACATACACTTTTAAAATATATAGTTTTAATAATATGATCTGAATTTCAATTAATTGAAAATGACAAAAGTTGTTGTGACTTTCTACTTTGTCTCGGTCTAAAAGATTTGAGAAAATAAAACATTTTATATATTAGTGAGGAGTAGGACTATTTAAGTCCACAATACAAAATAACCAATGCTAATATTTTGATTATAACGACGACATTTAGTTATGAGCCTGTTAAAGGCCCACTGTAACGGTGACAGAGTTAAAGAATCGTTATAAAATAGACGGAGGAAAATAAGCCAATCAAACTTGACGGCCAAGTTTAACGGCGTATGATATACGTTTCCCACGAGCAAAGACAAATCAACAATCATCATCTTCATCTACGATTTCACTGTAAATAATTGATTCCTTAAATCACCCAAATAAGCAAAATCCAGAATTGCATCGACAAAGTTTTGTAATTTTCTATTTGTGCTCAAATAATCTGAATCTGTCGATATGAGCTCCGATTCGTCGGCGGCTGGTGACGGCGGCGAACAAACCGCTTCCTCTACTGCTTCCGGAGCAAGCACCGTGGCATCACCTTCATACGATAAACAAAAGGAGAAGGCGCGTGTGAGTAGAACATCTCTGATTCTATGGCATGCGCACCAAAACGACGCGGGTGCGGTTAAAAAGCTCCTCGAGGAAGATCCGTCTCTGGTTCACGCAAGAGACTATGACAAGAGAACGCCTCTACACGTGGCGTCTCTACATGGATGGATCGATGTTGTTAAGTGTCTTCTCGAGTTTGGAGCTGATGTCAACGCTCAGGATAGGTGGAAGAACACGGTAAAACAAGGATTCTCCTTTCTGGGGTTTTTTTTCGAAAGGTCTTAACTTTATATTCATTATTTTGTTTTTTGGGGTATTGGAAGCCTCTGGCTGATGCAGAAGGAGCCAGGAAGCTGAAAATGATTGAACTGTTGAAATATCATGGAGGTTTATCTTATGTGAGTTTCTTTGAACCAGCTGGTTAATGTAATGTTGTTGGTTATATTTCTTGTCATAGATTCAAAGAGACACTTTTAAATGTTGTTGATCTCTTGGTGTTGATATATGGCTGAGTAAATTATCAATGCAGGGTCAAAACGGAAGTCACTTTGAACCGAAGCCTGTGGCGCCGCCAATTCCAAAGAAGTGTGACTGGGAAATAGAACCTGCTGAGCTAGATTTCTCAAACGCCGCCATGATTGGAAAGGTTTGTGTGTTGTTAGAATCCTTTTTTAGTTCAATACAATGGAGTTTTGTGCAGTGAGTTTCTTTTGGCTAATTGGAAGTTAGTCATATTCTGTTAGGGTTCCTTTGGCGAGATTGTGAAAGCCTATTGGAGAGGAACACCTGTAGCTGTAAAACGTATTCTACCGTCTCTTTCAGATGATAGACTTGTTATGTAAGTTCTTATATCTCTCTCTTGTAGGTTTTAGCTCACATATATTATGCAGTCTCTCTTAAGATTCTTGTGTTTCATAAGTTCTATATTTCCTGTGATGCAGTCAGGACTTCAGGCATGAGGTTGATTTACTAGTTAAACTTCGACATCCGAATATAGTGCAATTCTTAGGAGCTGTAACCGAAAGGAAGCCACTTATGTTAATCACAGAATACTTGCGCGGGGTAGGCTGACTCGATACTCTTGTCTTTATATCTGCCTTTGGCAAACTAAATGATTAATGTGTTTTTTCACAGGGAGATCTTTATCAATACCTCAAGGAAAAAGGTGGTCTTACTCCAGCAACTGCTGTCAACTTTGCATTGGACATCGCAAGGTAATTGAAGCTCAACTTATGAAACATTTTGTGAAGAAAGTTTGTCATATTTGGCCCGAGTGTTTTTGATTTTGATGTTAACAGAGGAATGACTTATCTTCACAATGAACCTAATGTTATTATTCACCGGGATCTTAAACCAAGGTAATCCAAGTTTCTTTTAGCTCCTCTGTTTCTTCCTTTCTAATCCGCTGTTACTAAAACTAGTTCTCGCCTATTATATTTCAGGAACGTTCTTCTGGTTAATGCCAGCGCAGACCACTTGAAAGTTGGAGACTTTGGACTTAGTAAGCTCATTAAGGTTCAAAACTCTCATGATGTCTACAAAATGACGGGCGAAACAGGAAGCTGTAAGTGTTGTTCTAGATTAAACTGAAAGTCTTACTTTTTCATATTTAACTTGACCGTCATTGTTTCTCTTCCCAGACCGGTATATGGCTCCTGAAGTATTCAGGCATAGAAGATACGACAAGAAAGTCGATGTCTTCTCATTTGCAATGATACTTTACGAGGTACTCAAATCTCTACAATGAACAGAACCAAAAGTTTAGAAAATCTTACCCTTAGTTTCATTACCACATTGTATCCAGATGCTTGAAGGAGAGCCACCGTTTGCGAACCACGAGCCATATGATGCAGCGAAACATGTATCAGAAGGACACAGGCCTACTTTCCGTTCCAAAGGTTGCACGCCGGATCTAAGAGAGTAAGCAGAAACAAACGAGACACCATATGGACGGATTCTAGTCTATCGGTAACTAACCGTTTTTCTGTTAACAGGCTAATTGTGAAATGCTGGGAAGCGGATATGAACCAGAGACCATCGTTTCTGGACATTCTCAAGAGGCTTGAGAAGATTAAGGATTCTCTACCATCAGATCACCATTGGGGATTGTTCACTTCATAAATAGTACAAAACCAAATCTGCATTTAAAACAAAACCAACCAGAAACAAGAAATTATGATGTGTTTGCTTATTATTATCTGTTTATTAGTATCTATTTGTAAAGATTTTTTTTGTCTCTTTATTTGTGACATACAAGCTTTTGTTATTCCATGGATTGGATTGAGTTTGCAGATTAATGAGATGTTAAAAGATCATATAAGATAAGATAAATGCATGTTTTCGCAACATTGAGTAACAAAGTGAATTGTTTGACAAAAGTGAAAGCTGTGTATAGAATCCGTGTCATCAAGATATGTTAATGGTCTTTAGATGAGTTTCTTCTTCTCAAAGAAGGTCTTCAAGTGCCAAAACTGAAGACCTGCGACCGATAAACAAACCCCAAGCGACACAAAACTCAAGAATGCCATCTTCGAATTTGTCGATCTGTTAAGCTCGTGCATTTCTTCTTCCCTGCAAGAAGAATGGTTTTTGAGGTTCGAGTCATTCTTATACACAGTTTAAATTTCAAGGGTAGACAAGGTTTTCATATAGAATTTACCTGTCGCGGAGATAAAACATCTCGTCATGGATGGAAGTAACAGTTTCAAATAACTTCTTAACCTCAAACTCCATCGTCTGGACAATAAAATCAAAGACCCAACCATAAACAAGGTTAACAAAAACACACTTTAAAGAACTCTCTCTCTCTGCAACCTCTCTAAGAGGCTATAATGTCATCTTATTTTAGCTACTTTTGCTCTATACCGTCAAAGCTTAGTCCTACCTATCTTCACCTTGCAGGATATCAAATCATCTACAAGAGAAAGACATCTCTCAAGTAAAGAAACCAATCAGTCTAGATTCAACACATACCCTACACAATGCTCTACTCATAGAATCATCAAAAATCCTAATTAGTCTATGAGTCTAGTTTGATTAAAGTAAACGACTTTTAAAGACTAGCTTAAAAACTTACTTCTGCTTGGCTCTTCTTAGCCACATTAGACCAGTCTTTTGTATGAATACCAGTTCTCCAATCAAAGTCAATGATCAGCATCGTCTCCGGTTTATGATCCAAGGCGGTGAAACAACTTATGTAATCACCAGTTTCCACCGCCGTTAACGAGAACTGACCCGAATCAACACCGTCCGCTTCGTGATAAGCCGTTCCTTGCGGCGATGTCACCTACACACAACCAATGTAATCTCAAATGCTCTGTTTTGTTTATGAAACTCTGATATTCATTCTATTGAAAGCAATAGCTAATATATAGCATTACAATGAAACAGAAAGTTCCTGAAATAAAGCAACTAATGAAGCAACTAAGCAACTAAATCGGAAACTACTTGATCCTAAAGAATAGGACATTTTTGATGCAACTAACAAACGTGAAAGACTAATTCAAACCTCCAACGACTCCTATGACAGTTTGCTCCAACAAACCCTCCCTAAGCTAAACTTGGTCTTCAAGATTCAGCTTATCCTTGACAGAGCAAACTCCAAGTCTGCTTCTCATCTTCTCGAACACTTCTCTCTTCAATGGCTTTGTAAACACATCAGCAACTTGTTCTTCTGTTCCACAATGTTCCAGACTTATTTCACCTTCATTAACCAGCTCACGTAGGAAATGGAACCTGACACCAATATGCTTGCAGCGTCCATGAAACATAGGATTCTTTGATAGCTTAATTGTTGATGTGTTGTCACACCGAATGATAGTGCTCCCATTCATCTTATGTCCTAACTCCTCCATTACTCGCTTGAACCAAATGGCCTGACATGCACAAATTGATGCAGCTACATACTCGGCTTCAGTAGTGGACAACGTAACTATAGGCTGCTTCTTAGAACACCACGCAACAGCACCATTATCCATAAGAAATACATAACCTGAGGTGCTTTTCCTACTATCGACATCACCAGCAAAGTCACTGTCAGTGTAGACACACAACTTCCCGGTTCCTCCTCCATTATACCAAATCCCAAAGTTTGTTGTCCCTTTTAAATACCTCAATACTTTCTTCACAGCCTGTGCGTGAAGTCTTGTAGGCTTCGACATGAAGCGGCTAAGTAAACTCACAGTGAATTGTAGATCAGGTCGTGTGGTTGTGATGTACATGAGGCTCCCAATCATTTGCTTGTATAGTGTCTCGTCTACTCTTTCACCTTCAGCGTCGATATCAAGTTTCTCTCCAGGCACCATAGGATTTGCAACCGAGTTACAGTCTTCCATGTTAAAACGTTTTAGAATCTCCTGAGCATACTTGGCTTGAGATATGTGAATTCCATTCACCTTTTGATGCACCTCAATTCCCAAGAAGTACCTCATCTTACCAAGATCAGTCATGTCAAATTCTTCTTGCATGGATCTCTTAAACTCCATCATCATCTCAAGGTTACTTCCTGTGTAAATGAGATCATCAACATACACACTAACAATCAAGATATTACCTTGACTATCGACCTTGAGAAATAATGTCTCCTCGTTCTGTGATTTTGTGAAACCAGCCTTTAGGAAGTACTCTTCAATGCGACTGAACCAGGCCCTTGGAGCTTGCTTCAAGCCATATAACGCTTTGTGAAGTTTATACACGCTATCTTCTTATCCATTCACTACGTACCCTTTAGGTTGTTGTATGTAAACATCTTCAGTGAGGACTCCATGAAGAAATGCTGATTTCACATCAAGTTGATACACAATCCATGACTTCTGAGCTGCAGTGGCCAGAATGGTTCTGATGGTATCCATGCGAGCAACAGGAGCATACACTTCAGTGTAATCAATTCCATATTCTTGAGAATAACCTTTAGCCACTAATCTTGCCTTGTACTTGATGATTTCTCCCACCTCATTCAGTTTGGTCTTGTATATCCACTTCACGCCTATGCACTTAGCTCCATCAGGTAGAGCACAAAGCTCCCACGTCTGGTTCCTCTCAATAGAGCTTATCTCTTCTGTCATCGCATCTCTCCATTTTGAGCTCTTCTCTGCTTCCTCAAAGTTTGTAGGATCTGTTGCATTGAACTCTACCATGTTGACCACATCTTCTTCATTATCTATGGTTTCAATGCAGTGCACATAGTCTCTTAAATAGCTCGGAGGTCTTCTCGTTCTGCCCTCCCTAACTTCTGCAGTCTGCTCTTCTTGGTTCTGTATCGCATCTTCTATAGGTTGCTCTGTCTCATTGTTGCTATTTTCTACCTCTTCATTGTTCTCTTCTTCATCACTTTCCTCCCAATCTAGATCATCCCCATTCCATGTTAATGAACCTTCTATGAGATGATCTTGATCTACACTCCAATCCCATTCTTTTGTCTCCTCGAACACCACATCACGACTTGTCACAATCTTTTTGGTCTTTGGATTGTACAGTCGGTAGGCTTTGGATTCTTCAGAGTATCCAAGTAAAACGCATGGTGTGCTTTTATCATCAAGCTTACTTCGTTTCTGATCTGCGATGTGAACATGTGCGATGCTTCCCCAGACTCTAAAGTGTTCCACACTCGGCTTCATTCCACTCCATGCCTCTTGTGGTGTGATGTTCTCGACAGCTAGAGTAGGACACCTGTTGAGAACATAGAAGGTCCATTTCACAGCCTCTGTCCAGAAAATCTTTGGTACCTTCTTCGCCGAAAGCATCGATCTGACCATATTCATAACCGTGCGGTTTTTCCTTTCAGCTATGCCGTTCTGTTGAGGAGTGTAGGCTGTGGTTAGTTGACGTTTGATTCCATGTTCATTGCAGAAGTCTGAGAAATCTCTTGAGGTGTATTCTCCTCCCCTATCTGTCCTTAAGCCTTTGATCACTTTCCCAGTCTCAATTTCTACCATCTTCTTGTAGGTTTTGAACTTGGTAAAGGCTTCAGACTTCTCTTTAAGGAAATACACCCATCCCTTTCTACTATAGTCATCTATAAAGCATAGAATGTACCTCATCCCACTGTTGGAAATAGGATTGATAGGACCGCATATATCTGAATGTATCATCTCTAATACCTCCTTAGCTCTCCATGTGCTCTTTTTCGGTATGGCCTTTCTTGGTTGTTTCCCCACCAGACAGTCTGAACACGTGAAGCTCTGAACCCCAAAGTTTGGTAAGCCTCTCACCATGTCTTTGTTTTGTAGCGCTCTCATTCCACGATGGCCAAGGTGGCCAAAACGTTGGTGCCACAATTTTGGCACATCCTCTGAAGTTGTCTTTAAGCACCTTTGTTGATTTGAGCCTGAATCATCCTTTCCTTGATCAACTAGCACAAACATTCGGTTTGAGCTCATCCGACTCTCAGCTATCAACCCCTTTTCTTCATGATAGATCTTGCAAAAACCCTTTTGGATGATGATTGTGATACGCTTCTCTTGGAGTTGTCCAAGACTCAAAAGGTTGTTTTTGAGTTCTGGTACATAATATACATCACTTATCACGTAATGTGCACCATTCAACATCAGCTTTGTATCCCCTTTTCCAACAACTTCCATCTTCTTGTTGTTCCCGAGCTTAACCGAGTGTCTGAAGTCTCCATCTAGCTTTGAGAATAAGCTTATGTCTCCACTCATATGATTAGAGCAACCTGAGTCAAGAAACCACACTCTCTTCTTCATGTCTTCTTGATTTCCTGAGCTCGCCATTAGTGCATTCTCTGTCACTTGATTATTTTCTTCTTCCTCGTGCAACTCATTATCATCTATATCCTCAATGAACGCCATCAACAACATTTCTTCATTCTCTTCTAAATCTGCGTAGTTTGCTTCTTCTTCCCATTTTGGACATTCGTTTTGGAAATGTCCAAGTTTGTGGCATTTGTAGCATTCTACCATGCTCTTGTTGAAGAAGTTTCTGCCTCGACCACGTCCTCTGCCTCTCCCTGAGAAGCCTCGGCCTCTGGATCTCATTCCTCTTTCATAAGTGATTTTCAACACTTGATCATCACCTTTGTCAGTCTTCTTGAACTTTTGTTCATGAACCACCAAAGAGCTTTGCAATTCTTCCAAGGTGATAGAATCAATGTCTTTAGATTCTTCAATGGATACCACCACGTACATGAACTTCTCAGTGAGAGTTCTGAGAATCTTCTCTACCACCTTAGAGTCAGCCATGGTCTCTCCATTGCTCCTCATTTGATTTGTGATAGCCAGCACACGAATGAAGTATTCTTCAACACTTTCACTCTCCTTCATCTCCAACACTTCAAAGTCTCTTCTCAACTTCTGTAGCAGTGATCTCTTCACTCGAGCATTACCACCATACTTTGCCTTCATCGAATCCCAGATGATTTTAGAGGTCTTTCTATCCAAGATCTGTTCAAACGTCACTCTGTCTATACTTTGGTAGAGATAATGCTTGACTTTGTGATCGTTGGTTCTGCTACTCTCCAATTGCAGATTTTCTTCTGCAGTCAACACCGTCGTGTCTGATGATTCTTTGACACCGGTTTCGATCAGACTCCATAACCCTCTGGCTCGAAAGAAGTTCTCCATAACTTCACTCCAATGGTCCCAATGTCCATCGAACTGCGGCAGCTTCATCTTCTCATCACCCATCTTTTCTCTCTTTTTCTCTTTTTAGACACAAAGCTCTGATACCAATTTGTAATCTCAAATGCTCTGTTTTGTTTATGAAACTCTGATATTCATTCTATTGAAAGCAATAGCTAATATATAGCATTACAATGAAACAGAAAGTTCCTGAAATAAAGCAACTAATGAAGCAACTAAGCAACTAAATCGGAAACTACTTGATCCTAAAGAATAGGACATTTTTGATGCAACTAACAAACGTGAAAGACTAATTCAAACCTCCAACGACTCCTATGACAGTTTGCTCCAACAACCAACCACATTGCAATATATACTAAAAAAAACAGAAATTGAAGAGAAAGAGATAATTACCCTGACGGTGATTTTGTGGGAAGAAGGAAGAGGATGGTGATGATCATCGCTAGGGTTTACGATGCTGTATTTTCCGACGGACATTGCGTTTGCGTGAATCTCCTCGGAGATGCATTTCGTGTGCCCGGAAACTAGCTCGTAACGCATGGAGAGCGTCGCCGGAGATAAAACCGAAAGGATCAAGAGTATTATCGAGCTCCGGTGAAGATTCATGGCGGTTCCGATTTAGAGAGAGAAATCTGATCTGACGGTGACGGTTATGGGTTTCGATGTCACGTGGCTAATAAGTTAATAACGAAGGATACAAAGAAAGTCAACACGTGCAGTTGCCACGCGGAGGCTTTTTATTCGTCTTATTACGTGTAGATATAAAAATGGGCTTTAAGTTTAAGGCCCAGTAATTGTGTTGGACTTTTCTTTTGTAGAAAATAATAAATTTCCATATTTCATTCAGTTTAAATCTTGGTTTACATATCTTAATTTAAAACTTGATTTGGAACATTTGTTGAAAATAATACTTTTTTTGGTTTAATTGAAAATAATATTTTACTAAATATTGTTCTAAAGAAGAAAAAGAGAGCAACTTTCCTTGGAAGGGATGTTTAATATTGTTTATACAAAACAAATGCAATTTTGAAGGAATGTGTCATGATGATTAATAAAACAAGTGTGTAGATAAGAAAGACTTCTTTGATCGTGATTAGTGCAATTAATTAAAAAAAGTGTAAATGTGTCATCGTTCTTGCCCTATTAGTAATTTGTTTAACATTCGTTTACTCTCTAACCAACACATAAAATTTCCTTACAAATCTGATTTTTTATGTTGATTCAATTTGACATTTAATTAAGTAAATTAATGAAAGTGGGTTATAATTAATTAATTGGCGGTTAATTTTTCGTTCGTCATTACTCATTGATTATTATTACCACGTCTCTTTTTCCCCATTTCGTGATTTTTTTTTTTTTAATCTCAGAATTTTAATTACTCAAAGAAAAAAAAGAACACCTCGAGATTCAAACCCATTGAAGAAGAAGCTGTTTTTTTCTTTCAGAGAGCATTTCATTTCGCGTTTCTTATCTAAAAAATTATAATTTAATTTGAATAAAAATTCCACCGGAAGATATCGAAATCTGAAGAAGATCGTTCGAAATTTATTAGGTTATCGAGAAAATCATCTCATGAAGCGGAGAAGAAGATCGTCGTCGGAGGGAGATGGAAGTTAGATCGGAGAATACTCAGACGCGGAGCGATAAGCTCTCTCCTCCTCCTTCAGTTCCGAAGCCACGTGTACAAGTATGGTTCGTAAGGGTCTGCTCCACCATTTTGGTCTGGACGTGTTTGGTTCAGCTTTTCGCCGCCGGTCAGCTTTGGCATACACGGATCTTCAACACTCAGGTTTCTAGATTCTCCGCCTCCGTCGAGCCTGTTCCGTTGCCTCCTCCTCTTCCTCCTCCGAGTCAGTTTTTTTTCTAATTTCCAATTCGTTTTGGTGTGAATCTAAGAGCTTAACGAGATGTATGTTTGCTTTGTGTTAGGAAATTACACAAGCAATGGGATTCTATTTGTATCTTGTAATGGAGGATTAAATCAAATGCGATCTGCGGTTTGTTACTTTTAGCTCTGAATTGCTCTCTTGATCTTTTTTTCTTTGAGATTTGTGTGAATCATGAGGCATGTTGTTTTCAGATTTGTGATATGGTGACTGTTGCTAGGCTATTAAACCTCACACTCGTTGTCCCAGAGCTTGACAAAACATCTTTCTGGGCTGATCCAAGGTACTTTAGAATCTCTCTTGTCTTACCAATTTTCTTGAGTTTTTTCTTTAGCAATGTAAAGCATCCTTGGTTTTGTTTTGCAGTGGTTTTGAGGATATTTTTGATGCGAGACATTTCATCGATTCATTAAGAGATGAAGTTAGGATCTTAAGGAGGCTTCCGAAACGGTATAGCAGGAAGTATGGATATCGAATGTTCGAAATGCCTCCTGTGAGCTGGTCTGATGAAAACTATTACTTAAAGCAGGTTTGTGCTTCTCACAAATAGCAAGCTTTTGCATTTTTTTTTGTCATATCTTGCTGTGTCTGTTCTTGTAGCGATTAGTTTAATTGGTTGTCTCTTGCTTTTCTTGACGAGTATACACGCATGTTATCTGGATATCTGATAGTTGAATTTCTTGCTCAGATATTGCCCCTTTTCAGCAAGCATAAAGTTGTACATTTCAATAGGACCGACACACGCCTGGCAAACAATGGTCTTCCCCGCTCACTCCAGTGGCTCAGGTGCAGAGTGAACTTTCAGGGACTAAAGTTCACTCCACAGCTTGAGGCTTTGGGGTCTAAGTTAGTCAGCATTCTACAACAAAGAGGGCCGTTTGTGGCTTTACATCTGAGATATGAGATGGACATGCTAGCTTTTTCTGGTTGCACTCATGGCTGCAGCAAGGAAGAAGCGGAAGAGCTAAAAAAGATGAGGTTTGCTTTTGGAAAATCTGTCCTGTAATTGTGCTTTGAGTAAATGTTTTTTACATGTACTTTTTGTTGTTGCTGATGCATGTGCCCATTTTGGTTTCTCTAGGTACACATATCCCTGGTGGAGAGAGAAGGAGATAGTTTCAGAGGAGAGGAGGGGGCAAGGGCTGTGTCCTCTGACGCCAGAGGAGGTTGCATTGGTTCTAAAAGCATTGGGATTCGAGAAAAATACACAGATATACATTGCAGCTGGTGAAATTTATGGGGGCGAGCATAGGATGTCCGTTCTAAGGGAAGCATTCCCAAGAATTGTGAGTCTACCAGTCCCATCTCCCTAACGAGTGGTCAGCTGCGTCTTCATTATCTAAACACTTTTCCTTATCAGTTTTGCGGTTACATGTGGTTATAGGTGAGGAAAGAAATGCTATTGGAGCCAGCAGAGTTGCAACAGTTTCAGAACCATTCGTCTCAGATGGCTGCTCTAGATTTCATGGTATCTGTGGCCAGTAATACTTTTATTCCCACTTATGATGGAAACATGGCAAAAGTCGTGGAAGGTCATCGGAGGTAAAAACAAATTTGAATCCTTTCACGTTCATGAAAAGTGACAAGGAAGTGTCAAGGAAACTCTAAACGTGATTCTTAATTTCTATATTGCTTTTGTAGGTACCTCGGGTTTAAGAAGACAGTCCTGCTTGATCGCAAGAGACTTGTGGAGCTACTGGACTTACATCACAACAAGACCCTCGTGTGGGATCAATTCGCAGTAGCCGTTAAGGAAGCCCATGAGAGACAAACAGGAGCACCTGCACTTCGAAGAGTAATCACTGACAAACCTAAAGAGGAAGATTACTTCTACGCCAACCCTCAAGAGTGTCTTTGTGAAGGTACAAATTGCCACGACCTGTTTAACCCTGGTAATTCCAATTTAACACATTGAAATCATGTTATTAGCATATTATCTCATTGCTTCTGCAAGAGGACGACAGGCAAACCACTTGGAAAGTTAGTTGCATAGTTTCTTCCTTGACTTTCTCCATTTTTGTTCGTAACGTTTTTCAGTTTTCATGCACAGTTGCTGATCATAATTTATTTGTTCTACTTAAGTTAAGATGTAACTAGAAAGATGATGCTGTATCATCTTATAGAACTTCAAAAAGGCCGCTTTTTGGCAATAGCCTAACATACAGATTGTTCTCTCAATTCTTCTAACTTGAAATCCATCCAACTCTATGTTTTATCTTGCCCTGAGTTTTGTTCTGCAGATTAAGCTATATACCAGCTAAGCTAATACTCACTCCCAGAAGATGATTTCGCCTTGCTCGCCAACCAAACCAAGATCTTTGAGCCGTCTCTCTTGGTAATACTCTAGCACATCAAGCTCAAGCTCTCTATCCTTGAAGATTTGGTCTATTTGCTGAAGCACCTTCTTCTCACCAATCCTTATTTTGACAGCCATTTCCTTCCTAGTATCAAGCGTTCCTTCTTCCAGAAACTTCTCATCCTGCCAAAGACAGAGCAAGAAATGAGTGCTAAGTAGCTTGCAAAGATGGTAGAAGTAAGAGATTTGAGTATATCTACCTCTTCAATGGTAGTACTAAAGCCAGACATAGCAGATTTGCAGGCATCTCTGACAACACGGCATATAAGTTCCTCGTTTGAACGACTTACAGGCAATTCAAGATGGCCCCATATTGTGTTTCTGAAGATGGATTCTAACAAGAAAGCATCTGAACCACCAAGAGCCACAAGGCGAATGTACTGAAGCATGCCAGCTGGAAGAGACTGGCCCTCTACTATGTCAAAGTATCCGGTCTCACTCATCCCGTTAGTCTCGGCGATATCTAACTTATCCTCAAAGAATGGGTCTGATTCTGGTATCTCGATTGTCAAAGTATACGAGTTCCGGTCAGGGTTTGATTCCACAAAACCATAGTCCAGAGCAAGTTCTGCATTGCTTTTGTTCAGATCATACTGAATGTAGACCTGCGGAAGAGATTACCAACACGAGCATTAAAAGGGCTTACCTACACTACTTTGAGAGGTAAAAGATAAGTTAATAGTGTTTGAAGGTTACCTGATCGCCTGCTTTAACATAAACAGGTGATTTCAAGGAAAACAAGAGATCTCTAGAGAAAAGTCCAGCTCCTTTGATCTCATATGCATAGTCTTCTGTAGTTATCGCGGGGTTATGGTTTATCTGTTCAAAATCAAACAGTAGTCATGTATACGGATGGAGATGGTCCGAGAGCAGAAGAGAGATGTTCCTTGTACGGGCAATACTTTACACGGGGGCTTACCAAATCTGCAAGAGGGATCAAGACAAGGTCTTGGCCACGGAGACGAGAGAAAGCTCTTGACCTGAGGATCCCAAATGCCCAGATAAAGTCATTGAGTGTTATGCGGGATGAGAAGATATCTTTGTTGGGCAGTAATATCTCTTGTTCCAGTTTCGAGAACTCGTTCTCCACATACTCTTTCACTCCCAATGTTGTGCTCAACAGTTGAGTCCCTGAGCCAAACCACAGGTTAACAATGTTTTGCCCTATCAGCCACTCCTACTGATTCAACATTGTTGAGTCTAGAGACAGATAATGAGGCTATTCAAAGGGTATAAAGACTAAACCTTTGAGCTCAGCAAGCTCCTCTTCTGACCTGTCCTTGAGACATGTTCATGAAGAAGACATCAGATAAGTTTTGATAGATGATTGATATATGATCAGAGAAGGAGAAACCCCACCAGAAGATAGTGGAATCAGTAGATTGAGGAAGAATATCAAGATAAACTCTCCATGAAGACTCTTCTTCGTACTTCTCTCTGATTAAGAACAGAGCAACCGATACCCACGGCTTTAGCCCGCCGCATAAAGATCCGATTTTTGAAGCTTTTACCATCTCTGGGTTTATCCACAACCGCTTGGGTATCTCTAATACGACTTCGTTTCTTCCTATATCCCGCCGGGCTACGAGTCCTAAACCTTCCGGTGAAACCACCGGTTCCGCCGCGGATTTACCGGAGACAACTCCTTGGTCTCCAAGCCACTTCCAGAAATTCCGAACATTGTCGGGCAATTCCGAGCTTGAAGCGGAGACGGAAACGGATCTAACCGTAGATTTGTTGGGCTGATATTTCTGACGAGTGAAGAGAACGGAAGAGTTATTGATTGAAGGAAGACGGAGAAAACCGGTCGCGACGGAGGCTGCCATGGTTGTTTCTCCGTTTGGCGGGGGATAGAGAAAATCAAGTATATAGTAAAGAGAGTGGATAATATATCATCACGGGATCAGAAAATCCACGTCACCAAATAACTAATTTTCCTTTAGTTAAAGGAGTATAAAAAAGTCCCTTAATTGTGACAGTCCAAGGCCCATATTTAGGATAATTAGACCGGACTCGTTGACCAACGACCTTCCACGTCATCTATCATTACGGATCATTCGGACTATCAACCCCTGTTCTAAAAATCCCCGCCTAGGTCCGATTACTCCCCGCATAGGCGTTAGGCAGTTGTCGTCCATGGGTCTGCTGGCCTCCTAAAAATCTTTGATCTAATTATTTTCCGCCTACCCGATTAATCTCCGCCTAATCCGATTAATCTCCGCCTAATTCGATTATTTTTCTTCTTAATTCGATTATTTACAAGACCAAATATCTCATTTATTGGTTTAATAAATTAAAATAATTATATTAAAACCACCTCAAATCAATAAAAACTTATTAATTTTATTTTTTGATAATTTTTAGTTATAATTTCTTTCACTATTGTGTATTAGCTAATAAAATATATGCTATAATATTTAAAATATGATATTAATCTGTTTATTATGTTGTTTATAGTTACATTAATAAAAAAATTAAAGTTTTTATATATGAATTTAATAGATTTGAATAAAATATCTTTAATATATGATGAATAATTGTATTAATAGTACAAAAACTAGTCCCCGATTAATCCCCGATTAATCTCCGATTTTTTCGTTAGTCGTTAGGCCTAACTCAACCGCGATTTTTTGAACATTGAATCAACAATGGTTTTGTGATTGAACACTCTACTTTTTATTTCATGTCATCTTTTCTTTCATCCACATCATTATTCAACACTCATTTATTTTTTACACTCTCCAATGATTTTGTTTAATAAAATTCAACACATTACCCCACTATTTTAATTTTATATTTTAATTTTATTTAGTGAATTTTTTCGATGTCCAAATTAAATAAAGCTAGTCTCTATTTGTAGAGAATAAAAAATAATAAATTTTAATATAAAAATTAGAAAATTACAAACAAATATACTATACAATAATTGTGTTGGAAGAATGAAAACAAAGAAAAAATATCAAAAGTTTCTGCAGCGAATAATATGACGCCACATGTCATTCTCTCATCTTTCCAAGATTCAACGTGTTGAAAGAATTCAACACCCAATTAATCCATCTCATTTCAACACCTAATTTCAACACCCCTTGTAGTGGTTCAACGGTCGAAAACAAGTTAATGTCAGCTTTCACGTTTGTCATTAAAAAAAGAGGAGAGACAATATGGTCAGAAAATACATGTCTCACTGAAACCTAAATCCAATACAATCACCGTGACTGTCGGATCAACACAACTCAAAGAATTGGTCAACATATATTGTCAAACATTTTTTAAAAACTATTTTTTTTTCTTTCTTCGTAAATCTCAGTTATTCTGTAATTAGGTGGGGAGGAAAATGCATCATCGTATAATAATACAGTAATAACTAAGTGTTTCGAGATGGTCAAATTGGATGGCTAATTTTTCTATCGAGGAAAAAGCGAGCTTAGTAATTAGCCTAAGATTAAATAAAAGAGACTAAGATACCTTATCAACTACTAATTAATTATTTATTATTCCACTAGTACTATTTTAATATTTTTCTTTAACTGGTACTATTTTCCTAAATACAAATTCTCATAAAAAAACATGCTTGCTGGAGAGAAATTAGGGTTACTATATATACCCCCATGCATAATTACTGAAATCAGTGGTATATATAACATATATGTATCAATATAAGAACAATTAAATGATAGCCTCAAAGGATTAATAAAAGAAAGATGATGTGAGACATTGATGTAAAACCCTTTGAGGACTACTTACAGATAACCATTTTTGTCACATTTTTTACGCCCACCCACAAAAATTTCTTAGACGTTTTTTTATGAATTATATATTTTTCTTGTCGGTTCATCTATCAATTAAGATTTTTATTATATTAAATATTGAAAACAAATAATCACTTAGATTTTGTTGTTGTTGTTATTAAGAAACCAGACTATTTGACTAGGGTAGACCAAATGATATCATCGTATGCTAATATCCTATTCATAATAATTGTCGATCTTGTATTTTTATATTTTTAATATATAGATGACTTTTTCTTTCTTATTATTTTAAATTGATATATTTTATATATCACAAATTATTACATAAATTATAAATTGATTAAATTCTATATTGAATATTTTATATATCACATATTATTACATAAAAGTATATAATATATTATATTTGCATGTAAATTATTTCCATCGAACCTTGCGCCGCCATATGTCTCTGATACGATGCGACTCAAAAGTCTAGCTAGGGTCGTCCACTATGAATATAAAATTTATCGAGACGATACTCATTAATTAAATCGAAATATTTGTTTTATACAATCTTTTACCTTTTTGTCAAAAAAAAAAAACAATCTTTTACCTACTTTCTTTTCAACATTTTGAATCTTTTATTAACGCGGATTTTTAACCAAAATAATAAAATACGATGATGTATTATATATACAGTCTATATCATACTAAAATAAAGTTGTTCGATTTATCTTCTTGAAAACCTAAATTGCTATATGTATATATATATATACTTATACTAAAAATGGATATGGAAAAAAATATTACCATGAACACTAGAACAAAGACTTTTTTAAGTCCACAAGGACCCTATATATAGTTTATTTTTACCCTCAAGAACCCTATAGTTGCCTTCATTGAATATTACCATATGTCGAAAGGAATTCAATAATGTTGAACAAAAAGCTATAAAGTTGGTTTTCTTTAATAAGAATAATTTTTTAAAAATCAGAAACTTTAAACAAATATATTAAAAAATCATAGTAAGAATATCTCTCTCCTCTTTTTAATTGTATATATATAGGTATACGATTCCTCTCCTCTTGAGACAGATAAACAAACTAATTACAACCAAAAAAATGAAGTTTGGGAAAGAGTTTTCATCACAAATGGTGCCAGAGTGGCAACAAGCATACATGGATTACAATTTTCTCAAAACCCTTTTAAAAGAAATCATACGTTTCAAACACAGAACCAACAATGCACATCCACGTGGCACCACATCCAAGAACCATAATCAAGAAAGTGACAGAGAAGATCTAAACCGTAAAATGACTCTATACCGCGCGTTTAGCGGTCTAGTCTCAACGCCAAGAAGACTAAGACATAGCCAAAACAACAACAACAACTCTCACGTAGATGTAGAGGAAGGAATACAACTAACAAGGACGACCACGACGACTACGGGACCGATTCTTGTGAACACAACGGGGAGTCGTGGCATCGAGACGACGTTTCTGATGGCGGCGGAGGAAGGAGGAGAGTACGAGCTAGTGTTTTTCAGGAGACTAGACGACGAGTTCAACAAAGTCGAAAAGTTTTACAAAGAGAAAGTAGAAGAAGTCATGAAAGAAGCGGTTCTGCTTAATAAACAAATGGATGCATTGATAGCGTTTCGTGTGAAAGTAGAGAATCCAGGAGGAGAATGGGCATGGGAGGATCGCACGGTGGAGATTACTAGGTTAGCTTCTGATATTGCTTCTTCCGCGGCGGCTCTCTCCGCTTCTACTCCCGCCGGTGCTAAATCTAGTAAGCCCTATCACTATCATCACTACAACAACTTTTGTCTACTTTCTTACCTAAACTCACTTACTATAATCGGTTAACGAAATTCCGGACTAAAATCGGTTAACCAATTTCCGGTTTATTTTAAGTTCTCCGGTTTGTGTAGCCGTAACTAACCAAACCGGTAATTTGAAATTTTGTAGTGAAGGTTAGAAGCCAGCCACATATGGAGGCAATACAGGAAGGAGGCTCAAGCAGAGCTGGGAAAACAGAGGATGATGACGAAGAAGAAGAAGACGACGAGGAAATTGGAGCTACGGTGTCTACCGGAGCCAAAGGATCGATCGATGTAGCGAATACGAGCAGGATGAGAGCGGCGAGACCAGCTCCGATAGATGTTTTGGATAGAGTCAAGATCAATAACACGAAAGAGACGCCACGTTCCACCATTAAAGGGGTTTTAAAGGTATCGAAGCAGACGGAGTTGAAATTCAGCAGAGATAACCTCATGAAAGTCGAGGAGAGGCTCAGAATCGCTTTCATTGAGTTTTATCAGAAGCTTCGTCTTCTCAAGAGCTACAGGTACGTTATGGCTTAATGGGTTTTAGATTTTCGATGGTAAAGTGTTGATTTTTTTGGGATGATTGTTGATATTTGATTGTGTATATGTAGTTTTCTGAATGTATTGGCTTTCTCCAAGATATTGAAGAAGTATGATAAGGTAAAGGTCGATACTTTTGATTTGGGGTTTTTAAGAGGGTTTTATATGTTAAATGTGCCTGAAAGGTGTTCGACAAAATGTCTCTTATAGATAACTTCAAGGGATGCAACGAAGCCTTACATGAAAATGGTTGATAGTTCATACCTTGGAAGCTCTGATGAGGTAAGAGCTGTTTTTTAGATTTCTCTTAGTTTTGTTGTGAACTTGTGAATCCTCTGTTTTTCACATTGATCTACTCTCTCTTGATGCTATGTTATGGTAGGTTGTTAGACTAATGGAGCGAGTTGAAGCTACATTTATAAAGCATTTTGCAAATGCTAATCGAACAAAAGGAATGAACATTTTACGGCCTAAAGCCAAACGAGATAGACATAGAATCACATTCTCCACTGGTAATAATCATAATCTTGCATAAACTGGTTCTTTCTCTTTCCGTGTTTTTGGTTCTTATGAGGAAACTGGTTTCAGGGTTCTCGGCTGGATGCGTTTTCTCTCTTATAGTGGCTCTTGTGGCGATCATCCGCACCCGAAATCTCTTGCAGGAGGAAGGCCAGAAGCAATACATGATTACTATGTTCCCGCTTTATAGGTAACAACTTAGTAACGTTCCCTCCCTTGTTAAGAATTTATGTTGAGCATTCGAGGTGGAACAATGTTGTTTAAGATGCCGTCTTCTTTTCTATTTCTTGCAGCTTGTTTGGGTTTATTGTGCTGCACATAATAGTCTATGCTGCTAATATATTCTACTGGAGGCGATATGGGGTTAATTATTCCTTCATATTTGGGTTCAAGCAAGGAACCGAACTGGGATACAGACAAGTCTTGCTTGTTGGTTTCAGCATCGGAGTCTTTGCACTGCTTTGTGTACTTGCCAATCTTGACATGGAAGCAAATCCCAAAACGACAGAATATCAAACATTTACCGAACTTCTTCCTCTTTTCCTACTTCTTGTAAGTTCCAAAACCTGCAAACAGGAGTTTTGTACTCAAAATCAGCCGTTTTAAAAATGGCGTAATAACCTTGTGATGTTTGTTTTTCACTTTGTAGGTTCTGTTCGTGGTTCTAGTCCTGCCATTCAACATCTTTTACCGCTCCAGTCGCTTTTACTTCCTCACTTGTATGTTTCATTGCATCGCTGCTCCTCTTTACAAGGTAAATGAATCAGGGATCTAACAAATTTATCTACCAAAGAAATGTTCTTGAGTATGTATTCATCTTTTCGCCTTTCTTCTGCAGGTAACATTACCTGATTTCTTCTTGGGAGATCAATTAACTAGCCAGGTTCAAGCCCTTAGAAGCATCGAGTTCTATATCTGTTACTATGGTTGGGGAGACTTCAAGCACAGAAAGAACACTTGTAATCAATCTAGTGTGTACAACACTTTCTTCTTCATTGTTGCTGTGATCCCTTATGTCTCTCGTCTCCTTCAGGTACATAGCTTCTTCCCTTCCAAAAGAAAATTCCAACATCTAGCTATCAATAACTAAACTTGTACTCAATGCAGTGTCTGCGAAGGCTATTTGAGGAGAAAAACCCGGAGCAAGGGTACAACGGACTCAAGTACTTCTTGACTATAGTGGCGGTTTGCTTGAGAACGGCTTACAGCATCCAGAAAGGTCAAGTCGTTTGGAGGGTTTTGGCCGCAATCTTCTCATTTATAGCAGCTATATTCTGCACTTACTGGGACTTTATCTATGATTGGGGTCTTCTAAAACGTACATCTAAAAACCGTTGGCTTAGAGATAAACTCCTCGTTCCTCAGAAGAAAGTATACTTCATCGCAATGGTTAGTCTCGAAAAAACAAACTTGATTACATCAAAAGATGTTTTGTCAACAGCTGATGTTTGAACATTGTATCAGATTTTGAATGTCATTCTGAGATTTGCGTGGCTCCAGACGGTTCTTGATTTCAACTTCTCCTTCATGCATAGACAAACGATGGTTGCCGTTGTCGCTAGTCTTGAGATAATTCGTCGTGGTATCTGGAATTTCTTCAGGTATGAACGAAACTTGTAAAGGAAACATAACTCATTAAGCTGGTACATGTTGTAAGATATCTGTCTTTATTCAATTAGTAACTCTCTGTTTTTCTTTGATCCATGGGAAAACACAGATTAGAGAACGAGCATTTGAACAACGTCGGGAAATACAGAGCCTTCAAGTCTGTTCCACTACCGTTCAGCTATGATGAAGATGACGACAAAGACGATTAGTAGTTTCAGAAGACCGTTGATCACTCTTTAGCTACCAACAAAGTCCATCAAAATTTTACAATGTCTTTCTTGTTTAGATGAGAAACGTAGAGATGCATCAGATGCATATAACATATGATTCTTTAAATTCAACTTCACCATAAACAAAGAACCATATGGTCACGAGCCACAAAACTCACTAAAACAGGGAAATAGCTTAGCAAACAACAAAAAGGACAAGGCTTCTTCACTGAAACATTCATGGACATCAACAAAGTAATGATCTTTAAGGCAAATAATCATACCCAAAAGAGAAGAATTCATCTCAATCAATCAAACTTATTACAACACAAAGTATCACATTACTTATGGAAGAAACTCAAAACCATCAATGACCGTTCTTACAAGTTTCAATTTTTGAGTCTAACAACAAAAGTTTCCTAAAGACCCAATAAAATTACCTAATAAAATCATGCCTGAGCTTCCTTCTTCTTCTTCTCAAGCCCTTCCTCTTCTTCTTCTTCTGAGATCTTCTCAGCTTCAAGCTCCTTCTTGACCTGTTCTTCAGCAGCTTTTTCAGCAGCAAGAATCGGCTGGTAATAATCAGAGTGAACATCCATACACTTTTTCAGAGTCGAAGTTACTTCCATACACTTAGTAACTATATCTTCTTTGTTCTTCTCAGCTTCTTCAATACAAACTTCCCAAGCCGTGAAGGATTCTTTGCATCCACCTCCTTTCATGAACAAGCAAAACCCACACTCTCCTTCTTCTTCTTCACCATCCGCGTCTCCTTCTTTTGTTTGATCCGATCCTTCTTCCTCTGGTTCTCGCCAAATTGTTGACGAATCTCCGAGATTCTCCGACGGATCTCCAGATTTCTCTGTCGGAGACGAATCTACGAGATTCTCGGATAAAGGTCTAGACTTTTCTGATGGGGCTTCGTTGGTTTGTGATTGAGAATCGAGATTCTCCGGTTTTGGATCCGTTGATGCGTTGATACCCATCTTTCTCTTTCTCCGCCGCGAGATCGAGCTTGAGAAAAATCGATAAAGGGCTTAACTTTAGACTTCTCGGTTCCGCCGCCGCCGACTGATTCAGAGACTTCTATGTTAAAACCCCCTTAAAAACCCTTAATGAAATATTAATATTCTTTTTTCATTTTTGATAAATAATTATTGATTTTTACAATATTTTTTTGTTAAGACTTAACTGCAGGCTATAATACATGTTCGCAAATAGACAAAGTCTTTAAATCGAATAAGGAAAAACCTCGATTAATTCTCTCAGTTACTAAAATAAACCATTTTATTCTCCAACTTTACATTAGGCTAATTAATTTTCCTATTGAAGTTGACCAAACCAATTTAGACACCGATTTAGTCAACGTTAAACTGAAGTTAACAGCAGTAATAACACCGTGAACAATTGACTAAACCGGTGTCTAAATTGGAGAATAAAATGACATATTTTGGTAACTTGGGGAATAAAATGACATATTTTGGTAACTTGGGGAATAAAATGACATATTTTGACAATTTTTCAAAATTGATAAATTCCTTAATTTTTAATTGAAAATTACACTCTTTCGTCCTTTTATTTACAAAATTCTACCTAATTCAATTTTTTCTTATATTTACATTCATTCAAAATTTTATAAGGTTGATTTACCCTTAAAAAACTTCACCATAATTTAAAAAATATCATTTGGGTTCGGTAATTAGTGTTTAGAGTATAATGATAATAGGATATGGTTGTTTTAAATCTCTCAATATATAGTAGAACCCCTATAAATTAATACTTTATAAATTAATAACCACAAATAAAATATGTAAACACTAAATTTTAAGAAAAAGTTCTAATTTTAATTATAAAAAATGGAAAAAAATTAAGAGGAATTCACAAAAATACACCCTTTCAACCCCTCCTTCACAAAACTACACCTAATTTAATTTTTTCACATATTTACATCCTTTCAAATTATAAAAGCTTGATTTACCTTTTAAAAATTACCAAAATTAAAATCTTAAAGGGGTAGGATTGTGTGGGTAAGGTTTATTTAGATTTAATTTTGAGTATTTAGGTGTAGTTTTGTGAAGTATTTTTGAAATAGTGTAGTTTTGTGAAATGTATTTCAAATGGTGTAGTTTTGTGATTCTCCCAAAATTTAAAAGTTCCAATTAATTGACGTTTTCCATTTTTTATATTTAAAATTAGAACTTTTTCTTAAAATTTAGTGTTTACATATTTCATATGTGGTTACTAATTTATAGAGATTCTACTATATATTGAGAGATTTAAAACAATCAATAATATCATGTCACATCAACGTTCAAAAATTAAAAAGAGAGAATTGCAAAAGTACATCCTTTAAATTACGTTTCACAAAACTACACCATTTAAAATTTATTCACAAAACTACATCGAAACACTAAAAATTAAATGCAAATTAACCCTAACCACACAACTCTATCCCATTATCATTATACCTTAAACACTAATTAGCGAACCCAAATGATATTTTTTAAATTTTGGTGAATGTTTTAAGGGTAAATCAACCTTATAAAATTTTGAAAGAATGTAAATATATATGAGAAAAAGTTGAATTATGTAGAGTTTTGTAAATGAAAGGATGAAATGGTGTAATTTTCAATTAAAAATTAAGGAATTTATCAATTTTGAAAAGTTGTCAAAATATGTAATTTTATTCCCCAAGTTACCAAAATATATCATTTTATTCTCCAAGTTACCAAAATATGTCATTTTATTCCCCGATTTAGTCAATTGTTCACGGTGTTATTACCGCCGTTAACTTCACTTTAACGTTGATTAAATCGGTATCTAAATTGGTTTTGTCAACTTCACTTAGGAAATTAATTGGCCTAATGTGAAGTTGGGGAATAAAATGGCCTATTTTGGTAACTTGGGGAATTAATCGACGTTTTTCCCAATCGAATAATATCAAGACTTCTATTAAAATGTCAATAAATATCACACAACATTAAAATTAAAATCTTATTCTCCAAGATTACTGTAAACCGACCATTAACTTACATATATGTATATTGTGTGTATATATACTAAACAAATATATGGGAGAATATCATATTACCATTTTCCTAGAAAACAGCCAATATTAACTTACCTGATGTTAATACTAGCTTAGTATAATATATTAGTATTTTTGGCAGATTTAGATCTAATTAGCATAATGCGTGTATATACTGTTATTTGTTATTTTCGTGAATAATTTTGACTAAAACATGGTTTATTGTGTTCATTAATGTTTATTGAGTTATATGTGTGTGATGAATACTATGGATACGAAGCAACCATTTAATTCACATGTTGGAGAAGAAACATATTATCAAAGATCAATTCAACAAACAACATATCAATGGACAAAGGTAATAATGCTATGAACTTATAACTTTATAGTTGTCTTATCTTCACATTCAATATATAATAATAATAATACAAGTATATACAAATCATGAATAAACAAAGCATTTGATAAAAGCCAAAAACCTTTAGTTTAGATGTCTTAATATTATAAAATTAATTATGTTCAAGAAAATCAAGAACATATAAACATCCATGCCTCTAAAAATTCGTAAGTAGCTATTTTTAATTGATATGGATTTAGTTCTTTTGGTTTAGGCTGGTTTAACCGTAGATTTATGTTGGTTTTGTGAAATATTGGGCTAGGCTTTTGTCTTTAAATTTTGGGTCTATTTGTTAAACGCCCAGTGGCATCGATTGTAATTAATCTTACGTGTCCACTTTTGTTTGTTTTGTTTCTAACCATTAGAAACAGAGTAACGACTCTGATGAGTTATTAGTTCTTTTGGGAGCACGAAAGCTATTTTATTAATATATATATATATGTTTTGGATAGTGGTCGATTTGTTTTCCCTATTCTTATAATGGATGGTATTTGAAGTGTGTTCATAGAAAACCTAATAAAAGTTGATGATTTTATAATGTGTTTTTTTTTGTTAAAAAGCTTTGAATTGATTTTATATTTTCATAATGGTAAAAACACGGATTCTCGTGTTTAATATCAAAGAAAAACTAATAAATCAAAGTGCAATTACAAAACTACACCATTTGAATTGCATTTTACAAAACTGCATTATTTTATAGTTAATTTTCAAAATTACACCTATATATTCAAAATTAATATCAAATAAACTCTACCCAAACAATGATATCCAGTTGATAGGTATACCTTAAACATTAATTAGCGAACCTAAATGAAAATATTTTATTTTTTGTTTGTAATTTTTTAAAAAGAAAAATCAACGTTTAAAAATTGTGAAAATGTGTAAATACGTAAAAGTATTAAATTATGCGTAAGTTTATGAAATAATTGTGGAAAGGGGGTAGTTTTGTGTATTCCTCTAAATCAAATCGAATTTGTTAACTTTCTTTAATTATAGTCAACTCAAACAACGTACGGGAACTTTCCGATCCGATCAAGACGATTTCTATTAGAATAAATAAGTGAATATGATTTGCCAATCCATAAAATAATTAAAGATTATAATAAATAAACACAAAAAATAAAAATAATACATGACATGTGACGTATTATAGATTCCAAAGCTTTCAACATTATAACGCCTAGTTGCTTATTCAAAAACCACCTCTTTCATATCATTGGCCACTTCCTCAAATTTATTTTTAAATAATAAATATACAAAATATACAACTTGATGATAGGCTTAAACCAAAGAAGACCAAAGACTTTTATATATATATATTATTATATAAAAAATATCACGTTCTAAGTTCGTTGATGGGCACAACTTAAACAATGACACATTATTAGAATATTCAAACTCTTGTTTTTTTTTATATAAAATTTATATAAACTTTAAATCCTATCAATAAGAGTTCTCTCTTCTTGAATCATCTCATTACCATAACGATAAAAGTCAAAACATGTATCAAATGTTTCAGATTTCCGGCGATGTTTTTAGAGCTTTGGGATTGAAGATAAAGATTCTAATAACAGTCGTCTTTAGTTGCTTACTAATCTTGTCTGTTTTATTTTTATCTTTCTCTAACAACTTCGACAATCCACTTCTTGATCCTACAATTAACGGTAATAAAAAAAACACAACAAACATTAACCATCTTTTTGTTTGTTTTGTTTGTTGACTTTTTTACTTTATGTTCTTTTTTCTTTTCTTTTCATTTTGCTTGTAATAGAATCAATCGAATTCGAAACACCGGGAGATAGACTCATAGGAGGGCTTTTAACCGCGGATTTCGATGAAGGTTCTTGCATGAGTAGGTACCATCAATCTTTATTGTATCGAAAGCCTTCTCCGTATAAGCCTTCTGAGTATCTTGTCTCTAAGCTTAGAAGCTATGAGACGCTTCACAAGCGTTGCGGTCCTGGCACAAAAGCTTACAAGGAAGCAACAAAGAATCTTGGTCATGATGATGATAACAAGAACTATGATAACATATCTGTTGTTGAATGCAAATACATTGTTTGGGTCGCGGTTTACGGTCTTGGAAACAGAATACTAACACTTGCCTCTGTCTTTCTTTACGCGCTTTTGACGGATAGAGTAGTTCTTGTTGATCAAAGCAAAGACATAAGTGACCTATTCTGCGAGCCGTTTCCAGGTACTTCATGGTTGCTTCCTCATGACTTTCCATTGACCAAACATATCGATGGATACAACAAGGAGTATTCTCGTTGTTACGGAACAATGTTGAACAACCATGCTATTACCTCGAACTCGACACCTCCACATCTATATCTTCATATCATCCATGATTCGAGAGACGAAGATAGGATGTTCTTCTGCCCAAAGGACCAAACTTTGATAGATAAAGTGCCATGGTTGATTGTTAAAGCCAATGTCTACTTTGTTCCATCTCTATGGTTGAATCCGACATTCCAAGCCGAGCTAACGAAGCTATTCCCGCAGAAAGAAGCCATCTTTCACCATTTGGCGCGGTATCTTTACCACCCGACTAATCAAGTTTGGGGTATGATCATTAGATACTACAATGCTCACTTGGCGAGAGCTGACGAAAGACTCGGGATTCAAATACGGGTTTTTAGTGATCAAGGTGGATACTACAAGCATGTGCTGGACCAGATCTTGTCATGTACACAAAAAGCAAAACTTTTGCCTGATGTGTCTACACAAGAAGAATCAAAAGTCAATGTATCAAGCAGCCAAAAAGTCAAAGCTGTTCTAGTCACATCTTTGAATCCAGAGTACTCTGAACACTTGCGGAACATGTTTAAGGAAAGACCGGGAGAGAAAATCGATTTTTTTCAGCCAAGTGGAGAAAGGTATCAACAAACAGACAAGAAGATTCACGACCAAAAGGCTCTAGCAGAAATGTATCTATTGAGTTTAACCGATAACATTGTTGCAAGCGCAAGGTCTACATTTGGATATGTTGCATATAGTCTTGGAGGGTTAAAGCCATGGTTACTTTATCAGCCAAATGGTAACACAGTTCCTGATCCGGCTTGTGTTCGGTCCACGTCGATGGAGCCTTGTCACCTAACTCCTCCTTGGCATGGATGTGACGCCGAATGGGGAACTAACTCAGGGAAAGTTCTTCCTTTTGTTAGACATTGTGAGGATCGCGACAATGATGGTCTTAAGCTATTTGATGAGTTATAGATCTCGTTTTTTATCAATAGCTGATTTCATTTGTATTATTGTGTTCTTGAAACAGAGGAGCAATGTTATCATTCATTTTTACAAAAATACATATATTTTAGTCTTATGTAATAATATCATCACACATTTCACAAGGTCTACATTTGGCTATGTAGCTCAAGCTATGGGAGGATTAAAGCCATGGATACTCTACGAACCATATAGACGCATAGCTCTTAACCCGCCGTGTGTTAAGGCCATGTCGATGGAGCCTTGTTTGCTTAGAGCTCCATTCTATGGTTGTCAAGCCAATGCCATTAGAATCACACTTTTTGTTAGGATTTTTGAAGGTTATATCACAGACAGGGATTAAGGTAGTTAATGTCTCAATTTAATTCTGATTTGTCCACAAAACGCTCAAAAATTGTTACATTGGACTAGTTAGTTTTGAGTTAATTAGTAATATTAGTGATTAGTACATTTCTAAAATTGTGAGATTTGATTTGGATTGCTTTGTATGTTCTGAAAAAGATTTAGCTGGTATGCAATCAAGTTCTTTAAGTTGAGATTTCATCATCATAATGTTTCTAAGAATCTTTACTATTTTGCTAGTTTAGAACTTAGTAAGAAGATATAACCAAACTAGTCACAAGAAGAAAAAAACTTTATTGTAATCCATAACATTGACATTTTTGGATATTATCAGACCAGAGCCTAAGTCTATTTTCCCTCGCTTTTACGTTTTAACTAACTTAACTGAACCTATATATCTATACTATATACTCCTAATGTATATATATATGTGTGTATGTATGTATATACATCAGCTTCTTACAGTAACCTCAGAGAATCTTTAGTGAGATCTAGTACGATGAAGTCCACAAGAACATTCATCACTTGCTCTATACTCTGCATCATGCTTCTACTTGCATTCTCTAACATCTTGAATCGCCAGCCGTCGGATCTGGATCCACCTAATGTTACTACCACTGGTATGATCATATTCATATATCTTGTTGTGTTCCTTTAAAACAAAAGCATTGATCATTTGCTTCAATCTCTCTTCTCAAGGTTCAAAGGATTCTCAAAAAGAAACAAGAGATTATCTGCTAGGAGGGCTTCTTGATGCAGAGTTTGATGAAAGTTCTTGTCTAAGTAGGCACCAATCTTCATTATATCGCAAACCTTCACCTTACAAGCCTTCTCAATATCTCATCTCTAAGCTTAGAAGCTACGAGCTGCTTCACAAGCGTTGTGGTCCAGACACAGAGGCGTACAAGATCGCGATACAACAGCTTGATCAACACGACAACCTCTCAAGCAGGTCTAAAGGGTTATGCAAATACATTGTGTGGGTTCCATTGTCTGGACTTGGAAACAGGATACTCTCTCTGGTCTCTGTGTTTCTCTATGCTCTCTTGACAGAAAGAATCATTCTTGTTGACCAACGGAACGATATAAGTGATCTCTTCTGCGAGCCTTTTCCAAACACTTCCTGGTTGCTTCCTCTGGATTTTCCGCTGACGGATGAGTTAGATAGGTTTCATTGGCACTCACCGAGTTCTTACGGTAACATGTTGAAGCGCCATGTCATTAACTCCTCGACAGAGATACTCCCACCGTATCTTTACCTCCATCTTGTTCACAACTATGGAGATTATGACCAAATGTTTTTCTGCCAAGAAGATCAATCTCTGATCCGTAAAGTCCCTTGGCTGATTGTTAAATCCGATAACTACTTTATCCCGTCTCTATGGTTAATCCCTAGTTTCCTCTCTGAGCTAAGCAAGCTATTCCCACAGAAAGATACCGTCTTCCATCATTTAGGCCGGTATCTTATCCACCCAACAAACCAAGTCTGGGGCTTGGTCAATAGATTCTACGATACTTACTTATCAAGAGCAGACGAGAGACTCGGGATTCAAATACGGGTTTTCCATCACGCAGGCTTTCTTCAGCTTGTAATGGATCAGATTGTATCATGTACACAAAGAGAGAAACTGTTACCCGAGGCATCAGCTGCACAAGAAGAACCACAAGTCAACATGTCGAAAAGCCCGAAATTTATAGCTGTTCTAGTCACGTCTTTGAATCAAAAGTACTATGATAACCTAAAGAGTGTGTACTGGGAACACGTGAGTTCCACAGGAGATATTATCGGATTTTATCAGCCAAGTCAAGAAATGTACCAGCAAAGAAACAAGAAGCTTCACAACCAAAAGGCCCTTGCTGAAATGTATCTACTAAGCCTAACTGATAAACTTGTCACAAGCGCTTGGTCTACGTTTGGTTATGTTGCTCAGGGCCTTGGAGGAATAAATCCTTGGATACTGTACAAGCCAGAGAACTACACAGCTCCTGATCCACCTTGTGGTCGTGCCGTATCAATGGAGCCGTGTTTCCATTCTCCTCCTTTAAATGGCTGTGGAGCTCATACAAGAACTGATGCTTGGACAGTCAAGCCTTTCATAAAGCCTTGCGAAGACCGGATATGTGGGATTAAGCTATTTGATCAACCAGAAGAGTTATAGGATTGTACAAAATCGTTGATGAATCAAGCCATGCAGAAGAAGACAACGCCACTTCCATGACTGAAAAGACAAACACATGAGTCAATAATAGTATACTCGACATATATTAAAAACCTCTCAAACTCCATCAACTAGTAATCAAATTTTATAGTTTCCACAAAAAATGCTTTTATTCAAAATTTTCAATCTCTTGAGAATAAATGAATAGTCATCTGCAATACTATAAATATGCATCTGAATCAAGTTTCCTTTTAAGTATGTATGGACTACTATGTTACACTCTAAAATTATCTAGTTTAACAAATAGTCATCTCCAATACTTGTTATTTATTTCACAAAACATATCATAGTACAGAATCTACAGATCCTAGCTTGTACACAAAGAGAGCAACTGTGTCCTGAATTGGCTATACAAGAACCATAAGTCACTAATATATCAAGCAGCCAGGAACTTAAAATCGTTCTATGAGGAAAGTATGTAGGATCAAAGGGATTACAGATCTAAGGGTAGCATATAGTTAGTAATACTATTATGACATTAAGATTGGATTTGGACTGTGTGTGTAGTGTGTACTGTAATTCTGAAAAAGACACGTATTATTATCGTATAAATTCTCGTATGTTGACAAAAACTCAACTTGAGATTTCATTATATTTTTGCTAATTTGAACGTGGAAAGAAGTTAAGATTAAAACAATACCTTTTCAAGTTTTGCTTCCTTCTTCTTTGATGGCTCCTCTTCTCCAAACTTGTCACTACCACAAAACTTTATTGTAAGCCATTAATCTCTTATATTATAAAGCACAAGTCACCTGGCCAATTAGAATGCGCCAAGTGGCTTGTGCTTCAATATTCTTTTTAATCAATTTTTTTAACAAAAAATTTTTTGTTTCAAGTTAAATCGTCAAAAAATACAAGCCACTATCCCATTTTTTAGGGATTTTTTACCCATGATGATCTCAATAACTTCTACCTATCATTTTATCTGTCAAGTATAAAAAACTCTTTCATTCTATTATCATCTTCACCATTGTAATTTCCAAAGAACAAGGTACTTATTCACTTTCTAATTCTCTCTTTTTTTGTCGAAATTTCTAATTCTCTCTTTTAGTTAGGAATATCATTATTAGGAAATGTCATACTAATTACTTTTTTTCTTACATGTTCTAGAAAAATGTTAATGTAACATATATTTCAACTTAATTTCAAAAATTTATCATACGTCAAAATAGTAAATGTTAAACTTTTCATTTCATCCCATCCACTTTTACTCTTTTGTTTTATTGGTTTCTCCGTTGCTTTGTAACTCACCATCTTTTCTTTTTTACCATCTACTATTTCTCATGTCTTCATGAAGTTTATTGTTTATCACCAAGTTTAATTGTGTTGAACAAGACAAAGACTCATAGTAGAGAATGAAAGAAATAGTAAATCTCATTCTCTCTTGTGTTTCACACATGTGTAATTTCTCTAAAAAAATATATGATTATATTTTGTTTTGATTCAAATTTGTCTAATTTTTTAAAATCATTGCCTAATTTTCAACATTGAATTTAAATTTTTAGTTTAAATTTTATCCTCAACCCCTAAAATAATAATTTAATCGGAACCACTACAAATTTACTTTTAACACTTTACACATGTTTAATTTGATAAGTGTACATCTCTTTGTATTAGTTTTACGTTATTTTTTATGCAAATAAGAAATAAGAATATATTGATGCAATTTATTCTTTACAAAATATTCAAACATTACCTTGATAAATGTTGTTTCATGTAGCGGTTTATGTATAAGATATACATGTGTTATTAAGGAAAATTTTAGTGAATGTAAGAATTACAAAACTCAAAGTCATTATACTCCTTCTATTTCAAAATAAATGGTATTCTACCATAATATTTTTGTTACAAAATAAGTGACATTCTATGATTTCAATGCAAAAATTAAATGAATTTAAATTTTTGAAACAATAGAATTTTTTGTATTGTTAATTTAATCATTAAGTAAGAAAAATTTAAGTTTCTTAATAAGTGCGGAAAAAATCTAGAATGCCATTTATTTTGAATGAAAGGAGTATTATGTAAATTATTATTTTATATATAAGGGTTTATGAATGTTCTTTTAAATTAAAACAGTTAATATAATATCAGGAAAATGTTAAACCGGACGTAGCCCGGGTCAATATCCTAGTATATTGATATTTTTGAATACTTCTAATTGAAAATGATTATAAGAAAAGGTATCACGAGAATTCTTTTTCAGATCAGTGCATGAGTTTAATTCCATCGCTTTCAACTAACATAACTGAATCAAGAATTTAAATAAACATAGGTGCAGACAAACCAAGAGTGAGAGGAAAAAGAAGACATCAGATTCTTACAAGCTCTCTGGCGAATCTTTAGTGATTTGTCAAAGACGGTTACAGCATGACAATCCATTCCCGTCTTTCATCCTGAAAACAGAATCAATATTAATATCATTACATGCATTAAAGTAGACGACAGGAAGAAAATATGTTGTTTAGAATCTTTGGTAAGAGATGGGAGCTCACGATAACAATAGCCACTTGCTTTGTGCTCAGCTCGGTACTACTAATACCAGTACCATCCTCCAATATCATACTACTAATACCAGTACCATCCTCCAATATCATACAAACCATCTGGATATCTTGTGTCTAAGCTTAGAAGCTATGAGTTGCTTCACAAGCGTTGCGGTCCAGGCACAGATTCTTACAAGAGAGCAATAAAGCAGCTTAGTCATGAGCATGAGAAGAGAAGTAGAACTGCTGATGAATGCAGATATATTACATGGGTTCCAGACTGTGGACTTGGAAACAAAATGATTACTCTGGTTTCTGCGTTCCTCTATGCTCTCTTGACAGAGAGAGTCATTCTTGTTGACCAACGCAAGGGTTTAAGAAATCTCTTCTGTGAGCCTTTTCCGGACACATCCTGGTTTCTGCCTCCGGATTTTCCATTGATAAATGAAATCGATCACATCGACAGGGGACACTCTTATTGTTATGGAACAATGTTGAGAAACCATGTCATAAACTCGACTACAATACCTTCACATCTTTATCTACGTCTTACTGGCAATTACAACGATCGCGATAAGAAGTTTTTCTGTGAACAAGATCAAACTTTCATCAAGAAAGTCCCTTGGCTGGTCGTCAAATCCAATATTTACTTTGTTCCATCTCTATGGTTGATCCCTACTTTCCAAACCGAACTCATCAAAATATTCCCACAGAAAGACACTGTCTTCCACCATCTGAGCCTCTATCTTTTCCACCCCACAAATCAAGTTTGGGGTATGGTCACAAGGGCATACAATGACTACTTATCAAGAGCAGACGAGATACTCGGTCTTCAAATACGGGTTTTTGATAGGCGTGCTGGATATCGAAAACATGTAATGGATAAGATCCTAGCTTGTACAGAGAGAGCGCAATTGTTGCCTGAAATAGCTACATTAGAAACACAAGTCAGTAATACATCTAGCAGCCGAAGACTTAAAGTTGTTCTTGTCACATCTCTGCGTCCAGAATACTCTGACAGCTTAAAAAAGATGTTTTGGGAAAGGCCGACCTCAACAGGTGAGATAATTGAAGTTTATCAGCCAAGTGGCGAAAGGTATCAACAAACAGGCAAGAAGCTTCACGACCAAAAGGCTCTCGCAGAGATCTATCTCCTAAGCTTAACCGATAACATTGTTACGAGCGCAAGGTCTACATTTGGATATGTAGCTCATAGTCTTGGAGGATTAAAGCCATGGTTACTCTACAAGCGAGTGGGTCGTACAGCTCCTGACCTGCTGTGTGTTCGAGCCATGTCGATGGAGCCTTGTTTTCATAAAGCTCCACTTTATGGTTGTCAATCAAAGATAATCAAAAACACATCTTTTGTAATGCGTTGTGAGGATTGGAACACGGGGATTAAGCTAGTTGATGCCCCCAAATAAACTGTAGATTTTTCTCTGTGATTCATTTTCACAATAATGGTTTAGTTCACAAAGCACTCCAAAAAAGTGTTAACTTGTTCCGGTTGAGATTTTGACTTAATAATAGTCAAAAATAGACTTTGATGATAATTTTGCAGTAAATATGAAAATAATGCCCTAAGAATACCTTGTAGATCTCTTTCCGTTCAGGTATTGATGGTCACAACATGACAGTCCATCTCTTTCACCCTGCGTCCTGAAATCAGAACTAGTATTAGTATTTTTAGAACAAAACGTGAAGACAAATATTGATTGCTACTTTGAACGTGGAAAGAAGTTCTGATCTAAAACAAGACCTTTTCAAGATATAATTTCTTCATCTTTGATGGCTCCTCTTCTCCAAACTCATCACTAAAAGACAAGATTTTATTGTAATCCATCCATATATTGATATTTTTGAATACTTCCAATTACAAATGAATAAAAGCAAAGGAAAGGAAAAAAAAACTATTTTCAGATTATTGCGTGAGTTAATTTCCCTCGTTTTCAACTAACCTAGGTAAATTCATAGTGTAGATATAATGTATACACACATGCAGACAAATCAAGAGTGAATGAAAACAGAGAAGATACCAGATTCTTACAAGATCTCTGGAGAATCTTTAGTGATTTATCCATGATGGTCACAACATGTGAATTCACTTCCATCTATGTCATCCTGAAACCAAAATCAAAATTAATATCATTACATGAAACAAAGAAGAAAACAGGAAGAAAAGATGTTGTTTGAGATCTCTGGTATGAGCTTTAAGCTCACAGTACTAATCGCCACTTGTTTCGTACTCTGCTCGGTGTTACTTCTACCATCCTCCAACATATTCAACCGCCACAAGTCTGGTCATACAACCACCGGTAACAATAATCTTCCATCTTTTGGGTTTATTTCATATTTTCATTTCAATAGCTGGCAAAAGAGATGCTCGCTTTACTTCTCTTTCTATCATGTTCTTAAAAAGGTTCAAATGGTTCTAAGAAACTGAGGGACAAACTTCTAGGAGGGCTTCTTGCTACCGGTTTTGATGAGGAATCTTGTCTTAGTAGGTATCATCAGTCATCTTTGCGCAAGCCTTTGAAATACAAACCATCAGGATATCTTGTCTCTAAGCTTAGAAGCTATGAGTTGCTTCACAAGCGGTGCGGTCCAGGCACAGATTCTTACAAGAGAGCAATAAAGCAGCTTGGTCACAAACATGAGAACAGAAGTAGAACTGCTGATGAATGCAGATATATTGTATGGGTTCCAAATGCTGGGCTTGGAAACAGAATAATATCTCTGGTTTCTGCATTTCTCTACGCTCTCTTGACAGAGAGAGTCATTCTCGTTGACCAACTCAAGGGTATACGCGATCTCTTCTGTGAGCCTTTTCCGGACACGTCCTGGTTATTGCCTCCGGAGTTTCCATTGATGAACCAAACAGATCGCTTCGATAGGGGACACTCTCATTGTTATGGAACAATGTTGGAGAATCATGTCATAAACTCGACTACAATTCCATCATATCTTTATCTTCATCTTGTCCATGATTACAGCGATCAAGATAAGATGTTTTTCTGTGAAGAAGATCAAACTTTAATCAGGAAAGTCCCTTGGCTGATCGTCAAATCCAATCTCTACTTTGTTCCCTCTCTATGGTTGATCCCTAGCTTCCAAACCGAACTCATCAAGATATTCCCACAAAAAGACACCGTCTTCCACCATCTGAGCCGATATCTTTTCCACCCGACAAACCAAGTTTGGGGTATGGTCACAAGGTCCTACAATGCCTACTTATCAAGAGCAGACGAGATACTCGGTATTCAAATACGGATTCCTGACACGAGTCTTGGGTATTTACAGCATTTCATGGACCAGATCCTATCATGTACACAAAGAGAGAAACTGCTCCCTGAATTGGCTACAAAAGAAGAATCACAACTCACCAATACATCAAGTAGCCAGAAACTTAAAGCCGTTCTTGTCACATCTCTACGTCCAGAGTATTCAGAAAACTTAAAGAGGATGTTCTGGGAGCAACCGACTTCAACAGGCGAGATCATCAAAGTTTACCAACCAAGTGGAGAAATGCATCAACAAACAGGCAAAAAGCTCCACGAACAAAAAGCCCTAGCAGAGATCTACCTCCTGAGTTTAGCCGATAACATTGTAACGAGCGCGAGATCTACATTTGGATACGTGGCACATAGCATTGGAGGGTTAAAGCCATGGCTACTCTATCAGCCAAACAATCACAAAGCTCCTGACAAGCCACCGTGTGTTCGAGCCATTTCGATGGAGCCTTGCTTTCATAGACCTCCGTTGTATGGATGTCAAGCCCAGACATTCAAAATCACACCTTTCGTAATGCCCTGTGAAGATTGGAACACTGGGCGTAAGCTAGTTGATACCCACTAAATATAATTATTAGGGTTTTTTTTGTTTCTCTGTGTGATTCAATCTCACAACAACAATTATAAGTAAATATATTGGAGATTTTTAGAGTAAAAACACATATCACCTTTTACTCGCAATCGTCTCCTTCCTTCCTTCCTCTTCCGTTTAATTTCTGTCGATGTCGAAATCGCCGCCGTTAATGGCTTCGACGGGATGTTGTGTAATTAAGAGATGAGCACGTGATTTGCACGTGGATTAATTTAGTGTTGGTTTAGTGTAATGTTGGGCTTTGCTTTTACCTCTTAAGTTTGGGCCTATTTATTTAAAAGCCCAGTGGCATCAGTTGTAATTAATCGATGCTTCCATATTCTTCTCGGTTTTAACGACTCTCTACTACTGAAGGTTGTTTTTGTTTATGTTTTTTTTTGTTTGTCAGAAAGAAAAAAGGTTATTTAATAATCAAATAGTGTATTTTAATATATAAGTTTTAGATGGTAATTTCAAGGGTATTTCTTAAAAAAGTCGTAAAGATTCCAAGCTTTCAAAATAATACAGCAACTTGCATTGGCCATTTCTTCGATTTTAATGTTAATATATAATAAATATAAAAAATACAACTTGATACTTGATGATGATGATACTTATAATAAACCAAAGAAGACCAAGACTTTTACACAAACAAATCAAACAGTGGCACATTAAGAATTATCCAAAACTCTTATTCTTATAAATACATCAAAACTTTACTCTGAATTCTCCATCTTAAAACCAACGACCATAAAAACCCAAAAGTCAAAACATGTCTCGCAAATTTCAGATCTCCCCTCGCACGGTTTTCAAAGCTATGAATTCGAAGATGAAGATTATGACAACAGTCATCATTACTTGTTTACTAATCTTGTCTGTAAAATTATTATCATCATCTTCAAACAACTTCAACAACCAACTTCTTGATGCTATAATCAACGGTAAGTAAAAAAAACAAAAAAAAACAATCATCCATGTTTTTATGTTGACTTTTGACTTTTCATTTTCTTGTAATAGACTCAAAAGAATCAGGAACACCTGTGGATAAACTTATAGGAGGGCTTTTAACAGCGGATTTCGATGAACGTTCTTGCGTGAGTAGGTACTATAAATCTTTATTATATCGAAAGCCTTCGCCTTATAAGCCTTCCGAGTATCTAATCTCTAAGCTTAGAAGCTATGAGACGCTCCACAAACGTTGCGGTCCAGGCACAGAAGCTTATAAGGAAGCAACAAAGAATCTTGGTTATCATAGCGAATCCGTTGGCGAATGCAAATACATTGTGTGGGTGGCTAGTTTCGGTCTTGGGAACAGAATGATCTCTGTGGTTTCTACATTCTTATATGCTCTCTTGACTGATAGAATCATTCTTGTTGATAACCGCAAAGGTATAAGCGATCTCTTCTGCGAGCCTTTTCCCGACACTTCTTGGCTATTGCCTTCTGATTTTCCGAGGATGGATCGTATGTATACCTTTAACTCGGGACACTCTCGTTGCTACGGAACAATGGTCAAGAATCATGCTATAAACTCGACTACGATACCTCGACATCTTTATCTTTATCTTAGCGGCGATTACAGCGATCAAGATCAGCAATTCTTCTGTGAAGAAGATCAAATAGTCATCAAGAAAGTCCCTTGGCTAGTTGTTCAAGCCAACCTTTACTTTGCTCCGTCTCTATGGTTGATCCCTAGCTTCCAAGGGGAACTCGCGAAGCTATTCCCGCGTAAAGAAACCGTCTTTCGACACTTGAGCATGTATCTTTTCCACCCTACAAACCAAGTTTGGGGTATGGTCATAAGGTACTACAATACTTACTTATCAAGAGCAGAGGAGATACTCGGTATTCAAATTCGTGTTTTCGACACCAACTCTGGCTATTTGCAACATGTCATGGACCAGATCCTAACATGTACACAAAGAGAGAAACTCTTGCCTGAAATAGCTACACAAGTCAACCATACATCAAGTAGCAAGAAACTTAAAGCTGTTCTTGTCACATCTTTGCGACCAGAATACTCTGATCACTTAGAGAAGATGTATAAGGAAAAACCGACTTCGACAGGTGAGAAAATCGAAGTTTATCAGCCAAGCGGAGAAAAGTATCAACAAACAGACAAGGGGAATCACGACCAAAAGGCGCTTGCCGAGATTTACCTCCTAAGCTTAAGTGACAAGATAGTGACAAGCGCGTGGTCTACATTTGGATATGTTGCTCATAGCCTTGGAGGATTAAGGCCATGGTTACTCTACATGCCGAATAACAACAAGTCACCTGATCCGCCTTGTGTTCGATCCGTGTCCATGGATCCTTGTTTTCATAAACCTCCATTCAGTGGTTGTCAAGCTAAGACAATCGAAAACGAATCTTTTGTAATGCGTTGTGAGGACTGTGACTGGGGGATGAAGCTACTTGATCCCACTAAATAACTTGTAATTTTTTTCTCTGTGTGGTTTTCTTTCACAAGAATGGTGAAAACGTTTCCTATAGAGGTTCCTTTTTCTGTAATTTCAATTGCCATTTCTTGATTAAATTTTTCAATACAAGAAACACAACTTGATGATACACATAAACCAAAGAAGACCAAGACTTTTAATACAATAAACAAGAGTAGAGTCACGTTGAAAGTTCGTTGATAGGATATTAGAATATTCAAACTCTTGTTTATAAATATCATCTTTAAAGAGTTCTCTATCTTAAACCATAACAAAGTCAACATGTTTCAGATCTCTGGCTACACTTTCAAGGCTATGGGTCTGAAGATGAAGATTATGACAACAGTCATCTTTACTTCCTTACTAATCTTGTCTGTAATATTCTTATCAAACAACTTCAACAACCCACTTCTTGATGCTACTATCAGAGGTAAGACAACTCATACTAATATTTTGTGTTTTTACAGTTGACTTTTGACTTGATACTTATCGCTTTTCTTGTAACAGAATCAAAGAAATCAGGAACACAAGGGGATAAACTGATAGGAGGGCTTCTAACCGCTGATTTCAAGGAAGGTTCTTGCGTGAGTAGGTACTATCAATCTCTGTTGCATCGCAAGCCTTCACCGTATAAGCCTTCTGAGTATCTTATCTCTAAGCTCAGAAGCTATGAGAAGCTTCACAAGCGTTGCGGTCCTGGCACAAAAGGTTACAAGAAAGCAACGAAGAATCTCGGTGTTGATGATGCAAGCAAATCTGTTGGTGGATGCCAATACGTTGTGTGGGTTCCAAACTATGGGCTTGGAAACCGAATAATCTCTCTGGTTTCTACGTTTCTCTATGGTCTCTTGACAGAGAGAGTCACTCTCGTTGACCAACGCAAGGGTATAAGTAACTTCTTCTGTGAGCCATTTCCGGGCGCCTCCTGGTTACTGCCTCGTGATTTTCCATTGATGAATCAAATGCTGAAAAACCGTGTCATAAACTCGACTACAATACCTTCACATCTTTATCGTTATCTTAACGGAGATTACAGCGATCAAGACAAGATGTTCTTCTGCGAAGATGATCAAGCTTTGATCAAGAAAGTCCCTTGGCTATTTGTTAAATCCAACCTTTACTTTGTTCCATCTCTATGGATGATCCCTACTTTCCAAGACGAGCTCATGAAGCTATACCCACAGAAAGATACCGTCTTTCACCATTTAAGCCGCTATCTTTTCCACCCGACAAACCAAGTTTGGAGTATGGTCATAAGCTCCTACAATGCTTACTTATCAAAAGCAGACGAGATACTAGGTCTTCAAATACGGGTTTTCGACACGGGTGCTGGTTATTTACAGCATGTCATGGACCAGATCCTATCATGTACACAAAGAGACAAACTTCTGCCTGAACTGACTACACAAGAAGAAGAACCACAAGCCACCAATACATCAAGCAATACATCGAGCAGCAAGAAACTTAAAGTGGTTCTTGTCACATCTCTGCGACCAGTGTACTCTGAACATTTAAAGAAGATGTTTAAAGAAAGACCGACTTCGAACGGTGAAATAATCCAAGTTTACCAGCCAAGTGGAGAAATGCATCAGCAAACGGGCAAGAAGCTTCACGAACAAAAGGCCCTTGCAGAGATGTATCTTTTGAGTTTATCCGATAACATTGTCACAAGCGCAAGGTCAACATTTGGATACGTGGCACATAGTCTTGGAGGGTTAACGCCATGGATACTCTACAAGCCAACGAGACGCACGGCACCGGAGCCACCTTGTGTTCGAGCCATATCGATGGAGCCTTGCTTTCATAAAGCTCCATTGTATGGTTGTCAAGCCCAGATAATCAAAAACGCATCTTTTGTTATGCGTTGTGAAGATTGGGACACAGGACTCAAGCTTACTTGATAATACCCCCAAATAAATTTTAGGGCTTTTTCTCTCTCTGTGTGATTTTTGCTTTCACAACGATGGTGAAAACCGCGTGCTTATCACGTGCTTATCACGTGCTCATCCGTGTTTATGACCTTTAGACATGAACACGTGATTAGCACGCGGGGCAATTTGCGACTTTATTTTATTTATTATGGAAGCCCTTCAACTATTGATTAAGTTATTTATATTCCACATAGTACATTTTCATACCATTGTATCCAGGGCAGGGCTGATTGTTTTAGTTTATATTATTGAAAAGAAAAACATGAAATTTATAATGTCCCGTCTAGAGCTACATAATAACAAATTATTAATACCAGAATTGAAAATCATATCGAATTTTATGATAGACCTTGCTAATATGATAATATATCAATTATCAATGCATTATGCATGTAATGTTATCCTACATTGTATGAATCTAGCTATCTTTGTGTATGCATGCATGGGCTTATAACTTATGACAACGACAGAAGTTAAAATCTCACACAATTATGATATTATACAAATATACAACAATATTATAACAACATACAGATTTTAGTTATCTGCCATTCTTATTTAGGGATAAAACTAGACAATGTATCGAGCCACATACACATAACTATAAAGATATTAATCCGTATATTACAATCACATTAGTCCATCTTTGAGAAATTCAAGTCCTTCATGGCTATAAACTTGAGAGCTTCACCATCACGCATATTCTTGTTTGTTCTAATATTTCTTAGCTCTTTATCACAAGTAGGCTTGTATAGACGTGGATGTTCATCATCAATAAACTCACTTGGAACTTCAAGATACTCATCCATTGGTGCTAATAAGAAAGATGAGATACTAAACCTTGTTTTTGCTTCTTTGCATTGCACTCTATGCTTCACATTACACAACCTCCCATTGCTCCATATCTATCAAGAAAGTTCTAATAAAAATATTAACATGTTCATATTCAAGAACATATTTAATTTGAACTATATATTAGTGATGGTCTAACCTTAGCCATGTCACCAAGGTTAACAGTAAGTGTGTTTGGTGATGTGTTTATGGGGACAAATGTTTTTGAACTAGTATCCATGGCTTCAAGACCACCAACATCTTCATCACCTTGAATAATTGTTAAAAAACCAGGATCCGTGTGTATCATCAACCCGGTTTTACCGATTGTTTCCGGTTTAAAATGATATTTGGTTAGCCGAAATTGGCTAGGCCATCCTTTGTAAAACTCGGTTTCCGCTAATCCATAACTCTCTCCTAATCTCCTTGCTAAATCCTTTGCAAGACCATCCATAGTTTTGGCATATTTCAACATAATCTCCCTGCAAACAAAAACACTAGCTAGACCCGGTCAGGGCCGGGCCTGAGATTTATGGGACCATAATCTTTTGCGATATTATGAAAAATATATATTAAGAGAAGAAGAAAACCTTTGATCACGAGAAGCTTCAAGTTGGTCACAAAATTTATTGATAACTTGAGGAGAGGCCATGTTATATATACCAAAAGTTTCATAATGAGGATTCAAGTCACTTATAGGCTTGTAACCACTTCCTAGAAACACATCCTTGTTTCTACTTTTGACCTCATGTGGACGTTCATGGAGATCTCTAACATTCTTTTTCATCTCAAACAACAAAGACGATGAAACTCCGTGGTTTATCACCTTGAAACTTCCCCATCTCTCACTCGCCTCGCGGATTTTCTTATTCAACAACTTAACCGGAGTCTCTTTCAAGTCTATTGTCGGTATGACTTCACTTAAATCCTCCATTATAACTTAAGTTGTTTTTGTTTTTCTTTCTCTATATTTTCAAGACAAGCTCTTGTCCAAGGTTTATATAGAAGAGCATCATAAGAAGAGATAGACGTAAATTATGATGTAGACTTGCCTTTTTTGTTGGATTCCACATGGGCATGAGTCAAGTGATTAGGACAGCTTAACATACAACGGAACTAAGAATGTAGGTGTCATATGGACCCGACACACTTTCAATGGTGAACATGCTTAGACATGAAGAGCAACAATATATCAAGAGAAAGTGTTTTATCCAAAAAAAGATCTCAATACAAATTTGGAACCAATAGGTAATACATATGGTAAAGACAAACATACATCTTTATTTCTTATTCTGAGGGAAATCTAAACAAAGGTATTACATTTTTTTACTTTACACTGTTTTTAAGGTTATTTAAGTCATTATTCATAGGGTATAAGCTTGAGAGCTTCTCCATCATGCAAGTTCATAGTCATTCTAATGTTTCGTATCCCATCGTGACTAATCGGCTTGTATAGTCGCGGATGTTCATCATCTACAAACTCACTAGGAGGTTCCAAATCTTTATCCATCGGTCCTAACAGGAAAGATGCGATAGAAAACCTCGTTGTTGCTTCATCGCATTGCACTCTATGCTTCACATTGCACAATCTTCCGTTGCTCCATATCGTAGCCATGTCACCGAGGTTGATAGCAAGCGTGTTTGGCAACGGGCTTATGGGGAAGAACTTTCCCGAGGAATGATCCATGGCTTCAAGCCCACCAACGTTTTCATCGTCCTGAAGAATCGTTAAGAACCCTGAATCTGTGTGTAGCTGCACGCCGAGTTTCCCTACTGTTTCGGGTTTGAAATGATATTTGTTAATACGAAACTGGCTTGGCCATCCTTTGAAGAACTCGGTCTCTGCTAAACCGTAACTCTCTGCTAACCTTCTTGCTAAATCCTTTGCAAGACCATCAATAGCTTCCGCATACTTCACCATAATCTCCCTACAAAACCCACAAAAAACCCATCAAGACATGCCATCACAAGAACCATTTTGAGACCGACAAAAGTAAAAAAGGAGAAACCTTTGATCCGTAGAAGCGTCGAGCTGGTCACAAAAGGTATTAACAGCTTGAGGAGAAGCCATGTCGTAAAGACCCAATGCTTCATAGTAAGGATTGGTTTTATTTGGAGCTCTGTAACCACTCCCTAGTAGCACATTGGTGTTGCGCAGTTTCACCTCGTACGGGCGTTCAAAGAGATCCATAACGGTTTTCTTCATCTCAGACATCAAAGACAGTGAAACTCCATGGTTAATCACCCTGAAACATCCCCATCTCTCACTAGCTTCACGGATCCTCTGGTTCAGGATCTGATCAGAAACCTCTGCCATGTCTATTGTCGGAATAACTCCATTAGTTTCCGACATTATCTTCACTAGAGACATTCAGTGAATCTGAAGAAAAAGTTTAAAACTTCACTAGATTGGGTAATGATCTAAAAACGTGACGAATTCGACAGCTAAAAGGGTCATCAGTGAAAAGAAAGTAATATATAAACCGAAAAGAATCAAATTAACAAATTCACAAAAGATGGTTAATCCCTTTTACTTTCTTCTGAGTATACATAATCGATTACGTCTCAACTAAAGAGAAACCCAATTAGGGCTAAATTAACTTTTTTTGCCTGTTCTGAGGGTAAACAACAATTACGTCTACACTTGAATATCTTCGTTATATAACTCGAAAAGAAATACTATAAAAAGAGTACCTTTTAGCTTCTAGAGAAGACGAAGAAGTGGGAAACAAAGTTATGAGAAGAGAATTGTTTCTTTAAAGTTATTGGATCTGCAGAGACTTTTCCTCTTGCAGGTACAGAGATACAGAGTTGTGTTCTGTTTCTTCTCTCTGTCTATTTTCATTTTTCATACGTATAGGAAAAAGTTTCGAGTCAATTCAACGTTTTACACGCGCCCCAATTTCCACGTAAGAGAAACTCACAAAAAATTTTATATTAATTAGGATTACGAACGGTTGGTTTAAAAAAAATAAAAAAAAATAATTAAAAATGTATCAATCATAGGTCGTTACGTATCCAAGGGTCTACTAAATAGTTAAGATCTGAATCTTAAATAGGAAATATAAGATCAGATCTTAATTATTTAACGGACCACCTGCTAAGATCTCTTTACAAAACACAAATGGATATGCTCTAAGAGCATATCCATTGGTGTTTCTTAAAGAGATCTTAGCAGGTGGGGCCCATTAAATAGTTAAGATCTGGATCTTATATTTCCTATTTAAGATCCGGATCTTAACTATTTAGTGGGTCCTTTGTATACGTGGCGATCTATGATTGATGCGTTTTTAATTATTTTATTTTTCTTTTTTTTAATACCAACTGTTCATGGATCCCAATGAATAGTTAAGAAATTTTGTAGGTTTCTCTGATGAAGATGGTCTAAGAGCATCTCCAACAGAGAAATCCACAAAATGTATTAACTATTCAGTAGTCTACGAAAAATTGGTTTAAAAAAAAAAATTAAAAATGCACCAATCACCACGTATACAGTAGCCCATAAATAGTGCAAGATCTGAATTTTAAAGAAGAAATATAATATTCAAATTTTATCTATTTAGCCAGCTCCGTATTTTTTTACAAATTTGTTTTAACTTTTGAAACCAAACTGGTGAAAGTGTATATGCGTACAAAAAAAACAATAACCTAAATTGGTAGTAAATCTTATTCATCTTACTAAACCAATATACTAAGATGATACTTACCAAGTTCTCTTACAAGATCTGTGACAAGTGAACACCCAAAAACGAGGATTAGAAGGAAGAGAGACCTGCAAGCTGTCTAAACTTCTCGTAAGAGACCCAAAACACAAACTGCCACGGTCCAAGCCTTGCCCATGTCGGTAAGAAACCTTTCCACAAAGCTCTTACTCCTTCATGCCTAACCGTCTTCACCAAACACTCGTACGAGTTCTTATACACATCTTTCTCTCCCTGATTCATCATCCTCGTCTTCACCACATCAGCCGGACAGCTCAGAGCCGTGGAAGCAAGTCCCGACATTATAGATGCTAGAGTGTGCGCACAAATGTTATCCCCTGAGATATTCTTCTCCATGACAAAGTGTTTGGCGTGGTCGTAGCAAGCTAGTTCACCCATGTTCACTAGAAAAGCTCTCTGGATGTTTGGAAGAACACCTTTCCATAGCCCTTTTACTCCTTCTGATTGTAAGATCTTGGTGAAAGCTTCGATTGGTCCAGAGTATCTCGGTTTTAAGCCTTCGCTCGCTATTCTACCGTCTGCTTGCATTCTCACTTTGACCAAATCAGCTGGGCTTGCCACTACCTGCATTTCTAGTATGAACACAATAGGAACCATTTTAGTTTGGTGTAGATAATATATACGAAATAGCATCACATTTTCAAGCCGTATTAGAACTTCAACAATGAGGTTGCTACATGTAATGATCGATGACGCGTAAGAAAGTAGCAGACAAGAAGCAACCAAAGACTATGATATGATCTGAATGACTTTCTGATCATTTGACCAAACTAAAGTAGCCACTAACTTAGGATTTTGGAAAGAATTAAGCACAGAAACGCCTAAAGATCAAGAAACTTGGGACAAAATCTCTTCTTTATATGAAGCATTTTCAAAGGAAAGTACACACAGAGATTGATATCTCAATAAGAACTCCTAAATATACTATTAGCAACTGTTAAGCTACCCAATCCAGAACCAAAAATTGTAAATAGTTACATAACATCAGCAAAAATCTACAGATTCATGAAGGAAGAAGAAATCATTACCTGAGCTATAACACCAGAAATACCTCCAAAGAGAGCCTTCGTGACGAGAGGAAGAGACTCGCCGTTGTTACCTTCGGATCTAACAATGAATCCCTTCAAATTCTCGTATCCGATGATTCTAATAGGCGTGTAGAACATATGTCTGATAATCGCCGGAGATAAACCTTTATAGAAACCGATCATCCCTTCTTTCCTCGCAATCTCCGACACGACTCCGATAGCGCCGATCCGGTGCGCACCAGCCGCGGCGGCGGAAACGGATCCGGAGCCATGGAGCTGCATTCTCGTCTTTGTGAGATCTATAGGAAACGTAACTGTTTCCGCGACCATCGCAGATAGCGACGCGAGGTAGATCCTGGTTCTAGTCTGTGCTTCTCCGGTGACTCTCCTCCGCTCCATCTTCACCGGTTAAGTAACGAAACTCAGTGACCATCATAAAAGGCTAATAAACCAAAAACTGATTCTAATACATTATGGGTTTTAAACTATTGGGCTTAGGGGCCCATTTAATAGTAATGTGAACACGTGTTAAAGATAACATGCCACGTGGCAAAAGATGAAGTCAAAGTAGCTAGTATTAATTTTCAGCTCCTCCCATTTCATATCCTATCAAGAAAATAATACAAACAATAATAATAAATGAGCTCTTTTACGACCAACACTCCTCCACCACCACCACCGTATCTCCGCCGTACAAACAATCATCGCCGTAAAAAACAACCATCCTCCGTCGTTTTCTGTGCCGGAGAATCCCAACACGAAAGCTTCACTCGCCGGAGAGCCCTGACCTCACTTATAACACTCACGGCTATTGGCGGCGCCACGTCATCATCAGCATTAGCGCAGGAGAAATGGGGGACGAGGTCTTTTATTAAGGAGAAATATTTCATGCCGGGTTTATCACCGGAAGATGCGGCGGCGCGTATAAAACAGACGGCGGAAGGATTGAGAGACATGAGGGAGATGTTGGACCATATGTCGTGGAGGTACGTTATATTCTACATAAGATTGAAACAAGCTTATCTCTCTCAGGATCTTACCAACGCCATGAGCATCTTGCCGGAGATTCGCCGGAATGATTACGTTCAGGCGGCTAATCAGTTAGTCCAAAACATGAGTGAGGTATAATAATAAGTTAAGTTAATTAATTTAGTCTAAAATATTATTTCATTTTTATAATTTGTTATATGTTTTTTGATGCATTAATAGTTGGATTATTACGTACGGACGCCAAAGGTGTACGAGTCATATCTCTATTACGAGAAGACATTAAAATCGATAGACGACGTTGTGGAGCTTCTTGCTTAGTTATGTTTTATTCACATTATATATATGGAGTTATGGACTCGTTGCATCATGTTACATTACAATGTTACTTTAAAGATCAAATTAAAGACCTTAATGTAGATTAAGACAAATTTTATGACTTGGTGTCGCGAGAGAGAGAGATAGCGGAATTAATAACAATAAGCATAAGCAAGATCATAGCACAGAAAGAACCGATGAGAGAACCCGAGATACATTCACAAAATCCATCAAATTGTGGACAAATCGGTGGCCAATTAGCGGTTGTGTTCCCCTTGTGAGCTAAATACACGGTGGCTGTCGCCGCAGACGCACCACAGCTCACCAAAGCCAGCATCACCTTGTTACATATTAAAAAAAACAGTTATCTTGTGTCACAAGTTAATGTTTGTCTTGTATCACAAGTTAATTAGCTATGTTCCATGCTTACCGTGTCGATGACTATCAAGATGATTCTTGTGGTTTTAGCTTTAGTACTTATGATATGAAAGATACTCACAGGTAAAGAAAGAATCAAATATCCACCAGCTACCGAGTTTGCTACCACGAAAAACCTACGAAAAACAAAACAACATGGTTACGAAAAACATACAAAATGATCAAATTATATTGAATCTCTTACATGAGTGTTGGTAAGTCGCTGTATTTAGCCTTAAGTAGTAGAAGCTGAGTCAAAGAGACAACAGATTCTTGTGTAGTTCCCATGGCGAGCGCGCTTCCTATAGTTCCGAAAACAGCAAATAGCCGAAGAAGGAATCCAAGAATCGATATTCCTTTCTTTATAACCAGCTTAGGCTCAAAGGTTATAACTTTTCTAGATGTTATTGAAGTTTCTCCAGCTTCTGTTTGCTTTGCTTCTTCCATCTTTTGTTTGTGTGTGACTGTTAGACAAAAGGGTTTGTGTGCAATTTATATGAATATATATATCCACTGAGAAGACAGTTCAAGAAGTGGGCAAGACTTTGAAATTATAATGAAGAAAAATTGTGAGAGCATAAGTATAGTAATCATATAAAGACAGAGAGTTTAGGTATGTTGCTGATGACATACAATGAGCAAAGATTATTTTGTTATCTTGTGTGTGTGTTATCTTATTCTTTACCTGCTCTAATTTGTTATTATATCCAGCAACAACCAATAGGAGTTCTCTTTTTTGGCATTATATACTTTAGTTTATCATCTAAATTATAAAGTAAATACTAATTAGGTTCTTTGATTAGTTTTCCTTGACTAAAAAAGTTCAATGAATTCATTTTTTCATCCAGAGAGAGTTAAATGCATTGCGACTTTTCTTTTTTTTTTTTTTTTTTTTTTTGACACCAAAAACCATCATATTAATATTAAGCTATCGGAAAAAGCTTTCTTCTGAGAAGCTGTCCGGACCGATGCTCATTTAAAAATAAAATACCACGGTTCTTGCTTTGCAAGGAAATCACCGGTGTTAGTACAACGAGAAATAAAACGAATACTAAATAATGGAAAAGATTTCGAGGTTGAAGAAATTCTCAAGCCTCCGACGCAAATGCAGGCCATCCTGACGGGTTGGAAATCATTGTGATCAAATCTTGACAGTCGGTAGCAAATCTTGAGAAAGGACAATCTTCATTCTTCATGCAATCCATCGCCCAAATTAGCCAGTGCCCAACTCGGTGTGGAGAGGGATAAACATCTTCTTATAGACATCATTCCCATTTTATAGGTTGAAGTTGAGGAGGGAACAATCCAACCAATGCCGCTAAGTGGGTCAGAACCGATCCAAGATCCATCAAATTGGCATTCCGGGATGGTGACAATTCCGAGGTTATCTGATGAAGAATGGGTATGATGGGTAGAGTTCTCTTCTTCCGGTTCTTCTTGAGAATTTGCTTGTCTCCAAGAGTTTGCTTCTAGAACGGCGTGGTCTACTATGTCTTGAGGAACATCCATCTTGTTGTTAAAAACGAAGTTATTTCTGTCTTTCCAAATAAACCATAAGATCCAAGGAAAGGCTCTTAGGACATCATGTTCAATTCCCCACTTTTCCGCTTTCCAAAAAAGGAAGTCAAAGTTATGGAACACCGAAAATTTCGGGAATAACGACGGTGAGGAAGGTATAGGGGATAAAGCCCAAACTTGACGAGCTGGGGGACATTCAAACAAGGTATGGTTGATAGATTCTTCATCCGCTCCACAGCGCGGGCATCCTTTATCCCTTCCAATGTGACGAGAATAAAGTCTGTGGCACGTAGCCAGATTTCCTGAGATACATTGCCAAATAAAATGTTTTAACTTGCGAGAAGTTTTTAGTTTCCAAACATGTGTCAGGAGTGTGTTAGCACTCGGTCCCTGAAAAGGGTGATCACAAATCTGACGAGAGAGCTCTCTCGCAGCCTGATAACCGGATTTTACTGTGTAGTTACCAGATTTGGTAAACGACCAGCTAAAACCGTCTCTAGAAAAGGAGCGACTCGGCCGAATCCCCAGGATAAGGGGAATATCGGTTGGGTCAAAAAGCTCCTGACTTTTGAGGAATTCAATCTCCTGGGATAAGGCGTGCGCCCACCTGGACGAAGGAGGTCTCGGCTTCAGGACTTTTGAGGAATTCAATCTGGCTCTTCTTGCGAAGCAACTTTGGAGATTGATCATGTTCCCCGACTCCCTGTTGAGCCGAGTCCTAAGGGGGCGATATTTTAAATACAGTCACCCGCTTAAAATAGACCGTTCCAATAGGCCCTCGTATGCTTGGAGGAGTATCATGGCGGCAAGACCGTTATTACTTTCAGGTCTTCGTAAGACAATAGGTTCAGGATTAAATACTCTCGTATGGAACGAACCTTGGGTGCCCGACACTCCGGCTAGACCCCCCAGGGCTACAAATGCCGTGCGCGATCCCCTCCTCCATGTTATGAACTTAATCGACCCATTAACGAAACAGTGGAAGGTAGACCGATTAACTGAGCTTTTTGGCATTGCGACTTTTCTTTAGTCCACAAATGCATTCAAGTATCAAAACTTTGAATCACATTAATTACTGTTTCACTATTTTACAACTCTTTTTTTTCTTTAAGAAATTACTTCATAAAATCATTTAAATATATTATTAAATTAATAAAGGTAAAGCAGCTCTAGATACAATAAACAGTACAGTAAAGAAGAAGAAGAAGAAGTATCTCCTTCTTTTCAAGAAATTAGGGTTTTTTCTCAATCGAATTCGCGGCACACGTTGGATCAATTTCTTTCTTATTTGTCTCTCCAAGTTTCGAAACAGTAAGCTCTTTTTTGCTTTACTTTACTTTTGATTCTAATGGATTTTACTGTCACTTAAAATTCGTAATTCATAGAAATCGAGAAATCTCTCTGTTTATGAATTTCGATAATGTGGGTTGTTCTTGTTCTCCTTCCATCTTCTTCGAGAAGAAAAAATGAAACCTAAAGTCCAGATCTTTGCTAGTTGTAGAATGATGAAGATATAGATTACTTAGCTTCCCTGTGCTTTCAGATTTCGATTTTTTTTCTTCTGTGTATTTGTTTTGTTTGGTTCTTATGTTGTAACTCTTGTTTTTATGATTGACTTTGTGGTGGTTTTTGTATATTTGATTACTCAGGTTTGCTAAGTTAAAGAGACATGGCACAAACCCATAGTATGTTTTTTGCGAGATCTTTCTCGTAGTTTATGGAGTTAAAGAGGTGTTTCTAAGCTTGATGGGTTTCTTAGCCAAAGTGTTCATCTAGCTAGTGAGATTAGTCAAGAATGGGTTCGCTTTGTTGCGTGGCAGCGAAATCAGATAGATCAAATTCTACAAGTGGGGAGTTTTCGTTTGGCACGCATGAACCTTATTGGAGGACTAATACAAGTTTCTCTCCTCCTTCGTCGAGATGGGACGTACATGGACTAATCGATGGTATCAGCTGTTATGGTTCTTCCACGTCTTCAAATGCTAATGTTCTTCGTAGTCCCGACCTTTGTCAGACTCCTCATTGGACACCTAATGATGCAACAAGAAGAAGTTTGTTCCATTTCAATTCACATTCTTCTCTCTTACTTGCTTTGATCTTTGTATCTTGTGTTGATATATTTGTTTTTTCGTTTCTCTCTGCAGGTCAAATTCTTAAGCAACTACACGGTAATACATCAAGAAACGTTGGTATCGGGTGTTCCTTTTCATCTTGCTCTGATATTGGTGACTCTGAACCTAACCGCGACTTCTCAAGCCGGCGTTTTTCCCTGTCCAAGCCTGTCCATCCTATACTTCACCTTTCTCATAATGTTAGAGAAACAACATCTGACTCTGCAGACGCCTGTAGTTGGAGCAGTGGTACCACAAGCAGCATCGATTCCATGGGTGTTGTTCCCGAGCCAGCTCTTGATTGGGGTAATAATAACTCTAACAAAGCGCTACAAGCAGCAGCTTCAAGTACATTTAAATGCGGATTATGCAACAGATACCTCTCACAGAAATCTCCATGGGGATCTCGGTCCATTGTAAGAAACAGAGACATGCCTGTCACAGGAGTGCTTCCATGTCAACACGTCTTCCACGCAGAATGTCTAGACCAATCAACTCCAAAGGCTCAGCGAGATGATCCACCTTGTCCGATATGCACCAAACACGAAGCAGAAGACTCCAAACCACACATTACTGTCCCGAGGCTTAAACCGCTTCGTGAAGATGGGCCATCTACGAGACCATGGGGCTGTGCTCAGGCTGGTGACTGCGTTGAAAGTGCTGTTAATGTGCCGCCTGGAAACACCGTGATAATGATAAACAGAAACAGGATAAGGAAAAGTCTGTCATTGAGAGGAAACTCAAGCAATGAATATCCGATGAAAGTCAAGAAAAGTAACTCATTTGCCATGGAGAATTTGACGAATCAAGTCTCACTTGTGCATTCTAGAGGGAAAGAGAAAGCTTCAGGGTAGCTATGGAGAAGCAAAAAGCAGGGAGATCAAAAAGATTTATTCTTTGACTCCTTTAACAAGTATTGGATCTTGGAAGATCAGTAGCTAAAAAGAGTGTAAAGTATTCATTTTGAAAGATCTGTAAGCATAATTTATGTAGGGCTTTGATTGCTATTTATCTTGTAAGTGACAAAAATTATGCAAGGAACAAAAGAGAATCATAATTATCTAACATGAGAGCGTAAATAGTGATCCATAAGTGCTCATCTCCCAAGTCTCAGACAATGTTGGTCTCTTTTCATAGAATTTTAGTTTCTCTTTCATGTTGTTAGTTTTGGTTTAAGGTTAATTGTTTTTTTAATTAACGTTGCTGCTTCATCCACTCATATTTTTAGTTGGAACCGAAAAAGCTAAAAAACCATAACTTTAAGGCATAGATATATGATTATGTAAGAAAATTTTCATAATTATCCAACAAAAGAGAGCATCATGATCTCTAACCATGCGCTCCTAATTTGCAACAAACTTTTGATTATTTGAATTATCTATTTTTCGACCATCTACTAATATCATTATGTCTACACTGTTAATGCCTTACATACTCATCACTTAGAACTCAAAACCTCTTCCATTATAAAACCAAACTAATCCCTTTTCTTCAGACAATACTTTTTTCTTTGAAATTCAGACTAAACATGTCTCCTCTTGTGTTTATCTTCATCATCTTCATGTTCATTAATATGTCACAAGGTACTAATAGAGTGTCTTTATTTCTAAACTAACTATATGTTTTTATTTTATTTTATAATGTTCTTTTTGATTTGCTTGCAGGGATGAAAATGCCTTACATGACCTCAGATCCTAAAGAAATCTCCGGCAAGTCATTCGATTACATCATTGTTGGAGGTGGAACCGCGGGATGCTCTTTAGCCGCGACTTTGTCTGATAAATTCTCTGTTCTGGTCATTGAACGCGGTAGCTCCCCTTATGGAGATCCATTGGTGGAAGAAAGTAAGTACTTTGGATACTCCCTTCTAAACACAGATGAATACTCATCGGTTGCGCAAAGTTTCACCTCTAGAGATGGAATCACGAACTATAGAGGACGAGTTCTTGGTGGATCCTCTGCTATAAACGGCGGGTTTTACAGCCGAGCTAGCCAAGAGTTTGTGGAGAAAGCTGGTTGGGACAAAGATTTAGTTCAAGATTCTTATAAATGGGTTGAGTCTAAAGTTGTCTTCATGCCACAGTTGACTCATTGGCAATCAGTTGTGCAGTTCGGGTTTCTTGAAGCCGGTTTAAACCCTTACAACGGGTATAACTTGGATCACAAGCAAGGTACAAAGATAGGTGGAAGCATATATGATGAGTGTGGGAAAAGACATACATCTGCAGATCTCTTGGGGTTTGGTCAACAAAACCGCATCACTGTTCTTTTAAACGCGACAGTCAAGAATGTAATCTTTGATGGTAACAAGACTCGCGCGGTTGGAGTTAGGTTTATCAAGAGTGATGATGGGAGCTCAAGTATGACCTATAAAGCTCATGTTGAGAAACACAGAGGCGAGGTTATAGTCGCGGCTGGGGCGTTAGGTAGTCCGCAGATTCTCCTCTTAAGCGGAATCGGACCCGAGGCTCACCTCAAAGATTTCGACATTCCTGTGACTGTTAATCTCAAAGAAGTAGGAAGGCAAATGTCGGATAATCCGGCGATTTCTCTCCTTGTTGACAGATCCTCTCAAAACCGCACACTCGAGCCGCCTCAAGTTGCAGCTATAGCAGAAGGTTACAAGTTCATACTCGAATCCGAGGTTCTTCCGACCAACATTACCACGACAAGAATCTCTATAGCAGCGAAAATCGCCTTCCCTAAATCGAAAGGAAGGCTAAAGCTAAACAGTATTAACCCTAGAGAGAATCCTTCAGTGAAATTCAATTACCTGGAGAGCAAGGAAGACCTAGACGCATGCCTAGAGATGGTTATGCTTCTTCAACGCGTAGCGAGATCAGAGACCGTGACGCTTTTCTTGGGAACACAGGCTCAGGAGAAGCTTGTGGAAAGTGATGAAGAGCTTAAGAGATTCTGTAAAGACAATGTGAGAACTTATTATCATTACCATGGTGGTTGTGTTGTGGGACTTGTCGTGGACGAGTATTATAAAGTCAATGGCGTGAAGAGGTTAAGAGTCGTTGATGGCTCAACGTTTGAAGAATCACCAGGAACAAACCCTATGGCTACGGTTTTGATGTTGGGTAGATATCAAGGAATCAAAATACTTAGAGAACGAGAAGCAGAGGAAGTGAAACATAAGAGACTTGTTAGTCCCAAACAACCATAAGAAGTTCCTTGTCATTCAAGAAACCAATCTTTGTTTTGTGTTATTTGTCGCAATGAATCATTTGAAACAAATAATTATCAATTTCATCAAACACTTTTATTGAAACTGAAAAGAGAAATTCAAGAAATAAGACAAAACCTATACACAACTTTAACCTAAGCCTCTGTTTCATCTCGAGGGTTCGAGTCAACGCCACCACTTTGACTTCTTATTTCGCCGCCGTTAACAGAGAATCCGATCAAAATCCCGACTTTCTTTCCCCCTTCTTCTTCATCAACAGGCATCTCGTACCTACACAAAGGACACGTGGCCTGAATCCCCAACCACTCCTCCACACACTTTGAATGAAACCTATGTTTACACGGCATCTCCGCCGCCACGTCACCGTCCGACCACTCCTCGAGGCAAATCGCGCAATTTCCTACTTTCGCCATATCCTCTCTTATAACGACACGTGGCATACTCTCTACAGACGATTTCGACGCCGGAGATCTCCCTTTTTTCCCTGAAACGTCGTCGTTTAAGAAATCGTCGAGACCCAAAACCGATCTGATCATAACCACCCTCCGGTTAACCGGATCGATTACGATCTCTCCCCGTCTCGTCGTCTGATCGGTAGATTCTTCTTGATTCTCGTCGGCTTCTCCGGCTAAAGCTAAAATCACAGGTAAGAATCGAGAGAGACCATCACCTCCTTCGATCATTCTCTGGAAGAAAGCTGCAAACTCTGCGAACTCTGTCTCCGACGACATCACGCCTTTTCAGAAAAAGGAGGAAACTTTTTTTTGTGAGAAGAAGAAAAAGAGCTTAATTTCTCGGGAAAATCTGAGTATGGAGAAGGAGAAACTGAAATATTTAGATACAAGCAGGGGAAGATAAAGCACAGAGATTATATATGTTAGCGAAGGTATTTACAGTATTCTATGAAGAAGCTGGCAAAAAGGAGAAAGCGAAGGTTACAGAAGAGTCTAGAAACATTTAAAGTTTTTTTTAAAAAAAAATTATTATTTATTATTCAAAAGCCTTATCCTCTTCTTTCACTAAATAACAAAATAAGGAAAAGATATTTAACAATGCTCTGCGAGTTTTGTCTTAAAATCGAATTTTCTATTTTTTATTAATTTCCCATTCTTGTAGAAGATACATCTAAAAAAAACCAATATTTCATTCCCTGCACACAAGGTGTTCGACAAAATTCCCCTGAGAAAATTTGTCTTTAACTTGGCGAAATATTGCGAATTTCGATGCTTTGCGAATGGTGTCTCGCATGGCTGCTATGAATTCTATCTCTTCCGTTCAGTTCAGAGTCTCCGACATTTTTGGAACTCGTCTGAATCCTTGTCCCCACTTCCCAATTCGAATAACAAGTAAGTGATTCAGATTCTTCTTCCATGTTATTGTCCTCTGTCTATCCTCAAGATGTTCACTGTTTCCTGCCCATTTGATTAGATATGTCCGTAAAGCCGTTCGTGATTGAAGCGAGAGGAAATTCTCGAGTAGAGAGTTCGAAAACTAGGAACCGAAGGATCAGAAAGAAGGTAACTTTCTAAAGGATGTTTCATATACGCACAGAAGATTGAATCTTTTTGCATTACTGTTTTTTAAAAGTTTATTTTTTTTTGTTTTTGGGATATAGTTCAATGGAACACAAACAAAACCAAGACTTTCGGTGTTCTGTTCTGAAAAGCAACTCTATGCAATGTTGGTGGATGATTATAACAGAAAGTGTTTGTTCTACGGTAGCACATTGCAAAATTCCATTCGTGGAGATCCTCCCTGTACTGTCATTGTAAGTTCACACAATTCAAGCATTATCTGAATATGTTGCCATGCCTGAAAAAGTTTGAAACTTGCATTAGTCGAATTTCGCTTTGATTTGTGTGGTGATTTATAGGATTTGAGGCATTATCTTTGTTTCATTTTACATTAATTGCTTCATTTTATATGAAGTTTTCGACATTAGGCTAAAATTTAGGGTCGAAGAAACTCGATGTTGAACGATTGGTTGCCCTGCATTTTTGTTCGGAAATATTGTGTAACCAAGGCAAGTCTCTGTTTGTGTTAAATGTATTTTAGGAAGCAGCGAAACGGGTTGGAGAGGAGCTCATCAAGGCATCTATAGAGCTCAAGATAAACGAAATATCATCTTATGATCGAAACGGAAATGCTCGTGGCGAAAGAATGCAAGCCTTTGAAATCGCAATCGCTCAACACGGGTTCTTACCACACTAGGTTAAAACACTCTATTCAAAGGACTCATGACAACATATTTATTACAAGAGCTTCTTACCTTTCACTCTCTTATTGAAAATAAACAAAAAAACACTCTTGTTTTCTAGGTAGTTAAAATCAGAAAGCATTACATTACATCTCACCTAGAGACTCCACACAAGAACCTGCCTTTGGCAACTTCGAAAACTTGATCTTGGAATCACATGATTTATCCGGAACATAAGGACACTGCACAAACTCTTTCGCGTAGTTGTCGAGGCATATGTAGATCTGGAATAGCTGCTTCTTCCTGTTTACATCTTCGTTGCATTCTATACCCGGTACAAATCCAACCACGCCCTTGATCGCGTTCTTGATCTTGTTTAAATCGTAAAACCCATCATTAGGTTTGATTCCTACACAAAAAAAAAAAACAATAATCAATCTTCTATAGCTTTGTTCTACGGTTTTATCTTCTTTCTTGTTTTAAGAACATTGTAAGTACCTTTTCGTCTAAGGATGTTGAGGAGATGGAGTTTTTGTTTGAACTTGAGATTGGTTTGGAAGTAAGAGTGTTGGTCGAAGACAGACAGCACGCACGTGCCGTGTTTGTTCCACTCGTGTTCCCATAGATTAGTCTCATTGCTTGGACATGAAAACACTCCCCACTCTGTCCACTTCTTCTCCATTTTGCGTACTAGATCTGTTACCTTGTTATTTTATTTGCAAAAGTCTATTTAGTTTTTCTTGAAGTTTGTATAGTATTTTCAAGAAAAAAAGGCACAACAAACCTTGGAGATATCGAAGAGATTGGTTTGGTCGCAAAAGGCAGGCCAAGTACCATTGTTGAACTGAGGCCAGAGTCCATGGATGATGAAATCCGACGCCGTTTCACCTTTCTTTGGAGGACAACATCCTTTTTGTGTATCGCATATTGCTCCTGGCCACTACCCATTCATAAAATATACAGTAAGAAGATGTAAAAAAGTATATATAAAATGTATAAAGATATTATGATATGTAGTGTAGATATACGTAATTGACCCAGTAGAAGAAATTGAAGTCTGGTGATTGTTGAAACGAAGAGACGACAAGGCTTTGTAAAACTAAGAAGAAGCTTAAGATGATGATTCCTCTCATGTCTTTATTGCTTTAATGTTTTTTCCTCTTTTTAACTTTTTTTTCTCCAAAACAAGATATGACAGTACTTCCTTATTTATACAAAATATGATTAGCTATAACCTTTTATTATTATCAATTTGTTTGTCCACTAGTGATTATTATATGTATAAAATTGACACAGAGTGACCAATATAATAAGAATGCTTGGGAGTTTTGACTTTTGAGTCATTGAATATAAGCACACCTTAATGATGATGATGCAATAACGTTCTCTGATGGGCCTTTTAATATTTAACGGAATTAATGGGCTATATATATGTCATGCCGCTTAACACTCAAAAGCCTTGTAAAGCTTTTTTCATAATTCCATTTGGATTTTTTGTTACTAAAATCAATAAAAAGGAAAAAAATATAAAAAAATCTGAAAGACATAATAATCAGTTTATTTTCTGGATTTACGTCCATAGAAATTCATATTAGCAACAAATAAGACAAGTAGATTAGCGTGCATTAATCACGTGTTTGACTATGACCCGACCCGATTTGTCCCCAACCTATTGGATTTTTTAATTTTATAAAATCAAAAACCTAAACCCATTTATTCTCCACTACGAAAAAAAGAGCCTTGAAACAGCGAACAAAGCTTCATCCTCCGGCGACGGTTCTAGCCACCGTCGAACTCCGATTACAAAACCAGGATCTGAACAATGCTGAAGTTTTTATTGGTAATCTATACGATTATATTCACCGGATGGATTCGAAATACCTCTTCCCGTTACAGCGTCGTTATCGACGCAGGGAGCTCAGGGACACGTGTCCACGTCTTCAAGTACCGGATCGAATCCGATAAACCGGTTTTCGATTTCGGAGAGGAGAGTTACGCTATCTTGAAGCTCACTCCCGGTTTATCTTCTTACGCTGATAAACCGGAAAGAGCAGGCTTTACGGTTAAGGAGCTCGTGAGTTTCGCTAAAGAGAGAGTCCTCCCTGAAGGAATGTTGAAAGAGAGTGAGATTAGGTTAATGGCTACTGCTGGTATGAGATTGCTTGATGTTAATGTTCAAGAGCAGATTCTTGAAGTTGTTAGAGGAGTCCTTAGAGATTCTGGGTTCAAGTTTAGAGACGAATGGGCTTCTGTTATCTCTGGTTAGTGAATGCGATTTTTCGGTTTAGGTTATGGCTTGAGAATGTTATGCTTTTATGTTTCTTTTGTTGCTCTTTTTGACTATTTGTTGTTTGGTTTTCTTGGTGTGGTTTGGTTTTATGTTGAAATTCTTGGAGAATTTTTGTAGGGTCTGATGAAGGTTTGTATGCTTGGGTTGTTGCGAATTACGCGCTTGGTTCTCTTGGAGGCGATCCGTTGCAAACAACGGGGATTGTTGAACTCGGTGGAGCTTCTGCACAGGTTTAGTCTCGTCCTTGTCTAATTTTTTGTTACCAAAAGCAGAACTTTGGAATAAGCTTCAAGTATGATTTTTTTCTTGTGAAATTGTTTTTAGGTGACATTTGTGTCAAGCGAGGTTGTGCCTCCTGAGTTTTCGCGTACGCTATCGTATGGGAATGTTGCATATAAGATATATAGTAAGAGCTTCCTACACTATGGACAGGTAACTTCTGAGAGCAGAGCATTTGCTTGTGTTTTCGTTGTTGCATCATCCTTCTTTAAAACTTTAAAGTTGTTTAATTGATCTTGTTTTTGACATTTAATCAGTATTTTTTGATAATGCTACTAACAAAAAGGGTTTTATGCTTTTGTTTATCTACAAGAAGCTTAATTCACTGTCCTCTCGCCTTGCAGAACGAAGCACAAGCAGAGTTATTGGAATCACTCAAGAACTCAGGTTAGTTGTAGAAAAAATCCTCAGATTAATCACTAATTTACTCAACTTAAAGACTATGAAAAATTAATATCTGCAGTTGTGAGTTTAAACAGTTGAAATAAACCTCATAAGATTGTTTCACTCCATACAGTTTCAAACTCAACAAGGAAAGCAATAGTTAATGACCCTTGTACTCCTAAAGGATATAAACCACTCAACGATTCATCCGAAAACTTAGCTGAAGAGAGTATACTTTCTGCCTCGCTTGAAGCTGCTGGTAATTTCTCACAGTGCCGTTCTGTTACATTAGCAATGTTGCAGGAAGGAAAAGGTAAAGATCATTTATTAGTATATCGCTGAATATCATTGCTTAAAGTGCCAATTTTCTTCATAAGCTTTGGTTACTTTTTATGGAACAGAGAAATGTCCTTATAAGCATTGTTCTATTGGAACAACATTTACGCCTCATCTTCAAGGAAAGTTCTTAGCTACAGAAAACTTCTACCACACCTCAAAGGTATAATAATAATCACATGAGTTCGTTTTTGGTCAGAATCAAGTTTTGTTTAAAACATGAATCTTATGTTTGTTTCTTTGTCTGAAACAGTTCTTTGAGTTAGAAGAAAAGAATTGGTTGTCTGAATTGATCTCAGCCGGGAAGAGTTTCTGTGGAGAAGAGTGGTCGAAAATAAAAGAGAAGTATCCGACAACTAAAGACAAGTATTTGGATGGATATTGCTTCTCATCAGCATATATTATATCAATGCTTCATGATAGTCTTGGTTTTGCTCTTGATGATCAAAGGTAAACTGTTACTTGCACAACTTCTAAGACTAATAACCAAAACATTTATGTTTGGTTTCGTATGCAGAATCGAGTTTGCAAATAAGGCAGGAGAGAAAGGCATATCACTAGATTGGGCGTTAGGAGCTTTTATACTAAATACTGAAAAATCCATTTATAATTACAGTGGTAAAACTAGAAAAATGATTGGCTTTGTCTAAAATAGCCAAATGTGCAAGTATATGATATTTTTTTATTGGTATAAAATTATCATGTTTACAATAAAAACAAAGTAAAATTATGTCATGTTGTATTGTACTTTAATTTGTGTTTTGCTACTATTGTCGTCGTTACATTTTTTGTGTGAAATAAGTCTACTCATAAAAACATGTATTTGTTGTTGATATATGTGGCGGAATGTGTAAAAATTTCGACATTTTAAAAACATATGTGACCTTACAATTATCTGAAATGCCAACTAAAATTCCAATACTATAGTTTCTTAAAATTCCAACTAAAATTCCAATACTATAATTAAATGCAACTATAGTTTCTTAACCTGAGTTCTACGCAAAAAAGCAAGTTGTCTACATAATTTAATTACTACTAATTGACTATTTACGAGTGATTTAAGCAACTAAGCTTTTTGTATTCCATATTTATGTAACCGAACGAAATGTATATTTATTATACTAATCAACAAAGAGCGTCTATATCTATTTTTCATTCAACATCGGTGTCCGGTTATATATATAGAAAATGTGGTAGACGTGAGACGTGACCATGTCTTTTTCCTTTTTTAAATATGTCTTTATTGAATAATTGACCATTTCTATATCTCAATGTTCAATAATTGACGTTAATATGTTTTTAAAACGTTAATGCGAGTTATATAGTATTCCAAGTGTGTGCTTATTTTACGGAATCTTATTCTTTTATACGTAGGTGTATCTTGCCTTTAGCCTTATCCGTTCTAATTGAAATACTGTTTTAACAACTCATTTCCATGATCTAAAATGTGTATTATACTCTTAAAATAAAAAAAAAAGTATCCTTGTCTTTAAATCATTTTCAGTATGTACTTATTAATCAAAACATCATAAACACTAAATCAAATAGATAACACTTGATCTTACTTAGGATATATAAAAGGCTAAGAAAACAATTCATTGGTTTTTGATAAGAAAATTGTAAATTACTGATATAAAACTTTGTCCATTACAAAATTTGTTTGTAAAAAGTACATCTTGACTTTAATTTCTTTTCTCATTTCTCAATAGTTTTTTTGTTTACACCAATCAAACAACTTTATAATTCCTACCTAACTATAATTCTATGTTGTCAATAATAATAGATTAATAATTATAAATATATAGTAGCTATAGATTTGTTGACAAAAACTAATAATACTACTAGATCGTCACCACTAGTAGCCGTTACAACGTATATAACTCTGGTCAACGGCTATAACTAACGGACCCCGTTAAATATTATCAAACGTCGTTAATCGTTCTCTCTCTTTCTCTCCCTCTTTTATTTTTATTTCTTTTCGCTATAAAAAGATACTTTCTATTTGCTTAATTTCCGGGGAAAAAAGTAAAAAGTTTCTCAGACCAAAACCACAAAAGCTCTTTGTGTCTCTGCTTAAACATTCCTCCCGATTTCTCCGCTCCGACAACAAATCTGTCTCTCGTCGCTATAAACCCATCTCTTAAAGGTAAGTTTTTTTCAAGATTTCACTATCTCTTTCTCTCTCTCTCTCTCTCTCTCTCTGTTTTTCCTCTGTTTGATTCAAGTCTGAATCATAGGTTTTTGATCTGTAATTAGGGGTTTTTGAAGATGAGTGATCACATGGTGATTTATGTGAATGGACTGGTTCCGATTATGAGATCAGAGTCGCCGGATCCGTCTGGTCTCACGGTGGCGACGGAGGATAATGCGATTGATGTATACGGCGAGGAAGAGGAGGAGGACTCGCTGATTTATACGGCGGAGTGTCGTATTTGTCAGGAGGAATCTGATATTAAGAATCTTGAGAGTCCTTGTTCTTGTAATGGCAGCTTAAAGGTAAGATTTTTGTAATTAACTATTTATTACCCATAAAATAAAAATTTGATAAAAATATGTTTTTTTTATTTTTTTTTAATTTGAAACAGTATGCTCATAGAAAATGTGTTCAACATTGGTGTAATGAAAAGGGAGACACTATATGTGAGATATGTCATCAGGTATATATATATGTATAGAACTTATTTGATTATGTTTGTTATTATCAGAAAAATTGAATCTTGTGACATACTTTTAAACTTATGTGTTATGTAGCCATATAAAGATGGATACACATCTCCACCACCTCAAGTTCAATCTGAAGAAACTACTATTGACATTGGGTATGAATATGATCACTTTCACATTTTTGATATGCATACTATGTAAGTGATTCTGACTTGTTTGTATGTATTGTAGTGGAGGATGGACAATCTCAGGTTTGGATTTGGATGATCCACGCCTTTTAGCGATCGCAGAAGCTGAAAGACAGATCTTAGAATCGGAGTACGATGATTTTACAGCTTCAGAAGCTAATGGAGCTGCTTTTTTCCGCATTTCTGCTCTCATTGTAAAGCCTATATCTTCTCAACAATATTCAATCACTGTAAAATATTTTACTAAATCCTCTCTGTTCTTGCAGTTGATGACTCTTCTACTGCGTCACGCACTGACTATACCAGATTACTCAGACGGTGAAGATGACTCTTCTTCGATACTTTCTGTAAGCTTAACTCAAGTTTCTGTTTTTTTCTTGTTATGAAAGCATCTTCAGGAAGTTTGATAAGAGTTCTAACTCCAAACAATACAATCATTCTTGTCTTTGCAGCTTTTCTTACTCAGAGCTGCTAGTTTTCTTCTTCCTTGCTACATCATGGCATCAGCTATTAGTATACTGCATCGGCGTAGACAAAGACAGGTCTGGTTTAACCACACTGCAAATATCATTATGACAGTCTTTAAGGACATAATGACTGAAGCTGGTTTTTTTTGTCTGAACAGGAAGCAGCAGCCTTGGCCACTCAGTTTGCGTTGGTGATCAGCTCGCGGCAACCTAGAGCCGTCATTAACTATTTGTCAATGGAGCCATGATTAAGAGTTTCTGTTTTTGTGCATTTGGATCAATTCAAAGTGTTATTTATGTTTTTTTTAGAATGTAGTATTAAGTTTTTCAGTAACATGTTAATTGGAAGACAGAGCATTAACAAATCTGTGTATAGTTATTTTTCCAAAAAAAGTTCATAGATAAGGCTAAGTATCACAATATATTAACTTGACCAAACCTCAAATAGTTACATAAAAGTTTGCCGAATACGAAAATATCACATAATGTAGCAAAGAGCAGAGCTCAGAGCTAGCTTGCCTGCAATAGTTCCTTAATGTCATACCCTTGAATCTACAGAAAACAGAACAAAGACAAAAAAAAACATAAGTTAGGAGTTGATCTGTCCTTTTGAGATTATAGTGTTCACAGGAATGAGTTATATACCTGAAGGAAAGTGAGCAGCAAAATAACTCCAGAGTTCCAGAAACCGTGTATGAGCATTGGGGTGATGAGATTGCGGGTTTGCGCATAAGACAGTCCCAAAACCGATCCTATAAAACCAGACGAAAACAGTTCCCAATTTTCAAGTCAGAGATGTTTACAAACATGAGAGTTGTTTTGAGTTATGTTCTTACCTAGCATAAACAACTGCGGGAATTCACCGGGTGTGAGGTGGGCAAGGGCAAACGCAGCTGAGCTGATAATGATCGCTATCGGTGTTGGGACCCTGAAATGGAAAACCAAAGACTAATTGTTATTAGCTTTTGTTAAAACCCGAAAAAATGAGAAGAAGACAAGAGGTAATAATACCATTTGGTAAGAGAGACCATGAAGAATCCACGAAACACGGTCTCCTCAAGAAGTGGAGCAAGGATTCCAGTTATGCCCACTAAGCTCAAAGTGCTGTACATTACAATCATTTATAGGTACTGTGATTAAATCTAGTATTAACGCACATCGCAATATTCATTGGTTTGCAGATATACCTTATGTTGGAGGATCCAATTAATGGGAGAAGTTTCATCAAAGAGTCTACCTGAAAACATCATATTAGACTCATAGTATCCACCAGATACTTCAGAAGAAGAGAAGATAATATATGCTACTGAATTCTCCTAACCTCTCGTTCGGGTGCCTCTGTCTGGAACAATGATAAAACAACACCTGTCAATGCAATAGCACCAACAGCACCTACCAGACCGATTCCACCCCAAAGAAGCCATCCTTTTTGCAGGTTTAAAGGTTCTCTTAAATCTGAAGATCGAACAAAAGGCCAAATACCGATAAAAGAACAAACAGCGTAAGACCAAGACAATGTCGATAAAAAAAAGAGAGTAAAGTACCATAGCGCAAAATATCTTGAGGAAGTGGCTCGAAGGTTTTGGCAACAGTGAATATGATAGCAAGTACAGCTGCTGTTGTTAAGCTGCAAAATCATACATAAAGCATTTCAATAACTTAGGAACTCAAAGAGAGGGAGAGCTAAATTGGCAATGTAAAGTCGGCTAAAGCACTAAAATGCTATGATCAGATTACATTTAAAGAGCGTGGGATATGTAATAAGACTAAACAAAGAACAATAATAGCTTTTGAGTACCCTTGATCCAAGAACAGAATCTCCGCCTTATCGTCCAAGGTCAGTTTCTCAACGTCGATTCCTAAGAAGGGTATTACAGCCATCTCTGTTAATCCTGTCAAAACAAAACTGCCTGGGAACTAAATTAATCTCAATCCTTACATTTATAAGTTGAAAAACAACCAAGTTTGTAATCACTGAACAAAACAGTGAGTCTCTCTTTCAGACCAATCTCTACTAATCCAATCACATGTATCCTAAACCACAGTCTAGGTTGTCTACCTCAAATCCAACCCTAAAGCTATGAATTGACCTGAGAAAAGGGAGATAGAGTACCTTAAAGCACAAGCAAGAGAAGTCAAAGAAACTGTCTGCCATTGCCATGGAACTTCCCATCTCTCAAGTATCGGCCACTCTGAGCTACCTCCCTCCTGTAACTAACAAACAAAACCAATCATAAAGTTTAAACCTTTTCCTTAAACCAATCTATTATCAGATCAGTAGTTACCTTTTCCTCTCCTCCAGCTTTCAAAACTCCCGATTTCCTCCGATTAACCGTAATTAACCGGCGGTTAGCAAAACCAGAAGATAACCGGGCCAAACCGGCACGGTTATAAGTCTTCTGCAGAATTAATCTCCGGGTTTCGGAGATGCAGAAGAGAGACGAAGATTGAGATAAACACGATATTATCTGCGAAACCATTGTATTTGTTTTTCTTCTGTCCTTTAAATTTTCGACCAAAAAAAGCTAATGAGGAAGAGGATAAGATCCGACCAAAACGGGTCGGGTATTAAAACCCGAATTAATATGCTTATTTATTCATGGGCTTGATAGTCTATTTATGTAATTAAAGGCCCAAATCGTTAACTCATAACCAAAAATCTTTGTCGGTATGAAACAAAATAAATAAATACATCCCTCGTGATTTTAATTTGTAATTTTGTTCCTTAGGAGAATGATATCCACTTATTTTCTTATTCATTTAATAAATATTCATTTTCTTTTATAACCAAGACAAAAAAAAATAGTTATTATATTTTGATTGCATTAGCACAGAGCCACTGGCAAATTGGCCTTATTGAACAATCGAGACCAAAAAAAAATAAGATTCAGAGAAAACCAATAACTTCCACATTTTCTTCTATTTATACTCAAATCTAAATAATATTTGTTACAAAACAATATAAAAATGGTAAGTTTAACTTCATCTTCTTCAACGCCAAACACATCTTTTGATTTCATGATGAGCAATAACAACAGTAGTAGTCTCTATGGTCCTTTCTCTTCTACTTCTTCTTCTACTTCTTTCTCTTACTTGACAAGCAAGGAAGACGCTCTTACACAGAAGAAGCTTGTGAGTGGTATGAACATGAACAAGAACATGAATCAAGAAGAGGATCTTGATGTTGTTGGAATCAGCAAGAAAGCTTCTGAAGATTTGGAGATAAGTGTCTTTGGAGCTGAGAAATACTTCAATGGAGATATGGATACAGACCAAAGCCCTAGACTTGTGTCTCCTCTGTCCAATCCAGAAGTTTCAATAGAGAGAATCTTTGTTGGTCCGAAGCAAAGCTCGAAGAATTCATCGAAAACACCGAGTCTTAGGTCTGAATCTAGCTGGAATAGTCAGAGCTTGTTGCTTCAGAACAAACTAGATATGAAGAAGATCAAAAGCAGCCCTAGCTACAACAGTTACTTGCAAGACAAGGTGAGTAACAAGAAGAGTTTTCTTGCAAATCTTGGATGTAAATGTGTTTGTTCTAATTGGAACTCAGTGGATGTTGTCGAAGAGAAGCGTAAAAGCTCTGCTTTGAAGAAGATCAAAACTCAATTAAGCTTCTCTGCAAACCTAAGCTCAGAGATGAAGATTCAACAACAACATCAAGAAGCAATGTTAGAGCAGAGGAAGTCTCTTGAGATCTTTGGATCTCCTCTTTTAGATAAGAGAATCATTCAGAAGAAGAAATTTCCATGGGAATACTCCGCGAAAGCGGAGGAACATGGTTTCTCTGTGAAGCATCAACAAGAAGAGGAAGATGGTAGTGTAAGCGATTTAAGTTCAGATCTTTTCGAGATAGAGAGCGTAACAGGGAAAGCGAAACCCTTTCTTGAGAGACAAGGAAGCAACGAATCAGAGTCGCCTAATGGTTATGCACCAAGTGAAGTAAGCATAGCTTGGAGTGTAGTAACAGCAAGTGTGGCTGATTACTCTGTTATGTCTGAATGTGCGACTAGTCCTGTCAAGAACCGATCTTTTCAGATTCCTCGGATCCCTATGACCGCTAAATCAAACAGAGAAACCGCGCCTCAGAGACGGAAATCTAGCAGTGGCGGTTTGTTATTGGGATGCAAGAGTCATAAAGCTGTTAGGGTTTCAGGTGATTCATACACAAGCATGAACAGAGCACCGAGTTATGTTCCGAGATTCCCTGTTGAAGCTAATCCAACGAGTATCGAAACACGGAGAAAGATAAGCAGTAGTTCTGTTTCTTGCACACAATCTCCTTTTCTGTATATTTAGTTATGCACACAAAAAAAACCCTGAGATCCTTATCTTTACATGTAATGTCTTGTGAGTGAAAACTGAAAAAGTATTTGTTTTGCTAATACCATCTTCAAAGTAGTAAACTTGAACATGATAATTTTGCGTATTCTAGAAGATAAACGAGCTTGATTTAACGGGTTTATTAAGGAAAGATTGCCCCATAGAGGACTGCAAATCAATCTTAATCATAAACCAATCCACAAAATAAAAAGGTTTTCATTGCCACAAAAGAGTTAAAGATGAGATGTGATCCAAGAACTTGGTCATGTGAACACTAGAAACTTGTTTTTAATCTTCGAATAAGACATAGCCAAAAGAATGCAATACCATGTGGCCTAATGAAGGTGTGATTGTAACCTTTTGCTGACTCAAGGAGACATGTTTTTAATGGAGCATATGGAGACTAGTCACAGAACACAATGGGTCCATCTCATTGTCATGTGCTTGGTGTAATTAAGAATAGAAAGGTACCTGATTAAGGCTTAGATTTAACAGGTTTAAATCAAAGTCCGTACGGGTTGCCTAAAAGAGTCATTAATGAGGAAACTCAAATCAAAATCTGATGACAGTGTTGTTTCACCTAACATGTCTTAAAAGCCAATCCAGAATCTTTTGGTGCAAAACTCATCTCTCAAGACCATGTGGTTGATAATGAGATAAAGTAGAAGTAGAGAAAAAACCTTAACTGTATCATTGATGATGATATGTCTCAGTAACCAACTCCTGAAGAATGTTAGGTTTTCAGACAAAGATTGATTGTAATATAATCAAATTCTCAGCGCTCACCAAGCTTGATCCTTTCGAGAAACAACACTAGAAAACACCAACCTTGTCTCAAAGTATCAATGGATCTTAAAGATAAGTATTGTATCCTTTTCAAAGGCCCAGTTCTGCAATAATTCAGTAACCCCCTTCGTTGGTCTACGAAGCTGTGACTAATAGTTACAACATAACCAAGTTTCCATGTGCAGAGGATAAGAACAACAAAAGCAAGAATACCTTTTACATAAAGAAAGAACTCACAGGTCTCAAAATCTGAAATTATAAGCCAGATAATAGAGAATATCTCAAGTTTTGGCTATTACAAAAGTGAGTTTTTACTACTAGCTTATACAGAAACATATGCCCGTAGATCGAACAGGAGAGATTTGAATTGTATGTACAGTTACAAGTACACAAAGGTTAAAGTGGTTCTCTTGCAAGCAAATGATAAAAAGAAAAGTTACTCATCTTTGGATGCTTTGATTGGCCGTGTCTCAAATCCTCCGTTGGCTCTTTTCTCAAGTGAATAAGGCAAGTAAGTACCGAGAATCCGATCCCACACGACAAAGAATGGCTGCGAGAAATTGTATTTAGTTCCATAAAGCTGGTGGTGAACGTCATGGTAAGCAGAGTTGTTACTGAAGAAGATGTGAAATGGGTTCCCCGGGAGCCATAGTCCACAGTGATCATCCACTGTCTTGATGGTAGCGAAGGAGAAGAAGAATATAGCGGTTCTTGGAGACATACCAGACAATAGGAAAGACAAAGCACCACCAATAGTGTCCAAGAGAAGTCCTTCTAATGGATGGTTATACAGGGCTCCATAAGCATAAGGCACGATAAGGCGGTGATGCTGAGAATGGATGTGCTTGTATAAGAACTTGTTGATGTGCATATATCGATGAATGAAGTATTGCCAAGTGTCAATTACAAGCATAGCGACGATAATTTGCCTTGCGAGAAGCATAAGAGAGAAATGATGCGTCACAGCAGCATCTTCATCACTTCCTGTTATCTACAGAGAGAAACCAATCTCAGGTAAAATAGCAAAAAAAAGGATGCTTTATGTTGTTTATATATCAAGATGTGTACCATAACATGAGAAATATAAAACCCTGAAACGATTTCTTCTAATACAGAGAGAAACATCACAAGCTTATGACTAGCTAGAAAGTTCAAGACAAACAATATAATGGTCTACATTGCAAAAGAACAAAACTTTACACATATGAAAGATGAAGAACACACACTAGATGCAATGTAAGGCCATGAGTTCAAGAATCTCAAGAGAAATAGCTACAAATCTTCCTTGGACCCAAGATTCTAACAAATCATCTATCTAAAAAACAGCAAGAAACAGGAGATTCAACAGCTTCAGGGGAAACAAAAAGCTAACTCCTTTTTTCATAGGCCTAATGTTCAAAAGATACCTTGAAGAGAATAACGGAGATAATGGCTTGAAGAATCTGTTGAAGAAGAACGCCCTTGACGACGGCTGATTTGGTAACGAGATTCTTCTCATCTTCGTCTACCTTAGAATGCAATCTGTATCTCTCCATAGATCCTAAGCAAATGTAAAACCCTGAATACACCCAATACACCAGAATCGGCACGAACGTGCCCAGAAATTCATCGGAGATCTCGAAACCCAACAACATCTCTTAAAGTCTCTATCTCTCTCTCTCTCTCTCTTCCCCAAATCAAACGAATCAGAGACAGCCTAAGGAAAATCGCATCCAGTCTTCGCTGATTTCTGCCTCCTCGAGAGAGAAAGAAGATAAACCAACGCGAAGAGATTAGAATCTTCCTCGTCGATTTGTGTTTTTTTGTTGTCTATCTCTCTCTTCGTCGTGGAGAAGAAGAAGAAGAAGAAGAAAGAGGAAGAAGATCTATAATTATGATATTTCTATTTTTTGATATATAAGGTGGGACCCGAATATTCGGAATATATCACGTGGCTTAAAAAAGATAGGCAAAGGCGCCAACTGTTTTTTATTTTTTAACGTGTGCTGCTAATGTATTATGGTGTTATTAATAACTCATAATGTGAATAATAAACTATGATTGGGTTTAGTGAAATTAAAAGTCCAAGGGGAACACATGCCAAAAGTAGCATGAAGTCAAAAAGAAACAAAAACATAATCATTGATTTGCATCTCTGTACAATTTTGGAGATATTTGGTGGCAATAATTTGTATTTTACTTAATTATTTTTTTGTTAAAGGGTTTACTATTGAAAAACATAATTTAAAATACAAGCAATGACACATGAGTCAATTTAGTGAAATAAAGTTTGAGAAAATAGAAGGAGAAACTTCAAAAAGAACTTTACCCAACGTCTAACTACATATGAAAAACGACATCGGAGTGAATAAGAGAACTAGCATGAGTCACCTCTAACAACACTCAAATACCGAGATATATTAAAGAATTAACTAGATAAAGAAGACATCACCGATAATTGCCCCTAGAGTTTTTGACTCTAGTGCCCTTCCCAGCAACAATCGTCCAAGTCTCTTGCATCTTTTGAGTAGGTTTGATTACCCTTCCTCCCCTAGTCTTTAGAAGATATTCTTCTCTTTGACCATCTTCATCCTCCATAGGAGGTTCATGAACTGGAGAAGTGAATGTAGGGTTTGTACATGCAGATGTACTCCCTAAATGGTTATCATACTTGTTTAGTTGTAATGGGGTTGATTCCATTAAATTGTTGGAAAGTGGAGCAGCTTTTGTAAGTGCTACAATAGACGTTGTTGGAGTAGTTGTTGAGTTTGACATTCCTTGTCCAAAGACAAAGCTTGCAGTGTGTAGAGGTGGTGAACCTGATGCTGACTCAGGTGATATAATGGAAGAAAGTTGTAGTGTCTTGAGCAGCTCTTGTTCCCCCGAAATAGGTAACAATTGTTGAATACTTTGTTCAATAATTTCATGAGAGGGCTGTTGTAGGAAAGATTCCCCACTCACAATTTCGCAGGGGGTAATAGGAACATTTGTAGAGGCACTTTGAGAAGTCAAAACACTTTGATCAACCGGGTCAAAAGATTGAGCCTTAGGATCAAGTATTTTTTGAATGTTTACCACTGGAATGGAGCTTGATGGATCTTTAGTAGCTTTAGGAATATTCACAGAGTCAGCAGATAGAAGACACCTCTTCTCCTTATGTCCCAAAGAACCACATCTCTCACATAAAGAGGGTATCCATGTGTACTCTACTTCTACCAAGAATATGTTCCCTTGATTGTCATCTAATGCTATGAACTTAGGGAATGGTTTATCTAATTCTACTTCTACCAAAATCTTAGCATCGCCCATAAGTGAAGGATCTAGTTTGGGCTTATGGGTCTGCATTGGTTCGCCTAACCCTGAAGCAATATGACTTATACCAAGTCTAGAATAACAAGAATCCGGTATATTCTTAAGATTAACCCAAACTGGCATTGTTGAGATATCTTGAGCAACAAAAGAATCACTAGGAGCCCATGGTGCTACAAACAAGAGACAATCGTCCATATGCCACAAACCACGTTGAGTAACCCATTGTCTAGTTAGTTCATGAGGTATATGAAATAGGTAAGTTGATTCCCCGACCTTCCTTATCGATATTTTACAGTTCCTACCCCATAAGCGATTAGCCACTGCATATATTAAGCCTCCAGGAGGACTAGCACATCTATAGAACTTCCCCATTACGTATTCTTGATGGTTCTCTGGTCCTAGTTGTAGTACTTTGGAAGGAATAGTTACTTGAGGCGTACCATCAATCCTGTAGGTAGGATTAGCTGCTCGGTAAAGGTTCCTTGATGCAGGATTCATTTTTGCAGCCCACGGGAAACGGAGACTACCATCCTCCTTCAGAAGCGGTGGAGGAACTTTGTCAACTGGGAGTTGAGGCATTGGGTTTGGAATTGATGTTCTTTTCTTCCTAATGTCGTCTCTCAACCCATTAGCCAAAGATGGCCAAGCTGATTTCGGAAGCTGACAATTAGTCTGTGAAATGTTTACCTTTGGCGCGCTTGGATCTGTAGGAGTGCTTGGCCTAGAGAAGTGAAGAGGCTTCACCCAAGCTCCTAGAGTGGGTGTAAAAGGGGACAAAAATTCTTCAAACACATGATGGTCCTCACCATCAGATGGAGTAGTTGAAGCTTTAATCCCCACATTTTGGTTTAAATCAGTATTATCAGTGATGATAGATTTCTGAACAGCTTCGGTGGTATAGATCTCTGCTACATATGAGACATGAACATCGGTTTCTATTGACGATGGGTGAGGTTCGATTGGATCTACTTGAGTACACGAGTTCGGTGGTTCTAGTAGAGAGAAGGAATTAGCAGAGACTTCCATTACCGATTACGGAGAACGGAACGAAGCCGGTGAACCACCGATGAGAATAACGGAGGCGATTTAGGTTTTGTCGATACAAAGAGATTTTTTTCTAAAAAAGTTGTTTTTACTTGATTATTTACTTAGGGGTTTATTCAATCAAAGATTTTAAATGATTTGAGTTAAAATCTCAAATCATGTGTTATTCAAACAAGAATTTTAAAATGTCTTATAAAATCCAGTGTTATTGAAAAAAATTAAATGATGGATTTTAAGTGATTTTAAGTGATTTCAATGTGTTTTAATATATTTTTTTAGTTAAAAATGTAAAGACTCAAATCACATGTATTAGGTGGGATTTCAATGTGTTTTCATAAAAAATCATAACAAACTCTATAATTCATCAAAATCATTTAAAAACTCATCAAAACTTAAATCACTTCAAAACATTGTTTGAATATACCCCTTACACTTTTGTTGTCACATTTACTTGCAACAATTCATATTGGAATTTTCCATGATATATGTTTGATTTCTGACCCATACTCGAAATAGTAGCGAAAACATAGCCAAATGTAAAGTATAAAGACTGTTATGAAAAAGAAAATTACACCCAAAAAACAATAAAAAATGGAACAAAGACAAGTAATGATGAATCTCAAGTCTTTAAACTAGTGCACAAGATGAACATGTCATGATTCAAGATGTAAAGAAGACAACTTTGGGAGGGCCAAAAATGTGGAGGCTAAGGCAAGACATAATGTAATCTTTCAAGACTCTGCTTTTGTTGTCGGCTCCAAAGATGATTCTTCAGGGCCTCCAGTTCCTTCAACAAGCTGGTTTAGGACAGAACATCGAAAAAACAAGAAATGTGTTATCTTAAGTCTGATTAGAGTCAGTTAGTGAATGAGATTAGAGAAGAAAGTGAAACATACCAAAGAACCAACTTGCTCATAGGCTCTCATTACTTTTTGATCTTCTTCATATTCGTATCCCAATTGTAGAATCCGTGGTCCGTTGACTGACCAGAACGCTCTTCGGCCTGCCTCCTACAATACCAAAAGAATGTTTGACGATATTTGAGTGTACAATTTGGAGGTTTCGGGTTTGATGAGTTCTTAACCGAAATTCAGAAAGAAAAAGAAAGTGAGATGGTGAATAGTTTGTACCTCTAGGATGATCAAATATATAGCTTCGAGTGTCTGAACGCGGATGTCGGTATCAGTAACTGGTTCTCGGTCGATGGAAAGCGCACTTCCAAGCTCAGGTGGCATTTTCGAGACATCTTGCTCACTGTATATCTACAGAAAGGTAATACCCAGAAGCCAAAAACAGTTATCATGTAAAAGAAAACTAACTTTTTTGCTGTGAAGTATCAGCTGTAAAACAAAATTGACAAACCTTACTGCCAGCAACTGGTAGGAGCAGAGCGGGCCAGAGAAACTCTGATATCAAGAGTATATTCTGAAGCTGGTTCTTGGCTTCGAAAGAGCAGTTACGAATAGTTCCTGCAACCTGATAACCGGTAAGTATAATCCATAAAATGTTAAGGGTCAGATTCAGCGACAAGTTCATTAAAGAGTAATACGCCAAACTCTTTTGAACATACCCCTTTCTTACGCAATTGATTTGTTGAATCAAACTGCCTAATAATCTGTTTTAGTAGCCCTCTCTTTGGCTCAAGTAACAGTTTTCTCCCATCTTCTGTTTTCGATATGTTGACAAGGATTGATCCAACATGCTCAAACTGATCATCTGGTTCATATATAAGCCAAAACACCCACCAAATTAATCCCTATTTTTATTGGTTAGAAAATACGAAGAGTAAAGAGTTAAGACCATACCAGCAGTTTCTCCAGAAGACCTACAAAATGACCTAACAAGCTTCATGATATGTAGTCCATACATCTTGTCGTCCTCAATCTAACAAAGGCGTAAAGTTTTACATGATTAGCTACCTGAACTCACCATTAGACTAACAAAAAAAAAATAAAGCACAAAGATAAATGACCTGAAGCAAGAACGAAACGCCGTCATCCAACTGAGTAAGATTAACAAGAAGCATAACAAGCAATCTAGTAATACAAGACTCCGGCTTATACAACATCTCCATGGCCACTCTAATGAAACCAATAACAATCATCTTCTTAGCCAATTCAGAGTTCTGTGAAAGATTCACAAGAGCCTGAGCTGCTGGCTCTGAAACTTCCTGAAAAAAAAATCAAACCCAAACAAAAAAGTTTCAATCTTTATCAAATACCGATACAAACCCAGAAGATTTCATGTTAATTAGATTCGATTTCAAAAGGACCTTGCTTTCACATAGAAGACGAGACAGTGAAGGAAGAAGAGTCTCAGAATACTTGGAAAGAGATTGTAAACCTTCTTCAGAACCAGTTAATCCACTAACAATTTCTACAGCAGCTTTCTTCACCTACAACGAATTGTTCCTTTATATAATCAGAATACAAATCAGAAGAAGAATCTAAAAACAAACGTAGTTAAAAAGCTTACAGATGGTGAAGGAGACGACAAAAACTCGACAAGCTCTTCCAGCTCCGTTGCCATAATCTCTGGTCTCTGAAGAACAACTTCGCCGTAGAGAGAGAGAGAGAGAGAGTTTCAACGGCTGGTCCACTGCGAGCAATATCTCCGCCGACGAACGCGACAATCGTCAGGGTTTTTGTTCACACGACAAACCAAACACTCCGAGACGATTCAGAAGGTTTAATAAAATCAGTAGAAACTACAAAACAGCCCTCAGACTAAGCAAAATTTGCATAAATAGTCCTACTTTTAAGAGAAGTTACAAATTAGGCGTCCAACTATTTTAAATAGCCTCCGTTTTATATATGGGCTTTTGAGGCCCATTAGTTATGAAACTGCCTCCGAAACTTTTGTTGACCTAGAAAATTCAGATCTATAAATAGACATTATATTTTCTTCGAGCAGCCGCGCGTTCCTGGCAAAGGAAGAAGAAGGAGAGACGCCATGGGAAGAAGTAAGTTTCTTCGATCTCTCTCGTTATTGTCTGTGTATTACCAATTTTGATTTCGTGATTTTATATATGAGATTTATTACACGAATCGATTCATTTTTTGTTGTTGTTCTGTCATGATTTGATCCGATAAAACAATGTTAGCTTAAAACAAAAATCGTGAATAATCGTTGTAGGACCAGCTAGGTGTTACCGTCAGATAAAGGGTAAGCCATACCCAAAATCTCGTTACTGTCGTGGTGTGCCTGATCCCAAAATCAGGATCTACGATGTTGGTATGAAGAAGAAAGGTGTCGACGAGTTTCCTTTCTGTGTCCATCTTGTCTCGTGGGAGAAAGAAAACGTCTCTAGCGAAGCTCTCGAAGCAGCGCGTATTGCGTGTAACAAGTACATGGTGAAATCAGCTGGTAAAGATGCTTTCCATCTGAGGATTAGGGTTCATCCTTTCCATGTTTTGAGGATCAACAAGATGCTTTCGTGTGCCGGTGCTGATAGGCTTCAGACCGGTATGAGAGGCGCTTTTGGTAAGGCTTTGGGTACTTGTGCTCGTGTTGCTATTGGACAGGTTCTTTTGTCTGTGAGGTGTAAGGATGCTCATGGTCACCATGCTCAAGAGGCGCTTCGTCGTGCCAAGTTCAAGTTCCCTGGTCGTCAAAAGATTATCGTCAGCAGGAAATGGTATATACATTGTTTAAAGATTGATTCTTTTTTGTTGGGTTTTTGAATCGTTTTCTTGTGTGGCCATAGTAAAACTAACTCTTCAAGTTTGTGACTTTTTGTTTCTTAGGGGCTTCACGAAGTTTAACAGGGCAGACTACACGAAGTTGAGGCAAGAGAAGCGTGTCATTCCCGATGGTTTCAATGCTAAGGTATCGATAATGCGTAATTGAATATGATTACACTTTTAATTATTGAGTTGTGATCAAAGTAATAGTGTCATCGATGGATACATATTTTGTTGTTGTATTGAACAATGTTTTGGTTTCTTTTTGCAGTTCCTCTCATGTCATGGACCTTTGGCTAGGCGTCAGCCAGGAGCTGCATTTTTGCCAGACCACTATTGAAGCTTCGGGGTTTTTGTCTCCTCTTTGTTATAATAAGACTTTTTGCTTATCCTTGAAAGTATTGTTTGAAGTTTTTTGTTGGACACAATCTACAATATTCCAAATCGTTTTGTGACACTTTTGTTCCTTTGAAATGATAATTGTGCCTTTGGTTCTGGCTATTTACCCTTTTATTGCATCTTAAAGAAAAGATTATAGTAAGTTGGTCAAATAAGTTGTCCAGATTGATTGTGTTTGGTTCTGTAATAAAATACTGAAACGTCTTAACAGAGATGTTTGATCAAAGGTGCGTAGATTAGGTGATTGTCCTCCGATTATTTATGTAATTAGCCTTAAATATTCAAATGATAAAGACATAAACTACATATCAAATTCAGATTCATCCCACCATTTTTATGTGGAAAATCCATTTTTGTTTTCTACTTTTGAAATGATTTATTGCAACCATTTTCTGAAGAAAGAGCCAAAGATTGATGAATGATAATATATACAAATATTCCTTGAAATAACAACCAAAAGAAGAAAACATTGTATCGAGCAAAAACAAATTTTAACAACTTTAACAGAACTGAAAAAAGCTCTTCAGAAAGAACCTATTGAAACCAAAATGATTGTATTGAATTGAGTTATAATTTTATAACCAAATAAATAACAAAACAGACTGCAACTTCCTCAGCAGCAGCAGCAGCCAAGAATCATGTTTCCAATTTTTTTCAAAGATCTTCTGAAAACGAAAAAAATGTCTGAAAAAACTTTTATCAGCAGCCCATCACCGCGCAATTGTAAACGAAATTCGACGAATGTTTCCTATCAAGCAATGTCCATAGAGGCGGTCCTCGATCACTAGTCGGTATCCAAGAATTCAGCTCAATGAACCCACCACCCGAATTCCTCGGCCCACCGATCACAATCAACCGTTCCCCGCAGGCTCTGAACGCTAATCCCCAACCATTAACCGAATCAGCTCTTTCGGGCAATCTCCCCAACGTAAACCATCTCTTGCTCTCTTTATCATACTTCCTCACTTCCATATCAGCATGATCCGCAACATACAACTGATTATTCACAACCGCGACAAGCGGAGGCGCTTCTGCAGATGCTGGCATTTCACGGCTCCTTGGTGGCGACATTTCAGGGATCTCTGTCCATTTCTTAGTCTCTAAATCGAACTCTTCACCGCAAGTCAAGACCTTCGATTCGCTCCCTCCGATCCCTCCAATAACATAGAACTTCCCATCCATGAAAACACCCGAACTCATCTTCCTCGGTTTGTTCATCTTGGGAAGTGTAGTCCAAGCCATTAGCTCCGAGTTATACATCTCCGCTGAATCACTTATCTTCCCTAAAGAATCACACCCGCCAGCGAATATCGCAATCTCTCCAAGACTAGCAGAGCCAAACAAACACCTCGGCGAATTCATCCTCATACCCGAAGACCAAGAATTGTTCAAAAGACTGTACCTATAAATCACATGAGACGAGTAATCGTCTTTGCCTAGGACAAGCAAATCCGTGCCAACGGCTAGAGACTCTTTATCGGCACACATGAATGTAACACTTGAAGGCATTGTAGGAAGATTCATCCATCGTCTTTCGACAGGGTTAAAAGCAACCCATTCCAAGAGCTGACATGAGAAGTAAACCCAATGCTCAACAATCATGTTCTGTCTCCTCAATCTATAAATCTCTCCTGTCTTAACAAGAGACCGAAAACTCCGGTTTAACGAAGCAATGGATCCATAAGCAGATCTTGAGCAACGTATCAAACAGCTTATCGAATTGTCTCTTCCTATATCGCTGATAAGCGAATCTCCATCACCATTGTTGTTGTTGGTAGAATCAGACTGTTCTTCTTCAATAACATGGTTTCCATGGATTGAAAATCCCTTCAATTTGGGAGCTTTGCTTGGTTTAAGCTCAACATCAACATCATCATCAAAGGATCTTTTGCCATTAGTGAGGTTAGATTCAGAGGAATCATCTTCGACCATGTAAGACCACTTTGATTCAGAAAGACGAGAGCTTGAGAAAACAGTTGATAGCAGATATGTCCGATCTTCGACCATGTTTCTCTTAACTACACAGATTCTGATGTTAGAGAATCGGATTCAATCACCCAAATGCAAATAAAAACAGAGAATATCTGAAGAAAATTACAGAGAAAAACAGAGAAGACTGATTCAATTGAGAGATTTGATTCAGATCATTTACAAATCCCAGATTTGATTGGGTTTCAAAAATCAACGATCCAATCACCAAATTACAAAACTTAGATCTCCAGATTCCAAAATTGAAAAGCCCAGAAAAAAAATCAAACGATGAGAATCACGATCTGAACAACAATGAAGAAGAAGAAGAAGAAGAGGAAGAATCTTTCAAAAGAGAAAGAGATTCTATAAAATTATTAATAACGAGAAAGGGTACTTACGGATTGGATTAACGAAACAAATTAAGAAGAAAAAAAAGATTATAATCTTTATTGTGTTTTTATTTTTGCGATTATGTCGTCTCTTGAAAACTCTCTACGAATCGGAGTGAAGCGTACAAGTCTTTCAGGGCTCGAAGTTTCTCTCTCTAGTTTAACACTTCTCTTTCTCTCTCCTTTGTTTAACTTTTCTGTCTTGGTTTATGAAAAATATATATTTAATTAGTTTAATTTAAAAGTATTCTTTTTTTCTACATGACGTTGGAGAGTCCAGCTATTTTAGATAAGATAGATTGTTTTTTTTTCAGACTGGTTAATGTATTTAAACATGATGAAAATTTTCAAACTGTTTCTAATTTTGTTTTGTACTGTAAATGTAAATGTTCTTTAAAGTTTATATTTCCTCTGGTCAAAAGGAAGTTAAATTGCTATGTAATAAAAAATAAATTATATACGTTTTTTTAACTATATTATGGTACTTTTACATCTTACCAATGTACTACTCTAAAACAATATTCTCTTTAAAACATTATTCTTTTAATTTCGTTTTTTTATCAAATGGAGGATATACGCATTTCCACAAAATATTATTTTCGAATATAATGCTTCTTTATTACCCGAATACAATACTCCTTTTTATAATTTCCGAATATATATAAAATTCAATTAAATAAATAAATAAAACTGTACGGGAAAAGCATGTATGGTTTAAATAGAATAAATAGCTGAACAGAGAAAATTAGGAAAACGAGAAAGCTGTCGACAAAGTAAATCTAGGTTCACGGAGCACGTGTCGACGCACGTGGGAGTATATTTTTTGCACACAAATCTTGAAAAATTTGTGTCTTATTTAATGTAATAATGTTTATTAGTTTTGTAATTCTCCCTACTTATAATTCGTCGGTTATCTAACTTATCTTTAAGTCATGTGTTTTATCATATTTTTATCAGCTACAAAAGTATTTTATCGTTAACTAGGAGCATTTCCAAAGCATAGACTAGCCTTTGTTTATGAATTCTATATTGAAAAGTAAAGTTAATTACGATTATAATAACGACAGTTTCCGGATTAACAGTGGATTTTTATCCATGATCTTATTAGACTCTTGATGACTTTCTTTATAAAATATTAAACCGACGGTTTTCAAAATGGATTATTTGTTTCCAAAGTAATTATATAATAAAAATGGATTAGTGAAATACATTCAAAGTAATTTTGTAGAGCTGCATACACATTGGCGTCGCATAAGAAAAACTAAATTAAAATGTGACTTTTCCCTTAACCTTTTTAAACAAAAAAAAAAAAGTCGTGACGAACCAATGGTTATATTACATAATTTACTCATTGATTAATTACATTTTTTTAACGTTTTATAATCGGACCTTGAAGTTGCGCCGAAAGATTGTAGCGTGCAACTAAAGGAACATTATATACAATTTATTGCGAGTTTTATGACCTTTTGGATTTGCCAGCTTTAATCCTCACATTAACTGCCACGTGTTATAACCATCTTTAACATTTTTTGGACGGTAGCAAAAGTGTTCAAACCCTTGTAAGTGTATATGATCAACGTCTAATATAATCGAACCTATTTTTTCTCTAAATTTTTCTTAATTTTTATATGTGTTGTTTTAACTCATTTTCATGCTTATTTCGGATATCCAAATATGAAAAGAGAAAAGGTACCCTTTTATAGGAGTTATGTGTGTTATTTGGAAATAAATAAGGTGTATATATTTTTGAGTTTATCTATAGTATACTTTTATATAAAAAAAGTTACTGGGACATTCAACTTAACAATCGTTTCGGAATAAGAATTTCCATAAAATTTTGTGGACATATTTTTCAATTGGAATTTCCAAAGTTTTATCAATCTTTTGAGTCAACGGTCAATAACTATGAATTTATAGGTTGTTGTAACTTAACAATAATGTTTACATCTTTGACTAATCGTTGAAATGCATTTAACCATGAAATGCATATATCTTCTCATATGGTTAGCTTTTCCCTTCACTTTCATTTTTTAATGAATATTGGTTGGAAAATATTTTATAATTGCTTTAAAAAATGTTATTGCAAAATGATCGAATATTGTTGTAGGGGTAAAACGGTTAAGTATAATGTTCGGAATAAAGTGGATAGATCGTTCGTAATTGTGTAATGAAAATGGTTCGGAGTTTGTATGTGAAAAGGGGTCGGAATTCTCGTTATGACAACTATGGTTCGGAGTGAAGGTTCGCTAGAGATAGCGAACGCTTTTATAATGCTAAAGATAGCGAACAATAAGTGGGCAAAGATGCCGAACAGAATATAGGCAGAGATGCCGAACGAAATATGGGCAGAGATGCCGAACGAAATATGGGCAGAGATGCCGAACGTAAATACAGTTCAAAGATGTCGAACTAAAAGATAGTAGATTATAATTCTTTGTTTCTCTCTGTGGATTTCTCTCTCTAGAATGCGGATCCTTCTCTCTGAGCCGAATCCCTCATATTTATAGTAAGCGCTCCCCTTTTGACGGGATTCTTCGGCGCACGATCGCCATACCGCGTACGCACTGTCATAGGGTTGTTCGGTTCGGCGCTCAATTAATGCTTCGTCGAGCGCCGTTCGGCGCTCCATAAATGCTCGTCGGAGATGACGTGGCGCCGTTTATCCGCTTCCGGCCCGATTCGAATGGGCCGTAAGTCGCGGTTTGGGCCTTCGCCGCCAAACCGTCGGGCTTCTCGAATGGGCTTAAATAGTGATGGGCTTCTTAAACGGGCCTGGTCATGTTGGGTCTGAGAGGCCCACCCGTAACAAATATGTGACTGATGTTTTGGGTGTATCTTAAGTGACTTGTGTCTGAAAGTGAAGCGTTAAGAGATCTCTTTTAGTGTGTTCACATTCCTTTTACTGCCCACACTAATCTCTCTTTCTCTCACATTTATTAAGTTTTTTGTTTCTTGGAAAAAAATACCTAAAATTATAAATGTGAATATATTAGTTAAGTTCTGATCAGTAAAATTTTGAAATAATTAATGAGAAATTCACAAAACTACCCCTTTTTCAATTCTTTTACAAAATTCTACCTAATTCAATTTTTCACATATTTACACCATTTCAAAATTTTAAAAACTTGATTTAAACTTTAAAAAATTATCAAAATTAAAATATTTTCATTTGGGTTCGCTAATTAGTGTTTAGGGTATAGTATTAAAGGGGTAAGATTGTGTGGGTAGAGTTTTTTTTAGATTTAATCTTTAGTGTTTAGATGTAATTTTGTAAAGTCATTTTGAAATGGTGTAGTTTTGTGAAATGTAATTGAAATTGTGTAGTTTTGTAATTCTCCCATAATTAATTTACTTTCTCACGTGGTTACATAACTTGACGAGCCATTGGATAATAAACAAATGAAATGAGGTTTATTGGCAATAATTTCTTAAACAATGACAAATATTATCGACGACAATTTTTAATAGAACTAAGTAAATATTGAAAAGCATTCCACACATAATAACATTATAAATAAAAATTAATATTTGACCAAAAAAAAAAAAATTTGACAAAAAATAAAATAAAATAAAAATTAATAACAATGAAAATAATTATTATAATAATCATGATCAGGAAAGTGGGGAGATATCAACTCGAAATTGGGTTCTTTGAATCGACTAAAACAAAGTCAATTAAAGACAAAAAGAAAATTATGATTAAAAATTATAGGTGAGATTTGATAAAACACGTCGTATATCTCATAATCGACCGCGTCAAATCAATATCAATCAATTTCTTTGATATTCACTATTAAATTGATACCACAATTAAAATTAATTAAGCAAGAGAATAGTTAAATATAAGACCATAGTCAACAACACATGGTACAAAAAGTTGTAAGTTGGTTACCCAAAAGGAGATTAACGTTATAATTTCATAATATATTTAGTATGTTTTGGCCTAGTTATTACACTAAATCATTTTATTTTATAAATATATATATATATATATATATATATATATATATATATATATATATATATATTTGAGGGTCTTGTTCACACGTGGCCGTAGAGAGAAGTAGTAATAATATGGACAACGAGAGATGGAGAAAGAGAGACGTATGTTAACTTATGGTTTTGCCAACGGCTTTCATTTGCAAGAATAATAATGTTTTTCACCCCAAAAAAAATAGAATAATAATGTTCTTTACGTTTTTAATATATCCATCGTATATTTGTTAGGCGCAAGTCATTTTCTTTTCTTTTCTCCTTTTGTTAGCTTTCTTTTCCGTTGATTTTTTTGTCATACATTAATATTATATAATTGTTCATATGATTCGAAAAATCACGGGAAAATAGTTATTTTACATGGTTGGATGATTGGGACATATAAGAGCATGTTTATAGAGTGTTTGTGTATTTTTTTGATGTTTAAAAATAAAAAATTAGTATAATTATGTATTTGTGTGTATTTGTACAAAAGGGGAGATTAAAATGGATAAGCAAAAAAGAGCTTAAAATGATTCATTAAGCACTTTTCATTATATGGTGCTTATTAATAATACATGTTTTGATTTAATTTAATACTCAAATACACACAAAAATACACAAACACTATACATAAACATGGTCTAACATCCAAAATTAACCAACAAAGAAGAGTTTATCAAGCCAAAATAATTTACATGTAGTGAGTGCTTACAATGTGTTTTTAACAAAAAAAAAAACACGAGTGCTTACAATAGTAACACAATGAAAATAAAAATACTAGCAGAAAATCAACAAATTATATTTTTATAATACTCATCCGATGGATTGTTTGTGTAAATCCAAAGTATTGTGATTATTGGATTGTTTTATTCAAAAATAGTGGGACTTCTGTGCAGGTAATATTTACTTTATAATTGTTTACATTATGGGCCTTCCCTACAGATAATAATTAATTTTAAGTCGTTTACATTTTTATGGGCCTTTTCAAGATATTATAGGCCCATCATTAATTCTAACTCTATAAATTAAAAACGACGTCGTTAGTGTTCCTTTCAAATTGCGTCTGTTTCACTCTATGGGAAGGTAGTCCATCTCCATCATCATCATCATCATCATCATCAATTCATCATCATCAATTCATCATCATCATCATCATCACTATCGTCTCTCTTCCAAGCTTCTCTCTCTGTTGGTCAGCAACAGGTAAACTTCGATCACTCGATTTCCATTGAAGCTAATCCTTTAGATCTGTGTAGTTATACGATTACGCGAATCTAGGGTTTTGATCTACTATATCGTCACTGTTAGAGTTTTGCTTGAAATCGCGTTCTATAACTGAGATTTCAAATCGCGTGAAGCTTAAATCTGTATGATTTAGGTATTCGCGAGTTTAGATTTCTTCTAGCTCCCTATGTTAAAGCATGGTTCACGATTCAATCTCTCGAAGTCCTTTGGTTATGTTGAGATTTTAGGGGTTTGTGTTATCTGAGAGAGACTAAATTGCTATGTTTTGCTGGATAACTCTTTTGTGTGTAGAATTAGCTGTTGAGAAAGATGAATTATCAAAGTGGATATGGTGTGGAAGTTACTGGTTTATCTCCAGCTGTTACTGAGAAAGATCTTGTTGCTTTCTTCTCCTTCTCTGGCGCTATCGAACATGTCGATATTGTTAAGTAAGAGTTTTGCTTGTACTAAAATTGTTATTCTTGATTTCATGAGATAAAACTCTTTTGTTGTGTTGTTGATGAGGTAAGGTCGGGTGAGCAAGCTTGCACTGCTTATGTGATGTTCAAGGATTCTTATTCTCAGGAGACTGCTGTTTTACTCAGTGTAATTCTTGTTTTGGTTCGATTTTATTCATTTTTTCGGGGTTTGGTTCTCTCTTGAGAGTATTGAGTCACTCACTGCTTTTGGAATTGTTGATAACTTCAGGGCGCAACGATATTGGATCAGCGCGTTTGCATAACTCGTTGGGGACAGCATCACGAGGAGTTTGACTTCTGGAGCGGGACTTCGCGGGGTTTTGAAGATGAAACAAACTCACATGTATGAAGCTCTTTGAAGTTTTCATGTTGAAGTTTGATGCTTGTTCTCTTCTCTAAGTTCTTTCGATTTCAATCATGTAGCCACATCCTCAACACAGCGAGTTCAACGCAGGAGAAGCAGTGACAAAAGCCCAAGAAGTGGTGAAGTCAATGCTAGCCACAGGGTTCGTGCTAGGGAAAGACGCTTTAACCAAAGCTAAAGGCTTTGACGAATCACACGGCGTATCAGCTGCAGCAGCTGCTAGAGTATCTCAACTAGACCAGAGGATCGGTCTCACCGACAAAATCTTTGCCGGAGTCGAAGCTGTTAGATTGACCGATCAAAAGTACCATGTTTCAGACAAAGCAAAATCAGCCGTCTCCGCCACAAGAAGAACAGCCGCGGCAGCTGCAACTAGTGTTGTCAATAGCAGTTACTTCTCCAACGGAGCTCTCTGGCTATCCGGTGCCTTAGAGAGAGCGGCTAAAGCTGCGTCTGATCTCGGTAACCGCGCACCCAGGCAGTGAAATATGTCGATGAACTGCTCGTAATTGCATTTGTCTGTGAATATATATGATGCAAAAAAAGCTGATCATTAGTAACAACTCTGCTTTTATGAACTATTATCAAAAGCGAATATGCTATAAAGAAACAAGTAAACAAAAGTATGTATGTATGCTCACACATTATTTGGAGGTCTAAACTTGGTTAAATCTAACTTCCTTAAACTTAATATTACCATTTAATCAGTTTAATTAGTAGCATAATCTCTCCTTGAAATAGCCGTTATATTTCAATAAACCTAAAACCAAATAAAACATATATATCGTTATAGTTTCATTGGATCCCAATTCACTTTTTAGAAAAATATAATATATACTTTTGCATAGGCTTTGAAGTCTGACACAATCTCATCAAAATTTAGGTAGTCAGTCTTCCACATTTGACCGTATCATTCTTGTGTTTTATTCTTTTGTTTATCGCGTAGGTCTATATTTATAATAAACTTCACTATAACATTATTCATTTAAATATACGTTAGTATCAATACTTTTAAAATAAAAACATGAGTATGACTTTCTAAACTACAACTTATATAGTAAAAGCCTTACAATTTAAATCTAAGCTTAATTTATATCTTTTCTGAAAAATCTTACATGTTAATTAACAGAAAATGGGCGGAGGATAGTAGAAATTTTGTCAAATGTTAGGCTAACAAGAATCCTTTTATTGTGCAAAGATGTCTTTCATAATTAATAAACCCTCTTGGTCTCTTTGTTCTTTAAAAAACAATTTGACTTTTTTCCTAAATAAATACGACATGCAAAGAAAGTAAGAAACATTAACATTTTTAACAAAAAAAAAGAAACATTAACATATATTAATATATTATCCAAAGAAATCTTGTCTTGACTTAACCAAAAAAATTTATTAAATTTGACTACGTAGGAAGAAAAATTAAAACGAACATCGGATACCTAGAAGCATATTGGTGTAGCCCTAGTGAGTATAATTGTTTTAGGGTTTTTAAAAAAGCTGCCTCAAATTTCCAAAGCAAGGCCCCACAACGAATCTTCAAGCAATTTCTACTAATCGTCAACATTTAACTACGGTTAATGATATTTCTAACCTTTTGCACACGTGTGCTTAATTTACACGACTTTTATTACTTTTATAATAGACTCATAGGGATAAAAATGAAACCCTAATTATCTCCTCTCTTTTCTATTTGGCATAATTTGGTTTTGTATTGCAAGAGAAAATCTCTTGCTCTTTTAATTTTGCTTTTAACAAAATATGTTTTACTTTTACATGTTCATGTTTGCAGCCACGTGTCGAGACAGAATAAGGACACGTAGAGAACATAGAGGTATAAGAGTTCTACATACTTGTGCACGATGATGATGAGATCATTAAAGAAGAGAGCCCCCACGCACAAATAATCAATCTCTTTCGGAAATTGGGCCATTCCCACTTAGCTTAGTTTTTGATTTTTATATTAACTATTTAATCTATGTATTAATTTTTTTTTTATTATGATTTAAGTTGGTGTAAATAAGGGATCACTGTTAATCAACAAAAAGAGAGGACTCACTGTTTAATTATTTTTCTTTAGATGCATGCTAAGTACTTAACTTACCATTTACATTGTAGTGTTGCTTTCACGATGAACATAAAGATGTAAATCTTTAGAAAAACAAATTAAGGTAAAATATATGTAACATCCCAGCCTAATATATATATGCATATTCAATTAATTTTACATATATTTACTGTGTGCTTTTTTTTGAATCGTTATAATGTGTAAGTGGAGGAAAAAGGCAATATATTATGCACTTTGGTCAAAAATATTTGCTACAAAGTCCACATAGGGTTGGCCATATAGCCTTGGAAATTTATATATAAAGGTTTCAATCAATCTATTTATATTTGGACATTTTTGCATATATTCCAAACTTATTTCTCCTTAATTGACGTCGAATAAACCCACAATAATGTCAAAAAAAACAATCCTGCCTATATAAAATTGTTTATAAATCAATCTTGCGTATTTTCTTTTAATTTCTTGGTTAATATGAGATGTTGCAACTGTACAAAGGGAAAGCTTATAGTGAATAAAGAGCTTTAACATAAAAGAAGGTATGATAAAATGAGCTTTAATACTCTTTTAAAAGTAGTTTCAAAATAGTGATAAGATAACACATATTTGCAAATCAACACATTAGACAATACCGGTTTTTCACCAAAAAAGTCAAACCACCGGTTTAAGATGTTTTAGTGAATATTGTATGTTAATAACTCTCAATCATCATATAGTAGATCCAAAAAAACACACATGCATGTTGTGGAGGAAATACTTTTCTTTCTCTCCTTTTTAGAAAATCAAGAATTAAAGTACATATTCAAGAAAACTAAACCTTAATAGATATTTAATGTATTTACATTGCATTACTATCTCACATTACTGATCACCACATATATGATTGCCTTATGTCGACTTTTATTTATTGCTGATTATTTACGTAAGCACGTTTAATCCATGCAATTTGTTTGTTAATTCTAACGTTAAGTTTTTGGTCAAATTATTGTGCAAAATATCTTAATATTGATTTAATACATAATATCCCACTACAAAAACAAAAAAAAACTAATGCACACGAATTCAAAAAGATAATTCGAACAGTAAAAGAAAAATTTAAAAGGCAGCGAATATTAGAAAGACTTAAACTTTGTTGCACTTATGCATAAAAGAAAGAATAAAAAAGTGAATAGTGGGGTTTGTGGTGTAAAAATGTGAAGTAGAAAGAAAGTCTTTTTTAACATAGGGTTCCATTATTTATCATAAACTTTAGTCCTTTTCTGGCTTCTTATAACTGTTTATCGGTTTCTACTTGTGGACCTTACTTATACCACCGACCCTTTTATTTATTTTAGACTATGGTTTTTTATTTGATGTTTTTATTTATATGATAGTGATGATGAATATTTATAGAAAAATGGTGGGTGATGTCATGTACATTAAGCCATTAACATATTAGTACGTGGAGTAAACAGGATGAAGCAGTTTGGTTACTAAAGTTAATTATGTTTTTATAATGGATTAGCTCCACATTTAGAGTGTGCTTAACGTGGAGTAATCTAGTTATGATAAATTTTGTTCTAATAATAATATTTTCTGTGTACTGTTATGTGATCGAGAACAAAATATGCAAAATGTTTTAGAGGTGATACGCATGGCAAATTAACATTTTTTCATTTTTTCTGAAATAACAAAATCGACCAAACACGCGAACGAATATTAGACTCATAGATAATGGTTTAGTGACGTTAAATAAAAAATTAAACCCAAAATGAAAATATGTTTGTTTAATCTTAATGGCATTATAGGTGTTAATCAGGTATTAATTAATTCATAACTAAATTATACTATAGAACAAATTACTCACATCAATCTTAAAGTAATTAAAGCAAAGAAAAAAGTATATTCCACTTAGCTAGATTCATTTTTATTTTGAGTAAAAGTTTTGGAAAATGTTTCTTGTTTTAGAAGTACTTTTTATTGCTAATCTCGTGTGTCAATATTATAATGTTATTGACATGCACTGCTTGTTAAAGCAAAATACAAAACAGAAACTGAGAAGAGAATAAAACTTGGGCCTAAAGAATCATTTAAATGTGAATATAAATACATAAAGGATGTGGACGAAAAGAGAATCAAGTAAACAGTAAATAAATATTACTTTCTTTTTACACTAAAAAAAAATACTGTTTTTTCTTACAGTCACTGTTCATAAAATGTGATATGTCAGAACTCAGAAGTGCTTCGCTGTCTCTAACTCAAATCCAAGGCACCACGCGCTAATGTATCATTTATTCCAATCAAAATTCGACACTTTATTAATCATCAAAACATGAACTATATTTTCTATAGAAAAAATGATTTTACTTAAATATTTGAGGTAAATAACTTCATGTGGAATTTTTTTAAAAAATTAAACAAACATAAAACATGTTCATTCTGAAAATTTATTAATGCCAAAAAAACAAACCAATCCGTTTTTTTTTTCAAAAAGAAGGACTTCAAAGAGTAATAATTTCGTTTAATATTTATTTATTTTAGTTACACAGTACACACTAAAGACTAAAGACTAAATACTAGAGAGTAGCAAGTAGTTACCAAAAATTAATTGCATTGGTCGTGACTTGGTGGGAGCTTCTATGTTTGGGTCTTTTTTATTAAATTGAAACAGCTCATTGTACATGACTCTCTAAGTTCTCTCTATGAGATTAATAAAATAAATTAATTCAGAAGATTTTTTAAAATTTTGAAAACTAGAAGTATATATCTAACGAATAGTGGCCGTTGAAGCACGTAACTTATCATGTGTTGCCAATCTCAATAATAGTGAACCATATATTATATATATAAAAAAACTCACATGCAATTATATACATCAAAATTCGAAAATACGCATATGTAGGAAACCCCAAAGATAAAATGTAATTAATTATGTTCTCCACATAACTCGTAGACACAAGTACCGTAATATAGTGGTGAGTGTTTCTTTAGAAAACAATATAATCTACACTTGAAGAGTGCATACTTATACAAATATTAATATTTCCAAAACCAAAAATAATATAATGGTTAGTGGACTAGATAATAATAAGAATAATAAACCAAGAAAATTACAAAATAATAAAGAATAATTAAAAATGAAATAAAAAGAAGAGAGGGGTATTAATGGAAGAAGAAAGGGGTCATGGGTTTCAGCGTTGATTTTTCAAACGTCCTCTCATACCCCGCGCACTTATTTTTATTTTATAATCTTTAAATTATTTATTATCTTTAAACTATTTATTGTATATATAAGAACCTATTTTTTCTCTTTTGGAGTTTTTGTAGAGAAACTCGATCTCTGTAAAAGAAATTATAACCAGAAGGAATTTAGTCACATTGTAGAATATATATATAAATAAAAAAAGGTAGAGAAGTCGAGAGATATTTGAGTGAAAATGAGTTCCTTTTCAGAGTTTGTCTTTCGTTAATTTTTCTTTTATTTTATTTTTAATTTTCATGGACAAAGTTGAAGTAGTGTTTGTCTAATAGGAGGAGGAGTTGGAGTTTATTTTTTTAAAAAAGGCAAAGGAGCGTCTAAGTAATAAAATAATTAGTTATTAAAACACACAAAGAGAGAGAGAGAGAGAGGATATATAGACATAAAGACAGAGATAAGTGAAGAAGAAGAAGAAAAAAATGGAAGATACGAAGAAGAAAAAGAATATTAATAGTAACGAAGATTCTAAGGAGAAGAAGAAGAAGGAGCGTCATATTGTTACTTGGACACCACAGGTGTCGCTAATATACATATATATTGATATACTTATCTCTTATGTGTGTGTCATAAAACTCTGTTTTTTACTCTGTTTTGGTCTGAATCTGAAATGGATTTACAGGAAGATGTTATACTAAGAGACCAGATTACTCTTCATGGAACCGAAAAGTAATACCTTTTACTTTATTTCACTTCACTCATCTAGAAAAGTTTTGTTTTTTTTCTTTTGCCAAAGAAAAAGAGAGATTCTTCTAAAAGAGTGTTGTGTTGTGTTGTGTGTTGATGATATTTAGTTGGACAATCATTGCATCCAATTTCAAAGATAAAAGCACAAGACAATGCAGAAGAAGGTTTTGTGATATCCAACCAATCAAAATAATGTTTGATATGCTATAATGTAAAACCAAAAGCTTTCTTGTTTTTAAAAGCCTGGCTATGGATACTTTTGTTGTGTGTTTTGCAGATGGTATACATACTTGAACTCTGATTTCAAAAGAGGAGGTTGGTCTCCTGAAGAAGATATGCTTTTGTGTGAGGTGACTTCACTTATCAAACAGTCTCTATTCATTACATTGGATAAAAGATCTTATCTCTTAATTAAGCTCTTGTGTGTATATGATGATGATTTCTTTAGGCACAAAGAGTGTTTGGTAATAGATGGACCGAGATAGCAAAAGTGGTTTCAGGAAGGTACAATCACATTTTCTAATGGTGTGAGTGAAGTCATCACTACTTGGGGACCAAAGTGATTAACTTGTTGTTCTTTTGTGTGTGTGTTTGTAGAACGGACAATGCTGTTAAGAACAGGTTTACAACACTTTGTAAGAAGAGAGCTAAGCATGAAGCTATGGCTAAAGAGACCAACTCAAACAAGAAGAGAATGTTGATCCTAAACAGTATTTGTACACCGCAAAAAGCCGAGAATGAAACTCATGTTGCTAAGAAAATGAGGTAAGCTTGTTTCCTTTTGATCTTAAAAAGAGTTTTGTTTTCACACCCATTCATTGTGATTCTTGGTTATTAATATACAGGAGAAGTCACATTCTAGATCACACAGAGATCAGTAACTATGGAAAGGATGAGTCTTATGTGAATCAGCTAACAAGGTCTCCATTTTCGGTATTAGCCCGCGATGCCATATGTATTGATAACTTGGAGGAACAGAATCAAACAAGCAATGTGAAGGAGAGTGATGGTGAAGGGGTTTTTATGAAGAAAGATGATCCTAAAGTGTCAGCTTTGATGGAACAAGCTGAGCTTTTAAGCTCTTTGGCACAGAAAGTTGGCGCAGACAACACAGAACAAAGCATGGAGAATGCTTGGAAGGTAAAACCAAGAAACCACAGCATACACGAAATGGCGAAAAGTTTCTTGATAACAAAGCTCTTGTTATATGCATATGTCCAGGTTCTTCAGGACTTCTTGAATAAAGGCAAGGAAAATGATCTTTTCAGATATGGCATACCTGATATCGACTTTCAAATCGAAGAATTTAAAGACCTTGTAGAGGAATTAAGGAGTAGTTATGAAGATAATCAACCATCTTGGAGGTGAAAATAGCTTCTAGTCTCCATAGACTTTTTTGTGTGTTTATCTCAAGGTTCTGACTTTTGAGTGTTTAACCTTTTTCATTTGATGTTGTTTAGGCAACCTGATCTCCATGACTCACCAGCTAGCTCTGAGTATAGTTCAGGATCAACTATAGTACTTGATCAGTCTGGTGACAGAACACAACCATCATTGTCTGATACTCAGACAGAACGTAAACAATATGCTTGCGATATGTCGAAAACAGCTGAAGAGAATGTGCCCATCTCGGGCGAAGAAAAGTTCAGCTCGCCTGTCCAGGTCATGCCATTGTTCAGATCTCTAGCAGATGGCATCCCAAGTCCACAGTTCTCTGAAAGTGTAAGCTCTAAGCACCTGCAAATATATGAACTTACTTGTCATTCATGCTCATCATACAATACTGAGGCTTTTGCAGGAGAGAAGCTTCCTGCTAAGAACACTTGGAATTGAGTCATCATCTCCATGTCCAAGTGCTAATCCTTCAAAGCCACCCCCTTGCAAAAGAGTCCTTCTCCATAGCTTGTAAACCAACCAACCAAACCAGCTCTAAACCGCGGTGTTGTCTCCATGGAGACTTAGTTTTTTCCCCACATATGCTTAGATTTCATCATTATTATAGGTTTCGCAGCCATATCGGCCTGGAAGTTTTTTAGTGAAGCAGGCATGCCATGATCTGCATTCCTTCAACAAGGTTTTTATATATTCTTTCTTGGTCCTAGAATGTTAATGGTAACATTTCTAGCACCATGAAAGAAAGCTCTCAAGAATCTGGCATATACTCAGATTCAGGTTTATTCTTCTTTTACAATAACATAAGGAAGCCATCTACAAAGGAAGGCATCATTGTGTCCTAAGCAATATTCTTTGGTTTTGTCTCTTAAGGGTCATTACTCAGATACATCATCTGAGTATTTTCCCCAGATTTCTTGATTTGTTTTTCTTCATCTCTGTACAGAATCTGTTTATCAAATATATATATATATAAAGAAGGCTTTTGAGTGTAACATTAGGAAGAAAAAAAACTCAGAAGAGGGAAAAGTTTTACCTGTTGCTCTTCTCAAATAGCAGAAGCAGAAGACAATACAATGTAAAACTTGTTTCCTCTTAGGATGTTGTATTTCATAATGTGATTGTAATAACATTAATATATATGAGTGGTAATATGATTTGATTTGATATATAAATAAGTATTTTCAAATGCATTACTTACATTTTGCTAATGTGATTAAGACTCTGTTCCCTCTAATTTTTAGATCTCTATAACTACGATGAAGTAAAAAGTTCCCAAAAAGACAAATTTTTATGAAGAATTATAGTTTGTGAGCTTGATTTTCAGCTTCAAGTCTTTTTCTTCTTCTGCAATCTCTGTAGTTTCCTCCATTTCAGGTAAATTTGGTAAGACAATCCACCAAACACCATAGACACACATCCCCATTGTTTGGAAGATAACGGATTCCCGCTTAGAACCGAAGATATCACGATGCTTACAAACTTGCGGGTTGTGGTTATGGTCGTGTTAGCTAGAGACCCGAATCTGCTTATTGTCAAGAAGATGAAGTTTTGGCCCACCGCGCCGCACAGACAGTACATTAGAATGTCCCATGCTGCTTCAGGGTGTTGCTTGCAGAACTTCACAGCTTCGAATCCGCTTCCCTGTGGCAATCCAAACATGTAGACCATGTTGTATATGGTTCCCCATAAATTCATTCCAAGCATTATGTCCCATGCGTTGGTTTTAGGGTACCTATATCCATCCATGTATAGCGATGATTATTTACAGTAGAGAGATGCGAGAGAGTTTGATGTTCTGATTAAGCAAGTTTAGTTGCTTAACAGTGTGTCAAGAATCATACCTTGCGGTAATGGAATCCTGAGTGGCGTTTGTGAATCCGTCAAAGGCAAGGTTCAAGAAGCAAAGCCCGTAACCAAGGGGTGCATTGGGATGTGCTAGCTTGCTGATGGTCTTCGAGCTTGTCTGAAACCAATTCGTATATGATTTATTATATCCGCAAGAGACAATATTATAATGAATGGTTTGTTCGAAGTTCTTGACAGCGGATATGCCTACCTTAAGAAGGGCAAACATGGACACTCCTCCAGCAACAAGAAAGGTGCAAAGATACTCAGGCAAACTATATCTTATGCCATAAACTAAAGCGCCCATTAGCATAACTACATGGAAGAAAAACCATATCGATAAGATTTACACGGAATCTTGATTCTAACAACTGTAAGGAGCGATTATGTTTAATGGATTATAGAAACCAAACCTGGAATCATTTTGGAAGACTTTGCCAGGACCTGCAGAAACAAAGATCCCCATATTCAGAAAAACATATTACATACTACCTCAGAGACGGTTAAAACCAAATCCGTTTATCTCGAATTATCGACCTAAAGATGCCTTTAAGTTACCTGAGCTGGGTAACTAATATACTTCAAAGCTTCAATGCCCATGGCAGGACCAATCGAATTAGTAATGCCAGCACTCCAGTAAGTCCACCATGGAGCTCCACCACTACCTCCATTAGACCACATCTTAATCACTGCTCGTTATCGAAATTTCAGTTACAAAAAACACAAACTTTAGCTTCATACGTTATTCATCATCACACTTGTAATGAATATAAACGTTTTATTTGAATTGCTTACTTATATAAGACCACACCAAGCATACTACATTCTGAGCCAAGTTCAGAAACGCAAGATGCTCGAATCTTTTCCCATCTTCACCAAATTTCTTCGTAGACCTAATTAAAAAGGATAACTTTTTGAGTCCTTGGATCAACATAAAGTTCCTAGAGCTAAGATCACAGATTTGTCTTGCAAACGCATCATCAACAAGGGTTTCGGCGAATATAAACGATCTCTAATAAACGGAATCAAGCAGCAGAAAAGTAGTGATCGATTCGAAAAATTACTTACAGGGTCTCCTGAAGAACACCTTGGTAAATGTAGGCGGCCCAGATCCCGGCGACGCAGAACGATAACAATAGAACTCGACGGAGACCGGAACCATGAGCTTCCATCGCCGCGACGCCGCCTGTTATTTTTCTCCGAAGAAGTTTCAAATTTAGGTTAAATTAGATGGATCTGAAGTGAAAACGGTTGTTATTATAATTTACAATATCGGAGGCGCGAGAAAGACGTAGATGTACCACGTGTAACTATATCATTGGATGAATTATCTGACAGGGCATTACTTATTGGCTGTGGTACGTGGATCAATTTCTCAAGTCCAAGTCACTCTGTATTATCTATCCGTCCTGTGATTAAAAACGGCACGTAGTTTACTATAACCCATATTCTGTTTCTTTTTACAGTTTGGGCTTTTTGGCCCGTTTGATTAACCAAAGTACACACACATAATGATATTAATGGATCTATTTTTTTAACCATGTTACTACTGTATATGGATTTTTTTTTTTTTTTTTTTCATCGTTGCCTAGTGTCTAAGAGCATCTCCAAAAAGGAACCTCAAATTTGAGGTTTCATCAACCTCAAATTTGAGGTTTCATGTGTTTCTCTCCAAAAGAAAAACCTCAAATTTAATTTTACATATTGCATTTAAGTCCTTACTATTTTTCACAATTAAATAAATCTCTTAAATTTTGTAGATAATATAAAATACACCTCAAATAATTATTAAACCAATAAATAATTACTAAATTAATATTTTTTATTTTAATTTAAAGTCTTTCTTTTAGTTTAACAAGTGAAAATTAAGTTTATATTTACAAAATATAATTTTTTATGTACTAAAATGATGAAATTAAAAAGTTAATAAAGATATTTGTGAAATATTATTAATTGGAGGGATGAAAGTGCAAAAGAAAGATGGAACCTCAAATTTGAGGTTTTGAATAGTGAAACCTCAAATTTGAGGTTTCACTATTCAAAACCTCAAAATTTAAGGTTTTGAGGTTTCTTTTGGAGAACAAAAAACCTCATATTTGAGGTTATGAGGTTTCTTTTGGAGATGCCCTAAGTAGTTCTCTCCCAACTGAGAGCGGCGAGGTTCGAACCCCGGGTTATGCGATTAGATACAGAGGTGACTACCATTGGGCCACTTTGCTCATCCGCATGTATATGAATTTTTAGTCAACAACAATGTGAATATAGATTTATTGGGTCAATGCATGGCCCATGGTAATATTGTGCATTCTTTTTTTTTTTTTTAAAATTATTGTGCATTCTTTTTTTTTTGGTTAACTAAAAAGTATGTGATCTTAGGGCTATAATTTATGTTTTGTTGGCGATCTAGGGTTAGATTTAAAAGGTACAAATCCCACTTAATATTCGTGACTTAAACAATAAACAACTCGTAGTATATTATTATATATGATAGCCACATATAATAGCCATCAAAGTTTCAACGCTAAGGGATAATCCAGCCCCACCATAATTTTTGTCCCTTAGCAGAAAATAATATTTTGTTGACTTGACCACAAATGGTAGAAGAGTGAAGACAAACAAAGACCATATATGTTTACTCCACTTTTCACGTAAATATATACTATAAAACTTTCCCTTTTTGTTTATTTGACAACTTCTACATTCATATTTTACAAACTATTTTAAATATGAATATCATTGTATTGTAGTAGTACACGCTTTAACTAGTCAGTTATAACTTGAACCATCCCAAAATAATTCCTTCACGTTTTATGGAAAAAAACAAAACTTCAATATGTCTTTTCTCACGAACTCGTAATTTTTTATATTAAGGAAAAGGAATGTTACAATGTTTTAGATGGGAACACGACTTATTATTACACACTATTTTTCTCCGAGTAATAATAATAATAATTCCACCAGTCGGTTTACTGTTTGAAAAGTTCTTCGTAACGTTCAATAACCCGTGCGCATGAAGGTAAATCAGAATCTAACTCAAGGGTATTTTTGTCATTTAAACAGATCTTAGTACAAAACAAAAAGCACACGAAGACTTTGTATTACTTGTCTCGTCTTCCTTGTTCCTTCCTCTCTCCTTTTTCTTCTTATTATTTAATTTAGCTTCTTGTAATATTTATACATATTCTGAACTCGATTTAAGCAGACGTTGCTTCTTTGGGTCTCTGTTCTTGACCTAATCATCTATTATTATATCTGTTCCACAAAACCACACGAGCAGCTTTGTGTTTGTCTCTCTGAGAATTTTTAACCTAATTTTAGTTCTTGAAATAGGGTTTTATTATCTTAAAATGGGTAATTGCTTTGGTTCATCAGCTAAAGTGGATAGTAGCAGCCATCATAGCCCACATGCTAATTCTGGTAAATGCTTCTTTAAAGCTTTAAATTCATTGCTTTTATCCCCAAAATTAGATAAAATTTGTGTCTTTTTTTATCTTAAGTTCCTTGTAGATTTGTATTTATTCCCCAAAATGGGTTTTATTAATGATCTTACATGTCATAGTACCCAAATTGTCTTATGCATAATCAAAGATCAAACCTTTTGAATTGCTCTGTTATTAAAATACTAATGATTTGATTTGTATTGAATAGCTTCTTTAGCCTCGAAAGTTTCGAGCAAGACAAGCCGTTCCACGGCTAAGTCAGGACAAAGCACAAACTCGTACAGCACAGAGAGCAGTTTAGGATCATTACCAACGCTTAGAACAGAAGGAGAGATACTTTCATCACCGAATCTCAAAGCTTTCACTTTCAACGAGCTCAAGAACGCGACAAAGAGCTTTCGCTCCGATAATCTATTAGGAGAAGGAGGCTTTGGTTGTGTGTACAAAGGATGGATTAATGGAACAACTTCACAAACTGGTTCTGGTATCGTTGTTGCGGTTAAAAAGCTAAAGCCTGAAGGCTTTCAAGGTCATAAAGAGTGGTTGGTAAGTCCGTTTTTTGCGCCCTCTCATAGATACATTAAGTGGTAATAAGTTTTTCTTGACATTGAGATGTTGTTTTGGTTTTTTTTTCAGACAGAAGTAAACTACCTTGGTCAACTTAGTCACCGAAATCTTGTACTACTAGTTGGATATTGCGCGGAAGGAGAAAACCGGCTTCTTGTATATGAATTCATGCCTAAAGGAAGCTTGGAGAATCATCTCTTTAGACGTATGCTTTATGTATTTCATCAAATCTTTTGAGTTTGATTTGAAGCATTGTGTTTGTTCTATATGATGTTTACTCTCTCTCTTTCGTGTTTTGTAATCTTGGGTTCAATGGTTTATTGCAGGTGGTGCGCAGCCACTTACATGGGCTATAAGGATGAAAGTGGCAATAGGTGCAGCTAAAGGGCTAACTTTTCTTCATGATGCAAAGTCACAAGTGATATACAGAGACTTTAAAGCTGCTAACATTCTACTTGATGCTGTAATAAACCGAGCTAAATCTCTTTTCAAGAAGTTTTGATACTGGCTTGGCTCTTAAACCATTTTGAAATTTGTGTTCGTAATGCAGGATTTCAATGCTAAGCTTTCGGATTTCGGTTTGGCAAAAGCAGGTCCTACCGGAGATAACACACACGTGTCCACAAAGGTCATGGGTACTCAAGGATATGCAGCTCCTGAGTATGTTGCCACAGGTTTGTTCATTAAAAAACTTTGTGAAGTCATCAAAAGCTTTGACTTTTTAGAGTGTGTTTTTGCTTCTTTGACACTTTCTGAAAGCTTATCTTCATCTACGACAGGTAGATTGACGGCAAAGAGTGATGTGTACAGCTTTGGTGTTGTACTACTTGAACTAATATCAGGACGACGTGCCATGGACGATTCTAATGGGGGAATTGAATATAGCCTTGTGGACTGGGCGAAACCATATCTTGACGATAAAAGAAAGCTTTTCCGCATAATGGACACGAAACTAGGCGGTCAATACCCACAAAAGGGAGCTTACACAGCTGCTAGTCTCGCGTTGCAGTGCTTAAACCCCGAGGCAAAGCTCAGGCCGAAAATGTCAGAGGTTTTAGTGACACTAGAACAGCTAGAATCCACTGTTAAACCAGGAACCAAACACACCCATATGGAATCTCCAAGAGCTCGTCATTCATCTGCGGTGCAGAAGTCTCCGGGAAGATATAGTCATGGTCGGCCTCTGTTGCACATAACCCCTGGTGCATCGCCTTTGCCTTCTTACAATCCATCTCCGCGTGTAAGATGAAGTATGTAGCTCATAGCTTGTGTGTGTAATGTATGTAAAATGCAGGTTTTGTCTATATGTATTATTGTAGATGAGTGAAAGTACAAGTTTATACATGGAAGAAACTATTTACTCAAACCTTTTTGTGTCATCAAACATATCAGAGTAAACTGAAGCAACGTATGAAAAGAGATGCAAATGAACATGAACACTGACTAAACACACTCTAAGCTCACCAAACCAAACCAAGTAGCAGAGAAAACACACTTAAGTAAATTAAGTTTGAGTAAGATGATAAGATTACACTCTCTTTCTTCTGAATCTTTACCGTTTCCACTCAGTTCTGTTTGACTTCTCTGTAACAATCAAGAAACCAAATGAGTTAAGAGGTAACTGATATTAGTGAAGCCTTTTAAAGAGAAATTTTGTGTAAATTCGAGTCATGCTTACCACTTATGTTCTTAGGAGAAGACAAAGATTTTTCGCCATTCATTGATCCTTTAGCTGAGGCTAGGAGAAGAAGTCTATGAGCCCTTGGAGACATAGTAGCAGTACTCAACTTGCCATTGGCTGGAGAAGATAGTGAATGGCGCCGCAATGTCCCATTTTTCTCAGCTTTCTCTTGAGCAAACCTCGGAGAACTTTCTCCTTTCACTCTAGCCTTTGCAGATGCAGTCGGAGCCATGTAGCTAGGGATTTTCCTCCCGCTATGTGTACGCTCTTCATCTTGATTTTCAATTTTCGCAGGAAGTGATACTCGTTGTTCACTTACTTTTGTGTCATCAAAACCATTGTTGCCGTTCTCAGAGCTAATCTTCACATCTGAACATTTTAAGTCTTTACCTTTATCACTGGTCTCTGCAGTTTTGGGTTCATCCTCCTCCGCTGAATTCTCTTCCTTTCCGGCATCAAACTCTTCAGGAACTACGTCTGTTGTATCTTTCTCCTTTTCAGCACACTCAACAGTGTGTCCTTCAAAAACATCTGAAACCTTCACTTCAGGCTCTATCTGGATAGACTCTGCAGTATTCTTCTCCTTTTCAGCTGACTCAACAACGGATCCTCCTTCAACAACATCTGAAAACTTCACATCGGGCTTTATCTGCATAGATTCTGCAGTATTTTCCCCCTTTTCAGCTGACTCAACAGCGGCTCCTCCCTTAACAACATCTGAAACCTTCACTTCAGGCTCTATGTGCACAGAATCAACAGTATCTTTCTTCTTCTCAGCTGAATCAACATCGTCTCCACCTTCGAGAACATCTGAAACCTTCACTTCAGGCTCTATGTGCACAGAATCCACGGTATCTTTCTTCTTCTCAGCAGATTTACTGATGGCTTTCTCTGAACTTTTCGTAAGAGAAGACCTTTTAAGTCTAAGCCTAGGCTTCTCATCTTTAACCTCCAACGGAGATCCCTCCTTTGAGGCGCTTCTACTTTTTCTTGAATTCTGCTTAGCCTTGTCTCGCTCAGTCCTCAGGGGATCTTTGCTAAGCGTGGAAGTCTTCCTCACATTTCGTTTAGGTTTCTCACTTACTGTTGTGGAGCGGTTAGAGTTGTTTCCACTAGATGGTCCGGATTGTTTCTTGACACCCTGCTTTGGCCTTGCCTTTTCTGATTCAACCACTGCTTGATAGTTTCGCTTCTTTGTCTTAGTTTTTGGAGCCGGGATCCTAGCTGCCTGTGAACCAAGAGACCAAACTTGCAACTGTGTCCAGCGTTCGAGCCAAACCTTGGCTGCGTTAGGTTCTTCAGGACCATACTGGATCTTCAAAGGCAATGCAGTTGGTGATGAAGCCAAGAGCTGAAAGAAGCCACATAAGCACGATTGGTAAGTCCGAGTTTATCGAGTATTTCACAGGGCACCATGAATCAAAAGTTAAAGATACCTTATCAACAATGACAAGTTTTGTGGGATTATCCATCCAACTAGGTGTGATCACTTGCAAAGCTTCCGAGTCAGTTGATTCCTAAATTGCAGAAAGAGAATTACAACTTAGTTAAAAACAAGACGTGCATACAAAATTAGCCATCTATGTAACTAAGGAGTTACAAAGAGATTCTACCATTTGCGTTTTCTGAAACCGGATCCCATTATCTGAAGATCTAGCTTTCTGGCCACGAACAAGCGCCTGAAACTTAACAATTCCCCAGATACATGAATATGTAGCAACGGCTTGTCTTCTGACCAGATGACCACGGATAACTGCTTGTAGCCTGATGATTCCTTTGAGTGTTCGAAAAGCTCTACGCGCCTTCATTAGAACAACCGAAACATCAATACAAGAATCTTACACATTCAAACTCTCTATTGTTACGGAAAAGAATAAGTACCTGATGAGCTCTAAAAGCAGCCTGAACCTTTACTGCAGCTTGTTCAAGCTCAACATTTGACTCATCACCACTTGTTGGAGAAACCGCATTTTGAGCAGCGGTAACTGAAACCGGCTCTGGTGAAACCACTGGAGGCTGATCAGCCGGTAAATCTGAGCTATCATCCTTCGCCGACACCTCCACATCTTCTTTCTTAGCAGATCTCTTTGTGTATATATAAACAAAACCACAGTTAGAAGTTAAAACTCTCCAGAATTGTTCCGAAAAAAGAAGGTAGATGTCTCATATGCTTACCGGATTCGACCTTGGCGACTTCTTCCCGAGAAGCAAAGTCTTGATCCATTTACCAGGAGTCTTTCCCATTCTTCAAAAGATGCAAAGATGCTTCTGAAGTTGCTAAATATAGAAACCTGCACAAGAACAAACCAAGCCAAAGCATGTGAGATTCTCAAGCTTAAGTATGTGGATTTTCACTTTTACCATTAAACCAATGAACATCAAGGGCATGAACCTTACACACTAATCTAACATGCATCAATTCACAAACACAGAAGCTAATATAAACACAAAGTGGCATAATCCATTTTCTAAAGTCACAATAAAGAAAGCCATCATTTAAAGTGAAGAAAAAGCAGAGATCTTGAAAACAAAAAAAAATTCTAAAGCTGGACAAAATTTCCAATTAAGCAAATAAGAAAGATCAGAACTTTACCAACAAATCAGAGTATGAGAAAGTGGTAAAAGAGAAAAATCAAAAGATCATAGATTGAAGAAGATGATGAGAAAGAGAGAATAGACAGATCTAATAGAGTGTCTAAACAAAAGAAATTAAAACGTTAACCTCAGAGAAATTGAATGTAGCTTAAACACGATTAGGACCAAACCCAACACTACTTGTTCTTCAAAGGTTGTTCTTTTAAAAATCAAACACCTAATAAGACACTAAAATCAAAGTATGGTCACTGTGACAAATTAGACTCCCCAACGGTTCCACTGATAGTGATTGCCAGAGAGAGAGAGAGAGATTGGTGTAAAACGTCGACGTTTTGGATGATGCGCTGGCAACGTTTAAAAACCGACTTAAAGGCTCAAATGCCACTTTCTCAGAAAATACGAGCTTATTTGCCACTATACGTATTTGACCGTATATATGTATTTGTTGGATTTATTTTTAATTGATTTTTCCCCAAAGAAAAGACGAAAAGAGGAAAGCTTGATTTAATTACGACGACCAACCGACAAACCTAAACCCAAACCCGCAAACCCAAACCCAAACCCGTAAACCCAAACCCAAAAAACATAAATCAATATATTTATCATATTTTTCCCCTTTATCGATTAAGTCTCTCAATCAAAACCCTAATTTTGTTTTTTCCCTTTCTAAGAGATAAACCCTAATCGATTCGAGTTCTCTCCTCTCAATTTCATCTCTTTCAAATTCGAATCTAAACTTTAATTTTTCAATTTCATGGTTCGTGTAAGAAGGGGAAGAAAGGAAAAGCGTATGATTCAAGTGTATAGTTCCTTCTATTGAAGAAGAACCTGCCACAAAAAAAAGAAAAAGAAAGAGGCGAGAATGTTGCAGTAGAGGAAAAAGACAGAGAAGAAGAAAGCGAAAAAGGAGGTAAAGGAAGAGGTGATAAAAGAACGAAGACGGAGAAGAAGAAGCTAGACTAAGAGTTGATTATGAGGACTGGGCAGAAGAGGACAAGGAAGGCACGTCGATTTACACACGAAGAAGACACGAAGAAACAAAAAACAACTTAGGTGGTTACTTGTTCTCGATTTGATTTGGTACTTTGGTATGAACTTTGTTTGTTTTTGTACTTTGGTATGATTTTGTTTTTTGGTAAAGCGCAACAAATTAGGTTCATTTGTGTTTAATCGGAACCTAAATCTTGTACAATTGTGTGGAATTAGAACAACTGAATATAAGTTGTCCAGACAAGAAAGAGTTTGTGAATCGGACAACTGAGTCTAAGTTGTTCGGACAAATAAGAGTAAGTTTTCGGACAAATGAGAACAATTGAAGGGGGGACAACCGACGTAGTTTAACAACAACATTAAGTCATAAATAGTAGAGCACATAATATAAAAAGAAGATCCATGGAAAAACAACAACATTAGGATCTTCCGTCGCCGCATTCTCGGTTTAGCTACAACCACCTTCTACCTCCTTGCGAGTAATCTTCTCAACCTTTCAATCTCCTCATCTTTTTCGGATAATCGACCATTAATACGAGAAATCTCTGCCACAACATGGATACCGAAGTGTTGATGAAATTATGCGAATCTTCATCTCGGGTTTTCATCTTCTTAAGTTCTTCATCAATTGCATGATCCCACCATGTTCGAATGTGGTCCCTTCCGTCTCCACCACCATCCTACGCATAAAATCGATAAACGACTTTCATGAGTTGCCACACCAACATTTAAACGGTACACCGAAAGTGCCGTCGGCTCGGTTTGCAACCGCCGTCGAAACTTGGAGATTTGGGAGAGAAAAATCGAAAGGGGATCTAGGGTTTCGAAAGGGGATCGATGGGAAGAGAGAGAGGAAGAGAGAGAACCCGACATATATATAGACACAATAAAGGGAAAATAAAGAGAATTAAAAAAAAATACATTTCTCGTTTTTTGTTTTTTTATCGTTTGAATGGTCAAAGTGGGCCCACTTTCCAACTTTAAATGTAGTTGTAAAAGTTACATAGTTGTACGTAGATGTACAGTTGTACTTTCGTATACATAGTTGTACTTTGTAGGTTTTTCACAAATTGTAGTTGGACCTTAACCTCAAAGATTTATATCTAGTTGGCCACCTAAATTTCCTCTATTAATTACTCTTAATTTGGTTTCTACAACCAAAAATTAACGAAATCTTACTTTTTACAATTTTGTTGTGTAATAAGTGATATCTTACTCTAATATCCTTATACTTTAAAGGGTTTTATGATGAGATCGAACACATCTAGGATGAAAACTGATTTTTTAGATGTTTATTTGTTCAAATACTTTATTAGTGGATTGAATCATTGTTTCTTTTTCAATTTTGGTTTAACAATTTAAGTTTATGTAGTTTATAACATTATAACATTAAATTAAAAATCACAATTTAGTTGTACCAAGATAACCTATTTGTCCATTATAACAGAAGTTGTACCAGATTGATCAAGTTGTCCAAACGTAAAACAAGGAAAAAATTACAAATTCCATCATGTTCATACTCCAAGATTCTGATATGCTCCTTCTTCATCCGCTTCTTCTGAGTCCTCTTCATCCTTTTCGGGCTGTAAACACCGTTCCAAGTCTATTCCAGCGGTACGCTTGTTTGACTTCTTTCTCCTCCGTTCTCCAGTCGATGGAAGCCGAGTGTTTTGGTTTCTTCCGGGCTTAGGAGTGTACTCCGGCGGTAAAGCGTACAACTGTAAAATATCATCAGGAATATTCCAATTGGATTCATGTGGCATCAAATAAATTGTCCTAGAATATGCCAAAACCCAAGAGTGCATTTGCAAGAACAAGTTTTCTCCTTCAAGTTGACCACATAAATCTTCCCGTTCACACGATTCATCACCTACTTTTCCAGAATTCCAATTGTACTGAAGCTGGAGAATTAAAACGAAAATCCAATCGATTCAAGGATTCTAATTTACCTCGAATTCACACAATTCATCAACTATATTCGCTAAATTGGTAATGATCGAGTCGATCAAATGGTTAATAAACATATGTAGGCATAATTAAAACAATCAATTTCATTACAAATCTTTAAATTTATTATTTTTGTAAATGGGAACAAAAAAATTGAAAAAAGAGAAGAATACAACAATAAAAGAAGATGAGATTGAAGCCAATGACGTAATGGTCGAATCGATTATGGAGATGAGATCGAAGTCGAGTTTGACAATGAAAAAGGAAGAAGAAACAAGAGGAGCTCGAGGAAGAAGAAACGAGAGGAGCTCGAGGAAGAAGAAAGGAGATTTTTTATTTTATTTTATTTTCATGTTCTGTAATTATTATTTTTTCATTTTCTTTATTATTTAGTTTCAAAAATACTTAGAAGAAATACGAAATACACTTTTGAAAAAATACAGCAAGGGTAATTTAGGAAATTCCATAAAAGAGTGGCAGTCTGATTACATAGTGGCACGCTTGATTAATTTTTTTTAGAAAGTGGCATTTAAGCCTTGCACTCTTAAAAACCGGGGCTTAATTAAAGGAAGGGGATGGGGTTAGATTTTACAGAAATACCCTTGCTTTTTTCTTGGATCATGACTACGTTGATAAAGTGATAACCTTTTATTTTATTGGGAAAATTGGCTAAATAAGTTATATTGAAAATTGATTTGTCTCTTTATACCTTTGGACATATTATTTTGTCTCAATATACCTATTTTTTCGTAAATACAAAATTGCCCTTAATATAAAACTATAAAAATTTGTCTTAAAAATATTTATAACATAAACCCATTAAGAAAATCTAAAATCAAAACTAATATATTTAATCTAAAAACACAAATTGTTGATGTAATAAAAAAAACACAAATTGTTAATTCACTATTCCTCTTTATCTTATATTTGTTCATCGTTTTTCTCTTTTTGTTCATCGTTCCTCTCTTTTTCTCTTATTTTCTTCTATGTTATTATCTATGATATCTAAATTTTACGACTTAAATTGACAGAGGTTTGGAGCAGAAGCAGAAGAAACATGTATACGTTTTTACTTAGGTTATCGATTTAAATTGTGAAGAGGAATAATGCATTCAATTATCGATTTCGACCGTTTTAGTTTTTAGAAACTGAAAATTGTTTCTTTTGAGAATTAAATTAATATAAAAGTTGATTCAAAGAAGTTTACTTTGTGCATGTGTAAGTTTATGTGTAAGTAAAAAATCAACTCTCCGATTAAGTAATCAACTTGCCCATCTTTTTTCTTGATGAATCGAGGGAACATTTGTTCTCGGCGACATGTCCTAGATTTTGTCAGATTTTAAAACATAGAATAACCGAAAAGATAGAATACATATTCTAAAACAAATAGATTATAAACAAAAGTCAGAATGTATATTCTAACCTGGTTAGAACATAACATATATGTGAGAACAAATTGTTTTATGTAAGATATATGATAGAGTAAAGGATATAACATAATTAAACGTGTTCTATATTTTTCCACAATAAAGCTAAAAGCTTATAATATATATTGTGGGTTGTATACAACAAAGTGTTTTAGTTAAATCTAAGGTAACGTGTTCTATATTTAGATAGATCATAGAGAATATTTTACAATACAAATTGTAACTTTTATAAAACGTAGAATATAAGTTAGAACATCTATTGTATTTTTGTAAAAATGGTTAAAATATAGATCAACTTATCCAAATTATTTTTGGAATCCAATTTTCGTATATCAAAACACTTAAAATATTCTTGCGATTGTATTGATTTTTTCATATTTTTATGATTTATATATAATTTTTAATAATTATTTTTGTTTCTATAAGGGTATTTATGTCTAAAATTGAGCAAGACTTATAAAGGTATATTGGGACAAATACATTCTCATTATGGCCTATTTTCCCAATTTCCCCTATTTTATTTTAGTTTAAATACGAGAATTAAGAATGTCATTATCAAAGTGGTTAAGTCTGATGAATCCAAACGTGAAACGTCTAGTAGTATTTCAAATCGATTATTTAAGCTTTTAAACTTGGAAACCAACTCTTGATAATGATGTCATTGATATGTAAATGTAATCAATTTTAAATTCCTAACTAAAGTTTTTAACATATATGTGTGAATATGAACCTGAAGATTGGATATATTTGGGCCTACATTACTAAATGTGTTGGATGTATACTGGTTTTTAAAGTTAGCATTTAACAAGTCATTAGCCCGATACATTTATAAATCTATATTATTAAAAAGAAAAGACAAAACGCCTACGTCGCGAGACCAAAGAGTTTTGAGAAAATTTTCTATTTTTGCGTTTATGTCCTTATATTTTAGCCTCAATTAAAATTTTGCATATATTTAACTTTTTTGCGTTTATTGCCTCAATAAAATTTTTGTCTCGATTTATTTCCGACTTTTTTTTATATACTCCGATTTTCGATTTTTTCATTTTTTTATATATTGCGATTCAATATATTTTTGATTATTTCTTTTTAATTACCGATTTTACTATACGATTTCACATTTTGAATAACCAAAATAAAAAAAAACTTTTGCTCAATTACTAATATTCTATAATTATTATTCTTTTTGACATTCTTTATTATTTTAGACGATTATTATAATTTACAAATAATAACAATTATTCAATTTATAATTCAAATTTTATTATTTAGATACATTTTTCTACTTTATTAATATTAATTATTATTTTATGTTATTTGAAAACCAAATCGCTTTTTAAAAATTTATAACATAACTTTTTCGCATCGAAATTACAAAATATCTGAAATATACAAAACAATAGTTTGTTTGAATTTAATAATATTGTTACTATGTAATTATGAAATATATTACGTTTTATTTATATTTAAAAGTATTAAAGATTGTGATAAAAAATATTTTATAAAATAAGACATGTTATAACGTTCAAGTTTTTCTAATTATTTTCAAAAAATTTCAAACAATATCACAATCTTTAATACTTTTTAATCATTTCATTGTGCTACTGGTATATATATATATATGAATATATTGATATGTATAAATTTTGGATAATTTGTCGTAAACAAAAAGTTATACTTTTAGCAATATAAATATATATCAATATCTAAAATAAATTATGTTCGTTATACAATATTCATTCCGTTTGTATGATTATTTAAAATCAAAAATAAATGATTATTTTTGAATAATCTCTCCGCGCATGGCGTGAGATATCACCTAGTATATATATATATATATGTTCGTTTATCTATTTTTCAAGCAGCAAGCTGTTTTAAAATGGCTTTAAATTGTAGAATATAATAAAAAAATACATGTTATAGTATAAAATATAATATTAGTTGATACTTTTGGCAGTGTCTCTTATTACAAGGCAATGCCATGTGATATGCTAATAAGTCGTATTTTGTTTTTCCTTTCCTTTTCTTCAATAAAATACTTAGCCATGATTAACTAATCAAGTTCTCAAGAAAACTTGGAAAATGTGACAAAAAATTGGGAAAAAGGGTTTTGAATTTCAGGGTCAGTTTTACCTTATTTTTAATGTTTTGAGTGGTTTCAATAAAAATCTTGGATTTTGCTCTAGAAAACTTATTTTCATCGGTTTTGATTAATTATCATAGCCTCTTGGAGTATAACTTTTAAAACAGACGAATAATAATGATTAATGTAAAAAGAATAAAAGAACAAATGAGAAAGTAATGGACAGTTCATCACTCAAAGGGAAAATAGCCGAAAGAATTGTTAGAATCTCAATACTTTTATTTTTATTTTTAAACAACACCGAAACAAAAACAACATATGTAGTTATGTACATTTCTTAATCTCGCCGACAAATAATTAATCTTCTTTAATGAATCCATCAATAATAAAAGATGATTACAAATTATTTTGACATACGAATTGGTAGTGTTATTATTTGATATGCTTGATAACCATAAAGAAAATACGATAAATATATTTATTTGATATATAATTAAGTGGGTAAAGAGGTAAAACATCTTTTGGAACGGTGACTTCGAATGATCCTTAACGGCGTGATTTGATCTAACGGTGGATCACTACGTTGACAAGAGTGTTAGCACGTGACTTCTTCGACCCGCACGTGGGGACTTAATTGGTCAACTGTCAGAAACTCGTTCCTTGGTTGACTTTTATAACAGATTTGTTCGTTATATCTTTAAGATCTATGCATTAGATAAACATTTATTTCTGATCTTTGGAAAATAATAACGTGTTTCTTGATAAGTACAATTAAAAACATTTATTCGTCAAAAGGTGTGTGTATGTATATGCATTTATGTGTGTCTATATATTTATATATTTATGTAACTAATAAATGCATTGTTGTAAATGAAGGCCTGACCATTACAGTGTATATTTACTTCCTGACAACAGATAAATTAGTTAATAATACCAAATTCAATTTAATTAATAAAATAAAATCTAATTATGGAAATCTTGGATCAAAAAAGTTGATAAAATAGTTAGTTCTTGCATGTGAATTTTACGTATTTTAAGGATCTGATTATAAAAAAAAATTAATATCACTTTCTTCGAAGCAGTAAAACAGTCTGTCACGTTCATCAATATAATTAAGAAGAAAAAAAACTAAACATAATTTCTATTTATTGTCTCTTCTTCTTAACACTAATCTCTCTCTCTCTAGATATCTCTCTCTTTCAATTTCCCGAGAAAATTGTCAAGAATTTATGTACTAATTAGCACGATCTCCTACATTTTGTTGTTTACACTTACTAAATATCAAAATCACTTACACTAACACACAAAAGTGTAAACTTTTTTCCTCTGTAATTTTCTCAAGAAAATGCAGAATTGCTTCAAAACATACTCATTTTCTCTCATTTTCCTTCTCCTTTTTCTTCTACAAACAATCTCAGAATCACAAATACCATCAAGTGAATCAAGAACTCTATTAGAAATCCAAAAACACTTACAATACCCACAGGTTCTTACTTCATGGACAAACCAAACCAATCTCTGTTACATCCCTTCTTCTCCTTCTTACAATATCCTCTGTTATAACGGCCACGTAACGGAATTAACCGTCACAGGTAACAGAACCGTTAAGCTTCACGGAAACTTCTCAAGCGACTCGCTTTTCACTGTTATTACAAAACTCTCAAGCTTAAAGACACTGTCTCTTGTCTCTCTAGGCATCTCTGGTCCTCTCCCTACAAAGATCATTAGGTTATCTTCATCACTACAATCTTTAAACCTAAGCTCTAACTTCATCTCTGGGAAGATACCTAAAGAGATCTCTTTGTTGAAGAATCTCAAGAGTCTTGTTTTATCGAATAATCTCTTCAATGGAATTGTTCCTGATCTTAGAGGATTGTTGAATCTTCAAGAACTGAATCTAAGTGGTAATAAACTCGGTCCAGAAGCTGTAACTTCATTCGCAAGTAACTTAGTATCTGTTTCGTTAAAGAACAACTCTTTTGGTTCAAAGATTCCAGAAGAGATCAAGAAGATGAATAAGCTTCAAAGCTTGGATCTTTCTTCAAACAAGTTCATTGGTTCAATCCCAAGTTTCTTGTTTTCGCTTCCTTCGATTCAGAATCTAAGTTTAGCACAAAACTTGTTGAATGGGTCACTTCCAAATCAGTCTCTATGCAGCTCAAAGATTAGAATTTTGGATGTTTCGTGGAATCTTTTAACCGGGAAGCTTCCTTCTTGCTTATCTTCCAAGAATCAGACAGTGCTCTACACATTCAATTGCTTGTCTTTAAACAGTTCACCTTCTGCAAAGTATCAGCGTCCTGTTTCTTTCTGCGAAAACGAAGCAAAGCAAACGGTTTCTGCCGTGAAATCCGACACTAAGAAACACGAAAAGAAAGAAGAAGATAAAGGAATCGAACTTGGTTTGGTGATTGGTGTTATCATCGGTGTGGTACTAGTTTCAGCTGTTTTGGCTGGCTTGGTTTTGGTTAGGATGAGAAAATTGAGATCAAAAGAAGATCCTTTCGAGGCAAACAACGTCGATAATGTCTCTGTTCGCAGCAACGCCACAAGGTCCACTGCATCAAAGACAGTACCAGATCTAAGTAATAAAAAGACCATTACTTTCAAATCTCGAATATGAAGTTTTGGACCTATCCATGTAACCTAACTAGCTTAAGTGTCTGAAATGCAGGACGTGTACCACAAACAATGAGATCTGCAGTGATTGGACTCTCACCGTACCGAGTTTTCTCTCTTGAGGAGCTAGAAGAAATCACCAGCAACTTTGATGCAGAAAGTCTCTGTGGAGAACAGGTAGAATAAGAATCCAACAAAACATGATCATAACTTAATTTGAGTCTTTAGTTGATGGATGTTTATGTATGTTTTCAAAAACAGCTGTACAAAGGTAGTCTTCGAGAAGGCATAGCAGTGACAGTGAGATGCATCAAGCTAAAACAGAAGAGTTTTTCAACACAAAACTTGGCTCAGCAGATGGAAGTTTTATCAAAGTTAAGGCACATGCATCTAGTCAGTGTTCTTGGACATTGCATTGTTACAAATCAAGATCATCACCCATACGCCGGGAGCACCATCTTCATAGTCCAGGAATACATCTCTAATGGGTCTTTAAGGGATTACCTCACAGGTAATAATACCTGCATAAGATTCTCGGATATTTCTCAGGTTTTTTGTTGGGAAACTAAATGTTTCTTTTGGCAGATTGTAGAAAGAAAGAGGTGTTGAAATGGCCTCAGAGAATGTCGATAGCGATCGGAGTAGCTCGAGGAATACAGTTCTTACACACAGGAGTGGCACCAGGAATCTACGGTAACAATTTGGAAGTAGATAACATTCTACTTGATGAAACACTAACTGTAAAACTCAGTGGTTATACTATTCCTTTACCATCCAAGGTATAGTTAAAACAAACCAGACATAACTAACACTTTAGGTTTCTGTTTCTAAATTCAATCTTGGTGGGGACATTTTTTGCAGGTTGGTGCAGAGAGTCCTAGTAATGAAGATGGGGAGAAAGAAGATGTGTACCAGTTTGGAGTGATACTTCTACAGATCATCACAGGCAAAGTAATGGCGGCTGCATCTTCGGAGCTAGGAAGCTTGAAGCTTCAGCTTGAGAATGGTTTGAGAGACGAACCATCGGTCTTGCGTAGCCTAGCAGATCCGAGTGTGAGAGGAACATATGCTTATGAGTCATTGAGGACAACAGTGGAGTTTGCTATTAACTGTCTTTGTGAAGATCAGAGGAAACGACCATCGATAGAGGATGTTTTGTGGAATCTGCAGTATACGATTCAAGTGCAGCAAGGATGGTCTAGTAGTGGAAACCTTGGGCTTGGTGGTACATAGATGTTACAAAAGATGAATGTAATTCTTGAGAAAGTGTGGCAGAACTGTAAAAGGGTACAAAATTAATTGACTGTTCAAAGGGATGTTACTCTTAAATTTGATAAATGTATAATATATAGACAAGCTAGCTAATATGAGGAAGAAACTTGATGTATCGTAATTTAAATATATAAGCCGCGTAAAGCTAGAGTTGATGGCAAGTCTCAATGATGAGTTCAGTAGCTGCACCCATAGTTCCAATGCCACCGGCGCAGAGTAGAGCGAGAGCCAAGTCTTGCTCGTTCCATTGCCTTAAGCTTTTGCTTAGCTTTTTGATGACTTCCACATCAACTTCTAGCACCCAAGCCGGCGTGCATTGCACCATCAGGCTCACAAAGCCGGTCACGTAAGCTTGCCATGTGGCCAAATCGCAGCCAAGTGATATCTTCCCTTCCAAGGCACTCACCAGGAACTCTAAATGCAGCCACAGAACCCTTGGCCGGCGTTTTGAGGCAGGAGATGAGGAGTCCACTCCCCAAGCGAATGCACTGCTAAGGATTGCAAAGTAGGCCAATGCATAGCCTCTTAGCATCGGAACCATACCTCCCAACTCGTCTTCTTCTTCTCTGTGAACTGAGATGAACCATGATGGTAATGTCTCCTTGATCAGAGCCTGAACCAAGTTCAGGCCACCGGAGATCCATACTAGAGAGGCTCCTAGGGAAGCTGCCAGCTTGACACGTGTCATTGCTAAAGATAGGGAAACCTGCCCGATCCCGTACCTCGACCCATCTCTTGTTTTCCTCAGTTTCTCTGCTTGCTCTAGTGGTAGCTCCCTGGTGGCGATGCTCTTCACGGAGAACATCAGGAGCGAGAGGATTTCTTCTGTCAGGAACATGACATCTCTGATTGATCGGTGCACTTTTATGTACAAAATTCCTGGGGCAGCTGTGGAGATTCCACCAGAGTGAACAGATCCAAAGCCATGGCCAAGGAGTGCGCCCACTCCTCCATAGCTGCAGAGTTGGGAGGTAGGTGTTAGACCAAGAGTACTAGTGAAGCAGCTTCTGAGGAGCTGCATAACAGCATCTCCGTTGTGGTGGAACACAGTTCTGGAGGCCGAGTAGACAAGAAAGTCGCTCCAGCGCTTCACTTTCTGGGTCCACAGCGAGGTCACAATTGGCATGCAGGGCCAGGGACAAGCGGCAGCAAGGGCGTCCAACGCTGGTCCAATAAGTACGAGGAATCGCTCTGTTGCTTTTTCGAGCTTGTAGGTTATAGTGAGGCTGACTAGTGCAGCAAGAGGTAAAGGAAGTGTAGCCGCAGAGATTCCATCTGTAAAGACACATGTTTCAGCAATTAGAGTTTTACCAGCGTAATAATTATTTCCACTTTTTCTAGCCGGTTATTTTCACACTTTCTCTGCAATTGCAGTTTTAGAGATACGACAATAGTTCACAGGTCTAAGATTTTACCCTTTCATGTAAGATAGACGAAAAACATTACCTGCTGGAAGCCTTGGGACGTCAACACCAGTAGCAGCTAAAATCTTCTCTATCTGTTGCTCCACGCTTGCTAAATTTGCTGCAGGGCTAGGCCAGTCAGTTCCATTCATAGACACTGGCTTCCACAAACCTCGTGTTACTTCCGAAGAAAAATAACTAACCATGGTTCCTAGTGTTGCCGGCAGAAAATCGGCGAGGATTTTAAGACCTGAAACAAATTAAGAGGAAAGATTTAAATCCCACCCACCCACTATTAGTTGCTTTTACGAACTACGTTTATGATCCATATAGATATATAACAGTAAAATAGCGCTTATAATGAGGCGAGGCTGGCTTATAAAGCCCTTTTGGTATGCTCTTTATCCTAGTTGGTTTCATTAAGGTGAATGGAAAAACCTGTTGCTAGTTCCCGGGGAGATAGCGATCCATGAGCACAGGCAGTAAGAGCAGCATCAAGCACAAATGGGGCCGCTTCCAAGATATCCCATGCAGGTAACTTGAGTTGATCAGAAGAGCCGTCCACCCCGGAAGTAGATAAGCTACTGCTCCCAGAAGATGGAGTCAGTGACTGACTACCTCCTTTATTCGCTTTCTTGAACATCATGCTCAAGAGGGAATCAACAATATGATGCACTGGGCTTCCTGTCTTTAGTTCAGAGAGAATAGAGGCCATACATTCTTGATGCTGCCGATACCACTGTTTCAGTCTGGGGAAAGAATCCATGAATATGGGATCCACAGAGATATCTATGACTTTAGAAAACCGCCGACGTGCCATGCGATCCTTTGGGGACTTTCCAAAACATGCCAGACGGCAATTTCTCACTAATAAAAGATACTCAGGGCTCGGCTGAGGGCCCACCCGAGGAACATCTCCCAAGACATAATCTAGTGGTGGATGATCAAATCTCCATAACCTTAGAAGAAGTATAAATGCAGTGGAGAAAACAGCATGAGAGGAGATTACTTCGCCGGTTGGGAGAGTCCATGTAGTGTTTGGGATGCCAGAGCCAAATGCTTCACAAATTGGCATCAAAGCACCAGCAAGCAATGGGACCTGGCAAAAGAACACTATAATTACTAACCCATCGAAAAAACATTTTTCGTTCATTGTGGTATAACATAAGTTAAAGAACAAAATAATAGATTAGTCAAAAAACCTACCACACCGTGCAATGAGAAAATCTGAACACAATCTACGGGTGATATTCCGAGAAGAAGAACATTAAGAAACGGGGCAGAACTAATTAGATGGCTATAACTCCCCAAAAGATCAGCTGGAGATGGAGGCGATAGTAAAGTTATAACGAAGATAATAACATGCTCCTGAAATAAAACAGAGGTGGGTTTAACCATAAAGATGAGAAGGTTGCAGAAAGAAGATCTTAGTGGAGTAATGTGCTGTGCAGCAATAAAACTTTATAGAAAGTGGAAATCACAGAAACAGAATCCTAAATGCGAAACATACTTGTATGCTCCAACCACGAAATAGAGATGCTCCACAGAGAATAGAAGCTGCTGCTATCTTCTCATCTTCTGAACCAGTAGTTGCAATCTCATACATCTTTTCGATCTCTGCTAAGCTTCCATCATATTAATGAGCTTAAATCAGTTGTTTTACAACTGAGAAAGTAAAAACAAGAGGGAGAGCTCCACTTATGGAGTCTTAGAAACAGACAATAGTCAACTAAAAAGGAGGCTGTAGTTGTTGAGATTGGTATTAATAACATGCAGGACTAAAAATGAGGTCGTCACCTAATAATGCCCTTTTTAACCATTGACCGAAAAAACATAACAGAGATTGGTCATAGACTTGACATACCTAGAAGCTGGAGTTGTGATTAGTGAATTTGTCAATGATGGCGTTAGAGGAGAACCCTTCATCACTTGAGACCAACACGAAATATTTCCAGCGATACCTTGAGGAACTTGATTGGTTCCCCTAATTACGAAGCCTGGCCAGAGATAAGCAGATGTGTCCAACAGATTTCTGGAGATGCAAGCTTCCACTATCAGATGGCGCATGTTACCAGCTGTGCCAAGTGCCAATACATGTCACAATTACAAAACCACACAATTACAAAACCAATCACATTCAAATAAACAGTTAGAAGTCCAAATGAGGAGGAATAACAAGCATAGCGCTAGAGAGAACACTAACAAACAACTCCAATGAATAACCTGAAGCGGAAAAAACACCTACTAAAATCAGAGAAGATTAACACACAAAAACGTCTTCAAGAGTAAATAAGAAAACCATATTTCTTGGTTATAAACTTATAATACTAAACCAGAGTGCTGGGCAGATTGATATTGAGAGAGTAAAAAATAGATAACAAGTTCACTCACAGCAGCCACTTGGAGATTCATTCATGCTTGTATTTTCATAGGATCCACTACCATTTGTAATGCCCGAAATGAACATAACTATTTTAGCAGCAGCTTGATTGGCAGCCGACTGAACGGAAAGAGGTGGTGTCAGCAAGCTTTCATAGTCACCAAGTTGTTGTAAGCTATTAACCAATCCCTGTCGGCCTTTGCCTTTTTTCTTGTTCCACTGGTTGCTTGGGATAGATGCATTTTGATCAATCCACTGACTTTCTTCTTCTTCAATGATGTTGGCAACTGCAAGTGGAGTGACAGATAGTAACACAGAAAGAAACGTATCGGTGCGGGGCACAGGACCCTCGATTGGGTCTCTTTCCTTCAAATTATAACAAATTGGTCAGTTTAAGGATTTTGTGACTCATCAATCAATGTACTGCATAAGGCGCACTATTCTCATAAGATTTTCATTATATGACCTTCTAATTGTGAATAATGCATAACCTTTTATGCACAGCAGAAGTTGGTGCCTCGCATATGTTAGTACTTACTTGAGATTATATTTCCATAAAATGCATGGAAAAGCAATAATGCATACATTGGTTTTCTTAAAGCAACAAGACAAGGAAAAACCTTTTCTAACACTAAGAGCTTAAAATTCTTAGAACTGACAGAATAGATTCTTACCCTTTGCACAAGGCGTAAGGCTGCTAGCCATAGAGCTAGAAAGGCATCATGCCATGTTGTACTGTTAGCTGCCTGCAATGCTTTCACAAGACCTGCAAATATTCTCTTATATTCAAATAAAGCATATAATAATATATATGAAAAACTTATGGGATGCAAGAATGGCGATATTTATAAAATCTATCAGCACCTGTTAGATTTTCGACAGCGCTGGCTGCTGCAGCTTGTGTCCCATCCATTATGTCTTCGAAGAAAAGATCAATGGGCAACCAAAGTGCAGACTCACTAGGCCCATGATGCTGATTGGTAAATGCTAACTTAGAACCAGTGGAGACAATCGCATGAAACTCTCCACGTGGGATGGTCTTGCTCTCCCTTTCCATAAATTTACGTGTATGAGATGCCAACTGAGCTAGGGCTTCTGGATTAATATGTTTTGAGTTCTTTGCTGCTACTGATTTGGTTGCTAACACCCTAAAACGCTGACTGAAATCTTCCCAGTGTGTTGGCCTGAAAAGAAAGAAAAAAATGATTGGTTGAGAAAGATCTGGATGAAGTTGTTACATTTTCATTCAAATCAAGATAATGTGGACAGCAGCGTCCATAACGATACAAATCAGATTACTAACAAAAAAACTAGTCCCAGTTAAAAAGTACTTACATGTTTTGACTTGCCAAGTGAAGAATCCTCGATGTTACTTTATTCTGCAAAAATTCTTGGATTAGCTCGACGGCCATTTTAGTGTTTGCTTTCTCTAGTACATCATGGTTCTCATTTCTCTTAACAGAATTTTCCAGGCCATCAATTTCCATGTCTTGTGGCTTATTTGCCCACTTAGAGCTCTTACTAGAACTCAGTTCTAAAAGCCCTTCATCATCTAGGGATGCATCAACTAGCTGCCAGACAACATAGAAGACAAATGCAAGGAGAATACTTCCCGGTTCTTGTTCTTGGACATCAAAGATTTCAGAAAGATGGAGGGCATCATCAATCGAATTCATTGTCCTAATCGTATTTAAAATTCACATTAGTATGCAAAAGAAGAGAGTTCGAATATAAGAAATCAAACATCAACTGAGATAAGGAACTCACTTCTGATATCCTGACCCTCTTATATGAGGCATGAGCGAGAATGCGTGTCTCTTGAGAAGTTCCATATAAAGCCTATAGGCTACAGGATGAACCTTTCTGTTCGGGATTACCCTAAAATCACCAACCACAAGACTCAAAAGGCATGACAAGACAAACAACAACAACAACATAAAGATAGTTACACTCTAGTGTTCTACAAAATACTTGTCAAACCTCTGATCAAAGTGATAAAAATGAGAAGTAAGAGTAGCTAATTCTATTACTAACAGTTTCAGGGAATATTTCAAGTAGTAGCCTGAGAAGTGAGATTTTAAACGACCATAAGAGCGATTAATAGACGAATCAAAAGCAATATTCCACAGTGCAATAATCCAATGAAATCTTAACGAGAGCTCGAATGTCGCCGTTTACCTAGAGGATAATAGAGCAAGGACGAGAAGAGGAGGAACAATACTAACGGAAATAGCTTTTTCGAGAAGCTTCCATGAAAGAGGAGTGTGATTCTCCCAGAAGATGTGAGAGACGAGGAATTGAGCCAAGTCCGGTGAAGGAAGCGAGATTCCCGCAGAAGAGAGAGTCGAACGAAGCTGAATAGCCCAGTGAATTGGATCGGCGTTCTTCTCCTGAGCTGACCTAATCAGCGACGCGACTGAATCCCAGAGACTCTGTAGCGATTCCGGCGAAGCGACGGCCATGGACGCCGTCTCGTGGAGAAAACAAAATCGCCGTCTAGTCTTTTTTTTTTGTCTTTCGTCTCTTTTCTTTTTATTTACAGGAAAAGTCTCTCCTCGAATAACGAGCGTCTTCTTTCTTCTTCTCGCATTAATATCGATTTTGCTCTCAGCGAATTTTCAACTTTTGACAAAATTTAATAACATCCCTATAGTTTTTGTATTATCAGATTTAACCTATCGACGTTTTTCACCTTTAATTAATTTTTGAATAGGTCCATAAATATTTTGAGACAAATCAAAAGCCCAATGGGCCCGAATTAGCTAGTGTGAAACAGAGTATAACCAAGTTAAGCTCTTGTTCTTGCCATACAAGTAAATAGTAGTTGTCTTGTTGCGTTCAGAAGCTAATAAATGGCGGGGACTCTTTGTTTAGGGTTTCCTCAACACAACTTGAAAGACATCTGAACAAACTTTCACTTTATTTCAGACAACTTATCTCACATTTACTTGGCACAGGCAATATACTATTTTACCTCTGTAAATATGGTACGTGATCAATAATATACAGATCCAAATTTACCCACTTATTCAAACGCAATAAATAAATATTGACCCTTGTGATGTAAATCTACAGATCGTTGTCTATAACCACCATAAATGTCTTCTTCTCCTACTCGTACGTTCTCTCGAGAAAGAAGTTACAGAGCTGAAATATGAAAGAAGAAAGATTCAAGAAGAGCTCATCTTCTTTATTCCTCATAAACGCTGTCGTTTTTTCCTTCTACTTCTCTCTAAGTTCCACGTCGGATCTGCTTCTCCCACGTTCACCGGTGGAAATTCTCACCGGCGGGAGGTGGGATCTTCTGCAGCCGAGTATAGGCATATCTGCGATGCACATGCAACTATTACACAACAATAAAGTCGTCATCTTTGACCGTACGGACTTTGGCCCATCGAATCTTTCACTCCCTACGCAACTTTGCCAAAACGCTACCGTTTTTGACTGCTCTGCTCATTCTCTTTTATACGACGTCGCTTCGAATACTTTTCGTCCACTTACTCTCCGTTACGACACGTGGTGCTCATCCGGATCGTTAAACGCGTCAGGCTCTTTGATCCAGACCGGCGGTTACGGCGTCGGAGAACGAGCTGTACGGATATTCACACCCTGCGACGGCGGCGTTTTGTGCGAATGGGTTGAGAACAGAGCGTATCTTTCTTCTCGCCGGTGGTATTCCACCAATCAGATACTTCCCGATGGCCGGATTATTATCGTCGGCGGAAGAAGAGCTTTTACTTACGAGTTTTATCCCAAGAATCCGGGAAAATCAGTTTTCAATCTCAGATTCTTGGCGGAGATGAGAGATCCCAACGAAGAAAACAATCTTTATCCGTTTCTTCACCTTCTCCCCGACGGGAACCTCTTCATCTTCGCTAATCGGAGATCGATCTTGTTCGATTTCGTCAATCACCGAATCGTCAAGGAGTTTCCGGAGATCCCCGGCGGCGATAAACGGAATTACCCAAGCACTGGCTCCTCCGTTATCCTCCCTCTTTTTCTCACCGGAGAAAATAACCTATCGAAGATCGCGGCAGAGGTAATGGTATGTGGCGGTGCTCCTCCGGGTGCTTTTCCTAAGGCGGCGGCGAGGACGACACTTAAAATATTCGTTGGAGCGTCTCGCACGTGCGGGAGATTGAAAGTCACAGACCCGGATCCGGAATGGGTCATGGAGCAGATGCCTTCGCCACGTGTCATGCCTGATATGGTATTGTTACCAAACGGTAACGTTTTGATCATTAACGGTGCGGCCAACGGAACCGCTGGTTGGGAAAACGCTGCAAACGCTGTTTTGAACCCGGTTTTATACTTACCCGACGAGATCGACCCGACCCGGAGATTCGAAATTTTGGCCCCGACTCGGATCCCTAGAATGTACCATTCGGCGTCTCTCCTTCTCTCCGACGGAAGAGTTTTACTCGGAGGAAGCAATCCTCACCGGAATTACAATTTCACGGTGACGACTTACCCGACGGAGATCAGTCTCGAGGCCTATCTCCCGAGTTACCTCGATCCCCAATACGCGCGCGTGAGGCCGACGATTCTCACGGTGGATCTCGCCGGAAACATGATATACGGGAAGATTTTCTCCGTCACGTTCGTGATTCCGGCGTTTGGGATGTTCGACGGAAGAGTCTCGGTGCGGCTCGTGGCGCCGTCGTTCAGCACGCACTCGACGGCGATGAATCAGAGGTTGTTGGTCATGCGCGTAAGGCGCGTGAGTCAGTTATCTGTTTTCACGTACAAAGCTGACGTGGACGGGCCAAAGAACTCTTACGTGGCACCGCCTGGGTATTATATGATGTTTGTGGTACACCGTGGAATTCCGAGTGAAGCTGTTTGGGTTAAACTTTAAAAAGGCCCACTGGGCCATAGTTTTGACTGTTTTTTATTTGATTCATTTAGTTTTTGATTTTATTTTTTGTTGGAAGAAGTTTAACTAAGATTTGGACCATTAAATTTCTTTATAGTTAAATTTCTAGAGGTTGTTGGTATTTAAAGAAAGACGAATGAGTTTGATGAATCCATTAAAGAATAACACATGCAACGCATTAATATTATTTTATACAAAATTCACACAGAAATTGAAACATGTGACATATTAACAAAGAAAGGTCTTAATCACAAATCCTTTTATTTTTCGAAATAATTAATTGCTGAAGATATGTAATACAAAAAAGTTAATAAATGTGATCACTTGTGACACCAACTACGTATTACGTCACACACCATGACAGTGTCATGGCATAATCAGATACCAAAACGAGTTTATATATATATATATATAAAAAATACAACCACATAAGCTAGAAAACAATATTAAAACCCCTTAATAACTAACATAAAGACCATGACTAATCATAATCAAATCATAAAAAAACAAACGTAACTAATAATTAAATCGTGCATGTGCCAATCTTAATTAGTCATGTCATTATTCTATGACATATCAACATTGTTAAGATTGTTGATCTTTTCATTGTCGTTGTCCTCAAGGTTAATATTGTTGCCATTGTTCTTCTTTGAGAAATGAATCTTGTTGTTATGCATCCAAACTTTGAGAACTCTTCTCTTCACACCAATCTCTTCACAAAACCTTTGAACAACACTATCTTCTTGCCTTTGTAACTTCCACCCAACTTTCTCAGCAAATCTAAGCATCTTCTCTTTCTGCTCCGGCGTGAACTTTGTCCTAAACCTCTTCTTGTGGTTGTACGGACGGTGTTGAAACGGTCTAGACGCGGCGGTTACGCCGTCTTCCTCCATAAAATCATCGGACTCCGAGTTATGATGCATGTACCGGTTATTATTATAACTAGGCATTATCATTTGTTGTGGCATGGCTGATCTTATGTTATTGTGGTGGTGGCTATTAAGCATTAGATTTCGCGGTTGGTGATATGAGGAAATAGCGGTTATTGCGGTTGTTTCGCCTTCTACTTCTTTTCTATGGAAGTTCCTATGGCAATTGCAAACCGAGCAAGTGAGATCTTCAATAATGGAGCCATCTTGTTCACCACTTGGCATGAACTCTCCACAGCCATCAGTGGCGTTTCCTCCTATAGTTGCTGCATGGTTCTTGAGACACTCTTTGTACTTTACCATAGGCTTCTTGGTTATAGCTTTGTAACCTACATTATGAGAATCTTGATGATTATGTTCTTGATTTTTGCCATGACCATTACCATGCAAGGGCATGTGTGGTGTTTGAGAAATAGTGATGTTGTTGTTGTTGTTGTTGTGAGTTTGATGAGTAGAATTAGTAGCATGGTGATGATGATGATGGATCATGTGACCATGACCACCACCACTAAATGTAGTGTTTAGTGGGATGGGCATATCATGATCTTCTTGACTTGCAATTTCCATCTCTTTATTGAGTTTTCTCTTCAAGTCCTTTTTTGTTGCAAATTGTATCTTGGTTTGGGGACAAAGAAGCTAGCCAAAGAGAAAACAAGACAATGCTAATCAATAAGTAATTAGACCAAAGTGATTCTAATCAATCATTAAAATCTTAAGGAGTTTTGTTGGGAAATGTCCACTTATTTAGAAACAACTCATGGAGATCATTTAAAATTAAATTACTCCAAAAAGTCAAATTTAAGAAAATCCCAAAATTAAAGGACAAAAGAGAAGAATACCAAAAAGGAGAAGAAAAAAAACACTCTTATTGCAAGCCTGCTCTTTGAAAAGCTGACAAAAGCACTTCAAAGCAATTCTTCTACTTCAATCTAAAAGTGAGATTTATTATGATTATCAATAAAATCTCAAGAATTGTGTCATTTTCACCTAATTTTTGATGAAACCACATAATTAATAGAGAGGGATCAAGAAATGTAGTCTGAATATGAAAGAAAATTGAAATAATTTGTTTGATTATTGAACTGAATTAAGAACACATACCCTCGCAACTAAGAGAACTAGCTAGATTTTGGTCTTTGATTGCTTCAAAAACTCAGAACTTGGTTGAAAATAATACGCATTATCAGCCAAACTATTGGCTAGAGAGACTTAATTAGGGTTTTGTAATGAAAGACTTTTGAAGGAAGAGAGGAGACAAAGATTTACATTTGGGTTTTGGGATGTGAATGCAAGTCTTAAACTAAAGAGAGCTTAGAGTATATATTAGTAGTGAAAATCTAAAGTCTAGAAAGCAAGAGAGATAAAACCAAGCTAGATATTATCAACATCTCTCTCTCTTCTTAACAAATTTTTTTTAGCAACTCTTCTTAACAATTAATAATGGTAGTAATGAAATATATTTATATTGACTAAACAAATAAGTATTACCCAATAGAATTGTTTTTATTTTTATTTTTGTTAACAACAACCAATAGAATTATTTCAAAATACAAATAGTTTCAATGTAAAAAAAAAATTATCAAAAGAAGAAGGTAAGAAAACAAAAGGTTATGGGTGATTGCTTTGCTTGCACTATCAGACATCAAATACAAATTTGTAGAGTGATAAAATGTGTCAGAGAGTGGTGGGGAAAGTACTGAAGCAGTGAGACAAACATAAAAGTCGTAATAAATCAAATACGTTAATTTTCATGAATAAACGAATTTGCTTACAAATAAATGTTTTTTTTATGTAGTAGTGACAACAGTAATATTGTATACATCTTTTATTGTGTGAGATAATTATTTTCATGAGAAGGAAGATATTAGATAATTCATCGTTAACATTGACAAATTTGGTCTTTAACAAAATAAAACAGTTACTAATTTGGACTTTTTGGCAATAATAATAAGACTTTGGACTGTGGAGGTTCTCATGTCATGCATGTGAATATTATAATTAACTATAAGTTACTATGGCCCTACAATACTTCCTGTATTTATTATAAAAGTGTATTTTCTGTGTATAATGCAAAATACAACCCGCAAATAAGACTTTTTATTCGATGAATTTCACTTTTCTTTAGACATATATTAAGTACGTAGAGATTACCTTTTTATTCGGTGACAGTAATGACATCGGATGCTATATTACGTTTGATAAGTTTTCTTAAAATATGTAAGTTAATTTTATCTAAATAGACGATATATATATATATATATATATATATGATACATCACACGAAACTCGAGACTATGATGAACTATTCAAACCAACATACACCACATATCTAACAGTAGTAAACTATTCAATTCACATCACAAATGTGATATTAGTGTTTCTCCTAATTTGTAAATACATTTACGTGATCTTTTTTAATATATATTGGAGTTTTACAATGGTATATACCCCAAAAAAAAAATCACCGTGTATTTAACACTAATAATTATATCCCACCCCTCATAATTTGTTGTATTGCAAATTATGAAGCATGGACAAAAGAGCCAAAGTTAAGTGTACGTTTTCTTTAACAAACAAAAAAGTGTACATTTGAATAAAAGTAGGAAGTCGTGGTAAAATGGAGAATATTGCTTACCGTTTGAGACTTACCGATATTAGCAGTAGTAATTATGCAAAGCCCACTTCAATATGAATTTGAATTCGTTTAATAATTTAGTTGATGAACTAATATTGTGAACATGTGATTTAGTAATGGCGTGAATTACAATTACTTTGTTCTTTAATTTTTTGGGATAAATTGTTGATTATTATGTAAGTTGAACCCTAATTCATTATATTACGGTAGTTAGAGCAAATCCAATAACGTTTTTTAGTGGGATCTTAGAAAGGTACACCTAAATAGTTAAGATTTGTATCTTATATATCATGTTTAAGATCCGGATTTTAACTATTTATGGTTACGTGGCGGTTCATGATTGATGTGTTTTTAATTTTTTTTTATATTTTTAAACCAAATATTTATGGACGCTACTGAATAGTTAAGAAATTTTGATAGTTTCTTTGTTGGAAATGCTCTTAATAGATAAATAATTTTGTTGACGTATTTAGTCGTTTTGTAATTCTCACTATTTTTTACGTATATATTCAAGTAATCAAATAAAAATGGTCCACGAAAATAAATGAGGTTGGGTCCATGGTCCAAATTGTTCACAATTTTCAAGATGTTCGTATTAACTCGCTCCCTTTTATATTATTACATTTTATTTGTGTATATATTTAAGCTGCTTATTTTTATTTCCTTTTAAAATTTTTTAAAAGACTAACTTATTTTTCCTTACATAGAAAAAAACGTATTTTTCTTTTGAAGTTAAATTATTAACCACTACTGACAAACATTTTATATTCTGAAACAAAAGTTGCTAGAACATATATAAACCATTTAACCCTTCAAAAAAATGACAAGCGTGCAAAGCCATTTGGTTTATTTTCTTTTTAAGATGGATCCATCAATTTGTGGTCAGCCAAAGTTTGTACCCTTCACAAATAATAGTAATAACTTCTTTTGAGATTGCCAAATTTCTTCTAAACAATCTTTATAACGAAAATTCAAATTATTATTATCTATGGAGTACTCTTTTTTTTTAAGTTCTATCATTATATACACCGTCACAAGCATTTAGCTATGAAGCAACAAAGTTGAATTCTTAAATTTCACATTTTATTCACACTAATACTCATTTTTTTTGCATGTGTACTACTGTCCTTGCTTTTCTCATACACCATTTCGATAAATCTCTCAGTTTTTTATTAAAAAAATTATCACACTGTCACATACCATTTCTATTTTACAAATTAAAACGCATTTGCAAGGAGTTGTTCATTTTCTGGTTAATGTTTTTCCTTTTAAAAAATAATTTTTCCTTGCAATAGACAAACTTTCTCACAAAGCAAATGCACGAATTCTGGAATTTTTAGCACTATTATAGGCTTTACGTGCAATCAGATTACTGACATCTGATTTCTCCTAATAAAATAAATTATTTATAGTATATGTTTGATTCAGTTTTCTATTTGTATATAATTATATTCTCAAGGTACATTTATATGGCAGATGAAATGGACGTAGCGTGTAAGAAAATACAAACCCGTACCTTATAATGTAATTTACTAAACTAAAAGATAAAAAGTTTAAATCAATCTTACTATTAATCGACCAAATGATACAGTTCTACATTATTTTATGACTATTATATCGTAGAAACATATCCATCACTCAAATTTGGAATTTTGTTAGCCGAAGTAAATTTTTGATATTTTTTTGGTCAGCGTAATAAAATGAAACATAAACATATATATGGGCTTAACAATTTATCATACGATAATAGTATTTCGAATTTCCATTTTTGTTACGTATAGGCCCATTTGAAATATATTATTGGGCTTCTATTTTTCACTTGCTGTCTACAAAACGACGCCGTTCTACAGTACATAGAGAGAAAAGAAGCATATGCAAGTCTTCAAATACAAAGGTTACAAAAAAAACACAGAGAGAATCTTTGAGCCAACAAACAAGTTTTTCAAATTCAACACAAAACCAAATTCTTTGTGTCAAATTCACACAGATTATTAAGACAAGCAAAGAAAACTAGTAACAGAGAAGAAGAAGCATCTCCAGTTTATCTGCAACCAAGAAAACAACTTTGTTAGTGTAGGAGAGAGAGACCACATTGATACAAACTACAACACTCTTTAGAACACACACATGAGGCAATGTCATAAACCATATTCTAACACAACATAACATAACACCGATTACTCCTTAGGCAGCAATGGCCTGTAGTCTATTCAAGCTTGGCTTTTATACCGATATATAGCGCGAAAGGCGTGTAGAGAGCACCGAACTTTGAATCTAAGACCAATATTTGAAAAGCTAATAGTAACTACATAGTGTTTGAAACAATGTATGTCAATTTTATCACCTGAAACCAACATCATCTAAGATAATACTTCCCCAAAACTACGATATTTTCGCAACATTAAATATAAATCTATGGTTTCTTTTAAGTGAATGTTGCAAATAAAAATCAAGTGTGTGTGTCTATCTCTTCAATATTAAGACAATAGAAGCATATCTATTAAGTTTTGATTAATCAAACAAAGCTTTGATTAGTGTGTAATTACCCATCATATGATTCCATAAACGAAGACGAATCAATAATCAACAAATTTATAACCTGAATCGAATAAGATCGATGCTATATTCAGTGAGAAGGAGCAGTCTGATTCTCGTGGTGAGACGATTTTGAAGGAACCGTGGCTTTGTTGTAGATCTGCTCGACGGCGAGGTATACGCAGAAGGCGGCGACGCCGATTCCGAGACCGGGAAGAGCGTTTCTCATCTGATTCGATAGCATCGGATGCTTTCTCCATTCATCTCTTCGCCGGAAAAATTCCCCCGTCGTTCCCAAAGGCTTCGACATTTTTTTTCTTTTCTCTCCGTTTTTTTCTTCCGATTTTTGCTCATTGACCGTACGATTTAGCTTTTATTTTATTCTCTTAAGACGTCTCGTGGGCTTATTATTTGTTTGGGCTTTTTTGGGCTTTTTCTCAGAGAAGTAATAATTAATAATTAGTATCGTATATAAAATTTAATAAAACCCAAATAATATGTTTTATTTTTCAATATTTATATGATTAAAGTTACATATTACATATACTCATATGAGACTTGTATAATTTGAAAGTTCTTTTTGACTATTTCTTATTAAATTTCTTAATAAAAACGAAGATAAATTGTCATAACATTATTTTTAGCTTATGGTGTTTAGTTAAGGAGAAAATGCGTCTAAAATCTCATAGGAGAAATCGTTTTCAGGGTCGTTGGAGGATGGGCTTGGTAAAGGAGGACCTGGTTCAGTTGTGACTTCATCGGTTAAGTCTATGAATGGTTCGGGCATAGACTCGGTGGTTACATCGTTAGCCGAGGGGCCTGGTGAAGAAGGCACTCGTGCAGCATAAGACGGATCTGGTTGGCTTTCACCGGTTTTGTCTGTGAATGGTTCAGCCATTGTTTGGACTGTTATTAGAAGAAGAAGAAACATAGCAATCTTCATTGTTGTTGCATAGTACTTCATGGTTTTGTGTCTTAAAATATTGATGAGCTAAAGGAAGACTTGTTTTGTTATGGTCCGTTTAGGTGGGTATAAATAGGTGGGGGTAAAGTATATGGGAGGAAAATATAATTATTGTTTTTATCTTTTAAGAAAGAAAATACCAAAGACAATTTTACTAAATCTACTTCAATTAAATGATTTCACATCACATTTTGTTGCCCTTTTGTTTTTTAGTTTTCTTTACTAATTAATTATATCTAAAGTTGGAAATTTTGATTCCAAAAAGATATTGTAATTAAGTAGAAAACTCCAATACATGTAGGAACTGTTCAAAATTTATATTAAGAAATCTAAAAATCTTATTAGAAAGTGTCTTTTAGAATTAATTTCCAATCAAATTTGAGTACTTTTACAATTACACTAGTGGATGTTCCCGCGCTACGCGCGGGTAGATGTTTTAAATGGTTTATAAATGAGTAATTCACAAAACTACACCCTTTCAACCCCTCTTTCATAAAATTACACATAATTTAATTTTTTCACATTTTTACACCATTTCAAAATTTTAAAAGCTTGATTTATTCTTTTAAAAATTACCAAAATTAAAATATTTTCATTTGGATTCGCTAATTAGTGTTTAGGGTATAGTATTAAAGGGGTATGATTGTGTGGTAGAGTTTATTTGGATTTAATTTTGAGTATTTAGATGTAGTTTTGTGAAATATTTTTGAAATTGTGTAGTTTTGTGAAATGTAATTCAAATGATAGAGTTTTGTAATTCTCCCTTTATAAATTAGTTTTAACATTGTTTAAATTATTTATTTTTTGGTTTTGTGTTTCTACTAAATGAGAAATGAACTTTTTAAATATTTTATGAAAAAATAATATCTTTTAATCTAATATCTTTTTTATTTTGTTGTTTAAAAACCGATACAATATTGGGTCCACTCCTAATCCTCAAAAGTAGAATTTTTAAAACTTGTCCGCACTTCTCCTTATCTCCATTTTAAACTTCGTACATTAAAAGCAGAGACCTAAGTCTAAAACTTGTCCGCACTTCTATCTTATCTACTCTAAAGCTTCCTCGAAAATATAGACCCAAGTGAATGAGCTCAAGAACTTGGCAAAATATGACGTTACAATCAAACATAATCCTTTTAAAATCTTACCCAAACTGACTTATAATTTGAGGTTTAGCGCGGATTTGTATATAGTTTAAACTCAATGTATTGATTACTGGTAAGAATGTTAACTTATAATTGTTTTACTATTTCAAATTGTTTAAACAAAACTTTAAAAGTTGCTAATATGAAATCTGAGATTCATTTTTAGTCGATTTATTCTTATATTTGTTCATGATGATGTAAACAAAACAATAAATCCGTTAGAAAGAAAGTTTGATAAGAACATAATAAGTTCGGATAACTAAAAGTGGTACGACAACCAAGATTTTGTTTAATAGTGGCTTCACTCCCATCTTCTTAATTTATCTAACACTTTTTTATCCTACCATAATTTTGAAAAGTAGCTCCTTTATTTTCTTCCCCTTCCAATTATCCATTGCAGTAGCTCTAGCGTATGGAAGATAGCACTTAACTTCCTTTATCAATCCCATAATAGTCATCTTGATTATAGCTCTGTGAGTCTTACCTTCTATCTTTTCATAAGACCTAATCGATATCTGAGAGGAGCTATCCACCTTAGCGTATACTATCATTGAACAAATCAAAACGTGGTAGACTAAACTTCTAGCTGTAAACAGCGTCCTCAGAAGTAGACACATTGCCACCGTTTTTCGACAAAGAAGAATACACTAATAGCTCCTTACTCCTTGTCATGAGATTTGCTAGATGCAAGTTGTCTGCTTTCTCATCAACATGTATCTATTAGAAGCAACTTCCTCATCGTCACTTTTATCCTCTTTTTTTGGTTGTCTTTGGAAAGCTTGTTAAGGACTTGTCTGATGTTGAACATAATCACTTGTCGGGTTAACCTAACAAAATTATCATACCTAGGACGTAGATGATCAACGATATCGTAATTAAGTTCTTCCCGCATGAATCCTGACTTGACTTAGATATATGCGACTAATCCCTCCTCCCATATCACCACATGTGAGACCTCTCTTACCATCGTGATGGTGAACATCTGAATCTCCTTTCAAAGATAATTATTTGGAAGACACTACCATTCATACTTGGTAACTACCAGTTATATTGAACGGTGTGAAATCATCCAAGAACTCTAAAAAAATCTATTCGAATAATTTTAATGTACCTTCCAACACGAAGGGTAGCAATTTTTGCGAGTAACTATGAAGAGTGAAAGAATTTTAGAGCGTAATAAAATATGCATATTGAAACAAATAACAGATGTGAATCATAAGCACATCACATGATTATCGTACAAAACAGAAAAAAATCAACAAAAACCCTTAGATGCACGAACATAAGAAAGATTCATATGCGCAGTGCCGGAAAACATATACTTAATAAGAACCAAGATCAAAGACTTTTTGTCACTTAGACCGACAAATTAGTGATATAGCCTTTGCATTCTCTTCATTCCTGAATGTACACAACTTATATAATATAAGCTCAACTAAATAGAGATTTGGCGCTACTTGGATATATCAAGTGTGGTTGTAACGGAATCTATACCTTCACTTTTTTAATATATCTTTAAACTCTCTTGGCTATTTTCTGATACCAAGAAATCCAAAATAACCCATTAACTGTTGACCACGCGAAAGGAAAAGGATATTGAGGTGCTTTGACTTACAATGCCATTTGGTCACACTTGCCCATCTTCGTGCCTTGTAGATCCATCAAACATGAAGTTTTTTTTGTTTTTTTTGTAATATTATAATGAAGATGAAAAAGTGTAAAGATGTTAGTATCATGATGCTTCTTAGTTCTTACCTTGATCTACAACCATCACACTCTCTATCGCCTGGATGTAGAATTGTCTCAACCAATGGTCTTGAGAAAAATCGCAGAAGTTCTGAAATATCCGTACATAAATGATCATGTCCAAGCCCTGCGGATCTATAACACATCATTTTAGTGTGGCGGAGAACACATATAATAAATAATAATATACTCGTAAATGTTTATTTCTTATCTTTGATTTGGCCCGGTTCTTGTTGAAAATCAGAAATTTTCCTTTACTTCCTATCTCAGCAGCATGTGCATAAGAGGGTATCAAGACAATAACTGAAAGAGAATAAGTTGATATAGGTAGGAAAACATTGCTTAGCTTAGTATGCACAAAGAAGCCATGGTTAGGGACTAAAAACCCCGGATCTGAATTTCTGGTTTCTAATGCGCCATTAGACAACAATCAATTCAAAATGTACAATCGAGTTAATTGATAAGAATAGCAGACAAAAAACGATTTAACAGGAACCACCTACGCGTAAAACAGACTTTAAAAATGACCAACATGACGTAATTTGAGTTTAGGAGAAGTTACCTTGTCACCGATTAACAATAGGTCGAGTACCATTAGGAAATTAGCGCGTAAATTTTGAGGTTCGCAAAGATAGATGACCATGACTGGTTCTCAGGCGGAAGTCGATGTTAGAGAAAGATGCATGCGTTTTTTAGGCTGCCATTTTGGAGAATATGTAAAGATGGATACTGGGGTACTGGGGTTAGGTTTTTTTTTTATAGGGATGGAGTTTGGAACGTCGAGCGTCATCAATAAATGTCAGTTGGGAGCGGGTGAGGGAATATCGGTAACCGGCGAAGAAGGCCAATCGTTTGAAGTGGGAGCAAGATTCGAACCAGAACATGTTTCAGGTGTAACGGCGTAGGGAGTTATTGTTCATTGTTCGGTGGTGAAGAACACAAAAGGGCTTCGTGGAAACTGTTCAAGGTAGGGTTGCTTCTGCGTAAATGGGCTCGATCAAAAATGGGCTTATTAAAAATGGGTCTTTGACTTTATTTAGTCAAGTGATGTGGCGATCATATAGAAAAGGTAAAAATCCTACGTGGCTTGCTAAGGAGCTCTAGAAGCCTCCTTTTATATAGATAGATGTCTTATACTGTTATACATCATTACTTGTTTTCTATTAAATTCAGTTTTTAGCATTTAATTACTTTAAATCTCCTACTTTTTTAGCATTTAATTACTTTAAATCTCCTACTTTATTAATTAAAAAGTAAGTATAATAATTAAAGTAAAAAACGAGTTAGCTATGGTAACTTTTCTGAACAATGGATTTTGAGAAGCGAGAAGAGTTCTTCTTCTACAATAACCTTAATCCTTACTTTCTTGGCTTACCACAATCACTAAACAATGCAAATCTTCTCTTTCGACTTCTTCTTGACCTCGCAGAAGCCCCTTTGATCTATTTTCAAGTAATCAAAAAAGTCAAAAAAGTTTATCTAACCATTAACAGAAGATTGTCCATTAACTTACATTGTTTATTCTTGGAGACTTTTGTGTGTTCCAACAGAAAAGCAGACTGCAAACTCCTCTTCCTGAATCATATCCTCTACACAAACCAAACCAAACCAAACATTTGTTTGTTAAAAAGATCAGATTAGGTTTTTCTTTTACTGAATCAAAAGTACTTACAGGTTATCTTTGCTGTTTGTGAAGTTACTATCATGGAGTAAACTCGGCGAAACAGGACAATGCTCCATTCTTTTACCGGTCTGTTTCTCACAAAACTTCAAAACTTTGGCTTCATTGTTCATCCCAGAAGAAACATCAGAACCAATGTTGGTCTGGTGATAATGATTGGTCTCTTCTTGAGGCAAAACTTGGTTCCTTTCGGGTTTTAACCGGCCCTGTGAACCAGGAGTCCTCTTTAACCACTCACTTTCAGTACCTGAACTAGTTGTCACCGCTGTTTGTCTTGTCTGCTTGGAGTTGAGTAACTTAGTTTCCGACAAGAGGATCATCCTCACCTCCACGTTTCGCCGTAGCACAATCTCAATCGAGTTTGTGATACTGCTTAAAAACCTATCAGCTCTCATTTTGATTTCTCTTTCTCCAAATGCAATATAAGCAACTAGAACACCTGCAATACTAGACTATTAGTATGTAACTGTTTGGATTTTTTCGTTAGAATGTAAGGCGATGAATATCAGTATTAGGCTTACCTTCGATTTCGCTGATAGATAATAGCTTCCCATGAGAATATAACAGCTGCTTCAATGTCTTTGAATGGCATCTATCTATACACTTCATCCATATATAGTTTAGTTTCTCTGAATTTCTGTTACTAAGCGACATGGTCCTTGTAGTTGTATCGTCATGCGAGGAGATGGAACCGTCATTCTCTAAAGGTTCACTAGATGAGGAGGAAAACTTCACTTTATGTACGAAGTTTCCGCCTTTTCTCATGGAAGTTGAGGATACTGAGTTGCTACGTTGAAGGCCTGATCTCTGTTTGTAAGCAATGACTTCTCTTGAAATGCTTGATGGAATTTCAGTGGTTTCTCTAAAGCTTTGCCTTCTACTGCTACCGGTATGTGTGGTTCCAGGAGAAGGCATCAAGCCAAGCTGCAGCAAAGTAGCTATGAACCATGTTGAACGATCGGTAGTAACTCTAAGCTGCTTCTCAGCTTCGGAAAGAATCTTCAACGCATGTTTCAGCCTATCCATCTCCGCTTCACTCACTACAAAAATACAGAACAAGAGTGGCTAAAAAAGAGTTGTGCGTTTGTGATTTTGAAGTTACAGAAACTCACAGTTCCGTCCATCAAGGAAGGCGTTGCTGTATTTTTCGTCCAAGGCCTTGTATGCTCCAGCAATGATATCCATGATAAGACTGGCTAGTTGAGACATCATTACTATTGGGTCAGCTCCTAAGTCAACTAACTCTCTAGCTTTCTTCACGGTCTCTGCGGTGTCAGAAGACAAGGCTAATTCCAAGAGTTCAAGCAACTTATCATCTGAAACAACACCCACCTGCACAAACACCAGCAGAAAAAGGTTAAATTACTGACTTATGCAAAGGAAACAAAACATAGAACAGACACAAAACACTTACTAGCTCATTTACGAGATCTACAGTGATTCGTTTTCCCATCAAACTCAACTGATCCAACATGGTTTCAGCATCTCGAAGCGAGCCATCAGCATTCAAAGCAATCAAGTTCAAAGCCTGCGATTCCACATCGAGATTTTCTTCCGAAGTAATTTTCTTTAGTCTCACAACAATGTCACCATCTCTGATTTTGTTGAAGAGGTGCTTCTGGGACCTTGCCTTAATAGTCCGAGGAACATTGTCGAGGTCATTCGTTATACATATAAAGACGATTTTTTGAAGAGAGTTGTCAAGAAACTTGAGTAAAGCTAGCCATGTCCTAGATGGTAATAAATGACACTCATCTATCACGAAAACCATGAATCTTGTCGAACTCTCAAGAGATAATGTCGATAGTTTTTTCAAAAGGTACCTAACTTTCTCAGCTCCATTCTTCTTAGAAGCGTCTAGTTCCAATAAGTCTCTACTTTTCCCCAACATGAAATCACTACACTCTTTGCAATACCCACACGGATTCATTTCTTCAGTCGTCACTTCACAATTCAGAGCAGCCGAAAAGATTCTCGCAGTAGATGTCTTCCCGGTTCCTCTAGGACCTTGGAAAAGATAAACACGATCAATTTTACCCCTTTTCACAGCGTTCTTCAACGACCGAACAACTATGCTCTGCCCTATCAGTTCATCAAAGAACATTGGCTTGTACTTATGGCTCAAGCTCTGGTTATGTTCCGGTGTACTTCCTTCCTCTTCTTCTTCTCCATCTATAGCTTCCAAGCCACCCGGACTCTTACAACTAGTAGACCATCTCCTCCCATCTAATCTACTCCGAGCCTCTAAATCAAGCTCTCTGAAATCAGTTGAAAGATCCTCATCGTCATCACTATACCCAATCCCTATAGATGACCCTCCTCTACTATCACCACCATATTTAAGCAAAGGTAACACACCCAACGCACTTCTTGAACCAAGTTTCTTCTTATTATATCTCCCATAGGAATGCCTATGCCTATGCCTACTTTGATACACAGATCGGCTCCCACATAAAATGCTACTTCCCGTTTTTCTAAGAGTATCCGAAAAAGAAGGCGAACAACAACTTCTACATCCACCCCTATGTTTCTTAGTCCAATAAAAAGGAATCCCACAACCTTGTCTCCTTGTGACATCCATGTTATCATCATCATCCAAGTCATCGTCCTCCCAAGATCCTACCGTGCTGGGATTACGTACATTATACATGTTGTATGAGCTATTGGACAATGCAGGTGTGCTGTTACAAGTACGAGATGAGTCCTCTCTCTTACTACCACCACCTATCAAGAACTTATTAGAGGAAGAGCGTGACCAGTTATTGCGCTTAAGCTTCGAAAGCAAAGGAGAAGATACTTTATTAATCTCCAGGGGATTCTCAGAGTTGCTTAAACTCTCTGTTTCTTCAGATAACTCATCAGATTCGTCTCTCACTACACTTAAACCTGATGCAGAGTTAATCTTACTCGGAGATTTCAAAGAGTTTCTTCTTCTTACGAAGATTGCTTCTTTAGGTTGTTTATGATAACGAGACAAGAACTTCATTCTCTTACTCTTCTTCTTGCTAAAACCTAAAGACACTAACTTGGCGTCTCTAAACCTGAAAACAGCCGGTCGGGTTTCTCCAAGATACGATTTTTCACCGTTCCTCGCATCACTCACATCATCATCATCATCATCATTATTGTCGCTTGAAGTCTTTTGATTTCTCCAATTATACAAGAACACTTTCTTCTTCTCCTTGTCCTTATCGTTCCCAAACCCACGATTACTCTCCGCCGCTGGAGAATCGAACTGATTGTCGCTCGCCGGAAGCTCCTCCGCGACGGATCTCGACGAAGTAAGAGGGGATTTCCAGGAAGAAGTAGTTCCTGGATCGCGTAAGCCCTTTGAAACTTTCCTGATTTGAGTAAGCTCTCTCTTCAGATGCAGCTTGCTAGGATCCAAGATCTTTAGACCCGACATAGTTTACTTCCGAAGATAAAGTAAGTCCTTTTCGTCCTTAACCTCTTCCTCTTCTCTAGTCGATTAAGCACCGACGAGTGTGTCTTAACAAAGTGTAGTCTGTGAGAGAGAGCCAAAGGGAACACAGAGATAAGAAATTCAAATAAATGATAAATCACAGTGATGCTATGCTGTCTTCTTCTTTTTCCTTTTTAAAAAAAAATAATTAATTAATTGTTAGAAAAGACACGAACAGAAATGTGAAAAAGGTTAAAACAGGGGTCGGAAGAAGCGGTGACGCTCGGGATTCTTCTTTTCTTTGTCAGATCCGTCGTCACGGCTCTTCTCTTGTGTAAGGGGCCCTACATCACTTTTTAAACATATTTATTCCCATTATTGTTTTTTTTTTGTTTTTTAATGTAAACATAATAAATGGTGTTTAATGTACATAAAAACAACCAAATTTATTGATTTTTAAAATCTTTTTGTGCAGAATATCTATAATATTCATATGTTTAATGCATAACATTTAGGTTAACTAACATTGATTGAGATTTTTCATCATAATACTTAAAGTGGATCGTGATAGTGGAAACATATGTAAGTTTTAGACTTTTATTAGTCTTTACCAATTCAACTAATCATATTTTAATAATTCCTACCCAAAAAAATAAATCATATTTTAATTATTGGACTATATGTTATATATCATGTGCCACTCATCATAATGTTGTTGTTTTCTCTGATTTCTTTAATCATTCATATATATATATATATAGTGTGAACAATATCTTGGATGCTTTTAGAGCATCTCTATTTAGGGTTTCTTAACTAGAAACTCTTGTAAAAATAATATAAAATATTCAAATAATATTTTTATATTTAAAAAACTTAGAAACTTTCAAACATAATTTTTTCCATAAAAAATATTCAAATCATTATCACTTTTCACTTAAAATATAATAATACTATATTGGTAAGAAACTCATGAAGATTCTTACTTATAGTTTGTGTGTTTTATAATAATGCATTATACAAACATTCATATACGCACAAAACAAGTTATATACAAAATGCACATGCCACTATTGTATCATGTGTCTCAATCCCTTTTAAGGCTACACAATCAAAAAAATACTTTTGCTATCTTCTTCTTCTTCTTCTTCTTCTACATCTAAAATCCTTGTCCTGTCTGTTTTGGTTCGCCTCTGAAAACCTTGTCCTTTCTGTTACAGTAAGCCTTGAGCTTCTTATTGTTACTGCAGCTCGGACATAAGTAATGTCTCACGCACTTAGCCTTTGCAGGTGTCATGTTCACGCATTTACCATGGAACCATTTATCACAAGCATCACAACATATCCAGAACTCATCTTCTACTCCATTATTCTCTCCACATGTTCCACACACCGCACCTTCCTCCTCATCCTCATCATCGTCTCCGCTTTCGCTACTCTCGTGGTTATCCTCCTCCTCCTCGGATTGCGTTGCTTTGCCAGTTATTACCTCGTACACGGTTGGTAGCTCATTTATCAAGTCGAAGAACTTCTCCCTGAGATCAATCAATCAATAAGCTCAGACACAATGAAACTAAACTATTTGTCTCTATACAATTCAAGTAAACAACAACGACATTTGTACTAGAGATTGTTACTATTAGCACCAACAACAACAACAACAAGTTACGCGGTCTAGACCATGGCAGCTATCATAATAGACTATTGTTGGTTTTACTAAACATAGAAGACATAGCAGAGAAGAGAAGGGAATGTACTTACCTATCATTCTTACTAAATTTTAAGCGTGCAGCGTAGTAGAATGCGACAGAGATAAGCCACGAGTCGCTGTGAAACGCAATCAAACGTATCCAATCTCTTACTTCCAAACCGTCCCTCGAAAAGTTGATGCCTAAAGCTGGCTCAGGAAACTCTTGAAAGGTGTCATCAGGAGGAGGAGGATGAACATCCCATGACCCATTTGGTAGACCGTAAAGACTCAGGTTTTCTTTATCTAATTACACATAGAAACCAACACTGATCATCTTAGCTACAAAACGTCAAGAAACTCACAAACACTTGTAAAAAGACCCTATATATTCTGTTAACTACACATAGGAGCAGGACAAGAGATCCAAGAAAATAGAAACAAGATGGAAGATTCAAAACACAGAAACAAAAGTCAGAGCAGAAAGCGATTCTTGCCATTGCAAACATATATATGATTCCTCATTAAAACAGAGAAGAAGCAATATTGCGATACGAAGCTAAACAAGGGCGTGTGAATAAGTCAACTCACTAGGGTCACACTTATTGTAAAACTTTCGAAAATCTGCAAACAAGAAACAAACAAAGATTAAAAACCCAAAAATCGTCAACAAAAATCAAAGCAAAAGAAGAACCAAGAAGAAGAAAAGTGGGATTTTTTTTTGTCTAATGAATGAAGATTGTAGAAGAAGATGGAGAAGAGAGTGACCTGTGGAGAGAGCCTTGATGATACCACTTCTTCGACCTTTGAAATCGCTAAACACCTCTTTCGCATTGCGTGGCGTGAATCCAACCATCACGCCGGCCGGAGAATCAGTCACGCCGGAGAAAGAAAGGGTCTCAGTCGCGAGAGAATAAAACGTAAAAACTGTTCCTTTTAAGCGAAAGAGGGAAAATCTTTAAAAACCCTAATTAACGGAAACGATAAAAGAATCATCAGATTATTTACCGCCAATTTATATGTTTTTGATATACGCATTTTTTGGGCCTTTGGGCCCACAGCTTTTACGGTTTTATAGATGGATGACACGTCATGGACAAGCGTTAGGTCCACCACGTTTTTGGTGCACCGAAGCACATACGATCTCTCTCTATATTTCTTCGCGGAGACCAATGAGTTTAAAAAATCGAAAAAAACTTCTCCGTCTTCTTCATCGTTTCTTCTTCTTCTCAGAAAATTACGGCGCGTCTTTAGTCGCGCCTCTCTTCATCGCCCAATAAAATCGCCCCTGAATCTTCTCCTCCGATAACTTCGTATTATATATCTCTCTCACAACTTTTTTGGTTTCTGTTCGTGAATCAGCGTGTAGGGTTTCAAAGATTGATTCTGTTGGATCTGAAATAGCTATAAGTGTTCATCGATCTCAATAGGGTACTCGTTGTATTGATCTATCGATTATTATCGTTTGTTGATTGGGTTTTTGATTAGCCGTAAAATTGTATATGGATCTGTAAAATCGAAGACTATTTTGATCTTCTTCTTGTGAGGGTTTAGGGTCATCGTGTAGTGTCTCGCTGTGGCTGTTAATGAATATTGCTTTAAGATTTGAGGAGAAGAATCTGCTTTCGAGCTTTCTGTGCTCTTTTCTAGGGTTTCTAAGGTTCACGAGTTTGAGTTTCGTCAAGGGATCTGTTTCGACTATAAACCCTAGATTTAGATGGGATAAGTTGTTTCTTTGTGTTTCTGTGTTGAAAATCTGAGATGGGTTCGTCACAAGGCTCTACGCTCTCTGCTGATGTGATGAACGTTGTGGATACGTTGCCTGTGTTTGCTAAAACACTTGTAGCTGGAGGAGCTGCTGGTGCAATTGCTAAAACTGCCGTTGCGCCTTTGGAAAGGATCAAGATTCTATTGCAGGTGAGTTTTAGCTTGTCTTGATCTTATCATGTTTCAATGTCTCTGGTTGAATTTAAATGGATTGGTGTTGTTTTGTGTGTGTGTGTGTGTGTTACCATCTAATGATTGTATATATCTGTACTTTCAAAACCAGACTAGAACAAACGACTTTAGGACCCTTGGTGTGTCTCAATCACTAAAGAAAGTGTTACAATGCGACGGTCCTCTTGGATTCTTTAAGTAAGTACATTGGAGGGTTTGAATCTTATTTTTGCAGCTCAGCGCAGCTTCATGTTTCCTTAACTAAATCATTTGTGCTTTTGCAGAGGAAACGGGGCTAGTGTTATTCGGATTATCCCATATGCAGCCCTTCATTACATGACGTATGAAGTGTATCGTGATTGGATTTTGGAAAATGATTTTCCCTTGGGTTCAGGTCCCATTGTTGATCTTGTGGCTGGTTCAGCTGCAGGTGGAACAGCAGTTTTGTGCACCTATCCTCTCGATTTAGCTCGGACTAAGCTAGCTTACCAAGTGTGTGTTTTTGAATACTGTGCTTTGATATACTTTTGCTGTTTCTTTATTGAATTTCTTTCTGTTCCTTTTCTGATGCTATTATAATTGCATTAAGGTTTCTGACACAAGGCCAAGTCTTGGAGGTGCAAATGGATTTTACCGTCAACCTACATATTCAGGCATAAAAGAGGTGCTTACAATGGCCTATAAAGAAGGGGGACCACGTGGGTTATATCGAGGCATAGGTAAAGCACTCGATATTTGCTTGCATACATGTTTTAAATGTATTTCAAATTGATACATGGAATTCAATACATGTTAATTTGGATCTGGAGATGATTATAAAAGTTGGAGGTTTCCTTTGTTATTGCAGGGCCAACACTGATAGGCATCCTTCCTTATGCGGGCCTTAAGTTCTACATATATGAAGAATTGAAAAGACATGTTCCTGAAGAGCATCAAAACTCGGTTCGAATGCATCTACCTTGTGGAGCTTTGGCTGGTTTATTTGGCCAGACCTTCACTTACCCATTGGATGTTGTAAGAAGACAAATGCAGGTAAAAACAAACTATAAGCAAGATTCAAACTTACCAAGCTTTTTAAAACTTAAGAACCTATTTGTGACAACAGGTTGAGAATCTGCAGCCTGTAACTAGCGAAGGCAACAACAAGCGTTACAAGAACACATTTGATGGTCTTAATACGATTGTTCGAGCTCAAGGTTGGAAACAGTTGTTTGCTGGTTTAAGCATCAACTACATTAAGGTAATTCCGATTTAAAAGTTTTGAGCTTTCAAGTGTTTCAGACAATGATACAGACGAATCTGAAACTCTGTTTCTCTCTTCGACTGTCTTTGTTGGTTAGATTGTTCCATCGGTGGCGATTGGATTCACGGTCTATGAATCAATGAAGTCATGGTTGCGAATTCCACCACGAGAGAGATCAAAACCAGCCTAAAGGGTTCATGATTCTCATAACAACATACACACAAGAAAACCAAATTAGACAGAACATTTTTGTTAGAAACTTTCTTCGGCAAATTTTCCCCTATTGTTGTTCCTTGATAGTTGATAGTGTGATCATATTCTTTAGAGAAATTAAGCAAGTTTATATATTTGTGAGCAAACACCGATTAAAAAAGGTCGGTTCTTGTTATGTGCTGCTAATTAAAGATTTTCACTTTTGTGAAAAGTAGTTTCTAATACAAGTTCATGATCCAATGTTTTCATATGATTGACAAACTAGTAATCTAGAATAAATATCTTAAAAAATGAACTAGATAGTTACATTTAATGATGGGACAATTTACATGCGTATTGTAATAATAAACAAAATCCAACTAGACCTAGGGTTAAAATCGTCTTTTTCCTTAACAATACCAGAGAGATAAATGTGTGTGTGTGTATATATATAATAGGGTATGCGTGTTAGGATTTTGGCAATAAGATGAAACTTCATCGAGTTTCAATCCTTCTTCTCCTTCCATAGGATTCGACTCTCACAGTTTCTTATTTTATCCGATCTTCGCCTCTTCATCTTCCGGGCAAGTGAGATTCCTTGTTATAAATCTAGGGTTCTTCTTCTTTTCCCCAATCACTCGTAAAAACTCGTCTTTATGTGTGTGTCCTAATAAATTTGGGTTTTTTCTGACAGGGTTTGTGGAAGTTTTGTAGCAATGGAGGGAATGTTGTCTTCAGGTGACCAACAAAGATTAGTGACTTATTTCCTTGAAATCGCCGTTGGACAGACAGCTGAAACCGCCCGTCAGTTCTTAGAGGTTCGTTAGCTTGAAACTCGTAAGATTTGTTTGTAATAGTCTACTTATTCGATTAGTGTGAGCTTGCTTAACTTTGATTCAGTCTATTTTCTTCTGATTTTGATTCTGTAGTGTATGATTTTGAGTCTATTTCAGCTTAGGGTTTAGTTAATATGTTGGTAAATTCTGAAAATTTAGGTCTTTTACTTATTTTCAGATCATGTAGCTATTTGATGAGAACACTGTAAATTTGGGTATTTGATTTGAAACCCTAGATTGAGATTTAGACGGAGATTGTTTATTTTTATGTGATAGAAAGGAACTTGTGTTGATCATTCTGGTTTTTTATGATCTGCATTTATGTGATGAAGTAGCTTCTTTGTGTGATAATGTTGTTGTTAGTGATTCACCACTTTCATGTTATACTTTGTTACTAACATAGTATTATCTTTTATGTCAATTAGGCAACAAGCTGGAATATTGAGGAAGCTATTCAGCTTTTTTACGTTGGAGGCGAAGCTGGTATGCATCCTTCTGGTACACAAGCTCAGCCAGCGTCTAATGCTCACGTGGATGCACAATCTCTCGGGTATGATGAGGTTACAATATGTTCATTGTAAAAGGATTATTAGTTTTGGGTTTGTTTAACCTTGTTTGATGTTTATATTCCACAGGGCGGCTGATACAGGAAACGAAAGGATACTGCAGAACGATATAGATGAAGTCCGTCCTCCTTTGCCTGTCGTGAGAGAGACTCTTTATGGCGACTCAATGTATTATGGGTTAGTAGCTTTCTTCACCCTCTTCTTTGTTTGTTTCTTAAATCATGTACATGTCACTGTGTTGTAGTCTTGTAGATTTATCTTCAGAGCTTCCTCTGTGGTCAATAGATTGTAGGTTAGCTCGTAGTTCAAGTGTGATGTAGCTCTGATAATTAAATTGTGTTTCTGATTAGGGCTATGAGGTCGGGACACTCTCAGCCTGAACAACCATCTTTGATTGCTTTCCGTAACTTCAATGAAGAGCCAAAAAGCCCGGGAGTTTGGGAATCAAATGAGGGGGCTTCCTCTGCGTCAGCTTCGGCTTCTGCGTCTGAGTCAGCAACATCAGCTCCTAGGGATAGCTTGGCCTCGTTGTACCGTCCTCCTTTTCATTTGATGACGCATGGCTCGTTTGAACAGGTTCCCCAACAAAAGTTTCTTGCTTTTCTAATTGCTTGTTCTGCTTCTTACTCTAAAGCTCTTATGTATTGTTTTTTTTTGTTTAGGCAAAAAATACCTCTTCCTCTCAAGATAAATGGCTTCTAGTCAACCTCCAATCTACCACTGAATTCAGCTCTCATATGGTTAATCTCTAAACTTCGCTTTCTGCGGATTTCTTTTTCGACTCAACCATAGCGATGATGCTGTTTCTTTTTACCCTCACTCATATCCAATGTTTTGATATTGTTTCTTTCTCAAAGCTAAATCGAGATACATGGGCAAATGAGGCTGTTTCTCAAACTATCAAAGCCAACTTCATCTTCTGGCAGGTTTAGTATATTACTTCCCCTGTAAATTTTCATCTGCTTAAACCAAAACTCTCTTTATGGAATAGGTTAAAATCCCGTCTTTTCTGGTACTAGGTCTATGATGATACTACAGAAGGAAGAAAGGTGTGCACATACTACAAGCTCGAATCCATTCCCGTGGTGCTTGTCATCGATCCAACCACTGGTCAAAAGATGAGAATGTGGTGTGGAATGGTCGAACCCGAGATTTTGCTAGAAGATTTGGGGCCCTTCATGGACGGTGGTCCACGCGAACACTTTGCTTCTCTCTCAAAGAAACGACCAAGAGGCGGCAGCTTCTCATTGGCTTCTCATTCCAAACCCAAAGGTTAGTTTTAGAAACTTTACCAAAACTCCAATGTATCGATATTATAATCCAACTTATTCCTTTTCGAAGATGTTGCAAAAGATGAAGACGAAGAAGAACTGCAACGAGCATTGGCTGCTTCCTTGGAAGCCAACGACATGAAAGAGTCTTCAGATGATAAATCTTCAATAACGCCTGAAGAAGAAGTAGCCCCTGAAGCAGAAGTTACAACCACCGCGGTGTTGCCAACTTTTCCACCTCTGCCGGAAGAACCAAAGGGAGGCGATCGAAGCGTTCAATGCAGAGTTGGGATCCGTTTACCCAACGGTCAAAGACTACAGAGAAATTTCCTCAAAACCGACACAATCCAGGTCTTAAGATCCCCCGTGACACAACACTGGTTCTTGTTTATTTTCTTGTTTGTTTGAGATTTTCTGAGGTGTTGTTGTTGTCTCTCCATTGTAGCTTCTATGGTCTTTCTGCTATTCTCAGCTTGAAGAATCAGAGAGGAAGAAGCCATTGAAGCTAACACAGGCTATTCCAGGTGAATCAAAGACGTTGGATTATGAATCTAACTTAACCTTGGAGCAATCTGGTGTTGCCAATTCCATGATCTCTGCTACATGGGAATGAAAGAAAATAATATCATATCTACAATACTTATCTACTTTGCTGTTTTTTAAGGTTTATCAGATTAGTTATTTTACAATTTGGAACTCTTTAAATGAAAAAAAAATATATATACGTTATTTATTTTGCTGTAGTCTCTAAAAAATATCTATTAATTATTTAGAATAATCATTTAAATCTGTATAATTGGACTTAATTGATTTTAAGACTAAACTGTCACTATGCCTAATTATGACCACAAACAACAATAAGCTGTGCTGTAAAGCTAGTTCTGGAAGAACGAAACGCGCCTTTGTAGCGCGTGTGACATACGCTTCGCACAGTTGAGGTATGGCGCTCGTGCGGATAGATATTCACGAAACCCGAAATATCCGTTTCACGTTTTGATTCCACGGAGTCCCCAATTCCAAAATGTCTTTCATCTACAAGTGGCATCATTTACAATTATGAAAAAAATAAAAAAAAACAAAAATTATTAAATTAACTTTGGAAAATACGGAAATTATTATTAGATTCATATACAATGAATAATGAATTAGTTAGTCGGCCAAACAGGAAAACATTTTTAAAAATTAAATATTTTATTGTATTTATTATGATATTAAATAATCGGGGGTTTCTTTTTAGTATAGAGTCGATAACATTGGCTTTGAGTTAATACATATTCATTATATATGGTAAAGAAAATATAGTTACTTTAATACATGTAATGTTTTAAATAAACAATTCTACTTAATTGGATATTAATGGTGTTGTACTTTGATGAAATGATACTTAAATGTTAATTAGTAAGTGAGTTAATACTCTTAAATACCATTAAAAACTGGAGCACAAGTGTACAAATGAGTTTAATTGTTTTAAATGCATTTGTATGTATCTCCTTTAATAAATGTTCATAATTGCATTTTTTCTTCTTAAAACTATCGACAAAATATTTTATGTTTACAATTTAACCTGTAAAAACGAATGCAAAATGTACGTCAAATATATAAATTTCAATTACACTACAGAAAAACGTATTATAGTATTGTAAAATATCCCATTTTAATCATCTTTTAACAAAATATATGAAAACATACATTAATATATGAGATCCTTCATTATTAATAACAAAAAGAAAAGGAAGTGACACAAAATGACATGGTTGAAAAACAAATTGAGTAATATTTGCTTGTAGTGGTGAAGGCTTTGGTTGTTTAAAGACAAAAATCATAATAAATAATATTGGAGGTAAATAAATAATAATATAGTGGTGAAGGCTTATACGTAGTAATAATATTGGAGGTAAACAAATAATAATAATAACAGAATATAAAGGTGAAGGCTTTGGTTATTTAAAGACAAAAATCATGAGTTAAATGAATAGAAAGAGAGAGGTTTTTGTCTTAAAGCCATCAGAGAGACACGAGAAAGAACTCTGAGGTGGCCCCCTGACCACACCCGCATGTGCCCACATTTCACCGTTTTTACAATGACACCCAAACCGTAGCCTTCCTCTTTTTTTTTTAATTATAATATATGAGAAACTACACCTAATTCAATATTTTCACAAATTTACATCCTTTCAAAATTTTAAAAGCTTGATTTACCCTTTTAAAAATTACCAAAATTAAAATATTTTCATTTGGGTTCGCTAATTAGTGTTTAGGGTATAGTATTAATGGGGTAGGATTGTTTGAGTAGGGTTTATATAGATTTAATTTTGAGTGTTTAGGTGTAGTTTTGTGAAGTATTTTGGAAATGGTATAATTTTGTGAAATGTAATTCAAATGACGTAGTTTTATAATTCTCCCTAATATATTGAATTTTCTAAGTCATAATCTAAACTAATTCAAGATAAGTTCATAAATTGCTTTATGCTTCAAAAAAAAGTATTTTGTAAATTAATTTTTAATAATTAAAATATACTTTTATAAGGTGATTATAATAAGTGAAATCTAAATTAGCTTAATTAAAAGTTTAAAGTGGTTAACAATGTTTAAAATTGCAATGTAATTTAAACCAATAGTCCCATTATTTCAAAATGAATCTTCTAACCATTATTAGACCACCATAAATCGGTTACTAAGAAAGAAACGTCTCAAAAACTTTAATTTAAATCTTTTTGGAAAAATATTTATTTTCTTTATTAGGGAGGAAAAAGAGAAAGGGGCCGTATCTATATAATTTTGAGAGCATACAAGACTCAATCCCAATTATTAAAAAAAAAAAGAGCAAGAAAGCAAGAGAGAGAGAGGAGAGAGATAAAGCTTTTTTGAGGTGAGTGTATTTTTTGATATATTTATCTCTTATATATGTCTATGGCTTCTTCTTCATCATCTAGCTAACATTATCATCATCATCTACTTGGTTTCATTCTTTGTCTATGTAATTAGTTTTAGCTTTTTATATTGACTTCTTTCTTCTTGGTTTCTTTCTCTGCATCTCATGACTTATACAATAAAAACAACTTATAACTATGTCTTGTTTATAAAAAAAAAAAAACTTACAAATTAAAATCCAACTCTTTGGATTTATTACATATGTTTCTCTTTGTTCTTGTAAAAAATGTCTTCTAGTGATTTTTTTTTCTCATGTCGTCAATCTCTATGGCTTCTTCCTGTTCTTATAATTCTTTAATTTGCTTTCGTATTCTTGTGAAATCATATAATTGTTTTTTATCATTATTCTCTCTAATTATATTTTAAAATATATATTTTTTTTGTTCTTAATGGATCTTTGTAGAAATTAAGCAAAATCAAAGAAGAAAAGATGTCTTCATCGTATAATAACACAACATCATCATCTTCAAATCAATCTTTCCTCCTTGCCCCCACAGTAACAAACAACTTTAACCGTGAAGACACAACTATGCCTATGATTCAACAGCCACACACGGTTGCAGCTCCACCTCCCAAGAAACGTAGAAACCAACCCGGAAACCCAAGTAAGTACTTCTTGTCTACATATATATATATTGTCATATAGATATATATACATACATGTGTGTGTGCACGGTCCAAAGTCAACCAAAAAATCAAGTGAAGAAATTTCTTTACATAAAACCCTAAATTTTGTTCATTATTTTCTCTCTTTGTTATCATTCTTTATAGTCAAGAACTAAGACTATGTAGATCTAGTTTAATCATATATTACCTGAAAACTATTGTGCTAGTTCATCCATTTTTAAAAAGAAGTTTATAATGTTTTTAGTTTGATTACATATATAATTTGTCTTTTAACTAATAAGTTTTATATTCTTGTGAATAATATTATTTTTTAAAGATCCAGATGCTGAAGTGATAGCGTTATCTCCAAAGACAATAATGGCAACAAACAGATTCTTATGTGAAGTATGCAACAAAGGGTTTCAAAGAGAACAGAATCTACAACTTCACCGAAGAGGACACAACCTTCCATGGAAGCTAAAACAAAAGTCTACAAAAGAAGTGAGGAGGAAAGTGTATCTTTGTCCGGAGCCAACGTGTGTACACCATGACCCTTCACGTGCTCTCGGTGACCTTACCGGAATCAAGAAACATTACTATCGCAAACACGGCGAAAAAAAGTTCAAATGCGAAAAATGCTCTAAGCGTTACGCTGTTCAATCTGATTGGAAGGCTCATTCTAAGACTTGTGGTACCAAAGAATATCGATGTGATTGTGGTACCATCTTCTCTAGGTGAACTATCTAATTTCTTGAATCCTTTCAATATTTTTTTTTATTTATAATTTTCATCCAATAATTAGTTTTGATCATATATGATAATATAGAGTCTATCTAGGCTTGTACGATTGATACTCTAGTTAAAAAAAACATGTCGGTCAGTGAATAGTAACATTTTGAACCAATGATTATATATGTAAACTATAGTGTATAAATATAATTATATTGACTTGTGACTGAAATATATGCATATAGATATCATCATGCATCTGTATTAATAGTCACGGAACTTTCATATATTAGCTACATAGGGACATGAACATATATATTACACATAGGATCTATCAATATATTTGTTTGGTTGCTAATGAGAAGAGAAAGTGAAGAAGACAGTGAAGGAGAGAAAGGAGAAAAAATATATAAAAGATGCTAAATTTGGTCACATGTGAGTTGGATTTGTTTCCATGCATTCCCACTTTTGTTTTTTTGCTTCTTCACCTTTGCAGGTTCCCTCTTTCCATGTAACTCCCTCTTCTTTTGTGGGCCCTGTCCATTTTCTCTCTCCTCCCTTCATTTCTCTCTCTCTATATATTATACATTTAATTAATTAATTGGATTATATATAAGCATATATATGTGCGCTTTATTAGATAAGAGTAGTGGTTGGTTTCATAGTTTAATTAATTAATGAAATATTGTAGTCAGCGTGATATAGTAGGAGTAGTTGAATAAACACTTTAATTTTTCTAGGGCTTTTATATTTCCATAATTTTGCTAAAATATTCTTCTATGTATATTTATATTGACCTAATTTGTATACTATTATTTTTTTTTGTTTTGTGATTTACAGGAGAGATAGTTACATTACGCATAGGGCATTTTGTGATGCATTAATACAAGAATCCGCAAGAAACCCTACCGTGAGTTTCACGGCAATGGCAGCAGCCGCTGGTGGCAACAGACAAGGCTTTTACGGTGGCGTTGGTTCTGGTCTCTCTCATCACAACCACTTCGGTAACAATTCAAATTCCAGTTTTACCCCTCTAGCTTCAAGTTACAATCTAAACCGTTCATCTTCAGAAAAATTCGAAGAGTTTGTTCCTCAATCCACAAACCCTAATAACCAAAACCCTACCAATTTTCTCATGCAACAATGCTCTTCGAACCAAAGCTTCTTGGCTCAAAATGAACAAAGTCTTATGAACCAAAACGGTCTAATTAGCCTTGGTGATAACATCAACAACAACAACAACAACTTGTTCAACTTTGGATATTTTCAAGAAAACAACAAGAATTCATCTGATCAAACAAGTGTTCCTTCTTCGCTTTTCACCAATGTTGTTGATCACAACAACGATCCTTCTGCTTTACTTAGAGGGTTAACTTCATCATCTTCTTCAAGTGTGGTTGTTAATGACTTTGGAGACGGTGACAATGGCAATCTACAAGGCTTAATGAACTCTCTAGCTGCAACAACAGATCATAATCATCAAGGCCGGTCCGGTAATAGCATTTTCGACCTACATTTTGGAAATAATGTTAGCATGGGAGGCTCTGATAGGTTAACTTTGGACTTTCTTGGTGTTAATGGTCGTGGTGGAGCTCCTAATTTGGACGTTGAGCTTAAGTTTCCACATCTAAATAATCCATTTGGAAAAACTTGAGATTTTCATAGATATATATATGTGATGTTTTTGGTTCATGCTTGGATAATTTCCTTTTTAAAAGCTTTGTTTTGTTTGTGGTTTTTGAACTATTTAAGTGTATAAGTAATCTTTATTTAGTAAAGATTTAGGTTTGGGAATTTTTATTTTTTGTATTTTCTATTTTCAGTTTGTCTATTTTTGTAATGTTATGGTGGGAAGCTCGAACCGGAGTGTCCTTATTTAATAAATTTGGAATCTTTTATCAGTCGAGACAATTATATGTTGATGGGTAGTAAGTACTAATTAGTTAACTATATATAGTTTTTATGAGGTATTTAATGAACATCATATAATTTGTTAATTTCAAGTTGGCACGTACCATGCGAATTAAATTTAAAAAATGTAGATATAGATTTTGTAAGAAAATGTTTAAAAAACTCCCACATGTAGATATATTATATATGTATTGTAATGAAGAGTTATTGTTATATCTTGCATTACCAATGAAATAATCAAATTTGATTCATAAATAAACTATATATATATATATATCCCACGTTGCACATGCAAGTTATGAACATATTTCAAGATATCTGTCTACAATAATATGTCAACGGATAAGAAAATATTCCAACAAAAGCTTAATACAAACAGAAGCATCCAACATTCCAACATTATTCAATATGGTGTCGTATAAACCAATATTTATAATATAAAACAACTATTGTTATATTATTGTGATCAAATTTGTTATAATATGTATTACAATATACAAAAGAAAGATGTTCGGCCACCTAATACAAATATATAACTGCAGTAAGCAAATATATTACATATAAGCCATAGCTAATTAATTAATTGAGCAAATAAATTAGTATAGAAGACAGTATAAGACATAACCATCCGTTTTAGTTTATTTGGTATAAAAATGTTCGTTTACGTACCTTCAAACATTCTTGATGTTAAAAAGGTAAAACGGTGTTGACATTCTAAAGACATAAGTTAACTCTGTTTCTTTTGGTCTTTATTGTTACTTTTCAACGTTGACTCTTTAGCTACTCCATTTTCTATATTCCGACCGACTTTTACGCACGATATATATATAATTAATTAAATATAACAATGTAGATATCCTTTGATACTATGAATAGACAGAAACTGAATTTTTTCCAATTTTTCTTTGAAATCCGTTTAATTTTCAGCTTTGTAAATTGTTTTTTTGTTTGCTAGTCAAAGAAAAATATAAACGGAATTGATGTTATTTATTACTAGCGTGTATATATTAGTAGTTTTTCATCAAAATAATTTTGTAATTATAAACTTTGCGCAAATGAAAATTCTGACCTCTATTATATAATACGTGCAGTACTTCGGAATATGCTTTAACAATTAATCAAATTTGATAAACAAAAAAATTGAAAAAACATGTGAATGATAGACTTGTCGTTGACGTGAAGCATAAATATGCCCGTGAAGAAAAATCGATATGAAGTGTATATACAAATGCATAGTGATATATCCTCCTCCTCTTTGGTCGTTGGTCCACTTACATTTATTTTTAATTTTTTATGGCCATTCTCGAATTGGGCCCTATACCATCATCTACATACATACATATAGGCAGAAAAATATCATATCATGTACGTGTTTATTTACTCGTAATTAAAGAAAATAAAGATTAAATACGAAAGAATCATTTTGGACCATATTTTGTTAATAGTATTAGAAATGAATTTTAATATTAAAATGATAAATATCATGTTGCTCAAATATGAATTCTTGAATACTCTTTTTGTAATATACGATTAAATGGTGAAAGAAATGGATGTTTTTTTTGTTAAATAGGAGAGTGAATGTTGAAACATGATAATGTTTTGATTCTATGCCGTTAAAATTAAGTTTGATGGCGACAAGACAATCCTTGTGGATATGCAAGGAACAGTATTTCACACACACATATATATATATATATATATATATATATATATATATATATATAGTTAGTTATAGACCAATATGGCAAATGATATGAAATGTGAATACATTTTAGAAAAGGCAACATAAGACAAACACTCGTGACACAGCCAGCTATCCTTGGTAAACTATATATGACAAATGATAATAAATTAGCGAACATAATAAATTGAAAAATAAAATAAAAAACACGCACATTTATCAAAAATGAAAATCAAACATATTTACTTTTTATTAAAAAGTTGGTAGACGAATCAAAGGTATGTGGAAAAGTTTCACAACTAGAGGGAATAATTGTCCAACGAATATTATGAATGTGTATCTACTAACTCTAAAGATCCTTAACTTTCATTAAATGCAATTCGAGGATGTATTAAATGATTAATGAACTATGTTTTTCTTTTTTTTTGGTCAACGTATTTATATGCCAATTTAACAACTTAGGTTTTAGACTTTTAGGTTATTTTATTTTTCCTGTGAAATCAAATCTGCCAAAGTTCCGCCCAGTGTTTTGGTAAATGGGTATTTCTACATAATTACAAAAAGAAATATAAGCCCAACAAGAGGCCCATTATTAATAGAATTTTATTTAGCCCACCTTAAAATTGTTATTAGGCTATATAAGCTCTTAATCATTGTAACAGAAAGTAGTTTTTTTTATTTTATTACATCGAGTATAATAAAAGAACTAAACCACTTTTTCTATGTTGACAATCCAGCTTGGGAGGACTTCGCTCACATAGGCTTGTATATCTGCTAGCAGTTCTTAATTAGAAGGTTTTAATTTGAAACAAATATTAAATATGAATGTTCACTAATCACCACACTAATATTTAAAAGAAACAAACAAACAAACAATCTTCAGCTACCAAGTAGAGAAAAAGAGAGATTAAGATTAAGATCGATTTTCGGAGAAGCAAAACAGTCTCTGAAGGTTAAAGTAGATGAAACTGCTTCGCTGGTTTCACTAAGTGACGATGATGCATTGCTTCTCCAACGTTGTTGTTTATTATTATGTGTATGATTTAACGACAAAGACAGAGACAATTCTTCTTCTTCTTCTTCTTCTTCGTGTTCGCGTTCTTTCCATGTGTTTTCACAATAATTCTTTGTGCTCTGAGCCTAAGTACCAAATACATATACATAAGCCCTTAATTAGTTTCTGATTAGTCTCAGTTTTAACCGGAAAAAAAGTTTATTTGGTGATATATTTTCATAAAATCCAATTTGAGACTAATATCTAAACGCTATTGGAGGTTACAAATTCCCAATAGTAAATCTTTCAAAAGTATTTAATAATTATGCCACATTATTCGAGGATTTTAACAAATTTTCTTTGAAGACCGTTTACAATGGTTAGTGTTTATTTACATTAAACCCTAATTTAACCAATGTGGTTAGTATATATTATAAAATACGTTAACTATTATAGCGCTCAATACCAACCCCTTAGTGTTGACTGTTGACCCGTTACAATGTCCAATGGTTTAAAATTTTCGTAACGGCTATTTCTATTTATAAAAAAAAGCATATATTAAAATTAAATTGTATAGTATTTAATACCTCGAGAAAGTGATGAGACTGAAATTTGATGGACTCGCCATTGCCTGCAAATGTTGTATTGGTTCTCTCCATGTTCATGATGTTTATAAAGTCATAGTCATCATTATCTTTCTCTAGAGTCTCCTCTCTTCTCCAAACAAAAATAAAATAAAATAAAATAGAGTTAATATAAAAAAATCGACAATTCATATCAAACAAAACTGTATGATATACTAGCATACCTATTTTCTGAAAAAGAATTAAAAGACTTTGTCAGAAAACAAAATTTAATAATATTCTCATTCTTTTCCATTTAATTCTTCCAAAAAAGTAAATAAAAAAAAATTACCTAAAGTTAAAAGAGTGAAAACCAAAAAGACAATCATTCCTTGCGTGGACAGAGATGTTGTCATGAAAATTATCTTCTTCTTCGTCTTGTCTTCTTCTTATTCTTCTTGAAGGCGATGAAGAACTCTCTTCTGTCCCCCAAAAATAAATAAATAATTAATTAATTAATTTACCATGATGAATATTCTCTTCACCCTTTTGTTTGTTTTTTTTCTGTTAAATAAAAGAAGCACTTATTTACCTACAAGGCTATAGCCAACTTCTTTTTTTCCTTGTTTCAATAAATATTTCACCAGCATTTATATATTTATGTCAATGGTATAGTGAGACTTACATTTAAGCAATTACAGTTTTGATGTGAGTGGTGGAAAATTCGAGAATTAACTGTATAGTCAAATTCTTTTTCACTATTTTGGTATAAAAAAAATATTTGATAAACAATAGATGATCGTAATGAATATTTCACCAGAATATGAATTTAATGTCTGAAGTTTTGATGTGTATAGTTGGAATTTAAAATTTACTGTCCTAATCTTTAAATTATGACATTATAGAGTTTAATATATCTACTCGTATGATAAAAGAAAATTGCAAAATTTATTACCTAATCTTCCAAGAAGAGTGGGTTTGGATCCTCTATACATCTGAAAAAAGGTTTTATTATTCAAAACTATATTATAAGTTAAGGTAAAAAAAAGTGTAAGTAGTATTGACCTGAAGATGGCTCTTGACGTGTGATATAGTTAGTCCCTTCACATCCATTAGCTTTAGAACAAGTTTAGGAGTTGCTTCTGTTTCATTCAAAATCCAACAAAGACAAAAACATTTATTTCTTGAAACATGAAAATTGATGCAAGAAACCAAACTTTAAGACATTATTTGGGAGAAAATAGTGCTAATATAAATTAAAAAAAAGTTGGTTAGAAAAGACTAACTATATTGACCACCGAGCAACTCGACGGCGTTAACAAAACGCCGGTGAAGATCCGGCGTCCATCTCAGACGAGGTATCGGAGACCGTACGTACGGTCTAACTCCACCGACTCCACCGTCGTTGCTTCTTCCAAATCTACCCATTTTAGTTTCTATTTTAGTTGTTATCGATTTGAATTTCTCTTCTTTGGTTTCTTGTAAAAAAAGAAGATGAAGAGAGAAAGTAAAGAAGAAGAAGAAAGAACCCTAAGAGGAGGTCGTGATTTTATAAGTAAAGATTATAAAAAAAGGACAGATACTTTTTATAATAGATAAAAGGGTTTTATTTACTTTTTCTATACACGTTTGTCTCTTTTTGTAAACAAAAACTCGTGCTTGTATTTGTGTTTGTGTGTGAATATGTATTTATTTGTGTGAATATATATATATATATATATATATATATTAAAAGCTAAAGGAAAAAGAAAACTTTTAGAGATTGTGAAAGAATAATTAATTTTATAATTAGTAACCAGCTGGAATGTTGTTATACTTTTATTTATATATAGTTTGAGGTGACATGTGTCTGTGACCTAACAGAATATAATATATTCAACATAAATTTATCATTCATTTGACTTTCCATGCATTAGTATTATAAATATAATTTTAGAAGAATATTTCTTAGTTTTTTGTTAGTATCCATAATAATCGATGGACCACTCCCTCGTTGGAGAAATATTGTTTTTGCAAGTGCTAATGTAAAGTATTCATAGATTAACGTTAATTTATATGAAATATACACTTAAATACGCTTAAATACACCATGGAAAGTATTTTGCAGAACATAATATTTGTTATTATATTCTTTTTTTTTTGTCCAATTCAAGAATTACCTTATTGGGATTTGGGATTTACCCAAATGAAGAAGTTTCCTCTAGGTGCTAAACTTTTTATTTTTATTTAATTTTATAGACCAAATAGAAAAATAAAATAATGAAAATAGCTCAACTGCTTAGCTTTGACCTTAGGATCATCATTCTTTTTTCTTGGGGTTTCGTGTTACAGTGTTTAATATTCGCTTTCTGATATAATTACAAAAGTTATATTAATGGTCCGTATTTGAACTTATCTTTTGACTTCATTCCCCCTAATTTTCTTTGTCCATTTCAAAATAAAAAAATAAAAAAGTTGAAATTTGAGAACAAAAACTTTTAATTATTTTTCTTCTATATTTACGCTGACATTTAAAATAAAAAAAATAAAAAATAAAACGTAATGATATCCAGTTTGTCCTCTTACTTTTTCTGAAACCATGCTGCATGCATATTGTAAAAACAAATCAAAATCATTTCCCTATTCTATTATAGCCTCTTAAAATTATACTTTCTTATGAATCGTTGAACTTTCCTAAAACAACTATATGCAAAACTCAAATCAATATCTTTAATAATCATACAATATCATAGTGTAGATTCAAATTATCCACTCCCACATTAGGATAATTAAATTAAAAAATAAAATAAAAAAGAAGAGGAAGAAAAAAAACGTAGGAGATTGCTTAAAATAGGAGTGTTTGGACGTAAATGTCGTCGATGACGAAAAATGGCCAACTGTTTAGTACCCACAAAGTCATCTTCTTGACCATAACCTAATTTTTGTTCTGAAACTCCTTTTTTTTATCCACATTAAATGCTTTTCGGTGTTATCGTATAAAAAAAAGATTTAAGTAAACAATGTATTTTTTTCAAAATATAATGAGTATTTGTTGAAATGGCATTAACATTGATGTAATAAAAAAAAATGGCATTAACAGTAGACGTATTTATTTTGGCATGTTTAACTTATGTAACAACGTTTATAAATGACGTACGGTTTATATTTGCTAAACATTCACGAAATTACATATGCAAAAAGACAAAAGTACTAATTACAAAACCGACCAAAATAAGAAAGTAGCATGCATGTATAACAACAGTCTAATAAATCAAAACCAAGCCGTAATACACAACATTGGATATAAAGCATAATTTCGGAATATGTCAAGGTAATGTTGTTGACCTTTAATTAACATAAAAGACTTATAACTTATAAAATACTTTATTTTCTTTATTCACTTTGCACCTTAAAGCTATTCAAATATATACAGCTTCAATCAGTGTTTTTGTGGAAATTGTTTTTTTCTTGTATAGTGAAATATTGAAACCATTTAGTTCAAAGTATAAACTGGCTACATGTAGCGCCATTAGTTTTGCTTTCTGAAATATTTTTTGTATAAAATCGAAAAATACAAAATTCAATGAATATTACTTAATAGATCCAAAATAAAATAAATGTGAAATTGACTGCAGGTCCATGATTCATGGCTTTTACCACAATCAAACATTCAATGAGTTTCTTAGACTGATATTTATATGTGTCTGTAAGTATATATATATATATATATATATTTTTTTTTTTTTTGACAAAAAGTATATACATATATATATATACAAACGGCTTGTCAGTGTAAGATTTTTGTAAAAAACGAAAAACATCATAACGGCTATAATTATATTTTGATTCACATAAACTAATTACCAAAACCGTCTTATTATATTTAACCATGGTTAGTATTATTTTATAGCGTTATTTTCTAACCATCTCACTTTAATTGATTTCAATCATAGCACATGCACGAACGATATAAATTCTAAAATACATTAAAAAAGTGTAAATCAACCGAGCGAGAAAAACACCTGGAGAGGTTTTTTTTTTTAAAAGTGAGATTTGAGATTATATATGGGCCACCGAAATATCATATCTAATCCATTTAAAATTCTTATAATGATTATTATTAATTACATGCCACCGATATATAGTGAATGTAAATAATTAATTAGTATGAATAAGAACCAAACAACCCTTGACTTTTTCATTCCTTAAAACATTGAAAGTATTTAAACAAAAAAAAAACATTGAAAATATGTTTTCTCTTTTCTTTAAAAAGATCCTCCTAAAATTATTTAAAATCCACCGGCTAGTGCTAAACAGTTAACATGTTACATGAGTTTTTTATGTATGTATACAATAAATTCAACATTTTAAAACTTTCTGTAGAAATATGTCAAACAATGAGTTATATATAACTCAAAAAAGGAAATAATAACATGTTGAAAAATGCAATAGAAACTCTAGGTAATTTCTATAGGCAGAACACACACACACACACACATATGGTTGTAATCATAGCAATAGAGAAAAATTGAAGAATAACACAAAATTTGATTGTGTAGATAGTTTATATATGGCAGGTGAGAAGAAGGAGAGAAGAGACATAAAGAGAATAATTCTCCCTTTACAGGCTTTGTAAATTTTCTCTTATACACCACTTCCATAACTTTTCAAAAATCAAGAATCTTAGATAAAAGGGTATGAGAGTAGATATATAAAACTTAATGTAGATAGCCAATTTGGTGCCCTGACCAGCCTAATAATAACAATTCACCAAACAAAATCAATATAAAGGAAGAAACAAACCAGACACTTACCTAATGTTCCAGTGAAAAAGCAGTATTGAGTTATAATGGGCAATAAGAAACTTATTAGAATGAGAATCATTGCATCAAAGAATGAAACTTTAGACCAAATGTTAGATGAAAACATTTTGAGAAAAATGTAAAGGCTGCAGCAAAGCAATCGTGGGTCCAATAAGATACTTATTCAAGTTATTGAAATCAAAAGGAAGATACTTCTATATGATATGGAGAGGGAAACAAGGCGCTAGATCGGATACTTGGCTTACAAAATGTGGATAAAAATAGTAGAAAACACATTTAGTAGGTTTAAGATTCTCTCTTGCAACAAGTTATAAAGGACATTTAATAAGTTCAAGATCCATTCTTTCATGTTCTGTGTATTGGAGAGAGATGTATAACAAAGTTTGAGAAAGAAGCCAACTACATTCAACAAAAAAAAATAGACATGGTTTGGTTATTACAGTGAACTTACACACAACATTATTGTCTGAAACCAAATGAATCAGCTAATGATCATCTTGTTGTAGAACTCGGCTTCCTCGGGGAAGAACTCCAAAAGCTCATCTTTTGTCACCCACAAAAGATCCTCGCAGTTACTTACGTCGTATTTTGATGCTGCTAATACACTGCATTTGAAGAAGAACCTCTACACAAACAACAACAAACATGAAGAGAAGAATTTTAATAACCCCCAATAGTACGACGAAACCTAACTAAAACCCGTCAAGCTTTCGTGACTTACCTTGTAAGACGGCGAATAAGGCGCTTCTTCTCTAGGTTCTATAGCCATGTGAGCCATTGGAGCGTTTCCAACAAAGTATGTGTGAGTTAGGTCTCCTAAAACTGACTTCAGAGCAGATTCCGCACACTGCAACACCCAAATTCACATTAAGCATAACAAAATCGACGGTGTTATGGACTGAAACAGAGGGAATAAAACCATTACCTTACGAAGAGTTGGCTCAGAATCGTATACTTTTTCAGGGAAATGCCATACAGGTTTGTCACTAGTAGCACCAAATGGCTTACCAAAGATGAAAAGATACAACTTCTTGTCAAGAGCTCTATACAACGACCTAACATAAGCAAATCATCGATTTACTACTCAGCGAAAGAGAAGACAACAAGTCCATATCATTACAAAGGCGCAAAACAAACTTACTTCCTATCATTATTCTTATCAGCCTCTGTAATTCTAGGTGCAGGTACATAGTCCATTTGGTATTCACCTTTGGCTCTGCAATCACACATCAAAAGACGAAAAAAGCGAAAGTTTCACTACATATATATATATGAATGATCATACATAAAGTTTTAAACTTTCATGGAGCTTTTCAAGAGATGAGACCACTAGCAAATAACCTGTTCTTAGCAATGTCCAAGAACTCATCTGGGTATCTACGACGAAACTGTTGTTCCCAATTGAATCTGAAACCAAGACCCATCACAACATTCAAAAATCAAACCTTTTTTTTACTATAAGAGATATATATATATATAGAGAGAGAGAGTAAGAGCATTTACTTGAACTCTTGAAAAGTGTAAACAGAAGGATCAGGTTTGGGTATAACAACGCGTAATCTCTCGAAAAGCACCGAAGCTACGATCTTATCGGAGCTCGTGCAAAACCCTCTCTTGCTCTCCGAGAGAGACCCAGAAAGTAATCGCAACGATGATCGCATTTTTCTCAATCGCAAAACGCAGCTTTTTGGTCCTGAGAGAGAGCCAACGCCGTCGCTTCAGGGTTTTTTACTCCGTCCATTAAATCCCTTCTACAGTCAGTCTTAAAACCAAAACCCGGTTTAATCTAAGCCATTAATAAACTTGGTTTACGTAAGATATTATTGAACCAAAACCCGGTTTGCTCTGTGTTTATGTTTGGGCCCTAATGGGTATTTTAGGTTTACTACTTTTCGACAGCTGTCCAAATGTGTGTTTGGGCCCTTTGGGTATTTTAGGTTTCTAAATTGTAAAACCGTTTAAAATCACTTTCCATAAAGCTTTTTTCGATTAGGTGTTGATTAAAAACAGATTTTAATAGTTTACAAGATTTTCAAAATTAAAACACACCTGGGTCCATGTAATAGCAACAGACACAAACTACAACATAAGGCCATAACCTGAGGTTTAATAATTACATTATTATCCTCTTATAATTGGTATTTGTCTATGAATTTAATACTAGTTTACAAAGAGGATTTGATTTAAATTAAGGGATGAATCAAAGGTTGCACAAAAAAAAATTAAGGGATGTATAAAAGTTGACCTTAACGGTTCCATTGGTTGATATTATAAATTTACTTTGTATCACAAGTTTATAATACCAGTAAAAAATATGATTGAGTTTGAGACAAAACAAAGAAAGAAGATCCTAGTTACCAAAATAAAAATTTAAAATCATCGATAATATTTCAGTAGTTTTAGACTTTTGGTTGATAAACATTACTGTTATCAACTAACTAGGAATTTACCCGCGCCAAGCGCGGGATAAAATTTACGTAATAGAAAAAATGTTTATTGGTAAAAACAATGTGTAGTATAAAATGAAATAAAAAGAATTTGTATCTCATGTGATCTGCGTTAAACGCGGAGTTTAAATTTGAAGTATATATAGAAAATATATTGTATTTTGGTTTTTATAATGTTTTATTTACAAAAATTTATTACTATTACTATTTTAATATATCATCGGAAAAGATTATCATTGCCATTTCGATGTTGAATATTTACCTTTACGTATAATTTACTATTTATCATTAAAAAACAATAACTACATAGTGTTTTGAAACTTTGATATGACTCGTTTAACAATGAAAAGTATGTCAATCCGGTCTCTATTTGTCATAAAATCGTACTATTAAAACCTCGGATATAAAAAACCACTTAATTTTCGGGGGCTCGAATCAATTTTCTGCTCAAGTTTTGTCATTTGATATGAACTTTGATGTTTAATACAATTTTACAAAATAATATTGTTATTTATAAATGAAAAATATGTTTTATCATTCTTTTGTGCGAGAATATAACATACAAACATTAGAAAAATTATAAAATTGTGTTTTTTAAATATTTTAAACATATTTTCTAGGAAAGTTTAATCACTCTTTCATGTCTAAACTTATCCGAAAATTCTTTGTTCAAAGTTTGGGAACTGGTGTTTCAACCGATGAGTCGGGTAAATCGTGTGTTCAAGTTTTTTCATTTGACATGAATTTTGGTGTTAAATATTATTTTACAAAATAATATTGTTATTTGTAAATGAACAATATGTTTTATTTATTATTTTGAACTCAATGTAATATAATAGAATATATAAATATTAAGAGATCTATTAGAAATTATAAAATTGTATTTCTTATGAATTTTTTAATATTATATTTTATGGGTTTGTCAACATTTTTTAATATTATTCATTTATTATGTCAATTTAAGTCATTTTGTGTTAAATTTAGTATTTGGACTTTTTGTTTTAAGCTTTTTGTTTTGGGCTTTTATGAATTTTTAATAATGTGGGACCATAAATGCTTAGGTGATGACACGTGTAATTTTAGAATGATTTTCTCTCTCCGTCTTCTGTATTAATAATATAAGATTCTTAATGGGTCAAACTTATCGAGTACACTATCTGGATAAAGACAAAAAAGACTCATACTAACGAATATTAACCAAATTTGAGCAATGTAAACCAATTTAAATCAAATGTAAACTAATATGGCTTTCAAATTAAACGCAAGAAATAAAAATTATTGGACATAAGTTTATTAGTTTCGGTTCTCTATTTTTAAAATGTGGCTAGTTAATTGTTTATATATTCCCTTTTCATAATTTATTTAATTAATTATGTTTCATTATTAAAATAAGGATAATTATAATAAATGAACATAGAGGAATGCAAAATTAGGTGTTTGTCTTTTTTTTAGGTGGACAATAGAGATAATTATTTATTCTCTATTTTACCCTCCTTCTATCTTCTTCTTCATTTTCTCTCTCTTCTTCCATCTTCCATTTTCTTCTTCATTTTCTCTATCTTCGGTAAATCTCATTTTCTCATATCTCTCCCGCACATTTTTTTTCTTTATCTCTTTTTCTTCTCGAAGATCTCCCTCTTTTTTTTCTTGGGTTTCTCTTTTTCTTCCATAAATTTTTCTCTTTATCCTTTTATCTTGGTTTTGGATCTCTATTTCTCTCTTAAATCTTTATTTCTCTCTTGAATCTCTATTTCTCTCTTGAATCTCTATTTCTCTCTTGAATCTCTCTCTAGCTCCTTGTTCTATCTCTCTCTATCTTTCTCGGTCGTAAGTCTCTCGATAAGATCTCACGGGTTTTTCTTTCTCGATTGGATCTATGTTGGATCGTTCTCTCGATTGGATCTCACTTTTGCTATCTTGTATTTTGTATTCTCGCGATACTTTTTTTGTTATCGCGATAATTTTTTCTTGTTATCACCATTATTTTTTTTTGTTTTCACGATTGTTTTCTTGTTAGCATGATATTTTTTTTGATATCGCGATAATATTTTTGTTATCACGATAATTTTGTTGTTATCGCAATATTTTTTTTGTTATCACCATTATTTTTCTTGTTATCACGATTATTTTCTTGTTAACATGATATTTTTTTTGTTAGCGGATACTTTTTTTGTTATCACAATTTTTTTTTTTTTGATAACTCCGTTATCGTATAATTCATATCGACTAACTTATATATTATCATAATAAATCAATTTAATCACTTTATTTATTTGATTTAAAATTGTAAAATAAGTTTACGATAATAACAAAGTTATCCGATAACATTTTGCACAGAAAAGAACAAGGGTATAATGGTCAAAAAAAATATTCTCTCTCCTCCCACTTAATAAAAAAGACAACACCTAATTAACTAATCTTCTGAGGCCATATATTTAATTGATCCTTAAAATAATCTGTAAATTATGTTTCTCTTGTTTATTTAGTTACTTAATCTTTTTTTTCAAAACATGTGACCTTCAAAAAGAAAAAATATGTTGATAACTTGCATATTTTACATATTTTACCTTAGTTTATGCATTAGAATTAACTCATTTAGGCTGCATTTAGTATCATATAGGTTGCATTTTGGTTTGTTTCGTGTATTTCGGGTTTCGGAGCGTTAAAACGGCAAAAGACGAAGAATTCAAGCAAAAAGAAGCGAGAAAACGATTGCATCGACTTGATGTATCGGTTTGCTACGACCGATGTAGAAGAATTGCTTTTGCGGGACTTGTATCGACTTTGTAGTATCGGTCACACTGGTCGATACAAGCTAAGGTGAACCCGAAGACATCGTATCGACATGCTTGTACCGGTTTGGAGTGGCGGGTACGGAGGAAAGAGGAAGAAGCACTTATATCGACTTGTGGTATCGGCTTGGCACGGCCGATACGAAGGAAACGAAGACGAAGCAAGGCTACCGATCGGCGCGTATCGACCAATCATACCGGTTTCACTTGGCCAGTACGAGGTTGCGAAAATTAAAGGAAATTTGGTTTTCTATTTCAAAAAGGAAAACAATTCCTAAACCAAATTGGTTTTCCTTTATTTTATTTGGTTTAAACATATATTAGGGTTTTTGCTTTTTATGTTTTGACATTATTCTATTCTAGTTTTTGTTTTTCATCGTTTTGTTCTTTGCTTTTGGATTTTGGAGAATTTTTGGAGCTTTTGCTATTTTGCCATCTTTGTGATCTTCAATAACAAGAGTTTTCTTAAACCTTTACCTATTTGATTTTTGTTTATGCTTTCTTCAATATCGATTGCTTTGATTTTCATTATGCTTAGCGAGTAGTTTCCCTTAGACAATTAGGTTGGGGGAAAAAAGGGTTGATTGAATTTAGGATTGATGATTGTCTAAAACTTAATAGATCATAAACTTTTGTCTTTGGTAACAAACTTAAAGCCTTAATCGAGTTGGCCATTCGATTATTGAACCTAGGAAACTTTATGAATCGAGAGATTATAAAGGTTCCTGACCAATTACCTTAGAACTAAGCCTAGCTTAACCGAGAGATCTGTGTTAATAAGCTTAGTGGTTAAAATTGATTTGTTCTTAAAGTTTCTCGATAATTAAACTATCCAAGATATTGTTTTAGTTTAATTATTGGGAAAAGGATCATTGTCACGAGAGTGGATTGATCTAAAATCGTTTTCAAAACCTTAAAGTTATTTTTGTAAAAAGACAATTCGAAATCGAAAGTTTAATCACCCTTTGAAATACCTTGACCTAGTTGTTTAGCTTTTTATAAAACTTTTAAAACTCTTAATTTTCGTTTTCGTTTATTGATTACACGGTTACAAAACATTCAACAAACAACCTTTTTGTTTATTGCTTAGACTAAGAAGATTTCTCATAAGTTCTAGTATTTTAATTGCTCCTGATTCGGATTGACACCTTATATACTACGATAAGGCATTCGACTGAACGAGGGTAAAATCTCGTTTACCAAATTGGCGCCGTTGCCGATTCAGGAACTCGATTAATTATTAGAGCTTTGAAATCACTTGGGACTAAGTTTTAGTTACTTGTTACTAATCTCTTCTTTTCTTTTGTTATAAAGTCAAGCTAATGACGTTAAACGAGCGCTTAATGGGAGGCAACCCATTGATGGGTGAAAATAACGCCGAGAAGAACCAATGGGATAATGATATCGAGGAGCTTGAGAATCTTCTTTATGGAGACAAGCCAAGACCGAAGAAGGTAGATGTCGTGGAAGAGGATGCATATACCAATGGAAGCACGCAATGGGACGAAGAGTTAGAAGAGATGGAACGTCTTGTGTATGGAAAGGAGCTACCGAAGGTAGTTGAGACAAATGCCAAAGTTCTTGAGGTTAAGGTTGTTGGTTCCAAGGATGTGAAGACTAAAGATGAGATCTCTTTCGGAATGGAGAGTGATGCTAGCAATGGTAAGACTAGTGATTATGGTGATTGGAGCGAGCTCAAAGCTCCAAAGGTGGAACTCAAACCTCTTCACAGAGATCTAAGGCGCGATCGATGCAAGAAATCGCGACACGAAGTTGTATCGGGTAGTCGTATCGATATGCTGAGATCGATATACATGTATCGACATGTTGTATCAGTACGCTTGGACCGAATTTTCTCCGGAGGAGTAATATCGACCCGTCTTAGTTCTCCTATCGAGGTAACTCCTAGACCTTTGTATATACGCATTAGTTTTCATATAGTTTTGCATTTAGGAACCTTCTTCGATACTTTTTCACACGGAGACCGTGTGATTTAAGTTTGGGGAAGTAGTCATATTAGCTTTCGCATAAAAAAAAACAAACACAAAAAAATAATTATGCATTTAGGATTAGTTCATTGCATTTAGGTCATATGCATAGGGGATCTATGATGATGTTAACCTCGTAAAGCGTCGCACTTAGTGTTTTGAACAGTATCTTAGGTGTAGTATCTTCCGTAAACGAATTAGAACTCGCTGAAAATCTTGAAACCGCAACCCTATACATTGATGTTTTAAAAGCCAATTATGTGGTTATGAAGCTTGATAGTTCTAAGTCACCTTCGAAAAATTATCTGAACTTAAACTTGACTTTTAATTAGCATGATTGATAGTTTTCAAGAGAATTTCTATGGCTTTGTGATTTCTACGGATTGCGGCTTTCTAAACCGAAACACTTTAAGCGCAATCCGGTCATTCTCATTTTAAGGATGATTCCCCTCACACCCCCTACGCCTAAACCCAAACACTTGTGAGAATTCTTTTCATCTAGTGATTGTTTGGTTTCGCAAAAACTTGAAAGTATAGGGAGCGACAAGAAAGGACATCCATTGGGCTAATTTTTCTTAGACTAGTGATTTAGAAAGGGATAATGGTTTGGTGAGACACGTCTTTGAGTTTTGAAAAATAAGAAAATAAACACGAGTAATTGTAAAACACCTAGGGGGTAAAAGAATGGCTAAGTAAAAAAAAAAAATCGAAAAAAAAGAAAAGAAAAGAAAGAAAAAAAAAATCGATTAAGAAAAAAAAAAAGGAAACTTAGCCAAAATAAAATCCCCTAAGGTAGTTAAGAAAAGAAAAGAAACTCGATGTTTAAGTGTTTAAATGTTTAAAAGAAAGACGATTGGTTAGTGGATAGTCTTGAGTAGGAATGGATGTCCGGACTTGTATTGCTCCTTGTCTTTCCCGATTTTGCTTAACCCTTTCACTCCCCGAGAGAAACCGCGTTACAACTAACCACATGCCTGAGTGTTAACCTCCTCGTTTGATTCGAAATCCCGTTTTTACCTAGACAAATATAAAAACTCTTGGAAATTTTTGATTATGTTTCATGCTTGATTGTGTTTAATTGAATGTGAAAGGTGCTTAGACTAGACAAGTGGATCACATGCTTTTGGTAATAATGGCGGATTTAGACGGATTTAAAGGTAGATAGAAATAGGTAGAACTAGCTCGGTTGCGAGAGGATACTATGTTTAGGATACTCGTTCATTACACTTTCCACGTTGTTTTTGGTTCGAGGTCCCGTTGTTTTTGGCCTTACGACTTTCTCGAACTTTGATGTAAATTCTCTTACTTGAGGACAAGCAAAAGATAAGTTTGGGGGAGTTGATAACTTGCATATTTTACATATTTTACCTTAGTTTATGCATTAGAATTAACTCATTTAGGTGCATTTAGTATCATATAGGTTGCATTTTGGTTTGTTTCGTGTATTTCAGGTTTCGGAGCGTTAAAACGGCAAAAGACGAAGAATTCAAGCAAAAAGAAGCAGAAAACAGTTGCATCGACTTGATGTATCGGTTTGCTACGACCGATGTAGAAGAATTGCTTTTGCCGGGACTTGTATCGACCTGTAGTATTGGTCACACCTGGTCGATACAAGCTAAGGTGAACTTTGAAGACATCGTATCGACATGCCGTACCGGTTTGGAGTGGCCGGTACGGAGGAAAAGAGGAAGAAGCACTTATATCGACTTGTGGTATCGGCTTGGCCTGGCCGATACGAAGGAAACGAAGACGAAGCAAGGCTACCGATCAGCGCGTATCGACCAATCTGTACCGGTTTCACTTGACCGGTACAGGTTGCGAAAATTAAAGGAAATTTGGTTTTCTATTTCAAAAAGGAAAACAATTCCTAAACCAAATTGGTTTTCCTTTATTTTATTTGGTTTAAACATATATTAGGGTTTTTGCTTTTTATGTTTTGACATTATTCTATTCTAGTTTTTGTTTTTCATCGTTTTGTTCTTTGCTTTTGGATTTTGGAGAATTTTTGGAGCTTTTGCTATTTTGCCATCTTTGTGATCTTCAATAACAAGAGTTTTCTTAAACCTTTACCTATTTGATTTTTGTTTATGCTTTCTTCAATATCGATTGCTTTGATTTTCATTATGCTTAGCGAGTAGTTTCCCTTAGACAATTAGGTTGGGGGAAAAAAGGGTTGATTGAATTTAGGATTGATGATTGTCTAAAACTTAATAGATCATAAACTTTTGTCTTTGGTAACAAACTTAAAGCCTTAATCGAGTTGGCCATTCGATTATTGAACCTAGGAAACTTTATGAATCGAGAGATTATAAAGGTTCCTGACCAATTACCTTAGAACTAAGCCTAGCTTAACCGAGAGATCTGTGTTAATAAGCTTAGTGGTTAAAATTGATTTGTTCTTAAAGTTTCTCGATAATTAAACTATCCAAGATATTGTTTTAGTTTAATTATTGGGAAAAGGATCATTGTCACGAGAGTGGATTGATCTAAAATCGTTTTCAAAACCTTAAAGTTATTTTTGTAAAAAGACAATTCGAAATCTGAAAGTTTAATCACCCTTTGAAATACCTTGACCTAATTGTTTAGCTTTTTATAAAACTTTTAAAACTCTTAATTTTCGTTTTCGTTTATTGATTACACGGTTACAAAACATTCAACAAACAACCTTTTTGTTTATTGCTTAGACTAAGAAGATTTCTCATAAGTTCTAGTATTTTAATTGCTCCTGATTCGGATTGACACCTTATATACTACGATAAGGCATTCGACTGAACGAGGGTAAAATCTCGTTTACCATATGTGTGGCATGGGGCGATCCTCTATTCATTAAGCACGAAACTGATTAGGTCATCGAATATTAGTTTATAGAGATTAAATTTTTTTTCATAAAATATTTTCTTTCAAATGATAAAATTTTCTTTGTTTTATATACATATTTCTAAGTTATTATAGGTAATAAAACACCATAGACTAACTATCATATTATTCTAGTGTTGGCTTAAAAATATAACGTGTAGGCATGTAGTTATCTTTTTCTTCTATTTCAGTCTTAGTTTATATTATTGTTATATTCACATCTCTGCCTCCTAGTAATTCTGTATGCAAAGTCAAAATGACAAGCAATGAGTTGACTTTTTTCACAAAAATTGTTAATCTTTCTTTTCCCAAAGGGACAAGACGTCGAGATTCTTTGTGCGTATGAGAGGTTTGTTTACTTTTTCTTGCAATGTCATTTAAAAAATTTCTTGAACAATTCTTGCATAAAATTTCTTCTAGGACCATTTTGTTTTTTTTTTCTTTGTGATCGTTTTAATATGAACATTTAAACTCTTTTTGATACTTATTACTTTAGTAGGAGACTTATGGTTGAGACACTTTTGTTGTTCGGAGTCGAGAAGCTTTGGGATCTCCTTGTCCGAGAATCCGGGAGGTTTCAAGGAGTTGAAGATCAAATTAATGAATTAAAAAGGGATCTCAATATGTTAAAGTGTTTTGTAGAAGATGCAGATGCCAAGAAACATACAATTGCAATGGTGAGAAGCTGCATAAAAGAGATTAAAGAGATTGTTTACGACGCTGAAGATATAATTGAAACCTTTCTATGGAGGGAAGAGTATGGAAAAACAAACGGCTTCAGAAACCGCGTAAAGTATGGAAAAACAAACGGCTTCAGAAACCGCGTAAGAAGATTATCTTGTGGTATTGTAGAACAAAAGGGACTTGTTTGGGATATCGAAGCTATAAGTAAGAGGATATCTAAGGTTATCAGGAATATGCAAAGTCTTGGTGTACAACAAGTGATTGTCAATGACATGCATATGCAAATCCAACAAGAGAAACAAAGAGAAATACGTAAAACGTTTTCTAATGAAAATGAAAGTATTCTTGTGGGATTGGAGGAAAACATTGCAAAATTGGTTAGTTATTTGGTGATGGAAGATAGTAGTCAAGTTGTTTCTGTAACAGGTATGGGTGGTATTGGCAAAACAACACTTGCAAGACAAGTTTTTAATCACGAGACGATTAAAAATCGTTTTAATGGACTCGCGTGGGTATGTGTTTCACAACAATTTTCAAGGAAGTATGTATGGCAAACCATCTTGCGTAAACTTCAAAATGATTATATAGAGCCGGAAATTTCGGAAGACGAACTTCAAGAGAAACTATTTCATGTGTTGGAAACACAAAAAGCTTTGATTGTGCTTGATGATATATGGAAAGAAGAAGACTGGGACAGAATAAAACAAATATTTCCACAAAAAACAGGTGATTTTCTTATCATAATATTTATTACATTAGTTTGTTTTCTTAATAAAGATTCCTAATAGAGAAATATTAGACGGGGAACATGTTGAAAACTGTTGAGGCCATGTCCAACTCCTAATTAATATGATATTGTCCGCTTTGGGCTCATGTCTCGAACCCTCACGGTTTCATTTATTGGGCTCCTTCCCAAAAGACTCATATTAATTGGGTTGGACTCTCTTTATATATTAGACATTATCATTTGAATATTAGACACAAAGAATTGACGACTTTGTTGGAAAGTTATATTTTTCTATATAAGGAGATGCAAAAGTGTTGCATAACTTATGAGTTTAGAGATGTGAGAGATTGAGAGATTTGAGAGTTCTAAGAGAAAACTTGAGAACTTTAGGTTTTGAGTGATTTTCCTAAAGATTAATAAAGAGAGTCATTCTTTATTAAATTGTGTTTTCAATCATTCTCTAAATTCTATAACTGGTATCAGAGCCAGTGTTGTGGTCCTTGGTTTGAGGGGGAGATTGTTAGGATTACAATCCAAGTCCCACATCGAAATATTAGACGAGTAATGTCTAATATATAAAGAGAGTCCAACCCCAATTAATATGAGGCATTTTGGGAAGTAGCCCAATAAATAAAACCGTGAGGGTTCGAGACATGAGCCCAAAGCGGACAATATCATATTAATTAGGAGTTGGACATGGGCCTCAACAGTTTTCAACAGAACACACTCACGTGAAAACATTATGTTTATCTTTTGTGAGAGAATCACATAATAGGATTTAAATGTGTGTTTAGGGTGGAAGGTGCTACTTACTTCTCGTAATGAAGGTGTTGCGCTACAAGCAGATCCAACATGTTTCACCTTTAAACCTGATTGTCTAACTCTTGAAGAGAGTTGGTCAGTTTTTCGAAGAATAGCGTTTCCGAAAGAAAATACTCTTGGTAAGATTTCTAGACTGTAAATAAATTTTTTTCCCATTTTGATCATTATCGGTTTTTCATACAAAAATATATCTCTCAACGTTCCTAAGCATTCATATACTTCTATCATATCTTAAATATTAGGGTTCAATCGTTTTAGTTAATTTTATTTAAATTTTCACATGTAGAATGTAAGGTAGATGAGGAAATGGAGCAAATGGGTAAGCAAATGATAAAACAATGTGGCGGTTTGCCTTTGGCTGTAAGAGTATTAGGTGGTTTGTTAGCTGCAAAATATACATTACAAGACTGGAAACGCGTCTGCGAAAATTTAGGATCTCATCTCATGGGAAGATCCAATTTCAATGATGAGAATAACGATTCGTTAAATTACGTATTGTCACTAAGTTTTGAAGAGTTGCCTAGTTATTTGAAGCATTGCTTCCTCTACTTGGCTCATTTTCCAGAAGATTATCAAATAAACGTCGGGAAATTATCACATTATTGGGCTGCTGAAGGAATACTCAATCCTATGTGTGAAAATGGAGAGGTCGTTCGAGATGTTGGACATTGTTACATAGAGGAGTTGGTGAAAAGAAATATGGTTATTTCGGAAAGAGACTTTAGGACTTCAAAATTTGAAACTTGTCATTTGCATGACATGATGAGAGAAATTTGTTTGTTTAAAGCCAAAGAAGAGAATTTTATACAAGATGACGATCTTCGCTCCACAACGCCAAGATCTCAATCTCGAAGATTTGTCTCGCAATATCCTAAAACGTTAAATGTTGAGAGGGATATAAATAGTCGAAAACTTCGATCTCTCTTGATTGTCTTGGATGATTCTGGAAAAAGTTGCACGCTCAATGGTTTAAGCTTTACAATGCTACGACTGCTGAGAGTATTAGATCTCTCCAGTACTAGGTTGCAAGGACGAAAGCTACCTTCTAGTATTGGGAAACTCATCCACTTAAGATATTTGAGTTTAGAATTTGCCATGGTATTTCATATACCTTCTTCTCTACAAAATCTGAAATTGCTCATTTATCTAAATTTAGATGTAGCGGCGAGATCTATATTCGTACCAAATATTTTGATGGGGATGAAAGACTTGAGATATCTTGCGTTACCAGAGTATATGGATGAGAACACAAAGTTGGAATTGCGCAATCAAGTAAAGTTGGAGAGTTTGATTAATTTCTCAACAAAGAACAATACTTTAGAAGATATAAATGGTATGAAGAGGTTGAGGACACTCACCATCAGTTTAACTGAAGAAGCTAGTTTAGAAACTTTGTTTGCATCAATGACTGAGCTTAGCTCCTTGGAAACTCTTGTTATATCATCTACTTCGTATAGAGATCACGGGTTTGTTGGAAGAATAAAAAATGGCTTATTCTTGAATATGATTCATCTCAAATATTTGAGTTTGAGGAGAATATATATGACAAGGTTACCTCATGAGCAATTCTTACCGACTCATCTTACATGTCTAGATCTATGTGAGTGTCGTTTGAAGGAGGATCCGATGCCGATTCTAGAAAAGTTACTTCATTTAACTGATGTCAATTTATTGAACAAAGCTTTTTGTGGGAAGGTAATTGTTTGCTCGAGCGGCGGGTTTCCTTTGTTAAAGAAAATTTCGTTTGTTGGATTAAATGAGTGGGAAGAGTGGATTGTAGAAGAAGGTTCCATGCCACTTTTGCATACTCTAAAGATTCAAAATTGTAAAGGGCTTAAGGAGCTTCCTCATGGATTACCATTCTTATATTCTTTAAGAGATTTGAGTGTTCATTTAATGGGAGAAAAATGGGAGGAAAAATTGTGGAAAGAAGGAGAAGATTATTACAAAGTCCAACATATTCCTTTTGTTACATTTGGATGAAATGATGATTACTGAGGATTTCAAAAATCATAAAATATGCAACAAGTAAGCTATTTTTTCTTTAATCTAAATATCAAATACAAAATAGATTCCGAAGGAGGCTTACATGGTTATTATGATATTTTCTATGAAAAATTAAAATCATATAGAATTTGACTTGATTTTATTAGGAGAACTAGAGAATCTATCAAAAACCATTGAAAATAAAGAAATTAATCTAGAAAACTCGACTTTGTATATTTTAGGATTGACTTCACTAAATCACTCTAACTACACAAAAAAATTCCCAAACTTTTTTGTTCCACACTACTAGTCAAGCTAATAATTATATTATCTACAAAATTAAAACCATTTAATTAAAATTATTTCAATATATCTTTTATTGGAGTAAAATACGTTTTGATGGTATTTAAAACTAAAAACTCGATCGTGATGTTTTTTTCCGTTTTAATTTTTTGGAATTTTAAGAAGTTTATCTAGTTAAAATTGCCTATTTGTGTGTTAATTGCATAGCAATATCTTTTAAAAATCTAAAATTTGGAAGACAAACCAAATAAATCAAAACTTTGATTGCATAACTCGAACTCGGATCTCACTGTCTAATGATTGTTGTGTTTTGATTAAACTTGTTTTTGACGTTTTATAGAATGATGGTTGATATTCATGATTGTCCTCTAAATACTAAAGATGTTGAAGCCATGTTTGCATGAGTTTCCTCAACAACCTTTGTCTCTAGAGAAACTACATCAATATAAGCTTGTGATTTTGAAACAAAGAACTAAATTGTTGTTTGTTTTGACATATGTGTGCAAGTTTCAAACTCAAAACAATATGGTTGTAACATATGGAATATTTGTGTGTGTGTTTGGTATATTTATTACTTTGACATTACTTGTATTGGATTTTGTTTGTCGGGGTTTTTGGTTGAAACAATATAATATAAACGATATATATTAATACTCGATAAACTAACAGGTTTATAACACAATAATAAATTTTTGAGAAATGTCTCAAATTTGTTTTTTGTGTGTAAGTTTTTTCTCTTTATAAATTAATAATCACAATAAATTAGTAAAGTCAATAAGTAATATGATACCGACATTGTTAATTTATAGATTTTTTTTGTATCTTTGGGTAGTTAAACGCAAAAAAATGATTGTAACTATACATGGATATTGTTATGACTAAATAGTTTAGGTTGTATAGCTATGAAATTTGTTAATTTAGGCGGTGTAAAGATGAACCAAAAATTAAGCAAATAAACAAGCTGATTATGTATAGTGAAGGTGGTTCTCCTAAGTTACCTTATATAATTTTGATGGACTGTGGTACTGTCTAATTAGAGTAAAATATACTCCCTCCGTTTTTAACGTAGGATTTTCTAGGAAAAAACCAGAAATTAACAAATTGTTTAAAATGATTTTGTAATCTAATTTATTGTTGTTATTATGATTCATAAAATATAAACATGATAAACCATAAAGGTATAAGTAAGGACATAATCGGAAAATATGTGTCAATTATTCTAGAAAATCCTACATTTCAAAACAATTTTTTTTCTAGAAAATCATACATTAAAAAGCGGAGGGATTATACATAACTAGATTAAGACTTGCCAAAACCCGGGTATTAAATTTAGAAATAGAAAATACTATGTTGAATAAGAATAAGACTCTTAGGATTAATGGAGAATTACAAAACTACACCATTTGAATTACATTTCACAAAATTACACCATTTCAAAATTATTTCACAAAACTACACCTAAACACTCAAAATTAAATCCAAATAAACCCTACCCACACAATCCTACCCCCTTAATACTATACTCTAAATACTAATTAGCGAACTTAAATGAAAAGATTTTAATTTTGGTAATTTTTTAAAAGGTAAATCAAGTTTTTAAAATTTTGAAAATGTGAAAAAATTGAATTATGTAGAATTTTGTAAAGGAAGGGATGAAAGAGTGACGTTTTGTGAATTCCTCTAGGATTAATATGTAGAGAAAGAATAGTGCGACTCTCACGATGATGTAGTTGATGCCTTTGTCTTAGTTTAAATATTAATATTTGTAGCTAATGAATGAATATAAATATTGTTAGAATTTTAGACAAGCATTAAGGGATTATATTGGTTTTACCACCTTTTTGTGTTTTGAATTGTTAGAATATAAATAAGGTTTTTTGAATTGCCAAGTGAATTTTGTATATTAATTTCATGATCTTGTGTCCAACAGATCTTTCTATTTTGTGTATTAATTTTTCTATTTTTTTAAGTTGTTTCAACTAATTATTAATTATTTTAACTGATTGGATTAATATGTAATAGGTGGGTCAAGTCTTTTAACTAAATATAAAATATAAATAGGAAATTGTATATTTGTATTACTTGTAAGATCACAACTGTTAAAGATTTTCTTTAGCTGAAATTTTCATTTTAAATATTATATTTTCAATTTAAAATAGTGAAAATTAAAAAAAAATATTCGTTAGAATAATGTTGGACTATGAAACTATATTATTTTGTGATTAAAAACATTGAAACAACTTTTCTTGGTAAAAAAAATCAGAATACATTTCTTCTACAAGTAGCTAGGGCATTTTTTCTGCATCGAATCCAATTTGAAATACATATAGTATGAAACTTGTGATTGTATAATAAAGCGACTATGTAGTTTTGATCATTTAAACTATCCAAACATGTGACACAAACATCTTTTTCTTCGTTTGTAGCTATTGTTTGTATTGTTTATAGGCCTCCGATGACCACTTTGGCGTCTAATTTTGTCCATGCATTGGGGTTGTTATCTTGAATCTCGAAAAATACTTCGAGATGGTTAGTATTATTTTGTCCCTCATCTTGTAGCATTGTTACATGAAAAAATTTAAACAACGCATTGGTTAATGTAACCGAAATGGTGTAGTCAATGTCATGAAATGTGACATAGAATTTGACAATATCTTTAAAAATTGTGGTTTAGAACACATATCATGATGGAAATGGTTCGTGAAATTTGGTGGAGTAGAGACTCTATTGCAATAGAAGACACACAATATAAAATCCATTGGAAAAATGTCTTTGGTTTTGAGTAAGTAATTTACACCCTATATATATAGGCTTAACAAATATAAATGTATTAAATTGCAAATATTTTTAATTTTAAGTGGTTTTATTTTTTTAAATAATTTTCATCATAACAAAACAATTTGATATGTTGGCAATTTAATGTTTGGTAAATCAAATTCTTTTATGAATTTTTTTAAGACCCGGCACTATACAGTCTATACTAATAAATTCTAGGAATATAACTTCTCTTCCAACAAACATTGTAAAGTTTCCAATGTCATATTTGTAAAGTTTGGTTACATTAAAGGTGATATATAACCAAAAATATATATCACCTTGGTTGTTTGTTCTTTGTTAAGCAACTCTTATAATTTTATATATAACTAGGAGAAAACCCGCGCGATACGAGGGTGTGACTATTGAGTTTCTCCGTAGTTTTAAACCATATGACTCTATAAATATAACATACATGTGAGCAACATGTGAGCAACTGTGTGAATGGAGGTGTGCTGAATAAGATATAGCATATGGAGACAACTATTTCTACCTATACGTTTTGATCAGCAACATTTCAAGATAATAAACTACGTAGACTGCTTTAAGTTTTTTATAGAGTAATAGACGAATCAAATGCTATAATATCTTTTGACTAAAAGTCAAGAACTATTATACCCTTACATATTTTTGATTTTTGTTTTGATTTTTATAAATTTTAAAATAAATCAATTTTATAAACTGAAAACGTGATTATTTTTTATTTAATTTTAAGAATTTGATAAAAATCTTTTAAAACAAAAAAAAATAAAAAAAAAATATTTTTAACAAAATCAATAAAATATGATATAAAAACGATTTTAAAATATTTTTTGGTTGAATTTAAACGTTTAGAAGTTTAGGGTTTCCATTTGGGTTCGCAATTCCAAATCTAAGACACTTGTGATTAGTTTAGGGTTTAGATTTGAAAATATTTAGTGTTTTATGTTTTTGGTCAACAAAAGTCAAATGATATGTAGACTATATAAAAATATAGAAGATCTTGACTTTTAGTCAAAGGGTATAATAGTTTTTTACCCGTAATAGACCTCATAATTATTTTTATAATGTGAGGTGTAAGGAAGACTATGTAAATAAACATGGATCTGACTCCCATAAACTGATTTATGTTATATATTGATCCCGATTCTAACATATTCATGTACTGCGTGAATAACTCCTGGCCAATAAAAGCATGGGTTGTATGCCTATGCCCCTGTAAAAATTTATATAGTGTTAGGTTTATATTTTGGTTGGTGTTAATCTAAATTCGTAATTTTTATCTGGATATCAAGAAAGAGAATTTCAATGCCTATTGGAGTTGGGTAATGTATGTGATTAAGGCTCTCCCAAAAATGGATTAATCATGCGAGAAGCAGCAATTTGATACGCTAAGATTCAGCAACGTGTTCTGAATATGCATGCGAAAAGAAGGTGGATTAGATAACTTTTTTTATTATTTTCTTCCACACTCCATATTTATATAAACGTTACCACATTAAATTGTACAATAAAATTTAAAAATGAACGTTAAATATGTATATATATATATATATATTCCATATAGCATACGGATATTACTTCACATATTTATGATATCTAAAAGAACTCTATAAGAACATTTCGCTTTTATGTTTCCTAAATATTTCCTTTTCTTTCATATATATGAATTTACTGAAATGGATATGAATTAAATTATAATTTCTATACATATTACTCCACTTAATTACGTTGGAAAAAGCTTGATTTCCTGTATAAAATAAACGAAAAAGATAATATAATGCGTAATAATTAATAAATAATTGAGAAAAATAAAAGATAAATTAATATATATTTTTGCATACCAGGGAGTTTAATTTACGTTTCAGGTTTTAACATTTTAGAGAGTTTGATTTTTCTTTTTAATTTTGAATGTGTAGAATTTAGTTTTAAAATTGCTAACCAAAAACACCTTTTAATAGCATTTTAAGCCTAAATTATTTGTGAAGATATTTTTTGACAAGTTTTTACTTTTGAGAAGATTATAATTTCGGAAATTACAATATTAAACCCAATTAATAACCAATATTTTCTCTGTTTCTCGATTATTTTTGCAACAGACTTCACTTCACATAGTATCATACTTCGTGACACCATGAGTGCATACAAAACATGGTGGTACGTTTCAGGCGGATCACAAATACCATTTCTAGGTCACGTTATCTTAAGCGACACGGTAGTTTGAAACCGAGAAGAAGTAGCGTCAAACCAAAAGGTGATCCGCTCGCACAAGTAGAAAGTAATGGTGAAAATGTCATATGTGGATAAGGATAAATATAAAACAAAGAATTCATACCGTGTATGTTGACACACCGAGAGATGCTTGCCCACCTCCCGAATTGCTTGTGGAAATAAGAGACGCACCTTGAGTCACCAGGCCATGGTTGCATAATTCATCCAATTTATCAGGAAACGATGCTTCAGCAATCCGAGTCAAACATATAGAAGCATATTCCTAAACATGCCACCATGCGAACAAATTGTGGAGGAAACTGAGGCGAGAGAAGAGCTAAATAGGAACATATTGTAACAAGAAAGACAATTACCTTTGATATTGCAGTAGGTTTGTCAGTAAAGGTACAACTTCCATAACATAATCAGATGCATCAGAAGGTAACTTCTTGCACATATTTGCAGCAGTTGATAGTGCTACACGCTACGAGAAGCCAAGCAATATTTGCATCAGATACACGTGTATGTAAAGCATTAAAAAGAAGTTACAAATTTTACCGACCTGGACTCCGGTGGAGAAGAAATCCAGATATGAGAGGACTGCCATAAGAGCACCGGCTCGCAAACATGCAGTTGGGTGTTCCTGAGATATCTTTTTGAGAGCTTGCAGAGACTGTGAAACACATACAAAATTACAAATTAACATTTAAACATTGAATAAATGTAGCAACTGCCTGAGTTATAATTCATAGTAATTCTCAACATCAATAACAAACCTGCTCTGCCAAATCCATGTATTCAATGGTTAGCAATCTGGCCACAAAGCACAAAACCGCCCCGTAATGTACAACAGCCGCACAAGAAGAAGGCAAGACATCACATAAATGAGTAAGAGCCCTGGCTGCAAGAAGCATTATATCTGGATTGCTATCATGGTTCAGTTGACTAACAAGAACCAGCACGAAGGAATCATCAGAGAACGTGCTCAAAGAGTCTTTGGTCCCAATAGATAACATCTCGCAAAGCTGAGTCAAAGCCTCGACTTGCTTCCCCTCTTCTCCTTCAGAGCGCAAGCCAGCGAGTATCTTCTTCATCCTCCCATTCAAATGAGAAGACGAAGCTGATCCAATACCAGAAGAAAGAAGCAAATCTTTTTCTATTCCGTAAAGTTTTAAACCTATGTAAAGCACTACTCGCTGAGCTCATATTGGGATGCATGAATCCACCGTTACCATCTTCATTATCATTATCATCATCTTCGTCACCACTTTTAAACCAGAAGCAGCAACAGCTTCCAAGTTAAGTTGTTCTCTAGCTCTCTCTCTTTTTCTAACCCTAACATCATGCTCATTCTTCTTACCTTTATTAGAATTATTATTACTGTTATCGTTACCTCTGTTACCTCTTCCGCCACGGCGGAATCCAGAAGACTCTGTGGAAGTATCCATAAGAGCTGAAGAAGCAGCGGAAGCAGAGGAACGAGAAGCGTGAGAGCGTGTGGAAGAGGAAGGTGCGGCGGCGGCGACGGCGGAGACGGAGGAAGGAGAGGAGGAAGAAGAAAGATGAGCACGTTTGCTGCGGGTGGTGGGACCTGAAGGAGGAGGAGAAAAAGAAGATGAGGTCGCCTCCGCCCGCTTGCGGCTCCTAGTTTCCATACAAAGGAAGAGATACCGAGTTTGAGATTTGCTCCAGACCAGAGAGAAGAGAGACTCTCTGATCAAAGCGATCGAAATCAAAGAAACCCTAATTTATCAGCGGAATCATCGATTGACGGTGGGGGAATCAACAAGCCGAGAAGATCCGGTGACGGAATTGAGATCGATAATCGGAGACGAAGGAAGAAGATATTGAGAGAAAACCCTAAATCGAGTGAGAATCGATGAACAAGCTCATGTCGTCTCGTATTATAAGCGCAGATCCACGTCGAGCCGGATTCAACGGAGGAGAGAAACGAGGAGAGAGAAGACAAAATAATTATTTGCTTTTTCGTTGTCGGAGGAGGGTCCACTGTAGAAAAATGTACCAATCAAATCTCAAATAAAAAGACAGAAGATGCTGACGTGTCAGAAGGAGGAGAGATTGTTGGTACATGATTTCGGCAGGCCCATTAAGAGTAATAATCGAAGCCCATTTAATAATAAGAAGAAGTAGCACCGATGTGAAAGAGGCCACGAAGTCAAAAGATTTGCCAGAAAAATCGGAACAACTTAGCTAGAAAGGAGGAGCAGCCAACGTCATGGAGGGCTTTCAATTTTTGGATATAAAAGGAGAGAAGACGATGAGAAAAAGGGGATTATTGATCATCACACACAAAGGCTCATATATTAAAACTTCTCTAGGAATCGTGATTTTTCTCCTTCAACTTTGATCTTGTTTTTAATTATATAACTAAAACTTCATTGTAATCAATCTTTATTCTTTGATCATCTTTCAAGTTTGTATTCGGGCATTTGATTTAAAAAGGCTTTCGATTCTCATATATTTGGTGAAGGGGGTTTTAGCCGTCTGAGGGGACCGATTAATTTTCAATACAAATCATACCATCCGGATCAAATCCTCGAATCAAGATGTCAGATAATTTCACATCTCAACTCACATCGGTCGAGATCAGTGCCAACGTAGCCAATAACATCCAACAAGCACTAACCGCGCTCTTGGAAAAGGTCAATAAAATCGACGCCGACGGACAAGCCCACGCGCAGCGCATAGATCAAGAATCAAAGAAAACCCTTCAACAAATCGAAGACCTCACCGCCACGATCAATGCGATAACAAGCGCCCGCGAGCTAAGGCACCAAAGGACCGACCCGAGTCCGGTTCAAAGAACCCAACTGGATTTTAGCACGTCCCCAACGGGCGCCAACGATTCAACCCTCGAGTTCGGAGGACCAAGCAAGTCCGCCCCGGGAGGATCATCGCCTTGCCGGGAGCTATCCTCAACCATCCGGCACTAGCCCCAACCGCCGGGCGCTAGCCTCAACTTGCCGGAGCTATCCTCAACCATCCGGGCACTAGCCCCAACCGCCGGGCGCTAGCCTCAACTTACCAGAGCTATCCTCAACCATCCGGCACTAGCCCCAACTCGCTGGCGCTAGCCTCAACTTGCCAGGAGCTATCCTCAACCATCCGGGCACTAGTCCCACGATGGGCGCTAGCCTCAACTTGCCGGGAGCTATCCTCAACCATCCGGGATCGGCCTAAACCGTTTGGGTCCGAACCCGACCCCAACATCACATCGATTTTGAATCACGCCCGCCAGACACCGAGCATGTCTCGCCCAACTTGGACCGCGAACCGCGAGGTACCTATTTTACCCCAACGAGGGCCGACCGTAATACGGCAAAGCTCAACCGCGACCCCGCGGGCACCATCCGCGAATTTCCAAACATCATCTACGACCCTAGTCGAGACAACCATCGACGACCAGGCAGTTCGGAAAATCCAAACGACATTGTCAACAACAACACAACCATGGACGAAATGAAGAAATTGCTATCCGAATCACTAAAGAAAATGAGATCGGAAATACACCAAGCCACAAGCGCGGCACCCGAAATCGACAGACTAATCGAGGAATCCTTGAAAATCCCCTTCGCTAATCACCTTGTCGACACTCCAGTAAAAAACCCGGGAAAGATCAAACTTCCGGTCTACGATGGCCTATCCGATCCAAGGAAGCACGTGACGGCATTCCGCATTGCGGTCGGCGAGCCCAATTCAACGACAAGGAACGAGGCGAGGATGCGTCAACCCGTTCGTAGAAAACCTCTCGGGACCGGCCTCGACATGGTTCTCAAAAATCGAACAAGGATCAATCACCGGTTTCAACCAACTCACGGCAATGTTCCTCAAGCACTACTCGGTGTACATCCAAGAAGAAACAACCGAAGCGAACTATTCACACTATCCCGGGGACCCACAGAATCGCTAAGGAGCATAATCGAAAAATTCAAAGCCGTGCTCTCAAAAGTAAAAGTAACCGACACCGTAGCGTTATCCGCACTCAGAAACGCCCTCCGGTTCGATTCCGACTTCGAAGCACATTTATATTGAAAAACCGGTCACAATCGACGACGCACTTCACCGAGCACAATGCCACATACTAATGGAGGAGGAAAGAGAAGCCCTCGCCAAAAAATACAACGAGCTAGTCAAACCATACGTAAACGCGATTCCGACACATCAAGTGGCAAACCCGAACCAACTCAACCAGGCCCCAACCGGACAAAGGATCTCTCAACACGGGCGCAACCAATAAAGACCAGGAACATGGAATCAATGTCAACAAGAGAGTGCTACTTAGCTGAATTCCGCCAAATGCAATTCTAAAACCATGGAATTCGGTCCATCTCATGAAGTACTACTGCAAGAAATCAACTATTCAATAACTTGTAATCCAACTAGTGAACTACGGCAATGCTTGATCCCCTCTTCGGGGTACGTAGGCAACTCATCATCGAGTACAGCTATATTAAAAATAAAAAACAAAAAGGGGGGCTAGGGTACATACTCTACCCCGAGTACACACTCCACTCAATCAACAAAACAATCACATTGCCGACTTGGCCAGTCGTGCAATTACACGTCTCAAACGAGACGACTCACATTAGAATCCAACAGCGCGCTATACAAATTTTTCTAATAAGCCGGAAACAACTCCGCAACCAAACGATTAATATAAACTCTATTAATCCAAGCCGGAAACCACTCCGCAAACATACAATTAATAAAAATCGACTTTATTAATGTAAGCCGAAAACCACTTCGCAATCCAACAATCAATAAACAACCTTACAAATTCAAAATTAAAACAACAAAGTCTTCCAACCAAAAGGTTTAAAAGCCTCCTCAAGCCAAAGTCTAGAAAGCACCAAAGCTTAAAAGGAAAAAACACAAAGCAAAGCAAAGTCCACACCTCGTCATCCGCAGACCGACCATCCCCAACACGCGCACGATCTCCCGAAGGACTGCCAGCAGACTGATCCATACCAGCCTGCACTGAAGCAACCAAACCAGGGCCTACACCCCGATCACTTGCCGCCTCCATCAAACCCGACACCTCGATGACGCTTGGCGCCTCGACCAGCTCGTCAATGATAACTCTCAACCTGCTTGCCCCAACATGAACATGACGACTTTAAACCTGATCATCACGAGCTCGTCCTCGATGAACCTCAGCTTGCATCCAACGACCCTCAACCTGCTCGTCCCCAACTCGCTATTATGAACTTCAATATGCTCATCCTCAGCTCGTTCGTGACCACGATTAACTCTAGCGTGCATCAAAGCAACTAAACCAGCACTCTTCGTAACCTCAGAAATTCAGGGGGCTCATTTGCCTCAACCTTATTGGCCCCTGCCTTAACATTTTTCACCGGCACCAAATAATGGTCCAAGTTGTCCCAACTTCGATTAGATCACCTGAGCTCGCCACGACTCACCACGAGATCGAGGGGGCTAACTGTTGGTACATGATTTCGGCAGGCCCATTAAGAGTAATAATCGAAGCCCATTTAATAATAAGAAGAAGTAGCACCGATGTGAAAGAGGCCACGAAGTCAAAAGATTTGCCAGAAAAATCGGAACAACTTAGCTAGAAAGGAGGAGCAGCCAACGTCATGGAGGGCTTTCAATTTTTGGATATAAAAGGAGAGAAGACGATGAGAAAAAGGGGATTATTGATCATCACACACAAAGGCTCATATATTAAAACTTCTCTAGGAATCGTGATTTTTCTCCTTCAACTTTGATCTTGTTTTTAATTATATAACTAAAACTTCATTGTAATCAATACAGCATCCAATATATTTAATATAATCTTTTATCCATTTGTTCATCTTTATTCTTTGATCATCTTTCAAGTTTGTATTCGGACATTTGATTTAAAAAGGCTTTCGATTCTCATATATTTGGTGAAGGGGGTTTTAGCCTCTTCAGAGATCCCCTTAACTTTTATATATATGATTATTGTCACTTTTTTTGTTCTACTACGTGTTCTACATTACTTATATGTCAAGGCATAAACAAAACAACTTGGTTAAAATCTAACCCCACTGAAAGGTTTCTGCTTAAACAGTATATCGATATATATAATCTCAGGATTTTGCAACAGAAGATTTTTGAAAAATCTACTCGGACCCATAAAAAGAGGTTTATATAATGGATCAATCATATCGTTTTGAAATTATATCTAGTAGTATTAGATATTGACTATTTCAACGGTAAATTTTTAAAGAGGAATTCCTTAAAATACCATCAAAATAAGTTTTTGTTTTGAAAATACCGTTAAAAAGTTTTTTTATAACAAAATACCATTAAAATGTTTCTTATTTAAAAAGTATTATTTTACAAAAATACCATAAATATAAAAACGAGTTTTAACACTTTTATAATTTAATTTTTTTCATTGGGTTCGCTATATAGTGTTTAGAGTATAGTTTTGAAGGGGTAGAATATAGTTTTGAAGGAGATTTTAAGTGTAATTTTGAAAATTTAGGATTTGTGGTATTTATGAGATAAAAACTTTTTAACGGTATTTATAAAACTTTTGAAAATATGTGCTAATTGTGTTAAAAAACTTTTTTTAAAGGTATTCATAAGAATTGACCATTTTTAAATCATATACGTTCAAAAAGAAAATTAACAACTTGTGATGATTAATCATATAACGTTTTGAAGATACGATTACAAAGTTTTTTATAACAAAAATACCATTAAAAAGTAATAGTTTACAAAAATACCACAAATACAAAAAACGAGTTTTAACACTTTTAAATTTTAATTTTTTTCATTTGGGTTCGCTATATAGTGTTTAGGGTATAGTTTTGAATGGGGTAGGGTATAGTTTTTTGAAGGTATTTATGAGAAAAAAAAATTTAATGAAAAAACTTTTTTTTAGTGGTATTCATAAGAATTGCCCTTAATTATTTCTGAAACATAAACATCACATAATTAAGTAGAGAAATATCAATGGTTGAAACAAATCGATTAAATGCTATCTATTTAGCGAGTAATTAAGCATGATCAATCTCTGAGTACCTGACCAATAATAAATAACTGTAACATGTTACATGTCCATAAGTGCGTTGGACCATTCAAAGTCTGAATTAAAGAAGTAGGTCCCACAAATTATACAATGCAATCTTTCTAATGTTTCCAAGTGGGACCCACCAGCATGCATAGTTAAAAATCCGTGTGCCGGCTATATATATGCATTGCAATAGTATTATTAGTTAAATGATTTTTTATATTTTTGATAAAAAACGAAGAGACATATAATACTCTCTTCGTTCTTTTTTGTTTGATTTTATAGGTTTTTCACCCAAATTAAGAAGACACATAAATAAGTACTAATAAATGTGTGTTTAACAATTTTCAATACCTTTGGACCAATAGTGTTGCAAAATTTGCAATAAATATATCTTGAAAACTACAATTCACAAACATCAATAGATAAAACTACATTGATATTTGTGAAAATCAAACAATTAAAAACAAATTTTTTTTCTAAAATATCAAACTTAAAGGAACGAGGAAGTATAAGTTATGAAATTCTTTTTGGTTAATTTCGTCAAATGCTGTTCGAATTACGAGTTGAAACAAATCTTTATGCTTTTGTGATTCATATATTTTTAAATTAAAAATGAGAATGTTTTATTTTCTAAGAGCATCTCCAAAAAGAAACCTCAAATTTGAGGTTTCATGTGTTTCTCTCCAAAAGAAAAACTTCAAACTTAATTTTACATATTGCATTTAAGTCTTTACTATTTTTTACAATTAAATAAATCTCTTAATTTTTGTAGATAATATAAAATACACCTCAAATAATTATTAAACCAATAAATAATTACTAAATTAATATTTTTTATTTTAATTTAAAGTCTTTCTTTTGAAAATTAAGTTTATATTTACAAAATATAATATTTTATGTACTAAAATGATGAAATTTAAAAGTTAATAAAGATATTTGTGAAATATTATTAATTGAATGGATGAAAGTGCAAAACAAAGATGAACCTCAAATTTGAGGTTTTGAGGTTTCTTTTGGAGAACAAAAAACCTCAAATTTGAGGTTTTGAGGTTTATTTTGAGATGCTCTAAAAGCAATAAAGGTAAAATAACAAAACATTGAAATAAAAAGTGTGTAATGATAGAGTAAACGTGATAGGTATGACATGACCCCACGATGTGGAAAAAAATAATAAACCTTATAAAAAAAGTACCTAATAATAGAAGAACAGGTTGTTACCCAAATCTGAAAGCAAAAAACAATTTTGAAGAATATATATATAAAGCTGCAATTTTGAATTTCTCGTGTATAACTTTGATTTTGTTTTATTTGGTCGACAACTCAACATGCATGACCTTCACGAACCATCTTACTTTATTTGGTTCATTTATATACTTTATGGCTAGTTGATATATTTATTTTATTGTTTATAGCTTCAAATATGTAGGATTCCCGTTGTTAAAATGATTCAAAATTTTCACATTTCAATTATGTTATTTTGAAACCAAAATATCCATATATAATTAAATACATCCAATTATTTACTCCTAGTAAATGTTGATCGAATTTTACTACGTTTTATGATGAACTAACATATTCAAATTTACTTTAGCCATGTTCCAATTTAAATTTCGTACCTATAAAAAGTCTTATGTATTCACTAATAAGTCATATTCAAACTTCAAAGACGAGTTCAAGGACATCATCTTCATTTGGCGATAAGTAGCTTTCTTATTCTGAATCCATCATAAATATATTGTTGATGTTTTATCATTCACGTAGAATGTACAAAACCAAAGATAAAATAACTTATCATTGTATTATTTATTGTACTAATATATAGCATAATAACAAGACAAAAATCGAGATATATATTGCATGTACCTACCACTTTATGTGTCTCTCTCTCTTCCATGAGTAAACACGCATGAGCAAGAAATATACAACATAGACATCATGATGATACTATCTTTGCCTTTAGCCATTATTTAGTCCCCCATTTACCTAACTAACCCCACTCAAATTTCAAAAACGTTAATGTATACATTTTCCCATTTTTGTTTTACACATTAGTCAATATCATTATATTTTCCATTTGACTTATAATTTTTTTTTTTTGTTACAAAATTTGCTCCTTACGAATTTCATAATTGCTTTTACTTTTTCTCCTTTTTCTTTTATTTAAATCCTATTTTTTTCAACTCACACAACCCACCAACATAAATAGGCAGCCACATGGTATCTCATCAATTCAAAACTTTCACATTAATCAATCAACAACAATAATATTTCATAAGAGAAAAAAAAAACCCAATGAGTGAGCTTTTATACTCTCTCCCTACTTGGGATCTCCATTATAACCTTGGATCACTCTTCAACCAAAACTTCCATTTAGGTATATATATATACAATTTGTTGAAACATTAATTAATAATGTATTTTACTAGTAATTCAATAACTCTTTTTTTGTATATATTCAACGTACAATAGTGTGATAAATATGTGGCCATGCATTATTGTACTTGTAGATGCATGTGGACACATTGATGAATCGCCCGAGCAAATGTTTCATTCACCGGAGTTAGATATTATCGGCGACGTTTCCACGGGCTATCTCGAAGACGCACTCGTTGAATTTAGTGTGAAAAGCAAACGGAGACGTCTCTCCTTTAATGCCGAAGATGAAGCACATAACCACTTTGATAATTCTCAGGTTTTTTTTTTACCTAATTTGCTCTGTTTTTTTTTTCATTACTTATTTTATATTTTTTTTACAATTATTGTGAAACTGACTTGGACGATGGTGGAATATATATATAAAAATTGCAGAATAATTGGGGCATATATGAGAATTATAGCTGCACGAGTAGTCAGTTTGCAGGTGTGACCTATACCCTTCTTTTTTTATTTTATTATTATTATTGTCACACACAACAAAACATTCCAAATTCTACTTTTATCAATATAATATTAATTAGTATTGTCATAATATAAGAATGATTTCACAAAGTTCATGGTAATTAATACATTTTCTTAATTCTTATATTATATCAGATGAATCTCCAAATTCATCCATTAATATCTCTTCAGACAATTCAAATGACTTGAAAAACTCCTTTGAACCATCTTCATTCACTTCAAGTATGTATTCTATCACTATACATATTGGATCATATAGTAATATAGTACCGTATACTAAATTAAAAAAAATATGTTTATAATTACAGAGAAGAATGATTGTGAGAATAAGAAGAAGAGAGTGGTGTATCCATTTGGAGTGGTGAAACCAGGTGGTCGAGAAGAAGATTTAACCTTAAATGACATAAACAAGAAGATTCTAATGCCATCGGCTAGACCGGTTCGGCATCCGGTCGGTGTGTTTGCATGCCGTCCATGTGTATCCGGTCAAGGACCGGGTTTATCAGGCAAAGAAGTTGTTGCTTTCACGAAGATACAAACATTAGGGAGGGGTACTATCACTATAATTAGAACTAAGGGGTGATTTATGTAATATTGGTAAATTAATAGACGTTACTCGATATGTTTAAGTCAATATTAATCATTGGCTTGACCATGTTCAAATATATTGTTGTATATAATGAAAAAGATGTCATGTATTTTCTTTATAAAATATATATATAATTATTTAGCAACTTTTGTAAAGAATCAAGAATTAATTTGAATCGACAAACAACCAACTTTTGATTTATAATGTTATTGTGATTTCATGCTTTTTTGTTCTTTACTCTTTTTCCACTTAGCAAACCCTTTTTTGTCATTTGATAAGAAAATATACGGTAGACAGTAACTAACAAACAAACGAAGCGTGAAGAAGAATTTATAATAAAGAAAATCAAAGCAAAAAAGAAAAGAGAATGTGTTTTAAAAAAAGCGTAGAAGGCAATTTAAACTTTGAACATTTTCCTTTCATCTCAAGATTCTAATATAACTCTTTTTAATTATGAGATGCACATCTAATTGTTTTACTTAACCTAATTCAAATCTGAATTTAAATTTTACTAAGCTATATATAAATATCATCATGGGCCCCTAAACGTAGGCCCATTTGGATTTGCTCACAGTCTGATACATGATGTCATGTTTTATGTAATGTGACGTTTGTCGGTATAAGACTAAGGTGTTGATTGGTTCACCCGCAACCACCCGCAAACGCAGCTTTTGCGGGCGATTACGATTTATCGCGTTTGCAAAAATCACTCAAATCGCTTTATATAATTTTACATCGTTTTGCACCATTCGAAATCGCCGTATTTCAAAAGCTCCTTTCCGCTAGCGTTTGCGGTTGCGGGCGATTGCGATTGGTTTAAATAAAAAAAATTCAATAATATTAAAAAAAAAATTAGAAAAATAATTATTTTATCCATAATAATATTACAAATAATAATATTAAAAATGTATCTACAAATAAAAAAGTTTTGAATAATTATTTAGATATTTTCTTTAGTTTTCATTATTATTATGTTTAATTTATTATAATATATCATAATATATTATCTTTTATATATTTTCGAAAAAAATATATTTTATATCATAGTTGTGACGATATATAATATAGTTGTGAAGTTTGTAATTTTTAAATAATTTTGATAATTTTTAACAATTACTGCAAGCGTTTGTCAACCAGTCAAAAATATCCCGCAAATGCAAAATCTTTTAACCGCTATACCAGTCGGACAAACCGCCTAATACCATAATTAACCGCCATCGCCAGCTTCAGCAATCTCCCTCAACCGCAACAGCAACCGCCAGTGGCGGACCCAACCCAGATTTTTACCAGGTGCAAAAATAAGTGTAGGTAGGTTTTGAACCATTTACCTTGTAGTCTACAGGTGCAATCTTTACCAATTTACCACTTAAGTGTACATTGTTTATAACAAAACAAAATTATTATACATTTTTGGTGGTGCAATTGCAACCCCAAGCTATACTGTGGGTCCGCCACTGGCAACCGCTGCGTTTAAACCAGTCGAGCCCTTAAGTGTTAGGCATGTGCGTAGATAATAAAAGCATTTTCAGGTGGATTGGTTAATTAAACCAACAACTACTTAACCGAAAAAAAAAACAATTATTAGTTGTTCAAATTTAAATTGGAACATTAGTTACTAATTTACAATTACTTTTCCTCACCAAAGGACAAATGTAGCTTTTGACCTTATTTAGTGGTCTGCGTCCATTTCGGTAGGCCCTGTTTTACTTTAGTAAAGTGATGAAAATAAATAAAATGATTTTTGAAAATCTTGACCAGTTTAGTATTTTGTTTGGTTGTTAATCACTACAGTTATTTAATAATAAAAAAAATGTCATCTAAAATCAAGAATGTGGATTTCAATTAGTATTTTTATTCTGAGACCCGTTCCAAATAACAAAGATTACTCTTGTATTTGAGAACTAATTAAACTATTTCAAAAACAAATACAAAAATATTTGAAACCAGATATTTGTAGTTGTTAACAGTCAGTCGAAAGTCATATATTTAATCAAAATGTTTTAACTAGCCATTGATAAGTGTGTATTTTAAATTGTTTTTAGGCGTATTTTCATAACATTTGTGACTTAGTTGCATAATTCATATAGATTATAGTCTTATTTAAGATATTTTCACTAAGTAGTTTAGAATAGAGTCTTAGTTAGTTTTTGAGCCATTTTTGCATTATATCATTCATTTTAGGTGTCTTGGAGCTATGGGAAGCTCGGTGGAAGCTAGGGAGAGCACAAGAGAGCTTGAAGAAGGAAAAGGAGAAGAAATGTTCGGTCCGGCGGCCTCCAAACCGCCGGACCAAACCGCCGGAGAAGACAAAGACGAAGAAGTTGCGGATGTTCAGTCCAGCGGCCTCCAAACCGCTGGACCAAACCGCCGGAGAAGACAAAGACGAAGAAGTTGCGGATGTTCAGTCCAGCGGCCTCCAAACCGCTGGACCAAACCGCCGGAGAAGACATGACTTATTTATCTCTCATATTTCCCTATAAATACTACTAGGGTTTATGTTAATGGACACATCTCTTTCTCTCTAGTTTTGTAGCCACTTTTGTAAACCTTGAAGGTTCTTTAGTTTTATATAATCTTAGATTCTTATCTTTAATCTTTGAATATCTTTTAATCATGTCTTCATCTTTATCTATTAGCTTTCTTTCTATTATGGATAGTGAGTAGTCATCTCTTGGATCTTGGGGTTTCTATAGGTTAGGATGATGGATGATGGTTAGTGATGTTTAGGATGTTTAGGTTATGGTTTCTATAGCATTAGATGTTCTTAACACTAAGGTAGAAGTAATTATCCTAGCTTAGTACTTATAGGATGTTTCATGCCCGGAAGGTGTTCGATGAAATGTCTAGTCCAATCTCTTGTTATTCTTTTATACTTAGCCAATGGAAGTTGATGTCTAAGGTTTAAGATGGACTTTTAAGGACTTATACTTAATGATCTTTAATCATCTAGGCTCGGTCGGAAGATTTGTGGTTTTTATGATTAGAGAATGGATTTGAGTCATGGAAGTGATCTAATATAGTTTAGTGATCCTTGTCCTAGAAAGCCATCTCCTTTGTTAGTCTTAGTGTCATTAGCTTGATTTCATCCATCCAAACCATTGATCTTAACCCCAAGATTCATACTTTACCATTAGTATCTCTTTAGTTTAATATCGCGTTTGTTGATTTCAAGTTTATTTACTTATATTGCTTTCTTAGTTTAGTTTAGCTACAAACCAAGATTCTTACTCGATCTAATCTAAGCTAGTTTCTTGTATTCTTGTTGTTCTAAGCCTTCTCTCCTTGTGGATTCGATCCTTATATTACTACAACGTCTTGTGCCTTGCACTTGGGGTTGTTTGTGATTGAGGTTAAAACTCGATCTCATCAAGTTTTTGGCGCCGTTGCCGGGGAGAGTAGCGATTAGTCAATAGGATTTGGAATCTACTTAGTTTTAGATCACTTTTAGACTAGTTGTTTAGGAGGAACTTCGAAATTCTTTTCTCGGATCCTATATCCGCCTAAGCCTCGTCTAAGTCAAGCTTAGTGACTTTAAACAAGCGCACTTGGGAGGCAATCCCATGTTTATCCTTTGTACATATGCTTTTAAATTTAAGTATTGTAGTTTAATTATGTTTAGTTTTATGTTTTTGAAAAGGGGAGACACAAATGAGGACGCCAATGCGATGGAGGAACAAGACTTCGTCTTTCAACCTCGAGTCAACACCGAAACTTCAACATCGGCTCCACCACACCATGATAAAGAATCATGGAACCCCTTTAAGTAAGCTCCAAGATACCTTTCACTATCATTGTATATAACATACATTTTTAGATAATTTTTCATTTTTAGCACTATTTTTCGTTTTTACCACTAGTTTTAATTCTCTTTTAAATGGCCTTACTTCATCGCTTGTTCACACCGAGACGGTGTGATTTAAGTGTGGGGGACGGACCATTAGTTACTAATCATGTTTATTGTTTTAGCTACGTGTGATCATGCATTGCATCCATCTAGATAGTACATTGCATCTTGTTAATAGTTATATGCATTCAAAAACCCAAAAAATCGAATAATTTTGAAAAACACAAAAAAAGAAAACTAGTTTCATTTTTGCTTTATCATTCATATAGTATAGGATCGAGTCCTTAGCTTTAGGATATACACACTTGTCATGGATCAATGATGATATTACCTTGTAAAAGAGTTATAGAAAAACATTGCAATGTGAATTCCTTTTTGAGTTTGTTTGGTATAAGTGATAGAATCTTTTAAATCGTTGAAATTGTACATCTTGAACTCTCTTAGTCTAGAGGATATTGTTTGTTTGATGCTCACTTGATTTGAAACCACTCCATGAATATTGAACCTAATTGAATCATTAATTTCTCGCTTGATAATGTGCATTGTAGTTTCATGATATATATCCAAACTTTATTCCTTTTTACTACCCTCTTGATTGTTTGGATAACCATCTCATTTTTAGATGGCCTACCCTTAACCCGAAACCATTCCTTCAAGCCCCGTTTAATTCTTTGAGTGAGGCATTTTGGAAAGTGTTACATTGGCAAAACTTTGTAAGTATTGGGGACGACAAGTCCCACATCCCATCTAGGTAGTTAGTAAGTTTTGATTTGGTAATGGGTGAGGGAAGTGAGGAAATAAAAAGAAAAGAGAGTTGGGTTATCATTAGAAAAGTCTAAACACCAAAACTAATAGAGTAACTACCTTAAGGGAGGTTTGAAAAAGTAAAAGAAAGGGCATTAAAAAAAAAGTTTAAAAACTCCTAAACCTCAAAAGAAAAGAAAACCCAAACACAAAGGGTAGAAAGTAGGAGTAAAAAGAGTGAAGCCTAAACCAAAAGAAAACCCTTAAGGATAGTGTGCAAAGGTGAAAGAGAGACTTGTTTTATCAAAGAAAGAAACCCAAAAGAAATAAAGGGTAGAGTTAGGATTAAAAGAAAGGATTTGAGTGGGTGTTTAAAGATCAAAAGGGGAGTGAGTTAGAAAAGAAAAGGAGTGAGTGTTTAGAACGAAAAGTAGAAAGGGTAGAACATGGGATTTAATGGCTTGTACGTTTTTGTTTCTAGTCTTCCTAACTTTTGCATTATGTTTACACTACTTATTTGCTTTTGAGAGTAAGCCCCCTAAAACACTTAAACATCTAAACACTTAACCACTTAAACAAGACCTTTCCCAAACCGATTGAAACTCTTTGCATTGAATTTAGCGAGATCACCGGTTACTAATTAATGAACCTAAGGATGTGGTGAATGAAAGAGTGAGTGGATATGGGCATTGAATCTAGCTAGGACTTGTGATAGTGTGCTATGGATACTTGATTGAGAGTTCTCATTACTTATGGTTGAACATTTTCTCAAGGTGCTTCATTGTCTTAGTTAACATTGCATATGTTTGACTCTTAGCTTTTTGGTCCTGAGATCCATCCTCCACTACGTCTTTTGTGTTTGTTGAGTGTTGTTTGCTTGAGGACAAGCAAAAGGCAAGTGTGGGGGAGTTGATAAGTGTGTATTTTAGCTGTTTTAGGCATGTATTTTCATAGCATTTTAGGACCTTAGTTGCATAATTCATATAGATTATAGTCTTATTTAGCATATTTTCACTAAGTAGTTTAGAATAGAGTCTTAGTTAGTTTTTAGGCCATTTTTGCATTATATCATTCATTTTAGGTACTTGGAGCTATGGGGAGCTCGGTGGAAGCTAAGGGAGAGCACGGGAGAGCTTGAAGAAGGAAAAGGAGAAGAAATGTTCGGTCCGGCGGCCTCCAAACCGCCGGACCAAACCGCCGGAGAAGACAAAGACGAAGAAGTTGCGGATGTTCGGTCCGGCGGCCTCCAAACCGCTGGACCAAACCGCCGGAGAAGACAAAGACGAAGAAGTTGCGGATGTTCGGTCCGCGGCCTCCAAACCGCTGGACCAAACCGCCGAGAAGACAAAGACGAAGAAGTTGCGGATGTTCGGTCCGGCGGCCTCCAACCGTGGACCAAACCGCCGAGAAGACATGACTTATTTATCTCTCATATTTCCCTATAAATACTACTAGGGTTTATGTTAATGGACACATCTCTTTCTCTCTAGTTTTGTAGCCACTTTTGTAAACCTTGAAGGTTCTTTAGTTTTATATAATCTTAGATTCTTATCTTTAATCTTTGAATATCTTTTAATCATGTCTTCATCTTTATCTATTAGCTTTCTTTCTATTATGGATAGTGAGTAGTCATCTCTTGGATCTTGGGGTTTCTATAGGTTAGGATGATGGATGATGGTTAGTGATGTTTAGGATGTTTAGGTTATGGTTTCTATAGCATTAGATGTTCTTCTTAACACTAAGGTAGAAGTAATTATCCTAGCTTAGTACTTATAGGATGTTTCATGCCGGAAGGTGTTCGATGAAATGTCTAGTCCAATCTCTTGTTATTCTTTTATACTTAGCCAATGGAAGTTGATGTCTAAGGTTTAAGATGGACTTTTAAGGACTTATACTTAATGATCTTTAATCATCTAGGCTCGGTCGGAAGATTTGTGGTTTTTATGATTAGAGAATGGATTTGAGTCATGGAAGTGATCTAATCTAGTTTAGTGATCCTTGTCCTAGAAAGCCATCTCCTTTGTTAGTCTTAGTGTTATTAGCTTGATTTCATCCATCCAAACCATTGATCTTAACCCCAAGATTCATACTTTACCATTAGTATCTCTTTAGTTTAATATCGCGTTTGTTGATTTCAAGTTTATTTACTTATATTGCTTTCTTAGTTTAGTTTAGCTACAAACCAAGATTCTTACTCGATCTAATCTAAGCTAGTTTCTTGTATTCTTGTTGTTCTAAGCCTTCTCTCCTTGTGGATTCGATCCTTATATTACTACAACGTCTTGTGCCTTGCACTTGGGGTTGTTTGTGATTGAGGTTAAAACTCGATCTCATCAGCCATCTAATCATATAAAATTTGATCGAATTTACAAATCAATTTAAATTTTAAATACACAAAAGTATATACTAATAATTAGCTAAAAACTTAAAAGCCTATTATCAAACATTCGGTTTAAATGTTTAATAGTTATTACAACAGTAGCCCATTTTTAAAGGCCCATTGTCCATCAAAGCGGCTTTTTTTTTTTTGTCTTTTTCCCAAATGGCTTTCGTAAGTTCTTACATTGACCAAACCATAAAAGCTTTTTTAGATATTTTCTTTTTTCATTTTAGATATTTTTTTATTTTTAAATTAGAAATGTTTTAATTTTAGGGTTGGGTTCTCTCTCCTTCCACAGAAAAAGAAAATCCTTTCCCTTTCTTCAGATCTCTCTCTCTCTCTGTCTTATCTTCATCTTAATATTCTCTCTCTCTCTCTCTCTCTCTCTATCACAATCTCTCTCCTCTCTCTTGTTGAAATTCCTTTAAAAGAGCCGTTTGTTTAACCCAATTTCATGTAAGTTTTCTCTCTCTTTCTCACACATTTTTCTACAATGGGGCCTTCTGTGTACTGTACCCTCTTTTTAGAAATTCATTTTTTTCTCCATGAAACATATATATATACATCCCTAGATTCAGATGTTAAAGTCCCTGAGTCATGTCTCGTTTCTTTAGCTCTAGCTCTAGATTCTCCAGATCTACAAACCCGTGTTATGAATCATATCCACATGCATGTTGGTTTCCTAAAGAAATGTTCATGTATTTTCATGTTTATGTACCTTAATTTTGTTTCTGGGTATCTCCAAAATCTCATCTTTTCTTATCAAAATCTAACAAATTTACATTCTTGTTTAAAATTCATAGAGATTCATCTTTAGCTATTACATATACATTGGAACAGAACATTAACAAATCTCTTGAGCTTATTGTTCTGTCTGATTTTGGGAACTGATTTGTTTATATTTGTAGATATTTTGAAAAATGGATGATGATGGGTTTCGTAATTGGGGTTACTATGAACCAGCTTCTTCTTCATTTAAAGGTAATCTCGGTTTGCAGCTAATGTCATCCATTGATCGTAAACCGTTTTTACCCGGTCGCGACCCGAATCTAATAATCGGACCAAACGGTTCATATAACCACCACCCTGTGTCTGAACCACGTATCCACATGAGCTACGATTGGATTAACCAACACAAAGCCAAGTTCTTTAATATGCTCCCTGTAACAACCAGTAATCCTAATTACGTAAACACCCTCCCCGGTACTTCCTCTTCCCCGTCGATGCAGTACCGACAAGTCGAGCTAAACCCCGTTAAACGCGAAGAAGAGATAGTTCATGGCAAGAAAAGAAAGCCTAATTCGACAACAAAGGCGAAGAAGCCTCGGAAACCAAGAGAAGAAACCCACAAAACTAATGTGCCGCGAGTGAAACCGGCTAAGAAAAGCGTGGACTTGGTTATAAACGGCGTGAGCATGGACATATCGTGTTTACCTGTCCCGGTTTGCACTTGCACTGGTTCTCCTCAGCAATGTTACCGTTGGGGTTGCGGCGGGTGGCAATCAGCGTGTTGCACGACGAACATATCGATGCATCCGTTGCCAATGAGTACTAAACGGCGTGGAGCGAGGATATCGGGGAGGAAGATGAGCCAAGGAGCGTTTAAGAAGGTTCTTGAGAAACTTGCTTCTGATGGATTTAACTTTGGTGATACTATTGATCTTAAGAGTCATTGGGCAAGACATGGCACTAACAAGTTTGTTACTATAAGATGATGATTTAGTTTCTTGATTAGTAAAAAGAAAAGTATTGTCTGATCATTTTTTCGATTTCTTCCTTGATGGGATCTTTCAGTGATCTGTGTATACATCTAAAATCTTTTATCCTTTTTACGTTTTGTCTGCAATATGAGTCTGTTCTGTTTCAGTGTAAGCATCTTCGTTGTAGGGTCTGTGTTATCGTACGTTATTATGTTATGTTTTGTTTGTTTATCTGAGGAAGAAGAAGTTGACCGAGAAAGTTTGATTTTTTTTTCTTTATTTTGTACTTTTTCTTTTGCTTTTGTTGTTAATTGTCTTAAACATTATTCTGACTTGTAATAACAGATAATTTTTGAATTAAATGTTTTTTCTAATTCAAATTACCAATGGTTGTGCCAAAATGGAGTACTAATCGTTAATCTTGACTCTTTCTTTTTTGTGGTGAATTATATGATAGTCATTTAACACAAAAGTGTTAATCACGAAGTTAATTAGGATTACAAGTTTACAACCCAAATTAAATTAGTAAACAAATAATAAACAAATAGTTAAAGGCTAATTAAATCTGGAATATTATCAACTATAGCCTATAGGAGGAAGAGCAAGTACTAATGATTCGTCGTCGTTTTCATCAAGCACTATCAGATCACTAATCTCATAAACCAAATCTCTCTTCGTCTCTTTCTCTTCTTCTTCTTCTTCCGTCTCCGTCGTGGCTTCTCGTCGATCTTCCATCTCCTCCGTCCGTACAAGCTCATCGAGATTCACAACATCCGTTTCAGGGATCCTCACGAAATCAGGAATCTCCTGAGCATTCGAGACACCTAAATGTCTACAAAACTCGAAATACTTGTGAAGCTCTTCTCCTTGCTTGGCCGATTTCGCGACGATCTTCACCGCCATCTCCGCCATCTCTTTCCCAGATCTCGAATGCACGTTCGGCAAAACCTCCGCGATCCTACGACAGATCCATCCGTAGATCTCTAGAATCTCGCTGATCACATTATCCATAGCTTCGTTGATCAAAGGCATCTTATTCATGTTATCGCCTATAGGTTTGATTCGAATCAACGAATCCACGATGATCTGCATCTTTCGGATTATCACGAGACGTGTCGTCACGGATGATTCTTCGTCGTATCCGTGACGGTTTGTTCCGTCGTGGAATAGGACCGATCTACGGTCGAGAAAGGCGAAGTAGGCGCGGACGAAGAGGCTGAATCCGCCGCCGGATCTGCTCATACGCGAGTTTCCGTCGCCGAAGGCGGAGAGATCGAAAGGTAATCTTCCGATTGATTCCGCCGCCGTGGTTTTGCGGATGAAGAAGCCGTGCGTTAGCATTAGGCCTTTTAACGCGACGGACCAGCTCCGCGTGCGTTTCACGCGGGAGGAGATTAGGCTTATGAGATGCTTTAGGCTCGATGGGTTGGTGCGTACGTGGCGGTAGATGAAGGAAGCGTTGTCTGTGTCGATAGAGAGCTCGTCGTGGCTTGTGGATTTAACAACGGCGGCGGTTAGGATATCGTCCGCCACGATTAGGCTTGGGCCGTCTTTAAGAGCTACGGTGGCTCGTTTCCATATCTTCATCTCCGATTTTGGTTTTTAATCGTTTTTTTTTATCTTTTAAAGTTTCACACTTTTTAGTTTGACAAAAAAAAAAAAAGTTTCACACTTTATAGTTTCATTCAAATGTTTAATATTGTTGTTTTTTTTGTTCAAAGGTCAAAGTCTTTGCTGGATTAAAAACGAATTAAGATAAGAATAAGCTAAAAATCAAAGACTTGTTTTTAATTCTGTTTTGTTCTCTCTTTCTAGTTGCTTTCTTTGGTAATGATCTTCTTTTACTTTTTAATGTTTGTTTGATGTCATTACTAAATAGTGTTCACATACTAATTACGTAAATTATATTTACTGTTTTTGACTTGATTAATTTTTTTGATTTTTTAAAGATTGATTTTATGGTTTTTTAAATTACTTTAATTCATCGAGAATATTGAATTGTACCTTTTAAAATATATTTATTGAGTTTATTGAATTATTATTGTTTGAAATTTTTAGAAAATTATGAAATTTAAAAATCCAAATAATTAATATTAAATATTAATTCACTTAGGAAAATCTAGAAAATAAAAAAATAAAAAAACAGAAGCAGTATTTAATTATTAATATGTTTATTACATCTACTTTTAAAGATTACTATGACCCTGACATTGGCTATCAGTGGATTCTAAACAATAATTAATGGTAGATGATAACTTTATGATCTCCTTTTTCTGAGCTGAGAATACGTAATTTAATTTTGAATAATTATGGAAGTAGTAAAAGCAAAGACAGTGAAACAGTTGAAAAAGCTGATTTTTATCACATTTATTATAACATCGAAATACCTAATAAACATATACAAGTACAAAATCTTAATGCAATTATTGTAAACACAACAGTTTTGCCTTTTCGTAACTCCCCAACTCTTTTCTGACACAAAAAAACAACATCACATCTTTAAACTCAAAACATAGCCTTAAAACCAAGTTTTACTATATTACTTAAAAAAAAAAAACCAAACCAAAACCCACTTTTGTGTAATTAGAGAGAAAACAGAGATAATGCAGAGTTCTTGTGTTTACAGAGAATGCATGCGCAACCACGCGGCTAAGCTAGGCTCTTACGCCATTGATGGCTGCCGTGAATACTCCAAATCAGCCACCGGAGATCTCTGCGCCGCCTGTGGCTGTCACCGGAGCTACCACCGTCGTGTCGACGTCGAATCTTTTCCTCAAATCACACAAACGCGGTTCCCTTACTCGAGCTTGAGGCGCGTGAAGCAACTCGCGAGGCTGAGATGGAAAGCTGCTGCTGCGGAGGAGGAGGAGGTAACGGAAGATGACGAGGAGACGTCGGCGGAAGAGAGGATGACGGTGGTGCAGAGGAGGAGGAAGTCTAAGTTCACGGCGGAGCAAAAGGAGGCGATGAGAGAATACGCGGTGAAGCTGGGATGGACTTTAAAGGATAAAAGAGAGATTAGAGAAGAGATAAGAGTGTTCTGCGATGGGATTGGTGTGTCTCGTTATCATTTTAAAACTTGGGTTAATAATAACAAAAAGTTTTATCACTAATTAAATTTAATTAATTAACAAACATCTTTAGTTTATTTATAGTAGTAGTCGTAGAGTAACCAGAGTTTGTTTAGTTCTATTTCTTCTTCTGGTTATCCTTAAGCTCGGATCTTAACGGATTAGTCGTTTATTATTGGTGTTTATTTTGGTTAGTCATGTCATGTGTTTTAATTACTCCCTTAATTTTTATTATCCTTCCTTTTACGTCGGTGGGTTTTTGAGATTTGACATGAGAACTAGCTGACATTTTATTTATATCATTACTGTTCGTTAGGGGTGTCAAAATGGGTCAAAATTAAAAGGTTGACCCATTTCAACCCAACCCATCAACCCAAATGGGTCAATTTATTTGAACCAAATGGGTTCAAGGGTCATATGGGTTGATGGTTAAAATGGGTTGGGTAAACATGGGTCATATTCAAATGGGTTCATAGGTCATTTGGTTGACCCATTTAACCCTTCAAATTTAATTAATCAATTTAAATCTAATTACACAACAACAAAAAATTAATCAAAAAATCGTGAAATCGCTTTAACGTCGAAATCGCAAAATCGCATTAACGTCGAAATCGCAAAATCGCAAAATCGCTTTAACTTCGAAATCGCAAAATCGCTTTAACTTCGAAATCGCGAAATCGTCGAAATCGCAAAAACGTCGAAATCGCGAAATCACGTTATCGACGAAATTGCGAAATGGCGTAAATGTTGAAATCATGAAATCGTCGAAATAGTGAAATCGCGTTAACGTCGAAATCGCAAAAATCGCGTTAACGTCAAAATTGCGAAATCGCATTATTGTCAAAATCGCGAAATCGCATAAATGTTGAAACCGTGTTAACAAAATAGTGATTGTGTTAACGTCAAAATAGTGAAATCGCGTTAACAAAATCGTGAAATCATGTTATCGTGAAATCGCGTTATCGTCGAAATCGTTAAATCAAGTTAACGTCGAAATCGTTAAATCGCGTTTTCGTCGAAATCGTGAAATGACGTTATCGTCGAAATCGTGAAATGACGATATCGTCGAAATCGTTAAATCAATATTTCATTCAAAAGTATAAATTCACTTTTTACCGCGAAAATGTAAAAATCATATATTTTAATTTTATCATATATAACTACATAGTCAATATTGGGTACCCATTTACCCACTCGACCCACTAAGTTAGATGGGTCGTAGGTTACTCAACCCGTATAACTAATGGGTTGGGTCATTTCATTTTATTTAACACCAAACTATGTGGGTTGAAATGGGTTGGGTGACCCATTTTGACATCCCTACTGTTCACCAATCAAAATGATATGCAAACGTTATTATTTAAATAAAAAAGAGTAATATAACGTTCACAACGACGCGTGATGGTTACAATAAATGCTTATTTGTATTTAGGGACAAAGTTAATTACTCCATAATGGAAAAAAGGCTTAACAACTATTAATTAGTCACACCACTTATCATTACAAATCTAACTTTTTTTTAATATATAATTAGTTCACGGAGATATGGTCACTTAGGAAGTGACATTGGTCTAGTGGCAGTCATAAGTCCACATGAGGCAGGTAGCACCACCCACCCGGGATCGATTCTCTGCGCCTACGATAATGTAGGTTTGGCTAATGGGCCAGCCATTTGTGGCCCAAATGTTGACAAAAAAAAAAAAATATGGCCACTTAAAATCATCTATAGAGACAAAAACCACACAGTAAAGATTGTTTATCTTTGTAGGTGTTATCTTCTCTAATGATGTTATTTGCCAAAATGATGATATCCCTTCTCTAATAACCTCTTAAAGAAGCTCAAAGTAATATATATATATATATATATATAACACAAATTCACACAACAGCAAAAGGCACTAAAAAGACAATCTTAACACTACTTTTACTTATAATAAGAACATAACATCCATATTTCTCTACAACTACAAGTCATGAGTCAAACTCAAAGTCACACACATACCAACACTAATCTGTCTACACTTGCTTGATCTTGATCAGTAACTTGCTCCTTCTTACTACACTCACCTAATTGCCAACTCCTACTCCACATAAAGTTCATATGAAACTCAGTTATGTAATGGCGAATCTGGTTCAGAGCCGTAAACCGAAGTGTATGTAGATGCAGAATCTTCCTTCTGCATAGCCACATAGTTTATAGGCGCTGTTGGGAGTCTCTTTAGTTCCTTGAAAGATCCGTTTTGGCGATGACCAGAGTAAGATCTTGGGGTCATGATGTCGGTATTTGTTGCTCCAGCTGAGTTTCTGCGAGGTGTAGGAGGCATCGATACATTACCATTGTACCCGTTGGCACCTTTTATGCTGCTGCTTCTTCTCGGACTTGGTTTTGAGCCATAGATGGATTCCCTCCGGCTTAATATCTGTTCTTGCATCTTCTTTTGATCCTACAAAGGGAGAAGACAACTTTGTGTTAACATACTGAGAGATATTATAGATCATACTAGTTTCATGTAAAAAGAGAGTATTTTTGGCAAACCCGGTATCGTTTCTTTTCCTCTTCTTGTTGTTTCCTTGTCAGTTTATAGTCTTCAAGTATGGATACCAATCTAACCTGGAGGAACCAGTAAAAAATCATAATCAGATACTATAACTTTGGTTGTAGAAAAGTTGCTTTAACTTCAAAGTTGCTTTAACTTACACCATCATACAGAAATGATTTATCTGTTTCGTCCTCCCATAAAAGTGTTTTCTTGATGAGATTGTCAACCATTGCTGCAGCAAAACATTGATAACAATAAGCTAAAGATCTCTTATGAATCTTTAGTGGAAAGAGATAAGAAGAACATACAGGGGATCTTGTTTACTGTAACCCGAGCTCGTTCTGCGTGTTTTAGATTTACATGTCCACCTCTTCCAGCGCTATACCGGTTTTCATCCTGAAACCAAAAGAACAAGTTTATAAGTTAAAACATCCTTCAACAAACCTATTTGCTAGTTTCTTAATTTCTACCTGATTGTATTCTTCAAGCCAGTTTTCCTCTTCGCACGCTGATAGCCAGCGGTCAATCCTATCGATTATATCTTTCCTGCTCCGTGTCTCTTCTTTAACCTTGTTAATCTGCGCTTCTATGTTAGCAAGAAGCTCTGAAGATTCCACTAATCCTGAAGAAAATGAGAAAAATCTGGCTTAAACCACAAACAAATTTCAGCAAGAAAAAGAACATATCCATTACTTTTATTTTACCAGAATCAATGAGAGCTGCTGATTTCTCAAGTGATGTGCTAATGTCAGGCTCAATGTGAGCCAATCTACAAAGATTCTCTAACTCAGTTCTTCTTTTCATCACAAGCTCTTTCATTCTGCTAGATTTCAGCTTATTGAAACGGTCTACTTCTTCAGACACCTATTGTATAAGGCCAAAACAAGAACTCAAAGATCTTGGCTCGGTAGAAAGTTAGTAAAAAGAGAAGGAAGGGCTTTTGTCGAAACCTGTTTAATTGTTTCAGTAGAAAGGATGCTCGGCTCGGTGATATCAGATTCAGATGACCTCACAGCATAACTAACTCTTGTAAATTTAGCTCTCTCTTCATGAGGTGTGTCCATTAGACTCCAAAGCTCGAAAAGTGGCTCGACTACATCCTTTAACTGCAAAGAGAAAAAGGGAAAAGAACGATAAATTATCAAATACATAGAAAAGAAAACAGCATTACATGTTACCTTTTGAAATCGGAGCCTTCTTTCGGTTTTGAGCTTTTGAATCATTTGTTGTAAACCATCCAATGTATCATCGCTAATGTTTGTAGACTGTTCATGGTTAGTCCTATGTAAGCTAGGATGAACCTCGCTAACAGTTTGACCAAAGTCAACTCCAAGAACACCGCATAGAGTATGCACCTCATTCACATAATCCAAAACCTTGTTCAGACGATCCGACTACATAAAAAGAACACATTAGTAAGTAAGTAAGCAGTTTAGTAACAATGTAAAATATTGGTGAATCTTTTTACTTACCTTTTCCTTTTGGAGAGAGTTTAGACATGTTTGGTACTCGTTAAGCTTCCGGAGAGTCAAGTCTTGTTCGTCGAATGTCAAAGAACCAATCATTGTTTGCTTGAGCTGGTCACTGTAACCAGAGATTTCACCGCTCATCTTCTCGATCTGCGCCTTTATATCAACAAACTGCTTCATCCTTTCATCTTTTTGCAATCTCAAATCCTCAAGCAGAGGTTTCACCATGTCAAGCTTTTCTTTCAATGATTTTGAACCTTTATTTGCTCTTATCTGCAACAACAACAACGACAATAAAAATCGATACTTTCTCTTCAGTTACAAGATAAAAGGCAAAGTAGACTTTGTTCATACCGGTGAATGGATGTTTAAGACTCCAAGAGAAGCCATTAAAGAAGCAATTTCAGCTTCTGTTGATACAAGTGATTGATGAAGCTTAGCTTTAGAATTTGCAGCTTCATCTACTTTCCTTGTGTAGATTTCAAGACATTCTTTCTCCAGTTCTATTATCATCTTGTCTTTGTCTGCATCACTCTCACCGATATCAAACCATAACTTCTGCTTCCACAAAACCAAAATGAAATATTCATTAACCCTAAAAGGGTAACACTAAAATTCAAGAAAGGAGACGACTTTGACTAGGAAAAATTCGTTACCAAGAAACCCTAAAAAAGTCGCAAGAAACAGAGAATACGAAAAGAGGGGTCGAAGAAAAAACCTGAAGCTCTTCAAGTAGAGCATCACACGTTGTGTTTCCACGGAAACAGAGACTCGTAGGGCTTCCAATTTCTACCATATCAACTAATTTTGTTGCCTTTCTCCCTTGCTTACTCCAAAGTTTGAATCTTGTGACAATGGCTCTGCTTAAGAATCAAAGAAGTCACAAAACATATAAAGAATCATTATCGATATCAGATCTGAAGGTTATTAACATAAAAATTAAAGCTTTACTTACTTTTGCAGAGAGGAAAAGTTTGATCAGCTTAAGCCTTAGCATAGAATTCCGAGCAAAAGATTTAAAGAAAAGAGAAGTTTTATGTTGAAGAATGTATATAAAGAAGTAAAGTTACTGTCCAAAAAAAAATTGAGTTTCCTTTTTGTCAAAATTATATTAATTTGGTTTTTTTTGTTTTGTGCCGTTACACAAATCATAAATGTTTAATTTATTATAATGTTATTCTCTAATACTGTTATTTTATAATCAGGCGCTAAAAGCGCGTGGCTTACGGAAATTGCGTAGTTAACACGTGCCAATTAGATTAAAGTGAAATTAATTTTGTCTTCTTTAATGAGAATGTATAAAGTATTTTTCAGGATACTCAATTTTGTATAATCGTATTTAATTATTTATGTACAAGCACTGAAGACCTCGTGGACCAACCAAAATATTTTTAACTTAGTATAATTATGCTTCGAATGATTAAAGTGATCTAAATTATAAACTAGTTTTTGATTCTTTAAGCAAAAAAGAAAAGTTGTGATGAATAGACTAATATCGACACTGCAATGAACCTTTTATCATAGTAATCAAAAGATATAATTCTACATGAAATATCAAATATGCCAAATTAGTCTAATCAAAAGTGAAATGTGTGGTGGTGCCCAATGTCATCCCACTCCACTAATTTCATTAAGAAGTTGAAATTCTTATAATTATTTATTTAATCAGCACAAAGCCACAAAGTTAGAATCCTATCCAAACCTCTCATTATTGCTCTTCACAACTACTAATCAAATATTCAATTATTATGACATTATATGTACTTAGGGGCGGCGTATAATGTGGAGGATGTTTGTTAAACCTCAATTGGTAGCATTGAACTTGTCTTATGCTTGTCGACGGAATCGTGAAGCATACAAAAAGCATCGGTGTTTGTGGCGGTGGGGGAATCGAACTTATCGGGACATGCGTGCGTCTTGAAGTTTTTATGCGGAGTTTGAATGGTGTGGAAGGTATAACAATTTTGTATGACGCTCTCATTTGGCCATTATGAGGGAGTAGACGTGCGTGGAACTCCACATAATCTAAAGCAAGAAAACATAAAAAGTAAATTATTAAATTGAAAATCTAAAGTACTATAGCATACAAAGATGAGATCATGTGAGATCAAGAAGATAGTGAGATAAGGTTAAGGTAAGTAAACATAGAGATGACATTATCGAGGCTCGACGGACGACGGATATGAGAGGTTCAATGTTTCTTGGCAATTAAAAGAAGATAAACTTTCGGACCCATAATATAAAATTATATACTTTCTCCGTCCCATTTTATTTGATGTTTAAAGATGTTGCACACATATTAATAAAACTCTTTTTTTCATAAAAACATCATTAACTATAACAAAATAGACTAATAGAAAAAAACTCTTCAAAATACTATTGGTTAAAAAAATTACATATATTTAATTTCTACATGGAAACTTGTAAAACATCAACTAAATTGGTACAAAAAAATCTCTCTAAAACTTCATATAATATAGGACGGAGGAGTATAAAAAATCTTGAATTTATGATTTTATTTTCCAATAGTCCCAACCATTTTTCCTTTTTGAGTAGTCGAAAATACAAAGGGAATCACAATCACATAATATCTATCTATATTATTAAAAGAGAAGACAAAACGCATACGTTTCGCGACTAGAGAGATTTGAGGAAATTTTCTATTTTTCTATTTTTTGCGTTTATGCCCTTATATTTTAGCTTCAATTAAAATTTTACATATATTTTACTTTTTTGCGTTTACGCTCTTATATTTCGCCTCAATAAAAATTTTGTCTCAAAAATTTTTTTGTCTCAATATATTTCCGATTTTTTTTATATACTCCAATCCGATTTTTTCCATTTTTTATATATTGCGATTCAATATATTTTTGACTATTTCTTTTTTAATGGCCGATTTTACTTTAAGATATCACACTTTGAATAACCAAAATAAAAAAAACTTTAGCCCAATTACTAATATGCTAGAATTATTATTCTTTTTGACATTCTTTATTATTTTATACGATTATTATAATTTACAAATAATAACAATTATTCAATTTATAATTCAAATTTTATTATTTAGATACATTTTTCTACTTTAATAATACTAATTATTATTTTATTTTATTTGAAAACTAACCAACTTTTTAAAAATTTATAACATAACTTTTTCGCATCGAAATTACAAAAATATCCGGAATAGACAAAACAATAGTTTGTTTGAATTTAATAATATTGTTACTATGTAATTATGAAATATAGTAAGTTTTATTTTATATGACGATAAAAAAATATTTTATAAAATAAGACATGTTATAACTTTCAAGTTTTTCTAATTATTTTCAAAAAATTTCAACCAATATCACAATCTTTAATATTTTTAAATCATTTCATTGTGCTTACTTGGTACATATATATGTATGAATATATTGATATGTATAAATTTTGGATAATTTGTCGTAAACAAAGAGTTATAGTTTTAGATAGATAAATATATATTTATATCTAAAATAAATTATGTTCGTTATACAATATTCATTTCGTTTCTATGATTATTTTAAATCAAAAAAAAAAAATTTAATGTAAATGATTATTTCGGAATAACCTCCCCGCGCATGGCGTGGAGTTATCACCTAGTTTTCATGTATATCAATATGTACCCCCATATGTCACCCATCTTCTCCCATTCCTTTTTATCCACATAATCATATATTATGTAGCCAAAAACTTATAAAAAAAATCTAATAATGATTACAATACATACGGATGGTAAATTAGTTACTTCGGATGGTAAATTAGTTACTTGGACAAAATAAATCATACTGATTAATCATAACACTAAAAGGTAAAATACAAATATTTTAAATAGTTCTTTTAAACGACAAAGGATTCAAGAACTTCTAATTCCTCATTACTAAAACAAGTATTGTTAGAAAACTGACGGTTGTTATTTACTACCAAGAGAAAAAACGGAATCAACGGCTTAGATCTTCTCCTCGTTTAGAAGAAGATGGAAATCAACGGCGTCGTTCAATGTTCTCTCCGTCTAATCTGATAACATAGTTAATCACAGCCGTTGATCTAAACGCGTGTTCGTCTATTAACGGCCGAGGAAAATTTGACTCTTGACCTGCATAACATCCAATCTCGGCCTGCATTTTCCAAAATTAACAAAAAAAAATATATATAATTAAAAACCAAATTTTAAAAGCTAATTTTCCTGTGAAAAAAATCAATAAAGAAAAACACAGATCCGTACATCAGAACCGTCTCTAATCCTCTTCGCTAACAGATCTCCGCTTCCGCCGTTAGAAGACGAAGAACTCATCATCGGAATCTCTTCCGCCGCCGCAGACATGACACAACTTGATTCTCAGCTTCCTCCTCCTCTTCATCCTCATCGTCTTCGTCACTGTACTCATCATCTTCTTCGTCCTCGTCATCATCATAAGATTCGGCTCGGCATCGTCGTCTTCTACGATCCGATCGGATTCGTAATCGAATCCATTCATCTCCGTCGAGATCCGGTTCGTGCTCGCGTCGCCGGTTCCGGATTCGAGAGCGACGCATGAATCGCAGACGGAGAAATTCGGGCCGAGACGAAGACCGATGGCTTTCCATGGCGTAAGGGACCGCATGAGCCGCATAGGAGGCAACGCGTGTGTTTAGCCACGAGGAAATTAGCTCCGTGAACTTTGCCGTCGCAGTCAAAGCATAGACTCGCTTGATCTGACTCGCAATACATTCTCGCTACGCCTTTGCATAAATCACACTTCTTCCCCATCAAATCTCTCTCCAACCACTATCGGTCGGAAATTTTCGACCAAGGAAGAGGAGGGTGATCCCACCATGTTTCTTCACGTTCTTCGAATCCCAGAAACGCAACGACTACCTACAATTGTCCGGTCGGATCTACCGGGTCGGAGGCTTGCGATAGCTGTCTCAGGCTGAACAACGCTTTGGGAAGTCATTTTACAAAAAAAATTGGACGCGATGGCGGACGTGTAGTTAGCGGAAGCCGTGTGGCATCCTGTATTTGTATACAAAAAGATCTGGGTAGGAGAAGAGTCTAAAACGGACTTAAACTTGAAAGCATTAAAAGAGCACATAAACATTGGCTAGATTGCGCCGCGGAGAAGATGAAAAGATTTTCATAGACATTGAAATCAGAATCGAAAACCCTACGAAGCCGGCCAAAAATTAAACGTACAGATAGAGAAGGCCCATATATAATCAGGCCCATATATAATCAGGCCCAAGCAAAATAAAAATTACACGTGGACAACCTAAGAAGAGAGAAAAGTGTCCTATTATATATATGATTTATAGTTTATATATAAAAAAAGAAGCAAAAGAAAAAGGGTAATCCAAATACTTAAGATAACGCGATTTACCTAACAGCAAGGTGTAATCCTTGAATTATTAGCCGACAAAAAACAAGTTCTTCTAACTACTTGACATTTGTTTTTTATATGTTCAACGCAAATTATACAATAATATTTAGCCTCGGTTATAATCTTTGACAAAAATAAACTATATAGAGATAATGAAAGTAGGTATATATATGTAGTTTTTTTATGTCTCATGGTACTACTCATGGGGGTTGCTAGAATCTTAACATTTTTTCTACAACCACATTTGTCTTTTTCTATGTATAGACTCAATATAATTTAACATATACTTATTTTTTTTTTTTGTCAACAAACATATACTTATTTAAGAAAGAACAAATAAATTAAAATTTTATTTGTATAAGCTGACCTAAAATGGGCGTGTGGTAGACCCCTCATGTCGCATACTAAATGCTTATATGTATGAAATATATAACCCAAATATTAATACAAGGATGAGCAATTAAAAGGATTAGTTAGTGGCAATATAAATTTGATCAAGAGAATAATATAATTTAGCACACGCTCCTCCAATTATTTTTCTTCTACTTGTCTCTTATTTTACAAGATTTTTAGTTGGATTTTTTTTTGTTATAATGAAAAAAACACTTTTCATATTCCAAAACAATTCCATAGCAAAAGGCTTTAGAAATTTAATGATATGTTACATATAAGAAGATAGTATCGAATAATGAATCAAAGCATTCCATCATGAGTCAAACCAACTGTTTCAATAATTTTGTTAGGTGTGTATATTATAATGTGTGAATACAGCTACAAATTTGGTTGGTCAAAAGTTTGGTCTCAAAAGAAAAATGCTGACTATTCAACCTAACATCTAATTTGGAAAGCAGAAACACACTTGTCTCTATCTATACAAACCGGTTCAAGACATGCCTAACCGGGAATATACAGTAGAACAATGTCTAGGACCACCACACATTTAATACAGATTAAATGCTCATAAGTCAACCTTGTTGACTTTATCTTACTAATAGGAGCTACAATTGCAAAAAACATAGTTAATGACTTCACACTTCTTTGAGCTTCTTATTATAGTATTACCTCTAAAACCCACTTAGTAAAATATTGTAGGAAGTAGGAACTATACAAGATCACCGATAAGCCAATTATCTCTACATAAAAATGATTGTAGAGAGTCGAAAAACAAGGCTAATTTTGCTTGACTCTGCTAAGACTAAAACATGTCTCAAGTGGCAAAAAAAGACTTAAACCGTTATATAGAATCTTTGCCGCTCTTTTTTGACAGTTTAAAGAACCTGCAGGCTCATTATATCACCTTCTCTTCTTAAGCTAATTGCTCTGTTTATCGTCACCGCTACCTCTATCGCCATCACATTTCTCAGCAGCAACTTCTTTACAAGCCTCTTCTTCTTCTTCTTCTTCTTTGTTCTTCTTTGAATCCGTCTTTACTTCTTCTACTGAGTTTCTTCCAGTGCTGCTTCTGGATCTCTCTGGGAAGTATACACCAGTTCCAGAGAGAAGCATTCGGAGAGATGGTGTAGGCAAGGCACCTGTTGTTGTGGAGATAACAGGGTTGTGTTTTGGTGCTGCCCTGTTAGATTTGATGAAAGTTACGAGTATCCTTTGCTTTCGGGTAGGGTGAATAGCAAACTTAGCAAGATCCGCGGAATTGCCTTCCACACGAAGAACCGATCTGCTCAAATAAGCAAATGTAGTTTAATGTTAAAACCCATTGAAAAGATCTTGACTTTGGCTGTTGAAATCGGTTTACCCGGGAGTGAGAGATAGCTTGAGAGACCCATAGTAATCGCCACTCACAACAATGGACCTTCCGAATGTGAACTCGCATTCCGATAAAGACAAGACGCTGACAGGCCGCCGGAACCAGGGAGCATACATGTGAGGCTGAGAATGATCTCCCTATGGTTCCCACACACACACAAGAAAACTCCTACTTTGTTAAAGAAGACATAAGCAAATACTTTTAAGGGGTTTCAACAAATTTAAGAATTGAGTTTCAACCGCGTTGAAGAAATTCATGATGCACGCGTCTGGTTTCACAGGTATGATTTGCTTTGAGACCAAACGTTCAAGGATGTCTGAAAGAACCGATGGGATTGGCTCTACTCTTCTATCTGCATAAAGCTTGCATCTCATGTATCATAATAGTAAGCAACAGACAAGGAAACAATAAGTAAAGAAGATTTCAAAGGACTTGCCTTTGCTACTCTCATCATAAGGCGAGTTCTCAGCCATAGGGAGACCGAGCTGGATCATCTCGCGTCCTCGTCCATTACATGGCCGTTTAAAACCCATATATGACTGACCTGTTTCTCATGAATCAATAGTTTAAGACCCTACTAAAACCAAGTTAGTTAAAGCATTGATCCGGCGCATAAAAGACACTTCTTACCTTGAAGTTGACCTCGTTTCCCAGCAGTTCTAAGATCGTTTGCAAGGGAAACAACTTGAGAAACTTCCTTTGCATCGAGCATTTTGTCGTATAGCTTCAACCCTTCGACAACATTAACCTAACTCAACAAAGAACGCTCTCAAGAATATAGTGTTGTAGTCAATAGACGATAAACAAACAGCAAAGAAGATCCACCTCACCATCTTCCCTTCATACGCCTCTTCGGCAACAAATGTCTTTGCTATGGTTGCAGGACACTCTCTATCTTCCTCTTCCTGCTTTTGCTCGGTACCGAGACTGTTATCTGAAACCAAACAAAGAAACCAAACACATCAGTACACAATGCACTCACTACCTAATACACAATGCACTCAAACCAAACCCGAATCTTCAACGAATCAATACACAATGCAGTCACTACTGAATACAAGATTGCATATAAGATCTTAAGCAGCCAAAAAGATTACTTTTTTCTACAAGCAATGAAGCCAAGTCCATTACCTTTATTCTCCACTGCAACAGATAATACTTCATCATCACTTGCTAACTTAGCAACACTATGACAATCCGAAAAATGCCTGTTTTTCGCCATTGAGTCGGCTCCTTGGTGATGATGACGTTGTTGCTTGTAATGCTGCCTTTGATAATCATCAAGACGCGTCTTAAGTAGGAGATGCTTCTTCCAAGCAACTTGCTGAAGATTGTAAGAAACCTCTTCGACAGAGTAAAAAGGCTGCATATAAAGAACCTGAGACCAGTATGATTTACGGTTATTGATGCTTGAGATCACATCAACGTACTCGTCGTATGCACCAATCGCTGTTAGATGATTACACAGAGAATCTATCATGGCGTTAGCTGCAGCGAACTCCCCGCGAATCCACGCGATAAACTCGTCTCTCTCGTCGGGAAACCAATTTCCGGAGACGGAGGAAGGAGACGGAACAAATCTTCCGTAAGGCATTGCCATTGATGGGCAATCTCGAGAGAGAATCAAAGACGAGTCAAGATTTTGTTCAAACAGATCTGCAGAAGAAAGAAACGATTCAGCTGAAAAAATATCAAACAAGATCGCACAACTAAAATCATCGTAAAGACTCGAAATTTACGAGAATCTGATAAAATCCATGAAGAAAGCAAGTGAATTTCGCATGGAAATAGTAAACCCACAAACGAATTTACAAGAAAAATGAAAATCACCATTAACGTGAAGGTTTTTACGACCAACCACGAACAGAGCTTGCAAGAAGAAGAGTATATCGTCTTCACGGTGAAACGTAAAATAAGAGTAATCTAGTTTTAAGGGAAGATTCCTAAAAAGCAAGACGAAAGAGAAAGTGAGAAATACGTAGGGTTTTTGAAGAAATAATTTGGATAATTATTCTCACGATTTGTGGTACGTTGTATGTAAATCGAGATTCCGCATCGGTAGGTTAATTACATTAATCTTCGTAAATACTAAAAAGAGATATTTACGTTATTTTTTTGCTTTAATTATATGGGCCTTATGGCCCATAGTATTATATGATAAGATTTAATACATAGATCCAATAAGGGACTGCAAGATATATTATAGTACAGGTTTTTTTTGTAACAACGTCATTTTATAAATGTTTAGGTCCATTTGCAGTCAAAAAAAGAAAAAAATGTTTAGGTCCATTATTTTATTTTTTGACCATCAATTAATCAAAGTTTCAAGTTTCAACTAATAAAAATCGAATCTTTTTATAATTATCAATATTTTTTTCTCTCTGTTATTGAGTTAAAAGATAATTGTTTTGAAGTGGAGGAAAGCAAGCAAAATATTAAGAAGTCCATAATTAATACAATAGTGTTCCTATACAAGACAAAAAATGCCAAAAATGCCCCCATCTAGCCAAAATCATATCGACACAACCCCGGCTACACGGCTCTTGCTCCGGTGCTTCCCGTGACGGCGATGCTTCGGAACACCACCGAACGTGACCGGATCATAAACCTTAAGACGTTGCGCCTCCTCCGTCTTCACCACACATCCGGGCAAAACCACATTGTACCTAATATGGTCATAACAATACGAATAAGTCATGTGTTTCCTCCTAAAACTATCCATTTTATTCCTCTCTAACGCCGTTATCTCCGACATTACACGGAGATCCTCCGCTACTTCCTCCTCGCAGCTCGGTATATTCTCCGTTGGGTCGAGGGCGCAGCCGTGGAGGATCATATCGGTAAATTGAGTAATGTAAGGGGCATATTTGTAATTTACACCGTATTTGCCACCGTTTGTTGCCCATTTAGAGCCATCCCATATGGTTGCGTATAGAGACATTGGCTTTAACGGAAAGTCACCGCCCATTGACTCCGTGCGTTTGACTTCTCTTATGGGAATATTGTCTACATAAAATCTATAATCCAAAAATAATATAAAAACAAATATTAATACACCAAGAATGTTACTATCTGTCTATCCACATGAAAATTATCTCAAAAAGATGGTATTTTTGGTAAAATTATTCTAGCTTATAGATTCTCTGAACCTAACATACTCTGTTTGGTTATTGCCAAGAATCTAAAGCTGTAAAGCACAAAACTTTTCAGAATATAAAATTGAATAAATAAAAAGTAGATTTAAATCATTAACATATAAGCTTTTCTTCTTCTTTAATAAACACATCAAGTGACGGTTAAAGAGTGTCTAAAAATCATTAAAAGGCTTATATAAAGCCTAATCTAACGGCTTTTTAATGCTAATTTTTGTTAGAGGATGATTAAGAATCTTAATTAAGATGGGTTTAGTTTGATTTTTTGTACTTACATGATGCGAGAAAGAGACCAGAGGATACTGTATTGATGAAAATCCTCTGTTGGGTCGAACCAAAGATTGTATCTTTCTTCTCTACCAAAACTTGTGCTTCCATTGCCGTACACATTGGTCTGAATCCTCCATTCTTTGCCTCTTATATTCCCCAAAAACTCAAAATCAATCTCATCATGATTCTTCTCATACATGTCTCCATTTGATAACTGATAATTAATTACAACAAAACCCACAATAAAAATCAAATTTTTATGAGAAATTTATAGTTTTTTTATGGACCCATTAGCTAGAAATATACAATAGAGAGATTAGTGTGTTTGCTTACATAAAATGCGATAACAACACCTGCAGAATAATCTGATGGTAATTTAATAGAAGAACTAAAGAACCCATGCAAGTATATATCATTTGATACAAACCCAGATCCTGTAATAACAATTTCAGACAAAAAAAAAACATCATTTTTTAGACAATAATTATAGAGAGACATACAAAAACAGAGTATGAGGAAACAAGAAGCTAAACCGGTTCTCTCATCGAGTATTAACCGGACAGATTTGCCGTCTCTGTGAACAATCAGATTCTGGTCACCGAATAGTTGTGTGTAACCTTCGTCAAATTGTAAAAGAGGAAGCTTTTGTATACCAAATCCATAAACCAAACCGGTGAAGAGTGACATGAAAGCTAAAAATCGAGTTAAAAACTTCATTTTTTTGTTATGTAAACGTTTATGTGTGTGAAAGGGAAGATATTTAAATGGATAGATAGCTTGTCAAGGACGAGCTATGGAAGTGTGTTTAGAGAGAGAGAGAGAGAATGTAGTGAGAGAGAAAACTGGCATAAATATCAAGATGGTTATGTATGGTTTATATTTCATTTTTTTTCTCAAATTACTATTCATATATTTTATTTTTTGTTACACTGAAGTCTGAACTAACATAAAAGGGTAAAATTAGTTTGTTGGTAGTACAAATACAATTGGTCTGAATAATTTTAATTATGGTTGTAAACAAATATATAATTAGCGTGATCTGTAAATGCAATATTTTATAAGTAAAAGGATCTAAAAAGTAATAAAAAAACGCAGAGAAGAAAACAAAAATAGCAATAAAGCGTTAGGGTGCTTTGCTTCTTACACATGTGTCGACAAATAATGTCACAGTAATAACTAAACTAATTTTGTTTATAACTTTTTTTTTTTTTTTTTGGTTTAATTTTTCTATTAAAATTTTTCTATTAAAAAGAAAAAAAAATACATAGGAAAAAAAAATACAAGGGCTTTCAGTTTTGTTTTTACGAAATAAAAACCAATAACAATAACCCAAACGACTTAACCAATCTAATGCGATAACCTTAACCCAGTGACTATTTTCAATTGCAATCCAATAACTAGGTAATAACTAACAAACCTTAATGGCCCAACCACCAAGTCTTGAAAACATTCCCGCTCGCCTAGGAATCGTCGCTTGGAATCCCGATCAACGGAGAAGCAAAAATCAATCTTAGCAAAGCCAAATCCGGATCATCCGAGGCCAATCTTTCTCTATTCTCACGAAGCTCGAATTTTTGTTCTTGTTTGCGTGTCTATACGCAAGTGAGTGAGTGTAGATATGCTCCGATCCGATCTATGAATTCTACTATTTCTCTCTCGTCCATAGTGAGTAGATCGAAGATTGCCATAATAGCGAAATAAGTAGCGTTCGACGAGCACCTTTCTTAGGCAAAGCTTGTAAGGCGTTTAGATTTGATATCCAATTCCTCGAAGCTTGAAAACCGCATCTTTGCGCGAGATTATTCCAAAGACTGAAGCTATAATCGCAATTAAAGAATAAGTGATCTCTTGACTCATCCGAGATGTTGCAGAGGACGCACAACGTCGGAGTTTGTAATCCCCACGCTACTAATCTATCACGAGTCGGACATCTATTCAAGGTAGCCAGCCAAACTAAGAATTTTTGTCTCGGGATTCCTCCTGAGAACCATACCACATCACACCAGGATACGTGGTATTGGTGGGCCTTGAGAAGATTATATACCTTCCCTGTCGAGTAAGAAACTGACTTGACCCCATCCACAATCCATTCAACCATATCTTCCTCAGTTGTTAGCGTAATATCCGAGATTAAGCCCTGGACTTGAACTTGTCTTTCTGTCCTTGCAGGTGGAATCCGCCAAGAGCCCGACCTACAAAGATCCGACAAGGTAGCGTTGTCTTGTATTCCCAAATTGCATGTCCTTCCTTCACTTAGATACTTTCTCAAGCTGCCGAGATGTGACCAATTATCATACCAGAAGGAGCAAGTTTGACCATTCCCTACTATTTTGTGGATCCAAGGATAAATTATTTCTCTTAGACTGAGCAGTTTTCTAACCAACCAAGAGTAGTTTTGTTTCTCTTTCATACTCCAAAATTTTTGAAAATCACCTTTTAATATCTCAGTTTTGAACTGTGCAACCCGAGAGAGAGCCACTCTTGAAGAAGAGCATCCACAAAAGTTTAATCACACATGCTATGTTCCATGATTTGAGCTCCCTAATACCAAGACCTCCTTCTTCCTTAGAAAAAGTAATTGTTTCCCAAGCCACCCTTGCCGTGTGATGGCCGTCCGTGTTTCCTTTCCATAAGAAAGCTCCACACAAAGAATTAATCAGGTTAGTACACTTTTTTGGTAAAATAAATGAGCTACACCAGAAATTAGTGACACCCGCGATGACCGAGTTTAGAAGTTGTAGTCTTCCTGCAAATGATAGTGATTTTGCTGACCAAGTATTGATTCTTCCTTTTATTTTTTGTATCAGGGGAGCACAATTAGCCATGGTGAGTTTCTTTGTGCATAAAGGGACTCCCAAATATCTTACTGGTAGCTCTGCATGTGTAAGTCCTGTTGCTTGGGTTATGGTGATAATCTCAGGTAATGAAAGTCCCGCAGTAAAGAAGCTTGTTTTGTGTAGACTTATTGTTAAACCCGATTTTTCTTTGAAGTCTTGTAGAGTCTGAAGGACATTCTGAATTGAACTTACAGATCCATCCATAAATATTAACAAGTCATCTGCAAAACACAAGTGAGTCAGCTTTGTTTTCATGCACTTAGGATGATAGCCCATACAACCTTCCTCTCAGCCTTTGTTTAAGAGAATAGATAGACAATTCATTGCTATGACAAAGAGGTAAGGGGATAAGGGGTCCCCTTGCCTTAGTCCTCTCTTTCCTTTAAAGTATCCATGTATTGTACCATTATATCCCACTGAGTAAGCCGGTGTACATATGCAAGCTTCCAACCATCTTAGAAAAATATTTGGAACTTCCAAGCTTCGCAAACATCCTAGTATGAACTCCCATTTGACCGAGTCAAAAGCTTTGGCTATATCCACCTTAATAGTGATTCTTTTTGGACCCTTTTTTAAGTGGTAACCTTGAACCACTTGAGCGCCTAACACCGTGTTTTCAATAAGCAGTCTTCCTTTGATAAAAGCTGTTTGGTTTGGCAAGATTAATGAAGGCAACATTGGTTTCAACCTATCCACCAAATAGCCTTCGCAATGATCTTGTAAGGAGTGTTACAACAAGAGATTGGCTGAAATCGCAATTAAAGAAGCACACAGGAACTTAGGCACTAGAGCTAGGATAGTGTTATTTGTTGATTGCGGTAAGAAGCCTGAGCTAAAGAAGGAGCTAATTGCCGAGGTGAGGTCCATTCCAACGACATCCCAAGCCGCTTTGTAGAAACCAGGAGAGAACCCATCCGGACCGGAGCTTTGTTTGAGTTAAGTTTGAACACAATCCTCTTTATTTCTTCGTAAGTGGTTTAGAAGACATTGACAATTTCAAAATTTCGGGACATCGAAGGAGCAAAGTTCTTGGAACCGGTTGTAGGGGAGAATATGTTGTGGAAGAGACGCGGGGATAGAATAGATCGAAAATGACTAATAGCAAGGGAGCTCATTTGAAGCGGATCCGAGATAGTAGAGCCATCAGGCAAGGAAAAACATCTGATAGCATTGTACGCGTTTCTTGCTTCTGTGGCCCTATGAAAGTATGATGTATTGTTGTCTCCTCTTTTAGCCATTGAACTCTTGATCTCTGTTTGAAATAGGATTCCTCAATTCCTTTAAGAAATATCCATTTTTGAAGGAGGTCTTTCTCTTGTTGAAAAATTGATGTTGAAGGACTGGTAAGTGCTTGAACCTGCACATACTTAAGCAAACAATTAGCCTCACTTACTCTCTTTTGAATATCTGAGAAATTTTCTTTATTAACGCTCTTTAGTGGAGTTTTTAACGATTTTAGGTTGTAGCAAAAGTCTCCAAGGTCCCGGTCATTGTTTTCCCTTGAGTTCCAATGCTCAGCAACAGTAGTCAAGAAGTCCGGATGTTTGGTCAAAAATTTTGTTTATAACTTGGTTAACGAGTTATCTAAAAAAAAATTGTTATTAAAATTCACGTTGTTGCATGCGTATTAGCTATTTGTTATCCATATGATAAATTCTAATCCATTTTCCTACATTTCATTGTCCTAAAAGATCCTTTTATATAAAGATTTTAATAGTTGCTTAAGTATAATTATATAGAGAAACTCACAAATTTATACACTTTCAACCCCTTTTTCACAAAAATACTCCTAATTTAATATTTTCACATATTTACACCCTTTCAAAATTTTAAAAGCTTGATTTAACTTTTAAAAAATTACCAAAATTAATTTTTTTTCATTTGGGTTCGCTAATTAATGTTTAGTGTATAATATTAAGGGGGTAGGATTGTTTGGGTAGAGTTTATTTGGATTTAATTTTGAGTGTTTTGGTGTAGTTTTGTGAAGTATTTTGGAAATGGTGTAGTTTTGTGAAATGTAATTCAAATGATGTAGTTTTGTGATTTTCCCATAATTATATGTATTTAGGTTTATAAAATAAATAAATAATAAGTATTTATATTAAGCATCAATGCTTATTTAAGCACTTTAATAAAGGTTTTAAGTATATTTAAGCACTTATATAAAACTTTTAGAATGCTTAAAATGTTTATGTATTTTGTTTGTACATTATACACACAAAAACTAATTAAATATTCTTAAACACTTTTTATTATTATCTTTTGATATACATGGTCTTAGTTCGATACACTAATTAATTTAAAACCTTTATTAAAAGACCCTCTAAACTATAGAGTATTTTTGACACAAAAAAAAAACTATAGAGTATAAACAGAGTAGGTAAGATTTGGCTAAGTTTGTGAATGATGAGCAAGTGTTACTGATCATAGGCTTGTGACTTGTAATAAGTCTTTACTTTTTATTTTGTTTTAACATGTCTTCAATTTTTATGTTAGGTGAAAGGGAAAAATTGCAAATTAAAACCTAAACTTTTGAGATTTCGACAAAAAAAACCTAAAGAAATTTGTGTTACAAAATAAAACATTAATTTAAATTTTGGACAAAATTAAACATTAATTTTTATTTTAAGCAAAAAAGCCCCTACCGTCAAACGGTGTTAAATATTTGACGGAAAACCAAAACACACCGTTTCGATATTGACTAGTTGTCAAACGGTCTCCTTCCTTCTTCGTCGTCTTCTTCTTCTTCTTCTTCACTGCGTAGCCAAGCTTCTCACCAATCTCCTTGGCCTTCTCCTCAACTTCCACGGCGGAGACTTTCGCCGTGAACCTCTTCTCCTTCTTCTTCTTACTCTCGAACAATCCTGAGAGATCTAATCCCGACGATAACGAGATCAAATCAAAAGTTGTTATCGAAGCTTCTAGAGACTTCTTGAACCAGTTTGTTCTCGTGACGGTTTCGATACTCATCCTTGTCTCAGGATTCGGATCTAGCATCTGATATATTATCGATTTCGCTTGTTTCGAGATCCAGCTCGGGAACCGATAATCTCTCCGGTGAATCTTCCGATACATCGAAGCTATATTGGAATCGTCGAAAGGCACGTATCCTACCCAAAAGAACGAACAAGATCACTCCGCAAGACCACGCGTCGGCTTTAGCTCCGTCGTATCCTCGCCGTGAGATTACTTCCGGAGCCGTGTGGCCGGCGTGCCGCAAGCCGTGTGGAGTAATCCGTTCGGAGATGCTCCGGTAAAAAGCGGATAAGCCGAAGTCGGAGACCTCGAGGTTACCTTGCTTGTCAGGAGGAGATTTCGCGGCTTCACGTCGCGGTGGGAGACGCCGTCTTGGTGAGAGAAGCGGAGAGCGGAGGCGAGTTGCGGAAGTAGCGACGCGCCGTCGATTCGGGGGAGGCGGCCGCGGCGGAGGACTTTGGAGAATAGCTCGCTGCGCGGCGAGCTCCATGACGAGATAGATCTTGGATTTGGTGGCCATGACTTCGTGGAGCTTCGAGGATGTTTGGATGGTGACGGAGACGGCGCATAGCGTCGATCTCGCGGATGATACGTGGCTCCATGCCCGATTCTATATGGTTCTCTTCTTCTCTATATGATTTTGACGGCGACGAGCTCGTCGGATTCGAAAGGGTGTGTTTTGGTTTTCCGTCAAATATTTAACACCGTTTGACGGTAGGGGCTTTTTTGCTTAAAATAAAACTTAATGTTTAATTTTGTCAAAATTTAAATTAATGTTTTATTTTCATAACATTTCTTTAGGTTTTTTTTGTCGAAATCTCAAAAGTTTAGGTTTTAATTTGCAATTTTTCCTAGGTGAAAGTGTTGACGTATACATTGTTAGTTAAATCCACGTCAGCATTAACTAGCCGTTAAACTTTCTTTATTGGACATAAACTCAAATGTCCCCTTCAAACTGTTTCTAATTGTCTGCAGCGTAGTTAACGGCAATATTGACGCCGTTAGTACCCTCTGTAGATGAAATTATCAGTTTTTGTCAGATAGGCGGGTCCAATATATATTTTTGTTCACGCGCTACATTATTATTTTTTTACAGTATTGTTATTATTAATTTATTACTGTGTATTTATTTGTGGAAGAAAAAATTTACAATTGTCTGCACACAATATATACAATTTTGGGAACTCGCAAGGGGTGATTTTCCCAACAAGCCTGCTTGGTGCAAAATAGCAAAGATGAGAGTTTTTTTTACTGCTAACGTGCGCGTCGTTTGTTTCTGAGGTCACGGAATCTAATGGAAGATCCCAATGTAGGAAATATTCACGTGCGGTATTTTGTTTTCGTCAAATGTCACGAGGGTAAATCACAACCGTTGATTTCTTTTATGCGTATGTAACGGCTAGATCACGTCTGTTACGTTTAGCATTAAAAAAAGAAAGCCCGTCCAATTGTTTATCATCAGAAACCAATATGAGCCTCTTGCTTTTTGGAGCCCACATAGTTTAATTAGTCACAGGTGTAAATTGCCACGTCAGAAAGCAATTTCAACGGTCCAGAAAATTTCGTGCCACTACCATTTACTTGTTCATAATTCGATACTCTCTTAAAGTTAAAAAGAAATATCATTTTAAAATGTCTAAATTGGTATTTATTTTTATGAAATAGCAAATGGAGAATTGAATTCCTTTTTCTCTTTCAACCCAACAAAAACCTTTTATTGTAAGATGTTAACTGATTTATTTTTACTATTTTTTACCCTTTGGGGTAAAACTAAGCTCTGCAAAATTTTAACTAACATATTTCAACTTGTCAGACAAATTCAATGATCATCCACTAGATTTTTCTGTTCCATTTTCATATTCTTATCCTTTAGAACAAAAGAACCCGAAGTTATAAATACATAAAAAGAAGTAGAGAAGTTTTATAATTTAGGAGAAAATAACCAAAGAAACAAATAAACACTTTACCAATTACCACTAATTTGAAATTTCCCACAAAGAAAACAACAATAAGCAGAGACATAAAAAAATACTAGAAAAGGCTCTGTTTTGTTCCTCTCCCAGATTTAACATTCACAATCATATATTCATACCAATTGTTGTCTTGTAACTTCCATCCTCTTCAACAATCCTGCAATCTCAGACTCCATCCTCATCTTCATGTTCCTGTAATCGCAATGCGAGTTCTCAAGTTTCTTGAGCTCCTCAAGCTTACTCCTCCTCCTCTCTTCTGTCTCCTGCAGACAAAGCCTTGCTAGCTTCTCCGTGTACTCTTCCTCCATCTTCTCAGTCTTCATCTCTATCATTCTCTTGAAACTCTCTGCCTCTATCCTCGCCTCGTCCGCTTTCTTCTGGAACATCCTTGTCTCTGCTTCCTTGATTCTCACCATGCTCTCTAAACTATCAAAGCTGTTCATCATTGCGTCTGCTAATGCAAAACTCTTCTTTTGATCCTTTGATGTTGATGGCGTCACCGATGCCTTGTCTTTTCTGTAGCTCGTCTCTGCTGTTACTGTCTGCTCTTTCGGCTCAGGAAATTCCGATACCGACTCTGCATCTGTGACAAGAGAAGTAAATAATCAAACTTTGACCTATAGAATCCGCAAACATGTTCATAGTCTTTCATCTAAGTCGAAAACTTACAGTTAAAGAACTGAATGATGAAGTTAGAGGCATCGATGGGCGATATCTGTTTACTCTCTAACTTCTTTACCATCTCATTGGCTTTGAGATGCAATGCTTTGCCTTTAGCATCATCACTTCCTCTAAAGACCTTTCTTACGCAATCAAGCTCCTTGATCAGAGTCTCGAGTCCCCAATTCTTGGCGCAACACACGAAAACATCCTTAACGAATCCAAACATCTCCGACTTGTGAGCGCACCCAATGCAATGGAACAGCATCTCGGTGGTACCACGAGGACCTTTCACGCTATGTCCCGGCTTGATAAGATTCTTCTGAATCCCACAAGCGGCGTGGCACCAATGCGAACACACATCACATCCAACCCAGCTACAAGTATTGCTAGCCGAATCGAATTTCAGACATACAGGACACATACAAGAGCTACAAAAGCCTTTGTTGTTAGAACAGATCTTGCATTCACAGTCATCAACAGGCAATAGACTCTTACAATTCACATTCCTACACCTCAAGAACATAAAGATCTCTACAAGTTCGTTCATGGGGATTCGGATTTTACCAGAGAGGAAGTACTTGAGACCTGTTCTTACAGCTACAAGGATGTCTAGCTGATCCTTGACGCATTTCGACAACGTATCTTTGTTAAGATCTGATCTTTTGTCTATCTGGCTCTGTAGATTCGTCAGCTTCTCCTTCTTCTCCGGCGAATCAATCAAGTTCCTCAAGTACTCTTTAGCTGATTCAAGGGTTTCATCAGCCATGCCTTGGATGATCAAAGCAACGGAAGAGATCGATTCCGAAACGATGTCGTATAAGACCCTCTCGGATCTGGCCGAATCGGATTCTTCTGTATTGGGTAAGTTTTTCTTCCTGGAATCGCCGGAGATCGCGACGGCTTCCATCCCCGGACGAGCTGGTAGCTCGGAAGGGAAGAAGGAGTAATCGGAGGAGCTCGAGGGTTTGCTGAAAATCGGATTGCTGGCTAAAGCAACGCCTTCGCCGATTGGTCTGAATCGGCTGTGTACAGATCCGTTGGTTCCTTCGCCGGCGCACCAGATATGGTCGTCTTTACCGACGGAGCAATCGAAATCGGTGGAGTTTCGAGTCATGGAGCAGCTTATGTTGTGAGAGAAAGGGTGAGATCCGGAGTAAGACATCGACGGAGCCGTCGCCGTGAAATCGTTGGAGAAGGAAGTCGTCGTACGCTCGCTGTTCGCCGTCAGTCTCGGTCTTTTGACGGCGTTCGACGCCGTTAGAGAGAGAGAAACGTCGGGAAGAGCTAGAGAGAGATTCAAAGTTTCGATTTTGTTGACTTTCTTCTCCTCTTCTTCTTCTTCGTCGTCTTCATTAGCCTTACGCTTAGAAGAATTAGGACCGGTTTCTCTTAAATTGAAGAAATCTCTCTCCACCCATTTCTCATCGTAGCTCGGGTTCTCAGAAAAGGTCACAGCTTCTTTCCCCTTTTGACCAAGATTCTCGGCGGCGATTTTACCGGAAAGCTCGCGATTTTCGCAGAGATAGCTAAGAGTGAGCTCGTTTCCTGATCTCGGCGATGATTTCGAAGAGAACCCATCGTTGTTATTGGACCTTACGCTGAGAAAATCGACGCCTTGATTGTCTTTGTTAAGATGAGCGAATCTAGGCTTTGATGTTTTGGTCCGAGAACACTCTCCGTCTCCGGCGAGATCTTTCTCTCCGATCATAGTGTTGAAGAGAGAGAATCAGAGAATAAAAGTTTGGTCGTCTCCACCTCAATGGCTAAAGCAGAAAGAACTTGAGAGACTCGAGGGTATATATGTCATTAACAATTTCAGAGAATAATAAGTTAACGGCTGTTTCTTTTGGGCTCAAAGTGTTCACACGAGTCACGAGACGCGGTTTTTCGTCTTGTTTCAATAAAGTTGCATCGTTCCTATTTTAATTTTATTTGAATTTAATTAGCGAAGTTTAAAGGCTGTTGATAAAAATAAATTAAGCTAAATCAAATACTTCGAAACATTTTTTTGCCAGCAAATCAAATGAATTAACATCCCAAAAAAATATTAATTGGCTAATAAAAATATTGTCAACTTTGTTATCGGAATCAAATGTATATTATATCAGGTTATTTACGTCTCAAAAATATGGGATATATAAAAAAAAAAGAATAGACAGTAGACCATGGCCGAATAATATCAAACTAAAAAAAGTCAACACGTTTACGTATTATTGATGCCCAACTTGTCATATATACTTACTTTTGTTTTGTAAATTCTATTTTGCCTTAAGATATAAATTAATACATTTTATTTCTCATTTAAAGTTCATTTTTTCTTATCACTACAATTCACTTACAAAACGATAACGGTAAATAGATTACTTTTAAGTTTAAATCATAGTTACGCTATATAAAAATTGATCCTACATGGAAAGCAAGGAATAAAGATATATTTACAAAAGATAAAGATTTCCCACATGAGATTGTGGAGCTTAACAATAGAAGAAGCATCTTGGAGAGAAGCGAACAAAGAGAAAGAAAAGGAATCATCCGATATAAACACCATGATCCCGCGTACACTTAGGACGGAAACTTTAAGTTCTCCAAACGGAATAGTGTGTCTCACAGATGGTTCATGGACTAAGACGGATGTATCGAGTGGACTTGGATGGGTAGTCAAAGAAAACGGTATTGTCATAGTAGAAGGAGCCAAAGCCATAAATCGATGCCTATCTCCATTACACACAGAAATGCAAGGTCTCCTTTGGGCAATGAGAAGTCTCCTGGAGCTCGAAAGACTTGAAGCTCGGATCGCTACGGATTGCTTAGACTTGATTGCAATGACAAAGACTCCTTCGGATTGGCCGGCTTTCAAAGCGGAGTTGAGCGATTTTTCTTATCTAGTATCTCGTTTTGGTCTTTGTAATCTCTTTTATGTACCTCGCTTGGATAATTTCCAAGCCGATAGATTGGCCAAATTGGCTAGATCACGAGGTCCTAGTTATACCCATGTAAGATCATCGGCTTCGGCCCCGATCTCTCTAGAAGAAAGTAGTTAGTGATGAACTTAATAAAATGGGTTTGGTTGACAAAAAAAAATATTGATCCTACATAAGCTAATGTCCATCCATACAGAATCAAGAAAAATAACTATGTACAACAAAGACATATTCAACAACATATCAAAACACCAAATTTTGTGCAAAACTTTTACCAAAACAAATATTTAGTATTTTTTGAATAGTTTCCCACCAAATTTGGTTATTTTTAGTTTTTGTTCATTTGTTATTGAACTATTTTATATAGTTTCTCCATGGAAATCTGTTGATAATGACTTGCGAAACGCATTCCAGATTTTTCATTAGATTGCGTTGTAAAGTTTGTCAATCAACATGCAACATGTTTACTTCTTCATAGATAACACAATTGTTTTTTCAAATTTATAACATATAAACCAAAAATATTCATTTTTTATGAATATAGTTTGGGATAGTAGCATTGCTTCCATGAAAAAATGAAATTTCGGAAAACATTAGATAAATCCACCATAACAAACCCTGCTATAATTGTACAAAATATCTCTAGAGTCTAGAGAATATAGATACAAAATCTAAATATCATCGTTATCTTTCTCCTTCAACAACATAAAAATATTGTTAAACAACAATTAATTTATTCAAAATAAGTTTTTATCATATTATTATGAATGAAAATTTACCTCGATTTTGGGATCAATTGCTAGTAGATTTTACATTTATGGAGTAACGTTTGCATATATTTAGGAAATAAACATACTTGATATGCAAAGATTTACTCCATATATTAAAGGTTGTTTTCAATTTTTGCTCGAAGCCCATATGATACAACAAATATTCGGCCCATTGTTGAAGCTTCCTTTTAGTTTTCTATGAAGCCCAAAACTTGTTCAACAACGATGAAAAGCCCAATATTAAATGTTTTTTCTTCTTTTCAGGTAATACTAGGAATTTACCCGCGGTAAAAATTTACGTAATAGAAAAAATATTTATTGGTAAAAACAATGTGTAGTACAAAATGAAATAAAAAGAATTTGTATCTCATGTGATCCGCGTTAAACGCGGAGTTTAAATTTGAAGTATATATAGAAAATATATTGTATTTTGGATTTTATAATGTTTTATTTACAAAAATTTATTACTATTACTATTTTAATATTTATCATCGAAAAAGATTATCATTGCCATTTCGATGTTGAATATTTACCTTTACGTATAATTTACTATTTATCATTAAAAAACAATAACTACATAGTGTTTTGAAACTTTGCATATATGACGTTTAACAATGAAAAGTATGTCAATCCAGTCTCTATTTGTCATAAAATCGGGCTATTAAAACCTCGAATATAGAAAACCACTGGATTTTCGGGGGCTCGAGTCAATTTTCTGCTCAAGTTTTGTCATTTGACATGAACTTTGATGTTTAATACAATTTTACGAAATAATATTGTTATTTATAAATGAACAATATGTTTTATCATTCTTTTGTGCGAGAATATAACATACAAACATTATGAAAATTATAAAATTGTGTTTTTTCATTAGTTTTTTAAATATTTTAAACATATTTTCTAGGAAAGTTTAATCACTCTTTCATATCTAAACTTATTCGGAAATTTATTGTTCAAAGTTTGGGAACTGGTGGTTCAACCGATGAGTCGGGTAAATTGTGTGTTCATGTTTTTTCATTTGACATGAATTTTGGTGTTAAATACAATTTTACAAAATAATATCGTTATTTATAAATGAACAATATGTTTTATCATTATTTTGAACTCAATGTAATAGAATATAATATATGAATATTAAGAGATCTATTAGAAATTATAAAATTGTATTTCTTATGAATTTTTTGATATTATATTTTATGGGTTTTGCAACATTTTTTAATATTATCCTTTTATTATGTCAATTTAAGTCATTTTGTGTTAAATTTGGGCTTTTTGTTTTGGACTTTTTGGTTTGGGCTTTTATGAATTTTTAATAATGTGAGATCAAAAATGCTCAGGTGATAACACGTGTAATTTTAGAATGATTTTCAGTTTTCGTCTTCTGTATTAATAGTATAAGATCGTAGTTTAATATTTTCCTAAATTGAGAGCAGGAAGGGGTAGTTACTACTTACTACAGTGATTTTCTTAAACTATAAACTACCATTAAACGATCTTACAAAACAAACAAAAAATACAGCAAAAGCGTTTCGAAAACGCAGCACAATGAAACGCTAGTAATTTGGCCAACGCACATGAACATAATAACACCCAACGGTTGTCATGTTTTTAAGGGGGTGATGATGACATAACGATGTCGTTTAGTTGTGTATACACCGCATCCACAAAACGCTGCGTTTCCACAAGAGGCTTCTCCATGGCTTCCTTTAGTTCCCTTAGAGTCGAGCAATACGCTTCCTAATTAAACATATAAATAAAATTTATAATTTCATACGTATCAATATCATAAACATTAATGAATTTATACGTATCAATATTATTATTATTAATTTCCTAACAAAAACCAAACTTAAAATAGGTAACATGTAAAATAGGAGGAGAAGAAGAACCATGAATTGATCAAGTTCTGAAGTGGAAGTAGTTTCTTGGGAATCGAGAGAGAGTTTGGTTAGGTCAAGATTATCCGCCGTGTTATTTATCTCCGGCGAGTCAAAGTCGCCGGAACAAATCTAAAGTCGTGGTTGGTCCAAACACAAATATATAAGAGTTCAATATATATTCAAAAATAAATATATTTTTTTTTTTAAAAAAGAGAGAGATCAGAGAGGGACCTTTACACAAGTGAGATGTGAACGAAGAAGAAGGCCATACAAAGGGTGGCTTGAGATTCTCTTCTTTAGAATCTCTTCGTCTTCTTCTTCTTCTTCTTCTTCTTTTATATTCTGATGAGTAACATCATGTTTCATGTTTTGTAAGGAACTGTTTTTGTCTTCCTTGACCTCCATGTTTCACTATTCTATCTTACACAAGCTCTACAATATATAGTAGATAAATAATTATATATGCACGCGTAAGTATAATTTGAAGACTTGAAGTTGTGAAGCTAGGGTTTTTAACTAAGATTACTTTTTGGTCTGTTTATTGTCGGTCTTTTAAGACTTGTTGCTTTACAGTTATTAATTATCCCAATATTTATTGTAAATTACAAACATGTGTATATGGAAATAATATATAAATTAGTTCTTAGTCAATGGTCACACTTTTTGAAATATAGAGTAGTCCAAAGTAAATTATGAATAAAGAGAAATTAAATAAATGAAGTATTAGAAGAAGAAAAAAAAAAAGGAGAGGTGAAGTGAAGTGAAGTGAAGAGAACAGTGTGGAGGCAGAGAAGGATATGAAGAAAAGAGTGAAGCATTTTATAATTGCTTACGAAAGCACTTTGAGTCAGACTGTCCATAAATAGATTTATGCACAAGTTTCATTGTTTCCTTTTTTTACCCTTTTTTTTTTTCCTTCCTCTCTCTCTCTTTTGTTTTTCTACAATATTTTTAAATTTACTAGAATACCTAATATATTTTTTAAAAATATATAAATTAGCCTAGTTAATCATATATCAGATAATCCGTAATCTCAATATTCTATATACATCAGTTATTTTAAAAGTGTAAAACTTGCAATTAAATTTAAATAAATCTCAGTCACAAACTTACAACTTCATAACAATATTTTTAACTTCAAAATTTTTGTCACCATTTTTTTCTAAATTAAAATCATACATCATTTTTTATTTACTACAAATAAATATATTAAAAATATTCGAAGCTTACTCATTATTTGAAATCGTTTTATCAAGTTGCGTTAGTAAGATATCAAAAATCTGTTTTTCAACAAAACTGATGAGACGACGATCATTTTTCATTTGGTTTAATTATTTAGCGTTTAAAATTTAATTTTGAAGCGGTTAAAATTTAGTTTTGAGAGTTTAGGGTGTAATTTTAAGATTTTAAACTACAATAAAATCTTTATATATTAATACTCTATATGTTAATACCTCTATATAAGAATAGTTTTCATGGTATTTTTGGTTGTCTCAAAATTATTAAGTTTTGTTAAACTAAATGGGATTTTACTTTAATTTTTTACGATAAATTTTATTTGATTAATATTTGGGAGAATTATAAAACTACACCATTTGAATTATATTTCACAAAACTACATTATTTCAAAATTACTTCACAAAACTACCTCTAAACACTCAAAATTAAATCCAAATAAACCCTACCCACACAATCTTATCCCCTTAATACTATACCCTAAACACTAATTAGCGAACCCAAATAAAAAAAAAAATAATTTTGGTAATTTTTAAAAGGGTAAATCAAGCTTTTAAAATTTTGAAGGGGTGTAAATTTGTGAAAATATTGAATTAAGTGTAGTTTTGTGAAGGGAGGGTTGAAATTGTGTAGTTTTGTGAGTTTCTCTTAATATTTATATTTTTAATATACTAGAGAAGTGTAAATAAATTTGGTTTATTAGTCTAAATTGAATAAGAAAAATACTTATAAATTAATTAAGCTAAGAGATTTTAGTTTTTAATTATCTTAAGTTAGACCATTATTTAACGAAACTTACAGTAGGATAATTCAAAAAATGTCGTGAATATAAAAAAATATAATGAAAAACAATAAAATCGAAGAAGGAAAGTAGAGATAAATATAATAATAATCATAAAACATAAAATAAAAGTAGAGAATTTGAAATCTTACCATAAAATAATATAATAATGATGTTAAAAACTGAAACCGGAAGTAGATAATTTAAAATTGTACCACAAAATTTTCTTCTTCATCTTCGGATTTGTAAGAGATAAAATTTTAAAAATTTTCAAAAGAAAAAAAATTAGAAGTAATCATCTATTATTTATAAAAATCAAAAGACATGATTAAAATACGATCGAAAGACTTGACTTTTTTGTAAAATAGTTACATAAAAAAATGAAAGAACACAACTTTATAAAGACACTTTTATGGAGCACACCTCTTTAGAATTTTTTCAGATAATAATAATCATAAAAACGGAAAATGAAAGTAGAGAATTTGAAATCGTACCACAAAATAATATAATAATGATGTTAAGAGACATGATCAAGAGCCCTTTAGAATTTTTTCAGATTTTTCAAAAGACATGATCAAGAGATACGATCGAAAGACATGACTTTTTGTAAAACAGTTACATAAAAAAAAGAAAAAACACACCTTTATAAAGACATTTTTACGGAACACACCTTTAGAATTTTTTCAGATTTTTATTATTAGAAGATCATTAATAGTAGTATTTGCTAAAATGGATTGGATCGTAGTCACAAATGATTAGGAATGCCATATAGAAAAGAAGTGAATTAATTAAACAGCTTTCATATAAGTGGGTTGAGTTTAGTTATGTTATACATTTGTATAATTAATATTAAATTTGGAGGAGATAGATCAACGAAGCTTGAAAACAAAAGAGTATCAGAAGAGAGAACAGTGAGAAAAATCATAAATAATAATAGAACTGTTGCATCAATGGGACAGTTCCCATTTTTTGATCAGTTATTATGTATTTGCCAGTTTTGGAGCCCCAAACCCTAATTATTGATCTCTCGATTACGACATGTCGTACTATCTACTTTCTTCATTATTTTCTCCTTTTAAAAAAATCAATTATTTTCCCATTTTTCTCGAGTAAAAAACAAAAAAATTACACTCCTCTTTTCTACTTTTTCACATCCTCAATTATTACGACCATATTTTTTTTTTTTTTTTGTTAAGCCAGAGGTTCTGAGTCGAAACCCATAATCCCCTAGGCCCGCGACCAGCCTTTGATAATACCAATTAATGGCGTAAATCATCGCTCCCAACGCGGTTCGAACTCAGGAGCACAACATCACCAACGACTGCGCTTAACCGACTGAACCAACTCGTCGTTGGTATCATACTTTATTTATTGTTTTAATTAAGTTTCTGTTATTGTTGGGTTTAAGTTTATTTTCTTACGAAATTTGAGTTGTATGTTTTATCATGAACAATAGTGTTTTGAAATCTCTTTAATCTGCACAAAGGCACATACTTTAATCGCTGTGTTCTATGATTTTCATATCTACTCACAGAAGACAAAGATCATGAGATGTAATTTTATTACAGAGAATGCTTAAGCAGATGCATAAACTTCACCTTAGTCTTTTACCTTTACTTGTAAGCAGATGCATAAACTTCACAAGATTTCTCTGAGCAGAGCTTATAAACTTCTGAGAGTCTAAGTACTCTTCAACGACTATATCATACCAACACACAGGGCAATGAAAGTTGCCTTCTTCGTCAACGTTAACCTCACATTTCAAACATTCCTTGTGAACTTTTGACGCACACTCGCTTCTGCTACATATCAACAATGTTCCTCCTTTACCACATTTCCAGCATAGATTCTTCGGTCTTGTTTTAGACCTCGAAGGAAGAATGTTAGTGCACGTGTTTGTATTCTTCATTGTCTTGATCAAACCTTGACTTTTAACCATCTCTGATTCATCATCATCACTTACACTGATCAACCAGATTCCCTCTTTTGTACATTTTACATGTGCATCCTCTGGTGGAACGGTCTTACCAGTAGTATTACCGTTGTTAATGGGTTCATTGGTTATGTCTTGATCGCTCTCTGTATCGCCATTGATCATAACTACTTCATCTTTTTGGTTGGTGTCCATTGGCTCATCTTCATCGTCGCTGAGAATGTCTTTATCCTTATCGTTTATGTTCTGTTCCAAACAGCCAAGTACTTGCAGCTCATCTGTTGTCTCCTCCATGTCTACTGATCTATCTTCTCTAAAAACAGGATCATTCGCTACCACAGGAGAATCTGGACTCGTTAGATTCTCCAGTAAACTCATATCTCGTAGCTACACAATCCAAACAAAGAAAGAATTGTTCTGTTTCAATACTTGATTAGGATTTAGGCATCATTCCTTCTACTAGAAAAGCATGAAACAAAAGGAAAATAAAAGTTATAAGGAATAATTCATTACCTTCTCAAGTGCACATTGCTGCAAACACATGTTCTTATGAGCGATAAACGGAAGAACATTGAACTTTGATAGCTCTGGCATACCTGTTCGCAGTTCTGATAATTGAATCTACCATTCATGGGAAACAAAAGAAAACAATAACAAAACCAATATTAATTCTACTACATGCTAGTCAAGTTATTTAACAGTTTCTCCATACCTCTTTAAGAATTGCTCTGAGAACATCAGCATTACTCATAGACACATCAAACTCAACACTTTCTTCTGAAGTAGAAGCAACATCAACACTCATAGGACAATTCTTGTTTGGATCAAACATACACTCCAAGATTCTAAGAGACAAGACTTCATCAATCCTCCTACCGTAAACATTCGGGTATTGGGAGCCCATATTCATCACATCTGAAACAAAGAGAGACTGTTCCTGTTAACAATCTGCTCTTAAACATACACAAAAACCATGGAACCCATGGGTGTTTTTCGGATACACTTTACCGTGTATGCATCGTAAGTCCTTGAGGAACTTTGCTATATACTCAATACACCATAACCATTCAGCAAATTGTGGAGATCGAGAAGAGTACTCCTCCATCACTTCCTCAAGGCTCAAATCAGAAGATTTAGAGCCACCATCGTAATCCATCGAAACCTATGTTTACGAAAGTATAGACTACAGAGTCACGAAGAAACCCTAGATTTCAACAATGATTGATCAAAAACTATCAAGTTCTTGAATCGCCTATACGATATCGCTACAAGTTCGACAAATCAACAATAGGCTCAAAATCGACGACGAATCGAGAGTTATAAGTCAAATTTCGCGCGGAATAGTTCAGAATTGGAGGAGAAGAAGAAGAAGAAGAACACAAACCTCATAAATGGAGATACGCCGTTCGTCACCGATACTTGTTGATTTCTCCGATCTCCCGCCTTGGATTTCAAATTTTGCGAAGTCGGCCACTTTTCTCCGGTCACATCACAAAGCGTGTTGGAGACGATTATCATTTATATGTAGCTGAAGACGAAAATACACTGTAGTTTGGGCCGCAAATGGGCCTTGCTTGTTTTGCTCTGTAACTGATCTACACCGTTCAAATCTTTAGTGAAATCTTAATCGTCAAAATAATTATATTATTTTCTAGAAAGGCTTGGGCTATTAGTTAAGAGTCCATTTAAAAGTCAAAAATATAAAGAAAAACGCGTCGCCAGAAAAACTTTATCCCTAAGCCATTATTTGTGAAGTGATTTTCACAAAAATGCTTAGGTGTCAGCACGACATTCAATTTCAGCAAAAAAAAATGATGACATGGCGTTATTATTTGTTTAAAAATGATAAGTAAAAGATGACATGTTAAATTCAATATAACGATTTGTTTTCAAATAGGTTAAAATCTAATAACTCAAAATCAAATGGGTCAATAAATAATCATGTGAGCGGCGAGCCGTCGCATCTATGAGTTAGCTCATATATATACACACACAAATAATCAAATGGACATTATTTATGAAGTGATTTTTGTGAAAAATCCTACGTGTCAACACCACAATAAGTTTTAACAAATTAATTGTGACATGACAAAAAAATCTTTAATAACCAATCAAAAATGTGACATGGAAAAAACATTTATTAATAGAAAAAATAAAAAAGGCTTTTAAGGCGTAATAACTATAATAAATTTCAAACATCATTTATGGAAAAACAAATGAAATAAAAAATACTTTAAAATATAAATTCAATTTTTTTAAAAAAATATATATAGTACAACAAATATAGAAAAATGTAATAAATTTTTATTGGTTAAAAAAGTCAAAACGCATTAAATTTTTCAATCAAAAATTAAAAAGAATAAACCGATGGAATAATTTTTTTTTTAAAACCATATTTATTATGAAATGGATATAACAATAAATCTCAGTATTAAAATGTTTAACGTCACCACAACCCTATAAATATACACCGCATATTAATGGTGAACCGGATCTAGATATCCGTTTTTTAAGATATCTGGATTCGCATATGACTAAATCCGTAAAAATGACTCGAATTCAGATCCATTTGACGAATATTCGGTCAGAGAATACCCGATGACTTTTGAAGGATATCTGGATCCGTTTATGTGAATACTTTTATTAATATATTTCTACAAAAACTGAGTGGAGTTGAAATAAAAATTTGAAATATTTTATATCCAAAACTAAAAGTAAATCAAATTACATATATTCTTATATTAAACCTTAAATATAATTATCCACTTTTACGTAAAACTTTATTATTTTCAAAATTTATTCATCGCGCATGGCGCGAGAAATTACGTAGTTAAAATGTTATAAAGTAGTACGATATGCAAACCAAACTATATGTTAAATTTAATGTGATATTTTTGTTTGTGTTTTGGGTGTATATACCGACAGAATGATAATAATATGCGTTATTTCTTATGCGTGTACGCGATTTTGTTAGTCACATCAACTAAAATGGTGTGTGTGTGAAAACATAGGTAAATAAGAAGAATAAAAGAGGCAACTTCTCATGTTTTTTCTGTAGATGTTTTAAATTATGCAAGAAAGTGACATTGCTATATATCAAAAATTCATAAATAAGTGTGACATGTTCATATTTGTGTATCGAGTTATTTTGACCGTGCTGACTACTTCCCCTCAAGAAATATATCGTTGATTTGACTTGTTGCATTTTTAAGTAAATTCAACGAAGAGATAATACAAACAAAGAACATACTACTAGTTAGTTAAATTTTCAAACCGCTATAGATAATGTTTTATGTTAAATTTAAAAATAATCACCGTTACATATAATTTATTTACGTGTGTTTCTACGAAAGACTTCTTCGTAAACGATGCTGTTATTCGTCCTTTTCATACTTTTATATTCAACGCATAATAATTAAGTTATGATTAACCAACATTACAAACTAATAATTAATTTCCTTTTTCGGTCTCATTAGACCATCTCCAAAGTATTTCCCTATCTCTATCTCTAAAATAGAGGAACTCAATAATAGAGCTGCATTTTTCTTTATTTTTCTCCAATGTATTTCTCTATCTCTATCTCTAAACAAGAATATTCTATAGAAGATTATATTTACATTTTACTATAACATCTTTTATTTATTAAAAGTTGCAAATTAACCTAATTAAGTTTAATTTTCGCAAAATCTTTATAAAATTATTATATTATTTAAGTGTAAAAATTATTATATGTAATAATACATTACACAATACAAATATGGAATGAATAAAAATATTTACATAAGTTTATATGTCTTTTTATAAAACTTTATATAATTTATTTTTTATAAATAATAATCTAAATTTTTGAGTTAATATTTATAACTTGTTTTTAATTATAATTATAAAATTTAAATGATTATTTTGAAAATTAAAAACAGTTTTGAATTTAAAACATAAAAAATGACATTTTTATATATTTTAGTTATAGTTTATATAGAAGAGATAAATTAAATGACTATTATGCAAATAAAAAAGTTTGTCTCTTATTATAGAGGAAAATATAGCATTCCTCTATATATAGAGGAAAATATAACAATCTCTATTTTAGCTGAGAAAATAGAGATGAGTTGGAGCAAATGTTGCTCTATAATAGAGATTAAAGGCAAATATAGAGTGGGTTGGAGATGCTCTTATATATATATATATATACCCTTTGTTACCAAAGACACGCAGGCTTTAACTACGAGAGGAAGCAGACATGAACAGAGTCGATAACGCCGGCGTAGATATTGTTGAAACGGCGGTTAAAAGTCTCGGCAAAGGATTCGATTTAACGGCTGATTTCCGGTTTAAATACTGCAAAAACGGCGACGGAGATAACAGATTGGTCGTTCTCGACGAAACACAAAACAGAGAATTACATATTCCCGGCTTCGGAGTTTTTCAAAATGTCTCCGTCGATATAAACTGCGACAAAGGAGAACGAACTCGATTCCGTTCCGACATTCTCGATTTCAACAAGGTCCTTCAATTTATACTTTTCTTCCTTAATTTCACCCAAACTTTTTTAATAAAAAAATTGTTGTTATTATTCGAAATTAGATGTCGGAGTATTTTAATCAGAGATCGTCGATCGCCGGAAAAATACCGACGGGGAATTTCAACGCGACGTTTGGGTTTCAAAGCGGGTCTTGGGCCACTGACGCCGCTAACGTTAAGTCTTTAGGTCTAGACGCGTCTATAGTAACGCTGTTTAATCTGCACATCTATAATCCGAACCGTTTGCGTCTCACTGATCGCGTTCGAAACGCAGTTCCGTCTTCATGGGACCCGCAATCACTGGCCAGGTAAATTATAAATGATTCTGTTTACATTTTTTTTAAAGTTTTGACTAATTCTATTGCTATCTGTTATTGTTTGAATATTAAAAAAATCATTTGTCAACGTTTCCAACTACATATTTATATGATCATCCCGAAAAATCAGGAAGAATCTTGATTTTACTATTGATATTTTTTTAATCGAATTTTAAGATTTTTTAAAAGAACATAAACATGCCTTGAATAATAGTAAACTGAAGAACTGAAAATAATTTTGCAATGACTTTGAAAAATGATATAACTAAAAACAACTTGATATATAATAGGCTAATTAGTCAACACATAATATTTAGAATAGTTGATTCGTAGTAATCAATTAAAATTAAAAAAAGACAGGTTTATAGAGAAGTATGGGACACACGTAATAACGGGTGTGAGCGTAGGAGGACAAGACGTGGTTGTCGCGAGACAAAACAAAACTTCTGATCTCGACACTGACCTCCTCCGTCAACATCTCTATGAGCTTGGTGATCAATTGTTCACTGGCTCTTGTCTTCTCTCTTCTCGTAGGCCCAATAAGGCCCATTATCAACCAAACTCACAACCTAAAGTAAGCCCAAATTTAAGTCGATTAATCAACTTACCATAGTAACACAACTTTTTATTATTGTGTTTATATAATTAGAGTTTTGGATATTTGCAGTATCCAGAAGCTTTTAATGTATTTGATGATAAACAAACGGTAGCTTTCAATAATTTCTCAATAAACTCAAAAGATGTAAGTGAATCTTTCAAATATTATTAAACAAACAACTTGTGTCACGAGAAAGAATTTAAACTTACTATAAGAAACACAAATTTGGTGCATTGCTAGGGAGTAACGGTCATATGCGCGAAAAGAGGAGGAGACGGAAGAGCAAAGAGCCATAGTGAATGGCTAATAACGGTCCCGGATAAGCCCGACGCGATCAACTTCAGCTTTGTACCGATCACATCGCTACTTAAAGACGTACCTGGCTCTGGTCTACTCTCTCACGCCATGTCTCTCTACCTAAGATGTAAAACTTAGTTATATCTCTTTTTGACTATAGTTTTTGGTAAATGACATAAGGGGGCTAATATGGTAATTTTGAATCAGACAAGCCGCCAATAATGGACATAGAGTATTTTTTGGATTTTACTGGGCCAAGAACATGGGCTCCGATTCATAACGACCTTCCTTATGGTGCGGCGCCAAATATGGCTTCGGCGTATCCGTCTCTTCATATCAATTTTATGGGTCCCAAACTATACGTTAACACCACTCCTGTACGTTATTAATCAACTTCTAGATTCTTGCTTATGCTAGTTTACACGTGTAACAAAAAAAATTAAATGTTTTATTAATTGTTAAGGTGTTTTTTTTTACCCGGTTTAGGTGACTAGCGACAAGAATCCAGTAACCGGAATGAGATTGTTTCTAGAAGGCAAGAAATGCAATAGGTACATTTCTTTCTGAAACATACCATATGATTATTAATAGATACGTTTTAAATTAACAATCTATTGAATTTTATACTCATTAGGATGGCTATACACTTGCAACATTTAGAGCATACAAAGACAAAGGTCGGGGAAAACATCACAGACGATCATAAATGGAGAGGCTCCGACCAAATAGAAGACAACAATCGCTACTTCGAACCTCTTAACGGTAAGAAATTCTCGCACGTGTGTACAGCTCCGGTTAAATACGACCCAAACTGGACTACCACCACAACAACAACAAGAACCAAAACTCCCCAAAACGACGCCGTGGCATACATAGTCACCGGAGCACAGCTAGAAGTAAAGAAACACGGCTCAAAATCAGTCCTACATCTCCGTCTCCGATTCACCGGAGTCTCCGATCACTACGTAGTTCAAAAAGATTGGGTGCACGGACCAGGAACTTCTCGAAAATCGGGAATATTCTCTTCCATGAGCTTACCTTTGACTAGTGGCAGTGTTCATCATAACATGGTCAGCAACAATGACAAAAACGACGTTGTTTTGGACTCTGGTATTTTTCCGGGAGGACCTCCTGTTCCGGCCAATAACAAGATAGTTAAGTTCGTTGATCTCACGCAGATATGTCGAGGACCGCAACATAGTCCGGGTCATTGGTTAGTCACTGGAGCTAGGCTTTATTTGGATAAAGGGAAACTTTGCTTGCACGTCAAGTTTGGTCTTCTACATCGACAACGTTTTCTTGCATCTCCTTAGAAAAACAAAACAATGTTTTTTTTTTGTGTGTACACGACATATACAAAGGATGATTTATTGATTTTGAAGTGTGTAGGGTATATATATATATAGACTGTGTATGTGTGTTTGATGGGCCTGGAATGCGTTTAGCTTTAGTTTTGGTTTAATTCGCTTAAACCAATTTGAATTGGACTGATGTCTCTTTGTGAGTTCTAACTTCACACCAAACATTTTGTCCATAAAAGAAACTCACAAGTCACAACCAAAGTTTTATTACTCAAATTCAAATGCAGAACTTGCCTAACTGCTCGAGCGTCTCCCTTCGCTGACGCCTACCAACATTCGCCTTCTTGATCCTCACAAGCTTATCCGAAACGCACCACGCGAAGCTCAAGAAATGGTCGCGGTTCAAACCTTCATTATAAACTCCCCAGTAACTTTTATGGTACGTCACATGATACCAAGCCGACGCCTTTGCAGATTCATCAAACACTTCTTCTTCTTCAGCAGCGTTGAACCACGACAAAGCTTCTTTCCTCAGCGACCGAACCGCCCTTCCTATAGATTCCGCGTCACGTCTCTTGGTGAAAGACTTAGACATCCTCATGATACCACCACTAAGTATCTCAGCCTCTGTCTTAATCCCATAGTAATCCATCAAGTTACCTAATTTGTAATCATAGTTCCCCTTGTGGAAGAAAGCTTCGTCAATATACTCCTCAAATCCCTCAGCTTCCATGTCCTTATCATAACATTTTGATGCCACTTCGAGAGTAAACGATTTGATGGAGATCAGCGCTGGAGCTCGTTCTTTCACCGTTCTGAAAAGCTTACCTATCACGTTATGGGACTCGTAAGTCGGTTTATCCGGTTTCTCCATGAAATCAGGATACTCTTTCACATAGAGATGCTGTGGTATCTCGGCCGCAACACCGGTTTTTGGGAAATCCACGGCGATTGAAAACTTTTGTGCAAGCTCAAGGCATGGTCTACTAAAGGCCTTGTCTGGTTCTTTATCCGCAAAGGCGGTGTGAGCGTTTGCAATGACTCCTAGACTATCATTGACAATGTAGTTCGTGAAGTACTCTTCGATCTCCTCAATAGTGACATCATGATCCAATATTTGAGGTGGTTCAGGTGTGTAGTCCATTGGTTCAGATGTTCTTGGTGGAATCAGTTCAGGATCCCAACATACAAAGTATATGTCTCCATCTAAATCACTACCCGAACACTCATTTGGGTGCGGCCTACACAACACGAGAAAAACACAAGATTCCATTCAAAGTCCAAGACTTTTATCGAAAAAAATCAAGATTAGGAAAGAATATACCTTGGGCCCTTCTGCGGGAAAACAACGCAGTCCACCATGTGACTCAAATCCGGGACCTTGACAGCCTGAAGAACACGCACATCTCCAGGATGCAGACAAGGGTTTTTAGCGACAACAACGGGTCCGGTGAAGCTGTAAATGTCTCCTGGCTTGGTGGGATCTGTAAACTGCACGACCACCTGACCGTATTCCAGTGTTTTGGTCTCGTCCATGCATCCCATCATAGATCTTCCACGAGGAATGTAAATCCTCGTTTTCGTCCTTAGCTCCAACAACTTAGAGGCCCTGAAATTCTGAAGCATCATCGAGAGGAAAGGCTCTGCGTCTGGTTTGTAACCGCACAAAATTAATTCCTTGAGAATCTTTGTATTGTCCCCTGGAGCCATTAAACCAAGAGCATCATGAGCCTCCGTTGGATCAGTTAAGATCGCGTCGAGCTGATCCACAACTTCCCGTTGTTTCTTCTCAAAGACACGGTCTTCAACTCCGAGAGTAGACAAAAGTGTAATTAGCTGTCTGTTCAGGTAACAAGGCTGGTACTTGCTCCATGCCAAAACATCGAGCTTCGTGTTCTCCGACTCAAATTTGCTCATACTCTTCCTCAAAGACAGTTTCTTTGACGATTTCAGATCCATAGCCACCACTCCTTTATACCCGCCATAGCGGATTTGAAAAGCAGACGGAGTAAACTCTGTGAGACCACATTTCTTAGCAACCCGTCTAGCAAATTCATAAGAGATCTTTCCTATCCCATCCGAAAACACATAGTGCTTATCCAATGACTCGACATCAGAAATCACTTCAATCTCATCGCTTGGAACATTAAGCGTCTCTCTAGACGAGCTAAACGATTGGCCGAGCCTAGCAGCGTACTTGGCTATATTTCTTATATGGTCGAAATCACCCATCCAAGCTCTGATATGTGCTGCAGTAAGCCCGTCTATTGGCGCAAACATCCAAGCTGAGTTCTCACGCAACTGGCTGGACGAAAAGGCGAGAAACTCAAACTTCTTATCTCCTATGACAATCCCATCGCGAAGAACAGAATAAATCCTGCCGTATAGTTCCGTCCTTCGTCGAGTAGAAGAGCGCGGAGACAGATCCATGGAACGAACCTTCTCAAGATCTTCATCAACAAACGATATCCTGAGGAAATTGTTGATATAGTCAGAGTAGTGTCGAAGCACACGGTTCGAAACATTCACCTCTGGTCCAGAAAAATAGATTCTCATTGGCGTAACCTGGACACGATACATATAAACAAGTCCATTGTCCAGAGATATCAAAGGAGATTGCGGAAGCTTCCCTTTCGAGTTCCAATACTTGTACTCATCGCGTAGCCAACGAGCAGGCTCATAGCAACATTCCCTGAGATAAAAGAGCTTCTCAAGAGAGTGATCTATGAGATCTCTTTCATATCTTTCAGGATCAAGAAGCTGATAGAAGTCAATATCAAGAGATGGTCCGGAGAGACACGCGTTCTGCACCAAGGCATTAACTTTGAACAAGATCTCGAAAGGCAAACCAAACCCGGGAGGAGGATCAACAACAGGGACAAGCTTGCTTGCATCCGAAGAATAGCTAGACCCAGATTCAAGGACATAATTACCGGACTCGTGCTCTGCGTAGTTAGCGAAATTCTCTCTGAAATCAGGAACATTGAGATGCCGAGGAAGCTCTAAACAAAACGCCGATGACTGGCCTATACGATAAGAGGAAGTGAAGTCTGTAGTCCTTATCCATTGCTCTTGAGACCCATCTTTATAGAAATCTAGCAAACCGAGATGAGCACTTTGTTCCTCTTTCTCAAAGATCTTAGGAGCACCAACCACCTGAATCACAAGAAACTTGGAAGACTTCCCCTGCGAAGAAGAATGCAAATCAATCCGCCATATATTTTCATAAGGAAGCTCGAGACGATACTCTTTCTCGCACCAAGACATACTGAAATGCAGCTTCCTCATCCCCGTCCCAAACGAAACACAAACGTTCTGAACACTCCACAGAACAGACAACTTCTTGGGAGAAACCTGACAACCAAAGTACATGTTAAGATCAGAGATGTTGTGTAACGAAGCTCTTGGCTTAGGGACAATGTCTTGCTCAGCTTCATAGGCTTTGAGATAAGAACTGCCGTAATCTAGGCGTTGGCTAGCTAAAGTGATGATAGTCCTCGCGTGTCTCTCTGATGTGAACTGAACAATGGCGTAGAGCCTTGGACCGCCTTTCTTTGGACGCCTAACTTTGATTGCGTAGACTGTGTTCGAGCCAGTGAGCCTCTCAAGGAAACTCTTTACATCTTCTGTGCTCACTTCAAGAGGGAAACCATGCACTCGAATCGTCTTCCCCATTTTTCTCAATAAAAGTTACTACTTTCGATTCTTGACCTAACCTAAACAAGTAGCTCAAGATTTTTAGAAAGAATCGAGAAAATCAGTGAGAGATGAACAGTAAAGACTAGAGGGCTTACTTTAGAGAGATACGACGGAAAGCGACTTACTTTACAGAAAGACGACGACTTTATGCGGCGGCGACGCGGAACGACGGCGATGGGCGATGATGAATCTCCGAAGCTAAGTAGACGATGAGTGTTCTATATAGTCTTTAGTCTTTGAGTTTCTGTAGATTATGATCGCCTTTTGTATTCTTGATTTTATTATTAATATTAGAGAACTCTTAATATTATATAGAAGAAACAAAGAGAGTGAAACCAAAAGACCGTCTTTTTCTTTTCTTTTCGTCTTCTTTAGTCGTCGTCTTAGAGGGTCCCATTGGCTGAGTTTTAATCCTCTGTTTCGCGGAGCATTTTTAACTTGAGCAGCTTACTCCGATTTGATGAAGTCATTGGCTCAGAACATCTCCAAAAAGAACCTCAAATTTGAGGTTTCATGTGTTTCTCTCCAAAAGAAAAACTTCAAACTTAATTTTACATATTGCATTTAAATCCTTACTATTTTTCACAATTAAATAAATCTCTTAATTTTTGTAGATAATATAAAATATACCTCAAATAATTATTAAACCAATAAATAATTACTAAATTAATATTTTTTATTTTAATTTAAAGTCTTTCTTTTAGTTTAACATGTGAAAATTAAGTTTATATTTACAAAATATAATTTTTTATGTACTAAAATGATAAAATTAAAAAGTTAATAAAGATATTTGTGAAATATTATTAATTGAAGGGATGAAAGTGCAAAATAAAGATGAGGTTTTGAGGTTTCTTTTGGAGGACAAAAAACCTTATATTTGAGGTTATAAGGTTGCTTTTGGAGATGCCTCAGAATGCAATCGGACGGTGGAGAGTTGTCATTGATAGATTATAATAGCTTTTATGGATAAAGGAAAAGAAGATTTATAAACGATAGATTATAACAACTTTAAAGGATAATTACAAAATTACAAAATTTGAATTACATTTCACAAAACTATACCATTTTAAAAATACTTCACAAAATTATACATAAACACTCAAAATTAAATCCAAATAAACCTACCTACACAATCCTACCCCTTAATATTATACCCTAAACACTAATTAGCGAACCAAAATGAAAATTTTTTAATTTTGGTAATTTTTAAAAGGTAAATCAAACTTTTAGAATTTTGAAAGGATGTAAGTATGTGAAAAAATTGAATTAGGTGTAGTTTTATGAAAAATAGGTTGAAATGGTGTAGTTTTGTGAATTCCTCTGGCTTAAAAAATATTAGTTTCATATCAAGAAAATAATCACTTATTTTGTTGATTAGTAGGGTTAGACCATGTTTATCAAATGTGTTTGTGCTTATGTAGAGTGTTTGTGTATTTTTTTGTGTATTTGAGTATTAAATTAAATCAAAACATGTATTATTAATAAACACCCTATAATGAAAAGTGTTTAATGAAGCATTTTAAGCTCCTCTTTTATAGAGTGCTTATTAATAATACATGTTTTGATTTAATTTAATACTCAAATACAAAAAAAAATAAATACACACACTCTACGTAAACACATTTGATAAACAATGCTACTTTAACTAGAAAAGTAAGACCATGAACATTGCAGGTTTTAATGGAGCTCTTAACGCGTGGGCCCATTAAAATCTTAAGAACCAACCTCTTTTGGCTCTTCACTCGGATCCGGTTTCAATATTATTCATGGGCCCCACTGACACGTGACGGCCCATAATTGATGTTTTTTAATTTATTTATTTTTAAATAAAAATAAAAATACAAAAATACAAAAGAAACTCCTAAGAGACCAATACCTGGGTTCTAGCATTGTTTATGCTTTAACAACATTAATAGTGAAGGAGTTAATTAAACAATCTAATAAAGATAGAAAATAAATATTCGCTATCGTACAAACTTATCTCATCAATGTGAATAAAGGAAAAAACAGTGTAGGACCCACTAGTCAGTGCTTATAATAATGATGTATCCGGTTTACTTCGAAAAATGCTTACTTTATCTGATTTTATTAACCAAGCCGGTACTGGTTCGAACCGGAAAGTGGCAAGGTTTTAAAGCTTGGTGTGATTCATATTTTCAAAGAGAACTTCATGAATGATGGGAAAGTAACAAACAAAACTGTTCAAACAAGGAAACTAAAGAAACATTCCACAACAAAAATGTGATGAACTCAAAAAATGTTATTACGGAGAGAGATCTCATTCTCATGTAAATATAACCAGAAGAAGAAGAAGAAGCAAAAGAGAGTGATTCGAAATCAGAGAAGCATCTCGGCGATTTGAACAGCGTTTAGAGCAGCTCCTTTGCGTATTTGATCTCCGCATACGAATATGTCAAGCCTGAAACCACCAAAGTTGATATCATTTTAACCAAAAATGGTGACAAAGAAAACTCATTTAGTTTCAAAATGCAATAGAAAGAGTGAGACTTTTTACCCGTAATCGCCATCTTGGGATACATCTCGCCTGATCCTACCAACAGCGACATCGTCTTTGTTAGATACGTCGAGAGGAGTAGGGAAAGTGTTTGTAGAACGGTCATCTATTATGTAAACTCCAGGTGCTTTCTTCAATAGCTCCCTTGCTGTGTTCTGTTACAACCAATGATTTTAGAACTAGTAATACAGATTCATCAAAAAGGGGTTTTGGATTGTGTTATTACTTCATCAAGGGGATTCTCAAACTGGAGATTAACAGTCTCTGCATGAGCACGCATAACTGGAACACGTATACACGTCGCTGTTACTTTAACTTCTGTGTCATTCTATGAAGAGCAAAGCAAACAAACAAGTGGCGAGAACACAATCAGAAACTTGGACAAAAGATCACAGTGAAAATGAACACAATACAGCTCTTAAGAAAACCACTCACCCATATCTTCCTTGTCTCTTTCACAAGTTTCATTTCCTCTTCGTTGTAACCGTTGTCAGTAATAGGAGCATTATGCGAAAACAAGTTAAATGCATACTGCATACAACAACAATATAACCATCAATTTACTCAAAAGGAACTAAGATTCAGAATCAGCAAGTTCAATGATCAAATAATCTATACGCAAATCGAGCAATCACCTGCTGTCCGAAGATGTTACAAGTCGGTGGTCTACCCGCTAAAACCTAAAGGAAACACACAAAAATTGCAATACAAGAAGGATCAGAATCACTACTAAACACAATGGTCAGAGTAAAAGATAGAAACAAAACCTCGCGAGTTTGCTGCACAAGCTCTTCCATGGCTGCAGCACCTGCACCACTAGCTGCTTGATATGTACTAACCACCATCCTCTTCACCTATTAGAGAACCAATCTAACGTTATACAGAGCACACAACAAAGATTTTGCCAATACAAAGATTTTCCCATTGATTCTCTAAAATACCATTAGTGAAAATAAAAAACAAACCTTGGAGTGATGATGAAGAGGAGTAACAGCCATCAAGCAAATAATAGTGGAGCAATTCGGATTCGCGATCAATGCGCCTTTGCCATTACCTGCTTTTATCCCTTTCATAGCTTCAGGATTCACTTCAGGTATCACAAGCGGAACTCCATCGACCATTCTAAACGCAGAGCTATTGTCAACGACGATTGTTCCTTTCTCCGCCGCTAAAGGCCCAAACTTTTTGCTTATTGATCCTCCGGCGCTGAACAAAGCGATGTCTACTCCGTCGAAGCTCTCCTCCGTGAGCTCCTCCACGGTGTATTCGCGGCCGTCGAAGGCGACGCGCTTCCCCGCGGAGCGTTTCGATGCAAGCATCTTCACGGAGCTGTAAGGGAAATCGCGATCGGTTAATACGGAGAGGAATTCTTGTCCGACGGCGCCGGTGACGCCTACGACGGCGAGAGATGGTCCGGATTCTTGGAGTGACATTTTGACCCTGGAGGAGAAGGCTCTGGGTTTAGATTTGAGAGGAAGCCTAGAGAGGAAATTGGTATGTGGAGTGTGATGAGTTAGCGTCGCCATTGTCGCCGTCGTGAGAGAGAGAGGAGGAAGAAGAAGAAGAGAGACGGAGAGGTTTTGGTGGCGGCTGATAGACAAAAAGTATGAGACTTTAGTGTTGCCGATAAAAAAACAGTGTTCAATCTATAAAACGGATAGGTTTTTTTAACATAAAAGAATAGAACAACATGTACTTTTAGTGCAAAACATCGAAACAGCATGATGTTTGCTTGGTAGTGGTAAGCAGAATCAAAGATACTAACAAACAGCAAAAACCGTCGAGAGGAAAACAAAGCAAAAGCGAGATCATTTCAATGACTAAGGAAGGGCTAAACCGGAGATTAGGGTTTTAAGTGTTAAACATTGTCTTGTGTGACGTGGCACTATGTGGAATACTTTGTCCTAATTTTAAAAGAGTGCTGTTTCAAGTTTTCAAGTATGGCTTAAACCGTTCTAAAACAATAGAAAACAGACATTAGTGAGCAAAACAAAACATGAGTTACCGTGTGAAGGAATGGATTTGAATTAAGGAAATTAAATATATATATTTATCAAGAATATTCCTTAGCAAGCACCTTGATCACACCTTACTTCCAAGCCACGGCATCAATATCGTCTCTAGCTTGTTTGTAAAGCTCGAGCCGTTTCGCTAATGTTCCTCTTCGTTCCATTAGCTGTGGGTCTTCGTCGAGCATACCCCCAAGCTTCTCCTTCTACACCATTTTTTATTCATTATAGTTTATTTATCATCAGAAAAGTGTTCTTCGCTCTTTTAATTGTATCGAACTTGAACCAAAAAAGGGTAGTGTAATATTATTTACCTCTTTCCTGCCTACTTGAGCGTAGAAGAAGTTAAGGAGTGATCTCTTAGCTTCTCTAACTTGGCAGTAAACAACAGCTTTGGGTAGTGAGTTTCTTAACGTGTCGCAGACCATGTTTATGTATGCACTCACATTGGATCCTGAGTAGTTTAAAAAGTCGACAAACGATTGATTTTGTATCATTCATATTTCATAGTGAGGGAAGTAAGCATAGAGTAACATACCAATCTTTCTGAAGTGATTATCGGAGTAGATATCTGCGTTTGGCTGTGGGGGATTCCTCGGGTTTGGTTTCTCGTTCTCGGGTTCTAGGTGAAGTTTCCTGAAGAACTCAACCGTAAGGTAACTGGATTCCATGTCCACCAACCGCAGAACAGTTTTCCTGCTTTCGTCTCTGAATCTTTCAAGAGCTTCATTTGCTGCTGCTGCTATATCGCTTGCTAGAGTCGGGAAACGCTTCAGCTCCTGATGGAAAGCAATGAGTGATTTAAGGATTGAAACAGAACGTGAAAAGCTAGGAGGAGTTCTTACAAAGATAAGCTCTCTTCTTACCTCTGTTTCTAAAATAGACTTTCTGACCAGCTCTTTCAATACAAAATGAACCTACGAGATATCAAACAGGAGTCAAAAATATAGTCAAATTTAATGGAAATTAAGTTCCCTAAGCAATGTAGTCTAATGAAGATCCGGAATCATACTGCATCAACAGTGGCTTCAGCTGGTCCTTTAAAATAGCTTATGGATCCATCAATGAGCCTTCTGTATCCTTGTTCTGGAGCAATAAGATGTGGTTGATAACCATCTGCTTCTGAAACAACTTTTTGAACGTTTTTAGTAGAGAGGTGCCTATCAAAGGGAAGTTTCTTCAAGGCTGCCGGTAATTGATGGTCGAAAACTCCATAAATCCGGTCTCCACCAGGTCGTCTGACACAAAGAACATGATGATTGTGAGAAACAACCTTTCCAATAACATGATAAAGGTACATTATTGTAGGAACTTTACTAAAATTGTACATCCTTAGTCTGAAACTAAGCAGAAGTTAAATAATCACTTACCCTCCATCCAAATGCTCCTTAAATACACGATCAAATGCCCGACAGAGTTCCAAAATTGTGTAAAGTTGGGCCTGGAATAAAACTTGGTGAGTAAACTATCCACTCAATTCTGATGCAACTCCAAAACTTGATTACATAATGGTTTAGGATCTTACTCCTGAATCTACGGCGATAGGCCTCCCAATCCTATCCAGCTCTGCATTTATCTCATCGATGCTTTTGTTGATCAAAGCAACAATACTGGGGATTTTCTGCCTGATAACAGTCTCTAAGTGCTGATAGATAGGAAAAGAAAATGTTGGACAAAAGTCAATGCTATGCATTAAATCCATGAGAGTAAATCATAAGGTTACCTGAGACAAGAGTTTTGCTAGATATTCTGATCCCATCCTACTGGCTAAGTGCCCATATTCAGGGCTTGTTTCAAAATATTCACGCTCCTTCCTACGTGCAGCAATCATATCCACCCTCTTATTGATATCGGCCTGTGAACGATTCACAATTCCAACCCAGGGATGTTGCAAACGGTATGACCTTCCCTCAAGAACCTTCATTCAAATACGGAGAGGTGTCGAAGAAATTAAATGAGTACTTATTTGATTTTAGTTGAGACCCAAAGCTGCAGGAGAAAGAAAGATCCTTACATCTAGACAGTCTGTTCCTTTATCCATGATATCAAGCTTGGTTGCCACTCCAAAAGTCCTTTCACCTACAGATAATATACTAGAAAGTTTTAGAAATATGTTGTGGAGAGTACAAAGTCACTACTTACTAGGAAACTACATCTAAATAGTACCTGTAGGATCAACTTCTCTAGCAAGTTTTATTGCGTCTGAAGTAGCAATATCCTGATTAGCTGGAGAAATAGCCAATATGATGCAATTTGGCTGCAGACAAAACAGCTCATAGGATAAGTTTCCAGGGTTAAACATTGTAGAGAGAAATTTCAACTTGGTTGGGATAGATGACAAGACTTTCAAACCTTATGATTAATAGCTTAGACTACTGACCTTCTCAACATAAGATCGAACCATATTTTCAATGTCCTGGACAATACTATCAGGTTGTCCCTCTACAAGAGTAACATTAATGTGAGTAAACAGTTCAAGCACAAGGTATTGGAAACAATAGCCAACGATATGACGTGTCAAACTCTTACCTACAGCAACCTTCGTCAAGCCCGGAAGATCTATGAGCGTCAGATTAACAACTGCAAAGAAAAGCGCAAAGTGAGAAATCAGGTCACATATAGTGATGTGTTACATGAAAAATGTCCAGAAGAACAAACCATTAGGAGAATATATGCTCAGCTGAATTGGAATGTTTGAGATTTGTTTCGACTTCCCAGTGATACGATCAGTTTCATCCTCGATTTCCTTTCGTACAGCCGCTGTAAAAAGAAAGAATACTTGTTAGCTTAAACTTGATTTCTGAAATCTGTCATTGACAAGTAGAATGCTCCAAGAAAGATTCATATAAACTTACCAAAATCAGCAAACTTCTTCTTAGGATTATGAAGAAACTCTGCATACTCCGTTGTCCCTTCTTCTGTCTTATGAAGCTGCAACACCAATGGCCTCCTCGTAACAATACCTAATTAATCAACATCAACGAAACACTATTTACAAGGCTCCCCAATGTGGAGTTAGTGCTTATAATACTTCTAAAATATTTCATTGACAAACAACAATGACCTAGTTTCAGCTTAAAACATCAAACCCTATGAACAAAGATTGCTTACCAGATCCACGTGGCAGAAAATCCCTTCCCACTACACTTTCGAGAACTGAAGATTTTCCGGAGCTCTGATTCAAAAATCAACAACAAAATATCTCAGAGACGAAAACAATGAAGGTGAAGAGTGAGAAAGGGATTTAACATACAAATACAAGCTCATGGAAACAATATCAAACCTGACCACCGACGACGGCGACGGTAGGGAGAGCTTCCCAAAGAGACATTCCTTCACCACCGTGATCTCCGAGAACAGTGCAAGCTCTCTGGATTTTGTTAATCAAACCTATCAAACTTTTCATCGTCGCCATTTTTTTCCCTGGAAACGGAACAGAGATCCAGAAAAACTCTCAATGAAGCTCCGATCTAGAAGACAAGATTCTCCGACGGTGGATTTCGAAACGTCCGGCGAGTTTACTTTTCTCTCCTTCGTGGCTATATGGAGATTTATGGATCTGATGAGAAAAAAGGAAATTACTAAAACGGTAGTGGAACAAAAATTTCAAACTAAATAGAAGTAGGCCCACTCTTTCAAATATATAATACTTTTGGGCCAAATGTGAAAATTATTTCAAATCCCACGTTACCGGTTCAATTAATGCTGGTTATGTTTCTTAGATCAGACAATTTGTGTAAGAACATTTGCATGAAAGATTAACTAAAGTGGGAGAATTAGTGGAGACACACACAAAACAAATCACATACTAAAATAGCTTTAAAACGTTGCATGAAACAAAAAGCCTACCTCTCTTCTTCTATACATAATAACACAAACAGAATTAAAGTAAAAAATCATCAAGGGCCTGTATTGGCCACACCTGTTTTGTTTCCTTTACATGTTTCTCTTCCCAATGATGATTATTCATCAATTTGTCATAAGAAACACTTTGGTTATCGATAGAATTGTTTTGAGGAATCATATCGTCATTGTGTGCTCCTTGTTAACCCAGTTCGCCCAGACATTCTGCAGAAGATCAAAATGCGTAAACAATATGACATTTTTGATAGATGTATCTTTATATGACACTCCTTGTATATGATATGTTGTTGTTACCTTCCAGAAAGTAGCTGAGCAGTGTTTGGAGACCCCTTGGATGCTGACACTGAGACGCGTCTGTTCTTACTATCTTGCTGTTGTTGTCCTTTATCCACACGCATAGCAGCAACTTCTTTTCCCATTACAGCTACTTCTCTTCGCATCTTCTTTGCCTCTACTTCCATCGCCTTTGTTAATGTTTCAACTTTCTTGGCCAACATCTACAAACACAACACCCACACGACTATTTTAGAACGTTCCTTTTCAGGCGGGGGGAAAAAATACAGGAGAAGGCCAAAAACTAAGCAGACCTCAATAGCTTCATCCTTGTCTCTTATGCTTTGATCTTTCTCATGAGCAGCTTTTCTTAATGTTATGACCTCTTTCTGCAGCAAATCGTACAACACACCTGGGACGCTATCGTTATTGGTTGACTTGTCATCAGATTCTTCCCCTTTTATTTGCGACTCGCCTCTGCTAGTTCCTTCAGAACACTGGTGGTTCAAAGGGATATTCAATCCCGGTCTATTTATAAGCACTTTGTTTCGATCCAAAGATCTGGTTCCTCCATCAAACGATATAGATGTTCCTTTAGCATGCTTCAATATAGTACTCGCACTAGAAGTCAATGGCCTCGATTGAGAACTTGGTGTTCTCTTGGTCAAAGAGCCATTTGATGTAAGTTTTGCACCCATTTCGGCTCCACCTATGGATTGTCTACGAGAAGGCCCATTGCTTGCACTTCTACCACCAGGAATTCCTCTGTTACTGCTGCTTGTAGGCCTCTTTAAGCTCTCTTCTAACACTTTTAGCCGCAGTAGAAATTTATCCTAATTAAGTTAAATCGTAAATTCCAAACCAAGGCCACAAAAAAAAGACTAAAGATGACCTATATCCATGATTTCTACCTTCAGCTGAGCTTCGGATTTGGCAGCTCGGTCAGCTATGGCAAGCTTGTCACGTAATTGTTGCATTTCTCCCTGTACAAACAGAATTAGGAGATGGCTATGGTTTTAGTTCATCGCCATATATTTGAATCCAAAGCAAAAAGAGAAGAATAGAAAGGAAGAAAGAAGACCTGTAGAAATCTCCGTTCTTGGAGCCACTGCCTGACAGGCATAACTTGATCGTTAGAATCTTTCCATTCGTTTGCTACTACAGTAGCGACTCTGTTTGCGTTAACCTTAGCACGGGCCAATTCCCGTTCAAGAATTTTTCTCTCTTCCTAAGGAAAAGACAAAACGCCACAACTTTGAGGCCAAATTGTTAAGTAAAAATGAAAATAGTTATTGTGGCACTATAGAAGCGTATGAGTTTATTACATTCATTTCTTGAAACTTCCTCTGGTAATCTCTCACTGCATTTGCGGCTGCGCCACCAGCAAGAACAGCTTCTTCTAACTCCCGCACACTCTGCATAAGCTTTTCAACTTCTGCAACCTTCTGTCTATGCATCTTGTCTATAATTTTATTTTCTTCCTAGATTAACCAACATATACAAAAATAAAGCCAAAGCAAAGGACGAGATCCTATATTCTAGTGTTTCAGTTAGTAAAAGAAATAATAGACATACCTGGCAAATTTCTATTTGTTTCATCAATTCCTGGTTCTTATTCTGGAGATCATCAACCATTGAAGCTTTTGCCAGTGCAGACTGAACTGTCCTTTCAGCTTCAAGCAAAGCTGCTTCCTTTGATTTGGTAAGGCGGTCCAGTGATTTGTTGTCATCTTGAAGTTTATCAATCTACCAATCAAAAGTGCGAAAAAATAATGAGAAGGTTGTCAAAATATCCCAGAACTTATTGAACCGAGCTATACAAAGACAGTTTCGGTTCAAAGAAGGGAAACAACCTCATGTCTTGCAAGCTTCAGCTCAGCCTCTAAAGGAGCAAGAATAGCTTCAATTGGAGGCATGTCATCATCCTTTTGAGCAGCATGAACCCTACGTAGAGAAGCTTCTGCCGCAAACTGAGCTGCCATGGACGCCTTCTTTTCTTCATTTATTTTCTTGATTTCAAGGTTCTGTGACAACATACAACATCTTTAGATAGTAGAATCAAAAGAACAATGAACCAAAAAGGAAGATATTACAAACATACTTTACTCTCAAGAAGGTTTTCAATCAGCTTGAGTTTCGATGCCATCTTCGCCAACTCTTCGGTGAGCTTTACCGCACAAATTAGACAACAGAGAGGTCAGTACACAACTTGGAACATCATAAACCCAGTTAAGTTCAATAAAAAAAGATGAAAGTAAAGACATTGGAATTGAAAAGTTATAAAGCTCTAATGTAATGTAAGGTAAAAGCAAGGAGAGTTAAACAACCTCTTCAACAGCTTTCTCTCTTTGCCTTTCAGACAACTTCAATGCTTTAATCTCAGCTTGGGATTCAGACAATTCCCTATCTTTATCTACACTCCAAGTCAACAATAAATCATGTTTTAAAAAAAACTACAAAGAAGCAAGCACGTTGATACAAACAAGTAGTAGAATATGCTTAATAATATAAACCCATTTCATTTTTTCTTGAAAAATCACAAGTCAAAATCGTCAAATCGAAATCTCGTTACCTCTGAGTTCATTCTCTAGACGATTTAACTCGATTCTGACGGGATCCGAGCCATGGAGTAAAGTTATGAGCTCGTTATCCGCGTCGAAGCTTGGTCTCATCGACCTCCGCCGTGAAAAGCCCTTGCTTCCTCCTCCTCCTTCGCGATAAGACGCCGATGCCGTCAATGACGGCGAGTGAAATCCTCTTTCCTCCATTGTTTCTCCGATCTTAATCCTCGCGATAATCACCCAATTTAGCCCAAAGCTCAAGTTCCAATACGAAGAGAAAACTAGAAACTAGGGTTTTGAAAATCGCCCAAAAGAGCACTTTTAGGTCTTTGAGAGAAAAAAGCTAGAGAGAGAAAGAGAAAGGGAGAGAGAGAGAGAGATTTAAATGAGGTTTAAAGGCTATGGTTGTTAAAAGAGTGATAACGATCGATAGAGAGATGTTCGCTTCACTGTTTAATGGTTTTGTTTTCATATTCGGCAAAGACGGATTTATATTTGTGTAGGATTCTGCTTTGTTTAGCGGCAAATAGCGATCAATACTAATTGTATATATAAGTCAAATTTATTTTGCGTAATTTGGTGGAAATTTGCATAATTAGCAACGTTTTGGTCAAATACAATTCTTGTTTAAATTATAAGTCGTAGCTTTATCAATGGTGTTCGTATAATGTGGGTTAATATTACATTGAAGGATTTGGGGACCATTTGAATTTATTTTGTTATGTGTTGTCATAATAATTAGGGACCATCCAATTATGCCCAAACATGTACTACAAATGTTACAAATCACTAGAGACCATGTCTCATGGAATCATGATTTTTCTATATACAATTTCTATGAAAATGCATCATTTTGAAGTTGGTAAAAAGCATACAATAAATTTACCAAGTTGAAAAAAATAATTAAAGGATGATCTCAATGGTATATTGCAATTTTACATAATCCTCATGTTTTATTTCTCTCTGAAAAAAAAACAATTAGTAACCAATGACAACACTAGAATGAAGAGATTACACAAATACAGATGAAAATAACACACAAAGTCCCCAACTTTAAGAGGAACTAAAGAGTTAATGTCTTCTCTTTTCCTATTTTTTATTCTCTCTCTGAAGACTTAAAAGGGGAAATTTCCCCAAGAAGGATTTAGAGTTACAATAAACCTCTGCTAAAGAACCATATAAAGTGAAATTGTATGCAAATAATAAAAGAAAGAAAGAGTGATGATGGATCAGAAGGAAAATGGACTTAAGAGAGACTCATCAAGTTCTTTAAAACCTGCGTATACGGTATCAGTCTTCGTCCGTGGCAGAGTCAGTCTCCTAACCTCCGTCATGTACCTGTCCACTCATATAATTATCTCAATCATCTATTTCCCAAAACCGAAGAAAACAAACACCTAGGCCTATTTAAGATGACAGAGAGAAACTTGCCTGTTTGCAGCATTTGCAATCTTGTCACGGGCGCCTTGGTTAACAACGGCTTTGTTCTCATGCGCAAACGAGCCACCTAATATAAGAGAAGACCTGGTTGGAGTCGAGCCCATTCTGTCTGACAATACAGACATTGCCCATTCAAGAAGAACCACCAGAACCGAACGAAGTAGACGGATTCTTAGATTAGGTGATGGCACAATGGCTGCATTGGATAATAAACGGTCATAAGCGTTGAGCACAGGTTCAGCTGCTCCTTTGCAGGCGGCTAGTAGAGCTCGAGCTATGTCTTCATCACCCACAATTTCATTCCTCTCTGATCTCTCCTGTAAAAGTTTCCACGATTTGTGTTCAAAACTCAGTTCATAGCCTTAGGAAAAGTAACAACAACATAGAGAGAAGGAGGAGCTTACAAGTGCTGATTTCTCGAGGTGAAGACACAAAACATCGAGAGGTAAAACAACTCCATCACCAGGGTATATATTAGATCCGACTCTCTTGAGAACTGAACATGCTTCAGCTACTCCACCTTCCGAAAGAGCTTGCTCCATTAGTCTACCCCATGTTTCCCTTATTATGCTTGAATCAGCATCACCAGAATAGTTGGCAAAGTAGAGTATCTCCAGACAGATCTGCATATGAGTGAAGTCGGGAAAGCAAACAATCAATGTAAAAAGAGGCGAAGATACTAGCACTGAATCTTTCCAACTCAATAGTTAGATCTTGTGATTTCCGATTTAAAACTAGGACACTGATGCAAAATAATCTCAGCATGACCTCAAACAGACATTGACTTTCACCCAGGACTAGTATGAATAGAACCTATGAATTTACAGAATATTAGCTAAGTTACGGATACAGGGACATAAAGGCTTCCCTTATTTCTATAGTTAGTCCTAGAAAACCAGTTAGCCAGAGACATAGTCCAAAACTGCATTAACAACGGTAATATATATGATGGTTTATGATTTTGAAACTTACCTCCCAGAGCTCAAATGGGACAGCATATTCATTATACAACTGGGTTATGCTTTTAAGTTCTAAGGAGAGCTCTATGGCCTTTTCATTTGCTGTGTTTGCTAAGCTGGAATCATCACTGGAACCACCATCAAGTACTGCCTCATTCTGGTCGGTGTCCTGCATGGCAACCGAGGACTCCAAATTGGAAGCCATAGCTTCAAGTTGGTCTCTGATCTTTATTTGGAACTGAAGAACTGTGAGTTTTCCTTCAAGCAGATCAAGCAACCCACTATCAGAAGCCCCTTGCGCAGAACCTACTAAACCATCACTATTACTTGCATTCTTGGCCTGTAAAACTGCATGGCTAAGGTACTGTCGCCTAAATTCACAAGGCAGCAACATATTAGCGATGGAAAAGGAAGAGAAAGAGTAAAGAATCAAGCTAACGTGAAAGACAAATTGCTTACCTTTGTTCAAGGGTGGGATTGTCTCCTGAAATAATTGCACGTCTTTCTGCAAGCCTTAGAAGCACATGGGTAGCAAGTATATGCTGTCTCTTGGACACATAGTATTTTGCAAGAAGATCAAAGTATTTTGCTTGATTTGAAGAAATCTGTGTTCCTGAGTGACCCAATGAAGATGATCCAGCAGGAACAGCCCCTGCCTATGACATAAGGAGACAAATGAGTAATTCCTAGAAATCAGTTTTGTCAACCACTAATCCTGACATATTATCGTTTTGCAGTTGGTGGCAACCTGAGGCTACTAGTCTTAGCTATGGAGTTTTTAGTGCATCAGGTAAACAATATCTGAACATTTTAGGCTATGTAAACCTGTCACCGCAAGTATGGAAATAATTTAAAGAGCTAGAGTATAAATGGCAAACCTCTGATGCAGAATGACTGCCAGCATTCTGGAGGAAAGGTATCAAATCTGGGCCTCCGTACTCCAAGAGCTCATTTTCAAGACCCAGATCTATCATGGCCGTGTAGAAATACTCCCGGAATGCTAAATCCGTTGATTGCAAAGAAAGATGAACGATCTGGCATATATATTGTCTACGTGAAGCCTCGTCTAGCATTGAACTAGCTAGAGATCGCAAGGCATTGACAACAATTTCATAACATTGTTTTCGCTGAGCAAGAGCATGCTCTCTAATTGAAGCATCAATTTGGTCATTGAAAGCATCGCCAGCAGGATCAAGGGCTTGGGCCTTCTGCAAAGGCAAGCAGACAACAGCTTCATAGAACCTGTAGAAAATTATTCTGTGTTAATACCAAATAAATGATATGGTATAAGAAAACTATTCCTTTTTGTGTATGTTTACTGTAATTCAGAAAGCCTTATGTAATATTCTATGAAATTCCTTCCAGAATTGCCTGCTACTGAAAATAAAAGCTTTCACACAGCCAGATAACAAGAAAAAAAAAGCTAGCGTTTATTGACCAACTACAACAAACTGCACCCAACAAAATGTGAGGACATCTACTAGAATGAAAAACTAACCTCAAATCCTCGAATCGTTTGCAGACAGTTCTGAGATCAGCGGATCCGGGGACTTTACTTAAGAAACTGAATGCCTCTTTAGCAACATTCTCTTTCTCCTCAACATCTGAAGTTGAAGCAGCTCTTTCAAGGCGTTCAACCGCTAAGAAGAATTTGTAATCAGATTCCTTGAAGTAACTAGGACAGCCTTCACGTAGTAGTCCGCTAATATCGTCTACTGTTCCCCTCCCATCTGTGCCAGTATAATACTAAGGCGACAATAGTATCATCTTTTAGTTAGCAAACTAAACATTTAGGAAGGGACACTAATGCTAAAATAAAGGAAGGTACCTCCATCACGGCAGATATAAGCCTTGTTGCAATTTGGTCACCTTCTTCAGAACAAACTAATTGATGGAATGTCAACTGAACCAAAGCTTGCTTTAAGTTTGCATCAAGCCCCTGAACTAATCTAGCAATATGATGTTGAGAAAGAAGTTGGAGTAGGAAAAGGGCTTCTGCAGATCTGAGAAGCAACTGCCTAATACACTCCATGGCCCTCACCTGCAGAAGGGACAGACTAAATAAATACTCCCAAAGCAGACCAACTGAACAAGAATAAAGTAACACAACATTTATGAGAATTCAACAAATCTTACCTCTGTGGCAGCCAATTCAGCAGGCGAATACGGCAACCGCTGTCTTTTATTCGCTGACTCGACTCCATTGGAATATGCTCCAAACAAGTTCCTACCAATAGTCCGCTCAGCAGCTCCCAACTCTGAACCAGTATTATACAAAATTGAGCCAGTTACATCTCCTAAGCCTGCAACACAACCATAAAGCCCTCTTCTCTGGTTCCTTCTAGATCTAAAGAATTTCTCCAACGATCGAATTTTGTTTTCCAGAACATGCATAGAATGGGTAGAAAGACGACAAATCACTACCCCATCCTCAGCCATGTTATCAGAACTGCTCTTTTTAGACATCACAGAAAGTTCCCAAAGGGGAAACAGCAATCTTGACGTACAAAGGCAGAGCCCTTCATAAGCACCAGAGAAAATGGGCTCGGCTTCTTGAACAACTTGTCCCATGCTGAAACCTCCAGTTGCTGTTCGAGTGTTTGACAATCCACTACCACCATCAAACTGTGGCATTCCTACAAATCTCGGATCCTCAAAAGCCTCAGCTGCTTTATCGGCAACGGTGTTACTAATTAAATCTTCAAAATTTATTATCCGGGAAGCCAACATCAAGCACATAGCTGCTGCTTCGCCTGCTCCAAAGCGGGTGAAAAAATCTTCAAGAAGGGACCTTGGAGAGTTGAATTCAAGAAGTCTTCTTAAGATATCAACAGGCCTATTAAAAACCAGCTCCATCGTACCCATGGTGGTAAACACAACAATCTTTCTCCTAGGCAAAATATGTTGCGTCGAAAGATCACCTCTGGCCCAAAGTTTTCCACATGCCTTTTCATACGACTCTCCCGAGACTTCAAGTCCACAGTATTCAAGTTCTGAATATAATGATTGAACAATGGCAGCGGTATCAGGAGAGGGGAGCACATCTGCTACAAAAAGCATACGGCCTTCGATGGGAAGAGAGGACACAACTTCTCGTAGAGCCCGAGAACTCCTTGAACTTGGCCCTAAACTGCCACCAATCTGAGAGTGCACACTTGAATCTCTGCTAACAACAAGAAGAGAAGACATAGCAGGCGGCGATGAATCTGAAAGGACAAGAGTTCCAACGGAATAATTTGCTGTTTCAACTTTCATGGAGAGATCCTCACTCTGAGTTCTACCAGCAAGAGATGCAGCTCCAAAACCAAACCCAACACCGACCCCCAATGGGGGAGATGGCCTAGTTGAAACGAGTTTCAAACAGTTTGGAATCTGACGGTGGTTGTTGAACCCACCGAAAGTACTTCCACTTGACGAGGTGGACAGGTACATCCTCCTGCCATCTGATAACGCAGCTACAAGGTGCAACAACTTGGATTCCAGCATGGACAATGGCGAAATGCTGACTATAGACGGCTTATTAGATCGGCCTGCCGCTGTTGACTGTCGATTTCCTTGGCTCACATCCTTTTGATTTAACAGATTCCTTTCTTCTGCAACCTTCTTAAGAGGGCCTTCCCCATTTGGCCCCAAAACATATGCTTGGAGTTTCGTCTCTTCAGTACGGGCATATAAAATCTGCCTTTCATTATCGACAACCATTTCTATAACAGGATCTACAGCTCCAAACTTGAATACATTTGGCACGACCCACCTAAAATTGACAGAATTGGGAATAAATGTTAAAAACTACACAGAATGAATATGGCATTTCGGACTTGTTTAGACCACACAGATTTTGAGATATCACTATATCAGATATAGTGCTAGGAACTTACTTTATCCTATATTCCAAAACCAAATATCAGAGTAAACAGAGAGAGCGGAAAAACAGGCAAAGAGAACATGTGTACCTCGAGATCATGCTACCAACACCTGCAGTAAGGCACACTTTACGACACCGCTTATGCCAACCTGATCCAGTTGTATACAGCAACTCGTATATATGACCATCCCGTCCAGCCATGAAAATCCTCCCTTTGTTAGTACATGTAATGCATGTCATTGTCACTCCATCTGATGATATGGTATAGTCAGGCAGAGGCTGTACTGAAATTTCAGCATAAGGATCTCTACCATCAGGTCCTTCGGTGCAGCACACTCCAACAAGAACCAGCTGAATGAAAAGTAGAGTTTTACAAAGAAAATCAGACACAATACACAAAACTAAAGAGAGCAATGATCAAATTTTGTTCCTTGGAAAAGAGTGTCACCTCAACAGGAGTTGCAAGCACCAAAAGATATTGAATAGCTTCTACAAAAACTCCAGGTATACATTTTGCTAGACTAACCGCACAAATCGCCTGCTCCTCTCCACTATACTCAGGACATTGTCCATCCCTAATCAACACACAATCATCAATAAACAAAACACAACTATCAAACACCATTAGTTACAAGCTCTGAATCTCCCTTTAACCAAACAAAAAAAGGCCAAATTTACCTTTTATCGAAACGCCACAAGAACAAAGAGTTATCAACGGATGCCCAAGCTCGTCTAATCTCCGGGAAAATCCCACATAAAGCCGTCCCTTCACCACCGGCTGTATTATACCTCTCAATAAGCACAGAAGGCAACTCTGAAGTCTCACCCACTTCAATCAATGGCGGCCACTACAAACAAACAAACAAAACCCAAAAATTACCTAATAAGACTAAAGCTCAATTTCAACTAAAATCCGAAAACCCAATTGCAACAACAAGCTAAAGAAATCGAAGCTAATTGCTTTAGTAAATATACAATATCCCCTGAATCTAAAAATCGTTCACTGAAGCTAACCTCTCTAGGATGAGTCGAATAAGGATGACTAGCGTATCTAGAAGCTTCTAGAGCTTCTTCTAGATCAAGCTGAGACGCAGCTTCGCGGCCAATGCGGTCGCCGACGCAAATCCCAGCGTTCGTCACGTCACGCATCACAATCTCTTCGTCTTGTGACATTTTTTTCAGAGATGAATTGGGTTTTGAGCCAGAGAGATGTAGAACCCTAGTGAAGTATTGTAAGCGTAGAAAAAAAACCAAAACCCTAAATTGATTTTTAGGCTCCCTCGCAAACCCAATAGAGCGGGAACAAGAAAGAGAAACCTTTTGCGAAGTTTAATTTTCTTTTGGGTTAAAAAAATCGGAGCGAGAAATCCGATTTCGAGAAGAAGAAGAAGAGAAAGAAAGCGACTGCGAAACAAAGCCCACAGTGATTAAAAGAGAGAGGTTTATAAGAGAAAAAGGGTTTCTCTGGAAAAATGCAAAAACTCGTCTTTCCTTTTCTCTCGAACCGGGTCGGGTCAAACCGGGTCGGGTCAAACCGGGTCGGGTTGAACCGGGTCGGGTCTGGTTACTATTTAATATTTTTTTTTAAAAATAGTATTATTTTTTCAGCTGAAATTGGGAGTTTCTTTATCTATCATATATAATAAATAGGAAGGATTTTCGCCTACGTGTCGAATGAAGACCGTTTTTAGGAAACTTAATTTTTTTAATTTTTTCCGATCGTTAATTTGAGTTAATATAAAATATACTCAATTTAATATTTAAGTTTATCTAAACCTTTTTAAAAATATTCAAATGTATTTAGTTAAAAGTATAAATATGTCAATCGTTAACTTCTTATTCCACATCTTAGCAACACATATTTCGTGAAAACACTAATCATCATCTCTCCATGAGTAATTTTAAAACTATCTCCAAACTATAATCTTCCTTAACAAACATCATCTCTCCTTATGTTTATATTTTTTACTTTGATTTCAATGATTTACTTTTAAACTTCACTCGTGGCAAATATTTTCAATCTGTATGTTAATAGTAACGAGTATTTATATATTTTTCTAAAAACTAACGAGTGAATAACCAAATGATTTCAATGATTTACTTTTTAAAAGAATAAGCGCTCCATATGATTTCAAGTGGAGAGAGTTTGTAGGAAATTAATGATTTTATTTATTTTTTTTATCAATATAATAATTTTTTAAAATTATGATTATCTCCTTTATTTTTTTAATAGTTTATATCATCAAATATTATTTATTAATTTAATATTTCGAAATTTCAATTATATATTCTAAAATTAAAGAATTTATATATTTTATTAATTTATTATTTTGTTATTCTTTTATGATTACCAGTTATTTTTTATAGTTCATATCATTATATATTATTGTTAATTTGATAATTAGAAATTTTAATTATATTTCCTAAAATTAAAGAACTTTTTGATTTTTTTAATTTAATATTTTTTATGATTATCCCTTTTATTTTTAATGGTTTATATCTTCATATATTATTGTTAGTTTGATATTTCGAAGTTTTAATTATATTTCCTAAAATTAAGGAACTTTTTTGATTTTTTATTAATTTTATATTTTTGTTTATGATTATCCCTTTATTTTTGAGTTAATTAACATATTATATACATTCTAAAACATAATTTGTCAATAAACTATTTTTGATGTAATAATTAAATTTTGGGTAATTTAATTTGATTTTCATACTTAAAATAACAAATTTAACCTTATTCACACAAAATCATTCACGAAAAATCATTCACATAGATCATTCATTGAGATCATTCACAACTCACCATTTGACATAAATAATTCATTCACATATATTATTTATCATTCACATTATACCAATTATCATATATAATAAATAGCAATGAGTTTTGCCTACGTGTCGAGTGAAGGGAGTTTGTAGAAAATTAATGATTTTATTTATTTTTTATCAATATAATAATTTTTAAAATTATGATAATCTCCTTTATTTTTTAATAGTTTATATCTTCAAATATTATTTATTAATTTAATATTTCAAAATTTCAATTATGTTTCCTAAATTTATTAATTTAATATTTCAATTATATATTCTAAAATTAAATAATTTATATTTTTTTATTAATTTATTATTTTGTTATTCGTTTATGATTATCCAATTATTTTTAATGGTTTATATCATCATATATTATTGTTAATTTGATATTTCGAAATTTTAATTATATTTAAAAAATTAGAGGAATTCACAAATCTACACCCTTTCAACCCCTTCTTCACAAAACTACTCCTAATTTAATATTTTCACATATTTACACCCTTTCAAAATTTTATAAGCTTGATTTAACCTTTAAAAAATTACCAAAATTATATTTTTTTTCATTTGGGTTCGCTAATTAGTGTTTAGGGTATAGTATTATGGGGGTAGGATTATTTGGGTAGAATTTATTTGAATTTAATTTTGAGTGTTTAGGTGTAGTTTTGTAAAGTATTTTGGAAATGATGTAGTTTTGTGAAATGTAATTCAAATGGTGTAGTTTTGTGATTCTCCCTTAAAATTAAGGAGCTTTTTGATTTTTTTAAATTTAATATTTTTGTTTATGATTATCCCTTTTATTTTTAATGGTTTATATCATCATATATTATTGTTAATTTGATATTTCGAAGTTTTAATTATATTTCCTAAAATTAAGGAACTTTTTGATTTTTTATTAATTTAATATTTTTGTTTATGATTATCCCTTTATTTTTGAGTTAATTAACGTATTATATACATTTTAAAACATAATTTGTCAATAAACTGTTTTGATGTAATAATTAAATTCAACATAATTTAACGTATTATAATTTGTCATAATTTGTTAACAACTTACCTTTGACATAAATCATTCATTCACGTATATTATTTATCATTCACATTATACCAATTATCATTCAAAACGATTATTCACTCGAAATCATTCACATGTGAACATTTACAAACCATCCACGAGATTTGACAATTTTAAAGTTAATGGTAAAATTGTAATTTAAAAAGTCAATATCACATTATAGAAAATTAAAAAAATAACTCAATTAGTAAATTTATGTATTGAAATATACTTATTTTCTCAATTTTCTTTTTATGTTTCAAAGGTTTATATCATTATATATTATTTATTAATTTAATATTTCAAAATATCAATAATATTTTCCTAAAGTTATATATGATGTCAATATTTTGGGAATTTTAATTTATATAATAATTTAATATAATTTTATTATTTTAAATGGTACTACACGCAACCTCATCGATTTTGTTTACATTCGTTCGATTCAAGTTGATCCTTAGTTTTCTAATATTTATGTAAATATTATAAACTTAACTTCGTTTAAAATGTTAGATAAATATTGATTTATTGTTATAAATATTTTAATATAAAAATTTTTATACTACATCATACAATTTTATATACTTCGTAATCCAAAGCCTTTATAATTATTAACATCTTTATTAATGACTTTTTCTTTAATTATTATAAAACTATTGTTTGTTGAATACACTTTATTTTTATTAACCAAATTAATTTGTGAACATATACAACTTTCACTTCTTTTTAAATATCAAACTTATTATTTTGTAGAAGAGAATATGTAACAAACATATGCTTTGGTAGCATACAAACTTACATTTGTAACAATTTTTCAATTTAATGGATTAATTTTATATAAAATATCATGTCATTATTATAATTGTTTTTCAAAAGCGAAAAACTATAAAAATAAAACAAATTTTGTATTTTAAATCATATAAGTCTACCATAAAACACAAAAGCCACATTTTTGAATTTTGTTATTTTTTATGTTTTCATTTTTATGGATAATTTATAACATTTTTATTTTTGGTTTACCTCATCGTAATCTTAACGAATAGTTTGAATTATCATTAATATACCTTTTGAATTCATTTAAAAATGTCCATATTAATTATTTTTCATGTAATTTTCTTGAAATTTATTTATGTCCGCGCAAGGCGCGGGTCAAATCACCTAGTACTATTAAAAGAGAAGACAAAACGCCTACGTGTCGCGACGTAAGAGTTTTTAGGATATTTTTATTTTTTTGCGTTTTAGTCTTTATATTTTTGAATAATTTTTGTTCGACGAATTCAATAAATTATACTTCAGGCCCAACGAATTCAGGCCCACGTAAAAAACTTTTAAGAATTAAATTTCTCCTACATTGAAAACAATAAGAAACAAAATAAGAATTCTTCTAATATAAATAAGAATTTATCACATACAAAATCATTAAAGCGGACCTTCGTGTAATGGGCTTGCGAATTTCGGTAAATGGATTGTGTCTTCATTTACCGGAGTATCCATAATGCGGGTCTTTTTCTTTGAATAGACTTGCAAAGTTTGAATAGTTATTTCGGCTTTCGATAATGGTCTTTCATAGATGCATGCCTCATAAATTGCCAACGGGTATTAGGAACTTTGATTAGTAGGTTGGAGCATGGGCATTCAGTTTTCAGGTCGTGCTCATTCGAGTTTGGGTGTTTTGGGTTAAAGGATATATGATCCGTTCGGGTTATTTACAAATACAGTTCTGTTCGGTTCGAATCTATTCGAGTTTAAGTCGAGTTTCATATATTTAGCAAAACCTGACCTGAAACCAAATATTATTCGGTTTGGGTTTTTTGTTTTTTTGGTTCGAATTTTCAGGTTTTACATATTTTTGGTAATAATTTCGGGTAATTCGGATTCGGTTAGAGTTTTGGTTCGGCTTATTCATATAACCCACAAAAATTAAAATAGCATACTAAAATCCAAAGTACCTTATCAAAATTATATACATGTGTATATTTTCAGGTCTATTTGAGTACAATTCGGGCCTCAGGTCGGTCGGGTTAGAACGGAAACCCGAGTTATAAAAAATATTAAAACCCGATAAGATAATATGAAAACTGAAACCGGACCAAACCGGATTTTTCAGGTCGATTCAGTTTCGGGTTTCAGATCTCAGATTAATTGTTAAGCCCTAAATTGATCAATTTATGGTATTCCATAATATAACTTAATATTATTTATGAATATCCCGTCCCGCGCAAGGCGCGGGTACTTACCTAGTAATAATAAAAAGGGATAAGCCACAAGAGGCAGAGAGAGACGAGGCTTGTTGTCTGATCCCAATCTCTAGACAATTTTGTAACTTTTGATCTACAAAGTTCAGTCTCTGTGATTTATTTTACAAAAATGGTGTGTTTGGTTTCTCGTAGTGGAAGACAATTCCAAAGATACAACAAAGGACAACGTATAGTCGTTGGGTATGTATGTTCATAGATCTCTAAACATATGTCACAAGTTTTGCATGGTTTTTTGTTGTTAAAGTATCTCAATTTTTAGTTAAATTTTGCAGATGTATACCTTATAGATTCAAGATTGGTAGTGATGGCAAAGTTATAAGTGATGAATTTGAAGTTTTGGTTATCTCATCACAAAAGGGTCAAGCTTTAATGTTCCCAAAGGTACAAACTTTATGTAGTTTTCAAGATTTATAAATCACAATAATTAACTCTTATAGGTATTTTAACTATTTAATTAACTATGATTAGGGTGGTTGGGAGATTGATGAATCAGTAGAAGAAGCTGCTTCAAGAGAATCTTTAGAAGAAGCTGGAGTTATTGGCAACGTTGAGGTTTAATTAACTTTTGATTGAAACTAATCTTCATATTATTGAGAGTTTAAAGTATGTGTTTTATTGATGTTTAAGCAGAGACAGCTTGGGAAATGGGAGTTTTTGAGCAAAAGCAGAGGAACATTCTATGAAGGACTAATGTTTCCTTTGCTTGTGAAAGAAGAGCTTGAGATTTGGCCAGAGCAACATCTTCGTCGAAGAATGTGGATGAAAGTTGATGAAGCAAGAGAAGCTTGTAGAGATTTGTGGATGAAAGAAGCTTTAGATGTTTTGGTCCATAGGCTTTCTTCATTTACAACAATATCAATGAAGGATGTGGAAGAAGACAATAATGTTTCATTGATATCTATCTGCTGAGAAAAAAAAGACCAATCTTTACACTTTTTTTTTAATTTAGTTTGATCTTTTTGTTAGATAACTTCTCATGATCATATCAATGAGAAGATTGTATATTTTTTTAAGTGTGGAGCAAGACAAGATCATGTGAACTTGACCCATTTTGGTTTTGTAATAAAAAAAATATTTTGTAATTGTTAATTTGTAATTATGATGTTTGTGCAACTAATTATGAGAGGAAGAAGATAAAATCAAAAGAAAATGTAAAAATTGTTAGCTTTTAGAAAGAAAAAAAATAGGCTTTTGGCAAAAACAGAAAGGTATCTAATAAGAAATATTTTTAAAATGCTATTTTTAGTTAAAACAGAGTTATACTAACTTATGATATTGATGGGTGATGACATTAAGAACATGATTGGTGAGATCATTGATGATTGATTGTGATGTATTACACGTGGCAATCTAAGAGATTTGATGAGTCATCACTTAAACTTGCCTTTATCTTTTGGAGGACTTTCCGTTCACATTTGTAGTTTTTCCAACTACTTGTTAAGTGTCATCAGCCAATAGTATTGATTGGTCATTATATATTCCTTACCTAATTAAAGTTATAAAATATTTATGAAGTCTATTTTTAACTTATAACAGTGGTTTTCTTATTATCGATTGTGGAATACTCGGATGTATTTGAAGTCATCTAAGCAACATATTTACAGACATATAGTAATAGAAGTTATAACTATATGTCTACTTGGCGAATGTGTGACAGTGGCGAATGTATACTTGTAGCAAGAGGTGCACTTGCACCCCATAAAATATTAAAATTAGTCTAATTTTGGTAAGGATTTTGAAAATGCACCTATTGATAAAATCTAAATTGTAGGCTATTAAATACTTTTGCACCGGATAAAAATAATTTCTAGATTCGCCCTGGTGTGTGACATATTGAACAATCATAAAAATTGATATGTTGAATAAAACTAAAAAACTAGGGCTTTTACCTAATAAACAAAAAATGAGTTTTTTACCAAAAAAAAATAATGATATAGAAGCTAAATATAAAAGCCCAATAACGTCTCAGAATTATACTTCCAACTTTCAAGTCCAATACAAGCCTAATGTGAAATCCCAGTCTATCCAATTTTTTTTACTAATTTCACAATGATCAAACCAACAAAATTGAACATAATTATAGCAATACACTTGCCGATATATATATGAGTTGTACAACAATATTTATACAACACTCATTTATTTTATTTTTAACACAACAATAAATATACAGTGGACGCAAACTCTTACAAATTCAACACGAACCAGATAAGACTTTTAGGTATTTTTATCACACAACACGTCGAGGACTAGAACAATCGTTTTTATTATACGACTATGATGAAAATAAATAAATATTTCAACGGTTCATGCCGCCTTGGAAGACCGGTGCACCCATCGCAACACCTTGGTTCTGTTGTCTCTCTGCGTTAGCCGCCCATCCTAACAATTTTTTTAAAAAAATTAAACAATGTTAACTAATATTCACCATAACAATAATCAACAACAAAAATGTAAAACATAAATTAATTAAAATTACCAAGAGTCATGTCGAAACCGCGGTTTTTGAGTTCACGGTATTGTTGAGTAAGAGCACAAAGCTCGCAAAAGGAATGTTTAAGACAGTCTCCACAATCATTACCACCAATGTTGTATTGAGCTCTCATTTTTTGACGATAGAAACATGAGTATATACATGCACATCCTGTTAATGCATTTATTAATGCGTATAACGCTCCTGCCGTACCGCATGCTGATAAAAATAAAAACCCAAAAAGTTTTAATTTATTGTGATTATTTGCTCATGAATCTTTAATTCTTGAGAATTATATATTTATTGTTGTTGTTGTGTTGTGTACAAGTAAAACTTACTTGTGGATCCTTGATCTACAATCTCAGCGACTTGCCCAAATGTAATACACGGACACCAACATGTGATACAACCTGTCCATTTAATTTTTGCAAGCATAATCATCAGAAAATAAGTTACGTTTGTTTTATAATTTATTTAATTATAAACAAACAAAAAACATTTTATTAAGAAGTTCTTTCTGTTCTTTTGCCCATTAATAAAGTATATAAAAATATAAGTATTAATTATAAAAGTATTGATACAATACAATATTAATTATAAATTTGTGAAGAAGAGAGAAATTATAAATGATAAAAAAAAAAGTTTGTAATAATTACAATTTTTGCAGTCAGAGAAACAATCGCAGAAGCCTGTGGACCATTCTCCTTCAAATTGAGGCTTGCCATGAAGGTGTTGAGCTTCCATAGAGAGAGATGTAGAGACAGAAATTTACTTAGGTTTAAGAAAAATAGTTATGTAATTAAGGTCTAATAGTAATAATCAAACACGGAGTATGATATGCTTGTATTTATAGTGAAATTAATTTCATTATTGTTATTACCTCAACTATTTTTTTAATAATATATAATAATGCGAATGGGGGGTGGGGGGTCTATGTTGGAAGTTTCCTTAATTAAATATCAGCTTCATGTTTGTTTTTAGGCTATGATCAGACGAAAATATGACTTGTTTTATCCAAAAAATTACTAATACTATTAGTTTATCTTTTAAGTATTTTCTTGACTTTTACTTGTTCTGTGATAAATGACGCGGTTTTAAATCAAACTAATTTTTGTCTCTCTGTTTTTATAATTTCTTTCACCGATGAAATTCCCATTATTAATAAATAAATTCCATATGTTACCTGCATTATCGTTGTATAACCTACTGGCAAAATGATTGTTATAAATTGCAAAAAGAAAATGGCATGAACTGTCAAGTGTATAAATTAGAAAATGATATTAAAATGAACCATAGAAAATGTCATAATGTCAATAAAATCTTTAATTACGATAACAGCCAAGTCATAGACGCAACATTTTACCAAAAAGAAACAAAATAATAATGACACGCAACGCGCAAGTGACTATTCTCACAAATACCATAGCCATATATATTATTGACCGAATATTTTATAAAATATTTTTTAGTTGTTGTTATATTATTTCAACGCCCAATCATATATTTAACATTTTCAAAATGTTATTCATTACGAAATGTGTACAGACATATGAGTGCTTATGTATTTTTTTGTGTATTTGAATAAAAAAATAAATCAAAAAAAAAAAAATTAAACTAAGCAGCGATAAAAAAACTCTTACTTAAACACTTTTTTTTTTCAAGCACCTTTGTGTGTCCTTATGTTATTGGCTGAAATAAAAAAAAATAAAAGAAAAAAAATTTGTCGTAGGGTTGATTTTCAGAAGAACAAAAAATCTAAAATCGCCTCTCTTCTTCTTCCGGCGATTTGATGCGATTCAATAGACGATTCTTTGATTTCATACCGTCGATTGTCAACCTTCTGGTTCCGTCGGTGGTATGGTCTGTTAGGATTATGGGTTTCCAACTTAAAACCAATTGACAATAAGTGGAGGGCCCATATCCCTTATATATTAGTGTATAAGACTTTGAGTTTCCGATGTGGGACATTTGTCCCTAATACGCCCCCTCGAGATAATGGGTCTCGTTAACCATTAATCTCGGGTGGTTTGGGCAAGAGAGGTGGACCAGTCGGGTCAAGCCTGTGATCGGATTGGGCTCTGATACCATGTTAGGATTATGGGCTTCCAACTTAAAATCAATTGGCGATAAGTGGAGAGGCCCATATCCCTTATATATCAATCTATAAGACTTTGAGTTTCCGATGTGGGACATTTGTCCCTAATATGGTTGTCTTTGTCTCCGATAACCTCCAGCTCGGCGGCGAAGAACACACCCTCAAATCCGAACAGCCTTACTCGCCTCTCTAGGTTTTCTTCAACGCCGGAGGAACCGCCGGCGACGACGAGAAGACCAGTTGGTTACGTATCGTTGATTATCCTCTCTTCCTCCCTTGTTAGTGTCTCTGAACTCTTAAAGTTATCTCTATTTCGATTTATGAGTTTATAGGTGCTTTGATATGTTTTGGATCGTTGTAGAATCAATTTGTTATCTCAATGGAATGCTTTAAGCTTAGATATAATTTGATTGATTGATTGTTTTGGCATGTTCTTGTTAAGTTTATTTGATTTAAAAACTTCTCTTTTATGCATTTTTAAGCGGCTTTGTCGATGTTATGTATCCTACATAGCAAAAAAAATTATTTTGTCGATGTTATGTATCCTCCATTACTTGTTAAACCACTTTATGCTCTGAAAGTTTTGAGCTTTCTCTTGTGTCTCTATGATAATAAGTCTACATTGTTCTCACTTTTTTTCTTTTCTTTGCTTGACTTGAGTATACGAATAAGCATTTATCTTCTTTCTCTTTCTTTTAGAAGAACATGTGACTTGCTCCTTCGAACGAATAAGCATTTATCTCCTTTCTTCTCTTCTTATTCTACAGATTAGGATCCACTTGTTAATAGTGGTGGTGGTGTTGGTGGCTTCTCAACCTCTCATTACCCTTTAATGGATCAAAGGCATAATGTGACAACCTTGCAGAAAGAGTAAACCACTCTTCTTTTAAGCCGAATACATAACGGATACAGTGTTGGTATCTTGCAATGGTTTTTGAAATGTTTTGTTGTTTTGGTTTGTTGTTTTTAAAGGTTAGAAGATAAAAGATTAGTGAAAGGATGAGATTGCTTCAAGATCTTGTTCCTGGATGCAACAAGATATTGGACTAAGGCAATTTTTTAACCGTTTAACTCTTGATATACATAATAAGTAGTGAAAAAAATGCATAGTACTTTAAATTTGGTTTGGTTTAATGTGATTAAATTTGGTTTGGTTTGGTTTGATGTGATTAAGCACCCATTTTTAGTTTTCCTTAATGGAAGATAAATTGTAATAAAACCTTTAACAATGCTTATGTATTTTGTTTTGTACAAATACACACAAATACTAATAAAATATTCTTAAACAACTTTGATTTAGTCATCATATATGTCAATTCAGAAGGTTGTAATTTGAGAAAATATTTATTGTTTGTTATTGGCATCATCAAGCTGAGAAAGAAAAACTTGAATCCATTTCATTTACTCGATAAATCCTCCAAATTATTTATGGGCCTTGGAGGAAAAGGCCTAATATGGGTCTTTTGGGGGCACCAATGTAATTGTCGGATTTAATCTGAATAAACATCATCTGACTTTTCATTGGAGTCAAAGCACCAAGAAATGGTGAAAATTAATTTATAAAATAAATCTCTATATTATTATATGAAAAATACATTTTTAGAAATAAACTTAAATGTATAAACAATTACATAAATATCATTAAAATCTAGAACAATCCAACAAAATTCATTAATGGTAAATTGATCAAAATAATAAATCATAATTCGATTTCAGTTATATTATAAATAGTTAAATAAAATCAAAAAGTTACTTTGGTAATTATATTTTATACAACATTCTAGAGAATATTTAAAGTACTAAATATTTTCTAACAATATTTTATGTTTAATTAATTATAACTAAAACAATAAAAAATTTAAAAATTATTTTATATTACCATAAAACTAACTTTATATGAATTTAGTTTAGAGAAATTCCTTAGAATACCATCAAAATAAGTTTTTGTTTTAAAAATACCATTAAAAAGTTTTTATAACAAAAATACCATTAAAATGTTTTTTATAACAAAAATACCATCAAAAAGTAGTAGTTTACAAAAATACCACAAACTCAAAAAACGAGTTTTAACACTTTTAGATTTTAATTTTTTTCATTTGGGTTCGCTATATAGTGTTTAGGGTATAGTTTAGAAGAGTTAGGGTATAGTTTTTTGGAGATTTTGGGTGTAATTTTGAAAATTTAAGATTTGTGGTATTTACGAGAAAAAACTTTTTAATGGTATTTGTAAAACTTTTCAAAATCTGTGCTAATTGTGTTATAAAAACTTTTTTTGGTGGTATTGATAAGAATTTCCCTTTAGTTTAATTGACAAATTAAATAAATATTTATGCACGGGTCAAATCCTAGTATAGTACATGTCGTTAAATCTTTAATCATTCAATGTTACATAGAAAACCATATAAATATGACTAATCAAATCTTACATAAAGTCGGCTACCTTCCCACTATATAAGCGTACACACATTCTTTTCCGAAAGTGGTATTTTAAGTGGACTTTTCTACTTAATAAGCATGTTTTTTGTTAAAGACTTAATAAGCATGTTGTGCATCATTTATTAAAACAGTGATGGTATACAAAGAATCCTCGATATATACATTAATAATTTTGTGACCGAGACTCTTAAGACCATGTCCAACCGAGAAACCTCAAAATTTCTTAACTATGAGATCCATAAAAAGTTAGTTTAAAATAAAAAAATAAAAAAAAATAAAAACGCATCAATCATAGTTCGCCACGTATCCAAAGGACCCACTAAATAGTTAAGATATGGATCTTAAATAGGAAATATAAGATCCAGATCTTAACTATTTAACGGGTCCCACCTGCTAAGATCTCTTTAAGAAACACCAATGCACATGCTCTAATCAACACTAAAACGAGTAAAATATTTTGAAGTGTCAATAAAAAAAGACTCCGAGACATTAAACATTTTAATAAGTTGGAACAAATTGAGAAGATCTATATAATGTACCAACCACGGATTGATTCAGCCGGTTAAGCGCAGTCGTTGTTGATGTTTAGCTCCTGGATTCGAATTGCGTTAGGAGCAATGATTTATGTCATTAATTAAAATTATGGATTTCGTCCAAAACTTTTTGGTTTAATCACACAAAAAAAATCTATAGAATAGAATGTTAATAACTACGCGTGGAGATATTTTATTGTTGGATAATTCCTTTTTTGGGATGAATAGAATTATTTATATATATATATATATAAAAAAAAAATTATTTTTATAATGCGGAAACAATGAGGGTAGGCGAATCTCCACATTACAGAATATAGTCCTTCCATAACTTAATGAGTCTCATCATCATAATATTGCTCTTGCCTATTGGTTATGTCCATCTAAAACATCATCATAAAATTTAAATCTCTAATCAAACAAATTGTTTACATAAAATGTTTACAACTTTTTCTTACCATATATTTGATATTTTGTGTGTTTATTCGAAAATAACAATATAGTAGTTTATCATCCAAGAGATAACCATATGCAAAAAGGTATATAACGTATTATACAAATATATATTAACAAAAAAAAATGTATTATAAAAATATATAAGGAATGAAGTTTCTTTTAAGGTACGGCTAAGAGTTGAAACTACCATACCAAGCCTTCTTTTACACAACAACCATATTAAATAAAAATAAAATAACATCAGACAAAATGATTAGTGGCAATAACGTTATTATTAGTATGGGCATACAATATATCAAATCTACCCACTCATCAATTCCTACATAAACCTTCCAATCTCTCTTCTAAATCCTTAAAACAAAAAACCAAAGTTCTTGTAATAAATCCTCAAAAAATGGGAAGACACCTTTATACGACGACGTTTCTACACTTAACCACCTTACTCTTCATCTTCCGATCAATCTCAGCCGTCCGTTTCCCTCCAGAACAAACAACAACCAACGACCTAGATTACATCCGTACAAGCTGCAACGCAACGCTTTATCCAGACGTGTGTTTCACGTCTCTATCTGGCTACGCAACAGCCGTGCAATACAGCCCGGCCAGGCTAGCCAAGCTAGCCATCGGCGTTTCCCTTTCCCGCGCAAAATACACAACTTCTTACCTCGCGAAACTCTCACGCGCCGCCGCCGCCGCTTCTCCAGCCGTCCACGACTGCGTTTACAACGTGGGAGACGCCGTGGAGCAAATGCGAAGGTCCTTGAGGCAGCTTAGAGAGATGAACCACCGTCGTCCACGTGATCCGGCGTTTAGGTTTCAGATGAGCAACGTGCAGACGTGGATGAGCGCGGCGTTGACGGACGAGGAGACGTGTAACGATGGGATCACGGAGGAGATGGAAGACGGAGAGACGAAGACGGCCGTTTGCGAGAGAGTTGCAGACGTTAAGAGGTTCACGAGTAATGCACTTGCTCTCGTTAACACTTACGCAAATAACGGAGCCTAGGGTTTAGGCTTATATTAAATACTTCATACGTGTTTATATATACTATAATTAGTGTGTTGTGTGCTTAGTTTTCTGTGCGTTGAAACTCATGAAATTGTGTATAAATTAGGACGTTATATCTATGTTTGATGTTATAATTTGCAAATTGTGTATGTGTTTACCACTGCACAAGTGATGGATATCAGATAGTACAGTAGATGTTTTTGATGAACAAATTATAAAAAAGGGTGAGATTATATTATTACTTCTTCACAAATAAAGCCGTTTATTTTCAGAAGAAAACTTGGAAAATATACGAAGATGTCATCACAAGGTGCTAGTGTCGCCAAATGGGTTGCTGTTATGATACTTATGAGCACCATTTTGCACTTCTGAAACTGGCATCACCGGCAAATCGCCAAAACCAGAGCTATTTTGGGGTCCTGAAACTGGGAGTTGCAGAAATTCTCCAAATTTGGCGTCATTTTGCGGTTCTGGAACTGGGAGTACTGGGAACTCACCAAACCCGGTGCTGTTTTGGGGTCCTGAAACGGGGAGTACTGGAAATTCTTCAGAACCGGTGCTGTTTTGAGGTTTTGGAACAGGGAGTATCGAGAATTCCCCAAAATCAGAGCTACTAGGCGGTCCTGAAACTGGGAGTACTGGGAATTCCCCAAAATCAGAGCTACTAAGCGGTCCTGAAACTGGGAGTACTGGGAATTCCCCAAAATCAGTGCTATTTTGCGGTTCGGAAACTGGAAATTCCCCAAAACCGGTGTTACTTTGCGATTCTGAAACTTGACGTATTGGAAATTCTTCAAAACCGGTGCTATTCTGCGGTTCTAGAGCTCCTCGGAGTATTTGAAACTCCTCAAAATCACCAAAAGGATTTGCAGCGCTTGGTGCAACATCTAGCTGCTGTTGGTCCTGATAGGTTGGCTCATAAGAACCGAATGGGTTGTTTGCCCCTGAATGCGGTAGAACGCTGTTGGAAAATGCAAACGGTTCTTGGGTCTCAAACGGATTGGGAGTTGGAGTGCCGTAGACAGGCTGTTTTCCGGCTCCATCTTCATACAGGCTGTTGAGGTTCAGCGAGTTTAAGCCACCCGCCTAGCATTTAAAGCAGACATAAATGGTCATAACTAAGAAAGTCCCAAACTGAGATATGTTTAAACGAATTTCATGCATGTCGTCACATCTTACCAATTGCCTCTCCGTGGCTGCATATATGTCATTGCTAGGTGTTGTGACCAAGGCAAGCTCCCATCCCGACGCATCCAAATCTCTTGTTTGACCAAAACCAAACATTGAAGAATCATCTGGAAAGATAATCAGAAATGAGATCACAGAGAAACAAGAAAGGCAAACTTAACGATCCAGTGTGTAGTTTAGATAAGCTCACCATCAGTAGAAACTAGGGCCAAAGCAAGTGCATTTTGGTCCAGGACTTCTAATGGATCAGGTGCATCATTGTTCAGACCCTGAGTAAAAGTGGAGAGAATCAGACACAGAAAAAATAACAATTGAGATACAAAAAAACTGAAATCAGTATCATCTGCAATAAGGATATGTCACCAATAGATCATCTGTATCAATAATGTTATGCAGAGAATCTGCTGAAGAAGGAGGCTGAAGAGAAGTTTGTGTCTCTTCAGAAGGACCAACAGTAATTTCTGTAGGGAATGATAACTCATGTTCTTCATGTGAAGGTTCAAAATGGTCAGCCGAAGCTCCCTCGTCTGGTCTATAGGTCAGAAGCTGTATGTGACAATTTTTTAGAAAAATAAGTTACAAAAGAAAACCCATGGTTTCTGTAGGACCATAAATATGTGACTCTATAGACATACCAGTGGCCCAGATGAGACGTCGACCATTTGAGGTGCGTCTCTCATATACTCCTCCATTGTAGTAAGAAAAGATTGTGGAGGCTTGAGAAAACAAAAAACAGTTATATTATATCTTAATAATACCATACCTGCCATTACAAATTTAACCATAAAGATGAGTTCATATCTTATACCTCTCTTAAAACAGGGAACTGGAAGTTCCTTGCAATTTCTAATCCTTTACATACTCCATAGAAATCAGAAAGGTTTCCAGCCTGCATCGACAGACTAACCCTTTGTTACGTGAAATCTAAATAGACTTAACAGAGAAAATAACACAACAAAATTACCTGCAGACCCGCCCGCTTGTATATTTCAAGGGCCTTGACGGCCTCATGTCTTGGCATTTCAAAGAACTGCAATATTGCATATATGAAAGTGAAACAAGTAAAAGACAAAGAAACAGGGAGGAAAAGAGTAACTCTAGGGGAAGGAAATTGGGCCTACCTTTTCTACAAGATTTATGATTCCTTCATTGATGGCGCAATAGACTTTAAAGCTCTCCTTCAACACCTGAAAATACAATTTTCAAAAGATCACAGAACTTAGTTCAAGCTGTTACTTCCTGAAAGAGGATATTTGACACTGCAAACCAGAGACATATGTAAAAATGTAAGTTAAATGCACAAACTAAGTTTAACATACCAGAGCAAGTGCAAACTGTATGATATGATTGTGTTTAGCAGCACCTTCTGGCTGATAAAGGGTAAAAAGAGCACAATCAGTTCATTCGTCAGAGAAGGCTGCTCCAACAACTAAGCGAATATGGTAAATAATATGAGCTTTACAGAAAAATACTGCAAGACTCATACAATGACATAAAAGAAGTACCTTACAACCAATGAGACGATGCAGAAGCTGTTGCAAAGCTGGTAATTGCTCCAAGAGTTTATCACCATCTATATTCCTTGTTTTGCTATACCCCTGGCCATAAATTTCCAAAACAAAATCCGATTGTAGAGGAAAGGAGGTACATTAGTATCACAAAACCAAGTATATGTAAAGATTTCATACCTTCTCCTGTCCAGGGGAAAGTTTTGGAAGACGTTCAGCCTCAGTGTCATATTTAAGAACTCTGATGCACTGAAGCCTTTCCTCAAGGAATAGTGCATAAGCACGTACCCACGCTGAACAATCCCATGCTGTGAGAGGCAATAAAAAACAATATCCAATCAGATATAACTCTCTGCATAAATCTCATTTGCTACCAAAATACAATGTAGATAGCAAATAAGGACTCACCGGTTGGGCTTGAGTCATCCTTGAAATTAGAAAGTTGGAGAAAGCGTCCTTTTTGCGTAAAGTTCAACAGCTCTTCTCTAAACGTTGGATCGCCCTCCCTCAAAAGCCGGTGTAAAACAAGCAGGGCTTTTAATGCAACCTGTTGAATCAAAAACATGCATTACAAACTGAGAAACCTAATCAAAGCTGTATCTATCTGAAACATGCACGAAACAAACAATTCTACAGTGAACAGGACAAATTGAGAAATCTAATCAAAGCTATAATCCATAAACAAAGTTGAAATAACACCAATCTGAAACAAGACAGACAAGATTTGTCCTTATAAACACTCAAGACATATGATAATCAAAACTCTAAGAAGAAGTTAAATTCCTAAAACACACACAGCTTATAAACAACAGAAAACACACATTGAATGAAACATTCCTCTAAAAACGTTAAAGATCAGAGAGTGAAATCAATACCGTCCAATTTCTGGTTTTGTGCATTCGTCGCGAAAGCGTGTGGATACAGTAAGCAACATCTGCACGAGGCCTAGTCGCTGATGTTGCAAGGAAAATCTCTGTAAATAAAAAATCAAAATCAGATCTGAAACAAAAAAATATCAGCAGAGACTGAAGAAAGCAAAATCACTAACTCCTGAGATGCCGATCTTTGGGAGGACACTCTACATGGTTCGTAGCTTTAACTATGGCAACATCTATATCCTGAATAATTTATAATCAATACACAACCACGTTGTCAAAATTCTCGAATCTAAGAGAGATTTACTTTTCGGTGATCGAGGAACAAAAATCAAAGGAAGGATTGAAAAAAGTAACGTTACGGCGAAATCGCTGTTGACTCGTACGAGACCGACTTTGGTGGTGTCTTTTAGGGCTCCATAAGCTCTTCTCCATGACGGAAGCGTCGCCATCGGATCTAAAAGAGAGACTGCGAGAAGAAATAAGAGAAGAGAAGGAGCGAAAATAGTGGCGAGATTGGATTCGTTTCTTCTTTATATTTATTTCCTTTTTTCGACTAATTACTCAAGATTTGGTTTTCCAATATTTTATTATTTACTGCTTTTTTTTTTAACTGTCTTGTGATTATCTTTTTCCTTCATTTAGCATTTTGTAAGTTTTAAATGTACTTTTGCAGCGTTTGGCTAAGTTTTGAATGTAACTTCACTATATACTTATTCATTAACTAGACATATACTATTAAAAGTAATAATAAAAGTGGGGGTTATCTTTTTCCATAAGCAAAAGTGTTATTGATATTGGGTCCTTTCTCTACCAAACAAGTTATGAAAAAAGCATCACCACCAACACTCTAGTGGGGAGGGACAGAAACAAAGTCGTAGAGTTAATAGGTGCATCTCTTTGTTGTGTTCATAATTTTCGTTTGAAACTTATTTCTTCATTAAAGTCTTTTCCTTTGACTTTTAATTAGTTTAATGAATACTATTCGTTATGATTTGGGATAATTATCATTGACTTTATTTACATGATTTATTGATTTTCAAATTTAGAAGCGTCCTTGAAGTCATACTAATTTTCGATTGGTTGATTAAACATGAGTTTATTCGACATTTTTATAAGATGTGGTAGATCATATTTTACAAAGTAAGATGTAACTGTCGATATCATATTTTCCCCGTACGTTAATTCATTTGGGTCGTTATAAGATTATACATAATTCACTATGGTTGTTAAAATGGCAGACTCCTAATGAATATTACTTTACCCAATAACCTCAAATGTGATGTCACTTGTCATCATACTCTTTCCCATACATTTACTTATTGGGCTATTTCATTACAATGGAATAAGCCCATTTGTTATTAGTTTATAATGGGCCATAAGGCCCATAACTAGCCCAATTATTCACAATGCAACCAACAAGTCCATCAAGCTCCAAATAGCAAACTCACATGTTTTGTTTTGTACATAACAATTAATTTATACGCTGGTTTCTGATGCTTAATTTACACGTTTGTTTCCATGTAATTAATGGGTAAGTTGAATAAAAAACAACAAGGACAAACTCTTTCTTATACATCACGTGATGAGCCGCCAAGGAAAGCAAAATGCTATTTCTTTATCTTTCACTCCTCCCCTGTGGAATGTGTACGTGATAACGTGAATCGAGAAGATAATATCAATTATCAATGCATTTTGTTATAAAGATTATATACAAACTGTGTGTGCTTGTATGCGCAAAAGATGCAAATGTGTGATGGTATGTACATCCGCTTAGTATTTGATGTAGGGACACGTGCATGTTATTATAATATTCTCGCACCCCAAGGACATATCACGACACTTTGTGTCAGTCCAATCCCAGATTTGCCGGCTCCATATTCACTCTTAATTAAGATTTTACTGGTCTTTTAAATTAATCATCCGCTTAGTAAGATTCGTCTATGCAAAGAGAAAACTAATCAAGTAAAGAAAATAAATTAATGTAAAAACAACCAAAACCAAGTTATATGTAAGTGTAATTTAGATGTTTCACAAATCACAACAATACGGACTCGTGATAAGTCACATGTAAGCCAACATATGTGTATGATGTTTCTCATGGCTAAGCTTAATTATATTTATGTGTACGATCCCGCCACGTGTATGGACCAGATTTGATCGTACGCCTCACTTCCAAGATTGACGATGCGATGGTAACAGAAAGAACGCTAACTTTCATGCCGGCATGACACCGTAACGTCCAGCCTGTCTTTTTTACTTTCTTAGACCACGCGATCTAGCTTGTTCGTATTTCTCACGCGCCCTTTCGAAAATTTGGTTTTATTAAACAATCCAGTCTCTATTTTTATTCCACCAAATCACACATTTCAACTTTATATTTAAAAATCTAATAACTTTTAAAATATGCGTTTATTAAATCCCGTCACTAATTTTTATTTTATTTTTGTCACACAATCCCGTCACTAATTTATATGTAGGTTTACAAGGAAAAATAACTAAATAATCTAATTAAACGAAAGAAAGCAGAAAAAGGAATAATTATTGTTCCGATACCATGCAATTTTTAGGTGCCTCTCTATCACACCTATGAGTGGTCTCTCTCTATGCCACCTCATAACAGTAAATTTGCAAATAACATTGTTTGGTCCATCTCGTATTGATGCATACATAATACAAGTATGATCTATGTATTCGCATATGTATAGTTCTGAATTATAGTGGCCTCCTTTGTTTATTTATTTAATAAAAGAGTTATTTCCAATAAAAGCACACTCAGTTTTCATGACATGTGATATGACACCATTTTCATTTTCTGTCGAGTTTATACTATAAATAAAGAGAAAGGAATCAATTGAGTGTACCTTTTCTTGTTAACTAATCAACGAGAGCACTTGAATGAATTCCCAAAAGTGTATGTATCAGCTTTCAACATTTTTTTTGAATCAACTAATATAATCTACCAAGTGAAAAAAACCTAATTAATCAATAAGTGAAACTTAGTAAACATTACATTTTTGTACAAAATCACAGTTTATGAAACATAATCAAGACCACAAGTAAAAACAACAACTAAAAGCATATACATCGGTGTTTCTTAAAGAGATCTTAGCAGGTGGGGCCCATTAAATAGTTAAGATTTGGATCTTATATTTCCTATTTAAGATCCGGATCTTAACTATTTAGTGGGCCCTTTGGATACGTGTCGATCTATGATTGATACGTTTTTAATTATTTTATTTTTCTTTTTTTTAATACCAACTGTTCATGGGTCTCAATGAATAGTTAAAAAATTTTGTGGGTTTCTCTGATGAAGATGGTCTAAAAAACTTCTTTTTAAGTGTTTTCTTATGAGATATAATTATATCACGTGTGAGATTTTTAGCATATCATGTATGATTTCTTCTGCGAGTTTTAAAAATTATAAATTGTTAGTTTTAACAATAATGTATATTTCTCCACGTGAAACCATTTTCACAAATAAATGCATAATCCATAATTTCATTAAGCAACTGGTGGGTAAAAAATTAAGAAACAAATTAATTAAAATATGAGAAAATGACGTAACGTAACAATAAGAACATGTAACCATAGAGTGGTGAGCGACATGGTCCATACGGACGGCCGTCAACGGTGGGAATGGTCTCAGGACCTACCGAATAAAAGACAAGACACGTGTAATAATCACATGGGTTGTGGGATTCACGGTCGGAATGGGGTACGGATTAATTCGTGAAAGCTAATTCGCATCAATGGTCGGTGGGACCCGGTTACACGTGTAGTCATCACATGCAAAGCTGCGATTTCCCGTAATTCTATATAATCCTATTATTAATTTATCAGACTAAAGTTACTTTATTAAATGCTCGGAGTATTGTTGACACAAAAAAAATTGGAATTGCTTTTCAAATACACGAACTTTGTATAGCAAGGATTTCAAAGTTGATGATTCCCATGCAGGGAGTTAAATTAGATTTGTGTAATATAAGTATTTTTTTGGTGGATAAAAATTAAAAATATTATCGTTTATTGTTTGTTATGTTGCAATTTGTTCATGTTGTTTACTTTTTTACCACCACACACGAGACATTATTACAAAGGAAACTAAAGGCATTAAAACAGTATGATGAACTAAGTTAAGCTTTTATTAAGTAGAATATATATATTTTTTTTTTGTAGCTTCTTCTGCTCCCCATCAAAGAACCAATATTAATTCTTCTGTATTTAAATAAAAGGTAAAAAAGTAAGTTTAAAATTCAATAATAGGTTTAAAAAACTTAAAATGTTATTCTTCGGATCTTTCTATTCTAATGAGTTTCTCAATACAAAAGTTCTATTTAATTTGATAACCACAATATTGATTAAATATTGGGATTATATGAAAAGCTACAATCATTCAAAAAACCAACACACCATACTATTAAAAGCGACATAAAGTAAATTGTAACACTATTAGTATGACAATCTTTTTAGTTGTCAAACTTATAGAACATCTAAAACTCAAAAGTTATAACTTCCACCACATAATTTAAAAAGCAAGAGAAAATAATAATAATAATAATTTTGCGATAGAAGAAATATATATATATATATAATAGAAAAAATCTATATATACACACATAAATACTAATATTGGTGTGTGTTTCAGCCTTATCGATTTGAGCTGTAGATGTTGCTGTTAGCCCTCTGATCCATGATTCATCGGACATCGAGCCCCCTTTTTTTTATTTTGCCCTTTCTCAATTATTATTACTTTTTTTATTTTATTTTTAAAATACCATTATTTTAGTGACCACTCTTTACTTTATTTTCACAATTTATTTGTTTCTGATAATAAAAGTGGTAGTAGTAGTAATAGCATTAGCATCACCCAATCCCCAATACTAAAGATTCTTTAACTCTTCTTTTAAAAAAAAAAGAAACAAAACCTAGATCCGACATTGAAGGAAAGGTTTTCAAGAAGACAGATCTGTGAGAAACCCACCATGAAAAGAGATCAAAACCATCTCTTTAACAAAGATAAGATGATGAAAGAAGAAGAAGAAGACGACGACGGTAACGGCATGGACGAGCTTTTGGCCGTGCTTGGCTACAAGGTGAAGTCGTCTGAAATGGCGGAGGTTGCTCAGAAGCTTGAGCAGCTTGAAGTGATGATGTCTAATGTTCGAGAAGACGATCTTTCCACTCTCGCGACGGAGACCGTTCACTATAACCCGTCGGAGATTTACACGTGGATTGATTCTATGCTCTCCGATCTCAATCCTCCGTCTTCTTCTTCCGCCGATTACGATCTCAAAGCTATTCCCGGCGACGCGATTCTCAATCAAGTCTCTGTAGTAGATTCGTCTTCTTCGTCGAACCAAGGAGGAGATGCGATTAGTAACAAGCGGTTTAAATACTCGAGATCTGATTCCACGTCGGCGGAAAGAAACGGCGTTGTAGGCACGACGGTGACAACCACAACGGCGGAGTCAGCTCGGGCTTTGGTAGTGGTGGACTCTCAGGAAAACGGCGTGCGTCTAGTCCACGCGCTTCTGGCATGCGCGGAGGCTGTTCAGAAAGAGGATCTACCTTTAGCGGAAGCTCTGGTGAAGCAAATCGGATTCTTGGCCGTATCTCAAATCGGAGCGATGAGGAAAGTAGCGACTTATTTCGCCGAAGCTCTCGCGCGGCGGATCTACCGTCTCCTTCCGTCGCGTAACCCGATAGACCACTCACTCTCCGATACTCTCCAGATGCACTTCTACGAGACTTGCCCTTACCTCAAATTCGCACACTTTACCGCGAATCAAGCCATCCTTGAAGCTTTTCAAGGCAAGAAAAGAGTCCACGTCATCGATTTCTCAATGAATCAAGGTCTGCAATGGCCTGCGCTTATGCAAGCTCTCGCGTTACGACCTGGCGGTCCTCCGGTTTTCCGATTAACCGGAATCGGTCCTCCGGCGCCGGATAATTTCGACTACCTACACGAAGTTGGGTGTAAATTGGCTCATCTAGCGGAAACGATCCACGTGGAGTTTGAGTACAGAGGATTCGTGGCTAATACTTTAGCGGATCTTGATGCGTCTATGCTTGAGCTTAGACCTAGTGAGATTGAATCTGTAGCGGTTAACTCTGTTTTCGAGCTGCACAAGCTATTGGGCAGGCCAGGCGCGATTGAGAAAGTCCTTGGTGTTGTGAATCAGATTAAACCGGAGATTTTCGCTGTGGTTGAGCAGGAATCGAACCATAATAGTCCGGTTTTCTTAGACCGGTTTACCGAGTCGCTGCATTACTACTCGACGATGTTTGACTCATTGGACGGTGTCCCTAATAGTCAAGACAAGGTCATGTCGGAGGTTTACTTGGGTAAGCAGATCTGCAACGTTGTGGCTTGCGACGGGATTGACAGAATCGAGCGTCACGAAACGTTGAGTCAGTGGAGAAACCGGTTCGGTTCTGCAGGGTTTTCCGCTGCGCATATCGGTTCTAATGCGTTCAAGCAAGCGAGCATGCTCTTGGCTCTGTTTAACGGCGGAGAAGGCTATCGCGTGGAGGAGAGCGACGGCTGTCTGACTTTGGGTTGGCACACTCGGCCGCTCATAGCCACTTCGGCTTGGAAGCTCTCGACCAATCAGATTGTGGCGCGTTGAATAGACCGGTTTATTACTTATGTTTTGGACCGAACCGAGTTGATTACAACTACTTTTATCTTTTTGTCACCTGTTTAAATTAATTTGGTATGTTATAATCTCGCTTTCGAGATGGACCGTTTTTTTTTTCTTCATGTGACATTGGAAGGTAAACTGGACAGGCAGATATAGAATTTTGAGTTGCCAAGTATTTATGTGTAGTTGGTGGTTTGAAAATAAATGTTACTAAATGTCATCACTTATCACCTATAAATTCATCCTAATGAGCATGATTGATTTGTTACTTTTATAATAACGAGTGGATACTCATAAATATATTCTTTAATTATGCTTAATCAATGTTGTAGTCGTACCAAATTATTCCAATATAGTTGACTTTAATTGGTTGATCATTAATTTTGTTGCCTCGTGAAACTCTTTTCATATACTATTACCAAAAGATCTAACGGTTTTCTATTACATTGTTAAAAGTATTTGTTTTTCATGTTTAGATGGAAATTCAATATCTGATAGATTTTGTGTCTATATGCATCATCTGATTAAAAGATTGTGCAACTGATAACTTACATTTATTATATTACGAACACCATAACAACATCAAACACAAAAGCACACAAGAAGACCGCCATTATTACAAGCATAAAATGTACAAAGAAAAAGAAGGCGGATGGTAAAAAAGACAAACATAAAAGACACATGCATGCATGCGTTATGAATGCATGCATGATATACGATGATGATGATGTTTAAGCTTTGTTCTGTCCCTTGAGGATGTGGTCGTCCATGTCAGCAGCTAAGCTCTTGACAAACTTCATGTACTTGATCGGTTCTGGGGAGTCTTCGGTTTTCTTCTCCCATATCAATGTGACTTTACATACACATCCTTCTCTAGACGTTGGGATGAACTGAAAGCTGACGTCATACACCTTGTACGGATCCATCACGTGACCTCCCACGCCTCTTAGCATCACCACCATGTTCTTGTCGTCAAGCTCTCTCTTCTCCTTGAACTCTTCTTGCTTCCCATCTTCATAATAGAAAGAAAACACACTACCATGGTTACACGATAGTTACTATGTATAGAAAAAGAAGGTAACTATTATTCGATAGACTAATATATCTAATATTTTTGGTGTTATATATTTTCACTATAAATTAGTAAGTTTTTTTTTTGTATATTGATGTAGTCCCGGTACTATTAATTTATAGAAGTTTTATTGTATATACATACCACATGTATAGTTCCATGATCTGATGGAGCCATGAGAGTCCCAATCGCCATGGTGCAAGTTAATACCTTGGATGTGGTGGCCGATGGCGTCGGGGAAGAGGTGGTTTTCGCTCTTCCACCTCTTGTAGTGTTTCTCCGCCGAGCCTTTCAACGGCACATCCGCCACATATGTTCCCGACATTGCCATTTCTTATATAGATTGATGAGTTCTTCTTTCTTTGATATATGTAAAGTGTTGTGTTTGGTACTAAATATCAAAGTGGCGATCTCCCTTTATATACACAAACTCACCACGTCATTGTTATAACGGTGCTTCACACGTGCTGTCTATGTGTTGTATTATCCATATATTCCTCACTTACCGAATAATTTTCGCATCTTTTTGAGTTCTAAATTATGTCTACTTTCTAAGTTGTCATGAAACTCTGTTGAAAAGAAAAGTGAGTATAGTGGTATTAGTGAAACAATATTAAATTGAACTATTGAATGAAAAAAGTTCTAATAAGCTCATCAAAAAACAAAGAAAGATGATGTGAAACGTAGACACATGCATTGAGACAACAACATACAATTTACAAAAAAAGTTCAGTGTTAATTAGTTTGAAAAGGTTTCCAAATATTTTATTAAATATATAGGGTTTCTACATGGAAATTAGCCAAATAGCTTAAATATAGTAACTTTAAACTTAATACGTAATTTTCAAATGGCCTAAATGAACTTTTCATTTGTCGAAAGAAAATAAACTTTTAAATTTAAAAAGCAAATTAAAGCCCAATAGAAAAGGCCCAAATTATAATAACAAATTCCGGTTTAAGATGGTTAAGGCCACTAACGTACGCAGAGTCATCAGATGCGAGAAACAGAGCAGCTTCCGCCACGTGCCACAAAGCCATATATCAAACTTTAAAAACCTCTCAAGATATATTCTTTTGTCTTCCCCAAAAAGTCAAAAGAGTGGAAAGGTAGCTAAGAGCATGGGCTACAACAAAGACCTAATCTCACCAAGTCATCATGATCATCTCCATAACACTAACTACACTATAACTTCTCACACTCTTGCTCATTGTACCAAAAACTCATATAATAAAAAAAATTAATTATTTTGCACTTTGTGTGTATATAAATAGAATTATATGGTTTTGCTTTTATTGATTAATAATACGTTTTTTTCAGGCAATATAAACGACAATATCAGAAGAAACGATGAAAGGGAACCAAAAGACAAGGAGAAAGACATGGAGTTATACCCGCGGTGGAACCCGACGCCGGAGCAGATGATGTTGCTTGAAAAGGTTTACAACGGCGGAACTCGGACTCCAACGACACAACAGATCCAAGAGATTGCTTCTATGCTCCAAATGTATGGGAGAATTGAAGGTAAGAATGTTTTCTACTGGTTCCAAAACCATAAGTCTAGGGAGAGACTTAAACGACGCCGTCCTGATCATATACAAGGATTTGTTGCTAATAAAGATCATGAAGAAGCACCACTACGTATACGTAAAGAAGATTCATCAACAGGTATAATCTTTAAATTTGAACTATTTAAATACTAAATATATATATATGACATTAAATCAAACAGTATTAGGGTTATATATTGAGTAGAGTTTATAATTATTTATGTCTCATGTAAATTATTTAGCTTCGAGAAGAAGAGGCGATCGTCGAGTTTGTTTATCTTCTTCTTCACCCACACATCCTCCTCAGGTAATTTCTTATTTTATGTTAGTTTTTATTAATTGCATAGACTATGTTATATTATTACATACACACTTCTACGACGTACGCATTTAATCAGACAGGGCAATGAAAGTTTACTTTCATGTTATGTTGGGGAAACAATAAGGAAAAATATCACTTCATCATACATAACACATGTGATCTTTTTATTTTACTTTTATTAAAGAAATCTCATTAATATAATTTTATCAGAACAATAATACGGATGATGGGAAGAGAGGAATTGTCGAAGAAAAAGAAGCCACTTGTCAAAATCAGACAAAGCCAATTAACATTTTTTCAGATGTTAATTGCAATCTGATCATTACTTCTAAAACAAGTCAAGAAGCAGAGCACAAGTACAATCTCAATGAAGAAGAAGAAGAAGAAACAAGGAAAAACCGAACCCTAGATCTTTTCCCGGTTATAGATAACCAAGAGAAGACCGGTTTAGCAGAGAAGAATCCAAAACAGAACCAGAAGTGTTGCAACTGCTATTATTATTACGAGTTCATGCCTCTGATCAACTGAAGCCAAAACCCATGTGGAGTCGGTTGAATTTATTTAATGAAGGGTTTTGTTGCTTTGTGGTAAAAAGGGGGTTTTAAGTGTTGCGTTTGAAGAAAATTGTGGTAGAGAGAAAGGAGATAGTAGATGGAGACGTGTAGTAAATGTTTGGGTTAGGTTATTATTACCCGAATGTGATGTTTGGAGCATGTTAAGGTTTGAATCTGAGACTTTGTTTCTAAAAGATTTCATGTTTCATTGTCTGTGTAAGGAATATATATTTATGTTTTAAGACGTGTGTGTGTGTTATAGTTATTAAATGGGGTTTTCTTCTTCTGCAGTTTCTCTGCGACTGTGTGAAAGAGAGTGATATGGAGATGACATTTGAATTAGATACATGGTTTAATTATCAAGTAACCTAACAGGACCATTTTTCACATATACATAAACTTAATAACATAGTTTTGAATGAAAAACAAAACAGAGGAGCTCTAGGATAAGGGGCTTGTGTCTTGTTTTGAGACATCAAGTCAAGACACAAGCCCCTTCTTACAGAAACAAACGTGACTCTTAGAGTGGGATCTAATCTAAGTTCCTCATTTTAGATACATCAACTTCAGTGTGTCAAATATCTTACCTATCGAGAGAATGCTCAGGATGGTCTTGCAACCGCAGACTAATTCCGCTCTCTATCGATGTTTTTGGAAGCGGATGTGGCCATGAATTAGCAATTCATTTACACCAAATAATTGACCATATTTCCGGATAGCAGGCAACGATGTGTCAGGTGGATGCTGATGTTGTTTTGTTCTTCCGGCACATACAGTCAGGGCAAGGGAATATGTAAATGGAGTCGCTAGATCGTTTCAGCTCAAATCCCTTGGAGTCACTATGGGACCTCATGCTTAGCATTTGCCGTTTAAAACTTCTCCATCTGTCTCAGGTCAAAACAGAAACAACCATTAAGGAACCAACAAGAAAGTATTTATCGAAAAGTCTGAATTTAGGCGGAAGGAGTGAGAGTAGTTTACCCTAACTTGGGATTGTCAAAGAGTATGGCTAACTTTCGCTTGTCTGGCCGAATAGTCTTTGAATGCCCTCCAAACAAATACCTACGATGCCCCATGAGGAAATGAGGGAAGTTTCCACCTTGTGTTGTCACAAATACTTCACTGTGGAGACACACTGTGTAATCTAGTGCAGCCATTCTCGAGGAGAAGTTCTGGAAACAGACAAGACTTACTAAAGTTAGAAAAGATTCATCATGTTGAATATAAACAGTGGAAGATCTCATAAACCTTAAACGGAGCCAGTTCTTCCTCAGACGCAAGCATCTCCTTCGTCTGTAGGTTAGGGAACATCTCGAGTAGTGGAGCCATAGTTCTATTTGCACTATATATCGGTCCAGCGGCTAGGTATATATATGTGCTTTTGTTGAATCCCATTCCTCTAAGCATCAAGCCCACCTGATAGTTGTACAAGAAAGAAAAATGAACCAATATGAACAAGTTAATCTACTCACATCATTGCTCACAGGTTTTTACACATTTGCACAACTACTCTTCGTAATATTAATACTTATAATATATAGACCACAACTGCGATAGTAGAGCAGTGTCCAAGATAAAGAGAATTTACGCTTACCTCTAAAGGAGTTAAAGGGCATTTCCCATTGAGCCTGATAGCTCCTGGTCGTATCACGCGGCCCGGTTTTGTGAACTTCCCTTTCCATCCACGTTCTCTAGCTGCAATCATGTCTTGTTTTTCTTGGTTGCCGCCATCAAATACACAACAAGAGAAAGCTACCATATCCTGCAAACATGTTCTTACTAATGTTTTATATCTTTCACCCCAGAGACAGATCTGTTCTCAGTATATAAAGCCATGATAAAGACCAGGGTCAGAATTGTAAAGCATAAATCCTAAAATACCTCTTCAAAACGAAGATGCACAGAAACATACTTCCCAGCGTTATTTGCACTAAGTTCTTTCATTTTCTTCACCAGTTTTTCTCCTTCGGTCAGTATAGGTTTCGCAAATCTTAAAGCTACATTATTCGCTAAACATCGAAATCTCTGGACAGCCCGAGGAGCATCAAATGAAAGTCTATTTGCAAATGGGGAAATTCTTATAACCCTGTGCCATGAAAACAACAACAAATACTTTCAAAACATGTGTCCTAAAACAGAATAAAACTGCCTAACACAGAAAATAAGAACAGAGTGTTACTCACTTTTCTTCAAGTAGTTTTGGCAGGACAGAGTCACGGTAATAGTGAGTGGGTGCCCATGCTTTAACTCTGAAGTTGTAGACATTTGTCAAGTTATAGTCAAAACGCTCCATCAAGTATTCAGGAACTGTATCGACCACCCGCACATCATTTGCTAAGGTACTGACAAAGTACTCTTCATCATAGATGTCCCCAAATTTACTGCAAAGGAAAGCCCCCTGTCAGAAAGTAGTTGACAAAGGGATAGCTTTTGCTGAATTTACAAAAACAGGAGAAGATAGGGAAAACAAATATCCGAAACCTCGGATCTTTCCATATGCTGTGATAGTGAAAGTTGGGAATTACAAGGGTTGCATTAAGGTAACCTGCCACGGCAACCGCATTGCATATCTAAAGCAAAACATGGTAGAGACAACAAGTCAGGCAAGGCAAGAAGGCCAGAGACAAACAAAATCATTTCTTTGTAAGACGAAAAAGGATAGAGAATCCTACCGAAGTCCGCTGCTGATTCAAGCCTCCATTAGCCTCAATGAATATGAAACCATTCGACTCAGGCAAAACTAAAATTGTCAACACACAAAAAAACCCCACTGATTACAACCCAAGGCCAGTGAAATTTTGCTTTTGTTCAAAACTTCACTAATGATGTAGTTTTTTCATCAAAATGCAAACATTTTGACATGAATTGTTTCGACAATGCTGTCACTTATTTCATAGGAAAAGCACAATTTATGAGAAAGCTATGAATAATACCTCCAGTAGACTTGTTCACACATGGCTTCCATTCAACACCTTTATATGAACGTTTCCAAATTGTTGATATCTGAGATGAACAAAAATGCATTGACATTACATGAGCAAGGAGATAACATGTAAACAATAAGTATGTGTCCTAAGCAATGTAAATTCAAAAATTGAATCAATCCTAAACATAATAGGCAAAAAGAAACTAATAAAACATGGCCAAATCTCAAAACATGATCAAAAAGGAAATCACAAAGGAGAATCAAATGCCCACATTCTCAGAAAAGCGGAGGCAAACCTCACCGCATCAGCCGGTGTGTTATCGGCGTCGATCTCTGGTCTAAGCTTAGCGTAAACCTGCGGGCTCCTGTATACGGATCCAGGAGCTGGACGGCGATGTATGATAGGAGCGGGATTAAACGACGCCGTGCTCATGTGAAACAGCATAAACGAGATGTAGATCAAAGGAGCGAACAATAGTAATCCCTGACGCCGGAGAAGAATCGATAAGAAGATCAAGGACATGCGGTGAGCGAAGGTCCTCGTAGTCTTCACGGTGGATTTCGATTGGCTACGGCAGAGACGTGGCGAAGCCGGAGGAGACAGATCTCTGTCCACCTGGCTAATCATGACTTCCATCTTCCGCCTTTCGTCAATGCGCGACGCGGTGGTGACACATCCTTGGCATTGCGACGGCGATAAGGTGGCGAATCAAAACGCCGACGATGAATCACGCGCGGCGGAGAAGCTGATTGTGGAGTGAAGAGAGAGAGAGATATTTATTTAAAATGTACACTAAAACACTCGTGCAAGCTTTGATCTTACATGCGCAGTTTTGCACTTTCTGTTTTCATGTTTATTTGGCTTCTTCTTCTTCCCTTTTCTTTCTTGGATTCTTCTTTCACATCTTTTTTTTCTTTCTTCGATTGAAAATTTTGGCTTAATTTAATTTTAGAGGAATTCACGAAACTAGGAATTCACGAAACTATTCACTTTCAACCTTTTTTTCACAAAACTTAATTCATATTTTCTCAAAGCTTGATTTACCTTTTAAAAAATTACGAAAATTAAAATCTTTTGCTTTTTAAAAAATTACCAAAATTAAAATTTTTTCATTTGGATTCGCTAATTAATGTTTATGGTATAATATTAAGGGATAAGATTTTGTGGTATAGTTTATTTGAATTTAATTTTGAATATTTAGGTGTAATTTTATGAAGTAATTTTAAAATGATGTAGTTTTGTAAAATGTAATTCAAATGGTGTAATTTTTGAATTCTCCCTTAATTTTAATTGAATGCATCGGTTTCTGCTAATGGTAATCTGTATTTTTTTAGGTATAAAAACACTACACAAGAGATATACACTACTACTAAATAAAAGAATGAATCAATCACACAGAAAATACTTCTATAACACCAATTCAAGTAGCTACTAGTCCTAAAATATTAATATTGAAGAAAAAAAGACATGACAACAAATTATTTTCTGGTTGTACTTATGATTGATACCCCATTTAAAAGGGGATGAAGATAACTCCTTAAAAAGATTAAAATTTCAGTGATGAAAAACAAAGTCCAACAACAATATCACGAAAATCAACTTATAAATGACACTTAAAGTTTTAACCAAACACAAACGCCAACGTTAAGGCTTAAGATTAGGGTTAAAGCCAAATTTTCAATCCTCGTGCAAAGTTCCCAAGACATCTTCATCCCGAAAGAGATGGTACCTGCAACAAACCAACACACACATAAAATTCAATACTCGAGACACTAATTCTACATTTATACCCTCACAATATACAAATGTGGTGAAAATTGGCATCCTTTTCACAGGTAATTTCCATAAATCCCTATGATCTAACTAAACTATAATGAACTAGGCTGAATAAAACTAATCAATGATAATCACTTATCAACGAATACTAATAATCTGAGGGGGGGGCACAAGTTAAAGAAGAAAACGGATTCAGACGTACTCGTTCTCGCCGAGCTTGACCTGAGTACCGCCGTATTCAGGAAGAAGAACGGTGTCTCCTTCCTTTACAGAGACGGGAATCAATTTCCCGTCTTTATCTCTAGATCCAGGTCCAACTGCTATCACTTTTCCCGAGTTCAGCTGTACAAATCCGATCATCATAGTTTCAGATCTATAAATCACAAAAGGAATCCAAAAAAAAATCGTGAGATTATTATTACCTTTGTGGATTTCTCAGGGAGGAGAATGCCGCTTTCGGTTTTAGCAGGCTGTATCACTTTCTTCACTAGGATTCTGTTGAACGTTGGCATCAGACGCTTCATCATCTTCTTCTTCCTCTTCTTCTTCTCCTCTCTCAGATGAGTTTGGATCCTTAGGGTTTTCTGATTTTTAATTGGGAAGAGACAGAGAAGACGGAATGTTCTAGATCGTAGGGTTTTAGCTTGGCGAAAAAGGCCAAGGTTTTAGCGAATTATTCGCACTTTTTGGGCTTTTAATGGGCCTGGCTTATTTGTAAAGAGAGAAAACCGGGCTTTTTGTGCTCTCATGGATATGGCAAATTTGAGCTCTATTTAAGATGTCTCGTGTCTAAAGAACATTAATGATTCTGTGGATTGGTGTCAGTGGCTACAGTCTTTCTGTATGCGCCTAACCTGGATGATGCTGAATGATTCAGTTTTGTGACTCGTAAATGGAGAGAGCATATAGATAGATCATAGAAGAGTGTTGTTAATATCTCATGTGTTTATTACATTGTTGTGAATCTGCCTTTGTGGGCATTTCATGCTTTATGTAATTTACACACACACACACACCACATGTTCATCAAAGAAACTGAATAGTCCATGTAAAAAGCCATTGTTGCATCTCCAGAATTATACCATCCACGAACAAATAAGTAAAAGGAGACTAAGTTCCACATACCCCGGGTTTAACTCTGTAATAACAAGATTTAGACACCAAGCTGACAAAAAAGAGATGTTTTTGGCCGTTGTCATCGACGCCATTAGCCATTCCCATCGAGTTGGCCTTGAGAAAGAAGGTGAGCCATGTATTGCTGCATTCACAATCACAAACCCGCATTGATTCTACAAACACTTCTTTAAGCACAAAGTCTATTATGCTATCAAACTACAAAACCTAGTATTTATAGAAACCAATCCTCAACACACATTATCACTCCCACCATAGACAGTATGTTAAGCACAGTTAACACTTACAGAGATATATTCAGAATAACTTACAGAGTGATAAACGTATGGAGATTTGCCCTGTCGCTCAAAATGCTTAGCCATTATGCAAAACTCAACAGGACCCCAATCCTCAGATTCATAGCAATTCCCAAGCGCAGCTTTGTACAGCTTCACACCCAAAACCCACACAAAACAAAATTAACACACAGACATAAAATCACAGTGAACAAAACCAACTCAAAGTGTCTCTGGGAGTAACAAATGGATAAACCTTAGCTGTGTCGGTCAAAAGCTCGGTACCGGCAGGGTAAGATGCATAGAACTGATCTCCCCTTGAGAATCCTGCTCTTGTTCTATAACAACATTCGAATTCGTAACATCATAAAATCAACAAAAGGAAAAACAAGGTCAAGACATTACGTGTTGTTGGTGTAGAAGAATGTGAGGGCGACGGTGAAACAGTAGAATCCAGCGTAAGAGACACCTCTTCGTAGCTTCTGTATCTTTATAATCTCTGCGCAAACATCCAATGCTTTCATCTTCTTCCCCCGAAGAAACTCTCTCTCTCTCTCTCAGGTATTTTATCGAACACCTTGTGGTCAATTTATTAAAAGACCAACACGGAACAACAAATTGCAATTTAGAAACAGTCGTTACAATTGAAACGACGCCGTGAGGCTACAAATTAACGAGGTCTTGTCTTGCTTCATATGGGCCTGTCTGAATTATTCGAAATTGGGCCTTTAATTTATACTAATTCCCACCAAAACTCAGCAACTTCTCATGATTGGGGCAAATAACTCACGTTTATGCGATTAGTTTAGTAACCACGTGTGTTTTTGACAACAAATGTATTCATGTTTATGCAACTAAAAACCATATAAAATGTTAGATTGGTTAAAAGACAAGGCACAAGTAGTGTGGCTTTTGCAGTCGAATAATACAAAAAGTTATCTTGGGGAGATCTATAGTGGCAATAATGGAGCACTATCCTAATGTTTTCATCTTGCTATCCATTTTCCTCCTTGCAATCACCGTTGATTCTTCTTCTCCTCTGCCGCCGCTATTCCCCGACGAAGCTCTTCCTACTAAATCCGGTTACCTTACGGTTAAACCGGCCCCAGACTCCTCCATGTTTTACGCTTTCTACGAAGCCCAAAAGCCAACCACCCCTCTCGCCGACACTCCGCTCCTAATTTGGCTACAAGGCGGGCCAGGCTGCTCTTCCATGATTGGTAACTTTTACGAGCTCGGCCCTTGGCGCGTTGTCACACGCGCGAGAGAGCTCGAGCGCAATCCAGGCGCGTGGAACCGCCTTTTCGGCCTACTCTTTGTGGATAACCCCATAGGAGTAGGATTCAGCATAGCCGCGTTGAAACAAGACATTCCAAGAAACCAAAGACAAGTTGCTGAACACCTATACGCTGCACTTACCGAGTTCATCGAACAGAACCAGGGTTTCGAAAACCGACCGGTTTACATAACCGGAGAGAGCTATGCAGGGAAGTACGTACCGGCTATTGGTTACTACATCCTCAAGGAGAAACCAAATGGGAAAGTAAATCTAAAAGGCCTAGCCATCGGAAACGGGCTAACCGACCCGTTGACACAGATCAAGACACACGCGGTCAACGCTTATTACTCTGGTTTAGTCAACGCAAAACAGAGAGATGAGCTAGAGAAAGGACAAGAGATATCAGTTTCTCTCGTTAAATCCCACAAATGGCGCGAAGCAGCAGAAGCAAGAACCGATCTTTTAACGCTACTAAGCAACATGACTGGACTCGCGACGCTATACAACACGGCAAGGACGAGTCCGTACAGGACCGACATTGTGGTAGACCTTCTAAACGAGAGAGAGGCTAAGCTAGTTTTAGGAGTAAACGAAACGGTGCGTTTCGAGGAATGTAGCTACGAAGTGGAAGAGGTCATGAGAGAAGACGTGATGAAGAGCGTAAAGTTCATGGTGGAGTACGAAGTAGAGAGAACAAAGGTTTTGCTTTACCAAGGCATGTTGGATCTAAGAGACGGCGTCGTTTCGACGGAAGAGTGGATCAAGACTATGAACTGGCCGGGTTTGGAGATGTTTTCGACGGCGGAGAGAAGTGTGTGGAAGGACGACGATGATGACGTCGCTGGGTATGTACAGAGGTGGGGGAATTTGACACACGTGGCGGTTTCTGGAGCGGGACATTTTGTTCCGACAGATAAAAGTGTGAACTCGAGGGATATGATCGAAGGATGGGTTTTAGGTAAAGGCTTGTTTGGTAGTGAGGATTTTAAGGATATAATTTCGTCAAGCTTTAGTGAATCTTCATGAGTTATGATTGAATAACAAAGATTCAATTTTAAATTAAGATTCCAATTGTACTTGTTGCTGTATCTATGGTGGTCATGAATCTTGGATGTATTTTTTGCTCATGGGTTTCTTTTCTAAAGTCTCACTTTTATTGTTTGGGCTAACTATACCCATTATAAAGTGGGCTTATACAAAATTGGACTTATTAGAAAAAGTTCATATAAAAAGGGCAATTGTTATGGATACCACCAAAAAAAAAATTTATAACACAATTAGCATAGATTTTGAAAAGTTTTACAAATGCCATTAAAAATTTTTTTCTCATAAATACCACAAATCTTAAATTTTCAAAATTACACCCAAAATCTTCAAAGAACTATACCCTACCCCTTCTAAACTATACCCTAAACACTATATAGCGAACCCAAATGAAAAAATTTAAAATCTAAAAGTGTTAAAACTCGTTTTTTGAGTTTGTGGTATTTTTGTAAACTACTATTTTTTGATGGTATTTTTGTTATAAAAAACATTTTAATGGTATTTTTGTTATAAAAAACATTTTAATGGTATTTTTGTTATAAAAAACTTTTTAATGGTATTTTTAAAACAAAAAATTATTTTGATGGTATTCTAAGGAATTTCTCTAAAAAAAATGCATCTCCATTATTTCTTGAACCAATGGCTGCTAACAATTTCTGTAATGTCTCTATTTTCTGTATTTCAAATTTTTTATACTCTTTAAAAATCTCTTATGTCCTCTTTTTTATTTTTTAATTAAAAAAAATTCAAAAAAACAAAAAATTGACAAATCTAAACCCTAAACTAATCTATGAGTCTTGGTTTAGTGTTTGCGAACCCAAATGGTAAGATTTTAGTTTTTAAACCTTAAAATTTTTGAAAAAATCAAATTTATAATCATATTTGGATGATTTTCGAAAAAATATTTTAAATTTGTTTTTTGATTTTTGAAATATTTTTATCAAATTCTTAAAATTAAATAAAAGATATTGTCATTTTCAGATTTTAAAATAATTTTTCTGTGGCCTATAAAATTAAAAAAGCAAAAAAATAAAAGAGTGTCTTTCTTTTATAGAAATATATATAGAGATAGAACTATGAAGAAAGAATAAAGTAATGATTGTAATCATAAGGGGCACCGTCTCGTACGTTTTTATCGTGTATAAGAACATCTCCAAAAAGGAACCTCAAATTTGAGGTTTCATCAACCTCAAATTTGAGGTTTCATGTGTTTCTCTCCAAAAGAAAAACCTCAAACTTAATTTTACATATTGCATTTAAGTCCTTAATATTTTTCACAATTAAATAAATCTCTTAATTTTTGTAGATAATATAAAATATACCTCAAATAATTATTAAACCAATAAATAATTACTAAATTAAAATTTTTTATTTTAATTTAAAGTCTTTCTTTTAGTTTAACATGTCAAAATTAAGTTTATATTTACAAAATATAATTTTTTATGTACTAAAATGATGAAATAAAAAAGTTAATAAAGATATTTGTGAAATATTATTAATTGAAAGAATGAAAGTGCAAAATAAAGATGAAACCTCAAATTTGAGGTTTTGAGGTTTCTTTTGGAGGACAAAAAACCTCATATTTGAGGTTATAAGGTTGCTTTTGGAGATGCCCTAATACATAAACTAAAATTAGGTCAGCGGATATAACTATTGGTTGATAATTATGAGGGGAGTCAGGAGTGGTAGTAAATGCGAAAATATAAGCTACATTAATAACGATATATTGTGTTCTCGATCATCTTTTCACAAGAGCTTCAAATGTTTTAATTCACATAAAATTAAATCTTGAAAGTGTCCGTGTCGACAAATTTTGTAAGAGACCGTGTAGCTGAAATTGAGAAGAAACAAAAGTGAAATTGTAAGGAACGTGTGTGACGTATGATGTGTGTGGTCCCATCAACGCGCTAATCATTTATCTATTTTTTAGTTTATTAAAAGTTTAGTACCAAAGCAACCTTATCAATCTTATTATTAAAGAGTTATCCAATATAATTCTCTTATATATTAAACACCCACACCACCTTTGTGTCTTAACCAACAGAAAAATGGAAAACACACTCATCTCATCGTCGCCACTCAGGTTCCACCCATTGATGACGTCACGAAGAATCGTGGCTAAAACCAAGAGAAGAACACAAACCACCGTGTGTGAAGGCGATTACTATTACAGAGGAGGAAGAGTCGTGGACGAGAACATGGTGGTCCTTAGGAAAAGAATCCACGAGATGAAGATGGTCGAGCGTAATTTCGAACCTCCTTCTCATTGGATGCAATGGGAGAAACGTTTCTATGGAAATTACGACGCAACTATATGCGATGCTATCTCTCTTCTCCAGAGTTTCCTCATGAACTCTCGTCCTAGCGTCGCGCTTGGAACGTTGCTTCTTATACTAGTTAGCGTTCCGGTCTCAACCGCTGTTATTGCGTTTCGCATCCTTGACATGGCTATTTGGCTTGGCGATGCGGCTCACGTGGGATGATCGTGTTTAGATAATTACCTTAAATTGTTATATAATGTTCTCAAGAATCATACAAAAAGAATACACTTTGATCTACATGATCTTCTTGGTTTGTATTGTTGCTTGTACAAGTTACAAGATTCAGACATCAGAACCACAAAGAAACTTACTTGTAGATTATAGTAAAAGCCTCTTACGCTTTTTTTTACTTAAATGTGAAGTAGATTATTGTTTCTTCTTGTAATTCTCAGCCGCTCCACTGTTTCTATGAATTCCCTGTAATGCTAACAATCTCAACACATGTAAAAACAAATTTTAATTTCAGAAAATTTACAAGTTTGTTACCTCCATGAAACATCACTAGCATTCCTCCATGTGCCTTCTTCGTCTCTGTAAACCAAAGAGAACTCAGACTCTGTCTTGAACAGCCTCTGCCCAGACTCACTCTGCATCCCTTCAGAGTCGATCCAGCGTAGTGTCATTTATTTAGAACTTACTGGTCTTTGAATCAAAAGAAGCTGAGAAAGTTACCGAACATGTCCTCGAGTTGATGAGCAAGAGTTGGATAGCCAACATGATCAAGAAAGCAGACCTTGCGACCTACCACAAACCCATCCATGGTGACCTTTACATAACCCCACTTCCGTCTTCCTCCTTCATTACTCCAATGTTCGTCACCGCTGTTTCCATTCCCAGTTTCGTAACTCTCCCCTTATTGTTATGATTAATGCATAAAATGAACAGAGCTTAAGCGAGAATGATCACATATGTAATAGAAAGAAACTCAAATAACATGTTATCCACTTTTGCGCGAATCCGGTTTTTCACTATAATTATGTGTTAGTTGTAATATAGTGGAAATACTAACGGAAGCAGCAGAGAAGCTCACTTTGGCCAGATGTGTGGTAAGTCTCCTGTGGTACGGTGTTAAGGCTGAGACCTAAATCGATTACGTCGCCACACTCCATTGTCTGAGAGTAATATGAATGATAGTTAAAAGAACTTGCTTTCTGTAGCAAGTGTGGATTTATAGAGCAGTTAAGGCTGAAAACTATCAGTAGAATTAAAGAGACATAACTGCAGACAGGGAAGAGACAAAAGACAAGTAACCCATTACCAATCACGCAGGAGTCAGTTTGTGGTCTTTTTGTTGTTTGTCTGATGACACTAAGTGCAAAGGGATGAGGATGCCAACACAGTTTCAGTTTTTGTAACCCATACATTGTTGTAGACTTTTTGGACGGCCAGGACGAAAACCTGAAATCATCAGTGTGAACCAAATCAGGATTGCATTACTAATCACACCAGAAAAATCTCAATCTAGTGAACTCTCTCAGTGATATCAGAGAGTATCGCCAACTCAGTGTCAAGCATGCTACACAAGAAATAAATAAAGTCATTATCAGTGGCTCAGGAAGATAGAGAAATCCAGAGAATTAAAGTGTGGAAAGAGAGAGAAAAGAACTCAGTATGGTCTTACATGATGGTAGAAAGACAATACCTTCCAAGAAAGAGCTCTGTTGTTAAATACTAGACAATTCAGTTTCGTCATTACAACATTTCTCCCACGCCTTACTGAGAAGTAGGGCTCTGATGTTGGTGGATACAGACATAAAATGTACATATGTATCCATATCTATACAATTGCTCTCAGGGATAACTAAAGCTATCCAGAAGTTGCGATGAAACGAGAACACAACCATTCTTAAAAAGATAGCTTTTCAAATAAAGTGCATGTCCCGACAACAGAACAAGTGTATGAGTGGTAAAATTGGCTCCTAGCTAAATATACAGTTTGCCTGGATACTCACTGTACATGTCTGATACACAATTGAGAGGTACTAACTGATCAACACTTTAGCGCAATGATTAAATGCATATAACATGACATGAACATAAGATCTCACTTATGCGGAATCGTGGTGGCTAAGAAAGTCAGTTATGCAAGGATAGACTTGCTCCGCAGCCTGCAGTGAGATTATCATAAAAACGACTGAGACAGAAAATCAAGCACACACGTGCTATGGCATTGAACAAAGTTCCAGCAATGAAGGCCAAGAATACAACATACCAGTCTTCCTCCAACCAAATCATAATGTGCATAATGTGGTCCATCTGGTTCTCCAAATAACTTATAAGTGACCAGATTCTCGGGAAACAGCTTGACAGTGTCTGACATATTCACAGCAATTGTAATGGTGAGAAAACAAGATGCATGTATGTGAATATAAATTGTTTCATGTATAGATTATAGCAGTTCATCTATGCACCATATACCTTCTACGGCTACAGGAGGACATATCAAGTCCTGATCACCTGCAAGAGCTAAAACAGGGACACTGGTTCTAGAAAGATGATCCTTGTAGTAAAATTCACCAGTGCGGTCACGTAAACCTCCCTCTCGAAAGGCTGTTGTCAGCTGAATAAGAAGTTTTGCAGGTATGGTACCTAAAGGTTACAATACCCAGAAGCCCATTAACATCACCATAAAGGAAGCAAGAAAAAGAGGAAGCAACTATCACTTGCATTTAAAATCTCATGGAAATAGATCATGGCATCTAATAGTAAACTAGTAACCCTTCAGATTTTTCTTATTCTTAAAGTGGATTCATTTCTTTTCCACTTAAACCACTTTTAGAATGTACCACTGAAAATCCACATACCTAAATGGGACCAAATATCCATGAAAAAAAATGGGACCAAATATATGTACTTACAGAAACTATTCAAGACGAGCTTTTGTAACTGTTCAGGGTGCATCATATCCGCTGATGATATCAAATCGTTAAGCCAAGATAATACATATGAAGAGCGTGTTGAAAGAGGATAAGCTGCAGCCAACAGAGCACCCAATGGAACAACTGGAACACTCAGCACTTGTGCAGGATCGGCCTGTAGAAGAAGTTTCAAGTAAGTTTGCCACAGAAGAAACTAGTGGATTTTTACAGAAAAGTAAAATTAACATACAAGAGGTGTGAGCAATTTGAGGGTAGAATTTGAATTTGTGTAGTCAACCGATGAAGCCAAAGTTGCCACAGCTGCGAGGCAAGGTTCTCGCCCCTGAAAAGCTAACAACATGGAATAGAAAGAATGAATAACGGCCTAAATATATGAGCCTATGTTTTCAAGCAAAAGAGATATAATAAAAACCACACTAACAAGATGAATATATTGACTTACCGCAACGTGAGAGCATTGCATATAGAAGGATACCACCCATGGAGTGCCCAATTGCAAATAATTTACCGTCCTTAGGCTTGCTTTGCGTTTTCACATAGTCAATCTATAGAAAACCAAAAAAACCATAACATCCAGTTCAGAAAAAAGGACACAGTTACAGGAAATATTTAGCAAGAACACTGTCCCCTCACCGCAGCAGGGACATCCTCTTCCAGGTAGTTATCAAAATCCCAGTCATATTGAATCATCAATTCCAGTTGGTTCTGAAAATCTTCTATAGTCGAAGTGAGACGCTCATGTAATTCAATCAAAGGAGGCGAGACAGACCTTTGGCCATCATCGAAAAGATTCACAAGGCGCTGAGCCAACTCTGTGATTTGATAAACCATCCCTGATTTTTGCCTTGACTCGACTAAACTCAAAAGCTTCGACTTTATCTCATCAAACCGCTCGTACAGCTGCGTATCTTCTACAAGCATTGCAATTTTGTCAAATAGCTTAGCAGAAACAAACACTGACAGACCTCCACTGAGAAAGACAGAGAGTCTTTCAGACAAACGCATAAAAATCGCTGTCAAATTCGCCACAAGTTTCGATTCGTCCCAAGCCGAGGCTTCACCAACAACTGAAACATCCGACACTGATGCACTGTCCACAGTATCAGTACCATGTTTCTCATCAGAGAAGGCTTCTTTAGCTGCAGCTCTAGCAGTAGATTCAATCTGATGAGACAATTTGTGAGCAGAATCATGAACATCCTTAAGATCAGATACTCGTGTGCTCAAGCCGGCTCCACGAACTTCCAGTATCCAAGTCTCAAATCCCTGACCAGACATATGTCTTGCAAAAGAACACTGCAAAAGAACATGTAAAGTAGCAGTGAATGTAGATCTTTCATGAAACAGATTCAAAATCAAAAACGTAAGGCAAATAACACATACACCAGGAGATAAATCGTATCCAATGGCATTAGTTCCTACACCAGACAATAGCAAAAGCGGATGATTCCTCGTAGGCGCCTAATAAGAGAAGAGAACACTATTGATACACAACAATAGAAAAAAACTGTAAACGCAGAGAGAGAGAGTAAGGGTTGGTTTGCGAATATGAAAACCTGAGGAGAAGGCAAGTAACGCCAAAGAGAAAGGCGCCAATCGCTATTGGGGACAGATACGTAATGAAGCTCGTCGGCGGTGCAAAGCGGCGGTTTCGTTGGGAGCTTGACGGAGGAAGAAGAGAAGGCTCTCGGTCGAAACGGCGGCGTAAGGAGGCGGAGAGAATATACGGTGGAGGAAGCCGCGCGAAGAATCGTAGCCATGACGCGTTTAACGGATTTGGAGAAGTGTCGTCGCACGGTGCGCTCCGGAGAGTTAAGAATCTTCTAGTCATCGTCCGGTACACGTGGAGAGACCACCGGTGATGGTTGATGAGGATACGACCTTTTTTATTTTTTGACCGCAGAATAGTTTGGGCCTTGAAATTATAAGCCCAAATTCACGAACAGATTTTGGTTAATCGACACTCTTTTTTTCATCATAGTAAATGTCTAAGGGCATCTCCAAAAGAAACCTCATAACCTCAAATATGAGGTTTTTTGTTCTCCAAAAGAAACCTCAAAACCTCAAAATTTAAGGTTTTGAATAGTGAAACCTCAAATTTGAGGTTTCACTATTCAAAACCTCAAATTTGAGGTTCCATCTTTCTTTTGCACTTTCATCCCTCCAATTAATAATATTTCACAAATATCTTTATTAACTTTTTAATTTCATCATTTTAGTACATAAAAAATTATATTTTGTAAATATAAACTTAATTTTCACATGTTAAACTAAAAGAAAGACTTTAAATTAAAATAAAAAATATTAATTTAGTAATTATTTATTGATTTAATAATTATTTGAGGTGTATTTTATATTATCTACAAAAATTAAGAGATTTATTTAATTGTGAAAAATAGTAAGGACTTAAATGCAATATGTAAAATTAAGTTTGAGGTTTTTCTTTTGGAGAGAAACACATGAAACCTCAAATTTGAGGTTGATGAAACCTCAAATTTGAGGTTCCTTTTTGGAGATGCTCTAAGAGCATAATTATCGGTAAGGTCCAAAAAAAGCCCTTACCGATTTTTTTTAATTTTTTTTTTTTTTTTTTTTTTTTGAAAAAAAAAAAATTAAATTTCACCAATCGCGGGCCGCCACGTGTCAATGGGCCCGCGAAAAGTTGAAGAATCGCACCTTAGGGAGAGATTTATATGATCGACCTAATAAATTATGTGGGGCCCACAGGGTAAGGTCTCCCCCTAAGGGCCCGGTAATGTTGGCCTAAGTAGTTTTCTCCCAACCGAGAAATGCGATGTTCGAACCCCAAGCATGCGATTAGACGCAGAAATGAGTGACTACCCCAGCCACTTGCTCATTAGCAGTATCCAATGATTGTTATTTTTCCTAATATATTTTATTAATCTTTTGAAACAGCAAATACAAATATATATGAGTTATGGTATATAGGCTTTTGATGGCATTGTACAATGAAAGTTGCACTCCATGTCTTGGATTCCTCTTAAAAAGTCTCCTTTTTAACCCCCTTTTACTTTCACCTTTGTTGAATTATGCAAAATTGTATTACTACTTTATTAATTGAAGATAATACTATTGAATCTGGTTTATTAATATATAATCACTCATACTGTTACGTAGCTGTAAATAAGTAAGATGTATCACGGTTACTATAAGTATATAGTGATTTGTAATTTCAACATTCATGTATTGTTCAAAGGACATTAGGTAATAATTCAAACACAATGCTTTTTTCATCCAAAAATGTCTTCACTTAATCCTCTTCATATGTATAAGCATCTTTATTGTTACCCCTTTAAAAATCTGAAAAGTAATATATTTTTCTGATAAACATAATCATTGCTTTTAATTTGACTTCCTACTAATAGGAAAAGACAATGAAATTTTGTTGTTTATGTTCAATATTAGATTTATCATTATTGAGATCATTTAAAGTAACAAAATAAAGGATGGCGTAGAAAGTGGCGTGATGATGATGTAATGCTAGGGTCGTGTAAGTAGTGCGATGTGTGAACGGCCAGGATCATTTAGAGAGATCCCACTAATTATGGGAATATTACGTAAATAGTGGAGAGTCAACGTAAATAAATAGATATAAAGTTGATAGCTTTTTTGTCTATTAAAGAGCAGAAGATGTTTGACAAAAAACTTTGAAGAAGAAGAAAAAATGACAAGATGTGAAAACGAGACCCACAATATGACTACACCATATATATAGTATATACATGTATTCTCTTAAACTTTTTTGTTTCTTGTAATGTTCTTGTAATTGATATTTCAAGATTAGTTAACTAAAGAAACTACTTGATATGGGTTAGCTATATGTGAAAAATGAGTGGAAATAAGATGGGGTTGGGATTTGGAAGATGGATATTTGTGCATTGGACGATGAATGAGTTTCAAAAATAGCACACAAAAACACACAAAATGTGTACGTGTGTACAATATAAAGAGAACGTACGGCGACATGATGACCAAATGAAGAAGGCCCATTTTATTTGTCTCCTTATAACCTAACATTCAAATCTATATACATTTTAGTTGATGCAATAATACTACTCTCTTTACAACAACAAAAAAAAAAGAAATTAATGACATTGAGAAGAGACAAAAAAAGTTATGGGAAAAACATACAAGTATACAACACATCTTTCACTAGATCATTCTTAAAAAGTACATAAAAATCACAAATATTACCATCTCAATCTAATGATTATCAATACAACCTAAGAAAATATATACCAACTTTATCTCTGTATGAGAAAATTAAAGAGAGAGCATTTTTGTGTAGTGAGGAAAAGAAGGAAGGTGCACAACACTCAAGGCCAAGACTATTCCACTATCTATCTCTACATTTTACGTGACTTTCTATGCATCCCTCTTCCTAATACGTATTTTAACCTATATATATATATATATATAGTCTCATTATCTATGTTAATTCCAACAATCATGCTTCCTCTTAAAATTGTAAAAAGGGTTTTAGGGGAAAACATACCCAAGAGGCTCGGAGACCAAAGTTATTTTTTAGACTTCTTTCACATTTCCCAAATTACGAAACTTCCACTTTTGCCCTTCAGTGTCATACTAAACGATCCAAACTCTACCCTCCCAAAATGTATATCAATCACTAGTGTATCATTGCTAATACACAATCATATATTACTTTTTTAAATAAAAAATAAATAAAAGGACATAACCTCCTTGACCCTTTATATAAGACCCACTCATCATTCCATACTTTTGCACATTGTCTTTCATATTAATCTTCTTCTTTAATTTGCTTCTTTTAAATAAATAACAAAGTCTTTACAAGGTCAGCTATGGTGTCTACCGAAGAAGAAGAAGAAGAAGAAGAAGGCACTTGGAGAAAAAGCATGGAAGGTGTTTTATATATGAAACAATGATGATAATTTGTATGCATGGTTTTGAGAAAGAAGGGGCTTTGCAATAGTTTACGCTGTTTCATAGAAAAAAAGTATTAAGTCTTGAAAGAGCGAATTTATTGCATTGCTTTTCTCGATCTGTTGGGGAATTGAAGGTTAACGGTCCGATTTTTTTTCCTTAATCCGAAAAAAATCATTCTTATATTTTCTTACTTTTAGTGTTTGTTTGTTTTATTTACCTTACCTTTACTTTTATGTTATGTTATGTTTACCGCTTACGCAATGAAGAGCGTCCTTGTAGTATGGTAATAACAAAAAGTTACGTTTCATGTTGTTAATGATATTATGTAGCAACATTTATATCAATTAATGGATTATGAATATTGACGAGTTAAACTGCTTTTATTTAGTTGTGTTGTGTGTCCGTTTATTTTTCATAAATCACAAAATCACATTTTTCGTAAAAGCCCCAAAATCACATATCTCAATAAAAAACGTAAAACCACATTTTTATGTCGAAACAACAAAATCACGTTTTTCCGTCAAAACCACAAAATCACGTTTTTTCCGCATAAACCGCAAAATCAGGTTTTTCAGCAAAAACCGCAAAATCACGTTTTTTCGCAAAAATTGCAATCACGTTTTTTCGCATAAACCGCAAAATCACATATCTCGCAAAAACAGCAAAATCACGTTTTCCGCAAAAACCACCGCAAAATCACGTTTTATAGTCAAAACCGTAAAATCATGTTTGATATGTTAAACTCGCGAAATCATGTTTCCGTTAAAACCGCGAAATTATGTTTCCTCAAAACCGCAAAATTAGGAAAAAAAACACGGAAACCGAAAATAAATTTCGAAACCATAATTGAAAATGAAATTTGAAACCATAATCGAAAATCGGAATAAAAACAATAATCACTGTTCTTATTTGGATTTGGTCTTATTTGGATATTGCGGACGACCCATTTTTCATGGTCGTATTTGGGTTTGGTCCTATTTGGACCTTGACCAATTACGTCCGCAAAAATAAATTGTTCATTTGGACACATTGGACGCGGACAGGCCCAATTGACATCCCTAAAATTGACATCCCTAAGTAAAATTAAGGATACAAATCTTCTCTTTGTTAAAACGGCCCTATATAAGCCCATATCATTTGTTTGCCATCATTATATATTAATAAGCCCATCAAACTAAGCCTTTTAACGAATACTCTATGTGGGTCCGTAAGTAGAATTATGAATTCTCATTCAAAATCAATCGACATAAAATTCATAATAAATTATTCAAATTTAGATTTGGAGTAATTCTAACAAGTTTAAATCAAATTTGTTGATATGGGCGTTGTTCGTTTGTAGGTCGCTAGCGATCATGACCGGAGTATGCGACTAGCGTCTTCGACCATTGTCGTCTTCGACAATTGTCGCGCGACTGATCGCCGCGATTTGTTGCGAATTTTTTGGTCGAAACGCTGAATTTTTCAGCGATCCAAATTTTTGATCGCTAACGCTCGCGACTGATCGCTGCGACAGAACGAAATACATCGACAAACCAACGAACAACATTTGAACGCTTTCTGGTCGCAGTCGCTAGCGACATGCAAACGAACAACGCCATGGAAATCAAAATCCAAACGATGACATATTGTATACAAATATATATTCAAAAAATGTACATATGAAGTTGAAAACACACACAAAGATCCTCCTCTCACAATAAAAGAAAGACCTCAAAAAATACATTAAAAAACAACCATAGCAAAATTAAGGGCGCGCGTGGTCTCAAATCACCCGACCAGTCAGCCACCGTAATTTCTCTATTGCCTCTTTTTTTTTATAATTAATAAATCACAGCCGTTGGATTAGAATCATCCAAACCGTTCATTTTCTAAAAAACGGAAGCGCACGCGTGTATCAGTGGAGGGAGAAACAGGAGATCAAATCCCTTCCAACGCGCCGCTGCGTTCTCGAAACGCAACCGTCATCGTCGTTTTCTACCAAATCAGATCTACAGAGAGGACACGTGAAATTGAGATGGTGAAGCCATCCCTCCAAGCACTTTTTATGGAACACGTGTCGACATTCTAGCTTCCTAACCTCTTCTCCTTCCTTTAGCTTCGACAGACACACGACGCAATCTGAACCACCGGTTTCGTTGGCAAACCGGTACGAGAAGAGGCGGTTTAGGCTGAGCTGATCGGCGAGGAGGATTATGTTGGCTAGTCCCGATGCTATGACGGAGGTGTCGTCGTCGACGGGGAGATCGGAATAGCAGAGACGAGGGAAAAAGGAGCGGAGGCGGTTGAAAAATACGGCAAGGAGAGAGAGAAGCATGAGAGGTATTGAATCGGAAGAGACGTCACTAAGCTGACCTTGTATTCCCATTTTAATTATTTTTTTCTCTGTTTCTCTCTTTCTGTTTTCCAGATATATATATAGTTGTCTTTGACCAATCACATTGTTCCTTTATTTTAATTTTTTTTTTTTTTTTTAAAGGGTATTCTATTTATTTATTTTAAGTCATCACTAAACATATACATAAAAAATGTATACTTTTCGATTAGTATAAATTCAAATCTAAATATTAATAATTTTGCATCGCCCGTCGATCATGTTTAATTTATATTAATATAATATTTCTTTTATACTAAACAAACAAAAACTCATATTGTTGTGAGATGCTAATTTTTATAATTTTCTTTGCATGTGATCTGGTATTTACAATTATATTTTTATACAAAAGAAACTCATTTATTTTATTAGAGAAACAATTTTGTTGAATTGATTAGGATTTTGCACGATTCTCGCTAGCTTGTTGTCTCACTCCCTAATTTTATATGTTTCGCACCCCAATTATCATATCATTTCTATAATTTCTACATTATAGTAATACATTCCAAAATATAATTATTAGATTGGTTTATATTTTAGAATAGAGTGGGAGTAAATAAATCTTTGTTTTTGCCGTCCAAAAAGATTTGGGAATCCACAAACTAATAAAAAAGGGCACAAGTTGGGATTAAGAAAACCTGATTAACACATTAATTATGCAACGAACAAAACCATACCATAACTCTATATACTACTCCATATGATAAATAACGAAACTATGAGCTTTTAAAATAATGAGAAACTCCAAAAAGGGAAGGCTTTGAAGAAAATGATGTACTGTCTTGTATATCATAATTAGCAAAGAGTTTAATTAATTGGTGATTAACTAACAAGTCCAATCAAAATGAACATTGTGTGGTGTCAAACCATTTACAATACAAAGAGGATCTCTCGTGTTTCACTTTTGTAGAAGAGGCAGGTAGTTTATAGGCCATTCATTTCAAGCATATGATGTGGTCAAAAATAAACCATACAATTTAAAACTTTTAAATAATGAATGGTGTACATAAAAGGACAAGTCGGCAGTCATGTTTTGTTATGTCTATAAGACCAATCTCTACTGGATCTTGTTTGGGCCTAAAGGACTTACGATATGGGCTTGGTAATTTTTGTAATGAACAACTTCAAGCCCATTTTGTTATCATTTATAATGGTTCTTTAGGTGTTTGGTTATCCAATAACTAGATGAAATCCCGTTAATATTAATATTGTTAGTAAATTTGTACTTAGATTTAAACGGAAACTAATATTATACCCGTTATTTTATTAACAAATAAATATAAAAGACACACAACAATATATGATAATAGTAAATAAGTGATTTTTACCATCTATTAAAAAATAAAAATAACATATTTTTTGTCTTATTACATTGCTTTTGGTATTTACATGAAAAACATTTGTTTTAAATTAATAATTAGATAGTGGATCCATGAAGATAACAAATAAGTTATCATAAAACTTTTCTTTATTTTTTCAAGTAATTTTACGTTTTTATTTTTTCTTATTTCTAATTTTTTATTGATTATTTCTTAAAATATTCTTATTTTTTTTTCTATGTTATTTTCCTTATTTCTGATTATTTTATTTTTCTATATGTCAGATTAATTTATTTTATTTCTAATTATTTGATAATAAATGTTAATTTTTTTTATTTTTGATTATTTTCCTTAATTCTATTTTATTCTCGATATTGTTAAGTTTCCATTTTATAAAATGTTTACGTATCAATTTTAATACACATGTCACGATCTGAACTAACCATTACAAATGTTACGATCTCGTGAGTTATAATTATGTTTGTCAAACTCACCTTAAACGCGTTCAGTTTTATATAATAATATTATTTGATAATTATGTGACTTTTCGTTTGATTATTATTATTTATTTTTTTTTTTTTCCTTTCTCTTTTTTCTTATTTTTTGTTTTGCATTTTTCCTTATTTTTTGTTTTGCCTTTTTTTTGCTAAACGTTACAATTTTTCTTCTTTTAAAATTATTAACATTTTTCCTAAAATTATTAACATTATTAACATTTTTTTTTTTAATTGTGACACGTGTCACGATCTGGTGAGTTATAATTAAACACGCTCACTTTTATATAATAAGATTTTTTTTTAATTGTGACACGTGTCACGATCTGGTGAGTTATAATTAAACACGCTCACTTTTATATAATAAGACTATAGTAAAAAAAACATAGGTTTACTCTATAAAAATTTATAAATTATTAATAGAGGTTAATTTGCTAGTTCTATATTTTTTAACCATTTATTGGGTTAAAGGATGTATATTTTTTCTTGTTGAATAAATTATAAGTTTGAATTGGATTTCAACAAATTGTTAGTTTTGAAAATAAGTTTACAAAAGTGCCACTTTACCAAATTGATTGAAAATCCACATGCAAGTTGGATCTAACAACGACACAATTGGTGGTTAATGAAGCATTTTAAAGTATCAAATAGACATATTCAGACCTGAAATGATGTTATTGGTGGCATTTGCAAGACAATTAATGTGATTCAAAATTTGATTTGAATTCTTGTATGTATTAGAGCTTTGACTGATTACAAAACTTTCAAACATAAAATATTTTTAAAAAAAGTCCAAACTATATGGGATTGGTTGTAATAACATAAAGAAGCATGTGGGTGGATCAGAGAAAATGCAATAGAAAAGAAAGAAACCATAATTAAAAAAAAAGTGTTAAGGAAGGGATCAGAGAAACAAAAGAATGGACCACTCTTTTTTTAATTTCTTGATACATATTTTGTCTTCATATGCTAACACTTATACTTGATACTGACTATTTTGAGGTTGTCCTTCTTCACTTCATTTCTAGATGTTGACCACACACCACACCCCCTCTCTCTCTATATATATATATTTGTACTATTTTACTTTTACAATGAGAGATTATATTACTTTGTGGTGAAAACAATTAATAGTTGATATATATGGGATTAAAGAGTGTATTTGTGTACTTGGCATTATTTAGCATACTAATGATTTGTGTGATCAATCGATATTTGATATAATTTGGTGATAATGATACTATAGTTAGAGCTTTAATGATTTTTATTCTGCCAATCATTACTAATACATACACTCCATGATTTTGAATACCATTAAACCAATATATATTCCTAATCACATTTTGTCTCTCTATCTCATCATTTACTTTGACTCTAATCATTACCATCACCACTTTCTCACACGCTTTCCTAAATCCATTTTGTAACAACTTTTTGGTGAAATCACATTGCTTATTATTAAGTTATTATTACTAACGAAAAGCTACACAAATTAGAGAGAGAAAGAGAGGATATATAGGGTAATGTTGTGACAAGTGACCACAAGCGGTGTCTCTATCTGCATGTTCTTCTTATACAAATGAGCTGTTTATCTTTTTGTTTCTATTCGAATTGTGTTTAAAATTTATATTTGCAAGTATGTGATATTAACCAATAACCAAGAAGTAGATTAATTATTTAGAATCTCCATTCTCTACATATTGTACATGTTTGATGCATACAAATATACAAGTGTGTGTCTACTAGAGACATGTATAACTTTACTTCTTACTTCTCCCTGTTTAAATTTATACTGTCCTTTTTTATTTAAAAAAAACAAAATAAATGATTTTAGACTACTAATTAAGGTTAGTATACTCGTTTGTACGATTGGGAATATATGTCAAATCAAATTACTTAAATAAGAATCATAATAAATTTTCATGTGAATTTTATTTGCATTTATGTTAATATTGTATACCGTTTGAAAACCATAAATGTTAGCATTTTTTTCTCCAGAGAATATACTCGAAAAGACGAATCTGGTGAAACTGTAATAAAATAAATGGAGAATTACAAAATTACACCTTTTGAATTAAAATTACATTTTTTAATTTTTTTCTTCAAAACTACAACTAAACCCATAAAATTGGTGAAAAAAAAAAAAACACAAAAAATTAAATTCAAATTAACTCTATCCATGCAACTTTACCTCCTTAATCACTATATCATAAACACTAATTAGGGAATCCAAATGAAATTTTTTTATTTTGGTAAAGTTTTAAAGGTTAAATCAATCTTTTAAAATTTTGAAAGATTATAATTTTTAGAAAAAATTAAATTAAATATAATTTTATAAAAGAAGGGATGAAATGATGTAATTTTGTGAATTTCTATAAAAAAAAAAAAAAAAAACATAAACAATTTTATAAAAAAATCGAAGGGGTAATAAAGGAAGGAAAAAGAAGAAAAAGGGAGAATCGTGGGGGAAAGAAAAACAGAGTCGTTTTCAGATCGTGAGCATAAACGTAAGCAGAAGCGTATCTAAATTCCTCTTTACTCTCTCTCTCTCTATACTTTGACCGTCCTTTCTCTCTCTTATTATTCCTCATCGTCGTCGTCGTCGTGGAGATTCCTACTTATCCTTTCCTTCTGATTCCTTCTCTCCCTTTCAAATCAAATCAATCGCGTTAGGGTTCTTCTTCTTCATCATCGTCTTCTTCTTCTTCTTCTTCAGGTAAGTAATTACAAATCTCTTTCTCCTGTATTTCACTGACCATTTCGTTTTTATTGTTTTTTTCTTTTAATTTATTTTTTTCACTTAAATTCGTCTGCTTTTTACCCTCTGCAAAGACAGAGACCTTTTTTTTCCATCTGTCTCTCTGCTTGTACCCTTCTTCTTCTTCTTCTTCTTCTTCTATTTCCACCTTCTCTTATTCATCATTACGAATCGTATATCGAGCCTGCTTCTATAGAACCTGCTTAATCTCATCTCCATCTAAAAAAAAACTAACTCTTTTACTCTTCTTCTTTGTTTAGAAGCTGGTTTGGACCATGGAAGCTAATGGGTACAGGAAAGAAAAAAAGAAGGAGCATTTAGTGAAAATGAATGTTAATGGTGATGTTGTGAGTGATCTTGATCCATGGACTGCATGGGCTTATAAGCCTCGCACTATCTCTCTTCTCCTTATCGGCGCATGTTTTCTCATGTGAGTCTTCTCTCTCTTCTTCCTCCTTCTTCTTCTACCTCTTATGATGTTTCTTTGTACATTCTTAATTTGGGTTTTTCTTGAATTGACTTAGTTGGGCAAGTGGAGCTCTTGATCCAGACAGTACTATGTCTTATGATGTTGTCACATCTGTGAAAAGGTCTCTTCTTTTTCTTCAGCTTATACACCATTGTTATGTATGTATAGTTCCTGTGATGTTTTTTTAATGTATCAATTGATAATAATTTACTATGTTTCTTTGTTAGGGGAGTGTGGGCTATGATTGCTGTCTTTCTTGCCTACTCTTTGCTTCAGGCTCCTTCTACGTAATCTACTAGCTTCTCTTTTATATTGTTCTCTTGTGTTTTTAATGTATTTTTTTCAATGGTGATACTTTTTTTCTGCTATGTTTTGAATCAAGTTATTTGCTTTATGCAGGGTGCTAATTAGGCCGCATCCTGCGATATGGCGATTAGTTCATGGAATGGCTGTTATTTACTTAGTTGCACTTACTTTTTTGCTCTTCCAGGTTCACTTTTTTACTCTTCTCTGATACTACCTTTTGCATATGCCTGTGATTATAGCTCTTATGAGTTATTGTTTTTACTGAGCAAAATCTAATAGTTGTAAAATTTTCTTCATACCAGAGACGTGATGATGCTAGGCAGTTCATGAAGTTTCTCCACCCTGACCTTGGAATCGGTATTATTTTCAGAGTGGATTGCTATTCCTCACCAGTTTTTATGTTCGACCATTTGTATTGAGTTTGTTCATGATGCAGAGCTTCCTGAGAGGTCTTACGGTGCTGATTGCCGTATTTATGTGCCTGATCATCCAACAAACAGGTTTAAAAATCTTTATGTATGGTATCTTCTCAACAACTTTCCTTTATCTTAAACAGAATTGTCTTAGCATCAGCTTCTCATGTTGTGGGGGCATATCCCACTTATGATCTAAAAGCTTGTACTTTGGTTAACAATTATTCAGGACACCATATTTGACGAGTTTTTCTTGGCTCACATCTTTGGATGGTGGGGAAAAGCAATTTTGATACGGAATCAGCCACTTTTGTGGGTCCTTTCAATTGGTTTTGAGTTATTGGAGGTTGGTCTTTTGTCCTTGTTCCCTTGTGTGTTTTCAGGTTTCAGTTTGAAAAAATGTAAGGATATAGCTTCCCCTGTCTAACTAAATTTTATGTGTATTTATGTTCTCCAGCTTACTTTTCGGCACATGTTACCAAATTTCAACGAGTGCTGGTGGGACAGTATTGTTCTTGATATTTTGATATGCAACTGGTTTGGTATGATTCTTAAGCCACCTTGTCATTCTAGAAGGGTATGTACTATGTAGAGCTGAGTATCATTTATTCTGTTTCATTTTCTTGTAGGCATCTGGGCAGGAATGTATACCGTACGCTACTTTGATGGAAAAACATATGAGTGGGTTGGCATTAGCCGCCAGCCTAATATTATTGGCAAAGTAGGGATCGTTCAACCTTCTATAAAGTGCATACACATGGTCATAGTCTTTGTAAGCTTGATGACAGTTTTGAATTTTTCAGGTGAAAAGGACACTTGGGCAGTTCACACCAGCTCATTGGGACAAAGACGAGTGGCATCCGCTGCAGGGACCTTGGCGTTTTATTCAAGTACTTACTCTTTGCATCATCTTCTTGACAGTGGAACTTAACACATTCTTTCTCAAGTTCAGCCTGTGGATACCCCCTCGAAACCCAGTGATTCTCTATAGGCTGATCTTGTGGTGGCTCATAGCCATACCAACAACACGGGAATACAATTCATATCTCCAAGACAGGTATAGCTATTAGCCACAGTGGTGTGGTTTTGGTTTGTTGATAATTGAGATATGGTTTTATATGTAAGTATTAAGTTTTGGCCTGTGACAGGAAACCTGTAAAAAAGGTTGGATCGTTCTGTTGGCTGTCACTGGGGATATGCATTGTAGAACTTCTCATCTGCATCAAGTTTGGGAATGGTAAGTGGTTTCTTACAACGTGCTCTGATTTATTATTATTTGTCTATTTGTGGTTATGGTTACATAGTGTTATGAAACTTGTTTTGTGGTGAAACAAAAAACAGGATTGTACCCAACAGAAATGCCATTGTGGGTAGTGACACTATGGGGAAGTGTGGGATTTGGACTTGTGGCGTTCTTGCTAGGTTGGACATGGAAGATTCAGAAGACCCTCGAGCGAAAGAGACGCTAAGCAGCTCCTCATCATTGTTGTTTGCAGCAGAGATGCGACGAAGAGAGAGAGAGAGATAGAGGAAGAGGTGAGACAGTGAAATGCCATTGTAGGATTTGGTTATTTTGTAAATAGGGAGAATAACTAATGTAAATGCAATTTTCTTTAGGGATAAATAGTGTGATATTCAACATTACAGAGCTTCCATCATATTCTTTCATGCATCAAAATTGCTTTTATCTTTTGTTTTGTCCCCTGAAACTGACAAACATGTTGGTTTGAATAAAATGGTAAACATGTTAAATGACATTAATACACTTTTTACAGCCTTTGTCTTCTTTTTTGTTGGATAACACCATTATTAAGATTGTGTGACTTGCCGCCCAAATATCTCGCATGTGTTTTTTGTTAGGTTTGCAAAATCGTAATTAGACGACAATATTTGACTTATCATATCTTTCATCAGTTTTCCAACATCATATTCTATTACAACTTCCTTAAAAATGCCCAAAGAGATGTTGTCGGAATATTAAAAGAGAATATACACACGTCATTAGGGAATCTTAGGAGATTCTGCTTTCTCGAATCTTTAATGGGCCTTTTAGTACATTGGGCCCAAATTCAACTATAGACCCATCGGAAAACAGTAAAGAAATGAATCTAGAACATATCTGTAGCCTGTAGGGTTCTTCTTCTTGTTCTTCCTCCTTTGGGTCCCGATCTTTTCTCTCGATCAGGTATCAGCTAATCTCTTCCATGGATCTTCTTTACCACTTTCGATTTCAATGATTCGTAGATCTTCCTTTTGATCTGATGATACATACGAATCTGATCGGTTCTGTTTTCTGTCTCTGCAGTTTCTTACAGCTTCCCCTTGACTTTTCGCCATGTAAGCTCTAACTCTCGATGCCATTCTATTATTTTAATCTCCAAATTATAGACATGATGTTGTGTAGATTGATCTTATGTTGTCCTTCTAGAGCTGGAATCATCATCTTCCCCTTTTAGATTTTTTGCTCTATTATAGTGTGTGTACTGATCAATCCATGGTGGTCTAGGTTTAGTTTACCTTCCTTCATGATATAATCCTTGTTTGCCCATTTCTTCTCGATATGTTATTAAGGTTAGCACCAACTATAGTCTATAGATACTCATGTGGCATTATGTTTTACATCATATGACCAATACTAGAGCTTCATCTTCTACGAATGTCTCTCTGTTGAATTTTTGATCAACATCATATTATTTTCACCGTAAAGGGAATGTATTGTTTGCCATCACACGGTGGTGATGTTTATCCTTGATGGATGGGGATGACATGATTGTTTTCTTTTTTTGAGTTCTATTTTTTTTTTTATGATTTCAGGGCAGACGATGAAGTTGTTGATCCAAAAAAGTACCTTGAGGAATCTTGCAAACCAAAATGCGTGAAGCCGCTACTCGAATACCAGGTTAATTGGGTTGTTATTGATGTCATGATGACAATATATGAACTGTGTAGTAAGTTTGAGACATTGCCATGTGTGTGAAGAAGATCATTGTTGTACTGATATACAAGTCTTGTTGTGGTTTCTCAGGCGTGTGTGAAGAGAATCCAAGGCGATGACTCTGGTCACAAGCATTGCACTGGGCAGTATTTCGACTATTGGCATTGCATCGACAAATGTGTAAGTAGTTGAGTTATGCTATATGCTCTTCGCTTCTTCCTTTTACAATTTTGAGATACTGAGATGAAACTGGGATGTTGGATCTTCAGGTTGCTCCCAAGCTTTTTACGAAACTGAAATGAAAAGAGGCGAAGCTGGATAAGCTCGAGTCTTTGCTTCATGTGGTTTGAAACGATGTATAAAACGCAGTTGATCTTAAACTTTCTTTTAACTGCAAACCTAAATGGATGTGCTTCTCGGTTTTGTTTCAATCGCAAATTGCGGTTATTACATTTTTGCTACAAACGGTTGTTATTGTGCTGTCTTGTCTAATAACAAGAATGTTCCTTTTGTTGGAATTATCGCATTCTAAAATGCATTGAAGAAATCATTAAGCTTTAGACTTTCAAGTAACTATAGATTCTCAGGCCTCCGGTATTAGCTGCCCGGTACAATGATCATCAGGTTTAGTTCGAGACTTTTAAACTTTGTTTCAGTCGAATGATGGCTTGGTGGCTACATGAAGAGATCACTTTTTTTTATGTGACAAAAGAAAGAGACAAGTCTTTTGTAAAATCACATTATGCAGCAGCCACTTGTGAAAGACAATGTGTGGGGATGTATGGCCCCAGGAGTTTGCGTCTAATATTTTCATGTCATTACATTTCTCCCTTGCAACGATAATGTAGATTCTCTCACTTCACCCTTTATTTAAGAGGGGTTTAGAGAGATATTTCAATTCTATAACATCACACAGCCATTGTCCTTCTAGTTATGATCGCAACTCTTCCTATCAGGTTTACATATGTATCGTTCTTCAACTTCATTTTGCAAAGCGTATTAACATTTTACTTGTGCGTGTGCTCGCGCGTAGAGGGGAAAGAGACACTTCTGAGAAAAGAGATCAACAAGCGGCTCGACGTTACCAACCATTCCTTGTCTATTTTTACTATTGCAGACTTTGGATGCTCCTCTGGCCCCAACACCCTATTTGCTGTAGACATGGTGGTTTTCCTCGAAAGAAATAAGAATGCACGAAAGACTAAAATGACCCATAAAAACTTGACTGCAGGGGATAATCAAGGAGGAAGAGATAGACAGTTTCAACCTGCCCATATATTACACAACTCCAAAGGAGCTGCAAGACATCATCAGAAGCAATGGAGAGTTTAGACTTGATAAAATGCAGACACTGGAAGGCGCCAACGCACATGGCATCATGCCCTAGCTCGAGTCGAGAGTTCTGTACCTGAGAGCGGTCTTGGAAGGTGTCATTTGCACTCGCTTTGACCACCAAATCCTCGATGACCTGTTTTATCGCTACTCTCTCAAACTTGCTAATTCATCTTTCATCCTCCATCCTCAAACACACAAATCTATCATGATCTTTACCCTTCTCACTCGCAGTTGTTAAGTCTGATATGTGAACTTCAGTTTCAATCAATAAGAAAGAATGTACCTTATTCATAGATTAATAATAATGTGCTTTAGAAAACTCCAATTCATCACATCTCTACAACAGTTCAAAGAATTTGAGTCACTATTAAGCAATATATCAATCTCATTACAGAAATATATAAAAGAGACATTCATAGAGTACTCACAGGAAACAAAACAATAAGAACAATAACACCACAATTTATTGCACCCAAAGATACAATTCAATGTCTGTAGTATCCGCCGCCTTGGTGAGGAGGTGGAGGTGGGTACGGGTTCTGTGCGGAGTAAGGAGGCCGAGGCTGCTGGCCCTGGGAATCATAGTACGGGCCTTGCTGCCATGATGGATGGTATGGCTGTTGCGGCCCTTGCGGGGCCTGAGGAGGGTATGGTTGTTGCGACTGGCCATGAGGTGTGTGGTATGGTGGAGGTGGACCGTAGGGTGGAACAGTGTAGCCAGGCCTTGACATTTGCTCAGGCGGCCTATAGTATGGTGCTTGTGGGTGAGGAGGATGAGATGGATTATGAGTTTCTGGTGGAGTAGGTGAGCTTGAAGCCGTTGGCTGATGCACAGATGGGTATGGACCGGAGCTTCTACGATCCTGGAAACTTAGACCAGACATCTGTCGTTGTACATCTTCAATCATTTCTCGGCACTGGATACTCCTTGTCATCACAAAATCACTGCACTGCTGCTTCACATTCGTGATTGCATCCTATGGAGAAGAGAAAGATAATGTTCTTAGATTACATGAAGTTTCTTTAGTATACTTAAAGGATATAAAAATCAGATTTGAAAGATCCATCCTAAACAAGTGGCATAATGTAGACAATCTCAACCAGGGAAATAGCATGCGACTTTTACAGAAAAGAAACTCACTTGAAGAGTGACATAGAACTTCAAGCCCTCATTGACGTTCTCCTTGATCTCTCGATACTTGGATATAGCCGCTTGAATCTGCTTGTAGCACTTCTCCTTGGATGCTGAAGAACACGGAAACACAGAAAAAAATAAGTCGGAGCCAAATATCTTGTCATGCAGGAAAGTAAGAAATCCCATTTCTTCAATGTTGAAGGTGGCCAGTTTTATCATGGATTACACATCAACCAACATATAGAATCTAAACACAAACTACTTTGATCCACGAGTTAATTTAGAACATTAGAGAGCTTATGAAAGAGAAGCTGCTTGCTCACCTTTATAATCTTCAAGATTGAAAAGATTCGAAAATTCTTCATTTTGAGCCTATAACCAAAGAAAGAAACCGATTAAGAGTAGTAGTCAGTTTCTACTAACAGTGAAACATGATCATTTTTTCCTAGAAGAAGTTAGGGCAAGAAGCTAGGACAGTAGATTTTATTGGATAATGATCACCATCACCATTCATTCTTGAGTTACCAGAAAAGGAAGAACATAATGAAAAATAAAGTATTACTAGAATGGACAGAAGAGACCTGAATTTGCATCAGCAATTGTTCTTGAACTTCAATATTTTGGGAAATATCTGCACAGATGTGATCATACTTTGATATCTCTTTCCTGAACATATCTTCATAGGAGCCTGTGCATGTCATCAGCTTTGGCAGTATGTCATCCTAAACCAAGTATCAAGTAAATGGCCAATGAGTCTTTGAATCATCATACAATAATAAAGAAAAGGAAATGATGATCAAAAGTGGAAAAGTTTCACTTTTCTTTTCATCTCTTTTAGCATGTCTTCAAGACCTGCCCGCTGAGCGCCAAGATTCTCCAGTTGCCTCTGCACAAAAGGTAAGCAAAATTGTGAGAATAATGATACCTCCTTCCAAGAGTATATACTGAAAGCTTCCGAAAGAGGAAGAGAATACCAGACTCTGCTTCAGAGTTCCCACGATAGCATCCTCTGTCGCATCCAAAGACATTATTGGCCTAGCTAGAGTTGGGACGGCAGACTCTATCTGGTTATTAGAAAAAAAACATGACGTCTAAGAATTAGCATACCAGATTTAAGTGTACTATAATGATGCACATAGGTGACCCAAGCGTGTGATAATTAACATGTACCCAAATATTTCAGGTACAAAGATAATCAAAATGAGAGCCTAAGAGAAAATTCCAAGAGCAGTTAGAGCCTCAACAAGAGACATACTAGAATATACAAAATAGGAAAAACTTACCGGACGTCGATCAAGAATTGACATGAGGGCAGAATTATCTCTCACTGATCGCTCGATCTTCACATCACTTTCTCCAGCTTGTTTCAAATTGGCTGCAAACCGATTTAACCTATCCTGCAAGTTCTTTGTCAGTGTGCTAGATTGAGGCCGAGTCCACCGAGTCCCAAATTGGCTTCTGAACTGAGCATCTTCAGTTGCTTCTTTCTGCAAAAGCTCTTCGGTGTGCACCAACAGTTCCTGATTAACCCTCTTTAAATCTTTAAGTTGCTGGAGTTCAGATTCCAAACCAGCTGGACCGCCACTGATCTGAACAGCTTCTACATCTTCTCTAAGTTCAATAGGAAGAGTTGAACTACCATCCACAGCAAGAATAGAATCAGGAAGATCCATCTCTCTGAGCCTAACTCGAGTTAGTTCGCTTGCTTGCTGTAATCTCTCAGCCTGAGTCCTAATTACATCATCGACCATCTCAGTGTATCTAGACAGAGCCTTCGCACTACTGTCTGGAACAAGGATTGCAAACATCTTTTCCTTGCTAGCATCCAATATCTCAGTCATGTTCATTGGCTTAACCATTGAGAAGGAAGGAAGTGGAGACAAAGAAGCAGGAGAAGGAACTCTCATGAGGTACACCCTATCGTTTTCCTTGACGGCCCTATCCAAATTACAGTTAATGCTCGCCTCTAATTTGTTCATCGCTTCTATAAGCTGAGCAGGAGCACCCCTCGAAGACTTCTTCGCTTCAGCCAAACGGCTGACTCCGCTCCTCAGCCGGGCGATTTCTTCTGCGATTTCCTCTTTCTCGTGCAACTCTATTCCACATCTATAACAAGCTTCACTATAAAAGAGTGTTGCTTTCATCTGCACATGAGAAATCCAGCCTTTCTCAAAATGATCCTTCAATGGTGAGGCAATTAGCGCAGCCAAAGCTTCCTCGTAGTATATACCAACCTGATTGTAAACAAACAGTAAATGCAAATTCAATCAAACCTATCATATTTACGCACTTATATGTCCACAAAGTTGCAATTTTTTTTTACTCAAAGAGATAGAAGCATAATTTTGACACTAACCTGCCTAGAGATTTTAGCAGAGACACCAGGAGTGCTTCCTTTAGCAATGGTATTTTCAAAGACACATTCCTGAGCTTGAGCCAACATAAGCCGTTCCAACATTCCAACGCACTCAACAGACAAATCCACAGTGGCGCTACTCTGACCAGAAGTAGCCTTAGAAGACTCGTTGTCTTTCAAGTAAGCGAATGCTCCCGCGGCAGCGATGAACGCATGCGAAGCCTGACGACGCCCCTCCACGGTGGTTCGATCATGACCTAGACCAATCTGACTATAAGTAGCACCAAGATTGAAGAGAATAGCTGCTTTCTCCAGATGAATGTTCTGCTGAGTGGATTTGTGCTTTTGCTTGAAAGCATCGTACCATAGGAAAGAGACGGCGTTGACGTGATGCTGCTCTGAAGAGATCGGGAATCGAGTCTCCACGAGGCAAAGAGCTTTGTAATAAGATACGAGAAGGTCTCTACGAGCAGGAGGAGACGGATCCGTGACGCGTTCGATATCGGAGCGGAGTTGTTTTATGGATTCGAGATCGTCTTCTAGAAGCTGAGCCTCGCGCTCGGAGTAGGTGAAGGTGATGTAGTTGCGGAGTGGACGGTAGAGATCGAGAGAGCTCGTCTTCTTCTCGTGAATCGCGAGCATCAGATTAGAGAGCGAAGAAGAAGCCATGGCGGATCAATAAAAAAATATGATTGCTCCTCTGATTTTTCTGGTTTTTCTACAATCTTTGGCTTCCTTGATCCTTATTGACTAAGAATCGATTGTGGAGGAAACGGCACCAAGTTCTACGGTTTTGTATGGAAACGGCACCAAGTTCTACGGTTTTGTATGGAAACGGCACCAAGTTTTATGGTTTTGTAGGGAAACGGCGAGCAGTTCGACTTTGAGACTAATAGGAAGTTGACCAGACATAATGACATATATCATCAATTAGTTTAGATATTTTTAGAAGAGGAAAAATTGGAAATTTGTATATTTTGAGAAACATATAACCAATTTATTAAAAAAAAACCCAACAATGTTAATTTTATTTCATTTAATGAAATATACAGATTCATCACCATGGTAACACAGTGTTACTAACACTTATCACCACTTATCAACGGCCACTATCATAACAACATTATCAAGATAAATGTTGTGGTCACAATCAACACATAAATTACCAAAATTTGTGTTTACGGATTAGAATTAGAAGTGGCCTTACAGATACTTTGGTAGAAAATGAATCAATGGTATGATATATTGATAATACAATAAATATATATATGTCAAAAGTTCTTGAGCATCTTGTCATTTGATACTCCATCAGCTACAAGCATTGCTGTAATCTCCTGCAAACACACAAATCAAACAAAAGATAAAGATACAAATCTTTTAAGGCATTTAGGTTCTCAGGAACAAACAGTGCATTACCTCAGCCATTTGTTTCTGTCCGCACAGAATCACTCCTGTGGCCGTGGGATCGGAAACTTGTTTAGTTCTTGCAAAAGCAGCCTACACAACACATGATGTGTATATATTAGTTTGATCCACATTGAGTTACAACAGACTAGATCAAGGAACATGTTTCTCAATCTCACCTGCACATAACCGGTTTCTCCGTTCCACCCATCATCTGGCTGTGATAATACAGGTACAACTTTGACACCTGATGATTCCCATTCTTTGAACTTATCCTACACAATCCACGAGCGTTTTCTAAGTAACCCTTATATAAACCAGATCCAGAGCCAGAGTTTTTACTTTTACAATTCAACTGCACACATCTGCATCTCGTGACACCATGAAATTGCAAAACAAATGAGAGAAAGCACCAAACCTGATAAGCCATTCTTTTCAGGCTCCTAGCACCGTAATAGAGTCTTACATCGGATCTTCTATTAGCGCCAAATCCTGACTCAATTAGTGCGCGAATGGGGCTGCACAGATAAGAACATGATAGGTTACATTTCAAAAGGTGACAATTGAAGACAGTTACTTAGTTCTTATCAACATCACAAGATATTGCTGATTCAACCAGGCATAGAACAACAAACAGTAACACCTAAACCTTGTCTCCGCATTAGATCAACACAGAGCAGACAAAGGTCCACAACACATATGAATAGTTTGATATCATACTATTGCAAGTTGCAAATCAAAAATGGTTTGAGTGTATCAACAGCAGGGGTTTCAAAGCTTCATAGCCAGCTGGTTATAAGCAATTGCACTAAGCATCATAGAGGATTCGCCACGATATAAGTAACTAAACCAAATTCAACATACTAAGCTCGAAAGCGTTAGACATGGCTAATACTCTGTACTGAAACTGAAGTAAAAGACTCTAGTCACTCTACTTTAGCAATTCAACAAGTAAAAACAGATGTGAACAACAAAAGCCCTTACCTGATTCCAGATCCAGTGGCGAAAATCAAAACAGTGGGATATTCCTCAGGAGGATGAATCTGATCAATGTCGAAACCATTACCCATCACAGGACTAAGCTCCACAGTCTCTCCTTTCTTCAACCCGCATAGAATCTCCGCCGTGGATCCTGCGATACTCTTGACCAAAAACTCGAAAGCACCGCGAGAAGCAGCGAAGGAAGGAGGAGAAGCGATTGCTAGAAACGAAGGCTTCTCTACATCGGGAACACGGAGCTGTAGATACTGACCTGGACGCGTGTGTGAGGCCACGAGATCCGGAGAGTCTGAGATATCGATGGAGATGTGGAATAGCGATTCAGCTGCCGATTCGATAAGAGATAGCGGGGCTGGAGTCCAGAGAGTGGCGTCCTGGCGTACGGCGGCGGCGGAGACTACGGATGCGATGCGGCTATTGCGGGATAAGCGGAGGTGGCGCGTGAGTGGGAGGTGGCGCAGGTTAAACATGGGAGAGAGGGATTGGCTAAATTGCGCATGAGTGACACAAGGCGTGAAAGAAAGAGTAGACATGGTGGAGAGATTTGGGGCTATAGTGACCGTCAGATTTAGCCGCCGGTAGAAAAGGAAGATCCGATTGGTTCGGTGGCACAGAAGAGTGTTTTATTCCTTCAACACATAATCTACACTACCTCCCATGTTTCGCCACGTGTACGGTCAAGATATAGTTCTCTATCTTCTCTTTCCTTTCCCTTGCTCTATATAAACAACTTATCATAACCGCTTCTTTTCTTCTTTAGCTTCTTGAATCTTTTCTCTCTCACATCACAAGTCACAACAATGGCGACTATCTCTTTCTCGCGCGCTTGTTTCGCAGCCATCTTCCTCGGTGCTATCATCCTCTCTCTTCCTCCACTTTCCACCGCCGTGCCGTTAGAAGAGCTAGAGAGAGCCATCACAGTTCTCCGCATCAGAGGCCGAGCTCTGTTCGCGAACGCCATCATCACCTCCGATCTACTCTTCGATTTGATCTCCGTCGAGTCTCTCACGCTCTTTGCCCCCACCGATTCAATGCTCTTTGATCTCGACATGACTCATTCGCTTTCCTTCTACGTTTCTACCCTCCGCCTTCACTCCGTGCCTCTCCGCCTTCCATTCTCCGATCTCAGATCTATCCCCAATGCCACCTATCTCCCGACGATACTTCCCTCTCATCGCCTCTTACTCACTAAGCCGTCTTCTTCCAACGAATCGATTTATCTCGACGGTGTACACCTTCTCCTCCCTGGTTTGTTCTATGGCCAACATCTCGCCGTCCACGGTCTCTCAGATCTGCTTTCCCTCACCGCCCCTACGTATCCTGAGCTTTCCGTTGATTTGCCTCCCGTCGTGGAATCGCCGGCAGAATCTCCGGCAGAATATCCGGCAGAATCTCCGGCAGAATCGCCGGCAGAATCGCCGTGGACTGAAGAATCTGGTTTCTCACCGGCGCCAGAGCCTTACGCCGCCTTATTTGGTCTTACGCCAGCAGAATCGCCGAGAGTTGAAGAAGAAGTTTCACCATCGCCGTGGAGAGAAGACCTGATCGTTGGGGACGAAGGAGGTCCGTTGGATTGGAGGAGTAACCACTTTTGATTGACACGTGTCTTAATCTGTTCACGTAGAAATTTAGATTTAGACGATTATTACTTGTAAAGGCCCAAGAGTCCAATGATTTTTTTGTAAAAATCCAATAGTCCTTTCTTGTTGACTAAAGATTGAAATAAATCTGCTGAATTTTGCAATTGAGCCTGCTATTGAATAAAACGGAGTCACATAAGCCCAACAAGCTACTGTATGTAAGGCGAGGCAACACAAGTTGATATAAACCAAGTCATAGCACCACCTAAGGCAAATCTTTCACAACCACCATACACCTCTCAGAAATAGACATTTTGAGTTTTGGAACTCGCTAAACCAGCAAATACTCATCAAGATGCACTAAGACACAAGCATCAAGAACAAACACAATAACTAGACTTGACAGCAACCTCTAGTGTTTAATGTCCTCCTCCACCGCTGCTTCTGCTGTTTCAGTTGCCACTTCCTTGCTGTTTCCATCTCCTCCCTCGTCGAGTAAATCATCCATTATCATCTCGTCTTCCCCACCATTGATGATATCCTCTACTTCGTCTTCTTCCTCTTCATCACCCGGTATCTTCCTTTTCTTTGGCCCGTGCTCCATCCTATGCGTCTCTAAATCTTTATCCATTGTCTCCTGTGAATTCATTGCCTCGTTGTTTGCTTTCCTCGCTTTCCTTGCGTTTTGCCAGCTCTCAAGCTCTTTCTCAACATTACCAAGAGATTGCTCTTCTATCTCCTTTTGATACTCACTAACTTCTTGTCTCCTTGCCGCTTTCCATTCTAAGAATGTCTGCACTAACACCTTGCAAATTACATATCCATGTCCCATAGCATGCATGTCATAATATTCAATTCACATACTCTACACTTTACCTGCTCTTTACGTTGCCCCACCTCAGTTGTGTCGTCGTCCAAAGGCTTGGCTAGTGCATAGTATATTTGTGGCTCTGCTTTAGTCCTGAATTAGCCATCCATATGAAATCAAACAATATAAGTTTTAACAGAAACCTATATATCACCTAGCAATTTCTACCTATAGCAGACCATATATACCACTAAAACATTGCCCTGTCAATCAGTTTTTGTATGTACGTGAATAGAAACTTATCTTTGCTTCTATAAAATTGTGAATATGCAGACTTTGGACCGAAATAAAAAATAACCTGCAAGTAGAATCCATAGCAAACCCTTCATTAAGATTCTTCTTGCAGAGAAAGTAAGGGACACTATGGAAACAAAAACAGCATCTAAATATTACCTTATAAAATTGCTAAGCTTTTTCTGGTGCTCACACCACTGAAGGAAAAGCAGTTCCAACTTCTTTTGTTCTGCTTTAGCAGAAACACGAGCTCGAAGAGTCTGATTGACCAGTTAAAATGAGCATATCAGATTACTACTACGGAAGTTTGCCTTATGGAATAGAATGTAAGATAATAAATGGTAGCTAGCTGCTTACTAGATCTCTTCTTCTCTTTTCAGTCAAATTTTCTCGCTCTTCTAGCCTCAGTCGTTCACTTTCTTCACGAGACTTTTGCTCAGCCTATACAAGTAGATGAATATGGTATACAAACATTGTTATGCCATTGTTGTAGTAATAATGAAGTTAAGAAATAAGCACACTCTGAACTGGAAATAATGATACCTACACCTAAAATCTAGATAGATTTATGCTCTCTACAACACTACTGAAGTCAAAAGAAACTTGAGGAATATGTTGCCTAGAATAAAACATGATAATTCTCAAATTTAAGCACAAAAATTTGATGGTTCTCATGATTAACATCACCATCTTTCTAAAATACCCCATATCTGGGTTTTATGTTCGTGAAATAAACCCTCTGAACATGAAATATGTGCTTACCTTTTGTAGGGCAACAGACCGTCGGGCAAATGCATCTGTTCCAGAAAGCTGTTTGTCTTCTTTTTTGAACCTCTGCAGAAAGAAAAAGTATGTAAACAAGTGAGAATACCAAAACCCGAATAACCAAATAAATAAGGAACAAGCTAGTCCATGAGCAGCAGAGCAATGCCTAATTGCCCATGTATCTTAAACATACCTCCAAGGTCCCTAGAAGATTCCCAAGCATTCTTCTGTTTCTATTAACCAAACTAGGATCCTCATTCTTAGGTAAAACCCTCGGTGCAGGCTCCGGCAACGCAAAAGCTTCAAACCCCTGTTAACAACACATCACCGAACATTCAGTAAAGAGTCATTCTTTCCTAAAAAAGAGTATGTTTGACTGATTGCCTTCTTCATCCCTCTTTGTTCAGCATCTCTCTGGGACCAGCTACCGCGATTCTGACCATATAGCTTCTTCTCACTTTGATCAGAGTTCCCATTCTCACCAGCTGAAACCTGGTTTTCGTTGCCGTCATCAACTGATATGTCTTCCTCCTTACTAACATCTTCACCTTCCACCTAATTACCCACAATAAAGCTTATAAAAACCGCTCCTCACTATGTATTAACGAGAATGCACTACTTTTCGAACAAGAGGAGTCTTCAGATACCTTAACAACGGCGGAAGATAATCTCCGTTTTGCAGGTGGCTCATCTTCTACATCATTTCTATCCGCCTTCAAACACACACAGCAAAAAACCCAATACTCTATTAACGCAAATCCTATCATCTAAAAGGAGAGTGTGAGAGATATACGTACGGGTCTAAGAAAGCCTCTACGAACTTGGTTTCGAGGAGCAGCGCCTGATAGTCCTCCTCGACGGAGTCCACGAGGGTCACGAAGCCTCTCCGTAATCTGGTCATTGATAAGTATCAACAGAGATCCGGAAAAGAGACTGTAAAATCTGAGAATGAGATTCAGGTAGAGATTTGTAACCTCGCGCTGCTGACGGTGAAGCTCATCGATCTCATACCGTAGCTCCGCCGCTGTCTTCTCCATCGTCGTCGTGTCTCCCATCGTCGCCGCTGCTAAGAAATTCGCAAAAAACCCTTAAAAGTTAAAAACACTTATAATAAAAAAGAAATACACGACAACCCATATTTTTATTCATATTGGGCCTAACTTATGGGCATCTCTGTTATAGTCTCAAAATCAAATAAAGTAATATACTGTGACACTTCTCAAGGCAGAGTAGGCACAAAGTTCTTCTTCTCCTTGTAGCCTTTGATCATAATGGATGATTCTTCCTCTCACTATTTCACAGAGTTTACATTGTCCCAGGTCTCTTTTTACTTTTATATCTTTACGTTTTCTTTGATAAGAGATTCAAGCGATGTAATTTTATTGCTCTTCTTCGTCTTCTTATGCGAAGATTGTAGACATGGAGAATCATTACAAGGAGCTTGGTGATCAATCTCTCCACAAAGATTTCTGTCAAACTCTTGCCTCTAATTTTAGGTAATTTCATCTTTGAACTATAGGATATATGATATGATTTATCATGTGAATGTGTTTGGTTTGATCATAGAGATACCTGATCGAATCATTATTGTCTCTGTCTCTGTTTTTGTTTACATGATTGGTATTTAAACTCTGTTTTTTTTTTTGGTTCTATTGTCATCTTTGGTAGTGAATCAAAAAGTGGCTCTGTGAATCGCGATGGAAAATCCTCAATAACCTGGAAAGATGTGCGTCTCCTTTCTTCTTCATTACAAAACTTGTTAACCATGTAATCAAAGTAGGCTAGATTGTAACTGATTCTTTATGTTTTCAGGTGCAGGATTGGTTTCAGGGGAAGATGAAGCATAAGAATCAACCCAAGCTCAAGCCTGTGCCATCTCCTCCTTTGGAGATTGTTGACTTATCAAATCTCAGTTATGCCGCAAATGCAGGAAATGGCGGAAACACTATCTTTAGTCAAAGACGGAAAGGCTGGTTTCCTTTTCACTTGTGTTCTCTTTTTTTAGAATTCTCTATTAATGAAAGCATGTTCTTCGTTAGTTTATTAACATTTTGATACACAGGTAAGGCATCTGATGTATCTGATCTGGCTTATGAGGCTAAATCTGAAAGGGACGATGCGTGGTAAGTAATAACATGAGATGTGTATTTCATGCTGAGTATGTGCTTACCTACATGTACATTGTGAAGTTCAGCAAAGCACTTTATTCGCAAGCCTAATTTTGGTCATTATATATGTGCTTATTCGCGGGTATTCTGGACTTTCAGGTTTGACGTGGCTTCGTTCATGACTTATAGAGTAACTCGTACTGGTGAACTGGTAAGGTCTTTCTTTTTGTTCAATGGCTGATTTGTTTGCATCTGAGAATTGTCTGCAACAGGAAGTGCGTGTACGTTTTTCTGGGTTCGACAACCAGCACGATGAGTGGCTGAATGTCAAAACATCAGTTCGTGAGCGGTCTATTCCTGTAGAACCATCAGAGTGTGAGAGAGTGAATGTTGGGGACCTGGTTCTATGTTTCCAGGTAAAGCTGAATTTGACGATCTAACTATGAAGCATGGAGCGGTTAACAAAAGTTTAATGTAAGAAAACATGTTGCGGTGGTTAATGAACAGGAAAGGGAGGATCAATCACTGCACTGTGATGCTCATGTAGTGAATATCAAGAGAGGGACTCATGATCACAGGAGGTGTAACTGCATGTTTCTTGTTCGCTACGAGCATGACAACACAGAGGTAAAAAGCTTGATCGAAGCCTTAATGTTCAGTGGTTTGAGAAGTATTCAAGAAGTTTTGTCTTAATTTATGAACAGGAACTGCTGGGACATGAAAGAATATGCCGTAGCCCAGATGAGTGACTCTGTCTAGATAATACATAACTGACTTAAGTGTTGCCCAAGGAGCTTGCTATTGTGTGTAAGTTTTTGCTGTCACTGATGTTGAGAAAATGCAGAGACAGGAGAATGATTATACACTGTAAACTCAAATGCTTAAGCAGTTTAAGCACTTTTATGACATGAAACTCCCAAGATACTGTTTATTTGGGTAACACAATGATAAGTTTTGAACCAAGAACAACATATAGCTAACTCAACAGGTGAACTACCGGTTAAGCCATCTTCTCAACCGGGTAGCCACTCCCTGAGCTGGTGCGGGAGGTGGGATAAGAACATCGAGAATGGTGACTCGCTCTTTCGGAGTCAACGGAACTCCTCTAATAAGGTTTAGAGCCATGATGTGTACATTTGCTCTTTGCCTGTGTTTCTTGTAAGCCAACACTGCAGCAGCACCAGCAGAAACTAGAACCTGTCACACACAACACCAAGAGCCCATTAAACTAAGAATCCCCTCTCGGGTTAGTTCGGTTTGTTATTGTCTGCTTAAAACTGACCGGAGTTAGCCACAACGCAGCTGTCTGCAGATCAAACTTGGGGGCATAAAGCACGGTCTCCCCAAACTCATCCTCGAGCTTATTGTAGATCTCTTTGTCAGTTTTTCCAGCTCCTATCTCATCACGGATCAGCTGCAAAAAAACTCAGGTGTGTCAATACACCAAAACTACACATCCTTTTGAAAGTTTTGAGAAAAAGCAATTTACCTGTCTAAGGAGAATAGCTACATCTGCCTGAGAGTCTTCAATGGACTGGCTCCCACACTCAGTGCAACGAACATTGTGGCTTATGTTTCTGGCTCTAGCGTCCAGCATCTGAGCCTTCTTCAAGTCCTCGTCTTTCTTCTCCATTTGCAGCTGAAATTTACAGTGATAATAAAGTATTGTGAGTTTTAAAACACACGCATTTCGTCGAACACGTTGTGGGCAAATCGAATTGTGAAGGGAGAACCTTGATTGAAAGAAAGAGAGCGAGAGAGGAGATTGGGGAAGCCGATTAGTCCGCTAAGTATCAAGTTGGAGCCAAAAGATTAAACCTTTTTGAGACGGGAAATCCGTAACCGAGGATAAATCCGAAGTAGGAGCTCACCGAGAACCCGAAAGTCGGTAAATCAAAGTCTAGAGAACGATCAAGATAGTAGAAGGATCATTCCGAAGATCAGAGATTTATGATGATGATGATCGTTGATGATCAATGATAGAGAGATTTAGGGATTTGAAGAAGATTATATTATTTTGGTTTTTTTTCTCAACAATGCCTTACATATACTCAGGGAAAATCGCCTAAAAATTCTCCAACTTTACGAAAAATGCCGTTTAATTCCTCAACTCACGTTTGAGCCATTTTATTCCCCTATTTTTAACTGAGAAACAATTAAATTCCAACTAACGTTGACCAATCCGTTTAATCCCATAAGTAAAGTCAACCGTTAACTCTGGTTAACTGACGTTAACTCCAAAACGCTGCGTTTTTAATGACTTAAAATCCCCAATTCAAATCGATAAAATCCCCAATTAAATCGAACAAGAACCCTAAAAATTCATTTCATCAATTTCTCCTTCCTCCTAAAATCAAGTTCCTATTACGATGAGTTCAAGTTCTAACAAGGTGGGATTGGGGAATTATCACCGAGGTTTTCCGACGAAATGTATGTGTGGAGGGGATGTCCGCATTCTAACCGCGAAAACACAAGAGAATCCGGTCGACCTTTTTTCGTATGTTGTTCAAGAAAAGATGTAAGTACTTACCTTTGATTGATGTTTAGGATGTTTGTTATTCAATCTAATTCGATTTTAATCTCTTTAGACCATTTATTCAAATGGGTCGAGGAGGCAATATTTGAGGAACTTGAAGATGTTATTCCTAAAATTGGAATGATTGAATCCGATGTTATCGAGGGTAAGAGTAAGGTACTTCGCTTAGAAAACGAGATTAAAGAATTGAAAGATGAATGTAAGTTCCTCAAAGAAGAAGCAAAGAAGTGTGGAGTGTATAAGAAAGGTGTAATAGTGCTTATGTGTGCGATGGGGATCGGCATCGGATATGGATTAGCAAAGTAGTTTGTTTTTATCCTTTGCAATGTATGTTTGAATCTCTATCAATGTTTTTGTTGAATCTCTATCAATGTTGAATCTCTATCAATGTATCTTTGAATATCTTTCAATGTTATATATTTGGATTCAAATCGCTTTGTTTTGGTGTGTTTTGTGGTGTTTTTATCATGTATCGAGGTTGTTGTGTCATGTTTGTTTTGGTGTTTTTTAGCAAATTTTGGTGTGTTTTAGCAAATTTTGGTGCGTTTATGTAAATTTTGAGCAAAATTAGACTAAATAGGTTCTTAAAATTAAACATACTTGAAAACATACATAGGTTTTGAAACACAAGCACAAACATAAATATGTTTTGAAACAAAAACACAAACATAAACATAAGTTCATAAAAGTAAATAAAAGTAACATAAACATCAAGGTTGTGGCTGTGGTGGAGCTTGAGATTGTGGTTGCGCCGTGGCCGGGATGGAGGTGGTGGCCGTGGCCGGGATGGAGGTTGTGGTCGTGGCCGGGATGGAGGTTGTGATGAAGACGGGATGAAGCCCGAGCATTTGATGGTTCTCTCTACAAGAAAGAAAGAAAGTGTAAGTAAAATCAAATTTAGGCAAGCAAGTTCATAATCAAATTTAACATAACATACCTCATGTAGTCTTGGTCTACCCACAGCCTTTTAGGTCCTTTCTCTCGCGGTTGGGTTAGAGCAAGTAATTTTATTGTGTCCTACTTGTTCACAGCTAGAACATGTAATAAGACGCTTCTTCTTATCCAAATGAGTCTTGCTAGTAGACGTAGCCTCATTGGCACTTTTCTTCCTATCATAATTACTCTGCCTACCTCTATTGCCTAACCTATACGGTGGTGGTAACACAGGTAACCTACCCTTCCTAGGCCACAATTTCATTCCCTGCACTGGGTTAATACCTCTACTGTAAGTGATTCTGAACTTGCTTGCCAAGAAGTAATCATTCACAAAGTCCCCAACCCTTTGCTTCTTTGCCATGATCACACATGCAACGTGGATACAAGGAATGCCTCGTTACCGCCACTTAATACATCCACAAGTGTTGTTATTCATGTCAACACTATAAGTCGTCCCAAGATAGTCCACCTCATGCATATTTCCACAAGCCGTGAACTTGTGACAATCTTTGGCCTTCTCTTTTGTCAACTCTATCTCGCATTGAGCCCTCTTTGTAAACCTTGTTTTCGCATTTTTTGCAATTAGACCCCTCTTTGCATTACGGACCATGCATTGTCTCCTAATATCCTCTAACAGGTCTAACAAAGGCTTTTTCCTAGCTTCTCTTATGGTCTTATTGAATGATTCACTCAGATTATTAAGGTTGTCATTACAACAAGATCCTATCCTAAAGAATGCCCTAGCCCAGGTTTCAGGTTTTGTTTTTAAAAGTGAGTCATACGCACCTCGACTAAAAGCTCTTAAAGCCTGTAAACCGTCTTCATAATCACCCACTGTATAACTCTTGGCTATCCTCCAGAACATCCTCTCCAAGTCTGGTGATTTGCTGTCTTTCTTCCATTAGCCAGATGTGTCTGTAACACATCCTATGTTCACCTCAGAATCACCTTTTGCACAAAGCATTTACAAGACCCTACAAACACACAAAAATCCGAGTTTAATCCACATAAACCACATATAATACAATACAATACATGACAAACCTTTTGTTTGTCGAGATTATGGTAAACCTTGCACCATTTTCTAGTCTTAGATCTTCTTTCAGAGATTCATAAACCATTCCCGCTTGGATTGTTTTCTATTTCAACTACGCCCCAAGCTATTGGCACTATCCTATTGTCACCATCTCTACCTACAGCAGCTAGTAGATGTCCTTTAATATCCCACTTCAGAAAAGCCCCATCTATACCAATTATAGGCCTGCAACTCTCAAGCCATGATTCTCTTTGTGCTGTGAAGCAGACATACATACGATCAAATCTCTGCTTGCTTCCTGGAGTAGCACCGTGTATGGTCTCAATTACAATGGTAGTGTCTTTATTAGTCCTCAATACCTCGCTTCATAATCATACGTACGCGAGAAATGAACCTCATGGCTAGCCTTTCTCTCACGATATAACTTAGCCTTAGCCTTCCCGCATTGATCCTCTCGTGACTATTAGGTTGTATTCTCTCTCGATCTCATCCACCATTTCCTTTCTTGTCATTTTTGGATCGAGTCCGAGTCTCTCCGCAAACAATGATGCAATTGATGACCTCTTAAGCAATTTAGAGTACCCGCATCTTTCACAACAATGCTCATCGATGTAAATCTTTACTTCGCATCTTATGTTTCCTCTTCTCGTAAGAACAATATATCCTCCAAGGGCAATTAGACTCCAAATCGAACACTTTGCACCAAGTCGCATCGCCGAAGACTTGTACATCTCGATATCATAACGGTCCTCGCAGAATATCTCAAGAAAGCAACCTTGAAATCCGCAAGACATCCGAAGGTCTTACCGAGATAAAGAAGCTCATCGCTTTCTAGTGTGTTTGCGAGTAACTCTCGACGTTCATACCTTTCTTCATCTTCGTCTGTAGATATTGGATTGGGGATCTTGTCATCGTTCCAGATATCGTCTCCACTATCGGCGTCACTTATCGGATCTTCAACATCTTCTACGAAATGCACAGATAAATCAGTGCATGTTTCTTCCTCAACCCCAAATCCATTGTCTCCAGCTTCGACATCATCTTCAATGTCGACATCATCATCAAGGTCGTCGTCTTCATCATCACCACCATACGCCGACAATCGTCTTCTATTTCAACGGACCGACGATCTTCACCGGACCGACAATCTTCTTCGCCGCATCGTCGATCTATCTCAAAGAAAACCATCGCTTCATATTCGGATCAATTCTTCTCTTACGCCGCTTCGGAGTCAGTTTCTTCTCCCCAGCCATAGAATCGTAGAGATAGTAACAGAGAAGAGAAGAGACGAGAAAGATGAGAGAAGGGAGAAGAAATCGAAGAGAGTAACAGAGAAGAGAAGAAGAGAAGAAGAAAAGAGAAGAAGAGAAGAAGAGAAGAAGAATGAGATTTGGGATTATGGTTCCTCCTGATTTGGGGGTTTTCTTTGAGTAAAACGACGTCGTTTTACTCAACTCACACTTAATCTCTTATGAATAGTAAACGCAGTCGTTTTAAGAGTTAACGATACTTAACAGAGGTTTAACGGTTGACTTTACTTGTGCCTAAAACGGATTGGTCAACGTTAGTTGGAATTTAATTGTTTCTCGGTTAAAAATAGGGGAATAAAATGGCTCAAACGTGAGTTGGGGAATTAAATGGCATTTTTCGTAAAGTTGGGAAATTTTTAGGCGATTTTTCCCATATACTCACGACAAAGACAAATAAACTAAACCAAATGTTTAAACCAAACATCATAAAACTAAACCGGATTATAACCGGTTTATCCTATCACACTTTTTGATCCAGGGTTCCTAGCCAGAGGCCAGCCCTTCTTCACCACTAGTCTTTTTTGTACATAGCGTGTGGAGCCATGGCTGAATAGAGATTATTGATCTCTTTCCCTTTTTCTCTAGCGTACCTTAATGTGTGTGCAATGGTCTAAGCTTTCTCTTCTGATAAGAGGGCATATGACCAAAAAAGCAGGACATGTTAGGCAAGAAGATATCATTACAACTTTTACTAAAAATGTCTGAATCAGTCACCAACATCAAAACTACTAACTTCAACATGGGATTTGATTCTGTAAGAATCAAATAGAGTAATAAACAAACAATCAATAGTTCATGAGACGTAAGCAAGAAAGGTAAATCACAAAAGATACTCGTCTCTTTATTTCCTAAAATCGTATTTCCTCCAGCTTCATCACGACCAGGAGATACATAAGCTCCGCCACCATAGCCAATGGAGACAAAAGGCAAACTTTTAACGGACAAGTTGTTAAACTCTAAATGCTTTATTTCATATATACACACACACACGACTAAACGAGGAAGAAACAAATTTGAGATTGTGAGAGACTATTCAGACAAATCCTTCGACTAAGATAGGCTTCACCTTATCTTCATCTTCTTCATCTTCTTCCCTCTTATCCTTCTTCTCCATACCTTCAACATCTAAATCTTTCAGACCATCAACACAGCTTCTCCCTTCTCCTCCTTCACCAGCCACCACCACCAACTCATCTCCGCCTTGTCCTGATTCAGCTAACTTCACATTTCCTTTACCAACTAGACACGGCCCATTATCCCTTTCGTTTCCATCGCCCACGATCATAGTGTCAGGAGTCGTCTTCGTTCCCTTCGATTCAGGTAGCGGATCCGCTACACATCCGTCTTCTTCCTCATCGCATTCGAAAAGCGAAGCCGCGCGTGACTTCACGGCGTCGGCTGCTTTGCGAAAGGCTTCATGTATAGAATCCGGAGGAAGAGCACAATCTTCGAGTCCGGCGTCTGCTAACGCCGGCGGGAGGATCTTATCGAGCAAGCCGACTCTTTCTTTCGCAGCCTCCATAGATACAAAGCTCTCTTTTGTTAATTAGGAAACCTAATTTGGATATTTTTAATCTTTGATTGGAATAAAGCGGTGAAAAGGGTATATATGTCATTATATTAAATAGCCAATTTGTTTTTGGCGAGCCCAGGGTTCGACGCTTGGCGATATCATATTACAAACCACCACGGATAGGGAGAGGGGGAGAGGGAGAGAGAGAAGATTAAATGATCTGATCAACTTCCCGGGAAATCTCACCGGAGAAACTTACGAATTCGAAAAACTACCTCCGATTCCAACGAATCGGCAACTCTCTTTCGTTATTCAGGCATCGTTTCTCTCTCCTTCTCTTTCCTTTTTACAGTCATCGATCAGAAATTAGCTAATTTGTATTCGATCGCATTCGAAATTCGTGTAAATCATCTAGGGAATGAGACCTTAGGCTCTGAGTAAGTTCATCGAATAGTGAGGGGGAGAGAAAGGGATTGGATTCAGCTATGAGCACTCAGAAGCAGGTGATAACAGTTCGTGACCTTGTTGATGAAGCCAAGAAGCGGATTGTTATCCTCGTGGTTTGCGTCTTCGGACTCTCCTACCTCCTTTCGCGTAAGTTTCGTCTACTTCTTTGATCAACACATTAGATTCTAGGGTATTATGAGCTTTCTTATGTATTAGGAGGCATTGTTCACTAGCTACTGGTTTGTGTTTATTTAAACTTCTGTAGTGACGAGTTCATCGGTATGGGTCAACCTCCCTGCTGCCGCGTGCTTGATCATCCTCCTTCGTTATTTCTCATTCGATATCGAAATGAAAAGAAAAGCTGCCGCTTACAACACCAAACCTTCGTCTGTGGATGCACCGTTGGTAAAGAAACCACCAGAGCTACCTAAAGCAGCTCCACGGACTGACTGGAGAAGCAAAGTTAACTCTCAGGTTGTTGAGGATGCCATCGATCACTTCACCCGTCACCTCATCTCTGAATGGGTGTTGGATCTCTGGTACTCTCGCATAACACCCGATAAGCAAGGTCCTGATGAACTGGTGTTTATTATTAACGGTGTTCTTGGGGAGCTTTCACGGCGGTTTAGAAACGTTAATCTCATTGATCTATTGACAAGGTCTGTTCCTATTAGTGACTTCTTCCCAGCTTGATTTTATCTTACGGTTGCTTCTCCAAGGAACTAAAATTTCTGATTGATTCAGGGATCTAATTGATATTATATGTCGACGTGTGGAGATTTTCCGAGAGAGTCAAGTAAAGATTGAGAGGCAACAGAGGAGAACCCTCAGTTTTGAAGACCGAGATTCAGAACTAAGACGTGTGATGGCCGCGGAAGATAAATTGCACCCTGCATTATTCTCTCCAGCATCCGAGCATAAGGTTTGCTGCAGTCTATGTTGCAACATAGACCTGTTATGTAGTGTTTTATGTTGGGTGTTTTGCTACTTTCTTGCTAATAGATGGTGATATTATGGTTTCAATTTTATAGGTTCTGCAGCATATAACGGATAGTCTTATTTCACTAACATTTAGGCCAGAGGATCTTCACTGTTCTTTTTTCCACTATACTGCCAGGGAGCTTCTCGCTTGCTGTGTGATCAGACCAGTCTTAAATCTAGCCAATCCTAGGTAAACAATTACCTCCTTTTGGACCTAATTTTGTTCGTCTTATTTTCACCTAAGTTGTCCTCAAATTCTCTACCAGTTTCATCAATGAGAGGATTGAAGCTGCTGTGATATCAAAGATAAAGACTAATGACGGATCTAGTGCTTCAGAAGAGACTTCTCAATCTAAAGATCTATCGAAAGATTCTCCTGATCATTTTTCTACATACATTGACCCCTCTGTCACAGGTGTTGAGCTTGTTCAATTGAAAGATGAACAGAAGAAGAGGAAAAATGGAGCAGATAAACAGCATATACCAGATTTGGCCAAAGATCCGTTGCTTTCAAAGGACACTCAATCTTCGCGGTCGTGGAACTCCTTCCCCTTAACTTCCAAAGTAGTTGATGATAGTAAAGATCCTCAAGGACACCGAGGCGCAGAGGGTTGGGGTGATGTATTAGACATGATGTCCCAAAGGAAAACTGAGACTCTTGCTGCCGAGCATCTTGAAAGCGTATGGGCAAAAGGAAGAAACTATAAAAGGAAGGAAGGTGAAAAAGTTGTTGAGCGCGTGCCTCTAAGATGGTCTAGCAAGGAATCTGGCGATGATACACGGCCTAAAGACTTCAGTAAAAACACTGCCAATGCTAGAAGGCCCAGTCAAGATAAGGTCACAAATACAAATAGTCTTTTATCCAATTATTCCTCGGGTGAAGAGGAGGACCAAACAAAGAGTAGTCATTCTTATACATCTGAGGATGAGGAAACGGTAACAGGTTTAAATAGTCCCGGGACACGGGTCTGGGATGGTAGAACGAACAGAAATCTTGGTGTTTCTCGGATACACCATCCGCTTGAAAATTCTGGCCGTCGTTTTAAAAAGACCAGTAAAGAGCATGAACGTTATAAGCAAGTACCTATGCATCAATCTGGCAGGAAGAGATCCAGACATTCTGGAAACGTTATAGGCGATGACAGTAGCGATGATTCTGGCGATGGTTCTTTGGGTAGAACGCACAGTGGAATGTCTGCAACCTCGTCTACATCATACTTTTCAGCGGCGGAAAATGACCTGCACAATGCCTCTAGAAGTTCATTGTTGGTTGATTCCTTCGCCTTGTTGAGATGTGAGGTACAGTTAAATTTATCTGTTATGCTTCCAAATACCCATAAAGCTGCAGACATTCCATATGCTGTATCAAATGATGGATAAATTTATGTTCTTCTTACAGGTTCTGGGTGCCAATATTGTGAAGAGTAGTTCTAAGATGTTTGCTGTGTATTCAATTGCTGTTACAGATGAGATCAATCATAGCTGGTCTATCAAAAGAAGGTGACAGAATATTACTGTTACGGATCTGATGTTGGTGCTTCGTTTTTTAATCATTTATTTATGTGATCTTTCAGATTTCGACATTTCGAAGAGCTACACCGACGGCTTAAAGTGTTTCCCGAGTACAGTCTCCATTTACCGCCGAAGCATTTCCTTTCAACAGGTGTGGACATACCTGTTATCCAAGAGCGTTGTGTACTACTAGATGAGTATCTAAAGGTCAACTTCATGTCTCTTTTATATGGTCTCCGTTTGCTTTCTATATGGATTTGGTTTTTGAGGATTAGATTTTGTGTGTTTCACATGTTGGTAGTTATGTACTTATGTATTTTGCTCTGCTCGAGTAACTTATTGATTTTCAAACGCCTTTTATTCTTCCACGTTAACTAAATGTGCTTGAAAAGCTTTGCATTGAGGTGGTTCTCCAGTTTTCCTTAATCTGCAAATTTTCCTTTTTCTACTTTGCTCAGAAGCTTTTGCAGCTACCAAGAATTTCAGGATCACTTGAAGTTTGGGACTTTCTCAGTGTGGATTCCCAGGTAGGTTCTCTTCCGCTGACTCAAAAATCACTAGTGCTGAGAAATATTTTAATGTGTACAATGTTCTTCTGTGCAGACTTATGCGTTCTCAAGTTCTTTCTCAATCATTGAGACACTGACAGGTGCATAATCCACAACACAATGGGATTTCGATTTTATTCTGTTTCTATTATTAATTATTACCAGAAAACCGTTTCAGTTAAACCGGTCCGTAAGACATGTACAGTTGCTACAAATATGGCCAATATGAACGAGTCGACAACAGGTCCTCTTACTTCGAGAGAAAGTCTGAGTTCTGAGAATGGGAAATCAGGTCAACATGTCAAGAATAACGTTATGGTGGATGATCCGAAGTCGAAATCGAAAACTCCTGGAAATGAGCATACAAAGGCACCTGATTCAGATATGAGAAACGGACGAGAAAACGGCGCGCTAAAAGTGGATGCAGTGGCTTTCAATGGCCTGCCCACAGAGGTATACTTAACATCCACACATAGCATAAGCCAATTGAATTTTGTTTATAAGGATTCTCTCTTTTGTATTGTGGGAATCCATAAGGCCAGTGCTTGTGTTTCTTTCTGGGATGTGCTTGTTATAACCCATATTTCTTGCAGTGGGTTCCTCCGAAGCTAACACTGCCCCTACTAGACTTGGTGGATGTTATATTTCAGCTCCAAGAGGGTGGGTGGATCAGGTATCTAATTTTATAACCATGCGCCATACTTTTTCCTCTTTCTCCGTCAAGAAAGTAGAGTGATTTTGATCATTTATTTCTGCACATTACAAGGCGGAAAGCTTTTTGGGTTGCCAAACAGATACTACAACTTGGGATGGGTGATGCATTGGACGATTGGGTACTTGAGAAAATATGTCTTCTGCGACGTGGAACCGTAGTTGCTTCTGGAATCCAACGGGTTGAACATGTGAGAACTTCCTTTTGCACAGTCACAATTTTCCCTGTGACGTCTCTGTCCTCGTTTATTAATCAATCCTTGGTGAATCTTTTGTATGACCTATCAGATATTATGGCCGGATGGAGTATTCATCACAAAGCATCCAAAAAGGCAGCAAAAATCCAGTAGTTCGGACGAGGAGCAGCAACAAGAAGCTGAGAGACGAGCCAAGTTTGTTCGTGAGCTGATGATCGGTAATGAGCAGTCTTGTCATCCAATAATTTTTTCCATCGGTGATATCTAAATCCTTGTTGAATTGACATAAATGTTTTGAATTAATCTTAAACGCACAGAAAAAGCCCCTGCGACGATAGTGAGTCTTGTGGGTCAGAAAGAGTATGAACAGTGTGCAGAAGACCTCTACTTCTTCCTTCAGGTAAACACTCCTCTCCCATTGTCTTGATTTCATATGCTCAAGCTCAAGTATTGTGTTTGATTGTTTAAACACTCTTTGTTTCAGTCATCATTGTGTCTGAAGCAATTGGCTTTTGACCTTCTAGAGCTCTTACTACTCTCTGCATTTCCAGAAATGGAGCAGGCTTTTAAACAGCTGCAAGATGAAAAACACCTCTTTGGTCAATATACACCACCAAACTGATACATTTGAGAACTTGCGTAAATCTTCTGAATATTTACATAATGGAGTTTTGATAGGTTTCTTTGAAAAACAGTAACAGAGCAATGTATAGGCTTCTTTAATGGGTCTGATGGGCCTAGTTCTGATAATATCAGCCTTGACTCAACAACATGCATGTACTATATGAGCACAACAGAGATGGTGGTAATGATAAGTAGGGGACCTATTTAGTTGCTGCTCATTATCAATGTGATGACGATTTCTCACCTATAAAGTGGACACTCACCAAGATGACACCTTCTTTATGTCTGAAAATGACATATCGTATCAGCTTCCTTCTTCAACTACTACATGACACTGAATGAATGTTAGGTTTCGTTTTAAGCTCCACTAAGTGACATAAATATAGTTTATTGTCTCGAAGTAGAGACAAAGAGCCAAGAGAAGATGAAACCCACAGAAAAATCAATGCACAGAGTTGGTCGTTTCTTAAAGAAGAGCCTTGAAAGCATCAAGTCTACTATCTGCTTTGGTAAGTACCACAACTTGCCTAAAGATACTACTCCTCTCTTGAGCCCTTTCTCTTGCAGTCTCCGTGACCGTTCTACACAAGATTCTCGGACCGAAGAAACTTACAGTGTAGTCTCTTGCGAGAGCACGGCTGTTGCAGAAACCAAACAAGAGAGTGTCAATATAAAAGTCCAGCAGAAAAAGAGGCATAAGAAAAAAGTTGCAGAGCCGTTAGAGGAGGCAAAGAGAAGAGGTGACTTGTTGGCACAAAAGATGAAAGATCTCAACATGGTTGATCTGAGAGATGTGGATCATGCATTCGATGTACGAGAAGCGCTTCGATGCTATTCAAGTATCAGAAGCCCTGTGTACCTTGACATTGTTGACAATTTCTTCACAGACATGTACTATGAGTTCTCTGACCCGCGAGCCTCTTCTAGTATCACCGGGTCAAGAAGAAAAGCAGGCTCCTTCAGGTTCTAAAGCCCTCTTGATCAAGATTAAGCTACTTTAAGTTCAAGAGTATGCACTTCTTTAAAAAGAGTTGTTATCACAAATATTCACTTACCTCCTTTGGTTAAAATAACCTGTCACCTCAGTTACTACAGTAAGTTTTTCAATGCAGAATATTTCAGACAGTCACAGCACAAATTACCAGAGATATAACACTATTTGATTTGAGGGTAGAAAGTAGATTTTCATTTCCATGAAAAAGTAGCAAAAGCAAACATATTGTGTGGAGGCACAAAGTTACTCTCCGACAAATATGATAAAAGATACATCAACACACACGTTCATCTGTATAAACTTGAAAAATCTGCACTGTCTTTATGGATAAAATAAAACAGATTACTTCTTGCCGCTCTTCTTGAGTCCAGAGCCTCCAAAGGATCCCTTCTGCGACGCCTTGGCTCTTAGTTCTTTAAGTGCCTGTGTTTTTACCATTCCCATTCAAAAGAAAGGCTATCAATAACAAAGTCAAGTATAAGCAAATCCTAACTACACGCATATGTTTAGTTTTTCAATCAAAGTAACCACTTAGTAGCATTTCTAATTCAAATCGTGTCGAAAATAACATTACTAGTGTTCATTATTTTTGATTAAAAAGAGTCCATAACATCACTAGTGTTCATTTTTGTTTCTCTTAATATGAATAAGGAGAGAAACAAGCCAGAGAAATCATGTGGGAACTCACCTTTTCCTCATCTTTCTTCTTCTGCAGATTAGCTAAATCGTTCTGCATAAAGCACAAAATTACAGAAATTGAGGAGTGTTAAAAATATTTATAAAATAATGGACTGTAGACAGAAAATGATGTGAAGGAGTAGAGAGACAGTAAGCTCCTAAAACATAAAGTAAGATTTCGCATTGCATACAAATCACTGAGACGTATCAAGAGATATGATTCTATATCGCTGCGTGTTTATGATTCCAAGATAGATGCAGAATTAAACCATATCAGGAGAAACAACATCATCAATATGATACATGAGTCTAAAGCTATCAATATAAAACGAGGTAAAGATGCACACTTTCTCTCACTTTAACGCAAACCCACATAGAATCTAACTAATCAAAAGAGGTTCAAGTAGATTATTCACCTCGTCGTATTCCTTCTTATCAGTTTTTGGCTGCTTCAATGGTTTCGCTTTTCCTCCTATTTCAACAAAACGATTAGCAGATCGCAAAAACGAATCACCCGAAAAAATTCGAATCTCATAAACAAGGAGCTAAAATCATAAACACTATAATCGATCTTACCTTGCTTTGAAGACATGGCTGGTTTGGTTTGAAGGAGCTAGGGTTTGATGCTGATCTCAAAATTGACGGAGACGATGATCTAATTTCGATATAGTGTCTTATATATATATAGAGTTCGTAGTTACGACGCAACCCATTAAATGGGCTTATAACGATATTATAGGCCCAATAAAAGCCCAATTGTGGATCAATATAAACACGTGTGCTCAAGACACCGTCGTATTATAACCTAAATAGGCTCACAAGGCCCAAGTGTGGATAATTATACACACGTGTGTTTAAAACGCCGTCGTTTTATGTTGGATAAGACTTGGTTCTATTTATATATTTAAAAAAACTAATAAGCCCTTCTGCTCCATTCGCCCTAAATCGCAGAAGAAGAAGACGAAGAAGAAGTCCTCTTAAGGTGAAACAAGGTTAAGGTCAGTGAGAAGTTTTTAGTCCATAGTTTTAGGAGAGATTATTCGATTAGTAGATGAGATTTCATCAGCTAGGGTTTTGATTTTGCGATTCGGATCTCTCTTCTTTTCAGGTTTTTAGAGAGAATTATCATGGACGGAGTAGAACCGGAGTATGAGAGTGATCCCGAGGAGCTGAAGCGTTCCTTGGCGGCGAGGAGGAGAGAAGCAAGCGACGACGATGAAGAAGACGATGATGATGATAAAGTTAAAGAGCAGAGAGATGAGATTGATTCAGATCAATCATATGAGGAGGCTGGTACTGTGAAGTATGATGATGACGAAAACAAGAGTGAAGATGATGATGAGTATAGGGAAGATACCGTGGATGATGCCAAGAAGGTTGATATTGTGGTGAAGGCAGGAGAAGAAGCGGAAGGTCATGTAGATGGAGAGGAAGAAGAGAAGGAGAAGCAATTGTCTTCAGTGCCTACAGGTGGAGCTTTTTATATGCATGATGATAGGTTTCAGGAAATGTCTGGTGGAGGACGAAGCAGGTATGTACACTTAGCTTCACAAGTTTTTCAACAATTGCAATTTCTGACATGGAGAATTCTCTTAGACCAACTTATAATTATGCAATTTTAAGGGAGGGTTTAGCTTGATTTTTGTTTGTTGCATTAGATATGTCCTTGTTGATGCTATTGTGGACACGAATGCTTGTTTTGGGATACTAATTAGCTCTTCCTGACAACTTTTTGTATGTTTGATTCTGGTTAATTTTAATTGATATATTTGTTTTGGGCAATCACAGGCGCGGCCGTGGTGGAAGGAGGTCGTGGGGGTCTGGAGATGAAAGAAAGTGGGGACATGACAAATATGAAGAGATGAATACTGGGGAAAAACATTATGATGTAAGTTATTTTAGATCTATCTATCACTTTATGTATATATGTTATGAAGTTTGCTTTTTGGTATTTATGTATTTACCATCTCTTATCTTTCTCCTTTGTTTATTAATATATTTGACTGATTGGAGCCTTTGTATTTTTGCAGAGGAATTCTAGAGGCGGATTCAGGGGTCGCGGTCGGGGTAGGGGACAAGGGCGTGGATACCCTAGAGGGAACAGTTCTAACACATCATCCGGCAGTGGACAGCAAATTTTTGTTCCTAAAGCAGTCACACAAGGAGGAGGGGACAGAAAACATGATATTCCCCTTAATAAAGGCAATCAAGCGCATTCGGTTCAGAGGAAACAGTAAGTTCTTACTTTTTCTTCTCTCTAGTTGAGTGAAGGTTTTCTATAATATAATGTACTTATGTACTGAAATCTGTAGGTCGGGAAATTTTCATGGGTCACAACATTCCAATGAGAAAATGCCACACCCTGATTCACGGCGATCACAACCTGCCCCGGCTAAAACTGGTAATGAAGGCACTTATATCAAAAAGAACGTAGTTTCTTCAAGTCTGAGCTCTGCTTCTCCTCCATTTTATCCGTCAGTGTCCTCGAGTAACATGGCACATGGTATACAAGCTGGTATGGAAAGACTCCATACGGATGAAAGTGCTGCGCCTTCTGGAAAGAAGTATAGGAATACCAAATCTGGTTTCTCACCAGCTTATACTGCCCAGACTTTTCAGTCCTCGAGTCAAGGAAGAGGTGCAGCTGCTGCTGGGAAAGAGTTTTACCCCAAACCTCAAAGTCAAGGAGGCAGATTTTCATCACCAATGCATTTCAATGGAGATTCAAAAGGATCTGGCCAAAACTCTACTCGACCTTCCGGTCAGGGTCCTGATCAGCAATATGCCGTTATAAGATCATCCACTCAGAAAACTAGCTCATCAAGACATCAATATCCTCCTGGTGAAATCGAATCTGCATTGGAAACACGTGCACCAATCGCTAAGGGAAAAGGGTCTTTCCATCCTAGTGGAAACGGCTCTTTGATGTATAATGGATCTCAAGTGATGGGGCGAGCAGAAAATCTGGCATCTGGTGAGGATTCTAACTTTCCAGCTTTTCTGCCTGGTAAGGTTTTTCGGATGACACTTATCTTTGAGTATTTTTTCACAATCGAACCACATACCTGTTGAAAATGAAAGCTATCTGCATAATATTGTTTTTTTCAATATCTGACTACTTCTGAGATGATTGTATTAAATTTCATGATTAATTCAATCACAGTTATGCAATTCGGTAATCAGCATGGTGGGGTTCCTACTTTCGGAATGGCTTTTCCAGGATACGTCCAGCCTGAAAATGGTGTTGGAAATCCAGAGATGACATGGTATGATTACTCCTCCCCTTTGAACTTTGTGGATATTAGTTTTTACAAGTTCTCAATTGTAAGCATTTCAATACTCTGTAGCTAAATTGGCGTGATTTTGTAACTTTAGACGCTGTCCCATCTGACCACCTTTTTTGGGTCTGCGTGCTCGAAAAAACTGAACCCACAAACTAGACGTAATTTCCTTAGAAACGTTGCTTTCGTTTTGGAGATTGTGCTGTTTGTATGTAATAATTTTTGTATGATTTGCAGGATGCCAGTTTTGGCTGGTCCAGGAGGTTTAGGGGCTTCATACAGTCCACAGTATGCTGCTATTGATGGTTCCTATCAAGCAAACAAGCCCGTGTTACCTTCCTCTGCAGGATCCTCCAGGTCTAGAGACTAAACTGCCATTGTTCTAATTAATATTTTTAATGCGGAAACAATTTGAATAACGTAAAACCATGTGTTACTTGCAAAGTATGCACTCTTACCTTGCTTATCCAACTGTCATTTTTGCAGCAAAGGGAATAGTACGAATAACCTTAATAACCTGGAAACCCCTATGGAGAGGCCAGGTTAGTCATTTTGCAATATGGGCTCATTCTTCTAATGGTTACTGGTTTACCCTTATTAGGAGATAAAATCTGCATTTATGTATTTTATTAGAAGAGTACAGAGATTGAACATTTCTTGCTTTAAATAAAGAAATCATAATGAATTCTTACGGATAACTATTAAGGACATATATATATGATGAATTTTGTTTGAATAAGCATTTTTCGAAAGGTTATTGTTGGGATCATTTTGTTTTAAGTTATAGTATTTTTTTAATGCAGCAGGGGTTACAGAGACATGGGTTCCAAAACGGCAGAACAACAACCCAAGCAAGCAGCCTCGTAGGTGAGTTTTGTTTTAAAGTTAATTTGGACCTAGCCTTTCCAATTAATCACCCGTTGATATGCTTAATGTCTGTAGATTGTACTTGTGGAGTTTTATCCAATTACGGAAAATAAATAATGAATAGCTTTTTGAGTTGTCATTGGTGTGTGTATATGCAGGTACTCGGAGATGAGCTTTGGCAAGTGATCACATTTCTCAGGAACTAAGAAGACGTGTTAGGAACTCCTTGGCGCAAGGCCCTGGTACTTCGACAAAGCTTTATTACAGCGCAGTATATGCCGCAATTTTTCCTGAATTTCTTAGGTAAGTGATTCAAAACCATGTTTATAATCACAGGGGATAGTAGATAGAGTAGTAGGAAGTTAGTGTGTGTTTCTAACATATATGCTTGTTTGGTAATACCATTTGCAGGGAAGTCGTTGTACCAAGCCCTGGTCAGCCTGTTTGGTGTTTCTTGTTTTTTCATTATTTTTGTATTTCTGTTTCTTACTCTTAAGCTTTGATAAGTTTTCGTTATGTGACTTTGGTTTGGTCCAATGTGTTTATTCGTTGTAAGAACTCAGTTTCCCAAACATGCAATGATATGAAAAATAATGGTTGTAACAACGTGATAAAATGTCAAGCTACTTTATCAATTCATGTGGTACAGAGCTTGGAGCGATTTCTTAACAGATGCCGCGTTGCAAGATCCAGAAGCAACAACGTACTACTCCACGAGCTCAGAAACAAGACGAGCAAAATAAGAAAAGCTACAGAAAAGAAATACAACGCAACGGCCCTAAGCTGCATCGAGGTTTATGCCATGGTATAGAAGTCTCAAAGGAAAGCCAATAAAACCCAAATGATTTGTAAACATACTCTGCTTCTTGACAAGAAGCTTTATTCTGTTAGCCTGATCATCCCCACTTTTTATCAGATCATGCACAAACCGACGACGGTTGGTGGTACAGACCAGCCGCATCATTGGTAAGTCGCTGCTTGTTCTTTCTCCTCCTCTTCTTCGCCACAATCACAAAACCTTCACCTCCATTTGTCTCATTTCCTTGCACTCCATTCTCCTCTTCTCTTCTGTAAACGATCTCCGTCACTACACTATCTTTTGACTCACCTTTAGGTTTTGTTTCCTTCTTCGGAGCTGCAGCTGCAACCTCCTTGCCAGCTGACTTTACTATGAAGCTAAGTAGAATTTGCCTCGCCAGCTCTCGCTTCCTCAAATCAGCCGTTTCTTTATCAACCTTTAGGCAACTTGGGGAGTCGATTAACACACTTACATCTACACCTGCATGTTGAGTGCTATAATGAACAGAACTCCTTGGAACAAACTCTGGTGCATCTGGATTCATGGTTCTCGGCGCTCCATTGGAGCGATTAGCACTGTAATTTGATGTTGAGTGAACCCCACATAAAACTTCAGTCCCAGAAATATGCTCTGCAACCATATTCCGGGAGTTGCCTGTTGTTGCAGCTGAGATCTGGGGATCAGTAACCAAGAAACCTCCAGGACTGTATGGCTCTGCGGCAGCAGACAGCTTTTTCCTGCTTATATCAGAAACCTTTTCACTATGACAGGACCCCATATCCCCTTCAGACTCTGACTCAACACTTTCATGTGATTCTTTTTCTTCACAAGGAAGATCTGTACCTTTAATTGGCAATTCCAACATTACAGAGCCTGACTTGCTTTCGACTCCAGTTGGCTCACTTGGAATCCTGTATATCTGAGTTTCAGTTCTTTCCAAATCCAGTTCTAATTTTTCTAACATTGGCTTCAGAACTGTACCTGGTGGTGCCAAAGCAACCTCTTTGTATGAGAGAGACTTTGAAGCCAATGTGGCAGCAGAATAACCCGAAGCCTTTAACAGTGGCTTAATTGTATTTTTACTGACATCTATCTCTGAACTCTTCAGAGCCCTAAGAGACGATGACTTAGAGAAGGAAGGTCTCTTCTGCAAAGACGAAGATATATCCTGTTGCTGAACATCCTGTCTCCCACTGAGATTTCTATTAAGCGGCATTTTCGTTTTCATAGGATCAGGCTGCCTTAGTCTCAATTTCCTTCCAGAACCATTTCCTGATCTCCCCTTTGAGTAAGCCTCCTGCCAGCCCTCATCTAAAGTTGAATCTTCCACGGTTTGGTTGTCTACATTTACCCTGTGTACTACAATGTCATCTGTCTCAACCTCCCCCTCATCCACCACTGCATTTGGATCATTTACTTCGGTCTTACTCGTAGTCACATTTGCTTCCGCCACGTTGTTCCATGTAGCTATTCCGTCCTGTGAAGCAACGCTATGGGTGGCATCATCAGCTGATGCAACACTATCATTAACCTGGAATACCTGTCGAAACAGAAGCCATGTCATAAACCTTTGACAGGAATCCTAGAGTGGTAAATTCTTCTCGTTCTTTTCGTTTCAATATCTCATCGAATGCTTTTTGACCTATACTCCAGTATAGACATATATTTAGATTACCAAGCAACGTAGTTTGAGGTCAACCTCTTAAAGCAGGATTGTTTATATTTATTCAGGTTAATGTTTAGTCACCAAGATCCAAAATGAGTGACATGACCAAAACAAGGATCTCAAAAGGTTTTTGAACAGAAAAAAAGATCTCAGAGGTTAAGGAATTACGGTGACACGCCGCTGTTTCCTGTTAACAACACATCCTTTAGTGTCTGGATCAGAACTTATAAAGTCCACGAGATCTGATACACTGCAAGAAAGGTTGGACTTTGGTGCCAATGAAATAGTTACCATATCCTTTATGTATTCTGGGAGTTTACATTTTAGTACCTAAGGTGGCCTTTGCTCGCAATGGAAGCATCAAGTTTTGGAATTCCATTTCGGGCTGCTTCTTGCTGCTCTATGGCTCTTGATTCAAAATATTCAAGCCATGCAGCAGCATCCTTTAAGAGACAAAAAGCAAACAACCAAACATAAATGTCTATGATTGCACGATTCCTAATCCTCAATGTGATGAAAAAGAATATGGGAAATCTTCAACTTTTTAAAGGTGAATAAATATGAAATCGCTGTAAGAACCAATCACCTGTGTACGAAGGTCATCTTGTCCAAGTTTTGCAGTGAGTATCTGAAGAGTAGTTTGTTCATGTTGCACACTCAAGGAAAATGCTTCCATGAGAGAGAGAGCCACAGCGATTGCATGATAGCTTGCCGCTGTCTGGCAAAGTAAAACAAAAAAGAAATGATTAGTTTAAGAATGGCTGTGAACTAGGGGCTAGCTAATAAAAGTGGAACCTGAATATGGTCAGCTCCAAGCAATCTTTTATTGCACTTTAATGCTTCATGCAGGTATCTTAGAGCTAGATTAACATTCCCCACTCCTTCTTCCATCATAGCCACATTAATATATGTTGCAGCAGTATTCGGGTGAGATAGCCCACAAGTGAAATGAAGAAGAAACAAAGCACGATTCACATATCTATAAACAGATATAAAATAATAAGGGTAAGAAAGTGGCAAATGACATTTAGAAGGAGCTAATCAGAGGAGAAGCTGGATGATAGCTCAATCTAAGGCAGCAATACAAAGTTGATGGTAAAAGTAAAGTAAAGTTCCATCTTTAGTGATCTATATAATTATAAGAGATCATCATGCATCACTTACTTTAGTGCCAATTCAATGTGCTGAAGACGATAATAAAAGACAGAAAGATCCCCATAGCTTTTCATAGTGTCGGGATGGTCGAGACCAAGTTCTCGCTCGTTTATATCTAGAGCCTTCTGCTGATATATAGTCGCCTGATTAAAAGAAAAAAAAATCAGAGATAACAGTGCCTACTGCATAGAAAAAAACAAAGTGCCATGAGGGCAGAAGATAAGAAAGGATGATACCTGGTTAAAATCGCCAGTATGGTACAATACAACAGCGAGAAGGCTGTACGCACAAGCAGTATTTCTATGATAAGGCCCACAGACAGCAATCATCTTGAATAATGCCTGGGAAATGCAAGAAGTCAACATCTCGTCGATAATTCAGTTGGGTAAAGCATGAAGATCAGATGGTTATCCAATCAATCTATACCTTTGTTCCATAGTTGACAGCATCATCAAGTTTTCCTTTATCAAGAGCTAGTTTTGATGACTCCAAAAGTGTCCTTCCGTCAGATGAAACACATAGCACATGCTGCTCAATCGAACACATATTTTAAAGATTATTGTCTACCATTTAAAGCATTTTTCAATGGACCAATAATATCCAGGCAGTCGTAGATAAATAATAGACTGTGAGCAAGTTGTTTATTCACAAACTAATATTGGAACATGGGGAGAGAGAGAGAGAGAGAGAGAGAGAGAGAGAGAGAGAGAGAGAGAGAGAGAGAGAGAGAGAGAGAGAGAGAGAGAGAGAGAGAGAGAGAGAGAGAGAGAGAGAGAGAGAGAGAGAGAGACGAACCTTGCTCACAGGTACCAAGGCGAAAACGTCAGAGCTCTTAAAGGGATTTGGAGAATCAAAGTCATAATCTCTTGGAACTAGTTCTAACCCAACCTGTAAAAGCAAGAGTAGAGAACTATAATTCTTAATCAAGCAGCAATACATTAGCACACAGCTACTTCACCTTCTGGCAAAGTCCTCTGAGAATGGAAACTTTTCTCAAGTGCTTGAACTCATCTTTCTGTATCCAACCAAATTTTCTTGAGAGAAACTTCTGTAGCCACTGTATTCTGAGACAATACTCGTCACTGGATATCCTATCACTCCCTTCTAACGCACGGAGGCCTAGCATAAAGTTTAATGAAGCAGCTACTGCCCCAGGTAGCTCTGCAATACTATTGACAGATGCAATGACCGCCCTAAGAAGATGCTTGAAACTTCTCGTAATCATCTCATGAATACAGAGGGACTGTATATGAGGAAGGTTCTCGGCAAGTTTAGCCTGATTCATAGGGATTGTGCACCAGAATACTCATTAAATATTTCTACCATACACTACTGCGCTCAATGAAAAATCCGTTTAGATTCACAAACTAGCTCTATCTAAATTATTTGGCAAGAGATAAGGCGCTATTGAGAAGGTAAAGAATTCTTACCACATGTCCTAGAGAACGCATTTGGAGTCCTCTGATATGCATGAAGTCAGTAACTGTGCGGCCATCCACTGGAGAAAGCTCCAGGGACCCAAAATCTGCTACCTAATAAACCATTTCAATGATTCCTTAATACAGTATGGCTATAGATAACGTCAGAAATATATATTTGTAATATAATCATGTACATACCAGCCTTGGCAAAGCAATTTCATCATAGTATCTATACACCATCTTGGTCAGTTCTTCTTTTGACTGTATCACAAAAAGACCTAGTAAGCACGATTGTTTCCATAGAAGTAATCTTACATAAAATGTTTAAATTAGATAATAAGACGAAAACATAACCCTTAAATGGAGACCAGTTCCACTTTCTTTTAGGTGAGAGAAGGCTTCTTCAGAAAGCAGTTCTTTCAGTTCAGTTTCAAAATGTTGATCAATGCTTTGATGTCCTAAATCACCCCCTGTGATATCTTCTTCCTTTTCCTTCATGGTACTTCCATTTTCTATTTTCTTATTTTTGCTCTTCAGAACTTTAAATTGTTTTCCCAAACCTTTAACAGAAAGTTCAGTCTCACCATTCGTTACAGGCTTTCCAGAGTCGTTTTCCATTACTATTTCTTTTTTCTGTAAATGCTGAACCCAGCAAGAACCAAGCTCCCATCTGATGGGTCTTTCAGAAGATGCCGATTTCTCATCTAACTTTGTTAAGTTAACTTTTACTAACTCATGTACTGTACATTTATAAGACTCTAAATCATACGAATCACACTGTGAAGGCTGATTCCCTCCAGGTTTTCCGACACTATGGTACCTGTGAAGCTGGACTCTTAAGCTGCAATAAATTATCAACCAAAAACGCAAGTCAGATTTTCTTTTCGAAAGGAAAGAGATACTTTTGTTAGCAGCCGACCTATGTAGTGAAAGCAAGAGAGGTCCACGACAAGATTTAACAACCATGTACAAATAAAAAATTTCTTAGAAATCTACTTAAGTACACATACCTATTAAGGTTAAGAGCGTTAGCTCCTCCATCGGGCAGGTCATCGATCACAATATCACGGAAACCAGTCCTTTCCTTCTTAATTTCACCCTTGACATTTACCACCGCTATGTATCCACAATGCCTCACCGTAACTGTCCCTAAAGTACGAGTATCCTGGAAATTTTTCTTTATTGGTATAAACTTTAGACGAAAATGTACATGCATGAAAAATAAAGACGAGAAATCACTTACGTGGACAATTACACTCTCATCAGCTGTTATCCCTTTAAGAAGATTCCTTTGAGCAAGTTCCTTGGATGAAAGAGCAAATACTTCACTTTGAAATGAAGCTTCAGGATTTAGTTCAAGGCTGGCTGTATCACGTTTTACAGTAATAGACAAATCCCCAACACGATCCTCAAGAACAATTGAGCCAGCAAGAGATTTCCTGGCTCTACTTGTGAATTGATTAGTATCAATCACGTCGCAGATGGCTTTAACAGCTCTCTGAATAGAAACATCAGTAAACTGGTTATGAAGCAAGAAAGCTTTCTTATCTCTAACAACCCTCTCCTCCTCAGTCTTGCAAGGGAGCCTAGCTAATACAGAAAACTCTGTCGCCCAGGGTCGAAGATCATGTTCACCATTTATCCCCTGACCTCCACCATTCCCACCCCAACATTCATCCTCTGTTGGTAAAGCAGAAAAACTTGAAGAAGACTCGGATACAGAGGGAGGCACAAGCCATGTGTTTGTGCGTAATCCATACGGGAGGTTGCCAAACTGAAAACGAAACGAAACTTCAAAACTGTTGAGCTTAAAAAAACCCATTGAAGTAAAACATTAAAGAGGAAATAGGGTAACAACATTCACCTTATTTCGATCAGTGAAAGCTTTCATTAAGGATTCATATGCCTGCATCAATTCCCAATACAATATAAGTAAAAGTAAATAACATAGCTAAGGCAATATCAACGTGAAAGAGAAAACCAAAACATGGAGGCAAACCTTGGCAAAGGCATTGCTAACACTCTGAAGCAAATCAACAATAGAATGGCTATGCGGGAGCTGCTTTCCAACGGCGAAAAACCCTTTCACAGAAGCAATCACATGTATAATCTTCCCATTGCAGATCTTGACCTGAAAAGAAGGTTAAGCACAAACAATATCGAAGTTAAGAAGACAGCAACGAGAATCAGAGTGTATAGAAACGAATTTGCAGGTGAGACAATCCAAGAGAAAGAAGATAATGAGCACCTTAAGACCAAAATAGTCACCATCACGCCTCTCTCCAGCTTCTTCTACATCGACTTTCTTCAAATCTGCGGAACAAAACATGAATTCAAAACCCAAGGAAGCAGAGAGATCTCATTAGCGAGTGACGATTTTTCGAAAACGAGCTAGCTTACGAAGAATCGGAGGAGAGACGTTAGGGATTGAGAAAAAGTAGTAGAAGTGAGAGAGCCTAGGCGTTGGGTGGATAGCGACAATATCCATACCATCCTCTTCCGGCGACGGTGCCGGCGGCGGATTTCCATCGGAGGAAGATTTGGAGGCGGAGGAGAATCTGGTGGTGCATGCTACGATGTCTACGACTCTCCGTACCTGAGTCAAAGCCTGGCTTTCCTCTAGATACTCCTCTGTGTGGCACAATCGTAAATAACACGAACTTTTAAGGGTAGCGATCAAATATTTAAACAAATGATCTAACAACTATATATTAAAAATAAAAAATTACGAAAACACACCTGGAATTATACGGAGAGTACAAGGCTTGAGTATAACAACTTGGATATTGTCACTCAGTTTATGCCCTTTCACCTGCAAAAAATCAAATCAATATCAGTCACATTTATATTTGATAGAAACTGATTCATTTTATATAATAAAAACTATATTATATATTAGAAACCTGATGTGACAGAGAATAGTTGGTGAAATGGCAAGTCTCGACGTGAGAACCCAAAAGCCTTCTCACGTCAATGATTTTATCAGTAGAGACACCTTTGAGTATAACTTGTGTTTCATAAGGAGTCGTCACTATGATCTCAACCAAACTAGGCACCAACACTTTCTCTTCTCTCTTCTTTTTCTTGTCTCCTTTGCCTCTGTTTGATTTCCCTCTGCTTGATCTTGGTGCCATTAATTGATCCCTTTCAAATCCAAACCTTAGAGAGGAGATTCCTAAGAGAGAGAGAGACTCTTGAGAGTGAGAGGAAGAAGATTGTATATATATATAAAAAAAGGGAGGATAAGGGTTTTTGGTTTTTGAAGATATATGACCAATCCTGGCCTCACCTTCTCTTACTAATGCCAACTCTATCTCTATCTGTGTATATATATATCTATTTAAACGGAAACATGTGAGTTTGATGCTCACAATAAAGTTTAATTACTAAGGCCCAATCCAAGTCCCATGCAATTCGACCGAGACAAGCTGATGGTTCAGATTCAGGCACGTGTCACTATTCACTCGTGGGGACAGTGGCTCCTTGTCCGAGCTCGCTTTGTTTGTTTGTTTGTTTTCGCCTATTTGAAAATTATATCAACGGTTCGAATCGTTCGCACTAGTTTGTGCTTTACCCACTTAAGTAATTTGTCTTTTATTTAATAATAATTAAAAACCCACCTACTTAACTAGTACATTAATAAAAACCCACCTATTTAATAACAACACTCTTACATTGATAAACTACTACGTCATAACTTACAAGTACAATAGACCCATGAAAAAAGAAAGTACAGTAGACTTTAAAACGCATCTATAATGATGTCGACACCACAAGTGCTACCTACACTTACCTATAGTTGATTTTCATTACCATTAGCATTTCAATGCCTAGAAACAATGATACAATAACTAGACTCTTCCTCATCATTCCCATAGTGATGAAGAAGGTGAATGTAGAAGAACAAGGTCATATAAAGGGTACAAAGAAATATGAAAGATTGCTGAAAGATGTAACTGATTTAAAAACTAATCAAATAACACTAAAAAAAGGGGGGAAACAGAGTTAAAACATTAACATGTTCACAATGGTGGGTTTTTGAGCCAGTCCTTGGTGCACAAGAGAGCCTCCAAGGTTACACTAGAAAGAGAGGTCTTGTAATTGTCCATCTTCTTCACCTCCGTGTCAAACACGGAGTCAGGTGAGACAGTGCAGAAGGGGACTGAAAGAATATCGGCAGCAATCTTAGAGAGGGTGGGATAGTTGGTGCTGTTTAGCCTCCACCAGCTCAGCACGTTAAAGTCTTCCGTCCTCGGAATCAACGTATCTTCCAGATATTGATCCAGCTCTGTTTTCATTTCTGAGATGTAAATCTCAAAGTCTGACAACGAATCTCCTATTGTGACAAGAGTAGATCCTTCCTGGAGAAGCACATCATTCGTATATAACGGGTGGTCTTCCACTTCCATCGCATGTGCTTCAGAATCATCACACAGTTGATGGTTCTCTTCTGTTAGCTGAATCTCTTCAGTTACTCCATCCCATATCTTTTCCCCATTCTGCTTGTCTACCTTATCCTGTTTCTCATGTTCACCTGACTTTGTGGTTTGCTCTTCCGTCAATGGCACGTGGTCTTCCTCTACTATTGGATGTGCTTGAGAATCATCACGAAGTTGATGGTCCTCTTCTGCAATCGGGTGTTCGTGGGAATCATCACCAAGTGGCTGGGCTTCTTCTGGTATTGGATGTTCATGAGAATCAGCACCAAGTTGTCGGTCTTCTTCTGGTATTGGATGTTCGTGAGAATCATCACCAAGTTGCTTGTCTTCCTCCACTGTTAGATGTGACTCTGTGGTTTTCTCTTCCATAAATGGCGTGTGGTCTTCTTCTGCCATTGGATGTGCACCAGAATCATCACCAAGTTGCTGGCCTTCTTCTGCCATTGGATGTGCACCAGCATCATCACCAAGTTGCTGGCCTTCTTCTGCCATTGGATGTGCACCAGCATCATCATCAAGTTCTTGGCCTTCTTCTGCCGTTGGTTGTGCACCAGCATCATCACCAAGTTTCTTGCCTTCTTCTGCCATTGGTTGTGCACCAGCATCATCGCCAAGTCCTTGGCCTTCTTCTGCCATTGGTTGTGCACCAGCATCATCGCCAAGTTCTTGGCCTTCTTCTGCCATTGGTTGTGCACCAGCATCATCGCCAAGTCCTTGGCCTTCTTCTGCCGTTGGTTGTGCACCAGCATCATCGCCAAGTTCTTGGCCTTCTTCTGCCGTTGGTTGTGCACCAGCATCATCGCCAAGTTCTTGGCCTTCTTCTGCCGTTGGTTGTGCACCGGCATCATCACCAAGTTTCTGGCCTTCTTCGGCTATGGGATGTGCTCCAGAATCATTACCAAGTTCCTGGCCTTCTTCTGTTACTGGATGTTCTCGAGAATCATCACCAAGTTGCTGGGCTTCTTCTGATATTGGGTGTTCTCGAGAATCCTCACCAAGTTGTTGGGCTTCTTCTGCTACTGGGTGTTCTCGAGAATCCTCACGAAGTTGTTGGCCTTCTTCTGCTATTGGATATGATCGAGAACCATCACCAACTTGTTGGCCTTCTTTTGCTATTGGAAGTGCTCGAGAACCATCACCAAGTTGCTGTCCTTCTGCTATTGGACATGGCTCTGTGGTGTGCTCTACATGTGGACTTGTCTCATCTTCTGGTTGCACATTCCCTGTAATGGTATCTTGAGGCATGTCTTGATGAAAGTGAGATTCTTGAGCCATCTCTGCTTCGGAAAAGCCATGATCCACATAAGCATCCAGCAAGCTGTGTTCACTGTAGTTAAGGTACAGATCATGGACAGCATCAGCAACAGTCTTGATCCATTTTTCTGCATCTTCACCATATGCCGTAGTGAAGGTGGACTCAATGCGATGCATCTTGCATCGAGGATCCAAGACAACAGCAACCGCCAAAACAAGATAGCATCCTCTCCAGTACAGGTCGAATTTTTCTCTCAACGAGTTTGCTAGGTCTCTGACATTCGGGTCCTCACTCATGGCTGCATGGCTCAGCTCTAGCTGAAGATTTGTCATCTCATGGTACAAATCGTTTGCTGTCAAGTGGTTTGGCCTAGTCAATACATTAACCGCTTCGAAAAGAACCTTCAAGGACGAGCATAGAGACTCGATATTTCCCCATTCTTCAGAAGATATTGATATTTTGTAATCAGGATGGCAGGTTTCCAACCTAGAAAACACTTGTTTGTGTTCACAAGCAGCCAACAACATGTTGTAACTTGTGTCCCATCTCGTTTGGTTGTCAATGAAAAGATCTTTCTTAGAAGAAAGGGCTGGAAACTGTTTCTTCAATTCATCGAATCTCTCTCCACATGCGTTGTTTGTCTTAACATACTTGATGCTATCTCGGACTTTCTTTATGGGTGCTTGAAACTGCTCAGCCTCAAGTACATACTGCGCCATACTGCTCAAGAGGCGAGCATAACAGTTCCCCATCAACAACTGACCATTCAACACATGCTGGTTCCTGGCAGACAAGAATCCTCTGAGATTATCAATACAGTTTTCATTTACTAATGATTTGCTGACAGCAAGGCTCGAAATCTTTCCTTCCAGTTTCCAATCGGATAAGCAATCTGCAAGAGGTTGGTTCAAGGCAAAATCCGAATCAGGAGAAACCACAAGAGAAACATTTAGTAGGCGGCGAGTAAAACTCCAGTCTTTATCCAGAAAGTGCCCGGTCACAAAAGCATAACCCATTGACTGGTTTGATGACCACAAGTCTACTGTAAGGTTAACTGCCCCAGGAATCTCTCCAATGGAATCTAAAAGTTTTTGCTTTTGGGACAAGAACATAGTGACACAATCACCATGAATGGTATTGTAGCTAGCCATACTGAACTGGGGACGAAGAGCCTTAACGAAACCAGCAAAACCAGGATGCTCGACCATATGAAGAGGGTAATCATGCATGATAATCATCTTTGCCATCTCAAGGTTGCATCGATCTTGATCTAAACCTAGAGGTAGAGGCAGATTAGGAGGAGATCTCTGGCGTTTATTAGAGGCGGCGGTCTCCTCCTTGACCCGAGGAATCTGAGTGATTCCAGGGCTCATTGGACAACTACCAAGTTCAATGTGACGCTTAAGATGGCTAGTCCCTGATGTCTTGGAACCAGATATGTAAGCATAAGACTTGTTGCAGTATTTGCAAAAGGCTTTGGTAGTTCCAGGTGTAGAAGTTTCAATGGCTGTGAAGTGGTCCCAGACCATAGACTTGTTCTTCCTTGCACGCTTTGTGGGTTGTGTATCAGAAGAATCCATCTCAACAACGACAAGGGAATGGTTATTACCTTCCATTACCCTGAAACAGACAAAGAAAAATCGAATCAATTATAAGTCAATTCAACATCAATTCATGAGAGAATCGAAAAAAAAGAAAGAAACAAATAATAATTCCGATAAAACAGAAGACACATATCGAGATCGGGGAAAAACACGGAAACTGCAAATACTCGGAGAGAGAGAGAGAGAGAGAGAGGGAGGAACACTAGATCGCAACGAAGAGGAGAGAGAGACTAATAATACTTACAGAGAGAGAGAGAAGGAGAGACACACAGCAACGGCGGGAAGAATCAAACGCGAGTAATGGGCTTTGGAGGAACTCGGCTCAAATTAGGGTTTTGAGCTTCTTCTTTTTCATCGGCCTCTTATTATATGTTTTAGTTATATATTGAGAGTTTTCCTTTTTTTTTCCTAGATCTCTTTAGGTTCGCTTCCTCCGCCGTAGATTTACAGATCGTGCTTTTAATCTTGACCATCTATTATTATTATTATTTATTTATATATATATATATATATATCTCCTATTTTAGTATTTTTCCATTTTATTGCTTATTTCCTTTAGATCTATTGATTTTACTCAATCTGCTTTTGGCGCGGGTAATCCGCCCGCCAACAAAAATATCGGGAAATCAAAGTTTTCCAGAAACAGTTAATAAGAAATATAAGAGCCGGAAAAATTGTAACAGCGGAACAGGTTAGTATTCAGACATCGTATACTAATGTAAGTGAGCTATATGAATTGATGAAAAGATAGGAATTGTAATCAGCAGCAAGCAGATGGCAACATCACAGCATATACTCTGAACTTGAGGCTTACTGTGTTTCTACTACAGACACTACATACTAACTCTCATTTAACTGGATGATGATCCTGATCCCTTCATCGGAACTGTCGGGTAAAGCTTTTTTAGCTTCTTCTGCTCTCCAAACTGGTGTATAGCGTCTTCAATCCCTGCAAATGCGACCACAAACTGCGCTGTATCTGTTTGGTTCAGCATCTTCTTCATCACCAACTCCAACACTTTATACCTGCACACACCACCATATCTCAATAATACTCTCTCATATCTGCCTGCTGATCACAGCTTCTATTCTTTATCATGGAGAGGAAAGCAAACCTGAGTCGCTGCGCCTTTGAGATGACTTTATGGATGTTACCAAACAGCTCCTGAACAGATCGCATAGCTTCTTCCTGAGACTGAGCATTGCATAGAGGTGAAAATGGAAGGTGCAGAACACATGTGGCCTGAATCTCTGCATACTCCTCATCGATCACGGCCTCCTCTATGCGTATCTCACGGATAAGCTGAGACAGGACACGTTCACTCGACTCAGACAATGAAAACGAAGGGTCTTGAGCAGCCAGAATGCGGACAAGGTCAAGAATGGAGGTGGGACGCCAGTCTCCAAGCCAGGACACAGCAGCCAGCTCGTGAGGAGGTAGCCACATGGGCATGAGGAGGTTAGAGACATCCTTTAAGGAACTTGAAACCATGTTCTTGTAGTAATGGGACTGGTATCTACTCAGCTGTTCTTCGATCAGTTCATCGAGTTCCCACCTCGATTTAAGCTCTTTGTCCAGTCTTGCCGCTATGCTGTTCTGTTCTTGCCTCCACAGTTCATACAAGTCTCCAGAAGATTCTTCACCTGATATAAACCAAAGATAATATTATGCTTGTGACATCACTTACCTTGGCATGTTTAACAAAAATCTTCACTACTCAAAACCCATTTCAAGAAGGAAACCTTATGAAGATACCTTTTCGAGAAGATTCGTGCTGGTGATGTCTCCAGGACTGTAATCTTTCAGAAGATCCACCGGCCTTACTTGCAGCGTCTCTTTCAAGATCATCCCATGAAACCAATTCCTCATTTATGGCTTCTTCAAATCCACTCTCTTCACTACATTACAGGACGAGACACAACAATTAGCCATAAGCAAATAAGCCGATTTTTAACAAGCACCTAATCTCGTAATCTCATTGCAATGTTGATATCGATTCACATTACGAAGAAAGTTTTAACCGTGATTCTACTTCTAATCAAAGCGAAATACAAGATAGAAACCCTAAAATCCGAACGATCATGCTCGTAATGAGACTAGTTACTCACAATCGCTCCATTTCCATTGCTCTCGTCATCTTCGTGTGTTCTTCTGCTTCAGCAATAGTTTCTTTAACCACCTTCTTGGATTCTCAAGTCGCATCGTATGCGGACGCGAGGGAGATACTGAATTTAACAAAGAAGACAACAACGCATGTAGAAAGGGTAATTTAGTCATTAACAATAACACTGGGCCGTTCTCTAAGGCCCAAATAGCTCTTATCTCTCACCTTTACCAAACCAGAAACCACGACAACAAATACCAACAAATCGTCAAAATCCACGTGCTGCATGTCACTAGCGCGTGTTGACAGCCACGTGGATCTGGATCATCACAAGTAGTACTAATCCATAAACATCAAAACTCGAGCCAACCAAAAGATCAACACTTTAAAAAGGATCAAGCAACACACACGTTAGAGCCACGTTTCACACCTAATTAAAATCACACTATGCAACAACAACAAGAGAAGATCAAAGAAGATCAGAGCCGTCTGATCAATATCACGGCGAAAGATCTAACGGCCAGAAACAAACGCCTCGTAGAGGTTCCGTACACCGCAACACTCTCCCACGCAATGAACACACTAGTAGCAAACTCCATCTCCGCCCTCCCGGTGGCCGCACCACCGGGACACTGGATCGGCGCCGGCGGCTCAATGATCATGGAATCCGACAAACAAACCGGCGCCGTGCGAAAACACTACATCGGAATCCTCACCATGCTCGACATTCTCGCTCACATCTCCGGCGACGGAGACAATCCATCCGATTTCTCCGATCTTGATCGCAAGATGAGCTCGCAGGTTTCGTCAATCATCGGCCATTGCATCGAAGGGTTAAGTCTATGGACTTTGAACCCAAACACGACCTTGGTGGAGTGTATGGAAGTGTTTAGCAAAGGTATACATAGAGCTTTAGTGCCTGTAGATAGCACAATGGAGAGCAATCACACAATAGCTGGTGTTGAGTTGGTCGAGTCGGCTTCTTCTTACAAGATGCTTACTCAGATGGATGTCATGAGGCTCTTTAGAGACCATCATGATCACTTCCATGATGGTCTTATCAAGGATGTCTTGTCGCGGTCCGTATCTGATTTACGAGCTGTTAACGATTCCGTTTATGCCGTCACGGAGAGAACGACTGTGTCGAATGCTCTTAGCTCTATGAAGGCTGCTCTGCTTAACGCTGTGCCTATCGTTCACGCGCCTGACGTGGCACAAGAGAATCACTTTCAGCTTATAAATGTAGTCTTAAGTTGTAGATATACATGCTTTGATTATGTATGTTTTGATTCTGTGTGTTTTTGTGATTTTCAGGGTAGGCATAGGAAAGTGATTGGTACTTTCTCAGCGACGGATTTGAAAGGGTGTCGTCTGCCTGAGTTGCAGACGTGTCTGCCACTCACGGCACTTGAGTTCACTGAGAAAGCTTCAGGGAAAGGGAGAGAGACGGTGAGCTGCACACCGGAGACGACGATGGAGGAAACAATAGAGAAAGTTGTGAGCAGAGGAGTGCATAGAGTGTGGGTGGTGGATCAAGAAGGTTTGCTTCTTGGTGTTGTTTCTCTCACTGATATCATACGCTCTATAAGAGCTGCTCTTTTGTAATATGTGATCCCTCTTTGATCTTTTACTATGTAGTCTTCTTCTACTCTGTTTTTACTTGGCTTATCTATCTTTGTGTGTTTTTACTTGGTGTCACGGTGACACCCACCTTTTCATGTATATATGAGAATGAGAAACGAAACAGACTAAATGCCTAACCAACACACAACAAGTGTAAAAGTACAAGAGTCTACCGACAATGAACTAAAAGTACATAGGAGACATTGATTCTACCAACACAAACAACAACACTCATAATGTTACTGCTACAGGTGAAATCAGACAACAAACTCTTCACGTTCTGAGATCTGTACAGAACGATAGGTCTTAACAGCTCACTGATGCTGCTGCGGCGCCGTGTTGCTGTTTAACGCAATTCGCCTCTAAGCTTCTCTCTGTGTCTTCTCCCTTCACGTCATTGCTCTTATCCTCAGCTACAACTTCTATCTTCTCACTAACTTCTTGTGATTCATTTCCCTTCTTAGCTTCTGCGACTGCATCCAGGTTAGGCTCACCATCTGTTTTCTTCTCATCAGCTTCTTTGGCTTCATCTCCCTTGTTACCTTCTGCATCTGCATCAATCTTAGGCTCACCAGAAGTCAAAATCTGTTCACCGTTAGCTTCTGCTGCGTCACTGGCCTTGTTCTCGGTCTCTTCCTCTGCAGGCTTCTTCTCTTCATCACCCTCAACCACGACTTCTCGCGCCTCTTTCATTTCGGTGTCCTTGAGGCCTTCAACTTTTGCAGGTTCTTCAGCTCCTCCACCAACCTCAGTGTTTTTCTCCACTTCAGAGGTATCGACTTCCATCGGCTCGTTCTTCTCTGCCTCGGCTTCTCCCTCTTTCATCTCTGCCTCGGTCTTTTCATACTCCTTAACAGCCTCCTTGGTCTCCTTCTCCACCTCAGTATTTTCACCTACCTTGTTCTCCTTCTCTGCAATTTCTGTGTTACCTTCCTTCTCAACATCAGTCTTCTCACTCACTTTGGTCTCCTTCTCCACCTCAGTATTTTCACCTACCTTGTTCTCCTTCTCTGCAATTTCTGTGTTACCTTCCTTCTCAACATCAGTCTTCTCACTCACTTTGGTCTCCTTCTCCACCTCAGTATTTTCACCTACCTTGTTCTCCTTCTCTGCAATTTCTGTGTCACCTTCCTTCTCAACATCAGTCTTCTCACTCACTTTGTTCTCCTTCTCCGCCTCAGCACTTTCCATCACTCCTTCCTTCTCAGTCTCCGCGTTTTCTGTCTTCCCATCCTTATCAGCTTCCACATTTTCCTTGGCAGCAGCCTCTCTGTTATCTTTCTTCGTAAGAGAAGACCGTCTTTTCTTCATGAGAGGTTCTTTCTCAGGAGTAGGCGTTGTAGCCTTCACTTTCTGGCTAATCCTCGAAGACCGCCTTGGAGTCTCCCCAGTTGTCCACTCGAACTCAGAGACGGAAGGATTGCCAGGATGAGACTTCAGGTACTGCTCCAACTGCTTCCGCGAGCTGATCTCTTCACCCGTTGGAGCCATGAACACAATTTCGGTCTTCCTCGGTGTTCCTGCTCTTTTCGGATAAAACTGTGGAACAACAAGTAACACATGAATTTTCAAGACACAATCTATAGGTAAGCCCCAAATTTTATCAACAAAATTCTAGGGTTTAGGTCTTAGACAGAGAATATTTCATTCAAAACCCTAATTTGAACCCCAAGATATCCCTAAAGCGTTAAAATTCTCACCTAATTAACGAAATTTATAACACTGATTGAACATAGAGAGACACAAAACACTTTGAAACCAGCTATTTCATTAAATTCCCAAATCGAACAGAAACCCTAGACCATGGAGAAAATAAAAGAAACTTAACTTGAAATAGAAAGAAGAGCAGTGTAACGAATCACACAAAAGACCATCCATTTAAAGATAAGTAAATACTATTACAGCAGAAATTCGAAAAAATAATTGAAAATAACTATGTAAAAAAAAATTACCAGTTTCTTCCATGAAGCAGGAGCAGGTAACTCAATGGAGACGAGCTCGTCTGTGTTTTCCATCTTCGTCTCTTTCTTTCTTCACCTAACACAGTGCAGAGAAAACAAAACTACTTTATCTTCTAATAACAACAACAAAAAAAGAAGTCGTCTTTCTTTCCTTTCCTGTGTAATAATAAGAGTTGCTGCAAGAAGTTGTGACAGTAATGGATATGTTTGCGTGTCTCTTCTGTTTCCATCTCTGTTTAATTATTATTATTATTTTTTAAAAATTATTTTTTCTTTAATAATAAAAATGATTTTTCCTTTCTCCACGTAGTTCACAAGAGCGTGGACGATGGATTTGACACTGGGTCTACGTGATATTTCAGTGACGGACCACTTTGAGATAGACACGTGTCTTTATTTAGCCGACGTTTTTTAATCAGTAGATAAAAGAAGCATCTCAAATATTTGAAATATAATTAAAGTAGAATTAATAGTGGGGTTGACGTCCGTGACGTGACCGCTAGTTACGGAGAATATGCTTTTTTATGCCCAGTCTATATTAATCTAAAGCCCAACTTAACGGCCCAAATATTATTCGTACCATTTTTTTTTGTTTTGTACTAATTTTCTTGTGAAACCTTTGGTCTAGAATTTCTTTCGTAAGCAAAGACAAAAATTCACAAGCAATTACTCAACAATCATAATCCATGAAAGAGATTTCAAATAAATCTTTTTATATTATATTGTATGGTTTTCTCAACAAAATTGAAAAACCCATCTAATAGTATCTCATAGATAAAAGTGGACAATCATTTTGTAAGTTAATCATCATTTAAGGATGCAATAGAGTTTACATAGTTCATAACTGATCAAATGTTTACATGTCAACACAACTCTCATGTCACAAAACCTTATCTTTTGGCCTTCTATTGCAGCAGCAGTTACATTTTCTACACTTGAAGCAACAGGAAGAAGCACACTTACCCTTTGAAATCCTTGAAAACAACCAAGACCATAACCAACATTTGCTCATTTTCTTCTTCTCTTTCTTATCCTCCTTCTCCTTTTTAGTCTTCTTCTCCTTCTTAGTCTTCTTCTTCTCCTTCTTAGTCTTGATCTGCTTCTTTGCCTTCTTGATCTTCTTTGATCTCTTCTTGCTCTTTCTCTCTCCAACATCAAGAGGAAATGATTGATCTTTCGTATGCGCCTCTTGATATGATTGTTGTAAAGAGACATGGCTAGTACTTAATGATGACTTCTCTTGATGAATATTGTTAATATCTACTACACTTGTTGTCTCTTCCACTATCAATCTCTTATCTTCTCCATCTTCAGGCTTGACTAGTAGACACGGAGACATCAAAACATCTTCGATTTTTATACAGCTTTGGCGAGACCCTTGACAATTTGACATTCTCAAACTAAACAAAGACTCATCACTCCAGTTCAAATCACCATTCTTGTTGCCAAACACCGACGCTGAGATTCTATCAGGATCGTAGCCTTTGTTCATTGGTCCTAACCTCGAAGGAGGAGTTTGAATCCTGACTTGAGTCACACCCGAAATTTCGGAGCTTTGCGAATAAGCTTTTGAATGTTCCTTGTTTTGCTCCTCGCGACAACATGGTCTTGAATCTTTTTTATTCGTGTCTATTGCAACATCGTCGAACGATGCACAAGAGGAAGACAGCGAAGAGAAAGACAGAGATGATGATGTCAAGAAGATTTCCCTCGCGGGTTTTTTAGCTATATGTCCCATGTGAGCACTCATTCTCTCTTGAATCTCTTTCGCAATCTACGACTTTTTCGGTTTGTAATTAGTCCTCTATTCTTTTGACCCTATGGGAGATGGAAAACTGAAAACAGAGGAATTTATTGAGACACATAAAACAAACACCTTGAATTTAGTAAATCAATGACCTGGAATATTGACCGTTGATCAGTTATTGAATACAGAGGAAAATAACGGTCTTTTTTGGCGGGTGGTGGTTAAATCAAAGCTGGCATTTAATCGTTGACCAGTATTGGCCCAAATTAAGCCCATATTAGATTATTAGGCCTATTATATTCACACGTGGGAACACGTGTGTGCGTAAAAGCAAATGCAACGAAAAAAGGCGATTCATAAACCCGTAAAATACGCAGTTAGGAATCATTTCTGGAACTGGAGCATTTGGTACTTTTATTGCCTTTTCGTTGAAACAGTTTTAGCCTCTCTGTTAATTATTTTCCTCGTTCTTTGCAATTTTATTCATTCACGTGATTTTCGTGTTTTAAAACATAAATAAGTTCGTGTTCATATAGCATTTTTATAAATACGTTATCCTGAAAAAGGTTATATTTACAAAGAAATATTACATGTATATCATAATATAGTTCATGACTCATATATAATAGCTCTAATAAAATAAATTAAAAGGAATATATATAGTTTAACAAATATCACATGCAAGATCCAAACACAATTTATGAAGAAGAGTTAATGAAGAGACTATAATTTATGAAATATTGGGTCATAGACTCATGAAAGTGGACCCTATGATAACCAGCAATATATCACCAAATTAGCATCCCATAAACAAATGTATTGACATTATTATATAATTCTCTATCAAATATAATATAAGCTTACAATATCAGGTTATAGATGTTTGTCAAAAATTAAACGAGATATAGATATATAAGTTTGACACCTAAGAGCATTAATATCCATAGAGGTGGAAAAAAACCTCTTAGTTTCTTTTTTTATTGTTTTTTTTTTTTTAAAAAAAATCGACCAATCGCGGGCCGCCACGTGGCAGTGGGGCCCGCGAATTGTGAAAGAGGCACCTCCTATGTTAGAAATTTTGGATGTCCATCTTATTAAATTGAGTGGGCCCCACCTTTAAGAGGTGTGTGTAGATGTGCCTATATTAATGGTCTAAACCTCCTTAATTTGGACCAAACCCGACAGTTGGGGCTTAGGCAGTGGTTACTGTAACCAGTGCCTGCTTAGGGGGAGGGACAAGAGGTGCGACGCACCAGGACCTATGATTTTAGGGCCCAAAATTTTTAATTTTTTTTTTATATATAATTTTTTTTTTTTTAAAAATTTGTATTTTTATATGTATATTTTTACCTTATATAAAAATCTAGTCACTTTAAAAAAAATAAGTTTTAAAAATGTTTTTTTTTAATTATTACTCACTTTTTGGGAAAAATACAAAATATGTAGTAGTGAAAGACCATATTTTTTTAATGTCTTTATAAAAAGATGTAATTTTTTTTTTCGCCTTACAGCCCTGAAAATTTTTGAGCCGCCCCTCACTGTAACCAACTAAATATGTTGACAAAACCTTATAGTAATTACATAATATACAATATATGGACCACCCATTCTTTAAATTTGTTGTCCTTTACTTTTAACTTGTGTTGTCTAATATATATTTTATATATAACTTCTTCATCTAAATATGTATGTTTGTGATGTACATATCGCATGTGTTATATTTGATTGCGAGTGAACAACCACTTTTCTCAGCGCTTATTTCATGTTTGCTCTATGTGGCAATCTTTTTTACATTTGATTAACCCTCTAATATTTTACAAATATTAAGTTTACTCATCGTTACGAACCGGCTAAAGCTTATATAGATCGATACAATATAAGATATAAGAAAAGTATAATATATACACTAAACACTAAGATGTATAGAATCGGATTGGTAATTAATTATTATATAAATGAGTGTTATATAGTGTTTCTGGTTAACCAACATAATAGTATTACGGGAAAATCACAAAACTACACCATTTGAATTACATTTCACAAAACTACACCATTTCAAAATTATTTCACAAAACTATACCTAAACACTCAAAATTAAATTCAAATAAACTTTATCCACACAATTTTACCCCCTTAATACTATATCCTAAACACTAATTAGCGAACCCAAATGAAAAAAATTAATTTTGGTAATTTTTAAAAGGGTAAATCAAGCTTTTAAAATTTTGAAAGAAAGGATAAATGGTTGGACAGCCAAGCTGTTTTCTAGAGGAGGAAAGGAAACACTGATTAAGTCAGTGGCTTTAGCCCTACCTCTATATGTTATGTCATGCTTCGAATTACCCCAGACGTTAACGAAAAAGTTAACCAGTGCGATATCTAAATTCTGGTGGAGCTCCAATGGAAGAAACTGCGGTATCCATTGGGTAGCATGGGAGAAAATGTGTGAGTCCAAACACGAAGGTGGTATGGGCTTTCGATCGTTACAAGATTTTAATAAGGCTTTATTAGCAAAACAAATATGGCGTCTTTCACAGTTTTCGGATTCACTGGTGGCGAGAGTATTTAAGGGGAGATATTTCTCGAGGGTACACCCTTTTATGGCTAAGACTCCGCGTTCCCCATCCTTTGGATGGAGGAGTATATACTCCTCAAAGGATCTGTTATTGAATGGAATGAGAAGAATACCAGGGAAATTAAGTAAAATATCGGTTTGGGAAGATACATGGGTTCCAGATAAAGATCCAAGACCGGCCCAGGGTAGTGGTAGCTTGTTATTTCCAGAGTTGAAAGTTAAAGATTTAATTAATCAAAATACGGCAGAATGGGATGATGAGGTTCTAGCAAATTTGGCTTGTTATTTCCAGAGTTGAAAGTTAAAGATTTAATTAATCAAAATACGGCAGAATGGGATGATGAGGTTCTAGCAAATTTGGTTACTAGAAATGACAAAGTGTTGATTCAGGGATTACCGATCAGTAAACGATCAGTGTCGGATGGATGGACTTGGCATTACACACAATCAGAAAAATATTCGGTGAAATCGGGCTTCAAATTGTTACAAAAAATCAAAAAGAGTATTACAGCGGATCAGTGGGGACCTAATTTTAATGCGCCACTAACAAAAGTGTGGGATACACAATGTCCACATAAATTGAGACACTTTATGTGGCAAATTATTTCGGGAAGCATGGCAGTGAGGGAAAGGCTAAGCTCCAGAGGTATACAATGCGATCCGGTTTATCCGCGCTGCGAGGAAGATATTGAGACAATAAATCATGTGTTTTTTGAATGTACTAATTCACTTTACACATGGGGTGTCTCACCCGTCTCAATCAATCAGGAATTTCCGCAATGAGGTATTTATTCAAATATGGACTATTTGCTTTCAAAAGTGCAAGTAGAGGAGGGACAAGTCCAAAATATATCATGCTACCCTTGGATATTATGGTATATCTGGAAATCGAGAAATAGAAAGATTTTTGAGGATGTGGAAATAGATCCACCCGATATAATTAACCAGACATTAAAAGAATCACGAGTTTGGGCGGATGCACAAAGTGTCGAGGAGGAAATAAATGAAAGGATAAGCTTTTCCGTGTTGGAGGAATCGCAGAATGTTGTTTCATGATTAGTTTGTCAGTTAGATGGATCATGGAAAAACACGGATGTGTTTGAAGGACTAGGGTGGATTTGTTTAAATGGGGATGGCTCTACCCATCTTATGGGAACGAGGCGGAAAAGAAGGAGCTTATCTCCTCTACATGTAGAGTTTGAAGCTCTTTTGTGGGTTATGGAAGTTATTCAAGAACGGAACATCTCCTGTCAGACATTTGAATCAGATAGTACGACATTGGTGGCAATCTTGCAGGATCCCACAGAGTGGTCTGCGTTTAAGACAATGATCGAGGAGTTTGAGACGAAACTAGAATATTTCAACGACTTCAGAATCAAATTCACTCCTAGAGACATAAATTCAAGAGCAGACAAGCTGGCGCGATCGGGTAGAGTGTATTCGCTTGTATCAGTGTATGTGAGCGAGTCACCACCAACATGGATCATCGATGAGACAACTTAATTTCTTTTCCAAACTGATGTAATAAAAAAAAAAAAAAATTGAAAGGGTGTAAATTTGTAAAAACATTGAATTAGGTGTAGTTTTGTGAAATGAGGGTTGAAAAGATGTAGTTTTGTGAATTTCTCTAGTATTATTTTGATGATTTTTATATTATGATATGTTGAGTCTTAATCCTCCGCTTCCACTTATATAATTTTGCAATTATTGGTGAGCACAAAATGCTTTAGACGTACATACAAAGTTGTAGACAAATATAAGCAAGCAACAAATTAAACAAGAGAGAGAGAGAGAGAGGGCGTACGTAGCTAGATGATGTGGACGATTGATTAGGATGTACGTATATATATACTAATACAAACAATGTACACGGACCATGTGATCATTGAACCACTTGTGCTTTTTTCTACATATATACGATCCAAAACATAAATAGTTTTTACCCTTAATCATAACCATTTTTTCACATTACCAATCGATCACTCTATTATATGTACCAAACAACTCCAACTAAATTATATATATATATATAAAAATATATATATAATAAAAAGTAGTAGGAAAAACAAGTACAACCCTTTTCATCCATCAAAACTTTTTTAACCTATGTATATAAATATACACACAACATTACCCATTTACCAAATATCCATCATATACATATATTACTCATCATATAATAAAATATAAAAAAATACTATTATCTCTCTCTCTCTCTCTGACAAAGAACAGAAGTAAGTAAAGAAATGGTACATACAAAGAAATTCAGAGGTGTCAGGCAACGCCATTGGGGTTCTTGGGTCGCTGAGATTCGTCATCCTCTCTTGTACCTTTTCCTCTCTCTCTCTCTCTCTTTTTTCTTCTTTGCTTATGCATTTATTTCGCAACCACACACACATACTTATATATACATATGATCGATTTATTCATGTCGTGTGCTCATATATTACATTGTTTGTGTTTCCTCTCCACATGAAACTCTTTTTAAACATATCTATAAGTTATAGCTACTTTAAAATTCAATTCTAATTAATTAACCTAGCTAGTTGTTATAACGTAACGGGCTATATGTTATGTAACATTCACAATGTTTTGAAAATATATAAACAAAAGGAAAAGAAGGATTTGGCTAGGGACGTTTGAGACGGCGGAGGATGCAGCAAAAGCCTACGACGAGGCAGCCGTTTTAATGAGCGGTCGTAACGCCAAAACAAACTTCCCTCTCACAACCACCGGGGACACGTCCGAGGGCAAAACCGACATTTCATCCTCATCCTCTTCATCGTCGCTCTCTTCTATCTTAAGCGCTAAGCTGAGGAAATGCTGCAAGTCACCATCGCCTTCACTGACCTGTCTCCGTCTCGACACGGCCAGCTCTCACATCGGCGTTTGGCAGAAACGCGCCGGGTCCAAATCTGATTCTAGTTGGGTCATGACGGTGGAGCTTGGCTCCTCCTCCTCCCAAGTGTCTACTAGTAAAGCTATACAAGAAGATGTTGGACCCGTCACGGATGTTGGCGGTGGCGGTGACGGCGGTGGAGAGGAAGGGTTTATTGATGAGGAGGAGAAGGTGGCTTTGCAAATGATAGAGGAGCTTCTCAATACAAACTAAATTATAAATTTGCTTATATATACATCTCTATTTATCTTTATTAATTGCTGAATTATAGTTACATATAACTATCAATTTATACCGTATATTTTTATATGTTTAGTACGTTACGTTGTGTTTATGTTTAAATGCGTTTAAGCTATATTTCCACATTTGTATCCAATAAAAGTATATTGTAACGATAATTCTGAGATGACGTTTTTTTTTTCATTTTGTATTCTCTGTTTAGTCTAATTTATTTTTTTTGTTAAAGAAAGTTTAGTCTAATTGCAGTCATATTATATTAAGAATAAAATAATGCTACATATAGTACATGATAAGTTAATGAATATAGGACAGTACATTTTCTAATTAAATATGTATGCATGTGACATAGTCTATACATTTATATAGGATTTATTAATATTAACACGTTTTTCTTCCTTCATTGGTTTTAATTTACAAGGGCCTAACAATAGATATATGGAAATTGAATTGATGGTGAAATTAGGTTTGTAATATATCATGTATCCCCACAAAACACATGTAAAGATGGAGACTTGACAATCACAACTAATTAATAAATTCCAAGGAGTTTACCGCAACAGAATCTCGTTGCGGTATTATTTCAAACTTATTTAACACAAAGATTGAGACTTGACAATCATAACTAATTAATGAATTCCAAGGAGTTTACCGCAACAGAATTAATCTCGTATTTTTCGCCGTATATAAATCTTATTATATGCATGAATATTTTTGTATGCATGGAGATATTCGTTAATTAAAAATGGAAAAAATAATCGTTAATTTTAATATCGAATGAAGATAATAGTATTATTTGTTTCATAGACTAGAGCTAACATGAGTACATGACCACTACTCAATTTTTATCATGGGTATAATTAAAAGATAGATACACTCGGAATAATTACGTACGTGCGATTTAAGATCACTACACTATCAAATATTCAAATGGATTATGAACTGAAAACGATTTATAAATATAACTCTACTTGCTTGTACTATGCTATTAATTAATTATTATAAGAAAAAGATGTATATACGAATTGATAGAAAGATTCTTACACAAACAAAAATCGACCACACTATCTACGAGTTAAAAAAACGTTCATTGTCTAACCAAGAGAGGAAGGTGCATTAATTAAAACCAACAAATTTTGATTTGTCATAGACGTATCTTTTGTAAACATATCATACACGTAACTTTCATTTGCGTTTTGTATTTGCAAATTATTCATACACCGTGACCATCAATCATGTATTATATGTATGTATATTTTTTTTTATAGAAAATATATATATATATATATATATATATATATATATATATATCAACGTCTAATTGTGACGTTTTGGATCAAAGACTATATTATTGAATCCTTAAACCTTCCAAATCAAAGAGCGATCATTATTTTTTGTCAACTAAAATTTGTACAATTCATTATATAGACAAACTTAATTAGGAGTGTATACTAGTGATGCACGTGATCAGTTTCCAAAAGTGTTGTAACATAAACTCGATTACAAAATATATTATAAAAAAATGGCAAATAATTTATTTTTAACTAATACATCAGTTATCTTTATCATTAAACATAGTTAATATTTAGGTAACTAATAATCAAGAATTGGTAAAGTTATGATTTTTTTTTAAATTTATTTCAAGAAGTACAATAGAAAATGAAGGCAAAACGAATTAGGTTAAAGAAGAGATTCAACTTTCACATCCACATTAGCTTGTTTGTACCTGTTTGTGCTTCTCTTTATGACTTCCCCTACTAAATACTAAACATTACTCCCTCCGTTCTTTATTGTTTGATTTTATAGGTTTTTCACACAAATTAAGAAAACACATAAATTACTACTAATAAATATGTTTTGAACAATTTTCAATACTTTTAGACAAATAGTGTTTCAAAACTCTAGTTGAAAACTACAATTCACAAATATCAATACATAAAACTACATTGATATTTGAGAAAATCAAACATTTAAAAACAATTTTTTTTTCTAAAACATCAAACATAAAAGATCAAACATAAAAGAAAGGAGGGAGTAATATATAAGTTTTGTATTTTCTTTTCTTTTAGTATATTACTCTTTTGTTACCACGTAAATTTGAATTTAAGCACAACATAGGAAATACAAGTGAGTTGAAAATAGAGAGAAAATGAATAATGAAAGGTAACAAGAAAGAAAAAAGTGGGTCTCTACTTTCTATTGATAGATTTAGAATAATGACACCTTTCCTTTAACTAACCATTGATGTTGACCCTTTTTTTTTTAACTATCAACATCTTCTCTTCTTTTTCATCCATCTAACTTTTAATATCTTGTGTTTATGTACCATCTTTTTTTAAAAAAATGCAAGAATTTTTTTACTATTTTTTGTTTGCTAACAATGTATATACTATATATTAGTATTCATATATTTTATTTAACCTCAACAAAATTAAATCGAAGTTATTAACAACGAAAGGATATAGGACTATACAAATGAGACCTTCAAAACATTCAGACTACTGTAAAGACGAAAATACCCCTTGACCAATAAGCCTCGCTGGCTATTATGTTGGGTAATTAAGGAAAAGACCTAAAGGAAGCGATAGAGATGAAGAAGAAGACAGGCAACACAGGAAATCGCAAGAAGAAAGCTTTCGAGAGAGAAGAATCCGATAATGATCCTCGCCGTCTTGTTCGCCAATACCGTAGGAAACGTTTTGATCGAAAGGTCCACACTTTTCTTTTCATAGATTTCTCAGCTTTTTTTGGGTTTTGATTCAATAAGATCCGAAATCAAGCATTGTCTTTATCTCGTTAAACGGATCTGGAACACATTATTTTTCAAATAAAGTTGTTGATTTTTTTGGATTTAAGCCTCTTTTGTATCTCAGATTAAGCGAAAGCTTGAAGCTTTATTCGAAATTAGATTCACTTTTGTGATCTATAGAGATTGTATCTGTCTCAAAGAGTAACGACCCACTTTGCCTTGTTTTTGATATTTGTTGATGCTATTAGTATATGATTGTGTTTACTTTATCACATTGTTACAATCTCTGTAATGTGATGACTTGTCCTGTATCTGTTTTAGTAAGCATAAGCATTATTATTGTAATGGGACAGGTTCAATGGAGTACCAGCTGAAGAAAGGCTACACTGGCGATCTTTCTTGGTCAAGTTAGGTGCCGAGAATCTCAAAGGCGTTAAGAACGAAGAGCTCCTTGTCGCTTGCCACAAGTAACATCCATCAACAAACTATGTTTACTTTCCTTGTGGTGATTTTTAGAAGCAAATAACTTAAACATCATCATTGTCTATGGTTGTGCAGGTCGGTTTATATCGTGTACACGATGCTAGGTGATGTTAGCATCTTCCTTGTTGGTAAAGACGAGTACGATGAACTTGCTTGTAAGCCTCTTTTTATCTCCTGTTTTGTGATCAGCTGATAGTGGTTTGTTCAGAGATTGAATCTTTTGTTGGTTGTTTTTGCGTGGTGAAGTGGCGGAAGCCATCTTTGTCATAACTGCGGCTGTGAAAGATATATGCGGTAAGCCTCCAACAGAGAGATTGTTTTTGGATAAATATGGAAGGATCTGTTTGTGTCTCGATGAAATCGTGTGGAACGGACTTCTGGAGAACACCGACAATGACAGGATCAAGCGGCTAATTAGGTTAAAGCCTCCTTCTGAGTTTTGATGAGGTCCTAAACCAACAACACATTTCTTCTTATGTAGTCTTTTCTAATAACATTTCTCACTCTCCATTAGAATGTCTGTACACTCTGTTTGTTGAATCATCTATCAACTACTATTTGTGGTTATTGTATCTCCCATGTTTAAAATATAACAAAATTGAACCAAAAATATGCATAATAGAAGTGACAAACATAAATCAATTTATTGTAAATTAAGTTTTGAATCAACAATACATGAAACTTGAAATACTACTACATTTGTCTCAAAAAAATGCATACTATATAAAGAAATAAATCAAACATGAGGAGTAAAGTATACAAGTGTGTGTATAAATAAATAGTGTTAAAGGCCTCTAGAGAGCATGTTTTCAATGGATTCAAGACGTTGAAGAAGAAGTTGTTTTCTGAAATTTGCAATGAAAGCTTCCGCACACTTGTCCACGTCCATTGATGCTTTTCTTTCCACTTTTGTATTCTTCCTCGTCTCTGTAATAACAATGTTTGTCGTGCCATTACTATTCTCTTGTACCAAACTTGTCTTCACTTTCTTGTTGTTGTTGTTGTTGTTCTTCATGGTAAACATTTATTTAGAGTGCTTGTTTTTTTGGTGAATTTGTGTGTTTTGGAGATAGATGGTCCTAAACATATGTATTTATAGGGGAAATTTAATAATATTTGTATACAAGAGAAGTAGATTTGAAGGAATTTTTCACTTTACGGAAACCATAATTGAATGTTGAAGGAATAAAATAGAGAACCTTGAATCTCAAGTTATATACGCTACTGACTCAGAGGAACCATCCATAAACTTCATATATATCATATAATAACTCGAATTAAATTCAAGATTCTGCGTGAGAAAAGTGTAAAAGATGTTTGCCTAACCATTGAATTTGACTTTGTTAATCAACTTCAAGAAATTAACAAGGAAGCAAGATTCTAAATAAACTCAATTATTATTGACTATTTATTAATACAATTATGTTATGTATACGGAAAGAATTACGGCTTAAGCATCGTACATTAATTAGCTTCCTTAACTAACCGCCCTCTCTTCCCATTGTCGCCTCGCCGCTCCGGCAAACCATTAGGCTTTCCTTTTTTACCAATAAGAACAATTAAATAATATCAAAATAAGAGATAACGTGGCTTAAGCTAGCATCGTACCTAACTAATATTTTTGTAAGCAGATCCATTGAATCTATATTATAAAATTACTAAATGTTCATACTTCAAAGCCAACGTCAGTCATTCTTTTACACAAATATCAAAATAGACACGAAGTATTTGTTAACAGATAAATTACTTTTGGGCTACCGTAATAAAAATAGGCCCAAGCTGACTTTAGCAAGAGGAGGCCCAAATAATCATAATATTTGTTAAGACAATAATAAATTACATTGGGCTACTACAAGAATAGGCCTAAGAGCCATACTTCAAGAAAATAAACCGATATGACTCTTCTCCGTGACCAAATCATATCCGGCCATGGAAACCCAATTCAGATTCTCACTCCGTCTTCTTCCCGTCTCCTCCGCCGCCGTGACTCGCCGCTCGTCTCAATTCCCCGTTTCAAGACCCGATTCTTCACTCTTCTTGAACCGTAAGCTTCACAGTTCATCCTCGTTGAAGACAAAAGCCGGTTGGTTATTGGGTCTAGTGGACAAGAAGAAGAAAACGGGTTTACCGGATGTAGTATCAGCCGGTGACCCGGTTCTCCACGAGAAGGCCCGTGAAGTTGACCCGGAAGAAATCGGGTCGGATCGTATCCAGAAGATAATCGATGATATGGTTAATGTAATGAGATTAGCTCCTGGAGTTGGTCTCGCTGCTCCTCAAATTGGTCTTCCCTTAAGAGTAAAATTATAAAAGCTTTTCATAATCTCTTTCATTACAAAGCTGTGTTGATTGAATCGGTTTTGTGTTAATGAGCAGATTATTGTTTTGGAAGATACAGAAGAGTATATAAGCTACGCATCAAAAGATGATGTTATTGCTCAACAAAGACTTCCCTTTGATCTCATGGTATTATAAATAGATTATACACACAATCATTGCTTAAGAGCTGTTTCAGTTTTCAAAATTGAGATTTGGGGATTTTGGTGTAGGTTTTGGTGAATCCAGAGGTTAAAGTGAAGAGTGACAAGAAAGCTTACTTCTTTGAAGGATGTGTTAGTGTTGATGGATTCAGAGCTTTGGTGGAGAGACATCTTGAAGTAGTAGTGACGGGTTACGACCGCGGTGGAAACCGAATCGAAGTTAATGCTTCGGGATGGCAAGCGAGGATTCTGCAACATGAGTGTGATCATTTGGATGGTTATCTTTATGTTGATAAGATGATACCAAGAACTTTCAGGACAGTAGATAACTTGGGTTTGCCTTTACCTGATGGTTGTCCTAAGCTAGGATCATCTCAATGACACAAGACAAGCTTGTAATGTTAAATGTTTTTGATTCTTTAACGGAAACTCTATCCAAAGATTTGAGCTTTGAAGCTAAACATCTTCAAAGGTTAAAACTTCGTCGTCGAAAATATGAAGAAAGCTATTCTCTTTATCTTATTATAATATTAAAGAAAATGGTCATTGCTGGCTTGATTAGGGACAAGACACGGTGGCGAAAGCCATGAAACGCGGCGGTGAAATAGCCCTAATCCCCAAATCGGAAAGTCTTTACAGAGAAATATAACTTGTCGGAGAAAAAAGACGGCTAATATACAAAATCACAAAAAAAAATCGAAAGTTTTGCGATCTAATGATAGAGTTTTGTAATCAGAAAAGTGTAAATTAAAGTTTTGTAGCAGAGAGATCACACACAGAGAGCAAAAGCAAAGAATTCAAGATAGTGTAATACTATAAATTTTCTCTCTTGCGGCCTACCTCGATCTACGTTTCGGTGGTCTCTTCCTCGGATTATTCTTCTTCCCCGGCGGTTTCTTCCCAAACGCCGAGCAACAACCGCAAGTAGAGAGTCTCGGAGACGGCGGCTCAACGGCGGGAGACACTCTTCCCGTCGTACGGTGGTGATGTCTTTGAGCTCCTCCGCCGTTAGATCGACTCCTCTCTATCGTTGGTCCGCCGGTTCTGATCGGCCGGAGCTTCTCTCTCTCATCGCCGGCAATTAGGTTGTTTCCTGGCTCTGAGGTTTCAGACATCGGTTTAGGTTGTTCGTCGCGTTGGCTTTCGTCTTTAAGGTCGTTGGCTTGTTTGTTAAGCTCGGCGATGAGACGATCGTCCCAGACTATACCGGAAGATCCTTGACGGCGGAAGGAGATAGTTGATCTTTGTAGACCTTCCATTGAATCTCTCTCTCTTGAATTCTCCGTTTTTCTTTTTTGAGCTAAAAGACTTATAAATGATTTAATCATTTGCTTGTTTTTATCTTATTTTATTTCGAATAAATTCACAAAACAACCCTTTTTTCAAATTTCACAAATTTATATATAATTCAAATTATTTACATAATTATATCTTTTCAAATTTTAAATTGTCAATTTACTTTTTAAAAATTTAAAAAATTTAAAATATTTCATTTAGATACACTAATTAGTGTTTAAAATTTAATGTTAAACCGGTAGAATTTCATAGATTTTATTTGAATTTAAATTTTACCATTTAAATTTAATTCTCTCAAAGTTATTTGGATTTATTTTTATTTAATAAGTCGGTCTACTATTATTCCAATTTTTTTATTTTTGGATTTATATTTGTAACAACTTTTATCAAAAAGCTAGTGTGACATAAAAAAAACTCAGAAATAAACTATTTTTTTCTTTAATGGGATTATATAAAATTTATTACCCTAATGACAAAAAAAATTGGTGGTTCAACTAGGAACGAGCCAGCAGGCCATGATGGATCCGTGAGACGTTGAGCCGTGATCCGTCCACCGCCGAAAGCGGGAGGTAATCGCTGCTCTGTGAAACCAGCCTCACGCATTGCCCTCCGACTTTGGGAACCGTTTAAGCAAAGCCTTCGCTAAGCTCACGCAGACCACTCTCTCTTGAATTCTCCGTTTTTCTTTTTTGAGCTAAAAGACTTAATTGTGATTAGGCTTATAAATGATTTAATCATTTGCTTGTTTTTATCTTATTTTATTTCGAATAAATTCACAAAACAACCCTTTTTTCAAATTTCACAAATTTATATATAATTCAAATTATTTACATAATTATATCTTTTCAAATTTTAAATTGTCAATTTACTTTTTAAAAATTTAAAAAATTTAAAATATTTCATTTAGATACACTAATTAGTGTTTAAAATTTAATGTTAAACCGGTAGAATTTCATAGATTTTATTTGAATTTAAATTTTACCATTTAAATTTAATTCTCTCAAAGTTATTTGGATTTATTTTTATTTAATAAGTCGGTCTACTATTATTCCAATTTTTTTATTTTTGGATTTATATTTGTAACAACTTTTATCAAAAAGCTAGTGTGACATAAAAAAAACTCAGAAATAAACTATTTTTTTCTTTAATGGGATTATATAAAATTTATTACCCTAATGACAAAAAAAATTGGTGGTTCAACTAGGAACGAGCCAGCAAGCCATGATGGATCTGTGAGACGTTGAGCTGTGATCCGTCCACTGCTGAAAGCGGGAGGTAATCGCTGCTCTGTGAAACCAGCCTCACGCATTGCCCTCCGACTTTGGGAACCGTTTAAGCAAAGCCTTCGCTAAGCTCACGCAGACCACTCTCAGCTTGGACCGGGCAACCCAGAACATTGCCAACAACAGAACCGACCTGCTGTTCGAGCCAGTGTTCCACCAACTTATTGTCCCCACTTGGGTCACAAGCTCTTGTTAATGAGCTCGACGTTCAATAGTGTATTCAAGGACTTATATAAACAAAACACTAACAAGTCAAGAAACCGATGTGGGACAAAATATAAAAAAACATTTTAGAAAATTTGGGTAAGTGATGGACCATGTGGGGGATTTTAGTAACGGACAAGAACGCAAAGGTAATCCACCTAACAAGGACAAAGTTACAAGTTGTATGATTATTTTTTTTTTTTGTCAAACGTATGATTATTAACATATAAAAATACAACAAAAGAAACGTAAAAAAATAAGAACCAGACAGAGACAGACACACACACACACAACTCTTCTTGATCTTCTTGACTTACTGCCTGATGGTGAAAATGATATACTAACCTGAGGCAAAGATTCCTCATTTCAACTTGATATCGATTACTTATAATGATCCGGTGTTGATTGGTTCGTTGTTTGTTTGTATAGAGAGGTTTGATTTGAGACCGTTGTTTTGAATCTTGATGTCCCCACATGTTACTTTCATCTGAAAACATAGTTTGTTTTGTAAGAGAGAATCTTCTATTAAAGCTTTTTGATTCAGCTTGAGATTTTTGTGTCTTATTGATGAGAAGTAGTGTTTTAGCTTGGAGGTGCAGAAAGTGAGTTGGTACTTTACAGATTCTAGAATCTTGCTCCAATAAGGCAGACAAAGATTCTTCCAACAGAGTATCTACAAGTCTCAAGGCCTAAGTTATCAGAAACATTTTCAGACAGAATCTTAGTATGTATCTTCATATGAATCCATCACATGCTTTAGCTCAGGTTTGCTACTCTAACCTAATACCTTGCAAGGTAAGAACAAGTCGGGTTCTAGCCATGCCACCGTTTTCAATCCTCTTGCAGACCGACGAAAGCAAGGATCTTCCCAAGTCCAAGAAGAGTTTTTGTCTAAGTGAAGATTCAAGAAACACTTTTAACACTCTTTCTCAAGATTCTTTGCTCAAACATGTCAACACCGTAGGGATTATCGGAGGCGTTTCCGCCTATTCCACACTGAATTTTGTGAGGAAGCTCGTTGATTTGAGCTCAAAAGATGGTAGTAAAAGCTCCTTACCGTTCATACTTTGCTCAGATCCTGCACTCAACAAAGAGCTACTCTTATATGAAGAAAACTCTTACACTTCTCTTTACCATAGAGCAGAGAGCACTCCTGTAGATCAAAAGAAGATTGTGGAAAATCTAAGAAAAAAAAGGAGATCTCTTGAGAGAAGTGGGGCTAAGTTAATCCTAATGCCTTGTCATATTGCACATACATGGTATGATGAGGTGTGTGAAGGGAGTTCAGTTCCTATGCTTCACATGGGCGAATGCATTGCTAAAGAGCTTAAAGAAGTGAAAATGAAGCCTCTCGAAGCCGGAAACTTTCTGCGTGTAGGCGTAATGGCCACTAGCGCAACGCTATCCTCTGGATTCTACCAGGAGAGACTCAAGAGCAATGTAAATATCCTATTATGTCCATTTAAAACAACATACATGTCTATGATCATTTTGTGTCTAAGTAAGTATGATACTTGTTTTGTAAACAGGGATTTGAGGCTGTGCTTCCGGATAAGGCGACAATGGACCACACGGTGATACCAGCCATAGAAGCAATGAAGAGAGAGGATAAGGAAGGAGCAAGGAACCTTTTAAGGATAGCATTGCAGGTACTTCTGGTGCAGGCTGTGAATGTGGTGGTGCTAGGGTCAGAAGAGATGAGAGATCTCTTGCTAAGAGATGATCCTCTGCTAAAGAAGTGTGTTGATCCAATGGATGCACTTGCAAGATCTGCCATCAAGTGGGCAGAGAGTAGATGATTTTAAGGAATAATACATATAGTTGAAGTTTGTGTGAATCCATACTTGGCTTATGTGTGCTTGTGTGTGTATATATATGAAAGGAAAAAGTAGCTAAATCGTGGAGGAAGTAGCAAGTGTAACTGTGTAAGCTTATTTCTCTTTTCAACAAAAGAAACTCAAAAGATGTAGACTCGTGTGTTAGAGCAAACATGGGATTTTTTACACTGTATACATGGCTTTTGTAATAATTAGACAAATCAAGTAGGATCAACAAAATGTCAAAAGTAGTGGAGAAATTGAACAAGACTACTTACTTGACCTTGGACCCACTATTTGGCCGGCTTTCACACTAAACTCTTCATTTTGTCTGCTCGCCATTTCTTACTTACTCAACTTTCTTCATTCATTTACAAGTCATGTCTTTACATAAACAACTTCTCTGTTCTATACTCAGTGGTGTTACATTTTTCAAGGAAAGCTTTAATCTTTTTCGTATTTTTCTTAGTACAAAGTCTCGTCCATATCCATATGATTAATACATATTACAAAACTCATGACGAGATATCGTAACGTTTAGCCTAGAAACACTCAACATCTTAACGTTCACACAAACTCAAGAAAAAATTATGGCAGATTTCTCAATCGCTTATGTCTTCAAAACCTTCAAAATCATTGACGCCATCAGCCGATTCGTCAGATTCTTCATCAGTCTCCATTGCTTCCTCTAATCCTTCTGCTTCTTCATCATCACTGTCCTTGTCCTCATAGATCACAGGACCTTCATCGTCTTCTTCTTCTTCTTCTAAATCATCCACAACCTATCATTAACACAATCAATGACAAATCAGCTAACACAATATATACAGTCCATGCAAAGTGATCTCAGGATTTTCATTGTGCTTATTGATTCCTAAAGTGAACTGAGTGCTAAATCTAATGCCAGGAATAGGCAACACACTTAACCCAAATCCTTACTCATTTCAGGTCAATACAATACAATACATACCAAGTCCAAGCCGCTTGAAACTTCTACTGCACTATGAAGAGTTGATACACGTGATTCGATGAGCTGCATACACAACCAATATTAAACATATAATTGGATGCTAGCAAAGCCGCCATGGCAAGCACATATGTATGGTAAAAGGAAGCAATTCCTGACCTGATACATGGAATTTAATGCTAGCAAAGATGACTCTTGGGACATAATTCCACTCGAATGGGTAAGCAAGAGACTCTTTATCCACGGAATAGCACAAGCCAAAACAGCACCTCTGCAAAGCAAGAGAGTAGAAGAAAACACCACTTGAAAAACAGCTTCAACAAGTTAAACAAAGAAAATATATCTTCAACACTAAACCTTGATTGTAGTATCGGTAGAAGAGATTTTAGAAGCTTGAGCACGTCTGCAGAATTCAGCTTCGCCACCGAATTAGCAATCACCTGCAAAAACAGAGAGATTAAAGAACTAAGAAGAAAACAAACAAACAACAACAACAAACAAAGCTAAAGAAACAGACAGAACACAACAAGAAACCTGTTCATCTCGGTTATACAAGCAATCCAATAGAAGAGAGCGGTCATCGGCATGCAATGCTTGTCTCAAAAGAACATTAACAGAAGCAGCAGTAGGCGGCTTATCATCGCTCGTTGCAGAAGCCAATTTACTCTCATCATCATTGGTAAGCTTTTCGCCGCTTAATAACTTAAGAGACTCGAATTTATCACCCATTGTTGGCTCGTTGTTAGCATCATCATCTACCAAAACTTCATCTTTATCTTCAACTAAACCTATTGTATATCATTAACACAATATTGGCCAATCAAATTCATGAAAGCTGTAGTTTTCTGATAAGCAAACATGTATCATGAAATTTGATATCTCTTACCTGAATCTCGTGTTGAGGGTAACACTGGATCAGGTTCAGATCTCTTCCTGTTCTTCTTCTTCTTATGCTTCTTCTTCTTCTCTCGGGAAGTAGTGTCGGCGATTTCACCTGTTGGATTCATATATAAAAACATGAGAAGAGCTTACAAAGAAGTGAAATTGAGCAATCGTATAAGGTGAAGCAAACCTCCATCAGAGGTTATAAGAGGCTTTAGTTTCTCCTTCGCCATGGCCGGTGAGAGAGACAAGAGAGAGATACGACGCGGGTTTAGGGTTTATTAAGAGCTCCTTCCGGGTCGGGTCGGGTCGGGTCGGGTTGATTTAAAGGGTTTTATTATTGGGCCGACTTAACTTGATAATTGGGCTCGTTCTCTACATATGCATTGTACGTTTCTACTAGAAATGTATTTGTGAGTATGTAACATATAATACAACAATTATACATACGTCAAAAAGGGAAAAACATAATTTACATGATTACATTTAAAAAAAAAACAATATACATATATGTTACCTTTATTGTTCTTTTTTTCACCCCCATTTAGAAAGATATATTTTGTAGAAAAAATACAGAGATTAAAGAAGCATGGTTTTGGAATTAAGCAAAAAAAATGTTTAAATTTTGTTAATAATTATAAAACCCAATAGTAAAGTATAATTAAGAAGATTTGATCTTATCAGTATTAAATAATATTAAAAATACATATTTTGAGAAAATCAATATTTAAAATTTTATATAAGATACATAACTATATTATGTGTTTAAAATTATATATTATGAGTTCTTTTATTTAATTTATAAAAATATCTCTGATTTTAATTTACTTTGGGTTAATTGTGAACAAATGATTTCTGATACATATACATGAATAACATAAATTATACCAGATTTGAATGAAAAAAATACTAAAAAAATATAATTTTTATGAAATATTTGTTATTTTCGGACACGTATAGAAGATGTTGGCAAAACAAAAACTTTTAAAGCCGTTTAAAAGGAAAAAAAAACAACGGCAAAGAAGTCAAAAAGACAAATGTGGATAGTTTGCAAAGAAAGTAGAAAGAAAAGGTGGACTTAACACGAGGGAAAGCAAAGGCTATTTTCGTCATTTTAAAAGAAAGACCATCTCTCGACGCCTATAAAAACTAGGGGTGGGCAAAAAAACCGAACCCGAAAAACCGAACCGAACCCGACCCGAAAATAAGGATCCAAACCCGAACCGAAACAAACCAAATACCCGAACGGGTTTTATATTTCAAAACCCGAAAACCCGAACCCGAACCCGACCCGACCCGAAACCCGAATGGGTACCCGAAATATAATTAAATATATAAAAATATTAGTACTTTTATATTTATAGTAACTTATATATCCAAATATTTAACATTTTTCTTATATTTTGAGTAGTTTTGTATAATTTGATTATTTTTAGATACTTTTGTATAGTTTTAATTATGTATAATTCATATTATCTTAATAAAATTTATATTTTAAAATATTTTATTATATAATTTTGGAGTTTTTTTATAGTTTCGGATACCCAAATCCCGACCCGAACCCGAAAGCGAACCGACCCGACCCGAACCGAACCCGAAAAAATTATAAAAACCCGAACGGCTTCTATACCCCTACCCGAAAACCCGAAACCCGAACGAACCCGACCCGAACCCGAACGGGTACCCGAACGCCCACCCCTAATAAAAACTCACCCCACCAGCAATCAATCAATCTCACATTCATTTTTCATTTTTCATTTTTCTCATATAATATCTTCACCGAAACTCTTTTAAGAGTCTCTCTACTTTTCTTTCAAAGGCTCTTTAATTTCTCCGACAAGGTAAAATATATATATTATATATATAAGTTTTCTTTATACTTGTCGGTGGGTATCTCGATCCCACGACGTCGTTTAGCTGTTTGTGGCTGTAATCGGAGATTTCTGGGCTTCAATTTCGTGTTTATTATTATTATATAATTTAATTTCAGAACGAAAAACGCATAGACTTGGTTCAATTTCAATCGAATCGATCTGTGTTTTGCTTTGATTAAAGGATCTATATTCCTTTTTTAACACAACTGTTTGTGATTAGTGAATAGTTCCAAATAATTTGAACCAATAAATTAGAAATCTTCTCTTTGAATATGCATTGTGACAAAACTTAGGATTTGTTATCTTTGTCTTGGAGAATATTGTCTATGTTTTTGAATTGACTTTTTCTGTTGACTTTTAGTGCCTAAGATGGTCAAGGAAAGGCGTATTTTGCCGGTTTCAAGCAACAGAAACAGGGTATCTCCTTACCCTCTTCGCTCTTGTAGGAGCAAGAAACTGCAAGAAGCAGAGCCGCCTCTCGTGCAAGAGACCGCGAGCCAGTGGGAGGATGTTAGGTGCGTGATCTGTATGGAGCCGCCACACAACGCAGTCCTCTTGCAATGCACTTCCTTCTCCAAAGGATGTCGCGCTTACATGTGCGACACAACCTCCCGTCACACCAACTGCTACAAACAGTACCGAAGAAACAAAAGCAGGAGTACAAGCCGATGCATTAAGAAGACGCTAAGCTGTCCTTTCTGCAGAGGAGAGGTTCACGGGACGGTGAAGTCCACGTGCGCAAGGAGATTCATGAATGCTAGACCGAGACCATGTTCTGTAGACAAGTGCGGTTTCTCCGGGACTTACTCTCAGCTGAAAACCCACTTGAAAGCCGAGCATCCGGATTTCACGCCGCTAAAGCTAGACACATGTGAGCACCAACAGCAACACGAAATGTGGGAGCAGCTCGAAAGAGAAGCTGAGTACAACGAATTACTCGATGCTCGTAGGAGATGGGAAGCGGAGCAGAGATCGTTGTCCACTTCTCTCCATCAGATTCCTCACCGTCACCCCGTGATTGATATAGACTTTGATGCTTTCATGCATAGTATTCTTCTTGGTGCAAGGAGACAAGCAAGCGCGGCTAATTACCCGGCGACACATATGCCTCGGATGGAGTTTCATGTGCCCGTATATCCGACATGGATGCCGTGAATGGTTCAAGTGCAAGGGGGGTGTATGATCAGTTCATTCAATTGAAGTTTTGATGTCTCTCTCATGATTTGTATCCATATTGTACTTCATTGTTTTAGGCATAACTTTATAAGTATCTAATATATATTTAAGTTTCTGCAAAAGATATATAAATTCCATTATATAATACTTGTTATGGTTGGAGTATGAACACTCCATATTGTTTTACAGAAAATACAATCATGGATACTTGACACAATCTGCACTGCAGATGGGAATAAGGATTTGTATTACAGAGTATGTAAGGGTATAATTGTAATTTCAAAAGATTGAGGAGGTCAAAAAAAGAAAGGACCAAAGTTCGGGAAATTGAACCCGACGTGAATCGAACACGCAACCTTCTGATCTGGAGTCAGACGCGCTACCATTGCGCCACGGATCCTTGGTATTCAATAACTCCTTTGTTTATATTTAACTAAAATAAGATCAAATTTTGATATAGAACTAAACAAAGTAAAACTCAAACCACACAAATAATGAAAGTGTTTGATCCAATAGAGTCCATGATTGATCGTTGTCAATCCAAAAGATGGTTAAATAAAAAGCTTAATACATTTTCATAATATCTTGACAAATAACAAACAAACATGGTTTATGAATAGAAAGGCAAATATCATCTGTCTATTGGTGTACAATACTATATGGTTTTTTGTATATATGATCATGATCAATTACATGACAAAAAAATTATATTTGGTTATTTTGTTGATAAACCATTTTCTATTAGTACTCATGTCCCATCCTCCCCTGCTTCAACTATTTCATTAGGATATATCTGCATTTTTTCCCACAAACAAAACATTGAGTATGTCACAAAGTTAAGAATTCAACTCAAGGATGATCCTTATAACAAAACAAACCTGGCTGCATTTGTCTTCATTAAGACTAACCGTACGGACTTTCAACTCCCCTCTACTCGTCGTTAACTCGTCTAAAATCTCAGCATCGTTCTCTTGAACACTTCTCTTCGAGTCACTCGACTATATATGTAACAAGGTTCAAGATTCCATGTTATCCCAAAAAGAAGCATGTGCATAGTATAATACTATATAGTACATATAGATATGGACTCACCCTGAAAGACAGTTCAAGTGGGTTCCTAGTAGTTCCAGAGATTTCCTCATACTCAGCAGCATCGAGTTCTCGGAGATCACCTTGGTTAAAAACCTTAGGGAGAATGTACTGTCTGATAGCTATCAATAGAAAGAAAGGAACAGGAAACATGATTCCAGCCACCGGAATCCACGTCACGCCGTAGCACAGCCCAAAATAGGCTATTTGCAACAGTGTGAACGTTGCCATTGACTTGTACGGAACGTTTTCAACGAATGACGCGTGAGCTCCTTCCAATACCCTAACAAACAAGTACATGATAAGTCCTATGTCTTTGAATGTAATGTAAAGATAGAAGAAAACAGAGTATTTTACAGAGCACATACTTGAATCTACGGCTTGGTAAGACGAAAAGAAGCATTGTTCTTTCGAAGAATTGATTCCCTGGGAGGCTATCGATAGCCATGTAAGCGAAATAACCCCAAAGAAGTGAAGTTGGTATGAGTTTAATGGCTGGCATAGCCAACACTGCACCTGCCACTAGTAGTGACTGTAACAAGTTGCTTAGTCTTTGCTCCTTGACTCGAACAGGCAAGTAAGCGTCGAGATGCTTCTCTGGATCGAAACCGTTCTCTTCGTCTATCTCTCCTTCTTCATCGATTCTTTTCATCACTGCTTCTTTTAGATCTTGCAGCTCAATTATCGCTGTTGAGTTTGTCTGAGTCTGTTTAAGTTGTAAAAGATGTTACGATTTCTTGAAAATCTTGTTGATATTTGTGATGACTAGTACATGGAGGGATGATGATATACTTACAAGTGGGCTTTTGTCCATTTCTATGAAGACTTCTTGCATGTTCTCGTACACTTGTGATGAAGTTGCTCTTTTTCTGATGCTTTCTTTCGCCGTCTTAACCATCTTTCTCCTAATTAACTGTCGTTTGAGAACAGCGAGGCTTTTCGTATGCATAGGAGACTGAGGTAGGACTCCATTTGATGGAGGCAGACCAAGCAATCCACAGATCAATGTCTGAAAAGAACCACAAGATTTTGAGAAAGAGACAATGTTGTAACAAAAGAAAGTGAGTTTTGGTCTGCTTAGTTACCATGAAACCCAACAATAGAATGTCATAGTGATAAGCAGAGGGGTTCTTGAGGTTGAACTCTTTCTGCTGCGCGAGCTGCGAGGCAACGCTGTGATCAAAGAAGTATAGCCCTGCAATCATCAAAGCGGGTATAAACGCCGCGAAAATGTATCCAGGAGAGACTTTCCACATGTCCTGTAACATAACAAAAGGCCTAGATCTTAGAGTTTTTAAGAGTTAAGACCAAGAACTTAAAATGTAGTGTAGTGTGTATTGTAACCTTCATGACAGTCCAATGAGATAAAGAAGAAGATTCCCATGGAAGAGGACTAAAGAGCCTTCTAGGGACACCTGAAGGGAGATTCAATGGTGTAGTAAAAGACAATGCAGTCCAAACCACAACCATCAAAGGAACTCCATAGTCCGCGATGAAGCTTCTGTACCATCCTTTTCAAGAAATCCAAACTCTTAATAAAGTATAAGATTGACCATCAAAGTATGTAAGAATCTAAAACTCTCTTCTTACCTGTTCCATATAGCCAAGACCTTGCTTTCCTACTCTTCAAAGCAGTGTAGAGAAGGCCAAATGTGAAAATGAGGCCTAGGAGACCGTTTGTGTAGAGCCACTCAAACTTATACTTTTCGAGTTTCGAGTCCTCGTATTTCGGAATCTTAAACTCACTCACTGTTCCCTGCGATTTTGTTCGAAAACATAAGTACATAAGCTTTGACTTAAAATCACCAATTCAAAGGTGGTTTAAGTGTATATACCTTAATAAACTGTTGTAAGAACAGAACAGAGATGAGCATACCAAACAATTCACCAGCAAACCTTGTGAACCGGTTAATGATATCAGCCGCGTTGAGGATAGCCATTAAGAACAGTAACAGAGCCGTCCACACACAAACCCTTTTAATTTTAACATCCAACAAAACCATCAAGACAAACAAAACAATGTCTTAACAGAGAAAAAACAAAATATGTTGTTTGGTGTAGTTACCAAGCAACCCAAGCTAAGTAGAGTTCTTTGCCTAGCTCTGGTCTTCCTTTAGCAAACTTGTACAAGTAGTTGTACATTAAGACAGTTGGTTCTGCAACTCCAACTATCAACAAAGGTTGTCCTCCAAATATTGAGTGTATCACTCCACATATAGCTGTTGATGCTAACGTATCTACTGTGCTCAAGGCTCCCTCTACAAACCCAAAAATCTATATTCATAACTTTATGTTTTCTCTAGAAAATCAGAGGATGTAAACTTAAAACACTTAAAAAAGTAGACAACAGACGTGTGCAACTTTAAAAGACTTTTGTTCCACCAAATAAACGTGAACCATTGATAACAAATCAAAGAAAGATGACAACTTTCAGATAGAAAGTTCAAAGAAACAGACCAGTGTCGCGGCTGAGTTGCTCTCCAAAGGCGATAACAGGAAGCGCAGAGGCGAAGAAAATGTATGTAGTAGGTGCTAGAATCCTGCAAAAACATCGCAAAGCTCACTACTTTGTTCATGTTTTTGTCTCTATGAATCTAATAGTTAGTGTTTTGAGACTGAAACAAGGACTAAAAGTACCCAAAACCAGAACGAAGACCAGCAAGCCAGTCTTGCTTGTAACACAAGGCTCTTCCTCTAAGATCTTCTCTGATACCTCGAAATAGCCTCTTTGAGCTTTTGGCTCTTCCTTCCTCCATAATCCACAATCACTTAGAGGCACACCAGAACATGCAAGCTCTGTTTTAGCCTTTGCAGCTTTGCTCCAAGGCTTTGTAAGACCTAAACCAACAAAAAGAAAACTATATATTATACATTGCATCATATACATATAAAACCAAAATTCATTGTGTTTTTTTCTAAACATGTGTGTGATGCAATCAGTCTTTTTCAACAACTATATAAAAGAAGAAGTTGCTGCCTTTTATATAGTTTTGTTACTTAGTAGCAATGTCAATTTTTATTGTCTTTTGTGAGAATAAGAAAACGCAATGTGCCCAAATTCAATTAGAGAAACGTCACAATGGGCACAAAGCACAAAACACAAATAATATTGGGATTTTTCTGTTTATGACAAATACCTTTGTCGATGCGTCTCTTCACTCCAATAAAGAGAGCTCTGCAATTGCAACAAAAAAAAAACAAAAAAAATCAATAAAAAAATCCAACTTTTTTCAAACGTCTTAATAAATTAAATTAAAATACGTTTGTGCAACGTAAATTAATTATACAACAAACAAGAAAGAAAAAGTTTACTTTGGTTATTAACAATTTGAATTCTAAGTGAAACAATGTAAAACCGTGAAGGAAGAGAGAGAGAAAGAGATCTTCGACGATGATGAATCACGAGTAACTTATGTAGCGATGATTTATAGGGTTTTGGGGGAAGATTGTGAGGTCAAAGAAAAAGAGAACTATATATATAAGTAAGGGCCCACTAATATATATATATATAAGTAAGGGCCCACTAATATATATATATATAAGTAAGGGCCCACTAATATATATTATTACATGTTTTATTGGGCCTTTGACACGTGTCAGTTATTAAGTAGCGAGTTCTTTACGTTTGTGATCTTGACGCCTTAAATTTCTCTGTTCGTTCGTTTCCCAGAGGAGATCGTGGCGAATAGAAAAAAAAGGAGTTGGTCTTAGTTTTTTTAAATAATAGACATTTTTAATTTGTTTATTTTTTATTTTACAAAAAAAATATTTTTAGTTTTGTTTCTTTCATCTTTGTTTTTCTGTATATTTTCAGTTAAAAACATTTTCTTTTTTGTCAAACAAAAACATATATTTCTGACTTTAAATAAATTTACTTTAATACTTAAATCAAATATAATTCACAATTGTTCAATTTTGCTTCTTATTTTGACAAATTAGTTTCCCCACTTTATGATCTTCAAATCAATAATTAATTTTCTAAGATTGAACTGAAGCTACTTGCCTACAAAGCTAACATATCATACTAATTACAAAATTAATTAAGTCTGATAATTACATGCATACGGACATGGAGTCACGTCAACATCGTTAAGAAATATAATGAAAAAATCCATGTTTGAAAAGGTTTCAAGATTCTAAACGACGTACCTGAGGTCATTAGGCTTGTTTTATATCGATGAATCATTGAATCAAACACTTAAACTATATATAAATATCAATTTCATATGTTGACCAGAAATATTTAAATACAACTATTATATAATTATACTATTGAGAAAACAATAAATTATCAATGTGGTCTATGATTGAAGTTCTCACGTAACTTATTTCTTTGACCTGATGTGAGAAATCGACATAAACAAATATTTGTTGTAACACATAATCTACAAATTATAAACACGACTAAACTATAATAAAATATTAATCACAACATATAAGTTAAGAAGGGTCAATAGAATATATATTCATAAAAACGTAACAAAAAATTTACGCGTAACCAAGTGCTCTTGGTCTAGTGGTTTCCACTTGTGTGGAGGAGTCGCCCTGTTGGTCTAGGTCAGGGATCGATTCCCCGCGAGTACGAAATTGTTAGATTATTCACTTGGCCATACTGATATGCTGCTTTCTGCCCATTTGAATATCCCGGAGAGAGTTTATCCGTGGCCAGACTATCTTTGGGAGTAGTCTGACCCTTCCATGTGCCCGAATACCCTAGGTTAACAAAAAAAAAAAAAAAAAATTTACACGTATCCTAAATGAAAAAATAGTTTTTGATTTCTTTTTCTATATATACTGATTATACTCTATTCTATAGTAGCAAAGAAGTGGAAAAAACATTTTAAAGTTTTAGGGCTATATCATAATTACTACTTTACATAAGCCTTTATTCATAAATTACGAAAAGATACCTTATTTGACCTTTTAATTGTCAACGACCATCATCGTCTCCGCGAGAGTTTAGGCCGTCAAAACAAAAACCAAAGGAAAAAAAAAATAAAGTTGGTTCCTTTTTAACATCCTCTTTCTGCTTTCACTTTTCTTCTTCACAACTTTTATAAAAATAAAATAAAACAAAAATAATCAAAAGGCGCGATCCTCTTCACGGGGATTTCACTGATAGGTCTCACACATTATCACCGATTCAAACCAACTCTCAGATTCGTTCCTCTTTACACAATCTTTAGTAAGATATAATAAAAAAAAAAAAAATGGGAGTTCCTTTGGTCTGCCACGGACATTCTCGTCCCGTCGTCGATGTTTGTTACAGTCCTCTTACTCCTGATGGGTTTTTCCTCATTAGCGCAAGCAAAGGTATGATCTTGAATCTTGATCGATTAGTATTTGAGAGAATAACCCGTGATTTGTGATTGCATTGTGGATGTGCTTTGATGAAAAAATTGATTGATTCCATTGTTGTAATATAAACTCTTGAGATGATTGAATCATCTTTTCTTGGACTTGTGATTGTTGTTTTAGATTCGAATCCGATGTTGAGGAACGGTGAGACTGGTGATTGGATAGGGACTTTTGAAGGGCATAAAGGAGCAGTTTGGAGTTGTAGCCTTGATAAGCATGCTATGCGTGCTGCCTCTGCTTCTGCAGATTTCACTGCGTATGTTCTTCTTCTTCTTCTTCTCGTGCTTTGTCCCGTAGCCACTGGTGATAGGTTGTTTTGCTTAAAGTTATACATTCGGAGAAAGTGGAGCGGGTTCAATGGGAAGTAGTATCTCTAGAGCAAATGGCTTAAGCGGTTTTTCTTTGTGATGTTATAACGCGTTTTTCAGGAAAATATGGAATGCATTGTCAGGAGATGAATTGCACTCCTTTGAACACAAGCACATTGTTCGTTCATGTGCCTTCTCAGAGGTAAGCAGCTTTAGCTTCTATTACAGCAAAGATTGATTCTATTACCTTGTCAAGTTATGGGGATGGATATTAGGATTTGAGTGTGTGAAATCGTTTGTGTCATTTGTGATTCTATTTTTTGGTCTTAATGCACAACTAATTCCATTCTAGGACACTCGCCTTTTACTCACTGGTGGAATGGAGAAAATTCTTAGGATATTCGATATGAATCGGCCAGAGGCACCTCCTAAAGAAATAGCAAACTCACATGGTTCAATCAGAACCGTTGAATGGCTTCATAGTGATAATACAATCTTAAGCTCTTGCTCAGATACCGGTGACATTAGGTATGACAATAGATCCATCACCAGCTGATTCTTGGGTTTAGACTCAGTTCTTTTGCATTACTAGTTTCAGTATCCTTTTGTATGTGTGCTATGTAGGTTATGGGACATAAGAAGTGACAAGACTGTTCAAATATTAGAAACAAAGTTCCCAGTTACTAGTGCCGAAGTAAGTCAGGATGGGAGATACATAACTACTGCTGATGGATCTAGTGTTAAGTTTTGGGACGCCAATAAGTAAGTTTCGGATATACATATACAATGCATTGTCAGTTTCAGTTTTGTCCCCTTAATGCTTGAGATTTTTTCTCCTGCCATCTTAGTTTTGGATTGGTGAAGAGCTATGACATGCCTTGCAACGTTGAATCGGCATCCTTGGAACCTAAACACGGAAACACTTTCATTGCTGGAGGAGAAGATATGTGGGTTCATAGGTTTGATTTCCAGACCGGAGAGGAGATTGGTAAGTTTCTCCAAGTAAAAACTGATTAAATGGGTTTGAATTAAGGAATCTGTGTCTCTGTGTGTATCTTTTTAAGTGAGATGCGGTGAATGCAGGGTGTAACAAGGGTCACCACGGGCCAGTGCACTGCGTGAGGTATGCGCCAGGAGGTGAGTCATACACGTCAGGCTCAGAAGACGGGACAGTTAGAATATGGCAGGTGAGTTCAGTGAACCATGAAGACAGCAGCAAGGTGAGCGGTGGTCACGTGAAGCTTGTGGCGGAGGAAGTTGTGCGTAAAGCTGAAAGTCTACTTATCAGTGAGAAAGCCTCAGAAGCTCAATGAAACATTGTTTACCTTATTATATGATGATACCACACACACACACACACACATAGATTCATAGTTGTTTTTTGTAAACACTATAAGTTGTGACAGAAGGGGTTTTGCCTTTTAAATGTCTCTAGATTAAATAAAACCAAACGTAGTCTAATCTTGTCTCTATTTGAACGGTTCCCTCTTAACATATTAGTTGAAACGATAGAGGTTGGCTTGTTGGTCACACTCTGTTTTGATGCTATATCTCTCTCTCTTTGTTACCAATGTGATATCAAAAAGGCTTTTATATGATATTAATGGGTCTAAAAGCCCATGAACTAATATGTAGGCTTATAAAAGTCTTCACCTTTTTCTTCTTCCTTAACAAAAACCTACTCAGGCGTGTGCAGAGGCGGAAGAATCGGCGGCTACCGGCGTGAGTCCACTCAACAAATCCTCCGGCGGCGAACAAATCAATAGTGAGACGATCTCTCTCATAGTCGGTCTCTTGGCTGGATCAGGGTGACAACAAGCAAGCCCTAATTTCAGCAACAACTCGATTTCCTCCGTCGATTCACACTCGCTCCTCACTCTCTCGTCCGCCGCGTCGACCACCGTTCCTCCGCCGTACATATCCCTAACCCAATCCACAAGCACCATGTCTTCCTCCTCCGCGTACTCTATCGGTCTCCTCCCGCACACCACTTCCAACACCACCATACCGAAGCTGTACACGTCGCTCGCCTCCGTCGGCGCCGCCGCAGATGCCAACTCCGGCGCTAGATAACCTAGAGTGCCGACCACGCGCGTGGTGTTTGGTGCTCCACCGTGCTCGTAGAGCTTGGCGAGGCCGAAATCTCCTAACCTCCCACGCATCTCGGAATCTAAAAGGATGTTGCTTGATTTGATGTCTCGGTGAATCACCACTTGGTCCCATCCATGGTGAAGATAGTTAAGTCCTTCCGCTACGTCGTTGATGACCTGTCGTCTTCTTCGCCACGGCATCGGCTCTTTAGGGTTATCGAAGATCCATTGATTCAAGCTTCCGTTTGGCATGTAGTCGTAGACTAGCATAAGCTCGTTTTTCCGGCGACACCATCCTCGCATCTGAACAAGATTCTTGTGTTGCAAACGACCCATGCTCTCTATCTCCGCCATGAATTCTCTAAGCCCTTGCTTGGAATCGTGGTTCACGCATTTAACTGCGATTTCGGTCTTGTTCGGGAGAATTCCTCTGTATACTTTACCGAATCCGCCGGATCCGAGAAGCCTTTCGTTGGAGAAATCCTCCGTAGCGTCTGCGAGTTCTTCGTATGTGAATCGGTGTGGCCAAAACTCCAATTCCCAGTCTTCGATCTCATCTTCTTCTTCCTCTTTCATTAGTTTCCTCCACAACAAGTAACCTCCAAAACCAAGTAGACCTAAGAAGACAACAACACCTACGACGATCCCGGCGATTGCTCCGGTCGAGAGAGAAGACGACGAAGCTTCCAGGAAGAAAACCGGTAAATTCGTCGTGTTGATCTCTAAATGAGCTCCGGTATCACTCAAGCTCCAAGCTAGAATCCTCCTAGCTTCGACCCAATTCGTTTTCGAAGCAGAGAAGCCAACGTACATATCAGCCGATACGTAATTTGCTATAACCGGATCACGGTAAGTTAGCGTAGGCCGGCGAGGACGTGCCACACCTACTGGTGCGATAGTAACGTTGATTTCGAAATTGGGACCATCAAAATCAATCCAAGCGTGAACGTTCTGTCCGTTACGCATATTGAATTGGACCAAGCTCCCATTAACAGAGTCATAGTAACCAGCCGTAGCGGATACGGCTGATTCGATGTTGTTGAGGTCGATTCCTATGTGGTTACCGTCGATATCGTTGAACTCAGGGTTTTGTCCCGTGTCGAATTCAACGGCTAGGAGAGGAGCTCTGAAAGGGACTGTGGCATTGGTGAAGAGACCGAAGTATTGGCTTGAGATAGCTCCTGGAGGAGATGTGAAATTGGAGAGGACGAAACAGAGTCCGAAACCAGGACTTGTCGATATGTCAGGGAGAACGGAGAAGACAAAGGAGGTCGAAAAAGAAGAGAGCCGGGTTTGGTTTCGGGCCGGATCGGGTATGATCGATAGCTTTTCGGGGTAGAAAACTCGGCCGAATGAGAATTGGTTTGAGTCGTTGACGAGGCGGATCACGGTGGAGTCTACGCGAGAATCTTCTATGAGGATGAGGTCGGTTCTGTTTGATGCGGTGGCGAATGAATTGTAGAGGAAATCAATAGCGGAAGACGGAGTGAGAAGAGAAGCAACTATGAAGAGGAGAAGGAGGAGAGGCCGCCGCCACCGTAGCCACCGCATGTTTGTAGAATTTACCGGTGAGGAAATAAATTTGAATACTTGAGGAAAAGGGAAAGGGAAGACTGTCGTTGTTTTTATTCTTATCTGTCCCAAAATTCAAGTGAGAAGAAAAGGAAGGGACAATAAGTGTTTGGTCAACGTCGGCTGCTTAGAAAGTCAAAGGTATTGTACATATGGTGAAAATGTCAAAACCACAGAATAAAACAATGGGCTTTCGTTAGAGCATCTTTAAGTAGGCTCATTTAGGCCCAAAGTATACTTAGTAAGGTATAATAGCGACGTTGTTAGACAAAATGCCAAAGAAAAGCATCTGTGATTCTTATACAAACTAGCCTGAAGCATATTTAAGTGCCAGTATAAACACATTATTAATTTATAGAGATGCTTAGCATAGTTAAAATGGGTGAAAATGAAACTTATGAGCTTCCTACCATCAACCTCTCCGACAAGAACTTAGTACCGGACACTGAGCTTTGGTCATCGACTAGAGACAGTGTCCGTAAAGCCATGGAAAACCACGGATGGTTTGTGGCAGAGTACAACAACTTTCCTAAAGAGCTTCACCAGGAGATTTTGGATGTATCCAACGAACTACTCGATCTTCCTACTGAGATCAAGCTAAAGAACGAAAACCACAAAGCTGGACACGGCTACATAACCATGATCTCGGATAATCAGCATGTTCATGAAGGTCTAGGTATTGACCAAGTCAACGATATTCAACAGTGTCAACGATTCTCCCATCTCATGTGGCCTAATAATGATCATGACAATGAGCATTTTTGGTATTATCTACTAATCAAATAATACCACACAAATCAATTGTCTTTACTTAAAACTATGTGTTGTTTGATGTGTATAGTGAAGTAGTTCATGAATATGCGAAAATGCAAGCGGAACTAGAGCAACTAGTGATAAGGATGCTCTTTGAGAGCTATAACATAGACAACAAGCATGTAGAGAAACACATAAGAGGGTCACGCTACCTTCTCCGGTTGCTAAAATACAGAAGACTACCTAACGGTGAGCCAAACAGAAAGTTCGTTTCTCATACAGACAAAAGCTTCATATCAATCCTTCATCAAAACCACATCAATGGACTCGTGTTGAAATCAGAGAAATATGATGTTTGGTACCCTTTTATACCTTCTCCTACGCGGTTTGCTGTTATAGCAGGCGATGCAATCATGGTAAGCTAAAACTTTATGAAAGCATTTCAAGTTTTAATATGTCCTTAAATCATGTGTGGAAAATGTACAATTAGGCGTGGAGCAACGATAGAATCAAATCTTGTTATCATAAAGTGGAGATGGAGAGTATGGACGTGAGATATTCATTTGGTTTCTTCTCGTTTCAAGAAGGGATGATATCGACACCGGAAGAGATGGTGGACAAGGACCATCCTTTAGCTTACAAGCCTTTTCGACATGATTGTCTTCTTGATTTTTATGATTCATTGGAGCCTCATCTCAAGGCTCATCGTACTATGACCAAAGCCTATTGTGGCATCTAACAAGTGTATGAGTCTTGGTCACAGTCGCACACAAATCTGGTCATGTTAAACCAAAGTTTTTTATATAGTATGATATGGTGTTTGCTAGTTATTATGTCTTTAAAACAGAGTGTGTGTGTGTGTTTGGGCTTTCTTGAACAGAAGCTAAGGTATAAAATGGGCTTTGTTTATTCTATCATGGGCTTTTATATGTTTTTATTTATTTTGCAATTTCTATATGGAAATCTTTAATCTCCATTATTACGAAATAGTTTGAATTATATTCTAATCAATAACAGATCAACACGAGAAAAATTCCATAAAACATGGGCCATATTATTTCTGCACAAATCGAGACAGGAGATATTGTTGTGTTAAATTAGAGATAAGATAAATATAATGTATGTGTTTTGGTCATTTTCGTTGTCTTCGGCTTTTGTTGTCTTCTATGTTGATTGACTTCGGCATTTATAGTCTTCGGTGCTGACGATCTTCGGTGCTATTTCTTCTAGTGGTAGAACCTTTTGAGGTGCATCGCGTTCCAGGACCTTGGGATCGGTTTGCCGCACATCTCCATGAGTTCGAAGACGCCGTGCCGAACGACTTTTCGAGACGAGGTATGGACCCTCCCACTTTGCTCCGAGTTTCGTGATTGGCCTTCTCGCCGTGTTTTCGAACACTTTTCGGAGGACCGCATCGCCTTCTTCGAAATGCCTTCCCTTCACTTTCTTGTTGTAATATCTTGCCGCCCGGTGTTGATAGTTCCGGATGCGGAGTAGGGCATGATGTCGTTGCTCTTCGGCATGATCTAGTTGATCGATGATCATCCGTTCGTTCGTCGGTGGGTGCCGGGTCGGCATCGTTCGCGTATGCGGGGACGTTGACTTCGGCAGAGACATGGCCTCCATTCCATGGGAAAGCGAGAAAGGTGTTCGCCCCGTTGAATCGCGTGGACTTGTTCGGTGTGACCGAGAGGACGCCTTCGAGTTCGTCGGCCCGAATCCTTTCTTCTCCTCGAGTCGTTTTTTGATACCGTCTATGATCGTCTTGTTCGTTGCTTCGGCTTGTCCGTTCCCTCGAGGATACCTTGGAGTCGATTTGTTTAGCCGGATGTTCCATCTTGCGCGGAACCCTTCGAATTTAGCCGACGTGAACCGGGTTCCGTTGTCGGTGACGATCTCGTATGGGAGTCCGTGGCGGCGGATGATGTATTTCCGGACGAAGTTCGGACCTTCGTTGCATCGATCTTCGCGTATGCCTTCGCTTCTACCCATTTCGTGAAGTAATCGGTGACGATCAAGAGGTATTTCCGCCGTCTTGACGATGGCAAAGGTCCGACGATGTCCATGGCCCATCTCATGAAAGGATAAGGCGCGGTTGCCGAACTCGAAGTTGTGTCGGAGCGTTGATGAAGTCTCCGTGTCTTTGGCACTTCTCGCATTTTTGGGCGAAGCTCGGAACGGTCCTTTTGCATCGTCGCCAATAGAAACCGTGGTTTTTCACTTGGAGGACTAATGCGCGTCCTCCGAATGATTACCCGCCGCTCCTTCATGGGCTTCTCGCATAACCCGGTCGACTTCGTCGCCCGTTATGCAGAATAGGAGGCTCCCGATGCGCTCCAACGATAGAGGCGGTCGTCGAGGAGGGTATAGCGGGCCACTCGCACTTGAGTCTTCGGCCTTCCCACTTTCCTTCGGGTAATTCGCCGGTCAGCAGATATCGAATTATTTCTTGCCGCCAATCATTTGGTCCTTCAGGTGTTTGAGTGCAACGGTCTTCTCTTAGTGGTGAGTCCGGCGTACGAAGGTCTTCGTCGAACTCATCTGTTTCTTCGACGTATCGATTGATTATGCATACGCCTTTTGGAAGGGCTATGCTCGGATTCTCGATGCACTCAATGGGGATCGTCCTCCGAAGGGTCGGGTCTGACGTCGAAGCTAAGGCTGCGAGTGCGTCTGCCGAGGTGTTTTCTCGCCCTCGGTATTTTGGTGATGGTGAAGTGTCGGAGTTTTTGGCCGCTCCTCGACGACTTGGAGGTATGCCTCCATCCTTTCGTTTTTAGCGTCGAACTCGCCGCCGAATCGGCCGGTGACGAGCCGAGAGTCGCGAACGCGTCGAGCTCCTTTGCTCCGAGTTCGATCGCGAGGCGCATGCCGCTATTATTGCTTCGTACTCTGCCTCGTTGTTGGAGGCCTTGAAGCCCAGTCTGAACGATTGTTCGAGGACTTCGTCTGTTGGCGATTTGAGCGTAATGCCGATGCCGGATCCATGTTGGCTAGAAGACCCGTCGGCATGAAGTGTCCAAGTGTTCTTCTCTGATGGTAGTTCGATCAGGAAGTCGGCCAGGACTTGTGATTTTGCGCTGGTTCGTGCCTTGTATTCGATGTCGTACTCGCTGAGTTCGACTGCCCACTTGGCGATTCGACCTGACCGCGTTGGACCGTGCAGGATGGTTCGCGGCGGCCGATTCGTGAGGATCACTATGGAGTGAGACCGGAAATATGGTCGGAGTTTTCGGCCGAACTGACCACCGCCGGGGCTAACTTCTCCGGGGTCGGATATCCGCTTTCCGCACCGTCGAGGGCTTTGCTCGTGTAGAAGATAGGTTGTCGATCACCGCGATCTTCTTTGACCGGCACGCCGCTTCTCGCCGAAGTTGATACGGCGATGTAGAGGTACGGGGTCTCTTGGTCGACCGGTTTGGCGAGGATCGGTGATGTGGAGAGGTACTCTTTGAGCCGTGCGAATGCCTCTTCGCATTTTTCATCCCACTCGAAGCGTTTGTTACCCTTTAGGAGCCGGTAGAAGGGTAAACATTTGTCCGAAGATCGCGATATGAACCGGTTGAGTGCGGCAATTCTTCCCGTCGGTCTTTGGACTTCCCTAGTTGTTCGGGGTGAGGAAGGTCCCCGATGGCTGCGATCTCGCTTCGGGTTTGCTTCGATGCCCCGTTGAGTGACAATATACCCAAGAAATTCGCCCGAAGTCACGCCGAACGTGCACTTCGCGGGATTCAACTTCATCCCGTACTTGATCGAGTGTTGCGAAGCGGTGTGGCGAGGTGATCGACATGGTCTTTGGCGGCTAATGACTCGACCGGCATGTCGTCGATGTATACTTCCATCGTTTCGCCTAGTTGGTCGGCGAACATGCGGTTCACCGTCGTTGGTATGTTGCCCCCGCGTTCTTTAGGCCGAACGGCATGACCTTATAGCGCAAGGTACCCCGATCCGTGATGAACGAAGTCTTTTCTCTCGTCTTCGGCATGCATCATGATCCGATTGTAGCCGAGAAAGCGTCCATAAAGGATAAGAGCTCGTTCCCCGCCGTTGCTTCGACGATTCGGTCGATGTGGGGTAGCGGGTAGCTATCCTTCGGACAAGCTTTGTTGAGATCGGTGAAGTCGACGCAAACTCTCCACTTGCCGTTCTTCTTCTTTACGACCACAGGGTTGTCAACCGGTCCGGGTATCTCACTTCGTCGATTGACCCGCCGTTTACGAGTCGTTCGACTTCGTCATTTACGGCTTGAGCGCGCTCGATCCCAACTTTCTTCTCTTCGCTTGATCGGCTTGAAAGTTGGATCCACGTTGAGTTCGTGGCGGTGATGTTCGGGTCGATGTCGTGCATGTCTTCGGTACACCATGCGAACGTTTTATAGTTCTCCTTTAAGAACTCGATCGGCTTGTCCCGCAACGTTTGCTCGAGGTTGGCGTCGATGCCGACACATCGCGTGATATCGCTCAAGTCGATGTTGACTTGCAATATCTTGTCCAACTTCGGGGCTTCTTCGTTCGTTGTTTCTTCGTATTGCGTCGCCGAAGTGGATGTTGAAGGATCGGAGGACGCGATGTTTACCTTCGACTGAAAGGCTTCGGCCATTTCTTCGTCTTCCGGCCGAGTTATCGCGCAGACTTTCTCGATTTTAAGCTCGGCGATAAAACAGCTTCGCGCTATGCGCCGGTTTCCTCGGATCGTTACCGTTCCCGTTGGGCCGGGAATTTCGGCATTGATGGTAAGTTGACGGGACGGCTTCCATCGCGTGTATCCATGGAGTTCCCATGATGGCGTTGTAGATAGCTGGAGTGTCGATGACATCGAATTTGACCGGCCGGTCACTCCTCCGATGTGCACCGGGAGTTTGATGGTCCCTAGTGACATGGTTGTCTCGCCGTTGAATGCGGTCGAGGCTTCCGATTCTCGCTTAATCGTGTAGTCCTTCAACTCCATTCGCCGTAGGTGTCGTAGAAGATGAGATCGACCGAATCGCCGTGTCGATCATAACCTTGGCTACTTCGCAGTCCGCGATTAATAGCTCCAAGACTAAGGGGTCGTTGTGTGGGAAGGCGACGCTGGTCGTGTCGCGTTCGGTGAAGGTTATTTCCTTGGCCGCGTTCGCCGGGACATCGGCTGTGGGCGCCCATTTGACCGCGGCTACAGCTCCGCGTTCGGCCCTCTTGATTGACCGGATCGAGTCGTTGCAGTCGACGAGGCCTCCCATGATCATTCCGATCTTTTTGCGAGCGACTTTAGGCGGGCCTAGCAATTCTTCCCGTTCTCTTTTGTCAGACGGATCTTGGTTTCGCGTCTGATTTCGTTCGGCTTGTCCGTTTGCCGCCGGTTGGGTTCGGTTATACGTGTACGCGGCTTTTATCTCTTCCGCCGTTGGTAGTTTGACCTGTCCGGCCATGTATTCGCGCATCAGCAGGCTCCTTAGATGCCTGCATTCTTCGTTAGAGTGGCCATCTTGACCATGGAAGCTGCAATGTTTGGATGCGTCGTGCCTTCCCTGCTGGTCATTGTTTTGTTGGCTCGATGAGCCTCTGTTCGAGTTGTCACCCTGCGGCCTGTTGCGATATCCTCCCGAACTACTCCTCTCTTGGTAGTTCCCTCTGTTCGGATATCCCGAACCGTTCCCCGTCCGGTTATACTCGGGACGGTTGACGTTGTAAACTGTCTGTTCCTCGACATCCTCGATCGAGTGGACTCTGGGGTGTCGGCTTTTGTATTCCGCGTCATAGTGTTGTCGCGGTTCCCGTGTTCCTCTTGTTTCTCCTTTTCTTTTGGGACGGTCTTCGCCGTTCGTTTTTTCTTAAACTCGGCAATATCTTCCTCCCGCTTGATATACGCCGTCGCCTTATGCAACGCGTCTTCCAAAGTCTTCGGCAAATTCGTCGTGAGTTCGCGGAAGAATTGGGATTCGGTCCAAACCCCATTGCGCAGTGCTTCGATGGCGACATCATCGGGCACTTTTATTTTGGAGGCGACCTCCTTGAATCTTTCGACATACAGCCGAAGCGATTCTCCTTCCGCTTGCGTCATTTTCCACAGGTCGGCGATGGACAACTCCTTGTGGATGTACATGGAGTAGTGTTTGAGGAAGACGGTTTGGAGCTCGTGAAAGTTCCTGATGGAGTTCGGCATGAGCATGTTGAACCATCGTTGTGCTCCTCCTGTCAGATTTTCGACGAAGAGCTGACAGTAACCGGCATCTCTCAGTTCGGGTGCGAACTGTGCCCTTCCCATTGATATGGTGAATGAGGTAACGTGTTGCACGGGATCCTTCGTCCCGTCGTACTTCGGGATAGTGATTTTCCCGGGATGCGGAATACGGAAACGCGTGATGTCCGATGTGAAGGGGACATTTTGTGCTTCTCTTAGGACGCGGCCGATCTCGGTGCCGCGCTTGTCGCTTCGTGGACTCGAGAGTTCATCTCGGCCGTTCTTGGCGCATTCTTTCCAGCTCGTAATCCCTCCCGGTTTGGGCGAATGTTGGTGCGTCTTGGAAGAGATGATTGTTCGCGGCAACCTGGGGGTTGGCGAACGGCGGGTTCGCCGATGAGTGTTAGGTCCCGGCGGCTGGTGGGCGAACCGCGGGGTGTTGTAGATTGACATCGGGTCGCGAGTTCCGTAAAGATGTCCCGTCGGCGGGCCGAGAACCCGATGGTTCTCGATTTTGTTGTGTCGCGAATCGAGTCGCGTCCGTCGAGGGTCCTCCGAACAAGTTTCTCTCGAATGTTCGGCGAGAAGTTGGTAACTCGGTCTTGGGTTTTGAGATCTTTCGCTCGAAAGCGCCTCGAACCGTTCGTTTGTGGACCCGGTGAGGTGTCCACCTTGTCCATTAGGCCGATGAGGAGTTCGGCGATTTCGATCGGCCGTCTCAGCCGTTGCGATTAGCTTCGGCGGCTAATGTCGGCTCGGCACTCGGTATGGCTATGGTGACTCTTGGTTCGCGGGTTGGTTCGACAAGAGTTGTACGAACCGCTGTTGGCGTGTGGAGCTCTGATTCTGTGACTATTGGTGTGTGATCGACTGGGATCGCCGATGTCTGTGCTTCGGCCGGTGCGCTTGTAGGACGATTGGTCCGTGTGAAGCGTTCTCTCGTTTGGTTTGTCATTGTAGCCGGAAATGTTGATGTTCTTCTCGACTTCGGCCGTTCGTGAATTATCGTAAGCGTGAGAGTTTTTCCTGAAGTTTCCCCTCAGACGGCGCCAAATGTTAATACAGGGTTCGGGATAGGATACCGAACTGAGATGATTGTTATAGAAGTGGGGTCGGAAAACTCGTTAAATGATAATGGGGACGAACAGATAATGCCGAAGTGAGAATGATGATAAATGCCGATGTGAAACTATAAAGTGCCGAACACAAAATATGATTAAGAACTCGGAGTTCGTTTGTTTATTGATTGAATGATTGTTTGATACAATGTCGAAGTCAAAGTATAAGTTTCTTGCTATTTTCTCTCTATCTATTCTCTCTCCAAATTCCGGATCCTCGCATGAGCGGGACTCTCTATTTATAGTGGAGATTTCGGGGACTTGGCGGGGTTTTGCTCTTTGGCGGGATCTCTTCGGCGCATGCTCGACATACGGAAAGTCGCTTTGTCGAACATGCCTTTGCATTTAATGCGGTTGTCGAGCATGCTCCCGCATTTAATGCCCGTTCGGCCGACTTCGCGTCTTGCAGTCCGTACCGACATCTCTCGCCGTCCGTGCCGAACCGCCGTACAAACGTCACCCGTGTCGGTCGGCCGTGGCGGTCCGTACCGATGTCACCGTCGCGCATGCTTCCTCCAAATGGGCCTTTGACTTCGGTGGCTCGACTTCGCCGCCGAACTTCGGATAAGCGCCCAACGAATTCTCGCGACTTGGAATGGGCCAGCCTGAGCGCTGCTCGCCCTTAACAGTTTTCTTTTTAAGATTAGACATATAGCCTCATCTTTAGATGTGCATTGTCATTTTATTTTCAGACAAATCTGACAAATAGCAATCAAACAAAGATGAATAATGTATGATTCTGAAAATAACACCATGTAGTTTTGTCTCTAATGTTATAAAATAGTTTCAATCATAGAATTTATTGGGTCCCTCAACGCATAATTGCAATTGAAACTTTTTTTAAATTAGACTCTCCATTAGTGAACAACGTGCCACAGGGACGATTCGAGAAATGCCAGTATGTTTTTTTGTTGGAATACAATTAAATTATACGAAAATAATTTACAACAATTATTTTATTAATCAAACTAACTAGCCGATCACAAAAATATTACTTTCTCTTTTTCAAATTAATTGATGTTTTAGGTTTTTTTAAGCATATTAAGAACTTATTTAATTTTTTCTAAATCATTTAAATTTTCATCTAAACATAATTCAACCAATATAAACACATTCTTCATAATTTAATTCATTGAAAATCACATAATATCAATTAATTCTACATTGAAAATTGAAAACATCAAAAACAAAAAAAAATTGTCTAAATCATCAACTATTATTAAACGAAAGAGTATATTATATAATCTCATTAATTATTATTCATCTATGTGATTTCTAATCATTGAAAGAGCTTTATTGAAGTGAGTTGCTTTTGTTCTTAAATACTCTTTCCATGTAACCGACCGGTATAGTGGCAAACCAATCGAACCAACCAGTTTCGGTAAAGGTGATATCTTGGTATCAGATAGTGGGCCCCAAAGGAAAGCCACAGATAACCGGGCTCTGGTTTGGTTAACCCGAGCCCGATGAAGCACACTTTTAAACAAACCATTAGATAAGATGTGGAATAAGTCACCGACATTGACCACTAGCGAACCAGGAACCGGTGGTACGGTGACCCAACCGAGATCATCACGAAACACTTGTAAACCGGCGGTATTGTTTTGGTAGAGAATGGTTAAGAGAGTGGAATCGGTATGAGCGGCTAAACCCATAGCCCGGTCCGGTTCAGGACAAACCGGGTAGTGATTTAGCTGAAGAGCAGATTGGGCCCATTTGTGATCTGAATTGTGAGTGGCCCATTTAATGTCTTCTTCGCTAACGCCAAGTGAACTTAGTGCTAACCACATTAACTTTGATGCCAACTTTTGCATTTGTTCCTCGTACGCTTCAACTATGTCGCTGTTTTAATTATTTTTTTAAAAACGAATTAATTAGTACAATTTTTTTAGATTTATACACAATTTGCATAAACGTTACATTTAATATACGTACGAGTACGACCTTTTTTAATAAATAGAAAAAAAAGGAAAAGCAAGTTGGATTTTTTTTGTTTTCTCCGATACGATTAAAAGAAATATATCTTCAAATCTTGAAGTGGGTCCACTACACTAGATTTTTTTTTCTTAACTCCACTAAACATCAATGACATGGCAAATTTTTCAGTTGCTTCTGTTATAGTGTTATTCATATATACTCTTCTTTGTTACAAGAAAAAGCTATAAGTAGTAAAAGATTAAGTGTATATATATAATATATATACATACCAATAGTTGTGGTGAAGTTGTGGCCAAAGTTTACGAAAATCGTTGAGAGGAGAACCGGTTATGGTGAAACCTTCGGACCACATTTGCTTATTAAAAAAAGATGAGATACGAGCCACACCATAGCCAGAGACACCAGTCTCTGACCTAGCCGCTTTAAGCTTGCGTTGAACCGGTAACCGAAAAAGACTACCGGTCAAAAACTCAATGCCTTGGAGAAGTTCCAAAGACACACCGTGGTTAGCTATTTGAAACGCACCCCAAGTTTTACAAGCTTGGCCTATTTGGTTGGCCGAGTCAGGGTGGTTTAGGTCTATGAGAGGTATGTTTTCACCGGTTTTCGGAGGAGAAGGAGCTGCCGCGGAGAAGAGGAGATCGTCTTTGGGAGTCCACGTGTAAGAATCCGGGAGCTCACGGAGAGAAGTGAAGTCAGGTTGGTTAGTGTTTGGGAGGTGAATAGGATGGCCTCTAAAGACATCTGTTAGCATTGTAGGCATCTTTGTTTTCTTGCAAGAAAGTTTGTAGTAATAATATTTTGATTTATGTTTTTGTGTGTGTGATAATAATATTTGGTTGTTGTGGAAGATAATGGAAGAGTTGTGGAGTTTATTTATAGTGGTAGAAAGTTGAGATCAAGAGGGGGCAAAAGCATATGTTAATACTTTTTTTTGGGTGCATTTGTATTGGTTATTAGTACTTTGTTTATTCGATTAATACAATACGAACAAACCAAGCCTCTAGAAAATTATGGAGGTCCCGCCATTTCCTTCCTTTAGAAGATAATAAATATTGTTTATTTATTGGTTTATGCAAAGATAAGATATATATTACACATGATGGGTTCGCAAACTATATATATAGATATAGATATTGTTATGTGTTGTCTTCATAACTAGAAGTTAAAACATTAATTTATGATTTAAAAAGTATATACAAAACTTGAGAAAGTGAACAATGTGTAGATGCTAAATAAGGTGTGATTAAACCTTATACGGTTAGACAAAAAACTAAACAAAAGAAAGAGACAAGTGTTTAATTCTGTCTAATTGTTTTGTTTTTGTTGATTTTTTGTTATTTTCCTTGCGCATTGGAACAATTTGTTAATTACACGCTTCTTTATTTTTTCTTTAATTAATGAAAAACTATAAAAAAAAGTCTATAGATCTCTTTCAAATCAAATATTAGTAGAGTTATTTACACTATGAAAATTATATGCATATTTTTTCCACCACCAAAAAAAAATTGGTTGTTTTTATCCTACAATTGTGGTCAAATTAATGTTTGATTGATTGAAATTATAATGGTAAATGGAAGAGACATAATGAGGAGTGTTTTTGGCTCAGACAAAAGAAGGAACAAAAATAGAAAGAGACAATGTTGTCCTCTACACACAATATCTAGCTAACTGCTGCAAAAAAAAAAACAAATAGTTTAATTTCTTTAAATTTTCCACCAAGGAAAATGAGAAGATTTTCGCATATAATATATTCCGAGAAAAAAATAGAGAAGAAATCAATTATTTTGACACAAAACACTTTAGAAGGAAACAAATATATGAGAGAAACGTGACAACAACATTCGTAAAGAATTATCGTATAAGAAAAAATATAATATATGACTAAACGTAAAAAGATAGTACCATGCCGACGACAAAGGAGGCAAAACCGACCCCTAATTGATTAAATTCGTAATTACTGTTTGATAATACAAATTAGCAAAGCAATTATTATTCGTTGAAAGTGTATAGGATGTGAAGAAGTATAATTCTTAATAGTGAAATCAAAATATTTTTGAGTGGATTCTCTCGCGAAGTAGTTTTCTATTGTTTGGTTTCACATTTTTTTGGTCAAAATTAAATTATTCCATGGTAGGGGAACATGTTAAATATATTCTAGAACCTGTATATATAGTGATAAAAGAACTCTATGTTTTTAGTAAATGACATGATATGTTTTTAAAAGTATTCAAATTGTTTATTGAAAGAAAAAGTGATTATCTTGTTGTAATGTATTCAAATTGTCTAAAAACACTTGCCTTTTCGCGACCTATTTAAGTCTCTACAATTTTTGGCTTCTCGCTAAATTACAAACTTATTATTTATCCATTGATCAATTTAAAGACAAAATTACATTCAATATTATGTTACGTAAAGATAATCCTAAAATAAATCGTGTATATATATATATATATGTGTGTGTGTGATAGCAATGACAATCATTTCCGAATCTATTTTATTTGTTCTGTAATAAATTTTAGATACGTACGTCATAAATAAAAAAAGGTCATATGTGAAAAGTTTCAACGAACCAGTTGATTAATAGTACGAATTTTATAAAGGAAATAGTTACAGTTTTGTATATTTTTGAATATATAAAAATTTACTTTAAATAGATCAAACATTGAATCAATATTGGGAACCAATAAAAAAGCGAAGAGAGACTTGGTTGATTCTCTTTTCCACTGTCATATATAACAATAGGAAATACTACCCCATTTAATTTCTGTCGAATTTATTTTAATTTTGGCCATTTCCGTCTTATTTACATTTGTTTTCTTCTTCTCTTTTTAATTATTTTTTCTACTTTTTTTTTTTTTTAATTTGTCTTCTTCTGTCCTACTTGGCTCTCACTAAAGCTATATTCCAAAAACTAAAATATCCACAAAACGACAAAAAAAAATTAACATCTCGTGCGTGGGTCCTTAGTTTTATCTCAAGCACTATAGTCCTAATTAGATTAACGTAATATACAAAAGGTTGAAAATAAACGCATTAATGCCCACTGTTTTTTTTTGTTTTTTTTTTTATAACCCTCGTGTCTAGCTCTCACCAAAGTGAGTCCCGACTAGCCAATCGGGGTCCGAGGCCGCAGCGGTCCTCTACATCATATCGGCATAGGAAACACGTGGTACAAAAACAGCTCCAAATTGTTGTTCCAGAGACGTTGAGGACCGCATATGAATACCTCAGTGGTCGGGGTTCGAACTCAGGTGGCGGTATTCACAACTGTGAACCCTTTACCACCAGAGCTAGAAGCCCCTGTTTAATGCCCACTGTTTTCTTCATTAATCTTAAAAACGTTATTATATATTTCTTTGATATACATATATTCTAATTGACAAAAATTGAACCAATAAAAAAGTATCCTTATAATTTACCCCATGAGTCATCTATATACACACATATATATATATATTCAGATGTGTGTGTTATACACTTTACTAAGTAATTTATGTTAGTTGTTTGTTACATTACATAATGAACTAACAAAAACAAAACTACAAAAGCCAAACTTATACACATGCACATGCACATACATCATGATATTCATTATCACCAATGCACGTGCTCCTCTCACATAATGCTATATATCTACATCGCTTTCCAAAACAGAATAATTATGATTTTCATCATAGAGCTATAGATTGTCTTCCCGTACCTTGTTTCCTTGTTCTTAATTAACCCCACACCATAACACATCAACATACTAATATCCATTTTTGTATTAATTCTATGAAAGAAAATTAATATTTTCTCATCGATGATATTTTGATTAATCTAAAATTTGTATATAATATATATAAATTAGAGAAAATAATATAGTTTGTGACAACTAGAGAATGGGATACTTATCTCTTGGCTTTAAGAGATGTGTATACGTCTATGACATGGTTTATAATCATCCACGTGTAATATAATAAACACTTAGGGCTTTTTTTGTTTGTAATGACAAAATGTAGAAAACGACACAATTAGGTTTTGGAATTATATGTCGGACCTAATTTAAACTGTAATTAATCACCCATATTTATATTAATCTTTTAATTAAGAAAAAAGTAAAGAAAATAAAAGTTGATATGCTTTTGTTTCCAATTTCATTGGATGCCATCGCTTTCTTTGCCTTGAGCCTGCCCCCGTATCTTTATCGTTAACCTTACATAGATCCCGACATTAATTAATACCACTAAACATTTAATTAATTCATGTTTCTCTCTTTCTTACCTGCAAATCTTTTCTATTAAAACGACTGTGTTTCAGAATAAATAAATTCAAACTTGTATAGACAAAATCAAGAAAACGACAATATACAATAAATAATACAAATGACTTTTTTTAACCAAAACCATAAGATCATCAAAACAAAGTAAAGATATACAATATCCTTAATTACGACGTCGTCTGATATAACAAATAAAGCAATTTTTCTATTAATACAATGTTGAGAGTTATATGGATTAGCAATAAGTACAAGATTATGTATGGTTATAAATATATAGTTTAGCAATTGATACTATTGTTAGTGAGCTTGGAAGCCCGTTTTCGACATGTAGGGGGTTTATTCAATCAAAGATTTTAAGTGATTTGAGTTAAAATCTCAAATCATGTGTTATTCAAACAGGAATTTTAAAATGTCTTATAAAATTCAGTGTTATTGGAAGAGTGATTTGAAAAAGTATCTTAAAATCCACTATTATTGGAAAAAAAATAATTGATGAATTTTAAGTGATTTCAATGTGTTTTAATGTATTTTTTTAGTTAAAAATGTAAAGACTCAAATCACATGGTATTAGGTGGGATTTCAATGTGTTTCATAAAAAATCATAACAAACTCTATAATTCATCAAAATCATTTAAAAACTTATGAAAACTCATCAAAACTTAAATCACTTCAAAACATTGTTTGAATACACCCCCGTAGATTTTATTACAAAATGGCTATTAGTGTATAGTTTAGGACGCTCAAAATATTTGTCGATTAGTCTCATGCGGCCATGCATATTATTATTACAAGATTTTCTTTTCGTGTTTATCCTCATTTTCGCTTTTAAAAGTCACTTTCTATTTTGTCCGTTAGATTAATTACAAGGCAATTTAGGATAAATTATAAAAATTAGTCAGTGTATTTAGGGAATAGTTTATAAAATAATATATGCAAATCTTTTAATAAATATACAATAAATTTCTAGGTCGAGTAAGAGCAGATCCGTAATACAATAACTTTGTAAAAAACTTATATGGAAATATGAATACTACTTTAGAATACACAGTAAAATATCATAATATATATATATATACAACTTAGATCTTCTGGTGTATGACACCCATGTAGCAAAACATTACGGCCACGACTTATAAGCATGATTATTGATAATCTTTTAACCATACTTTCCTAAGTTTTATTTTATTTATTTTAATTATTTATTTTGTATTTAAAAATAAAAATATAAAAAATAAAATAGAAAACATCAATTGCGGGCCGCCACGTGTCAGTGGGGCCCGCATTTTTGGTAAGAACCGGATCCGAAATAAGAGCTTTAAGAGTGAGTCTCTTCACTTTTATGGTGGGCCCCACATGTAAGAATTCTTTTAGAACTCCCAATAATCATGGTCTAATTTAGTTACAAAATATTTTTTTTTAATAAAAAGACTTTCTATTAATTTAATTACAAAACTTGCATGTTGGTCTGATTTTACTTTTAGGTTAAAAATGACACAGAAAATGAACCACTTGAAAATTGAACTTAAGGTAAAATCAAGGTTCACGATTTTTTTACCCCTGAAGAGTAGCTACCCACACTGAATCCCCCTGAACTCTCACCCTCTGCATATTAACCCCTGAACTTACAAAATTTTATGATTGTCCATCCGAACTCATTAATAAAATCTAATTAATTTCACATTTGGCCAAAATTGCAATTAATATATTAATTATTTGTGTTCAAATAAACCCGATTATGATTTGAATTTTGTCCGATTACGATCCAAAACGTGGATATAACACGCAAAAAGTATAAAAATCTTAGATCCGTGGTTTTGAATCGTAATCGCACAAAATTCAAATTATAATCGGGTTTTTTAACACAATTAATTAATGTATTAATTGCAATTTTGGCCAAATGTGTAATTAATTAGATTTTAATAAGTTCGGGTGGACAATCAAAAAAATTTGTAAGTTTGGGGGTTTATATGTAGAGGTCGAGAGTTCAGGGGATTCAGTGTGGGTAGCTACTCTTTGGGGTAAAAAAACCGTCGACCATTTTTTACTGTTCACAAAAAAAAAGGTAAAATCAATCATTCAAAGTTACAACTTTTTTACTGTTGATATAATCCAATTTTCATTTCGAAAAGGGTAAAAATTTGATGATTTAGGGCATCTCCGATAGTATTTTATATTTGACTATTTTCTCTATTTTTAGAGAAAAAATGACCTTCAATAAAACCCTATTTAAACTGTAAAAATAGAGAAATGATTAGAGAAATAAATATAATATTCATTTTTCTATATATAGAGAAAAAAGATTAATTACAAAGTGATCCTTCGATTATAATACTATCTTATATTTGATAAAATAAATTATACAATCTAATTTTACGCCCAAATAAAACTATATATATTAACAAAACTTAGTTGTTTAGTTAGGACTAAAATTAAAAATTCAACAATAATATATATTGAATTAGAAAATACAGTGACACAATAAATGATAAAATAATTCAAATTGGTTGAATTTGTCAATTACAAAAATAAAATGTTGTTTAAACAACTAATAATAATTTAGAAATGAATTACAATTGAAATATTAATTTTAGAGCAAAAAATAGAGATAAATATTAGAGCAAAACTTATCTCTATTTATAGAGAACTCTATTTTTTAGAGTAAAAAATGGAGTAAACCATTGGAGATTTATATTCTGAAAATCATGTTTACATTATACATATATCCAACCAAAACAATTTTTATAATTGCAAATATTAAAACTTCCTCTCAAATATTACTCACATTTTACTCTTCAAGATTATTAGCCCCTTATTTACTGAAGTTTTGGGTCGCTTGTTCATAATTCTCTAGCTAGCACCAGTTTGGCAGTGACGAAAATTGAAGGCCGCTAATATGATCAGTTTTGTGTCAGCCCGCAAACTCCAGAAACACATGTATAGATAAATCACATTTTTTTTTTAAAACAAGCAAAAAAATCACATTTGTTATATTCATAAACATATATCTAGAACACTTTTATTCTATTGGATATATATAAAAAAATCCAAACAAATTTTATTAATCTGAAAAAAACGTACACCTTTGGTTTTTATTTTGGTTTTATATTGTTGATGATAAGAAGAAGTCAAAATGACAATTTCCAATGTTAGAAAGCGATCGATGAGGAAACATGAATAAGAGAAATAGTTTTATTGCAGTTTAAGAAATTAATTTATATATTTTAAAAATATAGTATAAAAAATATGAGTAGTTTATCAACAACGCAAACCTATTGGGAAAATGACAAATGTGATCTTTTTGGGGAGATTGAACATTTCTTTGATCATAGTTTTATAATTATCCAAACATAAGTCGAACTTGGAAATTCACCTTGCTAAAAAGAATAGTAAATAAATTAAAAATAAGAATTATAGATAGGAGGAGGCCTTCAATTTTATCACTGTCAAATGATTTTAAGTTTTTCTTAAAAAATAAAAAAAAATCACTCCAACTATTGTCTTTGAAACCAATGAAAAAAAAAGGGTTTAATTTACTATATACTTGTACAATATATAAATTGTGTTATTCACGCGTCTCTAACTATATGTCATATAACAAAGATAAATTATAAATAATAGTTGGAATGTATTTAGCAGACTCGAACTCTTGGAACCACTTGTCGGTTCAGGTGGCTGAACCATGTTCCAGTGCCTCTTCGAAACAACGCATTGCCATTGGATCTAATTTCTTTAATTGTATTTCAGAAACCACACATGCACACTTTACTCATGACTTGTCTTTAGACTATATATCCTCTACTTACTTCTCCTAGTCAAAGTCAAAGCCACAATGATATTATTCAGGGCCGGTCCAATGACATTTAGAGCTTAAAGCAACACAAATTTTTCTTGCCTATAATAAACAACTAACTGTTTTGTTAATATGAACAATGACATTATAGTTATTAACCAAAAAAAATTAAAAAACAATGACATTATAGAAGCAATATGACACAAGTGTCTTCTTCGAGGTTTAGGCCTTCTTTATTGGGCCTTCTCTATCGCTTGTCTCTTCTTCGAATTTTGGGCTTTCTTTATTTCGAATGGGCTTTTTCAAAAGAAAATTAAAAAAAAGTCAATGGAAAGAAAAAACTTTTTTTTTTATTGAATTCCAAAATAAAATTCATAACTTTTTCTAACGCCCTCTCTGACGTCCACCATAAATAAACAAAGGGACCATCTATCTTCGGAAAAGAACATAAAACAAAAATATTTAGTTTTAGATTTTCTTTTTTTATATATATATTTTTTACAACATTTTTAATTTATTTATTTTTTGAAAATACAACTACGTTTAGTTACTATGGTACTCACGTGATAACTTTATATTTACAAAACTTTAGTATAGATTTGGACCACCAAACCTATAGTATATATACTATATATACATTATGTAAAATCCATTTGAGTAAATTATTTTTTCATTTTTCTAATCAAATAATACATATCTCAGTGTGTGGAGATGAATGGAGGGAAAGTTGGAGTTCAAAAAAAGTGAATATGGACCACTCAATACAGTAAAATTTTGTATGATTACAAAATTAATTTTTATTTCTCTTATTTTTTTTTTACTTTTTTTTTTGTCTTGAGTGTGTTAGGTGTTAGTGTGTTTTGAATCTTACTCTTAGCATTTTTATGCATAGCTATTATTTAACTCTGGAGTAAGACAATTTTTAAACAAAAAAAAACGACTTTTGAATCGACAACTAACCAACCAAATTTTGAATTCAAAACTCGTAAGGCTCCTCTTGATTTATCTTATCTAATCACGTGTTGTATCTAATCTCAAAAGAATTTATCATTTGACTAATGGTTGTCTAACCCCAAAATAAAATATCGTTGACTCATTATACACTTCTATTGTGTTTCGTTCAATGCTTTTTTAAACTTTTAATTTTCTAACGAGTCTTTTATTTTTAACAAGTTGAGAGTTATATCTAGGTTAATTAATATATATGCATAGTTTAAAACTTTAAATCGTGATGAAAAGAATTTTTAAAATATTATATTTTCTTATTCAAAGCTATCATCAAAATTCAATTTCTTTAAAATAATCTTTAGGGGAAGTGACATTGGTCTAGTAGCATTCATAAGTTCACATGAGGCAAATAACACTCTTCCACCCGGATCGATTCCCAGCGCCTACGACAGTGTAAGAATGACTAATGGGTCGACCAATTGTGGCCCAAATGTTTGACAAAAAAAAAAATTTAGGTTAAAGAAGGGTTCGTTAAAGTCTAATTTGTGTCGTAAGCTATTTAATAAAATGTAGTATGAAATATATGTGGGAGTATATATCATGGTTTTAACCATTTTATTGCTATTGTTTAATACCCACAAATTTTAATTTATTTCACAATATTAATTACTACGAAACAAGAGCAACAAAAATCGAAGACAAGCAACATCAACAAAATACTAAAGAAGAAGAAGACGATCAAGGATGGCCTCCACAAACAAGATCTCTGCACCATTTAAACATCCACCAATCGCATTTAACTTCTTTTTTTATTTGTTGGGCCTCAAATTTGGACTTTTATTATATTTTTTCCTAATTAAAGGATTTTACTTAACAAAAAGTAAACAAAAAAAGCATTTAAAACCAAAAATGAAAAAGTAAAAGAAAGAAGCATTTAAACCAAAAATGAAAAAAAGTAAAGAAAATAGCTGTATTAATGGCTAGGGCTTTCTACTTTCTAGCTTGGTTGCTTCACATTAATTAGCAAAACGGTGAATTAATTACTATAAGTAGTAGAATGATAAATGTGGCATATAATCATAGTTGTAGACAAATAATTTTAATTACTGTTAATTACCCATATCTCACGCATCGATCAACAAAATCTATGTTTAATGTCCACTACTAATTTCGAGTTTAACACTAATTATAATTAAAATTTAACTCTTTATTTACACAATAAATCTCTCTCTCTCTCTGTCTTTTTCCTTTTTCCTTTCTCTCTCTCACCAGGTCAAAGTTTAATTTCGTTCTCTGTATATAAACATTTTTTATAATATTTTCCTTTTTTCAAACACTGTTTTAATGTCGTTGGTAAAGCTTTTTTTTATTTTCTTTTTCATTTTATTCACTTAATTATATTTATTACGTGTCGTTTAAACCACACTAGACTAGTGTGTGCCTGTCTCGTTTACTCTCAAAGACACTATCTTTTTTTTTTCTTCGATCTGCTAAAGCTCCTATCTTTCTTCTTCCCCTTGAAGAGTTCTTGGAGCTACGCAGGTCTAATCTCAATCTTTTTTTTTTATTTTGTGAATAAAAATTTGAACTTTATGCTCATGCTTGTACCTGCATTTACTGTTTTTAGCTCTTATTCATGGGTTTTCGATGGTTTCTCACGATCTGTTCGTTTTCCAGAGAAAAATGTATAAAGTCTTCGACTTTTTTTGTTTAATGGATGCTATAAATAAAACCCAACCAAAGAAATAGTTTTTAGATCCTCGAATATTATTTTTTCCTTCGAATTTTGGGGAAATATATTATATAGATTTTGCTGTAATATTTTGTGTGTTTTTTTTTCTTCCCTGCATTGCTGTTTTTTATTGTTTCTATAAGGAAAACAAATAAATTTTGATTCTACACATTGAATCTTTACAGAGTTTTTGAAAAAGTTTGAAGCTTTGAACACAATGTATCTGTTATTGAGACTCTTTGGTTCAAATTCAATGGACCAAATCTCTTTGGGAAAGTTTCCAAATAAAAATAGCTTCCATAAGAAAGAATCATTATGTGATGAATCTCTGGTTTATTAGTATAGTTCGTATTTATATGCATTGTTGCATATGAGCAATCTCCATCAACATAGTGTGATCTCTCTATTGGCCTTGAGTCAAGGCCCTTGACAATTGATTTTTTTGTGTGCTTTTGACTTCAATTTTCGCAGATCGGTGGAGAATGATGAAGTGCTAAGCTTTCGAGACTTCAGGGCAGTGTCTTGTAGTGTGACTGTGATTTCGAACATGGGGAACGAAAACGTTGTGTCTCGTCCTATCACTCGTGCCCTTGCCTCTGCTTTACGCGCTTCTGAAGTCACCGATGTTATGCAGAACCAACATAGAGCTAACACGAAAAGACCAGCCTTGGATGATATGAACATCACTGCACCTAATAAGAAGAGGAAACGAGCTGTTCTAGGGGATATCTCAAATGTTAGCTTTGATGCAGCTATGCTTAAGGTTTGTTAAGACTACATTATGTTTCTTTTCTAATGTATAGCTTCCGCTGAAGCTCTTGTGAAGTGAAACATGCATCTCTAAAACATGGGAGTTGTTGTTATTTCAGGCCAAAGACTGCAAGCAAATAAAGAAGGGACCGGGATTGGTGAGGTCGCCCGAGTTGACATCTACTGTCACTTCAGAAATCACAGATCTTGAGTCCGGGACAGATGCAAAAGCAGAATCCGTATCAATTACCGCAAGAGACTTGTCTGTTTGTAAAGGGGTACATGACACAGCTGAGAACTGCGTTGAGAAGTTGAGTTTGAGATTGCCTCCAAGACCTCTTGGGAGATCAGCTTCTACAGGTGATCCACTAAACATAAGTTTTCATAAAGAAGCTGTCTTTATATTATTTATTAATCGCTTTTTTGCAAATGGTTACAGTTGAGAAAGGTGCTGCTATTAGTACTTCTACCGAACCAGATATATCGAAATTCATAGACATTGATTCGGATGACAAGGATCCTCTACTCTGCTGCCTCTATGCCCCTGAAATCTACTATAATATGCGTGTTTCAGAGGTAATTCTATGGCTGGATAGTCTCTACAGAAACTTGGTAAGCCAAAATAACTGAAAGTTTGATCCCTTGTGCTTATGTGTCACTTCTCTCCTAGCAGCTTAAACGCAGACCATTTCCAGACTTTATGGAGAGAATACAGAAGGATGTCACTCAGTCTATGCGCGGGATTCTGGTTGATTGGCTTGTGGAGGTTAGTGTCTAGTTCCACTTCTAATGCTAACTTTTGCAGCTTCTATGACCGTCTTGGGTTCTAATTTCTAAGAAAAGTCTCATATGAATCACAGGTCTCTGAGGAATACACGCTTGTACCTGACACTCTTTACCTCACAGTGTATCTCATAGACTGGTTCCTCCATGGAAACTACGTGGAAAGACAGAGACTTCAACTGCTCGGCATCACTTGCATGCTAATTGCCTCGTATGTTCCTCTCCAACTTCACTAGTAAATTTAGTCCCATATGCAAATAAAACTTGACTTTCTCTTCAATTTTTTACAGGAAGTATGAAGAAATCAATGCGCCGCGCATTGAAGAGTTTTGCTTCATCACGGATAATACCTACACAAGAGATCAGGTATACTGAGATTGCTGTCTTAACACCTTGAAAAACTAAGAATGCAATGTACTAATATGCAAATGGGAAACAGGTCCTGGAAATGGAGAACCAAGTACTTAGGCATTTTAGCTTCCAAATATACACTCCCACTCCTAAAACGTTCCTTAGGAGATTTATCAGAGCAGCGCAAGCCTCTCACCTGGTAATGCATTTTGTGATTTGCTCATATATCTGTTCTTACTACAAAGTATAGTAGAAAGACCGAGAAGTTATCGATGTTTCATTGCTGATTATGCAGAGCTCGAGTCTTGAAATCGGCTTTCTAGCAAGCTATCTAACAGAGTTGACATTAGTAGACTATCATTTCTTGAAGTTTCTCCCTTCCGTCGTAGCTGCTTCAGCGGTTTTTCTTGCCAAGTGGACATTAGACCAATCAAACCACCCATGGGTCTGTAATGTTGCTTCCCTTTCGATATCACGAGCCAGTTTTAACTCCACACGAATCTTTGATCCTAACTTCTTTTGATGTTTCTCAATGCAGAATCCAACACTTGAGCACTACACAACATACAAAGCCTCAGATCTGAAAGCATCTGTTCATGCCTTACAGGATCTGCAGCTTAACACCAAAGGTTGTCCCTTGAGCTCTATACGCATGAAGTATAGACAAGAGAAAGTAAGTTTAAAAACCCGGTTTGGTATCGTTTGAAATTTTCGGTTTTCTTGATTCTCACAAGAATCTGGTTTACGGATATCTTGCAGTTCAAATCAGTGGCGGTTCTCACATCTCCAAAACTACTTGACACGCTATTTTGAAGAGCCAAACCGAACGGTTAAACTCCTAACCGACCGGTTTATCTTTCATTGATATGTTGGAAAAATTGCAAAAAAAAACCCAGGGTTTCAATTTTTCGACAGAAAAAACCTGACAAATATTCAGGTGTAAAAAAATCCTTAACTTTTTTATTTTACATTTTAAAACCTAAGGTTTGTTTTTTTAGCAAAACGAACCCTATCCGAAAAATCGGTTAAATTTTAGCAGAGATAAACGACATATTTCACATAAAATTAAAACGGGTTTGATTTATCATCGTATATCAAAGAGAATATGAAGAAAAAACGAGAAAAACAAAAAAACACAAACAGAGATGATATTACTTGTCCTAAAATCCATAACTTCAGTCTTTGATAAAGTGTTCAAAATCACAAAACTTTTTTTCGTTTATCTCGTTTTTTCTTATATCCATTTTGTATACGATGGTGAAACAATCACATTTTCATTTAAGTGAAACGAATAATTTTTTTTCCGCTAAAATTTAACTGATTTTTGGCTAGGGTTTGTTTTGCTAAAAAAACAAACCTTAGGTTTTAAAATGTGAAATAAAAAAGTTAAGGTTTTTTTTTACACATGAATATTTGTCAGGTTTTTTCTGTCGAAAAGTTGAAACCCTGGTTTTTTTTTTGCAATTTTTCCTGATATGTTACTCTTTTTGTTCATAAAGACAGCTTCCACAGTTCCTACTTATCTAATACCTGATTAGAGTTTGGTTTAGCTTTGGTTAAATTTTATCTTGGGTTTAATTCTTCTAAACCCGGTTTATTCTAATCGGTGACAAGAAGTTTATTTTAATTGTAACGAGTATGTACATTTTTTCTTCAATCTTGAGGCTATGTAAACGGTTTCGGAATTTTAATATTATTTTTCAGATGAGTAGACCAGACCGATTACTTATATAAGTTTTGTATCAGAAAGTAAGTTAATACCTGGCTTATTAAATGAATTATTTACATCACCAAATAATAGAAAAAGTCAATGCTTTGTTTGATTGTGGAATATAATACAATTTAGCAGCTAATAATTTGATAGTTACTACATTGTTAACGAATATAAAAATAAGACTATACAAGTTGGAAAGGCTGCTTAATTTGTATTTAATTGCGAAAGAATATTAACTTTTCACCAAATATGTTATTAACTATAAAAATACTATAGTTTACTTATAGTTGGTCTTTTTTTTTATTTGTCAGCTGACTTATAGTTGGTCTTAAACTAATAATACATCACAAAATAATTTGATAATATATGCATTGCGAAATGGCCATAGACAAGAAACAAACGAAACTAAAAAAAAGTTAACAATGGAGAGTCCTTTGTTGGAAAAGAGTGAGCAGAATCTTGATGTCACGATCACCGGTGATGCTTCATCGAACAATGAGCACCTTGTCAACATCATATCCGAGGAAAATTTATCATCGAATGTTGCGGAAATACCATATATAGTCGCACTTGGTTTGATTTTGATCGAGTTTGTTGTGACTTTGGTCAAGATTGTTGTAGCCATAGTAATTGTGACAGGAACAAAAGGTGACCATCAAGAAACAACATGGATCAATGCTTATACTTGTGGTTGTATACTTATTCTCCCTATTCTTTGTTGGCGTTTATGGAATTACCCAAATGCTACCTCAGAAACACGGTATTTCTTTAATAAATATGTTTCTTTCTTTGTTTATAAACGGATCAGTAACTAAATCGTATAATATATATGGTTTTAATTGGGAATTTATATGCAGTTTCAACGCGGTGATGATTGTTTTGAAGACGTTGCTTGATTATTTCTTCGCGGGTTGGTCTATTGTGTTCTTATGGGTTTTTGTTAGCAATCCAACATCTCTAGAACATACTGCTCCACTCTTCTGGTAGATTAAAACTTACAATTACAAAAACATAATTCACTTTTGTAATAATACTATCAACATATGATTAAATTGTTGTCTTTTTTTTGTTGTTGTAGGTTGTGTGTGGTTTTCCTTGCTTTTGGTTTCATTCGATACGTGCTTCCTCTTATAATATGTGCAGCGATGTGTTGTTGTGTGTCCGTGACGTTATGTATTGGTGGTCTTTGCGGACTCGATAATTAAACAATTCATCGACGGATATAATTGATTGTATGTTGTTTACTTCTTTGTTTTTATTCGCAATTGTATGTTGTAACACGTTACTACTACTCTGTTTTTTTTTCTTTTATCAAATAAAGCCAAGAATTGTTGAAATCGTTGATTAAGAAAGGTTAAATAACATTAAAATATGTAGCGTACTAGCGTTTAAAACTTGTTTAAATAAATTATATTAGTAATATGTACAAGTAAGTGGACGTGCCGGAGTGGTTATCGGGCATGACTAGAAATCATGTGGGCTTTGCCCGCGCAGGTTCGAATCCTGCCGTTCACGCTTTTTTTATTCTCTCTTTATTTTTTTTGGCGTCAGTTTTTTTTATCCCATTCCCGCCTCGATATTAACCCTAGACTATGATTTAAGCCGTGGTACACCACGGATTTATGTTTTTTATGAATAATTTTATATATATATATACAGTTAATTTAGAAGTTTGTAATATTTTTTCTGATTTTGTAAAATAAATAAAAATATTCAGAATTTCTAAAGAGTATTTTGTTCTTTTATTGTTTATGCAAATAAATATAGAGAAATTCACAAAACTACACTATTTCAATCATTCCTTCACAAAACTACACCTAATTCAATATTTTCACAAATTTACACCCTTTCAAAATTTTAAAAGCTTGATTTACCCTTTTAAAAATTACCAAAATTAAAATATTTTCATTTGTGTTCGCTAATTAGTGTTTAGAAATAGTATTAAAGGGTATGATTGTGTGGATAGGGTTTATTTGAATTTAATTTTGAGTGTTTAGGTGTAGTTTTGCGAAATATTTTTGAAATAGTGTAGTTTTATGAAATGTAATTCAAATGGTGTAGTTTTGTGATTCTCCCATAAATATATAATGAGAATTATATTTTATATAGCAAAATCTTAATATAATTTGTAAGTGTGTTTATTCCAAACTATTATAAACTATAAAAATTAGAGAAGGGCAAAACTTCCGGATCCGAAATACCGAATCTAAACCAAACCGAAATCCCCAAATCAATACCGATTCTAAAAACAAATAACTCGAATGTATAGGGAAATTTACTACCATAATACCCGAAATTGAATCTGAACCGAACTCAATTTTGTAGAACTAAACTAAACTACTCTAACTACCCAAAAATTATTTAAAATAATAATAGTTATAATTAAATTTGAAGTACATAATTGGAACCAAACCGAAATTAAAGAACCGAAACCGTTCCAAAAATAAATAACCCGAACGAAATGAGAAATTTACTACCTGAAAACCCGAAGCCAAAACAAATTTCTAGATTTGAACCCGATTTACCCGAAATTTGTTTATGATAAAGTTTAATCATTATTTTCAAACTTCTAGTCATTTATCTAGAATTTTTCTAGAAACTGAACACGTTAATAAATAATTGTTATGCTAGTGTTAATTGATTTAAACAAACTTTATCTATGTTCAATATAGATGTTTATTAACATCTAAAATATTAATATAAATAGAAAATTATAATATGGACAATGATTATATATAAAAACTAAACTATATACTTTTTAAAAAATATTTATATTCTGAAATTTTTTATTGACCTCCGTAAGAAAAATAAAAAGATTATATCAAAAATATCATAAATATGAAATTAGTGGTTGATTTTATGTTAAAATCGGTTTTATTGTTTTTGTTGATATTTAAGTCAATTTTAAAAAGTATATATATATAATGAGATATGTTTGTGTGTAAGTTTCACATAACTCTTTAAATGAGTTTAAAACCAATGACATAGTATGTAGTTAAGTTAGTTTTTTTGGAAAAGTTCAAAAAAATACTTCAAAAATAATAATATATATATATGTTTATTATATATTTCGTATAGCAAAAATTTAATATAATTTATAAGTTGATTAGACCAATAATTTATTATTTATTATATTTAGGATTCGAAAATACCCGAATTCAAAATACAAACCGAATCAAAATACACAAATCATATTATGCGATTTACCCAAATTTATTTAAAATTATAATTATTTTGATTATATATATATAAATAATTGTTGTAAACATATTCTAAATATGTAATATAAGATTTAAATTTTAGTAGAATTGCAATTTCTTCTTTTTTGTTTATAATCGAACCGGAAATCAAACTCGTTAACAAACTATTTTTTTTTTATTGTTTGATATTTTTAACAAAAAAAAATTTCAAATCGTTTTTAAATTCTTAATAATATTAATTAAATCTGTTTGTTTTGATTTAAATAAAATTTTAAAGGTAGTTTTTATAAAAAAAAACTATGTAATAATGTATTTATGTGAATTACATATGTTTATTTTGTTTTTCAAATATTTTTTACATAAATTTTTTAATATTTTTTATTTATTTTTGGAGAGAATTATAATATTTCCTTATTTGATTTTTCGTAATTAAATGTTCAAAAATATTTCCTTTTATGCCCAATGGCATAATGTGTAATTTAGTGTGATTTTTTGGAAAATTTCAAATCAGTACTTCAAAAATACTAATATAGACTAGGATTTAACCCGTGGTACACCACGGATTTATGTTTTTTATAAATAATTTTATATATATACGATTAATTTAGAAGTTTGTAATATTTTTTTCGATTTGTAAAATAAATAAAAATATTCGAATTTCTAAAGAAAGTATTTTGTTCTTTTATTGTTTATGCAAATAAATATAGAGAAATTCACAAAACTACACCCTTTCAATCATTCTTTCACAAAACTACACCTAATTCAATATTTCCACAAATTTACACCCTTTCAAAATTTTAAAAGCTTGATTTACCCTTTTCAAAATTACCAAAATTAAAATATTTTCATTTGTGTTCGCTAATTAGTGTTTAGAAATAGTATTAAGGGGTATGATTGTGTGGATAGAGTTTATTTGAATTTAATTTTGAGTGTTTAAGTGTAGTTTTGTGAAATATTTTTGAAATGGTGTAGTTTTGTGATTCTCCCATAAATATATAATGAGAATTATATTTTATATAGCAAAATCTTAATATAATTTGTAAGTGTGTTTATTCCAAACTATTATAAACTATAAAAATTAGGGATGGGCAAAACTTCCGGATCCGAAATACCAAACCCAAACCAAACCGAAATCCCCAAATCAATACCGATTCTAAAAACAAATAACTCGAATGTATAGGGAAATTTACTACCATAATACCCGAAATCGAATCTGAACCGAACTCAATTTTGTAGAACTAAACTAAACTACTCTAACTACCCAAAAATTATTTAAAATAATAATAGTTATAATTATATTTGAAGTACATAATTGGAACCAAACCGAAATTAAAGAACCGAAACCGTTCCAAAAATAAATAACCCGAACGAATTGAGAAATTTACTACCCGAAAACCCTAAGCCAAAACAAATTTCTAGATTTGAACCCGAATTACCCGAAATTTGTTTATGATAAAGTTTAATCATTATTTTCAAACTTCTTGTCATTTATCTAGAATTTTTCTAGAAACCGAACCCGTTAATAAATAATTGTTATGCTAGTGTTAATTGATTTAAACAAACTTTATCTATGTTCAATATAGATGTTTATTAACATCTAAAATATTAATATAAATAGAAAATTATAATATGGACAATGATTATATATAAAAACTAAACTATATACTTTTTAAAAAATATATATATTCTGAAATTTTTTATAGACCTCCGTAAGAAAAATAAAAAGATTATATCAAAAATATCATAAATATGAAATTAGTGGTTGATTTTATGTTAAAATCGGTTTTATTGTATTTGTTGATATTTAAGTCAATTTTAAAAAAGTATATATATAGAATGAGATATGTTTATGTGTAAGTTTCTTATAACTCTTTAAGTGAGTTTAAAACCAATGACATAGTATGTAGTTAAGTTAGTTTTTTTGGAAAAGTTCAAAAAAATACTTCAAAAATAATAATATATATATATGTTTATTATATATTTCGTATAGCAAAAATTTAATATAATTTATAAGTTGATTAGACCAATAATTTATTATTTATTATATTTAGGATTCGAAAATACCCGAATTCAAAATACAAACCGAATCAAAATACACAAATCATATTATGCGATTTACCCAAATTTATTTAAAATTATAATTATTTTGATTATATATATATAAATAATTGTTGTAAACATATTCTAAATATGTAATATAAGATTTAAATTTTAGTAGAATTGCAATTTCTTCTTTTTTGTTTATAATCGAATCGGAAATCAAACTCGTTAACAAACTATTTTTTTTTTATTGTTTGATATTTTTAACAAAAAAAAATTTCAAATCGTTTTTAAATTCTTAATAATATTAATTAAATCTGTTTGTTTTGATTTAAATAAAATTTTAAAGGTAGTTTTTATAAAAAAAAAACTATGTAATAATGTATTTATGTGAATTACATATGTTTATTTTGTTTTTCAAATATTTTTTACATAAATTTTTTAATATTTTTTATTTATTTTTGGAGAGAATTATAATATTTCCTTATTTGATTTTTCGTAATTAAATGTTCAAAAATATTTCCTTTTATGCCCAATGGCATAATGTGTAATTTAGTGTGATTTTTTGGAAAATTTCAAATCGCACTTCAAAAATACTAATATAGACTAGGATTTAACCCGTGGTACACCACGGATTTATGTTTTTTATAAATAATTTTATATATATACAGTTAATTTAGAAGTTTGTAATATTTTTCTCGATTTGTAAAATAAATAAAAATATTCGAATTTCTAAAGAGTATTTTGTTCTTTTATTGTTTATGCAAATAAATATAGAGAAATTCACAAAACTACACCCTTTCAATCATTCTTTCACAAAACTACACCTAATTCAATATTTCCACAAATTTACACCCTTTCAAAATTTTAAAAGCTTGATTTACCCTTTTCAAAATTACCAAAATTAAAATATTTTCATTTGTGTTCGCTAATTAGTGTTTAGAAATAGTATTAAGGGGTATGATTGTGTGGATAGAGTTTATTTGAATTTAATTTTGAGTGTTTAAGTGTAGTTTTGTGAAATATTTTTGAAATGGTGTAGTTATGTGATTCTCCCATAAATATATAATGAGAATTATATTTTATATAGCAAAATCTTAATATAATTTGTAAGTGTGTTTATTCCAAACTATTATAAACTATAAAAATTAGGGATGGGCAAAACTTCCGGATCCGAAATACCAAACTCAAACCAAACCGAAATCCCCAAATCAATACCGATTCTAAAAACAAATAACTCGAATGTATAGGGAAATTTACTACCATAATACCCGAAATCGAATCTGAACCGAACTCAATTTTGTAGAACTAAACTAAACTACTCTAACTACCCAAAAATTATTTAAAATAATAATAGTTATAATTATATTTGAAGTACATAATTGGAACCAAACCGAAATTAAAGAACCGAAACCGTTCCAAAAATAAATAACCCGAACGAATTGAGAAATTTACTACCTGAAAACCCTAAGCCAAAACAAATTTCTAGATTTGAACCCGAATTACCCGAAATTTGTTTATGATAAAGTTTAATCATTATTTTCAAACTTCTTGTCATTTATCTAGAATTTTTCTAGAAACTGAACCCGTTAATAAATAATTGTTATGCTAGTGTTAATTGATTTAAACAAACTTTATCTATGTTCAATATAGATGTTTATTAACATCTAAAATATTAATATAAATAGAAAATTATAATATGGACAATGATTATATATAAAAACTAAACTATATACTTTTTAAAAAATATATATATTCTGAAATTTTTTATAGACCTCCGTAAGAAAAATAAAAAGATTATATCAAAAATATCATAAATATGAAATTAGTGGTTGATTTTATGTTAAAATCGGTTTTATTGTATTTGTTGATATTTAAGTCAATTTTAAAAAAGTATATATATAGAATGAGATATGTTTGTGTGTAAGTTTCTTATAACTCTTTAAGTGAGTTTAAAACCAATGACATAGTATGTAGTTAAGTTAGTTTTTTTGGAAAAGTTCAAAAAAGTACTTCAAAAATAATAATATATATATGTTTATTATATATTTCGTATAGCAAAAATTTAATATAATTTATAAGTTGATTAGACCAATAATTTATTATTTATTATATTTAGGATTCGAAAATACCCGAATTCAAAATACAAACCGAATCAAAATACAAAAATCATATTATGCGATTTACCCAAATTTATTTAAAATTATAATTATTTTGATTATATATATAAATAATTGTTGTAAACATATTCTAAATATGTAATATAAGATTTAAATTTTAGTAGAATTGCAATTTCTTTTTTTTGTTTATAATCGAACCGAAATCAAACTCGTTAACAAACTATTTTGTTTTTTATTGTTTGATATTTTTAACAAAAAAAAATTTCAAATCGTTTTTAAATTCTTAATAATATTAATTAAACCTCGTTTGTTTTGATTTAAATAAAATTTTAATGGTAGTTTTTATAAAAAAAACTATGTAATAATGTATTTATGTGAATTACATATGTTTATTTTGTTTTTCAAATATTTTTTACATAATTTCTTTAATATTTTTTATTTATTTTTGGAGAGAATTATAATATTTCCTTATTTGATTTTTCGTAATTAAATGTTCAAAAATATTTCCTTTTATGCCCAAAGGCATAATGTGTAATTTAGTGTGATTTTTTGGAAAATTTCAAATTAGTACTTCAAAAATACTAATATAGATTTTAATTTTAATATTAATTCCCGATTCACAAAAACCAATTCAGTTATCAAAAACCCAAATCTGAAATCTCCTATCGATCTGTCTCGGCGGAGAATTTTCCCGGTGGTCGTGGAGGAAACTCCGTTCCGTCGTCTTCCTCCTCCTATTTATCAATCAGAAGATCTTTAGCATACGCATACTCTCCTTGAATCTACTGTAAGTTCTTCTTCCCCTCTTAATATGCTTTGATTAGTCGTATTAGCTAGTGTTTGATTTTGATTAGTGAGTATCTAAACAGATGATTAGCGGGTAAACTCGTATAGTCTTATTCCTTTTTCTTCGTTTTTCCGCTCATCTGATTTCATGGTGTTCCTAAAAATTATAGAGATTAGGGTTTTGTTTGATCGCAGGAGATCAATGGGCACTTTGGTTAGTTCCCTTCATATCATATTTGATTGTATCACTAAACTATTTGCTGTTATTAGGTTTTGAAACTCAAAAAAGAGCATCAAGAGTACACAGGGAGCTAATCTTAGATGGTGGCTCTGAAATTTTAAAGCAAGGTTTTGGAACCAGTGTACTAGTATCCAAAGATAGGATTCTTGGTGTGAGTATGAAAAGAAGACCAGGATTAAACTGTGAGCAATTATATTAGAAAATAATTTCATTGAGCTTCCATTTTAGTTATATCCGTATTCGCCGCCACCACTTTGCTATATCTGATATAGCTTAAAATCATTATGTTCTGCAGATTCAAACGTAGACGCAGACAAGGATTTAGATAATTTTTTGAGTAAGCTGCTTGCTTCCTATGAGCTCGAGAGGAGTGTTGGTGTCAAGCTTTTTGAGGAACCCTTGCATATCAATCCCATTGATAAACATATGCTTTCTCTCCCTGAATTTCCAAATGTTAGAAGAATGGGCTTGAAGGCATGTGGGAAGAAGACATCAAACCAAAGGTCTGCGTGGTCATATGTAGAGAATTTGTTAAAAGGGGTCAACAATAATGCGATTCGGAAAAATAGACAATTGTCACCAAATCCACCAGAGGATCAGTTTACATTCCATGACAGAGATTTTTTGCTTCGAGGAGATAAACAGTCTAGAAAGGTTGATCAAGTTAAAGATTTGAATGTTTGTTTTAGATCATCAGTGGCCAACAATAGTGATAATGTTATAACTAATGCATCTCTGTCTAATGTGGGAACTGTACACGCTGGTAGCCCTTTCAATGGCTCGGTGCAAAAGAGTTCCTGTGAAGATTCTGGCGTCCATGTGTTTCATTCAAGACCAGATGGGAATGCAGATAATCGTGTGGACGATAGCATCACAAAGGGAAATTCAGCTACGCTAGAGGTGAATGTAGATATGCGAACAGAAGGAAATGAGGTAGTTTCTGTTTGACTGTACATTACTTCTAATTAACTTATCCATACCTCTTGTTGGTCACATTTGTTACGAGTTTGTTTATGACATAGGCGGAATATGCATCTAGAGAAGCTGCAAGAATGAATCATGCTCCTGTAGAAGAGGATATCATCTCATATCAGCAAGGTATTATAACTTCGATTACTTGAATACTATAGTGAAATCTGAAAAACTTAACAAGCTAATTAACTTATCTCCTAATATTAAGCTGTCATACTCTATTAACAATCTCAATTTAACTTGAAAACTTAGACCGTTATTTTGCCTGTAGATGAATCATCGAAATCTCCGAACAGAGCTCCAGAACAATATAACACAAAGGATGGATCATTTGAACATGCAGAGCAAATTCAAGGGAAACATGGAGAAGAAAATGACAACACGGACACTGCTTATGGATCTCAGGTTAGTTCCTCATCGTTATCTATTCACATGTGTAGCCTTGAATCCTTAAAATGAGTCAAGGCCAATTCATCTTCACGTAGTCTCACTTGTTAGTTTCAGTACAATTTTTGCTATACTTATCGTTTTGCAAATCCCTCAAATGTATATGAGAAATGCTTATAACTTTGTCAGCAGGAAGACCACATTTATTCTGACAAACAAACAAGTAAACGAAGGAAGAGGCGGTCTTGTTATAGCAATATGAAACAGCGAAGCAAAACCATGCATGATGAGAGTCAAGGGGACAAGCAAATGAGAACATTGTCACATGAAAATGAAGCAAAGAAGCAGACCAACAGAAAATCCAAAGATGGAGAGGAGAAGAAACAAAAGAAAACTGTAACACGTGAGGGTACTCAAAGAAACTAAACTCCACTACTCATGTTTCAAAGCTCTATCGTTTGTTAATACTAAACCACAACACTTTGTTTTTGTTTTGCAACTCTCAAAGCTGCTGGTACTAAATGCAAATCTGGCGTTAGACGAAGTACAAGGATTAAATCAAAACCACTTGAATACTGGAGAGGTGAAAGTTTCTTGTTTGGGCGCATTCATGAGAGTAACTCACTTATACATTCTTTTTCACAATTTCGATTGCAATCCAAAGTGTTTCTCTCTATTCATAACAATTTATCTATTGTTTGGCAAAGATCTGACTACTCTTATTGGTGTAAAGTATGCATCACCGGATAAAGGCGACAAAGGAAAGAGAGTTTTGAAGGTGAAGTCATTTGTATCTGATGATTACAAGGAGCTTGTTGATTTAGCCGCCATGAATTGAAGAATCTCAACCTTTGGAGGTAAGTGAATCAAACCTAATCTTGTCTTGTACATAACTTTTACTAATTATGTTCCGTGTCTATATACAAGCATCACTTGTGTCCAAATTTATCACTTGAGAGTTTCAACTTTCGATTGGTTTCTTCCATTTGGAAAAATAAAAATAAAACGATGCTGTGATATATGGTCATGACGTACTTTAGATCTTTGACTGTAATTAAATATCATTTGTGATATGACCAATCATAAATTACTTGACTAGTCTCTACTTGTCACTTTATCAATTAAATACCTATTCAGATTAGTTTAATACTTTATTGTTTTACAATAAAACGTATTTTCTATGTTCTACTTGTTTGTTTTCTTAACTAATGATTCACTTTTTTGTATTTGTTTTGTTAAATGCGTTGACCTTATGCAACGATGCTTCTTCCCTTTGGGACATTGACAACTAAAAATCGTTGGTTAATTGTTTATTCTCAGCCAAACGCCGTGCCGTTTTGTTTCCTTTACTTCGAAATTTCCCAATATTTTTTTCTTTCGTAACACCGATTTCAAATAGAAACGATATTATAGAGACTAGAGAGAGAGTGGATGATCCTAATTTAGTTTTCTTGATTAATTCATCGGTGTGGAAATAAATGTGAACACATTAAATGCATAGGGATAAGTTCATGGACTTGGAGATGCGGTGGACCCTAATATTAGTATGCTAACTATTGAATGGCTATGTTATCCAATAATTAAACATGTCTTTTATCGTGTATAAATTCACACATGCGGCAAAATTCCAAAATCGATATATAAAAATATAATCCAATAATCATCCTTATTTATTGATATATAAAAATGTAATTAGCATAATATTAATTATGTTCACTAGCATAAAACAACAGTATTTAGTTGGGGTGGCTATTGGTTAGCACGTCTTTGTGAATAATTAAACCACATGGGAACACATGGTCGCTCATTAAACTATTTCGAATAATTTAAAATACCATGTTCTGACTTTTTCGTTTTGTGTTGTCGTATTTAGATCCCTACATCATATATACAATCTTTATCCTGTCCACTATTGTTTATTTTGATCTGTAATTAAATGTAACAATAAACACAAAAGAAAAGGACATTTGGAGTTTCGATTAGTTAATTAGTAACAATAGACAGTCAACTTTCATTTAGCTAATCAATGATTGCTTTATAAAACTGTTGGCAAATCCAACGGCCATCACATTATTTCAACATGTCCATGATTGGTACAACGTCTCCATCGATTTTAACCGTAACCGCACATTAACCGAACGGTACTCTGAGACTCAGTGACTATCTCCCGAATTTTCGTTACCTTATCCTTTCAATCAATCACTTTTTTAAAAATTACATTTACAGAACAATGTTCTATGTGTGTATGCACATAAATAAAGACTCCTAAAAGCTAACAGAATTTCAAAAACACGCAACTTTTCTTCTTTTACGAAAACAACGTAAAACTCACGTTTCTATACTTATTCGAATTCGCTATATAACAAATCAACCATATGCAATAAAAGTTGTGTAATCGTTATTTTAGTTTTATTTCGAGTTTATAGTTTCTAGAAGACTTTATCTCTCTATAAAGTGTCAACACTCTTCTCTCTCTCCCTCACATCATTCATATACCAATTTGATATCATCAAAGTTTAGTTTCTATGACAATGGAACTTATCCCTGATCTACCAGAAACCATAGCCCGCGAGTGTCTCCTACGCGCCTCCTTCAGACAATTTCCTCTGATCGCCTCCGTTTGCAAATCTTGGCAGCGAGAAATCAACCTCCCTGATTTTTTCCGACACAGGAAAGCTTCAGGACATAGTCAAGAGCTTGTTGTCTTGTCTCAAGCTCGTGTCGACCCGGTTAAAGAAATCGGATCCGGAAATTCCATCCCCACGCCCGTGTACCGGATCTCGATTCTTGAACCGGACTCCGGTTTATGGTTCGAGTTACCTTCTGTTCCAAGTAAATTCAACAACGGATTGCCTCTGTTTTGTAGATTAGCTTCTGTCGGGTCGGATCTCATCGTAATTGGTGGGCTTGACCCGGCCACGTGGCGGACTTCTGATTCGGTCTTTATCTTCAGTTTCTTAACATCCACGTGGCGCATCGGGAAGAGCATGCCAGGTGGACCACGTTCCTTTTTCGCCTGCGCTTCTGATTCTCAACGGAACGTGTACGTGGCGGGTGGACACGACGAAGACAAAAACGCGCTGACGTCAGCACTTGTTTATGACGTGGCAGATAACAGATGGGATGCTTTGCCTGATATGACACGTCAGCGAGACGAATGCGCTGCTATATTCCACGCTGGCAAGTTTCACGTCATAGGCGGTTACGCCACGGAGGAACAAGGGCAGTTTAGTAAAACGGCTGAATCGTTCGACGTCAACACGTGGCGGTGGGGTCCACGAGAGGATGATTCACTCTCGTCAAAAACGATGACTACGTGGCCTCCGTTATTCGCTGCCGGTGAAAACGGAGAGCTTTACGCTTGTTGTCGCAGTGATCTAATGGTGTTATGTGATGACACGTGGCGTAAAGTCGGGGAGTTACCTGCTGACGTGTGCAATGTGACTTACGTGGCGGTAAAGAAGTCGGGGAAGGTAGTCGTGATCGGATCGGCTAAGTACGGTGAGCCAAGCGTAGTGTATAATTGGGATATGAGAGATTCTTTATGGGTAAAAATGGAAATAAATGAAAAATATGAAGGCCACGTTCAAGCTGGTTGTTTCTTGGAGATGTAGTAACGTTAATTGTTTTATTTGTACAAATATTCTATAGATTATTAGATGTTAAAAAAAAAAGGTTATAAGCTTGACTGTAAAAATTATTGTTGATCGAATTTTAAAATTTGCTTGTGTGTATGAAAGTTTATCGTTTGAATGTTACTAAATTAAGGGTAAATCTTATAACTTACATAATTCATTGTGGCCCAAATAGGCCTAAAAACTAAGTCGTTACTGTAGTGATCCATAAAAATTAAAAACACGATCATAAAACTTGTTCAAAGATACAAAAAAATGTCACGGAAGCACAAATTATTGGATAAAAGCCCATAAATAGTAAAATACAAAGGCCCATTTAAGATGGATGGAAATGAGACAAACAAGTGAACTTACCAGAACTTTTTGTCGGTGAGTCTGAATCCGAGGAATTGTTTAGAGAAATAAAAGAAACCGTTGGATCAAAGGGACCCACGAAATAAATGGTTGAGATCTAATATGAGATTGCAATAAATCCCACTTACCCGCATGAATATATTATTATATGGGGACCTCTCTCCTTAACTCTTGCAAGCTCACTTTGTTTTGGTTTATGTATAGAGTAAAAATACTCTCTTCTCTCTTCAAGGTATTAAATTAAAATATACAATTATTATATTGATACATGATTTTCCATCTCCCATTATGCATTTTTTTATAATTAAAAAAAAATCTAGATATTATACGTTTTAAGATACCAATAAGTATCTGACACTGGATAGGAAAAAAAGAATAATTAAAGGACCACATGTTCTTCGTAAAATATAGTAGTTCTCATCAATAAATCAAATAATTCAAGACTTTACGTATTAAACAAATGACCCCATTCGTCAATTTTTAATGAGATAAATTGGTACAAGTTATCTACGAGAAAACAGCTCAACTATATATATCCTTCTTTTACTTGCAATGTCATCTTCTATTGATTATATTTTTAAAAAAAATTTGCAATGTCATCTTCTATTGATTATATTTTTAAAAAATTTAGATAGTTCAGTATCATACAGTGTTATGGCATTGTCAATGTTTTACTATAAACATAGAGTCGAGATGTCACCAAACTTTGTTGAGAGCTTGTTTGCCTTTATTACAAAAGAAAGATTATAGTTACGACAACGACGATAATCTAATCATATCGTGGAAAGTACGTAATTACGTTACCGTGTAATTAAAACCAATAGCTTCTTTTTTTAATTCAATTATTGTTTACTTTAACTAGTTGGATTAGTTTGAATCCTACGTTTACATCTCACCACTTTGATAATCTATGCCATGTATACATACATAAACAAAAAAAATACTAATTTTGTTATTACGTGGTCAATTTTCATATTCGTTAGCAAGGGAAACAAGAGGAGAGAAAGATAAAGCACGAGTGGTCACTACTCAGTACACACTACTGAGTACTGACTGATACGAAAATTAAATTTATTATTATCATCTTGTGTCGGAAATAATAATAAATGCTAGCAAAAAGCTACAAAAATCAAATAAATTTAATTTTTTATATATAAAAAGGCATTTTATCCGATGAGGGTTGCACACCATTCAATACACATAAACACATAAATGCTACATAGCCGATTGAAAATACTCTTTGTTATATCCTCTCATAATAAACTCTTCAATTTTTATTATTACTAGGAATGAATCCGCGATACTCGCGGGTTTTTATATTATTTGTTTTTTTTTATGATTCAAATAATTTTTATTTTCACGATTTATATTCTTAACTACCTATATAATGTTACATTAATTTTTATTTTCTGAATTTTATATTTTTGATATATTTTCACTAATCTTAAATAGTTTGTATATTCTTTAGTTTTTGTATTTTTTGTTAGTTTTGTATCACATGTTTTTTCTTGTGTATTATGATACTATTTACTTATATTGATATATTTGCTTATATGAGTGTCTTAATATATGTTTTATATTATTTGTGTATTTAGTGTCTTAAATTGTGTATTTTTTATTTTTTCTTTATTTTGCTTTCATGTTTTCTAACTAATTTTATAAATTTTGTATATTTGTATTCTATATGTTACTTATGTGATGTTGTTTTAGATATAGGGGTTTAAAATGATTTTATTTATTCAAAGCCCTATATTTTTTTAACAACATATATTTAAAAATTTTTATGTATTAATAACTTTTATGCGTTTGATATTGTAATATAATAATATTTTTAAATATTAAGTTGATATTTAATATGTTTTATGAATTAGTAATTAAATTATGACATCATATATATAAAAAATGAGGGTTTCTAAGTTTTCTAAGTTCTCTAAGCTTGACACATCATCATTTCAAATTTATTATCAATTTATTTATTAAATTCATTAATTTTAAAAAATTTATGTCACAATTTAATTACTAATTCATAAAACATATTAAATTTCAACTTAATATTTAAAAATATTATTATATTACAATATCAAATGCATAAAAATTATTAGTACATAATTTTTTTAAATATATGTTTAAAAAAATTATAGGGCTTTGAATAAATAAAATTAATTTAAACCCCTATATCTAAAACAACATCACATAAGTAACATATAAAATAAAAATATACAAAATTTATAAAATTAGTTAGAAAACATGAAAGCAAAATAAAGAAAAAATAAAGAAATAATAAAAAAAAATACACAATAAAATTTATAAAATTAGTTAGAAAACATGAAAGCAAAATAAAGAAAAAATAAAAATACACAATTTAAGACACTAAATAAACAAATAATATAAAACATATATTAGGACACTCATTTAGATAAAGCAAATATATGAAAATACATCAATATAAGTGAATAGTATCATAATATACAAAAAAAACATGCGATACCAAACTAACAAAAAATACAAAAACTAAAGAATATACAAACTATTTAAGATTAGTGAAAATATATCAAAAACAGAATTCATAAAATAAAAGATCTCCAATGATTGACATATCATCATTTCAAACTTATTACTAATGCGGATGAGCAAGTGGCTCAATGGTAGTCACATCGCATCTAATCGCATTACCGGTTCGAACATCGCCATTCTCGGTTGGGAGAGAACTACTTAGACACTAATTGATTAGATTATGATATAGTTTTTTTAAATTAATGAATTTACTAAATAAATTAGTGTCTAAGTAGTTCTCTCCCAATCGAGAAATGCGAGGTTCGAACCCCGGTAATGCGATTAGATGCGAGGTGACTACCATTCGCCACTTGCTCATCCGCATTAGTAATAAGTTTGAAATGATGATATGTCAATCATCGAGATCTTTTTATTTTATGAATTCTCTGTTTTTGATATATTTTCACTAATCTTAAATAGTTTGTATATTCTTTAGTTTTTGTATTTTTTGTTAGTTTGGTATCGCATGTTTTTTTTCTTGTGTATTATGATACTATTCACTTATATTGATATATTTTCATATATTTGTTTATCTAAATGAGTGTCCTAATATATGTTTTATATTATTTGTTTATTTAGTGTCTTAAATTGTGTATTTTTTATTTTTTCTTTATTTTGCTTTCATGTTTTCTAACTAATTTTATAAATTTTATTGTGTATTTTTTTATTATTTCTTTATTTTTTCTTTATTTTGCTTTCATGTTTTCTAACTAATTTTATAAATTTTGTATATTTTTATTTTATATGTTACTTATGTGATGTTGTTTTAGATATAGGGGTTTAAATTAATTTTATTTATTCAAAGCCCTATAATTTTTTTTAAACATATATTTAAAAAAATTATGTACTAATAATTTTTATGCATTTGATATTGTAATATAATAATATTTTTAAATATTAAGTTGAAATTTAATATGTTTTATGAATTAGTAATTAAATTGTGACATAAATTTTTTAAAATTAATGAATTTAATAAATAAATTGATAATAAATTTGAAATGATGATGTGTTGTTTTATAACTCCCCTCATTTTTTATATATATGATGATGATTGGTGGTTAGCATAAAGCATAAGCATCTTGTTATACGTTAAAAAGTGGAGATAATAAAAAAGAAGTCATGAGATATTAAAAATCCAACCTAATCGAATAAATTATTTAGTATACTGTCGAATAAAGTTGAGAACAATACTATCAAATCGATTCATATACCAATGATACTTTTTTATTCCATTTTAAATTGATTGTAAAATAAAAGTTTTTCTTTTGTCTTCGAATATTTTATCTTCACCCGATAGTTTGAGTCTTTTACACCTAGATAATTATTGAACACAGTGTGTAGGTCTTTTTTTAATTAAATATGACATATTTATTCTAACCAACTATTTAAAAGGATCAATTGATTTTCACAAATGTTTTTCTTATTTATATGAAATGTCACTATGTATATATTTACATGGTTCTATTATATCATAATTACTATAATATCTTACCATATCCACAATTCCATATATGCACAATCAGTCACTTTTTGTAAACTTTGACCAGAAATTAATGATATACTTAAGTTCAAACACACAGATTAGGTATAAAACCATTAGTGTATAATTGCACATTAAATAATCGAATCTTACCATGAATAAATCATAATTCACCTAACTAATTGTTGGCATTTGTCAAAATAAAAAAAAGTTCAACTAATTAAATTTATACCATCACGTACACAATTGACTACAAAACCATGTACTTCACAAAATCGGACGGACATTACGCATCGACTTACACGTGGTAGATATCTCTCGCCCTAAAATCAACGGTCAAGATCTACACGAGCGTTACTTTGCCTTCGTGTCAGATAACTTTCACCGTCGACTCCACGCGCCATCCTTATCAAAAACCCAAGAGGTATAGCATAAACTATGGTGCACCTTACCGTACCTGATCACACCTCTCAATAGAACCGGTCTTATAAAAATGACACGGTATCACTCTCTTTCTTCTCTATCGTAAGAAAAAATCTCTTCTCTCTCTTCTCTGTGTGTATTGTTTGCTCTCGAGAGATGGTGGCTTCAGCGATTCTCCCTGAGCTATGGACGGAGATCCTTGTTCCTGTTTGTGCGGTGGTCGGAATCGCCTTCTCTCTGTTTCAATGGTACATCGTATCTGGCGTTAGAGTTTCCGCCGACGCCGCCGCTTCGTCTTCTTCAGGCGCGGCGAACAATGGTAAGAACGGGTCCGGAGATTACCTAATCGAGGAAGAGGAAGGTGTTAATGACCAGAGTGTTGTCGCCAAGTGTGCCGAGATTCAGACAGCTATTTCCGATGGTAAAAGATTCTCAGATCTCACTGTCCTGTTCTTAGATCTAAGCTCTGTTTTTCGATTTTTTTCGTACTGGTGATAAAGTTAGAACCTTTATAGATTCTTAAGTGTAGATATGTTTAGATTTATCGGAAAGTTGATGACTTTAGGGATCTGGTTTTGGTGTTTGGTAACAGGTGCAACTTCATTCCTATTCACCGAGTATAAATACGTTGGTGTGTTCATGGTTTTCTTTGCTGCTATTATCTTTGTATTCCTCGGCTCTGTGGAAGGATTTAGCACAAAGAACAAGCCTTGCACTTACGACGACACCAAAACTTGCAAGCCTGCTTTAGCCACTGCAGCTTTCAGCACTGTTGCTTTCGTGCTCGGTGCGGTCACATCTGTGCTCTCTGGCTTCCTTGGGATGAAGATTGCCACGTACGCTAATGCTAGAACCACATTGGAGGCGAGGAAAGGTGTCGGTAAAGCGTTCATTGTCGCGTTCCGGTCAGGCGCTGTGATGGGTTTCCTTCTCGCTGCTAGTGGTCTGTTGGTACTTTACATTACAATCAATGTGTTCAAGGTCTATTACGGTGATGACTGGGAAGGTCTTTTTGAGGCTATTACTGGTTATGGTCTTGGTGGGTCTTCCATGGCTCTCTTTGGTCGTGTTGGTGGTGGGATCTACACTAAAGCAGCTGATGTCGGTGCTGATCTTGTCGGTAAAATTGAGAGGAATATTCCTGAAGATGATCCAAGGAACCCTGCGGTGAGTGCATCTTTTTAACTGTGTATGGTGATAACACTCTGCTTTGTTGTGTTTTTGAGAAGTTTCTGACTTTGTTTTGTTGGTTGTGTAACAGGTCATTGCTGATAATGTTGGTGACAATGTGGGCGACATTGCGGGTATGGGATCTGATCTCTTTGGGTCTTATGCTGAAGCATCGTGTGCCGCCCTTGTCGTTGCTTCGATCTCTTCTTTTGGAATCAACCATGATTTCACTGCCATGTGCTACCCATTGCTAATCAGTTCAATGGGTATCTTGGTTTGTTTGATCACAACTCTATTCGCCACCGATTTCTTTGAGATTAAGGCTGTTAACCAGATTGAGCCAGCATTGAAGAATCAGCTCATCATCTCAACTGCCATCATGACTATTGGAATTGCTATTGTGTCATGGGTTGCCTTGCCAACTTCCTTTACCATCTTTAACTTTGGGACACAAAAAGTTGTTAAGTTTTGGTAAGATCCTTCTTTGTAGCAAGTTAATCGTATGTTATGGTGCATTTTTCTAATTATGTTGCATGATTTTGAATTCCAGGCAACTAGGTCTGTGTGTTTGTGTTGGTCTTTGGGCTGGACTTATTATCGGTTTTGTCACAGAATACTACACTAGTAATGCCTACAGGTACAAAACTTCTTTCAACATATCTGATTACTAATTTTTTTCCAGCTACTATGACAAACTTCTAATGTCTCTATGTTCATGCAGCCCTGTGCAAGATGTTGCAGATTCATGCAGGACTGGTGCAGCCACCAATGTTATTTTCGGACTGGCTCTTGGTTACAAATCCGTTATTATACCAATCTTTGCAATTGCTATCAGTATATTCGTTAGCTTCAGCTTTGCTGCTATGTATGGTGTTGCTGTTGCTGCTCTAGGCATGCTCAGTACCATTGCAACTGGTTTGGCAATTGATGCTTACGGTCCCATCAGTGACAATGCTGGTGGTATTGCTGAAATGGCTGGAATGAGCCACCGCATCCGTGAAAGGACCGATGCTCTTGATGCAGCTGGAAACACCACTGCCGCTATTGGAAAGGTACGGAGCATTGCTTGCTTTAATCATTCCTATAGGTTGCCTTTGCTTTTGATGTAGTATATGATGTGAAACTATGGGTTTGTTCTGTACAGGGATTTGCAATTGGCTCTGCTGCGTTGGTCTCCTTGGCTCTGTTTGGTGCCTTTGTGAGCCGAGCAGGAGTCCAAACCGTAGATGTTTTGACCCCTAAGGTTATCATTGGGCTGCTTGTTGGTGCCATGCTTCCATATTGGTTCTCAGCAATGACAATGAAGAGTGTGGGAAGCGCAGCTCTTAAGATGGTTGAAGAAGTTCGCAGGCAGTTCAACACCATCCCTGGACTCATGGAAGGTACAGCAAAGCCTGACTACGCCACATGTGTAAAGATCTCCACAGATGCTTCCATCAAGGAAATGATTCCTCCTGGTTGCCTTGTCATGCTCACACCTCTCATTGTTGGATTCTTTTTTGGTGTTGAGACCCTCTCTGGTGTTCTTGCCGGCTCCCTTGTTTCCGGTGTTCAGGTATAAATCTATTCCCATTTCTCATGTTTATAACAATCTATTCTTACACATATACTCATCCATGTTTTTTGTTTAATATAAAACAGATTGCTATATCTGCTTCCAACACTGGCGGTGCATGGGACAACGCCAAGAAGTACATTGAGGTATATATAAAGAGCATTTCTAATGATCTTAAGTTAAAGCCATTTTTTAAGGGATGAGATCAAACCCTAAAGCATTGTGAGTTATTTTGCAGGCGGGTGTATCAGAGCACGCGAAGAGCCTAGGGCCAAAGGGTTCAGAGCCACACAAGGCAGCTGTGATAGGAGACACCATTGGAGACCCATTGAAAGACACTTCAGGACCATCGTTGAACATCCTCATCAAGCTAATGGCTGTTGAGTCTCTTGTCTTTGCTCCCTTCTTTGCCACTCATGGTGGTATCCTTTTCAAGTACCTCTGAACTCAATCCTGAGTAAAGAAGAAGATGATGATGATGATGATGAATTGATGATGTTGAATTGATGATGGAGATCGATTCAAAACTTTCTTGTTTACAATTCTTATTTTTGTTTTGCTTAGGTGGTTAAAGAACATGTTTTTTTGTTTATGGGGGACTCATTCAAAGAACCAACTAAATGATGTTTCTCTTTCCTTCATTGTCACTCTCTCTCTCTCTCTTTTATGCCGTCATAAATTAGAAATCCAGACAAGTATTTTGAGCCGTTACTTATCAGTTTTGGCTTAATTTGTTTTTGTCTTCTTCCAAATTTGAAACCATAGGGAATTATTAAAGAATTAGTCTTTTTGTGAGCTTTTGCTGAATAAAACGGTAAAACTATCCTCGTGACGTTATTACACCAACAAGTAACAACTAATGGTTAAAACAGAGCTTTACGTTCTTGTATATATATATTCCAAAACTATAGTCTTGTTTGGTCTGTTTGTCAATAGAAACTGTTAATAAAGCTTTTCCAAGATATTAAATCCAACTTTACTACTAAATTACTGTGAATATATATTTATGTTACATCTAAACATGCTAGAATCTCTGGGCCATAAATCTCTCTAACAAGAAGTAAAAAATGTTCATTTTGAAAAGAAGAAAGCGAATCAAAGAGGTAGGTGACTCTAGGATCGGATTATCTCTGTGGCTGATCAGAGGCAGAGGCTCCAACAGATGGTGCAGCCACTGCGCCACTTGCTGACCCGTTCTCAGCCGGTGGAGCCACTCCCCATTTACCTTCTGACTCAACGGGTTCAAATATATGAACTCCCCCGTCTGAGAGACCAACCGCAAACATGTTTGGTTCTTGTGGATGTGCCGCTATCACCAGTGGATGCACGTTTGAGTTGCTACACAAATCAAATAAGAAAAAGTTTCATCAAGGTTCTTCTTTCTAGTAAGATTCTTTTTGAAAGATTTAAGATTCCTCTGTTTTTCTTTTACCTGAGACTAGCTGGTAGATATGCAGAAGGGTTGACTCGGCAACGCAATCTTAGATTTGCAGAGCTAAACACGCAAATAGTTGCATCCATAAAACTTGCATAGACCAATTGGCTATCACATGAGAATGTGGCATGAGTGATCGGAGCCGATGATTCTCTCACTGGCCACTAAAATAACGCAATTGTATCAAATGCAATACATTGTTGATCTTGTAGAGAGAGAAGAGGCACTGTAACTCAAAATACCTGTTTCATGCATTCAAGTTTGGTTGTTTCGTAAATAGCAAGTTGTGTCTCGTGCACGACGAGGAAGTGAGCTTGATCTTGATGGAACTGAACACGCGTGTCTGAAGGTGCTGTGTTTGGTCTTCCCTGTGGAAGTGACAGAACCTTGCTTCTCTGCTTCTCCCATCCATCTGTGTTCCAAACACAAAGCTGCAACAAAACAAAATTGTTTAAACAGACTATTTATCTTATGTGATTGTTTCTACAAAAAGATGGTTTAAGGGCAGGAACCTGAGCATCTGCTCCTGAAGAAACCAACACATTTAATACGTTGGAGAAGGCAAGACCGGTTATTCTCTTTGAATGACCTTTTAGCTTACTCTTAACCTGCACTAGCAAACAAGGAACATCTTAACCTCATCCACAAACAAAACATTGATTCTTCTTCTCTGGAGATTTCAATACATTACCTCATCAACACGGACGTTATAAATCTGAATTGTACTATCATCCATTCCAATAGCAATGATATTATTATCTTGAGGATGGAAAGCAAGAAAAGTTGCAGCAGGAGGTGGTGGCATGAAAGTAGCCATTGTCTGCAAATGATTAGCCAAGAAAAGTCATCCAAAATGCATTACGCAAGACATCAAACCGTAAGCATTTATGTGTCCCCGTTACCTTAAATGTCATCATGTTAAATAAGGAGATCTTTCCTCCCGAGGCTGACATCACATATGAATCATTCTTGGATAAAGCAAAGCAAGGTACAGCTTCCTCGGGATTGTTTTCAGCAGCATCATTAGTCATGAGGATCCCACTTGCTGGTTGCCATTGCTGAGGCGGTAAAGAAGCTGTCGCCTACACGAATAAATCACGGAAAATCGAGGTCTAGGTATCAGTGACAATTATCATTATCTGACTAAGAAAAAGAGAAAGTCAGTCTAACCTTTCCAGTTGCGTTGCGGTCATTTCGCTGCCATTTCCATAAAAGATGAATAGCATTTGATGCCAAAGCCAAGATAGCGCTTCCTGAATTCGTGAAAATCAATCTCGAAATCTGCAAAAAGTCATCAGTTATATCGCCAGGAAACAAAACCATCTATATGTATACATTGATCAGAAAATGTATATTTTATTTACCTTGGCGACTCTCAGATTCTCAGGGAGTCTCAGTGACCTGCATTGAGAAGGCTCACTGACTTCAGTAAGCTTCCATATCTTAGACTTATCATTTGTTTCTTCTTTAATCACTGGCTTCACATCCACCATATTCCGTGAATCTCCATTCTATAAAAGGCAAGTGATGATGAATGATGGAAAGATGAAGTATAAATAAATGAAACAACAAAGAAAAACGTTATTTATTACCATTCCTTGAATGGAAACTACTTTAGCTGATCGATCTGCGAGTCCACAACTCGTTGCAGCAGCCGCTGCTGCTGCTATGCTGTTTATGGCAGGCTGCAAATGTAGAAATAAAGTGTTGAAGAAATTTATTCATTAGTCAAAAGAGATTAAAAGCTTAGCTTAAATTTTAAGTACCTTGGAGGATTCAGATGAAACATTGTCAAAAGTGTGCAATAGCCTTAGACCATCTGAGTTTGCCATAACTTTGATCACATTCTCGTTTCCAGACACAGCCAGGAGAGAGCCTTCCTTATTAAACCGGATACGTGGGCTTGCCTAGTTTAATATCAGAAGCGCAGTTTATGAAGTTAACTACAAAAGATTATCTAAAATATATCCAAATTAGGCTTTTGTTTCACGTACCTGGAGACCTCCATCTCCATCAATGGCAGTTAAAAGCTGTACAGAGTCCATATCCCAGAACTTAATGGAGAAATCATCACCAGCAGCTAAATAACGGTTTTTAGTTGTATCAAACTGCACAACACCGAGAGAGCGCTTGTGGAATCCTTGATAAGTTCTTTTAACAGCTCCTTCGCTCTCATTCCACTCAACTATGTAAGACTCTCCATCTTTACTCGTCCCACAGGAGAATAGCCTAGTACCATCGGCACTATAAGCCATTGTAGTACACCACCTACCAGGTGCATCATAGTCAACTCGAGAACCCATATTATCATACAACCATGCCTTGATTTTCCCATCAAGGGCTGTTGAAAATATGAACTTGAAGACAAGAAGAAAACAAAAATCAATAATTCTAAAACATGTAATGGAAGGGAGGGACATCAATGAATGAATAGGTCCGCTTACCTGAATGTTTTCCTTGTAGTGAGGACAGACAGAGTAAACCGGAGCTTCATGGCCTTCAAAAGTATGTCTCTTGCCACCTGTTGCAGCATCCCAGACCTTGATGGTTTTGTCATCACCACAGGTTATTACACATAGTTGCTTGTTTGGAGTCGAGAATGAAATATCGTTCACACCACCAACATGAGCATCAATCTAAAATAATCACAATATTACAGGAGAATCTCCAAGAGAAAAAAGAATTTCAAGAAAGAGAGGCTTGGGAACGTTGTGAGACCTCAAGGTGTTGCCTCATGTCTTCACCTCCGTGATAGGAGTATAGTTGTACTATGTGTCTTGAGTAAGCAACTCCTGAAAATTCAGAACGTCAGGCTAAGTTATATAGATACATTCTTGGAAACATGAATTTAAAGGTGAGTTATTTACCAAACAAGGAGCCGTCAGGACTCCATATCACACGGTTGACAGAGACGACAGGTTCTTTGACCAGAGCAGCCTGAAGATACATTTAATTCAACCACTGTAGATTCATAATATATATCAGTATTTTTATTGTTGTTATGCATTGACACCTGTAAGGGCATTGAACATTTACTCAAGTCCCAAACTTTGAAGGTCTTCTGTACTAATCTTTCCCTAGAACCAACTTCCCACAGCCCAATATCGCCTACATTTGTACCAACTGAGTACAAAACACAATCAAGTTAAGAAGTGTAATAACATATGTACCAACTGTTGATTATTATTATTGCAGGGATTCACATACACAGAGAAAAGACATACCTAGAAGCAGAGTCTGTTTTATTGGATGGAAATCCATGCTCATGGGAGATGACCCCTGAGTCAAAGTTCGAGCAACTGTTTTTGGCAAGTCATCAGGTGCTTTGAAAGCTGGGGTGTGACCATGGGACTGCCCTGGAAATGACATCGGTAACATGTTCACACCTAGATTCACTTCATCGGAGATTCCCATAGGCCTTGTTCTTTTTGAGACATGTTCAGAATCCGCTGACGGGTAGTCTAATGCAGCATTAGTTGGAGGAGTTCTAGGGTGCTTCAATGCCGCTATACCAAAATAGGAAAAGATTTCCATGTAAGCACATTGCATATATCACACAAAGCTCAATGAAGAAACACACATTTGATCAACAGCTAGTACCTGGGATCGATGGACCACCAAGAGCAATGGCTCCTGCTGAGACAGCTGGATGTGCAACAGAGGATGGACTAGACATCCAACCAGCAAGAGGCGTTGGAACAGGTGAAGCCGTTGGTTGAAATGGCTAGGGACATAGAGAAAATCAGACACTTGGTCTTAACAAAAAGCAAAATAAAAGACAGAGAAATGAACTTACCCCATGTGCGCCTAGAGGAGGAAACCCTCCAGCTTTAGGTAATCCTCCAAGCAATGGATTGTTCACAGGCGATGGAGCCCTTGCGCCATTTGGAGGGCCACACGAATGATCCACAAAAAGGGTCTTTATATCCGGATTTGGCCTTGGATTTTTACAAAGCTGATGTTGCCAATTTAAGCTGCAAATCAATCATGCAGTTCCAAAAGAAATAATGAGTTAATAACACCATCTTTAAAGTGAATAAGACAAAACAACTAAGAGACAAAATCAATAACCTTTGGTTGATTAAAGTCCTTAGCCTTGAGTTTCTAAGTGTAGGAAACTGCAATTTATCACGGAACAACGGATTCGCCTCAATCAACTTCTTGAGCTCCACCAACATGATAGCTCTTGCAGACTTCGTGTCCCCATACTTAGACAACTGTTCATTCTCCCTGAAAGTTCATCACACCCAAGTCACTTAATACAATGGCTAATATGAAATGCATTAAATGAATATGGCTTTTACCGGAAGTTCTCTAAAGTTAAGAGCTGTGTAATCTCTTTAAAAAGCTCCTCGTTAAAAGTCGAAAACACTTTCAAATCCTTCACTAGTATATCAACGGCCTTGGGACGCTCATGCCTATACAAAAACAATCACCAAATGAATCACAAATAAAAGTCTTTCTCTTTAGTTCGAAAAGCTCTGATAACTTACTTATCCAAAGCCTCAAGATACTTCTGCTTCCTTATCTCGAAGAATATCTTCATAGAGTATCTATTATCATCTACTTTAGTGAAGCCAGATAGATACTTCTCAACCTCATCCCAGTTACCATTATGCACCTCATCTTCAAAATACTTCATATTGAAGAAAAATCCAGATTCTTGTTCAAGCCTATAAATAACACACACACACACACACACACAAGCAAATGCCATTACCAAACAACACAATGAGCTTAACAAGTCAATTTCTGGGTATAAAGCAGCAGACAAAAAAAAAAAGGAAGACTTACTTGTGAACAGTCTCTTTAAACTTCTCTTCATCTAGAAACTGTAAGATCAAGAACACAAGCTCTCTACTTAGAGAAGACATGTTTCTCTTCTTCTATCACTCTCCTTTTGTGACTTTTTCAGCTCAGATGCACCACAAGACCCACCAAAGCTATCACCAGATCTGAGTTTCCAGATTATTAAAAAAATGAAAACTTTGGGATATAATAATTTACTTAACATTTATCTGAAATAAATTATCCACAAACTTCGCATCTCTCCAGATAACGAAAAATCAGGTTAATTTTTAGGTCTTCCTAGAATTGGCGATGGAATTAAATTATACTATATTAGTGTTTTTTAAAAAATAATCTCTTTTTATTACACGAATTAAAAGTAAAATAATTTGAGCAAAAGGGGAAATGAAAAAAGCATAATACCCAGAAAAAGCTATGGAGAAATAAATTAAAAAACAAAATCGAAACAGCTTGATTCCATTAACAGAGACAAAGTTACGAAGCGTGAAGCTTACTTACCATGAAGAAAGAAAGAGATCGAAGAAAGGACCAAACGTTTCCTCTCTCTAGATTTTGATGGGATTGATTTTTGGACTCTTTTTTTTCTCTCTCTCTCCGAAAAAAGGAAACTTGAAAGAAAGATAACAACTTTTCTTCTCTCTCTTCGATATTATTTATATAAAGGGACATTAAAACTTGCAGAAATAGTGATTTTAATAAGAGAAAGTAGTGACAGATAATTGGATGCTGATAAGTAAACCACCCTATCACTCTAAAAAAAGATAACAGCAATAAGCAAGACTGATAAGTAACTCCGCTTATAGGTAAGACTTGATCGGCTACATTTTTCGACGTTATCGGCTCGGAATATTTAGTTGCCAGCTTTACTACACGGAGGTATAATCCTCTGCATCGCGTTTAGTATACACCTGTGTTGAAAACCGTTGATTTTGAAAGATGGCGAAGAGGTTATAGATCTAGCGGCTAGTGTTGAATCATTAAATGGTGTCAGATTTGACTCAGATCCCTCGTGGCAAGACAAATGCTTTTTTATTGGTCGAGTATTTACCCTTGAGTTTGACTAATATTTACGGTTTATGACATTGAGCTAAATAATTAGTCTTTGAGATGACGGTACTCATAGAACATCACGTGATGGATAAATAATGTTTTGAGTCAGTAATTGCTTTAAAATGTTTCACTATTGTCTTTTTTCTTTTTATTTATAAAAGTGAATATTCTTGCATTTATTTCCATGTTCATTATATTAGAGAGCATTAATCATTGTATTATTGTCTTATTGATAACAATTACTGTTTTTAACCTTTTCATTAAAACTGAATTTATTGTAATGATATGATTTGTTAACGTATTGTATACTCCCTCCGTTTTTTAAAGTAAAATTCTACAGAAAAAAAAAATTGTTTTGAAATATAGAATTTTCTAAAATAATTGACACACATTTTCCTATTATGTTCTTACTTATATCTTTATGATTTAACACGTTTAAATTTTATCAATCATAATAACAATAATAAATGAGTTTATAAAAGTCATTTTAAAGAACTCGTTAATTTATGATTTTTCTATAAAATCCTACATTAAAAACGGAGGGAGTATTGTATTTTTATATGTTTATGTGCAAGGAAACTACTTGTTTTTATCTTATATTTGAGTTTTTTGTCAACATTTGGACCACAAATGACCGGCCTATTAGCTATTCTTACACTGTCGTAGACGCTGAAATTCGATCCCGGGTGGAGTGGTGTTACATGCCATGTGGACTTATGTCTGCAATAGGCGAAGGTGACTTCCCATATTTGAGTTTGAGATCCGGAGGAAATTAACACAATATTAAATGTTTAATCAACTTTGTTATATTTATTGCTAGTCTTTATCTCTAAATTGACGAATTTGTTAATAAGATTTAGAATACACTATTGTACTAGTGGTTGGGATACATAATTATGTACCTTTTTTTTTTTGTCAACTCATAATTATGTACCTTAGAAGTAATTAAAATACATAATGAGAGATTAATATATATATATATATATATATATATATATATATATAATAAAAAAAAACTGAACGTGTTTACAAAATTCAGAAGAAAAAAATAGTAGCGGACATGTTTGACCAACAAAAAACTGAATGTAATAAAATTACGAAACTGTTTAATACTATGTGGGGGGAGATTTCAATGAAGGATGGCTAATTAATACGAGACGTGTATTTTAATGTGAGTGGTGTATTTGGGGTCACAAGTTTTGAGTTTTTGACCACATGTAAAGTGAAACTAATTAATAACGTAACTTTATAAATATTTTACCTCCAAATTCAACATATATAAACCAATATATTTACAAATATAGTATGCGTATATTTATGGATCTTTAACAGCATTAAATTTCCTTAAAAGAATCGTAACCATAAGTATTTACTCCATACTAATAATGGTTAACTTTTAATTGTCAGATAACAGGGGACATATAATGACTCCACTTGTATTCGTTACTATTGATATCTTAATAAATAAACAAACTTTATTTAAAAACGTAATTATCTAACAAGAAATAAAGATTACGTAAATAACCAAAATTTAAGTGTTTTAAATCTGGTTATTGATGGGTGGTTGCATGGTTTCTTTTATAGTAATTAATAATATAAATACGCTCCGGCCAAAAAAAACAACATGCGCGTGGGTCCCACATAGGGCATGTCCGTCCAAAAAGTCTCACTCACGAGGTAAGTGACGTTTTTGATTAATAAAGCTGAGCCTTAATTAGTTATGTTTATATTATTTCCACCATTTACTAATAAAAAGTGAATAGTAACTTAAAATAAATACTTATAAAAGGGAGATGAGGTGTTAGAGATTGGTCACTGTCCACTTATGTCTGTGTCCCTTTCTCTTACACGTTTACATTAAAATTGTTTAATTGCTTTTCTGTTTTCCATTTTATTTATTTGATTTGCAATATATTGATTGCAACTTGCAAAAGCGTATAACAAAATCCCCAGCTAAATTAATTTGGCAATTACGTTGAATATAATTAAGATGGACTCATTCTTGTAGACTTGTAGTATATCCACTAAAAGTGTAAATCTGTTACTACTATTTTTTGTCAAACATTTTTCTAGGTAACGCACTTGACAAAATAAAATTATCATTTTGTTTACAATATTTTCTTGCGTTGATAATAAAATATCACAGGTTAGAATATCATAGATTATTTCTGTCAGGTGAAAACTACTTTTTCAGAAGTAAATAAATCAATACTCACAGTTCTCAACTATAAAGCTGATTAGAATTTTGAATATTGTACTTTTTTTTTTTTTTTTGAGTTTTATGCTATTGGTAAAAACAAATACTTTTTTATTCATGACAAATATTTGTTTTAGTGAATAAGTTGTTGGGCTTTATATGTATTTAAAATAGGTGGTTGACGAGAATAACGAGGCTTTCCACAATATATACTCTCCACCATGACCTGTGCACGTCTCTATTTCCAAAGGATTAATAAACTATTGTATAATTGTTTTTTTTTTGTATTTTAATCCTTATAAATCCAGATAAAGGAATCATAAATTCATCACTATATGATCGACAAAATCGCAAGATCCCTTTATACCATGTTCAATGCGTGAGATTTAAATGCACACTCTCCTAAGTTGGTTTGTTTTTTTTAAACTTTTTTTTCTCATTCAAAAAAAAAAAGAAAAGTGAACCAATCCGCCACGTGTCAGTGAGGCCTGCGACTAGTCCAAAAACCGCATCAGAAACAAGAGGAGTAAGAACCCAATTTTTGTTTTTTAGTGGGCCCAACTCTTAAAAACTCAGTTAAAAATGTCGATAATCATGCTCTTAAACTGGATCGTTGTTAATTAAGTATGTTAGAACATTAACATGTTAGATGTAAAGAAAAAAATCTTTTAAAAAAATTATTTTGTTTTTTTTTTTTTTTTTTTGAAAAAAAGAACAAGTTGTGGGTTGCCACGTGGAAATGGGACCCGCAATTAGTTCAAGAACTGCATCTTGTATTAATTTTTTTGAGGTGAAATTTGGGATTAGCGTTGGGTCCCACCGATTAAGAAGAAGTGGGACAAGAGGTATGATGTTAATGCTTAATATCAGTAGACTTTAAAAAAACCTCTTAAAATCTTTATTTTTATTTTTTTTCGAAAAAAAATAAAATAAGACACAGACCAATTGCGGACCGCCACGTGACAGTGGGGCCCGCGAATAGTTAAGGATACACCTTTTAAATTAGATTTTTTCGGGGTGATTTTTTTAAAAAATGGTGGGTCACACATCTTAGACCATCTTTATAGGGCTCCATGGAGGACTTTTAACATGTGGGCCCCACAAATTAATTAGAAGTCTTAACCCAAAACTCCTCTTTAAGAGTTGGCTCTTCACTGTTTCTTCCCCTCCGACACGTGGCGGTCCGCAATTGGTCAATTTTTTTTTTTTAATTTTTGAAAAATAAATAAATAAATAAATAAATAAAAAATTTCCATGAATCTTTTGTTGACTCCACCTATAAAAATGCTCTAAGAGGTGGTGTAAGATATGTTGATGTTAATGGTCTTAGAGCATTAATATAGGTAAATGTTTAAAAAACCTCTTAAAATCATTATTATTATTTGTTTAATTATTTTTTGGAAAAAAAAAAAAATAGAAAACGGACTAATCGCAGGCCGCCACGTGACTGTGGGGCCCGCAAATAGTAAAAGAACCACCTCTTATATTATATGTGTTTTGTTAAAAACTGTGGGTCCCACAACTAAAAGGTGATGGAAGAGTTGTTGATATTAGATCATCTCCAACAGAGAAACCCACAAAATTTCTTAACTATTCACTGGGATCCATGAACATTTCGTTTAAAAAAAAAGAAAAATAAAATAATTATAAACGCATCAATCATGGGTCGCCACGTATCCAAATGGCCCACTAAATAGTTAAGATCTGGATCTTAAATAGGAAATATAAGATCCAGATCTTAACTATTTAATGGGCCCCACCTGCTAAGATCTCTTTAAGAAACACCACTGGATATGCTCTTAGACCATCTCCAACAGAGAAACTCACAAAATTTCTTAACTATTCATTGGGACCCATGAACAGTTGGTTAAAAAAAAAAGAAAAAAATATATTTAAAAACGCATCAATCATGGATCGCCACGTATCCAAATGGTCCACTAAATAGTTAAGATCTGGATCTTAAATAGGAAATATAAGATCCAGATCTTAACTATTTAATGGATCCCACCTGTTAAAATCTCTTTAAAAAACACCAATGGATATGCTCTTAATGGTCTTAGATTTGTGCATAAATGAGTATACAATAAAAATTCTTCTAAATTTATCATGGCACTAGTATTAAAGTGTATACCCTACTTCTACTATTTTAGTTTTCCAAAAGGGGTTTTATAATTTATTTTGTTTAACCAAAAGTAAAGTAGAATCCCCCCTTGTACGTATATATATGTTAACTTTTTAGTTAAAAAAACGACAATAGTAAACGTTACAATAGACCCATACACACATAAAGCAAGATCCCACTAGGTTTGCTCATTTTCCCACACCGTGATTGATGGTCACTCTCCATTGTCCACACTTTCTTGATATACTATACAAAACCCACTCCCATCATATTATATAAGAAAACAAAATGAAATATTCACAACAAATTTAGTTTATGTGTTCACTTTTGACCATAGCTAGCTAGGATTTTCACTTTCATCAAACATTAGTCCTTCTTTACGTCTCAACTAACTTAACGACGAAGCCCTCTACTTTCAAAAAGACAAAAATACCCCCCGCCACTCACTTTCCTTTTTTATATATATAACCACGCGCACACAAACACAACAAACCTTATTACACACCATTCACATACACACTTAGGAATCAAAACAATCTTGAAATGGATTGGTTTTCTTGGCTCTCGAGAACAAACCTTGAAACTAGTCTAATCCAACAATACTCCATTTTCTTCACAAACAACGAGCTAGAGCACGAAGACATTGCTTACTTCAACCACGAATGTCTCCAAAGCATGGGAATCTCTATAGCCAAACACCGTCTAGAGATCATCAAGCTAGCTCGTCAAGATCGCAACAAATCTCCTCTTCTCACCTCTAAATCTATCTACAAAGCCGTGGCTGCGATCAAGAAAACAAGCAAGTGTTTGTCTAATCACGTACGTGCATGGATAAACAACCGTGAAGAGGAAGAGTCTTCACAATCTCAAGCTCTTGTGTTGGTGCCTAAGAGAACTAACACCAAGAAGTGGAGAGGTGGGTTTTTGAAGAGGAGGAACAAGAGATGTGTGATGCCAAGTAATAATGGTAATGGTGTGTTAGAGAAGCAAGAGAGGTTGTTGTTAACAAACGGCTCGACTCCTTATAGAGTCGATAGCTTTGATTATAGTTTTAACGAGGAGAAGCTTTATAATGATGAGCAAGATCGTGAAGATACTTGTGTGATCGAAGAAATCAAATGGGATTCTATGTTTCAGAATTTGAAACCTAACTAAAAGTCTTTGCATGTTCTGTTTTTTTTTTTACTTTTAAGGTTGTTTCTTGGAATTAGATTTTATGGTGAGAGATGAGGTTTTTTAGGTTCGTTATTTCACCATATGGATTTTTGAAATTTTTTGCATATGTTTGGTAGGAGTGTGTGTGATGATTATTATGTGTTGTTATGCTGATTAATTATGATAATTAGCAATTAAAAACTAATTAGGAGTTGAGTGGAGGTGTGTGGGTCATTGTAATGAGTTTGTCTCTTCATTCTTTGCTTCTTGCCAAAGTCTCTGTTCCAGTCAATACTTCTTTACAGCTTTTTACATATTTTAAAGTATACCAATTTTACCTTTTTTCTATAAATAAACACAAATTACTTGGAGACTGTGATTATCATGTGTTGTTCTAATTCGTTTTATTAATTAACAATTAATCAAAGTTAGAAATTGAAAGTTAGAAGTAAAGGTCAATGTAACGAGTCTCTCTCTATTCTTTGCTATTTTGACAAATTCTCTGTTCCACTCCAAACTTTTGCAAATCAAAAGTTTACTTCTTTTACTATCTTTCTAAACATTTTTATTTTTTTTTGGTAACACACAACACAAGCATAACCATGACACAGCCTTACTGATCTTGCTCTTGTATTTATATCATTGGGCCTTTTTCACATGTAACGGTCCATGTAAACCCGATGTGCATGTTACGTGCCATCCATGAAAAAATTATATTCGGTTTAATTAGTAGACTATGCTTAACCGGAAAAGTCAATATTTCAATTAAACTAAACCGTATTTAACCGTAATCTGTTATCGTCGTCACCATCTTAAGAGCATCACACTCAAAAAAGCCCTAAAAATCCTTCAAGGAGCAAAGCAGCCAAAATCAATGGCGCTTCATCTCGCAAGACGCCGACAAAGATTCACAACGAACCCATCTCTGATTCGCTTCTTCTCCAATTCCTCTTCGGATCCATTTTCCAAAGACTTCACTGCATCGGGAGAAAAACCATCAAAGTCTCCGTCTTCTTCTTCGGAGTTCTCTTACTCTTCGCCTTACACAGACATTAAAGCCACTCTGGAGAAGAAATTGCAGAAACAGCAGGAGCAAGGAAGAAACCCATCCGCTAGATCCAATGCTCAATCTCAGAATCGCGGAACGAGTAAGTTCTCCGATCACAAGTCACCATTATCTTTACATGATCTAGGTAAGAAGCTCGCAAACTATGAAAGGAGACCCACTTTCTCTCCTTCGAGAGATTCACAGTCTCGGCCTCAGATTTCATTCGAAACGGTTTATAAGCAGAGCGTTGTGCCAAAATCTGCTGACCCTCGAAATCGAATAGGCCAATACAAGAATTCTAATAAGCTATTCGAAAAGTCAAGTTTCAAGAACACTTTGAATACGATATCCGACAAAAACGTTAGCTGGAATGGATTGAAGGAAGATGTAGCAGAGGAGATGAAAAATGAGTTCTTGAGTTTTTACAGTGTAGATGAATTGGGAGAGAAGCTAAAGATTCTTAGGCCAGAAGGAAACAAAGAAGAAGGATGGTTCTCTTTGCAGGAGTTGAATGAGAGGTTGGTTAAGCTAAGGCAAGTGGAAGTTAAAGCGGCTCAAAACCGTCCTGGAAAGTTGACGGCATACTATGATGCTATCGGAATATTCAAGAATGAGAAAGACAAATATAAAGGTATCTGATGAATCTCTATGTGTTTATTCAGATGATCTTTTGCCGCAAGGATTCTCCTTTTTTGCTTCTAACTCTTTATTGCCTGTTAGCTTCTTTTATAGGGTCAAGTTTATGTGATGTTTATTTGTTGGTCTTTTGCTTAGGACTCTAGCTGTTGAGATCTGGGTTAGGATTTTTTGTTTTTTTAGCTATGTTTTGCTTGTCGGAAACGACATTTATGTCATCTAAGGAGGTTTGTTTGTCTGCAGAGCAGAATAACGACCTATTGGGCTTAATGGGTTCTACCCCTGAATACAAGCATTATCCTCCAAAAGAGGAACTAGTTGAAACTGTAAGTTTTTTTCCCTCTTAGACCTTAAAGCTAGTAGCTTGTCAATCTAATAGTCGTAAACAAAAAAGACTTCTTTGGTTTGTTTGGATATCTTTCGTCTATGATGTTTTCATTTTTGCTCTGTTGTGACCACTAAATTAACTCTGAGTATTGATATGTTTTCGTATGTGACTACTGCATCCACAAAGTACTTCCACACAGATAACTTGTCCTCTGCGGAGAAGATGAAAATCGAGCTCACGAAAGTCAAGGACGAGTTCAAGATGTCGGAATCAGATTGTGGTTCTGCACGCGTGCAAGGTAAATTCTACATAAGGCCAATGGTTCTGATCAATGTTGGCCTTAGCTATCAGAAGGATTATATTTCTTCAGACAGTTTGTGGTTTAGATTGTCTTGTGATGTATTTGGTCTATCCTCCTTGCAGTGGCACAACTCACTACGAAAATCAAGCATTTGTCCTCTGCTCTTCACAAAAAGGTAAACTTCCAAAGTTGTTTTCTCTATATTCTTATGTAAAGGAAATGTCATACCTTTGTGGCTGCATAACCGTAGGACAAGCATTCGAGGAAGGGACTTCTAGGAATGGTGCAGAAACGGAAGAAGCTGTTGAAATATCTAAGACGAACAGACTGGGATTCTTACTGCCTCGTCCTGTCAAAACTCGGCCTACGTGACAACCCTGATTACAAGTGCTAAGCTTTAATCCGTGATTCGGTCACCACACTCTTTTGGTTCCGGCAAACAATTGTGTGTGAGACTTGGCTGTTCAAACCCTGTTATTAGGCATTATACCCTCTAGGGAAGAAAGTGGCTCTACTTTGTTTTGTTCTCTCACTCCATTGTTTTACTTTGAGCTCTTCAATCATGCATTTGCTACAAAGAATGGAGAGTTTTGGATCTCTTCCATTGATGTTTAACATTCCTTATCACAGTTGGATTGTGATAAATAAAGTTATTTAACGACAAGCCTTTTCATGATTTTCATTTTACATTCTTTTGCATGTTATAACTCTTGTAAAGCAATGATATGATCTTTTCTGGAATGTCACATTGAAGAAGAGGAGCATTAGGTTTTTGGAAGAGAGTTTATATCTACAGACTCAAAAAAAGACATCATTCTCACAAACCAAGAGCACCGAGAGGTGTTTTCCCCTGCCCGGCCTCAAAGTAAAAGATCAACATAGCAAGCATCGCGAGCCTCGCATGCTTAATCTCTGCTAGTTTCAGCCTCTCTAGCTTCTCCGTGTCCGGCTCGTAAACTCCATTGACGTTATTACCGGCTAGACCCAACGGGTCGAAGAATCTTCCACCGGGGTATCCCTGATCGCCGGTATAGTTGGTGAAATTCTCGGCTGTCCTTGACCACGGCGTGGCCCATTCAACAGATTGAGAATCCGGGTTGAAGAAATCGACCCAACGTTTGCTCTCCACCCAACCCATGAGAAGCAATTGGGTCCCGAGAAGCGATCCAAACGAGAAGGGCGCAATGGCACGTGGATCAGCTCCAGCTTCAAACCACGCCACACCGCTCCAGGCCTGACCAACGAAGATCCCAAGAACAGCCGCCATCGCCCATCGGCCGTGGATAAGCTCCGCCTCTCTGTACCATTTCAGGAAAGCCGGGTCTTTTCCTAAACCCAACGGGTCGAATCCGAAATCTCCAGGTAGCCTGTTATGACCAAAATGAGCATTTCAAGAAACGCATAATATGTCTATGGTAGTAACTGGATAGTTATGAGTGAATAAGACTTACGAGCCATCGAGCCATTCAGGGTCTAAGAAGTTGCCGCCACCTTTAACCGCTGGAATCCACGATTTCTTAGGCTGAGCAGCCGCGGCGGCGACGATCAGAGTTTTTCGGCCAACTCTCGTTGCTCCAACGCCGACACCGCCTCCCAATACGGCGGCACTCCTCTTGCTTCCGGAGAGGAAAGAAGAACCAAGCACAGCTCCAGAAACCGCCATAGCCATTTTGATATCTCCCCTTGTTTACTTTCCTCTCAAGATGAGTGTTTTTGTTCACTCTGTTTTCGGAGCAAAGAGATGAGTTTTAGAGGGATAATCTTGAGATGATGAGAATCTATTGAAGAAATCTTAGAGGCTTACGTGGACCAATGAGAAGGTAGAAACAACTTCACCATATCCACATCACTCGCATTTGTCTAATTTATCAGATAAACTTTAAATAACACGTGGCATTTTCGTAAAGAAGAAACTGAATTTAATATAAAACATTAAACTTATTGGAAGCAAATAACAGCCATAACTTTATACAACGTGGCATTGCGGCTTATTACATTAGGTGATTGTTTACATATTTTATGATATAACGAAAAAACGTAAATTTGAAATTAATAGAAAACTAAGGATTAAACGGTGGTGAATCCCACGACGGCGAAGGAAACTGAACCACCGGCTGATTATAACCAATATCCGGGTTAGGTGTAACCGGGAATGGATTTTCCGGAATCGTTGGGATGGTTTCGATTGGTGGTGCGAATGATGTTACTGGCGTTTGCTCCGGCGGTAGCCACGGATTCGCTATCTCTGGCGGCGTGGTGAAGACGGGAGTTTGCGGTGGGAAATCTCCGATGAATGGTGGTGTGGAGAATATTGGAACTGTCGGTGGATCTTGAACGATCGGTGGTGTTGAGAAAATCGGTGGAAAATCTTGAATCGGAGGAGGTAAAATCGGTGGGAAGTTTTCAATCGGTGGAGGCAAAATCGGCGGGAAATCTTCCACCGGTGGAGGTAAAATCGGAGGGAACTCTTCGACCGGTGGAGGCAAATCCGGAGGGAAATCTTCTACCGGTGGAGGAAAAATCGGTGGGAAATCTTCAACGGGTGGAGGTAAAATCGGAGGGAACTCTTCAACAGGTGGAGGCAAATCCGGAGGGAAATCTTCGACCGGTGGAGGCAAATCTTCTACTGGTGGAGGAAAAGCCGGTGGGAACTCTTCAACCGGTGGGGGTAAAACCGGAGGGAGATCTTCAATTGGTGGAGGTGTTGTTTGATCAAATGGCGGCTCGATATTTTCATCAGGTGGTGGAAGCTCAGGCGTAGATTGGTCAGGTGGCAATGGAACCAACGGTTGTCCGATATCAGTCTCCGGTGGTGAGTTTTGTATTGGGGGAGGGAATAATGGAGGAGTTACCGGTTCTGGTGGTGGAGTTATGTTTGTTATATCCGGCGGGGGAAGTTGTGCAGTCGGGGGTGTTAATGTAGACCTGTCTACTGGCGGAGGAATAAAGACATTAGGAGATGGTGGTGGCGAAGCGGTGGTTATATCAGGTGGTGAAAGCCATGTCATTGGTGGGATAGGCGGGATGTCGGCGACCAACGGTGGAGGTGAACCAAATATTCCCGGTGTTCCCCTACCTAAAAGAGGAGGAGATGAACCGATGTTTCGTGGGGATCCACTGCCTTGGAGAGGAGGAGGTGAACCAATAATCCCTGGGACTCCACCACCTAAAAGAGGAGGAGGAGATGAACCAGTGATTCCTGGGACTCCACCACCTAGAAGAGGAGGAGGTGAACTAATGATCCCCGGGGATCCGCTGCCTAAAAGAGGTGGAGGAGGTGAGATTGTGAATCCCGGGTCTCCACTACCTAGAATAGGCGGAGGAGGTGTATCAGTGGTTCCAGGGGTTCCGCCACCTAAAAGAGGAGGTGGCGTTATCGTAAATGGGGGCTGTGAAACCGAGCCGCCAGGTTGTGTTGGTGGCGGTGATAACACTAAAGGAAGAGACGGTGAGGGAAGAGAGGAAGATAATGGTGGTGGAAGAGGAGCAGCAGGTGGTGGAAGAGGTAGCACCGGAGTAGGTGAAGGCGTAACTGGAACAGGAGAAGGCGTTGCTGATGGTGATGGTGGTGAAAGGTTTGGAAATAAAGGTGGTAGTGGAGGGAGTACTAGAATCGGTGTAGGTACAACTACGATAGTAGGCGGTAATGACGGTGAAGGAAGAGGTGGAGACGGTGTTGTGCAAACAATACACGGTTGAGGAGGAGGTGGTTCCGGAGTTACCACACAAGTAATGCAAGGTTGTGGTGGAGGCGGCGATGGTGGTGGTGGGCAAGGAACGGGGATTGGTGGTGGCGGTGGTGGTGGGCAAGAAACCGGAATTGGTGGTGGTGATGCTTGCACACAAGTAACACATTGTGGAGGTGGAGGTGGTGGTGGCGGTAAGACAGGGGGAGTTACACATGGTGGTGTAATACCGTTGATCGGCGAAGTCGGTGATGAGCAGTTAGTGACCGGAAGTGTTGGTGGTGGTGAAACCACGGGAGGAGGAGGAGGCAAGAAAGGGTTTTGAGGACAAGGCACAATTGGGAAATTCCATTGACCGCAAGTGCCAAAAACGCAAAGAAAGAACACATCGCATTTACTCGAATAAACGTCTCCGTTTCTACTTGGGCTTCGCCTTCTTCTGTCTCTTCTAACAAAACCTTTCTTGTCTTGGTGCGTGTGTCTTTGTGGACTCCTTGTTGCTTCTGTGATTGAAACACTGATCAAAAGTAGAGCAACTATACAAATTATTACTATTCTTTTCATATTTTTCTAAGGACATGCAAGAACTATACAATGCATGTGTGTAATATTTATAGAGGAATCATTGATGTAGCAATTCTTACGTTTGTCAATACTACAAGACATTGAAAGTTGCTAAGAATGGTTCAATGAATAAATTTGATAATAAAGGAGGATATTTATTAGGTTTACACAGTTCAATGCAAAAGAGGGCAATAAGTAAAACAGAGCTCTTCTAAGGTAAGTGTTAGCCAGCACACAAAGACTTCTCTGATCAAAGAATATTGAAGTGAATATAGACAGAAAGTATTTTGTTTGTGTTCTTGTAAGTAACAAGTTGTTACTTGATTTGAGCCATTTATATGACCGTACGGACCAAAGCTAAACTGTTAAAATCTAAAAGAAGTAAACAAATTGCAAATAAAAGCTTGACGTGGCGTTAACTCTTTTGTCACCACTGCTTCGAGAATTGTTTTTACTTATCCCGCGCCGTTGCTTCAGCTGCGATCTTCTTGATCCCACACCTAAATTACTGATTTACCCTTTATTAGTCATAGTCCGTTTTTGTTGTTGTTAGGTTTTAATTCTCTATACATAAGATCATGATGCCAGTTTAAATCAATTGCTTATTTGCGTTTGCTCTGTTATGGTTACAGTGTTTGCGACAACAAAAATCCAACAAGAACTAGTTGTTTTGTTTTCCTCATCTTTTACTCTGTTCCTCTTTTTCGATAAAGAACTAGTACTACTTAGTCATTATTAGACAAATTATATATAGACGATTAGTAATAGATTAAAGACCATTTTAGTATGCTAGTATATTAATATTACAAACTGATTTTAATTTAGTTTTTTTTTACATCATTTTAATTTAGTTTTAATACACACACTGACACTGATATTCGTTTTAGTTATAAATATTGGATACGTGTATGAAATAGTTGCTTAGTTAAGAGGTATGTGCCACCTTTGAGAAATTGAATGCTTTGCACATTCATTACCATGCTTATTATCTTCATTTTCCTGCAAGAGGTTGATTTCAATTTAACTGCTTATGAATAGTATTTTTTTCTCCTTAAACAAAAACCAGTTTATTTACACAATTTTGGGCACGTATGTTAAAGCAACATTCACTTTTGAATTTAACACGTGGAAAACACTTTCGGAGTGCATTAAAATTCGAAACAACCGTACATAAAGACTAAACAAGTCCAAAAAATATGGGCCTTAAGCTAACAAACAAAAACAAAGGCCCAATATAACAAAATAAAGGCCCCTTATAAAGTAGAGAAGTTAGTTTCCGAAAGTAGAGAGAAAAATCTTTACAATCTCTCAATGTCAACGACGATGAATCATCAGCTTCCTCCTCTTCCTCGAGATTCCTCATCAGTTCCTTCCTCTTCCTCTGTGGTAAGAACCTCCGATTTTAAATTTAGAAAACCCATCTCACGACTAATCTTTTTTTGTCTGTATTCATTGTTAGTTTTGTCCGTTTAAAAACCCTAACTTTGGTAGATTCTTTACAGAGATGCGAAACCGGGTTTAAGATGAGGAAGCTGAGTCATGATGGTGAAGAAGACAATCCAAAACAGATCGATTTAAACATCATTAATGTTAATAAGCTTGTCTCTAAACCGGAGGCTGGTTTGGTGCTATATTCACCAGAGCCCAAATCTGAAGGTACTGTTTTTTTTTATATCACATCTTTACTTATTTTGTGATTAGCTTCCAAAGCTTTGATTTTTTTATATAAGGTAGTGGATTTATGGCTTTAAGTGTTGAACGCAGTTGCAACTGCAATGTAATGAGAGTGAGATTAAGTATGATATGTTTCTTTTCTTGGGTAGATAACAAATTTCTTGAGTTAAAAAGTTGTTGTGTTGTTGATTATCTCTCAGGCCTTGGAGTTTTGAGTTTTGTTTTGTTGATACATTTGTTATGCTGTTCACTTTTATGTGTGTAGAAGAGACTAAAAGAATATCTGCCAAAGACGAGTTGTATAAGTTATGTGGCGTGAGGCATTGGAAAGCACCAATGTATGAGTGCTGCGACGAAGAGGGCCCTTCCAATATGAGATCGTAAGGGGGACATGTTTTCTTTGCACTTTCTCTCTCTCTCTTACATTGTGAAATCTTTTAGCATTCACATAGCTTTGTTTTTGTTCAGATTCGTATTCAAAGCTACGGTTGAAATCAAGGAGGATTCTCGGGTGTCGGTTTTGGAGTGTTTCGGGGATCCACAGCACAAGAAGAAAATGGCAGCTGAGCAGGCAGCAGAAGCAGCACTTTGGTATCTCAAGAATGTGGGACATGCCCTTGAGAGAGAAAAAGCTTCTGGTCGTCGAAGACAGCCAAAAACCGCATCGGAAGATGGTGGTAACAAGAACCAGTCAAGTTAGGATCTGTGAACAAGACCAAATTGTTACGAGCTTTTTGAATGTGCATCTGCCTAAAAGGTTCGATATAAGAAGCTCTACGGAGAATGCTATACTTATTTCAGAATCTGTGTACATTACAAATAGTAGTCTGTATTCTCTTTATTAACACTAGCTGTAAGTAAACAATAAGGTATGGTTAAACAGATGCGATGATAATGGCAAAGACATATCCATAAGATAAGTAGTATAAGGACTTGTAATGACTTAAGAACAAGTCTCTGTTTCTGTTTGGTCCAAACCGGTTTTGAAGTAGTCGTCTCTCCGCTACACAAATTCTAACCGTCAGATTCGTTTTTGAAACGAACGGTGTAGATTAGCTTTCTACCAAAAGAAGACGTTCTCTTAAACCCTTGCGAAAAGGCTCAATCTTTTGCTTCTGCTCATGCGTGCGTGTGTTGTTCATCGTCTCTATCAATGTCTCGTCTCGTTAGATATCTGAGAAGAACAGTGATATCTAACTTATCGTCTTCGATTTCGTACAGAAACCCTAGAACATGTTTCCGGTCAATTCAAAGCCCCAAGTTTCTAAGCTCAGGGAGTTACGTGTCGGAGATGAGGAAAACGGCGTTCGAGGGTAACATTCTCCGTTTACTCCGTTCTGAGATTCAATCGGAGCTTGACCACTCTCCTCTTCTTCAGGTAACTTTCTATATAATCTCTTGTTACTATAAAGGTTGAAACTTTTCTTAACTCGAATCTAACTTGTGCCCATTGAATCCAATAAATCGTGTTTTTGGTTTGAGAATCATAGATATGTGTCTGCTTGAATCAATGTTCTTGTATGGTTCCTGTCTCATAGACTCTGACTCTGTCCTGTGTCTTACACTCTTTGATGATATGTGTATTTTGTAGCCTGAGGACAGGTTTGGTCCATTCACTGTGGATGAGAGGCCTGGAGAGCAGTGGATAAGCTTGAGAAGAAAGTTTGGGGACAAGGAAGATATCAAGATCGAAGCAACCATGTTCGATGGATCAGTTCCTTCGTCGAAATCTGCAGGCACTGACCCCGAAGATGTCCAGCTCCACATTACCTTCATTGTAAACATCTCCAAGTGTGGTGATGGTGAGAGATTAGAGATCATGTGTTCTGCTTGGCCTGATACTATCCAGATCTCCAAGTTCTTTGTCCGTAAAAGCAGCATCAAGAGCTTACCAAATGCCTATAGTGGACCAGAATTCGAGTACATTGATTCGATCTTTCATTTTTTAAAACATCAAGATCCATTGTTTGTGTGTTTCTGATTTGATCTTGGTCTTTGATTTGTTTACAGGGAAATGGAAGATGAAGTTCAAGACTCGGTTTATCGGTATTTGGAGGAGAGAGGTGTAAGTGATGATCTTGCTGTGTTCTTGCATCAGTACATGAAGAACAAAGATAAAGCTGAGTATGTTAGATGGATGGAGACTATTAAATCTTATGTTGAGCAAAAATAGAATCAAAAATTTTCTTTTAGCAACCAATGAATCTGATTTTGAGTACTCGGCTTCTAAATTTGTGTTACATGGATTGTCACAACAAATATGTGTGAAGTGGATACATGATTATTCATATGATTAAGGTTTTTTTTATGAAAGCTGTATTAATTCTCAGATATTACCTGTATCTTTCTTCTATGTTACAATTTACAATAAGAAGATGAGAGCAACTGTTTTAATATATAAATATAAAAAAACATAAACTGGTCAACTAAAAGTCAAGATGGCCGAGTTGGTCTAAGGCGCCAGTTTCAGGTACTGGTCCGAAAGGGCGTGGGTTCAAATCCCACTCTTGACAATTACTTTTCCTTTTTTTATGTAATTGTTTTGTTTTTTTTTTTCTCTAACCCTCTCTTCCACTCTACTGTTTTGCTAATCCCAAAGTTTTTCTTATTGTTGCTTATAGAGAGAGAGAGAGCATTGGATTCATAGAGATAAAACCATCACTCTCCACTTCTCTTCGACACTCTTCATCAAATCGTGTGTTTCGTTTCTTCACCGTCTATCTCAGGTAAGAACCAGGTTTCTTCTATGGCGCTCTGTTTCCAAATTGTTATCTCAAAAGAGTTTTATTTCTTCTTCTTCTCGGCATCTCTTGTTTTAACGCCTTTACGCAATTTCTTCTCTAGGTTATTTTGAAAATTGAATTTTGTTGGGTTCCTTTATCACTGCATGCGTGAATCTCGTAACAGATCTTGTAGATGCTGTGTCGATATCTCCTCTTTTTGATTTATCCTGATGTTAAATTTTGAGGGGTTTTAAGCTCAGTTATAGCATAGGGTTTCTCTGTTCTTTGTATTTTCGATGTTCATCGATTCTGTTTGCTAGAATCTGAGTCTATGTTGAGCTGTTCCCATAGATCCATCATCAGGATGATAAGCAATCTATGTTGCATGAAACATCCTGTGAAGTTTTGCTTTTTTGATGTGAAAAACTCATTTTAAGGCAAAAGTCTTTCGATTTTCTTAGAGATTTTGTTAAGTTTATTGTTGTTGTCAAATGGGTCATTCTCTTGATTGATTATTTGAGTTTTTTCACCTGTAAAAGCTCTTAGCTGAAGAGATGTTTTAATTTGTGTTGCAGATAAAGCAGGTAGGATGGGTAGTTCATCTGATGAAGAGTCTGAGATCAGCGATTCAGAGATCGAAGAGTACTCTGAAGCACCGTACCTGAAACTCCGGAACGGGAAGTACAAGGTTAAGGTGAACGGAATGCTGAGATGCCCGTTCTGTTCAGGGAAGAAGAAGCAAGATTACAAATACAAGGAGTTGTTTGCACATGCTTCTGGTGTTTCTAAAGGATCTTCCAACAGAAGTGCTAAGCAAAAGGCTAATCATCTTGCTTTGGCAAAGTTCTTAGAGAATGATCTTGCTGGTCACGCAGAACCTCTTCCGCGCCCTTCAGTTCCTCAGCTAAACAGGTCAGAAGCGAAACCGGGGGATATTTATGTGTGGCCATGGATGGGGATTGTCATGAATGCTGTGAAAGAAACTGATGACAAGGAAGCTATGCTTGATTCAGCTTACTGGTTGAAGAGGCTCTCTAGGTTCAAACCTGTCGAGGTGAATGCCTTCTGGGTAGAACAAGATTCGATTGTTGGAGTTGTTGCTAAGTTTAACAGCGACTGGGGTGGGTTTGCGAGTGCAACAGAGCTTGAGAAAGAATTTGAGAACGGTTTTTGCAGCAAAAAGGAGTGGGCAGAAAAGAAAGGAGATTCACTGTCCACGGCTTATGGTTGGTGTGCACGTACAGAAGACTATAACTCTGAAGGGCCAATTGGTGAGTACCTCTCCAAGGAAGGAAAGCTAAGAACTATTTCAGATATTTCTCAAGAGAAAGCGCAGGATAGAAACATTGTCCTGGAAGAGCTTTCAGAGATGATTGCTATGACAAATGATGATCTGAGCAAGGTTCAATACAGTTACAACAAGACGGCAATGTCACTGCAGAGGGTCCTATATGAGAAGAAAACCCTGCACGAATCTTACGCAGACGGTTTTTACTGAAATACCTATATGTTTATGATTTGTTTAGCATGTGTTGGGGTATCTGATTACTGTTTGCATTTTATTTTGTCAGAAACAAAGAAGATGCAGCAGATGTCACTTCAGAATATCCAGAGGATCCTTGCAGAAAAAGAGAGGCTAAGCGATGAACTAGAGTCGAAGATGCGGAAACTGCAGTTTTGGTCCAAAGAGCTGGACAAAAAGGAAGCACTCACTGAATTGGAGAGACAAAAGCTTGATGAAGACAAGAAAAAGGTAATATCCATAATCAGTACAATACATAGGAAACAATAACATTGTACCACTAATCATTTTTATTTTCTTGGTTTGGCAGAGTGATGCTATGAACCTTTCCCTTCAGTTAGCTTCCCATGAGCAGAAAAAGGCCGACGAGAGCGTGTTGAGACTTGTAGAAGAGCATAAGGTAATATTTATTAGTACACCATAAAAACAATCCGTCCTCGTTTGTGTCTAGAGTTTCAATTTTTTGTCTATCTTAACTCCAGAGGCAAAAGGAAGAGGCTCTGACCAAGATCCTTCAGCTAGAGTCCCAGCTGGACACCAAACAGACGCTGGAAATGGAGATTCAAGAGCTTAAAGGCAAATTACAAGTGATGAAGCATTTGGGGGATGATGATGATGAGGCGGTCAAGCAGAAAATGAAAGAGATGAATGACGAGCTCGAGGACAAGAAATCCGAGTTAGAAGATGTAGAGCAGATGAACTCAACCCTAATGACGAAAGAACGTCAAAGCAATGACGAGATACAAGCAGCAAGGAAAAAATTGATTGTGGTAAATATTTCTAACTCTTTAGTGTTTTTGGCGAATGACACATGCATTTGAACACTCCAGTTTGCTGTCTATCTTCAGATCACAATTGGAATTTTATACAATTTAAAATGTCTAATTAGTTAATAGACATGTTTGATGGGGACGAACTGAAGATGAGTTCTCATCTGTTTTATATCTCTTTTTTTCAGGGTTTGACAGGATTGTTGGGTGAGGAAACTGATATTGGAATAAAAAGGATGGGAGAACTCGACGAGAAGCCCTTCATGAATGTCTGCAAGCTGAGATATTCTGCAAATGAAGCTACAGTTGAAGCTGCCACCCTTTGCTCTACATGGCAGGAGAATCTTAAGGATCCATCATGGCATCCGTTCAAACGTGAAGGAACTGGGGACAAAGCAAAGGTATGTGTTTCTTGTCACACTTCCTCGTCCCCTATTTACTAGCATCCATATCATTGAATTATCGATTTAGGATGACACCATTATGATTTTTAAAAAGTGTGTGAGCCAATGTTGTAGTTACATATAGGTGTGTGATTCTGTGATTGTTGAAACGTATATCTACATTTGTTGGTGCAAATGTCCTGTGAGCTAAGAGTAAGATGGTTCGCATTGGTTAATGGCTATAGGAAGTGGTGGATGAAGATGATAAGATGTTGAAGAAGCTTAGAGGAGAGTGGGGAGAAGGGGTGCATAACGCTGTTAAAACAGCTTTGGAGGAGATGAATGAGTATAATCCAAGTGGTCGATACACCACACCGGAACTTTGGAACTTCAAAGTAGGAAGGAAAGCAACACTCAAGGAAGTGATTACTTTCATAGCGAACGAAATCAAAGGTCTTAAACGAAAAAGAAACTGAAGGTATGGTTTATCTTCTTCAGTCTACACAGGTCTCCCTTACAGAACTTGGTAGTATATGATATGTGTTGGTTTGAGGATAACATACACTCCGTAGCATGACTACCTGAGAACATTGTAATAGTCTATATAAGGTTTAGTGGAAGAAAAATGATCTCCTTTTGTTGAATCTAGTTAAAGAACATAGTTGTGTTTTTGTCTTAATCCAATGGTTTTGTACTTTGGTTGCAGGATCTATGAGGAAGAAGAAGGAACGATTACACTTTATCTCTATTAAATAACTGAGATTTGAAGAGCTTCAAAGATGTCAAAAATAATTTGTTGCTCATATTTTCTTTATCCAGACTTTGGCTATTGAACTCTGTTATCTTTGAAAGATTGATCTTTTATTAGTTGTATTTTTTGTATTATTCTTGTTCATGTCTCTCTTTAATTGACATATCCTCTGAAATATTAATATGTTCTTACATGAAAATGATAAATTATGACATAAAATCTCAGTTGATTAGCTTTAATTAGTTTATGGGATTAGCAGGTTGAAATAGGTAAGGCATTTTTTCGAAAAATTAGAGCCATAAAGAACTTAAGGTAATAGCAAAATTTAAAAGATTTAATTTAGGATTATTATTTTGGTGCGAGGAAACAAAGAAAAATTTGTGGATTCATCAGAAATAGAGGGGAAGGTGGAAAATAAAAAAAAATAGATTTTAAACAAATGTCTGTAAAAGGTCAAAATAAAAAAAAAATCGATTTATTAATAAACAACATCCTCTTCCTTTCGAAACCCTAACCTTGATTGAGATTCGCCGCCTTTCTCCAGAAAACATCTTAATTTATTATTTTATCATCTTCTTCGCTTGAATTTCCCAGGTTCGTAACAATCTCCTTCCTCATTTTTTCGATTCCTCTGTTATTGAATCATCGTTCGTTGATTCTTTCCTCGTCGTTGTTGTTGCTGATTATTGCAGATTCTCTAATAAAACCGGATCGGATCTTCCTCTAGATCCGTTCTCGGTGTTCTTCTAATCGATTTCATCTATAGCATCCGTATGCTTGTTCATAACACAGATCCATCATCATTATCATCATCATCATCAACATCATCAACATCATTATCGTTATGTCATTGGCTATTAAAGACGACGATTCGATCGAAATCCGCGAGGTATGGAACGATAACCTATCAGAAGAGATGGCTCTGATCTCGCAAGTCATAGACGATTACCATTACGTAGCCATGGACACTGAGTTCCCAGGGATCGTGTGCAAGGCCCTGACTAAAGATCCAAACCCTAGACGCAACGAATTCAATTGCTACGAATCTCTGAAATCCAACGTAAACATGCTTAACCTAATCCAGCTCGGCCTCACGTTATCCGACGAGCAAGGAAACCTCCCTACTTGCGGCACAAACAACAAGCAGTGCGTGTGGCAATTCAATTTCAGAGAGTTCAATCTCAGGACAGACGTTTTCGCCATGGATTCCATCGAGCTGCTAAGACAATCGGGCATCGATTTCGAGAGAAATAACCGGTTCGGCATCGAATCGAAACGGTTTGCGGTTTCCATGATGGGCTCTGGCGTTGTGCTCAGCGACAGGATACAGTGGGTGACCTTTCACTGCGGATACGATTTCGGATACTTGCTTAAACTCTTGACGGGTAACGATTTGCCCGACAAGCAATGGGAGTTTTTCCTTATGGTGAAGACGTTTTTCCCGATTGTTTACGATATCAAGTACCTGATGGATTTCTGCGGCGATCTGTACGGTGGATTGAGCAAAGTGGCGGAGCTGCTTAGCGTGGAACGAGTCGGGATATCGCACCAGGCTGGTTCGGATAGCTTGTTGACGTCGTGTGTGTTCAGGAAGATGAAGGAGAAGTACTTTGTTGGTCCCATGGATAAATATTCTGGTGTTTTATATGGTTTAGGAAGTGTTAACAATCCTGAGCTCCTTAAGCTCTTTGCTGAAAAAAATAAATTAAAATAAAAAAAAACATTTTTAATATTTTCTCTTTGGTGTTATTTTCTTTTTTTTTTTGTTTCTGTTTTACATTTTTTACATGGCATAGTTGTTAGAAGCAATGTTTTCTTATCCGACCAGACACGCGGTCGAACCTATAAACACCCTGACCCGAGATTTTTTTGATTTGGATTTAGTAGTAAAATCCGCTATTTTAAAATCCACAAAAACCCGAAAGAATCCGGTAAAACTTGCAATCCGATATTATTGGTTCAACCGTTTTTGTTCTAAAGTAGTAATAAAATATTCATTTTTTTATGAAATTATATGAAATCTTATATTAAAAACTACTTATATTATTGATTCGTGTTGACCTAATAACCGGTGATCCGGAAGATAGTCCGGTTCGGGTGGTGGGGTTTAAAAACATTATTTATTTTTTTGTAGAAAAGTTTAAAAACATTGGTTAGAAGCCAAATAATAACCAAACATATTCAATAGTTTTGAGTCTTTTGACCATACCATTCCATAGTTTTAGTTTGAACAGAAGAGAAAGAACGTTATTTACTCTCCGACTAAAACGACGTCGTGTCAGTACAAAGCCCATTAAAATTGGACAAGTAAAAGCCCAAACACGTGGCCCAGATCCGTAACGTTATGCTTGTGGGAATTAGGGTTTTAAGTAAAACAGTGAAGCATCTCCCATATAAAGTTTGTTCAAACTCATCTTTCTCGCTGTAGCCGTCGTCTTCGTCTCTAAGGTTTGTTCTCCTCCCCCTTCACCGATTTCGCTTCGTTACTGTAAACATTTCGACCATTAATTTGTTTGTTTGTTGAATACTGATTTCGCTTCGTTATACATTAACAGATAAACAAGTCCTTCTCCTCTTTGAAAAAAAAAACCATTTAAAAAGAGACAACAACATGTCAGGGTAAAAGCTTCTCTTACTTTATGTGGAATCATTGATAAGCTTAGTATTCAATTTACTCATTTTCTATTTTAGCTAGATCTTATATGAATGTTGATTTTTGTTGTGTTGTGTAATTTGATTAATTTGAAATAACAGTGATGAAGCTGCTCCTGCTGTTGCTGTGGCTCCTCCCGTTGCTGAGCCAACAGCAATCCCAGAGGACATGGATTTGTTGACAGCATTGGAACTGACTCTAAGGAAAGCTCGTGCTCACGGTGGTCTAGTTCGCGGTCTCCACCAATGCGCTAAGCTTATCGAAAAGCACGAAGCTCAGCTTTGTGTATTGGCTGAAGACTGTAACCAGCCTGACTATGTTAAGCTTGTTAAAGCTCTTTGTGCTACTCACAACATAAGCTTGCTTACCGTGCCGAGTGCTAAGACCCTTGGTGAATGGGCTGGTGTAAGTCACTTTCTGATCTATCTACTGTGTCTCTGTATCTATATCTCTCTTTTGGTTTTGTTACCGAACATAAGTATTGAATGTTTTGGTGTTGTGTTTCAGCTCTGCAAGATTGATTCAGAGGGTAATGCAAGAAAGGTTGTTGGGTGCTCATGTCTTGTTGTTAAGGTATTTAGAAGTTGTTGTCTTTATATAGTCTCTATATTCATGTATGTGAGGGATCTTTTACTCAGTAGTGATTTAACTTTGTTTTGTTCTTGTTTCAGGACTATGGTGAGGAGACGACTGCATACAATATCGTCAAGAAGCATATTGACTCTAACAAAATCTAAGAAGCAATTCGAGTCTTGAGTTTCAGATGTTTTTTTCAATCCCAAATGTTGTCTTCTCTTTGATTTTTGGTATTTAATACTTTAGTAGACAGCTCTTTTGAGTTTTGTTTTAGAACATGATGATCAAGTTTTGCTGTTATGAAGGCTTTACTCTTCTTCTATTACCCAATTTGCTTGCCTCAGATTTCCTTTTGCCCACTATTGTTTTCATGTAACAAATTAATAAGTCAATCAAGACAGTATTGAAAATTTAGGTGATTATATGTTAAACATAATCGACTTTTATGTTTCCATTGAAATTGTTAATTTACTTTCATGGTTTGGTTTTACACGAATACGAAAACACTTTGAAAAACTCGAAATTGTTTTACAGTGAATTCTAGTGAAGCGGGAAGAGACAGAATCAGAGTTTGCCGCCGACTAATAGCTATGGGGAATTAAAGCAATAGAAATAGTGACTTTAATTAATTTGTAAATACTTTTTGTCTTTAATTCATACTCTTGTTTTATAATTTGTCACACAATTAAAGATTTAACGACTAATAACGCTTTTTAATGACAGCTGTTGCATGTCGAACACCGTATTTATAAGCCTCATCACACTCTTGGATGTCTCTGTTTTCTTTTCTTTTGTTTTCTAGGGCTTAGAAATCCTCCGATATAATTTTTACAAACGAAGAACACAACAATGGCTTCTCTTGTAGGAGCGACCAAGCTCTCGAAGTCACTAATCGAAGCTGGAACCAATCTTCTAAACCCACCTTCTTCTACCGATGCGATTCTCACTCTTCTCCACGTACGATTCCTTCTCTCTCTTTATTTCGCACAAATTGTGAGATTAGTCTGCGATTAAGCAATTAGGGTTTCAATGCTTGAGATTCCTTGTTTGTTTTCGCTAAGTACGCTTCTTAATTTGGTTTCATGCATGTTTCAATCATCTGATTTTGTTGTTTCGGTGTTTGTAATGTGTGTAGGAAACCGAGTCTCTGCTCTCCACTGTAGGTCAAGATCCTATTAAATCAGTGTATAACGCTCTTATTCCATCGATGAAGGCTTTGGTTTCTGATCATCTCTTAAGGAGCCCTGATTCTGATGTTAGGGTTTTCGCTGTCTCGTGTTTAACCGAGATCATGAGGATAACTGCCCCCGAACCACCGTACAGCGACGAGCAGATGAAGGTTTCTCTTCCTTTTCCTTGTAATGTTCCCTCTTCATAGGGTATTTGATTTTGCTTTGTTTGTTTGGCTTGGCAGGAGATCTTTCGGGTGACTGTGGAAGCCTTTGGAAAACTAGCTGATGCTTCTTCTCGCGGTTATAAGAAAGCAGAGAGTGTTCTTGGTATTGTTTCTATGATCAGATCAGCCTCGATGATGTTGGACTTGGAGTGTGATGACCTTGTTACAGACATGTTTCGGCAGTTCTTGGATATTATAAGGTAGAAAACAGAACCTAAGTTAACATTGGCACAATGCTCAACTAAATCTTAATTAGTAACTCTGATAGCTTTTGTTTTTGTGTATCTATTAAGACCGGATCATCCTCAACCGGTGCTTCTTTCAATGGAAACGATAATGATCACAGTTATAGATGAAAGTGATGAAATATCCATGGATTTGCTCGATGTTATCATGGCTTCTCTCAAAAAGGAAAGCCAGGTAAGTTTTTCCCAATTTTAGAGTTAATTCTCTTAACGTTTCAACAGACTCTGATATTTATGAATTTCTCGTCTACACGGAGTAGGATGTCACACCAATGGCTTCGAGGCTTGTGGAGAAGGTTCTAAGCTCTTGCGCCTGCAAGCTTCGACCATGCATCATGGAATTTCTTAAGTCCACAAGGAAGAGCTTGGATATGTATTCTTCAGTAGTTATGTCAATATGCCAAAGCGAAGCTGCCACTACTGAAGCACACATCGTTGTTAACCACAAAGAAACTGAGGTAACCTTAATGCGTCTTGAGCTCTTTGTTTGATCAGTAATAAAGTAGTTCTTTAGTAGAACCTTGGACTTGCATCTTCTGATAGTTTATTTTTGTTTTTCAGGCAGATGGAAAGATAAGGGAAAAACAAGAAGTTCCAAGTGATTCATTGCAGGTATCTTTATTTGGTAGGCTTTTTCATTTGAAAGTGTTTGGCCTTGTCTCACATTGTTTGTTGCTTGATCTGTATTTTCAAAATCTTTGAATTTAGGAAAAATTGGATATGGGAACTTCTGACAAAGGGAATAGGTCCAAGAGAACTTCAAGAGGTGGAACTTGTCCAGCCAATGGAGATGACAAAGTAAGAAATGGTAATGATTTAAAAAAACATTTGAAGCAAGGGCAGACTGAAAATACAGAGGTAGAGCCCAAGTCGGGATCTACAAGGAGAAAACAGCGGAAACCCAGTTCATCGATGAATCCCGAGGGAGGCTATTCACTTGAAACGCCGTCAAGAAAGAGGCTACATGAAAAAGAAGTCAGAGATTCATCACTTGCAAAGAAGCCACTTGCACAAACTAAGAGAGTAAAGAAGGATTCTGAAGGTCCAAGCATGGATACACCTATTCCCGATTCATCAAAGAGCAAGGTATCAATTTTGATGAAACTATGCTTTTTTCTTGGCAAAATATAATACCCTTCAACTTCCTTCCTTGAACTTATATTTGGCTAAATGTGCAGAAGAATTCTCGCGCCACAACCCCTTCGACCAAAGAATCTGAACAAACTCTCAAGAGCCATCCCAAGAGGAAACGGACAGCTGTAGAGGAAATGGTATGAATTTTTGGCCTTCTTTGTACGGTATGATTTTTGCATTGATTTGTCAAGTGCTTCATATGGTTTATGATTCTCTTTTCAGGAGACCAATAGGATTGAGTCTGGTGAGAAATTGGTTGGTAAGAGAGTTAAGGTCTGGTGGCCACTTGACAAGATGTAAGTGTATACGTGAAACATTCAACATTTTTTTTGGATACTGGATGATGAAATGGTAGCAGTTTTACCATTTATATTTAATACAGGTTTTATGAAGGCGTCATAAGTTCCTTTTCTAGTCGTAAGAATATGCATGTTGTGAGTTAACTTCTCTAACGGCTATTTTAAATGTTTATCTTTGTTGCATAATTGATTCATAATCCATAATTTCCTTACTTTCTATTCTCGTTGCAGGTATCTTACCCTGATGGGGATGTTGAAGAGCTTACTCTGAGAAAAGAGCGATGGGAGATAATCCAAGATAATGCTTCAGCCAGTGAGGTGATTACAGTTTTTGCATTGTCTTCTACTTTTTTCATTCACAATGTGTATATTGATTTCCCCAGAAACTTAAGCAGGATAAGGAGATTGATCTGCCTGACTCTATTCCTTTATGTGACATGTCAGTGAAACTTTCATGGTTCTGTATCACCCACAATTCTTTTACTTGCTCTAGCTTGGGACCTCTTTAGACCTGAGTTTTTGCTTCTATATGCAGTATACGAAGGCTGAGAGCTACAAAGAGCAAAAAAGTGTCTACGAATGTGGAACTAAGCAGTTCTCCTGATGCCAGGTGTGGAAAAAATTACAATAGTTCTAGTTATTTGGGTATATAAAGGTTTGATGATTGAATGAATCTACCTCTCACATTTATGGGTATAGATCCTCTTTGCGGACAATGAAGAATAAACACTTGGTAGTAACAAACTCAACTAAGCAAGTGAAAGGAATCATATGTGCGCTGAAGGCTGTAAGCAGAGAGGAGGGAAACCTTAATTCATCAAAAGAGCTGAATGCTAAACTTGGCAGAACAAAAGACAAGGCTGGCAAAACTCAGAAGGTTACGCGAGCTATGGACTCGGTAAGTGAAAAAGATTGTGATGGGAAGGGAGAACCTGAAACAAAGGGTGGCGAAGGTCTGAAATCCAAGAAAGAAAGAAACGCAGAGCCTGAATGTATGAGAGATCACCAAGATCTGCCTGAAGGTGTAGAAACCAAAACTGATGGAGAAGAGCTTAAGTCTACAAACAAGCCAAATGCAGAACCTGATAGTGATTTAGAAGAACAGGAAGAAGCAAAAGAGCCAATTGCAGAACCCAAAACTGATGGGGAAGAGCAAAATCCAGTGAAAGAGCCAAATGCAGAACCTGAAACTGAGGTACAAGAGCCAAGTGTGGACACAAAAATGATTGAGAAGGAGGATATGTCTGTGGAGGAGAAAGAATCAAATGCAGAGTCAGAATGCAAGAGAAGTCACCAAGAAGTACCTGAAGATCCAAATGCAGAAAGCAAAGCTGATAAAGAAGAGCTTAAGTCTATAAACAAGCCAAATGGAGAACATGAAACTGATGAAGAAGAGCGGAATTCAGAGAAAGAGCCAAATGCAGAACCTGAAACAGAGGTAGAAGAACGAGAGTCGGAAAAAGAACCAACTGTGAACACAAAGCTGATTGAGAAGGAGGATATGTCTGAAGAGAAGAGTGATAGAGAGACGTACACAAGCGTCTCTGAGAGTGGTATAGTAGAAAATGAAGCTGAAGAAGATGATCAGACAGTAGTTAAGGAACTAAAGGAAGAGACTGATAAGTCAGAAGTTGGTCTTAATCCTGTTTCAGGTTGATCCATGGATATCAAGTCAAGTACATGGTTAGGTGATATATTAGTGTAGACGAAAAAGATTGTTTTTTGTGGTGTGGGTAATTATGTGTCTTAGTGGAGACACTAGTGGTAGTAATGTTAAGTAAATACTTGTGACCTGTGTCTTGTTTTGGAACTAGTAATTGCTATATCATCATACACAAACAGTGGTGGAGAAGTATAACACAATACTTTGCGACTTGTCGTGTCTGTTGGTACATGAATTCACATGGGCCCAATTCGGCCCAGACTTATAATAAACTGATAAAAGCCCAACAGGAAAAAGCCAGCTGAAGAAATAGATGGTCAGAACACTAAGCAATCACCCACTGGATTCGCGGACAATTGAGGATATTGCGAACCAGTCGGGGCGGAAATATAGGAACGGCCCAAACCCGACCTGAAGGAGGATGTGCCTATAAAAGGAGGATAAACCCTAATTTTAGCTTCCTCTTCTTTTTTTACGCTTTCAAAACCTAAAACTTTGTATTTTCTTGTTCTTCATCACATATAAACGCTTTGTAACTGATTCCCAATGATTAATATCAATAAAATCATATTTTTTCATCATTCATATTATTCTGCAAGATTTGTATTCGGATATTTGATTACAACAAAGGTCGATTCTCTTATATCTTTGTGAAGAGGTTTTTAGATTCTTCAGTGTCCATACAACTACATATTCGTGTAACATTTTCTTCTACAATTATATATTTATATTTTCTAGCATATTCATGCTAAAGGAAATAATTACAAAAGATGTAAATTTTATTTATTTCCGTAGTTACATGATGCAGAAAACGTCTGTCTTTATCAAGAAATATTGGTAGATTTTAAATTACATATAGTAAAATGATTGTAGGTAATGTATTAAATTATTAATTTGAAAGTTTTGTACAAAAGCATTACTTTTTTTTCCAAAGGGTGTATAGTTCCAAATCATTCTTCTTCCACCAACCCCTCTTTCTATTAAATATACATTTAAAAATAGTTTAATATATGTCATTTTATAGAATATATAAATTGACCAAATTCATTATCATTGTTAGGTGAACTTGGAAAATTTGTAATTTATTTAGATAACTTATTTGTCAGTCTTCTATATAAATATACAAACAAAACGTAACTCGTTTTTTGTAACAACGACACATTTTCTCTTTGCCTCTTCGAAACCTTCTTTTCCGAAACAGAAGCTCTTACATTTCACCGCCGGGTAAAAAATATGCCAGTGGACGTATCCACGACGGCCGGGAAAACCGTGTGTGTAACCGGAGCGGGTGGTTACATAGCTTCTTGGATTGTTAAATCACTTCTCGAGAAAGGCTACACAGTCAAAGGAACCGTACGTAATCCAGGTCTGTGTGTTTTTTATACTCTTTTTTCTTTGTTTTTTTAATTAATTTTATTTGATTGGATTAATAATTGTGATTTTTATAAATTAATTTGTGTATGAAGATGATCCAAAGAATACACATTTAAGAGAACTAGAAGGAGCAAAGGAGAGATTAATTCTGTGTAAAGCAGATCTTCAGGACTACGAGGCTCTTAAATCGGCGATCCACGGTTGCGACGGCGTCTTTCACACTGCTTCTCCGGTCACCGACGATCCCGTGAGTTATTTTCATATGGGGCTTTTTTATGAAAATAGTTTAAAGTTAGGGACTTATATTAAATAAAAAGATTTTATGGTAGTGGAGCTGATTTAATTTTAGATTCTGAGGATTAGAGTGTGTCGGATGTCAAATCTCTTTCAATTATGATAATTATTTTAATCTAATTAGAAAAATCGTATTATAAAAATTAAAAATCGCTTGCAATATTCTCCATTGACTATAGTTTAATTTTAAAACGTTTAAATATCCGAGAAAGTCACTATTTTTTCGGTTTCAAAGAGAAAAAAAAAGATGATTAGATACTATATTGTTTTTTTTATTTAGTAAAGAGGAGGAATTAATTAATTATTGTTAGAAGGGGAAAATCTATGGATATTAACTAATCACGTTTTATCAAAATCAGAAATGAATAATATGATTATGATTTTGTGAAATAAAGTAATATTTAATTATTTAATAATTTGATCAGGAGCAAATGGTGGAGCCAGCAGTGAACGGAGCCAAGTTCGTTATTAACGCAGCGGCTGAAGCAAAGGTGAAGCGCGTGGTCATCACTTCCTCTATCGGTGCAGTCTACATGGACCCGAACCGTGACCCCGACGCGGTCGTAGATGAAACATGTTGGAGTGATCTTGACTTTTGCAAAAACACCAAGGTACATTAAAACCTAATGGCTTGTTATAAAAAAATGTTATTTCTAATTAAAATTTGGTCTATTGAAAATTTGACTATATTTGTATGTATATTGTAGAATTGGTATTGTTACGGCAAAATGGTGGCTGAGCAAGCGGCGTGGGAGACGGCAAAGGAGAAAGGCATTGACTTGGTGGTTTTGAACCCTGTCTTGGTCCTTGGACCGCCGTTACAGCCTACCATCAACGCTAGTCTCTTCCACGTCCTCAAGTATCTAACCGGCTCGGCTAAAACCTACGCTAACTTGACTCAAGCTTACGTTGATGTTCGCGACGTCGCGCTGGCTCATGTTCTTGTCTACGAGGCACCGTGTGCCTCTGGACGGTATCTACTCGCCGAGAGCGCGCTTCACCGTGGAGAAGTTGTTGAGATTTTGGCTAAGTTGTTCCCGGAGTATCCACTTCCGACCAAGTAAGTGTTAGCTAAAACAAATTATAAAACAACACATAATTTGTTAATACTAACATCTATAAAATTCTTTAATTTAAAAACTATAATCCAGTTAAACAAGTATATTTGAGTAAAATTATTAAAAGTGAGAGAAAATAGTTTTCTTAATTAGTTGAAGTTGGGATAATGACATACTATAATTGGTTGTTGAGTATAGTGCTTTGTGTCTTTTGCAAATGGTTTAGTAAAGGTAACAGGTTCATATCAAGGCATTGTGGTCAAAATATATATATATTTTTTTTTTGTTATTGCAACAGTCAAAATATAAATTATTATTCTTCAAGTTTTAAATAATCTAATTTGATTTGTGAAAATTTAATGACGAACCATATACATTTGGCACCCATGCACCGATAACGCTAGATTTTGCACTTACTCGTTTCATTGCTGCATCTTTTTTTAATATATAAAAACTATAAATAAAGGCTTTTTTTATTGAAATATATGCACACATTTGATTGTTCTCATTAGTGTACAATATAATAAATACACGTCACCAACACTAATTAGTACTACTAAACATGAATACTTAAGGGTTGTGATTATGACGACAGTGTGACGTAACTTGGCGTTATAGCTTATTTGATATACATATATAGAATTTTTATAATATGAATATTCTTTTTTATATAAACACAATGATGAGTATAAGTTGGTCCCATGTTAGTTTGTGGTGGAAGTTGGTGTACCAAACCCATTCACACCATAAGTCCAAGACCACTAGTCATCTATTGCTGACGTGGACATTTCAATTATATTATTATACACACACTATAATATGTTGATGGATATGTTTATTGAGGTAAAAGGTGGTTGTAATGTAACTAGTCATTGTTCTTTGCCTATCTTTATTTAGAAAAAACACTCTCTAGCACAAGATTATGCTAAGATATTAAACAAACAATGTTGGTTTTTTTTGTTTGTAAATAACTATACAGGTGCAAGGACGAGAAGAACCCTAGAGCTAAGCCATACAAGTTCACAAACCAAAAGATCAAAGACTTAGGCTTAGAGTTCACATCCACCAAGCAAAGCCTTTATGACACGGTGAAGAGCTTGCAAGAGAAAGGTCATCTTCCTCCTCCTTCAACCTCACAAGAATCCACCGATAACAACGGCATCAAGATCAACTCTTGAATAGCTTATGTCCTGAAGTTTCCTTAAAACCATTTTGTTTCTTGACATGGTTATGTGAGAAACCTCTGTTTCAAAAAGTCTTGTCTGGTTACGTATTCATATACTTATGTCTTTAGCCAACCGTTTTATGGATTTTATGTAATAGATTACGTACGCTAAGTAAACTACTTTCTGCTATATCTTAAATGTTATAGTTCTTCAATCTATAAGTTACCTGTAAACAGAGAACTAAAACAGAGCATATAAACCGATTCACACATAAACATCTATACAATGCAAGAAAAAAAAACACTTCACCATAGCAAAAACATTGTTGTGCAAATGAATCTCTGAAAGCAACAAAAAATACATAGTACTCACAATACGATAATTAGCTTTTAGAATTGTTCTTATTGATCACTCTCTCTCACACTCTTCTTCTTCGCCTTTGTTGTTGCGTCTGCATCTACAAAACAGTCTTGGTATCTAAAGCAGCCTATGAGATGGTCGTTTGTAAGACCAACTGCTTGCATGAACGAGTATATAACCGTTGGACTAACGCTTCGAAAGCCTCTTCGGACAAGATCTTTGCTTATAAACTCAGCTTTCGATGTCTTCACGGGTACTTGTCGCCGATACCTAAACTGGCTCTGTGTAGCCTTGTTGTTCACAAAGTTCCACATGTACTTCTTAAACGATCCACATTCAGCTATAATCTGGATGAAGTTAAAGAATTAAAAGCCATAAAGATTTGTACTTAGAGAATGTTATAAGTTATGCTATGTTACCTTGCACACAAGCCGTGAGTTATCGATGATTGACCTTAACTTGACCTCTGATAGCAAGGAAATGGCAGCGGTTAGCTTCTTCTCGTTCAGCTCAGAAACAGCAACTGGATCAAAGCCCATGAAAACTTCCCTGTTTTAAATATAAGAAGCAAATCTGAGATCAGAGCTCATACAAAACTCTAGTTTCGGTCTTGGTGTTAGAAGTTCGTATTGTGGCTTCAGATTCGGAACAAGCCCTTGGTTTGGTTACCTGAGTAATTGCCTTCTGGAGAGAATGTCGGTCCAGGAGAGTTCAGATAGAGCACCAGAAAGGCATAGTAACTCGAAAAGTTTCCTACACATTTAATCAAAGTGGTAAGAAGAGACTATAACTATAAATCACATTTCTGATAAAAGGAAGATAGTTGAGAAAGCAACTTACTTGTCATCATGTATAGGAACTCCCCATTCTTCGTCGTGAAAAGCAACATAACCTAGGTCTTTGCAAGAAATCAAAAAAAAGAAAAACATTGTTAGTCAATAAAGAGCAACATCGAGTAAGTGAAAAGAGCTTTGTAGCTAGAAAAACTTCAAAGCCAATCAACATAGAGAATTCTGGATGTTATACGCGGAAAAAAAAACAGATTGCATCTATCTTGTTTCAGTGTTACCTAAACCGAAAGATCCTTAAGCTCGACTTCTTGAACAATGAGAAGTTAAAGTATCTATAAGGACATGCTACTACATAAGATATGTGTAACATATCAAACCATCTAAACAATGTTTCTCACTAAAAAAACACACACAAAGAAACTCAAAAGCATCACTTACAACATTTGAGTTTCAAGTAGGATCGGTTCTTACCAGATTTAGGAGTGATCCAAGCACACCTTTTAAGACCATCAGGGAAGCAGCAATCACCACCACCAACTTTCTCCTCATCTTTCACACCACTCTGCAGCTTCCTAGTGGAAGATACAGACCCACTTCTCCTCAAAGCCTTCTTACAGCTCGCAGTAGAGGCCACACTCACAGGCGGAGAAGACTCGCAAGAAGACGACGCATCAGACGAATAAGAAGCCGTCATCGAAGCACTGTTCTTCCTCAGAAGCGAAGAGCAGAGAGACGAACATTGCTTCAGAGTCGTCGTTGGTGAATCAGGAGCAACATCTTCTGGTTTCTTCTTCTTATCTTTTGACTCCATTGTCTTCTTCTTCTCAGGTTTCATCCCAGGTTGTTTCCTCTGTAGCTTGTTCCCTGTAGGACCAAGTATTGATCGGAAATCTCTCTCGCCGGAATCTATTGGCCGGAATCTAGGAGGAACCGACATTGACTACGATTCTCACTAAAAAAGCTTCTTAATTCACAGATCTAAACTATCAAAGCTTGCTACTTTCTAAAAACGGATTCAGCAGAGAGATTAATATGAGAGAAAAACCAAGACTTTACCAGCTACATTAACAGCTAATGAATCTCTTTAATTAATTCCCATTTTTAGAGAGCTTATATAACAAAAAAACAAGACAAAGTTGCTTGCTTACGGTGTTTCACGGGGAAATCTAGTGGTCTGAAACAATGAGAAATCGAGGAAAATCACAAAGGAGAAAGTTTTTAAAGGCAGTGACTTTTGACTTGAGAAAACCTAGAAAAAGAAAAGGGCTTTTCTGATCAAAGACGAAAACGAATCGAGAGAGAGAAAGACGAGAAGAAAAGGTCGTTCACGAGTCACCGCTTAACACGTCATCGATTGATTTCTTCTGATATTTTCTTGCACAGACCCGACAATGAAACGGGTAATATATTGTTTGACCCGACAAGAAGATGGGTTTTGATTTGCATTAAGTCTGTAAAGTTTACTTGTTTAATCAAATCATTTAGCTAATCCTTCTTACATCTTGATTTAGGAATGTTTTGCTCGTGTAATCTCAAAACCCCATGTCACGACAAAAGTCTTAAATTAATCTGACAGAGAATATTTTATTAGGCTTTTATTGGACTTGTAAGGTCGAAAATTAGCAACCAAAAGGGACCCACTTATCCCAAAATTCTTAAAAAACATTTAAAAAATCCAAACTTTTTTCATTTTCTTTGGCTCACAAAACCATAACAATGGCTTCTCCGCTTCTTCAATTACCAAAACCCATTACTCCGTTCTTCAAAACGCCGCCGTTTTCAACCAATCCAGTCGTCTTCCTCACTTCCCAAACACGGCGTTACGATGTATCGGTCAATCTCAAGAAGAAGAACACGTGGCTTGACCCTTTCGACGACGGCGAAGACCCTAACAACGAATACGGTTCATTGTACGCAGACGGTAAGCAAGAAGAAGATCCGAGATTGCCGGATAATCCTGATAACGCTTACGGATTCTTAAAATTCCCGATGGGTTACACCGTCGAGCTAGCTTCTCTGCCTTTGAAAATCAGAGGAGATGTTCGACGATGTTGCTGCGTTATCTCCGGTGGTGTCTACGAGAACTTACTCTTCTTCCCAACGATTCAGCTTATCAAAGACAGGTAAACTAGATTATAAAAATCAAATCTTTCTCCAATTTTGAGAAAAATTTACAGAACATTGTCCGTACGGTACTTGTTGTTGTTGTTTTTGTGAAGGTATCCTGGTGTTCAAGTAGATGTTTTAACGACTGAAAGAGGAAAGCAGACATATGAATTAAACAAAAACGTGAGATGGGCAAATGTGTATGATCCAGATGATGATTGGCCTGAACCAGCTGAATATACAGACATGATTGGTCTTCTCAAAGTTTGTACCTTTTCTTGTATTATTTCTCTGTAATTTACCAGACAGGTTTAGTTTATTAACTTTCATTGAGTTATGTTTCAGGGAAGGTACTATGATATGATTCTGTCTACTAAGCTTGCAGGGTTCGGCCACGCAGCTTTCTTGTTCATGACAACGGCTCGAGACAGGGTTAGTTATATTTACCCAAATGTTAACTCTGCTGGAGCTGGTTTGATGCTTTCTGAAACCTTTACAGCAGAAAGTACCAACCTTTCAGAATTAGGCTACAAAATGTGAGTTTTTCGCGTCTTCTTATCAATGGCCTTCAACAAACCAGTTACAATGAAGAGTTTTGGGAAGTCTATGTTGATTATTGATGGTTACTTTCAGGTACAATCAGATGGAGGATTGGTTAGGAAGACCGTTTAGGAGTGTTCCAAGGACACCTGTGCTGCCACTTAGAGTGTCGATTTCTCGGAAGTTGAAAGAGGTTGTGGCTGCTAAGTATAGGAAAGCTGGAGTTGAGACAGGGAAGTTTATAGTGATCCATGGGATTGAATCAGATTCAAAGGCATCAATGCAATCCAAAGGAGATAGTGATAGCTTGCTTCCACTTACAAAATGGGCTCAAATATCAAAGGGTGTAAGGTAGTTAGATGACTTGAGAATGGAATTGTTTTTTCTGCTGAGATGTTGATTTTTGTCTTGTCTCTGAGATGGATTCTGAAACATGGCAGGGGGTTTAAGCCGGTCTATGTGATTCCGCATGAGAAAGAAAGAGAAAACGTCGAAGAAATTGTGGGTGATGATACATCCATTGTGTTCATCACAACACCAGGACAGGTATGTCTATGCATCTGTCTGTATTTACTGAAGAGAGTTGAAACACTCTGATTTGATTCCCTTTTCTTGTGCTTACTTAGTTAGCTGCATTGATAAATGATTCTGCTGGAGTTATCGCGACAAACACAGCTGCGATTCAACTAGCTATTGCACGAGACAAACCCAGGTGAAAAATATATGCTTAAGATAGAGATCAATGTTTTCAAGACATGACATGTGTGTCTGTGTGTGTGTTTCTTTCTCTTCCAGTATTGGGCTGTTCTCTTCAGAAGAGAAAGTGAAGCTCTTTGTACCAAACGTAGAAGAGAAGAACAGCTGTGTAATCGTTGCTTCAAAGACCGGAGAACTAGCAGATATCGACGTAGGAACTGTGAAAAGTGCAATGCAGATCTTTGAAGGATCTTTGGCTCTTGTGTAAATAATCTTACAGTTTCTGAAACAAGTTATATACATAGCGTTTGTGTATAAATTCAATTATATATACTCTGTTCTGATGTTGCCCTCTCCACGAGAACTAATACTATTCAGCATCAAAATCAAGTTCTTTTGTTACACTGTGTTCGGTTACCTGTTTCTTGAAAGAAAAATTTGATATAGATTTTCACCATTTGCATTGACAATGGTGCATTGTGCAAACAAAACAAATGATTAATATTTAAGCAACATAATAACAAAAGCTGGCGTCTAGTTTCTGGTGGTACATTCATGTACTCTGTCTCTCACAGAGGCATGAGTCTTCTATGCTTGAAGAACCAGACAAATGCTAAAAATATGACAAAGCCACATACTCCAGTAATTAACAGTACCCATCTGAATGCGCCTGGCTGGTTGAAGAAATCTATCTCAAAATTCATGCCAAATATCCCAGCTACGACCCCAAATATGGCCACAACGAATGTCGCGGTTGTAAGAAGCAACTCAAACTGGATAAGCTGATTCCGCACATTATCCTGCAAAAAATCGTCAACTTTTTCAGCAGACTACTACGGTTTATCAAACGGGATTAACATTCACCTGTGGAAGATAGAAAAGGATGAATTTTGAGGTATTACCAGTTGAATGTTAATGAAATCTTCAGTATCGTCAATGTACTCCTTTAGCTGTAAAGTAAAGAGAGGGGCACTTATGATTAAAGCTGCTTAGCAATGAAACCTCAAAAGTGAGTAGAGGATGCATTAAATTACCGATGTCAGCTTGTTTAAAGTGCTATCAATGACGACAAAGTAAGCCTCCAGCAACATCTCTAGCTCTTCTATGTTCTCTGTTACGTCTTCTGAGCTCCTCGCACTGTCATGTCGGCTCCTTGCAATACTCAAGCTTTTCTCGAGTCTTCTGGAATCAGGTGGGGAAGAAACAGGAGAGACCGGTGCAGAGACAGATAGACCATCATTTGATCGGTAACCAAGTAAGGATTGGTCACCGTACAAAGAACCTTCCATTCTCTTCTTCTTCTCTGTTAAATACATTTCCGCCATATCTCCATCATCATCCATTAGCTGCTCGATCTCATCCCGAACCTTCTGAACTCTTCTAGTCAATGCCACAAGCCTGCTCTTTAGTCTACGTACACGTTCCAAGTTTAGTGTACTGATCTTTGAGGTAAGCTCATCTAGTAATGGGTATGCCTCAATCTCCAACTCTGAAGCCTATAAAGCAGGATAATATTCAAGCAACTTCGTAAGTAGAACCAAATCTAAAGCCTAGCATTTACTGAGACGGAAAAATACGAATTGAAGGAATTAGTCTATTGCTAACCTGAGAATCGAGAAAGGTACAAGCAGCTTCCAGGGCAATTTCAAGAGCTCTAAACTCGAAAGGTAAATAATCAGGGGATGAATTCTCAAACCCATTGTCGAAACTCCTATTTCTCCTCCTACTCAACTGTGCATCTTCTTGCTGCCAAATCTCACCTACACCGCTTGTCTTTAGTCTCTGCTGCAACTCAACAACATACCGCAGCACGTAGTTATCCAGGGAATTAAGGAGCAGAACCTCATCGGCAGTAATGATACAACGGATCTGCTCCAAGTTCACGACAATAGCCTTCTCTCGGCCTAGGATAGTTGATGGATACACGAACAAAGGATCAAGAAGCCTTAAATCACGAGCGGGTAAGTCACATCTACGCATCATAGTGAACTTGTCAACCTCCATGACCTGAGAATTGCCGCAAGTATCAACACGAATCCAAGACCTTAGCCCTTGTCCACGTTTCTTCAGACCCAACACATCAACACCAAGGAGGGGTGCTCTCCCAGAAGCAGAAGGCCTAGAGACAGTACCATCCCTGAGATTCATAGCTGAAGCAGGTCTTGGGGGAAGCAAACGCTCTTTTAGTTCAGACATGGTTGCAAAGTTATGCTTAAAATTGCCTAAATGATTACAAAAATCAACATAAACAAGGGCTTATATCGTCGTTGTTACTCTAGCCAAGAAAGTCCTATAACCAGTCTCAGGATTCAGAAAAACAGAACCATACGAACCACAACACAGAGCCGTATCAGGGATATGAACACAGTAATATCCCACCAGCCACAGGATCGAAAAGCTGTATACGAAAAACCCAGAAATCATATTCAGGCCCTTACGTAATCAAAGTATACAAAGAGAAAACCCAAAACAAAAAGGATGGATTTTACCTCTGATACGGAGATTGGTTTCATCACTTAGAGAGATTCATCAAGGCGAAGAATCTTACACAGGAACAGATCGATGGATCGTAGCTTATCGAGATTCTTGAAGTAAACACGGAGTGGCTCGTCGTCTTCGGGTATCGCTTTGGTTCTGCAAAAATATGGCCGAAGAAGAAGAAACAAACAAACAAGCGATGGAGAAGAAGCGAATAGCTCTTCTTTATACATAGTCGCCAAGTACTGCCTCTTGTTATTAAACCGGAATGTTAACCGACCGGTTAATGCTCGTTTAACTTTGGTTTAGATTTAGATTCACCCGGTTATCTCTAATTACCCATTCTCTTATATTAATATCCACACTAATCATTTTATACGCTTTAAATTCAGATCATTAATGTTGGCATTATTAAGTGTTGATCTGATTATTATTTGGAGATTCACACAAAGAGAAGAGACAGAGATGACGTAAGGCGTGGAGAATCTAGAATTACTCGGCGACCCGGTTCAGTTCTTAACCCGGTTCTTTGATAACTGGACCCGGTTATCTCCGCGAATGATCGTGGCGGTTAATTGTCCACCACCTGCTCTCGTCTCCTTCATTCATCATCCTCTTCACAAAAACCCTCCAAAATTCGCGTGATTTTGGGCCAAAATTTTTGGCTTAATCGAGAAGATGTCCCCTATAATTCGCGTGATTTTTGGCTTAACCCTGAAGTGTCCCCTATAACGAGTTTGGATTAAGAAATCTCGAGCTTTCTACTATCTCAAGCTGATTTTTAGCTCCGGTCGCAACGCTCTGAGATTAATCACTCTCTTCGACTTTCCTCTTTGAGAGTAGGCTAAAGGTAGTAACTTTCCGATTTTATTGCGTTCTTTTTACGCTTATTGATCTTCAGTTTCGTTTCTATCGTCTTCTCGATTAATGGGTTCTTTGGGTCTTAGTATTAGGAACCTTCTTTTCGGGTTTTGTGTGAAGTGGTTGGAACCATCAAATGTGCTCTTGAAACCCTTACATCACTTTCGATTCCGAAGCCGAGCATGTGGACTATACAAAAAAAACCCACTTTGTAACATGTTTGATTTCTGAATTTGTATGTTAGGGTTGTTATTGAGCTCGTAGATGCTGGAAGAAAATGGCGTCCATGAGCTCTGGTGATGAAAGCTTTAGACTTTGCATGTTTGATTTGAGGAGAGGCCAAACCGAAGGACAGGAGCTTGACAAGATCCTGTTTTTTCATCCTGCCGAGTTAGATGTCTCGACGCAGTTATCAGTTACGGGTCTCAGTGAAGGTCTTATTACTTTCACAAGGTCAGGTCCCTGCAGATTCTTACCTTTTAATCACTGCGAGATGTCTTGTTTTGGTTGTTGGTGTTCTAGATTTTGTTGCATTAGCCATGAGGGTGGTAGCTCAATATCTTTTTTCAAATGGTGTGTGTGAATCTTGTTCATATTTTGAGGCATTATGTGGTTATATAAATGCTGCAGACTTTTCTCTCCCGAGGCAGCTTGTGAAGTAATAGAAGCAGAAAGACATTCCCATGTTTTCTACGAGGCTGAACCCGATATCTGGATGGTGATGGTTAGACATCGTCTGAATTTTACTTGTTTCACCACATATTCTGTTGATGAATGATGCACTGTATGTAGTAATGTCAATGAACAAAATCTGATCTTGAAATTGGCAGGTTGTGGAGAAAAATAAGGATATAGGAGCAATATGGAGGATTGATGCGTTGAGGAAGGTGCTTAAGGAAGTGCACTCACTCTTTGTGATGTTTTACGGGTCAATTAGAGCAGTAACCGAAAAAGAACCAACTGGAGAGCTTACTCGATCACAGTTGTATCCGTTCATCACAGATTATCTAAGCAGTAAGCCATTCTCACCAATTCTAGCACATGAAATTCTCAGATGTTCTCTTTTTTAATTCTGTTTCTCGGCTTCAATACATTATGTGTCACAAATTGTCAGCATTTCAAAAGCGGTCCCGCTCTGAAGACTGTTGCTGTGGTAAAATGCTGAAGTTGCTGTGTCAAATTCCTTGCTTTGGATTTGTGCAAAACCGCATTATGCTCAATTTGGTTCGTTTATAACTAAGCTTATGCAAAGGTTTTCTCTTTCGGGCAGATTTTTTTGTTGGGAAGAAACTTCAGCTACCAACTTTTCGTGAAACTCTAAGAGAGCGTGGAACTGTTCAAATGCTTACTTTATCAAGAGAAACGGCGCTTGAAGTTCAGGTTTGTTTCTCTGAATCTATTCGACTATTATTTACCCCCATGATATTCTGGTATCTGAAGAGCAATTTTTTTGATGTACAGTCTCTTGTTCAAGTACTAGATTCATGTGCTGGGAGCTTACGATGCCACTCTATGATCTTATTTCAAGATTTATTGGTTTCAACAACTCTTTCAGCTGATGACACTGTCAACTTATTTACATTTGCTGTAATGAGGTTGACATCAAACGTGTTATCCTCTAACACGAGTTCCTGGTCATATCTACGCAAAGGGCCAGTTTCATCTGAAATCTCTTCTAGATCTACTCCGTCTTCATTACAAGCAGGAAATAGTAATAACGTGATGCATGTTATTAGGCCACTACAAAATGATAAGTGGACAAAAGGGAAAAATGGTTTTCTCATAACCGATATTTGGGGTCTAGAGACTGGTGGTTCACCTGATTCTGCTATCCCTACAATCTGGCTTCAGAAGACACAAGAAAGATTGCATCTCCTTACTTATCAGTATAAAAGTCTCACCTTAGTTCTTCTCATGCCTACTACTGTCATTGCCAATGGAGATTCAACCATCTCAGTCGTCAAACAGAAAGTTATTGAAGATGTTAGCACGTCACTCATCGATCTGACATATGATTTAATTCTCTGTGAATCTCTTTCCTTGTGTGGTATCATCTAATATTATACTTGATATCTATTTTTCAGGCATCGCTGAGAATTTTGAGAATCGAAGAGAAGATCTCAAAAGGATGGGGTGGTGAGAATGCCTACCATGTTAAGGGTTACCGTTACTTGGTAGTTGATAATAACATGGAAGTTTCCAGAGCTTCTCCCTCAAAAAAAGTAGCAACTCTCGCAAAGGTAATGTCTTTCATATCATGATTTACTAGCGGAGATTCATTACTACCACCTTGGACTTACAGGGTATGAATTCTTAAAAAATGCAGGAGTCTTTACTGGCACTAAATAAGCTACGAGAAGAAGTGGATATAGAAAAAAGCCGTGCGAAAGGTCAAGAGAAAGACATGGAAATATGCATAAGAGCTAAGAACAACGCGTGGGTGATTGCTCGTGTGACCAGAGGCAAAGAGCTTTATATGGCTTTGGAGAAAGCTAGCGACACTCTTCTTGATGCCACGGACGCTGTTAAGAGATTCAACAACAGGTATTGCAGCGGAGCGTTCTTGATGGACTAGTCATCTTCTTCTTTCTTCTGGTTTTGTGAAGAGGTTTCTTCTTAGTTTCAAGTACAAAGTAAAAGAGCTCAGAAGAAGTAGTAGTTAGCTCTTCTCTCTCAGCCACACATGTTGTTGCAAAGACATTGCAGAAGAGAAGACAAGTGTTATTGGTTGGCATGTAGCTATGTAGCAGTGATCAATGTTTGATCAGTGCAAAAGAAGACGTTTTTTGAGGAAGAAACATCTTTGTCACGAATCTTGTTTTTTGTGGAGATAGTAGTGAGTGTATAGCATGAGCTTATTTTGATTTGTGAAGGCATGGCAAGACAAGTCACAAAACAAAACAAATCCGAAAAGCAAAGAAGACTTTTGGGCCCATAAGGCCCATTTTGTTATTTTAAAGCCCATGAAAGAGGATATCATAATTATTCTACGTCTATTTCGCTCCTTCTCTGAAACCTAAGACGAGTAAAAAAGGAAAGCCATGGAAGAAGCTAAGAAGATGAAGAAGAAGAAGCCAGAAACCTCCATTGATGTAATTCACAATGATTCGATATCATCTCTGGGTTCGTTATTCGTGTATTTGATTAGTGGGTTGTTTCTAGCCGTCGGATTCTGCGTGGCCCGAATCAAATATACCGTAGATCTCGTCTCTGATCCGTCTCTCACTCTCTTTCTCTTATGGGTAACTAAACACCTTCTTCTATTTCTGGGTTTCGTGTGTATCTTGCAGCTTATTCATCCCTGATTTGATCATAATCTGCAGAGTATTGAGTTCCCGATAGTGGCTTTAATCTACAGCTCGGCGAGTTTCCGACGAAACCCAGAAAAATTCTCGGTGAGTGATAAGAGATTAAAGAAGCTGAATTTCCTCGTTTAACTTGATTGCTTTTGGTCATCTTTATACAATTACAGATACTAATTTCCTATGTTCAAAAGATCAGATTTTTGCTTCATGTGTGTGTTTTGAATCTCTTTCTCTCTTATTGGTTTACAGTGTTCTGAAGCTGTTGGGAGAAGCATATTAGGACTAATCTCAGGTTAGTGTTTTTTTTTTCTTTTGTTTTTACAGCTTGTTGTAGTTGGTACTTGACTCAATTTTCTGCAATACAAAGAACAAAAGCAATACAATATGTTTAGCTAGATTTGAATTGTGAATTAGTATTAATTTAGCTTCTTATGCCTTTTTTGGCATGTTGTTCCAACATCCTTTGGTTGTGACTTCATATAAACTTGCGTGTTTTGGTTGTTCAATAGGAGCTTTCATAAATGCTCTGGGAGCAGTTTCTTTAGGTGCGCCTGTTCGAATGCAGTATGTTTCACCAAGATCATGTTTCTCTGAAATCTTTTTCTGTTGTAAATATTACAAATGAGACTCCTTATTTGCGATTGTGGTCACAGTTATGCATAGATGTTGTGTGAGTTTCAAGTGCTGACATGAGCGTTTACCTTTCATCTCATGTAGATATCTACCAAGAACAGTTCATTGGTCCTTGCTAATGTCTGTTTTCACGGTAAGCTCCTTCTTGCTGTGTTTCCTATGACTACGAAAAGTTTTAACGAAGTTAATATCGTGCATATGTGATTTACTGCTGCTTGGAACAAACCTTTGACTGACTTTTAATGGTTTTGAGTTTCATAGGCTGTACCGGCAACTGTAGTTTTTGGTTCATCATGGACAGATTGGCATCGTGTATACACTTCAATGAAGTAGGTTACTTATGTTAACACTTGCTTTCTCACTTGTATCTTTTTCCCTCTGATGTTTATATCACAAGTCGCACACTTTCCATCTTTCGTTTCTTTTAGACCAAGTGGAAATATAGAATATATGATCGTTGTTCCAGCATATGGAGCTATTATTGGAGGATGGTTTGGAGCTTGGCCTATGCCACTTGACTGGGAAAGGCCATGGCAGGTAATATCTCAGTACAGGATCAAGAGCTTGGTTCTTGTTCTTGAACATGTTTATCAAACTTGGTGCTCCCTTTTTTGGCGGTTACTATATAATTAGTCCTTATACAATGTTTCTAAAACAGGAGTGGCCGATATGTGTGTGCTATGGCGCGATAGGAGGCTACATTGTTGGACAAATAGTCTCTTTGGGTCTGATGTTTTTCCACGGGAAACATAAGCATTTGAAGCTAGCCTAGAATAGATCAATGGTCTCTGTATCTGTAACAATGAGTTTCATTTTCTTTTTTGACATGATTGCTAGATTGAGAAGACAACAATGAAGGCAGTAATTTTTGTTAGCTTGAACAAAGTATATAATTATCCACACAAAAAAAAAGAAGTCTGAATAATCTCTCTTATTGTGAATGATACAAAGCACAGTGTTGACTTTAGTGTACAACTGTCGTGGACCAAACTCTGTCGGTTGACACGTGGCAGATGATTTCTGGTTTGTAGGGTCCCAGTTGGGTCTCCCTTTCTCACATGAGAAATGGTAAAACGCCGTAAAAAGATGGCATAACCGAAAATGGAGGTGATGACCATTTTGCTCTCGTCTCTCACTTTAGTCATTTATATATCTCACAATTTTAACATAAAAAAATAAATACAGAAATTGCTTTTATTTAACACGCAAAATATCATGTGTCTTATTAATAGATTGGACTCTTGTAGACAAATTTTGGTCTAATTGTTGTTGACATTAGCTCCTATCTCATTAAGGGGGGCAGGTACACACATCTAACTACGAAATGTTGACATTAAAAGTTATAAGAAAACATTGTCTTTACTTTTAAGAAATGTATAAACTAAATTGTACGTATTAATTGATGACTTCTACAATACTAACTCCAACTACGTGAGAGAGACATTAAGTGTATATGTCCGATTTTAAAAAACATAGGATAATGCAAAACAAAAATATTCTATTAGGCACATATTAAAATCATATTCATATGTCTTTTTGGTAAAATATACGTCGACCAAACGTATATTATTTGCAAATTATGTATTTTTAGATCAAACATATTGAGTCGAATTAAAATTAAAAAACATATAATAAATTGGTTATTTAGCATTTCTTTCATGGCCCGACCAAAAAGTAGATCAACCAAGAAGTCGAGAAATTATGGAGCTCCGATTTTGCTGGCCTACTTTCTCCAATTTTTTTGGCTACCCGGATCAAATACATACACGTGTCACTTCCTTATTTGTTCGCAATTATTCACATTAAATAAAAAAACGGTAGATTTTTGGTGTTGATTTGCTAATCTTTTGAGTGTGAATAGGAAACTAATTAACGTGAAATCTAATTACACAAGTACAAAGAGAGCCGAATCTAATAAAAAAAACATTTTTTAAAAATAACAATTTTTTTTATTATTTCAAAAAAGCTAAAACGGAAAAATTTAATTTAAATACTACAACCATTTCTCTTACAATCAACTTCTCCTCTTTATTAGCTTTTCTTTTCATTATCTTCTTCTTATAGTTCTTTATGTACGTCGCCGTCGACGAAACCTCTCCGGTGATGGAAGAAACGACGTCACTTCATAGCAAGAAAACTTCCGATGATGATAAAACTGATGACAAGGAACCATCATCAATAGTCATTAAAGCTAAACGCAAACGCAGATCGCAACCGCGAGAAGCTCCTCCGCAACGTAGCTCCGTGTATAGAGGCGTTACTAGGTTTGTGACAGAACAACAAAAAAACACATTCAAAACAACATCATTTTATAAATTGTATGTCGTTTTATTCCTTAATTAATTTTTTTAAAAAAGTTATGGTTTAAATTTGTAATTAGGCATAGATGGACGGGTAGGTACGAAGCACATTTGTGGGATAAGAATAGTTGGAACGAAACTCAAACCAAAAAAGGAAGACAAGGTCCAGTCTCTATAATCAATCAATTAATCATTAACAAGATTTTGTTGTTTTGATATTGTTACGCCGGATAATAAGTTCGTCATTACTATTCTTGATTTGTTATTAATCTTTTTAATTTATTATCTTAATTAATTTGTTTTAATTTTTGGTTTTTGATATGTTTTTTTTTTGTTTCCTGACGATTCTGACCGTAATATTGGCTGACTCGTCATCACGTGCAGTATACTTAGGTGAGTTTATTTTGGTTATTTACCGTATGGCTTTTTCTTTCTTGTTTGCTCTCCCCAATTGGTCGATACTAGACACTTAAATTATAAAGAACAATAATAATTGATGATATTTAACACGTAAATGAAACAATATACACTTTAAACTAATGTTTAATGAGTAATTAATATACTAATATATATGGTTTTGTGCAGGAGCATATGACGAGGAAGATGCAGCAGCACGTGCCTACGACTTGGCAGCATTGAAATATTGGGGACGAGACACTATCTTGAATTTTCCTGTAAAATTTTTCGGAATCTATAATATTAATACACAACTTTTAAACTATAGTAGAGAAGTGTTACATTTCGCATGATCTTTGATTACCTCACAATCTTTCTTGCATATATGTTTTTATATTAATTAATTTTAGAGTGCATATTTGTGTGTGATTTGTAGTTGTGTAATTATCAAGAAGACATCAAAGAAATGGAAAATCAGTCAAAGGAAGAGTATATCGGATCTTTGAGAAGGTAATATTAATTAATAAAATTAGCCATTGTTTTTTTATAATGATTGGTGATTATCTAATTGTTACTTTATCTGTTAGCAATCTAAAAAGCTGATTAATAATGTTTGTATACTACATTTTAACAGGAAAAGTAGTGGGTTTTCACGTGGTGTATCCAAATTTAGAGGCGTTGCAAAGTAAAACCAAAAAATATTCTAAATATATTTATATGAATTTACTAAGGATTATAATAAAATTCTAGTATACTATAACTACAAATGTTGATAAGTTACTAAAATATGGACTTGTAGGCATCACCATAATGGAAGATGGGAAGCACGAATAGGAAGAGTCTTTGGCAATAAGTATTTATATCTCGGAACTTATGGTAATAAAAAAGTTAATTTTAGTATGCTAAATGTGATTTGATATGCTAAATATAATGACTAAAATAAATCTATACACTATTTGTGATTATACACTTTTAAAGTGGGGCTGATATTATCGATATGCACGTAATCAAATCTGAGTTAGTTGGGAAATAGATCACCAACCCAACCACTTAGTCAAGCCTTTAAATAATTTATTAATTATAAGTATATTCTTTATGATGTGATACATAATATTTATTATATAGTTTCTCATCCAATTTTACTGGCCCAGTTTAATCCCTATTTATTATTATGTTTCCCATATTGTCCTATCCTAAATACTAACGGGAAAAGTACATTTTTATTCGACTTTTTAGTAAATAATGTTACGTGTTAGGGAAAAATGCATAATAGTTAGTAGTAGTTAAATTAAATAAAAGGGAACCTTCTTTCGATAATTTGTGTTAAACCCCTTAATGTTTTGATTATGACATTTTGCACCCTTTGTTTTGTTCTCTGTGTTATAGCTACACAAGAAGAAGCGGCCAAAGCGTATGACGTGGCAGCAATCGAGTACCGTGGACTTAACGCCGTTACTAACTTCGATATAAGCCGTTATCTAAAATCGCCGTCGTCGCAAAACCCTATCGACGCCGCGAATAATCAAGAGTCGGAGCTATCGCATAGCCAATCTTCGTCGGAAGAAAACGATGATCGGAAAACGAAGCTCTTAAAGTCGTCACCTTTGAACGGAGAGGAAGTAATCGGACCATCGACACCGCCGGAGATTGTTCCGCCTCGCCGGAGCTTCCCGGACGATATACAGACGTATTTTGGGTGTAAAGACTCCGGCAAGTTAACGACGGCGGAAGATGACGTCATCTTCGGCGATTTAGATTCTTTCCTTACGCCTGATTTCTACAGCGAGTTAAACGATTGATAAAGTTTTGTTTTTTTTTGCTCATTATTCATTCTTGTGACAATCAGATAATAAAGTTTGAATCTTTTTTAAAACTTTCTCAAGGTTTCTTAGTTTTGGCTTCTTTGTGAAATTTGATTTGAGAAGACAGGGAGATAGTTTATCATGAACTCAGATTTTGAGATTTGATAATACAGAAAAGTAGAAATGATTATTTGGAGAGATGTTCAGAGATTGAAACTCTCCAGCTTATGATGAATCAAACAGTACAACAAAGCTTGGAATCAATAGAAGACAAGCAAATGCAGAATGCTTGGTAGCCTGAGAATGGATACCTGCAAGCAAATCATTGACCTTTAAGCTGTGTTTATGTTTTTTTTTATCAAGCTTGAGATGTGGTTATGAGCAAGTACCTGAAATCGATTACGTATTTAGCTCGGTCCACTCTTCCCATTTGAAGAATCGTCTGTCTCGGATTGTCCTGTTTGATGCAAAATTACAAGAGATGGTTTAGAAGGATTTCTTCTGGAGTTGTGGTTTTGAAAAATAAGGTGAAAATGAGTTGTGGAAGTTCACCGTGAGTGTGAGCTGAAAGTTCTTCACCGAGCTTTGTATTTTCAGACCGGTTCTTTCTCTGTCTCTGAAGTCTAACTCACGCTGCTTAGATATCTAATGAGAAAGGGAAAAGACAGATTGAATTCAAGCTTCAGAAAAAACCAATGATGAACACTACAAATCGTAAACCAGACTTACTCTATTGTAATGTGGTATCCTTGAGGTTAGCTTCTGAACTTTTTCCTTGTTCTCAAGCCAATCATGAGGTGGTTTACTAACTTGTTGGACCTATAAAGAGATACAAACTCACATGAATAAACAGTTTTCCTTCTGTTTTTCGGAATGCAGTATCGATGGGGAGAAGTTTGAGATTAGGCCTTTACCTGCTTGTTATTGTTCTTCTGCATTGGCTGTTGCTTTGGTAGTAAAGCTCTCATTCTTCTATAGCTCCCTGTCCAAGTTGCTATGGTGGGTGAGAATCTGCAGAAGCCAACACGTACATAAGCAAACCCAAAATTTAAAGGAGAGTCAAATTTGTCAAAAGACAAGAAGCATTCAGTATCCTCAAATCTTACATGACAACCGAAAGAAGTGGCTTCACGATTTTACCTACAGGTCCAACTCTTGCTCCCTGCAATGAATTCAGAAGACAAGAAAACATTCAGCTTGAGTTCTGGACATCTTACAGAACCAACGTGGAAACATTTAGCTTGAATCTCAGACCTTATCCCATATGTAATACTTGGAACCCATCAGATTAGCCGTCATAGAACCGACATAACTCTCATCAGAACTGCACAATAGCCCCTTAACATTCTGTGCCACCCTAAACACAGACTTCCCGTTACGCCTTCTATGGTAAGCAACTGCTAGCTTCCGGTCTTTTCGCCCCCGCCCTTCCTGCAATATAACATCCAAACACTTGTAAGTTAGTTATCACAAACTCTGAACATCATTGCTATCTCACTTCTAATACAACATCATATCATAACAGATGTTTGTATAGCTTATTACATGTGTATAGAGTGAATACACGGATCCGCCGCGTAAGCCCTCTGGTGATTGCTCTTTTACAATCAGACAAGTGCATCTACCCACATCCAAAGGCAGTGTCTTGCACAACAAAGCCCTGTTTGACAAAGTTGTATACATTGTTTAGGACTATGTTTAGGACAAGAGAAAGCAAACATAATCATGATAGTTGTGTATGTGTGTGTCTGTTTTAGTTATACCTGTTGGGCAAAGTAGACCAAGAGGAAGCAGGTGCAGATTCGGAATCCGAAAACTCCCACACTTTCAAAGAACTAGAATGCTCAGAATCAACACTAGTCCAAGTTTTCATACCGAAACTACCCTTATCGACATCACTGTTCCTCTGCATACACACTTGCAGCGATGACAGCTTCAGAGCAGTTCCACCGCTTGTAGACAAAGACTTGAGATTTGTAACATCCTTGGGAAACTCAGAGTTACCATTCAAAGACTGAGACTTCAAGGCTCCATCTTGTTTCCGAGTTTCTACAGTCGTTGAAGTTTTCTCCGGTGAGACATTCTCTTTATCCTCTTCTCTCTTGTGAGAAAGCGAGAATGTGGCCATTTTCCCCTTATTTTCTTCTAACGGATCATTCTCTTTTCTTGAACCAGACATGTTTTCTTCCTCTTATGGGTTGCTCTCAAGTTTGGAGCTTTCTGGTGTATTTATGGCAAAAGTTTTGAAGTTGTAAATGTTGACATAAAAGTGGTGAGTGGGTTTAGGTTTGACCTGAAAATGGCAAAGAAAGAAACGTTTTTTTAAAAAAAAGTCGCACAGTGTTATTACCATTTGAATTTGAATAAGCCATTGGGGATTGTGCGAGCAGAGCACAAAAACCAAAAGACAAAGGAGAAGACTTTCTTTTCTTTCTTTACATTACAAGAAGAAGATGTACATTTTTGAAGTCTGTGTTACATTAAAGACACAACGGTCACAACTAGTAGTGGGATTTTAAGCTAACTTTGTCGTTTTCCTTTGTCGGGAAACTAATAAAGGTTTGATGATTTAGATTTTGAGGCTTTAGCGGGAACTGTGTTCGAAACCACTCAAAATATAAACTACATGCCGTTTCACTTTTATTAATCTGCACGTCGTGCCGTTTTTATTATCAAAAGCTGATAAGGCTAGAGACTCGAAAACAATACGAGTGGCTATTAACCCAATCACCGTTTCCAAAACAGTCCAAAACCATGAGAGGCCACGACAACATCGTCCAAGCCCATTATCATCATCAATGGCTAAAGCCATTAGCACTCTGTTTGCTGTCTCCTGCTCAGCTTCGTCTAGTTTCTCTCTCACACGACGCTCTGAATCACTTAAACCATCGCATCGAACCGCGAGATTGGCTGTGACAATGGCTTCCACGGCTAAAAAAGTGGCTCCTGCTGTGATTGTCGGCGGCGGGAGAGTCGGAAGGGCGTTGCAGGAAATGGGTAACGGCGAGGATGTGCTTGTGAAGAGAGGAGAATCGGTTCCGATTGATTTTGAAGGACCCATTTTGGTTTGTACAAGGAACGATGATTTAGATGCTGTTCTTGAATCTACTCCTCAATCTAGATGGAAAGGTCGAAACTTTCTCACATTGTTATTGGATAATGGTGATGATGTGATTATGTTTTTGTTCATTTTCATGATTTGTGTTGTGTGTGTGTGTGTAATGAATCAGATTTGGTGTTTTTCCAAAATGGTATGATGGAGCCATGGTTTGAGAGCAAAGGTTTGTGTGATGCAGAGCAAGTGTTGGCTTACTTTGCTGTGTCAAAGCTTGGAGAGCCTCCTATTGATGGAAAGACTGATACTGATCCAGAAGGTTTAACTGCTGCTTATGGTAAATGGGCTTCTGATGTAGCTGCTAGGTTGCAATCTGGTGGTCTCTCTTGCAAGGTTTACAAGAACACATACCTTTATATTCTATACAAAAGAAGAAAAATAGCCAATGTGTTCTTGTTTTGTTGTTTTTGTGGTTAGGTACTTGACAAAGACTCTTTTCAGAAGCAAATGCTGGAGAAACTTATTTGGATTTGTGCATTTATGCTTGTTGGAGCTCGTCATCCAGGTGCAAGCGTGGGCATGGTGGAGAAAGAACACAGAGATGAAGTACACAAAAATGCGGTTCCTTGTTTCGTTTTAGCATTCTAAACGTTGTTTAGCTCCTAACTTGTAGTAACTTACTCATTCAGGTATCGAAACTCATCCAAGAACTTGCAACAGCTGCTGCTGCAGAGAAAGGACTGACCTTTGAAGAGAACATGGTGGAGAGACTATGTGCTTATTCCCGGGCTGTTGCTCATTTCCCAACCGCTGTTAAAGAAGTACATATATACTTTTACTATCCTTGATCTCTCACACCAGTATCTGTCTCTTAACTTGTTTTCTGGTTTCTGCAGTTTAAATGGAGGAATGGTTGGTTTTATTCTCTCTCGGAGAAAGCAATTGCAGAAGGGAAAGCTGATCCGTGTCCACTTCACACCGAATGGCTGAAGGAGCTTAAAGTGATATAGAGTCTCTCAGTCTGTGCAAACTGTGAGTATATGTGTTTAAGTAGTCTTCTTACATATTATAAGTAGTGATTTGAAAATTGAAACTATTGTTTTACACGCATGAGATTAAATAAAGATGCATTTCCCTAACAAATCCTTTACCCTTTGTAAAAAAAGGTCACAACTTTTTATCTGTGCAAACTCTGAATTTTCGACGAATCAGGTCTTGTCTCATCAATTAGAAAATTATATGGTTGATTTCTAATGGAAGGGTAAAACCCTTCAATGACTAACGCTTCAAGACAGAGACATGTCAAGACTTTTCTTAAGCATCAATAACAAATTATGTTTGAATCTTCCTTCATATGTATGATGTTGAAGCCAAGTTGGTCCAAATAGGCAATTTGACTTGGTCACTATATAATACATGATTTTTTACGTTAGCTTTTGCATCATAAAATATATCCTACATGGAAAAGAGAAAACAGAGCATAATGAGCATAGAGAGCTCTTCCATATGTAACTCGCTCTCTCTTCTAGTTCTGCTGATCCATGGCTCAATTGTAACAAAGGCTCAAGATCTTTCTTCTTGTAGAGAGAGCCATTGCGGGAAAATAGAGATTCCTTATCCCTTTGGAATCGGTAAAGGTTGTTATCTCAACAACGATAAGTGGTATGAAGTTATCTGTAACAGAACCTCAGGAAAACCCGTCCCGTTTCTTTCTAGTATCAACAGAGAAGTGGTAAATATCTCTCTCCCTGACGACTATGATAACTTTGGGCATATCCGAATCAAGAACCCGGTGACTTCATTGGGATGTTCTACTAGAGAAGAACTCAGCTTGGCTTTGAATGTGACAGGAAGCCCATTTTTCCTCACCTCCCGTAATACTCTAGTTGCTGTTGGTTGCAACAACAGGGCCTTGATGACTGATGTTAAGCCGCAGATTGGGGGATGCGAGTCTACCTGCGACTTGGAGTTTGTCCGGAGAGGACAGAACATAAGCTGTGACGGATACAAATGTTGTCAAGCAAAGATACCATCTGACCGTTTGCAACAGATTGGCATCAAAATAGAGAGCCTTGATGGTAGTAACATGACGACGCCAGCTGGATGCAGAGTTGCTTTCTTGACAGACGAGGCATATTCCCCATCGAATATAACCGAACCTGAACTGTTTCACGGTAAGGGACACGCGACAGTGGAGTTGGGATGGTTCATAGATATGTCACACAACATGTCTGTTGATTCCAGGGGCTGCTATTCGATTTTCGAGGGTCAAGGTTATGGCTACGATAACTATGTAGCTTGCATTTGTCAGTACGGCAGCTATTTAGAGCAAAGATATAGAAGCTGCAAATGTAACTCTCGCTACAGAGGCAACCCTTATCGTTCGATCGGATGCACAGGTACAAATGAATTGTTTGTAGTAAGTCTTTGGGCTTAGTTTTTCTGCAAGATTCATAAATCATTGATGCACTCTTCTTCTATGTAGATATTGATGAGTGTGAGGAAGCCAAGGCTGAAGGGCGCAACCAGTGTGAGGGAGGGGAGGTTTGTGAGAATATGAAAGGATCCTTCCAATGTAAACCCAGAAGAAACACAATTCTGGCCATCATTTTAGGTTAGTTACCGATCTTCAGGCTATGCAATATATCATCTGTGTACATATGATGTGAATTTGCCAAAGAACAGAGAATGAGCTTTACTGTGTTTTTGTTTATTGGGGGTGATGTGTAGGCATAAGTCTAGGCTTTGGCTTGTTGGTTTTCGCCACTGGCGCATGGCGGTTGTATAAGTTTATCAAAAAGCGAAGGGAAATGAAGCGAAAGAAGAAGTTCTTCAAGCGTAATGGAGGACTATTGCTGCAACAACAGTTGATTACGAGTGAAGGCAATGTCGACAAGACGAGAGTGTTCAGCTCAAAAGAGTTGGAGAAAGCCACAGAAAACTTCAGCGTTAACCGAGTGCTTGGACAAGGCGGTCAAGGAACTGTTTACAAGGGAATGCTTGTAGATGGGAGAATAGTAGCTGTTAAAAAGTCCAAAGTTGTGGATGAAGACAAGCTTGAAGAGTTCATTAACGAAGTCGTGATTCTTACACAGATCAATCATAGAAACATCGTGAAACTCTTGGGATGTTGTCTCGAAACAGAAGTCCCTGTCCTTGTTTACGAGCTTATACCCAATGGAAATCTTTTCGAGCATCTTCATCAAGACGATGAATCTGACGATTACACAATGGCTACTTGGGATATGCGTTTGCGGATCGCTGTAGATATCGCAGGAGCACTTTCTTACCTACACTCAGCGGCCTCCTTTCCGATTTATCACAGAGACATCAAGTCCACAAACATAATGTTGGACGAGAAATATCGAGCCAAAGTGTCTGATTTCGGAACTTCAAGATCCGTAACAATAGATCACACGCATCTTACAACCGTGGTTGCAGGTACTGTCGGGTATGTAGATCCAGAGTATTTTCAGTCAAGCCAGTTTACAGACAAGAGCGATGTTTATAGCTTCGGAGTCGTCCTCGTGGAGCTTATTACAGGAGAGAAACCGGTTTCTTTCTTGAGGTCTGAAGAGAACAGAAGTTTAGCAACTTATTTCATTCTTGCAGTGAAAGAGTCTAGAATCTCTGACATTATCGACGCTCGTACCAAAGATAAATGCAACTTGGAGCAAGTCACTTGTGTGGCTAACCTCGCGAGGAGGTGCCTGAATTTGAGTGGGAAGAAACGGCCAAACATGAGAGAAGTCTCTATGGAGCTTGAGAGGATTCGAGATTCACAGGGCTATAAGCAAAACAAGGAAGACGATAATGTCACTTTAGAGATAAACTTCAGAGATTGTTGGAGTGTTGTTACTGATTCTTCTTCCAACATTACAACCACATTTTCGTCCATGTAAGATTAGTTATACTTTGCTTATATATGTTTGCCTTGATTTGTTTCTAAAACTTAATAAAAAATAAAAATTCTAGAATTTCGCCCACCGTGGGGCTCGAACCCACGACCACAAGGTTAAGAGCCTTGCGCTCTACCAACTGAGCTAGACGGGCTTGGTGCTTTATTTGCTGGCAAAAGTTTATTCAATGTAACGTTGGGTCATTAAGCTTATGAAAGCTTTGGTCACCGGTTTTTAGAGATCTTATATGAGAAACCAGACCGATCATACATGTATGTTGCTTTCAAAACCGGTTAACTGACCGGTTCCACATTGCGTAGAATGGTCAATGGTCTGCAGAGAGATAATAATTGAAACGAAAAAGTCTAAAGGGAGTTGACTTCTTGTAAGTATAATCGTGATGAACAAAACTTGACGCGTCTATATCCAAACTTCTTTGACATTAAAACTTATAGACTCAGATTGAACCAAAGTATAACAGAAGCAGCACAAGTATGAAGAAAGAATCTTACAACTTTTTATGTATAGTAGTGTCTGTCTTAACTCTGCAACTCATCAATGGCTCAACATCAGCAGCAACACCTCCATTTCCACCTCCAGGTAGTAACTCTTCAGATTCTTGTAACAGAATCTGTGGAGGAATCTTGATACCGTTCCCTTTCGGAATTGGCGGGAAAGACTGCTATCTCAACAACTGGTACGAGGTTGTCTGCAATACAACAACCACTTCCACGTCGTCCAGCACAACTGTTCCTTTCCTCTCACGGATAAACAGAGAAGTGGTCAACATCTCTCTTCCAGACGGTAACGACCCATACGGACTGGTTCAAATCAAAGGTCCAGTGAGTTCATTGGATTGTTCTAGTCAAGGACTCACAAAGTCGCTACCGGATTTGAATCTCACAGGCAAAGGTAGCCCATACTTCCTCACAGACCAGAACCGTCTTGTGGCGGTTGGCTGCGGTATAAAGGCATTGATGACTGATACTAAATCAGAGATCCTGGGATGTGAATCGAACTGCGAAAACAGTCAAAGTAGTCAAGAAGTTACAAACTCAATCTGTAATGGTTACAAATGCTGCCAAGTGAGGATACCATTGGACCGTCCTCAGGCTATAGGAGTCAGCTTAGAGAGCTTTGATAGCAACGTAGAACGGTGCAGAGTCGCGTTCTTGACTAGCAAAATGTATTTCCCGATGAATGTTACCGAGCCAGAAGAGTTTCATTTCAAAGGATATGCGTTGGTAGAGCTAGGATGGTACTTTGATACTTCGGATTCTCGCTTTAGGAACCCCTTTGGCTGTAGAAATATGACTCATTTTAATTCTTACAGCTCCTTAGATAAATGCGGTTGCGAGTATCAATACTTCTCTGGGATGAATTATAGGAACTGCTATTGCAATTATGGCTACACAGGGAACCCATACCTTAAACACGGCTGCGTAGGTACATGCTTGTTTCTTCTTCTTTTGTTTCTGCCTTGACCAAACAATCAAATCAAGTAACTATGATTCAAAAATGTTTAGACATAGATGAATGCAAAGGACACAACATTTGTGGAGAAAGAACTTGTGTAAACATGCCTGGAGCATACAACTGCGAGCCACTGATAAGCAAGCCGGCAAAACCCTCTGTGCTTCCAGGTGAGTTAAAGTAGCATCTTTGCATCTACAAGACAAGAACATAAATGTAGCTTACCCTATGTGTTTTCTTTGTTGGCTAAGGCATTCTTATAGGTGTAGGAGCCCTGTTCTCCGTCCTTGGAATCTTTGGGCTGTACAAACACATTAAAAAGCGAAGGAGGATTATCCGCAAAAAGAACTTCTTCAAACGTAATGGAGGCTTGCTGTTGAAACAACAACTAACTACAACAAAGAACGGAAATGTAGAGATGTCGAGGATTTTTAGCTCAAAAGAGTTGAAGAAAGCTACCGATAACTTCAGTGTAAACAGAGTTATTGGGCAAGGCGGTCAAGGAACCGTGTACAAGGGAATGCTGGTAGATGGAAGAATTATCGCAGTTAAAAGATCTAAACTTGTGGTTGAAGACAAGATAGAAGAGTTCATCAATGAAGTCGCACTTCTCTCACAGATTAATCACAGGAACATTGTGAAACTCTTGGGATGTTGCTTAGAGACAGAAGTTCCAGTCTTGGTTTACGAATATATTCCCAATGGAGATCTCTTCAAGCGTCTACACGATGAATCTGATGATTACACAATGACTTGGGAAGTTCGTCTTCGTATAGCTATAGAGATCGCAGGTGCTCTTGCATACATGCACTCGGCTGCATCTTTTCCAATATACCACAGAGATGTCAAGACTACCAATATATTATTGGATGAGAAATACCGAGCCAAAGTATCCGATTTCGGAACTTCAAGATCAGTAACCATTGATCAAACTCACTTGACAACATTAGTGGCAGGAACTTTTGGGTACATGGATCCAGAGTACTTCCTCTCAAGCCAATATACTGACAAGAGTGACGTTTACAGTTTCGGGGTTGTCTTGGTGGAGCTCATAACCGGAGAAAAACCACTGTCCCGCAACCGGTCTGAAGAAGGTAGAGGCTTGGCAGCTCATTTCATCGATGCCATGAAAGAAAACAGAGTGATTGACATCATTGATGACCGAGTCAGGGCTGAAAGCAAGCTGGAGCAAGTGATGGCTGTTGCCAAACTCGCTAGGAGGTGTCTAAGCCGAAAAGGAAGTAAGCGGCCAAGCATGAAAGAGGTTTCACTTGAGCTGGAGAGGATTCGTTCATCACCTTATGATTCAGAGACTCATATCGAGGATGACAATGACGAAGCCATGGAACTCAACAGCGATGAGACATGTGATATTGGCATGACTGCTCCTGCCTCCTTGTTTAATAATGCATCCCCACCGTCTGATGTGAAGCCTCTGGTTCCTTTACAAACATGGTGACGACCGACTCCAAACACTGCGTATATATATAGTCTCATATCATGAAAAAAAATGTTTTATCATTCAATTATAAACGTCTGGTTTTTCACCATGTAATAATAATACACACAAATTGCAATACATAATCAATCAATAAAGAAAAGAATGATATAGTTCAAGGGGTTTCAGCTTGTGCTGATGAGACTTTTAGAAGAATTTCAGCTTCCCTTTGGAGATAGCTTGTACATGTTGTAATTGACACATTGCCTTCTCTTTCCCGGACAAGCCATAGCACGAGGCGTGCCTAGCTCCTAGAGTAACTGCAAAGTATAGATAAACAGTGCATAGGAATGCCAAAAGAGCCAACGCCGTCAAGAGATAACGATGCCTTTGAGCAACCGTCGAGCAGCTGCCCAAATCTTCCCACTGCTTCTTTAGAGTCTGTGTTCTCCTTGAAGGTGAAGATACAATCCCATCAAGAACCATGGCTTTATAAACCAATCTGCAAAAAAAAGGCTTGAATATGTCATTTACACACAAAAATACCACATAAAACCAAAACAAGCTATATAAGAAGAGATCAAATCAAATTTTATTTGAATTGTACACAACTTTCAAAATTTCGAGATCGTTAATGTCAATGATGAAACAACAATCAGGGAAGAAGCTAGCGAGAAACAACAATTACGATCTATTCACATGAGGAAAACAGATCCTGAAGCAGGAGTAAGACGAACCGGTGAGAATCAGCTACAGATCTGGAGAAGAAAAATCAGCTGCTACCAGCTCCGTCGCCGCGCAAATCCGAAACTCCTAAAATCAATCCGCCTTCGATTCTCCGGGCAACGTTTCCGATATATACAGAGAGAGAGATCGATCTCCTCCGTTGCTTAGGGCGGTGCCGATTTGCCGGATTACGCCGTACGGTGTTTATTATTATCGTCCGTTGAATACGACGGGAATTTAGGGATTTTATACCAATTAAAAAACTTAAAAAAGAAGAAGAAGTAAAAAAAGCGAGCGAATAAAAAAAACAAAAGAAAAAAATGATTGATGGGCGTTTTAGCTTCCACTCCTTAATTTGTCTTATTGTTCCGACTCTTGCAGCAACCAGAGGTTGTTATTTTCCTTATGGGCCATTATTGGGCTTTATATGAAAGGTGCACTTATATTAGTATCGATGATTATCCTTTCCTTTGTTAGGTAAACAAACAAACTCTGTTCGTCGTTGAATCTACTTTTCAAGGAGAAGAAAAAGCTCAAGTTTTTATTGATCTCCCAAAGGTATTTTGATATTCAATCGATTTGGGTCTTCTTTCTGAGCTAAACCCAGATCTCTAATACGTAGTATCTTCGGTGAAAAATCTATTCCGATTTTGATTCCGTCTCGAATTTTGATGATTAGTGTTTGTGTTTTCTTTCTTAGTTTGATCTTTTTGATATTGGAGGAGGAGGAAGAAGATGTGGGCAGCTACTTGTCTAGCATCGTGTTGTGCTGCTTGTGCATGCGATGCTTGCCGTACGGTTGTTTCTGGGATAAGCAGACGCTCTGCAAGGATTGCTTACTGTGGTCTCTTTGCACTTTCTCTAATCGTTTCATGGATTCTCCGTGAGGTTGCTGCTCCTCTCATGGAGAAGCTCCCTTGTAAGTAGTCTCTTTTGTTTTCCCCTTATCTCCCTTGTCCTTTGTCTTATGTTTTAGCTTATGGAGCTTGTGATTGATTACATCTGTGCAGGGATTAATCATTTTCATAAGACACCTGATAGGGAATGGTTTGAGACCGATGCTGTGTTGCGTGTCAGCTTAGGGAATTTCTTGTTCTTCTCGGTTCTGTCGGTGATGATGATTGGTGTGAAAACGCAGAAAGACCCTCGCGATGGTATACACCATGGTGGTTGGATGATGAAAGTTATATCTTGGTGCGTATTGGTCATATTAATGTTCTTCGTTCCAAACGAAGTCATCAGCTTTTACGGTAAGACACCATCTATCATTGCTCACATTTTTTTTATATGTTTTTAGTGAAGTGGATAATGAGAATCAGTTTAACATTCCTTCCAGAGTCAATGTCAAAGTTTGGTGCTGGTTTTTTCCTTCTTGTTCAAGTTGTGCTTCTTTTGGATTTCGTTCACGGATGGAATGACACATGGGTCGGCTACGACGAGCAATTCTGGTTAGTAATTTTACATATGAAATCATATGTAACTTCATTTATATCACTGTTAATCTAAGTACTGGTGGTTTATGTATAGGTATGCTGCGTTGCTCGTAGTTTCTCTTGTTTGTTACTTGGCAACATTCGTCTTCTCTGGGTTTCTCTTCCATTGGTTTACTCCATCAGGACACGATTGCGGACTCAACACTTTCTTCATTGTCATGACTTTGATATTTGTATTCGTCTTTGCTGTCGTAGTTTTGCACCCTGCTGTAAGTTTTGACTCAAAAACCTTTAGTTTCCTCTTATATGCGATCTTTTGATTCTCATCTTTGTGCATTAATATTTTGCAGGTCGGTGGAAGCATTTTACCGGCATCAGTTATATCTTTCTACTGCATGTACCTTTGTTACAGTGGACTAGCAAGCGAGCCCCGTGATTTCGAATGCAACGGTCTCCACAAACACTCTAAAGCTGTCTCAACAGGCACCATGACTATCGGTTTACTCACAACTGTTCTTTCTGTTGTTTACTCCGCTGTTCGTGCTGGTTCTTCCACTACACTTCTCTCCTCTCCTGATTCTCCCCGTGCAGGTACACCTTTTAAACCTTGCTTGACCGCGCTTAACCCCCTTGTAACTTATCATAAACATGCTTGGTTTGGTTGAAAATGTTTTTCAGAGAAGCCTCTGCTTCCGTTAGACGGGAAAGCAGAAGAGAAGGAAGAGAAGGAGCATAAGAAACCAGTGTCGTACTCGTACGCGTTCTTCCACATCATCTTCTCGCTCGCGAGCATGTACTCTGCAATGCTCTTAACAGGATGGTCAACTTCTGTTGGTGAAAGTGGTAAGCTGGTCGATGTAGGGTGGCCTTCTGTGTGGGTCCGTGTTGTGACCAGCTGGGCCACCGCTTGTCTCTTTATCTGGTCACTTGTTGCTCCCATTCTCTTCCCTGACCGTGAGTTCTGATCAGCTTTATGAATCCACAAGAGATTCTTGAAATACTTCTCATGAATCTTGAAATTTGTAAACAAAATAAAGTGTCTTTTGACTATATAATAGAGTCTTGTGTGCTATATATGGTCTTTGTTGACCAATTTGTAAAATAAATATAAATATTTCCTTTCACGTATTTCGCATGCTGGTGTAATATATTTTTCAAAAACGATCTATGAATAAAGGAAAAGTAGAAAAAGGAAAAGTGTAAAAAAGGAAAAGGGAAATGCTGAAGATATATGTAAGGCAACGAATCACGTGCGATGCACATGGAAGGATCTAGCAGAATCGCACGTGTGTTATTTTTGCCGCGTTTTAAAATCCGAAACGCTATTTTGATTTTTTGCGACTGTTTGCTTTATAAAGGTCTAGAGAGTTGTTAGAAAACAGCGCTTTTAGGTTTACTCTGTTATCTCTCTCTCTCCCTGCCGTCAATCATCGCCGGAATTCGCCGACGCCGTCGGGAGGTGATAATATTTTACCCTAATTTAATTTGTCGACATGAAGCTCACCGTTAAGACTCTCAAGGGCCGCCACTTTGAAATTAGGGTTCAGCCCACCGACACGGTTAGTCCTTCTCTCTATTCCCTTCCTTCGTTCAAAAATTCTATATGAAATTAGTAGATTCAGATATGTTAATTAAATTTCGTGTGCTAAGATACCAAATTGGATAATTTTAACATATGATTTGATGGAACAGCTTATAAATGCTAGATTTAGAATTTTGAGTTTTTTTATTGATACTGTATTGATTAGTGAAGTGTATATGTGTATGGGTTCTTCTTAAATGTTTGTTTTTTTTGTAAGGTGATGGCTGTGAAAAAGAGTATTGAAGATTCACAAAGCAAAGACAACTATCCATGTGGACAACAACTGTTGATTCACGATGGTAAGGTTTTGAAAGATGAAACTACTTTGTTGGAGAATAAGGTTACTGAGGAGGGTTTTCTTGTTGTCATGCTTAGCAAGGTACCTATTTTATGTTTTTGTTTTCATCAAGTTTGGTTTTGGCATAGGGTGATGCAGTTTCTGATTTCTTTTGAACATGTGACCTAGATGATGCTTTCTTATTATTTCCTAGCCACTGTAAACTGCATACAGTACTTACTACTTAGCCTGTCTTGCGCTGACGATATATATTTCCTTTTCTTTTGCAACTGATAGAGCAAAACTGCAAGTTCGGCTGGTCCGTCTTCTGCTCAGGTAAGTGTATACATCACATAGGTTTTCTCATGTTGCTGTACATCACCTGGTTAGTCAGAGTGTTCTTACTGTAAAATTGTGTTTCTATAATGCAGGCTACTTTCACGGCTACATCAACCACGTCTTCAACTATGGTAATTTTCTTACTTATCTGTTCAATGTTCTTGATTAAGAGTCATGCGATCAGTATTAATGTAGCTAAGTTCATTTAATGCAATCGACCAGCCTGCAGCTCCATCGACAATCCAGTCTGTAGCTGTGCCAGCTTCTAATTCTACCCCGGCTCAAGATCAACCAGCGTAAGTTTTGCTATTAAAATCAGAGTTTTCATTGGAAATTATTTTATCTTCAATCTTCATAGACATAACTTTCCTGAGTTTATATTTTTGAGAATTTCCTTGATGCTTTTTAATATTTACATTGGATTTGTATGTGCAGCGCACAAAATGACACATATGGTGAAGCTGCTTCAACTTTAGTTAGTGGCAGTAGTACTGAGCAAATGGTTCAGCAAATAATGGAAATGGGAGGAGGCAGCTGGGACAAAGAAACAGTAACTCGTGCACTTCGTGCAGCTTATAATAACCCTGAGAGAGCAGTGGATTATCTATACTCTGTACGGGCCTTCTTTGTAAGGATGTTTTGTGAATGTTTGAATGAAATGAAACTGCTGAAGTTTCTTTTCTTTTCAGGGTATTCCTGAAACAGTAACTGTTCCCGCAACTAACATATCCGGTGTAGGATCTCGTGCAGACCTTGCCGCTCCTCCGGCCTCTGGAGGACCTAATTCATCTCCTTTGGATTTGTTTCCCCAGGTAAGAGTTTGATACTTCTGCGCGTCGAAAAAGAGTTGATTAGAATTCAGTTCAAGTTGCACACTATTGTTTTGTTTCTTTATCCAGGAAGCAGTGTCTGATGCTGGTGCTGGAGATTTGGGAACACTTGAATTCCTTAGAGGCAATGACCAGGTTCTTACTTTATCCTTCCTGTTCGTTTTTATTTGGGAAGTCATATGATTAAGAACTTGAAACTTGACAACTAGACTTGTTAGATCATTCAACACAGCTTCCTCATACACTAATCTTGTTACATTTTCTTCTGATTTAGTTCCAACAACTACGCACCATGGTCAATTCCAACCCCCAGATTCTGCAGGTAATTGAGTCTTTAACATTTCTTTATAATGCTTTTGTGTCCATATCTTAAAAGTCTTGACATTTATCATTGCTTTTGTTACAGCCTATGCTTCAAGAGCTTGGAAAGCAGAACCCCCAACTTCTGAGGCTAATTCAAGAAAACCAAGCCGAGTTTCTTCAGCTACTAAACGAGCCCTACGAAGGATCTGACGGGTGAGTACTTTATAGCCTGCAAGACTGTTTTCTCGGTTTGGCCAATGGTTAGATCTCTAAATCTGTGGATGTGGCCATAACTCAAAGACTCTTATCGACTGTTCAAAACTTTCAGGGATATGGATATTTTCGATCAAACCGAGCAAGAAATGCCACATGCAGTCAATGTTACGCCTGCAGAGCAAGAAGCTATTCAACGGGTACATACATACACATACATACATTCCTCATCACCATTTTTAGCAAACCGTAATGCCATTCTTCATTCTTTCTAACTCTTGCTTTAAATCTTCCTTTTTGACTAGCTTGAAGCAATGGGATTTGATAGAGCATTAGTCATAGAAGCCTTCCTTGCGTGTGACCGTAACGAGGAATTGGCTGCAAACTATTTGCTAGAGAACTCAACAGATTTTGAAGACTGAGTTCCCATACAATAACTTACCTTTTCACCAAATTAGATCACAAGAAGAAGTTTTGTTCCTCCCCCTCTTTCATCTGAAACCTTTCATTCTTTCTCTTCTCGGAATCTCAGATGCTCTATCATCATATTTAACTTTTACATCTCCAAATCTATCATAAGGAGAACAATCTGTTTCTACACGTTTGCGTTTTGCGCGGTTTGTGTCTTATTTAGTCATGGTGCTTGGTTATGATTATTACCACTCTTAAGGTTTTGTTACCACACCGCTCAGGCTCTGCAGGTGTGCGGCTTGAGGTGTGATAGATCTTGAACTTGGATAGTATAGATATAAGCCAAAACATGAAAGGACTATATATTTATTAATTTCTGAAAAGATATTTAAAAATAGTCTCACGTGCAGGTCGTGCAGACCAAAGCTACCACTTATGTCTGATGGTTTCACTTCACCCACTTAAATTCTTTTTTGACTAATTAGATTTTGCCAAAACACTTTTTTGAATAGTCTTCTTGCAGAAGTGGAGTCAAGTAAAACTTACTTTTTAGTGCTCTGGTCTGTGTGTCTAGTTTTGTCGTCTCCTCTCGAACACAGAATCGTAAAACAGTTTACGATATTTTGATTGGTTCTACTGACTTGTAGAAAAACTAAACTTCAGACCAAGAAAAGCAAGTCTCTTTTAGTTTTTTGCAAAGCTGAGATTTTCCTCTCTGGGTTCTCTTGGATTTCAAATGGGTCTTTGTAATTCTAAAATTGATAAGACAGCGAGGAAAGAAACGGGTAAAACAAGCACCGCCGCAACTACCACGGTGGAGAGACAAGGCTCCGAGCGGCGGAGGAGGACGAGTGATTTAAACAGTGGCAGAGAAGCTGATGAGATTCAACAAGTGGTGGGTAGGCTTGTTGGCAATGTTTCAAGTGAAATAGCTTGTCTTTATTCAAAGCAAGGTAGTAAAGGAACCAACCAAGACTCCATGCTTGTCTATGAGGTTCGTGTCTCTCTTTGTAGGATTGTTTGATACTATAAGTTCTTTGGTATGGTTCATTTCGTTGAAGAAAGCTATTGATTATCTGTGTTGTTGCAGTTAACATTTTATCTTATTGTTGCTATTTATCTCTTTTTTTTTTTCAATTTTCAGAACTTTTGTTCGAGAAGTGACGCAGTGTTCTGTGGTGTATTCGATGGACATGGTCCATATGGTCATCTGGTATCAAATAGAGTCCGAGATATGTTACCTTTAACATTATCAACTCAGTTGGGCTCCAAGAATGGTCTCCCTGAAGAGCAATGGTGTGAGATACAGCCGAGTGAGAAGGACGGAAAGCTACTTCCCGAGATGTATCTTCCGATGAAAAGAGCGTTGCTGCAGACTTGTCAACAGATGGATAAAGAGCTGAAAATGCATCCAACTATTAATTGTTTCTGCAGCGGAACAACTTCTGTTACTTTGATCAAACAGGTGAAAAAGTCTGGTCAGTGGTCACTTGCTATTTTTACGCGCTCATTGGGTCTGTGTATTAACCGTCCTGATTGTTCTTTTTATAGGGTATGGATCTGGTGGTGGGAAATATTGGTGACTCAAGAGCCGTTCTTGCTACAAGAGATGAAGACAATGCTCTTATTGCTGTACAATTAACCATAGACTTGAAACCCGATTTGCCAAGTATGTCTCTTTTCCCTTATGTTGTCACTGTTGATTACCTTGGAAACATTTTTGAACGTTCTTGCCTATGTATTTGCTTCAGGTGAATCTGCGAGAATCCGTAAATGTAAAGGTAGAGTCTTTGCCTTACAAGATGAGCCTGAGGTTGCACGTGTGTGGTTACCAAACAGCGATTCACCTGGCCTGGCAATGGCTCGAGCTTTCGGAGACTTCTGTCTTAAAGATTACGGTCTAATCTCTGTTCCGGATATCAACTATCGTCGCCTCACTGAAAGAGATCAGTTCATTATTCTAGCCACTGACGGGGTACATTCTTGTTATTATTCTTTCGGGTATGTAGCGAAAATTGCTAAAATGTCTATTTGTGAAATGGTAGGTATGGGATGTTTTGTCGAACAAAGAAGCTGTTAATATTGTGTCTTCAGCTCCTAGTAGAAACACAGCGGCCCGTGCCATAGTAGACACAGCGGTTCGAGCATGGAGGCTAAAGTATCCTACTTCCAAGATCGATGATTGCTCTGTAGTATGTCTTTTTCTTGAAGATTCATTGGCAGGAACATCCATGGAAGTTTCAGAAACTGTTAATCATTCAGAGTCTACAGATAGTGTCATCATCACATTAAGCAAAGACGGTGACAAGAAGGAAAATGCTTCATCAGAGACAGTCGAGATTTTACCTGTCTGCGAGATAAAAGAAGAGAAAACGCATGGAAGTTGCGGGGTTGAGTCCAAGAAGACAACACTGGCCGAGTGTATATCCGGTAAGGATGATGAAGAATGGTCGGCGTTGGAAGGCTTGACTAGAGTCAACAGTCTCTTAAGCATTCCAAGGTTCTTCTCCGGTGAGCTAAGATCAAGTAGCTGGAGAAAATGGTTGTGATTCAACGAAACTTACAATGTGATCAGAAAAAAACAGTCACTGATTTTCATTTCATGATTGGTTTCCCTTTCCACTGATGACATGAAAATCGGTGGTCAAGATATGTTCATTGTTTCGTTTAGTAAACTCATGGTTGGGTATTTTTACGTGTCTGCGTTTTCCCTTTTTTTTTTACATAATTGACCCTTATTATCTTACACTAACGTATTAGTATAATGGGCCTTAATTTGTATGTAAGCAAACATCTCGACCCATTATTAATGGGCCATAAGGCCCATTATAATAATACCAAATTGGATTCCCATGGCTTTGCTTGATTGGCTTGTGTCTGGCCTTGTATTTCCAGAATCATGATTTTCTCTTCTTCTTCTTTCAATAGATCTCCCTGATTCGCATTTTTCGTCTCGATTATTTGTTTCTTTACCTTGAAGTGTAACTTTGGTTCTAAGAGCAAGATCGCAAAACTACATTTACAGTCTCGATTTCATGTAAGTTACCTTTCTTTATCTCCGCTCAAAATCATGTCTTTTTTGTTTTCTTCTTATAACCCATTGTTGAAATTTCCTAAAAGCTTTGTGATTTTAGCACAAGTAATAGCAGAATCGTTTTTTTTGTTGTTGTTTATACTTTGTTTTCAGGGGATCTATTAAACAGTCTGTTATCCCAGGCTTGCCTGATGATTTGGCTTTGAGATGCTTAGCCAAGCTTTCTCATGGTTATCATGGAGTGCTTGAGTGTGTTTGCAGAAGCTGGAGAGATTTAGTCCGTAGTGTAGAGTACTCTTCTTACAAAGCTAGTAATGGATGGTTAGGAAACTGGCTGTTTGTTCTCTCTGAACGTTCTAAGAATCAATGGGTTGCTTATGATCCTGAAGCCGATAAATGGCATCCATTGCCTAGAGCTAGAGTTGTTGGAAACGATTGTCATTCTGGTTTCGCGTGTGTCTGCGTTTCCAACTGTCTTCTTGTGATAGGGGGCTGCTATTCGTCTCCGGTGTCACAGCTTCCTCTTAAGATGCCTGTTTTCACCGAAAACGTTATGCGCTTTGATCCGTTTAAGAAAGAATGGGAAATGGTTGCTAGTATGCATACACCACGGGCTCACTTTGCTTGTGTTGTTATCTCTGGAAAGGTTTATGTTGCTGGAGGTCGCAATCTAACCAATTCCTTGGGAGTTTCATCTGCGGAGGTTTATGACCCTGTGGCTGATAGGTATGTTTCTCCGCTTATAAGTCATATGCGTAAAGAACCCTTCATGGCACACTCTTTTTAGTTTTGTATATGATGGAGTATGTGGAGAGGCTATGCACAGTTTTCTTACATGTAAGTAGATAATTTATCAAACCTAACATAAAAGTATTGCAGGTGGGAGGAATTACCAGCAATGCCTAGACCACAGGTGGACTGCTTGGGCTTAGCGTACAGAGGGTGTTTTCGTGTTCTGGGTGATCGGGTTGGATCTGGACAGCAACATAAATATTTGGTTTTTAATCCAGCAGACATGACTTGGTCCACCGTGGAGGATATCTGGCATTTCTCTAGATCCATCAAGATTCCTGTTCAGGTGATGAAACGTGATCGAGTGTACACGATTATATGCTGGAAAGAAAGCGTTATCAAGACCAGGGACACGGACGAAGGAGAGTGGTACAACGTTGGTTCAGTTCCTTCTGTTGTTCATCCGAGAGAGTTAGAAGCCTTTGGGTACGGGTTTGCAGCTCTAAAGGACGAGCTTTACGTTATAGGAGGCAAAATCCTTAAAGGGGACGAATCAGGACAGGGAAGATTCGAGACGACAGTGTCTCTTGTGAGGGTATGTAACCCATTGGATAGGCCTCTGAACTGGAGAGAGACCAAACCAATGTGCATTCCAGCGGGTGGAACCATCATTGGCTGTACATCTTTAGAAGAAGATGAAGAAGCTTCTTCACCTTAACCAAAAGTGATATATAGTGTTTTTTTTTTGCTGGATGCATAGATTCTTCTTCTTAGTTCTTACAGTAAAAACTCTCAAAACAAAAGCCATACAAGAGCTATCTATCCATTTTAGTTCACTATTGTCATGTTATGCTATTAGATGATTTATTTGATGTTGACATTTACCATTTGTTATGTGGTTTTGAAGCATGAAAAAGATATTAAAAAAGTGTTTTTGGCACGTTCTCTAAATAAGTTTCATTATAGGATCTGATGATATTGACAGAGTCACAATTAATGCAAAGCAAACCGTATAACATAAGCCACGGAGACTTTTGATTCTATACTCCACCCATGTTTATTACTATCATCTTCACCGTCTATTCTTTTTGATTCTTTACATTTTTTAGATATTTTTTTAAAAAAAACTGAGTCAAATTATATCTTAACACAAAACGGTTTTGCAATTTACATTACTAAAAGAAGTCTGACAATTTGTTAATTTTTAATTACTTTTATATCTTTAAAACTGATTTTTTTCCATTTTGTGAGCAAGAAAGGAGGAAAACTAGAGACAAGTGAGAGAAAAGACAAAAGGAAGAGGAAGAAGAAAGTTAGGGTTTTTTGATGTGTTATGTAGAGATTTGAGCTTAAGAGAAAAATATTTCGCTGCTGGCACAATCCTTCTTCTTAAATATACTCACCACACACATGTCAAGCTCTGCAACTTTTCTTCTTGTTGGTATTCTTCTTCTTTCGTTTCTTATTCTTTGGGTTTTCTCTGGAAAAAGAACTTGCCTTTTTCTTGTTCTTGAAGCTATTTTAGCGATGTGATATGATTAAATCTTCATATTGAGATTAGATTTTGTGTCTTTCTTTTAATTGGGTTTTTTTGGATTAATTGATGAAAGCTTTCCGTTGAAAAAAAGTTGCCATTTTTGGATTAAAAAAGCTTGGTTTTGGAAATTCTTGTTAGGTTATTCATACATACAAGAACCATTGGGTTACTAATTTCTGATTTGCTTTCATTGCAGCTTAATTATTTGTAATAGCTTCATCATCTACAATCTCTGAAGCAAGTTTTGGCATATCAGAAAGTGTTACTAGTGGCTCATTTAATTTCTTGTTCAGCATGTAAGATTCTTCTTACAGGTAGTGTTGTAAGTTAAGATAATTTTGAAGGGTTGTTGCTGTTGTTGTTGTGATGGATAGAAACAGACCAAACCATCCGTTCCACCAACAATCTATGGAACCAGGATATGTGAATGAATCTGTCCCTCAAGCATTTACGCCTGACGCAAGCGCACGGCCTCCCAATTCAGATGTTAGGCCAGGACTTCATTACTCGATTCAGACAGGAGAAGAGTTTTCTCTTGAGTTTCTGCGTGACCGGGTGGTTTCTCAAAGATCTGTGAACCCCAATGCAGCTGGCGACATGGTTGGAAATGGGATGAGGGAGTTTCCGCTTCACGAGCTTGGAAATAAACTCGGGCATATCCAGTCAGCGCCAGAAGCTGCGTTGTGTCAAGATAGAAGTTTAGGGAGTTTCCATGGATATGCATCTTCTTCGGCCTCGGGTAGTGTAACGGGAAAGGTTAAAGTCCTTTGTAGCTTTGGTGGTAGAATACTCCCACGCCCGAGAGATTCGAAGCTTAGATATGTTGGAGGTGAAACACACATTATTTCTATAAGACGGAACATATCTTGGCAAGAGCTCAAGCAAAAAGTTCTTGAGATCTACTACAAGACTCATGTTGTGAAGTATCAGCTCCCTGGTGAAGATCTTGACGCCTTGGTTTCTGTATCGTGTGATGAAGATCTCCAGAATATGATGGACGAGCACAACGAGATGGAAAGCCGTGGGGTTTCGCAAAAGCTTAGGATGTTTCTGTTTACTGTTGGTGATTTGGATGGATCTCTTTTAGGGGCAAAGCAAAGTGATGTTGACTCTGAGTTTCAGTATGTTGTGGCTGTAAATGATATGGATATTGGATCTAGAAGCAACTCAACTCTCAATGGATTGGATAGCTCGTCTACAAACAATTTAGCTGACCTGGATGTCAGGAACACCGAGGGAATCAATGGTGTTGCTCCTCCGCATTTAACAGGGTTTGATTTGCAACAATCCTCTATGCAGTATTCTGAGACTGCGCCACAAAGCTCCGTTTTACAGTATCCTCAATCTATTCCACATAATGCTGCATTTCAGTATCAACAAGCTGTTCCGACAAATCCTACTCTTCAGTATGCTCAGTCCATTCCGCCAAGTTCCTCTATTCAGTATCCACAATCGATTTCCGCCAGTTCTTATGGAATATACCCACAATACTATGATGAAAGGCAGCAGTTTCCATTGCATCATGAGCTCAGTTCTTCCAATTACTCTATTTCAGTTCCTTTCCAAGGACAGCCATACCCTCACCCTGGCATTACGCAGCAAAACCCTGCAGTGCAGGCAGAGGAGCTGTACATAAAACCTGAGACGAAAGTTCATGAGAATATAGAGCCTGAAAGTCGTCATTTTTTGGCTACTGAGCGCCCGAATCCTCCTCAACCGAATATTATTGAAGCTAAGAATCACTGTGAAGTTCGGGAGGCAACAGTTTCTACAGCTGTACCTTACCAGGATCCTGCACATATGTTGCCCCCAAGAAGAGACCCACGACAGACCAATCCCGTGAAACCTTCTACCTACCGTGATGCTGTTACTGCTGAGCAGGTTCCTGTATCAGGTGAAGATGATCAGCTTTCAACATCAAGTGGTACTTGTGGCCTTCCTCATACTGACTCTGAGTCAAATTTAATTGATCTTGATTATCCGGAACCTGTTCAGCCTACACCAAGGGTATACCGTTCGGAGAGGATACCTCGTGAACAGTTAGAAATGCTAAACCGCTTGTCGAAATCTGATGACTCTCAGTTCTTAATGTCTCATTCACAAGCTAGCACTAGACAACAAGATGCAGCAAAACAAGCAGATGTTAAATCACATGAAGATTCCCATAACGCTAATGAACCAATCTCTGAAAAAGCTGGGGCATCAAATGAGCAAAATATCTCCTACTCTGATGCTGGCAACGAGACCAGAATGGTAAATGGTGGTGGTAGCGAGACAGAAGCTCCTAATTTGAGTCATACAGACATAGCCATGAGTCATGGTATCCCTGAAGGTCAAACATCTTCAGGTGTTCTTATTGACATCAACGACCGGTTCCCTCAGGACTTCCTTTCGGAAATATTTGCAAAGGCACTCACTGAGGATATTCCACCAGGTGGGAATGCGTATCAGCAGGATGGAGCCGGTGTTAGTTTGAATGTGGAGAATCATGATCCTAAAAATTGGTCTTATTTCCGGAAACTGGCCGAGGAACAGTTTAGTGAAAGAGATGCTTCTTATGTTGACCGAACCCCTGGCTTTCCATCTGACATGGAAGATGGTGGAGAGATTAGCAGATTGCATCACATCGCTCAATTGGCTAGAGATGGCATTTCAACAGGAAACCGTGTGGATGCTCAGCTGAATTTAGGTCAAGATTATGTTGCTGACACTAATGACAAGGTGACAGATAGTGAGGAATTTGGTGCTATGGTTGAGAATCTAAGAACAGATTGTGAACATGAGGTATAGGTTTCTGGCATATTTGATTTCACAATTCCATAAACAATGAGTGTACTAACAAGGATGAAAACCTGTAGGATGAAAAGACAGAAACAAGGAATGTTGGGATTCCTCCACTTGGTTCATCTCTGACAGATTACGATACAAGTGGTTTGCAGGTATGATGGACTTCAAAAATGTTTCAGACTTGTTAGAACTTAGAAGAAGCAAACATAAAGTTTAACCCTCCTCATCAGGGTCTTTTGTTCCTCTATTCTAACGTTGCTTTGTTTGTTATGTTCTCTATTGTTTTTAGATCATTATGAATGAAGATCTTGAGGAGCTAAAAGAGCTTGGTTCTGGCACTTTCGGTACAGTATATCATGGAAAATGGAGAGGATCAGATGTTGCCATCAAGAGGATAAAGAAGAGTTGCTTTGCTGGTCGGTCATCTGAACAAGAGAGATTAGTGAGTGTTTCTTCATAGTTCTATTGGAAAATTTTACAGAGGCGATTAAGCACACCTAATGTATGCGATTTCTTATGAATAACTTTTTGGTGTTTGCTAGACTGGTGAATTCTGGGGAGAGGCCGAAATTCTTTCAAAGCTTCATCATCCAAATGTGGTTGCATTTTATGGTGTCGTAAAAGATGGACCTGGTGGAACATTGGCTACTGTAACAGAGTACATGGTTGATGGTTCTCTGAGACATGTTCTACTCAGGAAAGATAGGTACAAATCTGTCTTATAATGCTTTTCTTGTTCATTGAACAGTTAAAGATTCTTTGATATCATTCATATATTTATAGACACCTTGATCGTCGTAAGAGACTAATCATTGCAATGGATGCTGCATTTGGAATGGAATATTTGCACGCGAAAAACATTGTCCACTTCGATTTAAAATGTGACAATTTGCTTGTGAATCTCAAAGATCCTTCTCGCCCAATCTGCAAGGTAAATTTTGTTTATATGATGTCATTGAAAAAAATCAGAGTTTGTGACTTATACTTTTCACCCCTTTTTTTTCTTATCCTCAAGGTTGGTGATTTCGGTTTGTCAAAAATAAAAAGAAATACATTAGTATCTGGTGGTGTACGCGGAACCCTACCATGGATGGCACCAGAACTTTTAAACGGTAGTAGCAGTAAAGTTTCAGAGAAGGTAACAATAATATTCTTCATAGTAGTGAATAGAAATTATAAAGAATGGAAATGAAACCATACTAAGTTCTGACTCTTTCCTCTGCAGGTCGATGTCTTCTCTTTTGCTATAGTCTTGTGGGAGATTCTAACAGGAGAGGAACCATATGCGAATATGCACTATGGTGCTATAATAGGTGAGTATTTACCAACTCACAACCCTTGGTTATGTTCTTTTCGGTTGTGGTATAAACACTTTATCAGTATATTTCTTCTGACCATTTTGTGTATTGAATCGGTTAAACTGAATTAGACCACAGTATGCCTTAACCGCTCATAAAATTTACTGTTTAACCACAGGTGGGATAGTGAATAACACACTGAGGCCAACCATACCAAGTTACTGTGACTTAGACTGGAGAACATTAATGGAGGAATGTTGGGCTCCTAATCCGACAGCGCGGCCATCCTTCACGGAGATAGCTTGTCGGTTACGTGTGATGTCAACTGCAACAACGTCGAACCAGTCTAAACCACCAGCTCACAATAAGGCTTCAAAGTGAAAACAGAGTATCTTACTTTCTTTATAGGTTTCTCTTTATCATCTTTATGTGTTTTGGGGTCAGGAGGGAGATATTTGTTGACCCTTTTCTCCTTTCCCTTTTCTTTTACCAGAAACCAAAACCAAAACCAAAGTAGAGTAATAAAATTGTGTTTGAAAGCGTTGTATCAACAGTCAAAAATTGTTTAATCTCATGTTATTACTCTTGCTTGTGTGGAAAAGGACTTGTGATTGGTCTGTATTGATGTCTCTTACCATAATATTTGAGAATGTAAACCATCAACGACTAAAAGTAACAACATTAACATAAACATGGATTCTCAGAGATTTTATAATCAAAAGGCAGTAACAAGAACAAAACTTGAAGATGATTTAGAGCCAAATCTGGATAATATATTGGATTAGTTTTGTTAATCGTTTTGATTTCTACGGAGGCTGTTAATCATTCACATTACAAACAAAAGAAAGGACAAAGGTCTTAAGAAAGAAAATAAAGAAATCTTGAGATATAAACCTTCATCATATGTTAATGTATAGTGTCTCATAGGATAATGCAGTTTGCTGGATCCCTGATGTGACAAAGAACCATCAAAATTCAATTATACAAATCAGATATGTTTTCCATAAGGAAAAAAGAAGAAAATGTTGTGTTGATACCTCTTAGACTCTTCATAGTAACTAAGAGCTTGCTCCATCTTGAGCCAGAGTGGACATGATGCTGCCTCAAGGTCGACGTGATCAGGACCGTTGATATAAGCTTGAACAATGAACTGATTACTTCTCTCCCTGTGGATTTGAAACAAAACATATATATGGATCCATAGAATCATACTGATATGTTTTCGCTAGGATATGTTGGCAAAATCAGAGAGTTTTAAGTAGAGATTTGGAGTGGGGGAATAGCGTACCGTCCTTCATACTCAGATAACCAAACCAAATAGGCGACACCAAAGTACATAGAAGCAAATGGTTTGGTTAGATCATCTGCTGAATCGACTCTGTATGCTCTGTATCCTAGCTCCCTATATGGTTTGATGTTTGATTAGACATTATAATGTGACTATATAGAAATGAAGCTTGATCACAAACTTACTTGCTTAACCAGGCAGCGGTTGAGTAGTCCACTCCAAGTAATCCAATGTGTTTTGCAGTACCGTTCACAAACCGCATGCTCATAGTATCAGCAACAGCACAGACAAGAGGCTGCGTCAGTGAAATATAACGTAACTTTCTTATCATATGAATAAACCAAATATACGTCCCATTAAGGTTGTCTAGGGATAGAAAAAATATAGTGAAGCAGGTGATGGTTAATATATATACTTACAACTTTGATTCCTTTTGAGCTGAAGTACTTTGAAACAATTATTTCTGCAACAGCCTGAAAAGAACAATTATAGGTAGTTTTAGAACTATGTCTAGTTTCTCAGGGAAATTATATGTCAAAACACGGTACCTTCAGTTCCCCTCGAGAAAGATAAGGCCTCTTTCCACCATCTTGTGAGAAACGAACCTTTCCTCTTTCTTCTTTGGATTTTGCCCACTCTTTACCAACTTCAGGATGATTCCACATATCTTCCATATCTTCAGGGGAAGTTCTAGAGTCCCAAGATGTGAAATTGGTGTCTGTGTCTGTCCAGCCAGAGAGTTCATTCCAGTTTCAGTTTCTAGAGATCTTTAATGTTTGAAATAGGTGCACGTGCATAAACTTGCAGAAAATGTTACATGATACAAAACGAAGTGAAGAAGAAGGGATTACTTGAGCCTGGTGAAGTGGGATTCGTAGGATGAAAGTTTGAAGGGCCAGCATCACCGTGTTTCCTGAAATGACAATCACCAAAATGAGTGCAGTTTTAATACAAAATCTTAAAAATATGAAAGCACACTGCACAACAAAACATTTCCCTTGCGGTTCCATGCTTAAAATATGCAGCAGAAACTAGGTAGAAAGAACAATCAAAGAACCGAAACAACAACCTTGAAGGGAGACAATCTTTCACTGCCAGGTATCGTTTCCAATATTGTAATGTCGACTTGTTAGTTGCTTTTTTTGTTCCACCGTTATATGCTCTGACAACAAACTCTTCACTTCTCTGGCTGCACATAGAAAAGTTGTCAAAATATAAGTACTTCCATGACAGCTTCTTGTCACTGAAAATGTAAAGCTACCAATATCAACTTAGGAACAATGTATCATACTTATTCTGATAGTCTGTTAGCCATTTCAGGTAAGCAGCCCCAAAATATACATTTATGAAGGGCTTGTGAAGCATATCAGCATTATCATCCACATTATATGCCTGATAGCCTTGTCCTCTGCATTTAAGTTTGACCAAAACAGGAACATAAGATTCTAATATAAATTCATATCCTTTTAGAAAGGAGGGATACTATAAACCAGTTTGTACCCAGCCAACCACTCTGCTGTCTTTGCAAAAACTTGTAAAATTCCCAAGCCAGTTTCCTTGGTCTTCTTGTTGTACCGCATAATGAGAGGCTTTCGATCACTTTCAAGCTCAGCAATTGCACATATCATTTCCTACAGAGGGAGACACAACAAACTCTGATACCAGAAAGGGAATAGTTGATTTCAAAGAACAACAATTGAATATCAAAACTCCAAGTGATTAGTGAAAATGAAGCATACCGGATCCAATAGTGATTCAAAATGTCTCCGGACAGTAATATCAGCAACCGCCTGCAGTAACACATCAATCAGTAAGCAGGAAAAATCAAGAAAAGGCTTTCGACACATTCAATCTTCGATTCAAATGAAATACCTTCATCTCGGTCTGAGTAAGGTAAGGCTGTCCATCAGGATCCCGAGAGAGGTGAACTTTTTGACCTTTAGTCTCACCAACTTCAATCCATTCAGCACTAACGGCAGGATCCAACCACATTGCTTCTAAATCTTCTGGTTCAACACAATCGTTCCAGAACATGAATTTGTTTGCCATCCTTGCATTGCTAAACGACCTTTCCATTGGCATCTTTTTTCATTCACAATAAACAAAGTAATTCAATACCAAACCAACAAAAAAGGCTTATGAGTACACATCCGTTTTACTACATCCATAAACTAACATGTTTTTTGCCCAAAATCTAAGCCGAAAAATCGAATTCTACAGGCAAATACATCAAATACGAATCAAGCAAATCGAAAATTCGGCACTAACACGACGAGTTTCGTGTATAATGGAAGAAGATGCATTGGAAATCCAAAATAATCAGAGAGAGAAAGAGAGATACCTTGTCAAAAGCCTAAACGCGAAGGAGGAGAACGACGACGATATGCGCAGAGAAACAAAGCTTTCTAGGTGAATCTTAGAGAGAAGAAGATAACGATTCAAATCAATCTATGGGAAACTTCTGGAGATACAGAGAAGACGAAGAAGAAACTGAAGGTTCGCCATTATTAACGGGGAGAGGAGAGTGAGAGACGAACGAAAATCCACCAGAATCATCCACGATTGTTTCGAGAAGATTGCCACGTGGCAAATCCGAGCTGGACCAGTTTTAAACGTAAAAAGGCCATTTTTAGATGGAGAGCCAGCTCGACTTGCCACGTGTCGATTAGAAAAATGGAAATAATTATACTTTTTAGTTTTTACGGAAGGCCCATTATAGTCTGACGTGGCAACACTTAATTATAGGCCTTTGTTTGTTACTTGTTCCTCTTTGAAAGTTGATTGTACATTAAGATGTGGGCTTTAATTAAGATTATACTGATAATTAAAAGAGTCTCTTTTTATTATTAGGATAAATTAGGTAAACGAGTTTATTGTTGTACCGAATAAGATATAATGAATAATAGTGACATCACATCCACTGATAATATAAAAGGATCTATATAGGCTTTGATTAATCACACGATGTTTATGGGTCCGATTGGTTGCAACTGTAGCTTTCGATTTTTTGCTGTAGAAATTTGGCTGTAGTTTTTTTTGCTGTGGCTCTAGATTTTATTGCTGTAAGATTTGGCTGTAGAATTTAAGCTGTAACTTTTTAAAAATAAAAGCATGATTGGATAGTCGTAGATTTTTTTATGTTTAATAACCAAATAATTTAACTAAAATATGTTAACATTTAATCTATACTTTGTAAATATATTGTATCTTTCATTGGTACTAAAATTACTTTAGTTCATATAACTATATAACATTTTAGATTTATTAATTTACGTACATATTTTAATTTTTAAAAACTCATTTAATTAATGCTATAAAAAACTCATTTAATGTATGTTAAATAATATATTATATATACATGTACATATTATTATATATTATATAAAACAACTACTTATGAATTTGACATAACATATTATATAAATAAATATTTTACGTACTATATATATTTTTTCATAATACATGTTGTGAATTTGTGATGTTATATAATTAAAATTATTTAAGGCATTACGTGATGTTATATATCGTTGTCGTATAATTATTACAGTGGGTAATAAAAGGTAATTTAAAAAATAAAAAGAAAGTAACGAAAAGAAGAGAGAGATAGAAAACTAAAAAAAATTGACTCTGGGATTTTAGCTTTCTACAACTCAATTCAAAGAATTTTTTTTTTTAGTGGCTGTGAGTAATTATTTAAATTTACAGCATGATTGGTTTCACAAAAAGGCTTTAGACTTTTTTTTGGTTGTCCACGGCACGTAGAGCCCCTTCCAATCACCCCCTATGTTACATAAAAAAGCCCACTCTGAGAAAATGTTGGCATAAAGTAGGAAAAAGATTTGAGTAATCAAAGTTACAAAGAGACAAAAGCTTTTAGCAATCGTGGGAAACCACTTTAATCTCAACAAATACGCACCAAATTAATTAATCGTATATTCTTTATCATAATCCCAAAGTGTTATTAAAAAAAAAGTATATTAACGTGGCCGTTTAAAAAACCTTTTAGATGAAGGGAAAGTGATATTGGGACTCTTTGATGTGTGCTATTTGGTCGGATTTAATGGACCACGTCCACGTACGCCTTTAGCATCATATGAATAACTCTCTTCAATATATAGTTTTGTTACACATACTTATTTAGTTATTTTCACTATAAATTGATTTTCCCATTATATATATGCACATTTTTCTTTTCTTTTTTTAAAAAACGGATATATGGTATATAATTATTTTAACATAATAAAAATTGCGAAATTATATATCATACATGCCTTAAACAAAAAATATATAAAAAACATAATATACATGCTATATGTGTTCTGTTATGAAATAATCAAGTATATAGACTGTATCTTTACGTGTATATAATGTTTAAGAGAATTCTAGAGAGAGAGATGAACTGTTTCTGGATTTTTTGATTTTGTTTAACGTTATAAACCTATTTATAGTAAAAAGTTTACTTCAACATGAAGAAACTTATATAAATATCTAACTATATAATATAATATAAGTTTACTTCAACATGAAAAAACTTATAAATATCTGAATATATAATATATAATATAGTTCATCGTTATCCAGATATTAAGAATCTGGTCAAAATATAGTCTACTATTTATATGGATAATTATTAAGGTATTATCTAATACTCCCCCTTAATTATCCATTTTTTAAGTGTATTGCCTCATTAAAAACCTTATCATGGAAAAACTCAAAGGAATAAAAACCATGACAGGAAAAGAGTACAGTTACACGATCTTCTCCCTCTCTTCATTAACTTCTTTTATAAATTTCGTAGACACCGTCTTCCAAAAACTCAGTGAGATAAAAACCACGATAAGGGAAAAAGAGTGCAACCACGCATTTCATCATTTCTCCCCCTGAAATCATCATCTCCCAGAACAAGTGTCTTTTGTAAAGGGCTATTTGGGAGAACACATTTTCTTTTTCCACAAATGTCTATCTTTTGGCGTGTTCTTGTTGCCTCGTTAAAAAAACTTTACCATGGAAAACCCGTTGGGACAAAAACCACGATGAGAAAAAAAGAGTACAACCACGCACATAATCATGACTTCACCTGGAAACCTTATCTTCACAAATAAGCACCTTCTAAAATAGGTCTTTGAATGAATGTGTTTCCTTCTATTGCTCCCCCTGGGAGCTTCATCTTCCGAAATAAGAATTTTTGCACATTCTTTACATGCCTTCTGAAGCATTGATTTTGACATTAATAAGTGGCGACCAAAGGCACGTATTGGAAACACCACAAGATTGTTGTTTTGCAATCTCAGTTTACATGATGTTATAAGTATTATTTATCTACAAAACAACTTATACCAAAAGTTGAGATTTCTAATAATCTCAAGTTAATAACATTTTAATCTTAATCCAATATACGCGCATAAAGGTTGAGTTATATTCTACTTGTAGATTATTAGCAAATGTTATGTATAATAGATAAATGTTCAATGATATATAATTTTGGTTATTTATGACCAAATATATTATACTTCTTTTAGAAGTATTTGACATAACATCTATTTCTATAGATGTTTAATACCTCGAGACGCTTTGTCTTTCCAATGTCTTTTATCATATAAATAACTCTAAAGAGTTTGATCGATCATTGTTCTTGAGAACATTATTATGATATCATTAATTTTTCAGGAATTTAAACCTTTCATGCATGTTTCTCATGAGACGCAACTCAAGTCTCTCATAAATATTTTACTAACGGGTATTTTAACAAAACCTTATACAACATGCGTTTTGTTTTATATATCATAATACCCTTTTCAAATTTGGATATCTTGTCCAAAATTCTCGTTATTCAAACGAGTTTACTATATAGACTTGATTGTCTCTTTTATTTATTGGCCATAAATTAATCTCTACACTCATTCACAACGTGGAGATTTATGATCCTCGTTTATATATTGACATTGCGCAATATGTCATTGATATTGTCGACATTCGTTTTGACTTAGTCTTTGGTTCCATATTTCTTTAAGTACATGATCATTTGTGAGATATTTTTATCACTATCAATGATATCATTCAGATATCTAATTTTATAATAATCATGTCTCATGCTCCTCTTTAAGATAGTATTTCTCTTTTCGAGAATTTTCTATATCTTTGAAACCAAAATAGTCTATCGTGTTTCTTACATGTTATAAACTTATTAATAATATGTTGTCCTTTACTGACACATATTTTTATTGGAGTATTTTAAGATGAGATATGAGATTTCTATTTTCACTTTGATGAATTATCCTATGAACTTCATGTTCATTTTCTTTTGTATGAAGATCTTATAATGATAATTCATTTCATGAAATCTCATCCATCAATCATTTATACTGATTTGCAATATTTTAGAATAGTGATCCTTTGAACTATTGAACTTCACGTTCATAATCATTTTGTTCAAGGATTCCAACTATTTCATATTTCTCACTTAGAGAAATTGTATTATCAAAATAATGATTGCAAATCTTACAATAAGCACATCATGGCTTTGGATGTTATTTTGATGTGGTATGGAGGAGCATTCATAATATATATCACACACCCACAAATTTCCAAGCGAGATTTTATCTCAAACCATAAATCTTTTATATGGGAGAATTCTTTCTTATTACTCTTTGGTTTTCTAATCATTTTCAATCACGAATCAATTCCAAGGGAGAGATAATTTCCATAAATCATTTTGACTTATAATCATCTCCAACCATGAAACAATTACATGAGAAAATTGATTATATTTCACCATAACTTATCTTTATGTTTTTAGGTTAAGCTCATTTTGAGTGTGAACATAATCTTTTAATTGTTCCACCTATTTTTATTGTGGGATTTTTTAATTCTCCCCCTCGAGATAATAACTCTTTTAGATTATTCATCTCGAATTGAATCTCTTTTAAGGATCGATAACATATCCATTTTGGATCATGCGTATCATCTTATATCCTTTATAACATTTGATATGAGATTCGTATTACTCTCTCAAGATGATAATTTTTCATTCACATTCATCTTGACCCGATTCTCATTTTTGGATCGGTTATATTATGAGTATAATATTTGGGAATAAAGAAATCAACCAACATATCTAATGAGCTTTTAACCAAAAATATGGTGATTCATCCATGATCTTTTTTACATGATGATCTTATTATTATAATTTTCTATAAGACATGCATTAAGTTAAAAAATCCTTTGTTTTTCAACATACTTTCAATGATCTTCAATCATTGATAAACCCGGATGGCTTAACCGGTTATATTATACTTTGATCAATTAGTAAACTTCATGTTTACTATCATATTTTTCCGCCATTTTTATTTGGTAAATGCATGTTTTCATCATGTTTCTTTTAGAGTGTTTAACTCTTATTTCGCTCGTTTTGAGCGTTTTCGCCTTTTAGCGTTTTTGCTTTTTATGAGCATTTTTGCTCTAATAAAGCATTTTGCTCTTACAGAGCATTCAGTTATTTTACATTACTTGATATTGCAAAATTTTCATATAATTTGGATAACAAAATTATTTAAAATAAATAATTATTTAGCTTACCGTATAATGAAATAGATATAGCCTTTCATTTTATCAAAGAGACAAAACCTCAATATAATCAAAGAGACTTTATCTTCAATTTGATTTATGACATATATTTTCATATAATCAAAGAGACGTAGTCTTCAATTTGATTTATGAATCATAGTCTTCTATTTGATCAAAGAGGCATATTCTATTATAGATTTTTGGAGACTAAATTTTCCACTCCAATATAAAAATTAAATTTATAAATATCGATAATTTTTTATCGACTAAATTTTTGCAAAGTTTCTTTTAAATTTTTAATATTATAGTAGTTTAAATTTTGCCAGAATTTTTTTTAGATTTATTAGCTTTATACTTTTGGCAAAAATTATTTTGATAGAGTTTCTCTTAAATTTTAAACTATATTAATTTGAATTTTGCCAGAGTTTCTTTTATATAGTAAAATCATAATTTAAACATTTTAGGATATAAATTTTATCATAGGTTTGAAACAGAATTTTTCTATTATGTTTATAAACATAACGACATAATTTAAAATTACCTGGATAATATTTAATCGGGTATATAGAAGCTCATCCAACGATTACCTCGCATAAGCAGAGACGTTCGTGCTGATAACGTGTTATGAAATAATCAAGTATATAGACCATATATTTATGTGTATATAATGTTTAAGAGAATTCTAGAGAGAGATGAATTGTTTCTGGATTTTTTGATTTTGTTTAACGTTATGAACCTATCTATATTATTATTTTTGAAGTAGTACTTTGAACATGTCCAAAAAATCATTCAAAATTACACATTGTGCCATTATGCATAAAAGGAAATATATTTATCCATTTAATTGCAAAAATAAAATAAGGAAACATTAAAATTTTCCAAATATAGATTCAATTATTAAAAGATTTATGTAAAAATAATTGGGAAAATCAAATAAGAAAATTTGTAATTCACTTATATACTTTATTACATAGTTTTTAGAACAAAAATATCATTAAAAATTTATTTAACATCACAAAACCATTAGAAAATGTTTTTAACAAAAAAATAGATTGTTTTAACAAAAATAACCCAAAATTTAAAAACAAGTTTAACTAATATTTAATTTTACTTTAGATTACAACTTTTTATTTGATTTCGCTATTTAGTGTATAAAGATTTAGTTAAAAAGTTTTAAACTAATTTCATATTTTTATATTTTAACTTAGTTTCACTATCATAATAGTTATATGTTAATAATTATTTGTTAACGGGTAGTGACTAAAATATATATATATATATGAGGAATTCACAAAACTACACATTTTCAATCATTCCTTCACAAAACTACACCTAATTTAGTTTTTCACATATTTACACCATTTCAAAATTTTAAAAGCTTGATTTAACCTTTTAAAAATTACCAAAATTAAAAAAAATTCATTTGGGTTCGTTAATTAGTGTTTAGGGTATAGTATTAAGGGGGTAGGATTGTGTGGGTAGGGTTTATTTGGATTTTAATTTTGAGTGTTTAGGTGTAGTTTTGTGAAGTATTTTGGAAATGGGGTAGTTTTGTGAAATGTAATTCAAATGGTGTAGTTTTGTAATTCTCCATATATATATATTTATTAACTGGTCGTTTTTAAAAAACAAAAAAAAACTTAAAATAATAATAATATGTTATTCTAATATTACATATTTTAAATATATCTATAATATTCTATAAAAAAAATTTACACAAAATTCTAAATTAAATATAAAAATATATAAACTTTAAAGAAGACATAAATCCGCGGTATACCACGGGTTAAATCCTAGTTTATAGTAAAAAACTTACTTCAAAAAAGCTTTTATAAATATCTAACTATATAATATAATATAAGTTTACTTCAACACGAAGAAACTTATAAATATTTGAATATATAATATATAATATAGTTCATCGTTATCCAGAATCTGGTCAAACATATAGTCTACTATTTATATGGATAATTATTAAGGTATTATCTAATACAATTTTTCTTTATGGCAATATCTTTTTTTATTTTTTTACCAAACCAACAGAAAGTTTCTAAGTAGAGAATATATGTAAATGTAACAAATATTGACAAAGGAAAATAAAATAACTTTTAACACATAAATTAGGAATAGAGAGTAGTATTGTTGGTATTTGACATTTTTGTTTCCTATTAAAATAAAATAATAATAAGTTTTAATTTCATTTCGCAATATATATATAGAGAGAGTTGTGTATGACTCGTAATACTTAACTTCCTATATTATTTCCTCATAACAAGCAACAAATATTGTTTCTCTCTCCCTCTCTCTCTCTCTCTCTCACAACTTCCCTAGAAACCAACCACACACTTTTTTAACTTTTCATAGAGAGAAAGAAGAAACTGATCGGAGAATAATGGCGACGGAGCATACGGCCCCTATCGCAGACGAATACCATGTCGACCTTTTACCTAACAACGACGATGCGCCGCCGCCGCCGCCGCTTTCATCGGCTTGGCGTTTAAGTCTCGAGACTTTCCGTCTCCCTTCTTCGCCGTCTTCTAACGGCCGTCACGACCGTCGTACTCGCTTTACTCGCTGCTTTCGTACTCCTCGTAATATTTTAATTTGTTCTTCTTGTTTCACTTTTTATATAATATATATATAATTATTTTGTGAAATCTGCGTTTAATAACATGTTTTGTCTAGATGTGTATAATTATAAACGTGTACGTACCAATTTAATTGTTATATGAATTCGATAGCGTGTGTATGTTTTTTTTAATATATTGATTGATTCATTGGAATTTTATTAAACTTTTTTCTTTTTTTTTGTTGATTCAAAAAGTTGTGAAGCTTTTTGATGGAATCTTATAACCTTTTTTGTGTATGCTATAATCAGATTCTTTGTAGATGGTTTTAAACACGTTTAAACAATGTTTTAGAAACTGCGAAGAAAACAAGAACAAGTGTTTTTAAGTTTTAACCCTTTACTCTGTTGTTTTCAATGTAGGAAAGGAACGTAGAGTGTCTGAATATTACAAGAAGCAAGAGAGGTTACTCGAAGGTTTCAATGAGATGGAGACTATCCACGAAACCGGTTCAGCATCTGCAGCGCCAACCGAAGTCCGGTTCTACCCATTTTTTTTAGTCTTTCTTATGGTTATGTCTTGCTTTTGTTCTCTGTTTTGACTTTTTTGGTCTTTTTGTGTTTGTGTAGGAAGAGATGAAGAAGCTAGCAAAGAGTGAGAGACTTGCGGTTCACATCTCAAACGCGACGAATCTCGTGCTTTTTGTTGCAAAAGTCTATGCATCTATGGAGAGTAGATCAATGGCTGTGATTGCTTCGACTTTGGACTCTCTATTGGATCTTTTGTCTGGTTTCATTCTATGGTTTACTGCTAATGCCATGAGAAAACCAAACCAGTTTCATTATCCTATCGGCAAACGACGGATGCAGCCTGTGGTATGTTGTTCTGTCTCTCTATTAACTCTTTGTTTTGGTTATGCCCTTACAAGTAATGCTTTGTTGTTCTAATTCACCAGTGACTAGATGGACACAAAACTTGTGTTTCTCTGCCTTTGCAAGTACTAATCTTGTACTGGTTTTAACAGGGAATCATTGTGTTTGCTTCTGTGATGGCAACTCTTGGACTACAAGTTTTGCTAGAGTCAGGAAGGCAACTAGTCTCCAAGGTAACATTACAATGTTTTTCAGGTAATTATTTTCGTCGTTTATATGATTTTTTTTATGACCAAATCTCTTTGTTTTTTTTTGGTTACAGAATGGTATTCATATGAATAGCACACAAGAGAAGTGGATGATAGGGATCATGTCTTCTGTCACAATAATAAAGTTTCTACTGATGCTTTACTGCAGAGGATTTCAGAACGAAATCGTTAGAGCCTATGCTCAAGACCATCTCTTTGATGTCGTAACCAATTCAATAGGCTTAGCAACAGCCGTCTTGGCCGTTAGATTCTACTGGTGGATTGATCCCTCTGGTGCTATACTTGTAAGTACTCATATTCAAATTTAGACTAATGTCTTGTGGTGGTATTACAAAATGATAGTTTTCTTTATTTCTTCTCTTTTTGTTGTTGTAGATTGCTTTGTACACAATAGGTACATGGGCAAGAACTGTGCTAGAGAATGTTCATTCGCTTATAGGACGGTCTGCGCCGCCAGATTTCTTGGCGAAACTAACGTTCTTGATATGGAACCATCACGAAGAGATCAAGCACATTGACACGGTGAGGGCTTACACATTTGGATCACACTACTTTGTTGAAGTTGACATTGTTTTGCCAGAAGATATGAGACTTCAAGAGGCTCACAACATAGGAGAGACTCTTCAGGAGAAGCTCGAGCAGCTCGCTGAGGTGGAACGCGCTTTTGTTCATATAGACTTTGAGTTCACTCATCGTCCTGAACACAAATGCAATTAGATTTTGAGGTGTTTAGAATAACACAAGGCCAGAAAAAGATTTAAGAGCAGATGATATGTTAAGAATGTTATTAGTTATTTAGTTTTGTCTGTACGGAAGTGGAATGATTGTCGTTTCTATTCCAACTTCACGCTGTTTCCATAGTATGCGTGTGTAGTGTGTGTTGTCTTTTAGTTGTGTTTAATTTCAACTATAACAATATAAAGATAATGAGTTTAAATTTAAAACCACTCAAACAAAGAGCTTTACTTTTAACTTATCTTCCAAAGAAAGTTCCATGCTTCATAGCTCTTCTCCACAAGACAATTCTCTGGCTCAGAATTTTTCACCATGAAAATGTAAAGAAGAAACTAAGACAAGCTCTCCAAAATCAGACCAAGCAGCCATGGCTTTTCTTCTTCATAACCTATCTCCACCGATCCTTCTTCAAACCAGAAAATCCCAAAACCTTAAACACATTTTAAATCAGTCTCTATCTTCTTCATCTTCTTCTTCTGTTAGCTACGGATTTGAGCAGGATAATCTGTCTACTACACGCTCTCTTTCTAGCGTCCATTCTCCTCCTCTTCAAGATGAGCTGGTTAAGACAAGACACACTTCGCAAGATAATAAGCACAAACACGACAAAGATGAGTTCTATATCAACCTCGGTGTCGCTGTACGTACGCTTCGTGAAGATTTGCCTTTGCTCTTCACCAAAGATCTCAACTACGACATTTACAGGTAAAGGATACAAAGATCTTACCTTTGATCTCTGTGTTGTTGACTGTTCCTCTGTGAAATTTATGACCTTTACTTGTTTTATACAGAGATGATGTAACATTTGTGGATCCCATGAACACATTCACTGGGATTGAGAATTACAAACTTATCTTTTGGGCACTCAGATTCAACGGGAAAATATTGTTCAGAGATATCTCACTTGAGATCTTCAGGGTGTGGCAACCATCAGAGAACATGATTCTCATCAGGTGGAATCTCAAAGGTGTGCCTAGAGTTCCATGGGAAGCTAAAGGAGAGTTTCAAGGCACTTCTCGGTATAAGCTTGATCGTAATGGCAAGATCTATGAGCATAAAGTCGACAACTTGGCCTTCAATTTCCCTCATCAGCTTAAACCCGCGGTTTCTGTTTTGGATTTGGTGACTGCTTCTTCCCCTGCGAGTAGTCCCAATCCAACGTTCTTTTTCGGTCCTGTTGACTCGTATTCATCTTCATGGATTGAGTTTTATCAAGCGGTTAGACGGACACTGGACCAGACAGAGGGTTTAGTCACATGCTCATAGTGGAAGTAGTGCTTCTCTATACACACTCAAGAACACACTTATAATGGTGTACATAGTTTTTACTCGGATTCTGGCTGGCTTTAAGATTCTGAGGAACATAGAAGTGTAATGAATTTCTCCTGAAACTTTATACTACATTGTCAATACATTTGAGTTTTGTCATTATGATCATGTGAAACAGTATAACTACTTAGTGGTTAATCACAGAGAAAATCAACACACCTTAAGTCCATATAGATGTCTCTCCCTGCAATATCTTGAGTAAGTATTTAACAAGATCAGTTCAATAGAGAAAGAATTAAGAAATAACAAGTTTCCTGCTCTACATAAAGTCATAAACATACAAATGAGTTTAAATATATATATATACCTTTAGATTGGCCGGCGTGTCATATGACTTTTGCAGAGTTAGATTTAGACAGGAAGCTTATCCAAGGGTTTTGAAACCTTAGGATCATGTCAGAACAATAGTCCCTGTGATCAAACGATTGTATAATGAGAGCTTAACCAATGTAATCAGTCAAGTGATATGCAAGATGGTGAAATTAAAAATACAGTTACAAGACACTCTACTGGGTATTTGTTGTTCTCTGCAAATGAAGTAACCAGAATAGCAAATATGGGAGAAATATCTGGTAGAATTACGTACCTCCGATCCAGTCATTAGTAACGATGTGAAAGACTCTCTATGTTTCGATTTTTGGCCTTACTGTAATATTCTACACTTTTGCCGTTTGGGTCAGTTTTTCATTAGATGAACTCTCTTATTGACAGTGTAGGAACTTCTTCAGGGGAATTGAAGAAATAGATCTTGATTTATTTCTACCTGTCGGGGCTTTAGATAACAACGGTTCTGAAGTGAGGCTTTTTTACAGTTGCATGGGTGTTGACTGAGAGAGAAAACCTGTCACATAATTACGAAGCATCAAAACCTCAATAGTCAATACGACAGTGACTATTGGCAGATAAGGAAGGAATGATTGTATATTTACCTTAATAGATTTCTTTGTGATATGAAGGTTATGCGTACTTTGGCTGTTAAGGTGCAAAAAAAACAGATTTTAGGTAATAGAAAATAAAATTCTGGTTCTCAAAGATGTAAGAAAAGAAGTGAATATATCAGAAACAAGTATACTAACGTACGATGGTGAAGAACCAACACTTGTCCAAGTTTACCATGGTCCATGTATAGCTTCTGAGTTCTGACACTGCTTAGATGAGGGATGGCTTTGTTGCTGACTTTACTGGCTAAACCAATGCAACCTATCAGAAACTGAACCATCCATATTACAACTGGCTAAATCCTATCAGAAACTGAACCATCCACATTACAACTTTCACATACACATTTCCATCAAACATGGGAATATAACCTCAAGTTACCTGAAAGGCTGAAACATGACCCAAATGTTGTGTATCTAAGCTTTTATATTGTCCTGCGAAAAAAGGACATAATCAGAATCAAAGACATTGAGTAGAGTCATATCAAATTAAACAAGATACCTTGTACCAGCTAACTGGAAGACAAAAACAATGTCTAATATACTGATAACAACCTTTGTGTTCTTAACTGTGAGGCTTGCTCTCTTTAAAGCTGGTAACATTTTCTGCAATAAAAACCAATCAAGGAAGTAATTCAATGAAAGATGTATAACTATTCTGAGCAAATACAAAAGGAAAAAGTCTGATAAGATAAGAAATGTCATGAGGTAAACTTGATGAAAGCTTCAACATATCAATAGGTAATATTGGGCATAAGCAAGATCATAATTTTATCTTTCTGAGAAAATTCTACAAACTAGACTGGAAGGAAATATTTTAATTAGCATAAACGGTACCTTGTTCCACCAACAGTAGAGCACATGCTTTGAGTTCTGTTTTCTGTGAACTCTCGACCTATATTATGAGTTATACAGTACGAATTTTAGAAGCATGGTAAAGACCACCTCCAGCTAAATACAAGAAAGAAACGTAACTTTTAGGATGTAACCTGTCGTATAGATGCCACCTTCAGTTGTTGTTGTTTTAATCTCTCTTTAATTTTAACGTTGCTATAAGACACAACGTTTCTGATATTTGCTTAAACTCGAATGTAAACTAATTAAAATATTCTGATTAATCTTATACCTTCCACCCGCCATGGTGATTGTGTACCTCGATACTCTGATAGAACCAACTGAAACCCTACACATGGAAATGTCAACTAGTGCATCAACTTACTGTCAAAAAAGCAGATATTTTATACATGGAACTGTGATTCTTTCTGCAAAAGCTTAACTGATCTCAAGAGCAATATGAACTGTAATTAAGGCACCATAAATTTATGAAAAGGCATACCTTTGCAAATTGGAAAGTTTGACACCCTTCCATTTCCTGCATTGTAGCACATGCAATCGAATAATCGTAAAACAGAACACAAATCAGTGAAATAAAAACAATCATAATATATGGCTTCCTACACATACAATCAGTTAAAGATAATGGGCAATTTATCACTCTTATCCACGAGAAAGCACAAAAAGAAACCCTTGAAGTCAAGCAAACTTACAATGTACTGCTGCCACAAAACGTTGGCCTTATAGTGTTTCCCAACAAGATTACTTAAGCCAGTCAATGCTTTTCTTGTGACTTCGTATATTCCTCTGCAAAAAACACAAAATATGAGTTAACTTTCAAAACTACATTCCAGAAGCCTAATGAAAGCTCTCTGTTAGAATCTTACCAGAAATTGTCATTACTGCTTTTTCCCATGCCAGCATTTCTCGTATTTACCTATTTACCAAATTAAAGAAAAACACGCATTTAAATGTCAAATAACTGCATATGAACCAACAATTCGATGAATTCAGAAAGAGAGGAAGTAACAAACCCTCATGTTGTTTGAACATACACAATAGCTTTTGTATCTAAACTTGAGACATTGTCCTGCACCAAAAAGGAAAAAATCAGAATGAAGTACAGTGGGTAAGCTTAACAAATAAAGTAAGATACCCTAAATTGTTAGCTTCATGATTGTTGACCTTTGTGTTCTTATTTGTGAGGCTTGTTCTCTGCAAATAAAGTAACCAAATTAGCAAATTTGGAGAAAATAAGTCATCAGGAGCACAATAGATGGTAGAGTTATGAACCTTCGATTGTGTCATTAGTGAGGAGGATGTGAAAGACTCTCTAAGTTTCAATTTTGGCCTCACTGTAACATTCTACACTTTTGCAGTTGGGTCAGTTTTTCATTAGATAAACTCACTCCTTGATTATCTTCTTTGAGACCTTCTGTTTCAACCTGTTCTGGAAGTTAAGGAGCACAATGTAACCTCACTCAATGTTAAAACTTTAACATACAATTAAATCAAACATGGAAAGTTAAAAAAAGGAAATCCATATTGTTACCTGAATCTTGATTCTTGACTTAAACTGTTTGCACATAAGCATGAGACATTGTCCTGTACCAAAAAAGGATAATAAGAATCAAAGACAGTGAGTAGTAGAGTCATATCAAGTTATGTAAAGGATTATTGGCTTCTTTGAGATTATAATCTGTGAGAGCTTGTTCTCTTTAGAGCTGGTAATGATTTTCTGCAAGAACAAACCAATCAAGAAAATTAATTTATAAACGATGTAGACTTATCCCCTAACCTCGAGTTCCATGTAAATATCCTGTGCTTAGTCGTCGTGGTTTCTACATCAAAAAATGGATAATTAGGTCAAATAAGAACTACCCAAACATCAGAATTGAAGCCATAAAAATCAGACGAACCTAATTGCAGCTTTCGTATATTTACCCAAAAAACGATAAGAAGAAGAAGAAGCCGATGACGCAAAAAAACCCTAATCTCTCTTATATGCGAGAAATCAAACCCTAATCCCGTTCAATACAAATACAAAGAAGGTTAGATCGAATAGTAATCACACAAAATCGCAAACTCGTCTCTGCGACTAGAGTAAAAAACCCTAACTCGTCTTTTTTTCCAAACAAAAATCTCGTAAGAAATTTTTAGGGTTTGACGAGAATCGTACCTTCGCAAACAACACCACTGTTTGTTCTTCCCTCTCCAAATCTTTCCCGCCTCTTTACTTCCCAAAAACTCTAACGAGAGAGAACTCTGCCGTTGTAAAAAAAAATTCACGAAAAAAGGAAAAGAGCGGCGACTCTGATTATATAGAGCATCTGAAAATCGTTACAATCACGCCGCCTTATATTTGGGCTTATTTTTTAAAACCAGGCCCATTAAGTTCTAACGAATCACAAATCAGGCCCATTATTTATTAGGGCAATTCTTACGAATACCACCAAAAAAAATTTTTTTTAACATAATTAGCACATATTTTAAAAAGTTTTACAAATACCATTAAAAAGTTTTTTTCTCATAAATACCACAAATCTTAAATTTTCAAAATTACACCCAAAATCTCCAAAAAACTATACCCTACCCCTTCTAAACTATACCATAAACACTATATAGCGAACTCAAATGAAAAAATTAAAATATAAAAGTGTTAAAACTCGTTTTTTGAGTTTGTGGTATTTTTGTAAAATACTACTTTTTGATGGTATTTTTGTTATAAAAAACATTTTAATAATATTTTTGTTATAAAAAACATTTTAATGGTATTTTTGTTATAAAAAACAATTTAATGGTATTTTTAAAACAAAAACTTATTTTGATGGTATTCTAACGAATTTCTCTATTTATTATTCGGACATAAAAAAAAACAATTTGGCGCTTTTTTGTTCCCCTTGAATAAATGGACGGTAAGAAATAATATAAAGGAACTAAAAACATTGGTTTTGTTTATTAATCTACAAAGCTATCAAAAGAGTGCCTATGTCTTTGAACTACTAATACAGAAGCATTTACATCCATATTCGATGATGCCAAGAAATCTCCGACCGTTCCCAGCTCCGGACACTCTTCCCAGTCATTCATTCCGGCCGTCATCGGAGAATCTCCTCTGTTTTTTCCGACCACGAAAAGCGAATACATCTCTCCGATCTCTCTCAGTATCATCAGCGTTTGCATTCCGTTGCTCACACGTTTCTCTATGAAACCAACTTGACCCGTCGTCACAAATCTATTTGGAAAAAAAAATCATTGTGTGTCACACAAGTAACAGAAACAGAGTAGGGACCTAGGTTATTGTAGAAACAGAGTAACCCTAGAACAGAGCATTAGGGCACAGAATTAAGAGTACTATTAATGCTAAAAACAAAGTATTTTGTAAATGTACCTGTTATAGAACTCTTCTAAGAAGCTTCGATCGGTTTCTTTATCGGTCTGATCTTTACCAACAATCTCCAAGAAAACATCATTGTTCTCTTTGGTCACAGCCTCTCCAACAAGTTTCTCTTCTTTTGGCTCATCCGCGACAAACTGTATAATCGTGAGGTGAATCTGAAGGTTATTAGTAAACCACTTGCACAAGGAAAGTGCCTCCCGGTCATCAGGACCGCCAAAGAACAACGCGGCTACATGTTGTACCGAATCAGACCCGTGAAGCTTGTGAAAACCGGTTATGTTTCTATCCACAAAGATACCAATCGAACATTGTGCGTGCTTTAGAACCTTACGGTTCATATCCCGGAAGATCTCCCCGTCGTTCGTGGTTTTCCCGTCGACCCTCTGGTGTTTATGGAACGGAAGAAACACGATGGACACGCGAAGATCCTCTGTTCCGTTACATATCTCTTCGTGCATAATCTCCATCTGCGCCACGAGCTTGACTTGCCTGATCATGATCTTTCGTTCTCTAGTAAACGAATCGATCGAGTCGTTGATCTCTAGTCCTTCGTTAGTACCGAACTCATCATCTCCACCGGTTGAATTCACTCCGTCTTCGTCTAATTCGTGGTACAACAATTCGGTTTTTCGCTTCTTCGGGAGCGGTATGAGATGCATTAGATAAGGCGTGAACGGTGAAGAAGAAGAAGCTCCGATTAAAGCAGAGAGTACCGAGATTAGTCCACGAGCTTGACGCACGCCGTAGACGCAAGTCAACACTCGTAACTCATCTTTGGTTTCTTGATTCTCAAGGGATGTTTTTTGGTGCGAGAAATCCTTTTCTTGTGTTTTAAGCAATATAGACGATATCACTCCGCTTAACAAAGTTGTGATGACCAAAGAGGCGACAAACATATCATGAATAATCGGAGTAAACCATTTCTACAAAATAAATAAAAATTAGTAAACAGAGAGAATATTGTACTATTCACTGGTTTTGGGACTAAGTGTGGTACCTTGTATATCACGTTAGAGTCAAGAAGAACCAAACCCACATGACCTTTAGCAGAAAGAACTGTTGACAAGAAAAGCCAATACTTCTTTGGGATCTTAAGGAACGAACAAGCGCATACAACTCCGATGAGCTTCGATACTATGCTTAGAGCCACCGTCATAGCTAAGACGATGAAATGGCGTTTGGTTAGCGAGTGTACGCTGAACCTAAACCCGATATAACCAAAGTAAACCGGCAAAACAAACTCGTGAATCGGGTAACTCAGCCGTTGGATCAACGTTCTGTAAGTTTTGCCTTCTCTCGGAAACAACAGCCCGATGAAAAATACGAAAACCGTGGAGTTTATGGTGCTCGACTCGATAGATAACGCGACAGCTAGGATAAGGATGAAGAAAACAAGTGTTTCGGCTTTGGAGAGGTATTTTTCTTTAGGGTTTCTTTTCGGAAGCCATGAAGCCAAGAATCTAATGATCAAGATTATAACTCCGGTGGAAATCATGTAGGCGAAGATATCGCCTATCATTGTCCCCGAGATGTAAGAAATGACGACGGTGTAGAGAAACACATTGGTTATCTCGATGAGCAAACCGCAAGTTATCGCTAGCCGTCCGACCTCAGAAGTGTGTAGTTTCCAATCGATTATCGAGCGGATGACAACAGGAGATGCCGTGTTAGACAAGGTAACGACGAAAGCTAGGTATAACGTTACGAAATCGTTTTGGATCTGAAGAAAAATTGCGAGGAACCAAAGGAAACCGAACCAGATCAAGCCACAAGAGAGTAAAGAGCCCAAGGTTATGACTACAGAGTTCTTCAAGTTACGTTTCATGAAGTCGAGATCGACCTCGAGACCTATCAAGAACATGAAACATGTTCGTAACAAGAACGAGAAGAATATGTAATAGCTTGCTGAATCTTTTTGTAGGAAGAACTCGTGTACTTTCGGAAATATCGTAAGCAAACTCAACACAATCCCTGCCTGAATAATACAATAAAAAAACATTAGTTTCTCAATATAGTATATTTACTTGTCTTAAAAGAAACCCTAGTTTGGTGTTTCTTGTATTACAAGTTACTTACGAGGATTTGGGCAACGGGACCAGCTTGACCACAAGGTTTAAGGAAGAGATAAAAGAATTGTGAGAAGACAAGAATGCAAGACATTTGAATAAACATTGTATTGAGTGGATTAAACAATGCATCTCCTTCTGGTAAACAAAACAACATTGTTGGATCCATTTTCTTGATTTGTTTATGAGCATTCTTCAAAGAGTACTATATTGCAGGGAGAACAAAACTGAAAAAAAATGTGAAAGAAACTGAAATATACTGTAAACAGAAGAATATATATTTTCAGTTTTTAGAAAATATTTTAAATGTTGAAATTATTTTGTTTGGTTGGATTTTGAGGGGTTTACATTTTACTGATTTACGTGATTATCCTTCGATCACTCCATGCCTCTATTTTTCCAAAAAAAAAAAAAAATTGTTAAGTAATCATCTTACAATGTTTTTTTGGATAAAAATCATTTAACAATGTTCCACCGTTTAAAACGGACAAAACTACTAAAATCATAAAATGCGTTTTAACAATTTTAGATATCATGTAAACGAGGAAAGAACATGAGTAATTATTTATTCTATTTTTATAGAGAAGGATATATAGATTGATAGAAATTGAACATTAATTTGTTTTTGTTGACTAACAGAGATATTCCCATTTTATTGCACCCTATGAAACTAAAATCAAATAACACATCATGGTAATCAATAAGATAATTTAGAACAATGTAAATGTTTTTTTATTGTGCTAATCCAGCATTTTTTGTTGTTAAATGTTAACTAATCATCATTTTTTATGTGTTTGTGGTTCATCAATGATAAGCGTGTCGATCTTTTTTATGTTTTACTAAAATTTCTATTTGATAAAAGTCATCTTTGTTTATGTAATTAATTATTATTATTATGCAAAACATATGTAAAATTAAAAATTTTGAAAATTTGGAAAATAAATATTAGTCTAGATAAACGTGGAAGAACACGAGTGAATATTTATATTAGTTATACTAGGTAAGTACCCGTGCGGTGTGCGGAGCTAAAATACGTAACATATTTTTTAAAAATTCATAAATCTAAACTAATTAGTATATTTATTCATATATTAGATAATTCATAATCATTATAATCCCAATATTTTATATACATTAGTTATTTTAAAAGTGTAAAACTTGCAATTAGATTTAAATAAAACTCAATCACAAATTTACAACCTCGTAACATTATTTTTAACTTCAAAAATGTTGTCACAATTTTTTAAAAAATTAAAACCCTACATAATTTTTTCTTTACTACAAATAAATATATTAAAAATACTCGACACTTACTCATATTTTAAATCGTTTTATCAAATTGCGTTAGTAAGAATTAAGAAATCAAAAATCTGTTTTCAACAAAACAAACGAGACGACGGTCATTTTCATTTGGTTTAACTATTGAGGAATTCACAAATCTACATCCTTTCACCCCTTCTTCACAAAAATACTCCTAATTTAATATTTTAACATATTTACACCCTTTCAAAATTTTAAATGCTTGATTTAACCTTTAAAAAATTACCAAAATTAATTTTTTTTCATTTGGGTTCGCTAATTAGTGTTTAGGGTATAATATTAAGGGGGTAGAATTGTTTGGGTAGAGTTTATTTGGATTTAATTTTGAATGTTTTGGTGTAGTTTTGTGAAGTATTTTGGAAATGGTGTAGTTTTGTGAAATGTAATTCAAATGGTGTAGTTTTGTGATTCTCCCTTAACTATTTAGCGTTTAAAATTTAATTTTGAAGTAGGTAAGATTTACTTTTGAGGGTTTAAGATTTAATTTTTAAGATTTTAAACTACAATAAAACCTTTTTATATTAATACTCTAAATGTGAATACATCTATAGAAAATAGTTTTTAATAGTATTTTTGGTAATTGCTGTTAGGATTATGGGCTTCCAACTTAAAACCAATTGGCGATAAGTGGAGAGGTCTCTATCCATTATATATTAGCTTAAGTCCCTTTGAGTTTCCGATGTGGGACATTTGTCCTTAATACGCCCCCTCGAGATAATGAATCTCGTTAACCATTAATCTCGGATAGTTTGGGCAAGAGAGGCGGACCAGTCGGGTCAGGCATGTGATCGGATCGGGCTCTGATACCATGTTAGGATTATGAGCTTCCAACTTAACCTCAAAATTATTAAATTTGGTTAAATTTAGTGGAATTTTACTTTAAAGAGCATATGATAAAATTTCTCTGATTAATTTTTTAATATGTTAGAGAGGTATAAATAAACTTAGTTTATTAGTCTAAATTGATTAAGAAAAATAGTTATGAATTGATTAAGATATGAGGTTTTAATTTTTCATTATCTTAAATTAGACCACCATTTAACGGAACACACATTAAAAGTTGGGCAATTAATAAATTGTAGTGAGATAACATGATTCATAGTTTTTTTCTTTGAACTTTTGAAAAAACTCTTTTTACAAAAATACCATAAATATTAAATTACCATAATATTTCTTAAACTAAATTCTAAAGTCTCAAAACTAAATCTTACAAATAAAATACATACCCCCAAAAAAATAATGATAAATAACAAATCAAGAAATCGAAATAAGGAAAATAAAAAAAGATAAATTAATAATAATCTACAAACAATAGTGAAAAACGAAAAATAAATATACAAAATAAGGTTTAAGATTATATCATAAAGTTTTCTTCTTCGTCTTTAAAATTTTAGAAACTTGATTTGGAAGTAGTTACAAAAATACCATAAATATTAAATTAGCTTAAAATTTCTTAAACTAAATTCTAAAGTCTCAAAACTAAATCTTACAAATAAAATACACACCACACTACCAAAAAATAATGATAAGTAATAAATTAAGAAATCGAAATTGAAAAATAAAAAAAATAAATAATAATCTACAAACAATAATGAAAAACGGAAAATAAATATACTAATGAGGTTTAAGATAATACCATAAGGTTTTCTTCTTCGTCTTTAAAATTTTAGAAACTTAAAAAAAATGATTTGGAAGTAGTCATGCGACATATATATAATAATCAAAAGACACCTTTTGGAAGACACCTTTTTCGACGAAACAACACGAGTTTGTTAAGACACTTTTACGAGTTTGTAAAGACACATTTACGAGTTTGTAAAGACACATTTACGAGTTTGTAAGGATACATTTACAAATTTGTAAAGACACATTTACGAGTTTGTAAAGACACTTTTACGAAACACACCCCTGCGAAATTTCAACAAAGAAATCTCAATAATGCCCTATATATAATAATCAAAAGACATGATCAAAAGTCACGATGAAAAGACATGACTTTTTCTAAAACGGTTACGTAAAGACAACTTTTGTATAATCTAATTTATCTTTTGAAAGAATACAACTTTATAAAGACACTTTTACATAACACACCTCTTAATCTTTTTTTTTCAGTTTGTTATTATTAGTTATTTAATACAACACAAAGTAGTAACTTAAACGGTCACTTATGCAATTTCAACACACATGATATTCTTTGGAGATCATTTTGATTCAGCCTTGGAAACACTAACTACTACAAAATTTCAACAACGAAATCTCAACAATACTCTATTTATATTAATCAAAAGACACGATTAAAAGACACGATCAAAAGACATGTCTTTTGTAAAACGGTTACGTACGAAAAAATACAACTTTATAAAGACACTTTTACAACGAAAGGATACAATTTTATAAAAACACATTTACATAACACACCTTACACACCCCTTGAGTCTTTTTTTCATTTCCTTATTATTAGTAGATTGAGAATGTCATAGAAATTTAACACTATATTTGTTTTTGTTGACTAAGAAAGATATTTTTTTGTTGACTACGAAAGATATTTTTTTGTTGACTAAGAAAGATATTTCGACTTTATTTCAGCCTATCAAACGAATTTAAATATTTTGTTTTGTGTTTTTTTATCACTTTAAATATAAAATAAGGTAACACAAGCAAAGACATCTCCCATGCCCTGGAAAGCATGTTAAAGCTTATCTTTTCCATCTGCTGCAGCGCAACTTGATAATTATATTAATATATGATTATATGGTATAATTAAAAAAACTCTTTGATTGTAAATTTGTACTTATCGGCAATTATTACGTCACAAATATACTTATATATTAATTATGAGTACTATATTATATTTTTTTATTTCTTGTTAAATCAGTATATTATATTTAGATGACTAGAAAGTTCAGTCTCTTCGGTCTAATTACTTTGCGTTCAGTGATTCTTTTTCTTTCTTGGTCGGATTGGACGAGAGAGATTTTAAATGATATTCATCTTATCTTTACCAAAAAAATTATGTATTATATGCGTTTTAGTTTTGCTAAAACTATCAAATGCGTTCTAAAAACGTAATTTAAAACCGCTATTCGTTCGAACACTTGTATTGCATGCGATATCATTGTCATGTCCTTGCTGGATCCTAATCACACGCAAATTATTTGCATCCAAATCCCAAATATATATAAAAAAGTATATTACCATTTAATGTAAATTAATCAAAATATTTTCCAACCTTTACCGAATAACTAGAAAAATGGATAGTTTAATTCAATTCCCATCCAATAATATAATTACAGACATTGAATTAATTAACACAATTATGGAACACATTGAATTTCTTATAAAAAAGTATATAATGCGCACAACTTGTAGCTTATTCTCGCTATAAATATGGAAATACTCGTATAAACAGGCAAATCAAATCAAATCAAACAAAAAAGGACCAAAGCAAAACCCTATACTCTTTTATATGGCCGACACAACTCGACCACTTCTCTCCGGTTCAACCTTGTCCGAGCCTAAGCTTACACCAACAAGATCTCTCGACGAGACCATCGAGCAGTGCATAGGAAATTTCGGGTGGGCACAGTTTCTCCAAGCCGCTTTAGTCTCACTCGCTTGGGTCTTCGACGCTCAACAAACATTCATAACTGTCTTCACCGACTCACAGCCCACGTGGCACTGCGTTGACTCAATATGCCACGACACGTCATCATCAAACCTATGCACCTTATTACCAAACCAAACATGGTCTTGGGACTTAAACCCACACGTGTCCATCATATCCGAGTGGGGCCTACAATGCGCTGGCTCGTTTCTAAAGGGCTTTCCTGCGAGCTCCTTCTTCTTTGGATGTCTTATCGGTGGTTTAGTTTTGTCTACGCTCGCTGACTCATCGCTAGGTCGTAAAAACATGCTTATGTTGTCGTGTCTTATTATGTCCCTGTCTTCGTTGCTGACGGCTTTCTCAACTAGCGTTTGGGTTTACGCGTTCTTGAGATTCTTGAATGGGTTTGGTCGAGCCACCGTGGGGACTTGCGCGCTCGTTCTATCGACAGAGCTAGTCGGTAAAAAATGGCGAGGACAAGTCGGTGCGATGGGTTTCTTCTGCTTCACGTTAGGGTTTTTATCGCTTCCGATATTAGGTTACATTAACAATGGGAACTCTTGGAGGTATCTCTACGTGTGGACATCTATACCGACTTTAGTATACTGCGGTTTAGTCCGAGTTTTCGTCCGAGAGTCTCCTAGATGGCTTATCGTTAAAGGACGTAGAGAAGAAGCTACATCAATTCTCCAAAGCATTGCTTCTAATACGATAATTACTATGAGTTTCTTGAACTTATCTTTGGATGTACAAGATGATCGGTCCAATACAAACCCTGATGTTTACGACGCCTTGAGGATCTTGATGCGGAAACGTTGGTCGGTTATGAGATTATTAACGGTTATGGCGGTTGGATTCGGTATCGGTATGGTTTACTACGGGATGCCGTTAGCTTTAGCTAATCTAAACTTCAATCTTTACTTGGGCGTTGTGTTCAACGCCTTGTCCGAATTTCCGGCTTTTCTCATAACGTTTTTCTTCATCGATAAAATCAATAGAAGAAACGCGTTGATCGGATTCACAGCGCTAAGCGGAGTCTCAAGCGTTCTAATCGCGTGTTTAGGTCAAGAAACAGGATACCTACAGATTGTGTTAGAGGTGGTTTCGTTTTCGAGCGCGTGTACCGCGTTTAACATGACCCTTATATACACGATTGAGCTGTTTCCGACTAGTGTTAGGAACTCGGCGATTGCGATGGTGAGACAAGCGTTGGTGTTTGGCGGCGTGTTTAGTCCGGTGATGGTTGCTGCTGGTCGCGAGAATCAGTTTTGGTCTTATGGATTGTTTGGTCTGACCATAGGCTCGTTCGGATTGTTTGCTGTTGGTTTGCCGGAGACTAGAGGAAGTGTTATATGTGACACTATGGACGAAGAAGAGTATAAGAATCTATCACATGAACAAATTGTTAGTTGATAATAAATCGACATTATGTATATTGCTTGAAACACAAGCCACTGAGAGACTCGAAAATGTACAATCAAAATGTAATTTTTGTGAATAAAAGTATGAGCATTAATATCAATAGATTTTATAAAAAACCTCTTAAAATTCTTTTTTAATTTTTTATTTTTCAAAAAAGAAAAAACAAGGAAATACATCAATCGCGGGCCGCCACGTGGCAGTGAGACCGCGAATAAATAAAAATGCACATCTTATATTAGACTTTTTAGAGGTAGTTTTTTTAAAAAATGGTAGGTCCTACACCTTAGAGGTGGTGTAAGATGCATGGATGTTAAAGGTCTAATGTTTTGTTTTAGCATAGGAATGATTGTGAAAATTTATTTTATATGTAGTCCTCAACGGAGCATATCCATTGGTGTTTCTTAAAGAGATATTAGCAGGTGAGCCCATTAAATAGTTAAGATCTGGATTTTACATTTTCTATTTAAGATCTGGTTATTAACTATTTAGTGAATCATTTGGATACGTAGCGACTCATGATTGATGCGTTTTAAATTTTTTTTTTTTTTAAATAACTATTGATGGTCCCAATAAATAGTTAATAAATTTTGTTGGGTTCTCGGTTGGAGATGATCTTTAGACCATCTTCAACAGAGAAACTCACAAAATTTCTTAACTATTCATTGAGACCCATGAACAATTGCTTTAAAAAAAAATAATAATAATTAAAAACGCATCAATCATAGGTCGCCGCGTATCCAAAAGGCCCACTAAATAGTTAAGATCCGGATCTTAAATAGGAAATATAAGATCCAGATCTTAACTATTTAATGGGTCCCACCTGCTAAGATCTCTTTAAGAAACACCAATGAACATGCTCTTAGTCTTTAAATTTTGTCCTATTAAGAAACTAGTCTAGTGGATATTTATGTATAGTCTTTTTAGCTCTCATTTTATATTTTCTTGGTCTACATTAATATTTTCATTATTAATAAAGCTATGGGAGGTCAATAACTAGGAATTGTGAATCTATGGTTAGATTTTATTTACTTGACAAGAGTTGTCACTATCTTACAAGTATTGCACTTGCAAGTCGTCTATCTTAGGTCAACCTTTTAATTATGTTTTTATCAAAGCTAATTTTTTAAGTTTGGTTTTTGCCTTTTTGGTTTGGTTTTGTGTTAAAGCCCAATAATGTAGGCCCATAAATAATTTTAAGCCATAAGCCTTCTTTCTTATTCTTATTTCGTCTCTCTCTGCACGGACCAGCGACGATGATGAACAAAGGCGGTGGTTCCGGCGGAGGTATGGCCGGATCCGGTGGAGGAAGCGGACCAACGGCCGCCGCAGCTGCCGCTGCTTTACAGAAGCAAAAAACGTTGTTACAGAGAGTAGAGACGGACATAACATCCGTTGTCGACAACTTCACGCAAATCGTCAATGTCGCAAGGGTAAGTTATCTCTTCTCAGTTTCAGACACAGTATTTTTCAAATTTAATCTCTTAAGCATAAGATTCGATTGAAAAATTACATCTCTTTTAAGACCTATTAGCAAAAAGTTTGCGACTTTCCTCGTATTAGTATGCTTATTGATCTGTACATGTTTGGTCTCTTTAGGTGAGTGATCCTCCTGTGAAGAACTCACAAGAAGCATACATGATGGAGATGCGAGCTTCGAGAATGGTATTCGATTTACTTCGAATTTCGAATGATTTCTTTTTAAGCCACATTCAAATTAGGGTTTAGGGCAAGCTTTTGACAGATCTTGTAGCTCATAGATGTGACATGTTTTGAATTTAGGGTTTATGGTGTTGTTGTGTGTTTTGTTAAGTGGGTTTCTTTGTTAATGAATGGTAGGTTCAAGCAGCTGATTCTCTTCTGAAACTCGTATCGGAGCTGAAACAAACCGCGATTTTCTCAGGATTCGCGTCACTTAACGACCATGTGGAACAAAGGATCGCGGAGTTTGATCATGAGGCCGAGAAAACTAATCGATTGTTGGCTAGAATAGGTGATGATGCATCGGCTAGTCTTAAAGAGCTCGAGGCTCACTATTACTCTTCTGCTCAGAGATTGCCTCTAGACATTTAGGCTTTTACTAGTCTGATCAAAATCTAGTGTAAAGAGCCTTTAACTTCTAAGCAGTTTTTGTTAGCCTCAATATGCCAAAGCAGAAGAAACTATGTAACATGAGTTCTAATATTTCAATGGAAAGTTATGTCATTGTATAACTAGATAATATTCATCCACTTGTTGTTTCTTTTCTTGTATCTCAAAAATGGAACTTGAATATTGCCCAATAATCTTTACTGGTTAATAATCTTTTAATGAGCCTGTAACACACAAAAAAACATAAAACGTGCTTGCCTATATTTGTTGACAATGAAGCTTTGTTAAATTCGTGACAACAAGTAATGTCGGAATCTAAATGAATAAACCAAAGTCACCCATATTGTTTCTTTAAAGACACATTTTTTGTTTCTTCTCACTACATGGAAACCATAACGCTCTTCATCTAAAACTCTCGAAGGCGATTATGTTGCTGAAACACGGAGACAAGATTGTCTCACCGGAGGTAATCTCTTAGATATATCCATAACACATACCTTACTAATACTAGATCAACATGTTACATACTTACATGTATCTTATATTTGGTTTTAAGTGTTAACACATAAACCAAATGTTCTTTGTTGCTTGTGTAGACTAGACATCATCGTGACTTGGCCTCAAGTTCATCAAACTCTAAACCGCGCAAAGATATGGAGAAACAATCTGACCAGAAGACAAAAAAGTGTGAAGAACATCTAATAAAAACAGCAACATCTCTAATCATCAATCAAAACAATCGTCATATTCGCAATACCATAACCTCAAGAAGCAACAGCATCGAAAGCACATCATCTAACAAGCCACACACAGGTGGAGACATCAGGTGGGACGCAGTAAACCATCTGAAATCGAAAGGAATCAAACTCGGAATCAGCGATTTCCGTGTGTTGAAAAGGCTAGGTTACGGCGACATAGGAAGCGTATATCTAGTCGAGCTAAAAGGAGCAGAGAAGAAGACGTTTTTCGCAATGAAAGTGATGGATAAAGCTTCGCTTGTGAGCAGGAACAAGATGTTGAGAGCGCAGACGGAGAGAGAGATCTTGTCACAGCTTGATCATCCTTTCTTGCCTACACTTTATTCTCATTTCGAGACCGATAAGTTCTGTTGCTTGGTTATGGAGTTTTGTAGCGGAGGTAATCTTTATTCATTGAGACAAAAACAACCCAACAAGTGTTTCACAGAAGAAGCTGCAAGGTTAGTTAATTAGTACACAAACAAAGTTTATTGAAACAGAGCAAAAGCAGAGTGTATAGAGTATAAACAAAGTACTAATAAGAGTTTGGTTTTGTTGATTTAATTAACAGGTTCTTTGCATCAGAAGTGTTATTAGCATTAGAATACTTACACATGTTAGGAATCGTATACAGAGATTTAAAGCCAGAGAACGTTCTTGTACGAGACGATGGTCACATTATGCTCTCCGATTTCGATTTATCTCTCCGTTGCTCCGTAAACCCAACGCTAGTCAAATCTTCCTCCGTCCACGTCAGCAACGGAGGAGCAACCACCGTCACTATAAACGAAGACGACGACGTGACGGTCCAAGGTTGTTACCAACCATCAACATTCTTCCCAAGAATCCTCCAATCTTCAAAGAAAACCCGAAAATCGAAATCCGATTTCGACGGGTCATTACCAGAACTCATGGCGGAGCCGACAAACGTGAGATCGATGTCTTTTGTCGGAACCCACGAGTATTTAGCTCCGGAGATTATCCGTAACGACGGTCACGGAAGCGCCGTAGATTGGTGGACTTTCGGTATATTCATCTACGAGCTTCTCCATGGAGAGACTCCGTTTAAAGGGCAAGGAAACAAAGCTACGCTTTACAACGTGATCGGAATGCCTTTGAAATTCCCGGAGAATTCTCCGGTGAGTAATACGGCGAAGGATTTGATCAAGGGTTTGTTGGTTAAAGAGCCGCAGAGGAGAATCGCGTACAAGAGAGGCGCGACGGAGATAAAGCAGCATCCTTTTTTCGAAGGTGTGAATTGGGCTTTGATTCGCGGTGATACGCCGCCGCATTTGCCTGATCCGGTGGATTTCTCGTGTTTCGTGAAGGAGTCTTTGCCGATTTTGACGGCGGCGGTTAATAATAAAGAGAAGAAGAAGAAAGTAATGTGTGATAATGATCCTGATTACATTGATTTTGAGTATTTTTAGCACTAATCATATTTTGAATGTTTTTTCATTCTTTTGTAATGTAACTTTTTTTTAATAAACAAAAACTATTTACAAATTAATCAACATTAACGCGGTAATTGTTTTTTATTAGGCCCATACAAAAAAAACTATTGGGCCGAAAATAAAGCCCATTTAGATATTATTTTTATTTTGGGAGAGACTGAAGCTTTTTTTTAATAAAATAACTCTGCAATGGAGGAGGGATTCGTTGTTTGAAGCAGAGATATGTCAATGTTATCTTCTACCTTAATTCGCTCTTACTCGATTCCCTTCCGCAAAACGCTACTGGGTTTCGATTTTCGAATCGCAAAGGAAAGAAACCCTTTTCTCAGAATTCGATTTTCTCGTGTTGCTGCTGCTTTTTGCTCGTCTCCTTCACATTCACGAAATTTCCCAATTAAAGGTCAAATATTTTTTGATGTTATAGAGAATCTGAGGAAGGTGATTTGCGTTTATGTGCTTATAGTTTGTATTGTGTTCGTTTTAGGGCTAGAAGATGTTTTTGTTGGTTATCTATTTGGGAAGAAGAAAGCAACAGAAGTAGCTCATGTGTGAGTATTTTAAACCCATTAACTTGTTCATATCATCAATGGAGAAACAAAAAAAAGAAACAAAGTTTTTTATATGTTTTTTAGTTTTCACATTTAGGATCTTCATATTTTCTGTATTTCAAATTTCAATAGCTTAACCTGTCTCTGGATTAAAGAAAAATTGAAGCTTTGGATCTTATTGTTGATGCTTTAAGCTACATAGAAGATTGCTTACAATGTTACTGCTTATTGTTTACATTTCAGAGTGTGGGAACAGGTAATCCAAAAGGGAGATATAGTCATTGATGCTACGTGTGGGAACGGGAATGATACTTTAGCAATGTTGAAGATGGTTGCGGATGATTCAGATGAATGTGACGGATATGTCTATGCGTTGGACATTCAAAAAGATGCCATTGAAAGCACTTCTTCTGTGCTAGATCAAGCCCTTGGTTCGAAAGAAGTTAGACCATTACCAAAGCAAGCTTCTATAGTTGTATAGTTCAAATTCATATACTGTTTCTAATATCAGAGTCTTGTTTTCATTTTCTGCTGAAGAAATGCAGAAGGAACATGTCAAACTTTTTAACATATGTCATAGTAAGATGGAAGAGATTGTCCCTGAAAACTCCCGTGTGAGGTACAATGTAACCTCAATCACCCGATACAACACTGTTGAATCGCGGATTTAGGCTTCTCTAAAAGTTGAAATATTCTTTTGTCGTAATAGGATGGTTGCATTCAATCTTGGATATCTACCAGGTGGAGACAAGTCGATAATCACCGTCTCCGATACAACTTTATCGGCACTGAAGGCTGCTGAGAAAATCTTGATGCCCGGTGGCCTCATCAGCTTGGTGGTTTACATTGGCCATCCTGGTGGAAGGTATCTAAAAAATGTCTTGTATAGAGATTCCTCTGATGAAATGTGAAGCTTTGTAATGAAGTTTATCCATTTTTGTGGTTGTTCAGGGAAGAGTTAGAAGTTGTTGAAGCTTTTGGGTCTGGTTTACCGGTCAGTGATTGGGTATGCTGCAAATTCCAAATGTTGAACCGACCGTTAGCTCCAGTTCTTGTTTTCATGTTCAAGAGAGACAAGTGATTTACTGTCGATACACATAAGCTTTGTATTCATCTGCATCACCATTCACTTGTCCGTTATATGTTTCTTAATGTTGTTTAGTCTTGAGTTTAATTTTACATCAATCTCTTTTTAGTTTTTGCCTTAAGGTTTTTTTTGAAAGAAATTAAAAAAATAAACGACCACGGTGGGACTCGAACCCACAATCTCCCGCTCCGGAGGCGAGCGCCTTATCCATTAGGCCACGCGGCCACTTTGTTTGTATCTAGGATAACAAAGAATTTAAACAATTAAAATATATGTTCTCCTTATTGCTAAAACAAACGGTGTCGTTTGGGGCTTCTCCTTTAATTCTTCGTAAATTCTCACTTTTACAACATTCTCTTCTCTGCAAGAAACCTTTTTTTTTTTTTTTTTTTTTCGGAAACTCTGCAAGAAACCTAAACAGCTTATTTCATTCATCTCTCTCGATCTCGATCCACATTCAAAGCTAAAGGTAAAAGTTTTTCTATTTTTCAAGCTATAGTTTCCTTCTTTAGGATTCAAAATCGAGCTCATTTAGTTCCGATTCTATTGTATTGTCTCGTGTGTGTGTGTCTGTGTGTTATACAGTTTTTTGCGGGATTTGCCTTAAGCTGAGATGGGTGATAGTCAATACTCGTTTTCTCTCACAACTTTCAGGTAAACGAACTTAATTAACATCACAAGTTCATATCTTTCTTAGCAATTGTTGGTCTTTGTGCATTTTCTGTGGCTAATTAGTGTGTTGTTGCTATGAGATTAGCCCATCTGGGAAGCTGGTTCAGATAGAACATGCCCTTACTGCTGTTGGATCTGGCCAAACCTCTCTTGGAATCAAAGGTTTTTTTTGTCTTATTTCACTCTCATTATAGTTTTTTTAGAGATCAAGTAGGTTTCTTACTTCTCTTTCGTAATAACTAAGTGGTTTCTTGATGTAGCTTCTAATGGAGTTGTCATTGCAACGGAGAAGAAGTTACCTTCCATTCTTGTTGATGAAGCTTCTGTAAGTTGATTATATCCCTACTTGACCCGATATACGTGCTCGTTTATTCCAGTAAGCTTCCCTGGCTTTGAATTTTGTCCTTTTTGAGTGTTTCAGGTTCAAAAGATTCAGCATTTGACTCCTAACATTGGAGTTGTATACAGGTTATTCTCTTCAGCTACTTATCATTGTATGTGTTTTTCTACTGCTGTTTTTGGTGTTATAGCTTGAGTACTAACGTTTTTTTATTTTCTTTCTATGAAGTGGCATGGGTCCTGATTTCAGAGTACTTGTTAGGAAGAGCAGGAAACAGGCTGAGCAATATCTCCGCCTCTACAAAGTATATCTTATACTTTTATGTATATATTTGTTTTCCTGTTAAATCAGTTGTTTTCTCATGTAAAGGAAGTTTTATTGTTGCAGGAACCCATCCCTGTTACTCAACTCGTAAGGGAAACCGCTACTGTTATGCAAGAGTTTACTCAATCAGGGTAAGTGCTATATTTTCTGTCGAAACGGTGAAATTCCTCCACATCTATCATATTTTTACTTCTCTCATATTCCAAATATGTCTGAATTCAACTGGTTTATTTTTTAAGAAAAAGCAACTTACAAGTATGTAGGTTTGCACACTCAATTTGAGATTCGATATTGACATGGCATGAAATAATGGCTCTATAGCAAATCTGTACCCATTGCTTAGATAATATTTCATGTTTATAATGCTTTTTTTATGGTCTCTTGTTAATAGTGGTGTTAGGCCTTTCGGTGTTTCCCTACTGGTGGCTGGATATGATGACAAGGGTCCACAACTGTATCAGGTATTTCACCTTATGATATGTATATTGACTACAATCAGGTCTCCCAATCTTCTTTACCAAAATTCTGATACAAGAACTACCACCTTATCTTCCAATTCAAACTATATTACCATCGCGTTGGAGAATGTAACCTGAGAATTAAGACTTTGCTTTGGACTTTCTCCTTACTCAGGGTCAGAGTCTAAGTGTATAACTCAACACTTTTTTTCTTTCTTAGGTGGATCCATCTGGCTCTTATTTCTCCTGGAAAGCTTCAGCCATGGGGAAGAACGTTTCTAATGCAAAAACATTCCTTGAGAAAAGGTAAATATTGTTTAGATGATATCTAAACACGGTCAATACATGTAACATTCTTCAACCAGTTAACTGATCTTTGGATATACTTGCAGGTACACCGAAGACATGGAACTCGACGACGCCATTCACACAGCCATACTGACATTGAAAGAAGGGTGAGTAATAATCTACGGATTTAACTTCTCTTTCATCATTCATTAGTGAACATTCCTTAGTTTTGTGGCTATTAGATTACTAAATGCATATCAGTGTCTTTTAGAATGAAAGCAGATCACTATAAATGATTGTAGGCATGTAGTAAACCTTAAAGCTATTTCTAATGATTCATGTACATACATTCATCTGTAACGTTCTTACGCTGCCGAAAAACTTGAAGGCATTCATCTCATTAGTTTATTACATGTATTTCATTTGGTAGCTTTGAGGGAGAGATTTCAAGCAAAAATATTGAGATTGGCAAAATCGGCGCTGACAAAGTTTTCAGGTACCCCTTTTTGTTCAAAATATATAACCTTTTGTTACAGATAGTGATGTTTGAATAGAATGTTGTTTGATACTCGGTACTGTTTTCTGGTGTTAATGCAGGGTACTTACACCAGCAGAGATCGATGATTACCTTGCTGAAGTCGAGTAATTACCCGCTTACTCTAGCGAGAAACATGGGTTTCACACCAGATGTTTCTGCCTTTTGCAGTCTTAAAGAGTTATTTTGTCTGTAAACCTTTTGGATCTTTGAATAGTTTGTTGTTGTACTGAATCTGAATAACTTTTTCATGATTTAATAACTAATGAAAATCTGTTTTTCTAATATCAGTCACTGAATCATGAATCCTATAATGGAACTTATGGGAGCTTCTTCTTTTTATCTTTCACCAGTAAATCTTACAAAAATACACCACTTTCAAAAGTTTAAACAGGTTTTCGTGAAGGTTTGTGTGAATTTTTCTGATTATAAAATTCAACAAAGGCAGACCAAGTCATCGATGATGTAACAATATAGTAAACCAAGTGTATATTATAGTAGTCACAACAAATTTAAAGGTCAAGAAAAAATTGGTAAAGGAACATTGAATATTTTGTGGTTTGTTATTGTTGTCAAAAAGTTTGTAAGCTACAAACTCAACTACTCGTTACACAGTTACTACTTCCTAATACGATACGAATCACACGTGTGCTATATATTTTCCAAATTAATCTTCTGACCAATTATTGATTTCCACAACACTGGATCATATGCTAATTTATGTATTAATAAAAAAATTGTAGATCTCAACTTTTAGCCCTTGTAGTTGCTTTATATCGAAACACTAAAAATGTATTGTTTTTTTTTGGTTACAGAGGATATTTGGACATTTTGTTGTAACTCTCTGTACTTTATCTTGATCCGTCCGTACGGTGCACACATACCCATACTTTTGACTAAATGACCAAATTAACCTTGCGTTTGTCCCATTCATTACCTTCTATAACCAAAACGTGCAATTTCGAAATTGAGACGTGCGTCCCACACGTTTCATTCGAAACGTTTCGATCTAGTTTTTTTATATTTTGGAAAATTTATTTTCAATCTCATTATTCATTAGCACAATTACGAATTTTCAATTCGAAATTTCATATCATCTTTTGTATAATAGTCTTGATTTTTAGATGGGAAATGTTACATTTATAACATTGATTTAATTTTCTAGATCAACTAAAGCAAAGATTAACAGCAATGGATAATTAACGAAATATATAAGAAAAAAAACTTGTAACTTATAAATTAAAAACTGAAAATTGAAAAAAAAATAAGAGAAAAATATAAACCGTGTATTAGATTTTTCTAAACCTACTCAGTAGTTTCAAACAACAACTCATCGCCGGAGAGCAAAGAAGCGACGAGATCTTCCACCTCTCCGGATCCTGACCGGAGCGTCTCCACCACGCGCTCGAATACGATGACGTGGCAAGGTATGTGTAAGACTCCTTTCTGAGCGTAACCGTATTCTTGAGCGGACCGGTTTAGCAATCCGACGAAAACCGGATGGTTCATGAGCTCCGCGTTCACGACGAACCTCTCCATCTCTTCTCCGACGTAGACAGGCACGTGACCGGCGGGTACGGTGGTGGCTCGTCTCGGTAGATAAATCGAACATAGCGGTGGCGGCGCGTGGGGACGGTGGTGGCCACGGCGGGTGTTGGAGGTGGAAGAGTCGGCCACGCGGGAGAGGCGGCGGATCAGATGTTTCATTTTTCTAGAGAGGAGAGAGAAAGAGAGGAAAGAAGAAGAGAGAGAGAGGTGTGTTATATGAAGAAGAGAGAAGACATGGAAAGATTATGACAAGAGCATAGAGTAGAAGACAGTACATAGGTGGTACTTGCCAGGTACATTTGTTTCTTGTCCAAAAATTAAATAAAAAACATATTACTCTTATTTTAAAATATATATATATATTTAAAGGTTCTTAAAAATACAAAACCCAATCAGTACATTATTGTAAAAATGGAAAACGATGAAAATACCTAACCCAATAATACAAATTTTGAATTAATATTTTTTAGTCAAATTTTTGAATTAATATAATTTTAAGCAACATCACGGGCTTGTTTTACTACTAACTAGGGGAGGACCCGCGCGTAGCGCGGGTGTAATTATCATTTTGTTTTTCAATGCAAATTCTACGTCCGCATAATATATTGTACTATAACACATTATAAGGCACACTGGAAAAAAATTCAACTGTACTGGAATTTTAAAATATTAAGTTATACTCCTTATGTTCATTATTAAATGTTGTTTTAGAATATTTGTTTGTTTCTCTTTAAATGTGCTTTTAGGTTTTTACAATAGATTTTCTATATTATACATTTCATTAAAAAGAATAAAAATAATATAAATTAATGTCATTAAAGTCATTTTGACAACTTTCCTTAATTTTTCGAAAATCTTTAAAACACAATTTAATGTGGAACAAAAGGAGTATTGTTATAATTTTATTGAGTATTTATATTAATTGTAAATCAAAATTATTTTAAATTAATTTTTTCACTTTGTTAAATTAATATTTGAAAAGTTTTGTTTGCTAAAGAAATTTGTAAATAAAATATAAGTACTTACATGGGTTTGAGAAATTTATGATGTTAATCTAATTGAACTTAGATAAAGTTTTAGCAAGTAATATAATTTATGCCATTTTAAAAATTCATTTTCTACTTCAGTTTAAAAATTTAGCAATCTTTCTTTTCTTCTTATAGCAAATATATGATATTTTAGCTTTTGAGATATTTTTAGTATTTGAAATGCGCTTTACATTAAAAATGAATCGAAAAACTCTTATTAATCTTGTTAAGCTGTTAAAGTATGTTACACATAACCTAACGATTTTCCATTTTGAATGTCTTATCTAACTGTTTTGATTCGTTTGCCAAATAAAATTTATAGTTGTGCTCGTATGTATAAAATGTTAACTTTGAACTGCAAACACTTTAAGAAAGATGTTGTTAAGTGGAGGTCCAATTATTCCGTGGCTATGTCGTGGCTATATCTGTTTTTTTTTGTAGTGAGAAGGTATGTGCGTTGCGAATGAATTTCATTTTTCCTTAATATGGAAAATATATTTCTATATAATTTTTAAACTTTCAAATGTTTTTTATGGATTTGTAAAGTGCTAAATAAACTTATTTTCTATTATTTTTTGTGAAAAATCAATTCTTCACATATTTATTTTTGTTCTACTAAATTTATTTTATATTTTGTTGTGAAAAATCAATTCTTCACATATATAATGTTCTTAATGTTTAAACGCTGATTTAGTATTTTGTTTTACTTTTTTTGCTATTCGGTTAAGATGATAAAGTGACAAAACCTGAAGGTAAATTGAGGTTGCGGTTAACAAAGAATTTTTCGAAAATGTAGTTCATCTTCATTACTTATTCTTTGTTTATACTATTATGACTTCATTTCATTTTTACATATTTCTATATGAATAGTCATTGATCAATAGCTCAATTCTCTTGATGGTTTATATATTTTTTTACATCCTTATTTTCTCTAATTTCTTTAAGATGTAGTTGTTTTTGTTTTTGTTTATTGTAATATGATAAATTGACTCATATCATGAATGAGAATATTATTATTATTTTATTATTGTTTTTTAATTGAATATTGACTTAGCTTCCCAAGCTAGTTGAAAATACCCCAATGTTAAACATATTCATTCTCCAAACTTTGTGAGTTGATCAAACTAATCATATTTGCAGATGATTTTCTTGAATGGTACATTTATTCATAATTATTTAATTTAAAATGTTTATTGTTTGTGTATAGTATAAAAATATATTATTAATAGTTAATGATCAAGTCTACAGGTTAAGTAGGGGTGCAATTGACACTCTTTAAGTAATAAGAGTATATGTTTAAGAATAAGTACAAGAAAAATGAAATAGTATATTTGGTTAAGTTCTCTATTACCGAAGTCTCTAACCCGAGTTCGAATCCTGTCTGTGACAGTTTGAATTCTTAATTTTTTTATTTGAATCTACCAGTCGAAAAGTGCCACATGTCACTCACCGGGAGAAAGTTCTTCTACTTTTATAGTATAGATAGATTTGCTATTGTGGTCGAACAATAAAAGTATTTAATATTAGACTATATAGTAAACATTTTTTTCTTATTTTGTTACATATTGTGTGTATTATTACATATTTTGATTATGTATTTGAGCTAGTAAAGTTTAGACCAATCAAACGAAATAGTCCGTGATTTTGTTTTAAAATCAAGTAAGATTAACAAGTTGTTTGTTACATCGTCATGGCCAAATATGAAAGAAACAGGAAATGTTTTGAAAATCTCATTTTATGAGGTTGGTGGGTTAGTAGACTTCAATTAGTTACTACTTTTTTTTTTTTTTTTTATATAATCTGTCAATAAACTAAAGATGGTTGGTTGAAGTTGAAATCTCCGCGAATAGTTTAGAAATTCAATTTCCTTTAAGATCTCACAGAGATCAATAAAGTCAAAGATAATGAAATTTGGTTCGAGAAAAACTTTTTTGTAAATATAATTTCCATTTTTGCTAACACTTTTTACATTTCAAATGTATTTTATTCGTTTAAAATACTTCTTGTCTGACAAACGCTAGATGCATGTTAAACATACGATTCCTTTATTGATAAAAACATGCAATTTATTTTAAGAAGATAAACACACACACAATTTATTTGTTATAAAGTTTGGAAAACAAACATAATTACAAATCTATAAAAGACACTGATGCATAAACCAAAACATCGACCAGATTTCAAGTCACTAGACAATTTATTCACGACACTCTTGTCCCATTGCGTTCTCGATATTTAGGAAATGTCACATTAATTAATTAAATTACGTAATGTCTATAGCAAGAAACACCAATATAAATATTTATAAAAAAAACACCAATATAAATGACATATTTAATGATATTTCTATTAAATATTTTTCCACCACAAACAACTTTTTTTTCTCTATACATCAACATACTAATTTTTGTTTGACAACAATGGGAGGTTTAATTCGTAGATGTAAGTGGAGATAAATTAATTAAAAAAATCAAGATAAAGATATTTAATATTAAAAGGTGACGTGTAAATAAAAGATAATAAAAGAGTGGCAGGTGAGTTTGGTTGTACGGTCATTTTATTCAAACAGAGTGTGACCCACCAACTCTCTCCCTGTCCTTCTTCCTCTTTACCTCTGTACGGATCAATCTTATTACTAAAATCTACATACGAATTAGTATTTATTTATTTCTCTATGATAATTGATAAATATTCCAAATCGGATATTTTACAACAAAAAAATAATTAAGAAACACGAGTGCCACGTCGGTTAGTCACGAATTTATTGAGATTTAGTTTGGGCTTTTCAGAGAACAAAGGCCCATATATAGTTACATGTCATAGGAATCTCTCTTTGAAGTGTAAACATTTAATTAAAGTAAAAAAGGTGTTTACCAAAAAAAGATAATAATAATTAAAATTGTGAGTTTAAATTACAATCTAAAAAAGCGTCAAGTGAAATATAAAAAAACAATGAACCGGTATTTCTTAAACCAGGGTATATATATAAATATATGATTGATTTTGTTAATTTATCACAGGCTTAGTTATTACTTCCTCTGTTTTTCAATCTAGGATTTTTTAGAAATTTTTGTTTGTTTGAAAGATAGGATTTTATTGGATAATTGACACATATTTTTATGTGATTTTTTTCTAAAAAATCTTATATTTAAAAACGGAGTAGCTTTTAAATATAATTTGACTGACCACATATTTAACGCAAATTAGAAACTAGATTATCACGCGACAGCACATGACTAGAAGCATGAATTAACTTACGAAATAAACTTTTAATATCAAAGAGACTGTAATTATTGTTACTATAGACATAAACGTAATTAGTTAGTACATGGTTTAGAAAACATTATTAGTAATAATATCTTTGATTACAGAATCTAATAAAACACCAGAGAAAGTTAAATTCATATCTCCCTGTTCTTCTTTATCCAAAAACGACACCGTTCTGGATCCTTTACGAAAAATATCGAAGAATCTGAGAAAGACAAATATAATTAGAGCAAGAAGATAACATACACGAGAAGCGTTGAAAAACAAGTGATAAGCTGCAACTTGAAGACAATACATCTCTTTATTTTTATTTTGTTTGTCTATTTCGAAAAAAACTCGGAAGATGAAATTATGTATTTTATTTGCTTTGCTTCGAGATATGTGTGTATATATATAGTATACACTATACATGCGTGTGTAATTTTTCATGTACAAGTATCAATCTATGTGTAAGCACATAGACACTGGACAATGCAATAAATGTTCAAAAGTCTTGTAGACTTACACGATAGCTGTTTAAGCCAAACTTATTTAGACCAACCCAAAACTGTGTTTTTTTTTAAACCCGGTTTGGTATGTTTCTTAACCGACCGGAGATAACCGATATTTGAATGCGATTAGTTGTTTAATCGTATAAATAATTAAGTGCAAACCGGGGGTTTATGTGTTGTTTTGTACATTTAAGGAGAAATTGAGAAACTTAGATAAGTAATGTATACACGTGTTTGGTGATTCTGCTCAACTGCATAGATTGTGACATCTCAACTTGTAACCAGAAAATGCTGAAACTTTTATTATTGTTATTTTAAATGCAACTTTAAAATTTATAAGACTTTAATTTTTAGCACTACAATATGCCAACATGGAATATTTTATTAACACATATTAAATGCAATCCGACGTCACAATTTAATGTAGGACCAAAACTGCGCTATCGCTTTTATTATTATTATTTTCTTGTCGTATTCGTGAATGTATTTTAATTGAATTTGGCAAACTTTATAATAAATGAAAAAAATACGATGCATACAAGATTATAAACACGTAAAACCGTTATAGCATTAGTATATATGTTTTTGGACATCTCAACAATAAAAAGTACAAAACAATTTAATTTAGTGATACTGTAGTTTGGAGTTAAGAATACATTAGTTCGAACAAAAAATTACATATACAAAATTAATTATTTATGCACATGTACATTTTACACCATATATATATCATACATAAGCCAATATTGTTTTACTTCATCAAGTTATACGACTTAGGTGATTGGTTGAAACTTTAGAAATTTTGGAAAATCAATATTTTTCTAAAACCACAAATTTAAACCAATCAAGCGTTGTTTTTTAAAAAAAGTTCAAAGACACTTTATTTCTTTTTTCATTTATTTTGGCTATGCAGACCTATTTTTTCTAAAACCCAAAAAAACAAATTTTCATTTTTTCCTAAAGTCACAGCCAAAAACTCTACAACTAAAAAATATAAAGTCTAAATCCTACAACAAAAAAATTCAAAGTTACAGCCTAACCAATCAAGCCTTAATTTGTTTTACTTTAACTTAATTTAGTAATAAAATTATAATCTTCACATAATTAGCCTATATTATATTATGATACAGATTGTCAAAAAAAAAATTATATTATGATACATGATCTTATCAGTTATTTATATATTTAATTATTGCAGGCTAAAGCTAACATGACCAAAGGAACTCTCCGGCACCATCTTGATACACAAAAGCCGTGTCCACGTCACCGGAGAAGTCTTTGTTCGCCGGAAAAGTTATGTCACATGACATATATGGCGGAGGTTTAGTGTTAATACGGTGGAGTGCTTTTGTATGGACCAACTCGGCTTGAGCAAAAGCGAGCTCAACTTGGAGAATCTCGAGTTGTTTGTGTAATGACGAAATTGTCCCTACGCATCCGTACACAGGATCATGCACCCTCGCGTTTGCCTCGTACACCATCGAATTCACGGCGTCGCTCCGGTGGTTTTCCGACAAAACCTAATTAAGATCGTTAAATTAATATATACACTTCATGAATATTTATCAAAACAAATCATGTGTGTTGTGTTATTTTTTCTAATGGTTATTATAAAATGATATTATACATATATTGTTAATATGGAAAATAGTAAGACGTCGCTTTTGACACAAAACATGATTTATTCACCGCGTAAAAAAATAATTAGTCATAAGATAACAAAGACTTTTGATACAATTCCTTTTAACGTGACATGCAATATAGACTTTTGGTACAAAACTAGAGAGTGACTTCTTACACTTTTCTTACCACGCGCTTTCGTTACTTTCGAAAGATAACGATGTTTTTATAAGAAAAAAAATAAAATTATCATAATGAAAAAATTCACAATCTATATAAATTAGTTTAACAGAAACCCTAGCTATGTTAAACAATATTTTTTGATTTAAAGTTTATTATAAGCATGTATGATCATCTACACTAATCTAAAATAAAAAAAAGATTTCTGTTGTGATTAATTATTAGATAGCAAAAGAGAAGAAGTATAATTAATATTTCACCTGCAACATCTTATTGACATTACTAGCACCAAAGATCTTGTGGACAGTGGCAAACTTGTAAGGCTCTTTAGCAGGAAAATATGGAGCAAATACACATTCTTGCACGCATTTTCGCCTGAGAAGCTTACACGCTGCACAAGGAGACACTGCTACTCCGTGTCTATGACCAATTCGTCTCATTTACAAAAACAAAAGTTTCAAGAATTGGGTTAAAAGAAGATGACTTAAGTGAATAAAGAGTGTGTTTATATAAGAGAAGAGGAGAAAGTGAGAAATCAAATCTTCTTGTGGGTCCAAACCAAAAGTAATAATAAGTCATTTTCCACAAAAAAGAAACTACATCTCTATTCCTTAAGATTTCCGGGGCCCACTTGAAAATACTCATATCGAATTGAAAATAATATACATATACTTTTCTCTATAGTTTTCTTGCAAATTGAAGCAACATTTTTTTTTATATTTTGGTCGGTACGGGATCTGACTTCTTGGAAGTGAAAAAAAAAGCTCTCACTTCTTGGTGAATTAAGAAATTTTGGATACTGTGTTTGACTCTTTTAAGTTTATCTAACCATCAATCAAGTGTTAAATTTTAATGGGCTTTTCTTTAATGGGCTTTCTATTAAAAAAGGTTTTAGCCGCTTTCTAATATAACGAATGTATTTTTATTTTTATTTTAAAAAAGCCGGGAATGACTTGTCGTTTTCCGTCGGCGATTTTTTTCTAAGATTTGTTTAGAGAAAGCGAAGAGAGATTTCTCTTTTGGGTTTTCGTTCGTCGCGAAGAATTAGCTTCAATGGAAGAGTTCATAGAGGAATTCGGAGATTATTATGGATATCCAGATGGTCCTAAGACCATCAAAGAGATCCGCGACACTGAGTTCAAGAGATTAGACCAAGGTCTGTTTTGGTTTTGTTTTGTTACTCGAATCGTGTGTGAGTTCTTATCAAAGATCCCAATAGAGATTGTAAATCTAAGATATTGAGCAGAAGTTTCAGATAAAACGATTATTAGGTTGAGATTTTCGTATTGATTTGAATTTGAGTTTGTGTTTAGTTGATAGAGACTTGGAATCATTAAGCAGAAAATTAGGTTATGTTACGTTATCGAATAGATTTGTCTCTGTAATTGAAGTCTTAAGAGAGAAATCCATTGAAATGAATCAAACTTTGTTATTGTTCATATACAAACGGGATATATGAATTTTACTTTCCATTATAGCATTACTGCTTTTATCACTTTGTTGTCCATCTTTAAGATTCTGTGGTATGTTTGTTTGTTTGTTGCAGGTGTTGTATATTTGGATCATGCTGGTTCTACTTTGTATTCAGAGTTGCAGATGGAAAACATCTTTAAAGACTTTACAAGCAATGTTTATGGAAATCCCCGTATCCTTTCTTATCTTTTGAACCTCAAAAGAACAAGCTTTACATTTAATGATACTAGATGAGATGGCAGATGTTATAGGGTCCGATTTTTAATACCTGTGCTAAGTTAATGACTTGAAGAACTTTGATGTTGAGTGGTGAGAATGAACGTAGTTAGCCTCTTATGTAGTTCTTGTTAGTATTGACAGTAGAGTGACCCTATGTTGCTGAAACAGGCTCCTTAACCGTTATTTAGATAGCCAAAGTGATATCAGTTCAGCGACCAGTGACATTATAGCGGATGCTCGGCATCAGGTATTACATTCTTAACGTTTTGTGAACTGATTATCTATGGAACCTGGGGATATTTTTATATCTTCGGTTTATTTGTATTCTTATAAGTTGTTTCTATATGTTTCAATCAATCTGCTTTTCACACTGGTGTCAGGTACTCGAGTACTTCAACGCATCTCCTGAAGATTACAGTTGCATATTCACTTCTGGAGCCACAGCAGCACTGAAGCTTGTTGGAGAGACATTTCCGTGGACCCATGATAGCAATTTTGTCTATACCATGGAGAATCACAACAGTGTACTTGGTATCAGGGAATATGCATTAGGTCAAGGTGCTTCAGTATGTGCTGTAGATATTGAAGAGGCAGCGAACCAGCCAGGACAGCTAGCAAGTTCAGGACCATTTATCAGGGTAAAGCATCGTGATATGCAGACGAGAAATATTTCTAAACTTCAAAAGGAAGAGCCCACAGGTCTGTTAGCATGGGAATTTACCTTTCTTCTTTCATCCTGGTATTGTTCAAGATGTATTTGTAATTTTGTATTTAAAGTAAATAATCGAATCTGCTGCCATATGTTTACAGGAGATGCCTATAATTTATTTGCTTTCCCCTCAGAGTGCAATTTTACCGGCCTGCGGTTCAACCTAGATCTGGTGAAGTTGATTAAAGAAGATACCAAAGAGACACTGCAAGGCTCTCCCTTTGGCACGTATGTATGGTCTTACATTCTCTCTTTATCTCTTATTATCCGTGGTGGATTTCAATTATTTTGACTTTCATTATGTCATTGGTATAAGGAGCAAGCGGTGGATGGTCTTAATAGATGCTGCCAAAGGCTGTGCAACATTACCACCTAATTTATCGGAGTATCCTGCAGATTTTGTTGTCCTGTCATTCTACAAGGTAGGTCCTTGATATTTCTAAAAATAAACGAGGAACCTCTTTTGTTTTCAGAATTTGACTTCCTTATTTCCTTGTTTTCATGCAGTTATTTGGTTATCCTACTGGTCTTGGTGCTCTCCTTGTACGTAATGGTGCGTAATTGTTCCCGAGGTTCATCTCCTTCTGTCTATTTTCATATATGTGACTGTAGTTGAGAAACATCCTCTTTAAATTCGTAACTTAGATCTACTCCAAGATTGTTTCATTTAGTTCTCCTCTCCTTTCAGAGTCATTTCTCAGATCTACTTGTACAATTTGCTGAAGCTATATTGCAAATTCTAGGTTCTGACATGATATTTTCTTGCAACTATAATCTACAGATGCTGCCAAATTGCTTAAAAAGACGTACTTTAGCGGAGGTATGCATTTCTCTTAGGTTGTGTAAGATGATTGAATTTGTGTGGATATTGATTTTGATGATTAATTTATTTATTGTGTACAGGTACCGTTGCTGCTTCCATTGCTGATATTGATTTTGTAAAAAGAAGGGAAAAAGTGGAGGAGTTTTTTGAGGATGGCTCTGCTTCATTCTTGAGCATAGCAGCCATCCGCCATGGCTTCAAAATACTCAAGTCCCTCACTGCTTCTGCAATTTGGATGTGAGTATAGATTGTCTAGTAGGGCCTTGCATTTTTGAAGACTCACATGTTGTTAAGCATTGTTTAAAATTTAAAGAAGTTTAAAAGTTTCCTTACTATCTGCTAGTATGGACGCTAAAGTGTATTCTGTTTCTATTTCCTAGGCACACAACATCACTTTCCATGTATGTAAAGAAGAAACTTCATGCTTTAAGACATGAAAACGGGGCTGGTGTATGTGTTCTGTATGGGAGTGAATATCTGAAGGTACTACTTCTTTTGTGACTAAGTACGGTTTTATTTTCTCACAACTCATTTATTTTATCATTTAGTGTGTGAAAAATATACTTTAACAAAAAGAGAACATGGAGCATCTACCATTACATATATAGAAATACCATATTTTGAATTCAGAAGTCACTGGGAATTACTTCCTTGTGTAACTATGAACTTTAGTTCATTCTACATTTATGTTACAGTTATCTTCACATAAATCAGGCCCAACGGTTACATTCAACTTGAAGAGACCTGATGGCTCATGGTTTGGCTACCTGGAGGTGGAAAAGCTTGCTTCTTTGTCTGGAATTCAGTTACGGGTATTTTTACAAACACAATTCTGTTTTTTCATCTACGAATTCTTCCACTGAAAAAAACAGAAGAGAAGTTGACACTGAATTCCATCTGTCATTTTGGTTTAGACAGGATGCTTTTGCAATCCTGGCGCATGCGCAAAGTATCTCAACTTGACTCATTCTGATCTATTATCTAATGTAGAGGTATAACCGCTCTTTTTCTCTGCTTATCATTATTTTTACCTGTATTGATTGGGCAGATCTGGTTATTAGATAGTTGACATCCTCTATGTTAATACAGTCCGGGCATATTTGCTGGGATGACAATGACATGATTAATGGAAAACCAACAGGAGCTGTTAGGGTTTCCTTTGGCTATATGTCAACCTTTGAAGAGGCCAAGGTATATCTAGCTAGGTTCAATTATTTTAGTTTTCCTCAATTCCACGTGTCAGAAACTGTAGAAGTTATATGCAAAGCTTACATTCTACTCTTTTGGTGCGGCCACCTAATGTAAAGTCTATGCTTCATTCGCAGAAATTTATCGAATTCATTGTGAATTCATTTGTTTCACTTCCAAAGAAGATTGGGAATGGAATTCCCGTCTGTGGAAAGTTTACTCAACCGTCTTGTGAAGGTATACTTTCTCTTAAATCTTTTACTGTGCTTTGTTCCTTATAAGAACTTTTGTTGCTTTTGTTGTTATGCAGAACTTGAAGGTAAAGAATCCAATCCAAGCTACTACCTTAAATCAATTACCATATACCCAATCAAGTCGTGTGCTGGATTTTCTGTGACTCGCTGGCCCCTTTGCAGAACAGGTATTTCATTTAACATGATTTGCCATACTCCAAATAAGTGCTCCAATAAGTGGTTGGACTAACCTCTTTGACCTATATGAATTAACTTGTGTTCTGTGTTTGAAAAACACTAAGGCCTGCTCCATGATCGAGAATGGATGATTCAGGGTCTTACGGGTGACATTCTTACCCAAAAGAAGGTACTAGCTTATTTTCTAATTTGAATGCTTATATCTACTGATGTCAGTAGAGTCTTACGTTGCTTGGGAACGGCTCCTAGGTGCCTGAGATGTCTCTTATTAGCACCTTTATCGACCTTGAAGAAGGACTACTGTCTGTAGAATCTGCTCGTTGCAAAGAGAAGTTGCACATCAGAATCAAGTCTAAATCACATAATCCAAGGGGCGATGAGTTTAATTCACATGCCAACATGTATGCACATGACACTGGTCTCTAACTTATGTAGTCTTACTTGAACTGCCTTCTTGATAAGTCTGACTTTTGGTGACAGACTTGAAAATCAGAACGAGGAAACAATAATCAACCGTTGGTTTGCCAATGCCATTGGTCGACAATGCAAACTGTTACGGTATTCTAGTTCCACTTCCAAACACTGTTTGAACAAAAATAAGAGTCCTGGGTTGTGTAGAGATTTGGAAAGCAATATCAACTTTGCTAACGAAGCTCAGTTCTTGTTGATCTCCGAGGAGAGTGTTGCTGACCTTAACAGAAGATTAGAAGCAAGTACGCTTTCATCTCCTTTTAAATCTTACATCTTGTTCCTTATTCGCTCTTGGCTTAATAAAACTAATTTTTGTTGCAGAAGGCAAGGATTACAACCGAGCTCATGAGAGACTCGATCCGAATAGATTTAGACCAAATCTGGTTATATCTGGAGGTCAACCATATGCAGAAGATAAATGGAGAACTCTCAAGATAGGAGACAATCATTTCACAGTAAGTCCATGGATCCATATAAGATTCGACTTGTAAACATATGTACAAACTTACATGTGTTTTTTTTGCTCTCTTTCGATGCAGTCGTTGGGAGGTTGTAACCGGTGCCAGATGATAAACATAAGCAATGAGAGTGGACAAGTGAAGAAATCTAAAGAGCCCTTAACAACATTAGCTTCATATAGAAGAGTAAAGGTTCAAAAACATTCTGAAACCATACTCTGTCTCTCCATTACAAACTTGTATGTGAAGTTATATATGTTGGTGTTTCATATGGATGCAGGGGAGGATCTTGTTTGGTACTCTTCTAAGATATGAGACTGATGCAAAAACAGAGTCTTGGATTCGAGTTGGTGAAGAAGTGAATCCAGATATTTGAATAGGATCAAAACAGTATACACTAATAAATAACACATAAACGTATCATAGTATACACAGGAAGAAGCATATCTGAAAATCTTATACTTGATTTATGTAACATTACATTAGTCATCCAACTCTTTAGAAAAATATTTAAATTCCAAATAAAATTAGCTCATAAATAATTAAATACACATTACACACACATGAAACGCATCGTTTTGGTGGAGTGAAAATAAAAAAAGAGAGACGTGCTCTTGCCATCATCTTCTCCGTTGTTTAATTACAGCGATAATAATCTATTGTATTTCTCAATAGCTTAGAGAGAGACCATCTTTGTTGCGAAGTCCAGACTCGGAGCTTAGTATACTTTCTGATCTGCTCGAATTTGCCTGTTTTTGTTCTTTCTGTAGCTGATTCTATCTCTGATCGGTTCTCATATTTGGTTCTTCTTGCGTAAATCGGTAGTTTTCTAGGCGTTTATGCTTTGAATTTGATGTACTTTCATAGTTTTTTCAACAATCTGATCGAATCTGGAAATAGTAGATATTGTGGCTACTGATTCAAAGCCACTTTGATCGCTGAGAACTTGAGAGAAGAGATTCCTCAAGTCTTTGGATTTATAAAAAAAGTTTATTTTAGTTTATATATGACAATTTCCTTGTAGTGTCCATTGTTTTGTTGAATAATTGACATGAAGATATACCTATCTTTCATTGTTTTTTTGCAGGCTTTGCATAGTTATAACGACTTGAGTTTATTGATTCTGCTCAGATGTCAGTCCAATACTGGACAGCTCTATTGCTAGTTTTTCCATGCCTTTTCACTATTTCATATGCTAGTGTTGGTGATGCTGATCCAATTTACAGGTATTATCGTTTTCAGTTTCGTTCTCGCCAGTTTGTTCTTTGAGTTTCTAGCATAAACTTGGTTTTTGGTAGTAGTAGTAGGCTAGTAGCTCCCGGATGTTAGGAGAAGTTAGCTTATGGACATTATGAATTATCTGTCAATTTTGTTTATCAGGGCATGTGTTTCAGAATGTGAGATAAGCGGTTGTGTTGGGAAAGTGTGCTTTCCTCAGTGCAAGTCTTCGTCTACTGGTGGTGGTCCATGGTACATACAAGAACCTCTGTATTTACAATGGAAAGAGTGGGGTTGTCAAGGTGATTGTCGATATCACTGTATGGTTAATAGAGAGCAAGAACGGGAATCTCTCAGTCAAGACCCTGTCAAGTATCACGGTAAATGGCCCTTCAAGCGTGTTCTTGGGATTCAGGTCAGACTTCTTTACCTTAATACCCACTTTTCTCTCCTTCAAGATGAGATGGGAGTATGCGATCTGATATACCCTTTTCATTGTTAGGATCCTGCTTCCGTTGCTTTCTCTGTGCTCAACTTGGCAATGCATTTCCATGGTTGGCTTTCTTTCTTCATTACACTATACTATAAGTTGCCTCGGAAACAAGATAAAACAGCGTACTATGAATATGTTGATTTGTGGCATATGTACGGTCTCCTGTCCATGAACTCGTGGTTCTGGAGCGCAGTTTTCCACACTCGGTAATAATCATCTACGCCTTAATATATAATTCACAATCAACTTGATAGAATTATATGATTTTTCTTCTTAATCTGTCTCTTATTGTTCTTATTAGGGATGTTGACCTCACGGAGAGGTTGGACTACTCATCTGCAATAGCTGTTCTCGGATTCTCACTCATCTTAGCCGTCTTAAGAACTTTTGATATTCGTGCGGAGGCTACAAGAGTGATGGTATCCGCTCCAATACTAGCTTTCGTCACCACACACATACTATACATCAACTTCTACAAGCTTGACTATGGTACACTCCTATCTGAAACCAAGTTGATTATGTTTTCTTCGCAGTTTTAAGTGAATTTAATAATTGTTTACAGGTTGGAACATGATTGTGTGTGTTGCAATGGGAGTATCTCAGCTTTTACTATGGGCAAGATGGGCCGCTGTGTCGAGCCATCCTTCTAACTGGAAAATTTGGGTGGTTGTGATAGCTGGAGGTTTAGCTATGCTTTTAGAGATATATGATTTTCCTCCATATGAAGGCTACTTGGACGCTCACTCGATATGGCACGCCGTCACTATCCCTCTTACCATTCTCTGGTGGAGCTTTATTAGAGATGATGCAGAGTTTAGAACTTCCACTCTTCTTAAGAAATCTAAGCCAAAGGCAAAGTAAGTCTTGTCTGTCAAGAATCTTAATTATTCTGTTTGCATGATTTAGACCATAGAAAAACAAAAGTTTGGGAATGGATATCAACAAGTAAGAACTAAGCAGTGTCTTTAGGTGGTCTGTGATTTTATTTAGTTTCAGATTCATAGTTTTCGTAAGATATGTTCAGTGTTTTGATTATGTTGAGTGTTTTGATTCAAAGATTTTGTTGGCCTTACTTGTGGTCATATATTTTACAGTTCTTATTCATATTGTTAATTTATAGCTTGGATTCTAAATTGTTGATTCATATCCATAGATTATCGTGTGTTATTCGATTAGATTATTGATGTTGTCAAAAATGAAAATAGTTTTTATGTCAATGTTGACGTGAGGAACTATTCTTTGATACGGTTCCACATGAATCTTTAGTTTGTTATATTATCAGAATTTCCAGATTTCTGTAAAAAAAGATGAATCTTATAATGAAACCAGCAATTTAGTTAATTTATTTGTTCTATGAAAAGAAAACGTATCTTAGCAGTGTAAAGTTTAAAAACAAAACAAAAACTCTAACAAAAAGGATAAAAGAGAGAGAGAGAGATGTGGATTCAGATGGTAGTGCATGATGTAAAATATTCATCAATGGATGTCAGAGTTGGATTGTTCTATGGTAATAACATCATCATCATTATCATATCTCTCTCCCTTTTTTTTTTTTTTTTATAAAAATCGATAAACTCAGATAAAAAAAACCCAACAAGATGATCAAAACATAAACCAAATCTTGAAACAACGATGAGTTAAAAGATTTTCAAAAATTACTTCGAACAGCAATGAAAACTAATTTTTAGGCCAAAAATATTGAAAACTTTGAAAGACGGAACAGTATCTGCTTTATCATTACAGAAGTGAGAAGTTAAATAGTGGATCGAAATTAGGGTTTCCAAGTTTCGCCCTTGAAAACTTAAAACGCCGCCGTTTCGTTTATAAGCTGATGGGCTTCTTTATTCAGCCCAATTAAGAGTTCGTTATTTTATTAGGGCTTCTAATTGGGTCTGATCAAGAATAAAGTCGGTCATGTGATTTCAAGCTGGGTTATAATTGCACATCTATATATAAGTATTGTCCACATTGCGTAGAATCGAAAAAGTTAGGGATCATTTAGATAAACTCGAAAACTTCTCTGATCGTTTCGTTTTATTATTTGGTTCCGCGTTTAGGCGGCGGCGGCAACAACAATTCGTTCCTGATTAAGATTTCGTCGTCAATGAAGAGCGTCGCGAAGTATACTTGCAAGACGAGATCCGAAACCCTAGAATGGATCAAAGCCATTATCGAGTTTCTTAAACGTTATACTTTCTTAACCAATGCCCACCTTGTTAATTTCTTCATCGTATGTATATTACAATACTTCTTCTTCTTCTCGTTGTTTTTTTTTTTTTTTGATTGGGGAAACTATCTGTAACTCGTCTTTTTTTATCGATTTTTTTTCAGGATAAGCCATGGGAAGCTGTTGACGAAGATTGGATGAGATGTTTAAAGGAAGAGAAACCTGAGAATATACTTCTGATTCCTTCCGGTGTTGTTCAGGTAAAAAAAACCTATGTTATCGTCTTCATGATTACATGTGTTTGTGTAATTGGATTTGTATATTCGTCTGTGTAATTTTGTGTTATTGGGGTTTTGATTATTATTATTATTGTATTAGGATTATTGGCCTGATTCACTCAAGGAGTTTGTTCATACTTTGAGGTCTTTATCCTATCCTAGAGATCAAGCTAACGTACATGAGGTGTTAATGTATACTCTCTAAATGGATTTATATGTCTATATTTATACTTGTTGTGTCAATTATTCTTAAATCGTTTTCCATTGTTGGCAGGTACTCGCAGATATCGATATGGCACCGCTTAGTACTGTTCTTTCACAGGGCATGAATCTAAAGAAGAAACATGAGGTGCTTTTTGTTTTTCTTCAGCTCCCCAGAGTTGATGATTCATGTCTTTCGGTGATGGGAACATTAGATTTTGTACTAAGAGAAGATTTACTATGCAGGTTGAAGTTCTCTCTGCTGTTGTTAGCTCCGTTGTTAAGAGTGTTGGATCTCCTACTGTTGTTGACGTCGGTGCTGGTCAGGTATCGTCAACCACTTTTCTCATCTTTACATAACAATCTTAACATTGCATCTTTTTCTCTGAATGATCGTCAACCACTTTTCTCATCTTTACATATCAATCTTAACATTGCATCTTTTTTCTCTGAATGACACTTGATATTGGTTATTCTGAGCAGGTTCTTTTGTTGCTTTTCTCTTCTACATGCTAACTCCTGGTTGTTTCAAGAAATTTTTCCGACTGATTATTTCTTCTTTAATATCTGAGTTTTATGTAACTTCATGTTATACTTTTTCCATATTGTTTTTATCAGCATTGAAACGTTTTGCTCACTTGGGTCACTTGCCCGAATATTATTTCAGGGTTACCTAGCGCAGGTCCTCTCTTTCCAGTATAAACATTCAGTGGTTGCAGTTGATTCTGCCCCTCATCTTGGAAAGGTAACAGATGCACGTGCAGTACGTATCAGGAAGCATTTTGCAGCACAGAAGCGAAAGACTGGGTAAGGGGTTGTTAGAAGGTTTTTAAAAACTTGTCTAGTGGATGTCTAATCTCAGTTTTGACTTTAAGAGCCACTTACTGTTTTCATGACTCTTGGTGCTCTGGTTTTTTTGACTTGTTGATTCTATTTAACTTCTTCTCTGTTAGTTCAGCAAACAAGTGCCCAGATGGTCCAACGACTATTACATGCCGTGTATTATCCACGGAAATGTTGAAAGCCTTGACCAACGTTCCTCTTCAACAAAATGACTTAAATTTAAGTGCAAATGCACTGAATGAAGGTTCAAGACGATCACAACAATCATCGAGTGATGCAAATAGTTCTTGCTCACTTGTTCTTGCTGGCCTTCATGCATGTGGGGATCTTTCTGTTACAATGCTAAGGTAAGTTTGAAAGCTTGATGTAATTGTTTCATTCCTGATTGCTGTTATCTTCTGAATACATTACTAACATGGTCCTGGTTGCTGTTTTAGACCCTAAATGTTAAAAACAATATGCAATTTGATAATGTCAGGACTTTTATGGAGTGCGAAGAAGTTAAAGCAATAGTTAGCATTGGGTGCTGTTATAACTTATTATCTGAAGAAAATGATGATGAGAAGTCTTGTTGCAAATGTGGTTATCCAATGAGCGCTGGACTCAAATCCCTGGGCTTTTCGCTGGACAAAAGAGCGCGTGTTCTAGCTTGTCAGGTATAGTTTATTATTGTACCTGTTTCTGATGTTGTAACACTGTTTTTTCAAATCATAATGTGTCTCTGTCTATCTGGGTAAAGAAATTACATGTGTTTTCTCAGAGTGCTGAAAGATGGAGCAGCTTAGGTGAAGATGCTGGTCTGCAGAACTTTAAGTTGCATTCATTTCGTGCTGGTTTTCAAATGGTAATATGTTTGCCTCTGTTGGGGAATAGACGTTTTTCCCGTCTTTCTCCCAAGATATGTGACTTATTGTTTATCGAATCTGAATTTATAGTGTGATTGTCTTTAATAATTAACAACTTAATATACTCTTTGAAGGTTCTGTCAGAACATTATCCAGAGGTTATGGCAACAAGCCCATCCATTGGGCGGCAAGGGAAGGCATTCCGTCGTCAACAACAAAGGGAGTCTCTCGAAATTCCAGCAACAGCAGAGACAACTAGGAAAGGTCAGGGGGAGTTTGGTAGATTAGATTCTTTAATAAGTGAGACAAAGATAAGTTTACTTATGTATATATAATTCACTGCAGACACCGATGACCAAAAACCCATGAGGCAGACAAGCTCGAACTCCGATTGTTCTTCTTTCGAGAAGTATTGCATTTCAGCATTTTCAAGCCTGGATCTAGAACTTCCTCAAGATCTCGACCTGAAGGCCACGTGGAACGAAATTGATGCATTCACTGTAAGCTATTCCGTAACTCTCTCGCTCTCTTATGCTCTGATTCACGTAAATTGATGAATCCCTGTCTTTGGTGTTGTCAAAACTCGAAAAATCTGTAGGAACTGATAGGGCCTTTCTGGTCTATTCGAGCCGCATTAGCAGCAGTGGTTGAGACATTGATCTTGCTTGATAGACTTCTGTTCCTCCAAGAGCAAGGCGGCTCCATGAATGTTGTAATGCTTCCCATCTTTGATCCTAACATCTCACCTAGGAATGTTGCCATTATCGCCAAAAGATGTTGAGCCTATAAACCTTATAAATTCCGTTAAGAAATTGACCCTTGGCGTTTTTTCATAATTTGTTAAGACTTCATTGAGCATTGTCCCCATTGTTCGTCGTGTGAAGACGCAGTCCCACTGTCCCACCTTTTGCTTCACTGCAAAACTTGTATGTCTTGTTTCAGTTTCGTTATTCAGTCTTAACCGGGAGGTTAGACCATGTTTATCAAAGGTGCTTATGTAGAGTGCTTGTGTATTTTTTTGTGTATTTTTTGTGTATTTGAATATTAAATTAAATCAAAACATGTATTATTAATAAGCAACTATAATAAAAAGTGTTTAATTAAGCATTTTAAGCTCCCCTTTTTGTAGAGTTCTTATTAATAATACATATTTTAATTTAATTTAATAGTCAAATACACAAAAAATACACAAAAAATACACAAGCACTCTATATAAGCACCTTTGATAAACATGCTCTTAAACCAGTTCATGTCCGGTTTGATTTCGTACCAGCTTGGTCTGGTATAAAAGGTTTATGAAATTTGGAGTACTAAACAGTACCGTATGAGCGGCAACAAGAGATTATTGTTTTTTAAGCTGTGGGACCCACGAATTTAATGTTGAGGAATTGGGGTCAGTATACATAAGTATACACTTAATTAGGTAAATATTTTTGTACTGTTTATGTGTAGTATAATGACTATTATAACCTTCTTCGAAAATTAATAAATTTGCCAGCAAAAAACAAATATACACTTTCTCATATATTAATCTGACACAAATATTCACTTTTGATATTTTCCTGACACACGTTACTTTCCTTTTACAACTTTTGACAAACTTTGTAAACTTCATTTCTTTTACAAACCACTTCTTAAATAAATTGAGAAGGGAAGTTACAGAACAATGGTGAGGAAGAAAGAGATGGAAAAAATTTCGTCGGAGAAGACAATCGGCGAGATGGCTTCCGATGTTGCACCGGAGAATCGGCGAATTCGGTAAGTACTTTTAAGTTCGTCGACGGAAATTTCGGGCAACAGAAACATGCATTAGGGATTTAAGATAATCCAAAGTTTTTTGTGTTCAATCCAAAGATTTTATGTTAAATCCCAAGTTTTTTGGTTAAATCCAAAGTTTTTGTGTTAAATCCATAGTTTTTTGTTAAATCTGAAGTTCTTGTGTTAAATCCATTGTTTTTTGGATAATCTGAAGTTTTCTTCGATTTAAGTTTGAAGATTCTATTTTGTGTTCATAGATTTGTTTTTCGATTTCCTGAAACCTCTCTTCATACCTTAATTATTTTCCATATATTATGTTGTCTATATCGTTACATAGTCGTCTACTTTTATATAACAGTATGATGATATATAACAATATCATGAGCATACAATTTTCGTATTATTTTACATAACATTTCCTGTTTTATATAAATTATGTTATCGAAACATATTCGTTTACTTTTATATAACAGTAACATGAAATATTATTAACATTTGTGGTTTTCCATTGATTATTTTGTTTATATCGTTACATAGTCGTCTACTTTTATATAATAGTATCATGATTTATTATTCACTCATCCATAAACTATCTATTAATATGTTGAATAGGATGATGTGATTTCAATAATGCCTGCTAGAGCCGACCAACGTGGAGTGGAGAAACTCGTACGGGTGAGTGATGCACCAGATCCATCGGTTGACTACATGCTTACCCTGATACGCGCGAATTACAAGTTTACCCACCAATCATGGAGAGGAGGTGTCAGGCTGCTGATATAATAGACGTTTACTCACTAAATGGGTATAATAGACGTCTATTTGCCTTTATTAAAGGCCATTATTTTGTGGGTTAATGTGGTTTAGGGTTTGAGAGTTTACATTATATGATTAGGGCTTAGGGTATAGTTAATAGGGTTTAGGTAATAGGGTGTTTAGGGTTTATGGTTTAGTGTCAGGGGGTGTAGGGTTTAATATAATTTTTATTTATTTATTGATAATATAAATCTATTTCAATGTAGATGATTAAATGGGTATAATAGACGAATCTTTGACTTTATTAAAAGTCATTATTTTGTGGGTTAGTGTGGTTTAGGGTTTGAGGGTTTACATTATATGATGAGAGCTTAGGGTATAGTTAATAGGGTTTAGGTAATAGGGTGTTTAGGGTTTATGGTTTAGTGTCAAGGGGTGTAGGATTTAGGGTTTAGTATAATTTTTATTTATTTATTGATAATATATGTCTATTTCAATATAGATGTATATGTCTAAATGTTACGAGAGATTGCTCAATCAATATATGTGAATATTTCATAAAAATAGATGACTATTATATAAAATAGATGTCTATAATATACAAAGGGTTTTTAGTGTTGTTTTCATTTTAGTTGACCATGTTTTTGTACTAAATGCGTAATTTGAACAAGAAAATATGAACATATTAATACAACATAATTCATCGGGTTATTACAGACACCAACAAAACAAAATACAATCATAATATTATTGTTGAGAAATAATAGGCTATTATATCCCAAAAGTACCTAAATAACAAGAGTAAAACAACTATTTCACATGTCATAGCTACCTATTTATATAAAGAAAATATTAACAGTTATCATTAAATTCAAAATCGGCGAAAATCTCAATAAATTAGTTTTATAAGATGTTTGGGAAAAATCAAAACCTGTTTTTTCTCAAAGTAGATGTGAGAACTATGTTTGTTAATGTTTTTATCGATATATAACAATAAAAAATGTTAAGTATTATATTTTATATATATGCAAATAGATTTTTAGTTTATTTGTTCAATTAGCTTTGTTGCTAAGCAATATTTTCTTGCAGTAATTCTCAGGATTTGGTATTTGCTTACTGACGGATATGTCACATCATATCTTTGCTAGGGGCGAAAAAGATTGGAAAGAGATGAAGGGTAAATTCGTATTAAAATTTTTTTATACTCTCTCTCTTAAGAATTTTGCAAATTAATTTTTTAGTTTGTCATTCGAGACTATTTTTGTCTCACTAAATGGTAGTGAGCCAATTTGTCCTTTAATGTTCACCTAATCCATTCTCCTAAACGATAATTCGCTAGAAACTAACTTATAAAGATAAAATAAATATTTTAATGTTGCCTTCGTCTCTAATCTCTGTCTTTATACGCCACTGTATGCTCTCTCTCTCTCGTCGGAGAACTTTTGTGAGTCTTTTAAAAGTTGCTTCTTCTTTTCTTCATGAGCTCTCTTTTTTGGGGGTTTCCTGTTTCCCGAGCTTATCTTTCTTTACCGTGACCCACTTTAAAGCTCATTTCTTTCCTTTTTTCATATTCGCTATCTCTCCTTTTCTAACTCTCTAATGCTTGTCGGTGCACTGTGATGCTCTAATGGAGCTATTTACTTTCTGTGTCTGCGTTTTTGCCTCAGAAAATTATACTACTTGTTGTTTTCTTGATCCAATTTAAGGTTTTGCAACTTAGGGTTTGGTGTTTTTGGTAAGCAGGGGAAGTAAGTTTCAATTTTGTTGCTTAGGGATTTGCAATTTGAAGGAATAAAAGTTTTGCAATTTGTAGTTTTCTGATAAAGTGATAATCAGATCAAAGCAATGGTCAAGTAGCTCGTATAGTTGAGTACCAAGCTCTCCAGAACTGTTACTTCTTACAGATATTAATTTATCTGAGCTTTAGAGGTTAGGGTTTGGAGTTTGGCTGTTTTTTTATTATCTAGTAATGGAGGATATAGGATTGGTCAAGCAGGGCTGGAAGTGGCTGCAGTCTCAGAAACATTTGTGCTCGTGGGTTTTCGCTGTTATGCGATGTTTTGGAGAGAAGATAGAAGCGCTAGCAGAGCGTCACTGGCCATTTGTGTGTTGTGGATGTGGGAAGTTATTAGGATTGCTTAGTTTATCGTTTGTTTACTGGAAAGACTGTATTTTGAGGGGTTTCGAGTCCAGTGCCAAGTTTGGTTCAGCTTCATTGCTACTCATAATGTGGAGTTGCTTCCTTAGCCTCACTTCGATATCTTGCTTGGTTTATGTTCTGCTTGGTATGGTAAGGCCTCTATATCTCTCTTTTAAAACTCTTGATTCCGGGTTCTTGGTCTTTCTGTGTGGTTTTGATCTTAGAAGTTATTTTCACCACATATGGTTTTGAGATTTTTGTTTTAGTGTACATTTGATTTGGAGATTCGGTCGTGGTGTTTCACTTATTGAGTTATGCAGAGCTGATGAGTTGGGCTTAATCTGTTAATGATTTACCATTGCAGGCAGTTGCTGGCGCTGTTGTAGTGTACTTAGGCCGCTCTCCTGGGATCTTCATTGTCGGACTATTTGGGATTCTGATTTTGTGGATGTACGCTAACTTTTGGATCACCGGAACACTATTTATAGTTGGAGGCAAGTGTCATGGTCTTATTTCTGTGTCTTTCTCTTTGCTGTAAAAGTAGTGTTAATGTCTCAAGTTGTTTGGATCAGGTTATTTGTTCTCATTGAATCATGCGAGGGTGGTGGTCCTCGTGGCGACGCTGTACGCAATATACTGTGTCAAAGTCAGACTTGGATGGCCTGGAGTTATTCTCTCGATGAATCTTGCATTCTTGTCCAACGATATATTTATTTGTCTTCTTCAGTGGTGTGATAGTGCTAGTGAAAAAACACAGCATGAGGAGCCAAAGAAACCTGAAACTGTAATAGAAGAAGAGTTTCCAGGAGAGTTCGAGTTTTCCTCAATTCCTGTTGAAGAACCAGAGAAAAAGGTTCATGAGAATAAGTCGGACAGTAAGCCATCATCACCGGCTACTGTTGTTAGTAACTTGAAGGAGGTTTCTAATGTTAAGGTAGTCAACATAGAAACAGACTCCATTGATGAGATGAAAAGGATACTTAATAGTCTGAATCACTACGAAGCATTGGGGTTCCCTCGGCATAAAAAGATTGATGTTGTGGTGCTTAAGAAAGAGTATAGAAAGAAGGTATATTTTTCGAAACTTTCACTTAGTATGTTCTCATGACCATGAGTTTTATCTTCTGGTTAAGTGGTGTGTTTATTCTTAGGCAATGGTTGTTCATCCGGATAAAAATAGAGGAAGTCCTTTAGCAAGTGAATCATTCAAGAAACTTCAATGTGCTTATGAGGTAATTGTTTGTTTGCAGCTTAGATTCTGTAACCAAAGCTATTTTCTTTCTTTGCTGTATATCTAGGCATGGTGAATTTGCAGGTTCTTTCTGATTCTATTAAGAGGAGAGATTACGATGAGCAGTTAAAGAAGGAAGAATCAAGGACCACGAGTGTCTGTCAGACATCGCACGCTTCTTCGCATCAGGTTTGTTGATATATTCAATGAGACTTTTGATGGCTCTAGTGTTATTCAATCGTTTTTATAAAAATTGACAAACTGATTTTATGATTTCTTCAGAATAGTCCTGATTATCGGTCAGAGGAATCAAGGCGCATACACTGTACAAAATGTGGGAATTCACACATTTGGGTCTGTACCAACAGGAGTAAAGCAAATGCCAGATGGTGTCAGGTTAGCCGACTCACACTTACCGAGCATTTTGACTTCATATACTTTCTCAGAATATCTACTTTGTTAAATGGTTATTGCTTCCATTAACATTATAGGAATGTGGTCAATATCATCAAGCCAAAGATGGTGATGGGTGGGTCGAACACAAAGGGACTCTTGTATTCGATAAAACACATAAGGTTAGGATTTCACTTCTTTCTTCCTACTTTGTTTTCATGTTAATGATGAACTATTCATTTTATATCTTGTCCTGCAGATTGAAATACCACGAGCCTTTGTTTGTGCGGAGAGCAAGATCTTTGATGTTTCAGAATGGGCTATTTGTCAGGTTGGTGCTCTCATTCTCTACTAATAACCGATGCGACCAGTCTTTGTTCATAATTACCTAGACTACAATAAGCTGAAGAAATCCAAATGAGTTTTATCGCCATAAGTGGCATGAATGAACTATTTAAGACACGGTCTGTTATAATGTTATGGTATGTGAAGATGATGATATGTATACTTTGTTTCCATTGAAGGGAATGGCGTGTAGACCGAACACGCATAGACCAAGTTTCCATGTGAATATGGTTGGTTTAGAAAAGACAACACAGAGATCAAACTCGAGCCGGTTCCCGTGGGATCTTGATGTGGAGATGATGGACGAGGATGAGGAAGAGTTTGAGTTATGGCTTCAACAAGCAATGGCTTCTGGTCTCTTCTGCGAGACGTCAAAACGCAGAAAAAGCTGGAGCCCTTTCAAGTTGAGTAAGAAACAATCGCGAAGAACATCTACTTGACCCAAATCAGAAACACATCAACACATATGGTCAATGGCTTGTTCTGTTCTCACTAACAACAGTAAAAAGAACAAAGAGCCCAAGAGGAAACAACTTCTCATGGTGCTACGAAGAAGGACAAGACAATAAAAAAGTGAAACGAACAGTGACTGATCAGTTTTGGATCCCTTCTCTGTAAATAGTGTCCTGAGGATTTTGTGTAATGTGAAAACCATCTGATGAGAAAGCTACAAAGAGACCATTTTGTTGTTGTTGTTGTTAAATTTTTCTCATACTTGGGGCTTATTAGATGAGCTGTTATCTGAAATGGGTAATACAAAAGGTATCTCAAAAACAGATATCTCTTGCAAAGTCTATGAAGTCCATGAGGCTTCACTGTTATAGTTACTTGTGTTGCATGTAAGGTGGAGATCATACATAAACAGTGTTGCTTAAGTATTTGCACTGTTACTGAATTTGCTGCTTGTAAGGTCTTACTAATGGTGATTTGTTTCTGGTTTAAGCTTGGAATTTGAAAGATTCTGCAAATTATTAACAGCTGTAAAAATAAATAAATCGAAACTACAAAGGGTAATTTTTATAAATTAAAATTAATTAATAATCAGACATATCGAATCGGACGGACAGGGACGAATCAAATCCTTAATGATTTTTGTGTTCCGACTTAAAAAAGGAAACATGAATAAAATTAAAAATTTATTATATTAATGTTACTTACAGAATCAGAAGTACGAAGAATCCCTAAATAAGGAAAAATAAAACAATACCAAAAATCCCCAAATCGAACGAAAAATCCCTAAAATTCGAAGAACTCGAGACTTATCGATCATCGTTAGTCACTAGCAACGATCACGTATTACGTGATTTTGTTATCTGGGTTCTGTTATTGGCAGCTAAAGTTTGATTCTTTGTGCATCAATTTCAAGGTTGGATTGAGTTCTAGGGTTTAAGACATAGGCATGAATCTTCAGTCTCACATGTCGGGACAGCTATCTGGTCAGGTTCCACACCAAGAGACAGTGACGCAGAATAATGGCAACTCTCAATTGCAGAATTTAGCTGGTGCTAGTGTTGGTGTTGGTGTTGGTGTTGAGCCTTCACGTAACATGGACAATGATATTTCAAAGCTAAGACAGTCTATGAAAACCCTTGTGTAAGCCTTCGTTTTTTCGCAGCTTATAACATATCTACAAGTGGTGGATTGCATTGCTTATTCGTGGACTAATATTCATTGTTCCCTGCTTACTGTATAGCTGTTTTGTTTCTTAAGACATGGTGTTTAGTGTTCTGTTCCTTGAGATTTTATTGATAAACTTATTTCATGGTGGAGACTATTTTTTAACCGACCCAGCTTAATCTTATGTTCTTTTCAGCTTTAACATGTTACAACAAGCGCAACCATCTCCAGCTGATGCTGCATCAAAGGCAAAGTATATGGATGTTGCTATTCGTCTAGAGAATGGGCTGTTTAAGATGGCTAGCTCAAAGGTACAATCAAAATATATATGCGTGTCTAAACGAAAAAATAAGCGACTGATTGGTAGCTAGAGATCCATCTTCTTAGTTCACTTGAAATCTTTTTGTTGTGTGATACTTTCCAACTTATATCTCAAAAATATTTATGTGTTCTAAAAGAGAAAATAACCGATTGATTGGTAGCTAGAGATCCAACTTCTTGGTTCATTTAAAAATCTTTTTTTTTTTTGTTGTTTTTACTTTCCAACTTATATTACAGGAGGACTATGTGGATATTTCTACCCTTAAATCTCGGATTGGAAGAATGATAAAAGGCAGCAACGTGAATAACTACAACCGGCGACATGCTAATTCGTCTTCGATTGGAACAATGATACCTACTCCAGGATTAGCGCACGCTGGGGGTAATCCCAGTTTGATGGTTACATCTTCTGCTGATGCTACAACATCTGGAAGAAACAACATCGCAAACACAGCTGTGAACAGTGGAAACCTCCTAACCGCTGGCGTTGTGAATGGAGGTTTTTCATTAACATGATTAAAGAAATTTTTGTTGAAATTTTGTGGTCTCTTTCTTTTCTGACACCATAACGACTTGTTTCAGGTAATACGCCTAGTCGATACCAGAATTCATCAAGAAACTATTCTATTGGTTCTGGAGGGAAGATGGCATCCATGGATTCACAGAGAAGTACTGCCCATATGATTCCTACGCCTGGGTTCGTTAATGGTGGCACTAATAGCAACAGTGGTGGATTTTCTGCTGGGCCCACGATGTTACCTCAGTCTCAGCAACCGCAACAAAGACAGGATATTGGTAGTAAAAGTAACCACATGTTGTCCAACCAAATGACTGCTAACAATATACCTTACAAGCAACCGAAGCCGGCTGGTGTGACTGATAACTCTGTAAACGGTGGTATTGGAGTGAATGAAACAAATGTCAACACAGGTATGTTTTCAAAAAGTTTACTTTATTATAGTGATAACTTCCCTTTGTCAGGAAGGTTGATAACTTCCCTTTGTCAGGAAGGTGGTAAGTTCTCTCTCTTATATTTTTGTTCTCAATATCCTTTATGTGTATGGTTGTTTCGTATTGAATGACTCCTACATACCTGTCAGAATATTGAAAGCATGCTTCATATTTCAGGGGAAGTGTATAGCACAAAAAATCTTGATAACTTTGGATCTGGAAATTTTCCCGGAAGTGTAACGTCGGTAAGTAATCAGCCGATTTCATTTGCATACAACAATGCACATCAATTACCTTTTTCAATTTTGAGTATTCAGACTTCTAATGTTCTTTCCTGCATTATCTGCAGTTGCATCAACGACAACAATTTCAGCAACAACCAAATCAGATTCAGCAGCAGCAACAAAAATTTCTCCATCAAAGGAAATTGGATCATCAGACCCTCCAGCAACATAGAGTTATATGCAATGATGATTTGGGGAAAGCTCAGGGGGCTTCTGAGATGGTTACAAATGTGAAACATGAACCTGGTGTGAAGAATCATATTGAGACTATGCACTCCCAAGCATCTGCACGGTTCCAGCTTTCCCAGTTCCAGAATCAATATCAAAACTCTGGAGAAGACCGGAATGCAGACGCTCAGCGTATCTCTGTCACAAGTCAGAGGAATATATGCACATCATCTCCTCAGAGTAGCCGAAGAATTCAGAAAACGCTGCACCCCGGAAATATAGGTTCTGAGTCTATCAAGAGTTTTAGCAATCTTGCTGTTGGAGTAAAACTAGAACCCAATCCACAAGGTCAGTGGGATTCCCAGACTCATGAAACAACACCAATGTCTAATTGTATGTCCCGTGAGCAGCACATTCAGGAGGATCTCTGTCAAAGAATTACCGGAGTTGATGAAGCTCAACCTAATAATTCGCCTGAAGGGTCTGTTATTGCTCAAAATAATACTTCTATACCTGAATCCCATAGTCTGCAAAATACTATTGGCTCAACATGTAGATATGGAAATGTAAAAGGTGGTCCCAAGTTACAAAATCAGCGGACATGGCTAGTGTTTGTTCTTCATGCACGGACCTGCAAATTGCCAGCAGGAAAATGCCTAGACCAGAATTGTGTTACTGTTCAAAAGCTATGGAGTCATATGAACAGTTGTGTTGAATCTCAGTGTTTGTATACTCGTTGTCGCCCGACAAAGGCATTGCTTGGTCACTATCAAAACTGCAAGGATCTTCGGTGCCCTCTCGTGGTGCCCGTGAAGACATATCTGCAACAAGCTAATGCACGTGCCCGTTTAAAAAGTGAAAGCAGTGCAGTTAACTCATTGAAAAGAGCTGAAATATCAAATGGTCCATTATGCGTTCCTGTTGGAGAAGTTTCTGGTGGCTCTCGTTGTTCTGATACTTCAGATCATTTGCAATCTTCACCAAAACGGTTGAAGGTGGAGCAGTCTTTTCCGCCAATGGTCCCTGAGACTGAAAGTTGTATAAGCTCCATTGTTTCCGTAAAGGAAACAGAAATATCTCAGGATGCTGAAAGAAAGGATCATAGGCACCATGATGTGCATGGGCCATTCAAATCAGGGACCGTGGTGGTGAAAGAAGAAATTCCTGATATTTCTGTTCAAGCAGGGTTTGACATCAAAGAGATGAAATATGAAGAATTTGAAAATGTTCCTAGGCCTGTCAGTAAACCAGGTAAACAAGATTTGTCTGGTGCCTCGTCAAAGCAAGAAAATATTAAAATGGAGAAAGAGTCTGAACTGACAAAGAAAGAAGATCTGGTGGAGTCCCCTAAACTTGCATCACCATCTGAAAAGCCAAAGATAAATGGAGTTTCTTTAACCGAATTTTTCACTCCCGAACAAGTGAGAGAACATATTCGCAGTCTTCGTCAGTGGGTTGGCCAGGTTTTCAATTTTATTTTATTTACAAAGATGCAAGTTTTATTCATAAATTATGTTATTTATTTTTTTCGCATTGGTTTTTACGTTGTTATTTGCGCAGTATGTTTGTTTGCTATCTAGAGGCGCAACTCAGTTGCCCCTTTAAATTTTTCTCTATATTATCTAAAAAGTATGTGATCACTGATAAATAACTTGGTCATTTAATTTGCACTTAACTGCAGAGTAAAGCAAAAGCAGAAAAGAATCAGGCCATGGAGAATTCAATGAGTGAGAATTCCTGCCAGTTATGTGCCGTGGAGACGCTTACGTTTGAACCACCACCTATTTATTGTACTCCTTGTGGTGCTCGTATTAAGAGAAATGCGATGTACTATACTATTGGAGGTGGTGAAACCCGTCATTGCTTTTGTATTCCCTGTTATAATGAAACCCGAGGAGACACTATACTCGCTGAAGGGACTTCAATATCAAAGGCAAGACTCGAGAAAAAGAAACACGATGAAGACACTGAAGAAGCGGTAAGGCTATCAGTAGAGTTGTATTGTCATTTGCTTCCTGCTTTGTAGTTTTTTTTCTGAGTTGTTCTTGTTGTGTTCCATGTTTTTGCAGTGGGTCCAATGTGATAAATGTGAGGTTTGGCAGCATCAGATATGTGCTCTATTTAATGGACGGAGAAATGACGGAGGGCAAGCTGAGTACACCTGCCCTAAGTGCTATATAACTGAGGTGGAGCAAAATGAGAGAAAGCCTTTACTTCAGAGTGCTGTTCTTGGAGCGAAAGACCTGCCAAGAACGATTCTCAGTGACCATATAGAGCAGCGTTTGTTTAAAAGGCTGAAGCAAGAAAGGACCGAGAGAGCCAGAGCTCAAGCAAAAAATGAGGATGAGGTAATCTGGCAGTAGACATATACAAGCTTAGAATCTCAAGTGGTTTTGCATCTTTTAGTTCTGTTTTTTATTTGTTTACTGTACGGCTTCTTCACTCGAAACAATACATTGAAATCTACTGTTTGGTCAACAGATTCCAGTTGCTGACTCCCTTGTGGTTAGAGTTGTTTCATCTGTTGACAAGAAGCTGGAAGTCAAATCTCGCTTTCTTGAAATTTTTAGGGAGGATAATTTCCCCACAGAATTTCCATACAAGTCCAAGGTAAGAATGATCTACCCACAGGTGACACAACTATTGTATTTGCTTCATCATGTACAGGACTCGCCTCTTCAAATAATACGTTTCACTCTCCACTTTATATTTTCCCAGGTGGTTCTGTTGTTCCAGAAGATAGAAGGTGTAGAAGTATGCTTGTTTGGAATGTATGTCCAAGAATTTGGATCTGAATGTTCATCTCCTAATCAACGCCGTGTTTATCTCTCGTATTTGGATTCTGTGAAGTACTTTAGACCTGATATTAAATCTGCTAATGGAGAGGCCCTTCGCACTTTCGTTTACCAAGAAATTCTTGTAAGTCCTTGTTGTAACCGTGATTAGTGTGGTATTCTAAATTGCTTGGAGGTTTCATGGGTCTACATTGATGCTTTTTTCCAGATTGGGTACCTAGAATACTGCAAATTACGTGGTTTCACAAGTTGCTATATATGGGCTTGTCCACCACTGAAGGGTGAGGACTATATCCTATACTGCCATCCAGAAATCCAGAAGACGCCAAAGTCTGATAAACTACGGGAGTGGTTAGTCCATTGATTTTCTTCATAAAATTTTCTTATGAAAGATCCTTTACATCCTCTAATTGCTCTTGGTCATCGCAGGTACTTATCAATGCTGAGAAAAGCTGCAACGGAAGGGATCGTAGCGGAAACCACAACTCTATATGACCATTTTTTCTTGCAAACTGGTGAATGTAGAGCGAAGGTTACGGCAGCTAGGCTTCCATATTTTGATGGTGACTACTGGCCAGGTGCAGCAGAGGACATCATAAATCAAATGAGCCAAGAAGGTGATGGTAGAAGGGGAAATAAGAAAGGAATAGTCAAGAAACCCATGACAAAAAGGGCCCTAAACGCATCTGGCCAGTCAGATGATCTATCTGGGAATGCGTCCAAAGATCTGCTTCTAATGCGTAAAGTAAGCGTTTCTTTCTATGCACCTTTCCTGCCTATGAGAATAAGTAATTCGGTTCTTTTGTTAGTTTTATGTTTTTCTGTTAATGTTCTCATGTATGTTTGTAGCTTGGTGAGACCATTCACCCAATGAAGGAGGATTTTATCATGGTTCACTTGCAGCATTCTTGTGTGCATTGCTGTACACTGATGGTAACTGGAAATCGTTGGGCCTGCAGCCAATGCAAAGATTTCCAGATATGTGATGGGTAAGAATTGTCTCTCTTCTGCCAGTTATTTTTTCTTCTCTCTTTCCTGCGCTTTTATTGTTGTAACTTGGTTTGTATAACTTGGACGCTATGGTGGTTCTCTTCTTGTAAGAGACTTATTGGTGCATCTATGTGGGCTTATACCTGATAGGTTGCTGCAGCATGCAGTTATTAATACGATATTCTACCTTTCAGGTGCTATGAGGCTGAACAGAAACGAGAAGACGTAGAAAGGCATCCTATTAATCACATGGATAAACACAACCTGTATCCTGTAAGTTGCATTGGCCTGTTTTGGGATTTGAGAAGAGGTTATCTCTTCTAGCCTCATGCATTCTTTTATTTTATTATATCTCACGAGATAGTATGTTTTATTTTGTAGGTCGAGATCACGGATATTCCTGCAGACACCAAGGATAAAGATGAAATACTTGAAAGTGAATTTTTCGATACACGGCAAGCATTTCTTAGTCTTTGTCAAGGGAACCATTATCAGTATGATACACTGAGGCGAGCAAAACATTCTTCCATGATGGTCCTTTATCATCTGCACAATCCAACTGCTCCTGCCTTTGTCTCAACATGTAATGCATGTCACCTCGATATCGAAAGTGGTCAAGGCTGGCGTTGTGAAGTTTGCCCAGACTACGATGTGTGCAATACTTGTTACAGTAGAGAGGTCTGTACTAGTCATCCTCACAAGTTGACAAATCATCCATCACTAGCTGATCAAAATGCACAGAACAAAGAAGCTAGGCAATTGCGGGTCTTGCAGGTATTGTAATATTCAGTTTTCGTTCTTTTATGGTAGGTCCTCAGCTTCTCTTATATCTCAGAATTTATCTGAACTAAAACGTTTTCATTATTCAAAAATTTGCAGCTCAGGAAAATGCTTGATCTGATGGTGCATGCGTCTCAATGTCGTTCTTTACATTGCCAATATCCCAGTTGCCGGAAAGTGAAGGGGCTATTCAGGCATGGTCTTCGTTGCAAAAGACGTGCTTCAGGAGGTTGTGTTCTATGCAGGAAAATGTGGTATCTCTTGCAAATCCATGCTCGGGCCTGCAAGGAATCAAACTGTCATGTACCTAGATGCGGGTAATCCCTTCAACTTCTGCTCCTGTCTAACATTTTGCAATCGATCTCTATCCCTTCAGTCTCTTGCAAATGACATTTGTCAGATATATTAGAAGCCTGGCACAAAACATATTGCAAAGGTTGAATGGAATGTAAATGTTTTGTATTGACTATTGATCATTGTGAATCTATCTGTTCAGGGACCTAAAGGATCATCTGAGAAGGTTGCAGCAGCAATCAGATTCACGGCGCAGAGCAGCGGTCATGGAGATGATGAGACAGAGAGCTGCAGAAGTAGCTGGAACCTCCAGCTGATTCATTCGTATATACACTTGTTTCGTTTAGGGTGTAGACTCAGAAGTGGATATCAAATAGAAGAAGCTGGAGCTCCACTTGCAGAAGAAGAAAGAAAGATAGAAACCAACACCTATGACAGGTTTAACTTTGCTTGATTCGTATTTAACCGTCACAAGTCTCGGTCCAGGGAAGTAGGAAATGAGATTCTAATAGTATTCGGTTTCGGTTCAATGGCTTGATATGGTTGGTGATTCTTTGATTATAATACACAACACACACACACACTCTGTTTCATTTTTGGTAGCGAGGAGAATAATGTAATGTAGATGAGTAGTGACATAACTCGCTAGGTAACTATTACAAGTGCTTCTCTAACAATTTTGGATGAATCTGTGTATTAGTAACGTTTCCATATCTAATTTGAAACTCTGTTTTCGATATTACACAACACATGTAAAGTATGTTTCTTCACCACATCTAAGAAAGCCTCAGATTTCGTCTTATTCACTCATGTCAGGTCGTCTTGTATCCATAAGCCAAAGAAAACCCCGTCAAAGCCTTGAGAGAGACTTAGCAGAAGAGCCTAACAACGAAGACGTCGGGGATACATACGGAGATTTCCCGGCGAATCCGTCTCCGGAGCTTTCATTTGAGTTCTCCTCATCTTCTTCCTCTCCTTTAATGGCTTCTTTCTCCGCATCATCCACCATCTTGAACAGAGCAACCACACAAGTCAAGCCAAACAAGAAAAAGACAATATTTTTAACTTAAAAAGGAATAATAAAAACAAACCTTTCCGGTGACTGTAGGAGAGACAGAAGGAAGAATAACAGCGAGATGGGTTTTAATCCTGTGCAACGCGCCTTTCGTCATCCCCTGCGCCACTCCCGCGAATTCCTTAATCACACCTTCCAAATACAATTTAGCGTTTTCCAGCGATTCCGATGGAACCGAAGCAGCCGCTAGCTTCTCCAACACTTTATCCTTAACCGGCACAAGCTTCTTCACACCCAACATATTACTCTGTTTCTTCTCTGAATCTGATGCTTCTTTGGTAATATTAGTGTTATTAGGCTTCTCTGAGATTTTGATCGCGTGGTCAGGAGAATACAGTTTCCCCTGGCCCACGTTTTCGTCGTGTTTCGTAGCGATTTTGATCGATTGGTCAGGAGAGTATAGCTTCCCCTGGCCCACACCGTCCGGTGATGCTACGCCGTCGGATTTCATGGCGAAGATTGAACTATTTGGACGACAAATTAGTGAAAGCAAGAAATTAAATCTCTTTTTGGGTTTTTCTGTGAGACGAACAGAGCAAAGCCACTTGAATTTTAAATTATGTGTGAAATCGTTTCCGGGAAAGTAAAAATTGTATTTTTCTTTGTTTGTTTGTTTCCCGGGAAAATAAAGCGGAGAAGGAAGCTTATGAATTATGACACGTGGTAATACCGCTTCATGACGTGGCAAAACGTGTCTTCATTTCGCAATAGATTAGGCCCAATGGGCTTTAATTATTTAGTGATATTAATCAACGATGGGCCCATCTCGAACTAGACCCGACCCGGATATTGTAAACATTAGGGAAACATCAGAAACGGCGGCGATAGAAGGAGGAGTTAACAGTGAGGAAAGGGAAAGGGAAAGGGAAAGGGAAAGAGAAGAAAGAGAGAGAGGAAGGGAAGATGAACAAGAAAGAGATCTTCAAGCTAGCGAAAGGATTCAGAGGAAGAGCGAAGAATTGCATAAGAATCGCAAGAGAAAGAGTAGAGAAAGCTCTTCAGTACTCTTACAGAGATCGCCGCAACAAGAAACGTGAGATGAGAGGTCTCTGGATCGAGAGAATCAACGCCGGTTCTCGTCAGCACGGAGTAAGTAACACTCTCTTCTTTTATATATCCTCAGATTTTGCCCTGAATGCTTCTCCTGAATGCTAAATTGCCTTTTTGATTCAATTATCTGTCTCTTGACTATTTGGGAGAATTGTTGTTGCTAGCATAAATAAATGTTCTTTAGGACTTTTGTTAGCTTCTTCTAGGTTTGGCTGCATTGTCTAATGTGTGTATCAACAGGTGAACTATGGTAATTTCATCCACGGGCTGATGAAGGAGAACATACAGCTTAACAGGAAAGTTCTCTCTGAGTTATCTATGCACGAGCCTTACAGCTTCAAATCACTCGTGGACGTCTCTCGCAAGTCTTTCCCTGGAAACAAGAACGTGGTCCAAGCGTCTCGGAAAGTAGACGTTTCGTCCATCAATGCCTAGTTAGGACCAAGTTAGTTTCATCTCTCTCCCTTCTTGGTTCTCTTTTTGGAAATGAACACACAAACATTTAGTTATTTGGTCGAATCGCATGTATGCTATGCCGCATCTTTATAAAATGTACTTCGGTCTTCTTATTTTGTTTAGCGTCTAAATTCATCAGTTTGTTTATTAGTTTGAGAAATTAAAATTAAATCATCTATATAGCCATACACCTAAACCCTAGGAACAAAACAGCGCATGCTTCTATCATGTTATTGCTCATCAATGCCTTGTTATGGAAGAAACAAGTACCGGAACCGCGAATCAAAAAGAACAACACCGCATTTGCTACTAGATGAATCCAGGAAACCCCACCGTTGTCTCCGCTGAATACATTGCTCAACAAATGTGGCGTGACTAGGAGGCAAGTGTCGTGAAATCCACAGTGCAACCTTGCTATCATCGACAAAGTTCTTACTGAAACATTGAAGCATTTTGGGTACAATCAACTTCCCCCTGGGGCTCACTCCCACTGAGGCTTGGATATAATCTTTCTGAGCTTCTTCAAGCTCCTCCCCTACGTTCTCGGCTGAGTATATCCTCACCTGCAGGCGATGTACATGAGAAAAACGCGATGTATGCTTAATAGTCTGTTGTGAAATCAAGATAGATATGGGAAGATTACTGCAGGCGATGAGTGCATTCCGCAGCTGAGAGCAAAAGACACTAGAGGTTCATGTGTGCTTATCCCCGCTTGTCTCTGTTCTTCTGATACTTTCAGCTTAAGAATGGAGAGAAGCAGAGCCTGAAACTCCCAGATAAAGATAAGAGTTTTAGAATAGTTAGTGAAGAAATAGTAGAAACTATAGAAGCTTAAGTCTGAGTTTAGAGTTTAGTACGATTTGAGGTCGATGCAGAGGAGGTTTCATCTTTAGGGTCATGTATTCGATTGTTGCTGCATTGTATGAATGCCCACCAACTGTATAAGCAGCCTGATATAATCTCCAATTTAGAAGCTTACATCAACTATCCAACCTCTGTCTGAACAAAACCAAGAAGTGTTAAAGTATTATTGTGTGTGGAGGATCAAACCTTTTGCATCAAGGAGAAGAGCTTTATGTCGGTTTTTGGTACGCCATAAGCCAAGTATGCCTGAATCAGACAATCAGAAAATTGTAAATCTCTATCTGCAAATCAAGAGTGAGGGAAATTTCAGTGACAACATTACATGCATGATCAAGGCATTGTATATGTTGATCCAGAAGGCAAGCTTCTCGTTGTGGCTTAGTTCTGTTGGATTTACTCTGGCAAGTCTTTCAACGAGGTTTCTGCAATGGAAATACCACATAAAGAGTTTTGATCAGGCTTCAAAGACCATAACCAGATCAATGAAGTTACTGAAACTTTGTGTTAATACCTAAATCTCCATAACTCCTCTGAAGCATATCCGAGCTGTTTCTCCTCAACAGACATGGAAGCCACTTCAGTTGCAGATCTATAACTTCCTATGTCAGCCCAGCTCAGCTTTCCTTGGACTCTATATGGATCAAACACGTTGCTGTCTGTTGCTAAAACATCTGAATTTTTCTGGATATCGATTCTTGGGCTCTGTACCCACTTGGAGATCCGCGAGTGTTCTGAAGGCGACCACCATGTTGATGGATTCTTGCAAGGTAAGGAACCAATAGTTTCTTGTGAAATTTTGGATCCAGCAGATGTCTCTCCAAGAGATACAAATATGTTTCTCATGCATCTTATCATCTCTTTTGATAGCTCATTACCACTATCATAACTTCGTAAAGACTTTGGCAGTTTGCTTTTAGGTTGTTCTCTATGATCTTTGCGGCGTAAAGTTTCGTTCTTTTCCGAGAATCTAATCGAATCTGTAGCACTCTGGACAACAATCTTATAGTCAGAGACTCATAGCCAATAGCAGCAGACAGAGTTTAGACAAACAGGAGCATGTAATTAACTTACAGGCGGAGACAGAGCATGCTTGAGGCTATACTCGGCGAGTTTTCTTTCGTTTCGTTCTTGAATCAGCAAGAAATGCAGAGACATGATCTCTTCTTCGAGCTTAGTGACCGTAGCTTCCATGAATGCTATATTGGAGAGAAGTTCTTGAACCTGGGAATTGGTTTGTTAGGAACATTCAAACTTATGGATTTGATCAGAAACTTAAGTCAAGCTGCATAAAACATACGCTACATGGAAGAGAAGACGCGTGAGACGGCTCAAGCTTATGGCTTTGATCAGAAGCTTTAAGCAATAGAGTGCGCAGTGTGGTCTCTTTTTGCAGTTGGTCTTTTAACCGCTTCACCTGTTTCGTAACAGAACCGAGCCTGAGCCTTTAACAGATAATTTCTCTGTATGGTTAATAAGAGAGGTGTGAATGAAACTCACATCATGCTCAAGTTCGGATTTGTAAAGATGGTGAAACTTGGTGTTCTTCAGAGAATCAAGACCGGTGATCTCCTTAGTAACATTCTTTGGCTATACTTTTCAGAGAAAACAGAGTCATAAGAGGGTGAGCATCAAGCAAACAAAGAGGTAATGAACATATAAGAACCTGTGAGACATGAACGGCTTTGGTCTGAGAGAATCTGAACAAAGAACTTCTTCCTCTGCATAACACATCAGTGAAGAATTAAGAAGATGAAGAATCAATATTCAGACAGGAATAAAGGAAAATTTACTGTTTTGATGGGAACAGAGAGTCTTTAGACATTGTATGATCAGTGTATTCTTGATGTTTGTGTCGGTGTAAAAGTGTTAAAACTCTGGATCAGTTCAGACACTTAATGACTCATCAAAATGTGGTTCAGACAAAGAAACCTGTGATCAGAGAGAAGAAGCAGAGAGAGAGAGAGAGGAGAGAGAGAAAGAGCTTGAGACATGTGTGAGGGTAAGTTGAATTGGGATCGGGTCTAAACAAGAGACTCAATAAATGCAAACAACGGTTTTAGCTATTTGTCACTTTCATATCACATAACCCCATTGCACGATTTGTTCTACCCAAAAATAACTTTGTTAAATGTTAAAGTTTCAACCTTTTTCTTCCCCAAAAAAACGATCCAACTAAATTTTAATAGATTGGTTAGTGTTATTATTACTTAGGCTTTTTTGAAGAAAAATATGACAAAGATGTGTTTTTGATTGTTTGTTATCACGTTATGGAAGTTAGAATATAAAAGGAAATTGCTTTTTTGATAAAGAAGATTCAGAAGATATGATTGAGCTTGAAGGCTTAAAAGCCAAATAACATAAATGAGTAACATTAAATGTTGTTGCCGATTAAAGTTTAAATTTATACAAATAGATATGAAATTATTAAAAAAAAATGGTAGCAAAGTTGAGGAATCTCCATTAAAGCCCCATCCCACTACATGTACGATAGTCCCATAAGACATATAAAGTTTTACATTTTTTAATATTCATTACCTCCAATCCAAATTGTTATGATTGGGATGCGCTTTTCCATAAAAGTTTTCATTGCAAAAACTTTTAAAAAAAAGTTGTAAAGAAACTATTTTTGTAATGCAAATCTTACATATTTATTTTTAAAAGATTTTGGTTTATAAAAATACAATTTTCTATAATTGTATAAGACATATTTTGATAATTACCTTAAGCAAAAAAAACATGTTTTATAAAAGGAAAAAGACTCTAAGATTGTTATCAGAATAAATAAAATTTATAAAATGTTCAAATAGTTATAAAAACTATTATTGGAAATTAACAGGTGATTATAGATGCGAACTCCGTAATAACGTAACGGTGTTTTAAGTTCAGTTCAAATAGTCCACGCGCTCTCGGTCTTCAACATTTATTGTTTTATGCAAAAAAGGCAAATATCGGTGGTTTATATAGTCCATCAGTTTTTGCGTAACGCGCTAAACGCGCTTTTGTTGCGAGTGGTTTTACTTTTTAGTTTGTTAACAACAAGTGAGCTTAGTATTTTTAATTATTCTTATTGTCCATAAACAAGCGAGCAAGCTTTAATTTATTAATATATAATACGATACCTATATAATGAAGTGGAACTCTTTTATTTTACTCAAGAAGATTACAAATAAGGATTTTGAATTTTCATGAAAATAAAACAGAGCACAACCAATCGAAATTGTTTATATTGAGAATTGATCAAAAAGGCTTGAAAATATATTGACTTCAATGAAAACTAAAAAGAAGAAAGCATCAATGACATAAAGAAATAGTTTGAATACAATTTCAATTTCTTACAAATAAATTCATATTGGCGCGGATGGATCAAAATCTAGTCTAGATTTTGAAAACAATTTCAACTTTATTTTAAATAAATTTAGATGCTAAAAATTAAAAATATTTTTATTATTTTATATAATATTAAGTTATGGTATTTGGATCATAAAATCATTTCAATGTTATTTAAGAAAAAAGCTTTTATTTGGATTTTACATCCTTTCAAAATTTTAAAAGCTTGATTTACCCTTTTGAAAATTATCAAAATTTATATATTTTCATTTGGGTTCGCTAATTAGTGTTTAGAATATAGTATTAAGGGGTAAGATTGTGTGGATATGTTTTATTTGGATTTGATTTTGAGTGTTTAGGTGTAGTTTTGTGAAGTATTTTTGAAACGGTGTATTTTTGTGAAATGTAATTCAAATGGTGTAGTTTTGTGAAATGTAATTCAAATGTTGTAGTATTGTGAAATGTAATTCAAATGGTGTAGTTTTGTAATTCTCCCAAAGATAAATCTAACATATTTATTTTATGGGAGAATTACAAAACTACACCATTTGAATTACGTTTCACAAAACTACACCTAAACACTCAAAATTAAATTCAAATAAAACATATCCACACAATCCTAGCCTTAAATACTATACCCTAAACACTAATTAGCGAACCCAAATGAAAAGATTTTAATTTTGGAAATTTTTAAAAGGTAAATCAAACTTTTAAAATTTTAAAAATGTATAAATATGTGAAAAATTGAATTATGTAGAGTTTGTAAAGGAATGGAGGAAAGAATGAAGTTTTGTGAATTCCTCTTAATTTAAAAGGAAATTCGCAAAATTATACCATTTTAACCATTCATTCACAAAAACTACACCTAATTTAATACTTTTCTATATTTAAACTCTTTCAAAAGTGTAAATGGTTGATTTGCCTTTAAAAGAATTATCAAAAGTAATCTTTTTATTTGGGTTCGCTAATTATTAAAAAAATTATCAAAATTAATCTTTTTATTTGGGTTCGGTAATTAGTGTTTAGAATACAAAATTAAAAGTGTAAAATTGTGTGGGTATGATATTTGGATTTATTTTTAGTGTTTAGATATAATTTTGTGAAGTGCATATTATAATGATGTAGTTTTGTAAAATGCAATTCAAAAGATATATTTTTGTAATTATCCATTTATTTTTTAAAATATTTCTTTTACGTGTCCAAAAGATCGTTTATAAAAATGGGAGAATCACAAAACTACACCATTTGAATTACATTTCACAAAACTACACCTTTTTCAAAATACTTCACAAAACTATACCTAAACACTCAAAATTAAATCCAAATAAACCCTACCCACACAATCCTATCCCCTTAATACTATACCCTAAACACTAATTAGCGAACCCAAATAAAAATATTTTATTTTGGTAATTTTTAAAAGGCTAAATCAAGCTTTTAAAAGTTTGAAAGGACGTAGTTTTGTGAAAAAAAATTAAATTAGGTGTAGTTTTGTGAAGGAGGGGTTGAAAGGGTGTAGTTTTTTTAATTCCTCTATAAAAATTCAATGTATAAAACTATATAACACATAAAAATACAAGGTACCTTGTTTAAGAACTTAACAAAAATACAAGTTATAAGACCATAAAATATTTATCAAAATAGACAAAAAATTATAAAATGTTCAATTAGTTACAAAAAGTATATCTGGAAATAAAACAAGTGACTATAGATGCCAGCTTCGAAATAACGTATAAAGGTGTTAAGTTCAATTCAAATGACTTCTACGCGCTTTCGGTCTTCTACATATATCGTTTTTTGCGAAATAGCCTAAAATTTATGGTCTATAGTCCATCAGTTTTCGTGTAACGCGCTCAACGCGTTCTTGGTGCGCGTGGTTCTTAATTTTTAGTTTATTAACAACAAGCCAGCTTAATATTGTTAATTATCTTTATTATTTTCCATGACTTCTACGCGCTCTCAGTCTTCTACATTTATTGTTTTATGCGAAATAGGCTAATATTTGTGGTCTATTTGTCCATCAATTTTTGCTTAACGCGGGCAACGCGCTCTTAGTGCGTGTGGTTTTTGTTTTTAGTGTTAAAACAAGCGAACTTAGCTTATGTGTTGCTACTTGCTAATATGTATTTTCTTTTGTCACCATTTTGAAATGTATTAAGAAGCTAAATATATAACTATGTTCCTTCAACAAAAATTAACTTCGCTTTTTCACCAATAGAAACAATATTATTGTCTACAAATTTAGTTGCTTTTGTGTGGTTTGTCTGTGTTATTAATTAGATTTCCATCCAAAAATATAGCCCTTAATTAAACATCCATCACCTAAAAAATAGAAAACTAGAAAAGACACAAAATTCTCAATCCATTGCATCATGTATTATCCATAACATCTACTTTTAATAAAATTAATTTACTAGGGAAACCAAAAAAAAGGGTAAGAAAAATTCTTCTTTTGTATTGTTTTTCCTTTAACGTAAAGATCAAGAAAAGAAGAAGAAGAAAGAAATGTGGCTACCAAAAGCAGACGCGACAAGCAAAGGAACAAAAAGTGGCACAGTGGCTGTAGCCATTGACAAAGACAAAACTAGCCAAGCTGCTCTTAAATGGACAATGGAGAATCTTACTTCTCGTGGACAAACTCTTTCGCTTATTCATGTCCTTCCCAAATCTCAATGTTCTTTAGGTTACTTTTAATACCACGTTCGAAACTCTTAAAAACCAATGTTTCTTGTCTAAGAAGTTAGTTTTTTTTTTCGTTTTTTCTTGGAAATGCATACAGACATTGAAGAAGGAAAATTGCATAAGCAGGAAATGGAGAAGGAAACAAAAGATCTCTTTGTATCCTTTCACTGTTATTGCAGCCGCAAAGAGGTAATAAACAAGCTTTAAACTTTGTTATAATCGATTAAATTCTAAAGCTTTTTTGTTGTTGTTCTGTAGATAAATTGTATGGATGTTTTGCTTGAAGATGTAGACAAAGTCAAAGCAATAGTCGAATATGTTACAATTTCTTCCATTGAGAATTTAGTTCTTGGTGCTCCATCAAGGAATAGCTTCATGAGGTAACAAAACTTAATTAGGGTTTTGATGTATTGATAGATTTCTTGCGTCAGAAGATAACCAAAATTAGGGTTTCTTTTTTGGATCAATAACAGAAGATTTAAAACTGACTTACCAACAAGTGTTTCAAAGGCAGCTCCAGATTTCTGCAATGTTTATGTTATCTCCAAAGGAAAAATCTCTTCCGTACGAAACGCGTCACGTCCTGCTCCTTACCAAAAAACAAGTGAGACTTTTAAATCTTGCTTACTTCCGTTTCAAGCAACTAAAACCTATTTTTAAAACTAACTCATCTTCTTGTTCTTAAACAGTTAACACACCGGCGCCTAGAGGACGAAGATCCGTTGATTCAGATGGTACAAGAATAGCGAGAACGCCACAAGGACATATGAATCTAATGAGAGATTTCTCAGAATCAGAATCTGAGTTCTCTTTCATTAGCTCTTCGCAACACGAATCCGACGTTTGCTATATTAGCTCAGGGAGGCCAAGTGTAGATAGGTCTTCTTTCTCCCACGACTTACCAGAATCAGCAAGAACATCAAGAATGTCGATAAGCTCAGAACAGAGCATTGGATCACATAGATTAGGCATCAAGTTTACTGATTTGGGTTATCTCAATAACTCTTCTACTGCTTCTGATGAAAGTGGAAGAGCTTCTTCCTCTTATTCATCTCAAAGCTTGGTATAAGTCATAATCAAACACTAGTTTTTCATCGATTTTTTAGTTCCGACATAACTCTTTGTAACAATCTCTAAATGTTTTCTGTAGGATGATGTTGAAGCTCAAATGAGGAGACTGAAATTAGAGCTGAAACAAACAATGGATATGTATAGCTCAGCTTGTAGAGAAGCTTTAACCGCAAGGCAGGAGGCGACAGAGCTTCAAAAGCTAAGGTCAGAAGAAGGAAGAAGGATGGAAGAGCTAAAGATGACAGAAGAGACAGCAATGTCAATGGTGGAGAAAGAGAGAGCTAAAGCCAAAACAGCCATGGAAGCTGCAGAAGCAGCAAATAGGTTAGCAGAAGGCGAAGCGAAGAGAAGGCTTAACGCAGAGATGAAAGCGTTGAAAGAAAGCGATTCTTTCAGTGGACATAGCATAGTTAGATACAGGAAATACTCTGTTCAGGAGATTGAAGAAGGTACCGATAACTTCGCGGAGTCGAGGAAAGTTGGAGAAGGAGGGTATGGTCCTGTCTTTAGAGGTCATCTTGATCACACAAGTGTGGCTGTTAAGGTTTTGCGCCCTGACGCCGCTCAAGGAAGATCACAGTTTCACAAAGAGGTAACATTTGCAAAAATAAAACTCAATTATAAGCCAAACTTTGCTCCATTAAAAACTCACTATCTATCTAGTTGAATAAATTTTTGATCATAATGGAAAATGTTGTTTGATTAGTATATTAGAACCTTGCTTATATTACAAGGAAAGGGTTCTTAAACAAGGGTTTTGGATTAACTTGTGTTGCAAGAAACAAAGGTTGTTACACTAAAATGTTTAAAACTTGATATGTTATGACACAAATAGGTTGAAGTGTTAAGCTGCATACGACATCCAAACATGGTACTTCTCTTGGGAGCATGTCCAGAATATGGTATCCTCGTATACGAATACATGGCCAAAGGAAGCTTAGACGACCGTCTTTTCAGACACGGAAACACACCGCCGATTTCTTGGCAACTGCGTTTCAGAATCGCTGCAGAGATCGCCACAGGTCTCCTCTTCTTACATCAGACAAAACCAGAGCCAATAGTCCACAGAGACTTGAAGCCAGGGAACGTGCTTCTGGACCACAACTACGTAAGCAAGATCAGCGACGTAGGGCTCGCTAGACTAGTCCCCGCGGTAGCTGATACCGTGACTCAGTACAGAGTCACTTCAGCCGCAGGAACGTTCTGTTACATAGACCCTGAGTATCAACAGACAGGGATGTTGGGTGTGAAATCTGATGTATATTCTTTAGGGATCATGCTTTTGCAGCTTTTGACGGCGAAACAGCCAATGGGTTTGGCTTATCACGTTGAGCAAGCTATAGAAGAAGGTACTTTGAAAGATATGCTTGACCCTGCAGTACCGGATTGGCCTATAGAAGAAGCTTTGTCTCTGGCTAAGTTGTCTTTACAATGTGCTGAGTTGAGAAAGAAAGATAGGCCAGATCTTGGGAAAGAGATAATGCCTGAGCTTAATAGGCTTAGAGAGATTGGTGAAGAGAGTCTTGAAAGTGTATTTTATGGTGGTCATGGACATGGACAGTTTTCTCATGCTAGCCAAGTCTCTTATACATCAGTAAGGGTTTATTTTCTTTAGTTTGATGACATTACATAAGATAATATATATTTATTTTGGATGTTTTTGGTGGGTATTGCAGGAAGGTAGGAGTGCTCCTTCTATATCAGATGCAGGATCTTCTATATCAAATCCATAGTTTTGAGACACAGAGAACAAAGCCAAGAGCAATATCGTTGAGATAAAGAAGCATTGTGTCTGACTTTAAGCCAACAAAAGTGTTATTTTTGTATTGAATTGTATATACTTGGAATATGGCTTTTTTGTACAGACGGTATCCTGTGTTATATGAATACAATATAGTTTGGTAAAAAAGTATAAATATAGTTAGCAAGTGGATTATATGATCGTTGGACACGTAATACACAATAAAAGACAACGTGGGAGTGTTATAACGTTGTTAAGTGTTACTACTTGAGACAAAGAATGTTTTTTCTTTGGTTGGGTGTTTGAAAAAGAAAGTGTTGTTCTAAAGGTAAAGAGAAAAGTGTTGAGAAGAGATTCAAAAGATGGGACAAGGTAAAGAAGTTAAGACAAGACCAGATCCTCAAGTTGAGATTCAGGTTTCTCGATCCACACTTTCTCTCTGTTTTTTCCTTCAGATCTCTGTTTCTTTATATAACTTGGTTTTGTTAAACAGGAAAGAGGAGAAATATTCTTCTTCTATAGACCTAAAGTTAACAAAGAAGAAGCTCACAGTGTAGACGATGTTCAAAGGTTATACATAGTTATGCGTCCAGAGTCCGGTGAGAAATCCGTTGAAGAGAAACAAGACCCTCTCTCTGGTAAAGAAGGTTCCCATAAAGATTCTGGTGAAGGAGACAAGAACAGTACTAGCTCCTCCTCCGGAACCAAGAAAGGAGGAGGACACGGTGTTGAGGTAGTATAAGAAGAAGAAGAAACAATAACACATACTACGGATTAAGTAAAGTGATTTCAGTTTTGTTATTGTAGGAAGTGAACATTGAGAAACAGCTTCTGCTACGATTCATAATGATGGGTAAAGAAAAGTCTTCCTGATCCGAGCAAAAAGTCTCAACCTTTTTGGGGTTTCGTGGAGATGGTTACAGAAAATGTTGAAGATGTTAAAAAAGCTCTCAAAGGAGGTAAAAGTTTCGTGCTTTTTTTCCACTGGGATGGTTAGTTTGTGAAATGATATTGTGATATTTGATTTGATACACAGAGGAGTATGAGACGAAGACTCGAGGGCTTAGTCACAAACCTCCGGCGAGAGCTGTCGGAGAAGGAATATACCGGATTCTCCGACATAAACCTAGTCCGACAAGGAAACACCATACACATCTTGTCTATAAGCTCGAGTTCCCATCGCAGAAGAGAGAACACGAGCCACAAGAGTCTATGAACATTGAACCTGAAGGCTCTTTCTTGATCCAAATACGAAACCCAGAGCAACAAGGAGGAGGAGAAGGAAGAGGGTCAGGGTTTGGTGGGCTGAAGAGAAAGAGAAGAGCCCAGTTTCCAGCCCATATACAGGCCCATTTAGGTCATACGCGGTTTGGGGCAGCCGACCCGCCCGATTTCTTGAACTATGAAGGATGTGAGTTCTTACTCATATCTGCTTCTGATGATATAGAGGAAGAGTTAGGGATGGAGTTAGAGACTGAAGGCGATAGCCATGATGAGTCAACGTGTGATCTTTTGAAGACTTTTGGAGACGATGTTGAAGCTGCTCCTCTGCTTCGCGGCACATGGGACTAGTGGTGGTGGATCAAAGACTAGCTTATACTTTCTGACCAACAACAAAAACTAGATGATAGCTAGAGCATTGTTATAGGAGGAGTTGTTTGTTGGCTCTTAGGTAATATTTAAATAATAAAATGTTGATAAAGAGATTTGTGTAGATTTATAATAAAAGAGGTGATTATAGGTAGAATCAATATAGGGTTCTTAAAAAAAAAAAATTTAGAAATTTTTTTAATTTGTTAAAATTTGTAATTTTAATCAAATTATATATTAATAAAAAATTAAAACAAGAACATTTTATTTATTTATAATAAACATAAAAACATTTGAAACTTAACCATTTATTGTTGATAAGCAAATAACTTAAATAAATGAGTTGAACAATCATAATCAACAACTGAAACCATATAACAAGCAAGATCTAATCAAAAACCACATGAACAATCATAATAAACAAGACCTAAAGAACAATCATAACAAACAAGACCTAAATAGCAAACCACAAAGAAGCAAAACGATCCAGAGAGACTTTTATATGATTATTCTACACATGCATGTCTTCAAAAGAAGAAAAAAAGAAGAAGAAAGATGAAGAACAAACCTTTCAGAGAGAGAACACCGGATTCGTCGGAAAAGGGGCGGATCTCGTCGATGAGGAGGCCGATATCGGGGAGAGAACACCGGATTCGCCGGAGAGAAACCTGGAATCGCCGGAGGAAAGGAGAGAGGAGAGAGGAGAAGGAAGAAAGGAGAGAGGAGAGGAAGAGAGGCGGAGGAGAGGAAGAGAGGCGGAGGAAGAAAGGAGAGAGGAGAAGAAGAGAGGCGGAGGAGAGGAAGAGAGGCGGAGGAGAGGAAGAGAGGCGGGGGAAGAAAGGAGGAAAGGAGAGAGGAGAAGGAGAGGAGTCGACTCTAACCTAAGAGTTTTAATATGCGACTCCTAAATTTTTTTAATTTTTTTACTTTTTTTTAATGTTTTTGGGCCACAAAAGCCTTTGTAGAAGCCTCTATAATGTTTAAGTATGGACTACGGACTATAGGATGCTAGTTTTTGGTTTTGTTTTGCTGTAAAATGGGAATGTGCTTGTTGCCTAAAACATCCGTAACCTAATCTCACTTTTTTTTTTGACAAAAACCTAATCTCACTTGTTCACTCACTTTAAGTATGTGCTAAGACAACTTAAGATTAGACCCATAAGAAGCGTGATGGTCACAACATTCATGGGCTTGAGCCCAATACAGACGATCCACGAAGAGAGTACTAACCAAAGTTGAGAAACTTTGTTCTATCTAAAATCAACTTTTATCTCCAGATGAAGCAACCGGGGATGCCAAACGCGGCGGCGGAAACCAAATCTGAACAAAACCAGACCGGAACTAACCAGAAATCCAAGAAATTCCCAACCGCGACGGAGCTAATCGTTCACTACCAGAAACGAGGGCTCGAACCAGCAGAAGCCTCGGTTAAGGTAATCGAAGACCTACAAAACGCACTCGTAAGAGTCGTTTCGTCCTCTAAGAACGCATCAAGTAAGGATAAGCTTTTAACCGACGCGAGGAAAATCGACGCTATTAACGGGAGGCTTGCCGTCGTCGACGCCAAATTGGAGACTAAGCCTGGATACGTTGAGACTTTCGTGTTAGGGTTAGCTTCTGGTGCGTCGCTTAACGGAATTAACGCCGTCTGGCCTCACGTTACTAGAGGCGTTGGTCAGATTTGGTCCGCCGTTAAGAGCGGTACAGATCCGTCATCTACCTCTTGAGAATGTTAGAGAAGAGCATTCTCTCTTATGATTCCGTCGTCTTTTTATGAGTTTTGTGAACTGTGTTGTATTAGCGAAATTGAGTATCAGCAACTTGAGTTTTAGTGTTTCTAAAAGGTTCATGAAAACAAAGAAACATAACCAATGTACTAACTTTAATCTAATCAAAAAAGTATATACATGAGTAAATAATTCGTAACATAACAACTTTACAGTCAAAATTTTGCAATTTGAGTTGCCTATTTCTTCTAAAGCATGGGCTAAACATCATAGGTTTGCCAAAATTTTCTCACAAGTGCTAGTTTTTGAGTCTGTACTTGAGAGAAACTATGATGATGCCAGAGGAATGTGAAAAACTTACCAAGAAAACATGAAAGTAGAATCAGCTGTTCGTCTGCTATCTTTGTTTACTATTGTTCTTGGTGGACTCTGCAAATAAGCAGAGAAGTGGATTGAAAGGTTTCATAGTACCATTTCAAGCAAAAATGCCACTTACCAAGAGACGAGTTCTGTAATAAAAACTTACCTTTGATAGCTTTAGGCGGTCTTGTGTGACTGCTTGCGGTTGAACTTGGGGATAAGGGTCGCTTTGGAGGTTTGGGCTTATGTGAAGGAATCAGAGACGAATTTAGAATGGCAGCAACAGCTTCGCGCTGTTGTTTCCGTTTAGAGATTATATCTTCAGCACCTCCTTGATTAGAAGCATTGCCTTTGTTTACTTGTCTATCTCTCTGTTCAGTTTCTTTTGCGGGGTTTGGTCGCTTGCTACTTTCGAGCTTTGATGAAGTCTTCTTAGATTTCTTCTTTGCATTTGGATCTTCGTTCTTCGAACTACTTACATCTGTATTCTCTCTACCTTTCATCTTTCCTTTCTTTTCTTGGCTCCGCTTAGTATTCACTTTGGTTGTTACTTCCTCACCACTTGCAGCTAGTTTTTCCCTTTGAGAAGCTTCTTCTTCTCTGGCTTTTCTTCTGCTAGCCTTGATCTCTGATCCTTTTGATGAGATCGACACAATATCTCCATCAGATTTCTTCGTTTTTGTGTCAGAGGATATTTCTGCTTTCTGTTCTTTCCGGCGCGAATGCTGCTTCTCGCGCTCAGGAAAATTCTTTGGAACATTCTCTAAATGCCTTTGTTCTGTCTTTTCTTCGCCGCCAAACATGTAGTTGTACGGCCTCTTAACTGGTACGATGACTCCCCTTTCATCCGCATCTTTCACAAGAGCACCCCAGTTATGGTCTCTTTGCAAGGTTTGTGTGTTACCCAAAACCCAAAGGGAGAGTTTGGCTCTTGTGAGAGCAACATTCATGCGTCTAACATCTGCAACAAAACCAATCCGGCTTTGATTGCTCCCACCAGTAGCAGAATGAGTAGCTCTTACTGTGGATAACACTAATATGTCAACCTCTCTGCCTTGAAAGCCATCCACAGTATTCAGTTCCATATCTGCTGCTACTTGAGATCCAAATGCTTTAGAGAATCGAGAACGCAGAACCGCAAGCTGACGTTTGTATGGAGTAATGATGCCAATCCTTCCAGCGACAAATTCAGAGGGGTATCTGTAAGCAACGAGCCAACCAGTGAAGAAAATAATATCATATAACTTTCTAAAGCAAGTGTAAACAAAGAGCTTATGATGATAATATACCTCTTTTTAAAATATTTAAGCAGTTGAACAGCGGCTTCAGCTTCTTGTTCATTGCACACAGAGCTCGAATCCCCACTTCGATTCTCTTGGCCATCAACAATATCATGGAAAACATATGGTCCCAGATGCATGCTCTCGTGAAATGGGGCTGATTTGCTTAACATGTCGACGCCATTTAACAACTTATTGTCATAGAAGTGCATGGACGGGAATCGACAAATCTCTGGATGCATCCTATACTGTTTTAGCAAAGAAAGTGTGCTCAAATTCTAGACACTGACCCGATTTTCCCGTTTAAATCAGACTATACAAAAATTTAGACACTCCGAAGAGAATTATTGTTCCCAAATAACGAATATCAGATAATCAGCATACCTGTTGGGTAAGCATAAGGATAGGGTACCCAGCCCTTTGTAAGCGTTCAAACATGCTGCATTCATACAAATATTTACTAGCAATGTTGGAGAGAACGGTTGCTGGAAGCTGCTTCGGATCTCCAACCTGTAATAATAGGTAAGTGTATTAGATAAAATTAAACTGCAAATTTCATAGAACATTCAATGACATAAGTGAACGATGCTCACCATTATGCATTTTGTTCCTCTTGACTTTAACAGCTGTAGAGGAATCAAGGTAGCTGGCTCCAGAGCCTGTGAAAACCAAATAAGCAAAATAGAGTTGTGAGAGAAAACACCCATGCAAAACAATAAAATATATATGATATTCACCTGAGCTGCTTCGTCAATCACTACGGCATCAAATAAATTATCTTCAGATGGACTGCCAAATTTATGGGTTGATAAAGATTCAGCGCACACACTGTACAAGTCTCCTCCACACCCACTTAATGTCGTAACAACTATTTGAGCTTCTTTAAGGATGGACTTGCGCAACTTATATTTCAATGCTCTGATTTCATTGTTAGCTTTTCTCTCTTGAGCTTGAACAGTACTAAGATCTTTGTAAATTTTTCTCTTTTGTTCATATAGCCTCCGCAATCTTATTCCCAGCTCTGCATCGGACATTGGCTTGCCATCATCATCTTTGTTGATGTTTTTATTCCCCAGCTTATCTTTGGAGTCCAAACTTTCCTGGTTTATGTTTGCACGCTTAGCTTCAAATTGGGTTATCTGATCAACAACCTTTTCTAAATTGCAGCGCAGTAACGCAGAAGAATCTGTAGCCTTATTACTTCTAGCGTTGTTTATCCGCAGTCTCTCCTCTGCTAAACGCTGATCAACAAGGGTATCAAGAAAGAAGGGCATTGAATTTGGATGAACAGTTTTTGCATTTCCAACCCTCACAAGATATGGTTTGAACATCTTCCCATCCCTGCCATAAATGCCTAAACTAGATATACGTGAAACTAATTCATCGACTGCAGCATTTGACTGAGCACAGATCAGTACCCTTCCCCTACCCATCTTCTCTGCTATCTTCTTATTTGTTTCCCCATCATCATCTAGCTGTTTAGCCAGAGCTGCATCCTGCCATACCCTTGCAAGAGCCACATTCGGATTCATTCTCTGCCTAGAAGTTGTAGAAGCACTATAATCTTGCTCAGAATTTCCATTGCCACTTGTTTTACGTGAAACAGATGCCAGCAAACCACTTATAATGGCAACAATAGTGCGAGTCTTGCCAGTTCCTGTCAAGCAAAATTTCTTGACGTTCATGAAAGATCAACTAATAGGATTTTATTGAGAAGGAAAGAAGATAACTGATCAGAGCATAGTATAAACAAGGAAAGAAAATGACTAACCTGGAGGGCCCTGAATTAGTGAAATGTCAAAAGTTTTCGTCAAATTAGATGAGACAATCGCAACACTAATAGCCTGAAGTTGACTCTCATTGAAAGATGATTTGAGTATTTGCTGTAGAGGATGTGGTAGTGAATGCAGATCTGATCTTTTAATTTCAGAATCATGGTTAGAATCATTCATCGGACTTAAGATCACAGGAAGAACGGGAATATCCCTAATGGATGACAAAGCTTGAAACTCCCGAACTTGAGATGTAATGTTGAGTATGCGACTTGCATGCCACTGGCTACGTTCCAAGAGATTCCTTCTAGCTTGATTTAGTCGAGAAAAACCATTCTGAAGATACAGACGTACATTCAAAATACTGGTCCGTTTTTTATCATCCCATTCTCGTCCTTCCACCTAAGAAACAACAATATCAGTGAAGGTCATTATTAAATGAAAGAAATTAAGTGAAAAACGAACAAGCTAACAATGCCTAAGTCTCCGCAAAGTATTTATCCAACAACTAAGTTAATGTAGTAGAACATCAGGAATAACACTTTCCTCATAGAGAATCTCATTAAAACAAGTGTAACTAGGTTCCTTTGAATATCATACGACTACTATGGTACCTTGATGGCTATCAAGCATATGTTTTCCTAATTGTAATTTAATAGGCACAAGCTAGCTAAAGAAAATATATTACATACCTTTCCCATCATATAAACACCAACCGTATCGTTGTCTGGATACTCTTTTGTGAACAAAATCAAGTCATTCTCAGAGAAACTTTTCGAATTAGGGTCATTATTTTCGTCTTGGATAAAACGAACAAAGTGAAAATCATCAACCCTTTCAATTGATAGAACTGATAGAACCCCATAATATATCTCATCCAGTGATGATATCTCTTGGAAGGAACTTTGCAACTGTGCTTTAAACTCTTCTATAACCAATGGTTGAAAAATTTGTAGATATTGGGCAGGCGAGTCAAATCGCACTGGAACTTCCCTAAACTTTCCCACATTCTGTTTCTCATCTTTATTCATTGATGTCAATCCCACTATTGCATAATAGTCCATTTGCAAAATCTTTCTAAACCAATCTTCCAACTTTGGCGGCCTGAATCTTTTAAACCCATCTTCTTGCCTCTGCCAACGATCAGACTTCTTATTTACTGGTGCACAAAGTTGAATGACCTGTCGCTTGGGAGCAATGGGCCCTGGTTTTGCCTGGGGTAATGACTGTGGTTTCAACGATTTCAGGGCCAAATCCAATGGATCAACCTCTGTCTCAATAACTACCATTCTCAGATCCATACCTTTTGCGTTGGAAATAGAAGATTTCTGGGGCTCTTTTGAAGTTACATGGGAGATAACTGCATTAGTAGCATTCTTTAAGCTTGCTCTGTTATCAAATGAATGAGGACCTCCAACATTTTTTCTGTTTTCTGCTTCCCTACTCATACCACCAACCTTACTTGGTTCAGCTTTTGTGGTGGGAAGGTTCCTAACATTACTGCTGGAGCTTACTGAAACATCATTCTCTGAGAGAACTCTTGACGAAAACTTTGATGTATCAATACTAGAAGTACTCTTCTTCTTCAGAGACGAAACCTGTGAGATTCTTTCAATAGGTGGGGGAGTTATATCTCTTTCAAGTTGAAGAGACTTATGCAGACTAGGTAAATTCTTCAATGACTCCTTTTCCGTCTCATCCTCTGTTAGATCCACCACCATATTATCACGTGCTTTGCTAGCACCATCAACAGGTTTGAGAACATGGTATTCATTTTCCTTGCGAACAAGGCGTGAGATTTGTTCTGCTACTTGCTCAATATCAAGATCATCTGATTTAAGAAGCAGCAAGGATGATGAATTATATCGTCAGATAAATAAAAATTCATATTGTCAGTGGACACTATTGACAAACAAGAAACAAACTTACCAGAAGATAGACCACGTCTGATTTCATGGACCGCTGAGGAAAAAGTGTCACTCTTTGATTCTTGTAAGATGTCTAGCAAAGCGCCTAATGCTCGTTTCCAATACGCAACAACAACTTTAAGTTGTGACCTTCCCCAATCAACAAGATCAGGAAGCCATTTCAGATCAGATGCATCTTTCAAAGACCCTCTAGTGGCACATGACTCTCCACGGCTTAGTCTTAGTTTTCCCAGAACGACAGGAAGAATCTCAAGCAAACGTACAAATGTCATCTGCCAAATAAGATAAATTGAAACCTAAGCAAAAAAGCCATACTCCTTTTTTGAAAACACATACAGCTCAAACATAGACAACCCAATAGAAGTATGAAAAAGGTTCTCTTAAATAATACCTGGCAAAGACTTCGATGGATGAAAGCCTTTCCCTCAGCTAAGCACTTTCTTATTGCATCCCAGGCAACTTCTGCTAGCGAGTAGAGAAACTTCAGCAACCCTGGGATAGCATTCAAACGGTTTCTTCCCTCAATCACAGGAGGAGCATTAAAGTCAGGTTGCCTCAAAAATCCCCCTGCAGAACTCTTCACCCCGTCAGTAATGGCCACATCCTCTTCTTTCAGCAACTTGAATAATAAAAAGAAAAAATGGTGCAGGATCTGAAAGCTTTGAAGAACAGAGCTCAAATGGACCTGCCAAAATCAGTAAAAATAGAAAATAAGCAATATAAGAACAGTGGCTAACCAGAGATTAAATCCCAGGAGAAAAACTGTACAAATTCATGAAAAAACAGAACCTCGCAAATACAGTTTGTGAAATACTCAACCTAGACTTTTAGTTGTTAAAGTGGCAAATGGTGGGCGTTTTACATCCTTGGCAAAGACAAAACATAAAGAATAACACTACGGCAGAAAAAAATGCAAATTATTACTGAACTTGCATTCCGTGAGGCAAACTTGAAAATGAATAGTTAAAGGGCTCATTGTATGAATATCCTCCTATATGTAATATGTTGAATGAAATTTAGTTGATTTACCTGATGTAAAACATGTCTAGCTCCGGAAAAAACAAACCGGAGATGTGAACTTTGGGAGCAGAGAAACTTCAGCCCACAAGACAAACCTCTCGTATTTGAAACGTGCTCTAGCATAGACTTTCCAAACTGCCTAATATTCTATCAACAAGAAAACAGAAGCAACATTGCTCAATTTTACACACAGATGAACCAGAGAGATTTTAAAATAAAGTAATCATCTCTTGAGATGGTACCCAACAATCATTTTAGGCCTTTACGTACATCATCTGGGTCTGAAAGAGAAAGGATAAAGGTTTCGCTCATCCCTGGTACCCAGGTCCACTGTTTTCTATATTCTTCACCCATTTGGACCAGAAAATAAGTGGTCAACCTACAAGACGGAAAACCAAAAGCCCTACTATTACATTTTATCATAATAGAGACTTGGCAGCTGTCCTATCACATCAAGGATATAAAAAAGTACCTCTTTAGCGTTCGTATCAACGGAAGACACATAGTTGATACTGTCACTGAGTTTTTGGACTCCTTTCCTGGCCCCCCATCATCAGATCCCGTTGCAACCTTCCAGCCAAGCGAGCCTTTGATTTCACCAGCAGAAGATGAAAGCCAGGTTTCGATATCAACCATCATTTCATCATTCTTTTCAGATTCCACCAAACAAAAACGTGATCTAGACCAAAATACTGCTTGGGATAGCGATACTGGAATGTTTAGAAGATTTGTATTTGTAAGAGTAGTAATCCATAGCATTGGAATGCACATCCACTCTTTGCACTCCCCAAGGGTAATTTTGCTCTGTTGGGTAAAGTCACTCCAGGGACGATCACTTACATCTTCAACACCTTGTGAAAATGGAAGATTACTGTCATCGTTGTCATATTCAGTACCCATGTATTTACCAGTAGTGTTACGTAGCAGCGAAGCTAGTAGAGCCGTTGCATCAGATACCAGGATAACTTGGACAAGATCAATAGCAGGTTGTCGGAGTGAAATATGAAGTGAAGAATCTTTAAATGACGACACAAGAGATGGGGCCCTGTCAAATTAGTTTTCCATGAATCATATAAGAGACAACATAGTGTCCTTATGCAAACATGCAGATAATATATGCCATAAACGATCAGAAAGTTGTTGAGACAAAGAAATTATGACAACTACAATACATATATAGTAAAACATAAATCGTCATACTTAATATGTACCATGCACATCTGAAAAGTATTTAATAGATAGTCAAAACAAAGGGTGATCAAAAAGCCAATTGCTTTGTAAGTACCAGGCACAACAAACAGATGCAAAAGAAAAATGGGCCCAATTACACTAACCACATGTGTGCACACTCAAAGGGAGGGCAAGGTGGATTCATCTTATAACCTCTGAGTACAATAAGAAGAGCAATCTGAAAAATAAGTTTCAAAAGTTTAAGTGAAGATAAATATAGAGAGAATTTCATTTCAAGATAAAAAGATGCAACATATGTGTGTTAGTAAGAAAGAACAAGAATTACCTTGTGGCCAATTCTTCTTGCTAAAACGCTGAAGTTACTGCTAACTGGGACCTGATGAAGGAGAAAGTAGAGAAAGTGTCTACGTTGCTTTTCATGCTCACCATCTCGCAAAGCCTCAAGGGACTGGACAGAGAGGATATGGCAACATAAGTAAAATGAAATCAAAAAGACCAAAACACATGAAATCATGTCTATATGAGAGTAATCATATATGTGAGTATAACGAATTAAAGCTTGCCTGTAATAATGGCTGGAAAAGATCAAAAATGGCTTTGTGGATCTTCTCAACTCTTGTATGGAAACACTGACCCAACAATGTGTTACGCATCACACTTGGGGACAATGTAGACCTAAGCCAAAGCTTACAACCTTTGAGACATCATATGAGAACAGTCATCTAACATAATATAGAGCTTCAAGATAAGCTAAGGATTGAGCAACGAAAATAGTTACCATACCAAGTGTTTTGAAAAGCTCCTTCAGGCAATTAACAGCCAGCGAAAATTCAGGTGAATCCCCGCTTATATGATTCAGCACTGTGTCAACAAAAATAGGATAAGGCTCTAATATCCCCTCTTCAAAAGCAGGACCTTCTAAGAACTCAAGCCTTTACGAAACAGAAAATATTCAGGATTCAGCAAATCAAGAAAAGTATCAAAAACATTTTAAGAAGAAAAAAACTACATATGAGGAGATTTAGTCACTAACTCTTACAGTGAAGTCATCCCAAGCCATATGGATGAGCGGTCAAGATTAATCCTCGGCCTTGGTTCCTGGGATTTAGAAGGCATTCCCTCCATCTCCAGAATTCCAATGAATTTTTTGAGCAATGGCTGAAGGCGTTCCAACTGTGTTGCTGACCTGCCATGATGACAGTAGATAATATCACATACATGTTAGCAGTCAAAATTTCAGAAGTGCTAAAGACAGTTGTGCAAATATGGTAGCTGTGAATTACATAGTCTATGACTTAAAAGAGGAAAATACCTCAACTTTCCCATGGCCCTCGCCAAGCGATAACCAATTACACGTACTCTTCTATTGAGAAAAAAGAGTGCATACACACCCTATCAAACACGAAAATATAAAAAGTCAGAGAGACTTCGTTTAGTAGGAAACACAAGAAGATCTCCACGGGAATGACTATACCGGGAATTCTTGATTCTCAGCAAATGCTAGCTCATGAATGTTGTCGACTGACTCGATGAATTTTTCAAACTCAGTGCACAAGGACATATCGTCAAAGAAGAACGGAAACATCAAAACCTGACACAAAACAAAGGCTAACAGTTATTAAATGCCACACCAATCCAATGATACAAATAAATGACATGACATGAGGATTCCAACTAAACAGAAAAATACATATCAAATAATCAAAGTCAGTTAATAACACAACAATTGATCAATACAAATAACAATAATCAAGTCAAAGAAAAAGACATACAGTACCTCGTACATTACACTAACGACTTCTGCATGATGATGATCAGGATCATATGTTCCTTTTTCTACTTTCAAGTTAATCTCTTGCAAGTGCTTAGTCACCCTTTCTTCGTCAAGTTTCCGCAGCACATCGAGCAGTGGACCAACGGAAGAGCACTCGTAATCTTTTTCAAACATCTCCTGAGTCTGATGGTGCTGACAAATGCATTGAGCACAAAGCCTCATCTCTTCAGAGATTCTCTTCCACAAGACCTTGAGTGGTGAATCATCTCTATCGTCTTTGAAGAAATTGTAGAACGTCTCAAGAAGAGGTCCCATTACATCTCCATATCCACACCAAATATGAGAATCTTTAGGCAAAGCTATCAACAACTTAAACGCATCTGTAAACCTAATTACACAGAGAGAGAAAACACTTCTTAAATCGGATTTAACTCAATTTCTACAAATATATCAGTGAAGAGCTAGAGAATATAGAAGAAACCATTGTTCTTTGCGTTGATTAAGACGACGTAATGTAGACGGATCAGAATCATCGTCCTCCTCTTCGTCTTCCTCGATTCTTCTCCACCTACTCAATAGCTCTCCGCTTGAGGAGACTTTACTCGCCATTTATACTCTATAAACCTAAACAACTGCGAAGAAGAAAACAAACAAGAAGGGATACTCAAAAAAAAAACCGGCGACGGAATTAGGGTTTCCGATGTACAGAGGAAAGGAGAACTAAATCGAAACCTCTTGCTCGTTTTTTTTCTTCGGTCTCTCTCTCCGTCGACGCTAAATTCGATTTCGAGAGGAAGAACCAATTTGTTAAAGTAAAACCCTTATTTCGTCGCTGAGTGAAATTAAAAAAAAAAGCGAGCGTAAGAAATCAATAGACACGACATTGATTTATATAAGGAAATAAATAACGTTGGGCCTATTGGGCCTTTCGCGAATTTTCTTAGGCGGGAAAAACCCACCGACTTAATATGCGCCAAAAAGTAAATAAAAAAAAACATATTTACTTCTTTTTTTCTAAAATAAATAAATAAATAAATAAAAATATCATCTTTGTTTCGTTTCTCTCGCGTTCTGCAATCTCTCTTTCGATTTCAGGTGATTAGATTAGGGTTTTGAGTTTATACTCACGCTCTAGCTTCGATTTTATGAGATTGTGTGTTTCTGTATCTCTAGTATGCTTTAGGATCTGTGTATTCTCTGTTTATTGTTAGGGTAGAGACTATAGATCTACTATGGCTCCTCTGTGAAACATATGGGTTGTGTAATGGATCTTCACTTATTTGTTTAATAAGCTTGGGTTATATCGGAAAAAAGGATTATCAGATTGATCTTTGATGTGTTTATTGTTCTGAACATGTTGTGGACAGTGAGATTTTGGGAACCATGTGAATGATGAGTCTTGATTGATCTTTTTTATGTCTGAAACTTTTTTCATTCTTGATTTTGATGTGCTTACTGTACAAATGTGCATCAGAGTCGTTCTCGACTAATGAATCACAATATTCTCAGTGTGCAGTTTTGTTCTAATGAATCCAATTTTGTGGTATTGTGTTCTTACTAGGTAGTAGATAAGAGATGTCGGCTTACGACAATGTTATCGGTGGGAAGCTAAAGCTAAAAGGTAAGGCTTTAGATGTGAAAGCAGGTGGAGTCAAGAAGAGGAAGAAGAAACAGAAGAAACAAGAGGAAGTAGCTCTTAAAATCACTGAACCTGAAGAAGTCATAGAAGGTATAAACATTAGCCACTTCATCCCTCAAAAGTTTCGTAACCATTAACTTAACTGTTTTCTTCAGATTCATTGTCCGAAGAAAAGCTTCTTGTTGTTTGATTATTTACACCTCGGATTTTGTTTATAGGAGAGAGCACAGAAGAAGCATTGGATAAACTAATTGAAGGCGGAGAAGAAGAGGAAGAAGCGGGAAGGAATGAAAAGGCGAGCGAGGATGCAGAGTTCGAGCACAACGTTGATGTCCATTTAACGCCTGCAGAGAGACGGTACATAGAGCAGAAACAGAGGTTAGATGTGCAGAAGCTAGCCAAAGAAGCAAACAGGTCTCATCGCGACAAGATAGAAGATTTCAATCAGTATCTGGCTAACATGAGTGAGCACTACGACATCCCTAAAGTCGGACCTGGTTAATATATGTCATTGCTTGCCTTTGCTTCACTCTGGCTTATTATTAAACATTGTTTAAAATAACTACTGGTTTGGTGTCTGTTATGTTATTCCTATAACTACTGTTTGGTCTCTGTTATGTTAATGCCAAAACTACATTTTCTTGTTCTTCTAAACTTTTTTTTTTTTTTTGTCAACATCCCATTAGCCAAACTTACGCTATCGTTGATGCCAAAACTACATTTTCTGGTTCTTCTAAACCTTCTAAACTTTTCAAAATGTACCAAAAACTATTTTCTTATTGAACAATGAAAATGTTAAACTGTGGCCAGTACGGATAATTAATTACAGATGAATAAAAATCTTTCATTAATGAGCTAAACCGGAATGTACCGGTTTCCAAGAGAACCAAACCGAGTCCGGTTTAGTATTCCCCCTCGCTGCCTCCGCCGCAAGCAGGGTTTTGTCTTTACCTTCTTCAATACCCAAACCAAAACCCTTCGCCGCCGTCTTCGTTTCAAAGTCGCGAACTTTCTCATCGATCTAAACTAATCTTCGCTTTCCCGAGAAAATTCGTTTCATGGTTAGGATCTTGGTTTTGCTGGTAAGATGCTATGGAGATGCAATTGGGTGAAGCAGAGGAGAAAAATCCTTGACACACTCAGTTTCTCTTCGATTCACACTCACATCTCAACGAAACCAAATCAAATCCGTGAATTTTCTCGGGAAAACCAAACTTTCTCTCTTCTTGATCAGAAACAGCTAACCCACGACGACGTCTACGCTCGTTTACGAAAATCGCGACCTGATCTCACGACACTGAGATACTTCTTCTGGTGCGCGAAGCAGAGCAATTACTTCCACGATGATAGAGCATTCGAGCACATGGTCACCGTCGTGGAGAAGCTATCTCAGAGATACAAAAGCACAGATCGAATCATCGATGGGCTAAAACTATCAGGCTGCGAGATAAAGCCGCGAGTTTTATTGCTACTGATCGAAATCTTTTGGCGTGGTCATATATACGCAGAAGCCATTAAGGTTTATAAAGGAATGATACGGTTCGGGTATGAGCCCAACACTCGTGCCATGAACATGATGATGGATGTTCTGTTCAAGCAAGGGTTCGTTGGTCGAGCCATCGAGGTTTTCCAAGGGATACGTGTTCGTAACTTCTTTAGCTTCGACATTGCCTTGAGCCATTTTTGCAGTATTGGCGATTCGGTTAGCGTTAAGATTGTTCTGAAGATGATGGTTAGTGAAGGTTTTTATCCTAACAGCGAGAGGTTTGGGCAGATTCTTGGTGTGTTTTGTAGGACAGGACGCGTCGTGGAAGGGTTTCAAGTGGTTGCTTTGATGATTTGTAGTGGAATCTCTTTGTCTGTTCATGTTTGGACTATGTTGGTTAACGGGTTTTTTCGTACGGGAGAGCCGCGAAAGGCGGTTTGTTTGTTTGATAAGATGATTCGTATCGGCTGCTCGCCGAATGTGGTGACTTATACCGGTTTGATCAAAGGGCTTATTGATTTTGGTTTGGTTAACGAAGCGTTTAGCGTGTTGAGTACATTTCGATCTAAAGGTTTAGCTCCAGATATCTTTCTTTGCAATGTGATGATACACACGTTCACGAAGCTAGGAAGATTCGAAGAAGCTCGTAACGTTTTCACACAGTTGAAAAAACGGGAGCTTGTCGCGGATAAGTATACTTTTTCTTCCATGTTGTCTAGTCTATGTTTATCTCGGGATTTCGATATCCGCATCACGGTCGGTACTGAAGCAGAAGTTGATTCGGTTATGGGAAACTCGATCTTGAACTATCTGTGCAAGGCCGGTAAAACAGCGAACGCGGTGAAACTATTCAGCGAGATGTGTAACCGTGATTTATCAGTGGATTGCTATACACTTACTGGATATCTCACTGCGCTTTGTCGAGGAGGACGGCCTCGGGAAGCCGTTGATATGTACGAAGGAGTGATGAGGAGGTACAAAGTCCCTCTCGACGCTCATGTACACACCGCATTGATCGATAATCTTATAGAGCTCGGTAAATACAGCGCCGCTATCCGTTTGTTTAACCGATGTGTCAAGGAAGGGTATCCGTTAGACGTTGTGTCGTACACGGTAGCGATCAAAGGGCTTGTGCGTGCGAAACGGTTGGACGAAGCTTGTTCTTTCGTATCGAAGATGAGAGAAGAAGGGTTTATGCCGAATCGAAGGACTTATAGGACAATTATATCGGGTTTGTGCAAGGAGAGAGAGAAGGAGAAAGTGAAGAAGATGTTATGGGAATGCATTGAGGAAGGAGTTGAGTTGGATCTTAATACAAAGCTTAAAGTGTTTAGTCTCTTGTCTCGATATCGAAGTGATTTTTCAGAGTTTAGATCTGTTTTTGAGAAATGGAAAGAAGACGAAGATGATGATGATGAGTTATGTGTTGTTTCTGTTGGCTGAGTTTATACAAAGATTAAAAAAGTGTGTAGTAATGTAAGAACATATATTATCAAATGAGATCATGTTTTGTTACAATTAGAGTGATGATTAGCTCTTAATTATGGCTTAATGAGTTCATCATTTGCAAAACAAAACAAGAAAAATACACAGTAAAACTACCCTTTCTTCCATGCTAATACAAGTCCTGGTGGTTCCCCATATTTTCTGGTAAACCAAATCCCATCTTCTCTTGCACTCCAAGAACGTAACTGACCACATCGTTGAAAATTTGATTTATAAGCTACAAGGTCGTCATAATAAGTACTCCTCCCAGGCTCTAGAGCAATATTACAATACCAAATTGTAGGAGATGGCCACAAGTTATCTTTGAAATCAATGATATAAAACTTTGCTTTGTACTCTAGTTTGTGAGCTCTAATTTTTCCGGTTTCGGCTTCGTAACACTTGATATCAAGAATAACATCAGGTTTTACTTCGTTATGAAACACTACATGGTTTCTTTTGCATGATGCTTCATTTACCTCTAAATACATTGATGTAACTATCATTAAAGCTATTAAATAATTCATTTTTTTTCATCTAAAATATATTCTTGGAGTAAAACAGACTTCAAGGTGTATATATATATATATATATATATATATCTTTTTGTGCTTTATTTAGCAAATTATCTATTCATGGTATACTAGCTAAATTTTTAAAAAAACATTAACAATTAAACATCTGGTTGGATGATAATTTAGTGTTGAAAAGTTTAGTTGACCACTAAAACTAAACAAGGATTATAACATTTTTTAAATATAGAAATATATCAATCTCTACTTCTGAGTATAAAAATAGAAGTGGATTGGACAAGATTTTCTTCTATAATCAAATTTAGATTAAACTATAGAGGTGAGTTGAAAATACTTTAAAAATATTTAATAAATTTAACAAAATGGATGAAATTTAGATATTATTACCAATCAATATCCTTTTGTATAAGTTTATTATGGATGCATATTTGGTTTTTGTTTTGGTACTAGCAGTCTAAATGGTAATTTTGACTTGCAATGAGGAATCTAGTAATTTACTAATAATTTTTCAATTTTAGGTTGTATAAATACATTTATACACTCTCTATTTTCAAATCTAGTATGTGGTATATACATTCTCTATTGATCTCTGTTGATACTATATTCTGATTTTAGGTTGTATAAATCTACTAGAGTATAAATGCATTGCTAACAATGATAAAATGTACATCCATTATCCATATCAATTAAAACTTATGTTTTTGTTAGATACCCTAACACAAAACTACACAATATAAATGTTTCATAAAATAAAATAAAAATACAAACAATATAAACACTAATTAATATTCAGGATTTTCTCTATGCCATTGAAGTACAAGCCCTGGAGGATCCCAATATTTTCTTGTAAACCAAATCCCATCTTCTTTAGCAGTCCATGAACGTAATTGACCACATCTTTGAAAATTCGAATGATAAGCTTCTAAATTAAAAAAATACTTTGTTGAAACACCATATCTAAGATAACAATCCCATGTTGTCTCGTCTGGCCACATTTTATCCTTGAAACGAATGATATATGGTGTATCGTTGAAATTTAGAAAGTGTGTTCTTAACCTGTTTTCGCCGTGTTGTCGACAATTAATTTGGAGACTATACAATCTAATTTGATTATGAATTACTATATGGTTTCTCTTGCAACCGGATTCATTCAATCCAAAATACATAGCAATAACTAACATAAAAAGTATGAATTTACTCATGTTTTTGATTAATATTTTTTTTAGTAATTAAGACCCATTGTATAGTACTATTTATAGTTGCATTGATTAATATATTTAGTAAGTAATCTATTTAAGATTTTAGCTAGATTTAAACATAAACACAAATTAATTAACACATTTGGTTGGATGAGAAGTTAATTGTTGAAAGGTGTAGTTGACCATTAAAGTCAAGGCAAATAACACTAGCCTTACAAATAATAGCTAACCACAAAAATCAAAGGTAAACCAAAAAAAGTCTATGTTATAACAAAAATCTTGGAAATGTATCAAAACAATGTGGGAGTGACACTATGAAATGGTTTGAATATCATACAAATCAAAATGAACAAAAAAATTTGCAAAAACAAAAACCTTAACAAAAAAATGAAGTGTGTTTATTGTCTAATACTCATATCCTAATTTATTTAGTAACCTTTTTTTTTTGTCAAAAACAAAAATTTATTTAGTAACCTATTGGTATTTTCTCTTATTAAATCTAATTTTATTAATTTATCAATTATACATAATCCAAATATACACATTAATAAAGTAGGCCATCACTCACATTTTATTTAAAAACAAATATCCCCAAAAAGTAGAATGTTTAAAATATCTTATACAAGCAACAAATAAAAAAAGCAAGAAACAACAACGTAACGTGTGGTCGTTGTAATTAAAGTTCCTCCGACCGCTCTTTGCCTGAAACGGTTCTCGTCACTTTATCTTTCACCGCTCCCGCCGCATCACGCGCCGCCTCGGCCGCTGATCTAGCGGCTTCCTCCACCGTATCTTTACTATTCTCGAAACTCCTTGTGGCTGCTTCTTTCATCTTTTCTCCTGCTCCCATCCCTCCTTCACCTTTTCCACTAAAATTATACACAACAAAACAAAAACAGTTACAACTAAGTAATTATGGTAACAAGAAGTTCTTGTCCTAGCCATAACCTACCAGATCTATATAAAAATACTTTAATATAAAGTTTAATAACCAATGATAAAATAGTATATACTTTATACTTACTATGTGTTTGGAGGAAAAAAGCGAGAGTGACCATGACCTAAAGCTTCTTTGAGTTTGGTCCAATAATCATTACCAGACTGTTTGATTTTTGACAACCAAACCGTCGTGGGTTTGTCTTCTGACTGTATCGTTATGTCTTCACCAGAAACACTCACCGACAATACAGAGATGACGAAAACAAAACAAAATACGCATAACAAAAATAATTTTCCTGCCATGTTTTTATTCGTTTCTTTTGATATTATTCTGTGTGTTTATATATAAAATCTTGTGGACGAGAGAGAGAGTTATATTAATTTTCTTTACATGTCGGCAAGTAAAAAAGATGGTGGGGACCACTATCACACGTGTCCAACGCTTGAAGTAAGAAAACGACAAAAAGATGAATCGTGAAAGAGGTGACTCATTGAACATTCAGATTTTTTTTTACGTTTTCTTTTTTTCCCCCATGTCGGACTCAAACCCAACCGGTTTATCCAATAACCGAATCCGGTTTATATCCGACCCCTTTTTTATTTTGTGTTTTTTTGTAATATTTGGGTTGGGCTTTAGTAATTTAGTAGAAAACATTAACATTCTTTTAAAATTGAATTACTAATTCGAGTTTTACTTTGCTTGAAAGAAAAGCTTTCAATAATGAGAAAATTACATCATGACACACTTTTTAAAACACAAATTACACTTTAGAGCACTTTTTGATATAAAGGCACTTTATTGTTATAAAAGACTAAATTACCCATCAATTCATTTATTCTAAATAAATTTCACAATCATTTTCTTTCTCATTTTTCTATTTTGCATTCTAATTTTAATTTTCGAGGGTAACATAAAATAATTTATTTTCGTATATTGATTTATAAAATTTTAATATATATATTTTGATATCCACTTTTATATATTTTATTTATGAATGGATCAACATTTGTGGACAACTAGTCAATATCTAATTTTTTTATAGGGAGAATTATAAAACTACACCTTTTGAATTACATTTCACAAAACCACACCATTTCCAAAATACTTCACAAAACCACACCTAAACACTCAAAATTAAATCCAAATAAACCCTACCTAAATAATCCTACCCCCTTAATACTATACCCTAAACACTAATTAGCGAACCCAAATGAAAAGATTTTAATTTTGGTAATTTTTAAAAGGGTAAATCAAGCTTTTAAAATTTTGAAAGGGTGTAAACTTGTGAAAATATTGAATTAGGTGTAGTTTTGTGAAGGGAGGGTTGAAAGGGTGTAGTTTTGTGAATTTGTCTTTTTTATATATGTCCACATAGAATTGTACAAATGTTCAAAATATAATGGACGAGTTTAAATTTTATTCTAATGAGTTTATATATCATAGACAATTCTATGATGATTTGTGTTCAAGTTTAAATAAATTATAATTGTAGTTAAAATTATATGATGGTTCATGTTCAAAAATGAATAAATAAGTTTTAATAATGAATTTAAAACATTTATATGTTTTGATGTACATGTAATTTTCATGTTTTCACTTATTAATATCAACATGTTTCATTCACATTTATTAAGAATATTACAAAAACATATGGGAGTGTAAATATTAAATATAAATTACTTATGTAAATAGATATACGATAAACAAAAACAAAAAAAATATTGAAATAATATATTTTACAATAAATTAAAATACATTTACGGAATTGTACAAAAGTATGTCCACATAACATAAAACGTATCCACAACTTTCTGTACACAACGTTCTGTATCCACAACTTTCTGTAGACAACGTTCTGTATCCACAACTTTCTGTACACAACGTTGTGTATCCACAACTTTATGTACACAACGTTGTGTATCCACAACTTTCTGTACACAACGTTGTGTATCCACAACTTTATGTACACAACTTTTGTGTACACGAAGGGTAAAACTGTATTTAAAAAAATAAAAAGTATAAAAAGTGTCTCATATCACAAAAGTGCCTTATTTTGATATGTAAGTGTTAAAAAGTGTTCCTTTGTGTAAATCACTCTTCAATAATTAACCACATGATTAGCACAATTTTGTAACCAAATTGACAAATTAAAGCTAACTAATAATTCTACGTTAGGCATGAGGGAGAGAAACCTTTTTTTTCCCAAGTACCAAATATATAGTTTTAAATTTAATATGCGTACCTAATTTACATGATTACATGTTATGGGTGGGCGCCCAGGCGCGACCAGGGCCCATTTAAGAAGCCCGTCACGCAGCCCACGACTTACGGCCCATTTGGAATCGGGCCGTTAGAGAGGAGCGACGCCACGCCACGCCTGACAGAACAGTTCCGCCGCGTCGAACAGTAAGTCTGACAGCATTTATGAGCGCCGAACGACAATTCTGACAAGGCATTTATGAGCGCTGAACCGAACGATCCTACGGTAGGACACTGTTCAGCGGTATGGGAACGATGCGGAGGCCGCGCATCGAGGAAATCCATCGACAAGAGCATTTACTATAAATAGTAGACAATCCGCTATGGAGAAGGATCCGCATTCAGAGAGAAATCTACGGAGAGAAACAAAGACCTCAAATCTACTATCTTTTTAGTTCGACACTTTTAAACTATTTTCACGTTCGGCATCTCTCGCTCGTATTCTGTTCGGCATCTTTGCCACAGTTTGTTCGCCATCTTTAGCAATATAAAAAGCGTTCGCTATCTCTAGCGAACCATCACTCCGAACCATAGTTGTCTTAACGAGAATTCCGACCCCTTTTCACATATAAACTCCGAACCATTTTTATTACATAATTACGAACGATCTATCCTCTTTATTCCGAACATTATACTTAACCGTTTTACCCCTACAACATTACAGTTAAACATGTGCTTATCATTTATCAGAACCCCTAAGTTCAGAACACACATGAATTATTTGTTACTATTAAACTGTTGGATATATATTTCTTTTTCATGTGACAAAAGATTAATAATCACACAAAAAAAATCAAACACAAAACATCGATGACAACGTTGCTAATAAAATCTGAATTATTTAAGATTTTAGAATAGAAACACCGACTAATTTCACAAGGATTACGTGGAAAGAAGAAGATTACACATATACATGTTACATATCCTTTTAAAAATGAAATTATTAAAACAGTTTTAAATGATCATATAATACAAACTTTTGTAATGTCGACATAGAAAACATTATTTTCAATTTACGATTACATTTTTTTGTTCAATTACAAAAAAAAAGAGAAGAGAGTGTTTCTTTCTTCTTCCTTCTCTCTGTTTGGTGGACAAGAAAAACAAAAATCTTAGCTCTTAGAGAGAGAGAGAGAGAGAGAGAGAGAAAAAAGGAAAGAGGAGAGAGAGAGAGAGAGAGAGAAAGAGACAGCTCATCAGTTGTTGCGGTTTCAAAATCGAGATCGAGATCCACACGACGGCGGAGCAAAGATATCTCGCCGGAAAATGAGATCTCGTCTTCTTCAGCTATCGCTTCTTCTACTCTCAGTCCCATAATAGCAACTTCTTCTTCTTCCTCGTCGTAGCCTACATTTCCCTCAGGTATAGTAACGAATCTACCCACTCTTCGTCTTCTTCTTCTTCGCAGATTCGATTTCTCGCGCGTGATCGCGATTTTTTTCATTACTTATATAGCTAATTTTTGGGGCTTTGTTAGAAGTTGGCATATTTTGGATGTATTATTTGATTTGAGATGCGAAATCTGAGAGAAGACTTCAAAAATCCACCGACTTTTTTTGTTTGGCAGTATTTAGAATTGGTCATGCTTGATTTTTTCTCCTGCTTAGGAGAGTATATGTAGAAAGGTTTTAGATTTCAACTATCTTTGGTGGAAACTTAGGGATCTGAGCTTAAAGTTAGTGGTCCACTTCAAAAAATAGTGATGATGGCTTAAAAAAATTGGCTGTTTTTGGTTTCTGATGAAACTCAGTTTTGATAACTGGGCTTTGCCTGCATTGGTCTTTGAAGCTGTTTCTTTTGTATTGTGGTACTGTCCTGTCACAATCCCTTTTTCCCCTTCATGATTGTAATTTTACTATGTCTATATACATGTGAAGCAGTAGGCATTTGTGTCATCTCTCACTTCTTCATGTGCTATTTCTGTAGGATTTGGAATTCTTACATTTCAACATTGTGTCTGTGCCTCTGTGGTGCTCATTGATTTGCTTACTCTGGTATCTCTTAAAGTAACCAAAAATGGGTTCGAGATACCCATCTCATCAGCTCGGTAGTGGGCTATTCGTGTCTGGTCGGCCTGAGCAACCCAAAGAAAGACCTCCGACAATGAGCTCAGTAGCCATGCCTTACACGGGTGGCGATATCAAGAAATCAGGAGAATTGGGGAAGATGTTTGATATTCCAACAGATGGGACTAAGTCAAGGAAGTCTGGTCCCATACCCGGTGCTCCTTCAAGGTCTGGCTCATTTGCAGGGACTGCACAATCAGGCTCGGGTGCTCCTATTGCCACTGGTCGTATGTCTGGGTCCTTAGCTTCTGCTGGGTCGGTTTCGATGAAGAAAATGAATTCTGGACCTTTATCTAAGCACGGCGAGCCTCTAAAGAAATCATCTGGCCCGCAATCTGGTGGTGTAACACGGCAAAATTCTGGTCCTATTCCTGTTCTCCCAGCTACAGGTCTCATAACCTCTGGTCCTATCACATCAGGCCCTCTGAATTCATCTGGGGCTCCCAGAAAGGTTTCTGGTCCTTTAGATTCCTCTGGTTCAGTGAAAACACATATGCCTTCAGTTGTCCACAACCCGGCGATAACAACCCTAGGTCAAGATGACTTTTCCAGCTTGAAGAGCTTCCCAAAGCCTGTGCTGTGGCTGGTTGTTCTTATATTTATAATGGGGTTCCTTGCCGGAGGATTCATTCTTGGTGCAGTTCACAATTCAGTTCTGCTCATCGTTGTCGCGATCTTTTTTACAGTTGTTGCTGCGCTTTTTGTTTGGAATATATGTTGGGGGAGACGCGGCATCACTGACTTCATTGCTCGTTATCCTGATGCTGACCTTAGAACTGCCAAAAATGGTCAGTACGTAAAGGTCACAGGGGTAAGTAGGCATTGTTCCGTTATTTCATTAACTTTTGGGTTTCTCTCTGCTGCTTCTTGGCTTGCCGGAATTTTAATTTCTGTCATAATGTGGTTAAATACTGAGAGCAAGATGTAGCTTTCTTGCACTGAGTATTAGAAATCAGTGCAAGACTGATTAGTACTTGCAATAGTTTTAAAAGAACCTGCATTGTAAGAATGACATTTGGTATTGAATGCATCTATTGTCATGGTTTGCTGTGTTTTGACCTTATTTCTCTAATTATTATTTGAAGGTGGTTACTTGCGGTAATGTGCCGCTTGAGTCATCCTTTCACAGAGTTCCCAGATGTGTGTACACATCCACATCCCTATATGAGTATCGTGGATTGGGTTCAAAACCAGCCAATTCCTCACATCGTTACTTCACATGGGGACTTAGATCATCAGAGGTTAGTGATCCCTTCCAATATTTTTGTTCTTCATTTAAGAACTTGTTGTATCATCTTCCTCAAACCCCATCTAAACACTTATAAGACATGTACTCTTTTGTGACAGAGACATGTGGTGGACTTCTACATATCAGATTTCCAATCTGGGCTCAGAGCCATAGTCAAAACCGGAAACGGTGCAAAAGTAACACCTCTTGTAGATGATTCCGTTGTCATCAATTTTAAGCAAGGAAGCGAGAAAGTGTCTCCAGATTTTGTTCAGTGGTTAAGGCAAAAGAATCTATCAAGCGATGATCGGATAATGCGGCTCAAAGAAGGGTAGGGAACACAAACACTTTCATAACGGAACAACTCCTAAAGTATAAAATAGAAGGCTTCAACATAAGAATGTTTCTGTTGTGTTGGGTCAGGTATATAAAAGAAGGAAGCACTGTGAGTGTGATTGGAGTGGTCCAGAGAAACGACAACGTGTTAATGATAGTTCCATCACCTGAGCCACTTTCAGTTGGTTGGCAATGGAGGAGATTCACATTCCCAACAAGCCTCGAAGGAATCGTATTGAGATGTGAAGACTCATCGAACGTTGATGCTATACCGGTTTAAATTCACCTTCGACAACATCAAAGATTGGGTTCATCAAGTATTTTTCATGAATCTGGAGATAACACAGTTCTTATTGATGCGTATTACGGTAATGGAGATGGTGATTGTGATGGGTGTGGGTGAGTTTTTTCATATAAGATGAGCTAATTGTTATCTTCTTCTTCTTCTTCTTCTTCTTCTTCTTCTTTTTCTTCTTCTTTGTCTTTTGGTTTGTATAGCTTTTTCAAGTAAATTATTTCTCCTCAAGGTCTTCTTATGCTATATTATGAAGTATAAATCTTTTCTTGTTGTGTAAACAAAACTCACTTTGTTCTACTTTTGATACCTAATTGCTTTCTATTCTTTTATATGTTATTTGGTACTATTATCAGTTGGAGGCCTGGAGCCACAGTAAACGAAAGGCACTGATTTTTATTACATTGAAAGAAGTTTAGGTTCAAAAACAAAAAAAACTAAACCTTAACAAAAAAATCTTAGTAAGTTCTCTGGCATGTATAGGTCGGCAAGAACGTGGTGTCACGGGCTCTTCAAACTCACTGAATGCGAACCAACTGTTATACTGAAAGACAAGGAAACAACAACAAACAATCAGTAGTGGCATTATTGAGAAAGAGTATGCAAAGTCAAAATGTGGTATCATTATATGGCAATTTGGGAACTAACTTGATCGATTGCAATCAACACTGGTGCATCTTTTACGAGTGAGAGTTCTTTACTAAGCCGCACTACGACACTAACAGCTGCATGAGTGCTCTTAATCCCCATTTGCACAAGGTCATACAGAGTTGAATCCCCGGGAATAGGCATAGTATCTGCTCCTTTCAAGTATCCTACACCCACACCCTCTCCAAGCACGATGGGATCATAGATGTGACACCGTAATTGTCTTAAGCGAGATTCATTGAACTTGACAAAATCCTACAGAAATCATGTTTATTAAGAAATGCTATTATCTCGGAGTAATCCCATTCCCAAAGAGGAGGCACATGAGATCTTGCCTTGAGAATATTCTCAGCTTGTAAGGGAGTATCCCAAAAACCTGTATGTGGATTCTTGTAGAAGTAGCCTCCATGAGTCCAGTCATGGCCTTTCTATGCATATAAAACTAGCCAGCCTTCGTCACGTGCCCAGTGAACAAGCATAGCCAAAGCAATACTCTTCCCACATTTGACAGGACCATCCAATACAATCTGTTTCTTAAGTTTGACAGCTATTCAAAACAAAGTAGGCAATGATGTGAGAAGACAAAACATTACTGCTGATCTTATACTATAGAACCCAACATAAAGAACACAAAGAACACACCTTTCCTCTCACTAGGCCACATGGGAGGATCAACAATGCGTCTAAAGTTATCTCTAAGAGCTAACTAACTCTTTCTTACAAGCAAAGCAGGTCTCCATGATTCTTTAAACTCATCTTCAGTCCCTGAAATCAATCCCTCTGGTAAAACAGCTTTCAATGATGCCTCGCTATCATACACAACATCATCATCAACACACAATGTAGCTACCCAACAATCTAAAAAAACATAAAGAGAAGAGAGATTATAATATACTTGAATTTGAAGTAAGAGCCAATATTCTTGTGAGATAGCTGCGAAAGAGTAGTATCTTTGTGAGTAAAGAGAGGCTTTACATGAGGACCTACATCTAGCAAAGGAATCTTATCATCATCAGCTAGCCTCTTAGCTCGAGCCGCCTCGAGCTCGTCTCCGCCTGAACCACCAAACTCACCGTCCTCGGCTCCGGCGGCGCCGGGATCGCCTCCTTTAGGTTACGATTTCTTGCCTTCAGCTTTCTTCGTCTTGGTGATTGAAGATTTCGTGCTCTTTGAAGATGAAAAACATCGACGAGCATGATCTGTGGCAGGGAGATGTGTTTTGGCGGCGGATGAAGCCGGCGCCGGGAAATAACAAACGATGTCGTTTAGAATCGTGAATCTCCGATTGATTTGGAGTCTTCCGGCGGCGATTCTTACGCCGGACTTCCACATTTGAACGGTTCGTCACTCGTCGGCGTCAAGGATCTAGTTGCAAAACCTGAGGAACGAACAAAAGAAGTGAAACGGAGAGGAAAGGGTAAACTTGTAATTTTGTCATGATTAGTTAATTGCTAAGCCCATCAACAAATGGGCCTATATGTAACGTGTTTATGATGAAAATTTAGGCCCAAATTCAGAAAAGTGGGCCTATATAGTTTGAAAATATACGACTAGTAAAACAGGTTTTAAATCCCTCCTAGCTTATACAGATTCATGGAGTACAAATCTTTCTTCCTCTGTTTTTTTTAAAGGATTCACATAAAAAACCTTGAGATAGAGTTTTTCACCATATATTGTTATTTAGAAATGACAAATGGATCTTTTCTTTTGTTTTGCAATCTTCATCAAGCACCACTAGCGTATAGACGAGTCCATTCTTTGGCTACAATATTGTTCACATCCCAATATCAGATTACTAAATTAGAGAAAACAAGAACAAAGATGTCTTGAAAGGTTTTTTATAGAGTAAAACAGATGAATCACCTGTCTCCACAGCTTCTGCTTCATCACTCTTCCAATGCTTAGCTATGTTTTCAGACAACGGATCGTCTGGGTTCGGTGCACTTAGGAGAGCTTGTATACTATTTTCACAACAACGATTGGAGAATCGGAGAGAGTTCCATGAATTGATATAATGTTTTTTTCTGGTTTAATGGAGATAATATATGGGAGATTCATACCTCAAGAGAACAGTTCGTATTTGTAGTGCAGGACTCCACTTGTCTTTAAGTATGTCCAGGCAGATTCTTCCAAGCTATGTATTATATGATTAAAACATTCAAAACATATTTCATATGGATATAATTAATTTTGTATATACCAACATGTGTTTGGATAGTTAACTTGATGGATATTACAACGTACCTTGTCAATGTTAGGATGGTATATCTTGGTGAGAAACCTAACCTGTGTTGGAAATGAAGCCAAAACATGAGATGAAAAGAGTAAAACTCACAAAAAGCTGAAATAGCTTATATTATACCTTGGGAGCTGCCATGGGATATTCTTCAGGCAAAAATAGCTCCAGCTTGAAAACTCCTCCTAGAAATTGAGGATGAAATAGAGTATATAGCTTACAAATCCAAAGATTTCATTACTCAAAGAAGAAATACATAAAGAAATGAACTTGGCAAATAACATGATATTCACAGACAGTATGAATCATCAACATCACAAGTCCAAAACAATGGGTTTTGGTCTTTAATAAAGAACAAGGAAGAAACGAGAATCCTTATAATTATAGTTACCTTCGTAAGGAGATTGTGTAGGACCAAGAACCATGACATTGAAATAACGCATGTTTTCCTCTGAAGGAGACGCACTTATCCCAGGAGCTGCAAAACAAAGCGTGAAACCATTTAAGCTCAATTTTTCTGAATCCAAAATCAGTATAATCAAGCTATACAAAATCAACAGTTTCAGCTAAAATTCGAATGTAAAACACACAACAACGATATAATGAATCGATGAGTTTATTATTACCTGGTTCACTAAGAAGACGTTGAGTTTCCTACCAGATCCGGAGAAGAAAAACAATAGAGTAAGATCAACAAGTTTCAGATCAAAAAGTAGAGAAGATAATCTCGAAAAAGCTATCAAAGATTCTCTTAGCTACGATGAGCTATAGCTTCTTCGAGTTTCAGATAAAAAAAAAGGAAAAACCGATAGAAATCGAGATCGGGAGGATATTTCTAAAGAATAAGAAAACATACCTTGATGATTCTACGAGGGAGATTACTATTCGCCATTAACGCGCGATATCGAGTTTCGATCGATCTCAGAGATGTTTAGGGCTTTTTTTGTGAGAGAGAGAACGAAGCTAGCGAAATTAATTCTCTTATTTTCCTTTTTTGTGATTTCGTTGATATTATTCCCAAAGTGCCCCCCCCCATGTATTTTTTTTCTTTATGCCTTTTATTACGACGCGTAGGTTTAACGCCAACTTATATAAATAAGACTTTACCTAATCATAATTCAGACATGATCTGAAGATTAAAAACCAACACTAATCAGTTCGTTATTATTTATTACATTCCCTTCAAAAATGGTCAATGAACTGAGTTAAAGTTTATCAGTCTACAGAGTTTTAAAGACTTTGAGATAATTTTGGAATTCTTCTAAGTATTACGTATTTGCCAAACACATTTTTCTCCTGCCATTTGTTAGGGATGAAGAACGATCTATACTTTGCTGGCGAAAGCTCTCTGTCTAAGTAAGGCAACACCGCGATTGCCTGAACAACAAAGCCGGAGACAAAAAACGATTTAAGGAAGGAAAGAGTGAAATTTAAGACTAAGATTGGTTTGAACTGTTAATACTACCTCCCATGTCGATAAGTCGCTGCCTCTATATGGATACGGTCTGCTAAGCTGCAGCTCAATTAGGAATGTGCAGGTTTCGATATCTTCCAACTGCAAAACAACAAAAAATAGATGGGAGAAAATCAAGCAACGCTCGAGTTTCGAGTTTCATGACAGAGAGGAGAAGAGTGTTGAGTTTTTACAAATTGTTGATCAGATGCTTGGTTCTTGTTGTTGAAGTATGGAGGCGACGCTGCAGTGCCTCCAAGTGTACTGTTAAACGGGAATGGAAGAAGACCACGGAAACCATCATCGATCCACCGTACTTCGCTAATGTAGCCAGGCACAAAAAAGGATGACGGGTATCGATGCCATTCGCTTCCCACACAAAGAACAGAACCTGACACAAATCAAATAAACCAAGAAATATACATCAGTATTCAGAGGAAAGTTACTATTATAGAAGTAAAAGTGAGATGTGATCTTCACTGGTGTTTGTGAAGAGTTCTATTCATACCTGGACCTGCGTCATCATGGTGTTCCAGTAGTTTGTAGACCTCTAAGGGAGCGGAATAGCCATTAATTATAGCAAATGTGCGGGAGTGTGAAGCGCATAAGATAAGACCAAGAATCACAGGTCGGAGATATTTGGTTATCTGCATGATAAATAAAGAGATGTGAGAATAGGACACTATTTTTTCTCCTTGAGGAGAGGAATCATTCGGCGACTGAGATAATGCAAGTTAGAAATTAAAACTTACTGTCACCAGTAGACTTTCGCGTGAGCTATACTTTTCCCGGAACAGCTCAGGGATGTTCTCAATAACAGCAGAAGCAGAAACACATATAAGAGGGTATATAGGATAAAGGAACCTGCAGCAGTTGAAATATCAGGATATGTTAAAAGTATCCAAAACCCAGTTTCCTCTAGATCTAGAAGCCGCCTTAGAACTGGTCCAAAGACTACGAGATGAAAGACATAGACGCTTACCTTTCTTCTTTGTGGGGCTGAAGTGACATGAACACCAGCCAAATATACATTGGGGAAATCACAACGAGCAAGCCATGGTCATACTTTCTTCTAATAAAAGGTAACATTGCGATGAACAATAATGCCAAAACAAAACATAAGTTGAAGTTGTTAAATCCGTTTCTTAGATAAAATAACGGTCCCTCAGTCCCATAGAGATGGCTTTCCCCACCCCCTAAGACATTGTATATCAAGAGGTTCAAAACTGATGATGTCCATGTCTTGTAATAATAGTAATCCACAAGTATTGATAGTCCCTGGAAATTGGAAAATAGTAACTTAAAACATTAAATAATGTGAATGAAAGTCAGTGACATACAATAACTCATAATTCCACAGACTAAGCACCTAAAAGTTGTGTTACTTACAAGGATACAAATAGAGGTCACGACACCAGAGATAAATACTTGCTTGAATCTCTTAACCAGGGCGTAAATTACAACAGGTAAAAAGGCAAGGATAGAAAATGGCCAGCCAAGAATCACCCCAACAACCGAAACTGCAACAGCAGCGGCATACTTCTCGAAAAGTAATAAACCCGATGAGAGACTAATAGCATACATTGAGAATGAACTCGGGAGGAAACCTAGCCAATTTCAGGAAAACATAAATTAGCATAAAAAAATCATAACATAATGTAACCAAAATAGCTAATACCAGCATTTGCAAACAGATTATAATGAATGAAAGAATAATTTGGTACGCTTATTATATAACATATGCATGTTAACTACGAAAACATGAAAAATGCTCAAACAAGTAGTACAAAGCTACACTAAAGAGAACACTCACTGGTGCTAGCAAAGAAGCAGCCACTAGTTAAGCAAAGCATCGCAACTGCATATGTCGCAAGACGCTTCCCGTACTTTCTGGAGAGTGCAACAACCAGAACAGTGTCTGAAACTGCAGAAACCAGTCCAAGAAAGAGTCTCACCGCATAGAAAACTCTAACCTAACCACATGACATACACAAGCCGATAATCGATACACAGTTATGCACCAACCATAATACTTATCCCGAAATCAGCAATTTTTTTTACCTTGTCATCACCAAACCACCAAGAAGCAGGCCTCCCAGCCAATTCATGGAAAAGAATGTACAAGTAAGACCGAAGAGCAAAATTCGAACTGCGAAACAAAACAAAAACAAACTATTCTCATGGCTATGATTTCACATAAAATACCCCAACTTTATACATGAAGATTCACATTGTATTAGAATCCAGGAGACATAAATCAAGAAAAGGAGAAGGCAGGAACCTAAGCAAACAATCAAATTATCTCAAGTCACACAATCAAATACAAAGCTCTTCTTTCACCAAATCCAAGCTTAAGAATTTGAGCCAACATAGTGTCTTTCACTAACTAAGAGTCTAAGACCATAACTAAAGCTGTGTACCTGTATTCCCAGGTCTGAAACCCAGATTTGTAGAGAAGATAATGTAGAGGCTCCCAGTAATTGAACACTTCGTCGCAGTCATGAACGATGTTAGAAGTCGCGCTCATGTAACGAAGATAACAAAGCGCTATAAACGGCAAAAACCACCGTAGACCGCGATCCTCAGCATCGCCGCCGTCGGATCGGCCGGGCTTATCGGACTTAGAGTAAGGCTTGGTCGTCGGCGAAGAAGAAGAAGAGCCAGAGAGAAGTGGGCGTCTCTGGCGCGTCGTCGTTAGATCCATCTGAGTTTTTTTGAGGATTTATTTTAGAAAAGTTGAATTCTCTCTTCTTCTTCTCTTTATGAGACGAAGATAAAGGACACGCTTTAAGTCTTAATGGGCTTATTAGTACTTTAAACACGTTTTGTATGTAGAAAAAGCTGTATTTTTCAGCTTTAAAACCTGCATTAGCTTCGAGGCTATTCCCACTCGCACTCTTTAGCTTCAAAGTAATCCCACTTATAAAAAAAAGATGTGATTTTTTTTGGTAAAGTTGTACTAGAAATAGAAGTATACTAGTAGGATTTGTGGTTGCAAGGCAAAGTGTGACTACCATTGCAAGTGTATAGAGTTTTGATTTAAGATGTTAAAAATACTTTTTTTATTGGTTACTACTATCAAGTATTAGCTCAGAATCAATGTACACGAGAAGAAACCACACTGTATTCAGATATCATGATTGCAGGATATTTAGAGAACAAAAAAAAGGCAGAAAGGTCCAACCTTTCATTACGAGTAATCAAGGGTTCATAGATAAGAAACACATAAAGCAAATTTAGGGAAGAAAGATCCAAACTTTTTAAGTCAACGAATACTATAATCATTCTAAGATCTGCGAGACAGAGATATAATCATCATTTCATTGCTTTAGGCGTATGATTCAATAGAACACCATCATCTACTTGTTGATTCTTCTCCTCCTGTTTCAGAACCGATTTTCTCTCAATCTCGCGCCACTTATTGATCGCGAACGTGCACAAAACTGCGAATGTAGGGATTTAACATCGATCAAAAAACAACAACAAATCCCATTCACAGATATGTAACAAAAAAACAAAACATAAAGAGAACTTACATCCGGCGCCGACAAACCAGAACATACGAAGAACCTTAGGAGCTGGTGGACCTTCCTCCATCATATTCGCTATCTATTATCTTCTTCTTCTTCTTCTTCTCCCTCTATTTCTTCTTTGTTGCTTCTCTTCGTAATTAGTTGTCTAGAAACTTTGCTACTTTGCTCAAAACGCTGTCGTTTTTTTCTTTATGTGAGTAAAATAAGACCTAACCCGACAACATAACCCGACCCGTTAAGTTCCTGATGTATATAGTCTGAAAATAGTTGACCAACAATGTTTTGAAAAATAAAGTATAGTCTTAAAGCTCATATGAATGTCGATATTGTTACAAAACAAGAACAGAACCAAACAATGAACCACAGTGTGATGCTTCTCTCTCAACGGATAAAAAAGGTTTCAATTTGAGCAGCACCCGAGTTTTTTCAGAGCAGAGACATCGCTTTTGACTTCGATTTTCTCTCCTTTTGGCACAGATCCGTTAGCATCTTCACCAGCTTCGACTTGCTTCTTGCTCGTGATGCGGTAAATCTGTGTTAAAACCTCTGCAAATGCGTCCTCGACGTTGGTGGCTTCAAGGGCAGATGTTTCCATGAAGCATAGCGATTCTTGCTCGGCGTAGGACTTCCCATCTTCGGTCGGAACAGCTAGTAAATGGCGCAGATCGGATTTGTTACCGACGAGCATCACCACAATGTTCGGATCCGTGTGGTTCTTTAGCTCCTTTAACCACCTGTCTACGTTCTCAAATGTCGCACGGCGGGTTACATCGTATACTAGAAGCGCTCCCACAGCTCCACGGTAGTACGCACTGGTGATGGCACGGTACCTGCAACGAGAAGAATCAAACAACTCAGGTGATAATAAAGTGATAGGCTTTACAATGATCTGTTATGGAAGAATACTCTTATAGGCTTTTAGCCTTCATAATCTTAATCTCAGACCTCTCCATGTCTAGATCCAGGACTTGACATAATTAGTACAAGAAGTGAACCTGATATCTTTTAACCAAGCTACCAACAAGTTTGCCAAAAATAGAGATGAACTAAACTGCCAGGTCAAAGAATGCAGAAAAACAACAGTTTCAATAGAGGCAAGTCAATTAGTCAAGAGAGCAAGTTCTATACTTAGATTCAAACAATAGTATATAGTAGTGCTCATGATTCTAGTAATCATTGACTCGAAAGAATCACATTCATATGCTGTTATTCATACAACATAATCAAGATCCAGCTCAAGCAATCATGGTCAAACTAAGTCAAACACAGAGACTTGACTTTAGGAAGAACAGCTGTTTTTTCAATCTACATTACTAACCAACTCCATCATTATATCTTTATATTTGAGTACAAAAGGCCAAAGCAGAGAGGCTCTCTTTACTAAAATGATGCTAAAACATTCACTACTCCGAATAGCTAAAAACCAAAAGACAAGCATAGATGCTACTGAACTAATCCGACATTGAATAATAACAATCTCTAGACCTAAAAGAAGATCAGAACCCATCTCTCTAAAAAAGAATTCAATACCAATGTAGTCGCTCATGAGCTCAAACCACGTCAGATAAACGGATCAAAAGCTAACTTCACCGATCCAATGTTACGAAAAAGATAGATCTGTGCAAAGGAGCTTGGACTATTGAGAGGTGATCTCCTAATTTCGGAAGTGCAACACATTTATAAAAGCAAGATCTAGCTTAAAGGGGCCGATTCATATACATAAATCCAGCAAAAATAAAAGGCGAAGAAGTAAATGGGAGAGACGAGAGAAGACGGAGAAACGAACCTCTCCTGACCAGCAGTATCCCAAATCTGAGCTTTAATAACCTTCTCATCGACTTTCAAGGTCCGAGTAGCGAACTCCACTCCAATGGTGGATTTAGACTCGAGATTGAACTCGTTTTTGGTGAATCTGGAGAGGAGATTCGATTTCCCTACGCCGGAATCGCCTATTAGAACGACTTTGAAGAGATAATCGTAGTCGTCTTCTACTCTGTATCCTGCCATCTCCGCCGTCTCAGGTGGTTGCTTCTCCTCTGCGAATAATCTGAGAGAGAGAGAGAGAGAAAGGGAGAGAGAGATGCAGTGTGAACTGTGAAAGCGTAAACTCAGATTTGAAACTATGCGAGAAAGAGAAATTAGTGTAAGTGCTATTATAACGGGCGGTGACAGTCGTTGATTATAAGAACAGATCTTGTCCGTTGATCTATCGTCCGCGTCGGTGACTTTACTAATTATCAATGCATTTAGTGCCACGTGTGTATCAAACGCCACGTCGACATTTAAATGAGCAATCTTCTTCTTCTTTCTCCTCTTCTCTATCACCGTGAAAAAATCTCGGCTCTAATTTTCAGCAGAGAAATCGACGGTGATTCTGATCACTCGCCGTCGTCGCTTTCCAAGAAGAAAACTCTGGGAAGGTAATTTCATTATAATGTTCATGTTTGACTTTTCTTGAGATCTGGAGTTGACTTTTTGTTAAGTTCGCGATCCGATTTGTGAGATAGTCAGACCAAAGGATTGGTCATTAAAGGATAAACAAACGGCAAAACAATGTCGTTTATCTGACATTTTAAATTAATAATCATCTCTTATAAATCTCTGTATAAATCTTCTTCTTCCTCCTCCTTTCTAGTATAAATCTCTGCAATATTTTTCAGCGGAGAATCTACGGTGATTCTTCTCGTCGCCGTCATTGCTCGCCAAGAAGAAAACCCTCAGAAGGTAATTTCATTAGATTATTCATGTTTGACTTTTCTGGAAATCTGGAGTTGACTTTTTCGATAAGTTCGCGATCTGATCTGTTAGACTTAGAGTATTTACATGTTGATTTTTAGACTAATTACTCTGAAATATTCGTGGTTTTGTTTGTTGATTAGACATGGATGGTGAAACCTCTGTGAAAGAGAAGCAAAGGAACTCCGATAAGCTAAGCAACCTACCTGATTCGTTGCTATGTCATATCCTCTCTGACTTATCCACGAAAGAATCGGTTTGCAGTAGCGTCTTATCGAAACGATGGAGAAACCTCTGGTTACATGTTTCTGCATTGGACTTGGATTCAAATAACTTCCCAGAGGATGATGTATTCGCGAGTGTCATGGACAAGTTTCTAAGTCCCGACAATGAGCAACACTTGGAAAGATTCAAGCTGGTCTATGAGGTATATGATCATGATGAATCTCGTTTCGAGTCGTGGATGGATGCAGTGATTAAGCGTAAAATTCGCTATCTTGATATCCGTAGTGAGTTGAATGATGATGAGTTAGTTAAGATGCCTTTGTCTCTCTATTCATGTGACAGACTGGTGAGCTTGAATCTCTACTGCGTTTTTTTGGGTAGTCCTGTATCCGTTTTGTTGCCTTGTGTGAAGGTCATGCGTCTCGATATGGTCCAGTACGATGGTGATTCGACTCTAGAGACCCTTATATCGAGTTGTCCTGTTCTCGAAGAGTTGGCCATAGTCCGTGATTTGTATGATTCTCTAGAAGCTGTCTCTGTGCGTTCCCGGTCGCTGAAAAGCTTAACTGTAGAGTGTGAGCGTCACGACAGTGTAGATCATGTTGTTGCTATCGATGCTCCAAAGCTTGAGTGTTTGACTCTCAGCGATCACCGATCTGACAGCTTCATAATACACAGTATCGGCCCTAAGGCAAAAGTGGATATTGATGTTATCTTTAATGTGGAGTATTGTGACCCACTTGATATTGATGATTCTTCGAAGGTAGCTATGCTTGGTAAATTTCTCACTGGGTTATCTACGGTCAGAGACATGGTCATATCCGCAGAAACTCTATCGGTATATACATTGTTGATTCAATAGCATTTAAGCTTTGTGCAGTTTCTGTATGACATTTCACAGTGAACGCGTGTTTTATTTTGTTTATCGCTACACAGGTTGTTCACGGTTACTGTGAAATTGAACAGCTACCTCGATTCTCTAACTTGTCTCGCTTACATGCTTACTTTGAAGAATCTGAGTGGGAAATGTTGCCGACCTTTCTTGAGAGCTGTCCTAATCTACACTTTGTCGTCCTGGTGAGTTTCTTCTCCTCGTGCTCTCGTGTAATTACTTTGAGATTTCTTATAACGAATAATCTTCATTATTCAGGAGTTTGATTGCTTACCAGACACAGAGGAGGTTGATCTATCGCCTGTGCCACAATGTTTTCAATCATCTCTTGAGTTTGTTCACTTGAAAACACCTTATGTCGTAAACATACAAAAGGAAGGGAGACCGCTCACTGGAACATCAAGTAAGAGAAAATTAGCAAAGTACTTTCTTGAGAATGTTCAAGGTCTCAAGAAGCTAACAGTTAGTGCGAGTTTCTGTAACATCATCGATGAAATCAAATCTATTCCGAGAAGATCTAGGCGGTGTCAAGTTGTCATGGATTGACTGAGCAGCTTACGCCTTTGTGTTTTATGTAATGTGAAGTTGTTACAAGAGAGTCTGAACAAGTAGAACACAGAAACTCAGGTTTAATATATTGATAAGTTATGTGTTGATAAACATATGCTTTGCTATACTTTACTAATATTTCTTTGTTATGTTCGTTTTTTGCAACATAAGATATGGATTTTGGAGCCCTAAGTATTGGACTCTTTTGTATTGGTAATGAAACAGTGGAGTTAATCATTTACCTCATACTATACAAGAATTATGTAAACCTGTTATATGATATCTGTTCAACCAAAAGTCTGATGTAACACAGCCAAACCAAAACAAAGTAGACTCTTACTCAGACCAAAGGTTTGGTCATACAAGGATCATCAACAAACGATGCCGTTTACTTGATCTAATGTGCTCATATAAGGGGGTGTTATTCAACATTAGAATTGAAAGGAGTTCTAATGAATTCACACTTTCTTTTAAATTCTAGTGTTATTCAAAAAACCATTTTTATGATTCTCATTAATTCTAGTGTTATTCAACTCATAGATTTGTGAATTCTTTTAAATTCTAGTGTTATTCGACATTATTTGCTAGTTATAAATAATGTCATTTTGCAAGAATTCAATAGAAAATTTTAGAAAATTTGTAATGAATGAATTCCTAACATTTTAGATGGTATTTAGATGGAATTCATTAAAATCTATACAAATACTCCTAAATCAATTCTTTCCAATACCCCTCCTAAGACTCGCGCTCGCGCGTAGGTTATTTTACTAATTACTTTTAACGTTTAGTGCCACGTGTGTGTTTAAGCCACGCCGTCGTTTAAATCTTCTTCTTCCTCCTTTCTATCGCCGTGAAAATCTCTAAAAAAAAATTCAGCGGAGAATCAACGGCGATTTTTCTCGCTCGCCGTCATCGCTTGCCAAGAAGAAAACTCTCAGAAGGTAATTTCTTATTTGATATTTATGAAGATCTTGAGCTGACTTTCAATAAGTACTCGCGACCCGATTTGTTAGGGCTTAGTGTATTTACATGTTGATTCTTAGACTAATTACTCTGAAATATTCGTGGTTTTGTTTGTTGATTAGACATGGATGTTGAAACCTCTGTGAAAAAGAAGCAAAGGAACTCCGATAAGCTAAGCAATTTACCTGATTCGTTGCTATGTCAAATCCTCTCTGGCTTATCCACAGAAGAATCGGTTCGCACAAGCGTCTTATCGAAAAGATGGAGAAATCTCTGGCTACATGTTCCTGCATTGGACTTAGATTCCAATAACTTCCCAGATTATGATGTATTCTCTAGTGTCATGGATAGGTTTCTTAGTCCTGACAATGAGCAACACTTGGAGAGATTCAAGCTGTCCTATGAGGTAGATGAGCATGATCAATCTCGTTTCGATTTGTGGATCGATGCGGCGACTAAGCGTAAAATCCGATATCTTGATGTGATTACTGAGGTGGGTGATGAAGATGAGATAGTTAACATGCCTCTGTCTCTCTATTCATGTGACAGATTGGTCAGCATGTATCTCAACCGCATGTCCTTGGAGCGTCCTGTATCTGTTTCTTTGCCTTGTATGAAGATGCTGCGTCTCGATTTGGTCAAGTACGATGATGATTCGACTCTAGAGACTCTAATATCTAGTTGTCCTGTTCTCGAAGAGTTGACCATACGTGATTTATATGATTCTCTAGAAGATGTGTGTGTGCGTTCCCGGTCGCTGAAAATCTTAAGTTTATACTGTGAGCCCGACGAAAGTGTGGATCATGTTGTTGCTATCGATGCTCCAAAGCTTGAGTGTTTCAACCTCTGCGATCACCGATCTGACAGCTTCGTAATACACAGTATCGGTCCTAATGCGAAAGTTGACATTGATGTTACCTTTAATGTGGATTATTGTGAGTCATTTGATTTTGATGATTCTTCAAAGGTAACTATGCTCGGTAAATTTCTCACCGGGTTATCTACAGTCAGCGACATGGTCATAACCGATTTGAGTCTATCGGTATATATATATATACATACACATGGTTTATTCAATAGCATTATAGGCTTGTGTATTTCTTTATGACATTTCATAGTAAACCCGTTTATTCTTTTGTTTATCGCAACACAGGCTGTTCACGGTTACTGTCAAATTGAACAGCTACCTCAATTCTCTAACTTGACTCGCTTACATGCTCACTTCGAAGAAACTCCGTGGGATATGTTGCCTACCTTCCTTGAGAGCTGCCCAAATCTACACTCTGTCGTCGTGGTGAGTTTCATCTCCTTGTGCTCTCATGTAAATTGCGTTGAGATTTTCATATAACGATTTGCCTTGATTACTCATGTCTTTGATTGCTTGCCAAGGAAAGAGGAGATTGTTCTTTTGTCTGTGCCACAGTGTTTTCAATCATCCCTTGAGTTTGTACACTTGGAAACACCTTATGTCGTAAACATACAAAAGGAAGGGACACCGCTCTCTGGAACATCAAGTAAGAGGAAAATAACAAAGTACTTTCTTGAAAATGTTAAAGGTCTCAAGAAACTGACACTTAGTGTGAGTTTCTGTAACATCATCGATGAAATCAAATCGATTCCGCGGAGTTCTACGAGGTGTGAAGTTGTCATGGTCGAATAATGCCATTGTGTTCTATGTAATGATATTGTTAGTTAAGAGTCTGAATAAAGGTAAAAAAAAACAAAACTCAGGTTTAATGTTTTTGTTGTCAGCTATATGTGTTGATGTCTCTTTCTTCATAAATCGTTATGAGATTTTCAAATGAGCATATGCTTTGATATACTATTTTTTGTTACTTGTAATACAAGAATCGGTTTCAAACCCTAAAATCTTGGTCTCTTAACTGGTATTGAAAATATGGGATATCTATTCAACCAAATAATATGTTTTCACTAGAATTCAATAAATAGATAAATGAGGAATCAAAAGTAATTCTTTTAAACATATAATTGTGTCACAATTGATCAAATTTAGCTATAAACACACAAAGTCCAACAATTAAAAAAGCAGAGTCACATATGATCGATAATGCAGCAACGAACCACACTAATAATGAAGCCGCATAATTAATAGGCACTCTCTTGAAAGTTTTCTCTTCTCTTACGGAACATATCTTTTATCAAGTTGCTAACTTAATAAGACAATATTATTGAATTTATTACTCGGTAATTTGCTGATTACAAATATAAACACTGTACACAAACACAACAACTTAGTTCAAATATACCTAACCCAAATTTATATTTGACCTAGCCCTACTTCATTCTCTCTATATATATAGATACACTCTATCAAAACTTTTCTTATTCACAAAAAAAAAACACACTACACAATAACACAAAAGAATAAAACCAAAACTTTTTATAATAGAAAAAAAAAATTATATTATACGAAATGGCTGGTCCAATAATCTCCTTTTCGGTTATTTGCTTCTCTCTTTGTATGTTAGGTTTTGTCTCGCAATCATGTGAAGCTAGAAAAGCTTTAATGCCTTACGACGCAAGCAAAGCATTGTATCTTACTGCCTTACCAAAAGGGAATGTACCACCTTCTGGTCCAAGCGACAAAGGTCACACTTCTCCTCCAGATGAGGATCATTTCAATAAGCATATAGTGCCGGAAAACTCGCCGGAGTTTCAACGTTTGCTAGGATCCGTCCCTAGCCCCGGCGTGGGTCATTAGTCACATTTATGACTGATTTTTATATCTATTATTGGTTTTTTTTTTCTTAATATGTATTATTATGTGTATGTAATAGTGTATGTGTGTCTTCATATTGGTGCCAATGTGTCTTCATATATATATATGATATGGTAGAATATTGTAGATATGTGTTTGTGTATGATTCCGTATTGAGTAATAAAGACACTATTTAATTTACACGTCAAAAAATTGTGTTATCCGCTTCCAACACAAAACCAAAAACTTTTCATTGGAATATTAATTTGGTAAGATTGTATATCATATATAAGGATTAATGTATTTCATTTATAGTAAGACTAAATTAAATGACTAAGTTACACACAAGTTGAATATATCTTAAAATGTTATACATGATTGGAGAAGTGGTCTTGGGCCTTTTGACCTAGTGTCAATCATAAGTCTACATAAAGCAGGTAACACTACCACCGAGATCGATTCTCAGCGTATACGGTAGTGTAGGATTGACTAATGGGCCGGCCATTTGTGACCCAAATATTGTTGACAAAAAAATGTTACATAAAATGTTACATATAATTGGTGCTCACATGTTAATAGGTTAATTATTATGGAGAAAACTATAATTAATTATAAGCCTATAATATGAACAAAAACTTTTAAACTGAATCATAATTAAAAAGCTTCGCTTTGGCACTTTTGTAACAAAAGTTGATGATTAATTCTTTGTCTATTTATGTAAGAGACGTACGTCTTTCCTCTGTGTCGTTGACGTTTTCCTTTATGTGATATCGAATAGATTCAGAGTTTAAGACAAATAAAAAGGGAGATTGAAAATAGACATGCAATAATATGAGGAACACCATTATTGCTCATTTCCGGGATTATAGACTAACTTTTTTTGCCTTGAAGCCTTCTTCTCTTACTTTCCTTTTTTGTATTTTCTTTATTACGTTTAACTAACTAAATAGTAAGATAGAGACGGTTATATTACACATTCATTGCATGTTATACCTCTTTAAGTAGTTCAAGCCATTCCTAGAATATAAAGCCATGTAGTTTGATTTTGACTTCATAACATAAAAACCATACATATATATAATCCAAATTTATAGATATCAATTTAGATAGAAAAAACCAAGTTTATATCGTTTAATGGGTCATTATCATATATAGTCTAAGTATAAATCTTGGTAGATCTGCATTATTATTATATGTTGATTTATTTTGAAACTTCCTAAACCACGTTAACTTCATTATCACCATGTTACCAATGAGACTTTTTATAACATTAATGATGCGTCTTAGCATAAAACGCATTAACTTTTTTCACTTAAAATTCTTTGATAATGATGTATCGAAGTTTAATTCAATTTGGTAGAGAGTTAATTAAGACATTTGCCATCTTTTGTTGACATGTGCAGAAATGATAAAAGCAAAAAATCTATCGACAAAAATAAAACTCTCAAGAAAAGAGTATTTTTGTTTCGAGCGAAGAAAAATGTTAATAAGTTAAAGCCCAAACTCTTCAAGCGAAAAGCCCAAATAATATAAACGGCATGCAACTCGGCGCTTCTCTCAAATAGCATATAAAAAACGACGTGCTGTGCGCATCTAGAAACAATAAACTAAAACGGCACGCCTTCCTATTATTATAATTCAAAACGGCGTGCATGTTGTTTACCTAATGCCAGGTCACACCGCGTTCAGTTCTGCGACGGGAAAAACGACATGATTTCCAAAACAAAATCGTGAAAACGGCACACTCTGCGCATCGAAACAAAAGAAATAACCGCGCGGCGCGCATGCATCTAAATTTTCGTAACAATTAAAAAACAAACATATCGCTCCCCATCTTATTTTATAAATTAAATAATGACCCTAAATGTTTACATAACTCTATTCATAGTATGAATTATTATATTTAATATTTGTATAGTAAAAGTATGAACTTATCTTTTAACATTCCAAAACAACTCTATTCATAGTATGAATTATTATATTTAATATATATTTTTATAGTAAAAGTATGAACTTATCTTTAAACCATAATTAATTAGGTAGTCTCGTTGAAATTCTAAACAACCACCACACACCTTTGTGTGCTAACTCACGAGTATCTCACTTTAAACAAACCTAACATGAATAAACAGAGCAACGTCCTTGTGATTCACGAGATAACTTTAAAGCATTGTCTCTTATCTCTAAGTACAAATCTAAATATCTTGACTTTCTTCTATGTAGTTTTGTTATGTTCCTTGTTTGGTTATCTAAGGAAGATAAATGGGTTGCTCTAGTTCAAGAACTGTGACGCAAGGTACCTTCTCTTTCTCTCTCTAATATGTATAAATAGGAGGATACATGCATATGTATTGTGTTATGTGATTTGTGTGTTTTGTAGGGAAGAAAGAAAATATTCGAAGACCGAAACCATGGAAACATCCACAACCAATATCAAGAGCTGAGCTCACACAAATGAGAGAAGAGTTTTGGGACACAGCTCCTCACTATGGAGGCAAGAAAGGTGAATATTATCACACTTACTAAATATGGACAAAAGTTTCATTAGTCTTTCTATTTATGGAAAGAGTCCAAAAATGTTTTAAAATCACTTGTGTAAACAGAGATATGGGATGCTTTAAGAGCTGCAGCGGAAGAAGATGATTTATCGCTTGCGCAAACCATAATCGAGAGCGCTGGTGTGATTGTTCACAACACTGACCTTACCATTTGTTACGACGAAAAAGGTAACAATATTAATATAAAATCATAATTCTGTTAATGAGATTTATTATTGGTTTGATTTAGTAGTACTTAAGATGTTGTAATCTTTGCAGGTTCCAAGTATGAATTGCCTAAATATGTTCTAAGGGATCCTTCAAACTTGATTAGGACTAAGTAAATGGCAAAGAAGAAATTAAGAGATTGAGAAGATGTTGTTTATGTGTAATTTGTATGTTCTGTTTTCAAAGGAATCATGAATCATATGTGTTTACCCTTTAGTTACTTAATTATGTTACTTCTTGTTTGGATATGTTGTGCTTGAAACACTTGCCATTGTTAAAACATGGTTCGATTAGGGTACCGAACTGAGATAATTGTGATGGAATGGGGGTCGGAAAACTCGTTAAGTGATAATGGGGACGAACAGATAGTACCGAAGTGAAATAAGAGTAAATGCCGAACTCAAAGTAAAATGCCGAACAGAAAAATGTGATTAAGAACTCGGAGTTCGTTTATTAATAGATTGATTGTTTGATACAATGACGAAGTGAAAGTGTATGTTTCTCTCTGTAGATTCTCTCTCTAAAATTCGGATCCCTTTCTTCTGAGTCGGAACTCTCTATTTATAGTGAAGGCCTCTGATCCTTGGCGGGGTTTTGCTCTTTTGGCGGGATTGATTCGGCGCATGCTCGACATACGGAAAGCTGTTCTGTCGAACATACCTTTGCATTTAATGCGGTTGTCGAGCATGCTCCTGCATTTAATGCCCGTTCGGCTGACCTCTGCATCTTGCAGGTCCGTACTGACACCTGTGTCAGCCTTGGCAGGTCCGTACCGATGTCACTGTCGCGCATGCCTCCTTTAATTGGGCTTTTGACTTCGGCTGGGCCTTGGCTTCGGCGGGCCTTTGGGCCGAGTTCCGGATAGGCCCCAACGAACTCTCTTGGTGACTTCTAAAATGGGTCAGGCCTGAGTGGGCTTAGACCCACCCTTAACATTAGTCCCTCCCCCAGTTAGGCTTTTTAGGAGAGGCGAACTAAAAGAGATCGGCCTTGGCGCGTTTGAGGAGTCACCATTGGCATATGATCGATTTGGGGAATGCCACGTCACCGGCCCTTCTTTTTTGTAATTTTGGGGTCGATCGTTGGGGTCGGCCTTGTTGCCCTTATTAATACAAGTCTTTTCCTTTCCATTTTGGCTCGTCCTTCTGTCTTTATTCGTACATCACTTCTCTTTTAGTTTTCGGGCCCAATGTTGGGATCGGCCTTCTCGAACATCGATATAAAAAGTCCTGATGTTGGTTTGTCTATCAGTCTTCCTTGTTCGCATGCCGAACTTGTTTTATTTCTTGTACATTCTTCTTTCATGGTTCGCATATGATACGAACCGTTTTTCGAGGTTGCGAGGTACTCGGCTTTTGTGGTTTCGGATTGGGCCACTGCAAGTGTTGAACATGAGTTCGTAGATATCTTCCTTGCAAAATAGTGGGTGATCGCCCACCGCACTTTAAGATAGTGGCTAATTAGTTTGCGGAATAGACCGGCTTAAAGATAGAGCGCGAGCCCGTTTTAGTATAAGCGAAGAGCTTGTGTGACCAAACTCGGAGTTCGTTTTTGTCTGAGTACTGAGCTCATGTTTCCTGAGTTCGGAACTCGTATTAAGGAAAAATTATTTTTTATTTTATTATAGCTGCGCCTTTAGAAAGGCTGCCTACGTACCCAATAAGGGATCAAGCCATTCGTAGTTCGGTTTTTTAGGAGATAATATATATATATATATATATATATATTTTTTTTTTTTTGTATTACCTTCGGCGTCGATAGTCGGTGTGTCGGTTCGTCGTTTTGGCTTCGGCATTGTTCCTTTCAGTGGCAGTTCCCTCTGTTCGGATATCCCGAACTGTTTCCAGTTCGGTTATATTCGGGACGGTTGACGTTATGAATCGCCTGTTCTTCGGCTTCCTCGACCGAAAGGACTCCGGGGTGTCGATTTTTGTGTTCCGCGTCGAAGTGTTGTCGCGGTTCGCGGTATTCTTCTTGTTTTTCTTTTTCTCTTGGGACGGTCTTTGTCGGCGTCCTTTTCTTTTTAAAACTGGCTATGTCTTCTTCCAGTTTGATGTATGCCGTTGCCCTATGCAAAGCATCCTCCAAAGTCTTCGGCAAATTCGTTGTGAGTTCGCGGAAAAACTGGGATTCAGTCCAGACCCCGTTTCGAAGTGCTTCGATGGCGACGTCATCCGGCACTTTTATTATGGAGGAGACATCCTTGAATCTCTCGACGTATAGCCGGAGTGATTCTCCTTCTGCCTGCGTCATCTTCCATAGGTCGGCGATCGACAGCTCCTTGTGGATGTACATCGAGTAATGTTTGAGGAAGACGGTCTGGAGCTCGTGGAAGTTCCAGATTGAGTTCGGCGTTAGCCTATTGAACCATCGTTGCGCTCCACCCGTCGATTTTCGACGAAGAGCTGACAATAACCCGCGTCCCGCAGTTCGGGTGCGAACTGTGCTCTGCCAATCGATATGGTAAACGATGTGATGTGTTGCACGGGGTCTTTCGTTCCGTCGTACTTCGGGATGGTGATTTTCCCGGGATGTGGAATACGGAATCTCGTAATGTCCGATGTGAAAGGGACATTCTGTGCTTTTCGCAGGACACGGCCGATCTCAGGTGCTGCGCTCGTGGCCTCGTGGACGCGAGAGTTCATTTCGGCCAACTCTTGGCGCATTCTTTCCAGTTCGTAATCTCTTCCGGTTTGCGGGAAGGTAGATGCATCCTGACCGAACTGAGGAAAATGATCGTTCGTGCCGAATTGAGGGTTGGCGAACCGCGGGATTCGCTGATGTGTGCTTAGTCCGGCAGCTTGGTGGGTGAATTGCGGGGAGTTGTAGATTGTCGTCGGGTCGTGAGTCCCGTAGAGGCGTCCTGTCAGTGGGCTGAAAACCTGGGGGTGTTGATTTCCCTGTGTTGCAAACTGAGTCGCGTACGTCGAGGGGTCCTCCGAACATATTTCTCTCGGATGTTCGGTGAGGAGTCGATGATTGGTCTCGTGTTTCGGGGATCTTTTCGCCCGAAAGTGCTTCGAATCGCTCGTTGGTGGACCTAGTCGTGTGTGTCCACCTTGTTCATCAGTCGGTGAGGAGAGTTCGGCGATTTCGGATTGATCGTCTTGGTTGGAGCGGTTGACTTCGGCGACCGTTGTTGGGGTATCGCGTGGTACAGCGATAGTGACCCTTGGTTCAAGCAACGGTTCAGCGACAGTTGTGCGAACCGCTATCGGCGTGTGAAGTTCCAATTCCAGGACTACCGAAGTTTGGCCAACCGGGGTTGCCGATGTCAGAGCTTCGGCGAGTGCAGCTTGTAGGACGACTGGTCTGTGTGAAACGTTTTCTGGTTGGTTTGTCATTGTAGTTGGAGATGTTGATATTCTCCTTGACTTCGGGCTGTTCGTGAATTATCGTAAGCGTGAGAGTTTTTCCTGAACTGTCCCCTCAGACGGCGCCAAATGTTAAAACAGGGTTCGGTTAGGGTACCGAACTGAGATAATTGTGATGGAATGGGGGTCGGAAAACTCGTTAAGTGATAATGGGGACGAACAGATAGTACCGAAGTGAAATAAGAGTAAATGTCGAACTCAAAGTAAAATGCCGAACAGAAAAATGTGATTAAGAACTCGGAGTTCGTTTATTAATAGATTGATTGTTTGATACAATGACGAAGTGAAAGTGTATGTTTCTCTCTGTAGATTCTCTCTCTAAAATTCGGATCCCTTTCTTCTGAGTCGGAACTCTCTATTTATAGTGAAGGCCTCTGATCCTTGGCGGGGTTTTGCTCTTTTGGCGGGATTGCTTCGGCGCATGCTCGACATACGGAAAGCTGTTCTGTCGAACATACCTTTGCATTTAATGCGGTTGTCGAGCATGCTCCTGCATTTAATGCCCGTTCGGCTGACCTCTGCATCTTGCAGGTCCGTACTGACACCTGTGTCAGCCTTGGCAGGTCCGTACCGATGTCACTGTCGCGCATGCCTCCTTTAATTGGGCTTTTGACTTCGGTTGGGCCTTGGCTTCGGCGGGCCTTTGGGCCGAGCTCCGGATAGGCCCCAACGAACTCTCTTGGTGACTTCTGAAATGGGTCAGGCCTGAGTGGGCTTAGGCCCACCCTTAATAGCCATGGATTATATAATCTACGGTCCATAAAACTCTTGTCCACAATGAAGAACTTTTGAATAATTTTAAATGTAAGTTATTTTGTGTATTGTAACTTATAACTACTTCTACTTTAACACAAAAACTTGATTACTTCTATCTTGTTGGCTTGCTCAAGATTTTCATAAGCTTGTGGTTTAATCTTAAACCGTTTAGCACAAACTTTTTTTTTCTTCCAACGTGAGGCATCTTGGCCCAATTTTTTTACTATGATCAAAGAATGTGGTTTTTTCCAGGCAAAGTCTCCAACTTTTTTTTAATGTAATTAGCCTATGTTATACTTGAGTTTTTTTTCATGCGTGGCTCTGAATTTTTACTATTATTATTGTGGTTATGTCTTTATGATCATATCACTAGCTTGTAAACCATGGAATAGAGTCAAGTTTCTTGGAAAAAAGTAAAGTTAGAGATTCAAGATTTCTTCAACATTCCAATGGAAGACAAGAAGAAGTTATGGCAGAAACCAAATGAGATGGAAGGTTTTGGTCAAGCTTTTGTTGTTTCATAAGATCAGAAACTTGATTGGGCAGATTTGTTCTTCCTTGTAATGCAACCTACACAGTTGCGAAAGCCTCACTTGTTCCACAAGCTACCTCTCCCTTTTAGGTTTTACATGTGTCTAAATTTGTCAGCATTCTAACCTAACCCTAGATAGTCTCTCTGTTTACATTTTTGGTTTATGTTTCTTTTTCAGAGATACATTAGAGATGTATTCCTCTCAAGTGAAGAGTATAGCTAAGATCTTGATAGCGAAAATGGCGAAAGCCCTAGATATCAAACCAGAGGACATACAAGAAATGTTTGGTGATGATGATATGTTTCAGAGTATATGAAGATGAATTATTACCCTCCATGTCCACAACCCGATAAAGTTATCGGTCTAACTCCACATTCGGATGCGGGCGCTCTCACCATACTTTTGCACGTGAATGATGTTGAAGGTCTCCAAATCAAGAAAGATGACAAATGAGTTTTTATCAAACCTCTCCCTAATGCTTTCATTGTCAATGTTGGAGACGTTTTAGAGGTAAACCCATTTGGTCCGGCAAAAACCCTAATAGGCTTTATGGACTAGTGACTTGACCTTGAAGAAACTAGACCATTATTTTTGTTCCACTACAACATTTTGTAAATGTTTTGGTGATGTGTGCTTGTAATGTGGATCATAACAAACGGAACATATAAAAGCATGGAGCATCGCGGCGTGGTGAACTCGGAGACAAAAAGGGTCTCTATTGCGACGTTTCACCTTCAGGGAGTTAACATATATTATGATATCTTGTTCCACAAGTTATCTACTGCTTTTTTCAAAACTTGTCTATATCATGTATGTAGCTGTGTTTTACTTCTCTGTCTTTTTAAAAGAGTAAAAAGCATGTATGAAAGCGACATCATAATGTGTTTCATAATATTGACTAAGTCAGCGATATTGAAATTCAGAGTTAGGTCATATCATTATCTCACGAGATGTCTTATTAAAAATCAATTTTTTCGGCTATTGAGTATTATTTTTCAACGGTGGGCCCGCTTATTTTAGCAAGAGGCGATTCTGAAAATTGTCCATCTGATACATTTCGCCGGCCCCACGGCTACATGGCGATCCAAGATTGGTCTATTTTTTTTTGAAAAATAAAAATAAATAAAAATTTAAGAAGTTTTTTTTTGTTCTAAGCGATATTAATGGTCTCGTATTGTAGCAAAAGTCCAAATACAGTTTGCTTTTAGTTATAGTTTATAACACATTTAAAAGAACAATATTTTTCTCATTACATCTACATTATTATCCTACAACACTTTCTTTTGCTTCTTTTTTTGCTTTGAAGTTCAAGAAAGAAGCTTTTCATGGAGTCTAAAGAAGCACCAAAGTGGAGCTCAATTTTAGTTCCTTCTGTTCAAGAGATGGTTAAAGAGGAAAAGATCACGACCGTGCCTTCTAGGTATGTTCGGTCTGGTGAAGACAAAACCGAAGTCACCCTTGGTTCTGGTCTAAATACCGAGATCCCAATCATTGACATGAACCGGTTATGTTCTTTAACCGGTATGGACTCTGAGGTTAAGAAACTCGACTTTGCTTGTAAAGAATATGGATTTTTTCAGGTAAAGTCTCAAACTTTACTACTTTTTACATACTAGTCCTTAAAAACCATTTCTTCGAAAAATAACCCCAAATGTATTTGTATCCTCATGTGGTTTTGTTCTTTATGCTACAGCTAGTTAATCATGGAATAGACTCAAGTTTCTTGGACAAAGTAAAGTTAGAGATTCAAGATTTCTTCAATCTTCCAATGGAAGAAAAGAAGATGTTCTGGCAGAAACCGAACGAGATAGAAGGATTCGGACAAGCTTTTGTAGTTTCGGAAGACCAAAAGCTAGATTGGGCAGATTTGTTCTACCTTACAGTGAAACCTGTTGAATTGCGCAAACCTCACTTGTTCCCCAAGTTACCTTTCCCTTTTAGGTTTTCTTTATTTTTGCACTAAAAGAATGTTTCTAGGTCAACATTGTTATTGTCTCTCTGTATAGTTAATGACTTAATGGGTTTTCTTTGTTTATTCAGAGATACATTGGAGTCGTATTCTTCTCAAGTGAAAAGCGTAGCTAAGATCTTACTAGCGAAAATGGCGATAGCTCTAGAGATGAAACCGGAGGAAATGTTGAAGTTGTTTGATGATGTTGATTCTCTTCAAGCTATGAGGATGAACTACTATCCGCCATGTCCACAACCCGATAAAGTTATCGGTCTAACTCCGCATTCGGATTCTGTTGGACTCACAATACTTTTGCAGGTGAATGAAGTTGAAGGTCTCCAAATAAAGAAAGACGAGAAATGGGTTCCTGTTAAACCTCTCCCAAATGCCTTCATTGTCAATATTGGAGACATCTTAGAGGTATATTCATTATAAAACCGAAGGCTCAAAACCTCTTAGTCACCACACAAAAAGTACTAATATAGATCATTGTTAGATAGTTATAATGATGTGTGTGTTTTGTTATAAGATCATAACGAATGGGACATACCGAAGCATCGAGCATCGAGGAGTTGTGAATTCGGAGAAAGAGAGGCTCTCTATCGCGACGTTTCACAACCCTGGAATGTATAAAGAAGTTGGTCCCGCGAAAAGCTTAGTCCAAAGGCAAAATGTTGCAAAGTTTATATGTGTGACTATGAAAGAGTACATGGACGGTTTGTTCTCTCGTGAGCTTGACGGTAAAGCTTATGTTGATGCTTTGAGAATCTAAAAAAAAAAGTAATGACTTGTGGCACAAGGGACCTTAGTACCTTGTCGTATATCTACTCTGTTTCTTCTCTGTTTTCTTGATTTACGCGATCAATGATCTCAATATATAATCTTATTTTTCAAATTTATTAAAGACAGAAATTCTCTAGTGGATAATGCTTCTACGTATTACGATAATAAGACAATAAGCTTGTAAAATTTTATGTTGTTAGCGTGCGGTGTAAGCAAAAAAAAAATCTAAACAAGATAGTTTAGGTTACTTGATAAAACCTTAAACGTAAGACATACACTTTACGTAACGTGTTACCAATCTCTTGCTCAATCGTGTTGATAACAGCGACTTATAGATAACAAAGTTTTTTAACTCCATTAATCCTAAAACAGAGTTTTTACTACAAATCTAATCACAGAGGTTAATCAATTTTAGATAAATTTATAAACCCATTTAGGGTAGTTAGCTCCTCACTAGCGTTTATATATACAAGACAATGTGAAGACAAGTCTCTAATAAACAAGACTTTATAAATTGAAACTTTGCAATGAAGAGTGTCTATGAAAGATCTACACTCATCAAGATACTTTTTGTTGTACTTTCATGTCTTTCACATTCCTTTGTACAATCAGATAGTAAAACACCAACAACAAATGTCGATTATGTATCGGCTTTGGGAGATCCCGGGATGAGAAACGATAGCTTAAGGGTTGCTATAGAAGCATGGAACCAATGCAACGAAGTCGGTGAAGAAGCCAAAAACATGGGAAGCCCTAGAATGGCAGATTGCTTTGATGTAGACTACTCGAGCTTGCCCGGTAATATCAAACGCAATTTTCTGCGTTTGCTAGTTTCACATTTTCAAAACATAAAACATGCTTCAACTATTTTTTTTGTTATGTTCTTGGGACTCTTTTTTTATAGTGAAGATAATCCATAAAGTTGATGAAAAAGACAACAAACTCGGTGTACAAAACGGAACATATGGAGGAATAAACGCCGGAGAAAACGTCGATAACTACGCGGCACAAAAGGAGATATACTTGGGAAACAAATGTCAAGTCGCGGACGATCCGAACCCGTGGCAGTTTTGGATGATAATGCTAAAGAACGGTAATACAGATACTTTAGCCGCGATATGTCCTGAGAACGGGAAAAAGGCGAAACCTTTTCCCCGGACAGGAAGGTTCCCGTGTTTCGGGGAAGGATGTATGAACATGCCATCGATGCACCACGAATACACGAGCTTTAAGGATCAAGAAAAAGGGCTTATGAGTGGTAGTTTCTACGGGACTTGGGATTTGGATAGCGACGAAAAAGAAGAAGACGGTTTGTTAGTTAGCGATAACAATTCGTATTATAAAGTGAAATGGGAAAAGAAGATTGGTGGTAATGAGAGCTGGGTTTTTCGACATTTGTTGAAGACTTCGAGTAAGTATCCATGGTTGATGCTTTATCTACGAGCTGATGCTTCTCGAGGTTTCTCCGGTGGCTATCATTACGACACTAGAGGGATGATGAAAATGGTAAGTATATAATATTTTGTAAACGCATAAACATAACATTTTTGAGCACTAAAAGTCTAAAAATACTCTGTTTTATAACGTTTATACGACGCGTAAGACGCTGAAATCGCCGGATTTTAAAGTAAGATTCAAGCTAGAGATACTAAAAGGCGGCGGCTCGGGGAGCCAATTCTACTTGATGGACATGGGAAGTTGCTGGAAAAACGACGGCGGAAACTGCGACGGCGACGCTACGACAGACGTCACAAGGTACAGCGAGATGATAATAAACCCCGAATCAACCGCGGTTTGCAGCCGCGAACGCCTAAACGCTTGCCCGCCTTACCACGCGTTTTCGAACGGGACAAAAATCCACAGGACGGACAAAGAGAACTTCCCTTACGAGGCGTATCACTACTACTGCGTCCCGGGAAACGCGCGTTTCGCGGAGACGCCTTACGACGTTTGTGATCCGTACAGCAATCCGCAACCGCAGGAGATTCTGCAGATCTTACCACATCCAGTGTGGGAAGAGTTTGGGTATCCGACAAAGAAAGGACAAGGTTGGATTGGTGATCCAAGAACTTGGGAACTTCTTGTCGGAAAATTATCTCAATCACTCTACTTTTACCAGGTAACTAATCTTTTATTTGATTTGTATAATATATGGTTTGTTATATGTATTTCTTACAATATTTTTAAAATTGCAGGATCCAGAGACAAAACCAGTGGAGAGACATTGGTCTTCAATAGATTTAGGAACTGAAATATATATGAGCAAGAATCAAATTGCTGAATGGATTGTAACTGACTTTGATGTTGTTTTACCAAAGTCCTCTATTTTTTAGTACGGTAATATATTTTGTTAAAGAAAATTGTAATTAGAAGACTTAAGTCAATTAATTCTTCAAAAAAAATATTTATCTAGTAAAGTATAATTTTAATTTTTCTTTTAAACTCCACGTTCCTCCATATACAGTATTTGTAACCGTAGATTTTATCCCAAAAAAAATGTAAAAAAGGAAAAATGGAAAAAAAAAGAAATGGAAAGGGTATAATGGAAAAACAGAAAAGCGACTGAAATGGAAAAAGGAAAAATAGAAAAAAAGGAAAAAACGGTATCTAAGAATTTGATTGGCTATCTTTATATAATGTTAGGGTGGACGCGAAACAGCAGATTAATTTAGCGATCTTCCCTACAAGAGTGAAAACCACCGGAAGACGGTACCAACCGTTAATTAACAGCCGTCAAAAGACGACAGAGAGAGAGAGAAAAGAAAAGAGTTTCTTTTCGGTTACCTTTTTACGCTCTCTCGATTAAGTTTTGTTTAGGGTAACGAGAAAAAAGCCATAGAAACCCAAAAGCTTCTTCTTCTTCTTCTTCTTCGTCTTCACTTCTATCTGAGTTTTTATAGGGTTTCGCTTGCAAAGTCGATAGCTTTTTGTGTTGGGGAGGCTTGTAATGGCGGTTGATTGTGCAATCAACACCGAGAAATACTCTCTCGTAGAGAATATCAACGTCGATGTTATAGTATCAAACAATGAGTCAAAGAGTTTCTCTCTTTGTTTCTGGCTTTATCTCTTAGATTCCACCACTTACCCTTCTACAATCGTTAGACAGGTTAGTTGCTAATAAACCTAAAAAGCTAAGCCTTTTTTCCTCTGTGAATGATTTTAGCCTGATTTGTCTTCTCTCTTTGCTGCAATTGAGCTTAAAGTTTTGATCTTTTTTCACTTTCTGTTGTGTTCTGTAATACAAAAGATCTCTCATATTCATGTCCTGTGAATGATTTTAGCCTGCTTTGTCTTCTCTCTTTGCTGCAATTGAGCTTAAAGTTTGGATCTTTTTCACTTTTTGTTTCGGAATTTTGAGTAATAATTTCGATTTTGAGTATTGAAACAACAGATTTTGTTCTTTAGCAGGTTCACTCTGGTATAAGTGTTAGTGCACCTTTCCTAGTTCTAGATGAGAACAAGAAGATGATACTTTTGCCATTGACTCTCCTTCACAAGGAAGCTCCTGATCCTGTAAACACTTCTTCTTGGACTGAAGTTCCTAATGTATCTACAAAATCTGAGTTTCCTCTCCATAAATGGGTTCATGTTGGTTGTGAGGTAATCAAGACTCTCTTATAATCATATATATCATTTATCTCTCTTCTTTTGTTGGATTCACTGATTCTCTATTTGGTTTTCTAGGTTTCTAGAAACTACGTACGCCTTCATATTTGTGGAGAGATTGTAGGAGAGCTAGTCTTGACTCCTTTGATGACAAATGGCACAAACTCAGATTTTGCAGGGAAGATTTCGCTGTTTGCTGTTGGTGGTGATGGTTATAGCGTTCAAGGTTTTATCCACTCTGCACAAGTTTTGCGTTCTAGTGGCCCTGTGAAGGATCACTACACAATGGTATCTGTTTTTTTAAGTTGTGTTGCCTTCTCTTCGTCTTCGAAATGACTCTTAATGTTCGCTTTGTTTCTTTGCCTCAGGACCCGCCTCTATGGTTATCGGTTGATAAGCCGTTCACATCTGGAATTGAAATAGATGAAGATGGTGTTTGGAGTGTTGTCGGTGGTCAGGTTAGAGTTTTAACTGCTAATGGTTGTATGTTTTTGTTGTCTTGTTGCTCATAAAGTTGAGATCTTGTTTTTCTAATAGGCATCTTCCCGGGAGATGTTTTCTTTGGATGTTGTTTTATCGAATGCTATGGGACAGCCTGTGAACAAAGATGTCAAGGTTCGATATCTTTTGCTTTTAACATCTTTTAACTTGTTTACTTTTTTAAACATTCTTCGGGCTTTCAGGTTTTGGCTTCTCTACTGTATGCTGATAGCATGACGCCTGTTGAGAAAATGAGTGACTCGGAGGCCCCCCTTTTGGTAAGCTATGAAGGAGTTGAATTCTCAGCTGAAGATAAACCGTGCGACTTATTGAACGGATTTGCTTCCTTCAAGCTCAAAATCTCTCAGGTAAGGATTATTAAGTCTAGGCCAATTCAATGGCATTTTCACATTTTGTCTTTTTTGTTATTGATTGTGTTAATTTTTTATCAAGCTTTCTTCTAAGAGTGACAAGAGATTGTTCTGCATCAAATTCGGAATACCAAATAAGCGTTCTTATCCGTTCTTTGAAGCTGTTACCAGTCAAATCCGTTGCATTTCGAGGAGCTTTGATTCTGTTACACCTAAAAGATCGAACCACATTGAGCATCATTTAGATGAAGGAGTGCCAAAAGTTGCATATACTAACGGCTCTTTGTCTACGAAAAGGATCAGATTAGGAGAAGAAAATATTCCTGAGAGTGAGGTAACCCCATTTCTCTGATATGGTTCTTTGGTTTACTTCATATTTCATGTTGAGCTTACTATTATTCTGCATTCTTGGTTCTCGAATTAGTTGACGAACGGAAATGGTGTGAGTATGGAATGGAGACCACAGAACCGCGGAGAAGAAGATAACTCTTCGACTGATTCAGAAAACACTGAACTTAGAGACTCCGCGGATTTCAGGAGATATATAATCTCAGACTCGATGATTTTCAGATACTGCCTTGGAAACTTAACAGAGAGATCTCTCCTTCTCAAGGAAATCACAAACAACTCATCGGATGAAGAAATTTCTGAATTTTCAGATCAAGTTTCTCTCTTTTCCGGCTGCTCCCACCACAGGTAATAATCTAGTAAATAAAACTCACTCTTGCCCTAAACACGTAAATTAAACGGATGAATAGAAATTATTATCTTTTCACTCTTTGCAGCTATCAAATCAAAATGGCAAGAAAACTGATAGCAGAAGGAACTAATGCGTGGATTCTGATATCTCGGAACTATCAACATGTTCATTGGGACAATGTGGTCATTGAGATCGAAGAACATTTCATGCGAATAGCTAAATGCAGCAGTAGATCTCTCACTCGCCAGGTCTTGTCTCCTTCCCAATCTCATAGTGCTTGAACTTTTTACCAAGAAAACCGAAGTTCGATTCTGACTTGAAATTGTGACCAGGATTTTGAGATGCTTAGGAGAATATGCGGATGCTACGAGTACATAACTCAAGAAAACTTTGAGAAAATGTGGTGTTGGTTGTTCCCTGTGGCTTCTGCTATATCCAGGGGATTGATAAATGGAATGTGGCGCTCTTATTCGCCTAAATGGATAGAAGGGTTTGTGACCAAAGAAGAGGCGGAACATTCGCTTCAAAGCCAAGAACCGGGAACTTTCATTCTCAGGTTCCCTACTTCAAGAAGCTGGCCACACTCTGATGCTGGCTCATTGGTTGTGACTTATGTTGGTCATGATTGTGTTATTCGTCATCGATTACTAGCAATCGATCACATCTGCGAGTAAGTACATCTCCTCCTTGTGTCTCTCTCTCCCTCTCTTCTTCTTCTCTATCTTTGTCTTGTGACATTTGCTTTTAGTTCTAGTGAAAGGTACACAGATGCGAAACCGTTGCAAGATATGATATTGGCAGAACCTGAGCTATCTCGGCTTGGAAGGTAAGTGAGAGTAAACTTTTAGCTTTTTTTTTATTGAAGCAAAGAGAGATTAAAATTTGGTTTTGTTGGATTTTTTTTGCAGGATCATAAGAAGCACTTGAGTGTCAACAAAGGGAAGACAGGGTTCGGTTATTATTGAGGTTTACTTTGCTATTACTATATAACAAGATTTGTTACTGATACTAACTTAACTTTTGTAAAGCTCTGTGTTTTATAATTAGTGGAAATGAATTTAGGTAAAGAAAGTAGTTTTAGGCTTGAATTATAGTACTTGTGTGGCCCATTCACCTAATAATTGTACGGTGAGAATTGAACTATACTTTAAAAAGTTAAAAATTATTAGATCTAGAAAAATTATATTTTAATGCGTCCTATAATATTATAATGGGCCCTATTATAATTTTGCCTTGAAAGGGGAAAAAGACAGACCAATAAATATAAAACACGTGGTGGTAACATCTTAGCTTCTGATTTGATAAAGTAGAGAGTGACGATATATTGTTTTTAATCTATTTTTATCCAACGGTCCATATTGAGCATAGAGTTATGAAAAAATGGTCAAAAATCTGAAATCTCTAATAAGGTCGAGTTTTTGAGAGCCTAAATACTTTTGTTATGTGGTTTTGTCTCGTCCACCCAAAGAAAATCAACTAAAATAAAAAATCGATTCACTTATAAATTTTCTTGGTATTTATTTTTGGATAATTTTCTAACGTCAGCGAAAAAAGAAAGAAAATTAGTTTTGAAGACTTTACGGCTTTCAGTTTCCGACAATCTTTCTATCTATCGGTTAAAACGATGATGATGATGTCATGTCGGAAAATAGAGTTGGGTACGAGTGTTCTTGATCTGATGCCATGCGTCTGCTCTAGTCGTCGAATCTTGTTTCGAAATTGTTTCAATACTGTTTGTACTGCCAGAAGCTATGGCGGCGGAAACTTGGTCTTTCTCCGGCCAGATTCAGTTACTTGCAGAGCTATTCCGTCCAAACCCAAAGAGACTACTCTGCTCAATGGTATGTCCTTAAAGCAATCTAATTTTTGGGTAGTCTTTAAGTTATTGAGATTCTGTGATTTTGAGGTTTTTTTTTATATTTAATTGCATGATTTTTATTATTGTTTGCGAAATCAAAAGGTTACACATTTAAGTAAGTAGTATAGTTCAGTGATTGCTTGGAACTGTATAGGTATTGGTAATGATAAAGCAGTGATGATTGATCTAAGGCAAGAGTCACAAAAGAAGCTTATGTCTTTAGAGACTCTCTTTCAAGTAGTCTCTGATGATCTCCAGAGGTTAAACGACAATCTTTTATCGGTTAGTTTTTCTCAGAAACATTCTACTTCTTGTCTCTTGAAAGAAGGTTTAATTATGATTCTAATGTTAAACTGGCTCTTCTTCTGTTATTAGATTGTTGGTGCAGAGAATCCGGTTTTGATATCCGCGGCTGAGCAAATATTCAGTGCTGGTGGTAAGAGAATGAGACCGGGTTTAGTATTCCTTGTATCACGAGCCACCGCCGAATTAGCTGGCCTGAAGTAATCTACACAAATGTTGCATCTTTTGTCTTTTAAATGTTTTGTAATCTTTTTATCGGTAAAAATTGATGATTTTTAGTTTAATTTTTGGTGCAGGGAACTTACAGTAGAGCATCGGCGTTTAGCTGAGATCATTGAGATGATACATACAGCAAGTTTGATACACGACGATGTGTTAGACGAAAGTGATATGAGAAGAGGTTAGTACAAAAGTTTCTTCCCTTTGATCTAAATATACATTTTCTCTATATAAAGTTTTGAAAGATTGTTCTGTGTGTGTTTGTTAGGAAAGGAGACGGTTCACGAGCTGTTCGGAACAAGAGTAGCTGTGTTAGCTGGAGATTTCATGTTTGCTCAAGCATCATGGTACTTGGCTAATCTCGAAAATCTTGAAGTCATTAAGCTCATAAGTCAGGTAAACTTCACTTTCTTGAGATGCGATACAAGAACAAGAAAACTTGGTATGAATCTTGATTTCATCTTTCGTCAGGTGATCAAAGATTTCGCGAGCGGTGAGATAAAGCAAGCATCGAGTTTATTCGACTGTGACGTAAAGCTCGAAGACTACATGCTCAAAAGTTACTACAAAACAGCCTCATTAATAGCTGCAAGCACAAAAGGAGCTGCGATTTTTAGCAAAGTCGAAACCGAAGTATCCGAGCAAATGTATCAGTTTGGAAAGAATCTTGGGCTATCTTTTCAAGTGGTCGATGACATTTTGGACTTCACGCAATCATCAGAGCAGCTAGGTAAGCCTGCAGCCAATGACTTAGCCAAAGGTAACATAACCGCGCCAGTGATCTTCGCGCTAGAGAATGAGCCGAGGCTAAGAGAGATCATCGAGACAGAGTTCTGTGAGCCTGGCTCGCTTGAAGAAGCTATTGAAATTGTTAGAAACGGCGGTGGGATCAAGAAAGCTCAAGAATTGGCTAAGGAGAAAGCTGTGTTGGCTTTGAATAATCTCAAGTGTCTTCCTAAGAGTGGGTTTAGATCAGCTCTTGAAGATATGGTTATGTTTAATCTTGAAAGGATTGATTAAAAGCTTCACAGAGTATTTGGCATCACAGAGGAAACTTGTAAAACTGTTTATTTGTTTAAACATATAAATTCTTTTTACTGTATGTCACAAATGAATAATAAATATAAATCTTTAAAGATTTGAATATTTTTCTTATATATACAAAAAACACCAAAATGAAACTTTCTTGACAACTTTTAACAACAATTACTAAACACCTTCAAGGTTCTATTTTTTGTTAATCAACAAAAACAATAAGGGAAACACCTTTAATATCAAATCACATTCTTCTTCTTCTTCTACATTTTCTCAACTTTTTTGATAATCAAATGAGCTCCATGTTGTGGAAACGTAGTAGCAGCAGGGAAAGGAGCATGTGAATACGACGGCGAAAGCTCTACACTAAACCTTTGTAGAACCGTTGCTACAAAGAGCTTAGCTTGCAACATTGAAAAGTTCTGACCAATACAAGTACGAGGTCCCGAGCTAAACGGTAAGAAAGATAGTCTTCCTTTTGTTGCGGTTGCTACGCCATTAAAGAATCTTTCGGGCTTAAACTCTTTAACATCTTCTCCCCAAAGATCAGGATCATGGTGCACTAATAACATTGGTATTGTTATCACAACACCTTTTGGTAATGAGAATCTCTCTAGCTTCACTTCTTGTTTGGTTATTCGACATGTGAAATAAGCCGGTGAATATAGTCTTAGTACTTCATGTAGTATCATTGTTACCTAAATGATGGCAAAACGTTAAAATGAAGAACCTTTTTCCTTTTTTTAGGTTATGATATGTTTTGAAAATGTATATACTTACTATTTTGAGATGGCTTAAACCGTCGAAATCCGGCTCGTTGTTACCAAAGGCATGTGAAATCTCTTCTCTTGCTTTGTTTTGCCACTCTTGATGTTGGCTTAAAGCAACAAGTGTCCATACAAACAATGAAGATGTTACGTTTTGACCAGCTAGATAGAAAGCTTTGCAATCATCTATCAAATCGTCGATGCTTAGACCAGAATCTAGTCCTTGCTCCTTGATAGTTTTAGTATTCGAAGCCAACATCGAACACAACAGATCGCTGGTTTTATCGGTGTCTCTTCCTCTAACGATCTCTTTCTCTTTGGTCTCTATCATAGATTTAAACATAGCCCTCATGTCCTTTTCGGTTTCTCTCAACCTCTTGTTGAACTTTGTTGGTAAAAATCTACCAAAAAAATACATGAAAAAATTTGAGTTAAGTAAACTTAGCTTTTTCATTGTATAAACTAACTATGGTTGGTAAAAAATGTATTTTGAATTACTTGGATCCAGGGATGTAGACGGATCGAATAGCTTGAAGACCGAGATCGATTTGTTCTTGTTGGATTTCGAAGATTTTGATGCCATCTTTGTAGGAAGGACCAAAAGAAGCACGAGCCAACATGTTTCTGGTCAAGTCATGACAATAAGTCCAAGAATCAAGTTCAACTATGCCTTTTGGTGAAGCTACTTTCTCCCATTCTTCTAACATCTCTTTGCAACTTGAGTTAAATGCTGGAAGTATGCTCTGTTTGTTTTAAAATTTTTTTTAAAATATTATATTATTTCATTTAAAATAAAATAAAATAGTACTGTTGGTATACAAATCTTGATATATATACCAATTTATTTATGGATATTTTCATTGGTAAAGATAATATATGACCTTTGTATAATTGTATGTGACTTTTTTACTTTAACATGAAATTAAATGATTTTGTAGAAAAAGTTGATATATTAGAAATTATTGATTTGAAATATGATTTCATCTTTTTGTAATGTGTCTTTTTGGCTTTTTATGTTGTTTCGCTTTTGGACTTTTTAATGTTGGTGGAGTCTAGTTCGTTGGGGACTTTTTTAATCTGTTTGTCCTTTTTTTCTCTTTAAAAACCTTTTTAGTATTTTTTCTAATAATTTTTGAACGTTTTATAGTTTTTTTTTTAATTCTAAAAAATAAAATAATTTTAATTATAAAAATTAGTTGATATAAGATTTTTCGTCTAACAAAAAAGCAAGACAAGACGTTACTCATCTGACTTTCTTTTTCAGAAAAAGAGAATGAAACTGACGAAAAATCTAAAGAATGAGACGAAAATGACGTCCACGAAAATATGTCAGAGTAAGAAAATTAATTATATAAAAAACAAAAAAAAATAGTTAATGGAGTCAAAATGAGCAGTGTAGTGTTTTAATATTCATTTAATTTTACTATAATAAAAATAAATAAAATAAAAAATACCTTCAAATTGTCTATACGAAAAGCAGGATTGAGAATGCTACGATGTTTAGACCATTTAGGACCTTCATGATTAAGAAGACCACTAAGAAAAACATGATTATGTGACCCAATCTTTGGCTTTGGAAAGAGTTCGTGTCTTGACATTATCTCTCGAAGTGTCTCTGGATCCATTACTATCACGTTCGGGTACGGTCCGTACCATGTGAAACACTTCTTCCCTATTTTTATTAGAGTATCATTTTTTGTTAATTTATTAATTAACAAAACACATACAAGAATTATAGATTAAAACAAAACTATTTGATAAGAGTGGCTTTTGATCTATAATTGTAAGCTAGATTTAGATTATGACCCAAAAAAAAAGAATATTAGATTTAGATCTTAACTATACAATTGTGTATACTTAAAATATACATAGTTAAACTCTTTAATATCCCTTACTCTTGAGTCTCTCTGTTATTATCTGTCAAGAAGTTGACCAAATACTAACCAAAATACTTATAAATATTTTTTTTATAATAAATCTAACATAATATAGAAGTCTATTTAAAATCATATTTAGGTTCGCATTTTCTTTTAACCTAAAGAAAAAATTGATAAAATTATAAGCTAAAAAGTTGATGAATCATGTACCATGTTTTAGAACGGTATGATGAAGAAAAGGCATCATGCGAGGGAGAAAATCAGCAGAAAGATGAAGAGGAAGAGAGTGAGCAACTTGGTCCATCTTATTACTTTCTCTCATATCTCCCATCAAAATTCTATAAGAATTCCCTGAAAATCCTTGTTTCTTTAGATATTTCTCAAGCCTCTTTGGTCTTAACCAAACCCAATTCACAGCTCTCCATATCCAATTCATTATCAATATCGAAAAACCGGTTAAAATCGCATTTTTAACTGTAATTATCTCCATAATCTTGATCTATATCAAGAAGAAGAATAAGAGAAAGAGAAAGAAAGAAAGAAAAAGAGACAAAACTATAATGGTGGTGCTTATAATTTCATGAGTTGACTATATATGTTGGAGGCAGCTGTATATCTTTATATATATATATACTAATATATTGTGTATAGTGTGTAATAAAAATGTGATATAGAGAGAAGTTTGTGTATATGTAATGTAATAAATCGCTGTATGTGCAACTGGCAAATGAATTTATAACAAGTTATTTGGTGTATATTTCCAAAAATTTAATTTTGTCTTCCCTTCCTTACGCTATTTGCATGTGGCGTTATTGCATGAAGTATTTACTATTTTTTATTTTATCATTCATTTTTTAGTATTTTATATGATACTAATTCCGTATTTATTTATTTATTTTATCTTTTTTGCGTTTGTTTTTTTGTCGTGATTATCTACGTTATAGAAAGCTAGGAAAGTTCTCACGCAATTCTCACCTTAATTTAATTATTTTATTAATTTATTCTTGTTAATCGTTTTGCTATTGAAAGCAAGAGAATTAAAATGTTATGTTACCAACAAAAAAGAGAAATAAAATGTTTTTAAGCCATATATGCTTAATTAATAGGTCTAATTAATAGCCTTTTAGACCATCTCCAACAGAGAAACCCACAAAATTTCTTAACTATTCGGTAGGGTCCATGAACAGTTGGTTTAAAACAAAATAAAAAATAAAAACGGACCAATCATGGGCCGCCACGTATGCATGAATAGTTAAGATCTGGATCTTAAATAAGAAATATAAGACAGATCTTAACTATTTAGGTGAGCTCCACATGCTAAGATCCCGTTAAGAAACACCATTGGACTTGCTCTTAGCGTCATGTTTAATACATTTTCTCCTTTCAACTTTCATGATTGATATTTAGGTAGATAATTCGAAATTAACCACAAACTTTATAAGAAAAACTTAACAAAGTAACTTTTTGTTAACAACTTAATTAAAAAGGTAATTAATAACCAATTGTAATGTTTTGTTAGTGTTAATCTACTAATAATAACAAAATGAAAAAAAAAACTCAAGGGGTGTGTTGGAGTGTGTTATGTAAAAGTGTCTTTATAAAATTGTATTATTTCGTTGTAAATGTGTCTTTATAAAGTTGTATTCTTTCGTTTATTTACGTAACCGTTTTACAAAAGTCATGTCTTTTAATCGTGACTTTTGATCATGTCTTTTGATTATTATAAATAGAGATTTGTTGAGATTTCTTTGTTAAAATTTCGTAGGGGTGTATTCCGTAAAGTTGTCTTTACAAACTCGTAAATATGTCTTTACAAATTCGTAAATGTGTCTTTACAAACTCGTAAATGTGTCTTTACAAACTCGTAAATGTGTCTTTACAAACTCGTAAATATGTCTTTACAAACTCGTAAAGGTGTTTTTACAAACTCGTAAAAGTGTCTTTACAAACTCGTATTGTTTCGTCGAAAAGGTGTCTTCCAAAAGGTGTCTTTTGATTATTATATATATGTCGTATGACTAATTCCAAATCATTATTTTTAAATTTCTAAAATTTTAAAGACGAAGAAGAAAACCTTATGGTATGATCTTAAACCTCATTTAGTATATTTATTTCTCGTTTTTCATTATTTTTTGTAGATTATTATTTATCCTTTTTATTTTCTTTATTTCGATTTCTTGATTTATTACTTATCATTATTTATTTGGTAGTGTGGTTTGTATTTTATTTGTAAGATTTAGTTTTGTGACTTTAGAATTTAGTTTAAGAAATTTTAAGCTAATTCAATATTTATGGTATTTTTGTAACTATTTCCAAATCTTTTTTTTTAAGTTTCTAAAATTTTAAAGACGAAGAAGAAAACCTTATGATATGATCTTAAACCTCATTTTGTATATTTATTTTTTCGTTTTTCACTATTGTTTGTAGATTATTATTTATCCTTTTTTATTTTCCTTATTTCGATTTCTTGATTTGTTACTTATCATTATTTTTTTGGGAGTGTGGTGTGTATTTTATTTGTAAGATTTAGTTTTGAAACTTTAGAATTTAGTTTAAGAAATATTAAGTTAATTTAATATTTATGGTATTTTTGTAAAAAGAGTTTTTTCAACGGTGTTCAAAGAAAAAAACAATGAATCATGTTAGTTTATTAGTGAAATAAAATTTGATTACAATTTATTAATTGCCCAACTTTTAATGTGTGTTCCGTTAAATGGTGGTCTAACTTAAAATAATGAAAAATTAAAACATTTTATCTTAATCAATTCATAACTATTTTTCTTTATCAATTTAGACTAATAAACTAAATTTATTTATACCTCTCTAACATATTAAAAAAATTAATCAGATAAATTTTATCATAAAAAATTTAAAGTAAAATTCCAATAAATTTAACAAAACTTAATAATTTTGATGACAATTACCAAAAATACCATTAAAAATTATTTTCTATAGATGTATTCACATATAGAGTATTAATATAAAAATATTTTATTTTAGTTTAAAATCTTGAAAATTAAACCCTAAATCTTCAAAAGTAAATCTTACCTACTTCAAAATTAAATTTTAAACGCTAAATAGTTAAACCAAATGAAAAATGACCGTCATCTTGTTTGTTTTGTTAAAAACATAGATTTTTGATATCTTACTAACGCAATTTGATAAAACGATTTAAAATATGAGTAAGTGTCGAGTATTCTTAACATATTTATTTGTAGTAAAGAAAAATGATGTAAGATTTTTTTTTTTAAAATTGTGACAACATTTTTGAAGTTAAAAATATTGTTACGAGGTTTGTATGTTTGTGATTGAGTTTTATTTAAATCTAATTGCAAGTTTTACACTTTTAAAATAAGCTGATGTATATAGAATATTGAAATTTTAATGATTATGGATTATCTAATATATATGAATAAATATACTAATTAGTTTAGATTTATGAATTTTTAAAAAATATTTTACGTATTCTAGCTCACATGCGATATCAGCTCCCGTGCGGTATTATTTTACGTCATGCGATATCAGCTCCCGTGCGATACCGCACGGATACTTACCTAGTTTTATTTAATAGCAAAACAAACAAAAAATAAAGAAACAGGTGGCGTTGTTCTTTGGAGACGATGAATAGCAATGTCAACTATGTAACGAAAACGCATGTGATATATAAATTATAGTATAAGATAATGTTTTTTTCGTCCAACCACATCAATTAATTTTGAGTTTTATTAGTATATAAATATAATGCCAATTACGCGTAAGCTAGGGTCATTAACCCCCTTTTTCACTAATTAAATTCCACGCACGACAAAATAGACCTAACGTCTACGGGTGTTGTTAGGTTAATTAAAATACTTTTAACGTAAATGTATTTTGATTAACTTATTTTTTTTTAGTAATTAAAAACTAGACTAGACTTGGAGGCAACAAAATTTCTTGTCGCAAAGTTTAACATAAAAGTCTTATAAAGTAAAGAAGTCTATTACTAATACTACCTGAAATTTATTTGATGTAAAGTGTAAACAGAAAATAAATTGATAAAGGTAATGAAGATGTTTTTAATAATACATGGTTTATTGAAAAATATTGGTATTATTCAACAAGCGGGTGCGATTATATGTCGTCTTTTATGCAAATTTATATGTGGATACAATTTTAGTTATTTATTGATTTCGACTTTGTAACAACTAACAACATATTTGGGGGAAAAAACTAAGAGCAGAGAGTCATTAAATCAATAAATCTCTCCAAAACCTATTATTTGTGTCGTTTGTACATAATAAAAGGGATTTTGAGTGGAAAAAAAAGAGGGGATTTTGTTGTATTAATTTAGGGAGAATATAACGACTCTTATTTAAAGACAAATCAAGAATGTGTATATATTGATATTCACATAAAAAACAAAAGTTGGTTAGAGATAAGAAAGTATTCCTAAATTTTCTTGACTTTATTCTAATTACCGTGTAAACTGAAAACAATATTGACTTTAGTTTAATCAAAAAGAGAAGAAAAAGTTTTTTTTTAATCAAAGAATCAATTTCAAGAAAAACAATCATCACATTTGTCAATTCAAAAAGTTAGAAAACGAGGGAATTTTCTTCTAATAAAAAAGTTTACGTGATGCATACTCTTCAAAAATTATATGGATCCTATCATTCTAGAGACTCATGTTAACAAATTAAATAATAAAATATCTTGACTGTAACATTTAAATTTTGTAAACCTTTATTTGCTTACATTATTATTTTCCCCGAAAATTTTAGTTTTTATATTAGTTATAAAACCCCAAAAAAAAAAAAAGTATTAGAGGAATTCACAAAACTAAACCCTTTCTTCCTTTTCTTTACAAAACTATACTTAATTCAATTTTTTCACATATTTAACACCATTTCAAGCCGGCTAACGCTCAGACACAGATGGATAGCTCTGAGATGCTTACTTTAAAAGAAGTATTGGAACTATTTGCGCAAGAGAATGAGTTGATGTTCAAACCGAAACCGAATAGAATGCAGAATGGTCTTGCAGATATATGGGTTTGGGAATGTGAGTGTGACTATAGACTCAGTGAATCAGAAGCTGTTAGGCTCAGAAAAGTGGAGACTGGTACCTTTTTTAACTCCTGATGACTTATTGAGGATTTCACAACAATGCAAAACTGTCTCTGGTAAACGACAGTTAAAACTTTTTTCATACTACTATTTAAGGTTCTCATGTATATACTTACCTTTAATCTTAAACACATTTTCCCTGTTTATTATATTTTGACTTTTTTTTGTAAATAACAAAACTCGACATCCTTTTTTCTTGCTTTCTCCAAGCAATTTGTAGCAGCAGGTAGATATTAATAATACAACATGGAATACTTATCGATACCTACACAAACGTTTTTGAGAGCAACCACAAGATAATTGATCAATCACCAATCTTCTGCTCCTTTAGATACACCCAGAATCACAGCGATAGTTGCAAGAATAGCCTGAAAGTGTTGTTTATACATGAATCCATCATTTATTACAGAGTCCCATGAGAATATAAAGAGAGATTAAAGAATAACTTACAGCGATGGTGCAAGCAATGTATCCTGGCTTCTCCCTGTGATCAACCTTTCCAACTATCATGATGAACATTCCGATGTACCAAGGGATTGCTCCAAGGAAGAATCCAACTATGAAACTTTTTAAGAAAACCATACAAAAACTCTATGAGATACCGAACAAGCAAGATCTTGGTTGAAAAACGCTAAGTGTAGATAGTTTTACAGCCATGTGAAGAGAAAGAGAGATATATAAACTTTTGAGCTTGTGGGTTGAAGTAAAAGAGCTTACAAGAACCATCCAAGACCGATTCCACAGCAAGGAAGACGGCGTTGTCTTGGTCTCACAATCACAGGTCTTCCTTCGGCAACACCATGGACTGAAAATAAACAAAAAAACAATAATGAGTGGAAACACACAAGAACTGATAAACATACATAGATTCATGATCTTCCCTTGAACATGGAGCAAGAAATAAGAAGAGAGAATGAGACATTACAGAACCTACCTTACAGATTATGGTACAAACCAAGGTTCTAGAACTCGCTAGGCGCTACGCGTGCGGGCAGCGAGGGCCTAGCGCCTAGCGAAAAAATCGGAGATTTTTCGGGGTTTAATCGGAGAGTAATTTTAGGATAAATTTATATTTTTAAATATTTTTTCGCTTTATATTGATTTTTTATTATCATTTATAATGTTATTAAACTCTAAAACTAATAATTTATCAAAAAATAATAAAATTTAAATCTAAATGATCAAATTAGTCAGAAAATAGTCAAAAATTAACTAGATTATGCGAAATTTTATAGAATTAGACGTCGTTATTTAAGTCATTAAATTTACGCGGCCAAAAACTTAATCGACGTGGATGAGCACTGAGTAGCGGAAACTCGGGGGAGTAATCGGCTAGGCGAGCGAGTTTTAGAACAGAGGTACAAACCAAAAAAAAAAACACCAACAAAACTATAGCTAGAAACTCAAAAAGCTCTAAACTTTAAAACCTATTTCACTCAAAAAGTTATACCATCAAACATTGTTCTTTTATAAGCTAAATTGGGTTCAATTGCTAAATCAAACACCATACTGTGAACAAATTATAAAGACAAGATCCTTTATTATCTCCATCAAATTTAACCAAAATTGAAACCCGGAGCTCCCAAATCTGAATCGGTATTATCCAATTTTGAGGAAGAGAAAGCTACCTGGAACAGTTTGATAACCATGTGGGTAATGAGGAGCGGCGGAATCGTAAACTCCCGGCGGCGCAGAAGGTTGAGGAAAACCAGTCACCGGAGCTGAATTTTGCGGCGGCGGCGGCGGGTAATTGGAAACACCTTGAAACGTACCGTATTGATGATGAGGATGTTGATGTTGGGTGCCTGCTTCCTCTGCAAATCCTCTGCTTTTGTCTTCTTCTCCTCCTCCTTGACCCATCTTCTTCTTCTTCCTTTTTCGTCTAGATCGCAATTTCTGAATTCAATGATGGGAACGAGAAAAGTCTTTCTTTGTTGTTTGATTATTTTTTATTATTATTTGCTTATTGACCCTATATTACGTGTTTCTTACAATTTGGACCCTCATTTATTGATTATGCGTTTATAACCACCGACTGCAATGTTCTAACTACGATTAATTTCAATTTTTTTATTGTCGACGTGTTATATATCAAAATTTTATTATTCAATCGAAGCTTTGAGTTCTTGGGAAGGATTGCAAAATTAGCTAATTCTTTCTCCCCACTAATTATCTAATGTTCTTAACCATTATAGTTTTGTTGTGGGTTCAATATAAATAAATGGACGAACCGTTGGGTCCTAAAGCCTAAGAGAGATATCGGCTCATCCTTAATATATTTTCATTCATCCAGTTTACAACGAGTTTCACGTTAATATATTTTTCATCTAACAAATCAAAAATGAATATTTTAACGGTCTTCAATAATTTTCTTGATTTATTTTGGTCAACTATCAACTTCTTTGTTTAGCTTTAATGTTACTTTTCATGAGTTGAATTTGTTTTCTCTTTTAATTTCCAGCCTCAAAAGGAAAATACTTTATATTAAAGAAAGAAAAAAAAACTAGTAACACAAAGATCAACAAATTTGTATGGTTTATGCTTCACAAAACATGAATTAGCATCAAGAAACAAAATAAAAAAACTCCATTACAGAACTATGTATCATCAAAACATAGTGAAGATTATATATATATACACATATATGTTTGCAACATTCTTTCTCTCATGATACAAAGAATGAATAAATCTATGGGATTAACCATTTACAAGTAAAGAATGATCAAAGAAAACATGAGAAGAGAAGAGTATTGTTTAATGATAAAAGAAACAAACCTATTTCTTTAACAAGCACAAATATCATGAGAACAATCTTGTCCACAATCATCAACAATGGAGTCAGAGAATCCTCCTTGTTGATTCGAGACCGCAACGATCATAACCTTCACATCATGTTCTGGTTCAAGAAGAGTCTCCCTAAGGCACATCAAGTCCTGGTTTGTCTCTGTCATGAAGCCATAAAGAATAGTGAAGCAAGTGAAACAAGAAAACACTAAATTAATCACAAACAAAGCGATGCAAAAGATCACAATTATAGTATTGTAAGCATCCATACTTTTTGTAAACTGATCATTATGTTTGGTTTACAAAAATCAAAACTACAAGAAAAATGTGGAGCCAAAGCAATATTTGTACATATTGATTAAGTCTTTAATGGTCCCCTTTCTACAGATATAAAAGGAAAGCTTAAATATGAATGTGTTATGTTGGTTTTACACCTCTTTTTATAAGAAAGTATAATAATATAATATGAGGTGGAGAAAAGATTTTTCAACAGATAAAGGTTTGTCTCTTTCTTTCTTTCCTTTTCCACCAAATCTGTTTGTTACTTATTTTTTTCATAATTTGTTTATAATACTATATAGTACACATATCTAAATTCTAAAGAACTTTATAACTATAATTTTAACAGAAATATAAAAGAGGAACATAACATATGAGAAGATAATATCACCAGCTGTCTATTTCAGTGACCAATTCAAGATGTTTTATGAAATAGATGTTAACATTCAATATGTAGCATAATCAAATAATTTTTGAAGATTTCTTAATTAAGATGTAAAACATCCATAAATTTATAATTAGTTAGATAGACTTGTTCTTCTACTTATCTCATTCACCATAAATTTCAATTATATTGGACAACTATGAGTGGTCTAAAAGCCATTAACAAAACAAATATTATAATATGAAAGAGCTTTAACACATTACCTGATTTTATAATCCTTGACAAACTCTTGAAAATTTTATAGTTGGAAAGAGACTTGTAAACACACAAATAATTGACATTTGATCACACAAGTCAACACATTGGTAAAAACATGACAAGCCTAAACCAAGAACATGTCAAAAGAATTCTGTAAAATATATAATATAAAGTTTTAGAAAAGAGATTCAGATGAGTAAGGCAGAGACATCATATAGAAAAACACACAGAGAAACACCAACAGCTTATAGAGCTGGGCACTACTCTTGTCTCATATTCAGCCATTACTGTTTTCTTCATAATCCCAAAATTTGAGAAACAATACAAATTTATATAAAAAGAAAAGATAAATGCATAAAGCTTTGATTCTCTGAAAATCCTCTGTTTCTGTATATCAGTTTCAAACTATTAAGTTCTTGAATCGTGTCAACGACTTTTAGTTACTGTTTGAAGCTGCGATTACTGAACTTAAGAGTTTGAAACAGATGCAGAGGAATCTGATAAAATTAACATTTGTGCCTGAACAAAAGCACAGAGATATTACATAAAGACAAAAACTTTCGACAAGGGCACTTGAGTTAAGTATCCCTTATGTGATCTAAACATGTTTAAAAATCATGGGGGGGGGGGGGGGGGGGGGGGGTTCTAAAACAGAACTAGTCCTCTCTAGTTTCTACTACCAGTTATGTTCATAACTGTAAGTTTGATCCTGACCGTTATTATAACCCATGTACGTCTCATAATCTACATACACACTCTGCTGGTAATAATCGTGGGTAGATGATGTTGATGGCGAAGAATCCACCACTACCGTGTTGCTGTTATTTGTTTCTTCCTCGACGAAATACCTGGTTTCGGGTTTGGATCCCGAGAACATTCTGCAGGCCACGGTGTTGTGTGGCGATGGCTCAACGACGTTGTGGTATAAGTTATTGAAGATGGAGAATGGAGAAGAAGAGTCCACGGCGTGGCAAGCATCTGTGTAGTCTATGTTGCTGAAAGAGTCTCTGGTTGATTCTGTTGTGAAAGAAGCTTCGTCTGAGCTCGTGAAGAGAGACCATTCGCTTGATGATGACTCTGCGTAGTTGTGGTCTGATCTCGGTTTGTAGAAGTTAACAGGTTTCCTCTGTTCCTTCATCTCGTTTCTCGGTTGCAAATGCCGAGCCTGAGCCTGAGCTTTTCCATTGTGTTCTCCTCTCTGAGGACGCGGATAGGACCTGCAAAAATTCAATTTTCAGAAGCCATGACCTTCGAATGCAGAAAAAACATTAGATTCTTACCTCATGTAGAACAACATATAAGCTCCTTCAGACATAACTTGAGTCATTGGTACTCGATGAATCTGCAGAGGTTTCAAAAGAAAGATGCACAAGTTTATTAACTGTTTGACTTGGAGGAAGAGAAGGATGGAAATCGATTTTTACCTCGGAATCATCGATTCTGAACCAATTGCCTCTCAAGTCTTTGACATAAGAAATGTAATGACCCGAGAAAGATGCGTTGAGAGTATCCAAGTGAACTATAACAGCGTAAAGCATATAAAGCGGAGGAACATCTCCGGTTCTTGTCATGAAAGGTATCATGTCCAGCATTTCAGGGAAACTTATACATTTGTTTATTTTCCCGTATCTTCCTTCCTGCATATACACAACCTTTAAAAGTAAATACAAGAATCGAAAGTGAAAAACAGAGTAACCGAAGAGTAAACCGTGTAGTCTAGTAACTGTGATACCTGGAATCTCTTGAGAACAATTGTCAGAATGTTTGGTGCTTCATGAATGCTCAGCTCTTTTCTTGCTTTAACATACCCAGCACACCTTTTTGAATGTATTTTGTTCACAACATTACCATTTAGTTTCAATAATACAGAAGGAGGACAAGCAAATTGGGTTTAGGATCTAACCTGCTGCATCGATACATATTTTCCCCATCGAGATCTTCTGGTCTAGTAAACTGAGTCAAGGCATCTTGAAGAGATTCTACCCAACCGTATATCTCTAATGTGAGATCCATGATATTCTCGTATCTTTCTGATTCATGACCACACCTCAAGCATTTCACCTGGTGTTTTTAGAAAAAGAAAGCAGCAGAAACAATGAGATGAGTAAAGTCAAAGTAGAAGTAGGGTCATGAGTCGGGAGATATAAACACCTTTGAGCGGAGACGTCCACCAAACATATGCTGAACTAAAGTTGTTTCTTGCAGTCTTGGATCCACTTTAGTCTCACCTCCAAGTCTCTCCAAACATATGGATTGCATAGAGGCAACCAAAAGCCTACACCCAAGTCAAAAGAGTATGGTGATTTCATGAAAAAACAGCATTAAACTGTAAAATGCAGCCATAAATTCAAATCTGAAAGGACTACGAAGAAAAACCTTAAGAACTCATGAGCATCTTCTTGACTCCCATTGCCAATCTGGCAATTTATACTTCGCATGTGTGAGAGAATTCTGCTAGCCGAAAGTGGACCACCAGATTCCCTAAGCATCATTACATGTTGCTCAAGTTCACACATAAGACACCAATCTTTCCCAGAACCTATTGCGAAAGAATAACATAATCTTTGTCAGAAGACAGTAAACTAAACCTATAATAATATATGCCACAAGATTGACTGGGAAAAGCATTACATGATCTTGAATGTGATCGTCGCAGCAAATAAGCAACGAGTGGTTTTGTACATGTTAAGGACTGCAAGACAGCGTTTGCATAGCAACTGGAGAGGAGTAAATTAAGGAAGTATATAGGACACTTATACAAAAGGGATCTTCATTTTATACAAATAATCTCTATTTTGCACTTAAACAAACTAAAAGGAAGTAATCGAGACAATACCTGTTTCCGCAATTTACAAGGCCCCTAGGTGATATGTCATACACTTCACACTGGAAGAATTTCAGAAATTCCTCGTATGGAAAAAGCATCTGAAATATAAGAGATATTAACTCAGAAAAGTAGGAAACAAAATGAACAAAACTGCATGTGACAATAATATCACCAGGGAACTAACTTTCAGGTTCTTATGCCGATCATCATGCTTTGTAGAACTTCTTAAACCCATCATTTTCATTATTCCCATGGTTGAGGGGATGCCATTGCTTTCTTTAGCAAAGCATGTATCCTTAGACTTAACAGTCTCTGGATAATAGATACAAACATGAGATATTACTACAAAAGAGTTCTTATGTTAAGGCAAAATCACAGAGACACTCACTTGGCACTGCACCGACTTGTCCCTTCTTAATTGTCTCTGTGCATGATTGTTCTCCAGATTTGGGCAGTGGTCCTGTGCTGCCCCCTATTTAATTTAATCAACATTAGAAGATACAAATCTCAAACTATATCAGTCTCAACAAGAGTAAAAATTCTAAGCTTGGAATTAGGCCTCACCTTTTGCAGGAACTTGTGCATTTGGATAACCAAAAGAGCTTCTTGCTCGCATACTGGTTTCGTTTTCATGACTTCCGTGCATACCACTTACAAAAGTTTGTCCATTCATTTGCATATAAGAATTGTCAACAGAATGTCTTCTAGGATTTGTTTCCACAGCACCAGTGTCGCTTCTTGACTGCAAACAAAAACACCAGATCCAAACTTCAACTTTTCAAGCATTGTGTCAACTTTTAGCAAGAACGCATAAGTGTTTTGCATAATTAGCACAGTAAGATAAACGTCTAAGAACAGCTTACCTTATGTTTAGAGTGACCTTTCTTGTTATCGTCACCAACACAAGCAGGTTCACCAATAGATGAGTCTTGGTTGAAATTGGAAGAATCGTGTTTTCCTACGCTTTTTCTCCCTTGCGTGTTGACTCGTGGTGTGATATCTATCTGAGAGATACCCACGCTTGCAAATTCCACAGAGTTTTTTGAAGTCTTCTTCTTCGCCGTCTGCTTAGTATTGTTACTATACAATGTAGAATCCATGCCATGGTCATGCAAAACAGAATCATTCTCAAAGGAAACCTTCTCAGACGAAGAAGAGCAAGTCTCCACTGGGACACATGCATCTTTATGAGCTAACCTCCAGTGAATTATTTGGCACTTCCCGGAGCTGCAAATGTCAAGAAACAGACAATCATGGGTTACGGTGTAACTCTATCTGGACAAGAATATCGTTTAAAAAGTGCAAAGAGACCAAAAGAAAACCGTATTTGAAATAGAAATAGGGTGGAGACATACCAGTATCTAACGGATTTGCATCTCGAGCAACGTGTCTTAGCAGGACCAAGACACTTTGCACAGACATGTAACTCGTTGTTATTGAAAGGAACCACAACTGGGACACCACATGTAGTAGCCACTGAATCAGATCTCTTCTCAGCTACAGCCTCACTCACACCAGCCACAAAATCGGCTCTTACAGCACCACTCGCAGCAGGAGCAGTCTTGGTTCTCAAAGGCCTATTGTCAGTAACTACATTCTCAAATCTACCCCTATCCGCATTAGTTACGGTCTCAGCTCTCAAAGCTTCTTCAGCTGCCATCTGAGCTAGCAAGTTAGCGTTCACTCTTTTTTCAGAGATGTCACTCCATTTTCCTAACAATATGTAAGCTACAACAGGAAGTACAACCAAAACCAGGAACAATATTGGTATGTCCGCTCCCCTTGGTTCGAGCATGTCCTTAGACACGCATTCATGACCCGGTTCACACTTCTGAGAGTCTCTTGAAACTACATGAACTCAGAAAACCATAAATTCTAAAATCACAGTAGCTACTGAGTTTTTACCCTACTTAATCACTTGGACGATGAATAGCACTGCAATCAAAAACACCAAACGAATTAGTTCAGTTTCTACTCTCATTGTTCACCAGAGAAAACATGTTAGCCTAAGAGTACTAAAGAACTTCATAGATTGATTCCCATAGAAAAATCACACGCGAAACCGTTACTACTCATAAACCATAGAAATAGGGAATGATGCATAAAAATCCACAGAAAACCCTCTACTTTCGCATCACATTTAGCCGAAAAACATACTTTCTACAAACCCATCTGATGTAAAGATTCAACAGAGCTAAACTTTCATAGATTCTTATAAACAAAAAAATTACCTATAATCTCTCAACAAACCCAACAAAACACAATAAAGCACCCAACTTTGGAACACAGGTGTACTAAATCTCCGATTCAAAAGAAAACTAGTAAGAGACGAGCCCTAAAGATCCCAAATTTCATAAACTAATTTGACTAAACACTAGCGATCCAAGCTCAAATCCGCACGAACCCTAGCTCAAGAACAAATTTGACTAAGAGACCGTTCCTATATAAGAGGATAAAGATTCAAGCTTTATAAGAATTTGAGCAATACCTTGTTTAAGCGAGATGAAAGCAGGAGCAAGGAAACCCTAATTTCACCCTTTTTTTATTATCTTCAGAGCTCGAGAGGAAAAAAAAGATGCTTTGGTTCCTCGAATGGGTTTAAGACACAAAAACAGTCTCTTTGTCTTTCTCTCTTATTCTCTCTCTCTCTCTCTCTCTCTCTCTCTCTCCTCGGCCCGTGTAGGATATTATGCTCTTCGTCTTTCAAGTTTTTTTCACACTCTTTTCTTTGCGTACTCTCTGTCTCTCTCCGTCCTTCACGATGCTGTTTAAAAAAGGAAAACTAAACTTATAACCAAATTATATAAAGTAGACAATTAATTGGTTACTAATTTAATTTAGGGCTAATTTGGAATATATGATAGTAAATATCGGATTATTTCTTTATATAACTAGTAATTAATGTAAGAGAGGAATTGATTATGTAAGTTAATTCTACTAAGTACCAAATTTACAAAAAGGAAATTTATTAAGTCACGTTAGATTTCTTTTTACTATGTATGTAATGTAAATTTTCTAAAAGTGTGATAATGACTTGTTGAAAAATCTAAACCAATATCCGGTGGTACTAATCTTACCAAAAAAGAATCTTACTTTTTTTTTTACAAACGAATTATAAACCATAAAATATTTACAAAAAATTCGGACAAAAAGATATATACAAATTTTAATAAATTTTTCGGATCAACAAAGAATGAAAAATTATATGCATAATTTTCTTAAATATTAGGGAAAGCTTCCATCAATATCAAACGATATCTAGTAATAGCCATCCGTCACGTGGCGATTAGCTATTTGATATAAACTTGTCAGGGGAAAACGGGTCCCACATATCGTACGATTCATCTAAAAAAAGGTGAAGTGATATGAGTCTCACATCTCCAATCCAGACCGTTGGATATTCTTACATACAGACTTTTAATTACAACAACAAAATTTTAAAAAAAAAAGTTAGGTAGAGACCTCATATCACTTCACCTTTTTTGAGATGAATCGTACCTCATATCATGAGCACGAGTTTAAGCTACCATTTTTTTTTTTGTCGTCTAAAATATATTAGAAACTTTCGAATTACAAGGATGGAATACGTTTTGGAACTCGTTTTTGGAACACAAGAAACGACTAATTATCCCGATAATGGAACACGGGTAGAAATCGCAAACAAAAGCCCACATATGGGAGTCAAAAGAAGAGACAAAAGGTTTAAAATCCTACGGAGAAAAGATAACTACTAAAGGAAACATAAGACTTCAGATCTCCACAATAAACCGCTGAACCAAAACAAACCACGAACTTGCTACAAACACCGGGTAAGTCGATACTGAGTCAAAGAACATGGTAATAGAGGTGGTTCTGAGTTCGATCCCATATAGGCATCCGAAACAGAGACCTCACCAAACACCAGCAATGACAAAAGACCGTAGGAGTGCAGAAGGAACATGGAACAAGAGAAACACAAACTCGACTACCACGAAGAGCCTAAGCTCCTAGCTCGAAACAAAGCTCAAAGAGACAAACCTTGAAACCCAAAGGAGGACAAGTCTGGAAAGATCACCAACTCTTACACGCGGACACTCGCAAATTCGCCTTAGTCATCTACAGACAAAAGACAAATCACCTCCTCGCAAGAGAAGAGCTGAAAATCGAACCCACTGCTTCGCCTTAAAACTTCCTCCAAGTCTCCGAAAAAAACAAAAGAAGCCTAGTAGATGCCTCCACAGCGAGCAAATGTCAAACCAAAACAAGCCCCAAAAGAACCTTCGATCTAACTAAAATATTAAGCCAACAATAGCAATCTCGCCTAATCTAAAAGATCACAAGCTTAAAATGAACCGAAGCAGAAACAAATCTCCAGAAACTAAGACAAAACTTTAACGAAACTCAATCAAGAAGAAACACAAAAAGAAACCAAACAAGGGCTTCACGAGGAGGAAAAAGAGGAAAAAGCTCCTAAGAGAACAACAGAGACACGACAGCGACGAACGAACAAGCTCAGATCCATAGATCCAAACACTCAAAAGATCCAACAGATCTGAATCCATAAGGTCACATCTCAACAAAATACTCTCAAGATCCAAACGCTCCATTCTCGAGCTATCTCCACGCTTCACCAACCAAAGAAGATCTAAACTGAGGAAGAAAATCTAAGAAGAAAGACAAAGGGTGTGACCGACGCCGGCGCTGTGTGAGCCACCACGCGCCGGTCACGCGAAGGAAGATTTTGGTTCTCTCTCTAGCGGCGCCTCTTGTTCTCGCACCCGAGTTTAAGCTACCATTTAAATCATTATTTACATTACAACACTTCATTATATAAAAAACTAGTTTTGTGGTCCGTGGAACCAGACGGAAAAATTTAATTTAAAATACTTATAAATTTTGTTGTTGTAAGAATTAGTTAAAATTATAGATAAAAAATATTATTTAACCATGTAATGTTATATCTATCCACAAAGCTAAATTAAAGCATTATATTTACTATATATCTATCGAGATTATTAATTTGTTTTATAAGTAATTTACATATGTTTATTCGAACTATTGTTGAACTCGTATTTATTTATTTTAAGTAGAGAAAACTTCTCGCATTTTCAATCAACAACCGTATCTTCTTTTTTTCTCCACCTAAAATATTAGTTTAATAGTAAAAGAATTTGGAAATGAGGTGAGTTTGTGGAGGCTAATAAAACTCTTTCCTTAATTTCGAAAACCTCACGTAATGTGACGGTTACATGATATTTCGAATCCCAAGATAAAACCGCATAATTCTTATGATTCGCAGCATTCGAAACCATAAACTTTTGAACATTATCCTTGTGCTACAAGGAAGAAAAAAATAATGACACAAAATGTTTGAAAACTGTTGGATATTTTCTCCTTATATAGGAAAGGAGAATGCAAGAGTTTTTAGTTTCACCATGTAGTCCATAATACTACTATTACTCACATTTAACATATATTAAAGTCAAATTTGGTGGTTACACAATTGATTAATACAATCAATTATTCATTTAAGAAGAAAATTTTTATTTGACCAAATTTTAACTCTTTTTATTGTTAGATTTATTATTTTCTTAGAAAAATTTAATTTTTCATCCCATGAAAATTATAACACTTTGATCAAAATAAAATATACGTAATGATGATGGTGTCATTTATTCATAAAGGCATGCTCAATACTTTTTTATATAGTAGAGGAGGATGAAGAGTCTTTGGTTTCACCTTGTAATCTATAACATCACCATTACTCACTTAATATATATCTTTACGTAAAATTTGGTGGTTACAAAAGTAATAAATCAGTTATTAATTCAATTTAAGAAAAAAAATTTATTTGACCAAAAAAAAATATATGTTGTGATGGTGGTGTCATTTATTCATAATAATTATACTTATTATATAAAAATTATTTCTTATTTTTTGTTTGTTTAGAAATAGATTATTGTTTATTTTGACATCTACAAAATCATGTAAATCATTTGTCATAAATTAAAAAACATACAAAAATAAGTTGACATTTATTTTTGATTTTTTGAGAGAGGTAATGAAACTTTTTATCGAAGATGAACTATAAATTATATATATATATATATATATATGAAACTCATGTGAATCGTATGTAAAAAACTAAAAGAAACACAATAATTTTTTTTGCATTTATTTTTGACTTTTAAGAGAGACTAGATACGGACCCGCACGTACGTGCGGTTTATCTTTTTCTAATTTTTAAATAATAAGATATATTGGCAAATTTATATATTTAAAGTTATTTGGTAAATCATATATTAAAAAAGTCAATTTTAATTATAAGTTTGTGGTATTTTGTGTCATAAAGTAAATGAATATATTGTAAATTTTTATGTTATTATGATGATGACCCGAATTATATGTTTGTGATCTCGTAGATTATAATAACTATATCTCATAAACTATGTTTGATATTTTCCAACCCGTCACAAAAACTACACATATATATTATACATAAACTAAAATTGATTTTAGTCTCATAACAATTATCATTCGTGATTTCAATTTCGATTTGTGATTTTTAATGACCCGTTACAAAAATTAAAATATGTGGAGATCATAATTGTTATTCATATTTGATGTTAAAAATTTGAAATCTACAATTATTCCTAGATTCAATTCTGAAATTAATTCGTAAAAATTATTTTACTTTATTAATAAATTATTTTGTAATTAATTTTTTAGATATTATTATTTGATTTATTATTTTTAAACTTTTGAAATTGAAAATGTTTACTTTTTATTTTGATATTAATAATATTTTCCTTTTTTAAAAAATAATTTTGTTTCTTTTTTTGTTTCCTATTTTAATGTTGAAATTAATATGTTTTCCTTTTTTGTTTTCTTTGAATTGAAATATAACATAAGTTATATTGAGTGACAACATTGTAAATATATTTTTTTTTGTCCTTTTTACAAAAATATTTGTCTTTTAATAGTTAAGATATTATAAGCCATTTAATTGATTGTTTTCTAATATATTCTAAGATTTTATGTTCAATGTTAATTTAAATGCGATTTTAATATTAGAAATTTAGAAAATCTGTGATTTTTTTTTTTAAAAGTAAAGATTTGATTTTATATTGTTTCCTAATTTATGGTTGTGATATTATTTTTTCCTAATTTATTGTTTCCTGATTTGAATTTATTGTTTCCTGATTCTAATTGGGCCTAGTGGGTTTTGTTGATAAATAAACTTTGTAAAAAACGATGTAGTTTTATTTTTTAATTAAATCATAGGTTATATAGTTTTTATACAATGGCATTTCATTGTAATTATCAATTTTTTTTGTCTTTTTTGCAAAAATGTTTTCCAATTAATAATATAGATAAAATATAATTATTTAGTAAATATATATATATATATATTAAAAACTCCTACGTCGATATGGATTATATGTTTGTGGTATCTATTTAATAAAGTACATGAATATATTGAGTGTATTAAACATAAAATTATGAATCATATTTTGAATGTTTTGATATTACGAATAAATTTTAGCTATATCCTTTAAAATTTTGTATGATATTTTTTGACCCGTTATAAGCACTATATATATATATATATATCATCTACTACATATATACATATATATATATATATATATATATATATTTATCATAATAATTTGATATGTGATATTTTATGACCCGTTATAATAATTTAAAATATTTTAAATTCATGATCTTTATTCGAATTGAATTGATGAAATATTTGATTATTCAACATCTAAATACATATTTAGATTCGTAGGTAAAATTTATCTTACAATTACTATAAATTTAAATATATTTATGAATATCATAATTTCGGAATTAGTGATTCGCATTAATCTCGTTGTTTTATACTTTAAAAACATATAAATTATGATTTTTTAGATATTAATTATTCTTAGAAATGTTTTTTTTTTCGTTTTTGGTGTATATTCTTATTTCCATTTTTGGTATAGAAACTTAGATTTTTTCGAATTATTATTTTCGAAATATGATTTTTGTTTTTTGTGTAGAAATATTATTTTCCATTTTTCGTAAACAGAAATTTAATCGATTGTTGTTTACGTATTTGTTTATGTATTTTCCAAAAATTTTGTTTAAATAAATAAAAATTTGAATAGTTGTTTCCACATTTTGTGTCTTTTTATTATGTCTTTTCTTTTTTTCATAAATCCTAATAAAAACAAATTGAAGCATAGGTTATATAGTGTCCTTTTTCTAAAAATGTTCCTGAATTAATAGATAAGATATAAAATAAACAATTTTTGGTTGAAAATAAACTAAGAAAATACACATGTCAATAAATGAATGTGACACTTGTTGTGTTGTCAGCGAAAGTTACAAAAAAAACATCTTGTCATATTATATCACTATTATATAAGATGTTATAAATTCCATTGTTTTGAAAGAGATTGATTTTGTAAAGAAATCATCAATAGTTTGTTTTAATAATCTATTAAAACCATATAATATAATTGGGCTCGGTCCGTTTATTTTAGGCCCGAATTCGAAATAGGGCCCATGACTGATATTTATTGACGGTGGTGCATAAGAGAAAGTTCTATTTATATTTGGAGAGAGAGACTAAAAAGACACGAAAAAGATAATTTCCTTTTTTTTTGTTTTGTTCTGCGATTTTGTTTAGAGGAAGAAGAAGCTCGAGGAGGAAGAAGAAGAGAGAAGCGACGCCATGGGAGAACGAAAGGTGCTTAACAAGTATTACCCTCCGGATTTCGATCCGGCGAAGATTCCTCGTCTCCGGCGACCAAAGAACCAGCAGATCAAGGTTCGTATGATGCTTCCCATGAGTGTACGATGCGGCACCTGCGGAAACTATATCTACATGGGAACCAAATTCAATTCTCGTAAAGAAGACGTCGTTGGCGAGGTAATTGAATGAAAACCCTAACTTATATCTCTCCTCAGATCGTAAAATTGAAAAAAACGATTTCAGATTTAGGGTTTTTTAGGGTTTTGAGAAAAATCGAGTTTTAGTTTTGGATTAGGTGATAGAGAAGCTAGTTTCTAGTTCCTGTATAACTAAGCACGATTACTAGGACTAAAAGAGATGCCTTTTTGCCATAATTAGTTTCGTTGTGCTTTGAATAGTGTTTATTTGTGTTGTTTTTTGTATCTAATTCATGTGGTTTTGTTACTATGTTGCAGACATATCTTGGGATTCAAATCTTTAGATTCTACTTTAAGTGCACAAAGTGCTCTGCAGAGCTTACAATGAAGACTGATCCACAAAACTCTGACTATATTGTTGAATCCGGGGCAAGCCGAAACTATGAGCCATGGCGTGCAGAGGACGAGGTAAGGACTTTCACACATTTAGCTTTTGAGGGTTTTGTTTAGTTGTTGTGCTTGATATTGATGTACACCTGTTACCTATTTTACTATGTTTTGTTTTGTATAGGCGGTAGATAAGGATAAACAGAAGAGAGATGCAGAGGAGATGGGAGACGCGATGAAGTCTTTGGAGAACAGAACTTTGGATTCTAAAAGAGAAATGGACATTATCGCCGCTCTCGATGAGATGAAATCAATGAAGGTTTGAGAAAGTTGCCTCTTGGTCTATTTGATTTTGATAGCATGCTTTTGGTACTGACTTACTTTTATTTTGCCTTTGTGCAGTCTAGACATGCTACTGTAAGCGTAGATGCAATGCTGGAGGCATTGCAAAGAACAGGCGCTGAGAAGGTATGTTCCTCTTGCTCTATTTGTGTGTTCATATATGTGGCCACTCTATAATTCCCAGTTTTTGTCGTCCTTGATAATCTTGCCACCTTATTGCTCTTTGCACACCTTCTATCTAAGCATACCTCTCTGTCTCTGTTAAAATCGTCTGGACAATTGTTGTAACATAGGTGGTAATGGTATTTCCGTTTGTTCTTTTTTAACAGGTAAAACGAATCGAAGAAGAAGATGAAGCGGTTATAAAGTCGATATTTGGTGTAAGTTTTCATTCTTGTGTAAATATTGGTTCTTCATATGAAAATTACTAAATTAGCTTTGCCAAACTACTTTCTTGTTTCACGTTTCATCTTAATGCAGAAACAGAAAGAAGTTGTTAGGAGAATTGCAGATGATGATGATGATGAAGATGATGAGGATTATGATAGTGATGATTCTCCTCCCAGCCTTGTCAAGGTAAAAGAAAGGATCATCTTCTGCTTTTTTCAATGATGTTTTTTCAGAAGAACCATGTTTTAATTTTTGATGCAGAAGAGAAAGGCATCAGAAGAAAGTTCAAGCAACCCCACAGATATTTTGACTAGCTCCTCTTCTGCAGGTGATCTTTCTCTCAAGCTTCATTGACTTCTTTGATTTCGTTTCTTTCTAGTTGAATTCTCTAACGATTTCTCCATTTTTTTTTTATCAGAAATTCCAAAGGAGAACAAAAGAAGAGCTACTAACAACAAACAGCCCTTCAAATCAGTTCACATAAAAGTCATCAAGAAGCAATCACAACCAACTTCTTCATCGACTCCAGCTCCTGCAAAACCAGAGGATGGTGTGGCTAACACTGGATTAGCATCTTTGTTTCAGAACTATGGCAGCGACGACGACGAGGACGATGATTGATTTCTTCATGTTGTCAACATGTTTTCACTTAGATATCATATCTTTTATCGGTGTTTTAGATTTGGACCCATCTCTCTGGTTCTTATTTTAAAGCCAAGCATTCAAGATACATTTTTAATGGGTAAATAAGCTTGGAATTAAGACATACATCGACCATTTCTGAACATAGTATAATTTTTACATAAATCAGAAGATGTAAAATAAATAAAAATAAAAGAATCAAAGGTAACGTTGTTGGAGGATGTGATATTCCTCGAGGAAGGCAGGTCAAGACGCTTGTCTTTGTTCTTGTGTTGGTCTGTCGCGAATCGAAACAAAATCAAGACTTAATAATATAATCAAAATCAAATTTCGCGAATCGAAACAAATTCAAGAATATTACTAGAATCTAGAAGCAAATTTAATGTAAAAAATATAAACTAGAACTCGCGAATCGATGCGATCTATACTATAATCGATGAGAGAATCGCGAAACAAAAATAATTTAAAAATCAATATTAAAAACTTGCGAATCTATGAGAACTATGACTATTACTTCAAATTGAGAATCGAGAATTTAGAAAACAAACCTTGAAAACAACGTCTGCCAATAATGGAGACGAGATATAGAAAATGAGCGGAAAATCAGTTTCTTTTTCCTTTTTTATTTTGGGCGGTGAAAACTAAAAATCGAAAAGCATGCGTTGGATATGACTGACTCTTGAGCTTGTATAGGCCCAAAACAAAATCGTGGGCATTGGGCTTATTACAAAATAAAAATTACTCTATTTTTAATACGATGTCTTTAAAGTTGTCTCATATTCGCGAGTTCTACTCTGTATTCGCGACTTCAAGTTTAGCTTTGTCAGCTTCTTTCCCATCCTTTTGGTTCTTGGCACTAAAATCAAGCTTGACAACATTGTTTTTCCTTGTCTTCTTCTTCTACAAAAAGGAAATCAAAAGATAAATGAACAAATTTAACACAAAAAAAAAACAAAAGATAAAGGAACAATGCATTACAAAACAGAATCCATTCAAGAAGTGATTTCCTTAGTTTTAGATTTCCCCTTTCTTGTCACATCCTTAAGTTTACGTTTCTCAAAATTCCTCTTTACAGAGTTTTGATTTTGCTTCTAAATAATAAAATCAAAAGTTCATAAGGAAAAAATAAGAATCAAAAGTTCAAATGCAAAAAACCTCGCGAATACAGAGTTGAACTCGCGAATACAGAGTAGAACCCGCGAATACATAGTAGAACCCGCGAATACAGAATAGAACCCGCGAATACAGAGTAGAACCCACGAATACAGAGTAGAACCCACAAATACAGAGTAAAACCCGCGAATACAGAGTAGAACCCGCGAATACATAGTAGAACCCGCGAATACATAGTAGAACTCGCGAAAACATAGTACATAGTTTATAAATTAATGTTAAAAAATACAGAGTAGAACTCGCGAATCGATGCGAATTCTACTAATCGAACAGAGAATCGCCGAAACAGAAATCATTTTAAAATATATATAAAAAAACTCGCGAATCGATGCGAATTCTACTAATCGAACAGAGAATCGCCGAAACAGAAATCATTTTAAAATATATATAAAAAAACTCGCGAATCGATGAAACAAACCTCGAAAATAGCGTCCGCCATTAAGAGCACCTTCATCAACGTGTTTTCATAGTGTTTTAATTATGCCTTAAGAAAAAAAAAATCAAAAAAAGGGAATAAAGAGTGGAACATGTGTCTTGCTGAAGATCATTTGCATAAAATTTTAAACTCGTATGTGTCACATTTTTATAGGTTGTGTTTTGTTTTAATTTTTGTTTTTTGTTTTTTCATTTTTCCTTGTACACAATTTTCTGCTTGGAACACAATTTTTGTTTACAACCTGTACAAATGTTTTGTTTGTTTGTCTTCCTTTTCCCATAGTGCTCACAATGTAAGATTGAATTTGCTTTATGTTTGATTTGGTATGTGGTAGTTCTTATTCTTAATTTTGTTTTTTTTTTTAAATTAGGAACTCATAGAGATTCTACCAATATATACATAAAAATATTAAATCACAATATGGGATTCTTAGTTGAAAAAATAATTACAAAAAATATAAAAAAAAATTAAGAACTGGATATGGGGTTCAACCAATGGAGATGGTCTAATGGAGAAAGAGAAAAGAGCGGCAAATTCTGTTACTTCTTTTTTTGGGCAGTAGAAAAAAGTGAAAAACTCTTGGGCTTACATATGCCAAAAAAAATTCGTGGGCCTTGGGATTTTATAAGCCCAAATTAAATGATTGACTAATTTTAAATAAGGCGTCGTTTAAAGCTAGCTTATTGGGTCCCTTGATTTTGTAGTCCTTTAAATTTAAATATTCTTTTTTTTTTTCTCTGAATTGAGGAGTGTATTTAATTAATAACAAAATTAAATGCATTCACCAACACTATCGACCTACCATACTTACTTTTATTAAAATCTTCCACCACTTGTTCATAACCACAATTTTTCCCCTCAAGTAACCATAACACAAGAAAAAATAGAAAAATTAAAAAGAAAAAACAAAACTCGTAAAGAAGAAAATGGAGAAGAGTAATATTGAACATGATCACAAGGCTATACACGGTGGTTCGGATAGTGCTGCCTCGACGGAGAAGTGGGAGGAGGTTAGTGCCGGAATACGAACCGCCGAGACAATGCTACGGTTAGCTCCGGTGGGACTTTGTGTGGCGGCGCTAGTTGTCATGCTCAAAGATTCTCAGTCTAATGAGTTTGGTGGAATCTCTTACTCAAATCTCACTGCTTTCAGGTATAACCATATTTTAATTAATTATCTTCAATATAATTAAGTTACATTTTCTTTTTTTTTTTTTTTTTTTTTTTTTTTTTTTTTAATAGTTACATTTTTCTTACGTACTATACTTTAATTACGACTAGGTTTTGTTGAAAATAGTACCAAATTTCACTAGAAACACATAAACAAATGTGTAGTTCCAAAGAAGCTTATTTTTATAATGTGTATATATATGTTCATAAATTTGCAGAATTTTAAACCAGAACCACAATAGTTACATATTTATTAATTAATTTAGTAAATTAAACCAAACAAATTGTGGTTTAATTTCATACATATATATATATATATACAACATATTAAACTATGAAAACAAGTAATAGTCGAGCCACATATTTGCTGATTATTTTAAGTTAGCATAAAAAGGGTCTGGTTAATCAGAATGATTAAATAGCAATAATTAAGTTAAAAAAAATTAATTAACTGTATAATGGTGATTTAACAGCTATGAAATTGAAAATGCAGGTACTTGGTGCATGCAAATGGAATATGTGCAGGCTACTCTCTAATATCAGCAGCCATTTCAGCCTTGCCTGGTTCTTCTTCTTCCACTATGATTCGTGTCTGGACCTTCTTCTGTCTTGACCAGGTCTACAATTAGCAACATTTAATTTAACCCAATTAACTAACACTAATTAACATTTAATAATTAGTAATGGTTTAGTTAATCTCATAATCTATCAGATTCTGACCTACGTGGTACTAGCTGCTGGAGCCGTATCAACAGAAGTTTTATACTTAGCATACAAAGGAGACAATGCAATAACTTGGAGCGATGCGTGTAGTTCCTATGGCAGTTTTTGTCATAAAGCTACAGTTTCTGTTATATTAACATTCGTTGTGGTTTGCTTCTATGTTGTTCTCTCTCTTATCTCTTCTTATAAGCTATTTACTCGCTTTGACCCTCCTGCCATCGTTGACTCTACCAAGACCGTCCAAGTTGGTGTCTTTGCTAGTGATAATTGACTCCTTAGCAATTTTTTTCTCTAAGTATGTTTTGTTTAGTTTTCTTATATTTTAAACTCTTGTTATCTCTTTTAACTTTTGTGTAAGAGAAATAATTATATGATACTAGCATTTAACCGTGGTATATCACGGGTCTATGTTTTTTTTAAAGATTTTATATATTTAATTTAAAAGTTTGTGATATATTTTTTGTTTTATATAATAATATAAATATTTAAAAGTTTTCAATACTATTATTGTTTATACAAACATATAGAATAATTTGATCATTTCGTATACAAATAATCCGAATTCGAAATATCAAATTCGAAAGGAACCAAAATATCCAAATTGAAACCGATCAAAATATAGATACTTCGAACGAGTAGAGAAATTTACTAACGAAAACTCGGAACTGAATCCGAAATGAAACAAATTTTATGGAATCGAATTACTCGATAATTATTTAAAATAATAATAATTTTAATATTAAAATTTGTTGAAATGAGATTTTTCGTTGCAATATAATATTTTACAATACATAATCCATAAAACAACTTTTTATTTTAAAATTTGTTGGCAATCGTTTTTATTGATATTGATTATTAATTCAAATTTCTTTTATTTTAAAATTTGTTGGCAATCGTTTTTATTGATATTGATTATGAATTCAAATTTTAATTTTAAGAAGATAATAATCATGAATATATATGTTTGTGTGTATGTATAACATAAATTTTATTTTAAATTGTTATCTAAACTAAAAATATGATTAACATTATGACGAATGACGGTTTTATCTTTAATGATTTTTTAAAAATTTCAAAATATTACTTCAATGTTGTGTAAACATTGCAGAGTGTAGACACGTGTCAATCACGTAGAGTATTTATAAATGGGTTGTACTATTGGGCCCAATAGGATAACTTTTTTTCGGACTTTGACTATCTTGCTCACTGAGAAAATATAAGCTTAAATAAGTTTATGGTTTTTAATTATTTTTGTTTTTTGTAAATGGCCTTATCGGAAATCCGCGAAAATAATCAGGCATAGAAGCAGCCACACCCACACAAGCTCAGTTTCAAAGTTATCTTCTTCTTCTTCTTCTTCTTCTTCTTCATCATCATCTCCTCTTTCTCTCCAAATTTCTCATTGGCTTTTAGATTCGCTTTGATTATATCGGATTTGATTCCTTTTGAACTGCGTAGTTCTTCTGGGTCGTCTCTGGATTGAAATTCAAACGAATTTCATCTCTTTTAAATTGGTGCGAGACAAACCTTCTGATTTCTGATGCTGTGTTAAATTTTCGTTGATTCTCTGTGTTCTGGGTTTTATCGAGATGACGTCGATGCTGGTTCTCGTAGGCACAATGCCGTCGTTGGCTTCTCTGGTTAGTCTAGGTGGTGGTTCCGCCGCGAGCGTCTCCGGAGCTAGCTCTTCGGATGCGTCGTACGCTTTAGTTAAAAGGGTTTCATTATCAAGAAGAAAGGGTTCTAAAAAATGGCTTTGTAGATATTCAGTTTCGTCTTCAACTACTAGTACTAGTACTGCTGATTTCATAGCTGAGCAAAGCAATAGCTTGACTTCTATAGATTCTAACTCGTTTAGAGGGAGTAAAGAAGGTGATGATGATAGTGAGATTTTGCTTAAACAAGCTCCTAAGCCTGTTTTGAAACCCCCTGTGGCTAGGGTAGAAAGGGGTTTTGGTGTGAGTTCTTCTCCTTGGAGTAAGGATTTGTCGAATGGGAGTAAGTTCGATGGTGAAGAAGAGAGGAACAAAGTGATTGAGTCTCTTGGTGTAGTGTTGGATAAAGCGGAGAAGTTGGAAATCCCAAAACCGAGTAACAAAGAGGATGGTGATGCTGTTAATCCGTTGCAGCAAAGTGGTAACTCGAAGAGTAGTAGCTTACCGAGTGGTGGAGGGACGAGGAAAACAAAAACTATGAAGAGTGTGTGGCGTAAGGGAGATGCTGTTGCAGCTGTGCAGAAAGTTGTCGAGGAATCGCCTAAAATTGCTAATAAGGGAATGCAGGTGAAGCCTAGATCGAGAGAGGAGGAAGGAGGCACCCAAATGGCACTGCCTAAGCCACCTTTAAGACTTCAGCCAAAGTTACAAGGGAGACCTATGGTAGCCCAGACACCTGTAAAGAAACCCATCTTAAAAGATCTTGGTATGACATCAAAACCTCTAGGTCCCATCTTGAAAGATATTGGTATGGGATCAAAACCTTCCGGTCCCATTTTAAAAGATGTTGGTATGGCATCAAAACCTTTGGTTTCTGAAGAAGTTGATTCTAGTATAAAAAGTAAAGAAAGGAAGCCTATATTGGTCGATAAATTTGCTTCGAAGAAAAAAGGTACTGATCCTGTGGCCTCTCAGACTGCGTTAGCTCCTACTAAGCCCGGAAAGGGTCCTCCTGATATGTGTTGGCTTCGATGAACACAAATCAATGAAATATAAAGAGATTTGATAGCTTTATTTGTGATTAAAAGATAGTAACAAACGTTTGAGAGATTTAAAGGATCTCTCCCCCTTACCCTTTGATCAAGTTTTTCACTAAAACAATTGATACCTCTCTCATCTCCCTACTCTCTCTTAAATAGCAAAAGCAACAAACGCAACAAACCCTAGTTTATTGGGTCTCGAAGCCCACTAACTATATCAATACTCCCGTCTTTCAAATCAACCTTGTCCTCAAGGTTGAAATTTGAGTATTGTGTGACCACTAGCTTTGAACCCCTTAAAACGTCTTGGTCTAGCTGCTTCTTTCCACCAACAACTTCATGCCTTTGTTGTTGCTTGTATCTCCATTTGTGCATTACTCGGAATCTCTCATCATTAGAGTTTAATTGTAGTGTTAGTATGGCAGTCTTATCCCTTATAACTCTGTCAAGCTCATTCACCTTTGTGCTCACCAACAAACATACAAGCATCTCCGGATAGACCAACATCTTAGCTTGATGTTTTTCTTCTTTACCGAGAACGTCAAGACACCACAAAGAATTTGGCTTCAGAGTTGGTATCAGAGCAAGGTTGTGATCAATCTAACGACCAATCATGCCACCAAAGAAAAACGACGCTACCATGGAGGAGAAGACGGAGAACCTGATACGTGACGTGGCGGCGATCCAGAAGGAGATATCGAGGATCAGCTTCCTGGAAGAAGGGATGAACGAGATGCGACAAAAGATGAGTAAGCAGGCCGATCAGATGGATACTCTTTTAGCCTTACTTGTTAACACAAAGAAAAGTGATGAAGAAGAACCATCGGCACCGTTGGCTAATCCGACGTCGAAGGATATGGCGAGCAACGTTGACGGGGAGATGAGGTGGAAGAACGTTCGAATCGACCGTAGCCGCGCCGGAGAGGGTGACGGTCGATCGGACACCACTGACGAGGAAGATCAAACTACCTCTCTTTGACGGGGAATACGCCGCTAACTGGGTGCTGAGAGTGGACCAGTATTTCGAGATGGAGGAGCTCACGGAGATAGAAAAACTCAAGGCGGTGAGGACATGTTTTGATGATGATGCGTTGATATGGTACCGGTGGGAGAGAGATCGTGACCCGTTTGAAAGCTGGGATCACATGAGGTCTCGGATATTAGATGATTTCTCGAGGCACACGAGGAAGCTCGGGGGAAAAGGTCCCGACACTCCAACGGACGGCGACGGTGAGGGACTTTTGTCGAGAGTTTATATATTTGGCATCAAACGCACGGAGATCGGCGAGCAGGTGTTGATGTTAGCATTTATGGTCGGGCTAAAACCTAAAATCAAAGCCGGCGTGAAGCTGTTTAATCCCAAAAGCTTGAAACAGATGATGAATAGGGCCAAGATGGTGGAGGATTATGAAGGAAGTGAAGACGCACCATCGGAGAAGAAATGGGAAAAGGGGGCGCGTGATAATAGGTATGCCTCACGCGCTCACCAATTAGGGCATGGTTTGTTTGGAAAGAAAAAGGAGAGTGACGCGCCTGGAGGAGAGAGGGATAAAGACAAAACAACACGTGATCAGAGATTTGGGAATCGAAATCAAAACCTAAATTCCCAATTCAACAGGAGAGAGAATCACCGCTCCGCTCCGTTTCGCAAGCTCACGGCGGAGGAGATCGCTGACAAAAAGGCCAAGGGGTTGTGCTTTAAATGCGACGGTCGGTACTATCTCGGGCATTCCTGCAAATATAAGGAACTGCAAGTCATCATGGTGATGGAAGATGGAACGGAGTGTGACGTAGAAGACGACACAGAGGGGGAAGACGACGGAGACACTCGAGTCACGACAGAGATCGCCGTAATGTCTGTGGGTTCGCGGCGGGGGATCTCGTCACCAAGAACAATCAAAGTCAAGGGATCGATCCAAGGAAGAGCAGTATCGGTGTTGATAGACAGTGGAGCATCTCATAACTTCATAGATGCGAGCGTAGTAGAGAGCTTGGGGTTTCCACAGAGAAATTCACATGGGTTTGGAGTCAAACTGGGTACAGGGCTCACAGTACGAGGACGGGGACTGTGTAAGCGGGTGGAGCTGTTGGTGCAACAGTTAAGGATAATAACAGACATGTTACCAATGGAATTAGGCACGGCTGATGTCATATTGGGAATGCAATGGCTAGAGACATTGGGGGATACAAGAGTTAACTGGAAGACGCAAACGTTACGTTTCTTTTGTGGGGAGAAGGAAGTGGCTTTGCAAGGAGATACTAGTCTGAAGAATGAGGCCATTTCGCTAAAAGCAATGAGGAAAGAGTTACAAGAGGAAGGGCAGGGCATGATTGTGGAATGTAGTAGCCTCACTGCTACGAGAAGTGAGTTGGCAGAAGTTCCAGAGATGCTCAGGCCAGTCCTAACGAGCTATCAACACGTCTTTGAAGAACCACAGGGATTACCACCAACAAGGGGAAGAGAGCATGATATTTTGCTCAAAAATGGGGCTGAACCTGTGAGTGTTAGACCTTTTAGATATCCTCATGCTCAAAAGGAGGAAATAGAAAGACAAGTGGCTGTGACAATTCCTGAGAAGCTCACGGAAGAGGGTGTGTTAGAGGCTGAACCAGAAATGGTAATAGGACAGAGGATCAACGGAGCAACAGGACAAGAGGAAGTGTTGATTAAGTGGAAGGGACAACCTGAGTTTGATTCGTCGTGGGAGTGGAAAAAAATCATAGCTGGACAGTTTCCACACTTTTTTTATTGCTGGAATCTCTAACAAATTCAGAGTTGAGCATCGTAATAAAAAAGGTGCACCAGCTAGTCCGAGACGAAGAGTTGTTGCTGAAGACGACGGTGACGAAGATACATCCTCCATTTCTAGATCAGGTAGAAAAGGGAGAAAATGGAGTAAAGCTAGTAGGAAGGCTGTAAGACTCCAGGCTGCCAAAGATGCGGCACCTGTTAAAGCTGAAATCTTAGAGGTAGAGGAAGAAGGTATGTCCATAGAGGATTTGGCTTACAACCTAGCCATCGGTGAAGGTGACATCCTTGGGTATCTATATTCAAAAGGGATCAGACCTGATGGTGTGCAGACCTTGGACAGAGAGATGGTGAGAATGATTTGTAGAGATTACGATGTTGAGGTTCTTGATGCTGGTTCAGTTAAAGTTGAAGAAATGGCAAAGAAAAAGGAAATTTTTGATGAAGAAGATTTGGACAAGTTAGAAGACAGGCCACCTGTCATCACTATAATGGGTCACGTGGACCATGGAAAGGTAGGCACAACTTTATTCTCAAGTCCTACCCAGATATGTAGAGTCCTGTTTCTAGCAGCAGGTCTTTCCTAACGCATTTCCCAAATTTATCTATTTTGCAGACCACTCTTCTGGACTTTATCAGAAAAAGCAAGGTACAAAGCTTAATTATCTATGAACCCACCTTTAGCAGAAGAGTTCCTATTTCTGTTTTTCTTTTCTGATTTTTGTGTGTTTTTGTTCCGCTAATCCCTTTTCTCTGGATATCTGCCAGGTTGCTGCTTCAGAAGCAGGGGGAATTACACAAGGAATTGGTGCATATAAAGTGTCAGTGCCTGTTGATGGGAAGTTGCAGCCCTGCGTTTTCCTTGATACTCCTGGACACGAGGTATATCATTTATCTTGCAAAATTGAATCCTCACTTGTTTGTTTCTGATGCTAATTTCCATAGATCATACTTCCTTAGCTCTTATCATGTAGCATGTCTCTTGATTATCTGACTCTTTAGAGCTCATCTAGGCATTTGGTGCAATGAGAGCTCGCGGAGCACGGGTTACTGACATCGCAATCATTGTTGTTGCTGCTGATGACGGAATTCGTCCTCAAACAAATGAAGCAATAGCTCATGCAAAGGCTGCTGGTGTCCCTATAGTCATAGCTATAAATAAGGTATAGGTCCACGTCGCACCTGCGTTCTTCTGTTGAGGAATTGGGAAGGATTGTTTACCAGAGTACTGCTTGAATCTTCTTTACCAGCTGTATATGTAATGTCTCTCATTCTAATTCCTTTCTTTTTCCAGATAGATAAAGACGGAGCTAGTCCAGAGAGAGTGATGCAAGAGCTTTCTTCAATTGGTTTAATGCCCGAAGATTGGGGTGGTGATGTTCCAATGGTTCAGGTTGGAATGCAGTCTCTCATCAAATATATGATTCAGGCTCCATATGTTCCGTGGGGTCTCCTATAATTCTCTATATCTGCCTATGACAGATAAGTGCGTTGAAAGGGGAGAATATCGATGATCTCTTGGAAACTATCATGCTTGTTGCAGAGGTTAGTTTCTTCTTTTAAGTATGACATAGTGGCAATAAAATGACACATAAACTTGCTTCAAATCCGGCCCAAAATATTGCTGTAAGGAGGGCTTAAGACTATAAAACACCTATGTTGAGTCTTCCACTTTGTTTTTTTCTCTTTATGCTTTTGCTTCTCATTAGCCTTTGTCTGTGGGTTGACTGTATTATGGCTGTTTCAGCTGCAAGAGTTGAAAGCAAATCCACACAGAAATGCCAAGGGAATTGTAATCGAGGCTGGACTTCATAAAGCGAAAGGACCATTTGCAACATTCATTGTTCAGAAGGGCACTTTGAAACGAGGAGATGTTATTGTTTGTGGTGAAGCTTTCGGAAAGGTCTACTTAGAATTTATCTTCTCCTCAAGCTTCACATTGTACAGATGATATAAAATGCCTAGGAACTTACCTACCTTGGTCTTTCTTTGTTTATGTGTTTAGGTACGAGCTTTATTTGATCACAGTGGAGAACGAGTTGATGAAGCTGGACCCTCCATTCCTGTACAGGTTTGTACTTTGTCGTTCCCTTACCTACCCTAATTTCAAAGTTGTTACGGACACACTAATGTAAATACTCAATGCAGGTCATGTTTTCTGACAGAATTTTGATCCTATGTTCTCATGTATTTTTTAATTTAGATATCTTTTCTGAGGATGTAAATCAATTTTGCAGGTGATTGGTTTAAATAATGTACCCATTGCTGGCGACGAATTTGAGATTGTCTCATCCCTTGATTTGGCGCGTGAGACGGCAGAGGCACGTGCTGTATCACTACGAGATGAAAGAATATCTGCAAAGGCTGGGGATGGAAAGGTCACACTTTCCTCCTTAGCTTCTGCTGTATCAGCAAAAAAGATGTCAGGATTAGATTTGCATCAGCTTAATATCATCTTGAAAGTCGATGTACAGGTAAAGAGCCAGTTTGATCAGTAGGTTTCATCAGCTAATCGCCTTAAACATTTTGGTTTCTTCTGTTCCTTCTTAAATATGCTGATGAAAATCACCAATGTGATTACTAGGGATCCATTGAAGCAGTAAGACAAGCTCTGCAAGTCCTCCCTCAGGAAAACGTTACTTTGAAATTCTTGTTACAAGCGACAGGGGATGTGAGCAACAGTGATGTTGATTTAGCATCAGCAAGTGAAGCTATCGTTTTTGGATTTAATGTCAAAGCATCTGGTTCTGTTAAGAAAGATGCAGAAAACAAAGGTGTTGAAATTCGGCTATATAGAGTTATCTATGAGCTTATTGACGATGTGCGAAACGCAATGGAAGGACTTCTCGAGTCTGTTGAGGTGAGCATGCGTTTATTAAGCAATTCTGAAAAGTGAATATGTGTATCATTTATTGCCATAAACATATGTTTTGTGTTTTAGACTAACTTCATGAGCATTTTTTGGAGTTTTTGAAAACTTAAGAATCATGTGGCTATTGATAGGAACAAATCCCAATTGGCTCAGCAGAAGTCCGAGCTACATTCAGCAGTGGAAGCGGTCGTGTGGCTGGATGCATGGTAAACGAAGGGAAGTTTGTCAAAGATTGCGGCATCAGGGTGCTCCGGAAGGGTAAAACTGTCCACACCGGTGTCCTTGATTCTCTTAAGCGAGTTAAAGAAAATGTGAAAGAGGTAACAAAATCGCCTGCATCCACATTTTTGAAGTTTGTCAAATAATAACATCCAAGGAGAAGTACAAAAAATGTCGTACTTTTCGACTATATTTCGTCGTTAATGTGAACCTATCTCTTCGTCTCTCTGTTTATACTGTTGTATAGGTGGGTGCTGGATTAGAATGCGGTATCGGTATGGATGACTACGACGACTGGATCGAAGGAGACATCATCGAAGCCTTTAACGCAGTTCAAAAAAGGCGAACGCTAGAAGAAGCATCGGCTTCAATGTCTGCCGCCATTGAAGAGGCTGGAGTTTAACTGTAATTCTAGTGTCATCAAAGAAACTCAAGCAACCAAAAGAAAACAGAGCATCTAAGGTCACAACAACAGTAAAATATGGTTGGTCCATTTTCTGTATGGGCTCATGTTGTAAATGGTAAATGTTTCTTCTACATTTAGTTGTTTTTGTAGGGCGAAAAAGACCCAAATGTAACAACATTGTACCGAAAAAGAAAGCAATGTTAGATAATACCAATTGTAATTATCCATCTAGAGTAAATATTATTTGTAATAGTTATCCACAATACTCCACCGACCTTAGTAAATTATATAAAGCGCTTTTCACTTCATTTATAAAGGTGAAGTGAACAACACGAACAAAGAAGAAACAAATTAATAAAAAGAGTTTATTGTTAATCTTTCTACATACAAAACAAACTATATATATATTATAATATTAGTTTTATAACACGTTATCGACGAACGTCTCGCTATACGAGGTAATCGTTGCGTGAGCTTCATACCCGATTAATATTATCCAGGTAATTTTAAATTATGTTGTTATATTTATAAATATAATGGAAAAATTATATTTGATACTCATGTTAGAGTGTATCCTTAAATGTTTTAAATTTTGATTTTTATCTAAAAGAAACTCTGGCAAAATTTAAATTAATATAATTTAAAAAATTAAGAGAAACTCTGTCAAAATTTAAAATTAACGATTTTTGCCAAAAGTATAAAACTAGTAAATCTAAAATAAACTACGGCAAAATTTAAACTAATATAGTTTAAAACTTAAGAGAAACTCTTTCAAAATAATTTTTGCGAAAAAATAAGTTAATAAATCTAAAAGAAACTCTGTCAAAACTTTTACTAATATAGTAATAAAAAAAATAAAAATCTAAAAGAAACTTTACCAAAATTTAGTCGATAAAAAAAAAATTATCGATATTTATAAATTTAATTTTTATATTGGAGTGGAAAATTTAGTCTCCAAAAATCTATAATAGAATATGCCTCTTTGATCAAATAGAAGACTATAGTTCATAAATCAAATTGAAGACTATGTCTCTTTGATTATATGAAAATATATATATGTCATTAATCAAATTGAAGATAAGGTCTCTTTGATTATATTGAAGTTTTGTCTCTTTGATTAAATGAAAGGCTATATCTATTTCATTATACGGTAAGTTAAAATCCAAAATATATGAAAATTTTGCATATTGCAAAATAATTAAATATTTTAAAAGAATAAAATATTTTAATAAAGTAAAAATGCTAAAGAGCTTAAACGCTCCCGAAGAGCTTAAATGCTCATGAAGAGCTTAAATGCTCATGAAAAACTTAAACGTTCATGAAAGACTAAACGCTCATGAAGAGCTTAACTCTCGAAGAGTTAAAAGTATTTTAAAAGAGCGAAAACGCTCTAAACGAGCGAAAGAAAAGTTAAACGCTCTAAAAGAAAACATGATGACGACATGCAATAAGTATAAAAATGGCAAAAGATGTATATGAAAGTAAACCTGAAGTTTACTTATTGATTAAAGTTTAATATATCCGGTTAAGCCATCCGGGAGTATTAATGATTGAAAATCATTAAGAATTTGTTGGAAAACAAGAAGTTTTTCAACTTATGCATGTTTTAAAGAAAGCAAAAATTAAAGTCATCATGTGAATACAAATGAAAATCACCATTTTTTGGTTAAAAGAGCTCATTGAATATAATGGTTGATTTCTTTATAAAGATCCCCATATTATACTCCTAATATGACCGATCTAAAAGTAAGAATCGGTCCAAGATAAACGAGCATGTATAGCCGTTATCTTGAGAAAGAGAGTAATATGAATCTTATATTAAAAGTTAAAAGGATCCAATATAAAACACATGATCCAAGATGGATATGTGTTGATCCTACAAAGGGATTCATTTCGAGATGAATAATCTAGAAGAATTATTATCTCGAGGGGGAGAATTAAAGAATCCCACAGTGACACTAAGTTGATAGTTTTTGTGGATTGATATCCCAAAACTAAAGCTTATTAAAAAGCTTATTAGATGTCGAATGAGATAAAGTTAAACATTCAGAAGATGAAAGTGAAACATCTAGAAGATGATATTCACAGTCAATGAGTTTTAAAGAATGGTGATATTTCCGTCTGGAAATTTGTGGGTGTGTGATATATATTATGAATGCTCCTCCACACCAAAATGACATCCAAGAGGATGAAGTATATGAAATTTGGAAATGAAGAGCTGCTCTAAAAAGTCATCATTGGAGATGTGCTTATTGTAAGATTTGCAATCATAATCTTGATGATAAGATTTCTCTAAGGGAGAATTATGGAATAGTTGGAATACTTGAACAAAAGGATTATGAACCGAAAGTTCAAAAGTTCAAAGGATCACTATTCAAATTTATTGCAAATCAAATGATGGGTGAGTTTTATGAAATGAATTATCATTATAAGATCCTCATACGAAAGAAAATGGACTTGAAGTTCATAAGATAATTAAGGTGATGAAAATAAATCTCACTCCATATGAAAATGCTTCAATACAAAATATATGTGTTTATGAAGGATGACACATAAAGTCTATGTAAGACTACTTTGGTTCCGAAAATTAAGAAATGATAAAGGAGCAAATATTTATTAATCTCTTCAAAAGGAAAAGAGGAGTAATGAGTCATGATCAGAAATCCCAGGAGGATTAGATCCCTGAAGGATCAAAGATAAAATCAAGTACTTGAACAAAATCATTGATAATGATTAAGAGATCTCGATGGATCATGACATCAAAGAACATATGGAACCAAAGTCGAAATAAATGTCGACTATTATAGTGACATAACGCGCAATGTTATAAATGAGGATCAGAATTCTCCGCTTTGTGGATTAGCGTTGAGAGACATAATTGGCCAATAAATAAAAGACATTCAAGTCTTATTATACTCGTTTAAGTAACGAGAATTCTGGACCAGAAGTCTAGATATGAAAAGAGTATTAAAATATATAAAACAAAACGCATATGATGTATGGTTTTGTAAAAAATACTCAGTGTTGAGAAATATATATGAGAGACTTGAATTACGTCTCATGAGGAAAATGCATGCAAAGTTTAAATTCCTGGAGAATTAATGATATCATAGTAATGTTCTCGAGAACTAAGATCGATCAAACTCGAAGAGTTATAAACAAAGTTAAACATCTAATGAAAAGATGTTATGTTAAGAACTTGTTAAAGAAGTTGAATATATGCAATATATATATAAAGGTCATAACTTATATTTGGACCATACTTATATGATGTTAATATTTTGCAAATTATCCATAGATTTTGCAATTAATATATATGGAGGATATATACATAGAATTTGCTATTAATATATATGGAGGATATAACTCATCTTTTATGCGCATATATTGAGATGAGATATGATTAACGTTGGATTATTAGAAATCCCAAGTTTTGGTATAAGTTATTTTGCAGATATCGAAGTTTTATAAGATCTCGTAAAGCATGTAAAGAATGTGCAAAAGTATTTGTCTGAAGATGAAGCTTCCAGGGGGAGCACCAGAAGAAAACACATTCATTGAAAGACATGTTTGAGAAGATGATTATTTGTGAAGATATGACTTCCAGATGAAGTCATGATTATGTTCGCGGTTGCACTCTTTTTCCCCTCATCATGGTTTTTATCCCAATGGGTTTTTCCATGGTATGGTTTTTAACGAGGCAACAAGAACGCGCCAAAAGATAAACATTTGTAGAAGAAGAAAACATATTTTTCCTGAAGATCTCTTTACAAAAGATGTATATTCCGGAAGATGATAATTTCAGGGGGAGAAATGATGAAATGCGTGGTTGCACTCTTTTTCCCTTATCGTGGTTTTTATCTCACTGAGTTTTTCCACGAAAAGGTTTTTAACGAGCCAACAACAACAAAACACGCAAAAGAAAGAATTTAGAAGACGGTGTCTACAAAATTTATAAAAAAGGATTATAACCAGTTATTCCAGAGACTATGCGATGATGGATAATTAAGGAGTGTTAGATAATACCAATTGTAATTATCCATCTAGAGTAAATATTATTTGTAATAGTTATCCACAATACTCCACCGACCTTAAGCATTTTATATAAAGCGCTTTTCACTTCATTTATAAAGGTGAAGTGAACAAAACGAAAACAAATTAATAAAAAGAGTTTCTTGTTAATCTTTCTACGTACAAAACAAACTATATATATATATTATAATATTAGTTTTATAACAAGCACAAATTAATAGTATATGTTACTTATGTGTTATCCAAGATATTTTAAAGATAAGGGAGAGGGGTAAAACCGTAAAAGCAGCATCCTGAGTGTGAAAGTAACACAGAAGAAGATGGGCGCGAAAAAGACAGCAATCACTTCCACTTGTCTTTGGCTTTAACGGTCAACGATAAAAATCATGACATTTATAGACCTTAACGCTCTCTTTCTATGAGACACAACCATCACCAAGAAAATTAAAAAGCAACAAGTAAATACACTTTAAAAGCAAAAAAGATCACTGTCCTGACTCATCTCTTTTTCACGTGTCGTCTTCATCAAATCCTCTTTCTTCTTCTATATTGACAACCCAGAGAAACACTTAATAAGTATCCAAGGTTTTCTTTTAATTCAATGGATCTTTTGTACATACCAAGATCACCATCTCGTGATTTGAAACCACTTGCTTCACCTCAAAATTATAATCAACCAAACCTAAGAAATATAGAAGTCGTCTTTGATTAAAACAGAGTTGACTTTTTCAGACATTCATAAGTGTGTTTCATAGTTTTGTCTTTTCTTTGATCTATCAAGATCACTCCTTTTTTTTTCTTCTCCAAAATCATTCTCTACTTTTCTTCAAAGATTTCTTCAGATGTGTAGAAGCTAAGACAAAATCTCAATTCAGAGACAAAACTCTGTTTTTCTTCACCAAAGCCCTAACTTGTGAAATGGGTAATCACATCAGAGAGAAGATATGTTTCTTGGCGATGACGATTCTCTGTTCTTTCTCTTTCATCTTAGTGAGATCACTAAACGAAGAAGGTCAAGCCCTTCTTGAGTTTAAAGCTTTGCTTAATGACTCCAATAGCTATCTCACAAGCTGGAACAAGACAGATTCAAATCCATGTACATGGACAGGTATCGAGTGTAGCCATCTCAGATCTGTAACTTCTGTTGATCTCAATGGTATGAATCTATCAGGTACACTGTCTCCTCTCATATGCAAGATCCATGGTTTAAAGAAACTCAACATCTCCACAAACTTCATCTCTGGTCCAATCCCTAGAGATTTGTCTCTCTGCAAAACCCTAGAGGTTCTTGATCTCTGCACAAATAGGTTCCATGGTGTGATACCAATTCAGCTTACTATGATCAACACTCTACAGAAGATGTATCTATGCGAGAACTATCTTTTCGGTTCGATCCCTAGGTATATAGGTAGCTTGAGCTCTCTCCAAGAGCTTGTGATCTATAGCAACAATCTCACTGGTGTGATACCTTCTTCTATAGGGAAGTTAAGACAGCTTAGGGTTATTAGGGCAGGGCGAAACGCGTTATCCGGTGTGATTCCGTCAGAAATCAGCGGTTGCTTGAGTCTCAAGGTACTTGGCTTAGCAGAGAATCAACTTGAGGGTTCTCTGCCTAAGCAGCTTGAAGGGCTTTTGAATCTTACTGATTTGATACTATGGCAAAACCGTTTATCAGGAGAAATACCTTCTTCTATTGGAAACATCAATAGCCTTGAGGTGCTTGCCCTGCACGAAAACTACTTCACGGGTTCGATACCTAGAGAGATAGGGAAGCTAGGGAAGATGAAAAGGCTGTACCTTTACACAAACCAGTTAACCGGAGAGATACCACGCGAAATCGGAAACTTGACAGATGCGGTTGAGATTGATTTTTCGGAGAATGAGTTAAGTGGTTTGATCCCAAGAGATTTTGGTCAGATTTTGAACCTGCGTTTACTTCATCTTTTCGAAAACAAACTCCGTGGTCCGATACCTAGGGAGCTTGGTAAATTAGCAGTGTTGCAGAAGCTAGACTTGTCTATCAATAGATTAACCGGTACTATACCGCTTGAGCTTCAGTTCTTGACTTACCTTGTTGATCTTCAACTTTTTGACAACCATCTTGAAGGAAAGATTCCTCCTCTTATCGGTTTTTACAGCAACTTCTCTGTTCTTGACATGTCTGCGAACTCTCTGTCTGGTCCAATCCCTGCCCATTTCTGCAGATTCCAGAAGCTAATACTTTTGAGTCTTGGCTCAAACAAGTTGTTAGGAACCATCCCTCGCGATATTATAACTTGCAAGTCACTCACAAGGCTAATGTTAGGAGATAACCGGCTAACGGGTACTGTTCCTGTTGAGTTGTTTAATCTTCAGAACCTTTCTGCATTAGAGCTTCACCAGAACTTGTTATCAGGAAACATATCCGCGGACTTGGGGAAGCTAAAGAACTTAGAGAGATTGCGTCTAGCAAACAACTTTTTCACTGGTGAGATTCCTCCTGAGATTGGAAATCTCACAAAGATTGTTGGCTTAAACATATCCTCCAACGAGCTCACGGGCAGCATCCCACGAGAGCTGGGGAGTTGTGTAACTATCCAGAGGCTTGACCTTAGCGGAAACAAGTTCTCCGGGTACATAGCAGAAGAGCTTGGACAGTTAGTGAATCTAGAGATACTGAAGTTGTCCGATAATAGATTAAAAGGAGCGATTCCACATAGCTTTGGTGATCTTACTCGGCTCATGGAGTTACAACTTGGAGGCAATCTCTTGTCTGAAAACATCCCCGTTGAACTCGGTAAGCTAACTTCTCTCCAAATCTCCCTTAACATCAGTCACAACAATCTCTCGGGCGCGATTCCAGACAGTTTAGGAAACCTTCAAATGTTGGAGATACTATACCTTAATGACAACAAGCTTTCAGGTGAGATCCCTGCATCAATTGGTAATCTCATGAGCCTTCTTGTCATCTCCAACAATAATTTGGTAGGAACGGTACCAGACACACCTGTCTTCCAGAGAATGGATTCATCGAACTTTGTTGGAAACCACGGTCTGTGTAACCCGAAGAGAAGCCACTGTGAAACACTTGTCCCACCACATTCTGATTCTAAGCTGAACTGGTTAATGAATGGTTCACAGAAGCAAAAGATCTTGACAATCGCTTGTATAGTGATCGGTTCTGTTTCTCTACTCGCTTTCATCAGTATCTGTTGGGCGATAAAGCGGCGTGAGCCAAAGTTTATTGCTCTTGAGGATGAAACGAAACCGGATGTTATGGACAGCTACTATTTCCCTAAAGTAGGTTTCACATATCAAGGCCTTGTGGATGCAACTAGGAACTTCTCTGAAGACCTGGTTCTAGGGAGAGGAGCGTGTGGAACGGTCTACAAGGCCGAAATGTCAGATGGTGAGGTAATAGCTGTTAAGAAGCTAAACTCTCGAGGCGAAGGAGCTAGCTCTGATAATAGCTTCAGAGCTGAGATATCAACACTTGGAAAGATAAGGCATAGGAACATAGTGAAGCTATATGGTTTCTGCTATCACCAGAACTCGAATCTTCTATTGTATGAGTACATGTCAAAGGGAAGTCTAGGCGAACAGCTTCAGAGAGGCGAGAAAACGTGCTTGTTGGATTGGAATGCTCGGTATAGAATCGCGCTAGGCGCTGCAGAGGGTCTTTGTTACCTTCACCATGATTGTAGGCCTCAGATAGTACACCGCGACATAAAGTCGAACAACATTCTACTTGATGAACACTTCTTGGCTCATGTGGGAGATTTTGGACTGGCTAAGTTGATTGATCTCTCTTACTCAAATTCCATGTCAGCTGTTGCTGGCTCTTATGGTTACATAGCTCCAGGTGAGTCTTAACATCACATCTATCTTTCTCCCAGACACACACCGATGTCCGATATAGTCTGATTCATGTTTTGGTTTTGTTTTTCAGAATACGCGTACACGATGAAGGTGACAGAGAAATGTGATATCTATAGCTTTGGAGTTGTGCTTTTGGAGCTAATAACAGGGAAGCCACCGGTTCAGCCGTTGGAGCAAGGAGGGGACCTAGTGAATTGGGTTAGAAAATCGATCCGAAACATGGTTCCAACCACTGAAATGTTTGATGAAAGGCTTGATATGAATGATAAGAGAAAGGTTCATGAGATGTCTCTTGTCCTGAAGATTGCATTGTTCTGCACAAGCAACTCTCCAAATAGTAGACCAACAATGAGAGAAGTTGTGGCTATGATTATCGAAGCTCGAGAATCGACTAGCTTCTCTTCATCTTCTATCACATCAGAAACTCCTCTAGATGAAGATAAGTCCTCTAAAGGTCTGTATCCAACCCCACATACTTGTCTGAAATTTCCAACATTCATTCACTTTTGTCAGATTCTCATAAGAACATTTCTTGGTGTTATGCAGAAATTGACTTTGTTACATCACCTTGAAGTCAACACAGTTCAGGTCTGGTTCGGTATAGAGAGTAAGGTATAGAGGTTGCAGAGCATTTAATCATGTCTTTCGATTGTTGTTAAGAAACATTGCAGACCATGTAAAGCATGTTTTAACTTACTTTTGCAAAAGAACAAAACAGAGTCCATGAACTAGAGAGCAGCTAAGGATATTTTATTCTTATTGAAACAAACTATGATAGGATTAGTTATGTTTTATGAAGATTGCTTGTGTAACAACTTATTGGGATTAGCCTTAACAAATAAACGTATCTTCCAGGAAACTTCTTGGCTTCGATAAACTCGTTGACATACATTGAACATAAACACAAATTTACTTATCTCCACAGAAAATTTTAAAAAGAGAAACTTGAAACTAAAGTAAAGTAGATTGATTTTGGGTTTCTCTTAACAAAATCTCCATTGTATACATAGAATAAGAAAACGTGTTATATACTTAATCGTTTGTACGGCGAGATTACCTCAAGGGCAAAATCCCTAAACTCACATGTATAAATATAGTATGTTGATTCATATTTTTTTTCTTGAAATAAATAAATTCCCCCTTATGGCGAAGAAAAACACTAATAATTCAAAGATAAGGAACAGCTTCACTTCAAAGTGTTCGTCGTTGGTGAGACAACAACACGCTCGTCTCTGTATTATTCGGATCTGTGCCACGATGCTCCTCCGTTCTTACATTGATCAAGACCATGACGATGATTAAAAACCAATTATTATTACGTTTAAAGATTATATTTTTCAAGTGGTTTCTTTGTGGGCCTCTTAGCTGATTAGGGTTTTATATCAATGTTTCGCCGGAGAACCTCACGGCTTCAGTTTTTAACATTTTTCCGGCCAGTCTGGACACTTTTTTTTGTCTTTTTCTTAATTAGTTGGTTAATAATGCAATGGTGTAATAGTGAAAGTAATGGTAATAAAGACACTATTATGTTCCTATCACAAAATGGTCAAAAAAAATCACACAGATTTAAGAATATGTTTACATCTTGAGGCCCTGCTATAACTATAATACAGGTAAATTAAATATATAAACTGGATTAAGAACAAAGACAAAATTAAATTAAGAATGTGTTTACTTGTTTCTTCATTCATTTTCTGCTATGAAGTTTGGTTCTTCGCCTCGACAAAGATACTCATCGCACGTAGATGAAGTTCCCCAGTCTTTCCTTAGACGCAGGATATCCTCTGTAAATGTCGAACCCGATGCTCCTATGAAGACACTTGACATTGCACATATTGTCTTATCCAACATAGCATCCACCTACATATCCCAAACAAACCAAGCACAAGCAAGTGAGCAAGAGAGAGAGAGAGAGATCAAACAAAGACCACATTGGAGATAGGGTTTCAGACTGATTTCAACGTAACAAAGTCTTTGGTCCATAAACAAGCCATTAAGAGATTATAACAGTGGCGTTTTGTTACCTGAGAGTCATCCTCTATACCATGTCTATACAACAATGAGTCCCACTTTTCTGCTGAGTTGCGAGGTGGACGTTTTACAAGCGGTACGACTTTTCCATCGACGACTACTAGTGACTGAAGCAGCCCGGTTTCGCTTTCTGCGGCATCTGTTGAAAGATATATGACTGGGGCATTGGCCTTTTCCACTATCCGACTAATGCACTCTGCAGCTTGCGGTATCGGGAAAAAGCAGCTTGGCGATTTTGCATTGCTGGTCAAAAAATCATTTCATTAGTCAGAGGCAGCTATAAATGAGACACAGTTTCATCAAAAATATAAACTAGTCCCTATCTTGAACATCAACATAAGCACAAGTAAACATATGTCAAACAGCTTGATGGAGATATATACTAATTCACAAACAAAACACAAGTGGTGTTCTTATCTCGCAACCAATTGTGTGAGCTACACTGTCTAGATATATAATGGATGATGCAAAACAAAGCTTACCAGAACTTCAAGAACCCATGTCTACGGAGATGAAGAGCGATGAAATTCTTTCCCAAGAATGTCTGAATGAACCGCTGTGCTGTCAACAAAATAAGCCTACTAGGTTCGATAAGTGTCTTGCATTTGTGCATGATGGGTCCACCAGGCTGCATCATCCAATCTTGCTCCATATCAGCAAAGAACACATCTCCAATGGCAATCACACCATCATCGGACTTAAACTTCTCCTCAACTTCTTGAAAAGTTCGCTTCGTTGGCTTCTTAATATCTTCACTCCAAGGAGCCTCAAGCTTCCCACCAATGGAAATCCCCAACCCCTTAAGCTTCTTGACATGGTCTTCATCCACATAACAAGGCTGCGGCGAAGAGAAGTAACAGATGAATCTATCAATACGAACATTGCTCTTCTTATCCAATTCCTTGAACTGATCAAAAGAAACAACAACGGTTCTTCCCAAGCAAGTGTTAATCCGCTCGATATCTATCACTCTATCATACTGGTAATCAAAACTAGGACTTGGTATCACAAGAACACGTCCTAACAGCGCAGCGAAGAACATATGTTTCTCTAAGCAAATCAAGTGGTTACTCATTTGGCCAGAGAGACAGATAGCAAAAAGGTATTTGCTTGGCTTAGGCTTCCATTCGATAGTTCTCCGGTCCAACAGCTTCTGATCTACCTTTGTACATCTGTCATAGAAGTAAGCACTGTCTGAACCAGAAGCAGAGACAGTGTAATTCCCTGTCCTGTGTGGTGATAAAAGCACTTCTTCGATTTCTTTATTCAGTGAAATCTGCTTAGCTAGAACAGCTTTCACATTATCAATCGAATTCGAAGAATTGAGATTCGATGTTTGATCTTCAAGCGTACGATTCAACAGAGAGACAAGCGAGAGCTGTTGCTGCCTAAGGAGATAAAGAGCGCGAAGCTCAGATTCCTTGACCTGACTCGACAATGGATCCACGGTGAAGAATCTATGAGTATTATCAGTGAATAAGAAGAAGAAACCTACGAGGAGCAGAGTTAGAGAGACGGCGACGACGACGTAGCGTTTGCCGGCTGAGATATTCATACATCTACGGGCTCTCGACGCGGTTTCCTCGATCTGGAACGCAGATCTCGGACTCCTCCTGCCGCCACCGCCGTTTGCTCTGTTTATGGCGGTGGTGACGGACCGAAGCTCATCTTCACGACGGCGGTTGAGATCTTTCTCCGGGATCAAACTACGGTGATCCTCATCTTCGTCCGACGAGTTCCGCTCCATCGCCGAGAGAGAAAAGTGAGGAAATCTGTGCTCTTCGAATAAAATATATATTTTGATTTTATTTATAATTGTAGAAAATCATATGGTTTCTTTCTATTTAATAATCAAAAGACACAGTAATTTACTAGTTACCAACAAAGCTAAATAAATACATTGTTGTGTATTAAAGTGAAACCAAACTTATGTCATGATCTGCTTTTTAAGTACAGAGTAAATTCAGAAACAAGAAGAAGAAGAAGATCACTAGACAAAAGAAGACTACTTTTGATACTCAAAGGACAGACTTTGTATCAGAAGATTGGTCTCCAAGTAGGTGTTTGCCTGCTGCATACAAAATCACAGTTGAAGCAAAGGCAACGCCATTACAACCCCGAAAACAGACACTAGCAACAGTATAATCCATGCTGGTAACCCCTGTTTCTTGTTCTTTCGCGTCTCTTTCAAGCCAGCTTCCTCTGAGTCATCCTTTGTTGGGTCGACCGTTTTCTCTGACTCGGCTTTTGTATTGTCACCTTGAGGAGACTCTGGCGTTGTCTGTTGCGTGGTAGCTTCTCCAGCTAGTTGCTGCTGGTTGTGCTTATCGACATACTCTGGAAATAGCTTCCGGAATGCTGGACTGTAACAGTTAAGAACAACATTGGAGTCATATGAAAGACTGAAAACTTATATATACATTAACCCCTATTTTCTTCTCTATTCACTGCTAAATGAGTCCAATTCCAGAATCAAGTACAGTTTGATGGTAGGATGGATCTTACGTTTTACAATTGAAAGCGAGAGATGACTTAGCCAACCGTTGTTTCTCATCTACAGTTGTGTTCACACTTCCTGTTGTCGGACTGGTATCCATCTACACCACAAAGAAAACATTACAGTATAAAAATGTGAGCTTTTTAAACAAACTGTTCATATACCTCAAAGTCCCATTCGAATAAAGAAGACAAAATATGTATACCCTACACTTAGCTTACCATAAATGAGAGAAGTCCTGTAAGTATGCTGCATTCACGAGAAAAAAATGGTTGATTAGAGGTATATTTATCTTCATCTTTTGTAAAAATCATATGAACATTATGAAAAATCAATTAGAGCATGTCAAAAGGAGAATTTATACCTTGACACAGACCACATCGGATTCCAGCTTTCTGGATGAACTGAAATAGTCATGTATAGTTTATTCAGATTTTGAAACTTATCTCCCAATGAAACAGTAAAAAGAAAGTGCATCATTGAACTTACAATCACTCATAGACAAACAGATTTTCTTTTGTGTCATGAATCGACCATTTGGTGTAGTCATTCTGAGGCAGACAAAAGAATATGTTAATCATTGTAAACTGGACTATCAAAATTCTGACGAACCAAAGAACATACGTAATTCCGGGTGGCTTGTAAGGGTACTCTGGAGGGAACTTGATCTTTCCATAATAATATCCACCTGTTAGAGAGAATTCGAGTATCAAAATTAGATAGTCCTAAGAAATGCAAAAAGACAAAACTAACAAGAAACTTCAAAAAGAAGAATATCACCTGCAAAAGGTGTTCCATCGCTACCTTCCAGCACGTAATCTGTAAGATTGACGCCAAATTCTTCATTAGTAACAGAGCCATCTACCATATTATATAATACTAACAAGGCTGAAACTCCCTAACAACAATATGGTATGTTCCAAAGTAAAATAGATTGTCAATCAAATATGTCTCATCCTAACACCTTCATGGAGAATCTTGCAAAAGAATTACGAGAGATCCAATATGAGAAATATAGACAAAATAAAATGAAAGATAGAAAAGGCTTACGCCACTCGAGAATGTCATTTGGAGAAGGACGAGCAACAACATGGGAGACTGGTTCCTAAAGTAACAAAACAGAGCATATCATAGATAACCCCAAAAGAAAATAAAAAAACTTTACTCTAGCAAAAAAAAACCAAGAAAACGTTCACATAACATCTTAAAAGTTCATAGAAAAATGGTTGACAAATTAAAATTGAGCTACAAAATTAAAGATTCTTGATTCCTGCTGCAATGGAGAGAGGAGAGGCATAAGAAGAGACTGTTGTTACCTTGCATAGTGATCTATACTCCTTCTGGAGACGTTTTATACAAGCCTTTTCTGCCATTTAAGTAATATGAACCAACTGTTATCACTGCGTCTGCTGTTAAAACCTGTGCAACATAATCAACAAAAACCAAATATACGTTAGAGCGAAAGTACACCTAGTAATAGATGTGAACTTGACATGTCTGAAACTCTGCAAAAAATGAAACCTGAAATTCCAAACAAATAGATGCAATTTAATCTTATAAGCAGATTATCATGGAAAAAGCAAAAATTAACAAACTTTGGTTTCCATTGATATAAGCCTTTACCTATAAGGACAAATCAACAAAATCAAACACATACAAAGGTTCATATGAAACTTAGAATCAACAAAACTTGAATAAATACACTTGAATATGAATCCCAAAAATCTCTGATTTTTGGGGGAAATTCAAATTGTAATTGCAATCCCTAGAAAATATCTTAACCCAGAAACCCAATTAAATCAAAGCAATTATACGCAAAATCAACTCTAATTTCTTCGATCAGTACCTAAGAACGCAATATAGTACCAAAGAGAAGAGCCGATTTTGTCGGATAAAAAAAAAAAGAAAAGAAGAGCCGATTTGATCGAAGATTCAATTGCGATCCAAGCTTCGCGCTTTAACCCAGAAGAAGACAATTATATCAAAAGTAAATGCAGCCAAGAAATTTCCAAGTATGTGACAACAGATCCAAGGGAAAAAATGAGAGAAATCAAAGAACCTGAATCGATTTCTGTCGAGGATGATTCTCTGTTATCTCTCTCTCTCTCTCTCTCTTGGGGTTTCTCGTTTAATTACTCTCTCTTTCTCTCTCGAATATTAGGGATAAATGTCCCACATCGGAAACACAAAGGGTTAAACACTAATATATAAAGGATATGAGCCTCTCCACTTATCGCCAATTGGTTTTTAAGTTGGAAGTCCATAATTCTAACATCGAATGGTAAAGAGATAAAGAGAATAGCCTAATTTCGACCGGTTTAGCTAAACCGAACAGTATTCAACAATACAATAAAAACACCTTTTTAACCGGTTCGTTATTATAAGCCACACAATGACCCAACACAATACAATTTAAAAACAACTTTTTTAATATCCTAGAATTATTTTTAAAATCATTAAACACACAAAAATTGCGTAAATGCCACTTCAGGATCTACTCATCAAGAATCTGTGCTGGTTCTACGAATCAAAATTTTTTCTTCTCTTCATTTTTAAATGTATTGAAACAATATAATATACATTTAACAAATAAACAATATAATATACATGCAAAAAGAAAAATACAATTTTGCATACAATGAAAAAATTAGTAGTTATTAGCAGGGAGACAAAACAGCAGTTTACCTGCAACTTTATTTAATTTGTGAAAATTTGGACTTACACAAATACTACCTCCAAATTCCAAAGCTATTATTAAAAAAATAGTTTATAAAATTCAACAAAGTTAAGTTTCAGCCTCTTTTGAGTTCCCCAATAACAGTTTTTTGCAGAAAATCACGTGGTTCAATCACATGACCACTATCTCTTACGTTTTCAAAGCATTTACATTAGTTAGGTAATGTATAATCTTTGTCTCTTACATATGATATTGTATAAATGTGAACAATGTAGATGCTTAACAATATCTTAGCAATAAGATAAGTATCTTCACCACCATTCTGACTAAGTAGCAGCAGTCAAAGTAAGATCACGTGATCAGATCCCTATAACTATGTGTGTTCCAACACAAAGCACTAATTATTATTATATATAAAGTACACAAACTCTCTTTCTTTCTCTATCCAAGATTCTCTAAGTTACAATATCAATAACAAAGCAAGAAGGACTCAAGATTCTCCAAGAAGTTATCAAGAAGAGAGTACACAATGAAGAGATGTTGTTGTTCAGTGGCTTTGGTTCTGCTACTTTTGACTTTCTTTAGCAGCAAGTACTGTAGCGTAGAGGGACGTTCTCTGTTAAAGACAACAACAGTACATTCTAGTCATGATTTGCAGATAAGAAACAAGACCAAGGAAGACAAGCCGCTTGTAGGAGAACATGATAGCCTCCGAGTAATCCCAAGATCTGGCTCAAACCCTATACAGAACAAGTAAAGTACAACACAAGCACACAACATAAAGTTTTGATTTTCTTTTATTTTTGAACTTCCAAAATGTGAGTTTTAGGTGTAATTAGCATCTAATAGTGTTTCTTTCTTTTGTAATCAGGTTTGTTGTTGAAGGAAGTAGTAGTAAGGTCACAACATCAAGAAAGCCTTAAACTTTCATACTTTTTTGTAGCTTAATTACTTTTTTTCTTTACCTTTCCTATTTAGATCTTTATATGTTTCTCCTTTTGTAAAATATGTAACTAGACTCGTTTTTTATTCATGTCTCGACTCTAATATTATTATTGGCTTAATTATTTTCAAAGTAATAAGTATACAACAAAACCAAAAAATTCTACAAACACTACATAAGTTGATTAATTAATAATAGCAATAGTTCACGTTTTGACCTACACGGTTTCGAGTAATCCCATCCGTCGTATTTTCCAAGCTTTGCATATCCACCGTTGGATTCCAACCCATCATATTGATTGGCCACGCTGGAACAATCTCAGCCGCACGATCATTATTATTATTATTACCCATATCAACGATTCTTTGACCTAATTTTCCCATCAACGAACTCAAAGCTGCCACGTACTCTCCCAAATCTTCCTCCGCCACACTTTCCACCGGAGTTTCCCACCACGGTTTACCTTCCTCCTCTGCCACGTCATCACCGGAACATACATCTAAACTCACCGGAATCTTGCGTAGATACTTATCTATCAATGTATCCACGTGGCCGAATTTGTAAACCCTACCGAATTTAGAGAACGTTACGATTGCGATTTTTGCGCCGGTGAGAACGCTTAACTGTGCTGCTTTCTTGAATAGACCAAGACGCCGTTTAGAGAAGGCTACGTGTCTCTTGCTCTTTACTTCGATCTCTTTGAACTCTATCTTCTGTCTACCTCGGCTTTTTTTAGGGTTTTTAGTTGTTGACTCGTTAGGGTTCTGAAGTTGTTCCTTGGACGTCAAGAAATTCGTTGATGAAGTCTCTACTATCTCTTCCATGGCTTAACGACAGAGAGTAATGAAAATATAGTAAGGGTTTAATTTTTTTGTCTTGGAAGTGGGATTTATAGTTGTTAATTTATAGATTGGTAATAAAAGGAAATTGTAATCATTTATGGTATCTTTCTATTAAATGCACTCTCGATTAATTAACATTTTTGTTTTGAATTATATTCATTGAATTAGAGCTTAGTTTTTCGTTAGGATGCCACGTGTATTTTTGTATATATATTGAGATATACTATATTCCATTTTAAGCATTCGTTGAAGAAAGGGAGGGGTGTGTGTACCCTGCACCTGTTTGATTGTAATTTCGTATTTTTTCAATAAAAATGGAGCCTTGATCTCCATATTCATACCAAAAAAAAAAAGCATTCGTTGAAGAATCAATTGCGATGCATAGAATATTCACATAATATATGGTGGACCCAAATATAACCGGATCGCGTTTACGATAATACATGTATGCATCATTTGATATTATGATGCCATGCCATCACAAAATAATAGGGGTGATTAGTTGATGCTTTAGAAACTTTGTAAAGCCAATATTTTTCTACAACCACAAAAATAAACCAATTAGGCAAAAAGTTTTCAGAGATACTTTATTTCTTTATTTATTTATTTTGGCTCTGCAGAGCCATTTTTTCTAAAGTCTAAAAAAACAAGCTTTCATTTATTTTAAAGTTACAGCAAAAAAATCTACAACCAAAAAATCTAAAGCCTAATTTCTACATCAAAAAATTCAAAGCTACAGCATGACCAATCAAGCTCATACATGAACATTTATTTATTTTATTACAACTTTACATGAACATTTAATTATTGCGATAAAAATTGATCAAAATAATTTCATTTATGGCGAATAACTGATTAACGATACATCCTTCTAATTAATTGTTTACGATTAACAATCAAGATTGATCTAGATTCGAATATTGTCTAAAAATGATCAGTTAACTATATTTAATGCAAATACGGGATTTTAGAAAAGTTAAAGGGGTCAATTAACAAATACTCCGAAAGGGTATAAAGGTAACTTCCTAAATACAGATTATTATTATTCCCGATCTTAGTCACCGGTGGTCATCGTCGCCGAGAAAGTGACCTAATTCAGAAGAAGAGTGTCAAAAATCAAAATCTCTCCCACCTCAGAAACCGCGTAGCTAAAAGATAGATGGAGACGGCGGCGACGACTATGAGGAAGGCGGAGGAGTTGGTGAGGAAGACGATGAAGGGAAACGATGGATCTCATGACTTATATCACGTGTGGAGGGTAAGAGATCTAGCTCTCTCCATTGCTCGCGAGGAAGGTCTCTCTTCCAACTCCGATTCCATGGAAACTGTGAGTTCACAACAACAAAAAAACCCTAAATCCACACAAAAAACCCTAATTTGACCCTGTGCTCGTCGATAATATGCATCGTAGATTTTGTTAAGTGAAGCTTAGTAAGGTCATTAGTAGTGTGTTCTTGTATTAGTGATTACAGAATGTGAGAAGTTTGTTTTGAAATATTTTTTGCAGGTGGAGCTTGCAGCTCTTCTCCATGATATAGGTACTAAACTTTTGCTTTTGTCTTGTTTAAACTCTTGTGTTTATACTCCATAGATTGATTGATTCATTAGTGAATGTACCTCTTTGCTCTGTCTCTTATTTATCAGGTGATTACAAGTATATAAGGTTTGTTTCTTTAAGTCATCTCTTGAAACTAGAGTCTGTTTAGTGGGGATATAACGTGTTTTACTTTAGCACGGATACTCTCTAAGCTCCGCAAAAATGTTGTAATCGGAATCCAGAGACCCTTTGGAAGCGAAGCTTGTCGAGAATTTCCTGGATGAGGAAGGTATTGAAGAGACCAAGAAGATGAAGATACTAACAATCATCAATGGAATGGGTTAGTTTCCAGCTCCTACTTTCACTCAACGTATCCAATGTACCTATGTGACTTGCATGAGTTGTTATCTACGATTAAGTAAGAGTTGTTTAAAAGCATATGTTGTATCTAGATTTGTGATAGAGCAAGTTTATTGATTCCAGGTTTCAAAGACGAGTTATCAGGCGTTGCACTATGTGAATCTCTTCCAGAATTTGGAATAGTTCAAGATGCTGATCGTCTTGATGCAATTGGCGCCATAGGTAAAGAATGCTTCTCTCTTGTATTTAGTTTTGGTTCTTAACAGTTTATGCTCCTAGTTGTTATTGTTGTTGTTGATCTCTTTCGGATATTAGGAATTGCTCGTTGTTTTACGTTTGGTGGAAGCAGGAACAGAGTGCTTCATGAGCCTGAGATCAAGCCGCGGACAGAGTTAACGAAAGAGCAGTACATGAAGAGAGAAGAGCAAACTACTATTAATCACTTTCATGAGAAACTCTTCAAGCTGAAGAAGCTGATGAAAACCGAGGTAAGACTAAACCCGTAAACAATTCTTTACAAAAAGCGGAAAACTGTTATCGATTTTGAGTGCATCAGGCGGGTAGAAGAAGGGCAGAGAAAAGGCACAAGTTCATGGAAGAGTTTCTTGATGAGTTCTATGAAGAATGGGATGGTAGAGCTTGAAAAGTTTAAGTATGACCCATGAAGAAAAACAGAGGATGTGTTTGACGTTTAAAACGTTGAGATAAACTTTATTAAATGGGTCTCGTGAAAGTAATAATATTACATTTTATTAAAGTTAAAGTTGCCTTTTTGAAAGTTTATAATTCTGGTAATGATTGTTGTTGTAGACAGTAGATGACAAGGGGAGTCTTTTTTTTTCTCCTATTTTCGGACATAAAAGTCAAAACGTTTAAATATTGACTTTTGTGCTTCGTTTTTAAGTCTTCGAGAAACTAATTTAAATTTCCTATAACACACAAAACCTAAATTCATCAAATTTAAAATTTTAAGATTGAACTTTTCATGGGTTAACATGATTAATAATTTTGGATGTTGATTGGATTCATTGGTCGGCCATGATATAACATTTACATTGTTTGTATTTGTTTAGTTAATTATATGCAAACAACGTGGACAAAAAATGAGATAACTTTTTTCGTGAAAAAAGATAATAATATTGGTTGGTTGTGTGATCTTATCGGCGTGGACAAATGTGATTTTACAATTTAAAAAAACAGAATATCCCACGTTATTGTTCAAAAATTTTATATTAATTTAAGAAGACTAACTCATGATTATACTGTAAAAACATATACTATATATTTTTTATTATTCGTGTTCCTATAATGATTTATTCAACCAACTACGCTCCGTCATGACAAAACAATCTTTCCACAACGGATCCCCTTTGAGTTTGGTTTAATTATTTCCCTACATTATCCCCTAACTATTTTATTCTGTGTTGTAATGATTCTTCCAAAGTCAAGTCGTTAAATAATATTTAGATAGGACAATTACTTCTTACACAAGGAAATTAATGAAAATTCTTTAATAGCGAGAAATAAAAACAACGCATCGAATGAATTGTTCTCATTTAAGCCAAGTCGTTATAAATTTGTAGTATTAAAAAAATAAGATGACTAATAGCGTAGATTTATATAATCTATAGTTGTAACATTACACATGTCCATCACTTATAGGATTTTTGCGAATGGGTCGGCCATTGCGCGTTCAACTTGTGTGTTGAAATATAAATTTTATAAACTCATCAAAAATTAAGAACTTCTCTTTTTTTGCAAAACTTTAGATATATATTGGCTCGTAATTAATCGTAAGAACAAAAATAAAACATCATGGTGAATTATATTGGCTTTATGATTGTTATGTGGACCTAATCTCTCCTCCATGTGTTTTGCGTGCATCTCTACGAAATATCGTACAGAAAATAAAAATAATAATAATAGTAATAATTGGGATCGATAATTAAAACAAATTATCAAAATTACATACCATTAAAAATCAGCCATTTATGTTATATTATGGTTCTGTACGAATGATAGTGCAAAGTCCAAGGCCTAGAACATTCTATTTCTCATCTAAAAAAAATTAACCTTGTCAATTACATATAGATCTATATATTTTAGTTACTATATTTTTATTCGATTAGAATATAGTTTAATATGTTTTTTGGACAGATATATAGCGAAAGAGGAAATAAAAAAGTAGATTGTCTTTCTAGATTTTTAAAATATTTTTGCCAAAAGAGAAAAGGTAAAAAAGTTAATATTTGGATGTATAATAATTAATTAATACTCAAAAAAGCCGACCTTTTATTGCAAACGACAACGTATCGTGGAGCCCTATAAATACAATACTCTTTAGCGCCGAAAAAGTTAACCAAAGCCAAAAAAAAAAAAACACAACCTTTTTTTTAACCTTACAAAAAGATTATTAACAAGTCTTCTTCTCGGCGGCTCCACTCTTCTCTAATCTTCATCGATTTCGTCTTCTTCTTCTTCTTCTTATTTATCAGATTTCTAGATTCTTCTGTGAAACAATTCGCGATTTAATTTCAACAACCGAATCTTCTGATTTATCTAAACCGGAATCAAACCGGGCCGAAGCTAAATTCAGGTTCGGGAGTTTTCAGATTAGGCTTGGTCTGATGGGATCGGAGCCTCGGGTTGACCCGAGGCGTGAACTTATTGACTTGCCTGTTCTTTACAAATTCAAGCTCTACAATACTGACACGGTTCGTTATTCTCGCCTTCTCTTTCTCTCTTTAATTAATTACCATAAGATTATGATGTTAATCTGTGATTACGTGAATCTTAATTATTCCTCTTAATTAGATTTTAAATTAATTAGTCGCTCGTATCAATGTGAGATTTTTTCATCAACTGATTGTAACGATAATTGCGTTGATTTTGTATATGTATTAAATTAATTTTGATTTTTGATATAATTACACTAATTATATCATATTTCTTAATATGTTGGTTATTTAATAACTCTGTTTTTTTTTTCTTTGTTTATTATGTGTTTGGTGGTTTCATATGGTTTGTAGTGTAAGGCATGAATCTTTAGCTTGACACAATGTAGAGTCTTTGGTTCCAAGTTTTTGTTAATTCTCAAGATTTCAAGCATGTTTAAGCTTTATTAGTTTTACTAGAAAAAATAGTAATAATATTTGATTCATATTTTCTTGGTTGTTGTAGAATTTTTATTTGATTGGGAGAGATGAGAAGAAAACATTCTGGAGGGTACTTAAGATCGATAGAACCGATCCAAACGAGTTGAATTTGTTCGAAGATCCAACGAAATACACAAACGAAGAGATACGCGAGCTTAGAAGATGGATAAGTAAAGGCAACCAAAGGAATGGTGGGTTTACAAGAAAGACAACTTGCTATGGAATCATTGGTATGTTTCTTTAATACCGCTAAAGGAAGTCTTTGTTACAAGCATTGTCTATTTTTCAGTGTGTATTGTTTAATACCGCTAAAGGAAGTCTTTGTTAGAAGCTAAATGTGTATTGTTTTTGAACTTACCGAGAGCAATGTTGTTGATTCTTCTGTTGGGTGTGGCAGGGTTTGTTAAGTTCTTGGGGCCTTATTACATGCTTGTGATCAAGAAAAGAAAGAAAGTGGGAGAGATATGTGGCCATACTGTTTATGGCATAGCAGAGAGTGACATGATCATGATTCCGAAACCTTCCATTTACACGAAAATAGCTGATTCTTTAGCCGAGAGAAGGTAACTTTATCGACTATACTTGTAATGGTTACGTGTAAACTTAGTAGCTCATAAACTATATACATTACAACATGCTTCACTATTTATATTATAGGTACAAGAAGCTCTTAAACATGGTGGATCTTACAAAAAACTTCTACTTTAGCTATACATATCACCTCATGTATTGCCTTCAGAAGAATATCCTCAACACCGAGAAAGGAAAAATTCACGACAACACGATGTTTGTTTGGAATGCTCATTTAACACGAGGGATCAGAACGATTTTGGATAATACCGTGTGGACTGTTGCATTGATATACGGTTTCTTTGAACAGGTATGAATCAAATTCATGCTTATATGAATGGTAATCACTGTGAGATTTTCCAAGACTTGGCTAATCCTAATGGCTACTATTGATTTTCCTTTGTCCAGACTAAATGTTCAGTATCTGGTGAAAATTTTGTATTGACTGTCATTGCTCGGCGTTCACGCCACTATGCTGGCACAAGGTACTTATTCGTCTTGATAACCATGGTTTATTACTCCCTCTTTTAATGATAAGGGCTAGTCTTTATATGTATTCTAATTTTCCTTCTCCTTGTTAATGCGCAGATACTTAAGGCGTGGTGTAAACGATATAGGCAGAGTAGCTAATGACGTTGAGACAGAGCAGATTGTTTCCAAAGTTGTTCCAGAGGGTGAGAAAATCCCGATAACATCCGTTGTGCAGACGCGAGGATCCATACCCTTGTTTTGGTCACAGGAGGCCTCTGTGTTCAAACCACAACCTGAGATTATATGTAAGCAACATTTGCGTTGGCCAAAAAGAGTCTTTAGTTTTTTCTTATCTTGACGCTATTGTTTCTGTCTTTTTTCAACCGTAGTAAACAAGAAGGACACGACTTATGCGGCTACTCAGCACCACTTTGACTATCTGAGAGAGAGGTATGGGAAGCGGATCATAATTCTGAACCTCCTAAAGGTAGGCTCTCTCGTTTATACGACAATACATTGTTGTTGCTCTTTTCTTAAATTATTTTAGAAGATTGAGTGTATCTTTGCTGTTTTGTGATATTAGGCAGGTGAGAAAAAGCATCGTGAAGCCATCTTACGTGCAGAGTTTGCAAAGGCGATCCGATTTATCAACAAAGGTGTGAAGAATGAGTACCGTTTAAAGGCGATCCATTTTGATCTAAGCAAACACTACAAAAGGTATTGTATTTGTCAACGTCTTAGGCAGTGTCTGGTGTGTTTGGTTTAATATAAGTCTCCTAAATTTAGCAGCGGAGCCGATGATGCATTTGAGCACTTGTGTATCTTTGCAAGGAAAGCGTTGGAACTAACCGACTTGTTTTACTGCAAAGCTCCCGCGGGTGTTGGAGCTGAGAGGGTAATTAACGAATCATTTTTCAAGTAAGTTTGCTATGTTGTGTTGTATATCTAAGCTTAATACATAATTTTGATTGTGTTTCCGGCTTGTTGGTAAGTCCTAATACTAATTCTGCCATGTTTCAGTAATCCTCTTCCGGATCAAGATGAAACGGCAACTAGTCAAGAAAACGAAGTTTCAGATCCGGATATTTTTATGCTTCAGAAAGGGGTCTTGAGGACAAACTGCATAGACTGCCTGGATCGTACTAACTTTGCTCAGTACGCCCACGGATTGGTAGCTCTTGCTCATCAGATGTATACAATGGGCATACCAGGACCTCCTATCGTCGATAAGAACAACCCTCTGGCAAAAAAACTGATGGAATCTTACCAAAAGATGGGAAATAACCTGGCGCTGCAGTATGGTGGCTCGGAAGCACACATCAAGGTGATTTGATTCCCAGTAACAATTCTCATACTAGTCTTTTAGATGGATCTTTTGAAATATGTGTATCGACTTTAGAAAGTTAAATGGTTTTATATAGATGTTCAATTCTCTGAGGGGTGAATGGAACATGCATCGCGATATCTTCACTGCTGTGCGTCGTTACTTCAACAATGCTTATCAGGACAGCGAAAAACAGAACGCCATCAATGTGTAAGCTTTACGTTTTAGAAACTTGCTGTATACTTTGCTATGTGTTTGTTTGATCTAAAAGATGGTTTCTCTTGACAGGTTCTTGGGGCATTTCCGGCCTCAATTGGGGAAGCCAGCTCTGTGGGAGTTAGACTCTGACCAGCACAACGTCGTAAGAACTAGTTCTAACTTAGACATCGAAAATATGAGGTACACCTATTTGGCTAAACCATAACATACAGTCTGATTAAGTTGGCATATAATATATCCTCCAATAATGAAATGCAGGCCACTAAGGAGATCCGTTTCTGATAACATTATCATGGACGTGGATTTGAATCTTGAGGAGCTAGCACTCGAAAATCCTCAGCCTTCGCGTGAAACGCTATACGGTGGCAACTCAGGAACCAATACAGATTTTAGAATCTATGAAACTGAACCAGCTTCTCTAAGGTATGAACCATATAGTCTCTCTGTTTTCTTAACCTTGTCGCTTGCTTGTTACTCTATTAACTGATTCTTTCTTCTTGTTTGAATCATCACATCCCCAGCTTCACATCGGCTATGTCGTGTGAAGGTCATCTGAGAGGAACAGGAACAATCCAAATGTTTCAAGGAAGCTCCTCTGATTCTCCAAGGCCTGATGATATACCTGGTTTCGGACACTCTTACACAACAAAGTTTACTCCTGCAGAAGAATTTTTTGAACGTAGCAGGTAAGAAAGAATATTCATCCTTAGGCATCATTGATATGTATTAACACTTTGCTCTTAAAATGTTTTGTTTGTGGCAGCTCAAAGTCTTGGTCATCAGATAACATTTTCACAGACTTGGATGAATCTATAACTTCTTTTGCTAATACAAACTCCAGCTTTGAGGTTATTTAATTTCTTTCATCAAGATATGTTTTCTTTTAGGTCTTGCTAACAAAGATATACTGACACGGTCGGCGTTATCGCGTATTTTATACAGTTTCATCCAAATACAAGCAGACGCAATTCCGATGTGGCTGAACATGTACTAGTACCAGGTTTCTCCAATGATTTCACTAGGTGGGTTTGGTCTGGAAGATCATTGTGAAAAAGGGTTTTAAGAGAAGAAACTGTGCCTTGCGCAGGACGGTAACGCTGGTTACTTGGAACAGACGTCAGGGCTGGACAGGGCACGAATAACAGCCATGTGATGTATATATCCAACAGCTTTGTAAAGTTTATTGTTGATTATTATTGCTTTTCGTTTTCAAAAATTAATTTCTGTATATTTTTTTTTTCATCACCTGGAAAATTCGACTTTTGATTTTGTTTGTGGGTTATATATATAGTTTGGTTGTTTGGAACTTTTTAGTAATTTCTTTTATGGCCTAATTTGTGAAGTCTTGTAAACTTCTTCTCTACTACTGAAATATAACATCGTAAACCATTAGTTGGTATTACAAGTTTTAGTCTAATGTATTTTTTAACTATAAAGGAAGAAAAGGTCTATTAAATATGTATAATACGTTCTTTTAGAACAATTAATACCAATATCCCAACTAATTTATTTGCTCTTGCAACTAACTTATTTGTTCAATTCTTTTTTTTTTTTTTTATTACATCTTTTTTTTTTTATTACATCTTTGTTCAATTCTTTTAATATTTTTGAATTGAATGTTTTTGTTTTGTTGCCTTTTGGCTGGCAATTGTTTGCCCACCAAAGAGTAGATAAATTAAAATCAATGCTTTTCTTTACTTATAAAACTTTAATTCGAAGAGGTTGGATTTTAACAAAACAATAAAAATTTCAATCAATATATATGTATATATTTACACTAATTAAATGGATTCGTTACAAAATAAAATATATATTTTAATAGCTACTACTTTATATATCTAAGAATTTTGTACGTTGAATTGTTTACAAAGTCAAATGCAAAACCATAACCCTAAAATTTGAGGTTTCATAACTTCAAATTTGAGGTTTCATGTCTTTACAAAAGAAAAACGTCAAACTTAATTTTACATATTGCATTTAAGTTCTTACTATTTTTCACAATTAAGTAAATCTCTTAACTTTTGTAGATAATATAAGACATACCTCAAATAATTATTAAACCAATAAATAATTACGAAATTAATATTTTTTATTTTAATTTAAAGTCTTTCTTTTAGTTTAACACGTGAAAATTAAGTTTATATTTGCAAAATATAATTTTTTATATACTAAAATGATGAAATTAAAAAGTTAATAAATATATTTGTGAAATATTATTAATTGTAGGCATGAAAATGTAAAAAAAAATTGGAACAATTTGAGGTTTCACTATTCGAAACCTTTTAAGATTTCTTTTGGAAGACAAAAAACCTCAAATTTGAAGTTTTGAGGTTTCTTTTGGAGACGCTATACGACCTTAAATTTGTTTAAAATTACTATTGTATAAGACTTAAACGTTGTGGATATGAAATAATCTTTGTCTAAAAATTAACCATCGATTCTTTTAACAAAAAAAAAAAAAATTAACCATCGATCACCTTTTATCCAATCATTAGACAACAACACACAACAAAAGATTGTCTAAAAAGGAAATATTTTAACAACAAAAGTACAGAAGATTGTCCAGCACACACTCTCACGTATGCAGAGATCAACATGCATTCACACACAGACAGATAAATAGTTTATAATATTACAAATTAAAAGAAGGGTAATTTTTGAAAATACCATGAAAATTAATTTTTTGACAAAAATACCATCAATTTTTTTTTCCTTAAAAACCATTAAAATATTTTTTTTGACAAAAATATCATAAACTTAAAATTAAGTTAAAACCTTTAAAATTAAGTTAAAACATTCAAAATTAACATGAAACCCTCAAAACTAAACTCTACCCCTTCAATAATATATCCTAAAAGTATATAGCGAACCCAAATGAAAAAAAAAAATAAATGTTAAAATTAGATTTTTTGTGTTTATGGTATTTTTGTCCAAAAAATATTTTATACCATTAAAATATTTTTTCCTATTTCGAGGAATTTCTCTTAAAAGAATTTAAACTATTATAATTAAACAAGGAAGACTTAAAACAACACAAATCTTGAAAGATACACACAAAAACCTAACCCTTATTTCAAGAAACCTCCAATATATTATATGTAATATACCGTTCAACATCAAAAGACTCAATTAGTTTTCAATAGTTTATGGCTAAACTTGGAAAGCTAACAAAGCTCAAGTCGATCATCAAGAAATGGCCTTCCTTCACCAAGAACCACCACCACACCACCGCTTCTGCCACCGCCACCGCCACGGTGGTTCCAAAGCGCGACGATCTTCAAGTGGTTTACGTTGGTAAGTCAAGGAGACCTTACATGCTTAGTTCTAATGTCATGGACCATCCTCTTGTCCAAGAACTACTTGATAGATCTTCAAGATTCGTTGAAGAAAGTCAAGATCAAGAAAAGACAGTCTTAGTAGCTTGTTGTGAAGTTGTATTGTTCGAGCACTTGTTATGGATGCTCAAGAACAGTTGCTCCGGTCACGGTGGTGATGATGATGACGGTGGCGAAAGAGGTTCCGTCGAGGAATTGGCCGGATTCTACACTTACTGACGGCTATATATAACTAATACAAATACTAGATATTAAAATACAGTATTTAAATTTTGGGTTTGATTATGGAAGATCCAATACGGTCATATATATATATATTTAATTTGGTTCGTAATAAATAAGGGTATCTTCCCTTAAATACACTATAAAATTGTAAAATAGGCATGACTAAAATTGTTGTTTTAGTAATTTTTCGGTTTTTTTAACAGTTGTTACAACTATATAAAATATTTATACCAAAAAAAACAACTATATAAAATATTATTTACATTCATGTTATACTATATTTCGAAAAAAGAATAAAATGCGCCGCCACATGATGCGCAAGGCCCAACACAAATGCACGCACGGTCCTACCTTAGCTTTTGTAGTTGTAGAAAATAGCTGTCACGCCAGGCATGTACGATGTAACCTTTTTCTGTCTTGTTCCAATTATGCTGTCACTATATATATATATATATATGTATATTGATAATATTATATTGTTGCGTATAATATTAGAAATGATTACTGTATTATATGGATAAATTAGACTGTTTCATATCTATTGTTTTTGGCGGAACACTGAATAAATTAATTCATTTAGCGTGAAATTTACCCTTTCAATATTTGTCTATTTTAAGGATTATCTACGAAAAATATTATTACCGTTAAATTATGGTCATTCGTTAATAATATTTAACGGTTTATGAGAACTTAGCCCAAGTAGGCCCATTAAAGAAGATTTGTATTATATCTGATAATTTAGCCCAAATAGGCCCATTAAAGAAGATTTGTATCACGAAACGCAGCGTTTGATAGTACGACGACGTGCGTCTTTGTCGTATCGGTGACGGACGCTTGATGCCTGATTGTTGCAACGGTCGCGACGGTGAACGGAAAAACCAGTGAGTGAGTTTCACCAACACTTTTCTGCCTATAAGGAGAACATTGTCGTGTGTTCTGACAATTTTAGCTTGTCCTAATAATCAGCAGATCTTTGCTTGTTCTGATTTCTCTTTTGTTCCTGTGTATGAATGCTTAGCAGATGATCTACATTGTAATTTTTTTTTTTATAAGCTTATGTGATACTTGCTTTTTTCTTCTGAAGATTGTTGCGGAAAGTTGTGATTTTTCGTCTACGCTAGTGATGACTTTTGTTTCTTCTGCTCACAAGGTGTTTGTTGAAATGCCTCAATGAGGTTTAATAGGCTTATTTCACTGGTGTATTTGAAAAAGCCTTTGGCTTCTCATTAGTTTTTATTTATTTATATGGTTAAGAGTAAAAGGTTTTGGATTAGGTCTTAGGTTCTGCTTTAATGGTGTTGAACTTCACATCAACTATTGATTTTGGCTTCTCCAGTGTATGTTATGTAGTACTTTCCTGTCTAGTATTATGTGTGCACTTCTGATATAGCTAACTTTTCAAATATGTTGTCTTTTATGCTTTGTTGGTGTGTGGCTTTTGACTTTTGATCATGGAGTTCGTGTGTATAGTTTGATGCTAGACATTGAATATGGGACTTTTAAGTGATAACAATCAATGTTGTATATTTATACAAGGTTTCTTTCGATTTCACCTGGGAAAGCAGCTACAGAGACATGTCAAGGTTTCGATCATTGTTGCAAGCCTCGGTCAATGCAACAAAGAAGGGTATTCACCTGCCACTTTTTTCATCAGTTATAATGTCTATCTTTTTGTTCTCTGTGTTTTTTGATATTTCCTTTTGTTCAGCCTTGCTTGTGCTTATACTCAGATAGTGACTGATAGCAAGTAGTGTTTGAGGAAAAATGATGTTGGTTTTATATTCCATGACTCAATAGTTTTTTGAGATTAGCTTTATATCTTCGTACTAGGTTTTATGCTTATGAATGTAACAAGGAGTGCTAGTCTCTGACTTATCTTCACCATTTTGCAAACTTTTAGCTCTTACGTGGAACATTGAAGAATGGGTACCGCCTGCAGAGAAGCATATATTTAAGTTCCAATCAAAAGAAGACTTGAAGAAATGGCATCTCTATTCTGATTCTGAATATGGAGGTACTTAAGTAGACAGGTTTAAACATTTGCTCACTAACGAGTGTCTGATATCGATTTCTGTTGTTTTCCCCTTTCACTTCAAGGCTTTATTGATTCATATTGTGGCAACATGTTTGGTACTTGTTTTACAGGATTATCTTCGGCTTCCCTGGAGATTCCAGACGGAGGAAATGGATCAGATGGCACTGGTTAGCAATTTACTAAATTCGTCGTGGATTTCAAAGTTTTCTATCCAGTCTCTGTTATAAAGTTCATCAATAAAATGTTCACTTAATGATGCTTTTCTCCTTAATATCTTTTATAGGAATTTTCTCGGGGAAACTTTCTGTAGACTTAAGTGAGGGATCAAAGTGGAACATCAGCCGGAGTGGCTTCTGTGGAATGCGCTCAAAGAAGGTTAACATCACATAGCTTTCGTTTTCCTTACAAAGTACTCTTAGTCCAAATTCAACCTCGCCATACAATTATTGTTCCATGACAAGTTGGAAATCTAGTTATTATATTGTGAGTCTAATGAGTATCAATTTCAACTAACTCCACCTTTCTTTTTTGCAGTTTGATGGCTTTATTGATCTTGACGGGTATGATGCGATAGCCCTGAGGCTCAGAGGTGATGGAAGGTGTTATATCTCTACCGTAAGTTTCATGTTGAAACAACAAAAGTTGTAAGAGAAAAAAGGGTTCTATGCTAAACCTTTGATTTTGATTCAGATCTATACCGAAAACTGGGTGAATTCACCAGGACAAGCAGAAGATAACTCGTGGCAAGCTTATGTTTTCGCTCCGAAGGGAGACTGGTATACTGCTAAGGCAAGTTTTACTGTAGTATAGATGTTTTACCCAACAAAGAGTTTACTTGTAGTCTTAAGGCCATTTAGTAACCGTTGGGTTTTTAAATATATCAGATACCTCTAGATAGATACTTGCCAACATGGAGAGGCAACGTTATCGACGTTGAAATGGAGATGAATCCAGGCCGTGTTCTTGGTATGTCTCTATCGGTGAACGCAGAAGGCGGCGCTGTTGGAGCTATATCAGGACCAGGCGATTTCCGAGTCGAAATTGACTCGATCAAAGCCTTGAGATTGCCATGAATGGTGAGCCATTATTACATTGTATGATGTTTTTGTTGTGTTTTAGCTTTCTAAGAAGTAAGAACCAAAGCCTAAAGTTGATACTTATGGCCAAAAATATTGTTGAATTATATTATGTCATCGTCAAATAATAAAAATTCGACACAAATCAAAAGATATGTTAGATAATACCAATTGTAATTATCCATCTAGAGTAAATATTATTTGTAATAGTTATCCACAATACTCCACCGACCTTAAGCAATTTATATAAAGGCTTTTCACTTCATTTATAAAGGTGGAGTGAACAACACGAACAAGAAGGAAACAAATTAATAAAAAGAGTTTCTTGTTAATCTTTCTACATACAAAACAAACTATATATATATATTATAATATTAGTTTTATAACACGTTATCAGCACGAACGTCTCTGCTTATACGAGGTAATCGTTGGTTGAGCTTCTATATACTCGGTTAAATATTATCCAGGTAATTTTAAATTATGTCATTATATTTATGGAAAATTATGTTTGAAACTCATGCCAGAGTGTATCTTAAAATATTTTAAAATTTTGATTTTTATCTAAAAGAAACTCTGGCAAAATTTAAATTAATATAGTTTATAAATCTAAGAAAAACTCTGGCAAAATTTAAAGTCAATAATTTTTGGCAAAAAGTATAAAGTTAATGATCTAAAATAAACTATGTCAAAAGTTTAAACAAATATAGTTTAAAATTTAAGAGAAACTCTGTCAAAATCATTTTTGGCAAAAGTATAAGGTTAATAAATCTAAAAGAAACTCTGGCGAAATTTAAACTAGTATAGTAATAAAAATCTAAAAGAAACTTTGTCAAAATTTAGTCGATAAAAAAAAAAAATTATCGATATTTATAAATTTAATTTTTATATTGGAGCGAAAAGTTTAGTCTCCAAAACTATAATAGAATATGCCTCTTTGATCAAATAGAAGACTATAGTTCATAAATCAAATTGAAGACTATGTCTCTTTGATTATATGAAAATATATGTCATTAATCAAATTGAAGATAAGGTCTCTTTGATTATATTGAGGTTTTGTCTCTTTGATTACATGAAAGGCTATATCTATTTTATTATACGGTAAGTTAAAATCCAAAATATATATTGAATATTGCAAAATAATTAAATGTTTTAAAAGAGTAAAATATTTTAATAAAATAAAAATGCTAAAGAGATTAAAGGCTCATGAAGAGCTTGAATGCTCCTGAAGAGCTTGAATGCTCCTGAAGAGTTTTGAATGCTCACGAAGAGCTTAAATACTCATGAAAAGCTTAAATGCTCATGAAAAGCTTAAACGTTCATGAAAGACTAAACGCTCATGAAGAGCTTATCTCCTGAAGAGTTAAAAGTATTTTAAAAGAGCGAAAACGCTCTAAACGAGCGAAAGAAAAGTTAAACGCTCTAAAAGAAAACATGATGACGACATGCAATATGTATAAAAATGGCAAAATATGTATATGTAAGCAAACCTGAAGTTTACTGATTGATTAAAGTTTAATATAACCGGTTAAGCCATCCGGAAGTATTAATGATTGAAGATCATTAAGAATTTGTTGGGAAAACAATAAGTTTTTCAACTTATGCATGTTTTAAAGAAAAGAAATGAAGATCACCATTTTTGAGTTAAAAGAGCTCATTGAATAGGATGGTTGATTTCTTTAAACAAACCCCCCGTATTATACTCCTAATATAGCCGATCTAAAAGTGTGAATCGGTCCAGCATAAACGGGCATGTATAGCCGTTATCTTGAGAAAGAGAGTAATATGAATCCTATATTAAAAGGTTAAAAGGATCCAAGATGAAACACATGTCCTAGAAGGATATGTTGATGATCCCATAAATGGATTCATTTCGAGATGAGTAATCTAGAAGAGTTATCATCTCGAGGGAGAGAATTAAAGAATCCCACAATGACATTAAATTGATAGTTTTGGTGGATTGATATCCCAAAACTAAAGCTTATTAAAAGCTTATTAGATGTCGAATGAGATAAAGTTAAACATTCGTAAGATGAAAGTGAAACATCTGAAGATGATATTCACATCAATGAGTTTTAAAGAATGGTGATATTTCCGTCCGGAAATTTGTGGGTGTGTGATATATATTATGAATGCTCCTCCACACCACATAAAAATGACATCCAAGAGGATGAAGTATATGAGCTGGAAATGAAGAGTCGCTCTAAAAAGTCATCATTGGAGATGTGCTTATTGTAAGATTTGCAATCATAATCTTGATGATAAGATTTCTCAGGGAGAATTATGGAATAGTTGGAATACTTGAACAAAGGATTATGAACCGGAAGTTCAAAAGTTCAAAGGATCACTATTCAAATTTATTGCAAATCAAATGATGGGTGAGTTTTATGAAATGAATTATCATTATAAGATCCTCATACGAAAGAAAATGGACTTGAAGTTCATAAGATAATTAAGGTGATGAAAATAAATCTCACTCCATATGAAAATGCTTCAATACAAAATATATGTGTTTATGAAGGATGACACATAAAGTCTATGTAAGACTACTTTGGTTCCGAAAATTAAGAAATGATAAAGGAGCAAATATTTATTAATCTCTTCAAAAGGAAAAGAGGAGTAATGAGTCATGATCAGAAATCCCAGGAGGATTAGATCCCAGGAGGATTAGATCCCTGAAGGATCAAAGATAAAATCAAGTACTTGAACAAAATCATTGATAATGATTAAGAGATCTCGATGGATCATGACATCAAAGAACATATGGAACCAAAGTCGAAATAAATGTCGACTATTATAGTGACATAACGCGCAATGTTATAAATGAGGATCAGAATTCTCCGCTTTGTGGATTAGCGTTGAGAGACATAATTGGCCAATAAATAAAAGACATTCAAGTCTTATTATACTCGTTTAAGTAACGAGAATTCCGGACCGAGTCTAGATATGAAAAGAGTATTAAAATATATAAAACAAAACGCATATGATGTATGGTTTTGTAAAAAATACTCGGTGTTGAGAAATATATATGAGAGACTTGAATTACGTCTCATGAGGAAAATGCATGCAAAGTTTGAATTCCGAAGAATTAATGATATCATAGTAATGTTCTCGAGAACTAAGATCGATCAAACTCCGAAGAGTTATAAACAAAGTAAAAGACTTTGGAAAGACTGAGTCTTCAGACATTAAGTTAAACATCTAATGAAAAGATGTTATGTTAAGAACTTCTGAAGAAGTTGAATATATATATATATATGGTCATAAAGGACCATACTTATATGATGTTAAACATCCATAGATTTTGCAAATTATACATAGAATTTGCTATTAATATATATGGAGGATATAACTCATCTTTTATGCGCATATATTGAGATGAGATATGATTAACGTTGGATTATTAGAAATCCCAAGTTTTGGTATAAGTTATTTTGCAGATATCGAAGTTTTATAAGATCTCGTAAAGCATGTAAAGAATGTGCAAAAGTATTTGTCCTGAAGACGAGGCTTCCAGGGAAAGCGAAGGAAGAAAATATGTTCTTTTTAATGACGTATTTGCAAAAGTGTTTATTTCGGAAGATGAAGCTTCCAGGGGGAGCACCAGAAGAAAACACATTCATTGAAAGACATGTTTGAGAAGATGATTATTTGTGAAGATATGACTTCCAGATGAAGTCATGATTATGTTCGCGGTTGCACTCTTTTTCCCCTCATCATGGTTTTTATCTCAATGGGTTTTTCCATGGTAAGGTTTTTAACGAGAAACAAGAACGCGCCAAAAGATAAACATTTGTAGAAGAAGAAAACATATTTTCCTGAAGATCTCTTTACAAAAGATGTCTATTCCGGAAGATGATAATTTCAGGGGGAGAAATGATGAAATGCGTGGTTGCACTCTTTTTCCCTTATCGTGGTTTTTATCTCACTGAGTTTTTCCACGAAAAGGTTTTTAACGAGGCAACAACAACAAAACACGCAAAAGAAAGAATTTAGAAGACGGTGTCTACAAAATTTATAAAAGAAGATTATAACCAGTTATTCCAGAGAGACTATGCAATGATGGATAATTAAGGGGGAGTGTTAGATAATACCAATTGTAATTATCCATCTAGAGTAAATATTATTTGTAATAGTTATCCACAATATTCCACCGACCTTAGCAGCCTATATAAAGGCTTTTCACTTCATTTATAAAGGTGGAGTGAACAACACGAACAAGAAGAAACAAATTAATAAAAAGAGTTTCTTGTTAATCTTTCTACATACAAAACAAACTATATATATATATTATAATATTAGTTTTATAACAAGATATTATTATTACTGATCTTCTGATTCTGTTTTTAAAATCTTTTTTTGGTTAACAAGTTTAAATTTGAAAAAAGTAATATTATTGGACAAAAGTAACTGAACAGAGAGATAAATGTGTTGAGTTCAAAACTAAAGTAAAAAAGGTTTATTAGATAGATGGAATCATAGAGACACACGTGGAATCACCGACTCGTTAGAAGATGGGTCCCACTTTGTACAGCTGTTTCCTTTAATTGTCAAATCTGCACCGTTGGATTTACACTTTGATTTTGATTTTGTTTTCCACTTTTATTTTTTGTAGAGATAGTCGCTTGATGATGCGGTTGTTTCAGTGGATAACGGGTCCCACTAAAACCGCTCCTTTGGTTTGTGGGGTCCACATAGAGAGAATAAAAGCTGCAACCAAATGTTTGGTTTGGTAAAATCAATTTTAATTTTAATTGTGAAAAAGCTTTTATTTGTGATTATTGATGATTTTATATATCAAACTTGGTTTGTTAATTGTCAAAGATATACTAATATGTTATAGGTGAATCAGTTATGTTTGATTTGATCAATCATTCGTTAAGAGTTATTAAAATCAATTATAATAATTATTCACATGAATGAAGATTAATAAAAGAGGAGAGACTAAACATTATTAACGAAAAGACCACATGGGACAAAAGGAAAGAGAGAATGTGAAGAACATGTATTTGCATGTGCTTTCAAGCTTACGTCATACCGACAGTTTAGAAGCATCTTATTCTCCAAGGCTATTTCGGTCATTTGCACGAGATTAAAAAATTAAGATACAATTGCTTCAAATTACCATGATTAGTTGCCTTGAAATACTTTATTTAAGGGATTAATTAGATGTTATACGGTTTTGTCACATTTGATTCTATGTTATTTAGTTACGAAACATAGTTTGCTGCAAAAAAAATCAGAAATTTAGAAGCTTCACGGTAAAGTTTTTTTTTAAAGAACAATATTTTTATTTTGTCAAACGTAAAGAACAATATTTAGATATTTGTTATTGCATGTGAAGAATATTACTTTTTCTTTGATTTTCTTGTTAGTAATTTTTCGTTGTTAAAAAGCGAAGAATAATAGTATTACGCGTTTGAATCACGTGTTTAGTTAATAATGGTTGCATGACGATTTCATAGAATATTATAAAATTATATGCATGTTACAATTTACGTACCGTACGATTTCTATAGAAACATATGTTTATTATAGTTTAAATTATTGATCAGCGAAATTAAAGTGAAACTTTATTATTAGTTATCCTTTTTTTCTATAAAGACTTTTATATACACTATAAATCTAAAATACACGAGGTTTGCGTATATATTAATTAGAGCTAAATACTCAAATGATCGAAATATTTATATTTATTAAGTATATTCTAATATGTTTTTTTTGTTAACTAGTATATTCTAATATGTTGGTGGGGCTATGGTTTTTCCCATACGCTCCCAAAATAAGTAGATAAAATTTTAAGAAAATGTGGAATCATTTAACACCTACAAAGATGTTCGTGGAAAAATATAACAATTATATTCTTAAATTTGATCGGAAGAAAACAAAAGAAAAAGATATGAGGTTGACAAAAAATGTAAACAAAAAAATAAATACACGACTTTACAAGTTTGTCTCTCTCGACATATTTGTATATATTTTTTCTTTCCCAAAAATAAAAACTATTACCGTTAAAAATTCGATCATTGGATATTTGGTCCACATAGTATAGAGTAGAGCCTTGACCACATCTTTCCTACTAAAGTCTACATTACAATATTGCCCCCACATTCTTAAATCACTTTCCAAAAACCAAATCTTAAAATTACTTAACCGGATTCGAAGAAAAAAAATTCAATGGCCAATCAAAACTAGTAATATACATATCTCTAGAGATATTAATGTATTAAATACATTTTAGAAAGATATATAATATATTTAATTTTTGTGGGGCCAAGATGGTACTAAACCGGGTTTTGTTGTTATTGGTTTAGATTCGGTTAAATAGAAGGGTAAAAATGGTAAATTAATATCGAATGGAACACAGACTGTTATCTCGTATATTTCTCAATACAGACTGTTACGCCAAGGAACACATAAAAAAAGGTGAAAGTTGTCCTAAAGAAGCTCTCTCTCTCTCTCTGTGTCTCTCTCTAGAGCTTCACATTCTATATGTACTACTAGATCGGTATAGAGATAGAGAAAAGAGAGAAAACAAAAAAGAAACTTCTTCTTCAATCTTGGAAGCAGAAAGAAAGATAAAGATTTCATTTTTATTAGCAAAATCAAAAACATTCAAAGTAAGTAACGACAGGTAATAATACAGACAACACTGTCTGTTACTACTTCTTAAGCTCTTTAATCTCAGTTCTGATAAATAACCAAAGTAAACAAAAGTTTAATGCTGGATCGGTTTTGTCTGTGAGCTCGTCGACTTTGGATTCTGTTTTCTTCTTTGTTTGCTTAAAGTTTGGTGCTTTAACTATTGGATTCTTCAATTTTGGCATAACCCATATGTTGATTTTGTCAGATTTTTGAATTTGAGTTTATGGGTTTGTGTAAAGTTTGGATCTTTTGTTGGTTTTATGGGTCAGATCTGGGAAGCATCGATTTTTTTCAATTATTGTTGAATTGAAGTTAAGTCTGTTTTGTTTCTTTGGGTAAGTTTTTTTTTGTTGGCTTTTATTTAATGTAAAACTTTTATTGCTTAACATTCAATTACTTAACATTTAATGTTTTTTTTTTTGTTTCCTCAGGTTTCTTGACTAAAGATTTGATTTGAAATCATATCAAAATCTCAAAGATATAATCTGTTGAATGATTTTTCACATTTTGGCCTAAAGAAAAATGAAGGATGATACTGTTCTTGACTATGCTCTATTTGAGCTTTCTCCAAAACATTCAAGGTTAGTATAAATCTTGTTTCTCTGTGTGTGTGAATGATTATGCTTTACTATGTTGATATCTTATTCGCGGTGTGTTGTTTACAGATGCGAATTGTTTGTATCGAGTAATGGAGAAATCGAGAAACTAGCTTCGGGGTTAATCGAACCGTTTGTGAATCATCTGAGAGTTCTTGAAGCAAAATCCTCTTTTAGAGCGGAAGTAGAGAAAAGCGAAAATGACAAATCTTGGTTCACAAGAAGAACACTTGGAAGGTTTTAAAAGAATCTGTAGACTTTTACCACCAAAATTTGTTAAGTAGCTTAATAATCTTTTTAACTTTGGATCTATTTTTTTCTCAGGTTTGTTGAGTTTGTTAATAGTCCAGAAGTTGTGGAAAGAGTCAATACATTTGATTTGGAGATGTCACAATTGGAAGCAGCTCGGACATTATATTCTCAAGGTCTGTTTAAACTTCTCCTTAGTTACGATCAATTTTTTAAGTTTACGACTAAACTTGACCGTGTTTTCTAATCCATGTTTCAGATGATGGAGGTGTAACAGACACAACAAAGTAAGTATATAAGCTCACAGCTTTTATATCGGTGTCGAAATAGTGTTTTACTTATTGCTTTTCTCTGTCTATACTATAGGAAGGAGCTCTTAAGAGCTATAGACTTAAGGCTCGAGGCGATTAAGAAGGACTTAACCGCATCGATTACTCACGCATCAGATAATGGTTTTGACTCGCAAACTATTTCTGATCTCCAACATTTTGCTGAGAGATACGGAGCACATCGCTTGAAGTAAGCACTTGTGTTTTCTTCGTGTTTAATCTTTCTTACGATTGTGTTTTAAATCTGATCCGAATAATGTTACTTTATCAGCGAAGCTTGTGGGAAGTATATATCATTATGGCAAAGAAGACCAGACCTAATCACCAAGAACCTGAGTACCAATACACAAACAACAGTAAGTGAAGGCAACATTGGTCAACATCAAAGTACTAAGAGCAATAAGACCGTTGAAGAGGAGAAAAAAGATGAAAGTTTGGATGAATCATCTACGGTTAAGACCAGTCAAAATACAAGAAGACTCAGTGTACAAGACAGGATTAATCTCTTTGAGAGCAAACAGAAGGAAAATTCAATCTCTCCAGGAAACAAACCGGTCGTTGTTGTTCCTAAATCCACAGAGTTAAAAAGACTTTCTTCCGACGTCTCATCAGCTTCTCCTGCGTTGCCTGAGAAGTCTGTTTTGAGAAGATGGAGTATAGTTAGTGACATGAGCTTTGATTTGACATTGGATAATAAGAAGCATGACAATAGTGGCAACGAAGAAGGTCCCTCGAGGACAACATCATCTGTTAATCCTGATACTATTGTGCCAGGAAAGTCTGAAGAAGATAGCAACAAGAGTCATGATGATGAATATTTTCAAAACAAGGCTGGTGGTGATTTGAGGCAGAGAGAAGAGGAGAGCTATGCATCCTACAATGTGGCGCAATCATCAGTCGTGTTTCCTTATCGACATTTGCGATCTCAATCAGCTCATATATCAAATGATATTGATTTCAAAAGCGACGATGTTCAATCAAAAGACCAGAAGAATGTTGTGTATTCATCAGAGAAGCAACCAGCCTTAACAGCCTCTTCAAAACCAGCTTCCGCACGTTAGTTTTAAAACTGACATAACTTACATTTAAAAGTCAAGGTTTTGAATACACAGTAACTGATAGATTATTACGTGTACATCTTAATGACTTTGCAGGGTTTGAACAGAGAGAAAGATCATTTGATGTAGAGGATGATCATGAGGTTAAACTTGTGAATGCAGATTCAGCTCGGAAAACGAACAACAATAGAGTTCGTGCGACATATGTGGATCAAGTTCAGAGGACAAGAATGTCTAGAGAAGTCTCTCAAGGGTCTAACGATGAGTTGAAAATGAAGGCAAATGACCTTGAGAAGATTTTCGCCGAGCATAAACGACAGGTTTCCCGAGAAGATAAATGGGCTAGTGATGAAAAAGACAACGGGAATGTTGTAATGCGTCGGAACTTTTCTGATTTAAGTTATTCAGATGATTCCAAAGGAAAGCTATATGAGATTTATATGAAGAAAAGGGATGCAAAGCTTAGAGAAGAATGGAGTTCGAAAGAAAGTAAGTTGAAGTCAATGCAAGAAGCTCTTGAGAGAAGCAGAACCGAGATGAAGGCTAAGTTTTCAGCTGCATCTGAGAGGAGGAAAGATTCGATATCAAGCACCCGCCAACGCGCAGAGAAGTTCAGATCTTTTAACTCTCGATCAAGTACGAAAAAGTATCAGGTAGCAAAAGCATTTAGTTCATGTGATACCAAACTTTTTCATGTTATTTGCAATGTGATTTAGTAACTCTTCTTGATCTTGTTATTTCAGCATCCTATAAGCTCATTACAGAGCGAAGAAGAAGACGAGAGAGATAAGCCTGTCAGTGGACAATCCATTGGAAAGAATGCTTCTAGGACCTCTCAAGTTAGGAAGGCTCCATCACCAAACCGAAGCTCCCGTGTCTCAAAACCATCAGGTATAGTTTCCAACACTAACATTACTTCCACTGCGAGAGGGCGAAGAACAACAGATATAAACATGGTTACTTCTGTTCCTGGTTTCTCTGATCTAAAGAAAGAAAACACAAAGCCATCTTCTTTAGCTGTCAGAAACCCTTCTCCCGTGACGCGAACACAGGTGAGAAGTAGTAATAAGAAGACTATAAAGGAAGATATACCGTCTCCTGTTAAGCCCCGAAGACCAAGATCATTGAGGAAAAGCTTCTCTGCGAACATAGAATTCACGGAACTGACAACTCTCTACACTGATGATGTGATGAACAAAGAGAGGAATCAGAAGCAGAACAACACAGACATTGATGATGATGTTCCAGAGAATTTGGGAAAGGAAGAGTTTTACGAAAACGGCTCCGAGGCAGAAGTAGAAGACAAACAAGTATTGGAGAATCTTGTCAAAGAAGAAGACGAAGCTAGAGATATAGAAACTCTAGTAGTTGAAGATGAAAAGCATTCACTTAATGACAAAGTTGAGAACTCCTCAGAGGACGAAAACGTCACTACTATGAGTTCAATATCTCAAGGGAACTTACCTGCCAACGCTCTACCTTTAACGTTTCATCATAATGTTGCCTCGTTGATGGATTCGCCTAACGAGAGTCCTCTCTCTTGGAACTCAAACTTGCAACACGCCTTCTCTTATCCGCACGATCATTTAGATGCTGATGCTGATGCTTCAATGGACTATTCTCCAATGGGAAGTCCTGCGTCTTGGAGTTCAAGAATGAGAAAAAAATGGGGAACTACGACAACGTCCCAGAGCCCTGTCATCGTTTCTAACTCATCTCCGCTCCATTCAAGGAAGGATTTAGCGAAAGGGATCAAACGTTTGCTAAAGTTTGGTAAGAAAAGTCGCCCTGCGGATAATCTAATGGATTGGGTTTCTGTAACTACATCTGAAGGTGACGATGATTTCGCGTATCGGTCTTCTGATGAGTTAGGGAAATCAAGAATGGCTTCTTCTCAGAGTCTGCTTTCTGAGGATGAACAAGGTATTACATTCTTTTCTTACATCTCACTTTCTTCTTCTTCTTCGTTTTGTGGTTTCTTGAAAGTCATGTGATCATAGCTTTGTGTTTTGGAAGGTTCAAACAACTCGAATCATCAAGGGAGCTTTAAAGTGAAAGATGGTGAGCTTAAGAGATCATTCTTCTCACTTTCCGCATTCCGTAACAAAGGAAACGACACCAAGCCAAGATAAAACAGATAAATGAACAAAAACCAAACTCTCTTTTATGCTTTCATGTACAACAACACAAGTACAAAGTTTGTATTTGTTTTTAAAGTACATTATTTTATGATTTCTTTAATATTTAAATGAGAAAATAAACATAATTTTGATGACCATCTCCAATGTATTTCCCTATTTTATCTCTAAAATAGGGGATAGGTTCTACTCTAATTGGGGATATAAGATGAAAGATGTGCAACATGATAACATTATAACAAGAACATAAGTTAGAAGGAAAAAAGGCAATAAAAATATTACACAAAGATGGAAAAAGAAAAACTTCTCCCACTCACACCACAGGCTACAAGGAAGAAGAACACAGTAACTCACTGTCACTGGTAATACATGAGCTGCTGTTGCGCGTTCTGAAAACCACAGTCATAGATTGCCTGGACTGAACCATTGGCTCCCATCGCAGCTTGCTTGAAAGCGTGTTGTCCCTGCGGGTGATGCATCAGCGGATGCATTCCAGACATCTTATTCATGGTTAGTTGCCTCTCGTAAGCCAAGTAATCGCCGGCTGAGAATCCAGGGATCGATGCAGGACATGGTGGAGGAAGCGGGTTTGATGCTGTTCCAGGTGGAGTTGGCTTGTTTCCCCAAGAACACTGTCCGAACAGCAACACACTCGAGGTTATTTATTAGGATTCCCAAACCGAAATAACGGTGTGTCCTAACACAATAGAGTTAAGTTCGGTTTACCTTCATTTGCCTGCTACCGAGGTAGGAATGTGTATTTCTCATCTGGATAGCGAGGGCGGCCTCCACATGTGTAGAGTATCTCACAAATCCAAAACCTTTGTCTCTTTGAATACGAACTTCCTCAATGACACCAGCACCAAGAGAATGGAAATGGCGGTGAAGATCAACTTGAGAAACCTGAAAAGTTGAACAAATATACATATAGAGTTTGGCATATAAGGTTAGAGATGAAAATTGTGTTGCTGATCAGTGATCAAAATGTCTTTTTCTTTACCTCGGGAGCAAGATTCCCGACGTAAACAGTTGTGTACTGAGCATTGTTCTCAGAATCATCGCCGCTAGTTGTATCTTTACCATCCTCTGCAGGAACACCATAAGCCAATGTCAAGAACCAAGAGGTAAGAACTAAAATCAATGGAGCCTTTTCTCTGTCTCCACTTAATATCTATAAAACAAGGAAGAGTAGAGTTTCGTCTTTAAGACATACCCGAACACACAACTTGTTACTTCCACAACACTTTTGGAATCAGAGCCCTGCTCTTCACCAGAAGTGGCTCCTTTGGCAGCCCAGTTGCAGCGAATCTGCCTCGAACCAAGCCATTGTCCTAAAAAGCAACAATAAAATCTCTCATTACTCATCAGTCATAACAGGATAAAGGTAAATGAGACGACATTACTCTATATGCGTATAGTCATGTGCGACAAACTTCATCAAAGACTAACTCCATGCACTTAAATGTCATACACAGAAACGTATACAACTACGATATATTGAGTTATAAGAAGGAAAGCTTCCAAAGTTCCATAACTATCTATGTATTAGAGAGCTACTATACTCACCACTTATCCCATCTATTGCACTCTGGGCATCCTGCAAAAATGAAATAAGATTGTCAACAATCATTGATTATATGCCCTCGATAAAACCAACACATACACTCGTACTAAAAGAAGAAATTTCTAGTACCTGCTGGTCACGGAATGAAACAAATCCAAATCCTCTTGAACGCCCTGTTTTAGGATCCCACATAACCCTTGCATCCCTGAAGACAACAGCAAAGTCAGAGTGCATATCTTCGATCTCAAATCTGAGTACAAGAATGTTCAGACCGCATCATTAATATGTTACTACAAAACTTACGAGCAACTCAGGTAGACAGAAAAAGCAATCAAACAGCATTGCATCAGTAACCTCAGCGCTTAAATCCCCTACAAATATATTGAAGTGACCTGCACATGAAAGAAAGATCACAGCAGTGTGTCGTGTTACCCGTATAATAACACTAAAGCCTTATTTTAAAAAAGAAACTCTAGCATAAGAGTATGAACCTACCTGATGTATCCTCCCTCTAAGCCCAATTAACCTTAATAGGTTGCGCAAACCTGTAAATAGCACCAAACAATGTAATCTAATCCAAATCATCGAAAAAAGAAAGTATCTTGTTCATGCTAGATTCAACACAGATGAGTAATCAAGTAATAAACTTACAAATGCCTTCCATTGAGAGAGAGAGGATTGCATGACCAGCCGATCGTTGATCAAAGTAGTGTACAAAGCCATACGAAGACTACTCAACATAGACCAATACACAAGAAAAAGTATAACTGTAGTCAAATACAACATAAGAGGAGTGTTGTAACAGAGTAGCTTAAAACACTAACCTTTTTCCTTCCTAATAAGTTTACAGCTTTCAACAGGGCCAGTGCTAGCAAAAACCTCTTGGAGAAGTTGTTCAGTAACCTGAATATGGATGTTTCCAACATACCTGCAATTTCTCAAAATGTTTAAAAACAGAAACAGCATGTATGCAAGTTACTCAATTTCAAGAAACCACCAATGTCCAATGTTAAGATAATGAACAAAGAATCAACTTGTCCAGACAGCTAATAGCAAAAAAGATTCAGAGAAAAGTTGCCTAATAATACCAAAGACTTTTGATAAATGGCCACTAACATATGCAAATGAAGTGCTGTTTGTCCTGTTTGGTTCTAAAAAGTAAAAACTGAAGAAAAAAATGAACACCAGAGCTCACTACTTAGACTATATAGTAAGCCAACATAGAAATAAAAGTGAACAAAAAGAAAAGAAGCCTAAAAGACTCACACACTGCGGCAAGTAGAAGGATCAAAACCAGGGGGTAGATTTCCACTTGGGATTATTGGTTCTATCTGCAAAAAGTAACATAACCACACACACACACACACAAAAATGAAAAAAGTAAAGGAAAAAAAAAGAAAACTTGCAACCCTAAATGCCACTCTTGTTGTCTATGTCACTCTTAAGAATGTCTCAGCTACGAATAAGGAATCAGCAAATCAGGCAAACGAACAAAAAACAAGAGAAAACACTAATGAAACCAGAAATCGAGTTCTAGCTATAGGCAAACAAAAGGGTAACATGATGATGAATAAAAAAACCCATAAAAATCAAAAACTTTGGGAAAGCCATGTAACCCTAATCGGCCATTGAAGCGAAACAACAAGAAAACAGAGACAGAGAATGATGAAAACCTGAGGAGCTGTGAGGTATAGAGACTGTTGCTGCATCATCATCATCACTTGCTGCTGTTGCTGCTTCAACCTCTGCATTTATCTCTGGAAAATTTATCGACTTTGATTCACCTAAACGACAATATTGGTATTGAGACCAATGCTTTGTCTTTTTAGGGCTCGAAAGTTTTTTTTTTTTTTTTGGTTACCGACAAAGAAAAAAAAAAGGAAGGTCCTTTGATAGGAAAACGAAGGAGGCAATCGAATGGCTCTTTTACGAATTTTATAATTTTATATTTATACGCTAAAGTCACGGTCTGTATAATAACATTTTAAATAACAGCCAATGAGGTATTACCACGTTAAAAGAAGACAATTAATTGCAAAATCATCCCTCATTTTAGTTGAAATTAACGAAATACCACAAACTTATTATTTTCAAAACCTACACCCTAAATAGTAAATACAAAGTAACAAACAATGCCTCTGATTCCTAAGTATGTAATACAGCTCTTACTTAAAACTTAAAAATACTTTTGTTATTGCAATTACAAAAATGTAAGTTAGTCTCTGATTACATACTTTAAGCAAAAAAAATATCACATAAATAAGTCATGAGGATCAAAACGTTAAATCTAACCAAAACAAAACTATGAAGTTCCTATAAGATATTGCTTAAATTATACTATAGCCTAAGCTCAAGATCTTTAGAACATTGTCTTTCTTCTTCATCAACTTCCATAACTATAACTATATCTTTATCTTCTCCTTGTCTAGGACTAGACACGGTTAGATCAACAACATTGTCAGGCCGTTGCGACGATTGTCCATGCTCTAGCGGCACATTCTCCGGCTTGGTATGATAATGATGACCATCCGCGTTTTGGTTAACTTGGTATGGAGCTCTAGCCACAGCTCTGTAATACAAAACCAAAACAAATATTATTTTTAACAAAACATATGTTGATAGAGTCCTTAAATATTTTGAACTATCTAGAGTGACTGAAACATTACAAGAAATAACATTAGAATGTATGGTTTAAAGTTATGTTTTAACCTGTCTTTTCGTTTAGCGAAAAAGCGATGAAGCGAAGCTCTACGCGCTATACGTTCCACAACTTGATTTTGCTGTTGCTGTTGTTGTTTCGTGTGGTGATTAGTAAGATCAGAGCCTTCGGAATCTGTAGGCTCATTGAGATCAGGAAGAGCCATGTTGCTTTTGTTGTTGTTGTTGTTGTGGTTGTTTTCGACAACATTGGTTTGTGTCCGAATATTGTTAATAATATCATTCATTGGTTTGGTTTGGTTTTTAGCAACTTCCATTATCTCTTTAGCTTTGTCTGCGGGGAACTCATTGTATACTACAACTTTTCCTCCATAGAATATAGTTAGCTGTGAAGTTACTGCCTCTGGTTCACTAACAAAAATTCAAACAAAAATCAATTTCAGAACTAAACCGTTTAATAAACCGGAATTAACCAGCTTCTTTTGTATAATCTCCAAAAGAATATAGTAATTAATTAATTACTATTACTTGAGGTTGTTGTTATCTTTGGCTTTGCCTCCATATGAATTAGAGGTTTCTCCTTTGGTTTCTGTGTTCTCTGCCTTGCCTATAACATTTTGTTTACCTGATTAATGAGAATCAAAAACTCTTTTCAGCTTTATTTAATAACTGTAACAATTTCTCCAGGAATTCAATTAAACCTTTCATGATTTTTCAATTCAAATTTCTATCTCTTTTGATATATACTTTTTTCTTAATTACCTTTCTAATTACTATGGGAATTTTATTCTGATATTAAGAAATTGGCTTCCGGAAAATACAATAAATTAAATCAAATCAAAACAGAGCTAAATATTCAGTCAATTATTAATTAGCAGTGTTAAGAGAGAAAGTAAAGTACCTTGTGGATCCAAGTTTCGGACCAAACCAAGATCTATATTACCGAAACTACCCTTCTCCTTCAAGTAACGGCTTAGCAAACTACACCTCTTTGTAAAATTTGACTTCTCTCTTGCTTTACCATTTTCATTTCTCGACATCTTCTTTGATTGATAAAAAGAAATCCTCCAAGACTTTTTTTTTTTTAATTCTTATCTTCTTCTCTATTTTTTTTGGTTGTTGTTGTTGAATATAATTGTACAAGTGGGATGTGTCGAATTCGCTCATGTGTTTGTTTTATAAACTCATCACCCAATTAGGTTTTGTGGCTTTAATATCCTCCAATAAAATTAAATATATATATATAGATAAATTACAGAAATTTTAAATAATTATTTATTTTATTTTTTCTTGGTTGGTTTAATATCACCTATCTTATCATAAGTATATATATATATATATGTTCCACGTTTTTTTGTTTAGTTTGGTACTGTTTATATCCATTTATGAACGGTCAGATATTAAAACTTGGACCTAACCATTTTTATTTTTATTTTAGTTTAAACTTTAAAGTATTCCCGCACGTTTTCTTTCACGCCTAAAGACTTCAACGTCGGCAACGTTACCAAACGGCGTTAACAAAATACCTAAAATGGGTCCCAAGTGGGTCCTAAGCACTACGAAATTTCAGCGTATGAAAAAAATTCAAAAAGAATACAGTGATCCGTTAGATATTTAAAAACACGTGGTTTAATAGAGTGATCCGTTAAGATTGCGACACGTAACGCAATCTGTACGGCGCACTCGCGACAGTGTTGTGAATCGCGTTTTTCCCGCTTCTTATATAGAAAGAAAAAAAGGGAAAAATCTTATGGCCACCTAATTGGTAAATTGACGGAAATACCCCTGTCACGGATGCGTTGCTTCGCATTTACGACTCGTTAAGAAAAACGTGTAAGAAATTGTTTTTTTTTTATAATTTTAAATTTGAAAAAATATTAAAGTGTGTGTGGTTGTTGAGAGCCATAATTGGGCTTGGGCTGAAACCTCACCATGATTTTGGGCCAAAATAATCCATAAATTAAATGTTACAAATATAAACAGTTTCCTTTTTAGTTGTTACTAAAACTTGTCCTAGTCAATATGTTCGATTCTAAAACTATGGAGAAAATAGTCAAAACTTATACACCGTAACTTTAGAATTTTGTGTTTAATTAGTTATATGAGACTCTAATTAACATTTTATTTTTGATTGGAACATCTCCCATTAATTTTATATAGTTTTCATTTTCCAAGAGTTTACTTGTCACTTACAAAAATAACTGAACCAAACGCTTAAATAATTTAATGGAGAATTTATAAGTTAAAGTTATCCACCTTAAAATTACACAAAAGTAATAAACATTCACATATGTGTATAGACTTTATGCATACATTGTGATACACATATAAATATGTTTTAAAAACATGTTTGATTCTATGGACCCAAATGCCCACCTATCAAATCATGCAAAAAAAGGGTCAAAATCATTCTGAATCTCCATTGTTTTTATTTCATAATTTATGTCCTTTGAATTTTCTATACAAGAGTTTGAATCTGCATAAATAAAAAAAAAACAAATATATCAGTTACCAAACTTCTATAAAATTAGTAACATATAAACTTAAGAGATTATTTTGTCATGTCTTAAATTACCTCTACTTTGAAAAGATTCTTGTAATAGAAAGACAAAGGCTGGATCATATCTCAAGAACTATGACTGTAAATAAAAAAAGAATTAAGATCAGATCAGTTCTTGTTTGTGTCTGAATTTTATACTAAAAAATGAAATAAGAATGTAATGAAAACTCACAGTCAGAATCTGTTTTGACCCATTTATGTCCATCACTACTACTTCTTCTTCTTCTTTCAATTCTTTCTTTTTCTTCTTCTTCTTTTTCATTCTTCAAAGAGAGCTGTTTCTTGTCTTGCAAGCATCTCTTTGTCGTCGTCGACGATGTTGGTTTTGATGAGCCTTGAGTATTAATCTTCTTATGTAACATCATCTTCAACAACTGTTAATTGATTTAGGTCAGAGACTAATACTAAACAAAATACTAATTAAACCTTTATGCATACACTCTTTTAGTTTACCTTCTCCATTCTTGTTTCTTGAAACGTGTCTCTCAAGCTAGGTCTAGGCGATGTAGAAAACCCGTCTGCGCATACAAAGATCTTCTTGAAAAGGTAAGAAACAGAGGTTTTGCTTATGTCTCTCTTCTTGTTCTTCTTACTTTCTATAGATATCTCTTTGCATCTCCCTAAGATAGCGTTTATCGTTCTCTCCATGTCTTTTTCTTTGTTCTCATCAGAGGAATCAACAACAGCGCAAAGCGCATTGCTGATTCGTCTCTCGACGTCTAAACTCGATGGACAGTTCAAGAATCTATCCAAAGGAAGATTCTTCATGAGCTCTCTGTTGACATCAGACTTTCTTTTCTTGGTTCTTGACAAGATTTTCATTAACTCCTTTTGTAACTTCCCGACCTCCTCAGGTGTGAAATCTTCGATATCATCAGAGGAAGAAGTCTCTTCTTCTTCTTGCTTGGATTGCACGGTAGGGTTCTTCTCTGTTTCAATCTCTTCATGAACATTCTTGTTATCGTTTAAGCTCACTCCATTGCTTGTTGTACCAAAAGTTCCAATAGCAAGAAGCGCGTGAGGCCAGTCGTTAAACTCTTCTCTTGGCTCTTGCTTCATATGATCTTTAAAAACAAGATTTCAAGAAAACAACAAAGATTAATAGACCAATCAATCAAGAACAAGATTCTTGTCAAAATAAGGTTTGGAAACAAGATTTAAGACAAAAACAAAACACTAATTAAGAGACAAGAATCTTTAGGCATTGGTTGCACATATCCCTAGTAGACAATAGAATCTTGAAGTTTAAGTTATGAAAGTAAAGAAACTTACAAGAAGAAGAAGAAGCAGAGGAAGTGCTTGTTCTGCTAGGATTTCCCTGTTTTGCATCTACTTTGTTTTGCATCCACCCAAATAGCTGAATACAAAAACAAAAACAATTCATAAACTATATGTTAAAAAAATAATCAATGCATGGTTATTAAAAGCAAAGAAGAAAAAATGGAAAGAACCTTATTTCATGTAAAAATGATCATACTAACCTTCATGTTTTCTTTTTGTTTGATGAATTTATTTTGTACACAGAGATTAAATGTATTGATGAGTAAGGAATATATATTGGTTATAATTATAGAGAGAAAAAAGATAAGATTTGTAAGACAAGTTGGGAGGTAATGTTGATGAATTTTATGGTGTTCAAGTTCCAAACTTTGATTACTTAAAAGAGAGATTTTTGAAGTAAGAAAAAAAAAACTTTTAAACTGTTTAATTTGTAATCTTGTGTTGAGATGTTATCACACATTGCTTTTTTATACAGCTCACAAACTCATATTAATTCACATATCCCCACGTAACCAACGAGTCCACCAACATTCTTTCTTCATTTTATTACCACCCACGTATTAATTATTTATTAACTTTTTTTGGTTAAAAATTTATTTATTAACTGTTTCAAAAAACTAACCCTAAAAAGGTTAATTAATTATAAACTCATGTGTTGGATCGAACATTACGGCTTTGTTATCGGTTCATACACCATGGTGCAACCTTAGCGATATATAAGACTAAATTTTAGATATGTTTATGTTACTAGTCGAAGTTCTAATAAGAACGATAAAAATATGATCTAAACCCTAGAAATGCATGATTAACAATGAATGGTTATTATAGTGACACGGAGAGGTGCGTCCTGAAATTTTAAAATTGGTTATATATAAATTAATTGGTTATATATAAACTTAGGAATATAACTTTGTTGTTGTGATTAGATAAAGGTTGGTTTGTGGGCACAAATATGGGCATATATGCAAAATAGTATAATCATAATTGTACATTAAGGTGTTATTTCAAACCTAAAAATATTTTTATTTGATTGTGACAAAGAAAATTCACTTATGTACTAGCATTTGATTTTATTTATTTATATAACAAAGTGCATTTAACCTAGACGATGAAATTGGTGTCAAATGTTGTGTCGTAACTTATAACATATAAATCAAACGTCAAAGAATATAGTTAGGGACAAGCCGGTTAGATCCAAAGTTTAGTCATGTCTACTATACAATGTAGTATTATTGATCGTCAATTATTTAATCTATCCACGATAGTCTTGAATAATATGGGGAAACTAATAAAAATATGTAAATATTAATAAAGTAAAACTTTTTACAGAATGCATAAGAATCTAAAGGAAAAGAGTCACAAAGAAAGGTCGAAATAAAATACCGAAAAGAGCTCGTGTGATGTCCCCTTACGTCTTACCCTTGCATAGTTGTATATATATAAGAGCAAGTGTCCTTAAACAATTCTTTAACAAAAAATAGGAGTCCTTAAACGATTAAAACAAATTAAAAAAAAAAGAATCTGATATATATCCATTACTGATATATATTTTTTTCGAGTAAATAATAAAAGAGGAGTGATTTTTTTTTTGTCAACAAAAAGAGGAGTGCTTATAAATTTAAAATTATAAATAAAATTTAGAGAAAATTTGGAAAAATGACTCTTTTGTATTTTAAAATTTGAAAAGTATACCTTTTTTTCTTATGGAAACTAACTCTTTTTAAATGTAAGTTGACTTTTTGTCCAAATTTTAATATAAAATTATATTATTACTAGTTAAATTTTAATTTCGAAATAATTTTATTAGAAATAATTAATATCATTAGTTATAATTTCTTTAATTTTTTATTTTACATAAAGATGTTTTATTTGTTTTATATTTTAGATTTGTATCTATCATATACCTATTAAATATTTTAAATTTATATACCAATATTTGATATTCTATATATAATGTTTTTCTCAATAGGATCAAATCATTCAATCCACAATTCAATTATATAATTTTTAAAGTTAATATGATATTTTATTGATTTTTATGTTTTCAAGTTTATATGATGTTTTATTAATTATCATGTTTTATTATATTTTTCAAGTTTGTATGTGGTTAGGATTCTTTTATATAGTAATGAAATAGAATATATATATACTTATTAAAATAAATGATAATGAAATATTTTTAAATTTAAAAACGAAATTTAGTTATTAAATATATACTCTTAACTAAAAATTGGAGAAAAAATAAACACATATAAAAAGAGTTAGTTTATAAAAAATAAAAAATAAGGTGTATTTTTCAAATAAATAAACTCAAAAAAAGTTACTTTTCAAAATTCCCTTAAAATTTAATGTTTTTCGCATATAAAAGAAGAAATGTTTGTGGGCCCCACCACACCAGACCACAACTTTCCTATTACATTCGGAAATCCAATAAACAGAAGCCACGTCACATAGACCATTTTGTAAATTAATAGCTTGACCAAATGTTCTGAAAGGCAAAAAGAAAGTCCACGTGTCAGACAACAGAGAGGGGTGTTTTGGTAATCTTCTGTCTGTTCAAGTCTTTATTTTACCCTCCAAAGAGGTGGGGTTGACTTTCAAAGCCATCACATATTTTTTCGGATAAAAGCATAATTTTTTATAAAAAAATATGATAAATTGTGATTATATATACGTATCTACTAGACAAGAATTACCTATCGACTAAAGCAACGAATCCAAGAGATTCACATTTTTTTTGTTTCAATGAGTTTCAGATTTGTGGATTCTTCTATTACTATTAGTTTTTTTTAAAATGAAGTAAATTCTTCAACTATATATTAGTTTTTTTTTGTTTAACTATATATTAGTTACATTAATCTACAAATATAATCAGTTTGTGAAAACGAGTTAATGCATTATTAGAAAAAAGTGTTAGAAAAATGGTTACATTGATCGAATAGTAAGTAACATATGTCATGCATGCATGGCTTTATCTATTAAAAAGATGTTTTTGCAATATATTCATGAGAAGAAGACATGTCTCGCATATAATATTTCTACCATTTACAAAGATAGTATGCAAATACAATAACATATAAATTGATGATTAATACTAATATCTAATAGAATTGCACTTGATTATATCTAGCTAATGAATTAACATATTTAGATTAGCAAACATTTTCTTGGTGTCCATGAAATTTTTGTCTTTTACTTTCAACTTGCTCTCCCACCTTCTCCTTGTTATTTTATTTAGTTTACGTACTAACCGTTATAATTAATACGCCATTTGACTTAATTTTAAGTATCTTTATCAAAATCGAGAAGTACTTAAGAATAAAATTAAACATTGATTCGAATATTCGTAACGGCACAACACTTACACGCACACACAATTGATTAAAAAAATGTATAACTAATTAATTTTAGAATAAGGGGGGGGGCACTAATTAAGACAAGAATTAGGATCAAGGACCCCTAACAAATTAATATGTGGTTTATACAGTTAATACGTATTGCCTAAAACTCTTGCGAATTCTGATTTAAACACATAATATGTAGGGACTACTTTGTGGATTTATAAACGGTCCACGTGTTAGACATCTAAATTATTTTATTTACTTCATATATTTATGTATCTGAAAATATATATTTTTATGTATAGTGACATTTATTCTATTGTTGTTAATGGACGCTCAAATCGTCAGGAGATTCGTCAGGATATATGCGACTAGGCTTTTAATAGACCGAATTAAATTTATATATACATATCATAATCAGTGATTAAGTACCAACAAGATTATATAAAGAATCAATTAAAAACTTTCAATAAACTAAATAAAATCACATTGTTATAAATCAAATTCCAAGCGACCGCGTGAAAAAGCCGATTCCTACATAACCGAAACATTTTGATATTTGTTTGATTTACACAATTAATTAGGACAATGTAATTCTAATATGGTTTTCATTTTTCACAACATTTAATTATTATAATTTTTTTTATATATAACTTATCTCCCTAATTAGTCAAAGAGTATCTAATTCTGTTGAGAGACGAATTTCTTGTAAATCCTACCCAATAATAGTAATTACATGGCTAGCAAACATGCTATATATTATTGTACATGATAAATATAAATACTTAAATCCAAAATCACTAGAGTGAAAAAAATAAAAGCATGCTTATATACTCATGAATAACCCTGATTAGGTTATGCTTACAAATTGTTCGGATATGAAAAAAACTCGTTTGTACGGTCCATATCCTACTTGTCAATATATTACATAAAAATGGTTTTAGTTTATTATTTAAAAGGAAAGTGAGAAAAAAATGTATCGAGATCTCACAAATTCACGAGAAACGAAGAAGAAGAAGAAGAAGAAGAAAAGAGAAGAAGAGGCACGTGACTATTGTTGTAGACGAGGCTCCTTTTTTTGTATTGCTTTAACGTTTCCGCAACTTCCGTAATCTTTCTATTTCGGGACTTAAAACTTTTCTATTTATGGACAGCTTTTTCTCTTCCCTTTCTACCCTTCTTTTTCCTCTGAAACCAATACTTGGTTGGTTTTAATTTTTTTTTTTAATATTAATCTTTTAAAGACTTTATCAACCATCCATAACCACTAATATTAAGCCCATATATCAGAAAATACTAATATTAATATTAATATTTTTTTAATAGTATTTTCTTTAATATTAAGCCCATTTATCAGAAAATACTTCTCATATTCTAGGCCCCACATAGGCCTAAGTTATGCATAATAATACGGATGTTATGATTGATAATAGTGGCAAAGTTCAAAAAGTTGATTCCACATGTATGTTTTACAAATTGTTATGTGACTACAAATAAGATCAACAAAGAAAGTTACAAGATTACCATACAAAACTAAAAGTAATGAAACATACAATGGCTTGTTCTGAAGAACATGTGTATTGTACTTGTGTGTTTCTTATAGTTCGTCATGTTGTGAAATAATATCACCTGGAATTACAATTTTTCTGGTCAAAAGTTTACAACAAGTAATTACCAAAATCCAATCAAAGAAGAAAAACAAACCTGAAACTACATCATCGAAGAAAAACTTGATCTCTCTTTCTGCTGATGTTGTTGAATCTGAGCCGTGAACACAGTTACTTTGCGAGTCCTTACCACACAATGCTCTTATGCTGCAAGAAGAACAAGAGAATAAACTACCAACTTAGCCTCCAAAATCAACAATGCACGCCGAAAAAGAAAGTGATTTTGAGAACATAACAAACCTGCGAGGGTGAGATATCTTAGCCTTATGCGCATCTGTTGGCCCGATCAAACCACGCCAATCAGAAACCGCATTCCTCTTCTCCAACACCATCACAAACACAGGACCACTTAATTTACATCCAAACAAACAAACAAACAAACACTTCACACACATTAGATAAGATCACAAAGGGACACTAAGTAGACCATGTCATGTACAAAAAGTCAAAAAACTTACCTTGTCATGTATGTAACTAACTCATCAAAAAAGCTCCTTGAAGAATGCTCCTCGTAAAACACAGAAGCTCTCTCCTTATCTAACTTAGTAAGCATCTCCTTGACGATATCGAAACTCGCATCGACAATGATTCTTTTGATTTGGTCAGTGTAGTTACCATAGACACCATCAGGCTTTATCATAGCCAAAGTTCTCTCTTTACAACCTCCATTACCTAAACACCTACGAGATTTCGCAAAACATCAAAAATCGAATAACATCGAAATCTCAATATTCAAAACAGTGAGATATAAACCCTAAATCAGATTAGTAAACAGCAGCGAGATTCAATGAGATTTCTTCAATTCAATTCGCAGATCCAAATTATAAAAAACGGAGATGAAATTTGAAAACCCTACTAGCTTTTACCTGACCGGAGATAAGGGGGCAGAGACGAGAAGGAGGAAGAAGACTATTTGATACACGAACCCTGACATTGACTTGATCGGAGAACAGAAACACGCGGTGGCTATTAGTCGCTATCGACGGCGAAGAATAGTCGGAGATGTGAAGGCGCATAAGCTTTAAGTCGTCGAATTAAACTCTACGGGCCGGAGAAATCTGAAACGCGCGTTTACGTTTATCAAATTGGGCCCATTAACATTTTTAAAGATAGGCCCACTAACATATTCCTTTAATCTATCTATTATCAATAGATTTATACAATTTTTAGTTAGGATTAAATATATTGTTTTTGTCCGTTGGCTATATGGTTTTTATTGAGAGAACTCGTTATTTTGTCACTTTCAAGGTTTGGTTTTAAATTAGAACTATATGGGGATCTGCAAATATTTGCGGTTTTTAATTTGTTGTAATTTTTATATAATAAGATATGTTTTATTTATATATTTAAAATTTTTGGTAAAAAATATATTCAAAAATTTATGCATCGACTTGGATTACATGTTTGTGGTCTTATATTTCACATAATACATGATATTTCTGCATCTATTGTAATTTTATTATTTTCTTAGAGTGATGAAAATATACAATTTCTTTATTTATATAGATTTTGAATATATACAATTTCTTGATTCATTGTAATCATAAAATCAATTCCAAAACCTAGGATATGATATAATTATGTAGTGGCATTGTATGATAATTAGAATTTTTTAAGGGTTCTTTAGAAAAATGATTTCCATTTAATAAATAAGATTTTGAATTTATAGAGGACTAAAAGTTGTGTTTTAATTTTCAAAATAAGAAACTTTTTTTTTCAATAAACGTAACTTTTTTCAATAAACGTAATTACAAGCTCAAGAGTTTTTAAGGAGTGAAGTTGTCTATAATTATTTCTAAGGATTGGGTGGTGTAATTTTCAAATTATAATAACGTTTTATTTAACCAACAAAAAGTTATAGATAAAAAACAGAACAATATTTTTACTAATAATGATGTAAACTATACATGTAAAATACCTAATACCTTGAATTTTAAGATAGTACCTTGAATATTAAGATAAAAAAAATAGATTAACTAGCAATAAATGTACAATACCTACGGAGTATTATATTACGTTTCTCTTATCTTGTTTATGTTATGTTTAGATTTTGCTTATGTTTTGTGTAGATTTTGCTTATGATTTGCTTATTTTTTATTTACCGTTTTCTGATTTTTACCAAACACTAAAAGGGATATGACACATGTGTAATTTATTTGCTTGTCCTTATTGAGTACTAATTGTAAGAACCACATATTAATTATTGTTCCCTTATCCTAATTAATTGTTGTATGTCCCAGTTATTATTAATTAATTAGCTACATTTTTAATCAACTGTGTGTTTTTGTTTGTCAACCGTCAATCAACTGTGTTTAACAATCTTTTTATCAATGATACTCATACTAAATAATTATCAAATGAATTGTTAATTAATTATAGTTTAAGGAGTTAAAAAGGATGATAAGTTCAAGGAAATGTTTGACTAGTGAAAGGAGAGATAACAAGTTGAAGTAAAAGACAAAATTTCATGGAAATCAAATAAATGTTTGCAAATAAAATGATGCGATAAAACTTCTTACTATACTCATCTAGATTACCGGACAAGCTATCTGCCCAGGAAACTAAGGATAACACTAAGAAAAGGCGTTGAAGGGTTCCTATTTGGAGCAATCGCGATCGGATTCGCTATCACTTTCGCCATAGCTTTCTTGCGTGCCAAGGTGTTTTTCGGGATCCCCTTGTGGAAGCTCGAATTGTTTATCCCGATGACAACGGGTCTCGACTCCTATCTACGATTTTCGTCAAGTTTATTGTTTGTTTGTTCCACAAGCTTTTTTGGTCCCGTGACCGTTTTATGTACGTCATCCACAACGTACATAACAACGCGATATGGAGTATAGTGTCTTGGATGGTTGTATTCGCGTGGCAGATTGTCTTCGGAGGGATAAAGCTTATGTTGAATATTAGCTTACTAAAAGCTTTCGACAAGTTCTTCTTACACCTTGCCATTGTTTTGTCGATATGGGTTATTGAATCCATATTGGTTATGAGCTTTGCTGCGTGGTTTCATATGCAAACCTACCATTACAAGATCTCGGAGTCTCTGTTTTTCGCGTACGCCTTTGAAGCTATGTCTGACCTTCCTTTTGTTGAATTTCGTTCGTATTTGCCAGTCGAGGCAAATTTGGGGTTTTGCAAAGACTTAACCCGCAAGAACTTAGTGCATGGCAAGCGAAGAAGATGATGGTTAACAATAACCAGTGTTTATCTTCTACCATAAAAACCGAAGCCGAAGTTAGAAGTGAAGCAGAGAGGATTTTCAGAAATGTCGCAAAGCTTTCAACATCGTAGGTTTAACATTAAGCCTTTTAAAAAAAACATATGCATATATTTTTACTCATGATGATGTAAACTATACATGTAGCTCGAAACGAGAGAAAAATAGTACCTTGAATTTTAAGATAACAAAAAATAATTGAACTAGCAATAAATGTACAATACCTACGTTGTAAAAAAAAACTACTATTATATCACGTTTCATTTATATCTTGTTTATGTTTTATTTAGATTTTGCTTATGTTTTGTTTAGATTTTGCTTATGTTTTGCTTATTTTTTTATTTTCCGTTTTCTGATTTTTACCAAACACTAAAAGGGAAATCACCCACAAGATTGATCCGTCTCCACATAAGTAATTTATTTGCTTATGCTTATTAAGTCACATATTAACTACGGTTCCCTTATCCTAATTAATTGTTGTCTTCTTAATGTTCCCACTTATTATTATTTAATTAGCTACATTTTTAATAAACTGTGTGTTTTTGTTTGTCAACGGTCAATCAACTGTGTTTAAAAATCTTTTTTATTAATGATACTCATACTAAATAATTATCAAATAAATTGTTAATTAATTATAGTTTAAGGGGTTAAAAAAGAGGAGAAGGTCAAGGAAATGTTTGAATAATGAAAGGAGAGATAGCAAGTTGAATTAAAAGACAAAATTTCATGGAAATCCAATAAATGTTTGCAAATAAAATGATGCGATAAAACTTTTTGCTATACTCATTATCAAAAAAAAACTTCTTGTTATACTCATTATCAAAAAAAAATTCTTGCTATGAACATGTATTGCATTTTTTCTTATCAAGTATATTTATATATATATATATATAAATGAATCTTTTTCATCTATTCATAACATGTGTTGTTCAAACTTTTCATACGCATTCTTTTAAGCGTCATAGATGCTTGATTTTGTCGCTGAAAGATACCGACAAGGCGTCGAGGACGGTTGGGATTTGGTTCAACATAATAGTTATGGATGTGCTTGCTACATTCTCAATGATGGTGTTACGACTAGGCGGGAATAAGTACTTGGTTGTCCTTAGCACCAACTCCCTCGTCTTCACGTATCTATTTGGGCTGTTATGGAAGGATCTCTTTTTCTCGATGCGTTTACTCTACGTTAGACACCCTTTTGATGTTGGCGATGGAGTAGAGTTCGAGAAAGTTAGGTAACAAAACTTGTAGTTATATGTTTCATATTTTTATTTGTTAAAACACATGATTGTTTATTTTTTTGTGATAATGGGGATTTAGATGTTTGGGAGAAGCTTAAGTTCATGGACACGGATTTCTTCAAAAAATGACAAGAAAAAATACACGATCAGCAACATTGGTTTATGTGATAAGTTGCCGATTAATAACAACCACGACTGAGTTGACTCTGTGAATTTATGTTTATTTCAATTTAAAGACATAGTTTGGTATGAGTTTGTGTTTTTCAGTTTATCCAATACTTGAGTTTACACTATGAGTTTGTATTTATTCCAAATTAAAGTTACTTTGTTTGCAACATATATGATTTGAAAAGGTTTCTTCACATATCTTTCTTTCAACCCAAATCGCGTAAGAATAAATAGTACATAAATAGGACAAAGGTTTTCAAGATTGGTGTTAATCGTTACAAGAAGGACTCACTATATACTCTTATGTTATTTCTTCTGTTTCTACCCTCAGGCATGCTCTCATCTCTAGCGGTTTCTCTGCGTCCATCTCCTATCTTTAAATAACTACCAGTGGGATCATAAACAACTTATATGTGAAGATTGTAAATTGATGTTTATGTCTCTTCTTTAAATTTTTGGACATAAAAATATTAATTTTCAAGAAACGTAATTATAAACTCAACGATCAACAAAAGCTTTCACATAATGAAGTTCTCTTTAAGGGTTGGAGGTGTAGTTTTCAATGAATAATAAATTCTCTAAAACCAAGCAAAGGTCATTGTCTAATAGTTACAACTACTACTCTAGTACTATAATAACTATTTCCAGCATGTATCATATAGTTAAAATAATATCTTTAAACAAAAAAAAGTATAAAAAAATGAAAATTTTCAGTTAGAGATGCATAAGATATTTAAACCATCTCTCACAAGTATTATGCAACCATCTCATTTTAGTTCACAAATATTATGTGCATTTAGTATTATGCAATGATTTTCTTTTATGGGAAAGTGGGATTAATATCGAAGTTGTAGCTAAAAGCCTAAACCTCGTATTCTTTGTCGAGATTCAGTAATGATAATATACTTTTAGTTTATTTTGTAACCACGGGAGGATATAAATATATTTGATAAGAAGAAAAAAATGCAATCTATATATGTTGTCAAACATTACCTTGACCTTCTCTTTTTTGTTTTCATAGCCTTGACCTTCTCCTTTTATTAGACTATCCTTTCTTCTTTGACACAAATATAGACTATCCTTTAGTAATAATCCATTTGATAGTGTTATTTAGCAGAATCTTTAACAAAATCGAAAATTACTAAAGAGGTTATTAAACATTACTTGGAATGTTTGCAGCGACACAACAGTACTGACGCGCACACAATTAGTCAAAAATATAATTAATTAATAAGAAGTGGGGACAGTAAGACAACAATTAGGATCATGGGTCTTTAACGAAAAAAAGTAATAATAAGGATTAAGGATCAGGGCCCACTCTAAACATTGATTAATATTTGGTTTTTATAATTAAGCCAGTTAATACGTTGTCTAACCTCTTATGAATCTTGTGATGTAACACAAATTCATATCGAAGTTATATATACGCTAAACCTATAGTACTCTTTTTCGAGATTTAGTATGATAATACTTACAGATTATTTTGTAACCAAGGGATGATATATATATATATATATATATATATATATATACTTGATAAGCCGAAGTTTCATGACATCATTTTATATGCAAACATTTTAATTAATTAATAATAAGTGGGGACATTAAGACAAGGGAACAATGATTAATATGTGGTTCTTAATTACACTTACTTAATACACGTTGCCTAAACTCGTTGTGAATTAAGAGTAGTGTAGCAAATTAATTACGCATGTGGAGACTCTGATTATTGTTGTGGGTCATACCCATCTTTGTGTTTCTTAAATGGGTTACTTCTCTAATACGTCGTTCTTTCTATTTTGGGAAATCTTTTTTTGAAACATAAAAATATTTTTTTATTTCATTTATGCTATTAACTTTTTTTCATTAGCAGACGGAGTGAATTAGCTCGTTGTTCTTCGACAATAGTTGTGTGAGTTAGAGTGTCTCGGTTAGGTTAGGAGACTGAGCGAGTTAGCTCCTTTTAATTTTTTGACAATAGTTGTGTTTCTTGTCGAGATTTGTCCTTTAACTCATGGAGATTGTGTGTGTTCTTGTCAGAATCTGCATGTTCATTGTTGGCCTTTGATAAATAGATTAGAAGATTCGTGCGGTAATTTCTCTTTACACTCCCTATGTGTTTCCTTTGTTATATGTGTGTTTTGGTAACAAAACATTACAATGTGAAATACACTATAATGTTGATTTGGTATTAAAGAGATTGGTCTTTCTTATATTAATGTTCAATTATAGTGCAATCTATATATGTCCTCAAACATTACCTTGACCTTCTCTTTTTTTGTTTTCATAGCCTTGACCTTCTCCTTTTATTAGACTATCCTTTCTTCTTTGATACAAATATAGACTATCATTTAGTAATAAACTAATAATCCATTTTTTTTACACCAAACTAATAATCTATTTGATAGTGTTATTTAGCAGTATCTTTAACAAAATCGAAAATTACTAAAGAGGTTATTAAACATTACTTGGAATGTTTGCAGCGACACAACACTGACGCGCACACGATTAGTCAAAAATGGAGTAATTAATTAATAATAAGTGGGGACATTAAGACAACAATTAGGATCAATGACCACTTTAAACATTGATTAATACGTGGTTCTTACAACTACACAGTTAATATGTTGCCTAAACTCTTGTGAATTGTGTGATTTTAACACAAAATCTAGGGAGTTCTTAAGATGTTTTAGTGAATTTCAAATAGTACACGTGTTAGGAATCTAAAATTCTTTTGTTTACTCTATTTTAGAAAAACTTGGAAAACATATAAATATTTTTAGGTAGCTGAAATTAAATACTACTTGTAACTAATCAAATTGATTAATGTTATCAATTGTCACGCCCTAATATGCAACTAAGCAAGACCGAACGAAGTTATTATTATTATTTTTTGAACAATCAAACTTCCATTAAACTTAAGATTCAGTTACAGTCTTACAGAGTTTTTTTTTCTTTGGTTTTATGTTAAAATTTAAATTTTACAAGAGTGTGTAGGCTTTAAGCTGCTGGAGCATACCAAAAGAGCCATAGACTACAAAACACGACTGAGTTGACTCTGTGAATTTATGTTTATTTCAATAGAAAGACATCGTTTGATATGAGTTTGTGTTTTTTCAGTTTATCCAATACTTGAGTTCACACTATGAGTTTGTGTTTATTCCAGTTTAAAGTTACTTTGTTTGCGACATATATGATTTGAAAAGGTTTCTTCACATATGTTTCTTTCAACCCAAATCGTGTAAGAATAAATAGTACATAAATAGGACAAAGGTTTTTTTACAAGACAGACTCACTATATATTCTTATGTTATTTCTTCTGTTTCTACCCTAGGCATGCTCTCATCTCTAGCGGTTTCTCTGCGTCTGCTCCTATCTTTGTCATAAACAACTTATATGTGAATATTACCAGTGGTCATAAACAACTTATATGTGAAGATTGTAAACTGATGTTTATGTCTCTTCTTTAAATTTAGCCTCTCATATCCGATGTGGGATACTTTCATACCTTCTCCTTATCACAAACGACTCTTAATGAAGATCTTTAGGCATAAGTTCAACACATATGAGCCTTGAAACACTCCTAAGTTGATGAGCATATGGAAAATCATTTCAAAAAAATACAGTTTAGGACCTCAATATAGTTGACAAGAAGCTTCTTAAGCCAAAAAGGATACATTAAATCCTCTAGAGTAAAAACTACAACAAATTAAACTTGTATTGTTCACTTCCGAAATTTCTAAATCAATTAAAAACCAGGTGAGACTAATACAATTCAATGTGGTTTCAAAGACAACACACAAAATTTCTAGATTTTAGACATTTCAAGTTGTAAGAAATAGCTTACTAGATGTATACGGTATACTAGATATATATATATATCAGAAATTCACACATAATACTAGATAGAAAACAACATTGTGAAATCGACTGTCACCATCATATCTCCGTCTAGGCGGCGTTTAGGCGATAGGCTCTTATATACCGCCCCGGCTTCCTTTTAATCCGCCTAAAATATTACGATGGTATAAAAAAGAACATAATATAATTTTTTTATTTATAAATTATTATATTTAGTATTTAATATTATAGAATAAATATATCAATGCTATAAAAATGTTTTAAAAGATTTAATTATCTATAAACTATGATATTTTGTACATTCTATTACGTATATAATATATCGTATGATTTTCTAAACATTTAGACCGCTTACAAAATCGCCTACGCTCTGACTAACCGTTTTATATGGCGAAGTTATAGTAGTACGCATTGTGAATACTTTACAACATTTTACACACAAAAGAAAATCATTACAAAAGGAGTATACTTCAACGTATCAACTCATACATCTCCTCCTAGTTTCGTTTAACTAAAACTTAATTCAATTAATATAATCTTAATTCTACCCTACATAAATCCTTGTCATATTCAATTTTGGTGAAAAACATCAACAATGGAAACTAGTCCACAATGCAATTATTTAAGTATTTTGTAAGATACCGCGAGACACTATTTTGTGTGTGTGTGTCGTGAGCATGTTGTTTGAAACAAAATGTTCCCTTTTATTATTTATAAGTGAAACTTTAATATTTAATTTATTCACAAACGCATAAGCCATGGATGCAATGGTAGTTCCACTTCCCTTTAACAAATAAACAATATGGAAAACAAGTAATTAGCGTCCTACAATGTTTACTAATTATGGCATTAGTGTCGTCTAAGCTATCATCCTTATTATACTCCATCGCTGATTCCACCTCTTTAATTATATCTCCTTGTACAATGCCCGCAAAAAATACCTTTTAATGTTTTCCAACAATAATATATATTAAACTTTGTTTGATACAATATAGTAATAAACATTAGAAGACTCACATGATATGAGAAAAACTAGCATCATCGAAAACATTACAATTGCCTTCATGTTTTTCATTTTTGTTCAAGCTAGTTTTTGTTACAATTGTAATGTTTTTCCAAGAAAATTTGTTGAAGCTATTTGATGTTAATGAAATTATTTGATGTTATCTTACTTTTTATCTATGCACGCCTATCTCTCTCTCTATATATATAGGTATATTATATCATATATCCTCTTCATCTTTCGTAGATTCATAAAAGCATATTGTGGAATATATTGTTGAATATTCTAATTTAAAACCAAAAAGATTCATTCCCTAATTAGTACTATTATTTCATAAATCTTTATTGTATGGTAAAACTGACTACGATGCATGCATTATAGTAGTATCATAATATGATTAGGAGTGATTCTCTGAATACAAAAACGTTGACCAAAGCATTCCAAGTAAATCTATCAAAATATATAGGAAATCACAACAATAATATTCAACGACAATAATGGTTAATTATGTTAAGTTGTGTTTCATAATATTCCTCTGCAGATTGTATATTGATCTATTTGTTATATATTTGATGAACGAGAATATTCTTTATAACGGTTTAATACTAGGATAATAGCACTAGATGGACACCAATAAACCGAAAATTAGGTCCTATAAAGTGGGTACTATTACATCTACTATTCACTCGATTTTTGACCTTTTTACCCCTATAAGCGATATGTATTTTTGATTTTTTTTTTAAAATCAATCTGACACAACTGACATCTATGTCTCCTAGATTTTTTTTGTTTTTATTATTCTTCTCCTTTCTCTTCCTAAAGTCTTTCTTTTTCTTGTTTTCACCATTGTTAAAAAAAACGAAGCTTAGTTCCTTGATTTTGCTATCCTTGAATTTTTTATCCAGGTTGTTTCGGCATTACCGCAAATCAAAGATTGGTGAAAGATACATAGGAACATAGTATCCGAACTTGTATAAGGTATTTTTTTCTTTGCAAATTTTGTTTGATTGAACAAAAATTTCGGTTTTTGCAGTGATTCACCCTCATTTAATTTATTTCTTATTTGATTTCATGAATATGCATCTCTTATGAACACGAATTTCATGTTCTTATCAAATCTCCTATCTCTGTTTTTTCGTAGCTAGTAACACAATTTGTATCTTTATTCGTATAGTTGTTGGTAACAAATTACGTTGTGTTGTTAATAATTTTTTGTTATTTGTTATCGTCTAAAATTAAGTTTCAGTAACCCGTTATCAATGTTCTTGTTTTTGTGAAGTGTGTGTGTAAAGTTGACATCGTTTAACACCCAAATTATCTCAAAAATTAACTTGTATCTTGTAAAATATCTGATAATCGTGTTAATCTGTATCATATATAATATCATTATCTGTTTAGGTTTTTTTTGCTATTTTTCGCATATCTATAATTGTAACATATTTCTCAACTTGATTGTTATCTGGTAAGTGTGTTATCGTTTATATTATATTGTTTCCGCTAACTGAAAAATAATAATGTTTAATATTAATAATTTATGTATCAAATTATTGTTCTTCAACTTCCTAAGAGATTATTGCTTATGATGAAGAGATGAAGAGTTGTTTGGTGATGGGATCAACGTCTATCATAACCTGATTTTTTCGTTTGTGTAATAGTCAAATATGCTTATCTTGTAATTTCTTTTACATCGTGGAACATATATCGTAACTTGGTTGTTATCTGCTAAGTGAGTTATCGTTTATATCAAATTAATAACGTCTGTTTTTGAATTGATTTATACAACTTATTTTGCGATCGTTTGCCGATAATTATGTATCCACGGTAGTTTATACATTACATTGCAATATCAAACATGTATATTTTTGAATTCATTATATTCTTTACTTGATTGTTAGCCGATAATCATGTTATCGTTTATATTGTATATTACCATACAAGTTTATGCTTAATAACTTATCATGCTAACATTTTATGTATTTTTAATAGGAGCAATGTCTATCACAAAAGAGAGAAGATGCGACGGATAACGGATTTGCTCGACCCGTTTAAGAAGAAATGTATTCAAAAATCACATCTTGTCACATTGTTTTGTTTGATTTGTTGTATGAATAAAATTTTGATTTAAAATGTATACAATGATAACATATACATCAACAATGCCCATTAAATATTTATTGTGATTATTAAATATGTGAATCTATAAGCTAGCTAATACAAATTATATAATAATGATTTAGCACCAATACACGATCAGTAAATGTTTATCACATAAATTTTGTGATAATATATAAATTAATTGATATCAATTAAATTGCCACAATAAGAACACATGAATAATTATCGTAATGAAAACTACTATCAAATAACATAAATATTATCACAATAATTTAACATATTTTTACTATTTATTTGAGTAAACCAAAAAAAATTTATAAAAACAAATGTATCATATTAACGGTAACAAAATTATTAGCGCCACAAACTTGTTAGCGTTAACTAAATTGTTATCGATAACAATATTAAATGATTTTAATCAGATTTTTTATTATTATTCTGACAATATCTTAGCCCAAATTCTGGCATTAAATGCTTGTCAGGTTGCTCATATCTACTCCAAATATCGCGCTAAATATCTTCACCAAAACTGTCAAATAGTAAACGTGTCCCTGCCGCCATTTTCGAGATAGGAACAAAACCGGAAGTTCAATTCAAAATTTTCTTGTCAGAACTAAAGATTAGTGAATTAGTGTCCGAAAACTAATTTAGAAGTTATCCATGTCCATTTACCTAATTCATCCTTAATACTATTCCGATAATGATGTAAGAACATCGAGTTATTTGTTAACTACTAAACTTCTAATGATTCCAACGGTTGTTTTTTTTTTGCAGTTAAAAAAGAAAAGTAAAAACTCATAGCTAACTATACTAAAACTTCAGTGTTTATAGATAATATTTTTTAAAAAGTTTTTATCTCTTTGTATAACATTTTGTAAAACTTATTAGTTATTAAAATTTATCGTGATAAAAAATAATATATAGATAGCACTTATCTTTAGTTTACTGAATTCTTGAATAAAGTTGGACTATATATATTGAAAAATAAATATTGTCATCACTACATTTTTACAAGGAGTGATTAGTATCCAGAGTAACAACTTCAAACTCATTAATATAACTAACTTATGAAAACGTACAAAAATGTATAGAACATAAAAAAAAAAAGTGGACGGCGAAAACAGTAATAATTTTTTAAAAAAGAGTCTTAATAATAAAAAAAACTGGACGGTGAAAATAGTGCACATGACCGTTAGATTGAATGGGCCGAAATTCACAAAATGTCTTATTCTAAGGTCCACACAAAATCTCCGACTTTTGTTTCTATTTTCTTTCAAATTAAACCCAATATAAAACGATATTGACATGCAACATAATTTAATTGGTTTCGTTGACAAAAAAAAAAGAAATCTTAAGAATTCTTAAATTCTTGTTATAACAATATCACATACTATTTTTTTGCTGGACGGTGTAAATACAATCTATTCAAAATTTCATGTTTTGTATGTATTACAATTATTCTTCTAGAGTTTTACATCTACTTATAAAGTTTTTGATGTTTTAAGCCTTATCTTAATTAATGGACGGTGCAAGTTCTAAAGAAGCTGGCTTTAGCTATTTCGAGATTTTTAATTTCTTATCTGCTTTAATTATTTTATCTTAATACGTTGTTAATTCTTTACCCGTAAAAATAGACCCTAAAATGTGCATGTAGACGTTTTCATACCGTTCCCATTGTGCATGTAATTGTTACCTAATCCGTCCTAACATTTTTCGTTTTTGGTATTTTAAAAGCAAACAATTAAAAAAGAAAATAATAATATGATCTTGACGAGATTAGATATATACATAAATAACAGAAAATCTAGTATTTAAAATATAGGTAAAATAAATCACAAGCGACGCAATCACTTTATAAACAAAATAAATAGTTTTAAAATTTAAAATAAAACACAATAAACAAAGAAGAATTCATACATTCTGTCAACTTATGTGGAAACAACTTGGTTTAAAATAAATACTAATTTTCGTCCATTTTGTTGTTAAGTTAATAATTTTAAAGAGTATAGAGATGCTACTATTACGTCATAAAGTTAATTTTTAACTGATTATAACACTTGAGAAACATATATCGATATATATGCCAAATCTTTGACCGGCGACCATTTTTTATGTACTACGTTGATTAGTTGGAACTCAATATATAATTGTCAAAACGAGTCTCGCAAATTTAAACCTATTAATTTAGTACTAAATAGTTAATCAGACATTCTAAATTGACTTTGTGTATTATACTTAGAAAATTTAATTTTTTGGAGTCATAGTTCACATAGTTGGAAACAAATTCAAGTCCAATTTTTTTTTGGTCGTGAGGACTCCGACCACTACACAATTCACGTGGCTTCATAATTCATGTAAATAATTATTACTAACAATACAAAATGAGCTAATTTAAAGAGGGGAGAATTACAAAACTACATTATTTTTGAATTACATTTCACAAAACTACACTATTTCAAAAGTATTTTACAAAATTACACCTAAACACTCAAAATTAAATCCAAATAAACTATACCCACACAATCATATCCCTTTAATATTATACCCTAAACATTAATTAACGAATTCAAATGAAAATATTTTAATTTTGGTAATTTTTTAAAGGGTAAATCAAACTTTTAAAATTTTGAAAGATTGTAAATATATGAAAATATTAAATTAGGTGTAGTTTTGTGAAGGAAAGGTTGAAAGAGTGTACTTTTGTGAATTCCTCTTTACAAAATAATATAACAAAATATTTGTATTTTGGTTTTTATAATGTTTTATTAACATAAAATTATTATTATTATTATTATTATGTCCCATCTATTTCTGGTAAGTATTGTTTTATAATTAACCAATTTATTAATTGTTTATTTTATCAAAACTATTACCAACCGATCTTCAAAGGTATTGTTGCGGAATTATTTATTTACTTCTCGTGGCTTTTGTCTCTTTATAATAAAAAAAGGTCGATGGTCAACTTTCTCCTAACGATAACACAAATTATGTAGTCGCTAATTTAGGAAACCGGAAGGGTAAAATAGTCATTTATATTTACAAAATCGGAGTTTCTGTTTGGCTTCCTTTTGCCTTTTTTGTTTTTACTACCGCGTAGTCGTGTCATAATCAGAACTCCGTTGTTTGACTCATATTTAATTACACGTTTTTTTGTGACAAAAAACAAAACATAGTATTCTTTAGTAAATCCTTTTTTTTTTTGGTTAAAATTTTGTAAGTAAATCTATTGTTCCAAGTAATTTTTTCTTTCATTGCATAACATGTAAATGGATAGGATAAATAGTAGTATTATATGCTAATATACGCCACGTAAACACAAAAGGAAATATTTGTTTCACGTTATATTATATTATTTTAATCTCATAACATATATAGTACGTCTTTTTCTTACATTTTTAAAAAGCAAGTATATTCAGATTGAAAACTTAAATGTTGACGAGAAAATGAAAGAAAATAAATTCACATTTTCTTTTAACAGAAAATTAAAATTAAAACTAAAACATGACATTTTTAGCGTAGAACAAATAGTCTAAGTAACAATAACGTGTGGACGGCCAAGTAGTTTTCTTCTACGCCTCTCTTTTCTCTATATATACATCTCTTCCACTTCCTTACTACAAATTAAACATAATCTACAACAACTAACAAAAATCTCAAAACTTCTTCTTTGTCTTTGCCAACAACAAAAAAAACATCAAAGACACATTTAGTTTAAATACTAATCACATACAATTTAACACAAACTTCTTGTTTGTGTGATGGCCTTAGCTAAAGGGTTAATGGGTTCTCCTTTGATCTCAGGAAGGTCACCATTTGTTTCATCTACATCTCATTCCATGAAGACACAATCTACACACTTCTTGTTCAAGTCTTTTGATCAGAGACCAAGGAGATCTAGTCCTGGTGTTGTTGCGGCTATTGGCGATGGTTTGGTCAAAACGCTGCGTTTTAACACAACCACGTCCGGTGATAGAAAAAGCGAAGAGGAGGAGAAAGCCGCGGTGAAGTTTAAGGTGAGAGCGGTGGTTACAGTGAGGAACAAGAAAAAAGAGGATTTTAAAGAGACTATTGTTAAGCATTTAGATGCTTTCGGTGACAAGTTAGGTCAAAACATTGTCTTGGAGCTTATTAGTACCGAACTTGATCCAAGTAAGTAACTTTATTTTCTGTCTAATTTAATTGTAAAACAGAGCTATTAGATATTTCTATAGAAATGATTTTTAAAAAAATGAAAACTTTATATTTTGGGTATTAATAAAATCATGTGATTTAAAATGGGTTTGTCTCAAAATTTATAATTTGAGACGGGTTTGTTATAATATTGAGAAGGAAAAAAAAATTAAAAATTTGGTTTTTAAACAGAGACGAATATGCCAAAGAAGAGCAATGCGGCGGTTTTAAAAGATTGGTCGAAGAAATCAAAAACAAAAGCCGAGAGAGTTCATTACACGGTGGAGTTCACGGTGGACGCGGCGTTTGGATCGCCGGGAGCTATCACCGTCGTGAATAAACACCAAAAGGAGTTTTTTATGGAGAGCATAACCATTGAAGGTTTTGCAATTGGTCCTTTTCATTTTCCATGCAATTCTTGGGTTCAATCTCAAAAAGATGATCCTGAAAAACGAATCTTCTTCACTAATCAGGTAATTAACTCATTAAATTTAAATATATTAACTTACGTGATCATGGTCCCAAAGCATTTAATCACGTCATTTTCGATCCCCCACAAAATTAATTACATATATTAATCAGTTTCAAAATCTTCTTTATTATTTATGTCATGGTGGGTCCATATAATAATAATAATAATCAACTATTTGAGTGAACATGTTTAATCGACTTAAATAATGTCATTTTTTGAAAATATTGAAAATAATCACGAGATTAATACTATTTTAAAATTTGATTTTGTAGCCGTATTTGCCGAATGAGACACCGGATGGATTAAGAAGACTAAGAGAGAAAGAGTTAAAGAATCTAAGAGGATATGGGAGTGGTGTGAGGAAATTATCAGACAGAATCTATGATTTTGATGTCTACAACGATCTCGGAAACCCCGACAAGTCATCGGAACTCTCTCGTCCTAAACTCGGCGGCAAAAAGTTACCTTACCCTAGACGGTGTCGTACCGGTCGCCGATCAACTCATACCGGTACAATCTCCCAACTAAACCTTTCCTATGACATATTTGATTAAACTGATTTGATTATGAGTTTCGACTTAGAAAATTTTTGATATACAAGAAAAAAGGTGTTTATATTTAAAATTGTGTCACTAATGTTTATATGTATTGTTGATAGATGTAGAAGCGGAGAGTCGAGTAGAGAAGCCATTACCAATGTACGTGCCGCGAGACGAGCAATTCGAAGAGACTAAACAGGACACTTTCGCTGCAGGGAGGTTAAAAGCGGTCTTGCACCACTTGGTTCCGTCGCTGAAAGCTAGCATTCTAGCTGAGGATTTTGCTGATTTCGGCGAAATAGATGGTCTTTATAAAGAAGGCTTGCTACTCAAGTTAGGGTTACAAGATGAAATCTTTGACAAGTTTCCTTTGCCTAAGGCTGTTGTTAATACTCTTCGAGAATCTTCTAAAGGACTTCTCAAATACGACACTCCCAAAATATTATCGAGTAAGCACATGTACTTTATTTAAATTAAGAATTTTAACATTGGTATAGATTTTTTTAATTTTAGAGTTTTAACTACCAAATCCTTAAGAGTATTCTAAAGAGATTTAGGCTTTTAGCTTACTTTTATTGGTTTTCTTTTGGCGATTTGTGAATCTTTGATAAGTGGGACCCAAAAGTCACTTTAGTTCCTAAAAGCAGACAAAACACATCATTAAAAGAGTACATAAACACAACATATGTTCCACGTGCTTTACTTAATTCGTTTTAACGCTCGTGCCATTTATATATAAGAGAAGCGCGTTTGACTTTATTTAATTAACACTAGAATGTCATTTACTAATTGAATTTATGCAAAATATTAATAATGTCAGAGGATAAAAATGCATGGCTACGTGACGACGAGTTCGCACGTCAAGCCATAGCTGGAATCAATCCAGTCAACATTGAGAGAGTCAAGACTTTCCCACCGGTCAGTGATCTTGACCACAAAATCTACGGTCCACAACACTCTTCTCTCACTTCCGACCACATCATCGGACACCTCGACGGTTTGTCCGTACAACAAGTACGTTTAATTATATATACTCTAATTATAACAAATCAAAATAACTAGTAAATGAAATTTGGTTGACTAATTTGTATTTTTTTTAGGCGTTAGAAGATAATAGATTGTATATGTTGGATTACCATGATATATACTTACCGTTCCTAGACCGGATCAATGCCCTAGACGGACGCAAAGCTTATGCTACTCGAACCATATTTTTCTTGACTCGTCAAGGCACACTTAAACCTATAGCCATTGAGCTAAACCTCCCTCGTCATGGTCCTAACCACCGGTCCAAACGTGTGGTCACACCTCCTGTCGATGCAACCTCTAATTGGGTTTGGCAGCTAGCTAAAGCTCACGTTAGCTCTAACGACGCCGGTGTTCACCAACTTGTTAATCACTGGTTAGTACTCAAAAATACAATACAAGGCATTAAATATAGTTAATATAGAGTTATTGATATGTTTTTGTCAATTTTCTTTTGTAAAAGGTTACGGACACATGCGTGCTTGGAACCGTTTATAATAGCAGCGCATAGGCGATTGAGCGCGATGCATCCGATATTCAAGCTATTGGATCCCCACATGAGGTACACGTTGGAGATCAATGCATTGGCTAGACAATCTTTAATCAGTGCAGACGGTGTCATTGAAGGCGGCTTCACCGCTGGCTCATACGGCTTGGAAATGAGTGCTGCCGCGTACAGAAGCACTTGGCGGTTCGACATGGAAGGCCTCCCTGCCGATCTCATCCGCAGGTAATAACATTAATAACCTTAGCTAAACTTTGTTAGTTAATCTTTCTTAGTTCAAACGCAATTTTAAAACGCGATTTTAAACTGTTTTTTTTGGCAGAGGAATGGCAATTCCGGACCCAACACAACCACATGGGCTAAAACTACTAATCAAAGACTATCCATACGCTAACGATGGCCTTTTGCTCTGGTCCGCTATCCAAACCTGGGTTCGAACCTACGTCGATCGCTACTACCCAAACCCGAACCTAATCCAAACAGACTCGGAGCTCCAATCCTGGTACTCTGAATCAATAAACGTCGGCCACGCGGATCTCCGCGACGCCGATTGGTGGCCGGAGCTTTCCACCGCTGAAGATCTCGTCTCGATCATCACCACCATCGTCTGGCTCGCCTCAGCTCAACACGCAGCTCTCAATTTTGGACAGTACCCGTATGGCGGCTACGTCCCGAACCGACCTCCGTTGATGCGTCGGCTGATTCCGGACGAGTCAGATCCGGAGTACGCGAGCTTTATCTCCGATCCGGAGAAGTTTTACTTCTCGTCGATGCCGAGTTTGTTGCAGACGTCAAAGTTTATGGCGGTGGTTGATACTCTGTCAACGCATTCGCCGGATGAAGAGTATATAGGGGAGAGACAACAACCGTCCATTTGGACCGGAGACACGGAGATCGTTGATGCGTTTTACGGGTTTGCGGCAGAAATCGGACGGATAGAGAAAGAGATTGAGAAAAGAAATTGTGACCCTGACCGTAGAAACAGGTGCGGAGCCGGAGTATTGCCTTATGAATTGCTGGTTCCGAGTTCTGAGCCTGGAGTCACTTGTAGAGGTGTACCCAATAGTGTATCCATATAGAGTTAATATAAATTATGAAAATAAATAAATGTAGAAATCCACCATAAATATTTTTTCAGGAATATATGATGTATAAAATATTGATATACCACTGTAAAAATGTCAAAACTCAAAACAACCAGTAGTCAGAAACGTGTCTCCTAAAAACAACTTTACTTCTAAGATTATTTAACCTAATCAAAACCATATAAACTATCGTTGTTGATTATTAATTATATATTGCATTAGACAAGACGACACTAGTTTGGGACTGAGCAAATAGAAAGAGATCTTACTATACTTTAAAAGGCGCATAGTCCCTTGGAGCTGGCAAATAAGTGTTTGCGGCGGATAAGCTCCGGTTTTCTGGGACCGGTTAAGAGAAGACTGCTTAACAGAGACGGAGGACCGGTGAACTTGGTTTGCACCATTTCCTTCACCTTCATATACCCTTCCAATATCATTAACTCCAGAAGCTTTCTACAGCTCTGAGATTGAAAAGAACAAAAGTTGTTGATACATAGAATGTTATCACTGACAGTAAAATAGACACAAAGACCAAGAACTTCAAGAGACCAAATGAAAAGAGGGTTTGGATTTTCGGTTACAGAAAGATCGTATATATTACCTGAGGATTTAGAACGTCCATACGGTTTATGATATCGTCCTGCCACAAATGAAAATGTCTTTGATTAGTACATACCCAAACTGTACGCGTGCTTATTGTGTGAAAAAGGAGAATCACTTACCTCTAGTATACCCGGATTTTGCATCACTGTGCCAAGAATACGCCGAACAAGTCCATCAAAGACTTTTTTATTTATAGACCCATCTGCGTTTACCCATGGGTATATAGGTATAGCTGACTTCACAGGAGTTGATTCCTCTGTTTCACTTTCCATACGCGTTCCATAAGTAATTGAGTGAGCTCTGACAGATGCTTGGTGGCAACCGTTGGTTTGAGCAGTTTCAGGATGGTTAAGAATTGTAACCTTGTGAACGCTGTTCCCAGCGACATGCTCTTGCTCTTCCTGCAAACTATTGCCGATGCTAGAGACATCGTTTGACCTGTGCTCCTCAAAAGCTCTCTCTAGGTAATTCACTGGGAAAGGCTGTTGAGGATTGTCGACAGAAGTTTTACCCTCCTCCAATGTCAAGAAGTACTTTGATCGGTAGAAGGAATGGACAACACGAGGACTATCATATCCATTAACCTGGATTTTGCAATAGTGTCTTGTTAAAATGATCTAACATGAAAAAGGGTTTCACAATCCAGTGTTTGTAAATAGTATGAGAAAAAAGGATTAACCTTTAAAGCTAGCCCAAATGTTTGAAGTGCATCTAGAATGCAATCACAAGTTTCCTGGCCTGCAGATGAACAAACACAGGTTATAAACAACACTGAAGGAAGTAGTCAGCACACGAAAAAAGTATAAGCCTGAGTTTTGCCTGATGCTTACCTGGAATATCAATAAGACGGTGGACTTCTCCAATGCTCAGACCTTGGTCACCGGCCTTCTGAAGGGCATTGGAAACAGTTTCGAAAACTCCAGGACTGAATAAACTCAGCTGCTCGTCTGCGGATTTGGCCATAGTAAAACTAGCAAAACTCGCCATCGCTTGCCAGGGAGAATCACCTGGATTGGCTGGTATGACAGTAGCATCGGTAGAGTTAAAAAGCTCCTTCATATCATCAGACTCGCAGCAACTATTTGTTTCACCCGAGTTGTAATGAATTTCACCAGTGCGAGAGTTATCATTCTTAAACAACTCTATTGCGTTAGCTGTTGGTAGAGTTACACGACGAACATATACTGCTATACCAGGGTAACCCTTCTCTTTTCGGAAGTCGATTTCACCTTCACCTAATAGCTTTAACTTCTTAGCACTCTCAACTTCAGATTCTTCTATGTCATCCGCTCTACGTTTTAAACCTCTTCGATCTCCAGACTCACCAACTCCTTCTTCGGGCAATGATACAGATATAGAGAGTTCACCAGAAGAAACCAATGAAAGGAAATTTAAAACATCGCCACATTGCAAATCTGAAGTAAGAACGATTCCCCCAGCCATAAGGTCTCTTTCATGTTCGACAAGCCAACTGGTGAACTTGGCTGCTCTTTTCCCAGTATGATCTGGAAATGGAGACTTTGAAATACTATCCAGGAAGTTCCGACTGAGCACCAATGGCTGTTCACTACTTCCACCAACCTGGAACGTTTTCATAAAACATAATTGACCTTCAGTCTTCTTTAACAAAAACAGTTATTAACTGCATCCAAATAAATACCAAATTTGATTTAAAGTGCAACGTCAAGCAGGCACCCAATGTGGGTTTGACAGAAACGCCGAACCAAAAAATGATACTTCAAAGTTAAACATGCTATGCTATTGAAATAGAGAGCTTCGCATGGAGACTCATATGCCTCTTAACTAAACCAAGAAACATATACTAAAAGCCAGAAGCCAACAATTTTAACCCTAGGACATGAAAGTAATACATAGTGTTACCAGGTATTTTCTGTCTCGGAGATAGTTGGTGGCCGTGTAGAGTTCTCCCTTTGAACATCGTTGTAAGGTATCTTGCAGCAAATTCGGCATACCAGGTGCAGTAGGCATGCTCAGAAAGACAAGCTTTACCAATTCTACAGCTGTAGAAACTGCCAGAGACTTCCGTACATGTATGCTAACATTGTCTTTTTCATCTGAAGGCTTTGAATTTTGATGAAGACGACAATGTCCAGATCGTCGAGATGTATCTTTAATCCGATCGGCTGAAACATTTTGAACGTCCTCTGAGTGAATTGCAGGTGGAACCATTTCACCCCCCTGCAAGATCATGATTTTCGTTCATCATAAATTAGGACCTTCCAAATCAGGGTGAATGAAATGGCAAATGTTTCAGGCAAAATTAGTAAACGAAGTGTTAAAGTGACAAAAAAGTGAAACATCAAAGTGAGGTGAAGAAATTGTAGGGATGGTGTTAGTAGTCAAACAAATGGAAATCAAGCAATAAAGATGCACCTTATCGACTAAATCTCCGTTTGACCATTCCCGAGAGACAGGAGGAATTTTCACCAGTTTAGCCATCTTCTTTAGCTCAAGAACATCATTAAAGGCTTGACTTATACTCTTATCACTGAAGTCATCCCATTTTTCTTCATCAGAACAAATATCTTTACCATGCTCAACACAACCGGAATCATTTCCATCAATTGACTGGGATAAATATCTAACAAGAACGTGCGAACTGGTGCTCTCTGGCAAACGCTTCTGTTTTTTCTTTAGATGTTTTGCATACCGATCACTGAGCAGATTACAAAGGATATCCACCGCATTCCGCAATTTACGATTCTTCCTCAAATTTTGAACCCTTCGCTTGCAAGCTCTTCGAGGTGCAGGCAGTTCTCGAACGAATGACCAATATACTCCAGGAAATTTTGGCCCCCGAGCTGCCCGGTGTCTAGCATATTGCCTCAATAACTTCCTGACCAGAGAATATTTGTGTCAGCGGTATAAATTACGTAGATGTAATACACTATATTTTAGACAGGAGAATGTTTTAAAAATGAATTAATGAACACTCAGGTCTCAAACATATGGGAATTAATCGAAGACCAAAATAAATAAATTAATAGGAATTGGCTCAGTAAAGGGACTCCTGAGATATTATCCCTCCTCTGAGGCATGAAGCCTTGAAGAGAGACTCCTAAAACCAACAAGTTCAATTTGCTAGCCGGTCAACATTAATATAAACACATAGATATACTCCTAAATTTTCATTTGATGTGTCAAGTTTACCTGTCCGCGTCATCTGTCCATGAAAACCTTCGTGAAGGAGTTGATGCGCTTTTTGAACTTGCATACTGATTTATGATAGACGAACAGTGGCCTTCATCTTCAATAAGATCCCTTATCTCTGCATTTTCTTGTTGATTGTGCTCCTGATGCATCGGAAGGGGAGTTTGGTCCTCCCGTAATGAAGTTGGAAAATTCTCCTTGTTTGAGGCATCAATTGCATCAGAATTTAGAACGTTCTGCCCGTCTACTATTGTGGATCTGACACCTTCTTCTGTAGTCTTTACAGGAGTTGCTCCTTTTCTTTTTCCAGACGATGAAGAAGGGCTATTTTCTGCGGCATCACTTTTTTCTTTTGATTTTGATCTCACGCGTTTTCCATGCTTCGTCTGATAAACATGCATAACCTGGTGTTTCCAACCAAAAAGTGTAAGATAACTCATTTGGAAAACAAGAGGAAAACAAGAGGAAAAGAGAACATCCAGGTCAGTCTCTGTTCCTGGGCCAGAGAAGAGAATGTTTTAAAGCAGACTTCAATTAGCTTCACTATTAGTATTTTAAGTAAAATATTGAAGAAATAAAGGTTCTCAGTCCGTATAATTTCTAGGATCAGGACAATATAAAACTGCTACCCAAAATACCACTTGGTGTAAAATAATTCTTTCCCCAAATGATTGAGTAGTTGAATTAACAAACTTAATTCTTAACAATATATACATCACCACACAAAACATATCCTTACCTGCTCTAAGGTCAGGTTAAGTTCCTTAGCAATCTTTTCACACTCTTTGAATGAGAGCTTTTCCCTCTCATCGAAAGTAATACGCTGTAAGAGCTTAGCACGCTGTTCTGCTGTCATGCCATCATGAGAGGCCCAAGAGCGTAAACGGAAAACCTAGAAGAACTGATAGTTAGAAAGTGTTTTCTGACATATAATAATAGGCAGATGAATATTATGATCAGCGGAGAAAATAAGTAAGTTAAAATGTTTTTTTCATGAATTGTTGTGTATAAATAATAAGTCATGGATAACAGATCATACCTCTTCAACAATAGATCCTGGAAATGCCTGCTTAGCAGCTCTGTGATCAGCAGCAGCATAGCAATATTCTAAAGTTAGCCAATACTCATCAACAGCCTCTCTGTTTGATAGGATAAAGTCATGCCTAATACGTGGACGAAAGTCAAATGACAGGAAATTGGATGTAGCAGCAACAAACACAGGTTCCTCTATATAAGGCTTAAGCTCCATTGCGTGTGTTAAATTGGCATACTTCTCCTCAATCTCATCCTGTCTGAGTCTATTACTTACTATCCGGATCAACTACAAAATAGGCACATGAAATAATGTTATCATTAACTGTGAAATGTATACTGTTGATGGTACTCGAGATGCCATTTAATTAGATTACCTTTAATTTTAGTAGAATTTCAATAAGCATTGATAATCTACCGGTCGCAAGAGTATCCATTAGAAGCTTATATTCTTCTTTAGGAAGCTCAGAAAGACACATACCCTGTTTGCAATTCTTCATCATGTCATCAGCTTTCTGAGTAGATCCAACAACTTGTAAAAATAGTTCAACTGGCATGGCTCTAAAAGCATCTTCAAGAGCAAACAATTTCTCAGATACATGATCATGTATAGAGGAGAAGGCATTATCCCAGCCAGGTAAAGAACTAAAATAGTCCCAAAGGAAACAATGTAGGAGCTTCACACGAACCATCTTTGCAAGCACAAACCCATTAGCTTGCATGGCTCCTGGTTTTCTAGCTCGCGTATCCAAATCTACGCTGGTTTGACTTCTCTGAACGTCATTCAAAATTGGAATTGGCTCATTGCTTTTCCCCTTCGGTGAGCTCTGGCCTCGGAGTGCTAGTTCAAATGACCTAATCTTGCCATGAATCTCACCAACTACATCTTGAGTCAATGTTTGAACAGATGGATGCAAAACTATCGTAAAGCTACGACTACTAAAATTAGTTGCATTTGGGACATTAACTTCCATGCATTTGCAGAGTCCTTCTTGTTGAAGCCTGTTCAGAATTCTCTCAATGGTTTTCTTATCCACCTTGGTCCTTCTGTCGTTCTCAAGACTAACAAGCCATTTATGTAGCTCGGCTCTTACAACAAACTTCTCTTCCTATGGCCAGACAAGAAAGAACAAACAATTCGTCAGTTGAAATGAAAAGAGAAAAAGAGTTATCGTACACAAAGTGGGAAAATGAAAAAAGTAAGTAGTACACTTAAGCGTTCAAGTATTCTCCGCTGCCTTCGAACATTTTCAACAGTTACTGGATGAGGTTGATGCACTTTTAGTTTGGCCGGCTTCGGTAGAACGAGTTGGTTCATTTCTGACAAAGCCAAATTAGGGGACTCCATAGAAGCATCAACAACCTTATCACCAGTCTCATGGAATTGTTCTTGTAAGTTACGACGTGTAAGAACATTTCTATTTTTCACATTAGATGGGGAATGATCGAGAACTCCTGAATTACTTTCGGAACCAGTTAACCTTCCAGGTGCAGCACAGTTAAGAACTCCTGAGTTGCTTTCCGAATCATTTAACCTTACAGGTGTAGCAAAGTCAGCATCAGAAACTACAAGTCTGTGTTCGATTGAGGTCTGAGGCAATCCACCAGTATATGTCCTGCTGAGATTTCCAGATTCACCAGGAGACAGATTAGAAGACTCAGACCCAATATTATGAGAAGTCCAAACTCGATACACTGTAGTCTTATTGTGGCTTTCTGCCTGTAAATGCATCCCCACTCTTGTACAAATACTACGAATCCGCTGATAGCTTTTTTTCTTATCAATTCCAAGTCTTTCGCATACCTGGTAAAAAATAACAATTTAACCCACATAAAGCCTTCTAATGTTGCTAATTTGCAAAAAATTATCAATCATGACTTTAGGAATACCAAAAAGATCACAACTCTTTGAACTAAGTAATTTTATTTGTAAAGCTATAAAGTGAAACCCGTAAAAAAATACCTCCATCCAAGCCAAGCCCTTAGATCCTTCAACATCAACCATATCATAAATTTGATTATCTAATGGAAGCTCCAAAGTTTGTTCAGTTTTTTGAATACTCCTTCCGAATTTTAGGAGTTTTTTTTTTCCAGAGCAGTTGAAATCTTTTGCTGAAAATCTTTTTAGCAAACGAATGCACCGTTCAACCTGTACAAGGACAATCGACATCAAATAAAGTTTTATATCCCAACAAAACAGAACAGATATGCTACATAACGGCAATGGACCAGCATATGTCATGAAATGTATTCGAACGACGGCATGTGATGCAGATTATATTTCACCTTATTGTTCACCACAGCATCAAACTCCTCTACTACATGAGAATCTGTTAATCGGCGACAAACCTGATGTTATCCAAGAAGAGGATTCGTTCAAAATATTTAAATTAAGCATGAAATCAGTTTTTAAAGATACATATATATATCACTTAAACCAGGAGAAAAGTAAAGATAGTGTTGAAAATCTGTTTTTCCTCCCGTGTTTGCTTGGAAATATTCAGTTACGAGTGAATGAAAAGCAAAAAGACGTGAAAATATATATTACAGTTCTCCAAGCTCTATGCCTTGAATGTGATCCCAGATAACCAAGGTCTTGCTTCATGTCCGAGACGACTAGAACCTGCAAAATAAGAGAACGAGTTTAAATCTAGAAAGATCCAACTTGGTAACAAAAAAATGCTTTAGATTAACTGACCTTCTCGTTCGCTTCTTCAAGCTTATCACAGATCGCCTGCATTGCTGGTACAAAATCGTTAACGAGCGTATCCTCTTTTATACTCTCAGATTGCAGACTATCTCCAGCTGCATCACGCTCTTTCGCTGGTGTCCCCGACATAGAGTCCTCTTTACAAATCTCAAACCGCTGCAGGGAACCCAAAGGTTTGGCGTAACGACTCAAGTAAACCATGTTGGTGTTAATGCATGAGTTGTTTTTGGCATCTCCTCCACCATCAACTTCCTTTGTTCTCACGATTGCTCGCTGCCTAACAATCAAGCCTCGAGACTCAAGCAGCTTCAAGTAGTAAAAGAATTTCTTCCCTTCCATACCAAGCTCTTTAGCAAGCAGATACTGTGCAAACCCATTGCCCCTGAATTCAAAACATACACTATAGTTACACTAATCCCAAGATACCACTATTAGCAAATCTCCTAATAGAGTGTAGCTCCAAGACTAAGGGAGAAATTGAATCAGCACACACGATATCTAACTTACGCAGCAACAGCAAGGCGTTCAAGAACGCGACTCTGAATCGCGTCGAAAGGGGTCTTATCACACTGAGCTTCGTACAAGCCAACGAAGTTACCTCTAAGCTTCTCATTAGCGATGATCCTTAAATCGAGTCTCTGAGCTTCTTCGAGCTGTTGAATCGAAGATTCCGATGCTCCGTATACGGTGTTCCTCGCCTTGAATTGGAGATGAGGGATCAAGAGAAGATTTCTCCACACGTGAGCCTTGACGGAGGAGGAAAGAGTAGAAGGCGGAGGAGAAGAAGAGAGACGTGACCAGAGAGAAACTAGAGGGATCCCTGTTTTTCCTTGACAACAGATCTCCTCCAACGCCGTGTTCACGATCGCGTCCATCCGCCGTGAGACGATAAGTTAGGTCACCGGGAAATTCTCCCGCCGGTAAAATTAATCAGAGATTTTGGGGATTTGTAGAGATATTTATGATTTGGATTTGAGTTCTCGGTGACGGGATCGAAACCTAGGAGCTGCGAATAATAGCGAAAATTATTAGGTTATTATGCATTTATATTTTTTTTTTGACAACAGTGCATTTATATAATAGAGGAAAAAGACGAGAATACCCATAAACGACTCGGCTTATTAGACTGCTTGCCGTTTTATATTTCATATAAACGACACGGTGTGTAAATGAGCTACACGCAAACAGCATGACGATAAAGCTGTCCTGGCTTTCTCTAACCTCTGTACCTTCTGCAAAAATTGTGTGATTCATGGTTTTAAGTACAAATCCAAAATAAATAATATTATTTTGTATTTAAAAAAGGGGGTCAAAAATAGAATAATAAGGTTCGCATGAGATATATGTGTCTGAAACTGTTTGGCTACATAAGACAAGTATAGATTCTTTTTCATTTTCAAGCTTCTGTCTTTCCTTAGAAGCTTTTGTCTCTCTGATTCCTAAGGTAAGGAAACTGGATCGGAGACTCTTTATGTCTCTTGTGCTTAGTGTTTATAGATATGTATTCGCTTTGTTGTTTCTGTGTTCTTTTGATTTATTGAGAATTACGAATCTTTTTTTTCTGAATCTGTTTCTTCTAGTTATAGATCTCTTTACCATCCTTGGCTTTTAACAAAAGCTTGTGTCTTTTTCTACATACTTTGTAAGATTCTTGATTTTTGTCACCTGAATAGTGTTGGGATCTTGTCTGAAATTTGAGGGGTTTGAGATTGGTACTAATTGGAATCTTATTTTGAATCAAGAAATTATAGATAGGGGTAAGGTCAACGCATCAATGATAAACAGTGTATTGTATTGTGTAACACTATTATATGGTCAACGTTTTCCCCAAAAAGATGTATCTTTTTCATGTAAATTGCATCACTTTCTTGTCTTTGTTTGCTTTTTTCTATGCTTTGATGTGATTGACTATTTGTATTTCAGGAATAAAAAGAGTTCCAACAAAGTTTCGATCTTTGTTCGAAAAAAACCGACAAAAATGGAAGGAGATGTGTTTTCAGGGTTTGGAGAAAGACACAACATGGATGGTAAGTTATTGCAGAGCTTCCAAAAGAGCTTTGTGGATGTTCAAGACATTCTAGACCAAAACCGGATACTAATCAACGAGATCAACCAAAACCACGAGTCGAAGCAACCGGACAACTTGGGACGTAACGTTGGTCTGATCAAAGAGCTAAACAACAATATGAGAAGAGTAGCTAGCCTCTACGGCGATCTCTCTCACTCTTTCGCTAGATCAATAGATGCTTCGTCTGAAGGCGAATCTAGCGGAACGCTTAAATCCGATGGGAAAGCTAACCAGAAGAGATTTAGATCCGGTTAGTTTATAAAACAACACCGCGAGAAAGAAAAAAAACACATGAAAAGCTTTTGGTTATAATCATAGATTCCATCATAAGTTCATCAAGAGTCATAAGTTTAAAAAATTGATTGTGGAGAAAGATAAGTGTGTAATGTCTATTGTTGCAATGAAACAGTGCTACATACGTTTTTTCGCCGATATTCAAAAAATGAAGAAACTTGTTGTAAAGTTTAAGCCTTTTGGTCTATGATTCCTCTGTTTAGTCTCTATCCATTGTGTTGTTGTGTTAAAGCTTGTGATTCAAAAGTTCAAAACCAAGCGAGTTTTACATGGGTTGCAGTTTTCTGAACTAAAACGACACGTAATCCTTATCTGGAAAGACAAGACGGCACGCAGTTCGCTATATCCGGCAGATATTTTGGTCTATTATACAGTGACGTGGCGGCATCCAGGAGCTTCCCGCAAAACCATGCGGAACTCAATTCGCATTGTGAAATCGAGTTAATAAAAAGCCTTGGAATCCGGACCTGTGTACTAAGGGGGAGGGAGAGCAAAAGGCGAAAGCGAGCCAAAACCCAAAAAAGCTGAACAATTTTTTTTTGGTTTCTCCTCCAAATTTCGAAACTTTTTTTTTGCTTAGTGGAGAAAGCTTCTCTTAGCGAATCTGTCTTCGAAGATTCGAGCTTAGTGGAAAGTTTAATACTTTTTATCCGTTAATGCTCTGGTAACTACTTTGGCTTACTTGTTTTCTGCTGTTTCTTGTAACTTTTACACTGAGAATTCAATATTGTATGTGAGACTGTGTAGAATCTGCCTTAGACATGATTTTGAGGGCTTTAGCATGTAGGTTTCATTGTAATTTGGAAAAGGGTAGCTCAAATTTGAAATCTTTTTGAACTTTTTGAGAAGGTAGTAATATTGTTTCTCTCTCTTGTTAAAGGTTTCCTTTGGTGCTCCTTATGTAGAAAAGTTTCTAAGGGTGAAACTACGACTTTTAAGTATCAGTTGTTATGGTGTTGTTTGAGATTTTGTTTTGTATGCTTGGAAATGTATTTGAGCTGATTTGTTTATTTTCTTGTTGTGTGTTTCAGTTTAGACTTTTGAAAGTTTCATTTGGTAGATTATAATCTGTGGGAACAATGTTTGGAACTGTGGAAGACTATGGAGATATGTTTCAGGACAGTATTGTTGAGACAAGAGGCGCATCGCTTTCTTCAACTAATCCTGTTGTCTACAAGCTTGTTCGGGTATGTTTTTAAATGTGTTTTTGATAGACTATAGGAAGTATATACAAGGCAAAGAAAGGACTTTGAGAAAGAGGAGGACAAGGGAAGCTATGGGGATAAGATCAAGTGAAGGCAGTTACATGCCGTTGAAGAGTAGTTACTATTCTGTTACACTCTAGACAAGTATAAATAGGGAGAATTACATACTTGTAGAGGCATGAATTTTACTTTGGTAAAGAGAGTTTGATCAAGAGAGACGTGAGAGAGAAAGAGAAAAAGGATTATATTTTGCAATTATACACTAATAAAGAGAGTTTTACAAAATTACACCTTTCTTTCTTATCAGTTTTTCTATGGTATCTCAAAGTTATAAAATAGGCCAACATAGTGTTTTTCACTAGGCTTGGAACTGAGAATTCTAACTAATGCCATTACAAGTTTTAACCTTTGAATATCGTAATTAGAGGTTGGTTATGTGAATGCATTAGGTTGATTTAGATGGGAGACTAGTTCCTGCAACTGATGAAGAAATATTGGAGGTCACGGACTTGCTTGAGAACAATGAGAATGATATGCCTATTATCCCAGATCCTGGCTCTGAGGGGTACATTCTTGATGAAGGGTCACCTTCACAGTTTCTGCAACTAGAAAGTTTAGAAGGTTTGGTCCCAATCATTCTAAGCGTAGTATATATGTCTAACCACTCCTGTTGGATTCTTGCGTTTACTTCCTTATCTAACTGAGTTATTGATTCCAGGCTTATTCCAGTCAGAAAGTGCAGAAGCATATGTAGAAAAATTGAATTCTCGACTTGAGGTCTGTCCTCTTTCTCCAAAATCTGAAACATGACTTTCTAATGTTCTTTCTCATGTGATTACTATTTGAGGTAAATGGCCTTTTAATCCATCATTTTATTCCACCTTTCAAATTATTGCAGATTAAAGAGGAGTTGATGCATGAATCACAAATGCTTTCTACTCTACCGGAAACCAATTATTATCAAGGTTCCATTGAGTTGTCTGGGGATGAGGAACAAGTCCAATCCGAAGTTTTTCTTCAGGAACGTAGATGCTTATTATTAAATGGATGCAGTATGGATCAATCTATGGAAGTTTCACCATACTCAGATGCTACATGTAGTCCTAAAGCACCTGCATTGTCAACTGCTGCCTTAATTCCTGAATTTTCTACTGTAAAAGGCGAGATACGCTTGAATAATCGTTCAATTAAAGAATTGCAAGAAACATTTAGAGCTACTCTTGGTCGCGAAACTACTGTCAAGGACAAACAATGGCTCAAGAGGAAGATCTCGATGGGACTGGTTAACTCATGCGTAACTAGCCCGACAGTTAATGGTAACAAACTGATTGGTGGAGGTAGAGATAACTATGATGAATTTATCAAGGATATGGTTGATGAAGGAAGAGCTACTAACTGCAAAGATACACCATCTAGTCCTGGTTGCATGAAGGATCATTCAAATGATTTTGTTGAACTCTATTCTGGAAATGAAGATTTTGAAGGTGAACATAGGTCTGCAAAACGAGTTAGGAAGCCTACAAAGAGATTTATTGAAGAAATTTTCGAAACCAATGAAAAACAGCAAAGTGATGAGGCCATGATCCCAGTAAAAGATCAGAGGTCTATTTGCGCAGTTTCTTCAGGAGGGAGAGTTGTTGTCACCAGGATGGTATCCCTTGGTGGTTCCAGAATTCAGGTTCCATATGTTTCTCATGCAAGGAGAAGCCGTCCGAGAGAAAACATAATGGCTCTTGGGGTATTTCTCTTTGTTTCTCATAGCACTCATCAATATCTTTATCAACCCCATATATTCCGTATGAACTACTAATATTTCCACTTATCTGACTTGTTCTACATCTATGTCAGTTGTTGCAAACTTGGAATACGAATAAACAAGAACTGGTTTTCGATTATCTGTTTGGTTCTGTCTACTTAACTAAGGATAACAGATTATCTGAACATTTTGTAGGAGTTTCGTTCCTATCCGTGGGAGATGAAAGCTACACCAGAAGAGAGAAATCACGATCTAAGCTCATCTCAGTTGAACAATGACGTGAGCCGAGTTTCATTTGTCAAATCTGCTTCTGGACATGTCCAGAAAGAAGTAAGATCTCTTTGCCATTTCTATAGCTTCACAGAGTAGCTAGTCATGTAATGGCGGAGAGAACTTTGTCAATGTGATTCTACCCATAATGCAGTTAGCTGTTGATCACCCGAGCAACAAGGACCGTTTGAAATATAATGAGGTGGATCAAGACATCATGGAGCCAGATCACATAGACACATCTGGAGATAGCTCGGATGATGGTAGTAATAATAGCGTTGATCTACCAAACATGCATATAGCAATTAGAAGGAAGCATCATCGGGCTTGGACTCTCTCTGAAGTTATGAAACTAGTGGAAGGTGTGTCTAAATACGGAGTTGGGAAATGGTCTGAGATCAAAAGGCTTTCATCTTCATCATTCTCACATCGTACCCCAGTTGATCTCAAGGTTTCTTCGACTTAACCTTTAAACTCTCTCTTGTCAGTATTAGTAATCCTCTTTGTATTATGCTTAATTGCAAGCGTCTCTTCTGACAGGACAAATGGCGAAATCTACTCAAAGCAACCAAATCTCAAACTCCTATCAGGGTGGTTAGTACTACTTCCAAATGGGTTTGAATCGAATACACAATCAAATAACCAATGTAACTAACTTCAAGACTAAACCGGTGAAACAATGGTTGTGTGTGTTTTGCAGGGAAGTCTGAAGAAACACGGATCGATGGTTATGCCTAGTGAGGTTTTGTTGCAGGTAAGAGAGCTTGCTCAGAAGAAATCATTGGTTTCACCGGCAAGCAAGGCTAGATTGGTGAAGGAATCAAGAAACGGTTTCTTGTAGCAAGTTTTTGTTTCCGTATCAATCCATATCTTATTGCCATGGATCTTTTCATATATATTTTTTGGCTTTTGGATCCCCATACACTCATCTTCACAATTACAGTCATGGATGGTTTCACCTGAGTAAGATTTATTATGTTGTATCTTAATCATTTTTTGCATTCTCTAACAGAGTAAGCTTTAGAACCAAAAACTTTTCAAAACAATACAAAGAGGAACAAAATCAACTCAGATTCCAAGTTACTGAGAAGTGGCCTAAGTAGCCAACTAGTTCAAGCTCAAATAACTAACGAATATTCTTATATGTAAACGGTACATAGAAGCTGTTCTGTATCTATAGTTTGTGTACATGTTTCATAGGAACCGTTCCTGAAACAAGGCAACAAGAGAAACCAACAGGTTGTTGAGAAAGACTTGGTTAGAATCATCATGGCTCGTTCTTATAGCTTCTCAGGCTCTTACCCCAGACCTGTCTTCCAGTATCCATCTCTGGTGGTGGGTATAGATCAGTACACTGGTCTGAACCAGCACTGCTTCTTGCATCTCCATTGCAAGATGATCCTGATTCTCTCTGCTTGGCTAGAGTAGATTGTGTCAGGCTCATGTAGCTCGGCTTTCGATAGTACCCACCACTTTCAAGAATACTGCCGGAGGATGCAATAGGTGATTGAGATGTCGACAAAGTTGATGTCTCATCGCGTAAAGAATCAGAACTCGTGCCAGATGAAACCGGAGGAAGAAGAAGAGGAGGTCTAGCAAGAACTCTAGTTGATGTAAGGTTGTTCTTCCTCACTTTTACAGTCTCATGTTCAGACAAAACACTGCTTTCACTACTTTTCCTTGAGAATGTCTCAACATCTTCAAACCAGTTCCAACCAGGACTGCTCTTACGCAAACCACGAGGCTTAGCCGCTCTTGCGTTTGGACTTGGACACGTCCTCGACTGCCAAAACAACCAAAACAAGCTCACTCAGATTTCAGACGTTATTACAATCAGTGAACACTCTTTTGAGATTGTCTGTTCTGAAAATACATAAACCAACCTGATGTGTGAGTGCATAAACCATAGCTCTTTCCCTCTTAATAGCTCCTTCTTGCTTCATTTGTAACTTTGTTTTCACTTCCTTAATACTTCTTGTACTACCACACCAACCCTTCTATAAAAACACCAACCAGAGTCACATTAATGTTCATTAGGCTTACTCAAAATTCCCGGAGTTTCTCAAGTTTTCGATTGAATCTTATACCTCGGTTTGCTTTGCATGATCTTTCAGTTCAGTTAACTCTGAAGGCGCTCTGCGATGAGCCCTTACTCGAGACTGGACACGAACAAGAGCTTGCATACACCTGAGTGTAACAGCTGCTTGTTTTCGAACTTTTCTTCCACGAAAGAGCGCCTGGATTCTCACTACAGCCTTCAAAGCTCTAAACGCTTGTCTTGCCTGTGCAAATAAGAAATCAGCCACATAGAACTGCACATGTTCTGAACCTAATTCAAATTGTTAATCACACTAAAGGCGTCTAATTCGCAATAAGCAGCCAAACTAAGTACAATTTAGTCAAAATTCACATACGAGGAAGCCACGAAAAGCAGCCTGGATTCTTAACGAAGCCCATTCTCGCTTAACCACCAAAAACTCCTTAGGAGGAGCTCGAATGAGAGCCGACATTGCCACAGCAAAAGCCTCGTCAGCCGAAAAGGACGGTGGACCTGAGCCTAACGAAGAAGCAGCTCCGTAGCTACCTCGGTTTTTGAAAAAGCCTTCCTTGGAAGAAGAAGATGTGAAGCTCTCAGATGAAATCCTCCACAGCTTCCATTTCTTCTTGCTGCTTCTATCACTTAGCTTCTCCTGTTGATCCAAACAAGATATACAAATGTTTTGGTAGTATGTAGTAGAAGAAACAACAAAAAGGTCAATGCTTTTCTAGATTACCTGATCATATATGGTCTTTCTGTGAGATATTAGTGATTTCAGCCAATTCCCTGACCCACCCATCTGCTTAAATCTAAACCTTGGTTCTTGATTTCTACAAAGATGTAAACTTTAGAAGCTATGAAGTCTGTGATGAAGCAAAAATAGAGAGACTGTTTCTAGGAACTGGTTGTGTTATAGGGATTTGAGATTGATGTTGACAAAAGTTTCTAATTGTCTAAAGGAAGAAGAGAGAGAGAACGTTTGAAATTTGAAATTTTGAGGAACGAAAGCAATTTCTTTAATATTGTTCATAAATTGCTATAATACCCCCTACTGTTTTCTACTTTTTAAATTTAGCACCATAAAGTTTAAGGAATGGCTTCTACACTGAAAGGCTTTTATGACACTCCCATTGCCCATCATCTATGAGCCAGAGGCAGTCAATAAGAAACAGTCAAATATCTTCAGCTCAAGATTATAGCTTATGTGACACTACCTCAGAAACAGAACTACACAATTATACATAGACATTCATAAGCCAGATTTGTAACACCAGAAAGCTATTATTCTATTGATCCATTCTCAGATTCTCACTGTTCTGACATCGAAATCCAAAGGTTGTTTGTAACACAAACATGGTTCTTGATTGTTACTTAGTACTTATTCAGAGAATGTTGATTCATAACCCACAAAAAACTATCTTTTGAGGTGATATCAATAACCTATGTGTAGCAATTTGATGAGAATCCAATAAAAGACCAAACTTGCAAACAAAGAAGTGCAAAAAGCTTGAAGCTTTGTATATTTCGTTAAAAACCTGAAGAAGAAGAAAACAGAGGGAAACTATTTCTTCTTCTTTCTGGACTTGGCAATGGAGCGAATGTTGTTCGAATTCGCAGAGAAATCTCCACCGGTTTTGCGACCTTCTAGAACCTTGACAGTCTCATTGATCCCAATATCACCACACAACAGTTTCTTTAGCTTCTCCTCTGTGAAATCACCCTTCTTCGTCAGTCGATTCTACAGAGTAAGAAAAACAGCAAAACCAATATTCAAATTAATTGTTCTAAGAGTAATTTCATCGAACATGTGGTGTGCAATTCCAATAAAAAACAATCTTTGAGACAGATTTATAAATATTTTACCTGGGAGAGTCTTATGTATTTGGAGATCAATAAATCTGTGTCACAGCGAGGAATCATAGGAATACCCAGAAATGTTCCTACACCGGAAGCTGGAGACACCACCGGAGATGCATGAAACGACGGCGGTGTGATCGGAGAAGGTGACGGTGCGGCTGAAAATTGTTTGCTTTGGAACTTCCTCGCGGCGGCCGTCGCCGTTCTCAGAACCTTTCCCGCTTTAATCGACATCGACAATGGATTCTCTCTCTCTTTCTCTCTCGCTTGTCTTCCTCTGTATACACTTTTCAGATCTCCGTTACAAGAAAGAGTTAAGTATGAAAAGACTCTTATACCCTTACTACTTCTCTTTTATTTGCATCCAATTTAACCCCTTATCTTTAACTGGTGACAGATTAGACCAAATCTATAAAAATGTGCAACTAACAGTCTGAACATCCATAAACACAGACTTTAGGTTCTTCTATGTTCGTTACAAGCAAAACTAAAAAAATATAAATTGCTTACGAGCATGTTTGTAAAGTTTAGTGTTCTGATAAAGTTTTCACAAATAGATCTAAAAAGTACACAAAAAACATGAAAATTGAATGAAAGATATGGGTATAAGAACTTATAAAGACCTTGAAACTCTTTTTTAGATTACTCGACTAACTATTTTTATGATAAATGAAAGAATTTAGTGTTATTTTTGTCCAAATAATTATTAAGTTGGTATCATAAAAGCAAGAGAAATCCAAACTAAATAGCCTAACACTATTATTAGTATCTATATACCAATGAAACACACCAAAAAAATATGTTATGTGGCTGCTTCTTTTGTTTCATCAACCCTCAAGCCAACTCCACCATCTTTCCCATACAACCTGCAACAAAAAAGAAGAATCAGTTACCAAAAGTTTCAATGATTTCGACGTCGAAGAGATTTGAGATTAGTGACATGGTTCTTGCTTACATTCTCGGTGCATCTCTTCCGCTATCAGTAGAATATTATCAGCATGTTCTGCCAGTTTTTTCAGCCTTTCCACCTCTTCTAAAGATCTTATGCACATGTCTACTTCCTTCTCTACCTCCACGAGCTTAAAAGCTACGGTTTTCGAAGCTTGAGCAAGCAGCTCCCGTGAAGCCGATGGTACTTGACTGTTTTTCTGCCTGTGTTTCACACTGATCTCTTTTGATCTTGCTGCAGGTGGCGTTCTTTTCGCCAAGCTACAATCCTTCATCTTATAGGAGTTCTGCTCCTGTTGCATTGTTGAAGAGCAACAACACAGATCAAGAAAAGTCAACTTTTTTGCACTTGTTCAAGCAAGGCTTTCAAGTCTCACTAATGATTAAAAGTAGCTAACCTTTAAAAGTTTCCCTTGAGCAGCAAGCCTGATCAATCTTGAACTTATGGTCCTTTTTAGTGGCACTTCATATCTTTGCTGCTATACACATACCAGACCATTATCATAAGCTTGACCATTACACGTTAGCTGCTAAGACAACTTCAACGGGTACCAAAACTAATAGATTAAGATAATCATAGTAGACGTCTATGCAATAAACGAGGATCAAACAAACATCAAAAATAGTTGTATAGTACAAAAACTTTAGATTGAGAACTCTAACTGTGGGAAGACACGGGTAAAAAGAGACGACTCAAGTAATTTGAACCTTTTATATCAGACAACTAAAGAGCACAGAAAAGATGTCTAACCTCGATGAAGCCTAAAATCGCACTGACATCAGATCCATTGGGATCCCCCAAGCTCGAGAGAGCTTCGAATATCATCCCATCATACCTTAATGAAACAATGGCTTATCAGAACCTTGTAACAATGCAAGTAGACTAGCGATTTACAGCACTTAGGAATCAATATAAGAAAATAAAGAAGAACAAACCTGGGAACATTCTTTGGTTCAACTTCGCTGTTCGTATTATCATTAATGATCATATCAGAAGGTCCACTACTATGAGGGAGAGCAACAAGAGAAGACTTATTACTAGGTGGTTGAGTAATGGTAATGGCGGCTGCATCGGCAGCCAGTTGAAAAGCAGCGGCTTTGATTTTCGGTGTTCGTACCTTATCCTTAGAGCCTTGAATGCTAAAAGGAACACTTAGATTACGCCACTTGTCCTACAAAATCAACACCTTCATAAGAATCTTATAAGAACAGAGTCCAAAACTAAAGACAACTCTTCAAAAGATTCTATCTTCCCTCCATTGAACTAATACTTATCAGTAAAGCCACTAAAGGTAAAGCCTATGCTAAAGATCATAGATCACATAAGTAACACATAGCACTTTCAACTACCCAAACCAACCAAATCCAGCTAAGTAAATCATCACTGAGGACAAAAAAGTTTCTTTTTTTGCAATTCAGGTAAAAAATCGAACAAAATTAACAATTTTTTTTGAATTGGGTAATTAGGGTTTCTCTAATGTTTCAACGAAATCGAGAAGGAGAAGAAGAAAAAAACTAAACCTTGAGGTCGACATTGGTGCGATTACGGAGTACAACGGTGAATTCGGGATCGCGGAGAATACTCTGCCACTTACTGGGACCGTGTTTCCGAACTCCGGCGAGTAACGCCTCTTCTTCCTCCTCCGTCCACTTAAGCTTTTGGTTTCCCATCTTTGATCGCTTCTTAGCTCCGTTCCCTTCTATCTTCGTTTGTGTATGTATTGCACAGGCACAGCCAAATCCAATCAATGTTAAATCTCGACGATAAAGAATATCGTCTCGTCGCCGATTCTTCCGCCGCCGCCGCGTAACAAGTACTCCTATAGCCTTTTTTATTTTTGTGAAGTCAATCTTTGATATTAGTTGTGTTTAATGGTAGTTTTTGCAAAATAATGGATATTTCCTTAATATTCCAAAACTTAGGGGGCAAAAATAGAAATAACTTAGTTGAGAAAGAAACTGGGTTATATATAAACGAAAACAAAAGTTTAGGGGTCAAATTAGAATTAGCCTAAAAAAATCATAAGAACCCTAAAAGAAGAGAATCAGAACTCATAAAGCTTTCTCCTTTTTACTCCGTCGTCTATCGTTCGCTGTCGCCGCCGCTCCTTAAACCCTCTTTTCTGTAATGGCGGCTAATAATAGCTCCGACGAAAACACTCGTCTTTACAATCCTTACCAAAACTACGATGTACCCATCAAAGCTCGATATCTTTACAAGCTCCCTACTTCTCCAGAATTTCTCTTCACGGAAGAATCACTCAAAAAGCGTCGATCTTGGGGAGAGAATCTCACTTTCTACGCAGGAACGGGTTATCTAGGCGGATCTGTAGCCGGAGCTGCATCTGGGGTATTCTCCGGTGTCAAAAGCTTCGAACTTGGAGACACGGCTAAGCTCAAAACAACCAGGATCTTAAACTCTACTGGTCAGGCTGGTCGTGCTTGGGGTAATAGGTTAGGTGTTGTTGGTTTGATCTACGCGGGTATCGAGAGTGGAGTCGCGGCTTTAACGGACATGGACGATGTTTGGACAAGCGTGGCGGCTGGTTTAGGAACCGGAGCTGTCTTTAGGGCGGCGAGAGGAGTTAGATCTGCGGCGGTTGCTGGTGCTCTTGGTGGAATAGCGGCTGGCGCGGTTGTGGCGGGAAAGCAGGTTTTCAAGCGTTATGCTCCACATATGAATCACTAGAGTGATGTTATTAGGTGAAGGAAGTTATGTGGGGATCTTTAAAAATCAAAACTTTGTAGGGTAGAATTATAAGATTTCATATAGCATAAGTTAACCTGTGAACCTTTTTTATATATATATATTCATAATGATACAGGTTTATGCTAATTTGGTATTTTGAATTACAATGTGTTTTTTTTTTGCTTAGCTTTTGTTATATGTTTGTACCTCCTTCTTTTTGTGAAACCAAAAAATTAAGTGTTTTCATATACAAGATAGGAACTCTGACACTATGGGGAGAATCAACATAGAAAGACCAACAAGAACTTCCTTGGTATTGGCTTCTTTATGATCATTATGTGATTGCCTTCTTCTGGTAAGTATGTGGATGGCATCGGATGCTTATACTGAGAAAGTTCATCGCGGATCTCAGAGATAGCCAATGTCGCTTCACTTTGATCTACGTTGAAGATCCAATGCTTTGTCAATAGGATTTTCTCTATGCATCCTCTGTCTACACAACAGAGGAATTGGTTCAGTCAAAGATGTGTCTTATTTTACTTAAGATAATGATTAATGTAAATATTTCATTGCAGGTTCTAAGAAACCAACCTGAGAGGAAGGTGCTGGGGAAAGGGGAACCGAATTGTGAGCACGGGACACAGAAGTTGTTCCATCGGAACTGTGTACTTCATGTTCCTCTGATGCAACCTCTCTCAGCTTGCTCAGTGCAGGCAACAAAACGGTAGCAAGGTCAGGTCTGTCCCTTTTTCGTAGCTCGCAGCACTGCAAAGCCAATTGAGCTAGCACCAGAGTCTCTTCTTCAGGCCAGTCTGATATTTTTGGATCCAAAACTTCCCTGAGTTTGTTTTTCTCAATTGCTTTCTCTACTCTATGGCCTAAACCCATTGCTGGCATCGCTGTGAGGATTTGCAGAAGCACCACACCAAATGAGTACAAATCAGATTTCACTCCAAGCATTCCTGTTTGCTGGTACTCGGGGTCAATGTAACAAAATGTACCTGTTTCAGCAATTGGGTTAGGACATCAAAAGGTAGATGTAAAGATTAGTTTTAGGTTGTTTAACGTAACACATTATTACCTGCTGCAGCTGTCATGTGATAATGGCTGAAGCTATCAGCAATAGCGGGAGGTACTAACCGAGCTAAACCAACATCACTTATTTTGCTATTTAAGTGTCTGTCTAGCAGAATGTTTGCGGGCTTTAGATCTCGATGTACTAGTGGCTCGGGTTTGGCCTGGTGAAGGAAAAGAAGTCCTGTGGCAATCTCAGCAGCGATTCTGAACCGGGCTCTCCAAGATAATGGTGGAGTATTGTCTTTGCAGAAGAGACGGTCTTCCAGTGTTCCATTTTCCATGTACTCATACACAAGGCAACCATACTCGGGACAAGCACCAAGGAGGATCACCATGTTAGGGTGTCTCATGCGACTTAGAACTTCGATCTAGTGAGAAAGAAACATGTGTCTTAGTATGGGAAAACATGCAAATTATAAGGATGATGACAATTTCTTACCTCTTGTTGAAACTGCTTCAGGCCTTGCGAGACATCTGACTTCAAGATTTTGATGGCAACTGAAGTGTTTTCAAGAACGGCTTTATACACAGGTCCATAACCTCCTTCACCAATCTTTAGAGCATCTGAAAAACCGTCGGTTGCACCTTCGACATCTCTGATGCTATATCTTCTGTAAGATATGCTACTGGCCATATTATGTTCATTGAACCTGGCCTGCATCTCCACAAGTCTTCTCTTCTGCTTCTCTATTTCTGCAAGATGTTGCTTCATTTCAGCTGCTTCGATTGCACTCTTTGTTTCCTGCTTATCCATCTCAGACAATGTCCTAAGCATCTCTTTTACTACCTTTGATTCCTCCAGCATTTCAGTCTCAGCGGTATCTCTAGGCCCTTGAAGCTGAGGGGCCTACAAACATTCATTCAGTATCTGATATTAGGTACACATCTCTGAAACCTTTTCAAGAAAACGTTGTTGGTTTTCTACGTGAAAGTAAGTATCTTACACTTTCTCTGCCACTGGAAGCACTAAATTGTTGCAACTCGAGTCTCAATCTTCTCACCTCTGCTTCAAGATTTTGATTCTGAGCATATTTCATGCACAAAGAACATATAATATCTCAGTATCATGAATTCATTTGGCATACTGAGAAATCAACCACTCGGAAACGTTCTTTTACCTGGGATTCAATGCTATTGCGCGCAGATAAGCTATCCTCTACATTGGTTATCTCAGACTACAGATTCGAAAAAAATGTCAAAAACGTCAGACAACTTGGAGGGCAAGAACATTGATATGACTTATGATGAGAATACTAAAAACCATGGAATTGGAAGATTGTGAGCTTCCTCCATACGGGGATCTTCCTAGGATGCTGTAGAAACTCGCATTTGACTCAGCACTGTGACCGCCAGGAGATAATTCATTGCTAAACTCTGACGGAGAACTTTTAATTAAAGTTGGCTTGGAATGAGGTGTAGTTGGAGAAAAATCTCCGTTTAATGCAGGAGATGACCTGCAAGAGTGACAAATATTAGTGGTTCACTTGAAGCAAAAACAACATTCATGCACCAGACAGAACATGATATAAACTGTTTAAAAGTTTATTACGTTCCGGATTCACTACAAGTGGAGATTGTTGGACCAGGATCAGATGCCATAGAGAGCAAAGGTTGTTTTGAAGGCTGGTGATGGTGTTGAGGTGTCTGAGCCCTACTCGCAGATCTGCTTGTTACAAGCCTCCCTTTAGATACAATAAAGACAGCACATGTATCTGGAGTTGTTTTAAGCAGAGTAGTTGGAACATCTGCACCCTTAAACTTCCTGATTCAGACCATCACATAAGAGTTTCAGCATTTCATTGTAGTAAAAGTTTGAGATTACAGTGAAGCTATACAAGACGAAAGATATATACTTGAGGAAGGCGTTTCTTGCAGATGCTCCAAGGACTATATTTGCAATGGAGTTGTTGTTGATGTAGTCAACAATTGCGCTTGAGATGTCAATATCATGGAGAAGAACCTCTGTTGCTATAATCTGATACAAAAAAACATATGTATGAGCTTAGGCTTTTATACATTTGAGAATGTGATTTGTTGTTTGTTAGGAGAAAGGAGAGATTGATCTCTAACCCCTTTCCGAGCGCAGAATCCTCTGAAAGGAAGAAAGAACTGATGTGCCTCTTCTTGGTTGTCATGTGGTGCATCTGTTTCCTCTCCTGCTCCAATTCCTGTTTCAAAGACTTGTGATCATTAGATTGATTGGTGGTAATGATGATAGTGTTGATAATGATATGATGATAGTGATGATGATGATGGCCTTACTAAGTTTGGTTTGGACATGGAGAAGGATACAGTTTGGAGAATCAATAACAATATTCTCAACAGCCCACTTCAATGCATGTTGGCTGTTCTTGTCTTTGTCAATGGCTATGGCAGTAACAGCTTTGCTGTCTTTTCCTTTTACTCTTCTTCCAGCCATCTTTAAGAGATGTTGATAATGTCTGAAACTTGTTTCTCAAGAAAGCAGACAAAATACTTTTTTTTGGTCTTTTAATTCTCACAAGGAAGGAATAAGGAGAAGTTAATGAAGAAGACACGAGAGAAAACAGATTTTGAACTGTTTTTTTTTTTGTTGATTAAAATTTAAAGCTTTTAATGGTGTTTGCATTTTGCTAAATTTAGAAGGTTTTTTTAACAGCTTAATAACAGTCTAAATAAACAGAGAAACAACAATAAAAAAAATTGTTGACTTAGTTATCTTTTCAAAGTATTGTTTTGGAAAATTCCATGTCATGTATTCGTAGGAAAAGTTGACATCATCTTTGTAAAACTGTAATTAGGGGAAGAAGTCTTCTGTGTAATGAAAAAAGATTAATTAAACTTTTTTTAATATTAATAAGAAACTTAGTATTATTAGCCAAAGTCTTGACCTTTTTAGAAGAAAGGACACGCGGCATCAACCTTTACCAATTGCCATTATTGCATTTTGGAGCAAAAATTATCATTGGTGTTTCTTAAAGAGATCTTAGCAGGTGGGGCCCATTAAATAGTTAAGATCTGGATCTTATATTTTTATTTAAGATCCGGATCTTAACTATTTAGTGGCCCTTTGAATACGTGGCGATCTATGATTGATGCGTTTTTAATTATTTTTTTTATTTTTTATTTTAAACCAACTGTTCATGGATCACAGTGAATAGTTAAGAAATATTTTGTGGGTTTCTCTGTTGGAGATGATCTAACGTTAAATTAATTTTATAATATGATTGGATCAACGTGTTAATTATCAAGGTCGTTGTCACATAAAATAATATTTGGGATTCCGTGGAAAGCTAAATTATTCATCTTTCTTATTTTCATTATTATTATTATTACGTTTTATCTTTATCATAAACATTGTGTAAGATCCATGAGAACACAATGTTTGGTTTAGGAAAGATAAAGATAAAAAAGGATTCTACTTTTGTGAGATTCATTGATTAAACTCACTCTTCTTCTTCTTCTTCTCTGATATTCTTCAATTCCACCTGATCCTCTGTTTTCATTTATGATAAAGTTTTGAGCTTTATGATGCTTTTGTGATCTCTTTGAAGAAAAGGTAGAAACTTTATGGGTTTCTAATAAAAGGGTTGTGTGAGATATTGATTGTCTCTGTTTCCGTGAGCTCAAGAGTTTATTAGAGGAGAGCTCATAAGAATCTCACAAGATATTGAAGATCCATCGCATAGATCCATCAGATCTGTATCTCAGGAGGTAAATTACTTCTCCTTGATTCACTATTCTTTGTCTTAGAGAAGAAGATTTAAGATTATTGAACTGTTTTTGATCAATTTTGTAGCCGTTAAGGTGTGTGGAAGAAGCATAAAGGAGCTCATGGAAGAGATTTCACCAGCTGTTGCATTGACTTTGAGTATAGCCAACACCATGTGTGAGTCAGGTATCGGTATCTCTTCGACTTTGGAGATTACAGAGCTGGAGAATGTTACTGATGCTGTTGACATGTTCTGTAATAAGAAAAGACAAAGATTTAGTAGTAATGGAGAGGTTGAGTATATGATGAAAGATGATGTTTCAGAAGAGGGAAGTTTGTCTGAGGCAAGAAGCTTGTCTTCTTCTGCTAATGATTTGGTTGTAACAGTTCAAGAATCTGAAGAAGATGATGTATTAGTATCCGATGCAACGATTTTAAGCGAGGGTTTAATAGTTGTTGATGCTAGGTCTGAGATAAGTTTGTCAGATAATGTCGACATAGATAACGGCCGTGTTCTTGCTACTGCGATTATCCTTAATGAGACAACCATTGACCAGGTTCCAACGGCAGAAGTCCTTATCACGAGTCTTAATCACGATGTGAATACCGAGGCGACAGGTTCAGAGGTAGTCATTAGGCTGCCTGAAGAAAACCGTAACGTAGCAAGAGGAGGCAAGAGTGTCTATGAATTGGAATGTATACCTCTTTGGGGTACGGTTTCAATATGCGGTGAAAGATCTGAAATGGAGGATGCTGTTAAAGCTATACCTCATTTTCTAAAAATACCGATTAAAATGCTTATGGGGGATCATGAAGGGATGAGTCCGAGTCTCACACACCTCACTAGTCACTTTTTCGGTGTATATGATGGCCACGGAGGCACTCAGGTATGCCATAGTTCACTAGTCACTTTATATTGTTTTTAGCAGCATAAATTTTGTCTTAACTACGAACCCGGAAGATATTGTCTAGTTATGTTTTGTTGGCATAGGTTGTATATATATATATATATGTGATACTGGTTTTGCTGGAAATGGGATCCTTTGCAGGTTGTTATGTAATATATATGTTGACTTTGGTGGAAATCGGATTCTTGCAGGTTGCTGACTATTGTCAAGAGAGAATCCATTTTGCTTTGGCTGAAGAAATCGAACTGATTAAAGATGATTTATGCAAGAGGAACACTGGCGAGGGCAGGCAGGTCCAGTGGGAGAAAGTTTTTGTCGATTGTTACCTAAAGGTCGATGCTGAGGTGAAAGGGAAAGTCAGTAGACTTGTTGTTGGTTCTTCAGATAGTATGGTTCTTGAGGCTGTTTCTCCTGAAACAGTGGGATCAACTGCTGTTGTTGCTTTGGTTTGCTCGTCACATATAATAGTCTCAAACTGTGGTGATTCAAGAGCAGTTCTGCTCCGCGGTAAAGACTCCGTGCCTTTAACGGTTGATCACAAAGTAAAGAATCTTCCTTTGCCCTCAATATAATTTTACTTAACACAATGCGCTAAACCCTTACGTCTCATATGTACAGAGCTAATACAGTTTCTTGCTCTCCTTTTGCAGCCAGATAGAGAGGATGAGTATGCAAGAATAGAGAAAGCTGGAGGAAAAGTTATACAATGGCAAGGAGCTCGTGTTTCTGGTGTTCTCGCCATGTCCAGGTCCATTGGTAGGTCAAAGTTGCAATCATTATATGTCACACTCTCTTCAAAATCATTACTTCTGTTCAAGAAGGTTCACTCTGCATCTTTTTTAGGTGATGAATATATGGAACCATATGTAATACCAGATCCAGAAGTGACGTTCATGGCACGAGCAAGAGAAGACCAGTGTCTTATACTGGCCAGTGATGGACTTTGGGATGTAATGAGTAACCAAGAAGCTTGTGATATTGCAAGGAGAAGAATCTTATGGTGGCACAAGAAGAATGGAGCATTGCCTTTAGCTGAGAGGGGTGTAGGAGAAGACAGCTCGTGCCAAGCCGCGGCTGATTATCTCTCTAAATTCGCTCTTCAAAAGGGAAGCAAAGACAATATCTCCATCATAGTGATCGACTTGAAAGCTCAAAGAAAGCCTAAGACTAAACCTTGAAACAGTGTACGCTCTCCTTTCACTATTACTATATCTTATTTGTGAATTTCTACAAGTTGACATAAAAATAAAAAAAAGTGATATGTTGGGCTGAAAAGAATCAATACCTTCATAATGCATAGCTAAAAGTCCTGTCCTTTTTCTCATGGACTTGAATATGTATGTTTGTTATGTATAAGAAGAATAGAGACAAAAACTGTTGCTTACTTATTGTCTTCTTTATAAAGAGTAGATGGATATGTTGTAATATTGGAGATTTGGCTTGAGAAAAATGTAATTGAAATTTATGTAACATTCATCTTAATACTTTTCTGTCCATATATATAAGTATTAGTTGTATTAGAGTAATTTTCTGTATACAGTTATGTTGTACCAAACTGATTATATAAAACCTCACATATGGTGACCTTCTTAAGTCTTTATAATCAATAAAAAGGTAACATAGTTTAATGAATCAATCAAAGACCAAACTGATGGGTTGTCTCAGACAATGTGTTGAGCCAAAGTAAGGATCTTGAGCTGTTTCTTGTTGCGCATCTCGTGCGGGACAGGACCAAACACTCGCGAACCAGTCGGTTGGTTGTACTCGATCTTGATTTTCCTACCGTCCTGCTTCTTCCCTTTCTTCTCTTTGATTCCGACGATTACAACTGCGTTGTCATCAAACCTGACTTGGCTTCCATCAACACGCGCTTTCTGCATAGCAGCACGCACAACAACACCGTACACTACCTTCCCTTTCTTCACTTTACCTTTCGGTATCGCCTCTTTCACCGAACCAACAACGATATCCCCGAGTCTTGCTCCTTTCTTTCCCTTGAGTGATTGAATGCACCTAACTTCCTTTGCACCCGAATTGTCCACGACTTTGAGTTTCGTCCCCATTTGAATGAATGTCCTTTGTTGCTGCTGCTGCTGCTGCTGCAAAATTCAAAACCATCAAGACACATTCCACTGGTTAAACAAAGTTTCATCATAAAGGTAAAGATATTTGACCTGAGAAAGGACACTTCCACTCATTAGTCCATTGTTGGTATTCATCAAACCACCAGAGAAAGCATTGGTAAGACCTCCAAGCAATGAACGTCCTGTTTCATAATTATGTGTGAATCAGATCAAAGCAACAGAACAACAACAACAACTACAGCAAAAAAAAAATGAACAAAAAGATTTAAACTTGTGTCTCAATTCCAAGAACTAAGCAAAACCCATGAAACAGATCAATCACATAAATTCAACAAATCAAAAAGCTTTGAAACCAAAAACTAACGCTTCTACTAAAAAAAAGTGAACTTTTTGGCTTATGTGAAGATTTAAGAGACGAAAAACCTTACCTCGTGAGAGTCTAGAAGCTAAAGCTGTCGCCATTTTTCAGAGGTTTTGATCTCTTACTCTCGCTTACAGGACAGCAGTTTCTGAGTTTGTGTACAAATTGAGCCACGAAACTAGGGCTCGTCACATACACAAAGCTTGGGCTTGTGTTTGATTGTTAAGCTTCTTGGGCTTGTTTTATTGTTAAGCTTCTTGGGTTTGTTTTATTGTTAAGTTTGGGCTTGTTTGATTAAAAAAAACACTATATTATAAAACAAAATTGAATACTACAACAAAATGTGGACGTGCCGGACTGGTTATCGGGCATGACTAGAAATCATGTGGGCTTTGCCCGCGCAGGTTCGAATCCTGCCGTTCACGCTTTTTCCATTTTATTTGAATTTTCGATTTCTTAATGTGAAAGCGTTTCAGTTTTTTATTTTAGCATTTTATCATTTTTATTTGTATTTTCCTTTTTTGTGTGTGAGCGTTTCAGTTTTTTTTATTTTTTCATTTTATTTGTATTTTCTTTTTATTTACAGCCTTTTACGGTAACAGTTTATAAAATTAAGAAAATATGAAAAAAAGGAAACAATTTAGGTGCCAATTTTATTTCCCTAATACATTCAATGTCCACTCAGATTTTATTCACCTTGACAAAATTCTTTAACAATTTCCATTTTTCTCAAGATTCGTTTTTTTTTTATTTCTAAATTTCTAAAATCCAATGCACACAGCTGATGCTAATCTATTTTGAATTTTTTCTTAATTCAGGAGATTAAAAAAATAACGGACACTTGTCAAGAAGCTACTGTAGGACCCACCTACCAATCCTTATCAGACAATACAAAAACCCCCTCAAAGTTGCTGAAGCAGAAGCAAGCAGAAGCTCCTCTCTCAAAAACCCACACAAAAAAAAACCTGAAACGCTCTTTGGAAAATTCAGAAGAAGCAAAAAAAGGTCTCTCCTTTCTATAGAATTTCGGAGAAAAGGCTCTGACTTTACACTCTCCAAGTCACTAAGCTCGTAAAATCTTATCTGGGTTTTGTTACAATGGTATATACTCATAAGAGTGTTCTTACTTTCGTCACTCTTTGTTTATAATCTCTTAGTTCTTGTTCAATGGCTGTTTTATTGACTTGTGTAAAGATTTTGGTTTGACTATGTTCTAGAAGCATTGCTCTTTATAGTCTGACTTATAAAACTTTTAAAGATCTTGTTTTTTAGTCTAAAGCTACAAACTTTTGATGATTTGTGGGGCCCCCTTGAGTCTATACATCCTTGGAGATAGTGATGTTGATGTTTGTTGTGGTGTTTGCAGGCTGCTCCTGTTATAATTGTGGGGTCACATGTGTGGGTTCAAGATCCACACGTGGCGTGGATCGATGGCGAAGTAACTCGAATCGATGGTAAAAACGTTCATGTTTTAACCGCTAAGGGGGATACTGTGAGTTTCCTTAGCCTTTTGTGTACTTGTATCATAGAGCATGTATGTGGCCTTGGCATGTGTGTTTGTGTGTAGACTTAAGAGTTGGATTTAATGAAGCTGATGAATTTACATGTTGAGAAGTCTTAGATCTGGTTTTGGTTTAGAATATTTGTCATTGTCTAGTTAGATCTGAAAAAGAGTAAATGAAGTTATCGCCTTATCGGTATGGTTTTTATGCCGAAAGGCAAGTGTTTTCTCGGTATTTATGGAGTTGTGTATGTGAATCTTGCAAGCTTTTTTAGCTGGTAGTTTATCTTGGTATGTTGTGAGATCTGTTTATCTTTAAGTGTTATATGTTATAGGGAAGTAACTTATTGTATCAATAGCACAATTGTTTCTCATGCTTATCAGTTGTCATTATATACGCTGTTTCCGTGACATATCTTCATGATTAGTTCATTAGAGATGTTCCCTTTTGGCCTTTGGTCCTTCTAACATCTTCTTGTGGATTTCAGGTTGTGACAAATGTGTACTTTCCTAAGGATACTGAAGCTCCAGCTGGAGGTGTAGATGACATGACAAAGCTGTCATACTTGCATGAGCCTGGGGTCTTGCAGAACCTGGAGACAAGATATGAACTCAACGAGATTTATGTAAGAACTTTTACCTTTCTGTCCAGCATCTCTGACTTGTGTAGCTGGAAAAGAAGCCATTTAAAGATAAACTATGATACTAATAAGTTTTGTGTTGCTTCTGTAGACATATACAGGGAACATATTGATTGCTGTTAATCCGTTCCAAAGGCTGCCTCATATTTATGACACTGATATGATGGGGCAGTACAAGGGAATTGCACTTGGGGAGCTAAGTCCTCATGTTTTTGCTATTGGGGATGCTGCTTACAGGTATGTGGATGTTCACATCCATCTTTTTAACATATTTATATCTACTTTGTAAGATAATTTGCTGATTTTTGCCATGTTCACGTTGCAGGGCAATGATAAACGAAGGGAAAAGCAATTCCATATTGGTAAGTGGAGAAAGCGGTGCGGGTAAAACTGAGACGACGAAGATGCTGATGAGGTACCTTGCCTTTTTGGGAGGGAGGTCTGGTGTCGAAGGCAGGACAGTGGAACAGCAAGTCTTGGAGGTTTGTTTTCTGTTATTCATGATTAATGTGGTCTATTCCATATATACAACTTAATGCTTATATCTCTTGTGAATTATTGCAGTCGAATCCGGTTCTTGAAGCATTTGGCAATGCAAAGACTTTAAGGAACAACAACTCAAGGTGCATTCACCATGTTTCCAAAACCGAGTTTTTATCAGCTCAATTCATTAATTAGTACTTAGTTAACTTTATCTGCACTAATGTCTAATGGTTATTTGCCTCGCAGTCGTTTTGGAAAATTTGTTGAGATCCAATTTGACCAGAATGGAAGAATATCTGGAGCAGCTATCAGGACTTATCTGCTTGAGAGGTCCCGTGTTTGTCAAATTTCTGATCCTGAAAGGAACTACCATTGTTTTTACCTTCTATGCGCTGCTCCGCAAGAGGTATCTCATATGTTTCCTCTAACTGCATATTACGTGCACGTTCATCTTAAGCCGATAGTGTGTGTACTCACTGTTTCTATTTTCTTGGTTTCCCTTTCAGGACATTGAGAAGTACCAGTTGAAAACACCTCAACAATTCCATTATCTTAATCAGTCAAGTTGCTATAAGCTGGATGGTGTTGATGATGCTACTGAATACCTTGAAACAAGAAGGGCTATGGATGTAGTCGGAATCAGCAGTGGAGAGCAGGTCATCAAATTTGATGTGTTATAATGAGATCATTTTTTCCGTTTCGTTACTTTCGTGGTTTGAGTCTAACATCTTAAAGTAATGTTTTCAGGAGGCTATCTTCAGGGTGGTTGCTGCTATTCTGCATCTTGGTAACATTGATTTTGAAACGGGGAAAGAGATTGATTCCTCGGTTATCAAGGATGATGATTCCCGCTTTCATCTTAACATGGCAGCTGAGCTACTCATGTATGCTCCTTCTTTTCTTACTAAATTTTGAAACTGTTTGTCCATTTTTTTCGGTTTAGTGGATTGTTAAAGCTGTTCTCTGTATTGTGTACTTCTTTTGGCAGGTGTAACACTCAGAGCCTAGAAGAGGCCCTCATTAGGCGTGTGATGGTCACACCTGAAGAGATTATCACAAGAACTCTTGATCCTGACAATGCAGTCGCGAGTAGGGATACATTGGCCAAGACCATATATTCCCATTTGTTTGACTGGTAAAGCTATTCAAGCATATTCCCTCTTCCATTTCCCAGTCTGGCATTTATATATGTATGCATTTGTACTGATGCATTCTCTCCTTTCGTGTACAGGATTGTTAAGAAAATCAATACTTCCATCGGCCAAGACCCAAAGTCAAAGTCGATTATTGGAGTTCTAGATATCTACGGCTTCGAAAGTTTCAACTGCAACAGGTATACCATTTATTGCTTTCACCTTTACCATCATTTCATTACAGGAATGCAAGGAAGATCAATCTAGATATGGTTCCTTGTTTTGTTTGAAAGATCATCTTTGCTATTTCAACTGAAAAAATTTACCTATTTCATCAATTTTCTGTTGTGTGTGCCTCCAAGTTTATTCGAAATTGTAGTTGATTTCATTTATGGCTTATGATACAGTTTTGAGCAGTTCTGCATCAACTTCACAAATGAAAAACTGCAACAACATTTTAATCAGGCGAGTCGTTTTTCTCTCTTGTCCTAATAAGTCAGCCCCTTTGCAGTTTTATGAATATATTTTACTTATTCTGGTATCACTCTTTTTGCAGCATGTTTTCAAGATGGAGCAGGAGGAGTACACCAAAGAAGAGATAGACTGGAGCTACATAGAGTTTATCGATAACCAAGATGTTCTTGATTTGATCGAAAAGGTATATGTTTCTCCTTACTTTAACCAAGCCTTACATTTCAGTTTGTGTTATGCTTTCCCTTTTCTCATGTTGAAATTATTGTGTGTCTTCATCAGAAACCAGGAGGAATCATTTCGCTTCTTGATGAAGCCTGGTATGCTTTTGTCTTTCTCAGATTTGATTGACTTGTGTATCTTTTTCATATTACTATTAATAACTCATGTTTTTCTGGTTGGTTTGACACAGTATGTTTCCCAAGTCTACCCATGAAACCTTCTCCCAAAAGCTGTTCCAGACGTTCAAGACTCATGAGAGATTTGCTAAACCAAAGCTCTCTCAAACTGATTTCACCATTTCACATTATGCAGGAGAGGTACAGTGTTTCTCCATCTTGATATTTTCTTTCTCCCGGTAAAATTGAAGTTGAAGCTGACTGTTTGTTGATGTGTTTTCTACATTTGGAAGGTTACTTACCAATCAAACCATTTCATCGATAAGAACAAAGATTACATTGTTGCTGAGCATCAAGAGCTCTTTGCTGCCTCTACTTGCTCTTTTGTGGCGGGTTTGTTCCCTACCCTTGATGAAAACTCTCCCAGGTCATCAAAATTTTCTTCCATTGGGACACGGTTTAAGGTATTCCATGTAAAATTGCTATATACACATTGCGAGTTTAAGAGTAATTTTTACTGATATTACCTATCTATACTGCAGCAACAACTTCATTCGCTGATGGAAATACTGAATGCTACGGAACCTCATTACATCAGATGCATTAAGCCAAACAATATCCTGAAACCTGGTATCTTCGATAATTTCGACGTCATTCATCAACTGCGTTGTGGGGTAAGGATGTCCTGACTCAACATAATTGGTCTATTTACATCTCTTGCTAGGCCTATAATACACTTTCCTGTTTATATTAATAGTCTCTTTTGTTGTAATTAACATACTATCTTGAGAACGATATCTCTTATATATGCTTAATTAGTATCATTAAATGCCACAGAAAATTATAACTAGTTGCATTTTCAGGGTGTTCTTGAGGCCATAAGGATCAGTTGCGCTGGCTATCCTACCAGGCTTGCCTTCTATGACTTTCTCGACCGATTTGGTATCATTGCTCCAAAAGTTTTGGAAGCAAAGTAAGTCTCTCTTCTACTTCTCAATGAAAACACTTTTTTGTTGAAGCTAACATCAGTGTACTAAGCATCTATATCATATATTCTTGTACAGTTATGACGATGCAGTTGCTTGCCAGATGATTCTTGATACGAAAGGTCTGACGGACTACCAGGTGTGTTATGCTTTTTCATTCTGGTTTTGCCTCTTTAAGTCCAAATCATGTTTTTTTACAAGTTCATGGATTACATACCTATTTTTCCATGTTCACAGGTTGGAAATACAAAGATTTGCCTTCGAGCTGGTCAGATGGCTGAACTAGATGCTAGGAGAGCTGAGGTGCTTGGAAATGCTGCCATTCTCATTCAGGGAAAATTCCGCATGTGCGTTGCCCGCAAGAAATTCTGCGTTATCCGCAATGCTGCAATCGTATTGCAATCCTTCCTTCAAGGTATTTTCTGCACATCAGTAAAGGTTTCACTCAGAATTATACGACTTACTCATTGCCTCCTTCAGTGAGCAGAATCCATTCTTCTTTACCAGCTGCTTATATTTGTTGGATATTGTTTTTAATTGCAGGCGAGATTGCTCGTGCGGTATACAAAAAGATGAAAATGGAAGCTGCAGCTCTAAGAGTCCAGAAGAACTACCGCCATTACATTGCCAGGCGATTTTTTTTCGCCACCAGATCATCTGCAATCGTGTTTCAGACTGCCTCAAGAGCCATGATTGCACGTAATGAATTCAAGTTAAGAAGGCAAACAAAAGGCACCATTGTGATTCAGGTATAGCACATTTTCGTTATTGCTGAGAGGGGAACTACGTAACCTTTGGTAACTGTTCTTTTTGATGCATAAAAGATTCTTATCTCTTTCGTTTTCAGGCTCATTGGCGTGGTCGTCGAGCATACTCCTACTACACAAGACTTCAGAAGGCTGCAATAGTCACTCAATGTGCCTGGAGATGCAGACTTGCTAGAAAAGAGCTTAGAATGCTGAGAATGGTTATATTTTTATGCTCTATAACTTTTCATCATTGCTTCCTGAAACAGTGAAGATATTCAGATATGATGTTTACTATAATGTCTTTATATTGATTTAGGCTGCAAGAGAAACTGGTGCTCTTAAAGATGCTAAGGATAAACTGGAGAAGAAGGTGGAAGATCTTACCTGGCGTTTGCAGTTGGAGAAACGTTTAAGGGTAACATAAATTTCATTTTCTTGTTTTGGAAATATATTTAGGTTAAACAAAATCTGCAAAGTTAGTTGCTAATTTTGTTGGACTGTCTTGCTCACTGATAAACAGACTGATGTTGAGGAGGCAAAAGTGAAAGAAGTTGCTAAGCTGCAAGAGACTTTACAGACCATGCATTTGAAGCTGAAAGAAGCTACTGAAATGGCAGTAAAGGAACAGGAGGCAGCTCGTAGAGCAATCGAGGAAGCAAGTGCGGTTAGCAAGGAACATGTCGTTGTTATCGATACTGAGAAGATCGATTCTTTGAGCAACGAAATCGAGAGGCTGCAGGTAAACAACTCACATAGATTTTATCCAAATATCTTGAATGTTTCATTGCTTATGCACCGTAAATGCAGTAAAAATTCACATCATATGCACATCCTAGAATGTTTTTCCTAAAGCCAACTTGACAGATTGATCAGGGACAACCTCCTCTCCAGGAGGGAGAGGAAGTACTTGAAGAACCTTTTGGAATATTTGTTCGCAAATGCTTGAAAGTAGTCTACTTCGCATCCTATGTTTGTTTGATCATTTTTATCAATTCCGCGTTCTAAAGCAACAATTGCTTCGCAAAATTTCTTGTAACCGAAATGTCCCTTATCATTAATAAAAACTTTACATTTTGATCTCAAAAAGTATGCAGTAAATTTTAATGGTGTGATGTCTTAGTATTTAAGAAAGTTAATGCTTTATGTTGTTACCCTCCATATTTCAATGTTCATGCCACTGATCTACATTTTGGACATGGTCCTGACTATTCAGGAACTGTTGTCATCAGAAACAATTAAGGCTGATGAAGCAAAGCAGGCTTATGGTAAGGCCTTGGTTCAGAATGAGGAACTAACTAAGAAACTTGACGACGCTGGAAGAGAAATCGATCAGCTTCAAAGTTCTGTTCAGAGGTTTGTTTTCATAAGCAATGTTTGGATCTATGATGCATTTGTTTCTCCTTCTGTGACCTTGCCGTTTCATTATACCAATATTACCCGCTATATTGTTGTCTAGATGACGAAAATTTATCTTATTTTATCGAAAAAGTGCTCTTATAGATGCACGAAATCGAAAGTAGTTAAGATTCTATTTTTCAGTTCATGCATTTAAAGGTTTTATATTAGTCAGATATGGTATTAATGCTCATGTTTCTTCAAGATATTCTGATAATAGAATCCCTTCCCTTTGATTAGATTCCAAGAAAAGGTCTCTAGCTTGGAGTCAGAGAATAAGGTACTCCAGCAACAATCTCTTGCCATCTCACCAGCTTCTAGAGCATCGGCCGCAAGGCCAAAAACTGTCATATTTAAGGTACTAGTGGATATTGGCTATCTCTTTGCATATAACTTCTTTTCCTTGCATATGACATTTCTTCATATTTCCTTGGATTTACAGAGAACTCCTGAGAAGGATGCTTACTCCAATGGAGAAGCAAAACAAGTTGGGGTATGTTGAATGATAAAACAAAATAATATCTTTTTCTTAGAGTGATTGAGATTTAATACTCGATTATTTACTTCAGGAACCTGAAACTGAGGATAGTCCACTTAAGTCTCTTAGTTTGAAACAGCAGGTAGCTATCATTTTGAATTAAAGCCCACATATTTCATTTATTAGGACAGCTTGTGCTGTTTTATGTCAATACACATTTTGTTAACTAATATATACGCGGGTTTTTTCCATCTTGCAGGAAAACCAAGAGCTACTACTAAAGTCCATTTCGGTAGATATAGGATTCTGTGAAGGCAAGCCTGCTGCTGCCTGTCTGATATACAAGTGTCTAATACACTGGAGATCTTTTGAAGTAGAAAGAACTAATATATTTAGCAGTATAATCGGGATAATAGCATCTGCCACTGAGGTAGCTTTTAACATTCTTTTCATACCAATGCAAAATGTTCGTTCCTGCTTCTGTGAGTGTTGTCGTCGTGCTGAAAAATTTACGTCTTTGCAGAAGCAGGCAAACGGTGATGTACTATGCTACTGGTTGTCCAATTGCGCTACGCTATTGATGTTTGTTCAACGCACTCTTAAAGCTGGTGTGACAGCTAACTTAACTCCTCAGAGACGCCGTGCTGCTTCTTCAACTTTGTTTGGACGAGTAACTCAGGTGGTACAGGTTATTATACGCGCCTCTAAAAAAATATACTTTAGTTCCATTAATCTAACTTTTCTACTTTTCAAATTTTCCTTTTGGCGTTATAGAGTCTGCGAGGCTCTCCACAAAGTGCTGGATTCCCATTTATGAGTGGCAGCTCGATTGGTGTTGGGATAGACGAAAAACATCAAGTGGAAGTTAAATATCCTGCAATGTTTTTCAAGCAGCAGCTCACAGCTTTCCTAGAGAGGATATATGGAATGATCCGGGACTGTATGAAGAGAGAGATTTCTCCTCTTCTTGTTGCTTGCATTCAGGTAGGCATTCTCTTTTAGTTCCTTTTTGACTATCGAAAATTTACGATGTTTTATATTATTTCTGCTGACATTACTCCTTGAGTCTGGTTTTTTTTTTAAACAACAGGCGCCGAGGGCACACCGTTCTGCTTTACCAAAGGGACGTCCAAGGAATTATATTGTTGAGAGGAAAGTGTTAATTCCTCATTGGCAAAGCATTGTCAAATGCCTTGACGGCCACCTGAGGACTATGAAGGCCAATTATGTTAGTAAAATTAGATATGTTTTTGTTTAGTCTTGTCTGAAATATGTTTGTGTTTCTAACTTTCCTCGAAAATTTTGAAACTTGCGATAAATTGCAGGTACCTTCGCTGCTAATATCTAACGTGTTTGGGCAGATATTTTCATTTATTGATGTTCAGCTGTTTAACAGGTAAAAACGTGGTATAGTTGCAACTTTCATAACTCTATCATGAATCTATCTACTTTAACGGGTTTTTTTTTATCGATCGTGTGGTGTAGCCTTCTTTTGAGGCGTGAAAGCTGCTCGTTTAGCAATGGAGAGTATGTGAAAACAGGGCTTGGAGAGCTCGAACAGTGGTGCCGTAATGAAACTGAAGAGGTAATTAGATGTCTCTCATATACTCTGTTGATTTTTTTCCGACGAGAGTTAGCTTATTAAACATATATATTTTTGGGCTATGTTCTAGTTTGGTCGTGCGGCATGGGATAATCTAAAGCGCATCAGACAAGCTGTTGGCTTCTTGGTTGTACATCAGAAGTCGAAGAAAAGCTTTCAAGAGATAACTACCAAACTTTGCCCGGTTAGTTAAAAAAATCGTCTTTGAATCTTTTTTTCTTTATATGTTCATTCATCATCGCCTATAAACCTAACGACAAAACTTGTGGTTTCTCTGCAGGCTCTTAGCGTACAACAACTGTTTAGGATCAGTACTATGTACTATGACGACAAATACGGCACAAGTAGCGTATCTGCTGAGGCAAGTGAATATTTTCTACACTCACTTTCGCTAAATAACCTGAAAATGAAAACAGTATAGCTAAGCATGTTAAAAAAAAAATGGCTTATGGCAGGTGATGGGAAGCCTACGCCTTGCGATGTCAGGAGAAAACGGTGTGGTCAGCCATTCGTTTTTACTCGACGACGATTCAGGGTAAAAACATTAACAGAAACACAAAAGAATAAGGACTTATAAACTCTTTATAACAAAATATGATCTTTTTGATTTATGGCTCTTTGTGATTGATTCTTTATTGTAGCATCCCATTCACGCTTGACGATATCTCGAAAGCGATGCAGAACATAGAGGTTGCGGAGATCAGTCCTCCTCCGTTGCTTCGACAAAACTCGAGCTTCATGTTCTTGTTGGAAACTTCAGATTAAACAGAAGTTAGTCACTTGTCTCTTACCCGAGTCGACCGTTAAGACATTTTTGGATTAGGAGATCAGTATTTGCTCTTTAAGAACAGGAAAGCCTCTCTCTTTGGCAGTGGCTTTCTTGTAATATTCTGTTGTTATTGGGGGGTATAATGGGTAGGAAAAACTTTCTAGGAATAAAAACTACCATTGAAACAGTTACTAGATTTCTGGGCCATGTTTTTTGTAGGCCATTGCTTACAAATTTAGGTCATTGCTTACAAACTATCTTTTGATTAGATGAATCTTGATTCCAAAATTTTGTTTTTCTCATAAACTCGAGATTATGGAAATTTAATAAGTCTTTTGATCTCATATTCAGATAAATATTTAGTACGTAAAAGGTTGGTTTGATTTTGTTAAATAATGTACGTTACCATGCACCTGACCGTTATATTCCGCGTGTTTTTTTTGGATTCACGTTTACATTACCTAAAGATTAGTTATATACTCTATTATTATATTTACTTGGAAATTTTCCAATGGTTAAATATAATACAAAACAGAATTTGCATTACATCATCTCATCAATGATCAGTAGCAACACCTAGAAAGCGATATGGATATTTTCTTCTTTGGACCCGTTCTGTTTCCATATATGACTTTTAAAACTCATTTCTTTGTTATGTTTTCAACATTTTCCTTGGAAATTTCTCATTATTTTCAATTTTTTTAATATAAAAATGTGAACCACAAGTTAATCATCATCGTCTTACCAAATTTTGAAAGTCATATAAAGTCGATATTTTCCCCTTGAATCCAATGTATTCATTTTCATCTTCTACTACTCAAAATTTCGATGTGTTTCTGAGTTTTAGAGGCAAAGACACACGAAGGATCTTCATTAGCTTTCTCTACAAAGAACTGATCCGAATGAAAATTCGAACTTTCAAAGACGACATCGAACTCAAGAGCGGTCGTAGGATTTCTCCTGATCTTCTTTTCGCCATCGAAGACTCCAAAATCGCAGTCGTGGTCGTCTCCAAAAAGTATACAGCATCTCCATGGTGTCTACATGAGCTAGTCAAGATCATGGATGTGGAGAAAAACGGTTCGCTCGTCGTTATTCCCGTCTTCTACAACGTCGAGCCTGCTCACGTTAGGAGACAGATCGAAAAAGTGGCTCAACAGTTCAAGAAACACGAAGAGAGGGAAGCTCACGAGACCGTTGTTTCGTGGAGACAAGCACTCACCAATCTAGCCAGTATCTCAGGCCATTGTTCTCGTGATTGGTATGTACGTTTTCATTATCTTTTAGGGCCAGTCCTGAGATTTATAGGACGCATATAAATTAATATAACGGTTATCTGGCCAAATCATTTATTTAGACTAATATCTCTACAAATTAATAAATTTTCCGGTCCTAATTTGAGTTTTTAAATTTGTGTTATTATATGTTTCTAGGGAAGATGACTCTAAGCTAGTCGACGAAATTACAAAAAGAATATCAAACATATTGATAGTCTCAACAACACCAACAAGTGATGGAATCAATGACCAGTTTGGTATTGATGCACACATGAAAAAGTTGTATCCACTTTTGAATCTAAACTCTAAAGAAGGTGTGAGAGTGGTTGGGATATGGGCAAGAGGAGGCAGTGTAAGATCAGCACTAGCTCGATTTCTCTACAAGAAAATCTCTAAACATTTCCAAAGCCGATGTTTCCTCGAAGACGTTAAAGGCCTACTTCCTCTTCAAGTAGATTGTCAAATGTCGAATCTAAGAGAAGAGTTTTTAATAAGGATTCAAGGAGGTTACTCGACGATGAAGTCCTCCGGTTTGATCAGGACAAGGCTGATGAGCCAGAGAGTCTTACTCGTGGCTAACAATGTCGATAAACTCGAACAGTTAGATGCACTTGCCGAAGATTTCAACTGTTTTGGTCCGGGCAGTGTAGTTGTTGTAACTACACAAGACAAACAACTTCTTGTTTCTTCTGGAGTAGAACTTGTGTATGAAGTTGAGTGCTTGAGATGCTTTGAAGTTCGTCAGCTTTTTCGACAGTTCGCGTTTAGAGAGAGAGATCTCTATGCTAGTTCGGAATCGTGTTCATCGGTATCATCTGAGACTGATTCTTCTTCTTGGTGACTCTTGGAATCAGTTTAGGATAAGGTAAAGCCATTTGTGTATATTAAAACCTAATGTACTTAATTAGGAAAAATGTGGCTTAGTATTAGGTTTAGAGAATATAGACCTTTTTGCTCTGTTTTAGAGCTTTCTTGATGTGCAAACCAATAGTTAAATCAATAATTATTTAAATTAATACTATTTTCGGATACGTGAACATACGCGCTAGTGTTACGCGCGTAGGGTCTCTTGACGCGTTGAGCTGTCACTATTTTTTGTCGGTTTACTTCGCTCTTTTTCTTTTTCTCCCACTAATTATTAAACTAATCGGCCATTAAAAAGAAGCTTAAAAGCTTCACTGTAAATCTCCAATATCATCTCTCACATCTCTCTCTAAATCTCCGATATGACAGACGACATAGTTTACCCTGTTTCGAAACCTCCCGTCATCGTCGGCGGCGGCGGAGGCGGAGGAGCAAACACAAATCTAACTTTCCCGCCGACAAAATCTCAGCAATACAGCGCGAATCGTCCCGTTTACCATCCACCAACGAATCGCCGCCGTAAACATAGCCGTGGATGTTGTTGTCGTTGCTGCTGCTGGACGATTTTCGTAGTAATACTCTTAATCCTCACCTTAGCCGCCGCATCCGCCGTCGTATACCTAATCTACCGTCCTCAACGACCGTCCTTCACCGTCTCTTCTCTCAAAATCACCACTCTCAATTTCACCTCCGCCGCACACCTCACCACCTCCATATCCCTCTCCCTCGTCGCCAAAAACCCTAACAGAAACGTCGGATTCACCTACGACGTCACAGACATCACGGCCTACATAACCTCCCCCGGAGACGATGACGTCATCATCGGCAAAGGCTCGATGAAATCGTTCGTACACGGTAAGAAGAACACGACTCTGCTCAGATCTACGATCGGGAATCCGCCGGTAAATCTCGACGAGGTCTCTGCGAATAAGTTAAAAGGAGACCTGAAAGGGAAGAAAGGATTTGCGATTAAGATTGTGCTTAATACGAAGGTGAAAGTGAAGATGGGATCTGTGAAAGCTCCTAAATCAGGGATTAGGGTTACTTGCGAAGGGATTAAAGCGGTGGCTCCGTCGGGGAAGAAGGCGGCGACGGCTAATATCTCCGCCGCTAAGTGTAAAGTTGATCTCAGGTTCAAAATCTGGAAAATCACTTTTTAATCATAGTAGGCTGTAATTAGAGTCTTTTAATTATGTTTTTTTAAATTTTCGTATTTAATTTGTATTTCATATACATTTCTTTGATTCCCGTAAGAGTTTTTTTTTAAATGTAAAGGAAGATTATATATTTGTGGTTATCCAAGATATAAATGTTTGAATTGTTTATACAAAAACCCAATCATTCTATGATAGTTGTTGGATTAATTAAGATATGGTAATAACGCAAGAAGGTGAACACTACGACTGCAAGTGTTTTGGTTAATTTAGTTGTTAACTTGACAATTAAAATGGCTATTTGTTAAAAATCATTGATTAAGCTACCATGTGTGTATGAGAATATAAATATGCATAATGAGTACGGGATTATCATACAACTATGTATTCCATTAACAACAAATGCTTACGTGTGGTGTCGGTGAAATTTAAATGATCGTTTAATAATAAGAAGAAAAAGCCAAATGACATAACTTAAAATTAACTTACAGGTTAACGATCATCAAAGTCGTTGTAGTATAGTGGTAAGTATTCCCGCCTGTCACGCGGGTGACCCGGGTTCGATCCCCGGCAACGGCGTTTAATTTTTTATCATATAAACACAAAACTTTCATGACCGGGTTCGCCCCGGAGATCTTTAACAAAAAAGATAAATGGCTTCGCCCGGGTTCGAACCGGAGACCTTCAGTGTGTTAGACTGACGTGATAACCAACTACACCACGAAACCTTTGTGCACATCCAACCGATTTTATTTATTTAAACAAATAAACTGGCTAACATAATTGTAAATTAGGCCCATATTCAGCCCATTAAAAAACCGCGAATCGTCTGTTTCCCGGTTTAGTAGAAGAAGACCTTCTCTACCAACACAGCCGCGACTTCTCCGACGAGTTCCAGTCCCCCCCCCCCACGAGCTCAGGTAATTTCAAGGTTAACCAATTTCTAGGGTTTCTAGATAATTTTGCAAGTTATTCATCATGTATATGTTCTGTACTCTTTTCTCTTCGCTTTCGATACTTGTGATCTGTGTTGATTTTCTGAGTCCTTTCGTTTCTCGCTTTTTGTATTGTTCTCCGTAGGTATGTTTATTTTGTGTAGGTAGTGATTTTTTTGTATAGAGAGTTTTATGATTTAGTTTACTTATCTATTTTCTGAAGAATGGAAGATAAAGGGAAGGGTTTGTTGGTAGAAGATGAGGATAACTTGTTTCCTGTGTTAGAAGAAGAGGGTCCAAGCAATATTGAAATTGACAAGGAAGAACATCGTGCTAATGGTAGTGATGATATGGGAATTGACAAGGAAGAACATGGTGGTGATGGTAGTGATGATAACTTTGATGTTGAAGATGTAAACAGTGATGAAGAAGGCCTAGTGGATGATGATAATGATAATTATAATTATGATGATGATGATGATGATGATGTGTCAGAAAGAGGAGATGGACTTGAACCTGTAAGCGAGATTCCAGACACATTCGAACGTCTTGACTATGAAGCTCTGGCTGAGAAGAAACGCAAAGCACTCGCTGATTCTCATCGGTTAGTGTTTCGTTACTCTTGTTCAAGTAGTTTTTAGCTTGATTTGTTGGTCAATTTACTTTTCCTTTGCGTTGTTTCCTTACGTTTCTTCTGACTTGATTATGTTACTGTGAATGTGATAGTGATGGTTCAGAGAAGAAAGCCAAGTATGATGCTATTAGCACCACGGGCGTTGAGGGATTCATGGAATTCTTGTCTTCTGGCCGACGACGAAGGTCAAAGAAGGTGTTTTTTTCTTAGGATAGCTACTAATTTTTATATCACAAGTTAACTTGTTTTACATTTTGTCTTGACTTCTTTCTGTTGCTGGCAGGTAAACTGTTTTGTACTTCACTAGTACATTCTCTTGTGCTACACTCCAAGGGAATTTGTAGGAGGCCAACACTGGCCAAGTGCATTTGTATCAAGCTCTTATGTTGCATTTGCTGCCACTTATTTTAAGTTTATATGTTCTGACTTCTGCAGCTTAAGAAAAGGGGTAGAAGACATGGATCAAAGAAACCAGTTGCACCTGACATTCTAAAGAGGTTTAGGGAGGCTCTTTTTCATCATGCACATGGCCGTGACATTGAGGTACAAACTATTTACATTATGTTGGTTTCACGCTTTGAGAGAGAAATACGTATCTCAGGAACACACTTCGTAATTTTTCTAAAAATATAAACTTATCCTCTTCTACCACAATATTTTTTAACTTTACATATCAGAAGTTAGTTGCTTTTTGTAAATAGTGTGTGTATATACATCATGTAGATATATGGACTGATCCAGATTTATGTTGATCCACTTTTTTCCAGGCTTTACCTATTTTAGTAGAAGTTATTAAGCAAGCACCAAACTTCGATACAGCATATTATTATCTTTCACGTGTTTCCGAGCAACTTGGCAGGACCGAATCATCGTCCACGGAAGCATTGAAGATTGCTGCAAATATCAAAGGTCCAAAATCACCTTTTTGGAAGTTGCTTTATGAGAGGTTCAAGTAAGTTATATTTGTTCATGCCAGTCTCATGTGCATCACTACTACTGCTAAATGGCAACATTATATATATTTATTGTGTTACTATACTACTTACCAATAATGGCTATCTAACGGTGGTTGTTTACACAAGCCCCTAGTCAAAGATTATAAGGGTTGTCAATATTAATGTAGCAAGAAACCAACATCCTTAGTCTTGGTAATTAAACTATAGGGAAAGAATTGAAGGAAGAGGGGTACCTGATCTATTTCTGTTTGGAATAAGTTCTTAATTGTGCAAGTTAAGTAACAAAATGTACTTGATTTCAGGGAACAAGACGACCCGTCTGCAAGGAGTTACGCGTCAAAAGCAATGCAAGCTGATCCTGATGATATCCCATTGAAATATGAATATGCAGACCTCAGCCTAAACGCTGGAAAATTTAAAGACGCTGCTGAAACCTATGAACAAATCTTTCATAGGTGTCCTGAGAGAATTGAAGCACTCAAGTGGGCGGTAGAGGTATACAAGATGATTGATTAATTTTTTGTCATTTCTAATCCATGTGATATTTTTTCTCTACCCAATTAAAAACAAATGATGATGCCAACTTAATGAACATAATTTGTCTTCGGTCTTTTCAGTATTTCCTAAAATCTGGTGAGGGTGAACGAGCAGCAAGCATCTTAGAGGATCATATCAAATCCCAGTCATCTGAAGTGGGGCCTGATGTTTTGGATTTACTGGCGTCAGTTTTCATGCAAATTAATGCATATGATAGAGCTCTTAAGTATATCCGTGATGTACACCAAATTTACAATGTAGGAAAAGAACCGTCTTCCAGCATGAAAATCAGACAAGCTATTTGTCATGTTCGCCTTGAAGAAATGGAGCAGGCAGAGGTTTGTACCTGCCTATATTATATATTTTGTTGCTGACAGATGTTGATGTGCCTATTCTTTTGAACATTTTCAATTTCCTTGATCTGCAGGTTGTGTTAAGTACTCTTCCACGGGAGGCTGTATCTGAACATTCAGAGCTCATTACCGAGTTGGCTGATGAGCTAACAAATATTGGCAACTTTCCCTCTGCTCTCAAATACTATTTAGAAGCAATCAGCGAACCTGTGAATGTAAGGAGATCACCAGCTATGCTCCATTGTTTCTCTCTTACAACATTTTCTTCATCCCTTGGATAACTAGCTATTTGGTTTTCATTTCAGAAGGGCTCTTTGTTTGTGAAAGTTGCTCGTTGTTATATGTCATTGGCAGAACGAGATCAGGCCATTGAATTTTATTATAAAGGTACTTGTCATAATTTCGTTGATTTAGTTGTTGTGTATATGTTTTACTAGAATAAGTTGACTCTTAGTTGCATATGTTGTTATCTCTAAGCCTCTCTTCTCAAGAGTAAGGGATTTGATACAGTTTCACTATATTACGTCCATAGTTAATTGCATGGGAAGTTTTATAACAGCTTGCAAAGTGAAAATATTGTTGTCTATTGTCTTTTGGTCTCTCATTAGCTTTGATTCCATTTTGTTGCTGACTGAAATTTCCCTCAGCTGTGAATGAACTCAGTGATTCGGTTGATGTTCGCATAACTCTGGCTTCACTTCTCTTGGAAGTTGGCAATCGACGTGAAGCTGTATTAGTGCTTTCTCCTCCAGAAAATCCAGGTCAGAGAAAATTTATATTCTCATGTTTACACTATTCTATTAAGTAGCACGTTGACATTTATGCGAAACTTTGGAAGTACTTACGATTGTGCTACTTTTCAATGTCTAAGTATTAGTTATACTATTAGCATCCAACTGTTACGTTATGTTGTGCCAATTATTAGTTATACGATGATTCTTTTCTTCAAGTGTAGAACCTGATACTGCTAGACAGAAGGCATGGTGGAAAAAGAAGAAGATCAGGATGAATCTTTGTAAGGTTTATCATTCAGAGGGAATGCTTGAGCACTTCGCCAACACAGCACTGCAGTTGGTTCTTAAGTGGGTTTGGAAGCGAACGGTAATAGCCCTATATTCAAGTGTTTGGAATGTTTTTTCTCATATAATAATTATACACTAAATAATTTTGTAATGTTTAGGTGAAGGGGAAAAGAAAACGATCAGGTCTTTCGGAGCTTCATAGAAATATAAGACGTCGACGTCCTAGGGATCCTCAAGCTCCAGAGTGAGTATAATATACATCCAACACAATCTTTACGCCTTGGCATTTCTGTCTGCACATTGTTATTAACTTTTGTTATGGAACATATTGAGCAAGGTTGAGAGGCGGACCAAAAAAGTGGCGTAAAATCAGGGCAACACTAAATGAAACAAAAAGAATTAGAGAACGGGCTGCTATGAAAGCTCATAACGAAGATAACGTCAGTGAATCTGAGGTATCTATCATTGTGGACACAACTTCACCTGATAAAACCTTGTACCACAAGATTTTTTGTTGATTTGTATACCATTATATTGCAGACTATGTCTTCTTTGTCTATATATTGATTGGGGTGGTTCTTTGACTTTTCTACTCAGGACGAAGGTATCAAGGATGAAGAGTACCACCGTCTCTTTGTGGATGTAATTGACCTTTCCCTTTTACCATTTATGTAGTAGATTGCATACCATTTCTTTGACATGCGTTTTTCTTGCTTCTAACTGTATCATTTCCTTGATCTGATCTTGCTTTATCCTTTACATGACTCCTAAAGTTTACTGTCTTGTAGTTGTGCAAGGCACTGGCATCCCTGCAAAGATTTTGGGAAGCTCTTGAGATAGTTAATCTGGCTCGGAGATTGGACTCAAAAATGCTGCCTGTTGAGACAAAGAAGGAGCTTCAGTCACTTGGAGCTAGTAATCTCCTAAAGCAACCTTGATATTCTCTTTTTTTAAAAAGGCTTACATATTAATCCGACGTTTATGACAGAAATCTCGTGTGATACTATGGATCCAAAGCAGTGGTGTGAGTGTGTTAGATCCGTCATTCAGCTGCATCCATATCGCTTGAATGCCTGGAACTGCTATTACCGAGTCATTTCAAGGTATACAAAGCCATGTTTCACTTGGACCATATCTAAACACGGTTTTGTTTAAGGTATAAATATCATGTTATCATTTGCAGACTAGGGAAAAGAGCTTCCTCTGAAGCTAAGTTCATGAGTCACTTAAGAGGCAAGCACAGAGATTGTGTACCGCCTATTCTGATCGCTGGTCATCACTTCACCGTGACAAGCCGACATCAAGATGCTGCGAGAGAATACCTTGAAGCATATAAAGTAATGCCTGATAGTCCTTTGATTAACCTCTGTGTCGGTACGTCTCCTTTCATATTGTTCCCTTTCCCCGAGTTTCTGGAGTCACTCTAGTTAAAGTTTCATCTTGCTTTCTTTCTTTTCAGGAACTGCTCTAATCAACTTAGCCCTCGGTTTTCGACTCAAGAACCGTCACGAGTGTCTTGTTCAAGGCTTTGCGTTTCTATACAACAATATCAGAGTATGCAGTAACAGTCAAGAGTCCTTGTATAACGTAGCTCGAGCGTATCAGCACGTAGGACTTGTGACACTTGCGGTTTCATACTACGAGAAGGTATTAGCGGTTTACGAGAAAGAATATCCTATGCCGAAACTCCCTAACGAAGAAGATTCTAATGTAGGGGAAGAGCGTAAGCCAGTGAACTGCGACCTACGCAAAGAAGCTGCACACAATCTGCATTTGATATATAAACACAGTGGTGCTTTTGATCTAGCGAGACAAGTCTTAAAAGACCATTGCACATTCTAACAATCATTGTCACAATATTATCATTATACCATCATGATCATCATAATATCATTATGATCATTAAATCAATTATTCATAGCTGAATTTTAGGCTTATGGGGTTACGAAGTTGGAGGAGATGTGGTGGTGGGATTCAGTGAGGCATGTTAAGTTGTTCACTGATTCAATAATTGTAAGAAACAAAAAAGTAAAAACTCGGCAAGTCTTTAGCTTCTTCTGGTCTGGCCTTTCATGACTTTCGCATTCTTCTTCTTGTTATCTTCTTATTACAGTGCTTAGGTGGCATCTTACCATTGGCTATAACTTCTTTTCGCTTTTTTTAAATCGAAGACAATGCCAACGTGGCCTGTTTTTGCCACTTGGAACATTTCGCCTCGTCGTTTTATACATAGACACACTCATTTAGCTAATAAACCCTTTAGTTATTTATGTGTGTTATCATATCTATTTTTTCCACAAATATCTCACAATTCTTAATACATGAAAAATATTAAAATTTTAATATTCTAGCTATTTAAAACCTTTATATAACCTCTCAAACCTGCATACCTTTTTCACACTTACACCAAAAAATAATCTCTCTCATAATACAAATATTATTTTTTTTAAACAATATTATATGACAACATACGGCACAAATCCGACGTCGTCTAACGACTTAGCACCAAAGCTAGAGTACATCACACGCGCAAATAACAACAACCACCAAAACGCAAGACCGGGTCTCGCCACGCGCCGCCCATGGAAACAAATGCTAGACATCCACTCATTCGATTTCCCGCGCAAAACAGCCACCGTGATAAATAGAATCAGAGCCAACACAGTCTATTTCCAAACCAACTACACAATCGTCGTCCTCTTCTCCGTTTTCCTAAGCCTTATATGGAACCCACTCTCTCTCTTGATCCTACTCGCTCTCATCGGCGCGTGGCTTTTCCTCTACTTCCTCCGTGACGAGCCTCTCGCTGTCTTCGACCGAGAGATCGATCACCGTCTCGTACTTATCGTTATGTCTGTTATCACTCTCTCGATACTTTTCTTAACCGATGCTAAGCTCAATATCGCGGTGGCCGTTGTTGCCGGCGCGGCGGCAGTGCTGTGTCACGGTGCCGTTAGAAATACAGAGGATATGTATCAAAACGACAATGAAACTAGTCGTTTAATTCCTTGACTCTTTGTTTTTCTGCGTTTAGTTTTGTTTTTTTTAATGTTCTGATATTTTCAAAATTACGTTAAACGATTATTGCTCTCATATGAGTTTTAAATATGATTAATCATGTGATTATAACTTCATAAAATCACTTAACAAGCTGGTTTAGAGTAACTTGAAGAGGCAACACAGGTTCATGAACAATCCCAATCTTACAATTATCAGAACTCAAAATCTTCTCCTCCTCTTCTTCCTCTTGTAATGACATATTAATCTCATTGATTATTCCCATTAATATCTTCTCCATAGATTCACCATCGGTCCAATCCTTAACCGTAGCCTTAACCAACTTCTGGTTCTGATTAATCAAATCCCAAACCGGAAAATTCTTCCTTGGCATCATATAATCTTCGGTTTTGAGTTTAAGACTTGGACAATAATCACCAGCTCCATCTCCAACATATATAATCGTCTTATTATTATTAATACCTTCTTTGGTTAAAGAGTCTTGAATTCTCTCAATTATCAAACCCTATATATACAATTATTGTGTCCATAATGATTAATTACGTGACATGTATATTTTGATTGATCATAAAATATAATATATAACCACGTACCTTGCACATGTTAGGAGGGCAAAGAGAGCAACCATGCGATGATGATGATGATGTGTAAGGAGAGACTATTAATCTTCCATGTTCATTAACAAATCCTGGATTAGTGTTAATCTCAGAGAATAACTCACTAATCCCTAAATGTTCAACAATTGTCTCTATGAACAACGTGTTAGCATCGCTAACTATTCTCAGCTCACACCTATTAATTAATTAATTAATTAATTAATTAATTAATATCAAGATCGTTAATTAAAGTAACGTTCGTATTATGAAAATCTAAAAGTAAAGTTAGTTATTAATACCCTAAAGCGTGAGCTGATTTGATCGCAGAGATGACACGTGGATGAATCGGGACCGTTCTAAGAACTTGTTTGATTTCGTCTATTGTTTTGCCGTGTTCATGAAGCTCCTTCATCATCCGATTCTGTTATGTATAACCAGAAAAATATAGTAGTAATAAATATGACTAAACAGAGTTAATTATTTAAGAGATTAAATTAATTAATAAATGAACAAAATAAACAAACCATGAGAGAGTTCCAAGGCATTGTTGGGAGAAGCTTCTCGAACAAATCGGTGAAGCCAAGTTCATCTACGACCCAATTATCGCTGTCTACATCGATGATGGTCTTGTCGAAATCGAAAACGATGATAATGTTGTTCTTGTTAGTCATTAATTAATTACCTAGAGAAACCTTTAATTAGTTTTTTTGATAAATGTGTGTGATTATGGAATGTGGGAGAAGATTAATGTGATTTATTTATATACATGAAGATGCGAATAGAAAATGGAATCCTACTCTAATTTGTTTTTCGTATATTTTTTTTTTGAACCGTTAGATTTGATGACATTTAAGGTCACACGTTGACTAAGTTTTTTGATCCGACGGTTATGATTAATTTTGTGGGTTTTTGTTTGTTATAAAGTTTTTATTTATTTATGGGATTTTAGGCAGATTGGAATTAGAATACTCGGGAATGAGATAAAAAGAATATTCTACTTATTAATCCGTTTTTAAATTTTGTTTATTTAGTAAAAGAGGACAAGTCCTTCGCCAAATAAGGAGATTTTCATCTAGACTAAACTAAAATAAATAAAAGAAAACTTCATATAACGTAAATATAATACACATTAATCTCATTTTTGAGGGATCTACATATCTTTTTCTTAAAATTTATTTATAACTTGTTTTATGGTGTTGATATAAAAGGAAAAGGGGAAAAGAATATAAGCATGGATAGTGGAGATATATCGGATTAGGTCACGCTTTATTAATAAAGTTTAAAACCACGAAATTCATACGCGGTTGGATTAACCTTAAGGAGAACATCGAGTTAAATCAAAATATTAAAAGTAAGAATATATATATGTGGGAATTGCATCACAAGGCACTAGTAGCAAGTAGCGTGGAGTGTTGGAAGGAATATTAATTAGTGATAAATCTATGATTAAAAAAAAAGGAATATTCTTGAGAGTTTTAAGGATCATCAGCTTTCTATTGTTGGCCACATTTTTCATCTACTACTAAAATATTGATACAAGTTGTTGTGTTTGTCATGTTAAGGCTTATGTAATGATCCACACAAGTGTCTGAAAATATAGCACAAAGGTCTTCGAGAAGAAAATATATGACAAAAGAATCAATTAACAAATTTGAAGAACAAACAAGCATCCCACATTTGTCTCTCATACTAAAAAAGGACACACACCATCATAAGCTGTTTCTTAAAAGATTAACATAACCGAATCTAAAAGGAAACAAAAATTATCCTTTTCAACCCAAAAAATAAAGACAACCTAAGTAGGAGGAGATGGTTCGGATATTTCAGACACAACCCTTCTCATTTAAAAAAAAAAAAAGGTTTCTTCTTTCCCAACCCAATGTTTCATCTTCGAACACCTGATAAATGTTGCTTCTTCAGTAACTGGTCAGGCTTTGGTATTGGTCACATCACAACCTCTGTTACTACTACACTTTTTTTTTGTTACATAATCACTATGGTAGTTAAAAGAGAGAAAAGGAAAGTTAATTAGGACCAAGCTAGTTCCATGTTTGTCCTCTCTCTCTCTCTCTCTCCTTGCCAATTCATCCATAGTACATGTACAAACTGTTTGCTGCTGCACATGCAATAGAGTTCTCTGTTGGGTGCCAAGCCATATGCAGCAACTTTGTTGTGAAATCGTATGCGTTCCCATTCGTCTCTGCCCCGGGACTCTCTGATCCTGCGTAGAAACACACAAGTTTTTACTCTGACAATAAAACAGTCAAAACTTGAATGGGTTTTGACTGTTGTTACTATCACTAACCTCGTCTAACCGCACGTGTTATACTGCTCATAGATCTTGAAGGTCTTGCAGGTGTCTGTATTTGCCTCCTAATATTAAACCATTGATGCAAAATTGTTCAGAATAAACTTCTTTAACTATCAATGTTTCTCGTTTTTTGGTTTACCTCATCGGATTTTTGCTAGCTTCCAAAGTTGCAGCTTCGGTACTTCCTGAAGACGTTCCAAATACGCGGAAGAGATTACTGGTTCACCGTGAAATTATGCATGAATAGATTTGGCATTTGTTCATTTTCTTATACAAAGTATTGTATTGACAAGAAGACAAAGTAAGAAAACCTGTAAGAGCCTGTTGCTACCCTCAATCCATCGCCACTCAGACAACACTCAAATTTATCAAAGATGGAGTCATTTTCATACAGATCGCATAGCTGCAACCAATTAAATTGTGGTTAATCTTCAAGAAGGAAACATTCAAATAAGAGATGACACAGAAAGAAGATCTCACCTTGGGTCTCAAATGTTCATGAACCTGGTACGATGCTACTGGGCCAGAATCCATGTTTATGTCCCACAGCTGAAATGTCGTCAAAGCGAGAAGTTATCAGAGAGAACTTATGAGTACACGTCTATAGGCCAACAATCAGAAAACTATACACATGGGAACCAAAAGATTTCCCACCTTGAGCGTCATGTAATCGCGACTAAGTATGTATCTCCCATTATGTGAGAATTTCATATCTGAAACAGAAGCAATTATCTCTGTGAAAAATGATCTTGAACCAGGTGCTTCAGGTTCTTCAAATCTGTGATGAAACAACAATGGTCAATGCTCTGAAACTTTAGCCTAATAATTTTTCACTTCAAAGTCATATGTACTGAGAAAGATTGTAAATTAACCTACTTATTCATATTCTGTTCTTACTTGGAATTTGAACAGAGTTAAGCACATATCAAAACACACTCTACATATCCAGGAAACGACTAACCTTTTTGTTTTTGATAAAGAACGAAGAAAACGGAACTTACAATTTTGTATGAGAATCACACAGAGCTGATTGCCGCATATCAATCAAACGGATGGAGCCTTTTGAACTGCTGTATGCAAGCATATTACAATGGATAGGATGAAACTCAGCTGATGTAATAACCTCTGCAGAGAATCATGTAAAATTTAGAAGTAAGCTCGACAAGCATAATGTGATTGTGACATATAGTAAACGTAAAAATAATAGGAATTCAAAGTAAGGAGGTTGTTAACATATGAATCAATTAAAACCATACAAAATAACATAAGAGGAATACCAGTCAAGTCCTCCATGTTTGTGGGCTTAACATCAACAATATTGAAACTTTGGTTGCTAATTTCCAAATTCCAGAGATTTACTCGCAGATCATCAGCCGAAATAAAGGTTTCTCCATCGCTGCAAAAAGTAGAAAACAAAAAAAACTTTAGATATTAGCATTGTTTTTTGAGATGGAAAACCAAGGAAAAACAGAGTTAAAAATGTGGTTAAAAAGAAATAGAGAGTAAAACATATAACCTGCATTAAACCATAGAAGAAAAGCTTACCTGCTATTCGAGATTGAGTTAATATGGTAATCATGAGCATGAGCATAAACTCTTCGGCATCTAGGCACAAGGCTAGTCTCCTGGCTAGTTACCTATATACACAGAAAGACCCCTTACTCCAAGCAAATAATCAATCTACTAATACATGACACTAAGTTGAGAAAAGGTAAAGGCATGGCCAAAAAAAAGTGGACAGGCTAGATATTGATATGCGTTTTCTTAATTCTGAAGCGAAACTCACTTCATCTGACACCCAACAAAAAAGAAAACAAATATTGCACTGAGTATAACTACCACAGGTAAACGCAGAGATGGAATGCCTCCTGGTGGGAAAGTGAAGTCATTGCTCAGGCAGCCATCCACTTTATCGGCATGTACTCCATTAGCAACTAACTGAGTAGGGCTACTCGAAATACTTGAACTTGTTGCATTGGTGCAGACTTTCAACGGTTCAATGTTCATTTCAGAAATTTTCTTGATCTTCTTCTCTTGTACCTGTTTCATCCCAAATGAGTGTAGTCAAATTATATGAGATAACTAATTCTCATTTTGTTCGGTACGAAAACAGCCAGTTTCTACTTTCTAGACCATATCTACATGCCACACCAAATATATTTCTACACTAATACGCATATGAAACCAGATTACATAATTGGCTTATGCGCAACTTTGACTATAATGGAGATGGTCTTAGACAAAAATGGATAGCTATAAATGACCATAAATTTTGCATTGATAAGCTAAAGTTATTGCACCTTCCAATATTTGATAGTTTTATCATTTGTGGAAAGCAGAAACAATGCACCATTTGCTGGCTGACACCATCTAATTTTGTTGATTTTCTCCTCTATCTCCAAACTCTTGAGATAGTCAAACTGAAACAGATATAAGAGCACGCTTATAGCATAGCACAAGAAATTCACTTACACGACATTGAAATCATGTGTTAAGTATCAACATACCTCTGGTTCGTGACTCTGAAACTCTGTCTTATATCGAAACTCAGGATGCCTAACCGCATAATCAGTCTTCTCAAGATCCATCCTGGACCCACCATGCTGAAAAACATAACATTACACAAGAATGCATCACATCACAAAACACTTACTTGAAAGAAAATTGAAGTAAGACTTGAAGAAGGAAAAAGGAACACACTTCTTTAGTATCTGTCCTCTCAAAAAGAACCACTCGTCCTCCACGGTCACCAGTTGAAAGATGGTCTCCGGTTTTATCAAATTCGATGGCAGAAATAATATCAACTGCAAAAAGAAAAATCATGCAAAGAGAATCATTACATCACAAGTCTCCACTAAACTGCCTAAACGCATTATATAACCTTCAAAATGCAGCTGGACTATTATTTCCCCTTAACATAGAGAACGCTACAAAACACTCCTTACATACACACGCTTCAAGCTAGAGAACCCTCCTAGTTCCAACTCAAAACTATGACCAAATCTGCAATACCTAAGTAACATAACATATATTCACCAATGAGCACAACACTAAGCAGTAGAGGAATAAAAACACACTAATCCAAATCAGATCCAACCCAAAAATCAAAATCCTAAGTACTTAAAAAACACCCTCTGGATCTCAAAGAAAGATGGAAGCAACACACATCTCCTATAAAGAGCTACGAAGATTATTACCTTCCTGGACTTCTTCGCCGGCGGTTCGCTCGCCGAAGACCTGAGAGAATCTCCACTCTATAGACGGAGGAGGTCCGCTAGCAGCGGCGGAGGAAGCTTCACCGTCACCACCTTTCATTGTTTTAAGATATAATACCAAACCAAAAGGGCTAAAAGTAAAATCAAAATCCGAGCTTTGTGAAATATAGAAATCTGAGCTTCTGAATCTTAAATCAATGAATCGAAGATGGCGTCGTCATCGCAATAACCAAATCGTTAAGATTAACATTCCATAGCTTTGTTCATAGATTGAAGAAACTTGATCGATGATTAAGAGAGAAATTGTATTTTTGATCTCTTTCTGTATAAAGTTTGAAGAAGGGCAAAATTGGAATTACAATGCTTAGGGACCAAAACGAATGAACAAATCGTATAAGCTAATGATTTTGTCCTGATGTGAAGGTTTTGTTAGAGTTACTGCCGGTGACATATTTTATTGGACAAGCATATATAAGTGGACGCATATCATTGGTCGGTTGTAGAGGTGCTCTTGATGCAATTATGTGATGGAGAATAATTATTTTTTGCTAATCTGTTCTATTGCACATTATATTCTTCTTTCTGCAAGAACATTGTGATAAGAAATTTTTAACTCCTGAGATTAAACTGATGATGTCACATAAGACAACAACTTGGTGTGAGTAAGATCGTAACTTAGGTTTTGATGGGCATGTATGTAGCTGAAAAGTCTGAAACAGTCTTGGTTTTAAGAAGTCTCTCTATCTCTCACTTCATGTCTTGCTTATTGCAAGATCTTGTCTTTAATGGAATATTTATGCACTTGTGTAAAATTAGTGTTGTGTATATTTGTAGAATAAATATGTGAAAATATAGTGGAAGAGTTAGAATTTAGTTTTACCACAAGTTGAACTTTAAAGATGCTTTTATAACTCCATAATCTTAGTGGAGAATCATGGAAAAAGATTGGTCGCCAATTATTTGAATTTTATTAAGGATGCACATGGAGATGATTGTTAAGTGGTAACCATAATTACGAGAATAATTTAGATGACAATGTATTTTAGTGTTCAAAATTATATTTAACAATTCTTCTTTTTTTTTTTCTCATCTGAAATATATATTAAATTTTGAAACTGAAACAAATTACAAACGACCCTAATTAGTTTCTACCGAGAATTAACTCCGGTGAACCTAAATTAATAGGGTATAACAAGTAACGCAGGGCCCAATAACATTGTAAAGTCCAATAACAAAGTTTAGATCCAAATATCTAAAACTAAGAGTAATCTGTTAAGGAGTTAGTTAGAGATAGATATATATGAGCACATGTGTATCGTATAATATCTTTGAGAATATTCATGAGTTCCAAATATGTAAAGTAGGTCATATGTATTGTATATATAAAGGCCTTTGCCGTAATGAATAAAGATCATCTTTCCACAGCCTAACTCTTGATTTACATGGTATCAGAGCAAAGGTTAAATAAAACCTAATTCTTAAACGTTTGTTCAAGAGTAGAAGAGGATGTCGAAAGAAGTAGCTGTCACGTCAGGAAACAAGGACAGTATGCAGGTATCGCCTTATTACCTGCATCCTTCTGATAACCCTGGAACTGCAATATGCTCGGTTCAATTGACAGGAGATAATTATGGAGAGTGGTCTACCGAGTTGGAGAACGCTCTCCGTGCAAAGCGGAAGTTTGGCTTTGTCGATGGATCTTTGGTTCGACCCAAAGATGATGCTGAGAAGTTAGAGATGTGGTGTACTGTTAACTCAATGGTCGTTGGGTGGATTCGTACTGCTATGTCACCCAAGATCCGTTCAACCGTGACGTTCACAGCGGATGCGCATAAGCTATGGGTTGATGTGCAGAGGCGTTTCTCGATTGGTAACGCCGTACGCGTACATCAGTTGAAGACAGAACTTGCGAAGTGTCGTCAAGAAGGATCCAGTGTTCTGGATTACTACGGAAAACTTTCTTCCAAGTGGGAAGAGTTGTTGAATTACAAGCCGCTTCCCAATTGTACTTGTGATGCTGCTTCTACCATCAAGAAAGATTACGAAGAAGAACAAGTACACCAATTTCTTTTGGGTTTAGATGATGCCCGTTTTAGTAATGTCTGCACCAACATAATCGGGTCTGAGAGTCTACCCGATCTGAACAGTGTGTATCAACGAGTGGTGAGGGAAGAGAGACGGTTGTCTTCCACTCGAGTCGAGTCGAAGGAAGTTGCGATTGGTTTCGCGACCAAATCAGATTCGTCTGTGTCTGATGTGCACACGATGAATGGGTTCATGGCGGCAGTTGCTAGAAACCAGAATCGATCGGCGTGCTCCAATTGTGGCCGTACAGGCCACGAGAAGAAAGACTGTTGGCAGCTCATAGGGTTTCCAGAGTGGTGGACGGAGAGGAACCAGAATAGCGATCGATTGAAGCCTTCGGGATCTGGGTCAGGTTCGCGTGGCAGAAGCGAACGCGGTGGTCGAGGAAGAGGACAACAACATTTCCGGTCGAACAATGTCTCTGCAGCTCCATCTTCTTCGCAAACGGCGTCGTCTCCCTTACCAGGCTTCACTCAGGATCAGTGGGCCTCACTGTCTCAACTCTTGTAAGTTTCGCTGACGGAAGTTCCGTCTTTGCAACCAGTTGTGGTCGGTTGCCGTTATCAAAGAACATCGTGTTGGAGAATGTTTTGTTTGTGCCTAATCTAAATTGCACACTATTGTCTGTTGCGAAACTATTAAAGCAAACTGGTTGTTTTGCGGTATTCACTGATACTCTATGTGTTTTACAGGACCGTTTTTCGAGGACTTTGATTGGAGCGGGTGAGGAACGGGATGGTGTTTATCTTTATCGGGACATCACGAACGTACGGTCTAACAAGGTCAAAGCTGGGGATCAGATTTTGTGGCATCGTCGTTTGGGACATCCCGCGTTTGGAGTTTTTGATTTTCTTCCTTTTATCTCTCGTGATAAGCATGTTTTTGATAAATTTGGAGGTTGTGAAACATGTTTTCAGTCTAAGCAAACTCGTGAAGTTTTTGTTTCTAGTGATAATAACGCAACAGATTGTTTTAGTTTGATACATTGTGATCTTTGGGGCCCTTACCGGACTCCGTCTTCTTGTGGTGCAAGATACTTTCTAACAATCGTAGACGATCATTCGCGCGCGGTATGGATATTTTTGCTTCTTGAGAAAAGTGAAGTTAAAACTGTACTTCCAAATTTCTGTAAAATGGTTAGTCGGCAATTTGGAAAAGAAGTTCAAACGATTCGTAGCGACAACGGAACAGAATTCACTAGTTTATCAAACTACTTCAGCGAGCACGGCATCATTCATCAAACGTCTTGCGTCGCCACACCACAACAAAATGGTAGAGTCGAACGTAAACATAGACACATCTTGAATGTTTCACGTTCACTCTTGTTTCAAGCTAAATTGCCAGTTATGTTTTGGGGCGAGAGTGTCCTCACAGCCGTTCATCTAATCAATCGTACACCTACGACGTTGTTGCAAGGAAAGACACCATATGAGATATTGTATGGGAAGGCGCCAGACTACAAAGCCTTGAGAGTTTTCGGCTGCCTTGCCAATGTGCATACATCTTCGCGTGATAAAGACAAGTTCTCAAAGAGAAGTCGTCAATGTATGTTTGTCGGTTACCCTTATGGGAAGAAAGGGTGGAAACTATATGACTTAGAGAAGAATGAGTTCTTTGTCTCACGCGACGTTGTCTTTGATGAAACGACGTTTCCTCACAAACCAGTGGTGGAGAAAAATCATGTTGAGGTTGACGTCTCTCCTGGAAATTTATTTGATGATGACTTACCTTCACCGGTGTTAGATGATAGGGGGAGAGAAGTTTCAACTGAACCGCCTGCGAGTGTGACTACGACCGAAGAGGTTATACATGAAGCGCCGGTTATTGAACCAGTGGTTGAGCCGACTCTCGGGAGAGGACATCGTGAGCATCGACAGTCTACGAGGCTACATGACTTTGTATTATACAACTCGCATTGTCCAAAGATACGTTCCGATAAACACCATATCCCCGATTCACCGCAACCTCAATCTAAGTCCTCCGAAACGGTTCACGGTAAAACAGGTAGTAGTACTCCTTACTCTCTTGAATATTATATCTCTGACGAACACTTTTCGGAGAACCATCGCATATTTTTGGCAGCGGTGTCCGCTGGGGTAGAACCGACTAGATATAACGACGCCGTCAAAGATGCTCGTTGGAGAGAAGCTATGCGACGAGAAATTGAAGCACTTGAAGCGTCTTGTACATGGGATTTAGTTGATTTACCTAAAGGAAAAAAGGCTATTGGTAGCAAATGGGTATACAAACTTAAGTATAATGCGGATGGTAGTGTTGAGAGGTATAAAGCACGATTAGTATGTCTTGGAAATCATCAAGTCGAAGGAGTTGATTTTGGTGAGACCTTCGCTCCTGTTGCTAAACTCACTACCGTGAGGGCATTGTTGAAAGTGGCTGCGGTTAAAGGTTGGGAAGTTCACCAAATGGACGTCCATAATGCGTTTTTGCATGGAGAGCTCGAAGAAGAAGTGTATATGAAGTTGCCTCCGGGTTTTCATAACAATGATACTACAAAGGTTTGTCGACTCAAGAAGTCTTTATACGGACTCCGACAAGCACCAAGATGTTGGTTTTCCAAGCTTACTAAGTCGTTAGTTGATTTCGGATTCGTACAATCATATGCCGACTACTCTCTATTCACTTACATTCGTGGAGAAAAATGCTTAAGAGTTCTCATCTATGTTGACGATTTGATTATATCGGGTAATGATTTGCTTATGCTCGAAAAATTCAAAAGTTATCTTAGTGAATGTTTTCACATGAAAGACCTTGGTAAGGTAAAGTATTTTCTTGGTATTGAAGTCGCTAGAGGATCATCGGGTATATTTCTCACTCAACGTAAATACACTCTAGATATTATAGCCGAGACGGGTTTGTTAGGGTGTAAACCGGTTTCTACACCGATCGAGCAAAATCAGAAGCTCTTGGCCGATAATGGTCCCTATTACACGGATCCTGGTCGGTTTAGGAGATTGATCGGAAGACTAGTGTATTTAACGATAACGCGACCCGAAATTTGTTATGGTGTGCATGTACTTTCACAGGTGATGCAAAGGCCAAGAGTTGCTCATTGGGCAGCGGCGTTACGGATAGTAAAGTATCTAAAAGGATGTCCTGGTCAAGGCATCATGTTACACTCGGACGGGAAGCTTAATATACGAGCATTTTGTGACTCCGATTGGGCGGCATGCCCTCTCACAAGACGGTCCCTGTCCGCGTACGTGGTGATGCTTGGTAAGTTTTCATTGTCATGGAAAGCTAAGACGCAAAATACGGTATCTCACTCATCGGCCGAAGCCGAGTATCGATCTATGGCATTCACATTGCGTGAGCTAAAATGGTTAAAACGATTGTTGAGTGACCTCGGTGTGGATCATAGTGACCCGATGGAGTTGTATTGTGATAGTCAAGCCGCGTTGCACATAGCCGCGAATCCAGTTTTTCACGAAAGAACTAAACATGTTGAGTCGGATTGTCATAGTGTTCGTGACGCGGTACTAAGTCGACTCATCTCCACTCAACATATACGCACGGCTGAGCAACCCGCTGACTTGCTTACAAAGGCTTTGGGGAGTGCAACATTCATATATCTCTTGTCCAAGTTGGGCGTTTGCGACTTACACGCTCCAACTTGAGGGGGAGTGTTAAGGAGTTAGTTAGAGATAGATATATATGAGCACATGTGTATCGTATAATATCTTTGAGAATATTCATGAGTTCCAAATATGTAAAGTAGGTCATATGTATTGTATATATAAAGGCCTTTGCCGTAATGAATAAAGATCATCTTTCCACAGCCTAACTCTTGATTTACATAATCATGTCTTCGCCGGAATAACAAGACTTCGCCGGAGTAACAAGAAACTCGCCGGAGTAACAAGTCTTCGCCGGAGTAACAAGACAATCTCGTACTCGAAACCCGAGCCAGTCACCGGCGCTAAGAGGAACAACGTCGATACTGGAAACCAAAAACCCACCATTGAAAATCACCAAATCTGAAAAACCGAAGCCGGTCAAAGCCGAAGACAAAAGCAGCCATCGAATCCGAAGGAGCATTCGATGCTGAAACTAAAGGCGACCAAAAGAGTTCAAGAAACCTCTTTTGTCGAATCAAAAGCCGACGACCGATGCTTATGAAGCCACCGATGTCAGAAACGAGAGGAATAAGAAGAAATCAAGAGCCATCCAACCGAAAACTCACCTTAGACCAGATCTGAAATCGAAAAATTTATGGATAGAACACCTAACCACAGATGAAGAGACCACGGCGACGCCGGTGAGAACCGACGCCGCCGGAGACGGAAGAGCAGCGACGAAGAAAACTCATTTAACAATTCTTCTTTCACGTGCTATATTTATATTCCATATATAAAAGCTCACCTACTACTATACATTTCCGCACTGGTATTTTTAACAGTAATGTTTTGTTTTACTATATTATATGATAATATTTTATTAGACAATAATACACCTAGACAAGAAGATCATGCTTTGTGCATGTGCTTTTCATTTTTAAATCACATTTTAATTTCCAACTATAACAATTCAACAGTGAATATACGTAATTTTGGCAGCCTTAATTTTAAATTTGACCGTATAGTTAAAAAAAATTATTACCCCTTCGTAATCTCTCTATTAATACACACCATAGCGTTTCGCCACACTCGTACACAAAGCAAAACAGAGTTAAAAAAAAAGACAAAACATAAGTAATATAGTAGTGATGGCAATTTTGTCTTCTTGTTCAACCGTCAAAGCCGTTAACTCACGGTGGACATCTCCATCACCATCATCAAAACTCGCCGTCTTCCGCCGTCACACTCTGTTACCAAATCTCCGTTACAAACAAAAAGTCAAACTAACGTTGACCAACGCATCAAAAACCGTAGAGCAAACGACGTTACCGTCGGATCACAAATTCACCACCGTCGGATCCGACGAAGAAGGAGACAACGAACTAACGCCGTTTCCAAAACCAACGATCCTCGTCGCCGAGAAACTCGGAGTAGCAGGAATTAACCTCCTCCGAGAATTCGGCGACGTGGACTGCTCCTACGATCTCTCGCCGGAGGATCTGAAGAAGAAAGTGGCCGTTAGCGACGCCTTGATCGTTAGAAGCGGGACGAGAGTGACGAGAGAAGTGTTCGAGGCGGCGAAAGGGAGGTTGAAAGTGGTCGGAAGAGCCGGTGTTGGGATAGATAACGTCGATTTACAGGCTGCGACGGAGCACGGCTGTTTGGTGGTAAATGCTCCGACGGCTAATACGGTGGCTGCAGCCGAACACGGTATAGCTTTGCTTGCTTCTATGGCACGTAACGTCGCTCAAGCCGATGCTTCCGTTAAAGCCGGTATGTTCCAAAATACAACAATATACAAAGAGTTATACATTTTTGTTAAAGCTACTTTAAATTTGCTTATTTTCTTAATCATTGCAACAGTATTGGTAGTAGAAAAGTCAATAGTAGTAAAAGCAAGCATAAACGAACGTAGACTTTTCTCGTATATAGTTTCCTGGTAGAGTGGGGTCCATTTATTGTAGATACAAGTTTTGTTTTTTATAACTTTTTATTAATATTTTCCATTAATTTTATTGAGCTTTCTCTTCGTTATTCTAATTATTAACGCAATTTTAGTCACCTGTAAAATGGATTCAGCTGCAGAAGAATATTCTTTGTTCAATAATACACAATTTTTTAATCATTGATTTAGTTGTAGAAATTAGGCCTCTGAAAAAAGTAATCGTTCATTATTATAATTTAACAACTCAATTATTTGATTATATTTCATAACCAATGGTTCATTTACCAAGTTCACTTCATTTGGAGGAGTGCCTGGAGTTATGGATTCCTCAATCGCGTGCGAAATGTTAGATTATTCACTGGCCATGGATATACCTTTGGCCCATTGAATAATACCCAGAGAAATTCATCCGCCATCCGCATACCTCAGCAGGGGCATTATACTCCCCAGGTTTACCAAAAAAAAAAAAAAAAAAAAAAAAAAAAAAAATTATTTGATTATGGTGTTACGGTGGAATAGTCGGTCGAAGCATCAATATCCGATCGTGACAGAAAACGGGAGAGATTAAATACAAAATGATTACCTTTTACAAAGGAAATAAATTTAGTCAAATATTTAATTCGTCTGTTAATTGTATTTAGTCTTTTATAATAAAAAAATGTTTTTTTTTCACAAAAAATATTACAAGTTTTTTTTTGATAAAATACAGTTAAAATGTTTTTTTGGACATAAATACCATAAACACAAAAATTTAATTTTAACACTTTAAAATTTAATTTTTTTCATCTGGGTTCGCTATATACTGTTTATGATACAATATTGAAGGAGATAAAATTTAGTTTTGAGGTTTCATGTTAATTTTGAAGGTTTTAACTTAATTTCAAGTTTATGGTATTTTTGTCCAAATTTTTTAATGATATTTAAAGAAAAAAATGTTATTTTTATTCAAAAAACTAATTTTCAAGGTATTTTCGGAAATTGACATTTTATAAATAAGTTAAAAAAGTAATCATATAGTTATCTTGAAATTATAACCAGGAATTCACAAAACTACTGTCTCTCAGCCTTCACAAAAAAACTACACTTAATTTAATATTTTCACATATTTACACCCTTTCAAAATTTTAAAAGTTTCGATTTACCCTTTTAAAAATTACCAAAATTAAAATATTTTCATTTGGGTTATTAATTAGTGTTTAGGGTATAGTATTAAGGGGTAGGATTGTGTGGTTATAGTTTATTTGGATTAAATTTTGAATGTTTAGGTGTAGTTTTGTGAAATATTTAGGAAATGGTGTACTTTTGTGAAATGTAATTCAAATGGTGTAGTTTTGTGATTCTCCCAATTATAATTGAGTTTTTTATGGGATAGTTTTCTTTTAATTAAAAATCAATTTTCACTAGACACTAATCAGATAATTTTGCAGGAAAATGGGAGAGGAGCAAATACGTCGGCGTTTCACTCGTCGGAAAAACACTGGCCGTGATGGGTTTCGGAAAAGTCGGCACGGAGGTCGCGAGGAGAGCCAAAGGTCTAGGCATGATCGTAATCTCACACGATCCTTACGCTCCGGCCGATAGAGCCAGAGCGCTCGGCGTCGATCTAGTCTCCTTCGAACAAGCAATCTCCACCGCAGATTTCATCTCCTTGCACATGCCTTTAACATCTGCCACCAAGAAAGTGTTCAACGACGATACCTTCTCTAAGATGAAGAGAGGCGTTCGTCTCGTCAACGTCGCTAGAGGCGGCGTTATCGACGAGGATGCTCTCGTTAGGGCTCTCGACGCTGGAATCGTCGCTCAGGTTCGTTGTCGATTCAGAGATTGTATGGGTTTCTTCTTCGATTAGGGTTTGTGTCAAAATCGGATTTTGATTTTGGGGGCTTGTACAGGCAGCTTTAGATGTGTTCTGTGAGGAACCACCGTCTAAAGATAGCAAATTGATTCAACATGAGAATGTTACAGTAACTCCTCATCTTGGAGCTAGCACTAAAGAAGCACAGGTACACACACACACACACACACACATATACACACTTGTTGATCTTACGCATCTCTCTTATGTGTTTATGAGCTTGAGAAGAATGGTTTCTTTGATCTTTTACAGGAAGGTGTAGCCATAGAGATAGCAGAGGCGGTGGCAGGTGCATTGAGAGGAGAGCTATCAGCTACAGCAGTCAATGCACCAATGGTTGCTCCTGAGGTTTTATCTGAGTTAGCTCCTTACATTGTCTTAGCTGAGAAGCTTGGTAGGTTAGCGGTTCAGTTAGCATCCGGAGGTAAAGGAGTACAGTCTATAAAGGTCCTGTATCGGTCAGCTCGCGACAGAGATGATTTGGACACGAGACTACTCCGCGCTATGATCACAAAAGGCATCATTGAACCCATCTCAGATTCGTATGTCAATCTAGTGAATGCTGATTTCGTAGCTAAGCAAAAGGGTCTTCGTATAAGCGAGGAGAGAATGGTGGTCGAGTCATCACCGGAGTCTCCTGTTGATTCGATCCAGGTCCAGATTTCGAATGTTGAGTCGAATTTCGCGGGTGCTGTCTCTGATTGCGGAGCTATAAGTATCGAAGGGAAGGTTAAATATGGTGTTCCGCATTTGACTTGTGTTGGATCATTCGATGTTGATGTGAGCCTTGAAGGGAACTTGATACTGTGTAGGCAAGTGGATCAACCAGGGATGATAGGACAAGTAGGTAACATACTTGGAGAGCAAAACGTGAATGTGAGTTTCATGAGTGTGGGAAGAACCATTGTGAGGAAACAAGCTATAATGGCGATAGGTGTCGATGAAGAGCCAGACAATAAAACACTCGAGAGTATTGGTGGTGTCTCTGCGATTGAAGAGTTTGTGTTTCTTAAACTATAACGTTTGATATGGAAACCGCGGTGTGGCTGTCTGAGAATAAATTGTCTCCGCTGGTTAAATTGTAGAGTGTATGTGGTATTGTGATTGAATGTGTGTCTCTTTGTACTTATTACATTGTTCTTGCACTTGTTTTTGCTTGCTTATTGTATTGTATGTAATGCTTTTGGTTATTTGATTTGGGCTTTAAATTATAGTAGGCCTTTATGAACAAGTTGCAAACCTTGTTGTAATTCTCTGTGTGAATCCTTTTAAGCAATTTTTAAAATATCTTATTAAAGAATTTGTACTTACATTAAAAATGACCATAGAAATTAGATTAAAATAGAAGAACATAGATGAAGGAAAACTCTCACATTTTTCTTTGTCGTTATATCCATAAATATTGATTCTAGTTCAATTATTATTATTAAGTAGGGTTTGGTGATGATAACATATATAGAAGTTTTGTATTAAATTCTAGCTTGAGACCCTTCAACCAAAAAAGTGACCATAAAAAATGGACAATAGTCAATAGAAAAAACTAATCAAATAATTTTAAAAAATGGACCAAAGATAATCATCGTGCGTTGAAATGTTTGTTGACTTTGTTATTGGCCATGTGCATAAATGGAAATTAAATGGGTTTAGAATATGTGATAGTGCACATGGAATGATTGCGTTACGCTGGTGGAATGAATTTTAAAAATTAATTCAAATAATATAAATTGCGTATTTAACAAAAGAGAAAGTAGACAAATGCGCGTTGTCTTATTTTAGTAACACGAAGATGACTGTCTCTCAATACATAAACAAAAAACACGAAACAGCCATGAAGTCGCAAAATTTGTAAACGTTTAGGTTCACAATCTCTGACAAAGAAGCAAAAAGCGCGCTCTTTTTATGTCTCTTCTCTCTCTAAGCTCATCGTTTCTTATGTACGAACATTCATAAAACCCTTCAGATAAAGTTCTCACCTTTGTGAATGAAGGAAGAGAGGTTTTTCAAAAAAAAATAAGTCTTGATTGGTTACTAATTACGTATCTTGAGAGGTTTAATCAGAGATGAGGTATCTTGGGTTAGTCGAAATTAATCTGCTTTGCTCTCTCTTTGTCTACTTCCGTTTAGTTTCTGTCTCTTGTCTAAACTCTGATGGTTTAGCTTTGCTTTCTCTTCTCAAGCACTTTGAGAAAATACCACTTGAAGTAAACTCGACGTGGAAGAGCAACACATCTGAAACCACTCCATGTAATAACTGGTTTGGTGTCATTTGTGATGATTCTGGTTATGTAGAGACTCTTACTCTAACCGCTTCTGGGGTTTCAGGCCAGTTAGGTTCTGAAATTGGAGAGCTTAAGAGCTTGGTTACATTAGATCTGAGTGGTAACAGTTTCTCTGGTGTATTGCCTTCCACTTTAGGAAACTGTGGCTCACTTCAGTATCTAGATTTGTCTGATAATGGATTCTCTGGAGAGATTCCAGATAGTCTTGGTGATTTGAAGAATCTGACGTTTATGTATCTTACCTCGAACTTGTTCAGTGGTGGCTTGCCTGAATCCTTGTTTCAGCTTCCATTCTTGCAGGATCTGAACCTTGACCGCAACAATCTTAGTGGTCTGATTCCTACAAGTGTTGGTGTGTTGAAGGAGCTTTTAGATCTGAGATTGTCTCATAATGACTTGTCTGGTCCCATTCCTGAGTCTATTGGGAACTGTAGTAAGCTGACATATCTGGCTTTGAACAAGAACAAGTTGAATGGTTCTTTGCCTGAAAGTATCAATCTACTCGAGAATCTTAGCAACTTGTTTGTCAGTAACAACAGCCTTGGAGGGAGGCTTCATTTCGGTTCTAGCAACTGCAAGAAACTCGAGACTTTAGAACTGTCGTACAATGATTTCGAAGGTGGTGTGCCGCCTGAAATCGGCAATTGCACTAGCCTTACGTCTTTAGTTATGATCAAATGCAACTTGACAGGTACAATACCATCATCATTGGGTCTTTTAAGAAAGGTTTCGCTTATTAACCTTGGCGAGAATCGTCTCTCTGGGAGTGTCCCTGAAGCGCTTGGGAACTGCAGCAGCTTAGACACCTTGAAGCTGAACGAAAACCAGCTCCAAGGTGAGATACATCCTGCACTGGGTAAGCTAAAGAATCTACAAAGCCTGGAGCTTTTCATAAATGAGCTGTCCGGTGAGATTCCTATTGCTATATGGAAGATTCAGAGTCTGACACAGATGATCCTTTATAACAATACTCTCACAGGGGGACTACCAGTTGAAGTAACTAAGCTGAAGCACCTTAAGAAGCTTTCGCTGTTCAACAACAGATTTCATGGAGGGATACCAATAAGTTTAGGTTTGAATCGAAGCTTAGAAGAGGTGGATCTTGCTGGTAACAGTTTTACTGGGGAGATACCTCCCAATCTCTGCCATGGAGAGAAGTTGAAATTTCTTATCTTGGGTTCTAATCAGCTTCAGGGTAAGATACCACCTTCTGTTCTTCAGTGTAAGACCCTCGAGAGATTTATCCTACGAGAAAACAACCTTTCAGGAGTTCTTCCAGAGTTTCCTGAAAGTCATAGTCTTAACTATGTGAACCTCAAAAGTAACAACTTCGAAGGATCCATCCCGCAAAGTTTAGGAAGGTGTAAGAATCTAATGACAATCGACCTTTCACATAACAAACTCACGGGTCTGATACCTCCAGAGTTGGGAAATCTGCAAAACCTCGGAGAGTTGAATCTTTCACATAATAGTCTGGAAGGTCCTCTGCCATCTCAGCTCTCAGGCTGTGTGAGAATTTTGTATTTTGATGTCGGCTCTAACTCATTGAACGGTTCTATCCCAGAGAGCTTCAAGAGCTGGAAAAGCTTGTCAACTTTGGTTCTCAGTGACAATCGTTTTTCAGGAGCCATTCAACCGTTCTTGGCAGAGCTTGATGGCCTCTCGGATCTGCGGGTAGCTAGAAATGGTTTTGGCGGTGGTATTCCTTCCTCAGTCGGTTTGATAAAGAGTCTGCGTTATGGTTTAGACCTTAGCGGAAACGGATTCACTGGTGAGATTCCAACTGCACTGGGGGATCTTATCAATCTTGAACGGCTCAACATATCCAACAACAAGTTGTCAGGGTCTTTGTCGGTTCTTCAACGTCTTAAGTTCTTGTTTCAGGTTGACGTTTCACATAATCAGCTCACGGGTCCAATACCTGAAAAATTGATAACAAACCGATCAACGTTTTCAGGAAATCCAGACCTCTGCATTCAACCTTTTTACTTGGTAAGTGCCATAACCCACAGTGAGATTAAATCTTGCAAAAGTCAAGCTAAACTCATCCCCTGGAAGATCGCCCTGATAGCAGTTGGGTCGTTTCTATCCGTGGTGGCTTTGGTTTTTGCCCTCGTTTTGGTTTTCTTCTGCTGCAAAAGAGGAGACAAGACAGAAGATGCTTATGTCTTTGACGAGGAGGAAGGGCTTTCTTTGCTGCTTAACAAAGTTCTTGCAGCCACTGACAATCTTGATGACAAGTACATCATTGGAAGAGGAGCTCATGGAGTTGTTTACAGAGCCTCTTTAGGATCAGACGAAGAATACGCCGTGAAGAAACTCATCTTTGCAGAACATGTAAGAGCTAACCAAAATATGAAGAGGGAGATCGAGACAATCGGGCTTGTTAGGCACAGGAATCTCATAAAGTTGGAAAGATTCTGGATGAGGAGAGAAGATGGTCTGATGCTGTACAAGTACATGCCCAATGGAAGCTTACACGACGTTCTGCATAGAGCTAATCCAGGAGAAACCGTCCTTGACTGGTCAGCAAGGTTCAACATTGCCCTCGGAATTGCACACGGACTAGAGTATCTACACCATGATTGTCATCCATCGATCATTCACCGTGACATCAAACCAGAGAACATACTAATGGACACAGACATGGAACCTCACATTGGAGATTTTGGGTTAGCTCGGATTCTAGATGACTCAACAGTTTCAACAGCCACCATTACAGGCACCACTGGTTATATTGCACCAGGTACACTTCTCAACATAACATATTCGAATTGTCTTTACCTTTAGCTTTATCTCAACTTTTGCTATCAAACAGAAAATGCTTACAAGACAGTGAGAAGTACGGAATCAGATGTTTACAGTTACGGAGTTGTTTTGCTCGAGCTGTTAACGGGAAAGAGAGCAGTGGACAGATCTTTCCCGGAGGAGACCGATATTGTAAGTTGGGTCAGATCTGTATTAAGCAGCTACGAGGACAATGATAATACTGCTGGTCCAATTGTTGATCCAACCCTTGTGCATGAGCTTTTGGATACGAAGCTCAGGGAACAAGCAATCCATGTTACAGACTTGGCAGTTAGGTGTACGGACAAGAGGCCAGAAAACAGACCGTCCATGAGAGACGTGGTTAGACATTTGACAGATGTGAAAGATCTTGCAAGAGTTGAGAGACGTGGCTGAAGCCCTTCTGGTTCAGTTCAGTAGTTTTTCGTGTCTTGCTATCCTCTGACCACTAATATTGATATAATGCATATATGTTAAATAACCTTGAAGATCTGATAAACATATAATATACCCAAAAAGGCCTATTTTATTGATTGCACAAATCAAAATTGTTGGGGTAAATAAATTACAAAAACAAGAGAGGCTTATACGAATTCACCTATCTCAGTAAATACTAGCCGGTGCTTCCAGATAGCTCACCAGAGAAGGCACTACCATATGATGTTGAACCGGTAGGTGTCTGTGATGATGTTGAGATCCCTCGAGCTTTACGCATTTGCCTTAGTCTGAAAACATCTGTAGGTAAAGGCTGGCTTTGTATGGTTGCAGTATCATCTTCTTCTTGTCCTGTTAACAGAGAGATAAGAGTAAGATAAGTAGATAACTATCATTCACAATGGTTTTTTCTAAGGCATAGATGCTTAAACATAAGCCAATACTATCATTCACTTCCATAAGCCAATAATATATATGCGTGATCATAACTATAAGCAAAGAAGACTTACTATCCAAGTCTTTTCTCTTTGTAGCTCTTCTGTCTCTTGGTAATCTTTGAGATCCACCACGGGTTGAGCTCGAGGGATCATTTTGGCTTGTAGCATTGCCTTTAGCCGCAAAACTCTGCTTAACAGTTTGACCTGTTGGTAAGTCACTCTGCAAACATATTGACAGAACAACATCGACATTGGGTGTTGGACCTGAAAGAATTGAGAGGATAACGACAAGTTAGTTGGTTAGTGGAAACTTATTCAGGTGTTCAGTACAGATGCAAAGTGGAGTTAATTTAAAGAGATTCACCATCGACAATGGGCAAGTTAGCTAAAAATGCTAACAATGCAGGTGGAGTAGTCTTTGGTATTTCGTCAAATGTGCTGGCTGATCCATGAGTTGCAGCTGCAGTCACGTTACTTGGGAAGGCGTTCGAAGCAGAAGCTGCCACTGGGTTTGCAGAAGTAGTAAACTCTACAGTCAAATCATGAATGGTTCAGATTTAGTCCACAATTTCAATAATCGTGCAGCCAAATGATGCTGTCAAGTGTCAACTGTAAAGTGCATATCAGATACCTGATTTCTTTGCCGGGTCGTAAATGACCATCTGAGATGTATCTGGATAAACAACTTTTGACGAAGAAGCTACATTACCTGTCAGCCCACAAAGCAGTTTATATACTTCATTCATCACAAAGTTTAGCATAATTAATTCAAATCAGAAAACTAAAATGTACAAACCTATAACTGCCGGCTTGTGAGGTAGATTTGTCTTCTCTACTTTCTTATTCATATTCTTCACTAACAACTGTAGTGAACGTGTCGATCAATTAGAATTAGTACTACTAGATGCAGTATCAGTAGTTATTCAGCTAAATGTGATATAATATATTGCATGAGACATACCTCTTGCCTGGCTAAATGCTCAAGCTCCTTTGAAGTGCAGGGCCAAAGATCCATGTAGCCATACCGAGAAACAACATCTTGAAGTGAACTTTCTAGAGCAGAAGATCCCTCTTCCCCTTTTCCGAAAAGTGCTTCTTTCCTTCTCTGCTCAACCTGCAACAAGGTTGCCATAATAAAGAAATATCTCAGAGTGAATATTATAAACATAAGCTGACTTCGCCATCAAAAAGATCAAATACGTTAGACTACCTTTAGCATACTACCAAGATCTCCATATGTTTGCTCAAACTCAATGAATCTTTTCCAGACCTACAAAGAGGGAGGCATGAAAAAGGTTCGTCCTAGAAAGCAGTTACACTAGAGTATAACATCTTGCGACCAATTGACTTCGTTATTGTATTAGCATTTTAGTTAGTATTCCATGTGAATTAGTCACCATCACTTAAGCGCACCTCAGCAGATTCTTCAGCTGGTAGTGTGCTCAATGCCCGTTCAAATAGAGCTCTGATATTCCTATCATCATTCAATCTAGTCAAGAAATCCGCATACCTGAATTCAAAGCAACATGAAAAAGGTTAAATTCTGTATTAACTAAGTTTGAGGACATTTTATATGAGAACCCCCTAAAGTCTATTATTTTCTTCACAAAATAGATCTCAAATATCTTAAGAAAAAGAAAAGGGATTCTTAATAAGACTGAAGTGATCCTTACTCAAGGATGTAAACAGGTTCACTCATATAGCGTTTCAATCCCTCTTCGAAGATATTGTGAGCAACCTGCATATAAGAATGTCATGAGTTAATATTTTTTGAAAAAATAAACAACTGAAGACAAAGAGGAATGTACAAGAAAGAAAATCCCTCTGCATAAACTACTTTGCAAACAAATGAAGAGTTCATCAATAACTAAAACAACTCAATCTACTTCTTGGCTTACTTAAGCAACTAAAAGTGGGTTCTGAACAATGACAGGACAAATATCATAATCAATTTATTTCCATACAAACAAGCTAAAATATTTGAAACAGAGTTCGAAGGAGAATGAGCTCAGAGGAGATCAAACATAAAAAAGCAGTTCCAAATAGAGCATAGAACACATAGTGGGTAAGAAAACCCACCTTTGGATCCTTGTCAAGACAAAACGCCATCGTAGCAAAAGCAATATACACATGATATGTACATGAAGGAGATTTCCTAGCATCTAAGAAGTACTTGCGCGCAGCTTCAACACCCTCTACCCTCCGCAGAAAACGAAGGAACTGCCACAGATTATAGAAGTATATCATATGAAAAAAAATTCGAGACAAGAAACAATCTAAAAATGAAAAAGTTATACGTGAGAAATAGATGAAGATGAGCAACAAATATCTTGTAACCAAAACAAAGGAGCAACAAAGATCATGAATATGGTGGAAAGGTACAATATTAAGCAGACGAGAAGCATGTAATAGTGAAAAGATATGCTAATTAATCCCAAATTAGCAGTCATAAGTTTTGAAATTTGAGTGTTCTTACTTGTATATGAGCCAGAGAGTTTGTGCTAGCCCCCAAAATGCTTTCGTATAATTTCTTTGCAGACTGCAAAATCATACAACTATAAGCAAAGCAAAGAGTATGAAATCAATGCAAAACATTCGATAATGAGAAGCAAGCAGTAAGAATACAAACCTGAACTGCTCCACGAGCTTCCTCCATCTCAGCATATGCATATTTTAACATTTCTGAATCTAACATAAGAGAGAGAAAAAAGATCGGAGATGAGATTAAAACTAAAAGCCAGAGATTTAGCAAAGAGTAATAATCAAACCTCCGAAATGCAACTAGTTCATACACAATGAAAGAAAGGACACAATAGATTTACTTGGAATGGCTTTAAGAGCTCGCTGAAATACTTTGATTGCAGCATCCGTGGAACCAGATTTCATGTGCCACTCAGCATAGTCATACCATACATCGGGATAGTGATATAAACACATCAGACACTGTAAAATCAAACTATTAATCAGCCCACTTAAGAAATAAAAACATATTGGAGATTATAACTCTATATTTCAGCAAGAGGATCTCGCCGACTCTTCACATACCTGTTCATAGACATATATAATCCGCTTAGTTGACAAGGCCATGTCAATCCTTTGAGGGTTTCCTCTGAAAATCACAATTGAATTAGAAGTAGAAGTTGTTATATTTAGAAGTACTAGTTGAAGAATAGTACGCATATGGCGTTCATCACTCGTTGGATGTGCCAAGCACTCCAAAAGAGAAAATGGCAAGTAGCTACTTAAACCCGTATTTTATCAAAAACTGAAAAACAAAGAAATTATAAAATTATGTTTTTGGGGGTTACTTTTCAAATGATAAGAACTTCTTCCAGGCCACCCACTGAGCTTCTTCCTGCATAAAATGATAAAATTTATGCTCTTGGTGTCTTTTTAGCCAATTTAAAATTCAATATATCCAATATTGTTGACAACAAATAGATGTAAATAATGGTAGATTTAGCAGTTCCAAAAGAAGCAAAGGAAACTTTTTTACCTTGGAAGATCCTGTTGGTGGTACAGCAAGCATGTTCCAATCAATTTCCTCAATGTACTTCTTACGCTCCCTATAAACAGCTCTGGCACTGTTAAATTTTGGTTGATACTCATTTATAAGTCCTTTTGCCTGTTCACATGATAGATTTACATAATCCATGCCTGTTTCTAATATACTAAAAATTCGTGAAATAAGGAACAACATAAAAGTTGTGAAAACAAAATTTTACCAATTGACGGCTAACAGAATTTTCGAAGTTCTCATAATCTTTCCAAAGTTGTTCAACGTGGTGAGTCGGAGTTAATATAGCTCTCTGATACACTTTCCGGAGAGCGATCTTCTGTTGTGAATCTTCATGGGGGTTAAGAGCCTGCAAGAGAATCTATTAGTTTCTTTGCAATAACAATTTGTTAGTATCAAGGACAAAGTTAGAATGATATAACAAACCGGACGAGATTTTAGGAAGGTAATGTACTCGGTCCATATAGGCCCAGATGCTATGTCTGTCCCTGGTGATTTAAATAGTGAAATAAAGAACCATCAGTAAGCCCCAAGTGATCTTATGTGTTGGCAAGTTAACGAGAACAAGAGCTCTATGCAAAAACTAAGAATGTGTTTGCTATTGCTGATTATACCCTTAATACCTGCATGCACCCATACCCTTTATCCAAGTACAGACACATTACAAGCCAAAGAAAATCTCTTCATGGATTTACGCTTTCGTATATATATGACAATGCAAAGGAAGATGAATAAAAAACACAGTTCATATGTCAGATTGAAGTGCTATGTGTGGAAGAGAAGCCATACCAATATAATTAAGCATAAACTCAAAAGCCTTTGTGGTCTCATCTTGACCCTCTGCTCCTTTCTTGTCGTAGACCTTTCTGATGAACCGAATGTAACATTGCCTAAGAAAACAAAATGAAAATAATGAGACAGAGAGATCTTATACACTTATCAACGACTAGGAGAGGAAAGCATCTCATACCAAAGAGGAACTTGAAGGCAAGTCAACAAGCAACGACTAAATATCTGTTTCGTAGCATCATCATTGTTTACAGCCATTTGTGCCTCCACATATTGCTTCCAATATCTCGCCTACAAAAGATCCCACAAATTAGCAAAACAGCGACTTTGATAACCCTGAATCTTTTCAGCACAATTAACCACCACATCAAACACTAAAAAACAGACAGTATACGAAGCCATATAATACTTACAGAACTGGGATACAATGACAAAAGCTGCTCATAGATCGGTGTCGCTTGTGCAATTGGTAAGTGCTGAAGAAAGCACACAAATTTACGAAACCCAACAGTTAAAAATATCAAAACTTACAACAAATCAAGCAAGTATAGAACCAAGGTTAAGATTCGTACCAAGGCTCTCTTAGCCAAAGCCTCTGCTTCGTCGACGTTGTACTTATCAGACATAGATTCCACCTCCAAAAAGATTCCTACTTTCAATTCACTCGCTGAAGAACAAAAAAAGCAAACCCTAATTTGAGATTCAACGATTGTAGCGAATCAGCTTTTGCTGCTACAACGCCATATAACTTTCGCCTCCAATACAACTCCGTGTACTTGAGATCGCGAGAAGATAACCTTTAGAAGTTTACCCAAGAAGACATTACAAACAAACCCTAATCTCGGATTCGACAATCGAACACTCCTCCGCCGATTTTGTGTTTACGGTGGCCGGCGATAACCTATTGCCGAGATAAAAGAAAGAAGAGAATCGAATATATAGCTTTCTATTTATTAAAGGAAAAATAAATACGCGGTTATAACAATATATGGGCCTTATTGCTTTACCTTAATGGGCCTTATGGGCCTAAATGGTAAGTTAATTTAATGGACATGGGTCTATTGAGCTTAGTCGATAAATAATATAAAAATAATAAAATCTATTCCCTCAATTCTTTTTCTCCCCATAAATTTGAGGAAATGACTTATTGAATTAATATCATAAATTTTTGACGAAAAAAAACTAATATCATAAACTTGAATATTTTTGAGTTAACTTTTCTTTTTGCATTTGAGATTAAAAATAATAATTTTGTTACACTAGTATTTACTCGTTAAAAAGGTAATTTACATTTGCGTACAACTGGATACACTCAAAATTGTTTTTTGTTAGATTTTTTACTATTTTGGAAAAGTTGAAATATGTTCGTATATTTTTAGAAGATAATCTTTTTTGAAATTAATATTGAAAATGACCAAACAGTCTGTTATACAGCAAGATTACCTTCGTATAATTTTTAGAAATATATATAAATTATCATGTAAAAACATATTTAAGAATAAAATTATACGATTTATGTTAATTTTTAATTAGTCAAACTAGTAAAAAACAAAAATTTATAGTATAAATAAGATACTATGAATGTCGAAAACTAACATTTTGAGCATCTATATTTCCAAGTTTTGTTCCTTTAAGCATCTGTTAAATTATAATACATCGCCGCAACAAAAACTTCAGAGATTCATTTTCTCCATCGATTCATTTTCTTCATCGCTAGATTGTAATTTTCTCCCATTTTTTCTCCATTTATTTTTTTGTTATTCAAATTTTATGCTTTTCTTTTTATTTTGAAACCATGGTTTTTTGTTTTTCATTTTTGTTATTGATGAGTTTCATATACACTCTTATGTACACACATGCTCTCGTTTGTTTTATGAATTTTGTCTTCTCATGTGTTTTTTTTGGGTTAAATACTTATGTGTTTTGTTCAAGGTTAGACTTTGAATTCAAATTACATTTATTGCACAATAATTCTAAACTATGATTTAGTACAATATTTTATATTTATTGTTTTTTATTAAGCTACAAAGAGTTGGTTGTCTAGATCTTCAATATCTAGTTGGATTTTGTCTTTTAATTTTTTTTCTTTATTTTTGTGTTCATCTTGTTTGTGAAGCATTTTATAAATTCATTTTCCTTTATTTTAAAAGTTTTAACAAGTGTAGAATTCAGATTTGAGCCTATTTGTATGTATTTTAATATCATCGAATGTATATAATATGTAGTAAGAGATTTTATGAAGTGTTGATTAGTGGACTCTTTCATGAGGATAGTTTTGCATGAAACCCTGATAGTATTCTTCTTTTTCTAGCCTAATACTTACTTAACTATGACTAATTACTCGATGCCCTTTATGATGTTTCATTGCATAGACATAGTTCTTCAATATATTACTCTATAACTTTTTATGCTATAGTTTGATGGTTATTATTAACATCTAATCTTTTGTTTTAATGCATAATGACACAGGGGTTTATTTTGCAATGGACAAGGCTAAACGGGTCGGAAGTTTAACACCAACTTTTGTAAACGATGGTCACAATCAGACCACAAACACATCATCACCAGCTCCGCTAATGGTCACACCGGTTCCAACGGTTAGTCCAATGTCCACAACAACATCCCCTCTTCTGATGGCTACACCATTTGGAGCCATGACACCACCCAACAACAACTCTTACGCTGCTGATGCTGGTCCTAGTACCGGTTTGGTCAAAAGAGGACGTGGCCGACCAAAAGGCTCCAAAAGCAAACATCCCACCACAAAGAAGTTCAAAGCCAATGATCCCAACAACCAAATGGTTACACCGAATTTCGACTTGAGGATAACCGAAAGACAGAGACAAACCGGAAACCAAGAGCTAACTGATTCGGTTCTGATGCGGTTTGACGCGGCCAGGCGTAGGTTACGCCAAATAAAGTGTATGGATCACTTTGCTAAGGCACATAGTAACTGCATAACGTTTGGTGTTAGGACCAATATGAAAAGAAGAATTGGTCCGGTCCCGGGGGTACAAGTAGGCGATATCTTCTACTTTCGGGGAGAGATGATCCTTGTTGGGCTTCACCTGAAGGGTATTGACGGCATTGGGTACTTGACGGTTAAAGAAAGTGCAAGAGAAGGTCCTTTAGCTACAAGCGTAGTAACAAGCAAAGGAAAGTATGGTGATGAAACAGAGGAGGTTGATACTCTGGTCTATACAGGGGAAGGTAGTAAAGCTAAAGACCAGAAACTCATAAAAGGAAACCTTGCGTTGCAAGCAAGTAAATACACAGGGAAAGACGTTAGGGTTATCAGATGTCTTGATGATCCTAACGATGATAGCAAGAAAGTTTATGTCTACGACGGGCTTTACTCGGTGGTTGACTATTGGAAAGATGAAGGGAAACATGGTTTCGACGAATTCAAATTCAGGCTTGTGAGGAAACTAGGTCAGCCTTCAGGCTATGCTACGTGGAAGTTAACTGAAAGTTGGAGGAAGTATGGTTTGGATGGTTCAAGAAAAGGTCTGATACTTCAAGATCTGTCCTCTGGAGCTGAATCTTTACGGGTTCCGCTCGTTAATGAAGTCGATGTGAATGATAAGAATCCTTGTGAAGGTTTCTTGTACATCACGTCTGTGATTTGTGGCCTTGATCTGAATCTAGAACCTCGTGATTCTATAGGATGTGGCGAATGCAACGGTATTTTATGCTCAGATGAAGATCAAAAGTGTGTTTGCGTTCGAATAAACGGTGGTGAGCTACCTTACAATAACCGGATCTTGGTTTCTCGCAAACCGATGGTTTATGAATGTGGTGAAGCCTGTCCTTGCGTTCCATACTGCCAAAACAGAGTGGTCCAAAGCGGTTTGAAACTCCGTGTGGAAGTGTTCAAGACCGAGAAATGCGGTTGGGGTTTACGTTCTTGGGATCCGATTCGAGCGGGGACTTTCATATGCGAGTTTGCTGGTCTGAGTATGGTAAAAGGAGAAGAAGAAGTGGATGATGAGTACTTGTTCGACAGTTCTCGGGTTAGTAACCGGTTCAAGTGGAACTTCGAGCCCGAGCTGGCGGGTGATGAAGGTTGTGAACTACAAGTCTCTGAAGATTTTGAGCTTCCTTGGAAGATCTTGATCAGTGCAAAAGAGTATGGGAATGTTGGTAGGTTCATAAACCATAGCTGCTCGCCGAATGTTATGTGGCAGCCTGTTGAATGTGAAGAGAATGGTATGTTGTGTATTCGCGTCGGGTTTTTCGCGAAAAAGCATATTCCGCCGATGACTGAACTAAGGTATGACTATGGGATGTCTTGTGTAGCTGAGGAGGCTAGTGAAGATGGAACAAGATTGTTCAAAGGCAAGAAGGTTTGTTTGTGTGGTTCTGTCAAGTGTCTTGGCTCTTTTGGCTGATTTAGACTTTTATTATGTCATTTGTGTGTTTTTCTGAATTGCTGCTGTTTTTGTACTGTTCTTGTTGGTTTTGTGTTTCTGTTCAAGGATTTTTAAAACTGGTCGTTATTTGTTTCTGATTTATCATCATGATTTATTAGAGGAAGATTATAGATGCTTTTAGCTTCAAAGAAGATGTGAACACACTAAGAACATGTTGCACTATCTCTAGACTCCAAAATCTCAGTCTCAAAAGGTGTAATTTTGCAACAAAAATATGATGAATGTGAACTATCTATACAGACTTAATTGTTCAATTTGTGTGAGGGAAGTAACAGCTAACAAGCATGTTGATTAGATCAAAAACAAGAGACGAAAACATCTAAATAGTAGTTCCTGTTTTTCTGTACAGTAAACAAAAAATTCCTAACACACAAATCAAATCGTGAAGAATTTATCAGAGTTTGCAAAAAATCTAACCGTGCTATTAAAAGAGATGCATACAACATGACAAATCTGTCTCTAAAAAAGCTAAACACTTGTTTTTTTACTTGTTGGTCCTAATTACCAGTATCTGATCCACGTCCTGAGGAGCTATCGCTGTCAGAATCTGCATATCCAAACGAAAAAGTTATACTTGAGTTCTTGCAATGATGTTGATAACACAAAAGTTTCCACATTTACCACTAGAGCCAGATCCTGAGTCAGTACTAGAACTGTTGGAACTACTTGATCCGCTTGCGTTGTGTTCTTGTCGAGCAGGAGATGATGTGTGAATAGCTTTCCCTGGTTACAAGAATAATTTATTTCACTGGTTTAACTTTCTGTATAAACATATACACTTATATCCGGATTTGGTATGACCTTGTGAGCTAAAGAACCTTACCTGATTCAGTAACTCTAGATGTTTCGGTGCCACTTGGTAGAGCGGGCTGTGTATTCAAAGAAGAAACAATGGTTTAGTCAAGTTGGTAAGAGCATAAGACCTGCATAACAACTAGTCATGAAAACCTTACTGGTTCTAGGATACAATTGTGAACAGACTCAGCATCCCTTTCTGAACCAAATCCTAGATCTTCCTTTTTCTTGGCCAAGCTCTCTTTATACCCAGTCACGAATCTATAAAGCTCCCAAAGCGTTTCGATGTCAACACTATCAATATCCAGCTCGATCTCGTCATCTTGTTGAGATAGATCTGGATTCCTCTTCTTTATAATCTGAACAACTGTCTCAAGTTTGTCATAGGGCAAGTCCTGAAGCTCTTCACTGAGTCTCCGTTTCTCATCCAACGTCAGGTCCCTATTATTAACAGGCGCTTCCTCCTCTTCCTCTTCTTCAGGCTGTTCAGGAGCAACAGCAACAGGTTCAGGTTCCACAGGCGGTGTAATAGATTCTGCTCTCTCAAAAGGACTAACTTCAAGTACTGGAGGATGAATTAGCGGAGGAGGAGGAGGAGGAGACGGGGAAGGTGTAGGATCTCGCAATGGCTCGACAACAGGAGCAACAGTCGAAGAAGCCAGACGAGGGAACTCGATATCACGAGTAGGTTTCATCTTCCTATGAAGATTATCATACTGCGCTTCAATGGAAACCCATTTCTCTTCAAACAAGCTCAACAAAACCTTAGCCATATGATGCACCTCGTGCCCAATCGGGTTATACAAGATGGCATTGTTGAAAGTAAGCCTAACATCTTCAGCGAAATCTAAAGGAGACTCATACAAACTTTTCCCTAACTTAGCTTTCACTGTGCCCAAATCCATAGGCTCCTTAACAATAGTATGATAATCATGTAAGCCAAGACCTTTAGCATCTACAGGAACATTGAAAACCCATCCTACCTTATGCTTCATTAGTTTCGTGAGCAAATTGCTACAGTTCCTTAGAATCTGAACATTACCTTTATCAGCTACTCCATGTCCAAGCCCTACCTTCTTACCTCCGTTCACTGTTTTCATCTTCTTGTTCTTACCAAAGACACCACCTTTATTATTACCCATTGACCCAAATTTTCCAGCGACGTTAGACTCTGGATCGAACCGCTTCATCAAGCTCCTGACCTCGTCTAGCTCAGCAGCTAGCTTCCGCTTCAAGTTCCGAACATCGAGCTTCGAAATCGAGCTCAAGCTTATCCTCAACATGTGATGGTCGTCTTCGGACGCGAACGAGTTCGAAGGAGAGACGAGAGGAAGAGAATGATCTTGACGAGAAACCACCATTGGTCTGGATCGGTTCTGGCTCTGATTTCGCTTATGCTTCGTCTTCGAAGCTCCACCTCCTGATATACGGTCAGAAGACATTGCCCCTTGACAACGAAACTTGGAAAGTGAACAGAGATCGAGTTTCTCTCTAGGGTTTCTTAAGCTTCGAGGAAGAAATCGAAATCGAAATCGGAGAAGAATCAGGTTGAAATCGTAAAGCTTCGTGAAGATCTCTCTGGATTTTGCAAAAAGACGAAAACCCTAGGGGAGCAAAGGGTGAGAGTAGACACGCGCTTTATGTCACGCGCTTGTGCGAAGCGAGAAATTAGGGAAGACAAAACACGTGTGTAATTGGAAAAAGGAAATTCTCCGGTATCCCCAACCAAAATATCAAACCGGTACGAACCGGGAAATAGCAATTAAACGTCGCAAATGGTGAAATGATTTTTAAAAAGAAATATTATTTCCACGATTAACCAAAACTAGAAAAGTTTCTTATATGCCATCAATAAGCCTTTTTAAGAAACAAATCTCTATTTTTCAACTCATAATAAAAATAAGAGAAATGGTAATAATGATTTGTAGAAAAATGGAGAGTAGACGTTGAATAATGGAAAATTATAGTATATGTACAACAATAATACTTCCGAACAATTTAAATCACTTTTTAGACTTTTTTCCATCAATGGTATCACCAATTAAATCTCCTTGGATTTTATCATTAATAATAGTATGGAAGGATGAATTTACGAAATTATGAAAATTATCACTCCATATATATACTAGACTATATACATACACAAATTTCTTTTATTTAAAACCATGATTGTCACAAATATATATACTAAGCTAATTACATAACTATAGGGGGAAATTTGTTTACAATATTGAACAAAATGGCTCGATCATCGATACATATCATAACCATAACGATGTTATGCATGTTTCTAGTCAACAGTTTGACCAATGCCCGAAGCCCGACCACTTATATGGTCGGAGATAAAAACGGGTGGAACCTTGTTGGTAGTGGTGATGGATGGGCTAGAGACAAAACTTTTTACGCGGGAGATATTCTCGGTACAATAAAATTATTTGTTGGTAAACTAAAGTATATATCTAAATTTGTGAATATGTGATGTTACATTTTGTATATATAGTGTTCCGGTACGATCCAAAGAGATATGATATGTGTATAGTAAACCAAACCGGTTACGAAATGTGCACACCGAACGAAGGAGCGACGGTGTTGAGCTCTGGTGAGGATAAGATCAGTCTTGCTTATGGTGGTAACTATTTTATCGGGACACGTAATCCTTTTGACTGTTTTAATGGTATGAAGATGGAAGTCAACGCTTTGTCCCCACCCCATTATCTAAATAATTAATCATCAAAATTCATAATCTTCTTGTGTACTAGTAGCCTTTTTAAAGAAAGTTTTAAATGTTATAAATGTTAATTTCTATCCTTGGCTTGTCATTTCAAATTATATTTTCTTATATTAATAGTTTATATTATGGTTTGTTGTAAATTTGTAATTTATCGTGTGACAGAAAATACTTTTGTTAAGAACGTCTCATATGAAAAGAGACAGAATAAGTGACGAGGAGAGCCGAAACCTGATCCAAGATTTATAATTATATATAAAATCGAGCCACGTGTCACACATGCATAGATATATAGTAACACCATAAACAAACTACATACACATATTACATTGCTACATAGTGCCATTGTGATAAGGAACTGTCCATATATTGAGAAGATTATATCGGGTAAGGCCGAGAAGTGGATATACACGAACATGATCCACGTGTTGAGTTTTCAGGCACGAACATGTCACATTTGTCTACTAAATACATTCACTTTGCTTCTTTTAAACTCTGTCTTTGTCTTCAATACGTCTTCTAACTTTCTTCTTTATCCATCGTCAAGTTTTGATTTTTCTCGTTTTTAATTAGGGTTTTAAAGAGAGTACTATAAGATGGCAACATACGCTAGACGAACATACTGTCTCGGGAGAGCGGACGAGGCGACTCATCCGGACTCCGTTAGAGCCACTTTGGCCGAGTTTCTTTCCACTTTTGTCTTTGTCTTTGCCGGAGAAGGATCCATACTCGCTCTAGGTTCGTAGCTTCTACACATATACAAGAAAATATAAAGTTTTACTATTTTGGTTCGAACCATGCATTGTCATGCATGTGTGATTTGAACTATATGTTTGTGTGTTATTGGACAGACAAGTTGTATTGGGACAAGACGTCTCACACGGGGACAAACACACCGGGAGGGCTAGTTCTGGTGGCGTTAGCTCATGCATTAGCCCTGTTCGCGGCTGTTTCAGCCGCTATAAACGTCTCAGGCGGGCACGTGAACCCGGCCGTTACTTTTGCTACTTTATTAGGAGGCAGAATCTCAGTGATCCGAGCTATCTACTATTGGATTGCTCAGCTTCTTGGTGCGATCCTTGCTTGTCTCTTGTTAAGGCTTACCACGAGTGGCTTGGTATATAACTCTATATCAGTCTTTATATAAATTAATAATCATGATAAATTAATAATGTTTAATACAAAATAAATATGCTTTTGGTGAATCTGATGTAGAGACCAATAGGTTTCCATATAACTTCTGGAGTTGGTGAGATACATGGGCTATTGATGGAGATGGTACTTACCTTTGCATTGGTTTACGTCGTGTACGCGACCGCAATAGATCCAAAGAGAGGGAGTGTCGGGATCATAGCGCCGCTAGCTATCGGGCTCATGTTTGGTGCTAACATGTTGGTAGGAGGACCGTTCGATGGAGCATCGATGAATCCGGCTAGAGCCTTTGGTCCAGCTTTAGTAGGATGGAGATGGCATAACCATTGGATCTACTGGGTCGGACCTTTTGTTGGCGGTGCAATCGCTGCGTTTATCTACGAGTTTATGATCATACCCAATGTGAATGAACCTCCTCACCATAGTACACACCAACCATTGGCACCTGAAGATTACTAGACCGGACCAAACCAGTCCAGACCAGACCAAGCTTCATGTGGAGGGTTCTTTGTTTTGTGTCAAGACTATGTTTTGCTTGTGTTACTGTTTGTTTTGGTCTTTTTCTATGCAACTTCCTATGTATAATTGAGTCTACACACATGTTTTCTTGTACTGAAAATATACAATAAAGATTTCTGTTATCTTCAACGACTTTCTCTTAGTTTTGTACTGGTGAGTTTGTGTTTCACATCACCATAGTTTCTCACGACACAACACAACACAAAAGGTTTTGGTTATGTTATGTACTCTAAAAAACCACATATTCTTTATTACAAAAGGACGAAGGAAAAAACCTCTACGTTGTGGGGAGTTGCTATTTAGGTTACAAAACAGAGCAAAAAAACAGAGCAAAAAAACAGAGCAGAAACAGAGCAAAAAACAGAGCAAAAACAGAGTTTTTTATCATGTGGACCTAGAAGCACTTATGCATTGAGAAGAAGTTATAGTCATGGTGATCATGAACATTAAGCTGTTTCAACCAAGAATCCGCCGCGCTTCGAAGATAAACTAACCGTTCTTGGTCACATGATTCTTGATTCCCCCACAAGTCTCCTTGCAATTTATATGTAACTAAACCAAAAGGAGCCAAAGGGAGACTCTTGGTCACTGTTCCATCATCACAACACAATGTTTCTTCTTCCATGGCTTTGTTCATCTCACCTTCTCCCTCTTCCAAAACATCAAAAAGTTAGATACTTTAACAACTTGTACCAAAGACAATGTCAACATAAGTATATGACATTTCTATGTATACCTTGGAAAGCTGAAGAAAGTGTATGATAACTAAGGAAACATGTCGATAAGTCTTTATCGGTCTTCTTAGATGGAATGGAGTATATCGGGTACCTAAACGCGCAACAAAAGTTTAATACTTTATCATCGCCGAGGCCTAAGAAAGACGCTTTCACGTCAAGCAACTTCTTTACTTACCAAGCAATGGCCATCCAACTCGCCGGAGACAAATCAACACTCCTTAGAGTCGATAAACCCGGATACTTCTCTGCCAATTCATTTAACTAAAACCAAAACCAAACACAAGAGAGAAAAACTCTTAAGTTACTTAGGTTCTTGTAGACAAGATAAAGAGAATGTGGTCACTAGAAAACCTTGGTGGTAAGAGGAACACGCAAATGCGGTTTAGCTGACTCAAAGTATTGGAAGTCAATGTAACCGAGCTTATCTCCATCGACTTCATAGCTCGAATCATCGGAAACCGAATCCCAAATCTTGCTAGAACCACTGCTCAATGACCTTGAAAACTTCTCAGCCTCACTATCATCACTCCAACATTCACTCTCGCAATCAATCACTTCACTGTGGTTCCTGTAATAAACCATAGAGTACCCCCTTAAACCCTTAATTAAAAACTTAATTAACAGTACTAGTTACAAAACTAGTTTTACTAAGTAATTATTCAATTACCTGGAAATGGATTTGTTAGTATATAGTTGAATGGCTGATAGATAAGGGACATAGTATTGTGTAACGGATTCGCCGTTGTTTAAATCGATTTTTGATCCGAGTCCATAAGCACTTAGCTCATCAAAACAGTCCCAAATATCACTAAGCTTGAAATATTCAATCTCATTTTTGCTATGTTGTTGTATCCACAAACTGTTTAAACCATTTTCATCATAGCTCTGGAAAATTAACAATAATGATCATGTGATTAGTGATGATGCTAATTAGTTATATTAAGCATACCGTATGGTATTATAATCACACATTTAATTGCAATTAATCGCTGAAAGAGACAGTTATCTAAATAGGATATACCTTGGTAATCTAGAATATTCAGAAACGTATTTTATTAATTTGATATTTTTTATATAATACTATCACTTTCGATAGACTATTTGCTGTCGCGGTTCTCCACGTGGCGAAACAAAACTTCATAAAAGTCTAAAAAATTGTCCTTACTTCTAAATTTCACCAATTAATATTTTTTGACAAAAATTAAAACTTGAATGAAACGAGATTAGGGGTTAATTAACAAAACTACTAGTATAAACGATTAGTTAAAAATCTGAGATTATGCTTGACTTGGATTCTATAGAGGGAAAAATATTACACCAATATAATATATATTTTAATTTTTTGGGTAATAACAATTAATTTTTTTACCTGTGGAAGAGAGAAAGAAGGAGGCTTTGGAGTGATTCCTCTAAGAAATATTTCAAGATTTGATCGGACTTTCGTTGACGACGAAAATGATGAACACCACCACATTATATATCCCTTCTTTCTTGTTCTTGAAAATTTTGAAAAGATTAACAAAAGAAAACACAGAGAGTAGCTTGAGAAACAGCTTGTGAGGGTTCGATGAAGTTTTTTAGGAGTTATGATTTGCTTCTATTTAATGAAAGAAAGAAAAAAAAAACGAACACGACCAAAAGCTTCTCTCTCTCTCTCTTTCTTCTCACTCTTATCCTCAAGACCTATCTATTTTAGTATTTTTTTAATTGTGTAATTAGTTGATTTGTTTACCAAAAGCTTCTCTTTTTTATTACCAAAAAAAAAAAGCTTCTCTTTTTTATTTTCTCTCTCCCACTTAAGATTTTATCGTTGTTGATTTTTTATTTTTTTTTTACTTTAATTAGGTTAATTATCATTAATTCTGTTAAGAAATTAAATCCAAAGCTAAAAGAGCTATACATAAAATACATTTTAACTCTAATTAATGACGTGTCATGTCACATGACTTGTGTCTGTGACCCTAAAGTCGTCGCAAAATGTGAACATTATTTATACTAATAATTCTGAAATAACCGGGGCTTCTAGCTCAGGCGGTAAAGGGCTCACAGCTGTGAGTTCTGCCTCCTGGGTTCGAACCTCGGCCACTGCGGAATTAACATGCGGGCTGCAGCGTTCCTGAAAATATTATGAACTCACTTCGGTGAGGATCAGGACACCAGGATTATCAAAAAAAAATAAAAAAAAATAATAATAATTCTGAAATATATATATTTAATGCATGAATGGTAAAAAAAAAAGAAGACAACGAGTGAGTAAAGTGTAGTGTAGTGGAAGTGAATGTAGTGATGATGTTCTGTCTGGACGCCACGTTTCTTGAGAAGCTGTTTCGATCTATCGCGTTTTGCTTCTCTCTCTCTCTTTTCTTCATTTATTTTTGTTTTCATCCTTATCTTGTCTTTTCTATTGTTTACTTTTACTTAATATAAATCATTACTCTCGAAATCATTGTCTTTTACAAAGTTTTATGAATTTATGCTCGGTTTTTGATTTGCAATTTAATTCGTTTAAAATTTTGTTGAAAAGTGGAACAAATCTACACGTGGGAGACGTGGTTTTCTTAGATCAAGTCACGTGTTGGGTGTCTCTTGTCGTTTTCATCATTTTCTTGCATTGTTTTTGACTTTTTTGTGGTTAAACATTTTGTTATTGGGCCATTCTTTTTCTTTGTGGTCAAACTTTTTTACATATATATTTATTAGGCCTATTTTTTATCATACACTTGTTGTGAGCAATAGGCCCAATATAATAAAATCGCCAGTATTTGAAAATCAAAAATGGAAATAACATAACTTGCAAACTCTTTTTTAGTTCTATTTATGACTGATTCTATATTCAGGTGGCTTCATCGGCAAATTTCATCATTTTCTAATAAGTATTGATGTGTTAAGACAAAACAATCGTTTGTTACAAAACCGTTACAAATATTCTATTAAATCCAGGTAAAATGCAAATAAACTAAATAACAAATTAGTCAACTTTTCCATCCAGAAATATATTTAAATCTCAGTTATCTATCTACTTTTAGTTATTTAATTAAATTTAGCATTAATGATACTTGAACCTACATAAAATGTCCATCAATGAGATGATCCTATAACTCCTTATCAATAAACACAATCACCAACAAATCAACAATAGACTCTTAATTTTTTCTAATATTTCGTCACTTTTCTGTCAACAATATATATTCTGCATTTTATACACTTGTTTTCTTTATTGGATATGAATTTTGTTCATTAATCATTGGCAAATTAAATTTATAATTAATTTTTAAAAACAAAGTAACAATTTTTTAAAGTTTGATCAAATATCATTTCTCCATGAAAAAATAATAAAATTCGGAAAATATATAAAATTCGACCGGTCTATTGATAATTAATGTAACCAACTATAAACTACCATACAACATTGAATGTTAGTAACGATAAGAAAATTGAAAAATTCACCACAACATCAAAAAAATTGGACCCCACTTGCTTCTTAATTTTTTTTCATTCAATTCTTCTCCCAACCATCTCTTTACTGTCTTCATAACTATCTCGTTTCTTGTTGATTCAAGAAACTAAAAATTCAAAGATTTAAAAAATCAAGAATAAATAAAATCTCAACATTATCTTGAAGGTAGAAAACAGAATAAACCAACAAATAATAGAAGAAGGAAGTGTTTGGTCCGTTTCATTCATAAAAGTTCATGAGAATAGAGACGAGTCCAAGTTTGTTATTTGTTCATGCAAAACTCTCATGACTTTGTTATACTAAACATTTTTCTCCCATGATTTTCTCCTATTTATATTTCATTCAATAATTTTATTTCCATACAATTTTTTTAAGTTCACACCTTTTCTATTTCCTCGACAAACCTTTCTTTCAGTTTTGTCTAATTGTAATCTTATTTTATTTTAAATTTATTTTCTCAAACCAAAAAATCCTCTGTATTTGTTACTAAATGGAGATAGAAGCAAGCAGACAACAACAAACCACCGTACCGGTTCCAAGCTCTGGAGGTAATTTTCCGGTAGGTGGTGGGTTAAGTCCGTTAAGTGAAGCTATATGGAGAGAGAAAGCTCCAACGGAGTTCGTCGGAGATGTTTCGGCGAGGCTTACGTGGCAAGATCTGACCGTGATGGTGACTATGGGAGACGGTGAGACTCAGAATGTTCTTGAAGGTCTTACCGGTTATGCTGAACCGGGATCTCTCACGGCTCTTATGGGCCCTTCCGGTTCCGGAAAATCAACTATGCTCGACGCTCTAGCCAGCCGCCTTGCCGCAAACGCTTTTCTCTCCGGCACCGTTCTTCTTAACGGCCGCAAAACCAAACTCTCCTTTGGAACAGCTGTTAGTTAAAAAAAATCAAATTTATTCAAAAAGTTGAAATTTTCAGACATATTTATGCATAGGTTTCAGGTGCAATTTGTCTTGGTATGAAATATAAGAATGTTCTTAGATTTGTATCTTACCAATTCAAAGCAACATTGTTTTTTACCTTTTGTATATTAACTAATGTAATGCCCTTTTGTCTGCTCTTTATGAACAGGCTTATGTGACGCAAGACGATAACTTGATTGGTACGTTAACAGTGAGAGAAACGATCTGGTACTCAGCTAGGGTTCGTCTTCCAGACAAGATGTTGCGGTCGGAGAAGCGTGCTTTAGTGGAGAGGACAATAGTAGAGATGGGTCTTCAGGACTGTGCAGATACTGTTATAGGAAACTGGCATTTGCGCGGTATAAGTGGTGGAGAGAAGAGAAGAGTCAGTATTGCTCTTGAGATTCTCATGAGACCTCGCTTACTCTTTCTTGATGAGCCTACAAGTGGTCTTGATAGGTAAAGGTTTCAGACAAGCTCTGTTTTTAGGGGAATCAAACATGATTGCTTGTCTTTTGTATGTGTGTAGTGCCTCTGCTTTCTTCGTGACTCAGACATTGCGTGCGTTATCACGAGATGGAAGGACAGTGATTGCATCGATCCATCAACCGAGTAGTGAGGTTTTCGAGTTGTTTGATCGGTTGTATCTGCTTTCTGGAGGCAAAACTGTTTACTTTGGTCAAGCTTCAGAAGCATATGAGGCAAGAAACCTTACCAAAATCAAACAACCAATCTCTGAATAAACCATGAAAACTAATCCAATGTCTATTGCTTATGAGTGCAGTTCTTCGCACAAGCTGGGTTTCCATGTCCTGCTTTAAGGAACCCTTCTGATCATTTCCTGCGATGCATTAACTCAGACTTTGACAAAGTTAGAGCCACTTTGAAAGGTTCTATGAAGCTAAGGGTACTAAAGCAATCTTACCTTTTAACTGATTTCAATTCTCTGCACGTCTCACTTGATGATTAACTTGTTACTCTACTTCTCAGTTTGAAGCAAGCGATGATCCGTTGGAGAAGATTACCACAACCGAAGCTATCAGAGTCTTGGTTGACCATTACCACACTTCTGATTACTACTACACTGCCAAGGCTAAAGTTGAAGAAATATCCCAATTTGTAAGTACTCTTTGCTCGAGCTTTTGTATGATGTTGGGACGAGTCACTGGTCTCTTATTTGGACCGTTTCCATCTTACAGAAAGGGACTATTCTTGACTCTGGAGGCAGCCAGGCTAGTTTCCTTCTTCAGACCTACACTTTAACCAAGCGATCCTTCATCAACATGTCAAGGGACTTTGGGTATTACTGGCTCAGACTTCTTATTTACATCTTGGTCACTGTCTGTATTGGAACCATCTACTGGAACGTAGGCACCAGCTACAGCGCCATTCTGGTATTTGCTAATATCATCTAATGGAGGCAACTTGAACTAAAGATTTTTAGTCTTACCTCTCACCATGTCTGTCGTTTGCTCTTTGTGAAATCAGGCACGGGGCTCATGTGCGTCTTTCGTCTTTGGCTTTGTGACATTCATGTCAATTGGTGGATTCCCTTCGTTTGTCGAAGATATGAAGGTTAGTAATCTCCTCCAACTGTTTTCTTGCTTAAACCAAACAGGCTTGTGATACTTAAACTGTTTGCAGGTCTTTCAAAGAGAGAGACTAAACGGGCACTATGGAGTAGCTGCGTTTGTGATAGCCAACACAATAGCTGCAACACCGTTCCTGATCATCATAACTTTTATCTCTGGGACAATCTGTTACTTCATGGTGGGTCTGCATCCAGGATTCACTCACTACCTCTTCTTTGTTCTCTGCCTCTATGCAAGTGTCACCGTTGTGGAGAGCTTGATGATGGCGATAGCTAGTATTGTTCCTAACTTCCTCATGGGTATCATCATCGGAGCTGGAATTCAGGTGCTTCCTCGACCACTTTAATCATATACTTCTTTTCCTTAAGCTCTTCTTGAATGTGTTCTGAGTGTACCTTTGTTTCAGGGGATCTTCATGCTGGTTTCTGGATTCTTCAGGCTTCCAAATGACATCCCAAAAATTTTCTGGCGTTACCCAATGTCATACATCAGCTTCCACTTCTGGGCGCTACAAGTAATAACGTTGAAACTGCCTAAGAAACATATTATAAGCTCATCATAATGTGATCATAACATTGCTTTGTTTTGCTTACTCTACAGGGTCAATACCAGAATGATCTGAGAGGCTTAATGTTTGATAGCCAAGGAAGTGCTTTCAAGATTCCAGGTGAATATGTTCTGGAGAACGTCTTCCAGATTGACATGCACCGATCAAAATGGATTAACCTCAGTGTGATTCTCAGCATGATTATCGTCTACCGCATCATTTTCTTCATCATGATTAAGACCAACGAGGATGTAACTCCTTGGATCAGAGGTTACATAGCAAGAAGAAGGATGAAGCAGAAGAATGGTACTCAGAACACAACAGTTGCACCAGATGGTCTTACCCAGTCTCCATCTTTGAGAAACTTTATTGCTACTCGAGACGTTGCAGCTCCCAGATGGTAGAGTTTGAGCTCGTCTAGTGTTTGATGACACTTCCAAGAAAGTTGACCAAAGCAAAGCCACCATATTTCACTAGGCCTGCAATATCAAATCTCTGTAATTTAAGAGCAAAGAACTTCAGTGTGTTAGTTATAGAAATATTGAAACCACGGATTTATCTAAAATAACCATAACTACATTTATATTCTACTTTGCTAGTAACAAACACCATCTTGTTGTATCATAGTTTGCATTTGTGCCAATACAACAGATAGATAAAGTTGTGAACTGCTACAAGCCTTGTTTGTTATGTTGACAGAAAGTCGAACTCTGACAAGTTTCGCATTTGGTTAACTTCATCAGCTTGCTTTAACACTTTCCTGCTTGTTTTCACTAGGGCAATGCAGTGAACATAATTTTATAGGTAAGGCGTGAGAAGCATAACTGGCCTCCACTAATCTTTAGACGTGACCAGACTCACAGCGCATGCTGTACTCATGAATCGCGATACACATGCCATTTTTCATATCTTTTTATTCCATCCAAGACGGGTCTAAGTCTAGGAGCAGTAATGCAGCTTGAACAGCAACATCCCTTCATGTCCATGACACATTCTGCACAGAATCTGAACCGGAAATTGAAGTAAAGCTTAGTGAAAAAAACGTCAAATTACCAGTCATTACCCATGAAGATCAACCTATGGTAAGTCATACAATATCGGTTTATAGAAATACAAAGATGAAACATGAGCCATAGTGCAACTTACAAGAAGAGTAGGTTGCAGTCAAGGTTAGCACAGTTCCGGTGTCTTAGTTCCTGAATTTGTGAATCACAAATATAGCATCTTGCAAAACTTGTGTCCACCGTCGTTTCCGGAATTGGTGTGGCTTGTTCATCCATGGTGTTGTTGCTGTAGGCAGCTGGTGGGAGAGAGAGACGAGAGTCAAAGACAAACAGATTTCCAACCCAATCAGTTGTGCCCTCTTCCTCAAGATAATGGGAAACTCCACCCTTCAGTGTATATAAGTTCTTGAAACCCCGCTGTCTGAAACGAAATTTGACTTTCACAAGAAAGTTATTTGGGAAAACATGTTTTGGAAATATGGCACTAAAAGAAAGTGGGGCTAGAAGCCATAGTGCTACCTCAAAACTGTTGAGTACACATCACAACGTATACCTCCAGTACAGTACATTAGTATATCCGTATTTTCTTTGTCAGCATTTATCAAAGGGTCTGAAGGAGCTTCCTGTAGTGTAGAAGCATAGTCAAAAATTATTTAGTGTTAGATATGTTTACCTTCAGTACTTCAAACTATGTAACCTACAGACGCGACTTGTCTGATCACTTAAATCTTAATCTAAAGATTGTAAATAGTTACTTTGCAGATGCCATAGGTTAGGACTAGTTGTACCTTCTCATCAGATAGCCCAAAAGTAGTGTTCCGGAAGCAATCAACTTCAGGTCTACATGCCCCACGAAAATGACCAACATCCCATTCATAACCTGTTCAAATCAAATGTCTATCACCTCCAAAGCCCAGTAGGTTTAGTTAAACCTGTGTGCATGACTCGAAATAAAGTGTATAACAACAACTCAAACACCGGTTAAAGTGATCATAAGAGATTGAATAAATACATAGAAATACCGTTTCTGACATCTAATAGTATGCAGCTTCTGCCACCACTTGAAGGCGATGATGCTTCATCGTCATCCGTTAAGTCCTTCAATTTATTTTTCCATTCAGATGGTTCTAAGGGTTTTGCTCGCATCGGTGGATCAAGTAAGGGAAGGTGTGAAATACCTCCTTCATACTACACAAACCAAAAGAAAAGCAACTAATTTCAAGTAATCTTACACAATGTCTCAAGGCATTGCAAAATAAATAACTTGCCTGCACTAAAGAGGGTTTGTTCTGTAGCTTCAGCTTAGGAAACGCATGGCCATTGATAGCAGGAGACATCTGAACAAGTATATCCGAGAATCTTTCATCTTCTTTTAACCATTCAACATATGCAAGAGCGTCTTTCGATGGTCCACTGTACTGCAGAAAACAAAAAATTACACAAAGTAAACACCAACAAGATATGTCATAGCTTGATAATGTCACACTATATGCACACATGAAAGCTATATCGATAATGCACACATCAAAACAGTACCTGAGCGTTGATTCCTTGTTCATTGAGATATATCCTACCACGTATATTCAAATCCTGGAAAGTGACGAAACAATAATAAGGAAAGATTCATAAATTATGAACTAAGGAGCTGATTTCAGAATCCGAACCTGTAAGAAAGAGAGGTGGTTCGAAATCTCAGCCTCTGGATCTTCGATTGATACGAACCGATAGAAGTTAACCACAACGAAATCTTCTCCTTCTTCGAGAGCTTCCGATTTCGGATAGCCATTACCTCTTCTATTTCGACACTTAAAGCAGAATGTCCATCTTCTTCGGCTAGGTTTCTCTGCGACGACGAGGCCGAGTCGATCTGGTCGCGAGAAACTCTGATTACAGAATACATATCTATTGAATCGTAAAGTATCGCCGGAGAAGAAGAAACTAGGCGGTGGAATCGTTAAGGAGAGTGAGAGTATTGTCGCCGGAGAAACTCCCATTATCTTCTCGCGGGTTTAGAGAAGGAGACGAAAATCATATTTTATGGTGAAAATAAAATATACGTTTGTTTCAAAGTTTGGGTCTTATCTTAAAGGATTTAATTAACAAAAGCCCAAATAAGGCCCGTTTAATTTATATTTGGCGGTGGTCAACCTTTTGACTTTATACAATAATAAATGAAAGTGATTTTCGTAAGGGATGATATAAACATGACGTGCGTGAAGCTTTGACCGTAATGTACTAATCTTTAAAGTCAACGAGATCATGCTCGTACATGACCAAAATCAGATATAACTTGGCGTTGACTTTGTGTAAATATCTATCTACTATGGTCTAAGTACTAACCCATGCTTTATAAATAGAAACTCTTTTCAATCTCTTAACTTAAAAGAAAACTCTCTAAAATGTCATCACTTCTCTATATTTTTCTCTTATGCTCTGCTTTCATCAGCCACCATGGAGCCACCACGGAAGCCGCCGTCGAGCCAGTAAAGGATATTAACCGTAAACGTCTAGAATCAGGCGTCAGCTACTACATCTTGCCTGTAATTCGCGGTCGTGGAGGTGGACTAACCATGTCCAAAACCAAAACCAAAACATGTCCGAAAACCGTTAGCCAAGACATGTACGAAGTCTCTAAAGGCTTACCGTTGAAATTCTCACCGTGGGACAAATCAAAAACCATACGCGTCTCAACAGATCTCAACTTCAAATTCTCAGCTAATTCGATATGGAAGCTAGACAATTTCGACGAGAAGACGAAACAATGGTTCGTTTCGACTTGTGGCGTTGCAGGGAATCCTGGTCGGACAACGGTCGATAACTGGTTCAAGATCGAAAAGTACGAAGATGATTACAAGATTGTGTTTTGTCCAACTGTTTGTAATTTCTGTAAAGTCATGTGTAGAGATGTTGGTGTGTTTGTGAAAGATGGGAAGAGAAGACTTGTGTTAAGTGATGTTCCACTCAAAGTTATGTTCAAAAGAGCATAACAATGAAGTACAAAGTGTTTGTATAAAAACGCCAATAATAAATCATGAATAAGAAGTTTCTTTGTTTCAATGCTTGTTTCTGAATCTTTATCTAGATCACAATGGTTATATGAAGAACATAGCAAAAAGCCATATTAAAGAGCATTAAGACATCAACTTAATTGGACAAAAACCTTAAAATCATTATCTGGAAAAACAAGAATCTGGTCGGAAGAAACACTACAAAAAAGATATGAGAGAGCAAACATATTTTTTTTTTTATAAAGATATGTAAAAATCAAAGTGCAGTTTCTTTGTCTTGCTCTTTTTTCACTAAGCAGAAGCTACTTTCTCTTCAGCAGCAGCTTCGAATGTCTCTCCACCTACAAGATCCGGGACATCATCGTCATCCTCCTCTTGTATGGTTGCAGGAGCATTACCTTCACCAGGAGCTTGCTTCTTGAATTGCTCCGCTAACTTCTTCAGATTCTCCATGTTGTCTGGTCCTGAAATAGAGAGATCAAAGCAAAAACATATTTCAAAAGCCTTTCATCAGGAGAAGAATATATATACATATAAAGAGGTTACATGTATACACTAGTACATACCGAGTTGGCTGATAATCTGAGGAAGGATATCTTGCAATTCTACAAGAAAGCAAACATGTTTTACACTAATCAGAAGATTATACAACAAAGAAGAAACAAGTACATAGAGATGAATAGAGTATCAGATACATACTCTTTGTCTGAGGAGAACCACTAACAACCCATGTGTTCGCAGCGACTGAAGCTTGAACTGTAATAACATTAAAAAGAAGAAGCAAATCATCAATACCAAGAAGACTTATATGTGAGAAAAGAGGCTTATATATTGGGCTGTTATATTACCCTTAGGGTTAGTGAACTGAATAACAACATCATCTTTAAAGATGTTAACTTCTTCGATAGCCGGGATCGAATTAACACCGATTCTCTTAAGAGTGCTTTGAAGCTTCTTATCATCAGTTGTATTGGTCTTGTGCACTGCCTTCTTCTTCCTACAAAGTACAAAAAAAAAAAAAAATGGTAATTTTGCAACATAAATACAAAGTTAAGATGCTACAGATTCAAAAATGCAATAAAAAATAAAAAGCTTATACCTTCTTACTGTACCCTTTCCTCCTGTACGGACAGTGTTAGCCATCTTCATCAACTTCTCACGATTCATCTGTTTGTATAAAAAGCCATAAAAAACAGTGAGAACAGAGAGTAGCGAAGCTTTTGTATTAACACACAGAGAAACTTAGAACACTGTAAGTAGATAGATCCAAACAAGTTTAACCTAAGTATCGATTCCTTATCGAATAAAATCACCGAAAAAACTAATCTCAAATCGATAAAGAAGAGGATACAAATCGAGAAAAAAAGCAAAAGTTTTTACCTTTGAGAGATTTGATTATTACGCTACTTCTTCTTCTTTGGGCTTCGAAGAGAGTAAAGAGATAAGAAGGAGAAAGAGATGACGCGGGCGGCGAGGGTTTTTGTCCCCTTTAAGTATATGCTTATTTTCGAAGCCAAGATCGATTTTTAATCCAACGGTTAATATCGTAAGCTCCACAAAATATCTTCATCTCTACCGTTAAAATCGTTTAATAATCCTCGTTAATAACAATGACCCATTTATTTCTTTTAAAGTATTAAAGCCTTTCAAGCCCAAACAAAACTGGCCCAATTCAAATCTCGGTACAGCGTACCAAACCGGAATCTAATCGTTTCAAAGCTTAACCGGAATTGGCACCATTGTTGCGTTTGTGGTTTCATAGTTGACCAAAATTTGAGAAAGAATAAGATAGCACCAAAACGCAGAAAGAAATCGCGTTTAAACAAAAAAACAAGATTTGTCTCTCTTTTACCGCTTCTTGTTCACAACATTCTCCAAATACCATTCATAAGTCTGTCTTAGACCATCTCTAACAGAGATTTTCGGTGTCCATCCCAAAGACGCGAGCTTCGAGCTATCCATAAGCTTCCTCGGCGTCCCGTCAGGTTTACTACAATCCCAAACAAGCTTCCCTTCAAACCCAACAACCTCCTTAACCATCTCAGCCAACTCCTTGATCGTTACTTCCACGCCGCTCCCTACATTAACATGCTCGAAACCGCTATACCTATCCATCAAGAAAACACAAGCATCGGCCAAATCGTCGACGTGCAAGAACTCTCTCAAGGGACTCCCGCTTCCCCAAACAACAACTTCTTCCGCGTCGTTAGCTTTAGCTTCATGGAACCTCCTCATCAAGGCAGGGAGCACGTGCGAATTCTCCGGGTGGAAGTTATCGTTGGGACCGTATAGATTCGTTGGCATACCGGATATCGCGTCCCACTGGTGTTGCAGCCTGTAAGCTTGACACATCTTGATCCCAGCGATCTTGGCGATGGCGTACCATTCGTTGGTCGGCTCCAAGGGTCCGGTGAGAAGAGCCGATTCGGGTATAGGCTGTGGAGAGAATTTGGGGTAAATGCAAGAGGAGCCGAGGAAGAGAAGCTTCTTGACGCCGTGCGTGTAAGCGGAGTGGATCACATTGGTTTGGATCTGGAGATTGAACGCGATGAAATCGGCCGGGTAAGTGTTGTTGGCGTGGATGCCGCCGACTTTAGCTGCGGCGAGGATGACGTGGCTCGGTTTCTCTGCGGAGAAGAAGGATTCGACTTGGGATTGGTTTGTGAGGTCAAGCTCTGAATGTGTGCGGAGGAGGAGATTGGTGAAACCGGTTTCGTGGAGCTTGCGGACTATGGCGGATCCGACTAATCCTCTGTGGCCAGCGACGAAGATCTTTGCGGATTTATCAGACATGAACGAACCTAACACGAAATTACTAGAAATCAAAGACCTAAGGTTTTTCTCAAATTAAATTATATAAATCATGTATACGTATGAGATGTTGTATTCAGACAAATGGGAGAGATACGATGATTTGGAGATTTAACGTACCGGTTTCTGTGGAGTCTGCCATTGTCGAGTCCATTAGCTCAGAGAAAAGGTTTCAACTTATTTGATAAACTAGGAATTTAGGAGGCCAGGCATAAAAATTTACGTAATAGAAAAAAATGTTTATCGATAAAAACAATGTGTAGTATAAAATGAAATAAAAAGATCTTTTTATTTTCTTTTCTTTTTCTTTTCTTTTTCTTTTCTATTCTTAATACAAAATTGACTTGAACCATCGGTTGACCCACATGTTCCCGAAAGTTCAGTGGTTTTATCTGAATTTTTAATAATCCAAGTTTTATATAAATAAAGACCGGATTGTCATATTTTTCATTGTTAAACGGGTCATATCATGGTTTCAAAACACTATGTAATTATTGTTTTTCAATGATAAACTTCAAATTAAACTTCGCGTTTAACGCGAATCACATGACATCCAAATTCCTTTTATCTCATTTTATACTACGCATTGTTTTTACCAATAAATATTTTTTTTTTATTCCGTAAATATTGGACATTTCTCTCTTTTTGGGTTTTAAATCTGGGCCTATAGGCCCATAAGCTATATTGTAAAGTGTCTACTTAAGAGTATTGGGTAATAAATTTTTGTTAAATGTCTTGTAAAGTTTTGTGTTTGTTTCTTCTGTAAATTACATTGACTTTGTCCAACAGGGATTCTTGGTGATGGATAAAGACGATATGCTAAGAGATTAAAGACGATGAAAGAGTAACATTGTAATTAGACAAAATAAACAGACAAAACAGAAGTCAATGCCCGAACCATACAAAAAGACCATTGTGTGCATGGTGCGTTCTTGACTCCTACTTTCCACTAAATATTACTCAAAATACAAAAAAATTACATAAAAAAAAACCTGAAGAGGAGAGGAGAGGAGAGGAGAGGAGGGAGACAGATATGCCCAGAAGAATAATGATCTCTTACACACTCTCTGCAAGGCATTCAAGGCAAAACACAAGTACTTACTACTTACTAAATAACTTTTTTTTTTCACTTCTCTGATCATTCAATTCAAGACTCTTTCCTCAGAAGAGCTTTTAATGGGCTGTCTCATCTAAGAAGTTGAAGGAGGATGACACTTCAATGTGGTCTTAATTTGGTGGACAGTGGTGCTGATGAGATTATTAACTGTCTGCATTGATTCCATATTCAATTTTGCTGACTGCAAACTACTAACCATTATCTGAAACCCAACCGTTATCAATGAACCACCTCCTCCTTCTCCTTTGTTTCCGTCTGGTGAAACAGCGAACCCCGATGGTAAAATGGGAAGGTAAGATGTGTCTTGACCATTCATTGCTATGTTCAATGATGGTAGATCCAGGGGAGTGTAGACCACGAGGGAGCCTGATGAGTCTATGCAGCTTTCTTGTAGAATTAGCATGTTGTTTTGTGTTGATGATGATGATGCATTGAATCCCTAATAAAGAATAAATACAAATCGGTTGAATCAAGAATCGAAAGATGGAGTATGGTTTTGAATGAGGAAGCTTACGCGAAGAACAGATATGCAGTTCCCAGGATTAGAACCGGTAGCAATGTCGATGTGAGCAACTTCTTGAACAGAGTTTCCATTTGAAAGAACATCCCACTATAAAAACCGAAAAAAAAAACAGAAGTTGTATTAACAATTTTTTAAAAACCAGATGATGTTTAATGCGGCGTGGTGGTAGTAGTACCTGATGCCGAGTTCTCTCATCTTTGAGGAAACCGAAAACGTTTTGTGGAGAAACTGGGAGCCAAAAACTGGTTGATGCACATAGAACCATCCCATTTGGTTCATGTCGGCTCTTACGTGAGGTCACATGGATTCCAAATTCTTCCAGTCCAGAAACAACGGTCGATCGAGTGTTGTTAGATGTGCCAACACTCAAGCAGAAGTTGCTTACCATTCTTTGAGCAAGTCTCATTATACTTATCTTCCCTTCCGACGATGGAACCACTGAATTGATTTGATGATTAAGTTATTCATGGGTTCATGAAGCTGATTGATTAAGATTCTAGACCTTTAAAGTTTAATTACCTCCTCCGAGACCACGGGATGATGTAGCGGGTTCCATTAGACTAGTAATTCTCTCACACATTCTTTGGAGTGTAGTGATCCAACGTTCAGCTCCAAAAGCTAATCCTTTGTGAACAATATCCGCAAACATCTCTGGAACCGGTTCTTGCTCCTCGATTTCAACATGTTCGACCCAAGTAACCTGTTGTGTATATTTAAAAGACATAATCAAATCATTTGATTTGACAGACTAAGAAAACAAAACAAAACAAAACAACAAATAATAAGTACATTACCTTAGAATAGCCATTGGACATGTCTTGAATCAAACAACCAGAAGGATACTTGTGTGACCGAGAATGAGATGTAAACTGAGAAAACTCATAGGACACATTAACAATGGCCCAAGTTCCGTGTTCTATCTGCTGAGAATATCTTAGCATGCAGAACTCACGTGTTGCCACCAATGGCGAAAGCAATTGAACCTCTTCAAGGATCTAACCCAAGCCAAAACAAAAGTTACTCAAAAGCTTCACCAAAAAGAAAAACTTGTTTTGTTGCAATATTAAGCGTTTTACCAAATGTAATGCATCTCCATGGCTACCGCGAGTTCCAGATGAAATCAAAGCAAGTGTTTTAGACGATGCAACGACTGATGGAAAAAGCTCTGCAGATTTGGCCTGCAAGTTAATGAAAATATCATTAGAAAAGCGAAAGCCACAAGCCAGCTTATAAAACAAACTTTGACTTGTGTTAGTTAGTTACTTACAGAGTCCATGAGCATGTCCACCAGCATTACACTGTTAATGAAAACAACACAAGAAGATCTAGATGCTTCAATGCGAAGGTTACGGTTCTTTCCACCACGGCTACTTGATCTTGTGAACATATTCTCATAGGTTTCAAGATCGAGAACATCTCTGCATCCATCGGTTTTGATCCATAGAGGCTCATCTGTTTGTATAAGCCTAAGCAACTCTTCCATAGATGCCACAGCAACATTGGTCATAAGAGACTTATCCATGTCCGAGAAAGCAAAGTTTTGTTGAGACGGTAAACTAGGGGCACCCATTGAAGAACAACTTCCTTGAAGAAGATCGAAATCTAGCGAAGGACCGCTATGAAACAGCTCTAATGGCGAAATGTGCATCGGGATTTGTAACGGTGGGAGATGAGACAGTGGTCTTCCCATAAATCTAGCTGCAATGCTTGAAACCCTTTCAAGCTGCATATAAAAGACAACATCAAATGTGTTAATAGAGACTCAAACCAAGACCGATCAAAGAAGATGTTGAAAGAGGTAGCAAGAACCTCTACTCTTAGGTGTGCATTTTCGATTCTTAGCTTCTGTTCATCAAAGTAAGAGTCTTCATTAACAGGAGAATCACCACAGTTTGGGCATATGGCATGTTTGATAGCTTCTCTAATGGCAATGTTCTCACAACGTATCTTATCATTCTCTTCTTTCAATGCACAGTTATCAGCTCTCTCATGTTGTGCCTACAAAAGCCATGTATTTTATTGTTTATTGTGAGACAGAACAAAGAAATAGAGAGAAAGTAAAAAAAAACACAAAACCTTCTTTTGAGTTCTTCTGTTTTGAAACCAGAACTTGATCTGTCTTGGAGTTAAACTAAGCTCTCTGCTAAGTTGCATCCTCTGTTTATCATCTGGATGTTGACATTCGTTGAAAGTCCTACAAAATACACAGAAACTCAACGATGAACAGAGAAAAGGAAACAAAGTAAAAACTGAGAAGAAGTGATTATACGATTCAAGGCGTTGGATCTGGTGAGGTGTGTGGCGGTGAAATCGCTTCTTCTTGCTCTTATTCTCAGTTTCAGAACCTCCATCGTGGTTTTGGCTGTCGTTGAGATACTCCATCTTCATTCAAAAGCAAATGTGTAGAAGAAGAAAAACAGTAGTAAACAAGGAACCTCTTCTACTACCCCTTTTCTAACCAAACAAAAGTAAACTTGCTAACTCTAGACCATTACACAACAACTGTCGCCATTAACACAACACATAGACTAAAGGGTAAATGAAAAGTTTCAAACTTTAAAAACAGAGCAAAAGATCTCTTTAGAGAGAGAGAGAGAGAGAGAGAGAGAGAGAGAGAGAGAGAGAGAAAAGAAAAGTAACGGAAGAGAATCTGAGAAGATATATTAATGGGAGAGGAAGGAGAAAAGACTAAAGATTTGAGATACGATCATAAGCTGTAATTACGTCTCTTCTCACTCTAATGAAGAGAGAGAGAAGGAGAGAGTGAATTGATCTCTGTGGGATTTCGTCTCGAGCCTATCATAAGCCGCCATTAGTGCTTTCTTCACTCCTTTAACATTCATTACAGATTCCAAAAGCTCGACTTTCTCTCTCTTCTTACCTGTCTCCCTTTAGAAATTGCGTAACTGATACTGATGGGTTCTTAATGGCGTTTTGACAGAAGAGAGAGAGAGAGAGGGATTATGGGTTTTAAATTCTCTTGCTTCTTTCTCCATTACTGCTTTGTACTCTCTCTCATCGTTTTCGAGGGAGGAGAGAGAGAGATGACTTAAAAATCAAACACTTTATCGCCGGAGAGTAATCGGTGGGTAAATCGCCGACGAGTTAAAACCGGTGACTTTATCAGTGTCGTGTAATGACAAAAGTCAACATTTTTTTCTTTGGGTTTTGCTGACCTCACCATCTCCCTCTTACTTTTTATAGAAAAAAAAAATTAAAGCATACCATTAACCCAAATTGGGTAAAATATTCTTTTTACTTGTACAAATTGGGTAATAATTTTAGGGAAAGCACATATTTTGATATCCCAAAATCTGCAACTACCATGTAAATCTATAGTTAATACTCTTTAAACATACCAAAAGTCAAGATCTCTGTTTTTCTACAGTTAAACTAATAGTAAGAGAGTACATGACTGTTAAGTGATGAAAAGGGACTCACAAAGTAGTATCTATCTCTTTTGTTTGTTTTCATTCACTCCACTCTGTTTGTTCCTCTCTTCGTTTGCGTTTGTTTGTTGTTGCTGTTGTAGCCTCATACCAGTCTCCTACTCTCAAGGCATTTGACATACACATCACTGCTTCTTCGATACCTTCTCTCTCCTCTGGATGTAGATCCTCTAGTGACAATGTTGAAGCAATCTCGTCGAATTGGAGTATAGCAGCTTGCTGCAAAGGAAACAAACAAACAAACAAACAAACACTGGTATAAAGGAGGCTGGTTTCGTGGTGATGTGTGTATTAGTAGTAACCAAGAAGATCTGTTTACCACATTCATTATATCGGCTTCTAGACTTGTATCTCTGTGAAGCTTTGGGACTGTGATGCTGTTGAACCACTGCATATATTCGGTTTCATCACCATTGCCTCCTTCGTTTTCGATAATGTTTTCTCTCCGTCTCATCCATTCTTCGTCTGCTGTGTTCATGTCTTCTACTAAGTCTTCGTCGTGGTTTTTCTCGGTTTTTCTACGGGGAACTTCTCCTGGGATGACTTGGCATAGACCAAACTGCCTCATGCATCGATCTGGGAAGTGCCATTCTACTACTTTTGGACCAATCAGTTTTGTTCTTGACCTACCAAGTAGTAGATTATCTTTGAAGCTTTGTGGCACAATGTCAAGATCTCCTTCAAAGGGGCACCAACTAACCTAAAGAGGATTTTGTGGTAACAAAAGTTCATAAGGGATTAAGAACCGAGTAATCTATGAGAAAACAATGATTCAACTCTTACTTACATTTGATGAATCTAGATCGTCAAGCGCCTTACGATACTTGAACAAGTCATTCTTTGATCGACTTTGTTGCCTTCCTTTCCACAAAAGTGCCACTGGAAATTGACGAGTGGTTCTCTTTGGCCGGTCAATTATCAGGTGGAAGTAACTCCAACACTGAAGATAGTTATCACAATTGGTTAAAGAAAAAACACCTCAGTCTTAAAGAAACAACAAAGAAGATAATACTCTTAAAGATAAGCATAACACCAAAAACCTGTAAGAGTGTCAAGCAACCACCAATGATACTTTGAGTGCGCTGAGAGGCATTACCAATTTGCCTATACAAGAAAGCAAGCGCCGCAGCACCCCAAGCGTATTCTCCAGCTTTCTCAAAGTCCTCAAAGAGAAAAAGATAATCTACAGAGATCTTACTAGGATCCGTAGTTGCAAAAATCGTGCTCCCAACAAGATATATAAGGTAAGCACGTGTGTGATACTCAACCTCTTTAGTCGTAGCTCCCTTTGGACACTCTGCGAAATTCTCCTTCAACCATTTTGCAGTCACTCTATTACCGCTCAGTTCACTTTTCGGTAGCTTCCCTAAAAGCCTCTGGCATACCTGAGAAGGGTCTTCGTCTTTTTCCCTGACGCAAACCACAGGCTTCCCATCAACAGCAAGACCGAGTATCAACGATACCTCGTCGAGAGTCATTGTCATCTCGCCACAGGGGAAGTGAAACGTGTTGGTTTCTCTTCGCCATCTCTCGACAAGCGCAGAGATAAGAGAGTTGTTCAAACTTATTGATCCTATAAGCCTAAACCAACCAAAACCTGCTTTCTCCACCAACTCTATCTGCTCCTTTGTGAGCTTCCAGTGATGAAGCAATGAAGTTCGTTCCTGGCATCTAAGCACACCTCTCTCCTGCAACAACAAAAACAAGAAGTCAAGAGCTGTTCAATTAAGAAGAAGACAATTCAGACAGAGATTGAAAGTGAGGTTACTACTACTACTACTTACCTGTCCTGTCAAAATAGCAGAAGACACGTGCTTGTCTTGCTCGTAAAGGACAGGCATGTTCACCGATGCGTGGTTTTTACCTGATTCATCAGTGACAATGGCGATCAAAATTAGGGTTTCTGAGTAAAGCGCGAACAATTCGATACAACCATCGCAATTGCTTTCTGGGTTCTTCATATAACTACTCTACGAGCTTGTATCTAGTTAAAGCGATACAATTACAATAAAAAGGGGAACACTTTAGGGCTCATCGGTCTATTTTAGGTTTGAAACAGAGACAAACTAGAACTCCAAGCGTGAAGAAGAAGAATATACATAACCAGCAAAAGGAAAGCTTACAATTTGTAAACGAAATCAGACGAGGAAGATCGATGAAGCTTGCTTCGGAGAAATTTGAGAGATCTCGCCGCAGAGAGTGAAGAATCCTGCTTTGGGTTAAAAACTATTTTTTTCCTAAAGATCGTCTTTTTATTTAATTCTTTTTTCTAAACATTATAAAAAAGTCCTCTGGATAATTTGTAGATATCACTCAATGTCAATAACTTACTTTAATTTCAACAAGTTTTGATTGAAAATTCACAATACAAATTCTATAAAATGTAATACTTTCTCAAATCATATCTCCTCCATTTGCTTTTGGATACATATCAAAGTAGTGTAAAATAGCAAAAAAATAATATACTTTTATTGAAGAAATATATTGTTATTACATTAACATACAAAGATCTCTCTCATGAAAACTGACCGCCAAGCTAATTCTTCTTCCTCAGTCCTCACACACACAACAAATAACATAAGAGAGATCAGTTCATAGAAACAGGGTGGCAAGTATAAAGCCATAACATGATTTTGCAGGCAGCCAATGAGAAACCACTGATTCTTTTGCTCTATAAGATTTACACATTTCTCTATCTTTGGTTGGTCTTTTTTACTTGGTTTGATATGAATCTTTAAACAATAGGAAGCTGATACTCATCTGGTTTCAACGCCAAAGCGAAATCAGGCAGTGTTGGTGCTGTCTCCATGATTCTGTTTATCAAACAGCATCAACAACATAAGCATTATATGTGATAATGTGAAAGAAAGAAACGTTGCAAGTCTGATAATACTCACTTTTCATAAGAGTATAGGTCACGGTTTATCCTGACTTTACTCGAAGTATCTTTCGGGATTTTCTCTGTTAGATACTTCATTGTCCCAAAAAGTGGTGGTGTCCTGCAGACAAAATATCATAGATCTTGAAAACAACTGCTAAATCTGTGACCAAATGAGCTCGGAATAAAACCGATTTGAAATGGAGAAAGAAACTACCTTGACGTAGGTGACGAGGCGTTGAATCCTTCGGATGCTTTCTTACTTTCTTTGAAACACTCATCTGCAGCTTGTAAAGCAGCAACTGCCATGCCGTGTGATTTCTCCGTGTTTCCTTCGTCAAGAATCAAACCGTGATAGTAGTAAGCCGCAGCCTGATTACAAAAAGATGACAAGACATTAGAAATCGCCTATTTCAGCTCATGTCAAAGACATAGACTCGGTTAAAAGACTCTATGCTTCAGCTCAAAACAGTACCTTAGCTTCAACATACTTCCACTTAACAAATAGTCTATGCTTTTCTCCCCAACCATTTGCTAATGGAAGATTCATTAGATTATCTTGTGCCTGTTCAGCAAACACCGGCAAACAATGGAAAACATTAATGAAAATATTCCAAACAAAGTGGATAAGAGTAAGGATTTTACCTGCTGCCAGTATTTAACCATTTCACATGAAAGTCTTCGTTTTACTGCAAGAGTGGCCTTTGAGCTATCAATCGCCATGCCCAGTTGGATATCAACTCCCTACAAATCAGCAACTTCAAAGATGTTAGATCCTAAGAAAAAGAAAGAAACCACGTATATCGATAAACTTACTAAGATGATGTGGGCTAACTTAACCATATCCATTAAGAAGAGAGGTTTTACCTGTCCTAGTGCTTGCAAGCAAAGAGCCCGTAGAACTCCTTCCGCTAGATCAACCGGTAGGCTTCTCCTGCAGAAGTTAGCAAAAAAGGATTGTGACATTAAGTTCGATTCAGAATTATGAGCAGGTAGAGCGAAATGACATTAAATATTTTGTCATCTATAAACCTTTGCTCAGCAGAAAACTGAGGGAGAACATTTTTAACGGCACAGTCAAGATATCCAGCTGCTTTTAAGAAGATATCAATCGAAGCTCGTCGGTTTTCTATAATGCAAGAAACAAACAGACTGTTCAGCGTGAGTACAAGCAGTCTCCTCATATAGCCAAAGATAGATGAGAAAGATTCTCGGAGAAGCCTAACCTTCTGATACTTTCGGATGGTTGTAGCCATCACTAAACCCTCTAGGAAGAAGTAGTAAATTGGCTTGTGACATTTGTAGCATTGCCATAAGATGCAAAACAGACAAAACTTCATACCAAATGTTTGACATCGCCGTTTCCTGGTTATAAGTAAATGTGTTAAGCTTTATAATGACACTTATAGAAAAACTGCTATGATTCACTCCAAGTAAAGTGAATCACCTCTTCTTCATCCTCCTGATTTACCCAAGTAAAGTGTACTTTAAATTGTAGATGGCTACCTGAAGAGAATCACAAATACTGTCAGGTCAGAACAAATCTCTGTAACCAAACCGATCGTTTTTTCTATTAACACACATAATAGTATAATACCATCTTTCGTTAATCCCAAGATAGCAGGAAGATAATCTACCAAAGCTTGATGGAGGTCAGAGATCGTTGAACCTCCTGCCAAAGAAACAATCTCCATTATAGTCCTAAACAGTAGAAATCACAACAAATATATATATATATATATTTAGAAGGATCTTCTCCAACATATACATATATACCATGTTGTGTCTTTCTCCTGGTTCTTGTTATTGTAGGACCTTCTTGATTAGCCATCACTACTATACGCGTTCTCAAAGCCGTCAAGCGCTCCACTAGATTCTTTGGCAATTGATCACCAAGTGCCTCCGAAAACTCAACGTGTCTCGGTAACCTTAAACCGGGCACATAGACCGAAACCTCGCCTATGCTTGTTGGCTTTCTTCTGTTCCCACCAGAGTCTTTCGGTGTTGATGCAAAACATCCCATTTCTTCTTAACCGAGCTTAAAAAAAGAACTCTACAAAACCAAAAAAGAAAAATCTAAACTTTAAGTACCCAAAATACTAATAAAACAGCTCACAAGAAATCTTGTGATGAACAAAGAGAAGAGAATGATTCTACATAGAAAAATGCAATAAAAAGAGAAAACTTGATAAAAATTAATGGCCAACCAAGAAAAACAGCTCAAGCCCTACCTCCTCCACTAGATTCATAAGTATAAAGTTTAAACCAACAGCTCACGAGGTATCTGCCATTACTATACCATCTTTCATAACTAAACGTGACTAATAAAAATCTACACGAATCTTCACAATAATCTTACTTTTAAGACCAAGTTCCAAGCAGATGCAAACAAACAAGAAAATGAGGTTGAATTATTCTCACTTTGACCTTTATAAATCAGATTGTATTGGCGAGAAAGATGCTATATGGTTTCCTACAAGAAAGAAACATGTGAGTCACTGATAAAGCACGAAACTTTAGAAACAAAAAAAGCGAGGATTGTTAAACAACTTTGGCTTGAAAACCAAAAAGGGAAGATTTTGAGTAAAGGGTCACCAAGACTTATGCTACAAAATGTGAAAAAAATGTAAGAAGTAATCATGGAAAGGGATGTTTTTATCATATAGTCCCCAAAAATTAACTTTTTAAATCCGTGTATTAAAAAAAGGAGAAGAACCTTAAGCAAATTCGGCAAAAAGTAAATTCGAATTGTTCAATAAAAATTAACAAGTAGATTCTTCTCACCGAATATATATGAAAGATCGCTCCTTTGAATTGAAGCGAGAGTGGTTTATTACAGACGATTCGTATGAGGGTTTTTTTTCCTCTGTTTGTGTCAAGTTGTGAGAGAATACTTCTTTAAAAGAAAAGGAGAAATATATTGGGTTAATAATTTCAACTCAAGAAGAAAATAATGCTCTTGTCTAGTACCTTACTATTCACTATAGGCTTTAGCTAATTACCAACATACCGCATAAATATTGTTTTACTTATTTAAAAAGATTTATATAATTTCAAAAATTTACAATGAAATGTTTGACATTTTTCATATGTATCATATCATTTTGTAAGCTAAAACCTAAATCGAATTTTAATTTTTTTCCCCTCGTTTTCAACATGCTTCTAGTAACCAACATGAACGATTTACAAGCATTAATCAATCATAATCAGTTTATATATGAATCATCAATCATGATGGGACAACTTATTTTGTTTCCTTTTGTGACTAGTATGATATGTTAGACTACCATCACAGACAAGTTAATACCATGTCTTAAAGCAATCTTAATTTTTTATGATTATTATTAATGCATTTTACATGTTAAATCATAATGATATATTATCCTCTGAGGTATATAATCCCTAGCTAGTGGATGAGATTAATGTCTAATCATATTAATTTTTGGACGTGTTTGCATCATTATATATATAGCTGTCCTTCTTGCAATGTCTTGTACTGGTTTTGATTCAAAGACACACGATTATATTCTAATTTTCTACATTACATAATATATCTAATAAGATTATTTGTAAAGTTTATAATAATTCATCGAAAAAGTAATACATCTCACGATCGACTTAAGTATAGATTTAATTATAAAATGAATATGCTGAACGTATCAACCAACATTAATATCTCAGCTTCCATATTGCATTACTTGTTCTTTTTTGGGTTAAACCCGGAGATTCTGGGCCAAAATCTATAATCCCTAGTCCGCGACCAGCCTTTGATAATACCAATTAATAGCGTAAATCACCGATTCCAACGCGATTCGAATTCAGAAACACAACATCACTAACGACTGCACTTGACCGACTGAATCAACCCGTCGTTGGTCATTACCGATTTTTTGTCGACAAACAATCATTCATTTTTTTAACTTTACAAAAATATCTTAAACGTCCCTGTTAACATTTAAACCATATTTTCTGTCAATTTACATGGTTTGTGAATCTACTAGTAAAAGTGTAATATTAAACTAAAAAACAGATATTTGTTGTTACAAATAGAATATTAATTAGCCAAAGGACAAAGTACTTAAACCGGCCTAATAATAATAAAACGTTACGAACTAATTATAAGGTGTATAGACACTCCACGTTCAGTTCGCATTTGTTCGTCAATGTCCTGTAATAAAAGGCGCCGGTGACTACTATTAGTACTATATAAGGAAACTGCCACTGATGTCATTATCCACGTGGCAGCCTCGCTGGATTAAATGAGGTAACTGTTTTTTTGGCGGGCTAAAACGCAAAAGTACCAAAACAATTAAATTGATTTTTTTTTTGGTGGGGACCACGGGATAGGTGTCGATAATGGGGTTGCTCTCGTGGCTGTTTATCACCGTCACAGTCACCGTCCAACAACGGTCTGAAATACTTTTATAAAGGCTTGCAAGGTGGTTGATGACGACACGTGTCTTTAATCATTCCGTTAGGTTTAAGATATCTTCTCCTTTTTTTTCTTTTTTTTTTGCTTTTCCGTTTCGTCTACGACTCTTTTCTCTTATATAACAGTTTTTTAATTTTGTATGATTTGTAACCAACAAACATTGTATGGGATGCATAAATAATCTTTTTATATGGCCCGGCCCATCCCGTCAAAAAGACTTTTCTGAAAATATTATATAGTAAGATTAATCGTTTAAGAGGGTCTTTTAATGTTATCATAAAAAGGGTCTTTTAATTAAGGTCACTCATTATCTCCATAATTCATAGCATTTCTTGTTTTGCCTGCTGCCTTCTGATAAACCAATGAAATACCAAAACCGGTTTAGAAAAATTAAGATCCGGTTTTCTTGTGGGTATTGAGAAATTAGAAGAAATGTTATAGGTTTTATAGTTATGATTTATAGGATTTGTTTTTGACTTCCTTCCTAACTAACTCTACTTATTTTCCTACTAAACTTCACCAATAGTTAAATTTTGGTTTCGTTCCTCCGCACGTGTAAGTGAGCTCTAAAGCAAATTGATTATGACATACCTAGCTAGGATTTAATTGATTAGTTGATTTGATTATAAGCTATATTTCATGCAATCCTTAAAAACAACCTATAAAGAGTTTTGTAAGCAATCCCAAGGAAGTTTAAAGTACAACATATATATATCACTTTTTGAGGTTTTTAACTTTATTCAATCTCTTGTTAACTAATTCGAGTTCTCTTAAGTTATGTAGGACACATGTCGAAAGTGATTAATTCAAATCTCATGTTTTGATTATAATTTTTAAAATGTTATTCTATGTTGTAGACGGGTGAGAGTGCCTAGTAATTTATATAATATGCGACGAATTGTCATAATATTTTTTCATTCATACAAAGTACAAAACCAATTAACTAAATCAAGACATAGACTCGTTTTTAGGGTTTCCACACTGGTCTGAATTTAGTAAAAAGAACATTTGGTTAGGTCTTAAAGGTTAACGGAAACATATATCCATGTATTATAATTTTTGATTAATTATTTCATTAAACGTGAGCTGCAATTAAATCACAGGTCCCCAACATCTTTACCAAACTCTCTCCTTCTCCAACGGTCTTCATTCTTTTTTAAAAATGTATTTATATTTTTCTCTTTCTTTTTCTCACTTTTGTTTTACTTTATTACAACAAAAAAACCTTTAACAATGGATTGATATTTTCCAACCACTCGTGGCCTAGATTATTTCCCATCCGATTTTGAACAATGTTCAAGAAGTTGTACATATATATTATATAGCTTTGCAGAAGATAATACTACGTACACAATCGTAGATGAAATATTGGTGGCTGAAGTAGAGGGTTTAGGTTAGAAATAAATAAATATATATATATATATATATTTTTAAGATAGTAGACGTTGAAAGTTTAACGAAAAATCACCCCACCAAGCAATCTCTCCCTTCATCTTTGCTTTGTGCTCTATTAATCAACTAAAATAAAATAAAATTAATCACACATAATCATAAATTTTAGTGGAAATAAAAGTTATAAGAAATAAATGGATGTAAATTTTTATAATTGTTTTTTTTTAAAAAGGTGGATTACTTAAAAAGGGAGTGAGTTTGGTTAGGGAAGACGTTTGCATCAATCGCCGGTGAAAAACGTCTCTCCAAACTCTAACGAATCTTTTAATAATTCATTTTATATAATTTTAATTCCATCAAATATATATTATTAAAAAATATATAAATATATAAGTACATGTATGGATGCTGTTGCAATTCAGCTTTCTTCTTGTTCCTACATACACATCTTCTCTCTCATCTACATCAAAACCTAGCTAGGGTTTCTTAATCTTCTTATATCAACTTATATATATATACACACATATATTAATTAATACATCTCTCTCTCTCTCTATAAATATATATATATATATATGCTTATGTGTTTAACACGATCTTTAAATAAGAGAATGATGTGTAGTAGAGGACATTGGAGACCAGCAGAAGATGATAAGCTTCGTGAAATCGTTGACCAGTTTGGTCCTCATAATTGGAACGCTATTGCTCAAAAACTCTCTGGTCGTTCTGGTAACATTTTTAAAACATAACCTATGCTTTTAAAATATAATAAATATATTATGTTCTTCATTTGTTAATTTTATTTATTTATTATTTGATTATTAATTAGGTAAGAGTTGTAGATTAAGATGGTTTAATCAATTAGATCCAAGAATTAATCGAAACCCTTTCACTGAAGAAGAAGAAGAAAGGCTTTTAGCTTCTCATAGGATCCATGGTAACAGATGGTCAGTGATCGCTAGGTTTTTCCCTGGTCGAACCGATAACGCTGTTAAAAACCATTGGCACGTTATCATGGCTCGTCGTGGTCGTGAACGGTCCAAGATTCGTCCACGTGGGTTAGGTCATGATCGTGGCACGGTGGCTGCAACGACTACCGATGTGAATTATCCTTATAAATTCTCTCATATTAATCATTTTCAGTTTCTTAAAGAGATCATGAACGGGAAAATCGGGTTTCGGAATAATAGTACGACTAATCCAATTAATCAAGGTAATTAAATCAAATACGTCTTAATCTGTGTGATTATGTAGCTAGGTAGATGCATAAAGATAAACATGTGTATACACAATTATATTTTAAAGTAATACATATTGATAAAATCACATATTGTGAGTGAATACATATAAGAATATATATATATATATATGAATTAAAATTCATTTTATATTGTGTGCATATAGTATTAATATAGGACGATATATATCCTAAATTTTGGATATTGATTATTTAATTTGGTTAGGAGGATTAATAGACCAAACAAGAAGACCAATGGAGTTTTACAATTTTCTCCAAGTACACACGGATTCAAAGAAACCGGAAGTGGCAGTAGACAATTCAAGAAAAGATAAAGAAGAAGAAGATGTTTATCAACAAAATCGCGATCAAGAGAAGAATTGCGTTCCATTTTTCGATTTTTTATCTGTTGGAAACTGATCTGCCTTTTAGGGTTTATGTATATGTTAATTGAGTCAGTACAACATTAAGGTGGATCATATGTTAATTAAAATGTAGAAGTTACTCACAAGTTTAGAGCTCTTGTTTTGAGCCAAATGTTAAAATTAAGTATACCAAAAAAAAATAATTAGAGGAATTCACAAATCTACACCCTTTCAACCCCTTCTTCACAAAACTACTCCTAATTTAATATTTTCACATATTTACACCCTTTCAAAATTTTAAAAACTTGATTTAACCTTTAAAAAATTACCAAAATTATATTTTTTTCATTTGGGTTCGCTAATTAGTGTTTAGGGTATAGTATTAATGGGATAAGATTGTTTGGGTAGAGTTTATTTGAATTTAATTTTGAGTGTTTAGGTGTAGTTTTGTGAAGTATTTTAGAAATGGTGTAGTTTTGTGAAATGTAATTCAAATGGTGTAGTTTTGTGATTCTCCCAAAAAATTAAGTTTGTATACTTTACATATATGTGGATTTTTGGATGTGTTTTGACCATAGATACACAGATTTAATTATAAGTTACAACACCAGTTTATTTTTCAATTTTATAAATCGTAAGGGAAAATTTATTTATTCTTAGACACAATTCGTTTTACAAATATCATGATCGTCAAACCAAACTTAATCTAAACTCAAACTAACCAACAATATACCAAACTAGCCTAGTTTTGTTAATTTTATAATCATTCTTTACTATAGCTTTCATATGGTTTATTCGTAAGTATTGAGAAATTACTCTATCCGGATTGTAATTAAATTTGTACGTAATAAAAGGCTTTAAGACAAAAAAAAAACTACAGTTTGTGCAATTTATTTATAACCTTCGAAATCATTTTTTCATGTCTTGTAGGCTTGTATAGCGGTTTTAATTAAGATCAAATATGGAGAGTAAAAGGGGAAAATATGTCATTAGCGACGAAAAAATTATAAAATATATGCATCACCAAATTAATATTCTTAATACACTTATAATTAATTTTGAAGCAGACTATTTTGACGCATATAACGTGTGATGATGAGTTTTAACTTTTTTAGATAACTAGATGTCAAAAAACAAAAACGCTTTTGGTAACCTAATAGTTTTATGAATCTTAACTAACGTTTACAATAAAGATTAGTTTTCACTAATCGTGGAGTATAATAAGTTAATAACGGAAAGAAGAAATCGAGGTTGGAGTATAGATATGATTAAGTTGAGAGTAGTTATCATCCACCAAGAAAAGAAATATAATACAAAAAAGTAGCAAGCAAATCTACCTTTTTTTTTTGTCTCAACAAAAACATGAATAAAATATTTCGTTTTATTGAGGTGGAGATGAAGAACACACATCTTGACACGACTTATAACCATACTTCTTGTTTCCAAATAAATAAATTAAAAATGATGTCATAGTGATTGCTAGGGTTTGCTCGTTGAGTCATATATTTATGTCACCTTTTTGTATAAGATAATACGAAAGAACAACCCAAAAAGATAAGTAACTGTATTTATATACTATTTTATTATGAAAGATAATTACGTGAAACGTTGATTATTATCGTGTAAAGATGTTGAAATGAGTCAAATTTGGATAAGATTAAGACACCCGATAGAACAACAATGTTTTAAAAACTTTTGATTGGATGTCTATATTACCTGAATTAATATGAATTTTAGTGCATAAATATTGGGGTGAAAAATAATTTTCCTTCTGAATATTAACATGAAAGAATCACATAGGTATAAATCTATTATATAATAGCACAATACTCTCTCAATCTAAGGCATCCACATCATCAACATAAATAATTAAAATAATTCAATTAAAAATTATTTAATAAAACTCATTTAATATTTATAAAAGTCATTCAATATTAATAAAACTAAAATAAAAAACATTCAATATAATATTTAACACTAATAAAAACATGTATATCAACTTTCTACAATGAAAATATATAAGAAAATTCTCTTTTACACTAATTCTTTTTGGAATATATTACATATGTCCATTATCTAAAATTTTCTATCTAAAAAGCACAAAATTTAAAAGTTATAAATGATGTTTAACATTTATTCAAAACAATTAAAAATTAAGACTACATAATATTAGTGGTCATACTATAGTTAATAAATAAAAAATACGCATAGAAACTTGTGAAAATCAAATAAAATGGAACAAATCAAAAGATCTAAACCATTTAACAAAATGGGTGAGAGAAAGTATAGTTTAAAAATAAATAAATATAAATTTATAAAAGTTTAGATAACTATAATTTGGGAATAAAAAAACTCCATATATATACATACTTTCTAAAACTAAATGTTATTACCAAATATATGAAATAAAATTAAAATATTTAAGGAGAAAACAAAACATCATATAAAATCAACAATTACATATACAAATAATTCAATAACGTTATATATAGAGAATACAAAACAAAATATGATCCAAATTAATTGACGGGTTAAGATTTCCACGTAAAACCAAAGTAAACAACATACATTTAAGAATAAACTAAAACATCCAAACATAAGTTGTTCGTAAACAAAATCATTTTCATTAGTTTAGTAAAATAAAAAATAGATGGAAAATATCTAAAGTTAAACCATATATGTATTACAAAAACAAAAAACTTCATAAAACAAACCAAAACACCCGTAAATTCAAAAAATTATTTAAAATAACTATAATAATTAGCGAATATTTCGCGCAACGCGCGGGTTCTTTCCTAGTATTGTAAATATGAGACATCACTTTATTTTAGCTTATGAACATAGAGAATTACCTCATTATATTTTCACTCAATCATCATATATATTGAATTTTGTACAAAAAGTAATTATGCGCCAAAACATTGATTTTTCTTACTTTTAGTGGTGAGTAATTGATTTGTTCAAAATGGTTGAAATTTATGAGATATAAACATGATTAAAGATAATTATAATGGCAGACTTTAAGATGTTTATTTCATTTTAGACATTTAGACCAAAGTTTGTGGAAAAAATGATGAGTTTGTTTCAAGCGGAAAGATCCAATAATGGGTCACAAGGATCCCGGGTCACAAATATATTGTCAAATACTTTTGGGCTCTAAATGGACTATTAGGCCTTTTTAAGGCTAAAGTTAGTTTGAAGTACAAAGACAAAATGTGCCATTTAATTTTAGTCCATCCATTATAATATTAATGTCAAAAGATCTGACAAAAAAGAGATGTGACATGATAGACCTTTCCCATTTTCACAAGCAAAGCATCATTTTTCAATTTTTTTTTTAAAAAAAATTCAAATTATGTTTGAATAAATAAAAGAAACCAAATTATTTGAAATAATTATATAACATAGTCAAACTCTCAAATTGCATGAAACGTCCAACATATATAAATACAAAATACCTCATCATCATCATAACTAATTAGTGTATGGTCCATACCAAATGCTTCAATAAAATAATATATTAATGTGTGTTTATATATACAATTTTTACACAACCATGAGCTATTTATTTTTGTTTTAGAATTATACCAACAGTTGCATGTAAATATATTTCGTGTCACAAATAAAATAAAATTAAATTTAATACATAAAACGTTTATACTATTAAAATAGGAAACTTTTTAAATCAATATACAAAAATACTATACTTGTATCATCATCTTCATCACCAGAAGCCTGAAATCATATTCTCTCTCATCACTCTCTCTCTCTCCTCTTTCTTCTCCACCGAGATATGGCTTCCACAACAATCGGCGAACACATCAGACTCCGACGACGAGCTAAAACCCAGACAACTCCTCATCTCGGCGGCGGCGACGATGATCCGCCGCTAACCCACGTCGTCCCTCCGATTTCTCAACCTAACAACCTCTGTAACTCCTCAATCTCATCATTCTTTCTCCTCCCTCCTCCTTCCAACGAACCCACAAGGAAGAAACAGATTGGTTTCTCTAAAACGCCGTCGTTTCGAGGGATGGGTTGTGCCGCTAAATCAGCTCGAGAGGTTTCTCTCCCCTCCGCGATTCGCTCCGCTGCTGAATGGGATGCGAGGATTAGTAAGGATAAGAAGAAGAAAAGCCATAAGAAGAAGAAGATGATGAAGAAGAAGAAGAGCAAAGGAAGCTATGACGATGACTCGAATTCGATTAGGTTCTTAACCGAATCTACAGACGCTGATAACGGCGTTTGCGTCGCGATTCCGGACGTTTGGTGCGGTCCAGGAATTGGGTTCTCGACGGACGCGGTGGTTGGCCGCTCCATCGATCCTCTTAAAAGAAGGAATCTTCCGTCTTCGTCGTCTCGTCGCAAAATCGATTCAGATAAGAACAGTTATGACCAAACAGAGGTAAATTCGAAACCTTTATGGTCAGTATATGTAATTTACAGTGAATTTTTGGAGTATATTATAATGATTTATGAGCGTGTTATTGAATTTGTTTAAGCAGATTGTATAGTTTAGGCAGAGACTGTTTTGGAGTGGTTAGAGCTATAGCTATAGTAGTGGTTGTTGTTGTAGCAGCTCTATGCTATTGCTGGGGCCATGTTTGTTTATAATATTGTGTGTTATGGATTCTCTTTAGTCAATCACAAGGCTCTAACTTTTGTTGGGATTCTCTATTATTTAGCTTTTGTTTGGTGTGTGGATGATAAAGATAATATTTTATTTGAAGTGGTGGTCCTTGTTTGGTTACAGAATGGAATCTAATAATCATTTTGTCTGGCTTGGCTTTGGTTAGAAGATGGAGTTTTAGCTTGGTTAAGAATTTATGGAGTTCTTGGATTTTGTTTTGTCTGAGTTTTTTTTTTTTGTTGATTCAGTTTCTTATTACGGAACTGTCCTATTATGTAATGGTTTGGACAATGGTAACATAATGGTACAAATGTTAGCAGGGTTCTTCTATTGTTACTAGGCGGTTTCGCAATCAAGAATCTCAGTCTCGCGCTTTATTGAACTCTGATTCGACTTTTATGTCATTATCACGCGCTGAACCAACGTTGTTCTCAAGTAGATACCATGGCCATCGTCGACGCCCTTACCCGGATGATCTTACAGAGGTAGAAATTTCATGCTAAGAAGTTGTCCTATCTTTATTGAACGGCTAATATCAGTGAATACGTTGAAGAAATAAACCACGCAGCTATAGTGTAGTCATGATTAAAAAATATGCTGTTGTTCACTGCAGATGATGATGCTCCGGAATGGTTTTGTAATGGGAGGAATAACAGATTCGCGCGATAACTTCCACAACTTGAGGCTTGATGTTGATAGTATGTCATACGAGGTATGTTTATGAAAATCTCATGAGAAAAGAGATTACAATTTCATCTTCTCAACTTTGTTTGAGTGTGTTTTTTTCGATCTACGCAGCAACTTCTGGAGCTTGGTGATAGAATTGGCTATGTGAATACTGGACTAAAAGAGAGCGAGATACATCGTTGTCTTCGGAAAGTCAATCCATCCGTATCACACACTCTTGCTGATATAAAATGCAGCATCTGTCAGGTAAAGTCTAGACATGAGTTTCATATTGATGTTTTTAAGATCAAGAGTTTTACATCACAGTTTCTCATTAATGTTGACGTTTGGTGATAAACAGGATGAGTATGAGAGAGAGGCTCAGGTTGGGAAACTGGACTGTGGACACAGCTTCCATGTCGAGTGCGTGAAACAGTGGCTAATAAGGAAGAATGCTTGTCCTGTCTGTAAGAAGACAGCATATGTCAAGGCTTAAGAGAGTTTGTGTGTCTTTGTCTTGTTTTTGATTATCTCAACATCCTCATTTTTAAGCCATGTGGCTCTTGCTGTATAGATCCAAATCGTTTGATACTTCATTCATATTTGTTGTTTTGTGATTTAGCAGTCACTATTATGTGTGTTTAATCTTACTTTCCTTTCTTGGGTCTATTTATATGATTGAAATACTATTTTTTATCTCACTTGCAAGAACAACAAACTGTGATTTAGTGTTTGGGTACATAGTGAAAGAGCACATAACATAAATCTTAGATTTCTTATTCAGACGAGTTTTACATGGAATTAAAGCATTTAAACATCTTTGAAAACCATATAATATGAATCCTTATGTTACATAAAAGCAAGAAGAAGCCTTTAAGTTGATATATTGAATGTAGATAAGCTCTGAGATTCTTGGCAATGTATGGAAACAACCAGTTTATTGCTTGCCGTTGGTTTTGCCAATAGACGTGAAACTCAATCTACGAATAATCAGACAGCAAAAAGCAACCAAACTTGTCAAAATCCGGTATGCAACAGATTCAAATCTCAAGTACAAAAATACAAACTACTTACTTGATTATCGGTTTTCGCTGTTGCACTGAAGCTCTATGCGTCACCTCGGGCTGTCGCATTGGAAGAACCTTTAGGAAAAGAAACATAAATCATACATGAACAAGATCAAGAGACATGTTTTAGTTGAACATAGATCAAGAGAATAGTTTAAGTAAAAGAAGAACCTCGAGTTCTTCCACTACTTCAATGGAGAATGGTGAGCCATTTAAAGTAGTGGAATCCAATGAATGTAGAGTTGCATTAGCCTCCAGGATTGCGTCATTTTTTGGAATCTGCTCTATGACTTGGTTTTCAGAAACGTAACTGTCTTCAAGCTCTTCAGTTTCTTGACTAGGAGCTGCTTGAGGCGTGGCTATCTTCTCTATTGGATGACTCTCTGGTGCATCTTTACCGAGGACAACAACATTCTCTGGTGGACCCGTAAAGCTGGGATTAGCCTTACCGTTTGTACAATAATCTTTCACAGGACACGAATAAATGGATCCAACAGATGGATTCGGGCTCCCTCCTTCACAGTTCTCTACAGGCGCTGAAACTGCAACATGTTTAGAGGTCCTTAACTGATCGGTGAGTGTTTCATCATCTCCCCGTTTTCTCTTTTTGCCATCTTCTGGACTGTTGGAACCATTTTTACTTTTAGAACTCGCTTCATTAGTAGTAGTAGTAGTAGTAATAGCTGCACTTGCCGCAGAAGAAATCATATGCTCTGAACGACGTTTGCTGTCCCATGTTCCTTTTGAGGCATGAGAAGGTCTTATTCCACCAGGAAACACAAAGCTTGGTATGCTTCTTCGCTTTATATGGCCAACACTAATCTCCATGCCGGGAATCCACAGCATGTAACCGTTAACAGTGTGTTTAAACTCCTCAACGGTTCTTCTGATATCGAATTGCTCGCCTTCTGCTGCTGGAACTCCTTGTTTACGTTGGAGGCCCATGAAGTAAGAACAATGAAGTGGTCGGGATGTGTCTTGAAAATCATGTGGATGAGGGTGGCATTGAAGCATGTCATAAGTATATCTCTCAACCTATAAAAGTCAAACAATCAGTGATTTATACAGAATGTTTAGTATCAACTAAGAACAAAGAAGAGTTTCACCTTCAGTGTGAGCTGTCTGAGACGTGACTCGACCCAGCCTTTCCATTTTCTTAGATCATCGACATTTGCAGCAGATATGTCGATCTGAAGATAGTTCTTATAAGCTTCAAAGAATGCAAATGGCTCAAAAAGGGTATCCCAGTCAGCTTTGTTTTCTTCCATAGCCTGCAAGACATAAACCGATTGTAATAAGTCAATCACATCTTCATAGAAGACAAAACAATAATGACTATCTATATCTTACATCGCATATATCTTTGCCTCTCTGAAACTCTCCTATCATAATCCGCAATGTACTTGCAGAGACATTGTAACTAGAGTTCATACAAGGATAAGCGGGAGTAATGATGGGCATCATGTGCAACCTGTCCTTAGGGTTTCTTCTAGGATCCCAAACTTGAAGACCGAGGGATCCTTCTTCCATTGAACAAAGAAGGACAGGATTCGGCCAGCGCCACTGAGTGTAGACCCTGAAAAACCGAGACACTAACATATTTGGGAGGGCGTTAGGATAAAGCTGACATATCCGAGCTACAAGCAATGCCCAGTTTATACCGCCAAGAAATCCAGAGACCTATCAATTGTCGTAAAGAGACGACATTAGAAACATGATAGTCACATAAACGAAATTGAGTAAAAGAGCTTTAGAGAAGTATTCATCATACATTAGAGTATACTCCACGTTTTTTGGCCCAAAACCGCATGCATCTTAATGTTGTCCTGAAGTTCTGCTCATAAATGAAAGATAGATTCAGACTAAGCAAATCATAAGGATGAATTATACAAGTTACATAAAACTAAGAGATGTATTCATCAGTGAGTACACAAACCTGAATGTTAGGAACCAGACGCAAGATCTGGTCAGTAACTCTACAACCGTTAAGGCTTCGAACGGTTTGCTCATCAGCATTCTGTAGAATGGAATCCTGTGATATATCTAAGTCCTGCGCCATTAACATCATACAGGCAACACAGTTAAGATTCTTCCAAGAGATGCACTCATAGAATCAATTAAAAATCATGAACATATTGAAAACAGCGTAAACAAAATGAAACTGTTTGATTGTATATTCATTCAAATGAGCTTAAAAGAAAAATATTTTGCAAAATGGAATCTATTTCCTTGACATAACTGAGAGATATAATCCTCAACAATCAAACAATCACGTCATTGTAAATCCAGAAATTACCTCAGGTATAACCCAGAGTGGAAGTTGTGCATAAAGAAGATCTATAGAAAATCCATTAAGCTTGAATCCCATCAATGGAACATGAGCATCAGGCACAGGGTGCAGTTCAGTTACTTCAGGCATTTCCGACAACATTCTTTGTAACTCACCGAAGAAATCACCCTATTAGCAAAGATAAAGACGAATGTTAAACAAAATAAGTCGATAGAAGACATATTCAGAACAATGTATATATGTAAGAGGTTAATTAGTACATCTCTAGTTGCGTGTCTAGGTCCCACACATAAAGTGTCTATATCAGCACCAGGTCCATGTACCTATTTGAGGAAGTAAAACAAACTGTTAAAGAAAGCACCATATAATGAGCATGTGAAGACATGTGATGCCGATCCCCCAACACAGGAACATCAAAAGACTAAACAGGAGAAAACACAGCTGCTTTCATCAGCTCACTATGTTTCCTTTCCCTCTATACACCAAAGAGTTCACAATAGAAAAGAAACGAACAAAACAGAGATAATCTTCTATAGATCTTTATGGTTACCCCGAGCCGATAAGAACCAAAAGTAAATATCTTTGCATTGGCCTCATGAAGCAGCTGATCATTCAACCCTTTGGCGCGGCTGACTGTTTTAATCCATGTTTTTACAATCTACACACATAGAAAACAAAGACATTTATCATCTAATATTTGTTAGAAACATCAATGAAAAATCCATAAACACAAATTTATTTTTACTTAAGAAAGTAGTAGAAAAAAACCTGATCTAGTCTCCCTAGAACCTCCTCTCTTCTAACAGCTTCCTCCTTACTCTCATACAATCCAACATCTTGCAAGTACTGAACAACCAAGGAAACACAAACAAAATATAAATCAGCACAGAACTAAGATCCTACTATATCAACAAGAATCTTTAGCCATAACCAACACATAACCTTCTCAAGCTCTCTTGTCTTAATAACATCAAGCTCCGTTGGTCCTCCCAAAGAGATAGGTTCTGTAATACCAAACCTTTGCCCATTCTGCTGGACACTAGCCATTGATCTTACTTACCCTTGTTCTTATCCTTATTTTTTTTTCTTTTTTTTCTTCTCAATTTTGCAATCAGATGATAAGGAGTATAAAATAATTCCTTTTTTTTCTCAATTCAATGATTCTTTGCTACAATGTTTTGAAATAATAATGTAAAGCTAAAAAAACAAAACCTTGGAAAAGATTACAATCGAGAAGAAATTGTTGAACATACGGAATACAAAAATTCAAAAAAAAGGCTTAAAACTATGGAATCATACAAAAAGGAGCCAACGAAATCGGAGAAGAGCAGAAAAGTAAAAGCCTTTGATTCCAAGCCAAGAGCAGAAAAGTCTCGTCCTTCATCAATCACCCAGCGATCGATGTAAGCTGAAACCACGTACACGGAGACGATTTGATTCTTCCCTCTAAAACCGAAACTGAGGAACGAAGACGGGATCTCGTCCGGTGAATTGAATCGAAGGTTTGGGTCGCCGCAAGAGTCTCTCTTCTCGCGTGGGATTTTCAGACAATAATCTCTCTCGAGGCATCGTATCGTATATATAAAAGGTAAAGGATGATTTTTTAGGGGAGAGAAAGAAACCTGACCTGTTTTCCACATCCAAATCTAAACCCGACCCGGTTTTGTAATTGGGTTATTATTCCCTTTAAATTTAATCGACCTTTTTGTATTTGGGCTTAGAAGCCCATAATCGTTTAGCTATTAACTAAAAATAGAATTTAAAACATGAATAACAATATGTGTAGGGGCCAAAATGAAATAAACAGATAATATGGGGAGTTAAATTGTAAATTCTTGTTTAAAGCCTTGAAAGGTTAGACCTTGGCGCGACGGCGATTGCGACTAGTAATGGAGAATCCGAATCACAAACACGCGTCTGAAACGTTCACCGACGAAGATTTGGTATCTCCGGTGAAGAAGGCGAAGTTATCAGAGGATACGTCGGAAGGGGAAACTCAAGATCCGACCATAGACGGTGGTGAAGGAGACGAGAAGCATGAGATTTCCGGCGGAGAAGAATCCATAGCCACTATTACTAATAGAGCGGCGGAAAGTGAAGAGAAGAAGGGATTTGTCGTTGAAGCTGATGTAGCTGAAGATAGAGGATGCAGACATACAATGGAAGATGTTTGGGTTGTTTTGCCTGAAGCTTCGTTAGACTTCCCAGGGAAGCTAAGGTATTGTAGAGTACAAGGAATCACTTTTATTGAATCTAGTTTTGATAATTAGGACACAATTCAAGGCTCTTGTAAGAGAGAAATCCTAAACTTAGATAGAAGGGTCTTTAAATTTGTGGTATTTGATGTATATGTTGTGGTTATTGAAGGTGTGCACATTTTGCCATATATGATGGGCATGGAGGTCGTTTAGCTGCAGATTTTGCTAAGAAGCATCTTCACCGTAACGTTCTTTCGTCTGGCTTACCACGTGAGTTGGTCTGTCTTACTTGGTTCTGATTCATAATGTCTTTTCTTTGTTACAACATCAAAGACTGTTTTTGTGCAACTCAGTCTCACTTCACCTTCTTTCTTGTCTTCTTGGTCCATATGGTTTGATTGCTGATTCAGCTGGATGTCAAAGTTGCTAAAAAGGCCATACTTGAAGGTAGTAATAAGTCTATTCCATGCCGTCTTTATTATCAGTCCACTTATGGTAGTTGAAATCCACAGATTCTAAACTGTTAACACAACTTTACTAATCAGGTTTCAAGAAAACCGATGAATTGCTCCTGGAAGAAAGTGTTTCAGGTAGATTTTTTTATTCACTCGACACTTTCCTCTCAGCTGTATTGTGCATCTATGCGGCGAATGTCTGCTTTTATCTCAGCTCTTGATGGTTTTCCTAATAACTTCTCCATAAAAGCTCTAAGTTTGATCGAAATTTCTTGTTCTTCCTGACCTTTGTGCACTGTGCAGGAGGGTGGCAAGATGGCGCCACAGCTGTATGTGTCTGGATACTTGATCAAAAGGTATGACTGTGGTCGGGTAGCTCGTTGTTTGAAAGTTCAATAAGTTGACAACCATTTCTCACCATTATTCACACCTGTAGACTCTCCTCCTGCATCTAGGTATTTGTTGCCAATATTGGTGATGCGAAGGCTGTTTTAGCAAGATCCTCTACTGCAAACGAATTAGGGAATCATACAGAAGCATCTAATCCACTCAAAGCAATTGTTTTGACGAGAGAGCACAAAGCAATTTATCCACAGGAGCGTTCCCGCATCCAAAAGGTAAATCTATGATGAGCCAGAGTGGGATTTCTCAGTAGAATTTTGAGTACACCGTGATGTGTTATTAAACTTGGTATGCGTTTTGCAGGCTGGTGGTGTTGTAAGCTCAAACGGGCGGTTACAAGGGCGTCTTGAGGTTTCTAGGGCTTTTGGTGATCGTAACTTCAAGAAGGTAATGACCTTTCATGCTCTTGAACCTAGTTTCATATCATTAGCAACTCCAAGCATTGATCTTGAATTTGTATCCAGTTTGGTGTCATTGCAACTCCGGACATTCATGCTTTTGAATTAACTGAGAGAGAAAACTTCATGATTCTTGGTTGTGATGGATTGTGGGAAGTAAGTAACCTCTTCTTGTTGCTCTGTTCTCTTCAGAACAATCACATTCCTGTTTCATATTCAATATCTGCTCTCATATAATTTACGCATTGCATCTGTTTACAGGTGTTTGGAACAAGTGATGCTGTTGGGTTTGTTCAGAAACTCTTGCAGGTACAAAACTCCTCCACTTGTCAAATCTCTTTGTCCTCCATTTCAGTCTCTAACTACAGAAGAGCTGTGTAATTTTGCAGGAGGGCTTGCCTGTAAGCACAATAAGCCGACGTCTTGTTAAGGAAGCTGTGAAAGAGCGTCATTGCAAAGACAATTGCACAGCTATCATTATTGTTTTCAAACGTGAATGACTAGAAGAAAAGCCTGTGAACATCTGTTTTGTTTTGAACCATCATAGCTATCCATGGTTTTGTAGTCAATGGATCAATGTTACTTTGGATGATGGGGGAAGAATCAAAAAACTTCTATGGGCTTTATAAACCCTTTTGCTATCCATGGTTTTGTAGTCAATGGATCAACGAGACTCTATTGAAAGAAACATTGAGTATCCCATACGCAAAAAGTAGAGCTTTATAACAATAGTACATAACTGATCAGTTTACAATGAATGAAAGCAAATAGAACAATGAAGTTATGATCATTGTAAATTTAGGACCCCTCTAGTTTGTGATTAAGAGGGGGGAAATAAACGAATAATTCACCAACATACACCAGCATCAGTAATTAAATGACAATCTAACAATGTTTGTGGTCTCAGCATACCATCAAAATGGAGGGTGTAAGTAGGAACGAGGAAATATTACTACTGGAACTCGAGGTCGAGCTTCCTCTTCAGATGAGATCTATCGGCACTACAAAATGAATCCGAGGAAAAAGCCATCAAGAAACATTCAACACGAGGCAGCAAAAATAACCGAGGAAACCAACTGAGTCTAGTACTGTGAGGGGTAATTTACCTGGTGATGGTAGGCCGGTTTGGAGGCCGCTCAGCAAGAATGGAAAAATCTAGTGACACTGGTGCTTGTGGATCTTTCTCAACGTGAGACTTCATACCATCAAGCCTCCCACGTTCAAGCACTACTCTTCGAAGCTTACGTGGTGGTGATATCACTCTAATGACCTCATGTTTACCGTAAGAGTCTTTACCATCCAGCTTGCGAACTGGCTTTTGGAGCTTAGCCGGATCAGTAGGAGCAGGTGCAGAAGTGAAGTACCTAGAAACATAGAAACAAAGGTGTGAGAACAGAACTAGATTATACTTGGCCTATAAAAATAGGCAGTTAGCTTTTAGCTACCTGTGCTCTAGAGCCTGTTTGGCAGATATTCTAGTCTTTGGGTCATAGGTAAACATTTTGGACAACAAGTCGAGAGCATCTTCAGTAACTGCTGGGAATAAAGAATGTAAAGTCGGTGCAGAGACAAATTGATATTCTACATAATCTGGCAGGCTTTTCATATCAGGCCACTGATCAGCTTTTGGTGTCCCAAAAGCAGCAAATATTTTGCTTAATTGATCGATATCACTGTTTCCCTGCAAGAAAGTAAAACAGATTATGAATACGAAACAAATAATAATAAAGAAATTAAATAGTCCGAGAGCATAACATCCAACAAGAAGAAGATTAGACTGTTTAATGTTTAACCTGAAGAAACGGTCTGCGTAGCAGAAGTTCAGCGAATATGCAGCCAGCAGCCCAAACATCAACTGCAGCACCATACTGTTTTGCACCAAAAAGAAGTTCTGGTGCTCTGTACCATCTAGCAAACACCTGTGCATCATCAGATAATATCAAGGTTAATATCCTGCAAGTTAGTTTTACTGATCAATTAGAAACACTACAAGCAAAAGATAAATGGCAATGGGGAAAAATCGTACCTGGTGGGTAAATTTACGACCTGGACTACCAAATATACGTGCTAACCCAAAATCTGCAAGTTTCAGCTGTCCATCAGGTCCTATCAACAAGTTATTTGGCTTCATATCCCTGAAGTCAAACGATACATAATCAGTGCTAAAACCAAACAGAATTACATAGACAAAAGCAAAAGTTCTATAGGATAAACAAGTACCTGTGCAAAACCCATTTATCGTGGCAATAAGCAAGTCCTTTCAGTGTCATTAGAAGGTAAGATTTAATGTCGGCAGGGGAGAGGAATATGTTCGAATCGCGTATGACTCCTTCGAGGTCAGTCTCCATGAACTCAAACACAAGATGCAAGTTTTCTTTGTGAGGAAACGCATCTATCAAGAGAATGATATGTGGATGCTTTAGTTCTTTGAGCATCTTGATCTCCCTGAGAGCTGTAACATTTACACCTTCCTTATGTTTACCAATCCTTATCTTCTTGATAGCTACAGTTTCTTCTGTCTGCAAATACACCATCAAGAAACAAACACAATAACTTCCCATTATCCAAAGAATCAAAATCAATTCAGACTATTTGAACTGAAACACAGACAAAGCAGATACCCAGAATGAAAAGTTGATAAATTGTTAACACCCACGATTCATAATCAGTGTTATCGAGCAGATCCCAAAACCCTAATTTCATGGGCAGGAAACGAATTAGAAAGATATGAGCAAAAAGAAAGTAACCTTAGTATCAGTGGCTTTGAAGACGACACCATAAGTACCTTGCCCAAGAACCTCTTGCTTTAGATACCTATCAGCAACTTTCTTTGGCTTCTCCATTTCCGGCATTAGCGACCCAGCAAATTCACAATCAACAATCGTTCTTCTTGTTTTCAGAGAATAATTGTTCCTTTACACAATCGATTGCTTTCAAAATCAATAAAATTCAAACGACGAGGAAAGCCTAAGCAGAGTTTAAGGGTTTCCAACGTTGGGAGCTCCGGCGCCGGAGTAAAAAGTAGCCGTTGGCGCGTTTACAGAGGCATTATCGGCAAATCGATGGAAGAGAAACTCTCTCTAGCTGGAAAACTGGGATAGTGCGCTTAGTAGGTAATGCAATTTAAAACGATACCGTTTCTACTAAACCCGGTTTAATCAAACCGGATTTATTTTGAATAACCCATCCGGTTCTACATCAAAACATTGGAGCAGACTACACATACTGTATCTTTGACATAGTTACACCTGAATGTTTATATATAGGGAAAGCTATTTGAGAAGAAGAAGAAGAGAGTTATGATGAAGGTATGCGGCGACAGCGACACCAGAAAGCTGTACCGCCACTTCTTCCACGAGCAACGGCTATCTCTTCATCGACATAAAACCAAATGAAGAAAGGGTCTTTGTTACTCGGCTCTTCCTCTTCTGCGCTTTTCTTTCCTAGACCGATCTTTAGAGGATCTAAAGGTCCAATCTTTATACGGATCTGTTCGAAGACAAAGGCTAGTATACGATTCTTCCATGAAAACCTTCCTTCGAATGTCAAGGCTCCTAGTGGACCAAGATATACACCATTCTCTATTCTTTTTCCCTGATACAAAATGAAAACATACAATCAAAGAAAACATATATGTATGGTAGTAAAAATGTACATGAGTGGATCAATCTCTAACCACTTTAGTATCCGATTCTACTATGGAAACAGTTAATTTGATAGGAAAAGCTGTGGCTTACCTCGGCATCAAATCTCTGAACAGCGGTAAGAGGGAAATACCGACCTTTCGTCAGCTTCTTCTGTATGGTAAGAAGACACATACATTAAAATTTTCAGAAATCAGTGATATGAATAAGATGAAGAATAGTACTAAAAATTAAAAGACATGAAGGGGCTAATGAATATCACCTCGGCGGTGAAGATGAGCATCCATGTTCGGCCAGGGGAATCGGAACCACCAAGTGTTTCGAGGAATGTGGATGGATCAATCTTAGCCTTTTCAATAGCAGAAAAAGCAGCTAGAATCTCATCCACTGCAACTTTACGAGTTTTCGCAGCTGTTTTTAACAAACTCACGCTCTCAGTTACTTCCTACAATATCCAAAGTACAAAAAAACCATTTTCAGAATAAAGTGGAAACCCAGTGACCATACTACTCCAGATTCACAAATTCAAAAAGCTTCTCAACTTTTTACTTCATTCTCGGATTGTTGCAAAGAAGAATTGATCAAAGAAGGTAAATATTCAAAACAATCGAAAGGAAGAAGAAGAAGCTTACCTTGTTAAGGATTTGGCTTTGAGGAAGAATCTGATTCACACCATCGGCCGTGGATTTCACCAAATGAAATCTGTGGCGGGGAAGATGATTAAAGACGACAGAAGAAGAAGATGAAGATGGGGACAAGACACATGAAGTTAATGATACCATCATCGTCACTATAAAGCTTCCTCCATCTTCGTACCTCTTTTTTCTTATTCCACATCAAATTTTTCAGACAGACAAAAACAAAAACAAAAAATACCCGAGAGCTGGCTGTTCAGTTGTGGTCCACCAGTTTTGTTTGGCTGAGATAAGGCTTCAAGACTAAATTGTATTTCTCGACCATTATCTCAAAAAGAGTTTTGTTGGTAAAAGGTCTTTAAGCCGGTTCTGTATAATTCGGTTTCACATACGAAACAACTTGGATGCACAAAGCACCAAAAACAACAGAGGGAGAAACAGGTACCTGACTCCAAAGTATCAAGGAACATAGAGTGTTTCCTTCGACTACTTGTAATTGTAAATTCAGCTTATAAAAACCAAAAAAAAACCCACTCACTCACTCACTCTCATGTTCATCTTAATTCTCTTTGTAGCTTTTAAATTCCCACAAAACGGTCTCTCAGGTTATCATTCTTAGGGAAATTTTATCATAATCCCTCACTTGGTGTTAACCACAAAGCCATGTCCTGAATTCAAACGATTCACATAAACAGTTTTAGATTCAGTGTTTTCTAAAGATTACTCTTCAATTTAGTGATTCTAAATCATTGAAATCATAAGACTAGTTAGTTACCTTTGTCCTCTACAAAATTTGGATCACACCTGAGAGCGCAGTCACCTTCCCAACAGCAATTGTTGGATTACAGTTTTCAAAATGGCTAGAAAAATATATTGGATCAAAATATCAAGTCAATGCTTTCAATGTTTCCAGTAAGTAAGCCTTGTAGAATATCACACCCATGTAAATCCAAGATAAGCACTTTCACACCAAATAACTATCACCAAAAGATTGTACCAAGTTTCAAATGAATTTATATATCAGCTTTTTCTTTGACTGGAATAGAAACTTAAACCATAACCTATGGCTATGAATAAAAGTTTTAAGAGGAAAAAAAAAACAATTGGAAAGAACCAGACCTGTATACGGCAAACAACAGCATCCCCACTCTTCACAAACAAAATTTTATTTTTCATGGGTTTTCTTGTCTTCATATCGATTTGGCTTATCAATTTGATTATCTCACATTCCTCAACAATAGCATGAATGTGCAGGATAGCCTTGTATCCAACTGTAAAAATAGCCTACAGAAGCAGCAAAAAAAATGAAGACTTGAGCCTTGAGGAATTAAATATATGATTATACAGAAAGAAACATGTGCTCACGTTGTCAAGGAGCTCAAGGATTTGTAGTTGGGCAACAAACTCAGTAACAGCAGGTACAGGCTTTACTGCAATAGAAAACAATGAAAAACTCCAGGTTAGTACAGTTACAGAAAGAGAGAAGAGGCTAAGATTCGAAATAGCAAAATAATTACCAAAAACTAGCAATGCAAATTATAGCACACCCACCTGTGCTAGACAAAACAAAACCTGCAAGGATGTCCTCGTCTTCAATGCCAGTTATACGGACACGCAAATTCTCACCAGGTCCTGCACGCTTAACTTTATCCTCATCGCAATATATACCAACAACTTTCACATGTTCCTATATTGATAACGAAAAATATAAGAAACAAGAAGTTTGAGTTAATAAGTAATGAGAGACATCTGGACAATACCTTGTTTGGCATAACAATCAAGGAATCACCCTCCCGAATGCTCCCAGATTCTACTTTTCCCATAACAACAGTTCCCATGTCTTTGAAATTATCAATAATAGACATCCTACAAATCATAAAATCAGTTTTGGTACACAGATTCCACATCCACGGTAAGTAACAGACAGTTGATTCTTCTTTCGATTAAGAGAATAGGAAAGATACCATACATCACATTTCCTCCTAAGCGAGATAAAACATGTGCAAAGGTAGAAGAAGTTGCATGTGATGCAGAAAACTATATCTAGATGTTATTGTCTAAAAACAACATGTCTACACAAAACTAACAGATTTTACGAATGCATAAACAAAGAACAAACCAGAAGGAAAAGAGAATAAGAAAAGGGACAGTGCCGGTTCACCTCAATGGACCATTGGGATCCCGTAGTGGACCTTCAATGATATCAAGGACTTCAAAAAAGCTAGGGGCACTCCACCAAGGACAACCATTTTGATCCATCCTCTTGTCCATATCTATTCTCATTAGACCAGAAATGGGCAAGAAAACAACATCTTCATACCACAAAAGTAAAATCAACTTAAATTTACGCCATTACACAATTAGCTAATCTGCAAGGTTTATCGTTCATGGCATACCTTTCTTTGTGTTGTAGCCAGAAGATTTCAGAAATGGAACCATCTTTTGTTCTATTTCATCATACCTTCATAGGAGTACAGAAAGTACAAAGATGAGCAGAAGAAGATATGTTGAACATCAGTTACAGGGGCTAGAAAGTAAAGTAAATACCTCTCTTTCGACCAGTTCACAGTTGGATCATCCATCTTGTTCACAACCACGATGAGCTTCGACACACCCAATGTTTTTGCAAGTTGAACATGTTCACGTGTCTGCCCACCCCTCTCATATCCTGTTTCAAATTCACCTTTCCGAGCAGAAATTACCTACAACACAGAGAAGTGGGCAAGGAAACTAATAAGCTTCCTACCAGAAACAAGCATGCTACAGTTAAAAATCAGAAACACAGACAGATTACTAACTAACCAGCACGCCAATATCTGCCTGAGATGCTCCACTAATCATATTTGGTACATAACTCTTGTGACCCTACAAATTCAGAAAAGCACAAGAATTAGAACAGAAAATGATCCAACATACAGGCTGCATCTTAAGTTGATCCCTTCTGTTTCAAAATGAGCTCTACCAACTTCAACTGTTTCCCCCTGTCAAATGTAACAAGTTAAACATATCACATACCACTTCAGTGAGTTAAATCAAACCAAATATTTCTCTGGAAATTCTAGACACATGAATTTTATATACAAGTGAATTCTATCATCTTGACTTGGACACACAATTTCAGAAAATAAACATTAATCAAAACCCAATAAGTACCTTGGCCCTCTCTTCTTCATTTGTATCCATGATATATGCCATATACCTAGGAAGAAAAAATTTAAACAAGAAATTAAAACAGAAGGATTTGCAGCCCTTGTCAGTTTGAATTAATGAGGAAGACTCACCAGCTTTCTCTACTTTTGTCTTTTGCCTCCTTTTCATATTTTTGGATTTGTCGGTCATCCACCTGACCGTTAAGGAATAGAATTTGTCCTCCAATTGTAGATTTCCCAGCATCAATTATTGCAAGTGATATTGTAAAGATTAAAGCTATGTTATAGAAGCCAATTTTCTTACAATCTATGGTGTAACACAAATCTACCTGGCAAAACATAGAAACAATACATGATTTGTGTATTCTGAAGGTTTATGAAAATAAATCAATAAGTAGATAAACGTACCAACATGCCCAATGAACACCACATTCAAGTGTCTCTTTTTGTTTGCTTATGCCACTTCTTCAGCTTCCTCTTTGGCAGCCTTGTCTTGGTCTGCCTTCTCCTTAGCTAAAATTGATTAAATATACAAGATAGATAAATGAGATAATCAAGAAGGCAACAAAAAAATATCACAGAAAGATGAGACAGTAATAGCATGAGAAAGCTAAGAACCTTTCGCTGGGTTATGCACTGGATGGAGCATTTCCTCATCATGAACCTCAAAATCTGAAAACAACAAGGTTCATAAAAAAGAAAAATGTTAGAAAACGAAAACAAAAACAACATGGAAAATAAAATATGTAGGAACCTGGGTGCTCATCGGAAGCCGGCGATGATTCTTGCACCTCTTCTTTCAGTCTGTAAAACAAAGATATAGTACTTTAAGTCACACGAAACAGTAGGTAAAAACGGTGAAAGCAAATATAGAGAAAATACGTCATACTACAATAAAACCTTCTTCTGCTGTATTCATATATATATATATATATATATATATATATATATATATATATCAATAACATCAACAATTAGAATTTAGAACCATTGAAATAATATTCCCTCTGATTTTAATTAAGTGACGTTTTACATAATTTCCTTTGATTTAAAAGTATTGTAATTTGACTATTTTGTCCTCAAAATTATAAAGACGGCGACGGAAGCAATGTAACCTATTTGCCTTCAAAATTCGCCACGGTGCTCAAGCTCTCCTCCTGACTTTACCTCCGGCGAGAAACTCTCCTCCTAACTTTACCTCAGGCGAGAAGCTCTCCTCTCTTCCACCGCCGCAGCGTGATCTTCGTTTCTGATTTTAAAATAAATAATTTTAAATTTTCTTCTTCTTTGAGTCTTCTTCGTTCTCCTCTAAAATAACTTGGGTAATGGCCAAGATCTCGAAGAAATTGGCTTTTCGCAGCCAAACCCAAAGGTAAATTTCCTTTACTCTGATAACTAATTCAAGGTTGTTTTTGATTGAGAAAATAATTGGGTAAAGTTGAGTAAATTTTGTTCTTCACAAAATTAAGTAAACACATGTTTTTAAACACGTTTTTAAATCTCCTTTACACGTTTTTCTACTCCATTTTTGAAAATTTGACTACATAAGAAGCTCATATCTAAACTTCTTCTTTCATGGCTAACTTTGATCTAAACTTTTCACCTTCTTTTGATTTGAATGTCATTCACAATTCTGGTGCTAGGGATGAAGACTATCTTCTGTGTGTTTGTGTTCTTTTTACTTGAGTAGCAACTATGATGATGACTATAACAAAGTTGTGGGTGTATTTGTGTATTTTTGGAAAAAGTGGTATTTTGGCTTAAAAAGTGGGTGATCATATATGAACTCTTTCGTTCTTTCGTTCTTTTGGATGCAAAAGTCTTTCAAAGAGAGGAAGTTACGGTGATGGAGTTTAGCTAAAATTTCTTCAATTTTTTTTTGAGATTGTAATAATCGTTGGACTCAACTTTGTAAACAAGGGTATATTAGGAATTGTATAACAAAATTATCTTTAAACGTCACTTAATTACAAACAAGAAAAAAGTTTAAAACGTCACTTAATAATAATCGGAGGGAGTAATAAACAAGATTGTAATAAGGCTTGCTAACGTTAAGAAATACCTGCCGAATCAAGCTGTAATGCACGGATATCAGCCTCAGAGACAAAATATACAGAAAACTATAAAAGCATATCAGAGACAAAATATACAGAAAACTATAAAAGATAAAAACACACACTATCTGAGAGTAAACCCTAACTCAAATTCTACAAGGAGACGAGCCACTAAAGTAAAACGATTCAGCTAAAACCTAAATTCGATTACCAATTCTCAAGCCGATAATCCTCGTTAGGGTTTCTGGTTAGAGACAAGAGCAACGAATCCATCGGCTAATAATTCAATCGCGCATAACAGACGAGAAATCGAAAAGGAAAAGAGACTTGAAGATATGCAAAGAGAGAGAGAGAGAAATCTCGGATACAGTACCTATGGGCTATGGCGTATGATGGATTCACGAGAGCTTTTTAGGTTTTAATCGCGAGAAGAAGAAGCGCGTTAAGAGAACCACCTAACGAACCACACTGCTTCGTCTTTGATTGTGGCTTGTAATTTTTGCTCAGGTAGTCAATATATATACTACTTCGTTATTTCCTTTTTCCTTTTTTTTGGTTTGGCGATATTTCCTTTTCTCGTTTTTTTTGACGATATTTCCTTGTTTCGTTTTTTCAATAGAAACGACGCCGTTTAGATGATTTTGATGGCCTATCATTACTAAATAGGCCCATTAATATAAAGACCCAATAATAATTTAAATCATTTTGGCCCCAACTAAGTTAAACCCTAATCCTTTTTTGGCTCTCTCATATAAATAGCTTCTTCTGTTTTCTCTCGCCTTTCTCTTATCAATTTCCGCCTCCTCCGAGAAAACGATAACCCTAGTTTCAGAACCTTCTCAGAAACACCAACAATGGCGGAAGGACTCGTATTGAAAGGCACCATGCGTGCACACACGGACATGGTCACCGCAATCGCCACGCCAATCGATAACTCTGACATCATCGTCTCAGCTTCCCGCGACAAATCGATCATCCTGTGGAAGCTAACCAAGGATGATAAATCCTACGGTGTTGCGCAACGACGTCTCACTGGTCACTCTCACTTCGTCGAAGACGTTGTCCTTTCATCCGACGGCCAATTCGCACTTTCCGGGAGCTGGGACGGTGAGCTCCGCCTCTGGGATCTCGCCGCTGGTGCCTCCACCCGCAGATTCGTTGGACACACCAAAGACGTGCTCTCCGTCGCCTTCTCGCTCGACAACCGTCAGATCGTATCGGCGTCTCGTGACCGCACGATCAAGCTGTGGAACACGCTAGGAGAGTGCAAGTACACGATCTCCGAAGGAGGCGGTGAAGGACACCATGATTGGGTAAGCTGCGTCAGATTCAGCCCCAATACGCTTCAGCCGACCATCGTGTCTGCTTCGTGGGACAAAACAGTGAAAGTGTGGAACCTATCGAACTGTAAGCTAAGGTCTACTCTCGCTGGTCACACCGGATACGTGAACACCGTCGCTGTGTCCCCCGATGGTTCGCTTTGTGCGAGCGGAGGGAAAGACGGTGTGGTTTTGCTTTGGGATTTGGCTGAAGGGAAGAAGCTTTACTCTCTTGAAGCTAGCTCTGTGATCCATGCGCTTTGCTTTAGCCCTAACAGGTACTGGCTATGCGCTGCGACAGAGCAGGGTATTAAGATTTGGGATCTTGAGAGCAAGAGCATTGTTGAGGATTTGAAAGTTGATCTCAAGGCAGAGGCTGAGAAATCTGATGGTAGTGGTGGCACTGCAGCCACTAAAAAGAAGGTACACACACATACTAAGGCCATAGCTTGATTATATGTCTTGTGCTTTTGGGTAGATATATTATTGCATAGCTAGAAGTTTATTGAAATGGGTCTTGTGAATTTATCTTTTGAAAATGATGTAACCATGGAATTGGATTTGTGTTGTGGATGTGGTCACAGGTTATTTACTGCACAAGCTTGAACTGGAGCGCAGATGGAAACACTTTGTTCAGTGGATACACCGATGGTGTCATTAGAGTTTGGGGTATTGGTCGTTACTAGATACCTTTATCATCTCTTTGGCTTTTCTCCTTGGGTTGTTTGTTTTATCTATCGCTTTGTATTCGGTAACAAACTCATTAAGTACAATGAGATTTTGTAAGGATGTTTTGGTTTTATTTCAATTCTAGATTTGGTTTCTTTATCTTATTTATGTCATCTTTGGTTTTTGAGTTATTTTCATTTTGTGGCAAATGATTCCGTTGATAATCGTATACCAAAAATGTTTCAAAATTATATTATTCCGTAAACTATTATAATTATTGTTTACTTATTTACTTTTTTAATCATTTCAGTTGCGTTTGACAAAAAAAAAATCAATTGAGTTGCAAGCCATTCCAAAGAACTAATTTGATGTTTTTTAGGCATGACAAACAAATAAAAAAACTTATTTGCCTAATTACTTGCTTATTGCTTTTCCTACCACTACCAATTAGATTTCGCCACATAGACAGGTATTAGCTTCTAGTAATGACGTGGCGTTTGTCGTATTGTATTTGATCTCTTCGCGCCAAGGTATAATTTTTTACCTCCTTTTTAACACTCTCTCACCGAAGATATAATAAAAAAAGAAAGACAAAAGCTATAAAACGAACAGTCAAAAAAGAAGAAATCCTCAAGAACCCTAATAGTAAAAGAGGCAGACCAAAAGAGATAAGACAGCAGAAAAATGGGCATCAAAGATCTTCTCAGATTCATGAAACCTTACATTCTTCCCATTCACATCCAGAAATACGCCGGCAAACGCGTAATTTCTCCGATTCGCTCTCTTCTCCAATTCGATTTTAGTTTCAATTCATCTTTCTGGGTCATTAAAGTATTGGTTTTTAATTCATGGGTCTTACGCATTTCTTGTAATAACAGGTGGGTATCGATGCATATTCATGGCTACACAAAGGAGGTAAAGCTTTGTTCTATTATATTGGGGTTTTTTCTCAATTTCATGACTTTGATGTGAAACTTGTCTTATTACAGCATACTCGTGTAGTATGGAGTTGTGTTTAGACACAGATGGTAAGAAGAAGCTAAGGTACATTGATTACTTTATGCACAGAATCAGCCTTCTCCAACACTATGAGATTATCCCAGTCGTTGTTCTTGACGGTGGTCATATGCCCTGCAAAGCTGCCACTGGCGATGAACGCCAAAGGCAAGCCTCTGTAGTGTTATTCAATTGTCTTTTTGTTTCCTTTGCTTGCTGCTTTTTCATTTAACTAAACCGTTTGTGTTTTTATTTCGATTTTTAGGAAGCGAAAGGCAAACTTTGATGCTGCAATGGTTAAGCTTAAGGAAGGGAATGTTGGAGCAGCGACTGAGCTCTTTCAGGTGCTTTGTTCTTCTCATTTCAATGGGTTAGATCAATAAGCCATAGAGTAACTAATTATCACTGTTATTAGCGATTATTAGGAGCTACTTGGTTTCTTTGTATGCTTGTTCTTTTCATTTCAATGTTTATTTTTACAAGTTGTATAACTATTTTCCCTTTTGGTTTCTGTCACTGCTAATTAGGCTTTAAAAGGTCCAGGACATGTTTGTTTTTACTAGGAGTATTTGTCTTTTGTGTCTGAATTTGAACCACTTTTCTAAAATCCTTGAAACATAACGTGTTTCTTTCTCATGAATCCTAAGTCTAGTTTTGCATTTTATATGTGTTAGTTTGTGTGTTTTGTGAGCTCATGCCTATTCTTACTACTTTTTGCAGAGAGCTGTTAGTGTAACATCATCCATGGCTCATCAATTGATTCAGGTATAAGTTGTTTATTAACCAAGTATAGTTTTTTGTTTGGATATATGAATCTTCTCTAGGCCCTAACAACTTCTCAGGTTCTGAAATCAGAAAACGTCGAGTTTATTGTAGCTCCATATGAGGCCGATGCTCAGCTAGCATACCTATCCAGCCTCGAATTGGAAAAAGGCGGGATTGCTGCTGTTATAACCGAGGATAGTGATTTACTTGCATATGGCTGCAAAGCTGTAAGATTTTTTCCCACATACATTAAAACAAAGCTTAGTGTTTTAAGCTCATTGTGTGATATGTTTACTTAACTTTTGTATGGTAAAAAGGTTATCTTTAAGATGGACCGGTATGGTAAAGCGGAGGAACTGGTTCTAGATAATGTTTTCCAAGCCGTTGATCAAAAGCCTTCTTTTCACAATTTTGATCAAGAACTATTCACTGGTTAGTGCATTATTTATGGCTTGAACCTTGCTCGAACCTAACCTTTGATGTAAGTATCCTTACAAGACATACATTTGATACATTGTTGTTGATGAGTGTTCTTGGTCTGGCCTTTTTTACCAGCAATGTGCGTATTAGCCGGATGTGATTTTCTCCCCTCGGTTCCTGGTGTTGGCATTTCGAGAGCTCATGGATTTATCTCCAAGTACCAGAGTGTAGAACGCGTAAGCCCATATTTTCCTTAACAATTGCTTGATGCTTTCTTCTGTCACGCTAAAGCAAAAGCCTAAAACGCTTGAATGTTGGAATATTATAGGTTTTATCAGTTCTCAAGACAAAAAAGGGCAAACTGTTTCCTGACGATTACTCCAGCTCTATGATGGAAGCTGTTTCGGTTTTTCAGCACGCTCGTGTGTAAGTAGCCAAGGTGTTTGTAGTATCTATTGATTTTTTCAGTTTCTTACTTTATTCTCTTTTGATTCCATCGTGTTTGTAGATATGATTTTGATGCTAAGAAGCTCAAGCACTTGAAACCTCTCTCTGAGAACCTCCTGAATCTACCTGTTGAACAACTCGAGTTCTTGGGACCGTATCCTTTTTCATTACCTCTCGAAATATGTTCAAACTTCTCTCATATTGTGTTCACCTTGACAGCTAACACTTATCAGAGATCTGTCTCCATCTGTTGCTGCTGCAATTGCTGAAGGGAATATTGATCCCATAACCATGGAGGCTTTTAACCGTTTCTCAGTTCCTAAGAAACAGTTGCAGCCGCCTGTTCGATCATTTAAGGAACAGAAAGAGAAAAGCTCATTTTTGCTATATCCTTTGTCTGAAAGTGAGGAAAGAACAGAGCTGAAAAGAACTGCAAGTGAAGCTATGATTGATCCAGAAGCTGTTCTAAAGTACTATAAACAAGATTCAGATCTACACAAACTAGTTTCGCAGCCGAAAAAGGATCATATGATTATCAAGACCAATGATCTCTCACTGATTCCGGATAACAACCCATTCAAGATAAGAAAAACCGAAGAAATCGATATGGATTTCGCAGAGTATGTTTCACAAGAACTCGAGGTTTCCTTTGAAACCAAAGCCAAAGCAATGGATGTTTCTTCTTCTTCACCAAACTCTAGTGAACAAGACTATTCAAAGCTTGATAGTAATGGAATCAAACAAGATCACTCAGAGGAGAAGAGAGAGAAGGAAAGATCTGAATCCACAGAAGAAGATATTGTTGAGATTCAAAGTCATGTGAACATCACAACAAAGAGAGTGCTTGGAGCAAAACCAAGAACAGAGAGTTTCAAAGTCTCAGACAACAAGAAAGCCAAAATCAACAAAAAAGGCAGTATATTAAACTTCTTTCAACGATTGTAATTCAATTTTATCTTTTTGGTGATTAATTTATCTGTAATCTCTTCTTTGTAACTCATTAATATATGATTTGTTGTTATCTTAAAAAGACCACAGAAACTAAAAACCATATATTATACGCAAACAAACTTCTTATAACACAAAACATATTTGTATTGTATGCAAACTATACACATATAATATATAGATAGAGCGATAAACCGGACTAATACAAAAACATGGTTTGATATATAATAAACCCACATTTCGTTCCGGTCCGGTTTTTAGATAAACCGGTAAAGGCTCACACTTTATTTTCAGAATCAGCGTCTACGTGAAGCTGGCTCCTTTTGGGCGTTGAAGTAAACAGTGGCCACAGGTAAACCAAGATTGAAATGACCAGCGAACATTCTTGTGCTGAAATTAGCTCGCGACGGCGGCTGCTGAACCATCATACCCACCGGCGAGTTTTGCCGGAAAAGTACCAATATGTAACGGTGGATACCAACCGGTGGTCTTGGTTCCATATATGGTAGTATCTCTATTCCTGAATTTTTTTTAATTAATAGTACTATTTAGTAAAGCATGCAAGTAAATTGATTTTAACGCCTATTCGTTGTATTAAAATATATTAAAACAATTTGTTAAATAATTGTTCCGCTATAGATCATGTGTGTATCTTTTGTAATTTTCGTACTATACAAAAAAGAGACAGTACTTTAATTAATAATTTACAAAAGTTTTGTCGTGTTTAAGGTTTTTGGAAAATGACACATGTTCAATGTTCAGTAGAACTATACCAATGTACACGTACGGTCATTTATGTTTACAAGATACCACACGTCGTTATTGTGGGCCAATAACTTCAAAGGAGGGAAACTAATTATATGCCTAACTTAAAAAGTAATGCAATTTATTCGAATTATGTTATGCATAATCTTTGTTTGTTGACCAATCAGTATCAATGTATCATGCAATATGATAAACTATGCATCTTATATAGCCGAAAGCATGACACTCAAAAGATAATTATGTTTTAATTAATAAAACTCGACAAAAAAAATTAGAGATAAACACGTTATCATGAACATAATTAATTAATTAACCATTACTATATTTTCTCAATGGCTTCCACACTAACTATAAATAATCAAGCAACTTTATTCACCGTTGTAAATAAAATAAAAATCAGGGCAAAGATATAATTTTTTTTTGTACCTTTTGAAGGATTAGTGCCTCCAGGAATATCCACGACAATCCTAAATTAAAAAAAAAAGATATAAACTGAATTATATTTAAACGCTATATATGTTTACAATGTAACAAATATTAAAGGAAAGAAACTCGACGCAAAAAAAACCACACGCGTACGTACCAATGGACCCATTCTCTCATGTTTGGCTCACTCGGGCTAGGTGCGTCCGGGTCAGTCATTACCTGCATGCACCAAATATATTATTACATCTATTTACAAAAAAACGACTAATGAAATTTCCAACACATGCACTTATTCGATGGAACACATTTAGCTCAAATAATCAAACACTATTAATTATTACAAAAAATTAATTACGTCAACATTTATGGGGGAATTTACCCGCAAATAGAGTAATGAATGCATGCACGTTAATTCGTATTATATATAAACGATCATATTATCATGATGAACATGTATATAATTAATAACGCATGTGCACATATATATATATAGTTAAAAACATACGAGAGTGTAAAGCTCGTTGGAGAGGCCGGAGATGTTGACTTTAGGAGGGTTGACCGTGGAGGAGGGTTTGATCTCGCAGCCGTTAGTTATGTGTTTAGGACCAAAGTAGACTGACATGTTGGCCGTGGGGATGAACATATCCAACACATCTCCGATCACTCTTCCGACCACTAAAGGATCAACCGAAGTTGCCATCGAATATACACAAATAGACAGAAAAGAAAGGTGTGTGTGTGTGTGAGAGAGAGAGAGAGAGAATTTATTTTTATATTTAAGAATGATAGTTTTGTTTTAGGGCATGTATATATATAATTCATATGGACATCTATGTAATGGTTTTTATAGGGGAAAATATGATTTTTTTACAGCAGAAATTAACACAAATGCAATGAATTTGAACCATGATGTAAGTCCATTTTTTATTTCATATTTTTTGGCCGTTACATTGTTTTTAACTTTGTTTTGTTTTTTTTCTTTAATTGTGTGTTTTTGGCTTTATACATATTTAGAAGAATATTCCTGAATTTATTTCATTTTTATAATAAATCAATTGGAACATGTAAACGTTATTCATAATGAAACTGCTATATACTATATATATATGATATTTTAACAAAATATCACGATGAGCTATTTTGTCCTAAACGATACAAGTATTGGAAGACAATCCTCGTGTCTTGTAATTTATGGTCGGTCCATCATTATTATATTTATTAAGCTATATTGTTGTTGTATATATTACCGATTTACCGTGAAACAAACTCCATCAAAATAATAACAAATTCATTTTAATATAACAATAAAGCAGTGCTAATTAAGATGCCTTAAAGTATATATTGTATACTCTATGAATACGACTAAATTAATGTTAACGAGGAACTTATAAAACAGTTTTTGCATGACTATAAAACCAACGAAGAAACTAAAAAAAAAAGGAAAAGGTTAAAAGAAGCTTTGGTTAGATTAGTGTAACCTATAGGCCATGCATAGGCCCTTTCACACTTTCTTTTGTATCCAAATATTCGACACGTGTCATATTCTGGTCTCAGCTGTTATCCACAATCTCTTTTGTATGTTCTCCACGTGGCATCATCTCTACCGCCGGTTACGAGGATTCCTCTTCCACGTGGACAATCTTTATGATACTAGTTGGTAAACTAATTTCTACTTGTAGTAACTCTTTACTTGTAAAATAACAAATAAGAACTTTCATATCAACCATACAAAATTTAATCAGTAAAAAAAACTTCAAAATATCAGTTAGTAAGAAAAGGAAAAACAAAATATGTATTACAATGTTTTTATTTTCACCCCAAAACTATTAAATACAACAAATCAAACCCAACCACAGAAGATAGATGTGGAACAAGGGATAATAAAATGGAGAAACCAAACTTTTCTCACCAAGAAACTTTCTTCACAAAGAAAGGAAAAAGAAAAACTATAACTTTCTTTTTAAGAATGATGAAGAGAAGCAACTTTATCAGTAAGCTCTGCAACTGTTGAATCATTCTCTTCCTCAGTTATGGTGTCCTACAAATCAGAGAGAAAACATAACAACAATTAGTAACAAGTCCCTCTGTTTTTTCTCTTTATATGCTAAGTAACCAACCTCTTTGTCTGATTTAGACTGGACCCCAATGCATTTAGATCCGCTTATGCTCGCGCTCTTCATGAGGTTACGAGCACTGTAACCTCCTCCATTGTCTGCTTCCTCAGATTCCACAGTTGAAGCCGCCACAGCAGCTGCTGCTCTTCTCTCAACTTCACTGCTTTCTTCTGCAGTTTCAGCGTTCGGTGCAGGAACTCTCTCTCTGCAACACACAACCAAGCACAATGCTATCACATAAAGAGACAGAGAAGAGAGTGAGAGAGATTGTGTGAAAATACATTACCTTGGCAAGGAAGCATGATGTCGGTGAAGTGCATTACTTCTTCCTCCCGCTGCTGCTCCTGGTTGACCTTGGTTTTCTTCAAGATGAGCAAACTGCCTCTTAAACCGATCAACCCCGCTGCGTAAACAACAAACGATTTATTGATATTGTAACTTTCTGTTTTCAAGATTTATAGTTTCGAAGCTTTTGATTAGCTAACCTAGGGTACATGAAGCTAAGCTGATCACCACCGCGGAGATACTCCTCTAACATCTGAGGATGATACTCCAATATCTAATGTTTTTCTCCAAGGATATGTGAATTGTTAGAATCAGTGAAGAGCGTATAAACAAAACTAGAGATCAATAAGATGTGTAGAAGGCTTATTTGTGTTACCTCTCGGTATATTAATTCTCTGACATCATCTTTTGTTAACTTCTTTCTCTCAAAATCAAACTCAAGCTTTGAAATTGGTTGTGTTGATGGTTCACGCTCTGAATTCGACAGTCCACTAAAGTATGGATCAGCTAGTGCCTGTAAAATAAGGAAATCAGAACAATGAACATAATACTTTTGGTCTGTAATAAAGCAAATGCTCTTACATCTTCAGCTGATGCACGATCTTTAGGATCAAAGGCAAGTAAGCGTTCTAGAAGGCGGAGAGCCAAAGGATCAGCTTTGGGAAACTTATGAGAGTAAGGGACTTGCTGTTTTTTCCTCATGCTGCTAAGATATCTCCTCGCCTTTTCATTTCTAATCTGTCAAAATTCAAGATTGCGAAAAAACTCATTACAGCAAATAACTCAGTAACTCACTATCAAATGATGGAAGGGAACACATTAATCTGCCAAAAGAATATGAACAGATTAATGTTTAACTAGTTATGTGACTAACCCTTGCTATCGACTCTGGAGGTGGTGTGCCAAGAAAATCAGTCATAATATCCAATTGGTGCACAACGTTCTTTCCGGGAAACAAAGGCTTACCAAGAAGCATTTCGGCAAAAATGCAACCGACACTCCATATATCAATCGCAGGGGTATACTGAAATATGACAAAAAGTTAACTTAGCATAAGATGGTTGGTCTTATCAACACATATAACTGTGTTCAAAACAGAAAACGAAAAGCCTTTTCATGGGATAGCAGATGGGTTCAGCGAAAAAGAATCTTACTTTGGAGAAAAACGATCCACAAAGTTCAGGGGCACGATACCACCGAGTGGCTACATAATCCTACAAAATCCAAAAAGGGTTAGAGAAAATCTTAGGAGGATTTTTGTTTTTTTTAATTCTTAGAGTTAGATGACTCACAGTCCAAAATATAGCAGTTGGGGCGTCGTTAAAGGAAACACGAGCAAGTCCAAAATCACATATCTTCAATTTGCAATCAGCATTAGCAAGAATGTTCTTTGGTTTCAAATCTCGATGAAACACATTAGCTGCAAACAAAACCCTTTCTTAAGAATTTCACCAAATCTAAAAAGACCATTAGAATCTAAAGAGAGCAATGCGTAAACAAGAAAACCAACCTGCGTGAACATATTTCAGACCACGAAGTAGCTGGTACAAGAAAAACTGATAATGCTCAGGAGTTAAATCATCGTTGGCCTTGATCACCTGATGAAGATCAGATTCCATAAGCTCAAAGACAACATAGATATCACGGAACTCTCTGCGAGAAGGAGGCAGCATGATGTGTTTAATCTCCACAACATCTGGATGACGAAGCAGACGAAGCAGCTTGATCTCTCTGAGAATCCTAGTAGCATCGGAGACATGCTCGAACACGTCGTGTATCTTCTTGATCGCGACTCTTTCTCCCGTGTGACTGTCTACAGCAGAAGCCACAACACCATAGCTTCCTTTTCCGACAACTTCTTGAATCTGATACCTGTTAGCTTCTCCATACTCAGTGAAGAACTCAGTTTCCTACACACAAGTATATACTCATGAGATACGACCAAATCCATTGATCTAAGCAATAAGACCAATCAAAAAAACCCACATTGCATACTTTGAGCAAAGAAAAGAACACAGAACATTAACAAAACAAAACCAACAAGTCCTCTCTGATCTCAATCAACAAGGGCAGGGTAAAGGAAAGGTCTTTAGTCTCTTATCTAATCAAATAAACTCTAAATTCCCAATAAAGCAATCAATCAATCAAAAGGAGGAGAAGAAGAAGAAGAAGAGAGAAAGGTACCTTTTTTTGAGGATCCATAGGTAAGTGATTACGTTTAGGAACGTTGATAAGCTTAAGCCCAGAAAAGTCGAGATCTTCAATAACAATAAGCTCGTCTGAATCACCAGATTGGTCGGGATTCGAAGAACTGAGAATAATGGGTTCGTGGCTATTAGAAGAAGAAGAAGAAGAAGAAGAAGGAGAAGGATGTCTATGAAAAAGCCATCGACGAACACCGTCGACGAGATTCCCACCACCACCCATCCACCCACTTACTATTATTAGATTTATTAATTTTTTTAAAAAAATTAGTGATTTTACAAAATTGGGTGTTTTTTTTCTTTCTCAGCCAAAGGATTTTTCGTTCAATTTCAGCTTATTTCTCGCCGCGTCTCTCGGTGTCGTCGGAGACCATGTTCTTCTTCACTCTCTTTCTCTCTCTCCTATTATTTGTTTTTTTCCACTAATTATTAATTAGTTTTTTTTTTAAATGTTATTGGGAGATCACGAAACTAAATCATTTTAATTACATTTCACAAAACTAAATCATTTCAAAATTATTTCACAAAACTACACTTAAACACTTAAAATTAAATTCAAATAAACCATACTCACACAATCATACCCCATTAATATTATATCATAAACACTAATTAGCGAACCAAATAAAAAGATTTTAATTTTGATAATTTTTAAAAGGGTAAATTAAGCTTTTAAAAATTTAAAAATTGTAAATTTGTGAAAATATTGAATTAGGTATGGTTTTGTGAAAATAGAGTTAAAATGGTGTAGTTTTGTGAATTTCTCAATGTTTTATTTCATGCTCAGATATTTTGTCTTTAAATAGAGACAGAGAAAAAGAAAGAAAGAAACTGTAGATTGTAGAATGTATAACCGGTTTAACGACGACCCGGTTTGATTATGTAATATATAACCGGTTTGATCCTTTTTAACGTGGCAGTGTGGGCTTTTATTCTTCTCAATTAAAAGCCCATTAACTTATTTTACTAATTAGGGATCCATGTTTTGTAATGATCATCATAGGTTAAGTAAGTTTTCGCGTCTAATTAATGTATAAATTATCCATACAAATTCAACAGAGAAGAAAAGCGACGTTCATGTAAGTCTCTGCGAATACCCTTTTTCTTCTCTCGTAAACGACAAAAAGTAGAACCAAATTAGGGTTTCGCTTCGCTTTTCAATTCAGAGAGAGAGAGAGAAAAATGGCGAAGGTGATCGATTCTCATTACTTAGCTATCACCGCCATAGTCACCGTAAGTTTCTATGTTTCTTCGAGAAAAAATTAACGAGCTTGGGGTTGTTTTTTTTCTAATTTTGTGTGTTTTGCTTTTGTTTTGGTGAAGGTGGTTTATCAATTTATATTCTTTGTAATCACAGCTCTTTTCAAATTCGATCAAGTTACAGACTTTGCTGGTACAATGATATAAACCATATTTGTGAGAATTTCGAATGTGTTAAAAGCGATATAAACCATTTTTCGTTGACGTTATTGTGCTTGAACAGGGAGTACTAATTTTGTGATACTTGCTGTATTGACTCTTGTTCTTAAAGGGACATGGCATTTTCGTCAGGTTTTTATTTTAACCTCTTCTTTGAGTTTGTTTCTTATGAAAAATGTATGTATGTTTGGTGCATTGATTCTTTTTTAATCTCTCAGATAGTTTTGACTACGCTAGTAATCGTATGGGGACTTCGTCTCGGATTGTTCCTCCTTATGAGGTTTCTTACCCTTACTTTGATAAGAGCTAATGAGCTTTTCTAGTTATGTGTGACGATGTATCTGTGACATCCTAATAACTGTGAATAGGATCTTGAACTGGGGTGAAGATCGACGGTTTGATAAAATGCGTGGTAATATAGGGAAACTAGTTGTCTTTTGGACTCTTCAGGTTTGCTTTCACAACCTTTAAGTTCTTTCTTTATGTTTATAAGATAAGAGAAAGGGAGTAGCTAAGGTAGATGCTTGTGATATAACATCATGTCGGTTTTTGCTCTCTTTTTCGTTGCCAGGCCGTGTGGGTTTGGACTGTTAGTTTACCTGTTACATTTGTTAATGCAAGCAACGGTGGGAGATGGTTTCAGCCAGCAGATGTTATAGGTTGGACAATGTGGGGTGCTGGGTTCTTGATTGAAGCTACGGCTGATCAACAGAAGCTTTCGTTTAAGAACTGCCCTGAAAACAAAGGAAGATGGTGTGATGTCGGAGTGTGGAATTATTCACGCCATCCAAACTACTTTGGTGAGGTTAGTATTTTGCTGAAAGAGACTTTTATCAATTTACATATCGATTTTAAATGCATTGAAAGAAACTTCCAAACATACATTGATATGGGGTGATTATGAATTTTTAGATGTTACTCTGGTGGGGCATATATGTGGCTTCATTGCCTGTTCTTAAAGGTGCAGAGTACTTTGTCATAATTGGACCAATCTTTCTCACTTTGCTGCTTTTCTTCGTTAGTGGCATACCATTACTCGAGGTTCTCTATCTCTCGTATCTTTCCACTTTGGCACTTTCTGAATTACTCTGCAGAAAATCAGCATTCATATTGTGTATAACTGTAGGCATCAGCAGACAAAAAATACGGTAACTTGGGAGCGTATAGACACTATAAGAAGACAACCAGGTATCATATGTGCTCTTTTAACCTCAATGTATAGTGAAAGCTAAGTGTCTCCTCTTTAAATTTTAATATATGGATATTGGTTTTACAGTCCCCTGATTCTGTTGCCGCGAGGAGTGTATGGGTACTTACCAAAATGGTGCAAGGCAGTCTTTTTCTTTGAGTTCCCATTGTACAGCAAGAATCTCCCTCAAGAACCTACAAACTGGTGAGTCTCTTGGATATGAATGGTTTACCCTTTTGTTCCATTTCTTTGTGCTATGAACTTATTAGCTTTTCACATTTTTTTTACGCGCAAGGGATAGAGGAAACCCAGAGAAGAACACCCGGAGAAGTATTGACTGAGAGAATGTGTGAAAGAGATGGTGACAGTTTTTGGGGAAACCGTTCTCCTGACTTCTTTCATCATCAAACTGTCTTCTTGTATAGGTTCACAATGTCTTTTTAAGAATTGTCAAAAAGTGGTTAATACTTTGATTCAGAATAATCTTAAGATAAAAATCAAGCTTTAAAAAATGTTGTAATGAAAAATAAATTACAAATGTTTTCAAAAACGACAACAAGTAATTTACTTTGATTGTTACTCTAAGGAAACAGCTATTGTAGAGAGCTATTACTGAAATTCTCTAAGGAAATCACTGCACCTGATTTGAGTTCACTCGAAGAAGAATCAGATTGAGACAGTAAGATGTATAGTACCCAGAGATGAAGGCAGACCAGATAGAGCAAAGCCCAGATTTTGGCTGTCGGGTTTCTACGCAAGAAGACGGTTCCAGAGAGAAATATAGCATTCAGCTGCATTACTAACCATCCTAAATGTTTCTTGCCTGAACGGATTTTATCTTGGAAAGCTGGTTTGAACTTTGATCCTGAGAGTTCCCACTCTCCTGCTTCAAGATCTTGGGACGAGGCTTCGGTTCCAGAAGTACCTTTGTTTTCTTCTATAACCCTTGATACAGCCTGTTACAGCATACAAAACTAGGTTGGGTGTATGAGCAGAACATGTTTTGTTTTTGGGAGAAGATTGGTGGGAGTCATCAATGTACCTCGATTCTAAATGATAGAGTTGCTTTCTCCGAGGAAAGCGATTCAACCTAGTAAATTTGGCAAGAGAGTTGAAAGTTTAATGTTAAGTTTGTCTGAATTCTCTTTGCTTTCAAGTGTTTGTATATACCTGAGACTGTTTTTGAATAAGATGATCAGTTAGCTGGTCGAGTCTTCGTTTCAGCTCAACTTCCACTTCAGTGGGTTCTTCGAGTTCTTTCCTCATAGTATTGATGTCAGCTTCGAGTTTATTCGCCTGGAATTTCAATAGATAAGGTCGAAAAGGAACAAATAATGAGACAGTGTTCTAATTATAATCTTGACGAAAAAAACTACCAAAAACATCTATCAAATGTAATTTCAAATAAGTCAAGCAGGCAACTATGGTAGCTAACCTTCTCTTGTAACCGTCCGATTTTATCACTCAGCAAAGAAGTCTCTGCTTCAAGCATCTGATGTTCGAATATGTCTCCTCTAGAAGTATCTAACTACATAGCCCACGTATAAGCAGCACAATTCTCAGAGCAAATAAAGAAAGTTGCCCATGCTGGAATTGGAAAAAGGGCAGAAAACAAGAAAAATAAGACCCAAGGCACCTTATTTAAACGATTTCCACTCCCCCGGAAATTAGAAGTTTTTCGTTTCAGGCCTACATGACAGTCACTTCTTTAGACAAAAAAAAGTAATAGAGAAGTGATTATCCACATATGACTATGTGCAGCAAAACAGAGTCAATTGGCTTTCATATAAGAGGGAAGTCTTCAATACATATCAGTAACTATATAATTTCTCAAAGAATAATCACTACCTTCAAGAGCAGACTCTTTAAGGTCAACTTGTTCACGAAGAACTGCTAGCTGATCTATCTGGTTAAATTAGAAAAACAAAGAAACTAATAAACAAATGCAGATGTATAGGTTGATTCTGAGACCTTGATTCAGGCTTCTTTTGCAATAAAGTAATCTCTACCTGAGTTTCAAGCTTCTTCTGCCCAGCAGCAAGCGATCTTGTAAGTTCAGCATTTGCTGCCTAAAACATTCCATTTTTGTTTTTAAATCAGAAATTTAAATCGTCTTGCTCCACTTAATGTTACAACATCAAGATCAATTTGAAGTGTCCGCAAATACCTCTAATCCGGCCAAGCGTGAAAAAACTTCCATCCTAGTAGTGTTATGCTTCTGTTTTTCAAGGTCAGCAGCTTCCAATGTTTCCATCATGTTGGTTTGCAACTCAGCAGCCTAATGAAATGGGACAAACACAGCACAAAGTTCAAGAGGAATGTTAAATATCTAATATACTTTCATCATTGCAAGGAAAAAACTTAATAACTTTCTACCTCTTGAGCCTGTTGTTTAGCTCGTTGCTCTACTATTTTCTCTAAACTCTGTTTTTCACCCTCAAGTCTTGCTACCATATTCTCTCGCTCTTTGATGACCGCCACAGCTTTTGTTGCAACTCTTTCAGCAAAAACTTTCTCTCTTCTTATTCTCCTCTCATTCCTCTGACGCTCCCTCTCAGAGTCAGTGCTAGAATCAGACTCATAATCTGATTCAGATTCATCACTTGACAAAGAATCCTTCCTTTTTAGACCATCATGAACATTGCTTCGGGAGACTTCTCCCCTCACTTGCTTTCCCAGTACATCACTTCTTCTGGGCTCGCGGCCATCTATTGTTCCTACATGTGATAAATTATCCCTACGGAAGCTTTCATTATTCGATCTTGTGGACTCATCCAGGGGAGGTGGCGCAACACTGACATCCTTCACGCTCTCTTTGTGAGTTGACTGCAGCAGAACATTCTTATTATCCATGTCAGCATCAGATGGGCTAGATACTTCCTTTTCGCTTGATTCCTTATTTGGCTGTTTTTGTGGCCTGCCTCCGGAACCAACCACATTACCACTACTACTCTTCTCATTCATGTTTCTGTCAGCTACCATAGGGTTTTTCTTTAAGTTCCCATGCCTATTTACATCCCTCTTCAGTCCTTGACTCGCAGATCTTCCACTGGGAGTACGAGGCTTCGAAGTGCTCTTCCCCTGATTTGGAGACCCCAAAAGTTCTGTCCAGTCAGTGTCAGTTAATGAAGGCTTTTGCTGTGTCAAACTTCGAGACGGTGAACTTTTTGTTTCCTGGGATTGATCAGGTTTCCTTAGACTTCTACTGCTACTTACGTGGCTTGGTTTTTTCTCGATCGAGTTTCGCTGAGATCCACTACCAGAATCACTACCTTCATATGTTTTCTTCCTCAGCTGATTTTTTAAAGAAACTGAACTTCCAGATTTCGGAGAAGTCTCAAAAACTTCTTCAAGGGTCTCAGACTTCTCGTCCTTACGAAGAGATTCAGCTGCTTGCTGATCAATCTAAAGAAGCACAGTTTACATAACCCCAAGTCAATATAAATCCCATAACATTAGAAAAAATCTAAAGCACATTGAAAGCATAGAAAATGATATGGAGAGTCTCTGTATTAGTGTGGGATTTGAGTTATCTAAACATATACTTTGAGCTACAGAACCAAGAAAAGTAGATTCAACAACAAATTTTGACAAGAACACAAGAAAATTGGTGCTTGGTTTGTAAAGACATTTCAATTACAAGACAGTGTAACAAACAAACAGTGCAAATTGATTTATCATTAGTCCAAAAAATGGATCACATCTATCTGAGATCAAATCATAACCAATAAAGAACAAAAATGATATTTTCGAAGCAATCTAAGAGGATAGTTTCAAATCCTAACATGGGGATCTAAGATTTTCCTGAGAATTCTATGCGAAGAAACAGAAAAAAAGAGTAAAGAGAATCGATATCTCACCTGTTGAAGAATCGTTTCGGCGGCTTTGAGCTTCGACGAGATCCAATTCGCCATTTTCGTCGCTAATTAGAAATATATGAAATCAAAACACCCAAAACCTCGCCGTGTAATCACACGAATTCTGAATCACAGTCCCATCAGAGGAAACGAAAAAGAAGAAGAAGAAAGGGTGTTATGTTACAGTGAAGAGACGGTGACGTAGTTAATCACCAAACCCAGAAATAGACTCCACACTAACCGTACCGATACCGGTTTTGATTTTCCGGTTTACAATTCATTTGCCTTCTCATCGTGGCCTGATCTTATGTGACTTTTATATTTAACGTTAAATGTAACTATCATACGAGAATAATCTTAACATATAAATCCAAGAAAGTCAATAGTTACGTAATCAATAATATCCAAAACAATTAAATAAAAAAAACAGATATATAATTAATTTTACTTGTAACAACAATTAGAGAAAGAATAAATCAACGGTCGAGTGGCGGTAACTTCGTGTATATTAACAATCTCTTTACCGGCGGGAACAACCGTTCCGTTACCGTCACAATCACCGTTAGATTTATCCTCTGATACGATCTTGTGGCTCAAAACCTCATGTATCCGTCCGATCATACTTAAAAACGCTTCCTCGACGTTTCGGTTCTCTAAAGCCGACGTTTCGAGGAAACATAGACCTTCTGAGTGAGCTAGAGCCTTACCTTCTTCTTCTTCCACTTCTCTAGACTGTCGGAGATCGGATTTGTTACCGACGAGGACGACGACCGTGTCGGTACTAGAGAAGCTTCTTAGCTCAAACAACCATTTCTCGATGTTTTCGAATGTTTTACGTCTTGTTATGTCGTATATTAGTAACGCTCCTAATGCTCCACGGTAATATGAACTCGTTATTGCTCTAAATCTTGTGTTTTTACAACAACAAAATAAACGACTAGTGATTAAGATAATTAAAAATGCGACATTTAACGAAGATTAGGTAGGTCCGTGTGTCCGACCAAAAAAAAAGATAAAGTTTCGTGTGACATTTGATTGCATATCAAAATTATCATTTTTTCTTCTTATGCGCGTGATTTTCCTAATCATTATCCCAATCTTGTATTTAATTTTCAATACTAATACTTTCGCGTATTTACCTTTTAACATATACACACGACAAAAAAGTTGATAAAATTTCTGATTAAATCATACTTATGTTATGTCAAATTATAATTCAATCATATGGTCTTATATATTCATTAATTTCATTTAAGCATCCGTCTCCATATTATCATCATATGTATAATAAGATTTATATGATAATTTTTGTTTACCTTTCTTGGCCCGCCGTGTCCCAAATCTGAGCCTTGATGGTCTTATCGCCGACCTTAACATTCCGGTAAGCAAAGTCTACTCCGATGGTCGGTTTAGAGTCTAACCTGAACTCATCTCTCGAGAACCTCGACAAAATATTTGATTTTCCAACGGCGGAATCTCCTATCAACACCGCCTTGAAGAGGTAGTCGCACTCTTCGTCGTACGACTCCTCCGCCATGTTTATGTAGTGTTTGTGTTATGTAATCTGAGTACTTGAAAAGTAAAGGAAGAAGATCGATGATGGAGAAATAAAAGATGAAAGAACTTGGTGTTGTATGTAGGAACTTGTCAAGAAGAAAGTCTTGACAATTTTACATGGTTTTATCTATTGAAATATTGTATATAAATATAGAAATTTAATGTCCCATGATTGCCGCAAAATATATATAAAGATTAATGGATTATTTTGTTGGATAAATATGTTGAAATAGTATTGGAAAAAAGTAGTATATAAAATAGTAAAAATGAAATCAATAGGACAAGTATTAAAAAGGTTTGAAAAGACTATACATCAAGTCATCAACCATACAATATTTGATCGGAATTACAAAACTACATCATTTGAATTATATTTTACAAAACTACACTATTTCACAAAACTATATATTACCCATTTAATACTATACCCTAAAAACTAGCGAACTCGCGAATCTAAATAAAAAGATTTTAATTTTTGTAATTTTTTAAATAATAAATAAAGCTTTTTAAATTTTGAAAGACCGTAAATATGTAAAAAAAATTGAGTTAGATAAAGTTTTGTATAATTTTGCGAATTCCTATATTTGTTTTTAATATGTTTTTATTCACACCTTAAGTTCTTAACTCAAGGTTATAAAATAATTAAATTGGGCCTCTAAGACCATGTTTATCAAAAGTGCTTATGTATAGTGCTTGTGTATTTTTTATGTATTTTTTGTGTATTTGAGTATTAAATTAAATCAAAATATGTATTATTATTAAGCATCTATAATGAAAAGTGCTTAATTAAGCATTTTAAGCTCCCCTTTTTGTAGAGTTCTTATTAATAATACATGTTTTAATTTAATTTAATACTCAAATACACAAAAAATACACAAAAAAATACACAAGCACTCTACATAAACACCTTTGATAAACATGCTCTAATGGGCTACAAACCGAACGGACAAAGATATTAATACAGAGAATCCATGGAATTAAATTGTTCTTAAACAGAAGTTTAGAACTTTTAAAATCATGGTTAATAGTTAATACATATTCATTCATTGGGAAACTGAACAATTACAACTAATTAAATCATAATCATAAGACAAGTAAACAACTTTTTTATTCGGATAAATCCAATTTTTAAAGAGATTCAAGATCCAAACAAATCTTAAATCAAAAAAAAAAAAACTAAGCAGAACCACCGTTATTGTTGATAAGAGACGACGATGACGTCATCATCTTCTGAAACTCTTCGAAATTAACATTCCCGTCGCCGTCAGCATCCACAGGTCCGATCATCTTTGTACAGTCATCGACGGAGCAAGACATACCTAAGCTGTTAAGCACCTGGTGAAGCTCGGCGGCGGAGATCAGCCCGTTTTTGTCATGATCGTACAGATCGAAGGCGTCGCGGATCTCGGAAGCGGAGGAAGACGAGCGGCACAGAGCCGAGAACTCGTCTATGTTGATGAAACCGTCGCGATCTGTGTCGACTTCTTCCAAAACGCGGTTCAGCTCCGTCTCCGTGTAGGAAGTCCCCATGGCTTTGAATACGCCGCCTAGCTCGTGAACAGAGATCTTGCCGTCGCCGTTTGAATCGAACTGGTCGAAAACTTTCTTGAGCTCTTCTGGATTCGCCATGTCCACCGATTCCGCATGCGTTAGTTTAGCGGTTTCGGCCATTTTTTTAGAGAGAGAGAGAATCTTAGAGAGAGATGTGAAGGTTTGTTTGTTTGTTTGTTTGGTAGCTTTATTGGAGGCTGATGAGACTTAACGGAGTTTATATATAGGACCGTTTGTGATGACGGTAGCCACGTAATCACTAATCACAAGCTTGGAATCGAATATTTTATGTATTTATTTACTTTCCTTTATTATTAGTAAAATTGGTATCCGGATTTTTAAAATTAAATTACTCGTGATTATTTGGATTAATATTTACATTTTTATCGTTTGGAAGTAGTGGGATATTAACAAATTCAAGTATTTGGTATTTTACCATTTTATTAAACCTATTTTCTCAACTAAAACATTTTTATAAGAACTTGCCTTTGTTTTCTTTAATGCAATTAGCTGATTCAATCTCAAATGTATGATCGTTACATCGTGCGATAATTAGTTGTAACTTGCAAGTAGGACTACAAAAACCAGTTTTTATTTGAGGTAAATGCATTAAAGAAAATGGAGGGTAGTTATGGAATTATGCTATTATAAATAGTCGTCGTGAATCGTGTCCGAGAAATGTGTCACAATCCAACGCGGTTAACGCGTAAAGTACACGGTCTTTTACGCGTTTTGATAACTATACATACATAACTAGTGGGTCTTTCTTTTATATACTACCAAAAATCGTTTAAAATTTATATTTAAAATCCAAAACATTACTCGGTTAACAATTTGAACTAACTAAACTTTATTTTATCCTAATGTTATTCAAATATGTAATTCACAAAAAAAAAAGTTATCTGTTACGAGATTGAATATTTATTCTCACAATATTCAATAGATTCCAATTATATTGGAGTTAATTTAAAAAAAAGTGTTACATATGTCTAGAGACATAAACTCGAGAATCTCAAAAACATTACAAGATTATCTTTTTACTAACACAGAATCTGCCTTTTCTGATGATTTAACGGCGATGGTGAGGGCAAAAGGTAACAATGTAGCTAGCCTTTGAACAAGTAGACAAGCTAGACGGGTCATCGTAAGCGTAAGAGTAAGCTTTAGGACAAGCCACCTTAAAGATTTTGGAGTAAGCCGTTGGTTTGCAAGTGACCGGGTTACCGAACAAACCGGTACAACAATACTGCGGCGAGTTAAAAGCAGAGCAAGCGCTTTTACAAGCCACCACATGTTTACCGTTACGTGACCGGACTTGTAACCCAACGGGACACATACGGTTCAAGTCACTTACACAACCTGCGTAGCTACATTGGCCTGAACCCTTAACCGGCATTATCGACATGGCCAAGTTATAACTGTAACCATTTACACAAAAAACCAAATCAAAACCAAAAAAAGCCAAAAAGGTTTAAACTTTGTAATAAAGGTTGTAACTTTATGGAGAAAAGGAACTTACCCGTCGACGAGGCTGACGTCATAGAAGTCTTGTTCTTGGCCAAGTGTGATTTCGGCGAGAGTGGCTGGAGGTGAACCGCCGGCTCCGTTGCAGGTTAGAGAGCCACCGCAATCGCCGGTGGCGCAGCTACCACGGCCAGATCCGTCGAAGGTGCAGCCGTGGCGACCCCAGAAGCGGCCGGACCATAACGGTGGAAGCTGGAGAGAGTAGGCTTTGTTAGCCGGAAGCTTAAATCCACCGCCGGCGAGTAAGTTTTGACCGGCGCTGGGTTGGATTCCTGGCCACACTGGGTGTTTGCATTTGTTGTAGAACACTACTTTTGAAGCTAAACACATAAGAAGAAACAAAAGCTAGTGTGAGTTAATTTATGCAACTAAAACTTATCTTTTTATACCTAAGCAGCAAGATTAAGCAAAGTCATTACAAAAACAGTAACTTTAGAGATCTAGCAGGTAGGAATGTAAAAAAGGAGAACCTAAAGCTTGAGAGAGAAGAAGAAGAAGAAGTAGTAAAGACAAGTGGAAGAGGTTGCTTGAAGCCATTGTTGGAGCTCTGTACTGAGCAAAGAGTGAGACTGAATCTACTTCTTACTTCCTCAGTGCTTTTTATGGAACTTTAAAGATAAAAGTTGCTTGAAGAAGATATTAAATTTTAAAAACTGAAAAGATAAAAAAAAAAAAAAGAAATGAGAATTTATGTAAAAATTGAAAAATGTGACAACAGTTATCGAGACTGTCAGGCCAGTTAGTAGTGCGTGATAGCTTTCTTTTTCTTTTACAGTCAAAACAATGTAATTGTCCTTTCATCATCAGTTTTTTACCTTTTTCAAACTCTTATCATTTTCGGTATCAAGTGGTATTCAGTATAATTCCTTCTCTTTAGAATTTCAAGTATATGAGTATATCAACAACATTATTAGGTTAACTAAACCACTTTAGCTTTGTCTGAATCATATAGTGTGTAACTGTGATAAGAAGCTGGTTTAGAGAAATAATGTTCTCTGTGTAAGAAAATCATGTAAATGCAGACATCCTTTAAGCCTATCTGACAAACATATAGTAATAAACATATTTTCCCCCGCTAGTTCAAATTCAAAATCAAGAGACTTTTTACTTTCTTAGCATCATAAAGTTCAGTGGCACAGAAGATTCACTAGGCTTTAAGTCTGGTTAGTAATATAAACTTGAAGGGCCCAACAATATAGCTTAAGCAAATTATACCAACAAAAGGAGCCTAGAGATCGATCCTGCATACCACTTTCTGTACACTAAAAGAACATCAAAACAACGATTATTCTCTGCTACTACAATGAAGACAAAGACGATGATGATCACCTCATCACCGTGGGAACGCAGCGAGGTGTTGTGCCACGTGAGGATCAAGAGGTTGCGCGTCAGCAGGCACTGGATCAGCGACCACAACAACTTGTCTTCGTTGTCTCTCCCGGAGGTACAGAATTGTAATGAGACAGACAAAGAGTGTGAGTATCGTCGCATTACCTTCATCAAACACCACATTCTCAATCCAAGTCTCCACCTTTGGATACACTTCTGGTAGTGAATCCACAGCTCTCACCTATCAGTTTTGTCATTTTTTGTTCTGTTCAGATTCTTCAAATTATTAATATTAATACAAGAACGAGAAGGAAAAAAGGGGATTTAGACTTACCAGGATGGTATCAGCATAGTTTCTACGAAGCCATAAACTAGCAAGAGCAAGTGTGACTGGCAATTTGGCTGCTGCATCGCTCACGAGAGCTTGATCGTAGTAACGTTTTGCTAAATGGAGATCAAAGGGAAGCCCTTGTCCATGCTCATGCATGTAACCGAGGTTGAACATTGCTTGTGCGTTTGACTGTGATTTAGCATGCATATATGCCTCAGCCGCACGCACAAAATCTCTCTCAGTTCCCTGATTTAGAGATCAAAGAATGAGCAAAGAGAGAAAACATGTGAACAGTCTTAAGTTTTCTAGATGATTAACATCTTATTCAATCATGTAACATCTCCTAATGTTATTGGTTTCATTATTTAATTCCATATGTGGGGAGAACTAACCCGTCCATAGTAATATGCATCTCCAATAAGCAGAGCAGCATGTTCGTTGCCTTGTTCAGAGGCTCGCCACCACAAAGAATGTGCCCTCTCATGTCTCTCTTTGTCTGTGCAAAACCCAGATACTCCCATGCACATGCTTCTTTCACCGTATTTATCGAGGATCCATGCAGCATTACTTTGTGCTACTTCATAACCCATCTCTGCCATTCTGGAGTATATGATAAGAGCTTTACCCACATCACCTTTAAGGTAAGCCTCAAGAGCCCATCTAGATAGTGAACTCCATGGTCCTCTTTCTGCTACTAACTTATAAAACGAAGTGGCCTGTAATTCAAATTTGCAAGGAAAGTTAACAATTAATCAAAAGTTCCACAACTATATGCTTAATGAAATAGTCTTAGCATTTAGAAACCCGGGTTACATTTAGCATCCATGATTATGCACGAAAAAAGGTCTCAGAAATAAAAGAGTAGTTACCATTTCCAGGTTCTTCTTGAGCCCAACACCGGTATGGAACATCTTGGCGAGTTGATAGAAAGCCTTAGGTTGACCAGCATTAGCAGCAACAAAGAAGTATTTTGTTGCCTGCCTCACGTCTCTTTTGACTCCAATGCCTTTAAGATACAACACTCCAAGGTTATAGTGCCCGCTTGGGTCTTCATGGTCAACAGCCTTCTCGAAATATTCTCTTGCCTGCATTTGAAGCCATATGTCAATGAAACTTTAGACCAATCTAATCGTTCTAAAAACTTTTTATTGTTCCTATATATTTTGTTGGCTAAATCAACAAAGGAGGTAAAACTCTAGTCAAGCCTTTGAATTGTGAGGCCATACCTTAGTGTAATTTTTCTTCTCTACTCCATAGCCTTTGACATATAAGTAACCAATTCCATTAAATGCTGAATGTAGACCTTCTTTGGCAGCAAGTGTAAGCCATTCAAGTGCCTTGGTATAATTTCTTTCAACACCAGCTCCTCGAGCATATATCTCCCCTAGAAGTTCCATCGACCTCGGCTCTCCTTTCTCTACTGCCTTCGAAAACCAGTGCAACGCCTTGGTGTGATCACGCCTTAATCCCCGCAAACCAAAGTAATAGAAAAGCCCGATTTTGTACATAGCCGCTGCATTCCCTTTCTGTGCCTGGTATTCCAATATCTGAAAATCCTCATCTTCCTCCCCACGGGATTTCCTTAGAGCACCTTTGTTCTCTTCGGTTCCGCTATGAATCCTAGTCGGTTCTACCACGTGCGAATCCTTCGAGATCAGAAAGCTATTCACAGCAGTCTCTGCTAGTTCAGCATATAATTGAACAGCCTTGTCATGCATCTGTAACACAAGGGGCAAATCAATAACATACTCAGCAACAACAAAAACTATCCACATAATAAACTCAAGAGCTTAGAGATGTCTCCTTTTTCCCTGAGAATTTCTTTCAAGATATGACTGAATCAACAATAACAAGACCACCTATGTAGCTTAAGGCAATGATTGTTAATCTAAACTTGCTTACATCTTGTCGCAGATAAGTGAACGCAAGTGCCATTTTAGACTGCATATTACCACCTTCAGCTGCGAAAACATGGTGAAGAAAGGACTTGCTTTTGCTTTGCTCTCGCATCATCCCTGTCCCGTAGGCAAAACCCATTAACGACTGTGAGTGCGGATCTCCAGAGGAAGAAGCCGTCTCGATCTCATCCACCGCTTCCTCCATCAATCTGAAATTCCCTTCCGTCTCCGCCGATAGAATCTTGTGGAGGCCGGAGTAGTATTGCGGCGAGGCGGCTTGGACGGTTGAATCATCCGGCTCGAAGATCGGTCGCCACGAACCTGGATCAAGCTCCTCTTCGGATTTGGGTTCGGATTCTCCAAACTCATCGAAGTCAGAGGACTCTCCGGCTCCGTTATCATCGCCGCCGCTAGTGAGATCGTCGTTGGAGAGGACGAGGACAACGGGACGGGCGCGAACGCTAATCTCAACGAAAGAGATAACTATTAGAGATAGGATAACGATTCCGAAACCTGAGATTCTCATTGTACCTCCTCTTTCACCTTCTTCTTCGCCGTCAGTGATCGGATCGGGTTTTTGAAGAGGCAACTCCTCCAATGCCCCTTTCTTATAAAACGTGATCAAAAGGACAAGGCATTTGTTTTAAATTAATAGAAATAAAAATATTTATGTAAAGACCAAAAAATATTTTGAAGTTGGTATATTTACGAGTTTTACCTGGATATTACCCACCCGTCAAAATACCCGATTGGATATCAAACAATTAAACCCAACCGATTTTTATACCAATTCGAAACCGAAATTTTTGGTTCTTTGTAATCAAACCAATTCAAAACCGAATTTCTACAAATTACAACATATATTTCGATAATTTCAAATATATATGTCAAACCCTATTTCACTTTTACCTAGTTTTCCCATCTTTCTCACCTCAAGAACCCTAATTCGAGTTCTTCACAAAATCGAAGTCGAAATCAAACGATTAAGTATGGTGCAAACGAGGCGAGGTAAAAGGAAAGAAAATCCTTCGAGACCCGATGATGACGATGTATTGATGGTTCACTACTCGAAAGAGTGTAGAAAAGGTGAAGAAGGCGAGGAAAAAAAGAGAAAAAGTCGACCGAGAAGACCGCCGCTTCGCCGCGTTCGCCGCTTTCCCCGCATTCGCCGCTTCCGCCGCTTTCCCCGCATTCGCCGCTTCCGCCGCTTCCGCCGCATTCGCCGCTTCCGCCGCATTCGTCGCTTCCCCCGGTGACGTCGTTCCCGCCGTTCCCGACGCATCTCCCGCTTCCGCAAGTCCCGCCGAAACGGACGATTTTGCAACCCCCTCCCCGAATGCATGCGATGTTGAAAACGACTCAGAAAAAACAATTTCTGAATCGACTAAAGAAGAAAGTGAAGAAGTAGAAGAAGAAGAAGTTGGCGAAGAAGAAGAAGAAGTTGGCGAAGAAGAAGAAGAAGAAAACATTGAAAAAGGAGAAGAACAAGAGGAAGAAGAAGAACAAGAGGAAGAAGAAGAAGAAGAGATAGAAGAAGTAGAAGAAAACTCATCGATTCGATTCGGACGATGCGAAGTAAGTTTGATTTATTGTTTTTTGGTTTTGTGTACAACTAGGAAAACTTAGGATTATTGGGTAATTTTTTTATAACATTGGTGTTATACTTAGTAAAACTAAGGAATTATGGATAATAAAATTATTAACATTGTGTATAATACTAGAAAAACTACGGATTCTTGGATAATAGATTGACTAAAATTTGGTGTAGTAATAGGAAAACTACGTTTTATTGTATTCGTTTATGAAGTGGTTGAAAATGTTTTTTATTGTCTTGCAGAAATTGAGGCAATCAAACCATCACAAATGTTCTTTCCCCATCGAGTACCGAAACAAATTAAGTTAGGGACAAGGTGTTTCATCGTAGACGCAATCAAGACGTTGAAAACGGCGGAGCCGAGTACGTCTAACATGGAGAGGAAGTGGTTTGAGGAGCATCCCCAATTCGGGCACATTTTTCACATGAAGCGGAGAAGAACCACAAAGTTCGGGGAATGTGGATCTTGTTAATGAGGACGGTTAAAACCAATAAGAGGAGAGAAGTGTGGTTCATCGTCAATGGTGTTCCAATCCGTTATGGATTGCGGGAACACGCATTCTTTATCGAGGACTTAACTGTTGCAACTATCCTCTTGACTACAAAAAGGCCGGTGGGACAAAGTTTGTGGATCGGCATTTCAAGAACGGAGAATCCATAAGGTTGGAGGATGTGAAAGAGAAAGCTGGTTAATATGGGACCCCATAAAGACGGATTGAAGATGGCGGTTCTATTTTTCTTATCAAGTGTTGTTTGTGCGCAAACAAAAGTAGGGAAAGGTGCGAGGAATGTATTGGAATTCTTTCAGAGAGCAGTAGATGATCTTCATTTCTGCAAAATCTTTCCATGGGGGAGATACTCATATGAGTACATGTTGAAAGAGATCTCTCACACCATGAACCATTTTGGAGGTGTGGTGAAAGAGCATGCGTTATGGCCTCGACCAGGTTTTTGTGTCCCATTAGAGGTAAGTTAGATCATGTAAAATTATTGGTGTTTTGTAGATTAGTATTGTTGAACAATGATGTTATGAGAAAATTATTGGTGTTTTGTAGATTCTAGCATTCGAGGCGATTCTAAAGCGGCAAATGTGTTTAGAGAACTTGTTGAAGGAGGCGATGCGAATTGTCCCGGGATGTGCAAGTCCGCATTCAAAACTAATGGAATGAAAGGGATGTCACTTTTGGATATAAACAAAGAACTTGGGGCCGAGACCGTAAGTTTACTTATCCTCTTTATCTTGTGAACTTAGGTAATACTAAGATAGTACTTAGATAAGCAGAACTAAGGTAATATTAAGGTAGTACTTAGGTAGAACTAATGTAAGTTTACTTATGTTTTGACAGGATATTGACAGCATCATCCACGTCATTAATGCAGAAGAAGATCAATTGTTGGATGATATTTTGGAAGTTGATGATGATGTTGATGAGTTTGATCTAGCCATTGATAGTTGGGAAAAACGCAATAAAAAAGGTTTAACAATCTTTTTCAAAGACATGTACGATGAAGATGTTGCGGCGCGAGAAAAGAGCAAGAACGGAAGCAGCATTGCGGTGGAAGTTGAGGGAGGTGAGAAAAATGTTGATGTATTGAAAACAATGAAAAAAATGTTGAAAGTAATAAAGAGAGTTGAGAAGACGACTCATGAATTGGGAAACAAAGTTGATGCATTGGGTGAGAGATTGACACCATTAGAGGTGTTTGTCAATGAAGCAAGTGGTTCGAGGAAATTGAAAAAAAGAAAGAAGTGAAGAACTTTCGGTTTATGTGGTTATGCAATACTTTTGGATTTGTGTACTTTTAAGTTATTTATGATTTGTGGTACTTTCGGAATTGTGGTACTTTCGGAATTGTGGTACTTTGTTTTTGTTGAACTTTGTTTGATTTGTGTTACTTTTGGATTTGTGTTACTTTGTTTTCTAGTACTTTATGTTTTTGTTTTGTGGTATTTTATGTTTTGTGGTACTTTTGAAAAGTTTTACACGTTTTACGTAGTTCAACTTAGTTTTACGTACTTGACACTTAAAAATAAACAAAGACAAAAGTTCAACACAAAACGCAAAACACGTAACATAACACTTAACATAAAACCCAAACCGAAAAACAAAAGTTCAACACTTCAAGTATGTGGTCCAGCAATAAGCTTCGAGCTTTTCAATCTCTTCAACCAATTTTTTCACCTCACTCCTTAACTTTTCAACTTCCTCCCCGAACACCAAAAACCCATGGTTGACGAAAGTGCAACCCATCGTCCCGAACGATGAACATAGTTTCACTTAGTATATAAATGTTTTACTCGAGTTTTACACGAGATGTGAAATTAAAAAAAAAACGGATGTGAAATTTTAGACGAGATGTGAAAGTTTACACAGATGTGAAATTAACCTCGTATTTCTTGCAAGTGAAGTACCTTCTCCCTGGTAAGGTATCAAAATCTTCTCGATACTTTGGAGTTGGAGAATAATCGTGAATGATATCTCCCCCACATGGACACCTAGTTGGAATCCCGTATTGTGCATCGGCGACATAAAATCGCCCTCGTAAAGTTGCTTATTCTTTTTCATCTCGCGTCTCTCCTCATATGGATCCATGAATTGAGAGATTTGAGAGATATTTGAGAAAGAAAAAAGATAAAAAGAGAAGAAAGGAGAAGAAAACGTTGAACAAGAGAGAAAGAGAGAGAAATGAGGAGAAAAATGAAGTGAAATGTGTGTTAAATAAAGTGGTAGACATGACCACAGAATCTAGGCGAGAAAATTATGACAAAATCGGCTTTTTGACCATTCTTGGATCAAAACAAAATTTAGGCGCCAAAACGAATTTTGGTTTCCTCCCAAAAAATACACATAGTTTACCCTTGTTTTACGGAGTTTATTGTTTTACAAAAGTTCTTCATAGTTCTACTTTTCATGATTTCATGGTTTTTTAGTTTCACCCCTAAAATTATATTGTCAAATTAGTTTTACGTTTTACAAATCTTCATTAAAATTTAGTAATATGTGATTCATGCAATAATATATTAGAAATCAACGTTTTGTGGAAAAGTCATTTTAAAAGTTGTTCTCACTAAGAAAGTGTTCCTATAAAGAACATAGAATGTACAATAGATTTTTTAAAAATGTGTGTTTTCACATGTTCTTCTGAATTTTGATTTTGTAAACTATGTTTTCATTCAAATATAATAACAAAAGTGTTGTATTACAAGTTTTATACTTAATTGCATTCAAATACAAAATCAATATAATAACAAAAGTGTTGTATTACAAGTTTTATACTTAATTGCATTCAAATCAAAATCAATGAAATCATAATATTACATAAGTATTCAACCAAACAATCCAAACGACATGTTCCAAACAATCATAATTAATACATAAGTTTCCAAAACGACATTCACTCGGATAATACGACATAAGTTTACACACTGTTCCAAACAACAACCAATTGAATCCAAAATTTTGCCTCGGTCGCCTTTTGTTTTGCGTCCTTTTACGTCGTTCTCCAACGGAAGGCTTCCTCTTATCCTGTTTTCTCCCCTTCTTATTGATGCGATCTTTTGGTATTACCTGTCGTTCTCGGATGTAATCCGGTACATTCCAATCAGCTTTGTCAGGCACCGGATAAATGGTCGACAAATAAGCTTGTCCCCACAGTTCTACCCAGTAATACTCTGAACACAACTCACGATATGGTATTAGGCCTTCACCATGAATGTCGTTATTAATCTTAAATAAATAAGCGGCGAGGCCGTGCAAACAAGGATACTTGTCGTAATCATACACCTTGCGGGAACAAGACTTCTTCCTCAAGTTAACCAAATAATGCTTACTATCGTCGGTGTCCGTTACCTCGAACTCAAGCTGAAAACTATTTAGCTCCCGCACCGGTGTTTTATCGGCTTTGGACCACATATTGTGTAGGTGGTTTTCGACAAGAGGAACAAGTTTGGTGTTAATCGACGCGGCGATAACTTCCTTCCGACGTTGGTTAAACCACCGAGAGATTGTACCAATTATTGTATCTAACATCGGTATCAAAGAATACCTCCTCGCGTCCTTAAACAAGCTGTTCATTGACTCCACACCGTTGCTTGTGTCTAAATTGTATCTATCACGCGGGAAAAATACCCTAGCCCAAGTGTCTTTCTCTGTCTGCTCTTCCACATACTTATATCTTTGAAGGATATCGCGTCTTGAATAATGCGTACATAGACTCGAACTCGGCCATCGTGAAGCACCTAGCTAACTCCATAAATCTCCACCCGACAACGGCTTTGTTGGTGTTACTAGCATGACCTCTTACGTTCTGAGACAGATGCCATATACAATGTCCATGATGAGCTTGTGGAAACACGGTAGCTACGGCCGCAATTAGGCTTTGGTTTACGTCGCTCATAAAAACTAATTCGGAAGAGTCCGCTATAACACTTCGAGCATCTCGAAAAACCAAGTCCAACTAGATTTATTCTCACCGTCGAGTACAGCAATAGCAAGAGGATAGTGGTGACGGTTAGGATCTTGAGCTTTTGCGAATACTAGTACACCACCATACCCGTTCTTCAGAAACGTAGCATCCACAACTATCACTTTTCTCATCACCGCAAACCCATCAATACAAGCTCCCAACGCTATGAAAAGGTACTTGAACTTACCTGCCTCATCCAACTCCACACATGTTTTTGTTCCTGGATTAACCTCCTCTAACATGTACAAGTAGCTAGGAAGCATCTTGTAGCTTTCTTCGAACTACCACGCAAATGACTAATAGCCGGATTTTTCCCTCTCAACGCCGTAGAATAAGATACTTTTACACCAAGCTTAAGGTGTATGAGATCGATGATATCTCGGGGAGGAGGGGTTTTCACTTTACCTGGATATTCCTCATTCAAAAAAGATGCAACTAATTCTGCTGATCCTCTCCTCTTGCTTTGGCTAATTTGACTTTGACTAGTCCGAGAGCAAGAATGCATCCCCACGTACCTCCTAATAGAAAACGGTTCGGTGTTTGTAATCTTTGCGGCTCTCAAACCCCATTTGCAACTTTCTATACAACATTTTATCACCAAACGTATAGGATCCGACTTTTTCGTTACATAACGAAAGCATTTAACAAATGCGGCTCTATCCACCAATTCTTGAATTGCCTTCTTGTTTGGAAACTCTTGAAGGTCGATCAAACCCAATCCATCTTCCCATTCCTCTATAACCTGACTACATTGTTCTACGAATGGTTCCCCGTCATACTTATCACCATCCATATTCGTCTCATTCGCGTTGTCCTTCTTACCCGCATTGTCCGCCTCACTGCAGTGTATGTCTCATCGGCGTGTAAGGATCACCTTCGGTGTTCATATCATCATCATTCTCTTCTACATTGGCTTCCACAACTTCTACGTAAGGAGTTATGGCATTAAGTCCTATTTCATCATCATTTACATCCATCAGTTCGTAATTCATACCAACAGAACTTTTTCCCACTCTTGAAAGCTTCTCTAACTCGTGTAATCCACTCGCCTCTTCCACAAACAAAAGAGATCTACGGTTATCTCTATCAATGGTCGTTAGATAAGCGAACAAATCCTCATCATCACAAATATTTAGATGGTCCTCACATCCCACCACCATCGGTATGTATTTCGGTGACAATTTTACTTTGCTTTCATCCAGTATGAGCTTTTTATACAACACTTTCTTGATCATTGCCAAACTTATATCCTCAACCGCCGTCTTGATATTACACAATACATGCAATCTTTATATTTGAAGTATATGGTCTCGTGTTTCGCCATTGTATCCTGCAAAAACAACAACATAAAGTTACAGTTAAACCACATCGTCGCAGTTTTACCTAGTTATCTAAAGTTATACGAAGTGTTATATTATGTATTAATTATCAGTTCTAATAGTTATACAAAGTTTTACATAATATATTACAATTATCAGTTGTACTTGTTATACAAAGTTTTATAAATCAAAGTATCAGTTTTACTTGTTATGCTAAGTTTTACATAATTTATTCAAAATTATTTTCAGTTTTGGTTACGAACAATTAATTGTGAAACACAAATGATTGTATTAAATTCGATCCTTTGCATATTACATATCAATACAATCTTCACGCAATCAACCACATTATCGAATTATATCAATTTGCATTAGATCTATTAAAATCTATTTATCAAAATCGAATTTAAAAAACCACAATACCTATCTTGATGACGAATTACGGCATGGAGAAAGACGGAAGACGGAAGGAGGAATATCGCCGGCTTGACCCACCTGATAGTCGCGGAGAAATGGAAGAAGGAGGAGCCGCGACGATGACGATGGCGACGACGAAGAAAGGCGACGAGACGAAGACGACGATGCGATTTTGTTTTCTTTTAATTTTTAATTTTAATTTTCTTTTAATTTTTAATTTAAACCAAAACCAAAACCAAAATCAAAATACCAAATCAAAAACTAACCCAAACCAAAATTCATATTTTCTATTTTATTTATTTTATTTATTTATAATAAGGGTATTTTCGTAATTTAATAATGAAAGGGGTATAAGAGATTATGTTGGGTATAGGAGATTTGTCCTCCTTCAAATAGGGGCTTTTCAGGTGATGTCTCGTAAAACGGAGAAGATAAGGGTAATAATGTCATTTAGGATAGTAAATAAATCGCCACGTTGAATCGTCGTCATACATCCAATAACTACACGCCACGTAAGTACACTTGTCTTTAAAAACACTAACCGGTTCAATTTCAATTTTTTTGTTCGGTTAAACCGAAATCGAATACACGTTTAATTTTGTTTAATTTATAATTTTATATGCATACATACAAAAATAGGAACAAGAGTTTAGTCTTGAATCTTCTCTTCTTCTACTTCTACTTCTTCTTCATCGTCAAGCTTCGTCAACATCCATTGCAAAGCCTGAATCACTTGTTGGTCATAGATTTGCTTCTGCTCATAGATTCTCTTGTACTGTTTCGCCTCCATCTCCACCGCGTTTTTCTCCATCCTTAGCTTGAGAATCATAGCCATGGCTTCTTCGGCAGCTTCTTCAGACGCTCTTCTCTCCTTCTCCACCTCTGTTTTCATAATTTCTCCAAGTTTTCTCTCTCTCTTCACCATTTTTCTCAGAGTAATTACGTCGAACACCTTGTCTTCATCATCACACAGAGGCTGTGATTCTTCTTCTTCGTGATCAAGCTCTGTCTCTAATAACGCTTCAATACTGTCTCTGTTTTTGATGAAATCAACGCCTTCGCGTAGAAGAAGATGATCACAGTGTAACACAAGGGGTTTCTTCTTCTTATCAAATCCAGCAAATAAGTATGATTTTGAAACGAACCCGTCGTTGTTGTTGGTGGAAAACAGTGAAGAAGGACCCTTGAAATGTAGAAACTTTAGCCCTGCAATAAGAAAGCAACAGAGGAAGAAGAAATTGAGAATCTGAGAGAAACGGCCAAAAACGAAGAACCCACATCCAAAGCCATCGTTTTTACTTAGAAGCTTGAGAAAGGAAGCAATCTCCATTACGTAGAAGAAGAAGATGAAGAAGAAGAGATAAACATTAATGGAAAGGAACAAAGCAACTCATAAAGGTAATTACTTTTTTAGAGTTAATTAAGAAAAAGGGAATTTTGAATTCCCAATGAAGAGAATGTGTATGTGAGTTAGTGATTTTGGAATCGAGAAAAGAGAAGAAGATTAAACGGCGAAGATTGCGAGGTTTGTTATATGTATAGATTTCAGAGCATATCCATTCGAATATGAATAATCATAAATTTAACAAGAAAATTGTAATTTATCTAAAAATTAAGAACTCTGGATTCATTAAATCTAAAAACTAAAGAAAAATGTTTCCTTTGTTTCCAACAAATTGTTCATTGAATATACTTTGGAAGAGGCAAAGAGACGGTTTACTACTCTCAATAATCAATGATCTCGTACAATACAACAATTAATATCTCACGAATTAAGACGTTAATTTGGCCTAAATCCATACTAATTTAAAGGTCACATATAGTATTAATTTACGTTACGCCTTCGTGAGGTAGTTTTTAATTAATTAGCCTTAATGCTCAAACCTAATAATCTAAGTATCGTCCACATGCAATTAATAACGCACATGTGAATTAATTCAATATGAATTAGTATGAGGTATATACAAGCTAGTACAAGCTCTTAATTTACTAATCTAGTTTATACTTATAATATATACATAATTTAAATAGAGATTAATAGGTGATGTGTTTTGGAAACTAGTATAGCTTTTTAGCTCTTGTTATGATTTTGACGTTGCAACTCCCAGATAATGTATTAATTATCCTCTGTGTTTTAATTATGTGGGCAATATTTAATTGATACTCCCTTTTCACTTTAATTCTTGCTAATGTGGTTTATATAATGTTATCCGAGTGTTTTAGATTTATTTATTTGATTTAATAAATCATGTGACAGTTCAACAAATGGATTTGGTTAATCTAATTATTAGATTGAAGCACAAAAAAGAGAGAGAGAGAGAGAGCAAGAAACAACAAAACAAGTAGAGTCCAAAATCCAGGACACTTGACAAATAAAATCACATAATTCGAAAAATTGTGGGATCTCCGACATCAACTAATGTATATATATATATATATATATATATATATATTGATTATTAGATTTAGGAAAAAACACTGCCGTATAAATATATACATACATATGAGGTTTTACAATTTTCTTAGTCAATAAAAAAAATAATGAAACAAAAAATTTGAATTATATATAGATAAGTTAATCTAGTTACATACGAACAATCAAGTCTACATGATCATATATTAGCATGCTTTTTTACGATACTTATAGTTTTAATAACATAATAAACATTTATATACGTATGATGTATCCAGACATATATTGAGCTGTATATATCAGTACATATATTGCTTTGCTTCATGGTACCGACTTATGTAATATTTTATAGTTTTTGACTTTTGGGACTTATTTTAAAACAGACGATGAACTATATGTATGTATTATAATACCATTAAAATAAAAAAGAAATAATTTTTTTTTAAAAAAAGGACAAGGGGAAGGAGAAGCCATGACTAATGATGAGTTAGGTAAGCGTGGGTGATTCGAGCTGAGCCCAATCCAACCACAGCTCTTCACAGTCACACCCATCCTTCATACATGTGCTGTCTCTTTTAATTAACTATTTATATATATCAGGATTAAATTAAATTAAATTAAACGTTTACCATCAAAAAGATTGCCCAATATACTTAAACATGTAATTATATCAGTGGATTATTGAGGGGGCGATGGTTATTTCAGTGTATACAAAACTATGTAAACTGTGGAAAAACCACGTCTAATTTTTTATATCTCTTTTTTTTTTTTTTACAGCCTTGATTCAATGCTGTTTTGCTAAGCAATAACATTAAGTTCTTTTAATGACCTTTTATTTGTCACAGAATAAATATGCATTAATTTATGTTAGGAATTTATATTTTTGTTTATATAATTTATATGAAACTAAATAAGTAGCAGGCCACATATCATACGAATAATTAAATATTGTTGTAACCAAATTGCTTACTTTTGTAATTTAATTACTTATCAGATATATAAAGTCCACAAATAAAGTTAAGAAACGACAACTATAAAACCGAGAGAAAGACTACACACACAGTTGTACAAAACCAGCTACCAAAATATTGATAATTAATAATACTAATTAAAACTTAATCGCCAATTAAACCATTAATCTAATACAACTATATAAATACACACATAATTATATAAAAAAAACAAATCCATTTCTACGAAACATCCCTCTCTCTCTCTTTCTCTCTCTCCTTCAAATACTTTGATCATAATAATGGGAAACACATCTTCATGCGCACCATTGATAACATCATCATCATCATCATCATCATTATCATCATCATCAACATTAAAAATCTTGTCTCCATTCAAAGGAACACTCGAAGTTTTCACAAAACCAATAAAAACATCCGATATAGTCTCCAAAAACTCCGGCCAATTCATCACCGACTCTACTTTGTTACAAATCGGAAACAGAGTAACCGCCGTATCCTCCGACGAGATTCTACGGCCGAGAAGACATTTATACCTTTTGCTTCCGACAGAGATGTTGTTCTCTGTCTTAACACAAGAAGAACTTGCTCTTATATCAGATAAAGCGGCGGAAATAATTAATGAAAGCCGGTTTAGTCATTTAAAGAGGATTTTTCCGGTTTGTATTTTTCCGGTTATTGGAGATAGAAGAAGACACTTATCATCGGTTAATGATGATGATAATGATGATCATGTGGATATAAGAGAAACCCTAGAAGAAATATATGAATCTAAATATGGAGCTTGGAGACCTGGTTTAGAGACTATCGTTGAGAGCTAATTTAAATCTTGAGGATGGTTAAAATATTTTTTGTAATTGTTTTATATCAAATCATAGGTTTAAGTTTTTTTTTTTGATTTTTTTTTTGGTTTTTTCTTGTCCGAGTTTTGAAGAGAAATTGAGGTTTATGCTTTTTGTTCATGATTTCAAATTTTAGCGTGGATTAATAACCTTATTAACTATAGGTTTAGATTATATAGTAGAGTAACACAGTTATAACATATAAAATCACTATCATTTTTGCAACAACTTGTCTTGCCTGATAAAGTATCAAAAAGTTATTTCAGAAAAATCATCATCTAAATTTTTGTTAATATATATATTCCAACTTTGATACGTGTCTATTGCGTATATATCGAAGTTTCGATTAATATATTTTATCAAGAATTTGATTGGAACTATTCGTAGATACTCTGAATATTAAAGACGTCGCCAGCCTATCCAATTATTATAAAAAGGAGAATAAGAAAGTAGCTCACATGTTTGACAAAAAAAAAAAATGTAGCTCACATTTTTTTTTGGCCCTGTTCGTTTGGCAGTCGTTGGCGACCGCGACCGCGACCAGTGACCAGCTATAAAAACCAGCGATAAGTTGTTGTGTTCGTTTAACAGTCGTTGTCCTAGCGACTATTGTTGTGATGGTATTGTGACGTTCGTTTAGCGATCCGGCGACAACGACTAAACACATATTTATAATAAAAATAAATTAAATAATAATTTTTTATGTATTTTTGTAAGTTTTTTAAAAATATTATCATATATTATTTATTAATTTAATATTTCGAAATTTCAATAATATTTTCTAAAAAATTATATGATATCAATTTTATTGGATTTTAATTTATATTATTATATATAATAAATGACAAATAATTTGGCTTATGTGTCGCAGAAAGAGAAAATTAAGAAAATGTTTTAATATTTGTTTATCATTATCCCTTTTATTTCTCAAATGTTTATATTATCATATATTATTTATTAATTTGATATTTTCGAAATTTTATTAATATGTTCTAAAAAATTATACGATGTCAAGTTTTTGGATATTAATTTATATTATAGTTAAATTTATTTACTTATTATTAATATTATTATTATAAATCATGCATAACAAATATGAGTAATTTGGCTTATGTGTCACACCAAAACAAAATTAAAATAAAAAAGAACAAGACCCCTAACTAGATCTAAAAGGAAAAACCATTTAAAAAAAAAGCACTACACAAATAATCTTAAAAGAAAATTTAAATATCCATAATTATAAAAAGAGTAACCAAACACAAGAATATGCATAATTATAAATAAGCGACTACACAAAGAATCTTAAAAAGAAAATTAAATCTAAATTATGCAAAATCTATAAGGTAGAATTATAAAACTACATCATTTGAATTACATTTCACAAAACTACACCATTTCCAAAATACTTCACAAAACTACACCTAAACACTCAAAATTAAATCCAAATAAACCCTACCCAAACAATCTACCCCCTTAATACTATACCCTAAACACTAATTAGCGAACCCAAATGAAAATATTTTAATTTTGGTAATTTTTAAAAGGGTAAATCAAGCTTTTAAAATTTTGAAAGAGTGTAAACTTGTGAAAATATTGAATTATGTGTAGTTTTGTGAAGGGAGGGTTGAAAGGGTGTAGTTTTGTGAATTTCTCAATCTAGAATGAAGATTATAGTTCTCAAAATAACAAAATATAACCAATAATATAAAATAAAATAATAATAAATATGGAAGTAACAACGTACGTTTAAGAAATTAAATGATATAAGGAACGTTGCTACAAAAAAAGAGTTGTCACCAACAAAAAATATAATAATCACATAAATAAAAATAGAACAAAAAAATATAAAGCTTCTATAAATTCCAAGAATTGGTCTTCGCATTACAAATAAAATTTTGGGGAAATGATTTTTAAAAATATTTAGTTTTATGTATTATTATAGATAAGTGAGAAATAAAGGAAAAATAAAAAATACACTTCTTATAAATGGTCTAATCCATTTTGCATACATACACGGTGATTCAAGTTTGATCAACAATTTTCTAGTATTTATGCAAATATTATAAATGTAACTTCTTTTAAATGTGTGATATCTATTATTTTATTCTTATAAATATGTACACTTAAAATTTTTAACAAATTTTCATTTTAATTGATGATTTTTATGTAAAATCTCTAAGCGAGACTATAATTTTTTTAACAAAAACTCAAACCTATAAAAATATAACAAATTTTGTATTTAAATAATAAAAGTCCACCATAAAACACAAAACCACAATTTTTACATGTTTGTTCTTATTCAAGTTTTTTATTATTATTAATATATTACATTTGGGTTTGGTTTTATTTATCTCATTGTGATGTTAGCATAGTTTAAAAAAATATTATTTTTTATTAATATAACATTTGAATTTGCACATAGTTTTAAAAGAATTTAAAAAAAAAAAAATTATTGTATTTAAACCGTTTTAGTGCATTTTGTTTGAAAGTTATCATGGTCCGGTGGTATCTTGGAGGAATTTGGTTTGGTTCTCGGGAGGGATACCAAAACAGAGATTCCTTGCTTGGCTATTCACTCTGAACAGATGCCCAACAAGAGATAGAATATCATCATGGGGTCTTCAAACTCCTACACTTTGTGTGCCCTGTAATGTTTTCGATGAGTCTCGAGATCACCTCTTCTTTCAGTGTGACTTCAGCTTTGAACTTTGGGACAACCTCGCTCACAGATGTGGACTCACAGCCAATAAAGACTGGCAACTAAACTTGCAATCTCTTCAAGCTTTGCCTCAAAAAGGGGCTAGGAGAACTCTTACTCTTTTACTTTGGCAATCAGCGATCTATTATCTATGGACTGAAAGGAATCACCGCATTCACAAAAACAATTACAAACAGATGGACTCCCTCTTGCACTTAATTGACACTCAAATCAGAGCCAGAATTCAAAGTTTTCGTCATGATGGAGGTCGTCTGGCTTCTGTTATGCTTCAGCTCTGGTTCCGGTCTTCGTGATCTCTTCTTTATCTCAGCCAAGAGTAAAAAATTCCTGGTTCTTCAACCTTCATCTCTCCTCTTCTAGGGTTCATAAGCGACGATAATATTACAGAAGTTATTCAGACTCTTCGATCATGGTGGTTGGACCATCATCAATTGGTCAGTTAATGTCTGATTAAGTTCGGACTAATACTTGGGTTTCAATTAAATTGGGTTTGGTCCAATTCTAGTTTTTCTGGTTACCAAAGGGTTCTAAATTTGTGAGCTTATATTTAGGTTTCGTTAGTTTTGTTGGACACAAAAGAAATTTAGGCCCATAGCCTATGTACCTTTTTATTTTTTTTTATGCATTTAATAAAAAAACCTTTACCAAAAAAAAAAAACAATTTTTTAGTGTATTTTAATTTTTTTTTTTTTCACGGTAGTACATTGACTCTATTGTCTTTCGAATACATTACACGTATCGAAAACCAACTAGGAGGCAATGGACCAATAAAATGGAAGACATCCTTCTCGCCACGTGCACTTCGTGCAAGTAAATCCGCTTTCTTGTTCCCGTCCTCGTCGCAAACCGTAGTGAGAAGCCGGAAAGAACTCTTGCGGATCTCGTAGCGTATCTAACTCGGACTTAAATGTAGGCCATTCCGCGGTGTTTCCACCATCCTTAGGAGGTCCTCGCAATCCGTGTAGAAGATATGACGATCGGTCCCTATACCTATGCAAACACTCCATGGCAAATAGGAGCCCATGTAATTCCGCATGAAGTGGAGATAAGCTCCCGGCCCAACCTTTAAGCCCCGAAGCTCGGTGCGTCTATTTCCTGTTGGAGGACCCACCCCACCCCGCTTGTTGCTTCACCGTCTTTCCATGAGCCATCTGTAAAACAAATTAACTCTCCATCGGAAGCTTGTGTCGCTCCCAGTGATTCCATCCCCTCGGCTTCGTTTCGGCCTCGGGCTACCCTTAGTTTTTGTGCGGCCCACCACGCAACAGACTCTCCTAATGCCAAATCCTTGGTGTCCATCGGGTCCCGGTCGATGTTCCGGAATAGTTTGTCATTTCGGGCCTTCCAAATATACCATGCCAACCATGGGTAAGTCGGGACTTCCGCGTCCGGACCTCTCCATTTGGAGAAAAGAAAGTCTAGATTAGATCCCAAGCTATCCGTCGGGAATCGATTATGTCCAGATGGTACACCCGCCAGTGCCCAGATCTGAACGGCTGGTGGACACTTAAATAACATATGATTGATGGTCTCTTCTTGTCCACACCGTGGACACTCTGCCTCTCTCTCCATATGTCGGTAAACTAGTCGTTCCTTTACCGGGAGGTTTCCGGTCAAAGCTTGCCAAAGGAAGTGTTTGAGTTTATTTGAAGAACTTAATTTCCAAACAAACCTTTTTAGAGCTGTGTATGATGGTTCCTGTAAGAGGGCATGGATCTCCTCATCATTTTTATTTAAGTACAGAACCTGATATCCTGATTTAACTGTATAGTTTCCAGACTTTGTATAATGCCAACAAAAGCTATCTTCCTGCCCACGTGTCGGAGGATCTATACTCATGACTAAGGGAATGTCTTCTTGGCAAACCATTTGTCGTAATAGTGGAATGTTCCACCCTCGTTGTCCGTTTACCCTCAGGTCCGAGACCCTCTGATCTGGGTAGTAGTACGACCCCGACCCTGTAGCTGGGCGAGGATTCCTATCTGGTAACCAATTATCATGCCAGACTCTTGATTGGTCCCCGGAGCTAATAATCCTTCTTACTCCCGTATTTATCATATCCCGGGACGACCATATACTCCTCCAGCCATAGGATGGTCTACTTGGTTTCCTCGCCTGAAATGGGTGAATGTTTCGGAAATACCGTCCTTTGAGTACCCTCGTTGCTAATGAGTTGGGGAATCGATGAAGTCTCCATAACTGCTTGGCCAAGAGAGCTTTGTTAAAATCAGCAAAAGACTTAAACCCGACTCCGCCATCCTCTTTCGGGATACACATCTTCTTCCAAGACATCCAATGGATGCCTTTTGATCTCTCGTTCGTTTTCCACCGAAATCGGCCACGGCCATTGTTAATCGGTCGCATAATCTCTTCGGTAACGGGAAGCATGACATAACATACGTCGGTATGGCTTGAGCCACCGATTTAATCATTATTTCTTTACCTCCCTTAGTCAGGAACTTCGCATTCCACCCATTAATCCTCTGGTGTAGTCTATCCCGGACATAAGCAAATATTTGTTGCTTCGATCCTTGTAGCTGTTCCGGGATACCCAGATATTTAATTTAAAAAATTAAATTAATATTTTTTTTCCAAAAAACAGTCGTTATGTTTGTTCGTTTCGTTGTCGCGACGACTAAACGCAGAAGTAAAAATTCGAGTCGCTGAAAAAAATAACGATTAAAAATCAATGTCGCTGATCGCTGGCGATTGGTCGCTGATCCAGCGACTGCGAAACGAACATGAGTTAGTCGCTGGTCACTGGTCGCGGTCGCCAGCGACTGCCAAACGAACAGGGCCATTATCTACCAATAAAAAACAAATTAAAAGGCTCACAACTGTGAATTTCGCCACCTGAGTTCGAATCCCGACCACTGCGGTATTCACATACGAACTGCAATGTCTCTGCAAAAACAACAATTTAGAACTATTTTTAGACCACGTGTCTTCTGTGCCAATCAGGATACGAGGGTTATATAAAAAAAAGTACATGATTAATATAAACATAGCGTATAGGCCTGGGCATTTAGACCGAAACCCGAAAACCGAACCCGAACCGACCCGAAAAACCCGGTTCAGGTCGGTTTCGGGTATAGCAAAAAAACCCATCGGGTTTTATATAAATTTAATTCGGGTTTCGGTTTAAACCCGAACCGACCCGAAACCCGAAATCAAACCCGAGAAATCCGAAACCTAACCTTCTCTTATGCATTTTTACCATGTTTATGAGTTTACAATGCATTCATGTTTTCGGGTTTCATCCGGGTTTTATTCAGATTTTTCGGATTTTCGGGTTTGTTCGGGTTTGTTCAGGTTTTTCGGGTTTTTTTCGGGTTTTTTCGGGTTTTTTTCAGGTTTTTTGTGGTTTTTCGGGTTTTTTCGGCTTTTTCGGGTTTTTTTCGGGTTTTTCGGGTTTTTTCGGGATTTTCGGGTCCAAATACCCGAACCAAAGAAGACCCGATTTTTTCGGGTAATTACCGGGTTTCATAAAAAAAAATTAACCCGACCCGAACCCGAATGAATCTGACCCTAACCGACCCGAAATTATTCCAAAAACTCTTCGGGTTCTATATACCGTAACCCGAAACAATCCGACCCGAACCCGATCCGAAACCCGAATGCCCATGCCTAATAGCGTACATGAGGAGAAGAGTGACTTTATAATTTCTACATCTCTAAAAGTAATTTTCACAATCCAAGAAATTAGAACCCGATTCTGAAAAAACACAACCCTAATAATAAAGAAAAGCAAACGAAAACTTTTAAAATACTTGGAAGAATCAAATATGATTCATAACTATACCCAAAAAATCCAAATTATACTATTTGGTTGATCTTGATTAGTAGTACTATTAAACCAAAAAAAAAAAAAACTTGTACAAAGGCCCAATTATAAGCTAAATCGGCTGTATTCACGTTTGGGCTTCTAGAAGACACAAGGCTGATAATAAACGGACTAAAAATATGTGGTCATATTAAATAGATGGGATATATTATTATATGCTAAAGAATAATAATAAAAATAGGAATCGCGCCTAATAGCGTGTTTTTACGTCAGGGACGAGTTTGTGGATGAGCACAAACACTCTTTCTAGTAGTAGTGAAAAATCATATACAGACAAAAGCAACAAGTTCATCTACTTGCACATTTTCACCACGCGCGAATAAAGCGCGTGTGTTCCTACACACTCCCTGATTTTTTTTTTCTCCGTGTCTGTGCCGAGGTTTTGTTGGTTGTTTACGAGTTGACCTTATTTATGGATCATCTAAACTTTGATTTTTCTTTTGTAGAAGAAAACAAAATTATACATTCTAGAAGAATTATTAAATACGTGTGATAAATCTTCTTAACACACTATTCATTTAACGTCGACATTATAAATCGAATGTTCTTCAAGACTTTTGTATCATTTAATTTTTATTTACATTTTAAGCTGAATTTATCGACATTGTAGTTTGTAACTAATACATAGATTTGTTAGAAAACACCGTTTATGGCATAGAGCTGCCCATTAGCAAATCTTAAAATACAGTTCAAAACAGTAAAATTTAACCCATAATAAACAGGAAAAACCAACTTAAATTAGCCCGCCAAATATTTTTATAATTACGAATTAAAGGTTAATGAGTTAATTAAATAAAAAGACAAAAATAGTTTAAACGAAACGTCATGATACGAAGCGCGTGGGGATTTTACCATATATAGACAATCCTAAATCTTAACCATCTTAACAAATCACAATCATCTCTCTATTGTTGCTTATCCATCTTTTTTTTCTCTCTCTCCCTCTCTCTTCTCTAATTGCTTAAAATCATTTCTCTCGAAATCGAAAACAGAGCCTTTGATTCAAACCCTCTCTCGCTCTCTTTGTTCTAAACTCGTCGATTCCTATCTACAAAAACCATGACAGGCTTCTCTGTGTCTCTCTTCGTCTCAAACTTATCAAACGTCGCATCGTATCTGTCTCCGATCTTCGAGACAATCCCGTCTACAAAAGCTGTCCCTGCCCAGATCGAAAAGGTTGTCTCCTTGGTCTCTCGCACCGGTAGAGAATTACAGCGTTACGACAACGCTGGTTATCGCCAAGTCGTTGGGTACGTTCTCTCTCTCTCTCTCTAAAAAGCCCTAATTTTCCCCTGTTTTTTCAAAAAGTACCAATTTTTTCAAAATTCATCACAATCGCAAATGCAATTTCGAATTTCTAATCGTGGGCAGTCAAAAAGTTTCAAGCTTTGTGGACTTTCGCTGTTGAATTTTGTTTCTGATTTCAAAATTTGGTCAAAATTGTGTGCAGATGTGTGCCTTACAGATACAAGAAACAAGAAGTCAACGGTAATGAAACCAAAGAGATAGAAGTGCTTCTTATAAGCGCACAGAAAGGGAAAGGAATGTTATTTCCAAAAGGAGGTTGGGAGATTGATGAATCAATGGAGGAAGCTGCATTGAGAGAGACGATAGAAGAAGCTGGCGTTACGGGAGATTTACAAGAGAAGCTTGGTAAATGGCAATACAAGAGCAAAAGACACAACATCATACACGATGGTTACATGTTTGCTATGCTTGTTAGCCAAGAGTTCGAGCGGTGGCCCGAGGCGGAGACTAGACAGAGGAGATGGGTTTGTTTGGATGAGGCCAGAGAAGTTTGTCAGAATTGGTGGATGAGAGAAGCACTTGAAGCTTTCGTTAGCCTGAAATGTAATGCCAACGAGGTCGATATCGAAGAAGCTAATGAAGAATGGGGATTGAATTAGTAACAGAAATGAAGCTATTAGACTTTTTAGCAAAAACCTCCACATGGATAAGAAGGTTCCTTGGGTGTGAGGGATTTCATTTGGTCACACACAACATCTCTCTATGGAGAGAGTTTGTTGAAAAGTTTTGAATTGTACGAAGATTGAAAGTCAAAACTATATATAGGCTTCTAATTTTAATTCATTCTTTTGTACTATTTGATTATGATTCATTCTTTTCTGACTGTGAATAAAAATGCTATACAAGTTTCTCTTATATATAAATCAAACGTTTAACTAACTTTGGGTTCCATGATCATGTACTAATCATTTTCGACATTCCATTAGACTTATGAGAATTATACGAAGTTAATGACCGTTAATAAACAATTTCCCACTAAATTTTTAATCATTTGAGGGCTAAATTATTTGTTTTAATCACAAAATTTTGCTAATCATCATCCTTGCCTAAACAAGTTTTTATGTAGGCCCAATAAGTATGTTAATGGGCCTTAAACCCTAGGGACTCGGATAAACCCTGATTTGGTTTTTATTACCTCCTCTTCAAGGCGCGAGAATCGCGAGACGCTTTGATCCTGTTCCGTACGATCTTTTTATGACATATATCTTCCTGTCGGATTCTGACTCTTTACACCTTTGGTAATGGCGGATCCGAGTGCAGAACCGGCCGGTGGTTCGTCTGGCTCAGGTGAGAGCGTTAACCAGATTCAACCGATTCGTATGCCATCGATCGAAGAGATCCGAGCCCAAGAGATTTGGAATAACTGTGCCGTTAAAAGTGTAGCTAGCGGAGTCATGGGTTAGTCTCAAGCTCTCTCCTTTCTCGATCTATGTTGCTTTCATTGCTATTGAAAGCTTTAGCTAAGCCTATGGTTTTGTTGATTAGGTTACTGAGATTTGTATAAAGTGTTTAGCTTTTTAATAGTATAGTTCTACGCCTATGGTTATTCAGAAGAATACTGAGATTTGGAGAAAGTGTGTAGCTTTTTAATAGCCATTAATCGAAAACTTTCAGGTTACACATTTAGTTTGGATTTGATTTAGCCTTTAGGTGAAGTGTTGATGTGAAGATATAAAATAAGATTAGTTGTAGAAATGCTCTCAAAGCTTAATTTGTATGGTTTCTATGTGTGTAGGAGGAGGGCTTGGGTTGATGATGGGATTGTTCTTGGGAGCATTGGATAATCCTATAATGCACGATACGATGACCGCAAGGCAACAGTTTGTGTTCACTGCTAAGCAAATGGGTCAAAGGAGTTGGAATTCTTGCAAGACGTTTGCGATCATGGGTTTGGTTTTCTCTGCGGCCGAATGCGTTGTCGAGAAGGTAACAACCCTATTGATCAATATAGAACAAAGGGAAACTTCTGTTAACTTCAGTGATCATGACCTTTTCTTAACCTTATTGTTGACTTTTACTTTGTATGGAAAAGGCAAGAGCAAAGCACGATACAACAAACACCGCTATTGCTGGATGTGTGACCGGTGGTTCAATGTCTGCTCGAGGTAACATCGATTTTGCAATTGCCTGATTCCTGAACTCATGTCTCATAGGTGCTTTTGCGAAATATTGTTTAGAACCTCTTTGCGATGACCGTGTTAGTGTCTATGGGAGTTTATGGAATGATCTGTGTTTCAGGTGGGCCAAAAGCAGCGTGTATAGGATGTGCAGGCTTTGCAACTTTCTCTGTACTCATAGAGAAATTCTTCGAGAGGCATATGTAAACCGATAAGTTACCTAACAAACACCATTGTTAGAGAATTTTTTGCTGCTTTTTCTTGAGATAGTGAAAAAGTTCATGACCTGAGTGAGCACAGGAAGAGAGATTACTAGAACCACACTTTTAAACATAGAAAAAAGTGAAGCTTGTCATGACTGAATATTGTTCATTTATTGTCATTATTTATCATAGTTTTTCAGTAAACTCAAGGCTCCAGTAATGAAGTGAAGTTATTTCTCAGTCTTATATTTTCAAAATTGCTATCTTCAAATTTGCTATATTTAATCTGGTTTAACGTTCACGTTTTTATCATTTTTGAACAGATCTTAAACATTGATATTGATGAATCAGTACATAAAGCTTGAAAGAGAATATCAACAATTAGGTGTGTACAGAAATACACTTGTTTATGAAGAAAATGTGAACTGTCTTTATCAAACTTCATTACAATCCGTTTGGATTGTGATAAGGTCCGTGGGACATTTTTGTCAGACACTCCCAACAATGTAGAAACAATTATCTTGCGGTCTTCAAAGTCAATTCTAATACTGTGGTTTTGTAGCAACTGTACAATAATAGTATGTGTGTACTTATGCTAGGAGCATACACGTGCTCTTCTCCGGCTTCTCTCTTCTTCTGAAGCTACCAACGACAAAGATGATGTAACTTCTCTTTCTGATAAGCATCTCTTGTATGGCCTAAACCCATTTACAAGACATGATGATTCTAAAGAGCTTAACCGCTTCCATGGAGAATGTATCGGCCTTGCACTCTTCTCTACGTTCTCTGAAACATCTGTGACCGAGGCAAGCACATTAGAGCCAGTACAAGACGTTTCCCATACACCAAGAGATAAACCAGTGTCGACGTGGTTAGTATCAATGTGCAAGTTAGATCCCTTGGTCCCCGAGTAGTGGTTCTCTTCACTAGTCACTGGTTTAAGGTCATCATCATCATCCTCACTGTAAGTGGATGGTTTATGAGGTTCTTCAGACACAAGGACAGTCTTTCCGAAAAGCGTAATGCTTGAGATTGGTGTAGAACCAATGGCAGGATACTCTTTGTGTGATTGGATGTCACTAATACACGAGTTAGGCGAGGAGCATCTATTGACTTGATCCTCCGATGCAAACCCTGATAGAACCGAGGTTGGAGACATTCCTTTCTCGATAGCCGACAAATTCGATGAAGGGAAGCCTTCAACATTCTGAAAGGGCATAGACGACTTCCGAGGATAAGGATGTGTTGGTTTTCTCTTTGGACGAGGAGGCGGGATTACAATCGCTTCAACCAAACCACCACTAATATCATCAGCTTCTCGAGCTATCTGCAATGGATTGTACAAGAACTTGTTAGGCAAAAAGCTAGCCATATCAGTACCAATGATGTTTTTAGATCGTCTAAACACACACAAGACCTTGGAGAAGAACTTTTGAGCATGGCTTCGAATCTGAACAGCGGTTTTCGTACCAAAAGACTTTAATCTCTTTAGCATTATCTTAAGAGAAAAAAGTGGTTGTATCTTAACAAAGCTCCAACCTTGGATTTGACGCCATCCACGACCATAAAGCTTAATAGCTTCAAGGAACCTGTCATGCTCTTCCTCACTCCACGTCTCTCTCTGTTTTGTTACTATGTATGGCTTCCTAACCTTCAAGAGACAATGCATTCAAAGTTCAGACACAACTTAAGCTTTCTCTCAGGAAAACTTCTGTTTCCTCAGAATATTGACAAAACACATACCTTGACAACGTTTTCAATCCAATTCGTTCCTTCGTTAGAATCGCAACTTCCATTTTCTAGGTTACTGCTTAGCTCATCATAACTTTGATCCTAAATTAAAATCAAAACAGTGAATCAAATGGCTTATCAAGCTACAAGTATTAGCTGCTAAAGCTTCAAGAGAAGGAGGAGTTGTTTACCGGAGAAGCCATGTAAACGCTGTAAGATAAGCTTTGCCTCGCCGCGACGGCGATTTTTCACAAATAACCAGATACGTAAAACAATCAGATCGCAGAGACACTTACACAGACCAAAATCGAATCTTTTGTAAGTATCTGCCGACACGAAGATTTTCTCAACAGTGAATAGACAAAAGTGAGAATATTCCCGGAAAAATTTAAGAAAAAAAGAGAGCGGAGGAGACAGTGAAGAGAAGATACTAGAAATAGAAGGTGACCAATTTTTGTTGACAAAAAAAAAAAAAGAAGGTGACCAATTTTAAATAGATAAGATATGCCACGTCAGATATTATTATCTTGTTTTGAGATATTTATTTTTAAATGTCAAGTTGCCATTAAGGAAATTTCGAGAAGCTGACAGATAACTTGTGGCTGTGCGTAAAGGTAAGCTAACATTCATTCTCGATCCTTGGATGTGTCGGCCACGCGCTTCCTCCAGAAGAATCTGATTTATTATTAGTGGATAAAAGTGGGGGACTGTTTAGTAATTTTGATGAAGATGCTGAGAGTTTTGTAATAACTGGGAAGATATTTTTTTTCTTTCCAATCCTGTCATTTCTTCCACAAGTTTTAATTTAGCCCAAAACAACTGTTCAGAGTTTAACCTTGAATTTATAAAGATACATAAAACTATATCTTTGAATTAAGAACCTCTTCAAGTAATTGTTTACTCTTAATTCTAATTTATACTTACTAAATTCGAACGAAATGAATAAAATTACGCTTTAAAAATTATTCAATAGAGAGAATTATTGATTTGTATTTCGATTAAACTAAATATCTTTTTTGTCTTTACTGTAAAAAACGAACGATATGAAATGGAAATTAAAAATCACAGAAATAAAATGGTTGGGGATAATGGGCAAATCAGTCACATCACATGGTGTTCGATGTGACAATGATATGTACTAATCAAAGAAACTTATTTTTTTTTTTTTTTGTCAAACATCAAAGAAACTTATAAGAGCCACAAATTTGTTACGGACAGATAAGCCCGTTTTTCTAATACCGTATTTTAAAACAAGTAAATGATCCGCTTTAGATCATAAGATTTTCGAGTATTTGCACCCAACAAAAGAAAAGAAGTTGGGTTTACATTTAATTAAATCGTGAAGAAAGTTGCACCAATGATTGATTATGTAACTTTTGATACCCTAGAGATCCACATAATGTTCTAAACAAAACATGTTTTTTGAACAGAACACAGTAATTAGAAATGAATTGAGAGGAAAAGTTGATCAAAATGATATCTCTCTGATTCATAAATACCGAAATCCCAGTACAAGATTTCCTCTCACTTCTAACTAATCAGTCCAAATCCTAACTTAAAACCGTGTAAACTCTAATCCTTAAGGCTAACAGAAACCATACAGATAGATACTCAAAGCTTACCAAATACAGTCTCTGCTGGTCGTAAATCACTGGATTGTTGTGGAAACTCTTGTTTCTAAATCACTGGTCTCCTTCTTCTAGTGTGAACTACCATCACAGGAACCATGTCTTCATAGGAATGTTATATTATCCTGTCACAATACTCTGCATTCAAGCAAATCAAATATTCTTCAGAAAATTAAGCGATAAACCGACTATTGATATCTTCAGTAGACAAAAGTGGAAAACTTACAGTGAAACTATGTGCAAATTCTATGCTTGATACTCAATCTTTGGTTTGGTCTTCGTCATTCTTCTTGGGGGAAATGATGCAAATATACCAGTATTAATACAATACCAAGGTAAAAAAAAACACACATAAAATTGTGCAATTTTGACATAATGATGCAGTGAAAGGAACAAACCTCCAACACAGCCTTAGCTTCATAATCAAATGTTTTACAAAGTATCTCATATTTCAACTTCCAGAAAGCCTGCAACAAATAACAATGTAGAAGGGTGCTTTAAACCCTTTTAGTGATTGGCTTATACGATTTCGATGACAAAACAATAGTACTGGTTATGTACCAGAAGATTAACTTTCGACGGTGAAATGCTTGATATTCTGTACCTAAATCAGAAGATTTCAGATGTTTGAATTAGCAAGAAAAGAAAGAATAGGAACTAATCTGAGTGGTTACATGGAATAAGATCATCATCTTTCAAAAAGTTACAACTTACCCTAGTTTGCTCATGTAGAAACTCATAGCCAATGAATTAGATGTTTGAACAGTAAGCATGATAGCACTCATCCGATTCTGATAAGACGATAAAAGCAAAAAAATATTAATCATATATCACTAAGAGCAATAAGAAAGACCAGTTTTGATGTCAACCTTGGAAGCAATAAGCTCCATAAGCTGCATTAGAAATTCTCCAAGCCCTTTCCCTTGGATCCGGGATTCAAGCTGTATCTCATAAACATAAAGAACTGGCATCTCTTCCTCTAAAGTAAACCGGTAATGCACAAATCCAGCTATTCGGTTACACCTTTCAATGTGAACTCTTTGAGAAGATGTCTCATACCCTTTACCATAGCGCCTCCGTTCACGAACGAATATATAACGTGCGTCTGGGGAAGACATATCCTTACGCTTTGCCTTTGCTTGTACAGGCCAATCAGACCCATAGAACTCTTCCATGTTTGTCTGTGAAGTTGGAAAAAGATCATGAAATAGTTAGTCAGGGGCTCAAGGCATATCCCTAATGATGAGTATGTTGAGAGCAATTTACCGTCAAGATGTTGCGAATGTATTGCTTGAGAGGCGATGAGAGTCTATCTCCACGACCAGATTCAAGGTACACAGATAAGTCTACGAGACAAAATCGCAAGAGGGATTAGCTCACACGAATCAAACTCAAAAGGTAGGCAATGTAATTAACGTTGATACAAACATGATCATAATAGCTAAACGGTAGAATCACATTGATCAAAGATTACCATCAAATCAAAACCCTATTCGTGAATCGATAATCAATTTTCTCATATTTCATACAAAACCCTATTTTGTACCATTTTTTCTGTAGCGTCGAAAGGAATCGAAGGGAGAAAGAGGATCGATATTGGAAGACGCTCTTTCTAAAAGGTCATGGTTCGTCTTCTTCTTCTCCAATATCTTGACAACAAACAAACCAATATATAAACAACAGAAGATTTTAATGATTGATGTAAGGGAAACATATAGAGAAAGCTACCGTGATTTACCTTTCGCCGTTTCCGGGAATCCATGGCTAACCACCACCGATGATCTCTCTCTCTCTCTCTCTCAAGTACGAACCGGATCGATGAAACAAACGGGTTTGGATCCGAAAATAAATACAAATTCAATTTACATTGTGACAACTTAAATTTGAATAGAAAAGGCCCATTTTTAATGTGTGTGAATAAGAAAAGCCTTTTGTTCACAGATCACACATTCTCTTCTTTGCTTACTCAACTTGGTGGCAACTCCATCACTAAAAGAAAGATGGACAATTTTTATAAATAACACTAAAAAAAGTTTTTTTAACACAATTACCACACATTTTTAAAAGTTTTACAAATACCATTAAAAAATTTTTTCTCATAAATACCACAAATCTTAAATTTTCAAAATTACACCCAAAACATTCAAAACTATACAATACTTCCTTCAACACTATACTCTAAACACTATATAGCGAACCCAAATAAAAAAAAAATTAAATCTAAAAGTGTTAAAAATCGTTTTTTGTATTTGTGCTATTTTTGTAAACTACTATTTTATGGTATTTTTGATATAAAAAATATTTTAATGGTATTTTTGTTATAAAAACTTTTTAATAGTATTTTCAAAACAACGACTTATTTTGATGGTATTCTAAGGAATTTCTCAAGAAAAAAAGATGAATACTTTTAATTACGTTTGGTCAAAAAATTATGTTTTAATTAGATAATTTGTTCATAGCTTATAGTAAAGAAACGTAAAGACGAACTCTGAACAAATTAGTTTGGCAGCTTCTCCCGCACGAAAGGTTTAATATACTTATATTATGTATCGGGAGATTTTCTCTTCTTATTAGAGATAGATGAAGCATCATCGAGTTTACACTGACCAAAAACAGACCTGCACTTTCCATAAAGTTTCTCGTTACTTGATTGATTTAAAACAAACTTTATCCAGAAAGAATAAGGTCAGGGTCATGTCTCTTACCCGCACGTCGAACACTTCTTGTGATGCTCGCAGAATATTGAGAGACACACTGAACATATGTACCCCATATCTATCGTCTTCTTGTGGCAAAAACACCTGCCAAGTTTTTTTTTACATTTTAAAATATATAATCATTTGTTATTATACACGGACAGAGACCGAATCATTCACGAGTCTATGCTTTTGATCACTTACGATGCACGGAAATCCACACCTACGGGTTTAGGAAGTTGTACAAAGCCACGGGAATGCAAATCAGTTGCAAATATCGTCTTTTTGGCCGGAACAAACCAAAAACACGAATTAGTACTCATTGAATAAACATTCACAATGCTCTGTGTAATGGGTTTGCTTGGACTTTGAGTTGAGAGAATACCGTTAGATACTGAAACAGCCCATCCAACTGTTTAGGTGTATTATGTACGCCGCCGGTTATATAAGAAGCCTACAAATATGTCACGCCACAGAAAAACCGATGCATAAGTTGAGGTTGAAGAGCTAAAGATTTAAGAAGCATGTACTTGCATGTAACGAATAAATGCAAAATGATATTACCTGCTGCAAGAATGCTGAGTTCTGTGTACCAATGTAACATGAATCAATGGGAACCTAAAGAACCAATTGATGAATCGACTTGAGTATAGATTTTCACAATTCTGTGTAGAACCAATCAAAATGAAGAGTATGTACCGTTAAGCGTTGGGCAGAGAAGATTGAGTTCATAACAGCTACATATCTGACGAGAAATAAACAAAACTAAGTCGAGAAAAACAGGAGAGAGTATTATAAGTAGTAAAGTTACAGAAGAACATACTGTTCCGGGCCATCTGGAGAACCTTGCAAGCATAAAATCTGTATATCATATACATGTGACCATCACAATCAGTTCAATATAATAGGGGATATGCAAAATATCTAAATCATGAGAGTGGCAAGTCTATATGATGAAATAATACTTTAAGCTGAAAATTCTTATAATTGATGCGTATACGATACTGAAAACACACTCACCCGAGGCTGAGGATGAAGATGTCCAGACCGAAAAATCCTCTGTATATCTAGCCAGAAAATTAGGCAAAAACAAAAAGGTGAAGGTAGCATAAAGAATAGTCGTAAAAATGCTAAATGCTTTATTTTTCACAAGGATACAGCAAAGAGCCATAGAGAGTGATCCTGACAAGAGAGAAGAAGCTACTCTATCTTCATGCTCTTCCTCTTTACTAAGCTCCTCATCTTTAGCAACAAAATCTTCCAATTTCTCTAACAAAGAAGCAAAAAGAGAAGGCATTCCAGTTCCACTACTCTTGAAACTCACTTTCGTTGTCGAAGACGAATCGTAAATGTAGTCACAGGAACTGTATCCAGTAGCTATAACCACAACTTGGTTCAACTGATTCAATCCCAAAACCGCGTTTAGAAACGCAAGAACCTACGATTACAACAAATCATCAAAATAACCTAAAATACAATCATAAGCAATCAACAGTGTGTGTGTACTAATTCGCTAGAGAACACTTTGCTTACATGAGATAGGAACTGAGAGAACTTAATCGATGTATTGCTCCAGAAGAAAGGATTTGTGTCAAGCAACAAAACTAAAAGGCTTACATCGTCTGTGACACAAAACCAAACAAATCAATCACGAGCCATCAAAGCCGTTTTCTAAGTTTATCATCGTCTCGAGAGTAAAGAGGAAGATTATACCTGAATAGAGCTTTGAAGGAACCGAAGGCATAGCTTCCACAGAGAGATTCAGTGCCGGGAAGTGTTCTCGCCGGAAAATAGATCCGATACGATGTTTAGTTGCCGGAAAATCGTCCCCTTCTTCTCCGATTAACAATAGTCTCGGATTTTTCACCTTTCGCCGTTTCTCTAATTCGGTAGAAGAAGCCGGATCTACCAAACGGGTCTGGATCTTCTTTATATACGACGCAAGCCCAAAGATGGTATTTTCCAAGTTTTGTTAAGAGGCCCACTTTTCTTTTATGAATTTAAAAGCCTTTTGTTCTTTTCCTTCGGAAAATAAGGTTAAAGCTTAAACTAATCTATAAAAAGAAGCTTTGACTCCGTTTTGTTAATTTTCTTGAACATTTTTAGTTTTAGGGATCATTTTTTTTTTTTTTGAACATTTTTAGTTTTAGGGATCATTTATGGTTACGAAATTAAACTGAATAATTTATGAAGTATACAGAAATTAGGAAAAAATCAAGGACAAATATATACACATAAATCAACGAAAAAAGTAATTAATTAATTTGCGAATCGGGTCTCCCGAAACAAAGATCCGGACCCGTTTAATCACAACTAATCGGATCTAAATACTTTCACGGAGGAAAGGGTGAGAGAGAAGCTGCGACGCCGTCCACCTCTCACTCCATTCTTTACGGAGACAACAATCAACAAATCCCCGAAACTCATCGGAGCATCCTTCCGGCGCTCGCGGCGGTTCTCCGAAACACACGGCGCACATCAGCGTCGCCCAATCCGGTCTCTGTCCCTTAGGAAGCAACGGAAAATAACCAATCAAAAGCTCGAGCATCATCAATCCAAAGCTCCAGATATCTCCGGCGTACACATCGGAGCTTCCTCCTTCTCCTTCTCCGCAGCTGCCGTTAGATTCGGAATCGAATCTCTCCGGGCTCATGTAAGCGCAAGTTCCGACGTAGGAATCGCAGTAATCTAGAGATCTGCTCACGATTTTGCTGACTCCGAAATCGGCGATTTTGACTTCGTTTCTCGAATTTAGGAGGAGATTCGCTGGTTTAATGTCTCTGTGAACGATTTTGAGAGAGTGTAGATAGCTAAGCCCTTTCAAGATCTGACGAGAAATCCCGGCAAGATCTCCCTCCGTCGCGACGCCGCGCAGAGATTCTAGGTTTCCGCCGTCCATATACTCCATGAGGATCGAAACCTCGCCGGATGCGATTGGATTCTCGAAGATTCCGTGGCATTTTACGATGTGAGGAGAATCCGTGCGACGGAGGATCTCCGTCTCGCGCGTTATCTGTCTCGTGAACGTTGGGCTCGTGTCCCCGCTTACGGTTTTCAGAGCGTATAGCTCCGCCGTGGTTTTGTGGCGGACTTTGTACACGGTTCCGCCGTTTCCGCTTCCGAGAACGTGGAGTTTCTCGATATCGGAAGCGGAGATTCCGTTGGCGAAATTACCGGAGGTGACGGCGGTGGTTGTGGCGGTGGATGAAGGAAAGGAGAAACAGGATAGAAGGTCATGGAGCGGAGGAAGAGGAAGGCGGAGTTTGATCTGACGACGTTCACGAACCAAAGCCATGGAAGTGGAAGAGAGATAGTGATAGTGATCGAAGAATTTGATGAAGAAGAAGATGGAAGTTGCAGGATTTTATATGGAGCGATTAATAGTATTAATTTGTTTTTATACTATAGTTTTTATTTATTTAATTATATAAAAAGGCAAGTAGTAATTGAGTTAATCATGCACGAGGTTAAATGCATGGGAGTGTAATATGTCCTAATTACCCGGAAAAATGGTTAGCATGATTAATCCCCAAATTAATCGTTTGTTTTAGTATATGCTTATCTGTTGAGAACAACTTGTGTACGTGTAATCATTAGTTAATAACTGTTTGTGAAATATATAATTATTTAAAGATTCTTTATAATATTTCCAAAATCCTATATACGTAAAAAGTTTGCCTAGTACTATTATACTAACAAAGATTCAATGTACATGGGAGGCAAAAGGACGTATAGTGAAAATGACCAAACAATAATAAAAGTTTGTTTTAGGCCACCGTGCAAATGATTTGCCGATGGCCATCACCAATATTGCCAAAATTAAACTACACGTTACTCATACAGATTACATGTATTTAGCATTTAGATTGTGTCACGTGCGTATTTATTATAATTTAAGTCTTTTAATTTGGAATATCATAATTTAATCGAATTGCATAATAGGATTATATGATAAAGGATAATAATAATAATCATAAACGAGAGGATGCCACTTTATACTTTGTAGATCAAAATCATGTATAGTAGATTCTCAGAAGATGCACTAAAATAGTTACATAATCGTATATATTCGTTACAATGAAAACATTGTATATGGCAAAATTAATAGTAATATATTAATTTCATCCCTTGTATTTCCCTCCAAATTACTCACATAACTGCTAGGTTTGGTTTGTGCAATTTCAAACCCGCCGGTTTAGCCAGTCTAATATGTCTCCAGCGATAACTCCCCGTTCAGGTTCAAAGAGCAGGTCATGCAACAGCCCATCGAACAGCTTGATAGACTTATCGGACGAGGAAGCTTCATCGTATAGTCTCTGAGTACCTTTAGGGTCAGTTACTGTATCAGCCGTGCCGTGTAGCACAAGAAACGGGACCTTGACTTTCTTCAGATTCTTCAGCAGATGAGAACCGAGTCTAAGTATCTCGTAACCCGTTCTTGCTCGGATATGCCCTGTGTAGACTAACGGGTCGGAGTATTTAGCCACGAGAGCTTCTAGGTCACGAGAAACAGGTCTTGTTTTCTTTTTCGCAGCACTTAACTGTTGTCTAGGTATGAGAAATGCGAGGACAGGTGCAATTACCTGTTTAAAAACAACTCTCAAGGCAAAAAACATTTGTGATTCGTAACTACAGATTGTTGAGGTTTTTGACTTACGCCGAATATAGGATGAGATGCTTGGACTCCAACCGCTGGTGAAGTTAACACGATACCTGAAACTCGAGCTTCGATATTTGGATCCAGCATAGCCTGCAAATTTGGTAGTCACCAAGCACTAAGCAGAGCATATGATTTTAAAGATCAATTATATGAGCATGTTTTAAGTGTCTTGCTATAACCTTTAAGACGATGGCTCCTCCTGTCGAGTGGCCAATGCAGAAACAAGGCAGTCCTGGATTACTTGTGAATACTTTCTCAAGAAACAAGTTCTGCAAGTGTGTATATGTTTCAGGGTTTGCAAGTGTTTTAAGAAACCGTATGGATGACGCGAATGGTGGGGGGAGTCTTTGAAAATTTAAAAAGAGAGATTATACCAAATCAGCGACAGCATAATCAAGAGAAGGAACATAAGCATGAAGTCCATCGCTTCCACCATGACCTGTTCGACCAAAGATAAAACGTCAGTTAGTGACAAACAACTGAATTTGACGCTGACGCGAGCATAGCTACAAATTGGTGAAGTTGGTTTACCAATCCAATCGATTCCATAGACCTTGAATCCATTAACATTTAGTTGCCTTGCAAAATCGTTATACCTGCCACTGTTGATAGCGTTTAAATAAACTCACATTAGACCTCTTTCTTATACGTAAGTAGAGTTTATAATAAAAACCAAAAGCTACAAAACAAACCTGTGTTCGTTTAGACCATGTAGAAGAACAACAAGTCCCCTACAAGCAAGAATCACAGAGAGATAATCAGCTCTAAGGCCAAAGTTACATAGTCTAAGACTCAATGGATCTCAATGTCTAATAGCCCTTTTTTCACAACACTAAGGAAACTAATGAAATCTGAATAAGGGACAATAGAATCCTAAGTTAAGAAGGTAAAAAAGGCTTAGGTACCAGTTTAGGACCACCTGAGAAAAAGACAACTTTCTTTCTGATCACAATTTAAAGCTCAAAATTTAGACAACCACACAAGTCTAGAGAGGGACCTCTTCATCAACAATGGGGACAAAAAGCTTTAAAAAGATATTTTTTTTCTTCTTCAACTTTTAATTTCTTCAACAACTTAAAAGTTAACAATCTAAATCATCAATTAACAGCTAACAAAAAAGAAATCTGACCTGTTCTTAACGGAGCTAACAGGTGTCCATGACTGTGTGAACAACGTGTCCCCTCTTTTGGTTTTGAACAGCGAGAAATCTCTGACGGAGGTTCCATCGCCGCCGTTATCCTCCAAAACCCGCCTCATTGCTAAACCTCTCCTAACCGCTACTTCCTCATCAACCACCGTCTTCTTCGTCTTCGTCGACGGCGGCGAAGAAGGGGAAACTTCGCAGACGATGTTCCGAGTTTTCCTCTTCTTCACGGAGAAGTGAAAGATAGCTCCTGATAACATAACCAACGGCGATGATTCCGATTGCAATGGCATCGCTGCAACCGCCATTGACGATCGTCGACGACGAGCTGTGACATTGATTCGAAACCCGGTTACATTAAACCGGGAAGATTCTCTCGGATATGGGTTTCCGCTAGCTATTACGATCGTTCCTCTACTTGAACAGATCATAAACGAATATAAATCAAAAAGACGATTTTTTTAATCGTCTTCTCTGAAATTTTAGGGTTTTTTTTTGTTTCCGATAAAGAACAATATAAGAAAAAATCAGAGCTCAAGAAGAAAATTAGGTACTCAGAATCGAAAACACAGTGAAGCAAAATCGAAAGTGAAGATCTTTTTAAAGAAACAATTCGAGAGAAACAAAATTAAAAATATAAAATTTAAGATATTTATGTAGCTGAGTATCATCTGAGGTATATATTAGTATATTTTTATACGCCTGTCCAGCGAGAAAGACGAGAAGAGTCTTCTTCATAACGCCACGTGTCAAGTAACAGTTATATAATTCAAAACGCTGCGTTTTGTTGACCATTTGGTGGTTAAGTAGCTATTAGATCACCAACATAAACCAAATGATATATTAAGATAAGTGAAATTTGTGACGTGTACTTTTTGTTTTTACAAAATGAGAAAAACAAAAAGGATTTAATTCTTCAGAGATGAAGAAGGTTAGAGATGTTGTCCCAACCAATGTTCCACTGTCTTTTGTCTGAAGGCACTGCGAAATTGAGCTCAAACATCTCTCTAGAGATGTTACCACTCTCACAGAAACCAACAAGCTTGGCTACAATCTCTGCACTCTCTTGCACGTGCCTTGAGTCATAAGGATCAGTCCATAGCTTGTTCACGAACTGTAGCTTCCTCTGCTTGCCTTCCACTGGCACATCCCATTTCATGTACAGCTCCTCTCTCTCCTCAGGTGTCAATCTTGAATTGATCCTTCTCGCCAAAAACTCTCTCTCTCTTCTCATTGCTTTTATACTGTTTTGCATATAAGCAACAGATTTGAATGAGACATTCACGTTACATTTCAGGAGATTTTTGTATATGTGAAGTGTTTTGTGTACCTTGATGATAGAGATACTATTGCGTTTTCATCGCCATTTCGTGCTGGAGTTGCGTTGCCTACTTCAGATAGATGTTGTTCTAACCAAGTTAACCGTCTTAGCTCGACTTCCATGTAGATTTGATCGGCTTTATCGCCTTTGAACAGTAGATAGAACTGTGTCCTGTGGATGATGGAGACATGGCAGATATGCCACAGCTCTATGATCTGTTGTCTTTCATCTATGAAAGCTATATGCCATGCGGCTAGGCTCTGCTCTTCATCTTCTTCTATAGCGTTCTCCTCGTCCTCTACGCTGTATCCAGCTTCTTCATTTGCTTCCAGCTCAAGCACCTGATACAACAAGTTTAAAAACTGATGAGCTTTGGTTTTGGCTATTAAAGGAGAAACAAGAGGGTTTGTTTTCTTTGTTTGACCTGACAAACGAGAAGTTGCTTCTGGTATTGTAGTTTAGCTACACGCTCTTTGAGTTCTGTTACGTATGCTCTTATGCTTCTCACGTTTTCCTCTGCTGCGTTTTGGAACATTTGCTGCATTTTCTTCATGTTTACTGAGCTTGATCTTTGGTAGCCTGGAGTGCCTTCTCTTGATGACACATCTCCGCTTTCTTCTCCTTTCTGTGGAGTCTCTTTCTCAGACCCTTGAGGTGTCATTGTCCCTCTAGTTGCAGAACCGTTGTTCTCTTGAGGATCTTTGTTCTCAGCATCACAATCCAAGACTTGCCTTGAAGCTGAAAGAGGAGAGCATGGAGATTTCAAGAAATTCTGGCGGTTGGAAACGCTGCTCGGTGTCAGAGGAAGAAGCTTCTTCTTCTTTGAATGATGATGATGATGATTCTTTGACTTTGGAGTTTCATCTCCAACATTGATATTGCTTGGAAGAGACATCACCAGCTTATCTATCGACTTCTGAACATTCTCAAGTTGTTCCTCTAGATTTGCAATAGTGCTTCCTTGTGAATGGAGCCTTGTAATTTCTTCCTTGAGGTTGGCACTTACACTCTTGTTAGGAGCTATGACATCTCCAGAATCCAGAACATCTTTAAGCATCGTGGATGGTTTCACAATACGCATTTCCCTTATCTCTGCTTGAAGCTTAGCTATTGTCTGAGCTGCATCTTGGTTCCCTAGTCTATGGCAAGCAACTTCTTTCTGTAGTACTTCAAGAGCTTTTGTTGCTTCTTCTCCGAGCTGTTCTTGGAGGTGTTCAAGTTTTCGAATCTCATGCATCAGTGTGAAAGGAGCTGTCGATGACTGGCGAATCATAGATTGACGTATTGTTGTCTTTCTTGCTCTTTCATTTCGGTTTAGTGAGTTTTTCTCTGAGGTAGGCGTCAAGGCAACAGAATACGAAAGACATTTTCTGACCGGTGGGTCTGGTAATGCAGGAAGATTTAAGTCCTGAGATACAAACAAAAGGTTTCTGTTTCAGCCAAAGCTTGTGAATATATAAATAGAAACAGTAAAGAGGGGATAGATTTAGAGACCTTATTTTGTTGTTGATCCCCTTGAAGCTTTTGGCGCAACTCCTCAAGTTGGACTTGTGCATCATCTCTTTGTCTCCTAAGTTCTTCGATTTCCACTTCCATCTAAGCCAAGACATGAAACAGCCATAACTAAACACCAAAAAATTTGGTTTATTCTATAAACTGGTGTTTGGACTAAACGGAAGTGAAGAGAAACCTGTTTAATCTTGAAATCTTTTTCGCTTGATGGACCAGGGGTGCGACGCTCCGCCTCCAATCTAGCCACTTCTTTCTGAAGATGTTTCACTAGTTGCTTATCAGAGACAACCTGTAGATAACAGACATACCAGTAAGTATATTTATTGTTTGTTTTCATCAAGAACCAAAAGCATGGAACAAAGATCATTACCATGTTCACATGGGCATTGTTTGTAACTTCCTTGGCTCGGTTGGCAAAGTAAAGAGTATTTCTTGATTGTTCAACATGAGCCAAAGCTGGACTCAGTGTACATATAATGGCTGTTCGAGCATTTCCACCGAGTGAATGCTGTAGTATCCGAGTAAGCTTTGAGTCTCTGTAAGGTATGTGACCGCTTCTTTTCCCCACACTAAGAAGTGTTCACAAAATCAGATGAAATCATTTATTACTTAAAAGAGTGTGATTTCAACCTCACTCCCAGCAAATATGTAAGAACCTTACCTTAGTTTCCTTATGACAGTTGTAAGTGTCATTAGACTTAGATTGATATGACAACCTTCCCTAAGTCTCGTTCCTTCTGCCTGTGATTGTGACGCTCTTTCACTTCCAGCTAAGTCCACAAAGTTCTGCAATGCATTCACACACACACACACACAGTTAAGTCCACATACTTCTATTATACATTATGCAAAGAAAAGCTTGACGATTATTGAAACAGAGGAATTGAACAGAGAGGGATATATTATTTACCAGACTAGCCATGTATGACCTCACACAATCTGAATTTTCACGGTGAGTACTTTGTATAGTCTGCTTTGCCATCAAGAACTTGCTGTTAGCACTTTTCATTGTATATAGATTTTTGTTTCAGGAAATTAACAAGCCAAAAACATTACCAGTCTGATTATTTGGTGTGAACGTGAGCTGGTATCATTTAAAGCCGTTTCTCCAACTTGCCTTTGAGCTAACACAAGGAAATCGAAGGCCAGAAGTTATAAACAACATTGAACATGTATAAACCAAGAGAAGAAGAACCATAAATGTATGCAACAAGTTCAAGTTACCTTCACAAATGCCAATCAGATGCCGCAAGTGTTGATCGTTATTAGCTGTTTCTTCTACTAGTTTTTCAACCACAGTACCTTTCTGAAAAGCCAGATGATTAGTTTATTAGATCAATGAAAATGGATATCCAGTCAAGGCCATAACACAAACCAAAAAGTGAGTTTTCTTCCAGTGTAAAGAAGTGTGATACCTCTGGATCATCGAGAAGTTTAAGGGAACGTCCGGAGTCTGAATTGAGCAGATCCTTAACATTTTCATTATATATCTCCAGACCAGAAATCTTGATGGTAAAATCTCTTTCAGGGGTCTGTTAAACATCAGTGAAACAAAACAAAAAAGGATCATTGATCAAAAGAACTACATTAACATCTAAAACATTGATTTGCAGCTTATTGAACATAGCAATTGCTTACATTGATTATGTGATTGTAGATATCTTTGACAGCTTTCTCCGTTACTCCTCGCATCGTAAATGTCTTTCCACTGCTCGTTTGCCCATACGCAAATATCGTTGCTGAAACATTACAAAGGATTTAGTCATCTATGATCAATCAAACTAAAAAACCAATAAAAACAGACTTAAGTTCATAGACCAAATACCATTAATCCCCATCAAAGCAGACAAAGCAACATTCTTAACACCATCTTCATACACATGTTCTGTAAAACTCTCTGGTCCAAACACCTTATCTGAAACAAAAGTATGCATTAGACATTCGTCTCTTCAGGTACTTAAGAGTTATATACATAACAAAATAAGTTAATTTTACCGAAAGTAAACGAATTTGGGTGATGAACACGTTCTTGAGGCTGTGGTTTAGAGACAATGGTGTGGTCATCTACACATTCCCAAGCCACTTGGTCTTTAGCTAACTGTTCCTTCTTGTTCAATGGTCTTAACCTTACAGTGACAACAATCTTCTCTTCCTTGGATCTTGAGCTACCACCTGGTGTTACAGCTTGTTGTGTTCTGTCCATCTTTGAAACCGGAGTTCCAGGAGTTCTCATTGTTATCTCCTACCTACACAAAAAGTTTTCATCAGATCTGTGAGCTCAAGGTTAATTTTTTCCCACCAAATCTATAAATATATGCAGAGATCTATGTAAAAAATCACATAAGGTAACATAAATTGAGGATTTTTCTAACGAATTTAGATATGATTTAAACCCTAATCTGTAAAAGGTAATCTCTCAGGTTTGCTCGCTGATAAAAGGAAAGTTTAGCTTCTTTTGGGGTTTAGGTTTAAATCCAAGCTCAAAGAGTAAAATAGAAAGTATTTAAGAGATTAAACACTTACAGAGAGAATCGAGCCCACAGAAATCGAAGATTTACTTTCCGATCAAAAATAGAGAGAGAGAGAGAGAGATCTAGGCGGAGAGGAATATAGACAGAGTCGTCGCGACGATTTAAAAGAATAAGAAGAATGTGAGAGAAGGAGATAGTGAGTGAGAGAGAGAGAGAGGTTTCTTCTAGTCTCGTGTTTAGCTATGAAGAAGATGACGCGGATTTTGGGGTAATTTTGTCTTTTACCAAAGTGCGTGCAGAGAGAGAGAGAGAGAGAGAGAGAGATTTTGAATCTGATGAAACCCCCTAACGGCTAGTTTCGTTCCACATTTCTTTTGTGGGCCCTTACTTTTTGTCTAATTTTTAAATCTACCCTCGTATTTTTTCAATTCTACTTTTAATCACCTTAACTAAAATTTTACTCTTATTTCTTCGTATTTTGGGCTAACCTAAGTTTTTAGTCTAAATCGTGTAATTAAAACCTAGTTTTCGAGTGTGAAAGGAGCTATGAATCATAAGAGATTACGACGAAATATTATTGTAAAATAAATTAATAACTATTCCGTGGTAATGAGATTCGTATAGTTACAAAAATTTTGTACATAAATTAAACCAAAATTAAGTTTCCAGACGAAGCCCAATGGATTCTTCAGATATGTATGGAGAAAAAATGATTAATTAAAATAAAATTAATGCTGGCTAGGGATAAAAGAGTCTTTCTACGCCCACCGTTTCGATGACTTGAGCAGATTAGAAGCATTTCCCGTTTTCTTCATGCCTTGTGACAAAAGCAATTATTACATCATCACAAGAACTAATACGCAATAATTATAAACAATTGCTTTGTATTAACAATAAGTTTTTGGTTTTGCTTACTTGGTGACGCTAAGCCTGACGGTTTGGTCTGTTTACTTGGTGAAGCCAAGCCTGATGTTACCAAGCCTGACGGTTTGGTGTGTTTACTTGGTGACGCCAAGCCTGAGGTTATCAAGCTTGACGGTTTGGTCTGTTTACTTGGTGAAGCCAAGCCTGAGGTTAACTTTCCAATGGTCGTAGTTCTTGTAGCGACTTGCTTGAGTTTATCAAGTGGTCGTGTAGTGGTAGTACCCCGTGGAGTCACCGGTTTAGTCCTGCAATTTTCCGGTTTGATCAATTAAAAAACGTTCACTTGCAATTCGTTTTTATTTTCAAAACAAGAGAAGGGAGAAAAATCAAAACGCTTACTTGACTGAAATCTTCAATGGCTTTCTTCCTTCGGCTTTACGAGCAACATCAATGGATCCTTCTGTTTCATCGAGCCTCTCGTCATATTCTGCGTCATTGGAGGAAGCTACGGTTTCGCTGTCTGTAACAGAATGTGGTGACTGTCTGAGATAATCTTGTTGGAAACTTGTGTCTTCTTCTATAGACAACTGCGAATCTCCAGCTTCTGAGTTAAAGTCTTCGGATTGTCCTAAGCTCTTACCACGCAGTCTCTGTGGGTGGTTAATGTCTTTAAGCAAATGAAGCCGCTCTATCTCATCGTCTTTTCTCGCTATTGTGTCCTTAAGGGACCCTAACTGCAACGGTTTGATAGAGTTAGTGGGTTTCGAGACCCAAAAGAATGAAACCTAGTTCTATCTTTAGAGCTATTTTAATAAGTGCGAGAGAGTGAGTAAGGGTTTTATCAAGTATTTGGGTAAAATACTTGTATCAAGGGGGAGTGGGAGGAACTCCACTAACAAATTCCTCAAGCTTTCTTTGTAATCAACGTTATCTTTTATAAAGTTAGTGTTTTGTGTTCTACACGTAACACGGTTCTTTAAGGTTCAGCAAAATCTCAAGCTAATAAGTATATTTTGAATCTATATAAGAGAAGATTTACCAAACATTTTGAGAGTGTGTTTTAGTTTCTTTACCTGCTCCATTAACTCTCTAACATCTCTACCATCTTTACTACTCTTTGCAGCACCTAACTCAACTCCAGAGACACGCTCTGCGAATTTCAAAGTACTCATTGACTCTGAATATGAAGTAACATCAGGATTGAGTTGCACAAACATCAATGTCTTTGCTCGTCCACCTGCCATGTTAACCGAGAAGTTAGCTTATATAGGTTCACAATGTAGAAACAGAGCAGCATTCTTGACATTAACCTAGAGAGCTCTGGAGAAGCTGAGTGAGTTTGCTATTTCTATATGGTACATGAGAGTTCTTTGAAGCAAGCGAGAATATCACATCTCCTAGAGCTGAGAGTGACTTGTTTATATGCTGTGCTTCTTTAAGCCTGTCCCCTGTAACTTCAGAGCGATCAATTCTCTCACTACCTGCTAGATCTACCAAATGTAAGTTGCCGAACAGCGTGGAACCGGTCTTGAAGTCCTTGCCACGAACATGAACAGTGACAATACTGCATAATAAATCATTTATCCAAGTCAAGAGACCAAAGTATTCAGAACAAAAAAACATGTTTGTTTCAAAGATCTTAGGCGAACCTATGAGAGCGACTACTTCTTTCATTCAATGCAGTTGAGCTAACGGTTCGGTTTTCTAACCCAATGCTCATTAATTCAAGAACATCCGAGGTCGATGTCACGGGATACATGCTTGCATCAGGTACAGCAAGACCATTTTGTTGTATTGTAGAAATCCCTAGTGTGTGAAAGTCAAGGGTAACAAAAGAATGGCAGCACAAGCAGAATATAGGAGAACATATAATATGCAATAGAAAATTTGAAAAGAGTTATAGAAAACAAAGTAGAGCAGAAAAAGGATATTTCTTTTGAGAACTGTCATCAGAGAGTAAATCGCGCACTTGTTCATTGTATATTTCCACCATCTGCACCCCGACTTCATACGCTATGTTGCTTTTTCTTGATTGAGAGATTTTGAAGAGGTCATTGAGAGCACGATAATTTACTCCCCACTCTTCTTCACTTGCTCCATCTGGACCAGTCTGAAAAAACCATAATGATTGTAAGAATGAACAACATTATTTACCTGGCATGTTTGTTGGAAAACAATTGTGTATGAATAGTTGAATACCATTGTATAAGTTTTCCCTGATCCTGTCTGACCGTAAGCAAAGATACATACATTGTACCCATCCAGAACCGACCGAACAAGGGGTTTTATATCCAAAAATACCTCAGCTGCAAGAATCGTAAAAATACAATTGAATTTGAGACATGTATAAAGAAATTCTGATAGTTCTTAGCAGGTACCTTGATTAAGAAATACCAATCAAATAAAAACTTTAAATGGAATAGAAGAAAAACTCTTCAGAATAAAGGTCGAAAGTGTAACAGAAGAACACCTTGAGTAGAGGCTGGACTGTAGACCTTATTGAACTTAAATTTGCGACAGCCATCTTTCCCAGGTTTTGTAGGATTGAGAACTACCAACTCTCCATACTCACCAATGTGTTCAACCACAGTGTTTGATTCACCTTGCCCGGGCAAGAAAGGCCTCACCCGACAATATACTCTAATGTTTCCTGCAAGCCATAACTAGATAACTTATAGGCTGCATACAATACTGATATTTATAAACTTGAGTAGTAAGGAATACATCTTTAATTTATTACATGACCCATGTTACCTTTTAGCTCCTGAAGTTCATTGAAGAGCTTTTGGTTTTCAGTTAGAACAGCGTGATAGTTTTCGGCAGCATCTCCAAGCTCAAGCAATTTCTTCCCTGCGGATTAAGATTTTTGTTGATCAACTTACAAAGTCACAAATATATCATATTGAGTTATTATAATCAGCATGAGTCCGGACTAGCTCACCTAATTGACTAAACTCTTCAGCATAGTTATCTTGAACTTCCAAAATTTCTTGTTTGATGGACTTAGAGTAGAACCTCAACTCCTGGAAAATTAGCGGGTTTAGGTGAATATACAGACTAATAAGATGACTGATTATAGTCAGTGGTAAGTGTAAGCATACTTGTAGCGCCTGGAACTGAAAATTGATAAATTTTCTATATGAAAGTTCTTTCTGACTCCAGCTCTGATTCTTCAACTCTGATTTTTCTTCCATTTCTTTGGCTTTATTCTTCCACTGGACTAGATTTTGTTCAAGCTCTCGAATTTTTGCTTCAAGGCTTGTATTCACAGTTATTGTCTGTATTTTAAATTGTTGAAGCTCCTTCACCTTTTCTTCTAGACTCGTTTTAGCAGCATCAGCTTCTTTTCCCATCATTTCAAGCTCTCTATTTTTTGCTTCAAGGCTTGTATTAACACTAATGGTCTCTATTTTGAATTGTTGAAGCTCCTTTACCTGTTCCTCAAGAGTCATTTTAGCAGCATTTGCTTCCTTTCCCATCTTTTCAAGCTCTCTATTTTCTACTTCGAGGCTTGTATTGACACTTACCGTCTCTATTTTGAATTGTTGAAGCTCCTTTACCTTTTCCTCAAGAGTAGTTTTAGTAGCATTTGCTTCTTTTCCCATCATTTCAAGCTCTTTAACCCTTTCCTCAAGGGCAAGTTTTTCTACGCTTGCATCTTTACTCACTATCTTGAATTGTTGAAGCTCCTTTACCTTTTCCTCAAGAGTCGTTTTAGCCGCGTTTGCTTCTTTTCCCATCATTTCAAGCTCTTTGACCCTTTCCTCAAGGGCAAGTTTTTCTACGCTTGCATCTTTACTCACTATCTTGAATTGTTGAAGCTCCTTTACCTTTTCCTCAAGAGTCATTTTAGCAGCGTTTGCTTCTTTTCCCATCTTTTCAAGCTCTTTGACCCTTTGCTCAAGGGCAAGTTTTTCTACGCTGGCATCTTTACTCACTATTTTGAATTGTTGAAGCTCCTTTACCTTTTCCTCAAGAGTCGTTTTAGCAGCGTTTGCTTCTTTTCCCATCTTTTCAAGATCTTTAACCCTTTCCTCGAGGGCAAGTTTTTCTGCGCTTGCATCTTTACTCATTTGTTCAAGCTCCTTTACCCGGTCATTGATACCTGCTGCAGCGACCTTTGCCTGGCTTTCCATTTGCAAGCATTGTTGTTCATACGCTTTCTTGGTTGTTTCCAGTTCTCGCCTTAAAGTAGAAACTTCAGTATTATATTGACAATTTTCTTTCTCTAGCTTAACCACATCCTCCTCTTTGTTTTTCTTCTTTTCTTCCAGCCTGGACTTTTCTGTCTATCACAGACATCTCAAGAAAATAAACATCTCACTAGAATAAAGTCATCACCGCCAAACTGCAATAAGAAACTTTACATGATTAAAAATGGACAGATGCAAAATCCATTACCTTTATCCGTCGAAGTTGTTTCGTAGCAATCTGGTAACATATAAGTTGATCATCAGGGATTAACATTAGTGAATTTCATGAAACGGAAATCTGAGGGACTAAGCTCTTTTTATGATACCTCATTTTCTTCACTAGTTCCGGAAGCTAAGGTTTCAAGAACTTTGATCCTTGAGTGGTACTTCTCCTCACGAGATTTAAACACAGTGTTTTGCTGCACAAAGTAACCTCAGATTATAAATTAGTTGAACACCCTTGAGTATTTCTCCGAGGAAACAAGAAATACCGTTCTTAGATGCTCAGACTGAGTGGAAATACGCCGTTCAATTTCCTGAATGACTTTTCTCAGCAGACATGCTACACGCTGATCATTATAAATTGTCAAAAGATGTCTCAAGCGTGTATGAAACAGATTTGGCAATTAAAGCATGAAAATTCAATATAAAGTATGCACAGAATTGTTAGACTCAAGTACCTGAGGGATTTCACCATTCTTTCTCTCTATAGTGTCATCAAGAATTCCATTCACAATACTTAGAAGTGACTGTGTGGGAGCATTCTGCATTCAACGGAAGAACAATGCATAATATGTAAATGAATTAGAAAAGAATCTTCCTTTACAAAAGATGAAAACCAGAGCCTAGGATATGCGGATATTCATTAATAAGGTAAAGTCTTAGGAAATACATCTAAATTATTGGATTTCATCAATTCAGAAATCTTTGCGGCTTGTAGATCGAACCTCCCCTGTTTCATTTGGAAAGCCTCGTGGAACTTGTGCCCACCAGGGGATGATGGATCTGCGGCAAAAATAACACCATTTTCGAATCGAGACAACATCAAATGGAATGAAAAGAGGCCTTTTACATATTTCACATAAATGTTTGTAGACAGAAAAAATGTACTTGAAGAGGAAGAATTGGCGAGGTGGCACGGAGATTTGGTGGAATCCGCGGGAACTTTCTGCCGGTCATAAACAGTTAACGGAGAGAAGGGGCTACGAGGAGTTGAATCTCCACGAGAGCTGCCTGATTGATCATTGACAGAATTCATCATCAATCAAATCACAACACACATGCAAGGATGTCGATAAGCAAACTTTAAGAAAACACTTGATTTTATCCACAACTCCTTCATTCATTATCAATAACGCCTGAAAAAACGATTATTTAACAAATGTTCAGCAACAGAACATAACACGTAGAAGAAGCTAACAAGCAATAAGCCTGAGAGAAAACTATTTGAAAACCAAAGAAACATTGCATTTGTTTGATATCTTCCAAAAATGAGTTTTGAGTATACTAATAGTATTCTCTAACTAATTTCAAATCCTTAGCTTAAATAGGTTTCTCTCCGATTTTCCAGCAAAAAAAAAACAAAAAACAAATCATGAATCTACCTAACGGAATCTCCGTGACAAATGCGAAAATAAGAAGGAAAGTAGCTTGTAGAGAGACGAACCTACCTGGAGATGAACAGAAAATCGATTTGGTGCAACAAGAGAAGATCGGCATTGAGATTACTAAGTCAAAAAACACACACAGTAGAGAAACCACCGTCAGAAAATCGAATCATCATGAAACCCATGGTTGCAATGTTAATTATAATCTGGGGGTGGGCTAACCTGGGAAAATCGGAGGAGGAGATTTTCTCGGGAAAGCGAGCGTGAAAGAGGTCCAACATATGAGAAAACACAGAGACGGAGAATTAGTCACGTCAATAAGTTTCGGACTTTATTTTTTTAATCAACAACAATTTTTTATTTTTTTTAGCTGTAGCGCGAATGTAGGCAACCCCTCCTTCTCCTCCAACCGTTTATAAAGCGGGCTTGGTCGGGCCGGGTTTTAATTTAAGCCCATTAACTTTTAAATTTTCAGTTTAGTCCTTGTACTATTTGTATAGTATTGATTGTGCACAATATCTTTCTTCTTGATTGACAGATATACCTAAATCTAATGATTACATTTGGACTTGTATTACAACAGTGATTTCCTTTTGTAAGGTCCCCCGCTTAAGCAAGTACTTGTGGTAATACTTTACCAAACCATACACTAACAGGTTGTTTTTTCGTTGTTCTGTTTTGTGTTTCAAGAAATATTGCAAACATCATTGTCCATGAAGCATTGATTCGAAACTAGATACTTTTTTTTTTTTTTGTTTAAAACGAAACTAGATACTTCAAGAGTTAAAAATGCCATTTTCTTTCTATTTGTTGTGTCCTTGCTCTTACTAGCCCTTAGTGAACATGTTTCTTTTCCCTTTCTTTGTAGCAATAAAGATTGTTATAGTTTATAGAAGATATGTATATAGTATGATATGGAAACGAGGATAAATCAATGGTGCATATTATGTGTGTCCTTCATGTTGTGTGGATAATATTCTATATTTAGACACGAAAACGTGCTCTACGACGTGCATGGCAAATATTCAAGATTTGCATACCATTGTCCTGGAAATAGTCTGAACTCACTTCGGTGAGGATCAGGACACCAGGATTATCAAAAAAAAAAAAAAAAAAACGTTCAAATTCTGAACCTGGGTTTTTCATTTATAAAGACAACATTGTGTATTGGGTACAAAATCATGTTCATCATTCGTCTTTAATACCACAATGCACAAGAAAAATAACCTCTTCTTCCTAGATTTGTAGTCTCTGTTTCTTGTTCAATCATCAAAGTCTAAAACCAGAAATGGCGGCACCAAAGCTGGAATCTTTCAGGCGGAGTAGCATGTTCGATGGATCTTTCAGGCGAACTAGTATGTTCGATGGTTCATTTAGGCAAAGCATAAGAGATAGGCTTATCCCACAACAAACCAGAGGCTATTCCTATTTCGTCGACGACAAGCCTCCAGGCCGTAGCTGCTCCTACAGGTAATACATTTACATATACCATCTTTCCTGTCTAGAAACTTTATTTACCGAATATTTCAAAGCCCTTTTGATGGATATGATGCCTCTTGGAATCTATCCCCAATCATGTAACAATCTCAAATGGTTAGTCCTGAAATCGATGAAAATGTCATGGGTTTTGTTTGCAGGTACTTTTCCCACAAGATCACTGAGTTTGTGAAGAAGTCACATGATGTTTTGTTTACCGCGTGGGAGATGGGAACATCTGACCCGAGGAAGATCATATTCTCGGCGAAAATGGGGTTAGCTCTGACACTCCTCTCCATTCTCATCTTCTTTAAGCTCCCAGGATCAGAGCTCAGCAACCACTATCTCTGGGCAATACTCACAATAGTAGTTGTCTTCGAGTTCAGTATAGGTAAATGCATGAAACAGACTTAACATATCAAACTTGGAACATTCTACAGAATTCAATACCAGATTTGTGGTCCTCTTTTCATTGTGTAGGAGCCACCTTAAGCAAAGGATGTAACCGGGGACTAGGAACATTATCTGCTGGAGGATTGGCGCTAGGCATGTCTGAAATATCTGAAATGACTGGAAACTGGGCAGAGGTTTTCAATGCTGTTAGCATCTTCATAGTTGGTATATAGATCAAAAAATAAAGCTTCCACCTTTGAATCTCATTCCGAGTTCTGAGAATATTGTGTACTTGCTTGTATCAGCCTTTCTTGCGACTTATGCAAAGCTGTATCCAACGATGAAGCCATATGAGTACGGATTCCGGGTGTTCTTGCTGACCTATTGCTACATAATAGTGTCTGGATATAGAACAGGGGAATTCATGGAAACAGCTGTCTCAAGGTTTCTTATGATAGCACTTGGTGCCAGCGTTGGCCTTCTCGTGAACACTTTAATTTATCCCATATGGGCTGGGGATGATCTCCATAACTTGGTCGCCAAAAACTTTGTGAATGTCGCGACTTCTTTAGAAGGTTTATTACTCTCTCGATTTGGTTGAAAAGCTTAGACTGTTTCTTGTCAAATCAAATCCAAAGAAAATGGTCCTTTCCCAGGTTGTGTGAATGGATATCTTGATTGCATAGCATACGATACGATCCCATCTAGGATTCTGGTCTATGAAGCTGTCTCGGACGATCCAGTGTACAGTGGTTACAGATCAGCCGTTCAATCTACAAGCCAAGAAGACACTTTGGTAAGAATTCTTTTCACTCAATATCAAACACATAAGAACAACAACGTTATCAAAACATCAACTTACTTCGGCTTCTCACATATTCTTTACTGTTGATGTGATTGTGAAGATGGGCTTTGCTACATGGGAGCCGCCACACGGTCCGTACAAATCCTTTAGATATCCATGGAGGATGTATGTGAAAGTAGGTGGTGCATTAAGACATTGTGCCTTCATGGTAATGGCACTACACGGATGCATCCTCTCTGAGATTCAGGTATACACTAGCTTCTTCCCTCGCAATACAAAACCCAAAACTCTTCAGATATCAGACAAGAGTATTCCATTACAATACAGGCTGCAGAGGACAAAAGACTAGAGTTCCGTAACGAGCTACAAAGAGTAGGCGTAGAAGGAGCAAAAGTACTAAGACAAATTGGCGAAAAACTTAAGAAGATGGAGAGACTAAACCCAATAGAAGACATTCTCTACGTGGTTCACCAAGCAGCAGAAGAGCTTCAGAGCAAAATCGACAAGAAATCATACCTCCTCGTGAACGCAGAGAATTGGGAAATCGGGAATGGATCTAGAGATTTGACCGATGAGCACAAGATCTCGAATCTCGACGAGGATCTAAGTCGGATCTTAGCTCATAAATCTCAGAGCGAAGCCACGCTTCGTCCACCCGCGAATTGGGATGCTGTTATTACTTCTAAGAATCTGAAATCGGAGACGATCCATAGCCAACAGTCAAGGACGGTGATGATACAGAATCAGCCGTCGTGGCCTAGTCGGATCTCTCTGACGCCGGAGACGAGAGAAATGTACGAGAGCGCGAGTGCTCTCTCTCTAGCTACGTTCGCTTCGCTGCTGATAGAGTTCGTCGCGAGGCTTGAGAATCTCGTCAATGCATACGATGAGCTTTGTGCAAAAGCCAATTTCAAAGAGACTACATAAACTTTTTATTTTAAATTAAATATTATTGTTTGTGAAGCATAAGCAACAAAGTCGTTGTAGTATAGTGGTAAGTATTCCCGCCTGTCACGCGCGTGACCCGGGTTCGATCCCCGGCAACGGCGTTTATTTTTATTTTTTTCTATTTTCAATGTTCGTCCTTTTTATTTTCTTATCTTTATTTTAGCCCCTTCACCAATGGTCAACTAAATTCAACGCAATTGGGGATAAACTTAAACCCTAATTCACGTAAAACAATGAAAGTTTCTACTTTTCCTTCTAAATTCGCAAATCTCAGCTTCCCTTCTGGTTGTTGCTCACCGTTTTGGTCTCCACCGTTGTTTTCCTCGATATCAACTCCTTGTCGGAAGCTGACAAGAAGAAGAGGCATAGAAGGCTTGATGTCTCCGTCTTTGTCGTTATCGTCTCAATTATCTTCATATCTATTGGATTCGTTCTCCTCCCAATCAGAATCGGAGCTACCTCAGGTTCAATTACACTCTCCAAAGCCGAAATCTCCGGCGCCACAGTTTCCATGGCTAATTGCTGGTTTGGGCAATCCGGGCAAGAAGTACAACGGCACACGCCACAACGTATATCTCTCTCTAGTTCGTCTTCGCTTTCTCTTCTTCCTTTTTTGGTTTGCTAAGGTTCATGTTTATTGCAGGTTGGTTTTGAGATGGTGGACGCTTTAGCCGAAGCAGAAGGGATATCTATGAGCACTGTTAACTTCAAGGCCTTGTTTGGGAAAGGTTCTATTTTTATTCACCTGTTACTTGTTTTCTTCTCAAAGTTATGCGTTTATATTGAAACATGGTTTTTAACTATTGCTTTGAGAACTCTGTGCGCTTAATAGATTCTAGTTTCATAATCATATTCGATCTTCATGATTATTACTCTGTAAAGCTTACTAGTTCGAAAAGATCCCTTGTTCTAGAGTTGCTTTGGCAGAGACATTGAAACATCCTTTGTTTTGTGTTTGGATTGTTCATTTTTTATAGCTTTGGAGTTGGTTGTTCTATGGTAGGTGTTATTGGAAATACGCCGATTATGCTTGTGAAACCTCAAACTTTCATGAACGCGAGTGGTGACTCTGTAAGTGAGCGTATCAGAAAAGAACTTTGGTTTATGTAGCTAACCAAACTAATCTCTCTGCTTATCACCACTTGCAATTCGATATTCCGAGTATGATTAGTGGCATTGTTTGTAGGTTGGACAGATTGTTTCCTTTTACAAGATCCCACTAAAGCAAGTACTTGTGGTAATACATGATCTTCTCTGTCTTTCACTCTACAAATTCTGAGCTGTAAGTGATGTCTTCAAGAACTTTCTGTGTGTTTCTACAGATTTACGATGATTTAGATTTGCCATTTAGTAATCTGCGTATATTACCAAAAGGCGGTCACGGAGGGCATAATGGGTAACTAAGCTTCTCACTCTCTATCTTTACCTGTTTTAAGCATGTTTTAAACATTTTCAAGTATTCAGACAAAGAGAAACTCTTGAAGCTTTTTTGGTAAAAGAACATTGATGATATTGTGTTCGATCATTTACGTGTAGGATGAGAAGCATTATAGATCGTCTCAAAGGGAGCCGCGATTTCCCTCGTCTAAGAATAGGTAAAGTTGTCTTCTTTCCTTTACTTCAACATGTCCAAATTCTCCTTTTTCTAGTCAAGTTTACGCAAATCGTTCAATGTTCATTGTATGTTTCATTTAAAGGTATCGGAAGGCCTCCAGGAAAGATGGATACAGCCAATTATGTTCTTCGCCAATTCAATAAACAAGAACAAGAGGAGGTAAGAGAGGAAGATAGATCCCAGCATTGTGTCAACTTCTTCTTTAGGAAGAGATATAAAGCTTTGGTTGTTTTACTGGTTTTTGCAGTTGGATTATACGTTTGAAAGAGGGTTAGAGGCAATAAGGATAATGTTGCTTGAAGGGTTCAACAAAAGTGCGACCTTTGTCAACACTCCAAAATCTATCCAACAGCTCAGTTAAAAAGGAAACAGAGATCGCAACATATACAAAAGCTTCAGAATTCTAAGCAAGAAGAGATCATTCATTATTGTTAATATCATTTATGTTGTTCCCATTGATCAAACAGAGTTTTGTTAGCTTTGCCAAAATTGCGCTTAGCTTTAATAAAGATTTTTTTTTTTTTTTTATTACATCAGTTTACGGAAATTAAAAATCAAGCAACTTCGTCGTAAATCCAACACGGTGTAGCCTCGCTGATATACGTAGAAGCAAATGGATGAACTCTTCCCGAACGCGCCAACTTATCGCTTTTGTGTTTCGTCCCTTGATATTTTTTTGATTCGAAGTCCGTGAAGTACTCGAGCAACGTCTCAAACTCCTCGATCATTGTCTTAAACGCAGCCACTCGTGGACTCGCAAGATTGCCACCAATGTCGTATCGTCCGATTCGAATGTCCGACGGAGATATTCCGTGCTTTGATAACTTCCATTGCCCATAATAAGGCTCTAAACTCAGTGTATAGAGGAGATAAACCCCGTGGTCTCCGACTTGTTCCCATTAGATGGCTTGAGCCATCCCCATTTATACAAATCCATCCTAATCCTTCAAACACCTCTCGTATTTTTCCATGATCCATCTACTTGACAAACTAATCCCGAAACCACGTTCGCGAGTCTTCTAGCGCAAAGAAACTTATCCTATTATCTACCTCTTCCTCCACGTTTTGGGCTTCCGCCCAAGCTCTTGATTCTTTTATTGCCATTTCAATTATATCGGGTGGATCCATTTCCACATCCTCATAAACCTTTCTATTTCTCGATTTCCGATATACCATAATATCCAAGGATAACATTCTTTTTCGTGATTCTCTCTCTCAACTACTTGCACTTTGGATAACAAGTAATCCATGTTTGAATACACACCTCCTTGTGGAAAGTCCCGATTGATTGAGACGGTGAGACACCCCATGTGTAAAGTGAATGTGTACATTCAAAAAACACATGATTTATTGTCTCAATCTCTTCCTCGCACCGTGGGCAAACCGGGTCACATTGTATACCTCGAGAGTTTAATCTTTCTCTAACCGCCATACTCCCCGATAATATTTGCCACAGAAATGCCTCAATTTCGTGGGCATTTGTGTATCCCACACTTTTGTTATTAACCCGTTAATATTAGGTCCCCATTGATTATTAGCCGAGATACTCTCTTTCTTGATTTTTTGCAGCAGGTTAAAGCCCGATTTTACCGTATATTTTCCCGATTGTGTGTAGTGCCATGTCCATCTATCCAAAGCCGATCTTTTACCGATCGGTAATCCCCGGATTAAGACCTTATCATCTCTGGTTACTAAGGACGCTAAGGCTTGATTATCCCACTCAAGAGTGTTAGGATTAATTAAATCCTTAACTTTCAACTCGGAAATAACAGACTTCCTCTTCCTCGCGCCGGTCTTGGGTCCGTACCCGGAATCCATGTGTCCCCCTGCATCGATATTTTGCTTGATTTCCCGGCATTATCCTCAACCCTCTCATCAATAGATCCCTTGAAGAATAAATGCTCCTCCATCCAAAGGATGGAGCTCGTGGTGTCTTTGCCATAAAAGGGTGTACCCTCGAGAAATATCTCCCCTCGAACACTCGCTACTGTGAGATTCCGGGAATCGAGACAAACGCCAAAATTGTTTTGCTAATAAAGCCTTATTAAACTCTTGTAACGATCGAAAGCCCATACCACCTTCGTGTTTGGACTCACACATTTTTTCCCATGCTACCCAATGGATACCGCAGTTTCTTCCATTGGAGATCCACCGAATTTGGATATCGCGCCGGTTAACTTTTTCGTTAACGTCCGGGGCAATTCGAAGCATGACATAACATACGAGGTAGGGCTAAGGCCACCGATTTAACTAGTGTTTCCTTCCCTCCTCGTGATAGCAGCTTGGCTCTGTCCAGCCATTAATCCTCTCATTTAACCGTTCTTGAACATAACCGAATATTTTACTTTTTGCTCCACCTAAACTTTCCGGGATTCCCAAATATGCACCCATACCTCCATCTTTTTGAATACCTAGAATATTTTTCATATCCGTCTTAGTCCCTAAATCCACATTGTGTCCAAACATTATCGATGATTTTGAAAAATTAATTTTTCTGCCCCGATGCTCTTCCATATAGCTCTAGTATCCCCAAGATTTTCCTACATTCTCTTTCGTCTGTCTTACAGAAGAAAAGGCTATCATCCGCAAATAATAAATGGGACACCGCAGACTATTCCTTGCCACTTTAATGCCCGAGATGTGTGAGTCCCTCTCTCGCTTTCTTGATTAAAGAAATTAACACTTCCGTACATAGAATAAACAGATATGGGGACATTGGGTCCCCCGTCTCAAACCGCGTTCCGTATGATCAACCCTCTAGGATGGCCATTAATCAAGACTTGATACGAAACAGAACTAACACACCACATAATCCATTTTACCCATGTGGTACTAAAACCTAGCTTCGTAATATCGCTTCCAGAAAGGCCATTCTACTCTATCATATGCCTTACTCATATCCGTTTTTATTGCCATATGGTCAAACCTACATTTTTTATTTGTTCGTAACCCGTGGACCATTTCCCGCGCTAATAGAATATTGTCCGTTATTAGTCTCCCGATACAAATGCCGATTGGGTCTCTGATATCATTTTGGGTAAAAATCTCCTTAGTCTCAAGCATAATACCTTGGAAATTACCTTATATGCCACATTACAAAGACTTATTGGTCGGAGATCCGTCATCCTTTTAGGTTTATCCACTTTCGGTACTAGACAAATATTCGTCTCATTAAGTCTTCGGTCGAAAGTTCCGTATATCATAAATTCTTTTACCAACAGAACTAGATCATGTTTAATAACATGCCGTAATCGCCGATAAAATAAAGCCGTCATCCCATCGGTCCCGGGGCTTTTTCCGGGTGCATCGAATAAAGGGCCTTCCTTACTTCTCCTTCTGATATATCCTTTGTTAGGGAAACATTAATATAGTCAGTACCACCGTTCTCAACTCGCACAAAGCCTCATCCATGTTTCCCGTGTCCGAATGTTTAAATAGTTGTTGAAAATAAGTCGTAGCAATGCTCTCCATCCCCGACTCCGAGTCCTCGAGCTTCCCATGTTGGTCTAGTAACCCCGTCAACTTATTCCTCGCCCGCCTTTTCTTTGTCGTTGAGTGAAAAAATTTTGTATTTCTGTCTCCTTCTTTCAACCACAAATTTCTACTCTTTGTTTCCAAGTATAACTCTTCCTCAAGATATGCTTCCTTCAACTTTAGTACTAATGAATCCACTTCCTCTTGGGGGATCCGATCATCACTTTGTGCCTCTTCCGCAGCCACTCTCGCATTCTCGATTGTAACAAGGCTAGAAGGCACGTTATCCTTTCTCCATCTTGCAACATTATGTCTACAATGTGTTATATAATCCACTATACCCGTTGCTGACCTTTTCCCCATATTCCACCCCGTCTCGACCGATTCTTGCAATCCTTCCTTTCCTAGCCATCGTTTATCAAAGCGAAAATGTTTTTTCCTTAATGTATTTTCAAACAAGCATTCCGCAAGGATTGGTCTATGATCAGAACCTATTAGTTCCATATACTTTACCTTTGAAAGGGGATATAGATCGTGCCAATCTTCGTTTCCGACTGCTCTGTCAAGTTTACATCTTATCCTTTCCTTGTTTGGCCCGTATTGTCTTCCCCGCCAAGAGTAGTGATTTCCAATTGTTGGAAATTCTAACATGCCACAAGTACTCAACATTCCATTAAAATCGATGAAGGTTGAGGCCCTTCTCATGACGCCTCCTTTTTTATCTCTATTACTCCTGATTTCATTAAAATCTCCAATCATTAACCATGGACCGACTCTTGTCGAGCTAACTTGTGTTAATTGGTCCCACACTATCTTCCTATTTTGAGTCACCGGATCCCCGTAAATAAAAGATAAAAAAACCTTTTTGTTCCTTAGAACAGCACTTGTATCTATAATCCGATTATTTGCCGAAATAATCTCCAAGTTTAAATCGTTATAGTAGAATATTGCTAATCCACCCCTGCTCCCAATTGGTTCTACCGTGAACACTTTGTCATACCCAAAATGTAGTATAAAATTTGTCAAGAAAGGCTTATTTTGTTTAGTCTCAGAAAGAAATAGAATGTCGGGTTTAAATTTCGACCATAAATTCCTTAATGTAGATATTGTCCATTTAGATCCCAGCCCTTGACAATTCCAGCTTAATATTTTCACGTGATTGCCGGTAGCTTCGGGAGAGCCACCTTCCCTTCAAGTAATAATAAAACACCATGGAATCCAATTGATCAACTTACGATCTTTTCCTCGAGCCCCATTTTTAATATAAAATCCGCAATAATTTCCCTTTTTCAGAATTGTATCTAGTCTTTTCCCAATATTTTGTAAATATGTTTGTGCAATTACCAATATATTTTGTGGTGATCCAAACCTTGTTAGGTCAATATAATGATTATTCTCAACAAAATTATATTTTTTCCATACCAATCAATTGTGTGGCCCATGTATGATACCCCCGGTTTTTCCTATGTTTAATATTAAATGTGCAATAATTTCCCATATTGCAAAAATATGATACAACTTGTGCACATTTTTGGACCGTTCAAATAAGAATATAGATGAATTTACCGATATATGGTGTATATACCTATTCTTTGAACACCATATGCCCTTTTGGACTAAGATATGCATTATGAGATTAGTTACATATATATCGAAGATCGGATCCAAAATATGAACCCCTTGAAAAGTTAAATACACCTCCCCCCTTTGTAGAGCATATCTCTCTGTCTTTATTCTTGAAGTCATTATCATATATTGCTTATAGCATAACCACCATGAATTTGAGATGATTTTTAATAGAACTCCGTTTAATTCATTCTTTAACCAAAAAAGAATGTTTCCAAAGATACCACAATAGTTGTTAAAATTGTTTAAATTAAGTGTACTTTGGATTTTGTACCATTTTTTGTGAAACACCAAATTTAATCTCGACCATGAATGACTTTCGAACCCTAGATCATACCTTATCAACACAGTAGCTCCCCTAAAATTATATCTTCCCAAGAATTGAGCGTGATATGCAAGGTTTGTTGTATTATAATTGATGAATATGCATATATTGTTCAAAGACAACATCTCAACCTGTACCTTATTCACACAATATAAATCCTTGATGTAGTTGTTTTTTTTCCTTTTGTTTCCCAACAAGCCTTCAGATTTTCCATTTAATAACCATGTGTTTAAATGTGGATGAATGAATCGTAAGTTCTCATGGTCGTTCCAACGTCGTAAGTAAGCAAAAATGATAAGTATTATTAAAGCTTGAATGCAAACTTCTAGTTTAGTAACTAGAACAACGATAAAGTAAACACAGACAAAATATAAAAAGGAGATACTTCTCCCAATATTCCAAACAATAAAAAGAAACTGTTTATTGAACCTCGAAAAAAAAGCCTTAAACAAAATATTTTGGTAGTCTTCGATAAAGATGCTCCTTTAGCTTTAAGATACCTTCGAGCCATAAAAATGCTTCGTTTTGACATTACTTATTACTTGTTTTCTTTGTGCCACCAAAGGATCCTTTCTTTTGATGGAATTCATTTGCTCCATCCATACTGCTTCCATTGTCTCCTAAAACATCAATTTTATCATTATTTTCAGAAAAAACACTTTTACCTTTTTTTCCAACTATACCACTTTTACCTTTAATAAAGATTTAAATATCTTTTTTTTGTCAAACAAAGATTTAAATATCTAAAGATATAAATTAAATCAATCTTATCCAACTCTTAATTCAAAGACTTTTTTTAATTAATTCGAGAAAAAAGACAAAAAAAAAAAAAGAAAAAGACAAATCATTAACTACAAACTGACGTGTCATGTCTGGAGATCTGCATGCAGAATCCAGTAGATGACACGTTCTTAAACATCCAATTATATACATCCACGTGTCACTCTTCGTCACTTCCTGTCACGTCGCTTCTAAATAACGCTTTCTTGTGGAATTTCAATTTGTTGGTCAACGTTTTCGTTTTTTTTTCTTTTGGGTTTTCGGATTATTATATCTACAAGAACGAACAATAAATCTGATTTCTTTTTCAATTTTTCTCAGAAATTTCAAGTTTTGTTGTTGTTGTTGTTGTTGTACTTGTTCTGGGCAAGGAACTAATGCAGAGAATCGTCGACAACGCTCTCGCTATCACAAAAGAGTTAGTGACGAACACACTCTCTTTGTTCGATTCATTGCATGTTTAGTGACTTTGTATATTAAATCTGGTCCATTACATTTGATTTTGATTATGTTGGTAACAGTTTTCTTTGATTAGAGTGATCTATTATTCTTAATCCTATTGTAATTAGATTGATGTGTTTGTCAAAGAAAATCTTGAAGCTAAACTTTTTGATTTTGGCTCATGTGTTTTTGTGTGTGTGTGTGTCTAGTGCAGGTCAGTGAAAACTTTGACATATGAGTCTCTGAACAACGTTGCAAGGTTCATAAATGGAGTTTCTGCGCTGCTCTTGACTCTTCTTCCTGGTAAAGCCAGTGTTCTTGAAGGTCTCCATGGATGGGAGCTAAGGCCTACACTACGTGGACCTCGTTTACCTCGGTGGATGCATAAGTAAATAACATCTCTTTGAAAAACCCTCTCAATTACTTTTGTTTGTGTCCTAAATAAATGTTGGCTGATGCTTATTCTTTATGCGGTTTTTTTTTTTGCAGTGGAGTCTCATCTTTTAACCAATTCATTCACGAGCTCTCTGTTGATTCTGACGCTTCAAGCTTGGATTATTCCTCTGGAGATGAGAGTGATGGCATGTCGACACCTCCATCGCCGTTATCTCAAGGCTCACACCGCTCATGGGCTAGTCTCCCTGCGAGTTACGAAAGCCACTGGACTGAATGGGTAACGTCCATAGTCTGGTGGGTTTTACTACCCGCACGGATCTTTCTATGGGTGCCGTTGTTTCTTCTAGGTCTATTTGGTAGACAGAACTCAAGAACCCTTGTGAGCCCAGGAAGGTCCATGCATTATCATAGGCCTTATTTTAGCAAAACTATCACAGGGAAAGAACATGATGTGCCTAATAGGACTACTGATAGAAGACGTGGAGTCATCGAGGTTCGTGTGGATGACTATACTAATCAATTTTTGCTTTTTCGAAGATCTTCTCGCATACTCATGTGCTATATCTTTGCAGGATCTTCAGCTCGGTAGCGAGATCTTTATAGAAGCAGTCTTTGATTTATTTCACAAGGCTGCACATCTTTTTCTTTCTCCATCGGAAACTTTCGGGATAGTCTTATCGTGGTTCTCTTCCTCCAGTCACAGTGCTAATGGAGACTATGACGACATTTCGAATGATGAAACCGTGCAGACTGCTACTCTAGGAGACAATGATCCATCCCTCACAGAAAGAACCACAAAGAGCTTATACAATACAGATACTCGGACTTGTCAAGATGTTATAACAGAGCTTGGGTATTGCTTCATTGTTTTTTCTACCTCCTGTTGTTTGACTATTTTCCCTTTTTGATTAAACTTCTCGAATAAACTTGATAGGTATCCTTACGAAGCTATTCGTGTTGTTACATCTGATGGATATGGTCTTCTCTTGGAAAGAATACCAAGGTATATGGCTTATTATGGTTCAGCAAGTTCCTTTAAGATGCAATCGTTAACTTCCTCTCTTGTATTTACCAGACGTGATGCGAGGAAAGCTGTTTTCTTGCAGCACGGTGTTTTGGATTCTTCAATGGGGTGAGTCTTCATTGCATGTTTCTTTGATGACTTATCAGAAAATCTGTATCTAACCTATTCCTTTATCTTTAGATGGGTGTCAAATGGGGTTGTTGGATCTCCAGCTTTTGCTGCTTATGATCAAGGTCTGCGCCAAAATTCTCTCTCAAGTCCGCTTTGTGATAAATGTGTAGCAGAGATTTTATCATATATCTTACTCAATCTGATTTTACTCGACAGGCTATGATGTTTACTTAGGGAACTTCCGTGGTTTAGTTTCAAGAGATCATGTGAACAAAGACATATCCTCAAAAGAGTGAGTGGTATATAATACTATCATTTATGGATTTTTGAGTTCTTGTATACTTCTTTACTGATTGATTCTCAAAACATGTAGTTTCTGGAGTTACTCGATCAATGAGCATGCAACAGAGGATATCCCAGCAATGATAGAGAAGCTTCACGAAATAAAAACTTCGGAACTAAAACTCTACGAGCCAAATACTGAAGAGGTAGTAAATGAGGAACAACCTTATAAGCTCTGCCTTCTCTCTCACAGTCTGGGTGGAGCCGCGGTTCTGATGTATGTGATCACCCGTAAAATTGAAGAGAAACCACACAGACTCTCTAGACTGATCCTGCTTTCACCTGCCGGGTTTCACGAAGACTCCAACCTTTGTTTCACGTTGATAGAGCACACGTTCCTTCTCTTTAGTCCAGTACTATCCCGGATTGTTCCTGCTTTCTACATCCCCACTAGATTCTTCAGGATGCTTCTCAACAAGTTAGCTCGAGATTTCCACAACTATCCTGCTGTTGGTGGACTGGTCCAGACACTGATGAGTTATGTAGTTGGTGGAGATAGCTCGAACTGGCTTGGAGTCATGGGCTTGCCTCACTACAACATGAACGATATGCCGGCTGTATCCTTTCGTGTGGCTCTGCATCTTGCTCAGATCAAACGTAGCTGTAAGTTTAGAATGTTTGACTATGGTAGTGTTAAAGCTAATATGGAGGTTTACGGGTCCCCTGAACCGCTCGATCTTGGAGAGTTTTACGGGTTGATTGATATCCCTGTGGATTTAGTAGCTGGAAAGAAAGATAAAGTGATTAGGCCATCAATGGTTAGGAAACATTACAGGGTTATGAGAGATTCAGGTGTTGTTGATGTTTCATACAATGAGTTTGAGTATGCTCATCTGGATTTTACCTTCTCTCACCGCGAAGAGCTTTTGACTTACGTGATGTCGCGGTTGCTGTTAGTGGAGCCTACACAGACTCATGCGGTTCATAGAAAGGGGATGAAGCTGAAGAAGAAAATGGAAACAGCCAAAGCTCATATATGAACTATGGAACATAGGCCTTTATAGAGTTTCTGGAGTCTTGTTGTGTAATGTTTTTTGTTCATGACATTGGCTTAGAACAGTGTATATATGCAGGTATGTTTTTCATGTATCTTTATGTAAGTGACAAATGCCTAAACTTTAAAGTATAGTATGCAACACTATAGTACCAAACTTATTTCTGTTTCAAAGCATACCCTACACAGCAATTTCTCGTGGAGTACATACACATTTGAAACAGGAATAAACCAAAGAAGAAAGCAAACCGGACAGAGGCATTGTAGGGGCATGCATTGTATAGGAGGAGCATGGGGGAAGGAGATAATTTACATTTTGTAGTCTTTCATATTATATTTTATAAATATATATATAAGGGTTGTGTATTTTAATTTAGAAAATACGATGAATATCATATAACCTAAAACAATCATGGTCCTATAGTTTATTACCGGAGAGTCACTAATTATTTCACCTATTTTTTTTTCTTTTTGTAATAAAGTGGAATTGTTCTTCGCCGCCATCACTCGCTACTTGCTCCTCCTCTCGAACCCAAATCGGAGAAAAATGTCAAGCAGAGATGATAATAACCCTAACGGAATCTGCAAACACATTCCAAATCTAATCTCTTCCTTCGTCGACACTTTCGTCGATCACGCCGTCTCCGGCATCTTCTTGCCCGGAGATCGTAACCCACACAACGAGATTCCCCAGACGAGATTCGATAAACCGGATCGTCTCGTCGCAATCGGGGATCTCCATGGCGATCTCGAAAAGTCCAAAGAAGCTTTCAGAATCGCCGGACTCATCGATTCGTCGGATAATTGGACAGGTGGGTCATCGATGGTTGTTCAGGTCGGTGACGTGTTGGATCGCGGCGGAGATGAGTTAAAGATTCTTTATTTCCTCGAGAAATTGAAGCGAGAGGCGGAGAGATCAGGAGGTAAGGTTTTGACTATGAACGGGAACCATGAGATTATGAATGTAGAAGGTGACTTTAGGTATGTAACTAAAGAGGGTTTAGAGGAGTTTCAGGTGTGGGCAAATTGGTTTTGTTTAGGTAACAAGATGAAGAATCTGTGTAGAGGTCTTGATAAGCAGAAGGATATTTACGAAGGGATTCCGACGAGCTTCCCTCGTGCTAGACCCGATTGTTTCAAAGGGATTAGAGCCAGGATTGCTGCGTTGAGACCCGATGGTCCGATTGCCAAGAGGTTCTTGTCCAAGAATCTGACGGTTGCTGTTGTTGGCGATTCGGTGTTTGTTCACGGAGGGCTTTTAGCCGAGCATGTAGAGTACGGGCTGGAGAGGATCAACGAGGAGGTTAAGGGATGGATTAACGGTGTGGGAGGAGGGAGATACGCGCCTGGATACTGTAGAGGAGGGAACTCTGTTGTCTGGTTGAGGAAATTCTCGGATGAGATGGCTCATAAATGCGATTGTTCAGCTCTCGAGCACGCTCTTTCCACAATTCCCGGGGTTAAGAGGATGATCATGGGACATACGATCCAGGATTCAGGTATCAACGGTGTATGTGGTAACAAAGCTATTAGGATTGATGTGGGCATGTCCAAGGGATGTTCAGACGGATTGCCCGAGGTTTTGGAAATCCGCAAAGACTCTGGTGTCCGGATAGTTACATCGAATCCGTTGTATATAGAGAATCAGAACTCTCATTTAGCTCATGATAGTAAAATGGGTCTCGGGTTGCTTGTGCCAGCAGAACATGTTCCTAAGCAAGTAGAAGTCAAAGCTTGAAGACGAGACCTTTTTAGTAAGCTTTAGTTCATACCCTCTGTTTAGATGATTGATGACTTTTGCAAGTCCAGCATTTAGCTGATTCTTTGTATGAACATCATCAGATTCTCGTGCTCCTCTTTGGAGCATAAAATTGTGGTTTCAATGATCAGAAAGTTAGAAACTTGAGACTCTTTTTGTATGATAATCTTGAACTACTTTGTTCAGACATTATAGCTGATTGTGTTTGATGCTTGATTTCTTCAAAAGAATCATTTTTTTGGTACGGTAACAAATTAGCGTCTAAAATTACTACATGTATTGGATAAGGAAGCTTATCTGATGGCTTCTGTGCTGTTGCCACCGCCAAAGTTATCCACTTTGTTTCACCATCGCCGGAGCTATAAAGAGCCGATAGTTCCTCGCGCCGTCTACAATTCCGGCGCCGTTCCTTCCAATGCCCATCACTTCCTTCGTCGTATTTCAAGTGACTGTGAAACCGGAAACCTCCACGAGTCCTTTGGAGTTGTAGAGAAACTCGCGAGAGACGATGAGAAATCGGATGCGTTTCTTCTTCTCCGTGAAGCTCTTGGGCTTCTCTTACAAGCTTCTGGGAGGAGAAAAGAGATTGATTTGGGGAGTAAGATCCACGAGATGGTTTCTGGTTCGACCCGGTTAAGAAACGACGACGTTCTCTGCACACGTATCATCACAATGTACGCCATGTGTGGCTCTCCTGATGATTCTCGGTCTGCTTTTGACGACTTGCAGAGGAAGAATCTCTTCCAGTGGAACGCTGTCATCAGCTCTTACTCAAGAAATGAGCTTTACCACGACGTGTTAGAGATGTTTACTAAGATGATCTCAGAGACTGATCTTTCACCTGATAATTTCACTTTTCCATGTGTAATCAAGGCTTGTGCTGGGATTTCTGAGACTAGGGTCGGGCTTGTGGTTCATGGGTTGGTAGTGAAGACGGGATTGGTAGAAGATGTTTTTGTGTGTAATGCATTAGTGTCTTTCTATGGAACACATGGTTTTGTTTCTGACGCCTTGAAACTGTTCGATGTAATGCCTGAGAGAACATTGGTTTCATGGAACTCCATGATTCGGGTTTTCTCTGATAATGGTTTCTCTGAAGAAAGTTTCTTGCTTCTTAGAGAAATGATGGAGGAGGATGGTGGTGGGTTTATGCCGGATGTTGCTACAGTTGTTACAGTGTTGCCGGTTTGTGCAAAAGAAAGAGAGATAGGAGTAGGAAAAGGTGTTCATGGTTGGGCGGTGAAACTGGGTTTGGACAAAGAGCTAGTTGTTAGTAATGCATTAATGGACATGTACTGCAAATGTGGTTGCTTATATGATGCAGATATCATCTTTAAGATGAACAATAAGAAGAGTGTGGTTACTTGGAATACAATGGTAGGAGGTTTTTCAGCAGAAGGGGATATCCATGGGACTTTTGATCTGTTGAGAAAGATGGTAGCAGGAGGCGGAGATGTGAAAGTGGACGAGGTAACTATTCTTAATGCAGTGCCCATTTGTATCGAAGAATCAGTCTTGCCGAGCTTGAAGGAACTTCATTGTTACTCCTTAAAACAAGAGTTTGTACATGATGAGTTAGTAGCGAATGCCTTTGTTTCTTCTTATGCAAAATGTGGCTCACTAAGTTATGCGCAGCGTGTGTTTTGTAGCATAAGGAGTAAAACAGTGAACTCTTGGAATGCTTTGATTGGTGGCTATTCTCAGAGTAGTGATCCTATGTTGTCCTTGGATGCCTATTTTCAGATGAAAAAATCGGGATTGCTACCTGATATGTTTACTGTTTGTAGTCTTCTCTCAGCTTTTTCTCAACTAAAATCTCTGCGGTTAGGAAAGGAAGTATATGGGTTTATAATTCGAAATCGGTTGGAAAGTGATCCGTTTGTTTCTATATCAGTACTCTCGCTATACATTCATTGTGGAGAGCTTTGCACTGCACATGTACTATATGACGCAATGGAAGATAAAAGCTTAGTATCTTGGAATACTATGGTCAATGGTCACCTTCATAATGGCTTTCCTGAGCAAGCTTTGGACCTTTTTAGAAAAATGGTGTTGTATGGAATCCAACCTTGTGAGATTTCTATGACGAGTGTGTTCGTTGCGTGTTCTGTGCTACCTTCTCTTCAGCTAGGGAGAGAAGCGCATGCTTACGCTTTGAAGTGCCTCCTCAATGACAATGCGTTTGTCGCATGTTCTATAATTGATATGTATGCAAAGAACGGTTCTATAACACAAGCGTTTAAGGTTTTTAACGGTTTGAAGGATAGAAGCAAAGCATCATGGAACGCCATGATAATGGGATATGGAATACACGGGCGAGTAAAAGAGGCTATCGAACTCTTTGAAGAGATGCAAAGAACAGGTCATAATCCTGATGAGTTAACTTTCTTATGTGTTCTAACGGCTTGTAACCACAGCGGTCTGGTCCACGAAGGGATGAGATATCTGGATCAGATGAAGCACTCTTTTGGGGTAAACCCAAATATAAAGCATTATGCTTGTGTCATCGACATGTTAGGTCGAGTCGGGCAACTAGACAAGGCTTTAAAGATTGTCACTGAAGAGATGTATGAAGAACCAGACTTTGAAATTTGGAACTCTCTCCTCAGCTCATGCAGAATCCATCAAAACCTTGAAATGGGAGAGATAATTGCTGCTAAGTTATTAGAACTAGAACCGGAAAAGCCTGAGAGTTATGTTCTGCTATCCAACTTATATGCAGGATCTGAGAAATGGGATGATGTGAGAAGAGTAAGGCAGAGAATGAAAGAGATGAGTTTGCAAAAGGAAGCTGGTTGCTCCTGGATTGAACTAAACGGTAAAGTGTATAGCTTTGTTGTTGATGATTGTGAAGAAATCAATAAGGCTTTAGAGTAAGTTGGAGACAGAAACAAGGAAGATTGGATACAGACCAGACACAAGTTCAAGTGAAGAGGAGAAGGCTGTACAGTTAATGGGACACAGAGAGAAGCTTTGATATAATAAAGTTTTACACTAAAGACATGTACTTTTCAATGTATATACAGTATCTTTGTTACCACATCCACTTTATACTTGAAAGTTATGAAATTTCCCCTTGTCTTCTACGTTTATTCATCTCCCAATATATAGTACAATATTGTTGAGATCTCCAAATAATAGGAGAATATACAAAAGAATATATGAACTATTCTATCTTATCTAATACTCTCCCTCGGTTGGCGTGGGATCTCTCACGCCAAGACGGATCTAAAGTTGATGAATAGAGAGGATGGAAGTCCTTTGGTGAATATATCCGCATATTGAAGTGTTGACGGTATGTGTAGGACACGCACCTCACCCATACGAACCTTTTCTCGAACAAAATGAATGTCTATTTCAATGTGCTTGGTTCGTTGATGCCGGACCGGGTTGCAAGAGAGGTACACGCGCTCACATTATCACAAGAGACAACGGTGGGCGCTTTGTATATGTTGTCCCATTTCGAGAAGAAGGTTCCGCAGCCCAACATGCTCGCCACTACATTTGCTACCCCTTTGTACTCGCTTCGCACTTGACCCTCGAGACTCGTTGGTTGTCGTTTGGTCGACCAAGAGACCTGTGTTGTCGCCAATGTGAGACAAAAACCCGAAGTGGAGCAACGCGTCGAGGGGCCACCAATCAAGCATCGAATAGTCGTTAACTTCATTGATTGGTGCTTTGAGTAGCCGTAGTCCCATTGCTTTCGTGCCTTGTAAGTAGCGGATGATTCTCTCGATTGCGAGTAGTGACTCTCACGCGGATCATGCATGAATAGGCAAACTTGTTGAACTGCATAAGAGATGTCTGGCCGAGTAAATGTGAGATATTGCGGGCTCCCGCCAAGCCGCGGTAATCGGTGGGATTTGCGACCGGTTTACCCTCTTTGCGCAAGCTTTGACTTCATATCCACGGAGTAGAGCAGGCTTGCAATCCTTCATGCCGCACGTTCGATGATTTCACCGCATATCGAGATTGAGAAAGAAAGAGTCCCTTGTCATTGAACTTTGCGAGACTCCTAGGAAGGAACCGATGTGACCTAAGTCACCATAGGGAACTCCGAGCTTAAGACTCTTTTGATAGTATCACGTAGAGAGTTGCCGTAGACGCCGTTATGATAATGTCGTCGACGTATAAGATGAGATATGCCGTGAGACCGCCTTTCCCGTAAACAAACAAGCTTGTATCCAATTTAGATTGAATAAATCCATTGTTAGTAATGAATTTTACAAATCTTGCATTCCAAGCTCTTGGAGCTTGTTTTAGTCCGTATATTGATCTGTTTAGCTTGCAAACGTGATGGGGTTTTGATTTATCGACGAACCCGGTGGCTGGAACATGTAAACATCCTCATCAAGCTTGCCATGTAGGAAAGCATTTTGGACGTCCATTTGGTGTATTGGCCGGGCGTTGGTGAGGGCCACACGTCCATTTGGTGTATTGTCGGCCGGTTTGACAACATGTAAGACGTACGTTTCGTCGAAGTCTACACCTTGCTCCTGTGACTTTCCATTCGCGACGAGTCGCGATTTGTGACACTTAAAAGTGCCATCTGCATCATACTTGTGCTTATAAAGCCACATAGATCTCACAATATTAGTGTTAGGTGGTCTTGGAACAAGATCAAAAGTTTTACTTTTAATAATAGCATCGTACTCTACTTGCATAGAAGGATTCCAATTAGGATCTTTCAAAGCATATAAATGGCTCTTTGGGAGTGGAGAAAAAGAAGTAGCTGCGAGAGAGAAGATGTGTTTAGGCTTAGAAATACCATGCTTGGATCGTGTAGTCATGGAGTGCCTTGGAGCCTCGACCACCGCAGGGGCAGTGTGAGTTAGCGCATCTGTAGAAGGAGGAGCTACCGTCGTCGGTGTGACAACGGTAGTGGGAGCTTCTAAGATGTTTCGAAAGAGACGTGAAGGCTCAGTTTCTTGTGTAAGAAAATCGTAGTCAGCCTCTTTTCGAAGAGAGGACTCTTTATACGGAAATTGCAATTCATCAAAGTTCACATGTCTCGAAAAATGATCTTTTTGGTGGATAGATCTAAACATCCGTATCCTCTTTGGTTGTGTGGATAACCTAAAAAAAGACATTTGGAGGATCTTGGGGACAATTTGTGGAGGTTGGAGTGATTAATGTTGGGATAACATAAACAACCAAAAGTTTTGAGATGAGAGTAAGAGATAGGCTTGTTAAAAAGAACTGAGAAAGGGACCTTGTTATGAATCGCTTTTGAGGGAAGCAAGTTTATAATATGGACCGCCGTGTGCAAAGCTTCTACCCAAAAGGAAGATGGTAGATGAGCTTGGAAGAGAAGGCTACGCATTGCATTGTTGATTGTGCGTATCGTTCTCTCCGCTTTTCCGTTTTGCTGAGATGTGTGAGGACACGAGAAACGGAAAACGATACCCTGTTCTGCGAAATAGTTGTGAAACTGAGTATTATTATACTCACCTCCATTGTCACATTGTAATGACTTGATGTTCTTGCCAAACTGAGTTTTGACGTAGTTTGAGAAATGCAAGAACTTGGAGAAAGTTTCGTGTTTATAACGCAGGGGGTATACCCAAAGAAAATGAGAATGGTGGTCTAGGAAGAGAAGATAATACTTTATTCCACTAATACTCTGAACCGGAGATGTCCATATGTCCGAGTGGACAATATCGAAAGAGTTTTCAACCGTTTTGTTTGAAGAATGAAAGGGTAGTTTTATTTGTTTACCAAGTGGCAAGAAGAACAAAGTTTAGAAGAATCATGTTTATTACAAGATAAAGCATTAGAAGAAATAAGGAAATTCAACGTTTGGTCGCCGGGATGAGCGAGACGATTGTGCCAATCCGTTGATGTTATTGTTGAGAAAGCCGAAAGAGGAGAATTATTATTGGTAGAAGAATGAATGGGGTAGAGATCTCCTGTGCTTTCACTGCGGAGAAGTGTCTTCCTCGTATGAAGATCCTTCACAGAAAAACCGAAAGGATCAAACTCAACGAACATGAATTATCTTTAGTAAAACGTCGAACCGAAATTAAGTTTTTAATAATGGAAGGAGTAACAAGAACTGTTTTTAGAGATAGGGGACGAGTTTTTGTGGGGAAGCACATCGATCCAGAAAGCTTAATTGGAATCTTACCTCCATTTGCAACGATTCTTCGTGTTTCCGATGCTATTTTTAAAAATGGACTTAAGATTACCTGTCGAGTTTGCAAGATGTGCTGTCGCACCGGAGTCCATATACCATTGGTTATCGGAAGGATCCATGAGGGTCATAGTGTTAAACGGCGCGAAGCAAAATCCGTGGTAGGGGTCGAAGTGTTTACGCCATGAGTTTGTTGTTGTCGTTGTGGTTTCGGTCCAAGAAGTCCCGTTCTCGAAATGGTTGGCCCCGCATTTGAGTCCACGGGTTGTACCGCCGGGGATGCATCATCGGGTAACCGCCGACCGGAAGGAAAGTTCCACCGATTGTATTGCGGCCGTTGTGATAACCGTGACGACCTCTCCCTCGATAACCACCTCTCGCCTCTTCCTCTCGTTTTGGTTGAAACGTTGTTGATATTGTTTCTGCGGTGGTGGTTTCTGTTCGGCGTTGGTGTCGGTGGCAATGAGAACTTTTTCCGAGGCGAGGAACTCTCATTGGATGGGCTACTTTTCTTGCCTTTGCCAAGACGATCTTCTTCTAGTAGAACATCGACCGGCAATTTCAAACGTGGGAAAGGGTTGGCGATGCATGATGACATTGATGATATTGTTGTATTTGTCATCGAGTCCATTTAGAAGATAGGTGACCAATGTTCTCTCCGAGACAGGTGCATCCACATTAGCTAGTAGATCTGTAAGTGATTTTAGCTCTTGGCAGTACGCATGAATCGTAAGATCACCAATCTCCATTGTGCGTAGCTTGTGATCTAGCTGGATTGCCCTTGCTTCTTTGTTGTCACGGAAAAAATTTTCCAATCTGAGCCAGATCTCTCGTGAAGTACCTCCTGTCTTGAATGTACTTTTGAAGAGATCCTTTGAGATAGTACCGTAAAGCCATAGCTTCGACTAACCCATCTCGCTTCTTCCAAGCCGCATCGTCAACATTAGCCGGAAGTAGCGTTCCATCAAGATGACCGGAGACGTCAAAGCTTTGACGGTGGGTGAAGAGCGCGCTCGCGCCAAGCGTCGTAGTTGCCGTCATCGATGTCCAAGCGAATAGGGATGTGATTTTTGATGTTTGTAACGCCATATGCTCGTTCGATTGGGTTTGCGTCAGCGGCAGCCATGGAAAGGAAAGGATGTGAAGAAGAAGAAGAAGAAGATAGAGAATAAGAGAGAAGAAGAAGAACGAACAAGAGGAAGAATTAGTGTTTAGGTGTATGAGGATCTAGATCGCTCCGATACCATGAAAGTTATGAAATTTCCCCGTCTTCTACGTTTATTCATCTCCCAATATATAGTACAATATTGTTGAGATCTCCAGAATAATAGGAGAATATACAAAAGAATATATGAACTATTCTATCTTATCTAATAATACTATAAAAGAATATAAAACGTTAATGGTCTGAGAAAAAAGACGACATCTTTGTGTTAATTCATATGCTAATCACACTCTTGGATAACAACATTCGAGCAATTACCGACACACAAAACTTTCGAAGGAACAAAAGAAAAAAGGGAAAAAAGAATGTTGTGGAGATTGTTCAAGGCAGGTGAAAAGGCTCTGTTGAATCTTGTTAGCAAGAGAGAGCTTCACATGGCGTCGAGGAATATGGATAATCCTCCTCCCAAAGTGCAAGAGCTCTACGATCTCTGCAAGGACAGTTTCACTGGGAAAGCTCCTTCTCCTGCTTCCATGGCTGTTCAGAAACTATGCTCTCTTTTGGGTACTTTGTTTCCCTTCTCTTCTTCTTCTCTCTGTTTGATTCCTCCGGTAAAGTTTGCAATTTTGGCTGGTTTTTGATGGAATCAGTGGACTCTTTGAAGTCGATTTAGTCAAAAGGGCTAGTTTTGAATCAATTTTAGTGCAAAGCTCTTCACTTTTTTATATATAGATGATGAAATTAGGGTTTAGTGAAGATAAATATATTAAGGGACTATTAGAATCAATGGCTTTAAGATTCGTTGTGGTGAAAGCTGAAGTTTAGAGCTTTAGTGAATGTTGAGATTATAAACAGAGATGTGATTTTGTTTTTCTTGTGTGCAGATTCAGTTAGTCCTGGAGATGTTGGGCTTGAAGAAGAAGCTCAAGACGATGATAGAGGCTATGGAGTTTCCGGTGTTAGCCGTTTCAACAGAGTAGGAAGATGGGCACAGCCGATAACGTTCTTAGATATTCATGAATGTGATACTCTTACAGTTAAGTCTTTTGAGATTGATACTATATACTTTCTAGTGATGGATTATCGAATAAACAAGTGTGTGCTTTGCGTTTGTTCATCTTCAGATGTGCGTTTTCTGCTTCCCGACATCTTCAGTGATCCCGTTGCATGACCATCCAGAGATGACTGTGTTCAGCAAAATCCTCTATGGATCACTTCATGTTAAAGCTTACGATTGGGTCGAACCTCCATGTACCATCACACAGGACAAAGCCGCGCCTGGTTCTCTTCCAGGTTAGTGTTTGTCTTTTACTCATCTCGGTCTAGTTTTGGTCTCATGTGTTTCACTTTGTGTGATAACAAAGACCTCTTTGCAGCACGGTTAGCGAAACTGGTGAGCGACAAAGTCATAACGCCACAGTCTGAGATACCGGTGCTATACCCAAAGACCGGAGGCAATCTCCATTGTTTCACAGCGTTGACTCCATGTGCAGTCCTCGACATTCTCACGCCTCCTTACAACGAAAGTGTAGGCAGGACTTGCAGCTATTACATGGACTATCCCTTGTCCACTTTCGGTATACAAGCTCTCTCCTTCCTCCTTCATAAGAACATTATGTTACTCTCTTTTGCTTGACAGTGTTTCTATTCATGATCAATAGCATTAGAAGATGGAACCAAGGTTATGGAAGGCAAGGAAGACGAGTACGCATGGCTTGTACAGATCGACACACCCGATGAGCTTCACATGCGTCCCGGATCATATACTGGTCCTACCATTCGTGTCTAGATTTTTCGCGGTTTTGTTTTGTAGCTTAAGTAGAGAACCAACACTCTTGTATCATTCCAAGATAAGTTTCTGAAGAAGAAGATATCAATATGATTTCAGGTTATAAAGATGAAGTATTTGATCAGTCACAAGAAGAAAAGCCATTGAATCTATGATAAAACAATACAATGATCAGTTATGATTAGGCATAGCACATTTATGTAAAGTTTTCAACTTTTGACTAAAAAAATGTTTTTTTTAATAAAGAGAAGAAGAGTGACGAGTAGATATGTATAGTGTTAGCCGCCGCCACGTTAAAAGCTTCTTCTTCTTCTTCTCTCTCTCTCTGGTCTTTTAGGTTTTTTGCCACTCATCAACAATGGCGTCTTCTCTTCTCAAAAGCTCTTATCTTTCATCACCAACAATCACCACACCTTCTCTTCCCGCTTTCTCCTCAACATCATCCCCTGTTTCATTCCGTTTCCGACCATGCCGTCACCGCTCCTCCGTCTCCTTCCGCGGCGGCGAATCCCTTCGTATCTCATGTTCCGTCACAGATCCTTCTCCGCCCCTTCCGCTACACGCACTCCGCCGCCGCCGCCCTGAATACATCCCTAATCGCATTTCCGATCCCAATTACGTCCGCGTCTTCGACACGACTCTCCGCGACGGAGAACAGTCTCCAGGCGCCACGTTAACCTCCAAGGAAAAGCTAGACATAGCTCGACAGCTAGCTAAGCTCGGCGTCGACATCATCGAAGCCGGATTCCCCGCCGCCTCCAAAGACGATTTCGAAGCTGTTAAAACCATAGCCGAAACTGTAGGAAACACCGTGGACGAAAACGGATACGTCCCTGTGATATGTGGACTCTCTAGATGCAATAAGAGAGATATAGAGACGGCTTGGGAGGCCGTGAGATACGCTAAACGCCCAAGGATCCACACTTTTATAGCCACGAGCAACATTCACTTGGAGTATAAGCTGAAGAAGAGCAAAGAAGAGGTCATAGAGATCGCTAGAAGCATGGTTAAGTTCGCTAGAAGCTTAGGCTGCGAGGATGTTGAGTTTAGCCCTGAAGATGCAGGAAGGTTTGATTGCTTTTTCGTGAATGAATCTTGACAAAAGAAGTGATTTTTATGTTCTTAATAGTTGTAAAGTTTGTCTTTTTATTTTGGTTTTTGGTATCTTATTAGATCGGAGAGAGAGTACTTGTATGAGATTCTTGGTGAAGTGATAAAAGCAGGAGCAACAACACTGAATATACCTGATACTGTTGGTATAACTTTGCCTAGTGAGTTTGGTCAGTTGATTGCTGATTTGAAGGCGAATACTCCAGGGATCGAAAACGTTGTCATCTCTACGCATTGTCAGAATGATCTTGGACTCTCTACGGCCAACACTTTATCTGTATGTCTTCCTTCGATTTAGTCCTTTCTATCGTCAACTTGGCTAATTCCAGATGTTGTATATATGTAATGCTATTTTGTGATGACTGTTTGCAATTCAGGGAGCGCATGCAGGTGCTAGACAGATGGAAGTGACCATCAATGGAATCGGTGAAAGAGCTGGAAACGCCTCACTGGAAGAGGTCAGAATTTTATTAAGTTGTGACTGTTTGAGAAGATTCTAGTGGAAGAGGCATATATTGTGAGGCAATAGAACTAATTAGAACCAAGTAGGCTAGATTCTAGTCTAAGTGAGTCTTAGTATAGCCTTGGCTAAAATTATGCGAAGAACATGTAGACCTAAAGTAAAGAGATATTGGGTGAGAAGTTGGCTATTTTCCATCTTTAGCTAATTCATACATTGTCTCAGTAAAGGCGTCATCGATTTTAGGCTTTCAGATTATCTTCTGCATGTGCTGCAATGGGATACTTAATCCTTACCTGGTAATATTTTTTTTATGTGTAGGTTGTAATGGCCATAAAATGCCGTGGAGATCATGTGTTAGGAGGTCTATATACGGGTATTGATACTCGGCACATTGTTATGACAAGCAAGATGGTACACTTTTGAAATTCATTCTTTACAATGTGAAAACAAATATTTAGAGTTCTTAAGAGTGACATATAAAGTGTGTCTTATGCCATGGCTTGTTTTCTTAGGTTGAAGACTACACTGGAATGCAAACACAGCCCCATAAGGCTATTGTAGGAGCAAATGCCTTTGCTCATGAAAGTGGTATTCATCAGGTCAGTTTATATTATCATCTTTTAAATACGGATATTGATGAATGTTTTCCGTCCATTTGGGCTTAATGAATGTCCATGCCTCTTTTAGGATGGAATGCTGAAACACAAGGGTACATATGAAATCATATGCCCCGAAGAAATTGGACTTGAACGATCACATGATGCTGGCATTGTCTTGGGGAAGCTTAGGTATGGAAATGGAAGTTTTGCTTGATTAGTCTGTTTTGCCTGTAAACTCCCTATTTGTCTGTCTTGTCCAGACAATGTGACAAGCCTGTAAATGGTGGATACTTTACAGTTAGGGATATGACTAGGCATTGATTACGATTTACTGATGTAAACTACCAATGTGTTTGAAACATGTAAATCTAACTATTGGTTTCATCCTTTGCTTGGATATAATATTATGCAGTGGGCGTCATGCACTGAAAGGCCGTTTGACTGAGGTACACAACAATCTTACCCATGCACATAGTCGTCATTACCGTCATTGTGGGAGACACTAATGTCCTCTCATCTTTTTACATCTCCAGCTTGGTTATGAATTGGATGATGACCAGCTAAGTACCATTTTCTGGCGTTTCAAAAGTGTGGCTGAGCAGAAAAAGGTATTTGCTTCTAGTTATCATGTCTAATTTGGAATATAGTTGGTTTCCGTAGTTGTGGCTGCATAGACTTAGGAAGATGGAAGAGATTGCTCTTTCTATTATTCTAGTGCTCTTGAGGGTTCATGTATATAACTCCTGATCATATAAGTTCCGTTGATGATACAGAGAGTTACTGATGCGGACATAATAGCTTTAGTATCTGACGAAGTTTTCCAGCCAGAAGCTGTGTGGAAGCTCCTTGACATTCAGGTGAAGTTGAGATCAAAAAGTGCTCTTTTCACTATTTTCTTGTTTATTTATCTTTAGTAAATTCCTCCTATCAACTGTCATGCAGATAACTTGTGGAACTCTCGGGCTTTCAACAGCAACTGTTAAACTGGCTGGAACTGATGGTAGAGAGCATGTCGCTTGCTCTATGGGAACTGGGCCTGTCGATTCAGCTTACAAGGCAGTCGATCTTATTGTAAAGGTACATTATATACAAACAAGACTCTCATTTTACAGATACTTCACCAAGTGGATCATCGGTTATACAAAACTTATATTGCCTTTCCTCTATAAGGAACCGGCGACTCTGCTTGAGTACTCAATGAATGCAGTAACAGAAGGCATTGATGCCATTGCCACCACACGAGTTCTTATCCGCGGTGACAACAACTACTCGACCACAAATGCAGTGACAGGTGAAGAAGTTCAAAGAACCTTTAGGTAAACTCCTCTTTACTCAGCTCACAACCAGTTCAGTTCAGCCCCTATAGTGTTTTTTGTTGACATAACACGGAACGGTCTGTGTCGTATTTCGCAGTGGAATAGGAGCAGGAATGGACATTGTTGTGTCGAGCGTGAAAGCTTATGTAGGAGCTTTGAACAAAATGCTTGACTTTAAGGAAAACTCCACAAAAAAAATCCCTTCTTTAAATAACAAAGTCCCTGCCTGAACAAAAAGGATCTTTCCCGGCTCAGACCAATGTCAAGGTTTCTTCTGTTTTAGGTACATAGTTTGGTAATAACTCAAGTTCAAAATTTGCATGTTGTTGTTTTTATCAAAATTGGCTTGTCAAAAGAATTCGTGTACTATTATAAAGTTATTTATATTTAACTTTAAGTTCTCTATATTTACAAGTAATCATGCTCTTGATTTTTATAGTTATAAATACTAAACTTAAGTCGTGGTTTTTTTTTATTATTTTTGTCTCTTTAATTAAACTTTTTAAATATTAATCCTTATCCCAACAATTTCGGAGATTCAGTTTAAAGAGACGAGTAACCGTTATAAATAGTGTTAACAATACGTGGCAATAAGAAATGGTCAAAATCTAGTAGAACAAACCCTCGCTAAATTTAAGGATCTTCTTAAATTCTCGAAAAATATATTATTCGCATAAACCCATAATTTAAACACTTAAATCAATGGCTAATTAGTAATTAACTTCCACTAATTATCCTCCACTACCCAAATAAATAAAAAACAACCGTTACCATTTCCCCTTAACCACCACCACGACTCCACAAAAAAAAAACCTCTCTTTCTCGCTCTCTATTTATAATACTCCCATTTCTTCGTTCCTTCACATCAACAATCAGTAATCACATAGAGAAAAAAAAACACACAGAAAAAAACAAAAACTACACAGACACAGAAAAAAATGTTTAGAGTAAGCAATTTCGCCGTAGGACTAGCCAACACAATAGTGATGATAGTAGGAGCATCGGCCATTGGCTACGCGATCTACATGTTCGTACACCAAGGCGTAACAGACTGCGAATCAGCCGTCCGTGCACCGCTTCTAACGACAGGAATAATCCTCTTCGTTGTCTCTTTGATAGGTGTCATAGGATCTTTCTTCAAAGACAACTTGTTCATGGTCTCTTACTTGATCATACTGTTCTGTGGCATTGTCGCCTTGATGGTGTTCTCGTTGTTTCTCTTCTTTGTCACGAACAGAGGAGCCGGTCGTGTTGTCTCTGGTCGTGGCTATAGAGAGTACAAGACCGTTGATTTCTCTCATTGGCTTAACGGTTTCGTTGTTGGTAAGAGATGGGTTGGTGTTAGGTCTTGTTTGTCTCAGGCTAGTGTTTGTAATGACTTGAGTGATGGTCGCGTTAGCCAGATCGCTGATGCCTTTTATCACAAGAACTTGTCTCCTATTCAGGTTATTACATATATATTTATTTATTATTACATTTTTAAGTAAAAAACAAATATGTTATGTTTTTTTTGTGTGGTTTTTTTTTTTTGCAGTCTGGTTGTTGTAAACCACCGTCGGATTGTGAGTTTACGTTCAGAAACGCGACGGTTTGGATCCCACCGACCAAAAACGATACGGCGGTTGGGGCAGCTGATAACGGCGACTGCGGTGCGTGGAGCAACGTGCAGACGGAGTTGTGTTTTAACTGTAACGCGTGCAAAGCGGGTGTGTTGGCAAACGTTAGAGAGAAGTGGAGAAACTTTATGGTATTCAACATATGTCTTCTCGTCCTCTTAATCACTGTTTATTCATGTGGTTGTTGTGCTCGTCGTAACAATCGTATGTCTGGGAAAAGCTTTTCTGTCTGAATCGTTGCTTTTGTGTGTTTTTAGTTGTTTTCTTTGTGTGTGTTTTGTGTCTTGGTATGTTTTCTAGTTTGTTTCTTAGGACAATGTCATGTTTGCTTCAGACAAATTAATGTTATTTTATCTTTTATAATTTTTCTGTTAGTAAGAATGAACAATCCAACAAAGGAAAGAGAAGACATTAAAACATACAAACAATGTCAATCTTAATTTCCATTATGATAATTGTATAAATCTCACTAATAAATCTCTTTTGTTAACTTTCTTGTTTCTCCTAAGCCTAAAATTCATAATTGGTAGACCATTGATATATAAATCAAAGAAAAATATTGTCTTTTAAGATCATTGAATAGGATTAAAGAGGACAAAAACAGATTTTCTTGAAAATAGAGGGAAAAAGATATGAAATGAAATCTAGAAAAGAAGCTCATGTGGTTTCATTCCTTGTTTCAAAGAGAATCTGGCTCCAAGGTAAGTCTTGAGCTCTGCAACTGCTTCAATGGATTTGATCAGAGCTGCGTCGACCGTCTTCTGGTCTTCTTTCTTCTCTTGTGGGAACTCTTTCTTCTCCTGCAATCAACAAACAAGTTTAAGATCAAGACTCAAAGTTTTCGATATAGTTAAAACCAAAATGTATAACATGATTGTGATGTTGTTACCTCTTTATCTGCTTCAAAGAACTCTCCTTCTCCTTTCTTCGACTTCTTCTCGGCAACCTTACCAAAGTACTTGTCATCAAATTTCTCAACGCTGACTCCAGAAATGTCAACCTTTGTGGAAGTTCCAATCACATAGGACTGGTTCACACGTCTCAATGGAACACCATTGATCTTGAATGGTCCTGATACAAGAGATCAATACAAGACAACACATAAGAAACAAAAGTTTCGCAATTGAACAGATATATACCAACATTACTACACAGTAACAGAGATCATATAACTCACCAGTAACAAGAAGCAAACCAGAAGCAAGTTGCTTGAGAAACACAACTCTCTTGCCCTTGAATCTACCAGCAAGTATGATCAACACAGTCCCTGGAGTGATACTTGATCTACATATACATACATAGCAACATCACAATTTTTACATTAATCTCTAACATAAACACACAACAAAGAGCTACAAGACTATACACATCTTAGGCTAAGCTAACAAGCAATAAGCTTCTAATATGTAACACATACATAACCACATTGCATTCCAATACTAATCTCTTAAATAAACACAAGAAAGAGCTACAAGACTATAAGCATTTTAGGCTAAGCTAACAAACAATACGCTTCTAATATGTAATAAAACACTAAAACAAACGCAATTAGCTTAAAAATCAATCACTAATCAAAGAGAAAAGATGATTACTTAAGCTTAGTAGGGTTTGGTTTGCGTCTATTAGCGAGAGGCTTCTTAACATCTTCCGCTGGATAAAACTTGGCCGTCTTCTCCACAGTAGCTTCGACTTTGGATTTAGCGTCATGACGAGGGAAAACGCCGCCGTTTTTGGCCTTGATTGCCCACAAGCCTCTCTTGTGATACATCTGCGACCTCGAGTATTTGCCAACGCCTCTGATTAGGTCAGGGTTTCTGCTCACTGTTCTCTGCTTCGCCGCCATTTTTGCCTCTCCGTGAAACAAAACAGTGGAAGTGGCGCAAAAGGGTTTTATATAGTGGAGAACGCAAAAGAAAACCTAATTAAATATGGGCCGGTATTGGGCTTTTATTGGATCTGTTTATTAAGTTTGTTTTCTAAAGCCTTCTTTTTCTTCTTCTACTTTTGTTTCTTGTTCTAAATTTGTGTGTGGCCCAACAAAGAAAATTCTCCAATATGTTGACATAAAGTGATATTTTTTTATTTGTCAAACATAAAGTGACATTTTTTTCTTATCAAACATAGATTGAAAAGTTGTGGAGGATTTGTAAAAGACTATTTGTGAATTAGTTTCTATTAGGATGATTCATCACTTTTCTTTTACTTGGGTTGTATTTTTAAATACGAATAAACCTATTGAAAATTTAATATAAAGAACAAATAAAAAGTAAAAAACTCATTATTTTGGACTATACTGGATGATTTCGATATTTCATTAAATTGGTTGTTCTAAAAACTTCAAAAAGAAAACAAATAAAATCAAATCAGAGTTTGGTAACTTTGGACCAACTATGTATACAAATAATATATATTATGGATAAAATATTCCTTCTTATAAATTAGCTGAAAACAAAGAACACACGATGTTGACTGATTCTTTATGCCTAAAATTAATTCTCTATTTTTCGTTGCTAATAGTAATATTTTTTCCATGGTACGATAAATTTTCGATAATGTCCAAGTCCAGTGTTTGAGTGACCAAGTTGTTGCTTAATTTAATTAATTCAAATACGACTACTTTGTTGTACAAATAATACCACCTTCCTCGAATTTACAATCTTTGTGTGTTCGTTGCGTAGTTTCTTTTAAAATTTGTCGTCTAATGATTTAATAATAATGTGAATTTAATTAAAAATAAATAGTTTAGATTTTCGGTCGTACAGAGAAAAGTCTCGCACTCCAACTTTTAATAGTTGAAAACTTGAAATACATTCCGACAACGACACGTACCTTTGTAGTTTTCGATTTTTTTTAATGTTGAACAAGCAATTTTTGCTCATTTAATATGTTAATAAATCATACATTAGTTTTAGTCAGTGTTCAAGATATTTGTCTGCACGGAAAACGGCAGCTAGATGTTTAACTTTATACATTATATTAAATTTATAGTTTTAGACCTAATTAGTAAAATATATTATATATAGAGCTGCCTCTATATAGTTTAGACGATTTATCCAACTTATTTATATATACTTTTTCAAATTAAGTTTTGTTCCGTCTTGGTCTTAATTTCAAATATCATGACTTATAAGTTTTACGGTAAAATAAAAAAAATTAGTTGACCTAAGTAAAATGGTGCCAAAAAAGGATGTTGTTTGTGTAAGTATGCAAATATGTTTTAACAAAAAAAAGTATGCAAATATGTTATGGATTTAAACAAAAAAAAAATGTTATGGATTCCCAAATGAATTAACGTTGATATAATATACTGGAAAATTCATTATATGATTTAAAAAAGGACCGTGTGTTAATAATAAAGACAATTCATTATCAAGTTATTACATGGCTTGTAAATTCAGAAAATGTAACCATTTCTTTGATAACCAAAACGAGGAAATCTTTTATCCAAAACTTGCAAGTTCCTTAAAATATCCTTAGAGTATGTACATGACTAAGAGTAATTGCTATCTTTACTTGGACCGACCTATTTAGTCAAAGCAAATATCTCCAAAAATCTAAGAGAAAACTCAACGAGACTATAAGACCATGTTTATCAAAGGTGCTTATGTAGAGTACTTATGTATTTTTTGTGTATTTTTTGTGTATTTGAGTATTAAATTAAATCAAAACATGTATTATTAATAAGCACCTATAATGAAAAATGCTTAATTAAACATTTTAAGCTCCCCTTTTTGTAGAGTTCTTATTAATAATACATGTTTTAATTTAATTTAATACTCAAATACACAAAAAAATACACAAGCACTCTACATAAGCACCTTTGATAAACATGCTCTAAGGTGTTCCAAATCTTTCGGCATTGTATTATAATTTCTTATGTAACTTGGCATTGAGTATTTCCTAGCGAATTTCGTATAAACAACCAATTGATAATTAACTTATATATTTACAAAAAAAAAATATATATACTAATTTGCACTTTTGCAGACAACCTAAACCTCATTTATCAGTTGAATTACTTATATTTCATTGAAGCTGATTGGTATGTAGATAAGTTAACATACAAAACACTAATTTGTAAGAAAAATAAGCTTTTTCAAAAACTAAATTTTAAAAAGAAGCAAATATTATATAGTATCCACTAGCTTGGGGGTCTTATGTACGGTATAAACATGGTTTAATAATATAAGTTTTAGAGCACCTCCAACCCAACGGAGTCTTTAATGTTATTTTATGTGAGTTTCTTAAACTCTACCCACACAATTATACTCCCTTAATATTATACCCTAAACACTAATTAGCGAATCCAAATACACTAATTAGCGAACCCAAATGAAAAGATTTTAATTTTGATAATTTTTTAAAGGGTAAATCAATATTTTAAAATTTTGAAAATGTGTATGAAAAAATTAAATTAAGTAGAGTTTTATAAAGAAAGTGATGAAAGGGTGTAGTTTTGTGAATTCCTCATTTAAGAAAGTCACACAATATATAATATTAAGAAACTCATACAATATAAAATTCGTATTTAAAATACCCTATTGGAGGAGATGGTCTTTTGTATTGTTTGGCAATAAAGAAAGGAGTTATTTATCAACATTTTATTACAGATCAAACTTCTTTCCCACTAACAAAGTTGTCAATTTATTTAATAAATACAAAATAAAATATTATATAACGAATCATTATAAGCCACGTGTGGATCAACTTTCGTCAGGGGAAACCCCACGTACATTCACAAACACCCATAAATAAAGATGATTGCTCTTCCCCATAGTTTCTCACTTTGCAAGTGAAACAAACAACTCTCACAAAAGAAAATTACAAAAAGATTCTCTTTTTCTTGGTAATATATAGAAGAGACCAAAGTAGATCTCTCTCTCTCTTCCTATCTCCATGTTTGTGTTCTTGTCTATCTTCTAGAGTGTAGCAAACTAAAGAGCAAAAGATGTCTATACGAAGAATCTATAGATGTTTAAATTCTTTGATAAAAAGATCATGTGCTCAATCTCTATGATCATATATACAATCTCAAAAAAAATTCACACTTTGTTTTCATCTTTCAGGTTTTTTTTAAATATATATTTTACTTTTTCTCTCTCCTCTTGTTCTCTGTTTCACTTGAGAACAATCACAAAAAAATTCCTTTAAAGAAACCAATTAAGAAACTGCAAGAATGGTACGGACACCGTGTTGCAAAGCGGAGCTAGGGTTAAAGAAAGGAGCATGGACTCCTGAAGAAGATCAAAAGCTTATCTCTTACGTTAAGCTTCACGGTGAAGGTGGATGGAGAACTCTCCCTGAAAAAGCTGGTATATATATATTCATTATTTTATTATTATTTTATAAAATCCGTCTATTTTGAATATTCAATTGTTTGGACCCTTTTTTGGTTATATATTATTGCACAATTTAAAAAATATTTATTTAAATGGGTATATAACAAATAGGACTCAAAAGATGTGGTAAAAGCTGTAGACTGAGATGGGCAAATTATCTAAGACCTGATATCATAAGAGGAGAATTCACTGAAGATGAAGAATGTTCTATCATCTCTCTTCATGCCCTTCACGGCAACAAGTAATTAAATTACTCTCTTTTAATCTCTTTTTACACTTTTTTTTTAATTAAAATATGTGATATTAATCACACTAATAATTTTTTTTATCCTATAATATAGATGGTCAGCTATAGCTCGTGGATTACCAGGAAGAACGGATAACGAAATCAAAAACTATTGGAACACGCATATCAAGAAACGTTTGATCAAGAAAGGCGTTGATCCTGTTACTCACAAGATCTTGATCTCAACAGAGAAACAAAACGTTACTCATGCAATAACTAATAGCGATGATATTGATGTAAAGAAGAAGTCATTATCGGCCAAGTTCTTGAACAGAGTAGCTAATAGATTCGGAAAAAGAATCAGCAAGAGTGTTTTGTCTGAAATTATTGCTAGTGGTAGTGCACCACTAGTCACTACTACTCATACTACAACAACTACTGCTACTACTACTACAAGTGTTTCCGTTGACTCTGACTCGGATAAGTCAACGAGCTCTTCCTTCACACCAACCTCGAAGATGGCATTTGATTCGTCGGTGAACGATCATTTAATGTATGATCACGAGAATAATATTATCGAGTTTTCGAGGTTTATGAGTGATGAAGATTTTATGATGATGGAAGAGTCTTGTGTTGAGAACACTAGTGAGTTTATGAAAGAACTTACTAGGTTTCTTCAAGAAGATGAAAACGACGTCGTTGAGGTGTCGCCGGTTTATGAACAACATCAAGATATTTTTGAAGAGATTGATAACTACTTTGCATGATCATTTTCGACTATGATCATAATATGTCGATGGTTGTGCTATGTATGATGATTGATGATTAATGATGATAGTATATAATTAATTATAGTAATGACGGTGATGATGAATCATGTATATGTGATTTGTATTGTCATGTATTATGTGTGTCTTTGTGTGTGTGTGTGTGTTGTTGTTGCTTGTTTCCTTTCACGTGTGTTTCGTTTGAAATGGATATATAACCTATGGTGTAATAATAATAAGTAACGAGTGTTTAATATACTAATGGTTGCAAACAAGATACATAATGAAATTACAATTCTATCTATTGCAAACAAGATACATAATGAAATTACAATTCTATCTATTGCATAAATATAATGGTTGTAACCATAACAACAAAATGATTTATTATTGGTTAAACTCAAAACCCCTAATCTCTAAAAATGTAGATATCATAAAATCACGAAAGTTGTAACTATCACATTACATCAAAATCAAATCTGATTATTATGTCTATTTATGTTTGTTCGCTATATGTGAAACCGCTCGTCTACGCGCACACAATTTCTGAAGTTATTAAATAATAAATTCGAATAATTCAACGGTTTGACTACTATCTAAATTTTAGTCTCCAATAATATACGGACACGTCAGAGTAATTAATTAAAGAAAAATTTGTAGATAATTTAGATTACTTATGTGTCTCTAACCTAAATAACGTGATTATCTAATGAGATCAGATTCATTTAGAGACTGACATAAAGCAAGTGACCATTCCTTGAACGTTCCATAGATTATAACGATAAGAAATAAAAATTGCATTATCATTATATCCTTTTTGAAAGCACCATGCAGGAAACAAAAGTAAAAGCTGCGATTTGTTTAAATATTATTATTTTCTACTTTTAAGTAATGATATAATAATTTTATTAAAGGTATAATAGATTTAGCTTTATTGGTGTTTCTCTATATAATGAAGTGATGGATATTAGAAACATCATATACTACAAGAAAATTAGCAAATGGTGATTTAAGTGTGCATATTATTTCTTAAAAAAACGATAAACTAATACTACATTTTCATTCATTTTTTATTATACTTATTTTGATTTGTTTTTTGACATCGTTTCACGCTCAAATATACGACAAACTTTTACACGCAAAATCTGAAAAGTTGCACGAACAATAATATATATATAAGATTACTATAATTTTTTATAACTCGTCCAAATCTAAGCGTAGCGACTAGGGAAGGTTGCTTCCTCGATTGAATGATATGTAAATATAATATAATCAACAATTTGCATTTTATGATTTTAACATAAAAAGGTTGCACAATTTTTATTTTATTTTAAAAGTTGTATTTTATGATCATGTACATTAGGTAATCAACCGGGCCATTCTCTCTCTCTCTATTCTCTCTCTCTCTCTCTCCTTTATTTCTCAACTTTTTAAAAAATTTAAATGCCGTTTTAAAAGGTTGATATGAATCAGGATAAGCATTATAAAATTGCATAATTATAACTATTTTATTAACTAAACTATATTATAAAATAATGCAAGTAAGAGCATGTGGTGGGTCGTCACAAGTCACTGCCGGTCTTGGCAGCACACTCGATGGTAGTGCCACATTTCTTGACATTCAAAAGGTCCATGACGTGGATATTATACCAAACAATTTTGTTAATAAACTATTTAACTTAACCATCTTGTATTATTTTATATTATCAAATCCTATAATAAGATCGTTGATCACATTTTTATATGATTTCTTTTAATAATAGCAACTTTTTTGGATTTCCAATACTCTATGCTTTTTCACTTTAAAATGCTATTACTCTATTTTATCATATTGCATTGACAAGTCGCTGGTCTTAATGAAGAATATGCGATTTGATGAAAAGGTATAATCACTAATCACTATACAAATGGCTTCGTCAGAACAAAAGTAGTGTTTTTTTATTTCCCTTCAACTTTTATCCCAATTATTTACACGTAAATTAATATTAGATGCCCATTAAAAGTACAATTTTCCCGGTGATAATTAGGTATAAATTGAAAGTTGTGATGATAGTGATAGCTCGTTCCACTACAAGAGCAATATATATATGTTAAGTCAAAGTTTTAAATTTTAATAAAAGAAAAAAATATGTGAGTAAAAGTGATTAAAAAGATGATATTAATAAACATCTCTTGGGGAAGTGACGAGTACAGTGGCGTCGTAAGTCGTGAGATAGGTAAGCATATCCACCCGGATCGATTCCCCGCGCCTACGATAGTGTAGGTTTGACTAATGGGCCGACCATTTATTGTGACCAAAATGTTGACAAAAAAATAAAATAAAATAAACATCTCTTAAGTAAAAGTGTTTACTAAAATGATTTAAATCGTTATTAGTTTGCATAATTCGGAAATCAATTCAAAATACATCTTGTGTTTTGTCACATATCGTTGTGTAAGTTGTTGTAGTTGGGAGAAAAATATGGCCCTTTTTTATTTATTGGTGAATAAAGCCCAAATAAACCATAATATGGCCCATTATTTATTTATATTTCTCCAAATAAATAACAGTGTTATTAACAATTTCATGTGGTCTTGTCCATAGATTATGACAAAGCGATTAACTTTTCCGACTAACCAATTATCACTTTTTTTTGTCAAACTCCAATTATCACTTAAGAACTTAAATTTATAGGTAAAACATGCCAAAACCGTTTAGGAGTTATCACATAATGAACAAACCAACTATCACTTAAAACATGCCAAAGCCCACGTTTGTCTCTATGTGGGCTTTCTCGCATAAGGATAGATTAGTTGAGTTTATGGGGTATGGGTTTAGTGAGGAGGAAGAGGAAGAGAGTGTTGTTGAGAAAGTTGTGAAGCTTTGAGAATCTGAAGAGTCTTGAAGCTAATAAAAGCGAGAAAGATAGAAAAGACCGTTCTGCGGTTTTCGCAAACAGTGCTTATTTCAGGAAAGGGAAAGTTGGTGATTGGGAGAGTTATTTGACGAGGGAGATGGCGGCTCGTATCGATGGATTGTTGGAGGAGAAGTGTAAAGGAACAAACTTTCTTACTTCAACACCATGAGAGTATGAATGTATGATCTTCTCTTTAAGCTATGATGGCTCTATTGATTCTGGTTTATAGCATGAGATTGTTTTTGTTTTCAGTGTAGTTTTGCCATTGTATGAACCTGTGGTGAAGCTTTGTATTGTTGTTGTAGAGTGTATCTATTATTGGTCATAAATTAAAGATCTTTTCTTTGAGAGATGTAAAGACTATTAGCTATTGTATATACAAACCAATGAGAGGAAAACAAAGTTTGCTCTGTTTTACACCAATAACATATCACTTATTGCACATATATTTGGTTTATGGGTCATCTTAGAGAAGAAACCTTTCTTTAACAACTTTGAGACCATAATGTGGCGCCACGAATTGTTAGATTTTTGCTGTCTATATTTTATGTTGTTGAACCTAATCTTTAGACTGATTCACTTTGAAAGAGCATTCTTAGTTGGATGTAGTTTTGCTATGGCGGTTTATTTGCCGTCAAAATTTAAAACATATGTTAATCGAAAAAGTCTTAACTAAAATATGGAATAGTGACAAAGTATTGGATTTGTTTTCTGATCATAATACTTATCTAAGATTGTGATAAATATTTACAACTTTTAGATATGAAACATTCGACAACTATATGAAGTATCATTATTTTCATCGGGAACATTCAAACATATAAGTTGACAATGGGCGGAAAGAACATTTTCATCTACCTCCGAGTATGTGAGCGAGCACCCGACCGGGATCAACGAAGCGTCTTAATTTCTGATCTAAGTTTTTTGTCATAAAAAAAGAGATATGAAACTATATCAAGTATTTAAAGTTATTTAGGTTTATTTTAAAACATAAATCAAATCCATATTAAATTGTTAAGAAATCAAAAGAAGATCCTTGTAACGTATTTTCCTCGAGACTCGGGGGCCCATTCAACTATTTTAGTGGACCTAATTTAACCAATAGTTACTTTACACGTCATATATGTATGCCACGTAATACCAAAAATAAAGAAGTTCGCGCTTTGTCACTACTAAATTACTAATCATCAAAAAAATTCTCCCTTTTAGATTTCTCTGCGCCAAAAGTTTTCACCTTTCTCTCTAATTTATTTCGCCGATAAACATTGTTAACACACAAAAAAAACCTAACTTTATCATCTGTAATCGCCGTAAGAAATATTTGGTTTTCGGATTATCTTCTTCTTCTTCCTCAAAAAAGCCCTTTCCTTTTCCCGCACTTTCTCACACAACGGAAGGTATTTTTCTCGCCCCCGGAAAAAAATGAGATGGGAAAGGGTCAGACAACAACAGCAACACATGGGTCTGAGCGAGTCATGTTCTGGGCCCGGAAAGAGGTGGGGACACACTTGTAACTCCATTAAAGGAGGTACCTTTCTCTACGTATTTGGTGGCTATGGCAGAGATAATTGCCAGACCAATCAAGTCCATGTTTTCGACGCTGGTTAGTTTCTCTTTCGACACTGTCTCTGTCTAAAATAGCGGCGGGTTTAGATTGATTTCATGGATTTCGTTGTTAATCTCGTTTGATATCTGTTACGATTTAGCTAATCTAGGGTTTTCTCTTCCTTTGTTCATACTTGCATGTGTGCTTTTATGTATCTGATTTTGGTATGAAAACTTTTGTTTTTTAAGCCATTTATAGTTCTTCATAAATGAATGATTTTTGGGTTAGGTTTGATTCTTTTGAGGAAATGTTTTGTATTTATATGGTTTTTGAGTTGGGTCTTTCATGGTTAACTTGCTCTCACTGTGGTGATCAATGTTTACAGCAAAGCAGATATGGACTCAGCCTATAATCAATGGCACACCTCCTCCTCCTAGGGACAGTCACAGCTGCACAACAGTCGGCGACAATCTTTTCGTGTTTGGCGGTACTGATGGGAATAAGCCTCTCAACGATTTGCATATTCTAGATACTTGTAAGGCTTTTTTCTCCTTGTATTTCAGGTATTGGCTCTCTCCATGTTTGAAGGATTCCTTCTAACTTGGTTTGTTTTCGATGTTTTGGTTATAGCTTCGCATACTTGGATATGTCCGAGTGTAAGGGGAGAGGGACCTGAGGCAAGAGAAGGTCATAGCGCCACGCTGGTCGGTAAAAGACTTTTTGTATTTGGGGGTTGTGGTAAATCTTCTGATAGTAATGAAGAAATCTACTATAATGACCTTTTCATACTTAATACAGGTACAGTTTTGTACTCAGCTTCCTTCAATTGCTTTGTGATTCTTTTCTATATCATCATCTCTTATGCATTGATACTGAATCTTAGGATAGATTAACTTACTTTGAAACGAAAACATGTGCAAACTATGTTTTTCTAGCCTTATTTGTCAAGGTTTTGAAATACCTTTGTCTTGCTAACATTTTCTTTGATGTTAGTAATTTAATGGTCTTTACGTTTGTGTAGAGACTTATGTGTGGAAACGTGCTGTTACGATTGGGAGTCCTCCATCTGCGCGAGATAGCCACACTTGCTCATCTTGGAAGAACAAAATCGTCGTCATAGGTGGTGAAGACGGACATGACTATTATCTGTCTGATGTTCATATCCTTGACACAGGTGCAAAATCATTTGTTAAACTTAATTTGTTTCCAGTTCAAGAAAAAATGAATTTATTTTAATCTTACGACTTACGAGTGTATGACTTATAAAGGAAATGTAAGTTTTTGTTCTCACGATGATTCCATTTTCGACTTTCAGATACATTCATATGGAAAGAACTTAATACTTCAGGGCAGTTGTTGACACCTCGAGCTGGCCATGTTACTGTTTCACTTGGGAAAAACTTGTTTGTGTTTGGAGGCTTTACGGATGCTCAGAATCTTTACGATGACCTCTATGTGCTTGATGTTGGTATGTATACTAATGAGGCAGATTGGCTTTTGTTCCTTTCTCTCTCTAACATTAAGGGTCTGCCCTAACTTTTTGTCCGGACTAAAACTGTTGAGGAAAATGGTTTTGTATGAACCTTCGTGTCAACTTTCAGGAGAAAAAAGGATTTCTAACCTGTATCAGTTATCAGTGTTACAATAGTTTCTGTATTACGCATACTCACATTGTTTTATCGTTTCTTTGCCGTTCTTATTTGTAGATACATGTGTCTGGTCAAAGGTTCTGACAATGGGAGAAGGCCCATCTGCTAGATTCTCTTCTGCAGGGGCTTGTGTAGATCCTCACAAAGCTGGATTTATCGTCTTTGTTGGTGGCTGCAATAAAAATCTCGAGGCACTAGATGACATGTTCTACTTAGATACAGGTTTTCCGCAAACCGCTCTTGAACTTGCTTATTGCCAAATCTTGATGCATTTTCTTTCTAATCGTGTTTATATTTATTTTGGTTAATAGGACGTGGGTATGAGTCAAGGTTTGATCAGAATGTAGGAAGGATGTCTCTAAAGAAGCAACTGAAGTTAAAATGCCAAGAACAAAGTCACACAAGTTCCTTATACGACAATTCTCGAATCAGCATGGATCATCAAGGTGTGTTTATACAAACTGTGTGCTAGTCAAAATTTGATAGAGACATTATAAGGTATCACTTTTCCGTAGCAGGAAATGACTAAGTCTATGTATGATTGCTTTTATTGTAGGAAGAGGGAATTACGGTTTGAACACTGGCCAGTTTGATCAAGGAAAGATGATGTTTCAAGCCAGGGTAACGGAGAGTTCTGGGGTTAGTTACAGTATAGAAACAATGATAGATGGAAAAGTGCTTCGTGGTGTTTTGTTTTCAACCAAGCACAGCTCCGTTCTGGCGACTGATCAAAGCTTTAGTAGGCGAGTGGTTAAATTAGTTTCTTCATTTCAAGTTTGTTTCTTTCTGTCGGGTGTATTGAAGGCAAAAACTTTTTATACGATGTGCAGAAAGAGGCCAGCTATGTCCAATGGCGATCAGGATAACATATCAAAGATACCAAGAACTTTGAGCAATGATCAAGCAGAAGCTACTGAATCCAAAGTTACTCCATCGAACGGTGTGGCTGCTAATATTGATCCCATCAGCAACCCTCTGGGTGTGAGTACAAACACATCAACAGTGGTACCACACGAAACAGAAACCGTGGTGGTTACATCTGATGTTAAGAACCAAGATGCAACTCAGCTTGATATGGTGATTTTCATAACATATCCAAGAACCTTTCTTTACTCATCTCTTTTTTGTGTAACATGCCTTATTATGCAATTTATTGCGCAGGGCGTTGTGAATACAGCTCCATCTCCAGTTCATCAGACAGATGAAGGGTCTCTAGAATCAAGAAACGCGATATCGATCCATGTTGGAGATACAAAGACCGGACCTGGAGAGTCATAGCTTTAAATAGCAAAGGTGTGTTTATTAACTTCTTTTAAGTCCTTGTGATTGAACCACTAGCTTACACAACAACAGGTGAAACCAAAACCCTTTTGAGCCTAATTTCTGAACTTTTGAGAAATTGATTTGCTGCAGATGAGAGAATCAGCAAGTTACACAGAGGAACAACCACAGCTAAAACATTGTTTCTTTTAGGTTAGGATGGGTTTACTTTAGACTTTTAAGTTAGAATTTGGTGGTAAACTAGTGAGGACGAGGACAAGCTAACTCTGAGTTAGGTTTTTGTTTTTTTGCTTCTGGTTAATTCGACTTATCAATGATAATGTTATTAACATCAACCTCCAAAACGATGTCGTCCAAACACAAAACAAAACAGAAGATTTGGGCCTTGACTTAAATAAGCCCAAACGAGAGAAACAAGCTTCGACTCATTACGACGTCGTTGAACAACGGTCATCGTCTTCTTCTCCAGCTAACGACAAAGGTAAAGATCACGCAGAGATTGTGCGTGACCGTACGACGATAAAGCATGACTCGCAAATCCCAATCCATAACGATTCAATCTTCTTGGATCTTGCGGCGACTTGGATGATGCAAGTGTCCCGAATTGAATCTGAGGGCACTCTCCCTCTTCTATCTCTATATATTGTAATCTGTGAAAGTTGTGAAAGTTAAGGAAAATATCATTAATAAAACAGAGTATTGTTAAATCTTTCATGGTATCGAGCCATGGAAGAATCCTTGAGCTCTACTCTCATCCAAAACTTAATATCTCAAATTGTGTTACTGTAAAACTCACAGAGAGAAATTATCTTCTCTGGAAAACCCAGTTCGAAACCTTTCTTTCAGGACAACAACTCCTTGGCTTTGTCACCGGAGCCACCCCCGCGCCAGTCTCTACCTTACAGGTCCCTACCATTGGTGAAACACCAAATCCTGACTATATTCTATGGGTCAGGTCAGATCAGGTTGTCATGTCATGGTTACTGGCTCACTATCAGAAGATGTTCTCTCAGTAGTTATGGGTCTCAAAACTGCACAGGAGGTATGGTCTGGCTTGTCAAAACACTTTAACCGGGTATCATCCTCTCGTCTTTTTGAGCTTCAACGTAGATTGCAAACTGTCAGTAAGAAAGATAAGCTTATGTCTGAGTATCTTAGGGAGGTTAAAGATGTTTGTGATCGCCTACTTTCAATAGGTAGCTCGATTCGAGAAAATGAAAATTTTCTTTGTTATTCATGGCTTAGGACGAGATTATGAGCTTTGTTATTACATCTATTGAAAGCTGTATGGACACGGCATCTCTATCTTATGAGGATGTTGTGTATCGTCTCATAAGTTTTGATGAACGTCTCCAAAGATATTCCGTCACAACAGATGTCTCACCTCATCTTGCCTTTCAAGCTAATGTCTCTTCCGGGTACACGAATAGAGGTAGAGGCTACTTTGCAAATAGATTTGGTGGAAGCAGAGGACGTGCACGTTCCTTCACTACCGCAGGCCGTGGCTTCCATCGGCAATTTTCTTCAAATCAAAGACCTGCGGTGCACACTCCATCCCCGACGAACGGTTGCCGGATGCGGCAAGCCTGGACATCATGCTCTTGGATGTTGGCACAGGTTTGATAACAACTATCAACTAGAAGAATCCACCACGGACTAGCGACGATGAGGATCACCGATGTCACCGAATCATCGGGACATGAATGGTTCACGATCGGAGCCACGGCTCATATCACAAATACCACTCAAAGGCTGCCGCAATCTCAACCATATTTTGGTTCGGACTCGTCATGGTTGGAGATGGCGGTTTTCTCCCTATCACACACGTTGGTTCGAAGACTCTCCCATCCACGTCGGTGTACGCTACCATTGAAAGACGTTTTAGTACGTCCGATATAGCTAAGTCCTTGCTATCGTATCAAGCTAACCAAAGACTACCTCGCTCTTTTACTTTTGATGCTTAATGATGTGATTGTAAAGGACAAGGCTACAAAGAAAGTCCCGACGCTTGGGAAGAAACCATGATGGGCTCTATAAGTTGGAGGATCCCCGCATCCAAGCCTTCTATTCACCACACAAACCCTCTACTACGGATGAAGTGTGGCATAAAAGGTTGGGGCATCCAAATGATCGAGTCCTTCGGTGGGCGTCTCGAATAAAGATGTTCAAATAATCAAGACTACAAAGCAAATCGTGAAGCTTGTAGACTTGGAAAGAACACTAGACTACCCTTTCCTTCTTCTAGTTTTGTTGCTTAAACCATTACGGAGAGTTCATTGCGATCTTTGGGGCCCGCTCCCATTTCTTCATTCGAGGTTTTAGATACTATGTTATCTTCATTGATAATTTCACACGATATTGTTGGTTCTATCCTCTAAAGTCTAAATCTGACTTTTACAACATCTTCATTATCTTTCAAAACTTTGTGGAGAATCAGTTTAGTACCAAGATTGGAACCTTTCAATGTGATGGAGGTGGAGAATTCACAAGCAAAATCTTCACTACACACTTACAAAAGTCAGGAATCCAACAATATATATCATGTCCTTACACACCGCATGACAAAATGGCTTAGCCGAAAGAAAGCATAGACACATTACGAAATGGGTCTTACAATGATGTTCGATAGCAAGCTACCACAAAAGTTTTGGGTTGAAGCCTTTTACATAGCTAATTATCTAAGCAATCTTCGCCTTCTTCCGTTCAAGAAGATCACTGCACCCTTTTAAGATGTTGTTTGGACATTCTCCCGATTACTCGCTCTTAGAATCTTTGGTCGTGCTTGCTACCCCACTCTTCGAGACTATCTTGCAAATAAATTTGACCCACGGTCTTTAAAGTGTGTCTTCCTTGGCTACAACAACAATTATAAAGGATATAGATGTCTCTACCCACCAACCGGAAAGTCTTTATTGGCCGTCATGTGATCTTTGATGAAATGAGTTTTCCCTTTGCAGATATGTACCTGAACCTTCAAACACCAGGAAACACAAAACTGCTAGAGTCTTGGCAAAAGAGTTTCATACCACTAACTTTTGCTCCATCAGCTCCTAATCTTGGTATGAATGATCTCCTTCCATGTGTTTCACCTTCTCGAATGTCTCCAATGACATACCACCCGATCCGCCCGTGTCCTCGAACCTTCTCCTCGAAGCGACATGCGGGACGAGCAAGTTGTGTCTACCGGTGCGATGAGAGTGGTAATGCCGGGTGTACGGCGGACTTAGACTCGATCCCATAGGCAACGGTACCACTCCTTCTCTTCCTTCAGGACGGACACACTTGTCCCTACATCACAATCAAACCAAAGACAAAGTATTGGTCGGCATCAAATGATTACGAAGGCAAAATCGGGAATTTTTAAACCCAATCCGAGATATGCTCGCTAACTCATAGAGTCTCATACACGAGCCAAGGACAATTACTCGAGCCCTTAAAGATCATGGGTGGACCTCGGCATTAGAAGAAGAGATGAACAATTGCAAGGAAGCACAAACATGGTCTCTTGTCCCATACACTCGGTATGCATGTTTTAGGCGCAAATGGGTTTTAGAACCAAGTTATACGCCGATGGTACACTAGACAAACTAAAAGCAAGAATTGTGGCAAAAGGATTTAATCGAAGAAGGTATAGATTATCTAGAAACATACGATCTGTGGTTAGAACGCCTCTTGTAAGGCGGTTCTTCACCTCGCTACTATATGCAAGTGGGAAATTAAACAAATGGATGTTAAACATGCTTTCTACATGGTGATTTAACGAAGCGTCACATGACACAACCCGCAGTTTTGTCGACAAAAACAAGCCCACTCATGTCTGCCTTCTTCACAAATCACTCTACGGACTTAAACAATCTCCCAGGGCTTGGTTTGATAAATTCAGTAATTTTTTACTTGAATTTGGTTTCTGCTGCAGCCAGTCCGACCCCTCCCTATTCATATGTATCAGAGGCAATGATATTATCATCTTACTTCTATATGTGGATGATATGGTGATTACTGGAAACAGCTCTGTCCTCCTTAGTGACCTCCTTAGTGAGCTAACCAAACAATTCAAGATGGCCGATTTGGGAAAGCTACTACTTTCTCGGGAATTCGAGCAAATTTCCATTCGGAGGGGCTTTTCTGTCACGGCAAAAATATGCCGAAGACTTGCTCCCCATCGCTGCTATGCGGGACGCGCACTGTCTCAACACCTCGCCTATCCGGCTGATAGAACTCCACATCGGTCTCGCCTTTTACTAATCCCACATACTTCGGAAGCGCTTGCGGGAAAGCTGCAATATCTCACTTTGACACGTCCAGATATTCAGTATGCAGTTAATTTTGTGTGCCAGAAGATGCATGCCCCAACTATGTCTGACTTTACCTTGCTGAAACGAATTCTCAGGTATGTAAAAGGCACACTAGCAATGGGTTTGTCCTTCCAAACAAACTCTGACTGCACCTTGAGAGCATACAGTGACAGTGATTACGGAGGCTGTTTAACTACGAGACGATCTACGGGAGGATATTGCACATTTACGGGCCAAAATCGATATCTTGGAGCTCGAAGAAACGAGGACACGGTTGCGAAAAGTACTACGGAGGCAGAATATCGCGCCTTATCTGAAACTGCCTCTGAACTAACTTGGATTAGCAAGGTGATGAAAGAACTGGGTGTCCCAATGTACACTACTCCTGAGCTGTTTGGAGACAACAAGTCCTCTGTTTTTCTTCGCAAATCCGCATACCATGCCGGATCAAAACATTTTGAAACACACCGGCACTATGTCCGTGAAAGGGTTCTTTCTTGGCTTGCTTGAAGTCTCATGTTCCGGCTCATCTTCAATTAGGCGACATATTCACCAAATCTTTGCACGGACCGGCTTTCACATCTCTCGGATTCAAACTTGGTGTTGATTTTCCACCCACACCAAGTTTGAGAGGCTGATTAACATCGACCTCCAAAACGATGTCGTCCAAACACAAAACAAAACGAAGATTTGGGCCTTGACTTAAATAAGCCCAAACGAGAGAAACAAGCTTCGACTCATTACGACGTCGTTGAACAACGGTCATCGTCTTCTTCTCCAGCTAACGACAAAGGTAAAGATCACGCAGAGATTGTGCGTGGCCGTACGACGATAAAGCATGACTCGCAAATCCCAATCCATACTGCATTCAATCTTCTTGGATCTTGCTACGATTTGGATGATGCCAAGTGTCACCGAATTGAATCGAGGCCATTCTCCTCTTCTATCTCTATATATTGTAATCTGTGAAAGTTGTGAAAGTTAAGGAAAATATCATTAATAAAACAGAGTATTGTTAAATCTTTCAAATGTGTTCCAAATTCTTATTATCAGTTTTTTTTGTTCCCTTTCCAAAGAAAACGTAGAGGAAAAGTCAAACTCTTTTCATAGTTGGTGTGATCTAACTACTAATGCATGCCTTCACGTATAAAACTAATTTTTGTTGTTGTTTATTAGCACGTGAGCCTTGTCTGAACTAACTTTTAATGTCTAACTAAACCAATTTTGATTATTAAACAATTTTAAAAAAGTAATGTAAAGAAAAGCAAAATACATTGGTTTTCATTTATTTCATCAAATAGTAAGAAAAAGAAGATAATTTTGTGTGGATAGCTTAAGGAGAAGACAGAAGTCACATGCATTAAGGAAGGAGACATCTAAAGAAGAAGAGAGTTTTAACAAACCACATCCACTTGCCAATACCCCCACTCTCTCTCTCTCTCTCTCTCTCTCATCTCTCATATTTTTTTATTATTATTTTTTTTTTTTTTTTTTTTTTTTGGTAATCACGGTGTCCCGATCCTGCAAAGTAAGTCGGTTTATTTAAAATATTCTGCTAGTATGTTAATTCGCGATGTGAGGTTCGAACCCAGGAGGCGGAACTCACAGCTGTGAGCCCTTTACCGCCTGAGCTAGAAGCCCCGGTTTATTTTTTTATTATTCATCAGAAGAACACATTGAGATGGTTTGTATTGTTCTCTGAGACTAAAAGACAGCAACATCTGCAGAGATTCCTTTGCATTATCAGTTTCTGTCTTTTTTCTCTCTCTCTTGTGTTTCTGACATTCTTCACTGTGCATTATCTGAATCTGTTCATGTTCTGTAATAACAGAACCTTTCTACAGTGCATTCTGAATCCGAATAGAAAAGATCGATGCGTTTAAGTGGTAAAGTTTAGAACTTTTTGATTCTACGTTAGAGACAAAGCTATGATATTTTTTCCCTTTCCTTTCAAATTTACCATATAGTACTAAAAATGCCAACTTTTTACATTTTTGTCGTTGATAGGTAACTCAAGCTGTAATCTAGCTGGAGAGCAATTGGGCTTTCACAATGAGCTTTGTCTGTGCCAATTTTATTGGAATCTAAAGTGATAAGACCTCAAAAATTCTTTTTTTGGAACTATATGAAAAATATGAAAATTGAGTCATCTTCTATGGTGGTTGCTTCTTGATGAATAAGATATAAAGAAAGCTTGTAAAGTTTCTAAGTGCTATTTTAAACCTCTTCACTGTTGATATGGCTGCAAAGCTTCTGCATAGAATGGCAGATGAGAACTCGGATTTGCAGAAGAAAATTGGATGTATGAATGGTATTTTCCAGATATTTGATAGGCAACATGTTCTCACAAGCAGGCGTAAAAGTCTTACTTTAGGTAATCATAAACCTTTTTTAATAATGCTTTATGCTGTCCTAGATCGTGTTATGTAGTCGTTGACTTGTACATTGTCATATGTTGTTAAAACGTTTATGTCTTTGTCCATGTTGTCCTTCTCTTCTTTAGAGCTCTGTTTCTTTCATGAAGTAAATGGTCTTGTTTGATTCTTTTAAGAGTACTTAAAGGTCTTTGCTTTGTCTCTGATGAATCTTGTTATGAAGCAATTGCTCATAGTTTTGTGAATTGTCTGTTGTTTTGTTACAGATTAGTTTGAGTTTTTGCTTGGCTGTTTCTTGGTAGATTTTGACTTTTTGTTTTGCAGGTAATGCACATGTGAATAGTATCTACTGTGAAAGTGATTCTGCATTTCAGTTAAAGGACTCGAAAACTACGGAGAAGACCGAGAAAGTAACAAGGGTCTCAACAGAATCTTCGAGGGTTTCTTTCTCATCATCGTGTTCATCATCCTCACCGTTATCTTCTGAGATTAATAGAGAAGCACAGCCTGAAGTTTCAGCGTATGACCGGGTCATTTTCCCAGAGTCTCCTACGAACGATCCAGTGATGAGCCAAGGAAGCGGGTTTTCTCCACATATGGGACTTGATCTTAGAGATGTTGTTAGAGACTCTATGTACAGAGAAGGTAGAGGGCTTTCTGAAGTATGTAGACACAGGAGAAGAGAAGATTCTCCAAGACCCTTTGGTTTGAAGCATTCTACGCCTGTCGATTTCGATGAATCCTGTAAAGCTCTTGCCAAAATCAGAAAAGCATCTAAGCATTATTACAACAATGAGGCTGATACGAAAGATGTATCCCGTTATTTTGTTGATTCACGCGACAAGTTCAAATCCAAGAAGAAGGTGAAAGAGTTGCCTAGGCTTTCTTTGGACAATAAAGACCACATTGATCTCAAATCTGGTAGTATTTTTTCTGAAAGTTTCAGTAGAAGTTCAGGTAGTCCGAAACGGCCTCCTAGCATTGTTGCAAAGCTAATGGGTTTGGATACATTATCGGGTTCTCCACTAGGCAGAGATAGAATCAACATGTTTGAAGATAACAGTGATCCTTTCTCAAGATCATTGAGGGAAAGTAGCCTGAACCGTGCTCTCCGGTTTTCTCCTAGCTCACCGAGAAGCTTGGGGAACGACCCGGCTTCCTCTTCTCCAAGATGGAGAAGCTCTGAGTTTGTTATGAAACCTTTATCAAGTTTGAGATTCCCCATTGAACAAGCTCCCTGGAAGCAAACTGATAGAAACCGATTTTCGCAAAAGCAAGCTTCCAGGCCTGTGAATACTTTGTCGCGGTCAATGGAGGGAAAGTTGAAAGATATCGATTTTACGCATTCAGTAAAGGATCTAAGAGCTTTCAAAGAGATATTAGAGGCAATAGAACCAAATGCTGCCTTTGATACTAGAAAACAGCCACAATGCTCAAACTTGGAACCTCAAAGAGATTATAAAACTGCAGATTCTGCAACTTCTAGCCAGGGTTCAAGAGGCCAACAGAACCGGGTGGTGCCACAAGCAGCGAGAGGCCCCATCGTGATTATGAAACCTGCCAGACTTGTTGAACAATCTGGTATTTCTTCATCATCTCTGATTCCCATTCATAGTCTATCTAGTCTTAGTACAACATGTAGAGAAGAATCTGACAATGTTAAGAGAGGTTCAACTAGTAGAGAAAAGGCAAAAGAACGTAGTTCTGGAAAACAAAGAGATGGATCAAGTATCAGTTCTGTTGATCACAAATCTAGCAGCAGAAACGTGCGGTCTTCTCTGGTTTCCAAAGAAAGCAGTTCAAAGAATCCAGGATCTGCAAGTCCAAGATTGCACCAGAAGAAGAAGCATGAAAATGATAAGCATTCTAGGCCACCAACCAATCCATGTGATTCAAGAAAATTACAAAGGCAAACAAACCGACAATCCGAAGAAGTTACTGCTTCTCCCGGTGGTGAGCGTAGACCAAGGGCTCAAAGGAGCTTGCAGCAAAATGAAGACCAACTTCGTCAAACAAGCAATAAATCTAGGACTGAAACAGAAGCCTCGAGGACTATCAAACAAACTACTGAAGCCTGTGGTGGAAAGAGTCCATCGGTAATAGAGGCAGCGAAAACTGTAGTCTCTAACTTAATGAAGAATGTGAGTTCTTGTCTCTCATGCTTTGTGCTAAAATTGGTTGGTCTTAAAAAGTTTAGCTTGCTAATTTTCCAAACTTTTGTATATTCTGTGTGTGTTTCTTCAGAAAACCAGTCCAAAGTGTAGTGAAGACGGGTCATCGGAACATCCAAGTCCAGTTTCTGTTCTTAATGCATCGATCTACAAAGAGATCAAAAGCAGTAAGATCTCTCTATCTACATCTGCATTGCAAAAATTGCAAATTTGACCTTTTTAGATTCACTTTGTCATCTTCCATGTCTGATTATAAACTTACCATGTAACAGGTGGTAATGGCCTTACTGACTCTGGTGATGAGCATTACAAAGAAGACCAGTGGAATCCAGCTTACAGCTTCTCAGAGACAACAACCAGCTTTTCGCCAGAGATAAACCGAAGGAAGCTACAGAACGTCGAACACTTGGTTCAGAAGCTAAAGAGACTGAACTCCAGCCACGACGAAGCTAGCCAAGATTACATTGCATCACTATGCGATAACAACGATCCCAACACGGATCACAGATACATCTCTGAGATTCTTTTAGCCTCAGGTCTTCTCCTCAGAGACCTCGGCTCTGAACTAACGTTGTTTCAGCTTCATCCTTCAGGCCATCCTATCAACCCTGAGCTATTCCTTGTTCTTGAGCAAACTAAAGGAAGCCTCAACAACAACAACAACAACAACGAGAAGTTTAACCGCAAACTTGTGTTCGACGCTGTTAATGAAATGCTTGTTAAGAAGTTAGCTTTTGTTGAAGGCACTTCAGATCCATGGATGAAGCAAGCTAAAACGACAAAGAGGGTATCAACCGCGCAACAACTCTTGAAAGAACTATGCTCAGAGATAGAAACAATGCAAAAGCAAGCCAAGAAAAGATCAAATAACTTGTTATTGTTGGAGGAAGAAGAAGAAGAAGACTTCTTGAAATGTATATTGGATGAAGACATGGCAATTCGATCTGGGAAATGGACAGGCTTTGATGATGTAATACCGAGTTTAGTGCTAGACTTAGAGAGGCTTCTCTTCAAGGATCTTGTGAGTGAGATAGTGCACAGTGAGATTGGTCTATTGCAAGGAAGAAACTCAGGGAGATGAAACAAGTATATGAATGCTCCAAGTATATATTACTGATCCATAAGCTCTTCTTTTTGATTCTCTGTATACTAAAAGCTGAACCTACATAAATAATACAAGTTGAAAAGTCACCAAAACATTCTACATACATTACATTACTCACTTTCTTCTATGTTTGGTAATTAATGTTTTGAGAGAAAGGAGATTTTAGGGGTTTAAGAGAAAAATATTAAAACTTTGGTGGAAAAAAGAAGAAATTTTTTACAAATATTGTGGCCGATAAGCTTAATCAACGGTCAAGATTAATCTCAAACAATAATCAACGGACAAGATTGTCTCGTGACGACGAATCGGAGTTGTTTCACATAAAGGCAAGGTTTTTTTTTCTTCTTCATTACCAGCGATAATTAAAAGACGACGTTGAAGGGTTTATTCACTACCGGAGAGACGCTTCAAGAGATTATCGTCTTCCTCAGAGAAAACCCAAAAAGGTGATTAGAACCAATTTGCTTTCTGGGTTTGAGTTTCTCTCTGTTTTTCGATCCTATTTTCTGAAAGTTACACTCTTTAGATCTGTCTCTTTCTGGTTGCTTCCTGTCCCTCAAATTCATTGTCTATGTGTCTCTCCCCAGCTTCTAGGGCTTTGATTTGGATCATACATGTGTTTTTGTCTGTGTTTCATTTCTATGTTCTGAGTAATGCAATGACGTTAGATTCATCAGAAACTAAATTAATGTCTTGAAGTTGCAAGCTTTTGACTTGAATCTTATAGAAACTGTCTTTGTCATTGATGAGTTTAATCACCTTGTGATCACCGACATATCTACTTTTCTTGTGTTTGAACATTTTGCTTACAGATAGAAGATGCATTACATGGGTTTGTTTAGTAAAGCTGGAAACATATTTAGGCAGCCTAGAGCTTTGCAGGCCTCTAATGCTATGTTACAGGGCAATCTCTCTTTGACTCCATCCAAACTCTTTGTTGGAGGTGAGAACTTGGAAACTTTTATAATAAGAATCCATGTTTTTTTTGTCTGTTTGATTTGTTCTTTAAGAATCTCATCATGTTATATATGATGTTTCATTTCAGATCTCTCACTAACTACTGATGTAGATGTCTTGAAAGAAGTTTTTGGCAAATTCGGAAAAATCGTTGATGGTAGTTTCTATCATTTTGCAGCTGAATTATATTGTGTCCATTGATGACTAATATAATACTTTGTTCATTGCAGCGGTAGTGATTTTGGACCGTGAAAGTGGTGCATCAAAAGGATTTGGTTTTGTAACATATGATACAATTGATGCTGCTAATAAGGCAACGCAACACATGAATGATCAGGTGATACCAATAATCCCATTTTATTTCTGTTATTAAAACTATCATTCCCTGACATGGCCACATAAAGTTTGTAGTACACTAGTTAGTATATTGTCATAGAGCTTGTACTGCTACTTTTGTATCTCATGTTTGATGAGAAACCCTCTTAGTAGAGAATCAATATGCCCAATGGGACTGTTCTTTCTTTCTTTACTTTGTTAATCTGTCATTTATGGAGTTTCCTGCTACAACAGGAACTTGATGGGCGAATAATTCGAGTGAACCCAGCTGATGCTGGAGGCCGTGGTGGTGGTTTTGCAAGAAGGGGAGGTTATGGTGGTGGTCGTGGTGGATACAATCGTGGTGGATACAATCGTGGTGGATACAGTCGTGGTGGATTTGACTTTGTTCATTAACCAGACATCCATATTCTTTAGTCTGCTGTCTTTCTATCATCTTTTCACAGCAACCAATATTTTGTTATAAACAAGGTTCAAGGGATGCTTGAACAAACAGATTAAGCTGCTAAAGTTGTCGCCAACATTTGTTGATTCAAAGGAATTTTCAGGCCAATTATTTCAAAAAATGTACTACTTTTGAGTTATGAATTAGGAGCTTAGCTAAGTGAGAATATAGAAAGCTTCTACTCGAATGCTTTTATGAGGGACTCAAACTCAATGACAAGCCAGTCTGCTTTTGCAGCCACGGCTTCACGAAGCTGAACTCCAGCGTAGCATATGAACAAATCCGCACCACCAGGTTTACGTGCCTGCAAGTGGATTAGTTTTAGTTAGATGTTTATTCAGGACATCATTTTAGACCTCTTTTGTTATCTTTAACTTTCCAGTTAGTGAAAGCTTACTTCGAGATCAGTAGCACCATCTCCAATCATTGCCATAGTCTTGTAGAGACGACCCTGAAAAGAACCAAGTCTAAATTGGTACAGACTGTTTTTATTCAACAAGAGATGGAGCTGGCAAAGGAGGAAAAGTTTGATAAACCTTTCGGATTTGTTGCACTGCCTTGGCTTTGCCTCCACTTCTTGATGTAGGTTCATTCTCATCAAAGCTCAGAAACTCACCGGATTTTCCAAATAGAAGGTTATTGGCAAAGATGTTCTCTCGAGGAATGCCAAGAATCGATGCCACAGGCTACAGCGAAAAGAAATTTATCAACAATGCAATAGGTCATAGTAAGTAAACAACATGACGAAACAATAGAGAAAGAGAGAGGGACTACGTTGATCATCTGTCGAAAACCACCAGATATCAAATAGACATCGATTTTGTTGGCTCTGAGCTTCATGACCAGCTCTTTAATGCCAGGGGATAGTCTACACAAACCAAAGACTCACAATGTAAATAACACATTTCAGAAACCAATCAGGACATGACATGTTCAACATATCTTTTGCAAAGAATCAACCAAGCTAGTTGTTAACCTCTCTTTTGCTCAAAGTCTATTACTTCAAGACAAGAACTTAAGCCAATGAAACACTTACAAACAAGTCATATCTTTACATGGAAACTCTAAACAAAACCTTTACCTTGGGGGTCTCTTTTCAAGAAATTCTTTAACTTTCGAAAGGGAAGGCTTGAACAAAGAGAGTCGTGCGGCTAATGCTTCTTCAAATGGAACCGATCCACCCATAGCTCTGAGTTACCAATAATACTCAAATATGCTTAGGTAAAAGAACCAAGAAAAATCACGAGAACTCTAGTATATATTTTCGTTGAGATTGAAGCACAAACCTAGCAGTCCATTCAGCAACAGCCTTTCCAGCTCCACAAAACTCTGCAAGTTCATCGATACCTTCATCCACACAAACCGTGCTATCCACATCGAAACATACTGCTTCCGCATTTCTCCAAAGATCAAGAATTTCTAGAAATTCAGAAAACCAACAGTATAAACTCAGCTTCAAAGCCACACAAACTATGTAAAATCTTTATCTTTTCATCATATCCCCTAGAACAGATAAGCACAAGTTCAACAAATTGCAGAACTATGTACTAACCGATTCTAAAAACAACAAGTAGTAACCTTTTGAAGGAACAGTGTTGCCTTCATGTGGTTGCACAGAAGCAGTCACAGGACAAAGCAATCTAGTATGATTCATGTTCAAGGCACGTCCTATACAAGGATATCTCTTTAGCCCAAAGCAATAAGAATTAGCAGAAAAAGATGAGAGCTTTCTACAATGAATCTGAATAGGCACAACCCTTGAAGTAAGCAATGCTTCCATCAAAAACTTTAAGCTACAAAACACACAAGAAAACCAAAACAACAATGCCCTAAATAAGCTTGACGCTCACATCATATAATCGGAAACAAAGAAGATAACCCAAGTGAGATCTCGAAATCAATAATCAAGTAGAAAACAAAATCTATTGAATCCAGAAAAAAAACAGAGCTATACGATGTTGTAAAATTTAGATTTATAGATCAGACAAGAAAATTTACCTACCGGAAAAATCTCCGACAGTCGTCTTCGCCTGAGAAAAGTATATATAAATGCCACAAGTAAAAAGGAAATTATTTTATTTAATAGTTATGTAATTCAATTATTTATTTGTGCTATAAAGACAAACAAAAAGGATTCACCTTTATTAAGTTAGAGAGAGAGAGAGAGAGAGAGAGAGAGATTGAAGAGAGAAAAGGAAAAGTCTGAAACTTGGAGAGAGAATAAACACGTAGAGGGATTGTAAACGAAGGACGCACAAGAGAACACGATACACTGTCTCTCTTTCTCTCTCTGTGTTGCTTCTTACTCTCAATCTCTCTCTCTCTGTTTTCATTATTAATTTCCCCCTCAAATTCTCAGTTTCTGGAACTCTTTGTGTTGAGAGATCAGCTCCAATGTCGAACGAAGAGACTCTTCAGACATTCACTTTGTTCGGCTTAGATGATGTCGAAAATTACGGTCTTGTAAGTGATTAGGTTATCTATGTTCTTAAAGGGTGTTTTGTGATTTAGCAATTTGTGAACAAGACATGCTTTAGTTTCAGGTCATCGGTGTTGATTATCTGATAAAAATCTGTTATTTGGGGGGTTTTTGTAGGTCAGTGAAGCTGATAATTCGTTACCTTTAGAGATACACAATCAGGTTTTTCAGCTTGTTGAGAAAGGAAACCAAGCTTTCAAAGAGTCTCGCTTTGAAGAGGTTAAAGAATCTCTTTTTAACTACACTTGTTTGGTCTTGTGCTGCTTTTGTTTAGGCATTGCATGTGATTATAGAGTTAGAGTTAGATCCTTTGTAAGCAAACTGGTTTAAAGATGTATTGTAGCTTATTGATGCAGTTTTTTCCTTGTGGTATAGTTTCTTGGTTTAACATGATAATGATAGTAGTACTGGTCATATGAAACTTTTGATGTTGAAACCCATGTGAGATAGACAACTATTTTGTTCTTGCTAATAAATGCGTCTTTTTTTTGCAGGCGATTAGTGGTTATTCGAAAGCCTACTCAATAAAGCCTCTTGATCCTATTGTCCTAGGCAATAGAAGTGCTGCTTATATAAGGTAATGTATGTCATCTTTTTGACTTCCAATGGAGTTTTCATATTGTTTCGATAGAACATTATATTGGTTTCTGTAACTAATTATTGCTCTTTTGCTCGGTTTGTAAATACTACATTGTATTCACTTATTCGGTGTTTTTAGATTTGGCCAATATCTGAAGCAAAGATCTGCATCAGTCTCCGAATATAGACCTCTGAATGGTTTTGATATGTCGATGCTTGGGGAAGTATGTCATCTACTTGTTTATTCTGTTACTAGTAGTTGCCAAATATTTTGACTCTGACTTACCGTGGAAAACTTGATATTCGCTGCAGCTTGCTCTTAAGGATGCTGACAAGTTAATGAATCTTCAGGGCAGCTCAGTGAAGTCATATAATATAAAGGCTTGTGCCCTCATGTTGGTATGTGCTGACCTATTCTTCTGTCTTTAGATTCATTTTATTTTAGTTAACAGATGATTCCTGACTCTCTCAAGTCACACTTGTCAATTTTTTTCATTCTGCAGCTAGAAAGATATGATGTAGCACGTGACACTATCCTCTCAGGTCTACAGATTGATCCCTTTAGGTACGGTAGTATATGAGTACCATTCTTGATTCTTTATAGATGCCTAATGAGTGCGTCGTTTTAATAGTTTCTGGTTTCTTTGTGATCGCATGAAGCGATCCCCTTCGATCCAATCTTCATGAATTGGAGAAGGTTATTCCTACTTCGATGAAAGAGACCCATGGAAAGGCTGAGAGGTCTGATGACTTTGATTGCACTGTTTGTTTGAAATTGCTGTATGAACCTGCTACAACTCCATGTGGGCATACATTTTGCCGATCATGCCTCTTTCAGTCAATGGATCGTGGTGGGTTTATATGGCTGATTGTTGTTTACTCCTGCAAACTTCTTATTATAATATTGTGTTGCTTATTAATTCTTTGTGGAATATAGGCAACAAATGTCCACTATGTCGAACTGTCATTTTTATGACTCCAAGAACATGCGCTATCAGGTAAAAAATTTGCCCTCCTTCCCATTCTCCTTATAGTTCCTTGCCATATCATACATGTAGTAATATCGTAGATGTTTGTGCTGAAATGATTGCAGTGTGACACTTAATAACATCATAGAAAAGAACTTTCCGGAGGAGTATGCAGAAAGGAAATCAGAGCAAGACACTCTGGTCCACTTAGGAAATGAAAGTATGCCTCTTTTTGTAATGGATGTGATCATCCCCTGTCAGAAGTTGTCTCTTCATATATTTGAACCACGATATAGACTAATGGTGAGTTCTTACATTTTATTTTCTGGTTCTGCAATAGAAAGGGGTCTCTAAATAATTGCTAATAGATTGAAACTACTAAGGTCACTCTAGCTTGCAGCACTGTTGCTGTCTGCATTCAGAAAACTTCTTTCTGAACTCTCCTTTATCGTTTTGTGTTGACTGAAACAGGTGAGAAGAATTATGGAGGGAAATCATCGGATGGGAATGGTGGGTGCTGTTCTGTTTTGATCTGTTTTCTTCATTTTACATTCAATAAACCTTCCTGACCTGTACGGTTCGCCCATTCCAATGTTCATAGGTAGCTCTTGATTCTGCTACAGGTTCTCCGGTGGATGTTGCTTGCGAAGTTGAAATCACAGAGTCTGTTGCTTCTTTCTTTCTGATGAAATTTATTTGTCCTTCACTTGATGATAAGATTACTCACATAGTCTGTTAATGTTTTGGAATTACGCAGGTGTGATCCACTCCCGGATGGACGTTTTGTCCTGGAGGTGAAAATTATTGCTTATTTGTGGCTTTATTTCATGTGTAAGTTTTCAAATGATCAACTTAGTATCTTCTATTTTCAGCTGGAAAGCCATAGAAGATGTCGCATCGTAAAAGCTTGGGATCAAGATGGGTAAGCTTTTCCGTACTGCTATGATCGTGCCAAATCTCATTGTTCTGGTTTTTCTCTTAAAGTAGTCTTTGTATTGATGTTAGAGTGTGATATATACATGATTAACTTAGTATATGCTTCTTTCGGCTGAAAAGCCATAGAATGCTCTTGCAAACAAGTTTTGCTTAGCTCCTCTTATTCATTTTTCCAGGTATCGTGTTGCGGAGGTTGAATGGGTGACGGATATACCACCACAAAGCGACCAAGAGAAAGCAGATGTATATTTATCATTCCTCTCAACAGTTATCTCTTGTGCATGCTACACTGAGTATATTTCCTTTCTCTTTTTTTCCTCACCTTTATTTGTGACGTCTTACAGCTGCGGGAATTGACGACTAGTGCAGCGACATTTGCTCGGTCATGGCTGGAGAGAGCAAAAGAAGCAGCTAGACAAGGAGGTAAGCAATTCTTCATTTAAGTAAATGTTGTGCACTTGTATAGTTTTTGATATATCAGGCATTCAGGCATGATCTTTCTTTTATTTATCTTTCTTTCGCAGACAGAAGAAGACTTGAAATACTTTCAAGTGTTGAATCTATGATACCTACACCTCAAGAACCCGAACGCTTCAGTTTCTGGGTAATGATGCTGTTCATCTGCAAAACACTCTCTAAAGATGGACACAAACTCTTGCCATTTATATATGTTTCAACTTGTGTCTCATTGGCTTCTTTTCGCATCAGCTTGCTACATTGACAGATAGGAGACCTTCAGAAAGATTGGAACTACTTCGACTTCAAGATACCGGAGAGGTACTTTTAATATCAACTATACTTTCTCGATATGAGATTGTTGTTATCCGCCAACTTTCTTTTGATTGTTGTAACTTTCTGTTGCAGAGGATAAAGCGTGGGTTGATATATCTTCGATCAGTAGAACGAGGTTGCAGAATGCAATGAAACCGGCATCATATACCCGATTAAACTACCGAGATAAACTTTGGAGTTGTTCATAAGAGAATTAAAGGAATACATAAGATAATAGATCCTTGTAAGATCATTTATCATCCTTGGTCAATCCAATATTATAGACTTTGTTTGTGAGTGTAATGTAACCAAAAACTATACCTTATTGTTCTTGATGGAACTGCAAAAGAAAGTGAAGATTCTTGAAAATATAGTATACCTTTTGTGGATACAAATTGTGCCAAAATGCAGCTTGTAGAGATCCCAATAGATAAACATAACGTCACATCCCGATGACACAATCATAATCCATACATGATGGCATGGCCTCACATACACCAAAATATCATTAAGTTACTATAGCCACCACAACATCACAATCATGAAATGAGAGGGTCCCAACTTTTGAATGAATCGCATAACAAATATCCAAGTCTATTATATAAATATGAGAATAAATATAACAAGATAAATATACATATTTATATGCTATGTGAATGTTACTGCGCTAACTCTTATACAACATTGCCTGGAATTCATAAACTCTAATGAGGTTATTATATTCCTAATATTAAGAAGATTGAAGTTACAAATAAATTAACAAAAATTGCTTCATGGCTTTCTTCATATTATTAGCTTCTGAAGATCTTCTTGTCATTGTTGTGTTTTCTGAAACCATAAAAAAATGCACTGTCTTTTGAGTTCTTGGAGCTCTCTTCTGTATCCACTTGAGAAGCGTTTCATGACACTAACAAATATATACAGAGTCATTTCTCTTGTTTCTTACCTGCAAGCCAAAAATACATACACTTAATGACCATCAATGTTTTTAAGATTATTAACTTCAGAGTATACTATTAAAAAAATGCAGATGGATGAACCATTATCTCTCTTTCTTGTTAGTATGTATCATCATGTTATTTACCTTTCTTGAACCAAGATTTTCGAACTAATTGGCGAATCTGGCGTTCTTGGCGTTCCAAAAGCTCATCGACTCCATAAGATTGAGACAACAGGGGGCCTGAGAACTCTATTTTCTCATCATTGTCTTTGTAAACCTGTCAAGGACTTAACTCATTAGCATAACTGAGTATGTTTTTCAAACTTGTCCTAAGAGAAGACAAAGGAAATCATGCATTTACTGCTTTCCCTCAAGTTTTAGCCTTTTTGTTAATCATAAAACGTGGGAGAGAGACAAGAACTTAAAGCAATAAAGCCACACTCAATCAAATAGCAATATGGATCTCTTTCTACTCAGTTTTATGATGCCACGCATCAAAATATAAAGCTTTTAAATTCAATACCTTACTTCTCACATGTATATAACTGTCATTAGCCTTAAGCAAGATAGCTTAAACTAACTAGTGCATCAGAGATTTCATATATCATAACTTTGGATTCATATAAATTGCTTCTAAAATCTATAGACGTACCACATGACCCCGTTTCGCTGCCTTTTCTTCTCTTTGATAAAGTGCCAATGATAGTTCCTGTGAATGATACTCGTCCAAAGTATCAAAAGAATCTGGACGTTCAAGTTGTCTCCACTTCCTCAGCATTGAAAGCTTCAACATCTCATATGCCTCACGGTCTTGGGAATCCGTCCTTTGCCCATGTTTTTCTTCCTTTTCTTTATCTTTTATCTTGGACTCAATGTCAGTGCTCTCACTGAAAGCAGGGGAAGGTCCCAACAGGCTAGAAATGTGACCTCTTGAGAAAGATCTATGATGTGATCTAACACATATGTCATCTTTTCGCCGCTTTGCCCATGCAAACCCGCTTGACACAGAGACTTGCAAAGGCCCTGAGAAAGGCACATCTCCTTGTGATGCGTTCTTCACATGAGAAGCTTCTTCCTTTTCATGATCTGATGGCTTTTGCGGTTTACCATATAGAGTGGCATCGCTATCAATCGAGTTATTAACAGAATGACCATTACGTTTCTGAAGAGTCTGGGAAGGGTATCGTACATCCTGCAAGCAGATAAAAGGGACAAGATTTAGTTTTAGTACTTTTTTCTCAAATGGAGATATAATATGTAACAAGAGAATAAATCAGACATACTTCAGTTGGTGGCAATTTAGCAAATGCAGGGGGCTTTCGTGTTGGCTTCCTCGATTCTGTACCATGTCTCCCATTCCCGCTGATCTTTTTCCTGGAATTCCAAAATAACATATGAGACTAATGAACAAATGAGACTTTGTGGTAATAACACGAAATTCTGACCTTGTTGCTTGTTCTCGATGCTTGACATCAATCTCCTTGCTAGGCGAGTATACAGGCAAGCTTGAGGGATCACAAGCAAAAGGCTTTGAAGTGAAATACTGAAACAACAAAAGTAAAGTTTCTTGAAAAGATGTGACTAGACAACAAAACAATGTCTGCCCGAAAATCAAAGTTCCCAGCCTTCAAACTTGGTGATGCCATAATAGTTGAAAGATAAATTGGTTACCTGAGAAGCAAGGGCAGTAGATGCAGTCCCACGTTTGTGGGGCTCAACAGAAAGAAGGGTTTCTATAAGATTGATGTCAACATCTGATAGATCTTTCAAGGTTCCCCGGAGACAACTATCATAATGTTGTTGTGGTTTGAAAAGCGTTGCGTGAGGAAGTTTGGATTTTTTCCAGTAATCTGCAGGTGGAGATCCACATAGTTTGAATATCTTGTGCAGCTGTTCGACCTATGAGCATACATTTCAGGAAGCATTCTTTAATTTATAATTTCGGCGAGTACAAACAGAGTAACATACAGGATAAAAAAGTTCTGAAAGTTGTATGCAAACAAGAGAAATTTTTCTGCTTATACCTCAGTTCTTCCCTGCAGAACCGGTTTCCCGAGAAGAAGTTCAGCAAAAACACAGCCAACACTCCACAAATCAACCGATGATCCATATTCCGTTGCCCCAAGCAAAAGTTCAGGTGGACGATACCACAGCGTCACAACTCGACTAGTTAGTGGCTGCTTATTCCCAGAACCATTACAAAAGTTTGCCAGCCCAAAATCAGCCACCTTTAATATTCCTTCATTACTAACCAAAAGATTCGAACCCTTTATGTCCCGGTGCATCACACCTCTTGCATGACAGTGGTCTAGTCCAGACAACAGTTGTTTCATATAACACTTAATCTGCAAAGCCAAGATCAACAATCATTCCTCATATCCAGAACATGAAAATTCTCACAATATGATGTGAGACTAACCTGTGGAGTTGTGAACTTGATGTCAGGGCTAGAGAGAAGACCAGTGAGATCATGCTCCATATACTCGAACACGAGATGTATGTTGCAAGACAGTTTCGAAGTAACCAAGCCTTGTAGTTTGATAATATTGGGATGGTCAAGTCTCCTAAGTATCAAGATCTCTCTTGCCATGAACCTAACACTCTCTGGCTCAAAATTATCAAATCTAACCTTCTTTAAAGCCACTATCCTCCCTGTCTCAGTCTCTCGTGCACGGAACACACTACTATAAGTCCCTTGCCCAATCTTCAGAACAAACATGAAAAACAAAAAATCAAACACAGTAACATTCAAAATCTATGCATAATCTACATAGAAGATTGTAATTTGTGAACCTTTTCTAGCTTTTCGAAAGCATCAGATCGAAACGGAACCCAGCCGTGGATAGCTTCTCCGGCGACGTTGCTAAGCCACGCCGGCCAACCGGCGGCGACCTGCTCAGCTTCCAAGTACTTGCTTAGGTTACCGAGACGAAAACTCAGCGAATCACTTCTGCAATTCAAACTCGCACGACCTGACTCGCTTAACTCGCTACCGAACTCGCTTCCTCCCTTTCTGCTGCTACTCTTCTTCTTCCCGCTTTTGCTCCTCCACGAGGCGATCTTCTTATTCTTCTCCGACGACGCCGGGGAAGTCTCGATTCTACCGGAGACGGAGCAAACATTTTCCTTGAACACACCTGAGTGATCGATCGCTGGCGTTACGGAGACGGTCTGCTTCGAGCTTACGCAACCCATTCTACGATTTCGCTCTTACGCGTTCACCGCGTGTGTATTGATGATTAGCGTTGGGTAAGATCCGACCCGGATCCGGATTCGAGTGAAGCTATGGCGGGTTTCTGCGTCTAGTAGTAGAATGTTTTTATTTTCTTCGGCTTTTCACTTTATTTTTTAATTATTTTGGCGTGAATTACGGAAGACGATGGTCCTTTTTATAATTATTAAAAAAAAGCAATAAATGTCACAACACCAAAATAGTAAATATTTAGGCGAAATCTACGGGACGAATTTTTATTTGATCGACAATGATGACTGATGAGTTGATTCACTCTTGTTTTGTTTTCCTTTTTTACATATTTGTTATTTAATTATCTTTCCTTTGATATCTTACTTGTTCCTTTTTTAAAATTTTGAAATTAAAAACAAAAAAAGACATGTTAAGTGTATTTATAAATGTTAATTATTAAGATGAAGTGGAAACAATTTGACTAGTGACATGAGATGGAGCTAATACGGACAAAACGGCAGTAGGTTGTCGTTGACAACTTTGTGTTTTTTTCTTTCTTTATAAATTATATAATAATAGTTTTTTATCGAATGAATTACGTTCAGCTTCACACTTGTCATGTGTTTCCCGAATACATTATACGATAAGATAGTCTGTTTAATAAACAAAAGTGTGCTAAAATCAAAGTGATTATTGAGACTTAAAGTAATACTCATTTTTTTGAAGTCGTAATTATTTGTGATTTGAGCTTTGTCGTCCACCGTTTATAATATGTGACGCTAGATTACAATTTTTTCAACCAGGCTATATATATTTTTAAGATAAATCATAGTATAATACAACAATATCTATATACATATACGCGTATGTGGGAGCAACATTTATTGTTCAATGCCGAAATTTCATGTCCACCACAAGTACTATTTTTTAAATAGTTTATTTAGTTATATTATTAAATGTTTTTTTTTTGTTGAAATTTAAATTTCACAGTGTTTTTACAAAGTTTATTTAGGTATATTAATAAATGGCATTCACGAAATTTGTCTATTCAATTATGAGGGACAAACTTGAAATATTAAAAATAAATAAATAAAGAGGGTGAGAAATATACAAAAATAAAGTAAAAGGAGAATTGTGTTGACTTTAACTTTTCCGCAAACAACTTTCTTTAATAATAGCTCACATAATTGCGCACCTTTCCCTTAATTTGATATTTCATGTCTCCATGTGACCAAATCTATAGTTAACGCTTAACAGTACAAAATGTGAAATTAGTTGGTCGATATTATATCAACAATCAATTTGTTGCCTTAAAGTTTGGTATCAGTATAAGCTGACATATTAGTTCACATTTTTCAAGCATACAGCAAATTACAAAGGAGAGTTTGTGTAGTATTACTCTCACCAAACAATAGTCTCCAGCGAGTTAACAATGAAACTTAACTTCATTCTGTGAAGTTTTTAGCATAAGAGTTGAATCAAATACATGGTTGATTACTTTCTTCTATGATGGTAACTCGCAAGCGGCTTTACCATCTTTGGACTTGGACTTACCAAGCAGCTCAGCTACTGTTTTGCAGCGACATTCTTTTCCAGGTCGTACCACGTCTCCATAAACCGCCATTTCTATAACGTCTAACTCCTTGTCTGTATGTTTACATTGAAAAGAACTCTTACGAAAGTGAAAGCAAATATACAGAGTATGATCATTGTAAATGTAAGAACATGACAACATATCTATGTTCTTTTTGGAAAGAATATGCATAGTCCAAGAGCATTTACACTTTTCTTGACTCATATAAAGCTAAACTATCAAAACCAAGAACAATTCACAACACTGCTTTTGCGGTTAAAGAAGATTCCAAGTTGCTCTCATCATGTGCAATTCTTGATATATGATAAAAACACACAACACGAGAAAAGGGAAAGAAGAATCTAAAGCTAAAAAGCATCTCCCCACAACCATGAGATTAACATAGCTTCTAACAAACACTTTCTTCAACACAACACTAGCAATCAGAAAAACACAACACTTTACAAAGACAGAACAAGAGAAAAGCCATTACGACACTGAAAGAACTTCGTAGAACACACTAAGTATATACAAAATACTCTTCATGATCTTGGTCATCCCCTACATTACTACTCAATGAACACTCCACAAAAAAAACCCCAATGAAAACAAACCTATGATTCATCATCACAAGTTACAACGTAGAAGAAGAAGCTAACAATGAAAAACATACCTGTAAATTGCAAACCACAAGAATAGCTCTCTAGTGTGGCTGCATCCACATGTTCTTTAGCTGCTTTTAATCTATTAACTCTTGTTTGTAGAATCTGACAATTCTCTGCCGTTGATTCTCCACCTACACAGAGAATCAAAAAATCAAATAATTTGAGATAAAGACTTTTAAAAAACCCTAAAAATGACATTGAAGAAGCAGTGAGAGAAGCATAGAGAATCTTATACCTTTGGAGAAAGGAACAATGTGATCGTACTCGAAACAGAGACAACCGCTACAGTTTCCGAAGCGTTTGCAGACGACGTTTCCGGCAGCGTCTTTGCGCCACCGCTCGGGATGTCGACCAGGGACGGTGTCTGCGTTAGACCAGCACTTGCTTTTCGCCTTTGCATCGAAGAAACGAGGTCTTTCTTCTCCGGTAGGCTTGCCGTTGATTTGAGACGGCGATGTTGGCGGAGACGGAGGAGGAGAGGCGGTGGTGGAGTTGAAGAAAGAGGCGGAGTGTGAAAGGACGGAGGAAGAGGATCCCATCGATCTCGCGTCCTCTCTCTTGAAATTTAGGGTTTTGAACCGGGTAGGTTAATTGAAAATCCGGTTAAACGTAAACCGAACCGGAGTCAAAGGGTATAATAGCTTTTTACCCCTTCTTCTTCCGCTAGCGGCATGTCAAAGGTTTAATTTGTAGAATTCTAAAGTTAAAGGTTTACATCGAACTAAATAAAAAGTTTGGGGGCTTCTTTAAGGTATTCCATAAAAAGATAAGAGTATTATCTTTACAGTGTCAGTCCTTTAATTATGGCAGCATACTGAAGAAGAATGCTTAGTTTCATGTTATAGAGAGGGACTTGGAAAGAACTAAGTTTTTGGAAGATTTTGCAAAGAAACTTGACTCAATGGTCCTCTGTTACCATCTCCAGTTCTATTATCCAACTTTTAATCTTCCAAAATTTCAAGGCCATGGCTGATTCAGGTATAATAATATTTCTCTTGTATTGAACAGAGCCACCTTCTCTGACATCAAATATATTTAATTACGACCATATGTCTCCATTATCCAATTTGACATTTTTTAATTAATTTCTGAAAGATGCTCTTCAGATTGCAAATCTCCCAAATCATATATACTAGTCTTCCATTGGGATCCTGCCAAAAATCCGAAATTTTAGAGCGGTTTAGTTTCAGAGTAGGAGACAAAGAGGGATTTTACAAAGTTTTGTCAGAAAAAAAGACAATACTCACTGTGTTTGGTTTCAAGTGCCACCCGGTGGTCTGGTCTCTCCTTGTGAGTTAAATATAAAGCTTGGGAGGCTGCAAGTAATATGTGTCCGGATGGGAGAGGTCGTGGTTTGTTGCGCGGTTGGCAGTTCAAGAATACCTTACTCAGCATCAAGATTGTGATTCTATGTGGCTTTGTCTCTATCCTCATCCTACTTGGAACAATCAGTATTGAGAACCTTGGAAGCTCCAACACCGACGCCGCTTATCAGAGTCTCATCAAGGAAACAAACCCGGTTCTTTCTGAGATCCCATCTAGTCCGGAACCAATCATTTTGAATGAGCCTCCCGAAGTTGAGACTAGTCTCAATGTTACGTACACTCTCGGGCCCAAGATCACCGAATGGGACAGTCAACGCAAGGTATGGCTTGATGAGAACCCTGAGTTTCCTAGTACTGTCAATGGCAAAGCTCGGATCTTGCTTCTTACCGGGTCTTCCCCGGGACCCTGCGATAAACCTATTGGAGACTATTATCTGTTGAAAACTGTGAAGAACAAGATTGACTATTGTAGGCTCCACGGGATAGAGATTGTGTATAACATGGCGAATTTAGATGAGGAGCTTGCGGGGTATTGGACGAAGTTGCCTATGATTAGGAGATTAATGCTGTCTCATCCAGAAGTAGAATGGATTTGGTGGATGGATAGTGATGCTTTGTTCACTGATATACTGTTTGAGATCCCTTTGTCTCGGTACGAGAAGCATAATCTGGTGATACACGGTTATCCGGACTTGTTGTTCAACCAAAAGTCATGGGTTGCATTGAACACAGGTATCTTTCTGTTGAGGAATTGCCAGTGGTCATTGGATTTGTTAGATGCTTGGGCTCCAATGGGACCAAAAGGGCCTGTCCGAGAAGAAGCTGGAAAGATACTGACAGCTTATTTGAAAGGCCGGCCAGCATTCGAGGCGGATGATCAATCGGCATTGATATATCTCCTGCTTTCGCAGAAGGATAAATGGATGGACAAGGTTTACGTTGAGAATCAATACTATTTGCACGGATTTTGGGAAGGTTTGGTTGATAGATACGAAGAGATGATAGAGAAGTATCATCCGGGTTTGGGCGATGAGAGATGGCCCTTTGTGACACATTTCGTGGGGTGTAAACCGTGTGGCAGCTACGCAGATTACGCAGTTGATAGGTGCTTCAAGAGCATGGAGAGGGCTTTTAATTTTGCAGACAATCAAGTGCTCGAGCTGTATGGATTTAGCCACAGGGGACTGTTGAGCCCCAAGGTTAAGAGAATCAGAAACGAGACAGTTACTCCTTTGGTATTTGTAGACAAGTTTGATATCCGCAGAACACATGCTGAAACCAAACCATAGAGATGTATTGAATCTTTTGCTTGAAACCTTTGATATATTGAAACAGAGTAGTTATACACAAGTCCATCATCAATGAATGGTTCTCTTCTTATTTTGTTTTAAACTTCTAATACAGAACACAATAATGGATACAAGTTCTTCAGTTATGTAATTCAAGCTTATGTCATCTTATTCTTGTTCTTCTGCTTTGTTTCTCTCCATATCTTTCGGTCACTTTCTACTTTTGCATTCACGCGAGCTTGAAAACCAGGATATGGTTCATACCCGAAAACCGATTGAAGAACCTGTGTATTCATTCAGACCATTTCACATTTAAGTCTCAGGAGTTAGGACTTCAGAAAACTCCTCAGAACAGAACAAGACAGAACAACTTTTACCTCGAGCAACACAAAGAAAGGAGCCATGAGAAAGGCTTGGACTAGATTGTCTAACAACGCAGGTGCTCGTTTCTGCGAATAGACAATAATAAAGAAGACATGTTTCAAGCCTCAAGAATGTCATGATGAGAATCAAAAACAATGATTTCTAAAAGCCAAAGAACTTACCTCAAACAATCCATGACCAAGAAACTGTCCGGTCCAACATAACAGCTGAGATGCTAAGCCAACCTGAGAATAGACAGCTAAATTGTTACAGCATCTACATAACAGAGGGATTTCAAATAAGGATTCCACGAGTAATTACTCTTATTACTCTCTTTCTCCAGGATACATAACAAACTAATCAAAAGATTCAAAACCTCCTAAAGTTAACAATTAAATTAGAGATGTAGACTCTACATATCAGAAACCACCACCACCAAACACACATCAAACCCTCTTCACAAATGAGTCAACAACACCTAAAAACATTACAAGTTTCCGGACCAAAGAATCAGAATCTTCCAAATTCAAAAGCTAGACAAGATGCAGAGTACTAATCATAACAAGTTAGAGTCACAGACATGATATTTAATACTACCGTCTCAACACTATCAGCTAATCAATGAATGGACCCAGAGAAGAGAGAGAGAGAGAAGAATAGTAAATTTAGTATAACAAAGTAAGGGGCTTTCAAGTCAAAGCAAGGAAGACAATGAACAATAAATGCATGAAGCACAATGCATATATTACACACACACACATGGATATGCAAGCGCACATACTCTCATAAATAAGACCCTGCACAGATATGAGAAATTCACACCAAAAAGACGAAACTTTATTCAACAAACCCTAAACTCAGATCAGAGAGAAGCTAAAACCTTAAAGGAAAGAGAAGATCCTAATCGAGCAGCGAGAAAACTCGAACTAACCCAGCAAGAGAAACACATGAGAGCAGCTAAAAACCCAGATTTCTTATCCAAACATATATAAAACAGAGCATAAACCACCGTGGCGACAAACCCGACATTGAATCTCAAAACGCCGTCGAGGGTCTCGTAGATCGGAGTCGCTGAGTGGAGAAGAAGCAGAGCCGTGAAGACGATGGGCCACACGAAAACGATGTGGATTAAGATGTTGATCGGATTGCTATGGTAAGCACCGTAGAAGGCAAAGTGTTTCTCCAGATCGAGCAATCCCATTATTCGATTCATTGTTTATACCTTTTCGATGATTCTCTCTTAGAGAAGAAGAGATTTAAAGAGAGAAGAAATAGTCAAACTTCTCTGAAAGAGGAAAGATTAAAGACGGACACGGGAAGAAGACGAGGCAACGTCTAAAAGGGTCGTTTTGGAGGAAATGAATTCTCCTATACCCACCTAAAATCCCCTATACCCATATTTCATTAATTCTACGTGAACTGACGATTTTACCCCTAAAAAAAAAAACATTGGTTTGGTTTTCGGTTGAGTTTTTTTCGGTTGGTTTTCGGCTGGTTTGGTTTGGAGAAAAAAAAAATTCACCTGCGCCTCGTTTCTTCCTCTTTCTTCGGCGACGACGAGGACGAAAATCGTCTTCTCCGGCGCGACGGACAACCTCGTCTTCTCCGCCGGACGCATCGCAACCTCCTCCACTAGAAGATTTCTCCGACAACACGACGCAAGTTGGAGAGCGGGTTAATTCATCCACAATTGTTTTTGAAATAGTATTAGGGTTCACAATGAGATTTGATGAATATCTTTTGATTTGTTGCACATTGATGATTGCTATACAATATTTAAGGAATTGGTTGATTGTTTGATATTCTCATAATTGTATTACTCTTTATTATGCAATAGACCAAAATCTATCAATCAATCGTGGTATCGCGAAACCGAAAAACTTTCAAAATCGCATGTGTAAAACTTTGTATAATTAGTAAAATCGATATGTAGTTATACAATGTAGAACTTTGTATAACTAGTAGAATCTGGTGGTAGTTTACCATGTAAAACTTAGTATAACTAGTAGAACTGATATTTGTTATATTCTACGTAAAATCAGTATAACTGTTGATACTTCGGTAAAATTGATTTTTTTTTGTTGTTTTTGCGGGATACAATGGCAAAATACGTAAGCATTTTTTTCAAATTCAAAGGATGCATGTATAGTGTAACATTGAAGACAACGAGTTGAGGATATAAGTTTGGATGTGTTAGAAAAAAGGTTGTATAAGAAGCTTGGGTTGGATGAAAATAAAGTGAAATTGTCATTGAGATACATACCCTTGGTCGTTGTATGTGAGGAACAACTAACTATTTGTGATGATGAGGATTTGTTTGTTTACCTAACATCCATGGATAGTAAGAACCGTAGATCTATTTTGTTAGTGGAGGAGACTAGTAGATCGGACGAGTTAGAGAAGGCTGTCGAAGTGGGCATAAGTTCGATTGGTATGAATTATGAAATGTTGGAGAGAAATGATGATGAAATAGGATATAATGCAATAACTCTTTACGTAGAAGATGTTGAAGCACCAAAAGGGGATAAAGACTTTAAAGAATCGAGAGATTGGTGATGATAGAAGAGGAGATGGTTCTATGGGTGCGGATATGGGTGCGAATATGGATGCGGATATGGGTGCGGATATGGGTGCGGATATGGGTGCAGATATGGGTGCGAATATGGATGCGGATATGGGTGCGGATATGGGTGCGGATATGGGTGCGAATATGGGTGCGGATATGGGTGCGGATATGGGTGCGGATATGGGTGCGGAGCAACCATCCGTAGAACAATGTAGCCAGGTCATAGAGGAATGGGAAGATGGATTGGGTCTAATTATACTTCAGGAGTTCCCAAGCAAGAAAGCAATTCAAGACGTGGTGGATAGAGCCGCATTTGATAAATGCTTTCGTTATGTAACCAAAAGGTCGATCCTAAACGATTGTTGATTAAATGTTGTGTGGAAAGGCGTCAATGGGGTTTGCGAGCTTCAAGGATTACAAACACCAATTTATTTTCTATTAGGAGATACACGAGTACGCATACATGTTCTCGGACTAATCAAAGCCAAATAAACAAGAGCAAAAGAAGAGGGTCGGCGAAATTGGTAGCTTCTTTTTGAATGAGGAATACCCGGGAAAACGAAAACACCTTCGCAAGAGATATCATGGATCTCATTCGAGGTAAAACTTGGGGTAAAAGTATCATACTCTACGGCATTGAGAGGCAAAAATTTAGCTATTAGTCATTTGCGTGGAAATGCGAGAAGACAACTACAAGATGCTTCCTAGCTACTTGTACATGTTAGAGGAAGCGAACCCGGGAACAAAAACAAGTGTGGAGGTTGATGAGTCGGGTAAATTCAAGTACCTCTTTATAGCGTTGGGAGCTTGTATTGAAGGGTTTGCGGTCATGAGGAAAGTTATTGTTGTTGATGCCACATTTTTGACGAATGGATATGGTGGTGTATTAGTATTTGCTAAAGCTCAAGATCCTAATCGTCATCATTATCCCCTCGCTATTGGTGTTCTCGACGGTGAGAATAAAGCTAGTTGGACTTGGTTTTTCGAAATGCTAAGAAGTGTTATATCCGACTCCTCAGAATTAGTTTTTATGAGCGACAGAAACCAGAGCCTCATCGCGGCTGTAGCTAGTGTGTTTCCAGAAGCTCACCACGGTCATTGTATATAGCATTTGTCCCAGAACGTAAGAAGTCATGCTAGTAACACTAACAAAGCCGTTGTCGGATGGAGATTTATGGAGTTAGCTAGGTGCTACACGATGGCTGAGTTCGAAGCGCATACGCATCATTCAAGACGCGATATCCTTCGGCATACAAGTACGTGGAGGAGCGGTCGAGAAAGACACTTGGGCAAGGGTATTTTTCCCACGTGACAGATACAACTTGGACACTAGCAATAGTGTGGAGTCAATGAATGGCTTGTTTAAGGACGCGAGGAGGTATTCCTTAATACCAATGTTAGATACAATCATCCAAAAGTTCTCAGAGTGGTTTAACCAACATCGGAAGGACGCTGTAACTGCATCGATTGATACTAAATTGGTTCCTTTTGTCGAGAACCACCTACACAACATATGGGACAAAGCTGGTAAAACACCTGTGCGTGAGGTAAACAGTTATGAGTCTGAATTCGAAGTAACAGACGTCGACGATGGTAAATTTTATTTGGTGAACTTGAGAGTGAAGAGTTGTTCATGCAAAGTGTATGATTATGAAAAATATCCTTGTGTGCACGGACTTGCAGCTTATTTATTTAGGCTTGATACTGATCCCAGTCATCACGGAGAAGGCCAAATAGTATATCATCATGAGTTGTGTTCTAAGTATTCTTGGGTAGAACTATGGGGGCGAGCTTATTTCACAAGCATTTATTCTGTGGCGGATATGGGCGATTGGAATGTACCGGACCACATCAAAGAAAGACAGGTGCTACCAAAAGATCGCGTGAAAAAGAAAGGGAGAAAACCTGATAAGAGAAAGCCATCTGCTGGAGAACGGCGTAAAAGGACACAAAACACTAGGCGAAGGAGGCAAAATTTTGGTTTCAATTGGTTGCTTTTTGGAACGCATCGTTATCCGACCGATTGAACTTCTTTAAGCGTGTTGAACTTCGTATCGTCAACTTATGTAAAACAATGATTGTGTAAAACTAAGGATTACTATTGGGTTTCTTATTTATTTATGTGTTTGGTATTTATTTATGTGTTTGGTATTTATTTATGTGTTTGATATTTATTTATGTTAATCAACAATTTAAACATTGTTTTTATATATGTTAGGTCAACAAAAAAAATATGTTCAAACAAATTACACATTGTTTACGAAAAACTCTTTAACGTTCAAGCACTTTTGAAGAACACTTTCTACTTAACCACAACTTATAAAAGGACTTTTCTATAAAACGATGATTTCGAATGTATTATTGCAAAAATCATGTTTACGTACATATTAAAAACGAAATGTGAAAAGTAAAACTCCATAAACAAATTTAAATTATAGGTAAAACTAAAAACTTTTGAAATCGGCAAAAATAGAACTATGAACAACATTGGTAAAACCATAACCTTATGTAAAACTATGTGTAATAATTTGGGCGGGAAACCGAAAATATATTTGGCGCCTAAACGAAAAGAATAAAAAACATAATAATTTTGTTGCACAAAAACGATTCCGACACACATCTTTTCACCCTCGATTTCGTGTTTTGTTGTCCTATAAAAAAAGAACTTCTCTCCTCTTTCCTCTCATTCATTCTTTCACAAAAAAATCAAACAAATCTATTTCCTTTTCTTTACTACACTTTCCTTTCCTTTCCTCCTTTCTCTCTGTTGCTTCCTTTCATGGATCCTTGGGTTGAGAAACAAGAGAGGCGTGAGATGAAGAAGGCAAAGCAACACCTCGACATGCAAACGTTCGTTGCGACGCGCAAAACGGAATTCCAACTCGTTGTCCATGTGGAGGAGAAATCATTCGGGATGCTACTCCAAATCCAAAGTATAGATCGATTTTGATACTTTACAGGAGTAGGTACTTCACTTGCAAGACCTACAAGGTAATTGTTAGTTTTAAAACCACGTACGTGTATAATCGCGTAGAACCGTGTGAAACTTTATGAAACTAACTTCGTATAACCGCGTATAACCGTGTGAAACTATGCGAAACTAAATGCGTATAACTGCGTATAACAATGTCAAACTATTATGCGTAAAACTGAGTATAACTTCGTAAATCTGTGTATAACTTCGTAAAACTGAGTATAACTTCGTAAAACTTATTCTTGAAAACAAAAATAACATAAATAAATATTCCAAAAGTACCATAAATATCTGAAAATACCTTAAATATCCGAAAATGCCATAAATATCCGAAAATAACATAAAAAAAAACCAAAAGTACCATTAAAATTCAAAAGAACCACTTATAAAGTTCAACATCCGAACAAGTTTTTCAAACACAATACCACCACATAAAGTTCTTCATTTCTTTCTTTTTTTAGATGTACCCGAACAACTGCTTCATTGACCAATGCATCAACCTTTTCACCCAATGCATCAACCTTTTTCTCCAATGAATCAAACTTTTGCTCAAATTTGTTCATCACTCTTATCACTTTTTTCAGGCTCTTCAAAACATCGCCAACTTTGTCGACTCCCTCGGCTCCCGCAACTCCCTCCGCCGTGACTTCGCCTCTTCTTCCTCTTTCTCTCGCGCAAGAACATCTTCCTCAAACATGTCTTGGAAAAAGATTGCTAATCCTTTTTTCTCCATCTTATCCCAACTATTGACGGCTATATCAAAATCATCTTCATCATCGTCCACCTCGAAAATTTCACCCAACAGGTCATCTTCATCGGCATTGTGGACTCGGATGATGGTGTCAATATCTGCAAAATCAATATAGTTTTATAAACTTAGCACAGTTATCTCCAGTTATACATCAATACCACCTTAGTTTTACCATTCTTCTACCTCGTTTCTACATTAATTCTACCCTAATTCTACCATAATTCTACTTTAGTTCTACCGCAAAAATCAATATAGTTTTATAAACTTAACACAATTATACTTCAATACCACCTTAGTTCTACCTCATTTCTCCAATAATACTACCTTACTTCTACCTTAGAAAACTTACGAGTCTCATGAGCAAGTTCCTTGTTTATCTCCGAAAGTGACATCCCCGTCATTCCACTCTGTTTGAACGAGGACTTGCACATCCTCGGACACTTGACATCGGCTCCTTCAACCGGTTCTCTAAACGCATTTCCCAGTTTACAGATTGCCTCAAATGGAAGAATCTACAAAACACTAAAATACATCACCTCCAACATTATGAAATAACATCACTATTCAACAATGTCATTATTTTATAACTTACCTCTAAAGGCACACAAAAACCTGGAAGAGGCCATAAGGTATTCTCTTTCGCGGGACCATACCTCCAAAATGCTTCATGGTGTGAGAGATCTCCTTCAACATATACTCGTATGAGTATCTCCCCCATGGAAAGGTCTTGCAGAAGTCAAGATCATCTCTCGCTCTCTGGAAAAATTCCATAATATTCTTCGCGCCTCTTCCAACCTTCGTTTGCGCGCAAACGACACTTCCTAAGAAGAATAGAACGGCCATCTTCAATCTGTCTTTATGGGGTCCCATCTTAACTAGCTTCTCTTTCACATCCTCCAACCTTCTAAGTTCTCCTTTCTTGAAATGACGATCCACAAACTTTGTACCACCACATTGCTTGTAATTCAACGGATAGTTGCAACAATTCGATCCGATAACAATGCGTGTTCCCTCAATCCATAGCGGATGGGAACACCATTGACAATAAACCACGCTTCTTTCCGCTTGTTAGTTTTTGCGGTCCTCAACAACAACATCCACATTCCCCGAACTTTGTGGTTCTTCTCTCTTTTCATGTGGAAAATGTGTCGGAGCGAGGATGCTCTTCAAACCACTTCTTCTCCGTGTTAGACAACTTCGGGTCGGACCTTCATTAGCGTCGTAATTGCGTCTCCTATAGAACACCTTGTCCCTAACTTAATTTGTTTCTTGTATTCAGATGGAGGAAAGAACATTTCCAAAGGTTTTATTGGCTCGACTTCTGCAAAACAATAATAAAAACTTTCAACCATTTCATAACAATAAACCAAAACTTACTAATTGTATTAACTAGTATTCATTAGTTTTCCTAGTATTACTCGTAATGTTACCAAATGTTTTATTCAGTAATCCTAAGTTTTATTATTGTTAAACCAAACGTTACCAAATTTATTACCAATATTCATTAGTTTTCCTAGTATTACATGGTGCATTACCAAATATGTTATCTAGTAATCCTAAGTTTTACTAGTTTGACAACAATCGACAATAAAACAAAGTAAATTGTTAATTTCTTACTTCTTCATTGTTCGAACCGGATGAATTTTGTACCTCCTCGTTAGCAATCACTTTCTCTCGCATCACCATCATTTTCTTCTCCTTCTTCCTCGTCCTCTAATTCATTTTCTTTTTCACCGTCTTCTTCTTCTCCTTCTTCGTCTTGTTCTTCGTCTTCTTCTTCTTGTTCTTCACCGCATCGGACATTGTTTTCTCCGACTCATCGTCGCGGAAATACTAGTATTCTCCTTTGCGATGGCCGTCGTCGTGGTCGTTGCGGTCCCGACTCCGTCGTCGCGGTCATCGTCGCCGCGGTCCTCGTCGCCGCGGTCCCCGTCGCCGCGGTCCCCGTCGCCGCGGTCCCCGTCGCCGCGGTCCCCGTCGCCGCGGTCCCCGTCGCCGCGCTCCCCGTCGCCGTCGTCGCGGTCCCCGTCGCGGCGGTCGCGAAGGAGAAAAAATGTGGCTTCGAAGATTCCTGCACATCTCCGTGAGCTTGGATTTTTCTTTTCAAACAAACTCCTATCAGTAATGAGTTAATAGTGTATCTTCTTCATCTTTCTCCTTCTTCTCACCCAATCGAGTTTTCACCATATTTCACTGATTTCGATTTTGAAATTTAGATGAAGAATTAGGGGAGATTCGAGATTCGAGTGTTCGTCGGGAAAGAAGAGGAGTTAGGGTTCGTCGTCGACAAAAGGAAAAAAATAAGAAAAAGAGGAGAAAGAGGTAAAACTAAATTATACCAGGTATATTGGTGAGATATTGGTTCGGTTTGGTTGAGATATTGGTTCGATTCGGTTTAACCAATTAAATTAAACAATAATTTAATTTCGGTCGGGTAATACGGGTCGGGTCGGTTTTACGGGTAAGTCAATGAAATAATTAAGTCTTTTCAATGACTAATTAGGTCTTTTCCACTAAGTAAAAAAGGTCTTTTCCACTAAGTAAAAAACAAGCGACTTAATTAGATTACCTATCCTCCAAAACGACCTGTGGAGACGTTGCCTCGAAGAAGACGAGTTATGTGAAAGTTTCCTTAGCAAATTCGGGAATATTCTCCTAACGTGCGCCTTTTTGGAAGATGTAGCGTTGTTCTTTGGTTGCTAACCTACGCGGAAGAAGACGAACGCGGAAGGTTGAATTGACCTGCGATAGTTGGTAACATGCGCTTCTAGAAAGGCTGTGATGTGTTAAGTGCTTGCTAACCTGCGCGGTTATTATACTAGGAAATTTTTCAGTGTTTGCTAGCTAACCTGCGCACTAACGGTGTATATCACAAGAAGAGTGGAGGATACTGATTCTCTTATCCACGCATCTTGTGCAAAATCTAATCTTTAAAGTTTTAAATAAAACGAATCATAATTTTCTTAAAAAAAAAAACATTGCAAAAACAACACATTGTCTTTTCTATATTTTTCATTTAACACCATCATCAAGAAGTAACAATGGCTGAAGCTTTCACCTTCACAAATCTTCATATCCCTTCTTCCTCAAATTACTATGTACATGTTATTTATCACATATATAGTAACATATTATTTTTTTCACAATGTTTATTTAGAAGAAAAAACACTTATAGAAATGTGTCTTGTGTTCTTTGTATAGCCTAAGCAAACTTCAGTGCCAAATCATGGATTCTCTGTAAGTAAATTTTCTCTAAACTAAAGACTTAAAAATTTAAGAATCTCTACTTTATTATATGATACAAAGTGGGGATTAGATGAGAGTGAAAGAGAAGAGAGGAAGAAGCTTAGGTGTAAGAAAGGCATTGCCACATGATATGCCATTAATGGCAGTGATGGTTCAACAAATAGAAGGTATGCGTGATATCATTACAGAGAAACACGTGTGGCATCTTAGTGATAAAGCCATCAAGAATGTCTGTAAGTCACATATTTCTTGTCTAATTAACAGTAAAAGATTTTATCAAGAAAAATAAAAGGAATGTATTTTGTGTTAATGATCTTTGATATGTCAGATATGTTCTACATCATGTTCACTTGTTGGGGATGTTTATACTTTGGTTCTGCAAAGGTTAATGAAACTCAAAAATAGAATCTCTTTATGATACATACATTTGTTACATTGAGATATCTTATAAGTATTTTTTTAAAAATGTTTTTTTTGGGATAAATATAAAAATAGGATCCATTCTATGATTCAGAAGAGTACCGTGGAGATGGTGGTGATGGAACTGGTTATTGGCTCTATGAAACTGTACTTATCTCTCTCACACACTTTTTCTAACATAAAGTTACTTTCGTGTAAGTATATATAATCACAATGTTGTTTATGTGATGTAGCAAGAAGACATAGAAGAGAAAGCAAGAGCAGAGCTATGGCGTGAAGAACTCATTGAAGAAATTGAACAGAAAGTTGGTGGCTTAAGAGAGCTTGAAGAAGTTGTTACTACTAAGTAGCAGTAGTATCAATTGTGAAGATGTTGTTACATATAAAAACAAAACATTATACTGTCTAATACACATATGTTTAAAAACCAATTAAGCTAAACCGGTTTGGTTTTTTCGGTTATAAGGAAGAAAATTGATTGAAACTAAACCGGTTCTGTCTCTCTCTATACAGAGAGCACACAAATTCCGTTGGTCGATGTCTTCTTAAGTTTTACAGCGAAATCAAAGGTTGTCCCTTCGTCTTTTGCTTATGTGAGCTTTCTCTCTGTTCCACCATTAATCTTCCCTTTTTCTCTTTTCTTCTTCTTCGGGTCAAATTCTTGTTTTGGTGCCTTTCTCTTTCTCTTCTTTGTAACTTTGCCTCTTCGGTGCTCATTTCTCATGAATTTGTTTCTCTTGTTTCCACGCAAAAGAACCCATTTTTTCCTCTGTTTCTGCTGCAAAAGACCTTCCTTTTAACCTTCTGTTACAGTTTAATTTTATCCTCTAGAGAGAGAGAGAGAGAGAGTCTCTGTGTCCCATCTTAGACCTCCTCATCTTCATAAAGTTTGAACCTTTAAGACAGATAGAGAGAGGTAATTAATCCCTTGCAAGAAGTAAAACTGGTCATTGAAGTAAGCTTACGAACAAAACAGTTTTTATATTGAAAGTTTCTCTCTTTTTTTTAATGTGATTTTTGATGGTGTTTTTTTGATGTTATAGGAGAAGGATGGGTAGGGTTAAGTTGAAGATAAAAAGACTAGAGAGCGCAACCAACAGGCAAGTTACATACTCCAAGAGAAAAAATGGGATATTGAAGAAAGCCAAAGAGTTATCTATTTTGTGTGATATTGACATTGTCCTTCTTATGTTTTCTCCTACCGGGAAGCCTCTTGTCTTCCATGGAGAACACAGGTCACATTCCTCTTATCCCATTTTTTGGTCTAGAAACTTGTAAAGTTTGTTATGTGGATTTTGGCTAAATCATTTAGCTAGAATGGTGCAAGAATGTGGTTTATGTATGATAATAAATTGTATAACTAGGTGTAACTTGTGACACCCTTTTTGGCTATGGGAGAGATTAGGGACTATTCTGGTTTTCGGACTAGTTTCCTTTCGCTTTCGGTTATAGCTTCTTAGAGATTGTTATCCTATTTCTGAGTCTTGACTTGGTTTTCTTGTGCAGTTGTATTGAAGAGGTTATTTCCAAGTTTGCACAATTAACTCCACAAGAAAGGACAAAAAGGTATGGTAAGCACTATGTTAAAAGTATGGACTACTATCAAATCCTTTTGATTTAATTTGTGTTATGAAACTAAAACAATGTCTCTCTTTTAAATATTATCACAGGAAACTGGAGAGCCTTGAAGTAAAGAAACCGATCATTTCGACATCCTTGTTCTCATCGACTTTTTTGAAACACATAGCTTATTTGTTTTACTCGCTTTACAGGCGTTGAAGAAGACTTTTAAGAAGCTGGATCATGATGTAAATATATACGAGTTTTTAGGAGCAAGGTACTTGTCATGAATTCTTATAGTTAATAACTGTATTTTGTCCATTGTATGCCTCTGAGAAATCTGAGATTTTTGTCTTTCTATATCCTGCAGGAGTCAAACTGTTGAGGTATGAATCGACCATCATCTGTTCTTTAGTTTTCTTCGATATTTTAAACACTCTCCGAGTCAGATTGCTAAAGTCTTTTGTTACCTTTTACTATATGACAGGGTCTAAGTAACCAAGTAGCGATTTACCAAGCTCAGCTTATGGAATGTCATAGGAGGTTGAGGTATGAAAATTTACGGTTTCTTGCTTTATGAAGTTTCACTTCTTGAAATCTAGTTACATTCATATATGTGTCTTCTTCTTCTTCTTCTTATGGTGGCTGTTTTCAGTTGTTGGACGAACATCGATAGAATAGAGAACACAGAGCATCTCAATTTATTGGAAGAATCATTGAGAAAATCTATTGAAAGAATCCAGATTCACAAGGTTTGTTATTAGTATTTTCATCTTATCTAAATCATAAAGGATTAACAAAAAAAAAAATCTAAATCATAAAGACCAAATAAATTTTACTTATGAAAGATGGTTTCATTCATCTTGCAGGAGCATTACAGAAAGAGCCAACTTTTGCCAATAGAATGTACAACTACACAGGTTAACTACAACCATTCATCATTTTTCGTCTCTCTTCAGGACAATGTCTTGACCGGCCAAAGCCTTTTAACTGCAGTTTCACAGTGGGATACAATTGCCTTTGGTGATGGGAGGTAACAATAGTATGCAAGAAGCTCACACCATGTCTTGGCTTCCTGATAACGATAACCAGCAAACAATCTTACCCGGCGATTCTAGTTTTCTTTCTCATAGGTAAAATAGTCTGAAGTCTTAACTCACAGTTGCAAAAGCTTTTCACTTTAAAAAAATGCTCTCTTAGTCATAATACTCTACTGATTTTTAAACAGAGAGATGGATGGGTCGATTCCCGTTTACTCAAACTGTTTCTTTGAGTCTACAAAACCCGAAGACCAGATATGCAGCAATCCGGGACAGACATTTGAGCAGTTAGAGCAACAAGGAAACGGTTGTTTAGGTTTACAACAACTCGGAGATGAATATTCGTATCCTACACCTTTCGGTACTACTTTGAGCATGGAAGAGGATCAAGAGAAGAAGATCAAATCCGAAATGGACTTGAACAACTTTCAACAACAACAACAACAACAAGATCATTCATCAATGTATGATCCAACAGCTAATAATGTTGGCTGCTTTCAAATTCCTCATGACCAGTCCATGTTTGCCAATGATCATCATCAACAACATCAAAACTGGGTTCCAGATCCAATGTTTGGTCAGACTTCTTACAGCCAGGTTTGTGTTTCATTTGAACTATCTATAGCTATATGATCCCACCAAACTGAACATGTCTATGTATCTTGGGTGAACATTGCTTGCAGCAACCGAACTAATTAACTCAAGAGAAGGCTCATGTATGTTACCTATATTCTATGGATGATGACAGGACATGTCTGGACAAGAACTAGTATAATGTCCAATATATATATAGTGTGTCTGTGTGTACATGTATTTGTATGTATGAGAGCTTGCCTCATATACTTATTAGAGAGTTTTTAGGTGTTTTGTGTATAACAGATGTTGTCTAGAAATCATATACTTTTGCAAAATTAATAAATATAATCAAATACATAGTTTTTCTAGTATTTGAGACAACAAAAATGGTTTCTTCTTCTTTTACAAACTTGTTTTTGTTAGTATCAGTCATACTCCAATGTCACAAAACAAAAAGATCAAAACCAACCTTCATTACAATAAGTAACCTTAAGTCAAATATTCCACAGTCTTGGTGCTAATTTTGCAACAGATCAATAGTACACTGATCATCACATGACAGCTTGAAACGACACAGAGGACAAACATGACTTGTCTGAAACCACTTCATGATACATTCATTGTCAAAGTAATGTCCACAAGGCAGAGTCACAACTATTCCTCCATTGTTAAACCCTTCCAAACAAATTACACACTCTTCCAAGCTAATCTTTTTGTATGTTGTTCTCTTCTTCTTTTGTATCTTCTTGTTGTGTATTTTCCTGGTCAAAGACTTAGCCACAAGTTTACTAGCCTGTCTAAACCGGATATTTGTGTCTTGAACCGGTTCTTCAATATGAGAATCACCATCACTATCACCATCTTCATCGCCAAGATCTAACCAAACTTCCAAAGCACAAGTAGGAGAATACTGACTACTTGCGTCACAAGTTACATCATCGACATAGCCAATTAGGTCTAACGACACATGGAGAATGTCGTCGTCGTTGATTTTGGCTTCCAACATGAAATCAATCAGGTCATCTTTGGTTTTACACTCGTCTACGTTGTGATCTTCGATGAAGTCTTTAGCGAGAGACAGTGACGTGAATGTCAAGTTATCGTTTACACCAAAGATCCTTGCGGTGACTCTGATTGTGCCAGCGTCTTCTGGTTCAGGATCGTTATCGATTTCGTGGTAGAAATCATGTTTCATGGTTACTTTATTCAGAGATAGTTCTACGGTTTCTTTTTGTTGGTAGTGTTCGCTCAAAAAATTAGGGCTTAGTTGTATTTATAATAATATAATAATTAATTTAATCAAAATAAGCAATTTCCATTTTCTCTGTCAAAATAAACAATTTCCATTTTTTCACAAAAACAGTACTTATATAATAGTTTCCATTTTTTACCGTCTTTTCTCTTTTTCTTTAATGTGAAATTTATTAGCCAACAAAAAAGACATTTTACAAAGTTGATAACAAAACTAACAAACTATAGTTCATGTTTAAATTAGTACTTGTGTAATAATTAAAGTAGAATACATTACACAAAACATACTCACAAACTAATCAAACCATCATTAGAGAAACCATTCAATAGATACTTTAACTCTTCATCCTCCTTCTCCTCTTGATCCAAGACCATCAAGCAACTATTCTCACTCAAACAAGAAACAAAAGAGCAAGAAGAAGAAGAAGAAGATGATGATGATGATGTGATGGAAGTAGACATGAAACTTCTTCTCTTCCTCTTATGATTAGCCTTGAAACAAGCTTGTCTCAATCTCCTTGTCTTATCCTCAAACTCCATATCCGGAAACTCCTCAATCATTCTCTTCTCCTTCTCTAGCTTCTCCAAAGCCTCTCTTACCTTCTTCGCGCTCTCTTCATCGCCCTCCGCTTTCTCTAGATCCGCCTATATAGTTTACATTAAAATTTTGTAAGAATTGGTTCATATCTCTTAACTTGTTACAACGTCAAGTATACTTAATACACCTTGATATTATTGATGAGATTTTGTAGGCTCATGAGCTTGCGATGAGGCCAACGTTGAATACCGAATTCGCGACATTTCTTCTTGAAAAGAGTTAAACCAATGTTAAGCTCTTTAGCCGCTTGTGTTATTGGCATTTTAAAGTACATTGAGATGGTTCCTTTAGACAATATCTTTGCACCATAACAATCATTACCAAAATCTTCTTCTCTTCCTCTATTTCTCTTCACATTCCCACTTTCTTTCTTTTTCACAAAATCTAAGTCTTTTCTTATATGTTCATCAAACATTGACTCTTCTTCTTCTTCTTCGGTCCAAGAAACAGAACCATACTCGTTAAGTAACTCTAATAAAGTGAATGAAAAAAGTTAGAAATAATGTATGAGAATCTAAATACTTTGCATGTAATAAGTGCATAATATACTTTTAACAAAAAAAAATAAGTATACCTTGATGAGACATGATGGAGATGGGTTCAAGATTAGGTAAAGTCAGATAGCCTGAGGCTGAAGGCAGATAGTAATTAAAATTACCAGAGAAAAGAGTTTCATCTTCAAGTTCAAAGAAAGGATTAGTTAACTCTCTGCATTATAACGAACACACAACAATTAAAAAAAATATTTCAAACAATATAAACATGTCAAAAAAAGCTTATGATATTTAATTTACCTTTGATGAAATGAATGATTTAGAGAAGAAAATGTATTATCTTCTTTGCCAAATACTTCATTATACTCCAACATACTTAACGATTCTACCATCACTAATTATATTATGATCACTGATCAGATATCAGAGAGAGAGCAAGCATATATATGTAAATATATTAAAAGATTTGTGAAAAGAAGATATATATATATATATATATATAAGTGAAGTTAAAAACTTTACTTGACGGCTAAATTGATTGCTCTATAAATTTGGAGTTACGAGGTAGATAGAAATGATTAATGCTAATAAATTGCTAATAAGAGTGACGTTTTTTTAGGATTGGTTAATACAAAATTAAAAATATTTTAAAAATCTTTAAAATCTCTGCATGCAACATGCATATGATTATTGAGTTGATGATGGATATTATCTCTTGGCCGTTTTCTCATGTTCCAAAAAATTTGCCAGAAGATAAATAATCCCTACGATTTTTTATGTCATATTCCACACGCTTCTAACAATCATGATTTTATGATAATTAAACGACCAAATCCAATTATGGTTATAATTATAATAAGAATTATTTTAGTATACAAATCTTCAGTTGATATATGTAATCTAGATCATACAATTTAATATTTCTTAACCGCTTCTAGCAAAGTATTATCATACTTAGCTCCATTTCGCCTTCGAACCTCGCCATCATGGAATTAACATGCGGCTGCAATGTTTGAATAATCAACTCACTTTATGATCGGTGACACCGTGATTATCAAAAAAAAAAAAAAAAAAAAAATTTAATATTTCTTGTAATTACGCCTTTTAGTGAGTAAGTTTATATTAAAACAAACACTACTTCTGATTATTTGTAATCAGTTATGATACAAGATGTAACGTGTGTTGCCAATTAAAAATTTAATTGTTAACTAACAGTAATCTTTGTTTCGGTTTAAGAGTAACCGTTACGGTTAATATGATAAATGGCTGCGTGTAATTAATTTGTATTCAGGTGATTATTGTAGTAGTTTAAATGCCCATTTATAAAATACTTAATTTTGTTCACAAGATTTTTGTATAAACGGCATCGTTTTGTTATAAGTTACTGAATACTTGTAGAGATTTTCTGTAAATAACAGATTTTGGTAGACAGATTTTCAAAAATACAACAAAAAATAATTTTCAACGATATTACACATTAAAGCAGGACTCATACTAATAAGATAGTAAGTAACTGTTACAGTAAAATAACTAAAATGTATTTTCACCCATAAGCTTCTCTTATCTTGTCTGTTGTCATAAGACATTTTCTTGCTTAAAGTTAAAGACTTACTCAGCACACAAACATCACACATTCTGTAACAGAAGACATGTAAGCAAATGTGGTTTATCAAGAACCTTCCTCTCATCATTCCTCACCATTTTCTTCTTCATCTTCATCTTCATCATCATCATCATCAAAATCCTCTTCATCCGCATCCTACAAAGATACAATTTACAAAAATCTTCAAGTATGCTTTAAACAAAGTTAAGTTTGGTATATGAAAAGGTTAAAAGATTACATTGTTGAAGTAGGTGAGAGGGTTGGGCCATAAATCTTCCTTGATGATATCAGCAACCTCCTACAAGAGAATTCCTCTTGAGTTTAAAATGGGCTACACATAAGATTGTTACTCTTACGAAAAGTCGTGAGATTCATTACCTCATCTTGAAGCTCTAACACAACGTCCTCCTTGTCTTCAGCATCGATAAACCATGTAAAGAAACTGAAAAGACAGTCACAAAGTGGAGTCAATAGACATGTCATTGCTGTTGAATTACTTGATGAGGAGATGAATTATACCTCTCTTCAGGTAATGCGCGTTTGTTACCGTTCTTCTCGTGACTCACTCCATTTGCTAAACCCTTTATAGTTAAGAAACACAGTTAAAAATATTTCAAGAGAGTGATAATTCAAGTAATAAACTAATTTTGAGCGATATATATATATAGCCAATTACTTTGCCCTCTTTCCACTTGATAGGCGTGGCTGTGACTTTTGTTGTGCCTTCTTCGAGGAAGGTAAAGGTCTTTGTTAGTTTTCCATCTTCAAAATAGGGGTTGGTATTGAAGTGCTGTAGTTCACAGTTTAACATCAATCAGTATACTACGAAACCAAAAAAATGTATGATTGGCTTTCGAAAAAAATGTATGATTGGCTTTACAAAGGTGATCGAGAAACCAGATTTCACATCTTTAGCATCCTCAACATCCAGAGAGCTAAGATATTTGAAAATCTACCAAAACATAAAACATAATCAAAACATAAAACATAATCAAAACATGACTACAATCTAAAAATGAAAGACAAGAATGATTTTAAGGTAAAACACAAACCTTTTGGTCTTCTTCAGTCAAAAGTTCACCAAGAGCAGGGTGGCTCAAGAACTACAAAAACAACACAAGATTCCCAAAATTAGACCACGAATTGTCTTCTAAACACTAAATTAAAAGACAGAAACACAGAGAGACTATCTCACAGCGGTTAGCCAGAAATCAGGGATGGCTTTAATGATATCGTTACGCTTGTCGTAAACAGGCTTCCTTATCTCATTATACTTCTGCTCCACTTCCAACACTTCATCACTAGCCTTCTCATTTATCTATATAGCAACCAACAAAAACATACAAAAGAGAACAAAACAATATCATTGAGATAGATTCAACACAATGTAAAGTATCATCCATAGAAACCATTTCAAAGACACAGCAACAACAACAACAACAAAGATCACACAATAAAGACACAGACTTTACACAAAATTCACTTCACAATACCCAAAGCAATAAATGAACATGGGCAAAACGAAATTACGAAGCTTTCTTTCTTTTGAATAGAATCTAACCTTCTCGAGATCGTCTTGGATCTCTTGAAGCTTAACGATTGATAGGACAAGCTCTCCATCGATTTGCTCTGCGTTCTCTTCTTCGATTTTCGCCTTCTTACTCTTATCAGCCACCATTTTTTACTTTTCAAATTCAGTCGCAAAACCCTAATCGCTAAATAACGCAGAGGATTTGATTCCTCTTTCTTCTTCGTTGCCGCTAAAACCCAACACAATCTCTCGACGTATATGTTGGTCAGACGACGACGAGGCGTGAAGATAGTTGTAAAATTTGATTTAGGGTTTTAAGGGGTTTTATTGACCAATAAGATAACGTCGTCATGTTAGGCTTCGAAGGGTAGTTTTGTCAATTTCATAAAGTCGGTTTAGTTGAGATATTTTCATGGGCTTTAAATGGGCTTTTTAAATGAGCTTTTACGAGCTCGTGGGCTGATGTGCTTCTCAAAGAATATCGAAAATAATATGTTTTTTTTTTATTTAAAATATTTTGTGATTTATCCATGTAAATAAGATGTGGACAATGTCATGGGCGAACCCACTTGATGACTTGGGGTGTCACATGACCCACCAAATTTTTTTTTTTTTTGTTAATTTATATACTAAGTTTTTTTTGTTATCACTTAATAGAAAATTTGAACCTCGAAATACAATTTGTCCGGTCCATTTATTTTTTTTGACCCATCAAACTATTGTTAAAAAGTTAGACATAACATAAATACAATTAACTTTACTAATAGAAATCATATTAGGTTTTGATTTTGCCTGTCGCTACCGCAACGGTTGAGAGATGTTTTTCACCCATGAAGATTGTGAAGACACATCGACGTAATCGTATTGGTGATCAATTTTTGAATGATTGTCTAGTTTGTTTTATCGAAAAAGATATATTCAAAACCATTATAAATGATAACGTGATAGAAATATTTCAAAAAATGAAAGAACGTAGAATAATTTTGTAAATATTATTTATTTATTTTAATAACAATATTTAATTTTTTTATTATATATTGAACCTGGTAAAAAAAGTTTCTAGGTTCGCCACTGGACAATGTTATGACAAGTGTTATATGGAAGTCGAACAAAGAGGTAAATAATTGATACCAAAGGAATAGATTGGTATTTATTATTATGCTTATTGTTGAGTAATAAATAGGTTGAAAGATTGGGTTTAATTAAAATGGATTTTCAATTCCAACAAATATATATATATATATATGTCACGCATTCAAGTATATATTGCCATGAAGCATTTTGTTTAGCTTTTCTTATAATTTCATTTTAGTCCCATTTCTTAGCAAAGTATAGAACCGTTTATTAATGTGTGACATATGGGGCCGTTATTTCACCATTTTTAGTTACCACAAAACAAACTTATATGGGTAAAAGAAATGTCTATAGTTTCACAAAATTGTCACGTATTTTACTCCAAAAAGAGTATTTTTTAAATGGTTTTTTATTTTAAGATCATAAAGATAGATAACTTGAGTGGTTTTTCCAACAAATTCGAGTGGCCACCTAGATGAGAGCATAAGTAGCAAATGTATTGTTTTGGTGGTATATATTGGTAACAAACATACTTTGTAATAGTAATGTATATATAGAAAATGGGGATATTTTTTAAAATACATGAACCTAAACGATTTGATAACATGATTTGAAATGTGGGCCAATATGTGTTACAAATTACTTTAACATAAGCATCAAAAAATCATGATTAATTCACACACACACATATATATATTTTCGATTTTTTTGTGTGTGTATAATGGTGGGTCGAATATTAAAGAGAAAGAGACAAAGGGAAGAACATAGTATTATTGGTACTTGTATGTGCACTTATTTCATTTTGTAGTAACGTGAACGTGGAATTGTCAAAAAAAAAATAGTAACGTGAACGTGGTAAAAAGATAAGACCCATTTTAAAAAAAATATATATATATATGTATCCGCTTAAAAAAATTAGCATATAAATGTAAACTATAATATCTTAAACAAATGTGACTAGCTTAATCAAATACTATATATGAGTTTATATAGATTGAAGATTCTTACATATATATACATACAAAGACACATATATTTGATATATATATATATATATAACATTCAATGACATCGAGATTGAAGAATCAATAACCATATACACAAAAATTACAACAATCATTAGATTAAATCCAAACCATATATTTAAATATTTCATATTTTTCATATTCGTTAATTAGTTGATTTCAATTAGCTAGGAGGAGAATACTCACAAACAACTTCCGTTTCAACTTCTCTCCGGTGAAAATTCCGGTGACATCCACAAGCGGCGCAAGTCAAAGCATCATCACTTCCTTGGCCGTTGGTGGCCGCCATAAACTCACGGCAACCGTCAACGGCGTAACCGCCGATATTAGCGGCGTGATTCTTTTGACACTCTACGTAACGGACGTTGCTCAATGAAGAAGTCGTTGTAGTGTTTGAGCTTTTTCTCTGTTTTATCACTACTTGCCTCTTCTTCATCTCCAAGAAATAAAATTCAAAACCTAAATTAAAAAAAAACTAATTTTATTTTTTTTCTTATAATTGTTTCGTTTTTTTAAAGGGGGAAATGATCAAATATATACTTTTTTTGTTTTTGGATACGAAATAAAAGGGTACTTGCAAAATGGAAATGTATAAATAGGGGTTGTTGAGTGTTGAGGCGTTGACTATATCTTTACACTATTAGACGCATTTGACCGTAGCGTTTGTTTAGTTGTATATATACCAACGCATTTTTGAAAAAGTCGTTATAAAATAAAATTTATCTATATTGGAAATTATCTATATATGGTAGGACAAAGACAATGACAAAATAAGATGAATAAGGGTAAATATATGTTTCGGAATATGAAAGAAGTACAACATAAATAATTTTTTTTTAACAAAAAGAAAGTACAACATGATGGATACTATAGCTAGTGATCTATTATGTTTTACATGCAAATCATTTTTTTTTTGCTATTTATGATTGAACTAGGATTTTTACCCAATATAATTTGTAAAAATAAAATAATTGATTGTTTTTTTAACTTATAAGAGGATATATCAGTTTCAAAAATCATGGAATAGTAGGTAGTTTTTGAAGAGAAAATTTAGAGATTTGTTAATTGTTTTGATTTTTTGGTTTTTTTTTTTTGTATTCTCTCACCCAAATTATTTGTTTAATTTATTTTTTAAAAAGGAGATATAGAAGCACAAGCCACATGACAAAATTTGAAAAAAAACGTGGCTAGACAAAAAAACGGCAATAATATAAGAGATAAAAATCTTTAAAGACTTCTAATACATATTTAAATATTTTAAATACATCATGCAATTATAAATAAGTAATGATAATATTCATAAATATCGACATGAGCGAATCTAGTCGTTGTCAGACTATTTAGACTAAAATTCAAAATTTTAAAATAATAACACAGAAGAAACTAATTAAGCAACCAGCCTAATACTTAACGATATTTTCACGTGCATTTGTTTGCAGATTTTGAATAAAAGAGTGTAATATTTATAGTTCGCTTAAAAAACAATTTTATTAAAACTTTTGTTTGAATGGTAGCCACTAGGGTCGGATCATGAAATAAATAAGTAATTGAATAAACAAATTAAATGCGAATCCGAGTCACTCCAAGAGACATGCTCCCACAAGCTATAGACATTGACAGATTGTTTTGAGTATAATCGCATTATAATCAAATCACATTTTTTTTAATTTATTATAGTGGACTTCCATTCACGTCCTAACATATGGTATAAAACAATATTTATTTTTTTTAATATTAATATATTGTTTTATTAAAGAGAACTAATCAGTGGGGTCAAAGTAATTAAGTAAGTTTATAGCAACAACGAAAGTGGAATATATGAATAATTCAGAGATAAGTGTAATTAACATTAACACATGTAGATGATGTCATAATAATGGTAATAATATATACGTAAAGTCAACGACCCTTTAGGTTTATTTTGTTTTTGAAAAATTCAACAAAACCTGCTGCACAACCTATAAGAAATTTCAAATATGTTTCAAAAGTTAAATGATTGATGTTTTAAAAAAAAAAAATCATATTAAACATTATCTTGCGAAAGTATCTATCAACTATCTATGTCTAAATGTTTTTTCAATGTCTCACGCATATAAGTATATGTTTAATTTAGTGTTTTATTTTATCATTTCGAGAGAGAGGAGATGATCTTAATTAAATATTTGTGTGCGAAGACTCCTCTTTGTTTCTCACCAACCGTGCCCTACTCGTGATTTTGCCAACCCAGATTCTTGTAACCCCAAAATAATTTGAATTAAATTTTATTTAATTGTATTTTTGTAGTATTATATACACACTCATACTATTACTTGCATATAATATATAGTTCGAAGGGTTTATTAAATCTACTCCACTTTTTATCCTAACTTCTTTTCTTATTTGTTTGTGATGGTCATTTACATTTGAGAGAATCACAAAACTACATCATTTGAATTACATTTCACAAAACTACACCATTTTCAAAATACTATACAAAACTACACCTAAACACTCAAAATTAAATTCAAATAAACTCTACCCAAACAATCCTACCCCCTTAATACTATACCCTAAACACTAATTAGCGAACCAAAATGAAATTTTTTTAATTTTGGTAATATTTTAAAGGTTAAATCAAGCTTTTAAAATTTTGAAAGGATGTAAATATGTGAAAATATTAAATTAGGAGTAGTTTTGTGAAAAATGGGTTGAAAGGGTGTAGATTTGTGAATTCCTCTTTACCATTTCCTCCAAATTATTATATCACATTAGAAAAATAAGCTTTTTAACAATGTTTGTACTATTACGAGAAAAAAACATGTCCCAACTTCCAATAGTTTTTTAAATATCAAATAAATTATATTATATACGATAGCCGTCAATAATAAAAGATTTAAGAAAAAACTCACTCAAAGTTTGTTTATTTAAGATAATAAAAGTAACATAGGATAAACACAGAAAATGAAATCCCCACAAAATAAAACAAATCAGTGATATACATTCTAAACACAAACACAAATACATACTCTTTAACTATATAGAGAAATGATAAAACATTGTAGAGCAAGAACACATCAAAGGCTTTAACTTTCATTAACCAGATGAACTATCATCTCTTCCACTCTACATGACTTGTCTTCCCTGCAAAACCCAAAACAATTCCAACAAAACATACTTGAGAGGAAACACATAATCACTACATACACATTTTCTTGTGAAAACGTTTGGTTTTGTATAGGACACTAACCATTGCTAAGAAGAGGTTTCTCTGTCTTCTTCGCGGTCTTGCCACCCGAGTTTGAGACTCTTGCGGTTTTAGGAGAATCAGAAGTGACTCTTGCGTTATTACCCGAAGATGGCAGCGAGTAACGTCTAGTGGCTGCTGCTTTCTCACCTCCTTGTTGCTTAGGGGAAGAAGAGCCTTGTAGCCTCAGCTTTGCGTTCGCGGATTTGGTGGCTTGCATATAGCTCGGTATCCTCGGGCTACTAGTTTGATTCCCGTTACTACTCTCTTGACACTCCGCGGTTTGAGTAACTGAAGAACCTTTTCTCCCGGTTTTATGATTCTCCTTACCAGCTGAACTATCCTTGTTGCTTTGTTTGGGAGTTCTCTCTTCTTTCTCGTCTTCTTTTTCCTCGGCCATTACATCATCTTCGGTCTTTTCGATTTGGTTGACCAATGCAACATCAAGTGATTCATTGGTCTCTAATGGTCCATGAGTGTGTGTTACCTCCTCAGGCTCTTCCAGCACAGTCTCAGCCATTTCATACTTCTTCTCTTCAGCATAGGCATCCACAGGCTCCTCTAAAGCCGGATTTGGATTCTCGATCTCATTCTCTATAACGGGTTGAGGTTGGATAGAGTTTTCAACCACAGGATTGTGTACTTTCCTCAAGCCGCGTTTCACTTTTTCTAGATCAACTTGAGGGTTCTCTGCTACTGCTGCTGTTTCTACGGATTGGCTTGTTGAAAGTTTCCGGAAGCTGCGTTTTGGTTTCTCAAACTCGAATGGTGTCTGTGCAGCCGAGGCATTGTCGAGATTTGGAGTAGGGGATTTTCGAACACTCTTCTTCGGTCTAGCGAAATCGCCCTGATCAGCTATCTGAGAATTACCAGCAAACTTCTTCTGAGTTTTCCTGACTGATGTTTTCTTAGGTTGAGGAACTGGTTTCCAGAAGCAAGAAGCCGACCAGTTCTCTAACCAGATTCTATTGGAAGAATCATTGTCGAGGTGTACAGGCATCACGTTTGGCGATGAAGCTAGAAGCTGATGAAGAAAGACAAACATCACTATTATCCACCAAGATCTTATCAACTCCTATGGCTATAATAGCCAAAAGAAACATACCTTCTGAGCAAAAGCATTTGCAGTTAGCTTCTTGATTCCCAGGTAAGTGTGTGTATCAACAACGGAGTCTTTAGGGAGTTTATTCTCCTATAAGACACAACCAAAATATAGTTGCAGAAATATAATCAAGAGCTATTCAGCAACGGGAAATCAAAATCACAGGGTAAGTGTGTGATTAGCATTACCAAATGCTGATGACTTAAACGGCATTTCCTATGAACTTCAACTCCAATATCAGAAGATCTGATCTCTCTTCCTCGAGCAAGTGCTTGCAATCTGACAATTCCCATAACACAGCACAGTGTAGAAACAGCTTGCCTTCTAACCATGTGACCACGGATAAGGGCCTGTAGTCTTATTATACCTTTTAATGCCCAGAAAGCACGCCGAGCCTTCACATAGATAGCATCGGTTAGTATACAAAAAAAGACAACAAGATCTGTAAATCAAGAGCTTAGAAGTGTTACCAAGTAGCCTCTAAAGGCAGCCTGGACAGTTGCCGCTGCAATCTCTTGCTGAATTTTCTCTGATTCGGATAGCGAATCATCAGGGACAAGAGTAGCGTTTGGAGAATCTGTTGGATGAGCCTCAGGAAGTTGAATCTCGTTGTCTGAATCCTCTTGGTGTTCTATATTCTGCGTCTCTACCATACCACCGGTGTAAACTGTTGCATTTTCAAAGGATGGAAGATCCGCCACCACATCGGATTCTTCAATCTTTGAAACAACAACTACCTCTTTCCCATTCACAACTCTCTGCGCGTGACAACCATAACCATTAGACACAGACAACAAAAAGAGAGAGAGGAGACCAAAAAGTGATACCATAGACACCAGTAGAATATTACCTCCTTGTCTTTAGAACCACTAGATTTAGATGGTTTCTTTCCAAGTAATACACTTTTTAACCACCTTGCAGGCTTTCCCATGTTGTCTACAGACACCAAAATTCAAAACACCTGCAATTTATCCAAGCAATCACAACAGATTAAATATAAAGCAATAACAAAAAAGACTATAACACAACACTTTCATCAGCAAAGTTTGCAATTTGTTTATAAAACAATGTAGTAAAGATCCAAAAATCAGAATCACAGTCAGACTAAAAAAAATCATTCTTTCATGAGCTAAAGATAGAAACTTTTGTATAAAAGTAAGATTAAGCAATAGATCACAATCATTACGCAATGAAATCAAACAATAAACAGAAACAAAACACAATGATTACATTAAAGATTATAAATAAACTCCAGATCTGGAACTCACCTTGCAAGTAAATGAACCTGATCTCAAAATCAACAGTGATAACTAAGAAAAAGGACTAATTTTTTTATTAGAGATCTTTGATTTTTGTTTTGAAAAGAAGAGAAAGAAAACTAACAATCTCGAGAAATGTCGGTTTCAAAGGTTAGAACACATGTCGGATCTCATGTCTGAATCCGACAACAAACTATAGAAAAAGACAACATTACCTTGAAATGGATTCAATGGCAGGATTAGCTAAAGATGCTCTCCATTTGTAATCTAAAGCATCGGTGAGGCTCTTTGTTAGTAGTTTCAGTGACCACGAAGAGAGAGAGAGAGAGAGAGAGAGAGAGAGATGAAATATTTATTTCTATTTTTTTTTTATAAACTAAGAACCGTTCTTTCTCAGCCGTTAGATATTTACTTTTTAGGTAAAACAGAGAGGAAAATAAAAATCGAAACTTTTTGTGGGAAAATAATAAGAGAGAAAAGTAAAGAAGGTAGTCCCCAGATTTGTAGTTTACTTCGGGAACAAAGTGTAACAACAACTCTGCTGCGTAACTAATAAGCATCTCTGACTCCATAACTACCTCCTTGCCCTTCTTCTTCAACACATTTTTTGATGATCATTTATCAATCTTCTGATAAAGTTGTCTCCTTTGCATGTCCATGTATGTGCTTCCTTCTTCACATAGATACTTAGAGAAGCTTAAGAACAAAGCAATATAGCTTTGATTCCATGGAAGAATCTAGTTAAGCAAAAGGGAGGGGAAGTTGACCCCATGATACTTTCAAAATTTAGTGTAAGTTGTTTAAGAAATACAAAAGGCATTGGAGTACATTTTCTAAAAGTGAAAACAGAGTTTGCATTAAAGGGACTTGAAGAACTGCGAGAAAAGACTAGTTTTGGGCAGCTCCAAGTTTCAAACTTCCAACCACATTAGCCACAAAACAGCAAAGTTTCGATTCCGAAGCTAAACCATCTGCTACTCTCTCAATAGACTTTAGCTCTTCGTGCAAATCCGAGTGCAGAACCAAGGTAGAGAAACTCTCGTCGATAATAAGCCCCAAACACTTGGTTATGTTTTCGAGTTTGGGAACCCAGTCGCAGAGGTTCAAGCCGAGCGTGGAGGCGGCTTTAGGGCATGGACCAGCTTGAGGGAACCTCTCGTACTTCTTCATCCATTGAGAGAGGTATCGAATGAAGCTCCTCGTCTCGTTCCCGTTCAACTTACTAACCGCAGATGAAAACATGACTTCATCAACATTAGCCGAAGCTAACAAGTAATGCAGGCAAAGCTCGGAAGTTGAGAACCCGTCGTGAGCAACCATCAGCAAAACCGAAGCCTTTTCAGCGACTTTCAACTTCTTTGACGATAACTCTGCGTCGCTCACCTTTTCGATAGCCAACAAAGCCTGACTGTCCCATTCTTTTCTTACCTTAACCATACCGCTAATAGCTTCCTTTGACGGGCAAAGAAAATACCTCAAGATCATAAGCAGCTCATCTGCCCCAAGTTCAGAAGCTTGTCTCATCACAACGCAGAGCAAATCAGACCGGTGCTTCTCGACAAGGTTACTAACTAAGTAAGAGTTCAAAGAATGATCAACCAACGAGTTTGTAATCAAGGTTTCGACTAAATCCCACATCTCTAGACGAATACAACTTTTCAAAACTAAACCAGACACATCTCTACCCATCAAAAACCATGTCTTCTCCACCATTGTCTGTAGGCAAGCTTGGCCCCAAACTGAGACAGCAACATCTGAACCCATCAGAAGCTCAGTGTTCTTCACCATATCCTTAAACTCTCCGTTCCCTGCCTCCAAAACCCCAGCTTTCTCGCCGATTTTCTCAAGAAACTGCTTCAACATGTTCACAAACTCAACTTTATCGAACTTGTTGGTATCTTTCAGCTTCCTTTTCAGCTTAGTCGAGAAGCTTTGACCCAATTCGATGACTTGTGCATCGATTCTGGAGATCTCCCACCCAGATATTGGATTGATAAGGAGACCAGGACTAACGTTCTCTAGCTTAGGCTTCACATTCGCGAAGATACCGTCGTAGCTAAGAGGGAAAGGATAATCCGATATCGAATCGACTCGTTCCTGAGTCGCTACTGCCTTGGAGATAGCTTCGAGCAGTGTCATCGCGAAGAACAAGAAAGAATCAAACTTTATTCAATATCTGTGATAACAAAGAGAAACCCATTAACACAAAACCATAAATCTCGTGGATTGTGCAGACAAAGACGAACACAAGAGTTTCATTGAGATTACACACAAACAACAATCGTTTAATGATAGATGTAATGAAGTTTTTTTACCTTGAGGAGGAGAGTATAAGCAGCTGAAGCAAAATCTTTCGGATTGTGTAGAGAGAGAGTTTACGAATCGCCAAAGCTTGATTTGTGAGGTTAAACAGAAAGATAAAAAGATGCAAGCACAGAGAAGGCAAGCAATTAGGGCTTTTAGGGTTTTGTAAAGGAGAACAGTTTCTTCTGCAATTTTCCCAATATACCCCTGTATTTTGTGTATAATTGTAGAAAATGCTTCAGTTTTTAAAAATTGATTTGTAAAACCAATTTTTTTAGTGGATTTAGATTTTTAGGCATGTGTGTATAAACCCCATAGAAGAATGGTTTGGGCTCGGCCCAATAATTTTTCTTGCCAATATTTACACCCTCTAAATATATTTATATTTTTTTTGTATATTCTTATGAGTTTGTAGAATCATTTGTTTTTGTGATGACGATGTTTAAAATGATTTAACATCACATTATCATCTTAAAATCACTCAATATTTAGTTTATTTCATTTTGTTGTTTAGTACAATCAATTCAATTTACATGTCTTAATGAAATCTCGAAATGTTAAGTCCTCTTTTTTTGGAGTTCACTAAGTCACCATGTCTTAGTGATCTCTCTTTATAAAATTGCTTTTGTATAATTTGGTGTGACAATGGTGCAAATAAAAGTGATATTGTTCAAGCAAAATAAATTTAAAATGTTCTTTTAGCTGATATTATATGTCTTCTATTTTCTAACCAAAAAGATAAGCCTTTTAAACCGACAAAGTGGTCAATGAAACACTTGAGACTTGACGTACATTATGATCCAAAGCTGACATATATTTCCACCTTCACAAAACAAAATTATAACTAATTTGACAACAAAAGCTAACTATTAATAGGCACCAAAACAAAATATTTCTTTTACTATTTAGAACATATCCAATGTAATGGGATCATATCAGTGGTGGTAATGGAAAATTGTTTTCAGAACATGATTGGTTTCTTATAAATGTAATTTTGAGCTAATCCAATCGAAAGATTATTTATTTATTTTTATTATGGTTTTATCTTTTTTAATCTAAACTTTTTTTTTATCCAAATCTCCTTTTTGCATTTCCTCCTCTCAATCAGTCATATTCTCATCTAGTTGTTCTCACACTCATATCTCACTATAAAATTAAATGCTTTATTCCTCCAGCAATTATTAAATGTAACCTTTTTATTATGAAATTATTATAAATATTCTTTTACCCATCACTTGAAAAAAATGCAAACATACTTTTGAGATGAGACTTAATATGCTTTTGTTCTCCAAATTAAAACAAAATACAATGGGCATGCACTTGTGGCTGTTATAGATAGTCCAAGATAAATATTAATTCTTTAATCTTACAACATAGAGATATATTAACATGGACCATAGTAGGATTATATTCTAAAATAGCTGCGGAAAATTACTTTGCTCACTATATAAAAATATAATTAATTTCCCTCTGTTTGAGGCTCATATTAACGAAAATTATTTGTTTCTTTTCTGTGGTCAAACGCCAATGATTGTGAGAAAAAAAAGTTATGAGAAAAAAAAGTAACAAGAAAGTTCTTTTTTCATGGTATTTGAATTTTTAAAAATATAGTTTTGCCACTTTTATTTGTTTCCAACATAAAAAGTAAGTGGCATTGAATAGTGTGTCACTCGATGTATTGTCAATGTAGGTTTCTTAGATAACTTTTTTTCCTTTTTTGTTTGTTCATTCTATTTTTAATAATACATGTTGGATGAGAATTGACTAGTAAAGCATACATTCGTTGTAAAAGATGAATTATTTAACCTAAAGAGAATATTACACAATTCATTTTAATAATAACAAAAGATAAATTAAAATAAGTTATATCCGAACTTTATACTATTTGTTCTTTTACAACAAAATGAATAATGAATGTGCTTTTGTTGACAAATAAAATACTAACTAAATATGAATTATCAACTCCGGTCCTCTCCTTTCTATAAAGTGGAGTCTTATTAACTCAAATTAATTCCTAATCAAGCACTATGGTTTTGTTAGTATAATAGTCAAATTAACTTTCTGATTTTTATAATGAAATCCTTCACATTTCCCACTAGTATATATACGCACAAACACACACATAACTTTACACACATTTAGTGAGAGCATAGGAGAGAGTGAGAGAAATTAAAATAGTAATGGAGATTGAGAAAACAGAGAAGAACATAATAGATGAAGAGGATGATGAGTCTAAGATAATCTATAGAGGATGGAAAGTCATGCCCTTTATTATTGGTACTAATTGATCCATATCATTTCTTGAAATTTGTATTTAGTTAAAACTCTAATTTCGAAAATAAACAAGAAAGTGATTTAAAAGAACACAAGACTTTCCACACAAACTATTTTTTTGGTGAAATAGTATTATAACTTTACAATAATCTTTTTGCGAATATATTATTGTACATATTTATTTATTCACTTAAAAAGAGTCTTGCCTTAGTAACTAGTTTGTTTTTGTTTTTATTTGTTTTGAGTTTTACCTTGTTTTATATATCTTGTTTGCTTTGTGTTGTTGGTTAAGTTTATATTATTATACAGAAAGTTTTATTTGTGATTATAATATTTTTGATGTTGGAAAGATCTAAGAAAGTAAAGAAAAACAGAGGACTTTAGAAACATAAGTACCTTATGTTCTGTTTTTTTTAAAATTAATTACTTAGGAAACGAGACATTCGAGAAGCTAGGTATAGTTGGGAGTTCATCGAATCTGATTATATACCTAACAACGGTTTTCAATATGAAAAGCATCACGGCGGCGACCGTCGTCAACATCTACGGCGGCACAAGCAACTTCGGCACCATCATCGCCGCTTTCCTTTGTGACTCTTACTTCGGCCGCTACAAAACCCTATCTATCGCTATGATCGCTTGCTTCCTCGTAATAAAAAAACCTAAACCAACACTTTTAAAAACACACTTAATCTTGATGTTTGTGTCTTAAAGTAATGATCTTTTTTTCATTTTATATAAGGGTTCGGTTGCGATGGATCTAACGGCTGTGATTAATCAACTACATCCATCTAAATGCTCAAAAGATATAGGAAGCGTGTGCAAGGGGCCATCTTTATGTCAGATAATGTTTCTTGGTGGAGCAATGGCTTTGCTTGTGATCGGAGCCGGTGGTATTAGGCCGTGTAATCTTCCTTTCGGTGCTGATCAGTTCGATCCAAAGACGAAGAAAGGCAAAAGAGGAATCGAAAGTTTCTTTAATTGGTATTTCTTCACCTTCACGTTTGCTCAAATGGTGTCGTTGACGCTTATAGTCTATGTTCAATCAAATGTGAGCTGGAGTATTGGTTTAGCTATACCGGCTATTCTTATGTTACTTGGTTGTATCATCTTCTTTGCTGGCTCTAAGCTTTATGTCAAGGTTAAAGCTAGTGGTAGTCCTATTCACTGCATAACTCGTGTCATCGTTGTCGCGGTTAAGAAGAGCCGGTTAAAGTTAGTTGGTTCGTCTTCTGAAGGGCTTTACAACTATATTGGGAAGGACTTCAAGAACTCCGAACTGAGCCATACAGAGCAGTTCAGGTACTAAAAACGCCGCCTTTAGGGTTTCTTGTGGGACAAGTCAGAACTGTTGATTTTAGGGTTTTATTGATTTCTTAGGTTTCTTGACAAAGCGGCAATTCAAACACCAGAGGATAAGGTGAACTTAGATGGGTCTGCGGCGGATCCGTGGAAGCTCTGTAGTATGCAGCAAGTGGAGGAAGTGAAATGCGTAATCCGGGTCCTACCGGTTTGGCTCTCTGCTGCGTTGTTCTACTTAGCTTACATTCAACAAACAACTTACACAATCTTTCAGTCTCTACAATCCGATAGACGCCTTGGCTCAGGAGGTTTTCAGATACCGGCAGCGACTTATACGGTCTTCTTGATGCTTGGAATGACAATATTCATACCAATCTATGACCGCGTCATTGTACCTTTCCTTGTAAAGTATACAGGCAGAGACGGCGGCATCACACAGCTACAAAGAATAGGAGGTGGAATGGTTCTTTGCATCACAAGTATGATGGTCTCCGCAAGTGTAGAGCAACACCGAAGAACGGTAGCTATCACAAAGCCGACATTAGGGTTTATGCCGCGGAAAGGAGCAATATCTTCGATGTCCGGCATGTGGCTGATTCCTCAGCTAGTACTAATGGGTATCGCGGACGCTCTAGCCGGTGTTGGACAAATGGAGTTTTACTACAAACAGTTTCCGGAAAACATGAGGAGTTTCGCGGGTTCTATCTATTATTGCGGAATTGGATTGGCTAGCTACCTTAGCAGCTTTTTGCTATCCGCGGTGCACGATTTAACCGAGGGATCTTCTGGCGGAAACTGGCTGCCCGAAGATCTAAACAAAGGAAGGCTTGAGTATTTCTACTACTTGGTTGCTGGTACGATGACTCTAAACTTTGGTTATTTCTTGTTAGTCTCATATTGGTACCGTTACAAAGATGTCGTGGCTAAGGACAAAGTGTCTTCTGATGAGTTTGATAAGGTTTCAGTGTAATATAGATCTTTTACTTTTTGACTCTTTTGGTTGTGATTTGGGCTTTGTGACAATAAAGATGCAATCTTTGAACAAAACATTGCATACAAATTACAATCTAACATGTTTTATACATGTAACTATGTAAGGGGCCATAGCTTTTATGACTTGTGAATATAGTTCTTGCATTACACAACATTGTTGTATCATGCCACATCCACACTATATGTTGTGTGGTTGTATCTTTGTTTGGTGTATTTATATATTATGTAAATACAAGTAATATACAAGCCAAATTCATTATAAGTTAATTCTAAATTTTATTAGACAATATTTTTTTAAAAAAACTAATGAAATTAAAGAACTTGGAACCAAAGATGTGGCGAATTAAAGAAAAGAGAAATAATACCTAAAGAATCATGCAAATGTAATTTAAGAAAGATGAAAGCATATTCATGCCTTTCTTGCCACACACGCTTCTTATACCTTCAAACCCATTTTGCCTAACACCTTCCTTCTTCCCACCACTCCCCTTTTGTATATATTATTTACTTAATATCTCATTCTTGTAAATATATTATTTTTTGTTATAATAACCATCCTTTTTTATAATTTTTGTTTTTTTAATACTAAAATGGTGAGATCTTGCTCTTCAAAATCAAAGAATCCTTGGACAAACGAAGAAGATACATCCCAAAAATTTGTGTTTGCATCTGCCTCCAAAAATGGATCTACAACTCCTAAAAAAATAGGTTAAATAAAAACATTTCTCTATTATTTTTTTTTATTCATTTGATGTCAATATGATATTTGTTATTTTTGAAACACTAATTTATGAATAGGACTTAGAAGATGTGGGAAGAGTTGCAGAGTAAGAAAGACAGATCAATCAAGAACAAATCAAGAAAGCTTCACTGCTGAAGAAGAAGATCTGATCATCAAGATGCACGCGGCAATGGGAAGCAGGTTTTATCGCGATTTTAACTCGAAAAAATTTACTTATTTGAGATTTTCGCATAATAATAATCTTCTAATGAGTATATTTTTTTTAATGTGTTTGTGTGTGTGTGGGATAATATTAGATGGACACTAATAGCACAACAGTTACCAGGAAAGACAGAAGAAGAAGTGAAAATGTTTTGGAACTCAAAACTAAAGAAGAAACTGTCTGAAATGGGTATAGATCCTGTCACTCACCGTCCTTTCTCTCACATACTTGCTGAATACGGCAACATTAATGGCAGCGGAACCCTAAACCCTAACCCCTTGAACCATACCGGATCTTTTGGTCGAAACCACCAAGATCCTAACCATCAACATCAACAACAACAACAACATGGTGACTCAGGAGATTTAATGTTTCATTTACAAGCAATCAAGCATATGACTGATTTATCAAACCAAGCCAAGCCCGAGCATCATCAGTCTAACTTTATGTATGCATCTTCGTCTTCTTCGAATTCGTCTCCTCCTCTGTTCTCTTCGACTTGTTCTACATTAGCTCAGGAGAATTCTGATGTTAATTTCACTTGGTCAGACTTTCTTCTTGATCAAGAAACCTTTAATGAAAGCCAACAGAATCTACCTGATCAAGAACTGGATGACTTGTTCGGTAACGAGTTCTTTGATGTAGTAGCTGCAGAAGAAGCTACAATGGGTAATACATCAACTTTAGATTCTTCACGGATCGAAGAAGAGTCTACGAGCAATGGCTTCGTTGAATCGATTATAGCTAAAGAAAAGGAATTGTTCTTAGGGTTTCCTAGCTATTTGGAGCAGCCTTTCCATTTTTAGTTTCTTCTTTTTTATCAAAACTACTAAATAAAGAAACTAATCTGCTTCTTATAAATCTTTGATTTTTCGATTATATGTTACAAATCAAATTGAGAAAGACAAGAAATCTGAAGAATACTTTTAAAGTTAAATGACAAGAAATCTGATGATCCATTCAAGAATAACATATATAGATTATGAACTGTGGCATTGTCCCAAAGCTCTTCTTCTTATAAGAAATGAAAAACATACGGAAAAATTAACAGAGGCCAAGAAATGAGAAATTATCTTAAAATGTTACACAAGAAAAAGATGAAGAGAAAAAACAGAGGTCATGACTCTGTTTTTTTCTTCTCAAACATGACTTGTAATATATAGTACTCTATATTTTGGGTAAAAACTAAAGAAATAACGGTTAATGGCAGATAATGAAAATTAAAACAAAACTAGAGTTGTTATGTTGTGTCTTTTTGGACTATCACAAACATTGTCTTTGTGTATTAACCCCAAAACAAAACCGAAATACAACAAAAAAAACTTAGATGAGGAATATTAACACAAAATGTTAGCTAAGAGTACTTGACTCCATATATTTCACATTTCAAAGCAAAGTAGAAAGGTTTTGAGATTCTGATTTCGCCTTTTTCGAAGATTTAATATCCTTTATAGTATCATCATCATCATGACTTGATGACGATGATGATGATGATGTATCAATGTTTTCTTCTACAAGCTTTCTCTTGTTAGAATGGCTTAAGATTTTGCATTCTTCAGTTTCATTTCTCATTATAAGTTGTTTTATTCGCTTAACATCTGCTAGTTTCACCGGTTTTAACAGAAAATCCTCTGCTCCTTCCTTAAGACATCTTTATAAGAATCCAAAGATAAGCCACATACTAAATTAGATCATAGTGTAGACAAAAAAAATGTGATTTAGTTTGTATTATTTACATTATACAATAGAATCACTTACTGTTCTATACGAGGCAAGATGTTCTCAGATGACATAATCACCACTGGTATTTCTCTAAATACAGAAGATTCCTAAAAAAGAGAAATCATGGAAAATTTATTCAAGTTTTTCTCATAATTATAAAAAAAAAAATCAAAAAACTATTGTAAATTAGTATTATTATTGGGCAATTCTTATGAAAACCACAAAAAAAGTTTTTTTAACACAATTAGCACAGATTTTCGAAAATTTTACAAATACCATTAAAAAGTTTTTTCTCGTAAATACCACAAATCTTAAATTTTCAAAATTACACCAAAAACCTCCAAAAAACTATACACTACCCTTTAAAACTATACCCTAAACACTATATAGCGAACCCAAATGAAAAAAAATTTAAATCTAAAGTGTTAAAACTCGTTTTTTGTATTTGTGGTATTTTTGTAAACTATTACTTTTTGATGGTATTTTTGTTATAAAAAACATTTTAATGGTATTTTTGTTATAAAAAACTTTATAATGGTATTTTCAAAACAAAAATTTATGTTGATGGTATTCTAAAGAATTTCTCGTTATTATTACCTTAATTTTCTTGAGAAGATCATATCCTGTTAATCCTGGCATTGAATAATCTGTTACAATCAAATTCACCTTTAAATCCTGTTACAAGAAAAATTATCACATAATCAATAAAAACACACTTCAATAAAAATCAAATCTTTCTACCAAATTAACAAATAAAAAAAAGAGAAGATTATTAATTAATTACATTAAGATGAGAAGCTCCTTTGTCTCCATCTAAGCCAAGATATTGCAAAGCCCTTGTCCCACTTTCCACGGTAGTCACTATTATAACAATAACACAACACAAAGACAATATAAAAAGAGAAATTCATACCATCAAAATAAGTTTTTGTTTTGAAAATACCATTAAATTTTTTTTTATAACAAAAATACCATTAAAATGTTTTTTATAACAAAAATACCATAAAAAAGTAGTAGTTTACAAAAATACCACAAATACAAAAACGAGTTTTAACACTTTTAGATTTTAAATTTTTTCATTTGGGTTCGCTATATAATGTTTAGGGTATAGTTTTGAAGGGATAGATATAGTTTTTTGAAGGTTTTGGGTGTAATTTTGAAAATTTAAGATTTGTGGTATTTATGCAAAAAAAAATTTAAGGTATTTGTAAAACTTTTGAAAATCGGTGGTAATTGCGTTAAAAAACTTTTTTTAGTGGTATTCATAAGAATTGCCTTATAAAAAAAGATGAAAATATAAAACAGAGAAAGAGAGATTGAGTTTAGTGTTTTTATACCTTTACAAGAAGAGATACGAAGCAACCTCTCTATAACTTTACGATCAACAATACTATCATCAACGGCAAGAACATGTAACTCCGGCGAAGCAACGGCCAAGTCACCATCGGAAGGAATCTCCATCCTCATGACTTCGCCAACAGCCATTATTACCAACTTAGAAAAAAGAGAGTAAAGATTGGTTTTCAAGAAAATTTTAAAAAGAAGAGACTTTGGATTAAAGAGAAATAAAAATAAAACTCAAAAATCAATGTGATGTGATGGAGGAAGAAAAGTTAGGTTAGGTGGTGGTGACATAAATATATATAAGATTTTGTAAAGATTGGATTTTGCTGGTAAATATATAAGATCTTTGAATAGGATAAAAAATAATTAATAAAATCATAAAAAATGGGGTCAAAAAGTGTTAAGAGTGTTGGAAAGTAGTGTCAGAAATATTCAAAGGTCAAAATCAGAATCTTGATTTTTAAGATTACAAGATCTTTGTTTTGGTCTGTTTCTTTCTATCCCGACAGCGACTACTCCCCTTCTTCACGTGCTTTACTTTCCTTCTTCTTTTAGTAAATTTATTTTTTATTAATTAACCTTTTTTTTTATTTTACTAATCGGCTAATGTTAGACATTTTTCTTTTTTTTTTTGGTTTCTATATATATATATATATTCTTTGATCGATCGATTTTTTTTTTAATTATATTTCGAGTTTGTAAATGTTTTGTTAAATCTGATGGTATTCCATATTGCCATCATATAAGAATTAAGAAACCACGAAGGTCGCATTATACTACTACTTAAAATTTCATTAGTAAAAAGTTTATTTACAAATTGGCAAAGTTTGTTTAAGATTTAAATATACATTATACATTAACGAATTATATACTCTTAACACTTTTGGTCTTTTTATTTGGATAATTTTTTTGGACAATTATGAAACTACACTTTTTGAATTGCATTTCACAAATTATAATATTTTTAAGTCAATTTTCAGAACTATACGTAAACATTCAAAATTAATTATAAATAAATTATACCGTACAATCTTTTTTTTGGTAAAGCCCAAAGATTAATTTGTGAAATGCAACTTAATTTACCGTACAATCTTATTCGTTTAATAATATACCATAAAGATTAATTAATTAATCTAAATGAATTTTTTTAATTTGGTAATATTTTAAAAGATAAATCAAACTTTTAAAATTTTGAAAATAAATAAATATATAAAAACATCGTTGAAAAGAAGTTTTCTCTTTATTTTTGGACAGAAAGGATACTTTTTCGGTTGGGTTTCTCAATTTTGTACTATTAATTTTCTTTGGAAGTAATAAATGCAATCTGTCTAGTGGACCATATCGTGATTTGCGAATCTTATTTGCTTTTTGGACAAAATCTTGAGGGAAATTAATATATGGACAAAATATTGGGATACGATCCTTTATGTCTCCATTACAACATTTTGCAACCAATTATAGAATCATGCAAATATTAGAGTATGTCAATATAAAATGAAATATATTCTCAAAAAGGCCGATTATACATAAAACTTTAGTTTGTTAAAGCAAACGTTTTTTATAAAGTAGACATATATTATAGATCACTAAATAGTCTTTTTGATTATTTAACATAAAATCCCTAAACAATAATATAATTATGTCTCGGTGACAACGGTTTAACTTAGATTCGGTTTGGTTTGGTTTGGTAGATTGGTTAACAAGACCAAACCAATCCGATAAAACACTTTTTTCTTATTGTTCCAAAAAATACAGTTTTGAAATATGTTGGGCTAGTTATCTTATTGGGCCAAAAACACCTTTGACAAAAGAATCGCTTTTTCTTTTACAGTTTTACCCCTTGAAGAATATTTAATCTCAATTTTTCACCCTAAATTTTTGTTTTGGGAGAGTCGCAAATAAAATTGGTTACTCCGAAACTTTTATAATAAAAAAATAAAAATATTATTGATTCTTTCACAAACCCTTTCTTCTCCAAATCTCCGCTCTGCTTTCTCAAAAAACTGCTCCTCCAGCGAAAGTTAATCCCATTCTCTCTCCGCCGCGTCGGATTCGTCTCTCTCTATCTCTCTCCGTCTCGTTGCTTCGTTTTTCGCCGGAACAATCAAACCACACTCCCTTGACTGTCTAATTTCATCGCCTTCGTTCTCCGTGAAAAATCTCGACACGGAGGTTCTAGGTCGAAAAACGACGCCGGAGAGAGAGAGAAACCCTAATAGCACCGTCGATTTTGATCGTTATTTATTTATCTTCTTCTGCTTTATTTATACCTTCACGCATTGCAGAAGTTGAAATTTGCATGAGTATAGCCCTCAGGTAAACTAAAGATCATCTTCTCTCTCACTGTGTCCATGTGATTTTTGTTTAATTTCACCCTAATTTTGTTTTTTTTTTTGTTTTCTAGGTCATTATTTACTGTGTTATCAACAAGATGAGCAACAACAACAACACAAGTATAAAAGACGTTTCTCACGATGCTATTGTTATCAAACCAGAGCATCCCACTATGCTTCAGAGCAATTCACATAGAAGAAGCCATGGCTCTAAAGGACATCATGCTGCTATACCTCAAGATTCAGAAGAAAACAGAGGAGGATCATTAGGTGGGCAGAGCAGCACTAGTGTGGTTGATCAGGTCCGTACGCCACCAGACGATGCTGGTGTCACTTCTTCATCTACTATATGCCCAGCTCCTGTTTGTAGACAGTTCTGGAAAGCTGGAAGCTACAATGATGAATTGTGTTCAAAGTCTCAGCAGCCGAGTATGCTAAACATATTGCTTATGATGCCTCTGTTACATGGTAGAGTTTTGCTTATGGTTTCTTGACTTATGTTTTCACAGCTGGGAAAAACTATCTTCATGTGCATCCTATGTTCCTTCACTCCAATGCTACTTCGCATAAATGGGCTTTTGGTGGTATGCAAATTCATGGTTTTACCTCTATTTTTGTTGCATTGTGGGTAGATGACATTGTTTAGGTTTTTTAACAAGACTTGTTTGGTTCTATCTACCTGCAGCTGTTGCGGAACTGCTTGACAATGCCGTCGATGAGGTACGCCCTTTATTTTGATGTGCTTGATCTTTACGTATGACCATCTTGATGTATTGGCAAAATTGAGAATGTTTTGAATCTTAAAATACTCGTTGTTCTACTTGTATAAGAATATGTTTTATCGAGAGAACTTGGCCCTTCTGAATACCCAAGCGCTTCACTCTCTTACTTCATTTGTCAGTTTGTTTCGTTAGGGTGGAAGTGTGCCTAACTATTAGTAGAAAATCTTAAAAATTCTGAATGACAATTTATTAATATGGTGTGCTGTGTATCTTCACCACCCTATAGATCCAAAATGGGGCCACTTTTGTCATTGTAGATAAAACCACAAATCCAAGGGATGGCTCAACAGCGCTGCTAGTTCAAGGTATTTTACTTGGCATCCTTTTGGGTTAAGTTCCGCGCCATTTCACAAAGGGTTCACAAAGGGGCGTGCCAAATGAAAGACTTTTTAATCATCTTTACATAAACTTTCAGATGATGGTGGTGGGATGGATCCTCAGGCAATGCGCCATTGCATGGGTTTTGGATTCTCAGATAAGAAATCGGAATCTTCCATTGGAAGATGTATGAATCTTTCTCTTCATTCTTTGAATCTGTATCTTTGGTTATGATCATGCAACACATTTCATTAGTTATGATTTTGCGGCAAAGATCTTTAAATATGATTTTGTATCTCAATCTTCATTATGATTTTTTAGATGGGAATGGTTTCAAGACTAGCACAATGAGACTTGGGGCAGATGTCATTGTTTTCAGCCGCCATTTAAAGAACAAGTGAGTGCCCATTATTGTTGGTTAACCTATATGCTTTTGTTCTACCTTGTTTCCGTCCAATATATTATCTTTTGTCAATCTTAATGTTTCGGGGCATCACCGAAATAGTAAATATGAGTATACATTTGTTCGTTGTCATTTTTTCAGTTTTGCTTTCTAATCAAGAGAATATGCTGATTGTTTTCTTTTCCATCTGACCAGAATATGGACACAAAGTATAGGGCTACTTTCTTACACATACCTGTCACGCACTGGCCATGATAGAATAGTTGTTCCCATTGTGAGTCTCCCTCTCCCACACATATATGTGTACCTTCTTTTTCTGTAATCTAACCGTGTTTCCTTATGAATATTTAGTTAGATTATGAGTTTAAGGAATCAACTACTGAATTTGTGACAATGCAAGACGGAGAACATTATAATTCCAGCCTCTCCATTCTACTTGAATGGTCTCCATTTTCAACAGAGGCAGAACTTTTGCAGCAGGCAAGGCCGGTTTTGTTTTGATTTTTTTCTCCATGCAACCCATGTTACCAAGTTCCTCTCTCAGTTAATTTTTTCTTCTTGTGACAGTTTGACAACATTGAATCACATGGGACAAAGGTTATCATATATAATCTGTGGCTCAACAGCGATGCTAAATTAGAATTAGACTTTGACTCAGTTGCAAAGGTTAATATTATCTATCTTTAAGGTTTCAGATCTGCTCTTCATAAGACTTATCACTCAGTTGAGATCTTGTTTTGTTCCTTGTTTTTTACAGGATATTCTCATCGAAGGAAACATAAAAAAATCTGGATGTAAGCTTACGAATGATCATATTGCAAGCCGGTTTTCTTACTCTCTTCGTGTAAGTTTCTTTTTCATTTGGTCGATAATGGTTGGGGAATTGTTTATTCTCGCGTTAAGCTTATATATTCTGGAATAAGGCTCAATTTTGGCAAATAGTTGTATATTCAAAAATCCTCATGCAACTGTGGTTATACAGATGCTAGGAAACTGACACGTAACTGAACTGTGATACTTTACTCTGGTGGTACCTTTGTGCAGGTTTACCTATCCATATTATACTTGCGAATTCCTGCGACTTTCAAGATAATGTTGTGTGGTAAGGTTGTCGAGCAACATAACATTGTTGATGATCTCATGCATCCACAATACATCTTGTATAAGCCTCATGTTGTTGGACGTGAAGAGGTGCACAACATATCTTGAGGCTTTTGCTTTTTTTCTTTAGTACTTTTTAGTGTTTTTCCTCCTTTACTATGATTTGAATCTCGGTATTCAATGAGCAGGCTGAAGTTGTAACAACGATAGGCTTTCTGAAAGAAGCTCCCAAAGTAAACCTTAATGGGTTCTGCGTTTATCACAAAAACCGCCTAATAATGGTGAGTTTTGATATGTTAATATGTTAGTTCACATTCACTAGAAAAAAGTCTAAAAGTTTTTGGACTTCTCTACACCGATACTAGAATGCAGATATAAAAGGTTTTATGTATTTAACAGTTAACGTATTTCATTCCATTTCCATGTATGTTACTGTGACCTTGACTGTTTTATTTTCCTTTCAGCCATTTTGGCAAGTCGTGAGCAACTCAAACAGTAGAGGGAGAGGAGTTGTTGGTAAGATTCTGCATAAAAGACCAATCAATAAAACAGTAGATTTCCTACTGATTTGGTAGTTTTCAGCACAGCTTTTTCTGATACGTAAATTTATGTTAAGTTTTATGTGTTTGCAGGTGCTCTGGAAGCTAATTTTGTCGAGCCAACCCATAACAAGCAGGATTTTGAGAAAACCGTCCTTCTTCAGAAACTTGAAAACCGTTTAAAGGAAATGACAACGGAATATTGGTAATTTCCCAAGTCTCATATTTTTGGTGGCTAATATTTTTCTTAGTGCATTAGAGAAGGCCTTATAAGATATCTTGCTCTCTTGGTGTGCATGAGATCTCAGTCCTCCTTTTTACCTCTATAAGTGCCCCATTACCTCAGAACTAGTGTTTCTTACTATTCTAAATGATTGAAAATCGTTAATAGGGACTGCCATTCTGTGTTGATTGGGTATCACGATAAGAAGAGGGCTCGTGTTAAGGTACCTCAAAATGTTCAACCTGGCGTTAGGACAAGCAGACAAGCAGTAACTCCACCTCCAGGCTTCCAATCAGTTTTACCGAGAGTTACAGCTGAACCAGGTACAATGCTACTATGAGTTGAACGTAGAGAGAGTTTGTTCATACTTGGTCTCTGATGCTGGCATCTGATGATGGGATGTGTTATTGTTGCAGTGGTGTTGGAGAAGAGGAAAGAACATCCTGATTATGTTACAAGTGCAGCATCAAAAAGACAGATGGGAAATGATGGTTTTACGGTCCCAGGGCAAAATCGGGCTGAACAGGTACCTCAAAATATGTTTCCTTGCGTGACCCCATGACTGCTCCCAAATACTTGAAACGCTCAAAACTGTGGATAGCTCATGCACATGTGCCCACAGAGAAACATGATAGCTAACTTTAGTTCGCAACTGCATTTTTCATTACGTACGTATCTCTAACTTTGTTGGTTTTAACGCATGCTCTGAAGCTTATCCAAGGATCAGCAATTCGGTCACAAGGTAGTGAAACTGTCAAATTAATGGAAGAAAACAAGAAGCTCCGAGCAAAGTAAGTTAACTTATGTAATACATATATTCTATCAATATCCGCATTTTGTTTGCGATTTCTGCTAGAGATTTACTAATTATCTCTTAATACTTAGATGGTTGGACCATAAGGTGCGAAGCCAAAACCTCGAACTCAAGGTACTTCTCCTTGTCACACTAACAACCCCTTTTTGTATTACTTGTCTACTTTGATAATGCACGAACTCAAGTTTAGTGACTTTGAAAATGATGTTGATAAAATGTGGGGTTTTGTATTTGCGCAGGCCATGAATCTAAGGAGCGAGCTCGATAACGTTAAAGGCGAATATGAAAGGTTGATGGAAGAGCTACAAGCTTTGGGTGGTATGGTCAAAGAAGAAGATCACAGAAGAAATATGTAAATACGTAGAAAGTTTCTCTGCACTTTTTAAAAATCCACCTTTTTTGTTGTTTTGGCATGATCTCATAATGTTTGTCTTCTACGTAGAAACTAAAACACAAAACAAAATGTGAAAACACAGTATTCCTGTGTATGGAAATTAAATTATATTTTTTTGGTCTGAAAAGTTAACAAATGCTTACTACATGGTGCTGATACGTAATAATAAATACAACATTGACTTGTAAATTATACTGCAAGTAACAATGTTCTGTTCTAGTACTGCATGGTTATATATAGAAGCTGTGTTTATGTAAAGAAGAGACAAATCCATGTGTTTCCTTCACAGGTGTAATAAAGAGAAGTGGTGATTTTGAAGTGATAATAAAAGAAATTAAATTCGAGGTTTATAGGAACTTGAACCTAATTTTTGGATTTGCTGGCATTTTGCTGGCTTCAGAGATATGTGTGTTACTGTGTCTTTAAAATCATGGGACCACTCTTTTCATCTCTTTTTTTTGTATCTGCCTATTCAGGGACTTCAAATTTCATTGACATAAAAAGAAAATTTCTTGGTTTCACACTTTTACACTATATATATATGTCTCTTGAAATATGAAGGTTTGTTTTCATTTTTTTCTTGTTTTTTTTGTGTTGTGTTGATCTAGGATGCACGGGGACGGCTAAGTAGGTGTCGTACCCGTCCCGGGGACGTTTCGGGGACGGGTACTTAGCGGGGACTCCGCCGAAACGTCCCGGCCACGTATCATCTAAGGTGGGGACGGCAATTGTTTATGGAGACGGCGACGAGACGGTTTGGGGACGTTTCCAATGCGTTTCTCCCCTAATTATATGATACTAAAAAGGATTTTAAAAGTTAAAAGAAAAAAGGAAATAGTTAGTTTTGTGATATTAGGGTATGACACGTGGTTTCTATCTTCTTATCTCAACTTCTAGATCTTATGTGAAGTTGAAGTTTTATATTTCTTTCTCTCAACTTAAAATAGTTAGTTTTATCTTCTTCTAACTTCTATTTCTCTAAATCAGTTTCATCAAATTACTTATCCGTTTTACATTATAAATCGTGTGTTTTTAGTTTTCAAAATCATTATGTTTTAGTAAACTGTTTATTAGGAAGTACACGTTTACAAACTTAACTCTATAAAAATTATAAAGTTATATAACTATAAGCATACTAGTATTTTAACCTGATCTTTTCACTATATAAACCGGATTTTGAAAATTAGTTATTAGTGGATTGATTTTTATTTTATTTAAAATAACAAATTGATATGTTTTATATATGGTGACATGTATACTTTTTAATTTTTAACACTTATGGTACTTATATATATATATTTATTGCCGTATCCCGGCCGTCCCCGTATCTTTAAATTTTAGAATTGCCGTTTCCCGTCCCCGTCCCCGTCCCCGTTTCCCGTCCCCGTACCCGTCTCGGTGCAACTTAGGTGTTGATATGTTTTGTTATCATGTGAAAACTTTGATTGTGTTATTGTACAGATTTTTAGTTGGGTTCAAAGAAAGCTTAGTGGAAAGAAACATGAGCCAACTTCAGATTCTTGTGAGTAACTATTCTTATAATATACAAAGACTATTACATTTAACAATATTTGTATAGATCATTGATGATTGTGTGTATATATATATATATAGCTCAAGAATCATCAGGACATGGTTTGAGTAAAGACCTTACAAGTTGGCCTCAAGAAGAAGAAACATTCTTATCCATTGGAACACTTGGAAACAATATATGCCCCAAGAAAGAATATGAAGAAGAAACAGATTGTAGAAAAGATCTCGCCGCGGTTAATAAAGATGTTACTATAGGGAAGAAGAAGTCACTATCTTTTCTTCTCAAGAAGATGTTTGTTTGCACAAGTGGCTTCAAAACTCCACCTCCTCTTCTTGATTTGTCTAGAGGAGATTCATCTCTGCCCAATACTAGAATGGAGAAGGTACTTTTTTTTTATCTATTATCAAAAAATTCAATGATGTTTTATGTAAACTATTCACATTTTGATATGTTTTTTTGTATTGTGTAGATGCTTAGGACAATACTAAATAAGAAGATACATCCACAACGTTCAAATGCTATAGCAAACAAGTATTTGGAGAATCATAAGATTATAAACGAAGCTCGTTCAAGTGTTGATGCCAACAAATGGGTCAAGACTGATTCTGAATGTGAGATTTTCTTAAATATTCATTTGGTTTTTCAAACAAAAGTTTAAATGATTTCTCTCTTGATACACATATAGTATGATATGTTTTTTTTTGCGGTATTTAGTTAGATGACTTAAGATCAAAACATATAGTAAAACATCATAAGGATAATATTTAAAGGTAGAAAGATGAAGAGTATAAGAATTTAAAAAAGTAGATAAATAGAAAAATGTAAATCAAGAGTAATGGTATAGGAAAGCTTAAAATTCAATTTCTTTGATGATTACAGATATTGTCTTGGAGATGTAGTTATCAAACCAATAAGCTAAATGGACCTGTTTGATTGATTGTCATGGTAATAAATTAGAATGTTTTAACAAAATCATAGTTTATTCTTATTAGTACAAATTGAATTTTTTTTTCTAAAATATAAGGAAATTAGCAAAACATGATTCCTTAATTGAGAAATATAGTAAACAAAAATTATATGTTTCAGGCACCAAATGAGTGGAGTGGTGCAACTTCAACAGTTCATTGACCCAAAAAAGAGATAGGTTACTGTTTAAGATATGAAGAATAACATGAAGATGTGTCATTATCTTTCTCTGATGACTACAGTTTACAGATTTTATATTTAATTTTGTCTATCCAATTTTATGTTTTTTTGGCTCCTTATCTTTTATTTATGGTGTTTTTTACAGATTTTTTAAAGTGATTAAAAAATCTGTTTGCTCTTGTGTATTGTTGTTAACTACACATATTCATCTTATGTAAAATATTTTTAACTGATTAATATGCGGATAAAGAGAATTATACTACAAAATACATGAAGAATAACTAACTTTGATTTTGATTAAAGCAATTATTGATTCAATAAAATGAATGGGTACCCAAATGTAAATTATAATATAATGGGGTTGATTATTGAATACTTACAGAGTTTAGGGGTCTTATTAAAATTTCAATTTGGGGTTAAATCTTGTCTCGTCTGAGAAAAACTTGACAGAAAGAGAAGCTTCGCGAGTCGTCAAAAACCTGAGGAAGACGATCCCCGTAGATCTCAAAATCTCTTACTCTATCGGCGAAAGTTAAGACTTTTTCTCCTTACCTTGTGTTCAGCTATCGAGGGTAGATCTTGAATCTCGAAATCGAGGAGGAATTTTGAAGTCAAAAAAGTTAAGTCGCGCGCAGAGTTCCAATGTCTTGGGCTGCTCCTGATGATATCTTCTTCTCCACTTCTCTCGCTGCTTACTTAGACAGTAACCTTCTCTCTCTTTCTCTCCTCTCTCTACTGATTAGCCGGCGATGAAATCTGTAAAAACAAAGAAGAGCCCTGATTTTGATTCGACCTCTTAGTGTCTTAACGTGTTGATGTTTGTGTTTTTTTGGTAGAGAAACTACTTGTCCTTCTTCGTGATGGTCGAAAACTGATGGGTCTACTTCGTTCCTTTGATCAATTTGGTACTTTTCTTTGTTTACTGTAAATCCAAAGTGTATCTCTGAAACTGTCTTTTCAAGCTTATGTTTTGGTATGTGTGTGTGTTTTGCTTGTTGTGTTGAAGCTAATGCTGTTTTGGAAGAAGCTTATGAAAGAGTCATAGTGGGTGAAGTTTACTGTGATATACCCTTGGGTCTATACATTATCCGTGGAGAGAATGTTGTCTTGATTGGTGAATTGGTAAGATCTTGACGTTTTTGAATAAAGTTTCCATCTTTATAAGGATTTCGATAATCAAGTCGTTTTTTTGGTTCTTAGGACATTGAGAAGGAAGAGCTTCCTGCTCAAATGATTCAAGTTTCAGAAGCTGAGATCAAAAGGGTTAGTGCGAATATCTCTTTGTCTGGCTTGGGACCTCCTTGCACAAAACCGATCTTTCATTGGATCTGCCTTGATTCACTTTGGTGTTTTTGGATACCACTGACTCCTTGGTTACATTCTTCTGTATGAGCAGGCTCAGAAAGCAGAGAAAGAAGAGATGCTTTTAAAGGGTACAATGCGGAAAAGAATGGAGTTCCTTGATCTTGATTAGAAGCCATTTTACCGATGTGTTGCAGCATTGAAGAACCTAGAAACCATGAAGATGAAGAATACAGAAGATTCTGAATTTACAAGCATTAATGTTAGTTTGTGTGTCATGAGATTAAGTGCAGTAGACACTGATGAATCTTCATTAGTCAGAACTTAGAATTCCTGTTAAACCTCTGCTCTGTTTTTGGAATGAAATTGTTTTCGGAATTGAAAGCCTTTTGTCTTTATTGAACATGAGAGACAAAAAATTGAAACCAAAGTACAAATACATGGTTCATAAGTAAGGAGTTCAAGTAGCAAAACGACATAGCAGTAACAAAACCATTGAGCCATCAAGACTTGTCCTCTATAAGTCCTTTCACTCAGGGTAAGAGAGCAGTGTGATAAGTGACTCGTGTTGAGGAAACTGCGATAAGAGGTCAGAGCGTTTCGCAAGCTCAAAGTCCTCGAACTGGAAACCGGGAGAGCAAGTGCACCCGACAAGAGAGAAATGGCTCTCAGCGTCTCTAGGTTCAGCTTTAAGCAGTGTCCCATCAGGCGATAAATGAACATCCTTTGTCGGAAAAGAACCGAACCAGATGTTCGGAGGGACCGTGTACTGAGGCTTCTGATCACTTTCTATCAAGTCAGGACCAAGGCATGTAAGTTTCAGCTTCCCATCGTCGTAGAGCTCCACTACCTGATCAAGACAAAGAACAGAGATTTCAGCAACCTTCTTCTATGGTTTTTGTTCTGTTCACTGGCATGATGGCTAAGTTATGCAACTTACAGTGATGGGTTCACCCAAGTAAAAGTGCCATGTTTCAGCCATTGGTATACGATGGAGACGAGAGACGCTACCAGATGGAAGCAAGAAGTAGATGCTTGTGCTCACTGCTCTATCCACTTTAACTGCAAAGATTCACACCCACAAAAAGGACAAAACTTTAGAGGACCAACACAAAGTTTTAACAATGGTGGATAAGACTAGAATCCTAAAGAATCAAACCAAGCTCCAGGAGCAAAATCCCAATTCAAAGCATACCCTTTTTCTATCAGAACAGGAAAGACCATGTTTCTATGTCCGATCCAAAATCGGAGACTAATGCCTACACTATATGGATAAAGATTTCAAAGCAATGTGGAATGCAAGTTTACAAGAGCGAGTGTGAGAGAGAGAGAGAGAGAGAGAGAGAGAGAGAGAGAGAGAGAGAGAGAGAGAGAGAGAGAGAGAGAGAGAGGGTTACATGTTGGTGGGAGCTGAGAGGTGGAGAGGAGAACAGAGGAATCTCTGAAAGTTTCATAGAAAAAGCCACCTTCTTGATGTGCCCTTAGATTAAGCTTTGAGACGATTTCTGAAGACTTGACCATCTCTCTTACAATACTCACTCAATGATCTCTCTCTTTCTCTCTCAAGCTTTGTTTAGATTCCAAATTCAATTCTCACTTTGCCTTCGGTTCTTTAATAATAGTCTGCCGTCCAAAATTGACTATTCAGAAACCTTTTGGGCACAAAGTACAAAAATTAAAAACCTGCCTATATAAGGATCCAAGTTTTAAATAATTACAATGGACCCCCAATATTAGTGGTGGGCCACAAATCCGTACCCGACGACCCGACCCGAAAAACCTGGTTCGGGTCGGGTTAGGGTAATATCTATTTACCTTTTTGGGTATGAAACTCCTAGACCCGTGGGTAACGGGTCGGGTCGGGTCGGGTATTACCCGATCGTGTTACCCGCAAACCCAATCATATATACATATACATATAATATATAATAAATACATATACATATAATATCTAATATATTCATATATAGATTATAATTTTTTATACATGATTTATGAAATGTTTTTTTCTCTATATATTCACTTTGTTTTAGTGGATTTATTGATTTAAATGTTAAATTTGGATGTTGGCAATTTAGTTTAGACGTTAACTTTGTTTATTATGAATTTATTTCATGATTATATGACTTGTTTTATTTATAGGTGTCGGGTAAATCAATACCATTTCGGGTATTAAAGTAGTTCCGGTTTAAAAGCCCCTTAACCCGACCCGTAACCGTTTGTAATAGGTATTTATTTTAAAATCCGAACCGACCCGAACCCGGTTAGATCCGAACCGTATCCGAACCTATATACTAAATTTATCCTAATGGATCCTAAACCTCTATACCCGGTGTACCCGAACCCGACCGGGTCTTACCCAAACCCGGTCGGGTTACCCGTTTGCCGACCCCTACCCGGTCGGGTTACCCGTTTGCCGACCCCTACCCAATATGTTTCTCTTGGAGTTATATTCACCCTCTCAAATAAATGTCCACTTTAAATGGACCAATATTACAACGTATCATAATTTTCATCCACACTTACAAAAGACAAAGGTTCAAAGCAACATACGCTTTTTCAAAATGTAGAAGATGATGAACACTTCGATACATAGTAAGTATCATTATTATGGCATATCTCAACTCAAAAGTATAGATACTAAAGGATGAAGCAAATTCGCTATCTAAAAAGGGTGTCATCTTTTCAAAAAGCAGAGCTTCCGCTTCTTCTAGACATTGTCTGAAAAACACCATTCATCAATCCCTGGACCGATTTCCCAACTCCTGCTCCTATATCTTCCGCAAAATACTTCGCCTGCCACAACATCCATGAGGATTGAATCTAATGTTTTGTAGATTTTGTAGTACCGAGAACGAAACATAGATAGGGAGAAAGGTTTTAACTTTACCTCTTGTATGCTTTTCTTTAGATCAAAAGCATCTTTGACTCTGTTATCCAAGAATGCCCAAGTATCGCGGTACTCTGCTCAATACGAAACGATATGAAAATTTGAGAAAAAAAACTAGTAAAGTTGTCATATTTCTTCTACCATATAACAATCAAACAATGCATCCACTAGATGATGACTTAAACAAACCTATAGAGTCATCGGTGAGCATGTAAATCTCCGTGGTGGAGTAAACCCCTCCAAGAATAGTACGCTTAACATACCAATCTAAATCCGAGGCTCCATCTCCAACAGCATGCCACATCTCATCAACTAACATCGCCCGTTGCTTGAAACTAGTTGGGACATTCGTTGGATGCGCCTGTTTCGCCCAAAGAGATGTATTAACACATCAAGACTCGCCTCGTGAAACAGAAGAAGAAGGAGACAGAAACTTACTTGAATGCTGAGAGCTTGAGGCCATTTAGACATGTAAGGGACTTGCATTTTTAATCGAATTCTGATGAGCTTGGAGATACGTTCGCTCGGGATCATGTTTTGCAAATCCAATCCAGAGTCTACTCTGTCTATAAGCAAGTGTAGGCATTCATCCATGAAGAACTAAACAAAAGAGTAAAACCACAACAAAAAAATCAACACTTGAACACCAACTTCTAATGAAACCTCATAATCCAAACACTGATTTCATAGAGAGAGAGTATAATAGAGACGATGTTAACCTCTACAAGTGCAGCTTCTTTCCTAGAGAAAGACCCAACAATGGAAGGAGACACACCAACATCTCTTGAACCAGCCATCATAGCTTCTTCTGACCAACCTAGCCTCGCCTATACAAAGAAACTAATCTCTAAACACACACATAAACACAAAAAATCTGAGAAAGAGATGAATCTAGAAAACAATATACACACACCACGTGGCGGAGAGACGCAGAGAGAACACGAGCCTGCTCTTCCTGAAACTCAGCTCTCGGTTTCCTCCTCTCTTGACGGCGAGATCCTTCCCCTGAATCCGTGGAAGATGTCGCCGTCGCCGTCTCCGCCGTGGGATTCGATTGATTGCTAAACGGGGATTCAGTGTTACCGTTCGACGATGTGCAGAGACCGGATGTGAAATAGGAAGGGATGATCGTGGATCTGAGCTTGGGAGATCGGAGGAGGCGTGCGGTTGTGAAACTACCGCCGCCACCGACGCCGCCGAGAAAAAGCTTCGCCGCCGTTCGATACATTTTGTCGTCGGAGTTAGGGATTTAGATTTTGACACGTGGATGAGATCGTTGCCACGAGGAAATTAAAAAGAAGAGAGCTTCCCCTTTGATTCTCGTCGTAATAACTGAAACACCGCTTATTACTGTGGTGGCAAAGTTGTAATAATTAACAAATCAAATAATGAAGGATTTATTTTTTGGGCCAAAGCCCAATAGCTAAAACGGACATTTATTGGGCTGAACTCGATTTTTAACGTAGCACGAAGCCAGACAACATATACAGAATAAAATAAAATAAAACATTAATTTAATTGTCACGAGAAGCATGTTCTACTACTAAAGTTAATTAGGCACATAAATTTATTGTATACAATTTTATAATTTTGCAAAATGCCTACGACTCCAATAGTGGTCACACCATCCATGTGGATTCTCATCAACTGTATTTTTGTTTCCTATTTTATAATTTTTTCTTCTTATAATTTAATTTTTATTACTATATTAAATTTTTTATTCGAAGTCTAACAAGTGCATGCGTTCCTTTCACATACGAAATAGCAGAAAATTATTGGATTATTTGTAGAAAATTCATGTGCGTATTGTTATATGTTCCATCAGTATTATAAAAAACAGATATATATATATAAACTGTACAACGTGGCTACTTATTTACCTTCTGGTAAGCGAAGTCAACCGTGTAATTAGTTTAGCTAGTGTCTCTTTAATTACTCTTTAAAAAATAAAACCCTAAACAAAAATGCTATGATATATGACTCTAAAATGCTAAATATTTAATTTGTTTGTCCCTAACAAGACTCGTAATTAAACTAAAGGTAAACTCATTTAATGCGTACATAAATAAAATTCAAATAACTGTAGTTATTTGTATATTAACCCAAACAAACAAACAAAACTATATTTATATGGACACGTTAATTAATAAACTTAATTTGCCTCACGGATCTGTATTCCTTCCCCAACCACTACACGCATTTCCCACGAGTTTTACCATCTTTATTCGTTTATAATATCTAATCTTATCTACAACTAAATAGCCTCATATCCCTGTTAATGTAATAGAGCTCTTTGTTTAGAATACTGAAAACTGATACTTCATTCAGATAAAGGAGATGGCTTTAAATAGCTTTACAAACTAAAAAACAGAAACTTACGGAAGTGAATAACAACTACAGAGATTGAGCCGCAAGACTCGGATCCCTTATTGACACGATCAAACAACAAAGACTAATTCAAAACTCAAATTCTAATCTATAGCTAATAAGCCTTATTCATTGCAACGGTCATCTTTCCAACAAACCCTCCCTAAGCTAAACTTGGCGAGCCAAGCTTTGCTTATCCTTAACTGAGCAAACTCCGAGTTGACTCCTTAACCTCTCAAACGTCTCCCGCTTCAAAGGTTTGGTGAAAATATCTGCCACTTGTTTATCTGATCCACAATGCTCCAACTGTATCTCATTTCCCTTAACCAGATCACGAAGAAAATGAAATCGGACTCCAATATGCTTGCATCTACCATGAAAGACAGGATTCTTGGACAACTTGATTGTTGATGTGTTGTCACAGAAGATAGTTGTGCTTCCTTCGACTTCATAACCCAATTCTCCCAAGACTCTCTTCACCCAAATGACTTGACACGCACAAACAGATGCTGCTACATATTCTGCCTCCGTGGTGGATAGTGTCACAATCGGTTGCTTCTTAGATAACCACGCCACAGCTGCATTGTCCATGAGAAACACATATCCAGAGGTGCTCTTCCGACCATCAACGTCACCTGCAAAGTCACTGTCCGTATACACTTGCAATTCTCCAACTCCTCCTCTTTTGTACCAAATGCCAAAATCCAACGTGCCTTTTAGATATCTCAAAACACGCTTGACAGCCTGCAAATGCATCTTCGTGGGCTTGGACATATAGAGACTTAGTAGACTTACAGGGAATTGAATGTCTGGCCTCGTCGTTGTGACGTACATGAGGCTCCCAATGATTTGTTTGTAGAGAGTCTCATCGATTAGTTCACCATCTTCATCTATATCCACCTTGTTTCCAGGCACCATAGGGTTAAACACAGAGTTGCAATCTTCCAATTCAAATCGTCTCAAGACCTCCATAACATACTTTGCTTGAGAGATGTGAATTCCCTGATCTGTCTGCATCACTTCTATTCCCAAAAAATATCTCATATTGCCAAGATCAGACATATCGAACTCTCTTTCCATTGAAAGCTTAAACTCTTTCATCAAAGCAATGTCGTTACCAGTATATATCAAATCATCCACATATACACTGACAAAGAGAAGATTACCTCGATCATTTGTCTTGATGAACAGAGTTTCCTCATTTTCCGACTTCTTGAACCCTTCCTTGGCAAAATATTCTTCAATTCTGCTAAACCACGCCCTTGGGGCCTGTTTCAACCCGTATAACGCCTTATGTAACTTGTAAACTTTGTCCTCGTTACCTTTAATCTCGTATCCTTTGGGCTGCTGAACATAGACATCCTCTGCAAGCACTCCGTGCAGCAATGCTGACTTGACATCAAGCTGGAAAATGTCCCAGCCTTTCTGAGCAGCAGTGGAGAGAATGATTCTGATGGTGTCCAAGCGTGCAACAGGTGCATATACCTCCGTGTAGTCAACTCCATGTTCTTGTGAGTATCCTTTTGCCACAAGACGCGCTTTGTGTTTGCTCACTTCTCCAAGCTCATTCAGTTTTGTCTTGTATATCCATTTCACCCCAATGCACTTGCTTCCCTTGGGCAGATTTGAAAGTACCCATGTCTGATTTTTTTCTATTGACTCCATCTCTGCGTCCATGGCTTCGATCCACTTTGAACTTTTCTGCGCTTCTTCAAAAGTTGTTGGATCAGAGGATACCATGTTGATCAAGACCATGTTTACTTCGTCTTCTTCCTCTTCGTTCTCAATGACATAGTCTCTCAAATAACCAGGACGCCTTGTTTGTCTTTTTCCCTCCCTGGCTATAGCCTGTGATTGTCTTCCCTCCCTGACTATAGCCTGAGTAGTTTCTGCAGTTTCGTCATTTGCAGGTTCTTCTTCTCCAGTTTCGTCATTTGCAGGTTCTTCTTCTCCATCACTTTCATTTTCCTCCCATGTTTGATCATTGTCACTCCATTTTAACTCTGGTTCATCTTGATCTCCTTCCCATCTCCATCCTTTCGTCTCTTCGAAAACCACATCTCTGCTTACGACGACCTTCTTTGATGCAGGATTATAGAGACGGTATCCCTTGGATTCTTCCGAGAAACCCAACAAAATGCAGATGTTGCTTTTGTCATCCAGTTTTCCTCGCTTCTCGTTTGGTACATGAACATGTGCCAGGCTCCCCCATACTCTGAAATGTTCCACGCTTGGTTTAATACCACTCCAGGCCTCCTGCGGTGTGACATCTTTAACAGCGAGAGTAGGACATCTGTTCAACACATAAAATGTCCAATTGACAGCTTCTGCCCAAAAAATCTTTGGAACTTTTCTCATAGATAGAGTGGATCTCACCATGTTCATCACCGTGCGATTCTTTCTCTCTGCAACACCATTTTTGTTGCGGTGTATAGGCGGTGGTCAGTTGTCTCCTAACTCCATGATCTTTGCAGAGAGCTGAGAACTCAGCTGAGGTATACTCCCCTCCTCGGTCAGTCCGTAAGCACTTGATTTGCTTTCCCGACTCCGTTTCTACTTTCTTCTTAAACTCTTTGAAGTAACTAAAGGCTTCTGACTTTTCTTTCAGAAAATATGCCCATGCCTTCCTGCTGTGATCATCGATGAAACAGAGGACATACCTTATTCCAGTTGATGTGGTGGGACTGATTGGGCCACATATGTCAGAGTTAGGGGTGTCAGACGGGCTGACCCGCGTCCATCTAGCCCGGCCCGCTACGGATATGATTTACTTTTTGACCGCTGCGGACTAGCCCGCTAAGACCGCGGATATTATATACTTGTCCAGGCCCGCCCCGCAAAAATTGGCGGTTTAACGGGCCGGCCCGCGGACGTAACAATCACACTTTTAGCTTTTTAGGTGTTAACAAGTATATTTTATTTTAATCATTATTCATAAGTACGTTGTACTCTAAGAATTCATAGAAAAGATAGGATACGATGGTGATATACAAAAACCATGTCTGCTCCAAAACATCAATGTATGTGTCTGTAATAATAATTTAATAAAAACCAACGTTTAACTAATATTGTTGTTCTTCGTAACAAAAACTAATATTGTTGTTCATCTCTTCTCCAAATTCAAAAACACCAATAAGTTTTAAACAAATTGCGAAACAAATAAAAAAGCACCAAATCTAAAAGGAAAATGAAAAGAGATTCAAAAGTTTTAAAACACCAAATTCACGCTTAAATCACTAACATCCATCTTCATCATCAACAATAGATTCAAAGGAAGGTAACGTGTCATCTTCACCACCAAATTCTTCGTCTTCCTCTACATATATCACACAAAGTAACCAAGTTAATAAAAAAATCGATGTATAATTGAAAACTTTTTAAAAAGTATGTTTTACCATTTTCATATGCTTCAAATCCTCGTAACCAGTTGCGACTACATATTAGTGCTTGAACATTTTTCGGAAGAAGAAGACTTCTATACTTATTCAAAACTCGAGCTCCAATGCTAAAAGATGATTCAGAAGCTACTGTTGTGATAGGAATACTAAGAAGATCACAAGCCATAAAAGCCAATTGTCCATAGCGTTTATAATTATCTTTCCAATATTTCAAGATATCCAAACTCTCGAAATTACTCATGTCTAGTGGCGGTTCTTCTAAATATATTTCTAAAGACGATTTTCCACTAACAACAACATTTGCTTTCCGAAAAGCAAAGAAATCCTATAATATTTCAAAGTAAATATAAGTTTGAGACATTCAGAAACAAAATCAAACCAAAGAAAAAAAAATAGTTAAAACTTTGAAAGAAAAAATTACTTACAGAGTAATTCATGAAGCTCCCTCTTTGTTCTTCATCATCGTCTTTTTGTTGAACCGTTTCAGATGAATCTTTAGAAGGTGATGCCGACGTGGGTTTACTCTCGTATGCTTTAAATAAAGTACGTAGTTTGCCACGTAAATTGTTCATCTTTTCCAGACAAGCTGTTTTACCAAGTTTTGCAAAACAATATTCAGCTAATGTTAGTTTCAACCTTGGGTCAAATGTTGTAGCCATTGCAAAAATATCATTAACTTCTTCCCAATACTTATCAAACTTCTCTTGCATAGGGATAATCATCTTTCTGATAATTTCATCCCCGTTAGTCTCATTCTCCTTCAGCCAATTTTCGATCTTCCAAACTTGCATAAAGTATAAGTTTGAAGTTGGATAAGTAGAACCTGAAATAAGACGAGTGATCTCGTTAAATGGCTCTAGAAAATTACACATAACTTTCACTCGTTTCCATTCATTTTCGGTTGGGTGAAACTTGTAGTTTTTCGCATCGATCACTTTCAGATTAGCAAAAGCAGCTTCATATTTGATAGCTCTATCAAGCATCTGATATGTTGAGTTCCACCGAGTTGGCACATCCAAAATAACGAATCTCCAATCACTTTCAACCCATCTTGAACAACGAGATTAAGAATATGTGCTGAGCATCTCACATGAAAAAACTCACCCCCACATAACAAATCATTCCGCAAGACAAGTTGAGATTTCAATATGTCTTGCATAGAATCATTGTTAGTAGCATTGTCTAACGTGATGGAAAACACTTTTTTCTCAATTCCCCATTCTTTCCATGTCTCAAGAAGTTGCATTGCTAAATGCATACCTGTATGTGGAGGCGGTAGAGCACAAAATGCTAAAATCTTGTTGTTCAGCTTCCAATTTCTGTCCACGTAATGTGCTGTCACACACATGTAGCCTTCATGAGTGATTGCCGACCACAAATCAGACGTGAAACAAATCCTTCCAGGAAGATTAGCTAACTCTCTCTTTAACTTCTCCGTCTCATTCTCGTAAAATTTATAAACATCTGCTGCGGCTGTGTTCCGACTAATAAATTTCACATCTGCATTCAAATACTTCCAAACTGATCTGACCCTCTCATATTCAACATAAGCAAATGGGAGATCATGTTGAATAATACACTTTGCCACCATTTCACGAAAGACCATATGATCAATCTTCCTAGATTGTAGTTTTGCTTCTGAATTGACCATCATTTTACCAACATCTCCATCTCTAGGCATCACCGTGCATTTTTTAAGATGACGTCGATAAGTGTTTGTACCATTTTTGTGTGAATCATACGCATAGTCCGTCTTGCAATGTTTACATTGTGCCTTTTCTTCACGTTTCCCCGAACTATTTGTCTTAGTGATCACGATAAAATGTTCCCACACGTCTGAATATTTCTTTCTCTTTTTTGGGGCCGATGAGTTTACTTTGTCGTCGTCGTCATCATCTTCCACCTCAAAGACTGGTGTTTTAGGAACATTTGATGGTTCAGCTCCATCGATATTCCTTCGGTCGTTCTCAGCGTTAGCAGCATCAATAACTCTTTGAGATTCCAAATCTATCGATCTCAAATTGCTTGTATCTTGTGACTCCTGCCAATGATCCATCAAAGTTAATTAGAAACAGAGAACACAAAAACTTCACAATCATGCCATACTGTTCATGATTCAAATACGGTATATTTAGTTCACGTTTAATACAAGATCCATACGTACAAGACAATACTTAATTTAATTCTTATTATATCATGTATTATGAAACAAACTTGTGATACATTCACAAGTTCGTAGCCTCTTTAAGAATTATTTTGAATATCAATAAAATAATATTGATGATCTTCTTCACTTTCTTTCTGTGAAAGTTTCTTAAATAGTATTATTATCCAAAACCTCTTTCATAGATGCTCCATGTTTTATATATTTTCACAGAGACGATTAAACAAACACAAATACATGACTAATTAAATAACAAATAGATTAAAAAAATAAACTAACCATTCGTGATTTACTAGATGATATTGAACGCTTCATTCTTTGTTTTGATCTAATAACTCCAACTCTCCTTTTAGACTTTACGACTACTTATGAAATTCTTGTAAAATAAATTGTTTAGGGTTTTCAATAAAAGTTTTATTATAAACCTAATATTAAACCTTCTATCTCAGAAAAAAGTATATAAAATTTATTTTCAGAATATAATTGCGGGTCGAACCGCAAACCCGCGTGTCCGCCAGGGACAATCCTCAAAAATCCGCTAACCCAATGGACATTGCCCGCGAGGCCCGCATCTTAATGGACACATAATTTATTGTCCCGCCCCATGGCGGTCCTTATCGGGCCTGGCCCGCGGACATCTGGCCCGGTTGACACCCCTAGTCAGAGTGCACCAACTCCAGGATCTCCTTTGCTCGCCATGAACTTTTCTTTGGCATCGGATTTCTTGATTGTTTCCCCACTAAGCAGTCTGAGCAGGTGAAGTTCTGGGTATCAAATTTTGGCAAGCCACGAACCATCTCCTTGCTCTGCAGTATCTTCATTCCACTGTGACTGAGATGGCCATAACGTTCATGCCAGAGCTTTGGCATATTTTCTGCAGTTGCCTGCAAGCAATGTTCCCGGCTTGGTTCCCCGTTGTAGATGGTTTGATCGAATATCATGAACATTCTATTCGAGCTCATCTTGCTCTCAGCCAAGAGACCTTTTTCATAATGAAAGATCTTACAAGCTCCTCTCCCTATAATGATCGTCAGATCCTTCTCTTGGAGTTGTCCAAGACTCAACAAATTGTTTTTGAGTTCTGGAATGTAATATACATCACTGATTGTATATCTTACATTGTTCATCAGAAGTCTCACGTTGCCCTTTCCAATCACCTCCATCCTTTTATCGTTTCCCAGCTTCACAGTGTGCTTAAAACCTTCATCCATGGATGAAAACAGTTCTCGGTCACCACTCATATGATTTGAGCAACCTGAGTCAAGGAACCAGGCTCTCTTTCTCATGTTTTCATTGCCACCACTGCACGCCATGAATAGCTTCTCTGCAGTCCCTTCAATATCTTGCACAGGATCATCTTCTTCTTCAAAATATGCCATTAGAAGCATTTCTTCTTTCTCATCAAAATCAGCGTAATTTGCCTCTTCGTCCCACAATGGACATTCGTTTTGGAAATGTCCAAGATGATGACATTTGTAGCACTCCACACTGCTTTTGTCTCGACCACGGCCTCTTCCTCTGCCTCTTCCGCTTTGACCTCTTCCTCTTGGTCCAGTAACTCTGCCTCGGTTCGAGCTCATTCCTCCTCCATAGCTCACTTTGAGCACCTGATCTTCTCCTTTCTCTGGTTTTTTGAATTTTTGCTCATGGACAGTGAGAGAACTCTGCAATTCGTCAAGCGAAATGCTTTCGATCTCCTTGGATTCCTCTATCGACACCACCACATACATGAATTTCTCGCTGAGTGTCCTGAGAATCTTCTCTACTACTTTGACATCGTTCATGACCTCTCCATTACTCCTCATTTGGTTGGTGACGCCCAAGACTCGGGTGAAGTATTCTTTCACATTCTCGGATTCCTTCATCTCTAGAATCTCGAAGTCTCTTCTCAGCTTCTGCAACAGAGATTTCTTCACCCGATCATTGCCACCAAACTTCCTCTTCATGGACTCCCAAATGATCTTGGATGTGCTCCTATCCAAGATTTGCTCAAAAATTACTCTATCGATGCATTGATAGAGATAATGTTTCACCTTGTGGTCATTCTTCTTGGCTTCCTCCAGCTGCTGCGTTTGAGTCGCCGTGAGTGCTGTTGTGGTAGATGATTCCACAACATCGGTCTCAATGGTGCTCCACAGGTTCTTCGATCTGAAGAAATTCTCCATGACCTCACTCCAATGGTCCCAATGTCCATCAAATTGTGGCAATTTCATTTTCTCTTCTCCCATTCTCTCTTTGTGTTTTAGAAGGTTGCGGCTTCTCTCTCACAATTTTTGTATACTCTAACAAAGCTCTGATACCAATTTGTTAATGTAATAGAGCTCTTTGTTTAGAATACTGAAAACTGATACTTCATTCAGATAAAGGAGATGACTTTAAATAGCCTTACAAACTAAAAAACAGAAACTTACGGAAGTGAATAACAACTACAGAGATTGAGCCGCAAGACTCGGATCCCTTATTGACACGATCAAACAACAAAGACTAATTCAAAACTCAAATTCTAATCTATAGCTAATAAGCCTTATTCATTGCAACGGTCATCTTTCCAACAATCCCGCTTTTTATATTTTACAACTTCTAACCAATAAACTCAAAAATTATTGAGCTTTTATATTAGTGTTAAATATACATTATAACATCTATAAATTAATATTCGATTCGTTAATATCTCTCTAAGATAATAATTTTTTTCGGTCACAAAATCAATTTTTAGTGTAATTTATCTTTCGACAAATTAATAATCACGATAAATTAATAATTTTTTATCAATTCGGTGTAGTTCCAATATTATTAATTTTTAGAGTTTTAACTGTGTTAAATATTATATATATTCTTCTAATAAAGGTTCCGTCAACTATATAAAAGAAAGACTAGTATTTGCCTTGGATTACTTTACTTATAGCCTTATTTTATACATTACATGCATGTGATATTTTGTCGCTTAATAAAAAAACTTGGATCTAATCCTTTTCAAATTTATTTTGTGAATATATTAGGTTAATATATTTGATGTGTGATTGGGTAAAAACAAATGTTTTTTGAAGAAAAGAAAGACCACCTAAATTCGCGGCCAGAGATAACATGTCATAAATAATACATAGTTACATATAAATAATGGAATAAAAAATGAGTCACAACAAATCAAATTAAACGGGTCGATGAGTCCAAAGGCTATTTAACTTCGGTGGGTCGCGTAGCACCGTAACACAGCTTAGATACTACAAGAATCTTCACGCGTAGTTAAAAACCTACAAGATTTAGACACGTGTCACTCTATATTGGGTGTAGGCAACGTGCACTTACGGCACTCCTCATTTTGGTTTCCTCTATGTTTTGTATAATTTTTTTTTTATTTTTTTCAATAAAAATATTATTAACGCATAACAACAAAAACGTGGTCGACGGAACATGTGAATGGTGGAGCTGTCTTTAACTAGGTTAAACTAACGCCGTTAGGTTTAGTAGTTCCGTTAATGTTAAGTTTGTTAAGACTGTATTACCCTTAACAACATGTGCATTAGTCGCATTTGTCGGATATTATTAAAGATTAGGTGCATGTCTTTTTATTTCGGATGACCAATGGATTAGGTCTCAAATCATTTTTGTAATTACTGGTTTCTCGTACTAAACATCAATTTCGTTTACGCTTCCTTTAATGTTTTTTTTCTCTTCACGTTTAGTTTAATTAAATGATCATCATGTGGTTTAAATTATGGCATTTGTGACGGTCGACATGTGGATTGACTTCAATATATAATTTAGCTTCTGCCGCATTTGATTACTAATCGACGACTATCAAACTTTAATAGTTAATTTTTTTTCCCTTTAATAGACAAACATTAGTTTTGTGTCTACATGCATGTTTCACGCGTTAGGTAAAACGTTTATAATATCCATTTTAAGTTTTGTTTATTTGTAATTTTGAATGAAGATATTACTAAATGCCAAAGAGATTTGAGTGATGAATTGTAACGCGTTTTTGCTTAGTAATACTCTCTCCGTTTTTTATTATAGGATTTTCTAGCTTTTCAGATATAATAAACAAACATATAAAAATATATAAAATATATTATTTTTTGTGATTTATAATTTTCAACAACTCTAAACCAATAATGTTTAGTTATTTTTCTTGAATTCAATAATTTATCATTAACAATTGTATATAAAAAGTGAAAAAATTCATCTTTTTTAAACCAAATATTTTCAACAAAAATCATATATTAAAAAACGGGAGTATATTAATTCACTTTATGTTTTTTTTTTTTTTGATATTTGGGCAAAAGTTAAATTGGACGTGTTTGGTTGATTTCTTGTTAGATTTAAAATACCAAAAATTCTACCACCAAAACATGAGTGAATTTATGCTTACAACAATTCATTTACACTTACAGTATTATTTATTTGATATCACGTGATTCTACCATCAATCATTAATTCAAAACCACTAATTTACGTGATTTAATTTCACTTCAAGGGCAGAAACGTAAACTTACATGTTCTTGTGTTTATTTGACTCCGTCTTATTAATTAGCGAATAAATAAGTAGCTTAGGGACACGACCGTAATTTAAAAGAAAGCGTTTATCACGGAGAACAGTGAAACGAGACACATCTTCTTGAGTTCATTAAAAAAAGGAAACAATTTTTTAAAAAAACGTGTTTTTATAGATAAAGCAGTTATTTTTAATAAATATAAATACATTTGTTTAATGAAAAGTAAAGGAAAGACTCTGCAACCAAACCAAAGGGAGAAAAAAAAAAGGTTTTAAAGAGACCCCCTTTCTCCTCCATTTTCTTCCTCCTCACAACACACAATCCTTTTTCACAGAGACAAAGAGATTCACTAATCAAAGAAGAAGAAGAAAGACAAGATGTCGAGTTCTGTAGACTGTTCAGAGATAGCTTCTGGTCGGAGATTCTCAAGGAAGCCAAGCTTCTCTCTGACTTGTACTAGATTAAGTCAATATCTTAAAGAGAACGGTAGCTTCGGAGATCTTAGCTTAGGCATGTCATGCAAGCCTGAAATCAATAACGGTAAACAAACCTTCTTCTCCTTCTTCTTCTTCTTCTTCTTCTTCTTCTAGATCTAGTTTTTTGATTTAACAAAACTGTTAACCGGAAAATTAGGCAGATTAAACCGGTTTATTATTAGGATTATAATCTATAGATTAGTATTCAACATTTTTTTTTTTGGATCGTGTTTGTAGGAATCTCAAGGCAACCAACAACAACCATGAGTTTATTCCCTTGTGAAGCTTCTTCGAATTTGGAATCCATGGCGGCTCAAGATGTTAAACCGGAGAGTCTGTTTCATAGGCAGCCAAGTTTGTCTTCATCATCTTCCTCTCATCCTAAAGAAGATGTCCTGAAATTGACACAGACTAGTAGTACTAGGTATTATGTTAATAAAGGCATTAACCTTTTTAATTGTGTAATGAAACTTAATATGTGTTTGACTAACTTATGGTTGTTACCTTTTCTTGAACAGATCTGTGAAGCCAGAGAGTCAAACTACTTCACCGTTGACTATATTCTACGCAGGGAAAGTGATTGTGTTTAATGAATTTTCTTCTGAGAAAGCTGAAGAAATCATGAACTTGGCTAGCAAAGGCGCCGCAAGTAGCTTCACCGGTTTCACAACTAACAACATACAAAGCGTTTACAAGCCTAGCTTAGCCATGAATCAAACCGCGTCACAAGAGGCGATTCAATCCCCTTCGACCTCCATGGCATGTGGTAATATAATCTTTCGGCTCCCATCTCTTCCTCGCTTTAAACCGTATTTCGTATACACAGTGTCTCTTACAAAGATGTATCCCTTTTTTGTTTTGTTTCAAAAAGAGCTTCCTATTGCTAGAAGAGCTTCACTTCATAGGTTCTTGGCGAAGAGAAAGGACAGGGTTACGTCAAAGGCACCATACCAGTTATGCGATCCAGCCAAGGCTCAAACCGGAGACAACAACAACAACAACAACACTTCTTGGCTCGGTTTTAGCCGCTGAACTATGAACCGAAACCTCCTCAAAATACTACCAGGCTTTAATTTTTATTTTATAACTATTCAATTACTAGGAAGACAAACTTCATTCTATATATATTTGTAAGTATTTTGATCATGGTTAGTGATCAGTTCTTGGTTAGTGTCTCTGTGTAATTTTTACTACTAGTTATTGTCTCATGTCTGTCTAGATCATCCCCTTTGCTGTTGGGTTAAATCTAGTTTTATTTGTAACAACAAAACAACATGTTTTGGTAATGACCATATATCATTTTAATCTTCTTTTTATAGTCTCTTCTCAAATTTGCATAGTATTTCTCTTTAACCTCAGACAAACCAAAACATATGGATTTTACTTAAACAAGAAAATATTGTTAAAACTTATTTGTTTTAACATTTAACATTGATAAAGCCCAATAAAATACTTAGTGACAAATTATACAAATAGAGAAAACAAAAAAATAGGGATGACGATTTTTTTACACCCGGAGAATACCATTCCACACTGAATCCACATAAACTCTCAATCTTTACACGTATACCCCTAAAGTCGTAAAATTATATGATTATCCACACAATCTCATTAAAATCTAATTAATTTCACATTAGCCCAAAATTGCAATTAACTTATTAATTAATTGTAACAAAATAGATCCGATTATGATTCGAATCTAACCCGATTACGATATAAAACTAGGAATTTAACCCGCTAAAAACATATAAGTCCTAGATCCGTAGTTTTAGATCGTAATCGGGTTAAATTCCACTATAATCTGGTCTATTTTGTCACAGTTAATTAATAAGATAATTACAATTTTGGCATAATGTGGAATTAATTAGATTTTAATGAGATTGTGTGGATAATCAGATAATTTTACGACTTTAGGGGTATAAGTGTAGAAATTGAGAGTTTAGGTGAATTCAGTGTGGGATGGTACTCTCCGGGTGTAAAAAAATCGTTATCCCAAAAAATATATATATGTATGAATTTCCGGTAGAATCAGCCAACCAATCACAACTCTAAAATTAGAAAAAAATCTTATATAATGAATATTCCGGCGAAAGATTCTTGTCCGCCGGCGAAATATTCCGATTTATATTGCAAATTTACACTAACATCATCATCCATTATTTTAACCGATCTACACTCTTTACTACAAAATCCTTTCTCTCCTCTGCACACAAAAAAATAAAAACTCAATTTTTCAGAAACCTCATGGTCCAATTTTGTAGTAAATCTAAAAAACGAGGCACACATTATACGAGCTTACTTGTACATGTAAATGTCTTTGCCTTGAAGTTTCTTCTTACACAAGCAACACAAACTCAAAAATTCTGAAGATTCCCTCTTCTTCTGAGCCGGTAACTCCTCAACGGTTTCCACAGATCGATTCAGACGAAACTCAAACTCGTTGTCGTTGTAATAGACTTTGGTCTTGCTGCCATGGCGGCTCGTGACGCAAGTGTATTCCTCAGAGAGGTTATTAATCTCATGAAATCTATGAGCAGAGAGAACCGGATCGGATCTATTTAAACCGGAATTAGAGTAGCAAACCGGGTTTTGGTTTATTCCGATAACGGATTTCTCAAGCTCAGCTACGATACCTAACCCAATTCCACCGCCGCCTCCGCCGTGCCACTTTGTGATTACGGGAGATGAGAATTTCATATCTAACGGAGTTCTCGGATTCGCCGTAAAATTTAACGGCGAGATAACTGATCTGTTTCCCGGAACAACCATGTGAAAGTTTCTTAATAGCATAATTAATGGATAAATTATTAAAAATTAAAGAGAAGGTAATTTGAGGAAGAAGGAAGCTTATAGAAGAAGAGGAAATTTATAGGAATGATATTTGTGATTATATATTTAAGAGAAAGAAGATAAATTGGAGAAGACCCCACCGTTGGATATTCGCATTTTTCTCTTGAAAAGCTTTTCACGTTATGTACTTTTTTATTATAAAACCTTTGTATAATTGTATCATCCGTATGCTAATTAAGTAATTTCTTTAGCTAAGTAACTAACTAATTATGTTCCCAAAAAAAGAAATTTGTTGTTTTACATCCTTTGACCATTGACTCTAATCCACATTTCCAAGACAATTTTTATATTGGGACTCTAAAAAGATTTTAACAAACACATTATTAACAGTCGTGTATTTGCCTTATTGGTTTAAATGGGCCTGAACTAATATTTTATAAGGTTGAATTTATAATTACTATTAATAAGCTTAAGCCCAATACAAGCCATTAGGTTGGCGAAAAATAAATTTCATAGACCATATAATTATCTTTACAATAAATAAATAAATAAATATTAATGAAAAAAATCAAAAATTCCAAAGATAAACAGAGCTATCGTAATTATCTTCACCGTAATTATAATAATCGCTTACAGGCGAAATCTGTTCACTAAACCGATCACCGGAATACTCATCGGAGAAATCATCGAAACCTGGAAACAACCCAAACTCCGAAGCAAAATCACCCGAACCTACGTTAGGTAACATACTCATCAACAACGACGACGTTGAAGGAGACTCTTCCTCCGTTATCATCATCCTCTCTTCTTCTCTTCCTCCGTCGCTATCCTTTTCGATTTCTTCCGAATTAGCGAATCTCGCAGCCGCTTCTCTAATCTCGGATCTGGTTAGGTTTTGACCACCGGAGATCGACGGCGGATTATCGGGGAAATTGAAATTCGCTTCGCCGCCTCGTAGACAGAAAAGTGCGGCGTCGAAGGCACGCGCCGCCTTCTCGGGAGTGTCGTAAGATCCTAACCAGATACGATCTCTGCTATTGGGAAGTCTGATCTCTGAAACCCATTTTCCCCAATTCCTCTTCCTCACGCCTCTGTATTTTGATTTCATCGACGACGACGGCGAAGATCCTTCCATTAACTAAACCGGTAATGTTAATTTCGGTACGATTCTGGTTTAAATTAGTTTTTTTGGTTTGATTTTGAATTTGGATAATAGAATTTGCCGCCTTAAGATTTATATATATAACAATAAGAAAAAGGAAGTGAAAGTTTGTAAAAGAGTGAAGAGTGTGATTTTGACTTTCTTTTTTTTTGGGTGTGGCGCGTAAAAAGAGTCAAAAATTCAATATCAAAGGGACCGCGTTTGTTATTTAGTCAGGAGAACTGCCACGTGGCGGATATATGAACAAAGCTGGTCTCGTTTTGTGGTCACGCTTAAACTCATAACTCAGAGACTGTTTTCAGTTTGTTGTCTTGTTTTCCACGTGATTTATATCCTTTTTATATTTATTTTTTTGTTTTTTTTCCTTGAGTCAAGGTTGAATATTTCGCTGATTTTATTTTAGTAGACAAATTTGTGTGTGTTAAGCTAATCTAGAATGGTCAATTTTTAAAGCATTGAAGAGTGAGGAACAAAGATTAATTGATTACTGAACATGACTGTTTTAGTGTAACATTATAGTAACAGACAAGAAAGTACAACAACAGTCAAGTTAGAATGATAAAATCAAATCACTTTCCTATAAAAATGTATATATACCTTTGCATTATCTTCTTCTTATTCTTCTCACTTTTGTTGTTTTGTAGTACACACGGAAAAAAAAAACTGTACTTTTAAGTTGGTTTGGTGTAATTTTTTTTATCTGTTGAAGGAAGCTGCAGCAGAAGTGTCTTCATAATGTACTTTCCAAGCATTTCCGCTGTCTGTTTCGCTGCAGGCTTGGTTCGTTGTCGGGATAGCTGCAAGATCTCCGTCTAAGCTCATTTGTTGAACTTCTGCTGATGATAGTATCTTTATGTTTTGCACACAGCTCACAAACTCCCTGAGGAAGGAAATACAAACAGACAAGAATGGTCAGAATGTTGAGTCTTTGATTGATTCATAGAGATTATTTCTAAGAGTTTCTTTGTTGTTGTTGTTGATGTTGTTCAGGAACTTACTCCCAAGGATCATCACCAACAAGCAATATATCGTTTTCGTGATCAGTGTAGACAAGCTTCCAGTCAGATGTTTGTGGATCTTCGAGCTGTCCTTCGATGCCAAACATTCTTGCTAAGTCATTCCTGAGTTCATCGTAGCCGCTGTAACGTGTAACATCTATTGATCTTCCTACTGATCCTCTTTTTTGAACCTTCAAGAATGTTTATAAATTTCACTTTTACCACTTTGAAGCTCAAAAAGATTAGTTGTTTAAAGAGAGAGATCTAACCTTTGTATATGTTCGCATTCGTTGAGCCTGATTAGGCCAGAGTCCACCACCATTCATGACGCCTGAATCATTGATGCCACCGATTTCATTTGAACCTCCGGATTTGAAAGGAATGCTCGGAATACCAAATGACTGAGAACTGATTGCAGCACTTGATAGCTCGGTCTCGATGTCTCTTGGTGCATTGGCATAGTTGGGAACCACATTATGAAAGTCCTTCTGAGAATAGAGAGCATCAGAAGTTACGGCTTCGAGGTTACCAGCGAAAGGTAAGTTGTTTCTTTGATGATGAGATTGACAGTCGCCGTCAAAACCGAATGATGGTAAAGGGAAAGTCTGTTGTTGCTCTCCAGGTCCAACAACATCAGGACAATATGTTGCCCTAGCTGTGGATACATCGATTTGATCTGTTACCAAGCCTTTAAACTTGAACTGTTCAGCTGAACTCTTCAAATTCAACATGCTTTGGTTGGCCCGGCTTTCGGTTTTGGTATAAAGCTCTTGCACTGGATTGTCTGCACGCTCGAACTGAGATGCAGACACAGATACTGCTTGTCCTTGTTGTTGATTTCTGCTCAGGAAATTCGTCGCTGAAACATTATCATGACCCGTGTTATTGGCAGAAGGCGAGGTTGAACAAGGAGCTTCTCCATCTATGTGACCAGAATGTGATCTTCGACCGGCTACAAGAGGTTTATTATTCATCTGTCCATGTTGCTGATGACTCACTTGAATCTGTGAAGTCTGCATAAAAGTTGAAGCTGAGAAGCTGTTGTTACACTGTGCCAAAGGCTGTTGATTATGAGACGAAAGAAGTTGTTGAAGTTGATGGTTTTGTGTCTGCTGCAACGCCGATAACTGTGGCTGTAAGGACGAACTTACTTGAGGAACTGACTGTTGCTGTTGCTGTAACTTCTGCAGTAGCTGCAACTGAAGATGTTGTGAGGGACTTGGTTTTGATGATTGTTGTTGCATCTGGATCTGCATAGAGGACTGTTCTTGGGACATATTTTGTTGTAGTGAATGCATAGAGGACTGTTCTTGCTGGTTTCTCAATAATTGGCTACTGTTGTGCAGTTCCAGTTGCTGTTGAAACTGCATTTCTTGCGCGTAAGATGTCATTTGAGATGAGCCCTTATTCCCTATGTTTTGGTGGGTCATTTTAGCACCATTAGAGACCATTGGCTGCTGCTGAAGCTGAGTCTGAGAAAAACCAGTAGAATGATTCTGACAAGAGACTTGGTTAGAAACAACACTCGCGCCGTTGTTTACAGAGCCTGTGTTATAAACCCCTTGCTGCTGCTGCAGCTGTTGATGTGACATTTGTACTTGTTGTTGTTGTTGAGATTTGATCATGGCTGGTTGTGTTTGCATCTGTTGACTGATATGGTTAACCATGTTCGGTTTGTTGAATTGGGAATTTGCGGGAGAGAGGTTTGGGGATTGGAAGCTCAACAGCTTCGAAGGGTCGTTGGAACCAAAGTTATTTGGTAAGTTATAAGATGATAGCCCGGATGGGAGCTGAGTAGCAGCAGCGCCAGCTGACATAGGGTTGTTTTGCTGCATACTCATCCACTGAACAAGACTTAAACCAGGAAACATCGAACTCTGCGCGTCTTTCATCCCAAATTCTTCTCCCATCCAAGGCATTGCTCTTTTGAAAGCGTTTTCTATGTCCAGCTCATCATCTGCAATAGAAACCTCCCTGGTTAGTATATCCGAAAACTCAAATCAAAGATCGATGAAAAGAATAGATAGTACCTGGCATCCCTGGTTGCCTTGGGTACTTTGGTCTGAAAAATGGAGGAGGGCATATATAAAAAGGAGTTATGACAGGCTCGATATCCCATATGGATACTCGGCTTGGTCTATCTCCGGCTGTTGACTCATCCCATCCTACCTGTTTCAAACCAAAGATTCAGAACAAATGATCATCATAAGAGTTTTAACATAACTCTAAATACATTACCTGAAGATTACGCCATTGCGAGCCTTTCCATCTAACAGGGTCAAGATCACTAATACCTGTGACTGTACCCATATATCTACGAACTCCACAATCCTCGGTCTCGAACAGCATCCGGAATCGCATCCCAAGAGATACTTGAGCATACAACGCTTTGTTGTATTTGGCTAAAGGAACCACAAACTCTGAAGGACTTGCCCTTGGATTGAAGAAGATGGTAAAAGGGCTACTATTGGAATTAGCATGAGCTGCAGCTGCAAGTATCCCAATGTGCATACTGTCACTGGATATGACTGATGAGGAAAGAGTCGGTGTTTGTCTATTGGCACGTCTTATACCCAACATAAGCTGTGATTTCTCATCTCTGCAAAAAAAAAAAAGTTTTTAAACCCAAGGTGCCCTTAAGAGGAGAGTAAAGTCCATTTCTGCTTAGTGTTTTGGTCTAAAGTAATGAATCATACCTTACAAACAAAACTGAATCACCAGCGAATAGTCTCTTCGTGCTAACGAAAACGCTCCAGCCTGTGGTAAGCAAATGTCTTTTTGGTTGGCCTGAGATCAGATTAAAGCAAAAGATAACAAATCAGATTAGTTCTTTTCAGTCTTTTGAGCTATTAAACCAATCTTTCAGACAATTTAAACCTCGATAGATATGTCTGAATGTCCATGTAGTGTCGTGTAAATCTTTGGCTACAATCTCTTGTGCAGGAGGTTGCATTGAGAAGTCCTATTTAAACCATCCTCAGAACTTTTAGCAAAAGGATTCAAAAGAGAAACTAAAATGATACATAGAGGAGGTGCTTTGAACAGAGAGATAGGCATACAAGAGGAGGGAAGATTTTCTCAGCTGCACGGCGTGGCACAGAGAAACCACCGTGAGTACTCGTGTCACTCGCTGTAAGTGTCTTACAGAAAAACTCAGTAGGTTGTCTGTTTAGCTTCAAACCCATATCAGAAGCAAGCAAAGCTTCTCTATCATACTGATACATACACATTATGATGATTCAAACAAAACTCAAAACTTTAAATAACATTTCTCAAACCACAAAAGCTAATAATCATAAAGACTGAAATGAATATTCAAAAAAACCTTATTCACAGGTTGTAGAGTCATTTGTGCATAGACTTCATCGGTTTCGGTATCAGCCTAAATTCATAATTTTTCACAACTTTATGATTAGTTCTTATTTGATTTAACAAGTTGAATAACAAAAGAGAGAGAGGCTTTTAGTCTTTACTTACATGTAATGTAACACTGTGAAGCAAGCAAATAAGCTTAGAAGGAAGATTAGGATAATTTGGTATAAAATCAGTTTGTTTCTGCATAGATGCCGCAACCTGCAAAAGAAACCATTTGTTTTTTTTCATTCATTGGAGTGATTAGCTATATAAAACGGTTAAAAAAGAAGAGCGTTTGCGTTTGCGTTTTGGGGAACATACTTGTTCACTATGACCTTGAGGGAAGTAAACAACAAGACTTCCCATAGGAGGCAATGAAACCAAAGGACCTGCACAAGCGTGCCATAGCTGAGAATTTATTGCTTTCTTCTCTCCTGTTTAATTAATACACCAAATTTTATTACAAAATAGTAAGAAAATTGTATAAAAAATGTAAAAAAAAAAATGATTAAAGCTTGCATATATTTCATGTAAAGTCTCAAAATTTAATTAAAATTTTGGGACATTTATGTGATTTACAACCACTCTGTTATAAAATACACTGAAATAAATCAGATTTATAGCTTTCTGCTAACTCCACGTTGAAAAACTCAATAGGAAAATAACAAGAAATGTAGAAACTTTGATTATTTGTAAACTTAGAAAATTTTAAGAAATTAACAAAAAAAAAAAATTGCAACTTTAAATCTGTAAATGAAGAATATAAACAAAAGGTGGTACCTTCTATTGAAGTTGGATGAAACCCATTTGATGGAGCTTTCATGGTTTCCCAAAAATAATAAAATGATGATTTTATTTTTGCTGTTTTTAGGAAACAGAGTTCTTTAACGAATCTGTATTTGGAGAAACTAAATAATGATGTTGAAACAGAAGATCATTGTGGTTTTATATAAAAAAAGAGGATTTAAAACTTTAGAGCAGCAAAATTTTAAGCTCTTAAAAGCTTTTTTTGGTGTATTTTTGCAGATTCTCAAGTTTTTGTGTTTTTTTTTTCTTAGTTTTTGGGTTTTTTGGTGTGTTTTTTTTTGCCGATTTGAGATTTAAGTCGATTTGGGATCGGATACATTCGGAAAAGATGAAAATCTTTTCTTATGCATTGTGACGTGGCACCCCCACTTGATTTTATTTTTCTTGTCGGTCCCACCTTTTTTTTTTTTACTTTTTACTCGTTACATTTTGTTTTGTTGTATCGTTTTTCATAAGTTAATTTAAAATGTGTTAATTTTCCCTCTCTTTTTTTAACTGAAAATATTTGACTTTTTAATGATATGGAATAATTCTTATGAAAATTTGTATTTTATGTCGTAGTTTTATAAGCTTGTATTTAATTAGATAGATTTTCTTCAGCGTCGATATATTAGTAAATTAAAAGGTTTTATGTAATAAAAAAAAAAAAAAGGTTTTGTTAAGTAAACTAAGGAATAATATTAGGTTGGGCGGGTCGAGAAATGCAAGCCAAATCAAGTACATTTTGATATTTAAAATTATGTAATTAACTTTATGATACCATAAAAAGATGTCTCGCTTTTTTCTTTTATACAGAATCGTTGTTATTAAATTACTAATGAGAAAAAAGCCCACCGCATTTTTACCGTATAATACGAGAAACAAATGAGACACTTACAAATAAATGTAGATAATTATTTTATCCATAATTAAAACTGTTTATTTCTTAATTATGATTATAATAATAATATTGTTGATACGCAATGGAGCATCCACTAACTAGCCGCAAAAAAAGGAGAATTTCACGTGTTTACAGAGCTACGGACATCATTATACTCCAATTAAAAAGCTAAGCTTCCATGTGTAATTATTATTTTTCAGAGAAATTATTAGTATTAATCTTCTGTTTTTAATATTAAGTGTTCTTTTTTTAATTCATGTATAAGTGCTTTACAATTAATCTGGACAAGAGTAGAGAGCGGTTCCTTACTTTCCGCTCTCTGCATATATAAAATTAACAAAAAAAAAATTTAACTTTTATTTCTAGGAAACCGGTATTTTAATCTTACTTTTTTCATCTTTGAATTATTTTTCTTAATTAAGCTTGTATTAATATATAGGGTTTGACCTAACAAATTACGTATTTATATATTACCTATGTTTAAAAAACGATAAATTAATTTGGAATATTTAGTATGTTTCGTAAACAAGTCTCACTCTTTCTAGAGTATATATTCTTTACTGATTTTATGTGAATACGTACTCTATACTATGATTTATTGCTTAAAATAAAAACTAGTACTAGTTTGTTCTGTTTTTTCTTTCAATATATTCGAATATAGTTTTATGAAAAGTCAAAAGTATATATATTTACTCTTAGTTAACGTTTTGAACTTTGATACAAAAGAAAAACAAACTTTCACAAAAATGGAATGAAAAGTTGGTTTAAGTGGTAAGTTAAAATTAATCATATAAAAGATATGGCAACAAAAAAGCAAATCTCAACAAGAATGAATGTAGGCATGCTTTAATAATATATATTTTTGCCCTTTTGGGTTAATATTTGGTGCGCGTGGAGGTATATATTGATGTGTTTTTTATAAACCATTCATCATCAAAACACAAAGTAACAACCAAACCTGTAACGGTCTAGTAAGTAGTAACAAATTGTTTTGTAAAAAGACTACGAATTTTAATTTGTGATTTAGTTTAGTCAAAAATTAAGATGGTGGTTTAGCGTTCACATAGGATCAAAAGACTATAAAATTATTTGAATTTGTGAATAAAAAATATCATATGATTGTATTTCGCTCTTCAAACTACTATTAGTATTAGCTAGCTCGAATTAACCATAAAACGACACTCAATCATTGTTTTAATTAATAATTATCTTTATGCTAACCTTTCACTTTTGACTTTTGCTTATTGTATATATATATATATATATATCGAAATTGACATGTATAAATTCATTGTACTCAATACGCATGCACCGTATATAACTACACCATGACTTTTTCTTGGTATTTATTGAATTCCCTAGTTTCTCCTTGCATTGATGCACAATTACAAAATCAGACGGTAAATATTAATAATGATGTTTCTCTTCTTATTTTTGTTTTAATAAATTTGTGGTTTTATTAAATAAAACAATCTATATTAGTATTTTTGAAGTACTAATTTGAAATTTTCCAAAAAATCACACTAAATTACACATTATGCCATTGGGTATAAAAGGAAATATTTTTGAATATTTAATTACAAAAAATCAAATAAGGAAATATTATAATTCTCTCCAAAAATAAATAAATTATGTAAAAAATATTTGAAAAACAAAATAAACATATGTAATTCACATAAATACATTATTACATAGTTTTTTTTTTATAAAAAACTACCATTAAAATTTTATTTAAATCAAAACAAACAAGTTTAATTAATATTATTAAGAATTTAAAAACGATTTGAAATTTTTTTTTGTTAAAAATATCAAACAATAAAAAACAAAATAGTTTGTTAACGAGTTTGATTTCCGGTTCGATTATAAACAAAAAAGAAGAAATTGCAATTCTACTAAAATTTAAATCTTATATTACATATTTAGAATATGTTTACAACAATTATTTATATATATATAATCAAAATAATTATAATTTTAAATAAATTTGGGTAAATCGCATAATATGATTTGTGTATTTTGATTCGGTTTGTATTTTGAATTCGGGTATTTTCAAATCCTAAATATAATAAATAATAAATTATTGGTCTAATCAACTTATAAATTATATTAAATTTTTGCTATACGAAATATATAATAAAAATATTTATATTATTATTTTTGAAGTACTTTTTTGAAGTTTTCCAAAAAAACTCACTTAACTACATACTATGTCATTGGTTTTAAACTCACTTAAAGAGTTAGGTGAAACTTACACACAAACATATCTCATTCTATATATATACTTTTTAAAATTGACTTAAATATCAACAAAAACAATAAAACCGATTTTAACATAAAACCAACCACTAATTTCATATTTATGATATTTTTGATATAATCTTTTTATTTTTCTTACGGAGGTCTATAAAAAATTTCAGAATATAAATATTTTTTAAAAAGTATATAGTTTAGTTTTTATATATAATCATTGTCCATATTATAATTTTCTATTTATATTAATATTTTAGATGTTAATAAACATCTATATTGAACATAGATAAAGTTTGTTTAAATCAATTAACACTAGCATAACAATTATTTATTAACGGGTTCAGTTTCTAGAAAAATTCTAGATAAATGACAAGAAGTTTGAAAATAATGATTAAACTTTATCATAAACAAATTTCGGGTAATTCGGGTTCAAATCTAGAAATTTGTTTTGGCTTCGAGTTTTCAGTAGTAAATTTCTCAATTCGTTCGGGTTATTTATTTTTGGAACGGTTTCGGTTCTTTAATTTCGGTTTGGTTCCAATTATGTACTTCAAATATAATTATAACTATTATTATTTTAAATAATTTTTGGGTAGTTAGAGTAGTTTAGTTTAGTTCTACAAAATTGAGTTCGGTTCGCATTCGATTTCGGGTATTATGGTAGTAATTTTCCCTATACATTCGAGTTATTTGTTTTTAGAATCGGTATTGATTTGGGGATTTCGGTTTGGTTTGGGTTCGGTATTTCGGATCCGGAAGTTTTGTCCATCCCTAATTTTTATAGTTTATAATAGTTTGGAATAAACACACTTACAAATTATATTAAGATTTTGCTATATAAAATATAATTCTCATTATATATTTATGGGAGAATCACAAAACTACACCATTTGAATTACATTTCACAAAACTACACCATTTCAAAAATATTTCACAAAACTACACATAAACACTCAAAATTAAATTCAAATAAACTCTATCCACACAATCATACCCCTTAATACTATTTTTAAACATTAATTAGCGAACACAAATGAAAATATTTTAATTTTGGTAATTTTTAAAAGGGTAAATCAAGCTTTTAAAATTTTGAAAGGGTGTAAATTTGTGAAAATATTGAATTAGGTGTAGTTTTGTGAAGGAATGATTGAAATGGTGTAGTTTTGTGAATTTCTCTATATTTATTTGCATAAACAATAAAAGAACAAAATACTCTTTAGAAATTCTGAATATTTTTATTTCTTTTACAAAATCAAAAAAAATATTACAAACTTCTAAATTAATTGTATATATATAAAATTATTTATAAAAAACATAAACCCGTGGTATAATCCTAGTAAAGTGTTAAAAGATGAATGTGCACGTGAGTGTGGGAGAGCATGCACGTGAGTGTGAGTGACGATGTCGGAAGAGACCGGCTCTAGGCTCCGACCGATTCTTTCGGTTTTGGTTTTGCTTTTGAGTGAGTTTCTGCCTCTGTGTCTCTTTTTCTCCTCTTCCCAAACACAGACTCTCTCTCTCTCTGTCGTTTTGTTCTATATAATATTTCACAACCAACAATATTTTATTTTATATAATTTTGTAAACCGGATCTACCTCAAGAATCTTGTTTCCAACACTAGTTTAAGAGCATCTTTATAGTAAAGTCAAAAAAAAGTTCTTGATTTTTTTTTTTTTGTTCGAAAATAAAATTAAAAAAAAAATTAATTTACCAATCGCGGGTCGCCACGTGTCGGTGGAGCCCGTAAAAAAGTCAAGAGTCACCTCTTCTACAAGAGCTAAAAGAACCGACTTTTATTTTTTTTGCTGGGATCCACTTTGAAGAGTTCCCTCTTGCACTCCTATAATGATGGTCTAATGTTTCATTAACTAAATTTTTTGACCTGTGTCAAGCGCGGATTACAAAATTATAAATATATGTATTACATAAAAATATACATAAATATTTTAAATTTTCGGCAAATGTGAAATTGTTTTTAACTCGTTTAATCAATTTTAACCCGTTTTCAATAGATTAATCTCTCATATCGGTACAATGTCAATTGAAATTTAAATTATTATAGGTTAAAGCCAATTATGATTATAGAACAAATCACTACTAAATCCATTTAACTTTTCAAAACACAAATGATTTATTTATATGTAGTATTTCAACTAATATGTAGTGAATTTTTTTAAAAAAAAGTTATTTTATCAATTTTATAAACTTTTTAGTTCATATTTTATAGAAAAGTGTTTCAATTAATATATAGGATTAGTACAACAAAAAATAGTCTAACAATGTTACAATTACTTCTACATTTGATCCACTAATTAATTAATTAATATAAATGCGTATGAATGTAATAGAGCCACATTTCTCGTAGCTTATCCAATATAGAAAGCAACTACTAAGCGTATGAGACATATCATGTCAAAAACACTGTACATTACGCAATAAAAAAATCAACATCAATACAAAATTTAATTTCCATTTAATCGTTAATGCCAAGTGATGAAAATAGGAAAAAAAAATAGTCCAACTATTCTTATCACTTTCAAGATATGTATGCATGCATGGGTTTATTATAGGCGTTATATATATATTATATATATATATATATATATATATATATATCACTGTTAAAATTATTTGATGCAATTATTTTTGTGTAATATTCGAGAGTATTGTTTGTATCATTAAAATAGAAAAAACATGTGGCTGCTGGTAATGAGTGTTACATAATGAGTGATAAAAAATTAAAAATTACTAAAATTATAGAGAGATTGGTCAAACCTAGACAGCTTCTATACATATCTAGAGACAGCTGCACATGTTTGTCACTTATTGATGCATACATATATACATTTAATTTACACATTCACTATATATACTTATAAAACCATATATTAAACTACTCATAAAATATAATATTAAACGACTCTCTTAATGTAAAACCTATAAATATAATTTATTTTCAGTTCTTCATTCGGTATAATTATATGTATAAATTGTGACCACATATTTCGAGACTAACTTTGGTTTCATCTAAAGGAATATAATTACAAACAAAACATGTAAAATTCATACGATTGGTACGAGTTATTATTATCATCTTTTTTAATTAGAAGAACGACACGTGTACACAAATTGATACTTCACTTAAGACATTCACATCCAATGGAAGAAGAAGGTTTAGAGATAATGTGGGAAACAAACGTTAAAAGCGAATATTTTATGAGACAAGACATAACTACTTCTCCCTTTATCACAGTCATATCAATCAAACATAGAATATTACTATCAAAATTACACGTTTTTCCTTTTTTCACCATTTCTTTTTCCTTACTTTTTCGTTACCCCTCTCGTCACTGCACCACATGTATAAGACGATATCCGGTGTATTTCTCTATCTCTAAAAACTATATAATAGAGATGCATTTTCTTTATTATTCTCCAATGTATTTTTCTATTTCTAAACAAGAATATTCTATAAAAGATTTTATTTACATTTTACTATAACACATTTTATTTATTAAAAGTTGCAAATTAACCCAATTAACTTTAATTTTCGCAAAATCTTTATAAAATTATTATATTATTTAAGTGTAAAAATTATTATATGTAATAATACATTACACAATATAAAAAACTATTATGGAATGAATAAAAATATTTACATAAGTTTATATGTCTTTTTATAAAACTTTATATAATTTATTTTTTATAAATAATAATCTAAATTTTTGAGTTAATATTTATAACTTGTTTTTAATTATAATTATAAAATTTAAATGATTATTTTTAAAATAAAAAACAGTTTTAAATTTAAAACATAAAAGAAAATGACATTTTTATATATTTTAGTTATAGTTTGTATAGAAGAGATAAATTAAAAGAATATTATGCAAATAAAAAAGTTTGCCTCTATTATAGGGGAAAATATAGCATTTCTCTATATATAGAGGAAATATAGCAATCTCTATTTTAGATGAGAAAATAGAAATGGGTTGGAGCAAATGTTGCTTTATTATAGAGATTAAAGGCAAATATAGAGGTGGGTTGGAGATGCTCTAAATAAAAATATATAATGTTGTCAAAAAAAAATAAAAAAAAGTAAAAATATATAGCTTCAAATAATATAATAATAAACTTATTGATGTATTGTACCTATTGTAGAATTCGCATGCTACGTGATTCTTGTACATAATATTTGAAAAAGAACGATCGATGATCAAATAGTTCTATATAGGTTGATATTATATACGAATACACTAGTAAAAAAACTGCCCATACCCACGAAAAACCCACGAAAATTTTCGTGGGTATGGGTAAAAAGCCACGAAATGCCACGGAAAGCCACGGTAAACAGTAATTAGCTACCCACGAAAATTTTCGTGGCTTTTTCGTGGCTTTTTCGAGCTACCCACGAATTACCCACGAAAATTTTCGTGGGTTTTGAGTTACCCACGGAAAAGCCACGAAAATTTTCGTGGGTATTGATCTACCCACGGTTACCCACGAAAATTTTCGTGGGTAGAGTGAAACCCACGTTTACCCACGAAAATGTTCGTGGGTAGATTGAAACCCACGAATTACCCACGAAAATTTTCGTGGGTAGTTTGAAACCCACGAATTACCCACGAAAATTTTCGTGGGTAGTGAGAAAAATACTGGTAACACTAATTTCTTCGTGTGTAAAAAAAAACCCAATATTAATATGTTTTTGTTCACTATTTTCATGAGTATTTTCACTATTTTCGTGATTTTGTTCACTACTTTTTTAGGTTTGCTACATTTATAAACATATAAACCCGAGTAAATTGTTAAACGTTATTATTCATTACTCAGATAATAAAATATCAGATTACATAACAACATTATTTTAAACGCATACAAAAGATAGAAGTTAAATAGTAAACATTAATGCAACATAAAGAGTTCGGTGTTGAACGCCATCATTATTTGTAAACATTGACGAATTGAATGTTTATTCATCGTCTGATTCAGGAACGATTTCGTTCTCGTAACCAGTTCCTTCATCTGCTTCAGGTGGTGTAGATGTTACGCTTGGTTCGTAGCCGCCGACCATCGAATTAGCCCCAATTATCTGTTTAAAACATATTTTAGTTTGTACTTATAAGAATATATATACTAATTAACAACCTTAAGGAGAACCTACCTTGACAACGTTTCGCTCAGTGATGTTGAGGTACTTAGAATTCATGTTGAAACGGGTTACGTATACATTTTTTAGAATGACAACCGCACCTACACCCGTATTGACTCTGTATTCGTCATTGTTGAAGATGTTATGGTGCATGGTTCCCTCGATTATTCCAGACGGATCTTTTAAGGTTACTTGAAGGTCTCCTTGGCCATTGGGGGACGCATTGGAAAGCATAGCGACAACCTGAAAAAATGATTACTTATAAGAAACATTATGTTTTTAAATTCTGTAATGTGTCATTTTATAAGTTTTAATAATTTGTATGTCAAAATAGTAAGTAATATAATGTGTTATAATAAAAGTTTTAAAAATTTTTAAAATATAAACGTACCCACGAAAAAATTCGTGGCTTTTTCGTGGGTTTGCGTAGAAAAGCCACGAAAATTTTCGTGGGTTTTTCGTGGCTTTTCCGTATCCACGAAAAAAGTCGTGGCTTTTTCGTGGGTTTTTTAAGTACCCACGAAAATTTTCGTGGCTTTTTCGTGGGTACTTCATCTTCTTGACAAACCTAATTTCCGCCGCACACATTTTTTTTCACGCGAAATTTCGGCGATTTCCGGCGATTTCCGGCGATTTAATGCGTTTTTCAGGCCAAACTCCGGCAAAACTCAGGTTTAACTTATTGTGTTGTGTGTTTGGTAGTTTGATTTTAGTTTTTGAACTTGTTGTGTTGTGTTTTTTCATGGATCTTGGTGTTCATAGATGTTCTTGATCATAGATCTTGTTGTTTATCTTAATAAAATAAATTTCATGGATGTTGTTGTTGATTATGTTGTTTTAACATTATATATATACAAGATCTTCATTATATTTGATTATATATGTACAAAATTCATGGATCTTGTTGATTATATATGATGAAAATCAACAAGTTCCATGAATATCTAAAGATCCTTGTATTTTTATATTTATTATATTTTTTTCCTAATATAAAACATATAAAAAAATTAAAAATAATATGATCCATGAATTTTATGATCTTATATATTATGATTATATTAAGATCCATGAATTTTTAAAATTTTTATATTTTTTTCCTAATATATAAAATATAAAAAATTAATGTTGTTGATTATATTTGATTTAGATCTTTTTGTTTAGAACTTGTACTTTTATTAAATCTTGTATTTTGATTAGGTTTTGAATGTTTAATTAGGAAAATTATACATTTGTAACAATTTAAACTTAAAAATTATAAGTTAACCCTAATTTAAACTTAAAAATTGTACATTTTTAACAATTTTCTCCATTACAAATCTTAGGAATATTGTCTTTCTATAATTGTTTATTTTTCTTAAACTTTATTAAAAAGTTTTTCTAATTAATTTGGTATAAATTTTAAAACATTAATCATATGTGACAAAATAAGTGAATTTTACTTAAAATTTCTTTGGTTAAAATTTGATTGGTAGGTTCTATTTGTAGTAGTTATGTCTTCGTCTAGGAGTACACAATCCAGTTCTAGTAGGCCGCAGTTGGGTCTCCCCAAATCTGCCTTAGGTGCTACTTCTTGAGTATCGTTATCGCTCAAGCGGTATACCAATCGCCTTATAGGAGAGAGCGGCCTTGCCTCCATCCTCAAAAGGAAAATGGAGCACTATGGTATTTAATCATCTTATTTTTTCCAATTATATACATATTATGCATTTATAAAATGTATTTATGACGTTTTAAAAATTTTTAATAAGGATTGAGATCGATGACACGGTCAACAATTTTATCGAAAGACTGGCAAAATAATTTCGGGGTCCATGGAAAAATTGGACCGACGTTAAAAAAAATCAACCCGACAAAATCGAAAGTCGGTGGGGATCTTTCGTGGTAAGTTACGTTTTAAAATATGTAATCGTTTAATGTATAAACTTTCATACTAATAATTATGGTTTCGAGTTATAGGCAAACTATTATCGGGATCCTCACACGAGGACCTTGTCTTTTTCGAATGGAAAGAAAAGACAAAAAGGGAATCGGGGAGGAAATTAGTCGGAAGCACGAAAGGGAGTGCGGCCTCCTTACATTAGCAATGACGATTGGGTCCGCTATTGGCGAGTGGGATACTCCCAAAGCCAAGCCGAGAAGTGAGAAGGCGGCGACAAGCCGTCAAACTCCCATGACGGGAGTACAATGCACGTCCACTACGGCGGGCCCAATTCATTCTCCAAAATCAATTATACTCGGTAAGTTTTATAAATACATTAATAAATACATATGAATAAATGTAACATTAACGTGTACATTTGAATTTTAACAAATACAAGACAAAGAGGATCCCCAATCCCGGGATCACTCTCTTCTTGATTTAGTCAAGAAGCCCAGATGGCACCTACAGTGATCCCTTCATTGAGGGAGTTGTTAGGTCGGTTGAAGAAGAGGTTTCTCCGTACGAAGGTACATCGAGTACGGCTTATTCACCGGGTGAAGAGACATATACTCAACGAGTCAACCGGTTATATTTAGAGGTAAATCTTTATAATTTTCTATTGCTATAAATTTTAATATGTTTTTGTATTAATTTTGTAATGTTTAAATGTGCGTCAACGCGAGATACGGAGAGGCCTACGGCGTTGGTAGTGCGAAGACGCGATCTATCAACCGTACGGCCATTATGCGTCCTCGACACAAGAGGTTACGCGCGGTGAGTACGACGCGTTCGGGACTAGACTCAAAGAAGGTTAGATCGCCTTGAAGCCGGAAGCTCGACGGGGTCGGGTCAAAACCCGAATGTCCAAGAAGACCGCAGTCGTGGCACGTTGACCCGACCGCAGCACCTCGAGGCGGGATCCGGCTCGAGGAGTTCAACACAACCCATCCGAACTCGCTTGGGAATTTCGATTATGATATGTAGTGTTTTGTATTTTGCATTTTGTAAAACTATTTGCTTTTGTGGTATAAAATTTCAAGTATTATTGTATTTTTAAATATGTTTTAATTATAATTTTTAAAATTATAATTTCTTAAATCAAAATTGATTTATTATTTTTTTAAAAAAAATTTCACACTACCCACGAAAAATTTCGTGGGTTTTTCGTGGTTTGTTGAGCACCCACGAAATACCCACGAAATTTTTCGTGGGTATTTCGTGGCTAAATTTCCCACGAAAAAGCCACAAATAAATTCGTGGGTATGCTACCCACGAAAAACCCACGAAATTTTTCGTGGGTACCCACGAAAAGCCCACGAAATTTTCTACCCCGACGCTATACCCACGAAAATTTTTTTTCGCGCGCTTACCCACGATTCGAAATTTTTAGATCCGGTTTTTTTTTACCAGTGATATGTGCCTACTCTATGTATACATATATTTGATTACTACATGATTCACATGTCACGTGATTCGGTGCACTGCAATTCAACGTATAAGACACGACTACACAAGTTAAAAAGAAAAATCAAACTTTAATTGAGAAATAAAGAGGCTGGCCACAAAACTAAAAAAAAAAAAACAATTTAACCGGAAGAAAAAACTTCTAAAAAATAGAATTTAGAAAAACATGGGAAGTGTACGACAAAGCAATAATGCAAATTTAAAGATAAATACATAAATTCATTATATATATATATATATATATATATATATATATATATATATATATATATATATGTGTGTGTTATAGGATGAGTGTGTATTATACTATTATATATATGGTATTGTGGTATACTCGTACATAAGAGAAAAAGAAACAAAATAATTGGGTGTAATTTCATCGCAGAGTTGGTGGCGTTGGAAACGCAAATGGAATGATCCCATGTTAGGTTTTTACATGCAATCACTCGACCATCACTTATTATTGTATTAATTAATTAATTAGCCTCCTGTAATCTCTCGCTAAATCGGTAATCATATATACCCGGCATTTATTTAATCTTTTTTAATTATGCGTATCATTTAACCTGTATTATATATTGACAAAATTAATCCTATGTCTTGACTCTTGAAAGCTTAATTTGTAATAATAAAACATATATGGAATTTAGGGGGGGGGGAGGGGTGAGACAAGGATATGACAGTTTATAAATCTTAAAATATGTTGTTGATAAATCAAAGAGAGATTCACCGACCAAAGTGTCGTCGTTTCGACGGTCCCCCCACAACATTTGCTTAGAGCTTCATCTATCTATTTTTTAACTATGAGTTAGATGCTCTACATTTATTGCTCTTGTCTGATTTATGCTTTGACCCTAATTTCAAGAATGTATATATATGCATACACAAATGCGACATTTTTTGTTTCAGCATAAAATGTGATTTAAGACCATATTATGCAATAAACTATGGAAAAAACCGTTGACAAATATTGATATTCAATCCTGGTTGCAATTTTAATGAGAAATCAAACTCTTAAGACCATCTCCAATGTATTTCTCCATTTTCTACTCCAAAATGGAGTATCTTCAAAATGGAGATGGATTTTACTCCAATGTATTTCTCCATTTTCTACTCCATAAAAGAATATTCTAAGTATATTCTTTTTCTCATTTTCTTGTTAATTACAAATATTGCCTCCAATTTCTATGATTTTAAAATTAACCTTATTTATTTATCTTCTACAAAATTAATAGAAATTATAATATTATTTTACTAAAACCATGTAATTAAAACTACATTACATCATAAAATAAAACATAGATATTATTCAATTATTTCCATTAGTGTGTTTTGGTTTCTTGTTGTTGTATTTTAAAAATCAAGTTTTTATGTTTATTTTGTGTTATTATTGTATTTTGAAATTTTAAAATTAGTTAAATATTTATTTGCAAAAAAAAATATTGTTTTCATATTTTGTAGTTTACTAATAACAAACACTTGATTTAAAACATAAATTAATAATAAAACAAATGAATATAAAATTTTGAAGGACTATTGTGCAATTAAAATAGTTCATCTCCATTATGGAGTAGAGATTAAAAATTCTCCATAAATGGAGTAGAAAAGTGGTTTTCTCCATTTTGGAGTAGGAAATGGAGTGGGGTTGGAGATGATTTTTTCTCCAAAATGGAGATGTACTCCAAAATGGAGTAGGGTTGGAGATGCTCTAATATACACGGACAAGATGAATTTTCCACTAATTACTAATTAGTAAGGAGTAGACCATGACTACGTAAAAGTATAGGTTTATAGTTCGATATGGGCTTGACATAGGTTGAATTTGTCAAACAAAAACAAAAAAAAGAGGATAAAGATGATATATATATTGTTGATGTATACGCACCAATAAGGTCTCAATCACCAGGTATCTTGTCTTTCTTTTTTTTTTTTTTGTCAAAAATCTTGTCTTTCTTTATTTTGTTTCTCTTATTTAATTTTATTATTTAGTTATTTTATTATGCATATTCTAATAAATTGTTGACACGGTTTCTAAAATTACGAGTTTAGAAAAGTGTTTTTTTTTATTAAAAAAATTACTTCTGCTTTCCTATTTCATTTTTATTAAATTTACTTACATATGCCGTGATATTGATAGATCTGACGGCAATATATGCAAAGAGGAAGACACGTGTCGGCATCTAAACTTGAATAGATTGGTGGGGACCACTTGTTAGCGTGCGGGAAACAGAAATTAATTAACCTTGTTTTTTATTCCCTCTTCCACTTATGTTCAATCAATAGTCATTTTTTCACCTCATGTCACATGTCTTAATATTACTTTCGTGAATCTCTGATTATTAAATTAAAAATAAGCTTTTTTCTTTTGATTTATTCTTTTAACATTTTTTTCTTTCTATAACCATATTATTTTACACTAAATCAAGGTTTTTTTTGTTTGTTGGTAAAATGAAATCAAGGCTTCTATAAACACTCTTTAATCTCCAATTTTTGGGTTAAATGATTCATGATTTTAAACAAATATAATCATCTTCAAAGTAGCCCAATTTTCAATAACCATACAGCCCAATAGCTTCGTTTAACTAATAAGCCCACTAAGTTTAAGTCCAATGATGGTGTTTTTGACTAGGCCTGTCTGATGATGATATTTATTTCTGAGGTAAATTTTCATTATGCATGCTTTAGACAAAGTTATCAATTATCATCATACTTTACTTACAAACTACTCTGTAATGTGGATACATTTAACTATGATAATGTAATATATATATATATATATATATATATATATGGGGTTGAACTAAAAGTGCAGGTTCCTTTAATTTATGTCTTTGAATCCAACCTCTAGGCTAAAATAATTATGAATTATCTCTTTTTCAGTGTTTTTTATTTTTTTCATATTAGATTCTTCTTTCTAAGATTGTATAGATATCTGTCTAGATTAAACATACATTGAAATATCAGATATGATATAGAGTTTGCAACTACCAGAAAGTACATCCATATATATTCCTTGTCATACTAATATATATATTTTTTGGGAAAATGATTTTGTCAGCCAAAAGGGTTTTTATAATTATTAAGGGAAGCAAAAAATAGACTTAAAAAAGAGGCGTGGCCTAGTTTAACATGGATTTTAATATAGGAGTGGAACGCACGTTGATGGCTGCTACAAATTAGTGGTACCATATCATTTTCCATATCAATTTTTATACCCTAAATCCCATATAAACTCTTTAATTTACTTTTATGTAATTGTGACTATATATATATAATATATTTCGCGTTGCTTCACAAAAACTAAACGTCTTAAAATAACATGCAATAATTGAATACTTAATTCCCCCTATGAATTATAAAAAGTTGGAAACTTCTAACATATACTATTATTTAAAAGAGTTGTAATTTGCTGCACAGTCTGATTAGTCTAAGATTTAGTTTTTTTTTATAATTTAGCAAAGATAATTTGTAGAGTCATTCTAAATTGTAATTATTTATTTTTGTAACTATATTTGTATATAGTGGTGCATTACAATCATTTAACAAAAAAAAAACTACTTTAATAGATTAGTAAACTCTTAGACCATGTTTATCAAAGGTGCTTATGTATAGTGCTTGTGTATTTTTTTGTGTATTTGAGTATTAAATTAAATCAAAACATGTACTATTCATAAGCACCTATAATGAAAAGTGCTTAATTAAGCATTTTAAGCTCCCCTTTTTGTAGAGTTCTTATGAATAATACATGTTTTGATTTAATTTAATACTCAAATACACAAAAAATACACAAAAAAATACACAAACACTCTACATAAGAACCCTTGATAAACATGATCTTAGTTCCACTAGACGTCACATTATTATAGGCTATATAATATCGTCGAACAAATAGCAAATTGAGTATACTAAAATGATAAATGATTTTTACCAAAAAATGACAAAAAATAAAATGAATTGACCAATGGTTGAAACTTGAAAGTTTAAAGTAACCGATAGGCTAAATTATATTAGGCTACAAGGGCCCATGAAAGCCCATAAAATAAATTGTGATTAAGCAACAAAAGGAGATAGTTTCTAGAAGAGGAGGTACTCATGACTTAGAACGTACAACATTGGCTATGTACTTCTTTGCGACAAAGCGTAGCATTTAGATTTAATAGACACTAAACATAAACCATAAGTTTCTCTATCCCTTCAAGCCCTCCTTTATATAGATACATATCTTTGGCCTCTGTTCATTACATTTATAAAATCTTTGTCTTTCTTTTTCTTCCTCTTGTTCTAAGCCAATTCATATTATTTTAAAATATTTTATTTTATATAATATAATTACGTATTATATAATTACGTATTCTTGTCTCCCACTCCTCTCCCTTCTTCCTTTTAAATATTTCATATATTAGTTTAAAAGTAAAGGGAAAATTATAAAAAATAATTGATTCTGTCGTCAAGTTTCCACGTGGCGCAATATCCTGAGTTTTTGCCAGACGTATCAGACAACAATTCTTTGCATATATTCATTTTAAGGTACTCACATATGACACTAATACACGATTATCATCCTTGTAATTTTGTATATGCAATAAATTACTTTATGATTATTGGTAATACCACTAGTTACTATATTTTCTTACATTAATTTTTGGCGGCGAAACTCTTAACTAAGATATTGTGAATTTAATCAAATACGTTAGTTAGACCATAACACAATATTAATACTATTAAGTATAGTTATATAATATTAACCCATCCATTTTCTTTGTGGTAAACAACAACTAGTCTTTTATATCTTTCTTTTCACAATAATAAAATTAAGTAGAGGAGATTAGTTTAAGTAGATAGGAAACAAAAATAAAACAGAAGACACAAATTAATATAATTAATTAAAAATCTTAAAGAAGAAAGGCAACAACTCTGAAACACGACTTATAGCCACAGAGAAAGAGAGCGTTGAAAATTGTGTGTTTTAAGTGTTTTGTATCAATCGGTTGAGAAGTGCCTCTCTTGTTTCTCTCTCTTTTTCTTTTTTATTTATTATTTTTTATTATCACCTTCTTCTTCTTCTTCTTCTTCATCACGAAAGAGAGAGAGAGATATATTTTAATTTGAATTTAAATTCAATTTAATTTTTGAATTATATATATTTTTATGTATTTTAGTGTGTAGGTGTGTTTGGTTATTTGATTTAATGAAGTTCTCTCCTCTGAGTTTCTCTACGCGATCGAGTTTCAGTCACGGCGACGGAATCGACGACGGCGTCGAGTTAACTCCGTCTCCGATTCACGGCGGAGCAATGCTGCCTGTTTTCCTCAACGATTTGAGTCGCGACGGAGACTCCGGCAGCGGAAGCAGCTGGGAGAGAGAGCTCGTTGAGGTTACTCTAGAGCTCGACGGAGACGACTCGATCGTCGTCTGCGAAATGTCTCCGGCGGCGGCTTCCGTCGATTCGCGGCAGAGATCGTCGGGGAGATTAACGAGGAGTCTCTCAACGGCGTCTTCGAAGATTCGGCAGAAACTAGGGAGGTTATTGAGGTCAGATTCGACGAGAACGACGACTTCTTCTTCCGCCGCAGGGGAAAGAGATCTGGAACGGCAAGCGGCGGCGGAAACGCCGATTATGACGGCGAGGGATAAAAGGAAAGAGGCGGCGATTTTGCATAGATCGACTTCGAGCGCGCAGAGAGCGCTCAAAGGATTGCGTTTCATTAATAAAACGACGAGAGGAAATAATTGCGTTTGCGATTGGGATTGCGATTGCGATCAGATGTGGAAGAAAGTCGAGAAGCGTTTCGAATCGCTTTCTAATGAAGGTTTACTCTCTCGAGAAGATTTTGGTGAATGCGTTGGTAAGTCATTAAAATTTAAAACATATAAAAATATAAATAATTTTTGATTATTAGAGAGAAATTAAAATTTTGAAAAAAATTCAAAAATAAAATTAAAAAAGGGATGGTGGATTCGAAGGAGTTTGCGGTGAGTGTATTCGACGCATTGGCAAGAAGAAAAAGACAGAAGTTGGAGAAGATAACGAAAGACGAGCTTCATGATTTTTGGTTACAAATCTCTGATCAAAGCTTCGACGCGCGTCTTCAGATTTTCTTCGATATGTACGTTTTCGTCTTTCTTTTTTTTTGTTTTTGTTTTTGTTTTGTCTTTACGTTTTATATTAATAACTGTTTACGGGAATAACGCATTGCAAAAAGCATTAGAAAACAAATGTATTCATCCAAAAATATTCAACCAATTATTAGTTCAACAAATATCAATGATTGATTCAAAGTTTTATCTGTAATTAATATGCTTAATTTTTTTAAGTATCCAGGATTATGAATAATGCATATGATCAACTTGTGTGAAGTTTAGCAGGTTATAATTACTTATTGAGTAATTGTTGCTAGTTAAAGAAATTAATTAGCTCAAAGATCACTTCTTTGATTTGAAATCGTGTTATCTTTTTTATTAGTGAGACTAACGCAACTTCACACTAATTTTCTACAATTATGGGAAATTACAAAATTAGGCATTAATTATGTGTTAGTCATGTTGCAACCGATATGTTTCATTAATTAATATTATAGATATGTCATTTATATCACGTGGTGTTCTTAGCCGTTGGATCAGGTAGTTCATGCTATATCAACGGTGAAAACAAAGTCTAGTGAGTATGAGTTATTGGGCCTCGTTTTACTTGGCCCAGTAAAAACAAACTTTTACCATTTTTTCAAAAAAGTTTCATATTTCTTCCCGCAATTTGTTTCTTGCAAGTAAAGATATAAAGAGGATCTGACTCTGTTTTGTAGTAAAATTATTATTTTTTCGTTTAATAACTTTTTTATACTTCTTTTTTAAATGTCTATAATTGTTACCTGTTTTTATTACAGGGCTGACAGTAACGAAGATGGGAAGATCACAAGAGAAGAAATCAAAGAGGTAACTATATTTTTATTAACATATACATGCAAAAACATACAACCAAAGATATCATATAATAAACAACGTTTATACTTTGAAACACAGCTTTTAATGCTAAGTGCATCAGCAAACAAGTTAGCAAAACTCAAGGAACAAGCAGAAGAGTACGCTTCTCTCATCATGGAAGAGCTTGATCCAGAGAACTTGGGATACATTGAGGTTAAACACACACACACACACACACACAGAGCAGACATTACATGTTCTTACTCTTCAAACTCTAGTTCTAAACCTTTTGTGTTGTTTTCAGCTATGGCAGCTTGAGACACTCTTACTTCAGAGAGACTCATACATGAACTATAGTAGACCGCTTAGCACAGCAAGCGTTGGGATGAGTACACCGAGACGGAATCTTGTTAGACCTCGTCAAGTTGCCCGAAAATGTAGACAAAAGCTTCAGTGTTTGATACTAGATAACTGGCAAAGAAGCTGGGTTCTGTTGTTGTGGGTCATTCTTATGGCTATCCTCTTTACCTGGAAGTTTCTACAGTACAGAGACAAAGCTGCCTTTAAGGTCATGGGTTATTGTTTAACCACTGCTAAAGGAGCTGCAGAGATTCTCAAGCTTAATATGGCTCTGGTTCTGTTACCTGTCTGTAGAAACACCTTAACTTGGCTGAGATCTACACGCGCTCGAGCTTGTATTCCTTTCGATGATAACATCAATTTCCATAAGGTAAGCAAATACAATACAGCCTTCCTTTGCTCTTTCGATTTTTTCAGTCTTTATCAATACAAAACTTGATATCAAGACTCTTTCTTTGCCTCTTTGTTGTGTTGCAGACTATTGCTTGTGCCATATTGATTGGGATACTTGTTCATGCTGGTACTCATTTGGCGTGTGATTTCCCCCGGATTATAAACTCGAGTCCACAAGAATTTGAGTTGATAGCTTCTGCTTTCGATGGTCATAAGCCAACATTCAAAGACCTGATGACAGGTGCGGAAGGAATCACCGGGATCTCAATGGTGATCTTAATGACCATTTCATTCACATTAGCATCAACTCATTTCAGGAGAAACCGTGTGAGGCTACCAGCACCACTTGATCGGTTAACTGGCTTTAACGCGTTCTGGTACACTCACCACCTCCTAGTGGTTGTCTACATTTTGCTCATTGTTCATGGGACCTTCCTGTTCTTCGCCACTAAGTGGTATCAGAAAACTGTAAGCACTAAGCAGAACCCTAATCTCATCTTGCTCATACACGGGAATGATGTCTTAAAACCTAAATGTATTGATGTTTCATACCTCAGACTTGGATGTACATCTCGGTTCCTCTGGTGCTCTATGTGGCAGAACGAAGTCTGCGAGCTTCTAGGTCTAACCATTACTCTGTCAAAATCCTCAAGGCAAACACCGTTCACCGAGCAAATCCTTTCCTGTTAAAAGGTACTTGAATAACAAAAAACATAACTCTCAAATCTTGATCTCTGCAGGTTTCTATGCTACCTGGGGAAGTACTGAGCTTAATCATGTCAAAGCCTCCTGGATTTAAGTACAAGAGCGGTCAGTACATATTCTTGCAATGTCCAACAATCTCTCGATTTGAGTGGTAAGTACCAATGCCAAAATTCTCCATAATGTTAGCAAACATCTTGAGTTTCAGTAAAAATGTTTCACACACCTTCTCAGGCACCCATTTTCTATTACCTCTGCGCCAGGAGATGACCAACTTAGTGTTCATATCCGAACACTCGGAGACTGGACAGAGGAGCTAAGGCGAGTTCTAACAGTGGGCAAAGATCCTTCAACATGTGTGATTGGGCGATCGAAATTCTCTGCGTATTCCAATATTGATCCATCACAGTAAATTCCAAGAGACTTACTTCTTTGCTTCTTCCTATCTACCTTAAAATACTTAAGTCTTAACATGCCTTTTTGATCCTGCATTGGCAGGCGGCCAAAATTACTAGTAGACGGTCCATATGGAGCTCCAGCACAGGACTACAGAAGTTATGATGTCTTGCTCCTCATTGGATTGGGGATCGGAGCTACTCCTTTCATAAGCATCCTGAAGGATCTCCTGAACAATTCAAAAGAAGAGCAAACAGTAAGCCAAACTCCTTTCATAAGTCTTTTCCAGGAACCTTACACCAAATACATAATATCTATAAAATACCTATGACGCAGGACAACGACCTAAGCACATCAGATTTCAGCTGGAATAGCTATACATCTTCATATACCACGACAACCTCAACTTCAACACAAGGACGGAAAAAGAAAGCAGTGAAGGCTCACTTCTACTGGGTCACGAGGGAACCAGGATCCGTAGAATGGTTTAGAGGAGTAATGGAGGAAATATCAGACATGGACGGCAGAGTAATAACCACCAATATATCTTCTATTTTTCTACTTACCTTACCTACTTTTCCGTCATACTAACATATTCCTACATCTTTTTGTGGAACAGGGCCAGATTGAGTTACACAACTACCTTACAAGCGTATATGATGAAGGCGATGCAAGATCAACTCTGATAAAAATGGTCCAGGCTTTGAACCATGCAAAACATGGAGTTGATATTTTATCTGGAACACGGGTAATAATTGTTCCCAGGCATATAGTCAAACACACATTTCACCATTACCTAATACTTGGACGATAAAATCATTCAAACAGGTAAGAACACATTTTGCAAGGCCTAACTGGAGGGAAGTCTTCAGTAGCATAGCAAGAAAGCATCCAAATTCAACAGTCGGTAAAATATACTATACAACTATTGAATTAATGTACAATTGGAAAAGTATATAAGAGACATTACACTAGCATCACGAAGATATGTGAAAACAATTTATCGTATTGTGCAGGAGTGTTTTACTGCGGCATACCAACCGTGGCAAAGGAGTTGAAGAAGCAAGCACAAGAAATGAGTCAAAAAACAACCACAAGGTTCGAGTTCCATAAGGAGCATTTCTAATTCAATGTTTAAACCCCCACCAGCAATTATTTTTCTCATACTAACTTCACAGCCACTTAGCAAAATTAGATTATATATGTCAATGTCACAAGGAAACATTGTCCTGCATGTTTGTATAGATTGCCTAAAGGCATGATGAAAATCACAAAATATAAGTTACTATACTGATTGAAATAAGATGAACCAACCAATCTCTATTTCCATTACCATAAGTTACTAGTTAGTCACAGAGGAAGGTAGTTAAAGAACAAACTTGTGTCGAAAACGCATTAAAGAAAGACAATACAGAGTAATATAATGACTGTGTTAACAGTACCAGAATGGCAGTAGAAGGGCAAAAACTGAGGTTGGAGTTTTAATCATCTTTGATCCTTCTCAGCAACTTGGAAGCCCATCTTCGGACACGTCTCTTAAGCGTAAAACCAACAAACACTCCAGCCACGAAGAAAACAGCGCATAGCTTTGAACATCCCCACACCGATATTCCGCTGCCACCAAAACATAGCTCCATATAAGTCGGATGAAAAATTTATATATAATCACAAAGTGACACAAATTCAAAGTAAACTCATTACTATATTACATAGTAAAAAATCAAATCAAGAACAGTCATAATCCTAAACTCCTTCCTCAATCATTTATAATCAAGTTCAAATTTCATCATATCAAAGCAATGTAAAGGATCATAGAACATCATTACAGCAAACCAATTAACAAATTTACAAACTTTCTTTCTCTTGTTGTTTGATTTTGGTAAAGCATCAATATAGTCTCTAGGTTTTGGAACTTTTCGAGCAATAACAACGGCGTATAAGAAGAATAGTAAGGAGCAGATTATTACCTAGAAGAAGGTCTGTTGACTATAATTCCGGATCCGTCGTATGAAGTCAAGTTACCGGAGCTTCGTTTCTCCTTGACTATATTCTCGGCGAAATCAGATAGAGAAGACGAAGAAGAAGAAGAAGAAGCTGCTGGTTTCGCGTCTTTCACGAACTTGCTGTAAATCTTCTCTAAACCCTCCATCGCTCTAATTTAGGGTTTAAGGTCTCCTCCTCCTCTTTCGTAGCTCAGTGACGACGGTGAGAAAATTTCTCTGTCGTTCAACTGATAGGGCTGGGCAAAATACCCGAACCCGAAAATCCGAACCGAAACCGACCCGAAAAAATCGGTTCGGTTCGGGTCGGGTACGGATAATACAATATTACCCTATTGGATCTTAAAGTCATGGATCCGTGGGTATCGGGTAAACCCGAACCGAACCCGATATCCAAACGGGTACCCGTTATTACTTATATTTTTACATATACTATATATGATTATATCTAATATCAAACTATAAATACATTTATATCCAAAATTTTCAGATTTTTTACCTAAACTTAAATGCATTTATTTGTAAAAACTTAAAATTAAATTTATTTATACTCAAACACTTCAATTTTTAGATTATATATTTTAAAAAATTAATAATGTTGTAAAATTTTCGGGTATTTGGGTAATTTTTCGGGTAAATGGATAATTTTTTCGGGTTTTGGGTAAAAATACTCGAAATTTTTTCATTTGTTCGGTTATTTCGAGTACTTATTCGGTTCTTTTAGTACTTCGGTTACAAAATTAACCGAACCGTTGATAACCAAAGAATAATTCGGTATTAATTGGATCTTTGATTGAAGTACAAAACCGACCCGAACCCGAATAGATCCGAACCGAACCGAACCGAATTTTTTAAAATATACCGATTGGGATCATGTTGCCGTATACCGAAAAACCCGAAACCCGATTGGGTGGATCCGAAATCCGGTTGGGTACCCGATTGCCCACGCCTAGTTCAACATAATCAAAAGGGCAAAGTTGGAATTTACACCCTTTCGTAGACAAAATATAATAATTTTTTTTTCATCACAAAATATAAATTATTTATATTATTTTAAAAACTCATTTTCTTAATAGTTAAAATATAATAAAAGATGCTCCATATAATTACTAGTTGAGTTGACTAAGGTGTGAAATAATGATAAAATCGATATTAAAATTGATATTACGACTTTATTTATGTAATACAAAAAGTACAAAACATTTAATTGTTTTCAACCATAAATTAATTTCCATGTACAAAGTACATACATGATTATTCAATGAAACACAACACACAATTTTATATTGTTTACACTATAGATATCATCCTTTAAATTTGTAACAATAATTCGTTATTTAATTATTTTGGTAGTATATATATATTCAATTAGTCTCCTCTTGACTAACTCGATAATCTTGAGAACCATAAGGGCTAAAAGCTTCAAGGAACAAGTTAGACTTCCTCCTAGGATTAACTCCCATGTCATTACACAAGTCATCTGCATGTTGGATACTAAATGTAGATATGCAATGACGTTTATAGAATCTGCTTGATCTTCTCATCACTTCTGTTTCCTTCAAGAATTGGTCCAACATTCTTTCTTTGCTAGGTAACTTGAATTTCTTATCCACGAGACGGCTTAGCCACAACGTTCGTAGCTCTGATGTGTGTAGGTTCGAGTTGCTTTGGACGTATCCCACGAAACCCATGTTTGGTATCAATGGATGTATCGTTCCCCTGGAAAATTTCAGAAAAAACGGTCCAATATAATCATAATGTAGCGAAGCCTTTATACTGAGTTATAGCACACGGATTTTACTAATTTTTTTAGTTTGTAACGATTTTGTTACGTGTATGCAGTGGCGGTTCTGAGCACAAGCGAGACAAGTCCGTGCTTGCGGCCCAATTTTTTTTTAAAAAAATTAGTATGAAAAGCGGCCCATTTTTTTAAAAAAAAATGTAAAATCAGCCCATATTTTTCTCTTTAGAGTGCGACCCTTCTAAAAATTTCAAACTCAGGAACGGCACTGAGGGTATGTACCTGTATAAAGGCATGATACCACATGGAAACTCGAGCCATGTTCGAAAAGGTTCGGGAACAATGGCTTTGAGCTTTTTCTTGCCATCATAACCAGTGGCTAGTATCACAACATCGGCTTCTAGTGTAGTACCATCATCAAACTCGATGCCTTGTTCATAAAAACACCATTTTGATGATGTTTTCTTGAACCGAATCATACCTTTATCGGCTTCTTCAAAGAAATTATCGGGCACGATAGCCATTTGACAAGAAGCATAGTCTTCTTCAAATGAATGGTCCGGTTTAAGACCATATTTCTCTAGAGAAAGTTTCCACATAACATATGATTCTATGAATTTGGAAACCACGGCACGCTGTATATAGAATAATTATGTTGACATATTAGCTTGGCAAAATTACTTGAAAGAAAATCGAAATTAATTAAGAGTGTTAATTAAGATAATTAACTAACCATAAGAGAGAATATGAGACAAAAGAGAGTTCTAATGAAGCTTTGATTAGGCCTATCATGAAGGAATTGAGAAGCTCTTGTTGAGTAGAACAAGAAGAATGGTAAGCCCCACACCCAATAATGTGGGAACACCCAATGTGTTGTCCTCACCACCATTGTGCATGCTTTCCCTCCTTCTCCTGCAAATTTTAAATAATTAATTTACTTGCAATCAAATATTACATATAGTAATCAAAATGGGTCATATATATATATCTATATATATATATATATATATGAATATTTATAGTCTCTTGGTTATGTACCAAACTTGTGCCAACCGGAATAACGGTCAAAGTCTAACTCCAAAATTAATCATTATATAATAAGATTGTTTAGTTATGTAAGTTTGCTATTTATATTATAGTTTGACTTGAGCCAATTGTTAGAGTGATCAAGCTAATTATGTTTTAATTAATCAACGGCTTCTTTGAAAACAGACAAAATATTAAAAAAAATAAAAAAAATAATAAAAAATATACCTTGATTGGCTAAAGCGGACTCTAAAGCCAAATCGATGGCGGATTTTTTGAAGCCAATGACGGCGACTTTCTTGCCACGGAGGAGATGAGAAGCTTCTTCTTTCTCTAACTTGCAATAATCCATAGAATGCAATACTTTCCCTTTGAATATCTCCGGCCCTTTATTTGCCGGAAAAGTTGGTATTCTTGGCACGTCACCATATTTTCCGGTGCATACAACCACGAACTCAAATGCATGCCACTACACACATATACACACACATTTATAACAAAAAAAAATCATGTCATAAAAATTATATAATTCACAAATAGACGTTTACTTCAAACCAACAAAAAATAGAAGTAGACGTAAACTCTAGTTAATGATGCATGCAATAGTTTACAAAAATATTTGGAAAGTTTTACGACTTTTAGATGAAAAATTAATTTAGATTGTAATATATAACAATAAAATACCAGTCCATAGACATATTTTTATATATTGCCAATAGAAAATGCATATGACTTTTCTTTATAAATTCTAGAAATCAGTTTAAGATTTAATTTGAAGGAAAATACGTAAGAAAGTAAATGAAATTATACAAAACGATTTGCATGCAACCATAGATAAGCAAAAACAATATATGATACGAGACACATGTAAAAACAAAGTATTAAGACAAACCTGAATATCTCCGACATCTCCGGTCTGAACAGCAACTTCCCATACAGGTTTTCCGGTCAACAAGTCACCGTAAACACCGAGATCAACCATCTGATCATGACTTTCACCACCATCACCACCACCACCACCAATATACCTAACTTCAATGACCTTGGACCCAAACTTGACAAACTTGAGAATATCAAAATGCTTAGCATAAGATTCCAAGTATTCTAATATCTCAACGTAAGTTGGGAAACTTGTATCATCTCTATGATTAGGCCATGGGAAATCAGAGAACTCGTAATCAACACGAGGCGATTGTAACTTAGTCGTCTCGTAAGTACAACTATTCCAAACACCTCCTATTGAGTCAGAGGCTTCGAAAACGGTTGGGTTGTGATGAGCCAAGTGCTTAGCTGCTGCTAAACCGCTAACACCAGAACCTATGATGGCTACTCTTGAAGAAGTTAGCTTATGATCATAGTAGCTAGATGCCATTGGAAGATATTATTATGAGAGATATATATATTGGTTTTGTTTTGATGTTGAAGAGTGTTTTGAGATGGTTTGTGAAGTTTTGCATGGGGACATATTTATAAGGGTTTTTGCCGGGTCGGGTTTGTTGGGTCGGGTCATGTATGAATTTTATTTTGGAGCACGTGGTTTTGAATAATGGTTTTAGCGAATGTGGAAGATGTTTGAGAAGTTTTGTGGTCATTGTGAGGAAATTTCTGTAAGCATGCGTAATTGTGATGAGATCAATATACTTGGGTTTTTTTATCAAAATAAATAGATAATACTTTTTTGGGTATTTTGTTCGTGTTAAATTTCTAAGTACTTTCAAGTAGTCAAATGGAATATTTATGTGGTTAATCACGAAAAGATCAACTATTTGTATTAGTAACCTTTTGGAAACTTAAGAAAAATGTTTAATATCTAACTATCCTTGAGAGATACTGGACAAGGTGGTAATATATCACTTTTAATAATTACAAATAACAATTACCAAATGTTAACACATTTTTTTACTTGTTTGTACCACTATGTTTTATTTTATAATTTTCAGTTAGGGGTAACTTAATTATTTCTACAATGTACTAATTAGTTATTTCACAATTCGTAATCGTAACATTAAAGGCAACTGCGTGAAAAAATTACGAGACATTTTTATAAATGGTATTTTTTTTTTGTTAAGCATGATATATTATTGCTTCTAGATATTATATATGGTCTTTCGTGGTTAGACTTTATAAATTAATCTTTGATCTATTCTTTAATCTGTTATTTCTGTTCTTCAACTCTGACTTCTACTTTTAATAGTTTTCTTGCCTAGTCTACTAATCTTAGACTAAATCTTTATTCCAAAAATCAATAAAATTAATTAGTAATCAAATTATCAACGATTAAGTACGTGTTCTACGCAAGTGTTGGATTTATTTAAAAGAATAGACTAAAGTCTAGCCTCGTAATTTATATTTGACTCTCACACATTATTATGAATTATACTAACCATATTTGGATACTTAAGGTTTATTTTGTATTTTTCTTTGACCGTTTTTCTGTTAACTATAAAGCGTCATGGGAACAAAAGTATAATACCATATTTTGATTGGAATCATAGTAATGTACTTAGTCATCAAATTTAATTAGAGGTTCTTTACTATATCCAAAAATTTGGCAAAAATACTTTAATATTGAATGCTAATTTCAATTACATTCAAAGATTTAACATTATTTTTCAATATGCATGATACGCTATTCCGTAATACTAATTTTTGAAAAAAGTTAAAACCCTTAAAATCTGTTTTATTTTGCAATTTTGACATAAAATTTGACTATCTAGCACATAACAACAATTAAATGTATGCGAAGAAGTTTAAGCCTAAAATTAGTAACATTGTACGTATATGCCAAAAATGATAAAATATCCAAAATACTGATTATGAACATAAATTATTAAAAAAACCAATAACACAATTTAGAATAAACTGTTTTATCTTACAAAAAATGCAAAATAAATTTGTTTCAGTTCAGATTTTTTTAATATAATATGTTTATTTATATTGCCTAAACTATGACTTGGTGATGATAAAGAAAATATATAATATAGATTATCAAGAAAAATATGATCGACCACAAAAGAATAAATAATTGTTCTCTCCAAGTAATATTTTTCTTTTTCTTTCCGTACACACATGACACGTACCACACTAGTAAAAAAAAACCGGATACCCACGAAAAATTTCGTGGGTTTTATACCTATTTTTTCGTGGGTAAGCCACGAAAACCCACGAAAAATTTTCGTGGGTATAGCGTCGTGGGTAGAAAATTTCGTGGCTTTTTCGTGGGTATTTTTCCCACGAATTTTTTCGTGGCTTTTTCGTGGGTATGTTACCCACGAAAAATTTCATGGGTTTTTCGTGGGTAGCATACCCACGAATTTATTAGTGGCTTTTTCGTGGCAAATTTACCCACGAAATACCCACGAAATTTTTCGTGGGTTAATTGCCACGAAAAATTTCGTGGGTTTTTCGTGGTTTATGAAAAAACCCACGAAAAACCACGAAAATTTTCGTGGTAATTAACCCACGAAAATTTTCGTGGGTATTTCGTGGGTGCTCAACAAACCACGAAAAACCCACGAAATTTTTCGTGGGTAGTGTGAAATTTTTTTAAAAAAAATAATAAATCAATTTTGATTTAAGAAATTATAATTTTAAAAATTATAATTAAAACATATTTAAAAATACAATAATACTTGAAAATTTATACCACAAAAGCAAATAGTTTTACAAAATGCAAAATACAAAACACTACATATCATAATCGAAATTCCCAAGCGAGTTCGGATGGGTTGTGTTGAACTCCTCGAGCCGGATCCCGCCTCGAGGTGCCGCGGTCGGTCTAACGTGCCCGACTCGGTCTTCTTGGACATTCGGGTTTTGACCCGACCCCGTCGAGCTTCCGGCTTCAAGGCGATCTAACCTTGTTTGAGTGCTAGTCCCGAACGCGTCGTACTCACCGCGCGTAATGGCTTCTTGTGTCGAGGACGCATAATGGCCGTACGGTTGATAGTACGCGTCTTCGCACTACCAACGCCGTAGGCCTCGCCGTATCTCGCGTTGACCTTCTCGCACATTTAAACATTACAAAATTAATACAAAAAACATATTAAAATTTATAGCAATAGAAAATTATAAAGATTTACCTCTAAATATAACCGGTTGACTCGTTGAGTATATGTCTCTTCACCCGTGAACAAGCCGTACTCGATGTACCTTCGTACGGAGAAACCTCTTGTTCAACCGACCTAACAACTCCCTCAATGAAGGGATCACTGTAGGTGCCATCTGGGCGTCGATGTGTCTTCTTGACTAAATCAAGAAGAGAGTGATCCCGGATTGGGGATCCTCTTGTTGTCGTATTTGTTAAAATTCAAATGTACACGTTAATGTTACATTTATTCATATGTATTTATTAATGTATTTATAAAACTTACCAGAGTATAATTGATTTTCGAGAATGAATTGGGCCCGCCGTAGTGGACGTGCATTGTACTCCCGTCATAGGAGTTTGACGGCTTGTTGCCGCCTTCTCACTTCTCGGTTTGGCTTTGGGAGTATCCCACTCGCCAATAGCCGGACCCAATCGTCATTGCTAATGTAAGGAGGCCGCACTCCCTTTCGTGCTTCCTACTAATTTCCTCCCCGATTCCCTTTTTTGTCTTTTCTTTCCATTCGAAAAAGACAAGGTCCTCGTGTGAGGGATCCCGTAATAGTTTGCCTTTAACTCGAAACCATAATTATTAGTATGAAAGTTTATACATTAAACGATTAAATATTTTAAAAGCGTAACTTACCACGAAAGATCCCCACCGGCTTTCGATTTTGTCGGTTGATTTTTTTAACGTCGGTCCAATTTTTCCATGGACCCCGAAATTATTTTGCCAGGTCTTTCTGATAAAATTGTTGACCGTGTCATCGATCCCAATCCTTATTAAAATTTTTTAAAACGTCATAAATACATTTTATAAATGCATAATATGTTTATAATTGGAAAAAATAAGATGATTAAATACCATAGTGCTCCATTTTCCTTTTGAGGATGGAGGCAAGGCCGCTCTCTCCTATAAGGCGATTGGTATACCGCTTGTAAGCGATAACGATACTCAGCGTAGCACCTAAGGCGATTTGGGGAGACCCAATCGCGCCTACTAGAAGCTGGATTGTGTACTCCTGACGAAGACATAATTACTACAAATAGAACCTACCAATCAAATTTTAACCAAAGAAATTTTAAGTAAAATTCACTTATTTTGTCACATATGATTAATGTTTTAAAATTTATACCAAATTAATTAGAAAAACTTTTTAATAAAGTTTAAGAAAAATAAACAATTATAGAAAGACAATATTCCTAAGATTTGTAATGGAGAAAATTGTTAAAAATGTACAATTTTTAAGTTTAAATTAGGGTTAACTTATAATTTTTAAGTTTAAATTGTTACAAATGTATAATTTTCCTAATTAAACATTGAAAACCTAATAAAAATACAAGATTTTATAAAAGTACAAGTTCTAAACAAAAAGATCTAAATCAAATATAATCAACAACATTAATTTTTTATATTTTTTTTATTAGGAAAAAAATATAAAAATTTTAAAAATTCATGGATCTTAAGATAATCATAATATATAAGATCATAAAATTCATGGATCATATTATTTTTAATTTTTTTATATGTTTTATATTAGGAAAAAAATATAATAAATATAAAAATACAAGGATCTTTAGATATTCATGGAACTTGTTGATTTTCATCATATATAATCAACAAGATCCATGAATTTTGTACATATATAATCAAATATAATGAAGATCTTGTATATATATAATGTTAAAACAACATAATCAACAACAACATCCAGAAATTTATTTTATAAACAACAAGATCTATGATCAAGAACATCTATGAACACCAAGATCCATGAAAAAACACCATACAACAAGTTCAAAAACGAAAATCAAACTACCAAACACACAACACAATAAGTTAAACCTGAGTTTTGCGGAGTTTGGCCTCGAAAAACGCATTAAAACGCCGGAAATCGCCGGAAATCGCCCAAATTTCGCCTTTAAAAAAAAGTGTGCGGCGGAAATTAGGTTTGTCAAGAAGATGAAGTACCCACGAAAAAGCCACGAAAATTTTCGTGGGTACTTAAAAAACCCACGAAAAAGCCACGAATTTTTTCGTGGGTACGGAAAAGCCACGAAAAACCCACGAAAATTTTCGTGGCTTTTATACGCAAACCCACGAAAAAGCCACGAATTTTTTCGTGGGTACTTTTATATTTTAAAAATTATTAAAACTTTTATTATAACACATTATATTACTTACTATTTTGACATACAAATTATTAAAACTTATGAAATGACACATTACGAATTTAAAATATTAAACATTTTAAACATTATAGAATACATGTACAAACTTATCGAAATCTTTTCTTTCCCTTTAATTTTTGTTCTAGAGAATATAAATCTTCTTCACATTCCCTTTGAATTGCATCAAGATCTAAATTAAAGTCGGGGCTCTCTGGTCTTTGGGGCAAAATCATCATCATAGTAATGATCCTTGCAACCCTTAGAAGAACTTTCACCGTATGTATCGATTAAATCGTCACACAATTCCCTTTGAATTGCATCAAGATCTAAATTTAAGTTAGGGCTTTCGGTCGTTGTGCGAAATCATCATCATAGTATTGACTATATGATTCACTTACGGAGATGTACCACCGTAAGTATTTGAGTTTAATTGAGATGGTTTTAGGTCTTCAATTTCCTTACCGAAAACATCATCGGTGACCGGTTAAAGACATGATCACCTTCGGTTTATTATCATAGATTGGTGACAGAGATTCATTTTCCCATGAGTAAGTTGGTATCTCTTCGAAGGTTTCGGCAATCGGAGTTTCGAATTCCCATGATTCGAGTTTTCATCATTTGAGTTTGAAGACATTTTTTTGATATATGTTAAAGCTATACACAAAGCATCATATGTATTTATAGTAAACTTAAGAAAATTTGCAAATAGTGATAATACATTCATATATGAATTGTCAAATCATGTGTGAATGTATTGGTTGTCCAACTAGTAGAAAATAAGATAATTTAAACTTTAATACAATATTTTACATAAAAGCATTACGGATAAAACCGTTACATAAAGATGCACGGTTGTTAATGACCCACACATTATTAATAAAAGCAAACATAAAATTCATGCATATATGCACTTATTGTAGTGGTGCATTAATAAGTAAACATGTTTCTTAATGATCCAACTCAAATTTTAACATGTGTTTGTCACAACAACCGTAATAGTCATTTGGACATTTGAAAATCAGATCTGGTTCCTCGAAATCATCTACAACCTCGGTCGATGTAGGTTTTTGCATTACTTTTTTTTCGGCTCGGACTGGAGAGAGCATCCTTTACGAGGCTTAGGAGGAGCACGTGAAGTAGAACCATGACTCTTGTTCGTTGTTTTATTGAAGTGAATGGTGGAAGAATCATGGGTGTATGTTTCTGGTAAAGACTCTACGAAAGTGTTTATTATTTTATCTTCCTCTGAGCGATTAACATTTTTCTTTGACATGTTTTTTTTATATGTTTTGTATTTACTAATTTTCTCTAACAAGTCTATATTTATAGACTTACTGAAGATTTTGTGGAGTTTTTGTTAGTAGTGCGGTACCCACGAAAAAGCCATGAAATTTTTCGTGGGTGGGAGTTTACTTTTCGCAGTGGGTTTTCAGAGATATGTCTTTTCATATGTACCCACGAAAAACCCATGAAAATTTTCGTGGGTAGGAGTTGTCATTTCAAATGAATTGTCACTTCATATATAGTATCAAATTTGCAAGTGGCATTTATACCCACGAAAAAGCCATGAAATTTTTCGTGGGTGGGAGTTTACTTTTCGCAGTGGTTTTCAGAGATATGTCTTTTCATATGTACCCACGAAAAACCCATGAAAATTTTCGTGGGTAAGAGTTGTCATTTCAAATGAATTGTCACTTCATATATAGTATCAGATTTGCAAGTGGCATTTATACCCACGAAAAAGCCATGTTATTTTTCGTGGGTAAGTGTTAAATTTTCTTATTATATATTCATGATTTTATAAAGACATTGTTTATATGTTCATACTTTGTAACACATTACACTCGTATTCAAAATCATATAAAATTTAGTTATGTCTTTCTCAAACCATTCAAGGAGATGGATGGATCTACGGATTGATCCATCAACAAATCTCATCATTCGAAGAATTTTGTCATGGGATTAACGTGTTCATGGAATTTGCTTGTCAGCAACCATCATTTCAGGCAACCGGGAAACTCCTTTGTCCATGTGCCCGATGCAAGAATGTAAAGCAACACACAGCAACGGTGGTGACCCGTCATCTTTACACGGTTGGATTCAAAGGCAATTATTATGTTTGGAGTAATCATGGAGAATCTTTCATGGTTACAGGAGAATCCTCTGCTGGAAGACAATTTGATGGAAGAGCCAACCGTGAACGTTATCATGGTCCTCATGTTGATGTACACGAAACATTTCATGAAGCATTCGAAGATGTTAATGATATTCCAGGTATGCAAGAGCAGCGATATAGTGAAGAAGTCGAAATTCCGGTAGGCGTAGACAAGTCATATGAAGCATTCATGGAAGTTAATCAACCTTTATACGAAGGTTGCGAAACGGAGAATTCAAAATTATATTTGGCGTCATGTATTCTACGTTGGAAGACGGAGCACAATATATCAGCGGGTGTTGTAGACGACATTACAAGTACTATCAAAAGGATTCTACCTAGCCCGAATACTGCTCCAGAGTCGTACTACGAAACCAAAAAAATAACAAAGACCCTAGGCTTACCTGTTCATAAAATTGATGTATGCGAGAACAATTGCATGTTATTTTGGCGGGGAGAAGATGCGACGCTAGATCAGTGTCGGTTTTGTCTTAGTGAACGATATCATCCGTGGAATGGTCATGGGAAAAAGATTCCAAAACAGCGAATGTTTTATCTTCCCATTACCGATCGTTTGAAAAGATTATACCAATGTCAATCAACTGCGGGACATATGCGTTGGCACGCCGATCATATTAATGTTGAAGGCGAAATGATCCATCCATCAGATGGGGCCGCGTGGAAACATTTCCGGCGCGTTTATCCGGGTTTGCTTCCGAACCAAGAAACATCTACCTTGGCTTGTCAACGGATGGTTTTAATCCACTCGGCATGAGTGGGCAAGCACACTCGATATGGCCGGTGATAGTGACACCATACAATCTACCTCCTGGTTTGTGTATGAACCGTGAGTTTTTATTTCTCTCGATTTTGGTTCCGGTCCAACACACCCGAAAAAAAGTCTAGATGTGTACCTACAACCTTTAATCGACGAACTTCAACAACCGTGGATGCACGGCGCGTACGTCTACGATATATCATCACGAGTTCGTTTAAGATGAAAGCGGCGCTTATGTGGACCATTAGTGATTTCCCGCTTACGGGATGTTATCGGGGTGGATGACTCACGGTCGCCTGGCATGTCCATACGTATGGATTCAACCAATTCCTTCGGTTATCGAATAGTCGCAAACACTTTGTTGGTTTGATTGTCACCGTAAGTTTCTGAAGAACGATCACCCGTACGGGCGGAATGGAGTTGCATTCACTAAGTCTAAGGAAGTCGAAGATCAACCACCTTTATGGCGTAGTGGAAGAGAAATATTGCACTCCTTGAACCATATAGAAGGTCCGCAAAATGAGTGTCGAGTGTGGTGGCAACGGACACAATGACCCTTCTAAAACGGTAAATGGTTATGGTCAATATCATAATTGGTACAAAAAATCAATTTTCTGGTCTTTGCCCTATTGGGAGAATCTATTGCTTAGACACAACCTAGATTTTATGCATATTGAGAAAAATTTCTTTGATAATATTATAAAAACTATCTTGAACGTTCCGGGAAAACAAAAGATAACATCAAATCTAGGCTAGATATGGCGATAATATGCAACCGTAGAGCGTTGGAACTTACTTCAACCGGAATTGCTCCGGTGCCGATATTTCGCATGTCAAAGGAAGCGAAAAAGAAATTTTTATCTTGGTTGAAGAAAGATATTCGTTTTCCAGACGGGTATGCTTCCAACTTTGGTAGATGTGTGAACGAAATCAACGGTACTCTTTCTGGACTCAAAAGCCATGACTGTCATGTCATAATGGAAAGACTTCTACCTTTCGCTTTGATGGAACTTTTGCCCAAGTCGGTACACGTAGCGATTTCAGGTATGTATTTTAATTTGTTAACATACAAATCTATAAGTAAATAATGTTGCCATAAAAATTGTTTTGTTATTTTTATTACACAGAAATCGCTTTGTTTTTCCGAGACATTGCTGCCCCATCATTAAAAGAACAAGATGTTCAAACAATGAAGGATAATATAGCTGTCAAATTATGCAACCTGGAGAAGATATTTCCACCTTCGTTTTTTGATGTCATGGAGCATCTACCTGTACACCTTCCGGACGAGGCAATCTTAGGTGGACCGGTACAATATAGGTGGATGTATCCATTTGAGCGGTACATGTACCACTTAAAAAAAAAGGTTAGGAACAAAGCACAAATCGGAGGGTCTATCGTCGAGCATTGTGTTCAAGAAGAAATATCCGCGCTAGCTACCCATTGGCTTGGAAAACCAATCCCTCGAGGTAATGAAGGATGGCATGGTGAAAACATTTACCTCTACGCCTTTGACGATGTCCCAACATTGTTCAAACAAAAAGGAAGGTTCATTGGTAAATCTTCAAAGGGATGGATATCAGACGAAGAGTATAATGTTTTGCAAACATTTCTAATGAATAATTGTCCGAGTTAGCACAATATGAAAGGTATGATTATCCGAATTATAATTATTCACTAATTAATTATAATTATTTTTAAATTATATAAATTGTATACATAGGATGTTTGAAGATTTCATGCGAGCTACATATCCGGCGTTGTACGCTTCTAACCTACAATTGTTGAAAGACAATAACTTCGCAAGCTGGTGCAAAGATTATGTAAGTGATTTTTTAATGACTTCCTTTTATTAATAATGTTAAATTAATGCATTTATTTTTTTACGGGTTAATAATCAAAGGATGGCGAAAATTATGCATGATGGCTCGTTGATTTTGTACAAGGTCCAGCTCGTGCTTACACATCATGGCCATCGTATGCAACAAGAGGGTTTTTATTCCGTACATTTAGTAGGAATGCAAACAAAAAAGACTCAGAATTTCGGTGTTTGCGTTAGGGGAACTACCGATACGGAATATTATGGTATAGTGGACGACATCGGATTGCTTGAGTACGGTGGCGGTGTCGGATCGAAGGTGGTTATCTTCAAATGTTTTTGGTATGACATCACTAGTGGAAGTGGAATGCGTACCAGTCGTTCGGGACTAGTCGATGTTGCTGCGGACAAACGGTATCGACAATATGATCCGTTCATTACTCCCGAACGGTGTGACCAAGCTTGTTACGTATCTTATCCAAAGGTTAGTAGGAGGCATGGGACGGAATGGTTAGCTTGTACGAAAGTGGTACCCAGAGGTGTAAGAAATGCTACTAATATTTTACAACAAACCTTTCAAGAGGATTCTAGAAATACTACTGTTGCACCTTCGGGGCTCTAAGGTCGAAACACTTAATGTTGAAGACGGGGACAATTATGATGATTTACCCGATCAACATACAAACGATATGTACACATCCGATAATGAGCTAACTGAAAACGAATGTTCGAAGTTGATTCATCTTCCGATGATGAATAAAAATTGTGTATCAATGTGATCCTGAAATTTGTAATATATTATGTAATATAATTTTCGTCTTTGTTAAAATATGTTGTGGGTTGTTGTATAATACTATGTGGAATATTATTTGTTTTTTTTTTAATAAGTTTAAACGGATACCTCTGTTTAAAACACCCCTGATTATTTTAATGAGTTGAATAATTTTACGCAATGCATTAAATCACCATATTGTGGCCGACATAGCCACGAAATCACCATATTGTGGCCGACAACTCAAATCACCATATTGTGGCCGACATAGCCACGAAATGCCACGAAAAGCCACGATGAACAATTATTTACTACCCACGAATTAGCCACGAAAATTACCCACGAAAATTACCCACGAAAATTACCCACGATGTATATCGTTTTGTCTATATAAATCGAGGTAATTTAACGAAAAAACATAACACAAAAACATATTTCATCATGGCAAATCGTATTCCTTCTCTAGCCCTCCATACGATAACTTATATGTTATTGATGTTGAACCAATAATTTCACTTCAACCATCACAAAGAGCTGAAATTCAAACGAGGCCTTATATCGGGACACCCCCCATACGGCGCGGAATTTTTTTCGCAAGAGGGTTCATGATGGAAAGGTGTTGCGAGGTGAAAGTTCTCAAGCACGCCCAACACAATATTTCATTCGTGAGGTCATCAATGAGCCACAAAAGGGAGACCTTGATTTTAGTAGTCCTCGGTGGACTTCTACTATCGATTACTTGTTGCGTGAAGGTATACACAAAAATGAAATTTTTAGCATTATACTAATAATTGTAGATGATGTACTAACTATATCTTTCAAAATATATATAGGTACTCATAACATGTAGGACCACACCATTTTGGACCCAAATTGCAGAAATTCAATGCCCTCGTTCGCAGTTTTTGTCAAACGAAAAAGGTTTCCTTTGTCTACCAATATTATTTCATTTAAACTAAAAATATAATGTTTCTTATAAGTAATCATTTTTTCGGGTTGTCGCTATGCTTTCCAATGCGTCCCCCAATGGCCAAGGAGACCTTCTAGTAACCTTAAAAGATCCGTCCGGAATAATCGAGGGAACCATGCACCATAACATCTTCAACAATGACGAATACGAGTCAATACGGGTGTAGGTGCGGTTGTCATTCTAAAAAATGTATACGTAAGCCGTTTCAACATGAATTCTAAGTACCTCAACATCACTGAGCGAAACGTTGTCAAGGTAGGTTCTCCTTAAGGTTGTTAATTTGTATATATATATACTTATAAGTACAAACTAAATTATGTTTTTAAACGGATAATTGGGGCTAATTCGATGGTCGGCGCTACCAACCAATCGTAACATCTACACCGGTAGGCAGATGAAGGGCTGGTTACGAGAACGAAATAGTTCTGAATCGGACGATGAATAAACATTCAATTCGTCAATGTTTACAAATAATGATGGCGTTCAACACCGAACTCTTTATGTCGCATTAATGTTTACTATCTTTTGTATGCGTTTAAAATAATGTTGTTATGTAATGTGATATTTTATTATCTAAGTAATGAATAATAACGTTTAACAATTTACTCGGGTTTAATGTGATATAAATGTAGCAAATTAACCTAAAAAAGTAGTGAACAAAATCCTGAAAATAGTGAAAAAACTCATGAAAATAGTTAACAAAAACATATTAATATTGGGTTTTTTGTACACACGAAGAAATTAGTGCTATCAGTATTTTTCTCGCTACCCACGAAAATTTTCGTGGGTAATTCGTGGGTTTCAAGCTACCCACGAAAAGTTTCGTGGGTAATTCGTGGGTTTCACTCTACCCACGAAAATTTTCGTGGGTAATTCGTGGGTTTCAATCTACCCACGAAAATTTTCGTGGGTATACGTGGTTTTCACTCTACCCACGAAAATTTTCGTGAGTAATCGTGGGTAGATCAATACCCACGAAAATTTTCGTGGCTTTTCGTGGGTAGGACAAAACCCACGAAAATTTTCGTGGGTAATTCGTGGGTAGATCGAAAAAGCCACGAAAAAGCCACGAAAATTTTCGTGGGTAGTATTCTTGTTTAGTGCTTTCAAGTGGCGTTTCGTGCTTTTTACATACGCGAAAATTTTCGTGGGTTTTTCGTGGGTATGGGCATTTTTTTTACTAGTGCCAATCCAAGTCTGCTAATACAAGTCTAGTCTTTTTTTGGGTTGGCCATTTTTCTGTTGATATTATAATGACGTTGGCATTAACATGTGTACACATCTATAACATATTTTTATTATATCCAACTCATGTGACATGTCATATCGGATTATGAATTACACATAATGATTTAGTTAATCATTTAGGCATATATACCGTCTACGCATAATAATGGTGGTATATGAACACGTGCACAGACAATACCAACTTTTTTAGTTGTAAATGTGAAGAATTTTCAAGTCTAAGTAAAAGGCAAAGCGCACACAAATATTAAGCTACGTGGCAAGGATACTTTATTTAACTTAGAACATATATATATATATATATATATATATATATATGGTCAACTGTTAGATAAATACTCATAATTCTAAAAATTAACTTAATCTCAAACTATAGGAAACTATCTTAATGCAATCTCTTAATTAAAAACAAATTAAGTACTATCCAAATAACGATGGGCATGCATGGGCCACAGGATAAATATATTCTATATGCTATATAAAATTAATATGTAAAGTCATGCAAATATTATATAATATAAGTAGAGGAAATGAGAACTTGGAAGGAATTATCAAGTTGTAGAGAGAAAGTTAGGAATATGGTTCTAGAGAATTATAATAAAAAAAGTGAGAGAGTTAAATACAATGTACCATTTTAAATTGTTTGGTACAAATCAATTTTCTTACATCATAATATGATGTTATGTTATCTTACAACTTATAGACTTTCCAACATGCATGAAACATCTTGTGGTTTTAAGACCATCTCCAATGGTTAAGAATCATCAAAGACTTCTTAATCAATATTTTAATAAATTTAGTATTTAAGAAATTTTTGGTAAGATTGTGAATTTATTTGCCTCCAATGGTTAAGAATCTTGTGATTCTTAAATTTTTTATTTTTTTTTACATTTCAATTCATAAATTATTTTAGTTTCTTAGATCATCATTATCCCTAAAACTTTAAAAAGTTTCTTAAAAATCAAAATTTCTTTTTTTTTTAAAAGAAACAAAAAAAATAAAATAATAATCAAACCAATCACGGGCCGCCACATGTCAGTGGGGCCCGCGATTTATATAAGAGGTGTCTCTTAAATAAGAGTTTTTAGAGTTGGTTTTTAATTTTTGTGTGGGGTCCAACGGCTAAAAATCCCTCTAAGAATCTCCTATAATGATGCTCTAAGATTATTGGAGAAATCATTTGCACAATTTTCTAGGTAAGTATTTTAATTATTTTTTATTTTTTATTTTTTTAAAAAATATTAAAAAACAGATCAATCGTGGGCCGCCTTGTGTCAGCGGGCTCCACGATAAATGTAAGAATCGATTCCCAATTAAGAGTTTAAAGATGTGGTTTCTTATAATTATCCTGGGACCCACAAATTAAGAGCTCATTAAGAGCTTCCAATAATTATGGTCTTAGACCATGTGCAACGCAGAGGGTCTCTTAAATAAGTTTTTTTTCTTTTTATTATTTTAAAAAAAAAAATTTAAAAAAATTAAAAACATGACCATTCGTGGGCCGACACGTGTCAGTGGGGTCCACGTACTACACAAAAATCGATCATAAAAGACAAAAAGACAAAACTCTTAGTTTTTGTGTGGGCCCACGCGCTAAAAACTCTTTACAGCTTAACAAAATAACATGAGACCATATATTGTTTGTCTTTACACAAACAACCGGTGATACAAGAAAACATATATGAACTTGGCACAATCCTACACTCACATGTGACACAAGCCTACACTCACTGTTGACACAAGCCTTCACTCACATGTGACACAAACTATTTTTGTCCTTGTCCTTAATACACTCACATGTGACACAATCCGTACACAGAATCAAACATGACAATGATTAAACATGACCCTTTAAACATTTACATTAAGCAAAAAACAAAAAGTGTGAGTTTACACATAAAAGATTGCTTTATGCAGTGAGAGATCAATCAAAGTGACTTCTCCTCAAGGAGATCTCATAAGGGTTTATTACAAAGTATCAATACCTTTGTGCAAGATCAAAGGAGTGAACCAAAGAATGAACACAAAGAAGCCATCACCAGAGTGTGACCTGTTTCAATAAGAGAATGTTAGGAGAGAGCCTAGAAATAGACATACTTTCTCTGTTTTTTATTATAGGATTTTTTAGTTTTTCAGATATAATAAACAAACATATTAAAATATATGATTTTTTGTGATTTATAATTTTCAACGACTCTAAACCAATAGTGTTTAGTTATTTTTCTTGAATTCTATAATTTATTATTAACAAAGGTATATAGAAAAGTGAGATAATCCATCTTTTTTTAACCAAATATTTTAATCAAAAATCTTATATTAAAAAACGGAGGGAGTAACATATTGTACAAACTCATTTCATCGAACACTTTGTATTCATAAAAATTGTGAGATAGTTTCGTAGTTTCGGAGAGAATCAACTTCAATAAAGTGATAAATAAGAACCATATAGTTTCTCTACTGTAATCTCAGAAGAACGAGAAAGAGAAGCGAGCATGCATAGATAAAAAAAACCCAGCTCAACGACGACAACATCGACGATATAAAATATAAAACAACGACGACAACATCGACGAAAATCCATTCACTAATATAAAACAAGTTTTTTTTTGGGTAAACCAATGACAACTTGATACGCTAAAATATCTTAATTAGTTCCTTTATTTCCCTTAATTCAACATTTTCTAATTTAAGAAACAACTAAGAACCACTTAAAGATTCGTTAATGGAGTTGCTCTATAAGTATATATTATAGATGAATTCACAAAACTACACTCTTTTATCTCTTCCTTTATAAAACTCTACCTAATTCAATTTTTTCTCATATTTACATATTTTCAAAATTTTAAAATCTTGATTTACCCTTTAAAAAATTACCAAAATTAAAAAAAATTCAATTGTGTTCGCTAATTAGTGTTTAGAGTATAATATTAAGGGGATGAGATTGTGTGTGTAAGATTTATTTAGATTTAATTTTAAGTGTTTAAGTGTAGTTTTGAGAAGTAATTTTGAAATTGTGTAGTTTTATAAAATGTAATTTAAATGGTGTAGTATTGTAATTCTCTCCTATTTATATATGCCCTAAAAACAATGTAGTTTATCAAAGGTAGATTGATACGATTTGTTCAAAAATGAAAAATCCCATCACTATACGAAACATTTTTATATCTTTTTAGCATTTAATTGGAATTTTGGTAAAGAGTATTTTCTAATATAATATTTATTCTGCTAGATCAGTTTCTATATTTTTAATCAAATATTTTTTTTATTATCAAATGTATATGAACTTAACTATTAAATATATTTAAATGTATACGCGGGTGTCTTTGTCGATATAGGCATACTAGCTTGTTACATATATAATTTCATTTTAGAATATACATATAAAATATTTGACCGTTGGTAATATAAATTCTATGTTAAACGAAACTCGTAGAACTCTATTATTTTTCTTTTATATTATTGAGCGTTAATTAGTACAAGCAACTCTCAATAGTAAGCACTAGAACATAAAACCCTGAATCATAATCTAACTTAAATCAAGAATTATATATAAACATTGACTATATGGTTGTAAAATATTTTATTATATATACGGATCAACAGCTTAATATTTTTTAAAACATTACCAAACGGTCAAGATTTAAGTAATCCATACAATTGACTATAAGATTTGATCATTGTGAAACCGACAAAGTTGAATTTTTTTGTTATGTAACCAAAGTTTTGATTATTTCCCTTGATTTTTTCATAACACTTCAAATCTTCATAACATACTACTCTAAATTATTTTAAAATATTGAATGCTTTCGTATTAACTTAATTAATTAACAACTAAAGGGGGGTTGGATTTTTATATACATATTTTGTAACATAATAACAAAATAATTTAAACTTGATTATCAAACTTTATCAATGGTTCTTTTTTTATAGGTGAGTTTGGTAGGGACTTAGGAGAAAAGTTATGAATATAATTAAAAGTAGCATATAATACATAGCATTTAGCATATTATCAGGTGCTATCATATTTCTTCTCATAGTAAAATGTGAAGTTGATCAGATTGAAGAAAACGCATCTCAAAGAGGTAAAAAGTAAAAAAGATAAATACTTTTTAAAAGTAGGAAAAAGAAAGTTTAACCAAGTTTAAGGGCTTTATATATAAGACAAAAAAGTAAAGAAACTATAACTAATTAAGAGCCTGAAATGGGCTGCTTGGAAAGTTCAAGATATAATGGGCCTAGTGAATTTAACCAGAGGCCATACTAATATTTATCTTTCTATTACAAAATTCTTAAATTGGGTTTGCTTGTAGAATATCAATTTTCAAAATACTAATTTTTTAAAATACTAATAACCTCACCAACTTTTTCCTAATTTTTTCCCAACTTTTTTTTCTTAATTGTTACCTTTTGATATCTAATAAAAATAGGTAGCTTTCTATGATTAAAAAATGTAAAACTCGAGTTTGGCAAAATTTTGGTTCAATGACTTTTAAAACCCTTCAATAATTCAAAGCTCAAAACAATAAAATGACCCACAATATGTTAATATATTTATAAATAATAGTATTTAATTATGGGAAATTAAGGTGGTTATACAAAAGTTTAAAGGAAATTAGGTAAATATTTGGGTAGTATTGTTCATACGTGTATTGACTATTATACCTTTGAACGAATAATGTAAAATAAATAGATATATATTCATACTAATAGTCACATAACTAAATATATATATTTATTCCAACTAAATAGTTTATAGAGTTGTTAAATAAATGTATAGTTTAAATTTAATATATATATGTATATATATTTTTATTAAATACATTTCTATTTTAAACTAACTATTTTTAATATATATTCTCCTCTATTTTGAATAGTTTATATATATTCTTCTCTCTCTTATCTCTCTCTCCAGTCTCTCTCTCTTCTCTCCTCTCTCTCCCTCTCCTTCCTCTTGATCTCTCCTATATATCTCTATCTCTCTCCCTAACTCTCTCCTTAAATATCTTTTCCCTTATAAATAAACATCTAAATAATCAAATGATAGTAATCTATTTGTAAACAATATATATATTCATCTTAACAGTCACATATTATGATATTAGACCAAACTTATCTAAAATAGATACATATTTTTACTTTATTTGTTTTCATGTATTCATACATATTCATACACCTTTGTATATTTTCCCAAATTTTCCTTTTAAAAATAGCTATCTATTTACTTCTTCAAACTTGTTATATCTTCATAGTTAGTTATATTGTACATATTCAATTCAAATAGATAACTATTGTTGAACAAATAACTTTTTCAAACTTGTTATAACTTGTTTACCTATTTAATTCAAATAGATAATTATTGTTGAACAAATAACTTTTTCAAACTTGTTTACCTATTTAATTCAAATATATAACTATTGTTGAATAATTATCTATTGTCTATTAATTATCTATTTTCCTAAAATTAGTTATCTATAATGAATAAGGTGTTATATTTTTATAGTTATGGTTTATGTTTTAAGTTTTAAAAGATAATATTTATCGTACATGTAAATAAATTACTTATTTAATGCAAATATGTAACTATTATTTATCGATATAGATTAATGTAAATGTAATTTACCTATTTAATTCAAATAGATAACTATTGCTAAAATAGATAACTATTGCTAAAATAGATAGATCCAAGGGCAAAAATGGGAAAAAAATATTATCTCTCTTACTTTTTGTTATTTCAGCAAATTAATGTAATATTTTTTCATTTTAGCAAATTTTCACCCACCATTTGTATATTTAGCAAATTTACCCTTTAATTATTAGGCTACTAAAATTATCTATAGAAAATATTAAGTTAGAGATATACGTATTTATATATATAAATCTATTTAATAATACTAATAAAATAAGGACAATTCTTATGAATATCACTAAAAATGTTTTTTTAACACAATTAGCATAGATTTTTGAAAGTTTTATAAATATCATTAAAATGGTTTTTTCTCATAAATACCACAAATCTTAATTTTTAAAATTACACCAAAAACATTCAAAAAACTATGTCCATCCTTTCAAAACTATACCTTAAACACTATATAGCGAATCCAAATGAAAAAAAAATCTAAAAATGTTAAAACTCGTTTTTTGTATTTGTGTTATTTTTATAAACTAGTACTTTTTGATGGTATTTTTGTTATAAAAAACTTTTTAGTGATATTTTCAAAACAAAATCTTATTTTCGGTATTGTAAGGAATTTCTCGTAAAATAATCTTTTAAATTGATTCAGCTCTCAGGGTTCTGAAACGGTTTTTCGTGGAAAGAGAAGAACACGACGACAAACAATTCTCACTTTTTATTTCCAAAAAAATCTCTTCTTCGTAAAGTAAATATATCATTTTTTAATTTGCTTCTGGCTTTGAATTTTGCGTAGTTTTCAAGCACATTTATTTTGTCAAAGTTACTTTCTTTTACATAAAAAAATGAATTAAAAAAATCGGTCTTTTTTCTTCTCCTTCGTCTTCTTCCCTTTCTCTAAACTCCATGAGTCCATGTTATTAGATTCTCCCCCAAATTTTACATAAAGGAGAAACTAAAAGTGTATTTTTGATCTTCTTCTTCTTCTGTTGCATCACAGTTTCGCGTTTCCATCAAAATACGTAGAAAAATCGTGTCTTTTGGACAAGCTGTATTGGGATCTTGTCTGATTTCACGATCTCTTCTAAGTTTTCTCAAGGGTAAGACATCATTATCCTGATAACAATTTTTACACAGCTAAAAACTAGTCGATTCAGTGATTAATGTTGTTGTTACTGTCCTGTGGCTTTTGATGTTTGTAAGTGAAGTAATGAATCAACTTCGTTTCTGGGTTTTGCTGAATCAGAGAATTTGTTGTGTAGGGTGCAAAGAGTTTATTATCTGCATTTGGCTATTATTAGCAGATAGTATTGTTTAAGCAAATATAATGGGTTGGTTTAATAAGATCTTCAAAGGCTCTAACCAAAGGTTTAGTGTGGGGAATGAGCTGCACGGACACAATGGTTACTACGGGCATTATCCGGACGCGTGTGCTGCTTCGAATGATGAGCCTAGTGAAGATACAGATGCTGACCTTGGTGATGATGATGATGATCCTAATACGCATGAACAATCTACATCTGAGGTTAGTATATGATGATGATGATGCCATGTGGTTTATTGCTTACCTTTGTGCTTCTTTGAGTTTTGGAGCTGTTACTTGAACTTTAGCTGTTGTTTTTGTCTTTACTAGGATACGTCGAATGATCAAGAAAATGAAGACATAGACCGTGCAATCGCATTGTCTCTTTTAGAAGAGAATCAAGGACAAGCGAAAAAAGGCAGTGAGTCCTTTTTTTCCTTAGCCAAACTAACAATAGTATGAAACTTTAGTTTTGTTATCGAACTTGGTTGGCTACATATTAAAAGCATATAATAAATTGAACGCAGGGAAATGCGCAATGGTGGATGAAGACGAGCAACTAGCTAGAGCCATACAAGAAAGTATGATACTTGGGAATTCACCGCGTCACAAAGACCAAAGTACATATGATAAGGGGAACACATATGGTGCTGGAAATTTATATGGCAATGAACATATCTATGGAGGAGGAAACATATACGCAAATGGAGATATATATTATCCAAGACCAGTTTCTTTTCAAATGGATTTCAGGTACTTAGATAGCTAATCATCTTTAGCCAAGCTTAATTTGGTTGATGTGTTCCTTCTCTCTAACAACTTTCTGTAATAGGATTTGTGGTGGCTGCAATATGGAGATTGGCCATGGAAGATATTTGAATTGCTTAAATGCACTATGGCATCCAGAATGTTTTCGATGTTATGGCTGCAGTCACCCGATTTCTGAGTACGAGGTGAAACCAAGTTGTTCTAAATTCTCATTTTTCTCGGTTAGTACTAAACCTTTGAACTAATGTATTAACATATTTTTCATTTCTTCTTAATAGTTCTCAACATCTGGGAACTATCCTTTTCACAAAGGTTGTTACAAGGAGAGATATCATCCAAAATGTGATGTCTGCAGCATCTTTGTATGTAAACCTTTAGATATTCCATCATTAAAAGCCCATATATATGCGTCTTTTTCTTCGGATCTTGCACTTATCTTCCGTTGCTTTCTTTCTTTTTCGGAATGTAAAATTTCTTTTGACAGATTCCAACAAACCATGCTGGTCTTATTGAATATAGGGCACATCCTTTTTGGGTCCAGAAGTATTGTCCTTCTCACGAGCACGATGCTACCCCAAGATGTTGTAGTTGTGAAAGAATGGAGGTTAGTTCTTCTCCCCCTACATATCTCACAACAAACAATAAAGTTGAAATCATTTCTTTATTTTTGTAGCCACGGAACACGGCATATGCTGAACTTAGCGATGGAAGGAAACTATGCCTCGAGTGTCTGGACTCAGCGGTCATGGATACTATTCATTGCCAACCTCTGTACTTGCAGATACAAGAATTCTATGAAGGACTTAACATGAAGGTAGAGCAAGAAGTTCCTCTCCTCTTAGTCGAGAGGCAAGCACTTAACGAAGCCAGAGGAGGTGAAAAGAATGTGAGTCAAAAAAAGGAACATTTATACTTCACTAATTACTTTGGTATATCACATTGTGAGTATCTTAGCTTTTCATTGTATGCTTCTTAGGGTCACTATCACATGCCAGAGACAAGAGGACTCTGCCTTTCAGAAGAACAAACTGTTAGCACTGTAAGAAAGCGTTCCAAGCATAGCCCAGGAAACTGGGCTGGGAATATGATTACAGAGCCTTATAAGTTAACACGTCAATGCGAGGTTACGGCCATTCTCATCTTATTTGGTCTCCCTAGGCTACTAACTGGTTCGATTCTAGCTCACGAGATGATGCATGCTTGGATGCGGCTTAAAGGTAACTTTCTTGTTCTCCATTTCTTATTTACGGCTTCTTCTCTTGTTTTTCACAATGTTGAATCGCTACTACATTTTGGTTTTTGAAAAAGGGTTCCGTACGCTGAGCCAAGACGTTGAAGAAGGTATATGTCAAGTGATGGCTCATAAGTGGTTAGAAGCCGAGTTAGCTGCTGGTTCAAGAAACACCAATGCTGCATCAACTTCATCTTCTAGAGGATTGAAGAAGGGACCGAGATCTCAATATGAGAGGAAGCTTGGTGAGTTTTTCAAGCACCAGATCGAGTCTGATGCTTCTCCGGTCTATGGAGACGGGTTCAGGGCTGGGCGGTTAGCGGTTAACAAGTACGGTTTGCGAAAAACACTTGAGCATATACAGACGACAGGTAGATTCCCGGTTTAAGAGACGTACATAGACAAAGGTCTTGTACTTATAGGATTTATTGATAGATTGTTAGTATATATTCTTTTGGTGAAAAAAATGAATCTTCATATTTTGTATGTGATTGAATTGTGTAGTGTTAAATCCATCAGAATCAGATTCAGAGATATCTTTGTCAAGTAAACAAAGTTTGAAACAAATAAAAAAGTTGCTTAAGATCAACAGAAAGCTACTGTGAATAAATTGACGAGCCACCTCTGTGTTCTTTTTTAAAAAAAATGTTATGTGAACAACCAAACCTACTTTTGATTTATGTTTGTTATCTGCCAAACCGGAAATATTGTTCTGGTCTAGTTCGGTTTGGTTTATTTTGTCTGAAAAGTCAAACTTATAGGAATTTGGTCTTGATTTCCTTTACCACCGATGCTTTATCTCTAAATAACTACTTGCCCGACGATTAACTTTTAATTAATTTTCTGGACCATTTAATTAAATATGGATTATATTATAACATTATGGTCTCGTCACTTTATATTTTTAAAAAGGATCCTATTTAATTGAAATTTCTGAAACTAATCTATATTGTCGATGTTGGATCCAAGTCGTGTAATTTTACTTATATACTATACTTCTTTTAAGAAACATCTCTCTATTCTCGTAACGTTTGTGTTACTATTTTTGTAACACATCTGAATTTCATGGAACTATATATTTACACGTGGAAATGAGCTCTTTGCTACAAGTTGTTTTTTTCTGTTTTGTTATCTACGATTTTGTTATTTTCATTAAAACATGAAAATATAAAGGCATGCCGCATGTGGTTATGTTATAAAGACTGATTATAAGAGATTCAGGCAAAAAAAGAGATTCAGGCAACACATGTGCTCTTTTTAAACCTACGAATTATCTACACGTAGCATCGGACATCATGTTACATACATGTACCTCTTCATTTACTATATCAGATTCTTATCGTTTAGAGATAAATTCTTGTTGTTTTCATTTTTATCATATGCAAACGCAAACGCAGCGTTTTTCCGTCTCAATGCGCTCAATTCTTGAACCGCTTAACTTATTCGTAAAATCACGTCCATTCAACAATATTCACTTACTATATACTCGGAAACAAAGTCGTCAAAAAGAAAGAAACCAAAGCAAATTACTCATTTTCCCCATATGCAAACGCAAACGCAGCGTTTTCGCATTGTGAAAGAAACAATAGCAAAATATTTTTTTATATATTTATTGGTACCCATGAATCAATGTACATGAAAAAAAAAAATCACCTGTATATTGTATATTTATGTACCGGTATAACAAGTAAACCGACTTGGTTCAAGAATCCAAAGCAAACGGCGTTTGTAAAAGATCGTAAGGAGACCAAAGCGCGTCTAAAGGACAAGGCCGACCAGCGTCGAGCCTAGCCCATGGCTTACCTTTCCCACTCCAATGCAACAGACTCACCGGACCGGGATGCAGATTCCGGCACAGTCCGCGAAAATTATCTCCACCTAAACCGTGTTGGTTCCACCTATGATTAACCGGTTTGATTAAACCGGCAAAAACCAATAAAAACGGTGGTAACGAACCGAGCTGGTAAATCCTGATACGCTTCTGCATCGCCATCCACTCCTCGATGCGTGCCGTGTACGCGCCCTCGCGCCACCGCGCGAGATCGATCACCATGACTCCCGTGTTGAAGTAGCAGGCCTTTCTATCGGCGAATGTTAGGGAGAGAGTCGGATTCGACCAGAAGGCGGAGGTGAAGTACGATGTGAAATTGGCGTTGCAGTATTCCGGCGCGGCGAGGATCGAATCGCGTCCGAGATCCGTGGCGGAGAGTTTGGCGATGTCGTCGACGAGGATCAGATCTGAGTCCAGGTAAACGACGCGGCGGACGCACGGCGGGAGGAGATCGGCGAGGTAGCTCCGGGCGTAGTTTAGCGGGCAGTCCAAGGCGGAGCGGATCGATGAGGAAATCAGGCGCGTGACGGAGGAGACGTTGAAGACGTGGACGTCGAAATCTAGGTAAGGAAAAGAGGCGGAGATGGTGGCGCGTAGAGACGGCGCGTCGGCGGAAGCGGAGGCGACGAAGTGGAAAACGATGTTTTCGGGGCAAGAGGAGTGTTGGAGGACGGAGAGAACGGCGGCGACTGAGCCGCGAATGTAGGCGGCGTCGAGTGTCATAGCCACGTGGACAGCTCTACGTGAGCAGAATATTGGGTTAGCAGCCACGTCATCATCTCCGGGATCAATTATGGGGCAATCTGCAGAATTGTAAAACTGTGGGGCTTCTTTGAATTTTTGAATAATTGGAGTGGCGGAAATGGGAATAAGGAGAAGAACGATGAGAAGCGAGAGGAGAAGAAGAAGAAGAAGAAGATGTTGGGACATGTTTTTACTCAGACTCTGATTGTATTGTAAGGTTTCTCTCGACTGAGTAAGAGCTGTCTCTTGAGACTCTTTTTCTAACATGTGTGAGAGACAGAGAGATTTAAAGGGTTTTGCTTAGATTTTGGGTTTCTCTCATAAAAAAATTATAAATATAATGATTAGATTCCAAGCCCTTTTCATCATTTTCTGTTTTGTTTTATTTTCATATTTTTCTTGAATATATGAATAGTTTGCTACATGAATCCCATATTACTATGAAACCAAAAAAATGGTCAAATACCATTGTTAACTAATTTTTGAATTTTGGAGTTAAATGTTTTTTTATATATATTAATGGATCATTCATTGATTGAAGAAGTTCAGGAATTTATTACACATCCACATGTTAACCGAAAATCATTGTAGATCCACATTATAGGCTATAATGTAATATTAATTGGCGACTAAGTTATTTATTATTGATGTTTGAGTCTTTGAAAAAATCGATTATTTATGTTCTTATTAAATGCTAAAAGGGACATGGAACTATGGAAGTTGATATGTTATGACATTGATACGTACTTATCAGAATCAAATTCACACACGTAATACATACATTTGTCTCTACGTACCATAAAAACAAATTAGTGTTCATAATTCATTTTTTCGGACAAAATATACACCGTCCATTTCAAAATAAATAGTATTTTAGACTATTTTTTTTTTGTTAGGAAGGAGTATATACGAAACTATGTGGCTAGTGAACGATTCAAAAGTGCACAAGAATAGGGGAACATTAAAACGTGAAATGAATGTGTTGAGAATAATTTAACGATCATAACAATTGAATAAAAAAATGAAAACGTAATAAATTATATAATACATCATGACTTGGTCAATAATTCTTATGGTTGAGATGTTTTTATAATGTTTAGCTTCAAATTTTATTGTGAATACAAATTTGTTACAAGTATTATGATAGGTTTTCTTTGAAGTTCCTTTTATGGTCGTTTGTCACTTTCCATGACTACAAAAATTGTAGGTGAAATGAAATATTATACATAATAAATATGGATCAATTTTAAAACTATTATTATAAAGGCCGATATACATTTTACAATATTGTTTTTTATAACTAGGATTAGCGCATGTGTGAGACGTATGTGTATTTTGAATATAGTAACAAATATTTAACTAATCTTTGAATCGATGAAAAAGGTTATGGTGAAAGTAGGAGTGTGCGGTGTTGTTGTGACAAAAGTGATATCAAATGCTAACAGTTGATGTATTTTATGAAAGCATTTCTAAACTAAATAGATTAGAGCTCAAATGAGCTTTATTGAGAAAACTAATATGTAAAGGAGATAGCTCATAGAGCTTTATTAGAACAAAGAAACAAACGATGGAGAGATAAGATTGTCACCAAGACTTTATAGAATTTGATTATATGATTTGATAAGATGAAAGGGAGAGTTTTGCAACTCTCCAAAGTTAGATACAAAGCTCATATAACATTGCTACTCCCCCGCAAACTTAGCGTAGAGTGAACACGACGAAGCTAAGTTTGGAAACATAAGTGCAACGACTCGAGAAAGTGGAACAATCTCGAAGCAAGACCATTCGAAGTAGTCAATAACATCACTTCACCTTGAGATCAATCATTAGTGTGAGATCTTTTCAGGTCTATCTTTGTAGCCTATTCATCTCACGAAAAGTCCGGGTTTCTTTACCTCGCTTAACTCCCCTAAGTTGTCCCATAATGAAAATAAATCATCTTCTACACCAAAAGATATTCTTCAATCTTAAGTTCTTAATCTCAAAACCATAAGCATTCTCTTTCCTTATAAACATTCTGTCGAACACGTGGTGTGCACCCAAAAAATCATAAACCTTGCAGCCATAAACTATCCTTATCAAACCCAAATCAGCCTACTCAATCAATTCCAGACCTATGAATCTAAAACCAGCCACCAATGTTTCTCTAAAGGTATCACACCAGTTTCTTCCTTTGCTTGTGTGAGATCAAAGTACAACAAAATACCTTGAATCTTGGATGTAGTGATGTAGTTTCTCTGGTTATGATAGCTTATTGTAGGAGACCCAAACGTGTATTCACCAAGAACTTAACTCAAATAGCTTTCACAAGCTTTTGATCGACATATATATCCTGAAGTGTTCGCGCTGCGTAAGCTTCACTCCCTTGGCTTTCGAATCAGAACAATGGAGTAGTCTAAAGCCATAATCTTTAGGAAGTTGCAGATTTGTAACTCCATTTCTCTCATGAACTCACCATCTCTGTCTAAGAGCTTTTGCAGGGAAAGGAGCTTTTGCGGGAAAAGAGGTCTTGAACTTCAGTAGCTTGTTGTCACTAGATCAACTATAGGCTAGAAAGGCATAAGAATGCAACCCATGAACCGTTTGGCTGCGATACCATGAAAGCATTTCTAAACTAAATAGATTAGAGCTCAAATGAGCTTTATTGAGAAAACTAATATGTAAAGGAGATAGCTCATAGAGCTTTATTAGAACAAAGAAACAAACGATGGAAAGATAAGATTGTCACCAAGACTTTATAGAATTTGATTATATGATTTGATAAGATGAAAGGGAGAGTTTTGCAACTCTCCAAAGTTAGATACAAAGCTCATATAACATTGCTACTTATACTAAAGCTATTTGCTTCCATAAACCCTAAATGCATAGGTTCTTGACACTTTCTTTGGGCTTTGGTAATGGGCTTTGATATTTTATATTTGTTCTCCATCTGTAAGAGGCAAGTTTTAAATTGTGATAGTTCCTAATATTGTTGATGAAAATTTAAACCGGTGAACATATATGGTGACAATTTTTTTTATTTTTAAAGTTTGAATAATTGTTAGAAAATCTTAAAGTGAAACTTGTTCATAAATATAGACTGAGAAACCTATGCACCCTGAAGAGTGGATACATTTTTATTTGTATATGCGAAGAGAAAACAGAAAACAGAGAACAAACTGAATGTCTTAAAGAAAAAACGTTGTCATTAAAAAAACAAAAAGAGACGCAAAAACACAGACTTGACTTTAGGGTGGGTTCAAAATTTTAGTCACCTGAGATATCAGGTTTAATGAAAGGAAGATAAAAGTAACCAAAGCAAAGCCAAACAACCACTATTAAGATAATAACACATTCCATGGCAAGGAGGACAAAAAATATCAAAGGAAGATACATTCGTTTAAGTTTGATACTTATATGAAGAATGATGATAATGTTATGATAATGTTAGTGATAAGCAACACACACTTGCTCATCTTTTCTTACTTATTTCAAATATAAAGGATGTTTGAGTTAACACTGAACAACAACTTATTAGAAAAACCAATGGTGCTCATAGAACCAATTAAAGTTTACAAATTTCAAGACTTTACCTCCAAAAAGTTCGGGATTAACAGTGGTGACAAACATGACAAATTGTGTCTTATCACCCGACTTGAGGATGCCCTAAAACGGACGCAACATCATCCCACAAAGACAAGTAAACAACCACATGATTGTTATGCCAATGATTGTCGTCAATTTCGATAAGACGTAATAATGTGTGATGGACTTAGTTTTCCTTTAAATAATTATTTTGAATTTAGTTATTACTAACTAAAACTAAATATTTGTAACTTTAGTATCGAAATTGTATATTTACATAATTGCTAATAAGAATTATAAATCATGATAAGTTGAAAAATTACTTATAAAATACTTTTTTGAATTTCATTTCAGTTAAATGTATAAATTTAGAAAAATTCATCATTATTAGAAAAGTTAATAAAAAAGAGAGTAAAAAATACTTTGACAGAGTTTTGGTTAAGGCCCTTAAGTTGAAGATGATTTGAAGGTCTCTATAAAAGTTATTCTCAATTAATATTATAGATATACACAATTCACTTATATTTATTTTAATTTGTTTTTTTTAAATAGGGAGAATCACAAAACTACACCATTTGAATTACATTTCACAAAACTACACTATTTCAAAAATACTTCACAAAACTACACCTAAACATTCAAAATTAAATCCAAATAAACCTTACACACACAATCCTACCCCCTTTATACTATACCCTAAACATTAATTAGAGAACCCAAATGAAAAATTTTTAATTTTGGTAATTTTTTAAAGGGTAAATCAAGCTTTTAAAATTTTGAAAAGGTGTAGTTTTGTGAAAAAGTTAAATTATGTGTAGTTTTGTGAAGGAGGGGTTGAAAGGGTGTAGTTTTGTGAATTTTTCTTTTAAATATTGATTGTGGCCATATGAATTGTAAGATGTTTCTGGTTTTCTTGTTTTTTTATTTATACCTTTTGTAAGAAAAATCTATCATTATTAGAAAAGCTAATAAAAAAGAGAGTAGAAAATACTTTGACTATACCTTATACACTAATTAGCGAACCCAAATGAAAAGATTTTAATTTTGATAATTTTTTAAAGGGTAAATAAAGCTTTTAAAATTTTGAAAGGGTGTAGTTTTGTGAAAAAATTAAATTAGGTGTAGTTTTGTGAAGGAGGGGTTGAAAGAGTGTAGTTTTGTGAATTTCTCTTTTAAATATTGATTGTGACCATATGAATTGTAAGATGTTTTTGGTTTTGTTGTTTTTTATTTATACCTTTTGTAAGAAAAATCTATCATTATTAGAAAAACTAATAAAAAAAGAGTAGAAAATACTTTGACAAAGTTTTGGTTAAGAGCCCTGAAGTTGAAAATGACTTGAAGGGTTTTTCTATAAAAGTTTTTCCCAATTAATAGTATAAATATACACAATTCACTTATATTAATTTTAATTTTCTTTTTTAAATATTGATTGTGACCATATGAATTGTAAGATGTTTATAGTTTTCTTGTTTTTTTCTTTATACCGTATGTAAGATGTATTTATGATTAGTTTTAATAGCTATATAAAATTGATATATGTATCTATATATATATATATATTTTTTATAAATGTTAAAAATTATATTAAATATTTCTTTTTCGGATTTTATTAATGTTAATGAGTTTTATCAAAAATATTTCAGTGATGTTGTTTATATTTTTTTGGCGTTTTATTTGAATTTTATTAGTATTAAATAGTTGTATTAACGTTATCAAAAAAATAGTTGTGTAAGAAAAATTCATCATTATTAGAAAAGCTAATAAAAAAGAAAATAGAGAATAATTTGACGAGTTTTTCAAGGACCCGACGTTGAATATGATTTGAAAGGTTTCTCTATAAAAGTTCTTCCCAATTAATAATATAGATATACACAATTCACTTATATTTATTTTAGTTTGTTTTTTTAAATATTGATTGTGATCATATGAATTGTAAGATGTTTAGTTTCTTTGTTTTTTATATATCGTCCGTAAGATTTATTTATTATTAGTTTTAATAGCTATTTAAAATTGATATATGTATATATAAACATATATTTTATAAAATATTTTTTTTGAATTTTATTAATGTTAATGGGTTTTATCAAAAATATTTTAGTGATGTTGTTTATATTTTTGGGATTTTATTTGAATTTTATTAGTATTAAATGGTTGTATTAATGTTTTTGATAAAAAAATAGTTGTATTTAATAATTTATATTAATTATATTATTTTAAGGGTGATGATGTGGCTTCTTGTGGTGAGAGAGAAAAGTCTCTCATTATATATATGATTATTTTGCAGTATTGTTGCCACGCTTTTTTGGATAACTGGTTGACGTTTTTATTTTCAATGATTGAATTTTTCTTGATTATTAATGTTATTTTGTTAGTAATTTTTTTGGCACTCATAATAATGGGCACATGGTCGGGAAGTGGGTTTTCCCCTTTTCCTTTTGAATTTTCAAACTTTATAATGAATTTTCAAAAAAATGAAATTATTTTTTTTATAATAACTATTAATTTCCGTCGCTAACATGTAAGAAGATCTATTATTAACTATCATCGTCTGAATCATAGAAGCTTAATTTTTAGGGAAAAAATAACAATATCATTATGTTGACTAAATTCATAGTCTTTTCGATAAACCAGTATCTATATAATATATCATGTTTTCATCTTCTAATAAACACTAATAAGTAATAAGAGAAAATTATGTTAAAAAAAAAAGTAATAAGAGAATTTTTTTTTTTTTTAAATAAACACTTATAATTACCCGTTATCAATAAATATAAATGAAGAAAAAGCAAGACGCGTGGGCCAAACATGAAATGGAATAATATCGCAAATCATAATTGTACGACTTTTTTTTCATCACCAAATGTGAAACCTCGACTACTTTACTTTTGGTTCTAGTCTTTTTGTGTTTAATTTAAACATTTTTTTGTATCCATTTTTAAAGATTGTTTTATTTCAAAAAGAATTTAATTCCTATTGTTAACGCTCGATGTCAAAAACAAAAGATATTCATAAATATTACGATTAAGACAACTCACTGCAATGCATCATATAAAGATACTCCTCTAAAAAAAAATTATTACACTCAATAGGAAAACCGACATGGTAAACAAAAGTTACTCGTGACAAAAGTAACGTTTTAATTTGGCAATAAAATATTTATTTATGTAACTACAAGTCAAATCCTACATTCGAGTAAAAATTTATTAAGTAGTATAAAATTTAATTAACAGAAACGTAATATTATATTATTAATACAGAAGACAGAGAGAGAAAATAAGTGTGAAAATCTGACGTGTCATAATCAGAGAGATCGTGGTCCCACTTAATTTAATGATTCTGAAATTTTATGAAAAACCCAAATTTTAAAGATACCAAAAGGCCCAAATTTTATGAAAAAGAAATCGATCCAAATTTTTTACACGGATCGTATAATCTTTTGTAAGTGGAATCACAATCTTCTACGATCACAAGGTAGTCTTAAATAGCCCAATTTTTTAAAAGGCCCAACATCGTTTGACACAATAGTCCAAATTCTTTTGTTGTGCCGCTAAATAAGCAGGCTTCCGTCAAGTGAGGTATGTCGATCCAAAGCAAAACTTAATTATATATGAAGATGAGTTGGACAAAAATGGAAGAAGAATGTCTCGACAAGAAACCGTAATTGAGAAAATGATTATAAAATCACACATATCATAATATTATCAATTATGTTCCCACATAACTAAAAGATTTATTACAAATTCATAAAGGGTATAACAAAAAGCCCAAGTTTATCACAAATGAACAATATGTTTACAAAATTTAAAACCCCCATAAAATATGATTTTCTAAAAACAAAATTTTATAATTTTTAATAGATTTCTCCAATTTTTGTATGTTATATTTTTCCACATCGAGTCCAAAAGAATGATAAAACATATTGTTCACTTATAAATAGCAATATTATTTTGTAAAATTGTATTGAACACCAAAATCCATGTCAAAGGACAAAATTTGAACACAAAATTGACCCGACCCATCGGTTCCCGAAATTTCAACAGTTTAATCCGAGTTTTATGACAAATCGATCGGATTGACATTCATCGTTAAACGAATCATATCCTGGTTTAAAAACACTATGCAATTATTGTTCTTCAATCATAATAGATAATAATGATTTTCTTAATATGTGTGAAATCTCCAAATAATCAATGTTTTTGATACAGAGGGAGTAGTTAATTTTACGTAATGGTAAATATCCAAAATAAAAATGGCAAAGGTAATCTTTTTCGAAGATAAATATCAAAATGGTAACGGTAATAAATAGGCATGGGCAATCGGGTACCCAACCGGGTTTCGGATCCACCCAATCGGGTTTCGGGTTTTTCGGTGTAAGGCAACATGATCCCAATCGGTATATTTCAAAAAATTTGGTTCGGTTCGGTTCGGAGCTATTCGGGTTCGGGTCGGTTTTGTACTTCAATCAAAGATCCGATTAATACCGAATTACTCTTCTGTTATCAACGGTTCAGTAATTTTGTAACTGAAGTACTAAAAGAACCGAAGAAGTACTCGAAATAACCGAACAAATGATAATTTTTCAAGTATTTTTATTCAAAACCCGAAAAAATTACCCATTTACCCGAAAAATTATCCAAATACCCGAAAAATTACCCAAATACCCGAAAATTTTACAACATTATTTATTTTTAAAAATATATAATCTAAAAATTCAAGTGTTTGAGTATAAATAAATTAAATTTTAAGTTTTTACAAATAAATGCATTTAAGTTTAGGTAACAAATCTAAAATTTTTGGATATAAATGTATTTATAGTTTGATATTAGATATAATCATATATAGTATATGTACCCATTTGGATATCGGGTTCGGTTCGGGTTTACCCGATACCCACGGATCCATGACTTTAGGATCCAATAGGGTAATATTGTATTACCCGTACCCGACCCGAACCGGTTTTTTCGGATCGGTTCCGGTTCGGGTTTTCGGGTATTTTGCCCAACCCTAGTAATAAATTTTAGTAAATAAGACAATATAAAAACCAATATATAGTAATAATATATTTTTATATATAATATATATACTTAAAATTTTAAACTCCACGTTTAGCGCGGGTCACATGAGATCCAAATTTATTTTTATCTCATTTTATTATACACATTGTTTTTACCAATAAACATTTTTTCTTCAATTTCGTAAATTGTTATCCCGCGCTTGGCGCGGATCAACTCCTAGTGATTAATGAAAAGCTAAATTGATCTGTTGGGCCATCGTCTTCTTGAAAACTCCTTCACTTATTTCTTAAGGATGTTGGGTGCTAAAATTCAAAAAATGTTGCGAGGTACTCTTCTTCTATTACTTTTATATGTTTTAAACTTTAGTTTATTTTTTTAAAAAATAGTTAGTTAAAAAGAGAAATTCACAAAATTACACCCTTTCAACCCTCCCTTCACAAAACTACACCTAATTCAATATTTTCACAAATTTACACCCTTTCAAAATTTTAAAAGCTTGATTTACCCTTTTAAAAATTACCAAAATTAAAAAATTTCATTTGGGTTCGCTAATTAGTGTTTAGGGTATAGTATTAAGGGGGTAGGATTGTGTGGGTAGGGTTTATTTGGATTTAATTTTGAGTGTTTAGGTGTAGTTTTGTGAAGTATTTTTGAAATGTGTAGTTTTGTGAAATGTAATTCAGAGGGCGTAGTTTTGTGATTCTCCCAGTTAAAAATCCTATGGATGGAAAACATTAATTACCGTATGATATTATAACTATTAGGTAAGTACCCGTGCGATAGAGCTGGTATTGCACGAGAGCTAGAATACGTAAAATATTTTTTTTAAATTCATAAATCTAAACTAATTAGTATATTTATTCATATATTAGATAATCCATAATCATTATAATCTCAATACTCTATATACATCAATTATTTTATAAGTGTAAAACTTGCAATTAGATTTAAATAAAACTCAATCACAAACTTACAACCTCGTAACAATATTTTTAACTTCAAAAATGTTGTCACAATTTTTTAAAAAAATTAAACCCTACATCATTTTTTCTTTACTACAAATAAATATATTAAAAATACTCGACACTTACTCATATTTTAAATCGTTTTATCAAATTGCGTTAGTAAGATATCAAAAATCTTTTTTCAACAAAACAAACGAGACAACGGTCATTTTTCATTTGGTTTAACTATTTAGCGTTTAAAATTTAATTATGAAGTAGGTAAGATTTACTTTTGAGGGTTTAGGGTTTAATTTTTAAGATTTTAAACTACAATAAAACATTTTTATATTAATATTCTATATGTGAATACATCTATAGAAAATAATTTTTAATGGTATTTTGGTAATTGCCCTCAAAATTATTAAGTTTTGTTAAATTTAGTGGAATTTTACTTTAAATTTTTTATGATAAAATTTATTTGATTAATTTTTTAATATGTTAGAGAGGTATAAATAAATTTAGTTTATTAGTCTAAATTGATTAAGAAAAATAGTTATGAATTGATTAAGATAAGATGTTTTAATTTTTCATTACCTTAAGTTAGACCACCATTTACCGGAACACACATTAAAAGTTGGGCAATTAATAAATTGTAGTGAAATTTTATTTCACTAATAAAATAACATGATTCATAGTTTTTTTCTTTGAACACTGTTGATAAAACTATTTTTACAAAATTACCATAAATATTAAATTAGCTTAATATATCTTAAACTAAATTCTAAAGTCTCAAAACTAAATCTTACAAATAAAATACACACCACACTCCAAAAAAAATAATGATAAATAACAAATCAAGAAATCGAAATAAGGAAAATAAAAAGATAAATAATAATCTACAAACAATAGTGAAAAACGAAAAATAAATATACAAAATGAGGTTTAAGATCATACCATAAGGTTTTCTTCTTCGTCTTTAAAATTTTAGAAACTTAAAAAAAATGATTTGGAAGTAGTTACAAAAATACCATAAATATTAAATTAGCTTAAAATTTCTTAAACTAAATTATAAAGTCTCGAAACTAAATCTTACAAATAAAATACACACCACACTACAAAAAAAATAATGATAAATAATAAATCAAGAAATCGAAATAAGGAAAATAAAAAAAAGGATAAATAATAATCTACAAACAATAATGAAAAACGGGAAATAAATATACTAAATGAGGTTTAAGATCATACCATAAGGTTTTCTTCTTCGTCTATAAAATTTTAGAAACTTTAAAAAAATGATTTGGAAGTAGTCATACGACATATATATAATAATCAAAATACACCTTTTGGAAGACACATTTTCGACGAAACAACACGAGTTTGTAAAGACACTTTTACGAGTTTGTAAAGACACATTTACGAGTTTGTAAAGACACATTTACGAGTTTGTAAAGACACATTTACGAATTTGTAAAGACACATTTACGAGTTTGTAAAAACACATTTACGGAACACACCCCTACGAAATTTCAACAAAGAAATCTCAACAATGCTTTATTTATAATAATCAAAATACATGATCAAAAGTCACGATTAAAAGATATGCCTTTACAACGAAAGAATACAATTTTATAAAGACACATTTGCATAACACACTCTTGAGTTTTTTATTATTAGTAGATATATACATAGATAATGCAAAGCTGTGACAAAATTAAGTTTATAATGTATCTACGATAGTTAATACTTCATGTTATTCATTGAAGGCCATGACTAGCATTTGATTAATATAGTTTCATGTTTGTATGGATTCAATATATAACTTATTTTTTTAACAAAAAAAAAGAAAAAAAACTTATTTTTTTAAAAAAATATTCGATTTAAGACAAATGAGTGGAGATTGTGCATGTGCGAGTGTGTGTACTCTCTGACAAAAAAATATACATAGATTACAAATATGGTCTCAATTTCAAATAAGCATTTATAGCACACACATTCACTTCCATGAGTCCAAACCTTAACTTCAGTCTACTTCTGAATACTTTGAAGAATGTAAACTTTCAATTCAAAATTAAATAAATAATTACGAGTAGAGATATTCACATCTTTAGCATTGAATTATTTGCACTTTTGATATCAAATATTTCAAAACATGACTTCAAAAAATAATGGGGACAAAATCTCATATTAGATCTCACTTTTTAGATTGGTTTTATGCTCTGTTAGATTTGCTAAGGCTCTATTACATGGGTGTACATGCTACTTTCTAATAAGTAATAAAACGTGCATGCATGTACTACATGTGACTTAAATCTTTCTATGTGTATTCAATCCCATACTTAATTTTACATACGGACATGTGTACTAATAAAGATGTAAACAATTTGGGCCCCTAAAATCATGGGCCCTAGCGCGTCACACCTCTAAGTCGGCCCTGTAAACAATATGCATGCATGTTTTTGGTATATAAAGATAAAAGTTATAGAGACAAAATTGTAGTACTTAATGTACACATTCGTCGGGAAGTGGTCTTGGTATAGGTAGCAATCATAAATCCACATGAGACACGTGACGTAACACATTTTTTTATTCTTTTTTCGAAAAAAAAAAATTCCAAATTTTTTTTTTGGATTCGACCTATAAAGATGATCTTATGTCTTGTCTACCAAAGCTTACACTAGAGACTATCTATTTGCTGCCAAGAACGAGACAAATTAAATTCAGAGACAATCCCTTTAACAAATAAACTAACATTGTCAAGACAATAATGTAGTTTGAACCATCGCTAGTTTCTTTGGGCTCTACAATATCAAAGACCTTCTAATACAATAAGAGGCTCCCTGAATGTGTTAGCAGAAAATTTCAAAAAGCCAACACGAGACATGTTCGTGACTAATGATCAGTTTAAACATTTATTAGAATAAACTAAACAATGTTTAAGTCTTCAACACTCTCAAAGCAAATCTTTTAAGATAATCTCGACAAGGTACATATGAACATTTTTTGGCTTAGCAGAACATTACACTTCCAATATTTTTCCGGGGTTTTAAAGTGAAGCAAAGACTAGCTAATTGATTTCTTCATCAAGCAAACATGAGGGATAACACTGCGACGATAATCACAAAGCTAAGCAATGCTTTCAAGTGATAGTCTTGTTGTCCCTGTCTCCCCGTGTGCCTGTGATAACCATGCATATGCGAGTGTCCACCATGGAATGGGTTTGTGAACCCGTGAGGGAAGCTACCAGAAGCAGCGGCTCCATACATTGCCGCGTCATGAAACCCGTGAAAATGAAGGTTGAACAACGATGGTATCAAACCGCCAAACGCTGCAGACAACGTAACATTACCAAACCGAGCATTCACCATAGGAGCAGCGAAACCGCCCATAAACCCACCAAACCCGTGATGAGCAAAACCGTGGTTCGCCTCAGGAGGTTGCGCCGTCTCTGGTCTCTGTCCCGAAGGACGGTTAGGCACTTGGATACCCGGGATAGACTTTGACCTCGGGTCAGTAGACGATTTGCCTCTACCGTAAAGAGGAACCAATCTGTCTTCTTCGACAACGGCTTTGCAAACAGGACACTCCATAGAGTGAGAATGGAGATGTAACCATTTGTATAAGCAAGGCCAACAGAACAAGTGGCCACATAGAGTCACAATAGGGTCTTGAGCCAAGTCAAAGCATATGTTACATTCAAAATTACCACAATCTTCGCTGTTTGTGGTATTTCCGCTAGAACAAGATGGTATATCTGACATGATTCCCACCTAAAAACAAAAACCCCTCTGAATCTTAAACTCCTACATAAACCAATTAATCACATTAGTATTTCAATTATATTAAAATTATAACACAAAAGCATAGCATAAACACGATCAATTAAACTAATCAAAAACTCAAAATCGAGAAAACTGAAACATAAACCCTAGATCTGTCCGTTTAAAGCACAACGCACCAATCATGTTCCGGCGATTACAAAACCAAATCAAATCAAAACCTAACCAAAATCAAATCAAAGAATATATATACCGATGAAAGAGTTTCGATCGCGAGAGGGAAGAAGAACCGTTCGCTTAAGGGTTAAGATCTTGAGGAGACAAAAGAAACAAAGGATCATCTAATGGGAAAAAAAAAATATCTTCGGGGACAATAATATTAATTATTAACCTATTAACTAACCTTTTGTTTGGTTTTTTTTATTATTATTTTACCCCCTTGAATATGACGTGTCATCGTCTAGTACCAGTATCCACGTAAGCACGTGTGTGCACGTGACGATTAATTAGTGGTTACTAAAGTCAAGTAGTTTATCATTGACCGTTGGATGCGTATATTCTAGATTTAGCTACTAAATCTATGGATGTAGATTACTAAATCAATAAATTTAGCGGAAGATTTTTTTTTTTTAATTGCCAGCCTGGATTTAATTACGCGTTGTGAAGGTGCGTAAAAGACAATAATGCCCTTACAGTATCTGATTGTTTTTGATCAGGCTTGTACCGACAAGGTACAAATCAAACCATCACTTGAAGATTCGTCGTTGAATATTCAAGGATAATTATATAATATGGACACGAAGAAATCGAAAATCAGGTCCTACAAAAAAATTGTAATAGGTTATGGTAACGATAAACAAGAAACTCGGTCCATATATCTAGTATTATACGTTTAGATGGACCAAGTCTTAATATGGACCAAGTCTAGTTGACAAAAAAAAAAGATGGACCAAGTCTTAATATACGTTTCACATACGTTAAGCTTATAGTTTAAGAAAGACGATGAAAGCCTTGAATGCAGTGGCCGACCTACGTATAACAAAGGGGTTCAAGTGACACCCCATATATTTTAATTTTCTCCTAATAATATATAGTTTTAATTTTTTTGAACCAGATCATAGTCATATTTGATATATATATTTGTGTTTGAACCCGGTAAAAAAGTGGTCTGGGTCCGCCACTGCTTGAATGTTCTGTCGTTAACATTAAGAGTCCCATCCCATGGATGTGTGTTTACGAGGAAAGGCAACCATGCGAAGCTCCAAATCTTAATTAAAAGATCCCACGATTAAAACTAAAATAAATATTGAGTTTAGATATTAGGGCTCAATTTTCTTGAAATTAATAATAAAAGAAACGTTCAACTTTTTAGTTATATAAAACAGTATACAATTAATATCGTTTTACCTTTAAATGGTCGTAGGTTATTTGTATTTCAGAAAGAAATATCAATGGCGTGTATGTCTTTCTTTTTACTCAAATTTAGTAAGCCACTTGATATCAAAACGTAAAACAAGACTTTTCTCAAACAATTCAAATAATTTAATGAAAAGGTCCCATTACTAGTACAAGAAAATTGATTGTGTTGGATCATTGAATAAATGAGTGATCACGTACGGTATAGTAGAAAAATAATACTCTTTATATTTCAAAATAAATAAGATTGTAGCCTAAGATTTTACAAAATAAATAGTTTTTATAATTTCAATGCAAAAATTAAAAGATTTTTTTTTCTTAACTAATATTATTCTATAGCATTATTCTTCTATCGGTTGATTTAATCATTAAATGTAAAAAAAATTAATTTCATAATATATATGTCATACTCTAAAATGTCATTTATTTTAAAATGAAGGGATAGAGGTATTTTTCAGTTTTGCTTACGACTCTCACATATACCCCCAAAAACAGAAAGACTCACAAATTGTAACGGCACCAAGAAAATTATTATAGTTGAAATTTCTTATCTAACGTATCAAACAAAAAGACATGTATTATATAACACATGTAATAATTGTATCTCTAAGATTTTCTTAATCAGATATACAATTTAATACAAATTTTGTTGTGACGAAAATTCTTTCAAAAATTTGGTTTCTTTTCGACACTTACACACTCGACTTCACAAAACGTATGAAAATTGCAACAAATAAATACTAATCAACATATTTACGGAGAATAGTAATAATACAAAACATTAATTAGTACACTGCATATAAAATGTATAATATTTTTTTGTTTGAGGAATTCACAAAACTACACCATTCCATCCCTTCCTTTACAAAATTCTACCTAATTCAATTTTTTCACATATTTACATATTTTCAAAATTTAAAAAACTTGATTTACTCTTTAAAAAATTACCAGCATTAAAATCTTTTCATTTGAGTTCGCTAATTAGTGTTTAGGGTATAATATTAAGGGGTAGGATTGTGTGGATAAAATTTATTTGGATTTAATTTTGAGTGTTTAAGTGTATTTTTGTGAAGTAATTTTGAAATAATGTAATTTTGTGAAATGTAATTCAAATGATGTAGTTTTATAATTTTTACTTTTTGTTTTGTTGGTAGCATCACATAGAAACGTAGTTAGGCTTTTGTCCCCTCACTTGACTTATACAAGTCGTCTTTAATTTCTCTATTTGTTTTGTTTATTTCCGTCAATACAAACATTTGCGTGTTGAAAATGATAAGTGGTATGTTGTTTGTACCTTCTGATATATTTATTTACTAGGTTATAAATAAATTTTGAAAATAATTACGTAAAGGTTGATAATTATATAAAAATATTTATAATTTGATTTTTTTTTTGGTTAGAAATTTTTTACTATTTTCTTATTTATTAATTACTAAATTATATTTAATTTTAAAGAGTAATTTTTTCGTGAAATAGTTTATTCGGGACCATGTCACTATAGACATAATCGATAAATTACAATTATTATCTTGAAACTTTCGTATCATGGATAATTCAAACATAAATTTATATTTTTGTATCACGCTTTATTTTCAATCTTTTAGTTCTAACTCCATTTAGTTTTTGTATCGGATTCGGATCCTTATAAATTGATTCGACATTAAAATTAAAAGACCCAAACCCTAAACTCTCTCAAGCATGGAAAATCTTTTTGTTTGCTAAAACTCATCGATTTAATAATTTTCTAAAAAATCAAGTTTCATAAAAATCTCGTATTGAAAGTTTCCTAAATTCTTATAATTGTTTTTCCTAAAATCAAGTTTATGAATATTTAAAACAACCATATAAAATTTATGTTCGCTATATATGGGAACTCATACATATCATTTAGATTTATTAACAAATCAATATGATATAAATATATATATATATATTGATTAAGGAAGATAAATTTTGAAAAACCTTTCAAATTTCGTTTTAATTACGTGTTATACCATTACATAAATTATAGTAATATTTAATTTTAGATATTTTCGACGCGTTTGAAATAAATATCAAATTATTTCATAAGTAACATAACGAAAACTTAAAATATTATGAATATTTCAAGTTTACAAAAATCATACAATATTAAAAATATTTCTGATTTTTGTAGGAGTTTTTAAGTTATGTAAAAGTTTATTAACAAAATTGTTGGACCTTTAAAAAGGGTTTTCGGATTTTAAATTGTTGGGCCTTTAAACTTTTTTTCTTTTTTTATTAAATTTGTTTTCCATGTTGTAAATTTGATGTGTTCTTATTGGTTCTCCATCCCTAAGACATTATTTGTGAAATAATTTTGACTTAAAATCCTAGATGTCAACACCACAATGAGTTTCACCTCATTAAATGTGACATGGAAAGAAAAACTAGCAAGAACACATCAAATTTACAACATGGAAAACAAATTTAATAAAAAAAAGTTAAGAAACTTATCTTTTTCAAAAAAATAGGTTTCTTAAAAAAACCCAATACATATTAGTATTATATGATATGAATTTTTTAAATTGTTAAGAAACTTATCTTTGACAAAAAAAAAACTTATCACAAAATCTTTAATATAAGAGATTTTAAAGGTTTTGGGATGAGTTTTTTAAAATTATTAATAAACCGATACAATATAATATTAATATTTTTTTTTTTTTTGAAGAAACTCATTTGTAAAATACCCCACTGCAGATGGTGTAAAGAGGAAGATCTACACGTAATTTAGTTCTGAAATATTTATTTCAATGTTTATTAATACATCTTCACACAATTATTAAAGTACATAGTAAATTTTGATTGGTAGACAATATTTTATTTGTTCTTTGTTTGTTTGACACCAGGATATATTATCTTCTTAAAATCAATATTTCTTTATACAAATTACAGATAATCTCATTCAATTTTATAAAGCAATTGCTATTTTTATATCAATGACCTAAATTCAACAATTAAGTTTTTTGCATATTTATGATTTGATATTGTTCAATTTTTTTTCTGTGTAGTAAAACTATGTAACTTAAAAACACTACAACTATAAGATTATATTTATTATTAAAAATTATTTTACTATTATTATTAACATAAAAGGAGATTTTATGGTAATTATTTGCATAGTTTCTTTATCATTAACTAGGTAAGTACCCGTGCGATACCGCACGGGAGCTGATATCGCATGGGAGCTAGAATACGTAAAATATTTTTTTAAAATTCATAAATCTAAACTAATTAGTATATTTATTCATATATATTAGATAATCCATAATCATTATAATTTTAATATTCTATATACATTAGTTATTTGAAAAGTGTAAAACTTGCAATTAGATTTAAATAAAACTCAATCACAAAATTACAAACCTCGTAACAATATTTTTAACTTCAAAAATGTTGTCACAATTTAAAAAAAAATTAAAATCCTACATCATTTTTCAAAACTCAATCACAAACTTACAAACCTCGTAACAATATTTTTAACTTCAAAAATGTTGTCACAATTTTTAAAAAAATTAAAATCCTACATCATTTTTCTTTACTACAAATAAATATGTTAAGAATACTCGACACTTACTCATATTTTAAATCATTTTATTAAATTGCGTTAGTAAGATATCGAAAATCTCCGTTTTCAACAAAACAAACAAGACGACAGTCATTTTTCATTTGGTTTAACTATTTAGCGTTTAAAATTTAATTTTGAAGTAAGTAAGATTTAATTTTGAGGATTTAGGGTTTAATTTTTAAGATTTTCAACTAAAATAAAACCTTTTTATATTAATACTCTATATGTGATTACATCTATAGAAAATAATTTTTAATGGTATTTTTGGTAATTGTCATCAAAATTATTAAGTTTTGTTAAATTTATTGGAATTTTTCCATAAATTTTTTATGATAAAATTTATCTGATTAATTTTTTAATATGTTAGAGAGGTATAAATAAATTTAGTTTATTAGTCTAAATTAATTAAGAAAAATAGTTATGAATTGATTAAGATAAGATGTTTTAATTTTTCATTACCTTAAGTTAGACCACCATTTAACGGAACACATATTAAAAGTTGGGCAATTAATTAAATTGTAATCAAATTTTATTTCACTAATAAACTAACATGATTCATTGTTTTTTTCTTTGAACACTGTTGAAAAAACTCTTTTTACAAAAATACCATAAATATTAAATTAACTTATATTTATTAAACTAAATTCTAAAGTCTCAAAACTAAATCTTACAAATAAAATACACACCACACTACCAAAAAAATAATGATAAATAATAAATCAAGAAATCTAAATAAAGAAAATAAAAAAGGATAAATAATAATCTACAAACAATAATGAAAAACGAGAAATAAATATAATAAATGAGGTTTGAGATCATACCATAAGGTTTTCTTCTTCGTCTTTAAAATTTTAGAAACTTAAAAAAAATGATTTGAAAGTAGTCATAAGACATATATATAATAATCAAAAGACACATTTTGGAAGACACCTTTTTGACGAAACAACACGAGTTTGTAAAGATACTTTTACGAGTTTGTAAAGACACTTTTACGAGTTTGTAAAGACACCTTTACGAGTTTGTAAAGACACATTTATGAGTTTGTAAAGACACATTTACGAATTTGTAAAAACATATTTACGTGTTTGTAAAGACAACTTTACGGAACACACCCCTACGAAATTTCAACAAAGAAATCTCAACAAATCTCTATTTATAATAATCAAAAGACATGATCAAAAGTCACGATTAAAAGACATGACTTTTGTAAAACGGTTATGTAAATAAACAAAAGAATACAACTTTATAAAGACACCTTTACAACGAATGAATACAATTTTATAAAGACACATTTACATAACACATCCCAACACACCCCTTGAGTCTTTTTTCATTTTGTTATTATTAGTAGATATGTTAGCGCATCAATATATTCAATATGTTCAAATTCAAAACTAAAGAGCTCTTTTATTTTAATGTGTTAAAAGTTCCAGATCTCCTAACTTATTAAAAGCAGATTCACATCTCAATCCATGATAAAATATGGGGAAAAATATTATGTTAAAAACTTAAAATAAATAAAATTCAATTTTAGCATTAACTAAAACAAGAACAAAAAAAACTATAAATAGAGGTATCAAGTCCCATTAAACATTTCACTCATCAACACACACATTCAATACTTAGAGATAAAACAAAATGGCTACTTTCTCCGGTTTAAACCTTCTCTTCTTCTCCTTCATCATTGCCACAGGTAATACACATATACTTGCATGCACACGTCCTTTAATATATTAGCATACATTTCTAGTGAAACCGTTTTTGTTTTTCTAATATGAATGTAATTTTTCATTGTAAATTATTTAAATTGTTTCTCAACAGGAGCAATATCATCTGTCTCCGGCATGGTCTTCACCATAAGAAACAGCTGTAGTTTCAACGTATGGCCCGGAATCCTCACCGGAAACGGCGGTGCTCCGCTCAACGACGGCGGATTCGCCTTATCCCCTGGAGCTTCCGTCGACGTAACCGCCCCCGCCGGTTGGTCCGGTCGAATATGGGGCCGAACCGGCTGCAACTTCGACGGCTCCGGCGCCGGGAGATGTCAAACCGGTGACTGCGGTAACAAACTAAAATGCGCCGGCGCCGGCGGCGTACCGCCCGTGACGCTCGCCGAGTTCACGATAAGCCCTTCCGGAGATAAAGACTTTTACGACGTAAGCCTCGTCGACGGCTACAACGTTAAAATGGGAATCACGACTCAAGGAGGTTCGGGCGATTGTGAAAACGTCGGGTGCGTCTCGGATTTGAACGCGAGTTGTCCTAACGAACTACGCGTTATGGACGGCGGGAACGTCGTGGCGTGCAAAAGCGCGTGCGCGGCGTTTGGTAAACCGGAGTATTGTTGTACCGGTGCGTTTAGTACGCCGCAGACTTGTCCGCCAACGGATTTTTCGAGGATATTTAAAGCGGCTTGTCCTAAAGCGTATAGCTATGCGTACGATGATGCTACTAGTACTTTCACTTGTGTTAAAGCTAATTACGCCATCGTTTTCTGTCCTTAATTACAAAAATATTAATGAATACTGTTGAATCTGCGGAAGAATAAATAAGTTTTTGCGGAATGAGATAAATTCCGCATGACTTTTAAATTTATATATATAATAATGAATAAAAGTCGCAGAATGATTATTTAATGAGAAACATTGTGTAGTGTGCATTGTGTGATAACTTTGAAAGCGTAATGAAAACTAAAAATATATTTTAAACCATGATTATGATTTGGTTATAGCGAATTGTGTTACAGTTTTTTTGTGTTAATTATACTACTCGAGTTCGAAAATATGCAAATACATACCAATGACAATAAAACTCCAAGATGGACCAATCCTAATACACCAAGTTCTCCATATCAGAATAGAGTTTCAATATTGAGATTTACAGAGTCATTTGGTTTCTTGGTAGGGTACTTACTTACATACATAGCTAAGCAACAGAATCAAGAAGGAAACAACAACAACTTCTATGGTTAAACAAGCCAAGGGGGCTTTTCTTGTTATTAGCTGATGCAGTTCAGATCAGTGTTTATAGGTTCTTTTGATTGGAACTTGCATGCCTTCTTCATTCTCTTTGCAGCTTGGACAAACCCTACTATAACTTGTAGCTCATCCATTTGCTGAGAAAATCATATCACAGTTTAAACAACATGTTATCGTATCGTCAGAACAAAAGCAAACCATGAAACAAACACTCTTAAAGATATTGATGTATGTACCTGAGACATAAAGTGTCTGTGAACAATGCTAATTAGTTGCTCCTTTGATGGATTTGGAATTGCATCCACCTAACAAGAAGGTTTTATTCAGGAGGAAGTGATAGACATCAAATATATTCAGTTACGTATATTTAGGAATTGGTCAATATTGTTTGTATTCTCCTATTTTCATGTAACAACTTTGGCTTTATAAAGCCACTACGTATAATGTAAAGGGTAAGAAATTCCTCAAGCCTTTATGGTATCAGAGCAATTACGGTTTTGATCCTCTTTCATTTCTTTTCTTCTCTATCCTTTCTCTTTTCTCTTCTTTTTGCTTTCTTTTCTTCTTCTTTTCGCCATCAATGGCTACTGCTTCGAATTCCTCCACCGAACGCTGCTATGGTGTTACAAACATCAAAAATCAGATCCCGGTGCTCCTTGATGAAGATGAGCACAATTATGACGCCTGGCGTGAGCTTCTTATGACTCACTGTATGGCGTTTGACGTCGCGGGTCATTTAGACGGATCTCTTCGGCCCGCCAATGCCAACGACACAGCTTGGCTCAAACGCGACGGTCTCGTGAAACTTTGGCTCTATGGTACTATGGCCCAGCCTCTGTTTCGTTCCTCCTTTCAACCCGGAGGCACCGCTCGTGATATCTGGACTCGCGTAGAGAACCAGTTTCGCAACAACAAGGATGCGAGAACCATACAACTTGACAACGAACTCCGTACAATGGAGATCGGTGACATGACCGTTCGTGTTTACTGTCAAAAGATGAAATCCACTGCAGATCTTCTGGCAAATGTTGGTTCTCCAGTCGACGACAAAATCCTCGTTATGTACATCATCAATGGTCTTAATGAAAAGTTTGACAACATAATCAACGTCATCAAGCACAAAGACCCATTCCCGTCTTATGACTCTGCGAAATCGATGTTAGAGTGGGAGGAGACCCGACTGAACAAGGCTACTCGTGCAACAGCTTCACACACAGACACTTCCTCCTCCTCTACCGCGCTTACTGCCACAACCAAATCACCAGCACAGAATCAGCCGTTTCGAAACCGTAACGGCAATAACAGAGGAAATCGCAGAGGAGGGACCTCTTCCATTAGAACAAACACCAAACCTCTTACTCTAAACAATGTTCTTGTCACTCCTCAGATTGTTAAGAACTTGATTTCTGTTCGTAAATTCACACGCGATAATTGGTGTTCTGTGGATTTTGACCCATTTGGTTTTACTGTGAAGGACCTTCAAACTCGGAAAACTCTACTCCGATGTGACGACTCGGCGAGCTTTACTCTCTTCCTGCCTCCATCAATAAAACGCCGGTTGCTGCTTCTGCTCTTTTAGCTTCAACGCCTGACCTTTGGCACAAAAGATTAGGCCACACAAATAATGCTTCTCTTACGTCTATTTTTAATTCAAATCCAAAGTTATGTAATAAAGGGAAACTTTCTCCTTCTTGTGAACCATGTTTTCTGGGAAAATCTTTAAAACTTCCATTTATTTCGTCCGAATCAATTGTTTCCAAACCTTTCGAAATCATTCATTCGATTTATGGACGTCTCCCATCTCGAGCATAAGCAATCTTCGATATTATGTTCGTTTCTTGATCGCCTCACACATTATCTTTGGGTTTATCCACTACGACGTAAGAGTGAAGTCTTTTCCAAGTTCCTTCACTTCTCAGCTCTTGTCGAAAACCAATTCAACACTACGATCAAAACATTTCAGTGTGATAATGTGGGGGAGTATAACAATTCCGAGTTTCATAATCATTTTGCTTCCAAAGGAATACATTTCCGCTTCTCTTGTCCTCATACATCCCGAAGAAATGGAAGATCGAAAGGATGATTCGAACCATCAACAATATTGTTCGAACTCTTCTCTTTCAAGCTCGCCTTTCACCAACGTTTTGGGTCGAAGCTCTTCACGCCGTCGCTCACATACTTAACATAACCCCTTCCAAAGCCATTTCCAATCAAATCCCTTTCACTCTTTTATTTCAAAAACGACCAACCTATGAGCATCTACGTGTCTTTGGATGTCTTTGTTTCCCAAACCTTAATCATAACAATCCGCCTAAGCTTTCACCCGCATCAACTCCTTGCTTGTTCCTAGGATACCCTTCTCAACATAAAGGATATCGCTGTATGGATTTAAAAACAAATCGAATAATCATCTCTCGTCACGTCTTATTTGACGAAGAGAAGTTTCCAGCAGCAACTATCTCTGCGCCGAAAGATTCATACTCTTTTCTTGACGCGCAAGATGACCCTTCTCCTATATTTCGGACTATTCTTCAGGCTCCTTTTTCACCTCCACAACGATCCACCGCCATCTTCTGCTCCTCCACGGCCTATGCGGTCTGACCCGATGTTTCGAGCTCCTTCCTCGATTCAAACACGCTCCAAATCTGGTATAACCAAACAAAAACAGTTTATCTCACTTCTAGCCAAAACGAAATCACCAATACCTCGCAGCCATATTCAAGCTTTTTCAGACCCAAACTGGAACCCAGCAATGACTGATGAATATGGTGCTATGATTAAGACCAAGACTTGGAGCTTGGTTCCTCGTCCTCCTCATGTTAACATCGTGCGTTCCATGTGGTTATTTAAGCATAAGTACGATGCAGATGGAGTCTTGTCTCGTCATAAGGCTCGTTTAGTTGCCAATGGTAAATCGCAACAAGAGGGCGTTGACTTCACAGAAACATTCAGCCCTGTTGTCAAACCTGCAACAATCCGTGTTGTTCTTAATGTTGCAGTTGGTTTGGATTGGCCTATACATCAATTGGATGTGAAAAACACGTTTTTACAGGGAGATCTTGAGGAGGAGGTCTATATGCATCAACCACCAGGGTTTATTGATCCCAAATACCCAAATCACGTCTGCAAACTACACAAGGCGATTTATGGGCTTAAACAAGCCCTCGTGCTTGGAATGCTAAATTCTCGTCTTTTCTAAAACTAATGGGTTTTGTTCAAAGCAGAAAGCGATTCCTCTTTGTTCATTTTCGGGAATGGCCGTGAGGTTTCTTATTTGCTCCTCTACGTCGATGACATTCTCCTCACCGCGACGACGTCGACTCTTCTCCAACGCGTCATCACCAAACTCAAAACGACTTTTCCGATGACGGACATGGGGAAACTGAGTCATTTTCTCGGGATAAAAGCAGAGTTTAATTCAAAGGGTTTGTTCTTATCTCAAACCACATATGCGCAGGATATAGTTGCTCGTGCAGGGATGTCGGACCGCAAACCACTTACCACGCCCGTCGACCTCAAATCGAAGCTATCAATCGACGACGGCGATCCCATTCCCGATCCGACGTCGTATCGTCGCCTTGCGGAGCCCTCCAATATCTCACTTTAACTCGGCCGGACATAAGTTACGCTGTACATCAGGTTTGCCTCTATATGCACCAACCACGACATCCACATCTCCAAGCGCTGAAAAGAATCATTCGCTACATCAAAGGGACATTCAACTATGGGATACAATTGATACGAGGTGAGATTGATACTCTAACAAAGATACTCGGATGCCGATCGGGCGGCGCACGATACTCGTCGCTCTACATCAGGCTACTGCGTGTTTCTCGGTCCGAATCTAGTGTCTTGGTCATCTAAACGTCAACCTACACCCTCGAGATCGAGTAGCGAAGCCGAGTATAAAGGAGTAGCCAACACTGTTGCCGAGCTAACATGGTTACGAAATCTAATGTTGGAGCTTCATCGTCCAATTAAGAGTGCTTCTGTTGTTTACTGTGATAATATTGGGTCAGTTTATCTCTCTACTAATCCGGTAAAGCACCAAAGAACCAAACACATTGAGCTAGACATCCATTTCGTACGAGACAAGGTTGCAATAGGTGAGGTCAAAGTTCTACACGTGCCAACTTCGCTTCAGTATGCTGATATCTTCACAAAAGGTCTCCCGACTTCTCTTCACAACGAATTTAGATCCAGCCTCACCGTTCATCCGACGCTGTGACTGAGGGAGGGTGATAGACATCAAATATATTCAGTTACGTATATTTAGGAATTGGTCAATATTGTTTGTATTCTCCTATTTTCATGTAACAACTTTGGCTTTATAAAGCCACTACGTATAATGTAAAGGGTAAGGAATTCCTCAAGCCTTTAGGAAGCACATAGAAAGGTAGAGTTCAAGATTAAGTAAAGAAAAGTTTCTTCTTCTTCTTCTTGAAACTAACTTACAAGGTTGAAATGCCGCCGGTATTTCAGTAACGCAGGCATTTCCAGTTTGCTAAGACCAACCTTCTGCGTGAAACCATATAGTATCACATCAGTAAACACACCACTGTTCGGACTATTTTCAATGGCATATTGAGTAAAGCTCAGAACTTTGAATACATACCATGTTTTCACGGTGAGTAAAACCGGAGCTTTTTGATTGGGAGTCAGATGATAAAGACTTGCTCATCATCTTGTGAGATGATCTTGATGATCTCTGTCCTCTTTGCTTTGACTTATGAGGCTTCGCTGTTTCCTCAGATCCTAGAAAAGAAACAACAGCTTGTTATAGAAACAAAGACCTGAAATATCAGTTGCAAAAGTAACCAGTTTCATGCCCCAAGGGAACAAGGAACTAAAACTTACTCATATCGAAGCTATTCATATGCGTGTTTTCGGAATCAAGAGCATCATCTTCTTCTTCTTCTTCTTCTTGTTCGTTACCAGTAGGAGCTTCAATGACACTAAGTGCATTCCTCTGCAACTTCACTTCTATTCCATTTGTCAAAACCTTACAAAAGAAAAAACCAAGAAAAGCAGAATAATTATTCCCAAGTAAACAATTATTTAACTACATAAACTTCAGAAGAATATTTTATTCATCAAAATATATTTGTAAAAGTGAATGTGTTCAAGTTTTTCCTTTTAGTCTTACATAAACAGAGACACTATAAAAGGTTAAAGATTTGATTAAAGAAAAACGACATAAGTGACACTACAAAAGTCATTGCTTTAACAAAGAAAAAAAGTCTTTCAAGGCATAAACAAATGATTACCATCTAAATCAAAAGCCAGCTTGAATCAATAAAGTGACGAGAAAAAAGGGGAAAAAATTGTCAAGAAATATGATGAAGGATAAGATAACAAAGTGAATATTTGTTATGATGATTTACTGAACAGGTGCGAAAGTAAAGTTGCCTCCTTTTTTTTTTTTCTGTTTCCTTAACATAGCGTTAACAAACTCAAAAAATCTCTTTAAAAACTCTGATTATACCTATAGATGATTCCTGAATTTGAGCCTGAATCTCAGCAAGAAAAATTAAAATTGTTACAAAAGTTGTTTTGATAGGTTTTATTAGAAGCAAACAAGCTTCACTAAAAAATATATTAATAAGGGAAAGAAAAAAACAATGAAGGCTTCATGAACATTTGTAAGAGAATGGCTAACATGCAAGAAGTTCAACATCGGTGAAGACAAAAAAAAATTATATTTTTTTCATCACACTCTTCACTCTTTATTTGAAAATTGATGAAAAAACACTAAAAAATTAGATTATTGAATTTACCAGCAAGTAAACTGAAGCTCATTGATGACCATTTAAGGAAGACATTACAGAGAACCAAAATCATTTTTAAAAAACCCCAAAATATGTAATTAAAAACTAAAAAAATACCCAAACTTTATATCAATTAAAAAAAAAATATTCCTAAATTGGTAAATCCAGAAAATACAGAGTAATCCCTATAGATTAGATCACATTTTACCAAAAATGGAACTTAAAAAATAATCTGAGCTTTTTATTTTTTGTTAAATTACCAGCCAATGCCAACCACCAAGACCGACAGCTTTTTGGACAACACCATGAAGACCAACAAGCACCGATTTAGTACGGTTGTTTCCGGTGACCACCACTTTCGTATTTCTCGGTAACACCGATAACTCCTCTTCGCTACTATTCTCACCACTTAAGCTCTGATTCTCACTAAATCCGCCATTATTGATCCCTGAGCTATCCATTGCTTCCAGCATTCTTCTTCTTCTTACTCGATTTAGACTCAAAAAAAAGATAATCTACGAATCTCAGATCTCAATAATGCTAAGAAATCGAGGATCATGCATTGCGATGATCGAGCGGGAAAATTGAGAGAGAGAGAGAGAGATGCTATATTATTAGGGTTTGTTCTGTAAGAAGAAGCAGAGAGAAAGAACAAAAAAAAAGAGGGAAAAAAGGACAGAGAGAAGCGAGGGAAAGAGGATAGAGAGAGTGGTAATAGCGACAGGTTCTTCGCCACGTTAACCAATTAAAACACGCCACGTCATAAAAACCGAAAGTCAGAAACTATATGCGTTAATACAGAACCGGTTTTGGTTTTTAACCGGAGGGGTACATCTCGTAATTCTAGACACATGATTGACTGGATGGTTGACTGGTTTTAATAATAGACAGGTGTATGTGGGACCTATCTTTGTAGTTATTTTCTTTCTTATATAAATCACTGTCCATCAATACGAAGTACAAACCATCGTTAATTCATTATATAGTTAATAATGAAAAAAATTAACATTAGAAAGATAGGTTTTTTTTTTTTTTTCCTTTATGACAAATTTTAAAGAGATAAGTATGATTTTACCATCTTCAATTACAGCTTTGGATCCAATTATATGTCCATAACTTCTATATCATGTCCTTGTCTCAAATAAAACAGTCCCCATATTTGAGGAAACTATCAAAGCGACCCCTCACCAACCACCCTTGCTTCAATTATTTATGACTTTTAATGCTTACCATTCCCCTTCCATCAAAAATCAAACATTTATACTAATCTTTTAAGGAGAAGCTAGATTTGGGTGTACTTTGGGGGTTAATCGTGCTTACTCCTAAAACTTCTAGGAGTTAATGAGAATATTTATTAATGGAAGAAAATGTTGTAACAAAGGCAACGAGAGAAACAATTTGGAAGAAAAATGGTTTCATAATGCATATATGAATCTAAAATAATGTGATAAGAACAAATAAGTAAGAAAACGACTAGATTTTAGCAATAAGTTACACAAAATTCATTTTACAAGAAAGAGAACATAAGGCATGAAGCATTAAACTTGTAAGCAATCAAGGGAAAGTAAAGTTAGAATCACAAAAATGTCAAGAAACTTGTAAGCTCTTTTGAGCCTAACCTTGCTTATCAGTTGAATCAATCAGAACCATCTGGGAAGCTATCGAGCACGTCTTTCTTACCATTTACATAGTACTCAACAACAGCTCGCATTCTAGCGAGCTTATCCGGATGGTAATTCACATGAACAATCACCGGTTTCACCTTCTTCTTCAGTTCAAGATTCTTTCTTACAGTCTTGAAAAGGACCTTACTGTTCATAAACTCATACATATCCATCACTCTCTTTGACGCGTGTAGCCCAGTGTACTCAGGATGCGATGGATAAAACAACTCCTCGTTGAAAACCGCCTGATCCCACAACACTGCTTTGGATAGTCTATCTGCTACACGATCAAGCAGCTCGATCGATGGAATCATGGGTCTAAGGTAGAAAAACCCGGAGTTGAAAACCCATAGCCTCATGGTGTGAGCATACCGAGCCCATCCCATGGCCGGCTCATCAGACACGTCGTCGAATCCATAAGCAGTTATATTGCTATGGCCATCACTCATTGACTAAACATCAGAGTCTCTGTATAGATGACTAAACGGGTTCTTCAAGAAGACAATGTCGACATCCGAGAGTAGAACACCGTAGCCGAGCTCCAAGAACATCCAAGAGCTCCAAGAATTTCAGTCCAGAGACAGCGTGGTTGCCTCCGGTTTTCCCAACCGTGTCCACATCCTTGTTTAGATCTCTCTTGTAATAAGCAACACCGTTCGATTTACAGAAATTCACAATGTAATCGTCCAACGCAACAACCAAGTAGTTTGTTACTTATACCCAATCTCTTTACGCTAGCAATCTGAACCTCTAACATCGCCTTCAAATTCGAGTTTGCAAGAGCCACAATAACCTCTTCATCGACAACAATGTCTTGTAGAATCTTAGCCAATCTCGAGTTTACAGATTCATAGGCAAGGATGGTCGGATTGGTTCTCAGGCTTTTGACGGTTCCGAAAGTACCAACCTTTACCTGTGAACCCAAAGCTAAGACCTGTTTCTGTGCATTGTCTGATCCTTGTTCAGCTAACTTTAGCTTCTGTGTTAGCTCACTTACTTGCTTCTTTAACTATGCGTTCTTCTCTGAGAGAGACGCAAAGTCTGATTTCAACATTTTGATTCGTGCAGGTGATTCACACAATGATGAACCAACCTATAACAAAAAAGAAAAAGTCCCGAAATTATCACCAAGTAATCAACATCACGAAGAAGAAGAAGAAGACTATCTATGTAGAGAAGAAGCTCTGTAGATAGTTACATGGACTCCTTCGTTATCTGTGAGGGGAGATTCGGAGCTAAAGAACCCGTTTGGGAACAAAACGGCGCAAACGCATCCGATTATTATGCCGACGAGGATAGCGATCCACGAAGCTGTTGGGTTCTATCTCTACGAACCGCCATAGAGAGAGAGCTTGGTTTGGCCTCTTCTGTGAAGACGACGATGAATAATCAGAGCAGTTTAGGATGAATTATCCACCGTTCGATGAGTTGACTATTTTTATTCCATGGTCAACATAACAAAATTATTATTCGAGATTCAAGAATATGATTGAGAGTAAATTAATTTATTCGAACATGTAAAAGAGAGTGCCTGTAAAATCAATATAGCGTTACAACGATTATAAACTTTTTCAAGTAAATGTTGATTACAATGTCAAACTCCAAAATGCAAAATGTCCATAGAGATTCTTTAATTTTCGTTGTCCAAAGCTTTGCTGTTGTTACCAAACAAACTATCCCTTCTATTACCAAACCCGCTTGAATCAAGACCCGACCCGCCGCGATAGTTGTTATGGTCCTGTGCGGTTGTTCTATAGCCTCCTCCTCCTCCTCCATCCGCCGGTGCTCTCGAGCTCGGGTCGTTACTGTTACCACCAACGGACTGGTACGATGACCCACCAACATACCTTCTACGCAGATCCATCATTTCATCGTTTCTTCTCGAAGGTTCGGTAAAAGAAGGCTCTTTCGCCGAGCTGTTTTGTCGAGAGGTCGGAGTGAAAGGATCATCGGGTCCCCACGCGGTGAGCGACTCTTTCTTCTTTGCAAAGAAATGCCAAGCTCCGAATAAAAACAATATGAAGAAGAACACAGGGCTGCTCCATAGCATTGTGTTGAAGTCTCCTTTGTGACTCGGTAGCTTCGATTTATAAGCCGCGAAATACCCGTCTCCTAAACCGATTACGAGAAGGTTATCTCGGTCACTAGCTATCAAAGGCCGACCCTTTACTACTCCCGTAGCGGTTCTTGAAGATGATTGACGGTGGCTCAAGAACGCGGATCTGATCTCTTCTAACCCCGCGGAGAACAAAAGCCGAGGACCAGCGGTTCGGACGTAGTGTTGAGTCGACACGTTAAAAGCGAATACTTTTTCTTCGTCGATAACTAAAAGATAGCCTTTAATCGATTGCAAAGCTACAGGCTCCTCCATCGGAAACTTTTTCTTGGACCTAACTCTACATTTGAAGTTCATTATATCTCCGTGAAGCAACAGGTGGATGATTTCGCCCTCGGACGTGAATCCGTAAGCTTTAGACCGTTCCGTGGCATCGAACACGTAACTTCTCGCTAGCGAATGGTTTAGTCCTTCGCACTCTGTTTCTCTTATCTTCATACTCCTTAGATCCAACGAGCCGGCACCAGACTCGGTGAGAAACAACAATCTCTGTTTCAAGAACACGAGCGGTCTACTAGAAGGAGTAACCGACCCGTAAACCGTCCTGTTCTCGGTCAAAACCGTGAGCTTACCGCTTAGATCCGTAGCTAAAATGTACCTAACACGACCAACGTGATGCACTTCCAAGAGAGTCACCGGATCAGCCGAATCATCGACATCGAATCTCCCAACGAATTCGATCGAAACAGAGTTCGTGTTCCAATCTTCGCCATTGTTTGATCCTTCGTGGATCCGATGCAACAAAACGGCACCGTTTTGATGACCAGTGACCACGAAACTCGAGTTCTTAAACACCGATAAGTACGAAACCATAGACGTGACGGGAGAATCAACGGTGGTAAAGAACTCAATCAAAACGTCGCCGTTTCTCAAGAAGACAAAGACTTTACCTTTAGAATCTCCGATTGCGAAGTATTTGCTGGATCCTTCGAAATCTCGAAACGGCAACACGTTGATACACGTCGCGTCGGAATCGAGTTTCACGGCCGATGTGAAGAGAAACCTCTCCGACCAAAAAGGACTGAACTTTGTCACAGAGAAAGCTTTAGCTCTTCTTCTTCTTCTTCTTCCTCCTTCTTCTTCGGGTTCGTCATCGTCTGATCTAGTGATCTCGTTTTTATCCTTTAATAGCGATTCGGATAACTTGGCATCTAGCTTGTCGGCTAATTCCGTTAGATTCTTAACGAGTTCTTCGAGTTTATGTAATAGAATATCTTGTCGATTAGATTCAGTAACCGACACAGACACATCTTTGGTTACGTACGGAATTGGATCGACGGTGGCCGGAGACTCGTTGGCATAAGAAGACGAGATGAAAAGCAAAGCGAAGGAGATTGAGAAGAAAAAGAAGGGCTTGCCGTTTCGAGGATCCGCCATTAAAGTAATGGAAAAGTAAAGGAGAGAGCTTTTCTCTTCTTAGAGTATGGATCAGTGAGTAACCGCCATTTTTACAGATCTGAAGGAGAGGTTTATGATCTGGAAAGAGAAGGAGATCTGGTCTGGTTTGAGTCTAAAAGTGTGAGACTTTTTGAAACCGGAATTTTCTCCGGTCATCTTTCATTTACGGTGGTCTCTAGATATTTTAGTAACATGCTAAAAAAGTAAAATTGGGAACTACTTTTTGTACAAGTCAAGTGGACTATTTTTGACTCTTGATTTTTATCCTGCTTATTTAATAATTTTTTTTTTTATATAATAATCAAAATTGCTCAAGGATAACTTTTTCTTTAATTTACAAGTCAACATGTTGGTCATATTTATGATTGATTATTGAATATTTTCTTCCAATATGTAATATAAAAAACACATTTTAAGGGTTGAGACTAAGAGCATTAATATAGATAAATGTTTAAAAAACCTCTTAAAATCATTATTATTATTAGTTTAATTATTTTTTGAAAAAAAAAAAAAAATAGAAAACAGATTAATCACAGGATGCCACGTAGCTGTGGGGCCCGCGAATAGTAAAAGAACTTAAGTATAAAAATGCTCATGCGGAAAGACACAGAAAAAAGCATTATAAACCAAGAAAATATTGTAGTCAATAATGAAATCTTGTTTAATACATATATATAATAATTACTTGTGGGTCCCGCATGTAAATCTAACACATTAATATATTGACAACTAAATCATATCATATGTAACGTAACTGGATACTAATCCACGGTTAAGTATTTAAGTATAAAAATGCTCATGCGGAAAGACACAGAAAAAAGCATTATAAACTGATTTGATTAAAATACCTTTAAACCAAAGAAGTCACCGACCATTTTGGATGGCCACACTGTCACGTAGAATTAAAAAAGCACACATGACACAATATCCATAGACTCTCCATTTGAAGTCTCTTGATCACAGTGAAACGTGTTGGGCTTAGAGACATGTCCAACATGTAGCACTTGTGCCACATTACTTGAAACATGTAGATAAGTTCATTTTTGGGCCATTGTAAATACTTATTATATTATTGGGCCATTGTATATTCAAAAAAGCCCATTATAAATTAAACCCTAGCTTGGTTCTCACCTCTTCCTTATATATTAAACATAGTTTACAATATTCCGTTTTTAAGCCTCCTCTATCGATCATAAGCTCTTTCTTCAATTTCTGTGAAAGTTTTATTTGTGTGTTTTTTGTTGTCTTATTTTCTCTTTAATTGATTTCAAAATATATTTTTCTTGTTTTATGATAACGAATTTAGACGTTGTTAGTGTTTATACCATTGGCAAGTGATGATTTATAATCTTATCCTACACACAGATGGATTCAGTGTTGATAACCAATCTCTACTTTATTATCTGATGCCTTTATACAAAACACTTTATTTTATTTTTCCTTATTAACATATTATCTTTGGTTTCTTGTTCTATTGGAGTTTTGAGTATTTGCATAACAAGTAGCCCATCTTAGATTTTCAATTACCTTTGTATAAATTATGAAGAATAGTGAAGAAAAAAGAAACAATGATGAGAAAAGCAGACGGGCGGTCTAAAATTGATGTAATGTTGAATGTCTGCCTTTGCTTTCATTAGCATCTCTGAGTTTCTAATTCATTCAGAACACATATGCCTGAAAAACTTAATTCTCTCTCAGACATTAAACCGTGACGTATAAAGGATTTGGTCTTAACGATCTATAATAATAGACCAGTAATAAATAACTAATCTCATAGTAGATTCTATTGTAATGTGATAAACCAGTAATCAAGAAATCAAGTCATAAATTTATAAAAAAACTGATAGTTTCAGTCTCTTGTCAGAAATGTACGAACGATACGGCGGCGCAAGGGATTCTCGGTTCCAGCCTCTGTGTATTTCTTGGTTCAAGTGTTTCGATGTGCTCTTTTTAAACCCGACTCTATTTCGGGCCCAAGCCCATTCGTCGTTGAATTGTGAAAAAGAAAGCCTATGAGAATAACATAAGAATTGATATGCAAGTAAATTCCATCTATATTAGTATTTTTGAAGTACTAATTTGAAATTTTCCAAAAAATCATACTAAATTACACATTATGCCATTGAGCATAAAAAGAAATATTTTTGAACATTTAATTACGAAAAATCAAATAAGGAAATATTACAATTCTCTCCAAAAATAAATAAAAAATATTAAAGAAATTATGTAAAAAATATTTGAAAAACAAAATAAACATATGTAATTCACATAAATACATTATTACATAGTTTTTTTTATAAAAACTACCTTTAAAATTTTATTTAAATCAAAACAGGTTTAATTAATATTATTAAGAATTTAAAAACGAGTTGAAATTTTTTTTTGTTAAAAATATCAAACAATAAAAAAAAAATAGTTTGTTAACGAGTTTGATTTCCGGTTCGATTATAAACAAAAAAAAGAAATTGCAATTCTACTAAAATTTAAATCTTATATTACATATTTAGAATATGTTTACAACAATTATTTATATATATATAATCAAAATAATTATAATTTTAAATAAAATTGGGTAAATCACGTAATATGATTTGTGTATTTTGATTCGGTTTGTATTTTGAATTCGATATTTTCGAATCTTAAATATAATAAATAATAAATTATTGGTCTAATCAACTTACAAATTATATTAAATTTTTGATATACGAAATATATAATAAAAATATATATCTATATATTATTTTTGAAGTACTAATTTGAACATGTCCAAAAAATTACACTTATTTAAACATTATGCCATCGAGCATAAAAGGAAATATTTTTGAACATTTAATTACGAAAAACCAAATAAGGAAATATTACAATCCTCTCCAAAAATAAATAAAAAAAATTAAAGAAATTAGGTAAAAAATATTTAAAAAACAAGATAAAAATATATAATTCACATAAATACATTATTATATAATTTTTTTTTATAAAAACTAGCATTAAAATTTTATTTAAATCAGGTTTAATTAATATTATTAAGAATTTAAAAACGAGTTGAAACAATTTTTTGTTAAAAATATCAAACAATAAAAAAAAATAGTTTGTTAGCGAGTTCGATTTCCGGTTCGATTATAAACAAAAAAGAAGAAATTGCAATTCTACTAAAATTTAAATCTTATATTACATATTTAGAATATGTTTACAACAATCATTTATATATATATATATATATATATAATCAAAATAATTATAATTTTAAATAAATTTGGGTAAATCACATAATATGATTTGTGTATTTTGATTAGGTTTCGGTTTGTATTCTGAATCGGGTATTTTCAAATCCTAAATATAATAAATAATAAATTATTGGTCTAATCATCTTACAAATTATATTAAAATTTTGCTATACGAAATATATAATAAAAATATATATATTATTATTTTTGAAGTATTTTTTTGAACTTTTCCAAAAAAACTCACTTAACTACATATTATGTCATTGGTTTTAAACTTACTTAAAGAGTTATGTGAAACTTACACACAAACATATCTCATTCTATATATATATATACTTTTTAAAATTAACTTAAATATCAACAAAACAATAAAACCGACCACTAATTTCATATTTATGATATTTTTGATATAATCTTTTTATTTTTCTTACGGAGGTCTATAGAAATTTTCAGAATATAAATATTTTTTAAAAAGTATATAGTTTAGTTTTTATATATAATCATTGTCCATATTATAAGTTTCTATTTATATTAATATTTTAGATGTTAATAAACATTTATATTGAACATAGATAAAGTTTGTTTAAATCAATTAACACTAGCATAACAATTATTTATTAACGGGTTCGGTTTCTGGAAAAATTCTAGATAAATGACAAGAAGTTTGAAAATAATGATTAAACTATATCATAAACAAATTTCGGGTAATTCGGGTTCAAATCTAGAAATTTGTTTTGGCTTCGGATTTTCAGGTAGTAAATTTCTCAATTCATTCGGGTTATTTATTTTCGGAACGGTTTCGGTTCTTTAATTTCGGTTTGGTTCCAATTATGTACTTCAAATATAATTATAATTATTATTATTTTAAATAATTTTTGGGTAGTTAGAGTAGTTTAGTTTAGCTCTAAAAAATTGAGTTCGGTTCTGATTCGATTTCGGGTATTATGGTAGTAAATTTCCCTATACATTCGAGTTATTTATTTTTAGGATCGGTATTGATTTGGGGATTTCAGTTTGGTTTGGGTTCGATATTTCGGATCCGGAAGTTTTGTCCATCCCTAATTTTTATAGTTTATAATAGTTTGGAATAAACCAACTTACAAATTATATTAAGATTTTGCTATATAAAATCTAATTCTCATTATATATTTATTTGCATAAACAATAAAAGAACAAAATACTTCTTTAGAAATTCGAATATTTTTATTTATTTTACAAAAACAGAAAAAATATTACAAACTTCTAAATTAACTGTATATATATAAAACTATTTGTAAAAAACATAAACCCGTGGTATACCACGGGTTAAATCCTAGTATTATGGTTCAATTAAAAGATTTCTTCCTTGCAAAAAAATCTAGACGAAAAATGGAAAAAATGTATATCAACAGATTAACACGTCGATATCTTGCCATTAAACCACGCGCGAACATATCAAACCGCCTTTTCTCGAAGTTTTAATCGGCAACGTTGATTGCTTTTAGGATATAATATTTGTCAACCGTTGGATCTTCCAAAATCTAAAACCGACTCTGAATTGGGGTTTACCTCTTTTATTATAAATAGTTATCGAATTCTCCCTCTTAAACTTAACCCTAATCTCCAGCGAATCGCTTCTGCATCCATTATCCTTTTCTAAGTTTTGTTTTAGATTCTTCGTTTGTTTCCTCTGATTATCGTATTGAATCTCTGTTAGGGTTTCGTCTTGACTTATATCAATTCCGACGAAGTTGATCCTCGCCGCCGCCGCGATCGACCGAATACTCCGGCGGAAGATTATGGAGGTATGTACGTTATTCTCTATGCCTTTTGATTTCTCGATTTCTTTGTTTCTGTTTCGGAATCATTCGATTTTTCAGCTTAGCTAGCTTACTTATTGGATTCTTCTTTTGTAGCGTCAACAGAGACAAGTCACATCTAAATATCTGATCAATTCTCGTTGATCTATACATATTCTCGTTGATCTATACATATTCTCGTTGTTTCGGTATTTGCTTATCGCGCTTATCTGTAGATTTTTTCTTTAAGGCTGAGTAAAATATGATGTAGAAAAGAAAATAGAGAGAGAAGGGGGATGTATAATGATCTTTGCCATGACAGGTGCGCTTGCTTGGCTGGTCAAAAACCCTTAATAAAATTATACAATTTTTTGGGTTCTGTGGAGGGATTGGAGATGGCACGGGACGGGGACTATTTGATTCTTTTTTTGCCCGCCTCTTCCCTCCCTCCTAAACTGTGTCCCTGTATCTTGCTTCTTGCATACCAATGCTTCTTGCATACCAATGCTTCTTGCATACCAATGCTTCTTGCATACCTATGCTTCTTGCATACCTATGCTTCTTGCATACCTATGCTTCTTGCATACCTATGCTTCTTGCATACCTATGCTTCTTGCATACCTATGCTTCTTGCATACCTATGCTTCTTGCATACCAATGCTTCTTGCATACCAATGCTTCTTGATGCAGGAGATGGATTATAGTTATTTTCCTTTTTCTTTCTTTTTAAGTATTTTCCTTTTCTAATTAGGATTATAGTTAGTTTTCCTTTTTCTTTTTCTATTTTATGCCTTAGGCTTTCTCTATATAAAGAAACCTAAGGTGATATGTTTTAGACAACTTTTATCATTATTCTTTATAAAACTTTAAGAGTTTTCTCTTATTTCCTCTCGTGGATTCGAGATTGATCCTCTGGTGGATTCCAGGGTTTTCTGGTGGATTCCAGATATTTCTAGTGGATTCTAGAAACTTTCTTTCAAGTTTGTCGCTTGCAAACTTGAATTTCATTCGGGTTCAGCGCTTGCTAACCCTAGAGATTTCCGATCGCGTCAAGTGGTATCGAGCGAGGCAATCTCCTACTCTTTTCGAAGCTTGAACGGCTATGGGTGATCAACCGTAACCGGGGCCGACATGGAAGATGTCACAACGAGTTTGAATGAATCAACCACGAACTCGGCAAATGCGGTGGCGGCGTTAACTAATCGGATTGCGGCATTAACCAATCAGATTGCTAACGCAGGACAAGGAGGAGGAGAAGGAATGGGACCAAATCGAAATCACCAAGGCGGAAACAATCCGGCTATTAAGGAACAAGTCCGGGTCCAGCAAGGAAGAAACATTCAACAACCCGTTGGGAACATTCGTCAACAAGGCAGGAACAATCGGGTAGTTGTTGGCAACTCCAGTTCAGAGGAAAACTCGGACGAAGAAGTAGAGGAACAAGAGAATCGGCGAAACAATCAGATTACCGGTGAAGGCCGACATTCCATTGTTCTATGTGACTATGAGTGTAGAGGAGTTTCTCGACTGGCAAATCGATGTTGATCGATTCTTTGATGTTATGGCCGTACCGGAGAACAAACAAGTCAAGATGGTGGCGATTAGGCCGAAGAAAAACTGCCGTGTGGTGGGATAAGTTGGTTGTCCAAAGGCAAAGACAGAGAAAGGGTCTGTTAGGACATGGAGACGAATGAAGCGGCTAATGAGCGAGCGGTTCTTGCCGAAGACTATGAGCGATTCTCTACAAGATGTACATTGATTGTGTACAAGGAAGCGGGATCGCGATCGATTATACAAGTGAGTTCTTACGTTTCTCCGAACGTAATGACTTAAACGAAACGGAGAATCGAAGGTGGCCGAGATACATCGGTGGTTTAAAGGGCTCTCTTCAAGGAAAAATAGGATTACGACCGTGTGGACAATTCAAGAAGCATTGAGTCTAGCATTGAAAGCGGAATTGTTGGAGAAAACACCTCGGGGGTTCACAAATTTCGGGAGACCCTCGGTTCGTAACAACTTCGAACCAACCGAGAGAAGGACAAAGACGTGGTTAACAGAGATTCCAACTCTAACAACAAAGGAGCAAGTGGTTCTAATAGTGGTGTTCAAAAGGACAAAACACCCGCTCCGAAACAAAGCAATTCTTATGCTAGGCCAACCCTCGACAAGTGTTTCCGTTGTCAAGGAACAGTCACGGGTCGAACGTCCGTCCCAGAGAAAGACGGTGGCATTGCTAGAAGGAGAGGAAGACGACTTCATGGAGAATGAGGAGTATGAGGGAGTTGAATTTGCGGAAGAGGAATCTGAAGACAGAATCAGCATTGTTTTACAACGACTCTTGCTATCGTCCAAAGAAGAAGGTCGACGCAAGAATGCATTTAGGACGCCTTTGTACTATTCGAGAACAAGGTGTGCAATGTGATTGTTGACAATGGAAGCTCCGAGAATTTAGTTTCTCAAAAGCTGGTGGAATATTTGAAACTACCCACAACTCGTCATGAAAAACCGTATGGTCTCGGATGGGTGAAGAAAGGGTCTAAAGTAGGGGTTAGTGAAACTTGCAAGATTCCTTTATCAATTGGTAAGCACTACAAAGAGGAGATACTCTGTGATGTTTTGGACATGGATGTTTGTCATATTTTCCTTGGACGGCCATGGCAGTATGATAACGACATAACGTACCGAGGACGTGACAATGTGATCATGTTTACGTGGGAAACTCATAAGATCGCAATGACTCCTGTTAAGAATTTTGGTAGCGTTATAAAGGAGAAGAAGTCAAGCTTCCTAGTCATGTCACATGATGACAAAGAACTTGACAAAGCTGTTAAGGAATCAAAGTGTTTTTATCCGATTGTGGTCAAGGGGTTGATGAGCGCCGTGACAGAGGTGACAACAACTCCACGTGAGGTTATAGAGATTTTGGAGGACTACAAGGAGTTAGTTGCGGAGGAGTTGCCTAACGACATGCCTCCTATGCGTGATATTCAGCATCATATTGATTTGATTCCAGGGTCAAGTCTACCTAATCTTCCCCACTATCGAATGAGTCCTAAAGAGAATGAAATTGTACGTCTCCATGGGGTTCCTAAATCCATCGTTTCAGACAGATATACCAAGTTTCTCAGCCATTTCTGGATTACTTTATGGAGGATGTTTGGAACGAGTTTGAAAAGAAGTTCTACACTCATCCACGAGTGATGGACAAACCGAGGTGACGAACGGGACGTTGGGCAATATGATACGAAGTGTTTGTGGTGATAAACCAAAACGGTGGGATCTCGCGTTGCCACAAGTGGAATTCGCATACAACGATGCGTGCATTCGGCTACGGGAAAGTCACCATTTTCCTTGGTGTATACCTCGTCCCAAAGCATGTAGTCGATTTAGTTTCGTTACCAAAAGCTCACGGAATTAGTGTGTCGGTGAAGTAATGGCTAAAGACATTTTGGAAACTAAAGAAGCGGTTCGAGCAAGATTAGAAGCAAGCTGGGCAAAAGAATAAGAAAGCGGCGGATAAACGACGAAGGCTCAAGGTTTTTAAAGAAGGAGATGAAGTGATGGTGTTTCTCGGAAAAGAAAGGTTTCCGGTTGGTACTTACCGCAAGCTTCAACCTCGCAAGTATGGTCCTTTCAAGATTTTGCGAAGCTTAATGACAATGCTTATGTGGTGGATCTCCCGGACGACATGAACATCTCTCATACGTTCAATGTAGGCGACATTTATGAGTATCATGCCGATGGTGTTCTTTATCCAGATGAGAACTCGGGGTCGAGTTCTTTGGAGGTGGAGGAGGCGATGCGGGAGATGGATTATAGTTATTTTCCTTTTTCTTTCTTTTTAAGTATTTTCCTTTTCTAATTAGGATTATAGTTAGTTTTCCTTTTTCTTTTTCTATTTTATGCCTTAGGCTTTCTCTATATAAAGAAACCTAAGGTGATATGTTTTAGACAACTTTTATCATTATTCTTTATAAAACTTTAAGAGTTTTCTCTTATTTCCTCTCGTGGATTCGAGATTGATCCTCTGGTGGATTCCAGGGTTTTCTGGTGGATTCCAGATATTTCTAGTGGATTCTAGAAACTTTCTTTCAAGTTTGTCGCTTGCAAACTTGAATTTCATTCGGGTTCAGCGCTTGCTAACCCTAGAGATTTCCGACTGCGTCACTTCTTGCATTATATCCACATACCCAATATTGAGGCAATGCTTTTGCTCTCTAGTATGCTGCTTGCATATGAACCATCAGTGCAAACCGGTGGGAGGATCGTTGACCCAATATTGAGTTATTACTTGTGTTGTTTGTCGTGCTTCTTGCATCCACGAATCACAAACCTTACATTGAGCCTCTTGTGACCAGAACAAAGGTAACTATTATGTATACGGAAGGGGGGTTTAGTTTGATTTGATAAAAGGGTTACTTATTTGTTATTAAGTTAAGGACTATGTTTACAGAATAAAGCAAGTCCAGTACTATTGTGGTACCCTAACATCACTCTCATATTTACAAGTTGCAGAATACTTATTATCCATATATTCAGAAGCCATTAGATATCATGGTGTTTCACAATGTTTATTTCAAGCAATACTTGTTTTGGAAGTGTTTTTCTTCTTCGGAAACCTTCAAACTCTTCTACACACTTTCGAGTTGGTTAGTGATATTACAGGCTTTATAAACCTTTATAAACAATATCTTTCAGTCACATGGTTTTGAGTTGTATTACCAGACTTATATCTACGAGTCACAAGAATTTAGTAATGTTGTAAGTGATTGTAACCTTATATGGGTAATGTTTTGCTTTCCTTGATTCTTACTAACAACATATAATATAAACAAACTTTTTGATTTGGTTCTGTTTTTGAAAAATAAGGATTTGTGTCCTGTTATTCAATTTTTTGCAGATTTCCGCAGGGCAGAAGTTGAGTTTGTAGCCTTGTAGGTCGTTTTCAACGTGTAGACATCCTTTCAACAGGACCCGAGTTAATATTGGAAGTTTAGAATTCATTTTTTTTACATGTAAGTGAATATCTAGATGCATAAGCTGAACAAGTAAAAACAATGGTTCACGAATCAACTACACACACATCACCAATTGTTTGACATCAACATATAATGTACAAATATTGATAGTTGTATCAATTTATTTCACAATTACTTTCCCTTTTTTTGGCAGTTCACCATGTTGGACGAGGAAACAATGGTTTAACATCTTCTGGTGATGAAGAAGCGACTATACTAGAGGCTGGAGCAGTAACACCAATGGTCCATGAATCAGCTATGCCTATCATGTTCATTCCTTCCTCCTCTTCGTCAGCCTCATCTTCATTTTCTATCTCTACCATCGACTCCTCTGGAGATGAATATATCCTTTCTAATTCGGTAAAAACTTCTCTCATATATGGCCGTTTTTTTCCCTTTGAATTCAAACATCTCCTAGCTAGATTTGCCACTGCCATTACTTGTTCTGGTTTACATGCATCTTTTATTCGAGCATCCATTATATCAAAGAATTTGTTCTCTTTCATGGCAGCTCTGAAATGATCTGCTAAGCCTCTTATTTCTTGAGAATCCGAAAGTGTTATTACAGGCTTCTCTCCTGTGATTAGCTCAACAAGGATGACACCAAAGCTATAAACGTCACTCTTATCGGTGTATTGGCTTGATCCGTAGTATTCTGGATCTACATACCCAACTGTGCCTGAAATAACCGTTGTCCAATGAGTATGATCTACAGTGACCGATCTTGAAGTGCCGAAGTCAGACACCTTGGCTCGATATTTCTCATCTAGCAATATGTTTGTCGACTTCACATCCCTGTGATAAATTGGAGAACATGCAGAAGAATGCAAATACGAAAGAGCTCCTGCCATATCTACTGCAATGCGCAAACGCACACCCCATATCACAGTGTAATCATCAGAATCTTCATGGATATGCTGGAAAAGGTTACCATTGGGGATAAACTCATAAACAAGAACAGGTACTTCCGTCTCAAGACAACATCCCAAGAGCTTGACGACATGTCTATGGTTTACTTGGGAAAGAATGACAACCTCGTTGATGAATTCCTCTACTTTGTCTTCATCCACGACTTTGGATTTCTTGACAGCAACCGTTCTACCATCTACAAGCATTCCTTTGTACACAGTGCCTTGACCACCTTGTCCAAGTATCCTGCTTTCACTGAAGTTTTCAGTGGCTTTTTTAAGCTCCCTCGAGGTGAAAATTCTTGTCTTATCAACGTTGCCTTCTCTTGTATTTAATTGTTGTTGCAACAATAGTCCCCCATTACGTTTGAAGAACTTTCTTTTCCTCTTGCTCATCCTTTTATGCTTAAGAAACTTTCTCAACAACCAAATTCCACCTACTAGGACCAAGACGCCAAAGCCTGCACCTACACCTGTAAACCGCACAAAAACAAGGTATGTTTATGATTATAAATGTTTTATTTGTATGTATTCTCTAAAGTTCACTAAATCCGATGATACATTCAGTGACTAACCTATCATTATTGCTCCAGTCTTATCCCCCACACAACGAAAATCTCCAGGAAAATTCACGCAAGTGTCACTATCTCTACAGTGCCAGCGACGTCCACTTCCGTCAGGATTGCGTACTAGGCACTCATTAATATCTTGATAATGGATACGGAAAAATGTTACATATGTATTACACTGAAGTCAAGGTTTGTAATCCTTAAAATAGAGAGAGAACTCGACGAACAACCATACTAACCTGTGCATCCGTTAAAGAGGTATGGATTGCCTGAGTAACCGCGGGTGCATCCACAGTTTGCATAATAGGTCCTAGAGATGACAATATTGCTGCATATGCAACTTGTTTTTTGTTGAATGTTATATGCAATATTATTGTACTCTTCTTTGTTTTTGCAGCTCAAGGAATTCACAAAGGAAATATTGTTTGTCTGAATCACCCATCCTATCTTAATCGTAGCATATCCCTTGGCAAATATCTTTTCTGGCGCGGTCGCATTCGACAACATGTACACTTCATCTGTTAAGAAAGCCACTGCACATTTTCGGCTTGTTGAGTTTCCGTTATCAAAGCTCTCTATCCTGACACCGATCACTTGCTGGGCGTCAGCATCCTGTGTGTATGCCTGGCAACATCCGTTACCATCGCAACTTCGTTCTTCTTCCCCTTGGTTCTTTGTACAAATTGGAGTGAAGTCGCTATAAGGCAACGCGTTGCTAGAACACCCGGTTTTGTCGAAGAAAGGAATGCTTTTGACAGGTAACGTCTCCTTGCTTGTTGTACAATTCAGTTCACATCCTACTTTGTTTGGTTCGATGTTAGTCAAGGACGCTTTGCTGTTGCATCCAATCGCTATGAGGTTGTTTTCACTCCCGAAGAAGAAAGGACTTCCCGTCAGATTCAGAACCGAACCAGATTCTTTTCCATCACTTGAACATCCAATGGAGGTTATTGGGTTTCTGACACGAATTGATCCGAAGAAACCCCTACTAGATAAACTATCTCTGCCACCTGGAAGAGAGATATCCACAACTTTGATTCTCAGCTTGAGAAGGTAGGGAGAAGTAGCTTTTTGGCAATCGATTCTGTACCAGTCGTTGAGATAACAACCTTTTTGGATTCCAAAAGGGTATGGGATCTTTATACTTCCACATGATTCGGTTTGACACGAGCTTGAAACAGCGAGAAAGTTTGAATCCAGGATTGTCATAAGTAATAGTAGAGAGAAGAAACAAGTGTTATAGCACCTCATGACGTTTTTGCTTATTTTGCTCCCTCTTTAGTTTGATTTTTGCTAAACAAACAAGACAACTTTTTACAGGAATACTACGTTTACTTGCAACACAGGCTACGAAAACAACAACAGATGCGTCTCTCGAGTTTCGTGGAGAAGTTGACTAAGAACTCGAGTTTGTATGCTTTGTCGGAAACAGCTTTCGTCCGAAATTTAAACCAGACTGACGAATTCAATTATAGCTTAAAGTCAATAGAGTATAAAACAAGTCATCCCTGACTGATCAATGGCTAATGTTAAAATTTGATATATTAAACAAGTCAATGGCTGATGGTAAATTTTATATTCGTCCCCCCCAAAACTACATTATCAAAGAATTCCAATACATTTTTTGGAAAAAGACTTGGCAACAATTATAAAGGAGACGATAGACGCTTTCTTTAACAGAGTAGTAATCGATTTTAATTAATGGGTTTTAAGTAGTTAGGCTTAATGGGCTCATAGTATCTAAACTAAATACACTGTAATGTATAGTTAGTTACAAGTTTCAAACAAATCGGGAATAATAAGCCCAATATATTAGTACAAAAGTCGATTTAAAATACAAGAAAGCGTGATGAAGAATCTTAAATCTCAACTTCCAATGAGATTAGGATTAGGATAAGTATTTGCCACATTGTTAGCTGAACGCAAAGGTCAACATTGCTGTTAACTAAAGTCATCACTCCACAGTATAGTAATACCTAAAAATCGATGTTACTAATAAAAATTGCTAATTTCTTAAAAGAGAAAAAAAACAGGTCACATGTGTCACGTTTCTGGGTTGTCTTCTCTCTGTATATATGTTTTGCTGTTGCATCGTCAAGATTCCATTCAAAAACGTGGACCCTCCACTCCATTTCCTCCTTTGGTTTCCGTTTTTCTTTTTCCTCGAAAAAAAACCCCTCCAAAAAAATATCAAACTTCTGTGTCTGTCTCTCTCTCCGTTATCAAACACTAGCTTTTGATCTTCTTACCCTCCCTTCTCTTCAGTGTTTTCTGTTGCTGGGTTTCTCAAATTCCAGCTCAGTTTTGGTGGGTCATCGTCAAAGTTTTCTCCTTTACACTCCTTGGTACAACCCATCACCATGCACGGTGCCGGAGAATCACGAGCCAACGGCGGCGGCGGAGGAGGAAATGGTGGTGGTGGTGGTTCCGTTGGTGTACAGATCCGACAGACACGGAGGCTACCTGATTTTCTACAGAGCGTGAATCTCAAATACGTGAAATTAGGTTACCATTACTTAATCACGAATCTATTGACTCTCTGTTTACTCCCTCTCGCCGTCGTTATCTCCGTCGAAGCTTCTCAGACCAACCCAGAAGATCTCCGACACATCTGGTCCCATCTCCAATACAATCTCCTCACTATCGTCATCTTCTCCGCCTTTATCGTCGTCGGCTTAACCGTCTACGTAATGACCCGACCCAGACCGGTTTACTTGGTCGATTTCTCTTGTCATCTCCCTCCTGATCATCTCAAAGCTCCTTTAGCCAGATTCATGGACCATTCTAAGCTCACTGGCGATTTCGACGACTCTTCTCTCGAGTTTCAGCGCAAGATCCTCGAAAGGTCTGGTCTTGGAGAGGACACTTATGTCCCTGAAGCTATGCATTACCTCCCACCGAGAATCTCTATGGCTGCTGCTAGAGAAGAAGCTGAACAGGTCATGTTTGGTGCTTTAGATAATCTTTTCGAAAACGCGAATGTGAATCCAAAGGATATTGGGATACTTGTTGTGAATTGTAGTCTTTTTAACCCAACACCTTCTTTATCGGCTATGATTGTGAACAAGTATAAGCTTAGAGGCAACATAAGGAGCTATAACCTTGGTGGAATGGGATGCAGCGCCGGTGTTATCGCGGTGGATCTCGCGAAAGATATGTTGTTAGTACACAGGAACACTTATGCTGTTGTTGTCTCGACAGAGAACATGACTCAGAACTGGTATTTCGGTAACAAGAAGTCGATGCTGATACCTAACTGCTTGTTTCGTGTTGGTGGGTCAGCGGTTTTGCTGTCTAACAAGTCTAGGGACAAGAGACGGTCCAAGTACAGGCTTGTTCATGTGGTCAGGACACACCGTGGAGCAGACGACAAAGCTTTCCGCTGTGTCTATCAAGAACAGGACGATACGGGTAGAACCGGTGTTTCTCTTTCGAAAGATTTAATGGCTATTGCAGGAGAAACTCTCAAGACTAATATCACAACATTGGGTCCTCTTGTGCTACCGATAAGCGAACAGATTCTCTTCTTTGTGACTCTAGTAGCTAAGAAGCTTTTTAACGGTAAGGTTAAACCGTATATACCGGATTTCAAACTTGCTTTCGAGCATTTCTGTATCCATGCTGGTGGAAGAGCTGTGATTGATGAGTTAGAGAAGAATCTGGAGCTATCGCCGGTTCATGTAGAGGCTTCGAGGATGACTCTACATAGGTTTGGGAACACGTCTTCGAGCTCCATTTGGTATGAATTGGGTTATATAGAAGCGAAAGGAAGGATGCGGAGAGGTAACCGTGTTTGGCAGATTGCGTTTGGGAGTGGATTTAAGTGTAATAGCGCGATTTGGGAGGCTTTGAGGAATGTGAAACCTTCAAAGAACAGTCCCTGGGAAGGTTGTATTGATAAGTATCCTGTAACTTTAAGTTATTAGCTTCAAAACTCATCCATGGTTGTTGTTTACTGTGAAGAAGAGACCAAAAGACATTAGATTTGATCTCTGTGACAATGTCAATGTTGCTTTGTTGTTATGATTATGTTTTTGTGATATTACATCTCTTGAGCTCATGTGTTCAGAACTTAGTTGTGTAATGATGAAATCACAAACAAACAAACAAATGAAATCACAAACAAAGAAACAAATCACAGAGAAACAAATCACAAACAAACAAACAAATCACAAACAAAGAAACAAATCGGACTGTAGAAAATGCCAATAATTTTGCTTAATTAATGATTTTTCTTGTTTTTAATAATAATTTATAGTTTTTCAAAAAGACCGCCGTTTGCATTGGAAATAGTCCCTTCACACACTTAAACAGCCAAAGCCTCACATGGTTTTTAACAAAACTAACGTGTACACTTTCTTGAATATACTAATCTTAAGAATCCAAAAATATTAATCCAATTTTTTAAAGTAAAATAATAAATGCTTTTACAACATAAACAAATTATAATCAATATCAGAAGAGATACACACAGAACAAACCAACCAAATAAAAGACAAACAAAGAAAGACAAAAGAATGAAATGTAAATGTGAAAACAAAATAGTGAAAAAATGAGTGTAGTATTCTTCTTCTTCTTCTTCTTCTTCTTCCCCTCTTTGTCATTAAATCATCTGAACAAAGCTTGAATCTCTTCAAGAGTTTTGCCTTTAGTCTCAGGAACCCAAAGACTCACAAATACCACAGTAAATCCACAAACCAAAGCATATAGAGTAAAAGTTCCTCCACTGCTCCAAGCCAATAGCATATTTGCAGTCATTGTGACTAACCACGACACAAACCAATTAGCCAAAGTTGCTATACTCCCTGCTAACCCTTTTATATTGACCGGTAGAATCTGTTTTCGACAACAACATTATCAGTAAAATACAATATTTAGCTCCGAGTTTAACGCTAAGCAACATTTTTAGTATTAAGTACCTCAGACATTATCAGCCATGGAATTGGCCCCATTCCTAAAGAGCAAGCAATAACCATAGCCTGTACATAACAAAAACACTCGGAAGATTAAGCATAAATACCGCAAACTGTAATCAAGAAAGTTACTTTTTGTTATAACAATGTGTGAATGTATATACAAGAAAACTTACCACAACTCCAACCACAGAGACCATGCTTAGAATGCTGTACATATTTGAATCAGGTGATACAAACTCCTATAAACAGCTTACAGAAACTCAGAATTAAAGTGGAGCTCTCTACATTCACTGCAGAAAATATTTATATCTAGAACTTTTTAATGTACCTTTAGGTAAAATGCAACTGCCACAACCACGAGGCTTATCGTCATCCCGATAGAAGAGATCTGCATTTTTAAGAAGAAAAGACTTTGTTTGCATACATAGAATCTCTAGAGTTTGTAAGATATTTTGTGAGTTTCAGGGTACTTCTCACCATAAGCAGAAGTCGACGACCTGATTTATCAACCAACCATGTAGCTACTGCAGTCGCAACTACCTGGTTTAGAATGACCAAACGGTTAAAAACAGAATCAAATGTCGCCTTTTATATTGAAGTTATGTTAAGATTGTATACCTGAACAGCACCAACTCCAAATGTTGCCACATTACTTGATGAAACTCCTAAGTGAAGAAATTGGAACAAAGAAGCATAATAAGAGATCTCTTTATTCACTCTTAAGAACATTCAAAGAATCAAAACACGCACTAGACTCTACCTGCAGACGCAAAAATTGTACTCGAATAGAACAAAACGCCGTTAATTCCTCCAAGTTGTTGAAGTACAAGCAATCCTATACCAACTTTGTAACACATAGATTACATGAAACATGTGAGTTTCTCTCACAACGAAACAAAACTAGTTCCAAAGCTAAGAGTGACTATACCATCAATGGGAAATAGTATCTTCTACGCTTGAGGTCTACAAAACGAATAGCGAGAGCGTTTGCTAGATGATGCCACGGATCTACGTATTTTAGCGTTCAAAAAATAAACATTTAGCATATCGGGAAATGGACCGATGGTTACATATTGTAACCAGTATCATGTTGTAGGCATAGTCAATACCTTGATTTCATTAACCTCAATGGTAATATCAGTATCAAATCCTCGAAGAACTTGCAACGAAGTTTCAAAATCATCTGTGAAACCCATCTTTGCCTACATTTATGACACCCAAACAATAGAGAGTAATCAATAATGCAACAAACTCAACAATATAAGCAATACGGTTCTAAGGACTTACCAGCCACCGAGGAGATTCAGGAATGAAAAAAAGACCAGGTATCAATAATGTACAAGGCAAAACTCCTATAGATAAATAAAAACACACACAATCAAGAAAGTAATTAGACAGTATAGATAATAAGAAGAGGAACATATGGTTTAGTTTCTCTCAAGCCAAGTCAAAATGTTATGCAAGTTACCCAAAACTGCAAGAATTCTCCATGGAACAAAGAGTCCGAGTAGATACGCCAACATTATCCCAATTGTTACAGAAAGCTTCAAAACATCAAATGTTTTAATGTTAATATAAATACTCAGAGCTCATGAAATGCAACAAAAGAAAAGTGAAACTCATGCCAAACCTGGTTTACTGAACCTAAGGCTCCTCTCATGTTCTGTGGAGCAATCTCAGCTATATAAACAGGCACCTAAATCACAATCAAAAGTTGTGTAAATATAATGATTACATTATATATCAAGTAGTAATTTCCAAGAACTAGTTGAGTCTAGTTTTACCGTATAAGAGATTATTCCCACTCCAAAACCTTCTAACAATCTTCCCATGTACAGAAAAGAAGTATCCTAAACAAAAAAACACAAGACAAATAACTTTAAGAGTTGGCTAAATAGGCCAACCATCATACCAGAGACTTGTGAACACAAAGAAAACTTACTTTTGCGAATGATATCGAAAGCCAGCCAATAATATTAGGAATTGCAGCAATCATCAGAGACTGTCAAAATATAAACACACACACACAAGCATGTAAGATGTTATTACAAAATGATAACAATTCAAGAATCAAGAAACAAAAGGTCTCTCTTACGCCTTTTCGACCAATATATTCAGCAATCTGACCACTAGCAATAGCACCAACCATAGCACCAACATTGGATAGAGACCCAAACACAGAGTACTAAAACAACATCAAACATAAAAACTAAAAAAAAGTCAGATAACTATTTCAACAAGAGAGACTCCTCTATATAACAAAGTTATGATCTTTATACCTCGGAGACAGTTAAGCCAAGATCCTTAGTAATAGCAGCTTGAGTTGGTGATGAATATCCACACTTTAACAACAAAACAAGGTCAAAAATCAAAACTTTCTTCAAAGTTCCATTGGATCAAAAAATCAAGAAAAAGCATATATTTTTGTTAATGGAGTGGTTCCTTACAGTGAAACCAAATTGGATAGGACCAAGAGCAACAATCAAAACACAAGCTAAGACAGAGATTGAGCTGTCACGAATAACTTGAGAAGATTCAAGCATACTAGATTGTCTTGAACCCATTCTATACCAACTTCCTGTGTGTAAGAATGGTCTTCGAATATCATTCCTACCTTCCTCTGTTTCGTCCCTGAAACTCATATCTCTCTCTCTGTTTTCTTCCTTTCTTGTTCTGAATCTATATCAACCAAAAATCGTAATCTATAGAGAAACAGAAAAGAAAGCTTTTAATGGGTAGGAACGTATCGATCCTGAAAATGTAAAAGAAGAAACAAAAATTGATTTTTAAAGAATTTTGATTTTGGAGGAGTTTATGAAGGAGGAACAAAAAAAAAATCGCAAGGATGTCTTCTCTTTTGTTTTTGTAGGAAAGTGATTCGGAGTTTTCTACCTCAATAACGTGTCTTCGTGATACATTTATAGAAATCGGAAATTAAAAGGATTCGTTAAAAGGATCTGTCTTTTTTTCATTGAAAACAATCTAATTTATCATATTATTTTTTTTTGTTTTAGTATATATTTAATAACGATTATTTTATTTTTTTTTTTTCACGAATTTTTTTTTTTGTTATAGTATTTATTGAATTTTTTTTTTTACATATGTTTATTGAATCATTGACCTATGTTCCACAAATACGACCACTAATAATCACTATTAATTCATACTCAAATGTGTTTTACTTTTTACAGAGTAATTAATTGCTAGTTGGGAGTGATTCATACTAATAAACTTCTTATATTATAATATGATAGAAACATAACAACGTCTCATACCAATGTTTTATAGTTAAAAACAAGATTATGAGTGTAGTGGAAAAATTAGCCACAAAAAAAAAATTAAACAAACGGTTTTAGAGAGAAAAAAAGAAAAGCTTAAATATGGAAGAGATATGCTCGAATAATGAGATTTGTTTTCTAGTGTATGAAAACATATGGTTGTTCATATTTTTAAATAATGTGATCAAGAAAGATTTATCTAGTCACACAACGTTATTCTTCGCAATATCATTTTTTGTGGCAAAATGATTTTAAAACCTTAAAATAAATTCAAAAAAGAATATATATATATATATTTAAAAATGCACTTATGTAACTTACTAATAACATTGGTAACAGGCATACATTTCTATAATTTACTTTATAAAGACGTGCATTATAGATGTAACAAAATCTGACAAATTAAAACACATAAAATTTAATAAATATTTTAAAGTAATTCTAAATCGAGAGAAATCTAATTAGGTCGATGGAGAAAAAAAAAACAAAAAAAGACAGTAGATAATCACACCAAACACGTCTTTATTTTAGAATTAATGATTCATAGGCTATGATTCATCGGTTTAACATAAAATATTATTTTGCTGACCCAAAACTATATATTCATTGTTTCTTTTGTCTTCTTCTCATTTCTCTCACGTGTAATTGCCTATGTTCTTCTACATCTCTCTTTAACGTTTCCGAATCCTGACACAAAGCTTTCTGTTTCATTGTCCCCATCTTTTGCTTAGTTGGCATTTTTCAGTCGACTATGTTTTTTTCAGTATTATTTGTTTATATAACATTTTTCAGTATTTTATTGTATTCTCTTTTTCTGGGAATTTGTGTTTTTCAATGAAGAAGTTTTATTGAAAAATAGTGATTAATTGTTGAAATAATGGGCCTACTTGTTACTTATCAAAGTTTGGGTTTTTTAGGACCCGAAACATATGAGCCCAAAAGTCCATAAATTTGTCGTCGGAGCGTGAGGTTAACTCTCTTTAAAAGGGCGCGTCATGTAAATCTCTATATTCTTTCCTCTCCCGAGTCGCTAGTTTTCGCAGCCGTCGTTATTGTTCTCCGATAAGGTTTCTTCTTCGATTCACTTTTCTCTGAAGAGTGATTCACAAAACCCTAAAATTTGATTCCTTTCTGATTTTGATTTCGACATGGGCGAACAATCTCCTTCTCAGCCACCGACACATACCCAGACTCCACCGGAATCGCCGCAACACGAAGCTCAAAACCTAATTCCGCCGCCGGAATCTAACGATTTAGCCGCCGGAGTTTCCGGCGCAATCTTCTCATCCACCACCATCGACGCGCAACGGATCACGGAGCTAGGTAATGTGTCTTCTCCTCCTTCGAAAATCCCTCTCCGTCCAAGAAAAATACGAAAGCTCACACTCGAAGGAGACGCCTCCGTTGAATTGAACCCAGTAGGCGAAGACATCAAATCGGAAGGGAAATCCTCCGCCGCCAAAGGGAAACCATCGCAGCAATCACGAGCCATAACTCTTCCTAGGATCCATGCTCGTCCTCTCACATGCGACGGCGAGCTCCAAGCAGCGATACACTATCTCCGTAACGCGGATCCGTTGCTCGCCGCCTTAATCGACGTCCATCCTCCGCCGTCGTTCGAGTCTTTCCCCACTCCGTTTCTAGCTCTCATACGCAACATACTCCACCAGCAGCTCGCAGCTAAAGCCGGAAACTCAATCTACACAAGATTCGTAGCTCTCTGCGGCGGCGAGAGCTTCGTCGTCCCCGAAACAGTCCTATCCTTAAACCCACAGCAGCTTCGTCAAATCGGAGTCTCGGGGAGGAAAGCTAGCTACCTCCACGACTTAGCAAGAAAGTATCAAAACGGTATCTTGTCGGATTCAGCGATCGTTAACATGGATGATAAGTCTTTGTTCACGATGTTAACGATGGTTAACGGAATTGGGTCATGGTCTGTTCATATGTTCATGATAAACTCTCTTCATAGACCAGATGTGTTGCCTGTTAACGATCTCGGCGTTAGGAAAGGCGTGCAGATGCTTTATAACTTGAAAGAATTGCCTCGGCCATCGCATATGGAGCAGCAATGTGTTAAGTGGAGACCTTACAGGTCAGTGGCTTCTTGGTACATGTGGCGGCTCATTGAAGCTAAAGGCACGCCGTCGAGTTCTGTTTCAACCAGAGTTGCTGCTATGTCGCTGCCTCCAATGGATGACATTCAACAAGAACATCAGCAGCAACAACTTCTAGATCCCATTAACAGTGTCTTCAGTATCGGGTATAGTATTTTCGGATCTTTTAAGTTTTTCTCAGTGGTTAGAGTTAAGTTTTGACATCTTGATTAGCTTAGGTAGATAGATCATGGTGACTTGCTGCAAGTGGCAGCTAATGTTTTGGAGTTTATGTATGTGCTCTTGTGGAATGTGCTTGTGGCTTGATATACTGCTGACCCTTGAGTAGATTTGATGTTTAGTTTACATTCTTTAGGAGGCTGATTAATAAGCTTACATGACATTGAAGTATAAAGTAGCTGCTTGAAACTTTGAAAGGACTAAGCCATGATTTTCTGAGGATTGGTCGGGCTTAAGCCATTTTGTTTAAATTCATTTTGACACAATATAAGAAGTATGACATCAGTAATGATAACTGTATATGGATTATCCTTTCTGATTATAAGTCAATGTTACTTGAACACAGGGCTTGGGGACAATCGTAGCTGTAAGTTTTCCTTCTGGTCTGGGCTTTCAAGGAAGCATGGTTCCTCCAGACACGAGCTGAAAGACAGGGGGAATATGAACTTCCTTGGTGTCTGTAATGTAAAGAGTAGCTAATAACAAGTGTCTTCTTTATTTGAACTTTTGTCTAAGGACCTAACTCTTGACAGAAACTTTCCCTTTATTTCGAAAACAGCTACCTCATCGAAGCCATCGGAGATTGATGCAGAAAAAAGCATGTAATCAAATATAAAAGAGAACCTTTTATAGAAACTGATTCAATCCAACACCTTTCTGGTTTCATCGTCTAGAAGGGAACAAACCTTGAAAACATGCTATAAAACTGATCGAAACCAGAACCGTAACAGGTATAACTTCCAAGTTAAGAAGCAAACAGATTCTGGTTGGTCTTACAAAATGGTATTTTTAACTTATACCAAAATACCCCCTAAAATCATACAATGGTACACCACTTGCTGTTTCCTTGTAAAAAACAAAACTCTCGAACACTAATCTTGGATGAGTATAAATAATAATCCAACTTTGTTTTGTTGGATTGAGTATCAGTCTCTGACTTTCGGTGTTTTGATAAAGAAAAAATCCGAAACACTTGGAAAATGCCCCGGACAAAAACAAAAAGGATCATGATGAAAGTACCTTTAGTGCTAGTTTGCTACGACTGGTGTAAGATGATGAAACTTGAAAGTGTGTGTTGTGTGTCATACTTGCATCCGACATTGACGTCCATTGAGGTTCTTGAGCCTTGTGAGCTCTTTCCGTCTCTTTCTAGCTTCCGCTGCAGCCACAGATCCTAGCTTTTTCTCCGGTAAAGAAATCAAAACATGATTACCAGGAGGCATCGGTGTGACACCGTTAGATGAATCAGAAACATCTTCGTTCTTGAAACTGTAAGTTTGTTGAGTCACAGGAAAACCATCTCCTCCTTCTGAGAGGACTTCCGTCGCAGATTCGTTGAGATCATACAACGGTCTGGTTTCCATTGAACCAAACTCCTCCTCTTTGGTTCTAGATGGTAAATGAGACTGCAGAATTTTTGTTAACTCGACGGGTTTGGCAGAAGAATCATGGATATGGTGACCGTTGGATTGTGCATCTTGAAAACCAAAGGGGACACCATTGCTCTGGTTAGTAGGAGGGAGAAACCAAGGGCATGGAACAACGTAAAAATGAGTTCTCTGCCCATTATCATCTGCAAAATTTTCATTCTCCTGTGAGGTCATAGTTTTAGCAGAAGCTCCTTCAGAGGTGGTGAATGGTGTTGTGAATCCATTTCGGGTTTCGAGTGGTGATATCACTTGATTTGATGATTGTGTAACATGAGGCCAGCAGAAAAGCTGATATGGATTCTGGTTGTAGAAGTATAATGGAGTAGATGATGTAGCCATCTCAACTTGTGGTTGCTTGGGCAACTCTTCAGGTTCTTTTGTATAAGGTTTTTCCGACTTCGATACCTGTTAAAACAGATGGAAAATGAGATATGTCGGTGTGAGAAATAATGCTTATATATGGTACTTGATATATAGTGTAACCTGTTCCTTTAAATGCTTGTTAATTGTCTCCAAAGACTCAAACTCTTTCAAAGCCCAATCTTTTTCCTGCCAGCATAAATGTCATTAGCTCTTGCAATAACAACGGTCTCGCATGTACGCTCTATTTCTTGACAAAAATGAAGATCCAATGATGTACTTACCCTCCTAAGATTCTCATTCTCATATGTTAGATCAGCTGCTTTTTTACTCAACTCCTCGCACATTGCCTGGATAAATAAGTAACATATACTTAATAAGCCCGATATGAACCTTGATGATTACATGTTCAAAAATGAAACTTGTGACAGAACTAAGCATAACCGGCATCATTAAACCAACCCCAATCCACAGTGAATGTTAACTATTACCTGTCTTCGCCGAATTGTCTGTCTAGCAGATTCTCTGTTAGCTAATATTCTTCGGATCCTACGTTCTTCTCTTTCAGCCTAGAGAATAGTAGTAGCCCCATAAGTTCCCACCAAAAGAGCCACAAAAGCAAACAAAAAGAGTAAACTTTCCGACTTCTTATATCAATTACCTCACTCAAATTCTGCCTTGATCGGCCACAGCCACTTGATGATCTACACCTCGTGGTCGAGACAAGGTTTGGTTTAGGTGTTGTTTCATCCTCTACTTCAGTTTTAACCGCAACTTTAGTTACTTCTTTTGTAATTAGTATAACTTCTTCTTCTTCTTCTTTCGCTGGTCGTTCCTGTTACAAGAAATCATCTTAATAAAACTACTTATAGCAAATATTCTGCTTAAAATCTGTACTAACTATCATGTTATCCACTTAACCAGTGTAATCACAAAGCCGTAACATTGATATAAAGCTATTGGCAATCGATTAATTAGATCTAAACATACTACATAAATATACTACTGTTCGCACTTTCTATATTATACATAAGCAATGAAAAAGTGAGAATCCACAAATTTGATTAAGAAGGAAAGCGAAGAGACGATACCTCAGCGAGATCCAGAGTAGGAGGCAACGCTTCCGAGTCAGAAGGTTTCAACAGCGAGTCACAAGGAGGAGACTCGGTCTTGGCTCGCTTCCTCACTCGTTTCCCTTTACTTCCCCAGCTAGCAGCGGATTCAAAAACCTGCTCTCGCATTATCGCAAGCTGCGCTAAATCCGCCAATGCCTCCGCCGCCTCTAGCTCCGTCATGTTCACCGCCGCATCCTCTCTAGACGATGAAGACGAAGGAATCGACGGTGAAGACGACGAGCAACAGCTCGAAATCATCTCTAACTCCATTTAACCAAAACAAATTATTCTAAAAAAAACCAAAAAAAAAGATAGAGAGAGATAGAGAGAGAAACTGTAACTCCTCACAAGAACGTTTGTGTAGAGCGAGAAAGTGAAAAGAGGGAAATGCAAGAGGGAGCCCACCGTTCGCGAGAATACGACACGTGTCGTGCCAACTCATCGCCTACAATTGGTGCTTAACAGTAGCCCATGTATCTACGACCGCCACGTCTCTTTAAAAACCAAGTCAGCAAAAACGGCACGTGCCGAGTGAGGCGTGCATACGTGCGAAGCCGAGATTTGGGATTGCGTTTCTTCAGAACTGTGGGAAGCGGCGCAGACTTTAAGGTGAAAGTCGGTTGGAGGAATTCAGATCACGCCACGTGGAGTGGTTTTATTGGTTGTTTACGTGGTAAGGTATGAGCCATGAGATTAAGTGGTCAATAACTGGTCTGCCATCTTACGGTTGTGCATTTCGGTGCACCCACCAACACACAATCATTTTGGGTCGAAGCCTTCTATAAATGGGCCTGGTTATTTAATGGGCCTATTATTTAAAAACTAGGCCCGTCGTAATAAGCCTATGATTATTAGTAGTGGAAATGATTTACGGTGATAATTGAGGTCACATGCTTTTTGATATAAGACATTAGGTTACAATAAAACATTCATAATTTCAAGATATAATATCTAAATCCAGTTACAGATAGATTCGATTTCTTTTTCCAATCACAATACATCTTAAAAACCTTTATTTAGACATCCTTTTAATTAGAAGTGAATTCCCCATTCCCTACAAAACAAAATAAAAGTGCATAGAGAATTATATATTTACCGGTTTAAAATAATCTTAAAGGATAATACCTACGAAAAGAAATAAAATGTTATAAGAATAAATTACATACTTGGCTTTTTCACCCAACCATCCGTAAACGGTCTTAACGGTGGAGGATACGGCGTGGACGGCATCGGGACCACCATGTTCATTAAATGCATTGGTGACGCCTGTCACGGCAGAGTCGAGTCTCTGCCCGACTGTAGGCTCTTCCTCGGCTAAAACCACCACGGAATATATCGAGACAAGTAGCATCGCCAACAACACCACAACTACCGATAGTTTCGCCATTTGATCTACTTTTTAACTGAAGGCTAAAGCAAGGCAATGATTTTGAAGCTAGACGTAATAAAAGAAAACTTTGATGTCTATATGAGATATATATGTGTGATTTTTACGTGTTGTGTCTAGGTGGTTGTGTCACGCTTTGTTGGGTTTCATTACTGTTGAGAAAGTTTGAGTCTTGCACTTGTTTTAGTTCTTAAAACCTCCCTATCTCTCTTGTATGTGTGTTTATCACTCGTGTGTTTTGTGCATAAAAGTAAAGACACAGCGATTTAACGAGTTCACGTCCTTAAACTTGGATCGCTACGTCTCGCCGAGATGTTCTCGGAAATCCACTAGAAAACTCCCCCTTTGGTTACACAAACCCTAAAGATAACAACTTTAACTTAGCTGCCTCTTTCTCACAAACTCACAACCCTAATGCAACAGCCCCTCTTCTCCTTTTATACCACTCGACAGCTTCTGATTCCCTCTTCCTTCTCGTGCTCTGTTTTTCTCTCCGTACTCTGTCATACGGACAAGGAAGGAGCGGTTTGTCGAGAAGAGGTTAATTACTCCTCCACTCTTTGTTTGTCGTTTTGTTAGTGGTAAGCACGTGAGCTCCCTTGTGCTTTCTTATTTCTTCTTGGACTGGGCCTTCTTATTTGGGTTAGAGCCTCTTAGATACTTAGGCATAACTTCAACAAAACTCCACCTTGCCATAGTATCTAAGCCTTTGACTTCTCCTGGTTTTCTAGTGTTACTTGATTTCCTATCTCGGAACCTGATCCTCTGATCAGTTACTTCTTACCCTGAGCTTCTTCAATGCGCTCAGAAACTTTCGAACTGGTAGTACCTTGGTGAATATATCAGCCGGATTGATCATGGTTGATATCTTTATGACCTTTACTTCTCCCTTGCTAATTAGGTCCCTGATGAAATGGAACCGCACCTGAATGTGCTTCGTCCTTTCATGATGAACAACGTTCTTAGCCAGTCCTATTGCACTTTGAGAATCACAATGAATCTCTACTGAATCTTGTCTGAACCCTAACTCGTTCATGATTCCCTTAAGCCACACGGCTTCCTTTGTAGCTTCTGCCAATGCTACATACTCGGCTTCCGTAGTTGAAAGAGCAACTACACTTTGCGGACGACTTCCAAGCAATGATATTACCACCAACTGTGAAGGTGTAACCTGATATTGACCTTCTCTTGTCCAAATCGGCCGCGTAATCGAGTCACAATACCCCTTCAAACGAATTCACCTTCTTTCTTGTATTGTAACCTTGTCTTTATCGTTCCCTTAATATATCTTAGTACCCACTTTACCGCTTGCCAGTGCTCCTTCAATGGTGCACTCATAAACCTGCTAATCACTCCGATAGGATAAGCTAAATCTGGCCTTGATCCAATCATTGAGTACATTATACTCCCCACAGCACTTGAGTATGGTATGTTCTCCATATATTCAGCTTGAGCTTGTAGCTCCATTTCCTTTGCTGCTTTTAGTCTGAAATGAATCCCCAGAGGTGTGCGAACATGTTTACACTCATCCATGTTAAAGGTCTTCAAGACCTTCTTCAGATATTCCTCTTGAGATAACTCTAGCAAGTGATTACTTCTATCTCTGGTTATCTCCATCCCCAAGATTTTTCTTGCAGCTCCCAAATCTTTCATATCAAATTCTGAATTGAGGCTCTCCTTTAGCTCTTTTATCGTCTCCTTGTTCTTTGACATTACAAGCATGTCATCCACATATAATAGTAAATATGTCCATTCTTCTTCAGACGATCTTTTGAAATAGACACAACTGTCATACAAGCTCTTTGAGTAGCCTATTGATCTGATAAACGTATCAAACCTCTGATTCCATAGCCTTGGAGATTGTTTCAGCCCGTATAACGACTTCCTTAGCCGACATACCTTCTCAGGAGAATCTTCTTGTACATACCCTTCAGGTTGATGCATGTATATCACTTCATCTAGATCTCCATGTAAGAATGCCGTCTTGACATCTAACTGCTCCAATTCTAGATCAAAATGTGAAACAGCAGATAACATTAGTCTTATAGAGACATGTTTAACCACGGAGAAAATATTTCATTAAAATCAATTCCTTCCCTTTGTGAGTAACCCTTTGCAACAAGCCTTGCTTTTAGTCTTGGTTTCTCAACTCCTGGAATTCCTTGTTTTCTCGTATACACCCACTTGCATCCAATGATCTTTGCCTTTTCTGGCCTGGTCACTATGTCCCACGTGTGGTTCTTATGGTGTGAGTTCATCTCATCTCCCATGGCCTCTGTCCAACCTTCATGATCTTCATCTTCCATTGCCTCTTGATAGCAAGTTGGTTCTAACTCATTTCCATCCTCTGTCAGATGATAAGCATAGCCCAAATCTCCATAATCTTCATATCTTCTTGGCTGTCTTATTTCCCTTCTAGTTCTATCTCTTGCTAACTGATAATCTCCAAGATCTTGATCATCTTCTGTTTCTGACTCAGATTCTGGATCACTTTCATTTTGAGGAAACAAAGATCCTTGGTCATTGTTAACTTCTCCAGTAGCTCCACCTTGAGTGTGACTTTCAGGTATAGCAGGTGTAGGTTCAGGTATGGTAGGTGTAGTAATAGTTACAGATACCACTTCTCTTGGTTGAACTAGTTCAGGTTCTTCTCTCCTTTGTTCAGCCTCTTTAAACATTATATTCTCCTTGAACACGACATCCCTGCTTATCACACACTTCTTATCTTCCAATAGCCATAATCTATAGCCTTTTACTCCTGCTGGATAGCCTAGAAACACTCCTTTCTTTGCCCTTGGGTTCAACTTTCCTTGATCCGTGTGTACATACACTATACATCCAAAACTTCTCAGCCCCTTTAAATCGGTAAGTGTCCCGTCCACATCTTCTGCGGAATCTCAAATTCAATGGTGATGCTTTGGTGATCTATTAATCACATAGGCTATGGTGGCTGCCGCCTCCGCCTGAATTTCTTCCCTAGACCAGATTCACTCAACATGCTTCTTACTTTACTCATAATGGTCCCGTTCATGCGTTCGCAACTCCGTTCGTTGTGGCGTATACGAGCATGTTCTATGTCTTACCACTCCTTCTTGTTTGCAGAAGCCATCAAACTCTTGATTACAAAACTCCAAACCATTATCTGTTCTTAAGGTCTTTACTCTCTTGGATGACTGGTTCTCTACCATCTTCTTCCATTCAACAAAAGCTGTGAATGCTTCATCCTTCTTCTTTAGAAAATATATCCACACTTTCCTTGTGTAATCATCAATGAAAGTGATGAAGTATTGGCAGTTTCCGAGAGAGTTTGGCACTGAAGGAGCCCCCCAGAGATCTGAATGAATATACTCAAGCTTCTCTTTTGTCACATGCTTTCCAGATCCAAAGCTTACTCTGTGTGCTTTTCCATACACACAATCTTCACAAAACTCAAAAGCTTTTGTTTGGCTAGGTTGTAGACATCCTTTCTTAGCAAGCATTTCCATCCCCTTCTGACTCAAATGGCACAATCTGCTATGCCATAACTTAGCATCTTCTTTAGAGCTCATCACTGAGTTAACTTCTCCTATTTGTACCATGCCTTGTAAGATATACATTTTCCCTATCTTCTTCCCTTTCAATACTGTCCTGCAACCTTTGACAATCTTGAGTACTCCATTCCTTGATTGAAACCAGCAACCTTGTTCCTCTAAGGTTCCCATGGAGATAAGATTCTTGTACATCTTTGGAACATACCTTACATTGATAAGAAGTACAGTAGAGTTATCATCATTTCTGATTCTTATGCTCCCAACACCTTTGACCTCAGAAATCGTGTTGTTTGCCATCTTAACTCTGCCTGTCTTGCTTTCATCCAACTCAATAAACCAGTCCCTCCTCGATGTCATATGATATGAACAGCCTGTGTCCAATATCCATTCATCTTCATCCCCATTAATTACTGCATTTGTCTCCTCAGAAACCATCAAAGCTGCAGCATCTGCAATTTGTTCTGTAACACTAGCAGCTTCCCCCTTTTCTGAGTAGTTGCCTTTCTTGTTCCTTTCCTTCCAGACATAACACTGCTTCTTGTAATGTCCCTCCTTACCACAGATCCAACACACCTTCTTATCTCTTGACTTTGATCTATTGTAACCCTTGTTCCTTTCAGAACTTTTGTCCCTTTTTACTGACCTTCCTCTCTCTTGTACAAACAGGGCTTCTGAGTTATTCTTGAGCAGTTTACCACTAGCTCCTAACTCCAGTATTTTTGATCTTATTGCCCCTGTGATTTCTTCAAGAGCTAGGGTAGTCTTACAATATTTCAGAGTCTCCTTGAGTTGGTCAAAAGGTTTTGGTAGTGACATGAGAAGCACAATGGCTTGGTCTTCATCTGGAACCGTAACCTTAACATTTTCTAGATCTGAGATGAGCTTGAAGAAGTCATTAACATTCTCTTCTACCGTCATATTATCCAACATCTTGTAGCCATAAAGTCTTTGCTTCGATAAATACGATTTGGCAAAGACTTTGCCATAAACAGTTGGTCTAATACTTTAATCATCCCTGCGAGTCTTCTCCTTGATGATCTTCCTTAACACATTGTTACCCACACATAAGATAATGGTTGACCTGGCCTTTCCTCTCTTCTCTTTGAGTTTCTCTCTAAGGCTCCTTTCTTCTGCACTTTGTGGTGTTGATTCAGCTGTTGGTGTACCTTCAGCTTCTGCAGCTGAATCTTCGCTACCTGGGTCTTGTTCATCTTCAAGACCATCCAGCAGACCCATCATCTCCATGTGAGCAAGCAACTTTTCTTTCCAGAGTATGTAATCCCCTTCTCCGTCAAACGTCTCGATCTCTATCCTTCCTTTAGTCATACCTTGAGATAAAAGATCGAAGCTTTTGGCTTAAAGCTTCAACCTTTCAGCAAAAGTTCAGACCTTTCTTCAACCTCCGCCTCCTAGCCGTGGCTCTGATACCAATTTGTTGAGAAAGTTTGAGTCTTGCACTTGTTTTAGTTCTTAAAACCTCCCTATCTCTCTTGTATGTGTGTTTATCACTCGTGTGTTTTGTGCATAAAAGTAAAGACACAGCGATTTAACGAGTTCACGTCCTTAAACTTGGATCGCTACGTCTCGCCGAGATGTTCTCGGAAATCCACTAGAAAACTCCCCCTTTGGTTACACAAACCCTAAAGATAACAACTTTAACTTAGCCGCCTCTTTCTCACAAACTCACAACCCTAATGCAACGACCCCTCTTCTCCTTTTATACCACTCGACGACTTCGATTCCCTCTTCCTTCTCGTGCTCTGTTTTTCTCTCCGTACTCTGTCATACGGACAAGGAAGGAGCGGTTTGTCGAGAAGAGGTTAATTACTCCTCCACTCTTTGTTTGTCGTTTTGTTAGTGGTAAGCACGTGAGCTCCCTTGTGCTTTCTTATTTCTTCTTGGACTGGGCCTTCTTATTTGGGTTAGAGCCTCTTAGATACTTAGGCATAACTTCAACAATTACATTTAAAAGGTTCTTATTTATATGCGAAGGAGACAAGTAATGAAACTGTAATTTTGTTTTTTATAACGGTATAACGACCAATCCTTAACGGCGGATTATGCCAAAATAGGACAACATGAGGTGGCTTTAGTTTCATTTCATACGAGTTCCAAATTAAGCAACAGTTTTATGAGGTAAACTAGATGAGTCAGCACAGTAGGGTCAAATTAGCTAAATTAGATATATAGGACGATTTTGTATTTTTCATAAAATTGAGGGTTCTTATTGAAATATATTAACTAACGAAGAGAGAACCCTAATTCGAGCTCCGTTCTCCTGTGATCTTGACGTCTCTCTCTTCCTTCGTCACTTTGGTAAGTGTTTAGGGTTTAGCTGAGATTTATCGTTGTACCTTCATCTCCGTTAAAACAAAAAATCGGAGAAGATGAAATCATTCCTTCTCACTAGACAAACCATCCACCGAATTTCACTTTCATCTTCAAAAACCCCAACTTTCTGCAGAAACCTTTCCGCCGCTACATCGTCGATTTCTCAATCCGATCGTCTTCTTAAACGCTACGACGACCAAGCCCCTTCCAAAAATGTCGAATCCGGAAGACCCATTTCGTCTTTCAATCGATATATCCACTGTACTCGCGAGTCTCGACTCAGTGAGTCCATTGCCTCCCAGATTAACGATTCAAATGACCACGAGGAAGCAGAAGAGGAAGACGAAGAAGATGGGACCACGAACGAGTTTCTCTCTCGATTCGTTTGGATAATGCGTGGGAAAGTCTCGGAAGCTTACCCAGATTGCGACAAGAAGATGATCGACGGTATGCTTCTTCTCATCGTCGAGAAAGTCGTGGAAGAGATCGAGAGAGGCGGATTCAGCAAGGTTGGATCTGTGGCTCCGCCTTCTCCATCGTCGGAGTTCAGCGACGATCTGTGGAGCACGATCTGGGAAGTTAGCAACACGGTGCTGAAAGATATGAAGAAAGAGAGGAAGAAGGAGAAGATGAAGCAATACGTTCAATCTCCTGAAGTGATGGAGATGTGTAGGTTCGCTGGTGAAATAGGTATACGTGGTGACTTGCTTAGAGAACTTAGATTCAAATGGGCACGAGAGAAGATGGAAGACGCCGAGTTTTACGAGAGCTTAGAGCATTTACGAGATTCGGATAACTCCATTGAAACAGAGAATGCAGAAGAAGAAGTAGAAGGAGAAAGGTCTGTTGCTTCTGATGAAAATCAGTCTCGGACTATCTCTCTACCTAAACGAAAAGGAAAGATCAAGTACAAGATCTATGGGCTTGAATTGTCGGATCCTAAATGGGTCGAAATCGCCGATAAGATTCACGAAGCAGAGGAAGAAGCTGATTGGAGAGAGGCGAAACCTGTTACTGGGAAATGCAAATTGGTTATGGAGAAGCTTGAGTCTCTAAAGGAAGGAGATGATCCTTCAGTGTTGATTGCTGAATGGGTTGAGTTGTTGGAGCCTCAACGTGTGGACTGGATTGCTTTACTTAATCAGCTCCGAGAACGAAACACCAATGCATACTTAAAGGTTTGAAATTTAGCTTAACTCTCCACTACATTCGTAGTTCTGATACTCATAATCTAATCAATGTTGATGCATTATGGTTTTGGTGGAAGTAGAAGTGTCGTATGGTCGTACTCATATTCATGATCATTATCGTTATTCTTTGAATAGGATTCTTATTGTTGCTTAATTCAAGTCTAGCTTGTTTGTATGGTGGACTTGTAAGCGTGAATCTAACATACGTCTTAAAGATGAACAATCATGAAACTGTTGTGTGTTTTGATCAATTGGTAATGGTTTTGATGTTTCAACAGGTAGCAGAACTTGTCCTGGATGACAAATCGTTCAAGGCAAGCATCTCGGACTACTCAAAACTCATCCATATCCATGCTAAAGAGAACCACGTTGAAGATGTTGAGAGGCTTCTATCAAAAATGTCTCAGAATGGGACGTTCCCGGACATTTCAACTGTTACTGCTTTGATTCATATGTACAGTAAATCAGGCAACCTTGAGCGTGCAACTGAGGCATTCGAAAGCTTGAAGAACTATGGTTTAAGGCCAGACGAGAAGATATACACATCCATGATCATGGGCTATGTAAAAGCTGGCCAGCCTAAGCTATGTGAGAAGTTTATGAGAGACATGGAAGCAAGAGATATAAAGTGTTCAGAAGAAGTTTACATGGCTATGCTTCGAGCTTTTGCGCAAGTGGGGGACGCCGATGGAGCTGCAGGGATTTCTCCTACATTGTTACATTCAATGTGTCGAAATAGTTCCGAAGCATGTAGTTTACTTGTGGAAGCATACGCTAATGCAGGGAACGCGGATAAGGCGAAAGACAAGTTTGATAACATGAGAGACCTTGGGCACAAACCCGATGATAAGTGCATTTCGAATGTGATCCAAGCATATAAGAGAGAGAACTCATTGGATAAGGCCCTGAGACTTCTCTTGAAGCTAGAGAAAGATGGGCTTGAGATCGGTGTGAACACATACACAGCTCTTGTTGACTGGATGGCTAACCTCGGGCTTATCGAGGAAGCAGAGCAGCTTCTTGCGAAGATATCTCAGCTAGGAGAAGCACCACCATTGGAGCTACAGGTGACATTGTGCTATATGTATGCTAATGTGAGGAACGAGAAGAAGACTCTTCAAGCTCTTGGTGTATTGGACGGTAAGAGAGATCAAATGGGACCTAATGAGTTTGAGAAAGTAATAACAGGGTTGAAAAAAGGTGGCTTTGAGAAAGATGCTAGAAGAATGTATAAGCATATGGAAGCTAGAATGTTTTTGCCTTCTGATAGGTTGAAGATTGCTATGGCTGCTTCACCATCTTTTGTGTCTGGTTTTAGTAAGAACATGAAAAGATAAAATGGACTCTAAAAGTTGAGTAATCTTTTTGAAAACATCGTTAGCATCATTCCAGAGCTCATGTTTCTTCTGTTGATTGAACTTAAACTGTGTTTTGTAATAATAATCTTGTTCTTTGGGCTATATTTGGAAATCTATTTAACGTTCATTTTATTTTTTGAGATTTTGAGGTTGTTCTGTTTTGATTTCTATCCCCAAACAACTTACACGTGGCAGGTAATTCCCACTACCCTGCCTATAAACGGTTATTTTAATTGTCTAATTAGTATTAAGTATTAGTATTAAGTATATGGTAGGTGAAGTAATAAAATGTAATTTTTGGATGAATTTCCCAATTTATATTATTTTCAAGGTTATCTACTCTCGTTCCACTAGAAAACAGACATAAATTACGACATCATTTTTGTCATGTTTTGTTTTGTATCTTTGTTTGTTATTTGTTTTTTTTTTCTAATAAATTGTGAAGAAAAAGTCACTCGAACGAAAGAATATTTGATAATAATAAAATTATTAATAATAGGACAAAGGATAAGAGTGGAATGAATAATTTAATCAACTACTGAAATCAGTGGGCTCTTTAACGTAGTTTCCAAGAGCTACAAAGTTGATGGTATTGATTTTAAGGAGAATTACAAAACTACACAATTTCAATTACATTTCTCAAAACTATACTATTTCAAAAATATTTCACAAAATTACACATAAATACTCAAAATTAAATCCAAATAAATTTTATCTACACAATCTTATCCCCTTAATATTATACCATAAACACTAATTAGCGAATCCAAATGAAAATATTTTAATTTTGTTAATTTTTAAAAAGGTAAATCAAACTTTTAAATTTTTGAAAGGGTGTAAATATGTGAAAAAATTAAATTAAATGTAATTTTGTGAAGAAAAAGTTGAAAGGTATAGTTTTGTGAATTCCTCTTGATTTTATTTTAAAACTATATCAACTTGGACCAAACCAAAGAGTGAAGTAAAATATAATAACATTTTAATAAAAAACGAATTTAATTTGTTTGGGGATACTAATTATCTAGACTAGTTGTATACTTTCATGGAACACTATATATATATAATGTTTGCATATCATATCCAACACAACATAAACTAAACACAAAACACACAAAAGCAAAGCAAATGGGTTCTTTAGTGTCAGGATGGGACTCAATAGCAGATCCAAAATCAGGTATAATTAGTATACAAATCATGCACATATTTTTGGATTATGTATGTTAGATGGTTAATTTTTAATAATAATAATTTTGTTTCGGATAATTCAGTGGACAGGTGCAATTCACTTACAAGAGATGAAATCAAAGCTTTTTGGGAAACAAAAAAGAAGAATGAAGAAGAACATGTCCACACTGTTTCCAAGTTGGTAGCTCAGGTCTATACCAAACATTTTTCATTTAACTTATATTTAATTAAACCTTAGACCATCTCCAACCGAGAACCCACAAAATTTCTTAACTATTCAGTGGGGTCAATAAACAGTTGATTTAAAACAAAATAAAAATAAAAATAAAAAAACGGATCAATCATGGACCGCCAGGTATGCATGAATAGTTAAGATCCGGATCTTAAATAAGAAATATAAGATTCAGATCTTAACTATTTAAGTGGGCTCCACATTCAAGCTAAGATCCCGTTAAAATACACCATTGGATTTGCTCTTACAATACTAAAAAAGGATGTAATTAAAAAGCTATTTTGATTAATATGTATGCAGGAAGTTGCAGAAAGTCAAGGGCAAGAGGAGGTGGAGGAGAAAGTAGAAGAATCTTATGAGGATCAAAGCAAGACAAGTGGATGGTAACATATATATAAATCTTAATTTAGGTTCATTCTAATATTCAATATATATATATATATATGGTGGATTAATTTGATGTGCATGGGCATGGTTAGGTGGAGAAGAAGCAATTTGGCCTTCTTGAATGAGCCGAGAGAGGAAGAAGGTCGACCCAACAGTTACGTGTCTCAGTTCCAAGTGGCTCATATCACCAAATTCGCTGGCCAGTGATTAATTAGTACTACTAATAACACTTTAATCACCGGTTAATCACCGGTTATTCACGTGTGTTCTATATAATGGTTTTAAAATAATGTGCCGGGCGTGTTTGTTTTTTGTGAATAAATGTGAGTCTATGTAACAAAAATGGGTTATATATAGTTTCTTAATAATCTGAATTGTTTTTCATTTTAAATGTTTTATGTAAAATATTTTTGGTTGTATGTGTGCGGTGTATTATCTGAGATGTCGATTTTTAGTTGTTCATTTTTTATATAGTTTGGTGAAACAAAATTTATCAAAAGAACTCATATCAACACATAAATTTGGGAGAATCACAAAACTACACCATTTGAATTACCTTTCATAAAACTATACTATTTCAAAATTACTTCACAAAACTACACTTAAATATTCAAAATTAAATCAAAATAAACAATACCTACACAATATTACCCCTTGATACTATACTCTAAACACTAATTAGCGAACCCAAATGAAAATATTTTAATTTTGGTAATTTTGTAAAGGGTAAATCAAGCTTTTAAAATTTTGAAAGTGTATAAATTTATGAAAATATTGAATTAGGTGTAGTTTTGTGAAGGTAAGATTGAAACTTCGAATTTCTTCATAAATTTTCCATATTTACACATTTTAATTATGGAGAAAGTAAAACTGTCAAAATAAAAGCTAACTAAACAAGGGTAGTTTAGTACTTTAAACCACCGCCATAGACCCACCAAAACAAACACCGTTAAATCTGACCCGTTGATTTAGCCACTTTATATTATCTAATCAGTAATCACAATCCGGTCAACAGAAAAGTCAACCCAAGAAGAAGAAGAAGATGAAGAGCAAGATTCTAGTGATCGGAGCAACAGGTCGCATCGGAAAGCTAATCGTCGAGGGAAGCGCCAAGTCCGGCCACGTCACTTTCGCTCTGGTCAGAGAATCCTCTCTCTCCGATCCCGTCAAAGCCAAACTCGTCGAAACTTTCATAAATCTCGGCGTCAACATACTCTACGTGCGTTGACTCCGTTGACTACTACTCTTCTCCTTTCGTCGTATTTTTGTTCAACGATTGATTCCAAATCTCTGATAACAGGGAAGCTTAAGCGATAAAGAGAGCTTAGTGAAAGCGATAAGACAAGTCGATGTCGTGATTTCAGCTGTTGGTCGGCCCCAGATCCTAGATCAGGTCAAAATCATCGACGCAATCAAAGAATCTGGCAACGTTAAGGTCCGTTTCTAACAATTTTGAGTTTGCCTCTACACGGACATCGATGGGTTTTGAACTGATTTTTTGTTTTGTCGTTTAGAGATTCTTACCGTCGGAATTTGGCAACGATGTGGATCGTACGGTGGCTATAGAGCCAACGTTGTCTGAATTTATCATGAAAGCTCAAGTACGGCGTGCTATAGAAGCTGCGGAGATACCATATACGTATGTGGTCACAGGTTGTTTTGCTGGGTTTTTCGTTCCTTGTTTGGGTCAATGCCACTTGAGGCTTAACTGTCCTCCTAGAGATAAAGTTTCAATCTTTGACAATGGCCATGGCAAAGGTTGTTATTATGTCGCTTTTAGGTTTACCCTTTCATGTGTTTTGTGTATTGATTTGTGAGTGGTTTCTTTGTTTGTTGTAGCTATTGTCAACACTGAAGAAGATATTGTTGCTTATACGTTGAAAGCTGTTGATGACCCGAGAACGCTTAACAAGATACTTTACATCCACCCGGCTAAGAACATTGTGTCGCAGAACGATATGGTAGGTTTGTGGGAGAGAAAAATTGGTAAGACTCTTGAGAAGACTTATGTTTCTGAAGAAGAACTTCTCAAAAACATCCAAGGTGATAAGCTTTGGCTACAAAGATGGTTTCGATATCGAGTAGGGACCATTCAAAGTACTAATGAAAGTCTTGTTTTTGTTTGTTTGGAATTGTAGAGACGGAGTCTCCAATGGATTTTGTGATGGGTTTGATCCATACGGTACTTGTGAAGAGTGATCTTACATCTTTCACTATAGACCCTTGTTTTGGTGTAGAAGCTTCTGAGCTTTACCCTGAGGTCAAGTACACGAGCGTCGATGAGTATCTCAACCAGTTTGTCTGAGAAAGAAACATGCTTTATGTTTCGTGTACTGTTAATCCGAGATATTTTGGTTTTAGACGAAAATCTTATTTCAAGCTAGGCTGATACAATACATAATCCTACAGGTAAGCCATTTATATGACTAAAGATAGAAAAGAGAGACTTTGAACCACATTATCCGACGCCATTAATCTCATGTAGTTTCAAGCGTTGACCTTGGGAGCCCATCCTGCGATCACATACTTTTCCTCTGCCTTTGTTTTCTTAAAGGACTCGAGAGAGAACAAAGCTTTCATGTAGTCATGGACATGAGGCAAGCTCTTTGGGACAGACCACTTTTTGTAATGGCCAAGAGCGATTTGGAGATGGTAAAGCTTTGGTGCTATGTTTAGATCCACCGCGGTGACTCTTTTTCCGGCTACAAAAGGACCTTCATGAGTCTTGAGATGATTCTCCAGAGCATGTAGCTCGTCAAGCATGGCCTTTTCGGTTCCATCACTCGAGTTCTTGCTCTTCACGAAAGACCCGAAAGTATCAAAAATCTTGGAACCAACAGAGACAAACTGTGGAGGAGTCTTGAGAGATGGGTTAGGGTACTTGTCTTCGAGGATACCGACGATGATGTCGGCATCAGGTACCCATCTGTTGTCTATCTTAAGGACAGGTACTTTCCCTTGAGGGTTAATATCCCAAAACCTGCATCATAAGCAAATCAATTCAGTCTCCGGTTAAGAAAGTCAATTCAATCTCCGGTTTAACACATTCAATTGAAATACTGACCACTTGGGTTTGTCGGAGAGGTTAATGAGAAGGGTTTTGTAAGGGAGTTTCTTCTCCTCGAGGGTGAGAAGTACACGTTGGCTAAACGGGCCTGAAATGGAAGATCATCATCATTAACAAAGAACTCAACAAAGGGTTAGTGCAAAAATATAAACAAAGAGCAAGAGAGAGTAAAGTAGGGTATACAATCGCCAAGAATTTGAGGTGCACCAACGGCAGCTTTCACGCAGACTTCGAGAGGTGAACCTACGACGACAGAGTTTGTCGAGACAAGTAGAATCACCGAACACACTAGAGCTACATGTAATTTCGCCATGCGCGCGATCTCTAACAAACTTTTTCTTCTTCTTTTTATAGTAAACAAGAAGATGTGATTTTGAGGCTACATGTAACAGAAAAAATGTGAGGTGCCCCGTGCCTATATATAAGTGCAACGATATTTACGTTTTTCCTGAGAAAATTGCTATTGTAATTTGGTTTTATTTAATGGTGTAAGAGCATTTTAATGGGTGCTAATTAATTAACGTGTGCCTACGTTCCTATAGGCAAACAATTGTGTTAAGGGTAGGCCCAAGCCCACTCAGGCCTGACCCATTCCAGAAGTCACCAAGAGAAGTCATTGGGCCTTAACCGGAGTTCGGCCCAAAGGCCTGCCGAGGCCAAGGCCCAGCCGAAGTCGAAAGCCCAATTGGAGAAGGCACGCGCAACAGCGACATCGGTACGGACCTGCCAAGACTGACACAGGTGACGTCTGTACGGCGCCGTGGCTCAGAAGTGTCAGTACGGACCTGCAGAGCACAGAAGTCAGCCGAACCAGCATTTAATGCAAAGGCACGCTCGACAACCGCATTAAATGCAAAGGCGTGTTCGACAGAACAGCTTTCCGTATGTCGAGCATGCGCCGAAGCCGTCCCGCCAAAAGAGCAAAAACCCGCCAAGGATCAGAGACCTTCACTATAAATAGAGGGTTCCGGCTCATAAGCAAAGGATCCGAAATTTGGAGAGAGAATCGATAGAGAGAAACAGCTAGAAATATACACTTTCACTTCGACATTGTATCAAACAATCATTCAATCAATAAACAAACGAACTCCGAGTTCTTAATCATATTTTCTGTTCGGCGTTTTATAGTTTCACTTCGACATTTATCCTTACTTTCACTTCGGCATTATCTGTTCGTCCCCATTATCACTTAACGAGTTTTCCGACCCCACTTCTATTACAATCACCTCAGTTCGGTATCCTACCCAAACCCTGTTTTAACAAATTGCATGAATAGTAAAGATCCAAATTCGCACCAACATTCGCCCAAACCGGGAGAGATTACGAGCTGGAAAGAATGCGCCAAGAGCTGGCCGAGATGAACTCTCGAGTTCACGAAGCGACAAGCGCGACACCCGAGATCGGCCGCGTCTTAAGAGAAGCGCAAAATGTCCCCTTCACATCGGACATCACACGTTTCCGTATTCCGCACCCCGGGAAAATCACTATCCCAAAATATGACGGAACGAAGGACCCCGTACAACATGTCACCTCTTTCACCATATCGATGGGAAGAGCACAGTTCGCACCCGAACTAAGAGACGCCGGCTATTGTCAGCTTTTCGTCGAAAACCTGACAGGAGGAGCACAACGATGGTTCAACAGGCTCATGCCGAACTCCATCAGGAACTTTCACGAGCTCCAAACAGGCTTCCTCAAACACTACTCCATGTACATCCACAAGGAGTTGTCCATCGCTGACCTGTGGAAGATGACGCAGGCGGAAGGAGAATCACTTCGACTGTACGTCGAAAGATTCAAAGAGGTCGCCTCCAAAATAAAAGTGCCTGACGATGTCGCCATCGAAGCACTGCGCAACGGAGTCTGGACCGAATCCCAATTCTTCCGCGAACTCACAACAAACTTGCCGAAGACTTTGAAAGACGCGTTGCATAAGGCGACGGCGTATATCAAACTGGAGGAAGACATTGCCAGTTTTAAGAAAAAACGAACGGCGAAGACCGTCCCAAAAGAAAAGGAAAAACAAGAGGAACACCGGGAACCGCGACAGCACTATGACGCGGAATACAAAAGCCGACACCCCAGAGTCCACTCAATCGAGGATGTCGAGGAACAGACAGTTTACAACGTCAACCGTCCCGAGTATAACCGGACGGGGAACGGTTCGGGATATCCGAACGAGAGGGAACTACCAAGAGAGGAGTAGTTCGGGAGGATATCGCAACGAGGTCGCGGGGTGACAACCGAACGAGAGGCTCATCGAGCCAACAAAACAATGACCGACAAGGAAGGCACGATGCGTCCAAACATTGCGGCTTCCACGGTCGAGACGGCCACTCTAACGAAGAGTGCGGGCATCCGAGGAGCCTGGCGATGCGCGAATACATGGCCGGACGGGTCAAATTACCAACGGCGGAAGAGATAAAAGCCGCATACACGTACAACCGAACCCAACCAGCGGCAAACGGGCAAGCCGAACGAAATCAGACGCGAAACCAAGATCCGTCTGACAAAAGAGAACGGGAAGAGTTACCAGGCCCGCCCAAAGTCGCTCGCAAAAAGATCGGAATGATCATGGGAGGCCTCGTCGACTGCAACGACTCGATCCGGTCAATCAAGAGGGCCGAACGCGGAGCTGTAGCCGCGGTCAAATGGGCACCCACAGCCGATGTCTCGGCAAACGCGGCCAAAGAAATAACCTTCACCGAACGCGACACGACCAGCGTCGCCTTCCCTCACAACGACCCTTTGGTCTTGGAGCTGCTCATCGCAGACTGCGAAGTAGCCAAGGTTATGATCGACACCGGTAGTTCGGTCGATCTCATTTTCTACAGCACTCTACAGCGAATGGAGTTGAAGGACTACACGATTAAGCAAAATCGGAAGCCTTTGACCGCATTCAACGGCTAAACAACCATGTCACTAGGGACCATCAAACTCCCAGTGCACATCGGGGGAGTGACCAAGCTGGTCAAATTCGATGTCATCGACACTCCGGCTATCTACAACGCCATCATGGGAACTCCATGGATCCATGCGATGGAGGCCATCCCATCCACCTACCACCAATGCCTGAAGTTCCCGGGCCCAACGGGAACGGTAACGGTCCGAGGAAACCAGCGCATAGCGCGAAGCTGTTTTATCGCCGAACTCAAAATCAGAAAGTCCTGCGCAATAACTCAGCCAGAAGACGAAGAAATGGCCGAAGCCTTTCAGTCAAAGGTAAACATCGCGCCATCCGATCCATCAACATCCACTTCGGCAACACAATACGAAGAAACAACGAACGAAGAGGCCCCGAAGTTGGACAAGATATTGCAAGTCAACATCGACTTAAGCGATATCACGCGATGTGTCGGCATCGGCGCCAACCTCGAGCAAACGCTGCAGGACAAGCTGATCGAGTTCTTAAAGGAGAACTATAAAACGTTCGCATGGTGTACCGAGGACATGTCTGGCATCGACCCGAACATCACCTGCCACGAACTCAACGTGGATCCGACCTTCAAACCGATCAAGCAGAAGCGAAGAAAGTTGGGACCAGAACGCGCTCAAGCTGTAAACGACGAAGTCGAACGACTCGTAAATGCCGGGTCAATCGATGAAGTAAGATACCCAGACTGGTTGGCCAATCCCGTGGTCGTAAAAAAGAAGAACGGCAAGTGGAGAGTTTGCGTCGACTTCACCGATCTCAACAAAGCTTGTCCGAAGGATAGCTACCCGCTACCCCACATCGATCGGATCGTCGAGGCAACGGCCGGGAATGAACTCTTATCCTTCATGGATGCTTTCTCGGGCTACAATCGGATCATGATGCACGCCGAAGACAGAGAGAAGACTTCGTTTATCACCGATCGGGGTACTTACTGCTATAAGGTCATGCCGTTCGGCCTAAAGAACGCGGGGGCAACATACCAACGACTGGTGAACCGCATGTTCGCCGACCAACTAGGCGAGACGATGGAAGTGTACATCGACGACATGCTGGTCAAGTCGTTGGCCGCCAAAGATCACGTTGATCACCTCGCCACCTGCTTCGCAACACTCAATCAGTACGGGATGAAGTTAAATCCCGCGAAGTGCACGTTCGGCGTGACTTCGGGCGAATTTCTTGGGTATATTGTCACTCAACGGGGCATCGAAGCAAACCCGAAGCAGATCGCAGCCATCAGGGACCTTCCCTCACCCCGAACAACTAGGGAAGTCCAAAGACTGACAGGAAGAATTGCCGCACTCAACCGGTTCATATCGCGATCTTCGGACAAATGTTTACCCTTCTACCAGCTCCTAAAGGGTAACAAACGCTTCGAGTGGGATGAAAAATGCGAAGAGGCATTCGCACAGCTCAAGGAGTACCTCTCCACATCACCGATCCTCGCCAAGCCAGTCGACCAAGAGACCCTGTATCTCTACATCGCCGTATCAACATCGGCAGTAAGCAGCGTACTGGTCAAAGAAGACCGCGGTGATCAGCAACCTATCTTCTACACGAGCAAAGCCCTCGACGGTGCGGAAAGCAGATATCCGACCTTGGAGAAGTTAGCTCTGGCAGTGGTCAGTTCGGCCAGAAAACTCCGACCATATTTCCAGTCTCACTCCATAGTGATCCTCACGAATCAGCCGCTGCGGACCATCCTGCACAGTCCAACACAGTCGGGTCGAATCGCCAAGTGGGCAGTCGAACTCAGCGAGTATGACATCGAATACAAGTCACGAACCAGCGCAAAATCACAAGTCCTGGCCGACTTCCTGATCGAAATACCACCAGAGATGACAACGGCATCAGAGAAGAGCACTTGGACACTTCATGCCGACGGGTCTTCTAGCCAACATGGATCTGGCATCGGCATCACGCTCAAATCACCAACCGACGAAGTCCTCGAACAATCGTTCAGACTGGGCTTCAAAGCCTCCAACAACGAGGCAGAATACGAGGCAATGATAGCCGGCATGCGCCTCGCGATCGAACTCGGAGCAAAGGAGCTCGACGCATTCTGCGATTCACAGCTCGTCACCAGCCAGTTCAGCGGCGAGTTCGACGCTAAAAACGAAAGAATGGAGGCGTACCTTCAAGTCGTCAAAGAACTGGCCAAGAAACTCCAGCACTTCACCATCACCAAAATACCGGGGGCAGAAAACACCTCGGCAGACGCACTCGCAGCCTTAGCTTCGAAGTCAGACCCGACCCTCCGGAGGACGATCCCCATTGAGTGCATCGAGAATCCAAGCATAGCCCTCCCAAAAGGCGTATGCATAATCAATCGAGACGTCGAAGAAACGGATGAGTTCGACGAAGACTTTCGTATGCCGGACTCACCACTAAGAGAAGACCGTTGCACTCAAACCCCTGAAGGACCAAACGATTGGCGGCAAGAAATCATTCGATATCTGCTGACCGGCGAATTACCCGAAGGAAAGTGGGAAGGCCGAAGACTCAAATGCAGAGCGGCCCGCTATACCCTCCTCGACGACTACCTCTATCGTTGGAGCGCATCGGGAGCCCTCCTATTCTGCATAACGGGCGACGAAGTCGACCGAGTTATGCGAGAAGCCCATGAAGGAGCAGCGGGTAATCATTACGGAGGACGCGCATTAGTCCTCCAAGTGAAAAACCACGGCTTCTATTGGCCGACGATGCAGAAGGACTGCGCCGACTTCGCCCAAAAATGCGAGAAGTGCCAAAGACACGAAGACTTCATCAACGCTCCAACACAACTTCTGAGTTCGGCAACGGCGCCTTATCCTTTCATGAGATGGGCCATGGACATCGTCGGACCTTTGCCATCTTCAAGACAGCGAAAATACCTCCTGATCGTCACCGATTACTTCACGAAGTGGGTAGAAGCGAAGGCATACGCAAAGATCGATGCAACGAAAGTCCAGAACTTCGTCTGGAAATACATCATATGCCGCCACGGGCTCCCGTACGAGATCGTCACCGACAACGGAACCCAGTTCACTTCGGCTAAATTCGAAGGATTTTGCGCAAGATGGAACATCCGTTTAAACAAGTCAACCCCGAGGTACCCGCAAGGGAACGGACAAGCCGAAGCAACGAACAAGACGATCATAGACGGCATCAAAAAACGACTGGAAGAGAAGAAAGGATTCTGGGCCGACGAACTAGAAGGCGTCCTCTGGTCACATCGAACAAGTCCACGCAGTTCAACGGGACGAACACCTTTCTCACTTTCTCACGGAATGGAAGCCATGTCTCCTGCCGAAGTCAACGTCCCCGGTATCCGCAGAACAATGCTAACCCAACACCCACTGACGAACGAGCAGATGATCATCGATCAACTAGATCACGCCGAAGAGCAACGACACCACGCCCTACTTCGCATTCAGAACTATCAACATCAGGCGGCAAGATATTACAACAAGAAGGTGAAGGGAAGGCATTTCGAAGAAGGCGATCGGTCCTCGGAAAAGTGTTCGAAAATACGGCGAAAGGCCGATCACGAAACTCGGAGCAAAGTGGGAAGGTCCATATCTCGTCTCAAAAGTCGTTCGGCCTGGTGTCTTCGAACTCATGGAGATGTGCGGCAAACCGATCCCAAGGTCCTGGAACGCGATGCACCTCAAAAGGTTCTACCACTAGAAGAAATAGCGCCGAAGATCGTCAACACCAAAGACTATAAATGCCGAAGACAATCAACAAAAGAAGACAACAAAAGCCGAAGATCGACCACAACGGCTTCAAAAAAAAAAAAAAAAAAAACAATGTAAACCGAACTACGAATGGCTTGATCCCTTATTGGGTACGTAGGCAGCCTTCCTAAAGGCGCAGCTATGATAAAAAAAAAAAAAATCTTTTTTCCTTAATACGAGTCCCGAACTCAGGAAACACGAGCTCAGCGCTCAGACAAAAACGAACTCCGAGTTCGGTCACACAAGCTCTTTGTTTATACTAAAACGGGCTCCGCGCTCTCATTTTTAAGCCGGTCTATTCCGCAAACTAATTAGCCACTATCTTAAAGTGCATTGGACTGATCACCCACTATTTTGCAAGGAAGATGTCTACGAACTCATGTTCAACACTTGCAGTGGCCCAATCCGAAACCACGAAAGCCGAGTACCTCGCAATCTCGAAAAACGGTTCGTATCATCTGCGAACTATGAAAGAAGATTTTATACAAGAGACAAAATAAGTTCGGCACACGAAGGAGTACAAAGACGAACCAACAACAAAACTTTCATACATCGAGTGTCAACAAAGCCGATCCCAAAAACCGGTCCGAAAGAAGAAAGGACGTATGAACAAAAGAAGTACGATAGAAGAAGGAAGAAAAGATGTATTATATTAATGAAGAAAACAACAAAGCCGATCCCAACAATCGGCCAACAAAGATTACATATAAAAAAAAAAAAACAACAACAAAAGAAGACCGATCACAACGATCGGCCCAAAAGTCTTTGGCCCTACTCTTCGGGCAAGTTGGCATCTCCGGCCCCTCTATCTCCGACCCCTTCAACTCCGATCCTTCCGTCTCCGGCCGCATCACCCTCGGCAACCTCATCTTCGCCCAGATCGTCATCATCGGCCTCCTCTCCTTCATCGATCGCCCCTCCTAGAACCTCCTCGGTGTCATCACCCGTGGGTTCTCCCAAGAACGCGAGAAGGGAATCGACCTCAAGCTCGGCAGGAAGCTCAAAGTCAGAAGCTTCATACGAAAGTTGGGGCCGATCTCCCAACCAACGCTCAAGCTTACCCTCCATCTCGCGCATTCGGCGCTCAAAAATGGGAGGCGTGTCGATCGCGTGCAGAGTCTTCAACCTCTCAATAGTGCCAAAGACACCCTTCATCTGGTTGAATAGAAGGTACTTCTCCTTCACGAACTCCCGTTCGTCGAGATAGGCCTTCAGTTTGCCCAAACGAGTCTCCGAAGCCGCGCGGAGATCACGGAATCGCCCTTTCACAGTAAAGAGGTGATCGCGAAGAAGCTTCACCTCCACAGCACCGACTTCAGAGAGCTGGTCATAGTCCGCCCTCAACTCGGCAAGCTCTTTGGCATTCGCCTCTTCGGCCTTACGAGCTGACTGAAGAATCAGGTCGCGGGCCTTTGACGACTCAACCTCGGCATCGAGCGCCTTCTGGAGATCGCCTTTCTGAACTCCTACCTCCTGAAGCCGTTTTCGGAGGTCGGCATTTTCGGCATCCGCCTTCTCAAGCCTCTGCTTCAGTTTCTTCGACCTTTTCGCCGAAGTCAGGCCTGCCTCAAGCTCCTTCACCTTAGCCAAGGCCGCGTCCTTCTCTCTCTCCACGGCGCGAAGACGATCTTCGGCCAGCCTTTTCTCCTTGACAAGGAGAGTTTCGTAGGTGAAACTGAGGTGGGTCCTCTTGAAAGCAACCTGAGAAAACACAGAATGAAGATCACGACCAAAATCGAACACGGCGAGAATGAACAAAAAAAAAAAAAAAAACATACCCTTTGCTCCAACCTAGCCAACTGGGCTACCTCGTCGGCCAGCACCAACTCGGCAGGACCCCCTTCGCCGTGATAGGCCTCGTAAACGGCCCGCTGAAAACCCGCACTCGCCCCCTTATGATTAAGGAAGGGGACCGCGCCGTTGTAGGCAAAGTAGAAGCCATGCTCGTTGCCCTCCTCAAGCGCATGAGCGAATCCATCGCCTCCAACCAAAACAGGGTCAGCCTCCTCATCGACCCGGCTTGAAGGATCGGCTCCCTTCGCAGACTGGTCCGCTTCCTCGGACCCGAACCCAGCAGCTTGACCACCCCCCTCCACATCAGGAACGGTCTGACTGTCGGGCGCAACGTTTGATCGACCCCCGTCCGATACAGCTTCGGCACGAAGCCTCGAGAAGGGAGGAAAATCCGCAGAAGTCGTTGCATCCACTTCGCGCCCCCTTTTTTCCCCAACCCTTGGCAGCGAAGGGGTCGAAGCCAAAGCCGGAAGAGAAGAAGAGTCATCCACCGGCGGGTCTGGAATAAAGTCCGCAGGAGGAGCCTCAGACGGAAGTGGCGGCTCATTCGCCGCAGGAGGCGAACCCTCGGGCATCGGCGGCAGTTCGGCGTGCCCCGAAGCCGAACCTAGCTCGGAGTCACTCCGTGCCTCCTCCTCTTCTTCGAGACGAAACTCTTCGGCGAGCTCGTCATCAAAAATCCCTGGAAAATCAGCAAGAGAAAGCATCGCGTCCACGTCTTCTTTCTTCTGTGTTTTAAGTTTGTACGAACCTGCGAAACAGATCGGACAAACCAAGAGCTTTAAAAAAAAAAAAAAAAAAAAAAAAAAAGAAGAAGAAGGGAGACGAACCGCCTAACGACGCAAAGTAAACTTTTTGCTGCCGAAGAATCTCAGTCCACAACACTTCCGTTCGGCTCCGAAACGCTTCCTTAAACGGCTCGTACTCCGGCGGAAAAGGATAGAATGGCGGGAAGAGAGCTGAAAAAGACAAATAAAAATCAGTTAGAGAATCTAGGATTAAAGAAAAAATCCGAAGACCTACCAATACAAGGCGACCACTTGGTCTGATACACCCTGTCGACGTCCAAGACAGACGCCGAGTTGACACGGACGAAGAAGTATTTGTCCCACCACCTGGCGAATTTGACCGACGTATCCGACGTCAGCCTAAACCCGGTCTCCGCGGATCGACCAAGTACCGGGAAGCGAATGATTTTTGCTGACCCGCGTGATCTCGTCGAATAGCCGAAGGGTCATCTCAACCCCTAGATCCTCCGACGCCACCATCGCAGCCACGAAATTCCGAACGCACGGAGCGGTCAGCTGAGACATAGCGATCCTCCGCTCCTCGACGTAATCTACAAGAAGCCGAGGAAGAGGAAACCACAACCCCCCCGAAGTGAACATTTGTTCGTATAAACAGATGTACCCGGGCGGACAGTCCCAGGGCCTTTGACCTGGCTCCGGCACCAACAGCTCCAACGGATCGCTAGTCCCAGAAGGAGTTCGAATCTTACTGAGAGTACCCGAGAGCTTACTCTTAGACGGTCCGAAGACGTGAGTCACCCTCTTTATCTTCTTCGCCTTCGGCTTGGTAATAGGCTCAGACGCCGAAGCAGGGATCGCAACACTCTTGGCCGATAACTTAACCCTCTTCGACTTCGAGGAAGACTCAGGCGCCGGAGTAGACGCGTTAGATCCCGAACGAGCCACAGGATCGCTCGTACGATCGGTTGCCGAACCCACTGCAGGGGATATCCGTTCGCTCGGGACGACCGAACGCTTCGTCTTCTTGATAGCAGGGCGCAATGCCGAACCAGAAGGGGCCGAACTCGTTTTGTTCACAGCAGACATGGCAGATATCTAAAAATCTAGAGAGAGGCTGAAAGCAAAAATCTAGAGAGAGAAAATACCTTATGTTTGCGCAAGAGAATGAAATGAAGAAAGTAAACCTGAGGAAGGCCTTTTTATAGAGAAATGTGGAAAACGAAGGGACACCATCGAAGGGCGCGAAACGAACTTTCATCATTGCGATGACGTGGCATCTCGTTATTCGTCAAAAAAATGGCGCAGCTTCGACGACACGACTCCAAGATACGAAGCGACGGAAACCCATCATCACGATGACGTGGCATCCAGCGATTCGCCAAAGGGCGGCGCGCGCCCCCCAATGTGCCGCCAAGAAACTTTAAATAATTACACGATTCAGTGACGTGGCAACCTTTAACTCGGCAAAAAATGGTGCGCCTTTATGACATGACGTTCAACAAATTGACGTGGCACTCCGGTGACGTGGCATTTACCGAAGCGATCAATCGCCGAAGACAATCAAATCGCCGATGGTAACTCCTTGAATGCGCCTAAGGCCGATTTCTTTAGTTCGCCTCTCCCAAAAGCCGGCCGGGGAGGGACTAATGTTAAGGGTGGGCCCAAGCCCACTCGGGCCCGGCCCATTCCGAAGTCACCAAGAGAAGTCATTGGGCCTTAACCGAGTTCGGCCCAAAGGCTGCCGAGGCCAAGGCCCGGCCGAAGTCGAAAGCCCGGTGGAGAAGGCACGCGCAACGGCGACATCGGTACGGACCGCCAAGACCGACACGGTGACGTCCGTGCGGCGCGCGTGGCTCGAAGTGTCGGTGCGGACTGCGAGCACGAAGTCGGCCGAACCGGCATTTAATGCAAAGGCACGCTCGACAACCGCATTAAATGCAAAGGCGTGTTCGACAGAACAGCTTTCCGTATGTCGAGCATGCGCCGAAGCCGTCCCGCCAAAAGAGCAAAAACCCGCCAAGGATCAGAGACCTTCACTATAAATGAGGGTTCCGCTCATAAAGGATCCGAAATTTGGAGAGAGAATCGATAGAGAGAAACGGTAGAAATATACACTTTCACTTCGACATTGTATCGAACAATCATTCAATCAATAAACAAACGAACTCCGAGTTCTTAATCATATTTTACGTTCGGCGTTTTATAGTTTCACTTCGGCATTTATCCTTACTTTCACTTCGCGTTATCTCGTTCGTCCCCATTATCACTTAACGAGTTTTCCGACCCCACTTCTATTACAATCACCTCAGTTCGGTATCCTATCCGAACCCTGTTTTAACAAATTGCATGAATAGTAAAGATCCAAATTCGATTTATTTTTATAATTCAGTGCAAATCATTAGTGGGGTTAGTAGTATTTTTACCGTGAATTACGCTTGCTTGGTCGTCTTTTTATTTTATATTTTTTGGGATAGAATCAAATTTTTTTTTTTTGATAAAAATAGAATCAAATCTTGTTTTGTGTATCTTTATTATGATTCGTCTCTTTCTTTTTTATCGAGCGCCGTTTATTTTTTCTTGAAATTTCTCTTTTGTTTCTATCTGTCCTTGTTGTTACTAGCTTTTCGACAAGAATCTTCCCACTTGTTACAATAATACGACACAATTTAGATTCTCCCTTGCCCCTTTGTATTGACATCATTTACTAAATCGATTTTACTCTAGATTCATTGTAGTTATAGAAACAAGAAAACTAAAATATTCGACTACTAAGATTGTATAGTTAAAATGGTTTATGTACATTCAAATTAAAAAGTATAATAAGTCTCAAAAGAAAAACGAGGCTCCTTGAAATTGTATATATAAATCATAGCTAACATCTCAAACAAATGTATAACGATAACATTTCAAAAATGTAACATAAAAGCAAAAAAAAAACATTTTTTCTTTTAATCACTATATGCGGCGCCAAATGCAATGCGTAACTAACTATTAATAACAAAATAGTACTAGTAGTAAAAAAAAAAATCATTAGAAAAAGTAAAAAGTTAGATTAATCAGTTACTATATTTCAGGATATATTAATATCCATAAGGGCAATTTCGTAACTTAAATCAACAATCCTTCTCCACCGCATATAAAACTAAGACGAACCCAAAGCAGCTAACCGGGCAAGGCCACAAACACAGATTACCAACACACACAGAGACACTTATAAAGAGATCTAAGAGAATGGTGGCGGAGGTCTTGCCCAAGATCCCCGAAGCTCCACTCGTACTTGGACTCCAACCAGCAGCTCTTATCGATAACGTAGCTCCCGTCGATTGGTCTTTGCTCGATCAAATCCCCGGCGATCGCGGCGGCTCAATTCCCGTAAGCAATCGACTCTGTTTTCATCAATCCTTAGACTAAGTTCTGATTGAAATCGAATCTTGTCATGGAATCAGAATCATAGCTAAGTGATTGAATTCTTTGGATCTGGTTTTTATGGTTTTGTAAGGTGCAAAAGGATGAGTTAGAGCTCATATTAAAGGAGCTTAAGACACATATCAGTGCTTCTGCTCCGTTGAAGAAGATGGCTGGAGGAAGTGTGGCTAATACTGTTCGAGGATTGAGCGTTGGATTCGGTGTTCCCACGGGGATTATCGGCGCTTACGGAGACGATGAGCAAGGCCAGTTGTTTGTGAGCAATATGGGGTTTAGTGGCGTGAGTATCTCTCGCTTGAGGAAGAAGAAAGGATCCACTGCTCAGGTAAATTGTGGTTGTTTTCTTTGGGGAAAAGTGTTGGTTTTTGATATTTTGTATCTTGTAGTGTGTTTGTTTAGTCGATGACTCAGGTAATCGGACAATGCGGCCTTGTCTCTCTAGCGCCGTGAAAATCCAGGTTTGTTTATTTTTAATAGTGAATTTTTGGTGTTGTTGAGGAGAAAAGATGGTACAAGCTAACTCTCTCTCTCTCTTTCAGGCTGATGAATTGAGCAAAGAAGATTTCACAGGCTCTAAGGTTAAAGATAATCTCTTTTTGTCATGATGAAGTTACGGAGATTTGTTAAGACAATGTTGTTGACGGGTTTTCTTGTCGATATTTCTCTGTTACAGTGGCTAGTACTAAGATATGCAGTTCTGAATTTAGAAGTAATTCAAGCTGCCATTGGAATTGCAAAGCAAGAAGGTCTTTCTGTTTCGTTGGATTTAGCTAGTTTTGAGGTATATATCTTTGGAGCAACCAGGAAAATCAAACTCTTCTAGAAGTAGACATGATTTATGGATTAACAAGCGGTTTGTTTTAACATTTGAGATCTCACATTTTGAATAAAAAGAAACATTCTTCTTGACTAGATGGTCAGGAATTATAGATCAGAGCTTCGACAGCTTCTGGAGACTGGTAACATAGATCTTTGTTTTGCTAACGAAGACGAAGCAGCAGAGCTACTAAGGTGAATGATGTCTCTTTATCCCCTGCAGTGATCTCCTCGGGTTTTTTAACCCTCGTGTTCAAATCCATAAACTACTCTTAAGCTCTAGGTTGTGAGTTTCAGGGGTGAGCAAGACGCCAGCCCGGAGGCTGCTCTTGATTTCCTAAGCAGACATTGCAGATGGGCTGTAGTAACTTTAGCGTCTAAAGGTTGCATTGCAAAACATGATAAAGAGGTTTGTCTTTTTCGGAAAACATGATAAAGGGTCTAGCTTTACGTTTCACTTAGTGTTTACTATTTTCGCCTGCTTGATCAGGTGGTACAAGTACCAGCCATAGGAGAGACATTAGCAACTGACGCCACTGGAGCAGGTGATTTATTCGCAAGCGGGTTTCTCTACGGATTGATAAAGGGATTGTCTTTGGAAGAATGTTGCAAAGTTGGATCATGCAGTGGCGGATCAGTTATCCGCTCTCTCGGAGGAGAAGTGACCCCAGAAAATGTGCAGTGGATGCACAAACAGTTGCAGCTTAAGGACTTGCCTGTTCCCGTCATTCGCAACTGATTTGGCTTCAAATTTCAATCGATTGTTTCCTTTCGTGTTTGAGCTGCTCTTAAGCTTTATGTTGTTTGGAGAGACTCTTACAGCATTTTCTTAGAGCGAGTGCCTTTGTAGTATTACTTATTATGTCTCACTTTAAATTCATTACATATCGTGTTGTTTCCAAATTTAATTTAATGGGCCAAAAAGATTGTCGATTTTTGGACTAATGGGCCAAAATTATTAGTGTATTTTGGGCTTATAGACATTATACTGTTGGGTACATATATTTTGTCTTGTGGATTAATAACAACTCACATTATTTTATTTTTATTTCTTTTCCGTAAAACCACACATTTTATTCTCGAAGCAAATGAACATATTCTTTAATTAGAAAAAGTACCATACCATTTCATAATAGGCTACAAAGACATGTATAAATAAGAACATAGGTTATATAACTTGAATCAACCCATTCTAACGAGCGAAGCAATAACAATACCGTATCGAGGCGAGCTCACGTAGAAATACTCACCCACAATTTTCGCATACCTTTCGAAAAGTTCGTCCATCACATTTTTACCGAACGTAGGTTGTAACATTGGCTCGACCACGGCTCGTATGGTCTTAGCCACTCTTCTACCACTAGCTAAGGCTTCGGGCTTGGAATGTACTATGTCATAGCTATCTTCATTGATACTACCACCTTCCCAATCAATGGGATTTGCCTCAAGTCGATCTATCGAAAAAGAACCTTCTTTCTCTATCGCCATGTTTAATTCTTCGGAACTCGCGGCGTAGTAAGGAGCGTTGAATGCATCGATCTTCTCTTCTTCTATGATACCCTTTTACCATGAAAACGTAAAATAAGACACCTTTTAATTATACTTATCGAGTGTTAATTAACTCGATTGTGCTATGTTATCTATTATAAAGCCAAGATATTATTTTACTTCTAAAGCTTATACTTTTATCATCAAGAAAACAAATTCAAGAACTAATAAATAATTTTCTTAACAATGTTTTTTTTTTGGTAACAATTTTCTTAACAATGTTCGCCATTACCAAAAACTTTATATGGTATATATATACGGTATGTATGAAGTTTCCCTACATAAATTGACTAAATTAAATAATTTGGAAAAATTCTCAACAAATTTGGAAAAATAACAAATGGACCACATTACTAGTATGACTTAATTGGCCAAGTAACGTGCGATAGTCAGATCACAATATAAGCATATATGTGCCAAATATAACACTAAGAGACTATTTACATGTTGGTTCTAATAGAAGCTAAACATATATACAACACAACTATACCATACCTCTTTAGCCATGGACATAAGAGCTTGCGCTAAAAGTTCCCATTGATAGCAACTCTCTTCAGTTGTAGGATCCGTTGAACTTCTACCAATGAATGATAAAACCATTCGGCCTCCGTTGACCAACTCCTCGGATCTCGATTTTAAAAACACCGAAAAATCGGTTTGAAATTGAAGTGCATAAGCTTTATGTGTGGCTATAGGACTTGTCTTTGATATGTATATTTTCCCTTTGTTTTCTAAATCAGCTTTTATGACAATTCCATCTTCCTTTTCAATCTTACCACATGGAACCTTGTAATGTATATAGTATATAGATGATAATTTGCTATTGCAGATTTATATGTACTATTTAATTACCATAAAATGTGTGATATATATTTTGATGAAATTAAACGATTATTTGGACCACGTTGGTGTTTTCTTGTGTGTATGTGATGTGTGGACCACTAGGTTTTATTTTTCTTTGTGTTGGTTTCTTGAATAAGAAAGATTCCTACGCACTAAGTTTCGTTTTATAAAAGGTATATTACTTGCGTAAATATTTTTTTGGTATTAAATATTCTTTACGAAAAACTATCAACGATTATCATAATATATATATATATATATATCAAATTACTAATTAGAGAAAATTATTTTCTTAAAATATACATTTTAGCTAGTTAATAAACTTATATTGTAACTATGAGATCTATAATAATAGTATTTTAGATGATTTGATAGTTGGCAAATAACAAATTAATGGCATGCATATTAACCTTTTAAAATACTATTTTGTTTTTTTTAATATATGCATATATATAGAGAAACATAAAAACACACCTGAGACAACCAATGTAAACTAGAAGAAGAATGAACAAAGTGAAGACTCCGGCGAGGAAACAAACGTCCGTAGAAAGTTCCCGGAACCGCCGACACAAAACACCCAACTCCTCCTCCGCCTCCTCCGCCTCCTCCAAACCCTAAAATCTCCTCCTCCTTATGACCATTCTCTCTCTTATTAAACCGGTTGTAAAACTCAGGCAAAGAAGCAAAGATGTAGTTAAAGTCATTGCTAGGGAGGTCGTTGAGAGAGATTCTTAGCTCAGGCACCGTACGGTCCAAGTCAAGACACAAGTCTTGGATCGTGTCTATGATGTTGGATACGGACAAGAGACTGTTGGGACCTGAGGAACAGCCTAAGTCAGCGATTCCTATGCTTGAAACTTTTGAATTTCTCAACATTAGCTTCTTTAAAGCTTCGTCCATTACTCTTCTGCCTAGTGATATTATGTTGCTCTACGCATTGCACAAAACATTGTATCCGCTTTTCATTATATTTTAGTTTAAATTCGATATACATATAGAAAGTAGACTATTATGATTATGAATATGATTTGATATAAATATTTAACCTGAACAATGGAGTTTTTGGCATAACTTGTTTCACCGTTTCCTTTGTTCATGTGAAGAACTCGCATTACTTCCATTTTTTTCGTCTTTACGAGGTAGATCAATGTCTCTTTCTGAGGCAGAAGGTTAATGAAGATAATAAGTGATGTTGGGTTTGTATATATAATGAAACAGAGAGAGTAGTTCTATGATAGCCACATGCGTCTAATTAATGTGCTTTTACAAATATCATTTTTGTATAAAAGAAGAATATATTTTTTTATATATATATTTACATTTATATTTACATACTTTTACATTCGAACTTTTACATTCCAAGCCCAAAACCTCCTAGTTTAATAAGAAAAAAAGAAGGAATATTTCATAATGTCATATTTAATTGTATGATTTTCGATAATTACAATCTGAACATTATCCATAAGCTAAGAGAAACTGAATTAGGTAAGGTTTTTTTCGTGAAAATAACATAGTCCCAAGAAATGCATGCTTTGACAAAGTACTGTATAACGTAACAATATTGTTATAATATATGATATCTCTTGGATATGCATCGTAACGTTTTCTTTTAGTTAGGTCGCCACAAAAGTAGATCTTTCTTGTTATGGGAAATTAGGACTAATATGATGATGATGATAGTTTTAGGCCAAAACTGAATGTCTTACTCGATCGCATGTTAAATTTATATAATGTAGCTAGAATGGGTTAATTTTTGTCGTTTTAGAGTTTTTAAGGTAGGCAACAAAAAAAACAGATTAGGGCGCTTGTACTTTGTTTTGTATCAGCAACAATATAGTCTCATTTTTATTCATAATTAATTTATTACTGGGTTTATAATGTCAAAGAACCTATTATGTGATAAACACAAGATAGAAGCCTAAACTCAATACTTAAATAATTAAAATTGATATTAAGCTTTACGTTTGCATCAAATAAGAAGTTTTACGTATAACTCGGGCATCGCCGAAAAAATCGTACGTAGAGATAAATATTTAATCATTTTACTTCTCTATCAATAAAAGTTTAAAGAAATATTAGGCGGAATAAAGATCGGAATTAAAATATTATTTTCGCTTGGACCACGGTATATGGTTCGTAGACCATATTATTTCTAATTATTCCAAAAGGCAATTTGCTAGAGAACCATATTATTTTGTCACGTTTTTTTTATGTTCCACGATAAAGAGACGACGGTCTATGACTTTATAGAATTCAAGTATCCAAGAACGAATATGTAATATTACCGAAACTAAAATGAATATCGTATCATTTGACTATTTTAATTATTTTGGTTATCCTTCTCCATGAGTAATGCTTTTTTTGGTGATGTTGTTATTATATGGGATGTTATTAATATTTTTTGATAAAAATACTATATATATATATGGAATGTTGTTAAAGTGAAATATATACACTATTAGAAACCGAGAAACTATAGTAAAATGAAAGTAAACAAAGGAATTGTAGTGAACCACGTGGGTTTTGTTACCAAATAATTCTCTAACGCGAAAAAGTTGCCAAATGAGGTTAGTAATTTCACGTGAACATTATGCTTTACGTTCTGATGATTAGTCTCTTTTCTCTTTATATATAAATGCGATTAATTAATTTTAGAAGAATTCATAAAACTATACACTTTCAACCTTTTCTTCAAGATTTATATATTACGGTTAGTAATTTCTTTGCGTGAAGAATTTTGAAAACTCGAGTTATTGAGGGATCTAGACCCTATAGTACAAAATATCTTAATCATGAACCAAACTATTTTGCATAAAACAAAACGTCTCTTTCTTTGACTGTGTGGATATACAACAAAGGCATCACTCATCAAAAATCACGTTTTTGGTAACTATATACAAAACAATCTCTTCCACATTCGTCAAGTTTGGTTTAAACGTTTGTACAAATCTATTCAATTTCGACAGAGACTCAACATGACATAACTAATCATCTTGTTATGTCATAAATCATATATCAAGATTCGTTTCACATTTCACTCAAATTAGGTCGAGTCTAATTCAATGTATTACAACTTACAAGTACTCATATATAGCAAAAAAAAAGAATACTATTATACATGAATCCTTATTTTTAGGGAAGATTGTATAAATTTATCATATGCAAAAAAACTTAAAAGAGGGTAATAAACTGTACTTGAAACTTATGACTTAGTCCCTTGTTTGGTCATATAAACATGTGTATGGTCTATGAGTCTCCTTTCTTCTTAACATGCAAAAACATTTCTTTTTATATGATACCAAACTATACATTATACAATTCATGTCACTACTCAATTTCTGCTTTCATTCTTCTTTTACTTTTGAATACAGAATCCAATGTCACAAACACCAAATTATCCACACAACCTCAATAGTATCATACCACAATCAACAAAGGACTTATTAACAAGGAAATAGATCAAATAGAAAAATCAATGCACATGCATTTTCTTGATAATTACCTCGCAACCTTGACTTCTTTTTTAACAGCAGAACTTCTTTCTCTACATCATACCAACCATTAGAACATAGATACCAAAGTAGAAGGTAACCGAATATAGCTATGAAAGGAGACTAACTCGGTATTTAGCTTCCTCTTGCCTGTCTAGATAGCCTAAAAGTTCTTCTTGCCTCATTAAGGCGTCGTGTAACGCCTGCTCAAGACCGATATTTTGGTTATTACGAAGTTCGTAATGACTCATTATCAGCATCATTTTTTGGGTTTTATAATCAGAACATATAGTTTATATACCTTTTTGGTGGTTATGAGCTCTGCTTCTAGTGCATCCACGCGATAAACAGCAGTGTTCAGCAACTCCATTTGCTCGTGCGGCATCTCAGCTTTCCTCAAATGAAGTGTCTCTATCTGTTTCTCAAGATCACGCAGTCTGATTACAACAGAGCAAAGGATACCACTTTCTCTGACATTTGCACGAGAAGGCGAAGGAGGACGAGATTCCCTTGCAAGTCTTCCATCACACATCTCAGCTATAGTGCTTGACGAATTCAACTGCGAGTGTTCTTTAGTATGTAACAAGGCGAGAGAGGCGAGGAGTGTGAAAATGTTTATGAAGAGTATATTTAGCCACCTCCACATAAAACTAACCATTTCGATTTTACCCGAAATTGATGTAACTTGTAGACCTGCAACACATTTCATTTCGATTATCACATGCTTTATAAGTGTAAAGTTTTTGGTATTTCAAGTCTTACATTCGGAAGCGCTTGAAATCTCTCGAGGCTGCCAAGAAACATCGACAACTTTGTCCACCATTGGTACACAGTCTTCATACTCAGATAAAACATTAGGACTTGTTTTACCATTGGTCTTGACCTAAAATAAACATAATTCCAGGTCAGGTCTTGTATAAGTACTATGAACTTCCTATGTTTTTATGTCACATGTGTACATGAGAAGGCTTACATTTTCAGAAACAGGAGTTAACTTGGGTATATGATTGTTCATATTGGTTTTCGGTGAAGCCATCTCTTCCAATTCAGACCCTGACTCTGTTGTTGATGTGTCACTAGCTTTCACCTGAGTCAAGAGGAGATACTATTACAGGCTTACAAAAACTGTGTTCCAACTACGATTACGAAAAAGCCTTACCACAGAATAAGTAGGCTTATTAGATGGAGATATTTGGGAATCACTGCTTATGACAGAACCAGCATGCCTACAACATACACCACCACCGCGTCCCATCTGCATGAAGGATGATAAAAACATTATATGAACATACATCTATCCTTTAAGCATACATCATAACAAGAAACATAAAGAACAATGCAAAGACAGAAACTCTTTAGACCTTTAGTATCTCGGGGTCTTTCCACGGCCCTTTATCAGATCTCATACAACCTCCGTGATCTGCACAAGTGCAAGTACCACCTAGAAAATCTGGTAGCTGGCTGAACAAGTTCGAGATATTGTCAGATATTGTAAGAGATATGTAAGAAAACAGAACACTTAAAGACTCAAACCACCCTACTCTGCATCGATCATCTCAAGTAGTTTGTTCTGGTACTTGTTGCCAAGGACCTATTAAGATCAACATTGATGCAATCAAGTTAGTACTAATAGAAATGAAAAAAGTGGATATGTATAAACAACGGTGTGAGTTACATCTATCTTTGAGACGGTCTTTGGATCAAGAAACGATTTCACCGTGGCCCAAAGTAGCTTAAAACCAGGACCGGCATTGATGATGAACATACGGTGAAGTGTCTGCACACAAAAATATCAAAAACTATTAAACTAAGCTAAAAAAATGTCTTAAAAATTCAATGGCAATCAACATTACCTCAGGGTAGTTATCACTATCAATCTTCTGAAGCTGTGTTATAAGATCCCGCGCAGGTTTAGTAAAATTCTTAAAGCCCTGCAAACAAGTTTCAAAGCTTAAACGAAACTACACAAGAAAATATTTAATAGGCCTGAGTTAAAGAAGACAAGACAAGTACCACGCCTTGAACATCAAGAATAGTAGTGCTAGAGTCAATATGTCTCTTTGCAGCGATGCAGCAAGCAGGGAACTTGACGGTAACGGTTTTCTCAAACTCTTGAACATGATATCTTAAGTATCTATCCAACGTAGTGACTTGCATAAGCTTGTTGGCATCGACTCTTCCCAATCTCTCAATGTAAACAGGTCTCCCTTCTTTATCAACACCATGATACCCTTGAGGGTAGTACTTTAGTACTTGATCCAATTCAGGAAACTCGAAGTCCTAAAAGTGAAGAAATTATTCGTATGTTCGATATTTTGGCAGCGCGAATATATAAAACATAACAAACTCATTACCTCAAGTATGGTGTTAGTGCCAAAGTCTCTTCTCCATTGGATCATATTAGCCCACATTAACTTGGCTTTGGAAATATCAAACTTCCTCGCATACAAGAATCTACATATATAATTAAAGAAGACATTGTACTTGAAACAAAACAATAGTCTCTAACACACACAACATATATATATATATATATATATAAAAGCCTGAAAATGGTAATTACCTTAACATAATGTGGTAATCATCAAGCAATGGAGGTAACAAACCATCGGATAAAAGGGAATCTCGGAAATGAGAGACAAATCTCAACTCATCAGCGTCGTGAATGTCTTGGAATGTAAGAGATAGAGTCTTGTCGATGCTTCTACGACTACTACCACTATTGCTTGACCTTCTCCTACTCAGAGAATGTCTAAGTGAGTTCTTCTTCTTCTTCTTCTTATTCAAGATTCTGTTTCTAGTTTTCTTCTCATCATCTGCATCACTGTTGGAGAAACCTTCAAAACCTAAAGGGAACAAACATAATCACATAGTAAATAATATAATCCTCAAAAACCATATCAAAGATTTGTTAACATAAAAGAAAGTAAGGGCTTACAGGGTCTTGTGAATCGATCAAGAGAACCCGACATGATGAGTACTAAAGGATCCAACTTTGAAGAATAAAAACTTAGGATTCGAAACAGAGAGATGAATATTGAATGAAACGGTAGATGAAGAAGTAACTGAGGAGTTTTTTTATTATTATTATTTTTCTTGCAGTTATTTATTTATATATATTAAAAAGTTAAGGCGAATGTGAAATAAATGTTGGGAAGTAAATTTAAAGGTCGCCGGAAAATCTGAGGCGTAAATGTTTGACAGATTCGTATGACTGACTCTTCGCTTTGATTGTCCTCAACCATCAATGACACGTGGCGTTTAGCCGCTCATAATGTGAAACCTCTTGGCGGGAACTTGCTTCTAGATATTTTAGTTATAATTTAAAGTGTCAATTACTAAACTAACTCTTTTTTATTTGTTTATTACAGGAGAGACCCTACTTATTTTGTAACTAAAATATGACGTTATATTCCGTCTTACCCCCTATATGAGTCGGGAAAAAAATAGTTTTCGGTTTTGCTTGATTTTGGTAAATCTGCATAATTAATCAACTATATAAATCTACCTTTGTAATGTATGCAGATTTAATATTGTTGCAGATTTTTAATGTAAAGTTTTTGGAAAAAAACAATTTATCTTGCAGACTTTTATAAAAGTAGATTTATGTTGCATGTTTGTCCTTCTGTTAGTGCAGATTTATTTGCAAAAGTAGATTTATAATGCAAATTTATTGACTTTCATGTATGTTTTGCAGATTTATTGAAAAATGCAAGTTTGTTTTGCAGACTTAACAGAATTGCAGATTTGTTTAGTTGACTTATTTTCTTTGATTGCAGACATTTAAACAAAAATAGATTTGTTTTGCAGATTTTTGTACTTTTCCGTATGTTTTGCAGATTTATTGAAAAACGCAAGTTTGTTTTGCAGACTTAACAGAATTGCAGATTTGTTTAGTTGACTTGTTTGCTTTGATTGCAGACATTTTTAAAAATATAGATTTGTTTTGCAGATTTTTTGTCTTGCAGAGTTGTTATGCAGATTTATTAATTGGTAGATTTGTTTTGCAGAATTTTGGAGAGGAAAAATTTTAATGTTCATTTTTGACTAATTTCTTACATTTGTTTTTGGTAACAGATTTAAGTTGTAGATTTATATTGTAGATTTTCTTGGCGGAAGAATATTTAGGTAAACCTTATTTGTAGCTGATTTAATCCTTGAAAGTTAAAAATTAGATGACAATAACGTAACAAGAAAAACATATTATTACAAAAGCTGGAGATGGCTTACCGTGGAAATATTACAAAGCCGAATATTACATGGAAAAAATTTAAAACCATGACAACCAAAAAGATGTTACGTACCTGAATAGTAAAGAAAAAACACAACGTAGTGAAAGCATTTTTTACAAATATTAGACAAAACAAACCATTATTGTGTTCTTAACACATTCGGTGAAGTAGATGACGTAGCTCCACGCGAAGCAATGAAAACAAATATCAAGCTCTATGACGTGGTTTAGGCCACAAATTGGTCCGAAGCGATGAAGTTCATAAAAACAATACTTACCGAAAAGTCCATGGCCGGGAGTCCCCATGCGCGCGATCGGTTTTGCACTTTATTGGCTATGTTAACGGACTCTTGAATGTCTCCGACCTTGTGTAAAAACACGGTTGTACCCATGACCCCTTCGTCTAACTTGCCGCAACAAATAAGAAAAATTCCGGCTGCGACACGAGAATGTAGGCTCTCTCGCGCTGATAAACATAACATTTCTATGCATGTTTGAGAAGGGCCAGTTTGAGCTAAAAGTCGTAGTCCTTCGATGTATCGTGCCGTGTTGTTATTGTAACGTACATAGTCAAGAAAGAAATGACGATAGTTCGAACCTTCGTTGGCAAGCTCCGGTTTATCGAAAAACTCTTGAAGATCAACGACGCTTAAAACCTCCTCCGAGAAGACAATGTCTTTAAAGAATTTCCCCGCGGCGATGAATGGACCAAGGTTTCGAAAACTGTTTCGACCAACGGCTTGAACAATGTCAACAATTAGAGGGTATGGTATGTGAGCCATTGTTGTTATGGAAAAAAATAGAAATTGAGTGGTGAACAAAGGCAAACGAAAAAGTGAGAGGATGTTTTGTTTGCGATTTGAGGTGTATAAAAAGGATGAGGGTGGTAGGTTAAGATGTATTAAATTGAAATGACAGTCATTAATGAGATGCACAATTATAAAAACACAACCTAAAATAACATATCTACGTTTCGTCTTCTTATCTCTCCTCATTGCGACGTTGCATCTTCCTATCTCTCTATCAATATATAACCCTTCTCATAAAACCTAATCTCAAGAAAACATACATCATGTCTATTGTCCCACCATATACATCCAATTTCGCGAGCATGGTCAATGCCATACACAACATGCAAGATCGGGATAACCTCCCGCTTCTAAACCCTGGTCCGAATGTATGGTGTGACAAAACCACTGTTACGTGGTTTAGGTTTTTACATGATCTCTCCCAGGCGATCCCGGATATTCTTCGAGAGGGATGGGTCCATGCGTGGCCGACTTACCGCTTCATTCCCGATGATGTCAAGGGACGATGGTTTCTTAAACTAACTGTAAGCATAACCGATAATGTAATCTTATCGGATTTAGCTTTTTGTTTCTCTAACACTAATAAAAAAAATTTCTTCTTTTTATAGCGAAAATACGAGATGGGATCCGAGGCATAATTTGACGGTTTGGACACGGTTTAATCGTTGGCTAGAACGATTTTTCGTGATCATATGCGCACGTTGAAGAGGATATGGTTTCATGGCGGAGAAGAAGCTCGAAGGAATGACTACTAGAGTTTGGCTTGCTCGGTCGAACTGTTTGATGAGTTAGGACTCGATAATTTTCGGTATGGACAATGTAACTTTAGATAAATGTTTTCATAAGTAACATCTAGGCGATTCATAAGTAACATACGTGTTTCATATGTAATCTATTTTGTATGACACATTTATGGAAATTTCGTGGATGTAAACAAGTCTGCAATTGTACAACCCTACAAAACAAATCAACCAACCCCGTAACATAAATCGCAACCCTATAAATTAATCAACCCTACAAAACAAATCGCAAAAGGATAAACAAATCTACAACCCTATAAATGAAATCAATAATACAAATCTACAGATGTTAACAAGTACGCAACCATAGTAAACAAATTTACAACCCTACATAACAAATCTACCAACCTTCTAAATCAAATCGCAACCCTATAAATTAATCAACCCTACAAAACAAATGCGCAAAAGGATAAACAAATCTACAACCCTATAAATGAAATCATCAATACAAATCTACAAATGTTAACAAGCCTGCAACCTTAGTAAACAAATCTACAACCCTACATAACAAATCTACCAACCTTCTAAAACAAATCTGCAACCCAATAAATTAATCAACCCTATAAAACAAATCGCAAACCCTACAAAACAAATCGCAAAACGGTAAACAAATCTACAACCCTATAAATGAAATCATCAATACAAATCTACGGATGTAGACAAGTACGCAACAATAGTAAAAAAATCTGCGAACATAAACTTGTTTAAAGTTGAAATGTAGTACATAATCTGTTTAAAGTTGAAATGTAGTTCATCAAACTTAACATAAACATAAATTTTAAAGTTCATCAAACTTAAACCAACATCAATAAACTCAATCTGCCTCATCTAGTAGTTGTGGGACATAAATATCTCCATCTTCATCACGGAGAGGTGGAGGGTGACAGATCGTTCGTTTTGATGCTTCAGGAATTTCGTCAAAGATCTTCGCCGCATATCTCTGTCGGATTTGCAGAATCGTTGCATCGCTGAGACCATCAAAGCTCGTCCCCAAAGCAAGGCACTCAATGTATTTCAAAGTGAAGACACCACAATCTCCCGGCCTCATATTCTTTGGAACATTCTCCGTTTTCCTAAACACGTCGAACATCTCAATACGAGGTTGGCGATCTTTTTCTTCCAAGAAATTGTTAAGCATTAAGGGTATCAACTTCCGCAGGAACATACATTCTTCAACCAACTTTTCATCGTCACATGAGTTGGAATGAAGTCGTAGATATACAATTTTTCTTGGGCGATTAATATCCACTGCAACCCAATGGTCCTTCGTAATGTTCAATGGTACGTAGATATTATCAATATCATAAAACCACCTTTTGTTTGTCGGCGATGACGCGGGAACGACACCATTGAACAGCTGTTTGTACGTATTATCAAGTGGCCATGACAATTTGGAGCGTAAGGTAGAAAACCCCGCATAATCAATTTTCATCGTGGGAATTGACCAAGGACACATGAAGCAAATACGTGGATTGTAAGGAGAATCAGGACGCATGGATCTCCTACGGAACAATGTCATGCCCAACTCCATGTGCTGCAAATTTGAAAAAAAAAAATTTCCAGATGTAAACCCTACAAAACAAATCTACAACGCTACAAAACAAATCTACCACCCCTATAAAACAAATCTGCAATACGATAAAAAATCTGCAACCCTATAAATGTACAGATGTAATGTAAACAAATCTACAATAAGAGAATACAAATCAGCAACCCTACAAAACAAACCTCTAAAACAAATCTACATATGAAAAAGTATCATAGAAAACAAATCTACAAAACAAATCTACAAAGACGTTAAACAAATCGCAGGATGTAAACAAGTCGCAATCATAGAAACAAAATCTACAACCCTACAAAACAAATCTACCACCCTTGTAAAACAAAACTACAAAAGCGGTCCCAAGTTGGACCTTCCGAAATAGGAACTTCCATGTCACACCACAAATCCTTATGGTCACCCTCACAATCACCCGCAACCTCATAAGGATCTATGTTCATACCTGTGATGAAACCAAACTCAAGCAAAGACAACCTTATTGGTTGATCATCAACCAAACACCACATTTCTTTCGACTTATTAGTCACTAGCGGTGTGTGAGGAGGTAGTGGACCGTCTTAGGTGACCATATAAAGTTGCTTTCTGCTAGTTTCACAATGCAACCAAGCGGAGAGGTTTCTAGATAAGCCCAAACATCATCACCTAAATTCTCTTTCAACGACCCTATGTTAGCAAGCACACAATAGTGATTCATGCTTCTAACTTGCGCGGTGATTTACCATCACCATAGAGACGTGGAGGATAAGTCATCATAAATATCCCGCATCATAGAAAATCAATTTTAAGTACGCAATTACATCACAAAAAGTCGGCAAAAACATATTATATCAAGTCATAAGTACGCAAAATAAGTCTACAATAATAAGTAGATAAGTCGCGGTGACACCGCAAAATCACACAATACCGTTGCGGAAAGGGAGGAAGAACAAAAAAAAACCCACGAACCCAAATAATCAAAAAGATCGAATCGAATCGAACCTGAACCTGAAGTGGATCGATTACAAACAACAATGGTTAAGTGGTGAATATCAAGAACGTGAAGGTCGAACGACGGTGGCGAAGGTAAAGCGGCGAAGATCGAGAACGTAAACGAGAAGGCGAGCGGCGGTGGAGGCGAAGGCAAAGCGGCGGTGGTGGAGCCGAAGGCCAAGCGGCGGAGGCGAATGTGAAGTCGTGAACGGGAAGGTGCGGTCGAAAACGCGAATGTGAAGTCGCAAACGCCGAGGTGAAGTCGCAAACGCCGAGGTGAAGTCGCAAACGCGAAGGTACGCGTTATCGCCGGCGGTGGCTCGTGTTAGCCGGTGGCGGTCGTGCCTTTGCGTTATCGGCGGTGGTTAGGTTTAGGGACGGGAAACAACGGAGAAGAGAAGGAAAAATAAAAGTCGGGACTTTTTTTTAGGACGGGAAAGGAGAAGAAAACCTATATGTTTTTATTTTTTACCCTTTTTTATTGTTTACTAGTCCTCATATTCTTTAAATTTACAAAATAAACCAATCAACATGATAAAGAGTTTACTCAATAAGTTACACAAAATAAGTCGACAATGACACCGGTCAAATTTATAAGTACGCAATTAAAAGAATATGTCTACAAAATTTAACAAACAAGTACGCAATAATACAACCGTGCACACATATATGGACGGAGACAACGACGACGGCGGAGGGACGGACAACGACGACGGCGGAGGACGGAGATTTTGACGTCCAACGAATCTGTGTAACGAGAGATCGAGAGAGAACAAGGATTTAGAGCGACAAGATGACGAACTTTCGGCGAGAAAACGACGGATTTACGGCGAGAAGACGACGGATTTACGGCGAGAAGACGATTCGGTGAGAGAGACGACGGATTTTCGGCGAGAGACTATGAATTCTCGGCAAGAGAGACCAGGGATTTTCCTATACAGATACGACGTCGAGAGAGACGACTTCGAGAGACACGACGGCGAGAGATACGACGGCGAGAGACACTACGGCGAGAGAGACGCCGTCGAGAGACACGACGACGAGAGACACGACGGCAAGAGACACTACGGCGAGAGAGATAACGGCGAGACACCACGAGGAGAGACGAAGTTTAGGTTTTGTAGTTTAGGTAGACTTATTTTGTTGATTAATTTCCTTTGAAGAAAATAATTTGATAGCGATTACGTAATAAAATGTTGTGCGCTCGTGATATACGTCTTTTAACACAAAGTTTACAAGAAAGATTTGTAGGTCGTTTGAGTAATAAACAAATAAAAAAAGGTTAGTTTAAGTAATTTCCCTAAAAAAAGTAGGGTTTCATTACTATTCTACCTACCTATGGTTTCATTTAATGAAATAGGTATATAAAAACAATTTGATGTTTATAAAAGAAAAGGTATTTAATGGCCGCCTGAAAAGTTATCTTACTTTTAAGAATCGAGTCACAGATCCTATTGTCCAAATCAACGGTCTGATTTGCGCATTATTATTTCTTTATTTCTACCAAATTAATATTTTAATCGAAACCAAGGAAAACAAAAAGGGATATTATACAGTTGTGTGTGGACACAACATGTAGTGTAAGCGCATTGTCCCATGTACGAGAAACACCAGATTTATCCAAGTTTAATAATAACACTTTTTTAATTTTTAACTAATCATAACAAGAGTCAATAGTGGATTATTATTTGGTAAATAAATACCATTACGTAAAGAATCAATTTTTTTTTGTGCATTACACAAGTTAATTAATTAGTTTTGGTTAAGGTTACGAAAGTTATAATCTGAAACTACATTCAAAGTTGTAAATAATGGAACATATGTTAACGGCATTGAAATATTTATTATCTAAAGATTATACATATAAAAGTGAGCGTGCCACTGAAGGGTGTTCGTGGTTTACTTACCCTCCATATGAAAATTAAAATTTAGTCAATTTCAATAAAAAATTTATATACATGTATAACGTATATTATTTGATTGTTTTTATAACAATTGTATAATACCATGTGCATTGTATGCATGACACAATTGATTACCAACCTGCCAATGGATATCTTTTTCATCTTGGTTTGCCTCTCCTTCTCGGTTTTCTTCTCAACGTCATTCTCATACATTTTCCAGGCAAAGATAACGACCAGAGGTACCAGGATCCGCGAGAATGCATATGCCCCACCAACTTCGATGTAAGGACGCGGTGATCTCTCGCCGATAACCTTGTATGCAACGGACGGCTGCGAAATTCGAGTGGTCGTGGCGCCTATGGCGAAAGTGCGTTCTACTAGAGGACTCGGGTACTCAAGACTTATGTACATCCTTTGGCTAGCCATGGTGACAGAACAGTCATAGAGAATGCCTAAAGGATCTTTCGGTTCTCTCGGGTTAAATGTTGATTCCTCTTTGAAATAATCATGTCTTCTCGAGAAAATAAAACAACGCCTCATGGTGAACATGTTATCACCAAGCATCTTGCTCATCTCCACTCGGCGAATTCGGTTCACAAACTCGAATGTTTCGAAAGTATGTGCATGATCAAAGAGTTGTGTGCTTGCATGGAGCAACATTATAAACTTGCAATCTCCACCTGCGAAACAAAGTTAAAACATCAAAACAATGTATAAAACCAGTTACAATTTCATTGAGCTTACTCAAAGTGTCTTGAAGATTCGAGCATGATGAAAGTCTGTGGAGAAGTGCGGCTTCGTCGGAGACTTGACTTGGAAGCCATATCAATAAACCATAGATGATTTATGGCTCTTGCATTGTCTACGAGTTCATGTCCTTGCAATGTAACTCTCACCAAACTATACAACAAAAAGATATTTCCGAGCTCGTTCTTAGCACGGTATCCGGCGCCCAACACGTCCCAAGCTTCATCTTTGCTATGAACTTGTAGTTTAGTAAGTCCACCGGCTTCTTGAGTAAAGCTACCAATACCAAAAAGATGTTACACAAATGAGTAAATGATCCACGTAGCCATACTAACACTTAACAACATTTTGCATCAGAAACGTGAAAAAACTCATGTCATGCATCAAACTATTATTACTTTGTTTGTTTAATTCGGTCAATCTCTCTGTTTATAAAAACTATCAATAGTTTATTATTTCGTACATAGTTTGTACATTACTTTCTTCCTTTTCTCTTTGGCATGAATTGATAGTTTATTATTTTTTCAATTTGCTTTTTAATAATACGAAACTTTATGATGCGCGCTTATTGTTTTTCTTTGTTACAATGCGTTTTGCTGATTAAAGATTTTGAAATTTCTAAATCACTTTTGTAACAAACTTCTATATTTAAACATTAAAGCTTAGCTTACAAAACTTTTGCAAAAAAGGCCTAAATATATCTACATATAATCACTCGAGTCTCGATAGCAAAAATACGTCCTATATTATTATTATTATTTTCAAAAATGTGGTTATATAACACTACAAGGCGTTATTATATAACATAATTTTGTATGGATATTTATAAGTCACATAGATATTGTGTTTATAGCATGTAATTTTCTCTCCTAATATAATATTCCAAAAATCTATGTTTAAACTACCCAAATTTGCATTATAATAACTTTTATTGTTTGATAATGATAGTAGATATAAATCAATCACCGATTAGAATGGTTCCAAGATAACTTACAATAGAAAAGACCTTCTTAACTACTAATTTCTTCAATATATTTGTTTGGACACTCTTGAATTTTTAGAAAGTCTTTGTCATACTCTGAATTTTTTTACTATTAGCTAATTATAACTAGTTAATCAATTTACATGCAATGAATTAATTTATTATTTGCACTACGATAATAATTACATTAAAAAGGAGTGACCACTAAATTTAACCTTAATTTACTAAATAACTTTGGTATATATTAAATTGATCTATGGATGCGTATAACTCAATAATTATTAATCAAGTCATTTGGACTGAATATATCAATGATATATCAGTAATTTCCCTAATTTAAACTGTAACAAAAAAATTCGTCAAGTTAATTTTCCGTAGAACCTGATTTAATTTGTCTGCAATAATTTGTTTTAAAAAAATTAATATTTATTCGATATTGTAAAATCGGGTCCCTATAAAATCAAACAGAATCATAAAAAAAGAATTAAACGTGCGTTCCTACTACCTGTAATCCGGCTTGCGATGTACTAATTTGCAAAAACAGAACAAAAACAGATTTTCTGAAGTAGACTTAATTAAAATTAAAATACTAATTAATGTAAATAGATTAGGATATACTTACCGCTTATATACGGAAGATTAATGTAATTTCACGATCACACTACTTACATTTATTATTTTTTTTTCATTTGAAAATTCTACGTGCACAAGTGTAGATAGAGAAAAATATTCTCCAAGTCTCCCCATCATAAGAGATATGTCTTCTTCAACCACTTGATTTGATCACACCTTCTAACAATGGCTCATTTATTATTTACATTAATTTTTTATATATACAATATATTATATATAGACGTCTTCAAGCTGTCTGAAGCCATATTGATGAGCTTTTGGCTTTGCAACAAACATGTCATGTATATTTCCTTAATTTCCTTTTTGCTTGAAACTGGCCAAGCTTGTCTCTCCACTCAGCTTTATATTCATACATACATACATACAAACACAAACAAAATACATGACAAATTCAGTCTTTGATTCTTGACCCAAGTAACATGCATATCAAGGAACTTGCTCATACCAATTATTAAAGAAAGTCACATTATTATCACTGCACAATTTCAGATTTGGTGAATCTTTGATTCCTCAGGGTAGGATCAAGATATGTTATATAGAATTTATGTTGAAATAGACTAAGCTTACCTGCTTCATCATACCGTTCTTCATCAACAGCTTGCATCATGTTGCTTAATAGATCAAACTCTTTTGTATCAAGACAAGGCTGGCCATTTGGCCTATATAATGAAAATCATAAACTGTCAAATACTCAAGCAAAAAAAGGATCTTCAAAAGACTAACTTAACTAGTGTCATTAGAATTACCGGTCTAGTTCAGTGAATATTAATCCATCTGAAGCAGGTGTTTGCTTCGATAGCTTTCCAAACTCGATGACTCTCATTCCATCACTATAAGCTAGATACTTGTTCACTTGGATAGGTACCTAAAATGTGAGGATTCACACCATTTTTCAACAGTTGAATACGTATTTATATTCCGTTAAGATGATCTCAAGGAGAAACCTCTGTTTGATTTTTACTTTTCAAAGTAGAGAATTCTAGTATTTGGTTATGGTAAGATTGCTCTACCTTGCATCTGAAAGCAATATTTATTGCATCAGAAGGACGAAGATCGAAGCTGACGCAATCCGATTTATCACCCACCTGCAATCCCATTCAGAACAGCCTTAGTATCAAAAATGCAAATGAGATACTAATAGATAAAAGATTCTGAATTTCAATCAAAATTTGAAAACTTGAGTGGAAGATTCATTTGTAGGCCAGAATTTGCAAACCTTTGAAAGGTATAACTGGGCTAAATAGGCCTCGTGAACTCTTGTTGTGACTCTAACAAGCCTAACCTGCAGAAATGTTGGAACAGTCTTTCATATAAGAATCGTCTTTCATATAAGAATCTGTATTGCTAAAGGGAAAATAACAGAAAGAGAGAGGAGAAATGAACGGTAAGGCTTACCTCATAACCCATTTTGTCTATCATCTCCTTCACCACTTGGTACATAGTTGGTCTTGGCTACAATCAGTAACCAACAAAAATTCTATAAACCCTCACTTCATAACTCTTAACCGATTCAAACAGAAGCATAAACATTAATGCATTACAGAAACCTACTATTTGAGCATTTGTCATTGCTGCCATAAGTAGCACACTAGGCATCTCCACTGCAATAAGAAAAACCAAATAAAGGAAATTCAGGAACACATTTGAGACCACAACAATATAAGCTTGAAAACAAATTGAGCCGAGTTTCGACATCACATACAGACGATAATAGGAAGAAGAAGACCAGTTCCATCTTCCATTTTTAGCACAATAGCAGAGTGGGGAGCATAATTTGCAAGTTTCCCTCCCTGAGGATTGTTGTGGACGCATCGGAGTTGTCTCCCATCCCTCATCTTAACCATGAAACCATCTGCTCCACTCTTTACCTCAACTATATACAAAAACACACCAGGAAATACATACATCAGTGATTACAATCAACATACAGTCATATGGTTTAGTTACTAGTGATTACCAGCTTCAACTACACTAGAGTTGACATAATCATCATCGTTCTCGTTGAAATTCTCTGCGGTGCTTCCATTACCATCAGAATGTGAGCTAAAGAGACACTGTATACTTTTACACCTCCTAAAAGTGACGGTTGAAACCTTGGACTTGACATTCCTGGTCTGGTTACCCAAGAACTTGTTTCTGAGAAGAAACCTAGGTTTCGAAACAGAGCAGTTTACAAGTGAAACAGAGACGCCACTAGGGGAAACAATCGGTGCCTGAAGAGACCTCATCTTCCTTCTTTTGATTAAGAAGAACCCAGTGAAATTCAAAGGCCAAAAACTAAAACTTTTAGTGTCCTATAACATCATCTCTAAATCACAAACAAATCAAATATATATATATCAACGATCGGTGTATTATAGATCAAAGGAAGTGATTATATAAGCTAGTAGCTGAATCGATCAAAGGAAGTGATTATATAAAGTTTTTTGAATCTATGCGATCAAACTATAATCAAAGTAAATTAACAAAAAAACAAAAAAAAAAACTATAATCAAAGTAGCAGAGATAGTGAAATTTTTACCTAAAAGTTAATAGGATTCGATTGGATTAGATCAAAAGAAGAGTGAAGGACGTATCCTGCACAGACAGATCAACAAAGACCAAATAATAAGAGAGAGAAGAGAGAAACTCTGTCAATTATATCGACCAAAGTTTACGAATTTACCCTTTCTCAACCTTCTTGCGTATGCTTGTTAGCAATGTCGCGACAAAGGGTAAAGATGAGAATTTAGGTGTATTAGCAATGATGACGTCTAAGGTTACCTCGTAGAAAAATGACAAGTCATCAAATATCAGTCGCCGAATAAATTAAGCCTAAATATACGCCACGTGTCTGGCGCTTGTGTCAGGATCGTTATGGTCTGGACTCTGGATAAGGTTGTTCTGTTATGTTACTCTCTGACGAAAAACCGACATTAGATTAGTGGATTTAACAATTTGGGCTTTGGACCATTTCAGTATCTATTGGCCCAACTTTTTAAAAATCTTTAATGGCTCTAAAGAGAGTCCTCCTCCATGATACACTTCTCTTTCACCAGAAAGTTAACCTTCAAAACCATATAATATGTTAGTTGCTGTAAACAAAATTTATAATTGTGTCAACATTTTTTTACATACCTGTTTAGGTTCTGCTCTCAATAAGGGTTCTCCATCTTCTCTATTATGCTTTGCAATCCTGACTTGTAAGAAGGATATAGCAGTTTCACTTCTAGCTTCTTCTTCATCTTTTCGTTGTGAACTCGTTTTTCGCCTCTCAATGAATTCTCCTCCCTAGTTTCATACAGAAATGGTTTCGTTTCGATTTTCCTCTCCCACCGTTTTCCAATCAACTCCAGTGCATATGCAAACACCTCTTCTCTTGGAGCTGGATCATCATCAACTATGTTGTAGATCTCCCTGCGATAACGGTTCAATCATCAGCCTCAAAAAGATGATCATACATGATCTCACAAACTGAAAACAAAGAAGAAGAATATATATATACATATATACCCTGATGATGATGGCTTTTCAATGGCAGCTTGAAGAGCTTGGCAAATATCTTCAACATGGACTCTCGATGTGAATTTTCGGGACGCTCTTCTCCTTTGACCTTCAGACAAATGCTCCATCTTTAACAAGGTATCAATCGCACTGTTTTATCAAGAACATTCCATTTTGAGAATCAGTTTCAACGCCTTTATAGGCAATAACAGGCACAAGCAGAAGATGTAAACAACAACAACCTTCGGCCAGGTCCATAGATACCTCCAAGTCGAAGGACTTGAGTTGATACCCCAAGATCACGACCTAAGCTTAGCCATCCTTCCTCTGCAGCTAACCTCAGTTTGGCTGTCTGAGTTTTAGGATTTGGAGGGTGTCTGCAAGATTACGAAAGAATCATAAGCTTATTATGAAAAAAAGAGCTGCAATTTAGGAAACAAGAAACTTACTCTTCATTGACCCACGCACCACCATAATCTCCATATACACCTGCAAGAATCATCTTTTAACCAATTAAAACCAATAAAGAGATTGAACAGAAACAGAGGAAAAAATGCAAGTTCTTAAGCCTATGGCAAATGCAAAAAGCATCAATGTTAATGAGGAAAGGAAAAGGGAGAATACTTGTCGATGAGAGATAACAAAGCCATCGAAGATTCCCACTCGAAAGCGTGTCTCTGACAAGTTCTACATTCCGCAATATCTTTCGGAAACAATCAAAAGATAAGTTCTTTTTTCAGTTATGCAGAGATATCAAACACAAAATCAAATTAAGCTAACAATAAACGCTAATAGAAGAAAGGAAATAGTAGCGAAACCGGATCACCAATGTCAGCTAAAGGCGGGATGGAGACGAGAAGGTGAGTGTAATCTTTCACTGTTTCTAGCACATTCCATCTGATTAAAGAAGCAAAACAAAAAGAGTTTTGGAACTATATTCAAAGGATTATCACCATGAAAAAAATGAAGCAGACTAAAAAGCCCTCTTACTCAGGTGAATCTGCAGAAAATAGCTGAAGATTGATTCCTTTCTTCTCCCACACCTTCTTCTTTGATTCACTCCTACAAGTCCCTGAAACCATCCTATAAACCATAACCCATAAATGTTGATATATTCTTAAAGCTCAAAGTTCAAATAACAAAAGTGATAACACGCATACGATACCATCAGATATAGACCTAATCTCTGTGCAAATTGATTATAATCGGAGAAATAGGAAATAGAGAAGGAGAGTGATTGATATCATACCAGTGTGCCTCTTTGAGCTGATTCGCGAGAAAACCCCCGACGAATCCATTCCCGAGAATGAACATACGGTTCTGAGATTCTGAATCTGGTGCGCAGATTCGAGAGTCGCTGATCGATGACAATGGCCGGAAAGAGTTGATTCTCCTAAGATTTGAGAAAGAAAGTGGTGGTATCGGAGTATAACGGAAAGGAATCTCCGGCGATAAACTTGGTAGCTGAAAAATCTCCATTGAAAATCGGAGGACTGATAGTCCGAGCCCTTTTTGTAGTTGATGACGCTGATTCGCAGTGAAGAAGAGACTTTAGCGCAAACCAATCATAAACAAAACAACGCGAAGAAGATAGACGAGCTTGGTAATCGCTAGAGAGAATATCTAAGGAGATAGCGAAAAAAAAGAAGCGATTGTGAGTAGTGAGAAACATCTCTGTTACTCGGTTATATAGAGAAGAAAAAGATAAAGCTGATGTCATTTATATTAGTGCATCTCCAACCCATTATATATTTACCTTTAATCTCTATTATAGAGTAATATTTGCTCTAACCCATCTCTATTTCTTCCTCTAAACTAGAGATTGCTATTTTTTCCTTTATATATAGAAAATGTTATATTTTCCTCTATAAATAGAGACATACTTTTTTATTTGCATACTAGTCATTTACTTTCTCTTTTATATTAATTATAACTAAAATATATAAAATTGTCATTTTCTTTTATGTTTTAAAATCAAAATTATTTTAATTTTCAAAATAATCATTTAAATATTGTTATTATTATTACAAATAAATTATAAATATTAACTCAAAATTGAAATTATTATTTATAAAAGATAAATCATATAAAGTTTTATAATAAGACATAATCGATCATTTATGGGAAAAATACTCTAGCGGTGATAGTTAAATAAGTTATAATATTTTTTGTATTGGGTAATGTACTATTTTTATAATAAAGTTTTAAACTTAAATAATATAATAATTTTATGAATATCTTGCGAAAATTAAACTTAATTGGGTTAATTTGCAACTTTTATAAATAAAAGGTGTTATAGTAAAATGTAAATAGAATCTTTTATAGAATATTCTTTTATAGAGATAGAAATAGAAAAATACATTGGAGAAAAATAGAGGAAAATGCACTTCTATTATAGAGTTCCTCTATTTTAGAGATAGAGATAAAAAAATACATTGAAAATGTTCTTATTTGGCTAAAATATATATTTTCCTTTTTCTCTCCACCAGTTTCCTTTTTCCATTAATTTCCATTTTTCCTTTTTCCGACTAGTTTCCATTTTTTCCAAAATTTACTGTAGTTAAAAAAAGAGATTGTAGCTAATCAGTCGAGGCCAATGTCTGTAAAAAAAAGGCCCGGTTAGGAAAACGGCTTGTCTCTGATGATCCTCTTGTTTTTATTTGTATTAAACTAATCAATAAAACTCTGCGAGGAAATGTTTATTTTACAGGACACAATCTTCTTGTTTCTTTAGCTTTTTAGCCTTTTTTGTACATATTTCGCTTATAGAAAAACATTATTAAGTGGTAAGGAACTTAAATGCATATAGGGGCATGTTTATTTAGTTGTAACACTTTGATAGATGAACTGTAAGCCTCTGTCCAACCATACGAGGTTAGATGTCTTATTGTTTTGTCCCATAGAAGAGTCTCAATAGTCAGTAGAGGTTGAAACATGAAGTCTTGTTGTATTGAGGCTTATTGTCGCCAAGCCAGTGCTGCACATGAACTCCAATGGCGTCCAAGTGTGAGCTACTACGTCCATGTAACCCCAACACTTTTCCTTGTGTCGTTGTCGAATTGAAAAACGTCCCTGTCTCTTCACCATATGGACCATACTTGCCACGGCTCGTGTAGAATGTCAGAGACTTGACAACATTAGATCTGTCTGAATTGTTCAGATGTCCATAGTACCCCGAAACACAGTTGAGCGTCTCGTTCGGATACTCGAGTTTAATCTGCAAGAGAATTGATTGTGATCAACATTATTATATATGAATGGTTCAAAACCCAAAAGTTACCATCTAAGGAAGATGAATTGATTGTTGTTTACCCTGTGTGTGGTGACTCCATTGTTACCACCACCATGTTTAATGGACCAAACAGATTGTCCATTTCTATCGTACTCAACTTGTAGTGAGGAGATAGCATCATTCCCTCTTGTTACAAATATCTGCTTGATACCTGAAAATACTCCATCGTCCCACGGTTTACCTCCATAACCACCCCATGGTCCAGACCCAGTCGATGTTGGTTCTTTGACAACTCCACGCTCAACCTGTTAAGCTGCTGTTAGTGAGTTTAAACTAGATAAACTATTATAGTGATGGTTTAAAAGTTACCTCTTCGCCACGGCCATTTGCTGCAAGGACTAGCTTATTAGCCCACGGGGAGTTTTCTATTTCCATTACACCGGATTGATTATGAGGAACAATAGCATTGTGTGGAGATGGCTTAAGGGAACTTATCTTGCATTCCATAACATGAACACCAATGGAATCAAGAAACAAACCCTCTCTTCCGAGGAATCCAACGACTTTTCCCTCGTTGATTTTATGGGTAAAAGAAGGTCCTTGTTCTTCTCCAAAAGGTCCATGCTTTCCTTTGTTGGTGTGGAAAGTCAGTGACTTTATCACATTAGGTCCCATGTAGATCAATGGTCCATATGTTCCCGTTACATGTGTTAAAACCTCTGATGGGTAATCAAATACAATCTGCAAATTATATGAAAACCCAAAACAGAGAGACTGAGACATATGAAGTGTGGTTTAGCTTACAAAAACAAAGAAGGTTTCGAACTCACACCATATCATGTTTGAATCCTCCCCTGCCACCATGCTTGCTTCCCCACACAGCTTGTCCTCTAAAATCATAGCATACCTTCATCCACACGATCCCAACACTGCGCGACAAATTGATTTGTCTAATACCGGTATAAGTCCCATCGTCAAACATGATACCACCGATTCCACCCCATGGTCCATATGTTTTCGCACCACCTTCAGCTTTTGGCTTCAACTTCTCAGTATCTGTCACCAACTGATAAAAACAAATTTGGTGTCATTTGGTCAAAAACGGGTAAATATTCAATGGACCAGAGTGTATAACATAATATCCTGAAATCACCTTATGTTTGGTGATCTCAGCACCTGTGTGGCCTCGAGAGTCAAAGGAAGGCAAAGGTGAACCTTTCTGTTTGAGTGCAACAAGTATATCAAAGTTTTGGCCATGAATCACTGAGTACTCAAGGTTCTTATCACCATGATGGGTGTTGTGATGTGAGTGCAAAACAAGATTCGATAAAGGATTGTTCTCTTTAGGAATGTGTTGAATGTGAACACCAATAGCATCCAAATACCAACCACCCTTCCCATGGAACCCAATAATCTTGGTGTCTGATTTCGGCAAGGAGAAGTATGTACCTGACTCAACACCAAAAGGTCCATACTTTTTGCGGTTACTCTCAAAGGTAAGCGACCGGAGACAAAGATTTCCCCATACGTCAAAGCTACCATAGGTTCCTTGTACCGAAGTCAAATACTCATGAGGGTAATCAAGTTTGACCTAAACAACACAAGAACAATAGTGATCAATTTTTGAAACTAAGAGGATTACTTGAGAGATTTTCTTATTCTTACCGTATCAAACTTTGTGCCTCCTTTTCCTCCACGTTTCTCACCCCAAACTGAGCTACCTTTGTTGTCATACTCAACTTGGATGGAGTCTATGCCAGTACCATGGGCTATAACTATTTGCCTTACTGTGGTGAACATTCCATCATCCCAGGCATGACCACTTTGGCCTCCCCATGGACCAACTGATGCAGGTTTGCCTTCAACACTCTGCAGCAACACATCAAGTTAATCTCACATACTCAGAACTGCAATATCAGCTCTTCAAGTTAAAAAAAAATATATAGAAAAAACATGAAAAAACGAGGGTAAGCTTGCCAATACCATTCTCGAATTAGTATGATCTCTAAAGACTTAAACCGCTTAAACCAAGTGTGGGAAGCTCTAGTGAAGAGATAGTTGACTACTGCAAAACACAGACATTTGATGAGAATTTATGATGAATGAAAAGGTAACGTTAGTGGTTGGGGAATTTCTGGAAAATATCAAATCAATTTGTAGAATACACGTTTTCATAAGCAGCTAATTCTTGTTTCCACTATCAAGGGAAGTTATGGAAGAAAAAAACAGAATCATATTCTTCAAAGAATCGTAAGAATCATATCTCCTAAGATACAAAAACAAGCCTTCCTAATTGGTAGAGCTAATATTAGTAAAATCAGATTTCAAGGTACCAGTGGAGTTTAGGAGCTTTCAAACTTAAACTAAATATACTCAAGCCATAATAATGCTAACTTAATAATCTCTTAAACTACTGAAAAAATGAGAAAAATGCATTTCATGGTTATGTTGTTAGAAAAAAGACTGATCAAAATCAAGAGAAACCATACCTTAGTAGTTGGCTAATCACTCTACTAATAATCTTGACAAGAACAATCTCCATTCATAAAGTGGTGCAAGAATCTTGTGTCCTCACGCACTAATCACGGCAGACCATGTGTATAGGTTTCTATCACACATTGTATCACCTTAAGTGCATTGAGAAGGCACTTTGCATTTTTAGCATACATTCTCAACAGCTTAATCTCCACAAAGACATATGGTTATGTAAATGGGACTAATTGAAACTTTACACGACAAATAAGAGTGCTCGCACAAGAATTTACCTGAGGCCTCTCAATCAACACAAGAATCGATTTGTGCTGATCTGAAACCTAAACAATAATAGTGGTCGATGTAGGTATATATACAGAACAACAACAGATCACATAAGTAAAAGCCAATTAACCATATAATAAAATATTATAAAAACATGATTTTATAGTGCAAGACACAAACCAGTCAGAGATCACTTAGCTTCTACATTGTTCATAAGCTGTACTTAAGAAATAAAACTGGTCCTTATTATCACTATCATTGCCTCTTAACCATGTTTTAAGAAGTGGCAACACCAGTATGCTTTGCTATGATCGCATGAAGATCTTCCTTCTTGGCACCTACCATCTTTTCCACGACATTGCCGTCTTTGATGAACACAAAGGTCGGCATTGCCTCCACACCAAACTCTTGAGAAACACTCTGTGAAAAAGGACAAACAAATATAACATATATGTGCCACCTAAATCGAGAGATTTTGCAAGAAGAAAGTGTTGTTGTTTTGTGTTGACCTGAAGTTCATCGACGTCCACCTTGAAGAAGATGGCACTTGACATGAACTTCTTGGCCAAATCGGCGAAAACTGGAGCAATCATACGGCATGGTGGACACCATGAAGCAGTGAAATCTATCACAATCTGTTACACAAATGACATTGTTATACCAATCAGAATAGGATACTAATCTATAAACATCATATGACACTGAACACGACAAAACACACACACACTGAGTCAGTGAAAAAATTGAAAATATTAGAACCAGTGAAACAACACAATCAAATATCAAATACAGTTTTATGTAAATCAGAAGTTACACTAACAAAGAAACAAGTTTCACCAATCAAATCGATAAGCTTTTTCAGAGATATACATCGCAGATATATTGATCTCTGTTGAGATCTCCATGAAAACAATCAGTTTAAACCTAAATCGAAAACCTAGTCAAATCTCGGGCCAAACATAACCTAAAAGGCTGAAACCCTAATGTTTTCGTTGAAACGACGAACAGTAACGCTAATCACCCAACCTAAATCACCAAATCAAACAAGAAGAAAACGCAGAAACAAAAAAAATACAGAGAGACAGAGAGAGAGAGAGAGAATCGTCGTCACTGAAAGCTTAATGATTTCCTTAGTTATTCACAAAACATGATACATGGCTATATAGCCTTGACTGTTACAAAGAATCAGGAGAGGTTCCTTATAATCAGGAACCGTACAACAATATTAACAAATTCCTAAATTAGTGTAACAGAATATATTTACTATCTAACACCCTCCCTCAGTCTCGACGGCGGTAAGACGGTGAGGCTGGAACGGAATTCGTCATGTAACGAAGTCGGTAGGCCTTTTGTGAATATATCCGCGTATTGAAGTGAGGTTGGGACGTGAAGAACTCGGACCTCCCCGATAGCAACCTTGTCTCGCACGAAGTGGATATCCGGCTACTATGTGCTTGGTTCTTTGATGCTTAACGGGTTGGTGGAGAGGTAAACCGAACCAATATTATCACAGTAGACAATTGATGCACTCTTTATCGGGCGATGTGGCTACATCATGAGATTGCGGATCCAAGTGAGTTCGGCTACGGTGTTTGCTACTCCTTTATATTCGGCCTCGAACTTGACTGGCGGGAGTTGGTTGTCGTTTAGAGGACCGGGAGACCAAATTCGGGCCTAGGAACACACAATAACCGGACGTTGATCTTCGTGTCGGGGCAACCCGCCCGATCGGCGTCGGAGTAGGCGGTTAACGTGTCGATACGTCCCCGTACCATTTGTATGCCATGAGCCGGCGTCCCTTTGAGATATCGTATAATGCGTTTGAGAGCATGAAGATGTGGGACTCGTGGTGCATGCATGTACAAGCAAATCTGATGAACGGCATATGAAATGTCGGGTCTTGTCGAGGTTAAATGCCGAAGTGCACTGCGAGTTGTACATAGAACGTCGGATCTTTGAGTAAGTCACCATCATGGATCGAAAGCTTGGACTTTAGATCCACGGGAGTGGCAAGGGGCTTGCACTCCGTCATCCCGGCACGAGCAATGACATCTTCGCGTATTTGGACGAGACAAGAAGAGCCCTTTGTTATTGAATTCGCTTGATGCCCAAGAAATGATGTAATCGTCCCATATCGTCATCGGAAACGCCTGTCTTGAGTTTCGCTATGACTCGTTGGAGAAGTGTGGTCGTGGAAGGCGTGAGGAGAATATCGTCGACGTACAAGAGGAGATACGCAAAGTCTCTTCCGTTCCTGAAAATAAACAACGAAGTATCGGCTTTGCTTTGAACAAAGCCCATCAGTTTGAGAAAGGAAGAAAACTTGGAGTTCCAAGCACGTGGGGCTTGTTTCAAACCATAGATCGCCTTGTTGAGCTTGCAAACATAATTCGGTTTGCTTTTGTCAACAAATCCTGGTGGCTGGTGCATATAAACCGTCTCCTCTAAATCGCCTTGTAGAAAAGCGTTTTTGACGTCCAACTGATGTATTGGCCATTCCAAAGCAACACCAACATTGAGGACAGTCCGAATCGTCGCCGGTTTTACAACTGGACTGAACGTTTCTGTGAAATCGACTCCTTCCTCTTGCGATTTACCATTAGCCACCAGCCTCGCTTTATGTCTCGATAAGATCCCATCAGCATCATATTTATGCTTAAATAACCACATGGAGCGAACAATATTGACATTAGGAGGCCTAGGTACTAAATCCCAAGTCTTAGTCTTAATCATAGCACCATGTTCATCCGTCATTGCGGGATTCCAGTTCGGGTCGGACAAGGCATGAATATGGCTTCTAGGGATGGGAGATTTTGTCTTGGCGAGAAGAGAAAGGATTTGTTTGGGTTTAGAGATACCGGATTTTGATCGAGTGTGGATAGTGGACGGGGCTCTAAACATGGGATCGGGCCTAGTTGGACGGACTTGAGCTCTAGAAGGGATCCGTGGGGAGGCTGTGTTTCGAGAGGGAGTCTGAAGGATGGATTGAAAAATAGGAGAAGGCTCATCAGTGGTATCAAGAAAGTGATACGTATCGGAAGGTAAAGAGGAAACAGCTCCCGGGAACTTTTCTTCGTCAAAATAAACATGACGTGAGATAATGATCTTGTTGGTTTTCAAGTCCATGCAACGATAGCCTCGATGTTGTGAAGGATACCCAAGAAACAAGCATGGAGTTGTTCGAGGAGATAGTTTTGGAAGGTTTGAATGATTGAGATTGGGGAAGCACAAACAACCGAAGACACGGAGATGCTCATAAGATGGTTGTTGGTGAAAAAGACGCATGTGTGGGATTTGATTTTGGACGGCTTTGGAGGGAGTGATGTTGAGGATATGAACAACAGTATGAAGAGCCTCGACCCAAAAGGATTGTGGGAGGCGTGCCTGAAACAAGAGAGTCCGTACCGTATTGTTGATGGTACGAATCATTCTCTCGGACCGGCCATTCGCCGGGAGGTGTGTGGACACGAGAACCGGATTGAGATGCCACGAGAAACGCAATAACGATGGAATTCGGTGTTATTGAATTCTCCACCATTATCGCATTGAATGTTCTTTATCTTTGTGGAGAACGAGTCTCGACATAAGTTGTGAAGTGAAGGAATTTCGAGAGAACTTCACTCTTACGTCGAAGAGGATAAATCCACAAATAGTGAGTAAATTGATCAAGAAATAGAATGTAATAGCGTATGCCACTTAAGCTCAAAACCGGTGATGTCCATAAATCAGAGTGAATGATATCGAAAGGTTTGGAAACAAGCGATTGTGAAGAAAGAAAAGGCAATTTCAATGATTTACCAAGAAAGCAAGGTTCACAAGACGAAAGTTTTCCCTTATTACATAACGATGGATTTAAACGAAAAATAGAATGAAGCGAAGAGGAGTTGGAATGCCACTAGCCGCTTGTGCCAAAGATCGGGGGTAGCGGCTAACAAAGCTGTAGAAGCGAGCCTTTTTATTGATGTATCTTTGGAACGAATATAAGTCGCCGAGCTATCACATCGGAGAAGAGCCTTCCGAGTTTGAAGGTCCTTCACGGTAAAACCAAATGGGTCAAAATCCACTGAACACCAATTATCCGTAGTGAATTTGCGAACGAAATCAGATTTTTAACAATATCCGGTGTAACAAGAACATTGTTAAGCAAAGAGAGGTTTGGTGTGGGATCTAATCGAAGAGGACCCTATGGCTTGCCTTGGAATAGAAGAACCGTTTCCCACAATGACGAATCGAGGTGTTATGTTTAAGAGTAGATTGGAGTATACTGCGTTGGTGGCGAGATGAGACGACGCACGGAATCCATGAACCAATCGGCTCCGGCGGGTGTTGCTACGGACTCCGTTGTGTAGGCTTGAAACGGGTTAAACTCAACTAGATGTGCCTGCTGCTGTGGTGGAGCCGAAGCGATGAGGGAGCTTGTGGCCAACCTTGGTAGGCGCATCCAGTAAGGTGGTGGTGGCCAAAACGGTGGTGGAGCACCCCATGGATTCCGATTGGAGGAATTTGAGGAGTTCCCGCGTCCTCCTCTGTTATTACCTTTGCCACCACGGCGATTTCCCCTGTAATTGCCGTTGTTGCGTCCACGATTCGAACCACTGCGTTGCTGTTGCGGAGAGAATGCGGTGAGCGCAGTTGAGGAGGAAGGTGTGTCGGAGTTTGAAGGAACTGCACGGGTGGATTTCTTGAGTCGCTTCTCCTCCCACTCAAGCATCGTCTTTGCGGCGTCGAATGAAGGAAAAGGTTCCTTATGCTTGATAACATTTATAATGTTATCAAATTTCTCATTGAGCCCGTTTATGATGTACATAACGAGCGTGCGGTCCGTGACCGAGTGCCGACATTTGAGAGGAGAGCGCCCGTCGATTTCATCTTTTGACGGTACTCGGCGACGCCAAGGTCGCCAATTTCCAGAGTTCGGAGCTCGTTGTCGAGTTGAATGGCACGTGCTTCTCTCGTTGTTGCGGAATTGGTTCTCCACACGAAGCCGAGAGATCACGAGGCGTACCGCCGGGTTGGAAGGAAGAGCGGAAGAGCGGTTGAGCCATTGTTCCATAAAGCCGAGCTTGACGAGACCATCACGATTTCGCCGAGGCCTCGTCGTTAGGATTTCTTTGGCCGAGACGTGCCGTCGAGATGACCGTAAACCTCGTAGGCTTGGCAGTGCATCATGAGGAGCTCGCGCCAGGCGTCGTAATTATGCTCGTTCTCATCGAGCAAGATCGGGATCGGTTTTTGATGTTGTTGACGCCATAGCATCGCTCGGGATGGGGATCGGCGGCGGCCATTAATGGCGAGAGAAGGAAAGAAAGAAGAGAGAAAAGAAAAGAAAAGAAGAGAAGAGAAAAGGATCGAAACCAGAAGCTGCGATACCATGAAAGCTTAATGATTTCCTTAGTTATTCACAAAACATGATACATGGCTATATAGCCTTGACTGTTACAAAGAATCAGGAGAGGTTCCTTATAATCAGGAACCGTACAACAATATTAACAAATTCCTAAATTAGTGTAACAGAATATATTTACTATCTAACAGTCACCAGCTTGTTGGATTGTTTGGCGTTGTTGAGTTGTACGGTCCATACATCGTTCGTGTGGCAGCCGATAACTTGTCCTTCCTCTGCCGCCATTTTCTTCTCCCTTTGTATCGAATCTGAGCAGTGGTGGATTTTAACCAATATCTCCGATCACGCCTTTTTCTCTCTTCCGTTTTGTCAGTGAATAAGCGAGATTATAAACGAGGAGATACATATATTGACAGAGTTACCCCTGCATGTTTACTGTTATTACGAATTTGCCATCAAGCTGGGCTCATGCATGTACACAATATTAACAACATACGATACGGAACTGCTTCGCCTTTATGATTTTGTTTAAAAGATTTTCTTTCGAAGATATAAAAAAATGTTTTACAAGGCTTATGCGCCGTTAGGCCCATTAATAAACTTTAGTGAAAGTAAAAGCCTAAATAATTTGGCCCAATAGATATTTGTCATTGCCAGAGAGGAAGACTTTTGTTGTGCACACCAATGGAATCAAAGTATTCGAAAATTAGCTTTGTCATAAAAATACTGAAATGTCTACTGGGAATATAGTTTATAGTCACCAATACTAACAAGATGGTATAGGGTATGATTGGGTAACACATTGTGAGGGAGTTTAACTAGTCAAACGCGGCGATTGCGTTTAAGAAGAACGTGTATCAATTTTGTAAACTCTGGATTCTAAAGTAAAATAAGCACAAAAGGAGACGCGCATTTAAAGTATTTTAAGAGAGCTGCCAAAGATGGCACATTTGTTTGTCCTAGGCCTGGGCATACGTGTATTCGGTTCGGACCTAGGTTCGGGTCCTAACGGGTACAGGTTCCAACGGGTATACATAAATTGGACCCCATTTAAGTACCTGTAATGTTTCGGGTCGGGTACAGGTTCGGGTCCAATCGGTACAGGTTCGGGTCCAGGTTCTACCCAAAATACCCGAATTTTTACAGGTTTCTTTCGGGTACAGGTTCGGGTACAGGTTCGGATACAGGTTTCGGGTACATGTTTCGGGTATTTTTACCCAAAATTGTAAAAAACCTAAACTTAAAAAATAGATTGTCTAATTGTGTATCCAAAAACAAAAACCAAAGTTCAAACTTCAAAGTGAAAAACAAAGTAAACATCAAATTCAAAATGCAAAGTTCAAACTCAAAGTTACATAATATGAAATGTCTTGTACTCTTGAATCTTGTATTTTGGAAATTGTCATACTATTTCGTATATATACTATTTCGTAATTTTCTTAAATACATTCATTGACTAACAACCAAATCTTAACTCTTTAAGTCCGATTCTAACTATTAACAACAGCAACAAACAAACAAACAAACGAATGATGTGTATATTTCTGTCGACTAGACCGACCTTAAGATTTTGTTAAGACAGGGAAATAAAAATATCTAGTTTCACTTTTAATGGTTAATTAATAAAATAACACTTTTATTTGGAGAGGAAGCAACTTAGAAAGTTTAAACGACGACGCGTGGACTTAGACATGGGCTTACTTTATTGACCGTTACGCCGCCAAGTAGGCTTATCTTTGGCATTTATAAAACACTTCTCTTTCCATAATCTCAAAGGCCAAAACAATAAACATCATCCACTCAACAAAAAAAAAAATCAAATCTCCGACAATACATTCAAGTCAAAAATCTCTTAAGAACATCTCCAAGAATCATTCATGGCACATAATAATCAACCAATTTTTCAGACCAAGCCACAAGGTAATAACAACAATAACAACAAAAAACTTTAACCAATTTGATTATGTTCTTGATCTATTGCAAAAATCATTCTAATTTTTCCTCTCTCTCTCTATTACAGATATTTTTGTGCAAATACCAATAAACATCGAGCGTGATCCATCAACACTAACTAACCAAACCGGAAACTCGAACCAGAAACCAAACCATTGGCCAACGATTCTAATCTCGACCATCTTCGTCATCATAGGCCAATCCGTAGCTAGACTCCTCGAAAACTTCTATTACGACCAAATCAATCGTAGCGATTACAACGAAGCCCACCAAAACGACGGCGTATGGACACAATCTCTTCTCCAAACCGTAGCTTTCCCTCTCCTCCTCCTCCCTTTCATCATAACCACCAAGAAACAAAACCGACAACAACAACCTCCGATCAATTCCGACCAATTCCACTACAAGTCTTTAGCAATAATCTACATCTGCATCGGAATCATCATGTCCGTACAAGGGAGACTCTCCGCCATGGGCAAGCTCCAGATCCCTTTCGGTGTTTTCACTCTGATCTACATGACGCAGCTAATCTTCACGCCGATCTTCGCGCGTCTCATCAACAAAGTCAAATTCAACAGATGGGTCGTGATCTCTTCGGTTTTGGCTATAGCCACCGGAGCTTTGACCCTCTCCTCCGCTTTCGGCGGCGAGCCGGACGAGGCGGAGGAGAATTACGCGAGAGGCTCGTGGGCTGCTCTGTTCGCCGGACTCTGCTTCTCTCTCCTCCTCTGCAACATCCAAAACGTGTACGACAACTACATCTTCAAACGCACGGAATCGACCGCTAAAAAACCCATCTCCGCCGCAGTTTTCGAAGTCCTGGTCTTCTCCTCCCTCGTCGCTACGGTTATCTCCGTCGCGGGTCTTCTAATCGCCGGCGAGCAGCACGATCTGAAGAGGGAGATGAACGGATTCGCGAAAGGGAAAGGCGCTTACGTGATGGCAATGGTGGGTCAAGCCGTCTCGTGGCAGATCTACTGGGTCGGGATCGTGGGGCTCGTATTCTCCGTCTCGAGCGTGTTGTCGAACGTGATTAGTGTGATTACGTGGCCGATCGTGTCGGTGCTTGTGGTGATCTTCTTCAATTTCATGGACGACGAGTTCGATGTTTTGAAAGGTGTCTCCTTTATCACGGCCGCCTTGAGCGCCGCCGCGTATTTCTATAGGCTTCACAAAGAGAATCGTGATAGTTACTTGACAGCTTTTTAATATCAGTTTTACTACAATCTTTACAAAGAGAAATCGTTTATTTGTTTGTATGTATGTTTGTTAGTACTAAACGTATTGTTCAATTTAATTTTTATGATGTTTGGAAGTGTGTGAATATATGTACTATGTCATTTTCTTGAAAACTTGATTTATTTGAAAACCAAATCGTAAATCTAGTTTTTAATCAGTGAATATAAACCGAAAAATCAACCAAAACTTGTCTAATTATTATTAATTATTATTTGGAAAAATGTCAAAATATCATCAATTTTCAAAGTTTCTTCATTTTAATCATCAACTTTCAATTTTCGATTTAAATCTTCGGTTTTGCGTTGATTTTCCATAAAAATATCAAATTTATGTTGATTTATCAAATTTGATCCTAACATTTATTCGACTAACGGAGTCTTTAGTCAAGTCCGTTAAACCAGTCAACGTATAACAAAGTTGACTAACGACTTAAACGTTTGGACCAAATTGGATAAATCAACATAAGTTTGAGATTTTTATGGAAAATCAACGCAAAGTCGAAGATTTAAATAGAAAATTAAAAATTTACGATTAAAATAGAGATAATTTAAAAGTTAAAGATTTTTGTGGCATTTTTCCCAATTATCCCAATTATTATTGGTTAGATATTTTTGAGACAGGAGAATAATTCATAGACAAATCAACCCGGAATAATTCATATTATTGCATTATTGCAAGTGATGATGTAATAGTTTTTTTCTCTAGTGACAAATCAACGCGGAAAAGTCAAAAACGACGACAAGTAAGCTTCTCTTGCTTGTATATTATACACAACTTCTCCAAAATTCAGGTCTACTTCCAAACCATGGCTCAGAAGAATCAACCAACTTTACAGACCAAGACACAAGGTAAGCAAAAAAACAACAACTTAGCCCAAATTATTATCTTCTTGATTTAATTAGTCTTCTGCATAACATATTGATTCAAAATTTCTCAATCTTCCCCTATCTCTCTCTATAGCTTTAGCAGAAAATCTTGTGAAGAACAAAGAGCAAGATTCAACCACAGTCATGAACCTAGCCGAAAACTCGAACCGGAAACAAAATGCGACAACCATGATACTAGCGATGATCTTCATCTTTCTAGGTCAATCCATAGGTAAACTCCTAGAAGACTACTACTACCACCAAAACAATCCAAGAGATGACAACGGAGTTTGGGTTTGGTTTCGATATCTTTACCAAACCTTCGAATCACCTCTCAGTCTCCTCCCTTTCCTCATCCTAATCATAATATGAGCCAAGCAAAAGAGTCCACAACAACCTCCTATGACTTTCCACGGATTCCACTACAAAACCTTATCCGCGATCTACACTTGCATCGGAATCATCATGTCGGTTCAAGGAAGACTCTCAGCCATGGGGAAACTTGACATCTCATTCGGTGTTTTCACTCTGATCTACACAACGCAGCTCATCTTCGCACCGATATTCGCGCGTTTCATCAACAATATCGAAACCAAGCTTTGCCTCATCAAAAGCGCAAGTTATAGCTTCAAAAGCACGGAATCAACTACCGAAAAACCGAGCTTTGCCTCTGTTTTCGGATTAGTAATATGCTTCTTCCTTGTGGCCTTTATAACGCAGTTACAGCTGTATGCGAAAATATGTGCTAGTGAAGCCTTTTATACGAGCAAATATTGTGTCTACTTCACAAAGCTCTCTGAGTATCTGTTTCAATAAAATGCTGAAAGTGGTTATATATAAATGTAATGGTAAAATCTTTTGTTATTTCAATTCTAAATTCACCTGACATAATTTTCTTACAAGCACTACTGCATTAGACCATCTTTATCGGTATAGAACTAAGTTTTACAATTTTTTTATTTTTTTATTTTTTTGGATTTTTTCTGATTTAAAATAATAATAATAATTCAAAAGTGACCACTCGCGGGCCGCCACGTGTCAGTGGAACCCGCGTATTAGAATCATCTCTTATATAAGAGACACAAGAGACAGATTTTAAATAAAGAAGTGGGACCCACCGTAAGAACCTTGCTTAAATCCATCGATAATGATGGTCTTAGCTATAGTGACTTTTCACAAAACAGCTGGCTAAGATTAGGTAATGTAATACAGCTTCAAAGATGTTCAATAACTCAGCAACAACTATCTCCATACCTTATAGCTGAGGAAATTTCAAAAGATTACTAATTTAACTGAGAAAAAATTGACATTTAAAACTCTATGAGTACAGATAGCTTTATAAATTGATTCGACTCGTTTGTTTTAACATATTTGGTCAAAAGCCCAATATGGCTTTTATTATTTACGTATAATAAAGTTTAATGCCTTATGCCATGCCCGTTTATTTAACATATCATGGGTCTTTTTTTATATATTTGTTTTAGTGATGATACGATTTAGGGAGGGTAATACATCTTATATTATTAATATAGTGATGATAGAAAAAATGAGTGTAAAAATGACACGAGTCATCATCTTAAAAATTCATAAGAACCCAAAATAAAAAGTTCAAATTTATCAAAAAGTATCTTAAATTGGCATAATAAATGGATAATATATTTAAAAAATGTTGAAAAACTCATAAAATATAGAAAATATAATATTAACTTTTTTATAAGAAATACAATTTTATCATTTCTAATAGATCTCCTTAATATTTAAATGTTATATTCTATCATATTGAGTTCAAAATAATGATAAAACATATTGTTCATTTATAAATAAAATTATTATACTGTAAAATTGTATTTAACATCAAAATTCATGTCAAATGACCAAACTTGAACACATAATTTACCCGACTCATCGGTTGAACCACCGGTTCCTAAAATTTGAGCAAAGAATTTTCGGATAAATTTAGACATGAAAGAGTGATTAAACCTTCATAGACAATATGTTTAAAATATATAAAAAGCCAACGAAAAACATAATTTTATAATTTTTCAAATAATTGTATGTTATATTCTCGCACAAAAGAATGATAAAACATATGGTTCATTTATAAATAACAATATTATTTTGTAAAATTGTATTAAACATCAAAATGACAAAACTTGAACACAAAATTGACTCGAGCCCCCGAAAATTCAGTGGTTTTATCCGAGGTTTTTATAGTCCAAGTTTTATGACAAATATAGACCGGATTGACATACTTTTCATTGTTAAACGAGTCATATCATGGTTTCAAAACACTAAGTAGTTATTATTTTTTAATGATAAATAGTAAGTTATACGTAATGGTAAATATTCAACATCGAAATGGCAATGATAATCTTTTTCGATGATAAATACTAAAATAGTAATAGTAATAAATTTTTGTAAATAAAACATTATAAAAACCAAAATACAATATATTTTGTATATATACTTCAAATTTAAACTCCGCTTTTAACGCGAATCACATAAGATCCAAATTCTTTTTATCTCATTTTATACTACACATTGTTTTTACCAATAAACATTTCTTTTTCTATTACGTAAATTTTTGTCCCGCGCTTGGCGCGGGTAACTTCCTAGTAAATAAAATAATGTACAAAAAAACAAATGGTTTGTTAACTTCTGAAGTTGTGATTGTTATTCTACTGTTTTAATTCTGCAGAAATTGGATTGGTCACTGGGCACAAACAACATAAAAAGTCTTTTAGACAATGTAACACGAAACCTATTTAAGTGTCCTGTTTAGATCCGGCAAGCAAACGGATATACTGGGAAAAGGCAACTTTGAGTTCAACACCAGCTCAGAAAAGCTAAATCCGCCTATCAATACCCAAACCATATATTTTATATACATTTTACATATTTATTTTTAAACTCATTGATTAAAAAAAACTTATATATGTCGATCTCATGGAGAAGATCAAAACTTAAAAAGAGGAATTAAACAGAAGATTAGATATGAAAAACTGAGATTAACAATAATTAATCAAATCTCTCCTTCCTCGAGAACGTTGTGTACGATATATATGCATGTTACGCACAAATGACAAACCCTAGAGCTATAGGTACGAAGGTCACCATATTAGCCGACAACAATTAAAACCTATCGAATTAAATCATTTTAGTAGTACGCGTACTTCTCCACCAAAATATAATTATAAGAGTATCAATAATTAATCACAAACGTTTTTACAAAAGATTAATATAAACATCTAACAAAGTATCAATAATATTCTCAATTAGACGTAGGAGGTGCAAAGTAAGGCGTACCAGCGGCGACAAAAGCGTTTAACGGAGCCTTCATCGCCACGGCAGTGTAAACCAAAGAAGTGTCAACGGATCCGTTATGACGACTATTACCGGCGGTGGAGGCTAAGAGGTTAAGTTGGTCATTATCTGATGACGGGCCTTGGTCATAGAGGATGCCTTTGAACACGTGTCCTCCAATGCTCACCGTCGTTTGATATGCGTAATCTTCTTCGTCTTCGTCGTTGATTGAGCTAACTTTCATACACCGGAACACGGCAGGTAAATTTATCTCTGCCGGTAAGTGACTTGTACTCTCTAACCCTAATTTCATTTGAAAGTCAAGAATTACTACAATATTTTAACAAACCCTACGGATATAATTCTTGGTTCTTGAATCATATTAATCAAATAAACTAAAACCAAAACATCGTAATTAAACCATATACCAAACATTGACTATTTATTAATAAGTGAAAAATAGCAAGACCATTCATAGTGGGTTTAAGTATAGTCTCATGAAGTAGATTAAACCCTTTTTCTATTGTCGAGTTTACTCAAAAACAGTGGAAAAAAGAATCAAAATCAAAACAAATATTAAGAAGAAAAAAAGCAACAAAATCCGGTGAACAAATACATCCACTCACACTAAAATAAAATTCGAAAAAATCACAAAAACCCCCCACCAAATATGATTAATAATAAAATCTAGGTTAATAATTTAAAAACGTACGTAAATATACCTGAATTAGAGCTAGCGTTAACCACACGAGTGCAAGCAACATTAGAGCCACCACCATGACCATCTTCATCATCACCACAAGAACCATGATCCTCTCTTATCCTTTTACCTGAAAAATTAGCTAGCTGGTGAGTTTGTCTCTCGCGGCGTTTAGCAGCCGACACCCACGTGCTCTTCACGTGAGTTTGGCAATCAAACCCTCTGCTCTTACAACAAGTACGACATCTCATATAAGTACAATCTTTCTTGGCTTGGTTCCCACAGTCTTGACAATTCATGCTAATTCCTTGCCTCGTCGTTGTTACCGTATGATGATCGGATCCCACGTTAAAGTACAAACTCCGGTTACTACTCCGGTTATTGCTACTACTTGGTACCATACCAAAAGAGTAAAGGTTTGTTGGTGGAGACGCATGATGATGACTTTGTCGTTGTTGTTGAAAATATTGAGGTGGCCAAATCTCAAAACCCTTGTTATTGTTGTTGTTGTTGTTATTGTAGATCTCGTCTTTGTATAGATAAAGATAGTTGTTGTTGCTCTTGTCTTCATTAAGATTCTTGTCTTGATGACTATGATGTTCTTGTTTGTTGTTGTTATCTCTCCCTCCTAGGTAGAACAAGTCAGCCATTTCTTGATTTCTTCTACTTCCACATCACAAAACAAGACACCAAGGAAAGATGTAGAGAATTTAATTATGAGACTATTTTGGGGATTAGTGAATAAACTAGACTTAGGGATTAGAGTTTTACCTTCTTGTTTTTTTCTTTGCTCTCTCTCGCTCTCTTGGCTTATTCTAAGTTGTAGACTTGTAAAGATGTGTATAATAATTTGAAAAAAGGAGCAGATGAAGAGAGAGAGAGAGAGAGAGAGAGAGAGAGAGAGAGAGAGAGAGAGAGAGAGAGAGAGAGAGAGAGAGAGAGAGAGAGAGAGAGAGAGAGAGAGAGAGAGAGAGAGAGAGAGAGAGAGTAATTAAAGATGGTGAGGAAATTTAGAAATTGCTGCAAACGCCGCCAAGGTTTATTGCTTATTTTCTCTGATCAAAGTCATTTAAGACAATACTGATGAATTAACTCTCTCTCTCTCTATCTCTGTCTCTTTCATCAAGAACTCAAGTGATTTACTTCTTCAGCTGATTTTCTCTGCGGAGAGAGAGAGGGAGAGTAAAGAGATTGAGAGTACTATGAAGATCTTCTTCTTATATGGGGAACACTTTATCTACAGTTGTCTCCCAGTTTCAACGAATCCCCATCACAATAAATATCAATATATATATATATATATGCATTTTATATTTATTTATTTTGACAAGTTCAATTTCGCTTATAATATACAAATATACTATTTTGTCGAAAGTTAAAAGTCTACTAGGTCACGAGTAATAATTATCGTAATTGAAAATATTAACAAGTGCTATGAAAATGGGTCAAACAAAAAATTAATATATATATATATATATATATATATATATATATATATATAAATGTGCATTTTAATGAATGTTTGCGCGCCAGCGAACCCTAAATATAGTCTTTAGGTCACGAGTAATAATTATCAAGTAACGGATATGGATAGGATTCTCCTACCAAACTACATTGAAATAGAAAAATTGTTAAACTAATCGCATTCAAACAAAACATATATTCGCTCTAAATCCGTGAGTTTAGTGCTTCTTTAAATCAAATAATCCATGGCAATATCATATATAAGGTTAACACAACCACTTTTTAATCAGCGAAAGAGACCAAACAAGCAAATCCAAACGGGGTATACTTTTTATTCACATGGAAAAACGTGATTTAGCGGCGTGGTTTAATGTTAATTAATTTAGAGTTACATGATAAAAGACCCATCAGAATATTTTATTAATTTCCACATTTCTTGGTGACCATTAATAGTTTTTTTGGCTAAAAGCTAAGTGATAATTATGCTCTTTCCGCCTCAAATGGCTTTTTTGTCTCGTTGAATAAAGGAAGGAATTGACTTAAAGGTTTATAGATAATGTATATTTATATGTAAATATACATGCAACACTTAATTAGCATAGTGATCTCAATTAATTAACACTTCTAAACTATTTTGGGAGTTTAGGGTTTAAGAATCATTGGCAAGATTATAAAAACATGAATATGAATGAAAGAGAGAAAACCATAATTAAAATGAGATATAACTATAGCCTATACTAAAATTACTCTCTCTCTAATATATATAAATATATTTATATTTACAATCATATCGTATGGTTGTATAGGTGAGAGAAGTAAAAGTAGAAAAAGGAAATAAGAAGGGCTAGTTCTGAAACCCTAGATGAAAAAGCAAATGTCCCAATAGTAGAAACAGTGCCATAATATCACGAGACTCAAACTCATTTTAAAACCTACTTTCTCTTCTCACTTCTTCTTCTATTATAGTATATAGTGTTTGTATACAGGTTTAGTAATGAGTGTATAGGATAGTATTAATCTTGGATTAATATTTTTTGGTTTAGTATGTACAAGTGTATATATATTGTGTCTTGTACATTGAATTAATTAATGAGAATACATATATTTCACTCACATGGTATCAGAGCATGTGTATATGTTTTCTCTCCCGCTGCTAACTAACTTTTCCGTCGCTAACCGTCGTTGACCGCCGTGCACCGCCGGAAAATTCTTCTTCTCCGATCAATCCATTCCGATTAATCGCATCGTCTTCTTCTGCTCTATCTCCTCCTTCATTCAAATTCAGATTTCATCAGATATCTATCAAGATCTGAGCTGATTTTGTTATCAAAATGGGAAAGAGAAATTGCAAATCCACATATCGCAGATCTACTTCCGATTCACCGGAACCTCCTACTTCGATGTCTCCGAGCAATCAAGGCAGAGCCACAGGCTCGAATCCTCCTCGTAATGCTTCATTGACACCGGATCTCATGGATCTTCATCGATCTCATCAAGCTATACCTCCGCGATTCGAAATCTCATTGGCTCCTGACAATATACACTCGCCGTATCATGTACACAGTTCTGATCATCCAGGTTTAGTCCTCTCAGCTCAACCTCTAGATGGTAGTAACTATGGTATATGGATGATAGCGATGACTACTAGTCTAGAAGCAAAGAATAAGATGGGATTTCTAGATGGATCTATAGCTAAACCTGATGATACTGATCCGTATTATAAGATTTGATGTAGATGCAATAGTATGGTCAAATCATGGTTGTTGAATAGCGTCTCTAAACAGATCTATATGAGCATTCTTTATATCAAGCATGTCGCTGATATTTGGAAAGACTTATATACTCGCTTTCACAAATCAAACCTACCACGACTATACAAGTTGCGTCACCAGATACACGCTCTTAGACAAGGAAGCATGGACTTATCTTCTTATCACACTCAAATTCAGGCTTTGTGGGAGGAATTATCAAGTACTCAAGTCACAGGACATACTGTTGAAGAACTTATAACAGAGAAAGAGACCAACCGTATCATTGACTTCCTTATGGGACTCAATGATAGCTATGAGAATATCAGAAGCAGAATCCTGATGAAGAAAAATCTTCCAACATTGTCAGAAATTTATAATCTATTGGATCAAGAAGATAGTCATAAAACTGCAACAAATTATGTGACAGATGAGATCACATCTTCAGTTTTTCAAGTTTTCCAGCAGAATGTGTCTACACCTCAACCTCTACAACAGAACAACATTGGTAATCAATTTCAAAAGAAGGACAAACCAATGCGCACTTTCTGTGGTAGAATTGGACATCTTGTTGATAAATGTTACAAGAAATATGGCTATCCAAATGGTTCCAAGCTCAAGTCAAAGGCTGATAAACCAATATCTGCAATGGCTAATATCACCATGGATAAAGATTCTGATGAAATCTCTGCTGAACTCTCCACTTCTCAGATTCAACAGCTGGTATCTTTCCTCAGCAACAAGCTTCATCCACCAAACTCCATCACACCACCAGAAGTCCACTCTGTCTCTGTTTCTGAACCTTCATCTTCTTTAACCAATGGCCCAATTCCTGGTAATTTTTACCCCTCTATCCTCTGTTCTTTTACAGGAATTGATAGGCCTTATGTCTGTTCTGTTGATAGCAATCTATCTGCTATCAATGCTTGGGTGATAGATTCAGGAGCAACCAATCATATTTCTCATGATCAAACCTCCTTTTCTGATTTCAAAACACTTCCAAACACTACTGTCACTTTGCCTAATGGGATTCTTGTGAGCATTGTTGGTATAGGATCAATAAGTCTGGGTAGTAATATAATTCTTAAAGATGTATTATATATTCCTCAGTTCAAGTTTAATCTCCTCAGTGTCAGTTGCTTGACCAAAAGTCTTAAGTGTCGGGTATGGTTTGATGATGTTTCTTGTGGTATTCAGGGTCTTACTCAGGAATTAATGATTGGGATGGGTAGACAAGTGGCTAATCTCTACTTCTTGGACATAGAGTCTATTGCTTTAAGAGGTACAAAATCATCTTTCATTCTGTCTAGTGTCTCTAATCATGACTTGTGGCATAAGAGATTAGGTCACCCTTCAATGTTTAAACTAGATTCTATTCATGACATTTTATCCTTACCTAAAAATAAGAATCTTACAGATTATCATTGTAAAGTCTGTCATTATTCTAAACAAAAACATCTCCCTTTCATTTCTAAAAATAATGTTTCAGAAAATCCTTTTGATCTTATACACATTGACACTTGGGGACCTTTTTCCACTACTACACATGATGGTTTTAGGTATTTCTTAACCATTGTTGATGATGCAACAAGAACCACTTGGGTTTATTTACTGAAACAAAAGTCTGATGTCTTGCATGTTTTCCCCAGCTTCTTAGAAATGGTAGAGACACAGTTTAAGACTAGAGTTAAAGGGGTTAGATCTGACAATGCTCCAGAATTAAACTTCACTTCTCTTTACAAAGCTAAAGGCATTCTTCCATTTCATTCATGTCCTGAAACACCACAACAGAATTCTGTTGTTGAAAGGAAACATCAACACATTCTCAATGTGGCTAGATCCCTTTTCTTCCAATCTCATATTCCTCTGTCTTTCTGGGGTGACTGTATCCTCACTGCAGTTTACTTGATTAATCGTCTTCCTGCTCCAATTCTTGATAATAAAAGTCCTTATGAAGCTCTAACAAAGAAACTTCCTGATTACACTCAAATAAAAGTCTTTGGTTGTCTCTGTTATGCTTCTACATCACCCAAAAGCAGACATAAGTTTGATCCCCGAGCTAGAGCATGTGTATTCTTAGGATATCCTTCAGGATATAAAGGATACAAACTCTTAGATCTGGAAACCAATGTCATAAGTATCTCTAGACATGTGGTTTTCCATGAAGAGCTCTTTCCTTTTGTAAAACCAGATCTTTCTCAAGAAGATAAAGTTTTTTTTCCTGATCTGGATTTACCATCTCCTGTGTTTACTCCTAATCCTGGTGAGAATACTTCTGTATTACCACCTTCTGTAGAGCCTGAACCTTCTGTTCTGCCTACACAAGATGTCACTGAATCTTCTATTCAAACATCACACAGGAAGAATATAAACAAAAAGCCTGCTTATCTTCAAGATTACTACTGTCATTCAGTGGGATCTTCAACCATTCATGAAATCTCCAAATTCCTTTCTTATGATAAAGTTTCTCCTCTTCATCTTTCTTTTTTAGTTTCTATAGACAAAGAAAAAGAACCCTCAACCTATACAGAGGCAAAGAGATTTCTGGTGTGGTGTGGAGCAATGGAGGAGGAAATTGATGCTTTGGAAGGATCACAGACATGGGAGATCTGTTCTTTACCTGCTAACAAAGTTCCAATTGGTTGTAAATGGATCTTTAAGGTAAAGTTTTTATCTGATGGTTCTGTTGAGAGACATAAGGCAAGGTTAGTAGCTAAGGGGTATACTCAGCAAGAAGGTATAGACTACACAGAAACTTTCTCTCCTGTCGTCAAACTAACCACTGTGAAGTTACTTCTTGCCCTTGCTGCCATCTATGGTTTCTCCCTTCATCAATTAGACATATCTAATGCATTTCTTAATGGTGATCTTGATGAAGAGATTTATATGAAGCTTCCTCCAGGGTATGCTAACAGCAAAGGGGACTCTCTTCCTCCAAATCCTGTATGCAAATTCAAGAAGTCTCTTTATGGTCTTAAACAGGCTTCTAGACAGTGGTTTCTCAAATTTTCCACTACTCTGAAGTCATTGGGGTTCTTACAAACTTCTTCTGATCATACATGTTTCACCAAGATTACTGACACATTATTTCTTTGTGTGTTGGTTTATGTTGATGATATCCTCATCATATGCAATAATGATTCAGAAGTTATTAACCTCAAAGACCAACTGAAATCAAATTTCAAGCTGAGAGATCTTGGAGATTTAAAGTACTTCTTGGGTTTGGAGATTGCAAGATTTGCTTCAGGTATTCATATTTCTCAGAGAAAATATGCACTTGATCTGCTTGCTGACACAGGTCTTCTGGGTTGCAAACCTTCTTCAATTCCTATGGATCCTAGCATCAAATTCTCTAAAGACACTGGAGGAGACTTGGTTGATTGTGAATCATACAGACGTCTCATTGGTAGACTGATGTATCTCCAGATTACTCGTCCAGACATCACATTTGCTGTAAATAAACTTAGTCAATACTCTGCTGCTCCTAGAAGACAACATCAGCAAGCTTTGAACAAGATTCTTCAGTACATCAAAGGAACTTTAGGTCAAGGATTGTTTTATTCTTCTAGTGCTGAACTTCAGATACAATGTTTTGCAGATGCTGATTATGCAAATTGCAGAGATACACGCAGATCAACATCAGGCATGTGTGTTTTCTTGGGTTCTTCTCTCATCTCTTGGAAGTCTAAGAAACAACAGGTTGTTTCTAAGTCTACCACAGAATCTGAGTATAGAAGCATCTCTTCTGCTTCTGATGAGCTAGTTTGGCTTACTAACTTCTTCAAGGAGCTACACATCGCTTTGGCTAAACCTACATTATTATTTTGTGACAATGAATCTGCTATTAAGCTGACTAACAATGTTGTCTTCCACGAACGGACCAAACATGTTGAGCAAGATTGCCACAGTATCCGTGAAAGATTTCAAGCAGGATTGTTTCAGCTAATGCACGTACGCTCTTACTTACAATTGGCTGATGCATTTACCAAGCCATCGTTTCCAACTACCTTTCACAAACTCATGTCCAGAGATGGGTTTACTCAATATATTCGTACCATCTTGAAGGATTTATTATAGTATATAGTGTTTGTGTACAGGTTTAGTAATGAGTGTATAGGATAGTATTAATCTTGGATTAATATTGTTTGGTTTAGTATGTACAAGTGTATATATATTGTGTCTTGTACATTGAATTAATTAATGAGAATACATATATTTCACTCATATCTTCGTATCCATTCCACTTGTAGTAGACCTAACCTAACTCCCTCTTCCACATGGTCCTCTCCTCTTCTTTTAGTTTTATAGGCCTTATTGACCCCACGGGCCCCATCTTCCCATACCATGCACATGCTTCTTTACATATATGTATACTTTTTTGTTCACGCTATACATATATAAATGCTCTACTAAAACGCTTGAGCTAGCGTTATATAAGAAACCTTTGGTGTAGGAGAAGTAGCGTTTTGGTTTGTAGTGTAGACTGTATATAGAGTATAGGGTAAAATGTGAATAGAAAAAACGTATAGAGAGGCGTATATTATACTACAAATATAACAGAGAGTGCGGTTTTAAAGAAGAGACCGTCTAAAGAAAAATATAACGTTGTTGTCTCCACAAAGGTTACAAACACTCACTGTCGCGTGACCACCACCATTTTCTCTTTTCACACACATACAATGTCCCTTACGTTGGTTACACGCATGTAGCTTACCCAACATACATATATGTGTTGCATACGTGGATGGTTTAAGCCCATTTTTAATTTGCAATTATTATAAAGCCCAGCCCACCAAGTCGGTTAATAATGGCTATATTAGGCCTTGTGTTTTGGGCCTTATAAGGTTTTGCCAAATTTTGTTTTCATGAAAAAAAGGCTCCATGGGTGTGTTGGGGTTTGTTATGTAAATGTGTCTTTATAAAATTGTATTATTTTGTTGTAAAAGTGTCTTTATAAAGTTGTATTCTTTCGTTTATTTACATAACCGTTTTACAAAAGTCATGTCTTTTAATCGTGACTTTTGATAATGTCTTTTGATTATTATAAATAGAGATTTGTTGAGATTTCTTTGTTGAAATTTCGTAGGGGTGTGTTACGTAAAGTTGTCTTTACAAACTCGTAAATATGTATTTACAAATTCGTAAATGTGTCTTTACAAACTCGTAAATGTGTCTTTACAAACTCGTAAATGTGTCTTTACAAACTCGTAAAGGTGTCTTTACAAACTCGTAAAAGTGTCTTTACAAACTCGTGTTGTTTCGTCGAAAAGGTGTCTTCCAAAAGGTGTCTTCCAAAAGGTGTCTTTTGATTATTATATATATGACGTATGATTATTTCCAAATCATTTTTTTTAAGTTTCTAAAATTTTAAAGACGAAGAAGAAAACCTTATGGTATGATCTTAAACTCATTGAGTATATTTATTTCTCGTTTTTTATTATTGTTTGTAGATTATTATTTATCCCTTTTTTATTTTCTTTATTTCGATTTCTTGATTTATTACTTATCATTATTTTTTTGGTAGTGTGGTGGGTATTTTATTTGTAAGATTTAGTTTTGTGACTTTAGAATTTAGTTTAAGAAATTTTAAGCTAATTTAATATTTATGGTATTTTTGTAACTACTTCAAAATCTTTTTTTTAAGTTTCTAAAATTCTAATGACGAAGAAGAAAACCTTATGATATGGCTATATTAGGCCTTGTGTTTTGGGCCTTATAAGGTTTTGCCAAATTTTGTTTTCGTTATCTACTAATAATAACAAAATGAAAAAAAGATTAAGGGGTTTGTTATGTAAATGTGTCTTTATAAAATTGTATTCTTTCGTTGTAAATGTGACTTTATAAAGTTGTATTCTTTCGTTTATTTACGTAACCGTTTTAGAAAAAGTCATGTCTTTTAATCTGACTTTTGATCATGTCTTTTGATTATTATAAATAGGGCATTGTTTAGATTTCTTTGTTGAAATTTCGCAGGGGTGTGTTCCGTAAAGATGTCTTTACAAACTCGTAAATGTGTCTTTACAAATTCGTAAATGTGTCCTTACAAACTCGTAAATGTGTCTTTACAAACTCGTAAATGTGTTTTTACAAACTCGTAAAGGTGTTTTTACAAACTCGTAAAAGTGTCTTTACAAACTCGTGTTGTTTTGTTGAAAAAGTGTCTTCCAAAAGGTGTCTTTTGATTATTATATATATGTCGCATGACTACTTCCAAATCATTTTTTTAAGTTTCTAAAATTTTAAAGACGAAGAAGAAAACCTTATGGTATGATCTTAAACCTCATTAGTATATTTATTTTCCGTTTTTCATTATTGTTTGTAGATTATTATTTTTCTTTTTTTTATTTTCCTATTTCGATTTCTTGATTTATTACTTATCATTATTTTTTGGTAGTGCGGTGTGTATTTTATTTGTAAGATTTAGTTTTGAGACTTTACAATTTAGTTTAAGAAATTTTAAGCTAATTTAATATTTATGGTATTTTCGTAACTACTTCCAAATCATTTTTTTTAAGTTTCTAAAATTTTAAAGACAAAGAAGAAAACCTTATGATATGATCTTAAACCTTATTTTGTATATTTATTTTTCGTTTTTCACTATTGTTTGTAGATTATTATTTATCCTTTTTTATTTTCCTTATTTCGATTTCTTGATTTGTTATTTATCATTATTTTTTCGGGGGTATGTATTTAATTTGTAAGATTTAGTTTTGAGACTTTAGAATTTAGTTTAAGAAATATTAAGGTAATTTAATATTTATGGTATTTTTGTAACTACTTCCAAATCATTTTTTAAGTTTCTAAAATTTTAAAGACGAAGAAAAAAACCTTATGATATGATCTTAAACCTTATTTTGTATATTTATTTTTTTTGTTTTTCACTATTGTTTGTAGATTATTATTTATCCTTTTTTATTTTCCTTATTTCGATTTCTTGATTTGTTATTTATCATTATTTTTTTGGGGGTATGTATTTTATTTGTAAGATTTAGTTTTGAGACTTTACAATTTAGTTTAAGAAATATTAAGGTAATTTAATATTTATGGTATTTTTGTAAAAAGAGTTTTATCAACAGTTCAAAGAAAAAAACTATGAATCATGTTATTTTATTAGTGAAATAAAATTTAACTACAATTTATTAATTGTCCAATTTTTAATGTGTGTTCCGTTAAATGGTGGTCTAACTTAAGGTAATGAAAAATTAAAACCTCATATCTTAATCAATTCATAACTATTTTTCTTAATCAATTTATACTAATAAACTAAATTTATTTATACCTCTCTAACATATTAAAAAATTAATCAGATAAATTTTATCATATGCTCTTTAAAGTAAAATTCCACTAAATTTAACAAAACTTAATAATTTTGAGGGAAATTACCAAAAAATACTATTAAAAACTATTTTCTATAGATGTATTCACATTTAGAGTATTAATATAAAAATGTTTTATTTTAGTTTAAAATCTTAAAAATTAAATCCTAAACCCTCAAAAGTAAATATTACCTACTTCAAAATTAAATTTTAAACGCTAAATAGTTAAACCAAATGACCGTCGTCTCGTTTGTTTTGTTGAAAACAGATTTTTGATTTCTTACTAACGCAATTTGATAAAACGATTTAAAATACGAGTAAGTGTCGAGTATTTTAATATACTTATTTGTAGTAAAGAAAAAATGATGTAGGGTTTTATTTTTTTAAAAAAAATTGTGACAACATTTTTGAAGTTAAAAATATTGTTACGAGGTTGTAAATATGTGATTGAGTTTTATTTAAATCTAATTGCAAGTTTTACACTTTTAAAATAACTAATGTATATAAAATATTGAGATTATAATGATTATGAATTATCTAATATATGAATAAATATACTAATTAATTTAGATTTATGAATTTTTTAAAAATATTTTACGTATTCTAACTCCCGTGCGATACCGCACGGGTACTTACCTAGTAGTGATAAAAAAAACATTTCCATGAAGAACACGAGTTAAATCAAATCCTAATCAAGTCTATAACAAAATATTACTCAACCCTATAGGTCCATATTACCTAACGGATAACGATATGTCGATATCAATCTACACCTATTTTTCTTACAATTATCTAAACAAAATATTAAGAAAAACCCAAACAATGATTTATAATCGACAATAAATGGATCAAATGATAATGAAAACAAATTGACAAGAAATTTCTCAATCTCCAACAAAAGTGACAATGGTTGTCTTACTTTCCTCAGTTAGATTTTTTTATTTTCAAAAAATTTCTGACCATTAACTAAAAAAGTGTGTATAAAGACATGCAATCAGTGAAGCAGACCTGTTTGTGTATTACTAGGACTTTTCACGTTTTTGGGAGGTTTTCTCATTTACTCGTTTTCTTTCCCTTTTTACATGAAAACAAGAAATATGAAACAATAATTATTTCATTAAATCGTCTCTTAAATTTTAATGGGGACCAACGATATCTCTGTCATAAACTGTTAAACATATAAGTTTTGATTCAAACATGAGGCTATGTAGGTTAAGATTATAATGTACTTGTTACATACTTACATATACTATTAGCATGCACAAACTAATAGTATTATAGATCATAAAACAAATACATTTTTTTCAATGGATAAAAAATGGTTACAATTTGAAAACAAATATAAGACTATACTATTGAAGAAGTAAAAGACAAAAGGGCCGCTTGTTTCTCATTTATTCTACATTCATCCATCCATATATACCCACAGGAATTAGCCCTAAATGATACTATTTTTTATAATCTTTTTTTTGTTTCCAAAATTGCAAATCAAACTCCATAATGCATGAACGTGAACTTCTCTTCAAGTTGCTGTCACTGGATTAAATAAATTTATCCTAGTAATCATACATTATCGTAGATTAAAATTCATTAGAGAAAAAGAGGGAGACAAATCTAAGCAAAGAAGTTGTAATGGCAATCATGTGTGAATAGTCCAAAGTCAACAAGAATTGGTCAACGATAAATAACATAGAAACATACAACAACTACAATTTGTTTCTAAACACTCACATAAGTTAATTATAACTCCAATGGAATCATATACGCTCATATATATATATTTTCCATTACAAGTGGCACTATAATAGTACAATATAAGTAGGTTTTGTGAAGTATAACTCTCTGTGGGTCGATTTTATAAGTAGGAAAAATGGTATAACATATGCTAAGATATCGTGTATTTGTGGGGCTTACGACGAGGACATAGTCATTTTCACACAAAAAAAAAACATATATGACATTGTTATAACTTTCAAACCATTACAGTTTTATGTGTAACAAATAAAAAATACACAATTTTGGTAAGAAAACATTCAACATAGATTAAATAAAAAATAAATGTAACCTGATAATGTGTACCGTAGACCGTACTTTTTACTTAATGGGGAAAGTTAAACAAAAAAGATTGTGCACAGTCACGTGAAATGAGACTAAAATGGACTAAGACCAAGTGCATCAAAGGAGACTAATTTTAGGTGCTTAGTAATATTTAATTAGTATTTGTGTGTATTTATACAAAAATAATACATAAGCAATCTTATAGGGTTTTATTAAAATTTGTCCTCCATTAAGAGAGACTAAAAATAGGTGCTTAAATTTTTTTAAAAAACTCAAAACAATATGAAATTGAACCAAGTTTTTATAGAAATTAATCATCAAAAACAAGAAAACGAATTGATAAACACAAAATTTAAAATCGGTTGTTCTAGGATTAAGATTCAGAGAAGACGAAAAGTTAGGGTTCTACGATTCATGGAAAATTGAATAAGATGGAATCAAAGAACCTTACTTTCAAGAACGGCGGCAAAAGAGGAATAAAAGGAACGACGGAGAACAATATCTATCCGGTGAATCTCGGTTTCGCAATCGCCGGAGAGGTTCACAAAACAAAAAAATCGATAATATATCGAAAACAAAGACCCATATAAATGAAAGAAACAAAATTATTTTTTTTATCCAACCGCGTAACGCCACGTGGCGATGCTTATGGGTTGCCAAAAACTCTTAATTAAGAGTTGGTGCTTATTATTTTAGGCCCAAATACAAATTTTTAATTTATTTAAATCATCTAAATACCCACTAAAATACATTAGCAACCCATTAGCAACCTTGATGAACATGCTCTAATTAGTCTTTCTTTCACATGCATGGCCTTGGTCGGATTAAACATTTAATTTCGTAAACAAAACATTTTTTTTACCGTGATTATAAATTCAATTTTTTTACAAATGGGTAAATTATAAAATCTTATACAACTATTATATTTATTCATTTTCTATGCCAAGTAATTATCAGAAGTTAAGGTAAATTATAATCTCATACAATTAGTCATCTCATACAATTAATAATCTAAACTTCTTCTTCCTTGACGTGGCAAGTAAACCGGTTCAGAACCAAACCGGATCTTAATTCATACGAACCGACACTCGCCGTGAAGCAACGGCCGAGATTCGATCAACATATCAACCTTTCCTTTGATTCCACCGTCGAGCCATTTCTGAATATCCTCGGGACAAGTAAACCGGTTCGACCGGTACGAGTCGGACCGAGAAATAAACCGGATCGCTTCCTCGAAAACCGATTCTTCGCAAGGGATAACCAACGGTCCTTGCTGGTTAGCGAAACCGTACTCTTCCTCGGCTTGGATAAGGAGATTTCTCAGTATAGGATGGTTCAGGTACGACGCGCGCACCACAAATCTCCTGCAACCGCTACCTACAGATACTGCCACGTGTCCTGTCGGAATATCCGACGGCACACAACGGCTGATCGAAGATAACCGTGCTTTGTTTCGCCATAGCCGAAGCATTTGTCGGAGCCTCACAATGTGGCGGATTTTGCTGCATTTTTCAAGTCCTCCTTTCATTTTTAACATTCCGGTTTAGGCAAATCTTAGATTTTTATTTTATTTTTTGACGAGAAAGTGAGAGAAAATGTCAGGTGAGAGGGAATTGAGAATTTGGAAGAGACAAAGTTTAAATAGTGAAAGGCATGTAACAATGCCACTAAGTTTTTGCTTAATTACGAAACCATCTTTTATGACTGAAGTATGGTTATTATTTTGTTTGTTAATACTTAATTACGGGGGTGGGCATTTCACCCGAGATCCGAAATCCGATCCGAACCCGATCCGAAAAACCCAACCGAAATCGAACCGTATTTCCAAAAACCCGAACGGGTTTTAAAATTCTTTAATCCGGGTATTCGACCAAAACCCGAACCGAACGGGTACCCGAATAAACCCGAATATATATTTATATAGTTTTAATAGGGAAATTGTGAATTTTCATAGGGTAGTTTCGATTTTAGTAGTAGGCTATTTTGGTTTTTTGTGGGTAATTTGGGGTTAATCCGAATCGAAATCCAAATAACCCGAAACCGGAACCCGGATTTCTCACCAAAAATCCAAAAACTACAAAAAATCCGAACTAAAACCCAAAAAACCCGAACCGAAACCCGAAAATTCCGAACCGAAATATTTTTCGGTTCTATATCGGGTTTTGTTAAAAATGTGAAACCCGAACCCGAATAGATCCGAACCGAACCCGAACCGAATTTGTAAATAACCCGAACGGTTTTTATATAGCTGTACCCGAAAAACCCGAACCCGAATGAACCCGACCCGAATCTGACCCGAAAACCGAATGCCCACCCCTGCTTAATTACCACTCCTTCCATTTTTGGATGTAAGATTTTTTAGAAAAAAAAATTGTTTCGAAATATAAGATTTTCTAGAATAATTGACACATATTTTTCTATTACGTTTTTACTTATACTTTTATGTTTTATCATGTTCATATTTTATCAACGATAATAACAATAATAAATGAAGTTATAAAAGTCATTTAAAATTATTTTTTTAAGAAAATCTTATATTAAAAAACGAAACGGAGGGAGTACTAATTAATAAGGTTTATGTTAAAAGTCTTGATTAATAACAGTTCATAGACCAATTCATCAAACTTAAATCTATGCAAAATTCAAAGCAAATGTAAGTGTCATGAGAAACCTTTTTGGGTACGTTTAAAAGCATTTTTAGTACGTACTTAGATGATTAATTACCTTCCATTATCCATTAACTTTCAAAATATCAAATTATTTATATATTTAATAAAGACTTAAAGCGATGAGTGCCAAGAAACAAGAAGGAAATAAAAAAGAATGTGAGTGCCCATAAGAAGCATAGCATTAAGACCTATTTCCATCTTTACCACCTGCAAACTTTTGTCCTCAATTATACATTTTCACAATTTTAATAACAATAATGTAGCATTGGTTATTAATTGAAAACAGTTATTAGTTTTTGTTTGTAAGTTAGAAAATCGCCAGTGGACGAAATATGATTGGAGCTGATGAATTAAATGTATGACACCTATATTTTCATGAAATCATTCATAGTTATATATATATATACTCCATACTATAGGTTTCTTGGTAGTAATCTAATTATGGATTACTTTAATTTGGGCAACTTAATCATGTTATTCTAATATAATCTCATACCAGATCAAAAATATAGATATTAATTCCAACCTTTTTGTTAGGTACTTTGTGTTTGTATGCTGTGCATGAGAAGTCAAAGTTGCATATGTATGAATGATGTGATTAAAATCTTGCTAACATTTTGGTTTTTAATCTTAATCATACCCAATCATTGTATTGTAATGATTAAAATGATTGATTTTGGCATTTGGCATCAACTATATTAACTAACAAGATTCTCTCCTTTCTTCCCATCTTCTCACTTAATTTAATATGGTGTAATATTATAAAGTACACTTTAACAAAAAAAATATATATTATAAAGTACAAAATAAAATAAATTTATAATTTATAGAGTTGCATGTATTCTTATTTTGTACACTACAATTTTGCTAAATACTTGTTGATTTAATTTTACAAACCATCAGAAGTTTATTCTCTGTGTTTTTAACATTACTCACGGGTGTTTATTTCTAAATATGTCACCTATAATTAAACTATTCCTTATAAATCACATTTCACAACAGATTATAAGGAGAAAACGCACTCATTCTTTAAATGTAATGCAATCACATGACCATGACTTAATTCAAAATTCAGAACGCTAAACTTCTGATTAGTGATTTGAAACATATTTGTTTTGCAAGTAGAATACTCAAATTCATTATTAAAAATCATATAAAAGATTTCAAACGTCTTTAACTACCTTACTTCTTTATACATCGTAACAAATTTAATATGTTTGCATAAAAGATCTACTAAATCCGGCGCCATAACATGCATAAAGAGATACAGACACGTTATATGTCAGACTTGTAACACACAAAAAAACAAAACTAGTTAATAAACTATTACAAATATTCTTTTATACACTATATATAGGTTTTCTTAACTTTTTTTATTTTTGGAAATATTTCACATTGTGCTTCTGATTTTTTTATGACAACTCATTATGCTTCTGATTACGCTCAAAATATATGAAAACAAAACCTAAACATATAAATGCAATATAGTGTTAGACTCTGGCGAGTGAGAGATAATGGGCTTTGTTTTGGGCCCAATTCCTTTCACTTTGTTTTTTTTTTAAATTTGTTAAACTGTAGTTATATATATATATATATTTTTTTTGACATCTCTGTAGTTATATTTCTTATGGCTAGGCTATGTTGTGAATTTGGTTGCTGTTAATATAAGCAACGATTGTTTGTATTTTCTACTGCTGATTAGTTTTTACTAATACTATGATTTATTTTAAGTCCCTTTTTCTTGTTGCCATCATTACGCATTCTTGATGCAATAATAATACAAGCCTTCCTTTCTAGGTCCCTTTTGTTTCCTTTTTAAAAAGTCTTCGTCGCGCGCTTTTTCACAACTTTTAATTTAAATAACTATATATGTAAAATACACATGCTAACATATTATCATATTATTTCAACTAAAGATATGGGTTACGTAAGAATCTTTGTAGTTAGAATACTGATTGTATTTTTTTCTTTATTGTTACTCAGTTTCACAAATTTACAAACAAAATATTTTAGTACAATGAAAACTGGTGATGAGTCCATATCCATAGATTGACTATAAACTTGTATCTAAAATAAGATTATGTAATAAGATCCACCGGTTTATAACTAATGCTCTACTCTCTACGTACCAATACCTATGGTATACTATGAGACGTCCCGTCACTCCCTTTTTTTGAATTTACTTTTTGATCTATGGGAATCTTAACTATTACTCTCCGTTTTTTAATGTAGAATTTTTTAGAAAAAAAATTGTTTTGAAATGTAGGATTTTCTAGCATAATTGACACATATTTTATATTTTATCAATCATAATAACAACAATAAATGAGGTTATAAAAGTCATTTTAAACAACTTGTTAATTTGTGATTTTTTTTCTAGAAAATCCTACATTAAAAAACGGAGGGAGTAAATGAAAAGCATTTTTATAAATAACCCTTAAAAAATTCTAATTACGTACAATGCCATTACATAATTATATCATAACCTATGTTTTAAAATTTGTTTTAGGATTATAATGGATTAAGTTAAAAAGGTCATAAAAGTCACCAAATTAGGCCCAATCGATTGTCTCTTTTTTGAAAAGTCTAGCGCATATATTTTGCCGTTAAAATCGGAACCAAAACACACAATTATATCGATTTAAATTTCAGTTTTAAAAACGGAATTAATAATATTTAAATAATATATTTGATAACGATAGATTTTACGGATTATTTTATTAATAAAGTTATTTTTCAAGGATTAGTTTCAGATTTAAATCTATGTATAATCGTAGATTTAAAAATTTTAACATCCAATTTGAATAAAATGATCTCCACATATTTTAGTTTTTGTAACGGGTTATTAAAAATATAGAATGATAATTGTTATGAGACTAAATCAAATTTATTTTATGTATAATATATACATATAAATTTTCCGACGGGTCGGAATATATCAAATATAGTTTATGAGATATAATCAAATCATATCTGTAAAATCAAAATCTACATAAATAAAAAATTTGTATATTATAATCACTATAAAAATATAATAAAAATTACAATATATTCATGTATTATGTGAAATATGAGACCACAAACATATAATCAAAGTCGAAATATGAATTTTTTGAATATATTTTTACCAAAAAATTTAAATACATAACTAAAATATATCTTATTATACAAAAAATACAACAAATTAAAATCCGCACATGTGCGGGTCCATTATAAATTAATTTACGAATATCCACCTTATGGTAAAAAAAATATTAACATAAGTTTACTTTTCACCGTAAAAAATATTAAAGTGTCAAAAAACAGGATAAATGGCTTATATGCCACTTATCTGAAAAATACAATCACATATGCCACCTCTGTATTTCATATTTTTTGTATTTAAATTTAAAAGGGTTTTTTGTGTTAAAAGACCAAAAGAGGATAAATGTGGTGATTAATTTACGACCCAACCAGAGAAAATCCGACCCGGATTCCCTACCCAAACCCGATTTCATGACCCAAACCCATTAACCCAAAATAAACCCCCTAAATTCCCCTTTCCTTTCTTTTCAAACCCTAATTCCCAATTTTTCCCCTTCCCTTTCCCCTTCTCCTCTTTCTAGATCTTCTTCTCCGAACCCTAATTTTACATATATCAAAATCGAAACTTCAAAATCATGGCTCGCGTGCGAATAGGAAAGGAAGGAGAAGCTTATGAATCAACCAAATCTTTGACGAAGCAGAGGAAGAAAAAAGTCGACGAAGAGGAGAAGAAGCAAGAAGAAAGTGGAGAAATTGAAACTGGAAAATGTGGATTAGTAAAAGAAAACGTTGAAACAGAAGCAGCAGAAAGAGTAGATGAAGAAGAAGGCGACAAGGTCGTAGAAGAAGAGCACGAAGGCCCTGAAGACTTCTTCGATGCAGAAGACGGACAAGAAGGAGAAAAGGACGAAGTAGAAAATGGAGAAAACGATAAAGAAGAGGGAGAAAAAAACGAAGGAGAAAAAGAAGAAGCGGATAAAAACGATGAAGAAGAGGGAGAAAAAAACGAAGGAGAAAAGGAAGACGAAGCAGAGAAAAACGATGAAGAAGAAGGGGATGAAGGAGAAAAAGACGAAGACAAAGTAGAAAAGGAAGAAGAAGCAGATAAAAACGATGAAGAAGATGGAGAAAAAGACGAAGACGAAGTAGAAAAGGAAGACAAATCAGATAAAAACGATGAAGAAGAAGGAGAGGACAAAGGAGAAAAACTTGATGAAGGTGAGGAAGAAGAGGATGAAGAAGCGAAATCCGCTGAGGACGATGAAACTCTTGGAACTGAAACGGAGACTGATAACGACCAGGTATGGACTTGGTTGGATTTTTGTACAATTGTAAATACTGGAACAAATTAATAATAATTGTGGTTGTTGTGGTGCAATTGGAGATAACTAGAGTAATTATAACAAGTTAATGACATTAGCGATAACTGAAACAACTTACTGATGTGAATCATTTGTAGGATATTGAAAATGATTCTCAACCGCTGCCACCAACTCGACTATTCTTTCCTCCTAGTGAATACACCAAAGCATGTAAGATAGCAACAAGGTGCAGTGTTTTTCAGACGGTGGAGTACATTGAGGGATTTTCACGAGAATTGAAGTGGTTTAGAAGACATCCTCAATTCAAGCATATTTTCCACATGCCTAAGGAGCCAAACCATATGACTCAAGGCATGTGGATGCTGCTTCTTCGTTCGTACATGAGACCGAGATGGGAAAAGAGTGTTGGTTTGTGGTCAACGGAGTTCCGATTAGGTATTCTATGAAAGAGCATTGTTTGTTAACTGGATTATCATGCCGTGAGTATCCCGACAACTGGAAGGAACTGGGTAATATGAAGTTGGTACAAAAAATGTTTGGCAGGACGAGAGGTATTAAAATTAAACAAGTGGAAGAGAAGTTGGTGGAAATGAAGGACAACAGTTGCGTGGAGAGGAAAAAGTTGATGGTCTTGTATTTCTTGTGCAAGGTAGTGAAAGCAAAAATTAAGAGTGATGGAAATATTGATCCATTCCTTCTAAGGATTGTGGATGATTTGCATGCTTGTGAGACTTTTCCTTGGGGACGTTACACGTTTGATGATTGTCTCGAAGGGATCCGGAGCGTTGTAAAGAAAATGAAAGGCTTCGTAAAACCAGGAGCACAACCTCCCTTTCCTGGATTTATTGTTCCTTTAGAGGTAAACATTATGTTATTTAATTTAGAAATTGTAAGAGTAATAGTTAATAGGATTTAAATATTGATTTATTGGAAATCAATGTGTAGATTCTGCCGTTTGAATGTATTTCGCGTCTTGGACGCAAATATAGAGAAGATGTACCCGCAAAGAAAGATTGTCCAAGGATGTGCAAAGGAAAATTCACCAAATGTGATATGAAAGGATTTTCCAATGGATGCCATACATGAGACGCTTGGAAATACTAAGGTTATATGAAAATCATTATATATATTTGATTATATGTTCGAGGATACTAAAATGGTAATATTGTTCTCTGCAGGATATAAAGAGCATTTTGCTACCATTCGCGGATGAAAGGAGTCTTCTGGATAACCTTATAGACGATGATGTTGATGATGGGATAGGTTATATTGATCCAGTAGTTGACTGTTGGAGAAAGCATATGATAGTAGACAATAAGAAAATATGGTGGAAAGGTATGTACGAAGAGGATGTTGCATCTCGGGAGAAGAAAGATTGTGGAGTTACCCTTGAGTCTGAGAAAGTGGACAAAGTGTCTCGGATAAATGATTATGTTTCCGGGGTTGATGCTTCTATTCTCGGAGTTATTAAGGACGAAATGGAGAAAGGGTTTAAGGAGTTGATGGTCGAAGCTTGCTTTGAAATTGATGTGAAGGTGGTGGATAAACTAAAAGAGATTGATGATAAAGTGAATGAAATTAAGCGGGTATTTGTTCCCATTGAGGAAGTATATTATGGGACGATGAATTCAAATCTTACCACAAAAGTAGTTGATCCTCAGTCACTTGGTTTGATTGTTCCTCCAATTGAAGAAATAGAAGTGGAAGGAGAAGGAATGGACGGAGAAAAGGGCGGAGAAGAAGTGGAAGGAGAAGAAGAGGAAGGAGAAAAAGAAAGTGAGGAAAATGGTGATCAGAGAACAAAGAAGAAGAAGAAGATGGAACATGAGTTGATCTTAAGGACTGGACAGAAAAGGACAAGGAAGCCAAAAAAGATGTTCACACCTGGAGAGGCGAAGAAACCAAAAAAAAATTAGGTGGTTACTTGTCTAGTACTTTGGTTTGATTTGTTTTTGTATTTTGGTTCACATGAAACAAATTATGTTCATTTGTGGGTGTGTTTAAATGGTACAATTGGAACAATTAAGTAAGTTTTCGGACAAGTAAAAGTAATTTTTCGGACAAATGAGAACAATTAAATGGGACAACTAACAATAGATTAATTTGGATTACAAAAACCAATAGTTCAGCTAAGTTTCACGAACTTTCGGGCAAAGGAAAAATGAGCACAATTAAAGGGCAACGACAATCCATTAAAACAAATAAAAGCATACATAATTGGAGAAGATCCATGAAAGAAAAAAAAAACAACTCATTAAGATCTTCCTCCGCCGCCGCAATATAGGTTTAGCCGCAACCACCAACCTTCTACCTCCTTGTAACTAATCTTCTCAACCTTTTAAGTTCCTCGTCTCTCTCGGATAGTAGACCAGTAATGCGAGCATTTTCTCTCCACAATCCGGTTACCTCTCTGTTAATGAAAGAATGAAGCTCCTCATCTCGGGTTTTCATCTTCTTGAGTTCTTCATCAATAGCGTGATCCCACCATTTCCGTTTGTGGTCTTTTCCATCTCCACCACCATCCTGTGCATAAATCAATACAAATATTACAAGATCTTGACTAAAAATTACAAGATCTTGACTAAAAATTACAAGATCTTGACTAAAAATTATAAGATCTTGACTAAAAATTATAAGATCTTGACTAATTACAACTCACCGCAGTTGCTGGACATTTGAAGTATCGTCTACCATGATCTTCCACCTTCGTACTCCCTACAATTTTCATAATCTGACCACACCAACATATATCCGGCACCCCGTAATCACCGTCCGCTCGGTTGCAGCCGCTGGAAAAACTTGCTTCAGAAGAACTGGAGTTCGTGTAACTAATTGGCATCGTCGGAGGTGGAGGTCGTCGTCGTCTAGGATTTTCAATTGAAGAGGAAGGAGACTGGGCCGCCGTCTAGGGTTTTCAATTGGGGATGAATGACAGAGAAAGTGAGTATAAGCATATATATAGGAAACTCATATATATATAGACAAAGTTAGGTTAGGTTTAGGTTTCAGTCGAGTCACTCCGTGTCAGTTCGAATTTTTTATTTTTTATTTTTTATTTCAAAGTCGGGCCCACTTCAAAAAACCGCACATGCAACATTTTCGAATAGTTGTACGTAAATGTACAGTTGTACTTTCATATAAACAGTTGTACTTTATATGATTTGGAACAAATTTTAGTTGGACCTTAGGTTTATAAGATAAATTCTAGTTGTCCAACTCATTTTCCAATATTATATACCATTTAAGAGGGTGGGACAATATAATTTTCATGTTATCTCATTATTCAAAATTTTGTTGTGCATAAGTTCATCAATTACCTTAACTTCCCTATACTACAAGGGGTTTTTAGATGAAGACTAACACATGTTCGGTGGAAAATGAATTTCATTGTTTTTTTTTTGTTTAAATAGTTTATTTCTTGATTATATCGTTGTTTTAATGCCAAAATTGTTCTTTTCACGTCTTAAAACATAATTATATAAAGTACAAATAAAGTGAACAAATAAACAGAAGTTGTACCAAATTGACAAAGTTGTCCAAATGTGATAGTTACATAAACGTAATAATACAAGACAAACAAAACCCATTAACCAAACGAACACATGATCAGTCTTCATGTTCTTCCTCTTCTTCTTCTTCTTCGGGTTGTAACCATTGCTCCAAGTTTATTCCAGTGGTACGCTTGTTTGACTTCTTTCTCCTTCGTTCTCCGGTCGATGGGAATCGAGTTTCTTGATTTCTTCCGGGCTTAGGAGTGTACTCCGGCGGCAAAGCGTACAACTTTAGAATATCATCAGGAATGGTCCAATTGGATTCATGTGGCACCAAATAAAGGGTCCTGGAATATGCCAAAACCCAAGAATGCATTAAGTAATATTCAGAACATAAATCATGGATTTGGATATTCATTCTTCTCCCTTCTTTTCTCATGAAAACCCTCACTGCAGCTATTGCATGGACGCACGGATACTTGTCTATGTCAAAACATTTGCAAGAACAAGTTTTCTCTTTCAAGTTCACCACATACATCTTCCCTGACCGTCCTCTTACGTTGTATTCAAGATGAAAACTATTTAGCTCAACCACCAACAATTTTGCTGCGATTACACATCGATCATGCAATTCATTCTCCACAAAAGGCACCAGTTGCTTGTCTATTGCAGTCCCAGATTCTTTTCTGTGTTTGTTGAACCACTCAGAAAATTTCTCCAAAATCGCATCAATCATACTAATTAGATGGTACTTCCTTGCTTTCAAAAACACACTATTCATTGATTCCGCTGAGTTGCTAGTGTCTATGTTGTATTTGTCTCCTTCGAAATACGCCCTTGTCCATTTCTCAAGTCCTATACTATTGTCTAGATAGACACCAGCTTTAGGAAACCTACACTTCAATTCAGCATATTGTCTATCAAACTCGGGCTTGGTATAAGCATGAGCGCATTCCCTGAATTTCTTCGCAAGTTCATCTTTGTCTTTCTTCTCATGTCCTCTCACATTTTGACACAAATGCCAAATACAATGTCCGTGTTTTGCTTTAGGGTACACCTCCATCACCGATTTGATGATGCTTGAATTTCTGTCACTAATAAAAACCAATCGAGGATCATCGGGTATAACGGTTTTAAGCTTCTCAAAAAACCATGTCCAACTGACATCTTTTTCGCGATCAATTACACCAAACGCAATAGGATAATGATGATGATTAGGATCCCGAGCCGTAGCAAAAACTAACATACCTCCGTATATAGTCTTCAAAAATGTTGCATCCACAACAATAACTTTCCTCATTGCTTTAAACCCTTCAATGCTCTGACCCAACGCGATGAATAAATACTTGAACCTATTACCTTCGGTCAATTCCACATACGTCTTTGTTCCAAGATTAACCTTCTCTAACATGTGCAGATAAGAAAACAAAATATTATAGCCCCTTTCGGGGCTACCCCTTACATCGGTAACATGTTGTTTTTTCCCTCTCAGAGCGGTAGAGTAGGACATCTGCACACCAAGTCTATGTTGTGCAATACTAATAATGGTCTTTGGAGCAGTGTATCATATAAACCCGGGATAATCTTCATGTAACATAGAAGCCACTAGTCTTCGAGTGCCTTTCTTACAACCGCTACTACTACTTTGCACCGAATCAAGGCGAGAACATGTATGCATCTTTCGTGTACTTTGATACTCCAAAATGATGACGACGTTGTCTTTGCAGCTCTTACATACCATTTACAACCTACGATTTGGCTTGTCGACGACATCGTAGCATAAGTCTTTTCATCCGATCGACTCACCGTTTCAACCTCAAAGCAATTCGTATTTGCGGCTCGGGAAACTAAATCTTGCACTTCTTAGAGAACTAAATTCTTGTTGTTCTATTTCCATATTTGTACCATCTTCCCATTCACCAACAAACTGACTTGCTTCCGTAGGACCTACATTGTCAACATATTCATGCCTCCTATCAAAATCTTCATCAACATGGTTATCCATCGGATATTTACGCTTGTACCGATTCATTAGGCCTTTCATTCGCACAACCTTCATTCATAGGATTTTCATTTACAACATCGTTCATCACCTCTTCAGTTATCGGATCGTATACGATTAAAACATTACCTACATCATCACCTCTCTCACCTGAACCATGTTCCACATAGTTCAAACCAAATGAACTTTCTTGCTCTGCTCTTGAATGTTTGCTCCACCACCACCACCTGATGTGTTTCCAAATATTTGATTACCTCCACATGCGGCACGGTTTAAGCCTTTCGTATCAAGTGATGTTAGATAGACATACACACGTTCTCGTTATCTAGAATATATGATTTCTCTCCGAGTTTTAGAGTTTTAGATAAATTGTAACTCAATTTAAGCTTCTCTTTGTTTTCATCACTCATAGTCTTCTTGTAGATCTTATCTACTAACACCGAATAAGTAATATCATCCAAAGAAGACGTCTTAATAAATATAGCAGCATACACGATTTTTCGAAATCCATTCATGATCTTCTGAATAGTAGCCTCCATAATCAAAATGTATATTTGTGCGTATGTTCCTCATTACATCCCGCAAATAAATGAAATAAAACTCAATTTAGAACTACACAATATGTCACAGAATAACCATTTCTACTAGTTGTACTATTATTTCAATAATAACATTTGTACTAGTTGTACTATTATACGTTTTATACCATTTGTACCAATTGCACTAAATCTAGATCCAATCAATTTGCAATTTATCCAGATCCCCTCTAATTTACCTAAAATTAATACGATACAACAACTACATTCGTAAATTGTGAATACATAAATATTATATATGATTATCAAACAAATGTGTACATAATTGCAACTAATTTCATTTCATCACAAATCTCCAAAAACTATTTCTACAATGAAAAAATAAATTGATATATGAAGAACAGATCCAAGACCACCTCGTAAAGATCCGACCTTCGATGAAGATAGAGGAAGCGAAGAACAACCTCGTCGAGAAAGGAGGAGGAGAAGAAGGACGAGCTCGGGGAAGAAGGAGGAGATCGTGATGAAGATTTGATTTTTTTTTTTTTAATTTTCGGTACTTTTAATTTTCTTTATTTTTGAATTTCAATAATATTTTAATTTTGATTTAATGTTGATATAAATTCGGTGAGGGTAATATAGGAATTTCATTATATAAGTGGCAAAGTGATCAATGAGTGGCAGTGTTGATCATTTTTTTGGTAAAAGTGGCAGATAAGCCAATTACCCCAAAAAACATGCCGCATAATTACTCCTATGATATAGCTTCTGTAAATTGGTATTTCTGCTCCAGCGTTCCTACTGTCAATTAATTACATTTTTTTATATAATTAATTACAGAAAATATTTCACCAATTTTTTTGGTACAAAAAGTAGCATGTGAATGTGAACAATTAGGTGGTTTGTGGCGACTCGTGGTCGTGACTACAAAACGACGTCGTTATGAAGTAATGATCTTTCGCATGAACGACACGTGTTATGAACGACACGTGTTAAGAATCGACGGTGATGAGAGATCCTAGGGAAGTTAAGAAAGAACGTGGGTGAATTACGAAGCCTTTGAAGGCCGTGCCGTATCTCCTACGGCTCGATTCTTGCGTCTCTGAATATGGACCGTTCGATCAAAATCATCGATCCACGTAGATGCGTTCGTGAAAGTACGTGTCGTCTTGTGATTGGCTAGTTTTGTAAACTACGTTTAATTTTTATTGAGTGGTCAAAATACAGTTTAACCTGTCTATTTATAATAGAAAAATATTTTTTGTTTACGTATTTATTCTAATCGGTTTTAAAAGGATAAAAATAGAGAGTAGAATTTGGACGATTAAGAATTATATTAATCACGAAGATGGCATGATATTATAGTTGCAATGGGTTACTTGAAGAAAGGATCATACAGAATTTTCATAAATTTGGAAAGTGACGTTAGCTTATTTCTCCAAGCATTTATCGAATTTTCGTATTAATGTATCCTTTATATACTCATGATTTTGCGTATGCTATATGCTCATTTGCATCATACTCGATGAATAAAAAATCTGGTTTTGTAAGAAAATATTTCAAAAACCATTTCATACATTAAATATCACATTGAGATTGAATTGTATGTTACATCTACATATGCTAATATTGTTCTTTATAACATCATTTCTTAGAACAATTCCAAATATTAAAAGTATCTTTTTTTGACGAAAAAATAAAACATTTTTAAAAGTCATTAACTTACAAAGAAAAAGAGCACCGGCCCAAAAGGTTGCAAGAAACCTTCTCTTCATCTTTCACGCCCCCTTTTCCAAATCTTAAATGAAAAATACATACCTTGGTTTAAAAAGAAATAAAAATTGTTGAAAAGTAAAGAAACTTTTGGAAGAAATAAAATATCTATGCATTATTAACAATATGTTACTAGTATCATGGCAATTTTTATCTATCTATAATAAAAATATATGCATTTAAAGTACTTGTACATCACCAACTACGTTTTCTGTGCGTATCAGAGATTACGTGTGTTTATTCTACTTTATTAAATTTTGACGTAAACAGTAGTAACATTAATTTATATACGAAAAATGTCTTTAATTTAATTTAATTTAAATACTACAATAAAATATAATATTATTCGTTAAAAGAGTCTAAAAGCTGCAACGGCATCGCCATATACAGAAAGTTTAAGCGTAGGATAAGAGCATGCACACTCTTTCCCATTTCCAAGCAAGTAAAACCTATACATACATACATACACACTTGTATACATCTAGAGAGAGAGAGAGAGAGAGAGAGAGAATAAAAATGTGACCTTTTTCAGATAAATCCCATAAATAAAAGCAAAGTTATAATTTTTGTTTAAAAGCTTTTGTCTTTCTCTACAATTCCTTTTTGTTCTTGTTTGCATCCGGAAACCAAAGAGAGAAGAACCTTTTGTTCGTTTCAATGATAGCACTTTTGGTTTCTCTTCTTCATTGAAGGGTCCAATTTGGTCTCAGAAAAGAAGAGAGAGAGAGAGAGAGACATAAGCCCCACAAGAGATACATGCTTGTCTCTGTGTAGTCCTTTTTTGTGTATGTTCTTTAATCTCTCCCACTCTCTTCTTGTTCTGTCTTTGTCCTTCGAATTTGGAGTTTTCTTTGACTAAAAAAAACTAGATACCATGAAATGGGTTTGTCTCTAATTCTTGTTATGGTTTTTGTGTTTAACTTGTAGCCTGTTTTGCTCAGTAAGGCACTCTTGTCTCTTCATGTTTCAGAAAAAATGAAGACTTTATAGTTTGAGCATAGTGTTCTGTTCTGATGGTTTCATTGGCTTGTGTTGAAGACAAGATGAAAACAAATGGTTTGATTAATAGAGCAACAACAACATCTCAAACTACTCTGCTTGATGAGATTAAGCTGTTGAAAGAACAATCAGGTTTCATATTCTTTCTTTCTCTGTGTGTTTACTTTTGTTACTAGGAAAGACACATACAAAACGTTGAACTTTTTTATCTTTTCACACTGTCTAAAACTCGAATTAACCAAACAAATTTTCATAATTTACACTAATGACATATTGAAAACTTGTTAACTTTCACTGAAGATTTGGTTTTTGAACATGTCTAGGATCAAGAAAGCCGGTAATAAACTCGGAGTTATGGCACGCTTGTGCAGGCCCTTTAGTCTCTCTCCCTCAAGTTGGCAGCTTAGTGTATTACTTCTCACAAGGACATAGTGAACAGGTGTACATTTTGTGTGTGTTTTAAGCTAAAAAAAACAATCACATTTTAGCTCTCTAGATCTTGTAAGCTTCATGTCCATAAGTTTGATGTTTTTTGATTTATAGGTTGCTGTTTCAACAAGAAGAACAGCAACAACACAAGTTCCTAACTATCCGAATCTTCCATCTCAATTGATGTGTCAAGTCCATAATGTCACTCTTCATGTATGCCTCTTCAAATATCTTCACTTGCTACATATAAAGAAACTTATTACAACCAGTTTTTGATTTCTCTTGACAATGGTTGTGTTTTGTTTTGATAGGCAGACAAAGACACCGATGAAATCTATGCTCAGATGAGTCTTCAACCTGTTCACTCGGTATGTTTCAAGTTCTTGCAACTTCCTTTTGTTCGCATTTGCGTGTTTTTCAATGAGTTTTAAGTGTTTTGTGCATGCAGGAGAGAGATGTGTTCCCTGTACCAGACTTTGGGATGTTGAGAGGAACCAAGCATCCTGCTGAGTTTTTCTGCAAAACACTTACTGCAAGTGATACAAGTACACATGGAGGTTTCTCCGTGCCGCGTAGAGCTGCAGAGAAGCTATTTCCACCATTGGTAAGGCTCTCCTCTTCCTCAAGGGAAGACATTTATTCTTATTGTTTCAAGCGCTGTTTATGTTAACGTGTTATTACATTACAGGATTTCACAGCACAGCCGCCAACGCAGGAGCTTGTAGTTAGAGATCTGCAAGAGAACACATGGACATTTCGCCATATATACCGAGGACAACCAAAGAGACATCTCCTAACAACAGGATGGAGTTTATTTGTTAGCTCGAAAAGACTGAGAGCTGGAGACTCAGTCTTGTTCATCAGGTGGTAAATCTTTAAAATCAACTGTAACATATTAGTCTTTGGATAACTTCTGATTGTTTTTCACCATTTGGGTTAAAACATTTCGAAAGGGACGAGAAGTCGCAACTAATGGTTGGGGTAAGGCGAGCCAATCGCCAACAAACAGCACTTCCTTCATCAGTACTATCAGCGGATAGTATGCACATCGGTGTTCTAGCTGCAGCGGCTCACGCAACTGCAAACCACACTCCTTTCTTGATATTCTATAATCCAAGGTATGCTCAAAAAGCTTCTCAAAGAAAATAAATAACATCTTTATTACTTCCTCTTACATGGCTAAGCAAAACAACTCATGGTGTTTAATCTCAGAGCTTGTCCAGCGGAGTTTGTGATACCGTTAGCCAAATACCAAAAGGCTATATGTGGCTCTCAGCTCTCAGTTGGTATGAGATTTGGAATGATGTTCGAAACCGAAGATTCTGGGAAACGAAGGTAAGTCATCATTAAACCACATTTTTCCCTGTTTCTTACCAAAGCAAAGTTGGTTGTTCATTTTCTTTCTTGGCTGTTTTTTTTAGATACATGGGAACCATTGTTGGAATCAGCGATCTTGACCCACTGAGATGGCCTGGTTCTAAGTGGCGTAACCTTCAGGTTGAATGGGATGAGCCTGGATGTAACAATAAGCCAACTCGTGTGAGTCCCTGGGATATCGAAACACCTGAAAGTCTCTTCATTTTTCCTTCTCTGACCTCAGGGCTCAAACGTCAGCTCCACCCATCTTACTTTGGTAAGTAAAACAAAAGCGTGCGGTTCTGTGATCATTTCATCTAAATTTTAGCCTCAAACCTCTTTTTATGAATGCTGCAGCTGGTGAAACAGAGTGGGGTAGCTTGATCAAACGTCCTCTTATTCGTGTTCCTGAGTACGCAAACGGGGTTATGCCGTACGCATCATACCCAAACATGGCTTCAGAGAAACTAATGAAAATGATGATGAGACCTCACAACAACACAAATGCAACGCCTTTCATGCCTGAAATGCAGCATAATCTTTTAATGGGACATGGAGATGTGAAGATGCATCAACCAATGGTAATGAACCAGAGATCTACGATGGCGCAGCCAGCAAGCAAACAAATTGTTAATCTATCTGCTTCGATAACAAGTGGCCAAGATCAGAATCTGTCACACAGTACGAATGCTCCTCCGAAACCCAAAAGTCAAAAACTTTCTGGTGTCAGCTCTGCGAAAGTCAGTCATGGACAGTCTATTGAACAGACAAGCCAGGTGACAACATTCACACCGTGTCGTGATGAAAAGGTAATTAGACATATAGTTCAGGAACCGCAAGCTTTGTCTTCATTACAAGCTGATCCATGTCTTGACATGAGCCAACAGATATACACACCACAGTCTGATCCAGTAAATGAATTCTCTTTCTTGGAAACTGATGAGTTGACATCACATATATCTTCCTTCCAGTCTCTTGCCGGATCACACAAGCAACCGTTAATGCTATCCTCTCAGGAATCTTCAGCTGTTGTGTTGCCGGATTCAACAAGCCCATCGCTGTTTCACGATGTGTGGGACAATCAGTTGAATGGTCTCAAGTTTGACCAGTTCAGTCCCTTGATGGAGCAGGACCTTTATGGTAATGACACAGAAAGTAACATGGTAGATCCTCCACTATCAAACACAGTTCTTGATGACTTTTGTGCCATGAAAGAAACCGATTTCCAGAACCACCCTTCGGATTGTTTGGTAGGGAACAACAATACCGCCTTTGCTCAAGATGTTCAGTCGCAGATCACATCCGCTAGCTTTGCAGACTCTCAAGCCTTCTCTCGTCAAGAATTGCCTAATAACTCTGGAGGAACTGGTACATCTTCAAGCAATGTTGACTTTGATGACAGTAGTCTGATGCATAATAGTAAAAGCTCATGGCAGAAAACTGCAACACCTCGTGTCCGAACTTACACTAAGGTAAAAATCTCTTGTTCTTACTGCAAAATATACATCTTCTCTTACTATATGACATGAACTCTGAGGTTTTGCTGTGTTTTTGGTTTGGCAGGTTCAAAAAACCGGATCAGTCGGGAGGTCAATTGATGTCACAAGCTTCAGAGACTACGAGGAGCTAAAGTCTGCCATTGAGTGCATGTTTGGCTTGGAAGGACTTCTCACTCAGCCGCAAAGCTCGGGGTGGAAGCTTGTATATGTTGATTATGAGAGTGATGTTCTGCTTGTAGGAGATGATCCATGGGAGTAAGTCTTTTCTCTTTAACTTCACCTCACTTTCTGTATTACAATATGTTTCCTTACATAACTGAATAAACTGGTGCAGAGAGTTTGTGGGATGCGTAAGGTGCATTAGGATACTGTCACCAACAGAAGTCCAGCAGATGAGTGAAGAAGGAATGAAGCTATTGAACAGTGCAGGCATAAACGATCTCAAGACTTGTGTTTCATAAAATGTAGCAATGTAAACAATCATCACCTGCAGATTTGTAAGAAACAAAGGAAGAGAAAGAAACTGGTCTTTTCTTGAACTGGTAGAGGAGAAATCTTGTTGTAAGCATTTGATGCACTTTTCCAGTTTCAAAACCTGCAACTAATTCGATATGATGTAGTAGAATGATGATTAAATCAATAGCTGAGATAGTCTGAACTACAAAGCAAACAGACAATAGACCAAGTTTTGACTCTGTTTTCTACACAATGATCTATGGCCTTGATTTGGCCGAAAGCTTTTACTGTTTCAGTACAATGATAAAGATGGTGTGAAAGGTTATCTAAAAGGCTAAAGATAGTGTATTACGTACTACTGTGATGCCAAAAGATACTTTGCTCAACAAATCTACATCTGTGGCATAAACCAAGAAATGATTTCAAAGTATACATCCGCAAAGTCAGGCAAGAGAAAGTATGAAAAAATGCTGTGCTGCTATCAAGAAGCTCTCTCACCAAGAGACAAAGATCACGTATGATATGCTAATTCTGCATCAATCCCTATCAAATCTCATTCTTTTTGCATTTTGCATCTCGGAATTGTTGATATTACCGTTGTTTAAATTCCTAGGCTGAAAAGCTGTAGCCTCATGCTGGTATGAACAATTAGCTCCGTTTCGACAACCCCTCGAGCTGTTGAAGTACATGCAAGGCTTCATTATCTTTGGTTTTGAATCCCTTGGCCTCTGGGTATTAATAACCATTTCAGGGTTAGGTCCTCTTCCAGGTGGGAGGTTGAAACGATAACCGAGATTTTGTTGGACTGGCGGTGTCTCTTGTCTTTCCTCACCATGTTGCTGAATCAGGTTCTTGTAATAACTAGCATCTTTTGCTGGTGGTGCTCCATAGTTGGGTTGGTCAGATGGACCTGGAGGAGGATACACCATGGGAGGAATATTAGTGACTGTTGGTTGAGGGTAATATTGTCCATTTGAACAGGCAGGTGTTGCGGTTACTACTCCATTGGCTTCATGTGATGAAGATGGGTAGATGTTGCTTGCATTGGATGAGGCTGAATCTGCACCGCCACAATTTGCAACAAGATTCTCGACCAACTTACGGTTGCTTAGGATTTTGATAAGCAGGTCTGGGTCGATCATGCTGCTGCCAGGTTCTTTGCTGTTCGAAAGTGCAGATAGTGCAGCCATTATTTCTGGCCCTGCAGGGAGGGTCGAAGCAGCTTGTGTATTATCATTGGTTATCGATGGCTCTGTTCCCACATCCACATCAGTCTGGGTTGGAAAATCAGATGCTGTATCTGTCGTTATGTCATCATCTTCTACGGGTAGAATGGGTATGGCAATGGTTTGCTGGTCATCACAATCTGAATTCTCAACGTCAGCTGATACTGAAGGGCTGCATATTAAAGTTAAATAAAAAACCCAAGTCAATAAAAAAGTAAACGGATATGCAACAATGTATGTGTTGAAAGAATGTGTAAAGGATAAATCCGGACTTTGGAGGAATAGCTGATGCGCCAGGATAAAATGCTTCAAGAACTCTCAATTCCCTCTGATTTTGCGCCTCCACTTCTTCGTTTTCTTCCCCTGCAACTACTTTCCAGTCCTTATCTAGCAGAATCTGCAAGAGCACATTAGTAAAAACTTCAGAGGATTAGAGACAAAAAATGTACACTATAAGTATAAATATCTAAGGCTTAAAGGGTGTGACCAGCAATCTCACCCGGACAGAGCATTTCCACTTTATTACAGGGATGTCCGATAGCTTCATCTGTGACTCATTAGCAGAGAGAAGTCCACCGAAACCAGGAGGCAGATTATCATCACACGGATGTGAAGCCAATGATGACTTTGCTTGCAGGTGATCTTGAGATTCTGACCCAACTTGTGAAGGTGAATCCTCTGACATGAACAGCCTTACCTGCTCAAGATGTAAAAACAGATTGTCAATTGACATGTACACAAGTGCCACAAAAAAATCATGATCAAATCACTACACACAAAAATTATGAATATACATAAAACACGGCTATTTACCATTGGGCCAGTTATCTCAAACATACAATGTAATGAAAGTCAACATAAGCTTCTAAGCATTAACATATTACAAGAACCCTGGATGTTTGGAAAAGCTTAACTGACAAAAAAGCAACCAATGCCATTACGTATAAGACAAGGACACTCACAATTCACAATCCAGAACAGCCTAATCAACTGCTTTTTCAAACCATGTACATAAAATAACTTGGAACATGGTGACATTCCTCCTTGTAGCATCCGCGTAAAGTGTGACCATGAATAGTTTGTTGAAGATAGCCAAAACCCCTTTGGACAACACTCATCATTTGGATATATCTCATGCTCATATATATATATATATATATATACACTACAAACAATCAAATTCTCATGCTCCTCAACAAATGACTAGACAAGACAACTCAAGATATTGAATTCTAACATCTAAAGGGACATACATTAAGATACCATAAACTAGTTAAGTAAACAAACATTAGTCATAGAGAGTACCAAAAGATTCATCATTTCATCATTTTTCTCAAATTCCAGTCATCGTTTGCGTTTGAAATGCAGGCAAATTTTACAAGGAACTTAAACAAAGAATTTAAAAAAAAAACCATATAGATTCCATGAAAGCCAATGTCTTTTTTACCTGACAGAGTTTAAAATCTGGTGGCCAAGATACCCTTTTGGATTTGTGCAATGCCCTCGTCATTACAGTTACACAAACTCACTTTCTTCCTTTTTGTCAAATCTAAATATTATCCTTAAGGTCAAGTTTTAATTTATTCAATCAATAGCCACTTATAGATTGAAACAATCATCCTTCTCCTCGAGAAACCCTAATTTTCCAGGAAAAACTTTTTAATTATCGGAGATTCAGAAGTCGAAAAGGATGATTGATTTGTAGAATCGCGCGAGAGAGAGAGAGAGAGAGATAAGAAACGTCCAAATGCTTTAATACATTGAATCAATGGAGAGAGAGAGAGAGAGAGAAGGAAGCGAGATTGTGGAAGACCTAGATCCTCTGGGTTCTTCTTCTTCTTCTTCTGGTCACCATCGTCGTTTTATCTGTCTTTCCTCCGTTTATATACACGTGTCCTCTTTCTTATTTTGCGTTTTTATATAATCATCCACTACTTTAGTGTATTTCCGTAATTGCCCCCATTTTTATTTTTATTTTTGTTTTGGTACCAAAGTCAATAGCAGCCAGTTTCGTTGACTCATACGATTTATCTACTGTTTGTCCGTCTAGGTGGCAATAAAATCAATGAGATGTCTCTCGTGACATAATAGATTGCATTAAAAGTAACATGGGATACTCTTATTGGGCCAGGGAGACAAATTTTTCATAAATATTATTCAAAATTAGCTTTTTGGGCCAGACAGAGAAAAAAAGACATGGGCTTTTTCCCTCATTGTAATATGAACGTGTTTTTGCCCATTATTGCAACGTGTCGTATACCATAAGCCAATTTTCATTACAAACCTAATTTTCTTTGTATCAGGTAATAATCAATTTTTAAGCTTCGGTTTAGATGGGTAAGCTAATTTAATTCCGGTTTAATTGTAAATGGCCACGTACGGCCAATAATTAACCAATCAATATATTTAATCATTATTTGGACACAAGATTGGTTTTCTCTGTTTCTCCTCGCAGATATTTTTAACTCTTTTCTATCCTTGCGATCAGATCTAATCGGAGACACAAAAAACTCACGGAAGAGACATGGCTTCAAGTTTCAGCGGCGATGAAACTGCTCCTTTCTTCGGATTCCTAGGCGCTGCCGCCGCTCTCGTTTTCTCATGTAACAATCAGATGATTTTCCTCAATACCCGATTTTGATTACGATCTAAACCGATCCGGTCTGATTCTCCGGTTTTTTGTTGTTTGTTTGTTTGTTTAAAGGTATGGGAGCAGCGTACGGGACAGCGAAGAGTGGGGTAGGTGTGGCGTCGATGGGTGTGATGAGACCAGAGCTTGTAATGAAATCGATTGTTCCTGTGGTTATGGCTGGTGTTTTAGGTATCTATGGTCTGATCATCGCTGTTATCATTAGTACAGGGATAAACCCAAAGGCTAAGTCGTATTATCTGTTCGATGGCTATGCTCATCTGTCTTCTGGTCTTGCTTGTGGTCTCGCTGGTTTATCAGCTGGTATGGCTATTGGAATCGTTGGTGATGCTGGTGTTAGGTAATTATTATCCAAAAAAGCATCTCTTTGTTTTCTTCCATGATCTGATCTATATTGGTTGTTTAATTGTTCTAAAAAGGTTGAACTTTTTAGAAGAAAATAGTATTTAGGCTTTTGCTTTAATACGCTGGGTTTCTTTGTTCACACTTTTTGAGGCTGGTTTTAGAATAAGGTCTCTACACGTGTTACTGCGCAGAAAAGACTCTTTATTGATTTGCTAGAGATTGGTGTGTTATGTTGTTGTTAAAGAGCTAGAAAGATTATACCTTGTGATGAATGTGAGACTTAAGGGATATATGATAGATTGTGCTCCTGATTTTGCTGTGTTTTATATCTAATTCGGCTTAGTGGCTTAGAGAGATGATTGTGTGTTTGTAATGTGTTGTGTGTTTTGCAGAGCGAATGCGCAACAACCAAAGCTGTTTGTGGGAATGATTCTGATCCTCATCTTTGCAGAAGCACTTGCGCTTTACGGTCTGATTGTTGGTATCATCCTCTCTTCTCGAGCTGGTCAGTCTAGAGCCGAGTGAAAATCAAGACCAACTCCTCGTAGTGTGGCTACATCCTTTGTAATGTTCTGATATGTTTTTGAGTTTTTCCTTTATGGCATTGTGAGTTTCTCATGAAAACTAGCAAACATGGGTGATAATTATTTGACTCTGTTTCCAAAACCTTTTCTTTTTCATTTGATATGTGAAGATTAAATGACTTTAGAGCTTTACAGAGTATCAGTCGAGTTTTGTGAGTTCTTGTTGTTAGGCTATTATTATTTGTAGTAGTTTGTGTATATATAATATATATTTAACAAGCGATTATTAATCACAAATCCGTTGTAGTCTAGCTGGTCAGGATACTCGGCTCTCACCCGAGAGACCCGGGTTCGAGTCCCGGCAACGGAGTTATTTTTTGTTTACTCATTATAATTCTACAACATATCATATCCATAAAGTAGCTTCCTGTTACTCTACTCTGATAAATATTATTGAACCTGGCCTAAAAATTAACAAACTTGTCCCTGCTCATCAGCAAGAACGTTATTCAATTTATTTGATTTCGAATTTGGAAAACATTTGTGACTTTCCATGAGACAAAAACATGGATCCAAGAAAGCGTTACAATAAAAAAGTGAAAAAAACAAAAGCAATTTGAATCTTTAGGCTGATGAAACAACAGCTTGTTGTTTCGATGATTCATCAGTTTCTTGCAAGCTCGCATAGTACTTGACAAGTACATTCCATCCACTCGGACACATAAACCCATCTGGTGGATTCTCCCCTGTTCTTGCATACGTTCTCATCTGTAAGCAAACACAAGAACACTGAGTTAAAAAAGAAACTCAGGTTTGACCGAAACCGAAAATTGGAGGTTCCAATAAGAGTCTAAAGACTCAATGCTGTCTCCCTTACCTTTGTTCCAGAAATGAAGAGAAACTCTTTAGCACGAGAGGGATCGAAAAACGCCATCTTCTTCTCTATTGTATCGTAAGCTGCGACCTGAGAGATGCAAATCACAGACAAAGCGGTTACGAACTAAAGCAGCATATTCTGATGACAAAACAACTTCGGTTTTTGACAAAGAATGATCATGTGTTACCCTAAATGGGAGAATATTTAGCTTCTCAAGTCCAGGCGCCATGCTTAAGACTTTCTTCCCATGATCAGGATCATATAGATCTCTCTTTTCAGTAGGATGGCCCATTCCCGCAGGATCACGGCCTACAATATAGAAGTTAGCACCAGCGTTAATCCTAGCCTTGGCGTGCCATTGAACTTCGGTTGGACCAGCATAGTGCATTGGCGATGGAAATATCGAGACAATAGTAGTCTCCGGGTCAAGAACTCCATCTTCAAGAACCTATACACACCATCGCAAACATATCAAAACGATAACATATAGGTATGACAAACAAACTCGGAAAAAGACCGAAGAATCCACCTTGCTGTGTTGCTCCATCCGAACATCAAGAGGAACATCATCGGCTTTCGTGAAACCTCCTAAAGGGTGAAGCAAGAGAATAGGGTTCTTGTAACCCATCTCCAAAAGCCTTTTCCGGGTATCATTCATCAACAGAGCATGCCCATTGTGGACAGGGTTCCTTAGCTGGAATGCAAACACAGCGTCGGCTTTACGGTTATCGAACTCTTTCCTAAGCTGTTTAGGAGAAAGCCTGTAATGATCGAGCCCGTCGTTATACTTAATAGGCTCAAACACTTCTAAATCTCCACCAATGAGCCAGTTTCCAGAAGATGCAATGTATTCTTCAACATAAGGCAAGCCTGGAGAAGTAGTTCCCCATGTTCGAGCAATCCTCTCTTCCTTATTATGTTTGTATACCTCTACACTACAAAACTCACAGGCAAAACATTCACAAAGCAGCAAAATTTCACAGCAATCTCATCATCTACATACTGATAATAACCATTTTGGTCTCTCTATATATATACCTTCTAAGAGAACCAATGATATCTCCTTGAAGGCTAACAAGAGCAACGTTCTGAGACAAACCGATCTGTTCTTTGGTCTGATCATCAATGGCGAGAACAATAGGAAGCGACATGTTAACACGAGACCCATCTTCAAGCTTCAGAGAATTGAAATGCAAACTCTGAAGATACTCATCTTCTCTCATGAATCCTTTCAAAGGACTAGCCCATCCTTCGCTGATGACGTGTACCCACTCATAATCGATCTTCGTAAGCTTCACTTTCGGCATCGTCTCCGATTCAGTTTTCTTCACCTCGATCTCCGATTTGGGAACAAGCGATCCCACTAATTCGCCACCGTCTGGATCGATCAAGGAGCTTTTAACAGTCATCGGAGAAACGGATTGCATCTTCGAGACGCGTTTGTGCGTTAGATTGATGAGGCGGTTTCGATTAAAGGAAGATACGAACGCGAATCGTGAAGAGGATCTGATTGGTTGGGAGAGATTGTGGTGAGAAGAAGAAACGTAGGGGGATCTGATCAGAAGAGACATGGATCTTGGTTAAGGAGTGAGAGGAGAGTGTACAGTGAAGGTGAGAAGATTTGGTCGAACATGTTTGGAGGAGGAAGAGGAGGAAGACGAACAGTGATGTGTGGGTGTGAGAGTGTGAAAAGAGATCCACACGTTGTGCCACTTTTGGCTCTTTGCTTTTTCGTAGTTGCAGGAAGGAATATTTGCTTTGTGGATGTTATTATTTGGTTTACTCAAAAATGTCTATTTTACCCTTCTTTTCTGAGAATGGGCCTTTGGGGACCATTGTTCTTTAAATTGTGTCTCTTCAAGAATCAAGACAATATACATTTAACTATTTAAGGAACGTTGTTACTTTACATACATACATTTATAGAATATGAAACAGATAAGTTGTGAATTTGTGTGATTCTACTTACAAGCGATGAAAAAATATTATCATTTGAAAGATTTTGTTGAAGAAGAAGTGGTAACCAAACTGGACAAGAGACCAACCACAAGAGCACTGTTGTAAGTGCTTGGCTCGTTTTGCATTGAATTGTTTCTTGCGTCTATAAAAGTTTCGTTCAAAAAAGGTCCACCAACAAGTGCACCGTAAGCTACGTTCGGGTTTGGTTCCTCCGAGTTAAGCCACTTGAATCCATCTTTGCATCCAGTGGTTGCATCCGCTGGTATCGATGCTCCTCTGTGATGCACAAACTCTGGATATTTCTCACCATAACCCACCAAATAGCTCATTTTCTCTGGATTTTTCCCTAGCATATAATCAGCCTGCACAGAGTAAATCGCGTTATATTGTGTCTAACAACATGAAACCATTAAAGTATATGTGAAGCCATGAGTATAGCAACACCAAAGAACCTGGGATCTTGCGAATTTTCTGAGATCTGAAGGTTTGAAAGATGTGTCACTACAAGATAATGTCTCAATACCAGAGGTAAGCATATAGTCACTATAAAGTGTGGCTAGAAACGCAGAGGACACAGGGTGTTGCAGTGCATTCCATTCAGCAACCCATATGAGACCACCTATATGTATAAATCAAAATCAATCGATATTTTCTACACGATTTTTGTTCATTACCAGTGAATGTATGGCTTATGCAAGAAATTATACCATCAGTTCTACTAGTTGTAGCTGTTGGGGAGTCTGGTATAAGCCCACACATTACTGCTTCTGCTGTTTCTTTATAACCTTGAAGTCCTTTGCTTCCTGATAACCCTTTCTTGAAAAAGGTTAATCTTGATAAGAGTATCTGCAATGGCATCAAAAGTATAACTAAGCATGCAAGAAAATGATTCATGTTTTGTAAATAAGTGCTTTGTCTTACATGTGTTCCAGGAAGCTTATTGTCCCAACTAAACCATGAAGGACTTCCGAAATTTCCAAACTCTTCTCCGTTTTTAGACACAAAGTCGAGGTACGTTTTGTCTTCAGTAGCATGGTACAACCACGAAGCTGCCCAAAGAAGCTCATCACCGTATCCCGTTGAGTTGTAATACGCCTGAACCTTAGGTATGTTGACACTATAAGATCCCCTGTTGTTGTCTGCAAAATCGAACAACTGCTTCGCGTGTTTCAGAAGCGTGGCTGTATATTTGGGATCGCTCTCTTTGAAGACCAAAGACGCGGCAGCCATAGCTGCAGCTGTTTCAGCAGCAACCTCTGTCCCTGGAGTCTTTGTATCGATTTTGGTGAGAGTTCTTTTCCTTGTCATTGTTTCTGGCCTATCCCAACATTTATGATCCGCCTCCGGATCTCCAACCTTCATGAACAAATCCAAAAAAAACCGAAAATCTTTACTCATAAACAACTTCACAGTGGCATACACTTTTGGTCTCTAAATTTTTAAGAATCAATCTACATGTATATATTGACCCCTAAATCGTAAAAAAAACAATATTCGACTAAAATTTCTATAGAATTGTTTCAGACCCCATAAATCTCAGGACCGGTCACACGACTACATATATATTAGTCCTAATGTGTTGTTGTTGATTATTGTACCTGAATGTAGAGCACATTTTCAGAAGGATGAGCACTGATGAGAAAATCAGTGGTCCATCTAAGAGACTCTTTAGCATGATCCAATACATTAACCGAATCCATTTGATTGCCGTACTCGAGAATCGACCACGAGAGAACCGTTGCAGTGAAAGCCATAGGGAAACCAAACTTCATGTGATCTCCAGCATCGTATAAGCCTTTCGAAAGGTCGATACTCGCTTCGTTACCATCTTTAAGACCTGAATCTCCTCTCCATGGTATTTTGTTGTTCTCCAGCTTACCAGCTTTATCAAAACACACACACATTGTACAAAACTCAATCAAAATCATAATACATTGTGTTAAATTAATCAAAATTAACAACCCAAATTAATCAAATACGAGACAGGAACGTCGATAAATAGGCGTAAAATCAATGTAGATAATGGGTTACATTTCTGGATATCGAAGAACTGCATAGCGATTTTGAGAGCATCTGCGTATTTCTTATCGGTGGAGCCAGGAGCGTCTCCGTCGTCGGAGTTGTTTGCTCTGTGCCTAATCGTGAAAACGACGGCGAGGATTAAAGCGAGCAACACAATGATTGCGATGAACCAGCTACAACAACAACATCTCGAACTCGATTTCGCCCCCATATTTTTCAGTTTTCTCCTCCTCTCGATGTATAACACAGATAGATTTGATGTCAATGGACATGCATTTAGGGGATCGCAAAAATCTGGAGAAAAACGTGTAACGCGAAGAAGATTCTGGAGAGGGAATTAACTAAATTTAGCTAAAAATAGAGAAATAAATTGAGAGAGAGAGAGAGAATCAGAGTCACCGACAATGATCAAACCCTGTAACGACGCGGGACGAGATCTGAATTCCTTTTTTATTGCTGAATATTTGATGAAGTTACGGAAATACCCTTGCTGGGGAAGAAAGCAATGTTGGCGAGTGCAAGGTCACTTTGTGACGGTTACGGGTCATCTTCGGTATTTTTATCAATTTTTTTGTTTAACAACTTAAATACTTTAGCTGTATTAATTCATTTATGAATTATGAGTCACCACGTCTAATTTTTAGAAATAAAAATAATTGTTTTTGGTAAACAAATATTATTTTGTCAAACTATACTGAAATTCAAATATTTTAGACTTCATAACAATTTGATTTTTATATGCCTAAAAAAGTATTCCGCTAATTTTCACAAAAGTAATTACACTTATGAATGCTAATGACTAACTAGCCTGAGACTAACCACTTTTTCAATTCACCGGTTTTACCTTTAAACCACTTTTTCAATTCACCGGTTTACTCATTTGGTACGAAATTGAGAATTTGTGCCCATTACAGAGAGAGCGTTATCTTCTAAACGTATCAAACTTTAATATACACACCATATCTTTAATTTTTCTAAAGACCTCTTTTTTCTTCAATCTTGCAACGGTCTAAAATTCTCTCTCTTCTTCTTCTCTCTCTCTCGTAAATTCTTCTGCGATTACTGCAACTTCGACTAGAACTTTGTTTGTTTTCTCTGCGATAATGGGTGTGAAATCGGTGTCTAGAGACTCTTCGGATAAGCAAAGCTGGGATAAAATCTTCAAGGCTTTGGTGAAGATTCTTCAGACGAAACAGGAACAGGTCGAATCTCTTCTCCAAGACAGGAAAGTTATCGAAAACTGTCTCAAAACCAGTCAAGAAAACTGGATCTCTGATGTTCGAAACTACAACGAACAACTCTCTCTGGTACGCAAATTTCCCCCAAAAGTTAGGGTTTTTAGGGATTTTTTGTAATACTAAATCTATGGTTTTTGGTTATTGTTGTTTTTTTTTTGCAGATGGAACGAGAAATTGAAACGATGAAGATGATGCAATTCGTTGAGACATCTAAATGCAATCTCTTGGCTGTGATAAAAGAAAGGGATCGATCTCTTTGCAATTTGAAATTAGGTATTGAAAGTTTATTCAAAGTTTGCTCCTTTCTTATCATATGAGAAGAAAGTTTCATTCTTTTGTTCTTATTTGTTGAAATTTTGCAGAGACTACGCTTGATGAGTTAAGTGACTTCAAGGGTTGGTTTGATTTGCTCTCTCTTAATACTAATGTAAGTCAAAGTTTGAATCTTTTTGAGTTCTTTGTTGGTTTTCTACTTAAGAAACGTTTACAAGTATAAGTTGAAAGTTTGAATCTTGTGAGCTCTTTATTGGTTTTCTACTTGAGAAACGTTTACAAGTATAAGTTGAAAGTTTGAATCTTGTGGCTTTTTTGATATGTAACTGTGCAGATACAGAAGGGAAATGGCGACCCGGAAGCTACGGATACAAAATCATTGGAAGCAGAAATCAGAAAACTGAAGCTTGAGTATGAGAAGCTTGCTTCTGAAAAGAAATGTGAGGTAGCTGATCTTTTACGAGAAAACGGGTTTGTTTGGAGGCAGTTCAAATGTATGGAAAGTGGGTTTACTGATAAGTTAAAGAAGAAAGACGACGAGATCTCTCAAGCAAACACGAAGATCTCAAGCCTTATATCTTATCAAGAGGAGCTTCAAGCATCTAATCTCGGCAAGGATGAGATTATATCGACATTAAAGGCTAAGGTCGCTGAAATGGAGACAAACTCAACTAAGAAAGACGAGGAGATCTCTAAACTCTCTCGGGATCTAGAGTCTTTGAAGAAGTCTCGTAGCTTTACGCCTGTCTTAACTCGATGCACAACACGTGATAAGAAAGAAAAGCATCTTGTTGCATCAACATCGAATGAAGAGGTACTTGACGAATTTGAATTTGCTTGTTTGTGATTTCACTTCTTTTGTTTACTGAAGTAGCATAGTAGCTTATCTTATAATTTTGAATCTTGTTTGTTTCAGGAAAGTACAAGCTCGAAGAGGAAAAGAGCGAATAAGGCACCGGTCATAGTTTCGGAAAAACCAAAGCTATTCACTTCAGCATTTAGAGTTCCAAAGTTAAAGTCTCCATCTTCTGGAGCCAAATAGATCACTTCTTTTTTGTATGCTTCTTTTAGATTTAAGGTTATATGAACCTGCATATGTAATCTCTCTCTCTGTATTTAGGATCATCCCTCTCATGTATATTAGATTAGTTAAGATTTAAGAACGCCTTATATTGCATCTAGGAGCTGTTTTTTGTCATGTGTTATTTTTCATGAATCTTAATTAAGATTTAAACAATGCAACAAAGATTTCTTGTTTGCGGAACATGACTAAAAAGTGAGCTTACTTGTTCGGTTCATGAGAAAAGCCACATAAGGATTATGGTGAAGAAGATGGGCAATTCTATATCAAACAAACTAAAGTCTTGATTTAGATCATGTCTAAAAATGTATTTCCATGTATAAATTATTGACATAACTATGATAAACTGATAAGTAGTTAGAACTTGTTTGGTAAATCTTGTGTCATGTATCTATCAAATATGTATCATCACTTTATACACATAATTTTATATTGGGTCTTAATTATTAGTATTATTTTTAGAGGAATTCACAAATCTACACCCTTCCAACCCCTTCTTCACAAAACTACTCCTAATTTAATATTTTCACATATTTACACTCTTTCAAAATTTTAAAAGCTTGATTTAACCTTTAAAAAATTACCAAAATTAAATTTTTTTCATTTGGGTTCGCTAATTAGTGTTTAGGGTATAGTATTAAGGGGGTAAGATTGTTTGGGTAGAGTTTATTTGGATTTAATTTTGAATGTTTAGGTGTAGTTTTGTGAAGTATTTTGGAAATTGTGTAGTTTTGTGAAATGTAATTCAAATGGTGTAATTTTATAATTCTCCCTTATTTTTACGCCTAGACGCTTATATAAAAGAAAGGAACTCATTATTAGATTTTCCTTTGTTTCACCACCATTGATAACTAACCCTAATTGTCCCATGTAAAATCTTATTAACTTGGACTAATTTTGACTTGTAAACACAGGTCATCATGAGAGATATCAATGATCATAGTAGTAACTTTTTTGAAAACAATTTTGACAAAGAAGACCTTGAAGTTGCTTCAATTATGTTGAAGCTTTGTGATCCTATTGTTTTCTCTTGTTATCAAACTTTAAAACTTTTGGTTCAATGGGGAGCTACTAAACCTAGAACCGGTTGTGTTCGTCGACGATGGTCTAAACTTCCTCCTTTGTCTTTGTCGTATGCAACAAAATCTAAACCGGTTAAAAAACCGTTACCGGGTCCGAATGTTGAAAGTAGTTCGAGTTCTTGTTTATCAAGCCAAGTGTTGAAAACTTGTCCAAAAAGTGTAAGTCTTTTAAAAATTTTTAGGGTTTATGATCATATAAAGTTCTGCAAAAAGACTATTTTATGGTTGGTTATATTAGTTTTAATTATTCTTCTTTGGTTTTTTGGAATGTTCTATTAATTTGATGATTCTGTGGTACACTTTTTTTTTTTGGTGATTTTACAAAATCGGCAGAGTAATGAATGTGTAGGTTTAATTTCATCAAAGTATAGAAGATTAAAGATAATACGTAGTTCCACTCAGGCAAATATTATAATTCCAGCTCTGGACGTAAGTAATAATTATTTATATATGTATTTAATTTTAACCTAATTGTTGTAACTTATTTTGACAGAAATATATAAATGTTATTGCAGAACCTTTTGGAACGTGAGAGAGTGGCTAATGAAAAACATTAGATCTGCTAAATCAAGACAGAGAAAGGATTATATAACTAAATAGCTTCTTAATTACTACATAGTTTTTGATTGAATTACTAGTTAGTAGTTAATCATTAATTAGATCTGATCATACCAAATTAAACAAATCAAGGCACACATTCTTTACAGCTAAAATTGCTCTCGACACAATCATCCGCGTGGCATACATGTGTTTTGCACGTGCTCGTATACAAATGTGAAATGTGATTTATTTTCCCTAATTTTCTCTAATTTTTGTAATAATACCACACACGATAATTAAAAGACGAAAGAAAACAAGAGAGAGATAAAATAGATTGAGACCAAATAGATTCATATGGTCAAAATAAGCATAACCACAAGTTTTGACACAAAGGAAGATACTCTCCTCTTCTTGAAACCATATCCACCCAAAATGTCATATAATCCTACTCTTCTTATCTATCTCCTTCCTGATTCCTTCTTATATTCCCCCTTGAAATTTTCACCAAGTCTCATTTCATTTCATCGACAATGGCTACTACTTTGAATGCTGCTCTTTCTCTCACTTCTTCAAGCTGTGCCATTGCTCCTGACAGAATCAGGTTTACTAAGGTATTTTCATTACTTTGTTCTACCTCTCTTATCATCAGGACAATACTAGTAATTCATGTCTGCTTTTATGATCAGTGTACTAGAGAAGTCTAGAGCATGTCTCTGGTTTGTTTTTTTGAGTAAAGTTTGAAACTTTCATTAAGTCTCTTTGTGGGTTTCTTGATTAGAGTCTCTTAGGTGTTGTGTTGTTTGTTTGAAAAAGGGTGGATTGTTGTACAAAAGCAACAACAATGTAGTGACTGGCAAGAGAGTGGTTTCGATAAGAGCTGAAGTGACAACAGACACACCAACAACACCAGTGAAGAAAGTAGAGAAACATTCAAAGAAGAACGAGGAAGGTGTGATTACTAACAGGTACAGACCAAAAGAGCCTTACACCGGCAAAGTCCTTCTCAACACTAAGATCACTGCTGATGATGCTCCTGGTGAGACCTGGCACATGCTTTTCAGCCACGAAGGTTCTGATCCCATCCTCTCTCAGCAAATGTTGGTACTTTATAATGTATGGTTCATGTCTTGATGTAGCGTTTGTGTGTGTGTTTTTCGATAGGAGAGATCCCATATAGAGAGGGACAATCTGTTGGTGTGATTGCAGATGGTGTTGACAAGAATGGTAAGCCACACAAGGTCAGGCTTTACTCAATTGCAAGCAGTGCTCTTGGAGATCTCGGCAACTCTGAAACCGTAATAATATAGACCATTTCTCTCTACGGGTTTACTAAAGAATGCCGTTTTTTTTGTTTGTGTGTGTGGTTAAGTGAATGAACAAGTTGTTGGCAGGTTTCTTTGTGTGTGAAAAGGCTTGTCTATACTAATGATGCAGGAGAGGTTGTTAAAGGAGTTTGCTCAAATTTCTTGTGTAAGTACATAAGTTAAAAAGAAGTCGAGAGTTGTTTTACCTTTCGAGTTTTGAAGTTTCTTTTTCGTATATTGTTACAGGTGACTTGAAACCGGGAAGCCCTGTTAAGCTCACTGGTCCTGTGGGAAAAGAAATGCTCATGCCAAAGGATCCAAACGCCACTGTTATTATGGTCTCTCCCTCTAAACCTTAATATAAGTTCTGATTCTTGAAACAATATTATTAATCACTAATAGTATCATTTCTTGTTGGTTATGACTATAGCTTGCCACTGGGACAGGAATTGCTCCTTTCCGGTCTTTCTTGTGGAAGATGTTCTTTGAGAAACACGATGACTACAAGGCGAGTGAATACTTCGGTCAATAGGCTTTTATTGTGGTAAAATGTATTGAACTTCTAACATCCTTGCAATCGTCGTTATGCAGTTCAATGGCTTAGCTTGGCTGTTCCTCGGTGTACCAACTACTAGCTCATTGCTCTACCAAGAGGCACACGCACATATACACACTCTTCTGTTTTTTTCTTATAGTTTCTCAAACACTTCAAATTCAAAAGAAACTAACACCGTTTTTGTCTGTGTGATCCAAAATCAGGAGTTTGATAAGATGAAAGCAAAGTCTCCAGAAAATTTGAGGGTTGATTACGCGATAAGCAGAGAGCAAGCGAACGACAAAGGAGAGAAAATGTATATCCAGACGAGGATGGCGCAATACGCACCTGAGCTTTGGGAGTTGTTGAAGAAAGACAACACATTTGTTTACATGTGTGGTCTTAAAGGCATGGAGAAAGGAATTGATGACATTATGGTCTCATTAGCTGCTAATGACGGTATAGCTCATAATTAAACTTTTAATCCTGAAATTGCAAAATCAAGTTTATAGCTAATGAGTTTGTGATGGTATGAATATAGGTATTGATTGGTTTGATTATAAGAAGCAGTTGAAGAAGGCAGAGCAATGGAACGTTGAAGTCTACTGATTTAACTTTGGTGGCAAAGTATAGTTGAAACAAAACTGTGTAATTTTCATATGCAAACTTCTGTAATTTGAAGATAAAACTTTTTAGATATATATTATACTGAAAAGGGTTTTCTTTTAAAATCTTCATCTTTTATTCATTGCCATAATTTTGCTACATTCATAGATAGGAAGATACTTATCTTAAAATTTTGGTTAGAGAGTTGCTCTCATATTTACAACAAAACTACATTTTGTGGGTACTTAACCAATCCTCTAACAATGAGATTAGTATTATCAAATCTTATCTATAAATGGTTCATTAGGACAATTTAAATACAACTCTAGTAGTTGATTTTAGGTTAGACTAGTTCATTTTTTTTTATTTTTTTTTTGTCAACATTTAGACTAGTTCATCTAAATCGATGAATACATGAGAAACAGAAGTTAAAAAAGAATCTTGATTGAAGATATTTTTTTCAAGTTATGTCAAGAGTATGGTTGAGATTTTTTCTTGAAACCGACTTTAAAAATAAAAAAAAAGGAAGAAATCTAGCAGGCTTACTTTGTTCTTGTCAGAGAGTCAGAACGGCTAACTCCTATATCCACTTAGAAACAGCCACGTCATCGGTGTTACCATAAGCTACCAAACACATATCAACACTAGATTATAGTCAATATAGAGCCTAATCAAAAAGATCGTCAACACTCAACAACTTCCTCCTGAAATCACTCCTCTGTTTTATAACCTACATACAGAATAATAATAATAAGAAGAAGAAACAGAGCATTAACATTTTTCTTCAGACCAATCATGATGACATTGATCTTCTTCTTCTTATCACATTTGTTCTTCTCCGGTAAGAATCTTCCATAGCTGCTTTCCTGAAACCGTCTTTAGATTCAACGACTCTGTAATAAATTTTGTAATTTTTTTTATATCTCAGGAGTTATGTCTAGAAGCTTCATTATAACAAACAAATGCGACTACACAGTGTGGCCGGGAATTTTATCTAACGCCGGTGTTCCTCCGTTACCCACCACCGGTTTCGTTCTTCAGAAAGGCGAGTCGCGTACAGTCGACGCGCCGTCTTCATGGGGCGGTCGTTTCTGGGGTAGGACACTCTGTTCCACGGATTCCGACGGAAAATTCTCCTGCCAAACCGGAGATTGCGGCTCCGGGAAACTAGAATGTTCCGGCACCGGAGCTGCTCCTCCGGCGACTTTAGCTGAATTCACTCTCGACGGCTCCGGCGGACTCGATTTCTACGACGTGAGTCTCGTCGACGGATATAATGTTCAGATGGTGGTGGCTCCTCAAGGCGGCTCCGGACAGAATTGCAGCACCACCGGTTGCGTCGTTGATTTAAACGGTAAGTGTCCGTCGGAGCTGAGGGTGAATAGTGTCGGCGGCGATGGGAAAGAGGCGGTGGCGATTGGGTGTAAAAGCGCGTGCGAATCGTTTCAGAAACCGGAGTATTGTTGTAGCGGCGCGTATGGATCGCCTGACACGTGTGAGCCGTCTTCGTACTCGCGGATATTTAAGAGCGCGTGTCCGAGCGCGTATAGCTACGCGTATGACGATAAGACGAGTACGTTCACGTGCGCTAAATCTCCTAACTACGTAATCACTTTCTGTCCTTCTCCTAACACAAGGTAAAATTCCTTAAATATCCTTCTTCTTTTTGATAAATAAATCATTAATTTTCACGGCTAATTTTCTCAAGTTTTGTCGACTGATATTTCCCTTTAATTTTATAATATGGTAAAAAAATTAATTGTTACTCTATAATCATCATAGCTAGAAGTTTGCTTGTTATATAATCGAATTTAAACCAGAAAGACACATAACACATGAAATATTGTTTGTTTCATGCGATTTTTAAAGTTAACTAGTTATTTTTCCTTATCATTTGCAGTCTAAAATCATCTGAAGAACAGAACTCAGAGACGATGACTACTACAAGTCCAACCACAGGCAGCGCCACGTTGTCTCCGATGGTCTACGAAGGTGCTCTTGATGTAAGTAGTGGCTCACCTTCCACGTGTGAGCTCGGATCACATGCGATCAAAGTAGTTCTCTCGCTTGTTTTTTGTCGCATGTGTCGGTACTTCTGACCATTCTCTATTTGCCACGTATGCGCGCGGGAACGAGAAGTTATGGGGAGTCTTATCTAGTCCTAGACTATGTGACGTTTTGGATTGCCCCCAGTGAGTGATTGTGTGTCCAAAATGTGGTTTAATTACGAAAGTAACCCACGTGGAAGAGTGAAGTAGATAACATAGATTTGTATGCTTTTAAACATGTATTTAAGAGAATGCTATCTTCTTTATCAATAACGTAAGTACATATGATTAGATAAAGTTATTTTGATGAGTGAGCAAAAGTAATATACTATCAAAATATGAGTTTTAATGGGCTATATCTAAACTTAGTTTCCATTTTGAATAGCCCACAAGCAAAAAAATTTAAAAAAGGAATGTCAGAAGTGGGGTTTGAACCCACGCCCTCTTACGAGGACCAGAACTTGAGTCTGGCGCCTTAGACCACTCGGCCATCCTGACTACTTTGACTAATCAGCTCATAGAATTATAATATCACAACATAAACTTGCTTTGATCAATGTTTCATGAAATTTGCTATTACAATGTCTTCTTTCTAGTATAATCAAGTTATAGAATGAATGTTTGAACATCAAAAAGAAAAATGGATTAAACTATCCACAAAACTATCCACAAAACTATCCACAAAGATAGACTCATGTCCATTGCTGAATGACATCACTAAAACATGAAGAGATACAAAGAAACCATACTCAAATTGCACAAACGCTCAACAATGTCTGACGAAGAGTAACCCGATTTAACGAAACACCTTTAAACGACCAAGATCAGAGATGATGACTAGAGAATCTCGGAAGGTTGCTTTGCTTTCAACGCGTCTTCTTCTTCGTCAACTTTGCCTCCACTTTGTTGGTAGCAGCATCCGCGCATATCTTTTTCCAGCAACGGAAAGAAATGAGCAAAGGTATCAAGACCCACCAGCAGTTAGCTCCTATGTAGTAAGAGTAATAGTAGAAAGAGTTTGTCGCAAAGTTGTCTCCTTCCAAGTAAGCAGTAATGAAATAAACAAGACATCCGTATAGCTGTCCTAGCGAAATCACAAGCTGAAGCACGTAGCTATACGACTTCCCCTTAGCAATTGCATATCTAATTTTCAATTCCCACATGAAAAACAACTCAAACCAACTTAGTCTACATATCGAACAAAATCGTTAACAGAAAAAGCTAAGCAATGACTACTTACACAGCAAGAAGAGAAGCAGGTCCTTCAATAACAGCAGTGATGCCTTCAACAGCTATAACTGCAGAATCTCTACCTACATATCTAGAATCACCTTTGCTATATTCTTTCCCTGAAACAACAAAAAGTACATAGCTTTCTGCTTACTCATCATTGTCTACTTAGGGCCAACAATACTGTCTTGTTGTAAGAAGAAGAGTAACTTACAGACTTCAGCGAGATAACAAGAAGTGTTGTCCTTGAAAAACTCAGGGGAGAAGACGAAATAGCCTTCAAGAATCATGTGAGTGAGACCAGTGAATGCCCACCAACACATTAACAACTTATCAAGCTTAGCTTTCTTCCTACCTGTAACCACACCAATCAAAAACCAAATTAGAAGATCCAATTTCTCAGATCAGTGATTCGATTCAACACCACGGAGACAAAAATCGAAGAGAGTGATTAGCAAAAAGGGGGGGGGGGGGGAATTTGAGTTACCGAAGAGAAACCAGACGAGAGTGACGACGAAGAAGGAAGCGCCGAGGTAGACGGTGAGGATGGTGGACATGGACATGGAGATTGGTATGTATCCATCAAGTTTCAGATCTCTGGGAATGTACGGATGCGCCGCTGCTTCCTCCATATCTCTATGTCTACACTATTTCTCTTTTGGATGATAAAGAAGAAGAAGACAGGTCTCTTCGTGTCTCTCTCCTCAACGATGTAATAGATCTGAGACTCTCAAAGTAGTCGTCTCCCACTTCTTACAAACATTTCTTGTTTTTTTTGTCAACAAAGGAATAAACCAGCTGGATTTAAGATAATATTTTATTCATTATCTTAACATATGGTTTTTCATAATGTGTATAATAAGTTATATAATCAATAAGCATACTATATAATTATTAGAAATGGAGATAACGTGTTATGAGTAGTTTGGGTATGGAGGAAGGATTTCTTCACTGTCTTCGTCTGCCTTATCTTTCAATGAAGCTTTGATGGCATTATCCGACGCATTGTTCGCTAACCTCTCCACTTTCTACGTTTCTGTCATTTTCACTGTCAAGGCATACGGTTTGGTGTTTGGTCTTGACTTGGGCACAGGAGTTACGGTTGTCGTGTCGACCACATTGGTCGCGGTAGTGCTTGTTGTGACGCTCGCTTGGGACGTTTCTAGAAGGGCGACCGAAACGATCATGCGGTCTAACCACCACAGCAGAGAGAATCTCAGTCACGGTCACGTTGGTGGTGGTAGTTGTAAAGGAGGGATTTGTTGGCGCGGTTTAGCTGTCAGGTCACAGGCTTCGCAGATTCGATTTAGGCTCCCACAACATACACCGTAGGGCGCCTTTATCTCGGGGAATATGTTTTCAAGTCATGTTAAGATTAAACGATAATGTATCATCTTGGCCATTATTGGGGCACGAAAGACTTTTTTGGACCAATAACACAAAATATTTTACTTATAAGTTATAACATATAAACGATTTCTTATATATACGACTTAGGAAATGAAGTTTGTGAGGAGACGGAGGAGAGTGGCACTTCCTTGGCTTCTTGGTTGTGCTATTGTGGTTGTCTTCTTTACGCTTCTGGTACCCTGCAAATGAATTTGAGAACTTAGTCACAACGTGGTTTTTGATCTATAAAGTTAACCAACATTGTCAAAGATTGGTTGTTTTGTGGCCATGTGTATACCTTTGCCTCGGTGATATCATCCTCGATCTCTAATGTGTTTATTTCTCTTGTTAATAGCACAGATGAAGCAGGTTCGAGTCTCCTGTCACAGGAACAAAGGTTTTTCTGTTTTAAGTAAACTTTAAAAGAAGAGGCCAGAAGAAATGAGGATATAAACAACCTTCTTGGTTTCTGTCTGTTCCTCTGTTTCTTAGTTGATGCAGCAGGTTCTGCTTCACAGGTAGGGACTTCAATTTCAAGAGCTTGTGTTGATTCTGTTTTCTTTTGAACAACATTACTCTCAGCACATTTAACCTGTAGGATAAGATGAGAAAGAAAGACGTATAGTTGTGGCAAGATTTGAAATATTATGGATTTAATTTGTGGTTGGAGCAAGAGATCCAGAATGGCCAAACCTGTGGTTTCTCTATCTGGTTATCTTTTATCTCCAAGTCATTCATTTCCTCGGTTATTGATCTGGATGATGCAGGCAATAGTCTTCTGTTTCTGAAACAAGGCCAAAGAGAATTTAGACAGAGAGAGAAACCTGTCCAAGCCAATGTAAGTAAAGATCAGAAAAACCAGTTTTAACCTTTCTTGTTTCTCTGAATCTGGAAACCTGCGGGATATTGCGGATTTCGTTTGGATGCTAGAGAGCTGGTTGTTGACGCATTCTCGACTAACTTCAACTTTTTCTGGTGAAGGTGTTGGATCATCTTGCTTGGCACTTGAGTTTTCCTCGTTTCCTAAGTCATGTACAACATTTTTGCTTGGCGCAGGAGACTCGCATTCTTCTGCACTGACTTCTCTTCTTGTCTCGTTAAGGTTGTGAGGATCCTCATCAACACTCCTCTAAAAGTTTGTGTGTGATTAGCAATAATGTAGGTATAAGAAAGTAAAAGTATCAAGAAGAAGATCCAAGTTCAAATCCAAACTTACTTCCGCGTTAGCCAAACTTAAGTCAACCTCTAATAGTTCTTCATGGACAAGCGCTTCTACTTCAGGAACTTCAGGTAAAAAAGCGTCTGCCAGGTTTAACTTGGAAAATAGGCAAGAAGACTTGAGACTGTTAAGCTCTGTCTCCAGTGCACTAGATTTAAGCTGTTCACTTCTAAGGTTCTCCTTGAGACAGTGAATGTCACTTTCTGCAATCTAAGATAATAAAAATAGAATAATAGATATTAATCATGTCCAAAAATTAAGGAAATAAGCTCCATCACAAACTGTTGAATGTAAATAAAGGGCAAAGGGAAGGACATTACTTTCAATTTCTCATTGTACTGCTTCAGGACACTCCATATTACTTTAGCAAAATTCCGCATGATGATGTGCTCTCGCTCGTTCTTGTCCTGTGAAACATGTTCCAGCCTTGGTGATGATTTGTCCATTCGATCAGCTTTCTTTCCCTTCAAATTCACTGGTGGGAAATCGTATCAGGCATCAAGGACACAAAAGGAAATAAGCAAGAGACTTAACTAGGTACAGTCAAAATGTGAAGAATCCTACCTTTTTGAGATATTTGGTTTATTCCTTCAACAACAATTTCATCAACCTACAGATGGCAAAAGCACCATAAAACAAGAAACGTAGAGACGTTAGTAACAGACATGCACAGTTTCATTTCATTTCACTGAAAGCAAGCCAAATTTACTTTGGAAGTCTTAGCAGTGAGTTTGATTTTCTTGGTTTGTTCAACTCTTGGAAACGTCTTGAGCTGCCTCTTATTGCAAATTCCCTCTGTGTTATCAAATCTAAATATCACAAGAAACAGAGAGACATTAGCATTTCCGAGAAACGTGACATCATCTTTGAGTTCATGATAACAAACATTACTTGATTTTCATATAAGGTGATGCTTGTCTCAAAAGATAGGAGGTATCAAGATAATCATCTTCTCCTGCTTTCACAGTTAAAATCTGTAAAATACAAATGGATAAGATAAATTTGTGATATTTCAGGGTCTAAAAATTAGCTATTATACAAGAACTCAAGAAGAAAAAAACCACATATACTCATACCAAAGCCATCCTCCTTTTTCCTTCAAGATAATCTCTTAAATATCTTGTTAACTACATATAGCCAAAATAAAATTAGCATACAGAATGAAGGCAGGCAAATCATTGATCATTTATATTTTTCCACAAGATATTATGAAACAAAGGGTTTTAAGGAAGGTCCTACCAAAGAGTTCTGATGATGTTTCTGAAATCCCTTCTTTTTATTTTTCTGGTACTCCAATAATGCCTGCCAATATGTACAACGTTTCATAATTATTGAACTACATGCATAAAAAAGAAGATAAAACAAGGTAATATCCAGGGAGTCCAAAATCAATGCTCTTACCCGCAAACATTGACCGAAAACCATGGATGTATTATTGATGAAATTACTCTCAACCAGCCTTTCACCCTGCGAAGCAAATCAAATGAGTAAACAGGGAACACATTTTATTTTATAGATCAAGACGATGTTCACTGTTAAACAAATCATACTGTGATGCCAAAAACAAGTACTAGAAACATTTTACAAGGTAACTATAAACTGTAATCAAGCTGGGAACCATTCCACCAAACTAGTAATTGTTACACTGAATCTTACTTATAAAGGCAAACACTTTCAGGATTGCCATATATTTGCGGATTTTCACATATCAAGTTTGTAAAAGATTTCATATACAAAGTATATAACATAGATAACATCATAACAACCTGATTTCCAGTTCTTTTCTCTCTTTCTGCTCCTGCTAGGTCCACTATTGTCAGCATAGCCTCAGTAGAATGCATTTTTGTTTCGTTGGAACCAGCATCGTATGCTGATCTTATGCTAATGATACATTGTGAGCGGCTGAAAGCATTCCCAAAATTAGTTTCAAACATCAACACATTTAGTTAAGAATTATTGAGAAAAACTTTATTTTCCATGTGAAAGATCCATTTGACTTATCATTTATCTAATCAAATAGACAACAAGGGGTGTGCTAAGAAAGTTTAAAATCATGCCAGAGCTGAATTTTTAGTGCCAAGTACCTTGATTGGCTGTTTGAATTTGTTGTAGCTGTTGCGCGTTTCAGCATTGCTTGTCCGATTAAGGACTCGGCTTCCTCGAAAGTTTGGATTGGGACCTACTTCACACACATGGTTGACAAAAGACTGAGAGTTACAATATTCATCTATCATTATGATAACTAAAATAGAGAAAGAACAAAATATCAAGCACAAACCTCTTTCAAACCCCTGATGGTTGATTGTTGCACAAACAATTCAGAGCCTCCCTCTCCGAGCAAATCATAAGCTTTCTCTCCTTTCCCTCGCTCCGAGCATATTTCAAATATGGACAAGTAAAACGACCTGAAGAACAGCAAATGAAGTGTTATGGAACAAGATACAAACTACTGTCTAGTCCAAACAAATTCATCGCATCATTCAGTTTCGTTGCTAATGACACTTCCATAGTGTATTATCATAACCAATGATAAGCTATACAGATGAATAATCAGAGTACCTCACAGATCCTGAAGAGCTCTCATCCCTCTTCTTGAAAATTTGTCGGAGTGTAAGTGGCACAACTCCAGGATCCTTAGGAGTTCCAAAGACCGTGTGAGTCTTCCCGGAGCCGCTAGGTCCCAATGCTGCCAACATTCCACTCTTCCCTTTCATGAAATCCTCCAACAAAGGTTGAACCATTTTATCATAGACATCACTCTACAAACAAACAAAAACTCATCACATGAAAATTCGAACAACAAGAAAGCGCAAAATCGACATTGGGATTTGAACCGAACCTGAGAACAATCTGGCGGAAAAACGTGAGAAAACCCTTCATAAACCTCAGTCTTGCTTCGTTTCAGCTCTTGCAAAGCTTGAGGAGGAGTTAGCGTGACAGAATAAGAATCGTTGAGAGCAACACAAGCTTCTTCTCTCTTCTTCTCCTTCTTCGCAATCTCTTGATTCCTATTCTCTTTCGCGTTGTTGCTCTTCTTCGTCGATGGATTCTGAGGCCATACGTTTCTAGGTCTGCTCTTCTTCGGGGTGGTGTTAACCTTGGCGAAGCTTTTCAAGGGCTTTATTCTCAGGAAGATTTTTAAGCTCTCCGTGACCGAAGATTTGGGCTCGGATTGTGGGATTTGGATAGAGAGAATCTCGTCGATCGGAAAAGAAGGAACCTCGTGCGTGTTCGCGGCGGAAGCTAATGAGACAGCGGGTGGCTTAGCTCCAGCGGTATACGGCGTAGCTCTAGCTCTCCTTGGCGGATTCCGCCGCACTGTTACGGTGGAGGGACACGGCGGTGGACTGAAACTTCTCTGTGACTCCTCCATCGTCTATTTCGTCTCAATGGCGGAAAAAGGAAAAAAGGGAGTGTTTTTAATTGATTAAATAATTACAAAACTTAGTTTTATTGGGCTTTTCTTAAAGCCCATTAGATTTATTCTACAAATAATATGGCCCAGCTAACCTCTCTATACCTTCATAAATTTTTCTCTGTGCATCGTCTTTTATCTCCGCCGCCGTCTCTTCGCCGCCGCCTCCGTCTCTTGCTCGTACACGCCGCTTGTATAACCGTAAGCATAAATCGCTCATCACCGTTTGAAAGCTGAACTCGTTAATCTTTCACTGACTACTTGGAAAATCTCTGTTCACTGCTTATAAACTCTGTACTTTCAATAGGGTTTCGCCACAGGTCCAATTTTTTTTTTTGTGTGTGTGGGTATTAGTAACTATATGTAATTGTGCTGTTCAGCTTTTGTTCTTAGCTTTATTGTCACAAAGTTTCGTACTTTAGGGTTGATTTTGTCTCTAGTTTAACATAGTATCCAAATTGTTACCTGAAGTATTGTTCTCATTGTTTTGGCTTATGTGAGCTATTGAAACATTTAGAGATGAGTTTATGTTTGCTTCTTTTGAAGGTTGTTATCGAATGGAGAAGTCTAGGGAGAGTGGTTTCTTGTTCTGTAATTTGTGTGGTACAATGCTGATCTTGAAATCATCCAAGTATGCGGAATGTCCACTCTGCAAGACTACGCGAGACGCGAAAGGTATATCCATGAGTAGGTTTTGAATTTGAAATGTGGACTGATATGGTTTAATATCGGATCAAGCAGATTTACTTCTTGGTTTGGAGTAATCTTGTTTTGATGTAAAACGTCATTGTTTTTCAGAAATTATTGGTAAGGAAATCGCTTACACGGTTTCTGCTGAGGTAAGTATTCATCCTTTATCCAACACAGTTTGGCTTCTTTTTCTGATTAATAATGCTGCATCGTGTCACAACTGTTTGTAAATCAATGGAATGTGTCTTAGCAAAGATCTCGCGGTTAATTTCTTTGAGTCCATTGTTTTTACTAAATGGATAGTGAACACTCACAGACCCTTGCCTAGTATATAATCAGTTTCAGAATTCAGACATGAAAATGGATACTGCTTTTGTTGTTCTTGCATCATGTGTAGACAAAACCCATCGGTCTCTTTTGGAGTAATACATAAACTATACCAATGCAAAGTTAGTAAAAACAACTAATGATATTTGCTATTTGTAGGATATCAGAAGAGAACTAGGAATATCTCTGTTTGGTGAAAAGACACAAGAAGAGGCTGAGCTACCAAAGGTTTATAATATTACAGAATCAGTAACATATTATGGGTTCTCTCGATGCTCGACTTGTGATTTTTAATTATTTTTTCGCAGATCAAAAAAGCGTGTGAGAAATGCCAGCACCCTGAGCTTGTATACACAACGAGACAAGTAAGATCCAAGCTTACCGAGTTATTATCTTTCATGTCAAAGAATGTACATTCATCTTTGAGTTTTGTTATTCTTGTTTGCAGACAAGATCAGCAGATGAAGGACAAACAACTTACTATACTTGCCCTAATTGTGGACATAGATTCACTGAAGGTTGAGATTATTATAATTTGTACTATCACATTATCTCCAGCATGCGACTCTGTTCACAGAGAATGCCTGTTCTGTTTCTTACATTAATGTTACGAGATGTCATTTATAACAAACTTTTTATTAGAGTAAAATCTAAGAAGACAAACATGGAAAATCTATCAAGGCTTATTTTGTGCCAACATAGCCTTTTGAAAAAGTTACGGCTTAGCAACAAATCACAGACCTAAGCCTATGGGAGTACTTAACGTAACAACACATGTTACGGGAGGTGTAAAACCCGCCGGTTGTTTTCGTTGGCGACGTCGTTTTTGCAGGCAGCTTCTGCGTTGCAACGAAGCTTTGGTTTGATAGAAAACCTAGGCATTGGCAAACTACAAGGGGGAGGAGAAAGTAACATGATTGCTGGACCGGGATAACCATCAAATCCTTTTGGAAAATGACTAGGATGGTTAGACCATACAGGAACCGAGCCGGTTCGAGTCAGTACCGGTACGGATCCAAAGTAGTCTACATTCTTATTCTCTGTGTTAGACTTGGCTCTAGTAGAGCTGTTGACACGTGGTAGAGGAGGCTGTGAGTGATTAGGTGGCGATGGAGTTACCCATAACGACGTCGGATTACTTGGAAGGGACAAACTTCCTCTTCCTCCTCCGGATCTTGAAGTTGAACCACGACAAGTCCTTCTTTTATGGTTCTTGAAACCCGAAACCTGTTTATCCGATGAACGTTGCACTGATATTGTTTCCATATTGATTACAATGTGAATATTTCTTCGATATATAGTTTCAAGAAAAGAGGTACGTATTTTATGAAGATATCGAACATAAAAAACAAAGGGGAAAAAGATAGACTAATATCAATATATTACGAGTTATTATGGCGACGATGATCTACCAAATATTACGATCGGAAGCCCTATATATAAATTGGTAATATTACAATCTTTATAAAAAAGGAAGAGAAAACGAAGAGTTTTAAGACATGTTAAGTTATATCATAAAAGATCAGAAATATCGTTTCATAATTAAGTTATATAAAAACTCTCTCTAAAGAACCCTATCCTCGTGAGGAGAGATGTTTGTTACCAAACACTGACTCGACTGTTTCCTTTTATAAACAAGACCACCAATAATAATGCATTTTTGTATTCTACAATTTCGCCTAATTAAATATTTTTATTGTAGACTAAAATGTCGCAGTATATTATTAAGGAGAATCACAAAACTACACCTTTTGAATTACATTTCACAAAACTACACCATTTTTCAAAATACTTCACAAAACTACACTTAAACACTCAAAATTAAATTCAAATAAACTCTACCCAAACAATCCTACCCCTTTAATACTATACCCTAAACACTAATTAGCGAACCCAAATGAAAAATTTTAATTTTGGTAATTTTTTAAAGGTTAAATCAAGCTTTTAAAATTTTGAAAGGGTATAAATATGTGAAAATATTAAATTAGGAGTAGTTTTGTGAAGAAGGGGTTGAAAGGGTGTAGATTTGTGATTTCCTCTATTATTAATAATAGCGTTAAATTTAAATTCCATTTGCGCAGCATTATAAACACGGTAGGACGGCCACCGCCAATTCAATACGAACCGTTGGATTGTTAAATAAAGTATTACAATAAAATCTAAGCCGGTATAAGTGAATCTGAGCCATTAAGTGAATCTAAGCCGGTAAGTGAATATGAGCCGTCTAATGAAATCTAAGTTTTGATCGTGACCGTACACGTCTGTTTCATCGGTGGCTTTCCTCCTTGATGACCTCACGTGGAGGGAAACTATAGATACCATTCAAGACTTCATCGTAGATTCTGATGACGTGGCATCACACTAGCCATTCAATTATGTTGTCGTGAAGTTTCCGATAATAGGATTGGTCGGTATTCATGCATCGTTTGCATGTGCCTGCCACTTAGAATAATACCGAAGAAAAATATATGTATCGAAAAGTTAGTTTTCCATGGTGGACATTATTCTACAAAAAAAAACATAGGATATCATAATGATGTGTTCGACATGCCTCTATCTCTAAGAATTTTATGGCTGTTAAGTCTGATATGTCTAAAGCCTATGATAGGGTTGAATGGAACTATCTAAGAGCCTTGCTCCTTAACCTTGGGTTTCATGTAAAATGGGTCTCCTGGGTAATGTTTTGTGTTACCTCTGTTTCCTTCTCTGTGTTGATAAATGGTCAGGAACATGGTCACATAGTTCCCCAAAGAGGTCTCAGACAAGGTGATCCATTGTCTTCATTCCTGTTTGTCTTGTGTACGGAGGGGCTCTCTCATCTTTTGAGAAAAGCTGAAGGTAATGGTCTCCTTCATGGTATCAAGTTCTCATTGGAAGGGCCCTCTATTAGCCATCTATTGTTTGCGGATGACTCTTTGTTCATCTGTAAAGCTACTATTGAGCAAGCTAAGTCCCTCCAACAGATTCTGACTATATATGGAGAAGCGACGGGTCAGATTATCAATGTGAACAAGTCTTCAATTACCTTTGGGTCAAAAGTTCTAGAAGATAAGAAACAGAGTATTCAAGATGCGCTTGGTATCAACAACCTAGGAGGAGCTGGTACTTACCTAGGATTGCCGGAATGCTTTAGTGGCTCCAAGGTTGAGATGTTTTCTTTCCTCAAGGATAGGCTTAAGTCAAAGCTTTCTAGTTGGTATTCTAGGAACCTCTCGCTTGGTGGTAAAGAAGTCTTACTCAAGGCTGTAGCTTCAGCAATGTCTGTGTATGCTATGTCATGCTTTAGACTTCCTAAAACAGTCTTAGCAAATCTCAATAGTGCCATGGCTGCCTTCTGGTGGAATGCTGAGGACCACAAAAAGAAGATTCATTGGATTAGTTGGGAAAGACTCTGCCTCCCAAAGATTTTAGGTGGACTTGGGTTCAGAGACTTAGAGTGCTTTAACCAAGCTATGCTAGCTAAACAAGCTTGGAGGATCCAACAGAACCCGGATAGTCTTTTCTCAAAGTTTTTGAAAAGTAGGTATTTCTCATCTTCTGACTTCTTCAATGCTGGCTTAGGAGCAAGACCCTCTTACGCTTGGAGAAGTATCATCCATGGAAGAATACTTCTGCAGAAAGGACTCAAAATCTGCGTAGGCAATGGTCAATCAATTAATGTATGGACTGATAAATGGGTGGTTGATGGTATCATTAGAGCTCCATGGATGAAGAACCTGATAGATCTTGAACTCAAAGTGGCAGATTTGTTTGATTTCCAGACAAAGAATTGGGATCCTGATATATTGGATGAGCTTTTTGTTTCAGGAGATGTCAAAATCATCAAAACAATCAAGCCAGTCTTGGACCAAAATGACTTTTGGATATGGCTTCATACCACAAATGGGGAGTATTCTGTTAAAACTGGTTATGCCCTGGCCAAAACTTCCAAAAAATCTGATTTAGTCTTTGAATCAGGTGTCTTTCCGTCTTGGAATTGCCTTAAAGAAAAGGTTTGGTCTCTCATCATTCCTCCCAAGTTAAAGCACTTTCTATGGAAGGTTTTGAGTGGTGCTATTTCAGTAGATGACAACTTAGCGGCTAGAGGTATGAAAACTGATGGGAGATGCCAGTTATGTGGGTTGGAAGGAGAATCAGTTAACCATGTCCTTTTCACGTGTTCCTTCTCTAGGCAAGTGTGGGCACTCTCGAACTTCCCCCAGCCAGTTTTGGGTTTTGATAAGACCTCCATCCATGCCAACTTCCATTATTTGTGCTCCGTAGACCCTAAGTCAAATAATCATATAGAGGTGTGGAGAAGTTACCCATGGATCTTATGGTTCATATGGAAAAACAGAAACTCCCTCTTGTTTGATGGATTTTTGTTTAGTCCATTGTCAATAATTGAGAAGGGAGTTAGTGAGTGCACCTTATGGTTTGAAGTTCAAGAAAGGGTACATCATGAGTATGGATCCACCGTTTCGTCGTCAGTTGTAAGTAAAGTCTGAAAACCACCATGGCCCTCATGGGTGAAGTGTAACATAGGATCATCATGGTCCAAATCTACCAAACTTGGTGGTGGTTCATGGGTAGTAAGAGATGATGTGGGCAACGTCATTCTTCACAGTCGGAGATCTTTCAACAACATGCATAATCTAAAAGAAGTTCACTTCAGGTGTATGTTGTGGGCTGTGGAAAGTATGATAACTCATCATTTCAACAAGGTGGTTTTTGCTTCTCAATGCTCAGAACTAGGTGGTGCTATTACAAGACCTAAAGCTTGGCCTGCCTTCAAATCCGAAGGTATTCATCTTTTATCGGCTTTGAAATTTATACCCCACTGGAGCTTTAAAGTAGAATCTCCCTCATCAAACTGTGGAGCTCTCCTCTTTGCCAAAAGCGTGACAATGGATATAAGGACTCAGTCTTATGTCGCTGCTGGTCATCCGGTTTGGTTATCGGGTCTCTTTGCCCGTGAGAGATTTGTGGCATCGTCTTTGTCTTAATTTTTGGGGACTTTATTTTGTTTTGATTGTCTTGAGTATCTATCCTAAATTGTTGCTATTATTCAGGTTTTTGTTGCGAGTACTACCGGAGCTAGTCTCGGTCTGTTACTTAGCATCAATTTTGTAACCTCCTTTAAAATTTTAATATTATTCAGACGACAAAAAAAAAAAATCATAATGATGTGTTCGATTAATTAAAGAATCAAATAATATTTGAGGAATTCACAAATCTACACCCTTTCAATTTCTTCTTCACAGAACTACTCATAATTTAATATTTTCACATATTTACACCCTTTCAAAATTTTAAAAACTTGATTTAACTTTTAAAAAATTACCAAAATTAAAATTTGTTCATTTGGGTTCGCTAATTAGTGTTTAGGGTATAGTATTAAAGGGGTAGAATTGTTTGGGTAGAGTTTATTTGAATTTAATTTTGAGTGTTTAGGTGTAGTTTTGTGAAGTATTTTGGAAATGGTGTAGTTTTGTGAAATGTAATTCAAATGGTGTAGTTTTGTGATTCTCCCATAATATTTATTGAAATTCAAATGATATGTCTAATGTTAAAACGAGTGAGTAGTAGATTAGTAATATATACAAAAATAATTAATTGAACTACGCACGTTCTCAAAAATGTTATAAGAGAATTACAAAACTATATCATTTGAATTACATTTCATAAACTACACCATTTCAAAAATACTTCACAAAACTAAACACTCAAAATTAAATCCAAATAAATCTTATCTACACAATTATACCCTCTTAATTAGCGAACCCAAATGAAAAGATTTTAATTTTGGTGATTTTTAAAAAGGTAAATCAAGATTTTAAAATTTTGAAAGGGCGTAAATATGTGAAAAAATTAAATTAGGTGTAGTTTTGTGAAAGGAAGGTTGAAAGAGTGTATATAGTTTTGTGAATTCCTAATATGTTATTCCCCATTAGAGAGATTTAAGGCGAAACTTTGGATTTGTTTATGTCTTTGTGGTGGTTTTAAAAATCTATATGTTATGTAATTTGGATATAATTTTCTATATATTGTAGCTAGGGTCATTGTATATGTATAAGTTTGATATCACCTCATTTTTTACTTCTTTCTGGCATGATGTGGTTAAGTGTGTGTGTGTGTGGTTAGTCTACTTATCCTCTCGTCTCGTATATATAAGATATTTCATACATTACTCCGTGTTCGTTATAACTTTGCAAATGAACACAAAAATTGCACTTAGGTCCAAGTCCAACATAAGAATAGTCGTCGGTTTGAAACTGAGAGATTCAGTGGTTAACCTCTTTTTGTCACCAAAGAGTTCGTGCTTGTCGTTATAACTTGATTTAATCATAATGGGCCTATTGTAAAACATTGATTCTTATAGGTTTAATCAAAATTAGTGGGCCAATTGTTTTATGCTGCAAAATCATCATTTGCCCTTTGAAAAATGGAAATTCCTAACATGTTATTAAGTTTTGTAGATTATTTTTTACAGAATACTGGCTATTATATTAATTATTTATTTTAATTGTGTTGGAGTTAGTTAGTAAAGAAAAGTGGAATGGTTAATGGTTAGTTAATACTTAATACTAGCTGGTAGAGAGGAAGAAAAGCAGATGTAGCAACCTTAATTTGATATAATTATTTGGTTAACTTCTAAATACATACCTTCCCACACATTCTCTATTAAATAAAGTAATTACTTGCTCTAATTTCTCTGATGAAGATTAGCTACTAATTATGATTCAACAAATATACTAACAACGAAGCTACCGTCTGGTGTGTGATAATGATTAATTGATGGGACAATAAGTGACGTGGAGGATGTTTATTGGTTGGATTGTTTAGAGTTAGGCACGTTACTTTGAACCCTCGTTGTCTATGTTTCGTAATCCCAAAGCAAATTAAAAAGAAAAAAGAGAAACTAATGTTTTGATAATTTAGGAATCGTGCCGTAACACTAATAGGCACGTTATTGATGATAAGTTGCAAAATGTAACTATTATTTGCTCGATGCTATAAAAGGTTTAATGTTACATAATTCGTCTTAACGAAACTAAATGCGGAGTAATAAATTAGATGCTCTACTAGATTATAAGCTTGATGTGAATTAGAGAAGAAAAATTTACTATATGTTTTTCCCCAAAAAAAATTAAAAAGAAAAACCAAAATTTAAAGAGCTTCGTTGTAATCTATCACTCTTATTGATATGGTGTTATAAAAAAAAAAAGAGCTTGAAAATTCAATAAATTAATCATGTTATAGAAATGAATAGATAACATAAACATTCATGACATTTGTATCCTTCTTGTTTTAAAAACGAATAAGATCCTCAATTCAAATTTCAAAGTCGTGAGACATTAAAGAAAAAAGAGATTTCAAAATTTGAATAATATAAAACAATAAAAAATACGTTGTGAACAAACTTTTAAAAATAATAAAAAAATAAAGTGAGTGTATATGATAAGGTGGTGTTTGGTATGTTTAGCCATAGCTGGCACATAGTTGTTATATTGTAATTACTCTGTCTTTACTTTCTATAGGCTCATCTCAAAGTTCATCAATCAAACCGCCAAAAAAGCATCTTCTTCTTCTTCTTCTTCCCTCTCTCTCATCGATTACTATTCTCCATTTTTGAAATTTCGTTACTTTCTCTGCAACTTGAAGGTTTCTCAGATTCACAAGCTCGCGAGTTCAGCGAGCTAGAGTTAGATTTTGTTATTTATAATGTCTAGGGTTTGAAGAAGAAGAAAACACAAAAGGGGGTTTTTAAAAAAGATTTTCGATTCCGGCGGAGTTTTAGCGGCGGAGATGAGCGCGTCAAGGTTTATAAAGTGTGTTACAGTCGGAGATGGTGCTGTCGGAAAAACATGCATGCTGATCTCTTACACGAGCAACACATTCCCCACTGTAATATAATATCCCATCGTTTCTAATTTCTATCTTTGGTTTTGTCTTCACATTTGATCATCTAGGCCCAAAGCATTGATCTTGAAGCTAGTACTAGTGTGATGCCTTTATGAAAGGATGCTGATTTTTTTGATGTAAATCTGTGAATTGGTTTTACAGGACTATGTTCCAACTGTTTTCGACAACTTTAGTGCTAATGTGGTTGTTGATGGCAACACAGTTAATCTTGGATTGTGGGATACAGCCGGTAAATCTTTCGAAAAAATCGGTTCATTGTTGAGATTTTCTCTCTTGTGTGTTTTGGCCTTGACTTGGTTTGGTTTTTGGGGGTTTATGGAACAGGACAAGAAGACTACAACAGGTTAAGACCTCTGAGTTACCGTGGCGCGGATGTTTTCATTCTTGCTTTCTCTTTGATCAGCAAGGCTAGCTATGAGAATATCGCCAAGAAGGTTTTTGGCTCTTTTGTTTATTGATTCACTTAATGTTGTGTTAACTATTACTGATTTCATGTTCCTCTCTCAGTGGATTCCTGAGCTCAGGCATTATGCTCCTGGTGTTCCTATTATCCTCGTTGGAACAAAACTCGGTAACTAAACTCTTTCCTGATTGAAATGAACTTTTGCTATTGTTTTGATTGTATGTTCATGGGTGATTGTTGACTTTTGGTATCTGCAGACCTTCGAGATGACAAGCAGTTCTTTATAGACCATCCAGGTGCAGTGCCAATTACTACAAACCAGGTACTTTAATCTTTTAAGACGGTTAATGTAACCATGGTTGCGAGTTCTTGATGAAATAAGGACTAATGTTGTTATGAATGTTTCAGGGAGAGGATCTGAAGAAACTGATTGGATCTGCGGTTTACATTGAATGTAGTTCAAAGACACAGCAGGTAAGCAACAAAAATTGCTTGTTCTTGTTCTTACTGTTTGCATAGACACTTGTTAAGAGACCGAAGTTGTTGATGGTTTCTTCTTTTGGGCATTCTGTAGAATGTGAAGGGAGTGTTTGATGCAGCCATAAAAGTGGTACTTCAGCCACCAAAGCAAAAGAAGAAGAGAAAGAACAAGAACCGTTGCGCGTTCTTGTGATGAAAGAAGATCTGTAAGACTAGGTAAACAACTAAAAAGGAAGAGGAAGAAGTTGATTCCGACTATTTGATTCGTCCCCATTATTAATATGAAAACTCTGGCGTGAAGGGAGACATTTCCGAGTAGCTTTTTGTATAGTAGCTAAAAAAACAGGCTGTATTGTTGTGTCTTTTACTCTATTGCTGGTGAGTCTTTTGAGTTTCAGTGTGTTCTTCTACTCTTTGCTATGTAGACTAATCTCTCTCTTCTCTTGTGTCATTGATTGGGATCAGTTTCTATTTGACATATGAATCTAATTAATATTGCAGTCATTTGTGCTTGTAGTATAAGCTGCTTCTGCCTCAAATTGTATACTCAAGTGATTTGTCTTAGAATCATTATATGATATGGACCTAGTTGGGATTACATAGTCGAGAAGAGAACGGAGAACAACAAAATTGTGAACATTGCAAAATGGAACAAGTAATCTATGTATTAACATTTTGATAAGTAAGATACATTACAATCAGAAAAACTGTACAAGCTAACCTGAGAAAGAACAAAAATATATGAGGACTTAGAGAGCGACTGTATATGGTAATGAAAAAATTCCCACTTCAGACAAAAACTGAGATCCAGGCAAAGTGTAATCCCCTGAATTCTGCATGTTCATGGCCGTGCCTTCGTTATAACTGCTAGAAGCTTTGGTAGAAGAACTCTCTTGACGCCAAGTACCAGAAAGCCAGTCATCGCTGTTACTTTCCTCTGATGAATTGCAAGAAGGAACCAGTTGATCAAACAATGTATTGTATCGAGATTCTTTACACGTCTTGTGTTTCTTTCTCTTCTTTGATTCAGAAGGAATAGCAATCTTGTCACTCTTTAGAGAAGGTGAGAGAAGACTCTCATCACGATCAAGGTTCTTTAAACCAGATACAGAACTTGATTTTTCTCTTGGCCACTGCTCAGTCCCTGAAGTAGAGCAAACACGATCCTCTTGCGACACACTCTCGGGTTCTTTTGGTTTCTTGAAGACAAAACGTATGCGTAGTGGATTACCTGCTGCAAATCATCAAATAGTCGAAATCATCAGTACAACTTAAGAATCAAAAGTGAAACATTAATCTTTTCCAAGAACATAACACAAACCTTTGAGAATACTGTCAACAACAGGAGAAGTTTCTAACCTCCTCTTCTTACTGGTCTTACTACCATCAGACAAGTAACAAACATGGACATGTTGTTCATGTTCTTCTGTCAAACAACTCTCCTCAAGCTGTTCAGATTCGTCAGAGACATGCTTGGCACTTGAAAAGTATTGAACTTTGAGAGATTTCTCAAACTTTTGTTTCTTCTTCTTCTCCTTGTTCTCTTTCCGGTGAGTCTTTCTAGAAGCGACTACTTGTCTTTCGATCTTTATAATCCATCAGATTAAAGGATTTAGACTAGATGACATTTAAGAGTTATTGTATAAAATAACCAGAATCCATATACAACCACAAGACACAAACACGCGTTAGTCAAAACATATATCTACAACACGTCTCTAAGTGTTGACTATAATAATTGTATACAAAAACAAACAACATATAGCAAAATTGTTAAGAGAAAGAGACATGACATATAGCAAAACAAACATATGGATACGTTAGAATGATCTCACACATGACAAATCTATATGCATATGATGTATCAATTCAACAAGAATATATATATATAAATTTATAATCACCTAGCAATTCTAACAATCAGAAGGTTACATGCGACCTTAGACATAGCTATAAGTGGGTATTATCAACAGATTTTAGAAAATCGAGATTAGTTCATAGAACATGAAAAACTAATGTTCAGAAACAGAGAGAACACCGTGAGATACAATCATAAGAACCGAATGGTCAACGAACCTTAGTCGATTCGACCAAGTTCTGACCATAAGCCAAGTTCCTCGCATACAAAGGCGATGGAGATATCAAATACGACGACATACAGAATCTAATCGAACCTAGGGTTTCAAAACAATCCCTAAGAAACGTCTTTGTGGCGCGAAATCAAACGAAACAGAAGGCTATGGAGGGAAAAGAGAAACCTAGAAATCTCTTGTTTTTTTTTTATCGAATCGTTATAGGAAGAGAGAGGCCTGAGGGTATGGTCTCTATTTAAAGACGCGTGAATTCCTAAGAAAAGGGGGTATTGTCGTCATTTATCATCTCCGTGCAACTCGGTCCGAGATTGCTACGTTATGTGAAATATCCTTTTTACCCCCTTGCGTCTTACTTGCTCTTACCATTGTTATTGGGCTTATCAAAAGTCAAAAGCCCGCTTTCTCGTTTTTCACTATAAACCCGATTTTTAATACAAGGAACCTAATTAATTTCAATTTGATTATATGATTATTGAATCTTATTTAACCAAGATGGGTTAATTGTTTCTTTAATCTCAATTAATTAACATTTTCGAGGGCCTATAAATAAAGCACCTCTCCCCCCAAAAATCTAAACGCAAACGCCAGATTCTTCTCCTCTTGCTTTCTTTTTCGAATTAACCGTTTCTTTCTTCCCCCTCTCGGTTAAGTCACGATACTCTGCAAAAGCAAAACACAACAATGTCGAAGAAGATCATCCTCACGACCATGGAAGGCGACTCGTTCGAGGTAGACAAAGCCGTTGCTCTCAAATCCAAGACGATCAAACACATAATCGACGACGGCTGCGCCGGCGAACCCATCCCGCTGCCCAACGTCTCCGCTCCAATCCTCACCAAGGTCATAGAGTACTGCAAGATCCACACCGAAAAAATCCTGGAAAGTAACGATCTCGTGGCTTGGGACGCCGAGTTCGTCAAAGTAGACCAGCCTACGATCTTCGCTCTTATCGAGGTTCGAATTCTTAAATTAGGTCTAATCTTGATTTTCGAGAGTGGTCTTGATTCTTGGTTTTTGATTTTTGATTGTGTTATTAGGCTGCTGACTATCTGAACATATGTGTTGTAGGGGTAAAACGGTTAAGTATAACGTTCGGAATTAGGTAGATGGATCGTTCGGAATTATATAACGAAAATGGTTCGGAATTAATATGTGAAAAGGGGTCGGAATTCTCGTTATGACAACTATGATTCGAGGTGATGGTTCGCTAGAGATAGCGAACGCTTTTATATAGCGCTAGAGATAGCGAACGAGAAAATGGCAAAGATGCGAACGAATACGAGCGAGAGATGCCGAACGAAATATGGGCGAGAGATGCCGAACGTAATGTGGGCGAGAGATGCCGAACGTAAATACGGTTTAAAGATGTCGAACTAAAAAGATAGTAGATTTTGAGTCTTTGTTTCTCTTTGTAGATTTCTCTCTCAGAATCCGGATCCTTCTCCTTGAGCGGGATGTACGCTATTTATAGTAAATGTCCTCGTTGACGGACTTTCTCGGTGCGCGACCTCCGCCTTTGTTCCCATACCGCCGAACGAGTGTCCTATCGTAGGATTGCTCGGTTCGGCGCTCATAAATGCTTTGTCGGGCGTCGTTCGGCGCTCGTAAATGCGCGTCGGAGGTGACGTGGCGCCGTTCGTTTAGTTACGGGCCTATCTTCAATTGGGCCGTAACTTGTTATTTGGGCTTCGACGGACTTACGGCGGCGGGCTTCTTAAACGGGTCCGGTCATGTTGGGCACGGGGAGGCCCACCCATAACATTAGTCCCCTCCCCATTCGTTTCGGAGAAGACGAAACGGTTCGTCGATTGGCCTTGGCTTGTTTAAGAAGTCTCGCCTCGTTTTCGGCGAATCATTGAGTGCCACGTCACGATACTTTTGTAATCATGATGTCTCTTCGTGTTTTTCGGCGGCGCCTCTTCCTCTTCCTTCGCTTGTTTTCGATGTCGCCTCTTCCTCTTCCTTGGTTTTCTTTAAATAACCTTCTTCGAATTCATTCTTCATTTCTCATTTCTTCTCATTCTCTCCGCGCGAACTCAGGTACCTTCTCTCTCTAAAAATTTTCTTCTCTCTAGAAATTTTCTTCTCTCTAGATTTATCTTTAGTTATGTCTTCCATCTTGCCTTTGCGTTCGGATCCTACTTCGTCGAGAGTTCGGATTCTTCTTCGTCATCGAGCTCGGGGTCTTCTTTATCTTCTAATACCCTTCGTCGTCGAGAATGGGAGCTTCGGGTTCCGAAGTGAACCAAGATGTCTCTCGGTTACTTCCGCGATGCGACTCCGCTCGCGAAAATTCGGGGGGAGTTTTGTTGAAGCATCCGGAGGGTTCGCCTCCGAGCCTTCGGCGCGGGTGCCCCAAGCTTCGTTCGACCTCAAGTAGAGGTTCCTTCGCTAGTCGACGAGGATTTTACGCCTCCGCCTCGAGTGCAACCGGTTCAGTCTGTTCGTTCGGCGGCTACGAATCCTAGAACGGCGAGAAGGCAGCCGAAGAAACCGAGGCAAATAAATTCGTTTGCCTCGTCGGAGAGCAGGTTCGCCGATGGACTTAACGATATTCAAAGGGTCTCCGGGGCTCGCGATTTGTTGGATATCGTCGAACCGCGGCTGGACAAATGCCCTGGCATTGTCCCTCGGGGTATATCGCCTTTACGAGGTCGCTTTTGCCGAGGCGGGTTTGTGGTTCCCTCTTCCCCGACTTCGGTCGCTACTCGCGAACGTAGGAGCATGGCGATCTCCCAGTTGACGGTGCCATGTCTTCGAAACCTAGTAGCCGCTATCTTAGCGTCTAAAGAGCTCGGGTTCGAGATGACTCCCGCTTGCTTTGACGAAATTACAACGACGCGGGCGAATGCTTCGCTACGGGGACTTACTCCATTTGTTGGCGGAAAGGCTTTCGTCTTACCTCGGATCGTCACGTGAAGATTGAAAGTTGGTGGAAGAAATACTTTTTTGTCAAAGTTAGTTCGGCGTCGGTTCTTGATGTCGATAGAGAGTACCGAACTGACTGGGCGGTCGTTATTGGTAGGTGTCTTCGCGTTCGATTTTTCTCCTTGTTTTATTTTGCTAACTTTTTCCTCGCTTATTTTCAGATCGTTTCATCCCTGTCGTGCCGTTCCCTGAGGATTATACCAGGTACAAGGATCAGCTAAGGCGTAAGACCGAAGTTCCCTGGGCCGAAGTGCTTGAGCAGCAGAGAAAATACTGGTGTTCGTTGAAAGGTAAGTTCCCTCGCTTTTTTTTTTTTTTTTTTTTTTTTTTTTTTTTTTTAATTTGTGATTCGGTTTCAGAATCCTGGTCGTTGAATCCCCAAGAACAGTTTAGCGAACCTTCGGGAGCGAACGAAGAAAATATGGACGAAAGCGAGCTTCCTTCGCTGTTTGTGGATGAAGAAAACCAGGATGTCGGCGAAAACGTTCGCCCGACTCCGGCTGCTATTATTGAGAGTGCTTCGGCGCGAACCCGAGGATCGGGAGATGGCGAAAATCCTAGGGTTAAGAGGGCTCGGGTCGAAAGATCCGTTGAAACTAGTGGCGCCGCCGTAGTTGGTTCGAACCGGCGCGAGTTCAAACCGCTCCGAAGGCTCGGAGGATGGTGATCGGGTTGGTTTGGATGTTACGGGGATGAGAACGCAGCCAATCCCGGGGTCGAAGGGGAGACCCGGATCGGCGATATCGCCGTAGCTGATGCTTCGGATGCTACAGGAGAAGGCTTCTCTTCGTCTAGCCTTCCTTTTTTTAAAGGTGGAGAGTTCTCGTTCAAGCTGGACAAGGACAACCTCCATAAGTTCGTCTTCGACTACGAGGGCGAGGGTGCCTTTCTCAATAACGAGGAGGCATGCGCTGGTTTCAATCATCTGCTCGTGGAGTCTCATGACGTGCGTCGTCCTCCTGCTTCTTTGGTGTATGAAGCAGAGATTGCTTCGTTGGCTCGGTTGGAGCAGAGGGTAAGTCTTTTTCACATTTTTGTTCGGTATTTTGGTTCTTCTTCTTTTGTTCGGATACTTAGTCTTTGTTTTTGTTTCTTTTCTTTAGGTCGCCTACCGGAGGACCAAACTTGCTTATGACTACGAACACCATCTTGCTTCGGCTCAAGCGGAGAAAAAGTCAGCTGAGGGAGAGCGGGATGAGGCTCGAGCCGAAGTTGATGAGCTCGAAAAGGCTCTTCGTCCGGCTAAGAGGGAGAAGAGGGTTCGGCGGTGAAAACTCGGCTTGAGGAGGCCGAGCCGGAGCGAACCAAAACCAAAGAAGAACTTGAAGCGACTTCTTCCCTATTGCGGGTTCGGGATTCGGAGCCGGAGCCGGCTCGTAAGTCCGAGGCGGATATGTCGGTGAGCTTGAGCTTTTGAAAAAGCGGTACGAGGAGATGGTCATTCATGACGGCCATGAGTTCGTCCGACTTCGTCGATCCCGCACCGAGTACGTGGACGGCTGCGAGGGACCGGTTCGCTCGGCTTCGCGAGGAATCGCGAGTCGGTTGTCGAAGTTGAAGTGCTATCTCGCCGAACGGGAGGCGAAGAAGAAAAAATACTTGCTGTGGAATCGGTTGAAGGGGATCTTCGATACCACGAAAACCATGGAGCGTCGGTACGGGATAGCGCCGCCGGATGATTTTGTTGAAGTCCTTCGCAAGCGGAAGGTAGAGCTCGAGACTTGGCTCGGATTGAGGCCGAAGCGTCATATGAGGCTTCGGACTTTGAACTTCGAGGAGGGGGAGTTGCCTCGGTTCTCGAAGTGTCGTCTCGCGACGTGTCGGGGAGGGTCGATGGGGAGAGCTCTCGTGGCAACCAAGGGGATGGCGATGACGGTGGCGACGGCGGGGTCGATGTGGCGGACGAACTGTCCCAAGATTAGATTCTCCCTTTTTTTTTTTTTTTGTTCTCTTTTGTCGTTTTTTTTTTGGGTCGATCGTATAGGGTCGGCCTTGTAGTTTGTACTTTTTTTTTTTTTTTGTGTTTTCGATGTTGCTTTTCCTTTGCTTTGTAGTTCGTGCTTCTTTTAATGAAAATCATTCATTTTTCTTGATCTTTTCTTCGTCTCATTTTGTGAATCGTTCTTATTTGGTCCGAAAGATTGTTTGAATTTTGTTCGGAGGTGCGAGGGGCTCGGCTTTCAGTATGAACTGTTCTTCGAACGATGCTAGGTGGTGCTCGGCTTTTCAGTTCGAGCTATTCTTCGTTTGATGCGAGGCGGTACTCAGCTTTTGTGGTTTCGGATTGGGCCACTGCAAGTGTTTGAACATGAGTTCGTAAGAATCATCCTTGCAAAGGTGGATGATCGGTCCACCGCACTCTTGCGGAGTGGCTAACATATTTTGCACCTTTGAAAGTGGTGTTGCGGTTTGGACCGGCTTTTAGTCTTCGAGCGCTTTTTGCTAAGTCACTAACTTACGGAGCGCGACTTTCGTTCGTTAGTTCTTTTTGCTAAGTGGCTAGGTATAGATCGGCGGACGATCTGAGCGATGAGCTCGTTAGTTATAAGCACAGGGCTTGTGTGACGGAGCGTTGAGCTCGTTAAGTCTTGAGCGCGGAGCTCGTGAATTTGAGCGCGGAGCTCGTGAATTTGAGCGCGGAGCTCGTGAGTTTTATGATGAAAATATTTTTATTATTTTATAGCTGTGCCCTGTGAAAGGCTGCCTACGTACCCCAAAGGGGATCAAGCCAGTCGTAGTTCGTTTACAATGGTTCGGACTCGTGTTGAGTCCGGTTTTTTTTTTTTTTTTTTTTTTTTTTTGTGTGGCGAACGCTTTCGCCCTTGTCGTTGTCTTCGTTTCCTCGTTTTTTGTTGTTTTGATCTTCGGATATTTCGGGCCTCGTTTTCGGCTTCGTCTTTATGCTTCGTCTAATGATAGAACCTCTTCAGATGCATTGCGTTCCAGGATCGCGGTATTTCCTTGCCGGACATCTCCATTAGTTCGTACACGCTGGGCCGAACTACTTTTGATATTAGGTACGGTCCTTCCCATTTTGCTCCGAGCTTGGTGATGGGTCTTTCTGCTGTATTCTCGAAGACCTTTCGCGAGGACTAGGTCGCCTTCTTCGAAGTGTCGGCCTTTGACCTTTTTGTTGTAGTACTTCGCCGCTTGGTGTTGGTAATTTTGGATCCTTAGCAAGGCGTGGTGCCGTTGCTCTTCGGCGTAATCCGGCTCGTCTATCATCATTTTCTCATTGGTTTCGGGATGTTGAGTCGGCATTAGACGTCTTATTCTGGAACGTTTGCTTCGGTGGCGACATTGCCTCCATTCCGTGAGACGGCGAGAAGGGGTTCGACTGTTGCGCTTCGCGGACTCGTTCGGTGCGACCAAAGTACTCCCTCAAGCTCGTCGCCCGAGCCCCTTTTTAGCTTCGAGACGCTTTTTGATTCCGTCGAGTATCGTTCCCTGTTCGTTGCTTCGTAGCCCCTTTAGCTTCGAGTCCGTTTCCTTGTCGAGGATATCTCGGGGTGGAGTAAAGCTTCGAATTTCTTCGATACGAACTGTGTCCCGTTGTCCGTGACGATTTCGTAGGGTAGTCCGTGACGACGATTATATACTTCCAAACGAAATTTTGAACTTTGGCCGCGTCGATGTACGCGTAAGCTTTTGCTTCGACCCACTTGGTGAAGTAATCCGTGACGATCGAAATGTACTTTCTTTGTCTTGACGACGGCGGGGGTCCTACGATGTCCATTGCCCGGCGCATGAAGGGGTATGGGGCGGTCGCCGGGCGAGCGGTTGAGTCGGGTTATGCTTGATATCTCCGTGCCGTTGGCATTTCTCGCATTTCATGGCGAAGTCTGCGCAGTCTTTTTGTAATGTCGGCCAATAGTATCCGTGGTTTTTGACACGAAGAGCTAACGTTCGTCCGCCGGAGTGGTTTCCTGCTCCACCCTCGTGTGCTTCGCGAAGTACTCTTTCGATTTCGTCCTCGGCGATACAAAATAGAAGGACTCGGATGCGCTCCACCGGTAAAGACGGTTTATGATCATCGTGTAGCGGGCTGATCTGCTCTTCACGCGGCGAGCTTCCCATTTATCTTTTGGTAATGCCCCGTGTGAGATATACATCATGATTTCGATTCGCCAGTCCGTTGGTTCGGTTCGTCCTTGTTGGCTATTCTGTTCGGTCGGAGAATTGGGTATTCCTTCGGCAAAGTCGTCGGCTTCGTCCATATCGTGGCCGATGGCACATACGCCCTTTGGAAGGTCGATGCTTGGATGTTCGATGCACTCGATCGGGATGGTTCGCCGCGGTGTTGGATCGGAGGTCGAGGCCAAGGCGCGATGCATCGCGGACGTGTTTTCGCCGAGGGATCTTAGTGATGGTGAAGGAGACGAATTTTTCTTCCGGGGATTTGACAACTCGTAGATAAGCCTCCATTCTTTCGTTCTTGGCGTCGAACTCTCCGCTGAATTGGCTGGTTACGAGTTGTGAGTCGCGAAAGGCATCGAGTTCTTTGACTCCGAGTTCGATAGCCAACCGCATTCGGCGATTATTGCTTCGTATTCCGCTTCGTTGTTGGATGCTTTGAACGCGAGTCGGAATGATTGCTCAAGGACTTCGCCCTTTGGTGATCGCAATGTTATGCCGATTCTCGATCCGTCTTTGGCTAGATGATCCGTCGGCATGTAAGGTCCATGCGTTCTTCTCTTCGGCGGTTGTCATTTCGGTGGTAGCTCGATGAGGAAGTACGCGAGGACTTGAGACTTTGCGCTTGTTCGAGGTTTGTACTCGATATCGTACTCACTTAGTTCGACCGCCCACTTGGCGATACGACCCGAGCGGCTTGGGCTGTGCGGGATAGTTCGCGGTGGTTGGTTGGTCGGGACGACAATCGAATGAGATTGGAAATAAGGTCGGAGCTTTCTTGCGATGAGACGGCCGCGAGTGCCGATTTCTCCGGGGTCGGATACACTTTCTGCACCGTCTAAGGCTTTGCTTGTGTAGAATATTGGTCGGCTGGTCGCCGCGGTCTTCCTTGACCAACACGCGCTTACCGCCGATGTTGAGATGGCGATATACGGGTAGAGGGTCTCTGGTCGACGGGTTTTGCGAGGATCGGCGAAGTCGAAAGATATTCTTTGAGCGTGCGAACGCCTCTTCGCATTTATCATCCCATTCGAAGCGTTTGTTGCCTTTGAGGAGTTGGTAGAAGGGCAGACATTTGTCCGACGACCTTGATATGAAGCGGTTCGGCGCGGCGATGCGTCCGGTCGGTCTCCGGACTTCCTCGTTGTTCGGGGCGAAGGGAGATCCTTTATCGGCTGCGATCTGCTTTGGGTTTGCCTCGATGCCTCGGCGGGTGACGATATACCCCAAGAATTCTCTGACGTGACGCCGAACGTACACTTCGTCGGGTTCGGCTTCATCCCGTATTGGTTAAGCGTTGCGAAGCGAGTTTCGAGATGATTGACGTGGTCCTTTGCCACCAACGATTTGACCGGCATATCGTCTATGTAGACTTCCATTGTATTGCCCGGTTGTTCGGCGAACATCCGATTAACGAGCCGTTGGTAGGTTGCCCGGCGTTCTTCGGACCGAAAGGCATGACTTTGTAGCGGTAGGTGCCTCGGTCGGTTATGAACGAAGTCTTTTCCGGTCTTCCGCGTGCATCATTATTTGATTATACCACGAGAAGGCGTCCATGAAGGACGGTAGTTCGTTTCGGCGGTTGCCTCCACTATTCGGTCTATGTGCGGCAGAGGATAACTATCCTTCGGGCATGCCTTGTTGAGGTCGGTGAAGTCGACGCAGACTCGCCACTTCCCGTTCTTTTTCTTTACCACGACCGGGTTCGCTAGCCAGTCGGGATATCTTACCTCGTCAATCGACCCGGCTCCTATGAGACGTTCGACTTCTTCGTTAACCGCTTGGGCGCGTTCGGGTCCCAACTTTCTTCTCTTTTGTTTGATCGGTCTGAAAGTCGGGTCTACGTTGAGTTCGTGACGAGGTAATGCTCGGATCGATCCCGGCATATCTTCGTGCACCATGCGAAGGTTTTGCGGTTGCGTTTGAGGAAGTCTATCGGCTCGTTCGCGAGCCGGTTCTAGGTCGGCACCAACTCCGACGCACCGAGTGATTTCGGCGAGATCGATGTTGACTTGTACGATTTTATCGAGCTTTGGGGCTTCCTCGGCGGTCACTTCGTCGTCTTGCGTTTTCGCGCTTCCGGCTTTGTGATTTCGACCGTGTGGATCCGAACCTCTTCGTTCATTGCTTTGAATCGATAGGCTTCGGCGTTTGCCTCCTCGTCATGGATGATTGCACATGACTTCCTTATCTTTAGTTCGGCGATGAAACGACTTCTCGCCACGCGTTGATCTCCGCGTATCGTCGAGTTCCGCTCGGACTTGGGAACTTTAGACATTGGTGGTATGTGGACGGGATAGCTTCCATGGCGTGGATCCATGGTGTTCCCATGATGGCGTTATAGATCGCCGGTGTATCTATGACGTCGAACTTCACCGGTTTGTGACGCCTCCGATGTGTCTTGGGAGTTTGATGGTTCCCGGGGACATTGTAGTTTCTCCGTTGAAAGCCGTCGACGGCTTCGGTTTGGTTTGATGGTATACTCCTTGAGCTCCATCCTCTGCAGCGTCTTGTAAAATATGAGGTCGACCGAGCTGCCGGTGTCGACCATCACCTTAGCTACTTCGCAATCTGCGATAAGTAGTTCGACGACCGGAGGGTCATTGTGGGGAAAAGCAACACCGAGTTATCACGTTCGGCGAACGTAATTTCTTCTTGGGACGGTCGGAGACGTTGCCGTCTTGGCCCATTTGTTGCGGCGATCGCTCCTCGGCTGCGATCTTTTGATCGACCTAACCGAATCGTTGCAATCGACAAGACCTCCCATGATCATGCCGATCTTCTTGCGTGCCACCTTCGGCGGGCGCGGAAGTTCTTCTCGCTCCCTTTTGTCGACGACTCGGGGCTCTCTCCCGATCACGTTCGGACTCGGGCCGGATGTACGTGTAGTTGGCTCGTCTCTCTTCCGAGGTCGGTAGTCGACGTTTCCGTTGCCGTATTCCGCGGGAGGAGGCCTTGAAGATATCTGCATTTCCGTTGAGTGCCCATCTTGCTTGTGGAAATCGCAATGTTTGTTCGTGTCACGATTGTTGGGTCGTCCGTTGTTCGGATAGTTTCCTGAACCGTTTCTACTTTGTTGATCGCCTGCGATCCTCGTGAACGGGGCTTCTATTTCGATAAGTCCCCCTGTTCGATATCCCGAACCGCTTGTCGATCGATTAGGTTCTGGGCGAGATACGTTGTTGATTGTTTGCCTTTCGAACTCTTCGTCGTCAATCAGATGGATTCGGGTGTTTTTGCTCTTGTACTCCGCGTCGTAATGTTGTCGCGGATCGCGGTGCTCTTCTTTTATCCTCTCCTTATCCTTCGAACGCGTTTTGAGGGACGCATGCTTCTTGGTCAGAGCAGCTTTTTCTTCTTCTAGCTTTATGTAGGTTGTCGCCTTATGTAAGGCGTCTTCTAAAGCTCTTGGTTCGTTCGTCGTGAGTTCGTCGCGGAACTGTGACTCGAACCATAGTCCGTTGCGGAGGGCTTGGATGGCTACGTCGTCGGTACTTTGATTTTGGAGGCGACCTCCTTGAATCTTTCAACGTACTTCCTCAGGGTTTCTCCTTCCCCTTGAGTCATGCCCCAAAGATCGGCGATCGACTTTTCCTTGTGGATATACATTGAATAGTGCTTTAGGCTTTAACATGGTGCGGAGCGATGGAAGTTGCCGATCGAATTAGGGGCCGGTCGATTGAACCATCTTTGCGCCGCTCCCGTCGGGTTCTCGACGAAAAGGCGACGGTATCTGCGTCTCGCGGCTCGGGGGCGATCGAGCTGCGCCCATTGATATTGTGAACGCCGTGACGTGTTGGACGGGTCGGTCGTCCCGTTATACTTAGGGATGGTGATTTTTCCGGGTGCGGGATGTAAAATCGAGTGATGTCCGTCGTGAAGGGGACGCTGCGTGCTTCCCGTAGCACGCGTCCGATCTCGGGTCTTTGCGGCGGTGCTTCATGAACTCGAGAGCTCATATCGTTCATTTCTTGCCTCATTCGCTCGAACTCATAGTCTCGGCGGTCGGCGTTGCTTGAGCGTTGTATGCCCCGGCTTCGGTTACCGTTCGCCTGAGATGATGGTTACGGTTATCTTGTTGATATCCGCTCGGACCGAGAAAAGTTCATCGCGGCGGTTGGATGTGCGAACGGTGGGGTTCCGTAAACCGTTGTTGGGTGGTGGGCTTCGTAAGGAAGTCCAAACGGCCGGCGTTCATGGGAGGCGGGATTCCATGACCGTTGGTTCGCGTCGGCTGCGAGTTTTCTCCGAACGAGGTTTCGGCGTACGCCGGAGTGAGCTCGTTGGTTCGTTGTACACGCGGCCCCTGTGCGGCGGCGCTTCGAATCTCGCGTTCGTCGATTGGGTGAGAGAGTCCACCTTGCGACCGAGGCTCGCGAGGAGTTCAATAATGCCGGGTTGCGCTACTTCGGTGCCGGGCATGATCATGTTTGTACGCGGCGAGACGTTGGCGGTCTCATTCGTGATTACGGACTCGGGGGTTTGATTGTTCGTGCGAACTAGGGGTATTTCCGAAGGTGTGGCCTGAGGACCTGATTCAGGGATCACCGATGGGAATCCCACCGTCGGAATCGCTCGTTCGGTTGCAAGGGCTTCTTGCAGAACGATCGGAATGTGTGATTGATTGTCTTGTTGGTTCGCCATTGAACGAAGATGAATGTCGATTTTAGCTTCGGGGTCTTTGTTGAGTTGCCGTTAGCGTGAGAGAATTTCCTGATAGGCCCCACGGTGGGCGCCAAATGTTGTAGGGGTAAAACGGTTAAGTATAACGTTCGGAATTAGGTAGATGGATCGTTCGGAATTATATAACGAAAATGGTTCGGAATTAATATGTGAAAAGGGGTCGGAATTCTCGTTATGACAACTATGATTCGAGGTGATGGTTCGCTAGAGATAGCGAACGCTTTTTATAGCGCTAGAGATAGCGAACGAGAAAATGGCAAAGATGCCGAACGAGAATACGAGCGAGAGATGCCGAACGAAATATGGGCGAGAGATGCCGAACGTAATGTGGGCGAGAGATGCCGAACGTAAATACAGTTTAAAGATGTCGAACTAAAAAGATAGTAGATTTTGAGTCTTTGTTTCTCTTTGTAGATTTCTCTCTCTAGAATCCGGATCCTTCTCCTTGAGCGGGATGTACGCTATTTATAGTAAATGTCCTCGTTGACGGACTTTCTCGGTGCGCGACCTCCGCCTTTGTTCCCATACCGCCGAACGGTGTCCTATCGTAGGATTGCTCGGTTCGGCGCTCATAAATGCTTTGTCAGAGCTGTCGTTCGGCGCTCATAAATGCGCGTCAGAGGTGACGTGGCGCCGTTCGTTTAGTTCTGGGCCTATCTTCAATTGGGCCGTAACTTGTTATTTGGGCTTCGACAGACTTACGGCGGCGGGCTTCTTAAACGGGCCTGGTCATGTTGGGCCTGGGGAGTGAAGGACCCTAGGAACTGGATCACTCTAATGGTACGGTTTTGGATATGGACTCCGGAAGGAGAACTAGATGGATTGAAGGGTCGCACAAAGGTTGCGGAAAGCCTTTGATATTTCCGACTTCAAATGGTGCTTGATATGACGCACAAGACCACCAAGTGAAGGTTCTCTCGTCGTTGCTTGATATGACGCACAAGTCCAACGATTTGAGGAAATGTTTGCTTGGATATGACTCACCAAGAAACAAGAAAAGTTCTTTCAAAGAACAAAGAGTGAAACTCTAAAAGTTAATACAAAATTCGATTATTTTATTCCAAAGAAAGGATTACATATTTATAGAGTTTTCTAGTCAAAGACATAAATAGAAAATGTGGAAAACAATGCATAGAAACTAGGCCTTTGACTCATAAATAGAAAATGTGGAAAACAATGCATAGAAACTAGGTCTTTGACTCATAAATAGAAAATGTGGAAAACAATGCATAGAAACTAGGTCTTTGACTAATATTTAATGAAGGCGCGGAAATTGTTGTTGACTAGCCAAGAATGACCTTTCGGCTACAAAGAGTGATCTTTCGGCTACTTTAAGACCTTTTGGCTACTTTAGTCCATGATCGAGGTATCTTGAGCCGCGGTAAGGAGCAGTACACACGCGGGGCACATCATTCCCTCCTTCTTCAAAAGGATTTGTCCACAAATCCGAATAACAAAAGAGATAAAATAGAAAGAAAAAGAAAAAAATAAAAATAAACCAATAGAGTGGCTCGATTCTTCTTTCTTTTCTTCCACCGAGAAAATCTTTCATGCACGAGTAAAATATGTTGTTGAGGTTTCAACTCGGATTTTGCACAAAAAAAGTCGACACGGATTTTGCACGAACTCGATAAGACACGAATCTTGCACAAACTCGCTCTAAAACAATTCTTGCACACATTGGATTATCAAAAATATTGTACGGGAAAACAAAATCGATAATCACGACATCTTCTTCGTAAACATCGTAGATAGGATCACCATAAATCTCTTTGTAGATCTCATGGTTATCTTCTTCGTAAACATCGTAGATAGGATCACCATAAATCTCTTTGTAGATCTCATGGTTATCTTCTCTTTGAACAAAGAGACTTTCGTTTCTGATGGGATAAAAATTGTCATCCATCATGACAACCATAATCGTTCTTCGATTAAGAAATCAAAGAAACGATACCACTTGAAGAAAGAAGAAGATGAGAAGATGAGAAGATGGAATGAATCGAGAAAATACCGGAAGAGTGGCTCGATACCACTTGAAGGACCCTAGGAACTGGATCACTCTAATGGTACGGTTTTGGATATGGACTCGGAAGGAGAACTAGATGGATTGAAGGGTCGCACAAAGGTTGCGGAAAGCCTTTGATATTTCCGACTTCAAATGGTGCTTGATATGACGCACAAGACCACCAAGTGAAGGTTCTCTCGTCGTTGCTTGATATGACGCACAAGTCCAACGATTTGAGGAAATGTTTGCTTGGATATGACTCACCAAGAAACAAGAAAAGTTCTTTCAAAGAACAAAGAGTGAAACTCAAAAGTTAATACAAAATTCGATTATTTTATTCCAAAGAAAGGATTACATATTTATAGAGTTTTACAGTCAAAGACATAAATAGAAAATGTGGAAAACAATGCATAGAAACTAGGCCTTTGACTCATAAATAGAAAATGTGGAAAACAATGCATAGAAACTAGGTCTTTGACTCATAAATAGAAAATGTGGAAAACAATGCATAGTAAACTGTGTCTTTGACTAATATTTAATGAAGGCGCGGAAATTGTTGTTGACTAGCCAAGAATGACCTTTCGGCTACAAAGAGTGATCTTTCGGCTACTTTAAGACCTTTGGCTACTTTAGTCCATGATCGAGGTATCTTGAGCCGCGGTAAGGAGCAGTACACACGCGGGGCACATCAGGGAGGCCCACCCATAACAATATGTGATCTGCTTGACCTAACGTGCAAGACTGTGGCGGATATGATGGCAGGCAAGAATGCGGAGGAGATACGTGCTCTGTTCAACATCGTCAACGACTACACGCCTGAGGAAGAAGAAGAGGTTCGCAGGGAGATTGAAGAGCTTAATGAAAAATGGAAAGACTATTCTAATAATTGTTAAGTAGTGAAAAGAAAATAAATACAGATATAAATAATAAACGTAAGAAAATATTATCAGTAAGCCCGTCTAGCTCAGTTGGTAGAGCGCAAGGCTCTTAACCTTGTGGTCGTGGGTTCGAACCCCACGGTGGGCGATATTTATTTTTTACTCACCGACATAAATATCTCCCTTAAAAAAGTAAAAATCCGTTCCGAAAATAAAACATTTTTTTACAAATTTGTAAGGAAATAATCAAATAATTATTATTATGATGTCAGATATCCTCCAACCACGTTCTCACGGAGAGCCACACCATCACATAAATCGCAGTTATCTCTCTCCCCTCTCTTTCTCTCTCTCTCTCTCTCTGCTCGCTGCTTGAATCTGTTCGTTCCAGGTTCGTGATTTGATTAATCAGATATTTTCCTCACACTCCGATTTCGTCTTTCTCATCGTCTCTATCTTCTTCACTTTCACGGGATCGAGATTACGATAGATTTGGTTTTTGACTTTTTGTTCTTTTACAGGGATCTATAGGAGCGGCTTGGTTTTGATTTTGGATCTGTGACAATGGTGGCTGCTAAACTCGACGTTGATGATGGAACTCTCGAGATCGGAATGGGTAAGTCGCCGATCGATCATAGATCTCATATATTATTCATCGATTTCTCTCTCTCTCTCTCTTTTCTCTGTAACATCATAGGTGGACTCTGGGCTAACATCTCTGCTGATGTTATGGATTAGCTTTCTTATATTTACGTTTTTATCTCTTTGTAAGAGACTTAACTGGAGAATCTTATGAAATTGTAGAGTATAGGACTGTCTCTGGGGTTGCTGGACCTTTGGTCATCCTTGAGAAAGTGAAGGTATAAAACATTTGATGACAATATCCTGTATAAGTCTTTTCTCTTTCAGGAGAACTTAGTGACTCTTATAAGATTTATTGAATTGTTTATATGTGTTAACAGGGTCCAAAGTACCAAGAGATTGTTAACATTCGCTTAGGAGATGGATCAATGAGACGTGGTCAGGTCTTGGAGGTTGATGGAGAGAAAGCAGTTGTTCAGGTTAAAATGATTTTTCGCGTTACTCTAGCTTGAATTTTGCGTTGTTTAGTGTCCTCCGTAACTTATTGATCTAAGGGTTTCAGGTTTTTGAAGGAACATCTGGAATTGACAACAAATTTACCACCGTCCAATTCACAGGAGAGGTATTTGCTAGAAATCCTTTCTTCTCTTAAGGGTTTCAAAGATTTGTTTAAATTTTGGTAGGCAGCTTTCTGATTATTAAGGAATGCTTACAAATTTTTTGTTTGACCTTTTCTTCTGTTCATGGTATAATTTTTATAGGTATTGAAAACACCTGTGTCACAAGACATGCTTGGGCGCATATTTAACGGTTCAGGAAAGCCAATTGATAATGGCCCTCCTATTTTGCCAGAGGCATACCTTGATATTTCTGGTGAGTGTTAATTTACTCTAATGTGATCTCTAAGGCAAACAAAATTTGTGGTATTTTAATTGTGTCAATGACTAAAATTTTATAGGAAGTTCAATCAACCCAAGTGAAAGAACCTACCCTGAAGAGATGATACAAACAGGGATTTCCACCATTGATGTCATGAACTCCATTGCTCGTGGACAGAAAATTCCTCTTTTCTCTGCTGCTGGTCTCCCGCATAACGAAATTGCTGCTCAAATTTGTCGTCAGGCTGGTCTTGTTAAGAGGTTGGAAAAGACTGAGAACCTAATTGAGGTAATCATAAGCCCCCAATACAACTACCGAATCACTTTTATCTTGCTGTCTTGAAATGTATGTGTGGGATGGAAAGGCTACATTTTGTAATACCATTCTTCAGGATACAACTTCTGTGACAATTGAGTATCCTACTTTGTGAAATCTCAGATTCTAAATGACTATAATTTTGTTTGCTTTCTAAAGTTCTTTGATCTCTTCCCTTGTTTTTTTCCAGGATCACGGAGAGGACAATTTTGCAATTGTTTTTGCAGCTATGGGTGTAAACATGGAGACAGCTCAGTTCTTCAAGCGTGATTTTGAAGAAAATGGATCAATGGAAAGAGTCACCCTTTTCCTGAACCTGGTAACATACTACTTGTGATTTATATGCTTCTTGCTTGTATCTTACTCTTTTCTAGTATTATTTTATTACATTAATGATGTGTTGATAATTGATTATGCCATTCACTCTAACAGGCAAATGACCCAACTATCGAGAGAATTATCACTCCTCGAATTGCCCTCACAACCGCAGAATACTTAGCTTATGAATGTGGGAAGCATGTGCTCGTTATATTGACAGACATGAGTTCTTACGCAGATGCTCTTCGTGAGGTAAAATATCTTTTATTAGTCTGTGTTCTGTCCCGTGGTTCAAATTTTGGTATAGGTTTTCACAAACATACAGCCAGCATTGAGTATGTTTTATGAAGTCTACCTTCAAAATATTCGATGAACTGTAGGTTTCTGCTGCTCGAGAAGAAGTACCTGGAAGACGTGGATATCCGGGTTATATGTATACAGATCTTGCAACCATTTATGAGCGTGCAGGGCGTATTGAAGGAAGAAAGGGTTCCATTACCCAAATCCCTATCCTGACTATGCCCAATGATGGTAAAAGACCATGTCAATCTTGGATTCTCTTCTTTTTAATTGAACAAATCTCATAATATCTCCTTTTTGTAATTCTCAGATATCACTCACCCTACTCCGGATCTTACTGGTTACATTACTGAGGGTCAGATATACATTGACAGGCAACTTCACAACAGACAGGTGCGATATGCTTTACTCAGTTTTGCATATTTATCAAAATAAAATGTTCTCATCCATCTACAGTAATCTCTGATCTTATCTTGTTCTTCCCTAACAACAGATATACCCACCCATTAATGTGCTTCCGTCACTTTCTCGATTGATGAAGGTAGGCAAGCCATCGTATTATATAATCTTACTGATTCACAAGAATTGAAACATACCATGACTTATTAATTTAACCATCATTCATTTCTACAGAGTGCTATTGGCGAGGGAATGACCCGTCGTGACCATTCTGATGTCTCCAACCAGGTTAGCTACCTATAAGATATTACTAAAGCATCTCACATGTTCATTTAGTATCACCAAATCAAACCGGAGTGAAGCAAAAATCTGTTGCCTTTCAGCTATACGCAAACTATGCTATCGGAAAGGATGTTCAAGCCATGAAAGCTGTGGTTGGAGAAGAAGCTCTTTCTTCTGAGGATCTGGTAACTTTCTCTACTCAAATCATGTTTGTAAAAATACACATAAAAGCATTAACTTCATGTCTTGTGATTGTGTGCCAGCTGTATCTGGAGTTTCTGGACAAGTTTGAGAGGAAGTTTGTGATGCAAGGAGCATACGACACAAGAAACATCTTCCAGTCACTTGACTTGGCATGGACACTGCTCCGTATCTTCCCGCGTGAGCTTCTTCACCGTATCCCAGCCAAAACACTTGATCAGTTCTACAGCCGCGACTCCACAAACTAAGCACATTTCAAACAACCTCTATATTGGCTCCATTCTCATTTTCATTTGGAAGTATCGAGAGAAGAAAACACATGATTGCGTGAAAAACAAAACTCAAGAGAGTTGTTGAACATGAGATTTTTTTGTTTTTATCATTTGTGTAATAAAAGGTTTGTGTTGGCATGCTTCAGCACAAAACCGACATTCGTTAGCCTTTCTGTTTCTGTCTTGCAAACTAGTGAATCATATCTCTTCATTGTTGTGTAATAAATTATCTATTCCCTTCACACTTTTATACTCATGTTTCCATAGTTTGTGCAATCTGTTTAGTATCCCTTACATATTTGACTTCACGATTAGATTTGCTACTCGATAACATTATTATCTGTCTGATGAAAATCCTTGGGTATAAAGATGAGAGAACTCAGCTTTTTGTATAAAGATCACACTTTTTATTTGATAATGTTATAACTAATACACAAAGTCTACTCAGCTTGTGTACCAATGAGCAACAGCCTCTATAAGCAAATCCTAATTTAGTCTAACAATTTTATCTTTTGGTATTCTCTAATGTGCGCCGATCAACACACTGAGCCGCCGGTAAAAAGAACAAACAAACATAAACTCTTTGTAACTTTTAGTCCTGTCATTGCATCCACAAAAACGCTAGACTTTGTATTCGCCAACATGCATCCATTTGGTAGATGACCACTTGTTCCCTCTAATCACAGGACATCCACCTGACATGCATTAAGGAAATAGATATGTTAGAAACAAGTTCTATAAAGACTGTTTCATATGGTTTTTCGAAAGAGACTGTATTTTTACCGTGAAGGCTTGAAGGATCTAGTGTAGCATCAGGCCTCATGCTCCAGAAGAGCAATGCATCGCCCATTCTCGGCTTTACGGAAAGTCCCTTTTTACCACACTCGGATAACTCATTGTACCACGGTACAGAACTAAAATTCATATTAGCAGCAGGGAACACTGTTTCGCCGCCTTCTTCTACATCAGACCTGTATAGAACAAAATTTAAAAAGTGGATACAAGAAAATGGCAAAGGTTGAATTGAAACAGGGAGTTTTTGAAAGTCTTACAGATACATAAGCATTGTAGCCATGCGTTGACCTCCATTTCTAGTGTTGTACTCGTCAACGAAATAATCAAAGTGTGGTTCGTACTTTTGTCCTTCTTCGTAGTGAAGAATTTGAAGTCCTTCTCCATGATCTGAACACACACATACCATAATCATCTTAAGCACAATACTAAATGAACAACGCGACAAAGTATCCTAATTCAACATACACAAGAAAGCTGATCATCTCAATTCCAACACTAACTAGATATATAACAAATGCATCTATACAAGTCCAAACTACAATTTGCTCATTGACAAAGCCTATCATATTCATACCTGCAGGAATAAATGTGTAATCTGCTATCCTTTTCTCAATGGTCTTAATGATTTTGTCTCTTCCTCTCCTAAGGAAAGTCCCTGAGCTTGTTCTCACCCTAAAACATGTACAATTTCACAAATCATAAGACCAATCCACAATGATCACACATCATCATCATCATCATTATCATTATCATCATCATCATCATCATCATCATCATCATCATCATCATCATTATCTAATGGAGAAAGACAGGAAAGAGAAGAAACCTGCTATCTTTGCTCTTGCCTGTTTGGCTATCTACAACAGTTGACTTCACCATATGTGGTTTGGCTAAACTTATTAAATACTCACATTCTTCCTTGGACTAAATTCATTCAAATCACAAAACCTAATATTCAACATTCCACATGCATGTTTTAAACACAAATCTTGGGTTCAAAAAACACTAACCAAGAAACCATGGTAGACAAAAGCTCTTGGTTCCCAAGAAAGCACTTCTGTCCACTGATCTCCTCTCTTCCCAAGCCCTTCACTTCTGTTATATTCACAACAACAACAAAAACAAAAAACAAAATTTGAATCAAAGAGCTTCACCAAAAGCAAAAGATGAAAACTTTGTCAAAGAGATTATGATGATTTCGACACCTCTCAGTAGCAGCTCGTTTGAAATAAGAGAGATCGATAGGAGATGATTCATCGTTGTTGTTATTATTAATCGGAAGCGAGAAAACCCCAAAACCCAAAAGCATCAAAAGAACAATCGTTAACATGAAGAGCATAAACAGAACCAGCATCAATGTCGACCATTTCTTCGCCTGAAATCGAGAGTGTCTCAGTTTCGCCATAATAACAGCGACGATGTTGAAGACGAAGAGAGGTTACGGAATCGATCGAAGAAGCAAATCACAACAAAACCATGAGATGTAAAGAAAGAAAGAGAGATCAAATTTTATATTCAACACTTGTGATTTTTCTTTCCTTTGTTAGGATTTTTCTTACTTTGCTTCTTTTTTTTTTTTTTTTTTACAACTATGTTATAACGCCGTGTTTACGAAATGACACATGTACCCCTTTTATAACTCGATGGTCGGTGGTTGATAGGTTAATGGTGATTTTGTAATTTCACCGCAGTTTTCTTTTAATTTGGCAGGAAATTGTGAAAAAGTTGAAATATCTACCAATGGGATAATGTTAATTAATACATTTCTACAAAAACTAGAGTAATATCTTTGACCAAACCTATGGCATTCCTCTTAATTAAGTTGTCACAATTTTTAGATGCTATTACAAATTATTTACCTTTATGGCATTGCTCAAAACCAATACTTTTATTGGATTACAGAATGAGAAAGTCAATACTTCAACGGAAACAAAACAAAGCAAAATCACACAACATAAAAAAAAATTCATTAATACTGAAGAAAGTCACAGATTAGGCTAATTAGGCATAGATTAATGGGCTCAGATAAGGTTAAATGGGCCTATCTAAGCCTATATCACAAACCATAATTGAGTGCACTACACAATCTTAAAGACGTGCGCGCTTATAATAGTAACTCTTAAAATAGTATATAAAACCAATAACCCATGGTATAGTACACTGATTTAGTTCAAAAACAATAAAACAATATTAGTATTTATTTTTTATTTTAATAAAGAAACTCATTAAACTTGGGTAATCCGAAAATAGGACCAAACCACTTGTTGATCGTTCTTTGAATGCTTCTCTTAAAGAAAAAGAAACATCCACGATGATTTTGATCATTGTTGTTAGTATCGCCAGATGGCACTTCCCGCCAATAAACACGTTGACAAGTCTCTGGATCAAAGAGAGGCTCTGTCTCTTTAACCTTTACGTAACTCCGTTTAAAGGAGTTTGGCATATCTTCAAACGGAGGCGTTTGGGTCATATCTGGATAACGGAACGGAATCAGATTCTCTAACGACACGTGCTCCTCTGGCGCCGGCGCCCAAGGCAATATTTGATAAGACCCCAGTGATTGAGTCTTGTTTTATTCACAAGATGTTAGTGTAATATAACATGTACAACAAATAGATTATGTTTTAATGAGTATATATATACATAATACATTTGGTGATAACAAATATATATATATATATATATATACATAATTTTGGAATAGGAAAGAGCTTAATTAAGCGTGTATTGTTAGGATTTCGAAAGCTTATATCCGATTACGAACGATGATTATGCTTTGGAAAGAGTCCTCTAAACCATTTGTCAAACAATATTTTAATTAGTTTTATGCTAGCCAATAAACAAGATTTGAAACTATCATATATGTTTATATTTTATAACAAGGGAATATATGTAGGAATGCTAAAATCGAATTGAAATTCGCTTTAAAAGTTGTAAAAGGTTTTAATGAAATCCGAAAACAAGAACGGTTTTGAAAACGATTTTGTAAAACTTTTCACAGAGTCGAGTTAAACTCTCTCCTTAATTCTAAAGATCGTCCGTAGTGTGACGGTATAATCGATCAAGAATCCCAGGATAAAACTGTGATAATTTGATTTGCAACACTCAAGATCAGAGATTTGCGGTGAAGATTTGCGGCGAAGATCTCGGGATCTCGTTAGCATATTCGCAAGAATATTCGGAAACTATTAAATACGCGGCGGTTCGGTTTAGATTGAAATCGAACTGAGATCGCCTTAATTAACCAAAAGTTAAATACGAAGTTTCTCCAAAAGAATAATCTTTGACGGGCCTGGAAGGCCCATTCCCAAGAGCCCAAGAGCCCAAGAGCCCAAGAGCCCCGAGCCGAGCCGGCGGCGCGCGCCCGCGAGGGCAGTCCATCGTCTCTCACATGCATCATCATGTACCCAAGCCTATTGAACTTGATAATGTGTCTTTCACTATATATACTAGTGTAAAATGTTCTCTACTTCCAATGTGGGACAAATGCACTTGGTTTCATCTACATATGGACCAACTTTGTCTCATATTTGAAATAGCTCAAGATTCTTAAGCCCAAGCTTAAGATCCAATACATTTTACCCCCACATTTCTTATTCACATTAACTCAATATTAACATATGATTATTCAAAGTTATGACATAAACTTTACAAATATATCATATTTAAATTTGAGTTCCAACAATATATTTGTGTATTTTTCTTATATATTTGCTAGTAACAATATATTGGCATTGTCAAATATTATTACTTCATAACATGACTCACATGATCATATGTGCCAGAAGGTCATGATTTGGTCAGAGAGACATCATATAATAATGACTGTAAAAGACGAAAATGTCACATATTCTATTTTGTGTGAGCATATCCATTAGATGAATACGTACGCACGTATATGCGAATAAAATTAGTAAAATTTCAAATTTTGACGAGGTTTCTTCGCATTCAATATTTTTATTGCTAGGCGGGAAAATTACATATCAGTTGAACATATCGTCCGTTGATATATGAATTAATATTATTCGACGTGGAGATAAGAGTTTTGTGTTACATGACTTGAAATCTACGAACTGAGTAAAACAAAACTAGGTTGTATTGTACATAATGGAGATGCACTAAAAACGTCACCGTTTTAGCTAGAATTTAAACTTTCTAACAAAGCTATAGGAATATACAAGTAAACTTCCTCCTTGATCACCAACGCCACTCTCTCTCGTAGAGTGTTCCCTTTTAACGTGTGAATATGTAGTGTATTAAAATGTTGCTTATCGTGTTATTGGAAAAATGTAGAACAACGTTTAGTTTATAAACTTTAATAACGAGAAAAGAGAGGGAGAATCTTCATGGAATTTTGGTTTGTAAAAAGCATTTATCAAGAGAAGATTAAAGAGAGGAAGTAATTTTCAACGTCCAACGACAAAAATTAATAAAATTGGTAGATAGATAGATTTAGGGAGAATTATAAAACTACGTACATAATTTGAATTACATTTCACAAAACTACACCATTTCAAAATTACTTCACAAAACTACACCATTTCAAAATTACTTCACAAAACTACACCTAAACACTCAAAATTAAATCCAAATAAACCCTACCCACACAATCCTACCCCCTTTATATTATATCCTAAACACTAATTAGCGAACCCAAATGAAAAAAATTTAATTTTGGTAATTTTTAAAAGGGTAAATCAAGCTTTTAAAATTTTGAAAGGATGTAAATTTGTGAAAATATTGAATTAGGCGTAGTTTTGTGAATGGAGGGTTGAAAATTTGTAGTTTTGTGAATTTCTTATTAGAGCCCAAAGTTAAAGTCCAAAAGATGAATTAAAAATCCATATGTTTAGGGTTTCCAAGTTAATAGCAATGGTATGAGATATTTGTGTGTAATCTTGAGAGAGGAAACTCTCTCTTTCTAAAGATTATCAATATATTAATATCAAAATCATAGTGTTCTTGGTGACAATCTAAAGTGGTGTTATTCTCTTTATATTTATGCACAATAAAACTTTAATAAGTTATTTCCATTTTCATGTTATATTTTTTTTAATAAGCTATTTTAGAGCACAAATCTCATAGTTTGGATTTGATTTCATGGTATCAGAGCCAAAGAGTTCATGGGTTGCATTCTTATGGCTTTCTAGCCTATGGTTGATCTAGAGATGACAAGCCAATAGAAGCTCAAGAACTTTGTTCCTTGCAAAAGCTCTTAGACGGAGATTGTGAGTTCATGAGAGAGATGGAGCTAAAGATTCTGGCTTTAGACTACACCACTATTATGATTCGAAAGTCAAGGGAGCCAAGCTTACGCAACGCCAACACTTCAGGATTTATATGTCGATCAAAGGCTTGTGAAAATTGCTTGAGTTAAGTTCTTGGTGAATACATGTTTGGGTCTCCTACAACAAGTTATACCGAGAAAGCTACATCACTACACTAAGGTATTTTTGTTGTACTTTGATCTAATACAACAAAAGAAGAAATTGGTATGATACCTTTAAAGAAACATGGGGGTTGGTTTTAGATCCATAGGTCGGAATTGATTGAGTAGGCTGTTTTGTATTTGATAAGAATAGTTTATGGCCGCAACGTTTATGATTTATTGGGTGCACACCACGTGTTCGACATAATGTTTATAAGGAAACTAAATGTTTATGACTATGAGATTAACAAGTTAAGATTGAAGGATTCTTTTGGTGTGGAAGATGACTTATTTTGATCATGGGACAACTTAGGGGAGTTAAACGAGGTAAAGAAACCCGACTCTTCGTGAGATGAATAGTACAAAGATAGACATGAATATATCTCACACTAATGATTGATCTCGAGGTGAAGTGATGTTATTGACTACTTTGAATGGTCTTGCTTCAAGCTCGCTTCACTTTCTCAAACCGTTGCACTTATGTTTTCAAACTTACCTTCGTCGTGTTCACCCTACGCTAAGTTTGCGGGGGAATATTAGAGCCCAAAGTTAAAGTCCAAAAGATGAATTAAAAATCCATATGTTTAGGGTTTCCAAGTTAATAGCAATGGTATGAAATATTTGTGTGTAATCTTGAGAGAGGAAACTCTCTCTTTCTAAAGATTATCAATATATTAATATCAAAATCATAGTGTTCTTGGTGACAATCTAAAGTGGTGTTATTCTCTTTATATTTATGCACAATAAAACTTTAATAAGTTATTTCCATTTTCATGTTATATTTTTTTTAATAAGCTATTTTAGAGCACAAATCTCATAGTTTGGATTTGATTTCATTTCTCATAGATGATTTATCATGTATGGTGAGATCAATGTATTGACTAATAAAACTTGGAAGACATTATGTGAGCAATAACAGTATTTTTCGTCTATTGACCAAAAGCCTAAACGACAAGTTTACACTTTGTACGTCACTTTCAATCTAATTATTTTAGTTTTCTTTTCCAGTCTAATTATTTTAGTTAATCCTACAAAATTAAGCATGAGTATCATGTGGCTTATTATCATCCACTATATAAGTCTAATGTACAACGCATGTGGGATTAATCCCATAAAAGTCAACTAAACACTAATCACTAATCTGCGTAAAAAGAAGAACTTATCAAACCCACAAAATAGGGAAAATAATAAACCAAACAGTCCACGTCAGCATTCAATTTTCTAAACCGTAACAAAGTTGGCCGTATAAAAACAATAACATAAAAGTCTTCACCGGTTTAATTATAAATTATATGATAACATAACGGTCTTCTCCGGTTTAACTCAACTTTGACCATATCCCACTTCCATGACGTCATCACGTTGACAATTTCAGTTTCTGTTCATCTTTTACCCTTTGATTCTCACTTTCTCAAAAATTTCAGACACAACAGAACATATAAAACCCAAGAATCTCTATGTCCTAAATTTGCATAACCTTGTGAATAAATGGAAAAAAATTCAAATAACTATTCCAGAAAACACTCTAACATGCTTCTAAAAGCGTTATCGATAGGTCACAGTACGGCGCCGTTTAGTCCGGCTAGAGATTTTCGCCACCACCGTACGACTTGGACGGCGAACAGAGGACTTTTCTTCTCCAGCCCGATAACACCGCTGTTTCCAACGGCGGCTAGAGCAAGGAGAAGAAGCAAGAACGATGCCGTTTTCGCCGAACCAACTTCGCCTAAAGTCTCTTGCATCGGTCAGATCAAACTCGCTAAGCCAAAATGTCCAAAGACTAAAAACAGAGCACCACATAAAGATCACAAAACAACGTCGTCTTCTTCTCTCATTAAAGAAGACAACAAAGGAAGCTTTTCGAAACTTAAACGTATATTCTCAACTAGCAAGAATCCGTCGAGAGAATCAAACTCAACCGCTTTAGCCGCAGCCGCGGGGAGCGAAAATCCGGTAGTGGCTAAAGCGGTTGCAGCGCCTGCGTTAGGTAAAATGAAGAAATTCGCAAGTAGTAGAGAAGCTTTAGGTGGATTTGATTGGACGGTGGAGATGAAACGTGACGACAAAGATTTAACGATACCAAACACTATGAGTTTACCTCTGAATCAATCAGAGGGTTTGAGTTTGTGTCCAAAGAGTGAAGTTAATTTGTGGAAGAGAAGAACCATGGATCGACCATTACCACTTCAAGTTAAACCTGTTTAATCTTTTTTTTTAGTATTATTCATATTTCATAAACTAAAGTTTTAAACCGAATTGGAACACAAAGAACACACATTAAAGATGATTTCTAGATATAAAACTAGATACAAAAATTACACTTGACTATGTAGTATGTTGATGACAAAGTTTATGGTTCAAGTAAAAATTTATTTGGTAACTTTTTTATGCGGATGATTGGCCAGGCTTTAATATAGTTTCATATGTTTTGTTTGCCATAAGATTTCTATGAGATTGCAAATTAAAAAAGTGTTATAAGGGGCCCATAAGCCCAACCAACTATATATTTGTGTCCAAGACATGAACCAACAGTGTATAATAACCTATGCCCCTAAAGTAATGGAAAAGACTTGGAAACCAATATTTCACAACAACAAAAATTGAGATATCCCACCTGTCATTTTCAATGTGAATCATCGTGATCTGTTACAAGATCGCGACAAATCTGATTTTATAAAAAAATTGGAGTCAGACACGAGAGCAGTACAGTAAGTTACTCTAACTTCAAAAAAAACAAAACAAGAAGCGCATGTGTTGTTTATATATTCATTCATTCATTCATAGATCTACTCGTAACTCAGAAAAGCATCACGTGAATTACTAGTTTTCATCAAATCCATATAATATCTATATACTTATCACCAAATTAAGCATCGCTGGCACTACTAATTTTAACGAAATCGAAATTATTTCTCTAAGCAAAGAAACCATACAAACAAAGTTCAAACATTCACTCACACACATTAGTAATCAACTACTCTTAAGTACTTTAGTTCACTAAACAACCCCTGTTACGGTAATTACTTAGTTGATTATTTCTAAAGCATTAAACTGTTTAATAATCCTCTGTCTAGCCGGCGACATACTTCCGGTGAACAATTCGAGAGCTAGATTCTTATGAAGGATAAAACATCTTAAACACAAACTAAAAATCAAACACAGTTTCAATAATCGAAAAAGAGTACATTCACCACACTGATTAACTCATAATTAAAATTCCAAACTAAAAGAAAAAAAATTGAGATCCGAATAACCTTTGTGTATCCTCCATAAGAACCTTTCTAGCTCAAGAACTCTCCGACAACGGCGACGGCGAAGAATCAGGTTTCCGGCAGAGAATCATATGCATAGGCGAGAAAATCCCAGTTTCACCGCCTCTGGTCAAATAATCAGCCGTCTTAAACAACATCTCGTGAACATCCACGGTTCCTTTAGGCGCAACTCCGACAGCAGACAAGATCTGTACCACAATGTGGTTTCTCCAGTAAGCTAACCTCCCCATCTTAAGCCTAGTCCACCACGGCTCAGCCGGCGGCGCCGCCAGATCCTTCTCCTTAACGATCTCGAACCCCACTTTCTTAGCCGCCTCAGCAATGTCCACGTAAGCCCTAAGACCAGGAAGCGCGTCTCCTCTCTCTATCCCTTGGATTACCTCCACGTGTTCATCATCCTCCGGTTTAAATTTATCGGTGGTGATCCACTCGTAGGACACGTACATAGATCCGGGTTTCAACACCCTATAGATCTCCGCGTACACTTCCTCCAGCTTCGGCGCGTGACACGTGGCTTCTATCGAGTACGCGCCGTCGAAGCTGTTGTCATCGAACGGCATCTGCAGGAAGTTGCCGCACACGACCTCGCAGAGCGCGTCGAGACCGGCTTTCTTGTTGTGGTCACGCGCTCTCTTCACCTGGTACTCGTTTATCGTGATCCCTACGACGTTGGCTCGCGAGTGAGATGCAATCGCGCGCATAGGACCACCCACGCCGCATCCGACGTCGAGGATCTTCTGATTTGGTTTGACTTGGATCAGATCTACGGCCATCTCCTCGTGGAGGCGCGTGGCGTCACGGTGAGATTTGCCGCGTATGGAAGGGGAGAAGTGGAACGATTGCCCCCAGCCCCACTCGTAGATGTCGGTGACGAGGTTGTAGAATGTGTCGACGAAGTCGGGAACTTTCTCGGCGGTTTCGATCTCTTTGGGTCGGACGAAGAAAGACCAGTACTGTTTGTAGTTGTCTTGGACTTTCTCGGCGGAGATTGAGCCGCCGGTTAGATCTACGGCTCTTTTGCCTTTACGCTCCGCCGGACCGAGAACGCAGATGAACCAGTAGATACCGACGGCGAGGAGAGCGCCGCCGGTGAAGAAGATTGCTACAGTATCCATGGTGTCTAGAGAGAGAGACTCTTTTACTTCTTTGCCTGATTTATTATTATGACTTAAGAGTAGAGTTTTTACTCTGAAAATAACGAAATGTATTGAGAGAAGAGTCTATGGTGGAGAGACTTTTATTAAAATAAAAAAAAACCCAATTTGTGTTTGCCAAAACAAAAAGGAGAAGAAGTCCAAATTGATATCATTTGTTTATATAAAATAATTAGATAAAAAAACCTGAATTTAATAAAAATGAATGCAATATGTCTCGCAATTGATTTTTATTCGTAAACTTCGACATAATTACGTTTATATATAGTGGTCAAGATGGATAAACCAACTCAAACCAAATCAAACTCATTTAGATTCAATAGTAAATGGGTAATAGGTAAACCATACCCATTAACTAAATGGTTTGGGTCAACTCATAAATCATTTAAATTAATGGGTTAAAGGATCAAATGAGTTGACCCATTAAATCAAAATCAAGCATTAGTTCAAATAATTTTCTCTATTTTGTATTTGGATATAATTTGGTTTTATAGTTGAATCCTTTGCGAAATCGCGGATCTTTTGCGAAGTCGCGGATCTTTTGCGAAATCGCGGATCTTTTGCGAAGTCGCGGATCGTTTGCGAAATCGCGGATCGTTTGCGACTTTGCGCATCGTTTGCGAAGTCGCGGATCGTTTGCGAAGTCGCGGATCGTTTGCGAAATCGCGCATCGTTTGCGAAGTCGCGGATCGTTTGCGAAATCGCGGATCGTTTGCGAAATCGCGGATCGTTTGCGAAGTCGCGCATCGTTTGCGAAGTCGCGGATCGTTTGCGAAATCGCGCATCGTTTGCGAAGTCGCGGATCGTTTGCGAAGTCGCGGATCGTTTGCGAAGTCGCGGATCGTTTGCGAAATCGCGGATCGTTTGCGAAATCGCGCATCGTTTGCGAAGTCGCGGATCGTTTGCGAAGTCGCGGATCGTTTGCGAAATCGCGGATCGTTTGCGAAGTCGCGGATTGTTTGCGATGATTAAACATATAAAGTGATTTTGTGTTTTTGATGAGAAAACATGATTTTGATATTCAAATTTTGCATCATAATTCTCTATTACATTGTTTGATTTACTAATTTTTAGAAAAGTAATAATTTTTATGGTTTGGTTTGGATAAACCACTAACTCAATCTACCTAAAATCAATTCAACCCAATCCATTAAACTCATTAACCATTAAAACCATTAACTCAATAAGATTCAAATTAAATGTTTTATTGGTTAATGGTTTGGTTTGAATCAAACCAAATAATTTGACCCATTTTGACATGTCTATTTATCTCCATGTAAAATAAGTAACTTTAAAAATTTGAACTTCTTCATTATTTGGGTAAAGAATTCATTATTTGGGTGAAGAATTCATTATTTGGGTAAAGAAGTGAAGTAAATATGAGAATATATTTTCCATGAGTGAAGGTATCCATTTAATGTAAAAACATTAATGAGCAATATATTTTGGTGTTTGACTTGAAATTCAAAGATATTTAATTTTGGGCAATTCTTATCAATACCACCAAAAAATTTTTTTTTAACACAATTAGCACAGATTTTGAAAAGTTTTACAAATACCATTAAAAAAAAAATTCTTATAAATACCACAAATCTTAAATTTTTAAAATTACACTCAAAACCTTCAAAAAATTATACCCTACCCCTTCTAAATTATACTATAAACACTATATAGCGAACCCAAATGAAAAAATTTAAAATATAAAAGTGTTAAAACTCGTTTTTGAATTTGTGGTATTTTGGTAAACTACTACTTTTTGATGGTATTTTTGTTATAAAAAACATTTTAATGGTATTTTTGTTATAAAAAACATTTTAATGGTATTTTTAAAACAAAAATTTATTTTGATGGTATTCTAAGGAATTTCTCTTTAATTTTTCTCTTGTGTGTGTGAACAAGTAATGTATATTCATCCACGCATTCTAATAAGTAAGAACAGTCAAATAAGCACTAAAACGCTTTAAATGAAATTTATTACTAGAAAGTCTCAGCATTATTTTCCGTGTTAATCTATTACCAATATCTATATTATTATTTTTGAAGTACTAATTTGAACATGTCCAAAAAATTATTCAAAATTACACATTGTGCCATTATGCATAAAAGGAAATATATTTATCTATTTAATTGCAAAACTAATATAAGGAAACATTAAAATTTTCCAAATATAGGATTCAATTATTTAAATATTTATGTAAAAATAATTGGGAAAATCAAATAAGAAAATATGTAATACACTTATATACATTATTACATAGTTTTTTAGAACAAAAATATCATTAAAATTTTATTTTAAATCACAAACCCTTAAGAAAAGGTTTTTAACAAAAAATAGATTGTTTTAACAAAATAACCCAAAATTTAAGAACATGTTTGACTAATATTTAATTTTATTTTAGATTACAACTTTTTTATTTGATTTCGCTATTTAGTGTAGATTTAGTTTAAAAGTTTTAAACTAATTTTATATTTTTATAATTTAACTTGGTTTCACTATCATAATAGTTATTTGTTAACGGATAGTGACTAAAATATATATATATATATTTATTAACGGGTCGTTTCTAAAAAAACACAAAAAACTTAAAATAATAATAAAATGTTATTCTAATATTACATATTTTAAATATATTTATAATATTCTATAAAAAAAAATTTACACAAAATTCTAAATTAAATATAAAAATATATAAACTTTAAAGAAAACATAAATCCGTGGTATACCACGGGTTAAATCCTAGTTAATTAATAAAATAAACGTAAGGCCAAAATTGATCTATAGTCGTGTTTGTGGGAATCACGTGTGGTGAAAGGAGATCGTAGTTTTTTCTTCTCTCGTAAACAAGTAGTACAATAATTGAATATATATATATATATATATATATATATATATATAATCATGTCACTCTCGTACCATAATATTAAGTCACAAATGTTTTTTGGCTAATAACTTTGTCATATGTTATTTAAACTTCACCTTTTATACTTGGTTGCGAAAGTGTGTTTTTTTGTGAAATATTTGTCATTGTTACTTTTAACTTGTAATTAATTAGATTTTTATAAGTAATCTCGTTATAATGTCCGTTTGAATTAAATTAGTATCAAAAAGAAAAGGAATAGTTTTATGAGTGGACATGGGAGAGAAGTACCGACCAGACAAGTTGAAATCACGTGGAAGCTTCTTTTTTTAATAAAGAGGCTTTTCGAATTTGTTTACAAAAAGTCGACTTGATCTGCCTTTCGTTTTTTTTATTTTTGTCGTTTTGTTGTTTGGATTCTTATCACACCACATGAGCTCAGAGATGCTCTTTCTCCTTCCCTTGTAAAAAGATTGGATCTCCTTAATTTACGATTTACTTCTTGAAGCTAAAAACTATAGTTTTGCTGGACTTAAATTACACTAATGGGCTTTTTGGCCCAATATTTCAATTGGGTTAAAATTTGGCCCTTTTGTTACTCGGTCATTAATTAGTTTCGAGGCTAAGAACACTGATTAACAAATTAACTAGACACACACCATTAACTACTAATAATTTAGTCAACCTTTAAATGTCAATTATTCAGCTGAATGTCTTGGCAGATCAATGCTTGATTAATACGCAGAGAAACTAAACAATCACATGTTGTAGTCATCATCTAGTCGAAGCAAATCTGTTATATAATGAGGCACTTTTTGCTTCTCCCACAATAAGCCACATCATCATCTTTAAAAAAATAAAATTTAAAAAAATTATTTAATATAAATTTTTTTTATGAAAGCATTAATACAACCATTTAATATTAATAAAATTCAAATAAAATCCCAAAAAATATAAACAACATCACTAAAATATTTTTGATAAAACCCATTAACATTAATAAAATCCGAAATTTTTTTTTAGAAAATATCTATATATATATACGTATATCAATTTTAAATAGCTATTAAAACTAATAATAAATAAATCTTACAAACGATATAAACAAAAAACAAGAAAACTAGAAACATCTTACAATTCATATGATTACAATCAATATTTAACAAAACAAAAATTAAATATAAGTGAATTGTGTATATCTATACTATTAATTGAGAAGAATTTTTATAGAGAAACCCTTCAAATCATCTTTAATTTCAGGGTCCTTGACCAAAACTCTGTCGAAGTATTCTCTACTCTCTTTTTTATTAGCTTTTCTAATAATGAAGGATTTTTCTTACACAACTATTTTTTGACAACATTAATACAACCATTTAATACTAATAAAATTCAAATAAAACCTCCAAAAAATATAGACAACATCACTGAAATATTTTTCATAAAACTCATTAACATTAATAAAATCCGAAAAAGAAATATTTAATTTAATTTTTAACATTTATAAAATATCTATATATATAGATACATATATCAATTTTAAATAAATTATTAAAACTAATCATAAATAATTCTTACAAACGGTATAAACAAAAAAACAAGAAAACTAGAAACATATAACAATTCATATGGTAACAATCAATATTTTAAAAAGCAAATTAAAATAAATTTAAGTGAATTGTGTATATTTATACTATTAATTGGGAATAATTTTTATAGAAAAACCCTTAAAGTCATCTTTAGGGCTCTTGACCAAAACTCTGTCAAAATATTCTATACTCTCTTTTTTATTAGCTTTTCTAATAATGATGGATTTTTCTTAAACAACTATTTTTTTGACAACATTAATACAATCATTTAATACTAATAAAATTTAAATAAAACCCCAAAAAAATAAACAACATCACTGAAATATATTTGATAAAACTCATTAATATTAATAAAATGCGAAAAATAAATATTTAATGTAATTTTTAACATTTATAAAATATATATATATATATAGATACATATATCAATTTTAAATAACTATTAACACTGATCATAAATAAATCTTACAAACGATATAAATAAAAAAAAGAAAACTAGAAACATATTACAATTCATATGGTCACAATCAATATTTTAAAAACCAAATTAAAATAAATTTAAGTGAATTGTGTATATTTATATTATTAATTGGGAATAACTTTAATAGAGAAACCCTTCAAATCATCTACAACTTCAGACCCTAGACCAAAAATTTGTCAAAGTATTATCTATTCTCTTTTTTATTAGCTTTTATTATAATGATGGATTTTTCTTACACAACTATTTTTTGACAATATTAATACAACCATTTAATACTAATAAAATTCAAATAAAACGTCAAAAAATATAAACAACATCACTAAAATATTTTTGATAAAACTCATTAACATTAATAAAATTCGAAAAAGAAATATTTAATGTAATTTTTAACATTTATAAATATCTATATATATAGATACATATATCAATTTTAAATAGTTATTAAAACTAATCATAAATACATCTTACATACGGTTTAAACAAAAAAACTAGAAACATCTTACAATTCATATGGTCACAATCAATATTTAAAAAAACAAAGTAAAATAAATATAAGTGAATTGTATATATTTATACTATTAATTAAGAAGAACTTTTATAGAAAAACCCTTCAAGTCATCTTCAACGTCAGGGCCCTTGACCAAAACTCTGTAAAGTATTTTCTACTCTTTTTTATTAGTTTTTCTAATAATGATAGATTTTTCTTATAAAAGGTATAAATAAAAAAACAAGAAAACTAGAAACATCTTACAATTCATATGGTCACGATCAATATTTAAAAAACAGATTAAAATAAATATAAGTGAATTGTGTATATCTATACTATTAATTGGGAAGAACTTTTATAGAGAAATCCTTCAAATCATCTTCAACTTAAGGGTCTTTAACCAAAATTATGTCGAAGTATTCTCTATTCTCTTTTTTATTAGTTTTTCTAATAATGATAGATTTTTCTAACTTTATACATTTAACTGAAATGAAATTCAAAAAAATATTTTATAAGTAATTTTTCAACTTATCATGGTTTATAATTCTTATTAGCAATTATATAAATATACAATTTCTGATACTAAAGTTACAAATATTTAGTTTTAGTTTTAGTTAGTAATAACTAAATGTAAAATAATTATTTAAAGGAAAACTAAGTGCATCACACATTATTACGTCTTACTGAAATTGACGACAATCATTGGCATAACGATCGGTGGTTGTTTACTTGTCTTTGTGGGATGATGTTGCGTACGTTTTAGGGCATCATCAAGTCGGGTGATAGGACACAATCGTCATGTTTGTCACCACTGTTAATCTCGAACTTTTTGGAGGTAAAGTCTTGAAATTTGTAAACTTTAATTGGTTATGAGCACCATTGGTTTACGTAATAAGTTGTTGTTCGGTGGTAACTCAAACATTCTTTATATTAGAAATAAGTAAGAAAAGATGAGCAAGTGTGTGTTGCCTTATCACTAACATTATCATCATTTTTCATCTAAGTATCAAACTTAACCGAATATATCTTCCTTTGATATTTTTTGTCCTCCTTACCATGGAATGTGCTATTATCTTAATAGTGGTCGTTTGGCTTTGCTTTGTTTACTTTTATCTTCCTTTCATTAAACCTGATATCTCAGGTGACTAAAACTTTGAACCCACCATAAAGTCAAGTCTGTGTTCTTGCGTCTCTTTTTGTTTTTTTAATGACAACGCTTTTTTCTTTAAAGTATTCAGTTTGTTCTCTGTTTTCTGTTTTCTCTTCGTTCTCTGTTTTCTGATTTCTCTTCGCATATACAAATAAAAACGTATTCACTCTTTATGGTGCATATGTTTCTCAGTCTATATTTATGAACAAGTTTCACTTTAAAATTTTCTAACAATTATTCAAACTTTAAAAATAAAAAATTGTCACCCTATATGTTCACCAATTTAAATTTTCATCAACAGTATTAGAAACTATCACAATTTAATATCTGCCTCTTACAAATGAAGAACAAATATAAAATACATCCACTGTTAGCATTTGATATCAGCCCTTTTTGTCGTCACAACACTGCACACTCCTACTTCAACTCATAACTTTTCTCATCGATTCAACATTAGTAATATTTGTTACCATATTTAAAATACACTTACGTCCCCGCGCTTGCGCGGGGCTTCGCCCCTAGTATGCAATAATGTGGTTATAAGAAAATAAAAAACCATTTATGTAGCTAGCCACGTTACACCAACCACGGTCTATTTAAATCATTTCAACACTCTTTAACATAACAAAACAATATATAATATGAAACAAAAGCCTCTACATGACACAGAGACTCTCTCTCTCACACACATTTAAAACAATTTCACATACATTAGTTAACGGTGACTTTACCGACCATACCAGCACCTTGATGAGGCGCACAATAGAAACTATAAGTACCAGACTCAGTCAAAGCAACCACGTACGTCTCTCCCGCCGAATTAAGCAAATCTTGCTCGTCCATAGAGATCTTGCTCACGTCGACACCGCTCGGTATCTCGTCTTCGTCGAAAACAACGTTGTGTGGGAATCCAGCGTTGTTCTTGAACACTATCTTCTCTCCTTTCGCTATCGTAAACTCGTTTGGGACAAAGGCTAACGCACCGTCTCCTGATCCTAATAGAACGTCTATCGCCATCGCGTTACCGGCCAAGGCGATTGACGCCGCGGCCGCTACGGCGGCGACTCCGAAGTCTTTTAGAGATGACTTCACCGTGAGGTTTCTTGATGCGGCGGCGGTGGGGATTCTGACGGTGGAGACGGCGGAGGTTTTGGAGGTTGTGGATTTGAGACCGGTGAATGATGGGATTGAGACGGTGGCTGAGGTTATTGAAGCCATTTATTAAAAATTGTATGTTTTTTAGAGTGAAAGATTTCGGTTTTTTTGGGTTAATTGAGGAAATTGTGTAGGGTTTATGAGTTTTTATTTGGTGAGTGGGAGAAAAGAGATAAAACAATGGATGGTTATGAAAGCAAAAGGGCTATCTGCAGAGAAGTGTTGTGATTGGTTGATTTTAGATTGTGTCTGTCTTGACGTGGCATTGTGAGGTGGAAAAAGGAGATAAGATTATTAGCTGAGCTGGCATTTTTTTGGATTTTTTTAAAATAAAGATGGGCCTATTTTCGTAAATGGGTTTAACAAAGAGAGACACACAAGTTATATTATGGTAGTCAACATTGCCCACGCATTTGATTTTGAGCTAAACATTGATTTTTCGTTGATGTGATTTTGCACCATCCAATGATAAATTTTCATGAGGTTATTTTGCACCAACCAATAACAAAATGCCACGTAATGATCGTACTTATTTTACTTGTAGTAAGAGTTAGGAAGACATTATTAAGGTCCAAATTTTGATTAGTTTTCATTTACGGTGTTTAAATAGCTTAGTACACACTAATTTTCAAACTGTGAAAAAGTTAAAAAAATTAGAAAATGAAAACATAAATAAATTGAAGGAGTAAAATAATACCCAAAAAGAAAGTGATATGGAGTAAAAGATAGTCATGGGACTTAATGATTTATATTTTGAAATTATATTTAACAAAAAGACGATGTTTTTGTGACAGCTTATCACTTGACGTTCGACCCAACCCAACACTGTCATTTCATTTCTTTTATCTTCCTATTTTTCTTTTCTTTTACAAATTTTTATAGTAATTGCAAATAATTTTACATTGCCTTTGTGAAGGTTTTGATTTGTTTTATGAAGTTTTTTATTTTTGTAATAGGTATATGGTTTAACTTTAGATATTTTCCAACTATTTTATATTTTACCAAGCTAATGAAAATGATTTTGTTTACAAAACTTTTGTTTGAATGTTTTAGTTTATTATCAAACCGATGGAATTTCAATACGTAAAGAAAATTGTTGTTGTGTACCCCATTTAGCTTCTCTGATTTTAATTGTACGCATGTTGTTTACTTTGGTTTTACGTGGACATCTTAACCCGTCAATTAATTTGGAGCATATTTTGTTTTGTTTTCTCTGTAACGTTATTGAATTATTTGTATATGTAATTATTTATTTTGTATGAGGTTTTCTTTTCTTGGTGGATATTTTAAGTTTATTTCATATATTTGACACTAACATTTGAATTTAGAAAGTATGTATATATATGAAGTATTAATTCCATCCCAAATTATAGTTTATTAAACTTTTATAAATTTATATTTATTTATTTTTAAAACTATTTTCTCTCTAACCCATTTTGTTAGATGTTTTAGGTCTTTTGATTTGTTTCATTTTATTTGATTTTCAGAAGTTTTTATTCATATTTTTTATTTATTAACTATATCATATTGTCTAGTTTTAATTTTTATTTGTTTTGAATAAATGTTAAAATAGTACCTCATTTATAACTTTTAAATTTTTTGCTTTTAGATCAAAATTTTACATAATAGGACATATGTAATATATTTCGAAAAAATAGTATAAGAGAAAAACAAATTTGATATTTTTCATTTTAGAAAGTTGATATATATGTTTTTTATTAGTGTTAAAGATTATGTTGAATGTTTTTTTTATTTGAGTTTTATTAATATTGAAAGAGTTTTATTAAATGATTTTTTAATTGAATTGTCATAATTATTTTTGATGATGTAGATCAGAGTATTGTGTTATTATATAATAGATTATATACTCTATTAAAGTTCAATATTTTTTTATATTGATACATTGAATACCTTCTCCATCACGTGAAATATTGCCCTAAAAGATTTGTTATCATGGAATCTCGCGTAGGTCTTCCCAATTAAAAAACAAAACCAACAACTGGTTGGCTTAGTCGGTTAAGTGTAGTCGTTGGTGATGTTGTGCTCTTCGAACCGCGTTGGGAGCGATGATTTACGCCATTAATTGATATTATCAAAGGCTGATCGCAGAACCTAGGGGATTATGGGATTCGGTCTAACCTCTTGGTTTAACAAAAAAAAAATGATCAACCACGTCTATTTTTTACAATACAATTACAACACTATATGATTTTAGGGTAAAGATTCCCTTTAATGTACCATACCATATTGAGTGCAAAATTTAGAAATAGTCTTTTTGATTTTTGCTTTTTGCTTTTTGTAGGTTTATTTACATTTTGTAGGTATATAATAAATATTTTTAAAAATTGTAATCAAGTGTATTGGTTCAATATTGATTTGAATTATGTAATACACCTGATAATTATAGTAAACGAAGATAATGATGATGATATGCATGAGAGAGTGCCTGCGCATGCATAATGGAAACGTTGAAAAAGGGAATAAACTCTACAAAACATAATTATGATTTAGAGGGCGACTTATAATAGTAATTGTTTCTAGTCCACTTAATCAATTTTCACCAACTTTTTTACCTCATTAACTTCTAATATTCTATTAGTATAATTTCACTACACTGACTTAAATAGATATTATAATACATTTTTAGATCACTTACATTGTCACACATTTCTATGACGCAAAAGAGTTTCATAAAACTTTTCAGGTAAATTAGTAGAATATAAAGGACAAAACGACACATTCAAAATAAATTTTGTAGGGTATATACACTATATAAGTACAGTATATACACCACACATGAAAGAGTCTTTTAAAAGGGTAGCCAATGTTAGAAGAAAAGGATACATATAATATATAGGTTCTACCTTTTTGGCGTACTGTGTTGTATGTATTTTTGGCCGTTTTAAATAAAATAAAACCATTTCAATGTGAAAACCTTTACAAATTGTACGTTACAATATTAGAGATTTCGGATCCAAATAGGCTGTAATGTTCTGGAAAGCAGAAAAATTGAAAATTTTATTAAATGATATAATCATTACACTGTCATATTCACAGTCCGACAAACCCGAGATGTTTCAGTATTTGCATTCATTATCATTAAATGCGAATAAATATCAAACACATATAACCAGAGATCTATGTTTTTCCGAGTTTTCTTTGTATATCATAAATACAAAGATAATTAATGTTTTGATCTTTTGACATAAAAAAAAAGAGGACTATCATATTAAAATTTGTGAATTTAATCTGAGTAGGAGGGTTAATGACAACAACTAGTAGTAATGGAGATGGTAGCTTTTGAGGCAATAAATAGCGAGGGGTATTATTACTATAATTTTGTTGTGAGTTGGTGCAATTATTATCCGTACGAATTTATAACAATTGTACAAATGGACTAATTTCATTTTTAATTCGTGTTTGTTCCTTTTCTTTACTCGAAATTCAAAACAAAAAGGAAATGTTTTTCGAAGCAAAGAATATTACGAAGGTCGTGGAAGTGATGAGTGCGACATATCAATCGAAGGTAGGGAAAGATGTTGTAACTCCCATTACTAATATGTATAATTATATATATATATATATATATTATATAATGTTCTAAGGAGATTTATATTCGATTTTTTATTGTAATATAATAATTGATTCTGGCCCCCTCTCTAACTCTGTATATGACGAGCGCTAGGGCTATTTTTTTACATAGTTAATTAGGTCAAATTGTTGACCAAAAAAGGTAATTAGGTTAAATAGGTTTAATTAAACTTTAGCCGTCTTACTGTTTTAATTCATTTTTTACACAGAGCTTTGGATTCTGTAATCCACTCCTTTCTTATGGACCCATTGAATTGAAGTTGTCTTGTGCCGTCCCATGAATCCTAAATGAGAAAATTTTGCTAAAATTAAATCACATTACCATGGTTAGGGAATTTTGAAAAAAACTAACATTTTTTTAAAACATTATTTTTTTCAATAATGTAACATCTTTGAAATTCCTCCACGACTATAACAGTTAATATTATTAACAAAAGTATCGATTCTCCGTTTCTACCACTTTTGTACAATCCAACGCGTGAATTTAAGGACATATACAAATCGATGATACCCACTAATTAATTAAGAGAAATTCCTTAGAATACCATGAAAATAAGTTTTTGTTTTGAAAATACCTTTAAAAAGTTTTTTATAAACCAATATCATTAAAATGTTTTTATAAAAAAAATACCATAAAAATAGTAGTTTACAAAAATACCACAAATACAAAAAACGAGTTTAACACTTTTAAATTTTAAATTTTTTCATTTGGGTTCGCTATATAGTGTTTAAGGTATAATTTTGAAGGGGTAGGGTATAGTTTTTTGATGTTTTTAGGTGTAATTTTGAAAATTTAAGATTTGTGGTATTTACGAGAAAATAACTTTTTAATGGTATTTGTAAAACTTTCGAAAATCTGTGCTAAATGTGTTAAAAAAAACTTTTTTTTAGTGGTATTCATAAGAATTGCCCTTTAATTAATCATTTTAATAGTTCTTATTTTTTGTTAGCAACGGTTATATATAGTGATCAATGATCAACGTGACGACATGAACATGCATGATACTCACGCAATTAACATAAACTTTATTATTACAAGTCCCAATAATGTATTCATGTTAAGCTTGCACACTAATTGATGGGAGAATCACGAAACTACACCATTTTGAATTACATTTCACAAAACTACACCATTTCTAAAATACTTTACAAAACTACACCTAAACACTAAAAATGAAATTCAAATAAACCCTACCCACATAATTCTACTTCCTTAATATTATATCATAAACACTAATTAGCGAACACAAATGAAAATTTTTTAATTTTGGTAATTTTTTAAAGGGTAAATCAAACTTTTAAAATTTTGAAAAGATGTAAATATGTGAAAATATTGAATTAGGTGTAGTTTTGTGAAGGGAATATTGAAAGGGTGTAGTTTTGTGAATTCCTCCTAATTGATTAGTAGTATAGTATGTTTTTCTATTTGTGGTCACGAAATTTGGATATTGATCCTAATCACTATGTCTTGGCCCTGTAATACTATGAACATTGCTGGATTTAAAGTGAGTTTTAAACTCATGGACCCACAAAAATTAAAAGCTTGACTCCAACAGATCCAAAATAAGAGACAAGCTCTTCAACTGTTCGCGGGTCCCACTGACACGTGGCGGCCCGCGATTTGTCCACTTTTAAATAGATAAAAAATAAAATAAAAAAACTAAAAATTAAATGTCTAAGAACCACAAAAATGGGTTTTCCCCTTGAACATGCTCTAAGCAGTTTTTAGACTATTCTTTGAGGAATATCCTTTTCTGTATAAGAGCAAATCCAATGGTGTTTCTTAACGGGGTCTTAGCATGTGGGGCCCACCTAAATAGTTAAGATCTGAATCTTATATTTCTTATTTAAGATCTAGATCTTAACTATTCATGCATATGTGGCGGTCCATGATTGATCCGTTTTTATTTTTTATTTTTATTTTTTATTTTCAACCAACTGTTCATGGACCCACTGAATAGTTAAGAAATTTTGTGGATTTCTCTGTATGGTCCAAGTATCTAAATACACTTGTTAGTTTTCAACGTTTTTTTTGGATGAAGATACCAACATATATTAATTTGGTAGTAGTTAATGGAAATTACATATGAAAAAATGGAGTAATTCTTACCATTAGATATAGTCTCTTTTCTGAAATTTTCATGCTATTATAAGCTTGTATAAACTTTTGTAAATATACGTAGAAAAATATGCAGCGGGTAACTAACTATAATTTTTTTAATTTAAACTCACTAATATTTAACTGCATACGTAAGCGTTTCTGAATCCGGGGAGAAAAAAGAGAACGGAAACGGTAGGCGCAAAGGTAGACAGTAGAAACCCCGTTTTAAAAAAAGTTGCTATATATAACTATTTTTGGTCAAGAAACAAAACGAAATAAAATTAGACCCCCAAGAAAGAAAACTATTCACAGCCTCTTCCCTTATTCAAGAAAAGTAATATTTATAAATATTTTCTTCTCTAGTTATTTCTTTCTTTTATAATGACTCTTCTTTTTTCGAAGATTATCTTTTAATGTTTGTTAGATATGCATGTGGTCTTTTCCTATCGATCTTCTCTTGTTTCTCAATTACAAAACCCATCTAGGGTTTTTGGTTTAACACCTTCATAAAGAGAACCCATCTGCCTCTCAGAGGCTCTCTCTTCCTTCAATAAATAAAACCACCTTTTATATATTTCTCATCCTCACAAGTTTCAATCTTAAACTACTTTCCTTTTTTCATGAGGGTTTGACAAAGAGTTTCTTACAGATTTCTTTGGCATTCTGTCCACCTCCAACAAGTGTATACATATGCTTTGTGTATGAATTTGTGGAGGTGGGCATACTGCCAACAGATATCTGTTAGGGTTTCTTCGTAAAACCCCTCTTGATATTCATTTTTTTGTTTATCCTTTTATTGATTCTGGTGAGATATGGTCTGTTTACTTGGAGATGTCAAGCATCCTTCTAGTTTACGTTCATACATAAATATTATTATTACTATTTTTTTTAATATATTGATTGATCAAGATTATTGTACAAAATCATTTACAACCTACGTTTTTGCCACATTTCTTGTGTAATAATAACCTTTGGTCTATATGTACTATATAAATAGTGAGAAAGGCTGACTAATTGTAAGTGTTAATGTTTCTGTTTTCTAGAAAAAAAAAGGTTGAAACACAATATAGGTACGTAAAAGAGGAGAATTAATTAGGACTTCCAAAAAGGTAAAAAGAAAATTAGATTTTTATTTACTCATTGAACATAGTAAATTGGGGGGGAGGAAAGTATAGAAGCATCTTCTTGTCAAGTCAACTATGTTATTATGATGTTCCCCTTAATTATTCTATTTTTAAGTTGAATAACATTGTTTATTAAATGACCTCCTTCTTTAGATATCATTTTGACGGTGAAATAAAACTTTTGAATAAATAAATTGTTATGCAGAAACAAAGCAATAAGGGCGTTTGGTCTAGTGGTATGATTCTCGCTTTGGGTGCGAGAGGTCCCGAGTTCGATTCTCGGAACGCCCCCATTTATTAAATTTTGTATTGTACACTTTTGATTTTTCCCCTTTAATGCAATAATCTCTCAAATTTTTTCTCTGTTTATATACAAATGAAGTGGCTATGACCATTCATCTGACTAAATGTTTCAACAAAACCAATTTTACTAGCTAATCCCAAGTATTACCTTACCAAATTACAAATCATACTCATTAGTGATCGTCTCAAAGAGATTGAATCTACCAAGCAATCACATTCAACTCTGCATTCTTTGATGTTGCGTTTAACCTTAAACAGATCCCAACAACGTTAAAGTTTCTCTCTTTGTAACACAAATAAACTATTGGAATGGCGTGTGTGTGTGCAAAGCTCAAAACACGCAGTTAAGGTATTCGATGAAATGCCTCCTAAGAAACCTCGAATTCAATCACCGTTCAATAACCCGAGAACTCGTTAAACCATTCACAACAAAACAATGAACTTTCCACAAAGCAAAGTTTCAGATACACACATTGTCTGAATCTCAACAATCTAGTGAACGAAAAAAGGAGAAACATTCCTACCAAAGACAAATAACCCATTATAGAGACAGAGGAGCTAAGAAAAACAAAACATCGCAACAAGATATATAAAAAAAGCTCACTTTCTATCTTTCCACGAAAAGTAATCGGAGTCTAGAAGAGAAAACACCTGAAGAATCAACAGAAGCTTGATGCATAAGATCTGTCTTGATTCTACTCATACGATCCGTCAAGCTATCTCTCTCCTTCTTTAGAGCATCGGTGTCTTCCTCGAGATCGTGGATTCGATACTTTTGACTCACAGATCGGAAACTAAGCAGCAGAATCCCAGTCATCGCGAAAAACTGGAAGAAGCTTTGCTTGTTTTTCTTCACGTTATCGAAGAATCCAGACGCTGCGGCTGTTAAAGCCTTCGCCGGATCTTTGCCGGTGAGAGGATCAATGGATCCTTGTGGCGCAGACGAAGCCATTGAAAGATTCGATTGAAGAGAAGAAGGAGGAAGAAGAAGACGATTCGTCTCTGAAGGAAACATATGAAAGGGTTTTTCTCTTAAGTATTTGGGCTTTTAAAGCCCAATAAGTTTTAACGATTTTGATTTAGAAAAGGGCCTTGTAATTATTCTTAGAGCTTCTGACCGATTGGGAGGGTTCGAAATGCAACATTCTAATAATATTCTACAAAACTAAAATTTTGTAAGTGTTTTTTTTTGTTCATCCAATGACAAGGTTAATTGGATTGATGATATTTGATTTGATACGACACAATTATTGATGATATTTGATACGACACAATGTCCATCCATGGTATCTAAAAATATAACTAGTTATAAAAACAAATTAAAATATAGAAAAGGGATGAGAGAATTGAGAAACGGTTCTATTTAGAGTAATTCACAAATCTACACCCTTTCAACCTCTTCTTTACAAAACTACTCCTAATTTAATATTTTCACAAATTTACACCCTTTCAAAATTTTAAAAGCTTGATTTAACCTTTAAAAAATTACCAAAATTAAATTTTTTTCATTTGGGTTCACTAATTAGTGTTTAGGGTATAGTATTAATGGGGTAAGATTGTTTGGGTAAAGTTTATTTGGATTTAATTTTGAGTGTTTAGGTGTAGTTTTGTGAAGTATTTTGGAAATGGTGTAGTTTTGTGAAATGTAATTCAAATGGTGTAGTTTTGTGATTCTCCCTTCTATTTATGAAATTCCCAAAACTACACTTTTTTTCATTCCTTTACGAAACTTTACCTAGTTCAATTTTTTCACATATTTATATCCTTTCAAAATTTTAAAAGTTTAATTTATCCTTCAAAAAATTATCAAAATTAAAAAAATTTCATTTGGGTTCGCTAATTAATGTTTAAGTTATAATATTAAGAGGTAGAATTGTGTGGCTAAGGTTTATTTGAATTTAATTTTTAGTGTTTAGGTGTAATTTTGTGAAATTATTTTGAAATGGTGTAGTTTTGTGAAATGTAATTTAAATGGTGTAGTTTCGTAATTCTCCAGTTCTATTTTTATGGATAAAACAAAAGATACAATTTTTTTTGTTGTATAACTAAACTAGCAAACTAGCAAGTCTCCTAACGAAAAGGTCTAGTAATTGTTTTAGAGTTTACTGTTGTGTGAAAAGTTTCAATTCTACCAACAGAAAACCAAGGAAACATTGGCGTATTTGATGACAAGCGATGATGATTTCCTTGTTTAAACGACAAGGCATAATTGTAGTTGTTTAGCATGTTACCTCTTCTATTGGACTAAATGATGGTGTTCGTTGAGAATTCAAATAATCTATCGGACGCCTCTGAAAATGCTTGCTCATCATTAAACAAGATTTAATTTATACCTTGTTTAATAATGATGAGGAAGCATTTTCACAATTATGCATCTTGCTTTTGGATTATCCATCATGAAAATCATGTTTCAATTGCGATTTCATGTAACAAATCATCGAAATTTATAAAGCTTGATACTCTTCACCTCATCAACTACGGAGAGGATACGGCGTGGATGTGATTAACATCAGACATCTTCTCCCACATCTTAACTGGTGGGACCCACCAGTAATATCAAAATGCACATCTAAAAAATCTAATACAAGAGGTGATTTTTAAACTATTCGCGGGTCCCACTGCCACGTGGCGACCCGCGATTGGTTCTTTTTTTTTTTTTGAAAAAAAATAAAAAAAAAAAAAAAAATTAACATCTATTGATGTTTTTGCTCTAAGACCATCCAAGAGAAACCACAAAATTTCTTAACTATTCAGTGGGTCCATGAACAGTTGGTTTAAAACAAAATAAAAAAATAAAAAATAAAAACGGACCAATCATGGGTCGCCACGTATACATGAATAGTTAAGATCTAGATCTTAAATAAGAAATATAAGATTCAGATCTTAACTATTTAGGTGGACTCCACATGCTAACATCCCGTTAAGAAACACTATTGGACTTGTTCTCATAACAAGTGAATCCCGTTAATAGATTCATATGGTCGATCTTTGACCTTCTCTCCTCACATATATCCCCAATTTTATATATATTAATAAGGTTCGTTATTATGTATTCTACTTTTAATTAGACAAATATTGTTTGGACTTTTAAACTCTTGAGCAAGATTATTGCAGGGTTTTAAATGAGTTCTTGAGTGTGGCCCCCACCAAAATAGATAAGAGTTGCTTCTCTTGTCTCTTTTTCTGGATCCGGTTCTTGCACTGTTTGTGGGCCCCACTGAGACGTGGCGGTACAATTGGTGCGTTTTAATTTTTTTTTTTTAAATAAAAAAAAATATCTGTAAGAAACCATAATTTAGATTTTGCAATAATTATGGTCTAACTCTTTTCTAAAAACTTTACTTTTCAAAAGGTTTTCTCATATGTGATTCAAATATTTTTGTTTTGATTCTTTTGACTATAATTCCATTTTGGAGGATAACTATTGAAGATGTTTTTTTGTGGTGGGGTTTATATGTCCAAAATCTAAAGAAGCTAGATGGGGACATACTTGAGCTAGTTGGATATTCGTGCGTGTATATATATATAAGAGCATGCTTATGTAGATTGTTTGTGTATTTTTTTGTGTATTTGAATATTAAATTAAATTAAAACATGTATTATTAATAAGAACTCTACAAAAGGAGAGCTTAAAATGTTTAATTAAGCATTTTTTATTATAGGTGCTTATTAATAATACATGTTTTGATTTAATTTAATACTCAAATACACAAAAAAATACACAAAAAATACACAAGCACTCTAGATAATCACATTTGATAAACATGGTCTAAGAGCACTAATATAGGGCCTCTTACAACACATCTAAGCCCATTTAAAAATAAAAAAAAAATAAAAAAATGAAAATAGGTTAAGATCTGGTTCTAAAAACTCTAAACTAAGAAACACCTCTTCTTCACTCTTCTTCTCTCTCGGCGGCGCCTTCTACCTCTTCTTCCTCCGTGATTCTTCGTTTCCTCGGCGTTTTTGTATGAGTTTCCGGCGACAATCCACCGGAAAAAGTAATCTTTGTCTCTTCGTCTTCTAGGTTTGATCCGCCTTGGTTTCTCTTTTCGTTTGTGTGTTTGATTTGATTTGATTTTTCTCTGAAAGAGAACTCATCTTAGGTTTATCTTCCTTTAGATTTAGTTGGATTTTTGTGTTCTTGTTTTGGTTTTCTATTAAAGCCCAAAGAGATCTATCGGATGTCAATTAGATGTTAATTAGAAGTTATGATGTTATAACGGATGTCAATTAGATGTTAATTTTATTATAACTTTGTGCTTTGTGTTTAAAGTATGAACATAATCTAATCTGTGTTATATTGTTTGGGTTTAAGGTTGTGTTATTGCTTACCTTTCTGTTTTGAGTTTAAATTCATCTTAATTTCTTTGTATTTGTGTTTAATATTGTGTTATGTTTTGTGTTTAACATTGTGTTTCAGTTTAATGTTGTGTTCAAATGTCTGTGTTTATTAGTAATGAAAAAATGTTGATGTTTCAAGTTTCTGTTAATATATAATCATATTTCAAAATCAAATAATTTTAAAAAAAAAAATTCAAACTTTTGTTTTTAAGAACCATTAAACACTTCTACCTATATTCACACTTTTTTCATAAGAGTTCCACATAACCTCTTATTTTCACAAAAACTCATAAACACATCTAATTGATATTAGTGCTCTAATGGTCTTACAAAGTGATCATGCGTGTATATATATGTATAGTAATTATCAAATGCATACTCAAATTTTACTTATTATAAACCACATGCCAAATTTTATAAATATAGAAAATAAAATTACATAAGAAAAGAGCTTAATCAATCAACGAAAGACACAAACTTTCAACTTAAGATAGAAGAAGAAAAATATGATTATAACAAAACACACAACAAATGTCCCCACTTACACATCATTATATCTTTTAATATTTCTTAAGCATCGGTCTCCTTTTCTTTCTTCACAAGATCTTCTTCACTGCTCTTGGCGTGATGTCCTGGAAGCTTCTCTTTGATCTTCTCCATGAACCCTTTCTTCTCCTCCGTCACTGGTGGCTCTGCAACCACAGGGACAGGTGTCGCGACTGGTGCTGCATCATCCTCTGTTTTAGTTTCGTGACCTGGAAGCTTCTTCTTGATCTTCTCCATGAACCCTTTCTTCTCCTCCGTCTCTTCCGTCGCTACTGGCGGCTCAGCCACCGGAACGTGTGTGACGACCGGTGCATCATCCTCTGTTTTAGTTTCGTGTGGAAACTTCTCCTTGATCTGCTCCACTAGCCCTTTGTTATCTTTCTCTGTTTTCTCCTCTCCTTCAAGAACCTTCTTCTTGTTCTTCTTCCTCTTCTCACCGTCTTCACCTTCTTCCTCGCTTGACTGTTAAAAAACCATGCAAACAATATATTAGCTCCATAAAGTGAAATCATATATAAACTTTGATACAGAGGAAATTTGTTACTCACGGAAGAAGAAGAGCTGTTGGATCTGTGAAGCTTCTGCAAGAGACTAGGTTTGTTCTCTTCTTCTTCCACATGCTTCTGGTGAAGCTCTTTGAGGAGAGTAGGCTTATGCTCTTTCTCCTCCTCTTTTTGGTGCTTAGCCACAGACAAAGGCGGTTCAGAGATCTGAGTCTTGTTCTCCAACTCAGACTCTAACGTCGTCGTTTCTTGAGGTTTCGCTTCTTCCTTTTTCCCCAAGAAATCGAACAATCCACGACTTTTAACCTCTCCTGTCTCCGTCGTCTCCGATGGCTCCTCCGTGGTGGTGGCGATTTTTGGTGTTTCTTGTTGAGGAACGTTCTTGAAGTCTTCTGAAGCGTTCTTGTACTCTTCCGCCATAGTTATAATCGACTTAAGAAAATTTAAGAGGTTTTTATTTGTTTGTGAGATGATTTAAAAGAGATGTGATGAGTATTGTGATGAAAGACAAGAGTGGGGTTATATAGTGTGTTTGTGAGGAAGATGGGTCCCAAGGCCAACGCGGATGTCACGCTGTAATGAAAACAGAGGATGGAAATATATTTATTAAAATTGCAAAATGATCCCTTTTCTTTAAGTCGGTTGTTTAAAGATTCTTTTAACTTTCCTTTGTTTTTTTATAACGTTTTAAAACAAATGATAAATATATCCTCTTAATGATTACGTGGTTTAAGTACATCCTCTTGATTTGTTACTAAAAAAAGATTATACAGATAAGAAACACAGCCAATTGTTTGAATGAAACTCTTACAATCTTTTCATAAACTAATTCGTTAATCTTCTTCTTTTCTTATGTTTGTATTTTAGTTTTTGGCTTTCTAGTCTCTACTTATGTTTGTCTTTATATTTCTATATAAGTGAAATTTAATATAGAGTTTTGATGTATGTATTTGACTACGGGATTAATTCAAGTTTTCCAAAGTTATCCAGATTCTTTGACACAAAAAAGTTATAAATAAATAGAAAATTAAGTCGTTTTCAGGTTAACTCTGTAAGAAATGAAAATAATGGGGTCAAATGGAAAGAAAAACTAAAATAAACAAATAAGGAGTAAATATAGCGGAATTATTACCAGGTTTAATTACCCATTCCTATCACGCCACGTCACATTAAATTATTGAAGAGAATTAGTAAAGGAACGAGGTCGGTTTTGATTGGCTTACTGCGTGAATGTCAGTCACGTGGGTCCAATTTTCAAGCCACGTCGGCAGAAACTCTACGTTGTTGAAGTGTGTAGATATTTTTGAGTTAAATTACTCTATTGTCTCTACAATTATTATTCCACTGATATAAAAAATAAATATATAATCAACATTTTTAAGCGGTTGCAGAACGATACGTCAAATAATCACAAACATACAAATAGAAATGTATGAAACTGTATGTATGTGATGTCGTTTTCGGATTCTCATAGTAATAATATCCATTATGGGCGACAATTTTTACAATTTTATTTAATATTGAGAAGCCTTTTTATTTTGCTTAAATTAATTATACTAATGTATCGTGTTAGGTTGAAAGATTTACGTGGACGTGCCACATAATAAATTGAGACTCGTATTAACATACCGAATTATTTATTTTTAGGCCTTGGTGTGGTTACGCTACCGACACATACCAAACAAAAGCAATCGATTTCGTTGCTAAATTAGGAGAAAAATGTATATTCTTTTCTTTTCCACATTATTATATAAGATCAAAATAATATTTTGTTTATGGCACCACATATTCGAGACACGGCTCTATCTACTATACAACATTATTAGACAATATTATCCATCTGAAATCGTCTTTTGAGTATAAAGAGAGACAATTGTACCCTCAATTTAAAACAAATTTATAGATTAAAAACACAAAATGTCTAAAATTATAATCTCCATATACTTACTTACGTCTACGTAACGAAACCGAACCTCAAATTTCCATATTTTGGTTTAAACAAAATAATATTTTGTTTCCATTTTTGTTTTTAGAGAAATTCGCAAAAGTACACATTTTCGACGATTTTTTCACAAAATTATTATTTTTACGTATTTATACATTTTTAAAATTTGAAAAAGGTTAATTTACCCCTTAAAAATAATATTTACCATTCAAAACTAAAATATTTTTAATTGAATTTGGTAATTAATGTTTAGTGTATAGTATTAAAGGATATCATTGTTTGAGTATGATTTATTTGATTTTAATTTTTAGTACGTAGAATAGTTTTGAAAATTAAGTTTGTAATACCCTTGTTTTTATTAGTTTTATGATATCGAAAGGCTTGTTTTTATTAGTTTTATGATATCGAAAGGCCCAATTTGTGTCCACGTAGTACATCATTACCCTAACATGGGCTTCTAAATTCGGTTCGGTCAAATCAGATTATTAAATCGGAAACTAATAACCCGAACCGGTATTTTGACACCGTTAACGAACCTTGACGAATCAAACATTGTTTCGTCTCTGCGAAAAAATTGACTCCAAAAATCTTAGATCTCCATTGTTGGATTCATCGATTTCCAAATTCCTAGCCGGAGTTTAACACCGATCTCGAATTTCGCTGGATTTTCGACCGTATATCAGTCTACTGATAAGAAAGGGATCGATTTGGTGTTTAGCTAGGGATCGGAGAACGCTGCACACAAGGAAGCGATGATAACGAGATCGAATCTAGCAGAGCAGCTTAGGGAATATCAGATTCGATCAAAGCATGATTGGGCTTCTGTATCTTTCTTCTCTTCTACCTCGAGTTTCTCTTCTTCTAGGTGTGGATTACGAGATCTGTGCATTTTTGTTGGTTTTTCTCAGTTTCCATCTTTTGTAGTCTGGAGTTTTTCGTGTGCTTGTGTTTTACGCTTGATTTTAGCTATGGTTTGCTTAGGGTTTTTAGAGAATTGGAATTTCGTTAAGTGAATTTTACATTTAGAAGATCTGAATTTGATGCTGAAACCTGGATGATACGTTCTATATCACTACGTATGTTAAATATACATGAAGAATTGTAGGAGATGGATGATGATTATTCGGGTTTTCTTTCGAAGGAATGCGTAAACTGCTTAAAGCATGAATGGTTTCTTGTTCATATTAAGGCAAATCTGATTCTCTAGCAAGGAGTGTGATTTTGGTCTCATGACTGCTATAGTGTTATCATCAACATGTTTTTGTATTGATTGCTTGGCTTGATATGTTTGACATATTATAGGATTTAAACAGATTTTCGATGCTAATCAGTATCCTTGTAAAGTAATGCATCCATGTGTTTCTTGGTTCCTCTATCCAATATGTCCCTTGTTTTTTGTCTATCAAAATATTAGAAAATGCAAGGTTTTATTCCGTAAGATTACTTGGATCAATCTTTAATAGTAATAACTTTGTAGCTATGCTGATTTACACATATTAAGCTTCACTATCATGTTTGCATCTTCATGTGTTACAATATTATTAACAAGCTTCTAATTTGGTTTTGATTCAGGGTGGATGTTGCACTCTTTGTCATCTGGGAGCTAGTAATCTTAGCATTCTTAGTGTTTTCAGCGGTTTCCTTGTATTTCAAGCGGTTGCAACTCGCGTTCATCTTGGTATGTGTCACTTTGCTACTGCTTATATGCATGAAAGTCACAAAGCAAGTGAGATCAGCTAGGAAGAAGAAGCGAAGGATGCTTCTTCCGCTATCTATGTAAAAGACCAAACCATATGCGTGAAGTTTGCAACCTTTTTTTTCCTTTCTTACTCAACCACAAAGCTCACGTCCTGGTTCACCATGTGTCTGAGTCAGGTCAAGGTAAAGCTGAGCCAGGTGATTTGAAGATTTAGGGTTTAAAGTCATATAACCAATTTTTCTGATTTAGCATTTGGCTGCAATATGGTGTTGGGTTCAGAGAAAAAAATATATGTTTGAAAGAGTTATGTTTTCATGAGTAATTTTGGTCTTAAGAATGAGAAATGTATGGAAGCTTGCATATCCAAGATTAGTTTTTGTTTTAATTTGAAAAGCTTGTAACTTGTTTGAGATCGATTTAGTGTTTATTAAACAACAAAACCGACTGTTTTTTACGGTTTGATTTTCGGTTCAAAGAACTACAATGAAGAAGATGGTCGACAAAGATTAAGTTATAACGGTGTATTACTTGAGACTTCATAGTTGAAAAGTGAAGGGTCGTTGTAGGATTTCATGTGACTTGAGAAAAAGACAAAGAAGAAATTAAGACAAGGGAGATAGGTACACAAGAAAGTGAAAAACATAGAGAAGAAGAAGAAGAAGAAAAAGCAGCAGCAATTTGCTATACAAGGTCACATCTCACATGCTCTGTTCTCACCACCACATCTCTATTTTACCTTATATCTTAAGTTTAGTTTACTCTTTGCAAATTACATTATTATTAACACTACTAATCTAATTTGTTTTATTACCTGCCACTTAAAGAAATAATTTGTGACCACAAACACTAATCGCATTTGGTAGTATATATAGAGGAAGGTATATTTTCAGTAACAGACTAACAGCATACACAACGGTATTATATTGTTAAGGGATCACATAAAAGAGAAGAGACCAGAGTCAAAACATATATATGAAGAGAGGATCTTGTAAAAGTCTTAGACTCACCGATTTGATGGAGAAATGGATCATGAAGTGGAAGAAAGGACACTTTGCGGTGTACACAAGAGAAGGAAGAAGGTTTGTTTTGCCTTTGGATTATCTAAAACATCCAATCTTTCAGGTGTTGTTAGAGATGGCAGAGGAAGAGTTTGGTTCCACCATTTGTGGCCCTTTACAAGTTCCTTGCGATGGAAGTTTAATGGATCACATCCTCATGTTGCTAAGAAAAAGGAGTTTGTCTAGCCATAGTGATGATGATGATGATGATAATGATGTGAAGAAGAACAAGAAGAACTATGTTGTGTCCTCCATGAGCATTTCGTGTAAAGGAGCTTCATCGGTTTTATATTTCTTCCTTTTATTTCATTGTAACACATCTCATGATCAGAGCAAGCTTCAGTCTCTAGTTTTCTAACAGACAAGGACACTTATTATAGTTTATCTCTTATTATTATTATTATGTTTTTGAGTAAATCATATTATACAAAGTTTTCAACGACTCTCTTATTATGTCGAGAAAACATATTATTATACAAATCAAAAGTCATGGAAGTGTTTTGATTCTTATTTTAAAGCTTAGAAGTGGCTAACTTAATCAAGTCTTTACGAAGTGTCTTCCCTGATGGAGTCTTTGGTATGGTGTCTATAAATGCGACCTTTCTTATTTTCTTATACGGTGCCACCTGTTCATTACATATACACATAATTTTATCACGTCAGATAAATTTTTTGGATTGTTAAAGAAATCAACGTCCGAGTACCTGCTTAGAGATGAAGTCAATAACTTGTCTCTCAGAGAGATCACTCTCAGGATAACGTGCAACGTAAGCCATCGGGCATTGTCCTGCTTCTTTATCTGGAAACCTAACATGACAAGAAGACAGAAGAGAACTATGTGTTGTTGATAATGTTTTATTAGAACAGAAACATAAAGTGATTAAATTAACAAAAAAAAAAAAAAAAACATAAAGTGATTAACTGTTTTATTAAAGACTCTACAGAATAACGGCTGCGTCGCGAATATCTGGGTGACTCAAGAGAAGAGCCTCTAATTCAGCTGGAGGAACCTATTTTACACATTCCATACAAATATATTAATTAATTAATTAATTAATCAATGAGTATATATCAAAGTCTAATTGGTGCCCCAAAAAAAAGTCTAATCGATTAATTAATTAACCTGGTAACCTTTGTATTTGATTAGTTCTTTTAATCGACCAACAATAAAAATAAATCCATCGTAATCAATATAGCAAATATCCCCTGTTTTAACTTTTAAGCCATCCTTCTGAATTTATTGTTTCTTTTGTTGCTTCATCATTCCTAAAATAACCTTTTTTGCACCACAAATTAAATAAATAAGTCAAAAACTCATCAAGAAAATATATCTAATGTATGCTTTTTTTTTTTTTGTTAAAGATATCTAATGTATGCTTACAATGTATTAATATATTTTACCTTCGGCAATCGAGGGTCCTTTGAGCCAGAGCTCTCCGGTTTGGTTCACACCCATGACCCGACCCGTATCCGGATCCACAATCCTCGCTTTCGCACCGCACGACAACAACCCAGCCGCACCGTATCTCCGACTCTCCGCCACAGAATCAATCGAGGCTCCTGCACCGTTGGATTCGGTCAACGCGTATCCTTGAAAAATATCGACCGTTGGATATTTCTCTTTAAAACTCTCCGTAACCTCTTTGCTCAAAGAGGCCCCACCGGATCTAACCGTTTTCAAAGAAGCCAAATCGTATTTAGCTTTGACCAAATCTGAGCCGTTGATCATAGCGACCAAAACAGGTGGGACCAGGATCAGAGCCGTTGCTTTATACTTCTCCACGGCAGCCATCATCTCGTGGAGATCGAATCTCCGGAGAATCACCACCGTCGAACCCAAAGCTATGGTGGCTATGGTGTAGTTAAGTAACCCAGAGGTGTGGAACATCGGTACCGTGCAGAGGAAGATCTGATTTGGCTCTAATGGCTCGGCGATGAATCTCGCCACGTGCGCGATTAAGTTCCCGTGAGACGATATCACTCCTTTACTACGTCCCGTGGTTCCCGACGAGTAGAGAAGCATGGCCGTATCGTCCTGGTCAACTCGGTCTCTGACTCGCCGCTCACACGGTTCCTTGTTCATCATCTCGCTTAAAAATCCGACGATTTTGACTCCGAGAGTGGATTCCATGGGTTCCTCATCTTCCTCCTCCGTGAGGATAACGGAGGAGATGAGATGGAGTCGGCGAGTTTGTAAGCCAGCTCACGAGTCGTGAAAGTGATAACTCGCATATTTTACACTTTCTACCTTAGTTTATGCATTAGAATTCATTCATTTAGGTTGCATTTAGTATCATATAGGTTGCATGTTGGTTTGTTTCGTGTATTTCAGGTTCTTGAGCACAAAGACGGCGAAAGTGATGAATTTAAGCCAAAAAGAAACTGATGCATGTGCATCGGCATGTTGTATCGGTTTCTGTTGGCCGATATAGAAGACAGAAAGTTCGCCGAAGCTTGTATCGGCCAAGCATATCGGTTTAGAGTGGCCGATACAAGAGAAAAAGACCCGAAGACACGTATCGACTGTCGTATCGGCTTACTCGGCCGATACGAAGAAAACAGAGCCGAAGGAAGACTACCGAAACGCATATCGGCCAGACTGTATCGGTTTGCATTGACCGATACAGGCTGCGAAAATTAAAAGGAAATCCGGTTTTTATGTTTTAATTAGGAAAATAATTCCTAAACCAATGGGTTTTCCTTTATTTTATGGTTCAAGACTATATTAGGGTTTTGTTTTATGTTTTGACAACTATTCTATCTTTTGTTTTAGTTTTTCATCGTTTGTTTCTTAAGCTTTTGGACTTGGAGATTCTTGGTGTTTTGCCTTGGCCTCCTTTGTGATCTTCATCAATAAGATTTTCTTTAACCCTTTACTCTCTTGTTTATGTTATTGCTTTCTTTGAATTTAATTCCTTTGAATTTCAATATGCTTAGTGAGTAGTTTCCCATAGACAATTAGGTTGGGGGAAAAAGGGTGAATCAACCCTAGGGTTGATCGATGTCCGTAACTTAAACCCGATAAATCTTTAATCTAGTGTAACAATCTTAATGCTTTAATTGACCCGATCAATCAATTGATAGAACTCAGAAACTTCACGTACCGAGAGGTCCGTGAGGATTCCCGAACAATTACCCTAGAACTAAACCTACTTAACCGAGAGATCTGTGTTAATAAGTTTAGTGGTTGAATTGATTTGAACTTTAATGTTTTCTAAAATTTAAACTATCCAAGATATTGTTTTAGTTTACTTGTTAGGAAAATGATCTTTGTCACGAGAGTGGATTGATCTAAAATCGTTTTCAAAACCTTAAAGTACTTTTATAAAAGACATCGAAAAACCTGAAAGTTGATGAACCCGTTAAAGTACTCGACTGGTTGTTTAGCTTTTTAATTTGAATCTTTAAAACTCTTTAATTTCGTTTTCGTTGCTCGTTACTTAGTTACAAAACTCAAAACAAACCATCTTTTAAATTGCTTAGACTAAGATTGATTCCTTGCAAACTCTAGTAATTTAATTCCTCCTGATTCGGATTGACACCTCAAGTACTACAATTGAGACATTAGATTAAACGGGGTAAAATCTCGTCAATCAGAAAGCGAGCTTTGGATTGTTGTCTCTGATCTGTCTGGAGATCTCACCGGAGGTGTTGAGAGGATTCGCGTTGGTGATGACGGCGCCGAGTGACATAGCCGCGAGAGAGACAACGGGGATGGAGATCGAGTTGGGAGAGAGGATGAGCACAACGTCGCCTCTTCCTATTCCGAAATCGCGGTGGAGACAGTCTGCGACGCGGTCCACTGCTCTCCAGAGATCGGAGAAGGTTATACCGTGTCCTGTGGCGGCCTCGACGAAGGCGGTGACGCCGCGGTGAGCTTGAGAGGAGATGAATGTTGTGACGTCAAGAGAGGCGCACGCCGGAAGTGGCAATGGGTTGCGTTTGCTGTAAAACGTCGAGTTTGCGATACAGAAACCGTTCCTAGGATCTACGATCAGCGATGATGATGATGGATGATGGATGATCCAACTCTGACATTGTTAATAACATATAGTATAAGTTAAATTTATACAAAACAGAGTAGTGGACAATACTCTGTTCTAAAAAACAGAGTTGAAATATAGAGACATTGATTTAAGCAAACCTGAATCTGTAGAACTAGAACCGGTTTTCGATGAAATGGTTGATGCATCTGAATATAACTTCAAGGGGTTGAGTTGCGAACCGACAAAAGGATGTAACCGCGGAAGAGCTAGCCAGGGCAGCGAACCAAACGAATAGATTCTATTAGAGATTGATATGAGAGGAAGATTTTTGTAGCCTAATGGTGCAATTCCAATTGACCGCGAAGTTGATACCATACGCGAAAAACGGGTGATCGCATATCGTTGAAACCCGGCAAGAGCCATCTCTCAAAAAAAAAACTTACAAGTCAAGTAAGACAAGTCTTTAGGACTGAGACAGTCTCTTTCACTAGATAGGGTTTATTTTTTTTTTTAAATACTGGACTCTGTAACATTCAAGAATTGTAATGTATTCTCTATATAAATAGTGATCCTCTTCTGTAAAATAAGGAATCTTAAGAGCATCATTATAGGTAAGATACTTTTTTTGGGCTTTTAACTTTTTTTTTTAATTATTTTTTCGATTTTTTAAAAAAAAAAAAAAAAAAACCAATCGCGGCCGTCACGTGTCAGTGGGACCCGCGAAAAAAACAAGAATCGACTCTTACCTAAGAAGTGCAAGAAGTGGCTTTTGCTTAAAAGTGTGGGACCCACCTGAGAATCCCTTCAAAAAGTCATCTATAAAGATGGTCTAAGTGAAGTCCCAAATTTTTTTTTTTTCCATGTTAAAGAAGTTTTGTTACCAAACTACATTACGTCCATACTACAAAAGTGAAACTACCAGAACAAACCCAGTTGCATCATATACTATAGGAAATTTGTGATATAGTGTAAGCAATTAGGTGTGTATACAAGTTTTTCATAGTTTCGTCTTAACATATACTAGGAATTAACCTATGGGTCACCACGGGTTTATGTTTTCTAAATGATGTTATATATTTAATTTAAAATATTTGAATATTATTTTATCTTCGTTGTTTAAACAAAATATGATCAATTAATAGTGTTGAAATATGATTTTTTTATTACTATTTAATATTTTTATTATATATTTCGTATAACAAAATTTTAATATAATTTGTAAGTTGATTAGACCAAATTATTATAATTTATTATTTATTTAGAAAAAACCCGGATTCAAAATACAAACCGAAACCTAATCGAAATACACAAATCGAACTATGCGATTTACCCAAATTTATTTAAAATTATAATTATTTTGAATATATAATATAAGATTTAAATTTTAATATAATTGCAATTTCTTCTGTTTTTTAAGAATCGAACCGGAAACCGAACCCGTTTTCAAACTATTTTTTTTTATTATTTGATATTTTTAACAAAAATATGTTTCAACTCGTTTTAAAATTCTTAATAATATTAATTAAACTCATTTTTAATTTGTGTGTTATTTTTGTTAAAAATAATGTTATAGTTTAAAAAAAAACTATTTCTAATGGTATTTTGATTTAAGTAAAATTTTAAAGGTATTTTTTATAAAAAAACTATGTAATAGTGTATTTATGTGAATTGCATATATCTTATTTTGTTTTTCAAATGACTTTTACATAATTTCCTTAATATTTTTGAGTTTATTTTTGGAGAGAATTGTAATATTTCCTTATTTGGTTTTTTATAATTAAATGTTCAAAATTATTTACTTTTATACTCAATGGCATAATGTGTAATATTGAGTAATGTTTTGGACATATTCAAATTAGTACTACAAAAATAATAATATAGATAGATACCTGTCTAGAAATTTGGCTGTCATGTTTTATGGGCTTTTAATTTCTTATTCTTTAGTGGGCCTAAATATCTAAAAATCAGGCCCATTAATATCATCAGCTGCAACGGAACGGAAAGCAGCTAAAATCAAAATGGCCGGTGTCTGATTCCGCTGGTAAGTGTATTGCACAGCTCAGGCGAAAATGCAAGGAGGTTCGTCGGGAATCGGATACGGTTTGAAATATCAGGTGATGATTCATCATCGTCTCCTTTTCTTCAGATCTTCCTCTTAATTTTTCTCGAGATTCTCTAAAGACGAAGTTCTGTTTTGTTTTTTTATTTTCTCTCAGGCTAGATGTATATCTGATGTTAAAGCCGATACGGATTACACAAGCTTCCTCACCGGAACCCTAAGTCTCAAAGAAGAAAACGAGGTTTAATCCATGTTTTGCTATTGATTTGGATCCGTTTCTTCTCCTTCCTCTTCTTCTTCTATTGAATCGAGAAGAAGAGATACTGAAACTTACTGTTTTTGTTTGGTTAACAAAAAAAAAGGTTCATCTTCTTCGTCTATCGTCTGGTGGATCTGAGCTTATATGTGAAGGTTTGTTTGCTCATCCTAATGAGATATGGGACCTTGCTTCTTGCCCTTTCGATCAACGCGTCTTCTCCACTGTCTTCTCCACTGGTAAATTCTGTGATTTAGTCTTGGTCTAATCATATAGTAATGTTTTTTTTGTGTGTTTGGCTTTTAGCTTGAGATGTGTTAAATATGATGGTTTTGTATGGTTAAGGTGAATCATTCGGAGCTTCGATATGGCAGATTCCTGAGCTATATGGTCAATTGAGTTCTCCACAGTTGGAGTGTATTGCATCTCTTGATTCACATGTTGCTAAGATCAATTGGTGAGTCCATGACTTATATCGTTTTAGGACTTGTTTCTTTCGTATCATCGTATTATGAAGATAAATCTCTATTTGTGGAGACAGTGTTCTTTGGTGGCCTTCTGGAAGATGGGACAAGTTAATCAGCATTGATGAGCAAAATATTTTCTTGTGGAGCTTGGACTGTTCGAAAAAGTCCGCAGAGGTGATATTAGCTACTTATTTATATCTTTTACAAAGGTGCTTCCTTTTAATAGTTTTCGCTTAGTTTTCGCTTTTGTACAGGTTTTATCCAAGGATTCTGCTGGGATGTTGCATTCTCTATCTGGCGGAGCTTGGAATCCACACGATGTGAACTCTGTTGCAGCAACTGGTGAATCATCTGTCCAGTTCTGGGACCTGCGTACAATGAAGTATGGTATCGCTGTTGATCTCTTCTGTTCCGATGAGCGTTTAACGAATGGCTGTTTGAGTTTTACGCGTTGATTGTACACACTAAATTACTTTCTCCAATGGGGTTATAGTATCAAATGACTGTTAGGTGCTTTGTTTTTACCTCTTAATATGATCCCATGTTTATATGCCGAGGCTGGCCGTGTTGTTTGCATAACACAGGAAGGTTAATTCAATTGAACGTGCTCATGTACGCGGTGTTGATTACAATCCCAAGAGAGAACATATACTTGTAAGACTTCCATCCTGTCTTCTCAACATATACTCGGAAGCAATTCATAATAGTCTTTTAAATGAAAGAATGTTAGTGATGTCCTTATGTCCAGGCCTTTGGATAATTTGGGACTCAACCTTTGGATTCAACATAAAATTATTATCATATCTTTGTTTTGATGAATTAAGGATTTGGTTATGTAGATAACTGCAGAGGATGAATCTGGCATACATGTCTGGGATCTCCGGAAGGCAAATGTACCTGTCCAAGAGCTTCCTGGTCATACACATTGGTAGGTTTGTTTCTCGTTTTCTTTTGTGAACGTTATCCTTAGCAAGTACTTGAGACTTGAATTTTGTCTCTTCGTATGTTTCTGTCATATTTTGCAGGACATGGGCTGTCAAGTGCAACCCTGAGTATGATGGGCTGATTCTGGTATACTCTTTCTCCTTCTTCATGTTTCTTAACAGAATCAGATCATTCAACATAGTAATTATGTGTGTTGTTGTCATGGTTATTAGCTGAAATATGTTTAGTAAAGTGATGAATGATGTTTTTCTTCATCCGTACATGCTACGTTTTAGCTTGAAATCCTCTGCTTTAACTAGATTGCAAAGTATTGACTAACTGAAATAAAACACAGAGTGCTGGAACAGACTCAGCTGTAAACTTGTGGTATGCTTCAGCATCATCCACTAATGAAAAACCACTAGAAAGGTTGTTACAAATCTCTTGCCTTCCTTGCTCGCATCTATGATTTGCGTTCTTTTGAGTAATACTATTCATTTCACCTTCCTCAGCCCTGTGGAATCTACACGTCAACGAGTAAACCCGCTGCTCAACTCATACACTGATTATGAAGATAGTGTCTATGGTAAATTCTCTTACGAGACCTTATTATAGCTTATCTTGTAGACATTACTTAACTATACTGTCTAATCACATCACAGGCCTTGCATGGAGCTCACGTGAGCCTTGGGTTTTCGCATCGTTATCATACGACGGAAGAGTAAGTAAATATATCTCTACACCATCGGCTCACAAAGATGGAAAGAATTTTCAGAATTTAGTATCTGATTAGTATCTTGTGCTTGTATATATATGTCAGGTCGTCATCGAATCCATCAAGCCTTTCGTCCCGAAACTGTAGCAATAACTCAGCAACTCTTTTGCTCTGACCCAGACACAGCCCATCGAAATCCTTGTCGGAAAAAAAACTGGCCCTGTTGTATTTAAACACAATGTACCTTTGACACAACTTGTTTTGGATTTTGATGTATGTTTCTCCATCCACCAGTCATTCAGATTCTTTTGGTTCTTGTCGGAAAAAAAGTGAGGAAGCGAATTTGAATAACTCAAATTCACCGGATATTATATGGTTAATATTTCTACTTTAATATATTTAGTAATTTTTATATTTAATGATATCTTTATATAAAAATAAGAAATTCACGAAACTATACCATTTCAACCCTCCCTTCACAAAACTACACTTAATTTAATATTTTCACAAATTTACACCCTTTCAAAATTATAAAAGCTTTATTTACTCTTTTAAAAATTACCAAAATTAAAAAATTTCATTTAGGTTCGCTAATTAGTGTTTAGGGTATAGTATTAAGGTGATAGGATTGTGTTGGTATGATTTATTTGGATTTAATTTTGAGTGTTTAAGTGTAGTTTTACGAAATAATTTTGAAATGATGTAATTTAGTGAAATGTAATTCAAATGGTGTAGTTTTGTGATTCTCCCTTGAAAAATAGTGTATATAATTGAATAGTTTATAAAATAAAACAAATATAAATAAAGTTTTTATAAAGTATAATGCATGTGAAAAACTAAAATATCGAAAACACAAAATTTAGGTATACAACAACTCAATATCTAATCTAAAGTCGAGCAAAAATATTTTTGAATGCTTCATTAGTCACCACCCAAACTCATATCACATATATTATATTTATCAAAATTATACTGATATTGAGTGGTTTTCTACATGTTTTATATTTTTATCAAAAATTAACATAAAATAGTTTAATATAATTTTTTTATGGGCTGCGAGTTGGCTTATGTTACACCAACATATGTGACTTTTTGAAATGAAAAATGTAATGTAATTAAATGAACTTTTGATATGTGGGCTATTAGTTGTTAATTTTTTAGAATAATTATAGTGATGACACAAATTATATTTCCTTGTTTAACTCATGTAATGTTTTTCGATTAGTATATATATGATAGAATAGGATGATAGGATTTAAACCAAATATTTTTGTGGATATTTTAAAAACCAATTATTTTAATAAAACACTGAGTATAATTTTGACATAATAAAAAACTGTAACTTCATAAGAAAATGAATATTCAATATGTTTTATAATTTAGTTATAACTATAATTATTTTAATCTCATCAAACGATACATATCTCACATGTCAAATATTTTCGATGATTCGTAAAATAAAATAATTATCACAATTTTTTTTTAAATACAAAATACTCATCAACTTTAATTTTATACTAAAAAGTACTAAAATTCTTCTAACAAAAGGTTATAATGTATAAAAATACTCATCAATTTTCTTTTTTTGTGGTGTAAAATGTATAAAAATTAGATTACATTTGATATTTGATTTTTGTTTGTGTTACACCAACATATGTGACCTCTTTTAAAATGAAAAAAATGTAATGTAATTATATAGGCTTTGATATGTGAGCTAGTAATAAATTATTGTTAGTTTTTTAGAATCGTTCTAGTGATGACACATGTTATATTTCTTTGTTTACCTCAAATAATGTTTCTTAATCTATACTATTAAAAGAGAAGACAAAACGCTTACGTGTCGCGACGTGAGAGCTCTTAAGATATTTTATTTTTTGTGTTTTAGTCTTTATATTTTTAAATAATTTTTGTTCCGCGAATTCTATAAATTATATTTCAGACCCAACGAATTCAGACCCACATATAAAATTTGTTAAGAATTAAATTCCTCCCACATTGAAAACAATAAGAAACAAAATAAGAAATCTTCTAATATAAATAATACTTGATCACATACAAAATCATTAAAGCGGGTCTTCGTCAAACTGGCGTTCGAATTTCGGTAAACGCATTGCGCCTTCATTTACTGGAGTATGCATAATGCGAGTCTTTTTCTTTGAATAAACTTGCAAAGTTTGATTAGTTATTTCGGCTTTCGATAATGGTCTTTCATAGATGCATGCATCATAACTTTGATTAGTGGATTGGAGCTTATGGCATTCAGTTTTCAGGTCAGGTTCATTCGAGTTTGGGTTTTTCGGGTTAAAAGATATAAGATCCGTTTGGGTTATTTACAAATACAGTTATGTTCGGTTCGAATCTATTCGGGTTCATGTCGAATTTCATATTTTTAACAAAACCTGACATGGAACCAAATATTATTCGGTTCGGGTTTTTTGATTTTTTGGTTCGAATTTTTAGGTTTTACATAATTTTGGTAAGAACTTCCGATCTAACTTCGAGTAATTCGGGTTCGGTTCGGGTTTTGATTCGGCTTATTCATATAACTCACAAAAAATTGTAATAGCCTACTAAATCCAATTTACTTTATCAAAATTATATACATGTGTATATCTTCGGGTTTATTCAAGTACAATTTGGGCCTCATGTCGGTTCGGGTTAGAACGGAAACCCGAGTTAGAAAATATTAAAACTCGATAGGATAATATGTACACTGAAACCGGACCAATCCGGATTTTTTATGTCGATTCGGTTTTGGGTTTCGGATCTCGAATTAAATGTTCAACTCTAAATTGATCAATTCATGGTCTTCAATAATATAACTTAATATTATTTATGAATCTCTTGTCTCGCGCAAGGTGCGGATACTTACCTAGTTAGTATATATAGGATATGAAAAGGATATAAAGGGATTATCTACAAAAACAAAACCTTATTTTGTCTTTACTTTTAGGGATTCGAGAGAGAATGGCCGGTGATGGCGATTCAATGATCCATCCACGAGATGCAGAGGAGATCGATCCTCCGCCGCCGCCAAAGAAGCCGAAGACAGAGGAAGACGCAGAGTCTAAGGCGGAGGCGGCGGAGACACGTCCACACGGTTCGTTCTACTTCAGAGGAAAACTACTTCGCAAAGGCGAAAGGGACGATCTGGAATGCGATAGGCAACAAGATCTCTTTTACAAACAACTCGAAGAAAGCGAGGTTAATCTTTGTTCTAATCTTGGGTTTCATTGATCTTTATCGATTGTTATTTAGATTCTTATGTGTGCAATTAGATTTTTTTTTCAAATGTTATAGATCTATTTACAGGGAGAATTACTGAGGGAATTACATATCCGGATTGATTATTTTAGAGCCCATGTGTGTTGTTATTGCTTAATCTTTTGTCTATATATATATATTGTTAATTGGATGCTCATGAGATTGTTTTTATTTTATTTTTGTAGTGTTTTGATGTGGATTGGGATAGTTTTGACTATATTTTCGCCGTTGTAAACTTTGACTGGGAACCACTTCTTGAAGATGATATGAGCAATCAAGAATTGATCCAACTTCTCATACATAAAGCCATTGAAGAGCATGATGAAACACATGTTAGATCTTTACTTTGGTCTCTTCTTCTTCTTCTTCTTCTTCTTCTTCTTTCTGATGTTTAATTTTGCTTCTTTTTTTTCACAGGAAACGAAACTCGAGTTTGTCAAGTATGTGAGTGCGAATATAGTACCTGTCAAGGGTCTCTTGTATTATATAACATTCACGGCCAAAGACCTTAAATCATCAAACCAAGAGTTGCCTAAGCCTTACCAAGCAAAGGTGTGGAAGTTTGCTGATGAGATCTCTGTTGAATTGGTCAGGGCTAAGGCCGCCACATAAGTTAAGTTAGATGTTTACTTAAGCTTGTAAGATTGTGGCTTTGTGTTTTATGGTGAACTTATATTATTTAAATACAAATTTTTATATTTTTATAGTTTTGAGTTTTTGTTAAAAATTATAGCCTTGCTTAGAGATTTTACATAAAAATCATCAATTAAAATGAAAATTTGTTAAAAAAGTATGTAAAACATATGTTTTTATTCTACGAAATAATATGTTTGACTCTTAAAGAGACTTTAAAGATATTTGTCCACAAATAATTCGTATAATATAAAACAAAGCATATTCAACAAAAATATTTTTATAAGAATTATATAAAAACTCATTAATAAATATGTTAAAAACTATAATAGCTTTAGATTTAAAAAATATAAAATTGTATGATGTAGTGTTTTGAAACTTTGATATGACTCGTTTAACAATGAAAAATATGTCAATACAGTCTCTATTTGTCATAAAATCGGACTATTAAAACCTCGGATATTTAAAACCACTAAATTTTCGAGGGATCGAGTCAATTTTCTGCTCAAGTTTTGTCATTTGACATGAACTTTGATGTTTAATACAATTTTACAAAATAATATTGTTATTTATAAATGAACAATATATTTTATCATTCTTTTGTGCGATAATATAACATACAAACATTAGAAAAATTATAAAATTGTATTTTTCATTAGTTTTTAAAATATTTTAAACATATTTTCTAGGAAAGTTTAATCACTCTTTCATGTCTAAACTTATCCGAAAATTCTTTGTTCAAAGTTTGGGACCTGGTGGTTCAATCGATGAGTCGGGTAAATTGTGTGTTCAAGTTCTTCTTTTGACATGAATTTTGGTGTTAAATACAATTTTACAAAATAATATTGTTATTTATAAATAAACAATATGTTTTATCATTATTTTGAACTCAATGTAATAGAATATAATATATAAATATTAAGAGATCTATTAAAAATTATAAAATTGTATTTTTTATGAATTTTTTAATATTATATTTTATGGGTTTTTCAACATTTTTAATATTATTCATTTATTATGTCAATTTAAGTCATTTTGTGTTAAATTTGGACTTTTGTTTTGAATTTTTGTTTTGGACTTTTATGAATTTTTAATAATGTTGAACTAGAAATGCTCAATGACACGTGTAATTTTAGAATGATTTTATCTCTTCGTGTTTTGTATTAATAATATAAGATATGAAAAAGATATAAACGGCGATTATTTCTTTAAAAACTTGTAAACATTATCTTTTTACTTTTAGGGGAAATTAGGGTAGATATACAAAATTTTAGAGAAAATTAGCTAAATATTTCGATAGTACTATTCATACGTGTATTGACTATTATACCCTTGGGCGAATAATGTAAAATAAATAGATATCTATTCCTATTAATATTCACAAAACTAAATATATATTTATTCCAACTAAATAGTTTATAGATTTGTCAAATGTATAATGTAAAGTTAATATATTTAGGTATATATATTCTTATTAAATACATTTCTATTTTAAACTAACTATTTTTAGAGTTAGTTATATTATACATATATTTCTACGAATAGTCGTTTATTGTCTAAAGAATAGTTGTCTATTTTCCTAAAAATAGTTTTCTATAATGAATAAAATGTTTATACAAATACGAAAAATTCCTAGGTTTACTCTCTTTTAATTTAATCAATTAAATCATGTCATTTAATATTTTATTAGTAATCTAATTAAAAATTAAATAAAATTAATATGTAAAAGTAGGAGAGTGAATGAAATTGTTTAGAGTTTGGGGTATAAGGATTTATTGTTTAGGGTATAAGGGTTTATTGTTTAGGGTATAAGGGTTTATTGTTTAGGATTTAGGGTTTACGTTCGTCACCGTCAAATCGTCGGGACCTCCGTTACCGAAATAGAGTTAAGTGTTTTAGGATAATGGTAAAGGTATAAGATTTATGGTTAAATGTATAGAGTTTAGGAAACAAACGATAAATGTCAATATATTATCATCTTTTATTCTTATTCAATTTCGATAATGAACGTCATCTACGGAAACTTCAGAAAATATTATCCATCTATTTCTCGAATGTCAGAAAATAATATGTTTGTGATATATTCGGAAACAAACGATAAATGTGATTTTTTTAGAAATAGAATACGTGTCTAAGTTTATAATAGATAACTATTTTGAGAATAAATAATGAATATGAGATAAAAGTTTATGATATAGGGTTAAATGTTTAGGGTTTTAGGGTAAATGTAAAGGTATAGAGTTTAGGGTTTAATGTTTAGGGTTTATGATGTATGATTAAGTGTTTAGGGTTTTAGGGTTTAGAGTTAAGTGTATAAAGTTTATGATATATTCGGAAATAGATGATAAATGTGATTTTTTTAGATAATAAACGTCTATTTTACAGATAATATACGTTTATTGAAGATAATATACGTCTATTTTCAATTGTATAATGGACGTTTGTTTATTGACTCAGGGCATCTCCAAAAGAATCCTCAAAACCTCAAATTTGAGGTTTTTTGTCCTCCAAAAGAAACCTCAAAACCTCAAATTTTGAGGTTTCATTTTTTTTTTGCACTTTCATCCCTTCAATTAATAATATTTCACAAATATCTTTATTAACTTTTTAATTTCATCATTTTAGTACATAAAAAATTATATTTTGTAAATATAAACTTAATTTAACATGTTAAACTAAAAGAAAGATTTTAAATTAAAATAAAAAATATTAATTTAGTAATTATTTATTAGTTTAATAATTATTTGAGGTATATTTTATATTATCTACAAAAATTAAGAGATTTATTTAATTGTGAAAAATAAGTAAGACTTAAACGCAATATGTAAAATTAAGTTTGAGGTTTTTCTTTTAGAGAATACACGAAACCTCAAATTTGAGGTTTCTTTTTGGAGATGCTCTCAATAAATAGTTTTTAATAGATGATTATTTTCATTATAGAGAGATAAAGGGTAAAACTGAAATTAAAACAAAATCTTGTCATTTTGGCAAATTTATACCTCTTTTTGTTATTTTTGCAAATTATCCACCTACTTTATAATATTCACCAAAATCACCTTACTTTTAAGGATCCGAGAGAGAATGGCCGGTGATGGCGATTCAATGATCCATCCACGAGATGCAGAGGAGATCGATCCTCCGCCGCCGCCAAAGAAGCCGAAGACAGAGGAAGACACAGAGTCTAAGGCGGAGGCGGCGGAGACACGTCCACACGGTTCGTTCTACTTCAGAGGAAAACTACTTCGCAAAGGCGAAAGGGGCGATCTGGAATGCAAGAGGCAACGAGATCTCTTTTACAAACAACTCGAAGAAAGCGAGGTTAATCTTTGTTCTAATCTTGGGTTTCATTGATCTTTATCGATTGTTATTTAGATTCTTATGTGTGCAATTAGATTTTTTTTTCAAATGTTATAGATCTATTTACAGGGAGAATTACAAAACTACACCTAAACACTAAAAATTAAATCCAAACTAATCCTACCCACACCATTCTACCCATTAATCACTTATCCTAAATTTTGGTGAAGTTTTAAAGGGTAAATAAACTTTTTAAAATTTTGCAAGGATATAATTATGAGAAAAAATTGAATTAGTTAGAGTTTTGTAAAAAAAATGAAGAAATGGTGAAGTTTTGGTGAATCTTGTAATATATTATTTTACTGAGGGAATTACATATCCAGATTGATTATTTTAGAGCCCATAGTGTGTTGTTATTGCTTAATCTTTTGTCTATATATTATTAATTGGATGCTCATGAGATTGTTTTTTATTTTATTTTTCTAGTGTTTTGATGTGGATTGGGATAGTTTTGACTATATTTTCACCGTTGTAAACTTTGACTGGGAACCACATCTTGAAGAAGAAATGAGCGACCAAGAATTGATCCAACTTCTCATACATAAAGCCATTGAAGAGCATGATGAAACACATGTTAGATCTTTTTACTTTGGTCTCTTTTTTTTCTTCTTCTTCTTCTTCTTCTTTCTGATGTTTAATTTTGCTTCTTTTTTTCCACAGCCAACGAAACTCGAGTTTGTCAAGTATGTGAGTGCGAATATAGTATCTGTCAAGGGTCTCTTGTATTATATAACATTCACGGCCAAAGACCTTAAATCATCAAACCCAGAGTTGCCTAAGCCTTACCAAGCAAAGGTGTGGAAGTTTGCTGATGAGATCTCTGTTGAATTGGTCAGGGCTAAGGCCGACACATAAGTTAAGTTAGATGTTTACTTAAGCTTTGTCGTTGTAAGATAATCATCTTAATATGATTGTGTTACCTGGAATTTGTGCGGTGGTGTTTTAAGTTTAAGACTTTTGTTTTATCAGTAATCTATATTATCTATTATCATAAATTATAATTGTGCCCTGGCGAATTATGTGATGTGTGCTTAGGACAAAGCTTACTAGTTTTATTGTATTTGTATGCCTATGATCCTTTTTTTTTTTTTTAACTTGGTAGGTTTTTTTGCTTTTGTTTTTACAATTAGCTTGCAATGAGAAATGACCAAACTCATTTCAATAAAACTGAAATCGTAATTAAAATTGGTTGTTGTTTTTGCCTCTCTATATCTCTCTTAATAAAAAAAGTAGGGATAATTACAAAACTACACTATTTTAATTTTTTTTTTTTTCATCTAAATTTTTATCAATCACCATCAAACATAAAATTTCATACAAGAATGACTACATAAACTCGTTATCGAAACCGAGAATGTATCATGTAGCCACCGCCCAAGCCCAAGAGGAACCAAAAACAAACACAAAAGACTCTAAACCTCCAATTCCAACAATGCAACAAAGCAAACCGACCAACTCTCTAAACAACCTTAATAAGTCGAAGCTGAATTAAAAACATGAGTTTTGTGAATGACCAAAACTTAAAGCTCCATCAAATGATCGGAGATTAAGAAGTAGGTACTACACCGCTACTCAACTAAAAGCAACAACGACATAGTAGAAAGCCGATTCGCCAAAGAACAAAGTCGAAAACCACCCAATCTAATCCTCGTCGAAAACACCAAACAAACGAGACAAGTTCAAATGATAGACTTTCAAACGGAAAAAATGTCAACTCTTACACGCGGACACTCGCATACCAGACTCAGCCACCTATCGACAAAATCTGGAAACCTCCTCGCAAGAGAAAAGCTGAAGATCGATACCATTGTTGTGTCTTGAAGCAAACCTCAATCCTCAAAGAGAAACTAGAAGATAGCTCATAGGTGCCACCACATCGTATACTATCCAATATAGTGAAACCAGAATCGGATCATGTCCATGCTCGTAGCTCAAAATCTCCGAGAAAACTATAAACATAGACGGAGAGGCAGAATCTAAACATCATCCTAGAATACAAAAACTAATTCGAACCACCATACCTGATGTGCCCCGCGTGCGTACTACTCCTTACCGCGGCTCAGGATACATCGATCATGGACTAAAGTAGCCAAAAGGTCATAAAATAGCCGAAAGGTCATTCTTGGCTAGTCAACATAAGTTTCCGCACCTTCTTTAAGTTTAGTCAAAGATCTATTTCCTATGCATTGTTTTCCGCATTTCCTATTTAAAGTCTTTGACTAGAAAACTCTATAAATATGTAATCCTTTCTTTGGAATAAAATGGAAGTTTAAGTGAGTATTTTTGGAACCTTAGAGAGTGATTCTCTTTTCTTTTGTCTTGGTGAGTCATATCCAAGCAAACACTACCTCAAATCGTTGGTCTTGTGAGTCATATCAAGCAACGACGAGAGAATCCTTCACTTGGTGGTCTTGTGCGTCATATCAAGCACCATTTGGAGTCGGTTTCTTGGTGAGTCATATCCAAGCAAACACTACCTCAAATCGTTGGTCTTGTGAGTCATATCAAGCAATGACGAGAGATCCTTCACTTGGTGGTCTTGTGCGTCATATCAAGCACCATTTGGAGTCGGGAATATCAAAGGCTTTTCCGCAACCTTTGTGCGACCCTTCAATCCATCCAGTTCTCCATCCGGAGTTCGTATCCAAACCGTACCATTAGAGTGAACCGTTCCTAGGGTCCTTCATTTGGTATCAGAGCCACTCTTTTGGTTTATTTTTAATTTTTTTCTTTTTTCTTTCTATTTTATCTTTTTTGTTATTCGGATTTGTGGACAAATCCTTTTGAAGAAGGAGGGAATGATGTGCCCCGCGTGCGTACTACTCCTTACCGCGGCTCAGGATACATCGATCATGGACTAAAGTAGCCAAAAGGTCATAAAATAGCCGAAAGGTCATTCTTGGCTAGTCAACATAAGTTTCCGCACCTTCTTTAAGTTTAGTCAAAGATCTATTTCCTATGCATTGTTTTCCGCATTTCCTATTTAAAGTCTTTGACTAGAAAACTCTATAAATATGTAATCCTTTCTTTGGAATAAAATGGAAGTTTAAGTGAGTATTTTTGGAACCTTAGAGAGTGATTCTCTTTTCTTTTGTCTTGGTGAGTCATATCCAAGCAAACACTACCTCAAATCGTTGGTCTTGTGAGTCATATCAAGCAACGACGAGAGAATCCTTCACTTGGTGGTCTTGTGCGTCATATCAAGCACCATTTGGAGTCGGTTTCTTGGTGAGTCATATCCAAGCAAACACTACCTCAAATCGTTGGTCTTGTGAGTCATATCAAGCAACGACGAGAGATCCTTCACTTGGTGGTCTTGTGCGTCATATCAAGCACCATTTGGAGTCGGGAATATCAAAGGCTTTTCCGCAACCTTTGTGCGACCCTTCAATCCATCCAGTTCTCCATCCGGAGTTCGTATCCAAACCGTACCATTAGAGTGAACCGTTCCTAGGGTCCTTCAATACCAGCGCAGATCTGACCAAGAGAAAGACCACAATTCCAGATAATATGGTGTTAGCAGACGAGCCGCTCCGTTGATTGGGAAATCCGACACCACCAACTTCAACAATGTTCTATAATCACCTCAGATCCGTGAAACAACCACAAGAGAGAAAGACATGAAGAAAACAACCACGACCGTGACCGACGACGATGCTAAAGGAGCCACCTTTCGTCGGTCACCACCACAAAAAAGTTTCAGGAAGAGTCTCTAGATTTAGGGTCGGCCTGTTGTTTTATTTATCAAACTACACCATTTTCTATTTAAAAATTTCTTTACAAAACTATATTTAAACACTAAAAATTAAATCTAAACACTAAAAATTAAATCTAAACATTAAAAATTAAATATAAATTAAATATATCCATACAACTATGTCCTTTTAATCACTATAACCTAAACACTAATTAACGAACTCAAATAGTTTTTTTAAAATTTTGGTGAAGTTTTAATGGATAAATAAATTTTTTAAAAAATTTAAAAGTGGAATTATATAAAAAAAATTGAATTAGATAGAATTTTGTAAAGAAACGGATGAAAAAACATATATATATGTTTGGGCAAAAGTTAGCGATCCGTTAGAAGAACCACGGAATTCGATAACGGTTTATACTACTAGAATCGGTTTGAATTAGATGTCTTTATTAATCGATCAAAGAATACAAAAGAAGAGGAATATGATTCAAGATCTAGACTTAGAACAATCTAGAGCTTATAATCGAATATTCTCCTTAAAAGCAAATGCTTATGTCGAAAAGTGTATGAATATATGAATGTGTGAATGTCGATATGAATGGATGTCGATATGAATGGATGATTCCTCTAGGTCTTCTAGCTTCTTCTCTTTATATAGAGGTCTTTAGGTCAATGAGCTTCCTTTTCCTTTTATGAATAGGAATTGATATGTTTCCATTTATTGACCTTTTTCCTTTTATTTAGATATTTTCCTAGATTCTCTCCTTAATGAATATTTAAGAGAATCTAGTAATATATTTTTTCCATTTTACCTTATGTTGATAATTAAGCCCAAATAAAGCCCAATATCAACTAAAGGAGGCCGGTTCCGATATCGTCGCTGATTCCGGTTTAGCTGGTCCGATCTGCCGTCAACCCGGTCCGATTCTGTCGCCGGTTAAACCTTAACCGAGATGATTAAATTTATCCCCAACAGTTGCCCCCCGCCTTTGCTCTTTTTTGACCTCGGATAAGAAGAGGAAAGTAGCTTGTCGAGGATGAATTTAAGAGCTTCGTATTCGCCTTGATCGGTGATGAATTGATCTTCCACAAGCTTATACTTCTCGTTCAATCGCAATTCCAAATATGGCCTTCTATCACCGTCTTGGGTCTCTTCTTCAAATTTGGGCTTGGTTTTCAGGCCCAAATCATGCGAAATGTCCTTTTTGTTGACCTAAGGATATTTTTCGCGTTTCGTCTACTTCATTTTCTTCCGCGGCGGTCCTTTCATCTTCTTTCTCAAGATTTTCTTTCACCTTCTCCATACCCAGTCAGATAAAGCTTGGTATCGTCTTCGACGGTGATTGAGTCTGCGATTTCTTCGTCTTGTCATCAGGTGAGCATCTTTGATTTCTCCTTTCTTTCTTCTTCTTTGCATGTCATCGCTTGATTGGGACCCATTCCCAACTACTGCTATCGTGTCCTTCGATCCTGAAGCTATGAATCTTTCGAATGATTCATCTGTCGGGGAGCGTCTAAAATCACGGCGATCCACCGCATCCGACCGTCGTTGCCTTCGTGACGCGATAAAAGTCGAGGACTCGGTTCTTCGCAAGATCCGCCGATAGATTCCAAGAAGAACCCTAAATCTTCCACCACCATGAACTCGGTGGCTCGGATCTCCGGGACCTTTGGTCTCCCTATTTCTGTTTGAGGATTCCCAACGCGGCGGAGCGTCCGATGGATGCCGGTCCGGAGGAGATTGTGGTGTATGAGGCTCGTTCGGCTATGGGTTCCGCGGAGTTGTTCCTTCGCTAGTCGCGGCGATATCCCGCTATCTTGGTCTATCTCCGGGCGGCTTTCTCCAATGGTGTGGAGAATGCGATGGCGCTTGAGGTGATGGGCAATTTGAATTCCATCGAGGTATCGGTGGCCTCTCGTTCGTATGCCTTCTATTTCAAGCCCTATGCGGGTGATATCAATCGTTATCACCTCCATCCTCGTCGTAATCTAGCGTTGATGACTAACCCTGAGATTGGTGATCAAGGCGCATCGGAGAAGACTTGGCGTCGTCGTTTCTTGTTTTTATCGGTTGGACCTGCTCCAAATTTTCCAACCGCGTGGTCCTATTCTCGGTGGGTGCTTTTATTTCTCGTTCTTGTAAGTTTGCCGACTTCTCCTTATTGTTCTTTTGTTGTTTGTTTGCGACATTGGCCATTTGAACAAGGGTGACGACGCCGCGGGAAAAAGATCATAGAGCAATTGTTAGAGATCCCATCCGAACGGAGATCCTCGAATTCCTTTCCAGCCATCTTGCTTTAGAACACGGTGCCATCGGGGTAAGCTTTCATTCCATCCGTAAGTTCTTCCTTTAACGTTGATTTCCGAAGATGACATATTGCTTGTTAGATTGTAACATGTCTGAGAGTCAACGAGCATCCGCCCCCGATCCCTTCGAGCTTTTTCTCGCCGCTTCGGGGAAGCTAGCTGAGATGGGAGGATCTGTCAATGCCTCCGAGAGTCAGGCGAAGGTCACCGAGGTTCCGAGGAGTGGAACAGTGGTCGCTGGCAAACGCAAGGCTGGACGGAGTCCATGCGGTCCCGTGGAGGGTCGCAGGGTGAAGGTGTCCCCTTCGTCAGGTGGTGAACTTGGCAGCTCCCAATCTTCCTCTCGGGTAGGCAAGATGAAGAGTAAACTCTTGTCATGGGATATGGAATCCATTGCTGAGGGTGGTGCTGAGTTAGCCGCCGATGAAGTCTGCCGTTCTCTCCTTAAGGTAAAAGTCTTCGTGTACTTGAAACTTTTTATGAGCTTTGTCTAAGCCTCGTTGGTTTTGCTGCCTATAGGTGATGTTTTCTTTTAGCAGCATGGAGACCAAACTCGCTGAAGCTGTGGAGGAGTCTTCCAAGGATCATGAGGCCTCCGTCTATATGAGAGAAAGGTACGAGGTGGAGAAGAAGAGAGGAGAGGATCAGCTTGCCGCCATCGATGCCAGGGACAAGGAGATAAAAGATCTCAAGGACTCCATAGCCGAACGTGATCAGGCTAAGGAGGGTCTCCAAAAAAGAGTTGTCGATCTGGAAAGGGAGGATGAGCTCAAAGATGAGGAGGTGAAGTCGCTGAAGAGGAAGAATGAGTTGCTTCAGGCTGAATACGACTTCTTCCTTGGTGGGTCTGCGGTTATAACCCGATGGGAGACGGTGAAGGAGTATCGGCCGGGCAGCATTTGTCGTGGGACCTCGAGGGCCTTGATCGCCGTTATGCCCAAGTAGTGAAGGCTCGGGCACGGTTCAAGGGTCCGCTCGCTCCGGAGGTGGTTGAGTCGCTGATGGCGTTTAGCGATACTCCTCCGTCTTAACTCTTTTTTATCTAAAAACTTGTAGTTCTGTTGTGGTCCATCCGTGAGATGGGCCATCTTTAAACTGTTAAGTGGGCCGCTCAAACTTTCGTTGATCATAGCGGACCCTTATGTTTTTGCCCTTGGTGGGCTTTTTTGGATTTTGCCCCCGAGGCTAAACTTGTTTATTCGGTTATCTTTCTGTTTTGAGCTCTCGATAAGTTTGAACTGTATCCTTTGAGCGTCAAATCCGTTTAGATGTACCGAGCAAATTAAGCCTCGTTAGGTTATCCGTCGCTGACCATCTTAAATCCGGATGGATCCGACGAGGTCGGTCACCCTTCATCTCTAAGTGGTGAATCTACTATCTCTCGTGGAGATTCTATCCGCTGGCTGTTTTTAATGCGTATGGGACCGCGGGGGGTCGACCGTTTATTGGACCTCATCTCGGAGATTCGATCGTCATTAATAGTGGACCAGTTAAGGGTCTCGGCGCTGTATTAACCGTACAGAACCTGTCGGGTGAGTCGGTTAAGTTTCGCCGAGCCTTTGTGCCGTACATTGCCCGGATGGGATCCGTAGATCGGCCATCTCGGTGTGGTTTCGGCGAGGTCCCGTCGACACGTACACCCAAGAGGGCGACTAATGTGCGTTGCCGATTTTATACTTTCGAGGAAGGTCATTAACACACAATTAGCCTCCACCTTGTCGACCGGGCGGTTCGGCAACCTGGCGGCGAGCCTTATGAGGCGAGGTGCCGTCGCACTCGTACACTCGGCTATTAGGTTACATGCCCGCGGACAATAACTCTAACTTTTGCCCGGTCCTAACGTGGTCCGGAAACCCGTATGGAACCCTTCTAGCGTTCGATTTACACCGACACGGTTGTCGTGATGTGTTCGGCTAGGATCGGCCTACGCGGAGTAGGCTTTGGCCTATGCGGAATAGGGCTTTTGGCCTACGCGGAGTAGGGCTTTTGGCCTATGCGGAATAGGGCTTTTGGCCTACGCGGAGTAGGCTTTTGGCCTATGCGGAATAGGGCTTTTGGCCTACGCGGAGTAGGGCTTTTGGCCTACGCGGAGTAGGGCTTTTGGCCTACGCGGAGTAGGGCTTTTGGCCTACGCGGAGTAGGGCTTTCGGCCTATGCGGAATAGGGCTTTTGGCCTACGCGGAGTAGGGCTTTTGGCCTACGCGGAGTAGGGCTTTCGGCCTATGCGGAATAGGGCTTTTGGCCTACGCGGAGTAGGGCTTTTGGTTTTCGAGTTCAAAGGATAGATATCCCTTGCCCCCGAAAATCTCGGCGAGAAATTCGCCTTTGGGGTTACTCTCGTCGGCGAAATTCTCGGCGAGGTTTTTAGCTAAAAGATATAAAAGTATAGAATTAAAAAAAATAGTTTAAGTATACACGACCTTTTGCGGGCGTGGCCCGTTTATTAGAAGAAATATCTCTTGAGGTGCAAAGCGTTCCAACTGTTGGTGAGTCTTTTTCCGTCTTTGTCTTGGAGTGCGTAGGCTCCAGCTCCACAGATTTTAACGATTTGGTAAGGCCTTCCCGCTTGGTCCTAGCTTTCCGCTTCTTTCTCCATTGTGTTTTGGAATACTCGCCTTAAGACCCACCGACCCGCTTTGAAGGTTCTCGTCCTCACCTTTTTGTCGTATGACCTCGGCTACGTCTTGTTGGTAACACCGTTTCTTATTTGCGCGGCTTCTCGTTTCTCGTCGAGCAAGTCGAGGTCGAGCGCCATTGCTTCGTTGTTACTTTCCTCATCGGGGTTTTCGTGCGGCCGGACCGCACACTTATCTCGATGGGTATCACCGCGTCCATTCCATAAACGAGTGAGAAAGGTGTCTCGCCGGTGGAGACCTTTGAGGTTGTTCGTAGGCCCATAAGACCCCGTGGAGTTCCTCGGCCCATTTTCCTTTAGCACTCTCTAATCTTTTCTTAAGGAGCTTGACGATGGTTTTGTTCGAGGCTTCGGCTTGGCCATTGGACTGCGGATGTCTGGGCGTCGCGAAGCTTAATTTGATTTTCCAGTATTCGCAAAAGCTTTTAAAGTTGTTGCTTGTGAACTGTGGTCCATTGTCGGTCACTATCTCGTGGGGAATGCCGAACTTGCAGATTATATTCCTCCATACGAAGCTGCGGATCTCTTTGTCGGTTATCTGACTGAGCGCTTCCGCTTCTATCCACTTGGAGAAATAGTCGGTCATCACCAATAGAAAGACTTTCTGACGTGGTGCCGTGGGAAGTTTGCCAACTATATTCATGCCCCACTTCATGAATGGCCAGGGAGCACTGATAGTTTTTAGGTTCTCCGGCGGAAGTTTGGATACAGTGGCGAACCTTTGGCACTTGTCGCATCTTTTGACGAACATGGTTGCGTCGTGGTTCATCGATTTCCAGTAATATCCGGCTCGCATGGTCCGGAGGACTAGACTTCTGGCTCCGGAATGGTTTCCGCACTCGCCGGAATGCAGCTCTAGCAGGACTTGTTGAGCCTCGGCGATGCTGATGCACTTGAGATATGGTCCTGAGTATGATCGGCGATACAACGTTCCGCGAATGAGGCTGAACCGAGCTGCTTGTCGCTTAATCCTTCGGCACTCTGCTCTTTCCAGTGGCAGCGTTCCATCTCTCAGATATTCCACAAGGGGAGTCATCCAGCATCTGGCTCCACTTATTTCGTTGACTGGGATCGCATCGAGATCTCTTTGCGTTGCCGGCCATTGTAATACTAGCAGTGGCACATTCGTCGGTGAGTCGGTTTTGAAAGATGAACCGAGGTTGGCGAGAGCGTCTGCTTGCCCGTTTTCTTCTCGAGGGATTTGAGTGATTTTGCAGCTATTGAACCTTTTTTCGAGCTGTTTGACTATCGCTAAGTATCTGATCATGCTTGAGTCCTTGGCTTGATAGTCACCCTCAGTTTGGCTAACGACCAACTGCGAGTCACTATAGATCTCTATATCTTTGACTCCTAAATCGCATGCTAGAGATAGACCTGCGATTAGCGCTTCATACTCCGCCTCGTTATTTGTCGCTCGGAAGTTGCATCGGATCGCCCTTGAGATGGTGTTTCCGAAAGGGGAGGTCAGTGTGAGTCCCAGGCCGGATCCTCGTACGTTGCTGGATCCGTCCACATAAAGTTTCCATGTCCCCGTTACCACCTGTTTTCCTAATGCGTTCACTTCCTTCTGAACCTCCGAAAGCATCTTTGGTGTAAACTCGGCCACGAAATCAGCGAGGACTTGTGACTTGATGGCGGAGGTTGGTCGATAGATCACGTCGTATTCGCCGAGCTCTATAGCGTATTTGGCCAATCTTCCCGAGATATCTGGTTTGTGGAGAACACTTTTGATCGGATGCGATGTCACCATGATAATTGGATGCGACTGGAAGTACGGCCGTAACTTCCTCGCTGCCACAACCAAGGCGAGGGCCAATTTCTCGAGATGAGAATATCGGGTCTCGGCTTCTAGCAAGGATTTGCTGACGTAATAGACCGGATGCTGTCTTCCACTTTCTTCTCGCACTAGCACCCCACTTACTGCGTGTTCTGACATGGCTAGGTATAGGAGTAGTGCCTCGTTGGTCTTTGGCTTTGACAGTAGCGGTGGAGAAGTTAGATAGTCCTTGAGTTGTTTAAGGGCTTCGTTACATCCTTCGTTCCACGCGAATCCCTTCGGCTTCTTGAGAGCCTCGAAAAACGGATGAGATATGTCGGATAGTCTAGAGATGAATCGGCTAAGGGCTGCCATTCTTCCCGTAAGTCTCTGGACTTCCTTTATGTTTCGCGGTGGTGGAATTGTCCGGATGGCCCCGATCTGATCGGGGTTCGCCTCAATGCCCCGATGTGTGACAATATATCCCAAAAACTTCCCCGAGCTTACGCCGAATGAGCACTTAGTCGGATTGAGCTTCATGTTGTATTTCCTTAACGTGTCGAACGCTTGGCGTAGATGCATGATGTGATCGTCGGCGACTAACGATTTTACGAGCATATCGTCGATGTATACCTCCATGGTGTGGCCAATCTGGTCGGCGAACATCGCATTCACCAACCTTTGATAGGTTGAACCGGCGTTTTTCAATCCAAAGGGCATTACTTTGTAGCAATATATGCCCCCGGAGGTCATGAAGGCCGTCTTCTCCCGATCCCGGGGTGCATCGAATTTGATTATACCCGCCGAAGGCGTCCATGAAGCTTAGCGATTCGTGGCGGTACGTTGCGTCTACAAGCTTGTCAATGTGAGGCAAAGGAAAAGGATCCTTTGGGCACGCCTTATTTAGGTCGGTGAAGTCTATGCGTACTCTCCACTTACCGTTTTTCTTTCGAACGACGACCACATTATCTAGCCGGTCGGGGTATTTCACCTCGCGGATGAATCCGGCTTTGAGTAAGTTGTTCACTTCGTCGTTGACAATGAGATCGCGATCCGGCGCAAACTTCCTTATCTTCCGCCCGATCGGTGATGATCGGGATCGACCCGTAGACGATGGGTGATGATCTCGGGATCGATGCCCGGCATATCCGCATGCGACCGGGCGAAACAATCGGCGTTCGATCTCGGAAAGTCGATGAGTTTCGACGCACGTCTTTCGGTAGTTTTGACCCAATGTTTACCTTGCGCTCGTATTGGCTTCATCCAATGGGATCTCATCTATCCGCTCTACATCGGCTCCTCGTAGAGCTCGATACCTCTTTCGTCGTTGACCGACCCTCTATCCGCATGGTCGTCCCCGTTTTTCCTTTAAGCGTAGTTTGGTAGCGGGATCGCGAGTTCTCCCGATCACCTTTTATCTTCTTCACACCCCTGTGGTGTCATAAACTTTATTGTCTGATGGAATGTGGATGGCACGGCTCTCATGTCATGGATCCAAGGTCTCCCCACTATGGCGTTGTAGGCCGACGTGCAATCCAGAACGAGAAATTTTGTTTGCTTGTTGACACCCTCGGTGTAGACGGGCGAGGTTATCTCGCCCACGTCCGTTTCACCTCTCCACCGAATCCTACCGCAGTGGTTGCCCCGGAGACAATTTTTGATTCGTCGAGGCCCATCTCCTTGTATGCGGCCGGGAACGAGAATGTTCGCCGAGCTTCCATTGTCGACCAGAATTCTCTTTATCGGGCGGTTGCCATCGACAAAGTAATGACGAGGGCGTCATGATGAGGAGTCATCATCTCTTCACCCTCCTCGGCGGTGAAGGTAATTGCGTTGATCGATTGGTCGGTGGTTATTTCCATCATGGTCTTTTGGAAATTTCTCGCAATCCTCGTATTCCTTTTGGCAGCAGAATGCGATATCTCGCTAACCTCTGAGCCACCGGATATGACGTTAATCACCCGATCCTGTCTCGGTGGAGATTTAGGTTTCTCTTTGGCCCCTTCTTGCTCGGGGTTCTGGGTGCTTGGCCGTCTCCGAGCTCTGTCGGACAGGAATTCTTTGAGGTGCCCTCTCTTGATTAGATCGTTTACTTCCATCCTGAGGGCGACGCAATCTTCGGTGCGATGCCCGTGGTCACTGTGGAAATCGCACCACTTCCGCGTGACTCGTCCTTCTGGGTCCCCCCTCATTTTCTGAGGCCATCTGACCGCGTCTCCCATCCTTCCCAAGGCGCAGACCAGTTCTTGACCTTGGATAGACAAACTGCCCGCGTTGGGCCATGAATTATCTCGGTATCCTCCGGCTCCTATATGGGCGATTGATCGATGGGAATTACTTCGACGAGGGTCCACCCGAGGTCGCAGGTATGGTTTGTCGTCCCGAGGGGCTCTCTCAGGTCGGATGATCCTTGAGTCGACTCTGGGGGGAAGGGATTTCCTTTGAGATGGATCCTCTTCCCACTTGATCTGAGCCCATGCTCTGCTCAGAACATCTTCCATCGTTTTTGGACGATACTTGGTGAGTTCCTTATAGAGATCGCCGGTCACCAAGAGTCCTCTCTTGAAAGCGTATATGGCCGTTGACACATTACATGCCGGGATATTCACCTTTTCCCCGTTGAATCGTCCTACATATGCCCGAAGGGGCTCCCCGCTTCTTGGACGATTTCATAAAGGTCGTCGGCGTTTTTCTCATGCGGCGGCCGCTTGCGAATTGCTCTATAAACCCGTCGGTCGGCCGGCAAAGGAATCTATTTCGCCGTTGGCGAGGTTGACGAGCCACTGGAGCGCCGGTCCTGTTAGGCTTGATCCGAAACCTTTGCACATGACGGCTTCCCTTGACTCGGGGGGAATTGTCAAGGTGAGCATCCGTTGCTTGTACAAGGCCACGTGATTGTCGGGGTCGGTAGAGCCATCGTACATCTTCATTGACGGGAAGGTGAACTTTCTGGGCATCTCTACCATGGCTATCTCGTCTACGAAGGGCGAATCGGCGTAGGAGTAGCGGTCGGAACGTCTTATAGGTGGAGCTACTCCTGGCATCCGCTCGATCATCGATTCGAAAGCGTTGAGCTTTTTCTCGATGACGGAATCTATGTAGGCGTGATCCCTTCCGAGACCGGATCCGTTGCGATCTAGATCGTCGGTGTGCTGATCGTCGGAGAAAGCAGGTCTTTCCTCCGTCGTCTAATGTTCCGTCCCTGATCGGAATAACCTCATCGGCCGGATGGGGGTAACGAGATTCTGTCGGGAAGCGGATCTCTGACCCTGGGTGCTGAGATTAGCGCTCTGCCCCCGAAGTCGAAGATTATCCTCCTCCAGCCGAGCAAGCCTTTCGTTGCTTGCCCGGAGTTGCTCGTTGACGGCATCCACCCGTTGCTGAGCGTGTTCGTCGAGAACGGTGTAGTAGGTTGCTCCGTTATCGCTCATCGTAGCGCTATACTTTTGCCCCTCTCTCTAGCGCCAAACTGTTTGGGCAAAAGTTAGCGATCCGTTAGAAGAACCACGGAATTCGATAACGGTTTATACTACTAGAATCGGTTTGAATTAGATGTCTTTATTAATCGATCAAAGAATACAAAAGAAGAGGAATATGATTCAAGATCTAGATTTAGAACAATCTAGAGCTTATAATCGAATATTCTCCTTAAAAGCAAGTGCTTATGTCGAAAAGTGTATGAATATATGAATGTGTGAATGTCGATATGAATGGATGTCGATATGAATGGATGATTCCTCTAGGTCTTCTAGCTTCTTCTCTTTATATGTATGCCTTTAGGTCAATGAGCCTTCCTTTTCCTTTTATGAATAGGAATTGATATGTTTCCATTTATCGACCTTTTTCCTTTTATTTAGATATTTTCCTAGATTCTCTCCTTAATGAATATTTAAGAGAATCTAGTAATATATCTTTTCCATTTTACCTTATGTCGATAATTAAGCCCAAGTAAAGCCCAATATCAACTAAAGGAGGCCGGTTCCGATATCGTCGCTGATTCCGGTTTAGCTGGTCCGATCTGCCGTCAACCCGGTCCGATTCTGTCGCCGGTTAAACCTTAACCGAGATGATTAAATTTATCCCCAACAATATATATATATATATTTCAATTTTAACTATACAAATATACTTTTTAGGGTTTTGAATCGATAAACAAAATATAATGTCAAGAAATAAGAAAAAGCCCTAATATCTCCAAATTCATTAAATATTTTGTTGACTGGTTTTCGAAAAATGTACAACCAAATACGTTTCGATCACACATTGGTTACTTTTTTGCCGTCTGAGGATTCACAAATCGCATGTCTGTTACCCTTTTCTGTACGGAGAGGACGGGGAACGAGAATATTAATCTCATCGTAACTCGTGACAAGAAATGTTGCCAGAGATATTAATTACTCACGTGACAACTCACATTTTATAAAATAATTTATTGTACATGTTTTCTTATTCACATAAGTATATTGTAATTATTCAACGTTAAAAATCATTTAGCATTCAATAACGATTCTAACTAATTAATGTTTGCTTTAACATATACTCCATATATCTGCTTTTTGAGTTTCCAAATTATCATCGTTACATAATAATAATAATTTTTTTTTTTTTTGGTTTTAATGATAAAAAAAATTAAAAATCATATTTTAAAGCCAGAGAAATATTATTGTTTTGTGTCTGTAATAAACTGCGACATCATTAGTTATTAAGGAGTGGTTCAAAATCATTTAAATCCAACGTTAAGTCGTTCTTTCTTCTCAACATTAGAAACAGTTTTTGTTTTTAAAGATAGTTAATTCGTAAAAAGACATCCCCCGTTTTTATCGATTTATCCTTTCTTTACTTTTTACCTTTTACGCTATAAATCACTTTTAATGTTGGCACAAAAGGAAAATACAATGCTTGTTGTTGCCTGTTGGGTCAAAAAAATTTCAGTCTCATTAAGGACCGGTCATGTCAGTGTAATTTCTTTTTTTTTCTCTTGTAAATGCCCATTGTTATCATATAATTACAAAACACATCCTTCACGTAGTCATTATCCTCGTGCAACGATCCAAAAAATCAAACAATTGACTTAAAAAATGAAAAGAAAAAAGAAACATTGCCAAAATAAAAACCATAATACAAGAGAGCATTGGGTACGATTTTGCATATTAGTGACTCAAGCCTCATGGGCATCAACATATATATTATTTAATTGAACCAAAACTCATGTAGGAAACGTGTAAAAATTACACCGAATTAAAAAAAAAAAATTATAACCTAAAATCCATGTCAATATGTAAAAAATAATTTTTAAAAAGATATGTTTTTTTTTGGTTTTCTTATAGTTTTAATAATTCTCCATGAATTTTTATATGATAATAAATAAAAGAAATTCACAAAACTACACATTTTCAACCCTCCTTTAATAAAACTACACATAATTCAATATTTTCACATATTTTCAAAATTTTAAAAGCTTGATTTATCCTTTAAAAAATTACCAAAAAATTTAAAAAAAAAATTCTATTTGGGTTCGCTAATTAATGTTTAGGGTATAGTATGAAGGGGTATGATTGTGTGAATAGAGTTTATTTAGATTTAATTTTGAGTATTTAGGTGTAGTTTTGTGAAGTAATTTAGAAATTGTGTAGTTTTGTGAAATGTAATTCAAATAGCGTAGTATTGTAATTCTCCTATAAACCCCTTAAATTATAAAATTTTGAATTATAAAACTACATCATTTGAATTACATTTCACAAACTACACTATTTCAAAATTATTTCACAAAACTACACCTAAACACTCAAAACTAAATCCCAATAAATCCGGGAGAATTACAAAACTACACCATTTGAATTACATTTCACAAAAGTACACCTAAACACTCAAAATTAAATATAAATAAACATTACCCACACAATCTTAACCCCTTAATACTATACCCTAAACACTAATTAGCGAGCCTAAATGATTTTTTAAAAAAATTTAGTAATTTTTTAAAGGGTAAATCAAGATTTTAAAATTTTGAAAAATGTGTAAATATGAGAAAAAATTGAATTATGTAGAGTTTTGTAAAAGAATGGATGAAATAGTGTAGTTTTGTGAATTCTTCAATAAATCTTACTCACACAATTTTACCCATTAATATTATACTATAAACACTAATTAAATAATCCAAATGAAAATATTTTAAGTTTGATAATTTTTTAAAAGGTAAAATCAAACTTTTAAAATGTGTAAATATATAGAAAAATTGAATTGGGTATAATTTTATAAAAAAAAAAATGAAAAAGCGTAGTTTTGTGAATTCATCAAATTTGGAAACATAAAATTGTAATTATTATGAAATAAACTGGGTCCCACGTGGTGACAAAAACATCAGCGCCTTGATATAGTACTGCACCGAGGGTTTTTTTTTGTTTGTTTTTGTTTTTATGGAAAGATTAATTGATCCTTCTTTTTGGTAAAATATTGTTTCCTCTCTTTCTTTAAAGTTCACTGTTTTTTTTTTTTTTTGTTAAAAATCTTTAAAGTTCACTGTTTTTATGGGATCCTAATGATTTGAGAATATCAAACGAAGTTCATCAATATACACTTGAATAAATGGGTTTTCATATGATATGCTACAGTTTAGATGGGTTTTAAACAAAACTTTTTTTAACAAAAAGTTTTCAGAAGGTTTTCATTTAGTATTACAAGTAGCGAGATCAACTTTCACCATTTTTTATTTATTTTTTTGTTAAAAAAAAAGATTGCAACTTTCACCATTTTTTTTTGTTAAAAGATTGCAACTTTCATCATTTTTAAGTAGAGAAATGTGATATTAACATATAGAAGTGAAAGAATAACAAGTTTCACGGTCTAATAAACAGTTTTAAATACATGTAGATATAGAGAATCAAATGATGGGAGAAACTGGAGGTAGAAGGGGAAAAGACGACGATGACAAGAACAAGGTATTGTATATATTACATATAAGTTTCTGTGTGTATTTATTTTTTGTTGAAGAAATCACACTTTATATTATTGCTTAATTAATTTTTGTTTAGGATAAGAAGAAAAACAATTTACCTCTTCGTGAAGAAGAGAAGCCACGTAATCGAAGATACACGGTAATAATCAAAGACACTCATGTATTATATATATGTCATTAGTTTTCGATACACAAAAATTAATTTTTATGTTACTAATTAGAGTTTTACTTATATATTATAGGAGGAAGAAAAAGGAAAAAAGGTTAAAGTACCTAGTTGGGAAGATGTGAGTTATAACTAGAATATTCTTGATTTGAAATTTTATAATATCACTTCAATTTATATAAAATGATTTATTGATGTGTTTCTGTACGTTTATTATTAGTTATGAGGTTATGTTGTGTTTTTTGTTTTTCTTTGTTAATAGGAAATACCGAGTGAATGGGATTGGAGGATATATCAAGGCATTATTAGCAATGTGCTCGATCAAAAACTTGAAGGTATTATAAAATAAAATGAAATCTGACGTAAGAAGAATTAGATTAATTAACTAAATATATTAATATTTGAGAAACTATTAAGAATAGTATTTTATATTGTTGTTTATCAAATTAGTAACAATTTCAACACGGAGTATATATATATGTAAGTTAGCTAGCTAGCTATATATGTAATATGTATATGAGTATATATATATATATATATGTAAGTTAGCTAGATTTTTATCAATCTTTTTTGTATCGTTATAAATAACATGATACTCAAACAATTATCGCATATATACAAAGTACATATATAGTTATAATGTATAGCCAAATATGATATATAATAATAATTTATCTATATGTATTATTGTTGTTTCAAAATGTTAAGTACTGCTCGTAATTTGATGATCATATTTTATTTTAATATATATCTTGAAGCAATATGCTGGGCGATAACTCTTGTAAGAGCAATTGAGGCTCTCTTGAACATCAACGTTCAATTGGAAAATCAACACACTCTCTCAATTCAACATTTGAGAAACAATGTTAATTATGGGGCTTCGGGAATCTTAGAGCCTCGATCAGCTGACAACTACATACTAAGTCAAGGTCTTGTCAATGAAGGAGAGTGTTCTTATGCTCGCAACAAAACCTCGTGTGAACATGATGATGATGTGAGTTCATTTTTCATAGAAATCGAATTTTGATAATATATATATATATATATATATATATATATATATTAATTAATGATGTTTTAAATTCGAATAAAAAAATTTCAATGTTTTGATTAAATTATATATATATAGGTAAGGAGGATTACCGTAGATGATATCGTTAGCTTGACTAATGTTGATGATATGGAACTACGTGAGATGGTTCGAAGACAACCCGTTGTAGGAATTCTCCCCCACTTTGGTTTGTTGTCCACCTATAGACATGTAAGTCTACTACAAAAAAAAAATTTAGTTTCTATAGATTGTTTTCATGATTTGGTATTATAATTATATATATATAGTGAATTCTATTTATTTTTGTTGTAGGGAATATACTCTGGACCAAAACATATACCAAGTTGTGATACCACACCAACCCATGCTGTTTTGATAGTAGGATATGGTTTTGATGGACAAGGAAGAGCTTACTGGATTGTACAGAGCAGCTGGGGACAAACATGGGGTTCTGGAGGTTTTGGTTATATTTCACGTTTTACTACAAGAGGACAGGGTTCCATCTTCCAAGTAATCAAGTATCCAGTCAAAGAGGGTTATCCGAAGCAAAACAAAAAGAAGTAGTTTACCGTTTTCTTGTTTTTTTTTTCTTCCTTGCTGAATATCTCTCTACTTAACAAAAATTTTCGTCCTTGTTGTTTTTGTCTACAACTAGTGGTATTTTTGTTTCAAAAAAATACTTTGTTTTCAGATTTATTTTGGATCTTTACTCTTCTTTTGGTCTATCACATGCAAAATACTATACTATAACCAAAACAAAAATAAAAGGATAGAAAACATGTGATTTCTTACAATCTAAATATAATTTTTAGATAGCAAGTCAAACAAAACCAAATATCACAAATTAGCCTAATAAATCAAAGAGGGATTTTTCAAAATACGATATTTATAAATTTTAGAACTAAATTACCACCACAATTGTATTCTTAAATATTATCCGTACAAAGCCCTATAACTCTTTAATTTGAAATTAGGTTCTTATAATTCTTCAAGTATTATCCGTAGAAGCCTAAAACTCTTTAATTTGCAATTAGGTTACTGTATTCTTAAATATTTTCCGTAGAAGCCTATAACTCTTGAATTTGAAAGATTGACCCATTAATTTGACATTGTAGTTGTGTGTAGTAGTAGTCTATTGAGTACAAAAATGGATTACATGTGATGAATCAAACAATTTAGTAACGAAGGTTAATATTCTCATACAAGACAACAAAAATTCGTTAAAAGGAAACAAAAAACACACAATCTCTCAAGAAAAAAATGGGCTGTGGGTCGTAAAGCCCACTCTATTATTTTTGTCATTTAAAAGAATATATGAAAAGGATATATAAACGGCGATTATTTCTTAAAAAACTTGTAAACATTATTTTTGTCATTTGTCTTTACTTTTAGGGATTCGAGAGAGAATGGCCGGTGATGGCGATTCAATGATCCATCCACGAGATGCAGAGGAGATCGATCCTCCGCCGCCGCCAAAGAAGCCGAAGACAGAGGAAGACGCAGAGTCTAAGGCGGAGGCGGCGGAGACACGTCCACACGGTTCGTTCTACTTCAGAGGAAAACTACTTCGCAAAGGCGAAAGGGACGATCTGGAATGCGATAGGCAACAAGATCTCTTTTACAAACAACTCGAAGAAAGCGAGGTTAATCTTTGTTCTAATCTTGGGTTTCATTGATCTTTATCGATTGTTATTTAGATTCTTATGTGTGCAATTAGATTTTTTTTTCAAATGTTATAGATCTATTTACAGGGAGAATTACTGAGGGAATTACATATCCGGATTGATTATTTTAGAGCCCATGTGTGTTGTTATTGCTTAATCTTTTGTCTATATATATATATTGTTAATTGGATGCTCATGAGATTGTTTTTATTTTATTTTTGTAGTGTTTTGATGTGGATTGGGATAGTTTTGACTATATTTTCGCCGTTGTAAACTTTGACTGGGAACCACTTCTTGAAGATGATATGAGCAATCAAGAATTGATCCAACTTCTCATACATAAAGCCATTGAAGAGCATGATGAAACACATGTTAGATCTTTACTTTGGTCTCTTCTTCTTCTTCTTCTTCTTCTTCTTTCTGATGTTTAATTTTGCTTCTTTTTTTTCACAGGAAACGAAACTCGAGTTTGTCAAGTATGTGAGTGCGAATATAGTACCTGTCAAGGGTCTCTTGTATTATATAACATTCACGGCCAAAGACCTTAAATCATCAAACCAAGAGTTGCCTAAGCCTTACCAAGCAAAGGTGTGGAAGTTTGGTGATGAGATCTCTGTTGAATTGGTCAGGGCTAAGGCCAACACATAAGTTAAGTTAGATGTTTACTTAAGCTTTGTCGTTGTAAGATAATCATCTTAATATGATTGTGTTACCTGGAATTTGTGCGGTGGTGTTTTAAGTTTAAGACTTTTGTTTTATCAGTAATCTATATTATCTATTATCATAAATTATAATTGTGCCCTGGCCAATTATGTGATGTGTGCTTAGGACAAAGCTTACTAGTTTTATTGTATTTGTATGCCTATGATCCTTTTTTTTTTTTAACTTGGTAGGTTTTTTTGCTTTTGTTTTTACAATTAGCTTGCAATGAGAAATGACCAAACTCATTTCAATAAAACTGAAATCGTAATTAAAATTGGTTGTTGTTTTTGCCTCTCTATATCTCTCTTAATAAAAAAAGTAGAGATAATTACAAAACTACACTATTTTAATTTTTTTTTTTTTTCATCTAAATTTTTATCAATCACCATCAAACATAAAATTTCATACAAGAATGACTACATAAACTCGTTATCGAAACCGAGAATGTATCATAGCCACAAGCCCAAAAGAGGGAACCAAAAACAAACACAAAAGACTCTAAACCTCCAATTCCAACAATGCAACAAAGCAAACCGACCAACTCTCTAAACAACCTTAATAAGTCGAAGCTGAATTAAAAACATGAGTTTTGTGAATGACCAAAACTTAAAGCTCCATCAAATGATCGGAGATTAAGAAGTAGGTACTACACCGCTACTCAACTAGAAGCAACAACGACATAGTAGAAAGTCGATTCGCCAAAGAACAAAGTCGAAAACCACCCAATCTAATCCTCGTCGAAAACACCAAACAAACGAGACAAGTTCAAAGGATAGACTTTCAAACGGAAAAAATGTCAACTCTTACACGCGGACACTCGCATACCAGACTCAGCCACCTATCGACAAAATCTGGAAACCTCCTCGCAAGAGAAAAGCTGAAGATCGATACCATTGTTGTGTCTTGAAGCAAACCCCAATCCTCAAAGAGAAACTAGAAGATAGCTCATAGGTGCCACCACATCGGTATACTATCCAATATAGTGAAACCAGAATCGGATCATGTCCATGCTCGTAGCTCAAAATCTCCGAGAAAACTATAAACATAGACGGAGAGGCAGAATCTAAACATCATCCTAGAATACAAAAACTAATTCGAACCACCATACCAGCGCAGATCTGACCAAGAGAAAGACCACAATTCCAGATAATATGGTGTTAGCAGACGAGCCGCTCCGTTGATTGGGAAATCCGACACCACCAACTTCAACAATGTTCCATAATCACCTCAGATCCGTGAAACAACCACAAGAGAGAAAGACATGGAGAAAACAACCACGACCGTGACCGACGACGATGCTAAAGGAGCCACCTTTCGCTCTGGCCACCACCACAAAAAAGTTTCAGAAGAGTCTCTAGATTTAGGTCGGCTCGATGTTTTATTTATCAAACTACACCATTTTCTATTTAAAAATTTCTTTAAAAAACTATATTTAAACACTAAAAATTAAATCTAAACACTAAAAATTAAATCTAAACATTAAAAATTAAATATAAATTAAATATATTCATACAACTATGTCCTTTTAATCACTATAACCTAAACACTAATTAACGAACTCAAATAGTTTTTTAAAATTTTTGGTGAAGTTTTAATGGATAAATAAATTTTTTTAAAACTTTAAAAGTGGAATTATATAAAAAAAAATTGAATTAGATAGAATTTTGTAAAGAAACGGATGAAAAACATATATATATATATATATATATATATATATATATATATATATATATATTTCAATTTTAACTATACAAATATACTTTTTAGGGTTTTGAATCGATAAACAAAATATAATGTCAAGAAATAAGAAAAAGCCCTAATATCTCCAAATACATTAAATATTTTGTTGACTGGTTTTCGAAAAATGTACAACCAAATACGTTTCGATCACACATTGGTTACTTTTTTGCCGTCTGAGGATTCACAAATCGCATGTCTGTTACCCTTTTCTGTACGGAGAGGACGGGGAACGAGAATATTAATCTCATCGTAACTCGTGACAAGAAATGTTGCCAGAGATATTAATTACTCACGTGACAACTCACATTTTATAAAATAATTTATTGTACATGTTTTCTTATTCACATAAGTATATTGTAATTATTCAACGTTAAAAATCATTTAGCATTCAATAACGATTCTAACTAATTAATGTTTGCTTTAACATATACTCCATATATCTGCTTTTTGAGTTTCCAAATTATCATCGTTACATAATAATAATAATTTTTTTTTTTTTTGGTTTTAATGATAAAAAAAATTAAAAATCATATTTTAAAGCCAGAGAAATATTATTGTTTTGTGTCTGTAATAAACTGCGACATCATTAGTTATTAAGGAGTGGTTCAAAATCATTTAAATCCAACGTTAAGTCGTTCTTTCTTCTCAACATTAGAAACAGTTAATCTTGCGCAACAAAACCAAATTAAAAATCATAAACAACTGATGAAAGTTACACAATTTGACGATTTATAACTTGACATAACCGAAACTGAAAATCGAGTCAGTAAGAGAGAAAGAGACAAATTATAGCACGTAGATAAGGAAGTGTAATAAAATGGCAGGTACGGTGAACCCCTGGTTCTCTGCTCGTGGTCCATCCGGTGCAGGCCCAGGCTCAGCTCCGGCAGATAGTTCAACCCCACCCTTTCCCCTTACCTCCCCGACCCACCCGACATTGCCGACCATGATTTCCCCGGCCTTCCTCCTTCAACCTTCCCCCAAACCGTCAATGCTTGCTCGCATTGTCTTCTTCTTCCACTAATCCCTCTCTCGACCGGACCCAAACTACCAAATCGAGCAACCGCTCCTACCACCGCCGCATCCCGTGTAGTTGAATCCACTATCTCAACCCCTTTATCTAAATCTCTAACCCCCCAAATTTCGGACCCAAACCCTAGTGCGAAACCATAACCCCCCAATCTCATTCTTTAAACCCTAATCTTGGGCCTTCTTTAAACCCCGAAATTCCAGCCCCTAGCCATCGGCCTCCACCTTTAAACCCCGGCATCCCGCCCACCCCACCCCTCTCCACTAAACTACCAAATGGTCAATCTCTTCCTACTTCCACAAAAGCTAACCCAAAGACTCACTTTACCCATCCTCCTCGACACCAAACTTGGGCGTACAAAACAAAAAACAAGACAGAAAAAGTCCTTAAGCGTCAGGCTCCTGTCTCCTTCACTGCTACGGGTAAGCCTACGGTATTAGTTCCGGATGAGGTTTTCAAGAGAGGTGCAATGGCCAACAAAGAATTCATCACGGCTTACTTTCTTGGCAAAGCCCCTCCCTATACTCAAGTTCAAAGTGTGGTTAACCATATGTGGGGAAAAGGAAACCATCTGGAAATTCACATCAACACATTTGCAAGATCTATGTTGGTTAGGATTCCAAATGACTTTATAAGATCAAAAGTCCTTGAACGAAAATGGTGGTATATTGGTGATACAATGTTCCATGTTGAACAATGGTCTTCATCCCAGTCTGCCCCTACCCCACCTCCTGAGCGTCTCCCCCTATGGGCTCATGTTAAAGGTCTCCCTTTTGATCTTAGAACCCCGGAAGGTATGGGTTTTGCAGCAGGCCTTCTTGGTGAGCCTGTGGAAACGGATGATTGGACGCTGAACTTCACAAGTATAGTCACAGCTCACCTGAAAATTGAAGTGGACCTCAACAAACCTTTGTTCCATGAGGTGGAGCTCACAAGACAAAATGGTGACAAAATTGATCTCACCGTTTCTTATCCATGGTCTCCTCCAAGTTGTACCAAATGTGACAAGATAGGCCACACAGTGAGAAATTGCCCTTATCCCTCTCATAAGACGGATCCCGGCAAAGCTTCGCCTAATGAATCCGATCACTCGAAGTTCCAACAAATGAGTCTTCACAGTTGGAGTCTCTCGTCAAAGATTTTGGTTCAGCTATCTCCCCCTCTAGTTGCAGCCAAAGAACCATCAACTTCCTCTCCCTCCGAAAAAACTACCCCTCTCTAGCTACACCAAAGAACCAACAAACCTTCCTCTCCCTCGAAAAAACTACCCCCCCTCTCACGATATGGTTTTATCCCCTTCCCCGATCCTCGATTGTCCCCTCTCCTACGATACGACAATCTCAACCCCTATCCCAACCGACCTCTCTTCCACCTTATCACCTTACCCTGACTCTCATTCTCCTTCCTCCTCTTACCTCACAAATGTAACCATTTGTCTCCCACCTACCACATATATCCCCCTTCCCTCCAAACACGACGCTTCAATACCATAACCCCTCCACCTCTGCTCCCACTGCTACCTCCTTTAACCCTTTCATCAAATTCCCAAACCCATCTTCACCCTCCCACCAATCATCAACTCCCTCCCCGGTTAGAACAACCTCCAAGCCAGTCTCTGATCCCTCTCCTTTCATTACCCCAAAAAAGACTTCAAAGTCAAAAAATCTGCCAAACCATTCCCAATACATAACTCCCTCCAAAGCCTCTAAATTCTCACCCTCTTTTTTAGACTGCACTGATTCTTCTCTTCCTACCAAGGAGGAAAAGAACCTATAACCTCACCCTTTTTTTTTTCCCATGTATATAAAAACTTTTTTCTGGAATGTCCGTGGACTAAATACCCAAGATCGTATAGGCCCTCTTTCTTCTTGGCTAAACACTCACCAACCAATTTTTGGTGCTCTTCTAGAAACTCACACAAAGTTACCTAACCTAGATGTTGTGTTGGACAGAACTTGTCCTAATTGGAGCTTCTTTTCTAATCACCAGAGTGATGAAGATGGGAGAGTTATTCTCATCTGGAAACACCCGGCTACGTGACTATTCTTCACCAAATCAAAACAATCTATAACTTGCTCCCTCTCTCTTCCAGGCAATACACCAGTAATCATCACCTCAGTTTATGCAAAAAACTCTGAAGCTGAGAGGAATGATCTTTGGTGTGAACTTCTCAATGTTAACCTTCGTTAGGCTGTAATAATCTCCCCTGGATGATTGGTGGTGACTTTAATCAAATTATTCACCCCTTGGAACACTCCAGCAGCTCAGTCAATAGTGTTTCCAAAGATATGATAGACATGAGAGACCGCTTTCCTGCCTAGGCGTGTCGGATTTGAGATTTTTTGGTTCTCACAAAACTTGGACAAACAAAAGGCCAGAAAGACCAATTGCAAAGAAGCTTGATAGGCTCCGGTCAACCACCACTCATTAGTTGCTTACCCTCATATGTCGCCTTCTTTCCTAGCCCCTGCATTTCTCGGACCACGCCCCTTGCCTTGTAAACCTAGCTACACCCCTTCCATCCCATGGAACCAAACCCTTCAAGTTTTTCAACTTTCTCACAAATCACCCTCAGTTTCTTTCTACGGTTGCATCTGCCTGGGCCCAATCTGGATCGTCTACAAGCAACCTTACCTCGCCGTCCTATCATCCGAAAAGGATAAAACCAGAATTAAAAACACTTCATAAAAACAATTTCTCAAATATTCAGAAAAGAGTGTCAGAAACTAACAGGTTGTTACAATTTGTGCAGGTGCAATCACTACAAAACCCCTCAATGGCTCTCTTTCAAGAGGAGAGTGATCTAAACCAAAAACTAGATTTTCTTAGAGGAATTGAAGAAGCTTTTTTCAGACAAAAGTCAAGGATTAACGGCTCAAAGAGGGAGACCGAAACACTCGCTTACTTTCATAGGGTTTCACAAGCAAGAAACTCTTTCAATGCCATCAGAAGCTTTTCTACAAACCATGATATCCAAATCACCAACCCTTTGGAGATGTCTCAGCTAGCTGTTCACCACTTCCAAGCAATCATTGGGCCTCTGTCACTACCCACCCTAAGGCCCTCTCTCCCCTTGATTCAATCCCTCAATCATTTCGTGTGCCCCGCTCATATACAAAGAACCATCACAACATTACCCCTGCCTTCTGAAATTAAAGCCATTATATTCAAAATGAATCCCAACAAATCACCTGGACCAGACGGATTGACTTCTGGTTTCTTCAAAGCAGCCTGGGAGATTGTAGGACAAGATGTCATTGCTGGCATTTCAGAATTCTTCGCCTCAGCTTTCATGCCAACAGCTACTAACTCTACCATCCTAACTCTTATTCCTAAGAAGGCAGGAGCAACTTTCATCTCAGACTATCGGCCTATCTCTTGCCGTAACACAATCTACAAAGTAATTTCTAAGCTCTTGGTCAAGAGAATCAAGCCGATACTACCACTAGTGATCCTTAAGAACCAAACAGCTTTTGTTAAAGGAAGGTTAATTCTTGAAAACTCTCTTCTTGCCTCGAAATTGTTAGTGGTTACCACAACAATAAGGGACAAAAGCAGATCACTATCAAAGTTGATATTGCAAAAGCTTTTGACACTATCGGGTGGGATTTTATCTTTAACGGTCTCAGAGGATTAGAAGTGCCGATTTGTTTCTCCATTGGTTACATGGTTGTGTGTGCACTCCTTCCTTCTCAGTGGGGTTCAATGGCTCAGTAAGTGGTTTCTTCAAAGGAACAAGGGGAATAAGGCAGGGGGACCCTCTCTCTCCCTACCTGTTTGTCCTGGCAATGAACCAGCTTTCTTTGATGCTTGACAAAGCAGCCGTGGAAGGGAAATTTGAATACCATGGAAAATGTAAAGAATTAAAACTCACTCACCTCTGCTTTGCGGATGATTTACTTATTTTCATCAAGGGCCACCAATCATCGGTTCAGAATGTTCTCCGTGTTCTACAAGAGTTTGAAGATATGTCAGGTTTGGCAATAAGCAAAGAGAAAACAAACTTCTATACTTCCAACATCCCACCTGATGAGATAAACTCAATCAAGACAACCACTGGCTTGTCTCACGGTGTCCTCCCCATCAAGTACTTGGGCATCCCTTTAACTACTAAAAAACTATCCCTTCTTGATTGTGACCCCCTAATTCAGAAGATCAAAGGAAAATTCAATAGCTGGACTTCGAGGTCACTCTCTTTTGCAGGTAGACTTCAGCTCCTAAACTCAGTAATTGCGGGTATCTCCAACTTCTGGTGCTCATCTATTACCCTGCCAAAAAAGTGCATCAAAACCATCAATTCTCTCTGTGGTTCATTCCTGTGGTCTGGTCAAGTGGACAACAACCATACGGCAAGAGTGGCTTGGGATCAGATAACAAAACCAAAAGAACAGGGAGGGTTAGGCCTGAAAGATCTGCTTACCTGGAACAGGGCTTGCTCTATCAAGCTTGTATGGCTCCTTTTCTTCAGGTCAGGTTCCATTTGGGTGGCTTGGTTCATAAAAAACGTCCTTCGTGGCAACATCAATAACTTCTGGACCACCAAACCAACAAACAAATGGTCTTGGCAAACTAGACACTTGCTAAAGACAAGAGACCCAATATATCCTTGGATCACCATGAAGCTTGGTAATGGAGATAACTGCAAATTTTGGACAGACAATTGGTCACCTTTTGGCAGTATCCGAGAATATCTTCACCCACTAACACCACTACAAGCGGGAATCACTCAACATGCAAACATTTCTTCTCTTTGGAGAGGAGGATCTTGGCGACTACCTCCGGCAAGATCAGACAAGTTTGTACTTGTCCAAACCTTCATCTCGACAATTACTCTGACCCAAACAGAGGACTCCTATAGTTGGAACTTACCCAACTCTTCAGAGACTGTTTGCAAAACTGGATCAATCTACAATCAGTTGCAACCGCAAGCCACCAAATCTCCTTGGTTCGAAGCGGTTTGGTTCTCGGGAGGTATACCAAAACATCGTTTCATGGCTTGGCTTGTTACTCTGGATCGCCTGCCGACAAAAGATCGTCTCGCTACATGGGGCATTCCGACAGACGGTCAGTGTGTGCTCTGTAGCAGTGCTCCTGAGACCCGTGACCACCTGTTTTTCCTCTGCAGCTACTCGTGGAAACTTTGGAAACCAGTGGCTCGCGCATGCAATCACCAACCCTCTCGGATCTGGTCGATTTCCATTCAAGATCTATCCTCAGTCACTACTACTAGACCTCAAGCTCTGCTCACCAAGTTAGCTTGGCAAGCTTGTATCTACCTTCTTTGGAATGAACGAAACGGGAGACTCCATGGCCGAGGCTCAAGACCAATCGAATCAATCGCCTCCCAAATTGACTTGCTCGTCCGGAACAGAGCTTCTTCCCTTCTTTCTTCCAACAGCAGGCTGGCTTCAGATCTACTGCAACGATGGTTCGCCGGATCGCACCATCTTCCCGCATAAACGAGATCCGATCCGTTTTGTGGAAGTCACCGTGGAAGCCATCGACTTCTCCTCTCTCCTCTATTATTGATGATCAACTATGTCAAGACAAAAAATTGGTTAGTCATCCAACCGACTTTTTAGTTTGACTGGTTTACTTTCTGGTTAAGATCTAAAGACAATTTCATTTCTCAAATTTTCTTTATCCTTCTAGTTTGGTCCGAAATGGGCTTTGTAATCAATACCGGCCAGAAACTTTGTACCATTTTTGTCTTTTTTTGTTTTAAATAAAGCCTTTTACCAAAAAAAAAAAAAAAAAAAAAAAAAAAAAAAAAACATTAGAAACAGTTTTTGTTTTTAAAGATAGTTAATTCGTAAAAAGACATCCCCCGTTTTTATCGATTTATCCTTTCTTTACTTTTTACCTTTTACGCTATAAATCGCTTTTAATGTTGGCACAAAAGGAAAATACAATGCTTGTTGTTGCCTGTTGGGTCAAAAAAATTTCAGTCTCATTAAGGACCGGTCATGTCAGTGTAATTTCTTTTTTTTTCTCTTGTAAATGCCCATTGTTATCATATAATTACAAAACACATCCTTCACGTAGTCATTATCCTCGTGCAACGATCCAAAAAATCAAACAATTGACTTAAAAAATGAAAAGAAAAAAGAAACATTGCCAAAATAAAAACCATAATACAAGAGAGCATTGGGTACGATTTTGCATATTAGTGACTCAAGCCTCATGGGCATCAACATATATATTATTTAATTGAACCAAAACTCATGTAGGAAACGTGTAAAAATTACACCGAATTAAAAAAAAAAAATTATAACCTAAAATCCATGTCAATATGTAAAAAATAATTTTTAAAAAGATATGTTTTTTTTTGGTTTTCTTATAGTTTTAATAATTCTCCATGAATTTTTATATGATAATAAATAAAAGAAATTCACAAAACTACACATTTTCAACCCTCCTTTAATAAAACTACACATAATTCAATATTTTCACATATTTTCAAAATTTTAAAAGCTTGATTTATCCTTTAAAAAATTACCAAAAAATTTAAAAAAAAATTCTATTTGGGTTCGCTAATTAATGTTTAGGGTATAGTATGAAGGGGTATGATTGTGTGAATAGAGTTTATTTAGATTTAATTTTGAGTATTTAGGTGTAGTTTTGTGAAGTAATTTAGAAATTGTGTAGTTTTGTGAAATGTAATTCAAATAGCGTAGTATTGTAATTCTCCTATAAACCCCTTAAATTATAAAATTTTGAATTATAAAACTACATCATTTGAATTACATTTCACAAACTACACTATTTCAAAATTATTTCACAAAACTACACCTAAACACTCAAAACTAAATCCCAATAAATCCGGGAGAATTACAAAACTACAAAACTACCATTTGAATTACACATTTCACAAAAGTACACCTAAACACTCAAAATTAAATATAAATAAACATTACCCACACAATCTTAACCCCTTAATACTATACCTATACCCTAAACACTAATTAGCGAGCCTAAATGATTTTTTAAAAAAATTTAGTAATTTTTTAAAGGGTAAATCAAGATTTTAAAATTTTGAAAAATGTGTAAATATGAGAAAAAATTGAATTATGTAGAGTTTTGTAAAAGAATGGATGAAATAGTGTAGTTTTGTGAATTCTTCAATAAATCTTACTCACACAATTTTACCCATTAATATTATACTATAAACACTAATTAGCGAATCCAAATGAAAATATTTTAAGTTTGATAATTTTTTAAAAGGTAAAATCAAACTTTTAAAATGTGTAAATATATAGAAAAATTGAATTGGGTATAATTTTATAAAAAAAAAAATGAAAAAGCGTAGTTTTGTGAATTCATCAAATTTGGAAACATAAAATTGTAATTATTATGAAATAAACTGGGTCCCACGTGGTGACAAAAACATCAGCGCCTTGATATAGTACTGCACCGAGGGTTTTTTTTTGTTTGTTTTTGTTTTTATGGAAAGATTAATTGATCCTTCTTTTTGGTAAAATATTGTTTCCTCTCTTTCTTTAAAGTTCACTGTTTTTTTTTTTTTTGTTAAAAATCTTTAAAGTTCACTGTTTTTATGGGATCCTAATGATTTGAGAATATCAAACGAAGTTCATCAATATACACTTGAATAAATGGGTTTTCATATGATATGCTACAGTTTAGATGGGTTTTAAACAAAACTTTTTTTAACAAAAAGTTTTCAGAAGGTTTTCATTTAGTATTACAAGTAGCGAGATCAACTTTCACCATTTTTTATTTATTTTTTTGTTAAAAAAAAAGATTGCAACTTTCACCATTTTTTTTTGTTAAAAGATTGCAACTTTCATCATTTTTAAGTAGAGAAATGTGATATTAACATATAGAAGTGAAAGAATAACAAGTTTCACGGTCTAATAAACAGTTTTAAATACATGTAGATATAGAGAATCAAATGATGGGAGAAACTGGAGGTAGAAGGGGAAAAGACGACGATGACAAGAACAAGGTATTGTATATATTACATATAAGTTTCTGTGTGTATTTATTTTTTGTTGAAGAAATCACACTTTATATTATTGCTTAATTAATTTTTGTTTAGGATAAGAAGAAAAACAATTTACCTCTTCGTGAAGAAGAGAAGCCACGTAATCGAAGATACACGGTAATAATCAAAGACACTCATGTATTATATATATGTCATTAGTTTTCGATACACAAAAATTAATTTTTATGTTACTAATTAGAGTTTTACTTATATATTATAGGAGGAAGAAAAAGGAAAAAAGGTTAAAGTACCTAGTTGGGAAGATGTGAGTTATAACTAGAATATTCTTGATTTGAAATTTTATAATATCACTTCAATTTATATAAAATGATTTATTGATGTGTTTCTGTACGTTTATTATTAGTTATGAGGTTATGTTGTGTTTTTTGTTTTTCTTTGTTAATAGGAAATACCGAGTGAATGGGATTGGAGGATATATCAAGGCATTATTAGCAATGTGCTCGATCAAAAACTTGAAGGTATTATAAAATAAAATGAAATCTGACGTAAGAAGAATTAGATTAATTAACTAAATATATTAATATTTGAGAAACTATTAAGAATAGTATTTTATATTGTTGTTTATCAAATTAGTAACAATTTCAACACGGAGTATATATATATGTAAGTTAGCTAGCTAGCTATATATGTAATATGTATATGAGTATATATATATATATATATGTAAGTTAGCTAGATTTTTATCAATCTTTTTTGTATCGTTATAAATAACATGATACTCAAACAATTATCGCATATATACAAAGTACATATATAGTTATAATGTATAGCCAAATATGATATATAATAATAATTTATCTATATGTATTATTGTTGTTTCAAAATGTTAAGTACTGCTCGTAATTTGATGATCATATTTTATTTTAATATATATCTTGAAGCAATATGCTGGGCGATAACTCTTGTAAGAGCAATTGAGGCTCTCTTGAACATCAACGTTCAATTGGAAAATCAACACACTCTCTCAATTCAACATTTGAGAAACAATGTTAATTATGGGGCTTCGGGAATCTTAGAGCCTCGATCAGCTGACAACTACATACTAAGTCAAGGTCTTGTCAATGAAGGAGAGTGTTCTTATGCTCGCAACAAAACCTCGTGTGAACATGATGATGATGTGAGTTCATTTTTCATAGAAATCGAATTTTGATAATATATATATATATATATATATATATATATATATATTAATTAATGATGTTTTAAATTCGAATAAAAAAATTTCAATGTTTTGATTAAATTATATATATATAGGTAAGGAGGATTACCGTAGATGATATCGTTAGCTTGACTAATGTTGATGATATGGAACTACGTGAGATGGTTCGAAGACAACCCGTTGTAGGAATTCTCCCCCACTTTGGTTTGTTGTCCACCTATAGACATGTAAGTCTACTACAAAAAAAAAAATTTAGTTTCTATAGATTGTTTTCATGATTTGGTATTATAATTATATATATATAGTGAATTCTATTTATTTTTGTTGTAGGGAATATACTCTGGACCAAAACATATACCAAGTTGTGATACCACACCAACCCATGCTGTTTTGATAGTAGGATATGGTTTTGATGGACAAGGAAGAGCTTACTGGATTGTACAGAGCAGCTGGGGACAAACATGGGGTTCTGGAGGTTTTGGTTATATTTCACGTTTTACTACAAGAGGACAGTGTTCCATCTTCCAAGAATCAAGATTCAAATAAAGAGTAAGGTTATCCGAAGCAAAACAAAAAGAAGTAGTTTACCGTTTTCTTGTTTTTTTTTTCTTCCTTGCTGAATATCTCTCTACTTAACAAAAATTTTCGTCCTTGTTGTTTTTGTCTACAACTAGTGGTATTTTTGTTTCAAAAAAATACTTTGTTTTCAGATTTATTTTGGATCTTTACTCTTCTTTTGGTCTATCACATGCAAAATACTATACTATAACCAAAACAAAAATAAAAGGATAGAAAACATGTGATTTCTTACAATCTAAATATAATTTTTAGATAGCAAGTCAAACAAAACCAAATATCACAAATTAGCCTAATAAATCAAAGAGGGATTTTTCAAAATACGATATTTATAAATTTTAGAACTAAATTACCACCACAATTGTATTCTTAAATATTATCCGTACAAAGCCCTATAACTCTTTAATTTGAAATTAGGTTCTTATAATTCTTCAAGTATTATCCGTAGGCTCAAAACTCTTTAATTTGCAATTAGTGCTATCGTATTCTTAAATATTTTCCGTAGGCCTATAACTCTTGAATTTGAAAGATTGACCCATTAATTTGACATTGTAGTTGTGTGTAGTAGTAGTCTATTGAGTACAAAAATGGATTACATGTGATGAATCAAACAATTTAGTAACGAAGGTTAATATTCTCATACAAGACAACAAAAATTCGTTAAAAGGAAACAAAAAACACACAATCTCTCAAGAAAAAAATGGGCTGTGGGTCGTAAAGCCCACTCTATTATTTTTGTCATTTAAAAGAATATATGAAAAGGATATATAAACGGCGATTATTTCTTAAAAAACTTGTAAACATTATTTTTGTCATTTGTCTTTACTTTTAGGGATTCGAGAGAGAATGGCCGGTGATGGCGATTCAATGATCCATCCACGAGATGCAGAGGAGATCGATCCTCCGCCGCCGCCAAAGAAGCCGAAGACAGAGGAAGACGCAGAGTCTAAGGCGGAGGCGGCGGAGACACGTCCACACGGTTCGTTCTACTTCAGAGGAAAACTACTTCGCAAAGGCGAAAGGGACGATCTGGAATGCGATAGGCAACAAGATCTCTTTTACAAACAACTCGAAGAAAGCGAGGTTAATCTTTGTTCTAATCTTGGGTTTCATTGATCTTTATCGATTGTTATTTAGATTCTTATGTGTGCAATTAGATTTTTTTTTCAAATGTTATAGATCTATTTACAGGGAGAATTACTGAGGGAATTACATATCCGGATTGATTATTTTAGAGCCCATGTGTGTTGTTATTGCTTAATCTTTTGTCTATATATATATATTGTTAATTGGATGCTCATGAGATTGTTTTTATTTTATTTTTGTAGTGTTTTGATGTGGATTGGGATAGTTTTGACTATATTTTCGCCGTTGTAAACTTTGACTGGGAACCACTTCTTGAAGATGATATGAGCAATCAAGAATTGATCCAACTTCTCATACATAAAGCCATTGAAGAGCATGATGAAACACATGTTAGATCTTTACTTTGGTCTCTTCTTCTTCTTCTTCTTCTTCTTCTTCTTTCTGATGTTTAATTTTGCTTCTTTTTTTTCACAGGAAACGAAACTCGAGTTTGTCAAGTATGTGAGTGCGAATATAGTACCTGTCAAGGGTCTCTTGTATTATATAACATTCACGGCCAAAGACCTTAAATCATCAAACCAAGAGTTGCCTAAGCCTTACCAAGCAAAGGTGTGGAAGTTTGCTGATGAGATCTCTGTTGAATTGGTCAGGGCTAAGGCCGACACATAAAGTTAAGTTAGATGTTTACTTAAGCTTTGTTGTTGTAAGATAATCATCTTAATATGATTGTGTTACCTGGAATCTATATGCCCTGGCGAATTATATATGTCAGGTCGTCATCGAATCCATCAAGCCTTTCGTCCCGAAACTGTAGCAATAACTCAGCAACTCTTTCTGACCCAGACACAGCCCATCGAAATCCTTGTGGGAAAAAAACTGGCAGTGTTGTATTTGTACACAATGTACTTTTGACACAACTTGGTTTGGATCTTGATGTATGTTTCTCTATCCTCAAGTCATTCAGATTCTTTTGGTTCTTGTCGGAAAAAAGTGAGGTAGTGAATTTGAATAACTTTATGGATTGGATTTATATGTACATAAAGCCATTAATGATTGAGGCATATCTTAATGATTTATATGAACAACAAAAGGTTGAAGAAAAATCTGATTTGAATCTTTAAAATTATATAAATCAGTCTGATAACATTTCTTCAAGCTCAGGTTCATCCGAAACTGATGAAGCATCATCATAATCTAACCTTGCCCCATTGTATAATACTCTATCTTGCAAATCAGTTTGGTCTTCCTCATAATCTGTCTCCGACGAAAATTCTCCATCTTCATCTTCCTTTATCCCATCATTGTTTCCTACAACATCTTTCTTGTTTTTCTTCCCGAGTTTTCTCGAATCCATCTTCCCCGTACTCTCCTTAGCATCGATATCTCCGCATATACAAGTGGACGGATTCTCATGAAACTCGCCTCTACCGGCTCTTACTTCCTTTGGCTCTCCCATGAATCCTCTCTGAAATGTTCTGACTCTTGAAGCAAACTCCTCCCAAGTTGTGTTCTCTTTGCTTAAAAACAACTTGTACAGCTTTTTCGCATTCGGCCTAATTGTTGGTTTATGTCCAAAATATCTCCTATATATTTAACCAAGACAAATTTAACAATATAGAACTAACAGAATATTCAAAGTAAAGCTTTGATTTGATTACCTTCTACCAGCTAAAATCCGTGCCATGTTTCCATTATTGTTAGTAACAAAAACATCGCTTTCATCGCAGACAATGAAATCCAGCGCAGCCATGCGCGAAGAATAGGAAGAAAACGGCTCCAACTCCATTTTTGTAGCAATGGTGTCTTTTGAATAAAAATGTGGGAATAACGCTTTCAATGGAGCCAGGGATTCTTCTCCTCCATAGACTTCACCTGATGCAACATATATATGAACATCACTTCCATATCCCAAAGCTCTAAGCATTAGTCCAACTTCTTCTGGCGTAAGCGGACATCTTCCTTGTCGCCTTTGCTTCTCCGGATTATGCACCTGCAATTAAGAATCCACAACACTTAATCAATAACAGCAACAACAACAACAAAGAACAAGTTATCGACTTATCGTCATGAGTAAGATTTGTAGTCGTATATATATATATATACATGTAGAGTTTTCCATCTCCTTCGGATTGATCCTAACTCTTTCTTCTCCTTCTCACCACCACCATAGTAACATCCTGAGAAGGCTAGCATATCGGGTTCAAACCTAAGGTGTAAAGCAATATAGTGTTTGCTCCTTAACCGCATTCTTCGGACCAGTTCGTTACCCATATCAAGAATGGGATCAGTGAACTTAAGCGCGTGGTAGTTTACTCTACATCTCAATTTCTGCAAATCATCTCTTAACTTGTTCGAAAGTCTGTAATCAAATTTATTCAACTCAATTGCCTGAAACAAAGATTTAAACGAACAAGTCATATACAAGCATCATCATATAGGTGAAAGATGAACTCTTGAAACCTTAACATTCTAAGAAGCAAAAAGATTAAGGAAACTTTGTAGAACTTACATGCCTTTTCTGAAGAACAGGTAACACCCGGTTAATGTAACATTTCTCATTGCATTTTCTCGGTACACGCATTCTTCTTGGGCTCCATGTTTGTCCTCCTTTCTGTGGAAGCTTCTCTATGATATTGACATCTTTTGAGAGAAATGACAAAAACCAATCAACATCAAAAATATGCGAGAAGTCACTGCATACAAAAACACACACGGAAGAAGATATTAACTTAGGCGCGTAAAGTTTCATTTTTGTCAAAAAAGTAAGAAGAAGCGAACCTAGCGTCTTTCCAGTAAGACTTCTGGTCTAACTTTGGAATAACAAGCGTAGCGTTTAAAATCCGCGCAGCAACAACAGCATCAACAATCTGAGAGAAGAATTAATATCAATATTGTACAACTCAAAAACAAGATTCCTTAAACAATACTATAGAACCAAAAGACAAAAGCTAAAGGAACTTACCCCAGTTCGCTGTTGGTTTAAACCCCCACTAGTAGCTATTGCCAAGTACCGATCATTCTTAGTAATTGCTTTCGCATCTGCAACAAGCAATTATGTGACTAAGACTCAGGGATGATACTTAACTAACTATTAGTCCTAATTGCAAAACTTTGATTTCAAAGCAACTAAACACTAAAGAAGCAACAGAGTAAACTTACTTGGGAACTTGGTGCTTGCATTGCAACAACCGTAGAAAAACTCAGCGTTCGATGAACGCCATATATCACGATCTGATCTCACTCCACCTCTCTATCTCAATTTCAAAATCAAAGTTACAAACAGTTAAAACACAAAACCCATCAAGGGAGATGTAATAAAAATCCAAACTTTGCAACAGATAACATCAGATCAAAAATCACTAACAGGGACAGTAAAAGAAACAGTTGTGTTCTTGTCATCATTGGCTCTATAGTTAATCTGCTTCTGCAATCAAACACGAACAATGGCGTTTTAGAGAGAGAGAGATCCGATTCTTATGAAAAATCTCAAAAGTGGAGAGAGAGAGTACTGTAATGCGACGATCGGAATCATCAGGCGGCGGTGAGAAAACGGAGAGAAGAGCGAAGAAGAAGAGGAGAGCTCCTGAGACGGTGCAAATCAGAGGGAGAAGACGACGGAGACGGTTGTAGTATTTGTATCGCCGTCGCTGAAACGCCATGGAAAGGCTCTATACTCACGACGCTTTTGCCTTCGCCTCTACGACAGAGAGAGATTCGAGAAAAGGGTCGTCGTCTTCAATGGAGAAGAAAACAAAGTCTTTCTCTTTATAGAGAGAGAGAGAGAGAGAGAGAGAGAGAGAGAGAGAGAGAGAGAGAGAGAGAGAGTAAAGTCGTGAAGAAGATTCGAAATCAAAACATGTTTTTGTTTATTGTTTGTTTCTTTCCCTTTTGTGTTCACGACATATTCATCACCATTAACGATTGTTGTAAGAGACTCTTCCCTCTCTTGTTCAATCAAAGATTGATTTTTTATTTATCAGATAGAGAGAGATAATAAAGGTTGATTTTTTTCCTCTTGAGAAATGTTAATAATTTTGTTTTTGTTTTGTTTCGTTTCGGACAGATTTTATAGATTTCTGGACTTTGAAAGAAATAAGGCACCGTCTCCATCACTACGCTCTAATTAACAGTTTTGTCTAAATTTTTTTTTTTTAATGTTGGTGTTAATATTTTAATAAATTATTAGCTGGTTTTGTAATAGTCTTGCAAGTTATTCTATAAGTTGCTCTGTTTCGTTTTAATTGTTAATCTTCTAGTTTTTGCTTAGTGATATGGATGAGGACATTATTTGTTAAATATATGTAATGAATATAATCAAATAGTTAAGAGATAATGTTTAGCTTATTGAATACGTTGACAATTGAGCCAGCTACAAGCTTTTGTTTCTTTAATTCACTACTTGTAACTTTAAAAACCATCACTGTCTCTGCATTGTAAATAACCAAAAATGTTACTCTTTGCTTTAGCCTTTACATTTATATATCAGAGATTCTTTTTAATTTTTTGTAAAAAAAAAGAAGAATATTTGGAATTACTATTCCAGTTAATAGGTTTTGCGTGTAAGTGAGCAATAGCATGAACTGCTAAAGAAATCATACTCTTTTTGTCTGCCTTTTATGCTTAGTTTCCGTTTGCTTGGTCTTGTCACCATCCATGTGAATCAGATTTAGTGTGACCCGGTTTATGAATTTTGGATCCATACTCTTAAGTCTTAACCCATAACCGAAATATAATCAACGGTTTAAAATCATCTAACCAAGATCTTGTTTGGTTTAGGCCTTGACTTGATTATTACCAAGTGATACTTTCTTGTCACAGCTTACAAAGTTCAAGTTTTTATTTATTTCAGAAAGGTACACAACATGTGGTCATACACACAAGAAAAGACACAACCTGGTTTCGGTTTAACTTAGAAGCACACATGTTTTTGAACAATCAATTTACAAAACATATCAAAGAGTTTAAGTAGTTTCATAACTTGCTTCTTCTTTTCTTTGATAAGCTTCCCATGGCTTTAGCCTTGGCTCTCAGAACAAACTTTTGAACTTTACCGGTCGAAGTTTTAGGAAGATCCTCAAACACAATACTCCTCGGAGCCATGTAATGCGGAAGCCGGTCCCTGCAATAGCTTATAAGCTCTTCGGCATTGACCTCAGACCCGTCTTTAAGGTTCACAAACGCACAAGCAGTCTCACCCCAATACTCATCTGGCCTAGCAACTACAGCTGCTTCAAGAACACAAGGATGAGTGAACATAACCGATTCGACTTCTATCGAGCTAATATTTTCTCCACCAGAGATTATAATGTCTTTAGATCGGTCTTTCAGCTCAATGTATCCGTCGGGGTGTTGAACACCTAAGTCTCCACTCCAAAACCAGCCTCCTCTAAAAGCTTTTTCGGTTGCTTCAGGGTTCTTTAAGTAACCATTCATCACGGTGTTTCCCCTGAAGACAACTTCACCCATAGTCACACCATCAGCTGGCAAAGTTCTCATGGTTACGGGATCTTTCACAGCGATCTCTTCGATACCCAAATGATTCACGCCTTGCCTGGCTTTCATTTTCGCCTGTTCTTCTCTAGGCAAAGAGTCCCACTCAGGTTTCCATGTACAGACCGTGCCCGGTCCATAAGTTTCGGTTAACCCATAGGAATGAAACATAGAGAATCCAAGCTCTTCCATCTTGTAAATCACGTGAGCTGGTGGCGGTGCAGCACCGGTCATAAACGAAACCTTCCCTGGAAGCGGCTTCTTCTCAGACTCACGCGCATTAACGATCATATTCAAAATCGTAGGAGCGCCTCCCATGTGAGTCACTTTGTGTTGTGAAATGTTATCGAAGATACCCTTTGCGGTTATATTCCTCAAACATACATTAGTCCCACCAATGGCAGTAACACCCCACAACAAGCACCAGCCATTGCAATGAAACATTGGATTAGTCCAAAGATAAGTAGGCGACGAGTGAATCTCGTTGAGCAAAACCGAAGCCAAAGAATTCAAATAAGCACCTCTGTGACTATAAACAACACCTTTAGGGCTTGAAGTTGTGCCTGATGTGTAATTTAAAGTGATAGCATCACACTCATCTTTCGGCCTTTTCACTTCAAAATCAGATTTCCCCATAGACACAACATCTTCATATTCCATTATCAAACCCTTCTTCTCCTCTTCCTCTGTAGGGAGAGGCTCTCGGATCAAGACAAGAACCGGGACCTTATCGCCGTTCTTCGAAAGAATCTCGCAAGCTCCTTGAGCTACTGCGAGAAACTGTTGATCAGCAAATAGAACTTTTGTACAAGAGTGTCTAAGCAAAACAGCAACAAGAGCTGAATCGTGGCGAATGTTGAGTGTACACAGCAAAGCACCAGACATAGGAACAGCGAAATGCAACTCAACCATTGCTGGAACGTTAGGTGCCAACACTGAAACCTAAAATCATAAACCACATAGCAATTTCAAAATCTCAAAACAAGATCCACAAAATCGAGAATCAGATTCATAAGGCGGCTAAGTGAATAGCGAATTAGTGAAAGGAGGAGTAAATTTTGAGTTTCTGACCACATCTCCGGTGGAGATACCGAGCTGGGAGAGAGCGGAGGCGATTCTGACGCATCGGCCACGGGTTTGTCGCCACGTGTAAGTGACGGAGCCGTAGACGACGGAGATTCTATCGGCGTAGACGACGGCGGATCGATCAAGGAAGCTGATCGGAGTTAAAGGAACGTAGTTAGCCGGAGACTTGATAGTTCCCTCCATTTTTTCTCTTATCTTTTCTTCTTTGTTTCCTCAGGCAGAAAGTACTTTTTTTGGCTCACATGGATTTGTGATTATTATACTATACTACTCTCTGCTTATGAAGACATTAATTCTTACTGTTTTCTGATTTTCAAATAAGACAGGTCATTAAACATATGTAAACTGCACATGTTTAGAGGTAACTTTTGCTAACTTCCAATACCTAACTGAAATGTGTAAACTATTAAGACATTGTCAGGCAAGTAGAGACAAAGCCTGACAAAGAGCTCGTGAAGTTAGGTTTAGGTTTCAGGAAAAAATGAATTATTAAATACACTATCATGTAAGTTAGCTCAAGAGAAGCCAGAGACTTGAAGAAAGGCTCCTCCAATGTAACAACGTCTATCAATAATTCAACTCTTTTAAGTCTTTGAAAGATGCAACAAAGCAACTCTTTTAAGTGAGGCTAAAGTGATATTTCAAAAAGACAAGATCAGAGTTCAAGTGTTTAGAGAGAGTCTCATACGTTGTTGAGTTTCTTGGTGGAAATTAAGTAGTGAGTAGAAGATAGACGAGGCCTTTAAGATATTCCACTATTTCAGATCCTCCCAGTTTCGAAGTTCCGTAGACTCTATCCACAAAAGTTATTGGTACCTGAAGATGAATACAAGCACCAGAGAACCAAGGATATTGAATCACATATAGCTTATAAGGAGGAATTGAAATCACAAGTGGATTTATATATAAGGAGAGACCTCTTCGATATGGTATCCTTTCCTCGTAGCACGAACAATCATCTCCATCTGAAAGACATACCCTTTACTCACACATGAGCTAATCACATCTTCAAGCACCGACTTCTTGTATAGCCTTTCAAATAAAAAGATGTGGAGGTAAGTCACAAAAACTATGATATGATTCAGCAAACACATACAAGTTAGTTGAGTTTTACCGGAATGATCCGGTTAAATCAGAAACACCAGGCCATAAAAGAGTTTGAGCTAGCACGTTAGCTCCTCTGCTTGTGAGTTTCCGCATAAGATTCCACCCGTGTACACCACCGCCTTTTACATATCGAGTACCGGTTACTATACTTGCATTTGTCTCTAACTGTTTCCTATATGATAACAAAAAGAGTCAAAAGAAGTACTTTGGCTGCACAAGAGAGACGTGTTTGAGTACTTTGTTAAACTAGAAAGAGATCAACAGACTCTTGTTTTTTCTTACTTGATGAAACTTGGTAAGTACTTTGGCTGCACAAGAGAGAAGTGTCTGAGTTAGCTCAACAGTTAAGACAAGTAAACAAGAAAACTCAAATGTTGGTTCTTACATGATGTGAAAGATCAGCATCCATGATGACGATGAAATCACCAGAAGCATGCTTCAAACCATGGATATATGCAGTTCCTAAACCAAGCTTTTTGGCTCTAGCTCTTAAAAGCTGCATCATAAAAAAAAATAAACAAACACATAGTTCAACTAAACCGAAGAATGCTAAAGGGAAATACCCGATAATTAACATATCCAGGTCCTAACTCATCTTTGTACTCACAATGCGGTCTTCGCCATACAATTGCTGAAGCTGCTTGACAATATCTTGTGTGCCATCAGGGCTCCCATCATCCACAACAATTATCTCAAAATCAACATCCCTAACATCATACAAAGTGGACAAACCAAATCATTTTTTTCTTCTTTTTCTTTAGTTTTCGGCATTGGTATAAACTCTAAATCAACTATTGACAGAAGAGTTTACTAAACAAGTGTGGTCTATAAAAAAAACATCAAAACCACTTCTATACTGTTTGATACATCATAAACCTAATTCACTAGCTCATGCACATAAAACAACAATCATGAACTCAGGATCTGCAAAACCAAAGTTCGTAACTTTTCAGAGATCCACTAATTCTGATACTTTCCTCGAAAACCAAATCTGATCAGCAATACACACTATACAATCCATCTCGAAAACGATTCCGAATCAAACGTGGAAAAGAAAGAGAGAAAAAGAAGCAAATGTTGATTTTACCGTAGATGCTTGAAAATAAGGTAAACGATAAGAGCTATGTTAAGGCGCTCGTTGTATGTAGGAACGATTATGCTATACTTGTGCTTTTTCTCTCCTTTCGTCTCCTTCTCTTCCGCCATAGCCACCCTTTGCTCCGATCAAAAACCCAAATCAATATCAATAATCTCTCTTTCCTTCGTCTATATAAACATAAGGACTAATAAACAGTTTTACTAAAATACAGGGACTAAAAAGCAATTTTGACATATGGGCCTTATATATTTAATAAGCCCAATATAAAGCCCAATAAAATCAGTAAAGCTTTATAAAATCTAAACAAATCGTTCTCTAACATCAGAATCGTTCTTCTTCTTCCTTCCTTTCTTTCCGCCAATTTCTCTTTTCTAGGTTGCAGAGTAAGAGCGGAAAGGGGTTTCAATTAGGGTTTCTGCGAAGAAGATGAGCCGGAGTTTGGGAATACCGGTGAAGCTACTTCACGAGGCGTCCGGTCATATAGTGACGGTGGAGCTAAAAAGCGGCGAGCTTTACAGAGGAAGCTTGATCGAGTGTGAGGATAACTGGAACTGCCAGCTCGAGGACATTACTTATACTGCTAAGGTAAATCTATTAAGATTTGATTCTGAATCATGGGTTTTTCGTTTCTCGTCCGTTGTTTGATGTTATAACTGTGGAAACCCTAGATTTGGTAAAGCTTAAGTGATTTTTCTTATAGAACTTAATGGGTTCTCTTGTTGTTTGTGTTTAAGGATGGTAAGGTATCACAGCTTGAGCATGTTTTCATTAGAGGCAGCAAAGTCAGGTGCTTTATAACAAACACTTGTTTTTTCTTTTACTTGTGCTTGTTTCATTTAGTATGTAGTGTTCATGGGATCGATTTTTCAAGGATGAGTAGTGATTGACCTGTGGAGAGATCTTGACAGGTTTTTGGTCATACCGGACATTCTCAAGCATGCTCCAATGTTCAAGCGCTTAGATGCTAGAATCAAGGTATATTCTTGCTTTCTCAACCCTGGATTCAGAGTGATGTTAAGAGTCTCTATGTATATTCTCATTGTACTTGCTTATTCGATGCAGGGAAAGAGCTCATCTATTGGTGTTGGCAGAGGTAGAGCTGCTATGCGAGGGAAAGTAAGCTCTCTCTCTCTCTCTCTCTCTGCAATTTGTTGGCCTTAATACTTGTTTCTTCTTTGTCACAACTAATTGTTTGATCCTTAAATCTCTATGATATATTCGTAAAGGCTCCGTCTACTGGTCGTGGAACTGGAGGAAGGGGAGCGGTACCACCTGTGAGGAGATGATTGAGTTTGCGCTTAAGACATAAGCTTCGATTCTGAGACAAAGCCAGCCTCTCCTGCATCTGTTATTTGTTGCTTTAAGGTTCACTGTCAAAACCAATGTTCTTCTCTAACAAGGAGGCAGACAATATATAATGAGAGATATGTCTAGATTGCAACTACTACTAGTTCTGTATTTTCGGGTACTAATATGCTTTAAACATTATTAAGTTTTCGTTATTATGATATGATTTTGCCAAGAACACAAGAAAGTACAATAAAGTGACTAAATCTGTGAGACATGCTTTGGAATAAGGAGGCTTATAACATTTTAAATTATAGTTTCTGAGCTTCCTCGTTATCTTGCAGTTTCTTTTGCTCTTCGTCTTGTACATCTTTAGGTTTCTTGCTCGTGGACTGCTGGTACATGACACCACTAAACATACAGATCAAGAGACCCAAAGTTCCAATGAAGGATGCGTGTTTATCCCATACAACCAAGTTGATCACTACCGTCAACAGTTTGTTCACCACACCAAGAACAGTAAACCCGGTAGCTGAAATCCCTCGGCGACATGAGAAACCGAAGAAAGAGATAGCTAAACCGAACAAACAAGACAACCCCACAGGTAAAAGCACAGGGAAAGTGTACCAATCAGGCTTATCATTAGCCTCATGCCTCAGTTTTTGAAACTCTCCCATTATGAGCAGCTCAAGTGGGAACAAAAGTAGAGCTTCAAAGTTATTGTAGAGCACAAGACCCCAAGTGTTTAACCCTATGGTCGTAACAACATGCTTGATGTATACAAGATCTATAGACATGCTGACAAGGTAAGCAACAGCCCAGCTATAAGCTGTGACTGTGAACTGATAATCAGTGAGCACATATATCAAGCTCCCTCCAAGAATGGTAGCAAGACATAACCATGTTTTGAGTGATGGCCATGGCTGTTTCAAGAAAAGGGTCTCTCCAATGGCTACAAAGATGGGAACAGCCGAGCGGAACACGATGAAAGTGTCGACATTAGAGTGAAGCAGAAGCTCACTGTTGGTGAAAAGTGACAAGTAGAACATGATAGCTGCAGGGAGAAACCTCCACATGGTCAAAAGATCAAGAGGATCGTGTTCGATAAGCTTTAACTGGCCACAGAGTAAGACACCGAAAGTACTTGTTAAGTATTGAAGAGCGGTTAGTGCACCGGGGTAAGGGAATTTCATGATGGCCCATTTGTTGATGATTGAGAGAAGAGAAGCTGAGAGGCAGTAGCCAGTAGCTATACCATACACAGAGGCTTGATGAAGCAGAACATTGTGCCAAGGCTTTGTTACTGAAACACTATGAATCTCTCCTTGTGTGTTCTTTACACTGGATCCTAAGTTTCTCACTCGGTTACTCATCGGATCAGAGAGAGAAACGAAGCTAATGAGATGCTACTTTGTTGAAGCCAAATTGGACTTAAATCAGTAGAATATGTGAAATGAGACAAAGAAACACTACAAGAACTGTGTCACCTTTCACTTGCCAAATTTCACATTGTGTTTTTTAGTTAGTTTCTGTTTATTCATGTTTGGTTACAAGTTTACAACACAATGCGTTTGAGGAACTAATAAAGTCAACAATCAATACGTGGGTTTTTTTGCTTTGGACAGATTCACCAAATCTTTTAAAGATTCAATTTATTATACAAGAAAGAAGAACGCAATGTTTAGTAGTGATTTTGACTGCATATGTAACCTTTATAAGGGCTTCTTTGTGGCCCAAAAATGTATTTGGACATGTAATTTGCTTTAATTGCACATAACGATAAAATGCATCTTCTAAGGTTTGATGTGTATAATGCAATTGTATAATTTCGTGGGCCTTGGTATGTACTTTGTAGGCCTGCCTATAAATATACACTAGGATTTAACCCGTGGTGTACCCCGGGTTTATGTTTTTTATAAATAACTAGGATTTAACCCGTGGTGTACCACGGGTTTATGTTTTTTATAAATAATTTTATATATATACAGTTAATTTAGAAGTTTGTAATATTTTTTCTGATTTTGTAAAATAAATAAAAATATTCGAATTTCTAAAAAGAGTATTTTGTTCTTTTATTGTTTATGCAAATAAATATAGAGAAATTCACAAAACTACACCCTTTCAATCATTCATTCACAAAACTACACCTAATTCAATATTTTCACAAATTTATACCCTTTCAAAATTTTAAAAGCTTGATTTACCCTTTTAAAAATTACCAAAATTAAAATATTTTTATTTGTGTTCGCTAATTAGTGTTTAAAAATAGTATTAAGGAGTATGATTGTGTGAATAGGGTTTATTTGAATTTAATTTTGAGTGTTTAGGTGTAGTTTTGTGAAATATTTTTGAAATGGTGTAGTTTTGTGAAATGTAATTCAAATGGTGTAGTTTTGTGATTCTCCCATAAATATATAATGAGAATTATATTTTATATAGCAAAATCTTAATATAATTTGTAAGTGTGTTTATTCCAAACTATTATAAACTATAAAAATTAGGGATGGACAAAACTTCCCGATCCGAAATACCGAACCCAAACCAAACCGAAATCCTCAAATCAATACCGATTCTAAAAACAAATAACTCGAATGTATAGGGAAATTTACTACCATAATACCCGAAATCGAATCTGAACCGAACTCAATTTTGTAGAACTAAACTAAACTACTCTAACTACCCAAAAATTATTTAAAATAATAATAGTTATAATTATATTTGAAGTACATAATTGGAACCAAACCGAAATTAAAGAACCGAAACCGTTCCAAAAATAAATAACCCGAACGAATTGAGAAATTTACTACCTGAAAACCCGAAGCCAAAACAAATTTCTAGATTTGAACCCGAATTACCCGAAATTTGTTTATGATAAAGTTTAATCATTATTTTCAAACTTCTTGTCATTTATCTAGAATTTTTCTAAACCGAACCCGTTAATAAATAATTGTTATGCTAGTGTTAATTGATTTAAATAAATTTTATCTATGTTCAATATAGATGTTTATTAACATCTAAAATATTAATATAAATAGAAAATTATAATATGGACAATGATTATATATAAAAACTAAACTATATACTTTTTAAAAAATATTTATATTCTGAATTTTTTTATAGACCTCCGTAAGAAAAATAAAAAGATTATATCAAAAATATCATAAATATGAAATTAGTGGTTGATTTTATGTTAAAATCGGTTTTATTGTTTTTGTTGATATTTAAGTCAATTTTAAAAAGTATATATATATAGAATGAGATATGTTTGTGTGTAAGTTTCACATAACTCTTTAAGTGAGTTTAAAACCAATGACATAGTATGTAGTTAAGTGAGTTTTTTTGGAAAAGTTCATCAAAGTACTTCAAAAATAATAATAATATATATATTTTTATTATATATTTCGTATAGCAAAAATTTAATATAATTTATAAGTTGATTAGACCAATAATTTATTATTTATTATATTTAAGATTCGAAAATACCCGAATTCAAAATACAAACCGAATCAAAATACACAAATCATATTATGCGATTTACCCAAATTTATTTAAAATTATAATTATTTTGATTATATATATATAAATAATTGTTGTAAACATATTCTAAATATGTAATAGATTTAAATTTTAGTAGAATTGCAATTTCTTCTTTTTTGTTTATAATCGAACCGGAAATCAAACTCGTTAACAAACTATTTTGTTTTTTATTGTTTGATATTTTTAACAAAAAAAATTTCAAATCGTTTTTAAATTCTTAATAATATTAATTAAACATGTTTGTTTTGATTTAAATAAAATTTTAATGGTAGTTTTTATAAAAAAAACTATGTAATAATGTATTTATGTGAATTACATATGTTTATTTTGTTTTTCAAATATTTTTTACATAATTTCTTTAATATTTTTTATTTATTTTTGGAGAGAATTATAATATTTCCTTATTTGATTTTTCGTAATTAAATGTTCAAAAATATTTCCTTTTATGCCCAATGGCATAATGTGTAATTTAGTGTGATTTTTTGGAAAATTTCAAATTAGTACTTCAAAAATACTAATATAGATTTTATATATATACAGTTAATTTAGAAGTTTGTAATATTTTTTCTGATTTTGTAAAATAAATAAAAATATTCAGAATTTCTAAAGAGTATTTTGTTCTTTTATTGTTTATGCAAATAAATATAGAGAAATTCACAAAACTACACCCTATCAATCATTCCTTCACAAAACTACACCTAATTCAATATTTTCACAAATTTACACCCTTTCAAAATTTTAAAAGCTTGATTTACCCTTTTCAAAATTACCAAAATTAAAATATTTTCATTTGTGTTCGCTAATTAGTGTTTAGAAATAGTATTAAGGGGTATGATTGTGTGGATAGAGTTTATTTGAATTTAATTTTGAGTGTTTAGGTGTAGTTTTGTGAAATATTTTTGAAATGGTGTAGTTCATGTGAAATGTAATTCAAATGGTGTAGTTTTGTGATTCTCCCATAAATATATAATGAGAATTATATTTTATATAGCAAAATCTTAATATAATTTGTAAGTGTGTTTATTCCAAACTATTATAAACTATAAAAATTAGGGAAGGGCAAAACTTTCGGATCCGAAATACCGAACCCAAACCAAACCGAAATCCCCAAATCAATACCGATTCTAAAAACAAATAACTCGAATGTATAGGAAAATTTACTACCATAATACCCGAAATCGAATCTGAACTGAACTCAATTTTGTAGAACTAAACTAAACTACTCTAACTACCCAAAAATTATTTAAAATAATAATAGTTATAATTATATTTGAAGTACATAATTGGAACCAAACCGAAATTAAAGAACTGAAACCGTTTCAAAAATAAATAACCCGAACGAATTGAGAAATTTACTACCTGAAAACCCGAAGCCAAAACAAATTTCTAGATTTGAACCCGAATAAACCGAAATTTGTTTATGATAAAGTTTAATCATTATTTTCAAACTTCTTGTCATTTATCTAGAATTTTTCTAGAAACTGAACCCGTTAATAAATAATTGTTATGCTAGTGTTAATTGATTTAAACAAATTTTATCTATGTTCAATATAGATGTTTATTAACATCTAAAATATTAATATAAATAGAAAATTATAATATGGACAATGAATATATATAAAAACTAAACTATATACTTTTTAAAAAATATTTATATTCTGAAAATTTTTATAGACCTCCGTAAGAAAAATAAAAAGATTATATCAAAAATATCATAAATATGAAATTAGTGGTTGATTTTATGTTAAAATCGGTTTTATTGTTTTTGTTGATATTTAAGTCAATTTTAAAAAAGTATATATATAGAATGAGATATGTTTGTGTGTAAGTTTCACATAACTCTTTAAGTGAGTTTAAAACCAATGACATAGTATGTAGTTAAGTTAGTTTTTTTGGAAACGTTCAAAAAGTACTTCAAAAATAATAATATATATATTTATTATATATTTCGTATAATTTATAAGTTGATTAGACCAATAATTTATTATTTATTATATTTAGTATTCGAAAATACCCGAATTCAAAATACAAACCGAATCAAAATACACAAATCATATTATGCGATTTACCCAAATTTATTTAAAATTATAATTATTTTGATTATATATATATAAATAATTGTCGTAAACATATTCTAAATATGTAATATAAGATTTAAATTTTAGTAGAATTGCAATTTCTTCTTTTTTGTTTATAATCGAACCGGAAATCAAACTCGTTAACAAACTATTTTGTTTTTTATTGTTTGATATTTTTAACAAAAAAATTTCAAATCGTTTTTAAATTCTTAATAATATTAATTAAACATGTTTGTTTTGATTTAAATAAAATTTTAATGGTAGTTTTTATAAAAAAACTATGTAATAATATATTTATGTGAATTACATATGTTTATTTTGTTTTTCAAATTTTTTTACATAATTTCTTTCATATTTTTTATTTATTTTTGGAGAGAATTATAATATTTCCTTATTTGATTTTTCGTAATTAAATGTTCAAAAATATTTCCTTTTATGCCCAATGGCATAATGTGTAATTTAGTGTGATTTTTTGGAAAATTTCAAATTAGTACTTCAAAAATACTAATATAGATATCATCATAAATAATAACGTCTTCGGAAGCAAAACAAATGTATTAGAGGTTTTATACATAATAATAACCAAGACGTGCAATAAAATATTATCACAATTATTTGACCTTGGAATTAGTGATTCGGCCGCGCTATATTATCATTCTTTACCCTTAATGATCTTACTTTTTTGTATTAAATTAATTTATATTTTTAGTACGTTTCATATTTTAATTATCTTATGAAAAAGAGATTCTATTCGACCGTATAATAATCTATAAAATTGTATAATAGGAATCTTCTTTTGTATTTCCAAAGTTTTACCTTCACTGGTTACCGCTAATTTTTGTTGTTATAATAAAATGCAGAAATATTTTGCTGTTTTGTGAAATAAACTATATGCGATTTATAAAGTAGGGCAAGACGATTCCAATTAAACCTTTGTGACTCGAATCTCAACACCTAAAACGAATTAAGTATTCAAGAAAACATGTTGATGTGCCCATGACTTAATTATTTTTGGCCTATGTGGTCATTATTTTAGCCTAAGTATAATATGGTATAGAAAATATAAGTTTTCCCAACGCCAATGAGTTGACGAAAACGTTTTAAGGCATTTTGCGACTTATCATTCTTAAAGATATACTCCCTCGGTCTCATTTTGATTGAAGTTTTGAAGGATTTTTTATGTTTTAATTTATTTGATGTTGTTTAAATTTCTATGCAGAAATTAAATGCATTTAACTTTTTTGACCAATTGAGTTATTTCATATATTTTTTTATTGGTTGATTTTGTTTTATCTAATGAAGTTTTGATGATAAAAATAAATATCTTAAATAACGTGCAAAACTCCAAAACTTCAATTAAAATGGGACAGAGGGAGTATATTAATATCTCTTTGTTTTTGTTTACGGAGGAGCTCTATGTATCCTTATTCGATTAGAGAATATAAGTTGACTATATTTAAACTACAATATGAAATTTAGATGATTAAATCATAACTACTTGTCCTATCTGAATATTTCCTAACTTGAAATAGACGAGAAACTCAACGAATAAAATAAATAATACTGTATATGGAAGATAAATAGTAAATTATAGAAAGCACATGTAGCTATTAATTTTTTTTTTTATATAGCAACATGTAGCTAATTAATTTATAGCTATGGCAAATATATACATGTAATAACTTGCGCTATTATCCTATATGAGTGAGTATAATTAGATTATAGATAGTAACACTTATTAGATGGTAACATTTACGTATCCCTTATATAGGTTCCATATATAAACTACTTTTTGTGAAATAAAATGAAAAATTTATCAAATGACTATTTAAGCATTTTTATCTTTTTGTGAGAAGGGTTGGTTCGAACTTTCACTTATTCAACTATGAAATAGAAAATATATTAATCAATGGGTTTGTCTAACAAAAAGTTAAATAGTTTTCTATTATATTTCAGCAAAGGCAGCATCTACTCACGAGGCTAAAATGTTATTGGTTTCACAATACTCTCCCACTATGTTAGAAACTTTTGTTTTTACTAATCAATTTTTATATTGTCATGTTGATTAGAAAAAAATAATTATTCTTTTAACATATAGTTGATCAAGGAAGAACTTTCTCCCCCACTTGTTTTTATTTTTTTCTACTTTTTAACTTTTCCACGCAAGCCTATAACAGTATAACATTATAAATATGTCATTTTGGATTATTTGATTTTAAGGTTAAAATAACTAAATCAAGCTATTTCAATGGACAAATTTAAACATTAACAAACGTTAATTTGTACACAAATAGCAACAAGGGTCTAAAAGTGGAAAATGATTTGCCTTTGTCATCACTATAATAAATTGTTGAAGAATCATTCCCCAAATATTAACTTTTTTGAATAAATTGACAAATTCATGTATGTAATATTTTTTTTCAAAAATATTTAGGATCGTATTCTACCACTGATTATATTATCATATTTTACCTTTAGTCAACGGATAAAAAAAAGGTTTAATATTTGTAAGTTTTTAACTATATTCCACTAATAGTTAGGTCAAATATATACACATACATGAACCTTTATATATGTTCCAAATAGAATCCTTTTTTTTATAATATGATTATTGGGTTAATTACTAAATTATGTGTGACACAAGACATGTTATGGCTCTTTTGTTTATTTCTCCCTCTCTCTCTCTCTCTCTCTCTCTTTGAGTAAAAAACCCAAGCAGCCTGGAACAGAGAGAGAGAGATGTTCTGTAATGTGATATTTATAATCAAAACAAAACAGAGGAGAAAACGATCCACAAATATTCATCTATATATTTATTTTTAATTAAATGTATTGTTTTTATCTTCCGTAAAGAAACGTACTTCTTCTTCGTTCAGAGACATACCCATCATACATCTTTTAACAATTTTCTTTTCTCTCTGTCCTGTAAGTTTTTCTTCTTTTCTGAAACTTGAAAGGTTTGATTTTTCACTAAGAAAGAAGCTGATTTGCATAAAATCAATACCTTTTTGATCTATAAATGATAAAAGAGTATTGTTTGTTTGACCAGCAGCTTGTAGGAATCAAACAAAAGCTTTGTCTTTTGTTATTGTTGTCTATTGTAGATTCTTTATTCTGTCACCATGGATTAGGACTTAGGCAATGTTTTGTGCTTAATTCATTTTTCCTAAACAGAAACTGGATCCCTACTATTGAAAGTAAACTATGCTTGTGTGCTAAACCAGAAAAGCAAGTTCCATAGCAATGGAAGATAGTTTTCTTCAATCTGATAACACTGTTATGGAATCCGAGTTCATGGATGGATTGTTACTTGATGGTTGCTGGTTAGAGACAACAGACGGATCTGAGTTTCTTAACTCAACTTCTTCTGTTAGCCCCTTTGATCATCCATCTTCTTTCATGTGGTCTCCAAGTCAAGACACATCAGGAGTAGTATCTCAGATATACGGTCAGGATTGCGCAGAAAGATCGGGTCTTGATGAGTTTCAATGGAACAAAAGATGGTGGATTGGACCAGGAGGTGGTGGTGGTCCATCTGTTACTGAGAGATTGGTTCAAGCTGTTGAACACGTTAAAGATTACACAACTGAGAGAGGCTCACTTATACAGTTATGGGTTCCTGTTAACAGAGGCGGTAAACGAGTTTTGACCACAAAGGAACAACCTTTTAGTCATGATCCCATGTGTCCAAGGCTTGCAAACTATAGAGAGATCTCGGTGAACTATCACTTCTCTGCCGAGCAAGATGATTCCAAGGACTTGGCTGGTTTGCCTGGAAGGGTTTTCTTGGGGAAGCTTCCTGAGTGGACTCCTGATGTTCGGTTTTTCAGGAGCGAGGAGTATCCGAGAGTCCAGCACGCTCAGGACTGCGATGTGCGTGGGACTCTGGCTATTCCGGTGTTTGAGCAAGGTAGTAAGATATGTTTGGGTGTCATTGAAGTTGTAATGACCACAGAGATGGTTAAATTGAGACCTGAGCTTGAAAGCATCTGCAGAGCACTTCAGGTTTGTGTCTTTCTCTAAAAAATTTCAGATTTTGTTGTTGAAATAGTTTTTTCTGAGAAATGTGTTTCCTTCTTGCAGGCCGTTGATCTTAGAAGCAGTGAAGTTCCGATTACTTCTTCTCTAGAGGTAATCAAAGAAAGTGCATAAGCTCTTTATGTTTCGTTTTTTGGTATAAACCAGGATTGTTTCTTCTTTATTCAGGGATGTGACTTATCCTACAAAGCTGCATTACCCGAAATCCGAAACCTCTTAAGATGTGCTTGTGAGACGCATAAACTACCTTTAGCTCAGACTTGGGTCTCTTGTCTCCAGCAAAGCAAAAGCGGGTGCCGTCACAACGATGATAACTACATCCATTGTCTATCAACCGTTGATGATGCTTGCTATGTTGGTGATCCAACTGTCCGTGAGTTCCATGAAGCTTGCTCTGAGCACCACCTCTTGAAAGGCCAAGGAGTTGCAGGGCAAGCCTTTTTAACCAATGGACCTTGCTTTTCGTCTGATGTCTCTAACTACAAGAAATCCGAGTACCCTCTCTCTCACCACGCTAATATGTTTGGCTTACATGGTGCTGTTGCAATCCGCCTGCGATGCATCCACACAGGCTCAGTTGATTTCGTCTTGGAGTTCTTTTTGCCCAAAGACTGCAATGATCTGGAAGAACAGAGAAAAGTGTTGAATGCTCTTTCGATTATTATGGCTCATGTCCCAAGAAGCTTAAGGACTGTTACAGATAAAGAACTAGAAGAAGAGAGTGAAGTGGTAGAAAAGGAAGAGATAGTAACGCCAAAGGTAGAGAACACTTCCGAACAACATTCTCTCCACGGTGATTCCTCATGGAGTGCTTCTCTTGAAGGAATCCAACAAATTGATAGTAGTAATACTCAGAATCTTGGATTAGTATTTGATAGAGGGGACAAGCCAAGTGATGGGTTTGGCTTGAAGAGAGGTTTTGACTACACCAAAGATTCTAATATCAATGAGTCCAGCACTTTTTTTGATGGAGGTTTCAGTGGGATGGCAGAGAAAAAGCGTACAAAAGCAGATAAAACCATAACTTTGGATGTTCTTCGACAGTATTTCTCTGGAAGTTTGAAAGATGCAGCCAAGAATATCGGTGGTAAGCATCATTTTTCTATCTTAATCGGTTCAATTGATCGAGAAGTCCTAACATTGATCTCTTCTTTATGTCTCTTTCTTGTCAGTTTGTCCCACGACGTTGAAAAGAATATGCAGGCAGCATGGGATACAGAGATGGCCTTCGAGAAAGATCAAGAAAGTGGGACATTCTCTGCAGAAGATTCAACGAGTGATTGATTCGGTTGAAGGCGTTTCAGGTCCTCTTCCTATAGGCTCCTTCTACGCGAATTTCCCCAGTTTAGCCTCACACGAACCATCACAACAAGCCAAGACTTCGCCTCCTCCTCCATCGTCATTGCACCTTGCAAAGTCCCCTGTTTCATCGTACAGTCGCAGCTCAAGCTCTAGCCAATGTTGCTCCAGCGAAACCCAACTAAACAGCGGCGCAACACCTGATCCTTCTCAAGCTGATGTAAGAGGTATATTCAAGAAGACAAGCAGCGAGCTAGAGCTTCAAAGTTCGAGCCTTGACGAAACAGTAATGACACTTTCTAGTTTAGAAAACATACCTCAAGGCACCCACTTGGTATCATCATCTCAAGGTAATGATCTTCTGAGGATTAAAGTTAGCTATGGAGAAGAAAATATTAGGTTCCGGATGCAAAATTCGCGGAGGTTAACAGATCTTTTGTGGGAGATCGGAAAGCGGTTTAGCATAGATGATATGAACATGTATGATCTAAAGTACTTAGACGAAGACAATGAGTGGGTTTTGTTGACTTGCGACGAAGATGTAGAAGAGTGTGTAGATGTTTGCAGAACTACACCGAGTCATACCATTAAGCTTCTGCTTCAGGTTTCTTCTCACCATTTCCCTGAACACTCTTCAGCTACAAGATACAACACTTTATGGCACTAAAGAAGTGTTTTTTAGGACATAACAGTAAAGATTACACCGTTTTGTGTTTTGTTATAATTGTTAATATAGTTCTGTTTTTGGAAACATTGTTAGGAGGTGCATTGTGTTTTGTTTTTAAAAACACACCAGAGAGAGAACATGTAAAGATCCTCTCTTCCTGAGAATTTTAAGTATTCTGGCTTTTAAGTTTTCAAAATGTAGATCTTAAAATAAAAGAAATAGATTGTTTCCACATATACATCATACTAAGAAAGAAAGAACAAAACATTTTTACAGAACACCAAACTCAAATTCTTATAAAGCTCAAGACATTATCAGTTTTTTCTTGTTCGTGTCTCTATGAGTCTCGTCGCGGCGTTCTTCTAACCTCAGGTGACGTCGAGGAGACGTTTCGAGCTTCATGAGACTGACTCTGTACCGCTAAGTACTCAAGTGCAACCACTATGTCACCTATAAACGGTCGATAATGAGCTTCTTCGTTCAAACACATTGCGATGATTGCAATCGCGTAGTTTAAACAACGTCTTGGGTACTTTCCTCGCAGTGACGGGTCCACTAAATGTCCAAACTTCTTCTGATCCTTGAGGTATGACCGCGACTGCAATGCACAAGACAAGCAAACATCAGTTAAACCAAGAGTAAGACTTTCAAAATTCTGGTTTAATCCGGTTACTTACCCAAGCTACAAGATTTTGCTCTCCTTGCTTTTGACTCGAATCAATAGCTTTTCTACCAGTAATCAGCTCAAGCAACACTACACCAAAGCAGTATATATCTGATTTAACGGTTAGTTTCCCGCTCATCGCGTATTCGGGAGCACAGTAACCGTAAGTTCCCATGACGCGGGTCGATACATGAGTCCGGTCTCCTACAGGACCGAGTTTGGCTAGTCCGAAATCAGAGAGCTTTGGATGGAACTCTTTGTCTAGTAATATGTTTGCTGATTTCAAATCGCGGTAAATAACTGGCGGATTCGCCGTGCAGTGAAGATACTCTATTCCTCTAGCCGCACCAACCGCTATTTTCATCCTTGTGTTCCAGCTTAATTGCTCTTTGTTTGACTCAACATCTGAACAATTCAAACACAAGAGTGAACAACATAACCCTTGAGAAGACCAAAGAGAGAGTGTTTTAAGTAAACTAACCAAAGAGGTGATCTTCTAAGCTTCCCATAGGCATATACTCATAGACAAGAAGTCTTTGATCACCAGAAGTGCAATAACCAATCAATGTAACGAGATTCGGATGATGAAACAAGCTAAGCATAAGCACTTCTACTATGAATTCTCTGTTCCCTTGAAGCCCATCTGGATTCAATTGCTTAATAGCCACCACCTGCTTTCCATCACAATCAAGTCAAAATCTCATACAAAAACAGAGTTTACTTTAAAGGGTTTTGAGTAAGATTCATAAAGGATCTGACTTGTCCTGAATCAAGACGGCCTTTGTAAACTCTACCAAAGCCACCTTCTCCGATCAAATTCACTTCACGGAAGTTTCTTGTAGCTGCGGCTAACTCCTTGAACGTGAAGCTTCTTGCTCCTCCACCAGGTTTCGGACTGTTCACCTTTCCGTTCACTGTTCAGATTCCGACAAGATGGAATTAACTCAGAAAATGTCTGAAGAAAAAACATAACGATTTGAATTTTTTTTTTTTTTAAAGAGAGTTACCTAAAATACCAGAAATTGACTCTGTTCCTGTTGTATCACTTCCGTGTACTGAAACCCACAAAATCATAAGATAATACATTATGATAAAAATTGAAACTTTATGGTAAAAATCGAAACTTTATGGTAAAAATCGAAACTTTATGGTAAAAATTGAAACTTTATGGAATTTAGAGAGAAACAGAACTTGAAGAATCGGTTGGGTTGCAACGAGCAGTATCAATGTCGACTCTTGTGTCTTTGATTCGAGGATTTAAACAAGAGAAGCAACTCATTCTTCTTCTTCTTTATCTTTCTCTCTCTCTCTTCAAGACTATAACAATGGTGAAAGGACAAGAGATTCAGATACGGAGCTGGTTTCACAAACCAAGCTCCTTAAGAATATCCAAGACCAGACACAAAAGCCTTGACAAGAAAACACACCTAGGATTCGGATATAGTTTTTTTTTTTTTTTTGTCAAGCAAGATTCGGATATAGTTATGAAACTATTTTAAAAGGTTTAAAAAAGAGATTTGATTTTTTTTCTTTTTCTGTGTTTCAATAATTCCAGAAAACAAAAGAACAAAACTTTTTTTTATTAACTATTAAAACCTCCCACCATAGAAGATCCGAATCGGCGATAGATTGCAGGAAGAGAGAGAGAATAATAATAAAATAAAATACTAATACAAAAAAAAACTGTATAGTTACTAAAATTATATAAATTCCATCTAATCGTGACAAAAAATGACAAGGATATTTTTTTGTTACAAGAAAAAATATTTTTAAAAAATAAGAGAAAATCACGGAATGTTACAACAGCTTTTAGTTTTGGTTCTTCTTCTTCCTTCTGTATATTTTTTATTTATTAATTTATTTATTTTTAATCTATTTTTGTTTGTTGGAGCTACTAAAATTTAAGTGATAAAAGACGACGAGCTAAGACCATCATTATCAATGTTCATTAAGGAAGATGCTTAGTAATTTATTTGTAATTTGTTATAATTATTTTTTGAGCTAAGAAACTAAAATTCCTTAGTATTTTTTCTAGCAATTATTGATGTTCCTTAGTTGAAAAAACCCCAAATCAAAAATTGAAAAAACCCAAAATCAAAAATTGAAAAAAATTCCAAATTAAGAGACGGAAACCTAAATTAGCATATATCGACCAAAATCGATCCAAATCAAATACTCACCGAGGTAGATTTAGATGCAATCGTCGACAGTATCTGCTCACAAAGAAAGAAATTGAAGTCTTAAAGACCAAAAAATCTCTCTGACACGACGACGACGCTTCTTAGGCTCGGAGGCTGGGGCGGAGGTAGCTCTCTGACACAACGACGCTTCTTAGGTTCGGGGGCTGGGGCGGAGGTGGCTTGCTGTTTCTGAACCATGGATTCGCCGGCGAGTGAAAACGATTTTTGAGGAGGGAAGAGAGTGGAGACGAAAGCGGGAAAATTGGAGGGTTAATAGAAGAAGAAAATGTGTCCACGTGTCTTCCACGTGTCAGACACGTGTGTGATGCTTAGGATAATCAAAGTTCCCCAAATAAGAATCAACTCTTACTTTAAACCTATTATTTTTAATTTCTTTTATTCCTAAGTACCTCTATTTTTTCTTAAGCACCACCAATAATGGTGGTCTAAGCTTCGTTTTGTTCTTTTCCAACTAGGACCCATTAATCATTAAAAAAAAAGATTAAAATTTTCAAAAATATCTCATTTATCTTCTTTTAAAAAAAAATTAAATTAATTTCCCCCAAAAATTATATTGTCTCTTCATCATCATCCTCAATTCTCTGGCATTTAAACGGTTTGGTCCACACTCTTGCTTTAATTTACCATTATACCCTTCAAATTACTAATGCTTGGTCCACCATCGTGCGTTAATTTACCGTAATACCCTCAAGTAGATCTGTTACATCTTTAAATGAATAAGTACAGTGTTGTGAGAAAGCCCACGAGGCCGACAATGGATATGTGCGGTTTAGATCTTAACAAATAGACGGTCAAGATTAAAAACATTGACCTTACGTGTTATTACATTTACGGTGGGTCCGATTGATTTCTTTAGTCAGTGGTCACATTGTCCTCTCATCTATAGCTTTGACTTTATTTACCGTTTTAGAAATATACCGTTTCCTATAATTAATGGCTACTTTTATTGGTAACTCTATGGATTAGCTAGAGCATTATAGGAGGTTCTTTGATGGGATTTTTAAGTCATGGGGCCCACAAATAAATTAAAAACCAATCCAAAAATTTCTACTCACCTCTTATATAAATAGCGCGGATCCGATTGACATGTAGCGATCCGCGATTAGTCCACTTATTATTATTATTTTTTTAAGAAACTTTCAAAAAGTTTCGTGGATAAATATGGCGTTAGGAGTAGTTATTAAAAACATTTTTATAACTAACAAATTGTTCGTGAAAATTGAAATCTTCTAGTGTCAAAATTAGTAATGTTCTCGAAGCTGATGCATAAATACACAAAAAGGACGATTTAAATAATTGATAAGCTTTACATACGCACATTTAAATGCTTAAATAGTATAAACTCATGCATGCACATAATATTCGATGCTATGATCTAAACATGGTAGACCTGTTCCGTGAAGAATCTATGACGTACGGTACGAATTACTGATATTATTGGATCACTTTTTTATCCCCAATTTGTATACATTGTCATTTTTTTCAAAAAAGTATTTATTGTGTAATAATAACTTTAGTTAATATATTAGGTGGAGACAGAAATCAATGGTTTTGAGAGGAAAATAAATATCACGAGACAACAAAAAAAAAAATTACGTTCATGTAAGTCCCGTGATGAGTGAGCGGTGAGGCAGACAAAATTGAAAACTCACTTTAAAGGAAGACGAAGAACACAATATGTCAAACACCTTAATGAGATATATATACTTTTGTGATGCTGAATTCTTGATTGATCAGAATCTGAAAATGTCAAAGATTAGTACTTATTAGTAATATAATAAGAAGTTCATCGATACCTTTAATTTCCATTGGCTATTTTAAGCACGTGATTCATTCCTAATTAGTAACATTTGTCGAATATATTTTTTTTATATAGTTAACGACAAGTAGGTGCCAAGGTGGTTCCACTAATCAATTGCCAAACATATCATATGGTTCAGATCTAAACTTAACAATTTGTAGTATTTTAGTTTACAATATATCCAAAGTTCCCATCACCGAGGAAAATGGAAACTGACGAAACTTCCAAACAAGGCAAGTGCCAGATTACATAAATCCACTTCATCTTAGTTTTAAAGTCAAAAGCATTATGAGAACAAATTGAAAAAATATCATAGGAAAAATTAAAATATAAAACTATATTCTACAGCTTGTAAGACTCTTGTAGTATTTTCTTTTTCTTCTCTTTTTACTCCTACAAATATGGATGTTGCAACAATCTATACAATTGTGAGACTTGTCACTCGCATATATTTTTCATGTTACAACAAATAAGCCATGACTCTCATTATGTGAATTCATATCAGAGAATATATGGCTAAGATAGCCAAAGGACAATGCATGCCTCCTCTTCTTCTTAGTCTCCCTGGGATAGCCATTGGACAATAAACACCTCTTCTTCTTCTTCTTCTTCTTCTTCTTCTTCTTCTTCTTCTTCTTCTTCACCATCCTCTTTCAAACATACATTCATCTTTATAGCTGTAGTGCCAAATCTGGATGCTGCGACGAGGAAGAACCAGCATGTGGATTCGAGCCGGGAGAGTTTGGTGAAACAATCATAGCGTTAAGGTCCGGTGGAAACCTGTGGAATTCTTGTTTGGTCGAAGGAAACAATAACCCTTGTTGTTGTGATCCCTGTATGCCCTCACTGGTTAAGTTTGGTTGTTGCTGTCTCGTGATTCCGAGCATTGGACTTGGACTATGGCTGAATCCACTGAAACTGCGGATTAGACCGTTGTTGCACTCAGATTTGATCAGTGGTCCTGGCTGGCGAGAGGATGATGATGGGTACTCGGTCTCTGGATTCAAGGAACGAGCGGGTGGAGTCTCCTCGATTCCTTGAGATGAAGAATGTTGTCTGTTTCCTATGAAAGCGCTCGAGACTGACGCGGTTGGAGACAGGATTCTGTTTGAATGATCATCGGACACCAAGTCATTAGAACACTTCTGTTTTCCCAATAAGATTTGTTTTTGAGTATCATCCTCTTCAGGTCCTGCTGGGTTGTCTCCAACCCAACCTAGACCAAATTTGATTCCAGGGGGCAACACGGTTTCGATTCTCCTTGATGCAATTTTCCAGGCAACAGGACCGAGATTTGCAGCGTATCTTGCTAGGCTTCTTGCGTAACCATACTCAGTGTTCAGACCAACCTGATGAATAAAGTAAAACAAGAGATCAGACTTGTTTCTATATACAAAAAAGATTTGATAGTATTGCCAACAGCGTACTGGAATCAACTGTTTTAACTCGTCTTCAAGCGTTGTCAAAACCGATGGCTCCTGGATAGAAGTTGAAGGGTAGTTGTAGGTATCACGTCTGTTCTCGTCAACATTGAAATGTTTCATCCCGTACTTGTTAACCGCCTTCACAACCGACGCTGCAGAGAAACCAAGAAGATGATTTATATTCTGGAAAAAAACTACGAAAGAATGTACAACAAAGGTGGAGATTCTTTTACGTGGAAACTCGGTCTCCCAGTCTACTGACCAGCCACTTTGAGTTTCACTGTTATGATTAATCCTAACCGATGTTTCTGCTTGACGAAATTTGTAAGGAGGAGCCTTTCTTAGATTGTAAGCACCAGAAAACTTATTAGAACTATCTCCTCCAGGAATCAGCGCATCAGCTGAAACTTCAGAAGCAGTACGGTCAATGGAAGATGGTTCAGGCTGTTTCTTTGGTGGTCGTCCTCTTTTGGCAACTTTTGGCTGCTGCTGCTGTTGTAGTTGGTTTTGTGGTTCTTCATCATCACTGTCTTGCCTTAGATTCTCAAAGTCCTTTTTTGCTAGTTCTTGTATTGCCCGTGCCTACAAGCCAAATTACACAATATTATCAGAAACATGGATGAAGATGCCAAAAAACAGTAAAAATCAAATTTGAGGACACACCTGTCGATAATATACAGTGTCTGTTGAATTGTATTCCATTGCATTTGAACATATCAAAAATATATCTCCCTGCAAAAAGACAAGGCAAGACAAAAGACATCAATTATCATATAGGGAAAAAACAGTTCCAACACCAACCTCTTAACGGATTTACATATATTCAAACTCGGAGACAACTTTGAGTCTAACGAATCACCCGATACTAGACGTGTCTTCATCGCTAAGCAGTAAAACTAATAAAGCGTTAAAAACTCGTCACTGAAATAAATGAACGCAAACAAGATCAACCAATAGTTTCTCTTTGAACCATAAAAAGCAGCAAGAAAGTTTTGAAATGAAGATGCAAGGTAACAAAACTTTCTGTAGCTACCAAGCAAAATAGGAACCAACTCAAAAGTATCAAAACTATCATTTAAAGGACAGGGAGACGAAGTATTGAGGAGGAGCCAATGAACACAAGGTACCAAGACGTACCTCAAATTGTTCTAAACTTGCATAAGCTCCAGCTTCTAATTTCGTCCGCACTGTACTAAAATCCATTGGATTCGTGATAATCTCATGATAATCAGGAAGCTGCAACACATACCAAACACAGATAAGATAAACAGAATAACGGTAACATTCTCGAGCTGATTAACATCAACAGAAAAAGAACAGTCACCTCCTCAGGATCAACAGGATCCGAGTAAACCCCATAAGTATCCTTCCTACAAGTGTTGCAAGACAACATCGATAAAAAAATAAAACAACAAGTTGGAATCAAAATTTCAACCAAAATACAAAAATGTGAGTATGTCAAGAAATGACACATACTTTTGAAGTCTGTCGAGGATGAACACCAACAACTTTTTGTCTGGCAAAGGTGTAGTGGGTCCAGACTCCACGGGAGAACCTGTCCACATGTAATGACAACAACAAAAATTGTAATTTTTTTTTTTGGTGAGGACAAAAATTGTAATTAATCAGCAGGAAAAAAGTCTATCCTTTTTAACCTCGTACAAATTTAAGTTTATTTGCCTTTTCAAGAATTAAATAATGGAAATTAAAAAGGGGGGAGATTTATATGTACCTTGAAGAATGTCCGTCGCTTTCGAAGCCTTTTCATCCTACAGAGTATTATCAACAAATCATCATCAACTTCAAGAATCCATTAAAAAATAGATAAACTTTCCTCAAACATAGAGAAACAAGTACATGTGTTTATGTCTATGTTCATGTTTAAAACAAGAACCAAAGGATAAACACAGCAGCAAGCTGAAAGTAAAACAAAGACACTGTGATATTACATAAAAGACAAAAATTAGAACTTGGCTCAGATATGATAGTTTCAATGCAAGGTCATCTTTAATTCAAGTAAACTAAGATTTAAAAATACCAGAGATCAAAAGAATAAAATATAATAATATACTAGTACTACATAGGAAAATTAACATAAATTCTGCATATTAAAAGGGAGAATAAACACCCAATAATTTTTCCTACCAAAAACAAAAAAAAAGGAAAAAATAGAATAGAGAAAAGCTAAACTATGAATCTCCTCCACCAATAAAAAAAAAATTAGGAGGGAAAAAAATACTCAGTCAAACTCAACCCACTCACTCATTTATACTCAAGCAGAAGACGAACTTAATAAACAAACAAACGCGCGAAATCAAACCAATTTTTAAACCTAATTTCTCAGAATAATCTCAATTTTATTTACATTTCTAATAATTAAATATAATTGTTAATTCTAATTTTGAAACGAAATCGATCTAAGACGAATTCGATTTTTTACCGTAAAGCCAGATCCGCCGACGCTGCCGCCGATTCTCCGTCTATAGACGGATGTCTCGGGAGTCTCGTTGAGCTCGTGGCGGTTCAGATCGGAACCGGCAGATTGAGAATTAGGAGAATGTCGACGGGATTGAGAGTTTAATCCGTGAAGAAGCTTGTGTTTCTTCTCCCGGCGCTCGTCGTCGTCTTCTCCCTCGCCTCCGTCTTCATCGTCCTTGATCGAGAGTGAATCGGAAGAAACGCCGTTGGGATTAGGGTTCCGGCGCTTGGATCGGACGGCGGAGTTGGGAGGAGGTTGTTGATTGAGAGAATTAGGGTTTTTGGAATCGGATCTATGTTCGTCGTCGTCGATGTGGTAGTGTTGTAATTGTTGCTGTTTGATAGCTCGTTTCTGTAAGTCGAGAAGAGATGGCCTACCTTTCTTCTTCTTCTTCGTCATTGTTTCTGCTACCTCTCCCATTTTTTTTTTCTCTCTTCCCCCTTTTCTTTTTCTCCTCCTAGGCAGGCGTTTGGTTTTGTGTTTTTTTTACGTTTTTAAAAATAAAATAAAAATAAAAACTAATATGTGTGTGTGTGAAATCGCACGTGCTTAGAGGGTAGCGTGGACTTGGGTTATTACGTGCTTGCCCTGAGCTTCCTTGAAGGGTTGGGCTGAGAAAATTGTTTGTTTCTTTTTGGGCCTTGATGGGCTCAATTAAAAGCAATGAACCTAATTGCTCGTTGACTTTTATTTTGTTAAGAATTAAAACAACATATAGTTAGCTTTGGATTTTGTTTGTTAAAACTTTCGTTACTGTTCAAACAAAATTAAATATCGTAATTTGTAGGAGGTTACTTGTTTTTTTTTTATTACATTGTTACTTGTTTTCCATATGTATTTCTTGTAGCAATCGTATTGATTTAAATAATTAGGGTATGAACAATCCGAATATGTTTCTGGTCAAACTTTAATTGTTTAATCATAGCAAATTAACAATCACTGCCATGAAGAAGCAAAAGTCAAACACAAATCCAAAAGAAGAAACGACAAATTCAACTTCTCATAGTAACATATCCATTACATCAGTAGAACGAGGAAAACATGAATTTAAACCAAACGCCGAGATAATACGTTTAGAAGACAAACAAGATTACTATTTCTACAACTCTCTTGTGAAAGCCAAAATGTTTCTACAGAAGAATCCAAAATACGATAGTTTCCACACAAATTTACATAAACATCTAGCGTCAATTACAAAACTGGTGGGCTGCATTGGAAAATTACTATAAGGTGTTGTCATCAATCTATCATCCTACTATAGATGATGCATTATGAACAATACCACAGATAATCTTTAGCTAAGATTAAAACAATACATTCATTTTCTAATTTCTAAAACAATATGAATCAGGTGTAGAGTAAGAGAGAGAGAGAGAGAGCATCAGCAAAACCAGTAGTTATCAACAAGAACTTACCTGTTTAAAATTCAGAGATCAAGTGTATCCCATCATCTGCTCCCTCTCCCTCTAACGAAAAATCAAACGTAACAACCAATACCATTTTACAGCAAAACTCATATCAAATCCTTAATTTAACAAAACAATCTATACTAAGACGATACGTAAAAGCGCAAAGAAGATTCATCTACAATCGAATAATCAATGGCGGCGATAAATGAGCTCATATATACTCTCTATGCTTGGCCCTTAATTCAGAAACCCTAGTAAAATAGTAATTAAAATTGAACCGAGTTTGTTATTTAATAAACCGGATTGCCGACGAAGCAAAACCGAACCGAATCATTTAAATGCGAATAATACCGTAATTATTATTGCAATATATTTTGATTTTATTTAATTAATTAATAGGACGAGAATAAGGGGAAGGGCAATGAGTAATCTCACTCGCTGCTGAATATTTACGCAGAAGAGAAGCACACGAGAAAACACATCAGCAACGGACAAAGATTTAACCTTGATGAGGTTATATCCGTTGATTAGATATCACTAGGATCGATGATGTGGCGTAACTTCTTTGAAATCCCGCGTAAACCCCTCTCCTTTTTTTTTTACGATTTCAATTCAATTCAATATCTCTTTATTGACCCTTAGATATTTTTTTTTTAACAATCCCCTCTCCCACTAGCTTCCCTTGAATCTCCTTCACAAGGCGTACAAATTCACAGACTCGTGGTATTGCTTTTTTGTGTGCTCTCTCTTTCTCTTCTTCTCTTCTCTCTAACGTTCTTCGTCAAGGTAAAATTTTCCTCTCATCTTCTTCGTGTGTTGATTTTTATTGCAGTTTCTTATCTCGAGTTTCTTTCGATTGTGTTGTTTAGATCCGTTTAGGTGTTGATTGTTTTATATATACGTATTGATTTGCTCTCTCGATTATGTGTATCGATCTCTTCGTTGATCTCTTTTTTTTTTGATTCGCTTGCAGAATCCCAAATTATGAAAGGAGGTAAATCTAAAGCTGAAACTAGAAGCTCCAAGTAAGTTTTTTTCAGCTAGATCTATGAAATTTCAGATCGTGTTTAAATCGTTTATTACTTGATTTGGCGATGATGATGATGATGATGATAGGCTCTCTGTGAACAAGAAGCCTACGAAGGCAAGCAAAGCTGCTGCTAAGGATCCAAACAAACCAAAGAGACCGTCTAGTGCCTTCTTCGTTTTCATGTAAAATCATCATCATCCCCCTACAGATTCTTATAATAGTTTCTGATAATAGTTAAAACGAAATGAATTTCTTAAACTTTTGATTTTAATTTGTGATTGTTTTGTTTTGCTTGATTCTGTGTGTTTATTAATACTTGGCGTTGGTTTTGTTTGAATCTAAAGGGAAGATTTCCGTGAGACATTCAAGAAGGAAAATCCCAATAACAAATCTGTTGCTACAGTGAGTGATATGCTTCTCATCTTCAAAAAAATTATTTGTTCTTCATTGGATTTGATCTTCAATGTTGTACTGATGAAATGAGTCTTGTGTGGACTAAACACAGGTTGGGAAAGCTGCTGGAGACAAGTGGAAGTCATTGTCAGATTCTGTATGTTCCTTGAAAACTTTGAACATAACTTGTGTTGTGATCTCAGTTTTTGGTCTAATACCACTTTGGTTCGACAATTGTGATTCAGGAGAAGGCACCTTACGTTGCGAAAGCTGAGAAGCGGAAGGTTGATTATGAGAAGAACATGAAAGCTTACAATAAGAAACTGGTAAAACTCAAAGAGACAATGAGATGTATTGGTTGTTGTTTGCGTCATTGACCGATCATTGATATATGTTTGTTGTTGGTATTTGTCAGGAGGAAGGTCCAAAGGAAGACGAGGAGGAATCTGATAAGTCATTGTCAGAGGTCAATGATGAGGATGATGGTAGTGAAGAGGTTAGTCTTTTGGGTTTCCTTATGGGTTTTTTTAAAAAAATCATTACATACAAAAGAGCTCTGTTTTATTCAACTATGTTACTTTGGTGTATGATTAAACACAGGATGAAGATGATGAGTAAGAAGTTGAAGCATTATTAGTATAGATGGCTGCAAAGATCTCTATGTTGTTTTTCTTATCTTTACATAATGCCATAATGGGGCTGATTAAAAAGGGGTTGTTTTTTTATCTTTTCTTTTGTTTTGGTCATTTCTACAAGCTCCTTGTGTTGGTGGGGATAATGCCCCCATCGTATCGACAAAGTGAATTGTAGATTGTTTAGATAGTGAAAGAGAGACTTGCAGCTCTGTACTCTTTGTGTTATCTATAAAATCGATTATTGTTACTGTGGTTAGATTCTTTACTAGTTTTGCGTTTCTTTGCCAAAATACAAGCAAAGCATGTACAGAAAAAAACACACACAAAAGCATTGTTAAGGACTAATGCGTATTTGACAAAAAATGACTAATGCGTAAATATTGAGAGTCAATGAGGAGATATCACATAACACACACAAAGAAGCAACGTTAAGGACAAATGCGTAAAATATGAGAGCCAATGAGGAGAAATCACATGGATCGATGACGTGGCAGTTATATATTTAAAATCCCGCCTAAACCCCTCAGATTTCTTACATTTTTTTCGTGGGAAATAAATTTTTAATAAGTATCTTTTTCACAAAGATATTTACGAACCCAACCACTAACCCTCTCTCTTCTCTTTTAACCCCCTCACTCGAATCGTCCACAAATCTCACAAACTCTCTCTCTCTCTTTCTATTTTCAAAACCCTAAAAGCTCTTCGTCAAGGTAAGTTTCTCCGTTTTTCCTTCGTTTCTCTCTCAGATTCATCTCTTATATGTGCGTATCGATCTCTATAGGTTATAGTTATATATATATATATATATATATCTCCAGATCCTTTTCTCGCGCTTAGAATCGAATAGTCTCTCCGCTAGGTTTCTCTCTTTTTCATAGCTTTTCCTTACTTTTTTTTTCTGTGTTGGCTGAATTAATGATTTGTTTGCAGAATCGACCATGAAAGGAGGTAAATCAAGCACTGAAACCAGAAGCTCCAAGTAAGTTTCTAAGCTAGAGATCGATTCTTAGGTTTTCTTCTTAGATCTCAGATCTTGTTTAAATCGTTCCTTACTTGAATTTTGTGTTTGCGGTGATGATAGGCTCTCTGTGAACAAGCCTACGAAGGCAAGCAAAGCTGCTGCTAAGGACCCAAACAAACCAAAGAGGCCGTCTAGTGCCTTCTTCGTTTTCATGTAATTATCCTCTCTTCTTATGCCTTATTTTTCAGGTGTTGAGTAGTCTGAGTTTGTTTTCATGATGAGTAAAAAGTTTCATGTCTGGCTTTTTGTGTGAATGATTGAATCTGTTGAAAGAAAGACTAGTAGCATAATTTTCCTTGCAATAATGAGGCATAATATACTATCATGTTGATGTTGTAACTGGTCTTTAGATTTGTTCTGATTATAATACTTTGTTCCTTTGTTATTTTCATTTGATTTATATACTATATAGTTCAAATAGTACACATAATCATTCATCATACATTTAATCTTACTTTTGTGCTAACTTTTATGACCTTAAAGGGAGGAGTTCCGCGAAACTTTCAAGAAGGAACACCCCAACAACAAATCTGTTGCTACTGTGAGTTATCTATTAGACCATTTGTATAACCTCATCGATGCGTGTTGTACTGTACTCTTTGGTCTTTGAAGTATTGACAATTGGTTCGATGTATAACAGGTTGGGAAAGCTGGTGGTCAAAAGTGGAAATCCTTGTCTGATTCTGTATGTTTTCCCTGAGCTGATAAGTTGAATATACATGTATGATCTTAACTGCTACATGCTTGTAACGTATTGGTTTTTACAATAATTTTTAGGAGAAGGCTCCTTATCAAGCCAAGGCTGAGCAGCGCAAGGTTGACTATGAGAAGAACATGAAAGCCTACACCAAGAAACTGGTAATTAGTGTTTCCTCTTAATGCCTTAAAATCACATTATAGAAGAATGAGTTATGTTTATTGTAGGTTTGGGTTGTGTTAATAACTAAACAATGGTGTGTTTTGTGATTTTTTTTTAGGAGGAAGGACCAAATGAAGAAGAGGAATCTGACAAGTCAGGCTCCGAGGTTAACAATGAGGATGGGAGTGATGAGGTAAGTGTTTGGTTTTTCTGAAGTTACTTACATCATTACATATAGCTTTGTATGAAACTATGTAATACAAAAGCTTTGTACTAACTCTGTTTTTTGTTATTTGTATAGGAGGAAGATGATGCTTAAGAAGTTGAAGATGGTCATGGTAGTATAATATAGAAGACTGCAAGGATCTCTAGGATGTTTTTTTTTTAATCTCTTGTTGTCTCCATTAAGGGGTTAATGCGGCTGGTTTAAATGGATCTTTTTCTTTTCATTAAGTTTCGTTTTGGTAAACTACTACTGATTCTACGGGTAATGAACAAAAAAAGTTAAATGTTTTTAATGTTGAATGAGATATTTGCAGCTCCATATTACGATTTGTTATCTCTTATCTTAATGATCTTTTTTAGTTTATATGTTTTCGATGGCTTACTAGAGTTAGATTTATAACCTTGAGGGTATTATTGTTTAACATTGGATTTGTGATGGCCATTAGACACGCTCTTAATCAAGTTGTTCCAAAAAAGTGTAATCCATGTTTTTTACTTTCCTTTTTGTTTGTTTGGTTGAATTTGACTTTACAAAGATTGTTAAGTATTGTTTGATGGCCTTTTCATTGACCAACAACATAATGATTTAGTTCTCTTTTCGACTCTCTCTCTCTCTAATGTTGTATGTATTACCATCATTATTGTGAAATTGAAGATTGAGTCTTAATTGATTATTGTTTTTTTATTTATTTATTAGAGTCAGAACGATAATGTTTTATATTATGCTATGATTAAAGCCTTTGCTTCCGGCTTTACCAAACCACTATGAATACAAGTTATCAATGTAATAATACTTCGAGTTAATCAGGTTATATATAAGTTTAGTGTCTTATTATGACATCAACACTTTGGACTAAAGATTATATTTTGATGCTTTTGGACTAACACATTTTCTTTCTCTTCTTCTTTTCTTTTATAAAAAAACACACTTTCTCTTCTTTCTAATGGTAAATATGTTGACCCGTAAAACTCGATTTAAAGGTTGAAATTCTAACACTAATTAAATAGTGAAATATAGTTGACCAAAATTGATCTTTGACAATGATTTTCCAGTGTTTTTTTATCTCTGAACCCATCTATTTTGATTTTCTATATATTATTGGATTCGTTACAATTTACAACATATATATTTATTTACAGACTTACAATCTAATTAAAATCAATTATAATCAAGTTGTATCTCTAATCACCCTCTAATACATCATTAGTGGAGACATCTTTCCAAAAAGTTTTTGATACAACGGTAACAGAATCCTCTTTTAATTCTATAAAAAAAATCATATAAAAATTATTCACTTTCTCATTGTCTTCTTCTTCATAGTAAAATCTAAAACAAAAGTAAAGAAGAAAAAAAAACAAAGTAGGTGAAGGAGATGGAGAGAGAGATCCAAAACGGTGCGTATAATCGGAGAGTGATGACGGAGGAGCAAATGGAAGTTCTCCGTAAGCAAATCGCCGTTTACGCCGCCATTTCTGACCAGCTCCTCCTCCTCCACAATTCTCTCTCTTCTCTTCATCCTCTCTCCTCAGGTACACTTCTCTCTCTCTCTCTCTCTATATATATATATACATATGTGATGTGTTCTTTTTTGATATAATGCGACTTTGGTGTAAGAACTGCGTTTGCGTTTGGAATTCTAAACGCTTTTATCAGCGTCCGCTGCATAATAATGTTTGTAGTATATAGTTATTAGCGGTTTGAAATTGCGTTTCGCGGTTAAGATAATAGTATAATAATACATATATTTATACTCCAAAAGAAACCGTAAGACACACGTAACTACAATTCCCTGATAAATTTTTTTAAAAAAACATATAGGGTACTATGATCCAATGGTGGCATCATCAAGTGCTCATAGAGTATCGACACGGCATCGATGGACACCGACATCGACACAGCTTATGATGCTAGAGAGCATATACGAGGAAGGTAGCGGAACACCTAACCCGAGGAAGATCAAAGAGATAGCTACGGATCTGTCCGAACACGGACAGATCACCGAGAAAAATGTCTACAATTGGTTTCAGAATAGGCGAGCTCGGTCTAAAAGGAAACAGCCACAGAGGAGTAATAATGGTCATAACGAAGATGCGGCGGTGACGACGACGACGGAGGAGGAGAGGAGGAGCTGTGGTGGAGATTCTGGTGGATTAGAGTCTTATGAACACATACTATTCCCAAGTACTGATTTAGGTAAATTTTAATTTCATGTTTAATTTTTATTTAGAGAGTAAATATGATCTTACTTCTTAATATGTGCCTTTTAGAATGTTATAAAATGTGATTTTGGTTTTTTGATTTCAGGAATTGAGCATTTGTTGAGCAGAAGAGAAATTTCTGAAGAGTTAAATTCCTATGGATTTAAATAAAAAAAAAGAATCTCTAATCTCTTCTCTATTTTTTAGTGAAACTAAATTAAGAAACATTTTGGATGTTATAGTTGCTTGTCTGAATTTAACAAGTATTATGTTGTAGTTTTGTGTGTTTTCACATATTGGTTTCAAGGTTTAGATGCCGTAGTAGTATCTGTAACAGAGATAACCAATAACTTAGGAAAATTAACACTAATTAAATTTCTGAGTAAAACGACATACAGTTCTCCTTATTTAAAAGAAAAACGACGTACAGTTCTCATCGAATTTGGAGATAAGTGGGCTTAATTATCGTATCCCATTTAATTTTTTATTTCATTTTAAAAGCCCAATTATGCATTTATTAACAAAAGCCCATTTAGGATCTATTGCCGTTATCAGCCATTTTTACGATTTTCCTTCTTCATTTATTATATCTGTTTTTTCTGTCGCATCTGTTCGATTCGGAAAATTTTCGTCTCGACAAGGAGAAAAATCTGGAGATTGGATTTTGAAATCGGAGCTCTGATCCGAAATTTCGGAAGCTCCGGTGATCTCTTGTTGATATGGCAGATCAATTCGAGGCGTACTTTAAGAGAGCAGATTTGGACGGAGATGGTCGGATCAGTGGAGCCGAAGCTGTTGGGTTTTTTCAAGGATCTGGTTTGCCTAAGCAAGTTCTCGCCCATGTAAAATTACTCTTCCTTGATCTCTCTGCTTGCTTGCTTCTAACGAGATTTTAGAGTTAATATAGACAAAGATCTGATATGGGTTTTCTTTGCAGCTGATTTGGGTTTCTTAAAAATTGTTTCTTTAGTTTTGAATTGCAATGATGTAATCTGAAATCTCATTGCATTCACTGATAAAACTTAGTGGCATTTATTCATTGGTATGTTAAAAATTGTCTATTGATAAGTTGTGTTATGCATTTGTAGATATGGTCTCTTTCTGATCGGTCAGGCAGTGGTTTTCTTGGCCGGCAAGACTTTTATAATTCTCTGAGACTTGTAACAGTAGCACAGAGTAAGAGAGACTTGACACCTGAAATTGTTAATGCTGCATTGAATACTCCTGCAGCAGCCAAAATACCAGCACCCAAGATTAACCTTTCGGCTATTCCTGTTGCACCCCGACCAAGTCCTCCTGGTGCTACCGCTTCCAGACAGGTTTACTCAGCAGCTCCTCAAAGTTTGGGGTTAAGAGGACCTGGGGCTCCGAATGCGAATTTAAGTCAGAATTATTTCCCATCTCAACAGAACCAGCAAATGAGACCAAACCAAGGAATATCTGGGACTTCACTTAGACCAACCCCTGGTTTAGAATATAGACCAAGTGCTTTACCAGGTCAAATTGGATCAGCTTCTGTTGGTGGTGTTACCCGTCCTCCTCATGCTGTTCCCACTAGTGTATCTGGTCCCGGTAGCTCAACTTTCGATCTTAGTAATTTGTATGCTAAGAACACCAGCGGATACTCTTCAGGCTTAGCTACACCCTCTCCTGGTTTGAAACCAGAATCACAAATTGATCAAAGAGCGCCGGTTGTATCTGGGACAGGAGGTGACATGTTTTCCTCCATCCAGCAAACACAAGAACCTGATCGGAGTAATTCTTCATTCGCATCAGCCATTGGTCCTGCTTCTGCTGGATCTCAACCTCCAGAAAAGCCTAATGCTCTCGACTCCTTACAGGGTACTTTCTCAACAGAACCAGCAGCAAGATCACAGCCTGCAGTGTCTTCTCAAGGTCCATCCTCTGGTTTGCCACCGGGGAATGCAGTTGGTTCTGGCCCTACTCCTGCAGGAAATAATCAGCCTCCGTGGCCAAAAATGAAACCATCCGATGTCCAGAAATATACAAAGGTATTTATGGAAGTTGATAGTGACAAGGATGGTAAAATCACTGGTGAGCAGGCAAGGAATCTGTTTTTAAGCTGGAGGCTACCAAGAGGTAATTAGTCCACTTTATATGCAGAATATAATTTCCCATTGGTATGTTAAGTGAATGTCACCTCTGTTCAAATTATTGGAAAATAGGGAATGAGAACCTTTTATAAAATTTTGTCATCTCGACAGACCATATTCTGTTATGTGAAATTTATGTGTGACCTCCTGAGACTGTCTCAGTGAGACGTATGTTCCTTGACTAATATCTCCAAGAACTTTGCTATTAAGTGTTTATGCTAACATTTTCTTTTTGCTTTGCTTCAGAGGTATTGAAGAATGTGTGGGAATTATCTGATCAGGATAATGATACTATGCTTTCTTTGAGGGAGTTCTGCATTTCGTTGTATTTGATGGAACGGTATAGAGAAGGCCGCCCTCTCCCAACAGCACTTCCTAGCAGCATCTTGTTTGATGAAACACTGTTATCTATCTCAGGTGCACCTAGTCATGGTTATGCAAATGCTGGATGGGGATCTGGCCAAGGTAATGCTCAAATTACATGCATTTTAGTAATTTTCTCTCTTTCCCTACTTTTCTTAAAGTCAAATTTCTCTGTGAAAGGTTTTTCCCAGCCGCCAGTGATGGGTTCACGGCCAATGACTCCACAGACTGGTATGAGACCACCAGTTCCGGTACCAGTCTCTCACCCTAACAGTGGTATAGCATCTAATCAGCAAAGGAATCAAGCACCAGCTGTGGATGATCCTTTTGCCAGTCACCTAGGTAACGGATATTCTGGTAGCTCAAATCTTCAAGAAGCAGCAACTGATGGGGAAAAGGTACAGGCATTTACATTTTCACTTTAAGCATAAACAAAAGATATTGTCAAGGTAAGATGAGTCACATTTCCTTGAGCATATTGTTGGATCCTTGTGAAACAAATTTTTTCTTATCTTTGTAGGTTGACGAAGAGAAGAATGTCTATATGGACTCTAGGGAGAAACTTGACTACTACCGGACGAAAATGCAGGATATTGTGAGTACTCTATTTCAAAATAACTCTTATTATCTGGTTGACGCAATGGTGAATTTATGTTTCATGATGCCATGTTTTTGTATTTCTCCTCTCTTTCAGGTCTTGTACAGAAGCAGATGTGACAATAGATTAAATGAGATCACTGAAAGAGCTTCGGCTGACAAGCGTGAGGTGCTTTTCACATAAAACTTTCTGCATTTCTTTAGAGGCTAGTTCCGTCTTACCCAGAAATTTTTCTTCTGCAGGCTGAAACATTGTCAAAGAAGTACGAAGAGAAATATACGCAAGTTGCAGAGATAGGGTCTAAATTAACAATTGAAGAGGCCAGGTTCCGAGAGATTGAGGTATAACTAATTCTTTTTCTGCCTCGTAAAATGGCAGCACTGAATGTACACTCCAGACTAGGCTTATCTCTTTCTCTGGGTTGTTGCTAACTCATTCTAGGGGAGAAAGATGGAGCTGAGTCAAGCAATTGTGAACATGGAGCAAGGTGGTAGTGCTGATGGTCTCCTTCAGGTACATGCTATTCCTTATCATATGTGATTCCTAAACTATTGAATGTCTGTTGTATATGTCGCTGATTTGATGTTATATTGAGCATATTTAGGTCCGAGCTGACAGACTACAATCAGATCTAGAGGAGCTGGTGAAGGCTTTAACTGAACGTTGCAAGAAACATGGGGTGGAGGTTAAGTCGAAGGCTCTTGTAGACCTTCCAGCAGGTACCACATATGAATATATGATTATGTTGTCTTGTGACTTCTTGATTTCACTGTAGATGGATGCAAGTTACATTATTTTGTAAACGAACAAATCATTTGAAAACTGTTAATGTTGTGACTTAAAGGCTGGCAACCTGGAATTCAAGAAGGGGCGGCTCTGTGGGATGAAGATTGGGATAAATTTGAAGATGAAGGTACAGTGTTTTGCCTATTTTTACATTTAGGCATCTATTAGCTAAGGACATATCTAGGGCATCGACTGATGATCCTCCCATTCTTTTGTTAGGATTTGGCAATGAGATTACTTTTGACAAATCAAAAGACCAAAACTCGTCTGGTGAGAATGAAAACGGTACGGTGGATGATGGTGATGGACCACCTGATTCGCCTACTCAGTTAGATGAGAATCATGGACTTTTTTCAGAAACCTCAGAACGCCACCATGAGAGTGAATATCGGACTACTCACAGTGACGATGAATCAGGCGTAAGTCCTAGGGATAGTCTTGTCTCTAGGACTGCTACTGAGATCCCGTCGCCAGATTATTCTCAAGGAAACGGTTCTGAACTTTTCGATGACTCTAATTGGGCAAGTGCGTTCGACACTAACGATGATGTTGATTCAGTCTGGGGATTTGATGCATCAAAAAACCAGGTTAGTACTGATCACTCCATCTATAAATATACTCAATCTATCTTCCAGTTTGGAATGCAGATTACATTTTCCTTATGCTTACTTAGCTCTCACAGTCATCCAAGCTTAGCAATAGAATATTTGTCATTCGCAGGATGGAGATTATGGTGGCAATTTTGGTGGAAACTCCGGAAGAGCAGATTCTCCAAGTTCAAGAAGCTTCGGTGGTCAGAGAAAGAGCCCATTTGCATTTGACGATTCAGTTCCCAGCACTCCGCTCTCGAGATTCGGGAACTCTCCACCTCGGTTCAGCGATGCATCAACCAGAGATAATAACTTCGATAGCTTCTCCAGATTCGACTCCTCTCAGCCCGAGAGGCTATCACGGTTTGACTCCATCAACAGCTCCAAAGACTTTGGTGGAGCCGCCTTCTCAAGATTCGACTCAATCAACAGTAGCAGAGGCGTTGGTGGCCCCTCGCTTTCAAGATTCGACTCTGTGAACAGTACAAAGGATTTCAGTGGTTACTCATTAGATGACGCAGACCCCTTTGGTTCATCAACAAGTCCCTTCAAAGTCTCTTCAGATAATAACAGCCCCAAGAAAAGTTCAGATAATTGGAACCTCTAGCCTCACTTGCTTATCATTCTTTTTCAAAATCATTTTTTTTATAAAGTTTCCTTTGCTGGATGAACTTGTGGATGTTTAATTAAAAAAAATCTTACATATTCATTCTCCAAGTTTTTTTGGATGAGACCATAGCTTGAGACTATTTTTAGTTTGTCAACAGGCTCTTGTGATTTCGCATGATGGTACGCATTTAGTTCATTTTATCTATGAGACATTGATATATCACCACTCGCACACAATCTCATCATCCTTCTCTTGGTATCTTGTTTTTTCGGAAACTCCTCTAGCTGCTGCTGCTGCTGCTGCTCTTAGTACAAGGATACGGTGTCTACGTGGTTCATCATCATCCTCTGCCACTTTGGGTGATTCGACTTCTGATTACAACAGCGATGAAGACTTCATGCGTAATCACATTGTACATTATGTCTCTCATCATACATTTAGCCACAATATCGAAGTTTATCGCTCGTTTATGAATTGTTTAATAGAGTCGTTGGTCATATATATCTATATAATAAAAAGAAAGGTGATTCTTGTAATACGACTCCCTTTGAAAAAATGTCTAAAATTACTAATATTGAAACAGAGGAAATATTAAGTAAATTAAGTCATTATTTAATCACATTTGGTTTACGAACTGAACAAAATAAAATATGTGTGTTGTGACTTGTGATTCAAAGGCATTGAGGATTTGACCAAAGAATATAATGATTATTTTCAATGAACCCCATGAAAGAATATAATTATCCTTTGCTCCCTTGGAATTTTCTTACGTGGACGACATGTGTGCCGTTTTTTCATACATCGACTGCACTTTCTGCCGTTTATTTTTAACGGAAATAAAAAAAAATAGGGGATCACCGAATGTAATTTCGGGAGATTGAACCCGACGTGAATCGAACACGCAACCTTCTGATCTGGAGTCAGACGCGCTACCATTGCGCCACGGATCCCCTTGTCTTTAATATACATTTAAAAATATATATAAACGATTAATATAGAGATTGAATAAATCATCAAAGTTTGCGAGTAATATTGTTTGGGTCTCTTCTTCCTCGGGACGAATATGGCATCCATCGATTCTCTCCAATTCCATTCTCTCTGTAATCTCAAGGTATAATCGAACCGTCTCTATCTCACTCCAAATTTACTTTACTTGGTGACTGAAACCTTTGAATCTCGCGTTTTTTTTTGTTATCTATGGTATCATAGTCGTGGATTGGAATCGGTAAGCTCCGGATTCGTTCAAGCTTTGTTGTGCTCAAAAGGAGACAGGATAATCTGAACTGGGTTCATGTCGGAACCAATCAAAGGTTCGTGTGCAAATCGATTGGTGATTCTTTAACTCCAGATGAAGAAGAAAATACTCAGGATAATGATGTTTCCACGTCTCAGAGCAACACTTCCATAGATTCCGAGAGTTCGATCACGACGAGATTCCGTGGAGTGATTACAAGCATTGCCCGTGAATCAGATAATTCGATTTTGAGATTTAGGAGTTTGGTTACTACACTCCCTCCTGTCGTCTTCGTGGTACGATTCTCTCTTGTCTCTTCAGGCTTTGATATTTACTTTGTTGATGCTATGCTACAATTTTGAATATCTCCTGATTGTTATAATATTGGTTCATTACTATCAAAATCTTCTCTTTGTTTAGATGAGAAAGTGTTCAGGGAACAGCGTTTGGATAGGGATATGCATTGCAGCTACTGTTTTGATCGCTGCTATTCGAGCTTATGTCGTAAGAAAGTCGAGAGATAATCGTCCTACTGGCTCTGTTTCCGATCTTGTGAGACGTGGTCAGCTTAGATCTGGTGATAGAAGAGGCATGTATGAAACTCAAAACTCTCTTATATCTTCTTCGTAGTTCTTACTTAAGAAGAAAAACTGAAACTTTCAACTTAGTTTGGATTCATGTTAGTGAATGTGTTTTACTTTTGGTCTAAGCTTGTTTCTTCATTTTCCTTAATCTTCAGCTCTAAAGCTTACGAAGACCCATTCAACAACCCGTTTGTTAAAGTTGGTAAAGGAAGCTCGACTGTGGAGATGTGTGGGAAAGTTTACCGGCTAGCTCCAGTTACACTTACAGAGAAGGAACAAACCATTCATCAGAAAAGAAGGTCAAGAGCTTACCAGTGGAAGAGACCAACTGTTTTCTTGAAAGAAGGAGACTCGGTACCGCCTGATGTTGATCCGGATACTGTCAGATGGATCCCAGCCAATCATCCCTTTGCAACCACGGTTAGCGATATAGATCAAGACCTTGCTCAGACCAATGTCTATCAAAAGCAAGGTGTTCCTTTCCGGATCCGAGCTGAGCATGAAGCTATGCAGAAAAAGCTTGAAGCTTTACAAAACGTAAGCCTCTTCTTTTGTTTCCTCTGAGAGCTAAAAGTTTTTGTATTTCAAGAGTAATGATGGTGTGTTGTTTCTTACAGGAGGAGAAGTTGAATAATCTGGGTATTGACAATCAAAATGCTAGAGATTTTCAGAGGCCGTACAAGTTCTCAGGCAAGCTTGACGACGAGACTATCAAGAAGAGCTCTCAGGAGAATCATACAAGCGATTCAGCCTCTGAAGAGACACACAAGTCTTGAGAAGCTTTAAGCTAAATTGTAAATAGAGTTTTCTGTTGAGACTTCCCTATACTCTTTAGAGTGACACTTGCATTGTAAACCTTAAAATCTATGTGTGTTTTTGTATGCTTTGCCATCAGAACTTGGAATACAATGGCAGAAAGTCAAGAAGAAGAAGAAGAAGAATGTAGTAAAAGCTTAAGGAACTGAATACAATAGACAACTGTTTCTTGGGTAAAAAGCAACTGAACAAAGAACTCAAGCACGACATAGACAAAACCCTGGAAGATATAAGCAGACATTAACAAATGTGGCTTCCTTTGTCTTAACATGAACTTTATCATCATCATTGTGTCTGAAGCAGAGTGTTCTCTGAGGATTGCCTATGAACAATCTGTGGCTCCTCTTCTTCACACTCATCACCATTGTTATCTTCCTCACACTCGTTCTCCTCTAAAGATCTTCCCATAGTTTCCTTAGTAAAGAAATAAGTCACAAAGATCCCAGATACACAAACACCACCAAGAATCAAGAAAGCAACTCTCATACGGTTAACATCAGGATAAACCTGGTTTACATCATCTCTATCAACAGTCTTTGTGGCCCACAAGAACCCAACAGTGCCCACAATAGCCCCAAGCTTACCCGCGGCACCCGATATACCATGACAAGTTGACCTAAACCTAGCCGGGAAAAGCTCTGCAGGGACTATAAAAGTTGTAGTGTTTGGACCAAAGTTGCAAAAGAAGAAAACCAAACCGTAAAGAACCATAAAGCCTTTCTTTGTCTGTTCATGCTTTGACCAATACCAAGTGTAAGGTATCCCAGCGACTAAGTAAACAACGGCCATAAAGAAAAACCCCATTATTTGGATTTTAACACGACCTACCTTGTCTATGAAGTAAACTGTGAACCAGTAACCTGGGATAGTGGAGCACGCGGCGATGATTGCTCCTAGCTCAGCCACCTTGAAGGCCGAGTCGTAGACGTTTTCGGTAGCTGAGGTTTTGTCTGAGTAGTGGCTGAAGATTTGGGAGAGGAGGAGGTTGCTTGTGTAGAAAACAATGTCTACTAAGAACCAATTAACGGAGGCTGCGAAGAGGTCGCGGCCGTGGAGGCGGAAAAACCGAGGTGAGAAAAGTTTGTAAGAAGACGGCGGAGGAAGAGGAAGAGGTGGTGGCTCCGTCGTGAGTTCGTCGTCGGAGATGTGAGATATTGACATTACTCTTTGCATGTCTTTGGATGCTTGGACTATATTGTTTTCCACAAGTGCTGTGTATCTGCATGCATTAGTATACTAATTTTAAAATTGATAGATTAAATAGCAGTTTATATTTACCATTTTAAATAATTATCAATTTGTATTATTATTGACTTGTTCTGATGAGTGCAAGAGAGTGTTAGGAGTACGTGTGGGGATAATTTAAATTACTTGTAATGAGAAAATTAATTAGAGGATTAGCTGGAGCTGTTACCTGAGGTACATTAAAAATTATTTCATCGAAGAATAGACTATTATTTTGTTGTGACTGATAAAAAAAAAATTAAGTAAATGTATGATTGGTGAAGACTTTTTTTATTAAGATGATTGGTGGGAAAAATTAAATGGCCAATGTTGAACACGTAAGGATAAGATGGAAATTGAGGTATATACCACAGTGTTTTGGTATCTATTTCTATTATCCCTTTACAAAGTCAATGACTCCTTCCAAACAAACCACTAATTTGCATCTTATAACTGTTTTTCAAGATAAAAAAATATATATTTTTATTTTAGGTCTGAAATATCATCTTTATCGATGGGGATTCTTAAAAAAAATAAAATAATAATTAATAAACAGACTAATCGCGGGATGTCACATCTCAGTGGCCCGCGATTTGTCTAAGTTAGGGAAGAAGTTTTGTCACCGAATTTTAATTAAAGTGTGGAGCCCACATCTTAGAGGTCCCCGATAATGATGTTGTAAGACCATCTTCATCACAGAAACCCACAAAATTTCTTAACTATTCATTGGGACCCATGAACAGTTTGTATTAAAAAAAAGAAAAATAAAATAATTAAAAACGCATCAATCATAGATCGCCACGTATACAAAGGGCCCACTAAATAGTTAAGATCCAGATCTTAAATAGGAAATATAAAATCCAGATCTTAACTATTTAATGGGTCCCACCTGCTAAGATCTCTTTAAGAAACACCAATGAATATGCTCTAATGAATCTATTTAGAGAAACGTTCACACAAACAAGAAACCAAAAATAATTGCGTTCTAAAAGTCATATGTATCATGATGACTATTCACAAGTGCCTTCCTTCACCAATCAAAACATTGACACAACTATTTTTGTCAAGAAAAATATTAAATAAGTAAATGATTAAATCTTCGACCAAAAAAAAAGTAAATGATTAAATCCTACTCTATAAAACAATTTTTGAAATCTAGTAAATTTCCAAGATTTCATATGGTGGGTCAAGTAGCAAATAATTAGCGAGATAATAACGTTTTGCATTACGTTGATTTGTGATTAGAAGATCTATATATATATATATTAAATTATTAATATATACTATAAAAATAATATATATACATATATTAATTTCAATTATAAAAAGATGAAAAAGTTTAAAACGGAACCTTGCAGTTTCAGGCATTAACATCCTCCAATAGAACGTCAATGCAGCTGGAAGTGCACCAATCATAAGTATTAGCCTCCACGCCACGTCAGCTTCCGCCGGAACCTCCTCCTCCAAACCACCACCGCCACCACCTCTTTTAAACGCCACACAAACAACCATCGTCACGGCAGAGCTGACCAAAATCCCCAACCCTTGCATCGAAAAAACCGCCGCTATAAACGCGCCACGTGTCCTCTTATTCGCAAACTCAGACATAATCGTAGCCGAGAGCGGGTAATCCCCACCGATACCCAAACCGAGAATAAACCGGAAAAACCCGAGACTGACCATAACGCAAGACCGGCGCGTCGTGCAAACCGAGAATCCACATCCGAAAGAGCTTAGCGTCATGATGATCAAACTAAGACCGTAGACTCGTCGACGACCGACCCGGTCGCCGAGGTAACCGAAAACGAGTTGACCCGTCGCCGTGCCGAGGAGAGCGATGGCGAAAGAAACGGAGAGAACGGCCGTGTTGATGGAGTCGCCGTCGTAATAGACGTGGCTAATGATTTTAAGAACGGGTGCGATGCAGAAGAGATCGTAAGCGTCGGTGAATAGACCCATACCAGCTACTATTATCGCTTTGAAATGGTACCATTGTATTCTAGCTGCGTCTAGAGAAGACAATACCTTTATTATTGGCATCGTCTTCTTCTTCTTCTTCTTGATCTGAGATTCTGAATCCAGAGCTTTCTTTTTGTTTTTTTTATGAGATTTTTTGGAAGCAGAGGAAAAAGTGAAACAGGACAAAGGATCTAAACTTTGGGAATAATAAGTCTTTTTGTAATTTTTGTCTTATTTGTATGAGAGTATTGGAATATGCTTATATGGATTTGACTCCTAGGTAGACTTGGTCTGTTGTTTACTTTTGCTTGTTTGTGTTGTCACGATGGGTACAAACAACACTCATTGTTTGGTAATTTCCAGCAAACTAAACCGGTTTTGGTAATGACTTGTTTAACTTTTCGGTTTGAATTACTTGTGAAGTGTTAATTGGTAAGACTTGATAGTTAAACAAAAGAGGTAGAGTCAACAGTCACACATCCAAAAAGATGAACAAGAAAATGAGAGATCTGTCACTACTACATGCTGCTGTTTAAATTTGGGGACTAGCTTCTATATCCACCTAACATTAGAGATTTATGACATCCAGGGTTTAGTTAGGGTCTTTGCGTCTGATGATGACAGCTTCGAAGATACCATCTGATCTGAAGTTGGGAGAGAATAGCCGCGGATCAACTGGTCCTGGTAGGCTAAAGCACAACTTGAACGGTCCAGGAGGACAAAGCTTCCGGATATTCATCTCGAATACCCGGGAATGCCTTTTGATCTTTTTCTCGCCTGTCGTTGTTGATCCCTCCAGGATAACCTTCCCATCTGATTCAACCTCACAGCTGAATTCTCCTGCAGAAAAAAGACCAAACAGGTTCTTGTGTTCATCGCTTAGCCCCGATAAAACTAATGGGAATATTTAGAATGGATACATACCGAGATCTCTGCGGACACCTGGCAAAGAAACCTGGAAAAAGTAAGCAACTTTGTTGACACCGATATCGACAACACCAGTGGATGGTCCTATACTGCCTTTACTGGCTGTTCCTGTTGTCACAAACGCTGGTTCTTGTTCACATTCCTTCTTCATATCATTAGGAAAGGGTACAAGTTTCAGACTGCTGAATTGATCTGTTTTGTCACTTTTCCTAGCAGTTTCGCCGTTCCTGTTTTTGGCTTCCGTTGATGAGTTCTTGAACCGTTTTCTCTTGTATGTCTCTCGGAATCTTTCTGGTGTTTTACTGATTTCGCTAACAGCTTGGCCATCGACCGCATCTTCTTCTTCATCTTTCTTTCGCTTGCATGTTTCTTGAACCTCTGCAGAGTTACTGAGGTCTTGAACAGAGACAACAAGTACATTGGCCGTTACTTCCCCGTTTCTTGAGCTGTCATGCTCCATTGTCCGGCTTTGTGGTATATCTCCTGAGTTTCCTTCTTGGGTTTTACTTAATACGCAAACAGCAAGATCCGTAACTGCTTCTTCTTTGGTCTTTCTTATGGACTTTTCTTGAACCTCTACAGACGTATTGGAGTCTTGAACAGAGACAACAAGTCCATTGGATTTGACTTCCCCGTTTCTTGAGCAGTCATGCTCGGTTCCCCGGATTTGTTGTATCTCTCCTGAAACTCCATTTTCAGCAAGACCCGCAACTGCTTCTTCCTCGTTCTTTCTTTTGCACTTTTCTATAACCTCTTCAGATGAATTGAAGTCTTGGTTAGTGACAGCTCCATAGGATTTCACTTCCCCGTTTCTCGAACAGTCCTGCTCGGTTTCCCGGCTTTCATCCAGCTGCACACATAGAGGAGATAAAGACACAACTCTATCGATTTTCAGACTGTCCAAACACGACAAGCATCTGAATCTTTGGAGTTCTTCCTTGCTTATGAACGCTACTTCAGGATCATCAATAACAACAATACCTTTCACTATCTCGTGACTCGGGGAATACCTTTTCTGCTGGTGAAGATTCGTCGGGAAAAAATTCGTGAACTGAGGAAACCTCCAAGTTGGTTCCAAAGGTAGACATCCTTTCAGATACATATAAATCACATCTGGATGAAGAACTAGGCTGGACTCGGCATTTCTCAGTACATAACAGTACAAGTTCTGTAGCTGAGCAACAGTTAAAGAAGACGATCCGATGTGCATGGGAGTGTAAGGAGGCAAGCCTTTAGCTAATCTTTGAGACGCTGAACATCTTGGGTTATCAGAATACACATCAGGACCCAAATATTTGCTCATTATGAAATTAACCAAGAAATACTGATCGTTAGACAACCCATTGCTACACAGACTCATCATCGTCTCCCCTTGTTGCTTGTTTCTGTTGCTAGGAAATGGCTTATATCAAAGAACCTGCATTACAAAGTGAATGTAAGTACAGCGTGTCACGTATGGGAAGCATAAGAACATGCCAAAAATGTAGTTACACATTCATAAAATTGAGCCACAAAGTTTCCAGATTTAGTCCTACCTTGAAACATAAGCTGAGTCTATTGAAAAATTTCAGAGAAAACTAAGCTGAAAATAGTATCAAAAGGAAGATTCAACATTACACAGAAAATACCACAAACCCAATTCACTAATTACAGTTCAAAGTGTTTAGAAGATCATTAACACGCTTAAATAATACACTCTTCGCACTCTCTATTAGCAAGAACAACATTTTCCCACAAACCTAAACCAAAGGGTAACTTAGGGATTCAGCAAAATTTCAAGCTTACAAGACAGGCGATTTTCAGAAATTAAAGCAACATTGCAGATTCATTGAGAAATAGTCAAAGATTACAGTCAAAAAAGGAAACTTTTTTACCTTTTTGTTGTTGTTGTGATGAGTAATAAATAACTTGAGAGGAAGGAGAAGAAGAGAATTCTCTCTAAGAAAATGGGAGATTTTTTTTTTGGTTTTGGGGAAACATGCAAAGAGGATGGGATTATTTTATTACTTACACGTGGCAGACACGTGGGACCCACAAAATAACTGCATCTGGAGGCATCATTTGTCACCTGGGCAAACCACGTGCTTGATATTTTTATGGGCTTTTAAAAGGTGAAAAGGCCCAAGTATCTTATTTTTTTTATCTACTAATAATAACAAAATGAAAAAAAGACTCAAGGGGACTCAAGGGGTGTGTTGGGTGTGTTATGAAAATGTGTCTTTATAAAATTGTATTTTTTCGTTGTAAATGTGTCTTTATAAAGTTGTATTCTTTCGTTTATTTACGTAACCGTTTTACAAAAGTCATGTCTTTTAATCGTGACTTTTGATCATGTCTTTTGATTATTATAAATAGAGATTTGTTAAGATTTCTTTGTTAAAATTTCGTAGGTATGTGTTCCGTAAAGTTGTCTTTACAAACTCGTAAATATGTCTTTACAAATTCGTAAATGTGTCTTTACAAACTCGTAAATGTGTCTTTACAAACTCGTAAAGGTGTCTTTACAAACTCGTAAAAGTGTCTTTACAAACTCGTGTTGTTTCGTCGAAAAGATGTCTTCCAAAAGGTGTCTTTTGATTATTATATATATGTCGTATGACTACTTCCAAATCATTTTTTAAAGTTTCTAAAATCTTAAATACGAAGAAGAAAACCTTATGGTATGATCTTAAACCTCATTTAGTATATTTATTTCTCGTTTTTCATTATTGTTTGTAGATTATTATTTATCCTTTTTTATTTTCTTTATTTCGATTTCTTGATTTATTACTTATCATTATTTTTTGGGTAGTGTGGTGTGTATTTTATTTGTAAGATTTAGTTTTGTGACTTTAGAATTTTTTTTTTTTTTTTTTTTATTACAACAAATAAGGGAAAAGAACTACACTACTTCGTTGGCAATCCAGTTTGGAAGGACTTCGCTCACATGCAGTTGTGTATATGCTAGGTTTCGTCCTGCCCGTGCCAGCTTGTCAGCTTGCGTGTTCCTGTCTCGTGTTTAGAATTTAGTTTAAGTAATTTTAAGCTAATTTAATATTTATGGTATTTTTGCAACTACTTCCAAATCATTTTTTTAAGTTTCTAAAATTTTAAAGACGAAGAAGAAAACCTTATGATATGATCTTAAACCTCATTTTGTATATTTATTTTTTCGTTTTTCACTATTGTTTGTAGATTATTATTTATCCTTTTTTATTTTCCTTATTTCGATTTTTCTTGATTTGTTACGTACCATTATTTTTTTGGGAGTGTGGTGTGTATTTTATTTGTAAGATTTAGTTTTAAGACATTAGAATTTAGTTTAAGAAATATTAAGTTAATTTAATATTATGGTATTTTGTAAAAAGAGTTTTTTTCAACAGTGTTCAAAGAAAAAAACAATGAATCATGTTAGTTTATTAGTGAAATAAAATTTGATTACAATTTAATTAATTGCCCAATTTTTAATGTGTGTTCCGTTAATGGTGGTCTAACTTAAGGTAATGAAAAATTAAGAACATCTTATCATAATCAATTCATAACTATTTTTCTTAATCAATTTAGACTAATAAACTAAATTTATTGATACCTCTCTAACATATTAAAAAATTAATCAGATAAATTTTATCATAAAAAATATATAGTAAAATTCCAATAAATTTAACAAAACTTAATAATTTTGATGACAATTACCAAAAATACCAATAAAAATTATTTTCTATAGATGTATTCACATATAGAGTATTAATATAAAAATGTTTTATTTTAGTTTAAAATCTTAAAAATTAAACCCTAAATCCTCAAAAGTAAATCTTACTTACTTCAAAATTAAATTTTAAACGCTAAATAGTTAAACCAAATGAAAAATGACCGTCGTCTTGTTTGTTTTGTTGAAAACAGAGATTTTTGATATCTTACTAACGCAATTTGATAAAACGATTTAAAATATGAGTAAGTATCGAGTATTCTTAACATATTTATTTGTAGTAAAGAAAAATGATGTAGGATTTTAATTTTTTTTTAAATTGTGACAACATTTTTGAAGTTAAAAATATTGTTACGAGATTTGTAAGTTTGTGATTTAGTTTTATTTAAATCTAATTGCAAGTTTTACACTTTTAAAATAACTGATGTATATAGAATATTGAAATTATAATGATTATGGATTATCGAATATATATGAATAAATATACTAATTAGTTTAGATTTATGAATTTTTAAAAAATATTTTACGTATTCTAGCTTCCATGCGATATCAGCTCCCGTGCGATACCGCACGGATACTTACCTAGTTTCCTTAAAAGAAAAAAGCATTTACTAATTTCATTCCCAGCGCTTACGATTTTGTAGGTTTGACTAATGGGCCGGCCATTTGTTGCCCAAATGTTGACAAAAAAAAATAAAAAAATATTATCAAGATGATTCCACAAATTTGGTTGACTCATTGATTAATTGTGCACACTAAATAACAACCATCTCTCTAGATTAAATTTTGCTGAAAAAGCTTGTATTACATTTGATATCTTATCTTTCATATAAACAAAAACAAGGAGAAAACACTCAAATAAATTCTCAATTCTTCGCAAAACTCCATTTAAAACACAACTTATCATGAAAACCATTTTATACCCAACTAATTTTGACTTCAATAATTAAACACAAACTTTATTTGACTAAACCAATTTAAACACTCCGTAAATTTGACTAACATTCATAAATAACTCTGTTAACCACCGTTTAATACCGGCGTTTAGTTCAAAACGGCGCATTTCATAATAAAGAAAAATCCCCAAATATGCGTCTTTTTCCCCAAATCGATTCATTTCTAAATCTTAGAACTCAATTATCTAAAAAATTCCAAGTATGAGTTTGATTATACAAAAATCGAATGGAAACAAAAACGAAGTAGATGGTGATGAACAAGATTATGTTTGTTTGTTTTTGTTTCATTATCATAATCATAATAAGTGTTGACATTCTGTTTTTGGTTTGTAAAACAAAAAAAAACAATGAGCTTTGAACTTTATGTTTCCCTCTTTCTCTAACTTGAAGCACCTCTCATCTCTTCAACAGATGGAATCCACCAAAGAGAAACAAAGAAATCGAACCAAAAAGAAAAAGAGAAAGATAGAATGAAGAAGAGAAGGGAAGATGAATAGAAAAAGAGAACGATATAGATTTAGGATCTTTTAGATTTAGGGTTCTTCTTATTTGGGGTTTTTGGTACTATGAAATCATCGCTTCAGAAATAAAACATTTGTGTTAAACGGTAGTTAACGGGGTTAATTGTGTCTGTTAGTCGAGTTAAGTTAACGGGGTGTCTAAATATGTTTAGTCAAATAAAGTATATGTTTAATTATGGAAGTCAAAATTTGTTGGGGTTTAAAATGGTCTTTGTGATAAATTGTGTTTTAAATGGAGTTTTACGAATAGTTGAAGATTTATTTGGGCGTTTTCTCCAAAAACAAGGGATATTAAATCTTAATTTTAACTAAATTCAAATCCTTTTAATCTCCAAAATAAGTAGTAAACAATGAGATCCTAAAAAGAAAAATGGAGTTAAAACCAGAGGAAGATAAGAGTCAGACAAAAGCTAAGTTGGATATCAATTTTATACTTACAATGCAGAATAATAACCTTGAAGCTAATAATATATGTGCATAGACAAGAAGCTAAGTTGAATAGCAATTTTATTTACAATGCAAAGGACATAAAAAAAAGCTACCTAACAAATCTTCTTGCTAACACTCCCTTTATGCCTTAAGGGAGTGTTTAGTAGTAAGAAGAGACAAACTACCAAAAGAATCAGATTTTGATCCCCCCCCCACTATTCTATATGCATCTGTATATGTTTATATTCATATATGCACTTTCTTTGTACACCAAACTTATTCCTACCGGTTCACCACGAAAACCCCTTGTTTTCGGTGTGAAACCATTCATATATAGTTTTAAGTTACCAAGCTTGTAGTGTGGGTATATATACATATGACGAGAGCGTTAAGATAACAGAAGCACCAACCCTTTAAACTTCCATTGTCCTTTGCACTTAAATTCCGCTTTCCCGGGGAGAAACCCTTTTTTGACTTTCTTCAGTGAACAAGACTACTTATGAACCTGTAACAACGGTAGTTTGGTGAGATTGAAAACATTGTCAAGTAAGCGGGCATATGAAGAACCAAGCTTTACCTCTAGAATGCAAAAAATAAATAATAAGCACAGCTGAAAGAGAATAGCATTTCCGCTAACTTATTTCTCTTTTATGCAGTCTTCAAGGATTGTTAGCTGAAAACCGATGAAAACATAGAGGTCATGTTAGTGTATATCATCATTAATCCAAGTTAACCTACACATTCCTTTCTACAACTATACTTTGATCGGTTTTTCACCTTGTTGTTTGATCAGAACCGCTACTCTGCGTGTAATGAGGAGTCTTGACATTGATATGGGTCTGCCCTGGATCTGCTGCTGAAGGGTAAGGAGATTGGATAGCATACATAGGCGGAGTAGTACCAGGCCCACCACGCGGCATAACATGACCTCCTGGATATGAATAACTCTGATAACCCTGACCACCGGGAATACTCTGATTCATTTGGCCGTATTGATAACCCGGTGAGTTAACTGCTCCAGGCACTCCATAAACTTGAAGGTACTGTTGACCCGTGTAAGGACCATATACGCCCTACAACACCATATAGACAAGGGATAAGATATATAACTTAAGTCAAAAAAGGCATAAAGATACCAACAAGGAACTGCAACATTTTAAGACGCTTACTTGAGACTGTGAGTACATGTAGTTAGGTGCATATGGTGTAACCCTGAGAGAACACCAAAAAGAACAACTAAATTTAGAGACAGATGGTAATTTTTGCTAAGAGAATGCAAAGAAGACAAGTAGTAATTATACAACGAATGTCTAAGATACATTAGCCTATGAATCGGAGATACTAATCTATGAGAAAAGACCTTTAAAGGAACATTTGAAAATGTTCCATCCTAGAGTTTATATCATTTTGGCCTTATCAAAGTCCAAAATATTTCATGACCTTGCCTGTCCAAAACAAATTGAGCTCGGATATATATCCTCTGCAATTAAATTTTGTACCCCTGCAAGATTACCAATCACAATATGTCGCATCCCAGTGCTAGACTCAAAACCCTAAGTGGCAGAAGATAACTATCAGCCCCTAGCTAGTTAGAGTATCAAGTGATTGTCCATGCTGTGATTGGTAAATGCCACTTAATTAAAGTGACCGAACAACTTGTTAGCTCTTCAGAGCGCACCTGTTATAGTATATTTACAATAGCAACACAACTCGTGAACTTAAAGTTGCGTAACTCACCCGTAAGGGTACATCAGTCCTTGCTGGTAGCTATAAGCGGGTGTTTGCTGATACGGATGGCTTCCAAAAATGGAACCACGAGGACCCTGCGGACTCCCAACATACGGTGAAGCAGGTCTTATCCGCCCTAACATAAAAAAAATTGCAAAAAATTACAGGTTTACACGGTAATGATCCACCAGAAGACAGAATATCTCACCAAATTGTAAAGAAAATGAATAAATGACTACTGACCATGAATATTGGGTATCACTGCATACTGCATTGGAAGGCGAGGTCTCCCAAGAGAAGCCAGATTACAATTAGCTCGTCTGCCATCTATAATGGGTGTTGGGTCAGCACAGGCTCTCCTAGCAGCCTCTGGATCTCGATAAGTCACCTAAATCCTCCATCCAAATCATTAACACAAAGCTGAATCATTTCACAAACATGAACATAAACTAACAGAACATGAACGAAATGACAGAAAACGGGTCCTATGGTTAGAACTTAGAGAACACAAGTAGCAAACATGGCCATAAAAGTTTCAGCAAAACCAGCATTCACCACTTCAACTTTTCCTTACAATTATCCAAGAAGCTATAATCATAAGCCTAGTGAATCATATTATATCTGCGAGCCCCTAAGATGAAATCTTTCACTACAACTAAGAGTTTATAACAACTCTGAAGCAGAAATACACAACCATGTAATCTCTAAGCATACCATGGTAATGACATTACAAGCAGCAATAGATCAAAATTCTGGATACAAACAAAGCGTATAAAAGAAGAGATATACTCACAAAGCCGTAACCTTTGGATCGACCAGTGTTCTTATCAGTAATAACGACAGCTTCAAGGATTTCACCATACTGTTCGAAATGCCTACGAAGAGTCTCGCTTTGAGTCTCCCAAGCAAGACCACCCACGAAGACCTTGGTCAAGGTTGTATCACCAAAAGGAGAGTTCAAGTAATGAAACCCAGATCCCGGAATCGAATGATACGCCATGAAAGCAGATGCAAATATGGACTAAGGATCGATTCTAAGTAAAGACTAAAACTTTGACCCGGTAAACCCTAAAGAGAGAGAGAGAGAGAGAGAGAGATTTAACCTAAGAGAGCAGAGATGGAAATTGCAGAGACCAATCGAATTGAAATCGGAGATTCTAGGGTTTACTTGGGTCTGCAGCGAAGAGAAGAAGAAAAAAAGGGAAAACGAGATCTGCCTCGAATGAAACCTAATAAATGATCATACACTAATAAGTTTTGATCATGACAGAGAAAGAAGAAAAAAAGAGATAGAATTTCCCGGGAAAAAAAAAAACAGAACAAAAAAAAAGGTAAAAAGAGGGAGAAGTTGGCGATGATGACGACGATGATGATGCGTTTGATTATGATTTCACAGAATTGTTCAATAGAGAAAGTTTTTAAGTTATTTCTTCGCTCTCTCGTTAAAGTGGGTCCCGCTCGAATCGCTAGTATAGCTTATTATATGCACAATTAATGCTTTAATTATTGGTTTTTATGTGTGTTATCTCGTGAATTATATCGGTTAAAGCAAACTGTCTCACATATGATGATGCGTAAGCCTTTATTTTAATTGGGCCAAATAAAAATACTTAATTTTAATATGACAAGAGTGCGATGCTGCGTGTGAGGCTTCTTCATTATTGGGCCGTTTATAATTAATGGGCTAATATCTTAATTAGCCCACTTAAATGGGCCCAGTTTTGGACAAAGTTAAAGTAACAACAGATCATTATCGCCACGTCATTACGACGAGTCAGAGTCTGTAACACGTGGTGAGACTTCCACGTCGTTTTATCTACGTAGACGATTTTCTAAAGAATTATTTGTCCTGTCTTCATGTGGGGTCTACTTTATGGGTCCGTAGCATTGGACACTAACTCGGAAAAGTCCAAAATGGTCAGGTAAACATGTGGGGCCCGTTTTCCGAACCAATTTGGCAATTTGCCCATGTTGCTTCCTCTCCCTACTAAATAGTTAATAATCCTAATCAATAATTCACCTTTAATTTTTAACTATTTACAAATTACATATACCTACATTATTTGAATTTCAAAAAATAAATATATTGGTGACAACTGACAACACATTAAAGCTTATATATTTGGTCATTTCCGTAGTCTAATATATTTTCTTCAACAGTTTGTAATTTCACTTCATAAATATATTGATGATGTGAGATATATATATATATATATATATATATATATATATATATATATATATCCGTAAACTATGAAGGCTTGACCAAGTTCAAAATTAGGAAAATCATGAAAGGCACATTGAGTATTGAAAAGACATTTGATTTTGTTTTTCTCTCCGACTTAATTTATAAATAAAAAGAATTTAAAAATTGGTGGATGGGGTGTGGTGGCAGATCAGAAGTCGCCAAAGTTGTGAGAATATAATTGGGCATTATCGAAAAGATTGACCCGTAATTTGTGATTGATCAAAACTGCTTTTGAATTTATTTATAAAATCTAGTGGAGACTACTGTATAATTAATGTAATTGATTTTACTAGTAAATAATAATACATAAATTATATACTTTTATAGTAACAAAGGTATATTTGGGGGTACCAATTGTTCTCCAAATTGATAGGAGCAATAAAATACGATTTCATCTTATTAATTGAATATATGGAATATGTCAAGTCGAACTAGTTAGAGTTAAATACTTATTTTTGATTACGTTGTCAACATAGTAAAAGGGAATTAGCATGTAAGACCATCTCCAACAGAGAAACTCACAAAATTTCTTAACTATTCGTTGGGACCCATGAACAGTTGGTTAAAAAATAAAGAAAAATAAAATAATTAAAAACGCATCAATCATATGTCGCCACGTATCCAAATCACCCACTAAATAGTTAAGATTCGGATCTTAAATAAGAAATATAAGATCCATATCTTAACTATTTAATGGGTCCCACCTGCTAAGATCTCTTTAAAAAACACCAATGGATATGCTCTAACAACTATCAAAGGTTATTTCCACGTATGAGAGTAATACTCTAGAGCTTATTAATACAGAGCAAAAAAAATAAACGGGACATGTTAGACCATGTTTATCAAGGTGCTTAATAAGTGATTAGGTATAATAGTTTGTATTTAGGATGATTAAATAAAAAACAAAGATGTATTTAAGCCAAAAATACTAAGCATCTATCAAACAAAAGTGCTTAATTAAGGTTTTTTGCAACCCCTTTAGCTCCAAAAGTGCTTAAAAAATGTTTATGTATTTTTTTTTGTACAAATATACAATTATATTAATTTTTTATTCTCAAACACCGTTATATTAAGCATCATCTTAGATTCCGTGCGAGGACAAAACGAAATAAAGTATGATTTGATATAAAAAAAACTTGATTAGACTTGTTGATTGTTTTTGTATGTTTTATTTAGTTAATCTCGAACGTCTCATCGTTATACGCTTAATTACATGTTGTGATAATTAGTTTGGCACGTAATTCCTTATTTAGTGTTTTTAACTATTTTTCTTTTGTTTTTGTTTTAATTTTGTCATTAAAAAACTAGTTATGTATCTTTCGTTATTTTGTAGTCCAATAGTAAAACCCATAAGAGGTTCTTAAAAAAAATATTATGCAAATTATAATATGTAAAAGGAGGGGAGGAGGAAGATAGAAAAGAAAAAAATAAATTTAACAAATATCTCAACCAATAAACACTAACCACGTAAGGGTTGTTTAGTAGTTCTAAAAGTTCTTCTTTAATGAATGTTTGTAGAGATTTCTTAGATAAATCACATTTTTTATTTAAATTAAACATTTAATTCAATTAAAAAACTCATAAAAAACCCTTAATATACATAATTGGAGATGCTCTAAGACCATCTCCATTAGAGTTGCTTAGATCATCTCCAACACAGAAATCCACAAAATTTCTTAACTATTAAGTGGGGTCCATGAACAGTTGGTTTAAAACAAAATAAAAAATAAAAACGGATCAATCATGGGCCGCCACGTATGCATGAATAGTTAAAATCTGGATCTTAAATAAGAAATATAAGATTCAGATCTTAACTATTTAGGTGGGCTCCACATGCTAAGATCCCGTTAAGATCTGGACATGCTCTTAGTGTATTATTTTGGGTTGCTTAAGTATTTTGTTTTGTATTTAGGTATTAAAATAAATCAGAATTGGGTATTAAAACAAGGGTCGATGCTTATTTAAGGGTTTTAAGCACCCTTGTGTGTTGGTTATGATTGGTCAAATGAGTGTTTTAAAAAATAAAAAAATTTGGATATGTTTCTAAATTTTTTGGTTTAAGCATCCCTAATGGATTTCATTAATGGACACAAAACTTTATTTGGTAATTATTATAAAACAAAAACAATACACAGTTAAGCACCTCTAGTAAATCTTATCACTGGAGATGCTCTAAGGCTTTAAATTATGTATATCATGTATTCATTGCTTGACCTTCTAATTATTTTCTAGCTAAGTGTCTCTGATGTTAAAATCACACGTTTACCTCAGTTCAATTGATGTATTAGATAACGTGGTTCTTAATTTATTTTTTCAAAGATTTGAACACGTAAAAGAACAAAAATATAATATTTATATTGTGAAAATTTATTAAAAAAAATACAGGCATAAAAGAAGATAATCTAAGTTAAAACCATAAGTTGAAACATATCCAAATTATTAAGTTAAATAGATTGTGAGAGGGAAGGAGTGTTGTAATTGGATGACCCCGACCGAGTCCACGTGGCCACACACCTTGCCTTTACTTTCAAGCTCTGACAATTTGACCGCACGTGATCTTTTGTCTGTGCACGTGCAACAAGCTAACGTGTCCCTTGTTCATAGTACATTGCACCGAGCCCTGATCACTTCGCTAGGTTCCCGCTCGCTTCGTGGGTCCCATGTGCCATGAGGAATGGACGGTTTATATATGATCTGTATTCACCGTGGATCCCATATTGTTTAAGCCCACATGCGTCCACGCGTAGAGTTGCTTTTGGTGGATTTGATGGGTTAAACAAAAAACTAGCTAGGTCAAAACTAATGGCTCGTATTCAGTTTAGTCACTTCAATGAATATGCAATTATTTGGATGAGTTTTATACAAATTTGGCAAGTGTTTGTTGGAGTTATCCCAAGGGTTTCTTTGGTCTATGGATTTTTAAAAATGTTACTTCCATACTATATGCTATATTTGTGTAAGGGAAAATTGTACCTGAAGTTTGACATTAAGTAAAAAAAATATGCCAATTATCAACTTATTTGACAATATGATAATTATTAGTTACTATCTCACATCAATCTATCGTTAACTTTTTTCAAACTTTTCACTAAAAAAGGTCCACTCTGTGTTTTTTTAATAAAAGAACCATTATCTAGATTGATTGTTATTAGTGATGCGGCTTATGCCCTCTCCCATGAAAAGTAAAAGTGTATATAAAAGTATAAATTTATATCAAATTTAACAAGTGGGAAACTCAAGTAAGAACATCTTCTACTCTTTGATATCTAATTAAAGAAGATTATTTATAGTAACAATATATAACACACGGACTCAATAAGTCTACCTATATTTTAAAATAAATAAGCTAAACGATAATAATTTTAAAATGAAGCATCAGTTTAATATTTTCCAAAGTACGTAAAGAAAGCACAATATTTTATCTTTGAAAACATTAAAAAATTAGAAACATGAAATTAAAAATTGATTAGATAAGTTCTGTTTTAAAACGTAATTTCCACGCGCCTCAAAGTGGGTGTGGATTCTTGTATCATCTTTGTACCCAACTTCCACTTGACATTTTATGTTGAAATCTTTTAAAATGATGCGTTTTCTATATTATGGTTTATTATATGCGTGTACTTATTTTTTCACTTAAATAATCTTTATCTCAAGTTTTCAAAATTATATGTAAAAGTTAATATTTCATTCTATTATTTAATAAGATAATTGAAACCAAAGGAAAACCTCGACGAAGCCCTAGTTTTCTCTGTGATCTCATGTGAGGATAACCCAACTTACATAAAAAGTTTTGTCGGTTTGTGGGCGTAATATATACGTTTTAAAACAATTACTAATAATTAATATTAATATTAAATAAAATAAAAATATAGTAAAAGGGACTGTTTCTCCGCTAAATTCTCGGTGTATGTCTTTGCTTTTACTTTCCTCGTTTAGTGAGAGAGAGAGAGAGGACCAAAAGTTTATTGCAGAGAGAGTCTCACATGAAACTCAATCCTTCTCTCTCCTTTTTCTAAGAGAACATCAATATACGACGTCGTCTCGTACGCAAGAAGAAGCTGTTTCTTCCTCTCTTTGCCCTAATAATTAAAGCTACAAAACTAGGGTTACTCTTTTCTCTTTGCTTGTATGTCTTTAATTTTAGTTCCGTTCATGGTCTGTTTTTTAGTTTTTGTCGGCTTGTGTACGTAACTGATTGCCTCTTATAGCTATTTTTGATTCCTCAAAAATCATGTGTTTTGACTTCTCGATCTAAGTTCTTTCACCTCTATCAATATATAATATATGAGCAAGAAAGTTCAAGAACCAAGAATCAAGAAATCAAAAAAACAAGAAACATTGATCTGAGCTGGCGAACAAGCATTGGTGGGAGAGAGACTTAGTAGATGCGGCGGCGATGGAAGGCGGTTACGAGCAAGGCGGTGGAGCTAATTCAAGATACTTCCATAACCTCTTTAGACCGGAGATTCATCAACACCAACAACAACATCTTCAACACCAAGGAGGCGGAATCAACCTTATTGACCAGCACCAACATCAACACCAACACCAACATCATCATCAGCAACAACTCTCTGATGAGTCAAGAGAATCTGAACACTCAAACAAAGACCATCAACAAGGTAGACCAGATTCAGACCTAGCTACGTCAAGCTCATCAAAAGGCAAACGTCCACGTGGACGTCCACCTGGATCTAAGAACAAGGCCAAGCCACCGATCATAGTCACGCGAGATAGTCCCAACGCGCTTAGATCTCACGTCCTTGAAGTATCTCCTGGAGCTGACATAGTTGAGAGTGTTTCCACTTACGCTAGAAGGAGAGGGAGAGGCGTCTCCGTTTTAGGAGGAAACGGCACCGTTTCTAACGTCACTCTCCGTCAGCCAATAGCTCCCGGGAGTGGCGTTGGTGGTGGTGTAGGAGGAGGAGTTGTGACTTTACATGGAAGGTTTGAGATTCTTTCACTAACGGGAACAGTTTTGCCACCACCTGCACCGCCTGGTGCGGGTGGTTTGTCTATATATTTAGCCGGAGGGCAAGGTCAGGTTGTTGGAGGAAGTGTGGTAGGTCCACTTCTTGCATCGGCTCCTGTTATACTAATGGCTGCTTCTTTCTCTAACGCGGTTTTCGAGAGATTGCCTATTGAGGAGGAAGAGGAGGAAGGTGGTGGTGGTGGTGGTGGTGGAGGAGGAGGAGGAGGAGGGCCACCGCAGATGCAACAAGCTCCATCAGCATCTCCACCGTCGGGAGTGACCGGTCAAGGACAGTTAGGAGGGAATGTGAGTGGTTATGGGTTTTCAAGTGATCCTCATTTGCTTGGTTGGGGAGCTGCTGGTACACCTTCAAGACCACCTTTTTAAATTAAAATCTAAATTATAATTATAACGTGAAATGAAATTTATGTGTTTTTAATCATCATTTTGTGGAGTTGTATTTTCATTTGGGATGTTTGCTAAATTTTTTTTTAAGTTCATATGCTTATTTGAGTTTGGTGTTTTTTTTTTTGCTTCTTTCTTTCATCTTTGATAGATGTTAGAGGAATTGCATATGTGTCTCATCGTACTATTAGAAAGACTTCTCCATATATGTCTTTCTTTTTTTATTTCGTGTGGTAGCATATAACTATTATTATAACTAGCTAGATTTTCATAGATATATATATTGGTGTATTTAATAATGAGGTCGATTCTTTTAAGAATTTTTGAGCTTCACGACATGTCGACATATTATTGATGAAACATATATGCGAACGAATCACAGAAGTTGTACTATATGAATATTTTCTGATGTGTAGATTCCTACATAATCTTGGTTTTCCTTTTTTTGTCACATCAGTTAATTAAACTTATTATACTATAATAAGTAGATTTTGAAGTTATAATACGAACGCCTAGCCCGCAAGTAAATCTCAATACTATTTGCAGTGTATATATCCACTTGAACTTCTATCACTGGCTTACAATATGTCATTATAGTAACTATTATCTTGTAGTTAATCATTTAAAACCCAACATATTCAACACTCGAGTTAATTGCATGCATAATATTTAAACGGGTCAATAACAATCCTTTCTACTAAGAAACTTGCAAATAAGACAGCCGTTACAGGACAGTAGAACACATGAGGTAAATGATATTTAATGTCGGTTACATATTAATTAGTACTAACCTGAATTAACATGGGAAGATTAACAATGAACATGAATATCATTTTGTAGTGTCAGTTAAGTGTCTGCTGTTGCTGCAAGATAACAAAAAGAGGTTTATGATTACCAAGATATATGTGAAAACGAGGAATGTTCCAATTCCCTAGGCATATATTTATTGACTATGGAACAAAAGATGAAGCTTTCATGTTACTCTTGTTTAATTGATACCAATATATATACTTCTAGAAATTATAAAACTAAATACTTTTTTTAGAGTTCTTATCTAAATATTATAATGATGTTACTATAGAAGTATATCTACATCTAGCAAGGATCTTTATTTTTGTTAAAATAAACAATTTAAAATGTTAATTTCTACTTTTGTGTGTTTTCATATGGCTTTTCGGAGAGTTGGAACATGTTGAGTGAAAAAGCTTTGTAGTTGTGTTTGTATATATTATCAAATTCCCATGTGGTGTGGTAATGTCATCTGCCTTCCATGCAATTGGGCTACACTATCCAACATATATACAATTATTTTTTTATATAGAAATTCATATATGTGATAGTCACTAATCATGTTAAAACTTGTTTTTACTAATCATGTTATGATAAACTATCTTATCTTCTAATCTAGTCAAGAAATCTATTTTTTTTTTCTGTCAACATTTGGGCCACAAATGGCCGGCCCATTAGCCAAACCTACACTTTCGTAGGCGCGGGGAATCGATCCCGGATGGGGTGGTGCTACCTGCCTCCTGTGGACTTATGACTGCCACTAGACCAAAACCACTTCCCCGAAATCTATTATGTTGTCCAATGTGTAAAATGAATATTAATTGTTTAAAATCTAACTAATGTCTTTTGTCTAACTAAACCCCCTTTAAAACTTGACAATCATTCTAATAATTCCATACCATACAATATTTTTATGATACCTAAAATTAGATTGGACTTCACGATGTTGAACCTTTAAGTCATGATAAAAAATAGTGAAACAAATTATGAACTTTAGTTTCTTTTTTTAGCATATGTCCTCAAAGGAAGGGATAATAATAAACTTTTTCGGTAAGTTATATTTCGTTGTTACTGTTTTCACTTTAATAATATGCACCTCCAAGATTCCATATTCCTTTCTTTTTACCTTTTGAAAAAGAAATCATATAAGTGAAAAACTTTTCGAATACCGAAAAAAGCATGAAAACCTAAAAAAATCATTAAAAGAACATAAATAAAAGAATATAAATACAGAAAGCATTAACATTCCAATTCTAGACAAAACATATCTCATTATAAGTCTCGTCCTAAAAGGGCACTAAACAAAGGTCTGAAAAGAAATATTAAACGGAAACATTAACGAGAAAAAGGCCGAGATCTCGCTAATTTGCTATGTTAAAATTATTGGGCCTTAGCCCCAAAAGAGTAAATGTAGTCCGATAATAGTATTTTTTAATAATAAATAAATATTTAAATTCAGTGTCCCGTGAGAATAATTTTCTATTTGTTTTACTAGGAAAGAACCCGCGCGTTGCGCGGAATATTCGCTAATTATTATAGTAATTTTAAATAATTTTACATTGAATTTACGGTGTTTTGGTTTGTTTAATGAAGTTTTTTATTTTTGTAATAGATATATGGTTTAACTTTAGATATTTTCTATCTATTTTATATTGTACTAAACTAATGAAAATGATTTTGTTTACGAACAACTTCTGTTTGGATGTTTTAGTTTATTCTCAAATGTATGTTGTTTACTTTGATTTTACGTGGAGATCTTAACCCGTCAATTAATTTGGATCATATTTTGTTTTGTATTCTCTATAACGTTATTGAATTACGTTTAATTGTTGATTTTGTATGAGATTTTGTTTTCTCGGTAAATATTTTAAGTTTATTTAATATATTTGGTACTAACATTTAGATTTAGAAAGTATGTATATATATGGAGTTTTTTCATCCCAAATTATAGTTATTTAAACTTTTATAAATTTATAAATTTAGCTCTTTTGATTTGTTCAATTTTATTTGATTTTCACAAGTTTGTATGCGTATTTTTTGTGTATTAACTGTAGTATGACACTAATATTATGTAGTCTTAATTTTTAATTGTTTTGAATAAATGTTAAACATCATTTATAACTTTTAAATTTTGTGCTTTTAGATAGAAAATTTTAGATAATGAGACATATGTAATATATTCTAAAAAATTAGTGTAAGAGAGAATTTTTTTATATATTTTCATTTTAGAAAGTTGATATACATATTTTTTATTTTAGTTTTATTAATATTGAATGAGTTTTATAAATATTAAATGAGTTTTATTAAATGATTTTTTATTGAATTATTTTAATTATTTATGTTGATGATGTGGATGCCTTAGATTGAGAGAGTATTGTGATATTATATAATAGATTTGTTAGTTAACTACTAAAAGTAGAATAGAGACGAGACGCCATGCGAAGCAAAGTGTAAGCCAAATTGAGTTTTAAATAGAGAGAGAGAAAGAGCGATAGCCACTCCCACGTTTCTCTTCTTCTTCTTCATCATCTTCTTCTTCTTCGCATCTTTTTCGATTTTTGTACGTAAAATACTCTGTTTCGCATCTCAGAGAAATCAAACATCAATCTCATATTCTCCGATACGGTAAAATTAAATCCATCAACGACAACGAATCTCTCTCTCTCTCTCTCTCTCTCTATTTTCGTTATTATTTTTGGATGCTCATTAATTGTGGATTTTTTTGTATAGATAAAGATATTTTGTAAGAAAGATGAAGCTATTGGATCTGTTCATAACATCGTCGATACCTGTCGTGAAGATTCTGTTTATAACAGGAATCGGTTTAAAAGGAACATCTCGTTCTCCTCTCTTCTCTCTCTACCTGTTCTCTGTTGCTCTAACCAAACCCTAGATCTGTTTCCGATGGCCGGAAATTCCTTAATCCGGCCAGCTGCTGCCCCCCCTTTCCTCCCCTCTTCAAGCTCTTCCATCTCCAAACCCACAACCCTCCTTGATTTGACCTCTTTTCCACCTCTTCCTTTTGCCCTCTCTTTGCCTAACTCCCAATCCCGGTTTGCTTTTACTGCCTCTAAGAGTACCTTATCTCCAAAATCAGCTGCTCTTATGGCTCCCAACACTACCGCTGAGGTCATACCTCCGGTCCAATCTCATGTACCCACTGTTGAGATCTCTGCCCCATGTCAAACTCAACCGCAACATCCATTTGTCTCCGCTTCTGCTGAGCAGGTCAACAAAACTACAGCCCCTGTAGCTGGTCAAACTACTTCTATCCCTGAATTTACCACCCAGCAGTCTACTACTGAACCAAAGTCTTCATGGGTTGGACGTGTTAAAGCCACTAGTGACAGATCTCTTAGGAGGTTGGCTCCAATTTCTCACTCTCCTGAAGGTGTGCCTAGAGTTGTGATTCCGGATTCAGTCTTCGAAAGAGGCGCTGAGCTACATAAAGACTTCATCATAGGGTTTTTTATGGGAACTCCCCCTTCCTTAGGGCATATCAAGTCAGTCCTAGCTCACATTTGGGGCAAAGGTAACATGCTGGAAGTCCATTTGAATCCCTCGCAAAGGTCCATGATGATAAGAATACCAAATGAGGTTTTGAGACGGAAAATAGTTACCCAAGAAGTTTGGTTTATCGGTACTACTCTCTTCTATGTTGCTCAGTGGTCCCCAAAAGTGTCACTTAAGCCACCTACAGGAGAGTCCATCCCTCTTTGGGCTCATGTTCGTGGAATTCCCTTTGACCTCATCCATCAGCAGGGGCTAAGTCTAATTGCTTTGGTCTAGTTGGTGAACCGGTGGAAACGGATGACTACACGCGAACCTTACCGACTTAAACGTTGCTCACTTAAAGGTCGAGGCTAATCGTACTAAGCCTCTCCCCTGCGTCGTTGAATTTGAAAGGCGAATGGAGAAGTTGTAACCCTCCAAGTCCATTATCCTTGGAAACCTCCTTGCTGCGAACTCGCAATGGTCTTGGCCATCTCAAAGCTCATTGTCCTCGGTCCAGTGGGTACCTAAGGAATCGGTGGCTAGGAAATTTGAGGCTAAAGAATCGGTTCTAAGGAAGCGTAGTAGCCTCGAAGCTTCGGTCCCAAATGCTCATGTTCTTCCCGATACTAACTCTTCACATGCAGCTAATGATGAGGTTCATGTTGTCCTGTTTCCCTTTGTGTCCCTCTTCCCGTAGCCAATTCCTCTTCGATCGGGTGGTTTCTTCTTTAGATCATAATATTGAAGCCATTGATCGGGTTGCTCATCACCTTCTCTGCTCGGAATCTATGGATTTTATTGACGAGGTTATTTCAGAAATCGAACCTTCTCCTCCCTGCCTGGCTTTTAAACGACCAAAACTTAGCTCTGGCTCAAAACCCCGCCCATTAGTTTTGTTCCTCTAAGGCAAAACTTCTTTTCTTGCCTAGCTACTCTCTTGACCCTAATTTGCCTCCTCCCTTTTTAACCCCTAGCCGTAATAGCTCTTCCCCGTTTCTTTAACCATCCCGGACTTAAGACTTTCACCCCCTGATTCTACTTTATCCATGCTTCAGCCCTCATCAAATTTTTTGGCCAAACCTACTACCCTTTTTCAGGGTTCTTCCCACCATGGGAAGTCCCAACTCTAATTTTTATGTATATAAACCCTCTTTTTGGAATGTCGAGGACTCAATGAATCGATAAACACTCGGCTTTTAAATTTCGTCTAAGTAGTAGTAACTCTTTTTTGGAGCCCTTCAGAAACCCATGTAAAAGAAACCAATCTAAACCCTTTGATGCAAACCCTTTGCCCAAACCGGTCCTTTACCTCTAATCACTCGGAAGATGAAGATGGTAGAATTGTAATTATCCGGAAGCATCCCGTTGTTGTTCTTGTCCCGCACAAAACAAGCCGGATGATCACTTGTAAGGTATCTTGTCCAAGTTGCCTGTTTTCTACTTAACATCGATCTACGCCTCAAATATTAAAGAAGAAAGAGAGGGACTTTGGGCAGATCTGACTGATCTAAAGAGAAATCTAGTGCTTGACTCAGTTCCTTGGGCCGTGGGAGGAGACTTTAATGAAATCATTCACTACAATGAACACTCCTCACCTCAGCGTAATTATTTTACTCCACAAATGATAAACTTCCATGACTGTGTACGAGACTTGGAAATTCAGGATCTAAGATATTATGGGGCAATGTTTACCTGGACGAACAAAAGGCCGTTGGAGCCTGTTGCAAAAAAGCTAGACAGGTTTCTCATCAACGAAGCTTGGTTGAGCTATTTCCCTACGAGCATCGCCTCCTTCCTTCCTCCGAAAGAATCTCTCGACCACACTTTATGTCTAGTCTCCTTAGACTCCTCCCCTCCTAAACACGGAACAAAACCTTTTAAATTCTTCAATTACTTAACTTCCCACCCGGACTTCCTAGCAACGGTTACTAGAGCCTGGACTTGGTCGGAGCCGCAGAGTTACTCTCTAAATCTAATGAGTTTCAAACAAAAAGAATTGAAGAGAGAGCTAAAACTTCTAAACACCAGAAACTATTCAGATATACAAAAGAGGGTTTGTGAGGCTAACGGTTTGTTACATCTTGCGCAGGTACAAGCTCTACAACAACCTAATGAGGTTCATTTTCAAAGAAGAAAGGGCATGCCAAGTGAAACTAACAAAGCTAATGTCTATTCAAGAGTCCTACTTTAGACAAAAATCAAGGATCAATTGGTTAAAAGAAGGGGACCAAAATACTAGTTTTTTCCACAAAATCGTCAAGCAAGAGGAGCATACAATAGCATACATACCTTGACGAGGCCGAATGGTGTTGTTGCTTCCTCACCGAAGAAGTTGGAAACTTGGCTTTATCTCACTTCAGAAGTATCTTAAGTCCTCGATTAACTGCGGCTCATCCAAATCTTCTTGACATGATCAAAGCTTACACTACCTATGTCCGTCAACCTACTACACCGCTTCCTTGTCTACCACACCTTCATCAGAGCTAATTCAAAGCACAATGTTTAGCCGAATCCAAATAAAAGCCCTGGGCCGGATGGTTTAACTTCTAGCTTCTACAAGTGTGCTTGGACGGTCTTAGGAGAAGAGGTGGTTGCAGCCATTCATCGGTTCTTCTCAAGTCCAACCATGCCTAATGCCACAAACTCCACTATTCTCACTCTTGTGCCTAAATTCCACGGTGCTAATTCTATCAAGGACTATAGACCTATATCTTGCCGCAACACCTTGCAAGACAATTTCAAAGATCTGGTTGGGAAAATCAAGCCTCGCTTACTCGGCTCATTCTACCAAATCGACGGCTTTCATCAAAGGTAGATTGCTACTTGAGAACACTCTTCAAAGCATCGGAGGTGGTTAATGGATACCATCCGGATAGAGGACAACAAAGGCTTACCATAAAGATCGACATAGCAAAAGCTTTTGACACTCTTAGGTGGGACTTTATCATCAATTGTCCGATAGCCACGGATCTCCTCATTGTTACATATCTTGGGTAAAAGAATGTATTACGTCTCCGCTTTCTCTGTAGGGATTAATGGAACATTACACGGCTTTTTCAAGAGTAACAGAGGTCTTCGTCAAGGAGATCCTTTGTCTCCTTACTTATTTGGAATTGCTATGAATGTGCTCTCCCACCACTCGAATAATGTCGCTTCTAGTGGCAAGATTGGATACCATCCGAAATGCAAGGAATCAAAACTTACTCATCTTTGTTTTGCGGATGATCTTCTAATCTTCTCGGATGGTGCAATAAACTCTCGTCAAAGGCATATTGGAGGTTTTATCGAGTTTCGGGAACTCTCCGTCTAGCCATAAGCCCCCAAAAGTCTAGCTTCTTTTCCTCCGTCTCTCAACTTCACCGTAGCGAGTTGGTAACAATCTCAAGCATACCTCGAGGCTACCTACCGGTGAGATATCTTGGGCTCCCGTTAACATCAAAAAAGCTTTCTTTGGTCGATTGCGAACCTCTGCTCGCAAAGAATCAAAGGCAAGCTTGGTGGATGGATCGTCAAGCATCTATCTTTTGCGGGACGTCTTCGGCTCCTAAATTCAACTATCTCTCGGGATCACAAATTTCGGTGTGGCTCCTTTGTCTGCCAAAGAAATGCACCAAACTAATCAACTCTTTGTGTAGTGCATTTTTGTGGAAGGGATCCTTAGAGGGAACTTACTCTGCTAGAGTGTCTTGGGATGTGGTAACAACTCCTAAGAATGAAGGAGGGTTGGGAGTCAAGAACTTACTGATTTGGAATGCAACTTGCTCCATCAAGCTCATCTCGGTTCCTTATTTTCAACACCGACTCGTCGGGCGGCATGGATTCACCAAAATGTTATCAAGGGACAAAGACTTCGGTCTATGAAGCCGCGACGCACCATACTTGGACCTTTAGGCATTTACTCAAACTACGTGAAACAACTACTAGATGGCTCGGAATCGAGCGGGAGATGGTACAACGTGTAGATTTTGGACACACCCCCGGACACCATTTGGTTCACTCATCAAGTTCATAGGAGAAGGAGGTCCCGCACTTTCGGTATCCGCGGCAACGCTATGGTCTCATCCGTATGGAATGGGGAATGGAGACTCCTGCCGGCTCGTTCGGACGAGGTTTGAAGAGCTACTCACTTACTTGACTACAATTACTTTGGATCATTCACACGATGTAAACACATGGATCATAGATGACTTGCCGCGATCAAGCTTTTGTGCGGGGAAATATACGGTTCGTTGAGAGAACAAGTTGCGAAGTAAATTGGTGGAAGATTGTGTGGATTAAAAGAGGCGTACCTAAGCACAAAACATTGGTCTGGTTATTCATACTTAACCGATGTCCGACAAGAGATAGGATGCTTGGATGGGGGCTCGGTGTAAATCCTCTTTGTCACTTTGTAATGCTGAGAATGAATCGCGGGACCACCTGTTCTTCGCTTGCAGCTTTACTAGGCAGATCTGGACTCCTCTAGCTACAAGAATACTGCCCACCGCGAGCACTTGTATATGGGAAAGTCTGGTTAATACACTCGTTGGTCTTACCGGTGAGGACATCGACGATACCTTCTTCTTCTAGCTTGCGGGCTTCAATCTATGAAGTTTGGTCGGAAAGAAATAACAGCTACATCGCAATACTAGGCGCAATCCTAGCACAATTATTCGTCGGATCGACCTCCTTATCGAAGAACGGGATCGCGGCTACACGAGATCAGAACCCGCAAAGAGCAAGCAGATTACTTCAACTTTGGTTCTCCATGACTTGATGTGGGAGAGATTGATCAAGACACGCATTTACTCTACGAGACTTGATCAACCATCTTCTTCTTCTTTAATATTTTGGTTTCTATTAAGCTTTATGCTATAGTCTAAAGGGCTATTTATGGGCTGCTAAGGGTTTCTTTGGTTTTAATGGGTTAATTAAGTATGGGTTTGTAAAAAACCAACATGTCACTTTTAAATTTATGCAAAGAAAATTAACAAAAAAAAAAAAAAAAAAAAAAAAAAAAACAAAACAGGAATCGGTTTATACTTGGCTCTTGACCACGTCAACATTCTTAACCACGACGCTAGGAAACAGCTCAACAACGTTAATTACTTTTCATCGTTTATTAATTATTATCTTTTAAATAAATTTAATTACTCACTATTTGTATGCCTGTGTGGTTTTTGGGATTATGAATTGTTACAGATAGTATTCTATGTGTTTAGCCCTTCACTTGTTGCAAGCAGTTTAGCTGAGACTATTACTTATCAAAGCATGCTCAAAATGTAACACTCCTCTCATCTATTTTTTATATAGAATATGCTTATAAAATTATATTAAAATGCTTGTTTTTTTTTTGTGTGTGTGTAATTTGAGGTGGTTCATGCCATTAAATGTTCTGCTTACATTCGTGATTGGTTCGATTCTCGGTTGGATTGTTATCAAAATCACTAAACCGCCTTCGCATCTCCGTGGCATCATAGTTGGTTGTTGTGCTGCTGGTAATTTAAACTACTCTTTTGTATTCATATTCATGAGAGTTTCTTTATCAATAATCAAAAATAACCCAACAGGTAATTTGGGGAATATGCCACTAATAATAATACCAGCTATATGCAATGAGAAAGGAAGTCCTTTTGGAGATCCTGACTCTTGTGAGAAATATGGTTTAGGCTACATAGCACTCTCTATGGCGGTACCTATGTTCTCGCCCTTTACTACTACTAACGGCTTTTCGATATCTGTTGTAATGCTATATAAGTCAATATATATGTCAGATTGGTGCTATTTACATATGGACTTATGTGTACAATCTTATGAGAATGCTAGCAAATTCGGATATGGAAACATCGATGCCAATCAGTACCTCTCCTACAGCGCCATTGATTCCTTCGAAAAACGTAGAAGTTGAGGAGCAGGTCTTAGTTACAACCCCTTTTTTTTCTTCTTGTAAGCATTTTGTGTGCTTTTAACTTATGTGTATGTTATAGGTTGGAACTTGGAGCAAGATCAAGCAAATAGTGTCTTCTGTGGCAGAGAATATCAATCTTCGAACAGTATTTGCTCCTTCAACTATCGCAGCGGTTTGTTTACAATGTTTCCCTTTAAAGCCAAAACAGTGCTAGCATCTGAGTCTTCATACTAATAAGCAGATTTTCTCTTCAGCTTATCGCGCTTGCGGTTGGGCTTATTCCTACACTAAGGAAGCTACTAGTTGGAAACACAGCTCCACTCCGAGTGATAGAGGACTCAGTATCTCTATTGGGGTAAATTCTACAACATATATTTACACTTTAAGCATCACGTATCAAATGCAGAGTTAAGTAGTTTAATCCAATTCTTGAAGGGAAGGCGCGATTCCTCTACTTACTCTAATTATAGGAGGGAACCTTCTTGGAGGTAAGTACACAAACAATAACAAAAAAGCTGAAGCTGCAGAATCTTCCAAGAGAAACACAACAATTAATCTCTGGTCTCTCTGTTTCAATGATCACAGGTCTGAGGGGTTCAGGAATGGACAAGTCAGTCATAATAGGGGTGGTAATGGTGCGTTATGTGTTGCTGCCAATAACAGGTGTTTTCATAGTAAGAGCAGCGCATAACTTGGGTTTGGTCACATCCGAACCGCTTTACCAGTTTGTTCTTCTGCTACAGTATGTGGTTCCACCGGCAATGAATCTTGGTTTGTTCTTCAGGCTCTGAAAATACTACAAAAGCACATTATCACACGGTGTTTCTCAGAGATTCACTTGACTTGGTCTTTTGGCAGGTACAATCACTCAACTATTCGGGTCAGGAGAAAGCGAATGCTCTGTGATTCTCTTTTGGACTTACGCTTTGGCTTCGGTTTCCCTCACCGTATGGCCAACATTCTTTATGTGGCTTGTAGCCTGAACACACACACACACACAAATACACACACACACAAATACACACACACACAGAGAGAACTAGACAACATTTGCAGATCTCTCTACTTTGAAATAATTGATTTATTCTTTCAATGTTAAAAGAGTTGAGGTCATAAGAATGACCATAGAGAACCCAACAAAAAGTGAATACTGAAAACTTTATCATCCTAGTATAGCAGATTAAATGCTTGAGACAAGCAAATACAAACTTGGAAAACAAAAGCAGCCTTATAAAGAATCCTTGTCAGGTAGATCATCAAAGTAACGATGCTCCATGGCCTTCTTTGCAGAGATTCTTTTCGATGGCTCGTACTCCAACATTTTCTGTTTAGGAACCAAACACACACACAAAGAAAAAGGCAGATTCAGCTGAATGAATTCTCAAACTAATTAACCAAGAAAGACTGAAAGGGTGTGTTGGAACATTGGGGAACTTACAGATAAGAGATCAAGTCCAGCCTTGTCGAGGTTTGGGACAGCTGTTGAAAGACTCAACGGTTTCCATTGCGGGTATACGTGCCAGTCCTTGAGTGTGCTCACTCCTGGCCACACTTCTTCGTTCGGTGTTCCCAGCAACCTGAATTTCACAGGAATGTAAGAAACAGAGAAAATGACTAAGCGGCTGTAGTAATGTTTGTTTGTGCACAAAGAGATACTTGAAAATACGGAGGAGCTGTTGGAGCTCAGAGTCACCAGCAAAGATTGCTTGCTTGTTCACTAGTTCAGCTACAAAATCAAAAGGAGACAAAACTGTTAGTTCTTGCCATATTGACATTGAAGTGAAATGAAAAGAGAGAGTTTTGTTACCAAAAATGCAGCCAACAGACCACATATCCACTGCAGTTGAGTAATGGGTTGCTCCAAGAAGAACTTCTGGCGCTCTATACCATAGAGTTAGTATCTGCATCAATAAAGACCAAAGGGAAAAGCATTATGAGTTATAACAGGAATGTTCCATCAACACAGAGAGAGAGAGAGAGAGAGAGTTATACCTCATGTGTATACTTTTTCATTGGGAGAGTGAAGGCTCTAGCTAATCCAAGATCTGCTATTTTGAGCTTCATTGTATTCCGGTCCATCAAGAGATTATGAGGCTTAAGATCCCTACAATAAAACCAAGACAAGTAAAGATATTTAGTGATCTGTTACCAAATGGGTTTATTGTTTTCTTGATACATAGTTGGTTTTCATGATACCTGTGTAACACTCCATGGCCATGGCAGAAAGCCATGCCTTTACATAGTTGGTACATCAAGCACTGCATTCAAGATTTTTTTCAAATCTGTTAGCTTTAATATAGGATGGCTCTTTGTAACAATTGTTAAAGCAGATCAAAAAACTTACCTTGACAGTATCATGTGGAATGTTGTGTCCAGATTGCTTAAAGCTTCTGATGAATTTCTTGAGATCTGTATCAACGTACTCGAAAACCAAGTAGAGCACAGTTTTGCCTTCTTTGTTCAATCCTTGCTTAACATCCATCAACCTTGTATAAGATTTTTTATCAAACACACAAATACATAACATATATCAATAAATCGAATCAAAGATCCAAGAAGAATATCGTGGCCTTTGAATCTACGATAGAGAGATCTATTAATTTGGGGATTTCAGAAAGAGACTAAACCCTAGAAGAAGAAGAAGAAGAAGAAGGAAAATCAGAACCTGACGATGTGGGGATCGAGAGCGAGCATGCGCAAGATAGAGATCTCGCGAAGAGTCGTGGGAGGAACACCTTCTTCGTCCTCATGGAGACGAGTCTTTTTGAGAGCGACGATCAAACCAGTAGCTTTCTCTCTTGCTCTGTAGACTTTACCGTAAGTACCTTCACCCACTTTCTCTAGCTTCTCGAATGCTTCCATGGCCGACACGGCGTTGCTGGTTTTGACTCCATTGTCCATGATTTCTCTCGAGAAATCTCTTCTTTTCTTTTTGTTAATCGAGAGGGAAGTGGAAGGTTCGATTTATAAAGGGAGACTGCGAAAAGGTGTTATTATATTCGTTTTTACAACGGTTCTTTCTTATATTTCGAATTTTGAAACCCGACGCGTCACCGTTAGGGTTTTGTTGTCTATCCGTAACGCGAAAATAAAAACAATATGTAATCAAAATTTTAATTTACTGGCGCGTTTGCCTATATTTATTAAGCAGATTCCTGAACTTAGTATGGACTTTGAGTAAAAAAAAAAAATATCTTATTGGTTGCATTCTAAAACAATTAGATCCGAGTAAGTTACCACATGTATTGTCTAAAACTTTTTTAAAAAATCTTATTCCAAACTCAACAACAAAAGTTACATCACAAGGACAACAACAAAACACAAAAAGTGAAGTGTGGAGATTGAAGAGCTTATGCAAACTCCATTAAAGCTTTTTTAAACAAATTGTTGAGCACCATTTGAATGTGAAGAGATAGTAGAGAGAACATCAGTCACCGAAGCCATCACACTCAATGCTGCTTTCAATACGTCTTGTGAACATCCCGGCTTCACTATCGTCCTCACCTGTGATCTCCCCCATCCAACAGTGTTACCAAACATCGCGAAAACACACAACGAAAAAGGTGAAAATTGGTATATTACCTGATCTAGATATTCTTGCAGCTTCTTGATACGACCCATGTAATCTTGATCTTCAACGCACAGGCTTACTGCTTTAGCATCAGCACCAGGACCATCGTATTGAAGCGGTCCTGGGTTTCTGTACAGATCTTCCATCAAGAACTTTTGCGCGTTCTGTCTCAATAGGCTGCCAAAAACCGTATAAACGTTAAAACAAGTTGAGTGAAAAAAACGAGAGGCAATGTTCTTTGGAATAGATTGCTTACTCGTATGCTTTGCCTTTCAAATCCACCATAGCTGGATGAATTGCAGGCCTACCAATTGAAGATGAAGTAGAACCGCCATTCTGAGACCAATGCTTCACCGTCATCATCGCCTAATTCCGGAGAAAAAGGAGAGTTGAGAAACTTTATTACCAATATTTTGTAACAAAAATGAAGAAGGCAAAACTCAACTGTAATAGGCGCAGCACCACATTTCCACTTGTTTACAGGACTCTTTAGGTTGGTCAATGTTGCCATGTAACCATTCAGACCAGCTGCAAGTATGTGGTAACATACATGCCCAAGTACCTGCAAGATTTGTCAGATCAATGGTGTGAATATTCATCCATGTGGGTAAGTCTGCATTTGGTATTGTGGTGCATGTAATGGTAACTTACGTATGCGTAATCACAATCGAATTTAGATGGAAGAGATCCACGAGCTTGGTAACCAAAGAAGTGACATATAGCATTGAATTTCTTCCCCTTGTATGTGCCTTCTTTCTGTTAAATTGAAAAGATTTAACTTCATACTAACAATTTAAGATGACAGTACTGAAAAATAATAGCATCAGTGTGAGACATGGAGAATACCAAGCGCTTGTTCATTTCAGTCTCCACGAGATACGCAAGAAGTTTCTCTGTCTCAATCTGGAGGAGAAATCAAAACACACATTTAGGATTCAAACCTTTTTATAAAATTGTCTCTCCAACATTTTCTTCTTCTATCTTACCTGAGATAGCTGAGCAGAATCATCAGACTCAGGATGGAGAAGTAGCTGCAGCAACAAATATGACCGTCAATCAAGTATTCATCGCAATTACTTTGAAGGAAACTACGAGAAGTCTCATGCCAAAGAACTCAAACCTGTTTCTTAATGAATGGAGGAAGAAATTCAAACAAAGCAGATGACCAAGGTGAGAGCTGAGTAGAAATCTTATCAGCAGCTACACCCTGCCTAAGCAACCCATGAATTTCCTGCATCACAAAATGTCAGCTTGGACATGCTATATATTAAAATGTAAATGTATTCAAGAAGAAAGAAAAACAATTTCAGATGATAAATACATGTCTCCCGGTATCCAATCATTACCTTTAACAGTGCGTAGACTTCAGGAATGCTCTCTATGATCCCTTCGGGGATGAGGATAACTCCATGATTCTTGTCTGGTGAGAACAAATAGTATAACACTAGAGTTAGTGAGCAGTACATGACTGTGAAATCTTTTTCATAGAGAAGTTTCTTTTATGAGACCTTGTCCTGCTCTTGCTTGAACAGCATCACATATCTGTTTGGAGATGTCAAAAATCGTGAGCTTAGATGCTGCGACCTCCTCGCCTAGTATCACCTAAGAAAATTGCATCACATTCAAATGAGAGCCAACATAATCAATTGTCAATGTTTAGAAAGAGAAAAGAAACTAACCATGTTTGGATGAGACTGGAGTGTACACTCAAGGGCAACATGAGAGTGCTTCCGACCCATGAGCCTGATGAAATAATAATACTGCCAATAAAAAGAAAGTAAACCTTGAGCGTAGAATACTAGAATCATAAAGAATGCAGCATTTTTCAGTCTGTAGTAGATTATATGTCCTTCAATGAAATATTTCTTCTTATCAGAATATAAAACTCAAAACTGCAACTAGACTAGCAGCCTCTTAGAACATGGAAATTCAGCAAGAAGTAGTATTTACCTTCTCCGCGGAGAGAGCGTCAGTGCAGGCATTGCTAATGAGCTGAGAATTCACCTGTATGAGGCAAATTTCAATAGCCAAAAATAACATTTAGTTTCTGTGGAGAGTAAAGACTTATGAGGACAAAAGCATCATGTTGGTTGATAAATCTACAAAAGACAGCTAAGACAAAAGTAACCAGAAAGTTTAAGTTCAGATTTACCTTGCATACGGTGTCAAAACCAACATTTGCCTCCACAAACTGGTTCTTGAGATCTCCATTTATTGTAACTGGAACACCAACAACCTAAAATTGTATGGTTTTTTCGTTCGATATGGCCAAGTGAATTATAAGCACATTGTTTTATAAATGAAACTATCAAAAAAAAGATGATAAAGACCAAACTATTACCTTCGTTGGACATTTTGCTTCAGCAAAAAACTCAGCAAGATGAGCTGCATCTGTGTTTGATGTTACACCTGCAATAAATTCCTGATTTAGTAAAAACTTACGACCAAACTTCACCAATTATATAATTAACAACGCTAGGCACCTCCAATAATTACAAGGCCATCCAACTTCAAATCTGTGCAAGCTTTGAGTGAAGCATTGACCTGCTCTGTGGTTCTGATCTGATCCTTGGTTCTTCCCAGCAAATCAAAGCCACCTTAAAAATACATATTTCACCACCAACTTATCAGAATGAGGTAATTTATAAGACTCTCGGTATCACAACAATCTTTTCATCAATCAACCTACCCTGATTTTTGTAAGTCTGGAGTATATCATCCGTGATATCCACGGTCTTTTGCGCAAATAGACCTTCTGAACCACCTATTGTCAGGTAACAACGAGTCATTAAAAACTCTTTTACAAAAGAGAGATCTTTAGTTAAAAAAAGATGCAGAATTTTCCCCTTGAGCAAAAGAAATGATGAAACTTACCCAAAAATCCAAGCAAGGTGCTCTTTGCATTATGCACCTTAAGAGCCTCATAAAGTCCCCATATTACATTGTGTCCACCCGGAGCTTGCCTTCCACAAAACACGATTCCGACTCTACAGTAGAAAAAACCGCCAGCTTAACAACAAATAGAACCGCCTGCAATGATTTGAAGCAAATATAGAGACAATGCAAACGGGTAATCACCTAATTGATGGAAGCTCGGTAATGATGTGAGCATCAGAAACTTTGGAAGCTTCCCTAAGGAAGTGAGCCAAAGGCTGGCCTAAAGTAAGTGGGAAGGCACGAGCCATGATATGTGAATCAGAAGCCTCTGCCACCGTAGTTCCATCACCAAGCTCCACACGAACCGTAGTTCCCTATTATGAGCAAGTTCAAAAAGAGTATTTTCGCAAAAAGATCAATAAAACACACAATCGGAAACAAACGTTAAATCACACAGTCCAAAACCAAGATCGGAGATCACTACAGTCTATAGAATCAGATCTACGAAGCAATACCAACATTGCAAGTTCGTCGAAATTAAGAGATCTACGATAAAGAGGGGAAACAGATCTATTGATTGGAATGAAGGAAGCAAGAGATCTACGAAGAAGAAGAAGAAGAAGAAGAAGAAGAAGAAGAACCTGGAGACAAGGAGGGAGCTCGGGGTGGTATTGAGATCGGAGTTGCTGAAGAGGAGAGAGTTCTCTGTGGATTCCGAAATCTGAATCCATGGCGTTAAGTTCTATGCAGAGAGTGTTAGGTGGATGTGACTGTGAGAGAGAGAGAGAGAGACTTTGTGAGACTTGTTTTTCTTCAAAATATATATATCGGTGAAGAAAGACGGGAGGAATATACCACCCAAGTTCACCAACCTAAATATGTTTATTTTACCCTCGGTATCTCCATTATTTACGAGAGAGCCACTGGATCTCTAATCGTCTGAAATTACCAACATACCCCCTACTTGTTTCCCGCTCTTTCGAAACTTTGACTATATGAATAAGCCAATAAGGTGGACTTAAATCACGAATTGTTTACTGGGCTGGGCCTATATTTATTTTCATAATTTAACCTAAAAAACTTTGTTTGAAATGTTGTGTGGCAGGGAATCCTTTATTCGTCTGGTTTAATGCATATAATATACCGGTTTAATAATCTTTTTCACATTTTCACAAATATGTATTGTAACTTACAATTTGTAAGCCACTGCTATGATGATTAATCAAAAACAAACATTACAATTTACCAGTCCTAAAATTATCACAAGATTTATAGTATAGTACTGCTAAATTTCCTTGTTATGTTTTAAGATATTTCAAACAAAATTTGAACTCGAGTTCACGAACTGATCTTTTACCCCAAAATGTACTTGGTTAACATATATTTTTGCACATTAAATTAATGAACAAAATACTCACATCACTTATATATCCAAACTAATTACACAATACACATTCTTTCTTCTTATTGTTTCCCCAAATTTAATCAGAAAAATATATTCCCCCACCCAAAAACACAATAAAACAACAACACTTCAATCTACATGTCCTTCACAAAGACATCAACACATAGCAATACAACTCATTTCCATATACATATATAAATAATTAATTAATTAAACCATAATCCCAAATTTCCATAATTACCCTCCTCTGACACGTGGAATTATCCTAGCACCACCACCATTATTCCCGCCGCCGCCTCTAGTCACACCGTCCAAAATAGCTTCACCAACACCTTCACCGATACCATCAATTATACCACCAAGAAAATCAATCACAACTTGGGACGCCAACCTCGCCGCCGTTCCCAAAACCGCCGGTGACTTATCCCTCCCTTTGTATCCGTTTGCGCGGAGGCCGTTCACCGCGGCATCCTTGGCGCAAACGGCGTGTAAATGGTAATCGCACACAGTGCAACGGTACACTCTCCCGACTCGCTTGCCTCTTTTGCATTCTCCGCAGAGGAATCCACCGGAGTAGTCTCCTCCTCCGGTGGAGTTTGAGGAGGAGGAAGGGAGGAGTTTGAGAGGGTGGCGGTGGAGAGAGGAGGAGGAGAGGGAAGGAGATAACATGGCACAGCCAGGATGCATTTGAAAATTACAAGCTTTGCATCTAAAATTGTAACCTTTCGGTGATCTTCCACATATGTCGCATTTTGACTTCATTATCCCTCCTTTCGCTGTTTATTCATTATTAACAAGAGTCAATTTAATTTCCTTTTCTTGAAACCATAATAAAGTTTTTTGTATTCTTAATGTTGTTATTATATGTAATCAACCAACTTTATATTGTCAAGAGAAAAAAATATCACCAACTTTTATGATTCTTACATTTTGATACCCACTAAATTCCCTATAACTATTTTGTTACAAGCAATTAACGTTACATGTTATAATTCGTAAAGCAATTAATATAAAGTTGACGATAGTGTTGTGGTCTAGTTTTTGGTATATATGGAAAACAAAACAACGAATACAACATATTAGCATCCACATGTTGACCCATTAAAAAAAGTCAACAAAAAATCAACAAATTAAGGACTTACTAAAGAGGAGAGTTAAAAAAAAACCTACCAGGTTTGGCAAAGAAGAGAAGCTGATGTTGGTAATGAAAAGGATGTGATTTGAGAAGAGGAGGAGCCAAAGCACAAAACTCATGTAGCTGATAATCACACTCTTGACACACATACCTAATCCCAGATCCTTCTTCTTTGCACCCTACACACGTGTAGATATCAGGCAAGTCAACTTTGACCAGCACGTGTTGTGGATGTCCGAAATGGACCAACTCTTCTCCTTGCATCAGTTGAGGAGACACAGGAAACCGCGGTCGCTGCGGTTTCTCAGTAGTGTGTACCACCGCGTCTGAGGCTGAACGTCTCAGAGCCGCAGCTGCGGCGGCCACGGTGGTAGTGTTATTGTTGTTGGAATTGGAATTGATGGCTATGGATTTGCTTCTTAACATTCTTCTTTTGGAAAATGAAAAAGTACTAGAGTTGGTTGTGGAAGTTATGATTTGTTAGCTAGGGTTTTATAGGTTTTGTTTTTTTGTTGTTGTAGAAATTTTGGATTGGTGAAATTAGGATGTGCATGCGAGAGTTTATTTATGGTGGAAAAAAATTATATTGGAAATTAACTGTTTAAACTTTTAATTACATTGACAGGTTTTTGAAACAGAAGTTTGCTTAAGGGTTTCTAGAAAGAAAAAAGAAGATGCTTTTTGTGGACTTCTTTGCCATGTATAATGCATGTGCCTTTACGTACATTGCAAGTTTTTTATAAAGAAAATGGACTTATATGATTTTTATTCTAATTAACTGCAAATTTGCAATGAATAAGAGTGATTTAGTGACTATATGTGTGCAGTGCGTTAGGGTTAACACTAATAATTAACGTGGAAATAATTACTTTTTAATAGGTTATTTTAAGTTGTTATAAAAAAAATAATAGGTTATTTTACAGCTACACATTTTATGTTCGAGTGTGAGTAAATTAGAGAAAAATATAAAGGTATAAGATTAGTATATTTTCGTGTGGAAATTACATTACAAATTATTAATGAGAAATGCTTAGTTCCCTACCATATCCAATATCGGAATATATCACAGAAATGTATCGGGGCCCGGTTTAATTCTGATTCCTTGTGAAAATCATACAAAACATATAAAGTGATAGTTTTCCAAAGAAACACCAAAAACAAATAATTCATATTAAAAACTAGTTGCTGACAAAAAAAAATGATATAACTGTTGTTATCATATTTGAGTACTAAAAGCTTCAATTAGTAGTTTAGCCCATGTGATGTCTCAAACAAACACACATGTTCATAGTTACATTTTGGCAATCGTATCATGAGGTATATATATACACTCAAACTTAGGGTTTTATATTTACACATCAAGAAAATATTTCAAACAAAAAACTCAAACCTTTTTTTCCGAAAGGGATAATCTAAGAACTTGAATTATATATGAACATTTATCACCACACTACCAAATCATATCATGAAAACAAATACTATCTTTAATTAGAACCGACACGACATTGAAATTAAGAGAGATTCGCCACTCCTTTATTACACTGTTGATATCTGAATTTTCAACAAAATTTTTAGAAAAGGGAAGAAAAAATTACAAGAAAAACAACTTTCTGATTTGTATGCGCTGTAAGGTAAAGAGAATCAAAGAACAACAGAGGACTAATAATAACACACATGGGCGGAGCCAATGTATAGTGACGTGGGTCACTTGACCCAGGTGGATTTTAAAAAATAGCAAAAGGTTTATTAGATAATTTATAATGACCCATGTCCTAAAAATATATTAACCCTTATGAAATTTTACCCCAAGTACAAATAAATAAATTTTATAATTATATTTGATTTTAGGGAGAATTACAAAACTACACTTTTTGAATTACGTTTCACAAATTTACATCTTATAATTTTTTTTCACAAAACTACACTTAAACACATAAAAGTAAATTCAAATTAAGCCTATTCATACAACCCTACCCTCTTAATCACTATATCCTAAACACTAATTAGCGAATCCAAATGATTTTTTTTTAATTTTAGTGATGTTTTAAAGGGTAAATCAATCTTTTAAAATTTCGAAAGGGTTTAATTTAGAGAAAAATTGAACTAGGTAGAGTTTTGTAAATGAAATGATGAAAATGTATAGTTTTGTAAATTCCTCTTGATTTTATTCACGATTAATATTAAGCCCAATAAAATATTTATTAAATAATTATATTCGACTTATTATTAATTATATATCTTAGAACTATAATTCTAAAAATGTTTTATAACCAAATATAAAAAAATTGTTTTCACTTTTTTCTTTTTCTTATCAACTCCTTCAATGATCAAAGCTAATTTTACGGTATTTTTATATAACTTTTTTTAAATGAAATTTCAGTTTAAAATTACTTATATTTGATTTAAATTTATTATTACTTCTTGGCACTCTTAATCAAAATCGTAACTTTTTTTATTTTAGTTTTAGTTTTATTTAATTAGTAAATTAATAGTGTTGAATTTTTCTAATGGAAAAAGATTTAATGACTTACAATAAGATGAAACAAAAAATTAGAATTAGTATTATCTATGATATTTTTATGTCTTAATAAAGTTATGCAATTTTAGTTACGATAAATGACCCCGGTGAATATATATTCTGGCTCCGCCACTGATAACACACCATATAATTAAGATTCTCACTCAATTAAAAAGTTAAAAACAAAATCACTTAACTATAAGTCTTGATTTAAGCCCAATTATTTTCACTTTGTTCAATATCACAAGTTATTCCACCCCCAACTGTTGTCATTTCATCTCTGGATTAACAAAATTCTTCGATTAGTCATTGTTTACGAGTAAACGACGAATATAAAACATTCATATAATATTAGTTAAGAATCTTAAGATAGAGAAGAAAATAAACGAATATTTAGACATACGTAGATATTCTCTAGACTATGGGCTTGATTGGTTATGATGTAGCTTTGAATTTTTTGACGTAGGAATTAGGCTTTAGATTTTTTGGTAGTAGATTTTTTGGATGTAACTTTAAAATAATTGAAAGCTTATTTTTTGGGACTTTAGAAAAAACGGCTCAGCCAAAATAAATAAATAAGGAAATAAAGTGTCTCTGAAAAAAAAATTAAAAACAAAGCATGATTGGTTTATTTTTGTGGTCGTAGAAAAATATTGGTTTTACAAAATTTACAAAGCATCAACCAAATATATTGGTTCGGTCTAAATAAAACTCTTATTAAAATAATCCAACAGCCCATAATATGAATTTTTTCTATTGGGCCTTATTTTGGCCCATATTAACGTGACTTAACGCTCGTTAACGAAGAAAATATGGTGGAAATGGAGTATGTATTTGTTTTTATATTGTAAAAGGGAGACGCATCTGGTTACTGATAAAAGAGACACGTGCGTTTCTGACTGTTGTCGGCTTAAATAATGCCACGTGGTGAACACTTTTGATTTATTTTAATTCTTGTCCGTAACCGTAAAAGATACTCCTAGTAGTCAGTAGATACTACTTCTTGGTTTCTATGAAAAGCCACTTCCCCGAATCGAGGAGCTAAGACCATGTTTATCAAGGTATATTAAAGGGTGCTTATGTATTTTTATTGTGTATTTGTGAATTAATTTAAATCAACATAGTATTTAAATACTAAGCATCGGTTACTAATTAAGCTTTTTTAACACCTTCAACATTGCATACGTGTCAACTTCTCCTTCTTCTCCTTCTTCTCCTCCTTCTTCTTCTTCTTCTTCTTCTCCTTTTTCTTCTCCTGCTTCTTCTTCTTCTCCTTCTTCTTCTTCTATAAGAAAAAATCACGAGGAAGAAGAAATCAAAAAATCAGATCAGATCCAGCGATTGAGAGATCTCAAAGAGACATTAACAAACACATACCGATCCGAACCGAACCGGTTCAGCAGAACCGGAGATCTCAGCACGAACCGAATCGGAGACACGAGATTCGTCGATGTGGCGCTTAACGTGGCGCTTAACGTCGAGAACCCTGATCTCAGGCTCAGCAACCATCGTTTGACTCATAATCATGGCTTCTTCTTCTTCTTCTTCTTCTCCTTCTTCTTCTTCTTCTCCTTTAAACACCCCATTTTAGTCTCCTTTAATAGATGACACATTTTAATATAATCTTAAAAAGTGCTTAAGTATTTTTTTTTGTACAAATACACAAATAAACTAATATTTTATTCTTAAGCAACACACATCTAGTATCCCTCAATAAACATGCTCTAACTCCGATAAATGCTGTCTTCGTATCCCTCGTGCGTCATAATAATAACAGCTTTATTTTATTTTCTTCTGCCCTTTTAATTTTCTTAACACATGTTAATGTAAACTCGATATGTTTTCTTGATATATCCAAAAAATAATAATCAAAATACACTTTCCAAATCTTTATATATAGTTTTCTTATTATCAAAAGAAATTAAATCATGGGAGATACATTAGTCATCTAAACTTTTACAGCCATACTATAATCTAATAATAGTAAGAGTAACGATATACTTAATTAGTAAAGCAGTGAAACAAAACTAAACGAATGCTCAGCTCTAACATAAATGAATGAAACCATTGTAATGACTATTGTAATTTTTATATAATTTTGAGGATAATACTTTTGTGTGAGTGTAATTATGCAAGGGTTAAACATGTGTTCCCATTGGCTCTTTTTCTCCACCAAAGCAAGTTGCAAAAGTTTGAAGCACTCGCATATTATATATATATATAAAAAATTAAAAGAATTCGCATACGATTAATTTTTGCTAATGAAAAAATGTGAACAACACCTAATAGCTAATGCTTCTCCATTTCAAACCGGTAACACAAAACCACCAAATGCTAATGATCATAAGGTCCGGTTGCATTTGTTCACATAAACAAACATACAAAAGAGCATAATGTATTTGTACAACTTAGTACTAATTTATAATATTTCATATTAGTGTTGTGGTTAACACTATCGATACGGTCCTGTTTTGATGGGTTTAATATATTCTTTTTTTTTAAAACAAGAACAAGCAAAATGTGCATGAGAGTTTCATCCATGATTTAATTAGATCTTCAAATGTTTTTTATTTTATTTTATGATAACCCGCGTTTCCCTAACGGCTCGTCACGTGGTCAAACGGCACACAAAAGTGTTGGGAATGTACGATTTTCAAACACAAAGGTCACGTGAGTGAAGTGCCCACCGTTTCAACACTCTATCTCTTTAGTTTTCTTTTGTACGATTTGAAGAGATAAAGAATGCAAAAGGTGTTTCTTCCACTTTCCTCACTCTCTATTGTTGGATTTTAATTTCAGTTACACTTTTAAATATAGTTAAACATATTTTTGGCCATATCTTTGTTTTTATGACGTGGATCACACTTCTCTTTTTTACATGCCTATCTCATTCGGCTTCGAAAGTTACTTTGTATTATACTAAATTACATTTTTCCTTTTCAATGTTTTACGATAGCTACATATCGTAGTTAACATTTTAAAATTTCATAAAAATAGTAGGCGTGCTAGCCTAACTAGCGAGCGTTTTACATAGTAATTAATGCTTGTAACTTATAAAGTAACCAAATGCATCGTAAATTTGAATCCTTTGTGAAAAAACTTGTTTACAATGACAAAAATTTGTTTATAATGCGTCATTTCAATTTCTAAATTAAATAAATTAGAATCGTTGCCAATAATGAGGTCTAATTAATTGTACAAAGGGACTTCATGGTTTGACTTTTACTATAAATAAAAACAGGTTAATCAAAACGATACCACGCATATTATATAAATTTTAAATATACGTTTGAACCAGAAACCAACTGCTTTCATTATTTCTTGGATCATGTTAAGTAACGTGGCAGCACAACGTTGACCTATGACTCATAGTGGGTCCCATCCTGCTCTTAATCTAACGGCTGTTAATTAGCCACGTTTGGTTAGAATATGTGAGCCGGAGGGGCAAAAGCGTCCGCCACACGTCCCAAGAAACAAAAAAAAATAGATTATGCGAGAAGGCTCTTCTCATCCAACGGCTCAGATCTCACCAGACACACTCTTCTCGTACCCGTCGATTTGTCTCCGACTTTACATCTATCGCCACCTCTTCTATTTCAAAAATAATTTTGACGGAAAACAAATACTAATTAGGATAATGTCTTTTCTAATTCTGACCATACTTAATTTCTATTTGTTATTTGACTTTTTCAAATTCAAGTGTGATAATTCGTTTATTTTTTTGTTGTTTCGCTATCAAAGGCTTAACTAGGCTAAATATCCACATATATGCTTGTCCGCTATAATAAATTAAGAGTATGTACCTATATAAATGCGTTACACAAGTCCATAAGCAGTAAAATTTAATTTTTCTATTAATGTATTTAGTTCTCATCGTTTGTTAATTATATAAAAAAATCAGATGTTCAAGGAATGTAACTATTTATGACCATTTTTTTTTGTCAAAAATTTATGACCATTTTTGAATAATAATATCGCACTTTTACGTTTTATATTTTTAAAATAAAGTTTTTTCCTTTTAGGTTTTCCAGATGCACACTGAACAGACACGCAAATTCATAGATACGTGCATCTTTAGAGGACTTCGAAAAAAGCGATATAATTATTTCCCCCGAAATAAATAAAAAAACGCAAAACAATTTGATTTTTTTTCCTAAATAAAGAAATGAGAAAAATATTATTAAGAAACAAACAAAAAAGATACCTTTAACAATTAACAAAAATAAAAAATATTTATTATAAAAAATGTCTTTTCGATGAAATATAAACCGCATAAACTTATCATGACCGCCTCAAGAAAAATCAAAATAAAAATAAAAACCCTTTTAATTTCCTCTCTTCAGCCGCCGCTTTCACATACCTCTTCTTCTACTACCTTCTTCTCGTAGGTTTCTTATACTCTCTATAGCTATTGAAAAACCATAACAACAAATATTAACTTTAGAGCATTCAAGGCTAATCACAAGAAAAGTCATGGTGCTTCTTCTTCTTCTTTGACCTCTTTTCTTGTGTGTTGTTCTTGTTTTAAACTACTCTTCGAGATTCTGATCTCAATGTTTCTGAATTTTGGCAGGGACCGATGATAAAAACAGAGGAAGAAGAAGAAGAAGACTACAAGAGCCCACTTTGGCTAACACCAATGCTACGTGGCAGTTACTTCGTACCGTGTTCGATCCACGTCGGTTCAAACAAAAACGAATGCAATCTCTTCTGTCTTGATTGTGCTGGAAATGCTTTTTGCTCTTACTGTTTGGTCAAACACAAAGACCATCGTGTTGTTCAGGTCAATATTCTATCTTCTTTAATTCCACTTTAAAAAAATCTTTACTTTATTTTCTTAATATTTTTAAAAAATGTAAAATGGAAAATGGGATTTTGCGCAGATAAGAAGATCTTCGTACCACAACGTGGTGAGAGTCAATGAGATACAAAAGTACATAGACATATCTTGTGTTCAGACATATATTATCAACAGTGCAAAGATTGTGTTTCTTAATGAAAGACCACAACCTAGAATCGGTAAAGGCGTTACAAACACTTGTGAGATATGTTGCAGAAGCTTACTTGATTCTTTTCGCTTCTGTTCTCTTGGCTGTAAGGTAAAAAAAATCACACTTGCTCTGTTTTATTCCTCTGTTTTCACTTTTTTGTGTGTTAAAAATCAAAACTTTGAACAAAAAATCATTAAACTCTTCGAACATTTCACATTTTATCGAATTATACATCAAACCCATAACACGGAAATTTAAACTTTTTCTGTTTCTCTGAAATTTTTGTTGTGAAATGACGTTTTTGCCCTTGGTTTGTTTTTAGATTGGAGGAATGAAGAGAGGAGATGAGAATCTAACCTTCTCATTGAAAGGAAAACATGGGAGAGAATATCAATTTGGTGGGTCAGAATCAGATGAAGCGACCACACCGACAAAGATGCGAAAGACTAATGCTTTTAACCGTTTGATGAGTGGTCTCTCAATCTCCACCGTTAGATTCGATGACTATGGTCAAGGTGGTTGTGATCAACGGTCTTCGAGCTCCGGTGATGAAGGTGGGTTTAGTTTCTCTCCGGGGACACCTCCGATTTATAATCACCGGAACTCAAGCAGGCGTAAAGGGGTCCCACACCGTGCTCCTTTTTAAATAAAATAAATAAAAATAATAAAAGTTACTGAATTTCAACCCCATAGTAATTAATTACATAATTATAGATAGAAAAATGGGATAATATAAGGTTTTAATATTTTAATGTGTATAACTCTTGGGGTGAAATTTAGGATGTAGTCATAATGTTGTAAATGGGCCAGTGTCTTGTTTTTCTCTTTTTTTATAGTTTTTATATATAAAAGATAAAGGTTGAATTATTAGAGGACACATACATAATTATACATTTTTATAAATATACAAGAATTAGGTTTATATAGTGAAGGGTTTGATGTTAGCTTTTGTTTAGTTAGAACGGTGTATGTCTCTGTGTTGTGTTGTCATGTAATGTAATGTGTACATTAAATTTTGTTCATACAATAATAATAATAATAATAATAATACCAAGTGATTATATATTATGTTTATCCTTATCCGCTTTGCACCTAACTTATGATAATATGTGATTGAAATTTTCTGACTCGTGAGTTGAGTGTTACTGAAATATTTATTTCGCAATAATATATGGTTGAATTGTTACATAGAATAGTATAGTATCATAGCACGCTAAGGAGTGTTATTAGGTACCGTTAATTAGTATTTTATCAAATATGATATTTATAAAGAAAAGTAAGCAAGTGGATAGAGAAATATAAGAGCCGTGTGGAATTCGAAAGGCTGCGATTCTTTACCACCGTTAAGAGACGGGTGTTTGTTTCATCACCTTTTTCAAGGGTATCGTTTTCAAAATCATATAAGGCTTAAAATAATCCATGGAATCAAATACTTGGGCATATTTTTGGTACGTCAACAATTTCAAGAGTACTGTAATATGTTAAATCCGTAAATTTAATGAAAAGCATATATTGTTATCGATTATTAATTTTGAATCACAAAAAAAATTATCATTTACGATTTGTTCGTTTTTCAGCTAATCCGTTTTAGTAGTTTTAGTTTTTGTAATAAAAATACATATGATGGTAAAAAACCCGTGCAATTCTTATGAATACATTAAAATAAGTTTTTTTAACACAATTAGCACAGATTTTCAAAAGTTTTATAAATACCATTAAAAAGTTTTTTTCTCATAAATACCACAAATCTTAAATTTTCAAAATTACACCAAAAACCTTTAAAAAATTATATCCTACCCCTTTATAACTATACCCTAAACACTATATAGCGAACCCAAATGAAAAAATTTAAAATCTAAAAGTGTTCAAATTCGTATTTGTGGTACTTTTGTAAACTATTATTTTTTAAGGTATTTTTGTTATAAAAAACATTTTAAAGGTATTTTTGTTATAAAAAAATTTGCAATGGTATTTTGAAGAAAAAACTACGCCACGTAAGTCGCCAGAACAGAAACCACCGGACCGATGGGGTATTTCTGTCTTTTCCCGAAACTGGACTTAAAACTACAAGTTGCTCGTCCTCGTCACTGCGAGTACGACACGTGTCGAATAAAACCACTAAGTGCGTGACACGTATGTGAAAAAGAGTGAGAGGGACCATGTGAGACTTTGTGTTGGAGTTTATCTTGTTCAGTCTCCCAAGACGTTAAGTTAAATATTAATGGGATCTCTAGCGACACGACAAGTGCGATGATAACGATTTGTGATAGTCTTCTTTTTTATGTATTTAACTATTTGTATACTTTTGGCGTTGCTATTATTGTTATATTTTCGTAACTTTACTTTTCAAGTTTTGTATACGATATTTTAGTATAATGTATTATTAATATTATATGAAGATAAATATCAGCCTTGTCGGAACCTAAACCCGTACCTTATCTTAACATATAAATTTCCACAGTAATCTTTTAACAAAATGAAACACAGTTTCTTATGAGTCTATGATCGTAGCCGAAATATCAACAGTGCATATAAGTTTGTTAAAAATATAACACATCTAAAAGGAAAAGAAAGGAGATTAATATAACACTCTTCATTTTGTTTGATGTTATATATTGATAAATGTCTTATACTATCCTTTAAAGGAAATAGTCTGAACTCACTTCGGTGAGGATCAGGACACCAGGATTATCAAAAAAAAAAAAAAAAAAAAAAAAAACATTCCATATTTTAAAATTACTATCAGAAACTAGATTTAGTTGAATATTCATACGTTGGTACACTACAAGAGTACAAATAGTAGGCAAAGGCCGGATAGCTTTCAAGATACATAGGGACACGTAAGACACAAAAGGACATTGTGGGTTATTTTTTTGTTGTATGTATGTACCACAATCGTCTTAGTATGTACTTGTTTCGAATAAATGTGTGCCGATGATTTGCCAATACTATTACTGACAAGTGGTATATATTTTTTTATAGATGAAATCAAGACGATCGATCAATTTTTTTCATCCATGTACTATGAACTTACCTTATCGGAATGTGAAATAAGAGGCGGTATAGTTGAATATCACAAATATTCATCTACTCATAGAAGTTAAATAAATTTTAGTTGGGGAAAAATTAGGTTATGAAGTTAATATGTTAGCCTCTGATTGGCTGGAAACTCAAAAACATTTTGTACGCTTCGTACACATATACACATGAAAAAATGAGGTATGGTATCGATGGCATGATAATCAATTAAGCAATTACTACTTCCGTTATTAAAAGACTGATATTTTATAACTTTTTTTTTCTTTTTTTTTTGGTTTTTAAAATATATTTAATACGTTGTCATAAAAAAATTAATTAATACATTGATAATACTAAATTGTACATTTATTGTATATTAATAGAAGTTATTGAATTACTATTGGTTGAAATTTTTAGAAAATTGAGAAATAAAAAAAACTACATATTAATATGTGAAAAATTTAGAAAATCAAATAATAAAAAAGATAGAGATTATTATTTATAAAAAAAAAGTTGTAAGGTCAGTGTTGGCCCAATTCAGTAATGGGCTTTGATGAGCCCAAATCTTAACTACCTCCAATACGAACATGTTCACAACAAAAATTGGGTAATAGAGTGAGTTATCAACACGAGATTATAATAGGCATAACTTGGGAACACTTCTGTTAAAAGTAAAAGATGAAATGTGACATTTTACGTGGAGTATAATCTCAAAATTGGAAATGTGAATTACAATTTATAAATCTAAATAAATTGATTACATAGAGTGAGGTCGTCGGCTTTCCCAGAATAACCCAATTAAGTGATGGGTCTTGATGAGCCCAAATATTGGCTAACCCCAATATTAATTTGTTTTCTTTTTGGTTTTTAATGTTAAAGCCCCAATATGAATTTATTTATATTAGGCCGAACAGAACAGAGATTGTATTTTTAAAAATAATTTTTTTTGTCGGATATTTTTATAATTAATTTAAAGATGAATAAAGGGGAATTGACGTAGGAGGACCTCATTAATTACATGAGAGCATCCATATTGGTAGAATCTTAAAGAGGGGGTTTTACTCTATTAAATTTTATTTTAGTTATTTATTTTTGTTTTTAGAGCTTGTAAAATAGAATTTAAATTTTGGAGCATCCATTGGTCTCCCTATCAAGTAGTTTTTGGATGCTCGATCTATCGCCCGCTTACTTTTGGAGGACGTGCGACACAAACTACATTCACGAGAACAAGCCTCCTCGTATCGACGGAGAACGGCTTTGTATGACTCCGCAACTTTAATTGATTGGAGTGATTTAGTTACGTTTTCAACGTATATAGGAGCGTGTTTTTTCTTTGTGTGTTTGTGTGACCATAGTTAAGGTTCATGTTGTGTTATGATTTTTTTTGGTCAGGCGGCCGGTCCAACTACAACTATCGTAAGCGCGGTGAATCGATCCTGGGTGGAGTGGTGCTATCTGGCTCATGTGGAATTATGATTGCCACTAAACCAAGACCACCTCCCCTTGATGAACTATTCTTTTGGCTTTTTAATGTCCCTAATACTATAACCGGTTTTGGTGGCCTAGCAACGCAATTGAACCGTAACCGGTTTATAAATTCCAATTATTAACCCCCATCGGTTTAGTAAGTTTGCTTACTGATAAACGAGATTTTACCCCGTTTAATCTAATGTCTCAATTGTAGTACTTGAGGTGTCAATCCGAATCAGGAGCAATTAAATTACTAAAGTTTGCAAGGAATCAATCTTAGTCTAAACGATTTAAAAGATGGTTTTGTTTATGTGATTTTGTAAAGATTAACAAAGAAATATAACGAAATTGCAAGTTGTAAAGATTCAAATTAAAAAGCTAAACAACCGAGGTCGAGGTACTTTAACGGGTTCATCAACTTTCGGGTTTTTCGATGTCTTTTATAAAAGTACTTTAAGGTTTTGAAAACGATTTTAGATCAATCCACTCTCGTGACGGAGATCCTTTTCCTAACAAGTAAACTAAAACAATATCTTGGATAGTTTAAATTTTAGAAAACATTAAAGTTCAAATCAATTCAACCACTAAACTTATTAACACGGATCTCTCGGTTAAGCTAGGTTTAGTTCTAGGGTAATTGTTCGGGAATCCTCACGGACCTCTCGGTTGTGAAGTTTCTGGTTCTATCAATTGATTGATCGAATCAATTAGAGCATTAAGATTGTTACACTAGATTAAAGATTTATCGGGTTTTAAGTTCTAGACATCGATCAACCCTAGGGTTGATTCACCCTTTTTCCCCCAACCTAATTGTCTATGGGAAACTACTCACTAAGCATATTGAAATTCAAAGCAATTGAGATTAAAGAAAACTTAAATAAAATAAAGAGATAAGGGATAGAAAAAACTCTGTTATTGAAACCGAAGATTCCAAGAATTCTCAGGATCCAAAAACTCTCAAAAAACTTATATTATAAAAAGACACCTCTAAAAGAGGTTAAAAAGAGGTTTAAATAGGTTTGGGGCGTTTCCTTTACAAAATAGGAAAGAATCTTTGCAAATCTTAAATAAAAGGAAATTAAAAGCTTTTTTCTTTCAGCAGATTGACCTTGCGTCACCAAAACTGGCATAACTTGCGATCTAACCGTTGGAATCACTTCAAACTACCGCCAAATCAAAGCTAACATCCGTGTCCTTCCAGTGGTAAAATATCATAAAGATCCATTGGTGGGAACTATTTCAACGAGTGTCTTTTTGAAGCTTTTCGTCGAATTCTCCATCTTTTTCGTCCTTTCATTCTTAAACTCCATAAATTCATCCTAAGTCTTGGGATGCCACTACGCCTTTTATCACCTGTAAAATAACTAAAGACACATAAAAAGACTCTATTGTGTGGCTAAATCCTATGTTTAAAACGTTAAAAAACGCCACACATCACTTACGTCATCCTTCTTCTATAAATAACCCCACCCTGACCGACTCTTCTACGCGTCGTATCATTTCGTGAATCTCTTCTTCTCCTTCATAAATCAAAATGGGCATCTGTGTGTCGTTTGATCGGAGAGATATCAATTCTTCGCCGACGGTGAAGATCGTGACGGTTAACGGCGATCTCCGTGAATACAACGTTCCGGTGCTAGCTTCTCAGGTTATAGAAGCTGAATCGGCCGCTGCTTCGTCTTCCTCGAGACTTTCCTCTTATTTCATATGCGACTCAGATTCTCTCTCCTACGACGATTTCATCCCGGCGATCGAATCCGAAGAGCCGCTTCAGGAGGAGCAGATCTACTACGTTCTCCCGATCTCTAAGCTTCGGAATCGATTAACGGCGTCGGACATGGCGGCTCTCGCCGTTAAAGCAAGCGTCGCGATTCAAAACTCCGTTAAGAAAGAATCTCGACGGCGTAAGAAAGGGAGAATCTCGCCGATCATGATGCTGACTCAGCAGCCTAACGGTTCGGTCGATGGTGTTAACGGAAAAGCAAGCGAATCTACTGTTAAAAAGGGAAGGCCGTTAGTGAACAAAACGGCACCGTTTAATAAAGGTTCGAGTGGTTATAACCGGTCCGGTTCGGTACGTAATTTGAAAAGATATACGTCTAAGCGAGCGAAATTGGCGGTTAGATCATTTAGGCTGAAACTCTCAACGATCTACGAAGGCTCCGTCGTTTAAATCACTAATATTATAACTCTTGATTATAGTTTTAAGTCGGGATTTAATTTTTGCGGAACGAACAAATAAGAAAAATCAACACACGAATGTAGAAGAAGCATATTAATTTTTGTAATTTTGTATGTTTTGCAAACTGATAATTTCTAATGAAAGGAATACTTTTGTATATTTCTTGTTTTTTTTTTTGGGTTGTTGTATATTTGTGTATATATGATTGTCCGTGTTTCTATGATTAACCAATCATTACCATGCAATCTCAAGGTTAATTAGTTATAGTTACCTTAATACTTTAAAAGTTGTTATTTAGTGGGCTGTCTTCCATAATTGAACATAAAATGTTATGTGGAGTATATTGAAACTTTTTAATGTGAATGAAAATATATACTGTAAAATAACTGACTATATATAAAGTGAGGAGTAAGTAACTTGCCTTGGAAAGGAAATTAACAATTACAATATGAAAAGTAGCCTATGTTCGAAGTGGAAAATGTAAAAATAAAAACCTTGAATTAACAACCAAGTAAACTTTACGAAAATATTCCTAATGTAACAGTTTAATCTCGTTATACGTACTAATTATTTCTTTATTTCTACAATAAGTTCACAAACTTTGATTTTTATATATATATACTAGGTGATAACACCACGCCATGCACGGGGAGGTTATTCAAAAAGAATCATTTACATTAAATTTTTTATTTTTTGTTTTAAAAAATCATATAAACAAAATAAATATTGTATAACGAACATAATTTATTTTAGATCTTTTTTTACGACAAATTATCCAAAATTTATACATATCACTATATTCATACATATATATGTACTAGTAACACAATGAAATGATTAAAAAATATTAACGATTGTGATATTGGTTGAAATTTTCTGAAAATAATTAGAAGAACTTCAACATTATAACTTGTCTTATTTTATAAAATATTTTTTATCGTCATATAAAATAAAACGTAATATATTTCATAATTATATAATAATAATATTATTAATTTCAAACAAACTATTGTTTTGTATATTCCGGATATTTTTGTAATTTCGATGCGAAAAGTGAGTTAGTTTTCAAATAACATAAAATAATTAGTATTATTAATGTAGAAAAATGTATCTAAATAATAAAATTTGAATTATAAATTGAATAATTGTTATTATTTGTAAATTATAATAATTATCTAAAATAATAAAGAATGTCAAAAAGAATAATAATTCTAGAATATTAGTAATTGGGCTAAAGGTTTTTGATTTTGGTTATTCAAAATGTTAAATCGTAAAGTAAAATCGGCCATTAAAAAAGAAATAATCAAAAATATATTGAATCGCAATATATATTTTTGATTTTGGTTATTCAAAATTCGAAATCGCAAAGTAAAATTGGCCATTAAAAAAGAAATAATCAAAAATATATTGAATCACGATATATAAAAAATGAAAAAATCAGAAATCGGAGTATATAAAAAAAGTCGAAAATAAATTGAGACAAAAATTTATTAAGGCGAAAATATAAGGGCATAAACATAGAAAAGTAAAATATAGGCAAAATTTTAATTGAGGCTAAAATATATGGGCATAAACGCAAAAAATAGAAAATTTCATCAAATATCTCTGGTCGCGACACGTAGGCGTTTTGTCTACTCTTTTAATAGTATAAATATTTATTTTTCAGTTTAAAGAATCTCTTAAGATTTAATATTAATTCTTATATCTTCAAAGATCATCTTGAAATTATGTTACTCAATATTTTGAAAAAGCTAGCAAATCAAAATTGTTCATTAACGACTATATTTTCATGATTTTATTGATAGAGAAAAATAAATTATAGATGTAATAAAAAAAAATAATAAATAAATAAATTATAGTATACTGGTAGGTTAGGTGTGGCTTAAACTTCCTTGAATCTCGCGTAGATTGATTGATTATTCATAAACCGAATGATCTTAACTATGTCAAACTAGTTTTGGAAGAAGTTCTCTTATTTTTGTTACACATTAAAGACGTTTTCTTAATGTTGATAATTTCTCTATGCTTTAATTACATAATAGCGATAGTTCACTTAATTGGTTCTAAAAACAATCATATTGAATAGATATAAAAGTATTTAACCCTAGTTGAAGTCTCTATTGAAAATGATGATATTTTATTAGCAGCTAATATTAAATCAAAGAATAAATGGTTATGATTTAGTAATATAAAGGCTAGTGCAAATAAACTATGGATCCAAGATACGAATATAAACTAAAAGTAGCTATCAATTTGTTTTTAAAAAATATCTACACAAATATTTTATAAATGTGTGTCGATTGATTATAAACAGAGACGTGTTGTTAATAGCATACAGATTCCATTATAGGACTATTTTTTTTAAAAAAAAGAAGAGGTATCCTTTTTGTTTTCTTTCTTTTATATCATATGGTTTTTATTTAACTTTCGTCTGTGCTGAGTATTGGAGTTTGGTGTGAACAGTCAATATTCCGACACTGACAGGCTGTTATTGACTTTTTACAAAATTCATGCGTCATATTTTTAAAAAAACCAAATAATTTATGAGGGTGTATAAGTTTATGTTGCCACGTAGGATTAGATCGTTGGTATGTACCTAACTTGCGTTTGTGTGGTCAAGTCTTATGAAGTTTTGACCAAGATCGCGTTATTGGACCGCGTGTGTTATAATACGGTTGTACAAAAAAGTCAACTCTCCTTCGTTTTTTTTACTTTTGTTGAACTATACATTTTATTTTGGTGAGAAGTCCACACGAGATACGAGTGATTCAATAAATACGTATTTTTTCAGTTATATGTTGACCAACCAAAATACATGTATAGTTCATGTACATAAAATTATGATAACGGTTGGATAAGTTTCAACTTTTTATCACAAACGTAATTTCAAACTTATAGTTAATGCGTACTGATAACATCTGACTTTCCTAATTAATTGTTCAAATCGTTATGCCTTGATATTGAAAAATGAGCAACATATAATAATGATTCGTTTATTTTAAAAATATCTAATTTGTTAACATAAGGATACATATTTAGGGGATGAAAAGACTTATTTTGTTGAAAAGGCGTTCAAGTATCAATATCACTGTCTGAATGAGTAATTTCAAAAGTATTATTATTCAGCTATCACAAGATTTTGTCAAGATTGGGGATAGATTTCGCTTGGACCTTTTCATTTTATTGATAAGATCTCAATCTAACTATATTAGCATTAAAATATTTGGTAATTTTACTCACGTGTTGATATTGTTTGGGTTCACACTTATTTGTCTTGTCTTGTCGAAATAGACTTTGTAGGCTTGAAGCCACGTAGGCCCAAATTCAATGTTTTTCGAGAAATTATTACCGGGCCTTCTATAAGCCCATTATAGTTTGAATTATCTACAAATAATTGGTTTCAAATTTTAATCCTATGCCAAAGTGAAGCTGCCTATGTGGTAGGGGGACACGTTTCTAGTTATAAATTAAAAAACTTTTTGTTAATTAGCCTTATTTAAAATACTTTTATATATTTATCATGGCCTCACATGGATTTCATTTACCAGTTAATTAGGCTTTTGACTGGTCAAAAAATGTTTGTTAAATATATGAATTAATATTTGACTAAAACTTTTTAAAGTCCACTAGCTAAGTGCACCTATATAAACATTTAATAATCCATGCCCTCATGAAAGCCATTATTCCTTAAATTATTTCCCACTAATCAGATGTTCTATAATATCATATATGAGTGTGATGCGTTCGATATGTTTATATTGCTCCTGCAGTGATCAATTGTTAATAATATTAATTAATATACACAACTAGCATAAGTGAGAAAGTAGAACTAACAATTTTGAGAGTTTGATTACAATAATTTGAAAGCATGTTTCCTATCTCCAAAGTGTGCCGTTAATTTGACTAAACCACTTTAAATCATGGCTGTTCTCGATTTATATATAAATAATCATATCTTATGATCAGAGCACCATACACACACATATATACCACAACGAGGCAATATATATATATATATATATATATATTTGTGAAGAATAATGCTAAAGAAAGAAACGAATCTCTTATTTGTTAATTTAGGGTATTGGAAATTTGGGCGGTGAAATGGGTCCACTAATTCAATTACGTGTATCCTATAATAGTATAATCCAAGTAAGTATGTCATATACAACCGAAACAAAATCACTCAAAAATAGTATTTCATCTTTTTCTGAAAAATAAATAATTTTGTAGCCACGTGAACATTCACTATTATTATTGTTAATATTCCCGTGTACCAGCAAAACTGACTCTTTATAATACATAAACATTAGTATATATTTTTTAACCCATTTTGTGATGTATTTTAGATAAAATCATAAAATGATTTATTTTTTAGCTATATTTTATTAACTTATGATAACGTGAAGAGAGTGGACAGAAACACAATTGGGAAGGGAAGCCGACAAATTCAGTGAGAGGATAAAAAGTGAAGATGCGAACAATATATATTGGCTTGTCATGTTTTTTTCTTTTTCATGTGATCCAAAACCATAGAAAGTTTTCGTGTCATGTATGTTTTCTTAATCATTTATCTTGTTCTATAGTACTACACGTTAAATTAAATAAAAAGAAAGCATATAACTTAATTAGTAGTAAATGTAGTAATGTACCATGTATTGGTTGTATTTGTATAGTATTGTAGACTTGAAGTTGTAGTATATCATAATAATTAATTTTATTGATTAGGTTAACAAACATGTAATATATCATAGTTTTATCGATTCCTAAAAACTAGAATGAATCAAATATATAAAATTCAGAAGCAATGATTATAAAGAGAAGAGCACCTTAAGGAATGCTATAAAAAAATACAGGAGCATGATTGGGTTTTAATCATTGCTCTATGCATGCTTGTTCTTACACCCTCACGCCCTATATCATTATTTCCATGTTACATTTTCTTAGTAAAATCATGTATATATAATTATTGATTGCAAAAGAAATCATATAGTATTAATCGAGAATATTAAATTATGTTTCATATAAATAGTAGAAAATGAGCGTAGATCTTTCAAATTTTAAGTTCCAACAATGATCAATAATATGCTAGATGTGATTAGAGAACTTTGATTACATTGTTAATTCAAAATAAATGAAGAAAAAGCAAATTACAAAAAAAATAAAAAATGGTTGCAAGTGTCAAGTGGAGAGTGGGACTACACTAGGAATGACGCACGCGCATCATTCGCTTACTTCCAAACAAACCGATTGGATATTACATTAACTAATGGGCCCCACCTTTTGTTTATTAAGACATATGGGTCCCACTTATGTTCGTTCCTTCTATCTTTCTCTTCGCTCTCTGAAGGTATTCTTTCCTTTTTTTACCCTTTTAATAACACGTAATATCATCTAGGGTTTATATGATACAAGACCAAGAAAGAGATTTTAGAATTTATTTATGAATGATATTATAGTACGTAATTTTAGGTTAAAAAGCTTATGAAAATTGATGCTTGAAAAAATATTAATGCATCTATTTGAAAAATATATTCTACCTTGTTTACATAAGTATTTTTTCAAATATTTAAACCGTGGCAATCTTGTGGTTGGAATAAAATGCACAAATTACCACGAGTTTAAATCATTATAGAAATAAGCTCGATCCTGTCGCTATAGTAGAAATTTGCACTATACCAAAAAGAGATATAGAGCATATAAAATACTAATTGAAAATAAAAAAAAAAAAAAAAATAAAAATAGCCAAGAAAAGTCTCCACTCTCTATTACACCCCACCACCTATATTACATATATGCTATCAACCTTCCTCTCCTCCTTCACACACCAAAGAAAACAAACTCAATATATTCCTCTCTAGATTCTCAAAGAAAACAAACTACATAAAGAAAAATAAGAAAACATGAAAACTATGGTTGATTTAGGAAAGCAAAGAGACCACCATCATCATAATCATCGTCACTTGCAAATCATAGACACACCAACGAACATTGATTGTGCTCGCGAGTTCCGTCACAGAGGAACTCTACGTTCACTTATCGAATGCATGCTCCCATATTGCTGCACTTACCAACAACCAAACCAAAACGACACCGTATCAATCTCTTCCACTTCTTCCTCCTCTTCCTCTTCATCCTCCTCCTCCTCCTCCTCGCATAGTAACACCATCGTAAGCGGAACTTTCTTCGGACACCGACGTGGTCGTGTGAGTTTCTGCCTCCAAGACTCCACCGTGGGATCACCACCGCTTCTCCTCCTCGAGCTAGCCGTTCCCACGGCCACTTTAGCCAAAGAAATGGACCAAGCCGATGTCTTACGCATAGCACTAGAGTGTGATCATCATCACCGTCGTTCTTCTTGTTCGTCGTCGTTATTTGATGTTCCCGTGTGGTCTATGTATTGTAACGGGAGGAAAATGGGATACGCCGTTAAAAGAAAAGTAACGGAGAACGACGCCGTTTTGTTGAGGATGATGAGGTCTGTTTCTGTAGGAGCCGGTGTTGTGCCGTTAGAGAAAGAAGAGGAGCAGACGCTTTACTTGAGAGCGAAATTCGAGCGAGTCATTGGTTCGAGTGATTCGGAGTCGTTTCATATGATGAATCCTGGTGGTAGTTATGGTCAGGAGCTTAGTATATTTCTTTTGAGATCATGAGGTTAATTAATTAAGTATAGTGGTTATATATAGTTTAATAATATTCTTGTTTTTTTTTTGTTTTAAGAAATTTGTTAATGTACTTTTTGGAGGTTTAATTATTAATATAGTGTAACATGTATATATGCAGAATTTTAATTGTTATTCTCCTAGAAATGTATGATGGGACTAATTAAAAACAACAAACTAATTCCAAGAATAACAATATATAACCAATAAAAACTAATGAAAAAGCCACATTAGAACATTAATCAAATGTCTTGTAATATCACATATACATTAGGTTAATTACTCACTAATATTGTAAAAATGTCATCAAATAAAGTTTTATTTTATGAAAATAGGGGGCAAAATACTAAAGTTGGTGATTTTCATTATTTTGGCTCATGTGTAAATTGATCCGTACCAACTAGACCATTGCAAAATTTTCATATTATAAAGATTCCACGCACTAAAAACTAACGGTATAAACCTTTTGGAGACATACATACCAAAACACTAAACTACCTTGATGTAGGCGAGTAACCTTAATTAATTTGTACGAGCTTATAATAACTTATCTAAGCCACCCACTAGATAATGACTTTAGTTAGATATATATTTTGGTAGGTAATGAAATATTAATTATGTAGTGTCACTTGAATTCAAATCCGCATAATGAATACTTTTAACTAATTAAGCCTATAATCATATAAGATAAGCTAAATAGTTTCAACCAAATGATCGAACTAATTAATTGCGTTGAGATTTGATAATGAGAATATATGTAAGTCGTAGAAAATGACAAGGCCCAAGGGACCCCCGACCGGCATGTCAATTACACGTACGGTGCCCTCGTGAAGTTACATGCTAAAGCAATGTTTGATTGAGACCAAACAAAAGAACCACATGATCAAGGATCTTGGTTTTAGGTTCGGTGTCTGGTTCGGTTATAAATCAGTGTCACTATATAGGGACATGTGTTTCTCTTTTGCCTTTTGTTTTTTTTTATTTGATTTCTTGTCTCTTTGATGATACTACCAATCTCCATTTCACCGCCACTCAATTCATCATTCCTTTTTATAGATTAGTTTTTTTTATAAACAAAGCTTATTTTTGTTATTTTAATCCTTGATTAGATACAATAATTTAAAGATTTTTTTTTGATCAAGAATAATTTAAAGATTTTGTCCGAAATAGAAAGAGTCTTATAATATACACGCACGCACGCTCTGGTGGTTTATTTAATATTGTATTGTCTTGTTCAGAGTATTTAGACAAGGATTTTCGGTTAAAATATACAAACAAAGAAAATTAGTATCCTTTCATGGAATTATTCCTCCCACGGAAAAATATTTGTTTACAAAAGTATTTCACATAATATTTTTTTTATATAAAAATACCGTAGAGACGCTCACGTTGATCAAATGTTTGAGATACATTCATCGTACCAAAATATTAAATAAAAAATTAGATATCAATTATTAAGAAAACTTTTAAATAAATTATATAAAAGCCCACGTCCGAGAATATGACAAAGGCATGCAAAATCGTGATATCCAGCAAGGAATCTTATTGATATGTTCCTTTGTCTCCCTTTTTTGTTTGAGTTTCTACTATTTGTCTGATTTTTCTTGTTCTCCATTATAAATTCTCAAATTCTTTTAACACTAGGAAAGAACCCGCGCGTTGCGCGGAATATTTACTGATTTTTATAGTAATTTCAAAAACGCGCGGAATATTTACTGATTTTTATAGTAATTTCAAATAATTTTACGTTTTGAGTTTATGAATATTTTGGTTTGTTTTATGAAGTTTTTTATTTTTGTAATAGGTATATAGTTTAACTTTAGATAATTTACATCTATTTTATATTTTACCAAACTAACGAAAATGATTTTGTTTACAAACATAAGTTGTTTATGTTTTGATGTTTTAGTTTATTATCACACCGATGGAATATCAATATGTAAATAAAATTGTTGTTGTGTACACCATTCAAGTTCTCTAATTTTAATTGTACGCATGTTGTTTACTTTGATTTTACGTGGAGATCTTAATCCGTCAATTAATTTGGATCATATTTTATTTTGTTTTTCTCTGTAACGTTATTGGATTATTTGTATATGTAATTGTTTATTTTATATGAGGTTTTGTTTTCTCGGTGGATATTTTAAGTTTATTTCATATATTTGGTATTAACATTTGGATTTAGAAAGTATGTATATATGGAGTATTTCATTCCAAATTATAGGTATATAAACTTTGATAAATTTATATTTATTTATTTTTCAAACTATTCTCTCTCAAACCCATTTTGTTAGATTGTTTTAGTTCTTTTGATTTGTTTCATTTTATTTGATTTTCACAAGTTTCTATCCATATTTTTTTATTTATTAACTATAGTATGACCAATGGTATTATGTAGTCTTAATTTTTAATTGTTTTGAATAAATGTTAAAATATTTCTATCATTTATAGCTTTTAAATTTTGTGATTTTAGATAGAAAAATTTACATAATGGGACATATGTAATATATTCCGAAAAATTTATTATAAAAGAGAAACAAATTTTATATATTTTCATTTTAGAAAGTTGATATACATGTATTTTATTAGTGTTAATAATTATATTGAATTTTTTAATATTTGAATTTTATTAATATTGAATGAGTTTTATTAAATATTTTTTAATTGAATTATCTTTATTATTTTTGATGATGAGGTGGATGCATTAGATTGAGAGAGTATTGTGCTATTATATAATAGATTTTGTTTTAATTTATTGCATATACAAGCACATAAATAGAGAAATGGGAGATGCACACGAGGGTAATTCTTATAAATACAACTAAAAAAGTTTTTTTTAACACAATTAACACATATTTTTGTAAGTTTTACAAATACCACTAAACAGTTTTTTTCATAAATACCACAAATCTTAAATTTCCAAATTTACACCCAAAACCTTCAAAAAACTATACCCTACCCCTTCAAAACTATACCCTAAACACTATATAGCGAACCCAAATGAAAAAAAATTAAAATCTAAAAGTGTTAAAACTCGTTTTTTGTATTTGTGGTATTTTTGTAAACTACTACTTTTTGATAGTATTTTTGTTATAAAATCATTTTAATGGTATTTTTGTTATAAAAAACTTTATAATGATATTTTCAAAACAAAAACTTATTTTGATGGTATTCTAAATAATTTCTCATGTAACAATCAGTGACATATAAACATAGTTGGCTCCACAACCCCATCTCCTTTAGTCTTATTTTTCATTGTACTCTCGTCCCCATATTGTTCCCTTTCTCATTATTATAATGGTTTGTTTTGTACGTATCCATGAATATAATATGTATGGTTTGTAATTAGTGAGGTTGATGTGTCATCGCGTAAAATTCTAATTATATATAATAACACTCATATTTGATTCGAACAATTGAAATAATTTATTTGTTATTATATCATTAATACATTATGATTGATACAAATACGAATAAGAATAATCAAAATTCTTAAATGGTGATTGAGAAAGGCAGTGTGTTGGTCCAGAAAGGCTAACTATTTTGCTTTTTGTTTTGTCATATTTGCCGGCTCTAAATCTTTGAAATATAGTAATCTTATACAACATTAATAATACTTATAAAATCACCCATTTTCATCTTATAGTAGTCAAAGACTTAAAAGAAAGTTAGTTAGGGCCCGTTCGTTTGTCTATTTGTCATTTACGTTCAAATGGTTCATTTGTCCATTCCGATGGTGTCGTTTTTGACAATAAACGAACGCCAATTTTCATCCTCGTCTAAATGGATCATCCGAGTGGAGAAACGAACGGGCCCTTCTATGATTATTCCAATAAAACAAAATGAAATGTAATTCTATTTACGTTGGAGTGTAGCCTAAGTAACAAAACGTTACTTATAAATAACAGTAAAAATATGGCGCGAGAGAAAAGCCCACTTTCACTATGGGCCTAAGTTTTACAGCTGACACAGTTCGGCCTGGTTTAATTTTGTGATGTTTTGGATAAAACTTAAACTTTGAGAAATTCACAAAACTACACCCTTTCAACCCTCCATTCACAAAACTACACCTAATTCAATATTTTCACATATTTACACCCTTTCAAAAATTTAAAAGCTTGATTTACCCTTTTAAAAATTACCAAAATTAAAATATTTTCATTTGGGTTCGCTAATTAGTGTTTATGGTATAGTATTAAAGGGGTAGGATTGTGTGGGTGAGGTTTATTTGGATTTAATTTTGAGTATTTAGGTGTAGTTTTGCGAAGTATTTTAGAAATGGTGTAGTTTTGTGAAATGTAATTCAAATGGTGTAGTTTTGTGATTCTCCCTAAAACTTTTGGTTGCAACTTTGAAAAAAACTTATTTACTCAAAATTGTTTTTTATATACTTATTTAGTTGTACTTGTAAAAGCAGATTCAAGTCTCTTAATAAGTTTAATTACCCAAATTGAAGTCAAAAACAGAAAAAAAGAATGAAATAAAAATATGATAAAATTGGATAGGAAGCTGCACCTCTTAAATTCAGTGGAAAATTAACAATTTTTGTTCACATTGATATTAATTGAATAAGAGTGGTGCCAAAAACTGGAGGCATTTATTGGCCTGACCCAACGTACCTCATTGAAAAATAAAACTCGATTTGGAAGGTTGTGTGATTCACTGATTTGTATTTTTTTTTTATCAAAAAATAAAAAAGATTGTGTGGTTTGTAATAATATTTTTCACCAATCTATTCTTATTCATTTATTTCGTAGTCTTATCCAACCATATCTCTCTGTCTTTATACAAAACAAACCCTAAATAGAAACATGCATGAGATCACTAGTTTCTACCATCTTCTATCAGTTTCTCAATTTAGAATTTAAACTGCGTCACACTTTTTGTTAGATCCTGTACAATTTTCACAGTTTTCTTTTCTTGTTCACTTTTTTTTTGTATTGTACTTAATTACAAAGTTACTTAAGAGTTTAGTGGAATATATACAATGGTAATTAATTAAAATCTCAGTTCAACAATATTCTGGTAGGTAAAGAGAGTTTGTGCATAGGTTTCACATTTGCGACCACAAAAATATCATGCAAGTAATATTATATATGTCACATTTTCAACTCTTTTATTGGATCGTGTTAAATTGTCGTCACTTACACGTAGTTGTTTTGAAATCGATGGCATTAAATGCTTCTTTATTCTTAATTTAATTTCAAGAATCATATCACACGATAAATGAGTCAACAAAAAACCTAGTTTTATTATGGGAAAATTACAAAACTACACCATTTCAAAATTACTTCACAAAATTACATCTAAACATTCAAAATTAAATCCAAATAAATCCTACCCACACAATTCTACCCCTTAATATTATACCCTAAACACTAATTAGCGAACCCAAATGAAAATATTTTAATTTTGGTAATTTTTAAAAGGATAAATCAAACTTTAAATTTTTTGAAAAAGTATAAATATGTGAAAAAATTACATTAGGTGTAGTTTTGTGAAAGAATGGTTGAAAGGGTGTAGTTTTGTGAATTCCTCTTTTATTTTTATATTTATGTTATCAATAATTGATGAATTTTCATTTTTCATGTAGTTGTAATTAGTAATGATTCCCTATATTGCTTGTGAATTTATTGCATTAATTTATAGTTGTATTGACACTAGTGTGCACTAAACAAGGGAGTGTACTAAACTAGTATACATTATGAATTAATAACCTTAATTATTAAACATTTGATTAATAATAATAATAATACTATTTCTCTGAACTCCCGGGGGGAAAATGTCGGTTTCACATTCCTGAATTTCTCGCTAATATTTTCCAGGAAAGTTAAGAGCTTTTGTTTGGGAGTGATATAAGCTTAAAAAGGATGGAACTTTTCGAGATATGCTCTCTGTAATGAAGATTCTACAGACAAATTAAATCTCGAGAAAATGACGGCTCTGAGTTATCCTTCGTCTTCTTCATCTTCTCCAAGGTAATAAATTAAAAAAGAATCACATTTTATTGAATGGAAGTGGTAAAAATGGAAATATGGGGTTTGTGTCTCAGAATTTCAGAGAAGCTGCAGAATGTGATTGTTTCATCATCATCATCACCTTCAAGATTCTCTAGTTACAGTAATAAACCGGTAATTTTAAAAGTAACACTTTTTTGGTGATTTGATTGTCTCTCAATCTATTTTTTTTTAAGACTCTTTGTCTTCTTTTGTTTAGTTTTTGTGTTCACATTTTGTCTTAAACATCTTTCAATTGCAGTTTGTATCAATTGAGAAGAGATTATTAACTCATAAGGATTCTCATTGCAACCTAATGATGCCAAAGGTTTAATCTTTATAGCTTTTTGTATTGTTCACACAGATTCTCTTGCAAGTGTTATTGTAGATAGATAACAAAAAGGTTCTTAATTTTTTAGTCTTCAGAAGATTTGAGGAAAGAAATAGCTTCACTCGAGTTTGAGATTCTTCGCACGGAACAATACCTCTTGTCTCTTTACAGGACAGCTTTTGATGAGCAAGTTACTACTTCTTACTCTCCCCACACTGAAACAAGCTTAGCATCAAATGATCAGTTTTGTCCTAAATCCGAACAATCAGACCTTACCGCTGTTTTAAGCTACCATTACAAAGCTTCTCCTGTCTCCGAACGCTCCTCTTCTCGTCCTCGGAGTTTCCATGCCAGCTTAAAAGCTTTGTCTGCAAGAGTAAGCAAAACACTCGTTGCACTTTCCTCTTAGCTTTCTTTAATCAAACTTGTGATGGATCTTGTGTGCATTTTTCGTATAGGAGAAGGCTATATCTGTTTCTGGTAATCACACTACTCTCGGAGATCTTCTAGGCTCTGCTTACATCATAGATAACGTTTTGAACCCGAGTAGGCTCTCTGAGGATATCTTGAGATGCATATCTTCTGTGTACTGTACACTCTCTAGCAGTTCAAGAAACCATTCTTGCCTTGAAGCTTCTCCTTCACCTTCTTCTGTCACTTCTAAGACCAGTTTTGATAGATGGAACCCGTGTCTCGGAGAAATCAAAGAAGCGAATGTACCACGTGGTGTTGTGATAGAGTCTCTGAAGCTTCATCTTGATGACGGTAGTTTCAATTGCGCGGCTCTTATGCTCCAAAACTTCAGGTATATATACTTACTTAAAAACTCATAACATCTTTCTTATGTGACATTAGGACTACTTGGTTTTGATTTGAGTGGTGTGTTTTAGATTACTAGTTCAAAAGCTTGAGAAGGTTGATCCGAGTAAAATGAAGCGCGAAGAGAAGCTCGCGTTTTGGATAAACATTCACAATGCTCTCACAATGCATGTAAGCAACAAAACAACAAAAAACATTGGTTCTGTCTTTTTTTTTGGATAAAGCTTCAGTCTTTACTACATTATCTATCTCTCTGTCTCTCTCGCAGGCCTATTTAGCCTACGGAACTCACAACCGCGCAAGAACCACCTCTGTTTTAAAGGTTTGGTCTTTAAAATTCTCTTAGACAATTTGATTTATGTACTTGTTGTTACTTAAAAGCCACTCTATATATGTCTCAGGCAGCTTATGATGTTGGAGGCTTTCGCGTAAACCCTCACATTATCCAAATATCAATCTTAGGCATTCACCCGCATTTCTCACCACCTGTACTCAACACACACAACCCACTCTCTCTTTCTTTGCTTCATTATTTAACCATAATTCGTAACTTTTACTTGACATTACTGTAAACAGATGTTGCAGACTCTGTTCTCTCCGTCAAGAAAGTCGAAAACTAGTGATGCTAAACACATTTACGCCTTGGACTACCCCGAGGCATTGGCTCATTTCGCTCTTTCTTCAGGAGCTTCTACAGATCCTCCGGTACATTGTCTTTAGACTCTTTACAAAAGAAACATAATATTTTCTTTGTTAGTCTTGGAGTTTGAATCGCACATTTGTTTGTCAAGGTACGTGTTTACACCGCGGATTGTGTTTTCCGGGAGCTAAGAAGAGCCAAAGAAGAGTTTATAAGAAACAATGTTCGTATACATAACGAAACAAAGATATTGCTTCCCAAGATTGTTCATTACTATGCTAAAGATATGTCATTAGATGCCTCCGGGATCATGGAGATGACGGTTAAGTGTTTACCGGACTCGACCAAGAGAATCCTACATAAAGTTTTGAAGAAGAAGAAGAAGAAGAGCAGAAACATTGAGTTTTCACCAGAGAACTCAAGTTTCCGTTATGTAATAATCACTGAAGAAGAATCATCAGAAGACAAAATACTTGACTCTGTATAATGTAAAGCGAGGTCTGTACATTGTAAAAACGGCACGTAGTTTTTGTTTTAACAAAGAAGAGATGAACTACATGTCGTTTTTTAAGAAGAATTCGATATCATAGCCACACAAAAATTGTAAGGCCCAGAAGCGTTGATGGTGAAAGCAGAAAGGCCCTTTTTGTGAGATTTTTTGCCATTGTTGCTTCTTGTTGTTGTTATTGGGCTTAAGAGGAAGAAGCTATGCAGAGCTCGACGAACTTCTTCTCTGGTGATGCTCTTCCTCTTCGTGTGAGATCGGTAATAACTCCACAAGCGAATCCGACAACAGATCGAGCTTCAATGGCGACTTCAACATCTGGTCCTAAATGGGCACAGAAGACAATCACGCTTCCGCCGCAACGCCGTGGATGCCATCTCATCACTCCCAAGGTTTCATTCTTTTGACTGATTTTTTTTCGATTTTGAACTCAAAGTTATGAGCTTTGATGGGTTTTCTTAAGCTTTTTGGTTTTTTTTGGGGATTGAGACAGATATTGAAGGAAATTGGGCAAGATTTGTCTGGTTTTAATTGTGGACTTGCTCATGTCTTCTGTGAGTTTTTTTTTGTTTTTCTTTATCTTTGTAATATCTCTTTATAGCTTCTTCTGCTCATTTTTGATTAAGAAAATGGTTTTTTGTTTGTCTATTGTAGTGCAACACACAAGCGCGTCTTTGACGATTAATGAGAATTATGATCCAGATGTTCAAGCTGATACTGAGACTTTCTTGAACAGTATTGTTCCTGAGGTATGTATGTGTATATATATACTTAGTTACCTAGCTTCTCACTATACTTGCTTTGATGCTTACTGGCATTATTGAATTGAAAATGCAGGGGAAATCAGCTCCTTGGAGGCATACTATGGAAGGTTTGCATAAAACTACTTATACATGAAAGATGTTTCCTTTGATCCTATGGTATGTGATTTTACATGGATTCATTATGTGTTAAAATGTAATCGCAGGTCCAGATGACATGCCTGCTCATATCAAATCATCGATGTTTGGATGTCAACTTACGTGAGCCACTGTCTTATTCTATGATCCTGATGTGTATCAATTCACTTGATAAGTGTTTTTGTTGTTTCTGCAGGATCCCAATATCAAAAGGCAAACTTAACATCGGAACTTGGCAGGTAAAATGCATTTCTCTTATTCTGACCTATACACATTACTACTACATTCCTATGTTTTTTTCATGTTTGAAATGTTGGGTTTTAGGGAATATGGCTATGCGAACACCGTGATGCTCCAACGCCACGCAGAGTTGTGGTCACACTCAATGGAATCTAGAGATATCTCTCTCTCTCTCTCTCTCTCTCTCTCTCTCTCTCTCTTTGTGTTCTATAAATGGCTTGTAACTTCCTGGATTTCACGGTCTTGTGATGAATAATCTCTATCTTTTATATGAGATAGTGTCAATACTAGTGTGCTACTACATTGTACTATCAACTGTCTGAAAGTGAAAAAATCCCCACTTTTTGTAGGAAAGAAACTGCAGAGACAAATGATCAGAAATAGACACATGATAGATATCATTAAGAATGTTTAACTCAGATCCTCAAAATGTTCCAAAATTGTTTTCCCACTCTCATAGTTGAAAGTTGAAAATCATCACCAATGTAGTATAGGATGTATAGTAATTAATAAATGTAAACTTATGCAAATGAATCAGAAGAATCAGTTCAGAAGGGCTTTTATTTTATGGTTTGTTGTCTCCAAGCTCCATGTCTTTCAGATTCATATGTTCTATACCTGCTTTGAGAAGCCTAATCTCATCTTCTGTCATACTGTTCTTACCGTGCGGTGTCACTTTCGGCTTCCTCTGTTTCTCTAACTCGACAGCCCAACTGTAAATCACCATTCCCACCACGGCTAAGACCATCCCTGCTATGTTCTTGAATGTCATCTCGGAGTCAAAGAAAAGCCATCCCAGTGTCAGGACACAGACTGTCTTCATGTGACCTAGGACTTGGAAGGAAGTAGCAGAGAATCTTCCGATGCAGAGATATTGGCTTATGTTGCAGAACACCGCCAATGCGCAGGAGAGGAGAATGCATAACTGCATATGTTTGTGATCAATGGTTAATTAAGAGTTGGATCGAAGCAAAGGTTTTGGATTTGTAAAAGGGAGTAGAAGATTTTAGGGTAACTTACAATGGCACCATAAGTCATCTTGTAAGTAGTAATGAATCTGCCGCTCAAGAAATAATCAACAAATGGACCAAAAATGAGGAGTGAAAGTGCTTGGATTGGTGCTGTCTTGCTCAGTAACTCGAAAGATCCGATTGAGTATTTCTTCTGTAATGAACCTATTGACTATTCCATAGAGAAAACGTATCAGAAACACATGAACATCATCATCATCATAAAGAAAGAACTATGTCAAGGTTATAACTTTGCATAAGGGTTAACCACTAAGACATCTATCTCTCATATCAACGAACAATGTAAGCCAGCTCGTTCCTCTACACAAAAAGCTACAAGACAACATTATATAATGAAACGCTTAACGTATAGATTCCACAAAGACCAAGGATGAAAAGGGCCAGATGCTACTTCTTCGAGACAAGTTTTGAGATTTGTAAAGAACTTAGTCTACTCAAAGCTAACATACAAGCTATAGAACCAAAATGATTCAAAGGGCAGAGTCAATACCAAATACTACTTACTTGAGACAAGTTTTGAGATCTATAAAGAATCAAGATTCAACAAAGAAAATGGTAAAGATCGAAAACGATGATGATGAATATAACTTACAATCTGCTGCAGAGAAGTGGAGAAAACGGCTGTGCAAGCACAGATGAAACCTTTAGCATTAACCTTAACATCAGTGACAGTACAAATCCCAACTCCAACAACAACAACCATCACAGACGCTTTCACTTCTCTCGAGTATTGCTTGCTATGTAGAACCCATTCCATCACACACACAACAGGTATCATGCTCAGTTTCGATATCTACCACACGACGAGAATCCAAAAATACACACAACATTGTGAGCAAATCACAAAGAGAAACAGAACTTCAAATTACAACAAAAAAGAAAAGTATTGTTTTACTTGGTAGAATCCAACAGAGTTCAACATAAGGCTGAAATTCATAGCAGCGATCGAGACGTTAGCGACGATAGAGAACCATAGAAGCTCCCAAAGAGGAACATGCTTCGACGCCGATAACCCCGTCGCGTTCGATACTAAACCGACGAGAGCAGTGAGAGCAAAGTGGAATCCTGTGAGTGTCGTCGCTGCGAATTTAACCAAAACTCTTATTGTTAATAAAATCGATGTGAGAGAGAGAGAGATTCGATGGGGAGAAAGAAGAGATCAGAGAGAGAGAGATACGAACCGAAGCTGAAGGCGAAACCAGAAGATGACATGAGCTGTTTATTAGCCATGATTATCCCAACGGAGCTCGTAACGTTCATCCCCCATGCACCTACGTTAGACACCGACGACGACGAAGACGCCTTCTTATCGCTCTCTGTCTTCTCCATCTCTGAGGTTATTTCTATTCAAATCTTACGAAATTCGAGATCAGAATGAGAAATTGGTAACACCAAGTATCAGATCTCGTGCAAGGTGAAGAAGAGATCTGTATGTATTTGAAAATGGTGGAATCGAAATGTTTCACAGACGAACGAGTTTCTGTGTTATCTTCTTCGTTCAGTGGATTTGGCTATAACAAGTAAGCATCCGCCATTGATGCTTTCCTTGTACTTTGGATTGTTTTATGCATATAATCACTGAATTTTTCTCATATATATAAATAGTTATTTTGACGCTGGTCGTTACCGTATTTGACCTTTATGCTTCCGTTTTTGTAACACTTATTAATTCACACCAATACGTTTCACATAAGGGTATTACTGTAAATTAAGCTACCCATAACGTCAAATAACTCTTAAGCTTATTAGTTGTAATAAAATTAAATTTTCTGGTGTTACGAACTAAACACCGTTAATGATCCTCACAATATATCTGCTTCATATATCTCATTCTCTAATCAGAATAAGAATCACAGCACATGATCTTAAAACATCATATTATATCATAAAATAAAAACCATAATGTATTGTCGAAGATGAGATTTCATGTGCTTTTTCAAAAGATTCAACAATTTCTTGACAATAATAAGATTACATAACTGTTGTTATCACCGCCTGCAAATAGAGCAGCAAGGTATGCATAAAGACTTCAAATATGTAAAGATCACATAGTACAAAAGGGGAAAATTACCTCTCACAATCTCTTGTCTGAATCTCTCCTTTGCTAGGTTTTAAGAGTGTCTCTGTGCTCCTGGAGGCGGCGCAGGCCTTGGGAAGTAATGGTTGAATTGTTTCTCATCTCCAAGCTTCGGTGCTTCCACATATGGGCTTTGCGGTTCCTGCAAATACGCGGTTAACATTTCATGAGTCACTAAGTGGCAATTACAATGGTATTCACGGATTTAAAGTATTAGCTGTGAGAGAACTATGAGCGAACCAGAGTGTTATGGACAAAGTATCTAATATCTCAAGTTATAACATATAGTTAATCGTTCCTTAATATCTCACATATAAAAATGGAGTCATGAGCTTGATAAATGAACTATAAGATTAAAAGAGGTTATTATGTTCCTTTGCTTTGTTTGATGTGGAAAATACTAGTAAGAAGCACACGGTGTGTGTATATAGTAAATGGATTGAGTAAATAGAATGAGCACACGGTGTGTGTACCTGAGTCCCAAATGTAGAGTGAGACGCTTCACCGGTTTTGGGTGATGTGGATGCATCATCACGGTCTTGACCATTTCCTTTTAGTTTGTGAAGTTCGGCTCTTACTAATGGATCACTCTCGTTGGCTATCTTGTTCTTCTGTAGAACCGGAAAGTTAAAGCCTTTTCATCAATCAATCCTTCCTTCTAATTATGCACTATGTTCTCCAAGAAGCGAATGAAAACAATTTTACCTGGAAGATCTTCCCGAGAGTTTTTAAGCCCTTGGCCCTTGAACGAATCTCCTCTTTCTTGGCAGTGGGATCTTGAAGAACCTGAGACAAAAAAAATCATAAAGGTTACAACAAAGAATTCGAAACTATACCAAGCGACACACCATGTCTATTAATCAGTTATACCAGCTCACAAACACGGGTGAGAGTGTTTTCGATATCAGCAACATTGAGTTTCCAGAGAGAATCAATCATCACTTTCTTATGAGACTTCATGTACTCTTCAAGTTCTTTTTCAGTATAGTCCCCTTCAGCACTTAGCTGCCTTTTCATTTCCTCTTGCATCTGGAACAAAGCGTATACGCCTAGGACGATAGGAAAGAGCCATAAAAAGAAAAATCACTAAATGTTGCTCCGTCAGAGAGAAGTCCAAGTTCTGGAGAGAGTTAGGAACTTGGGGTTCTTTTCAGTGGTTGAGTTACATGTTATTTAGGTTACCTATGCTAAAAATTCTAGCAACTGATATGAGATTCCTAAGTCAACTAACCTGTTGCAGCTGTTACTTGGGATTTGATGGAGTGACCTTTTGTCCTAAACCATTCAGCAACAAATGGTACACCGAGATAAATAGCTTTCTTCCCAAGCTCTTTCGCTGCTTGTCTTACATATATATATCCGATTGTATTCAACATTTCCACACCGTATGCTGTTGAAGATATATACAGAAGGAGATTAGTCTGCTTTTTAGCACATATATGTCATTTGAAAGAGAAAGAAGAGACTATGACATGTTACCGGCATTGGAGAGTCTTGCTACTTCAGCTTCAGCAGTGTTAATAAATTCATCTTTGTTCAACACATATAGGTTGAGGCGGTTCTTAAGAATCTGAGCAAGCTTCTCTTCTCTTTCTTTCTGAATAGACTGAAACCAAAACCAAAACCAATCTGATCGTTCTTATCAAATTATTAAAAAGGGAGAATCTGGGTACGCCTCACAATATGTCCAAGTGACTTTTCTGAAGAATATTATATGGATAAATGATAAGTTTACCCTCATTTTGTCTATAATCTTTTTAGCATCAATCTGCTCCCCTTCAGAGATGATATCAGGTGAAGCCATTGATGCCATAGCAAGCTGCCCTATGTACTCTTCAAAAAGTTCACTCCCAAAGAGCATAGCAAATATTGCCGCAGGGTCGATTATCTCACTGTAAGAATCAACACCACACAATTACGAACTGAGAAAAGGACCAAATTCTCTAGAAACAGGATCAAGATCCATGTCCCCAAACGCCACATTGTATAAACAGCAAAGCACCCATTGAAATTGAACTATGGCAAGAGAGAACATAAGAGACACTAACGTTGAAACCCCTGACTTCCCACATGTGTCATAAGCCTGGCGTTGCCCTGGGTCACTTAGCACTTGGTAGGCTTCTCCTAACACCTGTATAAGAAAACGGTGAGCATTGTCATATGCGTTGATCTAACGTGGAAACCTGATTCTTTCTCTTACAAGATTCAAAAACCTGAACTTGCCTGGAAATTATGAGCAGCCTGAGGATCATTAGGGTTCTTATCTGGATGTACTTGGCGTGCCTGTACAAGACAAAACAAAGCCCAACAATCAGCATCTAGTAACGTATAAATCGATTAACCATTTAACCTAACTCTCCATAAGTGCTAAAAGCAATAGAGAGCTTTTGTCCATCACAAACTCTATAGACACTTAGCTCTTAAGCTTATAGTCATCGCCGATTCAATACTTTACAGAGAGCGATAAGAAGCTTAATAGTCACCATGTATCCTAAAGGGTACCCAAATCGATCCAATATCAAAAGAACCCTAAATTCGAATCTAACCTAAAAAAATTATTCACCCAAAATTACAAAACCTAGAATCAGAAATTGGATTTAGGGAAAATACCTTGATGTAGTATGCTTTCTTAATCTGCGCCTCCGTAGCGGTGGGGCTAACGCCGAGCACGTCGTAAAATTCCGTCTCCTTCACCATCGCTATTCCGATAACGATCTCGAACTTTCAGATTCAGCACTCTCCGATCAAAACGGAAGAGAAGCACAGAATATTCGCTAATCAGAAGCGTAAATAATCCCACGCGCCGGCGATTTTTCAACACAGCCTCTTCTTCTTCTTCTTCTTCTTCTTCTTCTAATTGCCACGCGTTTTGTTTCAATGCAATCCTTGTAATAACTTTTTATTAAGCTTATAATTAATTCGGATAAAATATTAATAATTGTTCGAATTTACTAATTCAGCCCCCTAGTTCCTGATTTTATCCACGTAACGTCGTTTTTGAAGAAAACTGACATTATTGGTCAAAACAAAGTTTACATTTTTATTATATAGTTTTTTTATTAAAACATTTTTACTATAGTTAAAAAACATTATTATAAAGTTTTAAATTACTGATCGCTTCAAGATTTATCGTTATATGGTTTTTTTTTCGTTTCAAGATTTATCGTTCTAAATTACCATATATGGTTTTTTTATCTTTCAATAGTACAACGAGAAAAAGATCATACATTATCTTTAAAATTATTTCATTTCTACAAGACATGATTTACGAAACAAATCCTTGAAAACAAAATATTAGCGACATTATTACTTTCATTGTATATTATTAGTACACATTTTCTTTACAGAACTTAATATATCCAACAACGACAAAGTTTCAAACAATGTTTGCATTGATGTCTCCATTGCTAGTTTCGATGACAACCACTTTACCATTAACTTGGTAGAGATTTCCAACAATTCTTAAGAAATTTTTCACACAGTTTTTCCTCGGTCCAATCATGAAGCATACAATGTAAAACAAATTTTAATCCCTTTTCTTTATTATCTGATAGTAATTTTCATTTGATAATATTGGCGTGCCGGTCCACTTAGTTAGTTGAACAGTCTCTATATTGATATTTGAAAAGTAATATAGCAGCCTCTTGTGACAGCTAAAATAGCTAAATCTTGTTTCGAGTCAATAGTTTCTTTTTCTATATTTCATCACTAAGAGATCGACCTAGCAACAGATAAGTATAAAGTATATATATATATATTAGTATATATCTTAAGTTACTTATGATATCATCACTTTTACACAAAATACGTGACACGCATGGCTCCAACTTGATCAGAACGATTGCGACCAAGGATCAGCAAGAAAATTTATTTATTATTTTTGATAAAAAACGAAAAAATTATTATTATTATTAATATTATTATTATTCCCGTGCGATGCCGCACGGGAGCTAGAATACGTAAAATATTTTTTAAAAATTCATAAATCTAAACTAATTAGTATATTTATTCATATATTAGATAATTCATAATCATCATAATCTCAATATTTTATATACATTAGTTATTTTAAAAGTGTAAAAATTGCAATTAGATTTAAATAAAATTCAATCACAAATTTACAACCTCGAAACAATATTTTTAACTTCAAAAATGCTGTCACAATTTTTTTTAAAATTAAAACCCTACATAATTTTTTCTTTACTACAAATAAATATATTAAAAATACTCGACACTTACTCACATTTAGAGTATTAATATAAAAATGTTTTATTGTAGTTTAAAATCTTCAAAATTAAATCCTAAACCCTCAAAAGTAAATCTTACCTACTTCAAACATGATTCATAGTTTTTTTCTTTGAACTGTTGAAAAAACTCTTTTTACAAAAATACCATAAATATTAAAGGGCCCAATATTAAATTACCTTAATATTTCTTAAACTAAATTCTAAAATCTCAAAACTAAATCTTACAAATAAAATACATACCCCCAAAAAATAATGATAAATAACAAATCAAGAAATCGAAATAAGGAAAATAAAAAAGGATAAATAATAATCTACAAACAATAGTGAAAAACGAAAAAATAAATATACAAAATAAGGTTTAAGATCATATCATAAGGTTTTCTTCTTCGTCTTTAAAATTTTAGAAACTTAAAAAAATGATTTGGAAGTAGTTACAAAAATACCATAAATATTAAATTATCTTAAAAAATTTTAAACTAAATTCTAAAGTCTCAAAACTAAATTTTACAAATAAAATACACACCACACTACCAAAAAATAATGATAAGTAATAAATTAAGAAATCGAAATAGGAAAATAAAAAAAGATAAATAATAATCTACAAACAATAATGAAAAACGGGAAATAAATATACTAATGAGGTTTAAGATCATACCAAAAGGTTTCTTCTTCGTCTTTAAAATTTTAGAAACTTAAAAAAATGATTTAGAAATAGTGATGCCACATATATATAATAATAGAAAGACACCTTTTGGAAGACACCTTTTCGACGAAACAACACGAGTTTGTAAAGACACTTTTACGAGTTTGTAAAAACACTTTTACGAGTTTGTAAAGACACATTTACGAGTTTGTAAAGACACATTTACGAATTTGTAAAGACACATTTATGAGTTTGTAAAGACACCTTTACGGAACACACCAATGCGAATTTCAACAAAGAAATCTCAACAATGCCCTATTTATAATAATCAAAAGACATGATCAAAAGTCACGATTAAAAGACATGACTTTTTCTAAAACAGTTACTTAAATAAACGAAAAAATACAACTTTATAAAGACACATTTACAACGAAAGAATACAATTTTATAAATACACCTTCACATAACACACCCTAACACACCCCTTGAATCTTTTTTTCATTTTGTTATTATTAGTAGATTATTATTATTATTATTATTAAGGTATTATTATTTGTTTTTGACGGCAAAAATAATACTGTTTCTTTAGTTTTCGTTTGTTGGTAAAGCAAACATGATATAATGTGGACCGGATTTTGAGTGTAACAAATTGACAAAAAAAGAGTGTAATACAACGAATCAATTGTCTTCTACTATAACCTTTATCTTGAATTGTCTTTCCACGAAGGCCACATGCAAGTTTTAGATTTGTCTACTTTGATTATTCTTATTATTATTGGACTCAATAATATAGTTCAGTGCTAATTAGACCACTAACAACAAGAAAATTGAAAATTTTGAAAAGTAGTCATATAATGGACCAATTAATTAATTTAATTACAAATTTGGTAAGTGTCGGACCGTTCCTCCTCATGGTTAATATCATAAGTTGGTAGGTAAGGCGTTGACTTTATATATATGGATTAGGAGCGTTGCATATTTCTTGTGAGCAAAATATAATACGAACAAATGACCTAAAAACAAAAAATTATTCGATTTTACATTTTCCTCCAAAATAATTTATATGTGAAAATAAAATTTTGCAGATTTTTTTTATCAAGTTATAAAATGAATAGTGGAAGCAGAATCCCTTTGATTATTTTGTTGCATATTTATAAATGAAAGTTATATATTACCCTCTGTTCTAAAACTCGTCCGCCTAGCCGATTACTCCCCCGTGTTTCCGCTACGCATTGGTCATCCGCGTCGATTAATTTTTTGGCTGCGTAAATTCAATAATTTTCTGGCTGCGTAAAATTTCGCATGATCCAATTACTTTTTGATTATTTTCTGACTAATTTGATCATTTACATTTAAATTTTATAAATTTTTTGATAAATTATTAGTTTTAGAACTTAATAACAATATAACTGATAATAAAAAATTTAATATAAAATGAAAAATATATAAAAATATAAATATATCCAAAAATTACTCATCGATTAATCATTAATCTGCGATCCCCACAGGTAGCGCCTAGTGGCCCATCAACCATCCAAATAATAAAATAGTTTATGAACCGAAAATCCCAAACTAATAAATTTTTATAACAAATAGCCTTTATATTAGCTAGTGGAAGAAGACTAATAGGTATGCCTTCTTAAGATAGCTGACTCTTAAGAAGAAAAGATTCAAAAAATCTTATTGTTATTTCATTCATATATTGCTCGAAGAAAAAGACAAAGGTATGACCATTTCAAAGAAAGATTAAAACACAAAGATGAAGACTTGGTTTTACATTCAAACATTTTATTTACAAAACTCAATGATCCAACAATGATAAGCTTGGCAAACAAAGTTGCAATGAGTGAAGCCCGAAGCCGCGGCTAAAGCTTCAAACTCGGCACGTGACCTCTCTTTACCACCAGAACATTGTGTGAACATTAGCATGTCCATATCAAATGCAATGTTTGCATTGATGTCTCCATTTTCCGCTTCATCAGGAGTGACTAATTCTATAACAATAATTTTACCATTCTCCGGTAGAGACTTCCAACAATTCTTGAGAATCTTGACACAATCTTCGTCTGTCCAATCATGAAGTATACGCTGAAAAAGCATAAATTTAATCTCATAAATACTAAAATTCATCAATCAAAACGATATATTTCGAGTTAACTCCGTTTCAATAGTTTTTCAAACGAATCAATAAATTTTGCCCAAACAATAAGTACTAGTTAACATATATATAATATATATATATATATTGTTTTCAAGAAATATGAGTTATTGAACTTACTTTCAAGATCATGGCATCACCGGTTGGAACATCCACAAACATATCTCCGGCGACATGTTCCACGCCGGGGATAAAAGGTGCTTGTGCCAAGGCACAAGTCAAATCAAAATTGATACCTTTAATATTTGGATATTTAGAAATAACAACACCAAGAGTATTACCAACTCCTCCTCCTACATCAACTAACACATTCACATCTTTGAAGCCTTCATAGACTTCGAGTGCCTTCTTCACAACCGCGATTGTGAATCCGGTTTGGTTAAAGAGTTTGCTGAATCTCTCGTCGGTTCCCATATAGTCAAAGAGTTTCATTCCACCGTGTGCACGACCAAACGCATCTCCTCCTTCTAACACCACATCTTTCAATTGTGCCCTACATATCGAAATAATGTACCACAAGGTTAGGTTTCATAGCGTTTTAAATCAAGATTCGGATATCGAAAACCGAACATATTACTGAGATGAGTTTGTGAAAACATACCAAGTATTGAGGAAAACACTGTCGAAATTGACGATGACTTGTGAAGCAAGGGATCCAATATCTTGAATGTTATCCTTCAAGAAGAACCTACAAATCGGTTCGGCTCTGTAGACTCTCTCACCCTTATCGGTTGAGACCGTACCGCACTTGACCATGGAGTAGCTAGCGAGTAGACGAAGCATCCGGTCCAACAAAGCAGGCGCCTGAGGGTTACGTGGCGTGGTTGGTAGCTTACTTGCTATCTCGGAAGGCGAGAGGAACTCGGAAGAGGCATAGAGAGTGTCAAAGACACCGAGCTCGAGAGAGGCTTTAAGAACCATTGGAAAGGCGGCGGCGTTGGCTAGCCTAACGGCCATCAAACCCAACTCATTATCATCATCAGTGACAATTTGGTTTTTAGGGTTAGAGCTTAGGGTTTCTTCAAAAAGGTATCCCATCTTTTTTAGGTATCTTCTACTTCACGGCACTGATCTTAGTTTGTGTTATTTTTTTCTTTGTAGTGTTGGGATGAATATTTAGTAGTGTGTGTTCTTTATGGATCTTCGTTTCTCCTTTTATAGCTAAAGCTTAGATATTTCTCTCTTAATTTAATTTTATTTCGATAGTTATAATTTTCGTATAAATTATATCGTTGCCGGTCCATCTCTGGGGCTGAATGAATAGTCTCTACGTAATGTAACGACTAACAAATGGCTGCTGGAATTTAAAAATATTTATTTTAATTAAATTAGTAGGTCTATAGTCAATATTCAAATGAGATGATAAATTATTTTAATTTTTAATAATTAGTTGGACCAAGTGATTATATTAGTATATCTTTATGTTCGCAGTCAACAATCTATTTATAGTTTTTTTTTAAAAAATTGCGAAATTATTGTTTTTTTATTTGTTTGTCATAGTTAAAAAGAAAACTTTGTTACGCTACTGCATAACGGGACAAACGAAAAAGAATTCGCCTTGGATACTAAATTAAATAATTTCCCTTTTTTGACAAAAAAAAAATTAAATAATTTCCCTGTATTATTTTTATATTTTCATTTTTCTTGGATTCCAAAATTAAATATAAGACACATATGTAATTCTAAACAAAGTCATTTGATACAAAAGTATAAATTAACCTAAAGTATTCTCAAAACTACACCATTTTAAAACCAAACCTTAAAACTACATCAAAATATTCAAAATTAAATTCAAATAAACCTTATTCACACGATTTTATTCCTTTGATACTATACAAAAAACACTAATTATGGAATACAAATAAAAATAGAGGAATTCACAAAACTACACTCTTTCAACCCCTTCTTCACAAAACTACACATAATTTAATTTTTCACATATTTATACCTTTTCAAAATTTTAAAAGCTTGATTTACCCTTTTCAAAATTACCAAAATTAAAATATTTTCATTTGAGTTCGTTAATTAGTGTTTAGGATATAATATTAAGGGGGTATAATTGTGTGAGTAGGGTTTATTTGGATTTAATTTTGAATGTTTAGGTGTAGTTTTGTGAAATATTTTTGAAATGGTGTAGTTTTGTGAAATGTAATTCAAATGGTGTAGTTTTGTAATTCTCCTACGAAAATATTTTAATTTTGATAATTTTTAAATAGTAAATCAACGATTTAGATATTGAATTAGGTATTGTTCTCTCAAATTCAATGTTGTTTTGTTTTGTGAATTCATATGTAAATAATTGATGTTACCGGTGTGTCAATTTTGACTAGGCAAATAACGGTCAAGAGTTTAGACTAAGTTCCACGAAGAAACCGGACTCGTATAATTTTGATAATTTGTCAACTTGACTATTCTATTTAAAAAAAAAAAAAAAAGTCTAAGGCTATATTGTTGATTTTATTTTTACAACGGCTATATTGTTAATTATGTGGTCACTAATATTGTCTCATCTTTAAATGTTTCAATCGTTTGGAAATGGCTATTTAGCCCATTGACGCATTTATGTTTTATCAATGATCCACTAATGTTAGACCCATTTCTATATATTTGGCCCATTTACGTTTCATGACCAATACCACACTAGTAATTAGTAAAGTCGAAATCCATGTCTTTATTTATTTATACCATTTAGTATATATACAATATACATATATGCCACGTAAATCCTTAGGAAGAAAGGCACATATATATATATTTACGTAGGCGACTACGTATGCATGCAAACAAGTGAATAAACATAATACGTAGATGTGTCTTGTGTGTGTGTTTTATGATGATGATATGTGTACGTGGTGCATCCCTCTTTCTTTATGTTACTATATATAATATTTACTCTTTTTTTTTATTTTTCTTATAATGTATTTTCTTAGCTAGCTAGTGCTTTTCCAAAAATACATATAATGTATTTTTCTTATATAGTATTTCTTAGCTTAGCTAGTGCTTTTCTTATAATGTATTTCTTATAATGTTTGACACAAAAAAGCTAGCTAGTGCTTTTCCAATTCAGCAATCCATCTATTTTTCTATTTTTTTATAACAAGAAAAAGCTAGCTTTAATATATATGTTCATATTATTATTATCCACTATTAATACGTTGTTTATGATTAATTGAAGATTGTATAGTGTGAAAAGCATCTGATTCAAATTTGATCATCTTATATATATATACTAGGAATTAACCCGTGGTTCACCACGGGTTTATATTTTTTAAATGATGTTATATATTTATATATTTAATTTAGAACGTATAAATGTTATTTTTTATATTTAGGAGTGAAAAAATATCCGGATTCAAAATACAACCAAAACCTAGCTAATATAATTTTTTTATCTTAGTTTATATTTTTAATATGAAACCCTTTTATCAAAATAAAGACCCAAATACAAAACAAAACTGAATTACACAAATTGAATTATGCGAATTACCCAAATTTATTTTAAATATATTATAAATATTTTTTTGTGAATATATTTAAAATATGTAATATTATATTTAATTTCAATATTATTTTAAATTTCTTGTGTTTTTTAGAATCGAACCGAAAACCAAACCCGTTAACTAATGTTATGTTTTAACTGTTTTAAATTTATAAGAAATTGTTTCAACTCATTTTAAAAAATTTAATCATATTAATTAAACTTGTATTTATTTTTTTGTTATTTTTGTTAAAAAAAATTTCTAATGGTATTTTGACATAAGTAAATTTTAATGGTATTTTTATAATACTATGTAATATGTATTTGTATGAATGCCATATTTTCTTTAAAATTTGATATTTTAGGAAAATTTGGAATATTTCCTTAATTGTTTTTTTTGTAATTAAATGTTTATATTTGTTTCTTTTTATGGACAATGGCAAGAATTGTAAATAATTATGATTTTTTGGACATATTTAAAATACTACTTCAAAAATAATAATATAGATATATATAATATTGTTGGATTCTACTGTTTATAACCTATCGCGCGTTATACTTTATCTTTTACCGATCGTACGCGGAAATCAACTTTACTTTATTCGTATAAAACTTAACTGTTCGTCACAACCATATATTATCATGGTGTAAAAGGGATTAAAATTTTGTTAATTCAATATATTATAAAGTTTCCTTAAATTGAAATAAGAATAATAGAATGCTTTTTACGGTAGCTTTCTGTTATAGACATTAATAGTGTGAACAAGCATATAAATACTTGTGGAAGCTTAAAACTTAAAAGATTGAAATCCCTATGATATCAATATCATCACTCTAATTCCTATTTTATAGAGCTTTTTTATATATAAAAACAAATATATGGTTTTCGAAGATTATTAATTAAGGAAAACAAATTTATGGAAATAAGAGGTAAACAGGCAAAGGTTTGTTTTAGTCAACATTTTACCCCATAAAGAAAAAGTAATTATTTTATATAGGTGTCATGACTTTCCACAATATATTAAACCAATATTTGTGTGTTTTGGCAAGTAAAACTCAAGTCATGAAGATTACTAGTTAAGGAAAACGAATTAAGGAATAAGAAGAAAAACAAGCGAACGAAGGATTGTTTTAGACTTTTAGTCCACATTTTGTCAAATATAATAAAAGTATTTCCGTTAGTGGTGATGATATTCCACCATATATAATTTAAAATTTTATAACAAAAAATTAAATTAAAAACACACAAAAACTCTCCATAAATAGAACTAAACCTAGGCGTGTGTTCTCCACACTTCATCAAATATTATTCTCTATCTTCTCATTTCAATTTCCAACACAACGAATAAAACAAAATAAAAAAAAAAACAAATCCAACATATATTCTAAACTATGGAGTCTCAAAACGTGACCAACATCATGAATCTTGACATGGAGAAAAATCAAGAAAAGGCTTTCGACTACTCAAAAAGAGCTCAATGGCTACGAGCCGCCGTCTTAGGCGCCAACGACGGTCTTGTCTCGACGGCGTCTCTTATGATGGGTGTTGGCGCCGTTAAACAAGACGTCAAAACCATGATCTTGTCCGGTTTCGCCGGTTTAGTAGCCGGAGCATGTAGCATGGCTATAGGAGAGTTTGTCTCCGTTTACTCACAATACGACATAGAAGTGGCTCAAATGAAGAGAGAGAGCAGAGGAGGCGAGATAGAGAGAGAGAAGCTTCCTAGTCCGATACAAGCGGCTGCTGCGTCTGCGTTAGCGTTTTCTTTGGGAGCAATTGTGCCTTTGTTGGCGGCTGCGTTTGTGAAAGAGTATAAAGTGAGGATTGGTGTGATTGTTGCGGCGGTGACTTTGGCTTTGGTTATGTTTGGGTGGTTAGGTGCGGTTTTGGGGAAAGCACCGGTGGTTAAGTCGTCGGCTAGGGTTTTGATTGGTGGATGGTTAGCTATGGCGGTTACGTTTGGTTTGACAAAAGTTATTGGGACACATAGTATGTGATAAATATAGTTTTAATTTGCGTGTGTGGTTACAAACACTACTTCTTCATGTGTTCTTGCAACAAAACGTATGCGGTTACATTCTTTTTAAAAGATATGTAAGCAACTTTGGGGATAGACTCGTGACTTGTTTTATTTTGGTGGTATTTGATATATATGGATGAATTCTTTGTGAGTCTATCAAATGAAAGTTTCTCAATAATGGGAATGGTACTTTTGACACTTGTTCTTAATCATAACTTGGGCAAAATATTCGTAAAATGTTATTCGATTTGAAAAATCCGGATAATTTATATAAGCAAATAGGAAAGTTTTTTTGTTAGATAGATACAAAACGAAGCATAAATTTAAAATTTAATATTCATGTGCCAAAATTATGCAAAAACAGCCAAATTAATCTACCAAAATTCTGCTGAATTTATTGGTATAGTTAGAACCTATTATGACTTCTAACTATATATGATAACAACCTATCATTTAGAGCCTAATTATTTATTCATTTCCTCTTGCTTAAGAAAATGATTTTTTTTTGTTTGAATGAGTGTATATTTTGAACTTATTAGGCTAGAAAGTTAGTGTAACACACAAACGAGTAAACATTAGAGTTTAATCGTGTTCGACAGTATACAATCTTGTCATGACAAATCAATGATCTTTGAAAAAGAGAAAAACTAAAAGAAAACTACTTTTTGAAATCGTTGTCGTGTCATATAATCTTATACGTAATATTCCAATTTCTAAAGCTAAATTTCATGGATGCTTTTTACACGAGAATGCGTGTAAACTCACACATCCTCGTTAAAAGGAAAACAGAACATGTGTCACATAACCAACAAAATTAACATAACAAAAAGCAACTTAGACGATACACAAGCAATAACATAGTAACAACATCCACCATATTAGCCAATATAGCAAAAACTAAATGTGACAATTTTTCATCAAAACATGTGTTTATAAGCAACAAGATTCAGCCACAAACCAAGATCAATCCCCATTGTGTTCTTACTTGTTCATCAATAGAACAAAACTCGTCAAAATTGCAAAATCTAGGCAGAGATTAAGTGATTACTCATATACATCGTCTTAAGTTGTGGCATCTCATTCTCATATTTGATCACAAACTTATCCATAAACTCAGACCTTTTCAACTTTAGAATGGTGAAATAGTTCATACCTTGTTTCTTCACAAGTCCTTTGGATAGAAGGAAAGAGACCATTTGGTACCTTGGTTTGATTCTCTTCTCCATGCTAAGACCCAACACAACAGGTCTTGCAACAACGTCACGAGCCTGTAGACCAATGGTGTTCACTAGGTAATCCATCGTGTCCATTAACTTCTTCTCAGAAATCGTCACAATATTGGGGAATCTCATGATTGCCGAGACAAATTCTTCTCTAGACCAACCAAAACGTTGGAACAGCTTAAACTTGTGTTCAGTGGTTGATTCGCTAGTCACGCCGAAACCCACCATAGCGTGAACGAAAACCGCCTTTTTCGGATCAAAACCGTAGCTGCGGACTCTGTTCAAGACCTTGTTGAATCTTATCTCGCGAGAGAAGAAAGTGAAGGGAGAGGCTTGAACCAACCACTTGATGCTTTTGTCTGGTAAACCGAGCTCTCTACAAACAGAGATCCGAGAAGACAACCTCTTCGGAATCTTGAACGAAAAGAACTTGTCCTTGCGTTTAAGACACTTGACAATGTCCTCTTCCTCGACGAGTATGGTCTTGAGGGAATCATAGAAAGGGACCAGTCTCTTGTTCAAGCTAAAAGACAGTGTCTTAGGGGAAGACGAGATGAGTTCCGCTGTTTCGGAAGAGGAGAAACCGATGGAACTGAAAAACACGAGCTTGGGAGAGATGATGTCTTTGGGGCTCAGCGAGAGAACCCGAGGGAACAATCTGATGACATTAGTGATCTGGTCATTGGAGAAGCCATGAGACTTAAAGAGAGCGATAACAGAGTCCGGTTTCTCTGGAGATGCCAATTTCACGAATCTGGAATTGGATTCAGCAGATTTCAAAGATAGCCCACACGAGTTAACTAGATACGACACTGTAAAAGATGGGTTTTGCTTATCGCCGCCATCATCTGATTTCATTCCAGAAACTGAAGACAGTGTTCTTCTACAACTACTCACCAGAAACGCACAATCTCCAAGAGAAGCAACGCGTCTGCATCGTAACAGTATCTCCATGGAAACGTGAAAACCCTAAATCCCTAATAAGAGTAATCTTAATCGAAATCTCTTGAGAAGTCGGACTTCGCAATCACAAGCTCGCCGGAGAAATATATCGAGCTCAAAAATCGTAGAGATTACCTGGCCGTAAGAGCCGCGGAGAGATATGTAGATGTTGTACGGATCATCGGAAGTTGTCGCCGGAGGATTTTAGCTCATTCATACACATTCGATTTTAAAAAAATGAAACACCAAGGTGGAAGAAAACACGATTCACCTGCTTTATTTTCTTTCAAGCCCTTTTATTTCCGTGATATCACAGATTCTTCCGAAATTATACTAAATTACAACCATAACCTCTATAGTTGGAAATCAATATAACTCTGGCAAGCTAAAAAGACATAAGACCATGTTTATCAAAGGTGCTTATCTAGAGTGTTTGTGTATTTTTTTGTGTATTTTTTTGTGTATTTGAGTATTAAATTAAATCAAAACATGTATTATTAATAAGCACCTATAATGAAAAGTGCTTAATTAAGCATTTTAAGCTTCTGTTTTTGTAGAGTTCTTATTAATAATACATGTTTTAATTTAATTTAATACTCAAATACACAAAAAATACACAAGCACTCTCTACATAAGCACCTTTGATAAAGATGCTCAGTCTTCATATAATCTTGTAAACTACCCGCAACATTGATGATTAGAAATCATATGGGACTTTAATTCAAAGAAAACGGTGGGAAAAAGGAGGATTAAGGTTAATAAATCGCGTATAACACATTAGGTGAGGTTAAGGAGATGGATAGGATAGATTACAAGTGTAATCTCTAAGTTTAGCTAAGAGTGTATGAATAATTTGTATCTTGAACACTCTTCTTAAGATAACCCATCCAAGTTTGAGATTTGAGATCAAGTATAGAACCACCTATACAAGAAACCGAAGAATAATTTTTTTTATCAAACATAAGTTTTTACAGCTTCCAAAATACAGCTTTAAAGTTATGAAGAGAATGAAACAGTACTTGCCTTTCTTTGCATAGTTAACTCATAACTGGCTTCTTCTTGTTCTTCTCAATAGATGCAATGCGACCAAAATCAATAAACACTCTTCGATTCTCAAACACTATGATAATGTAAATGGGAGTTCCAACCTAAAACCATGAAAGAAATGTGTTAGATCATATGTATTACAGAGGACATGTGTGTGTATAACAGATCTAGATGAGAAAATTATATATACCCCGAGAATACTATACCTAACATCATTAACTTTGACCTCGAGTACGGAAACATTTCAAGAAATGAATAAGAACGCTGTATTTCAGAAATGAATAAAGAGTAATGAGACATACCTGTGTACTTTGTCAACATATGTGAGTGTCCTGACCATTGTTTTCTTATCCTATTGAACCAACAACAGCAACGGATCGATAATCTCTTCTTCACTGAAATATATGAGTATCCAAAATCAAACCCTGAGTTTTCATGGTTGACCTTAATATAGAACTAGAAATTGAAGACAATAAACAAATGCAGACCTAATGGCGCTAGACCGCGAGTACGTACAATATGACAAGTTTCTCCCATGTTTCTGTTCTCGCAATAAAAAGCTCAGTGTAACACATGTACACATCTTATCCTCCTTAAATCATTACATCAAAACCTCTAGACAAAATATCTTACCTTAGTGTGCCTCATGTAAAATTCCACGACCACACCTCCCGCTTGCTCTCCATTGCATTCCGTATAGGAGCATTCCTGGTTATTTTTTTCACATATACAGCTTATAAACCTGTAAATTGAAGGTTTTAGATTGCCGGGTAGGTATCAAGTAAATGTAGGAAAAAAATCAACCACATTCCAGTAATATGACAAGAACTCTCACCTTGTTCAAGGCAACAACAAACTCTGTATTTCTCTGTCTCAAAACATAGCAAGTTCACACAAATATGAACACCCCGTGACCATAGAATTGTGAATGGTTAGTGCCTAAGTGTATCAATTACCAGAAGCTAACACCTTAAGTATTGCATCATCTTTTTAACTCATTGGTCCTTTCTATGTAACAAAACAAAATACACGCACTCGGTTTCTTCCGATCCATAGATAAAACTCAAATATGAATATAGCCTAACGATTAATCCAATTTCGAAACAAAATAATCAACTATTTCTCAGATCTCAAAAGTTAACAATAACCATCGAATCAGAAAAATCAGAAGGAGAAAGACGGAGAGAAGTTTACCTTATTCTTATTCTTCATCTGCATCTCTTCATATAAGAACCCAGGAAGATTCACGCAATAGAGAAGAATATTTAAGCCTATCTGGGAGAGAAAGAGTACCATGTAGAGAGTTTCTTCGTTGCAGTGAAGATTTGGGATTTTTAGGGTTTCGAACATTTTTGTTGTTGTTGTTGCATATTTATAAGGGAAAAAGTAACCGCCTTATGATTTGGTTAAACGACACCGTTTTCCCGCCTCCTTTAGTGATATTTTCCTTTTTTCATTACTTAATAAATGGAAAAAAGGAAATTTGGAAAAAAGGAAATCACAGACTACACCATTTGAATTACATTTTACAAAACTACACCATTTTTAAAATATTTCACAAACTACACCTAAACACTCAAAATTAAATCCAAATAAACTCTATTCAAACAATATTACCTTAATACTATACCCTAAACATTAATTAGCGAACCAAATGAAATTTTTTTAATTTTGGTAATTTTAAAAAGTAAATCAAGCTTTTAAAATTTTGAAAGGACGTAAATTTGTGAAAATATCAAATTAGAAATAGTTTTGTGAAAAAGTGGTTGAAACGGTGTAGATTTGTGAATTCCTCGTTGGAAAATAGGAAATTGGGGGAAAAGGATTAAATAAAGAGAGAAGACAAATTCGCCACACGGCAAAAAAGAAAGTCATAATTCTTCAATTTTTGTAGAAAATTACACAGATCTGAGCGATAACGATCATCTGATTCAGCGAAGAAAAACAAAAAAAATGTCGAGCGATAGTGATGATCTAGACGAAGACGAGCTTCTTCAGATGGCGTTGAAGGAGCAATCTCAGAGAAATCTTACCTATCAGAAGCCTCCTTCCTCCAATTCCCGCAAACCCGTCGCCAATCTAGTACAGCAGCCACGTCAACAGAAAACTACGGCGTCGGCGGCTCCTCCGCCTAAGAAGTCTATGGGAGGCTCAGCGGCGGCGAGGAAACCGTCGATGGACGAGGACGAGGAATCGGAGGTGGAATTGCTCAGTATATCGAGCGGGGATGAGGATGATGTGAATGATCGGGGTAGAGGCGGCGGAGGAGGGAGAGGAGGAAAAGGTGGCAGTGGAAGGGAGAGAGGAAGAGCAAGGAAGGAAGATGATAGTGCTTGGGATGGATTGGAGCCTGATTGCTGGAAACGGGTGGATGAAGCTGAGGTTTGATATTCAAATTTGCTTTTGATTATGCATCGTTTGATTTGAACTATTCTTAAGTCATCTTTGCTTCATCGATCGAATTAATGATATGAAATCGAAAGAATTGTTGTATAGGTTAGTTTTAATTCTCCGAAAGAATGTGATGTGCAAGATTGAGATGTACCAGACCTGAAGAAAGGCTATTAGTTGGTTATGAACATTTTAATTATATGTTGATGGTATTTTGACAGCTTGCTCGGAGGGTTCGTGACATGCGGGAGTCAAGAACAGCACCACCCGTGACTGAGAAGCTCGAGCGGAAGGTATCTGGAGCTGGCAAGAAAGGGGTTCTTACGAGTTTGCAATCATTCCCTCGCGGTATGGAATGCATTGATCCTCTAAAATTAGGGTAATTTCTCTTGTCTGTGTTGCTCACCTCGAACGTTGTTCAGATAACTGTATTTTATCTCTGAGAACACAATATGGTAGGACGTATCTAAACTTGGCTTTTTGCAACTTGTAGGATCATAGATAACAAGACACTGAGATTAATCACCGAGTCATCAGAAAGTCTTTCAAAAGCTGAGAAAGTAGATAATGCACTTCGAGGTACATATCTCTTCATGAACGTACTTACAACTTTGAGTTTACTACTGTTATCTCTTACAAATGATATGAACTTTCCAGTTACTACTCTATGTATAACTTTCGTTTTTCCAAATTTAACTATTCTCGTCTGAGAATTTGCAGAAAAGTTAGTGTACACCTCGGACCATTTTGATCCCAAGCTGTTTCTTTCTCGTATTCACCAAAAGACAAGTGCAGCGGACTTAGAATCCGGTGCCCTTGCCCTGAAAAGTGACTTAAAGGGCCGTAATTTACAAAGAAAACAATTGGTGAAAGATAATTTTGACTGCTTTGTCTCGTGTAAAACAACAATTGATGGTATGTATTATTTCACTGAATTGGGTGGCTTGTTTTTGCCATAACTTTCTTCTTTTGTTGATGTGTATACCACTGCCTTTATTTACAGATATTGAGTCAAAACTGAAACGTATTGAAGACGATCCAGAAGGATCAGGAACTGCTCATTTGTTCAGTTGTATGAAGAGTGTGACCACACGGGCTAATCTTGCTTTTAAGCCACTTTTTGAGAGACAGGTTGGCATAGGCACACACTTTTGTTTTTTGTGTTGTCCTAGCATATTTCTATGTGTTTAAACCTTTTTTCTTAGGCCCAAGCTGAGAAGATCAGGTCTGTACAAGGAATGCTTCAAAGATTCCGTACACTCTTCAATCTACCCAGTATAATTCGTAGCAGTATTAGCAAAGGCGAGTATGATTTGGCTGTTCGGGAATACAAGAAGGCGAAGTCTATTGATCTCCCTTCTCATGTATGCCTGCCTAACTGATCACACTTTTCAGACAGATACTACTCATGTTTCCCTCAACATTCTTTTGTTAGGATATATATTCACTTGCAATACAAAGCTGTTGAAGTAATAGAGTAACACATTTCTTACAGGTAAATATACTTAAGCGCGTACTCGAGGAGGTTGAGAAAGTGATGCAGGAGTTTAAAGGAACCCTTTACAGATCTATGGAAGATCCGAAAATAGATTTTACAACTGTAAGTTAACCAGTACCATATCCATTATAATTAAAGACTAATGGAATGAACAATCCATTGTATAAGCTAAGGATGACCTGGTGCTTTTGTTATGATATCGTTATAAGTTCCTAGATCTACAATTATTGAAGTTTTCTTGCATCTCTTTTGTATGGCTTTTAGTCACTAAGTGATGTTCATGATAGACATTTTCATGTATCTTATCTATCCATTCTCTTCCTCTGCTTGATGCTAAATTTGTTTGCTTCATTTAGCTGGAAAACACTGTGAGGCTTTTGTTGGAGCTGGAACCTGAATCCGATCCTGTTTGGCATTACTTAAATGTTCAGGTCCGTGTATTAGATGTTGTTGTTTTTTTCCTCTACGGCTTTCCTACGTTAGTGCTGTGTAGTAACTAGATTCCTGGTAGTTTTTTATTTTAAATATCCGAAAGGTGGCTCTCTTAACCTCTGCATCAGGATTGTGCTCTTACTTGACGCCTCTTGAGAAACACACTAGATATACCTTCTCAAGCTATTTTGTTGAAGTTTCTAAGGTTTTCTGTCTTGTTTCTTTCTTTTAATAGGATCATAGAATCCATGGCTTGCTTGAAAAGTGTACGTTTGATCATGAAGCAAGGATGGAAATTTTGCTCAATCAGGTCCATGAGAGAGCTCTCTCTAACGCGAAGTGGCGACAAATTCAACAAAATGGTGTTCAACTTGTGAGTTCAACTGTGAGGGAAGCTATAGTATTGCAATAAGAAAGATTTAGGTTTAAAGATGCTAATAATTTGCACTTTCTTTAAACCTTCAGTCAGATGACACGTCTTCTATCGAAGATAATCAAGTTGACCTACAATCAATGGAGCTAGCGGGTAAAGAAAATGATGTTTTGAGGGGAAGATACATCAAAAGGTTGACTGCTGTAGTCGTATATCATCTCCCTGTGTTTTGGAAAACAGCTGTTTCTATTTTCAGTGGAAAATTTGCCAAGGTACATGATACTCCTCTGTGCTCTGCTCCTGCAACTCCGTTTATTATAAATTCTGAGGGTAGCACCTATTGCTTTATTTATTCAAAGGAGATAAATCTTAAATTTTATTTTGATTCTACCAAATCAGTCTTCCCAAGGTAATGATACTTCAGCCCGTAAAGCTGAGGAGAAGGTGGAAGAGGCGAGGTATTCAACTCATTCGTTGGAAGAAGTTGCTGGGATGATACGCAAGACCATTTCTGTTTATGAAGCAAAGGTCATCATCTTCTTGCCTCTCTTTTCTGTCAATTGATCTTGTCAATAGAGCTTTTCTTTCCATACTGGAAAGATGAACCCTGTCGTCTGTTCCATGCACTAATCCTAATACTTCCCCCCCTGATTATTGCTTGTGTAGGTCCAAAGCACATTTCATGCTTTTGACGAATCATACATTCTCCACCCATTTATGAGTGATACCATCAAAGAAGTATCAAAAGCATGCCAAGCTTTTGAGGCGAAAGAGTCAGCTCCCCATAGTGCTGGTATTTGAATTTCTTTTAAGGCTTGAACTTGTTTCTCTTAAGTATACTGAGATTCTGTATACTTTTTGGTCCTGGCAGTCATGGCACTAAGAAAAGTTAGGGTGGAAATTACTAAAACATACATCCAAAGGCTTTGCTCTTGGATGAGAGCGTCTACAGAAGGGATATCAAAGGAGGAGACGTGGATTCCAGTTTCTATTCTTGAAAGGAACAAGTCTCCATATTCCATCTCTTACCTGCCCCTTGCATTCCGTTCAATTATCGTCTCTGGGATGGAACAAATAAATCTGTAAGTTTCTAGCATCTTGCAGTTATATGTATATACAAATACTTAACCTTGTGCTTCAGTTCTTATAATGTTTTGCTATTATTTTGTTAGAGTTATAGATATCTACTTGCCTACTTGTATACAAGCTCTAGGATTTGTTGTTCCACATGTCTTTCTAGTTAGCAAACAAACCAAATCCCTAATAGCCATTTCTGTGATTCGGGGTGTCCGTTGTCCAAACCATAATCACCAATTATATTCATATGACTAGTTTCCAAGTGAAGAATGTGATACATGCTACATCATGTGAGACTACAGCTTGTTTATACGTATTATGAAACTCATAAAATAAACCATATACATGCGGTTCATAGATACTCAGAGAACTGCATTTCCTTATATGTCTACTGATTTCTGGATATGCTTTTTCAGGATGATTATGTCTTTAAAAGGTGAAGCTGCTAGATCAGAAGATATGTTTGCCCATATTGAGGAAATTCTAATATCTGTGAGACTTGCCTTTTTGAACTGCTTTCTGGATTTTGCTGGTAAGCCTTTCACACTAAACTTCCACACTAGTACATGTAAACAGATGCCCACATATTCATGTGAAAGACAAAAAGAAACGTGTATGCGTATAGAGTCAGATGCACACACTCTGACACTAGACGATGATTAGGTTGATATGCTAATTGTTTTTTGCATGTATCAGCTCACTTGGAGCAAATTGGTGCTGACCTTTCTCAAGACTCAAAGCAAGATAGTTGGCAAAATGGGTATTCAAACGACCACCAGGAAGAACCATCAATCAATGATCCCGAAAGTATTGTTGATCCTCACAAGCAATTGTTGATGATCTTAAGTAATATAGGTTATTGCAAAGATGAACTTGCCTCTGAGCTTTACAACAAGTACAAATATACCTGGTTACAATCTAGGTGAGCCCATTCTTATTTGTGCCTTTTTAAAATCGAGATTTTCCTACAAAACTCAGTTATGCTTATTTGTCAAGTCTGATCCTTGATTGTTGGTAATAGTGAATAAGTCTCTAATCAAAAATTTGAATGTCAACATGAGAAATTGTATATGTTGTAACAGTTTACTGTCTATTTATCCCTTTTGTCTCTTGAATTTTGCAGGGGAAATGATGAAGACAGCAGTGATCTTCAAGATCTAATAATGTCTTTCTCTGGTCTTGGAGAGAAGGTCCTCGAACATTACACTTTTGCTAAGGTAAAATTTAATCTGCTAGCTTAGTTTACTAATATTGTTGCTACATGTTAGAGAATCGATCGACCTCCTCTGAACAATAGAAGAAGGAATGTTCTTTCCATAGACCTCTTCTCTTTAACGTTGCGTCCATTTCACTTGTACACAGGCAAATTTGATCAGAACAGCTGCAACAAACTATTTGGTGGACTCTGGTATTCAGTGGGGTGCAGCGCCTCCAGTAAAAGTAAGTAGCGAGTTTACTCTCAGCTGTGTCTTTTCTTGTTTCTTTAGAAGATTCAGTGAAAATAACTTTGTTAGCCTTTTCGATAAAGAAACACTAACTAAACCTTTCTCGTCAGGGCATACGAGATGCTGCTGTTGAGCTGTTACACACTCTCGTTGCTGTCCATGCAGAGGTAAATACCATTTCAGGGCGTTTGAATTCTGATGAAAAATTCTTCTACCCACCACACTTGACTGTTACTAGTTGCAAAACCTGTTTAATTTTATACTGAGAATGATAATTGCAGGTGTTTGCGGGTGCCAAACCACTCTTGGACAAAATTCTCGGCACCTTGGTCGAAGGTCTGATCGATACTTTCCTCAGTCTTCTAGAAGAAAATAGATCCGACGATCTGAGCTCAATAGATGCCAATGGCTTTTGCCAATTGATGCTTGAGGTAAACTTGTTGGTCTTGTCAACTTCATTATAGCGAGTGAACTAATAGTTAAGCTAGTTTACGATGCTTATCTGCTTTTTCGCAAACTGATGATGCAGCTCGAGTATTTCGAGACTATACTCACTCCATATTTCACTGCCGCTGCAACCGAATCTCTAAAATCTCTGCAAGGAGCTGTGTTGGAGAAAGCAATAGAGAGCATCAGCGAAGCAGCCGAGAACAACCCAGCAGGGAATCAGCGGAAACCAGCACGTGGCAGCGAAGATGCAGTTTCAGATGATAAACAATCATCCGTATCTCCAGATGATCTCCTTGTAAGAAACATTTCTCCTTAAACCTCCGCTTGATATTAACCATCAACCAAAGCTGAAAAAGGTTTCTCTTTGTTACTGTTGCTCTGCTATAGGCTCTTGCACAACAATGTACAAGCGAAATGCTTCAATTGGAGTTAGAGAAGACACGTTTGAACAGCGCATGTTTCGTCGAGACAGTCCCGTTAGATTCAACGCCGCCAGTAGCCGCCAAAACTGCAGCAGCATACTCGTCTTCAAGAGCATCTTCAAGAGCATCAATGGATTCTCCCAGCAGAAACTACAGAGAGTCGCAATCGACTGGTTCTCCGGTTCAAACCAGACCCAGGCGGAGATAAGACTATATGTGTAATTGCTCCTTTGTTTTCTGTTTAATTTGGATCTTTGATATCTTTGATCATACCACTACTACTCTCTTCGCTCTTGCTTGCTTTTTGCATCCTCGTGAACCTTGAACCGATGTAATGATTTTGGTGAGTCGAAATGTCTTTCTTTGCTAGATTACATATCTGAAATAGGTAAACTATCTCGTCCTAATAACAGTCAAAATTACAAAGTATGATTTTGTCATTTTAATAATCTATATAGTACAATGTATAATAATAAAAAGATCTAGTGGGGGCTAAAATAATAAATTAGCGAAAAGTTTGGACGCGAAAAGAAAATAAGCTTTACACACAACAGAAGAGCTATTTGGCATCCATGGTGGAGAGAGAAACCCTGTGAAAATCCAAACGGAGAAGACGAAGAAGCTACTTCAAAAAAACCACACCTTTTCTTCGTGAGTTTTTTTTACTTCTTTTGACTCATCTTCTCTTACTTTACCGCTTGAATTTTTCTCTCTCTGATTGTTTATCCACCAAAAGCTTCGATCTCCGATTCGTGACTCTTTAGATCTAAATTTTTCTCTCTTCGATTCTCGGATTTTCTTCTCTCTGATGAGTTTTCTCTCGCTTAGGAAGGTGAATCTAAATACATGGAAGGGACTAACTTTACGCAAGGAGGTGTGATTCGCGGTGTCGCTTCTTCTTCTTCTTATGTAGGATTCGATCCTCAAGCTCCTCCTATGAACCACCAGCTTCATCATCACCTACACAATCCAATCTCTCGACCGCTTCACGAATCTCTTCCCTTTACAATGGTCACAGGTCAAACGTGTGAACATCACAAGGCGTCGATGACGGAGCAGCATCAAAGAGAGAAGAACTCAGCAGTACTGAGTGAAGAAGATGATGACACAGAGGAAGGTGGTGTTGATTGTCACAACAACGAAGCTAACAAATCTACTAAAGGATCTCCATGGCATAGAGTCAAGTGGACTGATAAGATGGTGAAGCTATTGATAACCGCTGTTTCTTATATAGGCGACGATTCGGGTTTTGATAGTGGCGGTGGTAGTAGAAGAAAGTTTGCGGTTTTGCAGAAGAAAGGGAAATGGAAGTCGGTTTCTAAAGTTATGGCTGAGAGAAGCTACCATGTTTCGCCTCAGCAATGCGAAGATAAGTTCAATGATTTGAACAAACGGTATAAGAAGCTCAACGATATGCTCGGCAGGGGAACTTCTTGTCAAGTCGTTGAGAACCCCGCTCTTCTTGATTCCATCGGTTACTTGAACGATAAAGAGAAAGACGATGTTAGGAAAATCATGAGCTCCAAGCATCTATTCTACGAAGAGATGTGTTCTTACCACAACGGGAACAGGTTGCATCTGCCTCATGACTTGGCTTTGCAGCGTTCGTTGCAGCTGGCGCTTAGAAACAGAGATGATCATGATAATGATGATGCTAGGAAACACCTAATGGAGGATCTTGATGATGATGATCATGATGGGGAAGGTGATGAGCATGATGAGTATGTGGAGCAGCATTTTTCACACGGGGAACGTAGGGGTGTTCATTATGGAGGTGCTGGTGGTGGTCCTTTGAAGAAGACAAGACAGAGCCATAGCCATGAAGATGTCGAGCATCTGAATCACGTGAATAATTCGGAATGCAATAAAGTCTCTTTAGCTCCTTTTCCTCAAGTTCATGATGTGAATCAAGGTGCGGCAGAGAGTGGTAAAGCAAGTATGACGCAGAAAGAGTGGATGGAGTCGCGGACTCTCCAATTAGAAGAGCAGAAGCTTCAGATCCAAATTGAACTGCTTGAATTGGAGAAGCAAAAGTTCAGGTGGGAGAGGTTTAGCAAGAAAAGGGATCAAGAACTCGAGAGAATGAAGATGGAGAACGAAAGGATGAAACTTGAGAACGATAGGATGGGATTGGAGTTGAAACAAAGGGAATTGGGTGTTGAGTTATAAAAAAACGGAATTGGCGTCACTTCGTTTGATTGGTATATAAACTCAGTTCCCTCCTTGCTCTCTTTTCTTCTGATTGAAATGATCTCGAGACTTTGATGTTAGAGATCATTCGTGGTCTCATCAGTGATTGGTATAAGAACTCTCTACGGTTTTCTTAACATAACCTCTCAGTCACTGTTTTGTGTAATCGTTAAGGGATCCAAGTATCCACCCACCCGGTAAAGGTTATTTGTAACATTCTGTTGTATGATTCTTGGTATCATAATCCATTTTCGGGTATTAACAAATGTATCCTTTTTAACCAAAAAAGAAATGAAGGTGTTGGCTACTTATATATTTATAAAAAACTAATGTTGTTCGACATGGAACCGTAATTCATTTCAAACTATGTCAACGAAAGAAACTCATACTTCATGGGACGGAATCAAGAGGTAATTATTCCTTTTTATAGCCATAATATTAAAAGTTTCTCTCCTTTTTTGCCTTTTTTACACTGGCTATGGATCCAGAGAACCTTAGGCCGGTATTATACTTTGGAATCATATCTCCATTACTAGATATTGTCCTTTGATCTTTGTGTGAATTTTTCCTTATAACTTGTTCCAAAGATTCTTCAGACTCTGAAATCATGTGTTGTTCTTTATTCATTTAAAAGATGTTGTGTTTGGCTACAGTACTCAAAATATCTGGTGAGTTACTTTGCTTCCACCAGGAAAGTTGACTCAAAAGTTGACGAAGACAGAGTTTAAATGAGTGACCATGTCCACTTCTCTCTTTTTGTATGGTTAAGTAAATGGTTTTTTTATTCAAAAGCAACATCATAAACATATTATATTCTAAATATTTACCACTTCCTCACATTTGCATTGACATGTTCTAGTTGAATTTTCTGCAGATCCCTTCAGTTTGTTGATTAAATGTATGGTTAAGTAAATTGTTTTTTTTATTCAAAAGCAACATCATAAGCATATTATATTCTAAATATTTACCTTTTCCTCACATTTGCATTGACATGTTCTAGTTGAATTTTCTGCAGACCCCTTCAGTTTGTTGGTTAAATGGGTGCGGGTTTGCGGAAATGAGTAAATAGAACATCGCAGGTCAGAGATCCCTCAAAAGAGAAACTAGTCAGAGAGAGTGAAAGGGAGAAGATGAAGTTGCAGGGTTTGATCTTGGTGGCTATTTTGTTCTACCTATCTTATATGCAGCAGCTGGTCAATGGTCAATCTTGGCCAGGTTGCCTGGATAGATGTGGCAACGTCACAATCGAGTATCCTTTTGGCATTTCTCCTGGTTGCTACCATGCCGAAGATCCTACTTTTAGTCTCACCTGTAACGAGAAAGGGAAGCTCCTTTTTAGCAACGTTTAAATCATCAACATTACTCACAACAACGAGCTGCGCGTCAAGTTTAATACGTCCATAACCTGCTATGACGACCAAGGAAATTTGAATGGTAGCCGTTACTACGATTACAGGCTAGGTAACTTATCTCTATCAACCAGAAACGTGTTTACTTTAGTAGGCTGTAACGTGATAGCTATGAAGCTAATCATCCTCCAATTACTAACCGTTATGTAAGGAGGAACAAGGCCCAGGCCCAGTCTAGAGGAAATGAGAAGAGTAAGGAGCAAGAAAGTCACCATGGTTATACTAATCATGGTGAGGTTAATTAACTAAGGGACCATATAACGTTAACGGAGTATCATGAAGACGTGAGGAAGGAAATGTTTGTCTACCGTTTGTCTGTGTCCTTACTATAAATAAGTGCTGTTGTTATTGCTATTTTGGTATCTTGAGAAAGGATCAAAAGGTGGGGGAAGAGGCTCATAATTCTCTTGTTGTATTTGACGTTTATTTTCTATCGGTAAGATCGTGATTTCATTTTATTCATTGATCTTGTTTTTATATCCTACTCGTAACAAATTTGGTATCAGAGCTTGTTTTACGAACAAACCACAGGAAGAAGATGGCACCAAAGAAGGACCCAACCATGGATGAAAAGCTGGATAACGTACGGAGAGATCGGCCAACATCACTAAGCTTTTGGAGATGATGATGGAGAAGGTTGACAAGATGGATCGTTGGGAGAAGCGGTTGGCTGATATAGAGGAAAAACAATCTGCGATGGCTGCAAAATCAATCGAAGCAGAATCACAGACCTCTAAAGCTGGCGAGATCTGTACCAACGATCCAAAGAAAAACACGGAGAAGATCGAGGCAATACCGGCTGGGACGGTGGTGGAAACGACGAAAACCCAGAGCACGGAGTCCTCTAATCGAACGCCACTGACACGTAAGATTAAGATTCCGGTTTTCGATGGAGAACACGCCGAGAGCTGGGTATTAAGGGTGGATCAATACTTCGAACTCGAAAGTTTCTCGGAGGAAGAGAAGCTCCAGGCGATTAAAATGTGTTTTGATGACGACGCTCTGCTCTGGTATCGTTGGGAAAGGGATAGAAATCCCTTCGTGAGCTGGGAGCAGATGCGAACAAGAGTTTTAGAAAATTTCTCGGAGATAGAGGATTCCTCGCCGGGAGAGCGTTTGCTCACGCTCCGGCAAGACGAATCTGTGGCGAAATACTGCAAGGACTTCATCACCTTAGCGACGAACGCGCCGGAGCTCACCGAGAACGTCCTTGAGATGGCGTTCATGAATGGGTTAAAACCCAAGACGAGGGCTGGGGTGAAAATGTTTGAGCCACGCACATTGAAGAAGATGATGAGCGTGGCGAAGAAAGTGGAGGAGTGGATAGACCCGGAGGAGAAATCATCGGAGATTCACGGAGGAGGAGGTAGCAGATTTCTGAAATCCACAAACGACAAACCAGGGGTATTTTCGTCCAAACACAAAAATAACCTAAATACAGAGAAGACGACGTCGTTTAAGACTCAGGGAAATAAAACCCTATCGCTGCCAAAGAACAACAACAATCGCAGAATCCCCTTCAAGAAATTAACAGAAGACGAAGTGAAGGAGAGGAAGGCGAAGGGGTTATGTTTCCGATGCGACGATCGCTACTTTTACGGCCACAAATGCAAGTTTAGTGAGCTCCAATTGCTTATAGTCCGAGAAGACGGAACAGAGTATGAGATCGATGACGAGGAGGAAATGGAAGAGGAGACGAAGCTAGAGGTGCCGGAGCTAGCGGAGCTTTCCATTAACTCCGTCGTGGGTATAACCTCGCCTAAGACTATCAAGATGAAGGGCCACATCAACGATGAGGAAGTGATTGTGATGATTGATTGTGGCGCATCTCACAACTTCATCTCTGAACCGGTGATTAGGAAGCTAGGCTTACCCACAGAAGGAACCACAGGCTATGGAGTTCTTATGGGAACGAGCGTGGCTGTAAGAGGAGAAGGGGTGTGTCGGCGTGTGGTGTTGAAGATGCAGAATCGACCATACGGACCAATTTCTTACCCCTGGAGCTAGGCAGCGCTGATGTCATCTTGGGCATGCAGTGGTTGATAACGTTGGGTGAGATGAGAGTCAACTGGAAAGAACAGATTCTGAGATTCTCGTGTAATGGTATGTTGGTGGAATTACATGGAGACAAGAGTCTATACAATTCACCCGTGTCCTTGAAGGCGATGTGGGAGTCTTTGAGAGAGGAGGGAAAAGGCTTCCTTGTGGAGTGTCAGGGGCTGCAAGTGGGGCAAGATCAGAAGGCTCTCACTCATCCAACGGCTTTAACCCAAGTGTTGGAGAGTTATGAGCAGGTCTTTGAGGAGCCACAAGGCCTTCCACCCTCACGTGGCAGAGAACATTCCATCCCATTGAAGGCTGGTGCCGAGCCCGTGAGTGTGAGGCCTTTTCGCTATCCACACGCACAGAAGACAGAAATAGAGAAACAAATAGCTACTATGCTAGCTGCAGGGATTATAAGGGAAAGTGGCAGTCCTTTCTCCAGTCCAGTTCTGTTGGTGAAGAAAAAAGATGGGAGCTGGCGTTTTTGTGTAGATTACAGGGCCTTGAATAAGGCCACTATCCCGGATAGCTACCCCATTCCCATGATTGACCAGCTTTTAGATGAGTTAAGAGGAGCAGACGTTGAGCTTACTCAAAGCTCACTTACACAAAAACAAATGAAGTTACAAGCTGACAGTCATAGGCGTGATGTTGAGTTTGAAGTAGGGGATTTGGTTTACCTAAAGATGAGGCCTTTCAGACGTAAGACACTAGCCAAAAGAGTTAACGAGAAGCTGACAACTCGCTACTATGGCCCTTATGAAGTAGAGAAAAGGATTGGTAAGGTGGCTTATAAACTTAAACTTCCTGCTGAGGCCCGTATTCACCACACCTTCCACGTATCTCAATTAAAGAAGGCAGTAGGTGATGTGGTGGCAGCTGTGTCCATACCAACGCAGTTGACCACAGAGGGAATCTTAGAAGCTGAACCGGAGACAATAGTGGGTCAGAGGAAGCATTTGGTGACAGGTCAGGATGAGATATTGGTCAAGTGGAAGGGACAACCTGATTTTGATTGCTCGTGGGAGGCAAAGGAAGTTATAAGGAAGCAGTTTCCATACTTCAACCTTGAGGACAAGGTTAGTTTTAATGGCGGGGGTATTGATAGCTATGAAGCTAATCATCCTCCAATTACTAACCGTTATGTAAGGAGGAACAAGGCCCAGGCCCGTCTAGAGGAAATGAGAAGAGTAAGGAGCAAGAAAGTCACCATGGTTATACTAATCATGGTGAGGTTAATTAACTAAGGGACCATATAACGTTAACGGAGTATCATGAAGACGTGAGGAAGGAAATGTTTGTCTACCGTTTGTCTGTGTCCTTACTATAAATAAGTGCTGTTGTTATTGCTATTTTGGTATCTTGAGAAAGGATCAAAAAGGTGGGGGAAGAGACTCATAATTCTCTTGTTGTATTTGACGTTTATTTTCTATCAGTAAGATCTGTGATTTCATTTTATTCATTGATCTTGTTTTTATATCCTACTCGTAACAAATTTGGTATCAGAGCTTGTTTTACGAACAAACCCTGGGAAGAAGATGGCACCAAAGAAGGACCCAACCATGGATGAAAAGCTGGATAACGTACAGAGAGATCAGGCCAACATCACTAAGCTTTTGGAGATGATGATGGAGAAGTTTGACAAGATGGATCGTTGGGAGAAGCGGTTGGCTGATATAGAGGAAAAACAATCTGCGATGGCTGCAAAATCAATCGAAGCAGAATCACAGACCTCTAAAGCTGGCGAGATCTGTACCAACGATCCAAAGAAAAACACGGAGAAGATCGAGGCAATACCGGCTGGGACGGTGGTGGAAACGACGAAAACCCAGAGCACGGAGTCCTCTAATCGAACGCCACTGACACGTAAGATTAAGATTCCGGTTTTCGATGGAGAACACGCCGAGAGCTGGGTATTAAGGGTGGATCAATACTTCGAACTCGAAAGTTTCTCGGAGGAAGAGAAGCTCCAGGCGATTAAAATGTGTTTTGATGACGACGCTCTGCTCTGGTATCGTTGGGAAAGGGATAGAAATCCCTTCGTGAGCTGGGAGCAGATGCGAACAAGAGTTTTAGAAAATTTCTCGGAGATAGAGGATTCCTCGCCGGGAGAGCGTTTGCTCACGCTCCGCAAGACGAATCGTGGCGAAATACTGCAAGGACTTCATCACCTTAGCGACGAACGCGCCGGAGCTCACCGAGAACGTCCTTGAGATGGCGTTCATGAATGGGTTAAAACCCAAGACGAGGGCTGGGGTGAAAATGTTTGAGCCACGCACATTGAAGAAGATGATGAGCGTGGCGAAGAAAGTGGAGGAGTGGATAGACCCGGAGGAGAAATCATCGGAGATTCACGGAGGAGGAGGTAGCAGATTTCTGAAATCCACAAACGACAAACCAGGGGTATTTTCGTCCAAACACAAAAATAGCCTAAATACAGAGAAGACGACGTCGTTTAAGACTCAGGGAAATAAAACCCTATCGCTGCCAAAGAACAACAACAATCGCAGAATCCCCTTCAAGAAATTAACGAAGACGAAGTGAAGGAGAGGAAGGCGAAGGGGTTATGTTTCCGATGCGACGATCGCTACTTTTACGGCCACAAATGCAAGTTTAGTGAGCTCCAATTGCTTATAGTCCGAGAAGACGGAACAGTATGAGATCGATGACGAGGAGGAAATGGAAGAGGAGACGAAGCTAGAGGTGCGGAGCTAGCGGAGCTTTCCATTAACTCCGTCGTGGGTATAACCTCGCCTAAGACTATCAAGATGAAGGGCCACATCAACGATGAGGAAGTGATTGTGATGATTGATTGTGGCGCATCTCACAACTTCATCTCTGAACCGGTGATTAGGAAGCTAGGCTTACCCACAGAAGGAACCACAGGCTATGGAGTTCTTATGGGAACAGGCGTGGCTGTAAGAGGAGAAGGGGTGTGTCGGCGTGTGGTGTTGAAGATGCAGAATCTGACCATACGGACCAATTTCTTACCCCTGGAGCTAGGCAGCGCTGATGTCATCTTGGGCATGCAGTGGTTGATAACGTTGGGTGAGATGAGAGTCAACTGGAAAGAACAGATTCTGAGATTCTCGTGTAATGGTATGTTGGTGGAATTACATGGAGACAAGAGTCTATACAATTCACCCGTGTCCTTGAAGGCGATGTGGGAGTCTTTGAGAGAGGAGGGAGAAGGCTTCCTTGTGGAGTGTCAGGGGCTGCAAGTGGGGCAAGATCAGAAGGCTCTCACTCATCCAGCGGCTTTAACCCAAGTGTTGGAGAGTTATGAGCAGGTCTTTGAGGAGCCACAAGGCCTTCCACCCTCACGTGGCAGAGAAAATTCCATCCCATTGAAGGCTGGTGCCGAGCCCGTGAGTGTGAGGCCTTTTCGCTATCCACACGCACAGAAGACAGAAATAGAGAAACAAATAGCTACTATGCTAGCTGCAGGGATTATAAGGGAAAGTGGCAGTCCTTTCTCCAGTCCAGTTCTGTTGGTGAAGAAAAAAGATGGGAGCTGGCGTTTTTGTGTAGATTACAGGGCCTTGAATAAGGCCACTATCCCGGATAGCTACCCCATTCCCATGATTGACCAGCTTTTAGATGAGTTAAGAGGAGCGGACGTTGAGCTTACTCAAAGCTCACTTACACAAAAACAAATGAAGTTACAAGCGACAATCATAGGCGTGATGTTGAGTTTGAAGTAGGGGATTTGGTTTACCTAAAGATGAGGCCTTTCAGACGTAAGACACTAGCCAAAAGAGTTAACGAGAAGCTGACAACTCGCTACTATGGCCCTTATGAAGTAGAGAAAAGGATTGGTAAGGTGGCTTATAAACTTAAACTTCCTGGCGAGGCCCGTATTCACCACACCTTCCACGTATCTCAATTAAAGAAGGCAGTAGGTGATGTGGTGGCAGCTGTGTCCATACCAACGCAGTTGACCACAGAGGGAATCTTAGAAGCTGAACCGGAGACAATAGTGGGTCAGAGGAAGCATTTGGTGACAGGTCAGGATGAGATATTGGTCAAGTGGAAGGGACAACCTGATTTTGATTGCTCGTGGGAGGCAAAGGAAGTTATAAGGAAGCAGTTTCCATACTTCAACCTTGAGGACAAGGTTAGTTTTAATGGCGGGGGTATTGATAGCTATGAAGCTAATCATCCTCCAATTACTAACCGTTATGTAAGGAGGAACAAGGCCCAGGCCCAGTCTAGAGGAAATGAGAAGAGTAAGGAGCAAGAAAGTCACCATGGTTATACTAATCATGGTGAGGTTAATTAACTAAGGGACCATATAACGTTAACGGAGTATCATGAAGACGTGAGGAAGGAAATGTTTGTCTACCGTTTGTCTGTGTCCTTACTATAAATAAGTGCTGTTGTTATTGCTATTTTGGTATCTTGAGAAAGGATCAAAAAGGTGGGGGAAGAGACTCATAATTCTCTTGTTGTATTTGACGTTTATTTTCTATCAGTAAGATCTGTGATTTCATTTTATTCATTGATCTTGTTTTTATATCCTACTCGTAACAAATTTGGTATCAGAGCTTGTTTTACGAACAAACCCTGGGAAGAAGATGGCACCAAAGAAGGACCCAACCATGGATGAAAAGCTGGATAACGTACAGAGAGATCAGGCCAACATCACTAAGCTTTTGGAGATGATGATGGAGAAGGTTGACAAGATGGATCGTTGGGAGAAGCGGTTGGCTGATATAGAGGAAAAACAATCTGCGATGGCTGCAAAATCAATCGAAGCAGAATCACAGACCTCTAAAGGCGGCGAGATGCGTACCAACGATCCAAAGAAAAACACGGAGAAGATCGAGGCAATACCGGCGGGACGGTGGTGGAAACGACGAAAACCCAGAGCACGGAGTCCTCTAATCGAACGCCACTGACACGTAAGATTAAGATTCCGGTTTTCGATGGAGAACACGCCGAGAGCTGGGTATTAAGGGTGGATCAATACTTCGAACTCGAAAGTTTCTCGGAGGAAGAGAAGCTCCAGGCGATTAAAATGTGTTTTGATGACGACGCTCTGCTCTGGTATCGTTGGGAAAGGGATAGAAATCCCTTCGTGAGCTGGGAGAAGAGACTCATAATTCTCTTGTTGTATTTGACGTTTATTTTCTATCAGTAAGATCTGTGATTTCATTTTATTCATTGATCTTGTTTTTATATCCTACTCGTAACATAACGCTTACTCAATTCTGACGACTTTTGGAAACCAAGACTATTCTACTGGATGCATGTCATTATGTAGTTCTCTTCCCGCACCAACTAGAAAATGTAATGGTGAAGGTTGTTGCTCGACAGACGTCTCTATCCCTTTGGATAAGTTAAAAGTCAGAGCTACCTCAGTTCGCTTTAAAGACATGATTTCTGTGTATCACTTTAATCCTTGCACCTACGCCTTTCTGGTTGAAGATGAAAATTTTAACTTTAGTTCTTCAGAAGATCTTATGAACCTGCGTGGTGTCACGGAGTTCCCTGTGGTACTAGATTGGTCCATTGGAAAACAGACATGCGGGGAATTCTTAAGCAAGCCCATATGCGGTAACAACAGTGAATGTTCAAATTCTACTCGTGGAGTCGGTTATAACTGTAAATGTAGAGAAGGTTTTGAGGGGAATCCTTACCTTCCAGACGGTTGCAAAGGTACTTAACGTTGTTTTCTTTCTTTTGCCGAGTGTTTTTCCTCATACATTTATTGATGCATCTTACACTCTTTTTTCCTTGGGCAAGATATCGATGAGTGTACTCATACTATCCATAAACATGATTGTTTATTTCCTGCCACCTGTGAGAACATCCGTGCAAGCTTTATTTGCAAGTGCCCACCTGGTCACGGGCCTTACGTCCCAAATATTACTAATAGCTGCAAGCCTATAGACAAGCCTATATACTTATCATGGACTCTGATTTTTCTTGGTAAGCTCTCTTTCCCTTATTCTCGATTCTACGTTTCCTGGAACAGCAACTCAATTTTTCTTTATGTGATGTGTGATCAGGAACAACCATCGGCTTCTTGGTCATCTTGCTTGTCGTTCGTTGTATACAACAGAGAATGAAACACCGGAAGGATATCGAACTCCGACAACAATTCTTCCAGCAAAATGGAGGCGGCATGTTGATGCAGCGACTATCAAGAGCAGGGGCTTCAAATGTTGATGTCAAATTGTTTACTGAGGAATGCATGAATGAAGCGACTGATGGTTATGATGAGAGTAGAATCCTAGGCCAGGGCGGCCAAGGAACAGTCTACAAAGGAATCTTGCCCGACAACTCCATAGTTGCTATAAAGAAGGCTCGGCTCGGAGACAAAAGCCAAGTCGAGCAGTTCATCAACGAAGTGCTTGTGCTTTCACAAATCAACCATAGGAACGTGGTAAAGCTCTTGGGATGTTGTCTAGAGACCGAAGTTCCCTTGTTGGTCTATGAGTTCATTACAAGTGGCACCCTTTTTGATCACTTGCACGGTTCCATGTTTGGTTCTTCTCTTACATGGGAACACCGTCTGCGGATAGCAATAGAAATCGCTGGAACTCTTGCGTATCTTCACTCCTCTGCTTCTATTCCAATTATCCACCGCGATGTGAAGACTGCTAATATTCTACTTGATGAAAACTTAACTGCAAAAGTAGCAGACTTTGGTGCTTCGAGGTTGATACCGATGGATAAAGAGGAGCTAGCAACTATGGTGCAAGGCACTCTGGGTTACTTAGACCCAGAATACTACAACACGGGATTGCTGAACGAAAAGAGCGATGTTTACAGCTTTGGGGTAGTTCTCATGGAACTTCTCTCAGGTCAAAAGGCATTGTGCTTTGAAAGGCAACAAACCTCAAAACATATTGCGAGTTACTTTGGTTCTGCCATGAAAGAAAATAGGTTGCACGAGGTTATCGATGAGCAAGTGAAGTACGAGGATAATAAGAGGGAGATCCATGACTCGGTCAGAGTTGCCGTTGCGTGTACAAGAATAACAGGAGAGGAAAGGCCAACGATGAAAGACGTAGCTGCGGAGCTTGAGGGTTTGAGAGCCACAAAATCCAAACATAAGTGGTCGGATCGGTATCCCGAGCCAAAGGCAAGTAACCATCACTTGCTCGGTGTTGATATCTTATCAAAACAAGGAGAAACCAGCAGCAGCATTGGCTATGACAGCATCAAGAATAATGTAGCAATATTGGATATTGAAGCTGGCCGCTGAAAATTTTCTCAGTGGAGCTCTCACTAAATGTTATGTTTATAATTCCCCTTACTTGTTCTTCTTATAATAAATAAAGGTTTCATTTTGCATCACATTAACTAAAGCAAAACTAAATGATTCAATGGCTTTTGGGGTTTGTTTTCTTTAAATTCCCAATTGATTTAGACACTGTATATAAAAAAAAACATTTATATGACTGTTGATTGCGTGCAGGAAAAGAGGGTTTGTCCTCGTAGATCAACACACATATTTCAAATTTTATTGCAACATATATAAAACTTCTAAAATACGATTGAAAATGGTGAGAAAACTTTAAATTTATATGCTTGGATTTTATTTATCACTCTATGTTTCTCTTATTACAAATTAACACCAATATATAATGGTTTTGTCTTGTCTTTAAATATTCGTCTTCTTCGGTACATCGTGTTCTCCTGCAAAGTATATATAAAATCCAATGTTAATATTGCCATGCATGTATATATCCTCTTAGGCTACGACTACTTGTTAAGTTATAACAAGGCGTACGTGTAGATCATGTAAAGATTGAGAAATTACCATGATAGAGAATACTAATAGTGGTATGGAGGTGGAGGAGGAGATTTGTAAATGTAAAGGCGGTGTGGAGGAGAGTAGTACTTCACCGGAGGAGGTGGAGATTTGTATTCATAGTACTTCTTTGGTGGTGGTGGAGATTTGTATACCGGGGGAGGGTAGTGTTTAACCGGAGGAGGAGGAGGAGATTTGTATTCATATTGCTTCTTAGATGGTGGTGGTGGAGATTTGTATTCGTAAGGTTTCTTGGGTGGTGATGGGTAATGGTAAACCGGAGGAGGGTAGTGCTTAACCGGAGGAGAGTAGTACTTAACCGGAGGAGGTGGAGATTTGTATTCATAATGTTTTTTAGGTGGTGATGGGTAATGGTAAACCGGAGGAGAGTAGTACTTAACCGGAGGAGGTGGAGATTTGTATTCATAGTGTTTCTTGGGCGGTGATGGGTAATAGTAAACCGGAGGAGGATAGTGCTTAACCGGAGGAGAGTAGTATTTAACCGGAGGAGGAGGAGGAGATTTATATTCGTAATGTTTCTTGGGTGGTGATGGGTAATGGTAAACCGGGGGAGGGTAGTGCTTAACCCATGGAGGAGAGTAGTACTTAACCGGAGGAGGTGGAGACTTGTATTCGTAGTGTTTCTTAGGTGGAGGAGGAGAAGAATAATAGTAGTTAGCACTTGCTTGAGAGACAAATGTGAGAGAGATTGTTATTAAGACAAGCAAAGTTGCAACCAAAGAGGCCATTGGAGACCTCATTGATTGATTTGTTGCTTTGTGTGTGTGCTCTTAGTGTCTTCCCTTCACATCCTTTATATAGATCGATGTTTCCATATACACTTTTATACGGCCTCACGGTAAAATGCTAAAGTACTACGTCATGCTGAAAGTACATGCAATAATGTACACTAACCATATATTTAAATATTATAATAGAGAAAGAAATGATATCACAAGATTCGATACAATGTTTGTAATTCTACAAGAGTAGCCAAACATTAATATGTTTTAACTTTTAGCAAACTATGTTATAATACAATAGAAAAAAAGAAGTAGATGATTAAATTTGATAAGTAACTAGCTAGATTAGGACTTAGACAAATTAACAACTTCGCCATTTATTTAACATATTCTTGAAAGCTATAATTTTTGTATTTATAAAAATTTTAAGTTGATTTTATTGGTGAGGCGTAAATTAACCGTAACACTAAATTGGGCATTTTACAATTTACTTACCTTTGATTACAATACATAAAATAGAGATCATATTTAATTTGATCCACTTCAAAATGAAGATAGCTTTAAAGTCATAATTGTTAATTACTTTTTTTAACCAAAATGTTTAAGGTTTAGTTAGGTCAGAGTGAACATATTTAGTGTTGATATTATTAACTATCCTTTTCAAACATTGCTACTAGTGAATATTATATTTCTTAAATATAATTATTTTTTTTTACCAAATTCAAAAAATAATATCGATCAATTTATAAGTTAGTTTATGTCCATATTTTCGGCCAGGGCTAATAGTTGAATCCTCATCCAAAAATAAATAGTTTGTTGGTTTTATTCTAAAATATATACTTATTTCTCACAAACAACTTTGCCTTGGGAAAGTATAATTTGTCACCTTTTTTTTGTTAAGCTTAATTTGTCACTTCTATAGAGATGGTTACACTTACACCCCACCGACCTAAAAGCAAAATTTGGCCAAAAAATCGAAAGTTTAAGAAGTTTAAATCATTGATATATTCAGTCCAAATGACTTGATTAATAATTATTGAGTTATACGCATCCATAGATCAATTTAATATATACCAAAGTTATTTTGTAAATTAAGGTTAAATTTAGTGGTCACTCCTTTTTAATGTAATTATTATCGTAGTGCAAATAATAAATTAATTCATTGCATGTAAATTGATTAACTAGTTATAATTAGCTAATAGTAAAAAAATTCAGAGTATGACAAAGACTTTCTAAAAATTCAAGAGTGTCCAAACAAATATATTGAAGAAATTAGTAGTTAAGAAGGTCTTTTCTATTGTAAGTTATCTTGGAACCATTCTAATCGGTGATTGATTTATATCTACTATCATTATCAAACAATAAAAGTTATTATAATGCAAATTTGGGTAGTTTAAACATAGATTTTTGGAATATTATATTAGGAGAGAAAATTACATGCTATAAACACAATATCTATGTGACTTATAAATATCCATACAAAATTATGTTATATAATAACGCCTTGTAGTGTTATATAACCACATTTTTGAAAATAATAATAATAATATAGGACGTATTTTTGCTATCGAGACTCGAGTGATTATATGTAGATATATTTAGGCCTTTTTTGCAAAAGTTTTGTAAGCTAAGCTTTAATGTTTAAATATAGAAGTTTGTTACAAAAGTGATTTAGAAATTTCAAAATCTTTAATCAGCAAAACGCATTGTAACAAAGAAAAACAATAAGCGCGCATCATAAAGTTTCGTATTATTAAAAAGCAAATTGAAAAAATAATAAACTATCAATTCATGCCAAAGAGAAAAGGAAGAAAGTAATGTACAAACTATGTACGAAATAATAAACTATTGATAGTTTTTATAAACAGAGAGATTGACCGAATTAAACAAACAAAGTAATAATAGTTTGATGCATGACATGAGTTTTTTCACGTTTCTGATGCAAAATGTTGTTAAGTGTTAGTATGGCTACGTGGATCATTTACTCATTTGTGTAACATCTTTTTGGTATTGGTAGCTTTACTTAAGAAGCCGGTGGACTTACTAAACTACAAGTTCATAGCAAAGATGAAGCTTGGGACGTGTTGGGCGCCGGATACCGTGCTAAGAACGAGCTCGGAAATATCTTTTTGTTGTATAGTTTGGTGAGAGTTACATTGCAAGGACATGAACTCGTAGACAATGCAAGAGCCATAAATCATCTATGGTTTATTGATATGGCTTCCAGTCAAGTCTCCGACGAAGCCGCACTTCTCCACAGACTTTCATCATGCTCGAATCTTCAAGACACTTTGAGTAAGCTCAATGAAATTGTAACTGGTTTTATACATTGTTTTGATGTTTTAACTTTGTTTCGCAGGTGGAGATTGCAAGTTTATAATGTTGCTCCATGCAAGCACACAACTCTTTGATCATGCACATACTTTCGAAACATTCGAGTTTGTGAACCGAATTCGCCGAGTGGAGATGAGCAAGATGCTTGGTGATAACATGTTCACCATGAGGCGTTGTTTTATTTTCTCGAGAAGACATGATTATTTCAAAGAGGAATCAACATTTAACCCGAGAGAACCGAAAGATCCTTTAGGCATTCTCTATGACTGTTCTGTCACCATGGCTAGCCAAAGGATGTACATAAGTCTTGAGTACCCGAGTCCTCTAGTAGAACGCACTTTCGCCATAGGCGCCACGACCACTCAGAATTTCGCAGCGTCCGTTGCATACAAGGTTATCGGCGAGAGATCACCGCGTCCTTACATCGAAGTTGGTGGGGCATATGCATTCTCGCGGATCCTGGTACCTCTGGCTGTTATCTTTGCCTGGAAAATGTATGAGAATGACGTTGAGAAGAAAACCGAGAAGGAGAGGCAAACCAAGATGAAAAAGATATCCATTGGCAGGTTGGTAATCAATTGTGTCATGCATACAATGCACATGGTATTATACAATTGTTATAAAAACAATCAAATAATATACGTTATACATGTATATAAATTTTTTATTGAAATTGACTAAATTTTAATTTTCATATGGAGGGTAAGTAAACCACGAACACCCTTCAGTGGCACGCTCACTTTTATATGTATAATCTTTAGATAATAAATATTTCAATGCCGTTAACATATGTTCCATTATTTACAACTTTGAATGTAGTTTCAGATTATAACTTTCGTAACCTTAACCAAAACTAATTAATTAACTTGTGTAATGCACAAAAAAAAAATTGATTCTTTACGTAATGGTATTTATTTACCAAATAATAATCCACTATTGACTCTTGTTATGATTAGTTAAAAATTAAAAAAGTGTTATTATTAAACTTGGATAAATCTGGTGTTTCTCGTACATGGGACAATGCGCTTACACTACATGTTGTGTCCACACACAACTGTATAATATCCCTTTTTGTTTTCCTTGGTTTCGATTAAAATATTAATTTGGTAGAAATAAAGAAATAATAATGCGCAAATCAGACCGTTGATTTGGACAATAGGATCTGTGACTCGATTCTTAAAAGTAAGATAACTTTTCAGGCGGCCATTAAATACCTTTTTTTTTTTTTTTTTTTTTTATTACATCGAATTAATGGAAAAAAACTAGACCACTTCGTTGATGTTGTTAAGCCAGTTTGGGAGGGTGTCGCTCACATACGCTGTACTTCCTTGACTTCTTCCTGCCCGAGCCAACCTATCTGCTTGCATGTTCCTTGTTCGTGGTATGTTCTTTATCCGAAAGTGGGGAAAGTGATCAAGTAAGGCTTCAAACTCTTCTAACATGGTGGAAAACGCAGGCCACTCAGTGGGAGCCTGCAGGATTGCAACTAATGTCGTGTTATCTGTTTCAAATATCTGACAACCAATATTTCTAGCCTTTATGACTTCCATAGCCCAAAGTAAAGCCTTGAACTCTGCTTGTAAGGGTGAGAGGCCCCGTCTACTTCCCTTGAATCCCATCATGTAAGTCGAGCCGTCATTGTTCCGGCAAATCCATCCAACCCCTTCCATTGTCTCCGTGTTTTTCCACGAACCATCCACTTGACACACTTTATTTGGCTCCGTTGCTTGTATAGTATCAGTCACAGTGAAAGTTCTAGTAACTGGAATATTCTCCCCAGAATTCTGTGCATCAAACCATGCCTTTGATTCCTTACTTGCCTGATCCACGATTTCCGGGGGATCAACATCCACGTCTTCAAACACTTTTCGATTTCGTGCTTTCCATAAATACCACAGTATCCATGGGTAACATTCCACTCCTTGTTGTTGTCCTTGCCCTTTTTGACTTCTCAATAGCATGTAATCCATATTGGTATAAATGCCTCCTTGTGGGAATTCGTGAGTAATACTAACTGGTGATACTCCCCATGTGTATAATGACCAAGGGCACTCAAAGAACATATGATTGATCGTTTCTATCTCTTCTTCACATCGCGGGCACACCGTTTCACAGTGTATACCCCTCGAGTTTAGTCTTTCCCTTACGCTAAGGGTTCCTGATACAATTTGCCACAAGAAGTGTTTCAACTTTTGTGGGCATCTCACTTTCCATACTTGCGCTTTCAGGTCATTAGTATTGGGCCCCCATGGGCCGTCAAGGTCCGCGCCTCTACTCATTTGTAGGCAAAGGTGGTATCCTGATTTAACCGTGTACCTTCCAGACTGTGAATAATGCCATATCCACCTATCTCCCTCACTTCTCTTACTAATGACCATACTACCAATCAACTGTCTATCTCTTGCGTTTGTTAGAGCTGTTAATGCCCCCCAATCCCACTCTGCCGTATTCTGATTGATCAATTCCTTTACTTTTAGTCCTGGAAATAATATTCTTCCCCTACCTTGGGCTGGCCGTGGGTCCATATCTGGTACCCAATCATCCTCCCAGGCTGCCATCTCACTTTTTCTCCCTGGTATTTTCCTCATTCCTCTTTTTAGGATCTCTTTTGTCGAGTAAATACTTCTCCACCCAAACGAAGGGGCGTAAGGTTTTTTTGCCATAAAGGGGTGGACCCGCGGAAAATATCTCCCTTTTAACACTCGTGCCACGAGTGAATCAGGGTATTGTGATAATCTCCAATACTGTTTTGCCAACAATGCTTTGTTGAAATTCTGTAACGATCGAAAGCCCAAACCACCATTGTTTTTGGACTCACATAATTTTTCCCATGCCACCCAATGGAGACCGCAGTTTCTTCCATTGGAACACCACCAGAATTTAGCTATCGCACTGGTTAACTTTTTTGTTAACGCCTGGGGTAATTCGAAGCATGACATAACATATAACGGGAGCGCTAATGCTACCGATTTAATTAGTGTCTCTTTTCCTCCTCTTGATAAGAATTTGGCCGCCCATCCATTTATTCTCTGGTTCATGCGCTCTTGGACATAACTAAAGATTTTTGTCTTTGCACCTCCTAGACTTTCCGGAATACCTAGGTAGGCCCCCATCCCCCCAACTTTCTGAATCCCTAGTATATTCATCATATCTGCTTTAACCTGCGAATCCACATTGTGTCCGAACATTACAGAAGACTTAGAAAAGTTAATTTCTTGTCCAGAGGCTTTACCATAAACCTCTAACACTCGTAGAATAGCTCTACATTCTCTTTCCTCTGCCTTACAGAAGAAGAGACTATCATCTGCAAATAGCAGGTGTGATATCGCCGGACTATTTCTGGCTATTTTAATCCCCAAAATTCGTGACTCAACTTCCGCTTTCTTTATCAGCGATATTAACACCTCTGTGCACAATATAAATAGATATGGGGACAATGGATCCCCTTGCCTTAGTCCCCGTTTCGGATGGATTCTCCCTCTGGGGTGTCCGTTCACCAGAACTTGGTATGAGACCGAATTCACACACCACATGATCCACTTTACCCAAGTGTTGCTAAATCCTAATTTCATCATAACAGACTCAAGAAATGACCATTCAACCCTATCATATGCTTTACTCATATCCGTTTTTATTGCCATGTACTCAAACCTGCATCCCTTATTTGTTCTTAACCCATGAATCATCTCCTGTGCCAATAGAATATTGTCTGTTATCAATCTTCCCGACACGAAGGCCGATTGAGTCTCTGATATCAATCTTGGAAGAACTTTTTTTAGTCTCAAGCAAAGTACCTTTGAAATTACCTTGTAGCCCACGTTACATAGACTAATAGGTCGCAAATCTGTCATCCGTTTAGGTTTGTCCATCTTCGGAATAAGGCATATATTCGTTTCATTTAATCTCTTGTCAAAATTATCATACCTCATGAAGTTTTGAACCAAACTGACCAACTCCTCTTTAATGATGTGCCAATATCGTTGATAAAATAAAGCAGTCATTCCATCCGGCCCCGGGGCCTTTTCCGGGTGCATTGAGTACAACGCTTTCCTTACCTCTTCCTCCGTGACTTCTTTTGTCAGCATGTTATTGATGCAGAGAGATATTTGGAAGATTTACAAATATCTTTATATTTACATTATTAGTTATTTTATTATAAGATGTTTTCCTTTTCTTATTTGGAATATTCTAGGGCTTTCAATATTTATTATAAATATGTCATCTAGAGTTATGTTGTAATTCAGACTTTGATTGATTAATAAAGAGTTTTGGCTTTTATGAGAAGAGTATTCTCGTTCCTTGTTATTGATTTGATTAGATTCATCAATACAAGAAGACCGGTCTCAAACGATCCTTACGGATCATTTGATTGAGCGAAGCAGGTCCCAAGTGAGGATTCTCTAGAATCCCTAGGTTGAGCTGGCAGGTCCCAAGTGTGGATTCTTGAATCCCTTGGTTGAGCTGTGTTTATCTTTTATCGTATCTTCCGCTACATCAGTTTGTATCAGAGCCGTGTCTCTTTGGTTTCTCAATCGAAGAACGATTATGGATGTCATGTTGTTCGGAAACATCTATCCTATCATAGGCGTCTCTTTTCAAATGATGCAGAGAGATATTTGGAAGATTTACAAATATCTTTATATTTACATTATTAGTTATTTTATTATAAGATGTTTTCATTTTCTTATTTGGAATATTCTAGGGCTTTCAATATTTATTATAAATATGTCATCTAGAGTTATGTTGTAATTCAGATTTGATTGATTAATAAAGAGCTTTGGCTTTTGAGAGAAGAGTATTCTCGTTCCTTGTTATTGATTTGATTAGATTCATCAATACAAGAAGACCGGTCTCAAACGATCCTTACGGATCCTTTGATTGAGCGAAGCAGGTCCCAAGTGAGGATTCTCTAGAATCCCTAGGTTGAGCTGGCAGGTCCCAAGTGTGGATTCTTGAATCCCTTGGTTGAGCTGTGTTTATCTTTTATCGTATCTTCCGCTACATCAGTTGGTATCAGAGCCGTGTCTCTTTGGTTTCTCAATCGAAGAACGATTATGGATGTCATGTTGTTCGGAAACATCTATCCTATCATAGGCGTCTCTTTTCCGCAGAAGAAGAAGACTATGAGTTTCATATCGAAGACCGCAGTTAAGATTCGGGACGAATCTTCTCTTCGTCGGAGAGAATGATGCAGAGAGATATTTGGAAGATTTACAAATATCTTTATATTTACATTATTAGTTATTTTATTATAAGATGTTTTCCTTTTCTTATTTGGAATATTCTAGGGCTTTCAATATTTATTATAAATATGTCATCTAGAGTTATGTTGTAATTCGATTTGATTGATTAATAAAGAGCTTTGGCTTTTGAGAGAAGAGTATTCTCGTTCCTTGTTATTGATTTGATTAGATTCATCAATACAAGAAGACCGGTCTCAAACGATCCTTACGGATCCTTTGATTGAGCGAAGCAGGTCCCAAGCGAGGATTCTCTGGAATCCCTTGGTTGAGCTGACAGGTCCCAAGTGTGGATTCTTGAATCCCTTGGTTGAGCTGTGTTTATCGTATCTTCCGCTACATCAGTTATTGTCTGACTCAGAGACACACACTCTTAACTCGTTTAGTACCTCATCCAGATTACCATTATCGGTTTGCTCGAATAGTTGTTGGAAGTAATTTGTTGCAATTATCTCCATTCCCATCTCTGTGTCCTCTAAAATTCCGTTTGGACCCATCAACCCTGTTAATTTGTTCCTCGCCCTCCGTTTCTTTGTAGTTGAGTGAAAAAATTTTGTGTTCTTATCCCCCTCTTTCAGCCACATATTTCTACTTTTCTGTTTCCAATATATTTCTTCCTCGAGATAGGCTTCTTTTAGTTTCGTAGTCAAAGAGGCTATTTCCGCCGGAGGGAGCCTATCATCGTTTTGGGCCTCTTCCAAAGCCACTTTCAGGTTCTCAATTGTCAGGAGACTTGATGGTACATTGTCTTTTCTCCATCCCGCTATCTTATGTCTGCACCTTGCTACTCTGTCTACAATACCATATGTGCCGTTGTTTCCTATGTTCCACCCTGTCTTGATTACTTCTTCGAGACCCTCTTTACCTATCCACCTTTTATCGAACCTAAAGTTTTTCCTCTTTGAGCTATTTTCGAATAGGCAATCCGCCAAGATTGGTCGATGGTCCGATCCTATTAATTCCAAGTATTTCACCCTTGTCTGTGGGTAAAGCTCATGCCATTCCTCGTTTCCAACAGCCCGATCAAGCTTGCATCTGATGCGTTCATTATCCTCCCCATACCTCCTTCCTCGCCAAGAAAATTGATTGCCCAAACACGGGAATTCCAGCATACCACATGAGTTTAACATCTCATTAAAGTCGATGAACGTAGTTGCCCTTCTCATTGTCCCTCCTTTCTTATCTCTATTTCCTGTGATTTCGTTAAAATCGCCTATCATCACCCACGGTCCAAACCTTGTCGTATTTATTTGACATAAATGTTCCCACACCGCTCTCCTATTTTGAGTCACCGGATCTCCATAGATAAATGAGATAAAAGCTTGTTTATTCCTCAGAGTCACACTAGCATCAATAATTCTATTATTAGCCGAAATAATTTGGAAATTCATGTCGTCATAGTAAAAAATAGCTAGGCCCCCACTACTTCCAATTGGTTCCACCGTGAATAGCTTATCATACCCAAAATGAGTTGTGAACTTATCTAGAAAAGCTTTATTTTGTTTTGTTTTCGAGAGGAATAAAACGTCTGGTTTGAATCTAGTCCAAAGGTTTCTTAGTGTAGAAATTGTCAACTTGGCTCCCAGCCCTTGACAATTCCAACTTAATATTTTCACGTTGTAGCCGGTAGTTTCAGGAGAGCTACCTTCCTCTTATTCTTTGTAGTGCCAACGTCATCCATTGAGTCATCCTTTCTGCCCGAAAAACCTAGGAAACCCTTTAAACAATTTTCTTCTTTTTCTTTATTCCCACTTACCTTCTCCTGTAACAATCTTGTGTAATTATTTAGTTTTTCACTATCATAAAGCACATCTCTTCCATAATAGATAATAGATTGAAACTTTTCCAAAACACGTTTTGCATATAACAAAAACCAAACACCGTACAGGGGCCAACCCCTTTTCATAATTAAGTAATCAAAAACATTATTCCAACAAAAAACCTTAATCCAAAAAGAAACAACAGAACGCGAAACACCAACACACGTATAAGAACTTGTCTTCATAAAGCTTATTTCTTGCTGTTGGGTTTTGGAATGCCTCCTCCACTTGATCCTCTCATTCCCATTCCCCCGCCTGCTTTTCCCCCTTTATGTCCTGAGCTCCTACCTGATTCACCAAGTTCTTTATTAACCAAATCTCTATTATTCGTCGAAATCGTTTTAACATTTTTATTTTTCATCTCTTTCCCTGGCGGTTTGACAGAACCGTAAATCCTATTTAGTAACAATCTCTTTTTAGGGGAGGCTAGTACCACATTGCTATACTTCCTACCCGGTAAACCATATTTCTTAGGGCTAGGCTTTAATGCAATCTCCTCTAATGCCTTACTAATTTCCTGTAGTTCTAAATTAACTATTGTTCCAGACTTAGGGATATTGCATTTACCTTGTTCCGATGTGGCTTCCTTTTCCCCTGCCTCAATCTGATTCTCCCCTTGTCCCTCAATGCCCTCCATTGGATTGGTTTCCTTCACGGTGACTTCCTTAACCGGAGACTTGGTTTGCGAAATATGGCCCACACTATGCGCCTCATCATCTCCCATTTCTTTATCCCCCCTTAAGTCTGTTAAATGATCTTCCTTGTCGCTTCCCAAGTTGGGATTAGCCGCGGCCATCGTCGTATTCCCTATTAGGTCCCTGTTATCGGCCTTAGCTAGTCCCTTTTCTCCACCTGTTCTGATTGTTTTAGGCTTAGCCTGGTAAAGTGGAGGTGGCCAGTTAGATGCAGCACCTCTGCTCCCTCTTCCTTGGTTGTTCGGTCTATAGCTTTGGTAGGTCTCTCTACCCCTCATCTGATTGTTTCCCCGGTAGTTTTCCTCTCTGTTTCTCTGTGGCTCTTCTCGCTGGATATCCCCTTGTCTCCCCTTTCCTATCTTTTTGTACGGGAAGACCTGTCTCTCTTCCTCAAAATCCAGGGCCCTTTTGGCCGAGATCCTTTTCTGACTTTCCCATGTAGGATCCGCAGCCTGAGCAACTACTTCCGCGTAAGTACCCTTCCCTTTTGTTTCCCTAGTTATCCTAGCTAACTCCTCTGCTTCCTCCTCTTCCTTAGGGCACTTCTTGTCATCATGAGTGATCTTGAAACATTTCCCGCAGAATCCTATGAGTCTATCATACTCCAGCCCTATGTCCAGTTCTATTCCTGAATCCAGTGGTACCACTACCTGAAAGATGAGGCTGTTATAGCCATCAATCTTGACCAACACACTCCCCGATGGTACATCCGTGCCCACCACTTCTCCTAAAACATTGCCCACGAGGTTTAAAATTGCCTCTGAGAGGATGTGTGTAGGCACCTCCAATAGCTTAACCCATAAATTTAGTGCTGAGGGGTAGCTTGGTGCAAAACTTGGTTCCCAGCTAACCAAGGAGACCATAAATCCGTCGAAGTGATAAGGCGCCTGAAACATTACCTTTGCTATATCTTCTTCCGTCTGAAAATCAAACTGAAACCTACCTGCTCCAAGGTCCGTTCCTACCACCTTGTCTTGGAGTTTCCAAATCTTGGGAAAGTTCTCGATAAGGAGGTCCATTCTTTGAACCTCTGGATTCATCAACCTACCGATCAGGGTTTTCTCAAACTTCCTCATCTTCTCCTCCATGTCCGTGTCTTTGAGCCGCAACGTCGCCGTCTTCACGACCGGAGCATTCCCTTTTGCCGCTTGTGCCCTCGCCATAGCCTGAGTAAAAGTCGCCATTGCTAGAGAGGCAAGAGAGATAGCCGATTTGTTTGAGAGAGAAAAGAAAGAGTAAAGTAACCTATTCTTCCTTTGTCCTGCCTTATGTAGCCGCTCTCTTCTCCCCAATACCTTTTCTGATCCATCACATCCACGGGAAAATATTCCCTTTCCATATCCATTAGTCGACCAGATATCCAGATCTGATCTTCTGTAACGCCGATTATGTACCCTTTCCTTTGGCTCTTCTCTCCCTTCCTTGCATATCCCCCTCAAATCCATCGAGCTTGGAAAGTAAATATTGGATCTGAATATCTCCGCGATATTACAGTTTCCATATACTATACATTTCCTCGCCGAATCAGATCCACCCATAATCTCCTTTTTTATTCCTTTTCGAAACCACTTTTCCCCAAATCTGGATCCGCCTATCTCCACAGATCTGCGAATCCATGGAAGTTTCCTTTTCGCGGCCAAGGGTGATTTACTCCCAGATCTCCCTTTTTCCAATCTCTTCCTTCTCATATGTCGCCGCCTCCATATCCAAGACTTTGCATATTATCGCCGTTCTCTAGGGTTCTCTCTATTTTGCAAGTTTCTCCAAAAAACATCGCTGAAGGCAAATACCTTTTCTTTTATAAACATCAAATTGTTTTTATATACCTATTTCATTAAATGAAACCATAGGTAGGTAGAATAGTAATGAAACCCTACTTTTTTTAGGGAAATTACTTAAACTAACCTTTTTTTATTTGTTTATTACTCAAATGACCTACAAATCTTTTCTTGGGTAAACTTTGTGTTAAAAGACGTATATCACGAGGGTACAACATTTTATTACGTAATTGCCATTGAAATTATTTTCTTCAAAGGAAATTAATCAACAAAATAAGTCTACCTAAACTACAAAACCTAAACTTCGTCTCTCCTCGTGGTGTCTCGCCGTTATCTCTCTCGCCGTAGTGTCTCTTGCCGTCGTGTCTCTCGTTGTCGTGTCTCTCGACGTCGTCTCTCTCGCCGTAGTGTCTCTCGCCGTCGTATCTCTCGCCGTCGTGTCTCTCGAAGTCGTCTCTCTCGACGTCGTATTTGTATAGGAAAATCCCTGGTCTCTCTTGCCGAGAATTCATAGTCTCTCGCCGAAAATCCGTCGTCTCTCTCACCAAATCGTCTTCTCGCCGTAAATCCGTCGTCTTCTCGCCGAAAGTTCGTCGTCTTGTCGCCGAAAGTTCGTCGTCTTGTCGCTCTAAATCCTTGTTCTCTCTCGATCTCTCGTTACACAGATTCGTTGGACGTCAAAATCTCCGTCCTCCGCCGTCGTCGTTGTCTGTCCCTCCGCCGTCGTCGTTGTCTCTGTCCATATATGTGTGCACAGTTGTATTATTGCAGACTTGTTTGCTAAATTTTGTGGACATATTCTTTTAATTGTAGACTTATAAATTTGACTGGTGTCATTGTCGACTTATTTTGTAGACTTATTGAGTAAACTCTTTATCATGTTGATTGGTTTATTTTGTAAATTTAAAGAATATGAGGGACTAGTAAACAATAAAAAAGGGTAAAAAATAAAAACATATAGGTTTTCTTCTCCTTTCCCGTCCTAAAAAAAGTCCCGACTTTTATTTTTCCTTCTCTTCTCCGTTGTTTCCCGTCCCTAAACCTAACCACCGCCGATAACGCAAAGGCACGACCGCCACCGGCTAACACAGAGCCACCGCCGGCGATAACGCAGACTTTCGCGTTTGCGACTTCACCTTGGCGTTTGCGACTTCACCTTGGCGTTTGCGCCTTCACATTCGCGTTTTCGACTGCACCTTCCCGTTCACGACTTCACATTCGCCTCCGCCGCTTGGCCTTCGGCTCCACCACCGCCGCTTTGCCTTCGCCTCCACCAGCGCCGCTTGGCCTTCTCGTTTACGTTCTCGATCTTCGCCGCTTTACCTTCGCCACCGTCGTTTGACCTTCACGTTCTTGATATTCACCACTTAACCATTGTTGTTTGTAATCGATCCACTTCAGGTTCAGGTTCGATTCGATTCAGTCTTTTTGATTATTTGGGTTCGTGGGTTTTTTTTTTGTTCTTCCTCCCTTTCCGCAAATCTGGTATTGTGTGATTTTGCAGTGTCACTGCAGACTTATCTACTTATTATTGTAGACTTATTTTGCAGACTTATGACTTGATATAATATGTTTTGCCGACTTTTTGTGATGTAATTGCAGACTTAAAATTGTTTTTCTATGATGCAGGATATTTATGATGACTTATCCTCCACGTCTCTATGGTGATGGTAAATCACCTGCGCAAGTTAGAAGCATGAATCACTATTGTGTGCTTGCTAACATAGGGTCGTTGAAAGAGAATTTAGGTGATGATGTTTGGGCTTATCTAGAAACCTCTCCGCTTGGTTGCATTGTGAAACTAGCAGAAAGCAACTTTATATGGTCAGCTAAGACGGTCCACTACCTCCTCACACACCAGCTAGTGACTAATAAGTCGAAAGAAATGTGGTGTTTGGTTGATGATCAACCAATAAGGTTGTCTTTGCTTGAGTTTGGTTTCATCACAGGTATGAACATAGATCCTTATGAGGTTGCGGGAGGTGATTGTGAGGGTGACCATAAGGATTTGTGGTGTGACATGGAAGTTCCTATTTCGGAAGGTCCAACTTGGGACCAGTTTTGTAGTTTTGTTTTACAAGGGTGGTAGATTTGTTTTGTAGGGTTGTAGATTTTGTTTCTATGATTGCGAGACTTGTTTACATCTGCGCATTTGTTTAACGTCTTTGCAGATTTGTTTTGTAGATTTGTTTTCTATGATACTTTTTCATATGTAGATTTGTTTTAGAGGTTTGTTTTGTAGGGTTGCTGATTTGTATTCTCTTATTGTAGACTTGTTTACATTACATCTGTACATTTATAGGGTTGCAGATTTTTTATCGTATTGCAGATTTGTTTTATAGGGGTGGTAGATTTGTTTTGTAGCGTTGTAGATTTGTTTTGTAGGGTTTACATCTGGATAATTTTTTTTTTTCAAATTTGCAGCACATGGAGTTGGGCATGACATTGTTCCGTAGGAGATCCATGCGTCCTGATTCTCCTTACAATCCACGTATTTGCTTCATGTGTCCTTGGTCAATTCCCACGATGAAAATTGATTATGCGGGGTTTTCTACCTTACGCTCCAAATTGTCATGGCCACTTGATAATACGTACAAACAGTTGTTCAATGGTGTCGTTCCCGCGTCATCGCCGACAAACAAAAGGTGGTTTTATGATATTGATAATATCTACGTACCATTGAACATTACGAATGACCATTGGGTTGCAGTGGATATTAATCTGCCCAAGAAAAAATTGTATATCTACGACTTCATTTCAACTCATGTGACAGATGAAAAGTTGGTTGAAGACAATGTATGTTTGAAGAATTGATACCGGTTGAATGCTTAACAATTTCTTGGAAGAAAAAGATCGATCAACCTCGTATTGAGATGTTCGACGTGTTTAGGAAAACGGAGAATGTTCCAAAGAATATGAGGCCGGGAGAATGTGGTGTCTTCACTTTGAAATACATTGAGTGCCTTGCTTTGGGGACGAGCTTTGATGGTCTCGGCGATGCAACGATGCAACGATTCCGCAAATCCGACGAAGATGCGCCGAAATCTTTGACGAATTCCAAAAGATCAAAAGGAACGATCTGTCACCCTCCACCTCTCCGTGATGAAGAAGGATATATTTATGTCCCACAACTACTAGATGAGGCATATTGAGTTTATTGATGTTGGTTTAAGTTTGATGAACTTTAAAATTTATGTTTATGTTAAGTTTGATGAACTACATTTCAACTTTAAACAGATTATGTACTACATTTCAACTTTAAACAAGTTTATGTTCGCAAATTTTTTTACTATTGTTGCAGACTTGTCTACATCTGTAGATTTGTATTGATGATTTCATTTATAGGGTTGTAGATTTGTTTACCGTTTTGCAGATTTGTTTTGTAGGGCTTGCAGATTTGTTTTATAGGGTTGATTAATTTATTGGGTTGCAGATTTGTTTTAGAAGGTTGGTAGATTTGTTATGTAGGGTTGTAGATTTGTTTACTATGGTTGCAGGCTTGTTAACATCTGTAGATTTGTATTGATGATTTCATTTATAGGGTTGTAGATTTGTTTATCCTTTTGCAGATTTGTTTTGTAGGGTTGATTAATTTATAGGGTTGCAGATTTGATTTAGAAGGTTGGTAGATTTGTTATGTAGGGTTGTAAATTTGTTTACTATGGTTGCAGACTTGTTAACATCTGTAGATTTGTATTATTGATTTCATTTATAGGGTTGTAGATTTGTTTATCCTTTTGCAGATTTGTTTTGTAGGGTTGATTAATTTATAGGGTTGCAGATTTATGTTACATGGTTGGTTGATTTGTTTTGTAGGGTTGTACAATTGCAGACTTGTTTACATCCACGAAATTTCCATAAATGTGTCATACAAAATAGATTACATATGAAACACGGATGTTACTTATGAATCGCCTAGATGTTACTTATGAAAACATTTATCTAAAGTTACATTGTCCATACGAAAATTATCGGGTCCTAACTCATCAAACAGTTCGACCGAGCAAGCCAAACTCTAGTAGTCATTCCTTCAGGCTTCTCGCCGCCATGAAACCATATCCTCTTCAACGTGCGCATATGATCACGAAAAATCGTTCTAGCCAACAGATTAAACTGTGTCCAAACTGTCAAATTATGCCTCGGATCCCATCTGTATTTTCGCTATAAAAAGAAAAAAATAATTTATTAGTGTTAGAGAAACAAAAAGCTAAATCCGATAAGATTACATTATCGGTTATGCTTACAGTTAGTTTAAGAAACCATCGTCCCTTGACATCATCGGGAATGAAGCGGTAAGTCGGCCACGCATGGACCCATCCCTCTCGAAGAATATCCGGGATCGCCTGGGAGAGATCATGTAAAAACCTAAACCACGTAACAGTGGTTTTGTCACACCATACATTCGGACCAAGGTTTAGAAGCGGGAGGTTATCCCGATCTTGCATGTTGTGTATGGCATTGACCATGCTCGCGAAATTGGATGTATATGGTGGGACAATAGACATGATGTATGTTTTCTTGAGATTAGGTTTTATGAGAAGGGTTATATATTGATAGAGAGATAGGAAGATGCAACGTCGCAATGAGAAGAGATAAGAAGACGAAACGTAGATATGTTATTTTACTTAGATTTTTTGCAGATTTGTTATTTCAACTTTGCAGATTTGTTATACAACGTTGCAGATTTGTTATAATTTATTAAATAAAACGCTGCGTTTAATGCTTCAAAGTAAAATCAAAAAGGGGATCTGCAAAAATTAGGTCTTTTACGTTCTTAGAACAAAGCGATGAACAAAAATATGGCAAGTCGAAGCCAAAACTATCCGTCGACATCCTACCGTCGTGGGGTGACCTACGAAAATGAAGATCCAGTCCATACACATTTCCGTGACCCAGAGGAAAACTTTCAATTTGGCCACATAAGTACGTGTTATTGTGGTTACAATGTCGTCGTCCAATCTTCGGCGACGACAACAAACCCGGGGAGACTTTTCTACACTTGTCCTTCATACAATGTAAGCAAATATTTCTATTTTCGGTTTAAAACTAACGTGGAAAGACGGTATTTAAGGTTTTATGCCTATTAGGATGGAGAAGGCCATGTCCGGAAGTGGTGGGACGAGGCTTTGATGGATGAATTAACGGAGGTTAAGAGAGAGCTCGCCAAACACGGTGGACTTGAAGACCAAATCGGCGAATTGGCTTCTTTACACAAGACGCTTAAGAAAAGAACTTCTCAAATGGATGAGTTGAAGAACATGACCCACACAATTTTCATAAGTTTTATCACTTTTGTTGTTGTTGTTCTTGCCATTTACCTACTAAAGTAGAAGTTAAATTCGATGTTCCTAATGTTGTAAGGATTTGTCTTCGCTTTCTAAATGTTGTCGGTTACCTTGGATTTGTCTTCGATGTCTTTGCAGATTTGTTATAAAATCTGCAGATTTTTATTTTAGTGTTTGCAGATCTTTATAACGGTTTGCAGATTTGTTTTACGTTTGCGATTTGTTTTACAGTTGTAAATAATTAAACAAAACGGTGCGTTTTAAGCTTCTAATTTTCGATATAAAATTGAAAAGGGGATCGACAAAATTTAGGGTTTCGATTGTTCTTACAACCAAAGTAGGCAACAAGAAGATGGGAAGAACGTTTAGTTATAGCCTTAGCGATCCGGAATGTTAACTTCATGTTTTTGTTAAAGCGAAAACAAGAAAGACATTTGTTCAAATGGATGGATGATGCCTTGCTCGACGAGATAAAGTTACTCCAAGCACAACAAAAAAATCTACTTGACGTTGTCAATGACTACAAGAAAGTCGTGAATCAAAAACTTGAAGATAATGAAGCAAAACTTCGACAATCAAAAGGGAGAAGACTATTAATATCTCGCCCATGAATGGTGTTCTTAACAAATTAATTTTACTTATCGTTGTAGTAGGAGCTATTACGTGGTTTCGTTAAGATAAATATGATGTATCTCGAAATATCTTTATGTTGCAGGTTTGTTGTACCAGTTTATTAAACAGACTTTTTAGGTTGTGTTTTTATAATTGTGCATCTCATTAATGACTGTCATTTCAATTTAATACATCTTAACCTACCACCCTCATCCTTTTTATACACCTCAAATCGCAAACAAAACATCCTCTCACTTTTTCGTTTGCCTTTGTTCACCACTCAATTTCTATTTTTTTCCGTAACAACAATGGCTCACATACCATACCCTCTAATTGTTGACATTGTTCAAGCCGTTGGTCGAAACAGTTTTCGAAACCTTGGTCCATTCATCGCCGCGGGAAAATTCTTTAAAGACATTGTCTTCTCGGAGGAGGTTTTAAGCGTCGTTGATCTTCAAGAGTTTTTCGATAAACCGGAGCTTGCCAACGAAGGTTCAAACTATCGTCATTTCTTTCTTGACTATGTACGTTACAATAACAACACGGCACAATACATCGAAGGACGACGACTTTTAGCTCAAATTGGCCCTTCTCAAACAGGCATAGAAATGTTATGTTTATCAGCGCGAGAGAGCCTACATTCTCGTGTCGCAGCCGGAATTTTTCTTATTTGTTGCGGCAAGTTAGACGAATGGGTCATGGGTACAACTGTGTTTTTACACAAGGTCGGAGACATTCAAGAGTCCGTTAACATAGCCAATAAAGTGCAAAACCAGATCGCGCGCATGGGGACTCCCAGCCATGGACTTTTCGGTAAGTATTGTTTTTATGAACTTCATCGCTTCGGGCCAATTTGTGGCCTAAACCACGTCATAGAGCTTGATATTTGTTTTCATTGCTTCGCGTGGAGCTACGTCATCTACTTCACCGGAATGTGTTAAGAACACAATAATGGTTTGTTTTGTCTAATATTTGTAAAAAATGCTTTCACTACGTTGTGTTTTTTCTTTACTATTCAGGTACGTAACATCTTTTTGGTTGTCACGGTTTTAAATTTTTTCCATGTAATATTCGGCTTTGTAATATTTCCACGGTAAGCCATCTCCAGCTTTTGTAATAATATGTTTTTCTTGTTACGTTATTGTCATCTAATTTTTAACTTTCAGGATTAAATCAGCTACAAATAAGGTTTACCTAAATATTCTTCCGCCAAGAAAATCTACAATATAAATCTACAATTTAAATCATACCAAAAACAAATGTAAGAAATTAGTCAAAAATGAACATTAAAATTTTTCCTCTCCAAAATTCGCAAAACAAATCTACCAACTAATAAATCGCATAACAACTCGCAAGACAAAAAATCTGCAAAACAAATCTATATTTTTAAAAATGTACGCAATCAAAGCAAACAAGTCAACTAAACAAATCTGCAATTCTGTTAAGTCTGCAAAACAAACTTGCGTTTTTCAATAAATCTGCAAAACATACGGAAAAGTACAAAAATCTGCAAAACAAATCTATTTTTGTTTAAATGTCTGCAATCAAAGAAAATAAGTCAACTAAACAAATGCAATTCGTTAAGTACGCAAAAACAAACTTGCGTTTTTCAATAAATCTGCAAAACATACATGAAAGTCAATAAATTTGCATTATAAATCTACTTTTGCAAATAAATCTGCACTAACAGAAGGACAAACATGCAACATAAATCTACTTTTATAAAAGTCTGCAAGATAAATTGTTTTTTTCCAAAAACTTTACATTAAAAATCTGCAACAATATTAAATCTGCATACATTACAAAGGTAGATTTATATAGTTGATTAATTATGCAGATTTACCAAAATCGATGGCAAAACCGAAAACTATTTTTTTCCGACTCATAGTAGAGGGGTAAGACTGGAATATAACGTCATATTTTAGTTACAAAATAAGTAGGGTCTCTCCTGTAATAAACAAATAAAAAAGAGTTAGTTTAGTAATTGACCCTTTTTTTAACAAAGGTCCCATACTGACCAGTGACCACATGAATCGTCTGAGCTGGAGCTTTCATGTGTTTTGTTTTTTGTTTTTTTCTACGTTTTCTTGAATATGTATTCTTTGAAATTTTTCAAATTATCTTACCAACGTCTTATTGGTCGGGAAGGGACAGACAACAAACAGTGATAATTCTTCTTTTATTTTTTATTTTATTTTTACTTTTATATATATATAGGTTAATTATAATTTATATACAAAAATTTGTTAAAAATCACTAACCATAATAACTGTTATGGAACTAAATCAAATTTAATTTATGTAAATATATACGTTTAATTTGTCCGACAGGTCGGTATATATCAAATATAGTTTATAAGATATAACCTAGACCTGGGCAAACGGGTTGTTCGAAGTAAACCGGGTCGGTTAAATCGGTAATCGGGTTTTTCGGTAGAAAAAAATCAGCCGAATTAAACCGAGCAAATTTTCGGTTCGGTTCGGTAATCGGGTTAAACGGTTCGGTTAGCAGCTTTTTTTTTATTCCAAAAATAAACCGAAATTTTTCTAATTCGGTTATTTTGAACCGAATTAGACCCAAAAAACAAAATGGGCCTAAATTTACAAGTTTATAAACAAAAACCCATTAAAAGCCCAATTACAATAAATGCAATTCGAATACAATTAGGGTTCTGATCAAGTGACTCTTAACCATCGAAGTGGTTGCGCCGCCGTTGGCTCCGACGCCGTGGAAGTTGTTGCGACGGTGATATGCGACCCTTTAATCCTTCCATCTTTTTTCAAGAGATTCCATCTTCTTTCAAGAGAGTTGCCTTACAACAACAACATACACAATATAATATTAGATTCAAAGTAAATATCTATGTTCAAAGAATCAAATGAGAAAATTTGATACACAACTAAACTAATCAGTGGAAAATCATAACAAACAGATATGATAACCTACTAAAAAACTATAACAAACAATCAAACATACACTAACACCACAACGGATTTGAGAAGAACAAAAACTCATAAAAATAAGAACACAGTTTAAGTGTTTAAATCAAATAATAAACCTTAGAAATAAAAGAAGAGATCAAACAAATGAAGAAGAAGAACTAACCTTTTAGATTTTGCGGTGAGGTTTGTAACAGGGATTCTCTTCTCCTCTAGATGATAAATCGATGAAATTGATGAATCAATGGGAGTGATAAATCGATGATGAAGGGAAAAAAAGAAACCGTCCACTTAGTCTCATCTCGTTTCGGCGGCTTGAAGAAGAAAAGAGGCAGAGGTCAAAAAGATGATATAATACAAGTAGGGTTTTTAGTATATATATTATATATGTTATTTCTCTTAAACCGAGAGAACCGATCGGTTATCTCCTGCCGAACCGAGAACCGGAATCTAATTAAACTTTAGCCGATCGGTTTACACTTAATAACCGAATTAATGCCGAAAACCGAATAATTCGGTTCGGTCGGTTCAGTTTATTCGGTTAATGCCGAACGCCCAGCCCTAATATAACCAATCATATTCGTAAAATCAAAATATAAATAAATTGTATATTTTAATCACTATAAGCAAATAATAAAACCACAAAAATTCTTAAAAAATGACAAAAAAAACTTTTTTGAGAAGCTTAGGAATAGTATATATATATACAAGTCAATGATCGAAGCTGGAGTCTTTTCTTACCCACTGATTCGGTATATATATTTGTTGGAGAGGATGTTTTGTCTAGTACCGAAAGACCAAAATACCCGAATGGAACCTTAACCTCTAGTACCGAAAGACCAAAACCCGAATGATCCGACCCGAACCCGATATTACACCATACCTTTTACTTGTTTTGGCTCCATGGTTTTGAGGTAGGAGCCCGTCTGCAGAGGATGGGAACGTACTTGTTTTCACCGATATTACACCAAACCTTACATTCATACTCGACATGTTTTTCATCAGGTTTCTCCATGGCCATGATTGTGATGTAAACCTTGCATCTAAATCCATTTGTATAGTTACCTCTCACCACTTCCACAAACTCCACAATGAAACCCTTTGAAACAACCAGAAGAAAAAAAAAGCAACAAGACTTATTAGGTTGGATAACAGGATATACTTGCTAAATGGAACTAGCGAAAAACAGTACCAACATTTTCTTTGCTGCGCTCTTGGTTGTATTTGTCAAGACAGATACAAGCCAACTCTGCAAAGTAACCTCTATGTGTTCGGCCGCCACCAACAGACGAATCCAAATCAGTTACTGGTTTCAGTCCATTGTAACGGTAAATTGGCCTAGGCCCTGGCTCTACGTAAAACCCCTAAACCCCAAACGCACGCGCACGTTAGTCTGTGAACAGAGTAACAAAAAACTACAATCTAAAAGAAAAACAGAGTGTGTGTGATGGTTGGTTACCTTGCTTCCCACGACCTGGCGTTTATAATTGCGCCATTTGATTTCAGCCTCTTTGTCAGATAGCTCATCCTCTTCAGAGGAACGATACTCATGACCATCGAAGCTATCCACATCCCATTCAGGGATTGTCCACGGCTTCACGGACTCGTAACAAGGTATATCATCAACGTCAGAGTCAACGCAATCACCACCCTCAGAGTCAACGGAATCGTCATCGGCGCTATCTTCCGCCAGATCGGACTCGGCCTTGCGTTTTGTCACGGAAGCACTGGCGACGGCGTAAGCTTCATCCTCCATGGTGGCTTTTGTTTCATCGATAAGCTTACTGATCGATTCTCCTTCTGTCTTCTTCGTCTGAGCTGCGACGCATCTTCTCAGATCCATCGAGATTTTCGATCTCTGTAACCTAAACCCTAAAACAAATACTCTAAATACGTTTATTTATTTTGTCAAAATTGTTGTAAAAAGGAAAAATACAAGGAGAAAATTGGCCCCAAAGACACCGGCCCATTAGAAATTCTTTACAGTAATTTCTATGTTGCCGTATTTTTGAAATTAGTGTTTCTTATGTGTTAAATAAATATTTTTTAGTTTGAAAATATCTTATCTATTAATTGGAAAACATTATTGCATATTGCCCTTAAAAAATTATAATTACAATACAATGTCACTACATTTTTTTTACTAACTTATGTTTATAATTTGGGGCAATTTACAGAATCGATCACTTCAATTAGCTGGATTTGAGCATACTGTCAAATTTTCCGTGTTAACGAACTCAATTTTGTGCTCTTTTTGTCTCAGTAAAAAAAATTCATGATTTAAAACGTCAGTCAAAGAAAAATATATGATTTAAATGGTTCACGTGAAAGTTCATGTTTTTTTTGGTAAATTTTGAAAGTTCATGATTTAATTGACATTTTCCAAAAAGACTTGTTCTAAATTCTAATGGTTATGCTCATACCCAAAGGCAAGTTTGAAAATTTGCTCATATTCATGGACGAAACAAATTAGTTGACTGTCTAAAATACTTAATATATTTTTATGAAAATGAGTTGTGTTATCTCTCAATTATCTTTGACGGTTGCAACATTTTTATTTATAACGGGAAAGTAGAATACAAGAATCTATCAAAGGAACTTTACTTCCCAAATGTTGGTAAGCATCTATATTTTTATTGATTTATTATAAAAAAAAACTAGGTGATGACCCTACGCCATCCGCGGAGAGGTTATTCAAAAATAATCATTTACATTAAATTTTTTATTTCTGGTTTTAAATAATCATAGAAACAAAATGAATATTGTATAACGAACATAATTTATTTTAGATATAAATATATATTTATCTTGCTAAAAGTATAACTCTTTGTTTCCGACAAATTATCCAAAATTTATACATATCAATATATTCATACATATATATGTATTAGTAGCACCACAATGAAATGAAAAGATTAAAAAATATAACATGTCTTATTTTATAAAATAATTTTTTATCGTCGTATAAAAGAAAACGTAATATATTTCATAATTACATAGTAACAATATTATCAAATTCAAACAAATTATTGTTTTGTATATTCCAGATATTTTTGTAATTTCGATCCGAAATAGCTATGTTATAAATTTTTAAAAAGGGGGTTAGTTTTCAAATAACATAAAATAATAATTAGTATTATTAAAGTAGAAAAATGTATCTAAATAATAAAAACTTGAATTATAAATTGAATAATTGTTATTATTTGTAAATTATAATAATCGTCTAAATTAATAAAAATGTCAAAAATAATAATAATTATAGAATATTAATAATTGGGCTAATGTTTTTTTTTTATTTTGGTTATTCAAAATGTGAAATCGTAAAGTAAAATCGTAAAGTAAAATCGGTCTTTAAAAAAAAAAAGGAATTCACAAAACTACACATTTTCTTCTCTTCCTTTACAAAACTCTACCTAATTCAATTTTTCACATATTTACACCCTTTTAAAATTTTAAAAGTTTGATTTATCCTTTAAAAAATTATCAAAATTAAAAAAATTTCATTTGGGTTCGTTAATTAGTGTTTAGGGTATAATATTAAGGGGTAGGATTGTGTGCATAGGGTTTATTTGAATTTAATTTTTAGTGTTTAGGTGTAGTTTTGTAATTCTCCCAAAAAAAATAATCAAAAATATATTGAATCGCAATATATAAAAAATGGAAAAAATCGGAAATCGGAATATATAAAAAAAAGTCAAAAATAAATTGAGACAAAAATTTTATTGAGACAAAATATAAGGGCATAAACGCAAAAAAAAAGTAAAATATATGCAAAATTTTAATTGAAACTAAAATATAAAGGCATAGACGCAAAATATAGAAAATTTTCTCAAATCTCTCTGGTCGCGACACGTAGGCGTTTTGTCTTCTCTTTTAATAATATAGATACCACCAAATAAATATTGGTAAGTAAATATATCATAATAAATTTAATTTCCTAATTAACGTTATCAGATATACATTAGTTAATGTAATGAACACTGAATTAATACATTAGTATATCCTAATTAACTTTGAGTTATTATTTATGAAATCATTGTTTGGTGACATGCTTTAATTTAAAAGAAAATTGGGAAAATGGATACATTTTAAGACATAAATTTGCTAATCGGGTGATTTTACTTTTAATTTGCTAAAAGGTAATTTTTGGATGTTAAATTATAATTTTACCCTTAATTTCGAAATTGTCAGATCCCGTGAATGGTTGTCCATGAATAGTTTTATGTGAATGATTTCTAGTGAATAATCGTTGTAAATAATGAATTGTCTATGTGAACGATGAATGGTCTAGGTGAATGATAACTAATACATGTGAATGACGAATAGTACCCGTAAATGATCCATATGAATAGTGAAATGTGAATGACTTCCGTGAGTGTACTATGTGAATGATTTCCTGTGAATGACTTTCGTGAATGATCTACGTGAATGATTTTTGTGAATAATTTTTTGTGAATAATGGTAAATTTGTCATATTAAGTACGAAAATCAATCAAAATTACCTAAAAATTAATTACTTCATCAAAATCACCTAATTGACAAATTTTGTTTTAAAATGTACCCAAAACACTAATCTATACTATTAAAATGAAAACATTTTTACAAAGAAGACAAAAAAAAATTATATTTACAATATTGCCACTTAATATAACATATGATTATGTTTAAATACAAAAAAACAAAAAAAGAAAACATATTAATTTCAACATTAAAATAGGAAACAAAAAAAGAACCAAAATATTCAAAAAAGGAAAGAAAAATATTATTAATATCAAAATAAAAAATAAACATTTTCAATTTTAAAAAAGTTAAAAATAATAAATCGAATAATAATATCTAAAAAAATAATTACAGAATAATTTATAAATAAAGTAAAATATTTTTGTACGAATTAATTTCATAATTAAATCTAGGTATAATGGTAGATTTTAAAATTTTAACATCAAATATGAATAACAATTATGATCTACACATATTTTACTTTTTGTAACGGGTAATTAAAAATCACAAATCAAATTTGAAATCACTAATATTAATTGTTATGAGACTAAAATCAATTTTATTTTATGTATAATATCTATGTGTATTTTTTGTGACGGTTGAAAAATATCAAACATAGTTTATGATATATAATTATATAATCCAAGATATCACAAACATATAATTCGGGTCGTCATCATAAGAAAATAATAAAATTTACAATATATTCATTTATTTTATGACACAAGATACCACAAACATATAATTAAAATCGACATTTATTAATATATTATTTACCAAATAATTTTAAATATATAAATTTGCAAATATATCTTATTATTTAAAATTTACAAAAAATTAAACCGCACGTACGTGCGGGTCTATATCTAGTTAACTCTTAATTTAAAACTAGATTCTTACCCATGCGTCCCGCACGGGAGTAATATTTACAATATATTAATTTGATATAATTTTAAATTATTTTTTTATTGGTGCATGTTAAATAATAAATATTAAACATATATATGTATGTTCTAATAATAAAAATAAATTGTTTATACATCATTAATTATGTATGATATATTTTGACTCGTCGCAAAATTACGTAGGACGTCTCGCAAAGGTATCTAAAAGTATTACAATTTAGATTTTTTAAAGATTTTCGAAATCTTTTGGTTTTTTATTTACATCATCGTTTCAAATATTCTAAAAAAATACTTTTAAATAATTAAAATTTTCTATAACTTACATTTAATAAAAAAAACTTTATATATTATTATTATTGTACAAAGGATTATCCTAAAATTGAAATATTTTTTATTTTTTCATTATGTTACCTATTTATTTGTATTTTTTCGTTTTTTTAACTTAAGTCCTTTTAATTATGAATATTTTTTATATATATCTTTATTTATTTTAATTTCGTTTTTATTTTATTCCAAATAAATAGGAATGTTTTATTAATTTATTTTTTATCAAAATTATCTTATACTAAAATTTATACAATGTCATTACATGTAATTAAAAAGAACTTTGGAGGGTTTCTCTAAAAAAAGTTCTTCCCATTTAATAGATTAGATATCTTAAATTTAAATTTTTTAAAATTATAATATTTCCACAAAAAATTGAATTAATTCTGATTTGAAATTATTCACATGTTTGTCATCAAATAAAAATTGTTATCATTTCCTAATTTATATTTTTAAGCTACACTTTCTAAATATATTATAAATAATTAAAACAAAAATTATATTCATTTTTCCATAATAACATATATATATTAAGAGGAATTCACAAATCTACACCTTTTCAATCCTTCTTCACAAAATTACTCATAATTTAATATTTTCACATATTTACACCCTTTCAAAATTTTAAAAGTTTGATTTAACCTTTAAAAAATTACCAAAATTAAAAAAAATTCATTTGGGTTCGCTAATTAGTGTTTAGGGTATAGTATTAAGGGGGTAGGGTTGTTTGGGTAGAGTTTATTTGGATTTAATTTTGAGTGTTTAGGTGTAGTTTTGTAAAGTATTTTGGAAATGGTGTAGTTTTGTGAAATTTAATTCAAATGATGTAGTTTTGTGATTCTCCCATATATTAATCATATATTTAGTATAGAATTCATTTATAATTATCCTGCACGGGCCAAGACACTAGTTTTGAATATGTTAGACGCACACACAATGTACAAGTCACAAAGATGAATTTAGGACACAAACATGATAAGGAAAACCGTAGTTTGTCGTCGACGACGGAATCCGAGAATCTCCGGTGAGATTCGTCGTTGTCGTGAACGGAAATGAAGAATCTCCGGTGAGATTCATCATCGGTAACGGATAATTTCCGGTGAGATTCATCCAAATTTGGATCACTAAAACTTTTAAGAAACTAGAGAAGAAACTAAAGTTTAACAAAATGATTTTCCTTATTATTGTTGTGATTCAGTTACAATCTCTTTATATAGATTCTACTAAAAAACATATAAAAGTTTATTCTCCTAAGCCTCGTCAGCTAATTAAACTCCTTTCTTCAAGTATACCACTTCTCCTTCAATTATACCATTGTTCCAAATATACCACTATATGTGTATCATATTCCTGTAACAAAACAGTGACACAATTAAGGTTTTAAGTTATAAAGACAACAAGAAGGAACCTTAATAATAGGCAACAAGAAGGAACCTTAATAATAGTAATTAAGTTAAACAAACGCTTTCCACCCTAGCTGCTCTTTTGCTAACTCTAACATCTGCGTAAAATACAAAACAAAGAGAAACAAGTTAGACTCTAATCTACCTAAATATATTATAGAGGAATTCACAAAACTACACCCTTTCAACTCATCATTCACAACATTACACCTAATTTAATTTTTTTACATATTTACAACCTTTCAAAATTTTAAAAGCTTGATTTACCTTTTTAAAAATTACCAAAATTAAAATTTTTCATTTGGGTTCGCTAATTAGTGTTTAGGGTATAGTATTAAAGGGGTAGGATTGTGTGGGTAGGATTTATTTGGATTTAATTTTGAGTGTTTAGGTGTAGTTTTGTGAAGTATTTTGGAAATGGTGTAGTTTTGTGAAATGTAATTCAAATAGTGTAGTTTTGTGATTCTCCCTATATTATAAGCTTTAGCAGAGCCAAATGTATACTCTTGTCTCTTATTATAAGCCGAAATTTGATCGATAATCAAGATAATACAATAGAAAAAAAGAAGTAGATGATTAAATTTGATAAGTAACTAGCTAGATTAGGACTTAGACAAATTAACAACTTCGCCATTTATTTAACATATTCTTGAAAGCTATAATTTCTGTATTTATAAAAATTTTAAGCTGACTTTATTGGTGAGGCGTAAATTAACCGTCACACTAAATTGGGCATTTTACAATTTACTTACTTTTGATGACAATACATAAAATAGAGATCATATTTAATTTGATCCACTTCAAAATGAAGATAGCTTTAAAGTCATAATTGTTAATTACATATAATCACTCGAGTCTCGATAGCAATTGTGTAAGAAACAGTTACTTTTTTTAACCAAAATGTTGTTTAAGGTTTAGTTAGGTATTTAATCACTTTGGAGATGAAGCAATCAGAGTGAACATATTTAGTGTTGATATTATTAACTATCCTTTTCAAACATTGCTACTAGTGAATATTATATTTCTTAAATATAAAACCTATTTTTTGACGAAATTCAGAAAATAATATCGGTCAATTTATAAGTTAGTTTATGTCCATATTTTCGGCCAGGGCTAATAGTTGAATCCACATCCAAAAATAAATATTTTGTTGGTTTTATTCTAAAATATATACTTATTTCTCACAAACAACTTTGCCTTGGGAAAGTATAATTTGTCACCTTTTTTTTCTTAAGCTTAATTTGCCACTTATATAGAGATGGTTACACTTACACCCCACCAACCTAAAAGCAATTTGGCCAAAAAATCGAAAATTTGAGAAGTTTAAATCATCGATTGATCAATTTAATATATACCAAAGTTATTTTGTAAACACGTACATAATCGTTATTTGTGGTTACACGAAGTAGGTAAATATAGAAGTTTGTAAGCTAAGCTTTAATGTTTAAATATAGAAGTTTGTTACAAAAGTGATTTAGAAATTTCAAAATCTTTAATCAGCAAAACACATTGTAACAAAGAAAAACAATAAGCGTGCATCATAAAGTTTTGTATTATTAAAAGGCAAATTGAAAAAATAATAAACTATCAATTCATGCCAAAGAGAGAAGAAAGGAAAGTAATGTACGGACTATGTACGAAATAATAAACTATCAATTCGATCAATCTCTCTGTTGGTTCTGTGTATTTAATCGTTCAATCTCTCTGTTGTCTCTGTGTATTTAATCGTTCAATCTCTCTGCTGCTTATGTGTGTTTAATCGTTCCATATCGTGAAAACGAGATCCATCTATCCGACGGAGTCTTGAGGCCGGAGGACAAACAAGGTAAATCTACTGCTTAGTACCTTTTCGATTATTGTTTTGATTTGAGCTAATTAAGTTTCTTGTTTCTATTTTGTTATATGTAGAGATCGTTTTCGCTAAGGCGAAACCAACAATCACCGAGGTGATTAAAGGTTTCAATGCTTGCATCTTTGTTTATGGTGCAAGTGGCTCGGGAAAGACTTACACCATGATGGGTGAGGTTGAAAGGTGAGGCTTGAGTTTTTTGGCTTAGAGTCCATCGATTTCCTTTTAGTGAACTTTACTATTGGACATGAGCTAAAAGAATCGTATGGTGCTACTTTGACTTTGATGGTTTTTAAGTTTAGCTATCTTACTCTTTTTCTTTTATGATATTTTGTAGGTGATAACTTCATATTTCTACTCTCTTTGATGATTTTGAAGTAATTGTTATAACACTTGTAGTTGTATGTATGCACAACAACAACTAATTTATTGAATGTTTATTGTTTCAGTCATGGAGAATGATCCACCACCACTATCATTGGGAGGAACCAAATCCAAGGAATGACCAGCGGCGAGAGAGGGAACGAGCGGCTAGAGAGGGAGGACAACAACAGGTGCAACCACCGGTGCAACAGCCGCCAATGAGCGCAATACCGGTTCATTTTTTAACTTGTCATTTGTTTCCTTTTAATATTGTTAGGAAGTCCAACAGAATCATAAGTACCAATTTGTTTCAAATTAATTATTAGTTAGGATAAGAAATTCGTGATCTTATAAATGTTATATATCCTTTTCTTGTATGGTTTGTTTTATATAGGCATTTCCAAACTCGCAGCTTACAAGCGATTGGTCGTTGCGGCAAGGTGTTATTGACTACGTTTTTGATCAACGTGAAGGTATTTTCATGGTTTACAACTTTACATCTATAATTTATATATGTTATATACTTTCGTGATATAATAGCTTAGACACTAACATCTTTTATATGTTTGCTGAATTAATATGTGCATCTGTTTGTTTGTGCCGTCTTCTACAAGCTCATTATAACCATACATAATCGTTATTTGTGGTTATTTTGTAAACACGTACATAATCGTTATTTATGGTTACACGAAGTAGGTAAATTTAGTGGTCACTCCTTTAGTGTAATTATTATTGTAGTGCAAATAATAAATTAATTAATTGCATGTAAATTGATTAACTAGTTATAATTCAGCTAATAGTAAAAAAATTCAGAGTATGACAAACGTAGATGTCATTGTTACCAAGAGACTTTCTAAAAATTCAAGAGTGTCCAAACAAATATATTGAAGAAATTAGTAGTTAAGAAGGTCTTTTCTATTGTAAGTTATCTTGGAACCATTCTAATCCGTGATTGATTTATATCTACTATCATTATCAAACAATAAAAGTTATTATAATGCAAATTTGGGTAGTTTAAACATAGATTTTTGGAATATTATATTAGGAGCGAAAAATACATGCTATAAACACAATATCTATGTGACTTATAAATATGGATCAAAGGCTCATATGCCCTTTGACCGAAAGTCAAATTCTCATATACCCTTTGACTTTTGGTTAAAGGCTATTATTTTCGTTTTGAATTATTTTTAAGTAAAAAAAAAATATTTTCAAAAACTGAAAACACCAATATTTTTAATTTAATTTAACGAATTTTATAAAAATATTTTAAAAATCAAAAAATAAATTTAAAATGTTTTTATAAAAATCATCGAAATATGATTATGAAATCGATTTTAAAATCATATTTTGTGAATTTTATAGGTTTAGAAGTTAAAATATTATCATTTGGGTTCGCAAATCCAAATCCAAAACTCTTTGATTAGTTTAGGGTTTAGATTTGAAAATATTTAGTGTTTTAAGTTTTGGTCAACGAAAGTCAAAGGGTATTGAGATTACATAAGGGTATGAGAGAATATAAATTTTGGTTGAGGGGTATTTGAGCGGGTCAAAAGCTATTATACCCCTTAACCAAAAATTATAATCTTGCATACCCTTATTGAGTCTTCATACCCTTTGACTTTCGTTGACCAAAAACACAAAACACTAAATATTTTCAAATCTAAACCCTAAACTAATTACAAGTGTCTTGGATTTGGAATTGCGAACCCAAATGGAAACCCTAAACTACTAAACCTTTAAATTCAACAAAAAAAATATTTTAAAATCGTTTTTATATCATATTTTGACGATTTTATTAAAAACAATTTATTTTTATTTTTTTGTTTTAAAATATTTTTATCAAATTCTTAAAATTAAATAAAAAATAATCATGTTTTCGGTTTATAAAATTGAAATATTTTGAAATTTATAAAAATCAAAACAAAAATCAAAATTATCAAAGGGCATAATAGCTCTTGACTTTTAGTCAAAGGGTATTATAGCATTTGATTCTATTTGAGCTCTTGGTCCTATAAATATCCATACAAAATTATGTTATATAATAACGCGTTGTAGTGTTATATTATAACCACATTTTTGGAAATAATAATAATAATATAGGACGTACTTTTAATTTCTCAAGCCTGTCATGAATATTTTTGTTTTCATTTCTTTACCCGGTCACATAAAATTAGTTGATTTAACATAGTAATCGTATCATAAAGGAGTAAAGGGACATGTGCAATATAATTAGCTTAATTACAAAAATCAGATCTTGACTCAAAAGTCGCAATCTAATGCTTGTTGAAATATGGAGAAAACCAAAGAGAAAATAGATTAATATGCACGTTGTGTTTAAATTATTAATGGAAGTGGAATCAAATGCTATAATACCCTTTGATTAAAAGTCAATAGCTATTATACCTTTTGATAATTTTGATTTTTGTTTTGATTTTTATAAATTTCAAAATAAATCAATTTTATAAACCGAAAACGTGATTATTTTTTATTTAATTTTAAGAATTTGATAAAATTATTTAAAATTTAAAAAAATAAAAATAAATTGTTTTTAATAAAATCGTCAAAATATGATATAAAAACGATTTTAAAATATTTTTTTTGTTGAATTTAAAGGTTTAGTAGTTTAGGGTTTCCATTTGGGTTCGCAATTCCAAATCCAAGACACTTGTGATTAGTTTAGGGTTTAGATTTGAAAATATTTAGTGTTTTATGTTTTTGGTCAACAAAAGTCAAAGGGTATGAAAACTCAATAAGGGTATCCAAGATTATAATTTTTGGTTAAGGGGCATAATAGCTTTTGACCGATGGAAGTGTCAATATTTGAGTAATTTTCTCATCTCGTTTCATCGATTTATTACTAGTTTTTTATTATTATTAGAACCTATAATATCCAAGATATAAAAAGATTAACAAACATTTGATATAAGGAAAGAAAACAAAACTCTAATTATCTTAGTAGTTAAAAAAAAGAGTGTAAAATGAAACCAAAGTTTTGGGTTCTGTCCCAATTCTATATTGAACACATACAACTACTAATCTCTGAAGATATCAAATTTTGTATAACACTCACATACAAAGGTAAAAAGATTGTAACAAACTTTCTGAATTCGATAGATAGCATTAATAAGATCTCATGCGCCTAAATTCTATCAATGAGATGAAACAGAGAGTGTGAGGAGAGTTTAGTATCAAATCCACCTCATCTACTAGACTCTTGTTTCTCTCCATACACATCTCTATTGCTTTGAGTGAAGAGTACTCCTAAAGTGTGTTTTGGGTTCTATAGAAAAGTAATAAGTTACCATTTAGTTGATGAGTCACTAACTTCATCTTCACCTTCTTCCTCCTCCGCGTTGTCCTGATCTTGGACCTGGGTTTCTAGAGAACTGTAGCCGTAAAATCTTTGAATCAGGATCGTCTTCATCCATTCGATAGCCTGTCAAATCGATAATAGCATCAGTTATGTTCGGGTCGAGTATCTTTGACCAGGAAACAGTAACATGGTGATGAAGATAGTATGTAAAAACAAACAGTGCTACATAAATTCCACTTTTGAGAACAGAGAGAATGTTAATTACCTTGCAGGGCGCTACGAGCAGTGGCTGCACATGCAGGATTCTCAAAATCGACGAAACAAAGAACAATAGGATCTCCATTCCTCTGCATACAGAAACCCATTAGTCAGTAAATAAAAACTAATTAGTCACAGCAATGCGTCAAGTTGGGACCAGTAAAACGTACTTGTTTAGAATCTTTGGTCACGAGTCTCGCTTCTCTATATCCCAGAAAGGGCCTAAATATATCTAGACTTCAGTTAAGAACAACGGATAATTCAAACATTCTTAAGCTACTATACAAGTACTGGTGAATAGAAACTTTTGAAACTAATCATAGAATAGGATACGGGCTACTTCCCTTCTAGCGCAATTAGAAGGAAGTCCTTCAACATATAAAGTGTTGGATGCATCATGAGGTAGACGAAGCGGTTCCCGAACAGGCCTACCAGCTAAATCTTGCTGACCAAACCCCATAGCCCGATCTCTAGGCCCAAAATCCGGAGGCAGAAGTCCACCACGTCTATCCATGAGATCGCCCATAGGCTGTCTAGGCATCATACTGTTACTTCCTGGTCTTCCCATGCCAACACCATTATATGGACCAACTTCTTCAGATGGCATCGATGGCGTTTGCTACAAAAACAAAGAAGAACTCAATACAACTGCGAAAAACAAAAGAAATCGACAAAAAGAGTAAAATGAAAGATTGTACCTTGCTCTGCAGGTAGAGATCATAAGCTGACCCAATAGTTCTTGTATCCTTTACTGAATGAGAGGTATCTCTATCCTCATTACGCGGCAAGTAACCGCGCGGATCATGTCCTGAGTAATAATAACAAGACAGTTCTAAGTTTCACCGTGTTGCTAAACACATTCATAAGCATTTTTAACCTATATGGACACATAATCAAAACATAATCTGCAACTTTTAAGGAAGAGACTATCTGATTAATGGACAAAACCGCTTTGAACATAACATGGATATAGTTTGATAAATAGACTATTATACACACATGACCACTGAATAATCACATACATACTTTCCAACAATCAAATCAAGGCAGGCTTCTACGATGGTAAGCACATAGCTACATGAGATTGTAGGAGCAACACATTATAGGTCTAAAAATTTTCAAAAGAGAAAGCAGAATTTTAGAGATTTACCGAAATCAGAAGTTCGGGGACGTTTCGGAGGACCACCGTGAGGAATCGACGACATCGGAGGCTGATGATGTCTCTGCTGATTCCAATACCCATCCGCCATGGAATACGACGGCGACGGGAATCGCGAGTCTAAGAAGCTTCGATTTACAGATCGAGGCTCTGATTTTCGCTCAGATTCAGTTTCTTCTTCTGTACAATTTCGGAGTTAACCCGACCCGGTTTAAACGGATGAATAAACCGACCCGGTTATTTCCATCTTTAATGGGCCTGTAAACTCGTTGATTCTTTGGCCCATTTTACAAAAAAGCTCATTAATTTTTTCTAGTATGTATTTCTATAGTTGTTACAAAGTAAATAAAAAGTCAAAAAAGGTTAGAGTCAAACTTGATTTAAGAATACAGCTAAGATGAGTAATAAATGTCAATCAAAAACAAGAATTAAGGTTTGACTTTTTAATTTTAAATGAGATTTTTAAAAACTTGGGATCGGAGCTTTACCATAGATCTAGTTTAAAGACTTATTAGTCGACAATAATAATTAGTTTTCCTAAAACTTATGTCTATTTGATTGTAATGGACGATATTAAAGTGAAGATTAACGATCATGAAATGAATAAAATGATAAAGATGGGAAGTGACCTTGGTCTAGTGGCAGTCATAAGTCCACAAGAGACAGGTAGCACCACCCCACCCGAGATCGATTCCCCGCGCCTACGTTTGTGTAGGATTGGCTAATGGGTCGGCCATTTGTGGCCCAAACGTTGACAAAAAAAAAAAAAAAAAAAAATGATAAAGATAATAATATGATTGAGAGATTTAAGGAAAGAATAGGTCGACACGTAAGTAGAAAGCACGTGTTCTCCCCGTGCGTGTGGCCCTTAATCTTGGCGCTAATCCTATCTTAGGTTATATAATCTATGTATGCTCCAAGAGTCACTAATCTACATTAATACTTCAACATGTATATATATATATATATATTATATTTTTGATTAGTAAAGAAATATAATTAACTAAATGAATGAAGTAAAAGTTTGCCGCTATTCCAGTTATCATACCAATTTTTTTTTTTGTTAATTGTGATCATACAAATTGAAACCCTTGATTTTTTTTGTCAAACAAAATGAAACCCTTGATATGAATAACAAAGTATATCAAACAAGATGCTTAGATTAGTCTAAATGGACATTAACAAGGCAAATAAATATTTTCTTAGAAACTAAAAAAAGAGAGAGTAGGTGGTTACTAAGTAATTAATCATATACAACTTGGATGAACAAAATGATAATAATAATAGTAATGCATGTGTGGTGTTGATCGTATCATAGGTCATATTGGTCGAAGAGAGAGTGCAAGTGTGGTCAAAGTTTAGGATGCCATGTTTAATAAATTTTCAATAGTGTATTGCGGCTCACGATAACGTTATACTGAGAATCTAAGTAGCTATTAACTTCATCTACGTACGTATATTAATATTATTAATTTAGGTCAACCACTTGTGTATTTTAAGAGAACTGCATTATATTTCAAGAAGATCGATATATATATATATTTTTTCATGAGGTTACAACAATTTTCAAATTGAGAAAATGGATGCTCTAATCATATATTTAATCCATTCTGTTAATATCTACATTCATTTTATCATGGCTTTTAGTTTATCTAGAACAATTTTATAAATAGAGGGCTAGTTACAATAGTTTTTTCTTCTTGAAATCATTATTATGATCTTGTCTCTATTTACATGATGGTGTACTAATGTGTGATTGATTTAGTTTTGATGCAAAAGTCTCGGAATGATTAAGATGTGATTAATACACTAACAACAGACGCTAATCCAAATCTTCACCAAACCCTTGGAATAATTTAGGGCTTTTAAAATAGTAATAAACCTAATTAAAGACCAAAAAAATATAAAGAAGGTAACTTGATGAAGAAGAAACGGAAAAGGAGACGCACGGTTCGGCAACCGCCCACGTTTACTTGTTAAACCCTTTAACACATATATCGATGCACATCTGCTTCCACACACACATGCTCTTGTTCATCTCTGCATACACAAGCCCTTATATACATTATATATAGAGAGAGTTACATTGTTATCAAATTGTACATCAAGTAGTGACCCACTTGCTAGAATTTTCCACATCTTTTCACTTAAAAGAGTACTTGAAAAATGTTACACAACAGCTACCAAAACCAGTTTTTGTCGCCGGAGATTGAATTTCCGGCGAAATGGAAGCTGTCATACGGACATGAAGCTACTGTTCCTCCATGTCCACGTTGTGCATCTTCCAACACCAAGTTTTGTTACTACAACAACTATAGCTTGTCGCAGCCTAGATACTTCTGCAAAGGCTGCCGTCGTTACTGGACCAAAGGCGGTTCTCTACGCAACATTCCTGTAGGTGGAGGCTGTCGCAAGAGAAGCCGCAACAGACAGAACAGTCACAACAAAAGGTTTGGTCGGAACGAGAATCGGCCTGATGGTTTTATCAACCAAGATGATGGGTTCCAGACTAGTCCACGTGGTTCTGATATTGATTTGGCTGCGGTTTTCGCACAGTACGTGAGTGATCGGAGCCCTTCTAGTACAGATAACACTACCGGATCAGACCAAGATTCACCGGTATTAACAACCACTCATGCTTTAGATTCCTTGAGTTGGGATATCAGCCAAGAAACCGAAGCCAATCTTGGTTTTTATGGGGAATTCAACAATCTAACCGAGAAAATCTACGAAGATCAACGAGGTTTTGGTCACTTTCTTCAAGAAGATCAAGAAGAGATCTTCGAGTTCCAAGGTTTGCTTGATGATAAAGAGATTCGAGAGATACTAGGATGCTCATTCTCGGAGGAGCCAGACCAGCTAATCTCTCAAGGGAGCTTCATGATCAATGGTGATAACTGGAGCTCAACAGATCTTACCAGATTCGGGGTTTGACCCCGGAAGATTTTTTATTTTTTTAAAATCACATATACTTAATTATATATATACAGAAAACGTACTATTTACACTTATACTCATTCTTATATTGTTTATGAATTATGTAACACGTGAACAAACTCATGAAATAGTAATCTTTGGATACATTACTGTATAGTAAATTTGAATAATGGATACAACTTACACTTTTAGTATTCGTTCTTTCGGCGGCTATGCTTTCAGAATACTCCTTGATTTGCCTTCTCCTCTCCCTGCAGTTTAGAACTTTTGATATACTGCGGAGATTACTATCAAACAAGGAAATTGCCTGAAAAGAATGATGTGCAGCAGTTTATAATTACCATTGATGTCTTAGCTCACGATTATGTTTCTGGATGCCACTTTATGCTGCAACCAACACTTTTAAGATACACCAAATGCAGGGTCTCAGTTTGGTCATCGCAGTCTATGATCACTCTAAACAGAGAAGGAAAAAGTATTGAATATGAGTGTACCTTGGCTTTTGATTTGATGGTATTGGCTGACAGCTAAGGGCAAGATCGATCGCTAGGCTTAGATCCCTGCACAAAATGTTAGGTTTACTATTTAAGAGCTCTATCTGAAATATTTTAAAAGCAGTAAATAGATAACAAACCTCCCATTTACTGGTATGTTATTGCTAGGCCGGGAATCATCAAATTGTCCGTGATAGAACAGCTCAAATGGCCTACGACCATCCTGCTCCATTTCAACGGTGAGATAGATTCAATAAACAAGTCACTGGTCAATGATATGACCACAACTTACCTTCTTATATAAGAAAAACTCAGGGGTGCAGACAGCTCCAAAATCCTTCGCAACCTCTTGGGACTAAGGTAAGAGAGAAAAATGTTATGCAAAGATCAGAAGTTGAGTATGAAGTAAGAACAACTAACAATGCTGAAAAAAACATTGAACAGCAAAGGATACCTCATCATATAAGTATGGAAATGGATACTTGAATTGTTTTGCATCTTCTGCCATGAACTCTGGCCCATCCTGCGCAAAGAAACAAAAAAATGGAACGACCTTATCGAAACCTGATCTCAATAATCATTGACACAAGATGAGTCACAAACACAGACCTGAGGATGTGTTACTACAGAGTTTGAAGATATAGCAACAACAGCAAGACCTTTCTGCAGAACAAGACATTATAAACTACCCCTTTTATCACATAAAGTGTCGAGCTTTGTATATAAGAATAGAGAATCAAGTCTTTGGGGTACCTTCATATAGAAATTGGAGAGCTTTACAATGTGTTTCTTCAAATGAATCACAAATGGGCAATGATTGCATATGAACATAACCTAAACAGTACCAAAAGCATACACACACATTACAAAAACGCTAATAAACAGACGTTAAAGATTCATAAAACAAAAAAGATGAAGATAGATACTCACTAGTAGACACGGGTACATGTCAAAATCATCTAACTTCCATGAATTTCCAGTGAGCGGCTCCAAAAGCTACTTTACTCAAAAACACACACACACACAAATCTCTAAGGCCACAAATTACTCGTAATCCCTTATTTAGCCAACGTTTATATTACAATTATACCTCGAAATCTGGAGGCCTAGCTCCCAATTTCACTCCGCCTGACTCAATTTTGGCGCGAACCACGACGCGTCTCGACGACGGTGCGTTGAATCTCCGGCGAAGATAACCGAGTCCCAACTTTTTCGATTGCGAGAAGGAAGAGAGTCTCCAGGATGAGATTGCCAATGCGGTTCGCGAAGGAGGTAGATACGAAGCTCCGTACGCCACGGCGGTTACGGTGGTGGAGGCAGCCATTGTTATGTCTCTACGAGGTTTCTCCGGTTTCTTCCCGGAGCCACAAAACGCGCGATAATATCTTATAGACAAATGTAGATAGTGGGCCGCAATATATTAGGCCCAGCCCAAATAAATTTAAGATAAATGAATCTCTTATTTAGTTTATTTTAACACGTGTCAAAATCTATTACTAACAAAGCCGGAAGCTGAAAATAGATCCGGTGAGCTTTCTTCTTCTTCTTCTTCTTCTTCTACGTTAACTTCTCTGCTTCGATTCTGAATTTTTTTCACATGGGTTTGTGCTCAAGTTAACTTTAATGGTTATCGAGATTCATATGCGAAAGCCAATTATCTGGGTTTGATCAAAGTCTGCTCCTTTCTGTTTGATTCGCATCGAAGAAATGTACGATGAAAACTCGAGTTAATCTGTGTAAATCCGATCTGGGTATGCTTAATCTCCCTCATTGGTTGTCTCTAGCATGAAAAAATCTCCTTTCGCGTCGATTAAGCCATTACATGGGTACTCAAGAAGTGTTGATTTTGATTTAGAATCAGGAACCGTTAGAAAATCTAGAAAATCGAAGAATCGTTTTGCGAAAATGCTCAAATCACTGAGTAATCGCATTCGCCACTTGTTTAGATTGCATCCCATCCTCGTCTTCATCGTTCTCTTCTCGCTTTTGATCTCAATCCTCATATTTATACCGTCTTTATACGAGATCGGTTCAGTTGCTTATAAGAAGACCGATCTAGACAACGATGTGTACCCTTTTGCTAAGCTGAAAAACCTTGTGATGGTGGCTGGACATTCTGTTTACACGAGCAGTAACTGTGGTAGAGCCGATAAAGAGGATTCTTGGCTCTTGGAGTCTTATCAGAAGCATCCAGGACAGGCTTCAACGTTCTTGAGTCATATACAAGAAGGTGTTGTTGCCGCAGCTAAAGATGATGATTCCTTGCTTCTGTTTAGTGGTGGAGAGACTCGTGTAGACGCAGGACCACGCAGTGAAGCTCAGAGTTATTGGACTGTCGCTGAATCTAAAGCATGGTTCGGTGAGTGTTGGTAAAAGAAACTCATTGTGTATTTATAATGGTTTAAATTGTGGTGTTTGATTGTTTGGAATTGTGATAATGGATTAGGCAAAGATGAGGTGAGATCAAGGGCGTTGACGGAAGAGCATGCCAGAGACAGCTTTGAGAATCTTCTCTTTAGCGTTTGTCGATTCAGAGAACTCACAGGCTCTTACCCGCAGAACATAACGGTGAAAGCCTTTTGCTTTTACTAAATTTCTCCATCTTTTGTTTTAAGTGAAAGGCTATACTACATTCTTGTGAGGCTAATGTAACATTTGATGCTTGGATCAGGTGGTTAGCTATGATTTTAAGGAGGAGAGATTTGCGCATTTGCATCGTTCAGCAATGGGGTTTCCTGAATCAAGGTTCTTCTACTTAGGAACACCGGCTTCTCTTTCATCGAAAGAAGGCGCTGTCAAAGGGGAGGCTATGGTTAGAGCTCAGTTTCAACAAGACCCGTACGGTTGTGTTGGTTCCCTTTGGCGTAAGAAGCTGAAGCGCGACCCTTTCCACCGGACTATACCTTACCCTAATGGTTGCCCTGAAATTAGAGGATTGTTCAGGTATTGTGGTTCAGCTCCTTTCCCTGGCTCTCTCCCATGGGATTGATTTGTATTAAGACCCTTTACTAGACTTGCTTACAGGAACAGATACTTCATCAAGAGTTTTGTCGAAACTGGTGTTTATTTCTGTTCCTTGAACTGTATTTAAATTTTGTATCGGGTATAAATCATGAGATTTCATACAGATAAAAGACCACTATATATTAACTTTTTATTGATAAAGAAAGAAAGGGGTTTTCATCATTCATGTTCAATCAAAGAAAACAAGAACACAAATGAAAAAGAAAAGAATGGTAAAGAGTAGCTGTTATTACTAAAGCAACAGCAAAAGGGATGTTCTGTCTCAAAACGGTTTGTTGGTCTGATTGTTGGGTTTGGAGGAAGAAGATGATGACGACTTCCTGGTTTTCGCAAAGTCAACCAGGTCTTTGAAAAGGATATCCTCTGTTTTCTCCTCTTTCCTTGGTGGTGTAGCAGCAGCAGAAGCGGTTGGATTCAGTGAGAGATTCCGCGATTGTGCCATGAGATCCTCGTAAGAGGAATCAGAGCCACTGCTTGAGTGTTGAGGAACATTGTGATGCTTCGTATACTCTTGCCTCGGGGTGGTTCTAACAGACATTGGTGGTGGAAAACTCCTGGTTGCTTCAGGTTCCCATGGAGCACGAGGCAATTGCTCGGTTTGATCATAAACTGGTTTGGTGTACAAAGCTTGCTCAGGTGATTTGCTCTGTGGAACTGGATCATCGAAAACAGGAGCATAAGAGTCTATGTTTGATGAATGAGAAGTATTTGGAGACTTCACATTCTCCGAGGTTCCTCCTTGAGGTTTGTAGACATCACCACTGAGGAAGTCCATAGAACCACCACCAGAGTCAACATGTACTGGCCTCACTGTAGATGGTGGAGGAGCAAGAATAGGGTTGAATTTCCCTTGTCCAGTCCCTCGTGCACTCTCTCTTTTCGACCTGTGAATATGAATTTGGATGAATTGTGCAGTCCTCCAAGTCTATGGATTCAACTAAGATGAACAAGTATTGTGAACTCTACCTGTGAGCTAGCTGAGAAAAATCATCATCTGACTCATCATCATCGTCATGGTTGATGCTAACAAGCGGTATTGGAGAGGGAGCTGTTGCAGGAACAGAGTTTCCCTTTGCCTTATCATCATGTTGCTGAAGAACACGCTGTAGATTGTCGTTTAAGGCCAATCCTTGACACAAAAGTTCCTCATCTCTGCAAACAAGGATGGAGTCTCTCTCACCATTTAAAGATTCTATCAAAGTAAGCAAAGAAAAGGAGGGTGAAGGAGAAAGCAAATAAATCCTTACGATGTAGTGTTGACTAGAGTCATTACTCGTCTTTGATAAGTACGGCATTGCTCTACCAAGTCAACTATAAGTTCTTCCTTTATACCCTGTCATAACATCAAGAGTAGCGAGTCTTTCAAATCAGATCAAACAAAAGAGACACTAAATCTAATCATGTAAGTATCCTACCTCGGGATGGCTTGGATCAAGAGCCCCAAGCATGTCCATCAAAATATCAACTGATCCCTGAGCACTTTGAATCTCTTCCACGCTAAAAAGAGATACTTGAGTCAATAACATGCTTGACAACAAGGCATACATGTTTATCCATTACACAGGTCTATGAGAATATTGAGCAGAAAATTCTACAAGGGAGAGTGTACCTGAGAGCAGAAGCATCATCACTTTGCAAAGAAGCCTGAATAGCAGCATCTTCATCTGATGCAACGGCGTGGGCAATAATAGGCTGAGTCTGAGGTGGAGTAAAGAACGGTACACTGCTCTCGGTTCGAGGTGGGAATTCAATTCCAGCAGACTACACGTTTCGACCGTTTAACAAAACTTTGATACATAATAACAGAGTTGTGTATACACATAAAAAGGCTTAAACTATACCCTGAGTTCATTGAAAGCATTGTAATACTGAGGGAATCTCCCGCCGCTTCCACCAAAAGCTTCTTGCCATGTATCTAATAAACTAAGTATCTTCTCCCTTACACTCAGGTCAGGCTGCATTACAGCAAAATTCCATCGTAAGCGAAATTGATAACAAAATCAAAGCAAGCTAGAGGCGGTAACTAGGAACCTTTTTCTTTACTATCTTGACCATATCAGGCAAAATATCACGGTCTACGATAAGCTGGTACACGCTCTCGCCGCAATTCTTACTCAGAGTCTCCAATGCCTTAAACCAAAAAAAATCCCCGGGCCATTCACGAACAAGAAGATCAGTATACTAAAACACAAAGTATCGACTAATACGTAAAACTAAACAAAGCACTTACATAAAGAGCAAGAATCTGCACTTTAGAGTTTTTACTTCCCAACCGTTTCTTGAGCACCTTCACTGCTTCTTTTGCTTGACTACAGAAACAAAAAAAAACAAGTTAAAAACTTTAAGCATCCTATATATCCTTAACACAATCAGATGCTAAGTAACTCGAATACGATGTTACCTTGGATCCATATTGATAACATCACATAGTTCAATGTTGATAGCCCAATCTGGACCAATCAGCATATCATTTGTAGCTCTCTCAGCACAAGCAGCCGCGTTATTTGCCATTAATAAGTTTATCTTTTGTCAATTCAAAATCCTAAAGCTTCCAAGTTTCCTACAAAACACAGGTTTGAAACAACACAAGTCTTCACAACCTCTTAAACTCAAGATACAACAAACATCTATTACATAATATTTTATTCATAAAAAAACCTGTAAATCACACAAATCACAAACCCAGCTTGTAAATACATCAAATCACTAAGCCAGATCACAAAGGGAATCAACAATTTTTCCAAAGTATGAATCTAATTCAGGCAAGAGACATGAAACCACTAGATCTGTAGAACAAGGAAGAGAAAGGAATTAACACACATCATAAAACAGAGCTTAACTTTACCTGTCTGAAGTCTATAGACCAAAGCGAAGATTTGTGGGTATGAAGATCGAGAGACGATGTAGAAAATTCTGTCGGAAAAATCTAAACTTTATAACTAATATCCGATGACGATCGGCGTTTTTTTGGTGTGAATCAAGCCGTCCATGAAATCTGAATTGCGACTTCTTTGTTTTTGCGAAACTCTGTTTTTGGGGCTTTTGTCTCATTAATATGCTAAAGTCACAGTCGGTGACGTATTATTAAAAATAGCTTAATTATTGTTTTCGTGCAATAAAATAAAGTTTAGGTCGAAAGTAATGATCATTAGCAAATCGATTTCATTGTTGACTTTTCTATCATCGTAATACAAATCGCTGTTAGGATAAAACGCGTTTCCAAAAAACGGAAGACACGCGTTTGGACAAGAAAAGCCACTCCTAACCAAAAGGAGACGGGCCCGATTAAGGGACCGTCCAATGTCTAATGGCCCTTGTTAGCTGGAATTGCTGGGAATAGGCGTGTCGACGACCCCAGTAATTCCGAGGCCGAGTTAATGCGTAAAAAACATTATCCTGAGCTTTTGTTCTTGATGGAAACAAAAAACAAAAGAGATGTGTTGGTGGATTTACAAGAATATTTGGGTTATGATAGAGTGTATACGGTGGAACACGAAGGTTTGAGTGGGGGTTTGGCTTTATTCGGAAGGGAAGTGTGGAGGTGAAGTTTTTGTTTGTTAACAAGAACCTTCTAGATCTTCATGTATCTTTTGGCAATTATAAACACATGTCTCTTGTGTTTATGGAGAGCCAAACCAAAAGTTTAGACATTTGGTGTGGGAACGGATCACAAGGATAGGAGTAAATAGGAAAGAGAACTGGTGTATGGTGGGGGATTTCAATGCCATACTTCATAATGGTGAAAAGCTAGGTGGCCCTAGTAGATCGATGCTTTCTTCTCGGATTTCTCGGAGATGATAAAAGCTTGTGAGATGGAGGAATTGTCTTCGATAGGAAATGGTTTCACTTGGGGTGGCAAAAGAGGAGATCATTGGATTCAATGCAAGCTTGATAGATGCTTTGGGAATAAGAGTTGGAGAAGAAGCTTTCCAAATGCTAACCGGACTTTTTGGAGAAAAGAGGATCAGATCATAGACCTGTCATGGTTAGGTTAGCTGCTAGTAACGAAGCTTATAAGGGAAGTTTCAGGTTTGACAAAAGATTCCTTGATAAACCTCTTGTGAGAGAAGCTATTGATAATGCTTGGAAGTATCATTGTCCTGATCTTTATAACTCTGTTTCTGATCGGATTAGAAGATGCAGAAAAGCATTAAGTAAATGGAAGATGCGAATCAAGTACACTCGGGGACAAGATTCTAGTTATTGAAAAAGATTTAGAAGTTGAAGAATCAACAGCTTGTCCTGATCTTAAGCGTACCTTCTATCTCAAGAAAGAGCTCATTCAAGCCTACAAAGAGGAAGAGAATTACTGGAAGCAAAAGAGTAGAGATAAATGGCTAAATGAAGGAGATCTCAATACGAAATTCTTCCATGCTTCATCAAAGTAAATAGAAGCAAGAAGAGAATAGAAAAGATAATGGATGAGAAGGGGTTACTCCAAAAACCGATCTCGCTAAAGGAGAAGTAGCCACGAGGTACTTCCAAAAGCTTTTCACATCTTCGATCCAAATAGGTTCCAAGATTTGTTCTCTAATTTTGAACCAAGAGTGGTGAAGAGATGAACGCGGACCCGACTAAACTCGTCTGCGGAGGAGGTTAGGGAAGTAGTCTTCTCTATTAGACCATCACCGCTCTGGTCCCGATGGCATGACTGGAGTCTTCTTCCAAAAGTATTGGAAAATCATTGGGGATCAAGTTACGACAGAAGTGCATAAATTCTTTGAATCTGGGTATTTTCCTAAGGAGTGGAACTATACACATTTATGCCTTATTCCCAAGATAGTGGATCCTGTGTTGATGGCGGATCTCAGACCGATCAGCCTTTGCTCTGTCTTGTATAAGATAGTGTCAAAGATCATAGCAACCAGACTGAAACCACTGCTGCCGAAGATAGTATCCCCTACTCAATCAGCTTTTGTCCCTGAAAGGTTGATATCTGATAACATTTTGATAGCCCATGAAGTGGTGCATGGATTGAGAACTCATGACAGCGTTAGTAAGGACTTCATGGCTATAAAAACAGACATGTCAAAAGCGTATGACAGAGTTGAGTGGAGCTACTTAAGAGCATTGCTAATGGGACTGGGATTTCAGTATAAATGGGTTGATTGGATCATGTTTTGTGTGACTTCAGTTTCCTTTTCTGTCCTCATCAATGACCAACCGTATGGCTTAATTAAACCAGAGAGGGGTTTAAGACAAGGAGATCCGGTCTCTCCTTTTCTCTTCGTCCTTTGCACTGAAGGGCTAACCCACCTCTTGAACGAGTCGAAGTTGAAGGGAAGATTGAAGGAATCAAGTTTAGTGAGTCCGGGCCATCTATTCATCATCTTCTCTTCGCTGATGACAGTTTATTTATGTGTAAAGCTACCAAGCAGCAAGCAGAAGTTCTTCAAGGTATCCTAGGCCTCTACGGTGAAGCTACAGGACAAGTGATTAACTTGAACAAGTCTTCTATCACTTTTGGTGCAAAGATTGAAGAGGGGATTTGCAATGAAATCAAACTCATTACTGGCATAAGTAAAGATGGTGGGGCGGGTACTTATTTAGGACTGCCTGAATGTTTTAGCAAGTCTAAGACAGAGATGTTAGCGTACATTGGAGAGAGATTGAGCTCTAGACTCTCGGGGTGGTTTGCTAGATCTTTATCTCAAGGAGGTAAGGAAGTTCTCCTCAAAGCAGTGGCTATGGCAATGCCAGTTTATGCTATGAGTTGCTTCAGAATCCCTAAGGCTACATGCAAAAAGATTACTACTGCGATGTCTAACTTTTGGTGGAACTCTGTTGAACAAAAAAGGAAGGTCCATTGGATAGCAATGGAAATTTTGTGCTTGTCAAAAGACCAGGGAGGGTTGGGGTTCAGGGATATTGAGTGTTTCAATCAGGCTCTTTTGGCAAAACAAGCCTGGAGAACACTACAAGACCCTACCAACTTATGTGCAAGGTTTTTAAAAAGTAGGTACTTTGATCAAGGTGAATTCTTGCATGCTGAATTGGGTAGGAGACCTTCTTTTGGTTGGAGAAGCTTACTCCATGGGAGAGATCTCCTCACAAAAGGCCTTAAGAAAATGATTGGGAATGGTCAAGATACTAGGGTATGGACTGAGACGTGGCTGTATGACCAGGTTAGAAGAAGACCGCCGTTGATGATGCATCCCCTAATTGATCTCAACCTCAAAGTGAGTGACCTGATTGATTATCAAACTCGCAATTGGGATAGGGATAAACTGGTGGAAAATTTTTTTCCGGACGATATAACTCTGATCATGAGAGATAAGCCTGCGGTTGATAGTGATGATTTCTGGGTATGGCAACATAACAGGAGTGGTGATTACACGGTTAAGTCTGGTTATTGGTTTGCTTGCCAAGTGCATAAGAAGCTGATCATTGAGGAAGCGACGGTCAGACCTTCGTTACTTGAACTGAAGACTAGGGTGTGGAAAGTACAAACCTCTCCAAAGATAAAGTCATTTTTGTGGAGAGCTCTTAATCAAGCTATACCTGCGGCTGAACTCATTGCTTCTCGGGGGATGAAAGTGGATCAGAGATGTCAAGCTTGTGGCTTTGAAGGAGAATCTATTAATCACCTTTTATTCTCCTGTCCTTTAGCTAGGCAAGTGTGGGCGGTTTCTTTTCCTCCTATGCCAGGACAAGGCTTCCACGAAACCTCTATCTACGCCAACTTGTTTTATTTACTCTCTTTGAGGAACAGGTTAGAGATACCAAAGGAGATGAGTAGGGTGTGGCCTTGGGTGATATGGTATCTATGGAAGAACATAAATGGATTGGTCTTTGAAGGTAAAAGGTTTAATCCTTGTGAAACCTCCTCAAAGATTAAGACTGAAGCTAACTTATGGTTTGAAGCTCGAGTCAAATAAAAAGGAAAGTGATGTGGCTAATAGTGAGAAGGTAGAAGTCATGAAAAAGTGGAGAAGACCCCCTGATCAGTGGTTAAAATGTAATATTGGTCTTGCCCGGCATCAAGATAAGAAGATCGTGGGTGTGTCTTGGGTTGTGAGAGACTACAATGGCGAACGTTGTTGCGTAGTAGAAGGGCTTTTACCCAAATAATTTCCTTGCAAGAAGCCCAAATCCAAGGTATTGTGTGGGTGGCAGAGAGTATGTGTAGTCATAGATTTGACTTTGTTATTTTTGAGCTTGAGGATAAGAAGCAGTGGGAGCCATAAAAAAAACCAAAAGCTTGGCCTTCTTTTAGATCTATCACGACGGAAATCCTTATGGACTTTGACAAAATGAGGAAATGGAGATGTGGAGTTGTGAGCCGGAGGGCTAATAGGGGTGCTTCTCATATTGCTAAGAGTGTGGTTCAAGAAAACAGGTTACAATCGTATGTGCAGGTAGGTTACCCTAATTGGTTAGAGCACATTTTTGAAGAGGATTCTAGAAGGCCTTGATTTTTGTTGCTTAGTGCTCCAGCTCAGAATGGTAAAAATTTGTATATGTCCTTTTGAGTCTGGTTTTTTCTAGTGTTTAGGGGAGATTGGGTACGAATGTGTACTCTCCTTTTGGTTATAACCGAACCGGTTTATTTTTTCCTGAATGGATTCACCAGACGACAAAAAAAACAAAACAAATATTCTCTCACAAAAGTCCATAGTCGGGGCCCACATTGGTATCATCAGCTTTCTCTTTCAACAAAAAAAAAAACAAACTCTCCTTTTAAGGCAAAAATTAAGCTTTTCTTAAAAGTAATAATAACATAACTGTACACTAATAAGATTCAAAAATCCCAGAACTGAAGAAACAAATCAATTTGCACATTAAACTCTATTTACAATAAACTGTATAGTATGTGCTTATTACAAAAACCAAAACTTTAGTGGGTATTAATAAGAAAAGTTGTCATCTTTGTGACTTTGTGGAAAGACTCTGTTTTAGTCTCGTGAATGTAAACTCCATAGGAAAGACAAGCAGCCACTGTTTTCATCTCTGCTTTCGAATCAGAAAAACAAACCAAAACGTTTCAATAATCAGAATTTCAGAGTAATATTATGCATATATGAACAAAAAAGATGTAAACTTTATTAATATTTATTACCTTGAGCTGCTTCTGTTCTTATTACTACTGTTGCTACCACTACTTCCGCTTCTCTTCGTGCTTCTACTTCCTGTCGAATCAGACAATATGTTCCACCACTCTTTATCCTCTGTTGCTTTCACTGTCTCTTCAGAGATCGAAGGTCTTGGTGAAACCTTAGAATGAGGAAAATCCATCTTCTTCGTCTTCTTCTTCGATGCATCTTTCTTAGATCCTAAACTAACAGGAAACATCATTTTAAGAAGAAACCCACCATTATTTACTCCACTGTTACGACTATAATCAACCCATTTCTCATTTTTCGTCTTCTTTTTCGGCTTAATCGCTCTCTTAGGCATTTCATCGAACATCTTATAGTCATTATCTTCGTTTCCTTTAACTTCGACGAGATCCTTCAACGAAAGCTCGTAACACGACTCGGGCATCTTACTAACCATATCCATAAGCTCTTTTTGGCCACGAGCGATGGCTTGAGCTTTTGATTCCGGCGAAAGACTCCGGTAATCTCCTTGCCGGCGACGAGGACTCCTCGCCGGAGTTGTTGTTGTTGTTGTCCACAGTGTAGGCGAAGAGACGCCGGAATCTGAGTAATCATTGGTGTGTATACTTGGGAAAGACAAACGGGTATTGTCTGATTTAGAGGAAGGATCTAACATGGTGATTTTACAAGAACGAGACATAGAGAAAGTTCTGTTTCAGAAAATAAAAAGAAAGATATCTTCCTTGACCTATTATGTAGCAATGAATATATGAGAGTTTTGAGAGAAATAAAAGTAAAGTTTAGTTTTTTTTTTGTTACTATATCTTTAATTTGAATGTCACGTTGTTCTCAAAGTGGGTTAAATAGTAATTAATTTTTGTGGAAGTTGTTGCTATTAATTTGGGATTAATATGATTTTTATGATCGTAACGGGATATTTGAAGAAGGCTCAAGGGGTTAGGATTCTCAAAAGTCAAGCTCTTCTAGATTATCTTATTTTTTTATTTGTTTTAAAAAATAATACTTCTAGATCATATTTCTCAAAAAAAGTCTACAATGGCCACGTAATTGTATTTGTTAGTGTGAAAACTACAAAATTTAGAGATAGATATATATATATATATATATAAAAACTTGAAAACAAAGTATTTAAGTTATAGCTTAGTTAATCTCTATGATTACAAAACAATTGTCACGAGTTCACGACAACAAAATAAAAGTATACACTATTCGTGATATTTCTATCTTTCAACTTTTTCACGAGCGTTTTTTTTTTTTTTTTCATCATAACCTAGTGTCTAAGTAGTTCTCTCCTAACTGAGAGCGGCGAGGTTCGAACCCCGGATTATGCGATTAGATGCAGAAGTGACTACCGTTGGGTCACTTTCAGGAGCGTTGGCCGTTGTAATATTTAGCATTTTAATGCATCTTAAAAGCATAATCAATAATAAAGTGTTTCATTTTTTTTTTTTACAATTAATAAAGTGTTTCATTTGTTTATCAAATAAGCTTTGTTCGTTTTATATGAGTATGACTGTATTTTTTGTTTCCATTATGATCTTATGAAAGTGGACAGGCTCAATTGAAAATTGGGCCATAAGCCCACAGCCCAAAACAAATTTTTAAAAGCTCTTAAAAAGTGTTTAAAACTATGGACTTGTTCATATAATGCAATAGAAGCTATGTTACTAGGAATCAGAATTAGAGTTAATTTAATTAGGTCCCTACTACTACTACTGATGATGGGTCTATTCAAGGCCTAACCATACATCTAAAGTTAGGTCCAAGAAAAGCTTTATTTGTTAGGTTTTGATATTGCCCATTAGGGGTGGGCATTCGGGTATTCGGGTCGGGTTCGGGTAGGAACCGATCGGGTCCGGGTATTTCGGGTAGGGAGATTTAGGACCCGTATGGGTATTTTGAGTTTTTCGGTTCGGGTTCGGGTAGGAACCGTTCGGGTCCGGGTCTTCGGGTATGAAATATTTGAACCCGGAAAATACCCGAAAAATCGGGTACCCGTTCGGTTCGGGTATTTTTCCGTTATTTTCGGTTATTTTTCGGATATTTTCGGGTATTTTTCGGATATTTTCGGGTATTTTTCGGATATTTTCGGATATTTCGGATATTTTCGGATATATGGGTACTATAAACATATGAAATATAATAAAGTTTCGGGTATTCGGGTACCCGTTCGGGTATCGGGTCGGTTCGGGTATTACCCGATACCCACGGGTACCAAATTTGAAATAACTTTCGGGTAAATGTCTAATACCCGTACCCGAACCGAACCGAAACTTTCGGGTCGGTTCCGGTTCGGGTATCGGGTATCGGGTAATTTGCCCACCCCTATTGCCCATGAATGAATCTAAATTTGAGAAACTACCAAATCGTTTTTCTGGTGATTGTTGTGTAATCTTTAAACCAAACTAAAAATGGAAATATTTTCGACGTGGTGCCAAAAGTAATAAAAGAGTGTTGTTTAGTTCACGGACGTCATGACAAATTCAAAAGATGAAAAATGAGACGCAAGTAGGTGACAAATACATATATATTGATATAGTTGGAGGATAAAGATCAAAAACGCAATTAAACACAATAGTAATAGTTTGGTTTGGTTGTTGAAATTTCTTTTAATGATTTGCTGACTTTGTAAACAATGTAATGCAGCTAGCTTTTCTAAGTATTAATTGTTTGCTTGTGAAATAGTAGTATTTTGTCCACTATAATTAACGGAGAAAATAAACTAAAATTTCCAAAAAAAAAAAGTGTGGAATTTAATAAATTGTAAACATTTAAATCAAATTGCAAGCGCGGACAAAGTTCTGGTTTGCGCTTGATGGCAACAAATTCTTGGCATGATGCATGCTGATTAGGATTGAAGGCATTTGAAAACATGATTCAGTTTTCTTGCGACGTTTAGGACGTACGTAGAAGAGATGTTGAGGTATATTTTAGATTCTGTGTTTATGCAGGGCTCTGTTTGTGGATAAAGTGGATTAGATTAAAAGAGGTGGTCTCATGCGGTGTTGTTTTTTTAAAATTTTGTGGGTCGGCAATGTAACAAACTAAACCGAAAATACGTAAATGTCTATAAGTTAGTACCAAATAAAACTGTAAAAGAAAACAAACTGTGTTTAAATCAATGGTCGCACGAACATACTTTGAAAGTTATGCCATATACGGATGGCTTTATTTAAACGATAGATAGTGGCAAATTAAAACAAATGATACGCAACAGTTTTAATCATTGTCAAGTTCCTTCCTATGCCGGGATTTGAACCAAGGCGATGCCTGAAGAATTCTCGGCCACCTCGCTAATCCCAACAACGCTGAAGGGGCCGGACTGTGAAGTGAAGATGGGGGTCGTGAGAACATGGAAGACGTAGACACCTCCCCGTAGTTGTTCAAGGGCGGGTGGGGGGATACTGCCGTGAGTTTTGAGTACCTATGAAGTGAAGCTATAGATTAACAATGTTTGCAGCTATATATTAAAGGTATAAGTTGCCTTATTAATTCATGAATACCTCGTGAGTGGCCAAGCTAGGTGCCTTGTGTTTAATTAGGCCAAGAATGTCTTTGGCGCCCACACTAAAGACAGCGTAGTTCTGGCCATCATCTACCAGCATCTCAACTTGGTACCTTTGTTTTTTTTTTTTGCGATTGTCAAGGTAATTAAAGAACTGGATTTCAACTTTTTAATCGAACAGACTTGTCACTTACCTCACAATACAGCGCGGGCGTGTATGGGTGCAGGCCTGATGCGACGAAGAGCAGTGCAGCGGTTGCTCGCACTCGCTACAGCCGAAAGTAAACCAGCCATCGGGGTAGATGATGTCCACAATCCGAGCTTTGCAACCTAAAAGTGGTTCCCGGGAATATAGTGGAGAAGGTATTATTGCCTTTTTTCTCGAAAAAGGTTCGGTTTAATATTTTTTCCGGCCCGCGACCGACCTTGCCTTCCGTATTGGTGAGGAACGCATTGAGATCACCAATGGTAGATACCTGAGACGCGTTAACCGTTGCTCCAACATCGAGTTGTGACAGGTTATGCATTTGGCTAGAGACTAATCTGTAAACAGAAGATCATATATGTTAGTAACATGCTGCTCCCCACCAAGGCTGCATTGGAGGTCCTTACGTTTTTGTAATATGTGTCAACGGTGGGAGCTCGTCAGCGAAATAAAACCGTGTGCCAATGGTCGAGAGTAGACACAAACTACCTACATAACGCGAACCGATTCAGTATTTTAAATAAAAGGAGTAGATGACGGTTAACCGATTTTCAAAACCTCCAATCCTCTTTGGATTGAGACTTGTGAAAAACATTGCACGACGCATTTTTTCAGGTGAACTTAGGAGACGCCTGAATACCGATGCCGCATTGTCCAATAAGGCTAACTCCACTTCGGCCTCCCTGAATTCAATGTGAGAAACCATCTTTAATGTGTTATTATAACTGTGATGAGAAAGTTTTAAGGCGATGTTAAGCCTCACCCAGGAATGTGCAGGCGGAGAAGAACTGGTGCAATCACGCCTGCGCTGTTGAGGCCATAACTTTTGACTAACTTTATGATACCAAACACATCTGCCATTGAACGATATTCTAAGCTAAGGCACTTGCTCTAGGCATGTTGCCAAGTTGTTTTGTGTTTTTGTGTAATACATGGTGACCTGAATACCTACCTGGTAGTTCAAGGTTGGTGTCTGCAAGCATGTGGAGTTGATCGTAGGTGCGGACCATGAATTGCTGCGACGGGATGTCGGAGGAACTATCCTTAACAGGTTCAAGAATTGTCTGTTCCAGGAAGCGGATAACATAGGGATGCTCCGTTGTCTTGTACATGGTAGGACATTTTGCAACTTCAAAGTTGGAAAAGTTATAAACTGTGTTTTCTTCCAACAGCGTGAAAAAGCTAGCTTCTTGCGGGGCTGGAAGCAGCCCATTAATCATCGAACCCTGCGTGCGTTTGTCGGTTAAAAGAAGTAAGTTAGTTTATGATCTGCATATGAAATACACATACAATTCAATATACATAAAGGAGCGGTATAAACTACGCAAGTACCATGCAATCCACAAAAGTCAGGGTGGTTCCTCTGAAAGGGCGGCAGCTTGGAAAAGTTTCGGACGGCCAAAACCTGAGCAATCTAGCGCGGAGCGTCTGTGAGGTTTTACCCAGAAGCAAGGTATCAAATGTGGACTGTTCAGTGTTTGTTTGTAAAGCGGTCTGAAACGGGGTACCCATTGGACCAGTAGGTGTGTATGCTTAATCTATGATAGAAAGAGGGTTGATTTGGTGTTTATGATTCGCAGCTCGATTTGCTGTGATTTATAGCGGCTGCGATTACACGGCGGTTTCATTTGCCTGGGAATAGAGAGGGTTGATTGGGATTTAATTTTAGAAGTGTTTTGTTTAAATGTGTTATTCAATTTCATCTACAAGGGGCGTAACCGAAGATAGTTAGAGGAAGAGTTTTTTAGCATCAATTGCAAGCGCGTGTTCATGAGATCCAATGACAGAAGAGAAGCTTCGAGGAAGATGATATGTGTGTAATTAAGTCTGCATATTTCCATAACAGGCCTGCAACCCGGTTAATTTCTTTGTGGGCCTGTTTAAAATACTAAAAATTTTGTTTCTTTTGTGCTTAAGTTCTAAGGGGGAGTATGTGGTCAACGTGCGAATTTAACGGGCCAGTATGGGCCTGCCCGTCGAATTGCGAACAAATCTCAAAATTTTAATATCCTTTTTTTTGTGGTTTCTTCTATTGGAGACAAATATGACAGAGTAAACAACAACTCAACAATTTGTTCACGCGGCCGGCTACTAACGCACCGATATGATACGACGGTCCATCCACAGTCTCAATCGACTTGGGATCTTGCAATTTACCACCATGACTACCCCCAGCGGCCGAGCATGCGCCATTAGAGGGGTCTGATTGTTGTATTGAAGAGTGTTGTGTGGCCGCCGGTCTATCACTCCGCTCCTGCTAGACGAAAACAAATACAAACCCGTGAGGCTACTTTATTTCGAATTGGTTAGTCAGCTATTTAGAAGACGTTGTTGATCTCCATCCCCATCTGCATAAAAACTACAAAGCCCCACCTGTCAATACCGGCAAGCCGACAAATGCTTCCGAAAAAACAATGTTGGCTACCGATGGAGCGATGCGCCGGACCGGTTCATGTTCAACACTTTTAGGCCGCCGGGAGCCGTTACTTTTGATAGCGCGACGTATAGCCGGCCATGTGTAAAGACGAGGTACAGACGAGTTAGGCAAATACAACGCCACGCGATTCAATGTTTGGCCTTGACTCTTGTTAATTGTCATGGCATAACAGACTCGCACCGGGAACTGGCGTCTTCTAAGAGTGAATGGATGGTCCGATTCCGCGGGTGAGAGCACAATTTTTGGTATGAGGACTGTTTTAGGCTCGCCCGAGAAGTTTAAAAGCTCAGCTTTAATAACTCTGTCTCCCAAGTGGCTTACTATAAGGCGAGTTCCATTGCATAAACCTTCGTCCTGATCTAGATTGCGTATTAGCATAATAGGTACCCCTACCTTAAGACTGATTCTATGCGCTGGAATCCCCGGATATTCAAGAGAGTTAAGATATTCCACCGGGTACGATAATTCAAACTCCCCTGAATTTCTTTCGTCCTCCGCGAACGTATCACAATTGTAATATTCATGCTCAGGGCCTGGTATTTTTGAAAGCAAGTGTGTGTTAATCTCATCCACGGTAATGTTCCTGGGAGTCAATATAGCCGTCTCTTGGATCTTTCTCCTATCTAGATATTCAACTACGAAGTCAGGGAAAACCGAGTTGCATAGAATCTCAAGCGGGTCGGATGTTACAGGCAGTAGCAGCGCCTCATTGATCAGAATGGGAACCTCCGCGGTATCTGAAACACTCCCTCGTTCTTGTGAGCACTCAGCTGTACCGTCACCGACCTCTAGAAGCCACTTAGCAAACGCTTTCTCCTCGTGTAGAACGCGCATATTCTGTGACAGAACTTTAACATCACATTCCTGCCAAAGAGGTGAATGATTTACAGCTGCATTAACCGTTTCTTGTCGTGTCCCCAACGGTATAACAGGCAGTATTTGGCGGAAGTCACCACCCAAAAGCACAGTCTTACCACCAAAAGGTTTATCCATTGCGTCTGGGTTAGACAATGATAGAATGTCTCTTAGAGTTCGATCCACAGCCTCAACAGCATGGCGATGAGCCATTGGGACTTCATCCCAAATAATTAAGTCGGCGAGGGAGAGATAATTTGCAAGTATGGTTCCGCTCTTAACTTCGCAGAAAGTATCGGGGAAAAGTTTCAACGAAATCTTAAAACGTGAATGCGCCGTCCGTCCACCAGGGAGAAGCAATGCCGCAATAGCTGACGACGCAACGGGTATTATTTTTTTCCCAGCGGCACGCAAACCAGCAATTATAGTTTTGTATAAGTACGTTTTTCCGTGCCGCCGGCTCCGTAGACAAAGAATAGGCGCCCTTGATTTCCGAGGACTGAACCTAAAACGTCATCGTATATAGCCTTTTGGTCTTTGTTGAGCTGAGGAAACAGGCGTTCATGGAGCTTTCTTTCGTCACTGATGTTACAGAGGTATTGTTTTGCAATTTGTTCGTTTTTCAGATCGTCCATAACACTTTGGCTGGGCAATGGCATTCCTGTGAACTGAATTAGTGACGCTTCATGTTTTTGCAGGAGACGCTCAATTTCTATTAATGTGTAATTTTGGAGCTCCTCGTCTGTTAGTTCTAGCATTGGGAAGCGAAGCAAACGTCTTTGGTGGTTCAACATATCCTCAGCCATAAACCTCCAATTTCTCTGCCATAAACTGCAAGGGTCGGAGACGTGACAGTAAATGAGTATTAAGACAAACATGCGGCGAAGACATTTAGGCATACAAAAGCGTGCGGATTCGTTAAGTGTATCGTGCCACTCTTTGTCACCGTTTAGCAATCCTCTAGCCAAGCAAGCGGCTTGGAAAGTTTCGTACCTAATACCGTCCCAAGTATACAGATCATCGTAGCTTGTAGGGCCTTTAACAAAGCTTATTAAGAGCCGCAGGTAATACTTGTCACCAGCATGCGGATGTATATTGACAAGCCTCCCAATGGTGCCTTTCTGTTTGCGTGGAGAGTAGACCTTATTAGAACTATCCCAGACATACATGGTTAGCATCTCTATGTATTTCAGCTGCCTTGGTTCTTCGTATAATCTATTCATCTCAAACCATTCAGTAAGCATTGTTCTCCCATGATTATAACGTGACTCAACGTTCTCCAAATGTTCATCCTCATTAAACACTATGATCTCTTCACCAGGTAAATGAACTGGGAACTTTTGGACGGCTGGAGAGTTGTGGTGCACGTCAAACGAAAAAATTCTCCACATGGATTCACAGGCGGACAGGTAACGACCCTCTAGGTAGTCATTTATTTCATTTCTGGGATTCTCAAATTCGATGGTCTGTTGGCGATCAAGTTTATTGTTGTCCATGCTGATCACAAACGTGGCTCTGTCCACACCTTTGGTGATATATTTGAAAAGATATTTAATCGCCGTGGACTTGTGGCACCACTCGACGTTGACATGGGCCTTATACTTTTTTAAAATCTGCAAGTTGTGAGGAACAACGTAAGAATTGTCTAAGTTTACATTTCCTTTTTTCACAAAATGCGCAGTTTGCCGACGTCTATACAAAACGTAACCAGATTCGTGAGCCGCGTGTATGGAACAAATCTGCGTGGAAATTTCTTGCTACACACACCGTTTTCCATACAAGGGGAACCTGGCCTGTCTTCCCCGCATGGACCATGTATCATGTGTTGTTCCACCAAATGGTACCCATCGGGATCCGTCTCTTTGTCTGGCAGCTCTGCGGATATGATTTTGTCAACGTCTGCGCTACTTGGATCTTTGTATCTGTCTCCTAGCCATAGTAGTATGTGAGCATGGGGCAAACCTCTTTTTTGGAACTCGATAGTGTAGACAACTCGCGTAAAACAATTTTTTCTTAGACGTTTACATTTTTTTTGGGCGGCTAATAAATTTTAAATGAGTAGGCGCCGATCAACGAACCTGCTATTGGCCGCGCAAAGAAAACCCCTTTAGCAAAGTCTGACAAAAGCTCGTCTAACATCATCTTGAATACTCTGCATTCAAGGTCAGGACGATCATTTGACTCGTCTTTTCCATACCTTCGCAGGTGATCGGCGATTTGAACCCATTTGGGATTTGTCGTCATCGTGATAAACAATGTAGGATTTCCATACCATCGGCATATAGCCATGGCATCGTGATATTTTTCAGCCATGTACCGCGGACTTCCCGTATATGAGGCAGGTAGTACAACTCTCTTCCCTATTGACTTTGCATTACTATCGCCTTTGATAACCGCGTCTTTAACATTGTTATACAGGTCCGCCCGAATTTTCTTTTGATTGAAACGGAACCAGCGCAGCCTCTCTTGCTCAACAGAAGTGTAAGCATCAACAATATATTGGTGAAGCAGGCGCTTGGAAGTAACAATAGTCATCCCCTCCTTTAACCTAGTTTGAATCTGGTATGCAAAGTATTCCCTCTTTGTGATGTATGACCTCTTCCGAGAGATACCATCAACATTATTAGAGGGGATATTCTCATGGAATCCTGCCTGGCCATAAGGGAAAAGCAAAGGGTACTGCAAAGTCATGTACAGGGGATGGAGGTCACTGATTTGTTGTAAACCGGCTGCCTTATGATGCACAATGACATCCCTGTCCCTAATTTCCTCAGACAGGTCACCAACAAGCAAACCCGCGATCTCGTCAGTCGTAGGCATATCATATTGACGCCCGCGCCTAGGTTGGGCAATAAGCCTTATGCTGAACTCAGGGCAGGCTGCGTGTTCATGAAGATCCCTCGCTTTTCGGAAAATCTTTGCTAGACAGTTGTGGGCGTCAATAGTGGTTATCAGCCCTCGCACTATTTCTTCATCAAGCTCCCCAGCCTTGGTGGTCCTTTGGACACTTGAGATTCTGTTTTTGACCTCATTAGCAGTATCGAAAATGTAAAGCTGATTGAATTTCGGCGGATGGCCCGATTCGGGCAACAACGATCCTATCTCGTGGTAGGTCCGGCCATGTATCCCGAAAGTAAACGGGCCGGCTTTATGCATTATTTTCGTATCGATCTTCGCCCCCATAGAAGTGAAAGCCAGTATAGAATTGTAAGTTCGGATGTTTTGTTGATAGTGTGGAGAAATTCTTAGCAATGTTTTCAGGTATTCAGGGGCCTGGGGTTCTGGCGGGAGTTTAACGCGCCCTTGCTGGCAGCATATACTGAAGACTGGAGTCCTATCACGCCCTTTGGTCCCCTTTTTTTCTTGCGCCCAAACCAGCGCACCGCAGTACGTGCACTCTTGAAGCTCATTCTGTGGCCTCTGCTGCCGTGTAGACGTGCCTGCGTCATGTTTCGGAGTCGCACCTGCAGACACATGGTAAGCTAAAACGGCCAAGGTTAGAACATGATAATATCTAATACGTATGTAATTGAAAAATATGTAACTGTTTCATTGCATGCACCTGTTATTGCTGATGCCTGCCTTCTCGCACTAATAATAGCTTTCCTCATCTGCCTAGATCTACGTTGTTGGGCTGCGAAAAATAAATTGATTTAGCACTGGTACATGATGTATAACATATTCGGCGGCGACTGAACGGTCTAACGTAGGCTACCTCTGCGCTCGCATACCGAACAGTCTGATGTTTGAGGCGCGGTCATAGTTGCTGCAGTTTAGCAATGTGAGCATGTTTAACATTTTAATTAGAGGAAAACGCAGATGTATTGTATCAGATGTATTTTTTGAACCTGCAGGCTGCAACAGCGGAGTGGGAGATCCCTCATGTTTTTTATTGGTAACCTCGTTAACGGGCCGAGGTGGTTTCCTTTTCATGGTAGCTCAATTATCTTCGTTTACGCGATCAGCTCGTCAGCTAATTGATCTGTCCGAAGATAGTTCTACTAAAGCTTCGAAGCTCGATGTTCCAGCCTGTGTGATGGCTAAATAAGGGGAAATAATGTGTGAGTATCAGCTTGGTTTCTCAGGAATACCATGGACTGGTACGCAAAGGGAACTGAAAAGGTGTCGAAAGGTATACAAGTAAAAACAAACGTTACAAGTTTGTTTGATGACACTCTTAGTGAGTGAAGCTGATTTAAATTTAAATTTCTTTATTAAATTTTTTAAAAAATGGTTACTTCGCTAATCTGTTGTAATATATAACGTATTCATATGCGATGTGTAGAAATCTGGTTAAGCCAAAAAAACAAAATAGTTTTACAGATCGGAAAGAACTAATTCGGGAAACTGTTTATTGCAAGGTAAATTTCAAAAACCTTTTGCAATGTACCTAGCTTATGAACCGGGTTAGCTTCCAGCAGCCAAAGTCTGTTTCAAACCGCTGATCACGTTATGCGTCTTTGTGACTTGTTCAGTACATAACAAATTCCAAAACTGGAATGGGCAAACTTTTTTTTTGGCAACAATGTAACACTCAAATAGGGTTGACGGTTCTATACATACATATACATATTTTTAAAAAAATTTGTTACCAATAGGTACATGTTTTATAAACGTTTGAAATTACAACCAAATAAATTGGCTCACCTCACCAAAAAATTGAATTTGAACTTACTAACTTTGAATATCCAAAATAGGTTTGGGAACCGGGTGATCGGTGTTAAAAAATATTTTCGGTTTAGGTGTCTTTTCCGGTTTTTAATTAGCTGTTGTATTAGCTTTAGTAAGAATTTAGGATTTTCCCTACACACCTATTTTTTCGACAATCTAAGATAAAACCATTTAACACTAAAAAATTAAAATGTACCGATTAAACAAAGGTTAAACAATATCAAAGAAATATGTTGGATTTAACTCCTTAACACTAACTAAACCCGAAAAGAAATATCTAATTTTAGCCGCTAAAGTAAATTTGAAAGTATTAACTTTGAATATCTAATTAAGGTTGGGTTACCCGGTTAGTATCCCAAATAAAATATTCGGTTTAGTTGCCGACACCGGTTTACAAAATAGTTCTTTAAAAAGCCCAAAGGAGCGCCATAATTTTGGGAATAGCGGTGATGGTGATGTTTACAGTTAAACACCGGCTTAGTATTCTATATCAGGGGTGGTTTGGTTTGCAAACCTTTTTTTATCCACAACAAATGTACGTCACAGACTAATAATTTATCATTTGTTTGTTAAACTAATAAGAAACTAAATAACCAAATCGCCATTGTTGCGTTCAAAACGTTAACACATTTTAACTATTGAAACAAAGGGCTTTAACGCGAATGTACGCTTCCATAGTATAGCAGTTGGACTTTGAGTTGGACTAACGATTTTTACACGGTTGCTAATTAAGTATCTCAGGACAGAGCAATACATTCTATGGATTCATCAGGATTACCAAAGATAAATCTGGCAACATGGAAATTTAGGTAGGATTTGATTTCAAATTAGGTTCAGCTTACTCAAGCCTAAGTTGACATGTTAACGTAGATAAGAATATTTTGGCCGCACTCTGTTACACAATAAACAAGAAATTTCATACTTGTAAAATCCGAGTAAAGCTGCGAATTGAGCCCTATTACCATAAATTTGGGTTATTCATTTGCGGTTATCTTTTCCGTGTTAATCAGATTTTTTTTTGGTGAGTCAAGGCCGACGATATGCTTTAGTTTCCTTTTTCAGGCCTTTAAAATCGGCAGGGGAGGACATACGTACGTGAAGGAAAAAAAAAAAGTCGCTTGCACCTGTATATTTGCTATTATCAAGTGTAATTGTGGGAGACATGAAATATGTGGGTGGGGAATGAAAAACCTCATTCTATTTTTTTTACTTCTGTTCTCAAGGCCGGCCCAAGAAACAATGTGAACCTTCACCTTAGTGGACCGGAGAAACAGCCCGCCGATGCCGATAAATTTATGTTTTAGCGGAGAGGTAGAAATCAATTTGTATTAGTATTGGGAAGTCAATTTAGTTGTGCGTTGCGAAGCGGACGATGATTTGAAATTTATATCCCCGTTATTTGCGAACGGCGGTTTATTTATTTTAAAAGCAGTAAGGCAAGGAAAAGCGAAGGAAAAAAAAAACGTCAACGAAGTAAAATATAGTAGATAAGCGCTGAAATCGATAGCTAGGAGGTGATTCAAGTGGACTTTGACCTGACGTAACAATCATTGTAAGATGTTATTCACGTGGACGCTTGCGTGCGGACTGACTCCCAGTAGCAGGCGGCGGGACATATGTCTCCTGAACAACCGAGTTGGCCACAGTCTTGGAGGGTTTGCTGCCTGACGCACCACTATCCTGAGGGGGATCGGTGCTGAAAGTCTGTTGGAAAAACAAATAAGTTAGGCTCTAAACAATAAAACAATGTGTGTGGGTATTGGAACAAAAGAGATTCCAGGAAATAACCTCGGGGGGAATGTTGTCGTGGATTGCAGAGACAGTGAAGGTACGATGGCTCGGGGAAAAATTAAACGGGGTGACACGGATGTGAAACGCAAACTCCTTCCCAGCTAGGCTACTAACACAGGCAGGGAGATTGTCGTCAACATTAGCGCCAGCCAAGGCCAAATCGGCAGCACTCTGCTTAGTCATCTTAACCATCTCGCGGTCAAAGACCACAAAAATGGCGCTGTCAGCACCGTCATCTACGCAAAGCTCGACGCGGTACCCGGATAACGAATGCCGAATTTCGGGTAAATAAACGTAGAGAAAAATTCAGCGAACTTCAAATGTTAGATATGACAGACTTAATTATGCCGCTCATGTTTGGTTTTGCACAGCGAGCACAGCTAAGCGAGGTGCGGCCTTATCAAGCTTTTTACTCGCATCCGGTGCATGACACGAAGGACCAGCCATTGTGCGGGAGGACCTCAACAACGCGAGCAAGTACAAATGAAGTCGACCTCTCGTGTCCGCGGGAAACGAAAGAGTAGAACGTCTCATGTCGGCGCGTAAAATAATTAGCTTACCGAATTTCATCGAGAGGGGTATGCTATACTTGCTCGTTTTACTTGCTCGTTTGAGTCGGTGATGAACTTGTTCAATTCCCTGATGGAAACAACTTCCTTCTTCTTGATGCCATCCTTTGTGTCAGTGCACGTGAATGCGGTCGTAATCGGCTCACCGAGACTTGGAACATGCAAATAAACAATGCGCACGGGTAAGAGGAGTCTACACGATAAGCATGTTAAAGGGGAAAATTCCGTAAACGTAGTACCTGGCTGCGAACAACGAAACAGGTTCCAGTGTTGGGTCAAAGGTGAATGTTGTGCCGGGGGTGGAGTTAAGATACAGGTTACCTGCGGCAATTGGACACGGATGTCAGGCTGCAGAATGGTAAATCTCAGGGAAAATGCAAAAGTCCAATAGGTACGTACCTCCAAATAGCTTGGGGTTAACCGTGGTTACAATCATCATGGACTGAGTCCTGTCGCCGCTTTGCAGAAGACCTCTGAACACAGAAGAAGCGTCATCCCACAAGGACAAGTACACAACAACCTGTCTGTTTCCGAACGAGAAAGAGTATAATCATACATATAATGCGCAAGCAATTCAGGGCACCAAACCACATATAACAAAAAGGATATATAACTTACGGTTCGATAAGGAAGCGGACAACGACACGGGTAGTCACCCCAGGTTGTGTCAAGTCAGCTCCCGGACGGACCGGATTTGGCCAACGACGTCCGCAATATGAGACACGAAATGGATATATCAATGAACGCTATCAAATTTTGGAAGATATACACACATATGACCGAAATACAAAGAGACGCTTACCGGAAGTTCAAGGTTTGTGTTAGCGAGACCCTTAAGCGTTTCGAACGTGCGGAGCATAAATTTCACACGCCAATCGGCGGACAATCCACCATCACGTCCTCAATTATTGTCTGGGGGATGAAACGAATGAGGAAAGGATGATCGGTTAGCTTGTAGGTTCTAGCACACCTGGCAACTTCAAAACGTGATACCCTGACTATGGATCCAGTTTTCAAATAGGGGCGGTATTGTTCTGAACGCGCAGCAGTGATGAAACCATGTATAGCGGATTCCTGAAAAACAAAAAAAGATAAGATAACGATGTCGAGGTTGCTAGGTGGACATCTAGAGAAAGGTAGATTTAAGAATATATAAAAAAAATATGCAAACATACCTTCGCGTCAAGCAGGAGGACAGTGATGCCCATGAACTCTCCCTGTTTCTTGATGTTCTTCGAGTCCCAAAAACGCGAATGCGACAAACAATGCTCCGGTCGGATCGACCAAGCCCGAGATCACCGACAGTGTAGCGGTGCCGAGGATTTAGCCGTGGTCATTGTTCGGTCGATGGCAACGCGGCTCGGTCGGCCGCAATTTTGGCGGGAATGTGGTAAGGAACCGGCCGGATGATTTTGGCCGGGAATGTGGTGAATTTATACCGTAATGGGCGAGGAGGAGAAACAACACCTGTAACGCCGCCATCAAAGCTCCGACAGTAAATCGCGTCATTGAATGCATCCCGTAAGAAAACCGCACGCTTAGAAGAGGAAGAGTCACGACGTTTTGGAAAACGAAACAAAGAAGAGTGGGATATGCGGCGAACCTTGCGAAGGAATTGTAACGGAGGAAACCCTACAATTTAGTCCCAAATCAAGGCTGACTAATTCCGGGCTTTAAGGTAAGCCTTTTTCAGTAGGCCCATTTACGGGAACATAACGCATAGGCCACGTGGACAGCTTATGTGAGAGGAGAAACTTGGGCATTATATGTATGATTGTAAACATTTAAATTCATAATTAAGAGAAAGAAAACAAGAGTAGGAGCGATAGATAGATAGATATGAATGACATGTCAAGTCAGACAAGGAGATACATTGCACTTGTTGTCCTTCTAATCCTTTTGTCCTAAAATATATATATCGTTAAAGACACAAACACTTCTTACCTCTCTTCTTACTTTGTACTCTTCACCTATTTTCTTCTTTAATTTCTTCTATGGCGATATGGTTTGCTAGATCGAGAAACCTTGTTACTAGCTTTAGACGGAATCTAGGATTTTCGGATATTCTCATCAAACGAGATTACTACTTTCCTCGTCATGTTTTTAACAATTCGCGGTTAGCTTACACGACGTTTTTGAATTCGGACGCGAGTCTCCGTCACGAGTCTACGGCGGCGGAGAAACAACCTGATTTGGTTCAACGCAGTGACGAGGAAGATGCTCAGGTATCATATATTTAGTTAATATATCTAATTTTCACTTTTTTCTATGATTAATATTTTTGGATAATTCAAAGTATGGGCAGCGATGATTTCTACGTATCAAGGTTACATGTTAGTTTTATATTTACTCCAATTTAATTAGTAGTATAATACTTATCGGTTTAATGGCGTTGGATCCGGTTTAGTTAGATTAATTAATTCGTCATTTTGAATTTTCACTAAATTCAATTTTTTTTGTTATGAAAAACTAATTTATACCAATGATTTGTAAGTCAAAAAACCACTTTTTGACTGTGTGTGTGTGTGTTGGGGCCGGTATGATCCGGTACAGGATTGAAATATCATAAACTTACAAAACAGTTCATAACCACACAAGTCATGGACCATGAAAAAGTGGTCACACCTTACAAAAAAAGTGGGGACCACAAAGTCACACGTATCATATACTACTAGCTAGTGAAATTTCCGTGATTGTGGGTCCTACTGTTTGGTTTTCAGTACACGTGTACGTCTTTGTCATACTCTGTTCTGCGCTGTGTGGACACTATTTTGCACTTAAATGACCCTCGTTATTACCCAACTTTCTTACATTTGCCCCAATATATATATTTTTTTACCTTTTTTCTTACATTTAAATATCGAATGGTACTTAACCCGTAATTGAAAAATGTTAATTAGGAATTGGATTTTCCGGGAGGCAAAATCGGTTACATATCGGAGATGAAATTCATACCGGAATCTAACCCTAGAAGAGTACCGTGTTACAGAGTTCTTGACGAACAAGGAAGAATCATCCCTAATAGCGATTTTATTCCGGTAACATTCTCAAATCAAGATTCGGTACAGTTTGGTTTATTCTAAACCGGTTATTAAATTTGTTCTAAACCGAAATCGGGAAAAACAGGTAAGCGAGAAACTCGCCGTGAGAATGTACGAGCAAATGGCGACGCTGCAAGTGATGGATCACATCTTCTACGAAGCTCAAAGACAAGGAAGAATCTCCTTTTATCTCACTTCTGTCGGAGAAGAAGCCATTAACATAGCTTCCGCCGCCGCTTTAAGCCCCGACGACGTCGTTTTGCCTCAGGTTAATCAGTAATTTAATTCACATTTTGATTCCGGTTTAGTGTTAACCGGTTAAAAATTCACATTTTTTTTGTTTGGGTTTAAAACAGTACCGAGAGCCTGGGGTTTTACTATGGCGTGGCTTCACTTTAGAAGAGTTTGCGAATCAGTGTTTTGGTAATAAAGGTGATTATGGCAAAGGCAGACAAATGCCTATTCATTACGGCTCGAATCGACATAACTACTTCACTATCTCCTCTCCTATCGCGTAATTATCTCCGGCGAAAAATCGATCTTTTTGTTGTTTCCTTTTTAGTGTTTTCTTGATTGGTTCTGTTTCTGTAATGCAGCACGCAGCTTCCACAAGCTGCCGGGGTTGGTTATTCTCTGAAAATGGAAAAGAAGAACGCTTGCGCGGTTACATTCATCGGTGATGGTGGCACTAGCGAGGTTTGAATCCGATTACACACTTTTAGTTCTCGTTTCTTGCATAAGGGGTCAACATTTTCAAGAATTGAGATTCATTTAGTTTTTTGATTTTGTTGGAATAGGGAGATTTCCACGCGGGAATGAATTTCGCGGCGGTTATGGAAGCACCGGTCGTGTTTATATGTCGAAACAACGGTTGGGCTATTAGTACTCATATTTCAGAACAATTCAGAAGTAATTTAACTAACTCCCTCTGTTTTTTTTTTTCCGTATTACATAGAGACTAAACAGATCCTCTGTTTTGTAAAACGAGTTTGTGTGGTTGTTTTATAGGTGATGGGATTGTTGTTAAAGGCCAAGCTTACGGAATCCGAAGCATCCGTGTGGATGGTAACGACGCTCTCGCTGTTTACAGCGCGGTACGCTCAGCTCGAGAGATGGCTGTTAAAGAACAAAGACCTGTTCTCGTCGAGGTAATAACAAAAAGTATACAACTTTTATTTCTTTGATGAGATTTTTTATGTTTTGTGGTTTTTTCGCAGGCGATGACATATAGAGTAGGACACCATTCTACTTCGGATGATTCGACTAAATACAGAGCGGCCGATGAAATCAAGTACTGGAAGAATTCAAGAGATCCTGTGAATAGGTTCAAGAAATGGGTCGATGACAACGGCTGGTGGAGCGAGGAAGATGAATCTAAGCTAAGATCTAACACAAGAAAACAAGTATGAGATTCTATAAACCATTTATAGACATTCTAGAAGTTAGTAGCTTTTCTAAGTGGGTTTTGTGTGTGTGTGTTGTTGTGTAGCTTCTGCAAGCGATTCAGGCGGCGGAGAAATGGGAGAAACAACCATTGAAAGAGTTGTTTAACGATGTGTATGATGTTAAGCCTAAGAATCTTGAAGAGCAAGAACTTGGTTTAAAGGAGTTAGTAGAGAAACAACCTCAAGATTATCCATCAGGGTTCTAATATAATGAGTATTATCTAGAGGAACTTTCAAGTTTAAAGATTGCATTGTTGTGTATGATGTGTTATGTAGATATTAGACTTTGTATGTGCAGACTTATTTTATATCTATTGCTCACGACACGAACCACATTGAAGATAAGAGCGTGTGGTTGTGAGTATAATTAAGGAGTAAAGATGATTTAAGTAGCTATGTAAAATTATATTTACAATTATTTAAGAATTGTGGACTTTATTTTGTTAATCACTCAAAGAATAAATCACTACTTGACATTACGAAATAAGCAAATATTCGCGTATACGTTTGTATAAAACTTCATGGAATGAATCTTATTCAAAAGCATTTTTGATTGCTCATAAAACACAGAAACTAAAAACCATTGCATGTAACTATCCACCATTCAGTGCAAGACACGTGGAAGCTCACGTGTCAGGAAGACATTTCCCACACGTTTACCCTTTCCTCTTGGTATCTTCTCGATGATAGCTTTTGTCTTTATCACTTCAAAAGATCAAAAATACATTTTTAATAATAAGCTCAAAGGCAACAAAAGAACTCAAGAAAACAGAGAGACCGAAGAAACTAAATTCAAAAGGTAACATCAAAAGACAAAAGCTTTCATCTTTTTTCTCTGTTTTGTATTTTAACAAATTGGTCTTAACTCTTACGCTTAGTCAATGGATTTACTGTAAAGAAGGATAAAGTCTTCCATAGCAAAACACTATGAACTTTTAATGATCAATTAATCATTTTTTATTATTATTTTTAAAAAGTTGACAAATTATCTTCTTGCAAAAATTGACATCAGAGGTTATTAAATATTTGCTCTGTTTTCTCTGGAAACGAAAGTTTGTATTTTTCTTGCATATGTTATGTTACTTTACTTTCAAATCAATTTCTTCTATCCTTTATCTTCTTTCGAGGTTTTGAATCGGTGATTGTCAGATTTTATAACTCTCTCTCTCTTTATCTTTTCTCTTTGTGGGGTGATAGGATCAAGAAACCGCTTTATTGATTTATAAAAGATGGTGATGATAGGAGAAGCATCCATGGAGCTTGACCATTGTTTTCACAAGATGAAGATGGAAGGAAACTCCATCAAAGAGTGGAAAGACATCCCTGTGGAGCTTCTCATGAGGATCATCTCTCTTGTTGATGATCGTTATGTTATAGTTGCTTCTGGTGTTTGCAGTTTTTGGAGAGAAGCTATCTCTCTTGGTCTCACTCGTATCCGTCTCTCTTGGTACTCTCTCCTCTCTATCTATCTCTATAACCCTTTTCTCAGTTTAGGACATGACTATTCATGTTCTTGTTTAAGGTTATGTTGATCCATTGTCTTGTTTTGTGTGTAAAGGTTAAATCTTTTTTAAGATGATGGATTATATTACAAAGTTTGTTTAGATTGATCTTTGTATTGACTATGTGATCAGGTGCAATAACAATATGAACAGCTTGGTACTGTCTCTTGCTCCCAAGTTTGTAAAGTTACAGACTTTGATTCTGAGACAGGACAAACCGCAGTTAGAGGACAGCGCGGTGGAGGCTATAGCGCATCATTGCCGTGAGCTACAAGAGCTTGATCTAAGCAAAAGCTCGAAACTTTCAGATGTTTCGCTTTATGCACTTGCTCATGGTTGTCCTAACCTCACAAAGCTGAACCTTAGCGGATGCACTTCGTTCAGCGACGCTGCTATTGCGTATTTGACAAGATTCTGCAAGAAGCTCAAGGTTTTGAATCTTTGTGGATGTGTCAATGCAGTATCTGATCATACCTTGGAGGTGAATCTTCTCGCGTATTTGAGATTATCTCTCAAAGTCTGGTTTTTGGTCATTAAAGAGTTGCTGTTTGATTAGAAAAATATCCGCGTTTGTGTGTGTGTGCAGGCTATTGGGAATAACTGTATCCAGATGCAGTCACTTAACTTGGGATGGTGTGAGAATATAAGTGATGATGGTGTTATGTGCTTAGCGTATGGCTGTCCAGATCTCAGGACACTTGACTTGTGTGGCTGTGTTCTCATTACAGGTACTTTCATATAATTTAAAACTTACTCAGCAGATAAAAAAATGTTTGTTCTTGAAAACACTTCAAAACCCTGAAAATCGAAACTTTTGCAGATGAGAGTGTGGTAGCTTTAGCAGATTGGTGTGTTCACTTGAGGTCGTTGGGGCTATACTATTGTAGAAACATAACAGACAGGGCTATGTACTCGCTGGCTCAAAACGGTGTAAAGAACAAACCGGGGCAGTGGAAATCGGTTAAGAGAGGCAAATACGACGAAGAAGGTCTAAGGAGTCTCAACATTAGTCAATGCACTTCCCTTACGCCTTCTGCGGTTCAAGCAGTTTGCGATACGTTCCCTGCTCTTCACACATGTTCGGGAAGGCATTCGCTTGTAATGAGCGGTTGTCTTAACTTAACATCTGTGCACTGTGCCTGTATTCTTCAGGCTCATCGCGGCGGCGTGCACAACAGCGTGTTTCCTAACCCGGCTCATTGATAACAGAAGAGGAACAGATGTCTTGTACTTTGTATATATAAGAAAACCCTGTTGATGAGACTTGATGACAACATGGGTGTTATAAGTAGCTTTCTTAAGATGTATGTGGAAGCTTAGAAGACTTTTATGTGTTGTTCTTTTTTTGTCTTGAAGAAGATATTCTTTTTTGTGTTTATGTTGGTGCTATGTTAATGAGGAAATTAGCACAGAACCTTTCTTCTAAGACTTCTCTGTCACTACTCACTAGGATGATGATGGTAGACAAAAATGGGAATTGAATTGAGACGTGTAATAGTCTTAAATATGTGTTTAAACTGAGAAAAAAAAGAAGGACCTACCGGGATTCGAACCCAGGTCGCTGGATTCAAAGTCCAGAGTGCTAACCACTACACCATAGAACCATTTGTACATTGTCTTCAACATTGAATATATAATCATGCATAACATGATGATAATATAGTCATAGCATTTAACAGAATCGTTAAGCCCCAACAACAGTCGCATCTTATTTACCTGTTCAACTTTCGTAACCCTTTCTTATTCATTTCTGTGACATGACATTGACCTTTCAAGGATTTCACTTTAAGCTTATGGCTTAGATTTTTATAAACGGGTCATGCGTAGGAACCATGTAATGATGTTGTCTTCCTTTGATTCTACAGATCCTTGTGGTATGTACAAAAACAATTATGAATCTATTTTGCGTAAAGATCACAAAAGACCTCAACTATATCATTTGAGAAAAATCTTGTAGAATGTAGAAAACCACTCACGGTAGAGTCATAGGAGGTCTCCAGCTACTGAATTTGACAAGCTCTCTATTCACAAAACTGCCATTGTGTAGCCAAAACGTCTCGGTTGATTGTTGGAAATGTCTCACTTTGCGTTGAAGCTCCCATAGAATCCCTTTTACAGCACTGCACGGTGCTGAATCTGGGCTGTACACAAACATACATCTAATTTCCCGGCCACGGGCTATCATTGCTTCTATGTCTCTATCTGAAAAGACATGCCCGGGAACACTTCTTAAAACTCTAGAGTCTGAGCAAATCCAGTGATATTATTGTCAAAGAAAAAGCAGTTTGTGAAGTAACTTATTGTTTACCTGATATTGAAGCTAAATAGTCAAGAAGCTCTGCACCTATTCGAGTTGATGGCCATTTGATGGATACTTGGGCATAGTCAATGACATTCTGGAAAGGCAGCTCAGCGTGGTCCGACAAGAGAACAGGGACACATTCCTAAACAAGTAACATCACAAAATTACATTACATAAGGCATGTTATGACAAGAAACTAAAGGATGGTGTAAAGAGAAGATAAGATAAGATCAGACCACAAAGAATGATTCGTAAAATCTAAGTGTCCATGATGATTCTCCACGAGGAGCGAGGCAGAACTTAGCGTTCCTCAGGTGTTCAAAATATGTCGTCCTTCCAAACTTTTCTGTTCCGCTAAACTTCAAGTCTGGACATTCCAACTGCTCACAACATTTAAGAACATGCAGGAACTTAAGAATCTTATAATGATCTATGAATAATCTTATAATGAATCTTTGAAGAAACAATGTGAGACTAACCTTATCTGGATATTGCTTTGAAAGCTCTATCAATTTAAGTCGACCAGCCTTCCCTTGGGCACGACCCAGATAATTTGCTAAATACTTCCTCTTTGACAAAGGCAAAGGCTGAACGTCAGGTTTTCCACTTTTAGTCATAGCATCATCGACGTTTCCTGGTATGATTATATCTTTCCATGTATTAAAGGCAGTAGTGTCTTTCTTGTCAGTCCTATCACCCTGCATCCATTGAAGCAATCATTTTTCTGTAGATTAAACTTAAGATCCTAGCACGATGATTCCAATGTATGATTTTATTCCTAGGCAGATAAACAATCAAATTTACTCGAAACTAATTCCAACGAAATTTAGAAAAACCAGATCAGAGATTGCCCATTACTACCAATAACAATATAACTCAAAATACAAGAAACTTGTAAGCAGAAAGCAAGCCAAGTACCTCGGGAGTGAGAATAATAGAACGGTTGATAAATATTGACCATGATCTAAACAAGTGAGCTCCAGCACCACTACGCAACCATACCAAAGAATCGTAATATCATATTACAAAACAATACCATTTACCAAAAAAACTTTATCAATTGATCAAGTTCCATACCTTGGAAAAACGAATATATGATCACGACCACCAGATCTTCGGAAATAAGGCATTTGACTCAATACCTAGTGAATCAAAGAACATATGAACCATAAGTATCAATTCATCGTATATCGAAACAAAAACGTAACATCATCAGCAAAATCGAATCATCACCTTGACATATGTCTGATTAATCTCCTTGTCATTAAGACCTCCCAACATTCTCACACATTTAGCATAAGCCGGAACAAAGAACAGATCCGCCTCATCTTTCTTACTTGTCCTAAAGTTTTTGGACTCCAAAATCAACTTGTGAATTTTAACCTAATATCATCATTAGATTCATAAGCAACTAACACCAGATACGATCAAGTAGCTAACATGTTCAACACTGCTAAATCCATCAATCTTCGATTCAATGTAAAATATCAACAACAGAAACAGAGAGATACGAAGAAGATCAAGTAACCTGAGATCCCCATTGGCCTTTCAAGCACGCGTTGGTCTTAACACTACCATCCCTACCGTACATAAGCTCTTTCAAGCCGTCGATTTCATTCTCGTCGTATACGTAGATCTTCAGCGAAAGGTGAGATCCATACCCTCTCTCCGGCCACCGTAGAACTCCGTTATCACTAGTGATTCCGTAAGAAGAAGAAGCACGGCGCAGATCAATCGCCGGAGTAACGGAGGTGGAGTTCGAAAGCCACTGATCGAAAATTCTGGTGATGAAGAAGGTAGAGACGACGAGAATTAGAGCTCCGATCTGGTGTGTGCGGGTGCATGGAGTCGCGTAGTGACTGTACGCGCCAAAGTTCCTAGGCTTGCTCGTTAAGCTCGCCATTTTATCTCTCTCTCTCTCACATTCACTGTTTCTTCATTTTTTTTTTAGTTGTTGCTTAGATCTTGCAAAGACGTATTAATGCCTGCCTCGGGTGTTTAACTAAACGACCAAAAGAAATAAAATTAATTTAAAGGCCCATTGGGCTTTATAAAGGGCTGGCCCAGTTTACAAGTTTCTTGCATAGATAGTTGAGGGTATTTGATGCATAAGCATATGGAAAAGAAATGGTGTTATTGCTCAACGGACCATTGTTGAGTAAAAGAATGATTTTCAGTCTTAAAAAGACAAAAGAGTCTCTATGTGATTGGTACAAGTAACATAGATATTGAGAAGTTTGCCGTTGTCTCTAAATCCATTACGGTGCCAGAATAGGCTATTCACAACTCCTTGAGCTATGACACTTCTGATGCTGTTTCTCTCTGGATCAAAATACAGAATATGATACGGATTGCGCAAACGAGATGATACATAAACAAACTCGCCGGCATCACTGACACCGCTTAACTCAAAAGAGGTTTCCGAAGCTGGATCATAGGGAGTAAAAGGTAAATGAAGATGTTTATACGACCATTCGTGTTTCTCTGCATCTTCCAAAACCCACATTGTAATATCGTCGCCGTCTGAAGTAACAGAAGCTAGCTTTCCGTGGTAAGTTACGAGTAAATTGCGATGGCGGGTCCATGGTACTTTGATTATACTAATCTTTTCAGATCTGACATGGAAGCTCACCAAGAAGGTATCATTACTATCCCGACGAAGATAAGCTTTACAATACAAAACCCCGTTTATGCATTGTCCACCACCCCATAAAGGACTATGTTCAGTGATATCTTGGATTACTCTCCATGATTTCTCAGCTCCATTCAGTGTATAAACCAGAGGATGACTTTCGCTTTTAGGACTAACAAAAGTAGGCAGGGACAACACTATGTATGTACCATCGATTGGGTCGAATCCTAAAAAAATCCTCGTGTGCCCCCACCCTCCTTTGGATTTGGGTATGGCTACGATACGTCTCGTGGTGGGATTCCAAATTGTGATTGTTCCACTGCTTGAATAACCGATCAAGCCACGGAGAGGATCGGACCCTAACATGATCGAATTTTTTGGATATGCCATTGCATAACCGTCCACCAGTACAGGCTTGTTGTCCGAATTCTGGTTTTGCGGTATGGAGAAAACGAGCAGCTTGTGTTTGTCTCGTGACAAGATGAGAATACGGGGACAAACTGTCGAAGATCGAGCTGCGAAGGAGCTAATGAAAGATGGAAGAGTGGTGATCGAAGACCAGAGCTTCGACACGAAGCGACACCTCACAGCAGATTTCACAGGCAGCCTTAAGAGTATCTCGGAGATTATATCCAAAGGTAAGGACGTTTCTTTCCATTCTCTTCTTAACATAACTTTTTCTTGACCCTTCTCTGAATCTTGTATCCCCATCGCTTAACCCTAACTTCTCCCTGATTTTTTGTTTCCATAACAATATATAATATATATAGGTTAACACGGTGACGTTTTGGGAGAAATTTCAGGAGCAGGAACTTGACAAGTTCACCATTCACTGTTCCCTTCTCGGATATCAACAAACCTTTACTAATAAGGCAGGCATTGTAATGGATCCTGTTGATGTATAAAAAAGCATGAATTTCAATGCACAACATCGAATTCATTAATTGGGCTCTTTAAAGGTAAGGAAACTCAACATCTATAAAAGAACTATGGCTGTTGTATACCCAGAAAAGTAAACTATACGGCAAAGAAATAACAGAACTTACAGTGAAGAGAGAGGAGTTTTAATTGCTGGTGGTGGTGATAAAGAGTTTGTAGAATTGTTAGTCCAGTTCTTGTCACCCCAGTGCCAAAGCATACTCTCCCAATAGCAGAAATCTTCAAAACAAGTCTCTAATCGCTTGTCTTTGATCTTAATTTTCCAATGTCCGTCTGTGTAGTTTCCTTTCTCAGCTTGCATCCTGTCCCATTCCAGCTGCGCCTTCTGTTTCGATCTCAGTAGACAGAATTTCTGTAAGTTCTCTGGCATGGCGTCATGCACTTTCCACCAGGTTTTGTGGGCTACATCGCTTGCAAACTCTTGCAGAATGTCAACATTCCAGTTGCAGTCATAGTCTCTGAAGCATAGCCAAGGTTTGTTGCCAAGGTAATGGAGGACGTAAAGAATGGGAGGATCAGTTCCAAATAGACGTGTCTTCATCTGCTTAATCTCAGGCTCATCGCCTTCCCAGAAATGCTTCAGAAAGTTCATGTGTTTTGGGATCCGGTGCCACCATGTGTATACTTCGTTAAGATAACCTTGGTCTCCTCCATTGTATGACACGATCTCATTGATGTGATCCATCAGTAGCTGGAATGTGGAGTTTGATGGCTCAACTACCATCACACCGGAGTTGAAGAGTGTAGCGTTGTTTCCTGTAGCAGATATCTCAGGCATCTCAAAGAGGAAGTCGATGTTCCGAAGGATAAGCATATCAGCATCAATAAAGATGATCTTGTCGTACTCAGTCAATTGCCAAAGACGAAACTTGCTGTAGTTCCACTCGTTATATGCTTCTGCCTCAGCTTTCGGATTCCTAATCCTTTCGATGGAATAGATCTTCCATCCAGCAGCAGCCAGGCCACTTCTATGGTGCTCACTTATCGAATCATCGACAAGTATGACCAGGTCTCGTGTAGAGCCAGCCATGCGAATGCTTTGTGCTGCTGTTATTGCTCCACAGACATAAAAATTCGCAGAGTGCAATATGGTGGCATATGCTTCTCTCTTTGCACTTGCTGAGTAGAAAGTATCTGCATGAAAATAACGCGTGGTTAGGAATTTTTGTATCGTTGGCGATGCTAAACCAGCGAGCTCTAAAAGATAAGTATTTGTAGAGTAATGCTTCTAGGGAAAAAATGGTGTGGGATGATCTATGTATGCAAACAGTCATATGATCAACTTCAAGTCAGATAAGCCTCATAATAGCGCAGGAAGCAGATATGCAATTGATCAAGGAATACAAGATGCTGATGCAAAACCATAGGAAAAGCGAAGTAATATAAAGTTGATACTGACCTTTAGCTTTAAGAGGAACTGTAAGTTCACAGGAACCGACAGGGAGCTGTACCTTCTGCCTCAGCTGGTGAATGTTGGGCTTGTACAGCCATAGGTTTCCTTGACGGACAACAAGCTCCTTTCCAACAAAAAGATTCGGAATAGGAAAGCAATCAGTTATCAAAAGTACATGCACGTCGTGAAGCCCTTTAGAAGAGGTAGCCACCCGAGCTGCTGCAAGTTGCAAGTGTAATCTGACAACATCCCTTGACCACTTTCCTGCTTTGTTGCATGGAACCTTAGCGACCACAAGATCAATCCGAGGCTTTCCAGGAACTTGAATCCAAGGAAGTGAAGGGCAAGTGGGGACTTCAAATTGTTCTTCTTCATCAATCCATTCCGGGTACAAGGTTTGCCAAGTTATGTTATTTGCCATATGGTCCAGGTGTAGAACTACATGGTCACAGTCAGGTATCAGCTCCTTCCACCCATCCATCTCAGCATCGTTAAGATTTATAAAGCCAACCCCTTGATACTCGCTCTTTCCGGTCAACTTCTCGACAATGTTTGACATATGGTCCCAGTTTATCACAGTTGAAGATACATAGCGAGGATCAACTGCGCTTGACTCTCTCGTCCATCTGCTAACGAAACTAGAAATCGCAAAAACACCACTAATCAACAGAAAACGGATGTCTTGCACTAAAAGGTAATGTGGTGACATATATATGAGATCGTGTAGGGAACATGAGGATACAATCCTCTATACTATGCATAAGAAAGACAAGCCCTAATGTGTAGGGAAAATGAATATACCTAGAGTTATTACTAGATGGATGGTCTGCAATGTGTACAGCAGGTGAACGGTATAGCGTATACACGGTTCCGAGCACGATAAGAATCAGCACAGCTTTTAGAGTAGAGAACTTGCCATTCCAGTTTCTATACTGAAAGGAACCATGTAAACCTTTCTCGAGATCTTTAGCATCTCGACTTCTTAGAGATCTCCTCCTGTTTGTATCATCACTTTCAAAAAATCCACAGCACACACAAGACAAAATCAAACGTGTATGTAGACATCAAAGAAGACTTTAAACCTACAAAAACTACAATTAACGAAACGAAAACAGGAGAAACAAACACGATCTCAAAATCCGAGAGATAGTCAAGAGACAGATCTCGATTATTCACATTTCTCAAGTTCTAACGAAGTAATCCCTTCAACATTTGAAACTCAAAATCAACACTATGAAACTTAGCGATCCGATTCCGCCACTAAAGCTTAACCTAGCTAAACCTAGTCGATCGAAACGCAGAGAATGTTCGAGAAAAGTGTGGAGACTTACGATTGACTAGATAATCGATGCCTGGGCTCTACGGGACTAGGAGAAGGGATTCTCATACTCTGTAATCGATTAGTCGGAGAAGCAGTAGCTCGTGAGCAATGGCGATTTCAGATCATCTTCTTCTTCTTCTTCCTTGTTTGATTTCTGAGAAAATTATAGTGAAGAGAGAATCAAATCAAGTTTTTAGTAGCTGTATTTTAACAAACGACATTAATTATTAGCGGAGTCGCTGCTCTGTGCTAATTAGTAATTACTTCCTTTTTTGTCCTTTTCCGTAGAAAGTCTTCTCTTCTACTACTAATTAAAAACGAATCATTTAAGTGAGTAATTCATAATTTCTATTTAAGACTTAAAAATCTTTTTTTTTTTAAGTTAAAGCTATCTAGTTTTGGTAAACTTTACTATATAAAAGTTTATAAACTATAATAGTATAATTTTGTCAAATCGACTCCTTGGATTTTAAACTTTAAATTAATTACTCGATTAATGAAACACACAATAGTGTTAATTAAACATGACAAGATTGAATTTGGTAGAGACAGATGAATGAAAAAGATTTCTATTCAGAAGAAGGAGAAGGAGAAGATGGCTCTTCTTCAACAACAGATTTGCCTTTCTCTCTAAGTTTAGCCATTGAAGCCTTCATTGCGTCTTTACGTTTCTTGCTCGCTAATACCTTGGCTTGAACTCCACTTACGTTCGGGTCTTGCTTCTCCTTAACTGGTGGCGGAGGCGGCCGTCTTGCCGCCGCCATTGCCTCCTCTTTACAGTTCAAAGCGTTCCAACTCCATAGTCCACCGCATATACCCACCACCACAACTTTCCTACAAAGATATTCCAATATATATACATGATTTGTTATTTGCTAGTAACATCACATTGAATATTTTCATAAAAGAAGTTTAGTTTATAAAGTTTATAATGATTATGAGTCTCTTACATTGGTTATGTTATCATATATAATCTAGTTTATAAATATACTTACCTGCGATTAATCTGAGGAACTTCAATGATTATGGGAGGAGTTTGCCGCCGTGACGGTGGCGGCGAAGGAGTGGAGAGGCTGGTGGCATGAGCAACTGGCGAGAAAGGACCAAGTGAATGTGCCATCATTGGCTATAATGTAATAGCAAAATGTGATGTAACAAAAGAAATTGGTAAAAGACTAATAGAAGAGATAGACTTGGATAGTGTTGTTGTAATTATTGTATGCTCATTGGTTGGATTCGGATAAGACATCAACATATAGTTTTGTTCGTCCACCAAACAAACACAAAGGCTTGTCAAAGTTTTAAATAATCTGAAAACGCTGCGTTTTGTTACAATACTTGCACTGAATGTGAATGTGCCAAAAAACAAACACATTCCTATAGGAGAACAAGATTCAAAGGCATATCAACATGTACAACGACCAAGTCATTACAACAGATTATTAAGAGACAACACTTGAATCAAACACGGCTGAATCACACTTTGATTGCAAAAATAGTGAAATTGTTGGTAACAAAATCCCGTAAGCTAGCATTAGCATCTTCTTTATTCATTGTTTGTTTAAGTCCATCAAAACTATTGCATCTGCATACACTTTCTAGAGCTCATCTCATCTAATTAACACATTCATCTACGCCGCTAGTACAGTACCCGAGGTCAGAAAACATTGTCTACCATGTAACAACACATCTTTCACCTCATTGATCAACATTATCTGCTCCTGTATTCCATCCCCAGGAAGATAACTTTACTAACTTGTCGCTTGGGTTTCTCTCAGGGGGTTTAGAACCAATTTGAGACACTGAAGTCTCGTAGCTTTCTGAGATGTTTCTCCATGTCTTCTCGGGTCTTTGTCCACTCTTCCCTTTCTATTACCGTTGTCGGGTCATCTCTTTCTCCCTGAAAGAAGCCCAATCCATAGACATAAGAGAGAAGATGAGTAAATCTAGGTGAAGGAATGCAGATGACTGCTATAAGAAACGAATGTGTGGAAATGGAAAGCTACCACGTGTATGATTTTAAAGGAGTTTCCATTATCGCGTATCACGAGCAAGTCATCCTTTCTATCCCTTTTTCTTCCTCCTGGAACTGTCACCTGAAAACAATCCAGACCTTAATATTGGAATGGATATTGTCCTAGCAGCAGATTTGAGCTATGTATGGTAATTCAAGAACACACAATTCAATATGTGTGATTCAGAGCTAGAGGCATATATAGCACTAACATAAACCAGCATTGTATTAGTGTAATAGCATGAGACATATTCCACTAACAAAATACGTTAAAACCTCAAAAACACCCAGTTGACTACTGTGTTCATGTTTTGTGCTTAGATTTGGAATGTGAATTTGTTAATATTGACTAAATAAACTAGAAGGTAAGAACCAGTCATACCAGCACTCTGGCTCTGGTGATTGACTTTGTCTTGGAATCAATAACATAGATCTCTTCAAGATCTAGCACAAATTCTGGGTCGTTTGACCTTCTGTTCCGATAATGCTTTGTTAAGAAAACCTGCATAATAAATAAACATGATGAAGAGTGGAGACATATTGTAAAAGAATTGCTTTGATGTCGTCTTTGCTGCTTTGAATATCACATTTATTGTGTGTTTTACTGAAATATTTCCAAAACAAAACCAAGAGCTTCCTTATTAATACATGTTTCTCAAGAACCCCTGCATCAAAGACCTAATGGTTTTAACATTAATGTAAGTGACATAGCCAGATGCGTACCTTGGATATCTCCCTCTCAGATTTGTACAGTGGATCCCGAGGAGCATCAATAGGCGGTTCAGTGACATTGTAACATCCATAGTCACTCATTGCACACCGGATATACTGTTAATTGCGACATCATTCAACAACCCATTATTAGCACCAAACAAAAAACTTAAACTTCAACATAAAACATACACAAACATCAAAGGTGAGAGTGTCCAAAATTAGATAGAAGGAAAGGAGATTAAACAACACCAGCTGCTACATTCTAACTTACTAATCATAGTAATTAGGCGAAAAAATCTCTTACCATTCACAACACTTTTAATTCTATTTGCTCGAACTTTTCAGTCTATTAGTGTTAGCAAAAGTTCCAAACTTGTGCAGCTATGTGTAGATAAGATACCATATTCAAAACAATTACCGAATAGAGAGCGAAGTTTCGATTTCAGGTGAATGGAACGAATTAGCAATTGAGCAAAACATGAGAATCATTCACAAAGCATAAGCCTTCAAAAATCAACAAAGTGTAAGGATATATATCACTGACCTTTTGTGGCATTGGAGCAAGAACTCTAGGGATTGAGTAAATATCTGTATCCGGAGGAGTAACATACATCTGCATCCACAAGAAAACAAACATCAATGTATAGTTACAATGGACACAGAAACTTAGAGATCAATTCAATTTTTAACACACCTCTCTGAAATCATAGACATCGTTATCTGGATCATGAGGTTTCCTGATGAAGAAATCACACTCTAACAAACTTATTTTATGGAACTCTTCTTCGTTTATACGATAATCAACAACCATCTCCGAATCCCACCCTTGTGTAGATATAAAGCTCTTGCTCTGCACAAAGGCGATATCACCGTCACCTGAACCGCCGCTCGCAGCAGCGATCGCGGCGGCCAAAGGATCGTACTCGACATCGTAGTCCTTCTTGTTGTCCACTTCCTCCAGTTCCTCGTCGTCCATGTCGTACTCGTCTTGACCACCTCCGTCAGCATCGCCGTCGTCTACTTTGACGATGATCGAACGGCCGCGAGGGGATTTGAGTGTTAGAGGGGCGAAATAGTCTTCGGTTCTGATTGATGTAAAGAGACGCCGTGCGGCGGCGGCGGCGGTGATGGAGGGAGACGGTGGTTTTGAGGTGAAAGAGAATAGAGATAAGGAGGAAGAAGCGGCGGCGGTAAACGCCATGGGAAGTGGATAAAGCCCCTCTCTCTTTCTCTTTTGAGATAGTTTGTTACTGTGGATAAGATATTTCGATAAAATTAATCTACAAAACAAAAAAAAACAAATATTAGGTTTTTGACCGAAAAAATAATAATATTGGGAGCGTTGTTTTTGTTATCCCGCGCAACTTTCTACCAATAAATTCCTTTTTCTCTCTCAGATTTTTTTAAGTCTTTCGAATTTCGCCGATTTCACTCTCTTGATTTGAGTTCAGATCGTGCTGTCTCGAATCGTTAACCCGAGCCGACCCGACCCGATTCACTGATGACGGAAGTGAAGGATACGAGTGGGGTCTCTACTGGCGGAGAATCGTTGAGGACGTCGCCGAAGATTTTGACGGCCGGTGATCGGAAATTACTCAAGGTGGAGCTCCGTCCAGGGGATACGACGTACGTCTCGTGGACGAAGCTCATGAAGGAAGCTAGTAAGGTCAATGGCTCATCGGCTTCTGTGCCGGATCCGCCTCCTAATGCTAACCCTAATCTCGAGTCTCGCCTCGCGCTGGTGAGTTGGCTGTTATACTAATATGGACAGATACATAGGTTTAGGCATTTGCGTGTGTTTCTTGTTGCTGCTATTGGATCAAGCATTGTCATGTTTACGAGATTTTGATTTTATTTTCCGGGAATTTGCTGCTAGGGTTTTTATCAATGAACTTTACATAAATTGAACTGATTTGCAAATTTTTATTTGGGGGAAACTACTTAAATAGGAGAAAAATTAGAACTTCATATATGATATTTGGTTTCCCTTAAGTAGAAGGTGCGTGTGGCTTCCTAACATTTGTTCTTCTTATGCATGCTATATGGGGTTAACTCATATCTTGTATTTCCATTTTTCGATGCAGGGGCATCCAGCAGAAATTGAAGCGAATAACCAACCTCATTCTAACCGTTTCAACACTGTTATTGAGAAGATAGAGAGGCTCTATAAGGTATGATACTCTTTGTTAAAAACTTATATTTTGTTAAGCTGTTAGATGTTTCATTGTTACATTCACAATGTTTTGAATGCCGTGCACTAGCACCGTTGCATTCGCACATTTATGAATAGTGTATGGGTACTTGTGAATATAACACTCAGGGAAAAGATAGCAGTGATGGGGAAGATTTAGACGGTGCTCCTGACGATGATGAGTATGATACTGAAGATTCGTTTATTGATGATGCTGAACTGGTTAGTGTTGATGCCGTTCATATGTTTTCATGCGGACCAAGTGTTTATTGACAGCTGAGCATCATATCTTTGTTTTTTACTCCACTCCTTGCAGGATGAGTATTTTGAAGTTGATAATTCAGCAGTTAAACATGATGGTTTTTATGTCAATAGAGGGAAGTTGGAACGAATGTGAGTTTCTTTTCTCTTTTCATTTAGTAAGATCATGTTTAAAATAGGTAATGCATGTCATAAGCTTTTCAAAACATACATATAAATCTGTAATTTCTCCCAAGGGTAGAAATAGTAAAGAGCTTATGCTTGATAGTCTTGCTAATGCCTTCCCTAACGTGTAGGGGGTTGATATGGCAATGTCCTGCCTTTCAACTTTTCTGGCAAATATCTCTTATATAAATGTAGGATTCTGATTTTTTTGTACGATATTTTTTTCCACTTTTGCATAAGCACGCTATATTCCATTTATCTGCTATCTGATCCCTGATATCTTTTTACCACAGAGAACAATCGACAACATCTAACCAGCAACCAAAGAAAAGGCGACCGAAAGATTCAGGAAATTCTCATGGTGATGCTGTTGATGTATCCAATAAACGGACAAAGTTGTCTGTAATAGCTAGGCGAAAGGTATTACTACTGCTTGCAAATATGCTGAATCCTTTTCCCGAGTTTAGGTCCAACGGCTGATTGTGTGAATGTGAATCTTCAGGATCTATCAACTGATCCTGGGTCTTCTTTGAAGAGAAAATATAATGTTGCAAGGAAAACACATGAGTCACCTTTGCCTTTTGCATCACAAGATGCGAATGCGTCATTATCTTTGGACGATGTTGAGAATTCTGATAAAGCAAATCATAAGTTTAGGAACACCACAAGTCACAAGTCAAAGGAAGACAGATCCTCCAATTTCCTTCATCAGAAATCCAGCAATCAAACTTTACATCAGCAATCTAATTCCCTACCAGGAAAATCTTCACTTGTAGAAGGAACAGTTTCCGGTCAGAAAGAAAACAATGTTAGGCATGACCTGCCAAATGGAAAAGGAAGCAGACAATCAATTCAAGCAACAGTAAGTAGATTCCAATTGTGTCTTATGTCCATAAAATTCTCTCATTTTAAGTTGGCTTGGACTATGAGGTAAACATACATCTGTTACATCCTGCAAATGCTTTCTATGATCGTTGAGACCATATAGTAATCTACAACTAGAAAGATAAATCTTTGAGATTAAATGGTATTTATTATGTAGCTGGCATGCATTTAAGGCTGGTGTAATAGTTTTTTTGTTCTAGCTTTTATCACGATGGTAGGTTAATTTTCTGGTTAATATTTTCTTTTATGCATTCTTTACACAAATTTTACATCAGATTCGCTTTAATTCTGTAATAGTCTGTTTCTACTCAGAAACAAGACGGTTCTAATGTGAAGTCTAGAACCTCGACCCTCGAGAAAGCCATAAGGGAATTGGAGAAGGTTGTTGCCGAATGTGAGTTTCAACGTTTTCACGCACTTATTTTCTACTCGAAATCTACTAGAATAGCATTCAGTGACTTTAAGCTTAATATATAATGTTAAAAAAGCTTATTATAATTTGTTATTTATTTCAGCAAGGCCTCATGCTGCCAATGAGAATCAAGAAGCCGATACCTCGTCCCAGGCAGTTAAGAGGAGATTGCCTAGAGAAGTAAAATTGAATCTTGCTAAAGTTGCTAGGATTGCGGTACTATAGCTTTCAATGAGTTTGTCTCATTTTGCTGAAACTTGATTTGGTGTGAGTAACACTAGAATGCTTTTGTCAGCAGGCAAGCCAGGGGAAACTTTCAACAGAGTTAATCAACCGTCTTATGAGCATTGTCGGTCACTTAATACAGCTTAGGTCACTTAAGGTACAATTTTATGTTTTCTTTTTCCCGAGTCTGTTCGCTAGTAGAAAATAGTTATTGGAATTTTCTTCAAAGGATTTAAATAGTTAGACTTGTTCAGGTTCCAGTTGAAAACTCTTTCTTTTCATGCGAACGCAAACAAAAAATGGGTTCTTAAGGAGATAAAAGTCTTAGTCTTACCCTTAAGTAATGGTTATTGTTGCAGAGGAACTTGAAAATCATGATTGACATGGGTGATTCTGCAAACCAAGAAAAAGATACTAGGTTCCAGCGAATCAACAATGAAGTTCTTGAGATAATTAATGCTAAAGTTTCTTTGATGGAGTCACAGGTTCTCTCTCTTTCTTTTATCCTCTGTTTACCTATCTTGTTATGTTCTTGAAAAAAGTGTCATCCACTCTTATGAAATCTGGAGTGCTCTTTGATATACTTTCCCGTGGATTTAGCTCCTCAATCTTCGGTTATTTTTTGTTCCCTGCTTGGCATTATGCTCTTTGTAGCATACCTCCTATCGAAATGTTAGGGCATCTGTGATACTTTTACACAGCTCCTGCACTAACAGTTTTGTTCCACAGGCAACAAAACAAGAAGTTGGAACATCAGATGATTTCCAGGACTCTGTAGCAAAGCCGTCTTTGAAGAAATTTGTCATAGATGCGGCACTGGAGGATAAATTGTGTGATCTGTATGACATCTTCATTGATGTAATTGTAATTTACATATGACATTCTGTAGTGCTAATTTTTTTAGACCTAGAATTAGTGTAAACACCTTTTTATTCCTGATTTTGTATACCAGGGGTTAGATGGAGATCTTGGTCCACATATAAGAAAGCTATATGCCAATGTAAGTTTTTTCTATTTCCTAATCTTTTAGAAAAATCACTTTATTATAACTTCATGAATATTATTTTGGATCTACACCATGCTCCAGCTTGCTAAGCTCTGGCCAAATGGATTAATGGATAATCATGGGGTCAAGCGTGCGATTTGCCGGGCAAAGGAGAGGCAGAGAGTATCACATGGGAACCTTGGGAAGGAGATGGTAGTTAAAATGAATGCTCTCAGTTTTTACCTTAGCTATTAGCATTTTCTCCATTTATTTTGCCTGCTTATATTCTGCTTTGTTGAAAACGAAGGTGAAGAAGCAGTCGGTGCCAAGAACAGACAAGAATGCTCAGCCTAACTCTTCAGTTGTTCAGATTCAACACACTGGAGGAAAACTGATTGTTGATCCAAACACAACCAACACTTCCATTATCTCAAGTCAACCTATGGCTGACTCTTCTCGCGACAGATCAAATCAGCAGCAGCAGCATGAGAAACGAAAGGGAAGCTCATCAAGCTCTTGCAATCCTGCGGAAGAGACAAGAATGGTCAAGAGAAAGACAGAAGCAGTAATGGCAGAGAAACAAGTCGTTCTGGCACTGAAGAGACCGGAACAACATTCACAAGCACGTGTTGTAGCAGCTCCTCAGAATCTGAACATCACAAAGACTCCTCTGAATCTGAACCAGCCTTTTTGAGTTTCAGACAGGTATGCTGTTTTAACAACCCAGAGAGACGCCTTTAGACAACAAACTTTGGCCTCTCCCTTTGTCAGGTGGGCGTTGCATTGTTTTTTTTTGTAGCTACAAAGCCTGGTGGTTTATACATGTTGTCTTGTCTGTAATATCTACGTGTCTTAACTTCTATAGACCATAGCAGATACTGGTCCAATGTATAAAGTTACCTTTTGATATATTCCTTGTGTCACTCAAGCTATAAGCAAATTTCGTATGTGTAAATTAAGTTAACAACAATCGGACGAAGGATTCATGTACAGAAGAAATTGTATTTGGATATATACATAACTTTTTGACAAGATATCTTCAGTGACAAAATGAGAAAAATGTAGGTTTTGTTATCGTCCACTATAGTATACCTGCAAAATGCAGACAAAACTCTCTTAACAAACCTATTTTAACAGCAGATTTATTCATGAACGCAAAAAGAAAAACAGATTTTAAAAGTTTAGTTTCACCTTAACAGTTTTATCTGCAAACCCTGCAAAGAGCTTCCCTTCGCAATATAACAAAGTTGTGATTACTGATGAACCCGTGATCGATCCAACGTTAGTAGAGTCCAGTGATATCTCATCTCCTGACAATTCCTACAAACCGGTGTTCAGAAATAGATGTTAGGATGAAAATCCGGCATAAGAGAACGGGTCTACAAAATAGCGGCTTACCTGCACATTGATGGTTTTGTCCCAACCTCCGGTGAATAGCCATTTACCATTCACTGCAGTGCCGAGTATTGCACCACCTTGTATTTTCATAGACTTCATCAATGTATCATCTCTCCATATCTGATAAAAAAAAAATGAAGAAGAGACCAGGTTTAGAGACTGCATAAATTGAAATGAAGCAAGCTGAGAAAATGTGTTTCCAAGGAACAGACTAAAAACCTGTATATCTCCGTTTTGATAAGCTGCCACCAAGGTCTGATCATCTGTAGCTAGAGATAGAATAGATCTTCCAAGACCTTGAGTCTCGTCTCCCAACACCGTCAAGAAACTGTGGTCACTTAGACTCCACAATCTAACGGTTCCATCCCAACTTCCGCTGTATAATACTCCATTTTGCACAACAAGCGTTGAAACTACAGATTTGTGACCAGTCATAGTGCAAACCAAGCTTTCATCCTGGGGAAACAAACACCTTCTTCAGATAATATTTTCAGGACAAAGCTTTACGTCTACATGACAGTTAACTTACTTGCAGTGACCAAACTTTGATAGTGTTATCTCCGCTGCCACTATACACATGTCCATGTTCTGAGTACGCCAATGCATGAATGCCAGTATATCGCCAGTCTTTTGGCTCATACCACTTTCTTAGCGGCTGTTCTGCTAGGGGGAAAGTTGTGCTCCATACAAAGATACCTCCTCCACCGTCGCCACTGACACAAACTGGTTCTGCTCCCTCAATGTGTATCAAAGCCATTACTTTATCCTGATGACCTTTAAACGTATGGACATGGGAGAAGTCCTGCAAAAAGCATGTTTTGTATAAAGATCCATGTGACTAGAATTAGAGCTTATCATGATGATAGGGAGAGAAATAACCCACATAAGCCTTAGTTCATACAACTATAAGAGTGCTTTACCAAGATGGGAAGAACTTGAACAAAAAATCTATAAAGGACTATCGAAAACTTTATAAATAGAAGTATGCTTGCATTTTTACCTTCAGAGACCATACAAGGATATTTTTATCAAGTGAGCAGCTGAACAAGAACCCACCTACACAAAGAATAGGTTCAAGATACAATAAGAACATATAAAGACGCGTCGTCTAAATAATACTCTAGGAATGAAGTCTGAGCCCCTTTTTACAATTTACAAAAAATACCAAACTATGAGAAGAAGGTGTACCTCCAACTGCTAAACCCGTGATACAGTCTTGATGTCCCCGCATGTCTTTAGAATTCATCTTCCCTTTTGAGAGCCTACCAATAAAATCGAGGTCAACCTTAGCCTCATCTGCTTCACTGCCATTTTCCATTTCAGGCAACTCGCTTTCCAGTTCTTCGGATCCGGCTTCTACATTGCGGCATAATTCACCTAGAACCAAACTATACTCTTTCTTTTTCCCAGAGACAGCCTTATTCAATTCAAACATAGAACCTAACCTATGAGACATGACCAACTCTCTCATGCATTTCCATAGATCAGTCAAAGCTGGACGCTCCTTAAGATCCGGACAACAACTCTGGGAAAGAATATTAATCATTGGTTTAAACTTCCCTCCAACTTCAGATTCTATAACGGAACTTAATTTATCAGAAATACATGTGTACAACACCAAGAAATCCTCAATTCCCTTTTCACATCCTTTTGGATCCGCACATTTTACACTTTCAATCAGCTCCTCATAAAACCGTTTCCCGAGAAGAAGCTTCATGAGAAGAAAACAAACTGGCCAGACATCAGAGTTATACGAAACCGAATATTTCGAGCCGCCATTTTCTTCAAACATATTCTGTTCTTTCAACAACTCAAACAACACCTCTGAGCTCATAAACATCCCCTTTTGTAGTAACCGAACCAAAATCAAACCCGTTTCTCGAACACTAACCGGTTTCTTGAAAGAGCTAGTTTCTTCAGCGATAATTCGGTACACATCTCTTCCAGTTTCTACCAACTCATTCAAATCAACACAAGTATTCTCAAATTCGTCAAACTTCACACAAGAAACACTCAAACATCCTGTGAATATCCCTTTCTTGTGAAGATTGAGAAGTGCCTCACATAATTGCATACCGATCATTGCGAAAAACGGAGTATCCTCTTCAGAGAGATTACCAAGTTCCTCCCATAGAAACCCAGTAAGCTTCTCACCAACTAAATACAAAACACCATTCTTCAAATCACCCCACAAGCCCAAAACTTTAGCAACACCTCTCATTCTAACAGATATGATCTTATCAATCTCATCTCTCACTTCCTCTCTTACCTCCCAAAGACAACTCATCATTCTCTGGACATAACTATACTTGAGCACAGAATCACAATCATCATCATGCTTGAACCAAGCAACTCGTAAAAGACTCACCTTTGACTCATCCTTTAAAAACCCACACAAACTCGAAGAAGACGAAGAACATTCACTCTCCACCGAAACGGCGTCGTGTAAGAGGATCCGATCTTTCCAAGTGTCGTAGAAGTCGTCTGGCCACGATCGAGAGACGAATTCAACTGATTTCTTCGAATCGCGGCTAGTTCTGAGCTGAATCTTCGGATTCGTAGGGAAGAGTCGTAGAAGATCGATGTTTTTGGGGAGAGACGATGGTCCTTGCGGCGGAAACTTGACGAGAACGGTGCACGCGGGACATCGGATCGTGTCAGGGAACTTCTTCGGGAGATTCTTGAGGCAATCCTCACACGCCGTGTGGCCGCAGGAGAGGACGCGAGGTACTGTGCAGTCGCCGTCGTATGATTGTAAACACACCGGACACTCCGGTGGCTCCATCGTCAGCGACTTTGAACTTTCGGTTTGTAATGTTCGTGTCTTCTCTTGTATAATCACCGGTTAAGCGGTTTAATCGACAAAACCGATTACAATTTTGAAATACCAAAAAATCGGTTTAGAATACCAACGGAAGACCAATTTTTCGACTCATACCATAGATTACTTTTTGTTTATCCAGAAACTCCACGAATAACTGCCACGTGTTAACATTATCTGCAAAGGGCCCTACAAGACCAATGACGTCAGCACTTACAACACCACCGTTGAAAATTTCCTCCGCCTTATTAAAACCTTCGAATATCTTCTTCTTTAACGGACAGACTAATCCGCCATGGATATTGCTCACTTTCTCTTCTTCGGTTTCCTTCTGCTTCCGCTTTACACTTTATCCGTTGAACATCAGAGTTCGAAAGCTGGCGGCGGCGGAGGAGACACCATCGTGTTCGCTACTCTAGGAAGATCGCGCTACGAATTCGACATATACGCACTCTCAACGACCCTTCCGCCGTCGAGCTCCCGCGAGCTACGGATCACCGACGGCGAATCTGTGAATTTCAACGGCTATTTTCCGGCTCCTTCTCCGGCGCTGACATCTCTCCTTCCCGATGAAACCCTAATTACACTGGAAAAAGATTCCTCTCCTCTGCATCTAATCTACGTCACCGATAGAAACGGTACCTCTAGCATCTACTACGATTTAGTTTCCGGCGATGATTCAAATTCTAGAAGGAGACGAAGATCGATGTTAGATACGCCGTCTAGGATCCAGATTCCGTTATTATCAAACGCCGGTCACTTTAGTGGCACGACGGTAAATTCTTTTAAAGATAAGCCTAGTTTGAGCGGTGAGTTTCTCGTCTACGTTTCGACCCACGAGAACTCTGGTGAGCCCAGGACTAGCTGGACCGCCGTTTACTCTACTGAATTGAGAACCGGTTTAACACGGCGGCTGACGCCGAGCGGTGTAGCCGATTTCAGCCCCGCGGTGTCGCCATCCGGGAATTGGACGGCGGTTGCTTCTTACGGAGAGAGAGGCTGGACAGGGGAAGTTGAGGAGCTTACCACGGATATCTACGTTTTCTCGACTCTGGATGGGACTCGCCGAGTCAAGGTGGTGGAGCACGGTGGTTGGCCGTGCTGGGTCGATGACTCGACTCTGTATTTCCACAGAAGAAGCGACGACGGGTGGATCAGTGTGTACCGAGCAATCTTGCCTGAAAACGGACGTGTGTCTATAGAGTCGGTGAAAACTCAGCGAGTCACACCACCTGGCGTTCACGCTTTCACACCAGCCACATCGCCAAACAACCACGAGTTCATAGCTGTGGCGACGAGGAGGCCAGGCGTGGATTACCGCCACGTGGAGCTTTTCGACCTAAAGAGGAACGAGTTTATCGAGTTGACTCGTTTATTTGCGCCTAATAGTCACCACTTTAACCCGTTTCTCTCCCCTGACTCGTCTCGAGTCGGATACCACAGTTGCAGAGGCGAGGCTAATGGATGGAGAAGTCCACTGCTTTTCCTCGAGAATATTCAAACCACCACGACGGATCTCTCTCTATTCAGAATCGACGGCTTGTTTCCTTCCTTCTCACCCGCAGGCGATCGCATCGCATACGTCAGGATGCCTGGTGTGTATGTGGTGAAGCCGGATGGTTCGGAGAGTCGTGAAGTATACACGGGAATGGCCTTTTCGACAGCTTGGGACCCGGTTCGACCAGGAACCGTGTACTCTAGCTCAGGTCCGACGTTTGCTACTGAGAGAACAGAGGTTGATGTCATCGCCATCGACGTGGACACAGCTGACAAATTATCTTCTGTGAGAAGGCTAACGACAAACGGGAAGAACAATGCTTTCCCATGGCCATCACCAGACGGGAAACGTATCGTGTTTCGTTCGGGTCGGTCCGGTCACAAAAACCTCTACATAATGGATGCTGAGAAAGGCGAAACTGGTGGCTTATGGAGGTTAACCGAAGGCGCGTGGACCGACACAATGTGCAACTGGTCACCAGATGGCGAATGGATCGCGTTTGCATCAGATAGAGAAAGCCCTGGCTCGGGCAGTTTCGAGATATTCTTGATCCACCCGAACGGAACAGGGTTGAAGAAACTGATCCAGAGTGGTACGGGCGGGAGAACTAACCATCCGATCTTTAGCCCGGACAGTAAAACTATCGTCTTTACATCAGATCTCGCTGGAATCTCAGCGGAACCGATCTCAAACCCGCATCACTATCAGCCGTACGGTGACATCTTCACGGTGAAACTCGACGGCTCTGATTTAAAGAGGCTGACACACAATTCGTACGAAGATGGGACTCCCGCATGGGCTCCTCGGTTCATAAACCCCAACGACGTGTTGCTACGCAGGAAGAACGATTCCAGCTGCGCCTTCGAGGACTGCCACTGGCTCAACAAGAACCCAACGCAAAAAGCCCGAAAAATCTCATGTTAATACATACGTATGTATTGAGTTTCATGTACAAGAGATCTGCTTAGATAAGTTTATAGACACTTGTATGAGACTGTCAATAATGTTACTATTTTGTAATACGCATATGATATTTGAATAATACATGTGATATAAGAACCCTCTTTCTGGTTAAGAGGCTCCCAAATATTTTTTATCTAGTCGGAGAAGGGTTTTGTGGCGGTAAACACAGAGAAGCTTTACACACAGAGACACAAAGGAGTCTCCGTCGAGAAAGAGAAAGGAGGAATGGCGCCAGTTCTTCAGAGCTCACAGCCATGGGTTGAGAAATAGTACAAAACCCATCTGTTACATCTTCTCTTTCTATTGTGCTCTCCGTTGATCGGAATCGTGTCGGATATGTTTTAACCCTTTTGTGTTTCCGATTTGGATTTTGAAGCCGGCCGAAACAGGTCAAGGACGTGGCGCATCAGGAGGAGGTTGTTCGTGTCCTCACCAACACTCTCGAGACTGCTAATGTAAAATAAAAAAAATTGATTTTGTAACATTTTAGGTCTCGGCTATAAAATGTGAAAAACCCTAATTTTGGATTTGGTGGCAGTGTCCACACATGCTATTCTATGGACCTCCAGGCACAGGGAAAACAACTACTGCACTTGCCATCGCCCACCAGCTATTTGGGTACCTCTCAAAATCATCTTCTGATTTAAGTTTGATTTGATTCATCTTTGGTTTGTGTTTGACACAGTTTGCTTTGTATGTTGCAATATGATAATACCAAAGTTGTACCATTAGGTAGTTAGCTAGACAGTATACTTTATGTTTGGGATTCTTTTGAGGTTCATATAAGAATTTTGTATACTATTAGAGTATCATTTGGTTTTGCTATTTCATTTTCCTGTAATTTGTGGATATATAACATGTGAGTATGAACTAACTTAAGAGTTTTTACAGACCTGAATTATACAAGTCAAGGGTGTTGGAGTTGAATGCTAGTGATGACAGAGGGATTAATGTTGTTCGTACAAAGATTAAGGATTTTGCTGCTGTTGCTGTTGGGTCAAATCACCGTCAAGGGTATGTAATGCCTGTTTTGCTCTAGTCAAGTCTTTTCTTCTTCTTCTTCTTCTTACCAGTTTCTCGTCTGTGTGCGGTGTGCATTTCATCTAAGACTACCATGTGATATTTCAGTGGTTATCCGTGCCCGTCTTTTAAGATCATCATATTAGATGAGGCTGATTCGATGACGGAAGATGCTCAGGTCTGTTGAGCATGTATTACTACCACATTTTTGTACTTTTGATATGTGTTTTTCATGAACTATTTTACTGACTTTTCAGAATGCCTTGAGGCGGACTATGGAAACTTACTCCAAAGTCACCAGATTCTTCTTCATATGTAATTATATCAGCAGGTAATTTCTGTTTCTATGATACATGTGTTGGTCAGTTTTGTCTTTCTGTGATTTTCATCTCTTCTCTCTGGAAATGTTAGATGGTTGTTTTTCGTTTATATTCCTATTAAAATTTGGAGGCTGGTTATTTTTTGATTGCACTAATAGTAGAAAATAGTTTTACTTAGTTCATCATGAAGAACTTTTTGTGAAGGACTGAACTACAAATCCACCGATTTTGCTCACGCTTATAGCTTTAATAATTCTTTTTCCCAAGGATCATAGAGCCTCTTGCTTCAAGATGTGCGAAGTTCAGGTTTAAACCACTCTCTGAAGAAGTCATGAGTAATCGTGTACTGCATATCTGTAATGAAGAAGGTCTAAACCTCGGTGGAGAGGTGTGAACATATGCTTAAAGGTTTTCCTATCATTTCTAGTCTTTGTAAACCTGCTTATACTAGCTATTTTCTGCGTAGGCGCTTACAACTTTGAGCACCATATCACAAGGTGATCTCCGTCGGGCCATAACATATCTGCAGGTAAGATTAAACTATGCACGAACTGTTTATTATTGAACGAAATCAACTGTTTATTATTGAACCAAGGTTTCTCCATGAGTATTACAGAGTGCTGCTCGGTTGTTTGGATCAACAATAACTTCGACAGATTTAGTTAACGTTTCTGGGGTAAGGATGAAGAAAAATCCAGTTTTGCACACAAGTGCAGAACACTTTCACCAAAAAAACTTAAGTCAGAATCCATAACGGGTTAATTTTGTTTTGGTGTTAACTTTACCAGGTAGTCCCTATGGAGGTAGTCGAGAAGCTTTTTACGGCATGCAAAAGTGGTGATTTCGATATTGCAAACAAGGAAGTGGATAACATAGTTGCAGAAGGATATCCTGCATCTCAAATCATCAATCAGGTTTTCTATTTCCCTCTTTGATTTATCGAACATCAAGTCTTCACGATTGTGGTTAAATAATCACTTCTAATACAACTCTGTTTTGCAGTTATTTGATATTGTAGTCGAGGCTGGTGATGACATAACAGACAAGCAAAAGGCTAAGATCTGCAAATGTCTAGCTGAAACAGATAAGGTAAGAAGACTTTATGTTATGCTGGATTCTTATACTTGCATCTTTCGTTGTCGTATAAACCCATCTAGAAATATAGTTTCATATATATTTTGTTTTTTCGATGAATCCAGCGACTTGTAGATGGTGCTGATGAGTACCTGCAGCTTCTGGAAGTGGCAAGCAATGCAATTCGAACCCTCTCGGAAATGGCTCAAGACTTCTAAAGCAACTTTACCCTGGAAAAGCTCTGCATCTTAGTCTTGATTTTGGTTTTGTGTTCCAAATAGAAGTCCTTTGCAGACCAAAACCATTCTGTTTACTCTTTTGTGTTTTCTGTTACAATCGTTGTGTAAGACATTGCTGAATCAAAAACACTTACCATTCTCAAACGTAAATTTCATTTAATATCTGTAATGGTCACAAAATAGAAAAAAATTGTATTTTATGTAGGCATGTTGTCATGGGTAATTTTACCCTACCCTATCCGAACCCGAAAAAAACCTGCCCTGAAAAAACCTGTTTTGAAAAAACCCGGATAGGGTAAAGTCTTGGTAGGGTAACCCAAACTCCACCCTATACAATTTAAGAGAACCCGCGGCACTTCGCTTCAATTTTAAAATGAGAAATTCTTTAGAATACCATCAAAATAAGTTTTTGTTTTAAAAATACCATTAAAAAGTTTTTATAACAAAAATACCAATAAAATGTTTTTTATAACAAAAATACCATAAAAAACAGTAGTTTACAAAAATACCACAAATATAAAAACGAATTTTCACACTTTTAGATTTTTAAATTTTTTCATTTGGGTTATTTATATAGTGTTTAGGGTATAGTTTTGAAGGGGTAGGGTATACCTTTTTGGAGGTTTTGGGTGTAATTTTAAAATTTTAAGATTTGTGGTATTTATGAGAAAAAACTTTTTAATGGTATTTGTAAAATTTTCAAAAATCTGTGCTAATTGTGTTAAAAAAACATTTTTAGTGGTATTCATAAATACCACAAATCTTAAATTTTCAAAATTACACCTAAAACTTTCAAAAACTATACCATACCTTTCAAAACTATACCCTAAACATTATATAGCGAACCCAAATGAAAAAATTTAAAATCTAAAAGTGTTAAAATTCGTTTTTTATATTTGTGGTATTTTTGTAAACTAATACTTTTTGATGGTATTTTTGTTATAAAAAATATTTTAATGGTATTTTTGTTATAAAGACGTTTGTAAAGGTATTTTCAAAACAAAAACTTATTTTGATGGTGTTTTAAGGAATTTCTCTTTCTAATTTTTCTTTCTAATTTATTGATTTTAAAAATCTCACGCATTCGAAACCCATAAGGTAAAACCCGACTAAGACTTTAGGGTAAATAAAACCGCCCATTTTCAACCCTATTAATTTTAACAAATAAAATCGGCCATGACCTTAACTTTTACATCGGTCATTAATCTAATGGGTAATTACCCATCTTTAACATCCCTAATTTTATGGTATTGTTCAATTCAGATATATATTTCTTTAATCAATTTTGGTTTTCCAATTGGCAATAAACTTTAATATTAACGAGATCCTCTAAAAATGCGATAAAATTCAAATGTATTAATTATGTAGATTCTCCATATCCACACATTAAAAAAGAAGGTTTGAAATATATACACCCAATCTATAAAAATAGAAGAAGACATTAGTAACGCCATAAATATGAAGATAATAAAACTCGTTGAATCTTTATAGTTTCCACATAAAAAAAAATAGATACGTTCTATTAACAATCGATATATAATATAAGTAATTGTTGTTGACGATAATTATCAAAACTAATTATAATTTTATCAATGGTTGTTGATGATGAAGAAGGTACTTTCAAAAGAGAAGGAGCTGTGCCTTTTAACTGGGAGATCCGACCCGGTGTACCCAAAACCCGACCCGATGATCCAACTCTTCCTCTTCCTCCTCATCTCCGTTTAAAACCACTTCCGCCGTCAAATCCGCCACCCCCTCCGTCTTCTTCTACTTATTCAATCTCCGATTTCAAAACACGACCAGACTCTCCTTTTGCTCCTCCTCCTTCCTCTTTCAAACCATCTCCAGACCCTCGCTTCCACTGTTCAGGGCCTCTGACTCCTTACTTCCGATCTCTAGAAAAACTCGATTCCGGCTCCGCTTCGCGACGGTGGCGTTACGTGAAGTCTTTGTTCGGTTCGAAGAAGAAGAAGAGCAGTAAGAGCGGCGGCGATTCGAAAAAGTCCGGTCAGGAATCGACTTCGTCGGAGTCTGATAACTTTTACGAATCGGAGACGACGTTTTCGACGTCGGGAGAGTCAAGCAGAGGATCGGTGTCGACGAGGTGGAGCTCGCCGAAGTCGTCCTTGTCTTCTTCACGTCGTGGCTCGCCGCTGAAACGGAACCAATCGGATCTTAGCTCTTATGAGAAGAAAACCATTATTATGATGGCTCGTTATCGTCTCGGTTAGATTATAATAATGTAGTAAATGTTATCTTCTTTAAAAGCTCAATATCTTATCAAATCAATAAACGTTTTTTTTGTTTGAAGAGAGATTTTTTGGTAATGGATTCAGAAAAGTTTGATACTACAAGACTTGCACTACTAACTTTGAACAATGACTTTGGTCTCAAAGCCTATAACTTTAAACTCAAAATAGCTTGTTGGAAACTGATAAAAGCTAACATAAGCTCTAAAGTAATAAAATTGCTTTCTTCTCCGTCTCGCTCTCTCTTCTATTGATCCAAGCTGCTCTAGTTTCCACCTTTCGAGCAACAGAGCTTCCGTTAGTATAGAATCACGATTATAAGAAACCCAAAGATTAATAAGAATAACTCTCTTATTATTAAGGAAAATCTCTCAAAACCTTAATCTCACAATCTCATAAGTTGTACCACAAATTAGCACATCCTTATATAGGGAAATATAACTCCAAAACCATAATCTAGATAACTCCTAAATAAAAGGAAAACTCCCATAACGATATAACTCATCTTTCTTCACATCATCAACTCCAATAAGTGTTCTCATCATCCTCGTCGTCATGCCCATCAATCTCTGCGATTTCGTTATCCCTCTGCAACTCATCTCTATGCGGCAAAACAAGATCTACCTCGTCATTGTCCACTTCTTCTTCGTCTTCGATATCTTCATTACTGCTATCGCCACCATCCTCGTCATGCCCATCAATCTCTGCGATTTCGATGTTCCTCGACGTCTCATTCCTTTCTGGCAAACCAAGATCTACCTCGTCGTTATCTACCTCTTTTTCTTCTTCTTCTTCATCATCTTCCACATCCATATCATCATTATCAACAATAACAAGACCATCATCTTCATATTCATCTCCTCCGCTTTCATCTTCATCGTCTGAGTTGACAAGCTCATTTTGAAACCCGTTGGCCAAATCACTCGTACGATCCGACTCTCTTTCTTCCTCTGCCACTTGATCATTGCCATCTCCATTTCTGTCTTCTTGCAGCCTATTACTCGGCGATGCCCTAAGATACACCACATCATTATCCACATCTTCCTCGCTCTCGCCCACGTCTTCCTCATCATCATTAGCCTGAGTGTGACCAACAATCAATCCAACATCTTGATACTCATCACCTTCCTCTTCCTCATCATCATCACCACTCTCATCGATTTCTTCTTCACCCATATCAACTTGTTCATCTCGCAAACCATTAACACCGTCACTCACCACCACCATATCCGATTCTTCTCTTCCCGTCTCTTTCTCTTTCTCAACAACAACCTCTTCAAGCCTTTCACTATGCCCATTACTCATACCGTTCGACTTCTCCTCATCATCGACATCACAGCTCCTTGGGTCATCTTCCTCCTCCTCCTCACTTTCTTCTTCTTCTTCGATAGCTTCGCCGCCACGGGTTTAGCTATGTGTTCTTCTTCATCATCCCACTTCCGGGTTTTATCTTCATCGAAAACTACATCCCTACTAACAACAATTTTCCTGTTAATTGGATCCATAAGCCGATAAGCTTTTGACCGGGTTCGTTCCTAGGTGTATCGAATTCTTGATCGATCATCTAACTTCTTCCTTCCGATGGTCTCTCGTCCTTGCGTAACTTATGCAGCCAAAGACACGAAGATGCCCGATGTTCGGTTTCATGCCTTTGAAGAGCTCATATGGAGTTTGTGCCTCAAGCGATCTAGTTGCTACCCTATTGATCAAATACGTAGCGTGTCTCACAGCTTCTCCCCATAGATAATTTGGACACTTCATGTGTTTCAAGATACTCCTAGTCATCTCAAGCAAGGTTCTATTTCTTCTCTCAACTACTCCGTTCGTTGGGGTGAATATGGCGCCGTGAGTTGTCTCTTGATTCCACTATTCTCACAAAACTTTTGAAACTCGAGTGAGATGAACTCTCCACCTCTGTCCGTGCGGAAGGTTTTGATGCTTTCTTCGGATTCCTTTTCCACAACTATCTTGAAAGTTTTAAACTTTTCAAATGCCTCACTTTTCTTCTTCATAAGAATTGTCCACATGTAGCGTGAGTAGTCATCGATGATTACAAACACGTAGCGATTTTGTGCCGGTGTGGCTGGTGTGATAGGTCCGCAGAGGTCTCCATGGATTAACTCAAGTGCTTGAGTCGCTCGATATGTGGTTGCTTGGGGAAACACTCGACGTGTTTGTTTCCCAAGAAGACATGACACACATGTTTCCTTTTCAATTGACATCTTTGGGACTCCTATCACGAGCTCTTTATTGATCATCATCTTCATGGTCTCAAGATTAACATGTCCCGGCCGTGCGTGCCACTTGCTTGATTCACTTATCCCCTTTAGGTGCAAACACTTGATAGTATCGTCGACGTCTAAGGATACTTTGTATAATCGATTCTTTGATCTAACGGTTTGTACTAGAAGTTGATTGTTCCGATCAAAGAGATTCAAGATATCCCTTTCATTCGAACTTCACAGCTGCTTCGTGGCCCGACCCAAACTAATAATATTGCTCTTTAGACCTGGAATGTAGTAAACGTCATTCAACGCTTTCTTCTCACGATTTTTGACCTTAAAACGTATTGAGCCTTTTCCTTTGATATTTATACAAGAGTCGTCGCCAAACCTAACTTTTCCCGTAATTGTCTTGTCTAGATCCATAAAGAAGGAATGATTTCCACTCATATGGTTGCTGGCTCCATTATCTAGGTACCACACATTACTCTGATCTAGCTCTGCTTCGAAAATTTTTGGCTTCACATTCTTCTCATTAAGAAACACTACCTCATGCATCATCAAAGTATCGGCCTTTTGAGTATCATCATCTTTCTTCTCCTCTATTTCTTGTAATTTAAGCAACCTATCAGGACAATCGGAAGCAAAGTGTCCTTGTTTATCACATCGGTAGCATGTAATTCGAGCAAGGTACTCTTTATCGCTTAATTGCTTGAAATCTCCACCTTGATAATTTCCGCTTCTTCCTCGACCTCTTCCTCTCCCGCTAGAACGACCCCATCGTCCTCTTTCTCTGTTACCACCGTAGCTACTAGAAAATTGTTGTGGTGAGTGGGTATTGGCATACATGAGCTTGTTCGGATCATCACAATGCTCTTCTTCTTCTTTACCAATCCTTTCTTCGTAGGCCTTTAATCTCCCCACAATATCTTCAAAGCCGGTCTTCTTAAGGTCAAGGACTTGCTCAAGAGCGACAACAATGTGTATGTATCTCTTTGGAGGTAAGCTATTGAGGAACTTTTTACGAGTCTTGTTTCATCCATGGTTTCTCAGAGGCCGAGTTTGATGAGATCTCGAAAGTCTTCCCACAAACTCATCTATTGTGTCGGTTTCCTTCATCTTAAGTCTTTCAAAATCCGCTGCTAGGGTTTGTAATCTAGCTTCTCTAACTCTCTCAGCTCCGACATGCCTCGTCTTTATTGCTTCCCATATAGCTTTCGCCGTATCTAGATCACCGACTTGTAGAATCAAGTTCTCCGGAATAGCTTGAAATAGTAAGGCGATCGCCATGTTATTTTTTTCTTCGTCTTTGATACCAGGATCAATTGTCTCCCACGCCTTAATTATGCACCTTAAGCACGACCTTCATCTTTATGGCCCACACCGTATGATTCGTATTACTTAGCATCGGACATCGTGCAGAAAAATATCCACCTTGTTTTGAGTTGATATCTGCGATCTTAGCACCACTACTCTCGATGATTTCTTCATTGTCGTTGCTTCATAGTGAATACGTTTTATCTCAACCTTGTTTGTTGAGAGTTTTAGTTTTTTTTCGGCTCGATACCATGTTGAAGCTGGTGAGCCTACGTCCAACTCCTAATTAATATGATATTGTCCGCTTTGGGCCATGTCTCGAACACTCACGGTTTTTCTTATTGCTTCTTCCCAAAAGCGCCATATTAATTGGGGTTGAATTTCTTTATATATTAGACATTACTCGTCTAATATTTCGATGTGGGACTTAGTTTGTTATCCCAACAGTTAGAATTTAGCTGCTCTCGTTTCTCAAGCTTTCTTTCGCCATTGTCTCTTCTCGCTCGCTAGTCTCTGTATTTCTTCTCAGGGAACAAGAGGGTTTGTTCTAACTACGATTTTGGTTTAACGTCCGGTTCATGTTAGCTATTTATTTCGGTTTTCACTATTTTTGGTATAGTTTCGGTTTAGTCAAAACCGGTTTATATATTAGTCCTCCGTCGCGCACAAACACTGGTTTAGTTCCGTTAACGAGCGACGGCGATGAAGAGATCTCGCCCTATGTCTCCATCGTCGATCTCCGCCGCCGCGAAACCATCGCTGACTCTGACTCCTCCGTCGACGCCGATTCTCAAACAGAAACTACACAGAACAGGGAAACCAAACTGGCTCCCGTTGAAACTCACCGATACGGAGCTCACACTGCCGTTAACTTTCCCGACGGGTCAAACATTCCGGTGGAAACAAACCGGAGCGATTCAATACAGCGGAACGATCGGTCCACACCTCTTATCTCTCCGTCAACGTCAAGGAGACGAAACGGTGTCGTACTGCTTACATCGAAGCGCTTGCCCTAAACTCGCGGAGCTAGCTTTGCTCGATTTTCTCAACGCAGAGATCTCTTTAGCTGATCTATGGTCTGATTTCTCGTTAAAGGATCCTAGATTCGGAGAGATTGCGAAACACCTACGTGGCGCTCGTGTCCTGAGGCAAGATCCGCTCGAGTGTTTGATTCAGTTTCTTTGCTCTTCGAATAATAACATCGCGAGGATAACGAAGATGGTTGGTTTCGTGTCGTCTCTAGGGTTGTATTTGGGTGAGATTGATGGGCTTGAGTTTCATCAGTTTCCATCGTTGGAGAGGTTATCAAGTGTCTCTGAAGAAGAGCTTAGAAAAGCTGGTTTTGGTTACAGGTGCTTTCCTTTCCTTTGCTTCATTCATTCACTATCTCTGTCTTGGCTTCTTTCTTGCAACATAGTGAATTAGCCATTAAAGGATAGAACTTTGCTTGTTGCTTATGTTAAAGCCTATTGCTTTTTTCTCATGGCTGGTTCTTGTCTGATTTGGTGTTTGGTTTCTATGTTCTGGTGAGTAGAGCCAAATACATAACAGGTACTGTGAAGGCATTGAGATCAAAACCAGGAGGTGGCGACGAATGGCTGCTCTCTCTACGCAAATTGGATCTACAAGAAGCAGTTGCTGCTCTTTGTACATTACCAGGCGTTGGTCCGAAGGTAGCTGCTTGCATAGCTCTGTTTTCTCTTGATCAGCATAGTGCCATCCCCGTCGACACACATGTCTGGAAGGTAAGATCTGCGGGTATAACTTAGTTGAGATACTTATACGTTTCGGTGATGAACTAAAGTTAGCTACTTTGTGTTGTTTCTTTATTGGGTGGATGAAACAGATCGCCACGAGTTACTTACTGCCGGAACTTGCTGGTGCGAAACTCACAACTAAACTATGCGGCCGAGTAGCGGAAGCATTTGTGAGTAAATATGGTGAATACGCTGGTTGGGCTCAGACACTTCTTTTCATTGCCGAGTTACCTCCACAAAAAGCTCTCTTGCAATCTTTTTCACAGCCTATAGACAAACTCGATGAAACCTCGGAAAGAAAAGACGACGAAAATAGCTCCGCGACGCTTCAAAACCTTAGATTATGATCTACCTTGAGCAAGTTTCATCTATCTTTACTTCGAGCTAAACTCACCACTGAGTCTTGTGAAGAAGGACAATGTTGTTATGTTATTAGATGCTAACATTATTGATTCCCAAATTTATAATATATAAAAAAATTATGAGGCCCAAATTATTAGGCCCAATAAAGAAATTCCGGCTGGATTTTCCTCCAAGCCACCGTCGACTTTGCTTTAATACTCTCTCTCTCTATCTCTGTCTCTCCGTTTAGGAAAGCTTACAAGTTCTACTGTGAAACAACCCTTGAGTTTCCGATGTCGGTAAGCTGATAAACTCAAGTTTTTGTGTTATGTTGAGTTACAGAGACTCTAAAAGCTATTGGCTTTGTGCATCAATCTTTTGATATTTTGTGTATTCGATGTACAGATCTTCGAGTACAATGGGAGTGCCGTTGTGGCTATGGTTGGTAAGAACTGTTTCGCAATAGCAAGTGATAGGAGGCTAGGTGTGCAGCTTCAGACAATCGCCACTGATTTTCAGAGAATCTCCAAGATCCATGATCGTGTCTTCATCGGACTTTCTGGTCTAGCCACCGATGTTCAAACACTGTAATCATTCTTCAAAAGCTTTCCTTTTTTGTTATTATGATTCTTCTCTTTTCTACTTATTTATAATCTTGATTTGTCCTTGGGGGGGTTGGAAAAGGTACCAGCGCCTTGTGTTTCGTCATAAGCTATATCAGCTTCGTGAAGAGAGAGACATGAAGCCTGAGACTTTCGCTAGTCTTGTCTCTGCCATTCTTTACGAGAAGAGGTTGTTCTCCTTGCCTTGGCTAGCTGGCCACTTTATCAAGTTTGATTTTCTTAAGTTTGTCTTGGATTTTTGACTCTGAAAGATGATTAGATTTGGGTGCTTTGTTTCAGATTTGGTCCTTACTTATGCCAACCTGTGATTGCTGGCTTGGGAGAAGATGACAAGCCTTTCATTTGCACCATGGACTCCATTGGAGCCAAGTAAGCTCGTATCCTTTCTTGAATGCATCCCTTATTTGATGTCATGTAGCTTTTTCTTGGTGAATAATCTAGTGTCTATAGTCACTTGTATATATGTTTAGTGGCTGTCATTTGTTTTCCTTATGGTTGGCGAGTTAGTTGGACTTGCTTGAAACATTGCATAGTCGTATGAATCGGCAATGGTCATGTTGTTTATTACTTTTATGAGTTTCACTTGTGTTTGTCGAGTGTATACCTTTTGTTGCCTTGATATGACTGACATGATGTTCTCTTGTAAATGCAGGGAATTGGCTAAAGATTTTGTAGTATCTGGAACTGCTTCGGAATCACTGTATGGTGCTTGCGAGGCAATGTTCAAGCCAGACATGGTTAGTCCATTAACAACTATATATCTTCTGTTCTTATAATTACCAAATCACTCAAATGTAAATGCGTATGCTTACATCCCCACTGTTTTCTTCAATGAGGTTTAGTAGTGTAAGTGTAACTATATATAAACATCATGTATTACAGTAGCAACTAGCTATTAGTATTCACTTAGAATACTGTAAAATAGCAATACTTCATTGTAGCATACCCGATAATCTCCATATCAAAGCTCGGTGCTTAACAGATGGTGATTTTCAGGAAGCTGAGGAACTGTTTGAGACAATATCACAAGCACTTCTATCCTCCGTTGACCGTGATTGTCTGAGTGGTTGGGGAGGCCATGTCTACGTTGTGTAAGTTTCCTTTATCTCCTTCTTTGTTTTCTCCACATTCTATTATCCAAAGTTAGTACTAAACATTCTTTGATGATGATATGTTATGCAGAACACCAACAGAGGTCAAAGAGAGGATCTTAAAGGGGAGAATGGATTGATCTAAATACCTAATCAGCATCATCATCATCATCATCTTCTATTACAACAGTTGTTTTCCTCTGTAATTCAGATTTTTTTTTTTTTTTTTGAAGTGCAATCATAGAATCATTTTCTCTGAAACTATGGATATTTTATTTCAAGTTAACGATTTATCTCACTAATTTCTTATTTTTTATGTTTTATTTAATTTTACTAAAAAGAAATATCATGACAGTTACCACCATTTAGATCCAAAGCAGTTATGTTCCTCTTTTATATAACCTCTCTTTGTCCTAATCCAATCACACAAAGTTACTTTCCAAAAATCAGAAGTTGGTCGTGATGGAAGCTTTCTTCACAGGTTTCTTTCATTTAATTGGAAACTTCTTCCGTGGCAAATCTTGCAGGTAATAACTTCGAATAAACTCATCATCTTCTACATATTTGTTTTCTTCTTCATGAATATTTAGTCCTTTGTTACTTGAAAAACAGTTCTGTTTGTCCATCACCATGGGATCTCATTTGTTTCGTCAAGAATTTATGCGTGGCTAATCTAGCGATAGTCGCTGTGGTCCTACTCGTGTTATACGTCTTTCTCTTCTTCATCAACGTCTTGCACAAAGTTGGTTTCTGTCATTGTATCTTCCACGGCTTGTGCAGAGTCCTCTGGTCTTTAGTCTCTTGTTGGTCCCACATTTTCGGCCATTGCTTTAACTTATGCTATGATATTCTACACACCAAACGCGTAAGACGAGGTAGGCGTAGAGAGGATGATGTTGAGGGTTATAGTGATGGTGGTGGATCGTTTAGTTACCAAAGATCGAAAGGAGAATGTAGAAGGGAAGAACGTGTGAGAAAGTCTCTGAGAGCAAGGAGTCACCGTGTTCGAGTTGGTGTGAAGAAGAAACATCATGGTTCTGGTTCTGGTTCTGGTTTGGACAGGCATGAGGGTGTTGGTGTTGGTCTGAGTCATGGCATTAGAGTGAGCAGAGAGTCAAAATTTGTCAGGAAAGGGTTATCAAAGTCAAATAGCAGAGCTAGAGTTCTCAAAATAGCATGTAATGAATATTAATTAGCATTTGATATTTTTATGTTGTGAACAATAATGCAAAATGGTTCTTCTTCTTTTTATAGATTTGTAGAACAATAATCAAACTCTTCTTCTTGTAAAAGGTTTTTTTGGAAATAAACTTTTAACATAACATGAGATCCCAAACATAGAGAATGTGTGAGCATTCAATATTCAAGATTCTCTTAAGTTTCAATGTTTTGGATTTTTGTTTAAGGAAGTTTTCAACGTCACGTGCAATAAGAAAGTGACTCCTTATGTTAGTCTTATCATACTATTTTTCAACAAGATTGACAAATAAAATGTTTGGCAAAACTATATATTAATAAATTGACTTCACAAAATTGACAAACTCAAAACCAAAAAAAAATAGTACTTGATTTTATAATTGATCAAACTCACAATAAAACAAATTAAACAATGATTTTCCAATATAACAGAAGACAGAAAACTGGTAATCTAATTCCTACTAACCACAAACATAAATTGATTAGATAAAAAACGATCTCTACTTTTGTAAATTCGACTTCGTATCGATCAAGTTAGAGCATCTCCAAAAAGAAACCTCAAATTTGAGGTTTCATCAACTTCAAATTTGAGGTTTCATGTGTTTCTCTCCAAAAGAAAAACCTCAAACTTAATTTTACATATTGCATTTAAGTCCTTACTATTTTTCACAATTAAATAAATCTCTTAATTTTTGTAGATAATGTAAAACATACCTTAAATAATTATTAAACCAATAAATAATTACTAAATTAATATTTTTTATTTTAATTTAAAGTCTTTCTTTTAGTTTAACATGTGAAAATTAAGTTTATATTTACAAAATATAATTTTTTATGTACTAAAATGATGAAATTAAAAAGTTAATAAATATATTTGTGAAATATTTTTAATTGTAGGGATGAAAATGCAAAAGAAAGATGGGACCTCAAATTTTGAGGTTTTGAAGTTTCTTTTGGAAGACAAAAAACCTCAAATTTGAAGTTTTGAGGTTGCTTTTGGAGATGCTCTTAGTACACAAAGAAATGTATATAGACACTACACACGCCAAGGGAGATTAATTTCACATTAAAACAAAAAAAAAATATCATTTTAGATTTTTGTTTGACCTTTTTCGACAAAAGTGACATTAATGTAATGAAAAAAAGTCAAAGATGGTACTAAAAAGTTCGACGCCATCAAATGATGATGACGCATCATGTTGAAACTTATGGTGAGCCCAAAGCCAATGGGTTGAATATAAGATAGTGATATCATTTTCAAAAACTCATTTTATAAGATTGAGATACAAAATTACAAAAATAAAAAAAGTTGCCGTTTTATTTAATTAATTATTTACTATCCTTTTTAATTTCATTAGATTACATAACTTTTACTTACTTATACATAATTTTTTGTTAGAGTACTTACTTTTACAAAGGAGAAGACATACAAAGAACTAGAAAAATTAATACAAAAGTGGCTATGTCAATATGTCATCAAAAATAGTTTTAATACCAAACAAGAATTGGTATATAAATATCTGCGCAAGTAATTACAACACAACTACCACTTTTGTCCTATTTTCAGCTCAACCATATCTTTGGACATTATGTAACAACCATCATGAGTTTAAGATTCAAATGTCATATCATTACTTTACTAATTATACCTCACTAATTTTGCATTAATTAAAGCATGATTCTCTACATAACTACTTGTAAGTAGTATTTCATATTTTGTTATGCACATACAAGCATGATCATGATGAGAGGAGTACTAGGGATTACATGCATTGATATGCATATACAAAGATAATGCAATTAAAATAGTACAATAATTATAAACCAAACTCTACAATTGCTTTTTTTTTCCATTTTTGATACCCTCTATATTTGTAGCTTTTCTTCCTCTCCCTATTGTCTTAGGTCTTTGATTATTATGTCGACTTCTCCATGCCAATTTTGCTACCATTTTAAACTAGAGAAATCTTAAGCCAAATAGTTTCGAGTTAAAAATCTATATTTTTTAGTAAACGGGAACAGTGTACGAAACAACAATGAATATAAAAGTGACATGTTTGTCTAGAATCTAGACTCTAGATATTGAATTTTATGGTGGCTAGAAATAGGTAGACATTAGTAATATGTAGTAAAACACATCATTAAGTTAACAAAAATCATATATACAAAAAACACAAATTCAAATTTGGATTTCCAAAGTTTGGGAGGAGATGGTGCATGCCAGCAGAAGTTGATAAGCACGTGAGAAGCCGGTTGGTGAGCACGTGACCGGCTCACTTTCCTAGTGTCATGTCTCAGCTTTTTTTCTCCTCATAGCCTTTAAAAGCCATATCTATCTATCTCCTTCGTAACATGTCCATGTTCCCTCCTTCATGCATTTTTTTTGTTTTTACTACTATTTCAATTTAAAAGATAAACTAGCTTTAGATCATCAACCTCAAGGTTTCGTGTGTTTCTCTCCAAAAGAAAAACCTCAAACTTAATTTTACATATTGCATTTAAGTCCTTACTATTTTTCACAATTAAATAAATCTCTTAATTTTTGTAAATAATATAAGACATACCTCAAATAATTATTAAACCAATAAATAATTACTAAATTAATATTTTTATTTTAATTTAAAGTCTTTCTTTTAGTTTAACATGCGAAAATTAAGTTTAGATTTACAAAATATAATTTTTTATGTACTAAAATGATGAAATTAAAAAGTTAATAAAGATATTTGTGAAATATTATTAATTGAAGGGATGAAAGTGCAAAAGAAAGATGAAACCTCAAATTTGAGGTTTTGAATAATTTGAGGTTTCACTATTCACAACCTCAAATTTTGAGGTTTTGAGGGTTTTTTTGGAGGACAAAAAACCTTATATTTGAAGTTATAAGGTTGCTTTTGAAGATGCTCTTAGAAATGCTCTAATATTTACATTTTTAGTGTCCATCCCACATCATGTGTGTAATCTAAAAATAGTGTATTAGTTTTAGTAAAAATATTTATATAAAGGGTCCAATTGGTGACTGCGGTTTTTGCGGTGCGGATTAACGAATTGACAGGTGCGGTGCGGTTCAAGTGCGGTGCAAAATTATTGAGTTAACAGGTGCGGACCGTGCGGTGCGGTTCGATAGGCGGTACGGAATAATGTTTGATTGGTGAAAATATAATAAGCGGTGCATAATAGAAATTGTAATATAATAAATATTTTAGTATAAACTAAATGTTTTAAAAATTTAATAAAAATTATGTTCAAACAATATTTTGAAATTTAAATACCAAAATATATGTTAAAAGTATTACTTAGAAAATAACATTATTTTAAAAAGAAATATGATTCTAAAGGACATATTTTTTGTTGTTATGTATAATTGAAAAAATATGAATTACAATTATTGTTTATATGACTATTTTATAGATTGAGAAATCAGTTTAATTTTCACTAAATAAAAATAAGATCTTAGTTTTAAAAAATATTGTATTAATCTAGTGTGATTTATGATAGAAAACTATTTTATATATTATTTGGCTCTATTGGTGGTTTATGATTTTATTTATATTTAAAAGTGTTGGTTATATTTATATTTAAATGATTTGAAAATATAATTAACTAACAAATTTTCAGTTATTAATTGTATTAATATATACAAACATACATTTTCAAAAGTCAAAACCGCACCGCTTTGTCAAAACCGCATCATTTTTGCTTATTATTTACAAAACCGCACTTTTTTTTTGTACACAAGCAATTTTTTAGAAAAAAAATCAAAAACCGCACCGCACTTCATTTGTCAAAAACCGCACCGCACTTACATTTTTTACGTGATTGGCAACACAAGTGCGGTTTTGACAAAAACCGCATTCTAAACCGCCTTTTAGTGGTTCCCAATCACAACCAAAGTAAACACATACTAATGGAATAAAGTTTTAGTTTACAGTTAAACAAAAAGATTATGTTGCTTTTCACTTTTAATACAGTTTCACTTATTAAAAGAAACTAAACTAGGGATACTTTCAATGTTCATTTGTTAAGTTAATTTTAGAGGTATAGTTTATGCTTTTTCTGTTTTTTTTTGTTTTCTTTAAATTTGTTAAAAAGACTAAAAGAAAAAAGTAAAGAGGAAAAGGTAAAAAGTAAAAAAAAAAAAAAAAAATTACCCTTGATTTCTCTTCATCGTCTTCACTTTCTTCTTCTTCCCCATTTGAATTTCATTTAAGTTTTGCCCAGATCCCTAGTTTTCTTACACACATCCCTATCCGTTAAATTTCGTTGAGCAATTTAACTGCAACAAGACGAAATTTTTTTATTACTTTTTTATATAAATTTAAAGTTTCAATTTTGTTGTTGTCTCTCTCCTCTGAATCCTGTCTGCTACGGTCACGTTTAAATAAATCAGAAACCCCATGGATTCTTATTCTGTCACTCTCTCTCTCTCTCTCTCGCATGCATGATACCTCTCTTCTTGTACGTTTAATCCTTTCTTAACTACAAAATTTCCAAGCTTACTTTTTGAATCCAAACTCTGTTTCCTTTGTACTCATCATTTCTCTCCTCTTTCTCTCTCTTCGCCGTTTCCAAACCCAGATTCCGACCAACCTTCGAAAAGCTATGGTATTTCCACTGTCCGTACAAGAAGAAGCATGAGACTTGATTAATGAGTGTTGTTATTGATGGGTTGTGGTGGATCCAAAGTAGATGACCAACCGCTTGTGATTCTCTGTAGAGAGAGGAAAAAACTCATCAAAGCGGCGTCGTATCATCGCTGCGCTTTAGCCGCTGCACATCTCTCCTACTTTCAGTCTCTCCGTGACGTCGGCGAATCAATCCAACGTTTTGTCGACGAGGAACTCGTCGTAGGCGGCGGCGGCTCAACGCCGGATTCGCCGGTTCTTACGCTTCCCTCCGACGAAGGAAAGTTTCATAAACAAAAGATACAGTCTTCTTCTACTTCTGTTTCGCATTCTCTCGTCGAAGAAGAAGAAGACAAAGATTCGCATTTGGATTTATCATCTGGATCCGATTTTGATTCGAGATCCGAATCTGGATCTGACGTGTCGTTAGGTCATATCCACATTGAATCCAACTTTAAATCGGAGATAGAAGAAAGAGAACCGGCCGGTTACCCGTCAAATTACCCGCCCGCTTACCCGCCTAGGTATCAACCGGTTTACTCTACCGGGTACGAGTATCCGGTTGAAGGATGGGGTTATACCGGTGAATATCCAAACCAGACTCTAAACCCGAACCAATATCCGAACCAGAATCCGAACCAGTATCCGGGAATGTATTTTACGAAGAAATCTGCACCACCGTCTCGGCCTGTGTTATTTCAGCCGGAAAATCACCGAGTGGAGAACAACCAGTGGCTACCGGGGATTGGATTTGGATACTCTAATTATAACCCAGGAAGCTCTGATTCTGGGTATTTTGGTTACCCGGAACAACGAAAAGAACCGTCTTCTCCGGCGAAGCCACCTCCTCCGTCTCCGCCTACGGTTTCCGCTTGGGATTTTTTGAATTTTTTTGATAATTACGATTACAATAGGGTAAGTGCCGGTGAAAGCTCCGGTGTTGGTGGAGTTGGGTCGATTTCAAGCAGTCCTGATTCGAGGGAAGTGAGAGAGAGAGAAGGGATCCCTGAATTAGAAGAAGAAACAGAGCAAGAAGCTATTGGGCAAACACTTAAACATAAAAATACTAACTTTACTGAGAAGGTAAAAGAAGAAAGACATGAACAAGACGAGAAGAGAAGAGACTCTGGTGAAGAAATATCGATGGGAGAGCCTGTGAAAGAGAGCTCTTTTGGTTCAAAGACAGTGTCGTCGTTTTCGAGCAGTGAAGAAGGAGCCGAGTTTCACCATGTTAATGAAGGAGAAGGAAATATTAGCAGCAGCGAATTAGGCGGGCACGAGGCGATTGCTAGGAAGAGCAGTGTTGAAGAAGTTGTAGAAGAAGAAGAAGGATATGTGAGGAAGAAAGGTGTGAGCTTTGAGTTGGATGAAAACATAACAGCTTCTTTCGATGTAGAATCTTCCAAGATAAGCAGCTTGTCTGCATTGTCCTTTCATGCCACTAAAGATCTCAGAGAAGTTGTAAAGGAGATCAAGAGTGAGTTTGAAGTTGCTTCTTCACATGGGAAAGAAGTGGCTTTGTTGCTTGAAGTTAACAAGTTGCCTTATCAGCAGAAAAGCTCTGTCCTGAAAGGTATAAATGATGCTTTCTTTGTTGCGTAAATGGACTTTGATTTGTATCACTTGAGTTATTACTTTGTTGGATTTTTCTAATGGTGTTTGTATTGTTTCTTTTCTAGTTATCTTCTCTAGGATCATGTATCGGGTAGCACCATCGACAATGTCGTCACACTCTCAGCTTCACCCGTCAATACGGTTAACATCTAGGATAACAAAAATAGCGAAATCATACAACGGTGAGGATGTTAGAGAAGGCTTCACTGGAAACCTCTCATCAACCTTGGAGAAACTCTATGCTTGGGAAAAGAAACTATACAAGGAAGTCAAGGTAATCAGTATGTTCCTTTTGTTTCAAATCGACTAGTGTCTCTTTAAATTTCGAGCATCTCGTGACATATATGGTTCTTTGCTGCTTGTAGGATGAAGAGAAGCTTCGAGTTATCTACGAAGAAAAGTGCAGGACACTAAAGAAACTCGATAGTCTTGGTGCGGAATCTAGCAAGATTGATGCTACTCGAGTCTCCATTAGGAAGTTGCTAACAAAACTCGACGTCTGTATAAGATCCGTTGATTCCATTTCCAGTAGGATACATAAACTAAGAGACGAAGAATTGCAGCCACAACTCACTCAACTGATCCACGGGTAATAAAACTCATCTCATTTCTTCGATTTCTTCTTATATTTTTGCTTAGTCCTTTGTGTAATCGAATACTTTGGGACTCGACAGGTTGATAAGAATGTGGAGATCGATGCTTAAATGCCACCAGAAACAGTTCCATGCGATCATGGAGAGTAAAGTTCGATCTCTCAGAGCAAACACCGGCTTACTAAGAGACTCCGGCCTGAAAGCTATTCTCGATCTTGAAATGGAGTTAAGAGAATGGTGCATTAGCTTCAGCGATTGGGTCAATACTCAGAAACTATACGTTGAGTCTCTAAACGGATGGCTTTCGAGGTGTCTTCACTATGAACCTGTATCAACAGAGGACGGGATCACGCCTTTCTCTCCTAGCCGCGTTGGAGCTCCACAGGTTTTCGTTATATGCAAAGATTGGCAAGAGGCGATGGAGAGAATCTCTGGAGACAAAGTTACAATCGCTATGCAAGGCTTCGCCTCGAGCTTACATGAACTATGGGAGAGACAAGACGAGGAGCAAAGGCAGAGAGTGAAAGCAGAGTACGTCTCGCATGATTTTGAGAAACGGTTGAATGATCTTCGGATGGAGAGGGCGAGAGCGAGAATGAGAAACGAACAGCTGCAAGACGGTGGTGCATCTGAGAAGAGCGTGGTCTTGTCCGAAAGCGGGATCTCTGCGCTGGATGATTTGAAAGTGGATTTGGATTTGATGAGGAATAAACTTGAAGAAGAGAGGGCAAGGCACCAAGAAACTGTTAAATTAGTGAACAATGCAGCTTCAAGTAGCTTACAAGGTGGTTTAGTTCCAATCTTTGAGGCTTTAGGACACTTCACTTCACAAGTTGTAAAAGCTCATGAACATGTTAGGTTTCAAAAACAACAACTGCCTGAGTCTTCTTTTTCATGAAGCTGAGGGGTTATTTTGCAAGGTTTCAAAGTTTTAGTTATAAAATTTAAATTAGATTCGATCTAGAATAAGTGTTGTAAATATTTTATAATTATTAATATTCATTAATTTATTGGTTGAATAGATTTTTAATATTACTCTCAAATCCTTATTATATTTTTCCTAAATTTGAAAATTGTAAGAAAAATTAACTAATCCATCCATGATTGGTTAAATTCAGGATCAAAAGTAGCTACTTACGCTGGATTCTCTTACACTGAATTCTCTTGAATTTTTAAACTCTACATATAAACCTTTGAACTTACAAATTTTTCTAATTGTCCATCCGAACTCATTGAAATCTAATTAATTTTACATTTACACAAAATTGCAATTAATAAAGGAGAATTACAAAACTACATCATATGAATTACATTTTACAAAACTACACCATTTCAAAATAACTTTACAAAACTACATCTAAACATTAAAAATTAAATCCAAATAAACTCTATCCACACAATCCCACCCCTTATAACTATACCTTAAACTAGGGGTGGGCAAATTACCCGATACCCGATACCCGAACCGGAACCGACCCGAAATTTTCGGTTCGGTTCGGGTACGGGTATTAGATATTTACCCGAAAGTTACTTCAAAGTTGGTATCCGTGGGTATCGGGTAATACCCGAACCGACCCGATACCCGAACGGGTACCCGAATACCCGAAACTTTATTATATTTCATATGTTTATAGGTACCCATATATTCGAATTACCCGAAAATATCCGAAATATCCGAAAATATCCGAAAAATACCCGAAAAATATCCGAAAAATACCCGAACCGAACGGGTACCCGATTTTTCGGGTATTTTTCGGGTCCAAATATCTCATACCCGAAAGACCCGGACCCGAACGGTTCCTACCCGAACCCGAACCGAAAAACTCAAAATACCCATACGGGTCCTAAATCCCCCTACCCGAAATACCCGAACCCGATCGGTTCCTACCCGAACCCGACCCGAATACCCGAATGCCCACCCCTACCTTAAACATTAATTAGCGAACCCAAATAAATTTTTTTGTTAACCCTTAAATTCTTTCTTTATACTATTTGAGTTTTGACCATATACTTGCACGATGTCACGGGCCAGAGATCTCATTTGATCGCAGCCTGATGATCACGTGACTATTCGATGTCGTGACGCTTGTCCAGTAAAAGTCCGACACGTCCTAATTTCATTTTTTACGTTTTACTTTTGACTGTGGTAAATTGGAAAAATTAACACAACAATTTTTTAACAGCCAAGGATAAGATGGTCAAAACACGTGTGTATGTATTATTAAAGTTTCCTGCCAAATCCTATAACTATGACGACGTAACACCCAATAAAATGCCTCCACGTGGATGTGTGACCATTTAGCATTTAGTCTTTGGTGATTTGCAGTGAAACTCGCTGATAAATAATTCCCCATAGCTTCTCCGTAGAGCTCACAGAATTTTTCGGAACAAAGCTTAGAGAGAGAGAGAGAGATAATGGCGATGAAGGGATACGCATTATTTACGATCTTTGCGATTTCGTTGTTGGCTTCGTCTCTGAGAAGCGAGACGGAGACGAAGGCGGAGTTTGTGTTGACATTGGATCACACTAACTTCACCGATACCATCAACAAACACGATTTCATCGTCGTCGAGTTTTACGCCCCTTGGTAATTGATCTTTTATATGATGATTATACCTTCTCTGTTTTGTGTTATGATTCGTGAATCTGATTACGGATCTCTCCTGGATCTGAATCTTTCTTTTTTGATTTTTTTTCTTGTCCCCTTATTGATTTGCATGCGATTAGTATCTTCTCCTCACTATTGATATTTAATAGTGTCGCTTATGTCTTTTATAAGTCAGAATTTGCTGCGATTCTGTAATTTGAATGATTTGATTTCAAAATATTAGATTGTGCACATGGTAGTGATTTGAATCCGTGTTTTGCTTTTTCTTCAGGTGTGGACACTGCAAGCAGCTTGCTCCTGAGGTAATAAGACTTTTTTATAATGTCACTTGATAGGTTTAGCTTGTGGGAGATTTATCACTTAGCATATATAGATATTTGTTCTGGTTCATGTAGTTGTGGCTAACTTGGTGATGATAAATTGTGTCTTATAGTACGAGAAGGCTGCATCAGAGTTGAGTAGTCATGTACCTCCTGTAGTTCTTGCTAAGATTGACGCAAGCGAGGAAACAAACAGAGAGTTTGCAACGCAGTACGAGGTTCAGGGCTTCCCGACAATCAAGATTTTCAGAAACGGAGGCAAAGCTGTTCAAGAATACAACGGACCTCGTGAAGCTGACGGTATTGTTGCTTACTTGAAGAAGCAAAGCGGACCTGCTTCGTTTGAGATTAAGTCTGCCGAAGATGCTGCTGAGGTTGTTGGTGAGAAGAAGGTTATTGTGGTAAGTGTCACAAAAACATGTTCCTTTTTGTTGTCTATGTTCAATGGTCTACTCAATGTTTATGTTACTTAGTCAAGTAACGTTTGTTTCTGTTGTTATATAGGTTGGTGTGTTCCCTAAGTTTTCTGGAGCCGAGTTCAATTCTTTCATAGCCACCGCTGAGAAGTTGCGATCCGACTATGAGTTCGCACATACCTCGGATGCCAAACTTCTTCCTCGTGGAGAGACTGTGACAGGACCTGTAGTCAGGCTATTCAAACCCTTTGATGAACTGTTTGTTGATTCCAAGGTATTAGAGAAAAGCATATCACTTTGTAAATTACATAGATGTGTCATGAGTGATCTTAGCATATATGGTATATTGTTGTGTAATGTTTTGTTTGATTATCTCCTGTAATTCCAGGATTTTGATGGAGAAGCTGTGGAGAAATTTGTCAAAGAATCTAGCATTCCACTTATCACCGTTTTTGACAAAGATCCAAACAACCACCCATATGTTAACAAATTCTTTGAAAGCCCTAATACTAAGGTAATCATCGTGTTGAGCTGCAAAGAATGATAGTTTTCTTTTTGAAAAAAACATTTAACATTTTGAATTTCAGGCTATGTTGTTCATTAACTTTACTGGAGAAGGAGCTCAATCTCTTAAATCAAAGTATCATGAAGTTGCTACATCCAACAAGGGACAAGGTCTTAGCTTCCTTCTCGGTGATGCTGAGAGCAGCCAAGGCGCATTCGAGGTTAGTCCTCCTCCACTATCATTTTCCCTATCGTTTTATCCCCATGTTGGTTACAAAGTGCTAAGCAGAATTTCTCTCTTTTCTCAACAAATAACAGTACTTTGGAGTCGTTGAGAGCCAAGTTCCTCTCATCATAATCCAAACTGTTGATGACAAGAAATACCTGAAAACAAATGTGGAGGTTGACCAGATTGAATCGTGGGTCAAGGACTTCAAGGATGGAAAAGTTGCCCCACACAAAAAATCTCAACCTATCCCAACCGAAAACAACGAGCCAGTGAAGGTTGTTGTTTCTGAGAGCCTTGACGACATGGTCTTCAACTCGGGAAAGAATGGTGAGTTATGTTACATTATCATATCACAAACACTTGTTTTGCTGGTTGCAAGAATCTTATGAATCGGCTTCCTTTTCCTCTTATTTACTTGCAGTCTTGCTTGAATTCTATGCTCCATGGTGTGGACACTGCCAAAAGCTTGTACCAATCTTGGACGAAGTAGCTGTGTCATACCAAAGCGACCCAAGTGTTGTCATAGCCAAGCTAGTAAGTATACTTTTTACACATTTGGAGAGAATGTTCATTGTCTTACCGGACTCTTACTTGTTTGAATTGTGTAGGACGCAACCGCAAACGACTTCCCACATGATACATTCGACGTGAAGGGATTCCCGACCATTTACTTCAGATCAGCGAGTGGAAAGGTTGTGGTATATGAAGGAGACAGGACTAAAGAAGATATCATAAGCTTCATCAACAAGAACAAGGACACAACTGGAGAGACTTCAGGTAAGACAGAGGAAAAGACAAGCGAAGAAGTTAAAGATGAGCTCTGAAAAAGGAGAAAAGTGTGTTATGTGTCTCTTAGCTGCTAGATTAGTTTGGTAGTTTCGGGGAAATATACACAGAAGACGAAGAAGAAAAAGACAGAGATTTTAGTAGGAAGGTCTCTTTATTTTTCCGTTAAAACAGTTTTATATGCACCAAAACAATAAAGGCTGTCTCATCTTTTTGTTTTGTTAAAATTTTCTGTTTTTTTTTTTAACTCAGTTCTCTCTAATAATATTAATAAAAAGTAGTTTGTTGAGGCATCGTCAAATAGCTCTGGAGTATTTTGTAATGAAATAAGGACACGTGACAACACTTTTAGGACAAACCACATTGATACGTAGGTAGAGATATCAGATATGTACTAATCTATTTCGTTCCGACATGAACTGATTCAAAATAAGTCGGTTTCGTTGTAACTAAAATATAACAGTTAATAAACCACATTGGTTCAAAACATTTAAACCGACTTGAATTGATATTAACTCGAATGGTTAGAGGTTTGTGAATAATCATCAATTAATGTAAACCTCGACAAAAAAAATAAATAAGATTAAAAAATAAGATTAAAAGTTTACAATATCAGAGAAAGGAAGGGGTGGTCTCTCTCTGATCTTATCGTGTTTTGATTTTTCCCGGTAAGTGGGAACGCACGGGGGGATAAAGAAACCGTTTTATTTTTCATTGGGATCTTGTTTCAATGACTTCAGGTATATCCAATTTCTTATTCAATTTTATACAATAAGATCGAAATCTCATAGAGCCCCATCGGTATTGGTATATGATATAAGAAAGAGGCGTATCATTTCTATTTTATTTGATATATTCTTCGTATTGTTTTTTTTACAAATTCATATAATTTGCATTTAAAAAAACATTGTGGGTTCTTCGTCGTCTGTTGTGTTACAAAAATGAGAGACGAAAAAGTTTTTGATTTATAAATTTTTGGGTTTAAACAGATTCTCTCACTATACCATCTGAGCTCGAATCTGCGTTGCGTCTCAGGACTGTACAATACCTCATTACAAAGAGACCTTGGCTTGGTAATTAAATCTTTATTCCTTTTATATAATTACACACACAAGTGTCATGTGTTTTTCATAGAGTTTTACAGATGATTTACATTTATTTCCTCTGTATTTTTTTAAAAAAGATCTATATGGAGTTCATGTGAGGCCAGTGGCACCATTCGGAAGCACAAGCAGCAAACCTCATTTCGATCCGGCTTTGATTCATCGTTCTTTACCCGATGAGCTTCTTTTCGAGGTTTCTAAACTTCCTATTCCTATATTCTTTTCTTGTTGTACTTGGTTATGTTTTGTTGAACACATGGATATGTGTTACTTTGTATAGGTATTTGCACGGATGTTGCCTTATGACTTGGGAAGAGCGGCTTGCGTATGCAGGAAGTGGAGGTACACGGTTCGAAACCCTGTGTTCTGGCGTAACGCTTGCTTGAAAGCTTGGCAGACCGCTGGTGTTATAGAAAACTATCGGATCTTGCAGTCTAACTATGATGGATCTTGGAAGAAAATGTGGCTTACCAGATCAAGAGTTCGTTCTGATGGTAATCTTTTCTTAAATCAAATTTTTTAGTGTCAAGTGATTTCCTTTGTATGCCCGTATTGACTTCATCATGCCTTGTCTTCATCAAAGTGGTCTTAATCATATATATATTACTTTCCGTCTTTGTTCGGTTATATGAACTTTCCTTTCGTTGGTTTGATTATTTGCAATCTTTGTATATCTTATCCTCAGGTCTTTATGTTAGTAGGAATACTTACATCCGAGCTGGGATCGCTGAGTGGAAGATTACAAATCCAGTTCACATAGTAAAGTCTTTTTCTTATACTTTTACATCTTTTCTTCATTTATCAAAGAGACACATTTAATGAGTTGCCTCTTGTTTTAAAATATTTCTGCAGGTTTGTTACTACCGGTACATAAGGTTCTACCCTTCTGGCAGATTTCTTTACAAGGTTTGCGCACTACCAACTTATTGTGTTATAAACGTTGAGATGCTAGCTGACAGTATCCATCGGTATTTTTGTATTATTATCCTTCAGAACTCTTCACAGAAACTGAAAGATGTTGCCAAGTTCATGAACTTCAAGGCTTCTAAAGCAGAGAGTCTTTACAGAGGCACTTATACATTGTCTATGTCAGATGATAAGGTTAGCTCACTCTTAACTGTCTAAATTGGCTCGAATTCAAAAACATTACATCTTTTATTATCCTGGAAAAAAAAAACATGTTCTTTACACCAGATCGAAGCAGCTGTTCTGTATCCAGGGACGCGCCCTACTGTCTTAAGGATACGCTTAAGGTATTACTATCCCTCAGAATACCAGCACATACAAAATATTATAACGTTAGTAGCATAAGAAGTTTGATTTGCATCGCTAGTGATGCAGTACTTATGGTGAATCTAGGCTTGATTTAACATCTCGGGAAGACGTTTCATAGCTTATCTTTTAAGTAACCTTGCTTATTTAAATCTATGATTTACAAGGGAAAAAGACATGGTTAAAAAGAGTAGGTTTTAGATAGTGTGATATACTCATTTGTTTTTGGGTGTGATTAGGCTAAGAGGAACGACGGTTGGAGCCAATAATCGGATGGATTTGTTGTCACTTGTGACAAGTGGTGTGAACGATGAGGAAGTAAGCAACACGGAAGAGGATATTCTTGGGGTAGTTGAGAATTGGAGAGACGATGAAACTCACAATCCGGATATACCTGCCGTCTCACACAACAGGGGAATGACTCCATTCGTGTTTGTTCCTTTCGAAGAGGCAAGTTCGAAAAAAGCATTGGTTTATAAAACATTAGTCTTGTTCTCATATTTGTATCGATAACGCATTTCAACTACATACATTGATTTGATTTGAAATCTACTTGTGATGTAGGTTGACCATTCTGTCTTGAACTTGCCTCCAGAGAAAATGGATTACTTTGTCACCGGCTAAGCTAAAGAGGCATGAATGTCTCTTGTACAAAAATGCATCATAGAATAATGTTTCACATTTTTATTTTTATTATGGTGATGATGTTTGTTGTTGTTGTTGTTGTTGTTACTAATATGAAAAACACATGAAAGAAACTTATATACTAATAATTATGTATATACCCACTTTCTTTTTCATCTCTTTCGATTACAAGTTGAAATCCTTAACAAAGGCCCAAGACCAAATATAAAAACAGAGAAAGCCCATTTAGCCTAAATAAAATAATCCACTTTAGGAAAAGTCAATGCCGGAGACACCGCGTCGAACATAAGAAAAGGGCAACGCCGGTCTGATTTTCTTCCCGCATGAAGGACAACAGGCCCAATATTAATAAGGGGCCCATGTAGCATTAAAATCATTAAGAACACGTAATTTTTCCTTTAAATAGTGTAAAACAAAAAAACAAGGCTCGATAAACCCTAAAGCCAAACGCACGGCTCCCATTTATGATTTAACTAGGGAATTAGTTTGTTTCTTGCCCCATTTTTTTGAAGGAGATGGAGTTGTCTGATGTCAATGCCTCTGCTAGAGAAGAGGACGACAAAATCTCACCAAACCAATCCGAAAACATTTCGAAATCTCAGCCTCATGATGGCTCTAAAGAGAAAGCATATCAACTCGTTGAAGCAAACCCAATATTAGCCAAGGACGATACTTCCGTGGAAACCATATCTAGAAGGTTACGGTATTTAGAGACCGATACCAAACTTGTTGGTAAGTTTAAGGATAACGGAGGTACAAGTTTTCTAGAAGGCTCCAATATTGATCATCATCCCGCAACTCCTTTATCGCATGTCAAGCAAGTGCCGGACAACCTTCCTTCTGCTTACGAATGGACTTTATGCGACATGACATCCGATGACATGTGTACACAAGTCTACGAATTTTTCAAACGCCACTATCCAGATGATGATGATGATGAAATAGATACTACTTTGAGGGAGTCTTACTCGAAGGAGTTTCTAAAGTGGGCATTGTGTCCACCTGGATTTCATATGACCTGGCATATCGGAGTCCGTGCCAAAGAGTCAAAGAAACTCGTTGCTTTCATAGGTGGTGTGCCAACTAGAATCAAGGTGCGTGATGTTGTTGTAGTTGAAATGGCGAGGATCAACTTCTTGTGTGTTCACAAGAACCTTAGGTCAAAGAGACTTGCCTATGTGATGATCAAGGAGTTGACTAGAATGGTTCACTTGCAGAATGTATGGCAAGCTCTTTATACTTCACTTGATGATAAACGTGTTGCTAAACTTCCTACACCAATCACCACATGCAGCTATTGGGTTAGATATTTGAACCCAAAGAAGCTTATCGATGTCGAGTTTACAGAACTTCCTACAAATATGTCGATGAGCATGGTTGTTAAGCTTTACAAGTTACCAGATGAACCACTACTCACTCCTGGTTTTAGGGAAATGCAAAAGCATCATGTCCCTGCTGTTACGAATTTGCTCAAAACCTACCTAAGACAGTTTGGAGTCGCGCCCGACTTTGATATGAATGATGTCGAGCACTGGCTTCTCCCGAGAGTAGGTGTTGTTCATAGTTACGTAGTAGAGAGCCATGACACTCGTGAGGTCACTGACTTTTGCAGCTTCTACACCAGCTCTATAATCGTGGTCGGTAACCCGAAATACAAAACTGTTGAATGCGCTTATTCTTACTACAATGTGGCGACAAATACATCGCTCGCCAAGCTTATGAAAGATGCGCTAATCGTCTCCAAGCGAAAAGGTTTCGACGTGTTCTACGCATTGGATGTGATGCAAAATGAGAGTTTCTTTAAAGAATTGAAATTTGAATTAGGAGATGGAAAGATGCGCTATTACCTTCATAACTACCGTTTGACAAGTGCACTAAAGCCTTCTCAAGTTGGTCTTGTTCTCTCATAATTATTTGTTTCAACAAAATAATTTTATAATTTTGTTTTGTTTTTCTTAGTTTATCATCTAAACTACTTCTCCCATTCGTCATGTTTAATTCTTATTATAGCTATGAGGTTTTCAATTAATTGCAAGTGTTATTTGCAATCATATTTTAGAATTGCATGCTACCTCAAACAAAATAAAAGATCATACATCAAAATCGGCATTATCAAATGAATCCACTAATGATGATATTTTTATTGCATTTTTAACTAATTAATTTCATCTCCAATCAAAATAAAATTTGTGAACATGTAGATATATGTGATGATATGACTTTAACATTTCTGTAACATATAATCAATGTACTATAACTAGTTATCTCGATAATTTGTAACATTATATAACATTTCTTAGAAAAATACTTCTAATTAAGATTTGGTAATATACAATGTATATAAAAGAGACAACTACAAGACAATGTGAATGGGGGCAATGCTTAGGGTCCACTTTTGTGCTCCAATGTTTCCCACTATAATGAACAACCTAACATGCATGTACTCTACTTCTCACATATAATTATAACATGGACTAGTCTCGTTTATGTTTTTCTTTACAAAACAAGAAAATTAAGATGAACACTAAAATAAAGTCATGGAAACATTTATAAGAATTTTGCCAAAAAACAACAATTTCAAGAATCCCAAGGAAATTATTCTGTTGAAATTAACAACTCACTTTCCTAGTTGTCTTTTCTCTTTATATGCCTTTTCCTTTTTTCTTTTTTTGTCAAAAGGCTATTTTGACTCCTCTCCCATCTTTTAATGGCTTTATCAGATTCAGAATAGACCACATGCCAACACTGTGGTATGGTGCAGGCCAAGTCTCTTGTCTAGTCCTTTTACATATGTTTATACTTAATAAACATATTTACATTAAAATCCAGTTAATTCAAAAATTAAAGTTAAAGGATTTTCAATAGAATTTGAATCTATGTATTATAATTACTTACAAAAAAAACTTCCACATATTTCGTTCTAAACAGAAACATCAATCATTAAAAAAAAAGAAAAAATTAGAAAATCAGGTACATTTTTGGATCTTAATTTGCAATAAGGTGATTTGTGTTTCAAAATTGGTAATTAGGTGATTTTCCTTCCTTCTATTTTTTTATGACTGATATACCTCCGCGCATTCACACAGGTTCATGAATGTTCATAAGTTTTATGTTTCAGATTTTTTCATGAATTATTTAATCAAACTATGAATGTTCACATGTAATCATGAATATTCACGCTTGATCATGAATATTCACACATTTTCATGAATATTTACACATGTTCATGGATATTCACACATGTTCATGAATATTCACACAATGTCCCGATTATTTTAGAAGGAAGAACATGAATGTTCACACGACCTGACCAGAAAGTTCAGGGTTATTTTTGACTTTTCAACATAAAAAATCACTTAAATGCAAATAAATAAAAAATCACCTATTGGCAAATTAAGAAGTAAAAAGTACCTACTAAATAACTCTAAAAAAACAGACCAATTCAAAATATTAAACTAAAAAAATAGCAAAATAAATTTATAAAAATTGTAATTAAAAGTATATGAAATTTTTCAACTTTGACTTTTCCTAGATTTTCTTCTGTTTAAAGTTCTCACCATCCAACCTTGTTTCCTCACTTTGGCTCCTTCGGCCTTGGATGATGCCACGTGGCAAGAAGAAGCAGATGATGCTGATCTGAGTTTGATGACGTGGAATAGGTGTCCAATACGCTTGCGCCACCTCAGCGATGACTTGGCATTATTATGTTCTACGATACTCGTTATAGGGGATTGCTGAATCTTATTACATGTTGAGTTTGTGTTGTCTACACAAATATTCGACACTGTTTTCTTCTCCCATGACGCGTTTCCATTATCTTCGAATTTTATCGATATAAATGAATCTGAAATTTAAATAAAAAAACTGAATTTTCAACTACAATAATTTACAATTTTTATATCAATAATATACATGTAAAAGATAACTAGCCGTAGCCTTAATTACCGATTTAAATAAAATTCTCACTACGCCAATTTAAATGATATTTTTTAGTGAAACATAAATGATATTATAAGGAAAGAGTCAAATCTATTTTTTTTTTGTCAAACAGAGTCAAATCTAATTTATATATATGAATGTTTATAGTTGCCAATAATAATTAATAAGTACTAACAATTTTTTAGGAACTTCGTCTATGTAAGTGTAAAAATATGTAAAATCTCAAAATTCCAAATTTATTATGAAATATTACTAATAAATATATGGTAGGAGAGAAATTGAAAACTTCCATTTTTGGAAAAAAAGAATAATTCCTTGTATGAAAACAAAAAGAAAGGAAAATACCCAATTGGTGATAGCAAGATCTTGAAGTATATGATGTTTCAAAATTGATTATCACAAAAGTATGTATATATATGATATTTTTTGAAGTATGTGTTAATGTGTGTACCTTCTTGGCTTGTGGTGACGTCGTCGAGATCGGAGGAGGGATGAAATTTCCGGTGGTGAAGGAGATCGAGACGGCTAAGGAGAGAGCTCAAGGCAAAGATCTTAGGGAGACTAATGATTGGTGGAGATAAAGAGCGATTGGTTCTTGATGATGATCTTTGCTTTGAAGCTAAAACAAGAAGTCTCTCGTTTAAACAGAGAGGACACACTCCAACATATTCTATCTTTGGATGGAAATAACAGTATGGTGAGCTATCTTCTTTGTACATATCCATACCAAAAAGACAATAGAAAAAGAGAGAGAGATAAGATTTATAAACAAAAGAGATGGGCTTATGTTATGTATGAGATTGAAGGTTTGTGATATATATCGAATATATTCGTACGTATATATACATATTTCATATTATTTCCATTTAGATAAAGCCTTTTTAGTTGCTTAAGGAAAAAATAAAAAATGATTAATTTAATATGATATGATTTTATATAGTAATCAACAATACAATAAATAGGGTACTCATGTTAATTAGAAAATTTCAAGACATCATCACAATATAATAAAGTAAACTAATGTATGTGATATAGTACTCATTTATGTTTCACGCTATACCTGCATATAAACTAAACTTAAATTAAAAAAAAAACATTTATTATTTGTTTAGTATTTTGAAAAAAAAAAACTAAATAATACAAATGGTTACAAAACATAAATTAGAAAACCCTAGTTAATTTTGTGCTAAAAGTTGAAGAAAACTAGTTAAAAAGAAACATAAGTTATTGGCTCAATCCTCGTTTAATAACAAAGAAAGTGTATAAAGAGTAAGAGTTTAACTTTTTATTTGTTTGAGGCCAAGGTAAGTCATGCATGATGCATATGTTATTAAAGAAACTATCTCGAACTCGGCACATTTATCATGGCGCGTTACTTTTAAATATGTAAGTCATGGCCATACATATAATTATTATCCAAATTTTATTTAGATTCAGCGATTTTTGCAACAAGTAATTAATATTTTTACAATTTATTATGTTTTAGTTTACATCGCATGTGGATCCGTAGCATGTGTACTAATAGAGTATTATTTCAAACTAATTAAGTCATTAGATTTTTGGAAAATATTGGAGTAGATTTTAGATGTGTTGGCCGAGAAACATCCACTTGTTAAGTTGTTTTTATAAAAGTTAGTATTCGTAATTCAAAAGAGAAGAATGTATCTTGAATATGTCTGGACCCACCAAGACAAGTCATCATTACTTACTTTGCAATTCTTTCTTCTTTGGGCGAAACAAAATATGAGATTCATCTTAGGGTTTAATGAAATTTTCTCCCTATTTGCTAATCATATTGGAAGTTACGCTGCTCTAATCAAATATTTGTGCAAATTAAACAAACTTTAAATCACGTGCTTATCCAATAAATGTGATTAAGCTGTAATAACTAAAGTTTGAGAGATAGATTGACCTAATTTTAAAAGGTTGTGTGAACATGGGTCCCATTTATGTGTGTTTGGTCAAGATTTTTGAGTGTTGTCGTGATCTTCAAAAATGAAAAATAAGAAGACAGGCTTCAATATGCATATGGCTTAGCTATCAATGTTCTTCAGACCAATATGGACCAGTTGGATCGGATTGGACCGACAGTGACATAAAATTAAAATCTAGGTTTCAACTAGTCTTTAATTGTGGCTGGTAATATATATATTCATTATTCATATGCTGATTTTATGCATAATAAGAGATAAAATTACTAGGAAAACAAATCAAAAGCGGTAAAAATCTAAAATGAAAAATCAAACTACATTTTTCTTTTACATTAGTTTTAGTTTAAAATGGTATATTTATATAAAGGAACTTTTTTATATAAAAAATTGGAAGTAAAACAAAAACGAAAAGGACTGTGCACATGGGAATCTTTGGGTAGGATTTAAGTAATGTTCCCTGTTATGCTATTTTATAGTATGGGTTTCTTATTTGTGGGTCACTTCTCCAACTTGTGTTTTTATTTTGTATTCCTTAAGGATTGTTGTTAAGTGTTTTAGATTCAAGTTTTTGCATCACATGGAAAATGCAAGAAACACAATAGAGGATAAGACGACAGTAACGATCAAAATCATAGTTCATGTCTATTTTGATCTTTAGAGATCAATGTTAACTAATTAAGCTTAATTGAGTTTAGATTAGGAATCATTCCGTTGCGATGAGAGTTATTATTCAATTCACACATATCATTGAACCATTCAATATTATTAATTATTGACATAGTATACATCAATATACGTTTTGCTACAAATAATTATTCTTAACGACATGTCAACATTTGTGGTTGCAAAATCAGAACGTCGAATTATTAATTGTTTAATCATTTAGTAAGAAGTTGTTTGATATTGAAATTTGAACACTCCCAAGAAAAGAATAACTTTACGTGGCTCTTTTATCTCTCAAAGAGCTAACTTAAAAAATTCTTTGCTTTTAACTTCTCTATAAAAGTGAAAATGGGCTTGGGCTTTAAAGTGGGCCTTAACATTCATTACCCAAAACTACCGACATACCCTTCTTCCGATTTTTCTATTTCCAACGGAAACAAGTCTATTAACGAGTCAAAGAGTAAGGGGCAAATCCGTCTTAACAGCACAAAAAGATGTCTGTCTCGGACATCACAAAGCAACCAAAACTCTTTTCTTTTACTTTGTTCACAACACTTGTCTGCTACTCCCTCTCCTCTCTCTCTCTCTCTCTCTCTCTCTCTCTCTCTCTCTCTCTCTCTCTCTCTCTCTCTCTCTCTCTCTCTCTCTCTCTCTCTCTCTCTCTCTCTCTCTCTCTCTCTCTCTCTCTCTCTCTCTCTCTCTCTCTCTCTCTCTCTCTCTCTCTCTCTCTCTCTCTCTCTCTCTCTCTCTCTCTCTCTCTCTCTCTCTCTCTCTCTCTCTCTCTCTCTCTCTCTCTCTCTCTCTCTCTCTCTCTCTCTCTCTCTCTCTCTCTCTCTCTCTCTCTCTCTCTCTCTCTCTCTCTCTCTCTCTCTCTCTCTCTCTCTCTCTCTCTCTCTCTCTCCCCATTTCAAAAAGCTCTCTCCTTTCTCTCTCCTCTCTCTCCTTTCTCTCTCTCCACCATTTCAAAAAGTTTTCAACTTTGGTTTCCTTTCTCTCTCCTGAAAAGAACAAGAAGAAGTAAAACCAGAGATAAGAGAGAGATTCTAGTTTCTACCAACTTTGTCCACTGTACATTGTGTGTGTCTAAACATGTTAAACCCACTACCAAATCAAGTCTTCTTCTTCTTCCTCCTCCTGATTCTACCTTGGAGCTTACTCGTAATAACAACAACAGCTAAATCAACAATAGAGCCATGCTCAAGCAACGACACTTGCAACTCCTTACTCGGCTACACACTCTACACAGACCTTAAAGTCTCAGAAGTAGCATCTCTCTTCCAAGTAGACCCTATCTCTGTCCTCTTAGCCAACGCCATAGACATCTCTTACCCTGACGTCGAAAACCACATCCTCCCTTCTCGTCTCTTCCTCAAGATCCCAATCACTTGCTCCTGCGTCGACGGCATTCGCAAATCCGTCACGACCCGTTACAGAACCCGACCTTCCGACACGTTTGGCTCGATCTCCGACACTGTTTACGCCGGTCTTGTCTCCTCCGAGCAGATCCAGGAGGCTAACTCCGTCACCGACCCTTCGGTTCTTGATGTTGGCACGAGCCTTGTTGTGCCTCTGCCTTGCGCGTGTTTCAACGGCACCGACAATTCTTTGCCTGCGGTTTATTTGTCGTATGTTGTGAGGGAAGTTGATACTTTGGTCGGAATCGCGAGGAGGTATTCGACGACTATTACTGATTTGATGAATGTTAATGCCATGGGAGCTCCTGATGTTAGTTCCGGTGATATCCTCGCCGTCCCTTTATCAGGTATAAGGTCTAACAATCAAAAGAAAAATTGGATTTTTATTTTAAAGTTGAAGTAGTTTCTATTTTTGGATGATTGTTTCTTTGATTGCTTAATTGCTTTTGTGCACTGTGTAAGTTTTTTTGAGCTACTTAAAGTTTGAGACTTTATGGTGTTTTTGTGTTCTGTTAAGTAGCTTTGTGGACTTTTGATTGATGTTTGTGATTAGTTTTGTGCATTGTATGAGTTTTGAGCAGCCAAAAAGTTTGAGACCTATGGTGTTTTTGGGTTTTGTTTTTTAGCAAACGATAACATGTGATTGTTATTATGTATCTTTTACCTCTTCAGCTTGTTCTTCGAATTTCCCTAAATACGCTTCGGATTTTGGACTGATCGTTCCAAATGGTAGCTATGCTCTAGCGGCAGGACACTGTGTGCAATGCAGCTGCGCGCTTGGGAGCCGCAGGTAATTATACAAATACCAAAGATTCTCTCTTTCGAATCCTCTCTAATTTGCGCGTGTGTTTTTCTTTGGCTTATGTGTGTGATTGTAGTTTGTATTGTGAGCCGGCTTCTTTAGCAGTCTCTTGCTCGAGTATGCAGTGTAGAAACAGCAACCTCATGCTTGGTAACATCACGGTGCAGCAGAGTAGCGCTGGCTGTAACGTTACGACCTGTGATTACAACGGTTTTGCCAACGGAACAATCTTGACCATGTAACTGAATTACATTTCACATTGTTTTCTCATGCAAGTACACACTTTTTAATCATATGCTTCTCTTTTTGTTTTTTCAGGCTATCAAATTCTCTTCAACCACGATGTCCCGGTAAGTTATCTCTAAAAATATATAAGTTTCATAGAAGAACCGTTCTGCGCGGTCTGATGAAAGTGGCAATGGTGTAAAAACGCAGGACCTAAACAATTTGCGCCGCTTCTAGCACCACCTGATACAGTTCCTAAAGATACAATGTATGCACCAGCGCCTTCGCCTGATTTTGATGGTCCTGGATCTATGGCAGCCTCACCAAGATCATCATCATCTTCGATTCCTTCAAGTGGTGGCTCCTTCCCTGGTAACCCTGCTAATGGTCCATCCGGTAGCTTCTCTACGGCCTCCTCATCCTGCTCCGTTAGCTACTTCTTTATCGTGTTACTCGTCTTTGTCTCTTCATTCTCCTTTGTTTTCTCATCTTGATTCAACAACATTCTTGATCAGTAAAACCGAAACACTGATTATTTTGAAGCTTTGTTATGTCACGTAAAACATTTTTAGTTGATTATATGATGCTTAATATCTCTCATGATCTATTACAAATAACAGTTATGTTAAGATGTAGATACCATATAGATTTACAATGACATCTTATTTTAAGTAATTGGGCCATTCCATTTTAAGTAATCAAGCCTGGCTTTTCTCCATTACAAAACTTGTTTCAATTGGGCCGACAACTATTTACAAGGCCCAATTGAAACAAGTTTTGGTATCTATCTATTTAAAAGATAAAAAACATATACTTTACATTTTACTTCTATAAATAACAAATATGACATATTGAGGTTTTTTCTAAGTTATGTCCCCACATCGTTTCAACTTTTTCAAAACAGACTAAAATCATAGATCTGATATATACAAAATTAAAGATATGGTGGTTGAGCCTATAGTTCACTGGATCCATTATACATTGTTGAACCTTCAACGTACATACATACTCAATAACAAAAAAAATAAAAATAAATAAAAATATCAATTCATCTTCCTAGAAATCTCCTTGCTATTATGTAACGTGGTATATATATATATATTTTTATTTTTTTGACAATATATATATATATATAATCCTTATAAACTATTATACAAATAACAAAATGTTAATACTACAATTTATTAAGGTTTATTGTATTGTATATCTTGGTGACCTCGTTGTAGGGAAATGGTACGGAACCAGTACGGTGCCAAAATGTATCAAGACACCACTATAGTCTATAGTTTTTTAAAAACATAGATTACTTAATTTGTATATATTATTGACAAGCTTCAAGTTTCTTGTTTTAGTTTTGAAATAAATATATATGAGAAAAAGTGTGAAATTAGTGAAAGAAGCCACGATGAGAGATGCTTCTTATTCACTTCATGCAAACGCAAATATTAGTTGTAAAGCTGACAAAAATGCGCCCATATATATATATATATATATATATTCTCTGACATGTAAGATGAGAGTTTTATGCGTAAGACCAAAGTGTAAAATCTTGAGAGGAAGACAATAAAGTACCATTCTTCTATGAGTATATGATTAAAGTCTTATTAAGCTTTGTGAGAAAGTCAAGGTTGTCCACATATATAGAGAACATGTCATTTCTCATCTTTTCCTACTTACGATCATGTGCTCTTTGCGTGTCTCTTCAAGCTTTTTTTTTTATATATTCCAATTATTATAACCAATCTTTAGCATATAGTATATATTAATATATATATATGGTCGAATATGTTATCATACATTTAAAGAACGTAAACAAGACATATTGTAACGTAATATACTAATATTGCTAAACCAAATTGAGATTTCTCGAAAAAAAACTAGTTACGATGTCTCCCTAATATTTTTTTATAAAAACTATACTAGTAATTTGCACCTATATTTAAAAATATCAATTATTATTTTTGGTTAAAGTATATATATATATACACAAGAAGGAAAAAAAAAAGAGTGAAAGTGACGAGAGAAAACGCGGTTAGAGAAGAGGTAACAAAGAGACAGAGAGAGAACAGCTGTTTTTTTATTTTGAAGTCACTCTCTTATCGATTTTGCATCATCCACACTCTTCTGACTTCACTCTTAATTTGCTCTTTTATTATTTCGATTTTCTTTTTTATAATTATTATTATTAGTTTTTAACCTTTTTTTATTAATTACAATTTACAGTGGCGTACGACGTCTCTATGTTGTTTATTGTAACTCACAAAAGTCACAAGCCACGACTATAAAAATGTTAAAGTTTAGTACAAAGCTGTTATTATTTTATGCCTAGGGTTATCTTATGTCGACTTTGAATAAAAAAAAAATCATCTAAAATTAATATGAAATCAACGACATTATTGTGCACGTTTGGGAGGTTTTTTTACCATAAATTCAATCAAAAAGAGGGATGATACTAGTATAAATTAGTGGGATGTATTTACATCATTAGTTTAATCATAAAGAATAAACATAGACTTAAAATAACTAAGCAAAAATAAATAAATAAATGGGGTCTCTATTAGAGCTCAATGTTAAACTCCATTATAATGCACATTATGTTTTGGGTTTCCATAAGTTAAATAGTATAAATATTGTTGTTATGATGATAGCTGGCTCTGATACCATGTGAGCAAATCAAAGAAATGAATTTGTATAAATTATTGAAATAAAAATCTAAGAATAAAACTAAATAGCTTATGAAAGTTTTATTTAAACAAAGAAACTAAAGAGAAAAGATGTTTGTGTTTGTCACCAAGAACACATAAACTTATATTAATCTGATAATATAGAAAGGAGAAGAGTTGTTTTAGCAACTCTCAAGGTTTTACTAAATATCATCATAACAACAATATTTATATTATTTAACTTATGGAAACTCTAAACATAATGTGCATTATAATGGAGTTTAACATTGGGCTCTAATAGTCCCTTTCTTGGAAAGAACGTATATGAGTTAACGCGTTAAAACGTAGCTGTAATTTGCAATCTCCTGATAGTGATTAATTATTATTTATAGCTAAGCTCACGTATAGTCAAATATTTGTATTAAAGAATCACTCCTCGATTTGCTCCTCAACTTGCACCCGTACAAAACATGTTGGTATATTTTAAACTCCTCCTATTGGTAACAATTACAAACATATATATTAGTATGTGAAATTACACAGAGATTTTTTGTTTTGATTAAAAATATGACTGTTTCATATAATTGACAAAAATTTACGTGATGACATGGTCATTTTGGTCAAACGTTATGTGAAATTACACCTTTGTATATTTTGCTCTAAATAACAAAAATATTAGTTTTTTTTTTTTTGGTAAAGCCCAAAAATATATTAGTTTTTATATTTTAAATTAAACATTCAAAAAACCAAAAAAAGATGCAAAACTAACAAAAGGTTAAAAGCCTTCAGATTCATTGTTTGTAACACTTGGGGGCAAAGCCATTATAACATGCTTCCAAATTCGTATTAATAATTAAAATTCAAAAGATACAAAAAATTATTTTGTTTTTAAATGGAAAGGAACAAGCCAAATCGCCTTGATAAATAAAATAGAAAATAGAAGAAAAACACCTGTCATGCACCACAATGTCACATTCACACACAATAAAAACCATAATATATTTCATTTGACCTTATTTTAGATTTACATCAAATTAATTAATATTTCATTTTTTCCTCTCCCATACCCCTTTCCCATATCAACCCATCTATATATATAATCTCCTCATCACCTCAAATTATTAATCCTCATTCAAAAAACTCTATCCAACAACAAAACTCAAGAACACACATTGTCCTATATATATATACATATATATATCAATACACACACACAACACTTACAATGGTGAAACAAGAACACAAGACTATCCAAACCAACACAAAGAATGAAACCATGTCTTTGCCTTCACATTCTTCATCTTCTTGCAAGAACAACAAGAAGAGCAAGATCAAGAAATACAAAGGAGTAAGAATGAGAAGTTGGGGGTCATGGGTGTCTGAGATTAGGGCACCAAATCAAAAGACAAGGATATGGTTAGGATCTTACTCAACAGCAGAAGCAGCAGCTAGGGCTTATGATGTTGCACTCTTGTGTCTCAAGGGCCCTCAAGCCAATCTCAACTTCCCTTCTTCTTCTTACTCTTCTTCTCACCACCATCTCTTATTAGATGAAAAGACTCTTTTGTCCCCCAAGTCCATTCAAAGAGTAGCTGCTCAAGCTGCTAATAGTAACTCCTTTGACATTTTTGCCCCTACTACTACTACTACTACGCCTTCTTCATCAGCTGCCTCTTCACCATCCGATCATGATCATGATGATGGGATGATGCAATCTTTGATAGGGTCTTTTGAGGAGAACAATGTTTCTTTGATGGATCCATCATCATCATGGTATGATGATGTTAATAATCATAATGGGATGTTTTTGTTCGAGGATTTTGATTACTCTTCTCAATTAAACTCAACAACGAATATGGTCGATGAGTATTTCTATGAAGATGTTGATATTCCTCTTTGGAGTTTTAATTGATTTAACGGTTCATAATACATATACTGTTCATTTTAAAAAAAATTCTTTTGATATGTTAATTTATTTAATTTACTCTTGTCGTAATTATTCTTTTTTCAAGTTGTTTGTTTCTCGGAGAGAATTGACGACGAATATATATATTACGATATACGTTTATTTATTTATTTTTATTTTTTTTGTTAAAATTTTATTTATTTATTTAATATAGAGATCTATATATCTAGGACGATCACATGAATAAGAGGCCTTTTTGTCACTTCTTTGACTTTTTCATGTGGGTTTTCCTTTTAAAATATAAATTTTATTAATAATATGACTCTTGTATTGTAACATTATACTTTGCACAACATAGTTGTGAAATAAATATGTGATATTCAATTATACGTGGTTTTATTTCATTTTTCGCTGATTTACATGTGTATGGGTCCAGTAGCTACAAAAATGCGAATCATATCCTTATTGTAGGTATATGACTTAAATTTAATAGAATAAAAATATCAATAATTAATACCCTCTCTATTCCATTTTATTTTACTTTCTCAAATTTTTTTTTTTTTTGTCAATATTTGGGCAACAAATGGCTGGCCCATTAGCCAGACCTACATTATCGTAGGCGCGGAGAATTGATCCCGGGTGAGGTGGTGCTACCTGTCTCCTGTGGACTTATGACTGCCACTAAACCAAGGTCACTTCACACTTTCTCAAATTTTTATGCATCATTTATATTTATTTAATATGTTAATTAGGACCAATTGTATTCTACCAACTTAATTTTTACTGTTTAAAAATTTAAATTATATGTTAAATAACAAATCATTTATAGTTTCTTAAACTCCCTGTTTTCACCAAAAAATCTTATATAATGAAACGAAATGAATATTAAGCGTTTTTCCATATTTCTTCCCTCGTTCTTTAAGATGTTTTAGGTTTTTAATTTTTTTTAGATGTTTTAAGTGTTTTCTAATTACAAATTGTAAAGTTTAAAGCATAATAACAGATTTTTTTAAGAATATTATTGGTTGAATTTTGTAGGAAGTTGTTTAATTTATAAAATAATGTATTTATAGTTAGTAATCAATGTGTTTATGTGTATACTTGTTTAATACTATGTATAGTACTTATATGCAAGGGAATCTTACTGTTTCATGTGCCTTGGAAAAGTTTGGTATGTCAAATAATGCACACCTTGCTTGGGCACAAAGCTTATAGATCTTTGAAAATTGAGCTCATTTATAATTAATAATGGATTCCAATTATTATTGAAAAAATGTGATCTGTGGTCAAATTTTATTTTGTTAACAATTTTTCAGTTTTCTCTCTAACTTTTTTATTTTAACATTTTAAAAAATTTAAGAGCCAAATTATATGCATGTATTTGCACAACTATATATTTCCGTATAGGAATTTACAATATTATCTTTTGGTTAGAGAGTAGATGTAGTTGGTCTAATACTTAGTATTATGATCATATTCCATGCATGGATCTAGATTATATTATTACCAAAAATAAGTATAAATAATAGACGATGTGGGTAAAGTATGATATATTGGTCTTAATATACAAAAGAATCTTGAAGATATTATAGACTATATAATAGAAGGCTGTTCAGACATATGATGGGACCCCATACTTAAGATTAATAAAACATTTCTATGATTCATATCACTTCAACATAATTTAAATGTTTAGTTTGTTTCTCATTATTGTTATCAAAAAGGAAATCTAAACTTCATTGCATGGGATTGAACATTGAAGCCACATGACTTATCTTTTGCTCAACAGAGTTTCAGTGTCTATGGGCTTTTTTGTTTTGGACAATTAACAATATTAAACTAAAAGGGCTTACTAACAGAAAAGTTAAATGGGCTTTTAGAATACATGGGGCATGGTCTTAATTGGACTTAGTTAGGGCTATTAGTCAAAGCCTTTTATAAACTGAACACATGTCTTTACTTTGAGTATAAGATTTGTTTGAATTTTAAATTATCAGTAAAATAAAAAGTCCAAAAACAGAATTAACAAACCATGCATAAGATAATATATATGCTCAAGTCATTGTCCATATAAGTCAACTATATTAGGTTTAATTTACCTTTTATTAATTCACTGTTTTCAAAAAGTTGTGTGTGTTCTTGTCTTTGTCTTTGCACAACATTTTGTTTAGCTACTTGTACTTATCCCGATTTTGAAAATTGGCGGCGGATGCTATGTTTATATCATTTACTTGATGTTTTATATATTTGTATTTTTGGTCGCTTTCCTTCAAAAAAATTAGTAGCTAAACCTACTACCAAATATGTGATGCCAAGCTTTTTGCTGGGTAAACACTTTTCTATTGAGAAAAATAGACTTTGTGGCAAAGAATTGTTTGCGTGTACAATTTTAAAACAATTTATGAACATGTATATATTGACTTATAGCTAAGATCATGTCATTGCCATTCATCGAAGCGTATATGTTACTGTATATACTTCTGTAAGTCGTATCAAATAAAATTAATAAAGGCGTATCTCTACACATACTTATGTAATCATATACCCTTTGACCAAAAATTACATTCTCTCATACCCTTATGTAATCTAAATGCCTTTTACTTTCGTTGACCAAAACTTAAAACACTAAATATTTTCAAATCTAAATCCTAAACTAATCAAAGGGTCTTGGATTTGGATTTGCGAACCCAAATGGTAATATTTTAACTTATAACCCTATAAAATTCACAAAATATGATTTTAAAATCGATTTTATAATCATATTTTGATGATTTTTATAAAAACATTTTAAAGTCATTTTTTGATTTTTAAAATATTTTTATAAAATTCGTTAAATTAAATTAAAAATATTGGTGTTTCCAGTTTTTGAAAATAATTTACTTTTACTTAGAAATAAATTAAAGCGAAAATAATAGCCTTTAACCGAAAGTCAAAAGGTATATAAAAATTTGACTTTCGGTAAAAGGGCATATGAGCCTTTGATCCAATAACATTTGACTAAGACGTTCTTGATACATTTCTTAAATATTTTCTTATTATTATTTGCACCATCAAGTGTCAAAAACAAGAATGTTAAAAACACTAACTCTTAATTAATTAGTTTTTAAAAATGATGTTGGAAGATGAGCCAAACCAATTTGGCACTAAAAAAAGTCTTATAGCCACGACCGTATCGGTGGCTATAGCATTAAATCCGTGGCTATATGCTCGTGACTAAAAATTTTCGTGGCTAACCGTGACTAAATAGCCACGGATTTATGCTATAGCCACGGATACGACCGTGGTTATATGACATTTTTTTAGTAGTGGCAATTGGGAATGGTCGATAGCAATTTGACAAATTCCAATTTTTTAAGGACATCATAAATTTGAAAAAGGCGATTTGAATTTTATTAATTTTGAAACTATGCAAGTTGTAATTATGTTGTCTGCTTGCATGTTGTAGTAACCTACATAAAACTTAAAAAAGTTATAAGTGAAGACAATGCTCCAAAAATAAAAAAAGCAAAAAAGTGATTGAAACTTTCAATAATATTCGTAAGCATGATGATTGTATTGGAGATGTTTAATTTTCAGCTATTATTTTTGAATTCAAATAATGAATTTCAAAATCTTAGAGCTTTGTTGGGTATACTTGTATATATATTATATATAGCATATATTTTTTAGATATCTAAAAAAATAGCTAAAACTATTATTTATATACTGGGAGATCGAGAGATCGACCGAAATTAACCAGAAGATAAATCAAGATGAAATATCCGATCGAAAGTTTGTCATTATCAAGAAATGTATTATTTACACTTAAGTCTATTGATATTCGGAAATTAGGTTTAGATATTCCCTATATAAACTAATGTGCTTTGTAACTTTATTCTCATGAGAGTCTAATAATAATTCTTCCTAAACACTTTTGTGTTCTTACTCTCATCAATTTATCATGGTATCAGAGCCAAGATCCATATCCGGTGGATTAAGGTTTTATCATATCCCTCTTTACAAAAAAAAAACGCATCAACTTCGATGCACATGATGATGGCAGAGACGAGCCCAACGTGTGTCATAAAACGATCGATTTTGGTTTATGTTTCTCTCGCCGATTCGAGTTTAAAGAGGGATATGATAAAACCTTAATCCACAGGATATGGATCTTGGCTCTGATACCATGATAAATTGATGAGAGTAAGAACACGAAAGTGTTTAGGAAAAATTATTATTAGACTCTCATGAGAATAAAGTTACAAAGCACATTAGTTTATATAGGGAATATCTAAACCTAATTTGCGAATATCAATAGACTTAGATGTAAATAATATATTTCTTGATAATGACAAACTTCATAATCGATGATATTAACATATATCTACGATATTTTCGTAATCGGATATTTTATCTTGGTTTATCTTCTGGTTAACTTCGGTCGATCTTTCGATCTCCCAATATTATATCGTTTTGATGCCAAGAGAGAGCAATCCAACAAGAAACCATGTGGTCAATAGCTTATATCGTTTTATAAATATATGAAAAAGGAAAGGATAAGGTTAATCTTTAGAATTAAATACTATTTGATAATCCTAAATATATATATGATGATCAATAAGGACACATCACACATGACTCTTGGATATATCTTTGTATGCGACGAAACAATATATGCATCGGATGTGTTATTGTCGACATGCCGTAACCATATTACTTTCCTTGTTAATTAAATTATATTCCTTAGCTATTTCTATTTTAATGACTGATTAAGTAGTTTAAAAATCTTATCTATATCCACTATGATTACCCTTTGCTATCACAAAAAAGAAACATAATTCAAATTTGCCTTTTCTGGTGAAGTTTTTGAAACTTTTATTTGTAAGAAATTAAACTAATATATAACTTATAAAATCGAGAAAGGAAAACAGAATTATTCAACTTTTTTTTGGATACTAGTAACAAAAATGTGTTGTATCATTGCAATTGATTTATATGGATCACGACATTGATCCAAATTATTACTATATTTATACAAATAAAAACTATATATTATAATACACATCTAAAGCCAGAAGAAATCGACATGTCAGTGATCTAGATCAAGATCACAATACCAATCAAAGTCACTTCTATCCAAAGATTCGATCCAAATAAAAAATCAAACTCCATCATCATAATTATCATCAAAGCCGTTGATTTACAAAAAATAAACAACAAGCTTTCATCATCTCTTCTTCTTCTTCTTTTTACTTACAAATTGTTACAAAAGTAGTAAAGACAAGAAACTTACTCTGTTAAAAAAAAACCTCTGAACCAAGCTTTGGCTTCAGGGCTTACAACTAAAATAGAAAAAAGATTTACACTTTTCCCCCCAAAAGTTTTCAACTTTGACAAAATTTACCATCCATCTGATTCTGAACAGCTCTAACCGCAGCAACTCTCGCAGCGGTCGCAGCTTTGTTAGCCGCAGCCACTGCACGGCTTACTTGTTCGTCTACTCGTCTCCTACTAACCGCCTTCTTCGCAGTCTCTCTCGCCGCCTGAACCGCTCTTAAAACCGGCTCGCTACTACGAGGAAGAACCATCACAAGCCTCCCCGAGTCCCATTCGCCGGATTTCGCATCACCGGTTCTAAAAGAGTAAGCACCATACCCTTGCTTACGACCTTCGTGCCACGCTCCTTCGTAACAATGCCCATTAGCGAATCTATACACACCAAAGCCATGAACTTTATCTCCATAGTACTCTCCTGTATACCTATCTCCATTTCTACACACACACACACATATAAACCAAACAAAGATCAAAAATTCAACAATCATAGCTTAAAAAAGTATCAATTTTGTATCTCCATAGTACTCTCCTACACACTTCTTCTCCATTTCTACACACACATAAACCATAAAGATTGTGTCTTGAAAAAAACCCATCTAAATTCAACAATCATAGCTTATAAAGTAGCTTATAAAGGTTCAAATTTTAACCTGAAATGGTAAGAGCCAAGACCATGTTTGACACCAAATCTAGATTCACCAACATAAGAGCTACCATCAGAGCAAGACTGAACACCAAAGCCATGGCTCTGACCATTGAACCACTCACCGGCGTAGCAATCTCCAGTGTAGAATCTGTAAACTCCATAGCCATGTCTAAGACCTTGCTTATAATCACCTTTGTATCTGCTTCCTCTAGCCCAGCTCTCTATTCCATGACCATCGTATCTCCCATCGAACCAATCTCCTTCGTATCTTCCTCTCACGAAATAGTAATACACTCCACTTCCGTTACACTTTCCTTTGTGTATCTCTCCTTCGTAGAAATCTCCATTGTTGTACAACTCTACACCTTCTTTCGCGAAAAGTTTCTCTCTTTGCTTCGTTATTGGTATGATGATCTTCTTCTTCTCCGGTTTAGAATCGTCGCCTATGTACCATTGAACCGGTTTAGACCGGTTTCTTCTGCAATCGAATCTGAGGCTTCTGGTGGTTTCGTCGGAGATTTGTTTGATTGCGATTAGGGTTTGGTTTAGAAGAGAGATGTTTCTGGAGGCGAAGAAGAGAGCGACGGCGACGAATACCAAAGCTAAGAGGAGATTCCCCGATGTGAGAATCTCGTCGGTTTGCGAGGAGACGGCGAAGAAGAAGAAAGACGAGAGGCTGAGGAAAGAGAGTGAAACCATCGTGAAAGCTAAACCCGGTTTAATTCGGTTTAAACCGGTTTTGGAATTTGAACCAGACGGTTTAGTCGGTTTTCTTCTCTGTTTATTCTCCTCTTTCTCTCCTCCGGCTTCTAAATCGCCGAAGCTTTGAAAAGACGATCGTAACGTCGGAGATGAACGGAGCAGCGATGACTGTGTCCTCGTTAGCTTCGCTTGCCCTTCCATTTTTTTTTAAAAAATTTTTTGTTCTTCCAAAAATTCGGAACGCGGAAAACAAAATTCAATCACGGAGGAGGAATATTCCGGTCACAACCGTGTATATCGATTTCGCCGGGAAAATCCTAGACGAGGGAGAAGTAACCGCCGCTTCGACGCCGTAAAGAGCATCACGTGGGAAAGAAACTTATTTTTAAGAGTGGTGTCTGCTCTCTTCTTTGTCTATTTTCCGGTAACGGAGAGAATTTAACGGCGAAGTTTACTTTGTTTTTAGAGAGAGAGAGCATAATAAGGAGAGAGAGAGGTGAAATTGGACCGGGTCTGGGCTTATTTTTAAAGGGTAGAGAGAGAGATGATGTTAGATTTAATCTGAGCCGTTGGATGAAAATCTGACGGTTGATTATAAAGGAGAAGAAGGAGAGCCGTTGGATGAGAGGGAAGAGAGTGATAATCACCGGTCATGACGGGAATAATATTGGTCGACGGAACCAAACATGAACGGTTTTTTAGCTTTAACTGTTGTCATGTCAAGCTGGCACGTGGCACTTAATTTACCTTTTTTCTTTTCTTTTTTTGTTTCCTTTTTCTGGTCATATTTTAAATCATTTTCTTAATTAATTTGCAGGAAAATCTCTGCTTTTATTTCATGCAGAATTTCTGTTTTTTTTTCTTCGATATTAAATTTGGTTAGAGAAACAAAATGATTTGGACGTCACATGATTTTTTTAAAAAAATTTAGTTGTTTTTCTTGGCTGTATTTCTATTCAACATGTTACATAAATGTTGGTGTTCAAATTGGTGTCAGGGCTCACTAAAGAAGCTGGTCGAGGCCCAGTAGAAAAGCGGGTCTGTTTCTCTAGAAAATCCCCAAAAAGTGATGGGCCGAAGGGAGACCCATATTCGCTTTCAGTTCGACAAGAGGGCGAGGGGAGGCGAGCGGACTCCGACGGTTAGGGAGTTCGATGACGACATAACGACTGCTTTAAATGCATTTAATCCGTGTTAATGAGTCAATGCTTAAATGTCTTTATTTGTAAATCATAGTATAAATAGTGGAAGAGAGCAAGGGAAAAAGACATGTCTAATTCCCAACAAATAACCCATATTATCTTTTCTAAATAAACTTCTCTTATACTATTTTGTGCCTTTATTTTCTCTTGTTACTTTGATCTATTGAGCCTCCGATTCCCAGTTCTTATCCCTTTCAAATCGTCGTACACACAATAAATATTTTTTTATAATAATTAGTGATGTTGTGGAAAGAGTGAAGCATCGTCTGTATCGGTTTCATTTCAACTATATGAATATATGATTAGGTTTTCAAAAAAAAAAGTTTATTAAAATATTGATAACAAGAACCAAAATAAACCGGATATGAAATACAAAGTTTGAATTATGTCAGTTTTTTAGTGATCATTGATCAAGATTAAATTTTCGAACATACATAAGTTAATAACGTTATTAACTATACATAAATAAATTTTCGATCATTGATCAAGGCTGCTCTCTCCTATAAGGCGATTGGTATACCGCTTGTAAGCGATAACGATACTCAGCAGTAGCACCTAAGGCAGATTTGGGGAGACCCATTGCGACTACTAGAAGCTGGATTGTGTCTTTCTGAACGAAGACATAACTACTACAAATAGAACCTACCAATCAAATTTTAACCAAAGAAATTTTAAGTAAAATTCACTTATTTTGTCACATATGATTAATGTTTTAAAATTTATACCAAATTAATTAGAAAAACTTTTTAATAAAGTTTAAGAAAAATAAACAATTATAGAAAGACAATATTCCTAAGATTTGTAATGGAGAAAATTGTTAAAAATGTACAATTTTTAAGTTTAAATTAGGGTTAACTTATAATTTTTAAGTTTAAATTGTTACAAATGTATAATTTTCCTAATTAAACATTGAAAACCTAATAAAAATACAAGATTTTATAAAAGTACAAGTTCTAAACAAAAAGATCTAAATCAAATATAATCAACAACATTAATTTTTTATATTTTTTTTATTAGGAAAAAAATATAAAAATTTTAAAAATTCATGGATCTTAAGATAATCATAATATATAAGATCATAAAATTCATGGATCATATTATTTTTAATTTTTTTATATGTTTTATATTAGGAAAAAAATATAATAAATATAAAAATACAAGGATCTTTAGATATTCATGGAACTTGTTGATTTTCATCATATATAATCAACAAGATCCATGAATTTTGTACATATATAATCAAATATAATGAAGATCTTGTATATATATAATGTTAAAACAACATAATCAACAACAACATCCATGAAATTTATTTTATTAAGATAAACAACAAGATCTATGATCGAGAACATCTATGAACACCAAGATCCATGAAAAAACACCATACAACAAGTTCAAAAACGAAAATCAAACTACCAAACACACAACACAATAAGTTAAACACGAGTTTTGCCGGAGTTTGGCACCGAAAAACGCATTAAAACGCGGAAATCGCCGGAAATCGCCCAAATTTCGCCTTTAAAAAAAAGTGTGCGGCGGAAATTAGGTTTGTCGAGAAGATGAAGTACCCACGAAAAAGCCACGAAAATTTTCGTGGGTACTTAAAAAACCACGAAAAAGCCACGAATTTTTTCGTGGGTACGGAAAAGCCACGAAAAACCCACGAAAATTTTCGTGGCTTTTATACGCAAACCCACGAAAAAGCCACGAATTTTTTCGTGGGTACTTTTATATTTTAAAAATTATTAAAACTTTTATTATAACACATTATATTACTTACTATTTTGACATACAAATTATTAAAACTTATGAAATGACACATTACGAAATTTAAAATATTAAACATTTTAAACATTATAGAATACATGTACAAACTTATCGAATCTTTTCTTTCCCTTTAATTTTTGTTAGAGAATATAAATCTTCTTCACATTCCCTTTGAATTGCATCAAGATCTAAATTAAAGTCGAGGCTCTGGTCTTTGGGCAAAATCATCATCATAGTAATGATCCTTGCAACCCTTAGAAGAACTTTCACCGTATGTATCGGTTAAATCGTCACACAATTCCCTTTGAATTGCATCAAGATCTAAATTTAAGTTAGGGCTTTAAATTCGTTGTGCGAAATCATCATCATAGTATTGACTATATGATTCACTTACGGGACGACCACCGTAAGTATTTGAGTTTAATTGAGATGGTTTTAGGTCTTGATTTCCTTACGAAAACATCATCGGTGACACAGTTAAAGACATGATCACCTTCGGTTTATTATCATAGATTGGTGACAGAGATTCATTTTCCCATGAGTAAGTTGGTATCTCTTCGAAGGTTTCGGCAATCGGAGTTTCGAATTCCCATGATTCGAGTTTTCATCATTTGAGTTTGAAGACATTTTTTTTGATATATGTTAAAGCTATACACAAAGCATCATATGTATTTATAGTAAACTTAAGAAAATTTGCAAATAGTGATAATACATTCATATATGAATTGTCAAATCATGTGTGAATGTATTGGTTGTCCAACTAGTAGAAAATAAGATAATTTAAACTTTAATACAATATTTTACATAAAAGCATTACAGATAAAACTGTTACATAAAGATGCACAGTTTGTTAATGACCCACACATTATTAATAAAAGCAAACATAAAATTCATGCATATATGCACTTATTGTAGTGGTGCATTAATAAGTAAACATGTTTCTTAATGATCCAACTCAAATTTTAACATGTGTTTGTCACAACAACCGTAATAGTCATTTGGACATTTGAAAATCGATCGGTTCCTCGAAATCATCTACAACCTCGGTCGATGTAGGTTTTTGCATTACTTTTTTTCGGCTCGGATGGAGAGCATCCTTTACGAGGCTTAGGAGGAGCACGTGAAGTAGAACCATGACTCTTGTTCGTTGTTTTATTGAAGTGAATGGTGGAAGAATCATGGGTGTATGTTTACAGTAAAGACTGCGAAAGTGTTTATTATTTTATCTTCCTACGAGCGATTAACATTTTTCTTTGACATGTTTTTTTTATATGTTTTGTATTTACTAATTTTCTCTAACAAGTCTATATTTATAGACTTACTGAAGATTTTGTGGAGTTTTTGTTAGTAGTGCGGTACCCACGAAAAAGCCATGAAATTTTTCGTGGGTGGAAGTTTACTTTTCGCGGTGGGTTTTCGAGAGATATGTCTTTTCATATGTACCCACGAAAAACCCATGAAAATTTTCGTGGGTAGGAGTTGTCATTTCAAATGAATTGTCACTTCATATATAGTATCAAATTTGCAAGTGGCATTTATACCCACGAAAAAGCCATGAAATTTTTCGTGGGTGGGAGTTTACTTTTCGCGGTGGTTTTCGAGAGATATGTCTTTTCATATGTACCCACGAAAAACCCATGAAAATTTTCGTGGGTAAGAGTTGTCATTTCAAATGAATTGTCACTTCATATATAGTATCAGATTTGCAAGTGGCATTTATACCCACGAAAAAGCCATGTTATTTTTCGTGGGTAAGTGTTAAATTTTCTTATTATATATTCATGATTTTATAAAGACATTGTTTATATGTTCATACTTTGTAACACATTACACTCGTATTCAAAATCATATAAAATTTAGTTATGTCTTTCTCAAACCATTCGAGGAGATGGATGGATCTACGGATTGATCCATCAACAAATACTATCCTTTGAAGAATTTTGTCATGGGATTAACGTGTTCATGGAATTTGCTTGTCGGCAACCATCATTTCGAACAACCGGGAAACTCCTTTGTCCATGTGCCCGATGCAAGAATGTAAAGCAACACACGGCAACGGTGGTGACCCGTCATCTTTACACGGTTGGATTCAAAGGCAATTATTATGTTTGGAGTAATCATGGAGAATCTTTCATGGTTACGGGAGAATCCTCTATTTGGAAGACAATTTGATGGAAGAGCCAACCGTGAACGTTATCATGGTCCTCATGTTGATGTACACGAAACATTTCATGAAGCATTCGAAGATGTTAATGATATTCCGGGTATGCAAGAGCGGCGATATAGTGAAGAAGTCGAAATTCGGTAGGCGTAGACAAGTCATATGAAGCATTCATGGAAGTTAATCAACCTTTATACGAAGGTTGCGAAACGGAGAATTCAAAATTATATTTGGCGTCATGTATTCTACGTTGGAAGACGGAGCACAATATATCGGCGGGTGTTGTAGACGACATTACAAGTACTATCAAAAGGATTCTACCTGGCCCGAATACGCGCTCCGAGTCGTACTACGAAACCAAAAAAATAACAAAGACCCTAGGCTTACCTGTTCATAAAATTGATGTATGCGAGAACAATTGCATGTTATTTTGGCGGGGAGAAGATGCGACGCTAGATCGATGTCGGTTTTGTCTTAGTGAACGATATCATCCGTGGAATGGTCATGGGAAAAAGATTCCAAAACGGCGAATGTTTTATCTTCCCATTACCGATCGTTTGAAAAGATTATACCAATGTCGATCAACTGCGGGACATATGCGTTGGCACGCCGATCATATTAATGTTGAAGGCGAAATGATCCATCCATCAGATGGGGCCGCGTGGAAACATTTCCGGCGCGTTTATCCGGGGTTTGCTTCCGAACCAAGAAACATCTACCTTGGCTTGTCAACGGATGGTTTTAATCCACTCGGCATGAGTGGGCAAGCACACTCGATATGGCGGTGATAGTGACACCATAGAATCTACCTCCTGGTTTGTGTATGAACCGTGAGTTTTTATTTCTCTCGATTTTGGTTCCGGTCCAACACACCCGAAAAAAAGTCTAGATGTGTACCTACAACCTTTAATCGACGAACTTCAACAAGCGTGGATGCACGGCGCGGACGTCTACGATATATCATCACGAGTTCGTTTAAGATGAAAGCGGCGCTTATGTGGACCATTAGTGATTTCCACCTTACGGGATGTTATCAGGGTGGATGACTCACGGTCGCCTGGCATGTCCATACTGTATGGATTCAACCAATTCCTTCGGTTATCGAATAGTCGCAAACACTTTGTTGGTTTGATTGTCACCGTAAGTTTCGAAGAACGATCACCCGTACGGGCGGAATGGAGTTGCATTCACTAAGTCTAAGGAAGTCGAAGATCAACCACCTTTATGGCGTAGTGGAAGAGAAATATTGCACTCCTTGAACCATATAGAAGGTCTGCAAATGAGTGTCGAGTGTGGTGGCAACGGACACAATGACCCTTCTAAAACGGTAAATGGTTATGGTCGATATCATAATTGGTACAAAAAATCAATTTTACTGGTCTTTGCCCTATTGGGAGAATCTATTGCTTAGACACAACCTAGATTTTATGCATATTGAGAAAAATTTCTTTGATAATATTATAAAAACTATTTTGAACGTTCCGGGGAAAACAAAAGATAACATCAAATCTAGGCTAGATATGGCGATAATATGCAACCGTAGAGCGTTGGAACTTACTTCATTTGGAATTGCTCCGGTGCCGATATTTCGCATGTCAAAGGAAGCGAAAAAGAAATTTTTATCTTGGTTGAAGAAAGATATTCGTTTTCCGGACGGGTATGCTTCCAACTTTGGTAGATGTGTGAACGAAATCAACGGTACTCTTTACGGACTCAAAAGCCATGATTGTCATGTCATAATGGAAAGACTTCTACCTTTCGCTTTGATGGAACTTTTGCCCAAGTCGGTACACGTAGCGATTTCAGGTATGTATTTTAATTTGTTAACATACAAATCTATAAGTAAATAATGTTGCCATAAATATTGTTTTGTTATTTTTATTACACGAGAAATCGCTTTGTTTTTCCGAGACATTGCTTTGCCCCATCATTAAAAGAACAAGATGTTCAACCGTTCGGGACAATGAAGGATAATATAGGCTGTCAAATTATGCAACGACTGGAGAAGATATTTCCACCTTCGTTTTTTGATGTCATGGAGCATCTACTGTACACCTTCCGGACGAGGCAATCTTAGGTGGACCGGTACAATATAGGTGGATGTATCCATTTGAGCGGTACATGTACCACTTAAAAAAAAGGTTAGGAACAAAGCACAAATCGGAGGGTCTATCGTCGAGCATTGTGTTCAAGAAGAAATATCCGCGCTAGCTACCCATTGGCTTGGAAAACCAATCCCTCGAGGTAATGAAGGATGGCATGGTGAAAACATTTACCTCTACGCCTTTGACGATGTCCCAACATTGTTCAAACAAAAAGGAAGGTTCATTGGTAAATCTTCAAAGGGATGGATATCAGACGAAGAGTATAATGTTTTGCAAACATTTCTAATGAATAATTGTCCGAGTTAGCACAATATGAAAGGTATGATTATCCGAATTATAATTATTCACTAATTAATTATAATTATTTTTAAATTATATAAATTGTATACATAGGATGTTTGAAGATTTCATGCGAGCTACATATCCGGCGTTGTACGCTTCTAACCTACAATTGTTGAAAGACAATAACTTCGCAAGCTGGTGCAAAGATTATGTAAGTGATTTTTTAATGACTTCCTTTTATTAATAATGTTAAATTAATGCATTTATTTTTTTACGGTTAATAATCAAAGGATGGCGAAATTATGCGCGGTGGCTCGTTGATTTTGTACAAGGTCCGGCTCGTGCTTACACATCATGGCCATCGTATGCAACAAGAGGGTTTTTATTCCGTACATTTAGTAGGAATGCAAACAAAAAGACTCGAGAATTTCGGTGTTTGCGTTAGGGGAACTACGATACGGAATATTATGGTATAGTGGACGACATCAGATTGCTTGAGTACGGTGGCGGTGTCGGACTGAAGGTGGTTATCTTCAAATGTTTTTGGTATGACATCACTAGTGGAAGTGGAATGCGTACCAGTCGTTCGGGACTAGTCGATGTTCTTCGCGACAAACGGTATCGACAATATGATCCGTTCATTACTCCCGAACGGTGTGACCAAGCTTGTTACGTATCTTATCCAAAGGTTAGTAGGAGGCATGGGACGGAATGGTTAGCTTGTACGAAAGTGGTACCCGAGAGGTGTAAGAAATGCTACTAATATTTTACAACAAGCCTTTCAAGAGGATTCTAGAAATACTACTTGTTGCACCTTCGGGGCTCCTAAGGGTCGAAACACTTAATGTTGAAGACGGGGACAATTATGATGATTTACCCGATCAACATACAAACGATATGTACACATCCGATAATGAGCTAAGCGAAAACGAATGTTCGAAGTTGATTCATCTTCCGATGATGAATAAAAATTGTGTATCAATGTGATCCCGAAATTTGTAATATATTATGTAATATAATTTTCGTCTTTGTTAAAATATGTTGTGGGTTGTTGTATAATACTATGTGGAATATTATTTGTTTTTTTTTAATAAGTTTAAACGGATACCTCTGTTTAAAACACCCCTGATTATTTTAATGAGTTGAATAATTTTACGCAATGCATTAAATCACCATATTGTGGCCGACATAGCCACGAAATCACCATATTGTGGCCGACAACTCAAATCACCATATTGTGGCCGACATAGCCACGAAATGCCACGAAAAGCCACGATGAACAATTATTTACTACCCACGAATTAGCCACGAAAATTACCCACGAAAATTACCCACGAAAATTACCCACGATGTATATCGTTTTGTCTATATAAATCGAGGTAATTTAACGAGAAAAACATAACACAAAAACATATTTCATCATGGCAAATCGTATTCCTTCTAGCCCTCCATACGATAACTTATATGTTATTGATGTTGAACCAATAATTTCACTTCAACCATCACAAAGAGCGAAATTCAAACAGGCCTTATATCGGGACACCTTGACCCATACGGCGCGGATCGTTTCGCAAGAGGGTTCATGATGGAAAGGTGTTGCGAGGTGAAAGTTCTCAAGCACGCCCAACACAATATTTCATTCGTGAGGTCATCAATGAGCCACAAAAGGGAGACCTTGATTTTAGTAGTCCTCGGTGGACTTCTACTATCGATTACTTGTTGCGTGAAGGTATACACAAAAATGAAATTTTTAGCATTATACTAATAATTGTAGATGATGTACTAACTATATCTTTCAAAATATATATAGGTACTCATAACAGTAGGACCACACCATTTTGGACCCAAATTGCAGAAATTCAATGCCCTCGTTCGCAGTTTTTTGTCAAACTGAAAAAGGTTTCCTTTTGTCTACCAATATTATTTCATTTAAACTAAAAATATAATGTTTCTTATAAGTAATCATTTTTTCAGGTTGTCGCTATGCTTTCCAATGCGTCCCCCAATGGCCAAGGAGACCTTCTAGTAACCTTAAAAGATCCGTACGGAATAATCGAGGGAACCATGCACCATAACATCTTCAACAATGACGAATACGAGTCGATACGGGTGTAGGTGCGGTTGTCATTCTAAAAAATGTATACGTAAGCCGTTTCAACATGAATTCTAAGTACCTCAACATCACTGAGCGAAACGTTGTCAAGGTAGGTTCTCCTTAAGGTTGTTAATTTGTATATATATATACTTATAAGTACAAACTAAATTATGTTTTTAAACAGATAATTGGGGCTAATTCGATGGTCGGCGCCTACCAACCAATCGTAACATCTACACCGGTGAAGCGATGAAGGAGCTGGTTACGAGAACGAAATAGTTCCCGAATCGGACGATGAATAAACATTCAATTCGTCGATGTTTACAAATAATGATGGCGTTCAACACCGAACTCTTTATGTCGCATTAATGTTTACTATCTTTTGTATGCGTTTAAAATAATGTTGTTATGTAATGTGATATTTTATTATCTAAGTAATGAATAATAACGTTTAACAATTTACTCGGGTTTAATGTGATATAAATGTAGCAAATTAACCTAAAAAAGTAGTGAACAAAATCCTGAAAATAGTGAAAAAACTCATGAAAATAGTTAACAAAAACATATTAATATTGGGTTTTTTTGTACACACGAAGAAATTAGTCTATCGGTATTTTTTTCGCTACCCACGAAAATTTTCGTGGGTAATTCGTGGGTTTCAAGCTACCCACGAAAATTTTCGTGGGTAATTCGTGGGTTTCACTCTACCCACGAAAATTTTCGTGGGTAATTCGTGGGTTTCAATCTACCCACGAAAATTTTCGTGGGTATACGTGGTTTTCACTCTACCCACGAAAATTTTCGTGAGTAATCGTGGGTAGATCAATACCCACGAAAATTTTCGTGGCTTTTTCGTGGGTAGGACAAAACCCACGAAAATTTTCGTGGGTAATTCGTGGGTAGATCGAAAAAGCGAAAAAGCACGAAAATTTTCGTGGGTAGCTATTTATTTCAGTGAGAGCTTTTAGTGGCATTTCGTGGCTTTTTACCCATACCCACGAAAATTTTCGTGGGTTTTTCGTGGGTATGGGCATTTTTTTTACTAGTGAACACCACCTATATATATCTGTCAGCTCCAAGTATTCAATATTCATAAATATATAGAGTAATAATTTATGCGTATCAACATTATTGATTTGATTTTTATTTTTAGTAAGAAATTTGGTAGGTGATACGCCAGCAATATGGTTGAAATCGATTCTAGTTACTTACTATACACACCATAATTTTTTTTCAACAAAACATTAATGGCGAAGAAAAATATTTTAAAAAGGGATTGCATCAAATTAAAAAAAAACAAACAAATTAACCACTCCTCACCAAACACATTTCAATGAAATCAACGTACGTTAAGGTCTTTTAGTCTTTGATTGAACCAAATAAAGGTTTTGTTTATTGTTTATATTTTGAGCAAAATTCTAAACAATTAATACACACATAGACAAAGGTATCGATGATATGCAAGTTTTTGGTTAGAGGCACTTAGTTTAGGAAACATTTTACAAAAGAAAGTTTTAGTAGGATGAATTAACAATGTATTTTCCTTGACGAAGTTCTTTGCATATTATTGCAAAGATGTTTGCAACCCTCTTTGCACATAGTAGGATTAGCGTTTTTAACCTCTTTCAAGCAATGGTTGTCGACACATTGTTTGATACTACATGATTATAAGTCGCTTGAATGTTAGATTTTTGCGGTAAACATCATCGCAAACAAATCTGAAATGATTAAGAGACTGCCTATTTTCTTCAAAATCCGAGCCGCCATTGCGTATAGAGATGAGTATTGAAAAGAAACTCTCTTTGTTAAGGACAAGATGATTTGGTGAGAAACTTTGGTTTTATATTTAGAAAGGTTATGTTATCTATTTCTAGAATTTTTGTTGTTTTTGTTTGAAACTTCAACATTTTGTTTCTTCTTTGTAATGGAAATTAACTCAAAGAGTCTTAATATGCAACAAAACATAGACAAGGCTTGTTGCATTTTGGTACATTTTATGCAACAAGCCAATAAGATTTACTTTGGTACATTTTGTGCCATTTATAAGTCCAAACTTCTTTTTTATTATTCAACAAGTGATTATTTGTTGCTTGTTAATTGAGAGAACAAATAAAGAAGTTTTGTTCCCCTCTCATTGTACCATTCCTACTGTGTGACGAATATGATTAGGAACCATGATGGCTTTTAAAGGAAACAAATTAAAAGATAATTATTAGTGAAGAAGATGAATTCATTAATTTCTCTCTCTTTTATAGAAAGATTCTTAATTATATAAAACATAGGAGAATATTGTGGATGATCAGGAAGTTGGAATAGTGAGTTGTGGCATGTGGGTTAGTTTAGAAGTTATCTCTAGCCAATCTGCCCTTGTGCTTCAATATCTTTTTTTTTATCAAAATGAAAAAACAAACAATATTATCGTGAGAGAAATGTGTGTTCAATATTGAAAAAAAAACTGGAAAAAACTGTTCCCCCTAAATTTACTACACCACCACTACCACTATCTATTAACACGATTAGTACCACTACATCTCCTGTTTAATCCCCTATGTATTTTATCATTTTTTATGACAAATATTTTATCATTGTTTTTGAACAACACATTTCCATCTTTTATTTATGTTTCTTACATTCATCTTTAGTTTTGTTTTTCCACTAATTATCTCCAATGTTAATTTTGTGTGGTTAGCGTTGCCATATTCACCTGTTCATTTGCATATATAAATTGAAGAGTAATGAGATTTTTGACAGCTTTCTTGTTAAAGACAATAGAAATGATTGATAAAAACATCAAAATATCTCTCCAAAACATGTTTTGAATAGACATGCAGAAAAATCAAGAAATGTTAAATCTTCACTTATATTGACCATACGGGTCAAAAACTGACATTCCATTAATAGAAGACGATGTTGCACCACCGGAACCATCCTGACCCGACCCGTTTTGATAGTACCGACCACCACCAATAACCATAGACTGATCAACCATACCATAACCATAAGGCCCATGAGGAATTGGGCCATGAAACCCAATCCCACCATTTCCTCCAAAACCCAGTTTAAACGAAGACGCATCGCCTCTAAGCGAACACCCACGGTCGGTCTCGAACTCGCGGTACCGGTTAATGAAAACATTAAGCGGTCCAACGTAGTCATCGAAGCCAAGCTTGCTCATAGCCCAAAGAATATCTTCTGCTGTTATGGTCTTGCGTTGCTCACGTTGACAACGCTCGTTGGCTTCACCGGTCACGAAGCTAATGTACTCGGAGACGCATTCTCGAATCGTTTCTTTGGCGTCGTCGGAGATTTTGGCGTGTGACGGTAAGATTCTACGCATGATCCTTATAACGTTCGCTATTGGCATGTATTGGTCTTGCTCACGTGCCATGCATGGTTGTTGTTGCACCATGATGGTCTTGTTCTTGTCGTTGCTTGCATCGGTGGAGCCGGTCAGTGTCGAGATTGAGTTGTTGTGTTGGTCCGAGTTTAATTCTATGTCACAGAAAAAAAATTGATGTTATTTTGTAATACTAAATGATACTATTAATTAAATTTTAAGATGTGAATTAAGTAGGATTCTGTAGGAAGATAAAAGGGACTGTGAAAGGAAGACACGTGTTTAGTTAAAGACCAATAAGATAAGAGATAGATTGTGGGGTCCATTTTTTTGTTGACTAGACTTTATGTTCCCGTTACGTTTAATATTTAGGGAAGGCAAAAAGTCAGATGGTCTTTCCTTTTTCCAAAACTACAAAAATGGACAGAGAAAAAATCATGTGTAAATTTTACAAATACTAATTGAATCTTAACAAAAAAAGACTTGATTAAGATGACCATTAAACTAAATTAAGACATAAAATTCTATCATCTTTATTTTTTCGTTAAATTGAAACACAATTTCCGTTTAGTTGAAATCAAAACAAAATTCTGATAAATAAAAAAACAATGAAACCAAACAAAAAAAACTAGTGCATGCACCAATATATTCAAAGAAGACATACGAAAGGTTATCCGCCACAAAAAAAAATACTTCTAATTAATGAATAATATAGCATAGAATCTAATCCGTATATACATAAATCATCAAACTCATGCATGCATGCATACATGTGTATCTGTGTATGTAGTCGTCTCCTTTCGCAAACATTCACATAAAAAACATTTACAAAATCTAATGACTATTCATAGCAAAAATATCTACTTCTTTGTCAAAAAGACATAAAAAAATAAGTCTCCAATTTCTCACGAGTGTAAATATATGGAGGCACGTACATATAATATATATATATATATATATATATATATGAATAGCCATTTTATATTGATTACCAGTGTTTGATTTAGGTAGCTGATAATGAGAAAGAGAAGCTCCACGTTCCATTGATTCTCTGCCGTCTTAATATCTCTTTTTGTTGGTATAAAGTAAGTATTTGAGTGATTTGTTGTTGCATGCAAAAAAGAGAAGTCGATGGCTAAGTGGTTATATAGAGAGAGAGAGAGATGATACAAATGTCGAAGGAGAGGCGGTTCTAACGAGGTTACTAATTATGTCTCTCTTTATCTCTCATTGGCTATAATTCCATTGGCTAGCTAGAGGCCAGTCAAACTAACCCCACTTCTCTTCTCTTATTGGTCCTTTAATTTATTTAACTTCACTTAATTATCACCAATGTTAATGTAAGAAGATTACAAGTCTATGCTTTTATGATTTAATTGTTGTTTTTAACATTATCTACCGCATACATTTTTTGGAATAGAAATCTAAACATGTTAATCTTCACGTTTCGGGTGCAAATCTCTTTGCAACAAAAATTGAAATTATGATCTTCCACGTCTACATAGACAACCTAGTTAACTATCCCAACCACATTGTTTTTACTTCTTTTTTTTGTGCACTTTTTTTTTGGTGCACTCCACATTGTTTTTACTTATATTCCCAGTGGCGGAGCTAGAATTTTAATTTACATGGGTCAAAAAATAATGGGAGAATCACAAAACTACACCATTTGAATTACATTTCACAAAACTACACCATTTCCAAAATACTTCACAAAACTACACCTAAACACTCAAAATTAAATCCAAATAAATTCTACCCAAACAATTCTACCCCCTTAATACTATACCCTAAACACTAATTAGCGAACCCAAATGAATTTTTTTTAATTTTGGTAATTTTTTAAAGGTTAAATCAAGCTTTTAAAATTTTGAAATGGTGTAAATATGTGAAAATATTAAATTAGGAGTAGTTTTGTGAAGAAGGGGTTGAAAGGGTGTAGATTTGTGAATTCCTCAAAAATAATTTGGCATTAAAAGGTCAAAGAAATATTAAATCTAAAAACTCTTATTTTTACAATTTTTTACAAATATTTTCACAAATGAATATTTTAAAGAAATACGCATTAAAGATTTTATAACTATTTTGTTGGTCATATCAGTTTTTAATTTATAAATAAATTAGTTAATCGCTTAAAAATTGTTATCACCGCTCTAATTAGTTTAGAAAAAGAAATATAAAAAATTAAAACACTATCATAAAACTGAAAAAGAAGACTAAAAGTAAAATTTTATTTTTTGGCTTTATGAATTATTATTAGTCTTTATTAGTTTTATTTTGTTTATTAGATTAACATTTTTAATATGTCATATTCTTGGATTTTAATTGAATTAGAGTCGACATGGGTCAATAATTTATTTATAAGAACCTAAACAAATTAATATACGGTAAAATATTTTTAAATTTTCACATGGGTCAATTGACCCACGTGGTAACATGCTCCCTCCGCCACTGTATATTCCAATACATACACATAAAATATAGAGCTAAAAGAATCTAGTAATGATTTATTTGAGGGAAAAAATTGACGCAAATGAAATTTGTATTGAAAGGAATTATACAAGTACAAGGGATATTAATTAATCGTTAAATACATTTGCGAAACACAAAACATTTTTTTTCCTTACACAAAACTATATAACAATGTATAGTTTTCATGTAAGTTTACATAACCAACCAAAAAACCTTTCGCATGGGGGTGGAGGATCAACGATGTATTGCTCATGATCAATTTTGTTTTCTTGACAGAGTTTTTTGCAAGCATTATCACATAAAGGAATTGTTGCCTTTTTCGCAACTTTCATGCATACATTGTAGACACAATGGTTAACACACGCATCCATAGTATTTGCGTGTGAGACTTGTGTTGAAACCATCATGGTAAGTAAAACAACAACCATCACAACATTGCATGTATGTTTGAATGTTTCAACACCCATGATTTATTGAAAATGGGTGTTGATGGTTGTAGTTTTACTTATCAAAACAAAATAAAGGTTCGAAGTTTATCAACATTGTGTTTGTGTTTATATAGCAAAAAAAAAGTTTTTTAAACATGATGGTGTGTTGTGTTGGCCTTGTGTGGAGATTAATATGTTGCAAAAATAGTTTTGTAAATCTTCTTTTAGGCTTATTTGTTTTGGAAGTTCAATCTTTTTTTGGCTAACTTGGTTTTGTTTATGGATTTGTGGTCGTCCAAAAAATAACCAATTCTTTTGAATTTTCTTGTTAATTTACTTTTTAATGAAAATCGTAGTTTTATCCTAACTAGGGCTATTGGTTGATAAACTAGGAATGCTAAAAGCAATTTAAAATTCTTCTAAATTTGGCATAACCCCTTTTAAGTTCTACTATTTTATAAACAAGTAGCCAACATTTAAAATAACAATTTACACAATCTAACCAATATGTCTTAACGTGGTTTGAGATATGAAACATAAATTGGAAAGAGTATATCTGAATTTTACTTGGTTTTTACTTATTTATAGTTTTATAAAATACATTCGGACTTCAGTGACAAGAAAATAGAGATCTTAGAGCACCATTATTGGTGATGCTTAGTATAGATGCTTATTTAATTTTTTTGTATTTAGTTGTAATTAATTTTTGGTCTAAGAAACTATAGTTGTTTAGTTTTTTTGACGATTATTGGTGTTGCTTAGTTATAGGTTCTTAAAATTAAAATTTAATATTAATATTAAAAAATTAAAAATTAAAAACACCCCCAAATTGAAAAAATCTCAAATTTAAAATTAACAGGAGGATCGCCATGGCATCATCTCTCCTTTTTTACATGTTGGAATAAAGGAAATCAAAAGGCAAACAAAAATTAAACCCACCAATTTTTTCCCTTTTGACACGTGTCCAATCCTTAAATTAAACAAAGTTACTTAAATAAGGATCGAAGCTTACATAATTCCACTTAATTTTAATTAATTTTATTACTAAGCACCACCTAAATTTCTTCTAAGGATCATCAATAAAGATGGTCTTAGCAGGTAAGATCTATTAAATAGTTAAGATCTGGATCTTAGAGCATTAACATCCATTAGATGCAAACAAAACCTCTTAAATTTTTTTTTTTTTTTTTTTTTTTTTTTTGAAAACGAACCAATCGCGGGCCGCCACGTGGCAGTGGGGCCCGCGAATAGTAAAAGAAGTGCCTCTTATCTTGGAAGTTTTGGAGGTTGTTCTTAGCAAAATTTGTGGGCCCCACCATTAAGAGGTACTGATGGAGAGGTGCCTATATTAGTGCTCTTATATTTCCTATTTAAGATCTGGATCTTAACTATTTAGTGGCCCTTTAGATACGTGGCGATCTGATGATTGATGCGTTTTTAATTATTTTATTTTACTTTTTTCTTAAACCAACTGTTCATGGGTCCCAATGAATAGTTAAGAAATTTTGTGGGTTTCTCTGTTGGAGATGGTTTTAATTCTCTTTAAGTATTCCATAACTTTACAATAAAATTGAATATTAATTCTTTTTTTTTGCAAAAAATCGAATACTATTTATTTCTTATATATACGATATAAAATGCACTACATGTGCTGAGCAAGGACAACAACATCTTAAGAATGCTATCACTGAATCCAACATGTTATTTGGTATTATTTATTTATGTTTTTGTTAGATTCGATTTTTTAAAAGGTTGTTTTTGCTTTAGTAATATTTTCATAAAGATAATAGTTAATTTTTGCTATTATAAAAATACATTTTTGACAACAAAAAGTAGTACATATTAATTACTTAAGATGATAGACAAATATTTTGCACAATGCGTGAAATAATACAAATACATTTTCTTATGAGAAGAAAAAGTTAACACAAATAATCTTTTTAAAAAATTATACAATTTTTCAAACAAGAAACTTAAACACATCCGCGATTAGTTACTCTACACACGATATTTGGGGTGTTTTGAGGAATGAGATATTGTTGATGGCTCACTTGAAGTCCTTTGCACATTTTCTTGCAAGCATCTTCGCATGCAACACGAGTCGTCTCTTTGATCTCTTTCACACATTGGTTCGGACAACGTTTGAGACAACTATCTATTTTGTTTGCTCGAGATACGTGTGCCATATGTAATACCAAGAAGAACATTATTATTATGAGAATATTAATGCATCTTTTAGTCAAAACTTGTCCCACCATACTTCCAAAATTTTGTTAGTTGTGTTTAAGGATTTTTTTTTCTTGTTTGTAACTATGGATTTGTCTAGGGAGTTTTTATAGTAAAAATATTCTCTATCGATCTATTTTCAAGAAATTTTGCTATACTAGCTATTTGGGGATTAATTCTGTTTACTTTTAGTCAGCTTGGATGTTAGTTTGAACAATAATTATTGTTCAAATTGCACACGTATCATACAACTATAAATTACATATTGCATAACCGTTTATTGTTAAATAAAAATTAACTGGAAATACAATTAATACAATTGTACTTAATTAACCAAAATTCTAATTCTAAATACTACATTTATTTACATTTTTAACACAAACTTATATTTTGGTATAATAGGACCACATAGACCGCTAGGTCTTATTATATTTATCATGATTTAATTTCTTTCGACTTTTAATATTAATATTGAAAATTGAGGGTTTACTACCCAATCCAAACATGATTAATGCGATCTTATTTTAACATATGCTATGATAAAACTTTAGAATATTCATTATCTTGGACCTTTGTTTTGCATTTTATCTTTGTTTTTAACACTATTTTGCATAATACTCACAGTGTTTGAAAAAGTTCATGAAATGCTAAATCAATGGCTTGGCATATTTATAAGCACATGAAATAATAGTTTATTGTGCATAAAACAAAAATAATAGTTGACCCAATTATAAACAACACATATATTTTTGAAAAATAAAAAAATATATATTAGTGAGGCAATAAATAAAAAAAATTATATTTTGTTGTTATACATATAATATAAATCCAATGCAATAACAAGAAATACATAGTCATATATGAGTAAAAAACTATACCAAACAATTTTTTTCAACATCCGATATTCGCCCATCTACACGCAATAGATTTTCGTTTAACATTAGGAACAGCATATTTTTCGTCAATGAACGGAATTCCTTCGCACATTTTTTTACAAGCTTTTTGGCATATAGCATGAGTCGCTTCTTTGGTCTCTTTCATGCATTGATTCGGACAATGTTTGAAACAAGCATCGACCATGTTGGCTTGCGATACATGAGCCATATATAATACCAAGAAAAACATAATTATCATCATGAGAACATTGCATTTTTTAGTCAATACTTGTCTTACCATAATTTCGAAATTTGTTTAAGGAGTTTAAGATTTGTTTTCTTGTTTAATGTTGTGAATTTGTTATAATTAAGATCGATTTGATGAAAATGTTTGGGGTGGTCTAGGTGGTTTATATAGTAAAGATGTCATTCTATTTTCAAGAAATTTGATTGATTATGTGAGGATTAGTCTGTCAAATTGTTAATTGTTTTTCTTATTTTGGGTAAATAATTCGTGTTTTCCTTTTTGTTTTAGATATAGCTTAGTTGTGAGAACCATCAGTATTATTCATATTGCAAACCGTATTTTATTCCTAACTTAGAGAACTAAAATTTCTATTTTGCGTAAACACTTTTATTAAACAACAAATTACCTGAAAAATTATTGGGCACTTCACTGATATTTTACATTTACATTGTTTTTCTGTGAATAATGTTACCACGTAATCCAGATCACTAGTTCAAATTCTTAATCAAATTCGTAATATTTTTACAAACTCTCAATAGCAAAAAGAATTTTCTTATCATTCTAAGGGTTTGTATTTTTTTATAATTAGAAAATGTGGAATAAAAGACTATAACAGACATTCGTCATTCCAAGGTTAAACTTTTGGTTAAATGGGCCGATTGGGAATGTAATGGCTTAAAGGGCCTCGTGAATTTTACGCACATCTCAATATCAGTGGCGGAGGTAGAGTAAGTGGACGTGAGTCAATTGACCCATGTGAAAAAATTATATAGTTCAGTGAATGTGATTTTTTTTTAAATTGACTCATGTCCAAAATATATATTGACTCATGTGTATTTTAAATTTAACCGTAAGAAAAATCCACAAAATTACAATATTTCAACTCTATTTCACAAAACTACATTTAATTATCTTTTTATTCTTAAAAAACTTCTAAAGTTTAAAATCGTTATTTTTTTTTTTTTTTTATTGTTAAACGAGGAGGTTCTAGGCCGAAACTCATAATCACCTAGGCCCGCGACCAACCTTTGATAATACCATTTAATAGCGTAAATCATCGCTCCCAACGCGGTTCGAACCCAGGAGCACAACATCACCAACGACTGCGCTTAACCGACTGGGCCAACTCATCGTTGGTTAAAATCGTTATATTATTCTATAAAAAAAGGGAGAATCACAAAACTACACCATTTGAATTACTATTTCACAAAACTACACAATTTCAAAATTACTTCACAAAACTACACCTAAACACTCAAAATTAAATCCAAATAAACCTTATCCACACAATCTTACCCTCTTAATACTATACCCTAAACACTAATTAGCGAACCCAAATAAAAAGATTTTAATTTTGAAAATTTTTTAAAGAGTAAATCAATTTTTTAAAATTTTGAAAAGGTGTAAATTTGTGAAAATATTGAATTATGTGTAATTTTGTGAAAGGAGGGTTAAAAGGGTGTAGTTTTGTGAATTTCTCTAAAAAAATTACAAATTCATTTGGGTTCAATATCTATACTATTAACAGAGACAAAACGCCTATGTGTCGCGACGTGAGAGCTTTTAGGATATATTTTATTTTTTGCGTTTTAATCCTTATATTTTTGAATAATTTTTGTTCCGCGAATTCTATAAATTATATTTTAGGCCCAACGAATTCAGGGCCACATAGAAAACTTTTAAGAATTAAATTTCTCCCACATTGAAAATAATAAGAAACAAAATAAGAAATCTTTTAATATAAATAAGACTTTATCACATGCAAAATCATTAAAGCGGACCTTCTTCAAATGGGCCTGCGAATTTCGGTAAACGGATTGCGCCTTCATTTACCGGAGTATGCATAATGCGGGTTTTTTTGTTTGAATAAGCTTGCAAAGTTTGATTAGTTATTTCGGCTTTCGATAATGGTCTTTCATAGATGCATGTCTCATAAATTGCCAACGAGTATCGGGAACTTTGATTAGTGGATTGGAGTCTAGGGCATTCGGTTTTCAGGTCAGGTTCATTCGAGTTCAGGTTTTTCGGGTTAAAAGATATAGGATCCGTTCGGGTTATTTACAATTACAGTTATGTTCGTTTCGAATCCATTCGGGTTCAGGTCGAGTTTCATATATTTAACAAAACCTGACATGGAACCAAATATTATTCGGTTCGGGTTTTTTGTTTTTTTGGTTCGAATTTTCAGGTTTTACATAATTTTGATAAGAACTTCCGATCTTACTTCGGGTAATTCAGGTTCGGATTTTGGTTCGGCTTATTCATATAACCCAAAATTTTTTTGAAATAGCCTACTAAAATCCAATTTACTTTATCAAAACTATATAAATGTGTATATCTTCGGGTTTATTCGAGTACAATTCGGGCCTTAGGTCGGTTCGGGTTAGAACGGAAACCCGAGTTATAAAATAATAAACCCGATAGGATAATATGAGAACCGAAACCGGACCAAACCGGATTTTTCATGTCGATTCGGTTTTGGGTTTCGGATCTCGGATTAAATGTTCAACCCTAAATTGATCAATTCATGGTCTTCGATGATATAACTTAATATTATTTATGAGTATCATGAAGGCGCGAGTACTTACCTAGTTTAATGTTAAAAGGGTTAGGTTTTTGTCTTTAAAATTTATATAGGTTTAACAATAATTAGTGTTTGGGTGTAGTTATAAAAATGAAATTTAAAAAGTATAGTTTCGCGAAATTCAATAAGTCCTATAAAATTTAATAATTTCTAACAAAACCACTACCAATATGCAGGGCCGGTCCTAATGTATTTGTTGCATAAAGCAAATCATCTATAATATAACAAAATGATGCTTTTAACGCAAGGGGGAGGATTTGAACTTGTGACATATAAGTAATATAAACCACACTTAACCAATTTTGATACCTAAGATATTTGCTTTTTGATGCCTTTAAAATATATATAAATATTGCGCCTGAAACCCTTGCTTCTCTAGTTTCCCATCAGGGCGGGACTGCCAATATGTTTCATTTATTTCTAATTTTTCAATTTTTCTAAGAAATTTTTTTTTAGAATTTTTGTTTGTGTTATTATCCTTTGATTTTTTTCTGTGTGAATTCAAAATATTGTTTAGTACTTCTCTAGCTTTATAAAAACTAAAATATCAAAAATATATCACGTGAATACTTTTTAGAAATTTACATTTTCCATGATCATTATACAATTGTGTAATTAATTATTATTATGACCATGGTGGATCAGAATTCCGCCTCTGCCACTGCATCTCATCATAAAAAATGAATTAATTGCCCTGCATAATTATTTTTTTCTGGTAATTATTTATTAATTGTGAAACTTGTTTTATTATAATACTTGTCTTTTGCAATTTTACCTTTTTGTTTAAGTTACATAACTTACATATATGTTTACTTAACACGATAAAAAAACATCAAAATATAATAACATGACAGGCATTTTAAGATACATAAATGAGAAACAACAGATGCTATGATATTTAAATTCGTTAAAATAAGAGAAAAAATTGAAAACTTCGACCAAAAAAAAAAAAAAAAAGAGAAAAAATTGAAAACATATAATTAGCATCCAAAACCCTTAATATATTTGCATACGCCGGTCTCTGTTTCCAGAGTTTTTGGACGGACGAAATATTGTGTACCAATTACATTTTGTTCATTGCATAGTTTTTTGCAAGCGTTTTCACATACATCTTGTGTTGCATCTTTCACTTTATTCAAACATTGAGTTGGTATGCAACGTTTAATACAAACGTCGTTTACCGTGTTAGAGTGTGATGTTTGTGCCGTAAATATTACCCCAAGAAACATTGCAATCACAAGGATTTTGCATGATTTATTTAAATTTTGTGTTGTCATTGATAATATTTGTTTTTTCAATAAAAACAATAATGTTTGTTTTTTTATAAAAAACAATAATATTAGTTTTTAAGTAATATTTTTTTTGTAGATTGATAAGAGGAGAAAATGGGTGGATTTACGTGATTTATATAGTCATTGGGTTTATCTATTTTTAAGTTTTCTTGTTTATTTTTGGAGTTAATTCTTGTTACGTTGTTTATATATGTTGGGGTGGTTAAATAACTTAAATTGTTAGTTGTATCTTACAAATTTAACTGAACGAAAATAGTTGTTGCCTGTTGGTCATGTTTTTAGGTAGTTGCATACTATGAAATGTGCATTGTTCGATAAAACTTGAACACACGCAAATTAAAGAGAGATAAAAAAGGCTTTAGGGTGTGATATTGGTAATAATAATCATAGTTATCGACGCAAGAGCCACTAAATAGTGTGTCCTAAACATATATTTAGATAACAGTATTGCCATATAATAAAAAAATAAAAAATATGTCAACTGATTTGGTTAAATGGATATATGATTTGAGTTTGTGATTTAAAATAAGAAACTAAAATAATTCGTGATTTAAAATGAACAAATAAAATAGTTGGTATATTATTCTGGACAATCAAAAAATTAATGTATTAAAAAGGTAATAATAATTTAGTTGGTGTATTAATATGAAATTTTTCATTTATATTATTACTCTCATGAGAATTTACATTAACCTTACATATATACTTATATAGTAGAAAAATCTCCTAAACTAGGTAAATTAGTATATGGCAAAAGAAAGAATTACTATTCAATAATACGATTTCGTCAATCACACAATAACAATAATATTTTAATTTAATTTTGTTGAAGAGTATACCCCCGTTTACCTAAAATCCGATACACGTTCACTTCCGTCTCATCAATCCAACGGTCACAATTAAATCACAAATAAACACAAAAAAATATCTACCGTCGAAATGATTCATGCGTGTGGTTAGGTATATGTGTGTGTGAGAGAGATCTCAATCTTCTTCTTCTTCTTCATCGATTTCTCGTCTCTTCGCTGCATCGGTGAGCTTTCTTCGTTTCTCAGATTTTGTTTCCACTATCCGAACTTAGGTTTCGATGTAGATTCGAATTGATTTTTCAAGCACCTCTTACAATTTTTGTTTTCGATTTTGTTCTCTCTGCAGCGACTCTTATTAGTTATGGGCTCTGTGATGAGTTTGCAATGTTCAAAGAGGAAATCAACAACACAGACCGATTTACACTCATCAGAATCTCGCAAGAGACGAAAGACGTGTCCGTACAACGAAGAAGATACCTCAAGGTTGATTCCAAACCTTCCCGACGAGTTATCCCTGCAGATTCTCGCTAGGCTCCCCAGGATTCGCTACACGACGGCCCGGCTAGTTTCGCGGCGGTGGAAAGCCGCCGTGACGACCTCTGAGCTCTACAGCTTGAGGAAAGAGCTGAGGAGAACAGAGGAATGGCTCTACGTGCTTACGAAAGGGCAAGAGGATAAGCTCTTGTGGTATGCTTTAGATCCTGTCTCTACTAAATGGCAGAAATTGCCTCCAATGCCTGTTATTGCATACGAAGAGGAATCTTCTAGTAAGAAGAGTTTGTATGGTTTGTGGAATCTTGTTAAGCCGAGTTTTAGAGTTTCGGAGATTGTTAGGGGTTTGCTAGGTAGTAGGAGAGACCCTTCCGAGCAAATGCCGTTTTGTGGCTGCGCTATCGGCTCTGTTGATGGGTCTCTCTTTGTACTTGGTGGTCTCTCTAGGTCTAAGACTGTGTCCTGCGTGTGGCGGTTTGATCCCGTTACGAACTCTTGGAACGAAGTTAGCTCTATGTTGGCTAACCGGGCTTATTCAAAAACAGGCGTGTTGAATGAAAAGTTGTATGTTGTAGGAGGAGTTGATCGTGGACGAGGAGGTTTGTCTCCGCTTCAGTCGGCTGAGGTTTACGATCCCAACACGGATGCGTGGTCAGAGGTGCCGAGCATGCCTTTCTCTAAAGCGCAGGTGTTGCCAAACGCGTTTTTGGCTGATTTATTGAAGCCTATCGCCACGGGGATGACTTGTTACAACGGTAGGTTATGTGTTCCTCAGAGTTTATACTCTTGGCCTTTCTTTGTTGATGTTGGTGGAGAGGTTTTTGACCCGGAGACGAATCAATGGGTTGAAATGCCGTCCGGTATGGGCGAAGGCTGGCCCGCGAGGCAAGCTGGTACGAAACTAAGCGTTGTAGTGGATGGTGAGCTATACGCATTTGATCCTTCTTCTTCGATGGAGAACGGTAAGATCAAAGTTTACGACCAAAAGGAAGATACGTGGAAAGTTGTTATCGGGGAAGTACCTATTTACGACTTGACAGACTCGGAATCTCCTTATTTGCTTGCCGGGTTCCACGGTAAGCTTCATTTCATTACTAGAGACCCTCATCGTAATGTTACAGTATTACGAGCTGATGTCCCCGACATCCCTGTTTCTTCATCGTCCTCATCGAGTTGCTCGGTCTCTGTTTCGGGTTCAGGGTCATTGAGTGAGAAAGCCAATGCAACTAACAAGTTAGACACGGTTATATGGAAAGTGATTGCAACCAAGGACTTTGGTGCTGCTGAACTTGTTAGCTGCCAAGTTATAGATATATAAATAAACAAAAAAGCAAGAAGCTTTTGCCCCATTTCTCGTGGGACATTGAGATTATATGTGTACAGTCATAAGCTAAAAAGTGAAAGCTTAATTATGAAATGTTCTTACAAGATTTTTAAAGTGTAATTATTCTATGATCAAGATTCTGTGTTCATCTTCTTCTGGCTTTGGCTGTCAAGCGAGCTTGAGCAATAAAATGTTATGTGACAATATGTATATGTATACGTGACCGATTTATAATGATATACTTTATACATGTGCGCAAGTATAGTCTATAGCTCTATTCAAGAACTCGCTAGGCCGATGCCTAGCGCCTAATAAAATAAGCGGGATTACTCGGGGATTTATTTTATGTACTTTATATATATTTTCGTTATATAGTATAAAAATATACAATTAACAATTATATTACCTTAGCTTCCCTGGTTATGTTACAGTTGGAAGACTAATATTTCACGGGTTCAAGGCTTAGCGTTAATTTTATTTATATCTAGCTAATATATATTGAATCTAATAGTAGATTTCCTTGATTTTTGACAAAAAAAAAAAAGTACATGAACCAATCCGAGTTTTTACCCGAATAAGCCAAACTAGCGACGGCCTACCACTCTCCGCCGGTTAATCGTCCGAGTAGGTCGAGTTTTAGAACATGGGTCTATAGCATTACATTACAATTACATAAACGCAAGTGTATATCACATTTCTTGAATCATTTTGCTTAACCGGAAGTATCCATCTAAATTTGAATTTTGTTTGTAATCTTGAGAGGAGTAAAGGAGAGAGTAAAAGTGGGTGGGGAAAATAAGACAACAGATCAGGTGGTGGGGAAAGACCAATGATGAGTAACCGAGAGAAAGACTGTTGTCTTAAAAATCAGTCGTCTGTACTTTCATCGGGAAACTCTTTTAGTCTTTTCTCATCCATCTTAGCTGTACTTTCATTTTTCTCCGTACCTTTTTCGATAAAATTAAAAAACATGGGACTTATCATTCATGCATGTTCATGTATATTTTCGATTTTTTTTAGAAGTTATAGATAGAAATAAATATCGCTGGATTTAAGGTATATATATAAGTCAAATTCAAAAATTATCTACAAAAATGATAACAAATGTTAGCTGTTTGAACCATATGGTATCGTATCGAATATTAGCTGTTATGTTTTCTCTTTACTTTTTTTTCCATTATTTCACTCTTTCAAATTCTGTATTCAATTATTTATTTCAAGCAAATTCTTCAATTTTCCACTAAAAGAGATGACCATCCTATTTTATATTATTTCTCTTAAAAGTGTACGTATATATTCTCTTTTTCTTATTCTTTAACAAAAAATAAAACCTTTCTAATCTTTTTCCATATTATTCACCCGGTAAAAGAAACTTAAAACTTTTTTTAAAAAAAAACCTCATCAAATACGTACCGACAAAAACTAGTAACCCTCTAAAAACGTCATTATCCCACAAAATCAACAAAAACAACACCTTAAAACTCTCCGAGAAATTACAAAAAAGAGAAACAATTATTTTACGATAAAACTCTCTGATGATATTCATAATAATTTAAGCCGGTAGATTTAACTCTCTTGTACATATGACAAATATTTCCTCTCCACACGCACAAAAATGAAGCTACTTAATTAAAAAGGACTAACAAAATAAATAAAAATTAGCTAAGAAGTGGTCTGATTTGTCGAACACTCATGTCAACAAAACAAGACTTCAAACACTTTCCTCTCGGCGATCCTCCTCCGCTCTCCACCACCGTCTCCTCCGCCACGGCCGCTAATATAACATTCATATATCCATCATCACCATGCACATTATTACTCTTACCATCATGATCACTAGGACTAGTAACAACAACACTCTTATCAACATTATCCGCTAAATCATCCACCTCATCAACATCATCACATTCATCATCAACATCATCACATTCATCAACATCATCATTATCAGATTGGTAATGATCATGAGAAGGTTCTTGAGGAAGTTCAAAAACGTCGTCGTCTAAAGGAACAAGGTGAAGTGTAAGACGACCATTAGATCTATGCGCACGAAAATACTCGTGATGACGAACTTTCTCTTCTCTAAGTATAAGCCTACCGTCGCTAGTCACCACGCGCTTTAGAACCCAAGGCATGTGTGGGAGTAGATTCCCCGTCTGTGCTAGCGACGGTATCGGCGGTGGAAACTCACGCGCCGCCGCGGCTCTAGCTTCTCTCTCTTCTCTCCTTCTTCCTCCGTAACGAAACCGGCTCATCAAAGACGATTTTGATTTAGAGACGGCTTCGACGGTTTCTTCTTGGGAGAGGACGTCGAAGCAGCTCTCTGTTCCGATGTAGTCTCCGGCGGCGGCGGATGTGGAGGAAGAGGCGGAGGAGGAAGAGGATGACGTGGTGCGAGAAAGCATGGATGATGACGGTCTGGTTTGGTCGGAGTTTAAAGAAAGAGAATTATCATCAGAAGAAGAAGCTCTCGCCATTATATAAACAAATCAAAACAAAACCCACAAAAAAATATTTGGGTTTTGTTTTTTTTTATTTATTTATTGATAATTTTAAAATGGGGGGGATATTTAGGAGAAGAGTTGCATGAAGAGAATTTAAATAGAGAGACAGCTAAGGAAAGGTGGTGACGTCATGAAAGGATGGTCTTATTTGAGATATTATTGAGAATCTGTGGCATTTAATGTTTTTTTTCTTCCTGTAATTGGCAAAAATAAGGAAATGTTATTTGACCAAAATAGACTCAAATCAATAAACTTTTTTGCCAACAGGTTCGTACATGTCATTATTGCTAAATGATAATACTCGAGAAGTTTCTTAGAAATTCTATTATAGATTTATATCACATCTACACATTTATCCAGAAAAACATAAATCTACAAAAACGGTATAGAACTATATATATATAAATAAAGTTTTTTTAATGCTCATAAACACACAGTCTATAACTATATATATAAATAAAGTTTGATTTAAAATACCCAAAAACGTAAAAGTGAAAATAGAGACTAATTAAAAACATCCAAAATATGTTGCCAAAAGTTTTATAAACGTTATAATAAAAAACAAAAAAGCAACTTCAATTTCATGTGAAAGGTACACGTTTTATGATTCTCTCCTAATCAAGGCCGTTTTGTTTTCTAATCAATATTTTATGATTTAACAACAACAATCTGTCTATTCAAAAAGGAGTCACGAAATAAACAAGTTGTTGACTGAATTATTTGGAAAATTTTTTGTTACAGTTAAATACAAAAAATAATAATAAAAAACGGGATGGTCAAATTGAACAAACTACGCGCACCTTATTTTTTGTTTCTATAAAATTAAAAAGAAACCGATGCCGACTTTTACGAATAACATTTTTCCAGGATTCAAACAACGATATAAACCCATATTATAAGTAAATTATAAAAAAAACACATGAATATTTTCACCCAAAAAACAATCATGAATGTTCTTATGTGTTGTTACGTTGTAACGTGGAATTAACGTTTTAAAAATAAAACCAAAAGATAGAGACTAGTTTCGAAAAGTAAACCCTAATCAGATTTCATATGAATAATAATAAAAAAAATTATCAGACACAAAAAGAGTGAATGTATAAGATTTAAATAAGCAAATAAATAGTTTAACAAGATAATTAAAATCGAATAAAATAATTACCTGTACAAATATGGATAAACAATCGAGTTTTTCTTCTATGAACTCGAAGGATGAAACGTTACGCGAACTTTTGTTCTCTTATACAACGAAGCAGAAGAGAATTTAATTCGTCAAAAACGGATATACTATCGATTAATTAGTTTTTTCATAATTTGTTTGAGATTAAGGAAATATATAGTCAAATGAATATTAATTGCAATTAACAAATTAAATAAAGTAAAGAATAAAATTGCTTAAAATTAGGAGAAGTAAGAGGATGGATATTAAGATTAGGATGTTTAACCGAGTCGACGTTCTTATCTTTCTTGCTGTAAATTCCTTTAATCTTTCCTAATTTTTTGGGGTTAAAGATAAACACGTTTTAACTATTTTACAGAATTTACATGGTAACAAAATATTTAACAGATTTATTATTTCCTTTTTTTATCAGGCAGAGGATAAGAAGTAAGAACCAGAATTTATAAGCTAATAAAGTTTTAGTTATGTTAAATTATACTCCATTGTTCTTTTATATTTGATTTTTTTTTAAATGTTTTATTTCAAAAATATCTATGTAATTTCTTCTATTGATATATGTGAATTGTATTTTTCAAAGTATATCAATTGAAAATTTTGAAATATAAAATATTGAAAAACTTATAAAATCAAACAATAAAAAACGGGAAGAATATAATTAGGAAAACAAAATTCATTGTTTACTAGTCATCTGAAACGAGATAAATTAACAACATCAGTTTTTTTGTTGTTACTTGGAGAAGTCTGTGAAGAAACAAATGAATTCAAAATTGTTGAATTTTGTCTTATAACGTATACTTATAAGAATCGACAGTTCTAAGACACGTCATATAAAAGTACTTGGCACTATTAGGGATAAATGTCCCACATCGGAAACACAAAAGCTTAAACACTAATATATAAAGGATATGGACCTCTCCACTTATCGCCAATTGGTTTTAAGTTGGAAGCCCATAATCCTAACATGGTATCAGAGCCCGATCCGATCACAGGCCGGACCCGACTGGTCCGCCTCTCTTGCCCAAACTACCCGAGATTAATGGTTAACGAGACCCATTATCTCGAGGGGGCGTATTAGGGATAAATGTCCCACATCGGAAACACAAAGGGTTAAACACTAATATATAAAAGATATGAGTCTCTCCACTTATCGCCAATTGGTTTTAAGTTGGAAGCCCATAATCCTAACATGGTATCAGAGCCCGATCCGATCACAGGCCTGACCCGACTGGTCCGCCTATCTTGCCCAAACTACCCGAGATTAATGGTTAACGAGACCCATTATCTCGAGGGGGCGTATTAGGGATAAATGTCCCACATCGGAAACACAAAAGCTTAAACACTAATATATAAAGGATATGGACCTCTCCACTTATCGCCAATTGGTTTTAAGTTGGAAGCCCATAATCCTAACAGGCACAATCTGTACTTAGATGGCTAAATCAACCTTATATGAAAGTGTTACATTTTAAAATAATTTTGGAAATAAAGTCAAATATGATGAGATGTGCTCTCAAAATATTTTTCATTCCTAGGGATTTTTTTACCTTAGAAGTATAATACATACATACTTTGGTTAGGGTCCATTATAATAAAGACCTTTTTTTGTTTACTATTATTAGTTTCAGAAATTATAGTATTAAATATCACTAATAAAGGATATATATGCATGCTTTTGTATACAACTCGCGGACACGCGTTAACATATAGTATGAATTTGAATAGTGATATGATCACGACACTATTATGCTCATCCTGCAATTAGAGATAAAAAAATAGAAAAACATCATTATAATGAAAGTTTGGTTATTAATTTTTATATATACATATCCTAATTTACTTACTTAGAATATTACACGATAATTACCATTTAAAGAAACTTAAATAATCTCAAATGAGGATCAATGTGTAATCCAGCACCTGCGTATTGTGGATCGTAAATCGTATTTTTTGTTAACCTGAAACAAGAAATACATATATAGATGTATATATGAAGAAAATAAGTATATGTACAAAAGTAAGTAATGTTTTAATGATAATTTTTAATCCATCTTATGTGCGGATTAGAGATTTTATTCCATATGAGTTCTTAAGAATTAATTACTTGATATATTTTTATAATTTGAAATAAACAAACCTCTCTTGATGGTGATTGGCTGCATTTGAAAGATTATTTTCATCTTGCCAATAAAAATCCATTGATGAATCCGCTACAGATTTTTCTTGAAATGGGGGCATGATTCTCTACAATTTTTTTATTATTTATATAATTTACAACATATTATGGTCAGAATAAATTAATTATATTAATGTGCATGTAAAATTAATGCATGTGTGTACCCTTATTTTAGACGATGGACATTCATTTTCAAATTGATCATAACAATTTCGTTGTCTCAAAACTCCACTCTGCAATACAACACATCAAAAAATAACATATTTTATAAAAAAACATGCAAAAGTAAAATGAAACAATTCCATGATTGAATTGCTCAATTTTTTTTTCAAAATTAAAGAGAAATTAAATTTGTTTAAATGATAAAATAAAACTATCACCTGTTGGACCATGGTGTTTGTGTATGAGTTTTGATACTGATTGTAGTTAGTTGGGTTTGGAGAAGGGGTGGATGTAATATGTTGTTTTCCTTTCTCTAGTGCATCACAATATCTATATATGTATATATTATTAACACGTAAATTGAATTAAGCTAACTATAATTATATATATTGTAAGCTTAATATAAAAAGATGTTGTGTTAGTAGGAAGATTTAGTACCTAGGAGTGGTTAAAAGCGTTTGAGTTGTAGGTACCAAAGGGGCAGGAATTTGATATTTCCTTGGCCTAATAAATTTGAGAACAATATTTTTCAAATATTAAGTCATATAAATTTCTTAAGTAAACATATATGCTTAGTAAAAAAATTATGATGTCACCTTCCACGGGGTCTACGAATAGTTTTTGATGAGCTTGAGTTTTGCAAATCATTAGCAAATGGTGAGTAATTTTCTGACCTGTATATATTAAAAAAATACACTACAATATTAAGAAGACTTAATCTTAAAATTCAATGCATATCAAAAGTATATATTAAGAATAATAAATGGGGAATTACAAAACTACATTATTTGAATTGCATTTTACAAACTACATCATTTTATAGCTAATTTTCAAAATTACATCTAAATACTCAAAATTAAAACAAATAATTCAATCTTACCCATTTAATACTATATCTTAAACACTAATTGGCGAACCCAAATAAAAATATTTAAATTTTGGTAATTTTTTAAAAGGTAAATCAACATTTTAAAATTTTGAAAGGGCGTAAATATGTACAAATATTAATTTTTGTGTAATTTTGTGAAAAATGACCAAAAGGGTGTAGTTTTGTGAATTCCTCGAAAATAATAAAAGGATTACATACGCTTGTTGGATATGTGAGTTTGAAATCATGGGTATAAGATAGTGTGGATTTGATATAGTATTTGGAGTCAAGGCATAAGGAATAATTTGGTGTTGATTGCTTGACAAATCCCCCCTAAATATTATGAAAAATATTAAAAACAACTAAATTTGACAAAATGAGAATAGTTTAATTATTGTTTTACAATAATAAAATGTAGTTTTCTTACATATATGTTGGCATAAGCATGTTGGAAGATGCAGGTTGTTGCATCTGACCATTTTCATGAATATGTTTGAGTTGTTCAAATAGTGAGTCATGACCATATTGCTTCTCCTGATGAAACCTATATCCATTTATATAATTATATTAGTATAAAATTTACATCTTTGCTAAAATTTAAAGAGAAAAATATGTTTATAAGTTGATTTACAAAGGAGGAGGATAAAATTGCTGATTTTGAAGGTCATATATAGGATTAAGATTTGTAATTCCATTATTTCTCTCCACTTCTTGTACATTACTCCTCATCTGAGTCATCATTATAATATTAAATACATTAACATATTTAAATAACCATTGAACAATATAATAAAAAAGGTATATATATATATAAGGTTCCATACCATTGTTGAAATATATGTCCCATCATTTGAAAAACTGGGAATAGTTTGTGACACTAAAGGTTGTTGATAACTTTGGTTTACATGTCCATATTGTAAACCAAGTGATTGTAATCCAGTGGCCATCTCCTTATTAGCCGAAGCAAACAATGTATAATTATGAGATTAGTTTAAATTTTGGTCCGAGACCAATCAATTAAAAATAAAATAATATTGTTATTACTTAAGAAAATATCATAATTAAGTAATGATCATTACCATGTTAGGAAAATTTTCAACTGAGTTGAAATATTGAGAATAATCAACCTCATGATCACCTAAGCTTTGACTTTGTGTTGGAATCTCTTGATCAAAACTTGTTAATGCATCTTGATAATTGTGTGAAGTCTCTATTGGTAATGAAAGATATACATCACTTGTGGAGTTAGAGACAGAGATTGTTGGGGCCAATCCAACATCTTCATTGTCACCATTTTCTGAAACTAGCAATGGAGGATTCTCCAAACAATCCTATGTGTGAAAAATATTTTAGTAAAGCTATTTACAAAAAGTTAAGTCATATTTACACAATAATATTTTAATAAGTCAAAGCAAAAGCATTTAAATAGTACTTTATAAAAAAAAACATTATTTTAAAACCACTTATACATAATCCGGGATTGACCAAAAAGGTCACAAATCTTGAGATATATATAATTCTGTTTTTAGCTAAAATGATATTTAACTAATAGATCTGTTTCTTTATCCTTGGTAGGTGAAAAAAATACTTTTTGTATTATACGACTCACATATAAAAACCAAACCATAGGTTTTTAAAACAACTTCACTCAAATACTAACTATCAATAATAAGCATAGATAACTTGCTTACACTAATTAACAAAATTTACTAAAAAAAATTATACCGTGAGAGCACTTAAAGTTTCTGGCGAGTCGAAGAACAAGGAGTTAGTGTCGAAAGAAAACTCAAGATCGTCACTTGAAGCCATTCTTGCAAACACTATACAAGTTTCACAATCCAATCAAGAACGAATATAAACTCTTAAAATAATTAAAAGACGTAAATGAAATCGTGAAAGTATGTGTTTTTTATCGTCAATAAAAATTGATGTGAAAAAATAAATTACCTTTTCTTCAAAAAAATATGGTGTGATGTGTTCAAACGAGAGAATAAAGCAGAAATAAGATATGAGAAATAGAGGAAGGTGTAGAAATATATAATGAGAAACATGCCTTTTTGAAAAATACAATATTTTAAAACGATGCATTTTAAAGATTTGTACTTTAAATGAAAAAGAGCTAAAAATAGCTCTAAAGATAATTGTTTACTTTTTCATTTATTAATAAAAAATCTAGATTTTAATTGAAAATGCCCCAAATTGTAGTATTTTATTTGTCTCATTCATTTTAATATTTTTTTTGTCTAGAATTTGATTTTGTGATACTTTTCCTTTAATTTGCTCAAGTGAGATAATATCAATCTTAAACCTACACATGGATGAATCAAAGATTATTTTACTTTATAAGTTAAGGGAAAATGACAGTTTCTAAAAAGGGTCAAAATATAGTTAACTATACTTTGTTATTGAACAAAAAAAAAGTTTTTCAATCTTTATTTACAAAACATTCGTAAATCTTTCAACTACTTTTTTGTACCTTCCATAGATAGTTCAAATGGTATGCATATAAATAAATAATACATAGAATATTTTATTTGGAATACCAATGTTTTAGGTGAAATAAAAAAATTGAATTATTTATAAATTATTAGTCTGTATTTAGGCATATAAATAATCAAAAAAAAGAGAAAATAATGAATTTAGATCTATTGGCTGCCTAGCTGAGGAACTTTTGTTTCATAGTCAACCACTTCATGGTCAGCTTGTGCCTCCATTTTCGTCACTGCCTGAATTTCACTTTGCTGACCTGGCATCATGTCATCTATGTTGGGACCCACATTTCCATGCTGGCATTTACCAAAACCTCAATGTATTAATAATATATAATGGTTTAATCAAATTAACTAAAATTAAAAAAAAAAAAAAAACAAAAAAAACCTGATGCATGGAACCGAACAAGGCCGGAGATTGATATGTCTGGGCCCACTCTGGGAACAATTCTCCAGTAAGATTCGCCACGTGGCATTCACTCATGTTGTTTTGGTTCGAACTTGAACTACTCCCTTGTAATAATGGTTCATACATTGCCGATGATAATTCTCTATCAATTTTTAAAATTATACATTCAACAAAACAGTTAAAGCAAATATTTTTTTTTTATCAAAAATGTAATTATTTTAATTTGATTTTAATAGAGAAAACATGGAATACCTTAGTTGATTAGAACGGGCCGATGAATCAAATAAATGGGCTTGATTAGGCCCATTTTGAGGCAACCAACAATCAACGACGCCGTTTATAAAAGGACCCGTAACGTTTTGTTGCATGGTAGATGTTTCGTAAGAAGATAAATGGTTGCTCAAGAGTTGCTCTCTTCGTTGCATAACATGTGTTAGTGTATCGTGAAGTTGCTTTTCACAAACTTCATAATCCTCCATGCTCGTGAATCTTGTTGGATCCGGTTCGTATCTCCTGGCTCATATTCATATAATTAGATCGTATACAAAAGAGATATAGTATGATTTTAATTCATATTTTTTTTTGTAAACATAACATGTTTTAAGTGATAAAAAAACCTTAGTTCTTCTTCTGCCATTTGGAGTTGTTGTTGTAACCTGTAAACTTCTTGTTCAATCTCCTAAATTATAAGAATATATAGATAAATTGATTAATACTATATGTAGATAACAAAATTAAAGTCCATTAATATATATGTTTTGTGAATATAAGCGATGGATAATTTAAAAGATTATTTACCTCGAGATCGTTGTTTATAGCTGTAGGGCTTTTTTAAAAATAATTACATGAAAAATAAGTTAAGTGTATAGTTAGTTATGTATTGAAAGAGTAATTATAAAGACAAAACAGAAAGGAAGTCTTCGCACTTGGTAATTTGAAGAGCAATGTCATTTTCAGCTTTAAGTTGCTGCAAAATCCTTAATAGATACTGTCACGTAATAACATTATCCTAGATTAATACAAAATAAATAACATATTCATGAGAAAACAAAAAAAATCACTAGCTAGGATAATTAAGTTGAACCTCTTTGCTTTGTATATCTCTATAAAAAAAATGCAAAAGAGGGTCAAATTAGTAACATAATTAATAATTAGGATATGTACTATTAATTATGTAATGTAACAAAAAATGTTGTACATACGGGCGTCTACCCTGATCCGGAAAGCTTAGAGCACTGAAAAAAACATATAAATAACGAACAAGTCAATAATTACGAAAAATAATGTTAAAAGCAAATGAAATAAAAAAAAATAATGTTAGCTTACTTCTCGTTCTTGCTTAGGAAGATTGATAAATCTTGTAAAAACATCTTCAATCCTAAAGAAATAGTTAAAATGTATTTATATATAATCTACATAAATAGCTAGAAAAGTAAAAAAGAAATAGCATCTTTCACATATAAATAATTTTCCTCAATTAATACCTAAGAAAGCCTAGCAATTGAAAATATACTAATGATCAAAAGGCGTAAAAAATACCGAGTTTTGCCGGAAAATAGGCTAAGACGATCAGAAGGAGAGAACATGATGAGAGCAATGTCGATATCACAAAGAATCGACAATTCATAAGCTTTCTTAATCAAACCATTTCTACGTTTTGAGAATGTAACTTGTCGATTCGTCGTGTTCTCTATTCTCTTGATCTCTAGTTTCACACGACCCATATCGACAAAGCAAGAAGAGATTCTTATTCATCCAATTTTAATTTTGATATAATGATGCTAATCAGTAATCTCCAAAACAAAGAAACAAAGAATTGTTTAGAGAGGAGATATTGTTAAGTGTAGAGAGAAAGTGGATGAAAATGCGTTTAGTTTGGCTATTTAGAAGGAACTAACTATAAATAGAATGTTTGACTAATTAACCTATAAATCTCTTTAATCCTTTTAGCTTAATAGTTTAGAGCTTAATTTATGATTTTTTTTAATTAATCTTTGGATAAACAAGGCGTACATTAGTATGTATGTTTTGAAGTATCTTATATCATATAATGTAATTTTGAAGATAGTTTAGGACATTGGTTAACACCATAAAACGAAGATATGATCAAAATAATCAAATAAACGGTAACGATATATCCAACTAATTATCTGATTAACACTAAGACAAAACACAGGAGCATAAGTATAACAACAAGAGAGAAACAGAGATAAACCCAGCCAAGTAGTAGTCTTTCTTTGATCAATGTATGAATCACCTGAAACACACACATAAAACGGACAACACATCATATATAGATAACGTAGTAACTAACAGGTCTCTCTCTCTCTCTCTCTCTCTCTCTGTCTTGGGTACTTTTTAAACGAATCAATGGTGTGGCGTGTCGTCGAAAACCCAAGGCTCGTGCAAGAAAAGCTCACGGCCGTTCATCTGTATGCGTCCTGAAGCTATGTCCTCTTCGCGTTTCCTCGCTGCTTCTGCTTGTTTAGCCGACGATTCAGCGTCCTGACATCCAAGAGGAACAAACAAACACACACAGATTCGATATTGAGACGTTTCCAAATTTTGGTGTATGATTTACCAACAAAGAATATGAAGCTGATGAGAACACAAACATCTTTAGTTTCTACATCTAAAAAAACAAAAATATAGTTTTTTGAAGCAATTTTAATAAACGTGACTTGTAAATCCGATAAATTATTCATATTCTTTAAAAAAAATATCAAATTTTTCAATAGTATGAGCATAAATAAATAATTCCCAAAAATCCATAATATTTTTGCCAGTAATTTTGGATATTTAAATCGAGATTATTAAGAGGAGATTATACAAAAAGATAATCAAAACTATTAGCTACTAAATAGTCAAATCCTTATAAAGTTAATCATATCCTATGTACACAATTATGCGTTCTAATTAAAATACAAAATCTAGGGTTCTTCTTCTTCGTATTCACTAAGAAGAAGAAGAAGAAGAAAAAGATACCTTTTGTTGCTTCCACGCGAGGAATTGAGATTTAGAGATTGAGATCTGTTGAGATTTATCGTTAGCTTCACGAATCGCTGCTGCATCTTCTGCACCCATTTTTCTCTTCTCCTTCCACACAAATTTCTTCTGCTTTTGGGATCTTTTATTTATTAGGTTCCGCGAATATAAAGCTTTTAAAACGGCGCCGTATTGTTCTACTACTTGAAATTCATAAAAACGACGCCGTATTGAAATTGAATCGGTACGCCAAAATTGTTAATTGTGTTGCAACACAAGTTTCTCAAATAAATCTTCCAAAAAAATTAAGATACACATCCCAAATTTTAACCCTAACAAAATAAAATCATGTAGTCATCTTCTGTTAACAACATGATTGATACATATGTTTGCATGTTTGTTATACAATTTTTTTTTTTACATTTATACAAAAAAGTAATGTTACTATGCATTCATACTTGGCTCAAAAACAATTTAATGAAGACGGGTAGATCGACAAGTACTGGATCTTTAATTCTTCCACCAGAAAATAATAATTAACTATTTTAGTATTTCATAAAATAATCTAACCTGAAGGCACGATTATGATTCTCGAGTTAACCCCAAAGTAATTCAAAAATATGTTTTCACTTTTTTACCCACGTCCAGAATCATAGTCACTTGGAGCTTTCATTTCACACAAGTTTTTTCCACTTGCTGTATGTTCCAATTTAAATAATTTACAAGCGCCTGGTGCTATTTTTTTAATAATTACTATTAATTTGGTGTGTGATTTTTGGTTATCTTCACATGCAATTTGTTACTATTTGAGAAAGTAACTTTCTTCCAATTTTTCTTAATGATCACTACTGCATATTTTGTCAGGTTAAATATGGCATTGCGTGGCCCATGCACTTGATATATATATTACACGATTTATAAATGGTACGTTTCAAACAATAAATTATTGGTGTGAATGCCCCCAACGACGTGTTTAAGTAATCGGCAAAAACAAAACAGTTATTGGTTTGTAATAATATCTTACTATTATATATATATATATATATATATAAGAATCTTGATATAACATGTTTATAATTTTTCAGAGGGGGTCTATTATGTTATTTGTTGGAAGTTAAGATACATTTATAGTATAACTGGTTATAAAAGATTGAATGAATATTTATAATAAGTTTCTCAACTCGTTGAAATGACTAGTAAAATTTTCTAGAATTGTATTTTTGGGTTGACCCAAATTCGATAATATCTACGAACACACAATACATAAACATTTACTATATCCTATATAGATACATATAAAAAAATATGAACATGATACTATAAACATACCCATGCATAAATGCATCTGTTGAATATAATGAATTTAAGTGAAGGAGAAATAAAAAAGATAAAGGCAATATTTATGAAGAAGCTGACCAAACGAGTCCTAAAAATAAATGAGGAAGCCAAGGTCGTGGCATGGTAGGCCTTTGAAGAAGTTTCAATCTTTTTTTTTTGAAATTTACCAAAAAAAATTTGAATATTTAAGAAACATATATACAAGTGTGGAATTTTGATGTTATATAATTTGAAAATGTGGGAGTGAGAGTTATTGTAGTATTAAAGTTGCATCGGCATTCATGAAGTCACGAACCTTCTTTCCTTCAACTGTATTTAGTTTCTTTCTATTTTATATTTATTGACCTCTTAATAACCACATAATATATTATCACCATCTTGTTAATTAATAACCACATAGACATATATATACATTCATGACCAAACAAGAGACTACACACAACTTCATGACCAAACAAGACTACACACAACTTGAATACACATGCATCATCATATTCATAAGTCCATATAACTGTTGATGATAAAATAATGTTAATGGAAGAGAAATAAGCAAATAAACAGAAAGATGAATATATAAGATTAGCAAAAAAAAATAATAAGAAGATGAATTCAATAAAACTACAAATCTACACATTTCAATGAAGCTACCAATACCCTCACTTATTGAACACACCCAACTTTGATTTTACATTTTAAATATAAAAAAAACTCAAATTAATCCCAAAAGACAAAGTTAGAACTTAATAAATTATTATATCGTACCATGCAAAATAATCTAAAACTAATTCCTAATTAATTGAATTATCTATGATATTTATTTTTAGGTATATCTAACTCATTTACTCTTTGTCTACTATTCTACATGAACCGGTGGAAATAATAACTCCCTATGTAGCTCTATTTATTTATATACACGACTTTCACAATATGATCATTTTGTTCTCTAACACCATAGCAAAAAGTGAGAGATTCTTAAATCATAAAATAGAGTTTGTAATGTTTTCTCTACGCGATGGAACTCTCTGTTCTAGAAAGAGGGATCAAATCAAAGCCCATGAAGAATCGTTTCATGGTTCATACAAACGAATCAAACAAGAAGATCAAAGACAAGCCAAACTTGAGAAGAACACTATGTTAACGAAACCTGATATTCAACTTCACATAGAAACTAAGGTATGTATGCTAAAATTGCAATGTATACGTAAAGATGTGCGCACAAACATGAACTAAAACATGTTTGGATTCTTATAGTCAGAGACATGTCAAGATCACAAGACAACTCTAGACCTTGAGCTAAATCTTTCTTCGTCATCGAGTTCCAATGTTAAAACACTCATGAAGAAAGACGAACGTCCGAAACAAGGAGTTTTGATCTTGACACCAAGCAAGAAGGAGACCATATCAGGACGTGGTACAAGGCTAAGCCGATCACCGTCTTGGCTAGCTTTTGAAGGCGAAGATGACGGCAAAGATGATCAGAAGCAACAAGAGATGATAACGACGGTGTGTATGAAGTGTAACATGCTAGTTATGATAAGCAAATCAACTCTTGTTTGTCCTAACTGCAAGTTCACGCACCCTGATGATCACACCGACACTAAACAGTTTAAGCCATTGAGTCTGTTTAAGCTTTTATGCTAAAGCTTTTGCTATTTCAGGGTATGTTGGTCCGAGAATGTTAAAACTAGATAACTATGAATTATGTGTATACTAGTAATGATAGTTTTGTTGCTTATATGAATTGGGTTTAGCATAAATTATACTACTTTCCACTTCATTTAGGCATCATTGATACTTCACCACAACAAGGTATCGAACCAAATCGAGTTATGAATCAATTTATAGACTAAAACTAGCACCGATCGAGTCGAGAAACCTACAAATCCTAGTGCTATACGAGCTCCATGGCGAAAAATTCGAGTATAAGACAGCTAAAAATAGGGTTTTAGCATCATCACACACATAAGCACAATCTAAAATCAAAGAGAAGCAACAAGTAATACACAAGACCAATGCTCAATTTCATCAACGCAATCTCTCTATTACTCGCTACCATCATCAAAAGCCATATAGTGTATAATAAAATTATCAGTAGCAACAACAACAACATAGACGAATAAAAAGCTTAAACATTAAAAAAAAAATCTAAAAAACCCAAATTTTTTTAAACCTCGTCTTCATGGAGAAGCATATTAGGTATACCTTTACTAACAGGGAACTTTCTTCCAGTCTCGGGACAAACAAGAGCGCCTTCTTCGAGGTGGATCTCGAGCAAAGCGTGGTGGAGTTTCTTAAGTAACGTCTCGTCGCCGGAATCCAGCGCCGTCACGTCGGGAGAATCTTCGGGTAATTCGGCGTAGCCCATGGAGCGAGCACCTTCTACGAGAGCTTTCCACTCGATTTTGGAGAGCATGTGTTTGAGAAAATCGGGATTGAAATCGATTTCTTTCTCGATTACTTTCTCCGCTTCGATTAGGAGAGGGAATCCATTGGTGACTCCTTTGATGTTGCAGGAAAGCATATTGTGCGTTATTAGCCTCATCTCTCGATTTCTCTTCTTCTTCTTCTTCTGTGGCGAAACCTAGAGAAGAAAAAGAAAGGAAGAGGAGAAGAAGATGCTTGTTTATGCGTCTAAGGGTTTTTGGGGAAAAGTCGAAATTACCCTTATAACTAGTTAGGTTTTATGTTTTGAGACTACTTGGCTTTCCGAAAAAAAAAAAAAAAAAAAAAGACTACTTGGCCCATAAATTAATATTTTACCCATTAATGGCCCGTTTCGCTAAACTTTGCAGGATTCGCCCCTAATTAATCAAAATTGTTATTTGTGTTATTGTAACATTGTTATTGGTTGATTTATAATTTTTATCATCTTGATATAAATGTTTGTAGTATGTGTTAATGGACTTTTGGGTCAGTTTCGCAGTTGTTATTTTACCTTCATTTTGGTGTTTGCATTTTTAAAGATGGTTGATAAAGACAAAATATTATGTCGTAAACAAAACATTGTAAAAAACCAACATCAAAATCACTCAACAACAAAGAAGCAATCTACGCAAAACAAACACAATCCAACCTTCATAAGAGAGGTCTAAAAGTACGAAATCGATGTTTTGTAGAAAGTCAACCATATTGATACATCATCAAGAAAGACAAATCAAATTAAGTTAACGACACTTACTGTCTTCTCTTATCACATAGGATTCATGATTCATTTCTGCAATGAACCAGTAGTTCCATTAGCGTCAATGCAAAATACATTTATATATATATATTCTATTAAATAGTTTAGCGAAAGAGCTTTCTATGCATACCTCTTCTTGAGGCTCATCAGCTTTGATTTGATCATCTAAGAGGACAACAACAACAAAAAGGAAAATTAGAGTGTAAGCTTCAGATTCAGAAGTTATTCAAACACGGAAAAAAGACTCAAGAAACTGGTATGCTAATGGTTTCAAGAACAAGAAAGACACATAAGGCTCATATGATTCCAAGGAAACTATCTATCATCAGAGAGGCAAATAGGGAAACAAAATCTACGGCTTACCTCCTTCCTCTGGAAGATCTGAAGTCCACAAGGTGAGATTGTCTCTAAGTAGCTGCATTATAAGAGTGCTGTCCTTGTATGATTCCTCACCGAGGCTGTCAAGTTCAGCAATCGCATCATCGAATGCTTGCTTAGCCAATTGGCAAGCGCTGTACAACAACACACAGTATCATACTGTTAGAATATGACACAATTGATTCCATTACAATGTTTTTTCTTTCCAAATAATGAGTGAACTAAAACAAACCTTTCAGGAGAGTTTATGATCTCATAGTAGAAAACCGAAAAGTTCAATGCTAAGCCAAGTCTAACCGGATGTGTTGGTGCTAAACCAGTCTCTGCAGCAGCAACAGCAGCCTACATTGCCATTACAAAACACACCATATTGTTCAGCTTTTTGAGCTCACATATAAGAACTAAGAAGGAACACACACACAAGAAAACCAAACATAGAAACATGATCCAATGACCTTATATGCCTCAAGAGACTGATCTGCAGCTTCTTTGCGTTCAGCACCAGAACTGAATTCTGCTAGATAACGGTAATAATCTCCTTTCCTACATAGAAAGAACACACAAATGTAACATTAATCAGCGAATAATCAAAGAACTAAGTTCATGAATAACTTTTTCCAACGTAGAAAGAACACACAAATGTAAACCCTACAACTAAGTTCCTGTCTTCTGGATGACTCACATTTTGTAGAAAAAGACAGTAGACTCAACAGCGGTAGACGAAGGGATCAGGTGCTTATCGATGACGGACAATATGTCATTACAAACTTTGGCAAGCTCGTCTTCGACCCTCTTTCGATAACTCTTAAGCCTCTTCACGTTTTCATCGTTTCCTTTCGACACTTCCTTCTGCTCAATGGAGGACAGTATCCTCCACGAAGCTCTCCTCGCGCCAATCACATTCTTGTACCCAACGGATACTAGATTTCTCTCTTCCACAGTTAGCTCAACATCAAGCTGAGCAACATTCTTCATTGCCTCCACCATTTCTGCAACAACAAACAGTTTCAATGTATCGAATAAGATGTTACGAAGACGAAACTAAATAAGAAGTCAAATCATGAAAAATAAATCCCGGATCTATGATCATAGAGACAAAACATTCATCATTTCATTGGAATCACAAAAGATCTGAGTTTCAGTGAACAAGAGATTCGAAAAAATCGCAAAACGTACCATCGTATCTTTCGGTTTGTTCAGAGAGTTTCGCCAAGTAAACCTGCTTTTCCCTCTCATTCTCCATTAGCTCTTTTCTCTCTGTCTTTCTCTGATTCTCTCTGAAACAATGGTGATGCTCTGATTTTTTAGATCTCGAGATTAGTATAACCCTAGGATGCTATGAAATCTAAAGTTTTTTAAAATTATAAAAGACACCTCAAAAGTTTTTCAATTTTACGGACTAAGCACCTAAACTTAATAAGTTGTTTAATTAAACCCAATCAAATCCCAAGATTAGCTGATAGTACGAAAAACAACACATGATGCTAACGTGACAAACGGAGAAAGTCACGTCCTCTTGTCGACAATTACGGTTTGTTTCTTCTTCTCCATAGTACAAATCAAATTCTAAAACCATAGTTATAATACAAACTTGGACATAACAAATTCTATGTCATGTGTCAGCTAAAATACAAACTTGGTCACAAAACTCTAGGGAGCTTACAAGTAGTAGTCAATGAAAGGCAATGTATCATATTCATGGTATATGTCTCCAAATTGAGTTTCCGAGTACCATAGAGCCTCCAAATTCTCCATGTTATCATCTCTTTCCTTCATAGTTTCCTTGTCTCCATTCATAAAATCTGCTGCAAGGTTCCCTTCATCATCACTTATCACACTGGTTATAACTGTTTCCGTTATATCATCGCCATTTTCTGCGCCTTTTGCTTCCTCAAACACTTCACTGTTGGTTCTTTTATAACCAAGGTTTTGGTATGTTCCGGTGCCGAGAACAGGAGGCAAGTGCATGGAGTAAGATTTACTTACTAAAGATTCATTAGCCATCATCGCATGGTTTTCTAGAGTAGTATTGTTTTCCGATTGCAAGGAACAGAGCTGGTTCTTGCTTTGGGATTCAAGGAGAGATTGCAGATATGTGGAGACTTCCTTGCAGGTTGCAAACTCCTTCCCATCAGGACTGTACAGGACATAAACACAAACCGAAAGAGAAACTAATAATCATGAAACTTATAAGTGATAACAGAAGCAAGAACTCGGCAATAGCAACGAAGACAGAGACTGGCTATAAGCAATTGTAAACATGTTTTTATCATGTTCAAGAGAGACAGTCAAGAGAGTCTCACAACAGAAACTGAGATAATAGTGATTAGTTCTATACTTCTATCCTTTCCTACATAACCAAGAAGAGTCTCACAACAGCTAGTTTCATGTCTAAATCGTGATCTAACTTGAACCATACACACGATAAATACAACCAGTGAAGGTAACTAGAGCAACAATAAGCTAAAACATTGTTATACCTTATGTATCGGCGACAAGACAGCCACAGATCGGTATCTTTCTTTTTGACACAGAGCATAAGTTTCCATCCTCTGGGCAAGTATCCTCCGTAATCGCAAGCCTCCACGACTTTCTTCTTCTTCCCACGATTCACCCATTCACCATTCAACTTTTCCAAGAAACCCAACAAACCTTCCTTTGTATAATCCAACCCTTCCGTGATCCTCTTCAGCTCATCGCCATATAGATCATCTACACAATTAGCCAATGCAGTGAGATCCACCATTGTACCTTCTCTGTTCTCCAAGTTCAATATCTCTTCCTGATCTTCGATTCTGCAGCTCACTGCTAAATGATCGAATCTATCTACGCTCTTTCGAGGACGGCCTCTCCTTTTCTTGCCTGAGTTTGAGTCTATGGAGATTCCTGAAGCATCATATCTACTACTCTCCATAGCTAAATTGCTACAAGTTTTCTCTACATAGATAGGTCCTTCTATCTCTGACTCCGAAACCGGTGTATCTTCGTCGATTCCACCGTTGTTAGGGTTTCGAGTCTTTCTCGTCCGCCCTGGCCTCCTCCTCCTTGATTCTTTCTTGGAGATTCCCTGAACAAAAGCCTTCTTAAGCGAAGCAAAACATGGATTCTGATACACATTGTAGTAATCGTGAATCGGAACAGGAATCAGCGTCTGACCTTCGTCGTCTTCGAGTTCTTCTTCTTCTTCTCCTTCGTCTTCTCCTCCATCTTCAATCTGGATCGAATCGATAGAGAAGAGAGATCCGAGAAGCGATGCGATTTCTGATTTTTCTTTGACGGAGGAATCGCCTCTTTTGCGTCGCGTCGAAGGAGGTGCGGGCGGTGGAGGATTGCGCGCGAGGCGGAGGCGGAGAAACGTCTGTTTCCGACTACCGGCGGACTCATTGAAGACGGACCGGTCGATCTTATCGTCTTCTACGCCGGCAAAAGCAGCGAGAGACGCCGAAGAAGATGTCGACGGAGATAACGAAGAAGAGAGAGCTCGTAGCTCTGACTGTGACAATAGCCGCGAATCGATTGACGGCAAGGACTCGACGGATAAACGATCTCCAGAATCTCCTTCGAATTGGCGGTGGCCGTTTTCGCCGTCCATGGAAATCACCGTCGTGAAGACGTTAGACGCAAACGGCAGATGAAGAGACGGTTTTTATAAACGCTGCAAATTCCGATAACTTCCACTGCTCGCTTTGGTTCAACTAAACCGGCTAAGATATACCAATGCAAAAAGCCAGGAGTGAACCGTGTCGCTGACTATACAAGGGAATAGTGGGTGGGCCCATTGGGCTTGAAATAGACCCATATCATTGGTTCAAAACTTTCATTTGTAAAATTAAGAAAAATGGAATGGACTTGGGTCAACATCTACTAATGCTTCTCTCCCCCAACTTTTATGGTCCATAAATAAAAAAGAGTAATGGGGTGAGAGAGGCTCGAACTCTCGACCTCAGGATCACTCAATAGCTATGAGACCTACGCGCTAGCCAACTGCGCCACCACCCCATTGTTGGTTATTTTAACAAACTCAATATAATAATTTCAATTTTGGAAGTTACTCAATATGCAAGTGGGTACTGAAAAAATAACATATGAATTACGTAAGGCAATATATTTTGAGATGGAAGTTCATAAAAAAATTAACATTAATTGTACCAAAAACTAGTTTCTTAGGGCATCTCCAATGACGTAATTTAGTGATTTCTTAAGGGTTTTTTAACTTAATTTATTATATAAAAAAATAAATAAAAATGTTTTAACTTAATAACCTGGAGTAACGTTCCTTGCATAACAACTTTTAGAAATATTAAATAACCCTAACGTGGCTTATTTCTATTGACTGCCATTTTTTTACTTATTTTTTCTTTTTCTCTTATTTTTTTTTCTTCTCCGTCGCTGCCAATTTTTTCTTCTTCTTCGTCGCTCCCAATTTTTTTTTCTAGAAATCATGATTCACTTCTTAAAATCAAACGACATAGATGATTCGATTCAATGGTACTTCCCTTCCTCTCTCCTCCGCCATCACTCGATTACCGATCACGATCGAGACACGTTTCTTTTCCGGTCACTCTTCCGGCAAACCGTCTAGATCCGACGAGCCATCGTCCCAAACTTTATTTTCTGTCAATTGTTTGTCTATCACTAAAAAAAACCGTTGCTTCGTCTCTTGTGTGTATTCATTTGTTCGATTTCAAATAGCTTGACCTTTAACTCTTGATTAATGTTTATGTAAAAACAAATCAATTGTTTGACTAAGGTTTAATGGAGGTTTTACTTGTATTTATGTTTTTATACAGGGCTGAACAATATTCATGGATTTACTTCAATTTTTGAATACTTCTCTAATGGAATCACCAATGATAAATGAAAAGAGGCAAAGACTTATCTCTGAGGTTTCTCTTAAGTTATAAAAGTGATAAATAAGATTTATTAAGCTTGGTTTTAGTTGTTGTGTTTGTGATTAATGCTTTTATGATAAGTGGTAGATAGATTACAACCATATTAGTTGTCTTTAGTTTCATTTAATCTATGTTGTTGTATGTGTGTTGTTGTGTTTAGTTTCATTTAATGTGTATAGGATTTGTGTTTAGTTTCATAGATTAGGAGTTGTGTATTTATGATAAACTGTAACTAGATTTGCTTGTGTTTAGTTTCATTTAACTTGTGTTGTTGTATGTCATTCAGTCATGTAGAGTGATCAATGTTTGTTAGTTGTTTATTTTTAATAAATACAAGTATGATTTTTTTTAAGAAACTCATTTGGGTCTTACCATTGGACAACAATTGAAGAGAAATATATAAAAGGTTTCTTAAACTCAAAAATAAAAAACAAAGAAAAAAAAAAAGATTAAGAAACCCAAATTAGTGACCAACGTTGGAGATGCTCTTATTGCCAAAAAGTTTATTATTGTTCCTAATAAGTAGAGATAAGATGAAATGAAGAATCCACATATCAAAGAACATGTTAAGAAGTTAGCCCACCGAAACAAAAACATGTTACGAACCTCACAATTAATCTACAAATTGAAACATGAAAAGTTTTGGAAGTAGTATAATATAAAAATTAATCTACTCAGTACCAGTTGATATACTATGAAGTTATAACAAAATACTACTAGATTTTTTAACAAAAAAAATACTACTAATTAAGTTTTCAGTAAGTTGAAATTTACTAACACTCTTTACGTGCACACCTGTTTTTCATTGAAAAAATACTCTTAATAATTAGTTCAAATTTACGTGAGTACATCGACGGATCTAAGCCTAAACCATTCAACTAACTATGATCACAATTTTTCTTAATACTTTTTCACGTATAATTGTGAAGGAGAGAGAGCTAAAATAGATTAGATAATATGGAGAGAGAGAGAGAGAAGAATGACAGAAGGAGAGATCCCACGTGGAGGGATATGCCAGTTCACGGATTCTCTTCTTTATAAACTCCCACTCTGAGGCATACTTGCCCCCACTTTCTTTCTTTTACTATTCATATACTTTCTTTTTTATCAACAAACAAATATCACTATGGTGGTATATGACCAAACAAATGTTGTCATCAACCAGCATTTTTTCATGTAAATATCTCTTAATCATACTCCCATTAATTATATCAATTTCATCAGAACCAATCTAATGTATATACTCTTTTTGTTGGGTCAACTACATTTATTTAAGGGATAATTGTCAATTTAGACACTTTTTTGATGAAGATTGTAATTTGGACACTTTTCTCTTTCCTCCTAACATGACCCACCAACTAACATTGTTCACGACATTTATGAGTATAAAACTTTTATATATTACGATGATGCCATCATGTATTTGTTATATATTTTTAATTCAAATCAATTTAATTATTAATCACTTTTTATATGTTGTTCACTACAGTGGATAGACAAATTATACACTGGATGGTAATGATTTCTTAATATTCGTATGTACATCAAGACTGTGTAGTTCAGTATTCACTGGACAAAGTGTTCATAGTGTACAGTTCATAATCCATTGTACAATATCCGAATCCACTATCTAAATTAGCTTTGTTTGTACATTCTTCACTAAATACTACATATAAATTGTTATTCGGTTATCCACTAAATCGTATAAAAGATGTACGTTGTACAAATATTTGTAATCGAATCAACAGTTATGTTCTTCTGGACACTGTACAATCTTCAATGCAAATCTTCTTCTGTATAGACTAGTTGTCTCGGTCGGTCATGGACACCGTACAATTGATCGATTGGATGTACACCGTCCACTAAGCGTGCATCCAACAATTGTACACCGTCCACTAAAGCTGTGCAAATGGATGTTATTAGATGCAATTAAGAGAAATAAACATGAATAAAGAGAAAGAAAACTTGAAAAAATAAAACATAAGTCTGAATCAAGAGAAAATAAAAGAAAGAATAGAGAAGATATGAGAGAAGAGAGAAAGAAAGAGGAAGAAAGAGAAAGAAAGGGGAAGAAAAAGAAAGAAGGAAAAAATGTGAAAAAAAAGAAAAAGAAATACATAAAACATATACAAAATACATAAAACATATACAAAATACATAAAAGTTATTTTCGTCTTTTAACATTCTTCTATTACACACTTTCTCTATTACACGTGGGCCCTACAGATCTCTTTTGCAATTGCAAATAGTAAAGTATCCATTTTTTAGTTACTTTCTAAAAACTGTCTATTCGGCAAATTTACCCTTTATTTAATCTGATTTTCTCATCATTATAAAATTCAATTATAATACATATGGGGCTGATATGTTTTAGATTATATGATAGTGGGGTTTAATAATTAAAAAAGAAGAGAAAAAGGAGGGTTAAAAAAGAGGGATGGTCGTTAATTATTGGGTGCGTGCATGCGTGCGGGAGACTATGTAAAAGCTGTGTTCTCTGGCTCATTTCATGTGATCTCTTCTCAATACTATGGCTTTGATTTCGTTACATTCAAAGAAAATGATGGAAATTTAATGATCATTTTGTAACCAACCAAAAAAGCTTTTACAAAAGTTATATATCATTCTAATTTTTTTTTAAATGGGTTGTACATATTGATGTTGGGTAAATAGTGTTGCTGCTATAATTGGGTATGCAGTACAAAAAGGGAAAATGATGGTACAAGTGTTATAAATTATCATCATATATGAAGATAAAAAATAAAAAGCTGTGGAAGAGGTATAATGTTAAGACCTGGCAAAAAAATAAATAAAGACAGCGAAGACAATACTTAGAGCATCTCCGATGGTTAAGCACCAATGGAGATTGCTTAACCATTTTTTAATAAAATTTAATGTTTAAGCAACCTTTTGTAAAATTAAATATTTTGTTGCCTCCAATGGTTAAGCAACTTTTGGTGCTTAAAAAAAACTTTTTTTTTATTTCATTTCAAAAATCTTATTTCAATTCATAAATTATATTTTAAATTATATTTTAAATTATATTTTACATTTATATTAAACAATTTTAAATTCTTAAATTTTTTAATTATTTTAAACATTATATTTTACATATCACAAATAATAATTAAAGATGAAACATACATGAAATACATTGCATACAAGAAAATATTATTTTTTTTTTAATTTCACCCAATCACAAATTGACACTTAAGGTTGCTTAAAAAAAGCTTAAAATGCTTCTATAAGCACCAATGCTTAACAATTAAACCATTATTCATTTAATTAATTCCCCTAAAATTATTAAGCACCCTTCCAAACACCCCTTAAACAACACTAATGGAGTTGGTCTTACTGGCTAGCTTGCCTTGTCACTCTTCTTACAAAACCCCAAAGAAACAAAATACATTACGAGATACAATACGACACCGTTTTAAAAGTTTCAATCTACTAATAATAACAAAATTAAAAAAAGACTCAAGGGGTGTGTTTGGGTGTGATGGGTGTGTTTGGGTGTGATGGGTGTGTTTGGGTGTGATGGGGTGTGTTATGTAAATGTGTCTTTATAAAATTGTATTCATTCGTTGTAAAGATGTCTTTATAAAGTTGTATTCTTTCGTTTATTTACATAACCATTTCACAAAAGTCATGTCGTTTAATCGTGATTTTTGATCATGTCTTTTAATCGTGACTTTTGATCATGTCTTTTGATTATTATAAATAGAGATTTGTTGAGATTTCTTTGTTGAAATTTCGTAGGGGTGTGTTCCGTAAAGTTGTCTTTACAAACTCGTAAATATGTCTTTACAAATTCGTAAATGTGTCTTTACAAACTCGTAAATGTGTCTTTACAAACTCGTAAAGGTGTCTTTACAAACTCGTAAAAGTGTCTTTACAAACTCATGTTGTTTCGTCGAAAAGGTGTCTTCCAAAAGGTGTCTTTTGATTATTATATATATGTCGTATGACTACTTCCAAATCATTTTTTTTAAGTTTCTAAAATTTTAAAGACGAAGAAAAAACCTTATGGTATGATCTTAAACCTCATTTAGTATATTTATTTCTCGTTTTTCATTATTGTTTGTAGATTATTATTTATCCTTTTTTATTTTTTTTTATTTCGATTTCTTGATTTATTACTTATCATTATTTTTTTGGTAGTGTCATGTGTATTTTATTTGTTAGATTTAGTTTTGTGACCTTAGAATTTAGTTTAAGAAATTTTAAGCTAATTTAATATTTATGGTATTTTTGTAACTACTTCCAAATCATTTTTTTAAGTTTCTAAAATTTTAAAGACGAAGAAGAAAACCTTATGATATGATTTTAAACCTCATTTTGTATATTTATTTTTCGTTTTTCACTATTGTTTGTAGATTATTATTTATCTTTTTTTATTTTCCTTATTTCGATTTCTTGATTTGTTACTTATCATTATTTTTTGGGAGTATGGTGTGTATTTTATTTGTAAGATTGAGTTTTTAGACTTTAGAATTTAGTTTAAGAAATATTAAGTTAATTTAATAATTATGGTATTTTTGTAAAAAGAGTTTTTCAAGAGTGTTCAAAGAAAAAAAAACAATGAATTATGTTAGTTTATTAGTGAAATAAAATTTGATTACAATTTAATTAATTTCCCAACTTTTAATGTGTGTTCCGTTAAATGGTGGTCTAACTTAAGGTAATGAAAAATTAAAACATCTTATCTTAATCAAATCATAACTATTTTTCTTAATCAATTTAGACTAATAAACTAAATTTATTTATATCTCTCTAACATATTAAAAAATTAATCAGATAAATTTTATCATAAAGAATTTAAAGTAAAATTCCAATAAATGTAACAAAACTTAATAATTTTGTTGACAATTACCAAAAATACGATTAAAAATTATTTTCTATAGATGTATTCACATATAGAGTATTAATATAAAAAGGTTTTATTTTAGTTTAAAATCTTAAAAATTAAACCCTAAATCCTCAAAAATAAATCTTACCTATTTCAAAATTAAATTTTAAACGCTAAATAGTTAAACCGAATGAAAAATGACCGTTTTCTTGTTTGTTTTGTTGAAAACGAAGATTTTTGATATCTTACTAACGTAGGATTTTAATTTTTTTTAAAATTGTGACAACATTTTTGAAGTTAAAAATATTGTTACGAGGTTTGTAAGTTTGTGATTGAGTTTTGAAAAATGATGTAGGATTTTAATTTTTTTTTAATTGTGACATCATTTTTGAAGTTAAAAATATTGTTACGAGGTTTGTAAGTTTGTGATTGAGTTTTATTTAAATCTAATTGCAAGTTTTACACTTTTAAAATAACTAATGTATATAGAATATTAAAATTATAATGATTATGGATTATCTAATATATATGAATAAATATACTAATTAGTTTAGATTTATGAATTTTAAAAAAATATTTTACGTATTAAAACAAATGCGATAGCAGCTAAAGTCGTATCGCACGGATACTTACCTAGTTTTTATAACAACAAAACAATAAATAAATAAATTAAAAAAATGAAAAAGTCGTTTGTGAGACATTTGACGATAAAAAGAAGCTAACTTTCTCTCATTTACAATCTTTACTTCTTTTTCTTTTTCTTGAGCTGATGATTTAGTTAGACAGACCCCATTTTCATATATTCATTCATTTATTATTCACTTTTTTTTGTTTTTTGTTATTCGGATATATATATATATATCATCACAAACAATCATCATCAAGCATAAAAGAGTTAATTTGTATATCGTGTAATAAGATCGATATGTCTTCTAACACGAGTTATTACCGATCACCGTTTGGAGACACGACACACACAAAAGTGTTCGTTGGAGGTTTAGCATGGGAGACTCCGACCGAAGAAATGCGTAGTTATTTTGATCAGTTCGGTGAGATTCTTGAAGCTGTTATCATCACCGATAAGACCACCGGAAAATCTAAAGGCTATGGTTTCGTAAGTTATATACATAGCCCTTCTTTTTTTATATATATATATTGTTCTTTGTGACTTGCCACGTCATCATTTTCTTTGGTGGTCCAGGTCACGTTTCAAGATGCGGAGTCAGCGACTAGAGCCGTCGCTGATCCGAATCCTGTGATCGATGGAAGAAAGGCTAATTGCAATATTGCCTCTTTTGGTCGGCCTCGACCATCCACACCTAGAGGTTCATATACTCAATTCTTGCCTTTTCTTGAACTTTCATCATCTTCTACATGTTTTGTATTTCTTTCCGTTTGTATTCAATGGGTTTAATTAATATTTTTTTATTGATTTTATAAGTTGACAAAAATTCATATACGCTGATGATGAATACTATACTATTTTATTTTTTTCATGAGCAAAGTTCAACATTTTCTTTTCTAACAAAACCAAAAAGAAAGTTCTTTATTAATATACTAAAAATGTTATATACTCAGAAATTTACTATATATTTTTATATTCTTTAAAAGTAAAAAAAAATTATGTGAAATGTTTTTGTAAAACAATGTTCCAATTGTATATAATTTAATCTTTTTATCAAAATAAATTTATGTGATATGAATACAACGAAAAACGTCATAATTATGATATTTAGGTCAAATATATTATGCTAATTTTTTTCGTGATTACTCTTTGATGGCATAGGGAGAGGACAAGGAGGAAGCCCTAGTCAGTATCACGGCGGAGGACAGTCCGTCTATACCGGAATGGCTGCAGTACCGCCGCAACATGCTGGGACTGGCCAGCTAATGTATCCAACATCGTACGGGTAACGTTCTTATGATTTTTTTAAAAGAAGAATAATTTAAACTCAAAGAGTATATATATATATAAAAGAAGTTAATAATATTTTGGTTATACAATGAAATGGTCCAATGAGGTAGAAATGGTAAGAGGTAGACAGAAGATGATATATATTTAATGCTACAATTTGCACAAGTTGAAGTCAGCCTGTAAATATGATCATATTGATAATATAAATACTTATTTCATACTGGCTAGTTGTCTTATAAAAGGTACATTTTGTATTGATGATTAGCCGGTCCAATATCTCCTTACAACAATAATAGTATGTCATGTGTATATTAATTAAGAGCATATATACATATATATATATAATTTCTGGTCTAATATATCGATGATGTTTGCATGCACTTAATTTCTCTAGGTGAAATAATTAACTAATTTTTGTTAGTATTTTGGTGAATATTGAAGACTAATTGGTTTTGCATCATTAAATTCTATTGTTTTCAGGTACAACTACAATTCTGAATATGGGTACCACCAAGTCAGTCTCTCTCTCTCTATATATATATGTCTTTCTCTCTCCTCATATGACATACATAGTCACATACTCACATACATATACAATGGTAAATTTACTAGTAAAAATGTATATAATAAAAATAAGTATTGTACATTTACATGCAGGCGTTATACAACACACAACTCCAACAAGCACAATACTATCAACAACAAATGTATGGAGGAGGAGGAGCAACATCACCATCATCATCCAACATCATGCCTTCTCCTTACTATTACCTTCAAGCTCCAAGCCCTAGACCATATCATCAACAACAACATTATGCTCATCATGTTCATCATCAACATCATCAGCAACAACAACAACAACAACGCTTACCTTCTTCTTCTTACCTAATTTACCCATCCAATTTCGAAGCCAATCCTTCTCAAGAACCAATATCTTCTTCCACTGGTTAGTCTAATATCGTTTCAACGAGTTATTTTACTTATTATTGTCCATACATACACATGCATGTCTAATATGAAAATGCATGCATGCATCATGATCATAACATAATCCAAGTCCACTTAGCTAGTGAGATTAAATGGAATAACAAAAAGATAATGAAATGATTGGGCACATGGGATATACATAGTTGTGTCATGTCCATGTGAACTTAGCTGTCTAATTTTTTGTTCCCTCACATCTGTCTATCGTCCATCATGGGGTCATGCATGTTTATATATGTGAATGTAATATTTATGTATATATATATATATATAAAGTTATAAACCTATAGTGTGTGCATGTGAGTTTCTGTCACCTTTTTATATTATTGATTCTAAAGATCTAGTCACAACTCATAAGGGACCACTCTCTATTTAAGCAATTATCCAAACTTATATGCAGAAAAGAGTCCAAAATTATAAATTTCTACATGTGGAATTGTAAATAGTATTGACCATTTATTTTAAATTAGTTTAAAAAATGTTTTAATGTTGTGGTTATTTTGTTTAATTTATATTAGAATCACAAGCACCACATCAAGTCTCAGGAGAAGGAGGAGAGTTCGATGCAACGGATGCACCTGAAAGTACAACAACAAGCAACAGAGACTTGACGTCATCTTCATGATTCAACTTTGTACAATCTTTGACAATTTTTTACAGTCTCTTTCTCTTTTATCAAAAAAAAAAAGAAAAAGAGAAAGAAGCTAATTCGTTTATTTTCTCAACCAAATTAATCCATGCATGACTTATAACATGGCCGCCAAAATAAAGATGGCTCTATCTCTTGTCATGTTTTTTTTGTTCTTATTTTTCCAAACGGGAATAATATAAATAACTCGACTTTGATATTATTTATGTTTTTTATAAAGACTAGGAAGGAACCCGCGATACTCGCGGATTTTTTATATTATTTGTTTTTGTTTTTTTGATGATTCAAATAATTTTTATTTTCACAATTTATATTCAATAACTACCTATATAATGTTGCATTATTTTTTATTTTCTGAATTCTCTGTTTTGGATATATTTTCACTAATCTTAAATAATTTGTATATTCTTTAGTTTTTGTATTTTTTGTTAGTTTTGTATCACATGTCTTTTTTCTTGTGTATTATGATACTATTTACTTATATTGATGTATTTTTCATATATTTGCGTATATGAGTGTCCTAATATATGTTTTATATTGTTTGTTTATTTAGTGTCTTAAATTGTGTATTTTTTATTTTTTCTTTATTCTGCTTTCATCTTTTCTAACTATTTTTATAAATTTTGTATATTTTTATTTTATATGTTACTTATGTGATGTTGTTTTAGATATAGGGGTTTAAAATAATTTTATATATTCAAAGCCCTATAATTGTTTTTTTAAACATATATTTAAAAACTTTTATGTATTAATAACTTTTATGCATTTGATATTGTAATATAATAATATTTTTAAATATTAAGTTGAAATTTAATATGTTTTATGAATTAGTAATTAAATTATGACATAAGTTTTTTAAAATTAATGAATCTGATAAATAAATTAGTAATAAATTTGAAATGATGATGTGTCAATCATTGGAGAGTTTTTTATTTTCTGAATTCTCTGTTTTTGATATATTTTCACTAATCTTAAATAGTTTGTATATTTTTTAGTTTTTGTATTTTTTTTAGTTTTGTATCACATGTTTTTTTCTTGTGTATTATGATACTATTTATTTATATTGATGTATTTTTCATATATTTTCTTATCTAAACGAGTGTCCTAATATATGTTTTATATTATTTGTTTATTTAGTGTCTTAAATTGTGTATTTTTTATTTTTTCTTTATTTTGCTTTCATGTTTTCAAACTAATTTTATAAATTTTGTTTATTTTTATTTTATATGTTACTTATGTGATGTTGTTTTAGATATAGGGTTTTAAAATAATTTTATTTATTCAAAGCCCTATAATTTTTTTAAAAAAAACATATATTTAAAAAAATTTATGTACTAATAATTTTTATGCATTTGATATTGTAATATAATAATATTTTTAAATATTAAGTTGAAGTTAATCTGTTTTATGAATTAATAATTAAATTGTGACGTAAGTGTTTTAAAATTAATGAATTTAATAAATAAATTAGTAATAAATTTGAAATGATGATGTGTCAAATCATGGAGAGCTCCCTAATCCTTTATATATATGATCATACTAGGTAGTTTGACCCGCGCGCATGGCGCGGGCATAAATAAATATCAAAAAAATTACATGAAAAATAATTAATATTGACATTTTTAAATGAATTCAAATGGTACACTAATGATAATTCAAACTATACGTTAAGATCACGATGAGGTAAAACCAAAATAAAAATGTTATAAATTATCCATAAAAAAGAAAACAAGAAAAATAACAAACTTCAAAAATGTGGCTTTGTGTTTTATGGTATACTTATACGATTTAAAATACAAAATTTGTTTTATTTTTATAGTTTTCGCGTTTGAGAAACAATTATAATAGTGATAGGATATTTTATATAAAATTAATCCATTCAATTGAAAAATTGTTACAATTAATGTAAGTTTGTATGCTACCAAAGCATATGTTTGTTACATATTCTCTTCTACAAAATAATAAGTTTGATACTTCAAGAGAAGTGAAAGTTGTATATGTTCACAAACTAATTTGGTTAATAAAAATAAAACATATTCAACAAAATAGTTTTATAATAATCAAAGAAAAACTTATTAATGAAGATGTTAATAATTATAATGGCTTTGGATTACGACAAATATAAATTGTATGATGTGGCATAAAAAAATTTATATTAATATATTTATAACAATAAATCAATATTTATTTAACATTTTAAACGAAGTTAAGTTTATAATATTTACATAAATATTAGAAAACTAATGATCAACTTGAATCATAACGAATGTAAACAAAATCAGATGAGGTTGCATGTAGTACCATTTATAATAATAATAAATTATATTAAATTTTATATAAATTAAAATTCTTAAAATATTGACATCGTATATAACTTTAGGAAAATATTATTGATATTTAGAAATATTAAATCAATAAATAATATATACAGATAGAAATCATTGAAACATAAAAAGAAAATTGAGAAAACAAGTATATTTCAAGACATAAATTTACAAATTGAGTGATTTTTTTAATTTGCTATAATGTGATCTTGACTTTTTAAATTACAATTTTACCCTTAACTTTAAAATTGTCAAATCTCGTGAATTGTTGTTTGTAAATGTTCATATGTGAATGATTTTGAGTGAATAATCGTTTTGAATGATAATTAGTACATATAATGTGAATGATAAATAATAAATGTGAATGAATAATTTATGTCAATGGTGAGTTGTTAATGATCTCAATGAATGATCTATGTGAATGATTTTTTGTGAATGATTTTTGTGAATAATTTTGTGTGAATAATGTTAAATTTGTTATTTTAAGTACGAAAATCAAATTAAATTACCCAAAATTTAGTTATTACATCATAAACAGTTAATTGACAAATTATGTTTTAAAATGTATATAATACGTTAATTAACTCAATAATAAAAGGATAATCATAAATAAAAATATTAAATTAATAAAAATCAAAATAGTTCCTTAATTTTGGAAAATATAATTAAATTTTGGAAATATCAAATTAACAATAATATATGATGATATAAACCATTAAAAATAAAAAGGATAATCATAAGGGAGAATTACAAAACTACACCATTTGAATTACATTTCACAAAACTACACCATTTCAAAATTACTTCACAAAACTACACCTAAACACTCAAAATTAAATCCAAATAAATCCTACCCACACAATCATACCCCCTTAATATTATACCCTAAACACTAAATAGCGAACTTAAATGAAATGATTTTAATTTTGGTAATTTTTAAAAGGGTAAATCGAGCTTTTAAAATTTTGAAAGGGTATAAATATGTGAAAAAATTAAATTAGGTGTAGTTTTGTGAATGAGAGGTTGAAAGGGTGTAGTTTTGTGAATTTTTCTAATCATAAACGAATAACAAAATAATAAATTAATAAAAAAATTATAAATTCTTTAATTTTAGAATATATAATTAAAATTTCCAAATATTAAATTAATAAATTTTAGGAAACATAATTGAAATTTCGAAATATTAAATTAATATCTAATATTTGATGATATAAACTATATAAAATAAAGGAGCTAATCATAATTTTTAAAAATTTATTATATTAATAAAAAATAAAAAATCATAAATTTCCTACAAATTCTCTCCACTTGACACGTAAGCAAAACTCCTTGCTATTTATTATATATGATATGATCATGTCATATTTTCAAAAATGGGTCGCACCTAACATTTTGGGCCGTATACACCATGTTTGATGGCAATGAACGGCCCAAACACATCCACATGCTATCTTGTAGACTGTAATTTAACAAGTCTAAAATATGTAATTAGGTACATTTTGCTTCTTTGGGATAGAGGATGAAATCTTATTTTTAGCAATATTTTTCATGTAACTAGTACTACTATTACACACGATGATCCATTTATTACACACGATAAAACAAACTTAGATGGTAATTAATATATAAAAAAAAACACATGTCTTTCTTTGGATCATCTTATGTTTTAATTTGTTTATTAAGCCTCTCATCTCTGTCCCAAAAGAACCTTAACAACCGTCTCAAAGTTCACAACCGAGGAACCATCTTTATGCTTTGTCGCTTCCTTCGACAAGCGCTTCCACTCCACAGCCTTATCTCTCATTTTCTTTCCTTTTTCGCCATCCATCAACTCTCTAATAACCGTCTCAATCTCTTCCCTTTTCACATCTCCTCCAATCTCCATCCCCACCTCCCAATCTTCACAACAAAACTTACAATTAGTTTGTTGGTCCGCGAAAAACGGCCAACAAACCATAGGAACTCCACCCGAAATACTTTCCAATATCGAGTTCCACCCACAATGCGTTAAAAACCCACCTATCGCCCCATGAGTAAGAACCTTTTCTTGAGGACACCAGCTTGCCAACATTCTCCTGTCAGCCGTCTCCGCTAAAAACTCCGGTGGAACCACCGCCTCCTCTCCCACTACTAAATCCGGTCGTATCACCCATAAAAACTCTTTCCCACTTCCGGCCAAACCCCAAGCAAACTCCTCGAATTGTTTCGCACTCATGACCGTTATGCTCCCAAAATTAACATAAACAACGCTATTTTGAGACTTAGTATCGAGCCAATCTAGACATTTTGTCTCTTCTTTCCATAAGTTTGCTCCGAGCCTACCAACTTCATTGCTTTCGTCTATCTCTTGGTTCGCCACGAGATGGAGCGGTCCAATCGAATAAACCGGAGGTAAAATGGATTGCATAGATTTGATGACATCATGTTCAAGATCATCGAATGTGTTTAGAATTATAGCGGAAGCACGTTTGGCTCTCTCGGCTTCGCGTAAGACGAAATTAAGCATAACATCATCAAGATTAGTGGTACGAATAAAGCTAGGAATGTCCTTAAGTTTCATATTCTTCAAGGAAGGTATCCAATCTATAGTTGTGTCCAAGTACTCCTTCGTGAAGTAACTCTCATCTGCCAAATCCATCGACATTAATTATTTAGATTAGTCATTGATCAATATCATTTAATAAATGTTAAACAGTACACAAAAGTTTGTGTATATACATAAATGGCCACATAAGTGTGACCTAATGCAGGACATTAACATTAAATTCAATCTCAACGCTTATTGGGTCATATTGATGTGTCGTTTATTTATTAAAACACGAATATAGATAGAATAGTTGTAATGCATTATTGTGAAGAATTGAATTAAAAAAAAAATTACCGTTAACCAAATCATTTATTATGTTGTCATAAAAAAAAATCATTTATTATCTTACATTCACAAGACGTGTTTTCTGCCCGAGGGATCTTTGTGATGGTGAAAGAGACGAATTTTTCTCCCAGGGATTTGACAACTCGCAAATAAGCCTCCATTCTTTCGTTTTTGGCGTCGAACTCTCCGCTGAATTGGCTGGTTACGAGTTGTAATGTAAGTTTGTATGCTACCAAAGCATATGTTTGTTACATATTCTCTTCTACAAAATAATAAGTTTGATACTTCAAGAGAAGTGAAAGTTGTATATGTTCACAAACTAATTTGGTTAATAAAAATAAAACATATTCAACAAAATAGTTTTATAATAATCAAAGAAAAACTTATTAATGAAGATGTTAATAATTATAATGGCTTTGAATTACGACAAATATAAATTGTATGATGTGGCATAAAAAAATTTATATTAATATATTTATAACAATAAATCAATATTTATTTAACATTTTAAACGAAGTTAAGTTTATAATATTTACATAAATATTAGAAAACTAATGATCAACTTGAATCATAACGAATGTAAACAAAATCAGATGAGGTTGCATGTAGTACCATTTATAATAATAATAAATTATATTAAATTTTATATAAATTAAAATTCTTAAAATATTGACATCGTATATAACTTTAGGAAAATATTATTGATATTTAGAAATATTAAATCAATAAATAATATATACAGATAGAAATCATTGAAACATAAAAAGAAAATTGAGAAAACAAGTATATTTCAAGACATAAATTTACAAATTGAGTGATTTTTTTAATTTGCTATAATGTGATCTTGACTTTTTAAATTACAATTTTACCCTTAACTTTAAAATTGTCAAATCTCGTGAATTGTTGTTTGTAAATGTTCATATGTGAATGATTTTGAGTGAATAATCGTTTTGAATGATAATTAGTACATATAATGTGAATGATAAATAATAAATGTGAATGAATAATTTATGTCAATGGTGAGTTGTTAATGATCTCAATGAATGATCTATGTGAATGATTTTTTGTGAATGATTTTTGTGAATAATTTTGTGTGAATAATGTTAAATTTGTTATTTTAAGTACGAAAATCAAATTAAATTACCCAAAATTTAGTTATTACATCATAAACAGTTAATTGACAAATTATGTTTTAAAATGTATATAATACGTTAATTAACTCAATAATAAAATGATAATCATAAATAAAAATATTAAATTAATAAAAATCAAAATAGTTCCTTAATTTTGGAAAATATAATTAAATTTTGGAAATATCAAATTAACAATAATATATGATGATATAAACCATTAAAAATAAAAAGGATAATCATAAGGGAGAATTACAAAACTACACCATTTGAATTACATTTCACAAAACTACACCATTTCAAAATTACTTCACAAAACTACACCTAAACACTCAAAATTAAATCCAAATAAATCCTACCCACACAATCATACCCCCTTAATATTATACCCTAAACACTAAATAGCGAACTTAAATGAAATGATTTTAATTTTGGTAATTTTTAAAAGGGTAAATCGAGCTTTTAAAATTTTGAAAGGGTATAAATATGTGAAAAAATTAAATTAGGTGTAGTTTTGTGAATGAGAGGTTGAAAGGGTGTAGTTTTGTGAATTTTTCTAATCATAAACGAATAACAAAATAATAAATTAATAAAAAAATTATAAATTCTTTAATTTTAGAATATATAATTAAAATTTCCAAATATTAAATTAATAAATTTTAGGAAACATAATTGAAATTTCGAAATATTAAATTAATATCTAATATTTGATGATATAAACTATATAAAATAAAGGAGCTAATCATAATTTTTAAAAATTTATTATATTAATAAAAAATAAAAAATCATAAATTTCCTACAAATTCTCTCCACTTGACACGTAAGCAAAACTCCTTGCTATTTATTATATATGATATGATCATGTCATATTTTCAAAAATGGCCGCACCTAACATTTTCAGGTAGTATACACCATGTTTGATGGCAATGAACAGCCCAAACACATCCACATGCTATCTTGTAGACTGTAATTTAACAAGTCTAAAATATGTAATTAGGTACATTTTGCTTCTTTGGGATAGAGGATGAAATCTTATTTTTAGCAATATTTTTCATGTAACTAGTACTACTATTACACACGATGATCCATTTATTACACACGATAAAACAAACTTAGATGGTAATTAATATATAAAAAAAAACACATGTCTTTCTTTGGATCATCTTATGTTTTAATTTGTTTATTAAGCCTCTCATCTCTGTCCCAAAAGAACCTTAACAACCGTCTCAAAGTTCACAACCGAGGAACCATCTTTATGCTTTGTCGCTTCCTTCGACAAGCGCTTCCACTCCACAGCCTTATCTCTCATTTTCTTTCCTTTTTCGCCATCCATCAACTCTCTAATAACCGTCTCAATCTCTTCCCTTTTCACATCTCCTCCAATCTCCATCCCCACCTCCCAATCTTCACAACAAAACTTACAATTAGTTTGTTGGTCCGCGAAAAACGGCCAACAAACCATAGGAACTCCACCCGAAATACTTTCCAATATCGAGTTCCACCCACAATGCGTTAAAAACCCACCTATCGCCCCATGAGTAAGAACCTTTTCTTGAGGACACCAGCTTGCCAACATTCTCCTGTCAGCCGTCTCCGCTAAAAACTCCGGTGGAACCACCGCCTCCTCTCCCACTACTAAATCCGGTCGTATCACCCATAAAAACTCTTTCCCACTTCCGGCCAAACCCCAAGCAAACTCCTCGAATTGTTTCGCACTCATGACCGTTATGCTCCCAAAATTAACATAAACAACGCTATTTTGAGACTTAGTATCGAGCCAATCTAGACATTTTGTCTCTTCTTTCCATAAGTTTGCTCCGAGCCTACCAACTTCATTGCTTTCGTCTATCTCTTGGTTCGCCACGAGATGGAGCGGTCCAATCGAATAAACCGGAGGTAAAATGGATTGCATAGATTTGATGACATCATGTTCAAGATCATCGAATGTGTTTAGAATTATAGCGGAAGCACGTTTGGCTCTCTCGGCTTCGCGTAAGACGAAATTAAGCATAACATCATCAAGATTAGTGGTACGAATAAAGCTAGGAATGTCCTTAAGTTTCATATTCTTCAAGGAAGGTATCCAATCTATAGTTGTGTCCAAGTACTCCTTCGTGAAGTAACTCTCATCTGCCAAATCCATCGACATTAATTATTTAGATTAGTCATTGATCAATATCATTTAATAAATGTTAAACAGTACACAAAAGTTTGTGTATATACATAAATGGCCACATAAGTGTGACCTAATGCAGGACATTAACATTAAATTCAATCTCAACGCTTATTGGGTCATATTGATGTGTCGTTTATTTATTAAAACACGAATATAGATAGAATAGTTGTAATGCATTATTGTGAAGAATTGAATTAAAAAAAAAATTACCGTTAACCAAATCATTTATTATGTTGTCATAAAAAAAAATCATTTATTATCTTACATTCACAAGACGTGTTTTCTGCCCGAGGGATCTTTGTGATGGTGAAAGAGACGAATTTTTCTCCCAGGGATTTGACAACTCGCAAATAAGCCTCCATTCTTTCGTTTTTGGCGTCGAACTCTCCGCCGAATTGGTGGTTACGAGTTGTGAGTCGCGAAGGCATTGAGTTCTTTGACTCCGAGTTCGAGAGCCAACCGCATTCGGCGATTATAGCTTCGTATTCGCTTCGTTGTTAGAGGCTTTGAACGCGAGTCGGAATGATTGCTCGAGGACTTCGCCCTTTGGTGACCGCGGTGTTATGCCGATACCCGATCCGTGCTTGGCTAGATGATCCGTCGGCATGTAAGGTCCACGTGTTCTTCTCTTCGGCGATTGTCATCTCTGGGGGTAGCTCGATGAGGAAATCGGCGAGGACTTGAGATTTTGCGCTCGTTCGCGGCTTGTACTCTATATCGTACTCACTTAGTTCTACCGCCCATTTGGTAATGCGACCTGACTGGCTTGGACTATGCAGGATAGTTCGCAGTGGTTGGTTCGTCAGGACGACAATCGAATGAGGCCGGAAATAGGGTCGGAGCTTTCTTGCGATGAGACGACCGCGAGTGCTAACTTTTCCGGGGTCGGATACACGCTTCTCGCTCCGTCTAAGGCCTTGCTCGTGTAGAATATCGGTCGCTGGTTGCCGCGGTCTTCCTTGACTAGCACGCTGCTTACCGCTGATGTTGAGATGGCGATATACAGGTAGAGGGTTTCCTGTTCGACGGGTTTTGCGAGGATCGACGAAGTTGAAAGATATTCTTTGAGCTGTGCGAACGCCTCTTCGCATTTATTATCCCATTCGAAGCGTTTGTTGCCCTTGAGGAGTTGGTAGAAGGGCAGACATTTGTCCGACGACCTTGATATGAAGCGGTTCAGCGCGGCGATGCGTCCAGTCAGTCTCTGGACTTCCCTTGTTGTTCGGGGCGAAGGGAGATCCTTTATCGCTGAGATCTGCTTTGGATTTGCCTCGATGCCTCGCTGGGTGACGATATACCCCAAGAATTCTCCTGATGTGACGCCGAACGTACACTTCGTCGGGTTCAGCTTCATCCCGTATTGGTTAAGCGTTGCGAAGCAGGTTTCGAGATGATTGACGTGGTCCTTTGCCACCAACGATTTGACCGGCATATCGTCTATGTAGACTTCCATCGTATCGCCCACCGGTCGGCGAACATCCGATTAACGAGCCGTTGGTAGGTTGCCCGGCGTTCTTCGGACCGAAAGGCATGACTTTGTAGCGATAGGTGCCTCGGTCGGTTATGAACGAAGTCTTTTCCCGGTCTTCCGCGTGCATCATTATTTGATTATACCACGAGAAGGCGTCCATGAAGGACGGTAGTTCGTTTCGGCGGTTGCCTCCACTATTCGATCTATGTGCGGCGAGAGGATAGCTATCCTTCGGGCATGCCTTGTTGAGGTCGGTGAAATCGACGCAGACTCGCCACTTCCCGTTCTTTTTCTTTACCACGACCGGGTTCGCTAGCCAGTCGGGATATCTTACCTCGTCAATCGACCGGCTCCTATGAGACGTTCGACTTCTTCGTTAACCGCTTGGGCGCGTTCGGGTCCCAACTTTCTTCTCTTTTGTTTGATCGGTCTGAAAGTCGGGTCTACGTTGAGTTCGTGACAGGTAATGCTCGGATCGATCCCCGACATATCTTCTGTGCACCATGCGAAGGTTTTGCAGTTGCGTTTGAGGAAGTCTAACAGCTCGTTCTGCAGAGCCGGTTCTAGGTCGGCGCCAACTCCGACGCACCGAGTGATGTCGCTGAGATCGATGTTGACTTGTACGATTTTATCGAGCTTTGGGGCTTCCTCGCTGGTCACTTCGTCGTATTGCGTTTTCGCGCTTCCTGGCTTTGTGATTTCGACCGTGTGGATCCGAACCTCTTCGTTCAATGCTTTGAATCGATAGGCTTCGGCGTTTGCCTCCTCGTCATGGATGATTGCACATGACTTCCTTATCTTTAGTTCGGCGATGAAACGACTTCTCGCCACGCGTTGATCTCCGCGTATCGTCTGAGTTCCGCTCGGACTTGGGAACTTTAGACATTGGTGGTATGTGGACGGGATAGCTTCCATGGCGTGGATCCATGGTGTTCCCATGATGGCGTTATAGATCGCCGGTGTATCTATGACGTCGAACTTTACCAGTTTTGTGACGCCTCCGATGTGTACTGGGAGTTTGATGGTTCCCAGGGACATGGTGGTTTCTCCGTTGAAAGCCGTCAAAGGCTTTCGGTTCGGTTTGATGGTGTACTCCTTGAGCTCCATCCTTTGCAGCGTACTTGTGAAATATGAGGTCGACCGAGGCTGCCGGTGTCGACCATGACCTTCGCTACTTCGCAATCCGCGATCAGTAGTTCGACAACTAATGGGTCATTGTGGGGAAAGGCCACGCCGAGTTATCACGTTCGCCGAACGTAATTTCTTTGATGGGGCGGTCGGCGACATCGCCGGTGCCGGCCCATTTAACCGCGGCGATCGTTTCACGCTGGGACCTTTTGATCGAACGTACCGAATCGTTGCAATCGACGAGGCCCCCCATGATCATGCCGATCTTCTTGCGCGCTACTTTCGGTGGGCCGGGTAGTTCTTCTCGCTCCCTTTTGTCATACGACTCTGGGGCTCGCTCCTGATCACGTTCGGACTCAGGCCGAATGTATGTGTAGTTGGCTCGTCTTTCTTCCGAGGTCGGCAGTCTGACGTTTCCGTTGCCGTATTCCCGCAGGAGGAGGCTTTGAAGATATCTGCATTCCGCCGTTGAATGCCCATCTTGCTTGTGGAAATCGCAATGTTTGTTCGTGTCGCGATTGTTGGGTCGTCCGTTGTTCGGATAGTTGTTCTGATATCCTGAACCGCCTGTCGATCGATTATGTTCTGGGCGAGATACGTTGTTGATTGCTTGCCTTTCGAACTCTTCGTCGTCAATCAGATGGATTCGGGTGTTTTTGCTCTTGTACTCCGCGTCGTAATGTTGTCGCGGTTCGCGGTGCTCCTCCTTCACCCTCTCCTTATCCTTTGAGCGTGTTTTGAGGGACGCATGCTTCTTGGTCAAAGCGGCTTTCTCTTCTTCCGTTTGATGTACGCGGTTGCCTTGTGTAACGCATCTTCTAAAGCCCTTGGTTCGTTCGTCGTGAGTTCGTCGCGGAACTGTGACTCGAACCATAGCCCGTTGCGGAGAGCTTGGATGGCTACGTCGTCTGGTACCTTGATTTTGGAGGCGATCTCCTTGAACCTTTCGACGTACTTCCTCGAGGTTTCTCCTTCTCCCCGGGTCATGCCCCATAGATCGGCGATCGACTTTTCCTTGTGAATATACATGGAATAGTGCTTCAGGAACACGGTCTGGAGCTGATGGAAGTTGCCGATCGAATTAGGGGCCAGTCTATTGAACCATCTTTGTGCCGCTCCTGTCAAGTTCTCGACGAACGGTGACGGTATCTGCATCTCGCGGCTCGGGAGCGATCTCGGGCTCGCCCATCGATATTGTGAATGCCGTTACGTGCCGGACCGGATCCGTCGTCCCGTTATACTTAGGGATGGTGATTTTTCCGGGATGCGGGATATAAAACCGAGTGATGTCCGTCGTGAAGGGGACGCTCTGTGCTTCTCGTAACACGCGTCCGATCTCGGGTGCTGCGCTGATTGCTTCATGAACTCGAGAGCTCATATCATTCATTTCTTGCCTCATTCGCTCGAACTCATAGTCTCTGGCGGTTGGTGTTGCTTGGGTGTTGTATGCCCCGACATCGTTTATCGTTCGCGGAGATGATGATGATTCGGTTATCTTGTTGATATCCGCTCGGACCGAGAAAAATTCCTCGCGGCGGTTGGATGTGCGAATGGTGGGGTTCCGTAAACCGTTGTTGGGTTATGGGCTCCGTAGAGAAGTCCGAACGGGCCGGCGCTCATGGGAGGCGGGATTTCACGACCGTCGGTTCGCATTGGCTGCGAATTTTCCCCGATAAGGTTTCGCTGTACGCCGGAGTTAGTTCGTTGATTGTTTGTTGTACCCGCGGCCCTTGCGTGGTGAGCGCTTCGAACCTCGCGTTCGTCGATTGGGCGAGATAGTCTACCTTGCTGACCAAGCTTGCGAGGAGTTCGATTATGCTCGGTTGAGCGACTTCGGCACGATGGGCGATTGCGGTTGTCTGTGGCGAGACGTTGGCCATGTCGTTCGTGACTCTGGACTCGGGAGTCCGATTGTTCGTGCGAACTAGGGGTGTTTCTTGTACTTCAGCACCTTCGGGATGGGTCATCGGCGGGCGTACATTTGCTTGGACCGGAGGTGTGGCTCGGGGACCCGATTCGGGAATAGTCGGTGGGAGTTCCATCGTTGGAATCGTCCGTTCGGTTGCGAGAGCCTCTGTGAACGATAGGAATGTGTGCTTGATTGTCTTGTTGGTTCGCCATTGAATGTAGTTAAGCGATTGGTTTTAGCTCCGGGATGCTGTTGAGTTGTCGTTAGCGTAAGAGATTTTCCTGATGGCCCCACGGTGGGCGCCAAATGTTGTAGGGGTAAAACGGTTAAGTATAATGTTCGGAATAAAGAGGATAGATCGTTCGTAATTATGTAATAAAAATGGTTCGGAGTTTGTATGTGAAAAGGGGGTCGGAATTCTCGTTATGACAACTATGGTTCGGAGTGATGGTTCGCTAGAGATAGCGAACGCTTTTATAAATGCTAAAGATAGCGAACAATAAGTGGGCAAAGATGCCGAACGAATATGGCGGAGATGCCGAGACGGAATATAGGCGAGAGATGCGAGAGACGGAATATGGCGGGGATGCGAACGAAATATGGGCGAGAGGTGCGAACGTAAATACGGTTCAAAGATATCGAACTAAAAGATAGTAGATTATAATTCTTTGTTTCTCTCTGTCGATTTCTCTCTAGAATGCGGATCCTTCTTTCGAGCGGGATCTCTCTTATTTATAGTAAGCGCTCCCCTTTTGACGGTATTCCTCGGGCGCACGATCGTCATACCGCGGAACGATACTAAGTCGTAGGGTGGTTCGGTTCGGCGCCTCAAAATGCACTCGTCGAATTGTCGTCCGCGCTCATAAATGCTTTGTCGACTTCCGTTCGACGCGGCGGAAGCGTTCGTCGGGCGTGACGTGGCGTCGCTCCTCTCTAACGGGCCGATTCCAAATGGGCCGTAAGTCGTGAAACTGCGGTGACGGCTTAAATGGGGTCAGTCGTGTTGGGCGCCCACCCATAACAACATGGCATTGTAATTTCATGATATCACAAGTACTAGATTTTAATAAAAAAGAATTAAAATCATATTTCCAATGGATTTTGATTGGATTTAAAATCTATTAAAATTCATATTGAATAACACCCCCAAACCGGATCCGTCTAAACTCTAAAATATTCTTAAAGATCTATTTAAAAATATTGCTAAATCTAAAATAAGAACCAGACTTTGTGGTATTTCTAGTATCATTCTATTATTAGATCAAATGAGATTCCGGATCCATATATATATATTTTTTATCAATATGCTATTAAACCATATAGTACCGACTTTTATGATATTTCTAGTAATTTAATCGTTGTAAGAATACATACCTTTAAATGGACATAAATCCATTTCGACAAAGAGATGAAAATGTAGATAAGCCATAAAGGCACATGCACTAGGTGTCCAAAATAGAACCTCCGGGACACCTAGCTCCTCGGCAGCATCAAGTGTAAAGCTCATAACACCGTCGGATACGATACAACTCACTGGTGGGACATCTCCACCATCGTTGATCCGCCGGAGAAGGTCTTTAAAAGGATCCAAACAACTTTTCACGGTGGACTCGCAAAGGGCGGTGATGTCCTGCGTGACATCCACCTCTGACTCCGGTAGACCATCGGGGATAGTCTCGAACCGGAACGTAGGAAGACCGTCTAGGGAATTTGGCCCACGTGACCGGAGTAGACGGTTGTGGTTGTAGACGGTGTTGACAAAAGTGACGTGGAAGCCTCTTACGTGGAGGAGTTTAGCCACTTTCATCATTGGATTGATGTGGCCTTGAGCCGGATAAGGCACGCAAACTACGTGTGGTTTTGTTTCGGTAGAAACGGCATGCAATCCCATTTTAATGATTTCTCTCGTTTGCTAGGACAAATGTGAGTTTCTAGTGTGAGTTTTTCGTTGGCTTAAGCTTTGAATTAATATGACCTTTTTATAGGAAAAAAAAGCGAGACTATTGTGTTTCTAATACGTGACAAATATCACTCACGTGCGAATGTGCGAATATGTTCATCTTATCTTCGAGATGGGCGTATTGGGCTTATTGCGAAGAAAACAAAAGTTATATTTGTTATGAATGGATTTCGCCCCAAAACAAAAAAAGATTTGTTATGAATGGACCTAATCATAAAGGGATTAGTACAATAGAATATAAACTAGGTAAGTACCCGAAAAAAGGATATTCATAAATAATATTAAGTTATATTATGAAAGACCATGAATTGATCAATATCAGACTAAACATTTAATCCGAGATTCGAAACCAGAAACCGAATCGACCTGAAAAATCCGGTTTGGTCTGGTTTTTCGGTTTTCATATTATCCTATCGGGTTTTAATATTATCTAACTCGGGTTTCCATTATAATCCGAACCGACCTGGGTCCGAATTGTACTCGAATAGACTCGAAGATATACGTATGTATATATTTTTGATAATGTAATTTGGATTTTTGTAGGCTGTTTCAATTTTTTGTGGGTTATATGAATAAGTCGAACCAAAACTCGAACTGAACCTGAATTACCCGAAATAAGACTGAAAGTTCTTATCAAAAATATGTAAAACCTGAAAATTCGAACCAAAAATCAAAAAACCCGAATCAGGTTAGGTTTTGTTAAATATATGAAACTCGACCTGAACCCGAATAGATTTGAACCGAACATAACTGTATTTCTAAATAACCCGAACGGGTCCTATATCCTGTAACCCGAAAAAATCGAACTCGAATGAGCCTGACCTGAAAACCGAATGCCCAAACTCCAATCCACTAATAAAAGTTTCCGATACCCGTTGGCAATTGATAAGGCATGCATGTATAAAAGACCATTATTGAAAGCCGAAATAACTAATCAAACTTTGCAAGCTTATTCAAAGAAAAAGACTCGCATTATGCATACCCCGATAAATGAAGGCGCGATCCATTTACCGAAATTCTCAGACCCATTAGACGAAGGTCCGTTTTAATGATTTTGTATGTGATAAAGTCTTATTTAATTAGAAGATTTCTTATTTTGTTTCTTATTTATTTCAATGTGGGAGAAATTTAATTCTTAAAAGTTTTATATGTGGGCCTGAATTCGTTGGGCCTGAAATATAATTTATAGAATATCGTCAAACAAAAATTATTAAAAATATAAGGACTAAAACGCAAAAAAATAAAAAAATATCATAAAAGTTCTCACGTCGCGACACGTAGGCGTTTTGTCTTCTCTTTTAATAGTATAAATAGGGAGAATCACAAAACTACATCATTTGAATTACATTTCACAAAACTACACCATTTCAAAATTACTTCACAAAATTACACCTAAACACTCAAAATTAAATCCAAATAAACTCTACCAACACAATCCTACCCCCTTAATACTATACCATAAACACTAATTGGCGAACCTAAATGAAAATATTTTAATTTTGATAATTTTTAAAAGGGTAAATCAAGCTTTTAAAATTTTGAAAGGATGTAAATTTGTGAAAATATTGAATTAGGTATAGTTTTATGAAGGGAGGGTTGAAAGACTATAGTTTTGTGAATTTCTACTATAAATATGGTTGAGTTATTTGATGTCTAATTTATTTTGTAGTGTGCTAAAATATATGAAATCTAACGAAATTGACATTGTTAAACGAGAGGGTTCATTTAAGTATTAAACTTTATATCTATAGAAACCAAACTTTAGGTTTTCAATAAATATGATACATGTGGTCACGTGGAAAGTATGTCTACCAGACTGCCAACAAAACATTCTTATATTGAGAACTGGACTTGATTAAGCGAAAAGTATACTTGTAATCCTAATTATACAAAACGATTACATTTTTAAAAATTAGGCAAAACGGTTAATTTTTCTTCAATGTATAAAATTCAAGTTTGGCTTTCTTTGCGTCTCTTTTTTAAATTTGGAAAATATTCAAATTACGTATATATTTTTGCTTTTTTTTGTTTGACCATCTTTTTTGTTATTAAATTTCATGGACCAGACATCAAATCATGTTAATGAAGTAACGTATGTGCTCGAAACATCACATTATTTTCCCCTCTCATGTAGAACCACATATAAAACGTAAAATAAGCCCATGATTAATAAAGTATTAACTATGACAAAGAAAGTTGATAATTAATTGGCGTAGAGAACGTACGAACCACTTGCCTAGATTTTCATTTATATTTTAGCTTTGATTGTTTCGCCGAATCTACCAAATTTTGTAACTACCTATTAGGTTTTGTCTTTGTACGGTATAATTCGGGGAAACTAAGATTTTGTTGCTATTCAAATGAGTAATTACTCAATGTTTGTCTTTGTTAATTTATATGCCTTCGCAGTTATAAATTTTTCACTATTCGTTTTTTTTTCAATTTTCAGTTTATAATAATTAAAGAAGATTTCATCATAATCAAAAATTCCACAAAAAGGGAAAAACTCAAGTACATTCTTAAACATAAACCAAATTTGGATAACAATTTGATATGTATAGATTTGATCTCAAAGCCAGGGTTGTGCATTTTTTGACCTAAAACGTTATATATTATCTTTTTATTTGGCCGAATAAAAACAAAGTACTTTGTTTTTAGTCAGAATCAAACCCATGTTGATTGTAGTCAGAATCAAACCCATGTTGATTGATAATTGATATCATAACCTCACGTTAAATTTCTGTAACGTGTCTTTTTTTAGTTGAAATCAAATAAAATATATAAAACAAAAAAAAACCAAACTTTAAAGTCAGTAAACACGTCCTACACGTTCATGCTTGTGAATCAATTTCAGGTATATGCATGAAGTTCCTCAGCAGAGTGGATCTTAATATGGGCTTCTTCATGGCCCATTATCAAATAAGCCCTTCCTTCTTTTATCTGGATGTAACCCAAAAAAAAAGCCCTTTTCACCAAATATTCTAACGGATGTAATAAGCACATAACCACCATTACCAAAGTCAACACACCTAACATAAAAAACACATATTAATTTAATATTATTTTCTAGTCTTCATCATTTTGGTTCAATCTTTATCGTTTTTTTTGTGTTGATTTTTTTATCCGCCAATATTTCTTCTATGTAAATATTTTTTCAAAAAACAAATAGTGGTTATAAAAAAATAACATTTACACTATTTTAAAAAACTTATTTGAATCATTGTTCCTATGGTTAGCCAATGAACTACTAACTTATGGTTCCCGACAACATTTAAAAGAACAAGACTTCGTGGAATATAAACGAATATGCTTTTTGACAAAAAAAAAACGAATATGCTTTCATTTCACTCCATTTTTTGAAGTCAGCATAACACGTTTTTACTATAACTAAAATCTATTACTCTCTCCGCTTTTTAGATATAATAAATAAACGTATAAAAATATATTATTTTTTGTGATTTATAATTTCCAACAACTCTAAATCAATAATGTTTAGTTATTTTTCTTGAATTCTATAATTTATCATTAAAAATTGTATATAAAAAGTGAAAAAATCCTTCTTTTTTAAACAAAATATTTTCAACAAAAACCCTATATTAAAAAACGGAGGGAGTATATAATAGCACAATACTCTTTCAATCTAAGGCATCCACATCATCATCAAAAATAATTAAGACAATTCAATTAAAAATTCATTTAATAAAATTCATTCAATATTAATAAAACAAATAAAAAAAATTCAATATAATATTTAACACTAATAAAAACATGTATATCAACTTTTTAAAATGAAATATATTATATAATAGCACAATACTCTCTCAATCTAAGACATCCACATCATCATCAAAAATAATTAAGACAATTCAATTAAACATTCATTTAATAAAACTCATTCAATATTAATAAAACAAAAAAAAAAAAATTCAATATAATATTTAACACTAATAAAAACATGTATATCAACTTTCTAAAAAGAAAATATATAAAATTTGTTTCTCTCTTATACTATTTTTCGGAATATATTACATATGTTCCATTATGTAAAATTTTCTATCTAAAAGCACAAAGTTTAAAAGTTATAAATGATGTACTATTTTAACATTTATTCAAAACAATTAAAAATTAAGACTACATAATATTATTGGTCATAGTATAGTTAATAAATAAAAAAACATGGATAAAAACTTGTGAAAATCAAATAAAATGAAACAAATCAAAAGACCCGAAATATCTAACAAAATGGGTTAGAGAGGGAATAATTTTTTTAAAAAAATAATATAAATTTATAACTAAATTTGGGATGGAAATACTCCTTATATATACATACTTTCTAAATTCAAATGTTAATACCAAATATATGAAATAAACTTAAAATATCCACCGAGAAAACAAAACCTCATACAAAATAAACAATTACATATACAAATAATCCAATAACGTTACAAAGAAAATAAAACAAAATATGATCCAAATTAATTGACGTGTTAAGATCTTTACATAAAACAAAAGTAAATAACATGCATGCATACAATTAAAATTAGACAAGCTGAATAAGTACACAACAACAATTTTCTTTACATATTGATATTTCATCGGTTTGATAATAAACTAAAACATCCAAAGATAAGTTGTTTGTAAACAAAATCATTTTCATTAACTTGGTAAAATATAAAATAGATGGAAAATATATAAAGTTTAACCATATACCTATTACAAAAATAAAAAACTTCATAAAACAAACAAAAATCTTCGTAAACTCAATGTAAAATTATTTAAAATTACTATAAAAAATAGTAAATATTCCGCGCAACGCGCGGATTCTTTCCTAGTTAATTTAAAAGGACATGTCCATTTTACGTGGACCTTGGTCTTATTATGCAGCAAGATCACATGTTTTTTTAAGGAGACGGGAAAGTTCTGTCTTCACTCTTCAGTTATTACAAATATAAAAGCATCACTAGTAAAAAAACATATAAATGCAAAAACAAAAAACGTGTAAATGCGTATGAACACGATTGGATATAGTAATTTCGGAGAAAAAAATAAATCTAAACCACAAGAGTTTGGTAAACATTAACATGTCTTAATTGAGAAAAAATGAAATGGTAATCAATTACAATTAACAATAAATAAATTATATCAAAAGTGGGAGTTGGCGAGGTAGAATGGTGGCGCTCTTCACGACGAGTGTTAGGTGAGAGATTAAGCTTTTGTGATAATTAGAGATTAATAATCTTTACCTAGTCTCATTTGATATCTATTCATTCTTTATCAATCACTTTATGCACATATGTATATATATAATATATATGTATATTACTTGGTATATTTGGTATTTTTTCAATTTTTCAACTCAACGTTTGACTACAAATACACCTTAAAAAATATTATATAACCTTGTATATTAAAGACCATCTTTTATAAAGAAAATCATTCAATCTTGACCACCTAAATACAATATTAAATTCTCACCTAAACTACCCAAACCCATTTTTCTAAACCAACTTCATTTCCGGTTTATAACAAGACGACAGACACGTAAACCGGTTTCTCGTTTGAAATTGACTTTCACCGAAATTGACCAAAATACCCTTGTAAGGGATTCACCTACCGCAAACGCAAAAAAAGCTACACACCAAACACAACCACTTGGGTTATAAAAACCCTTAGATTCTCTTCCAATCTCTTCTCAGGTTTCGCCTTTAACAATTCACACACATTTGTCGAAATCTCAGAACCAACAATGGCTCTCATGAACGGATCCATCAATCTACAATCGTCGATATACAACCACCGTCAAACAACCCTCTCCTCCGCCGTGCCAAGACACACTTCCCTCCGGATCTCCGCCGTACAAACCGACCCAAAATCAACAGCGGCGGCGGCGGCGACGACGGCGACGAAACCGATCGGAGTTAATGTAGGCAAATCTAAATGGGCACCGGAGAGCTGGAAGGCGAAGACGGCGTTGCAGCAGCCGGAGTATCCCGATCTAGCCGAGCTCGAAGCCGTTCTCGCCACGATCGAAGCTTTTCCTCCGATTGTGTTCGCCGGGGAAGCTAGATTGCTCGAAGAGAGGTTAGGGCAAGCAGCGAAAGGCGAAGCTTTTCTATTACAAGGAGGAGATTGTGCAGAGAGCTTCAAAGAGTTCAACGCCAACAACATCAGAGACACGTTCAGGATCATTCTTCAGATGGGTGCCGTCTTAATGTTCGGTGGTCAAGTCCCTGTCGTTAAGGTAACAAACAAACACATCTATTTCTCCGACAAAGATCGAATCTTTATGTGATGGGTTATTGTAAAGTTTTGTCCTTTTTGTGTGTTTTGTGATGAAGGTTGGGAGAATGGCGGGTCAATTCGCAAAGCCGAGATCTGATTCGTTTGAAGTGAAAGACGGTGTGAAGTTGCCGAGTTACAGAGGAGATAACATCAATGGAGATGCTTTCGATTCGAAATCGAGGATTCCTGATCCACAAAGGATGATCAGGGCTTATTGCCAATCTGCAGCTACTTTGAATCTGTTGAGAGCTTTTGCTACTGGTGGTTATGCTGCTATGCAGAGAGTTACTCAATGGAATCTTGATTTCACCGAAAAAAGTGAACAGGGAGACAGGTATGATGATAGATAGTTATAACCAAAAATGAGTTTTCGACATTAGGAAAGTAAGATGCTTTATTGTTTGTGGTACTTTGGTCTAGTAGATGCATATAGTTAGTGAAATTTTTTTAACCTTTTATTAGCAGCTGATTTAGTCTAATTGTGTAGTGTTGAACTCTTAGGTTAGTAATACTTGACTGTTTTTTGTGGCGTTTGTGTTTCTATGTAATGATACTCTAATTATTCTTAACATGTAAACGCAAATGCCAAGAAACATTCATGCCTAATTTTGGGTACCTTCCTGTTTATTTGTTTTTCTTGTACATATTACTGTCTATATCATCTTTTATTACTTGTGTTGGCTTGTTTTGTTGCGATGTTCCCTTTTTGTATACCTACTTTATTTGGTATCAATCGGTTAGGTCTAGTATACGAACCTATTGATACGAAAAGAGTTTAATTGTTTCCCTTTTCGGAAGCTAATAAACCTAACAATTGTTCGGTACAATCTGTTTCTTCTTTTTGAGTGAATTTAAGACATTTCCTTTATTCCTCTACATTTTAGGGTATGCGTGTTCTAAAAGTCGTTATTTTTTTGTTTGGCAGGTACCGAGAACTAGCTCACCGCGTTGACGAGGCTCTAGGTTTCATGCACGCCGCTGGACTAACGCTCGACCATCCCATAATGCAAACAACCGACTTCTGGACTTCTCATGAATGTTTGCTATTGCCTTACGAACAATCGCTAACAAGGCTAGACTCGACCTCTGGTCTCTACTACGATTGTTCCGCTCACATGATCTGGGTCGGTGAGCGTACAAGACAGCTCGATGGAGCACACGTAGAGTTCTTAAGAGGCGTTGCTAACCCTCTTGGGATCAAGGTGAGTGATAAGATGGATCCTAAGGAGCTAGTGAAGCTTATCGAGATCTTGAATGCTGATAATAAGCCTGGAAGGATCACTATTATCACAAGAATGGGAGCTGAGAATATGAGAGTTAAGCTTCCTAATTTGATCAGAGCCGTGCGACGGGCCGGGCAGATTGTGACTTGGGTTAGTGATCCGATGCACGGAAACACCATTAAGGCTCCTTGTGGTCTCAAGACTCGTCCTTTTGACTCCATCTTGGTACATTCCTACACTAACTTTCCTTATTGATTTATAAAATGTTTTTTGACTAATTAGGATATTTTGATCGATGCTAATACATAAGAATAATTTAGTATTTTAAACAAACTACTTTAGTAAAATATTAGTAAGAATTGTGTGTGTTAGTAGGTGAGATAGCGAAAGATGACCAAAAAAACCAGACTTTGTGTTAGGTGGTCCTTAAAAGAAAATATTAACAATAAAGCACTAGTCTTTAATCAATTTGCTACATCCATTTTTAGTATTTTAATCTAATAAAAGTTGTTTTTTGGTAAATTGTATGATATTTTATTAGGCTGAAGTAAGAGCGTTTTTCGACGTGCACGAGCAAGAAGGGAGCCACCCAGGAGGTGTTCACCTAGAGATGACCGGTCAGAACGTGACCGAATGCATCGGTGGCTCACGCACGGTCACGTTCGATGACTTGGGCTCTCGTTACCATACTCACTGTGATCCTAGGCTTAACGCCTCGCAGTCTCTCGAGCTCTCTTTCATCATCGCTGAACGCCTTAGAAAGAGACGCATCAAGTCCCAACAAGCTTTCTCCATCTAAACAAAACAAACAAACATATGCTATAATTAATAATATAAATGTTATTCGTGTGTGGAACTATATACAATCTTGTTTTATCTTTGATTCCAAATCTTGGGTCAATATAACTCTTTTTTTTTAAGGTTCTGTTTTTAATATTGTCAGTGAGTATTTGTTTCCGTTATAATAAAATCTTCGACGGTTGGATTTTATATATGTTGTGGATAGTTTTGTTATATGTTTTTTTATAATGTTGGAGAATAAATAAATATGACACACTTGGTGAAAAATCCTACAAAAGCATGTTTTTTTTTCTTGTTTGAAAGGAAAGTATGTTTATAGTTGACTACTAACGACCGGTTATGGAATGAATGATCTCTTAAGAAAATAAAATATACTCCAAATTTAAAAGTCTCTTGTACTCATAAAAGACACAAAAGCATGCATATAAGAAAAGCAAAATAAAAGATGACAAAAAAAGACAGCCAAGAAACACCAAACGATAGAAAAATGCAAAATCCTAATGCAAATTTCTCATAAGACCAGTTGTAGGGGAAGAGAGACACCCTGTCTGATTTTGAGAAAGTAGAACAACAGGTGAATCCAGCAGCAGCTCATATTGATCGTCACCGGACGGTACATTCGTCGTCGTCGGAGATGAAGGTAGGTTGTACAAAGATTGTAAAAAGTTATGATAAAGAGGCCATTCTTCACTCCATGTTGGTATGGTCCCAAAACCTGGTGGTGGAATGTTCACATCCAGTACTCTACGAGGATCTGATGTCATAATGTTTTTCAATATATTAATTTGGTTTGGTTATAAAAAAAATTAAAATTAGGCAAATTAAATCTTGTATGATAACCTGAGGGTAGAGCATCCGGAAGCTGTGGTATATCGTTACGAAAAGTAGGCATGGTTTGAATAATAGGCGGTGAAGTCGCGAGAGGAGCTGCTGGCGGTTGAATGTTCTTAGATCGTTCATTGGTTCGATAAGCTGGCAGGTTTAGGACTTTGGGCGGTGGAATGTCCTCAGGTGGTAGATTGACCGGAGAAGCAGGTGGCGTGTCTAGGAGGATCACGGGCGGTGGAATATTCTGAGATGGTAGATTTGTCCGAGAAGCCGTCCGGTCTAGGATCACAAGCGGTGGAAGGTTCCTAGATCGTAGCTTGGCTCGAGAAGCTGGCCAGTTTAGGACCTTGGGCGGTGGAACGTCCTCAGGGCGTATATTGATCCGTTGATCGGGCCAATTTAAGATCACAGGCGATGAAGTCACTGGAACGGGCGGTGCAATGTTTTCGGATCGTATATTGATCTGAGAAGCGGATTGGTCTACGATCACGGGCCATGGTGTCACGGGAACGGGTGGCGGAATGTTCTCGGATCGTATATTGATCTGAGAAGCGGGTTGATCTATGATCACAGGCCATGGAGTCACGGGAACGGGCGGCAGAATGTTCTCGGATCGTATATTGATCTGAGAAGCGGACCGGTCTAAGATCTCGGGTGGTGAAGTTGCGGGAACTGGTGGTTGGTCCTCGGTGGTAGATACTAGCGGAGGGTGCAACGGAGACCATGCAGAGAAAGGATCTTGGTTCAAATCATCATCGTCATCCATCAACCATTTCTCAAAGTTCTGCATAAACGCAGCGGCCGAAGCTTCCGTCGACTCTTGTCCTCTAGTTGAAGGTGGCAGAAGCGTTGGTGGCGTTGGTGGCGGTGGAGGCGGTTGCAAAGGTGGTGATGTACACAACGGTAGAGAATATGGTAACGGATTCGACGACGATGATGGACCCGGTGGTAGTGAATACGGTGGAGGAAGCGTTGGTGCTGATGGGCGCATCGGCAGAGAAGACGGTAACATAACGGACGATGGGCGCAACGGTAGAGAAGACAGCAAAGGAAGCGTTGGTGGCAATGTAAGCGGCGGCAGAGAAGACGGTAATGGAAGACGCGGTGGGGATGGTGGTGGTGGAGGCGACGTTGACAAAGGCTCATGAGAAGGTGGAGGTGGAGGGATGGGTAACACAGGCGTTGTGGAGGTGGTCACAAGGTTGTCCCTCCAATTCGATGAGTACCCAAAAGGTAATAAACGAGAGTCATTTACCATGGTTCGTTGAGGAAGGCTAACATGAGCCGGTGGTGGCATAAGACCGGGTGCATTCACAAGAGGAGCGTCATTTACCATGGTTCGTTGAGGAAGGCTAACATGAGCCGGTGGTGGCATAAGACCGAGTGCATTCACAAGAGGAGCGTCATTTACAATGGTTTGTTGAGGAAGGCTAACGTGAGCCGGTGGTGGCCTAGGACCGGGTGCATTCGAAAGAGGCGGGGCTCGAATCTCACCGGTGGTGAGTTTAAGAACCAAAGCCTTGAAACCGGCTTTGTTGGTTCTGTAGATCATACTGGACTGTTTCGGTGCCTGCATAGTATCGGCTCTAGCTTTTCTCAGCTGACGTTCGATTTCAGTCACTGACCAAACAGGAGGAGGTGGTGAAGGTGGTGGATTCATTGCTTTTTTTTTTTTACTTTTTTCTACTTTTTCTTTTGTGTTTTCACCTCGTGAAATTACTATGAGTTATATAATAATAAATGTTTTCGTATCTAAGCAGGGTGTCATTAATTAAACTCCCCAAAACATATGTGTGTATTTTTTTAATTAGTTGCCAAATTATGTTTTTCTGACTTTTTCTTCTTTTGTTTTAACGCAAGTTATTAAATTTTAAACTTTGGTAGAAATTTTATTTAAATTCAATGATTTTATAATCATATTATTCTTTTTAGTAGTTAAATACGTTACTAAAAGTAATATGTGCAATTCTAAATTTGACGTTGAATACCTTAATTACATTCCCAAAACAGACATGGTTTTGTGAATGTTGAATATGTTTGGCAAATGGAAACTATATTATGTTTTCTGTTTCGGTCTTGTATATAGAATGTATTGCCACTTAATTGTAAATGCAATACTTAATCTTTGGCATATCATTGACTAAAAACCACATTTCTTGATTTGACTTACTTGCTTAGTGCTTATATATATAAGTATATAACTATAGAAATGTTGAATACTATATACTTTTGGAAACAATTCCATTACTATTTTTATATATAAATGCAGAAATTAGTTATGAATTTTTTCATAGAGAGGTGTACAGTGGCGGAGCCAGGATTTGGATTCATCGGGGTTATAATAATTTTTTATTGCAATACTGTATAATTTTTTTCTGGTGAGGAAACTGTATAATTTTATTAGTAGTTAAAGATAATACAAAAGCAAAAAATTTAAAAGTATTCATGTGCTCTCAGTGGCGGAACTAGGATTTAAAATTTACATAGATCAATTTTTTTCTTTATATTGATAAGTTAAAAATAGTTTTTTTATAAGGGATTTTCTTGAATAATTGACACATATTTTCCTATTACGTCTTTACTTATACCTTTATGGTTTATCACGTTTATATTTTATCAATCATAATAACAATAATAAATGAGATTATAAAAGTCATTTTAAAAAACTTGTTAATTTGTGATTTTTTTCGGAAATCCTACATTAAAAACGGAGGGAGTATTAATTAAGATTTATTTGCTTTCATAAATTTATCTTTGTGTTAAAATTATTTATCATAAATGTTATTAGATTTGTATTTTTAATATTTAATTTGTTAGTGAATTTTAATTGAATTGAAATTAGTATGGTCAATAATTTAATTAGAGGAGGGTCAACCTAAAAATTAAATACACGCTAAACCAAATTTTAAAATTTCACCTCACTATAACATACCTCCGCCACTGGAGGTGTATGTATTTTGAATTTATGTAAATGTTAAGAAACACTTTATTTAGGAGAATAAAAAGTCCAAGTTGATAAAACTCACAAATAATTAAAACCCGCGCGATGCGCGGGTGTGGATATTCTATGAGTTATTCCGTAGCTGAAACCATATGACGTTATAAAAGATAACATATTTGTGAGGAATTGTGTAAATGGAGGTGTGCTAAACATGATAGTAGTTGTGTACGTGCTTGCTATATCGCAAAAAGGACACATGTGACGTTATAAAGTATAACATATATGTGAGCAACTGTGTGAATGGAGGTAAGCTGAACATGATAGCGGTTGTGTACGTGTTTTCTATACTTTTAAAGTCCTGTGTCATGACCTTTTTAACATAAAGCTTATGTTCCCGCTGACGTAACTGCATAGGTGGTTTAAAGTCATGGATAACTCAGCATATGTTGTGGACCATTTTTTCCGTTGTGTTCCAAATGTTTGATATTTCTCATTCTTGATTTTTAAATTTTTTTTTGATTATTTTCAAATTTTTCTCGGAAGTTTATTTAATATTTATTAATATTTTAAGTAAAAAAAAAAAGTTAACGGAAAGTTAACTTCCGTTAACTCAACACGGTAAAATGGTTAACATTCAAAAGTTTGCGTATTAAGTTGGAAGAAAAAACTAAATTGTGTATTGTTTTTGTCACTGAAAAAATTTTTGTGCTAAATTTGTTATTAGAATTAAAATAAATTTTCCCTAGAATATTGATCAAGACTACCAATAGTTTTTTGAGCAATAGACAAATCCAATACATTTAGAATTATTATACATTATAAATATAAGAATTTATATTTTTTAAAAACTAAATAAATGTAAAAATATTTAAATAACAGTCGTTGCTTATACCATTATTGTTATCAATAACATTTTTTATCACAATTTACTTATTTAGAATAATAACAACTTTTATAAGGAAAAATGAAAAATCTAGAGTCACCATCCACAATTAAATATCTTTTTCAAAGAGAATCTTAATTGGTCATGTATTTTATTATTATTAGGGGAAATTCTATTTTAATACACCAACTTAATTCTGATAACAAACTTAATACACACACTTATTTTATGTTAAGAAAAATACACAAATGCATTTTTTTGCCAACTTAATTACTCAAACTTTTGATATTTAACCATTTAACATCGCATAATTAACGGAAACTTAACTTACGTTAACTTTTTTTCTTTTAAATCAATAAAATTCAGAAAATATTAAAATTAATGAAAAACCCTTTAAAAATCCAGAAAAGTTTTAAAAATCTAAGAAAAAAGAAAAATTTTAATTTAACAATACTTATCAAAACTATATATTCAGTTAAAAAATTGGTAAAATTATAAAGAAAATTTACCAAATTCTTTAAATTTCATTGATTTTTTTATCGAATAAATTTTCAAATTGAATATTGATTTTTACTAAATATTGCTAAACTAAAATATCTAACAATGTTTATATTTTTTTTTTTTTAAATCTAATTTTTAAAGATATTTTCATTATATTTAACATTTTTCAGAATTTTATGGTTTTAAAAAAAATATTAATATTTTCTTTTTTAAAAATTAATAAAATGTTAACGGAAGTTAAGTTTCTGTTAACTATGTCGTTTTAAATGGTTAGCTATCAAAAAGTTTGAGTATTAAGTTGGCAAAAAAATGAATTGGTTTATTAAAATGGAATTTTCCCTTATTATTATTCAGATGTTAGCCTATTTCTGTCACATTTAATTTTGTAGTTGTTTTATACTGATATTTTGGGCAAATAAACTTAATAATTCTTCATGTAAATGCATTTACTAATTTCTTTCTTTATTTGATCTTCTAAAAACTAAATTATTACATAAATAATACATTTTCATAACATGAGAATTTAGTAATTTACACAAAGTGGAAAAAAATAATTAGATTCCCAAATCAAAGAAAATCAGAGAAAATCAGATTCGCCGCCTCCTCCTCCTCCTCCGCCTCGCCGTCTCCTTCTTATAAATAAACCGGAAACCATGTTCATCAAGCTCGTCTTCTTCTTCTTCTTTCTTCTCTGTCAAAATCTAAGCTCTTCATCTCAAGCTCTCGATTTCACCTAAAATGGCTTTCATCCTCCGACAAATATCTCACTTCAAGGCATAGCTACAGTCACACCCAACGGTCTCTTGAAGCTAACCAACACTTCGGTACAGAGAACCGGTTACGCCTTCTACACCGAACCGATCCTGTTCAAAAACTCACAAAACGGCACCGTTTAGACCTTCTCCACGACTTTCGTCTTCGCGATACATTCTCAGATCCCAACGCTAAGCGGCCATGGAATCGCCTTCGTCGTTGCTCCAACTCTCGGTCTACCTCACGCGTTTCCGAGCCAACGACACGAACCGCGTCTTCGCCGTCGAGTTCGACACGATCCAGAGCAACGAGTTCGGAGATCCGAACGATAACCACGTCGGAATCGATTTGAACGGCTTAAGATCGGCGAATCACTCGACGGCGGGGTATTGGAGCGACGGAGACCAGTTTAGGAATCTGAGCTTGATTAGCCGTGAGCTTATGCAGGTCTGGATCGATTACGACGGTGTTAGCCACCAAATCGAAGTTACGATGGCTCCGATAGATTCTTATAAGCCTAGGAAGCCTCTGGTTTCGTATGTGAGAGATCTATCTTCGATTCTTATGCAGGAACATTTCGTCGCCGGATGGAGTTTCCGGTTAAACCGAGAAGCACCGTTGCTATTGCTATCGAAGCTCCCTAAGCTTCCACGATTCGAGCTAAACGAATCTCAGAGTTCTACAAAATCGGTTTGCCTTTGATCGCTATCTCGCTGATCATCTTTGTGATCTTCCTCGCGATCTACATATCGAGGAGGAAGAAGAAGTTCGAGGAATTAATGGTTTTGTGACATGAAAGAGGAGAGAGAATATAGAGCGAAAGCTGAAGATGCTGACGTGTCAGCACATGGAGAGAAGTAGCTTAACTTTTATAGTATAGATTGCTTTTAACTTTGTCTCATTCCACCTACTAGAGATACGTTTTGCACATGACGTTTGTAATATCCTAACGATTCATTTCTTAAATGAACCACAAAATATACAAAAATAAAGTTAGTTATATATAGGCCATTGGCTCCATCCCATATAGAGACAAGCTTTACCTAACACTCCACAAAACTACTTAATTAGTCACACAACATAAAGACAAAATTATAAGAAGACTTTCTCATTTTCCTCTCAAAATCATTGTTCATAATAAATCCACCATATATGGACAAGGCATCATCGATCTCAAGCAATGAAGGAAAGCCGATCCGATGCAAAGCAGCAATATGTAGAAAAGCAGGAGAAGCATTGGTGATAGAAGAGATACAAGTTGATCCACCTCTAGCCTACGAAGTTAGGATAAAGATCTTATGCACTTCTCTTTGTCACACTGATGTTTCTTTCTGGAAACGAGAAAGTGTAAGTTTTACCAACACAACACTAGATCAACATATGTTTTTTTAATTACATTGCAAATAATCTTAGACATAAACTATCACTTAAAACTTGAGTTTTACTAACATTTTTGACTTTTCCAGGGACCGCTTGCTAGGTTTCCTAGGATTCTAGGACACGAAGCAGTCGGGTGAATCTTTTTCTTGATTTCATGTTTCACTCCTCTTAGCTTCTTCTTCTGATGAAATTAAATAGAATTTTCATATAACGAAAAAATTTAGTCTTCTTCAAGAGACAAGAATATTGACTAATTACTCAATATTTTAACTTTATTAGATATCACAACTCATATCAATATAAAGAATATAGATATGAAAATTTTCAAATTAAACAAGTCATATATTATAAAGAAATATCTTCTATGGGTATTTTTCGAAATTAATACATATATATACTATACAGACTATCATAACCAAAAATTTGTACGGTTATCTAATATATTATGGTAGTTTTTTTAGTTATATCTCCTAATTTATCTTATCTCCTATTAATTGGTTGTTGTAAATTGTAAATTAGCGTGGTGGAAAGCATAGGAGAAAACGTGGAAGGCTTTAAACAAGGCGACGTCGTTTTGCCAGTGTTTCAACCTCACTGTGAAGAATGCAAAAGCTGCAAATCTCCAAAGAGCAACTGGTGCAATAAATGGACCGACGATTTCTTGTCGAACACGCGACGTTATGGGATGTCTTCAAGATTCAAAGACTCTTCAGGACAAGATATTTATCATTTTCTCTTTGTCTCGAGTTTCACTGAATATACTGTCGTTGATATTGTGCATCTAGTCAAAATATCGCCGGAGATTCCCGTTGATAAAGCGGCTTTGCTTGGCTGTGGCGTCTCCACCGGTAGGGTTTGATTGTGATATTATAGTTTTTATGTGGGCTGAATATGTAATTAAAAGTTAAAGTTAGGGGTAGGAAGGTTATATAATTTATGTAGCTAAATAGTAACTAAATGTTGACGCGCCACGTGGCGAGCAGGCATTGGTGCTGCATGGAAAGTGGCTGACGTGGAGGAAGGCTCCACCGTGGCTATTTTTGGCCTTGGTGCTATTGGACTTGCGGTATCTTTCATTTTTTTCACAATTTTAATAAGTTCTTCACAATTTTGTTATTATTTTTTTGTTGAAAAAAATAAATAAATTGACAGGCTAATTATTTTTCTTTTAAAAATAATATATTGGTTTTTATTAAAAGTAGTTATTCGCCAATTGTATAGTTAAATGATTTAGAAGACAAAAACAAAAAGATGAGTTGGTAAACACACAGGTTGCAGAAGGAGTTAGGTTACGCGGGGCTGCAAAAATCATCGGTGTAGATCTCAATCCCGACAAATTTGAAATAGGTTTGGTTTTGTTTATAATTTTTTATTTTTTTGTCTTTTAACATTTTGCTTGGTCTTGTCTCTTGTGTTCTATAAGACCACATTGTTAGAAACATATTGAATATCTTGAGTTCAAAGATATTTATTTGGTTACGAATATATGAAAATTAATTATGCAAAAAGCATAATACAAACACATGTAAAGTAACTAGCGTACGTAAAATAATAATCTTTTATAATTATTTAGAACTAGAAAAATATTGTGTATATACAATTATAATATAACATGCATTTTTGAGTATATAACTATATGATGTCGAGTAGGTAAAAGATTCGGGATCACGGACTTCATCAACCCTGATTTGTATAAAGACAAACCAATTAGCGAGGTTTGTTTAATTTTATTTATTATATAGATCTTCAGTTTTTGTACATCATATATATATAATTTAAAAATCAAATTTCTATTAATATAGTTGTTAAAAACAAATTATAAAAATTATAAGGTGGTTAAAGAAATGACAGAAGGAGGAGGAGTTGACTATAGTTTTGAATGCATTGGTTTAGCTTCTTTGATGGAAGAGGCTTTCAATAGCACTCGCGCGGTACGTCTTTACCGGTTTATAATTTGGTTTTTAGAATCATGAATAAACCGTAATAAACCGGTTTTCTTTTTTTTTGTAGGGATCGGGTAAAACGGTAATATTGGGGATGGAAAAATATGGTTTACCAATAAGCTTGGGTAGTTATGATATTCTGAGAGGCAGAACTATATGTGGAACTTTATTTGGTGGTCTCAAACCTAAACTTGACATTCCTATTCTCATTGATCGTTATTTGAAAAAGGTATGTAACTTCAAATTCTAAATATATAATTTATCAATATATACGTTTATGTGCATGGTGTAATTTTCTTTAAAAAAATTGTAACTGCAGGAGCTTAATTTGGATGGTTTTATTACACACGAATTAAGTTTTGAGGAAATTAACAAGGCTTTCGATTTATTGTTAGAAGGAAAATCTATCCGTTGCATTATATGGATGGATAAATAATTTGTTTTTAATTCATCCTTTGTTAAGTATTTTCCTTCTATACTTATTCAAAGAAAAAAGAAAAAGTACTGTATTTCCTTATTACTTTATATTGAACCGTGTGATCTCTTCATGTATTGTTTTCGTTGCAAAAAATAGGTTTGTTCAAGATTGTATTGTGTTATATTAAGACTCAAGTTTATCCAGAAAAAACATTGTAATAGACAATTTTGTCGGAAATATAATAGGCCCAAAATGGATACTAGTATTAAAAATGGCTAGAAAGCTCAAAATAACAATTTGGGGGATCTTTTATAGAGTTCGCCCTAGCCGCTTATTTCCTCTCAAACACATAAATCGAGGCACGCTCAAAGCTATGCTCTTCGACGCCGGTGGAGCTGGAGCTCGCCGGCGTCGCCGTTTTGCTCCTCCTCTTTGCTCTCTTCTCTCCTTTTTGCTTTTGTTCACTTGTTGGTGCGTTTCCTCGTTCTCTCTTCCTCCACTTTCTTCAACTATCATCGCCATAGCCAAATCTCGTCGACGTCATCTCCGTTGTGTCTTACTCTTGGCCCTTGTTGGCTTTCCCACGTTGTCACTCTCTGCTACCTTGTTTGGTCCCTCTTTCTCCAAGATATGTTCCCCTTCTCGGAATGACTCACCAGCTAGGATTTACCAACAATGGAAGAGTGTTGTCAGATATGGGTTTAAAACGAGGCTGAATAGTAGATCTCGCAGCCTCCACGGTACTCAAAGCTCACCCACGATATCAATTTCAGTTCAGGCGCTTGGGGTGAAGGTTTGCTACTCTGTCTTAAGTGATCTTCTCCACGTTAGCCACGCTTCAAATCTTTATGTTGAAGTCACAGACAGATCTACTTTGGATTCAAGTCCTCACTTGATGAAAAAACTATCTCGGGTAAGGCCCGAAGAACCTTTGGTATGTGTGAAATTGCCTTATATGTTGGTTAATTCTCAAATCAAGTCATCAAGGACTCTTTGCAACAGTCATGGGTTATGTTTTAATGCAACACTGAAGTTAAATCTGACTTTTTTGAAGTCTCAATTCTTTAGTCTCTTAGATCTGTTCTTCCTTGAAAGATCTATAAAAAATTCCTTCCGACGAGGCCGGGAGAGATCACTTTCATTATCCTCCTTATGGGAGAGAACTATACCTCCGTCATTCTCCTCTATGGAGTTTTCCGAGTTCTTTTGTCTATTTGGCACAGGTTTTACGCACGGTACAACCTGGAACTCTCTTCGAGCTCTTGTCACGCCGGCCTTTGCGAGAGAAGCGTGGTCATCACTAGAGTCTCTATTTTCAACGAGATCAACCGAAAGGTTGCACTCTATCTCCGTCTGCTCTTCTCACTATAGTGAAGTTGCTATGTATTGACCAAATTCACAATGATCTCCATGGGATCCTTGAGTCCTTAGTGATTTGAAGAAGTGTTTTATATCTATATGCTTTAAGTTCATTTCTTATTTGACTAAGATGGTCGTTTGTATTCTCATAGAGTTCGTAAACTAAATGCGGATTGTTGTACTACAAAAATTTAATCAATGAATTCATGTTTGTGACAAAAAAAAAAAAAAAAACAATTTGGGGCTTGACAAAAAAAAAAAAAACAATTTGGTTGAAAAGTGTTTATCATACAAAATTAAATAAAGATTCAGTCTTGGTCCTTGACTTTGGAGTCCTCAATTTCATAGATTGAAACCGATTTTTGAGTTACTAGTAATTTTTTTCATTTCAGTACGGAGACATTAGTACGGAGAGTAAAAACATGACATCACGTGAGATTCACGTGAAGGTCAGGAAAAAAAGAAGAGAATCTTGGTGGAAAACGGCTTAGAGTAGATCTATCACTTGCTGGTCAGACATGAACTGGACACTTCTGTATTAAATAGATCTAGTGAGTTGTCAACTTTTAATTAACAAAGCCTTTCTATTTCCAAGGTAAACATTTCACATTTGTTAATTTTACTCTGGAAATAACGAAATTAACCTTTTTAATGATGATTATTATTACGCGGGCTACTTTACAAATATTAAAACATTTTCATGATTCCGCTTAAAGCATTTATTTTAAAAAAAAATACGAAAAGTTTTTAATTGCATTTCTGTAATATTATGATGATGGAATTAAATTTGACCAGCTGTAATACTAATAACTAAACCTGAATAAATGAAAACATAACAAGTCTATGTCCTCTCACCGTACATTCATTATTTTCTCTGTACCTCTGGTCTCTGCCAACTGGTAATATAATGTGCCAGCCAATCACAACCTCTGATTGTATATTCTTTTTAAAAAAAAAATAATCTAACGTGCTATTCACATCGAATCAAATTATCCCTTAAATTCAAATTTTTTAAATAAAATCTGCACTACTACATTTTGTTTTAGCAATTCTTGAAATTGTGTGTAGTATTCACGAAATCAAATAGTTGTGATGTAGATTTTCCATATATAATTTATTTAGAACTTCTTGTACTTATTACTCTGTATTTCGTATTGACAAAATAAAAACAGAGATAAAAAAAAGTGAATATAGTAAAAAAAAAGATTTGATAAAATAATAATTAAAGAAATAATCTAGATAGAAAGTTTTGTTTCTTGGGATGTTTCTTGTTTTTCTTCTTATTAACAACGATCTCACTATATCTATGTTGGAGAGGAGATAAACGAGAAGACACCGAAGAAGAGTAATACGAACTTATCGCCGTGGAAGAATATTCTGATTCCGATTCTGAAGAAGCCGAAGAGCAAGACGACACCGTTTTAGACGAGGTCATGATGCTTGCGCTATAATCATACAAATCGAGAGATAACTTGGAGAGACTCTCGCTGAGGCATAGAGAACAGATCCCAGGAGATTGTCTGTGCTTTGGATGTTTCTTGCATGTGTAGTTGTTGTTGTTGTCTGAAGAAGAAGAATCTGATCTCTTGATCACTTTAAGATTCTTTGGCTTTGAATATCGATCTTTTGTTGATCTTCTGTTTCTGCTACTAATGAGGAAGACATTTGCCATTGTTGTTGTGACCTAGTTTTGGTTTATAATCTATTAAGCCTTTTGTGTGTTTGTGTGTGTTATTTATAGGTGCTTAATTGCAAGCTGGTTATTTGATGTTTCCGAGAATTTTTTTTTTTGATTTTTGTTATTATTAGTATTATTTTTCCTAGAAAGCCAGAAAACAAGGGTACACGTATTTATCATATTTTATTTTAATAGTACAAACTAGGTTTATTTGGAGTGGTTAAGAAAAAAGACAATTAAATTGTAAATAATGATATTTTTCATGACTCACTCTTCCATGATACTGTCGACCAACGTACATAATAAAAGATAGATTTTTTTTTCATATCATCAAATTATATATAAAAGTATAGATTTTTTGTTCATGAATTTGATAACTTAAACATTGATATTTTTTGTCATTTACGACCCATAGAACTATGTGCATTTTCTGAAAAATGTTATCTATGATCCAAACTTACATATAATCATAAACCATCAAAATCTACCAATATTTCCTTGTTAAAACAAACTATATTATTGTGTTGTTGGGCTGTTTCGTGTATAGATCTAAAGTGGTTACAATATTTTACTTAGATGGACGAGAGATCCAGTGGGCTCCAACTAATTAGGCAAGAGAAATGTGGCAAGTCTTTTTATGTTTTGTTTGACTAATAATTTGAAAGATAATGGGCTTGATTGGAAGGCCGTAGAAACTTTCTAAAGCCAAAATTTAGTCTAGAGTCAATTTATAAAGTCAATCAAGCTTTACCTTATTTTAAAATCCTACGACCCAAAAAATAAAATATGGCTTTAGAAAGTCATTTTTCTACAACCTAAAATATTGTGCTTTACAAATCTTTCAAACCAAAATATCACAATATTATTTATCAATGTTAACATATCCATACAAAATACATATATAACATATATTATAACTATTATAGTTCATGATAACATATATACTTTAACATACGTATATTTTTCAACTAATATATATATAATTTATTGGAAATTTATAAAGTATTCCATATATATATGTATATATAATACTTTTTTTCAACATATATTTGTGTATATATATATATGATTATCATTTATTTTTTAAATTTTAGATTGTATTTTTATTTTGTTCTTTATTACAAATGTGTATATACATAACATATTAATGATGTATAAATATTTTATAATTATGATACTTACTATATAATTTTAATTTTTAAATAAAATTCTACATTATTATTTACAGCATTATCAAACCAATCACATTTTTTTTTTAAACTAACAGCCGAAAATGTAGAGTCAAAATCTTACAGCAACAAAATCTAGAACTACAACAAAAAAAAACTACAGCAAAATTTCTACAGCCAAAAGCTAAAAGCTACAGCTTCAACCAATCGGACCCAATATGTTTTGTTTGAATAATAATTTGAAAGATAAATGAAAATCTTAGAACACAAACACATACAATAAATTTCCAACTTTTGTCAAAAAAAAAAAAAAAATTCCAACTAATACAAAGCCTAAGCATAGAAAATAACAGCCCAAGTCGCAACCAAAGCCCATAATGAAAAAGACACAGCCCAAGCATCACATGGAATAGCTTGTTGTGTGGTTGTTGGAATGTAACCACCTCCGGTGAAAGGTGCTGGTGGTGTGGTGGTGGTGCCAACGCCTTCACCGTTCTTAGAGGTCGTTGCCACAGTGATGGCGAGTTTCATACCGCCTGCACAATGGCCAGGGATTCCACATATGAAGTAGCGAGAACCAGTGGTCTTAAGAGCTATGGTCGTGGTTCCACTACTTTCTGATGTAATAGAGTTCCCTAACGTACAACTCTTATAGTCACTCTCGCTCACTTCGTCCACGGTGTGACCCGCGCCATAGGTGAAAACTGGATAGTGGATAACACAAATGTTTATAGAATATAATTGTAACTGGTTTCGGCCCATAACCTCTTAATTATAATATATATATATATCAATCTTATATGTTTGTTAGTTTGATTTGAGAGTTAAGAGAAGAGTCACCGATTGTATCACCGACGACGAAGGTTTTTCCGGTGGAGAGTGGAGTGTAGTCGGTGCCAAGAGACCAGCTCACAGTAAGAGTAGCGGATGAAGCTGATTCGACCATGTAGAAGACTAGTATGAGAACAAGATAACCAAGAAGTGTACTCATATTATTGCTTTCTATTGTTTAATATTAAAGGAATATATATACTATTTGTGAGTTTTTGTAATGGTGACAATTTCTTCTCACTTGTGCATGTATATATATATAAGGGTGGTATAAAAAGTTATGTGTGTTGTTGTAGTTAATTAACTTAGTCGAGTTATAAAGGGAATTAGCCCATGGTTAAAGTTTTGGACTTCCTGATATTTTGGAAAAAGACTTTGCGTTTTCTTCTCTTGTGTATGACTCGATTAGAGTAACAAATGCATAATTCATAATTTGGAATTTTTGAAAAGTAAATATTGAAAAGACATGCTTTAGCCTCACTCAACCTACAATTTAAGCTAACCAAAAAGTTATTTATGTGGTAATTACTCTTGAGAAAATATATGATGTGCATTTTATCATGACTAGACTGATATAATCATAAGAAAAACTAAATATTTCGAGTATTAGTTTTACCAGTGCAGAAGGAAATGCAAATTACATATTGGCATACTGGAAGCTAACTTTGAAAAATGATATTTTCACTTACTACATAAAAATGTATGTGTTGTCAAAGCTGAAAAGGGCCAATACAAGGCCCATTTGTTTTTGTCAACTACAAGGCCCGTTTAACCCGATCACTATACTAAATAACTAATTACCAGCCATCTAAAATATGGCTTAGGCCCATTAAACCTAATCATTATATACAGATTTGGATCATTATCTATAGGCATTAATTAATATTTACACAAACAGGGTTTTTTATACTAAATGAAAAGGGACGGTTGAATCACCTCATATTATCCAAAAAAAGAATTGATTTTATAACTACGTGGTATAGTCCAAGTCAAGGCATCTAATTTTCAGGTTTGTAAATAAAAAAAAATCATTATATAGACTGATTTTATAATGACATACCACATCGCCATTTAATTATCAACACCAAAATTAAATGATCAGGTTTGTAAATCAAAAAATTAATTAGTCAGGAGAGCGACGTGATCACCACATGGAGATGAGCATGATGGCAATTAGTATATCACCAAATTGCTTAAATATTAACTAAAAAAATCATCATTAATTAATCATATATACTACAACATTATCTCATTAGGACACTGCGTTGACCTACTATATATGGTAAGACCAGATCAAGTTTTGCCATACATTGATCTCAAAAGTCAACCATCTTGTTGTTACATCTTCCTATGATCCTCCCATTACTTGTTTCTTTCTTTCCAACAAAAGCTTTGATACTTATGAAACAGGGAAGTCCAATCACTGATATCGACCGTCAGATTATTGCCTTGCATCTACGGCGATGTCGCGGTTAATCTTCTACGCTTCTTTCTTGCTACTCATGTTAAGGTTCATCACCGCACAAAGTGACGGTTCGGAAGAAGGGTCAAAGTTCAATCCAACCACGTCTATAATATTGATTGTTTTGGTCAGCGTTTTCTTCGCGCTTGGATGTGCTTCCGTCTACATGCGAAGGTGTCTTGAGCAAACTCTAGGTGTCGACGACGGAAGATCCGGTGAACCAGGCAACTGGCTTAACGCGAGACAGACGGCGTTGCCTGGTCTCGATGCTTCCGTCATAGAAACGTTTCCAACGTTTCGCTACTCGACGGTGAAAACGTTGAGAATCGGGAAAGAAGCGTTGGAGTGCCCTGTTTGCCTCTGTGAGTTCGAGGACGACGAAACGTTGCGTTTGATTCCTCAGTGTTGCCACGTGTTCCATCCTGATTGTATAGATGCTTGGCTCCGCTCCCACGCCACGTGTCCTCTCTGCCGTGCCGATCTCGTCCCTGTACCGGGCGAGTCTGTTACTTTCGAAATACCCGGTTTAGGCAGAGATACCGGTCATAACTCTCCCGGTACGCAGATTGATGATAACCGGAGAAGGGTTTTGGATTCTCCTGATGATCGGTTGATCGATTCGGTGGCATGGACTGGTAACCAGAGCATGCCACGTAAATCAATGTCTACCGGGTGGAAACTAGCCGGATTGTTTAGCCGGTCTGGTTCGACCAGTCAAATGGGGGAGAATCTAGATAAGTACACGCTAAGATTACCACAAGAGATACACGATCAGCTCGTGAAACAAGTGTCGAAAGGTCACGTAGCGTTACCTCAGGAACGTAGCTCGATACGAGGGTACAGAACCGGAAGCTTAGGGACAGAAAGAAACTATTTCTACTTTGAACGGTTCGATCAAGACGGTAGGTTCGATCGTAGACCGTTCTCCATTACTCCTCCGTACAGAACCGGTTCGATTCGGTCTCGAGATGGGGTTATCAACAACGATGGTAATTATCAGGAGTGTGCTGGTACACAAAGAGGATTGCTTCTAGCAATAAGGTCACCGTTTAATCGGTTATTCACCGGAAAGAACAATGTCGGTGAACGTTCCTACCTTCGTTCCGGCGATGCAAGTCCTGTTTAATTAGATCATTGAACCAATCAATATGAGAAAAAGAGAATTTGTACATTATTTATTCTAGTTCCTTGTTACTCAAGAATGAAATCTTTTTGTTGTGTAAAAATATGAACTTTGTATAAAGCATATGTAGAGGCAAAGAAACTAACTAAAAAAAGGGAATGTAACTAAAACCATAACAAATGTAGTGATGAAAGTTCAAAAACTAACATGTGAAATAGTGTTTTATGTTCTATCGTTATACACTTATACTTGATCAACTCGGCGATACACATACATTTTAGAGAAGAACACAAACGCAAAGAATCCAATAGCGGTGAAAGCGGCAAGCAACCAATAAAAATAATCAACATGTGCTCTGTTCAAATTAGTATTGAACCAACTATCTCCACCATCTTTACTAGTAGCCCAATTAATCACAGTGATGAGAAAGCCACTCAAGAAACTCGCAAGACCCATCGCACTCAACGAAAGAGCAAGACCAATACTCCTAAGCTCGGTCGGTACTTGGTCATAGAAGAATTCTTGTGTACCAATTAACGAGAAAATATCGATCATACCGAGTAGTAGATACTGTGGAACGAACCACCATATCGACATTGGCACTGTCGCGTCCGGTTTATCCAAAAGTCCATATTCTTTAGCCATTTGGAGCCGTTTTGTTTCTACCAAAGCCGCAACCACCATGTTGAAGCTTGAAAGGACCATTCCGGCTCCTATTCTCTGGAGCATTGTGATGCCGAAGGGCTTTTTGGTAATTAGTCTAGCTAACGGGAGGAAAACTCGCTCGTATACCGGTACTGAGATGAAGATTGATACGCCGATAAGCGATTGAAAAGAAGCGGGAGGTATTTCTAAACCAGGTAAGATCTTTCTGTCCACGGTAACGCCTTGTTTTGTGAAGAAAGTAGCGTATTGCGCGTAAGGGATGGTACTAACCACAGATGTGATCCATATCGGAATTAGCCTTACTAATGCCGTCGCGTCTTCCACGTCTCTACTACTACACGGCTCTTCTCCGTCTCCTTCTCTTGAAAGTAACGCCTTTGCTAGGAACCTAAGTCAACAAAAAATCACTCAAATTAAGAGTCTGAATGGTTGTGACGGGTAAAGCGGACAACAATCCGCCGGAGACAAAATTTATTTCTATGTAAAAACGGTCCACATTTTGGAGTTATGAACCAAAAAGTTAGGAGTTAATGCAACTTACTCGAGACAACTTTTACGTTTCAAGGACGAACCATCTTCCAACAAACCGTGGCTCAAGCCCGAATAATGCTCTAAACTCAATTTCCGGTTCTTGTACGCCGCGACGAAAACCCTACCGATTCTTGCAAAAGCGTTCTTCTCCCTATGATCTCCTTTCGGGTATCGGTAAGTTTTACTCCCGAGCAAGAAGAGAGCTAAAGCCATGACCATGAACAAACAAGGTATACCAAAACCAAGAGCCCAATTAACATTGTCTTGAACGTAAACCACAACAACAATAGATAATGTGATCCCTGCGGACAAACTCAAGAACCACCAATTGAAAAATGATCCTCTTGATATTCTTTCTTTAGAATCTCCCGAATCGAATTGGTCCGCGCCGAAAGCCTGAACACATGGCTTGTGTCCACCTTGTCCGATCGCGACCAAATACAAAGAGCAAAAGAAAAGTATATTTACCCAAAATAAAGGTGCAGTGGAAGCATCGTTACGTTGCTCAGATAGTCCCATCAAGATTAAAGAAGCTGATAAGGTCAATAATCCTAGTCCCTGTAATAATACTATATCTATAAAATACACTTAGGATTTTAACATAACAAATTATATATAGTAAAACCTCGATTACATTATTTTACTATAAATAAATAACACTAAAATCAAATTTTGAACCGAAAAAAATGTATTGATTTATAGAAATATTAGTATATGGTATATTAATTTATAAAGTATATTGTGTATACAACATTTGTACTTTCATCTTAAAAACACTTCAACGTCTTTAAATTTTTATATGATTTTATTTAGATTTTTAAATCAAATACAACTAATCAACTAATTTTTATTAGTATTATTTTTGGAGATGGAGAAACAAACAACGTACGAGTATATAGATGAGAGAAGCGACAACAATGGTACGGTAACGACCAAGATAAGCGTCGGCTACGAAAGCTCCTAAAACAGGAAGCATGGAGGCCGTTCCCGACCACGTGTTAACGTTCACGGCGGCCTTCGCCGTCGATTGTCTAAGTGGTCCGGTGAGGTAAGTAATTAAGTTGGAGCCAATCCCAAAGTAAGCGAATCTTTCTCCTACCTCCACACCTTTTAATTACAAAAAGATAAGACCAAAAAAAAAACGTATTAAGTATGATTTTAATAGCTCAAGAATATAAAGTTACGGTTCAAGTTTTGAATAAATGTGTTAATTATTTATTTACCTATAATGTACCAAGCCGATCTCCATCCACCGGTGGAAGATTTTCCGGCGGGATTTCCACGGTGGTCGACGGAGTCGCTTACATAATCTTCATCAAGAAGTGCAACCTCCTCTTCGGGTATGGCCATTTTCTTGCCGTGTCTAAATTTAGGAATGTCTCTAAAGATGATGAGAAAAGTTAAGACTTTTTAAGCTATATGATTTCTGATATTTTCGTTTTATTTATTTATATTCAGGCTAATGAGAATGTGATTCTGATATATCCAACTGTCATATTATCTGAGTATGCGCAAAAAAAAAATAAAGAAGTCGTCTCTTATATTGAAACCGAAGGAAACCAATTTTTCCCTATTTGCTGGACCCATACTCTAAGATTCCTCTTAAATCCCCCACTACGACGCATGCTCTTTTTTTTTTTGTTACATCACGACGCATGCTCTTAAAAACAATAAAAATAAAATAAAATAAAGATCTCTACTTAGATACAAATTGGGGCTATAATTATATATTGCCATTTAGCTATATCCACGACTTAGACCATGATTATTGGTGAAACCAGGACACAATTTCCTAGGTAAGTTTTTCTATTTATTTTATTTATTTTTTATGTTTAAAAAAAAAAAAAAAATTGAACCAATCATGGGGCGCCACGTGTCAGTGGGCCCCACGAACTGGTCCAGAACCGGTTCCGAATGGAGAATTTAAAGAGTCTGACTCTTATTTATTTGATGGGCCCTACCGTTTAAGAGATCACTAAAAGACTCCATTATTTATGCTCTTACAAAACTGTCGTATCAAATAGAACAACTCTTTTTTTGTTGTAAAATGAAAGGGTGTCATTGGAACAACTTTGTATTATTTAGTCAAAATTTTACTTCAAATCACATTTATAAATTTTCTAATCAAAGCACATTGTTTTTTGGAGTATAGTATATAAAATTCAAAGAACCCATAAATTAAGAATTTCATGATTGCTTTCGCTTATAAATTGATACTGTTTATATGGCATTTAATTAGGGTATTAAAGATTAAATTATTTGTGGTCTTTATTTACTGTTAACCTGTCACAGTCTTTCCCTACTTTAAGGCGATGTAAATATTTCACGTGCATGACAACAAATAAATAACCTTGTATACTACAGATGACGTGTTTAATTTGTGGTCTTCTATTCAAAATAAATAACATTGTATACTGTTGTATATATATTAAAAAATTTAAATTTTCCATGAATAAATTAACCGATAGAAAAAAATATTATAAAATATTATTGGTTATAAAAGTTAAATTTATTTAATTTTTGTATTGAAATCTTAAAATGTCATTTATTTTGTTAACAACAAATATTAGACCAGAATTCAATTTATTTTGGATGGAGTGTATATTTTACGTTTTTTGGACCAAAAATCAATGCAGGATTGAACGTTCTTGATTGGTTTTTAGCCTCCACCCGTATTTTTGGGCATAAAGTTATTTGATGTTTCTGTGAAAAATCCAACTAACATAATATTTGTTGTCCATTTACAAAATTAACCTATTTTATATAGGGAAAAATGTTATTTAAACTACAAAAATTCACCGAAAGAACTTTCACGTGAACCATTTAAATCATATATTTTTCGTTGACTGACGTTTTAAATCATGATTTTTTTTACTGAGACAAAAAGAACACAAAGTTGAATTCGCTAACGGAAAATTTGACAGTATGCTCAATTCCTGCCTTTTGAAGTGTTCAATTCTTCAGATAAATCTTAAACAATATCAAACTATTACGTTAATAGACTTAACTTTGGACTCTGTGTTCTTTCTGTTCCGGTAAAAAAAAATTCATGATTTAAAACGCCAGTCAACAAAAAATACATGATTTAAATAGTTCACGTCAAAGTTCATACTTTTTTGAGTGAATTTTGAAAGTTGATGATTTAATTGACATTTTTCCCATTCTATATACTTTGAACGCTTTTTCTTTTTTGTGCATAACTTTCAACGTTATTACAACCTTATCTACTGTGTTACTGTTGGCCTCATGCACAAAATTGATTTTTGAAATTTTTAATAATGATTTGTGTCTGGCTAGAATTCGTTACATACAGTACGTAAAATTATGATAGCATCCAAAATTCCAAATTGGGCGTACCGCTGATTTGTCGGTAATTGTGGTCCGTTTTAGAAATTGAAGACAGAAACTAGAAAGTGTTACGTGTACAAATACATGGCGCTAGTTTCTCAACTACTTCTTAAGAAATTTATTTTAGTGGCTCGGCTATGTGGGCCTATTTCCTCCCAAGTCCCAACAATAGATTTCATTTAATCGAGATAGGTGATGATATATTCATACCACATTTATTTGGTATGAGGCACATATATATGTTTTTTTTTTTTTAATTAGCATTTTATTGGTGGCTCGATCCATGATCCATCAACAAGTGAGGCTTAGACGATGACCAAGATACACAAAGTGCCAAGTTAGAGACACAAGTGTTAGTAAATTTAGCCGCGACGAGTACACATTTAACCTACTTAGCCTCTCGTTTAGTTTAGTTAACCTCTGCTCCACCACCGGATCCTTATTGTTCATCTTCTTTATAACCTTATTGTCACCACTGGTCCTAGCCAATTGCGATTCTGCTGTGTCTAGTCCTCTTCCTTCTTCCTTTTCCACTTTTATCCTATCAAATATTGCCTATTCACCCATACACACACGCAAAAATCATTCATATTATTACTATTCATAGACAATTAAGACAAGAAATGTAAACTTCTAGGCACTATAATGGAAATAATACAACATCTTTAGTATGAACTTTTTTCCGTTTCCGAAAAATATACATGATTCAGTTAACCATACAAAAAATTCACTTAATTACCAAATAACTAATTTAGCCAACGAAATTTGAACACTAGCTTTTCCATGAAATAGTTCATGGTTTATCAAATACGTATATTGAAGTTTGAATTTAAAAGTATATGCCCTAATTAAATGTATACGACAACCAAAATTTTATTTAATTATCTAACTAGTGGATTTAAAACAAATAAAATTATAGGGTTTGGAAAAATAACCTTGGTGGCACGTGGCTCAACAAACGATGCATTAACCTCGACCATGAGAACCGAACACAAGAGATTAACGGCTTGCCACATCTCCACCGCATCGGTGAAAACTTTCCTCCTCCGGCTGATGACGTGTCCCAACAACCCAACAAGTATCCCTACGGAGATGGCCTTGAAGTAAACCGGATACAACTTGCTCTGCACCACACCGTATTGCTGCCTCCCCAACACCGATCCCAACAAGTGGCTCGACACCACCGTCACCCACACGCACATACCGTACGCCGCCGCTATTACTATCACACTAACCACGCTCCCTATCTTCGTCAGCCTCAGCGCCGCCGCCACCACCGTCCCTATCCCACGCACCGTGATTCTTGTCTTCTCCCATACGTTTTGGGCCTTTCGGGCCTTGTTTATGACTTTATTCTTAGCTTCGTGAGCTTTGTTTAAGACCTTGTCTTCGCTATATTGGGCCTCATGGGCTTTAGTTTCTTCTAAGCCACGTGCGGCACGTGACGCGGCTTCGTTGATGGTCTCTGTTGCGTGTGCACGCGCCTCCTTCTCTGCTTGGCCAATAACGGGAAGAGACGACGCCGTTTCAATCGCTTTCTTTTCCACATTTTTAAACACTTCTCCTTCATGGCTACTTTCTTTTCCCGGCGGTGAAATCAAGACTCTAGTGGTGGTTTTGCCGTCGTACTCCACCATAACAACACGGTGGCCGTCTTTGACGATGACGTCGATCTCCTCCGACTTCGTGCAATGGAACAAAGCTAATAACGTCGTCAAGACAAGACACAAGGAGAATAGTTTGGCCATTTTAGTTTTTTACTTGTTTTCTTCGTGTCATTGTTTGATATTATAACGTAGTACTATTATTAATTTATTATTATCCTATAGGCTAACTATTAAGCTCATTAAATCTTTAACAGACTTTCTTGTTTTTTTTTAGCTTGCTGTTTAACACGTGGCAACACGTGGGTATTACGTGTCACGTTCTTATCTCTCCTTATAAAATAAAAATAAACTCTTCCAAGCATGAGCACTATTTGCATTTAGGCATATAATAAGCCGAATGATGGGCCTAATGTTTTTCACATGTAGATATTATTGATTAGGTTAAAGCGTTTGTTGTGTATAATGCATACATTAATGCGAATAAATGAATATTCTCAAAAGGAATTAAAAAGGCTAGAAATAGAAAGATGTCGATGTTAAAGAGCAAGACTGTAAAAACGAATAATAATGGAGTTTAGATAGAATATGAGAGGCTTAAAAGAAGGAATATTCGTTGAGTGGCCGGCAAAAGTTGACACAGAAAGTGAAATGTATTGCATGCAAGATATATACCGTCACACTCTCTCCTTTTTAAAGAAAAAATAATTCAACAAATATCCATTTTTACTACTTAATCGATTTTGTATAAGTTTAAAGTTAAATGAATATAGATTTCGTTGAGGTATGTAATAAGAGAAACAAAAGTAGGAGGCAAGTGAGATTACTTGCATGTGGCTTTGAATTGCACTTAAACAAGAAAACAAAAGCAATAAATATTTTTAAAAAAGCAGCCACATTGTATCTCCCTTTGTAGATTCCCCACAACAACACTCACACATATATGTCTTTTCTTTTTCAGATTTCGTATATTCGTCTGTCTTGAAATATAAGTTAATTTTGTTTTTCCAAAAGACAAAAATGTTTATTTAAATAAAATATGATAATCTTTGTTGCTCTGATCAACCCTTAGTGGCATTAATATAGTAGTGACTACAATTATTATGTAATAACATTATTGGACGATCTTAGCACTAATAATTATACATAATTATTGGACGATTATTGAAAAACTGACCAGTGTCCGCACTATCACGTTTATAGATCCCAACATATACTTTTGAGGCTAATCAAATTATGTTTATAACAGTGCACTTTTTTAATTAGGAGATTTTGAGTTTAGTAGTGTAATCCATAAAAATAATTTTAAAGCGTCATACTATATTCACGAATTGGTCATCTAATAGCAAAATTAATTTTGTACCATAATCATGAAGAAAGAAGAATTATAGTATTCAAGTGGAAACAACTACTCATAATGCATTTTAAGAAAAACAATATACATTTGGTTGATTATTTACGGAAAAGTTTTAAAAATTATCTGCAACATTGATTATAATATTTAGAACGCCATATTATATATAGAAGTTTTGCAAATCTTTATTTTACAATTAACGAGCCATATTTTCTCTCATTTTTCATGAAAGCGAAAGGACGAGTAAAAGGTACCCAAAACGAAAAAGAAAGACGACCATATCACCCACGATCGTTTGTTTTAATTTATTTTATCTACACTTAAAAATAAAGTAGCCGCTCAAGAGCTCGTCCTTCTTCGGCGACGTCGGCTCTCGCCGGCGTCGCCAAGGTCTCGTCTTCTGCTTCAATCATCGGTCCTTTCCTTAGCTTTTCAGCGTAGTCTCCTTCTCCTCTTCTAGTTCGAGCCTTGCAATATAATTTGGGCTCGTCACGGCGTGTCTCCGGTGGTTTGTTTGGAGGTTCAAGCTGAGAAGGTGTGGTCTCCTCCTCCGTTGGTCCCTGTTTACCGGACCCTTTGTTGCTCCATCGAGCAGATCTGTGTGTTTTCTTTGGATCCAAAACAAGTTTTATCATTTCCTTGATAATATGGGTCAAGTTTATATTGAGATTGGTGAGATCGGTTTGTGGTTAGGTTGGACTTTGTTTTGTCGAGGGTTAGATCTAAAAGGGTCAACGGTTAGGGTCGATTTTGGTTGTGAGGAGGCTTAGGAAGAGTAGATCTGTAGTTATCTTAGCCTTTTAGACTTTCTGCATCGAGTGACGGTGACGGTGGTGTAGTTTGATTTGCTTCATGGTTTTTGAGAGGTCACTAGTTGGGTTCTTACCATTGGTTCTGGTTTGGTTGAAGCGTCTAGCGCCAGATGTACAAGTTTCGGCTTGTTGACGGTGCGGCATAGCTGCTTTCGCATTCGGTTTCTTCACTCTAGTGTATAGTTGGTCAGTTCTCGTGATCAAGATTAAACCGGTCTCAGTGGAGTCTTCGGGTCCGTTGTTGCCAAAAACCTAGTTTTAAACAATGGCGATTTAACAGGTTTTGGGTTTTGTTTTGGTTGATATCTTACGCTCGTGGCAGAGCTCGTCATCCGACAACCCTTGTGACGAATAAGGCAACATAGTGTGTATCAGCTTCGTTCATCAGAGACTCTAGTCAGCTTCTTCATTGCAGCCTCCGGTTTTGCTTATGTCTTTTTGGTTCTTGATACTGGTATTTTAAGATTCTCGTTTCCCTTGTTAGGGCTTGTGTTTCCCTTTTTTGGGCTTTTGATTCCGGGGATATCAACATTATCCGCTGGCTTATGTACTGAACTTATGAAATGAAGAAATCTAATAGACGACAAAAAAAAAAAAAGGAGTTCAATTTTTTTAACTGACAAAAAAAGGCGTTCAATTTTTTAAAACATGAAAGAAGGTGAGAACCATACAAAAATCAATCCAAGCGAAGAAAAATCAAAAGAGATTATTAGGCTACAAATAGCTAAGAACTAACTCCTACAAAGCCTATCTACTTGATACATTTCCTTGGATCACGTTACATATTGTGAAATTATTACAAATAGTTTAATCTAGTTTTTTTTAAAAAAACAATAACACAACACTTTCTAGTTTTTTCACCATAAATTAGATGACAAAATTAAATTTAAACTTAAAAGGTGAACCCAAAAAATTACACGTAAACATAATGAAAACTTGTTATCATTCACTTAAAAAGGTACGGTGTATTGTAAATAAATAAAGAAATAAACAATATTTGTAAATCAGAAGCATTCAATGATAACATCCTTTGCTTTAATTTGGTTACAATTTTACTACATATATATCTTCTAGGATGTTACACAAACTACTAACACTGCGCGTGGGGTTCTCCGGAGGACCCGTTGGCCCATGGTGCTTCATCTCCGTCCAAGCCAAATTTTATTTCATCTCTTTCTCCAAATCATGACAGTTGCTGTGAAGAGAAGCTCTTGTACGGTGGTTTCACGGCGTCACAAGGAAGAAGATGGCGGCGAGTAGGATCCAGCGATGAGAAGATTACGGGTTACCTTGTCCTTTGAATCCGACTAGGCCTCCCTGTCTTAGACGTATACAAATCTGTTCTTTTTCCTCTTTGCATTTCCTTGTTGTGGCGGTGTGCTGAAGGACGTGTTGTCAGCCACCGTTCGGTCTCCGTCTCGCTCGATCGTCGGAGGACTTGATTCCGGCGAGATCCGCGATTAAGAGTGTGGCGGCTAGGATATGTTTTTTTCTAGATTAGGTTAAATGATTTTCTGGTTTATTTCGGTTTATCTGTAATAGATTCGGTTTTGTTTAATTCAGACCGGTTTGGATTAATGTTTGGTTTATGTTTTTTGGTTTTGGATTGGGTCCAATTTGGGAATGTGATGGGCCTAAATCCGGATTACGCTTATATGTTTAATAGAAAACCATTTAACAAAAAAAAACACTGAATTCAGCAGACTTCTCCGACCAAATTTTCTCCACCACGTGTTTTAGACACATGACATGCCATTATTTTTTCCAGTCATTTTTCCACCAAACTTTGCTAACGATATTTAATAGAACCATCTACTTTCTTTATTTATTTTGATTTTTTTTGTCAAGATTTGATTATTTATTACTCCATTTAGTTTTTATCTACTCTTTCATATCCCCATATATTAATCTTATTTAGGGAAAAATACCACTCTAGTTAGTATAAAGGGTTGGCTTTTTATTTTTAAAAAATTATTTTCTTAATTAGTACTTTAGTAGTATCATTTTCCAAGTATTTGAAGTTCATCAAATATTGGATTAATTTTTTTGCAAGAAATGGTAAAATGTTAACACATAATTAAACAAAAAAAGAATTGGTCAATTGATACAAAAGTGAATTTGTCGAAGGATAATTATAATATATGGACACCAAAGAATCGGAAATTAGGTCCTACAAAAATGTAACTATTCCACGTACTATTCACTACCAAACTTACCTTTTTGCCCCTATCATTAAGCTTTTGTTTTGATTTTAAAAATCAAAAAGTTATGACACATCTGACACAATTGCAGGAGAAAAATAAGGCACAAATTTTTTTTTTCTCTCTTGCAAAACCTATAATCGGCGGTTTCTCTCTCTTCCATTTCTCTCTGTATTCTTCCTTGTTTCATTCTTCCTTTGTGTAAATCCATTTCTCATCTTCTTCATCATTTTATGGGTTCCATCATTAAGATAAAAAAGTAAATGGCGTTGTTATAAAGATCAAGAAGACGGTCATACGATACCGCTGATTAAAGTAGGTATGGTCTTCGAGGATAACATTGTGAAGTTGATTATTTTATTTGATTTTTTCCCATTCTCTTAGTTTCACTGTCTATTTCCCACATAGTCTCAAAATTTGCACATGCATTTGATCATTCTTATCAATTTTAGGTTCTATGTATTTGTATTAACCCTTATAGATATTTGAGGGTTTTATTGTGTATGTATAAATATGATATTAGAGGGCTTTGAGGATTCTGTTTTGTTATTTAAGTTTGTATTTTGTAATCAATTTCAAATTTAATTATGTTTATGACCATAGTTAAATATGAACTCATAGTACTGTGATTATCGGTTGTTGGAATCTGCTAATAGGGATATCGGATAATTAGTTAGATCAATATCTTTCTTCAAACAAATCTTTTCAGTATAACCGTATCCGATGAATCTTGTAGTTGTGTATTAGTTATATATACTTACCATGTAACATATTCATTACAATGTCCAACATATTTCGTAACTGAATTGTTATCCGCTAAGACTGTTATCTTAGATATTATTTTCAACAATAGTTTCTAATATAACTTGATTCTATGATTCGTGTAGTTGTGTAGTAGTCAAATATGTTTATCTTGTAACTTAGTTGTTATCTGCTAAGTGGGTTATCGTTTATATCATATTGTACCCGCTAACTAAAAACATATGTTTTTGAATTGATTTATACAACTTATCTACGATCGTTAGCCGATAATTATGTATACACAATACGTAGTTTATACATTGTAATATCAAACATGTATCTTTATTGTTACCTGATAATGGTGTTACCGCATATATTACATCTTACCTTATAACTTTATGGTAAATAAATTGGGATGCTAACAATTTTTGTATCCCACAAATGGTTATATCTTGTAAGTCTGCCCTTATCGCAATAAACAAATTCATATCTTCATCATTTACGATGTATATTGGGCTTATTTTTATAAAGATTTTTGTCAAACGAAAATTTATTCTCGCAAGTTTTGTACTTATTATTTTCACATAATCTTACCAATTACATTTTTGGTTAGAGAGTAATTTGAGGGATTTTTTTGTATTCACTAGTCTCTAAGTGAATTAATTGGTACATAAAATTATTATACGATTGGTAGCCGATAACTATTTTTCCTACACGTTTGTGTATTCATTATATTTTTTAACTTGATTGTTATCGTTTATATTGTATCTTATCATACAAGTTTATGGTGAATAACTTATCATGCTAACATGTTGTAAATTTTTAATAGGGACAATGTCTATCACAAAAGCAAGAAGAGGCAGCTAGCTGATAATTGATTAAGTCGATCCATTTGAGAAGGAATATATACAAAAACACCATTTGTCACATTCTTTTGTTCGATTTTGTTATATGAATAACAATTTGATTTAAAATGTATACAATGATAACATATACATTAGCGATGTAACATAAATATTATTAATGTGTAACTAATACAATAATTAGTGTCTTAAATGATTTCAATGATTAGTGTCTTAAAGTTGTTCCTTGTTGGTGATTTGTGTTTTAAGTATTTATTGTGTCGCTACCATTAATGGTAACACCATCGATTATTATATACTAACCACAAATTCATTTGCTAAGTTATCATAGGTTTTAACTAATAATTAACATTGATATAGATGATGTTAGCGGATAACATATTGGTTATCGCAAAAATATTTGCGTTACCTCTCGCCCAAATCTGAGCATTTAATGCTCCATATATCCACCGAATCTTTTTACCCTGCAACAAACAGTAAACTTGTCCCCTCCCTTCTCTTTTTACGCGATGTCAGGTATGTGTCATAAGGGCATTTTCGTCCAATTGGGAAATTAAGTATGTGTTATAACTAATGAAAGACAAAAAAAGTCATCCCACCTAATATTGGATTCTTCCATGTCTAGATATTTAATTGACCCTTTGTCGAAAGTGTTAGGAAGCAACATTTTTACGAAACTTATTATACGCGTTGATTAATAAGCTTTAAAGATCGGATGATTATATTTTTATGAGCTTTTTGTTTTGGAGAAGACTTTGGTGGCAAAACAATAAGTTATGCTAAAAAAATATGTCAATGTGAAACGGAATTTATTTTTTTATAAAATAATTGAACCTTAGTATCGAAGGAGAACATTGTAGACATTAAAAGCAAGACTCCAACAATAATAATAGTGGGTATCAGTCTTCATTTATTACAAGACAAATATCCCTTAAATAATTAGTTCATACAAAAATCTAATTAGCTAGAAATTCTTAGATGCACAATTTTGGAGGATTCGATTATTTTGTCACTGAAATAAACTCCACTTAATTAGACTCCATAGTTAAATCAATTTTGTAAACCGTTAATTAAATTGTGAGTTATATAGTTAAACGATGTGCCGACAAAACATGAGGAGATTAGAACAAGATTACATTTGACTAGATTATCTTTAACTCCAATGTCTTTATGATATTTTTAATTACCTTTAAGTCTCTCCAAACGATCAATATCAACGCATGTCCGTAATCTCCACGTAACACCAACTTTAATTAATGATAATAAGTAGTACTATATATATATTGTCAACTAAATTAAGTACATATAGTTTTTTTTTGTGTCAAAACTTCCAAGTATATTTACATTTACAAAATAAAAGATATATATAGTTATACCTTTTGATACAAGGAAAGTTAATATTTTCGATATAAATAACACTCCATAAACAATATGTTTTCTCCTATTTTTCCATTTAATTACATATTTTAATTAATACGATGTAATCTAGGAAGAAAATATATAAATACGTATAAAGATCCAACATGTGAATTATCAAAACCAGTATCAGAATATCTAAAAAATGTTATCAACCAAAAGTATGATTTTTATAACTTTTTGTACAAATATGTAATCCACCCATTTAAAAAAGTAATAATGAAACAAATGGTGATGATACAACAAAAATAGGTTTACTTTTTAGGGCAAGGACATATACATGACATATTGTACTGTAGATTTCATGATGGGGTAACACCGATTTCCTTGAAAACGAGGGATCCAATCAATTAAAAGTTTCTATATATTTTACTCTCGTTGAAGAAATAATTAGAATATTCACACACATTTAAATTTTATAGAAATTAAAGGATTAAGTCCTATAACTTCTTTTTTCTTAGTTAGATACAGCCATGGGTAACATTGTAAAATGATATTTAAGTTTTGTAATTTTTTTATCTGATAATGATTTGTTTTTTTGCCTATATAAGATCGCATGATGTAACGATATAAAACGACTAATAAATAGTATATATTATTGTCTTTTCTCAGTACAAACTAGTAAAAAAAAAACAATTTAGAAAAAGAAACGAAATTAGTCCACTTTCTAATTATCGTTAGCGTTAGGAAACAAAGCACAAATGGCCAACACCACCACCACCACATTAGACAACGATGTTACGTTCCTCATGGCCCCACCCCCTCACTCACCCAATTCTCTTTTTTTTTGTTAACACATTCTTTTAAATTATTATATATATATATATATATATATATATATATATATTTATTTGTTCATATATAAAATCTTTATAAAAGTAAAATCATCCAAAAAGTTATTAAATTTTTGCATTCAACTACTATGTCGGATAAATAACTATGTCCGGTTAATTGTACGTACGAATATTTGGTGATTCACCGACGAGGACAATATTTGAAATCTGAAATGATTCCAATAATTTTGTGAGTAATAGTCCACGAATATACACTTGCAAAATATTAATATTCGATAAGTGTCTAAAAAAAACAAAATATAATCCTTAAAGAAAATCAAACTAGTTAGCAATAAAAGAATATTTTAATCTCTCTGTCCATTTATTACTAGATTTATAAAAAAGAGAGTAAATATTGAGAGAAATCGGAAAAATTGACTAAAATGACGTCTTTCTCTTTGACCTCTCTTCCACCCAACCCAAGTTTTAATCTCATCTTCTAACACATCATCTTTTGTTTTATGTCTTCACACTCTTCGAAACCCAATAAGCATATGCATATGTTTTGTTTCTTATTCTTCTTCTTCTTCACCGGAAGTTTCCTTTCTCTCTCTTAACCGCTTTTTTTTTATAGAAATTTCTTAAAAAGGATTATAAGACATGAGCAAACTAGTGGTAGAAATCGTGGACGCGAGCGATTTGATGCCAAAAGACGGACAAGGCTCAGCGAGTCCTTTCGTAGAAGTCGATTTCGACGACCAGCGGCAGAGAACGCAAACGCGTTTTAAAGATCTAAACCCTCACTGGAACGAGAAGTTGGTTTTCAACGTCGGCGACTTTACGCGTCTTACCAACAAAACCGTCGACGTCACCGTGTACGACGACCGCCGCGATAATCAGCCTGGGAAATTCCTCGGCCGCGTTAAAATCTCCGGCGACTCTGTTCCTTTAACCGAATCTGAAGCCGGCGTGCAGAGATACCCACTCGACAAACGCGGTTTGTTCTCTCACATCAAAGGCGACATCGCTCTCCGAATCTACGCCGCTCCTATCGACGCCTCCGATCTCTTCTCTCAGCCGCCGCCGCCGGAGAAAGATACCACCACCACCAAGGAGAAGAAGGAGGAGGAGGAGAAGAAATTCGTATCTCACGACTTTCAAAATCAAAATCAGAACTTATTCAATCAATTCGATGAAGAGGTTTACATGGAGACGATGAAGCCGAAGAAGAAGGACAAGGAAACAAGAACTTTCCACTCAATCGGCGCTACACACGGCGGCGGCGGCGGCGGCGGCGGAGGAGGTCAACAACCACCACCGTATCAATCAAAACAATCTCATCTTCCACCGAATCAACCGGAATTTAGGTCAGATTTCATGAGAGCTCCGGGACCACCGTCTGGGGCGGTGATGCAGATGCAATTTCCACCGAGACAGAACCCGGAGTTTCAGCTCATAGAGACAAGCCCTCCGTTAGCAGCTCGTAGGAGACAATCGTACTATTACAGAAGCGGCGGCGGCGGAGACAAGACCTCGAGCACTTACGACCTCGTCGAGCAGATGCATTACCTCTACGTTAGCGTCGTGAAAGCTCGAGATCTCCCCGTGATGGATGTCACGGGGAGCTTAGATCCTTACGTTGAAGTCAAGCTCGGCAACTACAAAGGCTTGACGAAACATCTCGACAAGAACTCGAATCCGGTATGGAAACAGATCTTCGCCTTCTCCAAGGAGAGGCTGCAATCGAATCTCCTCGAAGTCACTGTTAAAGACAAAGATCTCTTGACCAAAGACGATTTCGTAGGAAGAGTTCATATAGATCTCACTGAAGTTCCTCTAAGGGTTCCTCCTGATAGTCCTTTGGCTCCACAGTGGTATAGGTTAGAGGATAAGAGAGGGATGAAGACCAACAGAGGAGAGGTTATGCTTGCAGTTTGGATGGGAACTCAGGCCGACGAGTCTTTCCCGGACGCTTGGCACTCGGACGCTCACCGCGTTAGCCATTCAAACTTGTCCAACACGCGCTCCAAAGTTTACTTCTCGCCTAAGCTTTATTACCTTAGGATACATGTGATGGAGGCTCAGGATCTTGTTGCTTCTGATAAAGGGAGAGTGCCTGACGCGGTTGTTAAGGTTCAGGCCGGGAGTCAGACGAGAGCGACGAGGACGCCTCAGATGAGGACTATGAATCCTCAGTGGCACGAGGAGCTTATGTTTGTTGTGTCTGAGCCGTTTGAGGATATGGTGATCGTTTCTGTTGACGATAGGATTGGTCCGGGGAAAGATGAGATATTGGGGAGGGTGTTTATACCGGTTAGGGATGTTCCCGTGAGGCAGGAGACCGGGAAGATGCCTGATCCACGGTGGTTTAACCTTCAGAGACATTCGATGAGTATGGAGGAAGAGAGCGAGAAGAGGAAAGAGAAGTTTTCGAGTAAGATTCTGATGCGGGTTTGTATAGAAGCCGGGTACCATGTTCTTGACGAGTCCACGCATTTCAGCAGCGATCTTCAACCGTCTTCAAAGCATTTGAGGAAGCCGAGCATTGGGATTCTCGAGCTTGGTATTCTCAGTGCTAGGAACTTGATGCCTATGAAAGGTAAAGACGGGAGGATGACTGATCCGTATTGTGTGGCGAAATATGGGAACAAGTGGGTGAGAACGAGGACTCTGTTAGACGCGCTTGCGCCTAAGTGGAACGAGCAGTATACTTGGGAAGTTCATGATCCTTGCACAGTCATAACAATTGGTGTCTTTGACAATGATCATATCAACGATGGTGGTGACTCCAAGGACCAGAGGATTGGGAAAGTTAGAGTCAGGCTATCTACGCTGGAGACAGACCGGGTTTACACTCATTACTACCCATTGCTAGTTCTTACACCGTCTGGTCTAAAGAAGAACGGTGAGCTTCAGTTAGCTCTGAGGTACACTTGCACCGCCTTTGTTAACATGATGGCACAATACGGAAGACCGTTATTGCCCAAAATGCATTATGTTCAGCCGATACCAGTAAGGCATATTGACTTGCTTAGGCATCAGGCAATGCAGATAGTTGCAACAAGGCTATCTAGATCCGAGCCACCGCTGAGACGAGAGGTTGTGGAGTACATGCTTGACGTAGACTACCATATGTTCAGTCTCAGGAGAAGCAAAGCCAATTTCAGCAGAATCATGTCGCTTCTCTCCTCTGTCACTCTGGTCTGCAAGTGGTTTAACGATATCTGCACATGGAGAAACCCGATCACAACATGTCTTGTCCACATCCTGTTCTTGATTCTTGTCTGCTACCCGGAACTGATTTTACCAACAACCTTCCTATACCTCTTTGTGATAGGCATGTGGAACTACCGGTACAGGCCAAGACACCCTCCACACATGGACGCTCGCGTGTCCCAAGCAGATAACGCCCACCCAGACGAGCTAGACGAGGAGTTTGACAGTTTCCCGACCAGGAGACCATCAGACATTGTCAGGATGAGATATGATAGGCTTAGGAGCGTTGGTGGCAGAGTCCAGACCGTGGTAGGGGATCTGGCTACACAAGGAGAGAGGATTCAAGCATTGCTTAGCTGGAGAGACCCGAGAGCAACTGCTTTGTTCATCGTCTTCTCATTGATATGGGCAGTGTTTATCTATGTCACGCCGTTCCAGGTGATTGCGATCCTAGTCGGGCTGTTCATGCTGCGTCATCCGCGGTTCCGAAGCAGAATGCCTTCAGTACCTGCGAATTTCTTCAAGAGACTACCAGCCAAGTCAGATATGCTACTGTAAGTAAATTACAATCAAAGACAAAATCATTATATATATTTTGTAGTAGTGTGTATCCAAACAAGACATGTGGAGATAATTTGTTTTTTTGCCTCTGGAGTTGAATCACTTGGATGTTGTTCCAATATTTCTATATTTTAGTGAAATACATAAAACGAGCCAATTCTTTTTCACAATGCTCGGAGAAAATATTGTAAAACACAAGATTTCGTTTCATTAATCAAACACATTCACAAGCATTAGAACCAAAAGAGAAGCAAATGTCTCTGATGTTATTATATGTTCATGGGGAAGAAAAGTACACTGGTTTTGTTAATTAAACGAGCTTTGGGACCTTATCATCTCCGACTAGCCATCTGGATAGCCAACAAGGATCTCCTGCGAAGTCTCTGCATTGTGTTGGAATGATTCCGAGGTCGTTACCGATCTGAGTGTATTCGCTTAAAGCGTTTTCCATCTCTGTTTCTGCTCCTCCAATGTCCACTACATCAACTGTGTTCATGCGAACAACTTCCGCATAGCTCTGTTCTAACTCGTGATCGTTCTCAAACGGTTCCATAGCTGGACACTGTTTAAACTGTATCATTAAATAAAACAGAGTTTTGAGCTGTGTTTCTGTAATCTATCAGCCTATAATGCTGCATTTTCATAAAACAATATAGAATCTGAACCTGACAGAACTCGGCGTAATGCTTGTAAATTTCGCTGTTTTCATCCTGGTCACCGAGGAGTGTACCACCATACCAACCATTGGCTTCGTTTGTTGATGTAATTGATAGGTACCTACAAAATAAAATATAGTGATTTTGATGTATTCAAGACAAACTCTAATGTTAAAAAATGATTTGATCAAGTACCTTTGAAAAATATCTTCTGGATGATCGTTGGACTCAGAAAGCCAGTCCAAGTTGCAGAAATCGTTGACTCTCTCACTCGAGGTCACTCCTTTCTCACTATCGTCTGCACCAGATTTTGCGGCAGAGCCACTCTCTTCAGGCTTTCTTGAACCAAACAGCCAATTGGGGCTCTTGAGCTGAATCTCCCTGCAGATAAGAAAGTCTAGTAAAAATAAGCTTAACATTCAAAAAATGTAATGGTTTATCTAAATGCCAAGCTCCAAGCAAAAGCCTAATAAGAAGATTGAAAGTTTCAAGCAAGGATCCTTACGCTGCATCAGGAGCCACGCCAGTGCTTCCGGTGCTGCCACCTGGCCTTTGGTCTGTTTCACTACAAAGCCTCACGTTCTTTATTGAACTGCATGTCTGCTCTATCAGTTTTTCAAACGAAGTAAGCTTCATTCGTGAGAAGTCTTCTCTGAAAGCTGGCACTGGTGCAAGATTTACTCCAATACCACTCATGGGTTTAGCAATAGACAGAACTCTGCAATGAGCCACAATATGGGTCAACATATTATTTGCATCTAATTAAATGATACACAATAGGTACATTGAAAGTAAACGTTACCCTCTTTCTGGGAAAATATCATCTCCAATCCCCGACACATGGAGATAATAGTCAGAATCCAGTTCCCATAGCGCAGGTTTACCTTCCTGAGGTTGAAAGTAGCCCAGGAATCTGCTCGGAATAAACAACGTTAGTTAATAGGATTTGAGACACGTTAGAAGTGAAAACAACATTAGCCAGCAATTACAAGTTTATGGCGTCTTGCTTTTCGCCGTCAGTGTAGGTGTTGCTGTAGTATCGTTTTATAGATTTAAGAAACTCTCTAGACTGTGTTGTGGCTTTCCATTTCCCCTGCCTTTCAGGGAAAACCTATAATGATAAACATTGCAAATGTTGTTTTAGTCAAAAGAAAAAGTAAGTGGTCACAAGTGACAAGTAGTATTCTTACAGTATTATGAGCAGCTGAGCCGCCATATTGTTGTGCAAGAGCATCGCCCATGCTCTGGTACATATCCATAAGTGCAGCAGCTATGCTACTGTCAGGGTCAATCTTGGATGTATCACTTAAACCCATCGCGTGCAGCTGGCGGCCTAAAGAGGCCAAACCATATGCATATTGTGCTACATTTGTTCGATCCAAGCAGTCGATACAGTTAGTACGCAGAACACCACTTTGGTAGCGAGGAGCCGAGGAATCAGTTCCATCATCTTTTTTTTGTTGTGTTAGCTTCATCTCTCTCTCTCGGTTAGCAAGAGCGCTAAGTATATCATTTGAACCTTCACCCCTTGAAAGTTCTAAAGAGTAAGCTCTTAGATCACGCAGTGAAGGTTCCCTGCAGTAATTATATCTATCAAAACCAGAAAGGTAACTAACGGTACAGTGTTTACAAACAAACTCAATTACCTTCCAGTGCTAGCATGACTAAGTTGGGTAGCTTTCTTGACAATTTTAGGTTTGCCACTGAAGTAAAATCCAGTCAAATCAAGGGCTTCGCTTGCGACCGCACCCAAAACAGCCAATACATTCGCCGACTTACTTTACCATAAGAATTGAAAGCAATGTGAGCTCAAGTTATAAACGCGGGAAAATAAATCCACAATTTTATCATTTTACCTCTTTGCAAATTTGTGGAAGTCCCAGTGGATAAATTTGAGATGATTTTCTTCAAGAAAAATTGAGTTTAGATAACCCACTGCATTCGCAAATTCACGTCTAAGCACCATTTCGCGAGGTCTTTTCTCAACTGTCTGAATATTTCCATGGTAATTGTACAGTAAGTTGAAAGCCATACCAATCTCTTGCTTAAAAAAGACATTTAGTCTAACAAACTAACCTTGATTAAGTTGAGTACAATTATTGGATTCCCATATCGCTCCACCAGGTCTTCAAAATGCATTTTGGTCGACTCATATGTAGGATCATACCTCTGTACTGAGGCAAAAAAAAACACAAAAAAATCAGGAGTCATCCATGAGAATCTATGTAGATCAATAACGACGTGCACGTTTAAATCGTCTAATAGAGAAAATAGGCGCATGTGTTACGTTAGTTTCTCACAGAAAATATCAGGCTTAGGACTAAATCTCGAGGCCTCTTGAGACCAAAAGAGTGGAATTGATCCTCGCATCTGCACCACTGAGGTCATTTTTCCTTTGCATGATCCAGCTTCTTCATCAAAAACGAGTTGTTCTGTTTCAACATCATTCGCAACTCTTCCTCGATCATTCACCCCTCTTTTCAAGTAACTGCGATAAATAGTTAACAGAATGAAAAAGGCCCATTATTTTGCGGAAAAAAAGAGAGACAAGACAAGCATCCAAAATAGTCGAGAAGCTTTCACGCCACACCATAATATGTGATCCCAAGAAAACTAAAAAGATTCCTCATCAATGAAAGGCCTGATTTGATTGAGGTGTTACCGTGTGCCTGCAAAATGTCGAGAACGCCTAGAGACTAGAGTTACACTGAAGTCTCTTCCATATATCGATAGCCTTATCTGAATGATAGTAAAACAACTAAATAGTCAGAACCCTTTTAACTCTACTGGTGGGTGGTGGCGAACGTAGAAGTATATAGATGAAGACACAAGAGCCTACGCATACCTGCTTAAAATTCCCATGAACTAATGCTAGTGTCCATATAGTGTTATTACACCTTGATCGAATGGGCTCAGTCAAGTAAGCATTCCATACAAATATGTTATCATAAGGCACGCCTTCCTCGCCGGATGATAAAACATTCTTTTGCAAACTCTGCATTATAGGATACGTGTAACTGTAGAAGAAATCTTTGGTCAAATCTACACTTGACAGAAGCTTCTTGTACCTGGAAAAACAAAAGGAAATACAAACAGCTTTGTGATACCATACAAGGCGCAACAAGACTATAAAGGTGTTCTGAAACAGACCTTAGTTCAGTTTTGGAATTCGCAACATCGGATTGGATAGTCGCGTGAGGAACACTGATCATTTGACTTTCGTCAATAGCGTAGATGGCATGCCCGCATATGCATCCAATTTGTCGCCGTTTTGTCACCAAAACTAAATAGTAAGACTCCATAAACTTAGCGCAACCTACAAAGAAAAGTGTTTAAAAACCAAAACTTATAAGAAGAAAAACAAAAATCAAGCAAAACATTGTTAGCTCCCATAGCTAACCAGCAATTCCATAGACTTTGGCTACGAAAGCAAGCCCTCCCGTAGCGCGATTTCCTTCGGCGATACGCTGAAGCAGGCTCTTGATTTCGAGAGGCGAATAGACGACGGGATCTTCGCTAATGTTGAGCTCAGATGGCTCTGAACGATCAATCTTTAGCACTCTGAAGAATCTTTTGTTCCTATCACTCCCAACTAAATAAAACCTCTGCCCACAACACAACACAAACACATTACAACACTAATAAACAGCCAAACGAAAAACTAAACGTTCCTGTGTGATTTAATCTTATAGATGACCAAAAAAAAAATCATTCCAACATATCATATATCATCAAATATGGTTAATAAACTTGAGATTCTCTTCAATAATGTTTCTCCAATGAGTGAACATAACCCTAGTTTTTGATACGAAATCTCTCGATCGGTAGAGAAAAAAGAGCTTACCGCTCTGGTTTCGTAGAGATTGAATTTCTCGAGGGCGTAGGAATCGGGATCGGCATCGGCGTCGTTGGACGGTTGAATCTTGGCGAAAGTAGAGATCGTTGAGTTTTCCGATTTCGACATCCCCGTGGAATATCTCTGAAGCCGGCGGCGATGATTTCAGGCTATCGGAGGAACGATGGCTATCGGAAGTTTTGAGTATCTCTCATAGACAAAGGGTGTTTTCGTACTTTTCTAATTTAACAAAAAGATAAATTGTATTTTTTTTTTTTGTCATCTCATTTTATTTTAATTTTTTAAGTTAAGCGGACACATTACATTACACAAAGACACAGAAACTTTGGGCATTACATTACACAAAGACACAGAAAGTTTTAGTATTTGGTTGTTTTCTTATGTCATTCTCATGTCGTTTGTGTTTAGACGAGAATCAAGGCTTTAGATCCTCTATCCTCTTATCTTTATCTTATCGGAGTTTATTCTTTCGATCTGTATAGATTTCAAGGAACTTTGTAATGAGGTCTACTCCTTTTCTTAATATTATCAATATTTCAGTGAAAAAAAAAAAGACACAGAAACTTTGGGCATACAATTTTAACCCACTAAAAAACTATCAAAACCCTAATGGCTCACGAACTTAAAGCCCACAAATCTGAAATCAACACAAATTTTAAAATATGTACTAGGATTTAACCCGTGGTGTACTGCGAGTTTATATTTTATAAATAATTTTATATATATATATACGAGTTAATTTAGAAGTTTGTAATATTTTTTCTGATTTTGTAAAATAAATAAAAATATTCAGAATTTCTAAAGAGTATTTTGTTCTTTTATTGTTTATGCAAATAAATATAGAGAAATTCACAAAACTACACACTTTCAATCATTCCTTCACAAAACTACACCTAATTCAATATTTTCACAAATTTACACCCTTTCAAAATGTTAAAAGCTTGATTTACCCTTTTAAAAATTACCAAAATTAAAATATTTTCATTTGTGTTCTCTAATTAGTGTTTAGAAATAGTATTAAGGGGTATGATTGTGTGGATAGGGTTTATTTGAATTTAATTTTGAGTGTTTAGGTGTAGTTTTGTGAAATATTTTTGAAATGGTGTAGTTTTGTGAAATGTAATTCAAATGGTGTAGTTTTGTGATTCTCCCATAAATATATAATGAGAATTATATTTTATATAGCAAAATCTTAATATAATTTGTAAAATGTGTTTATTCCAAACTATTATAAACTATAAAAATTAGGGATGGGAAAAACTTCCGGATCCGAAATACCGAACCCAAACCAAACCAAAATCCCCAAATCAATACCGATTCTAAAAACAAATAACTCGAATGTATAGGGAAATTTACTACCATAATACCCGAAATTGAATGCGAACCGAACTCAATTTTGTAGAACTAAACTAAACTACTCTAACTACCCAAAAATTATTTAAAATAATAATAGTTATAATTATATTTGAAGTACATAATTGGAACCAAACCGAAATTAAAGAACCGAAACCGTTCCAAAAATAAATAACCCGAACGAATTGAGAAATTTACTACTGAAAACCCGAAGCCAAAACAAATTTCTAGATTTGAACCCGAATTACCCGAAATTTGTTTATGATAAAGTTTAATCATTATTTTCAAACTTCTTGTCATTTATCTAGAATTTTTCTAGAAACCGAACCCGTTAATAAATAATTGTTATGCTAGTGTTAATTGATTTAAACAAACTTTATCTATGTTCAATATAGATGTTTATTAACATCTAAAATATTAATATAAATAGAAAATTATAATATGGACAATGATTATATATAAAAACTAAACTATATACTTTTTAAAAAATATTTATATTCTGAAATTTTTTATAGACCTCCGTAAGAAAAATAAAAAGATTATATCAAAAATATCATAAATATGAAATTAGTGGTTGATTTTATGTTAAAATCGGTTTTATTGTTTTTGTTGATATTTAAGTGAATTTTAAAAAGTATATATATAGAATGAGATATGTTTGTGTGTAAGTTTCACATAACTCTTTAAGTGAGTTTAAAACCAATGACATAGTATGTAGTTAAGTGAGTTTTTTTGGAAAAGTTCAAAAAAATACTTCAAAAATAATAATATATATATTTTTATTATATATTTCGTATAACAAAAATTTAATATAATTTATAAGTTGATTAGACCAATAATTTATTATTTATTATATTTAGGATTCGAAAATACCCGAATTCAAAATACAAACCGAATCAAAATACACAAATCATATTATGCGATTTACCCAAATTTATTTAAAATTATAATTATTTTGATTATATATATAAATAATTGTTGTAAACATATTCTAAATATGTAATATAAGATTTAAATTTTAGTAGAATTGCAATTTCTTCTTTTTTGTTTATAATCGAACCGGAAATCAAACTCGTTAACAAACTATTTTGTTTTTTATTGTTTGATATTTTTAACAAAAAAAATTTTCAAATCGTTTTTAAATTCTTAATAATATTAATTAAACATGTTTTTTTTGATTTAAATAAAATTTTAATGGTAGTTTTTATAAAAAAACTATGTAATAATGTATTTATGTGAATTACATATGTTTATTTTGTTTTTCAAATATTTTTTACATAATTTTTTTAATATTTTTTATTTATTTTTGGAGAGAATTATAATATTTCCTTATTTGATTTTTCGTAATTAAATGTTCAAAAATATTTCATTTTATGCCCAATGGCATAATGTGTAATTTAGTGTGATTTTTTGGAAAATTTCAAATTAGTACTTCAAAAATACTAATATAGATTTACTTACGTTTCTTCAGGAAAAAAACAGTTGGAAAACCTTTAAATCATTTACGTTTCTGCATACATGATACATTCATGCCAGTAATAGTATATTATATATATCATATATTAACCATTATTTTCCTCACACATGTATATAATAATAGGGAGAATAAAAAAACTACACAATTTGAATTACATTTCACAAAACTACACCATTTCAAAATTATTTCACAAAACTACACCTAAACATTCAAAATTAAATCCAAATAAACCCTACCCACACAATTCTACCCACTTAATATTATACCCTAAACACTAATTAGCGAACCCAAATGAAAAAAAATTAATTTTGATAATTTTTAAAAGGGTAAATCAAGCTTTTAAAAATTTTGAAAGGGTGTAAATATGTGAAAATATTGAATTAGGTGTAGTTTTGTGGAGGGAGGGTTGAAAATTGTAGTTTTGTGAATTTCTCATAATAATATAACTATATATTGTTTATGTTTTTTTATTAAACACGGTGGGATTTTAATTAAGTAATTCCAATTTTTAAAGAGGAGTTCACAAATCTACACCCTTTCAACCCTTTCTTCACAAAACTACTCCTAATTTAATATTTTCACATATTTACATTTTTTCAAAATTTTAAAAGCTTGATTTAACCTTTAAAAAATTATCAAAATTAAATTTTTTTCATTTGGGTTCACTAATTAGTGTTTAGGGTATAATATTAAGGGGGTATGATTGTTTAGATAGAGTTTATTTGAATTTAATTTTGAGTGTTTAGGTGTAGTTTTGTGAAATATTTTGGAAAAGGTGTAGTTTTGTGAAAGTAATTGAAATGGTGTAGTTTTGTGATTCTCCCATTTTTAAATGATTTAGGATAACTAAAATAGTTCATGTGAGCCCTACCTCACATGAAAAATTCGAACCTTTGATGGACCGACGACGAGTACTCCTTAACCAACTATATATATTCTTAATTATCTTATTAATTAATTTCACACTAGAGTATTTTATTTTTATTTTTTAATCATAGTTTCATTCATCGCAAAAAAAGGCTAGAAGCTTAGACCTTGTATATCAAGAGTGCTTATAGTATTTTGTAGGTTGCTTGTGTAATTTTTTGTGTATTTGAATATTAAAATAAATAAAAACATGATTTAATACTAAGAAGCGATGCTTAATTAAGCAGTTTAAGCAGTCTTCAAGCTCCCTTGCGTGGCGGCATATGATTGGCCTAAATTAAAAAAAAAACATTTGTTATGCGACGAAGAAGAACCAAAGCGATAAACCCTACATTTGATCTTCCGAAATCAACGGCGGCGGATGATTTCGATTTGGTATGCGAAGAATGTAGATCTGGGAAACAACCTGCGAAGCTGCTCTTTAGCGACAAATGCGATAAAGGGTATCATCTCTTATGTCTGAGACCAATCCTCGTTCTGTTCCCAAGGGCTCTTGGTTTTGCCCTTCATGTTCTTCACACCAGATCTTAAAATGTAAGTCTCTGTTAAAAAACAATTTTTTATGTAATGACATTGTTGTGCTACATATTCTGGGTTTTGTGAATCTCTTCTTTTGATTTGATGCTTGAGTTTTTAGATTTTATTGTGAATAGAATTCAGATTTTATCAGTTTATGGTGTGCGAAGTGATGTGTTTAGTTGAATATGAAATAGCTAACGAAAAGTTTGTGAAATCTTGCAGCTTTCCCTCTTGTTCAAACAAAAATCATTGATTTCTTTCGGATTAAGCACCTCTTTTAGTATGCTTGGAGAACAAATTTTAATAAAACTTTTAAAAATATTTATGTATTTTATTTTGTACAAATACATCCAAATATTAATTGAATATTCTTATTCACTCTTTATTTAGACTCCTTTGATATACATGCTCTTATAGAAAGAAAACAGTATACACTAATTAATAAGCCCCATTCACTTGGCTTACGTAACGAGAACGCATTCATCATTACCTCTCATTTCAATTCACATGATATCTTCATATATATAGTCTTCACAAACTCTCAATTTTATTTCTCTTTTTATTTATTATTATATTCGAAAACTCTTTTTGATTGATCACAAACATGCCGGAAAATTCACACCGTCGAGGATCCTACGTGGCAATCATTGTGATGATCACGTTGCTGACGTGTCCAATAATCATCAACGCTTCATTAGCTAGCAGGAAGCTCGACGAGGTAGATCCCTTAAAGTGTTCTCCAAGCTGCATACAAAATCCTCCTCCGCCGTCTCCTCCACCACCGTCTCCGCCGCCTCCGGCATGTCCTCCTCCACCGGCTCTTCCACCACCACCGAAAAAAGTCTCACCTAACTGCCCTCCGCCTCCTCCGGCTAATTTTTTGTACATAACGGGTCCACCGGGAAATCTATACCCTATTGATGAACAATTCGGAGCCGCCGTGGCCGGAAAAAGTTTTGCGGTGGTGAAGCTCTCGGGTCTAATCGGGCTTGGAGTTTTTTTTTTTGTTAATTAGCTTGGAGTTTTTTGTTTCTTGTTTCTTTGAAATATAATAATAACAAGATATTGAAGACTTGTTGGCATTCATAGTATAGTTTCTAATTACTTTATTGAAGAGCATTATGGATCAACAATTAATAATTTTTCTACCTAGGATTATATACTATGTTTCATCATATTTTTTACTATATCCAAAATTTATAATGATTTTGGACACGTAAATTCTATAAATGTATTATGTTTGTCTGTTATTGTTATCTGTGACAACTTTCTGTTCAATTGATTCTCGAATTTTGAAAGATTTTACTTTATGCGGAATAACATTTATTTAAAAGCAACTTACATACTTAAACAGAAAGTTACTAATGTAAAGTGAAAAAGGCAAAAATGGAGAAAAAAATTATATCTCCTTTTTGGTTTCCTCTTCACTCTTCTAATTACATAAGTGTTAATTACATTCATAAATAATTTTAAGTAAATTCAAATTATTTAAGAGTAAAATTGTATTAACTGACACGAGGTTGACAAAGTCAAGAGGACACGTGTTGATCTCTGATGTTAAAGAGAGAGATCAATTTGGGTTTCAACGAAGTGGGTCCCGCAACGCCGACCTCAGACAATGACATGTGCTTCTGTTTCGCCTAACTCTATTTTCCATCAAATCTCCATCTCACTTTCTTAGATCATCCTTATATATATTGACTAAACCCTATATTTTACTTTTCCTCTATTTAATTAAAAGATAATTATACTAGATGGACTCCAATAATCAGTTTATTAGGTCCGAAAAAATAGACACTGTACCGCGCACTATTCACACTATGTTTGACATATATACCCCTGCTCCTCAATCGATGTTTTTGATTTTTTTTCTAAAATCAAACTGACACACAACTAACACAAAGATATATGCAGGGATTTGTTTTTTAATATATTTTATTGTGTTTGTTAATCTATTCATATCTATCTTCCAAAGTCCATTGTAGTCGACATTGTTAAAGAGAAACCAAAGCTTATAACTTTCGTTTTCTTTGATTTTTATTTCATTATGTTTCGTTTAATGCGTCGTTCGATTGTTGAGAGAAATAACCGATGCATAAGAGACAAACAGAGTAATCGAATTTGTATCATGTAATATTTCTAAGCAAATTTTGTGTGGTTTCACAAAATCTTTTCTTTTTGGAGTGATTCACTCTCATATCATTTATTCCTTATTAGATTTTATGAATATGCATCTCTTATGAACATGAATTGCGGATTCATATCAAATTTTGTATCTCTGTTTTTTCGTTTGTAACCCTAATCGATTTGGGTTTTTTTAGCCCATAGTTAATTTTGTGATATTTTCAGCGGCCAATATCGGCATGTATTGAATACATGATATAGTAGATGTTATCTGATAACCTAATTACCTTTGTGAGAATTAGTATTCTGTAACTGTATCATTATCTAATATGCTTCATGTTTGGTGATATGGTTATGCAGATGGCTGATCTAGACATTTCCTAATAACCACTAGACATTTTGTTATACGATAACCATTTTCTTCATTTTACACGATAATTATGTTATCGTATGTAATATATCGTATCCGATAAGCATCGCGTTAGTAACTTTCGATGCTAACAATCTTTGTATCCACGAGATGATTGTACATGAACTTCCCAAGAGGATTATTGCTTATCTTTGAAGAGTTTATTGGTGATAGGGTCATCGTGTATGGCTAATTTGGTCAAACAATCGTCTTTGTTCTTGAATTCCCCACCTAAGAATAATTTGTTCTCCTCATAGTCAGTATCGTATATTGCTATGTGTAGAGTTTATGCATTTGTGTAAACAATCAATTAGAAATATGTGATATTTGATTACGCTTAAGTTATACAAGATAAATTATTTGTTACGGGATAACATGTCTTACCTTCTTCAGTAATCCATTTATGTACGTCATAGATGCTCTGATAACATTAATAATATTGGTTAACTAATACGTTACCTGCAAAATTAGCTCTAACAGGAGCTTGTCGATTCCTTCAACTTAACTTCAGCAACGTTTTTTATTGCTTCCATCACATGATGGTATGAGCATATGTTGGAACCAACAATACCCACTATTATCTAGTTTATCAGAATATGTTGGAACCAACAATAAAGGAACAATAAATATGAGTTATTCATATCTTATAAGTATTTATATTTATTGCCCTGATTATCTTGCTTCTTAAAGACTTCAATGATTAGTTTCTTAAAGTTGATCTTTCTTCTTAGTGTTTAATGGTGATTTGTGTATTCATGTATCCATTGTGTCGCTACCGTTAATGGTATCACCATTGTTGAATATATACTAACACACAAACTCATTTGCTAAGTTATCATAGATTTTAGTTAATAATGATTTTGTTATAGGTGATGTTAGCGGATAACTTATAGGTTATCGGAAACAAATCTAATATCCTGCAGCCTAATCACAGCATTTAATGCGCCAACATCCGCCTGAAAAAAATCTTTTTCCTCTGCAAATACAGTACTCTTGTCCCCTACCAGCGATAATCTCTTGGTTATAGTGAAAATATCTCTTAATTCTAGCGCCCAAATCCCCGCATTTAATGCTCCAGCTTGGCGAAATATACTCCGGATATTAGGATGGTTCGCAACTTGCTCTGCGCAAACAGTTACCCTGTCGGAAGCCGCCATTTTCGAGTTTCAGCAAGTAGGGGTAAAATCGTCTTTCTCCTTGAAGATGGTGTTGTCAGAACTAAAAGTTATGAAAATAAAGCCCAATACCTAATTAAAACTTCTTCCTTGTCCATTAATTTAATTGACCCTTAATTAAATTTATCAAATGACTATACACTTCAATTGTTTATTTTTATTTTACTTCTTTTCTTTTATTAAAATTTTTATTTATTTCTATTTTAGGTTTCTATGTTATAATATTTTAACCATAATATATAGTAATCATCTATCTTATTAAAAGGGAAGGACAAAATTTGATAAACCCTTCAAAGTTATTTTTATTTACATGTAAATGTCATTGTATAAATTTTAGTATAAGGTAATTTAGATTAAAAAAAACAAAACAAAAGTTATTCCTATTAAATAGGAACTTAAAAAATAAGTATCAAAAATAATTATAAAACTAAAAAACGAAATTAATAAATAAAATACAAATTAATATCAAAAACTATTCATATTTAATAGGATTAAAGGTAAAAAAACAAAAAAAAACAAAAAATGAATATAAAAAAATATTCCTATTTAATAAGTAACATTATGAAAAATTAAAATATTATGAATAATTCAACTTTATGAAAATCATAGAATATTAAAAATATATTTAAAGTTCTTTTAAAAGTTTTTAAGTTAATAAGAGTTTAAATGCATATATTACTTTTAAAAAAGTAAAATAAATGTTACTTGCGGGTCTAATTTTAGATTTAAATGTAGCCATGATTTTTAGATTTTAGTATCTAATTTGATTAAAGATTATCTCCACATATTTTAATTTACGTAGCGGTCAATAAAGATCACAAATCAAATTTGATACAAAAATAAAAATTGTTATGAGATAAAATCAAATTATTTTTCTATAGAAAATATATGTGTAACTTTGCGACGGGTCGGAAAATATCATACATAATTTGTAAGATATAAAAAGTTATATTCGTAATATCAAAACATACATATATGATTCCTAAATTATCGGATTTAAAATAATCTCATATCGGATCTTCAATACAATAACTAAATTATCTAATTAAATTATACTTAAATAAATAAGATTTTATTTTTTATAATAAATTAGAAATTAGTTATCAAAATTTTATAATAAATAAGATTTATTTTTTAATAAATATTACTCCCGAGTGGGACACCCGGGTACAAACCTAGTATATAATAAATAACAAGGTGTTTTGCCTACATGTCAAGTGGAGAGAGTTTGTAGGAATTAATGATTTTTTATTTTTTATTAATATAATAAAAAATTTTAAAATTATGATTATCTCCTTTATTTTTTAATAGTTTATATCATCAAATATTATTTATTAATTTAATATTTCGAAATTTCAATTATGTTTCCTAAAATTTATTAATTTAATATTTGGAAATTTCAATTATATATTCTAAAATTAAAGAATTTATGTATTTTTATTATTTTGTTATTCGTTTATGATTATCCCTTTTATTTTTAAGGGTTTATATCACGTATCATATATTATTGTTAATTTGATATTTCAAAATTTTAATTATATTTTTTAAAATTAAGGAACTCTTTTGATTTTTTATTAATTTAATATTTTGTTTATGATTATCTCTTTTTTGAGTTAATTAACGTATTATATACATTTTAAAACATAATTTGTCAATTAACTTAGGGGTGTCAATCGGGCTAACCCGACCCGGCCCGACCCGAACCCGCAAAACCCGTATATATTTGAGCCCGATCCGGTCCGAAAATTTTTCGGGCTTATATTTCAAAGCCCGGCCCGACCCGCTTCGGGCTTTAGGGTTTTTCGGGCTTTTTCGGGTTTTTTCATATATTTTGAGAATTTTAGTCTTAACAATATTATCATAATTTAATTATATTTTAAACAATAAAATTAATTTTTTACGCATTAACGTTGTGATAAATATGAATAAAAAATAATATCAAACTAGTTTAAAAATAAAAACTGAAAATAAAATTGATCATATGTTTTTGTTATCATAGGATTAATAAAAAACAAAGAAAAAATTTGAAAGAGAAACACTTGAAATCTAGGTAGCAGTACTGGTAGAACGCAAACTCGGATCTTCTTCGACGTCATTTAGATCTTCCTCATCATCAAGAGCTACAAACAAAATAAATATCATAATTTATCTTAAATAAATCATATAAAATTAAAAATTCGATAGATAATAATTTAAAACATATTAAATATATATGAATGATATTGTAACATGGATCACTAAATGTAAAATCATCAAACCAAGTGCGAGTGCAAATCAATGCTTCAAAATTAGGGGTGTCAATCGGGCTAATCCGACCCGGCCCGACCCGAACCCGCAAAACCCGTAAATATTTGAGCCCGACCCGACCCGGCCCGAATATTTTTCGGGCTTATATTTCAAAGCCCGACCCGCTTCGGGCTTTAGGACTTTTCGGGCTTTTTCGGACTTTTTCATATATTTTAAAATTTTCGTCTGAAAAATATTATCATAATTTAATTATATTTTAAACAATAAAAAATAATTTTTTACGCATTAACATTGTGATAAATATGAATAAAAAATATTACCATACTAGTTTAAAAATAAAAACTGAAAATAAAATCGATCATATGTTTTTGTTATCATAGGATTAATAAAAAAACAAAGAAAAAGTTTGAAAGAGAAACACTTGAAATCTAGATAGTAACAAGGAAAATTAAAACACTTTAAATCTAGGTATTAAGACTGGTGGAGCGCAAATTCAGATCTTCTTCGATGTCATCTAGATCTTCATCACCATCAAGAGCTATAAACAAAAATAAATATCAAATTTTATCCTAAATAAATCATATAAAATTAAAAATTCGGTAGATAATAATTTAAAATATATTAATATATATGAATGATATTGTAACATGGATCACTAAATGTAAAACCATTCAACCAAGTGCGAATGCAAATCAATGCTTTAACATGTCTATGCAAAAGACGACTTCTATGCAAGATTATGTTTACAAATTATATAAAGTATATAAAAATATTATCTTATTTATTTTCGGGCTTTTCGGGTTAGCCCGAAACCCGATCGGGCTAAGCCCGAAAAACCCTTTACCAGAATGGGCTAAACCCGAAAAACCCGATTTTTTCGGGCTTAAATATGAAAGCCCGAACCCGATATTTTACAGGGTCGGGCCGGACCGGCCCGCGGGCTTTAGCCCTAATTGACATGCCTATTCAAAATGTCTAACCAAAAGACGACTTCTATACAAGATTAGGTTTACAAATTATATAAAGTATATAAAAATATTAATTTATTTATTTTCGGGCTTTTCGGGTTAGCCCGAAACCCGATCGAGTTTAGCCCGAAAAACCCTTTACCCGAACGGGCTAAGCCCGAAAAACCCGATTTTTTTCGGGCTTAAATATGAAAGTCCGAACCCGATATTTTACAGGGTCGGGTCGGGCCGGCCCGCGGGCTTTAGCCCTAATTGACATGCCTAAATTAACTGCTTTTGATGTAATAATTAAATTTTGGGTAATTTAATTTGATTATCGTACTTAAAATAACAAATTTAACTTTATTCACACAAAATTATTCACAAAAATCATTTACGAAAAATCATTCACATATTTCATTTATTGAGATCATTAACAACTCATCATTGACATAAATCATTCATTCACATATATTATTTATCATTCACAATATACTAATTATCATTCAAAACGATTATTCATTCAAAATCATTCACATATGAATATTTACAGACAACCATTCAAGAGATTTGACAATTTTAAAGTTAATGGTAAAATTGTAATTTAAAAAGTCAAGATCACATTATAACAAATTAAAAAAATCACTCAATTAGTAAATTTATGTCTTGAAATATATTTAATTTCTCAATTTTCTTTTTATGTTTCAATGGTTTATATCATTATATATTATTTATTAATTTAATATTTCAAAATATCAATAATATTTTCCTAAAGTTATATACGATGTCAATATTTTGGGAATTTTAATTTATATAAAATTTAATATAATTTATTATTATTATAAATTGTACTACATGCAACCTAATCTGATTTTGTTTACATTCGTTATGATTCAAGTTGATCATTATTTTTCTAATATTTATGTAAATATTATAAACTTAACTTCGTTTTAAATGTTAAATAAATATTGATTTAGTGCTATAAATATGTTAATATAAAATTTTGTATACCACATCATACAATTTACTATTTTTCGTAATCCAAAGCCTTTATAATTATTAACATCTTCATTAATGAGTTTTTCTTTAATTATTATAAAATTATTTTGTTGAATACTCTTTATTTTTATTAACCAAATTTGTTTGTGAACATATACAACTTTCACTTCTATTTAAGTAACAAAACTTATTATTTTGTAGAGAATATGTAACAAACATATGCTTTGGTAGCATACAAACTTACATTTGTAACAATTTTTCAATTTAATGGATAATTTTATATAAAATCTCCTATCACTATTATAATTGTTTCTCAAAAGCGAAAAACTATAAAAATAAAACAAATTTTGTATTTTAAATCATATAAGTCTACCATAAAACACAGCCATATTTTTGAAGTTTGTTATTTTTCATGTTTTCATTTTTATGGATAATTTATAACATTTTTATTTTGGTTTTACCTTGTCGTGATCTTAACGTATAGTTTGAATTATCATTAGTGTACCATTTGAATTCATTTAAAAATGTCAATTTTAATTATTTTTCATGTAATTTTTTTTATATTTATTTATGTAAGCGCATGGCGCGTAGATCAAACCATCTGGTAGAAAGGTAAACTCAAAGCACACTTGAACGCTAAACTCTTAACCGGAGAATTCAACTTTAATTTACACATAAAATTTTAACTATTAATAAAAAAACATACATCTTGACCCAAATCACTAAAGAAGAAATTCATAGAAATTTTAATACATGATATTTTGGACCGCCAAAAAATTTAAAGATTAATAGTCAAACGTTACTGAGAGATGATGGGGCTTTAAGAGAGAGCGATGCAACGGCCTCGGCGACGGTCAAGAAGAGAAACTCAGGCCTCATAAACTCTTCTTCTTCATCAGCTCTTTGTAGCTTCTCCATCACTTCACTTAATGGGTTCACAAACGCAAGCTACACAAATAATATCCGGTTTAGATACTAATTTTCTAATTAGATTTCTCGGTTTAAGAAACTACTTTACCTCAATGCTCTTCTTAGCCGTTGTTTTCTTCAATTCTTTAAAGAATGAGACTCCGTTTATGTCCACTCCATTCACGGCTTTAACATATATATATTAGTAGGAATTTAAATATATTTTTGGATATATACATATATATATATATATATATATATAATGTTATGATTAGAAAATAGAGGTTGGTTTGTTTAGGACTATTACCTGACATTTCAAGAATCAAGAACTTTAGGCTAGAATGCTTCTCTTGAGCTTCCTCTTCTTCGATCCAGCGAGATGTTCTACAACGTTTTTAGGCGATTCATATGAAGAAAATGTTAGTATAAATATTATAAACCGTACCAACACGACATTGTTACATATAGCAAATTCTAATTAATGGATACAAAAAACCCTAGACCCTCTATAAATTAATAACGTGGTGAATCCATTATTTTACTAAAAATTACTATTAGTTTATACTTTATAGTGATTATTAATTTAGAATAACATCAAAATCAGATTTATGGGAAACATAGTAATAATTTTAAAAGGTACTAGTTTATCAAATATTAATTTATAGAGTGTTTACTCTATTTTATAAACTAACCTTTCGGCGAGGTAGTTTGAATTGGCGAAATTAACCGGTGATTCGATGCTCAAGACAAGGAAACCCGGGATCCTTTGTGCATCTTTGTAATGATCAAGATTCCGATACACATCGGTCCCGGGGATATTCCCCATCATAACGGTCTTCGGCCTAGTCACTTGCATCAAAATCTTGAACAAAGACAGTCCCACGGCAATAGCTAGACCGTTTTGAACCGAAAGAAAAATAACACCAAAGAAGGCGCATAGCATGACCAAGAAATCGAACTTATCGATTTTCCATATATGACGAGCCGCGGGAAGATCGATTAGACCGATGACCGCGGTCACTATGATGGCACCAAGGACAACGTTTGGAGTGTATTCGAATAGAGGCATTAGGAAGAGAAGTGTGACCATGACCGTGACCGACATTACGATGTTTGAAACCGCGGTTTTAGCACCGGCGTTGTGGTTAACCGCGGATCTAGAGAACGCACCGGTCGTGACGTAGCAAGATGTGGCTGAGCCCACAACGTTCATTAGACCTATGGCTATCATTTCTTTGTTACCGTCTACGTGATAGTTCTTTAGCGCTGCGAAAGTTCTTCCTACTGCGATTCCTTCCTGATTGGTAAAAAAACACAAGGCAAGATCATGTTACTTTTAATTGTATATCATATTCTTTAAAGTAGATTTATTAACTTTTTACGTACATTAAGAAAACATGGAATTAGTAGAACAATTTTAGTTTGTTTCAACAAACGCCAAAACTTGCCATATCATCAATTACAAGAAATATATAACTAAAGAGAAAAATGAAAAAGTTATATATTATCATGATTTATATTTGTAAGTCTCTTTTTTTTTAACATCACACAGACTTAAAATGAAAAATATTGGGGTTGAATCAATCCACAATATTATATTTTAAAAGTGTTTACAATGATAATTAAAAATTTATTATGACGGTTCAATGCTAAATATTTATTAGAAATATAGATCCTAACTACATGTAAAATTTAAAATATTATTTAAATTGACTTGAATGATAAAAGTTTTTTTTTTTGAAAGGGGTTTTGCATTGAATGATAAAAGTTGTAAGAAACTATACAGTAAGAGAGACAATTCCGGTGATGAGTCCGGTTTTAGCGACAAGACCAAGATGACTTCCATGAAACTGAAGCATGTTCCATGACGGTGGATTCAAGCCTTCTTGTAATTTCCCGATCTATAGTAACCACAAAATTTAAAATAATTTCAAGATTCTTTTTTTAAATAACAAAAACAGAGGATTAATTGTTAAATATATAAAAGCAAAATTAGAAGAAGCTTACGACGCTTATTCCGTGACGATTGGCTTTGAAAACAAAGACAATAAGCGTAGAGACAATAACTGAAAGTAAAGGAGCTCCTGCTGATACCCAAAACAGCTTTGGCTTCTTCATGCTCTACAATAGTTTTTTTTTTTTTGTATACTAAAACCATTAGCTTGTTACTCAAGGTAGGAACAAAATTAAACCCTAACAAATGTACCACATGGTATATTGAGATAAATTAAATTGAAACGAATTAAAAGCCCTGGAGTCATGTGACAAAAACATACGAGGTGACGTGTGGCAAGCAAGAAGAGCAAGAAGCAAACTCCCATCACAATTGTTTGCCATGACCACTACACACACCATTAATACCACATAAATATAAACAATTTTAAATATTTGTTTTAATTTTTAAAATATTAAAGAAGAGAGAAAAAAGAGAGAGAGAGAGAGAGAGACCTCGTTGGTGTGGTGAAAGACAGAGGAGAGAACAGGGACTACACTCATATGATCTGTGAAATGAGTTATCCCAAGCAGAGCTTTTAGCTGTTGCAATGATACTATTATTGCTGCTCCCGCCATAAACCCTATTAGTGTCGCTTTTGATAGAAAATCTATTATAAATCCTAACCTACACATATTAATTAGCATATACATTATTGTGTATACCTTTCCAAATCCGGAAATTTCAATAAAAACATTGAGGAACAACGAATTGTAATATTTTTAATGGAATAATAATAACAATACTACTAAAATTTTACAAAAAGTTATGTTATAAAAATAGATAATATTGATTCTTGAAAAAAAACATTGGATTAATCTCTAAAATATGTAGAAAGTGGAATATTCTTACAAGTTACATGGTCCACTAAAAAGTAGCTAGGATTTAAATTAATCAACACAACATAATATATTAGAGGAATTCACCAAACTACGGCCTTCCAATCCCTTGCTTTACAAAACTTTATCTAATTCATTTTTTCATATATTTACACATTTTCAAAATTTTAAAAGTTTGATTTACCTTTTAAAAAACTACCAAAATTAAAATCTTTTTATTTGGGTTCGCTAATTAGTGTTTAGGGTATAGTATTAAGAGGGTAGAATTGTGTAGGTATGATTTATTTGGATTTAATTTTGAGTGTTTAAGTGTATTTTTGTGAAGTAATTTTGAAATTGTGTAGTTTTGTGAAATGGAGGTGTAGTTTTGTAATTCAACCCTACAGAGATTAACACTAAAGCCTAGACCAGGCCCAATATTGACCAAATCGAACACATGTCTTAGCAACAGAACAGTCAACAAACAGAGACAACTAACTACAAGTGGTTCATGCAAAGCTAAAAAAAACATTATTAAGTAAAAATATATATACAACGTAAAAACACTAAATTTAATAATATTCAGGTATATAATTTTGTGTTATAACCTGAGGATTCCAAGAGAGGCTTGAAAGAGACCAGCGAAGAAAGTAGAAGAGAAAGCTAGTTGAAGAAAGAGGAGGGGATCGTCTACGGGAGAGACTTGCTGCCTTAGCATAGACCCTAAGATCAACGACGCTATTGAGACTGGTCCTACCGCTAAGTCTCTTGAGCTTCCCAACACCGCGTATACCAACGGTGGCACAAAACTCGAGTCTACATACATTTACACGCACGTACACAATTTAATATTAATAACAATAACTATATATTAATAAAATTATATAAAATGGATAAATATATTATATGCTTCATTTTATATATTCTTACATAGACCGACGATTGGTGGCAAATTTGCTAGCTTTGCGTAACTTATCCCCTGTTTTTTGAAGAAAGACAGGAAAAAGGTTTAATTTTGGAGGAAAAAATCAAGAATTTGATTAAAGGGCAATCTTGATTTTTCATGAGCTGAAATGGGTCATTGTTGGAATTTGCAATTTTTTTTTTGTGTGTTACGTTATTTTTTGAAAATTTTCTATAACAGGACAAAAAAAAAGAGTTTTATGTATATACCTGAGGAATAGCTAAACTGGCGATAGTGAGACCTGAAACGACGTCGGATCTAAGGAGCATGAAGCTATACTCAGGACACCATTGGAGAATTGGGAAAATGTATTGAGCAGCTCTTATGAGTTTTGTACGGTTTGTTTGTCCTCTGAATTGTCTTAAAGGATCATCAGGGAAGAAAGTCTCTTTCAGTCTTGTCTTCAGCTTCGCTGCCGTGCTTTTATGCGGCGGAGCAACCACCTTGTGCACTTCCATTTTTTGATAAATTATGTATGTGAAGTGACTATGTGTTTCTTTATGTTTCTTCTCTTGGCTCTTTGTTAATGAAAGTAACAAGAGAAGTATTATTTTGGGTCGGTCTTTAACATTTAATTTATAATGGGTGCATCTTGGCTTTTTTATTATCTATTGGTATTTTTTAATTTAATTATTTTCGGAGAATTACACGTACTGTTGTTTTAGAAAAGAGCAATAACTTTGCAGTTTGTGTTGTTATTATGTTTTTGTTTGTCTTCTTTTTAGCGTTTTATCTATTTTTTACAACATTTTCAATGTTTTGACTTCAAAATATATCTTATTCATACAAAACAATATTCGCCACCCTGAGAAATATGTAATAACGCGTATATAATACACGAATACTAGTAACAAATTAAAAGGTAAGAAAATTAATCTCTATAATTTGAGAAAGTATATATATAATCAATTTGTTATATTGATCGTTGAGATCACTAGCAAACAGAGAGGCAACCAAGTAGGCTACTAGGAATTGTTACAATAATCCGGACAAAGAGAAAAAGTTTTATGAGAGTTTGGACTTATCGTCTTTGGGTCAATAAGTCGAGCCCACACTATAGTTTATCAAATATATTAATTTATATGAATATTTGTGTATGATTATGGATAGATTGTTTGATGCTTGCATCAATAATTATCCTATGATAATTAATTATTGATCAAATTTTGATGATTAATTAACAACCATTTTGTGGGGATTTACTAGTTAAAAACTAACCATGTGAAGTAGAGAATGGGTATTGCAATAAAAAAAGAAGAAGTAGAGAATGAGTATCATCATCATGATTTCAATCATGTTTGATCATTATATGCATCTTATATAACAAGAATATTCAGAATTTATGGGTTTCAGAAATTATTAAGAATTATGTTTTAAATTTTCCAGTTTGTTTAAAAACCAGATGTCTAAAGCCTATATATTATTTTTTTGGTATGATAATGAACCTAACCCTAGATATTAGTTAGTACTATTTGTTTCATTACCCATAAATTAATTTTAGGTTTCATTAGTCAGTATATTATCCACAATACTACTCTGCATTAATGTGGATTTATTATTCTATAACAATGTATCACGGATTTGTTCGTTCATCCAATTGGTCTCTTTTAATTAGGCAAAAATAGTCCATAGTTTCATAGCAAACAAAATAAAATAAAACTAATTAGCGTAACAGATTAAGTAATAGTTTAGTTTGATTCTCGAAGATTGTCTTCTCGTGTGAATCAGATCAAGTTTATATATTAATTTAATTAATCAATATCGGACATTCCATGTTCTGGTGAAAGAAACGAAAGAGACCAAAACTAAAAGAATCATTGAAATATATATAATAACATTTAAGAATCTGTCCAAACTTATAAAAGAAATAAAAAATTCTAACCAAACCTATCTACGTCGATAACTTGGACGGAAAAATTACAACCCTAACCTGCATATTGAAAGTAAGACCATACGTCTACTACAAAATAATATATTAATTAAAAATAAACCTTAGACATATTACTCCGACTAGTGACTCGAGTTACTGAAGTTGAGTTACAAAATGTGGTATACTTTGCGGTAGCTTGCAGTAAAAAAAAAATGTGGTAGAAATTGTATTAATCGGAAGTTTGCAGTAGAAATATGAGTTAACATTTTTGCAAAAAAAAAACTGATTGATAACTTTTATGATGTATAAGTTGAATTATCAATTTTAATAGAAAAAATCTCAACTCAAACATAACTCATTAATAATTATTGATGTTGAATAAACTTTTGAGTTAACAATTTTACAAAGGAGTAACTCAAATTTATAACTCAATCATACCACATTCTAACTCAAACTTAACTTCAAAAAGTTTGGTTTTATACATAATTGGTAACATTTTTGAGTTGTCTTTGAGTTAAACAGATAACTTAATTTAACTCAATAGTAAATAAGTTACCAATCACATAATTATTGCCATTCAGACTATTTTGTCAATAATAAGTGAATGCTAGCAAAACCTAGTTTGGTTTATCTGTTAGGCTAATTAGATCTAATAAAATATAATCATAACATTATCAATGTTGTTTTTCTGTCGGGACATAAATTAAAAAGGGTAATATAAGATCAACTAAACTAATTATTAATACAACCAGTTCACAGTTCGGTTCCAATGTACAAATTGAGTCAAAATACCAAACTGTTTTTGATAAATTATAATCAAAACTGGATGATTCTAGACCCACTAATTATTATTGGGTCCTAGAAAAATGTTAAAATATTTAATATTTTTGATATTGAAAACATCTATAATGATAAAACTATCCTTAACTAAGTGTATTGCTTATGGTTTTCTTTCTTCTCATAACGTTATTCTGGTTTAATGGGAAAAAGTCAAATCATTATCAAGAGACTGAAAATAATTAAATGATCAATGAAAACGTGTGCCACGTCACAATTGATGGCGAAGAACATGAACTCAAAGAATAAGTATTATAATGTATATTGGTAGGCCAAATAAAATAAAATGAAACAAAGAATCAAAATAGTATAGAAAAAAGAAAGAAACAAAAGTGAAAAGTAACGGGACGTGAATGGAATTATTCATAGAGAAAGGATCTGATTCTCAAACTCTTTTGGATTGAATAGGTAATGTGAAAGCACTATGCACATTTGCACATTGCGCACTTAATTGTGAATATGTATTCGCGTGACTCTTTTATTTGGTCCATCTATCCACAATCTTAATTTTAATATTTTTTTTACATATATAAATATTATATTGTAGGTTATAAAATTTTAATTTGATAAAATGGATCAATAACAAAATTAGTAACTGTGTTTTTACATGCTGCTAGTTAAATAGTTATGGAATCGTAGATAAAGATCTATGGTTAATTATTCTTCTTTTTGGTTTTCCAATATTAAATATTCGAAGAAAAAGTGTGCACTTAACGACCCATACTTAAGACATAACACATGAATCTCTTGGATTCCTCCATTGAACAACTCATCAACTTTTTTAGGAATCTATCACGTTCGCATTTAGAAATATTAAATATTTTATACTATTAGGACACGAAATTAAGAAAATTATCTTGTAGTATCATTTATTTGGCCACAAATGCATTACGATTTCAAATTAAACAGTACTAAAATTATCTACCGACTGCTTGACTCGGTCGGATAAGCGTAGTCGTTGGTGATGTTGTGTTCCTGAGTTCAAACCGCGTTGGAAGCGATGATTTACACCATTAATTGATATTATCAAAAGCTGGTCGTGGACCTAGCAGGTTCTGGGCCGAGGATTATGAGTTTCGGCCTAAAACCTCGTACTTTAACAAAATTTTTTTTATCTAAAACAAAATCAAAACACAATGGCAAAACCCTAGTTTTTAAAAAAAGTTTGTTTGTTTCTTCCAAATAAATTTACGTAGGTTGCTAAAAAATAATAAATTTACGTAGGTTGCTACAAAATAATAAATTTGGTTTATGTTACCGTTTTTGTTCTTGTGAAATTGTGAATATGTACTATACAACGGTGTAACTAGCTATAGTACTCTCTAGTATCAACAGAAGTATTAATGGATCACAAAGCATCTTTCAATAAAAGTTGCGTTGGGTATTATTCAACATCACTTAGAGGAAATTTTATCATAAAAATAGTAAATTTAATATGTATTGAACCAAAAGTACTTACTTCTATTTTTGGAGAATTGCCAAATATCGTTTTTGTATAGTCATAGTCTCTTTGATTTTACTATTATACAAACAATGATATATCATCACGACAACACATGCCTAATATATTATTCACATATATGGACGGTTTTTATTCAATAGAAACTACTTGAGATGATTTTAACCGCAACATGGTAGAAAACTAGAACTCTACATGATCCACACCATATGTAAAATAAGCAACATTTTGAGTCTTATAATGCAAACTAATCTTAATTTACTTTATTAGTTACCGGTAACACGTGTAATTTTAAAAACGGTGTTTCATTTGCACAAGTGCAATCACAAGATTTCAACCATAGTTTATTTTGTAGGTTTAGGTTTACTAAAAAAACAGTATATTCATTATTATCCCATAAATGTATGGTATTTTTCGAGCAAAAGAGGTGATACTGATTATACCATTAGGTGGACACATATGTAAGAAGAAAATTAAAACGTTATTTAAAAAAAATATTTATGGAATTGTGAAGCTTGCACAAAGTAAGAAAAATCATACACTGTAGTTTATCTCAAATCTGATTAATTATAAATATATATATATATATATATTGAATTAAAATAAAAGAAAAGGTCAAAGTCTATTTCCATGCAAGTTGCACCAATATAATCTGACAGATGACCCATTCTTTCAATAACACCAAAAAAACAATAATGAGACTTGAGTGAGACTGTGACAATATCTGTCCTTTGATTTTTTTTTCTTCTATTTTTCCAACCTTCTTTCAAACCCTATTAGCTATTACTATTTAGTATTTACCAACATGTTTATCAAAGGTTTTTATGTAGAGTGTTTGTGTATTTTTTTGTGTATTTGAGTATTAAATTAAATCAAAACATGTATTATTAATAAGCACTCTACAAAAGGGAAACTTAAAATGCTTAATTAAGCACTTTTCATTATAGGGTGCTTATTAATAATACATGTTTTGATTTAATTTAATACTCAAATACACAAAAAAATACACAAACACTCTACATAAACACCTTTGACAAACATGTTCTAACACATCAAACAACTTATACGGATTTGTCTCTGATATGTTTTTTTATTTTATTTTCATTATCCTGATGTGATACAATTTTGTTTTTTGTTTGTATTATGTTCTTATCTTCATGAAAATATCAGTATATATATATATATGAATGTGAATAAAAGAGGCGGTACAAGTCTGCTATTCTTCTATATGTCTACAATAGCAATTATTTTTAATCAGATTTTAATTAGTGTTGATGAATTTTATTTAACAGTGACATATATATACATAGCCTAGTAAATTAGTAAGTTATATTAGGAAATTTTGTCACTTTTAATCAGATTTTAATTAGTGTTGATGAATTTTATTTAACAGTGACATATATATACATAGCCTAGTAAATTAGTAAGTTATATTAGGAAATTTTGTCACAACGCTCCATCTAAATATAAACTTGCCTTTATATGGATGCGATAACAAATGGTTTTACTTTTTGTTACTAGATAAAACAATGTATCTATAAGTAGAATATTTACATAAATACTCAAGCGAATAAACCAATGGTTTTACTTTTTGTTCGAATCAACGAACCATGAAGGAAATTGAAAAAAAGGAAAAAGAAATAGCACTCAAAAAAATCATAAAAACAGAAAGATTTCATAGCAACTCGTACGTAAACCATTCGTTTGGTGAATTACTTTTAGATAATTATAAGTTTCCTAATCAATGAGAAAAAGATAAGCCAATCTTTATACATAAAATAACGTGGCACGTCAAGAATTAACTTCAAACCCACCAACTAGTTAATGGTTGAAATTTTGGCTCTTTGTCTTATTAGGTTTCATGAATCTTCTCTTAGTTTTTTTTTCCAAGAAAAAAGCGTCGGTGCACGATGCAAGGCTTGCAATGTTCTCTTTTTCATTTTCATTTAGTTATGATGGCTTTGATACGCACAAACCCAATGTGCAAATCTAATTTTATGGCAATAAAAACAGATATGAGTAAAGCATATGATCGAATCGAGTGGCCATTTATAAAAGCGATATTAAATGTTATGGGTGGGCTGGCGCTGGCTGGCCCATTCCGGAAGTTACTGCGAGAACCGGTGGGCGCTGCTCGGCCGCCGTCAAAGTCCATCAAAGTCGCGGCGCCGAAGTCGAGGCCCATTTGAAGGGAGCATGCGCGACGGTGACATCGGTACGGACGCAAGCAGGCCGACACGGTGACGTGCGTGCGGCGATGCGGCACGGCCCGACGAGGTGTCGATGCGGACTGCAGAGCACGAGAGGTCGGCCGAACGGGCATTAAATGCGAGGAGCATGCTCGACACCCGCATTAAATGCAAAGCTGCGTTCGACGAAACGACTTTCCGTATGTCGGGCATGCGCCGAAGAGATCCCGCCAAAAGAGCAAAATCCCGCCAGGACCGGAGGCCTTCACTATAAATAGAGGATTCGGCTCATAAGCAAAGGATCCGAAATTTTGAGAGAGAACATATAGAGAGAAAATAGCAAGAAACATATACTTTCACTTCGACATTGTATCAAACAATCATTCAATCAATAAACAAACGAACTCCGAGTTCTTAATCATATTTTGTGTTTGGCACTTTATAGTTTCACATCGGCATTTATCATCATTCTCACTTCGGCATTACCTGTTCGTCCCCATTATCATTTAACGAGTTTTCCGACCCCACTTCTATAACAATCATCTCAGTTCGGTATCCTATCCCGAACCCTGTTTTAACATTTGGCGCCGTCGAGGGGACACTTCGGGAAAAACTCTCACGCTTACGATAATTCACGAACGGCCGAAGTCGAGAAGAACATCAACATTTCCAGCTACAATGACAAACCAAACAGAGAACGCTTCACACAGACCAATCGTCCTACAAGCTGCACTAGCCGAAGCACAGACATCGGCGATCCCAGTCGATCACACACCAATAGTCGCAGAATCAGAGCTCCACACGCCGACAGCGGTTCGTACATCTCTTGTCGAACCAACCCGCGAACCAAGAGTCACCATAGCCATACCGAGTGCTGAGCCGACATTAGCTGCCGAAGCTAGTCGCAACAGCCAAGACGGCCGATCAGAAATCGCCGAACTCCTCATCGGCCTAATGGACAAGGTGGACACCCTCACCAAGTCCACAAACGAACGATTCGAGGCGCTCTCAAGCGAAAGATCTCAAAACCCAAGACCAGCTGCCAACTTTTCGCCGAACATTCAGAGAAACTTGTTCGGAGGACCTTCAACAGATGCGACTCAATTCGCGACACAGCAAAATCAAAACCATCAGTTTCTCAGCCCGCTGACAGGACATCTTTACGGGACTCATGACCCGATGTCAATCTACAACACTCCGCAGTTCGCTCACCAGACTGCCGGACCTAACACTCATCAGCGAACCCCGCCGTTCGCTAACCCCCGAGTTGCGCGAACAACCACCTCTTCCAAGACGCACCAACATTCGCCCAAACCGGGAGGGATTACGAGCTAGAAAGAATGCGCCAAGAGCGGCCGAGATGAACTCCCGAGTCCACGAGGCGACAAGCGCGGCACCGAGATCGGCCGCGTCTAAGAGAAGCACAAAATGTCCCCTTCACATCGGACATCACGCGTTTCCGTATTCCGCACCCCGGGAAAATCACTATCCCGAAGTATGATGGGACGAAGGATCCCGTGCAACACGTTACCTCATTCACCATATCAATGGGAAGGGCACGGTTCGCACCCGAACCGAGAGATGCGATTCTTGTCGGCTCTTCGTCGAAAACCCGACGGGGAGGAGCACAACGATGGTTCAACGAGGCTCATGCCGAACTCCATCGGGAACTTTCACGAGCTCCAAACCGTCTTCCTCAAACACTACTCCATGTACATCCACAAGGAGTTGTCCATCGCCGAATTGTGGAAGATGACGCAGGCGGAAGGAGAATCGCTTCGGCTGTACGTCGAAAGATTCAAGGAGGTCGCCTCCAAAATAAAAGTGCCCGATGATGTCGCCATCGAAGCACTGCGCAATGGGGTCTGGACCGAATCCCAATTCTTCCGCGAACTCACAACGAATTTGCCGAAGACCTTGGAAGACGCGTTGCATAAGGCGACGGCGTATATTAAACTGGAGGAAGACATTGCCAGTTTAAGAAAAAACGAACGGCGAAGACCATCCCAAAAGAAAAGGAGAAACAAGAGGAACACGGGAACCGCGACGCACTACGACGCGGAATACAAAAGCCGACATCCCAGAGTCCACTCAATCGAGGATGCCGAAGAGCAAACAGTTTACAACGTCAACCGCCCCGAATATAATCGGACGGGAAACGGTTCGGGATATCCGAGCAGAGGGAACTACCAAGAAAGGAGTAGTTCGGGAGGATATCGCAGCGAGCCGCGGGGTGACAACCCGAACGAGAGGCTCATCGAGCCACCAAAACAACGACCGGCGGGGAAGACACGATGCGTCAAAACATTGCGGCTTCCACGGTCGAGATGGCCACTCTAACGAAGAGTGTAGACATCTAAGGAGCCTGCTCATGCGCGAATACATGGCCGGACAGGTCAAATTGCCAACGGCGGAAGAAATAAAAGCCGCATACACGTACAACCGAACCCAACCAGCGGCAAACGGGCAAGCCGAACGCAATCAGACGCGAAACCAAGACTCGTCTGACAAAAGAGAACGGGAAGAACTCCCTGGCCCACCCAAAGTCGCTCGCAAAAAGATCGGGATGATCATGGGAGGCCTCGTCGACTGCAACGACTCGATCCGATCAATCAAGAGGGCCGAACGCGGAGCTATAGCCGCGGTCAAATGGGCACCCACAGCCGACGTACCGGCAAACGCGGCGAAAGAGATAACCTTCACCGAACGCGACACGACCAGCGTCGCCTTCCCCCACAACGACCCTTTGGTCTTGGAGCTACTCATCGCCGACTGCGAAGTAGCCAAGGTTATGATCGACACCGGTAGTTCGGTCGATCTTATTTTCTACAGCACTCTACAGCGAATGGAGTTGAAGGACTACACGATTAAGCAGAATCGGAAGCCCTTGACCGCATTCAACGGCGAGACGACCATGTCACTAGGGACCATCAAACTCCCAGTGCACATCGGAGGAGTGACCAAGCTGGTCAAGTTCGATGTCATCGACACTCCGGCCATCTACAACGCCATCATGGGCACTCCATGGATCCATGCGATGGAGGCCATCCCGTCCACCTACCACCAATGCCTGAAGTTCCCAGGCCCAACGGGAACGGTAACGGTCCGAGGAAACCAGCGCATAGCGCAAAGCTGTTTTATCGCCGAACTCAAAATCAGAAAGTCCTGCGCGATAACACAGCCAGAGGATGAAGAAATGATTGAAGCCTTTCAGTCAAAGGTAAACATCGCGTCCTCCGATCCCTCAACATCCACTTCGGCGACGCAGTACGAAGAAACGACGAACGAAGAAGCCCCGAAGTTGGACAAGATATTGCAAGTCAATATCGACTTGAGCGATATCACGCGATGTGTCGGCATCGGCGCCAACCTCGAACAAACGCTGCAGGACAAGCTGATCGAGTTCTTAAAGGAGAACTACAAAACGTTCGCATGGTGTACCGAAGACATGCCTGGCATCGACCCGAACATCACCTGCCACGAACTCAACGTGGACCCAACTTTCAAGCCGATCAAGCAGAAGAGAAGAAAATTGGGACCAGAGCGCGCTCAAGCTGTAAATGACGAAGTCGAACGACTCGTAAATGCCGGGTCAATCCACGAAGTGAGATACCCAGACTGGCTGGCCAACCCCGTGGTCGTAAAGAAGAAAAACGGAAAGTGGAGAGTTTGCGTCGACTTCACCGATTTCAACAAAGCTTGTCCGAAGGATAGCTACCCATTACCCCACATCGATCGAATCGTCGAGGCAACAGCGGGGAACGAGCTCTTATCCTTCATGGACGCTTTCTCGGGTTACAATCAGATCATGATGCATGCCGAAGACAGAGAAAAGACTTCGTTCATCACCGATCGGGGTACTTATTGCTATAAGGTCATGCCGTTCGGCCTAAAGAACGCCGGGGCAACGTACCAACGACTGGTGAACCGCATGTTCGCCGACCAACTAGGTGAGACGATGGAAGTGTACATCGACGACATGCTGGTCAAGTCGTTGGCCGCCAAAGATCACGTTGATCACCTCGCCACCTGCTTCGCAACACTCAATCAATATGGGATGAAGTTGAATCCCGCGAAGTGCACGTTCGGCGTGACCTCAGGCGAATTTCTCGGATACATCGTCACTCAGCGGGGCATCGAAGCAAATCCGAAGCAGATCGCAGCCATCAGGGACCTTCCCTCACCCCGAACAACTAGGGAAGTCCAAAGACTGACAGGAAGAATTGCCGCACTCAATCGGTTCATATCGCGATCTTCGGACAAATGTTTACCCTTTTACCAGCTTCTAAAGGGTAACAAACGCTTCGAGTGGGATGAAAAATGCGAAGAGGCGTTCGCACAGCTCAAGGAGTACCTCTCCACATCACCGATCCTCGCCAAACCAGTCGACCAAGAGACCCTGTACCTCTACATCGCCGTATCAACTTCGGCAGTAAGCAGCGTACTGGTCAAAGAAGATCGCGGTGATCAGCAACCTATCTTCTACACGAGCAAAGCCCTCGACGGTGCGGAAAGCAGATATCCGACCCTGGAGAAGTTAGCCACGGCGGTGGTCGGTTCGGCTAGAAAACTCCGACCATATTTCCGGTCTCACTCCATAGTGATCCTCACGAATCAGCCGCTGCGGACCATCCGGCACGGTCCGACGCGGTCAGGTCGAATCGCCAAGTGGGCAGTCGAACTCAGCGAATACGACATCGAATACAAGGCACGAACCAGCGCGAAATCACGAGGTCCTCGCCGACTTCTGATCGAACTACCACCAGAAATGACAACGGCATCAGAGAAGAACACTTGGACACTTCATGCCGATGGGTCTTCTAGCCAACATGGATCAGGCATCGGCATCACGCTCAAATCGCCAACCGACGAAGTCCTCGAACAATCGTTCGGTACCGGGCTTCAAGGCCTCCAACAACGAAGCGAGAATACGAGGCAATGATAGCGGCATGCGCCTCGCAATCGAACTCGGAGCGAAGGAGCTCGACGCGTTTTGCGACTCACGGCTCGTTACCGGCCGGTTCGGCGGCGAGTTCGACGCCAAAAACGAAAGGATGGAGGCATACCTCCAAGTCGTCAAGGAACCGGCCAAAAAACTCCAGCATTTCACCATCACCAAAATACCGAGGGCGAGAAAACACCTCGGCGGACGCACTCGCGGCCTTAGCTTCGACGTCGGACCCGACCCTTCGGAGGACGATCCCCATTGAGTGCATCGAGAATCCGAGCATAGCCCTTCCAAAAGGCGTATGCGTAATCAATCGAGACGTCGAAGAAACGGACGAGTTCGACGAAGACCTTCGTACGCCGGACTCACCACTAAGAGAAGACCGTTGCACTCAAACCCACGAGGGACCGGACGATTGGCGGCGGGAAATAATTCGATATCTGCGGACCGGCGAGTTACCGAAGGAAAGTGGGAAGGCCGAAGACTCAAGTGCGAGAGCGGCCCGCTATACCCTCCTCGACGACGCCTCTATCGTTGGAGCGCATCGGGAGCCCTCCTATTCGCATAATGGGCGACGAAGTCGACCGGGTTATGCGAGAAGCCCATGAAGGAGGCTGCGGGTAATCATTCGGAGGACGCGCACTAGTCCTTCAAGTGAAAAACCACGGCTTCTATTGGCCGACGATGCAAAAGGACCGCGCCGACTTCGCCCAAAAATGCGAAAAGTGCCAAAGACACGGAGACTTCATCAACGCTCCAACACAACCGCCGAGTTCGGCAACCGCGCCTTATCCTTTCATGAGATGGGCTATGGACATCGTCGGACCTTTGCCATCATCAAGACAGCGGAAATACCTCTTGATCGTCACCGATTACTTCACGAAATGGGTAGAAGCGAAGGCATACGCGAAGATCGATGCAACGAAGGTCCAGAACTTCGTCTGGAAATACATCATCTGCCGCCACGGACTCCCATACGAGATCGTCAACGACAACGGAACCCGAGTTCACGTCGGCTAAATTCGAAGGGTTCGCGCAAGATGGAACATCCGGCTAAACAAATCAACTCCAAGGTATCCTCAAGGGAACGGACAAGCCGAAGCAACGAACAAGACGATCATCGACGGCATCAAAAAACGACTAGAAGAAAAGAAAGGATTCTGGGCCGACGAACTAGAAGGCGTCCTCTGGTCACACCGAACAAGTCCACGCAGTTCAACGGGACGAACACCTTTCTCACTTTCTCATGGAATGGAGGCCATGTCTCTGCCGAAGTCAACGTCCCCGGCATACGCGAACGATGCGACCCGGCACCCATTGACGAACGAGCAGATGATCCTCGACCAACTAGATCACGCCGAAGAGCAACGACATCACGCCCTACTCCGCATTCAGAACTATCAACACCAGGCGGCAAGATATTACAACAAGAAAGTGAAGGGAAGGCATTTCGAAGAAGGCGATGCGGTCCTCCGAAAAGTGTTCGAAAATACGGCGAAAAGCCGATCACGAAACTCGGAGCAAAGTGGGAGGGTCCATACCTCGTTTCAAAAGTCGTTCGACCTGGCGTCTTCGAACTCATGGAGATGTGCGGAAAACCGATCCCAAGATCTTGGAATGCAATGCATCTCAAAAGATTCTACCATTAGAGGACCATCAACACCGAAGTCAATCAACGTAGAAGACAACAAAAGCCGAAGACCGACCACAACGGCTTCAAAAAATAAAAAAAAAAAATAACGAACTCCGAGTTCTTATTCAAAAAAAATGTAAACCGAACTACGAATGGCTTGATCCCTTATTGGGTACGTAGGCAGCTTTCCAAAAGGCGCAGCTATGATAATAAAAAAAAATTTTTCCTTAATACGAGTCCCGAACTCAGGAAACACGAGCTCCGCGCTCAGACAAAAACGAACTCCGAGTTCGGTCACACAAGCTCTTCGCTTATATTAAAACGGGCTCCGCGCTCTCATTTTTTTTAAGCCGGTCTATTCCGCAAACTAATTAGCCACTATCTTAAAGTGCAGTGGACTGATCACCCACTATTTTGCAAGGAAGATATCTACGAACTCATGTTCAACACTTGCAGTGGCCCAATCCGAAACCACAAAAGCCGAGTTCCTCGCAATCTCGAAAAACGGTTCGTATCATTTGCGAACTAGGAAAGAAGATTTTATGAATAAAAAAAAATAATACGAGTTCGGCACACGAGATAACACGAAGATAAACCAACAACCAAACTTTCAAATATCAAGTTTTGAGAAAATCCGATCCCAAACACCAATCCGAAGAAAGAACCAGTACGCGAACGAGAAGAAGTATGGCGAAAGTATAAAGAAAAGGGTTATATATTAATAAGGAGAATAACAAGACCGATCCCAACAATCGGCCAACGAAGTTACAAAAAAAAGAGACCGATCACAACGACCAGCCAAAGAAAAGACAAATTACAAAAAAAACGAGGTCCTATTCGCCTCGCCCCACGGTTTCGCTCTCTTCGGGCACACTGGCATCCCCGACCACTTCGGCCACTTCGTTCCCAGCTGCATTAGCTTCGGCCACCTCCACTTCGTCCTCAGGCTCAGAAACCTCCTCCGGAGCGCTGATCTCGATATCGGAAGGTAGTACGAAGTCAGAAGGCTCATAGGAAAGTTTATCCCTATCCTCGAGCCAGCGGCGAAGCTTACCCTCCTTCTCACGACAATGACGCTCAAAGATCGGAGGAGTGTCTATCGCGTCTTGCGTCTTCGTTTGCTCGATCGTGCCGAAGACCCCCTCGATTGATTAAGCGGAGGTATTTGTCCGCAATAGCGACCTCTTCGTCGAGGTAGGCCTTAAGCTTGCCGAGTCGGGCTTCGAGAGGCATCCCGAAGCCTATCAAGCCGAACCTTCGCCGCGGCAACATGCTCGGAACGAGAACGACGCAGTCGAGTAAGCTCATCGCTATGGCGAGCACAAAGCCCATCGCACCGCTCCTTCAGAGCAGCGAGCTCGGCAGAAACAACTTCTACAGCCTCGCGCGACTCCTCCAACGCCAGGTCTCGAGCCTTAGAAGACTCGGTAATAACCTCAAGTTTCTTCTTGAGATCGGCGTTCTCAAGCTCGACCTTGCCAAGCTTCTCCTTCAGCTTCTTCTCCTTCTTCAACAGCTGAAGATCCTTCTCGAGACCGCTAACCTTGGCCAAGGCAAGGTCCCGCTCTTCCTCGGCCGATGCCTGGCCCTCCCGGGCTAAGTCGAGATCCTTTTGAACCGAACCCTTCTCATCGGCAGCCGATGCAAGGAGCTTCTCGTACGAAAGATTCAACGGGGGTCCTCTTATAAGCGACCTAACGAATACCGAACGAAAGACGAACAGTCAAGAAGATCCAAATATAAAAGAAAAAAGGTGCAGCAAAAACAAACTAAGGTAATAAAACTCACCCTCTGCTCCAACCGAGCAAGTTGCGCCATCTCCTCCGCGAACACAAGACCATTGGGAAACTCCTCGCCGTGAATAGCGGAGTAAACGCCGTACTGAAAGCTGGCGCTGGCCTCGGCATGATTGACATAGGGCATTGCCCCATTGTAGAAAAACTCGAAACCGTGGTCATTGGTTTCGCTCAATCGATAGCCGAACTCCTCTTCGGCGAAAGGAGCCTTGGATCGAGATGGACCCTCGGACGTCTTCGCGGACCCCGTCACCTTCACCGCAGTCCCATCAGTGGACAACGGCTCCACGCGAGCCCTCTTAGAAGAAGAGTCGGCCACTTCTCCCTCCACCGCCTCCAGAGCCCTCTTCGCAAGGTATTCCTCCCTATTAAAGGGAGACGTTCGCGCCGCTGTCAGCGATGGGGATTTCACCTCCGAAGCAGGAAGATTTGTCTTCGGCGATAGCGACTGCGCCCTAGGCGATAGCGACTTCGCCCCAGGAACAACCGACTCCTCCATCCGAACGGAGAACTCACCCTCGGAGGGGTGTGGCTACCACCTCGTCGGCCCGGCCTTTCTTCTTCTTCTTCTCCGGCGAGATCTTGCTCCCGAAGCTCATCCTCGAACACGGCGGGAATATCATCGAGATCCGGCATCGCGTCAACCTTATATTTTTCTTGAGGTGGAAGAGAGAACGAACACTCGAAAAAGACGTTCGGTATAAAAAAAAAAAAAAAAAAAAAAAAAAAGGGGAGATACTAATAATACATATACATGTACCGAACGTACCTCCTAACGATTTCAAATAAACCTCGCTGTCTGCCGAACAACCTCAACCCAATGTACTTCTTCCTTTTGAAGAAACTTTTCTTTGAACGGCAAGTACTCCGAAGGAAGGGATAGATCGGAGGACACTTGGGCGAAAAAGAACAAGAAAAATCATTAGCAAATCAAAGAAAAAAGAAGGGGTTCTCGCAAATCCCTACCGATGAAAGGAGACCACTTGGTACGATACACCCCGTCAACATCCAAAACGGATGCCCGGTTAACCTTGACAAAAAAATACTTCTCCCACCAAGACTCGAAATTTGACGGAAGTGTCCGAAGTCGGCTTGAAACCGGTTTCCGGCAAATAGACCACGTCCCTTCGAGAGAATAGTTCTTGCCGATACGCGAAATCTCTTCGAAAAGCCGAAGAGTCATCTCAACCTCCATCTCTTCGGCCGCTACCATCGCCGCGATCAAATTTCGTATACACGGAGCCGTCAGCTGGGAGATAGCTATCATCCGCTCCTCGGCAAAAGAGATAAGCAACCGAGGAAGCGGAAACCAGAGCCCCGCCTTGGAAAACATATGTTCGTACAAACATATGTAACCAGGAGGGCAGTTCCAGGGCCTCTGATTCGGCTCCGGCACCACCAACTCCAGCGGCTCGCCAGACTCCGAAAGGGTTCGGAGATTACCGAGACTCCCCGATAATCTGCTCTTCGATGAGGTGAAGAAATGGATCGGCCTCGTCGCCTTCTCCTTGGGGATCTTCGACTTCGGCTTTTTCTCCTTGGGGATCTTCGACTTCTGTTTAGTCCCGACAGGATCCAGAACACTCTTCGCCGAAATTTTCAACCTCTTCGAAGGGATCCCCCGAGCTTGACCACCAGGTTGAGAAGACGAGCCTGGTGCCGAAGGCGGAATAATCGGCATCACCGCCGGCTTCGGAACGCTGGCGCGATCGGTCGCCGAACCAACTGCAGGAGATAGTCTATCTCCATCACAATTTACCCGTTCGTTCGGCATGGGCAACGGCTTCGACCTTTTTCTGATAAGACGCGATGCCGAGCCAGAGGAGGTCGAACTCGTTTTGGAGGATGAAGAAGCCATAACAAATGTACAAATTTTAGAGAGAGGTTGAAGAAGAAATTTAGAGAGAGAAAGTACCTGAGAATTTGCGCGAGAATGAAATGGAGAAATGAAACCAGAAGAGAGGTTTTTATAGAGAAATATGGAAGACGAGGAGGCGCCATCGAAGGGCGCGAAATGAACCACCATCATTACGATGACGTGGCATCCCCCTATTCACCAGAAAAAAGGCGCAGCTTCGACGACACGACTCCGAAAATACGAAGCGACGGAAGCTCATCATTACGATGACGTGGCCTCCAGCGATTCGCCAAGGAACGACGCGCGCCCCCCAATGTACCGCCAAAAACTTTAAATAATTACACAACTAGGATGACGTGGCAGCCATTGACTCAACGAAAAATGGTACGCATTGGTGACATGGGATTCAACAAATCGACGTGGCACTCCGGTGACGTGGCATTTACCGAAGCGACCAATCGCCGAAGACAATCAAATCGCCGATGGTAACTCCTAGAACGCGCCTAAGGCCGATCTCTTTAGTTCGCCTCTCCTAAAAAGCCGAACTGGGGGAGGGACTAATGTTATGGGTGGGCCTAAGCCCACTCAAGCCTGGCCCATTCCAGAAGTTACCATGAGAACCCAGTGGGCCTTACTCGGCCCGCCGAAGTCAAAGTCCATCAAAGTCAAGGCCCACCGAAGTCAAGGCCCATTTGAAGGGAGCATGCGCGACAGTGACATCGGTACGGACCTGCCAAGACTGACACAGGTGACGTCTGTACGGCGATGCGGCACAGCCGACAGAGGTGTCAGTACGGACCTGCAGAGCACAGAGGTCAGCCGAACGGGCATTAAATGCAGGAGCATGCTCGACACCCGCATTAAATGCAAAGCTGCGTTCGACGAAACAGCTTTCCGTATGTCGGGCATGCGCCGAAGAGATCCCGCCAAAAGAGCAAAATCCCGCCAAGGACCAGAGGCCTTCACTATAAATAGAGGATTCTGGCTCATAAGCAAAGGATCCGAAATTTTGAGAGAGAACATATAGAGAGAAAATAGCAAGAAACATATACTTTCACTTCGACATTGTATCAAACAATCATTCAATCAATAAACAAACGAACTCCGAGTTCTTAATCATATTTTGTGTTTGGCACTTTATAGTTTCACATCGGCATTTATCATCATTCTCACTTCGGCATTACCTGTTCGTCCCCATTATCATTTAACGAGTTTTCCGACCCCACTTCTATAACAATCATCTCAGTTCGGTATCCTATCCCGAACCCTGTTTTAACATTAAAGAAGTTAGGTTTCGCTGACATCTGGATTCAATGGATGATGTTCTGCATATCATCGGTATCATATCAAGTCCTCATCAATGGAGAAGCTAAGGGCCAAATCAAACCATTGAGGGGTCTTCGCCAAGGAGATCCGCTCTCGCCATTCTTGTTCATTTTATGCACTGAGGCATTAATCTCACAGTTGAATGGAGTAGAAGAAGAAAATCGTATCGTTGGTATGAGAATTGCGAGAGCAAGCCCCCGAGTCTCTCATCTTCTTTTTGCAGATGACAGTTTGTTTTTTTGCAAAGCAAACCTCCTGCATTGTGCAGAGATTTTTAAAATCCTTGAAACTTATGGTAAAGCTTCTGGACAAGAGCTAAACTTTTCTAAATCATCGATTTTATTTGGAAACAACGTGGCTCATGGTCGTAGACAAGAGATCAAGAGATCAATTGGCATAACTAAAGAAGGGGGGATGGATATGTACTTAGGCCTACCTGAACAAATATGTAGATCTAAACAAAAAGCTTTTGTCTTTGTTCAAGATCGTCTAAATAGTCGAATCAACACTTGGACATCGAAGTTTCTTTCCAAAGGCGGAAAAGAAGTACTAATAAAATCGGTAGCACAAGCTCTTTCGACATATGTTATGTCGTGTTTTCTTTTACCGCAAGGTATCACAAATAAGCTAAGAAGCGCCATATCAAATTTTTGGTGGAGTTATAAGGAAAACAACAAAGGGCTTCACTGGATCGCTTGGGACAAGATTTGCACCCCTCGAGAGTTAGGAGGTTTAGGCTTTAGAGATCTTCAAGATTTCAACCTTGCATTGCTGGCAAAACAGTTATGGCGCTTGCTACGCTATCCCTCATCTTTACTCGCTCGAGTGCTTAGAGGTAGATATTATAAGCACTCTAACCCTTTAGAAGATCGAAAAGCCTATTCTCAGTCATATGGATGGCGTAGTATTATGGCTGGCAAACCACTTCTTATGCATGGGTTGCGAAAGACAATTGGATCAGGTTTGAATACAAAAGTTTGGTTAGACCCTTGGATCCCAGATACCCCAGCGCGGGCGCCAAAACCCGCCATCCGATCTCAGTATCGAGACCCTCAACTTCTCGTCCATAATCTCATAAAAAATAATTATGCAGAATGGGACGAAGCCTTATTAAGAGACTTATGTCAACCTTCAGAATTGTCCCTCATTTTAGGCATAAGACCTAGTCGAGTCTTTTCTCTGGACGGTTATGCATGGAGTTATACAAAGTCAGGAGTCTACTCAGTTAAATCTGGATATAAATTAGCAAGAGAGATAAAAGATGTTCATGAACCTTCTATGGTGGTTGAACCAAGCATTACGAGTCTAAAGAGCCAAGTTTGGAAGACAAAAACATCTAGTAAACTAAAGCACTTTATGTGGCAAGCACTCTCTGGATGTGTAGCGACTTACGAACGACTTGCTTTTCGGCATATGGGCAATGAAAAGGGTTGCCCGAGATGTGGACACTTAGAAGAATCGATAAACCATCTTTTATTTGAGTGCTCACCGGCCTTTCAAGTTTGGGCTTTGTCATCTTATCCCTCCATTCCGGGTTTATTCCCGAGTAGATCTCTGTTTCATAACATGGACTATCTTTTCTCAAGAGTTAAAGAGACTTTTGTACCAGAAACCCAAAGAAGTCTTTTTCCATGGATATTGTGGTTTATTTGGAAAGCAAGAAACGACAAAGTGTTTAATGGTAAAGAAATTACACCACTTAACACACTACAATATGCTTCTTCTGAAGCAGAAAGTTGGAGGATAGCAAATAAAAAAGAGAACGAGGAAGAAGTGCAAAATACCGAGATTGAAGAAGCCTCAAGATCTCTTTTGGGGGATTCTTTAGTTCCTACTTGCCAAATTGATGCCTCATGGTTACTTAATGGACCAACTACTGGATTAGGATGGTGCCTGAAAGATAACATGGATAATGTTCTCATCGGTTTAAAAGGTTGTCGACAAAGCTTATCCCCACTTCATGCAGAATTGGACGGTCTCATTTGGGCCTTATCGTGTCTCAAAAATAAACTTATTCTTTCAATCAAAGTAGAAACGGATTGCTCGGACTTGCTCAAGATGATTGAAAATCCAACAGATTGGCCTTCTTTTCAGAGGGAGCTTGATTATCTTTTGATTATCATAAATGATTTCAATGTTTTTAGCTTAAATTTTATTTCGCGTAATTGTAATGTTCGTGTCGACTCTCTTGCAAAAAGAGCTCGAGCACGAAATTTTTTGTTTTCTCATGTAACTCAAACACTGCCGACATGGTTATCATCCGAGATAATCAATATGTCAATGTAATCCGATTTAATATATGAAGTTTTAGTTGACAAAAAAAAATACGATGTTAGTGTTGCAATATCCTCACCAATATTTTTTTTTTTTTCCTCACCAATACGACTTTTTGGGGGACGAAAGGAAGAAGAGCGCCGCTAGAGAGAGAATCAGAATCTTCCTTCGCGTGACCGGCGCGTGGTGGCTCACACAACGCCGGCGTCGGTCACACCCTTTGCCTTTCTTCTTAGATTTTCGTCCTCAGTTCAGATCTTCCTTGGTTGGTGAAGCGTGGAGATAGTTCGAGAATGGAGCTTCTGGATCTTAAGAGGTTTTGTTGAGATGTGACCTTATGGATTCATATCTGTTGGATCTTTTGAGTGTTTGGATCTATAGATCTGAGCTTGTTCTTTTGTCGTTGTCGTGTCTCGGTGATTCTCTTAGGAGCCTTTTCCTCCTTTTCCTCCTCGTGAAGCTCTTGTTTGGTTTATTTTTGTGCTTCTTCTTGATTGAGTTTCGTTAAGGTTTTGTCTTAGTTTCTGGAGATTTGTTTCTGCTACGGTTCATTTTAAGCTTGTGATCTTTTAGATTAAGCGAGATCGCTATTGTAGGCTTAGTATCTTAGTTAGATCGAAGGTTCTTTTGGGGCTTGTTTTGGGTTCGACATTTGCTCGCTGCGGAGACATCTACTAGACTTCCTTTGTTTTTTCGGAGACTTGGAGGAAGTTTTAAGGCAAAGCAGTGGGTTCGATTTTCAGCTTTTCTCTTGCGAGGAGGTGATTTGTTTTTGTCTGTAGATGGCTAAGGCGAATTTGCGAGTGTCCGCGTGTAAGAGTTGGTGATCTTTCCAGACTTGTCCTCCTTTGGGTTTCAAGGTTTGTCTCTTTGAGCTTTGTTTCGAACTAAGTGCTTAGGTTCTTCGTGGTAGTCGAGTTTGTGTTTCTCTTGTTCCTGTTCCTTCTGCACTCTACGGTCTTTTGTCGTTCTGGTGTTTGGTGAGGTCCCTGTTTCGGATGCCTATATGGGATCGAACTCAGAACCACCTCTATTACCCTGTTCTTTGACTCAGTTCCGACTTACCGGTGTTTGTAGCAAGTTCGTGGTTTGTTTTGGTTCAGCGGGTTATTGTGGAGCTCTGAAGCCTTATGTTTCCTTAAGTAGTTATTTTTTCTCCATAGGATTTTAAACCTTTTGTCTCTTTTTTTGACTCCCATGTGTGGGCTTTTATCTGCGATCTCTACCCGTGTTCCATTATCGGGGTAGTTAGTCGTCTCTTGTGTTCCAAAAACGAGTTCCAAAACGTATCCCACCCTTGTAATTCGAAAGTTTCTAATATATTTAAGACGACAAAAAAAAAGGTGAATCTTTATGCTATAGTTAGTGCCTATCCATTTCTTCATCATTGTCATGGAGATCTAAAAACCCATACCTTATTATATAATCATATTTTTGGGACCTCTTAAAAGACACTTTTGATATTTTTATCGCGTGTTACTTTGTTATCTTCTTTGCCCACTTTAGGGACCTCCAAGTGTCATTTTTCTTTTGAACTATTTTTTAAAATAAATATTTTGAATAGTTTGGTAAGCACACAACCAAGACAAATGTTTAGTTCAATTATAATGTTGTACAAAAATCATTTTTATTTTTGGAATCGTTATTTTTCAATTATTTGTCAATTCATTTAATTTTGGAACTGAATTAGACATCACATATGTAAAGTAACTAGATATTGTTATATTCAAGATAGTTAGCTTAAGCTTCTGTGGTCTACAATGCTTCTCGTTCGTGCATGGTGCCTTTCTACAAATCTACTTTTCCCTTGATTTAGACGTCATTGATTATCTATTTACGATTAAAATAGCATAAACATAAAAAATAAAATTTTAACGATTTAAAAAAAATTCATTTTGTTTTCTCTAATTAATGTTTAGGTTATAGTGTTGAATGAGATAGAGCTTTGAGGGTTTACAATTTAGCTTTTGAAGGTTTTAAACTAATTTAAAATTTATTGTATTTAGGTCCAAAAAATATTGTAATGGTATAAAAAAAATAAACTTATCATGCTATTTTATTGTATTTCGGTCCAAAAAATATTGTAATGGTATAAAGGGAAAATAAAATTATCAAGCTATTTTTTCCTAAAAACTATTTTCATGGTAATTTTGAGAATTTCCTTAAAAATTTATACTCAATCATTAACCATAATTATTTCATGGCTATTTAAAAAAAAGTATAAAAAACTAGAAAATTTGATCGGAATAAAGCCCAGATACCCAATAGGCTTAATTCGCTTAAAAGCCCATATAACCATAAAGCCCAACCACATCTTCTGCTTTAAATTAATGTATCTTATATTATTAATACATATATTATTAATACAGAAGACCGAGAGAGAAAATGATAGTGAAAATCTTACGTGTCATCACGTGAGTAATTCTGACCCCACATCATTAAAAGATTGATTGGAAATTCATAAAAGCTCAAAACAAAAGCCCAAATTTATCACAAAAGTCTCTTAAACAAACATAATAAATGAATAATATATTTAGAAAATATTGAAAAGCCCCTAAACTATAAAAAATATAATATTAAAAATCCATAAAAACACAATTTATAATTAAAAATAGATTTCCCTAATATTTATATGTTATATTTTATCACATTATGTTTAAAATAATGATAAAACATATTGTTCATTTACAAATAACAATATAGTTCCCAAAATTTGAGCAAAGAATTTTTGGATAAGTTTATACTTAAAAGAGTGATTAAACATTCATAGAAAATATGTTTAAAATATTTAAAAACCTACAAAATATGATTTTAAAAAGCCCATGAAAAATACAATTTTATAATTTTCTTAATGTTTGTATGTTATATTCTCGCACAAAACAATGATAAAACATATTGTTCATTTATAAATATCAATATTATTTTGTAAAATTGTATTAAGCATCAAAGTCCATGTCAAATGGCAAAACTTGAACACAAAATTGACTTGAACCATCGGTTGACCCACCGGTTCCCGAAAGTTCAGTGATTTTATTTGAATTTTTAGTAATCCGAGTTTTATGACAAATAGAGACCGGATTGACATATTTTTCATTGTTAAACATGTCATATCATGGTTTTCAAAACACTATGTAGTTATTGTTTAACAATGATAAGCTTCAAATTAAACTCCGCGTTTAACGCGAATCACATGACATCCAAATTCTTTTTATCTCATTTTATACTACACATTGTCTTTACCTATAAATATTTCTTCTTTTATTCCGTAAATTTTTATTCCGCGTTAACTTTCTAGTTAAACCAGAGAGAGACTAATGGCGAAGCAGCTGATTCCGACGTTAAACCGTGTCTTGGTCGAAAAAGATTATTCCACCGTCGTTGGCCTTCTCCGGCATTATCTTACCGGATACATCTTATCTGATTCGTGCTGCTGTTAAGGAAGTAGACAATGTCTCTTTTGGTCTGAATTTGTATGTACACAAGTCAAAGCTTAGAGAGAGAGATAAGACTATTATGCTCACAACCTGTTCGATGTTATTTATTCCTCTGAGAGTAAGTTTCATCGTTTTCACTGTTTACTTCGTATCTCTGCACGTTCCTTTTTTGTATAGTGATGAAGATATAACGTTCTACTCTTCACCATTGTAATTTGTTTCAGAGAGAGAGAGAGAGAGAGAGAGAGAGAGAGAGAGAGAGTACAGAGAGATCTCTTTAATAATTCGATCATTACCATCTACTTCTTACATAGTTATTACAAAGCTTCTTAGTTGTGTCGGCTGATTAGGAGCAACAGAGTTTTACCCTTTTGTTCCAAAAATAGATAAAGGTATGTATGTATGATCTACTCAAGAAGCTTGTTACATGTCCCGACACCGATAGCTGCAGCGAGGTGCCAACCAGCGTGAAGGAAAGGCGTCTCCGGGAAGAAATCATCTGCTATGAACAATGCACCACCTAGCAATAAAGACATCTTGTGTAAGTTATGTGCTGTTTTCAGATCAGGATCCTTTATGCTTCTTTTCGCAAATGCGACCTGATTCAATAGCATTACTCTCTTTTTAGTTATGTATCATATAGTACTATGTCGACTTAACTGATTTCTATACGAGGATTGAGTCTTAGTTAGTACCTCCATCATTCCTGTGTGAACGGCAGAGACCATGAGAGGCTGAAAAGGTAGAGCTAATGCTGATGCAGCCATCAATAGCTTTGGGTTCTCATTCCTTATAGCCCTCGAGAGACACTGTACAAACACCACAACCGAGACTTAAACCGGTTAGATAGGATCGAAAAGAGCTTAGAGATGTGTTGAGAAAAAGTGCTGCTTAGCTTACTATTGTTGTAGTGGCTATCATTGTGTAATCAACCCATCTCAGGTACTTCCTAAGCTTTCCTCTAGAGGCATGGTACAGACTCGATGCGATTCCCACTCCGATTAAAGAGTTTGCGTACACTTCTGTGTTAAGATTATTCCTACATTGCATAGTTGTTTAATCTCCTTGTCTTGTCAGAGAAACTAACTTTTGAAAATTTTGTAGTTAAAGAGAAAGAAGATCGATCTTACCTCGGTGCTTGGATTCCGAGGATGATGAAAGGAAGTGAAGTAGCAACATTAGCAGCTGTTTCTAAGACACTCTGATCACCTGTTGTGTGATCGTAGACCGATTAAACCATCTTTGAGATTTGGACAGTATCAAGAACTAAAACACATGATTGATTGTAAGGATTCATACCGTGGATGCTGCAATGGATTGGTCTTAAACATGGTGGCCTTTGTTGCCAAACACGCCTACAAGAAGAGAAACCACGTCAAGACTTGAACCCTTTTGATCATATAAGAGTCGCTAGTGTCTCAAGAATGTTACATCCAAGTGTTAACTTAAAAGGTAACTTACTCGATGAACATACTCCGATTTGATCCCATGTCTGAAGAAGATTTGCACGTTGTCTGAAATCCGCCGACTTGAGTTGTCTTCTCGAACGAGAATGGCGAATGAGAGACGACATGAACTCCATGGACACCCTCAAGGGCGTTGCTTGACTTTGATACACTTTGAAGACTCATTGAAATCTCTCTATTCAACCAACAAGGCAAACTACTTTCTTGTCCTAGTTTTTCCTGTTTTGATGATCAAAAACAAAAAATAAACTCATAACTTAACACATACTAGTTGTACATCTCATCTCTGCTTCGGTTTTGCAATCACAAGCAAAAGAAACTAATTATCGAGCTAGAGAGAGAGAGAGAGATGTTTACCTGGAATAGGCATAAAGAGAAGAAAAGATGGTGAAGAAATCTATAAATAGAGACAATGAGAGATGCGAATGACTCTAAAAGAATCTTCTTCATTGACTACTCTCTCTTACTCCACGGCATATTCTCTCATCATCATTATCAATATTCTTGTTTCTGTTACCCGGCCCGGTTTAACCGGATCATATACCGGTTTGAACCGAATCTATAACGTAAACTTGCATTCATGCGTGGCTTATACGTATGGGTTGAATATGGGCCAAGCCCAATGCATTGTCTTTATGAAATGTCCTCCTTTAAACACTTGAAGAAATCTAAAAAGCTTATGGAGCATTGAAGTTATTCACCTTTCTAGTTTTTTTTTTTTTTTTTTGGTCAACATTCACCTTTCTAGTTTACTTTCTTGTTTTTAATCTTTTTTTGCCAAGGAACTAAATCATTTTGGTAATCGCCTATGTAAATCCAAATTGTGCTCACTTATGATATTTACAATTTTAGTAAAAACTAAAAAGGTAAATAATAAAATATCCAATCAATTTTTTTTGAGGAATTCTCAAAACTACACCCTTTCAACCCTTTCTTCACAAAAATACACCTAATTTTTTTTTTTACATATTTACACCTTTTCAAAATTTTAAAAACTTGATTTACCTTTTTAAAAATTACCAAAATTAAAATCTTTTCATTTGGGTTCGCTAATTAGTGTTTAGGGTATAGTATTAAGGAGGTATGATTGTGTGGGTAGGGTTTATTTGAATTTAATTTTTAGTGTTTAGGTGTAGTTTTTGTGAAATATTTTGGAAATGGTGTAGTTTTATGAAATATAATTCAAATGGTGTAGTTTTGTAATTCTCCCTGTATGATAAGAAAAGGAGTCAAAATCTGTAATTGTCCCCTCTGTAGGATAAGAATTTTTAACATATCTTACTTTTGAAAAGGTGGTGGGAGAGTGACGTTACACCAAAGCAGTTAGAGATGTGTAATATAAAATATTTGGTTTTGGATATGATTTTATTACTCCCTCCGTTTTTTAATGTAGGATTTTCTAGAAAAAAAAATTGTTTTGAAATGTAGGATTTTCTAGCATAATTGACACATATTTTCCTATTATGTCCTTACTATACATTTATGGTTTATCATGTTTATATTTTATCAATCATAATAACAGCAATAAATGAGGTTAGAAAAGTCATTTTAAACAATTTGTTAATTTGTGATTTTTTTCTAGAAAATCCTACATTAAAAAAACGGGGGAGTATGATAGATGGATTTTAGTGTTTATTCCATTGTCTGCCTCTACATTATAATCTGTATTCTTATGCACACTGTGCCTAAATAAAGCGTACAGCAGCTTCACTACACAGCTAATGTAGTTTTGCAGTAAAAATGAGAGACATACTTTTATACAAAAAAAATTGGGATCATTTTATATGACTGTAAAAGGTTTTCTTGTAAAGAAGTCTGTTAAAGTTTTGTAACTTGTTCAGTCAAAGAATGTACCTTACTAAAAACCCCATCACTTTGTTTATCTCTGTCTCCTTTCCTTCAAGCTGGATCGGTGCTGCTCTCCACCAAGCGGTTTATCTGATCTTCTAGCTGCCAACAGTTTTAGGAACATTCATAAATTGCGTCCATGATCTCTAATATAACAATCCAAAAGAAGAAAAAGATGGTAACGATGCCAGAGTATGCCTATCTTTTACATGTCAAATACCTGAGCGTTTATCTTCTTCTGCTTCTCAACCTCCTCTTCAAGCTTCTCCACACTGCAGCGTTTTAAACCATTGAAACAACAGAGGGGTAAAACCAATTAGCAGGATAGATAACGTAGGAATTTAAATCAACTACTTTTGTTCTTTTACAAGATTTAAGTTACTGTCTTAAGCTTGTGGAGTTATTTCATTTACCTCTGCTTCAGAAAGTCAATCTCAGACAATAGAACTGCCTCCCTTGACATCTATGAATTTCAGAAGTTATGCCTTCTTAGTTGTTTCCTCACTCACACCAACTTCCTCTCTCTATGCACATGTCATTAGCAAAAAATGAGAAGCAAACCCAACCTGCACTCCTTCACTATTGACGATTGGATCTCTGTTTTCTGTATAGATTAACACATCATATCATGAAAACTTAAACTCGTAAAACAGAGGAAGAAGCAATATCTTCTTGTACAACAGAAAACGTACCAGCAGTCTGATCATAGAGTTGAACTAAACCAGTTAATCTTTCCTGCCAAGTAAATAAAAAGTATAGTAGTGTTGAAAATATAAACCACATTGAAAATATAACAACCAAATGCGCGTATTCAAATGGAAAAGTACCCTTTGTGAGTCATTCAGTAGCATGAGATTCTGTAACAATGGGATTATTTCAGTAGCATTAGGACTAGCTTGAGGTATCCCAGAGGCCATAGCTTTGTTGTCTTGCAGTTCATCCTGAACAAAATATAAAAAAAACTCAAGCCAATTTCAGAGGGATTGCAATCAGGGTCTGAAATTGAAGGATCGATCATACGAAATTACCATTTGCTTATCACTTGAAAACAACTTTGGTTCAAGGGTCTCTTCTTCACAAACAGGATTCTCTGCACCAGAAGGGATCAAAGTAGCAATCACGGGTTAGCTCAAGACCTTCTGGATAAAATGATTTCATTATGTAAAACCAAGGAGCCACCTGACGTATAAGGCATCACAATCCAGAAGCTGCTACCATCTTCGAAATAGCAATGTGGCCTCAACAGATTCGTATGATCATTCGAGCTCATTACACGAACTTCTTCGCGTATAGTTTCCTGAATAAACAAAGTAAAGTCATGAGACCAAAGAAGATACAGCTTTAATTTATCTCAAAAGACAGACACATATCCCAGTGATAGATTCTAGTTATCTTTCTACAACGAAGATGAAGATACTAACCACATCTTTCTTGCATTTTTCAAGATCTAAGATCTTGATGGCCACGATCTCATCAGATGCAATGCATCGAGCTCTGTAAACAATGGAACTAACGCCACCACCGATTTCCTCGAAAAGCTCGTAAGCTTTCGTCGTCACAGGAAAATTCATTTCCGACGAACTTGTCATTTTTGCCTAATCTCTGCATAAAAATCAATAAGCATCGCTTCTTCCACCATAATCATAACTCGCACGAGATCAATAAGCATCGCTTCTTCATATACAGTAAACGCACAAACACAGAGAAAATTTCTAAATGCAACGTCCGATTTCTAAGAAAAAGAACTCGAAACTCTTTCTAATATTCGTATACGTGATAATCGGAGAAAGAAACAGCGAGAAATCGAACCTTGCTTTTCTTCAGTTACAGTACGAAGCACGAGGAGCAATACGGCCGGAATGAAACCTAGAGCGACGGTACGAAGGAGAGGCGGAAGAAGCTGAGCGGTAGGATCCCGCCGTCTCCGTCACGAATCGCCGTCGAAGAGAGAGGGATTTGATTTCTCGGGTCGTGTGAAAAAGTGAAATCGGAGACTGAGAAGACGCTTTATAGTCAAAGGTCAAAATGATTTTCTATTTCTTATTTAGATATTTTAGCGGACTCGCGTTTGTTGGTTTGTTGGTTTGTTATAACTTCCAAAACAGAAACTTAAAAAAAAAAAAATTGTGAATTAAAATTCAATTAAAACTTTAATACCTTTGGTTAAACTTTAATTTTGTGGAAGTCCATTGTTGTGAACGATATTATTGAACATCAAGTGGGAGTGTGGGACCATTTATAACTATTTGATTATAAAAATAGAGATGATTGTGACATTAATATGAGATATATATATATATATATAATTGGTGTCTACTCTACATTCTCTTCTAATTATCCACTCCACCCAGAGATATTCATTTTCTAAATATACATCTATATATTCAATATAAAAATTAAAACCAAGACTCTCATTGATATTTTGTAATTTATGTTAAAATTTTGGTAAAAATGCAATCTGAAACTTCTATATGTTTTTTTTTTTTTTTTTGTTTAAAGGGTATTCATATTAAAAGACAGAAAATAAAATGTTACATCCCAAAGGGTTAGAGGTTTTAGCGAATGCATAATCGGCAACAAAAGAATTAAAAAGCCTAATAATCAAAGAACCCCCATATAATCATTTATGCTAAGTAGGTAGATGTCGATAGAGTTTTATCTCACAGAAATGCGTGCGAGAGCGAGTTAGAGAAGCATACTGATTGAGGAAGGAGATTAATCGCAGCAGCGGATATGCATCATTTCCGATGCAAGGTTTGGATTTGATTCTCTTATGCTCGAGATCTTATTACGAATCAAAGTAAAGGCGATCGAAAAAGAACATCCACGGTTTGAATGTTTGTACGTGTCGCCTATCATTCCTCTCCCCACGGATGATAGAGCACACATTGCCATGCTAGTAGCGTCGAAGACTTTCTTTGGCTTTGGAGTTGTCATGTTCGCAACGCTAGCATATTTGCTTCCCGCCTCTCACCGGTGCAATCGTACAGATGTTTGATACCTTGCGCCAAATAGACCAGCTGTAAGGACAAAGGTAGAAGAGATGATTGCGACTTTCTATACCTGTGTTGCAAAGTGAGCAATTTGGATTTGTTTGAAGACCCCAACCAATGATCCTGTCCGCAGTAGGACTTCGGTTTAACACAAACAACCACGTCAAAAAATTATGCTTAGGGATACCTCTAGAGCACCAAACCGTTTTACTCCACGGGCAGATAGGCAGGTGAGGTTTGAGTAGTTTGTATATGTTCCCCGTAGAATACTTTGTCGAGCTCGTTTTCGGGACCCATTCATTATAATCTTCATTTTTCGATAGGGTTAATGATGAGATAAAGGCCACGGCTCCACGAGAATCCGATCTAGCGGAGGGAGGTTCCAATGATCAATATTCCACAGGTCTCGCAAAGTTGTTTCCTTCCTAAGTCTTAACCGTCTGGTATTTGAGCCTTGCAAGAAGATTTCCACTTTACCGAAATGGCTCCAATTATCAGTCCAAAACCTCGTGTTTCTTCCATCTCCCACTCTCCTTTTGATCCAAGGATAAGCCACATCTTTGACCTTAATAAGTTTATTTGTTAACCGGGAGTAGCTTTGCTTAACCGTAGCTAACCAAAAATTGTTTACAAGTCCCCGAAGTATACGCTTCTTAAACCAAGCCACCCATATAGAGCCGGATGCGAAAAACGGTAGCCATATAAGTTTGAGAAGCGTTGCACGATTCCGGTAAACAAGGTTCTGATTCCTAGACCACCCTCTTCTTTGCTACAGGTAATTGTCTCCCAACTAACTCTTGCTGAATAGGCTCCTTCATAGCTCCCTTTCCATAGATATGCATTGCATATAGAGTGTATTTGTTTAATGACTGCTTTAGGGAGGACAAACGTAGAACACCGAAGTTCGAAATTCCGGCTATAACCGTGTTTATCAACACCATTACGCTGCAAAGAGAGAGTTTTAGCGGACCGGGAGCTTACTTTACCTTGCACATGAAGAATGAGTGGGGCACGGTTTGCGGCATTCGGTTTCTGGTTGTCAAAGGCACACCCAAATATCTTATAGGTAATACTCCATGGTCTAATCCCGTTGAATTTTTTATGTTGACCACTTCTGCTCGGATAAACCACAAGTGAAGAAACTAGTTTTTGTGAGGCTAACCGCTAAGCCCGACTTCTCTTGAAACTCTTTTAGGACTTGAAGCACACGCTACCGTATTGGGCCAAGCCATCAACAAAGATAAGGAGGTCGTACGCAAAACAGAGGTGAGTCGGTTTTGATTCTTTACAACCATGATGATAGTTAAACCTCCCATCGGCCGCCGCTTTATCTAGCATCGGAGACAAACAATTCATGGCAATTACAAACAGGTAGGGAGACAAAGGATCACCTGTCTTAAGCCCTGTTTCCTTTGAAATAGCCTTGAACTGTTCCATTATATCCAACGAGTAAGAAGTAGTACAAATACACGCTCTAAGCCAATCTATGAACTTTTCGGGTATATGTAGAGAGCAAAGACATGAGAAGATGAAACACCAGTTAAGCGTGTCAAAAGCTTTTGCTATATCCACCTTTATGGCTATCCTCTTTGGCCCTTTATTCTTATGGTATCCATTAACCACTTCGAGAGCGAATTGTATTTTCCACCAACAAACTGTTTTGAACAAAGGCAGTTTGGTTTGGCGGGATTAGATGCGGAAGAATTGGTTTGAGCACGGCCACCAACAACTTAGAGATGACTTTGTACATCGTATTAACACAAGCTATCGGTCGATAGTCACTAATTGAAGAAGCTCCACGACTCTTAGGAACAAGGCACAAAATTGTTGCATTTGTAGAGGTTGGCATGAAGCTCGTGTTAAAGAAGTGACTAACTGAATCATTGACCTCTTGCCCTAGTAGAGTCCACGCCGCTTTGAAAAAACCAGAGGTTAACCCATCAGGACCCGGTGACTTGTTGGAATTAATCTTCCACATAGTTTTGGTTATCTCTTGATGGTCGGGAAGAGAACACATCCTTTGTTGAGCCACTAAGGTGCACCGATAAGAGTTGTATTGTTGGAACCATGACTCCGAAGATATGATATCATCCTGAATAACCGGAGCCAAAATAGATTTAAAGTGAGCAACCGCATGAGCCCCCATATCTATTTGATCTTCAATTAACTGTCCCGAGGGAAGAGAAGGATCGATAGCATTGATTGAGTTTCTGATATTGCAAGCTCTGTGGAAAAAAGTGGTATTTTGATCACCTTCTTTTAGCCAATTTATGCGCGATTTTTGCCTGAAGTACGATTCTTCAATAGAAGCCAGAAAAGAGCACTTTGTCATAAGGTCTCTCTCTTCATGAAATATAGGTAGAGGGTTGTTGTAGAGCACGTACACGCACCACTTTCAACAAACTATTAGTTTCTCTCACTCTCTCTTGAATTTGAGAAAAATTTTCCTTGTTTAGGGTTTCTCACTCGCTTTATTTTCTTAAGTTTCACACGAGAGATGAGTGAGAGTCGACGCATAGGTGCCACCGACTCCAAGCTTCCTCAACGGTGGCCAAGCTTTATTTTCTTAATTTATGGTGTTTAGTGAGGTAATTAAAGAAGCGGAAAGGTTTGGTTCCAGCTTTTGGAAGGGGGATAGCTAGATTTAGGACACATGGGCAATGGTCTGATCTTTCTGGGGCTAGAAAAGAAGCAAGGCTGTGAGGGAAGGCATTAATCCAAGGGAAATTGACAAGAAGTCTATCCAGCTTCACCGCAATAGGGGCAACAGGGTTTTTATTTGTCCAGGTGTAAATAGGACCTCTAAAGCGCAGATCAAAAACACCCAATTGAGATAGAGTGTTTCTGAATTCCCCCATTGGCGGAGAGATAGAGTTGACTGATAAGGAGGAATGCTCATTGTAGTGGAGAATCTGATTGAAGTCCCCTCCAATAGCCCAAGGAGCATTTTGCAGATTCAGAACGGTATGAATATTGATCAACTCCACCCACAAATCAGCCCTTTCTTCTCTTTCATTAGATGCATAAACCGCAGTGTAGGTGAAGGTTTGAACTCCAACAATCGAGATTTCGCAGGTAATAGATTGTCTTGTTTGATTCAACATTCTAACTCCCACATTGTGTTTCCAGATCACTATGACACGACCATCCGGATCCGAGGCATGATTGGAAAGATAATTCCACCCAAGACATGTTTTTGACATCACATGATTCATTCGGGGTTCTTTGATATGAGACTCTAAAATAGTACCAAAAATAGGCCGATTACTACTAAGCCAATTACAAAAAGGTATGTGCTTATCCGGGTCATTTAGGCCACGGATGTTCCAAAAAATAGTTTTGTACACATCGGGAAAAGATTGGTAACACTCCTTTAGATAGGAGAGAACCTTCGAAGAAGCAATGGCTAAAAAGGGTTAAAGTTTTCGGGAGGAGAGAGGGCCGAGGAAACGAGTTTGGTTTTGAAGGGAGAGTCAAATGATCATTGTTTTTGTCTAGAAAGGCTATCTTTTTCCTGGCTGGTTTTGAGATAGGAGGGGAGATGGAAGTGTTTGGGGTAGGTGTATTGGTCGGTTGTCTAGTAGGGCAAATTTGTTTTTATGGGTTAATGAATTTGACAAAGGGTTAGGCTTACGAATTACCGTAGATAACGCCTTAAAAAAGGGTTTCTTTTTGATAGCATGTAGCCCAATGACGGTTGATGCTTCAAAACCGAAGGGGAAAAATAATAGTTCCTTTGTCGAGAGACACGATGGACATTTCTTTGGAAGAAAAGAAGCCGAGAATTTATAAAAAGGGGGAAGAGTTTTGTTGGGTGAAAGATAATCTGTTTTTGGCTTAGAAGTTTTTGGCTTAGAAGTAATAATAGCCACCTTAGGAGATGCCAAAGAGACGTCTTTAACCCGAACCGGTGACAATATTTCTTCCAGAGCTTCCGAGAAGTCTTCATGGGCAGTATGAACGTTTTGAGTGACCTTAGATATTGCCAACGTAGACTTGACCCAAGAGGAGGCAGGTTTCTTTGATGAGGCAGCTCTAGAAGTATGAACATGTCTATTCCAAACCTCGTCGCTCGAATCAGGCTTATGGGTCATACAATCCTTGATTATGTGACCAATCTGATGACAAAAAGAGCAAGACGGGGGAATCCAAGGATACTCCACTTCAACAGGAAGGATCTGCCCATTCTTTCTTTTCAGGTGAATTATCGAAGGCAGTGGCTTTGAGAGATCCACTTCGACTTTGACATGAGCCACATTCAGATTGGATAAGCTTTTTGTGAACTCATCTGTTTCCTTTGGCTCACCAATTAGTCCAGCAGCAAGACTAAGTCCTTCTAGAGTACGCAAATGCAGAGGGAGACCTTTTAGATGCGCCCAAAGGGGAATGGAGACAAATTGCATGGGGTCTCCTTCTTTGTTTATCGGCCATTGACTCACGCATAACATTGCAGTACCAACATACCAAAGCTTCTTCTCTAGGACCTTACGACGAATGTAAACATTTGGGATTCTCACCAGAACGGTTCTATTGAGATAATTTGTATGAATCTCCAGACGTTGACCTTTTCCCCAAAGATAGTTTAGCACACTCCGTATAGATTGGTAGGAGGGCATTTTGGCAGAGAAAGATCCCACAATAAATTCTTTATGAGTTTCAGCTCCTCGCTCAAACACCTCATCAGGTACTTCCACTTGAGGGATACCAGTTTCAGAATAAGAAGTGGGTGCTAATCTTTTAAGAGATTTATCAACAGAGTTACTTGCTTTTTGAGCCCAAGTCTGGGTCTTGGGAAAAGTTTGAGGAGAAACATTTGGTAATTGATGATTGGGAAGAGGAGGGAGAAGAGATGGTTTATAAGTGTTGGGTGGTAAATTTGATTTGGCAGGGGATTTTATATGGCTAAGGGTGGGCAAAGGTAAAATGGGATCAAGGCAAGAGTTTGGGGTAAATGATATAGAAGGAAGTGAATGGTTAAAGGGAAGAGAAGTTTTAGCAGGGATAGAGGGTTTAATAGCATAGGGATTGAGCAAGTCCGGATTTAGGGAAAAAGACAAGTTTTTTGGGGGAAGTTTAAAGAGACCTTCAAATCCCGGACAAGGAGAATCGAGGGAAATAATAGGAGACAAAGAAGAAGAGGAATTTGAGGAAGGAATTAAGGTCGAAATCTCAACTTCCATAGTAGTTTCCAGAGAGGATGAAGAATCATCAACAGTGTTGATTTCAAAATTAGGTTTTGCTGAAATCACTAAATGCATTGATTCATACCTATCATATTTGAAAAGGTTTTGAGATCATATTGATAAACTGTAAACAATTCTTTTCGCATGTCATATCATATTCTTAACCATTTATCACATCTACGTCATTATACAATTATTTTATAAAATCTGATGTAATAACTTGCAAGAGTTTGTATGGTTTATAAGTAATCAATCTTCTTTTCTCTAATCTCGTATCCTAAAACATAAAATGGAATTGGATTAACTTAATAGCAATTTAAATGAACATTTGGCAAATCGAGTAATAGTATTGAATAATCAAATTCATGGTTTTATATGTTTATCCAAATGTAGTAATCAACTAATCATAAACTAATGTTTAAGACAAACAAAAAAAAAAGTCTACAAAAATATGAAATAAACTATTAAGTTATTCAAGAAACCAAATCTTTTACCAAGCTATTGAAATTTCAAACAAGATCCATGTGATGTAGTAGTAAAGACTGATTCTTTGCTGAAAATATAAAAAATTTCCAATAAGCAATAATTCTTGATTAATTATTAATTACAAAATTATTTGTCAACTTGTCCGCTAATCACATGAAAGAAGAACAGTCCAATGAATGGTAACCAAGTCAAACTCATTTAACAACTAAACATAAAATCCAAATTTGTCATAAAATAGTTAAATAATACTTACGTAAGCGCCCTCAATCCATGGCTAATTTTTTTGACTCCCTCTATAAAAAGGATACAACCTCTTTAGCACTTAAAAGTATATGAAAAAAAAACTGTTAGGAAAGATAATCAAAATATAAACAAACTCGTAAAGCATAAAATATGACACAATCTTCTCTATTAGGAGAGCTTGAGGTAGAAGTTGAGATCAAAGCTCCGGCCGCAAAATTCTACCACATGTATGCCGGAAGGCCACACCACGTGGCCAGAGCCACTCCCCGCAACGTGCAGGCGTGTGATTTGCACGATGGGGAGTGGGGCGAAGTTGGTAGTATCATTTACTGGAACTACTTTCACGGTATATCTTTATATTACCATATAAGCTACAAAATACTATAATCTTTTTTTGAAAATATACATTAATTTTGCAAGAAAATCTAGTATTTGATTGAAAAATGTTTTTTTTTGTAGATGGACAAGCAAAGGTGGCGAAAGAGAGGATCGAAGAAGTTGTGGCAGAGAAGAGACTTATAAAATATAGGATTTTAGAGGGAGATATAATGGAAGAGTTCAAAAGCTTTTTGATTACGATTCAAGTTATAACCCCTAAACAAGGAGGAAATGGAAGTGTTGTGAAGTGGATTATAGAATCTAGAGAATGATTAAAAACACAATTTAATAAAGAATAACTCTCTTTATTAATATTTAGGAAACTCACTCAAAACCTAAAGTTCTCAAGTTCTCTCTCAAAGCTCTCAAACCTCTCAAATCTCTCACATCTCTCACATCTCTAAACTCATAAGTTATGCAACACCCTTGCATCTCCTAATATAGAGAAGTCTACATAAACTTCTTATTCTCTCAATAGGATAATTTCTATTTATTTATCTCTCTTAACATATTTAGATAACTCATATAATGTAAATATAACTATTCCTAAACTCTTAATTAGGATTTGTCTATTTTCCATTTTCTTTTAAACTTGTTTCTTCAAGCTTACTCCAACAAAGTGACACTTTGAGTATGAGAAGATTGATGAGAATGTTTCTCACCCTGAAACTTTGCTACCGTTCTTTGCTGATATGATCAAAGAGATCGATGAACATCTCTTGTCCGAAGAATAGTTCTTTTCGTCGTTTTTGTTTTTGTTGTTGTTGTGTGTATATTTTTTATACGATCTTCGTGACGTGTGCTCTCTTCTCGAGACTAAAAGATGTGACGACGACCACATGTGGAATATTGAGTCTCTAAATAAAGGATCTGAAGCGTTTCTACCGATGAAAACAAGAACCATACGTCCATCAACCAAGTTTTACACTTAAATATTATTTATGATGATGATAATTAATTCAAAGTTATTTGTATATAGTTTTATGTCAGTCTAATTAAAACAAATAGTGCTATTAATGCTGAATAATGGTCGAAATGAATATGGTTATGTTTTTTTTTATTGCGGTTAATTTTATTATCACGAAAAATTTAACAGAAAGATTATACAAAGAAAAAGAAAGATTATACAAAGAAATTTCAAACAAAACAATAACGTACGTAAGGCTATATAATTGAAGCTAGTTTGTGATAAATAAATAACTTCATGCTGTTTTATTGCCATCACTTATGGCCCTAAAGTCTCAATGGAGTAAAAAATGTAAGACCATAAATATTGCAAGAACTTAAGTGAGTTTTTAAGTGAAAAATCCTAAAAAAAGTAAGAGATCACCTTTTAATATTTTTAAGAGCATTTTGCCATAAGTGATTACTTAAACTAGGAAAGAACCCGAGCGTTGCGCGGAATATTCGTTAATTATTATAATAATTTTAAATAATTTTACATTGAATTTACGGGTTTTTTGGTTTGTTTTATGAAGTTTTTGTTTTTGTAATAGATATATGGTTTAACTTTAGATATTTTCCATCTATTTTTTATTTTACTAAACTAATGAAAATGATGTTGTTTACGAACAACTTCGTTTACGAACAACTTCTGTTTGGATGTTTTAGTTTATTCTCAAACGTATGTTGTTTACTTTGGTTTTACGTGGAAATCTTAACCCGTCAATTAATTTGGATCATATTTTGTTTTGTATTCTCTATATATAACGTTATTGAATTATTTGTATATGTAATTGTTGATTTTGTATGAGGTTTTGTTTTCTCCTTAAATATTTTAATTTTATTTCATATATTTGGTACTAACATTTAGTTTTAGAAAGTATGTATATATATGAAGTTTTTATTCCCAAATTATAGTTATTTAAACTTTTATAAATTTATATTTATTTATTTTTAAACTATACTCTCTCTCACCCATTTTGTTAAATGTTTTAGATCTTTTGATTTGTTCAATTTTATTTGATTTTCACAAGTTTCTATGCGTATTTTTTATTTATTAACTATAGTATGACCACTAATATTATGTAGTCTTAATTTTTAATTGTTTTGAATAAATGTTAAACATCATTTATAACTTTTAAATTTTGTGCTTTTAGATAAAAAAATTTAGATAATGGGACATATGTAATATATTCCAAAAAGAATTAGTGTAAGAGAGAATTTTCTTATATATTTTCATTTTAGAAAGTTGATATACATGTTTTTTATTAGTGTTAAATATTATATTGAATGTTTTTTATTTTAGCTTTATTAATATTGAATGAGTTTTATAAATATTAAATGAGTTTTATTAAATGATTTTTAATTGAATTATTTTAATTATTTATGTTGATGATGTGGATGCCTTAGATTGAGAGAGTATTGTGCTATTATATAATAGATTTTAAATTGAAATTTAATCAAATTTTATACTCTTAAGAAACTTTATATGTATTTATTGTTTTTTCAGTCCAATGGTAGATCTTAATCTCTGGATCTTAATAATAAAACATAATTTTTTTATTATATTAAAAAACAATTAAAAATCTATTATATAATAGCACAATACTCTCTCAATCTAAGACATCCACATCATCAACATAAATAATTAAAATAATTCAATTAAAAAATCATTTAATAAAACTCATTCAATATTTATAAAACTCATTCAATATTAATAAACTAAAATAAAAACATTCAATATAATATTTAACACTAATAAAAAACATGTATATCAACTTTCTAAAATGAAAATATATAAATTTTGTTATCTCTTATACTAAATTTTTGGAATATATTACATATATCCCATTAGCTAAAATTTTCTATCTAAAAGCACAAAATTTAAAAGTTATAAATGATGTTTAACATTTATTCAAAACAATTAAAAATTAAGACTATATATTATTAGTGGTCATACTATAGTTAATAAATAAAAAATACCCATAGAAACTTGTGAAAATCAAATAAAATGGAACAAATGAAAAGATCTAAAACATTTAAAAAATGGGTGAGAGAGAATATTTTAAAAATAAAATAAATATAAATTTATAAAAGTTTAAATAACTATAATTTGGGATGAAAAACTCCATATATACATACTTTCTAAATATAAATGTTTGTACCAAATAAATATATGAAATAAACTTAAAAAAATTACGGAGAAAACAAAACCTCATGCAAAACAAACAATTACATATACAAATAATTCAATAACGTTATAGCGAATACAAAACAAATATGATCCAAATTAATTGACGAGTTAAAACAACATACGTTTGAGAATAAACTAAAACATGCAAACGAAGTTGTTCGTAAACATAATCATTTTCATTAGTTTAAAATATAAAATAGATGGAAAATATCTAAAGTTAAACCATATATCTATTACAAAATAATAAACTTCATAAAACAAACCAAAACACCCGTAAATTCAATGTAAAATTATTTAAAATTACTATAATAAATAGCGAATATTCCGCGCAACGCGCGGGTTCTTTCCTAGTAAAAATAAATTACATAAAAACATTGTTCAAAACACAAAAAGAGCATAAAGAGAAGAAAAAATTACTCAAGTTTCAATTTAGTCAAATTTGGTCTGTTTGAGGAAGTTGAACTTACATTAGCATATGCTAGGTGATACAATGGAACAGTAGGCTGAGATAGTATGAGCTCTTCGTAGCAAAAAGATGCTTGTTTGTACCTGCAACCGATACATAAAATCCATGAAACTGGACAGAAACATTGAGAGATAATCTGAAATATATAGAAAGTTAGAAATTGATGTTACATTTGCAAGGAAAGATAAAGCTCTGCAAGTTCTTTCCATGCATCTCGATCAGTCATAAATCTACATACAAGAAAAAAACAATGAGGTTATCTCATCTGGTCCATCTTCTCTCTATGCTGGTTGGTATGAATAAACAAACACTCACAATTATATAACCCTTTCGCTTCAAACAGCAACGCCTCAAGCCTCCCTACACTATAGCAATTCAACAAAGCGTAGTGATGAAACAAGGTGATCAAGTATAATAGCCACACACGCAAACACACACACATACACACACACAAGCACACACACACAAGCACGCACACGTAGATACACACACACAAACACGCGCACACACACACACATCCATTCTAAACACACAAACACGGTAAGAGAGATCCATTTATTATCTCAGAGATTTAAGCAGAACACGAACGAAACTATACAAGCAAGAATGGGACCAGAGATTTCGAGATTAACAAACCATCATGAAATTTTTTTCCCCAAATCAACTCGATTTCGACTTCAATCCACCCAGACAGTGATCTTCCTTGCCTCGCCATCTCACGCCATGAAGCCTCCGACGATTACGCGGCGTAGATGACCGGAGATCTTCGGTCGGTTTCGTCGTCGCCAAAGGAGTCGAGAGAGAAAACAAAGGAAATGAATAATGAAGAGGAAAAGTCAAAACCCAAAAAAAAAGAAAAAGAAAAATTCGACTAATCCCGATCGGACACGTGTCCGATCTTAAGGGATCTTAAACATCCTATTTAAGAATCGATCTACACATTATTTCACTTAATTATTATTTTTTGGGTTTTAATACATGTATTATACATATAAGATCTACCTAAGAAATGTTATTGAACTTGGTCTAATCAGACCCGATTCTCCACAAAATTCTTCCTCATTTTCTCTTTTTAAACGGGACCGACTTGTTCTTTGTATTTTTTGCTATTAATTTTTTTTGGTAAGAACAGAAAATGTGGTTGTAGCATAAATGGCCCACAAAACCAATAATGGTAAGACAATAATTAACCACATGATCCACATCTCATATAGTCATGCATGGTTTTGTTATTTTCGTTGACTTTATGAGAAAGTGTTTTTATGACTTATATTGTTTTTCGGACGAACTTTTCAACCAATCGCCACCACTTTCCATTTTCCTATTAATCATGAAAAGTGATTTATAAAAAGTATATATATATATATATTTTTTTATTACATCTATAAAAAGTATATTTAAGTATTGATATTTTATTAAAAATTGTTTCGTTAAATAAATATATATTACTGTTGAACATTTGATTGTACCCGCTAATTGTACTTTTAAAATTTTAACCAAAAAAAATTGTACTTTTTAAGAACCATTTTTTTTTTGTTAAATCAGGAGGTTCTGGGCCGAAACCCATAATCCCCCTAGACCCGCGACCAGCCTTTGATAATACCAATTAATGGCGTAAATCATCGCTCCCAATGCGGTTCGAACTCAGGAGCACAACATCACCAACGACTGCGCTTAACCGACTGAGTCAACCCGTCGTTGATGTTTTAAGAACCATCTTCTACGTGTAATATTTTAAATTTTGGTTAAAACATAAAAAAACCTAAATTTTGCTCATGTCTCAAGCCTCTATCGTTACAAACTAATAAAAAGTAAATTTTGCCAAGTCAACATATTATATATCATTTTACTTAGAAACGATATCATCCTAAAATATTAACATGTAGATTATTCATAATGGACTATCGTAAAATTATCCATACTTATATTTTGTCATATAATCATCAAATACCAATTATAAATAGAAAACTATCATCTCGGAGTAATTATTCTCTTTTGTAACAAATTTCATTAATAAAATAAATAATGTTTGAAAAACCTGTTACTAATAGTATTTTTTAAAATTAATTTTAATCAACACAATAATTTTTTTGTCACTGTGAAAACTAGTTTTGTAGTCTATCATGAAATCATCTTCATGTGTCATGTGTTCTATGCACTGCATAGTGCATATACTACAAGTGTTATATTCATCAATTATGGACCGTCCATAGTCATTTGGTTATACGATAAGATAAATACAAAGTTATAAGTGATGCAGACAAATGTCATAAAATGTCATTAAGGGGGTGTTATTGAATCAATGATTTGAAATCAACTCTATTTGTTTTGAAATCATTAGTATTTGAAATTTAATAGAGTTGATTTTAAAACTTCTGCAATATATTCTTAAAATCTTTACAATAGATTTTTAAAATCTCTAAGATCCATTGGATTCAAATCCAACTATTTACTAACAAATTACTAATAACTCCACCGCTAATCATTTCAAATGAATAAAAATTCAAAATCTATGAAAGTTGAATAACACCTGGATTTCTAAAATTCATTTAAACATCTACATTGAATAACACCAAACTTTAACATCCATGAAAAATGATTTTATAAATCTTATATCCAATAACACTGGATTTTGAAAAAGAATTCAAAATCATGCTATGAATAAGGGTGGATTATAAAACCTCTAGAGTTGATTTAAAATCATTAATCGAATAACACCCCCTAAGACCCGGTGATATATAATCTAACTTTTAATCTCTTTTTCTAAATAATGCAATGCAATGCAACCAATAATTTTATGACACAAATACGTATCGTTGGGCAAAATGTTTTTTGGATAAAATCGGTTGGGCAAAATTCACACAACTTTTAGCACACATATACATTTGATAAACCTTTAATTAAAAAAAATTCACGATAAAATCACACAAACTAAAACATAAAACGATAAATAACAAACACGCTTCGCAAATCGTACGCATTGTACATTATTATCATTGTTACGTTCACGTTATAGTACTAATCTTTTTTAAAAAATAATTTGTTAGAAAACAAAACGTAAGTGGTGATGAAGAACATACAATAATTAACCACATCCACATGCATTGTTTTGTTCTTTAGGACGTTTTGTTCCGTTGACTTCATGTGAAAGTATTTGTTTTGACTTTCGTATTGTTGTTCGCACGAACTTCTCAACTAATAACCACATTCTGTTTTTCTCTTTGTCACGAAAAACTCATTATAGAAACTATATTTAAAAGATATTTGAAATTATTGTTTATTTTTGTCGTCTTTAATAGTAACTCGTTTTTTATAAGATATAGACTCTTCTAGTTAGGTTGGTGATTTTAGGGGCTGTGCGCAAGTTCCATACGTCCTTGATCCAATCTACTTCTGGGATTGCCTGCACTTCAATACCTTCTTGGCTTCTATTGGCGGCCATAAAATATCCCGTCTTTGTTGAATATTCTCCATTGCGTTCTGAGAGCCATATCAATCTATCTTTTCCCCCATGATGACTTGGTTTAATACTCATGATTTCTTTCTCATATTGTGGGAACATGAGATGAATTTTCTCCCTATCCCATTCAAGGGACTCGGGGAATAAAAGTTCGGAGACTGTTCGGTTTTCGTCTTGTTCGTTTGGAGGTCCAATTGGTTTACTAACCTTGTGAGTAGACAACCAACTATCATGCCATGAACGAATGTCTTTTCCATCACCCACCGCCCATCCAATATTACTCTTAAGTAAGTCCTTACCTGCCATGATTCCTCGCCAACCATGCGATGCATTATTAGGGAAATAATCTGTGAGGAACTCTGACTTTGGGAAGTATTTTCCTTTAAGTATACGGGCTAGAAGGCATGAAGGATTGTTTAAGATTCTCCAACTAATCTTTGCTAGAAGAGCTGTGTTAAAATGCTGGAAATCGCGAAACCCAAGTCCTCCATCTTTCTTTGCCTTAGCAAGATCATTCCAAGCTGTCCATGCCATCTTCTTTTTATCTAGTGATGAGTCCCACCAGAACCTAGTAATCACTGATTGCAAGCGCTTGCATAGAGACATAGGTAATTGGAAGCAAGACATAGCATAAGAAGGTATGGCCGTCAAGACACTTTTTAACAGGGTTAGTTTACCGGCTGGAGATAGGAACTTCGAAGACCAACTTATAGCTCTTTGTCGGACTCTATCAACAATAGACGTGAAAAAATCCTTCTTTTTTCTTCCGAAGTGCTCCGGCAAACCGAGATATTTCCCTACCCCTCCTTCTTTGTAAATTTTCAGCTTGTCTTTCACTCTCTGTCTAACTTCTGGTAAAGTTTTCTTTGAGAAAGTGATTGAAGATTTTTGAACATTTATTGCTTGTCCGGAGGCTGCCTCATATGTCTTTAGAATAGTTGCTAGTGATTCCACCGATCTCGTATTAGCTTTGAAGAAGAACATCGTATCATCGGCGAAAAGTAAATGGTTTATTTTCGGGCTTCTTCTCGCCACTCGAACTCCACTCATCTTTCCCGATGCTTCCGCCTTTCTGCATAATCCCGATAAGACCTCACTACATAGGATGAAAATATATGGCGAGAGGGGATCTCCTTGCCGTATTCCCCGCTGCGGTATAACCTTGCCTCTTGGAGTTTCATTTATCAGAAAAGAGTATGAGACTGTGGTTATGCATTGCATGATCCAGTTGGTCCAAGTTGTGTGGAAACCTAGCTTTAACATAACCTTTTCGATGAATTGCCACTCAATCCTATCATACGCCTTACTCATGTCGGTTTTGACTGCCATTGACACGTGTTTTGTCGCCATTGAGTTCTTCAAAAAGTGTAGTATTTCATGTGTGATCAATACGTTGTCCGAAATTGCTCTTTTGGGGACAAAAGCCGACTGGTTCTCAGAGATAATCCCATCAAGGAGAGGTTGTATACGTTTCGAGAGGATCTTGGAAACTATCTTGTAGTAAACGTTACACAACGCTATGGGTCGATAATCCGCTACTTTCCTTGGTGAAGTGATTTTTGGAATGAGCCTGACATAGGTCTCGTTCATGGTTCTCGGCATCACGCCGGAAGTAAAGAAGTTTTTTATTTCATCAATAATCTCTTCTCCTATGCTGCTCCAGTTAGCTTGGTAAAATCCGGCTGAGAAACCGTCAGGTCCGGGAGCCTTATCCCCGTGAATGGAGAAGGCGCTTCTTCCTTTATCTCTCGCGGCGGAAGGTAATTTGATGAGTTGTTGATTAACATCATTAGAGATCTTTGGATGAAGAGAGTTAATGGCGCCTTCCGAATTAACAATGCCTTGTGATTGAAATAACTTTGAGAAGTAACCCACCACAACTTGAGCTATTTCCCCATTTTTATAAACCATCTCTCCTCGTTTCGGTTTCGATAACGAGAGAATTTATTAGATGCTTTCCGACCTTTGGTTATGGCATGAAAATAGCCGGAATTACGATCTCCTAATTGCAACCACATCACACGGCTCCTTTGTTTCCAAAAAGCTTCTTCCTCCTTGTATGCACTTTGCAATTCAGAGTTGATTCTTTTAATAAGAGATTCGTCGTTTGTCATACTCTCCATTGCTTGCCCCAATTCTTTTTGTTTATTAGAGATTAATACTTGACTATTTACGTGTTGCTCTTTACTCCAAATGATTATGGCTCTTCTTACTTTTGAGATTCTCTGTCCTACCGAAATTCCCTCTTCCTCCTTCCACGTCTTTTTTATAAGCTCTTTAATCTCTGGTTTATCTTTTAGCCTGCGGTCGAACCGAAAAATACCTTTGTTTCTTCTTCGGTTTGGCTCAAAATAAGAGATTATGGGTTTATGGTCGGATCCTTCGAACGGCAGGTATAGACATCGACCGGAAGGGAAAATATCTGCCCAATCTGTGTTTGAAACCGCTCGATCCAATCTACAACGTACGATATGGAAGGCTTTAAAGGGAACATTACCAGTTGGCGAACGCTTACAAGCAAGACATATTCAAGTCGAGCCATCGTGCTCTAGATGCGGTGAACTAGAAACTATACCTCATGTTATGTTCTTCTGCGATATTGCTAGAAAAGTCTGGGAGATTTCCCCTTTGGACAAGAAACTTGACCTAGATATATCCTCATCGTTTAGTGCAGGGTGGAAAGTTTTAAAGAACGGCATTTGTCTACCTCCAGTAGGTATCACAATAAACTCACTGTCAGCTTGGATTTGCCGGAACTTGTGGGTGGCCGTAAACAACCGCATCTTTCAAGCGAAAGTATTCTCGACGGAAGAAATCCTAATTAAGTCAATTACGGATTCAAAAGAATGGCTAGAAGCAAACCGCTCAATTGCCACCAAATCAAAGGAGCTAGTTCCGCAACCAAGAACGATGAATGATATCTCTCGTTCTTTGCCGAATCGACGCCGCGTGGAAAACGAAACTCAAGTCGCGGGTTTGGGTTGGTGTTTCACGTATCCGAATAGTATCTTCTTCGAAGCACTCACTTTTTTATTGTTTTGTCAGCTCTCCCATAATAGCAGAAGGACTGGCAATCCGCGAAGCTTTAAAGATGGCATTGTCAAAAGGTGTAGGAAGTATTCGTGTTGAATCGATTCCCAATCTCTCATCCTAGCAATAAAGGAGAAGAAGAAAATTTCGAAGTGTATGGGATCCTCAAGACATCATGTTCTATCACAAAGTTTCGCTCTATTTCTTTTGGTTTTATTTCTCGCAAGTTTTAATTGGTTTACTGACCATCTAGCTAAGAAAGCCTTGAATGTATTAAGTAACATTCCAGTTTAGTTATGAATGAAAATGGTATTTGCACAAAAAAAAAAAAGTTAGGTTGGTGAATTCTTTTCACATGCACATTAAAAAGCTTTTAATTTTTTAGATCTAGCTATCAAAAAATAATAATTTGGTAATACTATTAAATTGTGTATCAATTACATTTACTAAATGGGAATGCGAGCATGACTGATTGACAATATTAATTACATAAGTTGAAAAGTTCAAAAAAACTGTTATCCAAGATTTTGAAAGTTACTATCTTTCTGCATTTTTAGCAAAATTTGAATTGTTTTTGTCGCTAATATTTTGTTCATAGTAACCATATTCTTTTTTCTTTTTACTTCATAAAAAAGAATATTATTTATTTACAAAAACCATATCCTTTTATCAATTTATTTCAGTTGAACTAGCTTTATTTTTTGTTAAAATATAACTTTAGTTTAAAATATTGAATTCTTAAAACTATTTATCAATGTAAAGTAATTAGTAACGTGAAGGAAACCAAATAGTTATTTATTTCAACTTTTTCCTTGTTTGTAAAATTTCAAATACGAAAAATAAACAAATCTTCTCTAAAAAGAAAAATAGTTGAAATAAATAATTTTCATTTAGCAAGCAAAAGAAATAAATAACTTTCTAAAATATTAGTCAAGAAATGTGTTTTTTGTTTTTGTTGTCCCAAAATATGTTTTCACATTAAACAAGTGATATATATTGCAAAATGCAAAGACTATTTTTTTAATATTAATATCCACCTCTAACCTATTTATACATATACCGCTCCGTCCGGTCATCCCGTCTTCTCCTTTTCTTCGTCGTCTTTATTTGCTTCTCTTTTTATTCTCGCCGGAGATAAAAAAAACTCGAGAGAAAAAAAAATCAGATAAAAAATCAAATTACAATGGATCCGATCGAATCTGTGGATTACAATGGCTTCGAAACCACCAACGGAAGCTCTAACAACAACGACCATGGCTGGAAGAAAGTAGTGTACCCAAAACGCAATCGCAAGCAGAAACCGGCGGATCAGGCGGCGAATGGCGTCTCCGGTAACGCGATTCCCAACGGAAACTTACAGAACGGAGACAACGTCTTCAGATCCCTCGAGGAGCAAGCTGGAGATCGCCATCGACGGATCTTAGCGGCGAAGAAGGCCGCAGATGCGTCCGAAAGTTCCGATCTGACCAGATCTAAGCTCCGATCCAACGGTTACGGCGACGAAGGTTACGATTTCGACGAAAGCGACGGCGAGATCGCCGTGGGGAAGGAGAATTTGAAGGCGGAGGCAGCTAAAAAGCCAAAGGCTAAGAAGGAGAAGAAGCCTAAGGTGACTTTATCAGAAGCTGCTTCTAAGATCGACGTGTCGAATCTCTCAGCTTTCCTCGTTGAAGCTACGGTATGTTTGCATGGATCGTGAATTTGGATCCGACCCGTTAGATTTACTTGGATCCTGATCTAGTTTCTAAGGTAAAGATCGAATTTTTCTCATTGCCCATTGTAGGAAACCTATGAGAGCCAGCCAGAGATTCAGCTAATGAGATATGCAGATTACTTTGGGAGAGCACTCTCTAGTGTATCATCTGCTCATTTCCCATGGGTGAAAACTTTCAAGGAGTCTCCTTTGTCCAAGCTTATTGATGTGAGCTACTTCTCTTAACAATTCAAAGATGTCATTGTGTTTCTTGATGTCTTGTCTAATGATATAGTATTACTCTTCTGTGTTGCGTTCCTTTTGTTTCTAAAGCTGAGATTTTTTCTTCTTCATTACAGATTCCACTCTCTCATATTCCAGAAGATGTCTACAAAACATCGGCCGATTGGATCAACAAACGACCCATCGAGGCACTTGGATCCTTTGTATTGTGGGCCTTGGATTGCATTCTTGCAGACTTGGCTGTGCAACAAGGAGGTTCCAAGGGCGGTAAGAAGGGTGCGCAACAGGCTTCTTCAAAATCTCAGGTATCATGGTAGCTTGAAACTTTATCCTTTTGTTGGTTTGAAACTATGCCAATTATATCAGTTACCATTGTGTTACTAACTTCATCATTTAACGATTCTTTTGATGTCAGGTTGCGATATTTGTGGCATTAGCAACGGTATTGCGCAAGAAACCTGATGCTCTAACCAATATATTGCCAACTTTGAGGGAAAATCCCAAGTATCAGGGACAAGATAAGCTTCCAGTTATAGTTTGGATGATGGCTCAGGTGTGTCAAAGTTTCATTCTTTATATAAACCAATACCCAAGACTATCTAAACATGTGTTTTGCACTTATGCTTCTATGATAGAGATTCTAAAATTCGCCTTCTCTTAACTGGTAATTATGCACAGGCCTCCCAGGGTGATATCTCAGTAGGCTTGTACTCATGGGCACACAACTTGTTACCGGTGGTCAGTAGCAAGAGTTGCAATCCTCAGTCAAGAGATCTCATCCTTCAGTTGATTGAGAGGTGAGTTAAGTTTATTTTTCGTACGATGTCTCGTTTATGTTTGTTAATTACTTAATTGTGGTTGTTTCGTTATTCTTTCAGGATCTTGTCCTACCCAAAGGCCCGAACCATACTTGTTAATGGAGCTGTTAGGAAGGGGGAGCGATTGATTCCACCTCCTTCATTTGAGATATTGGTTAGACTTACATTCCCTGCATCGTCTGCAAGAGTGAAGGTAAAGTAGTTTTGGAATTCCGAACAATAATACGCTCAATGAGAGTTGATTTTGATCTCTAGTATGGTTTGACGCGCAGGCTACAGAGAGGTTTGAGGCAATATATCCTTTGCTGAAGGAAGTGTCTCTTGCTGGTGTACCTGGGAGCAAGGCGATGAAGCAAGCCACTCAGCAAATATTCACTTTTGCTCTGAAAGCAGTAGGGGAAGGTAAACAGTACTCATGTCTTTAAATTCCTACCTACAAGTCCTCTAGAAGACAGTGCAATTAACTTTGTTACCATATCTTGGTACAGGAAATTCCGTGTTAGCCAAGGAAGCGGCTGCAATCGCTATTTGGGCTATCACCCGAAACGTCGATTCCTGCAAGCACTGGGTACGATTCACTCTTTCTTCTCCCACATGTGATATTAGTAAGTTGGTTTTTACTTATTTGTGTTTCTGGTTTATGGATCGGGTGAACAGGACAATCTCTATAACGATAATCTGGAAGCTAGTGTAACTGTTCTTAAAAAGCTCATAGACGAGTGGAAGGAGCGTCCTGTTAAGCTGACTCCAGCTGATACCCTCAGTCTCAACAAAACAATGAAGAGCTTGAGGCAAAAGGTTTCAAACTAAAATTTCCATTGATTCACTCACGTTAACTGTTAACACCGATTCTGAATCCAATGATGTTATACTAAAACTACAGAACGAGGAAGCTCTTGCTGATGGAGTAACCAATGGTGCAAGCCAGTCTCTTTACAAAGACGCAGACAAATGCTGCAAGGCGATCTCTGGGAAACTCTCCGGTGGAAGCGGCTGCATCAAAGTTATAGCTATCACTGCGGTTCTGGCCGCTGCAGGTGCTGCTGCTCTGTCTGCAAACCCCGAAGCTGTAGCCGAGCTGAAGAACATGGTGGAGACAGTGGACTTCAACAAATTAACCGAGTCTGTAATGACAGCTTTCAAGAACTAAAGTGAAAACACTCTAGGGAGGGAGGCGATAAGCTTAAGAGAAAAGTAAGTCTTCCTTATCGTCCGTGTAGAGAAAAGCTTGCAAAAGCTGCCTTTTTATGCTTGTTTATTCACAGGGATGTAGAAGGGTATGGAGAATGTTGTTTCTAGTTTGAGAAAATGACTGTTTTTGTTTTCTTTTGGTTTTCTTTTCTTTTCGTTTCCGGGAACCATAAAGTTATGTTTTAAATTTGCTCTTTATGCTAAAGCTGGTACTCATGAAATATGGTCTTTTTCTTCAAAGAAACTCAAAAAGATCAAATCTAAGTTATCTACCAAGATTATGCTCGTTGCAACCCAAGCTTTGTGGCCTTTACAGTACCCTTTTACTTGAGAAAAGTTGTGGACTTTGGATGTGTCTTTGTGTTTTGTCTCCATAAGCATCCTCCCATGAAAAAGTAGCCTGCAAACACACTTTAAGATGAGTCTCTCCTAAGAAGAAGATCCCAGAAAACACTTTTTCTAGTAAAAATGTGAAAAGTAAAGTTTTTTTTACCAGAAAAAGAGATGACACATTCCTCTCAGTTTATTATCTATCATCACTCAGCGAACAAAAACGGCAAAACGCCTTAGGAGTCAAAAAATACAACCGAGACGACCAATACAAACAACGACGTTTTTGATGTCACTCTCTACAGTATCTTCCGGCGTCGGAGTTCTCGAGCTTCCTCGTCCCCGTCTATTCCCAATCTCAAGCAGCACACACGTCAAGTTTCTCACCGTCGTAGCCAAAAACAAACCTAGAAGAGTCTCCTTAAGCACCTTTCAGCCACTTATCCGCTCGAATCATCGTCTTCTTAATCATGGTTTCTCCAAGCCCGATTCAAATTTCGTCCGTGCCCATTGTGGAGACGAAGCTGGATTCTCCGATTCCACAGAGAAAACCTCCGTCGCTTCTGTAAGTCTCTTCATTGATCTCTCTGATTGTGTTAGTATATACTTATACTTCAATTGATGCTTTTTTGTGTGTATCTTGGCGTATAAGCTTAGTTTGAGAATGGTGAAGAAGTTAGAAGAGAAAGCACTTCAGGCTCTGGTGATAGCTATGTGGCTTTGTTTGTGAGTATGCTTGGTTTAGACAACGACTCTCTTGACAGAGAACAAGCCGTAGAAGCGCTGTGGAAGTATTCTTTAGGCGGAAAGAAGTGCGTTGATGCGATAATGAAGTTCCATGGCTGTTTGAATCTGATTGTGAGTCTTCTCAAGTCTGAGACTAGCTCCACCTGTGAAGCTGCTGCGGGGCTGATACGGTCTATTGCTTCCGTGAATGTGTACAGCGAATCGGTCGCTGAGAGTGGAGCTTTGGAAGAGATAACCGCTCTGTTGAGCCAGCCTTCTTTAGCTACTGTGGTATGACATCCAAAGTTAGTATGCAACTTTTGTTTGTTGGATTTGAGTGTTTTGATGGTTTTGGTTTTGTTGTAGGTGAAAGAACAAAGCATATGTGCTCTGTGGAATCTGACTGTAGATGAAGAGATTAGAGAAAAAGTTGCTGACTTTGATATACTTAGGCTACTTATTGGTTTCCTTGAAGATGATGATGTAAAGGTAAAGGAAGCAGCTGGTGGAGTCTTGGCCAATTTAGCCCTTAGCCGCTCGAACCACGAGATTCTGGTGGAAGTAGGAGTCATACCGGAATTGGTAAGACCTTCGATTTCTCGTGAATAGAATTGAATTATTTGTTGTTCAGCTTGCTTATAGCCTTTCCAATTGGTATCCAGGCAAAACTGTTGAAAGGCGATAATTCAGATAACAAAAGCTCTAAGATTGTTAGAAAAGAAGCAAGAAATGTGCTTTTGGAGCTTGCCAAAGACGAATACTACAGGATTATTGTCATTGAGGAAGGTGTGGTGCCCATTCCCATAATTGGTGCAGACGCTTACAAGTCCTTCAGACCGGATCTGTATTCTTGGCCTAGTTTACCAGATGGTATAAAGATTGAGCAGACATCAAAAGCTCCTTCCAGGTTTGGTGCTTCGGAGCTGCTCCTTGGTTTAAATGTTGATAAGAACGTTGACGATGTAGACGAAGCCAAATCGAAAGCAATAGTTGGGAGGACAAATCAGCAGTTCCTTGCCCGGATTGGAGCTATTGAGTTAGAGAAGGAAATAAAATCCGAAGGACCTGAGAGATCGCAGCAGCAGAAGCATCAGCTTACTCTTCTTCCTTGCGTTGATGGCGTGGCTCGACTAGTATTGATGCTTGGATTAGCAGATGAATTGGCAGTGACAAGAGCTGCAGAGTCGGTTGCGGATGCATGTATCAACGAAGATATGCGGGTTTCGTTTATGGAAGCCGGAGCTGTAAAGCCTTTGGTTCAGCTTTTAGCCAACAACAACAAAGAAACTGTTAAATTACCCGTCATCCGTGCTTTGAAAAATTTGTCTCTTAGGTGCTTATTTTGAGTATTATTTACTTGTCAGCCTCTCCTCAGAGGTTGTGATTATTAATTGGTACTTGTTCAAATGCAGCCGCCTTGTTTGCCAGCGAGTTGAAGCTGAAGGTGCAGTACCGTTTTTTATTAATCTTCTGAAGCAGCCGGAGATCTCACCAAGCATTACAGAACAGGTCCGACCTTCCTCTCTTTTTCGATAGCTTTTTCTAGGGTATAATTGAACAGAAGTTTTTATGTGAACAATGTTTGCAGATTCTAGATATACTTGCTCATATCTTAGATCCTAGCAAGGAAATGGAATCCAAGGTGTGTTTATGTTCTTTGTTTTATCATTTTACTCTAAATCCGTTCTCATGCGACTCAAAGTCTTTCTCTATACCCTCCAGTTTTATGAAGGTCCAGTGAACGGATCAAAAACAGACTTCAGGTCCGTCTTCCTCTTGTTTTTCCTATTTACATATTTTCTCTCTTTGTTGTTTTACAAGTATCAATTACTAAGTATCGTGTGGGAACGAACAGAAAAGAAATTCTGGACGCTGCTGTTATTTCTCGGCTTGTCCAGATTGCGAAAACAGCCTCTCCTGATCTGCTTAGAAAGGCAATCTCCATCATTGAGTTTGGTACAGTCATTAATCCAAACATGGACACGATCATCTCCGAGGATATCACAGCTGTTCTGTATGTTGCTCTCCGGCAGAAAGTCGTAGACGGTACTAAAATTATCTTTTTTGTTATGACACTGTCTGAATTTATTCAATAGGTCTATTTTACGGTATTTTCATACTAAGCACTTGCGGTATCCATAACAACATATGCGATTTTCTTGAAATGCAGAACCTGAGAACGAAGCCGAAGAGTTGGAGAAACATTTGCTTGAGCTAGAAGAAGCTGGCTTGACAGTTTCAGCCGCCTCAAGACTAATCACAAAGCTTCTCGACTCTGAGTCTTTTCGCCAAACTATGGATACGACGCTCTTCACAGAGTTACTCAGGAAGATCCTAAAATCAAGCCTCCCTCTACATCACAAAGACTGGGTCGCTTCTTGTCTTGTCAAGCTCACCTCTCTCTCTTCTCCCTCTCAATCCTTCAACAACCCCATCAACGTAGAGGTATGTTACTCGATTACAATTACTTTTGCCCGGTTCTTCGACTCATCTTTTTAGTTACTTTTGTACCCACAAGGTAATTCTCTACAAGACAATTCCAAGACTTGTAGAGCAAATGAGTTTTTCCTCATCTCCAGAGACGAAAGAAGCAGCGGTTTTGGAACTGAACAAGATAGTCTCCGAGGGAGTTCCAGAGTTGACACAAGCCCTTGCTTCGAACGGAGGGATTGAGCCGCTGGTTAAGCTTCTAGAAGAAAGAAACGAGCGGTGTGTCGAGGCGAGTTTGTCGGTACTGTATAACCTAAGCATGGACAGTGAGAACCACACAGCTATTGTAAGAGCAGGAGCTGTGTCAGTGTTGAGAAGGATCGTTATGTCTCAGAGACCACAGTGGCAAAAAGCTCTAAGGTTACTCAGAAACTTACCTGTTTAAAGAGTTGTTGTGTTCTTTGAATCAAAGTTGTCTCTGTTCTTGTTACTTAAACAAGATTTTCTTTTGATATGACTAGTATGGTTTATATGATTATTGTTAAGTGAAAGAGAATCCATACTAGTGGATTTGTGCTCTAAAAGAGCTTATTAAGAACACTAAAACATGAAAATGAAATAGCTTATTAAAGTTTTATTGTGCACAAATATAAACAGAGAATAAGAACTTAAGAGTGTCACCAAGAACACTATGAATCTAAATTAATATTTTATAAATATGGATAAGAGAGAGTTGCACAAATGGCAACTCTTAGGTTGATTACATTCAAGCTCATAACAACATTTATATATGAAATATAGAAAACCCTAATAACATGGTATTGTAAATTTGTATTGGATCATAAGGTTGGGTTTGTGATGGGCTTAAGTGTATGCCTTAATAGTCCCCCGCAAACTTTGCGTCGGGTGAAAGCTCGATGCGAAGTTTGAAACCGCAAAATGATGATGACTTCGAAGATGCTTGAGAAGTCGAAGGACAAACTAAGAAGATGTAGAAAGATACTCGGTTCACCGTAGAGATCGGAGTCGATATGAGATTGTTCGGTCTATACTTGGAGAGTTACCATGGCTCACTCAGAGGTACTCTTTTGATACTTGGAGGCTTAGTATAACCTTCTCATAGCATGCGACCATTCTTTCTCACTAAGAGTTTGGGTTTCTTTTACCCGCTTAACCCAACTAATCCATCTCATGACAAAAGAGAATACTCCAACATCCATTAAAATTCTATCACGTTATTGTTTCTCATCCATTAGCCACCAAAAATATGCATCTATACAAACTATTCTTCTCTTTGGCATTTTCACAAACACCTTGTGTGCGTTCAAACTCACTATGAAACCAACAAAAACTTGCAGTACTATATCATCTAAACCAAACCCAAATCTGCTTTATACCACCAAAAACCTACGAGCCAGCTAACACATTCTTCTCAACCTAACATTTCCATTATCTATCGTTATGTCCTAGGAGAAAGTATAAGACATTACCTTTTGACCACAAACCATTGATTGACATGTAAAGCATCTAAACTGAAGTAGTTTGGTAGAGAGGTGAGGATTCTTCCATGTAAATGGTCAATCTGGTCTTGTGTGAGATTCTCGAATATGAAGGTGACGAATTCTGATTTTGAGGTCATAATCTACTGAATGTTAAGTTTGCACAAAATCCTTTTTTTTTTGCTGGTGGTCTTTAAGCTCTAGATATCTTGTCTTAAAACCCTCTGTTTTCTTCCCTTCTTCTCCCCTTTTTGTAAAGATCACTTCTTCCACTCGTTTTTGTCTTTAGAAGACATAAATCACCATGTTTCTGCCGAAGATTCAGAGATGGCAGATAGTATGACAAGCTAGATGAAAGATGATATCTTCGGTGGACATTGGTTAAAGGGTATTGAGAAAGAGGAAACCCATTAATCGCCTGATGCTCTGATATCATGTGAGCAAATCCAAAGAAATGGATTTGTATAAATTATTGAAATAGAAATCTAAGAATAAAACTAAATAGCTTATTAAAGCTTTATTTAAACAAAGAAACTAAAGAGAAAAGATGTTTGTGTTTGTCACCAAGAACACATAAACTTGTATTAATCTGATAATATAGAAAGGAGGAGAAAAACAACTCTCAAGGTTACACTAAATATCATCATAACAACAATATTTATACTATTTTACTTATGGAAACCCTAAACATAATGTGCATTATAATGGGCTTTAACATTGGGCTCTAATATTCCCCCGCAAACTTTGTGTCGGGTGAAAACACAGTGCGAAGTTTGAAACCGCAAAATGAAGATGACTTTGGCAAGAACATGAGTGGAAGTGTGATCAATGTGGTGTAGGCGGATGACTCTCTTTACCAAGGAGAACAAACACTAGTGTGAGATCTATTCAAGCCTATACTTGGAGAGTATCGCTAGCTTACTCAGAGGTATTTCTTGATACTTGGCAAGCTTAGTCGACCTCCATCAAAAGTATATTTGACCTCTTTGTCTCACTAAGAGTTTGGTTTTCCTTTACCCGTTTAACTCTCTAATGTTGTCTTTTGACTAAGAAGATTTTCTTACTACAATCACTTAAACCCTACTTCGTATCTACTTCTCATCCATTAGCCATCGATAATCTGGATTTATACAAACTTTTCTTCTCTTTGACATTTTCACAAACACCTTGTGTGCACTTACCAAAACGAAACTTGCAGCCCACATATCCTTTTCAAAGCCAAACATGCCAATTTATATCTAGTTCCATTATTCTCCTAAGCCTATACATCTAAACCACCATCAAAAACACCAACGAACTACTATCAAACTTCTTCGCTCTAATTAGTTGCGCCATTATAAGTTAACAATGACACAAACTCCAACTCTTTCTCAAACACCAAAGAAGAGAATAAAGAGAGTAACTTTGGAGTTTAGATACCTTCTTTATAACATTTGATGAATCGAAACTTCCATCGACTAAACCTTCAAGATAGAAGCTTTTCTTCTTTGAAAGACACTCCGGTTTTGGTAGATCTGAAGAAGAGTTGGTTGAAGGCGATGTTGGAAAAGTGTAGGTTTCTCTTCGTTTGCAAGTGATGTGTATGAGATTTAGTAGCAAAATTCTTTGTATTTGACTTATTAGCGGCGTGAAGAAATAAGAGGGCCAAGACCGATCAGCTCTCCGATACCATGTGAGAGAATCCATATTAATGATTTGTCTTCTAAAAGCTTATTAAGAACACTAAAACATGAAAATGAAATAGCTTATTAAAGCTTTATTGTGCACAAATATAAAGAGAGAAGAAGAACTTAAGAGTGTCACCAAGAACACTATGAATCTAAATTAATATTTTATAAATATGGATATGAGAGAGTTAGACAAATTCGCAACTCTGGGTTGATTACATTCTGCTCATAACAACATTTATATATGATATCTAGAAAACCCTAATAACATGATATTGTAAATTTGTATTGGATCATAAGGTTGGGTTTGTGATGGGCTTTAGTGTATGCCTTAATATTAAGTAAGTCCATTAGTAACGTAACGTTGTATATATATTTGACTGTGACGTGGGTGGAATATACGAGAAAAGAAACAGATATTTCATTACAATTAATAAAATAATCGGATTACGTTGCACGTAATATATCAGAATATTCTTCGGATCTACTAAAAGATTATGACATAACTATTATTTACTATATACTCTATGGTATGTTACCCAAACAAAACAATTAAATGATGTTATTAGATCAATAATCTAACGGCCCAGATTGTTTTTACTGCTTACAGTTAAAAAAAAAAGTAACGAGAGAAACGTTCCGCTTCACTCACTTGTTGCTAAGGTGAAAAAAGCGACGAGCCACACGTGTCGCGATCTCGTTGCAACGTCTTTGCGTCGAGTATACTCTCTCTCTCTCTCTCTCCAAAGAGCTTTTATATTCATCATCACTCTCGTCTCAAATCTCTGTTTCTCTCTAACATTCTTCTAATCCAACAATTTCTTCCTCAAGACGGAGATGGTTTTCAAGGTCTCTCTCGTGTCAACATCTCCTATCGATGGCCAAAAACCGGGAACTTCTGGTCTCCGTAAGAAGGTTCGTCCTCAGAAAATTTCTTCTGAATCGCATTGAATCCAACGAAATCGATCTGGATCTGATCTGATTTTACTGTATTTTACTTGGTATTTGATGAAATTAACCATCTGTTTGCATCGGATTTAGATTTGATTTATGCATTGATCCCATATGATTCTGTAGATAGGTGAATGTTGATGACGACGACGAAGTTGTGTTTTCGTTTTAATGATTTATTTGGATCTGATTCTATATCATTTAAATTTGATTATATATTTAATTTTATTGTGGTATAAATGATCTTTCAATGGATAAACAAGAATCATATATGGCGTTTATTGAGACTCATTGTTTAGCCATGTTGTGATCTGCTTTCTTCAGACATCAAACTAAGCATCTTTTTGGTGACTGTGTAGGTGAAAGTGTTCAAGCAGCCCAATTACTTAGAGAATTTTGTCCAAGCAACATTCAATGCTCTTACACCTGAGAAAGTCAAAGGTGTGGATTTGTCTTTGCTCCATCTTGGTCTGCTATCTTTAAGTGGATGCCTGTTAATATGACAAAGCAGATAGCTAAATTCATGAGTATTTTGCTCATCTTTGCAGGTGCCACACTCGTGGTCTCTGGCGATGGTCGTTATTACTCCAAGGACGCTGTTCAGGTAAAATCAATGTGATAACTGCAATATATTTTGAAGGGGTCTCATGTGTTTTGTCGTTATCAAATTTATTTACATTATGGTATTTAAAAGGGCCTGCTGTTTTGTATCCCTAAAATCTGCATTAGAGAAGCTTTAGAGATTAAAACCTTAAGGGTTTTGTTTATCTTTGAAAAAAATCTCTTAAACCTGTGTGCGTTTCTTTGACCTCTTATCCTGGATGCTATCCAGCTTTTCATTCAATTTTGATTTCCTATGTTGATAGATCATAATTAAGATGGCAGCTGCTAATGGTGTACGACGTGTGTGGGTTGGTAAAGACACTCTGATGTCAACTCCTGCGGTATCGGCTGTAATTCGTGAGAGAGCAGGGGATGATGTGAGATCTCTTTCTCTAAGCTCATGGTTATAGTAAAATTTGTATTGTTTTTTACTATGTTCTTCCATGAGTGCAAACTGTATAGATTGTAATGAGAGTCTTACCCCAGTCTCTGTTTACAGGGAGCAAAAGCAACCGGGGCATTTATCTTAACAGCAAGTCACAATCCTGGTGGTCCTACTGAGGTAGGTTATGTTTTGTTCTGTCTCTATTATGCTCTGCTCCTTTTTGTGGAACAGCTGGTTTTGTATCCACCTATTGTTTCATATTAGTGAATTGTTTATCTAACTCGACAAGACTTCAAAGTTAAAAGTTATTTCCATGCCTATTTTATAGGATTTTGGAATCAAATACAATATGGAAAATGGAGGACCTGCTCCTGAATCAATCACTGATAAGATTTATGAGAACACTAAGACAATCAAGGAGTACCCAATAGCAGCAGATCTACCCAATGTATCTATCAACCTCTTATTTGACAACATATTTTCCTTCAACTGTTTTTATTGATACATGGCTGATCTGGCCTCTCATAAATTGCAACAGGTTGATATATCTGCTATTGGTGTAACCAGTTTTGAAGGACCTGAAGGAAAGTTTGATGTTGAAGTTTTTGATTCCGCAGATGACTACGTTAAACTAATGAAGTGAGTACTCCCTTGGGCTTCTGTTTAAGACCATGATTCCAGTATCTGCTCCCTCTATAGTATTTGCGCAATTTCTGACTTTCTAAAAATATTTTATTGTTCTCTCTAGATCAATCTTCGACTTTGACTCCATCCGGAAGTTGCTTTCATCTCCAAAGTTTACATTCTGGTATCTAGCTTACACTGGTTGCCAGACCTTTTCCATTTAAGTTTTTTTTAAAATGTTCCATCGTCTTAATGTTGTAATTTTCTCTGTTCTATGAAGCTATGATGCATTGCATGGAGTTGCCGGAGCCTATGCCCATCGCATTTTTGTCGAAGAACTCGGTGCACAAGAAAATTCATTATTGAACTGTGTACCGAAGGTCTTATATTTGCCTAACCACGAACTACTATTCCTTAAATGATTACGAATACACCTCAAGTCTCTTTACTTACCACAATACACATTTTGTAGGAGGACTTTGGAGGAGGACATCCAGATCCCAATCTGACCTATGCTAAGGAGCTTGTGGCGCGAATGGGATTAGGTAAATCCGACACCGGAGTTGAACCTCCAGAGTTCGGCGCAGCTGCTGATGGTGATGCAGATCGTAACATGGTCCTTGGTAAAAGGTAGCTTGCTAATTTTCTTTTACGTGAGTGACATTCATGTAAAAGGTATACTAAGTACATTTAACTTTTTAATCTTTTCATTTGTAGGTTCTTTGTTACTCCCTCGGATTCAGTTGCCATAATTGCTGCCAATGCTATTGGGGCCATACCGTACTTCAGCTCTGGTTTGAAAGGTGTTGCAAGGTATTATACACGTTGGGTCTTTCGTTATTGCTAACAAAATTAGGTGTATACAAATATATCTTTTTGGCTTCATTCTTAACTTCCACTTTGTATTTTAGGAGCATGCCGACCTCAGCTGCTCTTGATGTCGTTGCAAAAAGCTTGAATCTGAAGTTCTTTGAGGTACATCATCTTACAACTTGTATCCAACAACATTTCCTCCAAATGCATAATAAATTAATTCACATCTCTGATAAAATCACATATATCAGGTTCCAACAGGTTGGAAGTTTTTTGGTAATCTGATGGATGCCGGGATGTGTTCTGTTTGTGGGGAAGAAAGTTTTGGAACTGGTTAGTTTCTATATCCACACTCACACATTTGTTAATAATTTTTAGACAACCTGTACTGGATGGTTCTGAAAGAAAGATCTTTAACAGGCTCGGATCATATCCGTGAGAAAGACGGGATTTGGGCAGTTCTTGCGTGGATGTCCATACTTGCTCACAAGAACAAGGACAATCTTGATGGTAATAACAAGCTGGTGAGTGTTGAAGACATTGTCCGCCAGCACTGGGCTACTTTTGGCCGTCACTATTACACTCGTTACGACTACGAGGTAAAAATTGCTAAGTTCTGTAATTATAACATACTACATTTAGCAGGAACATACAGAACCCTTAGTGATGATATCTTAAACTTTGTCTCCATAGAATGTAGACGCAGGTAAAGCTAAGGAACTGATGGAGCATTTGGTGAAATTGCAATCTTCAATTCCTGAAGTCAACGAGTACACACACACACTTCTACTTCTCTAAAATTCGTTACTTATTTAACTTGAAATTGTACTCGCCACTTTGTTGGTTCTCTGTTTTAAGCCTCTTCCTCTTTCGATTTCATCCAGGATTGTGAAAGGAATCCGCACAGACGTGGCGAATGTCGCCAGTGCCGATGAATTCGAATACAAAGATCCAGTTGATGGCTCCATCTCGAAGCACCAGGGTATCCGTTACTTGTTTGAGGATGGATCTCGCCTTGTAAGTCCATCTCTTTTGAGCCAATAGGCATATAAGCAAAAACAGAGTGATAGAAACTACAAGATAGAATATTCATAGGCATCATCATCTCATACTATATGTTCAAGAACATCAAAAACATATAGACATTGTATAGCATTTTACGTATACGAAAACTAAATCGTCTATTGTTCAATCTAAAAAAAAAACCATAATGAAGGTTTTCCGTCTATCGGGAACTGGATCGGAAGGAGCAACCATCAGACTATACATTGAGCAGTACGAGAAAGATGCTTCGAAAATCGGACGAGATTCTCAGGAAGCTCTGTCTCCTCTGGTAAGATCTTAACATCCCATAGATTAACTTAAACAAAAAAAAATGGTAATGTTCTCATTGTTGAGAATGTGTGATTGACACAACAGGTGGACTTGGCTCTGAAACTGTCAAAGATGTCGGAGTTCACAGGCCGATCAGCTCCAACCGTCATTACATAATTAAGAAGAACTGTCAAGTTTAAACACTCTCAAATCATACACTATGGTGTGGATATGCTTTCTTCTCATTATTATATAATAATAATTAGTCTCAAGCAGAGAGACTTTGCATTTTATTTCTTTTATGTAATTGTTTAAACAGTCCTGCCATTTTATATACTTGTAAGGATTTTTAAAAACTCAGTTTTGGTTTCTCTTTGTTTCCATATCATTTCCATGATTAAGCATTGTCAATTGCGGTTTTTTATAAGCATAATTTTTGCATGTTTGTATAAGTACATCCCTTGACCGAATACTATAAAAGTTATTGTTTACATAAATTTTTTTTGATGTAACTCATTTTGCGAGAAGTAGCTATGAATGATTTAATGCTTTAACAAAATAGAAAACATTCATGATGCAACACAAGCTATTAAATCGGATAATAATTTCAATATGTTACTGTCTCGAGTTTTTTTTTAACTATTGTGGTCCGATATTGAATATTGCATGGACTTGATGGAGAAAACCCCATTTTACTTTCTTTCAACAAATAAAAGTAACGAGAGATTTAGATCTTTAAGTCAAAAGGAGTAAAAGATTGTGAAAGAGAAGACGAATATCATCCAAGAATCAAAATATATATTTGAGTATAGCTTTTGTGATGAATATAGAAAAATTGAAAACATCTAAATAAGGAAACATGGAGATTGGTAAGAGTCGTACAAATCCCGAATACTTCCATTTATAGAATGTATCTCCATTCACCTTTCGTCTCCACTTTTAAAAAGTCACGCTGCTTTATTTCTTGCTAGTCTATTTTATCTTTTTTAATTTGGTGTAAAATATATATAACGCATGAACTATATCGAATATATTTTTGATCCAAATTAATCAAAAATCTTCAGATACGATGTGAATAATTGAGTGGTTGTGTCATGTGTGTGTACAAAATACACATGATCATGACAAAACAAATTTGGTATACATATATTTGTAATATTTGTTTACTCTCTACATGAATTAATTGATTTTACTCTGGAAAAAGCTATGCATAAGATAGAATATAGCTAGTGAGAGGGTTAACATGTTTTGTTAATATAAATGTTAATATGTTCAATAAGCACCAAACTCATATATCTAACGAACTTCTAACAATTATACCAAACTATATATGGTCTATTAAACTCATTACACACAATAAGCATAACATAACCTATTGACTCAAACCCACTTCTTATGATTCATAGAAGAAGTAAATTTAATTAGTTGATTGTTACGTAACAAAAAGAAACTCGAATCTATGGAAGACAAACTCCCACTACCAATAGTATCCACCCGATCTATGCATAGCTTATATATAGCTAGTGTTTGTTAATCATGTTTAATATGTTGTAAACATTCACTATGAATTTGTTAAGAAGTATTTAGTCATAATTTCTATGAAAGTGTATGGCTCATCATTCACTTCTGTTATTACTAATGCTCTCGTTAATTATTTACTGGTTTAAATTTTCGAATGTATAACCAAATCTTTCACAAGTTATAAAATGTGCGGAAGATTTCGATTAATGTGGCATTATTTTTCTTTTGGAGCATAACCATAATTAATTAGATATGAAATATGACATAATCATAGGCATTAATATAATTATTGTTATTTGTACTAAATGCGGATTTTTTTTTCCATGTAGACATCTAAGAGCATATTCATTGGTGTTTCTTAAATAAATTTTAGCAGGTGGAGCTCATTAAATAGTTAAGATCTGGATTTTATATTTCCTATTTAAGATCCGGATCTTAACTATTTAGTGGACTTTTGGATACGTGACGACTGCGTTTTTAATTATTATTTTTTTCTTTTTTTTAAATCAACTATTCATAGATCCCAATGAATAGTTAAGAGATTTTGTGAGTTTCTCACTTGGAGATTGTCTAATTGATTACTTCTTTTTCTTTTCTATTTAATTTCCAAAATGTATATATGTTTTATTTTTATTTTAGGATATAAATTGAAAACATAGTCGTGTAATTAACTTCTATATCCTATTTTGTTTAAATTCATGATTATTTTTTATGATCTAGCTACGTGACAGAAAACTATAGATCTAAATGTCGCTTTTAGTAGACCTAAACACATTAATTAAAGGATAAATAAAGAAAACTTGCTCAGCGAGGAAACAAATTAATTTCCACTTTCCACAAACAACGGATTTGATTAAGGATTAATTAATTAATAAAACTTTTGATATACTTTAATTTTGGTAAAGCGCACACGAAACTCTTGTGAAATACCTTCGACATCTGATTTTGATATTTACTTAAAAAAACTCTTTCTGAGGAACGCCTTATCGCTTGGTTGGTGGATTTCACATCATAACAAAATTTAAGATTTTTATTGGTGATATGTGGTTTTTGTGGTTGGATTACCAGAGTTGTAATAACTTTATTTCATAATCTATACATATAATAATATATTTTTTTAACTATATGTGTTAGTTTAGTTGGCAAAAAATATTTTAACCAATACTAAAAAGTTAAAAAATTGTTAATCATCATTCTATTTTACATCACTCTACAACATTTGTTTACTTTGTTTGTTATGTTATATTTCACAAGATATATACTAATTCTAAGGGAAATAATAATAAATAAATTTGTGTTAATGATTAACTATATCATATATATATATATATATATATATATATATATATTAAAATGGTCGATAATCAGTCATCTTAATAGATCTTCCACTATATATGTGACTTATATTAATTGCAACTATTGCAAAAATGATGATTATTTTCCAATGCATGCGACAATTGTTTACTTTCTATCTTAGGTACAACTAGTGATGGATTCATTCACACATAGTTTCTGATTGTAAAGTTATCAATTAATCTAAACAAAGTGAAAAAATACAATTTGAAGTTACACGTTTTCCTCAAAAAATCAAAGAGAAATTAATAACTCTTATTCGTTTCAAAAAAATACTCTCTTACGTGGTCGCAACTTGCATACGTGTATGCATTCATTTATGAGTATCCATACATCTGTAAATTCTTTTATATATAGCTCTCTACTTCCTCCTATAACAAAAACAATATCTCTATTTCAAAATAAAATAAAAACTTTATTGGTATTTCACAAATCAACAAATGGATCACAAACTAATACTCACACCTCACAAATATTTATTCACAAAATATATTATAACAATCATTTATTTCATATCAATCTCTCATCATAACGCTCGTCTCATAACCTCATGCAAACAAACACCATACCCTACCGTATGCCATCGCCACGTGTCCACTTCACCTCTCAAAACAACTTTTTTGTACGATAAAACCAACGACGGGCTCACTTTCCACAACCTTGTGGTTACAACCACCATGGACCAAGCCGTTCAACTCCACCGCCTCGTCTCCGCCGTGGCACAACGTGGTGGTTCACTCCACAAACATGCCACGTCAGCTTTACACGACTGCTTAGACTTATACGAAGACACCATACACAATCTCAACCACTCAAGAAGATCTTACGGTCAAGAATCTTCGGCGCACGATAGACTAACCTCGTTAAGCGCCGCTATAGCTAACCAAGACACGTGCAAGAACGGGTTTAAAGATTTTAATTTAACCTCTACGTATTCGAAATACTTCCCTATACACATTCATCGTAATCTCACCAAGTCTATAAGCAACTCCTTGGCCGTTACTAAATCCGCGGCTAAGACCGTTGCCGAGAAAGCATTCACAAAGTTCAACAAACAAAAAAGCACTCGCCACGGTGGTGGTGGTGGTGGTGGTCGGAGATTGATGTCTTCCGACGAAAAGTTCCCTTCTTGGATCTCTCTTTTCGATAGGAAGCTTCTTGAAGATTCCGAAACTACGGTGAAATCCGATATTGTGGTGGCTAAAGACGGTTCGGGTCGGTACAAAAGTATCCAAGAAGCGGTTAATGCAGGAGCTAAGCTTCGTAGGAGAAACAAGAGACTTGTGATATACGTCAAAGCAGGCGTTTATAGAGAAAACGTGGAGATCAAGAAATCGATCAAGAACGTGATGATTATAGGAGATGGTATTGACTCAACCATCGTTACCGGTAATAAGAACGTTAGAGATGGTACGACGACGTTTCGGTCCGCAACTTTTGGTATGTACGTTATCCGTGTTTTATGGATTGGAAATTATTAAAAATTGCTTTTTAAAACTCATATTTATTACAACTATATCAATTGTTCACATTTCTATACATAAAATATTTTATTTCCTACAATTAAAATGCTACAAGCTTATCCTATTATATTAAGATTTTAGTTTTAATAATTTCAAAATTTTATTAAACGAAATTACATTGATAAAATTTCAGCTAAATTCGTTTTTATTGCTATAGCTACTTTCAACCCACAAAAAATAATTTAATTTTACGCCAATATAATTATATTTTTACATCAACAAATATTTTCTTTTTGTCACAACATCATCAAATAATATAATTCGTTGACTACTACTCAACAAAATGTTTTTTTTGTCACCGGCCAATAGCTGTTTCCGGACCCGGATTCATCGCAAGAGACATAACATTCGAGAACACGGCGGGGCCAGCGAAACATCAAGCGGTGGCTCTCCGATCAGGCTCAGACTTCGCCGTATTCTACGGCTGTTCTTTCAAAGGCTACCAAGACACACTCTACCTCCACTCTCGCCGTCAGTTCTTGAGAAACTGCCACGTCCACGGTACCGTCGACATGATCTTCGGCGACGCGGCCGCTCTCTTACAAAACTGCCAAATCAACGCTCTTAAACCTATGACCGGTCAGAAAAACACGGTCACGGCTCAATCGCGCAAAGACCCCAACGAGAACACAGGCTTCGTAATACAAACCTCCACGGTATCCACGGCGTCCGAGACTTACTTAGGACGGCCGTGGAAATCGTATTCGAGGACGGTGTTTATGAGATGTAATCTCGGAGAGCTTGTGAACCCTAAAGGGTGGTTGCCTTGGAATGGAAGTTTTGGTTTGAATACTCTTTATTATGGAGAGTATGGTAACACCGAGGCTGGATCTAGTTTAGCTGGTAGGGTTAAGTGGCCGGGTTACCGTGTTTTAAAGACGGCGAAGCAAGCGGAGAAGTTCACGGTGGAGAATTTCTTGGACGGAAACTATTGGATTACGGATGCGGGTGTTCCGGTCAACGCTGGACTTTGACTTTTCATTGTGTTGACTTTGAAAATGTCAAAGTCTTGTGGGTTGTCAAAGTCTTGTGGGCTAGTTGTTAGAGCATCTTTATTGATGAATTTTGAGGATGTCTTAACAATAAAACTAAATAAACAAAAATCAGAAAATAGAAAAAAGGTTTTTTTTTTTTTTTCATCTAATTTATATATTAAAATTTGAAATCGAGTGCAAATTACAAGCAACCCTAAATAGTTTCTACTGAGTATCAACTCCGGTGAATCTAATAAATAGGGTTGAAACATGTAAAAACAGGGTCCACTAACATTGTGAAACCCAATAACATTCTAACGCCCATTAAGACAAAACAAATAGGTCCAATATGCAAAACCTAAATTTTTTTTAAAAAAAAACTGTAGCCGCCGCTCCGAGATCTCACCGTCGTGAACCGGAGATAGGGATGAAAACGGTCATAGTCGCAAACAAAAACGACCTATGCCGGAAGAAAACCGGCCACCGATGTTGTGAAAACCGTCGATGCTGGAGTAAAGCCATCCATTGATGTTGTGGAAGCCATAAATGATGGTGTGAAGCCGGCCATCGATGCTGTGGAAGCCATAGATGCTGGAGTAAAGCCAGCCATCGATGTTGTGGAACAAACGATGCCGGAGTAGGGTGCGAGAACCATACCAGATTCAAGAGACTCTCAAAGAGAAAACTTGGTAAGGCGAGATCTAGACTAAAAATGATGAGAATAACATACCGAAAGAGCAGAAGAGGAACTACACAAGAAAGGCTTCGACGCCGGCGACGAAAGAGCACGCCGGCGTCGAAAACGGAGACCAAAACGCGACGCCTCGGGTTGCTCGCCTGGGAGAGTTTTAGGGCCGAAAATAGAAAAAAGCTTAGACCTCGGTTTTAAGGAAGACTTTTTGCAAAGAGTTTAAAACCTATGCATGTCGTGTTCTAGTTGGTTTGTGTTTTTTTTTCTTTTTTTTTATCTTTTTCTCTAAAAAAAGATAATATTTTGATGTTTACCGATGGAGACAAATTTAAATTTAGAAGATCTTAAACTAAAAAAAGTAACAAAAAAACAAATAAGTAATTAGTTAGACACCCAAAATAAATCTAATCAATGGAGATGGTCTTAGGCGTGTGATGTTTTTATGTTTTATGGATTGATGCATAGTTTTGAATTATTAAATAAGAAATTGAGGTGTATTGTGGGTTTGGTTGGTGGCATAAATTTTTTTAGAAAATCAGGTACATTTTTAGACATTAATTTGCAATAAATTGATTTGTGTTTTAAAATTGTTAATTAGGTGATTTTTTTTCTTTCTTCTATTTTTTAATGACAGATATACCTTTCGGCGCGTTCACACAAGTTCATGAATGTTCACAAGTTTTATGTTTCAGATTTTTATTTAGTCTATACATATTTTATTTAGTTAAGAAATTAAGCTTAATTAAGCTTATTCAAATTTATTTTAAATAATTATATATGCCAAAAATTATAAAAATACATAGATTTTTATGTAATATATGTATATACTTATAAATTTATAATCAACCACGAGCAAAAAATCTAATCTTAATATTAACTACAAAACCCAATTTAATATTAACTACAAAACCCAATTTAATATTGTTGGACTTGAAAGGCCTTAAAGAATCCAGAAATGTCACCAGCCCACTATATCTTTTAGTCTTTGCCCGTTCACAAATTATGAAAATGGATATCAAAACTATTGGCGTAACTGAATTAGACGAATATCATAGCAAAATAGCACTTAAAATTATAATTCACCAGATCGTGACACGTGTCACATTTAATTTAGATCGTGATATTTGTCATTTTTAAAATAAATAATCTTCTTAAAAAAAGGAATAAAAGAAGAAGGAAAAATGGAAAATTTTAAAAATGAAAAATATCACGATCTAAATTAAATGTGACACGTGTCACGATCTGGTGAATTATAATTTTAAGTGCTATTTTGCTATGATATTCGTCTAATTCAGTTACACCAATAGTTTTGATATCCATTTTCATAATTTGCAATAAATTGATTTGTGTTTTAAAATTGTTAATTAGGTGATTTTTTTTCTTTCTTCTATTTTTTAATGACAGATATACCTTTCGGCGCGTTCACACAAGTTCATGAATGTTCACAAGTTTTATGTTTCAGATTTTTATTTAGTCTATACATATTTTATTTAGTTAAGATATTAAGCTTAATTAAGCTTATTCAAATTTATTTTAAATAATTATATATGCCAAAAATTATAAAAATATATAGATTTTTATGTAATATATGTATATACTTATAAATTTATAATCACCGGAGCAAAAAAATATAATGTTAATATTAACTACAAAACCCAATTTAATATTAACTACAAAACCCAATTTAATATTGTTGGACTTGAAAGGCCTTAAAGAATCCAGAAATGTCACCAGCCCACTATATCTTTTAGTCTTTGCCCGTTCACAAATTATGAAAATGGATATCAAAACTATTGGTGTAACTGAATTAGACGAATATCATAGCAAAATAGCACTTAAAATTATAATTCACCAGATCGTGACACGTGTCACATTTAATTTAGATCGTGATATTTGTCATTTTTAAAATAAGTAATTTTCTTAAAAAAATGAATAAAAGAAGAAGGAAAAATGAAAAATTTTAAAAATGAAAAATGGAAAATTTAAATAATTTTAAAAAAAGAAAAAAAGAAGGAAAAAACCTTTAAAAATGAAATTTAATAAAATGAAACTCATTATTTTTAGAAAGGAGAGAAAAAGAAACTAATCAATCTCTAATTAGTTTAGTATATAAAAAAGGCAACTAAAACACATTACTCTAATTCGTTTTGTATATAAAAAAGGAAACATATTAAAAAAAAATCCTTCGTCGTGATTACGCGAGGATCCGCGTGAACCGGGAATCTTATTATATAAAAGTGAGCGCGTTTAACGTGAGCTCGACACGTATGCAAAATTATAACTCACCAGATCGTAATATTTGTAATGGTTAGTTGAGATCGTGACATGTGTATTAAATTTGATACTTATGCATTTTATAAAATGAAAACTTAACAATAATGAGAAAAAACAGAAATAAGAAAAATAATCAAAACTAAAAAACTTAACATTAATTATCAAATAATTAAAAATAAAATAATCACAAATAAGGAAAATAACATTAGAAAAAGAAAAATTTAACAATATTTTAAAAAATAATCAATAAAAACAAAATAATTAGAAATAAGAAAAAATAAAAACGTAAAATTACTTGAAAAATAAAGAAAATATCTATGATAACTTATTTGTTATCTTCGTGGATCCACTATCTAATTATTAATTTAAAATAATATTTTTTTTTCATGTAATAACAAAAGCAATATAATAAAACAAAAATGTGTTAATTTATTTCTTAATTGTTGGAAAAAGTAAAAATCAATTATTTACTATTACTTGATATGTTGTTGTGTATCTTTTATATTATTTGTTACTAAAATAACGGGTATAATATTAGTTTTCGTTTAAATATAACTATAACTATACAAATTTAATAAAATTATTAATATATAATTATAAAATGTTTTTCTGTAATTTGTCCGCGTATTACGCGTATTTCATCTAGTAGAAATATAATTTAGGCAGTGTTAAAAAAGTTCAATATATGTGTGAGCAATTAATATAGTGGCTAGAAATCTTCTAGTAAGAATTGAATATTAAAATCAAGTTAGACATTTCTGATTTATATACAAATTAGAGACAATGTTACTAAAACGAGTCTTATCATATCCTATATAATGTTTTCATAAATATACCCCTCTTGTACAAACATCATAATCATAGATTCAATATGTTACCAAAGATTTATTTATAGTAAGTACTATCTTACAAAAACGTTGAAACACATGCAATGAGATTTAACATTCATGGAATCAATGGATAAAAAACACTATAGCTGGCGAATAAATTGAAAATTTGTAGAAGCTAGTCAAGGAAAAAACATTTTCAGAAGATAAACACGTGTCACAAAAATAAGCAATAAAGATACAACAGAGATCAATGGACCACTCAAAGATTGTGACTATAAACGAAATGACTTTTGTTTCAGTCCATCTCGTGAATCATTATTTTATTTCCCCAATTTTTGATACTATACGTACCACACCTTAATATTTATCATTTAATTTCTATATGTTTTTTTAGAATCTTTAATAATTGAATTTACCATTACATTTGTGATAGTTTAAGGGAATATTTATGATGGGACACTATATTCTACCAAACGAAACCTTTTTTTAAGTGACTTATTAAGCTTGATTTCTTAACTAAATAAGACTACTTTACATCAATTGACGCAAGTTAACTTATGTGGTTGTATAATATATTATCTTAAATATTAATCATTGTCTTATAAAATAAGAAAAGCTATGAGGAATAAGTCGGCAAGTGTGACAGAGTTTCTCTTATGTCCTTTGTGTGCTATATAACAAAACAAAATGTGATTGTGGTCATTTTCAATGGGTCACGGGTTCTTATTTTCCCCCAATATATACTTCCAACTATTTAATATAAAATATATGTATATATATAACTTGTTTTTTTCTAACGTGAATTTTGTTTAGAAGAATTAGACCTAACATTATATGTTTCTATATATACTCATATATCTACTTAAAATTACATTTAAATGTATTTTGGTTCAACTTATGCATGCACTCTTGTAATCCCTAGGACCAACTAGCAAACAATTGTCATGCATGTATAAATTATACAGTAGTTCGTTAACAAAAAATAAAAAAATAAAAATAAATTATACAGTAGTTAATTAAATACTCTATAAACATTACCTATTTACATTAACAAAAAAAACATTAACTACTAGTTTCCTTATGTATAAGCATTAACGGTTGGTGTGAATAATCATATGTACACGAATCTACGTCTGGTGAACCAAAAACTATATTTTATATTTTATATAATCCCACACTTGGAACTACGTAACATTAGATAAACAAGGAGATAAAGTAGTGAGTAGTGACACCACTGATCATACACACACAAAATATGTATATATATATATATATATATACATATAAATTAATTATAATAAATTAAAAAAGAGTTGAAAAATGGGTAGCAAAAAGTAAAATGTATGCATGTGTATATTGCAATTCATTGTAATTAGCTATAGATATATAGCTTGTCGGGCATTAACATATAGTGTACGTGTATTAGTTGAATTACAGCGCATGGATACATTATATTAGCCACTATATACTTGTTTTTTATATATAACATCATTAGGCATTAGCCTCTTCCAAATTAGTGATGTGATTTATCAAATACTTCGGAATATATGTTTAAAAGTACTAATTCGTGGTCTTTTATATGGCTTCATGTTAAACCGAGAAAACATTTTTCCAACACCTCTAAAATTCTTCTTTCCCATGTATATAATTATGTTTTGTGATTTTGTTTTTGTTTTCAATATTATTAACACTTTCAAATTTTAAGACAACAACAACAAACTTGTTTTGCCTACCAGCACTGAAATTAATATTCAAATAAAGCCAATTTATGTTTTGTCCTTTTCATTAAAAAAAACTAAAAGTATATTCATCTCATATAATTTGGTACCTTAACAAGAATATTATTAATTACCTTCTAAAACGATTAATACACAGTAAAAGGACAAATGAACATAAAAAAACACTTATAATTCCTTCCACGCACTTTTTTCTTTTCATGATTTAGACAAACGGAAAACGTTAATTAACAACTACACATAACATTCCTATTTCATTACAACCAATAACAAAACACACTTATCTTATTATATATCTCTATCATCCACGCGCAAGAAACTCCCCAAACAAAAAAAAAACCCAATAATTTTCTTCACAAATTAAAATAAAAAGAAGAATATTTTCCGAATAATAAAAACACAATAAAATCATAAATCAAACACATCTATTAACAAGAGACAACGCATTACTAGTAAACTTTTTAACCTCATCGACCCGTGCACACACTTCATCTTTCTTATTAGCCTCGTCGTCACGCACGTCTTTAAACCCGTCCGTACAAGTCTCTTCTTCGGTCAAAGCCGCGCTTAGCCACGTTTGCACGTTACTCATCTGAAACCTAAACGACGGCCCCACCGAACCCGTGCTCGAGACGAGTTCTCTCATCTGTTTCATAGAGTCTCTCATTTCGTCGACGGCGTCTTTGAGATTCTCGAAACAGTCGCGGAAAACAGCGGCCGCGGTCGGGTGGGCCCCGTTTTCAGAGGACGAGGAGGTGGACACGTGGCGAGTAGTGAGGTTGGAGAGGTATGTCGCTAGGTCGAGAGTGTTGGTGAGAGTAACGGAGATGGCGGCACGAGCCAAGAGAGAAGGGTCGTTGTGTACGGAGGAAGAGAAGGAAGAGAGAGAGGAGAAGCATAGGTCAGGGTATAGTGTTGTGTCGCAGCTTGTACGGACGAAATCTGAGCCGTCGTCGTCGTCGTCTTGGGAATGGACGGTCAGGATTGAGAGGAAGAGGAGTGTTGTTGATAACAACAAGAGATGTGTTGGTTTTGTCATGGTTTTCTTGTGTGTTTCTGTTCTGTGTGTGTGTGTGTTGGTTTTTTTTTAAAAAACTTTTTTTTGTGATAAAGGGGAAGTCTGTCTTTATTTTGGGTTTATGGATTGGTTTCGAATTTGTGACCTTAAGTTGATATTTATAATAGAGGAAATAATACAAAGTCTTGCTTTCTTCTCGTGATGGGCTTAGGAATACTTAATATGGGCCGGGCCAAAATAGTATAACTTGTAAAATGAAATTGCGTAAGTCAACGTTTAGAATCTAACTATCAAACCCCACTAGTCTCGAGTCTAACTAGTTAGTCCTATCATGTACTAACTCATGTCGCTAGAATATTAGACCAACATTATCGGGTCCGCTGATACCTTACATGTGGACCCCACATAATTAATTAGGTCGCTCTCAAAACTCTCTCCGTAAGAGTATCTCCCAAAAGAACTTCAAATTTGAGGTTTCATCAACTTCAAATTTGAGGTTTCATGTCTTTCTCTCCAAAAGAAAAACCTCAAACTTAATTTTACATATTGCATTTAAGTCCTTACTATTTTTCACAATTAAATAAATCTTTTAATTTTTTTAGATAATATAAGACATACCTCAAATAATTATTAAACCAATAAATAATTACTAAATTAATATTTTTTTATTTTAATTTAAAGTCTTTCTTTTAGTTTAACATGTGAAAATTAAGTTTATATTTACAAAATATAATTTTTTATGTACTAAAATGATGAAATTAAAAAGTTAATAAAGATATTTGTGAAATATTATTAATTGTAAGGATGAAAATGCAAAAGAAAGATGAAACTTCAAATTTGAGGTTTTGATGTTTCTTTTGGAGGACAAAAAACCTCAAATTTAAAGTTATGAGATTTCTTTTGGAGATGCTCTAAGACCATCTTTATAGGGCTTCTTAAGCCACCTCTTAAAGTCCAAATTTAATTACAAAAATAAAAATAAAATGTTAAGAATCGTTGCTTTTAACTCTAACCTAAGAGGCGACGCTTGTCTCTCTCTCTTCCGCCTCCCTTTCTCTCTCTCCAACAAATTCACTTCCATCTCCATTGAATCTGCCTTTCTCTCTTTCCGATCACCACCGGATCAGCTTCTCCGTCTCTTTCCGAACACGAATCAGCAGAGCTTTGACTCCCTCTCTCTCCGTTCTTCGGGGCGAGCAACAAGACCTCGTCGTCTTCTTCCTCACAAGCTCCGTTGGGTCAGAGCGCTCAAGCCCAGAACGGTGGAGCAGTGGTTATCTCTCCGGTAAATCCGAGGAAGAAAGGTAAATCAAGTGGGTTATATAGTTCTGGGTTTCACCGCCGGTTTAGCCTCGCTTATTGTACTTGGCCTTTGCCTCGTCGTGTTCTCTCTGGTGATGAAGAAACAAAACGATGATGGTGGTGTTGACGAACCAAGTCAAAAAGGCCAATCTTTATCATCATCTCAACAACAAACACACCAAAATCAAACTCCAAGAACAACCCAGATTACTAATTCGAATTCAAATGAAGGTGGGGATGAGAAAGAAGAGAGGGTTCAAGTTCTAGTTAAAATTTCAACAATAATAATTTTTTTTCAATTTTTTTAAAAGAATTCATATGGGTTCTACCTATAATCACCTTTTTCATTATAAATCTACGTATAACTCTTATTTAAAAATTAGCTAAGAGCCAATAAACAACTCTTCCTATAATGATGCTCTAAGGAGCGATTTTTCAACTTTTCGCGGGCCCCACTGACACGTGGCGGCCCACGATTGGTGAAATTTTAATATTTTTTTTTCAAAAAAAAAAAAAAAAAAATTAAAAAAATCGGTAAGGTTTTTTTTTTGCCCTTACCGATAATTATGCTCTTAAATCTTTTTCAATGAAATATGATTTATTTAATTCATATTAGTTTTGACCCCCCCAAAAAAAATAATTATATTAGTACTATATTTTTGGATCCTTTGTCTTTTTAATTGGTTTACTTCTCGGTAACTATGACTTTAAATATATTTACTCAAAGAATAAAGAGAAAAAAAACAATATTGAAAAAGATTGTGTGGCGCATTGAGCAAAAGGAAGATTAGATGCGTCGTCTAGTTGCAACATATCCCTCGCGTTACAAGAAGTCAACCTCTTATTTCCCACAATATATCATTTAACTCTTACTACTACATGTCAAATTGACAAATTGTCAAGGCTTCTTCTCTTTATAACACCTACTCGTTTATTTTTTTTATTTTTATTTATTACATCAGTTAACGAATACTATAAGTTAAGCAGCTCCGTCGAAAACCCAATTCGATGTAGCCTCGCTGACATACATGAACCAAGCGGATGAACTCTTCCCGAACACCTACTCGTTTATTTTACTCTTTCATTATTTAAGTTATTTTCGACCTCTTAAATAAGAAGATTTGAATATATACATATATACAAATTGTTAGGCAGAATAGAGATTTCTCTGAATTGCTACAACTTTCATTAAAACATTCATGTCTGAACACATAACGGCTATACATTTATGACCAACACAAAAATTATTCCAAGATTGCTATCCAAAAGAAACATTAATACGAAAAATCCAAGATTGCTATAATAAACGTGACTATTTGTCATGGATATGAAAAATATTTTAAGTCTTTACGTAAGTCTCAAAAAGCCTAAATTATCGGGACAAAATCAAAAAATCACTCGTCAATCATATCTCCACGTGGCAATAACCCATTGGCTTTTAACTCTGAAATCCCAAAACACTTTTTACAAGTATATAAACACACAACACACCACAAAAACAGAAACAAAACCCAAAACATATAATACAAATAATGGCGGGAAAATCACTAATCACGACGGCGATTATTATTCTCGCCATGCTTTTAATCTCACCGGAGATCTGCACCAGCCACGACTACGTAGACGCTCTCCGCAAAAGCATACTCTTCTTCGAAGGTCAACGCTCCGGCAAGCTCCCTCCAGATCAACGCCTTAATTGGCGCGGCGACTCCGCCTTACGCGACGGTTCATCTGCCGGCGTATACATCTTCCCATATTCAAAAAATAATTAAAAAATCAATTTCTCAATTATTAAAGAGAAATTTCTTAGAATACGATTAAAATAAGTTTTTGTTTTGAAAATAATATTACAAAGTTTTTTATAACAAAAATATCATTAAAATATTTTTTATAACAAAAATTCCATCAAAAAGTAGTAACTTACAAAAATACCACAAATACAAAAAACGAGTTTAACACTTTTATATTTTTTTTTTTTTTCATTTGGGTTCGCTATAAAGTGTTTAAGATATAGTTTTGAAGGGGTAGAATATAGTTTTTTGAAGGTTTTGGGTGTAATTTTGAAAATTTAAGATTTGTGGTATTTATGAGAAAAAAATTAATGGTATTTGTAATACTTTCGAAAATATGTGCTAATTGTGTTAAAAATTTTTTTTTTAGCGGTATTCATAAGAATTGCACTTTATTAAATCTCAATTTCATGAGTGAAAATTTTGATTTTCCTCTGTTTTTTAATAATTATCCAAGGTGGATTTGACCGGTGGCTACTACGACGCCGGAGACAACGTAAAATTCGGATTCCCGATGGCGTTCACTACGACGATGCTTTCTTGGAGCGTTATCGATTTCGGCAAAACGATGGGACCGGAGATCGAAAACGCGGTCAAAGCGGTTAGATGGGGAACTGATTATCTACTCAAAGCGACGGCGTTTCAAGACGCGGTTTTCGTGCAAGTGGGAGACGCTTATTCTGATCATAATTGTTGGGAAAGACCTGAAGACATGGACACGTTACGAACCGTTTATAAAATCGATAAAGACCATCCTGGTTCCGAAGTAGCTGGCGAAACCGCGGCCGCTTTAGCCGCCGCGTCTATCGTGTTTGAAAAACGCGATCCAGCTTATTCAAAACGTTTGTTGGACAGAGCAGCAAGGGTACCTTTTTTTTGTTTTTTTGCTTTAACGTTTTTTTTCTTTAATTAGGAAGGAAACATAATCGTGATTTTTGTCAAGTTGTTATACTTTACTTGCGTGACAAATATTCTCTTTTATGTGTTTCTATGCTTTTTCCGTAGATTCTTGACCAACAAGCGAGTGACTATAATATGAATTCAATTTTTTTTTTAAATATTGACTTAAAGAATACACAAAAACTTTAATTTCTTTTATTGACATTGACAAAAATTAATGAGGAATTCACAAAACTACACCCTTTCAACTATTCCTTCACAAAACTACACATAATTCAATATTTTCACATATTTACACCCTTTCAAAATTTTAAAAGTTTGATTTACCTTTAAAAAATTACCAAAATTAAAATATTTTCATTTGGGTTCGCTAATTAGTGTTTAGGGTATAATAGTAAGGAGTAGGATTGTATGGGTAGGGTTTATTTGAATTTAATTTTGAGTGTTTAGGTGTAGTTTTGTGAAGTATTTTGGAAATGACGTAGTTTTGTGAAATATAATTCAAATGGTGTAGTTTTGTGATTCTCCCAAAATTAATTTGTACATTGACGCAGGTGTTTGCTTTCGCTAATAAGTACAGAGGAGCGTATAGTGATAGTCTTTACCAAGCAGTGTGTCCTTTTTACTGCGATTTTAACGGTTACGAGGTAATTAAAGATTTTTAATCACAATTAACATTCCTAAATCGTTGGATGATGAAGTCGAAATTGGTGAGCGTGTAGGACGAGTTGCTTTGGGGAGCAGCTTGGCTACACAAAGCATCAAGGAAAAGAGTGTACAAAGAGTATATTGTGAAGAACAAAGAGATTCTAAAAGCTGGAGAGACCATTCACGAGTTTGGTTGGGATAATAAACATGCCGGGATTAATGTCTTAATCTCTAAAATGGTATTAATGGGAAAACCAGATTATTTTCAGAGTTTTAAACAAAACGCTGATGAGTTTATATGTTCTTTGTTGCCTGGATTTTCTAACCCTCAAGTCCAATACTCACGAGGTAAAATATTATTAATACATAGTTTGTGAGTTAATATATATAGTTTCTTGAATAATAATTAACTAAAAGATATATAAAACAGGAGGACTGTTAGTGAAGAGTGGAGGGAGTAATATGCAGCATGTAACATCTTTGTCGTTTCTGTTACTAACATATTCTAATTACCTTAGCCACGCCAATAAGGTTGTGCCATGTGGCGAATTCACAGCTTCTCCCGCTCTTCTCCGACAAGTAGCTAAACGTCAAGTAACTAAACTAACTAACTTTCTTATAATCCTCTGTTTTAGCAATGAAACATTAGTTAATCCTAGTGTTTTTTTTGGCTGTTTGGTGATATAAAGGTGGACTACATACTAGGTGATAATCCGATGAAAATGTCGTATATGGTTGGGTATGGTTCGAGTTTTCCGCAGAGGATTCACCATCGCGGCAGCTCTGTTCCTTCGATCGTGGACCATCCTGATCGGATAGGCTGCAAAGACGGTTCTCGCTATTTTCTTAGCTCGAACCCTAACCCTAACTTGCTAATTGGTGCGGTCGTTGGCGGGCCTAATGTGACCGACGATTTTCCTGATTCGAGGCCTTACTTTCAGCTCACGGAGCCAACGACGTACATCAATGCACCTCTCTTGGGTCTTCTTGGTTACTTCTCTGCCCATTCTTGATTTTTCTTGTCCTTTAGCTCTTTATGAGTGTAGATGTGTGATGATCACTAGGCCACTCCACCAAATACTGACAAATTATTCACAAACTATTTTGATTTATAAACACAAAGAGAGGATTTTGTGTTACAAAAATATATATTGGACCTCATAATATTACAAAAAACTCCATTTGAGAACTAATCTACAAACAAAGAAGACAAGGAAGAGAGAATGGTTTATTTAAGATCATTATCATCATCACCTGTTATTTTGGTGGACTTATATATATAATCTCAAAGAAGCACTATAACATTAAGTTTGTAGGCAAATTTCAAAAGATTCAAGTGATGTTTATATATACATTGTCCCCATCTATTAATACAAATTGATGATTGGCTCCTCCACCTCTCTTCTTCACATGACACAACATTTAGCTGGTCCCTTTGGGTCTGGCCTAGCTTCCTCGTTACCTGGATAAACAAGACTTTGGTTAGACCCTCATGGTCCTAAACCTAGTCATAAGTAAACCCACTTGATCCTAACTACACCAGGTATTTGGTCTATCACAAAAGAGTTCGAAACAGATAGCGAAACCGTGTTTGGTTTCGCTATTACAGAAACTACCTTCAGGAGGCTGAGTTAACTTGCGGTTATGTGAAGTCATCATTTCTTTTTTCAGCTTAACAAGTATGTCCTCCATTGTGTATTCTCGTCGCCAGTTAGTGAGCATAGGGAAGAGACTCGGTTCAACCTGATTGTACATTTCGATACAACTTGTTAAGCGTAAGCAGAGATATCTATACCCAAACACACATACACACATATAGAAGAAAAAAACCCAGCAATGTAGCTAAAGATGTTTGATTGTCAAAAAAAAAATGTAGCTAAAGATGTTTATCAGATTATTACCACACCAGTTTCCGGGTTAACGCAAGCCATATTTATCCGAGTCTGGAACCTCACAGTCGGTGGACTCTCTGGGTAATCATTGCCACAAAAGAGCTTAAGCTGGAAGATTTTCCCTTCGTACGCAGTCTGATAATCGTTAATATCACCAAACAAACATCAATTTTTCTCAAAATAACAAAAACCAGAAAGATACAAACAAAAAGCTACATCCTTTCAGTGTGCACTCTACTGCTCAATATACATACCATTTGTAGTAAAGCATCTCAAACAAAACAGCTAAAAAGTTTAATAGATTATTTCCAAGTAAAAGCCAAACAACTCTTACTTACTTAAGCCATACAAAACAAACAATATCACAAGAAACATAGGGGACAAAAAGTGGAAGAAGAAGAAGAAGAAGAGGGATAAAATACATTGTGAGGGCCAAGAATGGTGCCAGTCCAAGATTGCATAAAGATATCATCAGCATCATCCATACCATAGCTTACAGTACCATCTCCGATACCTTTCTCACCTCTCTCTAGCTCTTCCAACAATCTAAAGTTCCTTGGAACTACACACACACACAACAACAACAAAAATCCAAAGCAGATTCATACTATATTAGAGAAACCTCTACAATCATTAACAGATCAGATACCTAAATCGAAGAGCGTGGATCTAAATCACATTCTAATGGGAGAAAAACAAAAGCTAATGTGAATCGATAACCCTAGATCTCACAAAATCAAATGATTCGAGAAGACGAAGAGATTGTGGAATCGATCGGAACTTACCGACGACTTTGGCTTCATCGGAACTCATCTCCGGGATCGGAGCACGACTTTCGTGTGGAGTCGTTAGCGTTAGGTGACAAAAAAATGAGATTAGATAGAGAGAGAAAGAGAGAGAGAGAGAGACTGTTCACGTACTGTTTCACCAGAAGGAAAGGAAGGATGTGTCAATGAGAAAAAGTATTTGAAGGATTATTATATGGATTGCTTTTTAATTTGTTATCCCCATAAATAATAATAATAATAGTATTTCACTCACACTCATTGCAATAAAATATTATCGCCAATGAAATTTTTACACTTTTTTTGCCTTTTTCAAAATGAAAAATCTTACACTATAATTATGTTTTTTTTGTTGTTGTTTTTGAACACTAAAATTATGTTTTATTATACATTTTTTTGTAGTCAACAAATTTATGTGAAAAGAGTGTCGTTTCCTGACTTCCTCGTAATAATATCACCAATTAAAATGAATAGTTTTTTTTTATTTTGGATTTGTCCTATCAATATAATTGGGCTATAAAACCTCTATAAGGCCCAAATTATCACACGAATTAAAAAGCCTAAAGCCCAAATTATGTATGCCCTAGCTGTTCAGTCTCCTATATAAACACCCCATTTTCTCAATCACTTAGAAAACCCTAGATCTGAGAAAAAAATGACGACGAGCTTGAAGAAGAACAGGAAGAAGAGAGGACACGTAAGCGCAGGTCATGGACGTATCGGAAAGCATCGCAAGCATCCCGGAGGTCGTGGTAACGCCGGAGGTATGCATCACCACCGTATCCTCTTCGACAAGTACCATCCTGGTTACTTCGGCAAAGTAGGTATGCGATATTTTCACAAGCTCCGTAACAAATTCTTCTGCCCCATCGTTAACCTCGACAAGCTATGGTCTCTCGTCCCCGAGGATCTTAAAGCTAAATCGAACAAAGACAGTGTGCCTTTGATCGATGTGACTCAGCATGGCTTCTTCAAGGTTTTGGGGAAAGGTCATTTGCCTGCGAACAAGCCTTTCGTCGTGAAAGCTAAGCTTGTCTCTAAGACGGCGGAGAAGAAGATCAAGGAGGCTGGTGGTGCCGTCGTGCTCACCGCATAGGGTTTTGATTCGAATCTTCGTTTTTCAGTGTTTTTGCTTTTGAGATTATTTATTATCTCTGTTTTATGAACTTCGTGGTTTGTTTGTTTCTGGATAATTTTGAATCACTGCTTTTACTCAGTTATGGTTTTGGATATTTTCGAAATATTTGCTATAGATTATGTGTTTTGGAATCTCTAGGTTAATACTCCATGAAAGTGTTTAGATTATCATATTGCTTGGATCTCTGCTTTTTGATTGCTTGTTTCACCACTCCATTTCTTTATCCTAGCTCCCGCCATTGATGCCTGCAACATTCGTCGATTTAGTTGCGAAAAGGCGATAGTAGAACAAGAAATGGTTGCTTACCTCTTTGTCCCAGTTTGTCTTGTAGATGATCACTAGCAGAACACATGTCTGCACAACTGTTCCTGTTAGCATTCCTGTCCATATCCCCTATGTGTTTTTTTGCATATTCAAACATCATCACATAGCTTATTAAAGCACATTTTGAAGGGTTTAATTAGTATTATTGATTAGTACATACCTTTACTCCAAGTTTCATCTTGTAACCGAGGACAAGACCAATAGGTATACCACATAAGTAGTAACACCCAATATTCACATATGCCACTATCCCTTGCCACCCAGCCACACCTACACACACACCATACCATACTTGAGATCCAGCTTTAAGAAAATATTGATTTGGGTTTGGGATGTTTAAGAGTTTGTTACCAGAAAGAACAGGCTGAATGTTATTGATGACAATGGTGAGTGCGAGCAACGGTGTAAGCTGCTTCACGAGTTTTCTCACTTCCTCGTCATCTGAGAACATCGCGGGATACTTGTCTCGAAACACTATGAGGATCATTGATATCGGGACTCCACTTGTTACCGAAGTTATTAAAGCCACTATCAATAAGAATTTTGCCCTTCTCGGGTGCTCGGCACCTAGCTCGTTCGACACTCTTACACTCACTGCCGCGTTGAAGCCAAAAGCCACCATGATCGGCCATCCCAATATGTTCATGCTATAATCAAACCGTGTCAGTTCCGTTAGTACTTGAAACAAAAGCTTTACAGGGTAGTCGAAGTTAGAACATACCATATCGAAAGAGCGGCTACAGAGACTTGAGGGTTATTGAGGTAACCCGCAAACAGAATCAACGCCATGAAGTACCAAACCTCTAAGCTGAAACCAACAAAACCAAATCATCGATGAGCCGTTAAGTATTGACCAGATTCTAATATGTTTCGGTAACTTACCAGACCATGACTGCAGAGGCAAGAGACAATCTTGCAAAGCCTTTGAGATTCTTGAAAGCCATCCACGAGAGACCTGACCAAGCTCTGCCACAAGAGCCTCCACATATATAAACTATCTGCGCTCCATCTATCAACCACCACGAGACATTCAACGCGACGGCTCCTCCAGCCATTCCCCAACCAAGTTTCAGCATCAGCAACCAACTCAGCAGAGCGTGCTGAAACAGAACCGTAACCGCTATAACCGCCATCACAATCACTTTGCTTTGTGCTTGTAAGAACTTGGCGGTGGCGAAGTTGAAGGCGTAAGCAAAGAGATGAGGGATCATCCATAGCGCGAATTTACCGGCAGCTTTAGAGATCTCAGGGGACTGTCCAAGGAGGCTCAAAAGCGGAGTGGCGAAAACGTAAAAAAAGCAAAGAAGTAGGGCACAAGAGTTTAGTATGATCCAAGATCTTTGGAGATATATTCCCATCATCTCTAGTTGTCCTGCTCCATAGGCTTGTCCACATAACGTAGCTAATGCACTTCCCATCCCAAGCTTCACATACACAACACATAAACAATATCAGTGAGTTTTATAAATGTTATAAATCAATGTTTTATTATTTATGTGAATAAATGTTAATTTACCATAATGCCAACAGAAAAGCCGGCGATGACAGAGTTCTCTATGGAGACAGCAGCTAAAGCCAGCGTGCTGACGTGGCCGGCTAGGACCTGCGTGACGGCGCCAAGAGAGTACTGACAAAAGGATGTGAATATCGCAGGACCAGCGACCCACCACAGCTTCTTTGACTCAGCCGCAAACTGCCTGAAAAAGTCTCTGCCTCCGGCGATAAGATGTCTTACGTTCACTAAAGGCTCAGAATTTAGTATTGAAGGCTTTTGTGATTCAGACTATGGAACTGATCTTGACAGAAGAAGGTCAGTTACAGGATATGCATTTAAAGTCTGGGGAAATACAGTGAGTTGGAAATCGAGTTTACAATCAGTTGTGGCCCTTTCAACAACTGAGGCAGAATACATGGCTCTTTCCGCAGCTGTGAAAGAAGCCCTTTGGCTTAAAGGTTTGTGTGAAGAATTAGGCTTTGATCAAGGAAGTGTTAAGATGCATTGCGATTCACAGGGTGCTATAGGACTAGCTAAGAATGCAGTGTGCAATGAAAGGACAAAGCATGTAGCCACTAAATATCACTTCATTAGAGATATTATTGCCCAAGGTGATGTTACACTAATCAAGGTTCACACAAGCAAGAATCCGGCAGATTTCTTAACTAAGTCCTTACCTGGACAGAAGTTTGATCTCTGTTGTGAACTTCTCAACTTAGCTTGAGAACAACACGGCTCCAGGTAACTCCATTATCTATGTCTCCATCTCGCAGAGACAAAGGAAAAGAAACTAGGTTAGTTTCTAGGGATAATGGAAAAACAAAGAAATTTGTGGAAAAGTTACCTGAGAGCTTAAAAGGCGAGATGAAAGTGATGCTAAAGATGCGAAAGATGCTGCAAATATCCAGAGGGAGATAAAGTTAATCTCTAGGTTTGTCGCAAGTTTGTTTTAAGAAACAAATAAGTGACATGGTATGTTATGATCTAGAAACAAGTTAGCAAGGAGCTGCAAGTTTTAGGTGGAGTTATGAGATGATTTAATCACACGTAAATCAGGTTTCTCGTACAACATAACATAATAGCAATTCAGGTGGGTACAATACCTGAGATTGTCAAGGAGATTCGCAGCATATGTCTTCAAGGAACTACAAGAAATCAAAGACAAGTGATGAGAAAGTAAAATCTCCAAATATGTCAAGGAAGTTATATCAAAGATGATACACAATGACATACATGTTTCAGCTCCAAAACCAAGTTAATAACGAGTTAGTGGTTCAAGGTGGAGACTATGGGAAAAGATTTACACAAAATAAATCAAGTTTTTTTCCATAAAACATAACATGGGATGAATCGAATTAGGTAAGGACCATATACCTTAATTCGATGGAGATATCTCAACACAAGGATGTGATGGAGTTGTTAAGGATGAGGAATAGCTCGGTAAAACCTTCGCGTATACAAAGCTGCTACATAAACAAACAACAACCAAAAGAGTGTTAAGGGCTTTATGTAGAAGAAAGCTAAGAGTAATCAAGCAAAGGAGAAGTTTTTTACAAGACTTATTTGCTTGTTTTCGGCAAAGTGAGATGGAGAAACAGATTGATTGCAACAGGAGCAAATCTCGATTAAGCCATGAACAGCAAGCTTCACGCCTAGAAAAGCTTCGAGCTCGCTCCCAAAACAGAACCACCGAGAAGAGAAACTGACTCGCGGTGGAAAGTTGTTTCGTCGGAGGAAAAGATCCGGCGGAGACAGTCAAGGCAAGATCCGGCGGAGACAGTCAAGGCAAGACCCGGCGGAGACTTCGAGCAGGAATCCGGCGGAGACTTCGAGCAGGGACGCGTCGGAGAAGACTCGCCGGAGAGATACTCGCCGGAGAGATACTCGTCGGAGAGAGAAAGAGGGAGCTTGGCGGAGAGAAAAGAAGGAGGCGGCTCAACAGAAAAGAAGGAGGCGATTTCATCGTCTAGGTTTTTTTTTGAGAAAGGGCTATTGGGCCAAGGTGGAGTTGTGAGCTATTGGGCTTAAAAGAGAGAAAGTAATTTGGGCCCAAGGTGGAGTTTGTGAGCTATTGGGCTCAATTACCTCAGCCCATTAAGCAAGTCTCCTACCCCAAATAAGATTATGATATATTATCCTAATCTTATATTTGACAAGTCCAAATCCTACAACAAAGAGGAAAGACAAAGTATTATAAATACAAGTCTCCATAATCACATCAAGACAATCCGACATCAAGAGAGCAATATAGAGAGAGATCACAAAGCAAGAGTTTAACAAAGAGACAAGTCTTCTAGGTTCTAGTTAAGAGTCTTTTGTTATTAGCTTTGTCGTTATTCTTATTGCTTAGTTCCTTAAAGCTTTACGCATAAATTAGCATCACGTTGTACTAATCACTTATAAGTTAATAAGAGGTTATTCCGAGAGGTACCTAACGGGAACTCGGGTTTTTTCTAATCCGGATCTTAAGCATTCAAACAAATCTCATAAGGCTCAAGAGTTTAGCACTATAAATAACCTTACATCCATCGTGTCGGCTCGGCGGCTAAGTGGTCGATGGTCATGTCCTGTGGTGAAAACATCTTCTTGAGTACTAACGTTTAAGAGTTTCCATAAGTCTTGTGAACTAGATAAGTTGTGTGATTCTTTAGGCATGCATGTATTATTTATTTATATATTTTTTGATGTGTCGATATTAGACTATTAGTATATGAAACTTTTAGTTTATAATTTAAAATAATTGTTAGGTTATTATGAATTCAAAATATCGCTATTGTTTCATAATTTTGGAAATGGAATGGAGAGTACGATGAGAACAAAGTTTGTAGAACTTTTAGTGATAAAAATTCTACTTTGGAAGGCCCTAGTCTTTGTGTTATCTCTACAGGAAACACTTACAAGACCTAGATTCTCGATGACCTGATTGTACAACCACTCTTTTCTATAGACGACGTATCCTAGCGGCAAAGTTCTCCGGCGAATTACTCTTCTCCTCCGGTAACTTTTTCCCTCTTCTCTGTCACACTTTTATTTCTGTTGATTCAAGTCTTTTATACTTGATGCAATATAAAACGACGCCGAATTGATGAACTGGACCAAGTCTGGTTTAATGGGCTTCGAGTTGTAACCGGCCCACTAAGAGACTTCAGCCCAATTGCTATTTAAGTCCAGACATATATATACCACAAAATATTTATTTGTAATTTGTTATAAAGGATACTATATTTTATCCTAAAATAGAATTTTACAATATTAAATCTGCATAGGTATTAGTTTTTACTAAATCTGCATAAATAACATAATGCCAAATCTATCGTCGTCTATTAAAATAACTTCCCATTAATATGAAAACTCCATATTCTTAGAAAAGTACTATCATCCAGTTTTGGTAAATTAGATAAGATTTTTTTTTTTTTTTTGTTAAAGAAATTAGATAAGATATTCTCCGACGACCTTTAAATAAAAGATGCTTAACAAAAAAACCTATAAAAAGGACTTTTGTTAATAACGTACCACCGTTCGATTGTTAGGTACTTGAAGGTGTGTGATGCAGGAGGAAAATGGAAGATGTTATTTTCTTTTTAGTTAATTTACCTATTAAGTTTGATTTCTATATTTTTATTAGTTTTCCTATTTTTATTAGGTTTCCTATTTCCTAAATTAGTTTTCCTTTTATTTGTTAGACTTTTAGCTATAAATAAGAGTCATTAGACTCATTGTAAAAAAACTTTTAATTATTATTTTTAATAAAACTTTAAGAGTTTTCTCTTATTTCCTCTCGTGGATTCGAGATTTATCCTCTGGTGGATTCCAAGGTTTTCTGGTGGATTCCAGATATTTCTAGTGGATTCTAGAAACTTTCTTTCAAGTTTGTCGCTTGCGAACTTGAGTTTCATTCGGGTTCAGCGCTTGCTAACCCTAGAGATTTCCGACTGCGTCAGTGTGAGACTTGTTTGGTAGAGACTTGAAGGTGTGAGTGAGCTCAAAACATCAAAGAGATAACCTTAATTAATATTTAAGCTTAAATAGTTACTCTAAAGCAACCATTTGCCAGCAGCAAAAGTTGGGAAAAACCAACGGGCATCCTTGAAAGGCTTTGGCGATGAAGCCATAATATGTCGGAACCGTTTGAAAACCTTGTCCGTTTGAAGATTATAAACACAAATACTAGTTTCGTAGCAGAGACTAATCCCATTGTATCTATGAAACTGATCGTTACTAAAATATATACAGTTCTTCGCAACTCCCTCTTTAGCTTCAACCGTTGTTCCTTGATCGAAAAACAATGCTTCTTCCCCTATAGATCTCGTTTTTATCCACTTTGATGAGTCTAAATCCATCTTGTATACGTAGAAGTAGCACATATCAGGACGTTTTACACTACTTGCAATGATCAAGACCTCTCCAGACAAAGTTACAGCAAGATTGTTGAAATGTTGTACTTTATCACCATCCGGAGATGGGAAGCTTGCACATGCTTTTGGAGAATTATATGCACTAGAGAAATCGAAAACAGTAATCTTTCGGCTTAGACTAAGCACGTAAAGCTTGTTATCTTTTAACACCATATCTACGCAACCTTGATGTTGAATCACTTTCCATGTCTTGTTACTATCTCCTCTCCTATGGTATGCGAAGAAGCAGTCAAGATTCCAAACAACTAAGTAGTCTTTGGTTGTTTCATCTACCCACAAAACCGCATTGCCTATCCTAACTTTGGTGATATGGCCAGAAGAAGAGATGCCAAAATCTTTGTAACCGAATGTAACCAAGAAATCAGACTCTCCTACCCTCTCAAACTTCATCTGCCATCCATCAATAGCTTCAAGACTCGGAAGAAGAATCCTCTGCCGTGTAAAAAGATTCAATAGATAGAAATCTGTTCTATGGCTTAACATCAAGAACCAGCTACCAGAATTCGCCAAACAACCGCTTTTATCGAAGCCAAAACCGATATCTCTTACAATGTAGGTCTTTTTTTCTTGAGGATCATACAACTTACAAGAAACACCATCATTGTTGTCTAAATGATTGCTTGAGAAGAGTATGAGCCATGGAGTTGGGTTCTGTGCAAGGCATAGCTCCCCTGTTGAATACCAATCTGAAGATATGAACCTAGCTTTATGAAAAGCTGCAAAGTCCAAGCGTTCCAAGACTAACCGAATCAGGTCAGGGACAAGCCTATGATGATGGTTTGATGATGATAGTGGTTTCTTCATCAACACCATAGCTCTTATCTTTATCTCTTTGGCTATGAACTCAATGGTGTTTGAAACATAAACGGTTGCTTCAAACGACACGCTTGCCCGTTTCGTGTGTTTGGTTTTGATTCTTGAAACTTCCACACATGATTTCCAACGGTCCAAGGATATTTCTAGGCTCTTGATCACACGTCCGCTGCCAGAAGCAGCATACCCTTTGATGATTATCTGCAAAAATAAAAATAAAAATATATGGTTTACATTCAATAAGATTCATGTTGTTTAATCATCTTAATTACTAGAAAAGTTCTAACCTCTCCAGGCTTCACCACATGTATGTCCTCTAGCGAGCTTATTGTACTCTTGTTTTAAACACAATAACAAAGTTGGTTTAATTAAGAGATAAATAGTGTTGCATTCAAAGTTAATTATATGTGATCTAGTTTACATCAAGACACAAACCACACCAGGGACAAGCATTCAAAAGTTGTTGTAGTTCTTCTTCTGTGGTATTATCATATAGTTTTAGTTTGATTACAAAAGTTGACTCTCCTCTAGGTTTATGCTTTTTAATTTTGTCTCATAATCATATATAATAAATGACAAGGAATTTGGCTTATGTGTCGCAACGAGAGTAAATTTAGGAAAATTTATTTTTAATTTCGTTTTTTATTTTATTTTTTATTATTTACTGAAAATTATTATTCATGATTATCCTATTTAATATTAAATATTCATAATTTTGTTTTTTTATTATTCACTTAAAATTATTCTTCATAATTATCCAATTTAATATTAAATTGTATATAATAGTAATAATTACATACTTTGTAGAGAAATTCACAAGACTACACCATTTGCTCCCTTCCTTCACAACTTTACACCTAATTAAAAATATTCACGAACTACACCTCTCTTCTTACGAACTACACCTCCTTATTAAAAAGACTACATTTAATTAGGTTTCTTCTTTTCTTATTTTGCCGATACAGAACACGAAGAAGCTGGAGAAGGAGAAGGAGAAGGAGAAGGAGCATTACCGATCTCGAAATCGAAAGCATCTTCTTCGTCGCAGCCGTCGGAATCGCCTTCTCCGACCACGAATTCGTCTTCTTCTTATAGATCCGAAACTATTTTCACATACGAAGATCTTATACGAAGATCTTATAGATCTTATAGATCTTATAGATAGAGAAGACTGCCTAGGAAGAAGACGAGCTTCACATACAACGATCTCTAAGATCTGAAACTATTTTCTCAGATTTATAATTAAAGGTAATTACTCCTCCTTTTCATGTATTCTTCATGTTTATCAAATAGATTGAATAAATTAGAAATTGATAATTAAGAGATTAGGCGTATGAGCAAAAGCTTGGATTAGGTAGAGCATTTGCTGTCATACCTTTTTGGTATATTATAAATTTCACAATCTACTATTATAAGTATTATAAGCTGAACCATTTTTTGATGTTGATAAGTAGTATTATAAGTACTATTGTTGATGATGAACCATTATTCTCTACATGACAGATGCTTTAAAACGAAGATAGAGAAGACGCAACTTCAAATACAACAATCTCTAAGATATAAAAGTAGCTTCTCAGATTTATAATTAAAGGTAATTACTCCTCCTTTTCACGGTTTCTCCATGTGAATGAAATAGATTGAATAATTAAGAGATTAGGAGTATGAGCAAAAGCTTAGATTAGGTTCAAGAGCATTTTGCTGTCATACCTTTTTGATATATTATAAATTTCACAATCCTACTATTATAAGTATTATAAGCTGAACCATTGTTTGATGTTGATAAGTAGTATTATAAGATGAACCATTGTTTGATGTTGATAAGTAGTATTATAAGTACTATTGTTGATGTTGAACCATTATTCTCTACAAGGCATATGCTTGATCTCTACTGTGTTTGTGCAGGCAGTGGAAGTCAACAAATTCTTCTTGGGAATTTGTTATTGATGTTGATAGATGTGGTTCTCTTACCTCCATCGCCCAAGATATGTCTTATGGAGACTAGTTGTGTAGCTGCAATTTGATTTATTTTCACCATTTATGTGGTTTCATTCAATTTTTAATGCAAGACTTGTCATAAGATACTAGTAAGACTTCCAAATGATTCGATGTTATAACACTTATAACACTTATAACACTTATAATAAATGTTATAAATTCTATTAGCTTACTCGTCTTTTACTTTCCACGTGTACATGTTTGTTATCCTATTTAATGCAAGACTTGTCATAAGATACTAGTAAGACTTCCAAATGATTCAGATTTTATAACACTTATAACACTTATAACACTTATAATAAATGTTATAAATTCCTTAGCTTACTGTCTTTTACTTTCCACGTGTACATGTTTGTTACCCTATTTAAGAAGAGATGAATCATAGAGAAACCGCCGTCGAAGAGAAACTCTAGATCTTTTGATATTTTACGATATGGGCTCCGTTTATTATAAATATTATAAGTGTTATAATTCATTCTATCGTTTTAAAATGGGCTTCGTTTATTATAAGTATTATAAGTGTTATAAATATTATAACGTTTGTTGTTTTTTTGTAATAAGTGTTATAGAACAAACTTCTCAAAAATATCGATAAATGTTATAAGTGTTATAAGTGTTATAAACCAACAATTGTTGAGGTTTCAAGCTTACCTCCATCGCGCCAAGATATGTCTTATAGAGACTAGTTGTGTAGCTGCAATTTGATTTATTTTCACCATTTATGTGGTTTCATTCAATTTTTAATGCAAGACTTGTCATAATATACTAGTAAGACTTCCAAATGATTCAGATGTTATAACACTTATAACACTTATAATAAATGTTATAAATTCTATTAGCTTACCGTCTTTTACTTTCCACGTGTACATGTTTGTTACCCTATTTAATGCAAGACTTGTCATAAGATACTAGTAAGACTTTCAAATGATTCGATTTTATAACACTTATAACACTTATAACACTTATAATAAATGTTATAAATTTCATTAGCTTACTGTCTTTTACTTTCCAGGTGTACATGTTTGTTGCCCTATTTAATGCAAGACTTGTCATAAGATACTCGTAAAAAGAGATGAATCTGTAATGGAAACCGCCGTCGAAGAGAAACTCTAGATCTTTTGATATTTTACGATATGGGCTCCGTTTATTATAAATATTATAAGTGTTATAATTCATTCTATCGTTTTAAAATGGGCTCCGTTTATTATAAGTATTATAAGTGTTATAAATATTATAACGTTTGTTGTTTTTTTGTAATAAGTGTTATAGAACAAACTTCTCAAAAATATCGATAAATGTTATAAGTGTTATAAGTGTTATAAACCAACAGTTGTTGAGGTTTCAAAAAGTTCGACCTAATCAAGAAGAGAAAGCTCGGACATCGAGAAATGTTAAGATTTCAAAGCAAAGATATATGATGCTAGTTTCTTCCTCAACTCCGATATCTTCGCATCCTCGAGCTTTAATAAGTAAGAGATCCTCATAGCAATGCATTCCAAGAGCTTCGTGGACACAATTCTTGAATCTGTCGATAAACCTATCATATTCAAAAAACAAAAAAAAATACATTAAGTCAATCGCCAAAAATATGTGGAAACAAATGAATCATTAAGTCACCAATGACTATTATATACGGTGATGTATCATAATTATCTTATACAGTTTAATCATTAAGTCAAGTTAGTTTCAGAATTACACTTTATAACTAATACTTTATGATACTGTTACACTTGATTCTATACAACTTGTACTTTATAATACTTATAACACTCATAACACTTGCCATTAAAACATTGTAACTTATTAGCTGGTGAAACAGTTGAGTCATTAACACACACAAACCATCAATTTAAGGTATTATTCTCTTTATAACATTTATAACATTTTTACCTCTTTCTTGTTTCTCTCTTCCAAAAGATTCTGGATGTTATCAATCATAATGGTTAGGTGGTAACAATATTGATAAGGATATCTAGTTTTTCATTAACTAAATCTGCATTCATATGCCAAAAAGTAAAATCCATTAAAACACATCAATCACTAAAAGGGAAATCACTTATGTATCACTAATAACTCTTATAACCGTATGAAAAATCCATCCGGACACGGCGAGATCAAAAAGCGAGAAACGGCGAGATCCGAAACGGCGAGATCCAGATCCAGATTATTACCTTGAAACGACGAGATCCAGATCCAGATCTAGACGACGAGATCGAGGTCGAAATTGAAAAACGACGAGATCTAGACGGTGAGATCGACGGAGAATCTGAAAAACTGCGAGATCTAGACGGCGAGATCGATGGAGAAATCGAGATCGAGAAAAAAAATTAGAGGAGGAAGAAGAAGAAGAATGTAGATCGAGTTCGAGATTCAGAGGAAGAAGAAGAAGAATAGAGAATAATAATACAGAGGGTAACATTGTCTTTTTGGTCATGAAAGAGGTGTAGAATTAAAAAGTCACTTTCAGAAGGTGTAGTTTTGTGAATTCACTTTCAAATGGTGTAGTTTTGTGATTGTCCCTACTTTGTATTACACAATTTTAAATATATTTCAACCAATAATATTCCAATAATTTAAATTAATATCCCTTGAACTTTACAATTTACTAAATTAATAGCTAAAAATACATTTAAAATTGAGAATATATAATAAATGACAAGGAATTTGGCTTATGTGTCGCAACGATAGTAAATTTAGGAAAATTTATTTTTAATTTCGTTTTTTATTTTATTTTTTATTATTTACTGAAAATTATTATTCATGATTATCCTATTTAATATTAAATATTCATAATTTCGTTTTTTTATTATTCACTTAAAATTATTCTTCATAATTATCCTATTTAATATTAAATTGTATATAATAGTAATAATTACATATACTTTGTATTACACAATTTTCAATATATTTCAACCAATAATATTCCAATAATTTAAATTAATATCCCTTGAACTTTACAATTTACTAAATTAATAGCTAAAAATACATTTAAAATTGAGAAAATCAATATTTTTTATACAAAATTTTTTCATATAAAATCAATCAAATTGATACAGATAGAGTATTTAATATTTGTATACATGATTCACGTAAACCAACTTAATTTTATCTAATATTACTATTATATAAAATTTATTCTTATTCAATTATGATAAACTTAGTATTTTAATAATTATTGGTTTTTGGTTATAAACGTGATTTTAAAAAGCTTCTTATATCATATCTTAAAACATTATACATTTGAGGATTTAAAACTATTAGCATTCATCAATAGATATTTCTCTATTCTTTTCCCTTTTACGTACTACAAAAAATTATCTTTAATAGCAAAGACATGCTAGAACACATATATTCTTGTAAAATTTTCAAACTTTTTTTTATTTTTAACGGATTATTTTTAACTTTATTTTCATATATTTATAGATAATTTAAGAACTATTTTGTTTATCTATATTCAATTTATTTCATCACCGGTTACTTAACCCTATCGGATTGGTTCACTAGACAAAGGGGTTTGGCCCCAATAAATGGTATATAGTTTTCAATTCTACATGAAAGTAAATTTAAAATTTTAGTTTACGTGTCAATTCGAGAAAACTTAAGAATTATAAAAAAATTATTTTTTAAAATTGTATTTTTTACATATATAATAAATAAAGATAAAAGATTTTATGGAGAGAGAATTTATCTATATTTTTCTCATTTATGGGTTTTCTTTATTTTCGTTAATAATGACGAGCACATGATCATAAATTTAATGTTTTCTCTTAATATTATAAACTAATATAGTTAATATAATATATGATAAAAAAACTAAAAATTTAATTTGAAGTGCTTTTCTTTCATCGACTTATTTAATTTGGTCACTCTTTATAATTTGATTACTTTTTATTTTTATATCGAGATTTATATAACAATTTCATTGGAAAAATAAAAACAGTTGAAGAAAAATATTAGTTTTTACTATTTTATCAATTCAATTTATTCAAAAATATAAAAACTAATTATTTATTGTGTATTTTGGTTCAAAAACTATTAATACCCGCGCCATGGCGCGGGTCAAACCACCTAGTAATAAATATATGGAAACAAATAACCAAAAAGAAGGAGAATGGTAATTTCGTTTTAAATTGCCTTTTTTTTGTATTTTGGTCATTAATTAACTCGAGTTGATAAAACTTAATTTTTAAAAATAATAGAAGCAAATGATTTTGAAAAACACAATAGATGTATATTATTATCCTTTCTAAAAATATGGATACTGTTAGATAATAATAATTGTAATTATCCATATTGTACTTGACGTACAAGTTTATTCCACCGACTTAGTGTAGCCGACCTTTACCTCTTATATAAAGGAGTTATGTTCATTTGTAAACAACATAATTTGTTATAATAACATAAGAGAAATATTACTTCCTCTCACGTGTCTCTCTATTGCATACAAACAACATACATATATCATATATACTATATTAGTTTTATAACACGTTATCAGCACGAACGTCTCTGCTTATACGAGGTAATCGTTGGATGAGCTTCTATATACCCGGTTAAATATTATCCAGGTAATTTTAAATTATGTCGTTAAGTTTATAAACATAATGGAAAAATTCTGTTTCAAACCTATGACAGAATTTATATCCTAAAATGTTTAAATTATGATTTTACTATATAAAAGAAACTCTGGCAAAATTTAAATTAATATAGTTTAAAATTTAAGAGAAACTCTATCAAAATTTAAAGTTGATAGATTTTGCCAAGAGTATAAAGCTAATAAAGCTAAAATAAACTATGACAAAATTTAAACTAGTATAGTTTAAAATTTAAGAGAAACTCTATCAAAATAATTTTTGCCAAAAGTATAAAATTAATAAATCTAAAAGAAACTCTGGCAAAATTTTAACTAGTATAATATTAAAAATCTAAAAGAAACTTTGCCAAAATTTAGTCGATAAAAATTATCAATATAAACTTAAATTTTTTTTTATATTGGAGCGGAAAATTTAGTCTCCAAAAATCTATAATAGAATATGCCTCTTTGATCAAATAGAAGACTATGATTCATAAATCAAATTGAAGACTATGTCTCTTTGATTATATGAAAATATATGTCATAAATCAAATTGAAGATAAGGTCTCTTTGATTATATTGAGGTTTTGTCTCTTTGATTAAATGAAAGGCTATATCTATTTTACGGTAAGTTAAAACCCAAAATATATGAAAATTTTGCATATTGCAAAATAATTAAAAGCTTTAAAAGAGTAAATATTTTATTAAAATAAAAATGCTAAAAAGCTAAAAGTATCATAAGGAGCTGAAATGCTCACAAAAGATTTAAATGCTCATGAAGAGCTTAAATGCTCGTGAAGAGCTTAAAAGCTCACGTTAAAGGCTCACGAAGAGCTTAAAGGCTCACGAAGAGCTTAAACGCTCACGAAGAGCTTAAACGCTCACGAAGAGCTTAAACGCTCACGAAGAGCTTAAACGCTCACGAAGAGCTTAAACGCTCACGAAGAGCTTAAACGCTCCCGAAGAGCTTAAACGCTCACGAAGAGGTTAAACGCTCAAGAAAAGCTTAAACGTTCATGAAAGAATAAACGCTCATGAAAAACTTAACTCTCGAAGAGTTAAAATTATTTTAAAAGAGCGAAAACGCTCTAAACGAGCGAAAGAAAAGTTAAACGCTCTAAAAGAAAACATGATGACGACATGCTATATGTATAAAAATGGCAAAAGATGTATATGAAAGCAAACTTGAAGTTTACTGATTGATTAAAGTTTAATATATCCGGTTAAGCCATCCGGGAGTATTAATGATTAAAGATCATTAAAATTTGTTGGAAAAACAAGAAGTCTTTCAACTTATGCATGTTTTAAAGAAAAGAAGAATCAAAGTCATCATGTGAAAAGAAATGTAGATCACTATTTTTTGGTTAAAAGAGCTCATTGAATATAATGGTTGATTTCTTTATAAAGATCCCCATATTATACTCCTAATATGACCGATCTAAAAGTGAGAATCGGTCCAAGATAAACGAGCATGTATAGCCGTTATCTTGAGAAAGAGAGTAATATGAATCTTATATTAAATTGTTAAGGATCAAAGATAAAACACATGATCCCAGAAGGATATGTTGTTGATCCTGAAAATGGATTCAATTCGAGATGAATAATCTAGAAGAATTATCATCTCGAGGGGGAGAATTAAAGAATCCCACAATGACATTAAATTGATAGTTTTGGTGGATTGATATCCCAAAACTAAAGCTTATTAAAAGCTTATTAGATGTCGAATGAGATAAAGTTAAACATCCAGAACATGAAAGTGAAACATCTAGAAGATGATATTCACAGTCAATGAGTTTTAAAGAATGGTGATATTTCCGTCTGAAAATATGTGGGTGTGTGATATATATTATGAATGCTCCTCCACACCACATAAAAATAACATCCAAGAGGATGAAGCATATGAGCTGAAGAAGAAGATCCGCTCTAAAAGCCATCATTGGAAATGTGCTTATTGTAAGATTTGCAATCATTATTTTGATGATAAGATTTCTCTAAGGGAGAATTATGTAATAGTTGGAATCCTTTAATAAAAGGATTATGAACCAGAAGTTCAAAAAGTTCAAAGGATCGCTATTCATATTTATTGCAAATCGAATGATGGATGAGATTTCATGAAACGAATTATCATTATAAGATCCTCATACAAAAGAAAATGAACTTGAAGTTCATAAGATAATTCAAGGTGATGAAAAGGAAATCTCATTCGATATGAAAATGCTCCAATACAAAATATATGTGTTTATGAAGGATGACACATAAAGTTTATGAAAGACTATTTTGGTTCCGAAAATTGAGAAATGATAAAGGAGCAAATATTTATTAATCTCTTCAAAAGGAGAAGAGGAGTAATGAGTCATGATCAGAAATCCCATGAGGATTAAAGATCCCTGAAGGATTAAAGAGCCCTGAAGGATTAAAGGTCCCTGAAGGATCAAAGATGAAATCAAGTACTTGAACAAAATCATTGATAATGATTAAGAGATTCGATGGATCATGACAATAAAGTAAATATGGAACCAAAGTTGAAATGAATGTCGACTATAATAGTAACATAACGCGCGATGTTATAAATGAGGATCAAAATCTCCGCTCTGTGAATTAGCGTTGAGAGGTAATATTGGCCAATACATAAAAGAGACAATCAAGTCTATATTAAACTCGTTTAAGTAACGAGAGTTTTGGACCAGAAGTCCAAATATGAAAAGAGTATTAAAGTATATAAAACAAAACGCATATGATGTATGGTTTTGTAAAAATACTCGCATTGAGAAATATATATGAGAGACTTGAATTACGTCTCATGAGAAAAATGCATGTAAAGTTTAAATTCCTGAAGAATTAATGATATCATAGTAATGTTCTCGAGAACTAAGATCGATCAAACTCTGAAGAGTTATAAACAAAGTAAAAGACTTTGGAAAGCACCGAAGTCTTCAGCATTAAGTTAAACATCTAATGAAAAGATGTTATGTTAAGAACTTCTGAAGAAGAAGTTGAATATATATATATATATGGTCATAAAGGACCATACTTATATGATGTTAAACATCCATAGATTTTGCAAATTATACATAGAATTTGCTATTAATATATATGGAGGATATAACTCATCTCTTATGCGCATATATTGGGATGAGATATGATTAACATGGAATTATTAGAAATCCCAAATTTTGGTATAAGTTATTTTGCAGATATCGAAGTTTTATAAGATCTCGTAAAGCATGTAAAGAATGTGCAAAAGTATTTGTCCTGAAGACAAAGCTTCCAGGGAAAGCGAAAGAAGAAAACATGTTCTTTTTAATGACGTATTTGCAAAAGTGCTTATTTCGGAAGATGAAGCTCCCAGGGGGAGCAACAAAAGAAAACACATTCATTGAAAGACACGTTTGAGAAGATGATTATTTGTGAAGATATGACTTCCTGATGAAGTCATGATTATGTTCGCGGTTGCACTCTTTTTCCCCTCATCATGGTTTTTATCCCAATGGGTTTTTCCATGGTAAGGTTTTTAACGAGGCAACAAGAACGCGTCAAAAGATAGACATTTGTGGAAGAAGATCATAACTAAACTTTCTAAGAGAAGATCGTGTAATCAGTACTTTTCCGTCATGGTTTTTATCCTCTTTTCCACGATAAAGTTTTTAACGGAGAAAGACAATACGTCTACACAAGATGATGGATAATTAAGGGAGTGTTAGATAATAATAATTGTAATTATCCATATTGTACTTGACGTACAAGTTTATTCCACCGACTTAGTGTAGCCGACCTTTACCTCCTATATAAAGGAGTTATGTTCATTTGTAAACAACATAATTTGTTATAATAACATAAGAGAAACATTACTTCCTCTCACGTGTCTCTCTATTGCATACAAACAACATACATATATCATATATACTATATTAGTTTTATAACAGATACCTTTATATTGTTTACGGTGTGATTTTTCATTTTTGATATAACTAATTATTCAATTTTTATTAGTTATCAATTTTAAAATTTTATGCGAAGCCTTAACCGAATATTGTTAAATGGTCCAGGATCAAACCAAACAAACCGGTTGTCAAAAAAATAATCAAACCGAACAAAACAAAGTCTAACGAACACTTGCCACACCGACAAAGGAAAAGGCCCAAATATCAGGAAAGCCCATTATGAAGCGCGTGTTTCTCACGTTCTTTGCTATTTCAAACAAAGAAAGCCATTACTAATTATGTGCCACAGAATATTACATTTAATCCAATTTTGATAGAACAAAATATATTTTAAAATTATAGAAAGTAGAGACAGATAAGAGTGTATAGTAGTTTTGAGAGATTTAGCTTTAAAGAAACACAATAGTTGTTCAGAAGAAAGAAGAAGTAATCACATCACATTACATTACATTCTTGAATAGCCAAAGTTGTTATCATACTTAGTCATGAACTCGTCGTTGAACTTCTTGAAACTATCCATGATCTCCGGCATCTCTTCTTCCGCAGGCAAGATTGTTGTCCTCAGATGAAACACACTGTCCAAATTCCGCGTAAACGAGGAGAAAATTTTAGTCAAAAACAATAGTAAGAGATCCAATAGAGCAAGAACGAAACCGGTTTATAGTTATACCCTTCTTTCTGACCAAATCCAGAGCCAGGAACTGTGGATATTCCTGTGGCTTCTAAGAGTTTTAGACAGTAGAACACGTCCGGTACTTTCCCGGCTTCTTTAGCAGCTTGTAACGCTCCCGGTGGTAATCGTATTTGAGGAAACGAATACATTGCACCTTTAACATATACACAAACATCACACAACAAACACCGACAAACCAAACCAAACATGTACTAGTTTTTTACACGGGAGAGTTCGCTTTTTTTTGTTCTGTTACCTTCTGTGAAATTGCACAGAACGTTTTTGCAGCTGTTGAATCCATCAGTCATGATCTTTGCTCTTCTTCTCAATGATTCAAGAATCCCCTTGCTATAGAATTTGTGCAAAAACGGGAATTAGTGATTCAAATTGAGCATGACTAGCCTGAGCGTGTGTAAGTATCTATACATATATATATATATATATATATATATACCTTTCACGGGCGAATTGGTCATACGAAATGTCTCCAGGCTTTGGAGGACTAACCATCAAACCCATCTGCACATTTCCAAAACTCTCATAACACACCAATGCATTCTACAACAGATAATCCACATCGAATTGAGATTTCTGACTTACAAAGATCTGCGCAGAGACATTGGGGCTAAGTGCAATTGATGCAACCTTGTATATCTCCTCAACAACCTACAAAAATCACAAACCATATTATGATTTATTATGTTAATATTTGACATATAACATAAAGTAAACTAAACAAAAGGTTTAAAACAAACCTTGGGAGGGATGTTGGTCATCTCAAAGTATCCACCTCGCTGTCCACATTCTCCCCAATATCCTTTAGAGACTGTGTGGAATGATACAAGCTGGACTTCCTTGTTGAATGGAGAGCCCATATCCATTAAAACCTTTGTGTTTTCAAGAATACTCATGTTAAAACAAGGATCACAATAAGGCACAAGTTTCAGAGTAAAAACCTAAGGTAGAAGCGCACCTTCTTGGCGCTGATGAAAGGACGTTCATCCTGATATATGTTCTGCTGATAAACCTCGTCTCCCAAAAGAACCAGTTTCTCGTTGTAACAGAACCGTAATATTTCTCTTAAGTTAGCTTCGCTTAGGCACTGACCAGTTGGGTTCCCAGGGTTAATGATCACCATTGCCTTTACCTATAAACCCATGAGAGAAGATTTTGTAACTGGAGAAAGAAAAGACATAAGCTTCTACACTAAATGCAACAACAACTGCAAGAGAAAAATACTGCTCACCGTTATCCCTTGAGAACGGGCCTGAGCAACGGATTGTCGAAGGTTATTAACATCAAGCCCCCAGTTTTCAGACTCATCAAGATAGTAAGGAACAAGAGATCCACCTAACAGTGATATGGTAGCTGAGTATAGTGGATACTGTGGAACCGGAACTAGAATCTGCCAAACGAGAATATAAAACATATAAATGAAACGTCAGGAGTAAATCATCGCAGATAGTGTACTAAGACCGCTTGAAACAGAGTCTTACTCCATCTCCTTCACCGCGTATAACACAATTCAAGATTTGCATCACACCTTTGCTAGCTCCATCAGTGAGAAATATGAGTTCCGGGTCGCTACAATAATGAAAATAAAGAAGCAGATGGCCTGATCTGTCTTTGTTCCTACACAAACTATTTATAACTTTCGAGGGAAAACCAAAAAATGAAAGCAATCAATCACCTTGGGTACCCATCACGCCGTTCAATGAACTCAGCCACCTCTTTCCTAACTCCCGGAAGGCCTCTCGAGTCACTGTAAGCACCTAATGAAAACAAACAAAGGGGATAACTAACTTTTTGCTGACTGTCAAACACTAATATATAAAGTCGTATAGATGGGCTAAAGAGGTCGATACCTAAACCGCCTGAAGTCAAGGAAAGATAATGCTTAGCTCTTGCAATAGCATCAGCTGGGAATATCATACCAACATTTGGGTCTTCTAGCAGAAACGGTGCTTGACACAGAGCAACCACCTGCACTTGTTTGTTACCTATGTTTACTATTTACGGTTCAACAAATACTCATGAAGAATGAGGACTGTATATACACATACCTGGCGAGGAAATGTCAACGGCTTCTGTCCTAAAGCATGAGGGTTCCCAACGTTTGTGAAGATAATCTGTTTTACGCGATAAAATTCACCAGAATAAGAACAAAACAGACACCAAATTAAGACACTGCCAGTAACTATGGACATATATAAATCAACATCTAGCATCAAGCTCCTGCATAGCAAGTCCAGGCAGAAACCAACAAAGAATCACACATTCCTATCTAAAAACCTCCTAAGTAAAACATTTTTGTTTAAGCTTTCTCAACTTATCTTTTCAAGTTTTGTAGTTAAAGATTGTACCTTTTTGCCTTCTTTCTGAAGCTCAGAAGCTCGAAGATAGAGCTCACCTCTTACTGCATACTGACACTTCTTTACATTCTCATTAAGTGAATCATACTCTAACCCCATTTTTTATCTTCACTCTCTTCAAAACCCAATCAAGTAAGCTCACTTTTTAACCTTTTATCAAAACAAAAAGAGTTGTTAAGTGTTAGAAACCCATGAAGCCAGATTTTGGATAAACGAATCAGTACCAAATTCTAAATTTGTGGGTTTTCAAATACTCAAATAGCAAGACTTAAAAAAAACCCACATAGACAATGACCTTAAGAACTCAAAAATCTACAGAACAGACTCGTAATTGCGGAGAAACCAACACAAAAGGAGAGGCCTTTTTCGATAAAATTCAAAGTAAAAAAAAAGAGATTTTGATCAAATGGGTTTTCGATAATCGATGAATAAAACAAAAAGAGAGAGAGAGACCAAATCAATTACACGACACACACCTCTGTGTGTAGAGAGAGAGAGAGAGACACACGTTACAGAGCCAAAGCCAAAGCAAGAATGGAGAAGGTGGAAGAGCTTATTGTTGTATTAAAAAAGAAGTCTTTAAAAGTGTGAGACTTCAGAAGGAGATTACAATTGTGTGTCTTACATGAATTTGGATATATTATTAATCATCAATCCAAATCATGTGGCATCACAAGGAAGGAAGCAGCATAGCCACTTTTTAGACTTATTATCGGCAAAAGAGAAAAAATCAGATAAATTTTTAAGAGAAATAAATGTGGTGGATATTACAGAGGGAAAGATTGCATCACATCCAATAGGATTCTTCCACGTGTCTCTTTAAGACGAAGGTTTTTTTCCCATTGTCTTCTTTGACTCCTCAATACTCTCAAAAACTCAAAAGGGATATAATATTTGTTTTTTTTTGTCAAAAAAGGGATATAATATTATAATGGAGAGAGATAATATTTTGGTCACTTCATATTTGATTGAAGAGTTTTCGAGATATTTGAAAGTTGAAACAAAGCAAAACTTGTAGAGATAATCATCATCAACATATCAAGTTAGATATAAAGATTATTAATTTATGTATAGGTTTGATCAGTTTAGGTTTATTCTTATGACATGCGCATGTCTTTGTCAAATTAAACCGAAGTTTTATTAAACTAAACCGTAAATTAATTACAAATACATAAAGTAATTTCTATTAGGTCATCATAATTTGATTTTTCTAGTGAATATGACCTAATTTGGAACGGTTTGTTTTTTGCAATTTATCGATGTGCTGCTTGTTATATTTTGATCTATCACTTCTTTTCAGTTTTTTTTTATTATATATGCTTGAATGTAACAAACTCGTGGGATATAAACAACTTTAACTTGAACCTTCGATTTCGAGATGATCATGTTTTGTTCCTAGGGTTTGTGTATAATAAGCTTTATCTATTAAGTCTCTCACAAACTCGTAGTTAATGAATCTAATTTTTTTTCTTTTATTTTGGTTGAGAATGAGATTAAGACTTACATATAATCTTTGTATGATTAAAGCTCTGTCTAACAATTTCAAATCATTGTGACAAAGAAAATACAAATAATTAAAAATAGGTAACAACAATAGGGATTATGCGGTTGCATTTATTCAAACCGTAAAGAACACATTTCAAAACGAACGTGACAATATGAAGAATGTGTTGAAGTCTTGAAGAATCGTAGAGACAAAATATAAGTTTCATGCATATTAGAAAAAAAAACTCAATCAATGGTTTATAATAAAATTCGATTTTGTAGAATCAACATAAATAATGTTGTGAAGAGGCTAAAAGAATTGTTCAAAAATCACAAAGAGTTGATTTTGGGATTTGGTACTTTCTTACCATCTAGTTAAAATTACAAAATCACTCTAGAGCTCAAAAAGAAGAAACATGCATTACCATCAAATGTGCACATAGTTTTGTTACAAAAGTCAAGGTAATATAATGTAAACATTTTTTAATTATGTTGCTAATTAAAATATGAGGAATTCACAAAACTACACCCTTTCAACCCTCCCTTCACAAAACAACACATAATTCAATATTTTCACATATTTACACCCTTTCAAAAATTTTAAAGCTTGATTTACCCTTTAAAAAATGATAAATTCACAAAACTACACCCTTTCAACCCTCCTTTCACAAAACTACACCTAATTCAATATTTTCACAAAACTACACCCTTTCAAAATTTTAAAAGTTTGATTTATCCTTTTAAAAATTACCAAAATTAAAATCTTTTTATTTGGGTTCGCTAATTAGTGTTTAGGGTATAGTATTAAGGGGGTAGGATTGTGTGGGTAGGGTTTATTTGAATTTAATTTTTAGTGTTTAGGTGTAGTTTTGTGAAGTAAATTTGAAATGGTGTAGTTTTGTGAAATGTAATTCAAATGGTGTAGTTTTGTGATTCTCCCTTAAAAAATTACGAAAATTAAAATATTTTTATTTGGGTTCGCTAATTAGTGTTTATGGTATAGTATTAAGGGGGTAGGATTGTGTGGGTAGGGTTTATTTGAATTTAATTTTTAGTGTTTAGGTGTAGTTTTGTGATGTATTTTAGAAATGGTGTAGTTTTGTGAAATGTAATTCAAATGGTGTAGTTTTGTGATTCTCCCTTAAAATATTCTCTCTTAAAAATGATTTTTGAGTGTTTATCTTTACAGAAAAGGTTTAAAGGCAATGATGTTCATGTATACAAATCATTTATAAATATTGTTAAAATGTTTAGAAATGGAACCGAGTCCACCGCTGATTTATGCCATCAGGTAAAGAAAAAATTAGCTTCATTTTTGTGAAATTTGTAAAGTTTTTTTTTAAAACTTTTTTGTTATTATTTGATTCGAAGTTAATTTTTTGTTAATAATTGTGTGTTATATATTAGTTTGGTGTATTGTTTTGGAAACATCCTGATTTGCTTGAGGAGTTTAATTGCTTTCTGCCATCTTCTGCTAAAGGCCCATTTCGTCAAGGAAGGATTGCTATGTTAATTCAATCACTTCAAATTTAAAAATAGTTTTTTAATTTATAAATCAGTATCTGGTTTTATAATTTTTAAAAATAGTTTTATAATTTTTTTAAAATGTAATATTAGAGTTTTTTTAGTATTTGGCTTTTCAAAAATATATCAGCTTGATGGCCAAATATTTTCAAAAATGGGTTTAGCAGCAAATAATAAGAGGATTAAAAAAATTGAAAAAGAAAAATCAAATAATATACCATCCAAAAATGATATAACCATTAAAATGAAGTAATAATTAACACAGAGAGAAAAAGGAAAATTTTCTTGTTTTGTCAATAGAAAAGCAATTAAAAAACGAAATAATAAAATTAGCCAAAAAAACATATAAACGAGAAAAATAATATTAAAGAAGACGCAAAACTCCTCCTTAGAGAAATCTCAATCTTCTTCTTCTTAAAAACTCGCTTTGTCTCTCCTCTCATGCTCTAAAGGAGGAAGCTTACTTGTGCGTATAGACTTGGTTCTTCTTCTTTCTAAAGTTGGGTAATGAATGATCTTCTTCTCTTTCTATTTTCGTTTTTTTGAATCTCGTTTTTGGCCATTAACAGTTGAATCGTCAAGTGAATTTGAAATTATCTGAGTTTTTTAAGCTTAGATCTACAAGTTCTAGCTAGATTCTTTGTAATCTCTTGTGTTTGTGAATTGATTTGTGGTCTTATTTAGGATTTGAAGCTGATTTTGAATCTGTTTTTTGGGGTTTTGTCTTTGGTTTAGTGAAGAAAGAGATCCAGAGACTAAAATTTAGTTGAATCCTGATGGATAAGTTTAAAGCTTTATTTATGGGTTTTACTAAAGATGTTGATTTAGTTTCAAAAATCTATTTTGTTGGTGAAAATTGTTTTGTTTTGTTCTTTGGATAATGAAGATTTGTTCAACTTGAAAACCATGGTTGGAGGAGGAGGAGGAGGAGATGCACAGAAGCTAACGACAAATGACGCGCTTGCATATCTTAAGGCAGTGAAGGATAAGTTTCAGGATAGACGTGAAAAGTATGATGAGTTTCTTGAGGTCATGAAGAATTTTAAAGCTCAGAGGTATAGTTTTGTTTTGTTGTTCTTCTTCTTGGTATGTTTGGTTTTGGTCCGGATTATACTCTCGTGGTTAATGTTTGTGTATTTTTCATTGTAGAGTTGATACAGCTGGAGTCATAATAAAGGTTAAACAACTGTTCAAAGGGCACCAAGAGTTGATTTTGGGTTTCAATACCTTCTTGCCAAAAGGTTTTGAGATTACGCTCCAACCCGAGGATGGTCAGCCTCCGCTAAAGAAACACGTTGAGTTTGACGAAGCTATTAGTTTTGTTACCAAGATTAAGGTAGATACACTTTATGCACTGAACTGTCGAAGAAAAATATGGCTTTCAGTTTCCTACCCACTTAGATATTCATTCATTTGCAGACAAGGTTTCAGGGGAATGATCGTGTGTACAAATCGTTTTTAGACATATTAAACATGTACAAAAACGGTAGCAAGTCCATCACTGAGGTCTACCAAGAGGTAGGCTCGTAGTTACCTTGTCTATTTTTTTCCTTTTTAGTGTGTAATTTACTTAGTTTTACCCGTTGTCTCAGGTTGCCATCCTATTTCGGGAACATACCGATTTGCTTGTAGAGTTTACTCACTTTCTGCCTGATACCTCAGCGACGGCCTCTATTCATTCTGTTAAAACTTCAGTTCGTGACAGAGGAATTTCCCTGCCTGTGACGCATCAAATAGTCTCTGATAAGGTTTCTCTCAAACTTTGTTTAATTCTAGAAATGCTAAGGCTCTATATGCTTACTCTGTTATCTGAAATTCATTTGTTTGTGCATTATTGCAAAAGGACCGGATCATTACTCCACATCATGCCCATGAATTTGGTACCAGACAGACTGACTTAGACCGGGCAAGACCTCTAATGAACGACAGTAAAGAACACATTAGAGTTAATGACAAGGAAAGTGAGCATAAGTATTCCAGAGATGTTAAACCTGATATCCAAAAAGAGCAATTTCTCAACAAGCAAAAACTAAAAATTAGAGGTGATGATTCGGCTGACGTCTCTAATCAATTCAGCGAAGGAGACAAAATTTCTGGAGCGATTCCTAGTTCAATTGCCTATGACAAAAAGAGTGTCGTGAAAAGTGAGTTCTTGGTTTCTTCTTTCTAATCCCATACGTCAAGAAGCTGCATGACACTTTATTTGAAAAATTATGTGGACTGAGTTTGTTGTTTACTATTTTGTGTGTGCTTAAACTGTCTTATCTGACGACAGGTTATAATCAAGAGCTAGCCTTTGTTGATAGAGTAAAGGAAAAGCTTAATACCTCGGAGTACCAGGAGTTCTTGCGTTGCCTTAATCTCTTTTCAAAAGAAATTATCAGCCAACCAGAATTGCAATCTTTGGTATGCATTTATCAAATGCTAAAATTTTCATTGTAGCGTTCTTTTTCAGTGGTTAATGTACATTTTTCTTTGCATCAGGTAGGAGATTTAATTGGAGTATATTCAGACCTCATGGATTCCTTTAGAGACTTTTTGCTGCAATGTGTAAAGAATGGTAACCAAGCAACATTATCTCTCCCTACTTTCTTCGATTTCAGACAATAAGACAGATTTTGCAAGGCTACCTATATTTAGAACATTTTCATTTTTCTTTCAGAAGGATTGCTTTCTGGTATTGTGACGAAGAGTAAGTCTACCTATATTTAGAATATTGATGTACTGTAGTAGCATAGATGTCTGGTCTTCTCTCCAGACACTTCTTTTCTACTGACAGACAAGGTCTGAAAGAGACAATGACTCTACACTATGATTGCAGTATCCTTGAGGAATGAAGGCAAAAATCCTCAAACGTCACTGGACAATGATAGAGACGAAGAACAAAAGAGAGATGAAGGCCACGACAAGGAGAGGCTTGAAAAAGCAGCGAAGAGTCAGAAATGGGCGAAGCCGATCAGTGAACTAGATCTTTCAAACTGTGAACAATGCACTCCTAGTTATCGGTTACTTCCAAAGAATGTATGTGGCTGCAGCTTGTCGCGTATGGATCTGCTTTACTTCAGTTCATATTTTGTTTCATTGGTTGAGTGTTGATATTTTGCCTTCTTCAGTACCCAATTTCTATTGCAAGCCAGAAGACAGAGCTTGGGAACCTGGTGCTCAATGATCATTGGGTCTCTGTCACATCAGGAAGTGAAGATTATTCATTTAACCACATGCGCAAGAACCAGTATGAAGAGAGTCTTTTCAAATGCGAGGATGACAGGTTGGTTTATTATTATTTAATGGTAGACACTAGACAGTAACGCATAGGAAGTCCATATTTTTTATACTTTTAATGACGATGGTCGCTGTTCTGTTATTAGCAGCCAATATCTTTGGTTTTACTGAATGTATATTAACTTTGTGCGCGAGGCTGACCGAGTGGTTTGTTAATTTTTTCCTTTTAAGGTTTGAGTTAGACATGCTATTAGAGTCCGTGAATTCAGCTACAAAGCACGTGGAAGAATTACTGGCAAAAGCTAACAGTAGTGAAATTAAAACTAACAACCACATCCGTGTCGAGGATTACCTCACAGGTATATATATATATATAGCATGAATGTTAAATACTTGTAGTTGAGCTATTTTTACTTGTTTATTAACTGATGGATTATTCGTTATTGTCTTCATAGCTCTAAACATAAGATGCATAGAACGGTTATACGGTGATCACGGGCTTGATGTGATTGATGTGTTAAAGAAGAACGTAACCCTTGCTATACCCGTTATCCTAACCCGTTTGAAACAGAAGCAAGTAGAGTGGGCAATGTGTCGCTCTGATTTTAACAAAGTCTGGGCTGACATATATGCCAAGAACTACTACAAGTCACTTGATCACAGAAGTTTCTATTTCAAGCAGCAGGATTCTAAGAATCTGAGCACAAAAGGTGTTTTTCATAACCCATCACACATCTTAATATATTATAAATTTTACTGAGTTTCTTGCGTGCTATCGTTTCATGATGCAGCACTGTTGGCAGAGATTACTGAAAAGAAAGGAAAAGAGGCTGATTCACTTCTTGCTTTTGCTGCCGGAAATAGACAACATGTGTCCCCTGATTTAGAGTTTGATTATCCAGATCTTGACCTTCATGAAGATCTTTATCAGCTGATCAAGTATTCATGTGCAGAAATGTGCTCTACCGAACAATTAGATAAGGTAATGAAGATTTGGACAACCTTCGTAGAACAAATGTTCGGTGTTCCTACTCGCCCTCAAGGTACTGAAGACCAAGAAGACACTGTCAAGTCCACGAACCAAAATGTAAAAAGTAGTAGCACAAGTGCTGGAGAGAGCGAGGGAAGTCCTCATGATAGTGCCAGCGTGGCTGACTCTATTCGCTCGAAGGCATCTCGAAAAATTAATGGACGCAATCAGTTGGGGAAAATTAGTGATTTTGATATGGGTGGCATCACTGGTAGGACCTCAGATGCCTTATGCGAGACTTCCCAACATGTGCATGTGCACAATTCGGCTACACTCTCTGTGGATGGATTATTAGACCCAGGTAATGAGGCTTTCAGGATAAGTTCTTTTAGAATTATACGTATTCTTTGTCCAAATGATGAATAGTGTTGTTTTAACCGGGTCAGGGATTTGCAATAATCTGAAGCCAATTGGTATGACCAATGGAACAGAGCTGGAGTTGCAGATGAGTGACGGAAATGGGCCAAAACTAGAGGTATAGTGGCAGTGAAGCATTGTGTGCTCCATCATCCAAATCGATTTTTCTCTTTGAATTTAGTAGCTGAATAGTATTCCACATTCTTTACACTAGTGCTTGGGTCTTTCATTAGAAACTTATGTGTTTAGAGTTTTAAGCTAACAGCCTTGGTCATGTTTTCACCAACTGATATACTATTAGTCCTGCAGGTCGGTAGCAAGAAAGTATTGACAAATGGAAACTCGGCACAAATATCAAGTAATTTGGCGGGGCAATGCAAAGTTGAAAGAGAAGAAGGTGAACTTTCTCCTAGTGGAAACTTTGAGGAAGATAGTTTTTCAGTTTGTGGTGAAAGTGGTTTGGAAGCCAGCAACAAAGCACATGATAACGCTGGAAATAACTTGACTCAAAAGAGAAGTAGAGAAGAGGAACCATGTTGTCTGGAGATGGGGGCTGAGAATGATGCTGGCATCAATGAGGAAAACACCCAGAAATCATCAGAAGACAGCAGAAATGTATATGAGAATGGTGATGTTTCTGGAACTGAATCTGGTGGCTGTGAAGATCCCGAGAATGATTTGGATCACAGTGCCAAAGGAGAAAGTGAAGGTGAGGCTGAAGGAATGGCTGATGCACAAGATGGTGAAGAAGACGGCTCTGTCTTACCCTTCGTAGCACGCTTCTTGCTGCATGTAAAGCCCTTAGCAAAGTTTATTCCGCCAGACAACGATCTGGATTCTCTGAAGAACTCTCAAGTCTTCTATGGGAATGATTCGTTTTATATGATTTTCAGGCTTCACCGGGTAAACACGAAAAATCACACGGTCTGAAATATAATCTTTAACGACTGAGCGTTTTCGCAAGCTAACTTTACGCAGCTAATAATGACAGATGCTGTACGAAAGAATACTATCAGCAAAGGTTAACTCATCATCCCCTGAAGGAAAGTGGAGGACCTCAAGTACCAACAGTCCTACCGATTCTTACTCCAGGTAAAGTTTGTTTATTTTCGAAAGTGTTTCCCTTTTCGGCACCCATATTTAAATCTCCTTAATGTTCAACAGATTCATGACTGCTCTCTACAACTTGCTTGATGGTACATCTGATAATGCAAAGTTTGAAGATGACTGTCGAGCGATAATCGGGACTCAGTCTTATGTTCTCTTCACATTAGACAAACTGATCCATAAATTCGTCAAGCATGTGGGTTTTCTCCTTAAGATTTACCTCTGTATCTTTACTTGCCTTTTCACTAACTTACGGTTGGTCATTCTTCAGCTCCAAGGAGTAGCAGCTGATGAGATGGATAACAAACTTATTCAGCTTTATGCATATGAGAAATCCAGAAAGCCTGAAACAATTGTTGATGGTGTTTATTATGATAATGCCCGTGTCCTTATCCCCGATGAGAATGTATATCGGATTGAATGTGTAAGCTTTTGCTCCACCATGCATTAAACTTACTTTATCTTCTGTCAATACACTCGTGATCAAGCTTTTTGGAACTTCATGTGTATGCAGAAAGCATCAACGCCAGCCAAACTATCTATTCAGCTTATGTGCTCCGGTCTTGATAAACCCGACGTAACATCTGTATCCATTGACCCAACTTTTGCAGCTTATCTCCATAATGACTTCCTCTCCATGCAACCGATTACAAGGGAGAATCCGAGAATCTATTTAAAGAGGTAAACTGTAGAACGTGAACATATGTGCAAGACTCTCCCTTTGATCTCTAATGAGTAACTAACACATTAGATGCAATGATATCTTTTCTCCAGGAACAAGCGTAAAATTGGTGGTGAAGATGACCAACTATACAACACGGATGGAGTTAAGATTAAAAATGGGTTGGAGTGTAAGATAGCCTGCAGTTCTTCAAAGGTAACAAACAATTTTGTCGCGCTTAAAAGCTTTCGCCACGAGACCGAGAAACTTGAGCTGTGTTCTCTTGCAGGTCTCCTATGTATTAGAAACAGAAGATCTATTGGTGCGTGTTAAAAAGAGGAAAGCTTTGAGCCACAGTCAAGATTCTATTTCTAATTGTTGTTTAATTAGACAAAGGAGGACACAAAGATACCAAAGACTTGTGACCAGCCTGTAAGAACATGGCATAAGGATACAACAAAAGATTCAAACTTGGCTCATGAGGGAAGCAAGCAACATAAGATTTGGCTCTTCGTTGTCTCGAAAGGAAAAAAGAAACAAAGTCAAAAACTGTAAAGCTGGTTTTTTTTCCACTCCACTGTTGTGTAAAGTTCTGTAACATTTAACAACAAAAAAATACCATTATTTGTTGTATGTTTTTGTAACGTTTAACCCCAAAAAATTATTATTTTTGTATTGTTTTTGTAGAAATTGATCATAAAGGCTTTGACTTTATAATCGAAGCGACCCTTTTTTATAAAACTTTCCCTTCACCAAAAAGAAGAAAAAAATCCATTTTTGATTGCGAAGAAGAAAACGGCGATGGCGTTATCGCGACTTTCTCTGAGATCTAACAGTTTCCTGAAGCCATTGACCACCGCTTCGCCTTCCTACGTTCGCCGCCACGTCTCCACAGACACCACCCCGATAACAATCGAAACCGCCGTCCCTTTCACGTCGCATCAATGCGACGCGCCGTCACGCTCCGTCGAGACCTCGTCGGAGGAGATCCTCTCGTTTTTCCGCGACATGGCTCGTATGCGTAGGATGGAGATCGCCGCTGATTCTCTCTACAAGGCGAAGCTGATCCGCGGATTCTGCCACCTGTACGACGGCCAGGAGGCTCTAGCCGTTGGGATGGAGGCGGCGATCACGAAGAAGGACGCGATTATCACATCGTACAGAGATCACTGCACGTTCATAGGCCGTGGTGGTAAGCTCGTGGATGCTTTCTCTGAGCTTATGGGGAGAAAAAGTGGTTGCTCTAATGGTAAAGGAGGATCTATGCATTTCTACAAGAAGGATGCTTCGTTCTACGGTGGTCATGGGATCGTTGGTGCTCAGATTCCTTTGGGATGTGGATTGGCTTTTGCTCAGAAGTATTCAAAGGAAGAAGCTGTGGCTTTTGTTTTGTATGGTGATGGTGCTGCTAATCAAGGGCAGCTGTTTGAGGCCTTGAATATCGCGGCTCTTTGGGATTTGCCCGCGATTCTTGTCTGCGAGAATAACCATTGTGAGTGTTTGATGGAATCTTTAGTGAATGGTTTGGTGCCCTCCTGAGTGAATCCTTACTTGTGTTTGTTTGATGGTTTGATGTTAGATGGAATGGGAACGGCTACTTGGAGGTCGGCTAAGTCACCGGCTTATTTCAAGCGTGGAGACTATGTTCCTGGCTTGAAGGTGAGAGACTGAATTGCCTATTGTCATGATCTTTAGTGTTGTGAATGTGATGTTTTCGGTTTGGTTTGTGTTTGTTTTGTTCTCCGATTCATTCCTTGTCTTGGGGTTATGGCGCCTTTTGGTTGATATGGGGTTGACTTTTGCATCTTAGACTTCTGGTCGAATTTGGTGTATATGTAGGTAGTGTGGATGGCGCTTTTGAGTGAGAAAGGACTAACCTTCACATGTTATTTGAATCTATGCGTTTAGAAGTGGTTGACACGTGATAGAATCTTTATAAAACTACCAAATGGCATTGTCTCCAAAGTCTAGTTCTCTGTTGTTATATAGTTACCCAATATTATTGTATCTTTTCTTTTTTTGTCTGTTTGGGTAGAGTATGATCTTAAAGCTAAACTGGTGATCATCTACCGCTTTTTGTTGTAGGTGGATGGTATGGATGCACTAGCTGTGAAGCAGGCATGTAAGTTCGCCAAGGAGCATGCTCTCAAGAATGGACCTATTGTAAGTTTTTCCATTGCTCTGTCTGTCAGACAAGTATCACAACTTCTTTGATGTCTTATTTTCAATGTTTGCAATCTTAAATTCCCATGTTGTTTCTTCGAAATCGAACTTAATCAGTATGACTAATTCCTATAATAAAAATTACTAGATGTTAACAGTATTGTCTTGGAGTCTTTTGGTGTGTATTTGCTTCAAGTCGCATAGAGTTAGCATATATTGGATTCATATAAGCCGTTCTCTTCCAAGTGATATAACCAACTTATTATTATGTGTAGATCCTTGAGATGGACACCTACAGATACCACGGTCACTCTATGTCTGACCCAGGAAGCACCTACCGTACACGTGACGAAATCTCCGGCGTGAGACAGGTTAGTTCTTTGCTCATTTGCAAGAGCATTACTTAAACCTTTATAAAGACGATTCAATCTGTAAATGTTTCAATTATTGCTACCCTTTAGGTGCGTGATCCTATCGAAAGGGTGCGGAAGTTGCTCCTATCTCATGACATAGCTACGGAAAAAGAGCTTAAGGTAACTTTTTCTCCACCTTCCCCAAAATTATACATGCAATCATCATTTGCCTATACAAATGAAAATCTGCTGTTGACCTTAAAGGACATGGAGAAAGAGCTGAGGAAAGAAGTAGATGACGCCGTAGCTCAGGCCAAGGTAATCTACACAATCTTATTAGCTGTTTTTCTAGCTTGTCTTTGTTGTTTATATTGAAGCAAACACACTAATTCCTTATATGTTTAACTTGTTGCAGGAGAGCCCGGTACCAGATGCATCTGACCTATTCACAAACATGTATGTGAAAGACTGCGGAGTCGAGGTACTAATACTTCACACTCTTTCATATCCTATTAACACAACACCTCTTAGTAATAATAAGAATGAAAACTAGAGATTTACGCGATTTTGCTACATTGCAAATTTTTGCAGTCATTTGGAGCAGACAGAAAAGAACTCAAAGTAACACTTCCATAAACCTTCCACCACAGAAGGAGATGACTGTTCAATAAAACCAAAAGCAAGGCCACACAAAAAAATTAAAAAATATTGCTACCAAAGTCTTTTTACTTTCATTTTCTATTATTTAAAGCCATTGCTTCAAGTTTTAAATCTTAATGTTTCCTCATTTATACACTTTTTGACATTGTCTTTTGACACCAAAGCAAGAAGCTTTTGGGTAATCAATCTTTCATGTGTGAGTAACAAGAAGTAGAGATCATTATCTTTTTTGTCTTTGAGAAGAAGAATGTCGACGACATGTGAGGACAAAATCAGCAAAGAACCCGTGTTTAGTTCGTTATCTACAACAACTAATTAATTAATTAACATATTTTAAAAGAAAATTAAAGAAATAAATTGTGTCGGTAGCAATAAAAGAGGCCACATGTATGTTGATGTCTTTATTACCTAACTTGAATCATCTTTGCTTCTACTACAAGTCCCTTTTTAGAACATATAATCATATTGAACAAATAAACTCTATGACGTACTCGCGCTCTTTAATTTTTTTTTTTTTTTTTGCCACCAACACTCTTTAATTTATTTAAATATATATAAATAATTTAAATTTCTTGTAACTAATAACCACTAACAAGAACGTTGATTCATTCTTTCTTTTGTTAACCAAACATTTTGGTACTTCATAGATCACTTGGGAGCCAAGTCTTTGAGTAAATATACTCTCATAATAATGAGTTTTGACGAGTTTAAATAGCGTTCAATGTCTTAAACTATTCAAGAATATTCTCTACATTAAATAAAAACATATCATATCAAATTGAAATCTTCATCGTGTTCACTTCTCTCTCTTATCATCCCCTAGAAAAAGTCCAAAGCACACATCACATAGATAGTGAATATATTGACTGGGTATTGCTGCAAAATATATTTATGTTATATTATATGGTATGTCGAGCATGAGTTGCAATATCCAACGGGAATATTCGACTTATTTGGCTTAGCAGTCGCTACCAACTGCCTTATAAAATTATATAATAAAAGAAGAAAAACAAAATTTAATATCCTAATGAATTTGGCCGACAAAAATATATACTAAACATATACTTGCGAAAATTCGTTTTATATATTTTGTTCTTTGTAGCTACGTTTTAATTTTTTTTGGTGAGAATCATAATGATACACATTTGTGTCGGTGTAAAGCATGAAACCTTAGTAATAGTAAATTAACTGTTAAAAACGTGATTTAACCCAATAAAACGTGTTTGACTGTTAACTATGTTAGATGTTTTTTTGTTATGATATATTTCCGCCTTGTGTATTTTGTTTATTTACTTTGGTACTATTTATCTACTCCGTTTTTAGAAGTTGATAATTAATTGTCACCGATAGGATATGATCCACCATTTTGCTGTCAAATATTTATGTTTTCGTCACATTATTCGACTTTTCTTAAAAAAAAATTGTAACGTTTCTATAAGTTTCTAAGGTGCATTAAGTCATAAACTTTTAAAAAATCATTGTTAAATGATTGCAATATGTGAGAATCTATAGTTTCCTTGTTCGGCTGTACAAAATTCCATTGCTTTTCACCGTTTTGTAACATAAAAAGAAAATGTCTTTGGAAAACATGTTGAAATCTTCGTTATACATTTTTGAATTTTGTAATATAGAAAGAGATATTATTTATATATATTCCCAAAAACATTCTTGGGAAATAATTTCTGGAGTAATGCTACTTGCCAGTATGTAAAATAAAATGGAAATAAGATTCTTTTTATAACCTGGCATACAAACATTTATTTCTAGTTTTGTAATTTGGACCATGTTTAATCCAAAATTCTAAATGCACAATCTCTTAGTTAGTTCTTTTTTAATGGTCTTATAATGCCACGTTTAATGCAAGAGACAAATTTTTATTTTTTTTGTGGACACTACTCTTAAAGAACCCGCTTAAAATCCCCAATAATTATGGTCTTATAATGCCAATTTTCGTATGACATTACAAGCAAACATGTGTGTGTGCAGAGCACGTGACAATTTGTGTTTAATTGTTCTCATCTTTTAATCTCATCCGTCCATTTAATACAGTGGATCCCATTTATTTTTTAAAAAAGCGAATAATCCAGCTGGATTCCTCGAGCTTCACATCTGGCATCTTTTTATTGGGCCCCAAGACAAGTTCCAAAACATACCTTTCACTTCCCTTTTCTCCTTCTTCTAACTCTTACGGTACACCTTGCCACACACGATTCCATCCTAACTCACCAAACCCAAGTCTTGAAATTAATCTTTATACTAATACAGGCTAATTAAGTGTTTGGGATTTGCTCATATAGACTTTCTCTTAACGACTAAGCCTAATTACCCTCCCACGCGCTTGTAGTGGCGCGTGTTTATTAAGTCGACCAATAAGGAAACGAAATCATGAAGATAACCCAAATGTGAAAGCAATGAGAAATATCTCTCTCTCTCTTTTATAAACCAATCTCTCCTCTTCTTTCTTTATCTCTCCGTCTCTGTGGAGAGACAAAAAAATGTAAAAAAAACAAAACATTCTTTAAATCTTTTGCATAATGCTAAATCATTCGCGAGGATTAAAAAGAAAAAGCTTTAATCTTTGATCTTCTTGATAATGCCGTTAAACGCCGTCGTTTTAACGGCGGTCGCGTGTTTGATCGTTCTGTCACCGTTTACTAACGGAATACGGACGAGTCTAGGTAGAATCACGACCATCCTCGGCGGCGGAGAAAGAAACAGTTTTAGCAAATTGGGTCCGTTCATGGAAGCTCCGGATTACAGAAACGGCAAGGAGTGCGCATCGTCGTCACCAGCTAACACAGAGAACCACGCGTCGTCTCTCGTCGTCCACGTGGCAATGACTCTAGACTCGGAGTATCTACGCGGCTCAATAGCGGCCGTACATTCCGTTCTCCGCCACGCGTCGTGTCCAGAGAACGTCTTCTTCCACTTCGTATCCGCCGAGTTCGACTCGGCTAGCCCGCGAGTACTGAGTCAACTCGTGAGGTCAACGTTCCCTTCACTAAACTTCAAAGTCTACATTTTTCGAGAAGACACAGTGATAAATCTCATATCTTCTTCTATAAGACAAGCCTTAGAGAACCCATTGAACTACGCTCGTAACTACCTCGGAGACATTCTCGACCAAACCGTTGACCGAGTCATATACCTTGACTCGGACGTTATCGTCGTCGACGACATCAAGAAGCTATGGAACACCAATCTCACGGGGACACGTGTCATCGGAGCTCCGGAGTATTGCCACGCGAACTTCACGGTCTACTTCACTTCGAATTTCTGGGCGGACCCGGAATTAGCGGGTCAAATACCGGGTCGAAAGCCATGCTATTTCAACACGGGAGTGATGGTGATGGATATGGTTAGGTGGAGACAAGGAGACTACAGAGAGAAGATAGAGAGATGGATGTTATTGCAGAAGAAGAAGAGAATCTACGATCTTGGCTCTTTGCCACCGTTCTTGCTTGTGTTCGGTGGTGACGTGGAAGCTATAGATCATAGATGGAACCAGCATGGTTTAGGAGGAGACAACGTACGAGGAAGCTGTAGGTCTCTGCATCCTGGTCCGGTTAGTTTGTTGCATTGGAGTGGGAAAGGGAAGCCATGGGTTAGGCTTGATGAGAAGAGGGCTTGTCCTTTGGATCATCTTTGGAAGCCTTACGATTTGTATAATAATAAGCCTAGTCAGAAGATTTTAAGGGCTAAAGAAGATCAGTCTTTTCTTGTTGGGTTTGCTTCTTTGTCTGAGTTAGCTGATGATTCAAGTTTTTTGTGATAATTCCTTTTTTTTTATTTTATACAAAAAAAGTTAGATTCTTTTGTGTAGATTCTTTGATTTTTCTGGTGTATCAATTGATTTTAGAGATTTGGGGAGAGATCATATAGTCATTGATAAACCTTGAAAAATGAAAATTCATTTTCTTTTCATTTTTGAACTTCTTGTGTTTTAATAGTTGTGTGTTCCTAATAAGAACACACCTTGAAATGCTACTTTTGATTCAAGAACATTAAATTGTAGTCTTAACTAGAAACATGGTGTACATTAATGGATTTTGGCTATTGGGAATATACTTTTTAGTGTTGATTAAACTAACTATCTTCTCCTCAAAATGTTTATAAAAAGTGAAATTCTATATTAATACACCAACTAAATTATTATTAGTTTTTTAATACACCAAATTTTTGATTGCCTAGAATAATACATCAACTATTTTATTTGTTCATTTTAAATCGTGAATTACTATTTTAGTTTTTTATTTTAAATCACAAACTCAAATCATCTATCCATTTAACCAAATCACCGTTAGTTGGCCGTCAGTTGACCGTTTACATATTTTTTTTTTTAAATAATTTTTTCTATCTTAATAAAAATATACTTAAAAACTATGTAAAAAATCCAACAAAAAATACAAAATTCGGAAATTTACAAGAGGTTCACAATAAAAATTTTAAAAATAAAAAGGAAAAATATTTCCACAATTTAAATTTAAAAATTGTTATTTTCCTATCTATTAATTTTTTATGATTTTAAATTGTGAAAATATTATTTTTTGAAACTTTATTTTTGTTAGAATCTTTTTATATATTCTTAAATTTTCTAGTATTTTTTACATAATTTTAAAGTATTTATTTATTAAAATAACAAAATTTAGTTTTTTAAAAAAAAATAAACTAACGGTCAACTAATGACTAATGGTGATTTGGTTAAATGGATAGATGATTTGAGTTTGTGATTTAAAATAAGAAAGTAAAATAGTTCGTAATTTAAAATGAACAAATAAAATAATTGGTGTATTATTTTGGACAATCGAAAAGTTGGTGTATTAAAAAACTAATAATAATTTAGTCGGTGTATTAATATGAAATTTTCACTATAAAAAACATGGTCAAAGATCTTTATTTGGGATTACTAATGGACTGGGCTTATAAAGCCCAAATACGTTTCCTCTTCGTGTCCGTTGATTAATTTTCGTTGAATATTATACAGTTCATTGATGACTTGAGAAGACGAATCTAAAGGGTGTCTCCACACAAATTCACAGGTGTCATGAGAAGAGAAGGTAGACATTTATTAGACCCAATTTTTAGTGTTTTTTAATTAATTAATTAATTAATTAATTAATTAATTAACGATTAAAAAAAGAAGCAACAACTCGTAAACTAAAGTGTTGTAGTTAAGTTAGCACAGTGCTTATTGTCTCTTTGAATAGCTTAAAAACTTATCACTTCCCTTTGGCCCCCACCGACTTCTTGTCTTCTTCATTACGGATCTGACTCTCTGATCTAACCTCTTCCTCTTCCTCTTCCTCTTCCTCTTCCTCCTTTTGCTCTGTTTCATTCTCTCTCTTTGTCCCTTTTGTTAAATCTGTATAAGAGAATTAATCTAATAGACGGGTCTTCGCTTTTTTTTGTCAAAGTCTTCAGCTTTGAAAAGACATTGGTTTTACTTTTTAGAGAACTAATTTTTCTCAACCTTTTTTAGTGTGTGGATCAATCATTATTCATCATTGGGACCTAAGGTTAGTACAACAATTTTGGTTTTGTGGGTTTATTATCTTCTTCACTTTTGTTCTGGTAAGATTTTTATATCCTCTTTTCTCTTTCTTCTCCTTAGATTCTCTCTCCATCAAAGTGTGATAATTGGTTACTTTAATTATCGATGAAGAGATTTGGGTTCTTGCTTTTTGTTTATATAATTATTGGAATGTTTCTTCAATTATTGGGTTTGTTTAGTCACTTTTAAGTACACTGTGTTCCAAAAGAATCTGTCTTTGCTCTTAAAGAAGGGTTTCTATGTTGTGTTAAAAGAGTAACACAAGAAAAGGCTAAAGTGAAAGTAACAACTAGATCTTTCTTTTACTGATTGTTTTTGTGGTGAATGAAGGTTCTTTCTGCTGAGCATTAATGGCAGATATGCAATTTAGTGTTGCTGATATTGAAGATAAGGTATTGAACTTTGTCTGTGTTCTTTTGTGTGAGATCTTCTAAAGTTATGTACTTGATTGTCTATCTTTCATGGGATTTGAGGCTTTTGACTTTTTTCATGGCTTAGGGGTTTTATGGCTTGATGGAGGATAAGCAAGTAAAAGCTGTGGCTACACCGAACCCGAGCTTGCAAGTGTCGGTTTCGTTCGGTAGGTTTGATAACGATTCACTCTCATGGGAGAAGTTCTCTGCTTTCTCTCCAAACAAGTACTTGGAGGAAGTTGGCAAGTGTGCAACTCCAGGGTCAGTAGCTCAAAAGAAGGCCTATTTCGAAGCTCATTACAAGAAGATCGCTGACAAGAAAGCTGAGATCATGATGGATCAAGAGAAAGAAATGGACAAGAACGCGTCTTTTAGATCAGTCATTACAGATCAAGGGAGTGTTGAAAGCGAAAATAGCGAGGTTGGTGAAGGATCTAATGAGCAGTTTGCTTGTGAAGAAGATAAGCATGTGACGGATATTGCTGGCGAAGTGAATGAACTTAGTATCATCGACGAAGTTAGTGAAGAGACTATCATTGTCAAGGAATGTCAAATCTTGGTTGATCAAGTTAAAGAACAAGTCAAGGTTAGTCCAAAACTAGAGAAGTTAGAAGAGAATCCTCTTGTCGAGGAGAAATCGGAAGCGGTTATGCAGGTGACACCAGAAGAGGTTTCTCTAGTAGACGAGGAAGAAGAGGCAGAAGTAAGAGAAGAAGTGAGAGAAGAAACTCCGTCAAAAGATGCTAATGAAACGCCAATGAAGGAGGAGGTGAAGAAAGAGAGAAAGCATAATCTGATCAAGAAGAAGGATGTAAATGCGCGGATTAATCCTACAAGACTCGCTCCCAAGGTAAACTTTTGAAATTACTTCTTGTGAGTAATAGATCCTTGTCGTTTTCGGTTTTTTCTAACACCATGTTACTTTTCTGCAGCCTAATCATGTGACCACAAAGCCTATAACTAACAAGATTGTAACAACTAAGAAAACCCTACCGAGCAAGGAGATCAGAAGCACGATAACAAAGAAACCAGCATCACCAGGGCTTTCAACTCCAAGAGTATACAAGCAGCCGGATCCGAAGGTCCCTTCATTGTCTACGTCCCAATCTTCCGTAAAGAAGGAGACCGCTTCGGCTTTACTGAGAAACAAACAAACTGCTCCTAAGTCTTTGCATATCTCTCCGAGTGTGAACCCATCTGCCTCTGATCCTACTGCTCTCGCAAGCACTAGAAAATCGTTGATCATGGAGCGAATGGGAGATAAAGACATTGTGAAACGTGCATTTAAAACATTTCAGAAGAGTTTCGACTTGGGATCTTCTGTCGATGGGCAGAACACAACTTTAAAGCAGGTATGTTAGTATATACTATATAGTAATGTTTTGACCGATTTTGAAAGATTATCAGCTGATGAGCTTACTTAAACACCAGGATCATGCAAAGGCAACTAGTATACCTTCAGTAGCTACTCGGCAGAAGGAAAATGGCAGGTAAATACATATACTCACAGGACTTGTGGTTACTTGCTTAGGTTACTAATGTTTTGGTTCTAAAGTTCTGTTCTTGTCCTAAACTCAGGCCTACAAAGGCAAGTACCATGGAGAAGAGAAGCATTACTAACAATCAACATTCTTCATCACGTGGACTGAAAGGCAATGCGACAGCAGACAAACAACAAAAGGAGGTAATATATCTCCTTCATGACCAATCCAAAAATGAAGGTTTGCTCTTACAATCTCTGCTCATACTGTCTTTGTTCTGTTCAGGTTTCCAAGTATGGTGCAAGACCTATAGAGAAGACACGTTTCTTGAAGAACACAAAGGTTCCAAAAAGTTTCACACTTTTTAAATCCTATAAGATGAAATTTTTTATCACCTCATTGTTTTCCGTGTTTTTCGCAGGCTGCAACAATTGATGCCAAAACTCGGAGGAGTTCTCTTAAACCGAAAGCAAAACCCATGCAAGGCTCTCTTGCAGTTCCAGAGAAAGACTCTTTAAATAAAGTGTTATGATATAGTAGTTGTTATATGGCAAAGATAGCCACCAATGTTGTTCTATCAAGTCTTGAGGTAAAGAGCCAATGACCCTTTGTTATTATTATAGAGTAATAAGTGTGATGGTGTAGTTTTGTTTGATAGTCTCTAGCTATCAGTATTTAGTAATACTTGTGGAAGGAGTAATAAGTGTAATGGTGTAGTTTTGTTTTACAGTTTCATGTATATGTGAATAAACTCAAAAAGGTTTATGTTGTTGTTTTCTCTTGCGCAAGAAGAACATAAGAAATTCATAAAATCAAATCTTGTTCATGTTTTACATGACCATTATTTATAATAATTGCATGACCATTTGAGGTTAAAATTCACAAAATTTATGTTACCAAAACCAAAAAAAAGTTTCAAATAATACATTAGATGGTTGTCATATTTGTATTCAAAATTAGTTTTGGGAAATAAAATAAATCGTTGAATTCTAATTATTGGATTGACAAAAAAACAAATGATAATATCGTTGAATTCATGTGTGTTTGGTAACTTCATTAAAATTTAAATACCTTCTATAATACGACGTCAATGTATTGTTATAAATTAGATTTAACATCGACTGTGAAATACATAAGAAATTTAAAAGTGAAAAATAAAGAAAAAGTTTAAACAGAAAAAAAATAATTATGAAGCTCATTGTTGTCTTTGTTGTATTCGCAATGTTGTTTGCTACTCACTTCTCTAATGTAAAATATATATATTCAAATACTTGTTTATTTCTTTATTTATTAATTCATGAAAAGTTTGGTTTTCTTATATTCGTATATATAATTTTTATGCAGGCTGAGGAATTAGAAAGTCCATCTAATGCACCTCCAATGCCTGCGGTAAGTACATTTTAATAAATTTTATTTATTATAAATAAAAAATATAACACATTATGAATAAAAACAATAGTATATCAAATTTATTTCATCTAATAAACTTTATGTGCATCACTATAAAAATTTCAGAAAGGAGATGGATCACTTGCTCCAGAAGGTAATTAACTTTGTTCAAATATATATACTTATCCAACAAGATTTTATGGTTTTCTAACTTTATAATTTATTAAATTAAAATGTTTGTTCTATATTATATTTAATGTGAAGATTGTCCCAAGGCATGCGATTTTCGATGTTCGGCAACATCTCACAAGAAGCAATGTTTGTTTTTCTGCAACATGTGTTGTAAGAAATGTTTATGTGTACCATCGGGCACATACGGTCATAAAGAAGAATGTCCATGTTACAATGACTGGCACACCAAAGAAGGTGGACCAAAATGTCCTTGATCACCAAAAAAAGATATTTTGTTATAATTTCCTTGAATATTTTGTTATAATTTCCTTGAATATAATCTGTATTTGGGTTTGTTTATTTTCAATTTATAAAACAAAATATGAGTTTCTTTCTCTGTACTTGTAAACAAATTATACAATGTTTCTCGGGTTCCATATACACAAAACCAAAATCTATTTAATTTTCTTTTTACATAGTTGTGTCAAAACATAAGCGTAGAATTGTGTCAAAAACTATTAAAAAGGTATAATAGTATATCAATAAAACCGAAAATCCTATCAACAATCATGTAATAATTATTTGGTATAAATAAGTATAGAAGTGATGGTTATAACCATGAAAACAATTAGTCATCGCATGGTATGCAGACGGGGGTGCAAACCATGGGTGAGCCATTGGTCGATTGACATGTTCGTCCGATGCACTGATAAGTCTGACATACTTTTGTCATCGAATGGCATTGTTGACATTTGAACGGAAACACATCCGGAAACTGCGGAAAGCCTCCCGGGAATGGGAAATTGGGATCATTATAATCGTAATTAGGATGATAATTATTGGTTACACTGTTATCATAACTCATGGCTCCGCATTGTCTCGTTACGCTATGTCTAGTCCATATTTTGGAGCTTCTTGTGTCAGTACTGTCTTTCAAATCTTTCCTAGTCGTCTCTTCTGAATCATTTACACACAACTCATGCTTTAATTTACAAAACTTAGCTTTTAAAAGTGCATTTCAAATAAGTACATATTTTTAAAAATATATTTTTATAAGTATACTTTAACACTAAATATTTTAAAATCCAAATAAATTATAAACATGAAATTCTACTCCTTTAATACTAAACACTAATAGTGACACCAAATAGAAAAGAAATAACATGGGCAAGTTTATATAATAAAATTGAATTGTAATATTTCTAATCTTATATATATAATAAGATAGAATGTTTTTGTAACTTTCAATGTGTTGCTTACAAGTGTTTGCGTATTCTTGTGACATATGTCCAGTTTAATTCTTTATTAGTATCCTTATGAATATATTTTATAATTTCATCATTTTCATACATTTAATATTTTAAATAAATAATGGTTAAAAGTCATAAAATTTTAGCTATAATGCATCATTTTTGTTTCAAACAATTTTTTATGACTCTAAACCAATATTCATATAGTAAATCATTTTTAGTTTGATATGTATCACTTCTTAAAAATTTTGGACTAAAACCACATATATCATAATTTTATATATTTTAAGAGTAAATTTTGTTGGACAAAAATACTTTTAACTATGAACTATATACGAAAGTTTCATTACTTTTGTCCTTCTTTTCTAATCAAATGAATAAAACAATTACTTATTTGTGATAAAAATAAATAAATAAATAAATGTTATATTTTTTATTTAACAAAAAATAAGCTAAATTTGGTTCAAGAAAATAATAATTCTCATGATAAAAAATAAGTTTTGGTCAAACAACACTTTTATTCTTAAGTTGAATTAATAAGAGTTTTTATGATTCAATTGTGTAACCACAAAATTTGACATAAAGATATGTGTTAAATGTGAGTAATGGTGATGTTATGCACTATATGGTGAAACCAAAGAGTCTTACATTTTCCTCTCCTATATAAGAAGAAAACACCCAACATCTTCTAGATATAATTATTCACAATTATCTATCTATTATTTTATTTTTCTTTTTTTGTGAGAATATAATACAAATATAAAGTTTGAGAGTTTATATTTCGAGTGATGAGAATTATAAAAATTATGTGGTTTTATTTTCGAATCCAATGAAACCGTCACATTACGAGGGTTTTCAGAATTAAGATAGAGTGTTATTCGCCTCCGCAAACCAACTTTTTTCCCTAATTTTTTCTTATTAAACTAATTTTTTAGTAGTAGTTCGAATAAAAACATGTAAATTACATATTAAACAAACTAATAATCTCAAAAGACATATAGTAAATATAATATTTTTTTGTTAACTTTGTGGATAGATATTATATTACATGGTAAAATAATATTTTTATCTATAAATTTAACTAATTTTTACAAACATAAAATTAATAAACATTTTAGATTAGATTATCCCGTGAAAATCACGGGCCAAAAAACTAGTTTATGTATATACTTATATGGAATTAATAAAAGATATCATTTATATCTCAAATATAACTGGATAAAGAAAAATTAAATGTTGTCGACATAAATTTATGATAGTTATTAAACATGAATATAATATGATAAGAGATTAGAAGAAAGAACTCACTTAGTTTGCGGATTTCACTAGCACCAAGAGCGTGATCCATATGTTGCGAAAACACAAGGATGATAAGAAATATCACTGAATAAATTTTATAAGACGACATCTTAATTAGTAATTATCTATGTTTCTTTTAACTAACTATTACTAATGACTCGCGTCTATGCATTTATATAAAACAGAAAGCTATATACGTAGAGTAGAGATAAGAGATAACTAAAACATATGGTAGAGACTTAAGTCATAGTATACAAAGAAGGTGGTCGAGAGAGGACAACTATTTTTGTCACTTGTGTGTTTTGAGGCCAAGTGGGTTATTATTGTAGTATTATTTACGTGTTATTGTTAACCAACAAAATACAGGAGTTACACGACTTGACTTGCGACCTGCTACGTATCGGTATAGTTATAATTTTTTGTTTTAGTTTTCGATTTTTTTGGTATATAAATTCTGAAAAAAATAACTTTCTAGCATAATATATAACAAACAAAATAAAGGAGTGAACTACACGAGCTGTTGAAAATTCAATAGAAAAATCCAATGTATTTATGTATCTAAACAAAAAAAAAAAGTATAAATATTTTTAGCTTCACTTAAGTCTGGTCAAGTCACAGGCGACGTAGGCGGCTACAATCACTGACGTAAGGTTTAATTCACCAGCGTTGACTGACTAATATATCAACGTTGACCGTTGGATTGTTAATTATATTTAATTAACGTGGATAGTTAAAAACCTAATATATTCCTTTAATACAACAATCACGACTGTCATTGGATTGTTACATGTTTTTATGGTCAGAACACTATCGACGTTAAGTTGAATATTCGTCATTTGTAGTCTTTTTTTTGAAACATTTGTTTTGTCCACGTTAGGCATTTCGGAAAAATTTATTAATTTTAATGGCATTTCAAAAAATAACCCTTTAAATCTATTAGAAATCAAATAAATGGATTGCCAAAAAAAAGGTTAGACAAGAGAAGAGGACCATAAAAACTGATGACCACCACAAATAGCAAAATTAAAGTACATAGTAACCATATCTAACCAAATTGGAAAAATTGCAAAAAATAACCCGGTGTTTCAACTTTTCGACTGAAAAAACCTGACAAATATTCATGTGTAAAAAATAACCTTAACTTTTTTATTTCACATTTTAAAACCTAAGGTTTGTTTTTTTAGCAAAACGAACCCTATCCGAAAAATCGGTTAAATTTTAGCAGAGATAAACGACATATTTCACGTAAAATTAAAACGGGTTTGATTTATCATCGTATATCAAAGAGAATATGAAGAAAAAAACGAGAAAAACAAAAAAAAACACAAACAAAAATGATATTATTTGTCCTAAAATCCATAACTTCAGTCTTTGATAAAGTGTTCAAAATCACAAAACTTTTTTTCGTTTATCTCGTTTTTTTCTTATATCCATTTTGTATACGATGGTGAAACAATCACATTTTCATTTAAGTGAAACGAATAATTTTTTCTCCGCTAAAATTTAACGATTTTTGGCTAGGGTTTGTTTTGCTAAAAAAAACAAACCTTAGGTTTTAAAATTGAAATAAGTTAATTTGAAAAATTTTTCCAACCGAATATTTCATTAATTCCTTTATAAAACTCTACCCAATTTATTTTCTTCACCTAATCACAAAATTTTAAAAGGTTGATTTATCTTTTGACATTTCATAAAAAATATTATTTTTTATTTGGATTCGCTAATTAATGTTTAGGGTATAGTGATTAAGAGGTATGCTTAATTTGAATTTAATTTTTGGTGTTTAGATGTAATTTTGTGAATAAATTTTTAAAATGTGTAGTTTTGTTAAACGTAATTCAAAAGACGTAGTTTTGTAATTCTCCCTATTATATTATACCTTGCTTGGATTTTGGCGTACTAACATATATACCCAAGAAGAATACAAATCTACTCGAAATGGAGCAATAAAATTGATTTGCATATTACTTATATCAATTAGTAACATGATTAAGCTACAATCGATAGAAACGTCATAACTGAAAGTAATAATGCCAATTGACCGTCATGAATTAAATGATTTTTTTCATAAGTGTAGTTTGATCTCTCGACTCAAGGAACATATATATATATATAAATTATTTTAAAATAAATTATTACAGATTACAAGAGAATTTAAATACAATAATAATATACGAAAAGGTTAAGTTAGGAACGAAGATATATTAATTTAATACAAAACACATCATCATTCTATTACATTAACGACACTTGGTCTACTAGTGCCCCCACCCTACTCTACAACTCTCTACCTTTTCTTTTACTTATCTTTCACCTTTCTATAAATAATAATTTAATTCTCCATTAACTCCATTTTTTAAAATAATCATGGTTAATGCAATTATAGTATTATATAAAGCTTCTCAAATCTTCCCTTCCTCGTGATATATAAAAAGCAAAGCATATTTACAACAAAAAAAGTTAAAAATCTCTCTAGCTTGTTCAAGAACAATATTATGGTTTTTCTCCTCCCATGTTCTTGTCCGTTGACTTTTGATAAAAACACATCAGAATGTCAAACAAATTCTACCCATCACCAATCCGAATCCTCCACGTCATCATCATTATCACTGTTGTCTCAGCCAAGTCTCCCTTTGGTTCCTTCACTATCTTTTCCTCCGCATAGCTCCACCGTTGACCACAAGTGCTTAGCCACACTCGTAGGCCACTCCTCTTACGTCTCTTCTCTCGCCTTCTCCGAGAAATCACTCTTCACCGGCTCTTCCGACGGCGAGATACGTGTATGGCCTCGCGAGCCACCGTTCTCGCCGGAATATTCCACCGGTAACATAGTAGCAAAAGGACACGGAGGCGTTAAGTCGTTGGTGATTCATAAAGATAAGCTAATAAGCGCTCATCAAGATCACAAGATTCGTATATGGAAGATCAACGACGAGAAAGAAGATCATCATCACAAGTATTACAAATGCTTAGCGACTCTTCCCACGATGAACGACCGCATAACGAGTCTTTTCAGCCGGAGAAGCCACGTGGAAGTACGGAGACACAAAAAGTCAACGTGGGTTCGCCACGTGGACGCCGTGTCTTCACTAGCCTTGTCAAAAGACGGCGCTCTGCTCTACTCTGCCTCGTGGGACAGGAGTTTCAAGATATGGAGAACGTCCGATTTCAAATGCCTAGAGTCTATCGAAAAAGCGCACGACGACGCGGTCAACGCCATCGTGGCGTCACGTGACGGGTGGTTTGTATACACGGGATCGGCGGATAAGAAGATCAAAGTGTGGAACGTGAAGAACAAGAAACAGTGCTATTTGGTAGATACTCTTACGAAACATCTCTCGGCGGTTAACGCTTTGGCCGTTAGCGAAGATGGGAAGGTTCTTTACTCGGGAGCTTGCGATAGATCGATTCTTGTGTGGGAGAGAATTGTAAGGGAAGATGGAGATGATGATGATGATGAACATGAGGAGTCACATATGTGCGTTGTGGGGGCTTTGAGAGGACACACGAAGGCGATTTTGTGTTTGGAAGTTGGGTTTGGTTTGGTGGTTAGTGGATCGGCGGATAAGAGTTTGAGAGTTTGGAAGAGAGGGTTAAGTAATGAGAAAGAAGGCTATTCTTGTTTGGCTGTTTTGGAAGGACATACCAAACCTGTTAAGTGTTTGTCTATATCGGTTTCTAATTCTGATTATTCTGAACATGATTACTCTTGTCTGGTTTATAGTGGAAGTCTTGATCTTTCTGTTAAGGTTTGGAATTTAAGGGTCAAATCTGCTTAACTATGATTAATATGTCTTAATTAGTTGTATTACCAAAAAAAAAATGTCTTAATTAGTTGTGAATATATTTACACGAAAAGGTAATGATAAATTGGTGACGACCTATTTCCCCACGATAACTATAGTATAACACCAAAACCACAAACTTAAGATCTCGATCTATTTCCCCACAATTTTATAGTTATAAATCCAGATCCACATAATTATCGGTTTTGTTGGTTTTCGGACAAAACCAGAAAATCGAAACACTAACCAGACGATTTTACGTGGTTAAAAAACTCGACCCTGATCCAGAAACCCAATTCGTTAACCCATGATACTTACCTCTAAATATTCAAACCCCCAAATCGAGTTTTAAGAATCCTAAAATCTGGTTTTTTAAAAAAATATCTCAACTACGAAGGTGAAGAAAAGCAAATCGAAGTTTTAAATAAATAATGTAACTTTTAGTTCTAGTAGATCTTCAAACTTTAGAAAAAATTCACGATTTGTGGGAATTCCAAAGAAATGTTGGTGTTGTGTTTTTGTTTGGTGTTATGCACGATGTTTTTGTTTGAGGATTTTTATCTAAAGAAATATATATATATATATCGTGAAATATTTTTTATGTGGATTTCGATCATTTTTAATCGGGTCAAAATATGGTTAAAACCGTATTTTGGTTTATTAAAGTAAATTGGACAACAGTAAACCGCTGTTAAACAAAATTGTGGGGATATTTATTCTACAATTTTAAATTATGGGGAATGCAAAATGGAAGTTTAAATTTGTGTGGAACTGAATGTACAACTATAAAATTGTTGGGAAATAGATCGAGACCTTAAGTTTGTGTGGTTTTGGTGTTATACGATAGTTATGGTTGGAAAATAGGTCGTCACCCCGAAATTTACAAAACTATATTCTTTCAAACATCTTACAAAATTTACAAACTCATAAACTCTCAATCTCTACATATAAACCCCCAAACTTACAAAATTTTCTGATTGTCCATCTGAACTCATTAAAATCTAATTAATTATACATTTGACCAAAATTACAATTAACACATTAATTAATTATATTAAAAAACTCGATTATAATTTGAATCTTGTGCGATTACGATTCAAAACCGAGGATCTAAGATTTCTATATTTTTTGCTTGTTTATATCTACGTTTTTGGATCGTAATCAGAAAAGATTCAAATCATAATCGGATTTATTTGAACACAATTAATTATTATATTAATTGATATTTTGGCTAAATGTGGAATTAATTAGATTTTAATGAGTTCGGATGGACAATCATAAAATTTTGTAAGTTCATGAGTTTATATGTAGAAGATGAGAGTTTCAGGGGATTCAGTGTGGGTAGCTACTCTTAAGGGATAAAAAAATCGTTAACCTAAAAATTACCCTATTACATTTTTTATCTAAATAATTTTTTTAATATAATTTAATGTTATAATATGTTTATTTGTAGTTATAAAAATGATAAATTCACAAAACTTCGCCTAATTCATTTTTTTAAAAAATTATATTTTTCCAGAGTTTAAATGGTTAAATTACATTTTTCTTAAAAACACAAATAAAGCAAAAAAAACTAAATAAAAAGTTTTTATTGAATGTTGACAAAAAAAGTTTTTTTTGAATACCTTCAAATTAAGTATTTTATTATTTACTGTGCTGTTTATACAACTACACATTAGTTAGGTGTCACCTACACGAAACGTGAACAATGAGTTCCACCATTTTTATAAACCCAATCAAAAACATCTTCAACGCAGTCATTAACATCTCTACTCTCTGCTTCTTTGAGCTTAACAATGGCGGAAACAACAACAAACAAACCAAAATGCCACGTCATCATCTTACCTTACCCAGTTCAAGGCCATCTTAACCCAATGGTTCAGTTCGCCAAACGCCTCGTCTCCAAAGGCGTCAAAGTCACCGTCGCAACCACCACATACACCGCCTCCTCAATCTCCGCTCCGTCAGTCTCCGTCGAGCCAATCTCCGACGGATACGACTTCATCCCCATAGCCACCCCCGGCTACAACCTCGACACATACGCCGAATCGTTCCAAATCAACGGCTCAGAAACCCTAACGCGCGTCATCGAGAAATTCAAATCAACTGATTCGCCTATCGATTGCTTAGTCTACGACTCGTTTCTCCCTTGGGGACTCGATCTCGCTAGATCTAACTCGATCTCCGCCGCCGCTTTCTTCACCAACAACCTCACCGTTTGCTCCGCTCTGCGTAAGTTCTCTGCCGGAGAGTTTCCTCTCCCCGCGGATCCGGATTCGGCGCCGTTTCTTATCCGCGGCTTGCCGTCGCTGAGCTACGACGAGCTTCCTTCCTTCGTCGGAAGACACTGGTCTAGCCACGCCGGTCACGGTAGGATTCTTCTGAATCAGTTTCCTAACCATGAAAACGCAGATTGGCTATTCGTTAACGGGTTCCAAGGCTTAGAGACGCAAGTAAGAGTTATAATCTTAGGCTTATTTTTCTAGTTTTTTGAATGTGAGAGATTATTCGATTTTGAAGATTGGATTTTAAATGGTTTAGGATTGTGAAAGTGGAGAATCAGAGGCGATGAGAGCGACTTTGATCGGACCAATGATTCCGTCTGCTTACTTAGATGAACGAATAAAAGGCGATAATGGCTATGGCTCGAGCCTCTTGAAACCACTCTCTGAGGAATGTATGGAGTGGCTGGAGACTAAACCGGCTCGGTCAGTATCATTCGTTTCGTTTGGTTCCTTTGGCATCCTCTTTGAGAAACAGCTAGCCGAGGTAGCAAACGCGTTGCAAGAATCGAACTTTAACTTCATTTGGGTGATCAAAGAAGCTCATATCGCGAAATTGCCACAAGGGTTTGTGGAATCGACCAAAGACAGGGCGTTATTGATTTCTTGGTGTAACCAGCTCGAGGTTTTAGCCCACGAATCAATCGGTTGCTTTTTGACTCACTGTGGATGGAACTCGACTCTGGAAGGGTTGAGTTTGGGCGTGCCGATGGTCGGTGTGCCTCAATGGAGTGATCAGATGAACGATGCTAAGTTCGTGGAGCAAGTTTGGAAAGTTGGGTATAGAGCGAAAGAGGAAGCCGGGGAAGGAGTTGTGAAGAGCGAAGAAGTTGTTAGGTGTTTGAAAGGAGTGATGGAAGGAGAGAGTAGTTTGAAGATTAGAGAGAGTTCGAACAAGTGGAGAGATTTGGCTGTGAAGGCAATGAGTGAAGGAGGAAGCTCTGATCGTAGCATCGACGAGTTCGTTGAGAGCTTAGGGAAGAAACATTGATGGGAAAAATTGAAAACTTGATTCAACTTTGTAAATCAAAGGAATGTATAACTTGTGTTTGTTGTTGTTGTTGAAGAGTAGTATTGTACCGAGATGAGTATGATCCAATAAACCATTTGTGATTTTGAACAAGTAGGTCAAGAGACAGAGACTTACCACATCTAGGCCTGGGCAATCGGGTACCCAACCGGGTTTTGATACCCACGGATCCATGTAATATTGTATTACCCGTACCAATTCGAACCGTTTTTTTCGTGTCGGTTTCGGTTCGAGTTTTCGGGTCCGGGTGTTTTGCCCGGCCCTAACCACATCTTGAAACTCTTGTTTCAAAGAGCATAGCGTTTAGATACTTAAAAAGGCTTTTATCAAATAAAGACTAGAAGAGGTCTGTTATCGTAACATATGGGCTTAATAATACCCACAGCCACGAAAAGGCCTTTAAAATAAGAAGTTACGATTCTCCCACATCGGTAAGCCGAGAAGATTTGATTGTGGAGAGTGTAGTATAAATACACTTCACTCTCGTTGGTAACAAATCACGCAGCCATGTGGTGAGCACAAAGCGAACTATTCTTTCGCCTTTTACTAAAGAATACCGTGCGCTCTCCACGCCAAGTGGCATACGCCTATTTTTGGAGGGTTCTCACTTTTAAGTGGGACCCAACATTGCTAAGTCTGAATATTTATCTACCAAATTTTCTTAGTGATTATTAAAGTGCTGTCTTCTTGTAGTATCAGTAAACTATTTTTTTTAATGGCTGCTTAGATTATTATCGATTTGGATTATCTGATAAGGCAAAACTCTCGAAGGTAAAAACACTTTAATGTAGAAGAAGTAGCAACGGGTACTATTAGTATTAGGCTATTAGTTTTGGAAGGTTAGTCTTTTGTGATCACTGTTGAGAAACCTAACAAGCTTTGGTCTTCAAAAGTTGAAACTCTATAGTTATATTCTCTTGATAGTTATATGCAGACTCTAAACTTTGGCCGGAGGATTGTCATTAGGATCGATCAATGAGTTCATCTCGGTCTATAAACCGCTCCAGCAGCTCTTGGTCTTTGAGCACCAAGCAATCCTCAGCTTTTCCAAACCAGTCATAACGATGTTTCGCCACATAGTCATACACTGAGTCTCTTATAGAAGTGGGAACTATGGAGAATGCGCTCAATGCAGAGTAAGGCAGAGGCAAGTATGATACTACCCGAAGTGCAGCTGCATAGTCAAAAGATAACACAATCAAGATCAATCCATGGCTTTGTTACTGAGCTGTGGGTTTTAGGAAAACAAGCTGATCATGAAACCAAAGATTACATGAACAACCATTGACACAAGCAGTCACTACATAAGCCACAAGACAAGAAGTCAAGAACTCAAGAAAATAACATCATAATCAATCATTATGCAGCTATCTGACATAAGCCGTCTCGAAGAAGAACCTAATTAACTAGCCAGCCTACATTCATCCACCAGAACTAATCAGAGCTAGGCATACTTAACTAGACCGATTTTATCTAGGTAAGCTTAATAGACTGCGTCAAGCGGAAAATTGGATATACATCTATTTGTAATTGTGAAACTTGTAAGCATTTGTGTGGAAAGAACAGAAGATTTGCATATACCAGTTGATGCCTGATGGTATAAACCAAGACCTTCGATAAAGAGAAACCGCTTCTGCACATCCTCTTTAGTGACTCCACTCAGTGTTAGATACGGCTCTGCGGCTTTAGACTGAAGGCAACAAAACTTTATCTTTCTATACTTATCCGCTTTGATTATCCACTTCACACCTACATTTGCACAAATTACTCAGCTACAAGATTAACAATTAGATTAATGAAATAGCAAAAATCAGAGCACAATAAAATTCAATCTATATACAACAATGGTTACAACAAATATTCAACAACAACTGCTTATCTTCTTCTTCACTCTTCCTGAGCTCAAATTTATCCTCAGCAAAAACTAATAGAATCGAATCATTTCAACAAAGACGAAACCATATTAACAGAGATCTCTCTAATAAGCGATCCTCTCCAAACGGCTTTTGTTCTGTGCTTAAAAAGATTGAAAACGGGAAGCCATTGATATACCTCCGTGGCAAAGATGACAGACTCCGTCGTACACTACGACCCGTGGCTGAAGCTGACCTGGCATAACCACCGGCATCGCAATCGGCGATTGAGCTGAGTCCGAGTAAGCAACAGCATCATCAGCGTCAATATCCGCCGCATCAGCCGTCGTACGCGAAATAGCTCCGGGAGACAACGGCGGCGGCGAAGAAGTAGAGAAGAAAACCGATCGACGGTGGAGAAAACCTCCTAGAATAGACCTAGGTTTCAAAATTCGAAGCGCCGCCTTCGTCAACATTCTTAAAATTCTCTTAGCATTTGTTCAAAAAAGTAAATAAAAATGGTTTTAATTACTTTTTCTTCTACAAAGAAAATAAAAGAAATAAACGGTTTACAATGGTTTACAATGCTTTCATCAAAGAAGAACTGTGCTTTGCTTGACCTCCAAGCCGGACGAAAGGTTTAGTCGTTCAGGTGTAAATTAGCAATGGGCTTTAATAATATCAGCAAAGTGGGCCTAATTGACTGCAATCAAAGCCCAATTTACAAATAGGTTATAATGTGAATCCTAATTAATGTTGCTGTGCAAGTGTATAGTAGTAATGTATGCCCAATAGAAACGTGGCTTCGTGCACACAAAATATAAAAATTTAATACCATCGGAGAGTAAAAAAAAATGTGTTTCTTGAGTTAATCATTCAGAAAAGTTTACAGTTTCAGGCAATAAATTAACCTGAGGGCTGATAAAAAGCCGACAAGATCTCACTGGTCTTGCCAATAACATGGTGAAATCTATAATCTGCTTACAAGGAAAAACAGATTCTAGGTAAAGACAACAACAAGCGGTAAAGAGCCCACATACCTACTTTTTTTTATCGGGTAAGTAGCAACATTACCCTTTTCCTCGAATTCACGGACAACCTCTTTTCACTGGCCTCATGTGCCAATGAGTTGCAGCCTTCGCCGTTCCAGCTCAAGCTGCGATGAGGGCAAAACATCATTAATATCACGCATAGAGGATGTGATTGGTTAACATTATACATTTAACTGAAAATTTTGCTTTACCACTTTCTTGACACGGTTATTGGCAGCATCGGTTCCTCCAAAGACACAACCGGAAAGATAAGGGCTACGAACGCGTACTTCCTTCATCACCAAAATGTCTGTGTTTTCCCATTGCACAGGAAGCCTTTTGAAGTAGAAAAAGAGTCATCATCAATAACAAGGAGCGAAACATAAGAGAACTATAGTGACGATTTTGATTTCAAATCCTCAAGGTCTAGCCAGTAGCAAGCAAATGGTACATAGACATCATAACAATTTGATTACGATATACATACATCTCTACCATAACTACCAGCAAGAAACACACAGAAGAACCCAATTTGAAGGAAAAAATCAAACTTTGTATTAACAGTCACAGTTGCAGAAAACTACTAACCACTCTAAGCTGCCTTCTTGTTCAAAACGGGAATCAGACAAGAGCTTAAAGCCATAAAAAAATTCTCTGCTTATACACAATCAATAGCTAACTATCTCAAATCTTCACGATTTCAAACCGAAAACGAAAGATACTTACGTCTTAGACAACGCATCGAAGATGCTCTGAGCCTCTGCGGTAACACCAACTCCCAATCTCTCAGCATCTGCTTCAGCTTGCCTGCTCAATAATACATTGTCCCAAAACAAGCTTAACCAAAAAACCAGAACACACTTTTCACTCAATAAGATACAAAACAACAGTAATTCACCTGATAGCAAGTGCCTCTTTAGCTCTTAATACATCGAGATTAACAAAACACTTGTCCGAATCAACCGGATCTTCTGTTTTACCCAGAAACGAAAGCCCTGTAATAAAACTAGCATTCACCATCCTTGTGTTCTTCGTTTGCCCATTTCTAGGTTTCGTTCCCTCTTGTAACAACACACCAAATCATTCGTCAAGGAATCATATAATCTCTATAAGAATCTTAAAAGCAATCACAAAGCAAGCAAGCTAAGCTAATAGAATCAAAAACAAAGGATATCGAAATAGACGAAGTTGGGGATTGGATCGTAAGCCATGACGATCCCTTGGAACTCATCTCCGGTGATAACTTTCACCGAATAAATATTACCCACCGCAAATTTCTCTCCTTCTCCTCCGATGAAGATGTCTCTTGCCACCGATGCTCCTCCTTGATCCATTGGCGGCCGTCCTCCGCCTCCTGAATCGTGCGTCCTGAAAACGCCGAGAGATTACACACAACGTTTTTACTATATTAATCATTAAATGGGCCTTAAGCCCAAATACGTAAATGGGCCTTAAGCCCAAATACGTAAATGGGCTTATTGTTGATTCAAAACGCAGCGTTTTAAAGATTGGTCGATATATCATCAATGTATTAGCGACTAGTGAACAGCCACAACAACAAATCGGAGAGTGAGTAAGAGAGAGAGAGACGAAGCTTTTTTCTCGTGTGTCAATGGCGGCTTTAAGCATCTCACTAGCTTTCTCTATTGATTCTCTTAAGCAAATTGAATCCACGAAGTTTGGTTGCTCGTCTTCTTCGTGTAGATATCCTGTACTGTATCCATGTAGATCTCAACGCTCTAGTCGCAGATTCACTTTCCCTCCTTCTTCTTCTTCTTCGGTTTCAACAGCTACAGAAACAGGAGAAGAAGAAGATGCTACGAAATCGAGCGGGAGCTACGATTTTCTCGAGGAATCGTTTCGCACGGGCAGGTTTTTAAGCAACGCAGAGCTCGAGAAACTCAAATCTCTCGAAGGATTCGCGTATTTTCAGGAATTGGAATCTGGATCTATGTGTGTACGTGTAATGAGATCCAAAGAGATGGACTCTACGGTGAAGCTATTAGCTGAATCATTTGGAGAATCTATGGTGTTGCCTTCTGGTTATCAATCTGTGTTACGGTTCTTGGTGAAGCAGTATTTGATTGAGCGGAGAGAAGTTTTTCCGCACGCAGTAACGTTGGTTGGATTCTACAGAAAGAAAACTGATTCGGGTAGTGATGGAGAAGAGGGGGAGGAAGCAGAGATGGCTGGAACCGTAGAGGTTTCTTTAGACAAACGAGGCGCTAATGCTTCGCCACCGTCTCCGAATCCTCCAAAGGAATCACCTTATGTATGCAATATGACTGTGAAAGAGGACCTTAGAAGGTATATGGCATGCTTGGTTTGTGTTGTTATGCATGTTGTTTAGTGTATAAGAGAGTTTGATGTTGTGTTTGTGTGGTAATTTTGTTAGGAGAGGGATTGGGTGGCATTTGTTGAAGGCTAGTGAAGAACTGATATCTCAGCTTAGTCCTTCGAAAGATGTATACTTGCATTGCAGGATGGTCGATGAGGCTCCTTTCAGTATGTACAGGAAAGCAGGTTACGAGGTTGTTAAGACAGATAACATTTTGGTCCTTTTGATGTTACAGCGGCGTAAGCATTTGATGCGCAAGAAGCTTCTACCGTGCAGTAGCCTTTCAGATGAGGTAGATATGGTGGGGTCTGATAGTGAGCTGACCTCCTCAGCCAATGCGTGAACACGGGTACATTGTTTTTGTGCCTTGTCTGACTTGATAACGAAAATTCAGTGTTAACTAATTCGTTATCATGTAGGAGCTACATGTGACTTGATGAAGAGCATGGGTTGATATTCCCGTTGTCTCGCTGTTTCTGTTTCAGTTCTTACTTCAAGTTTAGGTTTAAATGATCTTTATAGAGGTATGTCACACACACTCTTATCTTAATCAGATTTAGCTTTACTTGCTGTTTACTTCTTCATGCATTGGCAGTGATTATCTTTCTTGTTTATAAATGCCCTGTCCAAAACATAAATATAATGTGAAAAGAGGATAGAGAAAAAGGCTTCATCCCTGAATATATACTCATTTCTCCTCAAGCAAAACATCTATATAAAATACATTATTATACAACACAATATACAAAGATGTAAATAATGTCTCTTTAGGTATAACTTTAGCAGCTGGTATAAATAGGATTCTTTCTGTATCTTTTCTCAAGTTTCATCAGCAACCTCTCATTGCTAGAAAAATTAACGTAATCCTTATTGCTGCTTTCAAGAATGCGGTGTCTAGAGCCTTCTGAATGTAGGAATGTTCCCACCCAAACCACCCCTTGAGTTTGTGTAGATAATTAGTTGCAGTTCTTTAACACAATCCGTCACAGAGGGTCGTTCGCTGCTCTCTACTCGGATACACCGTGATGCAAGATCAGCAAACATAGCTATAGCTTCCATGTTGTATGAATTCCGAGTCAGCTCGGGATCTATAACCTTACGTAGTTTCTTTTTATCATTTAGTATACTCCTAACCTGTAATATAGAGAACAATCAGTAGTTTATTCAAGTTTCCTCGTCTGTTGAACTTAACTGTATGTCAATCTTAGAACCTAGGAGGGTCGTTTTACCTGTAGCACGAGGTTCTGCTCATTTGGGGCCTGAGTTAAGTCAACAGCTCTGCGTCCAGTAAGTAGTTCTAGCAGCACAACCCCAAATGCATAAATGTCGCTTTGTAGTGTAAGTTTACCTGTCTGTCACATCAACAATAGAAAAAATCTTATGCTAAAATCTCTCCTTGCCTATGGGTTCTGATATGTGATGGGGATTTATGTTCCTTTTCCTAACATTTTCATGTATTTATTTGCTATTATTAACATAGTTAACTAGCGTCTAGTTTACTATTTCTCTTCTCGTCTTTATGTATGGGTAGAGAAACTTGTGTGAGAATAAAGTAAGAATCAATACTGATGTATATTCTGGGTCGAAATAGCCGAATGTTCCTAGAACTCTAGCTGTCACACAAGTTTCCTTTCCTTCAGGCATCAACTTTGCTAGTCCAAAGTCTGATATCTGCAAGGATTACACTCACGTCTTAGTTTTCATGTATGATTGATATAGTTTCTGCATAAGCCAACCACATATATTTATACTTTGTAAATCACCTTTGCGTTATAATCAGAGTCTAGTAGAACGTTGGTGGATTTGAAATCTCTGTGAACAATTGGAATCCCAACAGAAGAACTTGAATGTAGATACGCGAGTCCATTCGCTGCTCCTAGTGCAATTCTAAGCCTTACTGGCCAGTTTATTTTCGCTTCTTTTATTCCTGTGATAAGGCGTAGTTTATTAGCCTATTGCCCTTTAATGTACAGACCTGAGATTCTTATTTCATTGACTTACCACTCAAATGATCTTGCAGGTTTCCGTTTTGCATATATTCATATACTAGGAACCGGTGTATTCCATCTGCACAATAGCCAATCAAACATACAAGATTTGGATGGTCGAGTCTGCTCAAGATATCCACCTCCACACGAAATTCTCTTTCTCCGTCAGCCTTTTTAAACGTAGGTAAATCCATCTTCTTGATTGCAACAACCTTCACTTAGAAAAGCATCAAGATAATATTTATACTCTTCTAATAGATTCATCGTCATAGAAAATGTATATAAGTACATTACAAAGGATGTGAATCATATAAATGAATGCGGTGTATAGTTGATACCTCTCCTGTTTTAAGGGTGCCTTTGTAAACTCGGCCAAAGCCTCCTTTCCCGAGTAGATTCTCATCGCTGAAGGAACTTGTGGCCTCCTCCATCTCCTTGAGGGTATATACTGACGACCCGAATCTTCGTTTCCTTGGTTGAGACGCGTGATCTTCGATCTGCCAGCACTCTGCTGTTCTATAGACCCCTGAGAATATAAGGATAAGTTAAAACAGTTTGATTCAGAAGTAGTAAGGTAGAGAAACAAAATGAAACGGTAACATACTTTTATGCCATCTGGAGAAGATGATGGAGAAAAGGAACGTACATGGATCTGTATCATAGGATTTGCTTCTCCTTCTCTTGTTCCAAGCGGTAACAAGTGAAAAATGCATAGCTTTAGCCTTGAGAGACTGTTTTCTAAAACTAAGAGAAGCAGCTTCTTGTGATGAATTTCCTATAGTTAGTTTTCTAAAGAAACGGAGAAGATTGTTGTGGTTAAAGATAAGAGAGAGAGAGAGATAAGAGGAGTGCGTGCATGAAGTTTATTTAAAATCTTTTAAATTGATGTTTTGAGGGGTTAGATTTATGAAATACTCAACAGCATTATTTCAACTACCGAAGCTCTAGAGAGAGAGAGAGAGAGAGAGAGAAAAGAAAGAAAGAGACGGTATAGCTAAAGAATACGTAGGAGGATTACATGTACGTTAAGCAAAAGAAAAACAACAAAACAAAGAGTATCTTGAGAAAGACTTGTAACTTTGTTCTGTTTCTTAATCTCTTTGAGGTTAGATTCTCAGGTTTGGTTCTTTTGTCTGAATATACGTATCTTCTACTAATATATATATATATAGAGAGAGAGATGTGAAGCTGCTTTCAAAGTGTTTCCTTCCACTTTTCGTTTTATATATTTTTAAACTATATATCAATTAATCATATCAATGTTGTTTTCATTTGTCCGTTGAGAGATAGAGATGCATATAGTAGAGTTTTAAAAGAACATATTAGTATTAGTTTTCGTAAAAGCAATCATGATTAGCTTTGTCAGATCCTGTAACTTTAACGTATCTAATCATATACCATTAAAACTTCATGATTAATCGGCTTCAAATACGTATCTATGACTCACTTTTGAAGTAGTATCTTGTATGATGTTTCTTAATAAGGCATCTTCAACCGAACTCCATATTCACCTTCATTTGTGAAAATGAAGTCAAATATGCTCCATCCGAACTCCAAATCCATCTCCAAAATGGAGATCTCCATTTTATTCTCCAAATTTGGAGATCTCCATTTTCAACTCCATTTTATGGAGATCAAGTTTTTTATTTGCAAATCAATCCTTAAACTTTTTTATTTGCAAATCAACTCCAAAATTAATTTAACCATATATTTATTTGAAACTTAAAAAAAAAATATGAACTATTATTTTACATTAAAACAAAAATATATATACAAAACTAGTTAGAAAATCAATTATTATTTTTAAATGCAATAATAACATAACTAAAGATCAAATTAAAATTCATGATATTATAACTAAAAATAAAATAAAATACAAAATGACATAACTAAGATAAAACTAAAATACAAAATAAGATAACTAAATATAAAATTAAAATACATAACAAACATTCAAATTTAAAAAGAACATCATACATAACAAACATTCATATTTACTCGACATAGAAAAATTAGGGATAAAGAAGCTCATTTTGGACTTCGTAATGCTTTAATTGATCATTTGTGGAATAAATATTCTATGGGTATTTAAAAAATGTATTAATTTATTTCTATTTTATGTTTTTATTTATGTCTAATAATGTATTATTTTTTCTATAATAAATTTTTAGTTATGAAATAGTTAATCATTTTTATTTGTTAAAATTACATAATGGGTGAAATTTGTAAATATGAAAACTTAAAAGGATAAATTTGATATTAGTAAAAAGTAGAAAGAAAATGGAGATAGAAATGGAGTTTTCGGTTGGAGGAAAAATGAAGAAAAAAATGGAGTTTTCGGTTGGAGATGGTCTAATAGGAATAGAAGACAACATGCTCTTTTCTTAATTAACAAAAAAAAAAACACACACATAGGCTTTGGTGGTGAAGTTGGGCCTCCACCTTTCGGCCCATTAAGTTGTCACTGAGCTTCGTTCAAAAATGGCAATAATGAACTATTATTGTGTATTGTTTCCTTTCATTAATTTATTAACAAAAACAGCTAAACATATACTAGTACAAGAGAAAAAATTAGAAGCCATAAACAGATTCGGTAAGCTATTCTCTAGATTCTTCGAAAATGCTAGCTACTAGATCCACGAATAGAGCATTGGGCTCAACACCAATTGCTATTTCCAAGTAAAACACACAAGTGGTAGTTAACCTAATAAGAAACCTATGCTTAATAATCAGTTTAATTAAAACCTTTATTTCCCCCTCTCAGCATTAATGATTAAACCGATTGCTAAAAAAAGTTTAGCCATTCCAATGAAAACAAAGCATAAATTGGAGGGTTTATGATCAAATCCAAGAATAGAGAGACACTCAAAAGTAAATGTTGTCTTTGTTCTTCTTCTTCATCACTTTTTGAGTGAAAAAAAATCAATAAAAACAAAAATATCACAAATGATTCATAATTTGATCCAAATCTCACCTTCTCCTTCTCCTTCTTCTATTACAGTAAATCAATCAAGCCCTTCATCTTCCGGTAATAACCAAATAAGCCCAATCGTGTTATTCATCATTGTTCTCGTCTCCGTTGTCTTCTTCATATGCAGCATTCTACACTTATCCTTGAGATACTATTTCAACAAGAAAAGATCCAACCTTTCCTCCTCCGCCGCAGATTCCGATCAAAACCCAGAACTCTCCGACTCCGATGCTTACCGTAGACAGCTTCAACAGCTCTTCCACCTCCACGATTCGGGTCTAGACCAAGCTTTCATCGATGCCCTTCCCGTCTTTCTCTACAGAGAGATCAAAGGCTCTAAAGAGCCGTTCGATTGCGCCGTCTGTCTCTGCGAATTCTCCGAAGACGATAAGCTCAGGTTGCTTCCGATCTGTAGCCACGCTTTCCACATCGACTGTATCGACACGTGGCTCCTCTCGAACTCGACTTGCCCTCTTTGCAGAGGTACCCTTTACCCTCTAGATCACCAATTCGAGAACCCAAGTTTCAATTTCGGATTTTTCGCCGCCGCCGGAGGAGGAGGAGAAGATGGAGATAGGATTTCTCCGTCGCAGAAACCGGCGGCGGCGGAGAGTGATATCATGAGTGGGAAGAGAGTGTTCTCTGTGAGGCTTGGCAAGTTTAAGAGCAGCAATAACAATATTGAAGGAGGAGGAAGAGGAGGAGAGACAAGTGGTGGTTGTGTTAGTGTGAACAAGAATATAGACAACAGAAGATGTTTCTCAATGGGGTCTTATCAGTACATAGTGGCTGAATCAGATCTTGTGGTGGCTTTGTGTCCTAATCTGAAGAATTTGAAAGAAGGAGGAGGAGAGAGTAGTAGTAGTAGTAGTAATGTTGAAGGGAAGAAGATTAACATGAGAAGTAAAGGAGAGAGCTTCTCTGTTTCCAAGATCTGGCAATGGTCTAATAAAAGATCAAAGTTTGCTTCAAATCAATCACAAACCAATTTGGTAGGTTCTTCTTCTTCTTCTTCTGTTGCTTATGGTTGTTCTGCATCTGGTAGTATTGTTGATTCTGGATTATCATTTAATGGGAGGAGATTTCAAGGTCCATGAGTAGGTAGAGATCAAAAGGGGTTATAGCTAAACTTTCTGCCATTTGTTTGATTAAATCATTGATTTTGAGTTTTTTGGAGTTGGTTTTGTTTTAACAGAATACGTGTAGTGTTTTGGTGGTTTATGTAGCTGAATCTCTTTAGGGGAATAAGCTTTGTTCTCTCATTATGTTATATGAATATGGGATGTGTTTTTGTTAATCCCAAGTTCTAATCAAGTTCTTGAACAGTCACAAGTTTTGAGAAACCTTGATCTGACCTGATAATTGACAACATTTGATAATTGTTAACACATCTGTGCGCGTAACATTCGTTTCGTGTAGTCCCAAAACTTTTCAAAAATGTACTAAAATGAAATTATATACTCCCAGAAGTCAAATATTGGTGGGGCATTAGGCGTTAAAAGTGTATCCAAAAATGGGACGGAATCATTGTTGGTAAAGGGGTAAGTAATGATGACTCGTAATTTGTTATCATTTGCTCCAAAAGAGCATTCAAGAAAGAGTAGGTCCAAATTTGACTTCATACTAATTACGTCACTATGAATCATAGTCTACGAAACAAGAGATATGTTTTTCATCAAGACTAATGTGTATATACCAAAAGGAAAAGTAAGACATGATCCAAAAATCCAAAATTATTGTAACTAGAGAATACATGATGAGTTATATATGAATCACATCTCTTTACTGCTCTTTACTGCTCACAAGATTAGTCAGTTCTCCATTTAAATACAAACCCACCATAGAGACTCAAAAGTTAGTTCTATACAAAGAGATGGGATTCTAAAAAAAAACACAACAGTGAGGAGAAGTGGAAGAAAAATAACATCCCCAAGCTTGAAAACAAAAACAAAAAAAACACAGAGACAAGTCTCACGTTAAACTTCATATACACAAGCCCAAACCCACTCCTTTCCAAGTTAGGACATAAGTTGGTTTTGGTTACTTACACTTGTTCATAATCATTTTGTTGTCAGATGATGCTCTCAAACGCTACGTGTGTGTGCGCTGAAGATTCTTGTTGATACTCAGTCTTCGAGATGCTCGATGCAGCTGCTAACCCTCCTAAGAGATTCAATACATCAGAGACATCGTCTAAGAAGTATTTGGCTTTGCTCGGTTTTCTTCCTACAGTGCAGGCAAAGATCTCTGGCGGCGTTGGGAGGTCTGAGTTTGTCACTGTTCTCAATATGCTCTCGAACATGTCCTCGTCTGATCTGTCGTCTCCTATACACATCACCATGTCAGGTGGGTTTCCATCTTCTACCATTCGGTGTATTACCTTTTCCACGGCCAGGCCTTTGCTTACTCCCTGCATCAATCACATAAGAATAGGTATGAGGCTTTTGCATTTGATTATTCACAAGATGTTAACCGATTCTCGCAAGCAAGTACTTGTTAGCTTTCAAGAAAAGGATTGAAATGAATCTCTTTACTTACTTGTGGTTTGACCTCTACTATGTGTTGGCCTCTCTTAACGACAACGGGCTCATTTGCGAGTACGCTTTCTAGATGATCCAGAAGCTCTTTTGCTTGGCAGGATCCAAAGTCTGGATCTGCGTCTTGATGATGCCAAACTAAAGCACTCTCTTTGAACTCTATAGTGGAACCATCAGTTGCCTCCGTGTATGATCTCATTACCGGCTCTACCATTGTCTTCCATTCCACATCAGTTGAGGAGTAACAAGTCTCCCACTCTCTTTTGCTACTCCACCTGAATCCAAATATTAAATGGTCTTAGTTTGTTCAAAATCTTGTTGGAAACCTTAACTGATATAAACAATTTATGTTAAAGCTTGAGCGTTTATTCCTCATGAAGTATCCATGTTCGGCCGCTATTCCAAGGTTTTCACATGGAGATAACCAGTCACCCAGAGACTCCCATCCTCTTCCACTGACAACAAAAACGGTGTTTCTAGGATCTCCACACAGAGATTTCAGAACAGAGAGGACTTCGACGTTAGGGGTTTTGATAATGGAGCTCTCGGGAACAAGAGTGCCATCATAATCCAAAAATATTGCCCTTCTCTTTGTATTTCTGTACGTTGAGACAATGTGATCGATAGATAGCTTCCTAAAACTAGGAGACAGCGACAACACTCTGAAACTGAGGCCAAAACCAATACCCCAACAACGCTTATTATAATGATCCTGGCATGCCCTCTCCAGATCTTGCATGAAGCTCTTTGCCCAATAACCCACGTCATGAGTACTAACATAGTGATAGTGTTTCTCGTGCCTTAATTGCTTTTCAGTCTCACTCATTTTGAGGGCTAAGTTAACCGAATCTGCAACAGCATCCACATCCCATGGGTTCACCCTGATTGCGCCACTCAAAGAAGGTGAACAACCGGTAAACTCAGAGACCACAAGCATGCTTGTGCGTGGTGAATCATGGCTAATGCCCATGGCCTTATCCATACTTGGAGCCCCTTGTCTGCAAATGATATATTTATATGGAACTAAGTTCATGCCATCTCGTACTGCATTCACCAGGCAGCAGTCTGCCATAGCATAGTAGGCAGTCTTCTCATAACGAGGGACAAAACGATCAATCAAGATAACTGGCTGATATCCAACAGAGCCATATCGCTCATTGATCCTTTTTGCAACTACGTATGTCTCCCTCTTTGCTTCTTCCACGTTCTTACCCGAGGCCCGAGCTGGGTTCATTATCTGAATCAGAACAACTTTTCCTCGCAAATGCCAATAAGTCTCAAAGAGATGTTCCATAGCTATAAGTTTGAGGCTTATGCCTTTAAAGATGTCCATGTCATCGATACCGAGAATCATCTTCTTCCCATTAAACTGTTCTTGAATCTCTTTCATTTTCGCTACAGTCGAGGGGAGATTCAAAACAGATTCCAGCCTACCCATATGGATGCCAACAGGGAGAATCTTAATAAACACCGTTCGACCAAAGTAATCAAGCCCGATATGCCCACGCTTAGATTCATAATCAAGGCCAAGCATTCTACTGCAGCACGACAAAAAATGTCGTGCATAATCAAACGTATGGAAACCAATGAGATCGCAATTCAACAATCCTCTAAGAAGGTCATCCCGGACTGGCAAAGTTCGGTAGATTTCTGATGAAGGAAATGGACTGTGAAGGAAAAACCCGAGCTTGACTCTGTTGAACCGTTTCCTCAAGAATGTAGGAAGAATCATCAGGTGGTAATCTTGAATCCAGACATAGTCTTCCTCAGGGCTAATGACTTCCATAACCCTGTCCGAAAATATCTTGTTTGCAGAAACATAAGCTTGCCATAGCCGCCTGTCGAAACGGTCACCGTGATCAGGGAACATAGGAAGCATATAGTGGAAGAGAGGCCACAAGTGGTGTTTACAGAAACCAAAGTAGAACTTTTCTTGCATCTCACGTGGCAGAAACGTTGGAACGCAATCGAAATCAACAAGAAGCCTTTGAGAAACCGCTTCTTGTTCGGTCGTATCGATATCGACATTGAGAGATCCGATATAAACGAAATCTGTATCGGAAGAAAACCCATCTCTGAGTTGCAAGAGGAGAGAATCTTCGTCCCATGTAAAACACCAATGTCCAGTTTCTGCATCTCTCTTAGCTTGCAGAGGCAACATGTTAGCCACTATAATCTTCCTCTCGTGAGAGATTTTGTTGGAGGAACTAACATCAAAAGATACATCAACGTAGCCAAGAACATTCATGACACACGGAGGACAAGCTTTTTTGAGTCCCGAGACGATTCAATGAATGTTAAATCGATTCTGAAGCTAAATCAAGCACAAAATTGGGTTTCCTCGTCGCGAAACGAAAACCCAGAACAGCTTAATAACAAAACAAGCTAAAATCTAAACGAGATCAAAAGCGATTAAACTTCTTCTTCGTGGAAACGATGAACAAACAAACAAAGAAAAAGCTTCATGAAATAGAAACTACTGAGAAAGATCGAAGAAACTCTTTGCTACAGAGACGGATAGAGAGAGAACATCGAGAGACAGGAGAGATACAAAAAAATGGAAAGAAAAAAACAGATACAATTAAAGTATATACACGTTTTATGGCTTTGATGAGAAAGACATTATTGCCCTTAAGCCTCTTTATCATCAATATTCAATACAATAGTGTTGGTAGATGATGAGTGGATAATGTGGTGAACCATTTTTTTTTTCTTTTTTAGGCTGAAACAAATAATGAAATAGTATCCTTAATACAATCCAAAAATTATTGCCATTTAAATGATTAAAACGATTATGAGATATTTTGCAAACATATTGTCTAGGTCGTGTATTGATTGGTAAGGGTCCACTTCCATATCTTTTTTGGTTGGCCTTTTCAGAAAATTGAATTATCGTTTTTGAGTTTTTATCCAAATTGAACCATGCAAAGCTTAAATTTAAGTAGTTTCGGTAAATATGACTTCAAAAGCTAGCATAATGCCAAATAATAAGATCATTTGATTAGTATTATTGCTTTGATAAGAAGGATTAGATCTAAAAAAAAGACAAAATAGAACAAATATCATTGGGAGTGCGACATTCGTTAAAATAATTTTATAAGAACAAGTCTTTATTAGGTGTTAAATCTTGACCATGTAAGCACAAAGTTTTTGTATTACTGATAAATAATTAGTACTTAACAGATATTAAAGGGATCCATACGAGTGGCACCGTGGGGATGGCCTATCAAATCTCCCAAGGGACAAAGCAAAATTCAAATGCCACTAAGAATATACTAACCATATGTTAAAGTAAACTACATTAACACCCTCGTCGCAGGTCCGGCCAAAAAAATTTGTGTCCCTAGGGCCACAAAAAATTTAATCATAATATAATTGTGTTTGGATTCCATAATAAATAAATAAATAAAATTAGTCTCTATAATAATATTTTTATAAAAATATTGGGCCTTTATATTAAGAAAATTTGAGATTTTTCGTTTGGGCACAGGGGCAATGACACCTATGCCCCACCCTCATAGGCCTGCCTCGTAGTTGTTAAAATGTATTATGGTTTATATCTAAGCTGCATTTTAATTTGAGATATTATTTTGAAATGTCTTTAGAAAAAAAAAACTTTTCTAGTTGCCATTTAAAAATGATTTTTTGGGAAATGTTTTATTTTGAGGAATTCACAAAACTGCACCCTTTCAATTCATCTTTCACAAAACTATACATAATTTATTTTTTTCATATATTTACCCTCTTTTAAAATTTTAAAAGCTTAATTTACTCTTTAAAAAATTATCCAAATTAAAATCTTTTTATTTGGGTTCGCTAATTAGTGTTTAAGGTATAATAGTAAAAAGTTATGATTGTGTGGATAGAGTTTATTTGGATTTAATTTTGAGGGTTTATGAGTAATTTTGTAAAATATTTTTGAAATAATATAATTTTGTGAAATATAATTCAAATGTTGTAGTTAGAGCATGTTTATCAAGAAATATTAATTATAGAGTGTTTGTGTATTATTTTGATGCTTAAAAATAAAAAATTAATATAATTGTGTATTTGTATAAAATGGAAGATTAAAATGGATAAGAACTCTACAAAAAAGAAGTTTAAAATGCTTCTTTAAACATTTTTCATTAAATAATGCTTATTAATAATACCTGTTTTGATTTAATTTAATATTCAAATACACAAAAAAATACACAAACACTTTACAAAAATACTATAAACACCTTTGGTAAACATGGTATTAGCACCTCTCCCTTTTGTTTTAGCGGCAACCGAGAAAATTTATACTAAATTTAGCTTTTTTCCTCTTCCACTTGATAGGGGTCAAGCGCGTGGGCGCAGTGACACGTGTAAACCAGGGATGTATCGTCCGGACATTTGTTTTTTGATTTATCTAAACTTTTGTAAAGAGAAAGCACGTGGGCGATGAATGGGGCCTACATAGTTTGCTGTAACAAACGAATGGTAATTCGACACGTCGTCAAACACAGTTCTAGATGCTTTGATATGTTGTGGGGCCAGAACAACTTATTTTGGTTCAGAATGTTTCCAAGAATGGATAAGTCTTTAAGACCATCTCAAACGGATAAACCCACAAAAATTATTAACTATTGGTTTAAAATAAAATAAAAAAATAAAAAATAAAAACGAATTAATCATGGACCGCCATGTATGCATGAATAGTTAAGATCTGAATCTTAAATAAGAAATATAAAATTCAGATGTTAACTATTTAGGTGAGCTCCACGTGCTAAGATCCCGTTAAGAAACGCCTTTAGATTTGCTCTAATGGATGCTATTATATAGAAATAGCTATTCCATATCCGTCTATTAAGTTTAGACAATGAGATATTGACACGTTGCGTGATGAGTTTGAACAAGATCATTAAAAATGACGTGTCATTAAAAATGAAGTCGCATTAAAGAGCTAAAGAAAGCTCCTGAAAAAACAGATCATTCACTATTTCTGAGTTTTCTTCAGATTTCGTCTGCGAGATTTTGGAAGATGACTAGGGTTTACGTAGGGAATCTGGACCCGCGTGTCGACGAAAGGGAGCTCGAAGACGAATTCAAAATCTTCGGTGTTGTTCGCAGTGTATGGGTAGCCCGTAGGCCACCAGGCTACGCTTTCCTCGATTTCGACGACGAGAGAGATGCTTTGGATGCGATCAGGGCATTGGATGGTTAGTCTTCTTCCTCTATTTTGAATGTCTGTGCCTGTATCCATTGTTGTCTTTTTAGACTCTCCATGTTTAGTTGCATCTATGGGCTAATTTTTAGGTTTTACTTGTTTGATTGGTTTTTGCAAAATTGGGACTAATATTGGTACTTCAGGGAAGAATGGGTGGCGTGTGGAGATTTCTCATAAAGATAGAGGAGGTCGTGGAGGAGGCGGTGGCGGTGGCCGTCGTGGCGGTGTTGAGGACTCCAAGTGCTATGAGTGTGGTGAGTCTGGACATTTCGCTAGGGAGTGTCGTCGAGGTAGAGGAAGCTACGGTAGGCGTAGAAGCCCTAGCCCTTGTCGTCGTAGCAGTCCAAGCTATGGATATCCACGCAGGTGAGTTCAACTAATTTCGCCTTTTAGGCGTTTATGGATACATTTGTTTGTTTATTGGGGATACGTTTTTGTTCAGGAGTATCAGTCCTCGGGGAAGAAGATCTCCTCCAAGGCGTCGCAGTGTAACTCCACCTCGACGTGGACGAAGCTATAGCAGATCACCACCGTATCGTGCTCTACGTCGTGATTCTCCTCGCCGCAGGGTCTCGCCTTATGGAAGACGTTCTCCATATGCTAATGGGTAAGTTTGCAGTTTCCTCGATATGCAAACTGGTCTAAATGTCAATAACATGTTTAAGTGTTTTATATTCTCTTTCTCTCTCTAGGCTCTATTCATCGAACTAGACTTGTTACAGAATATGAACTCTGATTAACAATATTCTCAACTCTAGACTCCAAGACCAACAACAGCCTATAGAATTTGCCCAAAACATTCTTGTGAAAATCCCTCTATAGTTAGTTAGTCTGAGCAGACACAGTAGCTACATCTCTGCCAAGTAAAGTCTTATGCTACTTAGAGAACATCAGAATGTGGGATATAATAAATGCTTGAGGATTTCTACATCCATTCGTATTTGTTTGATTTACTTGTTATTTGTCGGTAACTTATATTCTCTGCACTTGTTTCTAGGGTGTGAAACAGGACGCTGAAGAGAAAAGGAGCTTTGTTTTAGGATATATCTGCAATGCTATAAGTTTCTTCTAGGATTGGTTGTTGAATATGCACGTTTAGTGATGTAGTGGCGTTTTAATAGAAACTCGGTTTTGAAACTCATCTTCAAGCTGTTGTTCAACGGCTGTCTGAATTTGTTCTCGTTATCATGGACTATTGTAGAACGCGTTGGCTTGCTGTCTTCATTCAGCGTGCTTGAATCCCAAGGTCGTTTTCATACTTTCTATGATGACCATATTACTTATATCATCTTTCAGAGTGTGATTGCGCTTTTCTTATTGCCTAATCATTGTGATGTATCTAAAAGGTTCCACTTTTTTTTCTCTTTTGTATCCTTGTGAGGTATGGTCTCTTCGCAGCTGCGCTGCATCTTACTCTCACACAACTTACCTTTGTCACGAATCTGCAATCATTCATCCCCTCGACCATCTTCTGCTAGATTTGCTTTTTGTTAGCTACTCTTTGTGACTTTTTAGATTGCCATGTTCTTTACTCATCACCCTTACCATGATCTGCAACCAAGCTGTTTCTTCAACTTGCCCCCTTCATCTACCTAGCTCTCGGCTGCGTTATGGCCAATGGCTTTACCAGACACTCAACTTGGGCTCTCTCCTCACTTTTGGTCATCTATGTCACACATGCTTACAATGAACCCTTTTGTGTATGCTTCTTTTTGGTGATTCTTGTGAAAGATGTTAGTTGAGTTGAGTCTTATGTGCTCTTGATTCAGTATCATCCATACTCACCAACCGTCTCTTCTTATCCTTGCGAATCATCATTAATGTGTCTTGTCTACAGGACTTGTGGACTTTTAGTCCTAAGTCAATGTTAACATTAAAGTCAACGTCAGTGAAGAATGACCCATCCATTAATGGACGACCAATTATGTTTTTGCTACACAAAAAGAAGTCCTGCAACTTCTGGTTTGTTTTGAGAGAGAGAGAGAGTACACAAGATGGAGATGAAGATGGAAGAGAATCTTGGGTTCATCAACATACTCAGACGAGCAACGAAGCTACTATGCGGTAACATAAACCTCGCTCTCTTCCTCTTCCTGTGTTCTCTCCCTCTCTTTAGTTTCTTGATCTTCTTCGAGCTCTACCTCCAAACCACAGTTTCATTTGCTGCTCAATACCTCTCTCACCAGTTGAAGCATGGGAATAACTACAACGATCCTCAAGATAATGTTTTCTCCAACAAGAATCTTATTGCTTTGCTTATTCAGACATTTCTCCTCTACTTGTTCCCATACAGCCTTGTAGATCTCCTTGCCACCACCACAATAGTCTCTGCATCTTCAGTTGCTTACACAACCGAGGAGGGACCGTTACGGTTCGGTCAGATGGTTAAGAGATCTATCAAAATATGTAAAAGAAGAGTGTCAGGTTGTCTGATCACTTCTCTCTATGTCCTCCTCTTGTCAACTTCTGTTTTCTCTGGCTTCTTATTTGCAGCGACAAACTATATGTACATGCTTTATGTGACCGGAATAGGCGACTCATACTACAGTTCTATGATCATGGCAGAAGATGGTAACATCTATTTGGAAACCAGAAGCTTCTTCTATAACCCAGAAAGGTTGTTGTTTGATGCTGTGATGGCTCTGTTTCACGGGGCTATCTTTGTAGTTTTGTTAGCCAAGTTCAGCAAGTGGAGTGCGGGATGGAACATGGGTTTGGTTGTTTCGGTGTTAGAAGAAGGAGAAGAAAGTCAAGGCATCTATGGAACCGAGGCTTTGTCTCTCTCTGCTCACTACGGAAGAGGACACGAGAAGCCCGGTTTCTTGGTTATGCTTGTGTTCTTGGTTTTCGCTCTTGCGATAAGGATGCCGTGTTTATGCTTCAAATGCAGCGAGAATTCGCATGCGTATGGACTCTTGTACGCGAGTCTCTATGTGGGTTTAGTCTGTGTAGGGAATGTGGTAAAATGGGTAGCTTGTGTAGTGTGGTACTATGATTGTAGAACCAGAGTTTTGGAGAAGAAGGGTGATGTAGAGATTGGATCAAAAGCCAATGCTCTTGCTACTATGTGATGTGTAATGATATTATGCTAAATTAAAGACATGGTCAAATGCAGTTGTTGCAGTGTAACAGAAACATGTTTTGAAACAACAGAATATTCTAAAATTTATAAAATGCTTTTTATTTTGATAAATTCAACCATCATATCTAGATTTGTTCCTTTCTTTCCCTTTTCAATTGGCTTTAGACTCAATCACCTTCTTGGCGAAAGAAGGCAAACAGAACGCGGCTGAATGAATCTGTAACCGAAGAACAAGAACGTGTTAAAAGGATTCGATTACCTAGACGCATGATATGGTATATATGAAAAAGTTTGTTTTCTTTTGCTTACCTCGGCGTTGTAAAACTTCAAGGGTGCATTTGATTTGCTGGACTTCTCATCAATTGGGTTCACTGGATGTTTGAAGTCAACATCAGGCCCCTCGGTTGAACAGAGCATAAATCCAATAACCCCACTGCACAAAAAAGAGTGAAACAATACACATTCAGGTTAAATTTATAACCACAAAAAAAATGCGAGATCGAATGTTGAAGCTTATTTAACATGCCTAGGGTATGTTGGAACGCTGGTCCACGCGTAGTTCACAGAACCCTTGAAGATCTCACGGCAATTGGAAACAATGTCTTCGATGATGTCCATGTGAAGCCACAAGCTTTCAGCCTGAGTGCAAACGACTCCACCAGGACGAAGAGCTCTAGCCACAGACTGGAAGAAGGGTTTCTCAAACAGCTCCTTTGCAGGGCCTGACACACACACCAAGACATGTATTGAAAGTGTACAGGATAATATATACTGCTAGCAACAAATCTGATGTTAGTGGTAGTTAAATTACCGATTGGATCTGATGAGTCAACAATAACTGCGTCGTATGATCCTTCAGCAGCATTCTTCAAGAAAGCAACACCTGCAATGATAAGCCACAACTAATCAAATTGAAAGAACTGGATTCAGAAAGTGCAACATTTGTTCAACATAGCTACATAGTGTGTAAGAAAGAGAAATAAAGACGGCAGTGTTGTACCATCTCCAATGACGAGATTAACACGAGGATCTTCATATCCAATTGCTACATCAGGGAAAAACTGCTTAGACACCTGAAGATTCCCAGTAGATGGAGAGACAGATTAAAGTAAGATAAACATCTTCTAATAACAAGGCATAAATAGAAACAGAGATAAAGGAAAGGGGGAAAGTATATGACCACTCACGTCGACAACCATTTTATCAATTTCACACATGTCAATATGCTCAACAGAAGCATGACGTGCAACTTCCCGCAGGACACCTCCATCTCCTCCTCCAATGACCAATACCTATGGAAGAAGTAGAATGGCAATGATCAGATACACTCTTGCTAATAGCTTTGCTGGCTAAAAGTGAAAAAAGAGAATCATTGGGAGCAAAATCCATATTGGATGTAGGAAGCACTTTCTACATATCTACTTTTTCCTCAAACGCATCTCCAAAACCAAGCTAGAAGATAATCATTTAAGCTAGTAGAGACACTTTCTACATATACTATTATTATTCTCAACAAAGATGCCATAAGTGAACGTGGGACAATGAACCTTTTCTCACAAGAGGCCATCGAAGTTTGTACATATAAAAACAGGCAAATAAAAATGTTGATCATTCTACCTTTTTCACTAGTGGAGATTCCTATCACCACTCAGGAGTATAATCATTCATCTCATCTCAATTAGTTTCTAACATAACACATCTTATAAAGGAAGTCTTATTGACTCTATATTTCTCCATAAGCAATGATTAAGTGATCCTACTTTAGCTTAATAACATCTCATTACACCCCAAAGCAATAGACTTTAATAACCTAAAGTAACACACACACACACACACGCAAATAGGCTCTTGTAATGAGTTATTTGACATTAGTGAAAACGATATTACCTTCTTTGGGTTAGAGATAGAACACAATGGAAGATGAGTGATCATTTCTTGATAAGCACATTCATCTCTCTCGGTAAGCTGAATAACTCCATCCAATACCAAAACCTTCCCATAAGTCGCAGACTAATAGAAACAATCAAGAAGAAAGCTCATAAGGACACAACAGAGAGATGATGAAAACGTAGCAAATAGATTCATTTGTTATGTTGTTGTTACCTGGAAGACAATGACATCTTGAAAATCAGATTTTCCTTGAAACAAAACTTTCTCAACTTTCAAAGAGTGTGCCTCTCCTGCAATCTCAGATAATCGAAGAGAGTGTAAATACAAGAGACTAAGATAAGGAGGATATCAATAAGCAAACGAGAATCAAAGAACCTGGCCACATGGGACTCATCTCGGAGAACCACCCAGGAATCACGGAGGAGAAACAAGCTGGCTCTTTCTTCTCATCTCCGTTTGCTGCTGGAGGAGCAGATTTCTCAGTATCCATCGAATCCGCGGCGGCGGCGGAGGCGGCGTTGGTGTCCTCGTCTTCTCTTGGTCTCTTCAAATCGGTGGCGGAAGCTTCTTTGGCGTCCATTGTTCAGAGAGAAGAGGAGAAGAGAGGGATTTTAGGGTTTTTGTGTGTTGTGATGTGAAGTGAAACGGAAGATATATAAATGTAGAGATTTGGGTGTATGACTGAAATAAATATTAATTCTATTTATTTATTAATTTTATTAATTGGAGAAATTATTATGTGATGATAATAGAGACGAAACAGCTTTTTGGCCTCGAATATATCGTCGTCTCCTTTTTGGCTTTTTTATTTGTCTGCCTTTTTTTTTAATTCGCATCTAATTCTCTAACTTTACCACGTTTACACCACGCGCTAACCCACTTTCCAATTTTGCACGTAACGTTCTCACGCGCCGTCAAATTAAACACCGACAGTCTCTACCAACTATATGAAAAGTCACCATCTTTTGAAAAGTGGGATGAGAAGATATTCGTTTACCAAAAATAAGAGATCATGTTTTTGAAACTTGAAAGCAAAACATAAAAACCAAAAAAAAACATTGAAAGCAAAAGATAAAAACCAAAAAAAAACATTGAAAGCAAAAAAGCAATTGGGTTTAATAAACATATTCCATTGTATTATGTTGTTAAGAATTGGACCCCTAAAAGTTTGGCCCACTAATTTTGGAGGAAGTTATATTAAGGATGTATGGTTTAAAGTTAGAAATACATTTATATAGAATACTTGTTTTTGTTATATGTTTTGAATCAGAACTATGGTGTGCAAGATCACCTTAGGATTAGAATCTAGTAATAACTTGAACAACATGTAAGTACCGAACACTAATAATGTTGTTTAAATCTTATACGTTTTTGTCCTAGTTCTGGCTATGCATTTCCATGGAACCATCTCCAACAGAAAAACCCACAAAATTTTTTAACTATTCACTGGGACCCATGAAACAGTTTGTTTAAAAAAAAATAATTAAAAAATAATTAAAAACGCATCAATCATGGGTCGCCACGTATCCAAATGGCTCATTAAATAGTTAAGATTTGGATCTTATATTTCCTATTTAAGATCTAAATCTTAACTATTTAATGGGCCTACCTGCTCAAATCTCTTTAAAAAACACCAATGGATATCTCTAAGAAAACAAATATGTATGGAGACAAAAGTTCATGATATTATTAATATGTAGGGAAACCAATACTTTTTGACAAATGATACGATTTTGTATTAATAATTAAAATGATACTATGCCATTATGCATTCCGACTAGGGCTGGACACCACTACCCGTCTTTGATTCGTTACCCGTTTTCGACCCGTTTTAAAAAAATAGTTACATGTTACCCGACCCGCGGGTAAAAGTCGGATAACGGGTATCATTTTTTTCACCTCCCGTCTCGGTACCCGTGAAACTATATGACCGGTAATTATTCGTATTAAATTATATATCTTTTATTATTAGTTAATGTGTAATTATATTTAATTCCATAACAATAGTACATTATATAGTTTTATTTTCATTAAATAATGTTTTTAAGTTTTAAAATATTGTAACTTTAGTAGTTTTGATTTTAGATAATATCGTTACACAAATATTTTAAAATTTTAAATTCTGATGTTGATAAAATGTACATTTTAAAAAAAAATCGAGTCGAATAACCCGCGAATATACAAAATTTTAAAGGATATTTGTTTATCCGGGTACCGATTTTTCACGGGTTGGATACAAATATTAAAATCAATTACCTAATCACCCGTAAGGGTCGCGTAGGGTAACCGTTACCCTAATTCTGACAGTTGAAAAAAGTATTATTAGATTATTATGTCCTGTCGAGTTTTAATTTGGCACGTTTTAGTATTTTTTTCCCACCAGTCTCACAAGTGGGAAAGGATAATATCTAATCTACTTCTTAAATTTGGATATTTCTATGTTTGTTATATAACGAAAGCATTCTCGTGTAGCCTCCTACCACATCTTTACCAAATAGTATACAAAACACACTAAAGAGACTCTCACCGTCGCAGTGTAAAAAAGAGAAGCAAAAAGCAGCAGCAGAAGAAGAAGAAGAAGAAGCTGCCATGGCTTCAAGAAGAGTTTCTTCACTGCTCTCTCGCACCTTCACGTCCTCTTCTTCTTCTCTTTTCTTTCTTCGAGGTATGCTTTTATCTGATATACGAATTTACGATCCATTTCGTTACGATCTAGAATCGAAATCGTGCTTCTGTCGATTTTTCCCCTTATTCTCGTTATCTGAATCGAAATCGAATCGATTTTCCAGGCCAAAACCCTAACACGAACAGTATAATAGCTCGTAGATTTAGCAACGTCGCTGCTGCTCTCGAAGACACGATTACTCCACCTGTGAAAGTCGAGCACACGAAGCTCCTAATCAATGGAAACTTCGTTGATTCAGCTTCAGGTTAGGTTTTATATCGAACCTGGCCTGATTATGTTTTGCTTTGAATGATGATAATAACTTTTTTTGTCTATTACAGGAAAGACTTTCCCCACTTTGGATCCAAGAACTGGAGAAGTGATAGCTCAAGTATCTGAAGGCGATGTAGAAGACGTGAACCGTGCGGTTTTAGCCGCACGGAAGGCCTTTGATGAAGGTCCATGGCCTAGAATGACTGCTTATGTAAAAAAAAACAAGTTTTACTTTTGTGACTATTTACTTACTGTTTGTTAGATAGCAGCGTATATGTTATGCTGATTTTCTAAGCTTGGTTTAACTTTGTTTAGGAGAGATCAAGGATACTGTTTCGTTTCGCTGACTTGATCGAGAAGCACAACGACGAGATTGCGGCTCTTGAGACTTGGGATAATGGGAAACCTTTTGAGCAGTCTGCTAAAATCGAAATTCCTATGGTTGCTAGGGTGTTCCGGTACTATGCTGGTGAGTTTAAAAACCATTGATGTAAATTTGTGTATACCTTGTGATTTTACTGATGCATGTCTTTGTGGTTTTGTTCTTGGATGAGTTTCTCAGGTTGGGCAGACAAGATCCATGGATTGACGGTTCCAGGAGATGGTTCGCACCATGTGCAGACACTCCATGAGCCCATAGGTGTAGCTGGACAGATCATCCCGTGGAACTTCCCACTTGTAATGCTTTCTTGGAAACTTGGACCAGCTTTAGCTTGTGGAAACACCGTTGTACTCAAGACTGCTGAGCAAACGCCTCTATCTGCTCTGCTTGTTGGAAGACTACTTCACGAGGTTACCATGTACTCTTGCTATGCTTTCACTTGTCCACTTGAACAAAGTGTACCTTATATTTTGCTCAAGTATCTGATTTTTATGACAGGCTGGACTTCCCAAAGGAGTTGTAAATATAATTTCTGGGTTTGGTCCTACAGCTGGTGCAGCCATAGCTAGTCACATGGACGTTGATAAGGTTTAAAAGGAAAACCTTGAAAACTTACTTTGTTTCAAGCATTCTGCTGTTGTTATTTTATCTTGTTCTTTCCTAGATGTACCAGTTCTCTAACATTTTGTGGCAGAGAAGCTATCAATAGTTCAAAAGATCCGCCTTTTAAAGAGTTTCTGATATATCCTTTGCATACTATAGGTTGCTTTCACAGGATCTACTGATGTCGGGAAGATTGTTCTTGAGTTAGCTTCGAAAAGCAATCTTAAGGCAGTGACTCTTGAGCTTGGAGGGAAGTCACCATTCATTGTATGTGAAGATGCTGATGTGGACCAGGCCGTTGAGCTTGCTCATTTTGCTTTGTTCTTTAACCAGGTAATATCACTCGGAAAAAACCCTCCTATACTTGCTTTTTATGGATACCATGAATCTACTATCTTAAAACACCAGTCCCTGACTGATTGATGACCTGTTCTGGATAATTTGCAGGGACAATGCTGCTGTGCTGGCTCGCGTACATTTGTACATGAACGTGTGTATGATGAATTTGTCGAGAAAGCTAAAGCTCGTGCCATAAATCGCACTGTGGGCGACCCATTCAAGTCGGGTATTGAGCAAGGTCCTCAGGTAGAATTCTTACATGATGAAACCATAACCAATTCTAATTTCTCAGTGAAAGACAAAAACAACTTCGCGGAGTTCCTTACTTGTTTTATAAACAAACAGGTAGACTCAGACCATTTCCAGAAAATCCTGAAGTACATTAAACATGGAGTTGAAAGTGGAGCCACCTTAGAAGCTGGAGGTGACCGGCTTGGTTCCAAGGGTTACTACATTCAACCCACTGTCTTCTCCGACGTGAAGGTAAGTAAACAGAATATATCCTCTAGACAACCCAGTTATTGTAACAATATCTTACTATAATAGATTTATATGGGCGGTATTGAACTTTGCAGGACGATATGCTCATAGCAAAAGACGAGATTTTTGGGCCGGTTCAGACCATACTAAAATTCAAGTACAAATCTAACCTCAAACCAAATATTTCCTCTTTGTTTACATGTTCTGGTTACACATTACTAATAGCCATTGATGTTTCGTAAGGAATCTGGATGAGGTGATTGCGAGGGCTAACAACTCGAAGTACGGGTTAGCTGCAGGAGTGTTCACACATAACCTGGACACAGCGAATAGGCTGATGCGAGCGCTAAAGGTTGGGAGCGTTTGGATAAATTGTTTCGACGTATTTGATGCTACAATACCATTTGGAGGGTATAAGATGAGTGGCATTGGAAGAGAGAAAGGCATATACAGTCTCAGCAATTACTTGCAAGTTAAAGCTGTTGTCACTTCCCTCAAGAACCCGGCTTGGCTCTAAACCAAACCAGGTATCTACTATCCCTTCATAAGCTCGACTTATGCTTGTATCTCTATTGTGAAAGTAATTATATGCAAAACATAAGGCTATTTGAGAATGTGTAACCTATAGAACATGTCTAAGTCATAAATGTATTTTTTTTACCTATAAGAATCTGCATTTTCAAAACGAGGCAGAAAGAGAAAACAGAGCAATATTATAGCACAGAAGCCTTAACAATTCTGATGACATTGCAAAACAAAAGGTATAATATAGTCATAACAAACAAAACAACTTCATTAAGTTCCATAAGCTTTGTGCAGGATATCTCCTTGGTGTACACATTTAGCAGTTACAGTTTTCTTCTTTGTTATTCTGTCGCTTATTCGAGGACATTGATAAGCTCGTACTCAATGAGGGACATGTTGGTTTCTTCTTTCACTTTGAAGCTCACAGGCTCTGTTACTTCAACGCGACCCCGCTTCTCCACGGCTAGCCTCATTGATCCTTTATATATGTCGATTTTCGCATTGCGTAGAGTTACACTAGATCCTTCTTTCATCAAGTCCACTATATGACATAACAGAACCAAAACATGTCAAAATCCCAAGTATGGATCACAAACAAGTGAGTCTATTTTAGATGGGCATCTACTGTTACAAGTAACTTACCTTGGTCATTTCTTGCGGTAAAGACAATAACTCCTGTCTCGTCTCCAACAATGCATTCAGAAATACGCATTTGCCTAGCCTGATGACCGCCATTTTCACGACTTTTCTGTAACACCATCTTTGTACTAACGATCTTTACGGTGACATTGTGTCCACTAGTCCCAGGACGCAGCTGATCAACTTTAGTGAAGGCTGCCATTTTATTCAATAACAAAAGTTAGTGTTTATTCAATAACAAAGGAGAGATCTAAAAACAAACTTGAGCTTTCTCTTTTTGAGTTCTGGTAGCGTGAGGAAACGGACGGTCCATTTCAAATCTTGACCATTGATCAAATAACAACCGTCCACGTGTTTACATCGTGCTTCGTTGTGCGTGGTTGTATGGTCATCGTGCCTAGTAGATGAATAATCGGATTCGCTTTTTAGTAACCTTTTATGTAGTTGTTGAGGCTTTTGTTTCTAGCCCAATTGAAAATTAGGCCCATGAATGTAGATTGCGTCACAAGTTTGACACCTAACGCGTGTAATTGAGGGATCAAAACGACACACTGTCTAAAATGAAAAAAATTTTCAAAACAAACATGTCGTTATCTTCGATTTGATTTGCGACACTTTATCTAAAGTGCGTGTCGTTTGCAATGTTTATAGAAGAACTACTTGTCGTCTAAACGTTAGCTTCCCCTTCTGGTTCTCAAGTCTCGACACAGAAACGCCACAACTTAAAATGATTAATCCAACAAAAAATGACTAACCAATCAGAAAGGAGCGACGTGGCAGTGTTTTAATAAAGCAGAGGAAGCGAAAGAGATAAGCCGTCTTGCAGAGATTAGCGGCAAACTAAAAAAAATGAACACGACGCTCGCGACCACAACCGCCACAAATCCCTTTCTCCGCCGTCATACGCCTCTTCTTCGCCGTTGCTCTCTGATATCATCGCCGATTTTCCGTCGTAACGGAGTTAGAGTCGGATCCGGCGTGCAAAAGACATTGCTGAGGATCTCGGCGAGCTCTCAGAGCACTTCGGCGGCAACAAATGTCACGGCGGATGCGACGATTCCGACCGAGATGAAGGCGTGGGTATACGGCGAGTATGGAGGAATAGATGTTCTAAAGCTGGAGAGCAACATTGCTGTGCCGGAGATTGGAGAGGATCAGATTCTGATCAAAGTTATCGCGGCGGCTCTTAATCCCGTCGACGCTAAAAGACGGCAAGGAAAATTCAAAGCCACCGATTCGCCTCTCCCGGTAATATATCTTCTCTATTTCTAATCTCTGAAAAAACTTAAAAGAATATCCCAAATTAAAATCTTCGTCGGAGCAGACTATTCCGGGATACGACGTCGCCGGAGTAGTGGTGAAAGTGGGAACTGCGGTGAATAATTTCAAAGAAGGAGACGAAGTTTACGGAAACGTTAGCGAGAAAGCGTTAGAAGGGCCAAAGCAATCCGGTTCTCTAGCGGAGTACACGGCGGTGGAAGAGAAGCTATTAGCCCTAAAACCCAAAAACATCGATTTCGCGCAAGCCGCGGGGCTTCCGTTGGCTATAGAAACCGCCGATGAAGGTCTGGTTAGGACTGAATTCTCCGCCGGAAAATCAATTCTCGTTCTCAACGGCGCCGGAGGTGTAGGGAGCCTTGTGATTCAGGTAAGCTTTTGTTGTTGTTGTAAAAATAAGAAACAGAGATCAATTTATTGTTGATTTGATTCGTATTCGATACAGCTCGCGAAACAAGTGTATGGAGCTTCAAAAGTGGCTGCAACGGCGAGCACAGGGAAGCTTGAGCTAGTGAGAAGCTTAGGTGCTGATTTAGCCATTGATTACACAAAGGAGGAGATAGAGGACCTGCCTGAAAAATACGATGTTGTCTTTGACGCCATTGGTAAAAGCTAAAACAAAACAAAGAGTAACACACACACACACACACACACACAATCTAGTTTCTTACACACTTTGTTTTTGTTTGTCGGAAAAGGGATGTGTGATAAGGCGGTGAAGGTGATTAAGGAAGGAGGGAAAGTTGTGGCTTTGACCGGAGCTGTCACGCCTCCTGGTTTCAGATTCGTGGTAACATCTAACGGCGAGGTTTTGAAGAAACTGAATCCATATATTGAGAGTGGGAAGGTTAAGCCCGTGGTTGATCCGAAAGGACCATTCCCATTCTCAAGCGTCGCTGATGCTTTCGCGTACTTAGAAACTAACCACGCAACGGGGAAGGTCGTTGTATATCCCATCCCTTGAGAGGCTTGACTTGAGTTTGTTAGTTTCATACCAAACATCTACCCCCCCCCCCAATTTTTACATATATAAACGCGAATGTAAACAAATACTCTTGTCCCTTGGTACTGCTTAGTCCTCCTTTACTTTTGGGTATTTGGTTGATCATAATCAGGTTTTTGATATGCTTTTTTACTTACAAAATGGTTTAATACAAGCCAAGCTTTTCACATTACACCAAAAAAAGTAAAAAACAGTGAAAAAAACGGTACACCTTTCTGCTACCATATATATCAATCTACCAAACAGAAGGGACCCATATAAAGACTACTAATTTCATTTTTAAAAAATATAAAACAAACAAAAAAACACACCTATCAAACCAAATATTTATTTATTTTTGGATGATTTTTTAAAATATATATATAATTCTGATGAAGTATTTATGTTAGAAAGGATGAATATTTCTGCTAAGGCCATTCACATTAGTGAAGAATCCGACCTGCTTGTATGGAAGATACGATCTGTGTTTCCCTTCTTCCTTCAAGGCTCTGTTTCTCATATAAAGCTTCTCGTGCGCTGATTTTGTCGTCTTCTTATTCTCCAAAGACGACGTCGTTTTGGCTTTTCCCTTTATTGACTTTTTCTCCTCCGTTGACTTCTTATCCTCTTCTTTAGTCAATTTCGCCGCCGTATCAGAAGAAGAAGAGGAGGAAGACGTGTGAGTTTTGTCGCCGTTCATGAAAACAAAAGCGTCTCTTCCGTCACTGTTGCTTCTCAACACGAGATCTCTAAATCTCCACAGCCTCGAAAATCCCGTCGAATTGCTTTTCCGGCAAGTCTCCGGCGACGCTTCCTCTACGGTTCCACCGGACCACGAGCAGTAAGCTCCCATCGGTTCAACCTCCGAATCCGCCTCGGCCTTATCGTCGCCGTCGCTGTCGCGATCCTCCACGAAAAGCTTTCTAAGACGCGGTCGCGTAGCTCCTTGGCCGTTTTTCGCCGAAACGCCGTCGTTTAAATCGGCGTTTTCGTAATGGAAGAGGAGATCGCGGTTGAATAGAGGGAATACAGGACGGATCTGGCCGTCTTCGAAAGCTTCATCGGCTGCTATCGGAGATCCTTCTCCGTTTACACAAGCGAACGAAAACTCTTCTTCTTCTTCTTCTACTTCGTCTTCGTCTTCAAATTCGACGGATTCTTCGAGTTTACTCCACGATCTCTCCAGTTTTCGAATTTCGTCTCCTTCTTCTTCTCGAAATCCCAGCTTGTTGCTGAAATCCTCGCTTAGCTTCATGGAGATCTCTGTGAATCGATCATCGCCGATACGTTTCTCCGGCGGCGGCGAAGAAGGATAAGCAACCTGCATCGTCGTTGATCAGATTTTAAAAACACCGTATCTTCTATTTCTCTCTCTACCTCTCTCTCTCTCTCTCTCTCTCTCTAAGAAGAAATCTGAAACGACGGCTGTGTGAAATAAGTAGAAGAGGAGGAAGGAGATTTTTTTAATTTAATTATGTAAATAGTGACCGTGAAGCCTATATATTGTTGGTGGTGCCTCGTGAAGATAAGTTAACCGAATGTGAACACAAACCTCTTTACCTTTTTTTTTGTTTTTAATATCTTTTTGGCCAACGACCTTAATGTATTTTCCTTAAATAAAATCCAAAAACTCATAAATTTGGTAAATTAAAATTATGTTGAGAAACAAAGAAACTATAATATCAACATATATAATTTTTTTGACTACAAAAAGAAATGCTGATAATGTGATTTCTATAAAATGGAAACAAATCCCTATTTTATTTCTCAGCTAAAGTAAAGTGTGTTGTACTTGAAAATAATTGATTTGTTAATATGTCCATATTTATTACTCGATATAGTAAAAAAATATTCTAAAATATACTAAGAAACACAAATGCATTTAAAAATATATATATATATTTATATGGATAAATAATATGATATAACCAGACAATATATATGTACAGTAAGAAACACAAATGCATTTTATTTCATATATTATATCTATATACACAAGATTATTTGTGTATTTATATATTACTTTTTTACATTTTATTTGCGTCTTCATTAACTTTTTTGTTGGTAAAAGTTAGAAACATACATGAGTGATGAGACCACCTCTCTTTTTGTTGTTACTCACTTTAGAAGTAAAAGCGCGTGATGGGCTGAGAAAAGTAGTGGGTGGGCTGCCTCTGTTATTGTCGCCTACGTGTCACCTTTTCAAAACGGAGGACTAAAACCGTAATTTCCCCCACTGAAAAAACTTGTTGGGAAAGCAAAAAACGGACTGACATATGTTGTGACGTGGTAGCTTACATGAACATCCACGTGTCATCACGTGAGTGTAGAATTTTTCCTTGGAAATTATGGTGTTGTTCCGTTAGAGCGTTAGTTAAATCACGCGCGAAGTGTGAAGTTTTGTTTGAACAATCGTTTAGCGTTTGGTCAAACAAAGGTCAAAACTAACGGTGGAATAACGTGATTAACGCGTAGGAATAACGGTTCTGTTATTTCTAGATATATACACAACAAGTCTAGTCCACGTGATTAAAATAAAATATAAAACTAAGACTAGTCCACACATGTTTAATACACAAAATTTAATAAAAATGTCAAAAGCTTCGTATTCAACAAATGTGTGTATAAAATAATACTACTCCCACAATTTTATTGTGAATATACCTGGATTTTGAATTATTATATAGCAATCGATTGTTTTGAATTGGAAGTAAAAGGAACATTTATAAAACGAAGAGACTTCTTTGCAATTTGCAATGCACACACATATTATATGTAGAGTATATTAATAGTTATTTTAGTATCAACTATACCATAAGGCTTCAATTTTGGTCAAATCCATCTTGAGTTTGTTAATTTTCTTTGTAGCCACATTAATCATGTTCTGGTCTAGTATCGATGATATTAATTTTCTTATAATAACCATATATAATTTGGACAAATTTGGGTTGGTTACGTATATTGTCTAAGACATTTGAAAAACATCACAAAACTCAATATTGTATAAGAAAAAATATACGAAAACAATTCCACAAAATAGATACGAAAAAGTCAAAGCAATGTTTAGTTGTTGACCTAATATATTCTTATTTTCACCAGAGATATCGATCAAAAATAGGTTTGCGCCGTATGAGATTTCTGAATTTGTATCTTTGATATTTAAAAATATTATTAAAATATGCATCGATGAAAATATATCGTTAGAAATCATCCACTATGCAGTTAGCTCGGTCTCTTTCATAATTTTCACAAAATCAAATATTATTTCAAACATTATAAAAGTTTCACATTGTAGTTTTACCAAATTCTTAAGATCATTTACATATTAGCAATGAGAAACTTGGTTTATTTATTTATTTTTGTTTTGATAAAAAAATATGGACAATTTAGCTCAATATTAGTTATTGATGTAAAAATTGGGTAGAATTACAAAATAGTAGATTAATTTGCAAAAATAATAAGAGAGAGAGTATAATTTTTTTTAATACCAAATTACCCTCAATCTATTTTGTCAGTGAAAAGATTTGAAAATCTGAAAAATACAACTAGTAGATATTGGTTATTTTGATAAATTGATAATATTTATCTATTAACTTGATAAATTATTAACTTGATAAATTATTCACAATAAACTTAGCATAAGCGAGTTTGGTAAACGACTATTTAGAACAATATATGTGACTTATTTATAAACCAACTATTTAACGTTTAAGTGACTATTTAAAAACCGATTTGAAAAATTGATGGTGATTCATGTTCGATAACAGGGTTAATAGTCTACTATGTTTAAAATATTATATGATTTAAAATTTTAATAATATTAAACTATTGTCATTATAATGCTATGACACAAAAACATAATCCATAAACAACATGATAATGCTATGACACAAAAACATAATCCATAAACAATAATCTAAACCCTAAATTCTTTGACCTTACCTAAGACTTACCGAACAAATGGTACATCATGTTATTGTACAATTGAAATAGATGACTATTTTAGAAATATTCCATATGATATATTTCTAACTATAATAAATAAGTGATTATTTATAAACAAACTATTATTTATTTATATGTGACTATTTATAAACCACAATTTTGAACTAAATAGGTGATTATTATTTTTAAAAGGTAAACCCAAAACCTAAACCCTAAACTATAAACCATAAACCCTAAATCCTAAACCTTATACCCTATACAATATACCCTAAACCCTTTACCCTATACGGTTGAAATAGATGACTATTTTAGAAATATTTCATATGATATATTTGTAACTATAATAAATAGACGACTATTTTAGAAATATTTCATAAGATATATTTGTAACTATAATAAATATGTGAGTATTTATAAACAAACTATTATTTATTTATAGGTGACTATTTATAAACCACAATTTTGAATTAAATAGGTGATTATTATTTTTAAAAGGTAAACCCAAAACCTAAACCCTAAACTCTAAACCCTAAACCCTTAACCCTAAACCCTAAAACCAAAACGCTAAACCCTATACCCTAAACCCTTTACCCTATACAATATATTGTAAACCCTCCGATAGAAGAAGGTTAGTTAGTAGACTATTATCATACATAGAAACTACACATAATAACCATTTACTTTTAAAGATATCATACTATTATTGTGTCACATACTTATTTTTTGAAACTGTCCTTAGAAGGATAGTTAGTAGACTATTTTTTGCAACTGTTCTTATTATTTTTAATTTTTGAAAAAAATTAGCAAATTTTGGTTTTTAAAAAGATGAAGTGACCTATGAGAGAGAAGTAAAAGTGTGTCAGAATATTCTCATAACCCCATATAAACTAAATTTGCTAGCAATGAATATTAATTATGTTTGAGGGTGAAATTGTAATCATACCTATGCATAGTACACCCTATTTATTCTCTTAATTATGACCCATAAATTGTATACTGAGCCTAAATTTCCCAAAAAAGATCCTAAATAATTTAAAGAATAAAGTGGAATATATATGAAGGGGAGCACGGTTGTTGCCAAATTTAGAAAATGAATATTTCTCGGTGAAGTGGATAATTAGAAGAGAATGTAGAGTAGACACCAATTATATTTCATTTTAATGTCACGATCATCTCAATTTTTATAATCAAATAGTAAGAACAAATTAAGAAAAGTACACACACATTTAATTAATTCACTATACATGGTCCATTGCTCCCACTTGATGATCAATAATATTGTTCACAAGTCACAACATTGGACTTGCACAAAATTCAAGTTTAACCATAGTTATTAAAGTTTTAATTAAATTTTAATCCACAATTTTTTTATATTTAAGTTTCTGTTTTGGAAGTTATAACAAACCAACGAACTCGAGTCCGCTAAAATATCTAATAAATAGAAATTATAAAATCATTTTGACCTTTGACTATAAAGCGTGTTCCCAGTCCCCGATTTCACTTTTTCACAAGACCAGAGAAATCGAATCCTTCTCTCTTCGACGGCGATTCGTGACGGCGACGGAGGGATTCTACTGCTCTGCTTCTTCCGCCTCTCCTTCGTACCGTCGCTCGTCGCGCTCCGTCGTTCTAGGTTATATTCCGGCCGTATCGCTTCTCGTGTGCTTCGCTTTCTCTGCCGCAAAATCAAGGTTCGATTTCTCGCTGTTTCTTTCTCCAGTTATCACGTTCATTCTCTGACGATATTCGGATGTTAGAAAGAGTTTCGAGTTCTTTTTCTTAGAAATCGTATGTCGAGTTTAGAAATTTTCTGTGCGTTTGTGCGGTTACTGTATATGAAGAAGCGATGCTTATAGATCTTGTGAGAGTTATGATTATGGTGGAAGAAGCGATGCTTATTGATTTTTATGCAGAGATTAGGCAAAAATGACAAGTTCGTCGGAAACGATTTTTCCTCTGACAACGAAAGCTTACGAGCTTTTCGAGGAAATCGGTGGTGGCGTTAGTTCCATTGTTTACAGAGCTCGATGCATTGCATCTGATGAGATCGTGGCCATCAAGATCTTAGATCTTGAAAAATGCAAGAAAGATGTGGTTAGTATCTTCATCTTCCTTGTAGAAAGATAACTAGAATCTATCACTGGGAATGATATGTGTCTGTCTTTTGAGATAAATTGAAGCTGCAACTTCTTTGGTCTCATGACTTTACTTTGTTTATTCAGGAAACTATACGCGAAGAAGTTCGTGTAATGAGCTCGAATGATCATACGAATCTGTTGAGGCCACATTGCTATTTCGAAGATGGTAGCAGCTTCTGGATTGTGATGCCTTATACGTCAGGTGGCTCCTTGGTTTTACATAATGAAATCATTTTATCCATGATTGCTACTTTGATCCCTTCTGGTGCAGAGAATCCTGTTTGTGAAGAAGAGACCCTTGAACCAAAGTTGTCTTCAAGTGATAAGCAAATGGTAATTTCGTATGATCGATCCTTCAATTTTGGACCCTGATTGCAATCCCTCTGAAATTGGCTTGAGTTTTTTATATTTTGTTCAGGATGAACTGCAAGAGAACAAAGCTATGGCCTTTGGGATACCTGCTAGTGTATTAGGGATAAATGTCCCACATCGGAAACTCAAAGGGTTATAAACTAATATATAAAGAATATGGGTCTCTCCACTTATTGCCAATTGGTTTTAAGTTGGAAGCCCATAATCCTAACATGGTATCAGAGTCCGATCCGATCACAGGCTTGACCCGACTGGTCTGCCTCTCTTGCCCAAACTATCCGAGATTAATGGTTAACGAGACCCATTATCTCGAGGGGGCGTATTAGGGATAAATGTCCCACATCGGAAACTCATAGGGACTTAAGCTAATATATAATGGATATGGACCTCTCCACTTATCGCCAATTGGTTTTAAGTTGGAAGCCCATAATCCTAACAGCTAGTCCTAATGCTACTGAAATAATCCCATTGTTACAGAATCTCATGCTACTGAATGACTCACAAAGGGTACTTTTCCATTTGAATACGCGCCTTTGGTTGTTGATATTATTCACTCATAAATGTGGTTTATATGTTCAACACTACTATACTTTTTATTTACTTGGCAGGAAAGATTAACTGGTTTAGTTCAACTCTATGATCAGACTGCTGGTACGTTTTCTGTTGCACAAGAAGATATTGCTTCTTCCTCTGTTTTACGAGTTTAAGTTTTCATGATATGATGTGTTAATCTATACAGAAAACAGAGATCCAATCGTCAATACGGAAGGAGGGCAGGTTGGGTTTGCTTCTCATTTTTTGCTAATGACATTGCATAGAGAGAGGAAGTTGGTGTGAGTGAGGAAAAAACTAAGAAGGCATAACTTCTGAAATTCACAGATGTCAAGGGAGGCAGTTCTATTGTCTGAGATTGACTTTCTGAAGCAGAGGTAAATGAAATAACTCCACAAGCTTAAGACACTAACTTAAATCTTGTAAAAGAACAAAAGTAGTTGATTTAAATTCTTCTACTCCTTCGTTATCTATCCTGCTAATTGGTTTTACCCCTCTGTTGTTTCAATGGTTTCAAACGCTGCAGTGTGGAGAAGCTTGAAGAGGAGGTTGAGAAGCAGAAAAAGATAAACGCTCAGGTATTTGGACATGTAAAAGATAGGCATACTCTCGCATCGTTACCATCTTTTTCTTCTTTTGGATTGTTATATTAGAGATCATGGACGCAATTTATGGATGTTGTTGGCAGCTAGAAGATCAGATAAACCGCTTGGTGGAGAGCAGCACCGATCCAGCTTGAAGGAAAGGAGACAGAGACTCTTGTTTACATTCTTATTCTTTACCACAGAGATAAACAAAGTGATGGGGTTTTTAGTAAGGTACATTCTTTGACTGAACAAGTTACAAAACTTTAACAGACTTCTTTACAAGAAAACCTTTTACAGTCATATAAAATGATCCCAATTTTTTTTGTATAAAAGTATGTCTCTCATTTTTACTGCAAAACTACATTAGCTGTGTAGTGAAGCTGCTGTACGCTTTGTTTAGGCACAGTGTGCATAAGAATACAGATTATAATGTAGAGGCAGACAATGGGATAAACACTAAAATCCATCTATTATAATCAAATCATATCCAAAACCATATATTTTATATTACACATCTCTAACTGCTTTGGTGTAACGTCACTCTCCCACCACTCACCTTTTCAAAAGTAAGACATGTTAAAAATTCTTATCCTACAGAGGGGACAATTACAGATTTTGACTCCTTTTCTTAATTAAAAATTTAACATAATAGAAAAAATCAATAATTAGTGGGTATAAACTGTAAATAGAGAGTTAGTTAATGATCTTGATGCAGAGGACTTAACACTTGACATGAGTTGCAGAGGAGACGTGTTTTAACGTGTTCTAGTTCCGAACACAAGTAAGAGACACGAGTTTTGATAGCAATTTCCCGGCCGATTTTGCGCACATGCTTTAAACGTCTAAAGTAGAAGAAGAGGAAGGAGTCACGAGAATGGAACTTTCTCCAGTTTTTTAGTTTACATGTATGTTACGTACGGTACACTCAATCTCTACCAAACTGATTCTTATTATTATTATCATCATCATTTAACCACCTTTCCTTTTACTTAACATCTCTTAATTAGTTAAAAGCCTTCTCTCTTCCCTTAAACCATATCTTTGACTTTCTATTTCCTTTTGATAAACCATTTTTTCCATCTTGCTCTCTTTAGTAATTTATATATTTCACAGAATAATAATAATAATGAGTGGTTCTGAAATGTCAAGATCAGAGGAGAAGAGCGGTATTGGGTTGGTTAAACTGTTTGAAAACAATGTTGTATTTCCTGGATTTGTAGCTTGGATCAATCAAACCATTCAAAAGCCTCTTAAGGTAATCAAAATTTCATTTTTTTCCATCACCAAGAAGCTTAATTATCAGTCTAATATAGAAAATCACTTCTTGATTGTGGTTATTGTTGGTAGGCTGAGTTCAAGAGATTAAGGAATGTCAAAGAGCAAAGCTTGATTAAGTCAGTATCATCAGAGATAGAGACTACACATGATGAACACAAAAGTGAGGAGAAGTTAGAACAACAATTACAAGCTTGGAGAGATAACCCTTTATGGATTGATCAACCTCCTAAGATTCAAGTAATTAAGAATAAACAAATCTCATAAACTAAATATTTTATATATCTTTTCAAATATTTATGTTGTTTTTTTTTTCAGGTGAAAACACAAAACGGTTCGTTTTGCCATTTAAGCGTAGAAGTCAACGTTGGATTGCCTCCACAATCAGTCTACAACATTTTCACTCATCCAGACAACAAAAGATACTTCAAAAACATCAAGGTGTTTGCTTTGCAAAAAAAGTCCTTAATTACTTGTTTGATTCTAATAAATACTTACACACTTTTTTCCTTAATCCTAAAAACAGGAATGTATATCGCGAAAGGTTCTAATGGAGGAAGGACCAATGCAGACCGTGGAGATAAAGCAAGCCGCGGTGTGGAAGTTCCTATGGTGGGCCGGAACTTTTCCCGTACATCTAATCGTCCAAGAAAATCGAAAACATCTTACCGTAAGATATATTTTCCGCTATATCCCTCTCAAGAATCAAAACTTGCTTGCTCTGGTTTTGGGCATAGACTCATAAATTACCCGTCCCAACTGTCACTTAGTCCTATGTTTTTTACTTGTTTGTGGGCACGCAGTCAAATTATAAGCAAGAGAAAACAATGTTCATGAAAGTATTTGAAGGTTGTTGGAAAGTAGAGCCATTGCTTGTAGACGAACATTTATGCGATACAACAAAGCCAAGAACTCGAGAAGACTACGAAAGATGTAGCAACGGACAAGGAAGGATCGGGTCTAAAGTGACAATGGACCAAATGTTTCAACCATCAGCAATACTTACTCCACCTCCGCTTTCTTGGTACATTCGCGGTATCACTATTAAAACCTCAGAGAGTATGATCGAAGATCTTCTCGCTGAAGCTGCTCGAATCCGAGAAGGACGAGGAGGAGGAGGAAGATACAATGTTGTTGATAAAAATGATGACGAACAAATCAAAAATGGAGTCGGATTGGAGAAGAACAAAGAAGAGGACATTAAAGATAGATGGAGATTGCGTAGGAAGAGTAATGGTAGGAGATTCACAAATCGTAGGAGGTTGTAATTTAATTAGATTGTTGTGTTCAAACATTGTTATAAAAATTTGTAAAAAATTCCATTGCTATGTGAAAGAATGATCTTTTTACAAATTTGAAGCCTCCTTAAATTTCACACCAAAAATTGGAACTACTATTTTTTAAAAATGTAGGGGAAATTAGAAGAGAAATTGGGCTTGGTTATTAATAGGCGGCTCTCTAAAGAAGGCCCATTTATATTTACAAAATAAAAAGGCTTTGACAATACTCTTGTCCATATATAAACCGGGCCGGGTCTAAAGAGTCGGATATTTAATATTTCAAAAAAAAAATCCATTGAATTTTGCGCGGTAACACGGGAATAAAGGAGAGAGAAGCATCCCAATTACACACAAATATTAATTGTAGAGAGAGAGAAAGAGAGATTTTGAAGACGTGCCTACAACTTATCAAACACGATCATGTTTGATTTGTTTAGATTCCTTCTCATTTTTTTTTCCCGGGAAAAGAAATTGAGGAGAGAGAGAGAGAGAGAGATTATCCTTCCTCTCTGATTTTATTCATTCTCTCTCTTCGCCTGATTTCGAGTTCCTGGTTTTTATAAACCCTAATTTATTTTGAAGGAGAAAATCAAACATTAATCGGCGTTTTATTTATTTTGTATATTACTATTAATTATTTATTTAATTTCAATTTTGTTTCTGTGAGGTTTTTTTCCTCAGTTGAAAAAAATAAGGATCAATTTTGAGTATTTTGATTCCTTGAATTAAAACAAATGTCAGACTCAGGCGATTCGCCGACTTCTTCGCCACCGGCAGATACCGCTCCGCCTTCTGATTCTTCTTCGGAGAATTCCGCTCCTCCACCTACCGATTCCACTTCATCTCCTACACCGCCGTCTGACTCATCTCCTCCGCCACCGTCTGACGCAGAACCGTCGCCTCCTCCTCCCGATTCCAATATTCCTCCGCTTCCTTCGATTTTTCCTCCCTTAACCGGTACTCCGCCTCCACCTTCCGATTCAAACGATTCTCCTCCTCCGCCAACATCCACGGAATCCCCTTCTCCTCCGACGGATTCAGAAACGCCACCGGCTCCACCAACCGAATCCGATAACCCTCCTCCGTCTCCAGACGTTCAATCTCCTCCTTCACCAAATCCCGAACAACCACCGTCAGAATCTTCACCGTCTCCACCTTCAGAATCTTCACCGTCTCCACCGTCAGAATCCACCGATTCGCCTCCAGCACCACCGTCAGACCCCACAAACTCTCCCCCAACTCAACCATCAGCTCCAGCCAATGCTCCTCCGTCTCATTCACATACTCCGTCGAGCCCATTCCTCGCACCGCCCAGATCTAACGGTGGACCCGTCGTGTCTCCGTCTCTCACATCCCCAAGCAAATCAACACCTCCAACAAACTCCGGCGACGGAAACAGCTACCAAAGCAAAACCATGGTGGGTATGGCTGTAGCCGGTTTCGCGGTAATGGCTTTAATAGCAGTTATCTTCTTAGTGAGAAGAAGGAAGAAGAGAAAGGTAGATAGCTATGCACCTTCACAATACTTGCCACACCCTAACTTCTCTGTACAATCAGGTTAAAAACCAATACTTTACTCTTTTATCTCTCTATGGTAAAAACCAAAACTTTACTACATTTATCTCTATGATATGTAGATGGATTCTTATACGGTCAAGATCACAGTAAAGGATACTCTGGTCCTGGTGGTGGTTCAATGTACAATAATTCGCAGCAACAACATTCTTCGGGTATGGGAAACAGTTACGGTGGGAGCCAAATAGGTTATCAATCAAATGAATCTGCTATACTTGGAAGTGGCCAGACTCATTTCAGCTACGAAGAGCTTGCGAATATAACGCAAGGCTTTGCTAGGCATAACATTCTTGGAGAAGGCGGGTTTGGATGCGTCTACAAAGGTACCTTACACGATGGTAAAGTTGTTGCGGTGAAGGAGCTTAAAGCTGGGAGCGGACAGGGAGACCGTGAGTTCAATGCAGAGGTTGAGACCATTAGCCGCGTTCACCATTGCCATCTAGTGTCTCTGGTGGGTTACTGCAATTCCGATCAACATAGATTGCTTATCTATGAGTATGTTTCTAATCAAACTTTGGAGCATCATTTACACGGTAAGTGGCTATTACCATTTTCTGTTGTAGATAGGATTGTTAGCTTGATGTGTTAGACTTACTCGCTTCACGCGCTTTGTCTTGATAGGAAAAGGAAGGCCGGTTTTGGAATGGTCTAAGAGAGTTCGGATCGCTATAGGCTCTGCCAAAGGTTTAGCGTATTTGCATGAAGATTGTAAGTAAAATCCTCATCTATTTGTTAAGAAACCGCTAATAGTTAAGACAAAAAACAGAATCACATCCTTGTTCTATATTACAGGTCATCCGAAAATCATTCATAGAGACATAAAGTCAGCAAACATTCTGCTGGATGATGAATTTGAAGCTCAGGTAATATAGATATTCCTCTTTACTTTATATCCATCCTGTGACTATGTAATGTTTCATTTGATGAGACTTGCTTTTCTTTTTGTTTCTTCTGTGTTTAGGTTGCTGATTTTGGACTTGCTAGACTTAATGATACAACACAAACTCATGTCTCAACTCGCGTTATGGGGACCTTCGGGTAAGCAAGCCTTCACCACAAACACTAATCCCAATCTTGAATAGAAGTTTGTAATTGGCATGAGACAATTGTATCAAAACTGAATCTTCATTGAACCTTATCGAGATTTACATGCTTTGTGTGCAGGTACCTAGCACCAGAATATGCATCAAGTGGCAAACTTACTGATAGATCCGATGTTTTCTCGTTCGGGGTTGTTCTGTTAGAGCTTGTTACTGGACGTAAACCTGTTGACCAGAACCAGCCTCTAGGAGAAGAGAGTTTAGTCGAATGGGTAACATAAAAAAAACCAATCTTCAAAAACAAATTTCGATTATAGTAAATGATTGGCTCTGCTACTTATCCATGAACTCACAGGCACGCCCGCTGCTTCACAAAGCTATTGAAACCGGAGATATCAGTGAACTCGTTGATAAGCGACTCGAAAAACATTATGTAGAGCATGAAGTCTTCAGAATGATTGAGACAGCTGCCGCGTGTGTTAGACACTCCGGTCCAAAACGTCCACGTATGGTTCAGGTACGAACTCTTTGACTAACCAAAGTATAAAGCTCACACTTATATAAACAACTTCTTGATTGGTCTGTATGGTTCTTAATAAAACAAGGTTGTGAGAGCATTAGACTGCGACGGAGACTCTGGAGCTATTACCAGTGGAATCAAAGTTGGACAAAGCGCAGTTTATGAATCAGGGCAACATAACCAAGACCTAACTAACTTCAGGAAAATGGCGTTTGGTTCTAACGATAGCGCAGAGACAGGGATGTATAGTGGAGATTACTCTGTCAAAAGCTCATCTGATTTCTCAGGGAACGAATCCGAGACTCGACCTTTCAATAACCGACGTTTCTGATCACAAATTAGGTGAAAGTAAAACATAACTCTGCTTCTTTTCCTGACCTCGGTAAAGCCATAATCATTGTATGTTATGTGAAATGCATTTTCTTGGTAGGTTGCCTTCAGTTTTTTTTTCCTTCCCTAATGGCAAAATTCCTTCAAAAACAAATATACAAACCCATAAAAGCTGTGAAGATGTGTATCATGTTTTGCTTTCTCTACGTTCTCTGTGTTAATTTTGTTTTTACTAAGAAGGATAGTGAAGAACTCTGTATTCTTTTACCAAGATTCTTACATAATCTACATATTGGATTTATACCTTAGATATATTTATGTAGAGTGAGTATCTCTACTTTATAGCTTCAAGCACAGTGTACCATACCCATAAAAGAAAAAAGCACAAAAGAATGAAGAGCAAAGAAGCAATTAAGACATAAACATAAACATAAGGTGGTTTGCTTTTGGACAAAGCAAAGACCATTAGTGTCCTGGTCTTAAATCGAACTCGGGACCTCCACGTCTAATTCCGCCTTTAGCATGATGGTTGTCTCCATTTTCCGGTAACTTGAACCTGACGGCATGTTTGATGATCGGTCGAGCAGGTGGTCCTCCTCCTCCTCCTCTCTTGTTATCAAATCCAAACTCTATGTCCTCTTCTTGATCTCTTCCAGATTGTTTCTCCATTTTCTCATCAGGCCGTTTCATATCTAAACCAAACTCCAAATCACCTCTCTCCCTAGGCTCACGGTCCACAGGCCTAATCTCACGGCTCTTCTTTGATGAACCTTTCTCGTGATGCTTTGGTTGCTTGCTATGCTGCTGCTTAGCAGCTCGGCTTTCGCGGTTGCATAGCCTCCCAAAGACACAAGCCAGAACAGACAAGACAAGGATCACGGCTAGGACTATGAAGACTGTCCCAAAGGAACCGCGTGAGCCAGAGGAAGAAGAAGAAGAAGGTAATGATGATGATGAAGAAGATGGGTTTGGATATTGTTTAGTGTATATGTTTGGATACACAACAATAGGTTGTTGTTGCATTTGTTGTACACCTTGATCTCCCATTTTCTCTCCAAGGTTTTGTGTTTTTGTTTGGTTCTTGGAGATGAATCAAGAAGTGATATAAGAAGATATTGAGGAAGTTCCTTGAGTAGAGAGTAAGGAGGGTTATTGTGAAGATACTTGTGTAACAAGAAATGTGAATATGCTTCATTACATATGAGATTAGGGGTAATGTATTTTTATAGCACTTTTGTGATTTGGAATAAAGTTACTAATCAATATGTATTACACAAAAGTGACAGGTAATGCAAGGAATATAAGTAACAACATTTAAAAAAAATCAAAAGAGAACATTCTTTGTTGTTTTTCTTTCTTTTCTTTTTTTACAAAGAGAGACAACTAAAGATATTCTTTTTTGTGATTTGTAACTTGTAAGTACAAGGAGAGAGATGCACTTTGGAACAAATCTGTTTTCTTTGTGAGAAGATAAAGTACAATTTAGTATTTCCCAAGGAAAATTAAAAGATGTATTGAGTGGGATTAAACATTTTATTGATTCCTCTATGTATTCCCATAACTCACTATTTTACACACAAAAAGATGTATATGTGTACCCAATAATGTGTATTTATTGAACAAGTGTGTAATTAGTGATGTGTATTTTTTTATCATATGTTTTCATAGTCAACTTCTTGAGGTAGTGAATTATATATATACTAGCTAGGTTACTCATTATGTCTATTATAATTAGTACATAGATGAACGCTTTGAACAATTATGACTTTTACTTTTAAAGAGCTATTATCACCCGTTCTTGTAAGTACTCAAGTTCAAGATAAGATTTGGTATCTCTAATGATAATTTTGTTATGAGTAATTGGCATAAGCATACTTTTGATCGTAACTTAAATTTGTATAAACGTTTTCTTAATGGGCTTATAGGCCCATTAAATATGGACCTAAGAGCATCGGTTGTTTCAAAAAAAAATATTGTAAGAATAGTTGCAAATACACTGAATGTTTATGAGAATGTTTTAACTTAAGTCAAGCAATGGATGTGTAGTTTTCTTTTTGCATTAACTACTTTGCAAGTGTTGATCAAATAAGTGACTATCTATTAACAAAAATTTAGATAGAAATTACAAAAAATATTTGACTATCGTTCTTGATACCATCCTAGAGTCAAAACGATAGGTGGTAATAATTGGAAAGTCAATCGTTTCTCTAACGAGAAAGTAAATCGTTGACCTTTAAACAGGTTGACTTTGAACAGTAATTGATTAGTTATGCCAAGAAAACTAACTGATGTTGTTGGTGATAGTTAACGTAAAATAGTCAAAGTAAATCGTTGACTCTTCAAAGTAAAATAGACATTCCATGTTTATTATCAACGCAGCGTAAGAATCAAAAGATTTGACAAAACAAAAGAAACCAATGAAAGGAGTAGAATTGGATTACAGTATTACCAAACTGTATAAAAGGGTAGTTTCTATGTTCTACGTACTTATAAGATACCAAGAATCACGAAATCAATCCACATAACCAGAAAAATATTAAACAGAACAATAAGAAAACCATATTAAAAAAAAAGAAATTCAGATAATGTTTGCCTCTGCATCCAAATTTGCCCAGCAAAACCAAATCAGCCACAAGCTTTTTCTCTACGGCGCGCTCTAGGCCTGCACAACCACCAACAACAGCAAAGAAGAACGAATTACAATCCGCACAAAAAACACTCCAAGACCAAACACATTGCGGTCTGGGCCGTTATTACCTTGCCAGCAATGTTGTTGGACAGCCAGTCAAGTCCTTCGTAAAGCCCTTCACCTGAAGTGGCACAAGTGCTCTGAATGTACCTGTGTACATAGAGCGTAAATCGATCAAAACTGTTTATAATAATTTTAGGATTAAAGGAAGATTATGTGTGTTTTAATTTACCAGTGGCGTTGACGGAGAGAGTGGAGACCAAGCTTATCAGTGATTTCAGCTGCGTTCATTGCATTTGGAAGATCCTGTTTGTTAGCAAACACTAGGAGGACAGCATCACGCAGCTCATCCTGTAAAAACCCGACCAGTGTTTGGTAAGTTTTACTTGCCGGTGTTAGAGACCATGGAACCATCAATAGGCATAGAACACTAGAATACATACCTCATTCAACATCCTGTGCAGCTCATCTCTCGCCTCAACAACACGGTCTCTGTCATTGCTGTCCACCACAAAGATAAGACCTTGGGTGTTCTGGAAGTAGTGTCTCCACAAGGGACGGATCTAACAATAAAAGCCATGTCAGTTTATGTGGTAAAAGTTTATCAATAGTAAGACCAACACACATTCAGAAAAAGATCCCCAGGCTGTATAACCATACCTTGTCCTGACCCCCGACATCCCACACGGTGAAACTGATGTTCTTGTACTCCACAGTTTCAACGTTGAACCCTGTCCACAAAATTTGTTGTTTAATCATCAAGAACATGTATGAATGGTACAAACATAGTTGACTGAATATACATACACCTATTTGCTACTATAGTCTATATCAGAAACCCCTTTTTCGCCATGTTGGAGCTAAGATTTTGAGAATACAGAAATTGTGAGATAACTTAAAGCTTACCAATAGTGGGAATGGTGGTAACAATCTCTCCGAGCTTGAGCTTGTACAAAATGGTGGTCTTACCAGCAGCATCGAGACCAACCATCAAAATCCGCATCTCCTTCTTGGCAAAAAGCCGGCTAAATAGCTTCGCGAAAGACAAACCCATCCTGCTTCACTTTGCTATTAACACACAGAAACAGAGACGCTTATCACACATTATGCATAAGCAATTACGTAAATTATTTAAGTAAGATCCGTATATTTATAAAATTCTCTGACCAAACATCAATACAATTTGATAAATGCAGATCCTAACAGATGCGAAAAGCGTAATTTCTATCATCGCATCGATCTTTCGAGAAATCGAAATCAGTAATGAGAATAGGTGAAGAAACTCGAATATAAATAGTCATAGATCCAGATCGGATCCGAATTTTGAGCCAAAAACATCGAGATCTCAAAGCATTCGACAGAGATTAAGCAACACAAACATAAATCGGAGCAATAGATCTGATCCTAACAAATTACAACACGAAGAGAGACCTAAGAACAAAATGTTCAACCTGCAAATAAGTTCGAATAGATATCTACGGAAGCAATGCGAGAAGAAATTGAGAATCCATGAGCATATAGATCTAGATTGTACATACCTCTTCGTCAAAATTCTGAATATATCTGAGAGAGAGAAAGAGAGGAGATCTTAACAACGAGCGAGAGAGACGAGCAGAAGATAGAGAGAGAAAGAGAGCTTTAAAACAACGCTAAATGCGCAACGCCGTTACGTTGAAACGGAAGAAAATATCTTTAATAAAGGCAAAGGACAAATACGTCATTGCACAAAAATAGTAACGAAATACCCAGAATACCCTTCGACGGATGGGCTTGAGCTAATGCGGGTTTACATGCGTGATCGATGATTGGCCGTGGATTGCATCTGACCATTTAAAAAGCGCCACGTCATTATTGACGTTGACTTGTATAATTCCTCCAATATACTAATATTTTTACCAAAATCAATTTTACATTATATGGTCCCAACCTTGCACGTTTAAAGATAAAAACGTGTATATATATGAATTGTATGATACAAAAGGTGGACTGATGATGTTAACAACAACAAACCTTATGGTTTGGCTATAAAAAAAATGAAAATCAGATCTTACTATATATCATATGCTTCTGAAAACTATATTACAATATCATCATCTCTCACTACAACACTTGGGAGTTAGGACATAACCACAATCAAAGCTCATCGTGGCCAGTATCGGTTTCTTCGGTTACCAAAACAGGTCCTGCCTCGTCCAAGTCCTTGTCGTCGTGCGAGTAAAGACAATCCGCTGAAGGATGAATCACTCCATAGCCAAAACCTTCGGCTGAGTTACAATAGGCTTCGACTTGGCCGTCTTTGCCTTCTAGATTCACATCGTTTAGGACAATGTGGCTGCAAGGGACTGTGTCGCTGCACGCAAATTTAATAGCTTTTTCACTTTTGGTTGTCCCGCTTATGTTCCGGTACATTATCTGGCTGATTTTAACCGCGGAAGTCTACATTATACCATGAAAGAACGAGTTACTTTTTCATCTTCGAGCTCTGTTTTAATAGACTAATCATATGAGGTTGTATTGGTGTTGTAAAGGAACCTGGTTTTGACATGAAGTTGGATTGTCGCAGTAGAACTGATCAATGATTATCGGGTTAGAGACGTCTTGCATCTCTACGTTTGTGAACCGAACACCTTGAACGTAACCAGAACCACCCTGTTTCCAAAAAAGTGAAACAATTGGAGAAAAATTAACGCGGGTCGAGCCAAACTAGAAGTCTACAAGAGCAAAGATTGTAAAGCTTTTTTTTCTTTTGTTACCTGATATGTTTTGATTCTGAGCCCATTAGTTGTCTCTCTCATGAAGGCGGTGTCCAACACAATGTTTGTTACAATGCCTGTTGAGTTATTATTACCAAGACTTCCAATGCTGCAAGAAATCGCAGAGTTATACAATTTGATTTGAAAGTAATGTGTTCTAGAAATTTGATAATGATGTATATGTATGTACCTGATTCCATGTCCAGGTCCACAATAGATCCTCTTCATCTTTACATTCGAGCTCGCATTCACAATCGAGACACAGTCATCCCCTGTTTAATCTCATTATTAAGAGATAAATACATTGAAGGAACACATTGGTAGATCCAAAGTGTAAAGATTTTGGTTTTAAAGGACAAACCTGTGCCGATTTTACAGTCTTGAAGGACAACATTGGTAGATCCGGTGATATGGATACCATCGGTGTTGGGACTGTCTCCTGGAGAAGAGACCATAACTTTTGAGACTCGAACTGAATTTGACCTTGCAATGATGAAATGCATTTGCTGGCTGTTCTGGATCGTCAAGCCACTTATCCTCACACCTGAACTAGAATCTATAGTTAGTGCCTGCAGGGAAAAACAACAAGCTAATTGAATCAAACTAAACAAGTCACCATGAACTAAAAGAAGAAAACTAATGAAGGTATCGGTTTCTTACTGTTGGTGCACTTTTGCAAGGCTGCAAGAGGGCAAAGAAAGGTGTGTAAGATTCTGATAGAAAACTCTGAGACTTTTGATATTTTTGAGTTAAAGAAAGATACAATTGGGTATAGAAGATCTTACATTAGACTTGTTTTTCTTGCAAGAAGCAGCCCACCATTTGCTGCCGGAACCATCTATAACTCCATTCCCTTGGAACACGACACCTTTGAGTTTCGAAAACTCAAGCCAAACTCTTTGGAACTTTGGATCCCAATTGCTAGGCTCGTCTGGTGCCACTATTGTTCCGTCAATCTGTGAAGAAAACCAAGTTTCTAAATTGTATAAGACATACGGTAGATAGATTTATATCTACAATAATGGTCTAGTTTCTGTTTTACCTGAATGATCAACTTTTGTTCACATGGACCATTGAACTTTGTTGCATTTACTAAATATGTCCGTCCTTGAGGAACCAGTAACACGGATTTTGGCGTAGAGCAGGCCTTGCTCCATGCGCTTGTGAATGCCTGATTTGAGAAGAATGTTGCACAGATTAGTTGCATAAAAATTTTAGACTCAAGACTCAATGCACACAATTTGTTAAGTTTTCTACAGCTTTCAAATTTGGTCATGTTTTAGACATAGAACAGATGGCGTTTAGTATCTAGACAACCTGCAATTTTCATGTAATACGCAAAATGATCTCAAACAAACAAACCTGAGTATCATCAGAGACTCCATCTCCAGCTGCACCAAATGTATCCACATTCACCAGATTCTTTCCAGAACTTCTGCTTGTAAATGAAGGCACTTCAAAGAGCTTTGTATCATAATCATCATCATCTTCCGGTATGTCGAAGTTCTTGAGCTTCTCAAGGATGTCGAGATCGGTGTACACCATTTTCCCTGCAACTCCATAAGCAGTGACCATCAACAAAACTAGAAGGCAAATATTGCAGAGCTTATCCATCATCTATGCCTCAATCAAAACACCAAGAGAAGATTTCGGTTTGATTAAATTCAGAGCCCCACTAATTGAGATTTCTTGCAGAGATGATTGGTTTTGGGGTTGAATTTATATGGAGGCTAATTAATGGGGTTTGTGGGGTTTATTGGCTTGGCTTAAAAGTACATGAAAGAATAGGCCATTTTTTTCTACAATATCTACGCTTAAAGCACAAGTCATGTGCTTTACCACTTCTTTGCTTTACTCCAAAACCTCTACAACACAAAACCTTCCTGGTCAACTTGTTCTTGATGAATGCTGGTCCCATCATCCCATGAAATCTGAAATAAAAAGCAAAATGAGAAAGAAGCCCCTGAAAATATCTCAACTTTTTAACCTCAATATGCTATTTTAAGTTCTTTGGACATGGTGTGGCACTGAAGAACAAAAAACAGACATTATGTAGTAATATCAAATGATAGAAATAGAAGAGGTCAATGAGTTTGTTGCACCAACCCGGCTAATAAACAATCTTATCCTTTTGTGTTGTCTTTGTAGAGTGTCAATCATATGTGGTGGCTTCAAGCAAAAGAACCCGTTTCAGATATGTAGAAAAAACAATTCTGCAGTTTAGCAATGTAGTTCACTCTTCTTTCTTATGAAGCCGAAACTAATCACTGTCTTACGGTTTTGCCTTGTCAGTATTTCACGATGACTGAACTGTAACCGATCTCCCTCATGAGCTCACGCGAAGCAGCAATCTCTCTTACTCGCCTAGAGATTTCAAAATCACCGATCTCAAAGTAAAATTTTGAAACTTGAATGTAAACAGCGGAATTCTCAGGTTCAAGATCCATCAAAACATCTGCTGCTCTTCTTCCTATTGCTTCGTTTCCATGAATCCTGCAGCTCTGCAGTAATGAGCTCCACGCAACGCAGTCTGCATCCCCACGCGCCTTAAGAAGCAGCTTCTCTGCTTTTTCAACCAAACCAGCCCGCCCTAACAAATCCACCATGCACGCATAGAGCTTCCTACCTGGCGAAATTCCGTACTTTGATTCCAACGAATCGAAAATTAGCTCGCCTTCTTCAACAAGCCCAGAATGACCACAACCTGTTAGTACAGACAAGATTGTAACTTCGTCTGGTATGAGATTCATTTGATCCATTTCTCTAAGCATCTCAACACAGTCTCTTCCCATGCCATTTCTTGCATAGCCATTGATGATTGACGTCCAGCAGAAGATGTTAGGCGAATCAAGCTCATTAAACACTTTCCAAGATACATCATTCTGACCGCTCTTTGAATAGGCATCAATTAGAGAGCACGCGACTGCAACATCTGATGCATAACCGGATTTGGTGGCACAGCAATGTACAAGCGTGCAGTTAAGTGAACTTGCTGGTACAGAGAGTGATAAAGCCTTGAGAACAGTAGAAAGAGTAACTTCGTCGAATCCAGTTCCTTCATCAATCATAAAACCAAACATCTCAATGATATCTTTAGTGATGCCACAGTATATTAGAGAAGTCATCAACGAGTTACAGCACTCCAGAGATAGGGTAGGTAAGCTCTGGTAAACCGAGACAGAGCTCTCAGAGTCATTGCACTTCCCGTACATGTCAATCAAAGCAGACTGAACATGAATACTTGAAACGTCGAAACCCATTTTGAAGACATAACAATGGATCTGTTTCCCAGACCGAATATCGTTGTTTCTGCTACAGAAACTCAAAAACGACATGAATGACCGCACGGAAGGTCTCTTTCCCCAAAACTGCATCTTGTTAAACAAATCAATAGAATAAAGCACAGATCCATAATCCACACAAACAGAAACAATCGAGTTCCACGATATTACATCCTTTTCAGAGACACCATCAAACACATTCATAGAACCAGATAAATCGCCGCAAGCAGAGTAAAAGTCCACAAGAGCATTAGCCACAAATATATTAGAAACATTCCATCCAGATTTAACCACTAGAGAATGTAATTGCCTCCCTTCACATAACAATATATCATTACCACATCCACGGATCAAATAACAATAAGTTAACCCATTTTCAGCAACACTTTCAAGTGACATCCTATTATACACTTCAAACAATCTCTTTGAATCTCTGTTCTCACATAAACATCGCAACAGCGAATTGCAAACAGCTAAATTTCTCTCAGGCATTTCATCAAACAGCTTCAGAGCAACATCAACAAGCATCAAAGAAGCATAAAGCCCCACAAGTGCAGACCTAACAAACACATTACATTCAAACCCAAGCGAAACCACCCTACCGTGAACTTGAGTTCCTTCTCTACAAAACCGTTCATCACTACTACATACACTCAAAACAGAAGGAAACGTAGAAGGGTTCTCTCTAAGACCATGAGAGACCATCTCCACATAGAGTTCTAAAGCTTTTACAGAACACCCATTTCGTCTGTTCCCAGAAATAAGAAGATTGTAAGTAACAACATCTCTTACAGACATTACATCGAACACTTGGTGTGCAGTTACCAAATCCCCAGATTTAATCAGTTCATCGATTCTACGGTTACTCCTATAAACAACATCGTCTGGGTTTTCTTCAAGACACGAACTTAACTCCAAACGAGTCGTTGCCGTAAGCGATGGTGAATGAGACAAATGTTGAGCTAACGACGTTGTTGTTCTACGAAGAAACTGTAAAGCTTGACCTCCTCGCATGTCACAAAACACAACAGTAATATAATATCTCTCTCTTAGCCACAAATAACATTTGATTCAATATTAATAAGACAAACAAATTTGTTTTTGCTACTTGCTCAACAAGTATCAATGTCTTCACAAATTGAACTTTTTTATTTTCCAAATATATAAAGATTGTGAAGCAAGCTAAAGGTAGAAACCATTCATAGAAAATTAGAAATGACATAAAAATCCAAACTTTTTTGATATTTTAAATAAGAGAACTTTTTTATTACAGAGACGATCACAAAGGTTCTTTCTTTCTGATGTAGAAAGTTTCAGAGCCAAAAGCAAAAGTCTTTTATCATCACAAGCGTTACCAAACCCTTTTTCCCTCACAAAGGAACACGAATGGCTCCGTAGAAGACAAGAGAGATTATACATAGTTTACTTACAATATACATATCGGCTTTTCGTAGGATATAAAAACTCTAACAAGTAGCTGCAATTGCCTCCAAGAGAGACACCACGAATTGCATCTGAGTGTCTTCGTCGATTTTCGAGAAGAGAGGAACGTGGACGAACAGAGATTTGTGTCCTTTTTGCTCTGCGAACCTTAGAGAATGATAGTATACATAGTTGCAGACAAACCGCCCAGCGTCGTCTGATTGAACAACGTCGAAGCCTTTGTTCTTTAATAACTTGAAAATAGAATCTGTCGAGCATGAAGTCTTCACAAGACAGGAAAGAAGCAGAATTAGAACGTTGAAAGACAAGACAAAAGGCGAGTTCTGCAGCGAAGTTTGTTTATGTTATATGTATACCTCTTTTGCCTTTGAAATGCATCCATCTTCAGCAACTATAGGAAGCCGCTGTTGTGTAAACGACAATGTTTAAAAGGGTAAATAAGTTTCTGAGAGGCTCAAATCAGTGTCTTCTTGAATCACATATGTTTCTTAGTAATCGTTTTACCTGTGGTTGCCAGCCCAATTGATCAGGACAACGAAAATGAGCTTCGTTCACTGCTTGTTTTTCAATGGCGAATTTTGCCGCTCCGCTATTCACTCCAAGATGAAGCTAAAGAAGCAACAAAACCAAGGGAAGAGACAAGGAAAAACATCAACAATCTTTTGCTTCCAAACACACATCAAGTGATAGGAAGAACAACCGTCCGCGCTTAACCAAAGGTAACAAACAATCAACAACCATGAATAAACCCAATGCTTATAGCCTCATGTTCTCTTCAACAACTCCAAGAAAAACACAATGACATACTCATAACTAAAGAAAAAGGCAAACCAGGCAGAGAATCACTCTTAATGTACAAACTAGATAATTGTGGAGAAAATAACCTATACTTGAAGGAAGATATTAGAGTATGAAAACAGTTTAAAAAAGAAACTTAAGCAAAGAGGGTCTTTACCCAAACAACAGTTCCATTACAGGTCTTGTCACCAGAGACAACAACACTAGACTCCAAAGCCTCGTAAAGCTGAGACTTTGCACCTTCCCCTGCTGTCTCAAGAACAGTGCAGCTACCAACACAAAGCCCAGAAGGCAATCCTCGTTTCTCCACATAAGATTTAAGATTGTTTGCTATTGTCTCAGTAGGATTCTCAGAAACCCCAAGAAACTTCTTGAAACCAGTCACGTGGATTGTTATTGCTTTTGGCCCTTCTGAACCCATCTCCCCAAATAACCCTTTATCACATACACACACAACCCAATAAACCCAAAATCTATTCCGATCCAGTTTTCGCTATAATATGATTAAAGATCGGATCTTTTTGATACCTGAGATTTCGATTGAAACAAAACCCAGAAACGAGCTTCAAGTGTTATTGTTGTGTGTAATTGACTTTGTGGAAAGAAGGTAACGAAATTGGGTTTTGGTTTCTTCTTCTGGCGAATAATAATAAGTAAACTTATTAATAAGCACACGCACGACTCAATGGAACCGCACACATATTACGACTTTATCTACGAAAATGCCATCAGCGTTTCCCGGAGAAAGCGAAACGTCTCCGACACCGTCGTTACGAAGGTGGTTCTTATCCAATAGATGATGACAGATGTAACGATGATGACGTGGCGTGATTTTATTGGGCAGAGTTAATGATAAAAACGTTTTTTTATCAAGTTGGTGATTACGGCACAATTAGTAGTTGTTGAGTTGCGGTGGGCACGGACCCACCGATTTTGGATTATGTCTATAATTACGAAACTACCCCTGTAGTTAGGTTGAAGAAACGTGCACGTGCACATTAATGTTTCAATTTAATGGGTCTTAGGCCCAAATTAGGATGTAATGCCCGTTATCTTTAAAAACGACGTCGTTCCTTTAAGATATAAAAAATATCCAGAAACTGAAATAAATTATCCTATCGAGTGTGCTCATTTTCCTTATCACTAAAAAAAAAAAACTAAAAATCGTTTATCAATGGCGATTGTGGCGTCACTACGAGATATCAATCTCTTCTCTTCTCTACCTTCTTCGCCACCAACGTCAGATTCATCTTCAAATACTTTCCGTCCATCTCCGCCGATACCAATACCGAAATACTCACCGTCCCTTCGAAATCGCAATCGCAATCACACAGAGTCACAACAACACCCTAAGCCACATTCGAATCCCGCGCTCAAGCTTCCGCATCGCAATACAAGATACTACAAACCGGTGAAAGAAGGAGTTATCTCATCCGACGGCGAACGCACGATCGTCATCGGCGATTCCGGCGTCTCTTACCAGCTTCCCGGAGCTCCTTTCGAGTTTCAGTTCAGCTACTCGGAGACGCCGAAGGCTAAACCGGTGGGGATACGAGAACCGGCGTTCATGCCTTTCGCTCCGCCTACGATGCCGCGGCCGTGGACAGGGAAAGCGCCGCTGAAGAAATCTAAGAAGAAGGTTCCGTTGTTCGATTCTTTCGATCCGCCTCCGATTGGGAAAGCCGGCGTCAAGTACGTTGAGATGCCGGGGCCGTTCCCGTTCGGGAGGTATCCGAAGGAATCGATGACGAGAGATGAGATTCTCGGCGAGCCGTTGAAGAAGTGGGAGAAAGGGATGCTTATTAAGCCTCATATGCACGATAATCGCCAGGTTAATTTAGGTGAGTTTAGTTAGTGAATGAGTGTTCTCTTTAGTTTTTGAACTTCTTATTACTCGTTGTGTGTTTATTGTAGGAAGAGATGGATTCACACATAACATGTTGGAACTGATACATTCTCATTGGAAGAGAAGGCGTGTCTGCAAGGTTCGATGCAAAGGAGTTCCCACGGTTGATATGGATAACGTTTGTCGTGTTCTTGAGGTATTTACTTTAGGCTCTATGATCAGTTTTTTGTGTTAGCAGTAATAGACTAATAGTAGAGCCTTGTATGATATTTGGAAAACCAAAAGATAGGTTGTTTGTTTGATAGAATTTCGGTAGAAATTTCTCCAATGGGGGTTTTTCCTGAATGTTTCGTGTCTATTATGATTTTCTTTTGGAGAGTGTTATGTGTAAGAGAAGGTATACATGAAGCTTGAATTGCTTGGTATCTTAATATGTTTTGTGACTTGTGAGAGTAACGAAAGACACCATCTTCATATGTCTACTTTTATACTGTTGGATGTGTGATGACTAATCTTATTGTCCCCGTCTCTTATCTAGGAAAAGACGGGAGGAGAGATCATTCATAGAGTCGGAGGTGTTGTGTACCTCTTCAGGGGTAAAAATTACAACTACCGCACACGTCCACAGTATCCATTGATGCTGTGGAAACCAGCAGCTCCTGTTTATCCAAAGCTCATTCAAGAAGTTCCTGAAGAATTGACCATAGATGAAGCTCATGAGTTCAGGACGAAGGGAAAGTCTCTTAAACCCATATGCAAGTTGTGTGAGTATATTATATCTTTGAAGCTAACTATGCTTTTCCATCTTTTTCTTTTGGCGTTCACTAAAGAAGAGATGAGACACTTGGCTAAATATTTACTATTGTTTTCTCGGTTTTGCATTGCAGCTAAAAATGGAGTCTATGTGTCACTGGTCAAAGATGTCAAGGATGCTTTCGAACTGTGTCCTTTGGCGAAAATCGACTGCCCTGGACTTGAACCAAGTGATTATAAGAAAATAGGCGCTAAGCTTAAGGTCTCTGAACCCTTTAGTTCTTCTTTGGCATCTATACATTGCACCTCTCTGCACCTTCATTGCAAAATTGTATTCCAGCATTTTTCAACATTATGCTTGCTTTCATGTTCTTTTGGTTTCATATTCAGTTTCTGAGGTTACATCATCCGACAATTCACTATGCATCTAAAAAGCCTTCTCTTCATTTCTTGGTGCAGGAATTAGTTCCTTGCGTGCTTCTGTCTTTTGACGATGAGCAAATACTCATGTGGAGAGGACGAGAGTGGAAGTCACAGTTTGTGAACAATCCTTTAACACCAATCCTTTCTGAGACCAACGTAGAACATAAACTTGATCCTTCAGGTATTACTAACACTTGTGTACTCAGAAAACAACAAAAGGGTCTCCGCTATCCATGCTACTACCCAACAATGCTTATCATATCCATTTCATCTGCTCTTTTCTTTTCAGACAAACCTAGTAACGAACAAACAGCGTCTGATCCAAATACGGTGATCTCAAGCCCCAAAATGATCTCGCTTTGGAAACGAGCCTTAGAATCATCCAAGGCGGTATCTCTGGAAGAGCTCGATCTCAGTCCAGACGAACTATTGGAGAAGGTGGAAGAGTTTGAAGGCACTTCACAGGCCGCAGAACACACTTACACTGCCTTAATCTTGCCGGGCAACAAGGGTGCAGAGGATTACATAGATAACGAGGACCGTCCTGACGTGGAGTACAGTGACATAGACGAGGACTTTGACGAAGGATGTTCTGATGACGATGAGTCGCTAGATCCGGTGGGTACAGTTGGATCTTTGCCTGTTGATAAGATAGTTAGGAAGCTAAGGGAGAGACTAAAATAGAGCACAAGTGTTGGTCTGACTTCATCCTTGTGTTTGTGTAAATGGTCAATATCTAAAATATGCACTCAAAAACATCTCCAAAAGAAAATGCATATAAGATTACTTCAATAAAAATGGTGATGTGTAGCTAATGTAGGTTGGAAAAAGATCTAATTGCGCTTGGTTTTCACAGGTGTTGATGAACATATCATACTTATCATGTAGGGTTATATGGTAGGTGGAATATTATCAATGTGAGCAATTAGGATAATGGTTTTTCTTGGTGGATAAGTACAAATATCTCCAGGCTTGACATTCATTCATTCATTTGGACATAATGTAGAATATGAGATGCAGAAACAAGTATTTAAATTTGTAATAACTGTGTTTTTTTATATATAGGACACAGTTATTACAATGGAACTACTTTCGAGCATGAACTGTTGGAATAGTATCAGATAAGAGTTACATTGAAAATAATATTTGGGTCCACTCACGACCTCAAGTCATTTTCTTGCTTGATAAATTCCAACCATACAGTCCATAAAACAACATAGCTTTTTTTTAACAACATAAAACAACATAGCTTATATTAGTAGCTTTATGTGGGTCAAATGTGCATTTATGAAACTTATTTGGTAGATGGATAATAATAAATCGTTTGTAGATAAACAACTCTATTGTCAAAAAAAAAAATTGTCAAAAAAAAAAGATAAACAACTCCATTTGGATAATGATCGAAGACGTTTGAATTAGTCAATGCTCAATATGCATTTTATGTTGAAATATAAAAACACTGTATATATTAGCGGAGCAGTTATATATTTGCTATCCCTTTTGAGGTAAAATACTTTATAGAATGAAACATTTCAATATAAATAAGAAAAATATGATATAAAATAGTAACTATACGATTATACAAAGACTTTCCCTCTTTTCGCTTCTGCAATTTATCAATAAAGCTTTGATGGAGAATAAGAACAACATTAATGGCGTTATTGAAGCACCAGAGGAAGAAGAAGGTTCCATTGACGGAGACATACTCGTCTCGATCCTCTCAAATCTGCCTCTCCTCGACCTCGACTCCGCCTGCCACGTGTCCAAATCCTGGAACCGCGCCGTCTTCTTCTCTCTCCGCCGTGTCAAGACCTTCCCGTGGCTGTTCATCTACCGTCAGAGGAGTTCTCCTCCGTACACCATGGCAGCGACGGCGATGGCTTACGATCCGAAATCCGATGACTGGATCGAGATCAAAACCCAATCTCCCGCCGTACACGTGTCCGTTGCTCGATCCTCTAACTCCACTCTGCTTTACGCGATCTCGCCTAAAACGTTATCGTTTTCTCTCGACGCGTTTCATCTGACGTGGCGACACGTGGACCCGCCGAGAGTTTGGAGGGTAGATCCGATCGTCTCCGTCGTCGGGAGGTGTCTGATCGTAGCCGGCGGCGTGTGCGAATTCGAGGACGATAGACTCGCCGTCGAGGTTCTAGACTTCGGATCCATCGGCGCGTGGGAGAGATGCTGATGTAGCATACATCGTAATCCTATTGCGTTTTGGTTTTCTTATTTCCTTTTCTTTTTGTTTATTCCTTTTTATTTTGGGATAAGGATTACTTTATTCTAATCTCTCTTAGGGGTTTTATTTTATTTTATATATATAAGTATCATCTCGCTGTGAGATACAACTTTTGATTATTGATTTATAAAACTAGAGTTTTGTGTTTAAACAACTCTCGAAACCTTACTTTCTCGCATTCTTTGAGAATTCAACAGATTTAGAAGGCTTGTTAACGGTATTCTCGGAATTCAACGTTATCTTTGCGTTATCGGTTACTACGGATACTTCCGCTCCGTCGATTGGTATCGAGACTTCAACCTTCGATTCTCATCGTTGTGTCGATCTTGTGATGGCTCCCCGATCGGGGAAAGAACCGACCAATGATCGGGTTCAATTCCAACAATTCTTGGAGGATTTCCAAGAAAATTTTCGAGACAATCTTCGAAGAACAATGGCCGATGCAATTCGAGTGGAGTTCGGGCCGAGTTCAAGCCGCTTTTCGCCTAACGCGACAAACGTTGGCAACGCGAACCACTTAATCGCGAAAACCCTCGCTACAATCCTCTGTTTGATGATGATGATGGCACCGATGGAGATAACCCATTCGGCAATAATATTCACAATCAGCGCAGGCAACGTAATCAACAACAAGCTCGTGCTCAACAACACAGAAACGGTGATGATACTCGTTGGATTTCGGCATCAAAGTGGAACTACCCGAATTTCATGGAGGAGCTAAACCCGAGGACCTCCTTGATTGGTTCGTTTCGTCGACGAATTCATCGAGTTCGAGGACGTACCGACCAATAAACAAGTCCTCTTGTGGCTACTCGATTCCGCGCTCATGCCGCCTCTTGGTGGAATCAACTCAAAATTTCTCGTACTCGCCGGGGAAAAGAAAAGATTAGCTCGTGGGACAAGCTCAAGAAGCACATGCGGAAAACCTTTATTCCGTATAACTTTGAACGCTTGTTATTTCAAAAATTTCATAATATCCGTCAGGGTACACGTTCGGTGGAAGACTACTCGACTGAATTTTATCAGATGATGACACGAGTAGACATTCACGACTCGAAGATCAATTGGTGGCTCGGTCATCGCAGATCGCGACCTCAACTACAAACGATGTTGCACCAATTTGACCCGTGCTCGGTTTCAGAAGCACGTCAACGAGCCCTATTGGTTGAGCAACAATCTCGTTTTAATACTAATCAATGGTCTGGCGCCAAACGAAACTCAACAACCACCACCGACGACATCAACACTCTCGAAACGAAGAACAGAACACAAACAACGACTCGTTCTACTACACATGCTCCGGTCGCAGAGGACGACCATCTCGCCCCAACGCCTTACGTTGCTTTTCTTGCGGAGAGCGAGGTCACATCCAAACTGCATGTCCAACACATGGTCGACGGGGTTTGCTTGCTAAGGAGAAAGAGCTTACCGATGAACCTATCTATGATACAGAAACTGATGTCGAAGAGGAAGAAGTAAACGGTGACACCGAAACACTACTAATGTTACGTCGAAACTGTTTGGCACCAAAAACAAGTGAGGAAGTGCAACGAACCGCACTGTTTCACTCTACGTGTACGGTTAAAGGAAAGGTTTGTCGTTTCGTTATTGACTCAGGGTGCTCAGCCAACGTCGTTTCAGAAGAGGCTGTATGCAAGTTGTCCCTTTCCACAGAAGCGCATCCACATCCTTACCGTCTTCTTTGGATGCAAACGGGGCCTGAGGTTCATGTTTCTAAGCGGACCCTTTTGTCATTATCGATCGGGTCTTTCTATAAAGATACCATTTATTACGACTAGATACAGATTTCCAATCCCCAGGTTAGATGATCTTCTTGATCAGATCGGTAAAGCTTCTGTGTTCACCAAATTGGACTTGAAGAGTGGGTACCATCAAATTCGCATACGTCCAGGTGACGAGTGGAAAACGGCTTTTAAAACACGTGAAGGTTTATTCGAGTGGTTGGTAATGCCGTTTGGGTTATCAAACGCCCCGAGCACGTTTATGAGAGTTATGAATCAAGCTCTTCGACCTTTCATTGGTAAGTTTGTTGTCGTCTACTTTGATGACATTCTTATCTTCAGCTCTACGCTAGGAGATCATATGCACCATCTTCGAGAGGTTTTACTCGTGTTGCGGCGAGAAAAGCTTTTTATTGCCCTACACAAGTGTGAGTTTGGAGTGCCAGAGGTTCTGTTTCTCGGTTACGTCGTTTCAGCCTCAGGACTTCGTGTCGATCCACAAAAGGTGATAGCAGTGTCTTCTTGGCCCACGCCGACGAATCTCACGGAGGTGCGAAGCTTCCATGGATTAGCTTCTTTTTACAGAAGGTTCGTTCACAACTTCAGTTCAATCATGGCGCCTATTACCGATTGTATGAAGCAGACTTCGTTTTCTTGGACGCTAGAGGCGTCTCGCGCGTTTGAGCTTATTAAAACCAAACTTACGTCCGCCCCTCTTCTCGTGCTTCCTGATTTTGAGTTGCCTTTTGAGTTACACTGTGATGCTAGTAAACTTGGGATTGGAGCGCTTTTAAGCCAACACAGCGGACCTATTGCCTTTTACGGTGAAAAGACGCGCCGGCGCACGAGTTCGATATAGCACGTACGACATCGAGTTCTATGCAATAGTGCAGGCTATTAAACATTGGCGTCACTATTTGGCACACAAGGAGTTTATATTGTACACGGACCATGTTGCCTTAAAGTATTTAGGGACGCAAGACAAGATCTCCGCAAGGCATGCATCTTGGACGGCGTATCTTCAGCAGTTTACTTTCGTCATTAAACATCAATCAGGAAAGTTAAACAAGGTCGCTGATGCCTTAAGTCGCCGACATTCTCTCGTGGCAACATTGCATGTTTCTGTTCCGGGCTTTGAGTGTATGTCGGAGTTATACTCTACAGATATTTTCTTCGCGCCCATATGGGCGTACTTGGCGAACAATATCGTTTCCGAGTACTCCCTCGTGGACAAGTTCATCTTTCACGGTAATCGTTTGTGCATTCCTGATAGTAGCTTGCGTTTACAAATCATTAAGGAACTTCATAACGAGGGACATGTTGGTCGGGATAGAACCTTGAAACTAGTCACTGACTCTTATTTTTGGCCTACGCTACGACGAGATGTGGAGAGGTTTGTGACTCGTTGCACGACATGTCAAAAAGCAAAGGTCAAGCGTCTAATGCCGGACTTTATTTACCTTTGCCGGTGCCGACTCAACCATGGAGTGATTTGAGCATGGACTTCGTGCTAGGACTTCCACGAACACAACGAGGCAATGACTCGATTTTTGTGGTTGTGGATCGGTTTTCAAAGATGGTACATTTTATTCCGTGTAAGAAGTCGACGATGCGGTTCAAGTTGTCGTTTTATTCTTTCGTGAGGTTTATCGTCTTCATGGCCTACCAACGTCTATTGTTTCGATCGAGATTCTCGTTTCATCGGCCACTTTTGGCGTTCTCTTTGGAAGCTTCTCAAAACCGGTTTGAACATGAGTTCGGCGTATCACCCACAATCCGACTCGACAAACCGAAGTAGTCAATCGATCATTGGGTAATATGTTACGCCGTTTGGTGGGAGACAACATTCGTTCATGGGATTCTTTGTTTGTGTCGGCGAGTTCGCTCATAATCATGCTCATAATAGGAGTCTTGGGTTCGGTCCTTCAAAGTTGTCTATGGCTATGTTCCGCGCGATCTATAGCTCTAACAACTCTTCCTAATCCGGCGAGTTCCATGGGCGTGCGTAGAGCTTATTTCCGAGCTTGCACACGTCCAGGCGCTACCTACGATAACTTGGTGGTCTCGACGAACCAAGTATAAGATTGCGGCGGATAAATCGGCGGAGAGGTCCATTTTGAAGTCGGAGATCACGTGTGGGCGCTCTTAATAAAAGAACGATTTGCAACAGACAATACAACAAACTCAAGTCTCGCAAGATTGGTCCGGTGGAAATTATAGAGAAAATCAATGCTAATGCATATCGCCTCGCTTTGCCTCCTCACATCCGATCGCCGACGTTTTTAATGTTAAGCACTTGTTCAAGTATGAGCCGATGATGCTACCATGTCGGATTCGTGGACGAATCGTCCGTGAGGGGGGACTCGATGTAGCATACATCGTAATCCTATTGCGTTTTGGTTTTCTTATTTCCTTTTCTTTTGTTTATTCCTTTTTATTTTGTGATAAGCGACTACTTTGTCTAATCTCTCTTGTTTAGGTTTTATTTTACTTATATATAAGTATCATCTCGCCATGGTAGATACAACTTTTGATTATTGATTTATAAAACTGTAGCTTTGTGTTTAAACAACTCTTGAAACCTTACTTTCTCGCGATTCTTTGAGAATTCAATGATTTAAGCGCTTGTTAACGGTATTCTCAGAATTGAACGTTATCTTTGCGTTATCGGTTACTACGGATACTTCCGCTCCGTCAGATGCGAATCGATGCCGGAGTTTCTATGGGGATCCGCGTCGGCCACATGGCTTTCAGTCGCGGCGAGTTCGGAGAAGATGTACGTGACGGAGAAGAGATCTGGCGCCGCGTGTTGTTTCGATCCAGAGACTAGATCGTGGACGGAGCTTCCCGATCTCTCTCCCGTCTGTAAATTACACTCGCGCGTGATCGGATTCGCCGGCGACCGTCTAATAATGGCGGGGATCACCGGAGACGAAGATAATCCGACGGGAATCGAACTTTGGGAAGCAATCGGAGCCAACGAATCGCCGATGAAACTAAAATTCGATTGGATTGGATCTATGCCTAAGGCGTGTTTGGATAAACTAAAAACGGGTTGTGGTTGGCCGCTAACGTCGATAGCGTTTAAAGCGGTTGGAGATATGGTTTATATACACGACGCGGCGGAGGTAGGAGAGATTGTGGCGGCGGAGATCGGAAGAGGAAAGCTTTGCAAGTGGAGGACTCTGCGTAACGCAGACGCAACATGGTGGAGTAGAAGTCACGCGGGAGAGAGACATGTCGTTGCGTGCACAAACGTGGGTTTTAGCGATTTAAAACATGCGTTTAGGAATGGTTTAAGTTTCTCCGTGTTGTCGTCACAAGAAGTGTGAACGCGTGTCCATTATAAATTTAGTTTAAAAATCCAAGTTTTAGTTTTAATGTCTTTTGATGGATTTAGAAAAAATGTGTAATACAAATTAAAATTGTTTTGAACTTTGAAAGTGATTACGTAACGTGGGATAATAATATAAAATCAGCACACAAGCCCAATACTTGCAGCCCGTTAATCCTGCATGTCGTGAATACGTGTGGTCGGAACAACAACAAAAAAAACGGATTTTAATCGCAACTACTACGTGTAAGTTGCATCTTGTAATTTCGTAACCATATTATATATATATATATATATATATATATATCTTAAAAATAACGAGTACAAGTTATAGAAATCTTATTTTACAGGTTAATAATATGTCAAAACGAATTTTTGTTATTAATTTGTTCAAATGATTCTGTCTTAATTAAGGCTTTTTTTAACAATAGATAGGAGTTTCGATAGCTACTTTTACTCTAGAAACGATCATCAAGTAGAGAGTACACAAAGAGTTAAACATAATTTAAGAGTATATGGGTGTACCACACACATCTTCAATAAACAAATATTTGTCGGCTCATTAAATTAATACTTCATTACAAGACCACTTTAATTTAAACTATATTCGATATAATTATGTTGATTTGGTCCCTCCAAATTAATTAATTGATTAAGTATCTCTTCCCTTGAAGAAAGATAGCATCATTCCTATCGAATTTAATCTCCAAACACACACATTTGTTTAGATAAGGAAAATAATGATATCTTTGTCGAAAATGGAAAATGGAATATTTTCTTCTGTAATTTTTTAAACTCTATTCGAATGCCTTTAAACTTTCACTTTTGAAATGAAAAGAAAGTAGTTTGATAAAAGAATGGGCTGTTTTGGGCCCATATATATATATATATATGACTATAATAATTAGTTAGTGCATTAACGCGATAATAATAATTTAGAAACGAATCAACATTGATTAACGTGGCGCTATTTCAATTAATTTGGAGAGTCTGACTTAATTACTTGTGAGCTGAACGAGGGAAACCCTAAATTTTAATATTAAAATAGCTAACTCTTTTTTACCACGAAAAAAATATATATTTGACTTTGTATAGTGGGAGTTCACAAATCACGATCACAATTAGGCCACGTTTAAAAGGAGAATTAGACCACACAAGTAGCTAAAAAGCATGTAAATCATAAATTAGAAGAAATTGTGTGAAGTTATCGATTTATTATCCGTATTTCTCAAATAAAGTAAGCTCTTATATAATCGATTTATTCTTTCTCTAACTTAAACTAGCCCCCTTCAAAATTAGGTTATCAAAATTCACTAATTTGGTAAATAAATAGAATTTATATATTAAATTTCCTATATGTTATTGTAACCTTGATTAAATTTTGTTATATTTTTAGACATGTTCAATTGTTTGGAAAAAAACATGAACCAACAAGAATATCTAAACGGGGGTGATCGGGCCCACATCATCAACAACCATAGGGACGTTCTCTTATATATATATATTTCTCTTAAAATAAAAGAATTGCGAAATTGAAGGACCACGAGGATATGAAAGAATGATTCATAGAGACAACACTTTTTTATTGTTTCTTGTGGATTGGAACCTTGATTATGTTAACTTTGGAGACATTTTAAAGATTAGATATCGAAACAAAATTAAAAGACAAAGTTAGTATATCATTTGGATGGACCACAAACACATAAAAACTAAGTAAGGACCACTTACAACAAAAGAGAATATTTATAACTCAACAACCAATTAAACACTTTGTTGTTATCATATGAGATCTTGACGATGATGTTTCTTTCTGTGTTTCAAATGCATATGCCCACAATATCATCAGATTTAGGGTTTCCACTTTATTCACAAATACGCACGTGCTAATTTCATCTGTAATTTTTTTTTAATACAAAATTAGAAAACTGTGTTATTAATTAGTGATTATATATGAAGATGCTTAGTAAAGTTGAAGCCTATTCTGACTTAAAATATAGGACGTATATATTCTCCGACCGTAGTGGACATAACAGTGTGCATTTAAAAAAAAAATATATATATATATATATATATAATCAAAAGCACCTTTTGTGTATTTGTTTCATTTAAAACTTTTCTTTTTTCTTTTTCATTTTAAGAAATTATGTTTTAAATTTATAACAAGATTGAGTTATTATTGAAGAAGAATATTTTACATATTAAAATATGTAATGTTCGTTACTTTGTTGTGATGAATTTTTTTCTTACGGTTTGATTATATATATATATATATATATATATATATTAAATAACTACATGTTGGATTAGACCAAATCTTTGAGTCTTTTGTAAATAAATCCCACCTAAATTTGGAATAATTTATAGTTTAAGAATTATAAATGTATTGATCTTTTATTTGCATCTTAGGTTTTAGTTGGAATAAATTCCAAGATTTAGTAGACCAAACTCCTGAATAAAGTAAATTTTTGACCACAAAAAATTAATGCATGAACTGTACTTAACCTATATGTATTTCACTAGATTTTTTTTTTTTTTTTTTTTTTCATCGTTGCCTAATGTCTAAGTAGTTCTCTCCCAACTGAGAGCGGCGAGGTTCGAACCCCGAATTATGCGATTAGATGCAGAGGTGACTACCATTGGGCCACTAGATTTATTCTCACCATATATCTCATTAGTCATTCATTACATACTATTTCACTTTTCCAGCTAATAAAATCACAATGAAAATGAATTCTGATTATTTGTCATATTTGGGTTGGTTTGCCTCTTGTCACATTTGGATTGGTTAAAGTTAATATTTTGTATATTCGGCTGAAAATGGAAAAAAAAATATTTAGATAACAAAATTTGGCTTACGTCCATCAAGAGGTGATGGTGTTTTTCATAAGTCTTGATTAAGGAGTAACAAAGACCAAACTTTTAGGTCCTCTAATCAGATTTTTAATTTTTTTATTTGGGTTTATCTTTAGTCCACAAATGTATCTATTATGGGTTAATTTGTCTCCTTCCAATAATAGCAGGTATGTTGTTGTCAAGAAAAAAAAAAAGCAGATATGTTCATATTTAATTTTGTACCAAAAAAAAAAATTCTTACATAAATGCGATCAATTATTATTTTGTCAAGCCAATCATCTCCAAGTGGTAACCAGTAAATCTTTTAAATAAATTTGGTACTTTTTAGTTGAGGTTTGGGTTAACTAAATAGATGTACAAAAATTAAAAAATAAAAAAGTGGGCATATACACCCATTGCTAGAATCATTATCAATCATTTATCTTGAACTCGTTGCTAGAATAATATCAATGATTTATTCTGCATTAATTTCCCAAAACTAATATACCCACAATATTTTAATCATGCATTCACATTTCATCATTTTAGTGAGTTAAAACCTACTAATATGCATACAATGTGATCTCGATATATAAATGTAAAATATACTGACATGCCTAAATTAACCTAAACACATATATTTGAAGTAAAACACTTGAATTCTCGCCTATAAAGCCTATTTCCATCTGTATAATTAGAACCACATATATAACTAATCAACTAAAAATTTCAACTATTAAACCATAACAAGTGGTTTCAAGCTGATGTATTTATGGATAATAAACCAGGAATCCTACAAAATTCAAAAAAATCACAAAATTACACAATTTCATTTCATCTTTTACAAAATTTTTACTTAATTCAATATTTTTATATTTGCATCATCGTTTACAAAATTTCAAAATTTTCTATATTTGCATCATTTAAAAATTCTAAATGGTTGATTTACTTTATTAAAAAATTTAAATATATTTATTTAAGTTTATTAATTAGTATTTAAGATATAATATTAAGTGAATAAGATTGTATTTGTAAGATTTATTTGAATTTAATTTTAAATGTTTATATATAGTTTGATTTGAAATGGTGTAGTTTCTTCAAAATCAATTCAAGTGGTGCCTAGTTTTGTAATCCCTCTATAAATTATGGTGAGAAAAATGAACGGTGGAGATTGAAAGGGGAGTGAGATGGAGGGAGCAGATTAAGAAGCTATGAGTTGTTTGTTATATATGGATTCATACGAAACCGTAGGCTTTGTGTCACATAAATTTCGAACAAACCTGGCCCCAAAATTGGATCGGTCATTCAACCTGTCCATCACCGAAAAGACCCTTTAGCAACAAAAAATAATAAAACACACACCAAATAATGTAAACTATCATCAATTAGTTCTGCTCTTTATAATTTGTTGATGATTTTACATTATTGAAGAATTATGGGTTTTAATGTTACTAATTCACTAATTGAAAAAAATCCAAAAAAGTATATCGCATACCAAACTCGAAATACAAGTAAACCTTGTTCGTATTTGATTTACCACAGATTGTTGTCACTCTCCAAAATAAAACGGTCTAGTTTACTAATGATTTAATCAATCCGTTTTTTTCGCCGCAAACAATCAAACCCTAAAAAATCACTCAAGCCAATATGAATATATTTTGTCAAAATTCTTCTACAAATGTCATTTAGTAGAAGAAAAGAGGAAAAAACTAACTATTTTTCTTAAGATAGTAATTAATTACCATAAAAAATTAGTAAAATCCTCAATAATTTAATTAATTTTGAGCTTATGTCGAAACTAGTCCTCGTATGGACCACGAACCAGTTCAGCATTTTAGCTGCAGGCGTAGACCTCTAGGCATATAGCTGAATTATATAGCCATGTTGTATTCTATTATTTGGTGATAAATTATTGCAATTATATATATAGATAGGTACAAAAAAATATAAAATGAATCTATCAAATCACAAAGGCTATTTATGTTGATGTAAAGATTAATAGAGAGGGAACCTAGCTACGCAAAACAACCAATTATAACAAGTCTAACAAAAAACATTTGCATGTAGACGCGATATCTCAATGGCATGTACTACTGGCCCATCGCATTATATTATTTTCTTATAATTTTGGAAGTAAATAAAATTTTCATAAGAGTAAATTTATTTAAAATTATAGCTAAACTATTGTTGAATATTAGTATTCCAAATATTAAACGAGACCGATCATCGTATAAGACAGAATACATAGTTCTTTTCATTGGTAACGAATTCTATAAATATCATTGATATCATTAAAATAATATATTTTCACTGATGAAAATATCAAAATACTATACTAAAAGAGAAAAATAGTGTGCCCACTATCTTTTCATTATTTTATAAAAAACACTTTTTGATCAAAATATTATATTAACCAACTTTTCATTATTCAATCTTTAGTGATTATCCTATATATAATATAAAGAGAAAAGGAAGCTCTCCTAATTATTATCGACGCATCATCATTTCATATTATTTTATATTATTTTATATCGTTGAAATCATTAAATTTATTAAAATATATAAAATCATTTTATAATTTTAATTATTAATGCATTAAAATATTGACACATGAATATCAATTAATTCTAAATTTTAATTGTGTATCATCAATATTTTTAATTACAATATGTATAATATCACAATACATAAAATAAAATGCAAACAAAATTTATAAAATAGTGAAAACATACAAATAAAATAAAGAAAAAAATACAAAAAACTATACAAACTATTTAAGATATTGAGTAAACATACATTAAAAGAATATTGCAACATTCATTTTTTTTTTCGCCTAAAAATATTATATTATTGATGAAACATAAACCTTACAAACCCGCTTGGAGCAATATATAGACCGAGTATATAAACTCCGGTAATATAAAGTCCAAGACTTTTCGGTAACAAAAACTAAAGATATAAACTAACATCATAAACTTTTGAAACACAATAAGTCCGCAGAGATCGTCTATAAAAGCCCGAAAGCACTCTCAGGAGACACAAGCCCGCAAATTCTTACTGAAGAAGCTAGAAAATCTCAGGAGACACAAACCCGCAGGTTCCTACTGAAGAAGCTAGAAACTCTCAAGAAACACTTAAAGGAAGATCAATAGGAGCACAATCAATGAGAAAATTAAACTACTAAGGTTCACCAAGGCTTTATAGATCGTGAAACATACACTAAGTCGAGAAACAAACCGAAAACTCTCTTCAAACACCGGGAGAATCCGTAGTTGAGCCAAAGAACATGAGGAAATGAGGTGGTTATGAGTTTCATCCCTAATAATTGCAACATTCATCTAGATGATAAAAAAAAATATATAAACTATTTAAAGTAAATGAAAAATATAGATTTGAGTTAGCATTAAATTTTGTACCTTTATTTAGTTGAACTAGAATATAAATATTGAAACAGAAAAAATTACTAAAATCATTAAAAAAACAAAATAATTTATTAATATCTACAAATATTTTCAATCTATAAAACCAATCTGCGAGTATCGCGGATTCCTTAGTGGTATTAAATAAAACTATGAAAGAGATATATAGGGAGGTGTTTTTCAAAAAGAGAAAAACTATTGAGACCATTAATATAGGCTTCTTAAGCTCACCTCTTAGCTATGGGGCCTACAAAATAAACAACCTGCCCATCTAAAAATTATAATATAAAAGGCACATCTTTGACTATTTGCGGCCCACTGTCACGTGGCGGTCCGCAATTGGTTCGTTTTTAATTTTTTTTTTATTTCGAAAAGTAAAAAAAAAAAAAAAAAATTAAGATGTTTTTTTCACATCTAACCGATAAGAGCATGTTCATCAAAGGTGCTTATGTAGAGTGCTTGTGTATTTTTTTGTGTATTTGAGTATTAAATTAAATCAAAACATATATTATTAATAAGCACTTTACAAAAGGGAGCTTAAAATGCTTCATTAAACACTTTTCATTATAGGGTGATATTAATAATACATGTTTTGATTTAATTTAATATTCAAATACACAAAAAAATATACAATCACTCTACATAAGGACGTTTGATAAACTTGGTCTAACAATGCTCTTATTGCGTGTTATGCCCTTTTTCGTAATTACACATTCCAACTTTTATTTAATAATTTTGACCTCTTTTTTTTGCCAAAAATAAAAAATATGATCCCTGCCTCCACTCTCCTCTCTCCCTCCCTTGTACACAAAAACACTCCCATAGAAAAAAAAAATATTGTACAACAAAAAAGTTTGTTAAGCAGAGGCGATTTCAAAATCATTATTAGGCAGAAGACGAAACACGAAGATCACAGTCGCAATCGCAATCTCACCGGCGATCTTTACTTATTAGCTTCATGGATGGAATGTACGGTTTCCATCCCGGCGGCGGCGATTACTCCGATAAGTCGATTCTGATGATGTCTCCTGATAATCTCTTGTTTCCTTCCGATTACCAGTCGCTTCTATGCTCCTCCGCCGATGTAAACAACCGTTTATCGGACGTTTACGGATCCGACGAGCTTCTCTCAGCCGCCGTGTCGGCTTTATCGTCGGAGGCGGCGTCGATCGCTCCCGAGATCCGTAGAAACGACGACAATAACGTCTCTCTAAGTGTTATCAAGGCGAAAATCGCTTGTCATCCTTCGTATCCGAGATTACTCCAAGCTTATATCGATTGTCAAAAGGTTAAATATCTATTAGATATATATATATCGATTTCTCGTTTTGTATCTTCTTCTTCTTCTTCCTTTGTTTTTTTTTTATGTGTTCACAAGGTGTTCGAGATTATGCGTGAATGAGTTTTTATGCTTGTTTAATTTCGTGGAACGAGTTTATGTGTGTGTGTGTGTGTTGTATATAGACTTTTTGATCATCTTCATCGTTATTTCTAATACTTAGAAAAATTAGGCTTTGATTAGCGAAATTTGATTTCTCAAAGGCTAAAAGATAAGATTTAGAAACTGTTTTAATGGTGTCTGTTTTTTTTTTTTATATATAATAATAATTTTATGGTTAAATAATTATATTTAAAGGTCGGAGCGCCGCCGGAGATAGCGTGTTTGCTGGAGGAGATTCAAAGAGAGAGTGATTTGTATAAGAGAGATGTTATTATTGCTCCGTCTTCGTCTTCTTCTTTCTTTGGAGCTGATCCTGAGCTTGATGAATTCATGGTCTCTCTCTCTTTCTTTTATTTTATTTTTTTTAATTTTTTTCTTGAATATATATATTTAATTGGTGTGAGATATGTAACAGGAAACGTATTGTGATATATTGGTGAAATACAAATCGGATCTAGCGAGGCCGTTTGATGAGGCAACTACTTTCTTGAACAAAATCGAGACTCAGCTACGGAATCTATGTACTGGTGTTGTGTCTGCAAGAGGACTTTCTGGTATGTGTGTGTTTTTTTTTTCTTCGATTCTTATCTTTTCGTGTGATTTTGTTATATGATCCTTCTCGATATATGTGTCACGCTAATTTACCACACTAACCAAAAGAGAAGATATATAGAGAAAAAAAAACATTTATTAGAAAATTTCCATATGTTTGATTCATAAGGGAAGCTTTATGATTTGAAGAACCCTAACTTTTTTTCATGTGTGAAACAAAAATATAAAATGCAAAACCCTAAACGTGTAGTGTGTCCATAGCCACTTTCCTTCATGTGTTTTGTTGTGTATTGGATTGCTTCCTAGGTTGTGTTTTATGTTCTGATTAAGTTGTTACTGTTTTTGTGCCATTAATTTTACTCTTAATTTAGTTTTTAGGGTAGGATTGGGCTTTCTTCTTGTTGTTGAAATCATACATTTTTTTTTATAACTTTATACTTTTTTTTCTTTTTCTGTCAGAAAGAAAAATGATATAGAAAGTAATATAAACTTTTTGTGGAAGAGATTCTGATTTTGACGTTACGGAGTCTTGTTGCGTACTGATCCTTTTTTTTTTTTGCTTTCTTTTTCAACTTGTTTCTGCTTTTTCTTTCCATTGAAAACCCATTCATAACAAAAAAAAACCTAGTCATAACTTTTTTTATCAATTAAGTTTCTTGATTTTCATAAACTTGTTTTTTTTTTGCTTGACCTATTAAAACCAAGATTAAAACCGTGGTTATATAATGTTGTTTGCTCGTGTTATGAGTTAAATCCAAAATTTATTATTAGGTGTAGAAGGAAAAAGTAAATTATTTTGACACAACAACATTTTACTATAAAGTCTTAACTATATACTATTAGCTACATTTATCAATTAATACACTGGAGAGGGAATAATTTAATGAACTGTTGAGAAACTTAAGGTCTGGTGCTAGTTCAAGTTCCAATGATCAGAAAACAAAAACCCATGGGAGATTTTTGTTCATCATCGGAAATAGTAATATTGCCAAGTGTCTGGTCTTTATCTGCTTGTCATGAGTTATAATGTTTGGCTTCTTGTTACATGCCAATTTTTTTATAAACTAAAGTGATGATTATTATTATTATTATATAATATATATACACGAATGAAATGCTCTAGAAACAGCCACTCTTTGTTTTGTTGCCATAACAAATTTACTAATCACGTTAGTTAGATATGTTGATAATAACCTTAGAGATTTGTTAATTAATAAATTAGTTTTAAAACTCCACATGAACAGAACAAAAGCTGTAAAGAAACGAAACTCCACTAAAACAGTGGACTTTTTTTCTTCTTCAGCTTTGCAGGATCTCAAATGCAGCTTCCACGTGTACTTTTGGTAAATATTGTTTGTTATGGAAGAAAAAAGCTGCTGATATTTAACATAAATTAGTGTATTTTAATTAATTATTAATAGGAGTTTGCTTAGAGAATAAAATTTGAAAAAGTTGAAATAAAATAGATGACTCCAGCGTAGGTGAATGTTTTTATGGAATTAATTGTGTTATAAAATTGTTTCAAAGTACAACTTGCCTTTTTAGTTGATCTCATCTGTTATTTTTTTCACCTGAATGAAATCATAAACTACTAAAAATTAAAGAATTATATTGTTAAAATAGATTCACGTGGGATGTGATTCACATTGGTTTCTTTTATGTTAAACTGCTTTATTAATACAAGTATTAAACTAAGTAACATCCATTGAGTAATTTTGCATGTTACCTTATAGATGTTGCATATATGATCATTTAAAAGGACTACTAGATGTTGCAATTAGGAAAAAAACAAGAACATAGGAAGAGGGAGTCCTTTATGGTTAAAAAAGCAAAAAAGAGAGAGAGAGAGAAGAGGTAGAGAATCACATGGACTCCCGTGGTTTCCGCTAAGTGATATCCCCCACCTTTGACCCCACTTTACCTTTTTCCACTAAGATCTTTTTGATTATTATTATTTTTGATTTGGTAATAAAAGTAAAAAAAAAGATGAGAGGAACATAGGGTTCTCTCTACACACCACAATGAAAGAAAAGACTATGCATCCTCCCTCTCTCACAACTTTTGTTGTTGTTGTTGTTGTTGTTGCGTATATAGTGGTTTGTCATTTCCTTTGGGGTGCCTTTGTTCCCTTGGTGGGGTCGTATTATGTCTCTCTCTGCGTCACGCTTCTTGCACGTGTCTTGTTCTTTGCACGTTATCCCTTCTTTAGTCAACCCTAGAGTCAATGCATAGCCCCTAAATGTTACAATAAGTATTTTAACCATTGAACTGTTAACCTAAAATCACTCGTATAATACATGTGTATACAATATAAACCCTAACAGAGTTCCTTTCAGGGGTTTCTCTTAAATTATCACGACCATAAAACATTTCTTAAAATTATATTTGTCTTCTATATATCCAGTATTTGGATTTGGTTTAAGGGACACTTTACCTTTCTCTGTTGTGTTTGTAGAATTTCTTGTCTTTTTATACGTATCCGTCATTGCATTGTTTGATGTTGTGCATTGTCTGTCTTGCCTTGTTTGGAAAAGATCTATTCACTGTGGATTATAAATGTCTTATTTTCTTGTTTTATTTGTCAAACACTGTGTGCAAGTATCATGAGCAAATTGATATTTTTTTCTAAAAATAAAAACCAGAGAGTAAACATAGTTGGTTGATTGCTCCCACTATATCTTTGCGTAACACAGTCAAAACTATTATGAAATCAGGTAATGTTCTTTGTGAGGGTTTGAGTTATTATGTCAGGAAACTTTCAAGGCAAGTGGGTCATATTAACAATAAATGTGCAATTTATTTAATTTATTATAGAAGAAAAACTAAAAAGAGAGAGAGAGAGAGAGAAAGCAAGAAAGGGGTTTTGGGGTGTTGTGGAGAGGAGAACATTAAATGAGAGGTGAAGCGTTATTTCCGGGGGTTCACACAAACCTGCATTTAGGTAAATGACACGTGTCAAAACACCATAGGATATTGATGTCTCCTCATGGAGACAAGACTATTAGTCCTCTCTACTGACAATTTTACATTTGATGTAACTATTCACTGCGGCGGTTTTTTATTTTACTAATCTTTATTTACTTATGCACTCAACAATCGTGTGTGTGACTCCTCTCTCTCCTCCCATCCTTTCTTTCTTCATTTCCATTTTTGCCCTCTCTCCCTCTTCTTCAGCCACTTAGCCGTTTAAGCCGAGGAAAGCCCACTTGTTAATGGTCTTCCTTTAAGTTGTCTACTTTTTTTTTTGCTGTGACCATTCTCTTATATATGCCTAGGCCTAAAAGTTAGTACATTGTGTATTATAATTTTTGGTGTATAGAGGAAGGTGGAGTTTCATCTGAAGAGGAACTGAGTGGTGGTGATGAGGTAGCACAAGATGGTAAACAAATATGCGAGGAGGACCGCGATCTCAAGGACAGGCTACTGCGAAAATTCGGAAGCCGTATTAGTACATTGAAGCTAGAGTTTTCAAAGAAGAAGAAGAAAGGAAAGCTACCTAGAGAAGCAAGGCAAGCTCTTCTTGATTGGTGGAATGTACATTATAAATGGCCTTACCCTACCGTAAGTCACACACACACACAAACACTTATGTTCATTGCCTTTTTGAGTTACAATTATGTTTGGGTGTTATAGGAAGGAGATAAGATAGCATTAGCTGATGCAACGGGGTTAGATCAGAAACAGATAAACAATTGGTTTATAAACCAAAGAAAAAGACATTGGAAGCCATCAGAGAATATGCCTTTTGCTATGATGGATGATTCTACTGGCTCTTTCTTTACCGAGGAATGAAATACACATTCATTCATGCATATGCATATGGGGTATTATTATTACTTAACGTCCAAAGAATTGTTTTCCTTAATTCGTATAAATTATGCTTTGATTTGTTGTCGGAAAAAAAAAAGAAAAGAGAGAGAGAGAGAGAGAGGAGATTAATGGACACATGAACTGAAATATTTACTCACTCACTCACATGCATGGTAGGAGAAAAGAACAAAGTGACAAATCAAAAAAAAATGTTTGTAATCATCTAATAAAAGTTATGTTTATAATAAGTAACTTCTTTGATCTCTTCCTAAATTTTGAGGCTAAATCTAAAATTACTCTTCTTCGTGGGCCTTTCTCTTGTCTGAAAAAGTTTGGTTCAAGTGGCAAGGTTTTGTTGTTTGTCTCTCCTTTCTCTCACATCCCAATGCATTTTAAGACCTAACGGCACACCATTGCATATCTTGATATTATGGTTATAATAATTATCCAAAAGAATTGCATCATATTTGGATAGGAAATGAAGTATTATGACCAAATAAAACTGAAATTCAACTAGTGTTACGACACTTTCATCACAAGTTTGGATATTCAAAACTATTCGAAAATTCAATATTTTCGTTTGGCAAAGCATCTCGGAATGACACTTCTTTAAAACGGAGCTCATATCTATCATATTTTCTTTGAGTATTTCCCTTATCTTATGTTATATTAAAATTCGTGTGGTTTTTCTCGTTAAAAAACCGAAAACACGTGAATCTATCTTTTCCCATGTAAACACTTTGGTTATCATTAGACTCAAACCAAAAGTTTAATAAAATGGGGTTTGTTGTCAAAAAAAAAAAAACCGAAATTCAACTTATTTTGACATAATTTTTTTTATGTATGTTAGAACAAATCTTGTTCTTTTCTAAAAAAAGACAAAAAAAAAACAATAAACAATTATTCATACCTAACTAACAAACATACCAAAATAGATATGCTCCCAATCGCTGGAAATTTTACTCAAAAACATTTCTTCAACAAAACTTACAATATATAACAAACCTTTTCTACAAACACATAAATAAACTCCCTTCCCTCCTCTTCATTGAATCAAAATCAAAATCCACCACTAGGTATTTCTCAAATCATTAACACAAGAAAACACATTACACAACACACACACAATGTCTATCAATATCCAAATCACCGCATTTGCCGCGATCTTTCTCCTCCTCCTCGCCACCACCTCAAGCCAAAGCATGGCACCGTCAAGCCTTCCTCTCATGGATCCATGCACGGCCGTTGATTATCCGGCGTTATGCAGAGGAACCATCAAGGGTCTAACGAACGTAAACGCAGCCACGGATGTTGCCATAGAGAGCTAATGAAACGAACGAGGCAAGCCAAAGAGATCGCGACGAAAGAGCTTAAACGCCAAGGAGGAGTCGCGACTTGTTTGTCTAACTTCAATAGCGCGTTTGATAACTTGGACAAGGCGCTTAACAACATTAAAGAAAATGACGTTTTTAGCCTCAATATTAACCTAAGCGCCGCGTTGACTGATTATGACACGTGTAGCGATGCGATGAAGGAAAGTAATCAAGTCAACGTTGTTTATAAATCAGCTGGTGTTTTGTATAAAATGGCTGATAATTGTTTGGCGCTCTCTACACTCGTTAAATATTAATAAATTTCATTAAACCATATAATATATAAAAAACAATGATATATCAAGAAGAATTGGTATTTTTACCAAAAAAAGAATTGGTGATTCCGGGGAAAATAAATTTATTGTCTGGTGATTTATGGGTTTATTTGCTTGCTATTTCTATTAATTTAAGATATTATAAAAAAAGATAAAGGAAAAAAACACAAAAGAAGCTATTTCTATTTTGTTTATTAACTACTCCCTCTATTTACTTTTATATATGATGTTTTAGTTAAAAGCACAAATATTAAGATATTATTTATGTTTCTTGTTTTTTTTAAAAATTATTATTTTATAGTTAAATTAAAATAATTCAACCAATAATAAACAAGAGTCCATAATTTAATTGGTTAGATTTAATGAAAAACATTTAATTTTTGCTTTGGAAATCTAAAACATCTTATAAAAAAAACAAAAGATAAAACCCAAAACATAAAGAGAGGGAGTATTAATCTTTCTTGATAAGTATCAATCTCTAAACTAAACCCAAATTAACCTCTACAAAAGAGAGTATTACACTCTCTTCTCCTTGTAAACTATACAATATCTTCTCCTTATATATACACCTAGCACTTTTAAGAATAGTCTAAAATAAACTTTCTGTTACACACATCATTGTCCTACATAATGTGTATATGCTAGTATAAAGAGATAATGAGGCAAAAGATCATGGTTAGGTAAAAAAACTAGTAAATTCATCGGTCAAATCTTCATGATAATAGAGAAGCGAAAGCACCTACAAAAAAAAATTCATATACACAATAACCAAATGAAACGAATATTTCAAAAAAAAAAACATATGATTGCAGAGTGCAACACCAAGATCAACTTATACCTCTTCTTGAACCTCATTTTTCGTCTTCTTTTTATCTTTAAACATTCGAAGACTTTGTATAACTGAAGGAAAAACATGAGTATCAACGGTCTCAAATCTTTTCTGCGAAATTATATATACAAGTCAATCACAAAGTTAGCAAGAGACAAAAGTTTCAAGAAAAGTGTATAGTATATATATGCATATCTAGTATGAGTTTTAACATTATTTGTATACCTTAACATTGTGAAGAAAAGCTTTTCCATCAGCTAATAAAATTTTGGTTACGTATAATTTGGCATTAGGAAAGCTTAAAATCAAACTCAAAAACAAATTATGATTCCCTTTAATGAGTTCAGTCATCTTTGCAATGGCACTAGCTTCATCGATCCTATATACAAAAGAGAAAATCTTTAATTAATTAATTCACACTATTTAAGTTTTGTTACGTGTAGAAATTGTTGAATATGTAAAAACAAAGAAGAGGATATATATATATATATATATATATATATAATTCACATATATATTATATCTATACCTATTATTTGTAGCATCATTAGCGAGCTTCAAGAACTCGTCAAATTTTTCATGTTCATTGCGAAATGGTTCGTATACAAGTGAATGATCCATATCGTTTGCTTGGCTAATTCTTTCTCCAATTACTTGAAGTTTAAAGTTGCCCTAATTAATAAACCCACGACAAGAAAAAAAAAGTAATGTTAATTAATCATTAGAACATATCAAGATAATTAACCGTACGTGATGCATAACAAATTTTCAAGTTAAAGAACAAGAAGAATAAATTAGGGATCCTCAAGAAACTAGAAACACAATCAAATGAGAAATCGACAACAAATTAACGAATCACAAGAATCTATCAGAACCTACTTTTAATCATAAAAAGAAGAAGAAGAAGAACAAGAAGAAGAAATGGTAAAATAGTTACCTAACGAGCAAGAAGATTCTTCTTTCTTCTTTTACTCTTTTGTGTTCTGTATTCAAATGCATGCAGAGAGTGTATTTATAATAGGGAGTTGGAAATAGATTATTAAAAACATCCATAAATAAGATTATTTAACAATTTATTTACTCTCAAAAATGATTACAAGACTTGCACCTACCACTTTAAGTATCTTAGAGCATCATTATCAATGATGCTTAGACCATCTCCAACAGAGAAACCCACAAATTTTTTTAACTATTCAGTGGGGTCCATGAACAGTTGGTTTAAAACAAAATAAAAAAATAAAAAATAAAAACGGACCAATCATGGACCGCCACGTATGCATGAATAGTTAAGATCCAGATCTTAAATAAGAAATATAAGATTCAGATCTTAACTATTTAGGTGGGCTCCACGTGCTAAGATCACGTTAAGAAACACCATTGGATTTGCTCTTAGAAAAGTTGCTTAGCTAATTTATTTTATTTAGTTGTAATTAATTTTTGGTTTAAGAAACAATTGTTCCTTAATTTTTTTGTTAACGATTATTGGTGTTGCTTAGTTAGGTTCTTAAAAATTAAAATAAATATGAAAAATTTTAAAATTAAAAATAGGAAATTAAAAACATATTTGGAAATTTATTCATTAATAGAAAATAAAAATACACAATACAAATTAACATTTAAAGTTCGGAATATGATAAATCGAAACGGAAACAAACGACATATTTTGTAATCTTAATTTGAGCCGAATTTTTGCCATATATTCTCGACCAAATCAGCTTTCAATTGTTCATGCATTTTTTTATCTCGAAGTCGATCTTTAGTCCCCATGAGATTACCGAGATTTGTTGGCATTTCGGTAGAAAACGAATAATCCACTTCAAAGGTCGGGTTTGTTTCTCCATGTACAAATTCCGCTACATTAAATTGTGTGTATCCATCTCGTTCGTTTTCGACAATCATATTGTGGAGTATTATGCATGCTCTCATTATTTTTCCAATTTTTGACTTATCCCAAAATAGCGCCGGATTTTTGACAATGGCAAATCTAGCTTGCAAGACGCCAAAAGCACGCTCGACATCTTTCCGGACCGATTCTTGATAGGTAGCAAATAATGACGATTTAGGATCTTGCGGAAGTTGAATTGATTGAATAAATGTAGCCCATTTAGGATAAATACCATCGGTTAGATAGTAAGCCATACGATATTGTCGACCATTAACGTAATATTTTACTCTTGGAGCAACACCGTTTAAAATATCCTCAAATACCGGAGACCGATCAAGAATATTGATATCGTTTAAAGTACCTGGTTCTCCGAAAAACGCATGCCAAATCCATAGGTCTTGTGATGCAACAACTTCTAAAATGATTGTCGGTTTTCCAGACGCACGTGTGTATTGACCTTTCCAAGAGGTGGGACAGTTCTTCCACTCCCAATGCATACAATCAATACTACCGATCATCCCGGGAAATCCCCGATACTCTCCAATATTGAGTAGCCGTGTGAGATCATCAGAGGTGGGTCTACGTAAATACTCATCTCCGAACAAAGTACAAATTCCATCAACAAAATGCTCTAAACATTTTAGCCCAGTTGCCTCACCGAGTCGAAGGTATTCGTCAACCCTATCTGTTGTACCACCATATGCCATTATACGGATAACCGCAATACACTTTTGTAGACCTGATAGTCCAAGTCTTCCGGTAGCATCCCTTCTCTGTGTGAAGTATGGTACTTCATCTGTGAGTCGTTGAACGATTTTCATAAACAATACTTTGTTCATTCGAAATCGTCGTCGGAATAAAGTAGGTGTGTATGTTGCTTCATCGCTAAAATAATCTTGCCACAAACGATTGTGACCTTCCTCGCGATTTCGCTCAATGTAAACCCGTTTTTTCCTTTCTTTTTTTGGCGGAACGTAAGAATCGAAGGTATTATCGAAGGTGTCCTCAAAAACTTGATCAAATTGTTCTTCCAATTCATCGGTGTTATTGAAAAAGTTATTTGAAGAAGAAGCCATAGATAATAAAATAGAAAAGTGAAATAAGAGAGAATGATCAAATTGTTTTTCTCAAGATACAATATATAGCATATGAGACATGAAGTCATGAAGTCACATATACAAATTTATAACAAAAAAAAGTGTCACGGATACAACTTAATAACAAAACCAAAAACAAGTTACAAGTAAAAGAAGTCACGGATACAATGGGCATCTTTTATTATCTAACAAACAAACAACATAAATACAATGTTGACATACACATTACAATGATCACATTACAATACATATGCAAACAAAGAAGTGTGTGGCTCTCACTCGCAGGGGCGGATGCAGAGAGAGAGCTGGGGTGGCAACTGCCCCCTATAAAATATTGAAATATTTTTTTTTCCCTTAGTTTAGCTAAAGAATTATAGTAAAAATAGTAAACTATGCATGATTGCCCCCCTATAAATCTATGATTGCCCCTATAAATCTAAGATTAAACCATTTTGCCCCCCATAATTTTATGGGCTAGATCCGCCACTGCTCACTCGTGTCACAGACAAGGAACAACTACCAAAGAACATCATGTAATGTGTGGCTCTCACTCATCCAAGTAAACCCATCCTGCATCAAAATAAACCAAAAAATGTCACAAGTCACATATTACTTAACCAAACAAAACATACAAGTGGTTGTAAACTAAACAACAATAAGAACAAGTTAGAAGTTGCAAGTTCAGACTTAAACTCACAAGTTCATAAATATGTTACATAAATATATTACACTTAAACACAAAAGTTCATACTTAAATAGACAAGATCAAGCACATAAAGATGTTACACTTAAACAAACAAGATCAAACTATCCTTGAACACTTAAGCATTCAACATATCATTGATCAATTTATCCTTCAGAGTTATTTCAAGTTCTGTGAGTGGTTCTCCTTTCTCCCTAATAGCCAATAGACGTTCAAGTACTTTATGCTTCTCCAACATGCCTTTATGAGCAATGTCCTTCTGTTTTATTGCCCACATACTCTCAAAGAGCTGAAGTGATGATGTCTCACTGCCTTCTGTATCTGCATTGTTGATATGCTTCTTTCCTTTGGCTCTATTTAGTGCTTTTGCTGCCTTCACACCCATTGGCATGACCTCAGCTTCTTCCTCTGCAAATTCACCAGCCACTTTCCTCTTCTTCGAATAAGCTCCATCATCAGTTTTTAAGGCAGTTGAGCACCACTTCTGGTCATACCTGAGCTCTATCCAACAATGTTCAAGATTGAATTTTTTCTTATAGTCATGTTGGTAGATCTCATAAGTTGTCCTCATCACATCACCATCGTTTTGCCTTGATGTTGAGTGTCTGGTTGCAGTTTTAAATGTCCCTACAAACTTACATACTCCATCATTGATCTTCTGCCACCTTGTTTTAAGGCGCGATGGTTCTATATTTTCAAATCCTTTAAGCCTTGCTGAAGCATTGAAGTAGGCTGCAATTCTTTTCCAGAAAGTAGCCAGCTTCTGCTCATTACTAACCACACAATCCTTACTTGTGTTCAACCATGAGCTACACAAGATCACATCTTCTTTGGGACTCCACTTCTTTCTCTCTTTACGTCTCTCAAGGACAGCCTCTGCACCTCCAACTAGTGCAGTCTCATTATCTCCAAAAGCCTCAAAGTCCTCAGTCTCATTAGGAGAACTACAACCCATAGGGATATGGGTTTGTTCTTGGCTACTTAACAAATCCATGAAGTTAGGCGAGCTTCCATACAAATCCATGTGTCTTTTAGAAAGGTTTCTCAAGTTTAAAGAGTTTTGGGTTTTAATGTTATGGTTTTTGAAGTTTCAAGAAGTTTATTATAAAGAAAAGACTGAATTAGGTTTGGTGGTTGAAACATTGAAAGATAATTAAGCTAAGCACAACTTGCTTAACTATCATTTATCAAACCAACCAACCACCAAAGAACATCGATCAAATCAAAACAGTTGACATTTATCACAAACCAACCATAATCCTATCCTAACCAAATCAATAAACATTCATCACAAACCAAAGCTAATCCTATTTTATTCTAACAAATCGAACAAATCGTTTATTGAAGAAAACTCCTAACCGAACCGCATATGAAGAAAATACCATATATATCGGTGTTATTGATACTCAATATACCAAACCCTTGTCTCAATCCTTGTTCCTATAAACAAAAAAAACAAGAGGCAAAGAGAGAGACCTTGACACCATCGACGGAACGAGAGATCCATGTCGGATTATCGCCGATTATCGTCGAATTATCGCCGGATTCACTCGGCGATATCGAATCGTCATCGCCACTTTCCTCTTCTTTTTTTTTTTAACTCTCGACAAAGGAAAAAGAAAATAACAAAAAAAAAATAACCCTTATATTTTTCTAGATTGTTGACACGTGTCCGCTTCTTCACAACATAAAAGTTGCATATTTAAACTCCGGTACTTAAGAAAATCTATTTATTTATAATTAACTTTAATTCTAAGCACCCTTTAATTTTACGTAAGTACCACCAATATTCTTGCTCTTACCTTTTAAAAGAATGTAACGGCGACGTTTTGGTACACACCCAAAAAAGAAGTAAAATACATTATCTTTACAAAATTAGAAAAAAATAGTCAAAGAACAAAAAAAAAAAGCTCTTACCTTTTTCTTCAGTCAATGACTATTCTTTCCGCCATAGAAGCTCTGTTTTTAACCCTAAGAAGAAACTTAAAGATCCAAACTTTATCACCATGAACAACAAGTTCTTCACTACACTCTCATGGGTTCTCTTCACAGCTTCCTTTACCAGCCTTTCATCTGCAGAAGACGACGTGCTCTGTCTCCAAGGCTTGAAAAACTCACTCACCGACCCTTCTTCAAGACTAAGCTCATGGGTCTTCCCAAACTCGTCTTCTTCTTCATCGATCTGCAAGCTCGCCGGAGTCTCATGCTGGAACGAGAAAGAGAATCGAATCATATCTCTTCAGCTACAGTCTATGCAGCTCTCTGGCTCGATTCCAGAGTCTCTCAAGTTCTGTAGAAGCTTACAGTCTCTAGATCTCTCCGGTAACGAACTCTCCGGGACGGTTCCTTCTCAGATCTGCTCTTGGCTTCCTTATCTCGTCACGTTAGATCTCTCCGGTAACAAACTAACCGGATCGATTCCGAATCAAATCGTCGAGTGTAAGTTCTTGAACGCTCTTGTGCTTAGCGATAACGAGCTATCGGGCTCGATTCCTTCTCAATTGGGCAGGCTAGATCGGCTCAGGAGTCTTTCTCTCGCCGGAAACGATCTCTCCGGCTCGATTCCGACCGATTTATCTCGTTTCGGAGAAGACGGTTTCGCCGGAAACGACCGGCTTTGCGGTAAGCCGTTGTCGCGTTTGTCGCGTTGCGGCGCGTTGAACGGAAGAAACCTAACGATCATTATTGTTGCCGGAGTTATCGGAGCCGTTGGATCGTTGTGTGTTGGTTTAGCGGTTTTCTGGTGGTTCTTTATAAGAGAAAGTAGCAGGGGGAAGAAGAGAGGCTACGGCGCGGGAAAATCGAGAGACGATGATGATAGTGATTGGATTGGTTTGTTTAGGTCACACAAGCTTGTTCAGGTTACTTTGTTTCAGAAACCCATCGTGAAGATTAAACTGTGTGATCTCATGGCTGCTACAAACGATTTTAGCTCGGGGAACATCGATGTTTCCTCGAGAACCGGTGTTTCGTATAAAGCGGATTTAGCCGATGGGTCTGCGCTCGCGGTTAAGAGGCTTAGCGCTTGCGGGTTTGGTGAGAAACAGTTTAGGTTGGAGATGAATAGGTTAGGTGAGCTTAGGCATCCGAACTTGGTGCCACTTTTAGGTTATGTTGTTGTTGAGGATGAGAGGTTGTTGGTGTATAAGCACATGCCTAATGGCACGTTGTTCTCTAGGCTGCACGGTGGTGGACTTTGCGATGCGGTTTTGGATTGGCCGACTCGGCTTATGATCGGCGTAGGAGCTGCTAAAGGGTTAGCTTGGCTGCATCACGGATGCCAACCTTCGTATTTGCATCAGTTCATTAGCTCCAATGTTATACTTCTTGACGATGATTTCGATGCTAGGATCACAGATTACGGTTTGGCAAGGCTAGTTGGATCTCGTGACTCGAACGATAGCTCGTTCAATAACGGAGATTAGGGAGAGTTAGGCTATGTAGCACCCGAGTACTCGAGCACCATGGTTGCGTCTTTGAAAGGAGATGTGTATGGGTTTGGGATTGTGCTTCTTGAGTTGGTTACAGGGCAAAAGCCGTTGTCTGTTATAAACGGCGTGGAAGGGTTTAAAGGGAGTTTGGTAGACTGGGTGAGCCAGTATTTGGGTAATGGTAGAAGCAAAGACGCTATCGATAGAAGCATATGTGATAAAGGACACGACGAGGAGATATTACAGTTCTTGAAAATAGCGTGTAGCTGTGTTGTGTCGAGGCCAAAGGAAAGGCCAACTATGATTCAAGTGTATGAATCTCTAAAGAACATGGCAGATAAACACGGTGTTTCTGAGCATTACGATGAGTTCCCACTAGTGTTCAATAAAGGAGAAGCTTGAGTAGTAACTTAACAGAGAACAGTCTCTCTTATTTTGGCAGCGTAAGCGCTAAATGGTATGAGAAAATCTACTATGTATCAAAAGCCTTTTCTTAGTTTCCTACACATTCTTTGTTCCTTCTCTCACTGTTGTTACCGTGCCAATGTTTTGTGTTTGGTCTTTATGTCCTGCTGCTGTATAATTCTGTACATTTGTTTGGTCTTTAGTGTATGTAGTCTTTGCAATGTAACCTCCGTAATGGAGTGAGAAGATTTCTCTGCCTTATTTACATAGTTGTATGCACAAAGCTAACAAGTTCTCTATTTCCTGCTTTGGTATTTGGTCTAGTTCCTTTTAGAGTTATGCTTTTGATGGTCAAAAAGTGGTAAAACATAGATTTGCTGTGTTTTGACAATATGTTTTGGGATATGTTGAGATGTGGGGTATGGCCTTCTTATAAGACAAGAGGGACGTTATGTCTTCACAGAAAAACCCGTTCCAACAGATTTTACTATGTAAAAGACTTCTTGAGTTATTTCTTATACAAACAGAATTAGAAATAAGAAGATTCTAGCTTCTTAGCTCTCTCTCCTGCACTCCCAGCCTCTGCATTGCCTTCTATGGCGTAACTCTGCTCCTGCCACCACCAGAAACGACACCGTTTTTTTTGTCAAAATCAAACCCATTGGCATTGACAAATGATAAACAAGTCCTGCTTGTGAATACATAATTATATTTACCAACAAACGCCACATGAAAGGAACACCATCTCTGACCTTTAACCTCTCTTTGATCACTTGCTTGGCTGCATAGAATCAGAACCAAAACATTTATCATGATACTAAATAAGATGAATGTCCAATTAAACAGAGTTAGACTCTAGAAACAAGCCGTACCAGTGGAGGATTGGCCTGTGTTTATAAGCAACCGGCACCACATTTCGTTGAACACATCTATTTGTTCATCTGATGCCCCAATGATCTATATGATTAACCATAAAAAGTTGTTAAAAAAGAATCAGTTCTGTTTGATCAAGAGAGGTTTTGAGTTAGTAGCTGGAGAATTTGTTTTACCTTGTAATCAATTGCGTTAAAATCTGAACCGATTAGCTCTAGAGCGTGTTTGTAGTTACCCTTTCCATATTCATACTGATATAAACACAATACTAATACTGAGTAGTAGTTACAAAGAAGACGATCAAAGAGAGCAGAACAAACCTGAATCCCTTTCTGCATCACTTGTTGTTTCTTCTTGTTCATCTTTGATAATCTGCAAGAACAACACATGTTCACAGAAAAACCAGTATCCTTTTGAAAATATATAAGAAAAGGAATTCACACTAACCGCAACTTCAGACCCTCGAGTAATTCATGAGCTCTTGAAGTCTCTCCAGCCTTTGCTAATGCCCAAACTATCAATATATCGAGGTGCCACTCCAAATACCAGTTTACCTGAAAATGTTAAAGAAGTGGCTTGAGAAAGAAAAACCTTATTGATGAGGAGACGACATAACTACTGCATGGCTTACCTGATCAGTTAAACGAGCTGCGAGGATTTTAAGACGGTCTCCAAAACCATCAAGGGCATCTCTTACATCCAAACGCAACAACAAGCCCAGCGCATTCAGATAAACCTAAAGAGTGCCAGACAGTTTAACATAAAGGAGCAAAACTGCAAAAGCATAAGTTTCAGAAAAGAAAAGAGGATTACTTCTGAAGGAACAGCGTCGACCCGCTCTAACTCTTTCCAAATATGATTATCATAAATCTCCTCTACTTTACTCATTGGTGAGCCTCCTTCCAAGTAACAAAGAGCAACATGCCACCAATTGTGTGTATACCTGAAAATTTGCTAACTTGCTAAGTGACTAGAGAAGAGCTTGATAATACGTGAGAGCCTTCAGGGTTGTGGGAAATTCTTTACATGAAGGATGAGCAAGAAGGCCAACATTCTGCAAATTCTTCCATGAACTTCACTGCTTCTTTAAACCGACATTCATGCTGAAGAACATGACACAACTGCACCAAAAAGAACACAAGAACGTATCAGTAAGGAACTATTGAGTGACATGACTTACATAAGAACTGAGAATAAAAGATGCACAAATGTTACGCAAAATCGTTCAAAAACTCACACAGTGATGTGCCCACGCGTCTTCTTTGTTTATCTCATAGCCTTTTCTAGAAGCTGCAGCAGCTTCTTCCATTCGACCAAGTTCTAACAAAGGGAACGCAAGCATACCGTGTATGTAACTTTCTTCTTGATTCATAGGGAGAACCTACAATATATAAACTTAAACACCGTTAGACAGGTGAATCGTTTAGTGGCATATAATTCGATGAGAAGTAAAGCGTACCTCCTGAACAAGACCCAAAAATGGGCGAGGTTGACCCATGTAGAAACATAAAAGTTGTGCTCTCTTCAGAGAGGCCAAATCCTTTGGGAATCTTTTGAGTAGCTGCAAAACCACAACATAGACTCAAACAACAAAAATAAATTTTCACCAAGTCTCAGTATTATATATGCATAAGAACTTAGGACCTGATAATCATAAGAAAGCAAGAGTTTTTTACATACCAAACACAATCGATGTATTGATTCCGAATTCACAAAGATAAAACTAGACTCTAGATGAAAGCGAGAAGTGAGAAACCAAACCTCGGTATGCATTTTAAAAGCCAAGTCATCGTCCCTATTCTCGGAGATTAGGTAACTAATAGCTTCGAAAACCGCTTTCTCATAAGGTGTAGATTGTTCCTGAAGAAGAGAAAAAAACCGAATTCAACTAAGAAATTGCCCCCAAAACCTAAAGAAGAATATGATCTACGAGGTAGTAAACATAAGATAAGACTCACAAGATTGGCTTCTGCGGCTTCAACATAGGAAATAGCTTTGTAAGGATCCGATAAAGAAAGGTATTGGGCAGCTAAAATATTGGCCAAAACACAATCTTTGTCAAAAACCGGTGCCTCTAGTATCACTTTCCTATTCCTACCATAACTAATAACCTGAGATATATATATCACAAAAGATTTAAACTTTAACAAGAATAAGCCACAAAACAACAAACACCAGAAGCTACACACAATATCCTAAATAAGGAATCACAATCTTAAGCAGCTATAAGTAAGAGTGTAATTAACCAATCTATGATCTGATGTTATAATCAAATTTTCATGAAGAGCAGAGAGAACCTGTAGAAAATAGGAGTTAATTGCGTCGATGCAATGAACAGAAGAGGTGTTAACCTCATAACCCCACCTAACAGATCTACGTGTTTTCTCCATTTATCAAAAAAACAGAGCTTTCTTCTAGCTGAAGATAGTATGAGAAAGACACAATCGACCCATGAAGAAGAAGAAGAAGACAGCGAGATTTGTCTTTTCTTCGTCTCTTGTGAGTTGTGACGTCTCTTCCTTTTTGTTTTCTTCTCTAAAATGACTTTTGGATAAACAAATTTATCCATTTACTTGACACGTAGGATTCTTAAAACCCAACCAAACATTTTTAACATTTAAACCGAACACAAACTCATAGACTCTCTTTAGTCTTTACATTTGGGCCTTTAATGGGCTTTTTTTTTTAACCGCAAGAGATGCAAGAAAAAACAACACTCAAATGAAGAGTAAACTTCAAACAAACACACAAACTTGGAGACTTTTACTCTTCTAATTTGGGCCTTTAATGGGCTTTTTTGTTTTAACTTCAACAAATACAAAGAAACAATACTTTAAGTGAAGAGTAAACTTCAAACAAAACACACAAACATTGAATTTAAAACAAGCATAATCATCATATTATCACTCAACATTAAACTTCTTCTTTGCAAATGCAACAACCTCTTCAACACTAGGCATGTAAGGCTTAACAGCTTCATGGGCTTTAAACATCTCGGCCCATTTTATAAGACCAGGTGTTGTCTCTTGTCTAAGAAACTTTACACCAGAAAACGCCTCTATCACTGAGACTGGGCCCAAAATGGTACCACATGCAATGTCTAGGAACCCAATGTTCTCTCCTCCAAAGTAACCTAACCCTTTGCTTATTTTGTGAAACGCATCTTCAAGTGTCGCCAAACACTCCTTAAGCTTCCCCGCCGCCTCTAGTCTCCCTTCGTCGTCTTTTGCTCCTCCCACCGCATCCAACGACGCAAAGATCTGTTTTACACGCACATAAGTATATATATTAAAACTCCTATAAAACTATAATATCCAGAACTATACCACTTTACTTATTTTTTCCAATGTATAGCGATTATTAATTTATAAAAAGACAACTAACAACAAAGATAAATTTTGGGACAAAAAAAATATTTTTATTCTATCAAATATTAAGTTATAGAGGTTATAAAAATATAGGTTAATTAACCCACTTATTTTTAATTGATTTTAAGTTGCAATATACATAAATCTATATTTGAATATCAAGTTCCAAGCTTCTAATTCGACTTCAAGAACATAAAGTTCTAAACTTTGACAAGTAAAACATAGCATATGTATAAACCCGAAGTAGAGATCTATGAAACTATAAGTGTTTAAACTTGTTTTTACCTTGTCGTCAACGTAGAGAGACCAGAACCGTGCATTGGCTCGATCGTACGGATGAGAAGGAAGGATAGAAAGATCTGACGGCCAAGCTTCGTCCACGTACTGAACCACGTTGAGTGACTCACAGATCGCCACGTCTCCATGTATGAGAACAGGTACTTTCTTGTGGATAGGGTTTGATTCGAGAAGTAGTTCGCTTTTTGACTCGAGTACATCAGGCTCGTCCAAGTACTCGTACTTTACAGATTTCAAGTGTAGAGCCACTCGAGCCCTAAGTGCAAAAGGGCTTGACCATGAACCTATAAGCTTCACTGCATCGCTACTAACCATTATTTTATTCTTATGTTTTTATTGATCTTATGTGTTATTTGAGATATTGTGTGTATATATAATAGAGTGAGTGGATGAAAAGAAAAGAAAACATAAAAAATATGGAATAAAGCGTCGTGTTTGTCGTTGGCATATGGCGTCAAGTGTGGTGTTCGAATAAAACTTTTATTGTTTTATATTACTTTACCGACCAAATGAATAGTGTGTGGCTTTAGTGTTTTTTTTTGTATATGTTGATATACGTGACTAGTCCGTGTAGGTGTTGAAAATAGACCACTTTGCTTTTGAAAATATTTATCATGGAGACCTTCTCACTAGAACCAAGGCTCTTGATATATTTTGTATTGAAATATAAGACTATTTGGACTCTTTTTTTTTGTCAATTTCTCAAATTTATATATAGATACATTATAGATTGTTCTATATATACAAAGAGATATCCCATCTTGCATCTTCACTTTCTAACAAAAAAATAAGCCAATATTGTTGTTGTATCATATATGTCATCTCATGTTGCAGCATTGGGGCTTCCCGGGTCTCTGCAGCTTATCCCACATGCAAATCATCTGTCGAGGCGACTGATAATGCGCGGTGAAGTAGTCTTCTATGCATCCGAACTGGCAAAACTTGAGGCTGTGGACTACGGACACGGTTCTTGTTGTCTCTTTGAACTTCTCCACCCACATTCCCATGCTCACATCTTCCATCTTGAATAACTTCAATAAACCCCACACAAGTACAACAAAGATCATATCAAAAAGAGTGATAACATATTTATCATGTTTCTTGGGTGGGTTCGGCGTTAGAGTCTAGGATAACTTACTCTTAATCTATGTTGTTCAAAATCATCGACGATGAACTTAGCTATGTCATATGATAGGATGTAACCTGGACCATTTGCATATGGAGGATAATACTCTTCTGGCCATTCCTGGTTTCACAAGTAAAGATCAATATGAGTTAAGTTCAAATCATGACTTCGTTCTTGTTTACTTGTCAAGCTCTGGTGACTTCCTCTACCTCGTATGTCACGGCCCATTTCCCATTGCGCAGAGGCTTATGGTTGAAATTTATGTTTCCGATATAAAGGCTATGTCCTCTCTTAACCTTTTCTGCTTCTTCGATCACAGCATCCACGCGCACAAATGTATCATCGTCACATTTCATAATGTACTTAGCCCCCACTGTGCTAACCTACAGTTTCCCGGGTAAACAATCAGAAACATAATCCAAATTAAGGAGGAGAATAGAGATACAAAGAGGTTTAGTTAGGCCAATCACCCCGTATTCGCAAATGGCAACGGTCTTGAGAACAACAAGGTCATAGTGATCCATGTATGGTACTATGACTATATCACCAAAGTATTCTGTTTCTTTCTTTAGATCCACATTCACTTCCTTTCTCGCGTGCTAGAAGATATTTCAACATTTAAAAACAAAAACGCGAGTAGACCAGTGATCATATAGTTTGGTGATTTTTTCTGCTTTAAGAACTGTGCTTACCAATGCTACAAAGAACCGGGCAACAACTTTCGACGATTTGATTAGATTTTGCTGCATCCATGACTTCCTCACAGCCATTCTCTCTGCGAAATGGTTACCAGCAGAGAGGATTCCAATGAAAAGCTCCACGGGTTTCTGAGGTAACAAAGGAGCTTTCCACATGCTTTGCAACTCGAGATGCTTTTGCGGTTCAAAGCTCGGGTTTGTTGAAGGTAATGAGGAAGCATATATCGAATGCACATCGATGTTTCCTTTCACTGCTAATCCAGTAGCATCCTCTAAAACAAACCCCTAAAACAATGGCACTAGTCAATGTCAAACCATTACAATAAAAAAGAAAGACCTATTGAATCGGTTTTCGATCATTTACTCACGGTTCTATAAGGGAAAGATGTGATATGCCTTCCGTCGACGCTGATATGGTAACCTTCCATACCAGCTAGAAGGGTAAGAACAAAGAGCTTCTCTTGTTCAAAAGGGTATGGCCATTCATGTGTTATCTTCTTCTTCCTCTTACTCATCAGCCTTTTCAACCACCATAACTTCTTTGATTCATCATCACCATCATCATCATCATCATCTCTCTTCCACCTCTCACATTTCACCTCTCCATCAACTTCGCAACACACCACACCACAACACAAACCAAATCAAGATTCTTATTATAAAAAACGAACCTTTAGTATAATCAATTGCTTAAAGACAACAAACTCTAGTTCAATACCAGACTCGTCGTCACCACTAGATTCTCGACCATCGCAGCGTAAAGCAGAGCCCCATTGCATCCTATAGCAAGTGTTTTGCTCAATCACTGGCTTACCACTCCAATCACCTTTGATTCTCGGGTTAAAATGGAGGATCCGAGGCGGATCTTCGCCGTCCGCCGCCTTCAAGCCCTGAAGCTCCATCATGAACTGTGTCACCATCTCCGTCTTCTCTTCTCCTTTCTTCGAATCCTTAACTTTCTCGGCGTGTGCCCAATGCGGCGTAGCCACGACGGTGATCTGAGATCCTAGCGTTAACCCACAAGGCAAAACCAAGACCCGGTTCCGGTTAACGAAATCGGACCCGTTAACGGAAACCGTAACCGGACATTTCTCCGTCCGGTTTTGAATCGGAGTTTCGTCGGGTTCGGTTAAACCGGAATCGAGCTTCTCCCATGTTTTCAATCCCGCGGAAATCGCGAGCTTCGCGGTTTTGTGGAAAGTCGAGAACTCGTCGTTGAATCCGCCGCCGTCGAGAAAGCTCTCGTTGAGGAAGATTTCGGAGACGGGCTTAAAGTCTCGGACTTTCCGCTCCGGCGAACGAAGCTGGGCTTGACCCACCCGATTAACCCGACCCGGTTCATCGAAAGGTCGATGTATGGGCTTATCTTCTTCTTCTCCGATAGCCCAGTTTTTTGCTTCTCTACCAACAATCATATGTCTCGGCAATGCGTCGGCAAAAGACGAATCCGACCCGGATCCGGACCCGGTTCTGAAGATGAAAGGGATCTCCAAGCTCATGCACAGGAAATAAAAGAGAAAAACAACGAATAAGAACTGAACCAGACCGAACCGGCTCTGTGTGGCGGAGTTATCGAGTTTAGACTTCTTCATTGGAGTATGAAGAAGAAGGAAGAAGGAAGGAAGAAGAAGAAGGCTTGTTAGTAATGTGAAAATTCAAAAAGGTGAAAGCTTTTTGTGTGTGTTTCGAAAGATTTATTGATTTGAGTTCCAACTTTAAGGCTAAACTCAGAAGAAAACAAAAAGCTTAACACAGAAATAATAAAATTTGTGCTTTTTTGCAAAAGTCGGTAACCTCCGTACGACGAAGGAAAAGCCAGTTACTATTAAAACTACGTCGTTTTCGTAAGAGTTCACACAATGGGTTTTTAACAATATTTAGCGTATGTGTTTTGATTGTGTAAAGTATAATCTTGTCCCTATTTTATAAGCTTAAGAAGCTTGATATTTTTAAAAAAAATAAATTAAGTTATCATTATTCTTAAACGGTAAAAAGCAGAAACTTAAAACGGTGATTATTACAAAGCAAAAACTCCAAAATTCGAATGCAAATAACCGCTAATAACATTATTATTAATGATACTATCGGTTATGTTTTTCTTGGACCAAATTCCAAAGTTAAGAAATATCACATGAAAAAAGTTTAAAGTTTCTATTTATGATCACACAATATTTTAAACGATTAAAAGAATAATGATAGCCAGGTGGCTTCGATGGAAATACCCACCCACCACACATCTATATTAGTATTTTTGAAGTACTAATTTGAAATTTTCCAAAAAATCACACTAAATTATTATCAATTTAGGCATAAAAAGAAATATTTTTGAACATTTAATTACGAAAAATCAAATAAGGAAATATTATAATTATCTCCAAAAATAAATAAAAAATATTAAAGAAATTATGTATAAAATATTTGAAAAACAAAATAAACATATGTAATTCACATAAATACATTATTACATAGTTTTTTTTATAAAAACTACCATTAAAATTTTATTTAAATCAAAACAAACAGGTTTAATTAATATTATTAAGAATTTAAAAACGATTTGAAAATTTTTTTGTTAAAAATATCAAACAATAAAAAACAAAATAGTTTGTTAACGAGTTTGATTTAGGTTCGATTATAAACAAAAAAGAAGAAATTGCAATTCTACTAAAATTTAAATCTTATATTATATATTTAGAATATGTTTACAACAATTATTTATATATATATAATCAAAATAATTATAATTTTAAATAAATTTGGGTAAATCGCATAATATGATTTGTGTATTTTGATTCGATTTGTATTTTGAATTCGGGTATTTTCGAATCCTAAATATAATAAATAATAAATTATTGGTCTAATCAACTTATAAATTATATTAAATTTTTGCTATACGAAATATATAATAAAAATATATATATTATTATTTTTGAAGTACTTTTTTGAACTTTTCCAAAAAAACTCACTTAACTACATACTATGTCATTGGTTTTAAACTCACTTAAAGAGTTATGTGAAACTTACACACAAACATATCTCATGCTATATATATACTTTTTAAAATTGACTTAAATATCAACAAAAACAATAAAACCGATTTTAACATAAAATCAACCACTAATTTCATATTTATGATATTTTTGATATAATTTTTTTATTTTTCTTACGGAGGTCTATAAAAAATTTCAGAATATAAATATATTTTAAAAAGTATATAGTTTAGTTTTTATATATAATCATTGTCCATATTATAATTTTCTATTTATATTAATATTTTAGATGTTAATAAACATCTATATTGAACATAGATAAAATTTGTTTAAATCAATTAACACTAGCATAACAATTATTTATTAACGGGTTCAGTTTCTAGAAAAATTCTAGATAAATGACAAGAAGTTTGAAAATAATGATTAAACTTTATCATAAACAAATTTCGGGTAATTCGGGTTCAAATCTAGAAGTTTGTTTTGGCTTCGGGTTTTCAGGTAGTAAATTTCTCAATTCGTTCGGGTTATTTATTTTTGGAACGGTTTCGGTTCTTTAATTTCGGTTTGGTTCCAATTATGTACTTCAAATATAATTATAACTATTATTATTTTAAATAATTTTTGGGTAGTTAGAGTAGTTTAGTTTAGTTCTACAAAATTGAGTTCGGTTCAAATTCGATTTCGGGTATTATGGTAGTAAATTTCCCTATACATTCGAGTTATTTGTTTTTAGAATCGGTATTGATTTGGGGATTTCGGTTTGATTTGGGTTCGGTATTTCGGATCCGGAAGTTTTGTCCATCCCTAATTTTTATAGTTTATAATAGTTTTTAATAAACACACTTACAAATTATATTAAGATTTTGCTATATAAAATATAATTCTCATTATATATTTATGGGAGAATCACAAAACTACACCATTTCAAAAATATTTCACAAAACTACACCTAAACACTCAAAATTAAATTCAAATAAACCTTATCCACACAATCATACCCCTTAATACTATTTCTAAACACTAATTAGCGAACACAAATGAAAATATTTTAATTTTGGTAATTTTTAAAAGGGTAAATCAAGCTTTTAAAATTTTGAAAGGGTGTAAATTTGTGAAAATATTGAATTAGGTGTAGTTTTGTGAAGGAATGATTGAAAGGGTGTAGTTTTGTGAATTTCTCTATATTTATTTGCATAAACAATAAAAGAACAAAATACTCTTTAGAAATTCTGAATATTTTTATTTATTTTACAAAATCAGAAAAAATATTACAAACTTCTAAATTAACTGTATATATATAAAATTATTTATAAAAAACATAAACCCGTGGTACACCACGGATTAAATCCTAGTTCTACATATATTTTAATTTTTTTTAAAAAAAGTTAACGGAACATGCTTCCAAATAGTATTACTTTCGAAATTATTATTATTATTATTAGTAGATTAAACAAATTTTGGAAGTTCTGTTTTTCTGTTGTTTTATGGGATTCGAGAATTAAACCAGGTGATCATTTTAGTTTCGTTTTCACTAACCATTTTCCAAATTCATTATAAACTGACCATTTTATATAATGACTAGGATTTAACCCGTGGTACACCACGGATTTATGTTTTTTATAAATAATTTTATATATATATACAGTTAATTTAGAAGTTTGTAATATTTTTTTTGATTTTGTAAAATAAATAAAAATATTCAGAATTTCTAAAGAGTATTTTGTTCTTTTATTGTTTATGCAAATAAATATAGAGAAATTCACAAAACTACACCATTTCAATCATTCATTCACTAAACTACACCTAATTCAATATTTTCACAAATTTACACCCTTTCAAAATTTTAAAAGCTTGATTTACCCTTTTAAAAATTACCAAAATTAAAATATTTTCATTTGTGTTCGCTAATTAGTGTTTAGAAATAGTATTAAGGGGTATGATTGTGTGGATAGGGTTTATTTGAATTTAATTTTGAGTGTTTATGTGTAGTTTTGTGAAATATTTTTGAAATGGTGTAGTTTTGTGAAATGTAATTCAAATGGTGTAGTTTTGTGATTCTCCCATAAATATATAATGAGAATTATATTTTATATAGCAAAATCTTAATATAATTTGTAAGTGTGTTTATTCCAAACTATTATAAACTATAAAAATTAGGGATGGACAAAACTTCCGGATCCGAAATACCGAACCCAAACCAAACCGAAATCCCCAAATCAATACCGATTCTAAAAACAAATAACTCGAATGTATAGGAAATTTACTACCATAATACCCGAAATCGAATCGAACCGAACTCGATTTTGTAGAACTAAACTAAACTACTCTAACTACCCAAAAATTATTTAAAATAATAATAGTTATAATTATATTTGAAGTACATAATTGGAACCAAACCGAAATTAAAGAACCGAAACCGTTCCAAAAATAAATAACCCGAACGAATTGAGAAATTTACTAACTGAAAACCCGAAGCCAAAACAAATTTCTAGATTTGAACCCGAATTACCCGAAATTTGTTTATGATAAAGTTTAATCATTATTTTCAAACTTCTTGTCATTTATCTAGAATTTTTCTAGAAACCGAACCCGTTAATAAATAATTGTTATGCTAGTGTTAATTGATTTAAACAAACTTTATCTATGTTCAATATAGATGTTTATTAACATCTAAAATATTAATATAAATAGAAAATTATAATATGGACAATGATTATATATAAAAACTAAACTATATACTTTTTAAAAAATATTTATATTCTGAAATTTTTTATAGACCTCCGTTAGAAAAATAAAAAGATTATATCAAAAATATCATAAATATGAAATTAGTGGTTGATTTTATGTTAAAATCGGTTTTATTGTTTTTGTTGATATTTAAGTCAATTTTAAAAGTATATATATAGAATGAGATATGTTTGTGTGTAAGTTTCACATAACTCTTTAAGTGAGATTAAAACCAATGACAGTATGTAGTTAAGTGAGTTTTTTTGGAAAAGTTCAAAAAAGTACTTCAAAAATAATAATATATATATTTTTATTATATATTTCGTATAGCAAAAATTTAATATAATTTATAAGTTGATTAGACCAATAATTTATTATTTATTATATTTAGGATTCGAAAATAGCCGAATTCAAAATTCAAACCGAATCAAAATACACAAATCATATTATGCGATTTACCCAAATTTATTTAAAATTATAATTATTTTGATTATATATATATAAATAATTGTTGTAAACATATTCTAAATATGTAATATAAGATTTAAATTTTAGTAGAATTGCAATTTCTTCTTTTTTGTTTATAATCGAACCGGAAATCAAACTCGTTAACAAACTATTTTGTTTTTTATTGTTTGATATTTTTAACAAAAAAAATTTTCAAATCGTTTTTAAATTCTTAATAATATTAATTAAACCTGTTTGTTTTGATTTAAATAAAATTTTAACGGTAGTTTTTATAAAAAAAACTATGTAATAATGTATTTATGTGAATTACATATGTTTATTTTGTTTTTCAAATATTTTTTACATAATTTATTTAATATTTTTTATTTATTTTTGGAGAGAATTATAATATTTCCTTATTTGATTTTTCGTAATTAAATGTTCAAAAATATTTCCTTTTATGCCCTATGGCATAATGTGTAATTTAGTGTGATTTTTTGGAAAATTTCAAATTAGTACTTCAAAAATACTAATATAGATATATCGAACGTTTATACATTTACGCTTTAAAATGTAAAATAATCGAGTAGTTTGCTAGAAGTATGGAAGATAAATTTGGGTAAGAATGATTTAACCCATGATTTATGATCTGTAACATGTTACTTTTTCCTTTAACTATAGTTTGAAAATTTCAATATAAAGTACTAAACGTAACTAAGAATAATAAGTAACCAGATTCAGTTTACTTACTTCTAAGAAAAATTGTAAACCGTGAAAAGAAAATAGACTTTTTGCTTAATTTTTGTTGAGATGAAAGTTAGGCTTGGGGTTTATTGACAAAAAAAAATAGTTGACCAAACCACAACCAAAAAAAGTTAGGCTTGTAATAAAAAGTTTGGGAGCTAATTTTTTCCTTTAAAAGAGTGAATGTGATAAAAAAGAAGAAGTCAAAAGGGACATTAAACTAAGTAAATACTATATGATTTAATAATGAACAAGAATTTGAAAAGTTTACTACTTTTTTTGTGGACAGATTATCTTATATAATACGACAGAAGGTTTTTTTAACTTTGCCTCAGGTACCTACAAGTGTCTTCTTCTTCTAATGACACGTGTCCACAAGTTTACCCTAATTTATTTTTGTAACGCCTTCTTCTCCTTCTATCGCTTCTTCCTTGCTTCATCTTCTTGTACGTCTTGCTTCAAGATCTCCGCTCGATCTACATCTCCGATCAACCATGAGCAAAGGTCCAGAACTCTTCGCTGACTGCTAAAAGTCGCTGCTTCTAATCGTCTTCTCCGGACCTTTCTCCGTCGTCGTTTTCGTAGCTGGGAGAAGGAGACGCACTAACACCATGTAAAAGCTTAATCTTCCTTATTCTTCTTATCCTTCTCCGATTTTGATGTGGAAGAGAGACATTGATTTGTGTTTTTTCTCTTTAATTTTTCTTTTGTTCCCACAAGTAGTGTGGAGACAGTGACTACACTCGAAGATCCGGTTTCATCAAAACAGGTATCGTATGTTTCATTGTCTGTTTAGGACCAATTTTTTTATCATAGCTTACTTGAGAAAAGTGAGTTCAACTTTGCGCCAAACCAACAATCTGCAGCTCTACACCGTGTGGCTGAGAGTATTTACTTTGCTTTTCAAAAGCCTTACCTAGAGTAATGTGAAGCTTAGTTATGTGCTACGTTTCGAGTGTGTGACAGAACGATCTTCAAATCAAGCTACCTAAGAAAATGGGAGAGGCTGATTTGTTTCGTGTTGGCGTCATCTCCAGGTTTAGATTCTTGACATGAGTTCAGCTTTCACTATAAATCGCTAAGCTTTTGTTGTTTTTGATTTGTTGGGTTTTATGCAAAAGAGAAAATGAGAGGTGAATCGAATGATTTGCCACCGTTTCTTGAGTTCAATATCGATACTTTGAGGAAGGCTACTTCAGGGTTTGCAGTAGAGAACATAGTCCCAGAGCATGGAGAGAGAGCTCCTAATGTTGTCTATAAAGGAAAGCTTGACAATCAAACCCGAATCGCCGTTAAAAGATTCAACGGAAAAGCTTGGCCTGATTTTCGTCAATTTTTGGTAACTATGTAATCCAATATGATTGCTAAACTATTGCTTTTGTTGTTGAAGTCAGTGTACTTTAGAATTCATCGGTTTCGTTTCACTCAATGATCCTTTGAGTTTGTAGTATCCCTTTCAATATGAATCTCTTGACATCTTTGGCATTTAATCTGTGAGGTTAGAAAGAAGCCAAATTATAGCGAAGGAGCAGAAGCCAATTTGTGGAGTATTGGTGTGATTGCTTATATTCTTCATGTGGAAATCGGGCTTTTTGGGCTCGTACCGAATCAGGAATATTTCGAGTTGTACTTAAGGCGGAACCGAACTTCGAAGAAGCTCCTTAGCCTTCTCTATCACCTGATGTTGTTGCTTTTGTGAAAAGGTTGCTAAACAAAGATTATCATAAAAGACTAACCGCTACTCAAGCTTTGTGTAAGTACATAAACATATTTGATAATGTGGTTTTAACTTCGGAAAATTTCTTACAATACCACACAAATAAACTTTTGGAGGTATTTGGCCTAAAAACTTAAAAATATGGTATTTTTGGGAATTGCCCTTTTCACGATTGAATTCATGTTTTTATTTTGGTTCTACACTTCTTATGTTATGAACATGTGAAGAACCGGTCGTCTTTTTTCTCGGGTCATCCATGGCTTGTTGGCTCACATGAACTAAAGATATCATCTGATATGAGTTAAAGTGTACATTATGTCTACTTCATTGAGAAAATCGGCTTAAGCGGTGAGTTTTGGGTATATGACATATATAGTATATATGATTCTTGAGCTTTATGGATCAGAAGTGTATATGATTAATAGGTTCTTTTGTTTTTTCAATAATTTTCTCAGGCTCTTGCCAAGACTTTAACCATGCTGCAGTTGACTTATCTGCGAGAGCAATTTACATTATTGGGGCAAAGTAAAAACGGATATGTATCAATGCAGAACTACAAAACAGTGAGTTCATATAATTACATCATGTAGAGAAATCTTTTTAAACACCACAAAAAATAGACTTTGAAGAGTTTTGTGCTTCCGCGTTAAGCGTCCGCCGACTCGAAGCTATGGGAACGTGGGAACAACACGCACGTCGTGCTTACGAGTTGTTTGAGAAAGATGGGAATAGACCTATCATGATCGATGAACTTGCATTGGTATTTAACTTTATAACCCTTTTTAAATTCACATAAAAGCTGGTTTTGTTATTAAAGAAGAGTTTTTGAAGATAGAAAGCTTGGTCATGTGATCTTTGAACATTTTTTTTACATGGACATGTGTTTTATACACAAGAAATTGTTTAAAATACCACCAAAAAGTTTTTATTCCAAGAATGCCACAGTTTTTTAGATCAAACATACCACTCAAATATTTTTATCCCAAAAGTATAATAAATTCAAAATTACAAGTTCTTGCATTTTGAAATATTGATTTTTCATTTGGGTTAAATATTTAGTGTTTCCGATTTAGTTTTGAAGGGGTAGGGTTTAGTTTCAAAGATTTTAAGCTAATTTAAGTTGTGGTTTAAACTTTTTAGTGGTATTTGTGAAACTTTTTCAGAGTGTATGTTAATTTTTGTCAAAGAAACTTGATTTAGTGCTATTTATATATTAGAATTGGCCTTTTTGGAAATTGTAGGAACTCGGACTCGGGCCATCAGTCTCGGTACACGTTGTTCTCAAAAATTGGATAAGACATTCAGACGGAAAGCTAAGTTTCTTGGGCTTTGTTAGGCTAATACACGGTGTGTCTTCTTGGACATTGCAGAAAGCTTAGAAAGCAACAAAACATTGGTATGATGCAGCTAGGTTTAGATCTTGTTTATTGTTTTCACTTTATGGGTAATGATTTTTGAGTCAAAAGATTCGATTTGATACTTATGTGTGTTATGTGTATATGTGTGTTGTAAGGAAAAGTTTGAGATGACGAGGAATGTATAGAATGAGAGATACTATATATAATTGTTATGATTTGTGTATTGTTTCTATGCACTTTGTCTTAAAAATACTACAACAACAGACCAAAAATACCACTATCTTTTTAAGAAATACGAAAAACAATATTTAAACAACTCAATATACTTCATATAATGGTTTATGGCTTGTGGGTTGTTTCTATACACTTTGTCTTAAAAACTTCAACACCAAAGACCAAAAATACCACTATCTTTTTAAGAAATACCATAAGTGTGGTTAATAGTAATTGTGAAAATAAGTTACATAATGATAAGTTTTAGAGAAATTCTATACAATACCATCAAAATAAGATTTTGTTTTTAAAATACCATTAAAAAGTTTTTTATAACAAAAAATACCATTAAAATATTTTTTATAACAAAAATACAATCAAAAAGTAGTAGTTTATAAAAATACCACAAATACAAAAAATGAGTTTTAACACTTTTAGATTTTAAATTTGTTCATTTGGGTTCGTTATATAGTGTTTAGAGTATAGTTTTGAACATGTAGAAAGTCTTTATTATGTACGTTTAAATGCGCTATAATTTGGGCTTAAAAACGGCACGTTTAAAAACTTCCGCATATGTCGCATTTAAGTCACACAATCATCGGATGAAACCAGTCTAAGTACATAACATGATGGTTCGGGAATGTAAACTAATTATAAATGCACCCGTGCAACGCACGGGCCTCATCCTAGTTATTGATATATGATAACCAAATTGATGACAAACTTGGAATACATCTCTACTACATTCATCATATATGGGCTAATAAAAATGGGCCTACCTAACCCAGCCCAATAAATAGTTACTCGATAGCCCAGAATAATGCTCATGATCCAATAATGTTGCATGCATGTGCTTTGGTTTAATGTTTATGCACATATTTTTCAGCCAAGGAAGCATCACCAAAACTATTCGAATAATAATTTAGAACTCTTTCTACCTTTAAAAACAAACTTAAATATTATCACTATCTTTTGTTTTGATTAATATATTTAATAAATCGCTACTTAAATATCTTGTTGATTGCTACGTATACTTTTGATTTTTAGTCCAAGTTTCTAGATTGGATATACACCTCATCTTTGAAATGTTGACTTATGTGAACAAGTCTATCCATTAGTTTAAAAAAGAATACGATAAATGGTTTTTAGGAAAGAAATAATAGATAAAGTTTATAAACTAAATTTGTCATATGGTACCCGAGCTGCATACAAACAAATTTTTTTAAAAAAAATATTTAGTTGATTTTTAAACAGTTACAAAAAATAATGAAATGAATAATTCCTTGTGACTAAAGGGACCCGTACGTAATCCAGATAATATTTTGCATATTAATGTGCTGGAGATGGGTTTGCTTTGGAGTTTTGGATAGTGTACGGATTCATGTTTTCGTTTTTGCAAAGTAATTGCTTTTTTTTTTTTGTAATAATCAATATAAGAAGGTCATTTATACACGTACTTAGGAAATTTCTATAAAAATATATTTGTAAAATTAATATATATATTTTCATGTATATCCACAAGCTAAAGCCACCTTGACCTTCCTATCTGCCTATCCAAAAGTTAATAAATACTTAAAATGGTCTTCCTCAAGTATCTCACAAATCCATTTTTTTGGTTATTTTTGTTTGTAGATTGATCAATGAAGACTTTATGTTATGCTAATCAGGACAAGTCCATGTCTTTTGTAAGTTATCTTTTTCGAGTTGCATGTTACGTTCATATATATATATATTTCTTTTGGCTAATTAATTTCATTTGCTTTCTTATTTCTTCTTTTTTTTTTTATTACACTTTCTTATTTCTTCTTTTAACGTTCGGTTATACGACAATAATAAATGCATGCATAACCGTTCCTTGTTTAAAGCAAACCATTTCAATTTTTATGTAAACCGGATCCGGTTTAGGAAACTCCTCATACATACACATTTACTCCCTCAGTTCCCAAAATTACGTTGTTTTACACAAATAAATGTAGAAAAGATGTTGTTAATGCAAAATTTATTAGTATGTAATGTTTTTTAACCAATTATATTTTGAAAATATTTGTATTTTTTTAATGTTATTTTATTGAAAAATACAAACAATTTATTACTCCCTTGATATGAGGGAAATCTCTTAAAACATGTTTTTTCAAAGGGGGAGTAACAAAAATAACATTTATATGTTCTGTATCGATTAGCCTCACGCTCGAGCTCTGTTTCGTTATATCTATGGTGTACACAGATAGAAGAAGAAAGCCAAATTCAAGTAGAGACAAGAAGAAGAAGAGGAAGCAGATGTGTTTGGTGGGGTTATGAGATCAATTCTTCTTCAGACGATTGCATCGCTGCTATTAACAACTATTCTCACCAGGTTCTCTCTCTTACACTATGCTACACTTTCTCTGTCATAAACAATCCATGTGAGTAAGCTAAAGTGTCTTTTACCTTGTCGAAGATGAATTATTGTATTGAAATTGTGGTTAAAGTTTCGATTTTTATTCTGTTTTAAGTCAGGTTTAGGGTTTTTTGTTTTGACAATTGTTGTAACTATCTGATGAAAGGTTCTTGGCTATGGAAGAGAGAGGAATGTGATTCTACAAGCTCCATTTTATGATAAAGATTGTGTTTTGGGCAACATTTTGGCTGCCCATTACCTTGGCTCTTCTGATTTTGCCACTGCCAAGTCCTATGCTCGAGCTGCAGAATCCAAATCTTGTAAGCTCTCTCTACCTTTTTTTTCCTCTTTATAGTGTCTATGGTTCTCTTCTTTAGAATTGAATTAGTATGCAATACTCTATGAGTTTTGGTGTGTTTGAGCTCTAAATTTCATTGGTTATTGCTTTTAGGCGAAAGCTACGGCCTATGAAAAGGCAGTTTTCGAGGCTGTTAGTTACTTGATCTCTGAGAATATGGATGATGATGTGGCTTTGGAGTTACACTCTAAGGTTAAGATGTTTCTTTAGTTCTGCTTGCTCTCCTTGTATTTGGCTTGATAGCCCGATAAGTCGATATGTATATCCTTATTGTCTTAAATCTCGTATATAACTTCTCTATGTTTTGCAGCTCTTGTTAAAGTTTCCCAGAGATCTGCTATCTTGGAAAAGAGTTGAGATTTTGTGTTTCTACATGGGTCGGCCCGATCTCTCTTTGCCTATTTTTGAGAAGGTACTTCCAAAATGTTGGCTTAATTGACGAATCTATCTTTTTAGTTTACTTCGATGATCATACAAACTTGGCAGATTCGACCGGAGAATCAAGAACAAGACTATGTATATGGTATGCTTGCATTCCCCTTAATGGAGCTTGGACATTTGGAAGAAGCTGAGAAAGCTGCCAGGAAAGGCTATGAGATCAACAAAAACGACTCTTGGGCTCATCACTGCGTGAGTCTCTAACGTTCATCTTTTTGTTGGTGACTTTGTAATATATCCTCTGTCCTTATGCAAAGCTTTCATCTAATTCTTTTGTGGACAGTTGTGTCATGTTCTTCAAACTCAATGTTGTTTCACGGAAGCAGTAGAGTTCATGGAAGGATGCTCAGCTTCTTGGGATTCTTGCTCTTCCTTAAGGTTAACATCATTTCCAAACAAATTATAGACCTCTTCTATTTATCTTTGGAATCGCCTATTAAGTAGATACGAATATTTTGAAACAGGTATTCGCATAATTGGTGGCATGTAGCTGTCTGTTACTTAGAAGGAGGTTCTCGCATAAGTAAGGTACAAGAAATATATGATCATCAGATGTGTAAAGAGCTGGAGAAAGACGATGCTGTTGCTACGGATGTAAGTTCCCTTTTGACTTCTCTTCCCCTTCAAAAAACTGGACATGGGACTTTCATTAGCAATCTGTTGTCTTATACTTATTATATTAATCTTTAGGTTTACATAGATGCTCTCGGCTTGCTGTTGCGCTTAGACACACGCGATAAACTAGATGACTTTTATGACAAACTGAAGATCCTGGCAAATTGTTTGACTGATCAAGTAAGTAATGCATTAATAATACATCTATTTATTTTGCATTTAAGTGCATTTTTGCTCTTCTAAAAAAGTATAGCGCAACTTCGATGTTTAGGCAATGTGGTATCAAGAGTGGCTTTTTGATATTACAACAATATGGGCACTGAGTAAAGTCGGAAACACGTCATGTGCACATGTATTGCTCAAGGGTCTCAAGTATCGGTCAGTACAGAGTTCCCTTTACTGAATAAGAGTATCTTGTTTCTTTTTCTTACCATTATACTTCTATAATTGTGACAGAACATCTCATATGAGCAAGAAGAAACAACAGCTGATGCAGAAAGCGATTCGGGTCTGTTCATATTGATCCTTTCTTATAGTTAATGAAGTTTTTTGTATTTATTTATCATATCATAACTCAGAAGATCATATCTGTTTTTGAATCAGCTTGCTGAAGCTGTATATGAATACGGAAAAGGAAACTACAAACAAGCTTTGGAACTGCTCGGTCCGGATTTTAACGCTACTGACTATAAGGTTTTACATCTTCTTCCTTACATCGATAACCTATTTGAAGGAAACACGGCAAATAATCGCATCTCTTTCGTGTTTAAATAGGTGATCGGGGCATCGGATTTACAAATAGATGTCTTTAATGAGATCTGGTACAAGTCGTTGTTACTCACGGGCCAATCTTCCACTGGTACACTCATTAAGAAAGACTATTCTTCCTCGGTTTTTTTGTTTACTTAGCTAACTCTGCGTTTTATGAACACTGTATTTGCAGCTATTAAAGTGCTTGAGAAGAGGATAAAACAGAGAGATGGTGCTCCTTTCTTGTGGCGTTTACTGGTAATTTAATCACTTAAGTTCGTTTATATGATCATAATTGTTGATTTAGGATACATAACATCTTTGTGGAGATGTTTTAGATCCATCTTTTGTGTGTAAGGCTTATGAAACGTTGACGTTTTGTGGCAGGAGAAGAGTTATGCAATGGAAGGCAAGGCAGAAGACGTTGCAAGTGCATGTGAGAAAGCAAAGTCTTTGGAATCTTCATATTTCAAGTTTGTTTGATTGCAACAAAAACGGTGTCGTCTTGTTATCTTTAAAGACAATGCTTTTGTCTTGCGAATAAATGTCTGAATGATTAATGGTCAATGTATAAGTTGACTTTGACATTCGGTGTATTTCTGTAAATTAATATTTTTAAAATAGTGTTAAAGACTTGAAGATTCTTGTTAGGTAATACATGCGTGATGCATCATTTTAACAGAAAATGAAAGGCATGATATATCATCACATATGTTAAATTCTGAAATTTTCATGAGTTTTTAAGAATATAGATGGTTTAGGAAAACCAATTTAGGACCGCTTCTTTTAATGTTTTGAGAGAAAATTGGTTGAGAGGGTACTTTTTAGTTTTGTAATTTGTTAGAAGGTAGTTTTTGTTTTGTAATTGGTAAATGGGTAATTTTATATGTTAAATGACAATTATAACCTTTAAGTTAATTTTTATGTTTTTTCGTGGTGAATGGTGAATCTAATTCGTGAATGGTGAATCTAATTCATGAATGGTGAATGAATACATGAATGGTGAATAACACCGATGAGTGATGAATATCATTCGTGCGATTTTTATATCACTATTAACGTTATCACTATTAACGTGTTATGTTTTGTTACTGAATGATTAATTCATATGATGAACGATGAATAATGATAAGTGAATGGTGACAGTCGAATGATGAATGGTGAACATCAATTGGTGAATAGTGAATAACGTTGGTGAATGGTGAATAACGTTGGTGAATGATGAATATGTTTTGGTTAAATATTAATAAGGATAAATTAGTCTTTTTGTATACTCTGAAAAATTAAAATTACCTAAATTCCTAATTAGAAAACTAAAATCACCCTATTGACAATTACAAAACAAAAACTACCTAATTTACTAAATTCCACATGTTTTGACGTCGGCCAAAAATGCAAACGATGTGATTAAATAAAAACATAAAATCAAAACTCCAATATTTTATATAATTTTTCTTTTATCCATAATGATATGATTATGATACACACGTAACCAAGACCATCATGCGAAATTGAACCACAAGCTTTTTAGCCTTTAAATTCTTATGAGTCATAAGTTTTTGGTATCTAAAGTTTTAGATATCAATATGTATATATTAAAGTATGTGGTCTTACAAATCATCCAAAACATTATTGTGGAAACTTTTAGAAGTGGATAATATTAATGTCATTGTACAAATAATCACATCAATAAACAACCTTATGATAATATATAACCGGATACCGGTTTAGATGAAAACCAAACATTGAACCAAAACACGCACTTCACGCGAGTGACGTAAAAAACGAAAACAATGAAGTATGCGTAGGTGGAACTTTCCGCAATATATACTTGTTTAATATATTTTTGTTTATCACAATTCACAAGTCGTTTCTTCATTTGATTTGGGAAACTTCTTAAACAATTACAAAACTAAAATAATACCTCCATATATTAACTTACAAAGTGCCCTTTGTAGCCAAGCCTTTTTATATTTCTCTATTTTTAAAAAAATCATTTATCTATACAAAAACACACACAATCATATATATATATATATATATATAAACTCTCTTTGATTGATTAGTCTCTTTTTTCGAACCTAAACAAACATATGGAGTTATTCAACAAAGGTAACGCCGTTAAGTTACGGAGCCACCTCGACAAGTTCCTAGTCGCCGACGATGACAAAGAAACCATCCGTCAAAGCCGTAAAGGAGACTCAAAACGCGCCGTTTGGACGGTGGAGACGGTCGTGGACAAACCTAACCTCTTGAGGCTAAAAAGCTGTCACGGGACGTACTTAACGGCTAGCGATAAACCGTTACTGTTAGGCATGACAGGCGAGAAAGTGATCCAAACGGCGTCGTCTAAACCGGTTATGGATTGGCAGACGCAGTGGGAACCGGAGAGAGACGGGTTTTCGGTTAAGCTTAAATCTTGGTGCGGAAAGTGGATGAGAGGTAACGGCGGAACTCCGCCGTGGAGAAACTCCGTTACTCACGACGAGCCTCACACGTTAAAGACAAAGAATTGGTTGGTTTGGGATGTTATTACTGTTGATATTGGGTCTGATCTTGAAGATGAGAGTTCTGTTTCTTCTCCGGTTTCTTCATATCTTTCCGGTTCAGAACCCGGTTCGCCTGTTTCTGCCGTGTCTACGAAAAGTATTGGCCGGTTTGCTTCTCTTGGTTTAAGTTCTATGTCTCCAAGGTGGTCCCCAAAACAAGTAAGTTTGACCAAGTCTTTTAGACTTTTTTAATTAGTTCATTTTCATTTACCGTGTGCATTGATTGATTTTTTATTTATTTATTAATTTTAGTATTGATTATTGTTAGTTGAATTTAGACAAAATCATGCATCCAAATTGGCTGATATGCATTTACATGGAAAATAAGGATATGTTGCCTTATTGAAATTTACAAAATTAGAAAATTACATGGACAGATATCATTTGTTTTGCCCACTCACATATGTTATGCCCTCCACAAGCACATACATCATGCCACCAACCTAATAGCACTAAATGATTTTTTGGTATAAAGTAATAGCACCAAAATGTTTTTTTTATAAAGTAATTGCACCAAAATTATCATATTTCTTTATTGTATTTTGTTTAGTTTACTTAAATACACTTCAAATCCAAATAATATTAAAATGGTTGAAGAATATTTTCTTGTACTAAAACTAGTTTGTAAGAGCGGAAATTTCATAGAAAAGTTTAAAATTGTTGAAACTAGTATACTTTTTCTCATTTTGGCCAACCATATAAACTTATAGCTAATGACTTTATAAAAAAAATCTAATACATTAGCAAACATAAGACACGTGGAGGAAAAGTAAGGTACACAATTTTTTTAAGTTAAGAGACTCCCACACTCATGAACTTCTTCTCCTACATTATGGGCAAAAAGGAACCACATAAACGCATTTCTAATTTTGTTAGAAATAAAATAATTTGTTATATTTCAGTAATTTTATATTTGTTTTTTTAACACATATACTAGTGCTGACGTGGAAATGAATACGCGGTAAATCCAGTCAGCAAACTTTGACTTTTCCTTATTTCTTGCATCGTTTAAAGCAAATCACGTGTCCGTGTCCGCGTAGCCACTCAAACCCGATTTTGACCAATCCTAGTGAAACACATATATAAACAATCTCTTTCCCTTTTTTTTTTTACACACACTCATATAATTTCTCTTGTTTTTTTTTTTATTACAGAAGACAAGTAGCTTCAACCAAAACGAAACAGTAGAATCATCAGCAATGGAGTTTTTCCAGAAAGCAAAAGCTGTTCGTATGCGTAACAGCCACAACAAGTATCTAACGGCGGACGACGACGAAGAGTCGGTCACACAAAACCGAAACGGTTCGACCAAAAACGCTAGATGGACAATCGAACCGGTTCGTGATTCTCACCACGTGATCCGTCTCAGAAGCTGTTACGGCAAATACCTAACCGCTTCAAACGACAGGTTCTTGCTCGGTGCCACGGGCAAGAAAGTGGTCCAGATTAAACCGAACCGGTTCGATTCGTCTGTCGAGTGGGAACCGGTTAGGGAAGGATCCAAAATCAAGCTCAGGGCTAGAAACGGTAACTACCTAAGAGCTAACGGTGGTCTTCCTCCGTGGAGAAACTCCGTTACGCACGACACTCCTCACTTGTCGGCTACACAAGACTCTATCTCGTGGGATGTTGACGTCGTCGAGATCTTGATCAATGCTAAATCCACGGCGGAGACGGAGATTCCGGCGGCGAAGATAGCTCCGCCGCCGCATAGGAGACCGTCGAAATCTTCGTCGAGGACTCCGTCTTCTCTTTCAGACAGATCCGATTTAGATGTGAGTTCCTAATTATTACTTATAAGTCCTTACATTTGTTTATAATTACAGTTTTGACGTTATTATTTATTGAATTTTTGGATTTTGACCAGTCAATAGAATCTCCACCGAAATCTGAAGGGAGAACGATATATTACCATATCGCTGACGACGAAGGACACGTGGAAGACGAATCAACCGTTGGATACGCATTCGCGTTTAAAGGAAACAGCGTGGCGGAGCTGACTCAGACACTGCGTGAAGAAACGTCCATGGAAGACGCTGTGGTGTGCACGCGTAGTCCATTAAACGGCAAGCTGTTTCAGCTTCGTTTGCAACTTCCACCTAACAATGGCTCACTGCACGTCGTTTTACTGCCCTCTAGCGTTAGCCTCTAGAGACGCAACTTTAGAAAGTGATTGGCTTTGTTCTTTCGTGAGGCAAATGTTATAAGAAAAAAGTGAACTTGATGATATTAAACAAAAAAATATAGTAAAGATTTTTGATTATATAGAATCTACTTCTATATTATTTATAGGGCGATATTATTAATAATACGAATTGTTTTTTTTGTTGTAAATAAGCTATGTGTTGAATGTTAGTAAACAAACATTTTTAGATTGTGGTGGTTAATTTGTGAGCATGATGCATTCGCCATAAACGAAATTGTTGGTTTTTTTTATAAATAATAAAACTAGTAATGGAATGTCCAATGTAGAGATTAATATGGAGTTTCCATAGACTCTTATTACAATGTCTTCCCAATTTTGAATTTTGGAAGAAATATCCAACACATATAGACTTGCAACGAAATAATCCAATCCACTAATCCAAAAAAATCATTTAAGACCTTTAAACCAAAAAAAAAACATTTTAGAGCACGACCGGGAAAAATTTGTATAGTGTTTTTGCCTCTTTACTATTATACCATTTAAAGAAAACGATAATTTAAACAGTATTTATCACGAAAAGAAATAGTGAAAAGGAAAAGAGACCGTCTGTTAATTTGTAAGAAATCGTATTGCATAGTTAGAAAATTTCGTATGTCTTATTTCCAACCAACTCCTAAATATTGACAAAAAATACTATTAGAAAAACTTGTCCACAAAAATAGTTTAAGGGCGTCAAAAAAAAAAAAAAGTTTTAAGAAAAATCTACCAAATCGTACATGAGATTTTTTCGACTTTCATAAATATAAAGATAATCTCGACTTCCATAGATATATCATATATATAATTTCGTTTTGTATTCCTGAATTTTATCTCTATTAACTGTTTATTCATATATATATGTATTATATTAACTTCAACTTATCCTATATCTCCTCCAAAAAAGCCCTAAAAACAATCTTCCTCTACTTCTCTTCCTCCGCCACTTCCGCCGCCGCTTTTCATCGGTGGTGATTTTTCTCAGACGATAAACAAAAATCTCCGAACTATGGCCACCACTGCTTCATCAGAAGCCAGCGAAGGACCAGTCATGGGTCTAATCAACAAGCGTCTCCGTGCTCTCCGCAAAAAACTAAACCGCATCGCACAGATGGAAGATTCGATCTCTCAGGGGAAGACACTTAACAAGGAGCAAGAGGAAGTCCTCCGATCCAAACCATCCGTCGTCGTTTTAATCGACGAGTTCGAAAAGCTCCGTTCTCCTCTCTCCGCCGCCGTTTCTGAAGAAATCAGCATCGCCACTAAACATCAAGCCGCCGCCGCTACAGTAAAATCGGAATCTGAAAACGCCGTCGTCGTCGCCGCCGATCTTCCCAAGGAATCGTCAAGCGACGATGTTGATGCCGGTGGTGCTGATTTAGAGGATTTGGTGAATCTTCTCTACTTTGGCTCGATCTTTGATTTGAAATCGCCGACCGAGTTTACTTCGATAATGTTGACCAGGACGCACGAGAGAGGATGCTGCTTGACTTACGATTACGTCACTGACGACGCGACGGATCTGCTCGGAGATCGAGATCTGGACTCGATCTCGAAGCTAGGGAGCTTGGTGGTATCTCGTCCCGCGGATTCCTTCTTGTCTCACAAGAAGGCCTTGGAGCGTTGCGTCGAGCACGCTAAGCTTTGGCTCGCGAACTCGGACCAGCCTATTGAATCGAACAGCAACAACAACCTCTCATGTCTGAATCTGTTTCCTCTTTACATTTGTTGTTTTTTTTGTTAGCTTTTTTGGTTGATGGGTTTACTTACTTTTGTGAGGTTTGTGTGTTTTTTCAGATGCTGCTTTGAAGGAGAAGTTGAAGAAGATTATGGCTTCTGATTACTTTACTACTTCACCGGAGATGAAAGCTCCGGTTGAAGTTGCGGCGGCTGCAGCTGCTGGTAGCTACGCTTCTTTCCAGGTCACTGGTGACACTGAAGTTTTGGCTGGGAATTACCAGCAAAAGGTATTAACTTTGGTCTTAAGTCAAGTTTGTGATGAGATTCTGCTATGATGCAACATAAGATCATTAGTAAGCTAAGTTGTTTGGACAGGACAGAGAAGTATATTTGTAGTTTTCGAAATTCTTGGTTGCTTATTTTGATTCTCTTAGTTTTTGAGAACTTTATTCTTGTTAGATTAAGCTTTTGAGTTTTGTGAGGGGTGTTTATAAACTGCAAGAATATTTGTCTTCGCTATAGAGAGTGTTTATGTGTGTCTCCTTATGCGGATCAGAGAACTTACATATGTTCTTGAATGGTTTTATGTTTTGTGTTTGCAGGAAGATGCATCAAACTGTAACGAACAAGAATCTGTTGTCAATAATCAAACTCTACAGGATCAACATCAAAAGGTAATCTAGTGAAACGTGGGGCTCTTATCATCTTTATTTGAATTACTTGATGCTGAAACTTCTGATTATTTCTTTTGGTGTGAAGGATGGGTCAGTGACGGAAATGGTTCATGGACAACAAGAGCAAGCCTATACTCGGGTGGAAGCAGAGAATGCTGATAGAGACTATGACGCACAGTTTCTGCCACGTGGGTCTTACCAGAACCATAGAGGAGGCCGTCGAGGTGCTCGAAGAGGCTATTTCAATGGACGAGGAGGAGGTCGAGGTGGTGGTGGCGGCGGCTACCCGAATGGGCAATATGAATCGTATGATAATTCCGGTGGAAACGGTTACCAAAGGAGCCACTACAACAACAGAGGAAGGGGTCGCGGTCGTGGTGGTAGTGTAGGAAACGGCAATTCATACAACAACCGCCAAGACTCTAACGCTACCGTGGCGTCTTAGCTTTTCAGCCTCTGGCTTTTTGGGTACATTTTCTTTGGTTCTGCCTTATCTCAAGTTTGTTACTTTTGACAATTGCTCTTTTGTTATGAACTTTTGCTTCTTTTTAATGGCCATGGAGTTTACTCTCTCCTTTATGTGAAGTAGTGATCTTTTTTCAGTGAGATCTATTTTTGATAATCGAATACAGCATTATATAATTACACAACACACTAGGAGCAGTTAGTGATTGTTGTAGAGTTCCTAGCTTGAAGTTTGAACTTGCTTGTGGTTTGTTTCTATGTCTTGAAAAGATTTGTCTCCCTTGATATCTTCGATTTGTGAACCGGCTTTGTACTGGTAACTTCGGGCACAGTACCAAAAGTACAGTAGGTTCACCACACCCAAACCGGCAATCAAATAGTAGAAGTAATCAAGTTTCCCTCTATCAAGGTCGTTGTTAAGCCAGTCGTGTCCGCCCGACGAGGATTTATGCACGGTGGTCACAAGCAGGCCGCTAAGATAGTTGGCGGCGGCAAATGAAAGCGGAAACATGGAGTTCGCGATGCTTCTCATGTGCTCTGGAAATTGGCTGTTCAAGAACTCGATCTGCCCGATGAAATTGAATGACTCGCAGAGTCCCATCAGTATCAGCTGCGGCGCCAACCAAAACACCGACGTTTCGGCAGCTCGTGTGCGTCTCACTCTCTCTACAAACCCTGCTGTGAACATGGAGAGGATGGCAAAGACGATACCTATCCCCATCCGTTGAAGGACGGTGAATCTAAACTTGTGGATTCGCCACAAGAAAGGGACTAAAATGCGGTCGTAGATAGGGAGCCAAATGCCTACGGTAATGTAAGAGATGACGGATATGGAGCCGGCCGGGATCTGGAAATTCGGGCCCATGTATCTGTCCATTTTCATAGCTTGAGGGGCTATGAAGGTTGCTTGTGTGGTTATTGCAACAATGCAGATTATTTCAGCAGACCAAACCGGTACTATTCTGATCAAACACTTGACTTCTTCGACTTCTTGAACGCTACATAGCCTCCACTTATTCGTCGGAACGCCATCAGAAGTAAGATCGCCTTCTCCGACCACTGCTGCTTTGTCGAGGAACCTATAGGTAATAAGTAATAACTAATATATCTTAAACTTGACTATATGTCAATAAAATAACTCAAAACATAATGGTATGAGTGGAGGAGATACTTGAATTGGTTGGTGAGGGGTATCTTGGATAACACGCTAGGTTTAACCGGTGGGTCATAATACTCGACAGTCCCATCTTCGACTGCTGGAACCTCGAGATTCCGTTTCTTACGAGCGGCCACGATGACTCGAGCAATACTGGAGAACACACTTCCTTCCGGTCTAACATACACATAAAACCGCATACCCACAAAGTACAAAACCAAAGCAATAGCCATCAAACCAGCCGGGATACCAAACCCTACGACCCAGCTTGTACTGACCTGTAAGTACACCAGGACGGTATGCGAAACAATCAGAGCCAACGCTAAGGTCAAGTAGTACCAATTGAAAAAACTAGCCATTCCTTTAAGGCCTTGCTCTGTTCGTTGGTCAAACTGGTCAACTCCGAAAGGGATGCTACAAGGCCTGATTCCGCCGCTTCCGATGGAGAGGAAGCCGAGACCGAGCAATAGTATTCCGAGCTGGAGTTTGTTTGGGCCGTCGCAACTGCCTGGAGGTTGGATGTTGCACGGTGGTGGGTGGAGTTGTGGTAGCCAGGCTGTGAGTGTCACCGTCATTAGACCCTGTTTTATATTTATTATCAAATTTTATTTTTATTATATTTCTTTATGGATAACCACATTTAATCTTTTTCTTTTTTTATATGATTAATATTATAGATTGTAAGCAAAGGTTACAAAATCAAGCAAAGAACAGACCGAGCTAAGCTCCGGTAGTTTCCGCGATAAAATCTGAAAAGCTTACATGCGAAAAAACTAAAGGTCCTAAACAAATGGACCACGAGTCTAGAGAAGAAACCAAAATAACAAGAGGATAAAACTTATGCATCACAAACACGAACACACAAAGATAGCTATCTTAACCCGATAATCTAACCTCGAGAAGATACCATAGTCAAAAGCCCAAACAAGGGAGACACAAGCCCGCAGAATTTGATTGTGATAATCCGAAACTCTCAGGAAACAAAGACCTTTGAATCGAAAATCGAAAGTATGCTAAAACATATAATGCTTTGGTTACAATTTGATTGTGTTACGCAAGTTCATTAATAGTAAATGATGTTTTGCTAAAGGAAAAAGTATGTCTTGCTAAAAGTATCAAAGTATAATTGTAATGATCTATAACCACAAATATAAACTAATAAATAATAATACACGTAACATATAGCTACTATATATATATGTGAACTTGAAAGTGACCAAAAAGAAGCATGGTTCGTCTAGCAAAAACCAGTCACTATCCATAACCAAAAGTAACACTTAGATACACACTAGAGTGTCAACATCACTTAGTTGTCTAATTTTCTTTAGGGTGTTTAATCAAGTAATTAAACATGCCTATTATGAATGTTATAGTAGATGAAAGAAGAGATAAGAGGGGAAAGTATAGTACCAAAAGGGTAAAGAAGGAAGCGTAAGCGATGGTCTTGAAGCGGCCAACGTAGGCGTCGGAGATTAAAGCGCCGAGAAGTGGAGCTAAGTTGGTGAGACCCATCCACAAGTTAAAAACTATGGAAGCTTCCACGAGTTTCATGTGGAACATTCTTATCAAGTAAACCATCAAATTCGCCGATAACCCGATTGTTCCCATCTTCTCCAACGTCTCATTTCCTAATTATATATTATAATTATCATAATTACGGTAGATTGTATAATCTCATCAATATATTCCACCATATATATTTTTTGTAATTTTGGTCTTAGTTATTTTATAGTATATATTGGACCAAATGTTGAATAGAACTAAGTGTATATAACATTATAACTCATGTTCTGTCCGAAAAAGCTTTTAACTGTATTTCATACTTTCATGCGTCTTATGTGCAAAGGTTACGAGAAAGCAATAACATGAAACGGTCGAGTATATATTATTTTATTTTGAGTAACTTCTCCTAATACTATTTTCTTTGATTATTGTATTGCATGACTCGCGAAATGAGTTGATATTAGTATTTTCATGATATTAGCATGATATTGTTGGTCACGATTATAGTTTAAGAAGAAAAAAGTGATGACAAATTATAAGTATTTTCAATGAAATGTAAATTTAGAGAATTACTTTATCAAAACAATAGCACCTTTATGAGTATGCATTTAATAGTTTATTATGAATGTTTTAAAATCTTGAAAAATAAAATAGTGGAAGAAACAACAACAACAACAACAACAAAAAAAGAGCATATATACCAAGGATGAACGTAACGGCTCTCCAGCCTCCACGTGTTTTCTCCGGCGAGTTTTTCAAATCCCTTGAACTCTCAACAACTTCCATCTCTGGCTATGATCTGAAACTATATTGTGACTAAGGCACGAACTCAAATTATTTTGAAGATGAAATGAAGCTAAGGATGATTTCTTATTTATAGATACATATGTAAGTTGTGAGAGAGAGAAAAGAGAGAGAGAGAGAGGTTATTATCCTTGTCTCTAACGCTTTTTAACTATGACTGTCCATGGAAATAATGCATGTTGTGTGTGTAATAATAATATATTTCTTGTTTATTCTTTTACTTGTTAGTAATAATAAGTGTGCATCTCGTTTTAACTTTTAAGAGAGGTTATATTGTAAAGTAAATAATTGGTTTTAGAATAGTCAGTTTTGAATATACTTAACATTTATTTAATATGTTTCCATAGTGTTTTATTGGTTACTTGATACTGGCAAAAGGTAGTAATATAGTAACATTATATGTTTTGAATTAATAGTCACTCTTATTGATTAGAAATTGTAACATAAAATGTTAAGAAAACATCGAAAACTAGAAGTACATGTACTTGCGTGAGTAAAGACTGAAATTAGTACTTAATTATATCATCGTATTGATATAGCCCATTATGTTTCCTCTCACAAGAAGGCTCATGAAAAATACATAAATTGACTTGTTACATAATACAATGTTACACCACACATAAGATCAATGTTATTATTAAAGATCTAAACTTTAACCAAATAAGTTAAATAAACTTGAGACGAGGAAAAAACCATTGCTAAAAATTTATATAACATACACATTTTTTTGTCAAGAAATTTAGTGCCAAAGAGTGTAAAAAAAAACATACTTTAATCAAGAACCAAAAACAACTAAACTAATAAATTGTACTAATGAATGCTTAAAGGATATCATCATAAGCTACAATATCTCTATGTATAAATCCCATTCTCCTCGCCGGAGATGCACTTCCTCCGCCGCCGCCTCCGACGGTAATATCACTCCTCGGGTTAACAATTGTCGAAGTTAATCTATTGCTTCTCCCATGTTTTCTCAACGGCATCTCAGGCCGTACAAGCTTCGAAGAAGAAGACAAATACGGCGTCGTTTTAACCTTCTCCTCCGTCACCGTCACACCTTCCCTCCACGTCACCACCGGATCCGTCGCCCAAACCACCTGCAACTACAACACACACAAAATCTTTTTTTGTCAAAAAAAAATCCAAAATCTTTTTTTTGTTACAAAAACACCCCAAAATCTTATAAAACATAATTCACAAATCTCATAACAAGAGGGCTTAAGAGATTCAAAATCGATTTACCTTATTGGAATCTATTGAGATACCGAAACAAGGCTCGTGGCTACCTGCGATGGCGGCTTCTGCTGAATCTGCGGTGCGATACGAAACGGATCCGAATCCGTCTTTATCGATTCGGATCCGAGAGATCGATCCGTAGATCTCGAATCGCGATTTCAGCTCCAGGACTGAGCAGTTGGCGGGAAGTCCAGTGACGACAAGAGACGGCGGCGGAGGAGGCTTTTTGATCGGTTTATCGATGATTTCATCGTGTTCTAACGACGGAGTAGGTCGACGGCGTTTCGAAATTCGCGCCGGCGCGTGGCGGTTAATGTAGGGTTTGTCTCTCTTGCGGCTCATACTTTGCGTCGTAGCTGAGTTTTATTTTTCTTCCTTTTAGGGAGAAAATAGAATTTATAATATATTGGGCTTAAGTTAAATGGTCTTAAGGCCCATAAGGTAATTTTTGTTTTAGGGCACAATCATTAACTATAAAATATTTGGGTCCGAGTAATCTGATCCGCACACGTGTAGTTTTCAAAGATTTTTGTTGAATTTTTGGACATTGACATTAGTGGTTTGTGATTAAGATAAAAAGAGTTTAAAGAGATGTGCATTTAAATATCATGTTAAACAAATTAAATTGAGTTTTGCTGAAATGTCTTTCTAAATGTTTTGCACAAAATTAAAAACATGTTTAATTTTTTTTATTAATTTGCAAATAGTTGAATTATCAATGATCAAATAGTGTCAGTCCTTTTCAAATTATACAATTCATATTTCAAGTATTTTCTCAATCGTTGATTAATTTGGAATGCAGCATTGAAATAATTACGATAAATGTATATACATAAACTTTTATATGCAGTTTTTGTATGAAATATTGACACCAAGAATTCAAATAATTTTAAAAGTTGTATCTCTAGTCATTAGAAAATCATGGCTTTGTCCATTTTTATGGATTTTTCTTACCATCCATCAAATTTATTTTTGACATTTTTGTTCTCTCCAAAACATGAACCCTAAGACAAGATATTAGGAAACATAGAGGATATCTTGAACTCCAAGGAACAATGAAAACATAACATAACATAACACAGACCTAAAACATCACAACCTTAGATTTGAAGCAGTCAATGTTGGATCATAGTAAAATCCGAGAACCGCAAGCTCTGGGAAACTGTATTGATTCCTCATGCTTTTTTCTTCTTCACTCACATTCTCTAAATCGAAAACATCGCTTTTCGTTGACCTAACTTCTTCCCCAAGCTTCCTCTCTTCCATAAACTGAGTTTCAAGATTCTCTCGAATCCTCAGCTTTTCTTTCAGAAAAGCTACCTATAAGAATGTTTCCATCAAAATATGGAAACAACAAATACGAAATTTTCTTGTTAAATTAAAGAACATAATATAACCTTGTTCTTGAGAGTTTGGTTTTGTAAGAAGAGAATGTCTCTATCATTCTTGAGCTTAGCATAGCTATCTTTAAGAGAGTCACAATCATATTCGAGCTGCTTGGTCTTAAACCTAGCTCTCCTGTTTTGGAACCAAACCGCGACTTGGCTAGGTTGTAACCTTAACTTCTCGGCTAGCCAGAGTTTCCTGTCTGGCTCGAGTCTTTTGTCTTGATCAAAACTTTCTTCTAGTAAACATTGTTGGATTGGTGTTAGCTTACGTTTCTTGGTTATATATATATCTTCTTCGTCTACGGTGTTAGTCTCCGTGTTACTCATTGAGCTAGATCCTTTAAATTTAAGAAGAATTAATGTGTTACCAAACAAAAATAATGAATCAAGAACTTGAATTGATACTAATGCAGAAAATTTTAATCTTTTCAAATTATAAAATGAAATTTTTTAAAATCTAAGTGGCTACATTTTAGGTGAAAACTTTCAAGAAAAAAGATACAAAATTTAAGAAAAAACACGAAATAATTAAAAAGTGCAACGTAAGAGTACCATGAAAAGTAGAGTGTGAGCTTGGAGGAAAGTTGTGGTTATGATTTTGAAACCAAAAGAAAAGTTGTGAATCAGTGTTTGAATTTTCTTCCATTTAAAAAAATATATATTTTAAAATTAAAATGTTGAAGGTTAATCAATTACTGAAAATGTTGAGAGTCTTTTAAAGAGTCACTTTTTATAAAAAAAGAATATAGAAAACATGTAATTAATGAAGAAGAAAAAAAGTTTACAAGAAAGAAAAAAACGATTCCTTTAGCTTGTTTTAAGTGTCTGGTAAGAAGAAGGAGACGAATGTGCTGTTTTCCCACAAGAGGCACTATACTTGTGGTTTAAAATTAGCTTAGCTTTTATTATTTCTCAAATTAGTTGAATTCAACAAATATGATTACTTTTATAAAAAAAAAACAATATGATTATTTTTTCATTTCTAGTCGATGGTCCATGTGGAAAAAATCAAATTAAATTACTTTTTTGTTTTATAAAACTGAATGCAACTTGTTATCAAACTCAATAAAAACACTTTTTGAAGGCTAAGAAATTAATTACAGAATAAAATAGGGGATGTAATGTAGTGATAAATGTGCGTTAATTATCATAACCAAAAAGAAACATGTGCGTTAATTACTCACCTTTGGGTTAAAGATGCTTTATTAATCACTCACGTTTGGATTGTCTGAGTAATATTGCAAGTGGGTACAATATTTCCTTATGTGATACAAACAGTCTTTATGTACCACTCTTTGTCGAAAAGTAGAAATTTTAAAAGTGGCCCATTCTTTTGTGTGTTTCGCGTCGACATCAGATTCTTTTTGTTTTGTTTCGTAAAATTTGTGAATGTCCAAGTGGGTACAATATTACCTTTTCTTTTGTCTTTTATTCACATGTAATAATTATAGTATTTTTTGGTTATAATATAATTTATTATTCTAATTATATTTTAACAGACGAGAGATATAAAATACCCCACATCAATTTTATTTTAATTAGTTTGCTTCAAAGTCCAAAAGTGGACAAAGCACATGTCAATAAACAAACTCCAAGTTCAAGCAAAAACTTTCAAATTGCAAACCAATCATAAGAAGCAAGTGTGTGTGTGGGAAAACAAACGAGACCCAACCTAATAAAAATGTAAGAGAGCTTCATTACTTTGGCTCACGAGACCATTTTGTAATAAAATAAGGGTTTTTGTTATATACAATCCCGCAAGCCAACCGCGCCATCACGAAACTTCCATATCAACATTTAGCTGAAGTAGCCCTGCATTCAAAACTCCATTGTCACAACATATCAAAATCAAAAGATAAGAGAGAACGAGGTTGCTTTGAAAATTGATCAAACCTTGATAACAATGGCCTCGGCGTCTCGTTGATCTTACTCATACCAATTCTCTTCACTGTGGTTGTTCCCTGTGTGCCATTGCTTTCAAATAGTCCCTCGGCAAAGTTTTTCAGCCCCTGCAATAGATTGAATAGAATCTTGTCATTAGTATATGCAAGATATTGCAACAATAAGCAAGTTAAATATATAAGCTAACATGACTTTTCAAATGAGACAACAAACCTTGGTTTCAACATCTGCAAGCAAATTACGAGCCTTTTGGTTTACAGGAAGTTGAAGTTGTTCCTGTAAGATGAATTTAACTACTATATGTGAGATAAGCAATCATACAATAAATTTGTATTCAAATGTTGAATGCAGTAGAAGAAAAAGGGTAAACCAACTTTTTCAGTTTAACACAAAAAAAAATTAGGGATATTATACATAGAAAGAGGAGGATTCGATTTAATAGGACCCGTACCATTTCAGGCAATTTTGTGTTCTTGCCTCCAAGAAAGTTATACAAGTGAAGCATGAAGGTATTTGTGACATCCTGCCACCAGAAACAGAAACAGGATCAGTACTGGTTATCTATTAGTGGGTGGTTCAGTTACAAAAAACCATGATTAGGAATTAATTTAAAGGCTAATAAGACGTGGAACATAAAAGATGAATGTACCTGCTTGTATTCCAACGTGTCCAACTTCCCATCCTGCCAAAAGGTAAGGAAAATTACATATTAAACGGAATATCTGAAAGGAGAATTCTGATTCCTGACATGATATTAAAGATCAAACGAGTTCACAGCTGAAATCACTTTAGATCAGTGGATGCAGCAAATCACACGCAAATGTGTGCAAAAGAGAAACATATATTGATCTTCAGGTTTGCTCATATACAGATTAACAAAAATATAGTATGTAAGACTCACCAGTCCAGTAATCATATTATGCAATGACATCAAATCCATCTCAAGTGAATTGATATCCTCACGAGCCAAAGTGACCTGTTTAGCATAGCCATAACCACATTTAGTTGGCCGAAAAAAACATACTACACATACATAACAATGAAACTGAATCTTTCTAGTCATAGGAAGTATATAGAGGGTTAATATCGCCGTAGAACAAACCTGGTTATTGATTTCCTTGGAGAGATCAATCTGCTTTTCTACCTTATCATCCACATTCTGAATCTTTTGAGTTAAGTGCCTTTTTGCAGCCTGAAAATCAAACGATTGATATCCAAGTTCAATCATGTGGCTCAACATATCACCGGAAGCAGTGAAACACTATAAGTAAAGTCCAAAAAAAACTCACAGCGAGGGTCTCTGAAACTTGCTCCAGGTTCTTTGTCAAGTTAGCCACAGCAGTAGCCATGTTGGCTTTTGTCACATACATAAGGTCAGTGAACGAGAGACCCTAGTAAATGAACAAGCCAAAACATTTTTCAAGTCCCCTTGAATGGCTTACAGCATTACAAACAAACATAAGATATAAGACTGAAAACATAATCTCACCTTCCACCACATATAACCATATCCAAGAGCTCCCAACGCGGCAGCAGGAACAGCAAGTGCTTGTAAGTTTCCTGACAACAAACAAACAAAAAAACAAAAACACAAGAGAGACCAATAAATTCAAAACATTCTCTAACATAGAAACACAACACTAATAAGCTTGTTGATACAAATATCTGTACATACCACCAGAAACACCGTTCATCACCGTTATCTGCCGCGATGAAGCTAGCTGCCGAATTTCCATGGCCAATCTTCGAACCTTCAAAATCATCTCAAATCAATCAGATTTCTCGATTCTCATCAACATTCCTAAATCCAAAAAACCGAAAAAACAAGCAAATACCTGAGCAGCTATGGCATCAGAAACATCAGAATCTCCCTCAGATCCATCTTTAGATCTCTCCATACCTTTCACTAAAGCCTATTCAAACCAACAAATTTTCTATTTCAATAAGTCAAAATTTTCAAAAGAGAACACACAAAATCAATAGATAAACGCTAAGTACCTGTAATTCACCCAATAAATCAGATAATTTCCCGTTCTTCATCATGATCGTACCAGTATAACCTAGATCGGAGAAAAACGTTATCAAAATCTAGCAGTCGCGACGAAGCATAACGAGCAAGTAGAGAAGAGAGAGAGAGAGAAAGAGAAAGAGAAAGAAAGAGAGAGAGTAACGTACCTGCTCCGGCTAAGAGTAAGATCCTTGATACGCCGACACCGGCTTGCATCGCCATAGCTCCGACTTGTTTACACCGTCGCCGACTTCGTCGAAATCGAATTTGATTTATTTAGGTCTTAAGAGGAAGAGAAGCAATTGATTCAATTTTTTGTTTCTTCTTCTTCTTCTTAATGTTTTTTAATTATTATTTTTGTTTGCGAGTGTTGCGTGCTGCTCAACAATTTAACTTTTAAACGACGTCGTGTCGGGTTTAAAACCAAACTCCCTTGCCGTATGGTCATAATAAATGGGCTTAAGCCTATATTACATAGCTTTACTTCCTTGTTGGGCCTATTGTTTGTTTAATTAAGGCCTAAAAACTATTGTTTGTTCCAAGTATGGCACATTGTTGATCATTTTTCAAAGACTCAAAGTAAGCTCATGTGCTAGAAATACAATATTGGCTTAATTTTTAAATAACGCTTTTTATTTTCTAAATAGTAGGGTTTTATTATCTAACATTCTAGAAATATTGAACTTAAATTATAATAAAAAAAATGTATAGTTGTTTTCAGATTTGAAGATATAGGGGGCAGATTCATGCTCTGATTTTAGATTTAAGTTACATCAATCAACATCTAAGTGTTAATGCTTCCCTCGAAGAACTTGATTCCCGACATTTCCACGGCGCAATGCAAAATTATTATTTTAATATATACTAAATCATAATGCAACAAATTGTTTTTCTTTATATATTTTCTTCTTGTTTGACGAATTTATGCATTTATATCGATGCTACTTTAACTTTCATTTTTAAGATGCATATATACAATCCCACGAATTAAACATTTTTAGGATACAGGATACTTTTATTAGGAAATAATATTTGCTTTTTAATCATACGATTGAGTAATATCCACTAGAATAAATATTTCTATAACATGATAATTACAAATAAATAATATATGAAATATAGTTTAATTGTTTCCATTTACGCGTAAATCACGATATCAAATGTATGAAAATGACGTCTAGCTAGTTATATTCCCAGCCTCTCTTTTTTGTCTACATTTGTTTTTCAAAATATTAATCCATTTTACGTACTTAATTATTAGTGTTAGTATGCAATGATAACTAATATGCGTCATTAGAGAAACTAATTACAAAATCAACTTTCCTTCATATCATTATAGAGAAATTCACAAAACTACCCCCTTTCAACTATATCTTCACAAAACTACATATAATTCAATATTTTCACAAATTTACACCCTTTCAAAATTTTAAAAGTTTGATTTATCATTTAAAAAATTATCAAAATTAAAAAAATTTTCATTTGGGTTCGGTAATTAGTGTTTAGTGTATAGTATTAAGGGGGTAGAATTGTGTGAGTAAAGTTTATTTATATTTAATTTTGAGTGTTTAAATGTAGTTTTGTGAAATAATTTTGAAATGATATACTGTGAAATGTAATTGAAATGGCGTAGTTTTGTGATTCTTCCATCGTTATACAATGTGGTAAATATATCAAAATAAAAAGGTGCCTAAATTTGCTTTATAAGATGCCCACTCGCTTTCTTCTTCGCAATGGGGTTCACACATCATCCTCCAAGTCATCATTTTCTAAAATAGCACATACACGTCATCACTTTATGTCTTTTTGTATACTTGTTTTCTTGTATATGTATACATTTGTAACATTGTATGTACGTGTGTATTTTTTGTGTGTCAGTGTGTGGTAACAATGATTTGCTGTTTTCTGACTTTCTGTGCTAAGCATCCGATAAAATCATTTATATACGTATAAGAGTTTTGTGACGTGTGTATATTGATGGTTGTTGAGATTTTATTAGTTTATAAAATATTGTTTTGTAAGCAAAAATTTGTATTTTGTAAATTTTGCTAGGGGTTTGTCAAATTTTTGGGATGAGCCTAACGTTCAAATTTCACAAATATAACTAGCTAAATCACCTCTTATATTATAAATCATGCCTCATAGTTTATTTTTTCAGTTTTTTTTCACAATAAAAATTCATCAAATAGTAATTGTTATCCAAGTTTCATAAAATTATGGTACCACTTTCACAATTATTCTTTTACGTGATTTTATTTACTTAAGTCATGAGAAAAATTATTGGAAAGAGTCATTTGAAAAATTATCCTTGACAAATTACTATATTTCAAGAGGAATTCACAAAACTACACCCTTTCAACCCCTCATTCACAAAACTACACCTAATTTAATTTTTTCACATATTTACACCATTTCCAAATTTTAAAAGCTTGATTTACCCTTTAAAAAATTACCAAAATTAAAATCTTTTCATTTGGGTTCGCTAATTAGTGTTTAGGGTATAATATTAAGGGGGTAGGATTGTGTGGATAGGGTTGTGTGGGTAGGGTTTATTAGGATTTAATTTTGAATGTTTAGGTGTAGTTTTGAGAAGTATTTTTGAAATGGTGTAGTTTTGAGAAGTATTTTTGAAATGGTGTAGTTTTGTGAAATGTAATTCAAATGGTGTAGTTTTGTGATTCTCCCTTATTTCAATACAAAAAAGTTACATGATTAAATATTTTTAATTTTGTACATATAAATTTAAAAAACAATCAATCATTTTTGTTTCCTAAAATTATATTGGCTGGCTATAAAAATTCTATCATATTATAATACAAGAATTCTTAAATAGTTTAAGATTTAGAGTTGCATGTTAAATGACTAATAAATTACTAAATTTTTACAATTTTCGGTCATATCTATTATAGTATTATCTAGTCATATCCCCTAGCTATTTTCTGATGAATTTATAAACTATTGTGGATTCAATTCACTTTTGATATCTTTATTATCCTCCCTTTGTTTTATATATAAAATTTAGATGAAATTATTCATTAATTATAGTTTCTGTCATTATCTCACAAACTTTTTTTTACTATTTTTGTAAGAAATTTTAATGAAATCTTTGGTTGCATTTTAGCCAAACTTTAAAAGGGGTCGAAGGAGATGGGGCCATGACCAACTTAAGCGTCGAGTCTAATCCAGTCAGATGCTGAGTCAGGCATGTGACTCAAACCAATAATCTCAATTTTTATATAATTTTGACTTTTTCTTCATTTTTAGACAAATTTTCCTTAATATCGTATTCAATTTTCTATTTTTACTGTTTTCATAATAGGCTAATAGCCATTAATATCGTTCAAAAACTTTGTCATTATAGCTTCTCAGTCCCATGCGTGTGTAAAAGATTTAGCAGTTTGCTAATTTTGTAAGAAAAGTTTGAATTCTATTTACGTACAAAATGCCATCTAATTATTTTTTTTTTTGTATTTGACGAATTAAAGTTATGATAGTGAACACGCTTTTTATTTGTGATAAACATATAAAAGCGAATATAAATTATTTTTGTTTGCTTCTTCGATATAAATTATCTTTGATCATACTTGTAACTTGTTGTCTATAAATAATGAACACGCTTTTATAGTTGTTACTTGTTGTCTATATAATAGTCGTAACTTGTTCTGATTAAATATTTGCAGGTTATATAATCTCAAAGGCATATAACACATCTTACATGCTTTTTTTTACTAAAGTAAAATAGGATTAATATTGAATCGAAGAGCTATTTTCTTATAGAGCTTTTTTTAATATTAAGTTTGAATGAAATTTGATTGTTAAAAGAATTTTTAGAAGAAAATTTACCTAAAATATATAGTGTTCAATGGGTCAAATATTTTTTCCCAACATCTCAATTTGATTCAATAAAATTGTGTGACACTCATCCTTAACTTTATACTTTTTGATTACTTATGTATCTCTATTATTTATAATCAAATGTAAAAAAAAAGAATTAAAGTTTGAGCTAATGAGTGATGATCACATGTAAAAAAACGCCAATAAGCATGAGTAAAATAATTAAATTAAATTACTCAAACTATATTGAATATTTCAACATAAAAACTAGTGTTTTACTTTCCTATAATCCAATCAAATTCAAAACCATTGATCTATGTTTGCAGTTTCCAACAGAAAGTCAATGGTTAGTGTAATAAAACGATAATCTTCATGACTCATATGAACGATTCGTTAATTAATACAATCCATATTAATATTTTATTTAATTTTAATATAAAGTGAGGCCCTAAAGCATCAGGTGTATCGTACTCTCGTCCGTAGGCTAATCCAGCCTGTTCTTAGCCGGCTCCTAACTAATGGAGTCAAAAAAGTTATAAAAAAAAAAGTTTAAAAGATAAACTGACGAAAGTCAGGCTTCTTCATCTGTGGACGGGGTAATGACACGTGTCAAAACCGGATCTTTATTTTTTTTACCGTATTACTTGGCGGCTCCGTCGCATGACCGCCGGGAAAAAATTAAAACTGTCCGGTGGTTACGCTTTATTCGTCCTTATCCAAATTTTAAATTATTTAAGAGCAATTATTAATTCAAGAAAGGAAATAGTACAATTTCCATTTATAAACTATATATTTTGATGATAAAAATGTGATGAAATCAAAAGTAAAATTAAAAATAAAAAAGTGATAAGAGTTTTGTTTTTGTACTTATTAATTTTATAAAAAACAATATTAATGTACGATTGAAGCAAAGCAATAAACATGGTTAGATTCAAGGTATTGGATTACACGCTTGTTCAGTTAATGTAACAGAGACTTAAACGTCTTTTAATCTTACTTTTTCTATATAGTTAATTAATTAATTAAAGCTAAAATAACAGCAAAAACAGTACAGAATAATTTATTTAATAGTTAATAAAAAATTTAAAAGAAAGAGAAGCACAACACTGAGATTTATTTTTGTCTACAAAGGCCATTTGCTTCTGCTGATTTGCAGAGGAGCTTAAGCAATATGAAAGATACACACAAAAGAGAGATATAAAAAAATTAGATAATTAAAATCCTTCAAAAGAAGATTAAATTATAATTACCCAAAACTTCTAATTGTAGTTTCTTTTATCATCTAATTTAATCATCAAAAAAGTCTCCTTCATCTTCTATTACAATTCTCCATCTTCCTTTTGGTTCTGTAAGGGAATGTTACAATGTTAGTTGCAGAAAAAGCTCTAATTTTTACTTCGATGGAATCGATTTTGTTCTTCTGGGCTTTAAGCTCAGATCAAATCTGAAGAACAAAACCACTTCCAAGTTCGGTCCTTTCTCTTTCTCTCCGACAAGATGTTCGAAGGCCGACCTCGAGATTCTTGTCTGGTTTCAACACTATTCACCATGCCAAGCCACAAAGAAACCAAATGGAGCAGCTTCTTGATCTCTTCGAAACGCCCCAACGAAGAAAACACAGATCTTCTTCTTCTTCACCACAAGAAGATTCACTCCAAAGCTTGTCCCTTTAGCAGCAACGACGACAATGGAGGAGACAAAGGCTCTTCTTCTTCTTCTTCTTCAGATTCAGGATCGTTGATACCAGGAATGACAAAAGACGATTCAATAAGCTGTTTGATCCGCTGCTCACGCGCCGATTACTGCTCCATTGCCTCCGTGAACCGAAGCTTAAGATCTCTGGTCCGAACCGGAGAGATATACAGGCTAAGGAGACTACAAGGCACGCTCGAGCATTGGGTCTACTTCTCTTGCCATCTCAACGAATGGGAAGCTTTTGATCCGAGATCGAAACGGTGGATGCATCTGCCTAGCATGCCACAGAACGAATGTTTCAGGTATGCAGACAAAGAATCACTTGCTGTCGGAACAGATCTTCTTGTCTTTGGCTGGGAAGTTAGCTCTTATGTTATCTATAGATACAGTCTGTTGAACAACTCTTGGTCTACTGGTAACTCCATGAACATGCCTAGATGCTTGTTTGGCTCTGCTAGCTATGGCGAAATCGCGGTTCTAGCGGGTGGTTGCGATTCGAGCGGTAGGATTCTTGATACTGCTGAGATGTATAACTATGAGGACCAGACTTGGTCTGTGTTGCCTGCTATGAACAGGAGGAGGAAGATGTGTTCCGGTGTGTTTATGGATGGTAAGTTCTATGTGATTGGTGGGATTGGTGTTGGTGAGGCTAATGAGCCAAAGGTTTTGACTTGTGGTGAAGAGTTTGATATGAAAACTAGGAGATGGAGGGAGATTCCGGAGATGTCGCCGCCTAGGACTAGCCAAGGGAACGGTATGTCTGCGGCTGCGATGGCTCCACCGCTTGTGGCGGTTGTGAATGATCAGCTTTACGCGGCTGATCACGCTGGTATGGCGGTTAGGAGGTACGATAAGGAAAGGCGTGTTTGGGTTAAAGTTGGGGACTTGCCTGAGCAAGCGGGTTCGATGAACGGTTGGGGTTTAGCGTTTAGAGCTTGCGGGGATCGGGTTGTTGTGATTGGTGGACCGAAAGCTCCCGGCGAAGGGTTCATCGAGCTTAACTCGTGGGTGCCGAGTGATGCCACGCCGCAGTGGCATTTACTCGGCAAGAAACAATCTGTTAACTTTGTATACAATTGCGCGGTGATGAGCTGTTGAAGATTGCGAAATAAAAACCGCGAAAACATTGGTGTTTTTATGATTGATTTTTAGCCTGTCATTAACAATGGGTATAAACACACACATAAAGGCTTATTAGTTTTATGATTTAACATCAGAGACTCTCAAGATTATTGTTGTTCTGTTAATTTACTTATTGTAATGATGTGTGGTTTCATTTCATGTTTCCTTTATGAATTATATCTTTAGATCTTTACACTTCAATGAATGTTTCTTCTTCAAATTCTACTCTAAAGATTCCAAGGTTTTGATTCTTTGACAAAATTTTCAGCTTAATGTGATTAAAGTTTTTAAGTGTGGAACAGTTTTGTCATTGCATGTTAATGCAGTGACAGAGTAGATCACCAAAATTTGCTGAGTTGATTTTGTCGTTTTATGCTTTCATTGGGATATTGATTGCATATTTATTAATAAACATATTTATTAGAGAAAAAGAAAACAAGAATTTTGATTCAATCGAGTGCTTTTAAGTCTAAAGTCTGTGAAGAATTTATTCACATTCAGTAGCAGCTACATCACACTAAAAGCATATTTATTTGGGACAAATTTTCAACTATTTTATTATGCTCAAGTAACTATTTTACAATGATGAAATTTCTCTTTCAAATATTAATACATTATTTTTCATTATTACGAAAGAAAATGTTTTGGCAAGAGGATCATATTCGAGTAGAACTTTGATAAAAAATGACATTTTTTTTACAAAATTTGAGCCCATGATTGAGGCATATATTAAAAATAAAATTAAAGCAAGTTTAGTGTTGGTGGAGGCTTAGGTTAGTAGCCCATTTTGGCATCTTAGTTTTAATTAAATTTGTTATTTTGTCGTCTAATACAACTGTAAACCCTAATATAAATGAGATTACTCTTTTTGATTCCCTAAAATGTTTCTTCCACTAATGCAACATCATGTTTATAAAAAGTGAAATTAATAAACTAATAAACTTTTTTGATTTGCTCTTTTTTTTAATAATATTATAGTCTTGCCATTGCCTCCACTGACCACTACTCTAAAAGCAAAACACCATTTCAAGATTCTAAAGTCTAAACTATAAATTATTACATAAATTTGAATTCTAGCAAATATATGATTACATATAACAAATTTACGTACCATTAAGATATCTATGTAAAATTTGTTAATGTGGCCAAGAACAATCATTTATCAACTTAAGAAAGTTCATAACATACTAATTATCAATGTGTATATCCTCTTGCAAACAAAAACAAATAAATATAAACTTTGTAATTAGTATATAGATTATAGTACTCCCTTTTAATTATCATCAATTGTTGAAAAAAACTAATTAAACATTCATTCATAGATGAAAAACATGATCCAAAAAAAATTCATATGAACATTTCAGGCCTTAGGCCCCTTTACGGCTTTACTCGTTACTCTAACTCTTTTTTTATATAATATAGTATGACCAATATCACAATATGCATATATATTATATATTATTCTTTCATAAAGATGAGTAATTCACAAAACTACACCCTTTCAACCCCTCTTTCAAAACTATTCCTAATTTAATTTTTTTACAAATTTACACCCTTTCAAAATTTTAAAAGCTTGATTTACCCTTTAAAAAATTACCAAAATTAAAATCTTTTTATTTGGGTTCGCTAATTAGTGTTTAGGGTATAGTATTAAGGAGGTAGAGTTGTGTGGGTAGGATTTATTTGGATTTAATTTTGAGTATTTAGGTGTAGTTTTGTGAAATATTTTGGAAATGGTGTAGTTTTGTGAAATGTAATTCAAATGGTGTAGTTTTGTGATTCTCCCTAAAGAGATTTAGTTGGTTCGTTATTATTGTTTAGTAAAGTTCACTGAAAGTAAAATTCGTAATGTTTTTGTGGGGGTTTCGTATTAGTCTAAATATTCGCTTTTTGTTGTGACGAATTATATTTTCAACTTTATGTTTTATTCTTCCATTGTGAATATCTTCTATTTAATGGCTCTCGGTTTCTAAATGACACAAAACTTGTGCTTATTAATAATCCATATTTCTGTAAACCATTTGCTGATCATTGTGCCTAGATAAAAATAATAGTAATAATTAATAATGCGTGTGAAAAAAATCAAACATCGAAATAAAGTTTTGAAAAGGATTTTAATCGAATATGAACCTACATTTTATGTCATTATATCATTGAAATTAGTTTTTAAGTATTTAAAGTTAAATATTAATCATATATATTTGAAAAACCGACAACTCGTAATAATTCAAAAATTAGCTGTATGAAACATATTAGGTAAGGAAAAAGTTGAAGAACCTAAGATGTAACTTCGAATATAATGATTTATTCGACAAACAAATTAATTATCTATAATATATGTGTTATACATTTGGTACAAATAATTCGATTGTCACATGAGATTGAAATTAATTGCATAACCAACACATTTTTGGCTGGTCCACTCTCTCTAACATCTTCATTATTGTTGGACAAAGTATATCAATAATGCAAATGCATAATCATTACTCGATAGATTCAATTTGACACCACAATCAAAATTATTAGGTTTCCGTTAAATAAACTTGTTTTTTGTTCTTTTCAATATTACCAATATCTTAAAGGAGACTTACAAAACTACACCATTTGAATTACATTTCAAAAAATTACATCATTTCAAAATTATTTTACAAAACTACATCTAAACACTCAAAATTAAATTCAAATAAAACCCTACCCACACAATTTTATCGCTTAATACTATACCTTAAACACTAATTCGCGAACTCAAATGAAAATATTTTAATTTTGGTAATTTTTAAAAGAATAAATCAAACTTTTAAAATTTTGAAAGGGTGTAAATATGTGAAAAAATTGAATTAGATAGAGTTTTGTAAAAGAAACGAAGAAAGGGTGTAGATTTGTGAATTCTTCGTATCTTAAATTATTAATTTTATTGAACATTCTAAAATAGTATAACTCATTAGAGGTATATATGGAGCTACCATCGTAACGTTATTTGCAATGAATGTATCTGAGCATAACATAACTTGTGGAATTAAAATAGATATAGGCAACAACATAACACTATTTTTGTTTCGCTTTGTTTAACCTTCACGAAAAACGATTCTGACTCTTTAATCAAACTTATTCGTTACTTACTTATATGCATTACTTCCACGATAATATATGCCACTTTTTCTTATTCGCAAGAAAATTATCAAAAATATAGAATATTTGTATTTTATTATATAGATAACAAGACAAGGAAAAATTAATTAAGATCATCTAATCTTGTCGTCTCCCTATAAATTAACCACTAAATTAAAACGACATTTCATAGCTCCTTCAAAAAAAACAAAAGAAATGTGCCATAAAAAAAAATGAAACTAATTTCATATAAAAAACAGACCCACTTTTTCCATTTTCTTTTTCTAATTTTTCGTTTCCCTGTTTTACCCTTCTAGGGTTTTTTACAAGAAGAGCTGAGATTGTAGTAACGTGTAATAATTAGCAGCTTCATCTTCAAGCTCCCAAAACACATCACCAAAACCATCTAACAAACTATCTCCATAAACATAATTATAATCTTGATTAACATCATCCTTAATCATCTCATAATCACTCCCGCCAAATTCTGTATTGTTAGGTATCCCTAGCTCGTCGTCAGAAGCTTCTAGAAGATGTTGCATGACCTTCTCCTTGTAGTCATCATCGTTGACTTCTTCTTCTATTTCCTTTGAGGAGACGCAAGAATCATTCCACGTGTCTTCTATTTCCTTTTGGTCATGATTTTCTTGGATGAGATCGGTTAAGTAAGAAGTTAAGTCGTTGTTGATTTGGTTTAGTTTTTGTCGTTTAGTTGTTTCTTCTTCTTTGGCTATTAGGGTTTGTTCTTCTTCTTCTCTGTGGCGTTTCGATGAAATTGTTTCAGCCATTGTACTCAATAGAGAGGATAGATCTAGAGAGAGAGAGGGAAAATAGTAAGAGAGAGAATGTATTGTGAAGGTGGTAAAGGAAATGGAGTGTATGAAATGTATTTATAGAGAAATTATTTGGTCATAAATAGCTAAGTTTTAAGTATTTGAATAATGATTTTATTTAGTATTGATTGTTATTTAAAAAAAAACTAAATTTTATGTTTGCTTCGTGCATGTCAGAAGGGAGAAACATGTTAATGCTTTTTCAAGTTTTCGCATTACCCGCAAAGAATCTTTAAATATTTTGTCATTATTTCGATATAATATATATATATATATAATTATGATCGAATTATGCCAAGAGTGGAAAAATTATAAATAAAATTTTGTATTTAATTAAAAAAATAATCATAAATTTGGGGATATGTATGACCGTCCAGAAAATATCTAGAGATTAAAAATGGTGCTTTAGTTATATTTAACGTATGATATTAATGTTGATGGAGATTTGGCAATATTAGTTGTGATGTATCCACCGTAGGATTAGCCTTCCAAAACGAGATTGTAGATTACGAGGTCAAAATCGGACGGCTGTGATTTAACGTCTTAGGATTGCACATGGATAGAGACAGCTTCTCATTGTACTTTACCATACATTAATGATTAAACTAATCACAGCTCACAAAACAGTATGTTAACAAAAAAAACCTCCCCATTATTTTGCATTAACAATTCACCGTATCTTGAAGAACACGAAAATCAATTTTAAAATAAATAAATAAATGAAATAAGGCGTGGTGATGAATACATAGGTTCGAGGTAGGGTTATATTACACAAGTGGGTCTTTTTGTTCTTTTTCTTTTAAATCAAATCTTTACTTTTTCAAAATTTTGTTTTACTTTATTGGCCTGCTTGTTATGTATTTACGCTTCCAAACATTAGGAACAGAGATAACTTTTTTAAATCAATGCTTTCATTCTTTTAACGATTCATATAAATTAAAAAAATATTTTAGTTGGGAAAATATTTACTAGTGGAAATGAATAACTAGATTACATGGAGGAGTCCACTTTGGTTTCCTATTTTGTTGTTAATAATGAATTTTTGGCCTAAATATTTTACTATTGAGAAGTGAATGATTCAATCCTAGATCATTCACTGGATTTTTATTATATATATATTTAAACTTTCAAGAACGTTATGGTCACATGCATGTACATATTATGATGTTACGTATAACGTAATGCAGAAATGTATATTGGCACCGTACCCTGCAGGTAGGAATGTGTATACATACGTACATCTCATTCTTGTCAGTTTCAAGAACCCATATTTATTTATTCTTATTATATTATCACATAGTGTATAATATAATTTCAGGTAGCTAAAGTATATATAAGATAGAGAAATTGTAGACTACCAAATAAAAGTGTAACTACGCAACTATTAGTATTTTTGTATATTGGCTAGAGATTATATTTCAATCAGTTGGTAAACAAATGATGCCGATACCAAAACATAAACGCAAAGAACAATTTATTCGTTTGCCTATTTGATAAACACAAATTATAAAGTCATTAGGAATATGGGTTAATAAGGAAAAGACTCTTTATCACAAATGAATGTTAAATGTATCACAATATAGTTATTTGTCAATTTTTAACAACTTCACAACCATATTTAGATATTCCATTATATTAATAAGTTCATTTTAATAGTCACTTTTATAGTCGTACTAAAAGATTAACATGTTACAATATAATACTAAAACGCCAAAAATACCAATAATAGCTAATAGGAAGCAAACATTCCATAATAATAATCAGATAAATGTTTTGGGCCATTCGTTTGTCTACCATTGATGGGAAGTGGCATGTGCATAGTAGTGGAATTGGTTATGACCATTATCATAAATTCATAATCATCCATATATATATATGATTACATATATTTGATTATATATATGGTTACAGGATATTGACAAAAAAGACTATATATATGGATTACTATATATAGTGTCCACCGTCTATATGTAAGTAAATTAGTAATGATGGAGGAGCTTGTTAATTAGGAGCATATATAATCTGTCTGTGTTATATGTTTATCAAACACACATGGACTTGTGTAAAGTAAAAAAAAGTCAAGAAAACCTAACTTATAATGATTTTAGTTTCCTCAATTGCATTAGTGAAAGAGAAACCATACAAGATCAAACATCCTAGCTTGAAAATCAATTAAAGGACAAAGATAACAAATATCTATCCACACATCTAAGTTGTGGAGAAACAGACAGGAAAATCACCATTAAATAGATGACAAAGATGAATAATAACTCTCTAGTAATGTCATGTTATGTTTCACGTCTTGATAATATTGATCACGATGGTTCTCTTCAAGTATTGTTGAAGCAAAATCACCGAGCCGAAGCGTGCCATTGTGATCACTATGATCATTATTAGAACCAAGCATGTTCTTTATTTCCTCATTTCCTTCAAACCCTTTCTCTTGATACTCTTGTGGTAGGCTCACAAGTGCAGGACACTGCTCTTGGGCCAAAACCGCGTTGAAGTCGATATGGCTTGCGGTGTATTCTCCCAAGAAAGTCGAATCCGACGACGTGGCTAGAGGAAAGGATGTGGTTTCATTAGAAGATATTAGCATGGGAAATTGTGGTTGTGTTTCTTGTGTGGCAAGAAAGATATTAGTTAGGTATTGTTGGTCTAAACTTGACACATGGTTGAAAACGTTGGTGGGTTTTTCGTAGGAAGTGTAATCCAAGTAAGTGAAGGGACTTATAGTGGAAGCAAGAGTACGAGAAGTTGTAGTGTTACTAGTTTTGGGAGTGTTCATATTCTCATGGTGGAAATGGGAGTGAGAGTTGGTTTTGATGAGGATCTTGTCCGAAGAAAAGTGGGATGTGTTGTTTGATGGCTTTTGGTCGGTGATTGTGTCGATACTTGTTGTCTCTGATGGTAAGGAGGAAACAAAGGAGTGAGAGAGAGCTCTTAGGTTCGTTGTGTTTGTCTTCTTGAAGATTCTACATATAGCCCATGAGTCCTGCGCAATGATACATTTTTATATTAATAAGAAATTGCATGAGATGTATTAATCTTGTAACACAATAAGATCATGATTAATGGTAAAAGTTCTAAGCACAAATTCTTATGTATTAATTATTTTTTTTTTGATTTTTTTTTTTTTAAAAAAGAAATATTAAAACAACACCAATCGCGGGCCGCCACGTGTCAGTGGGGCCCGCAAATTGTATAAGAGTTGGATCCCAAATAAGAACTACAAGAGTTAATCTCTTATATTTTTGGTGGGCTCTACCTCTAAAAACCCACTTAAATCCCCCAATAATCATGGTCTAAGAGTCCAATAATTTAAAACATAAAGTTGTTCGATGAGAAAAAAGTAGTGTTTAATATTTGAGGAATTCACAAAACTACACTATTTCAACCTTTCCTTCACAAAACTACACATATTAAAAGTCTTTAATAAAAGAGGAAAATGTAAAAAAAATGTTCCCCTTTCCATATATTCACAATTCTCGTACTTGTTAATAAAGAGAATTTATTTGCTTTTGTCAAAGTTATAGATTTACACCGCAAAAGAAAAAGGAAAATGATATGGTGAGATAATTCAACTCACGAACTATAGTTTATAAAACAAATGCACTAAATTCAAGGATATAACACATTATTTAAACACACCAAAAGTTATTCTCATTAATTAGACTTCTAACCAAATCTTACGTTCTTAATATAATTACATAAAGTACGTACTAGTCAATCCCTATTGCTTTTTCAATCATGTTTCACTTCCAAATAAATTTAAAAAAAATCTAGCAAATCATTGAGTTAATGTGTGAGCTTACGTTGGGAGAGATCGGAGAATCGAAAAACTTCTTAGAAGAAGAAATATGAGATATGGATGGGTCCGAGAGAGGAGAAGGCAAACGAAACTCATGCATCATCCAATCAGTTTTAACTCCTTTAGCAGCTCTTCCTTTGTAAAACACCAATGACTTCTTTAAACCTATGCATTTGTTAGTACCTTCCGACGCGTATATCGGCCTGTCCGTTCCCGTGGCTTTCCAGAAACCAGCACCAGTCACTCGGTTCGGCCTCGAGCTGTTCCTATACTTCCTGTCCCTCGGACAATAAAAATACCATTCCTTTTCGCCCGTCATCGCAAACCCTACAATATTCATCATATTTTATTTGTTTAGGCTACGCTTTATTTTATGAAACCAAAGAATATTTATGAATAGTAATAAAAGTATGAGAATTAGATATATATATATACTTGGAAGATCCCATGGGTCGTATTTGTAGATATCAAGTTGTCTTATGAGCTCAATGGAGAGAGGATGGTGTTGAACTTTCTTTTTCAAGTAGAAGCTTACGAGCTCTTCATCGGTCGGATGAAACCTAAATCCAGGCAACAAGATTTCCTCCATTTTCTGATCTCCATCATCATGACTTTTCTCTCCCATGTTTTTTTTTTGTTCTTAAACCCTAGAAACAAAAAAAGTTAAGAGAGAGAGAGAGAGAAACCCTAAGTGGATACAAGAGTGAGTTTGGTTAGAAAAGTGAGAAGTGAAGTGAAGTGGGTTTAGGTTAAGTTGAATTCAATATATGCTTCCTCGTGAGGGGTCTGCACCCGGAGGATCAGCCGCCATTTCAGCTGATTTTTTTTAATTTATTTATCTATTATTATTTTTTGAATTAATGTCCCAAGAAAGTTTGTTTGAAGACTTATTTTGTTTTACTTATAAAATTTGTATTCTAAAAAATTAAGCTGAAGGAAAAGAGTTACAAAACACGAGGACAATGTTAAGTAAACTATATAAAAACTACTAATAGTACTATATACCAATATATGTAACATCGGTCCTAAAATTTATAAGATTGCAAATAATTAAGTGAAGTAATAGTATTTTGTCTTGAAAATCATATTATCTTTGTATAATTTCTTTTTTAAAAAAATTGGAGACTAAGATAAATGTTTCAGTACTCCGAAATATAATATGGATAGTACATACTAATGAAACGTTGTCATGATTACTATGATAATCAGCATAACATACATATTATATGATTATATCATACACGTGTAAATATTTAACATACTAACATAGATCATACATGGACATGCACAAAATTTTCGTATTTTCATGGCCTCGTGTACTTATATTTGTGTGTGTTTGAAACTTTGAATGTATGTATATGTAAATCGAAGACAATAAATTATTAAAGACCAACGCTTAATATTGGTCGCTTTGGTTTGAAGTCTTTGGTTTAATTAAGAAGTTAACAAGGGGAGATCGAGGCCAGCTGCCACTACAAAAAGATTCGAAATTAAATTCAACCATACTCATTAATTATAATATTACTAATTAATTGCATTCAGGTTTGTAATTAAGATTAAAATTATTAAAAAAATTATTATCAGAATCAGAGTTTCTATTCCATTCCTCTTTCACAGTTTCTATTCCCACTGACTATTGTCAGAAAATTTTACAAATTATGGTTTAGTGGCCAATGGGACGGTGACCTTAGTGGAATTTACTTTTTTACCCTTTTGTTTGTTCTGAATAAATGCATGAAAGAATCTTGTCGCTTTTGACCTTTTTGGTAATTTTGAACTAGACGACTCTCAAATTTGACTCAATTTTAGTATCTTGTGGTTAGAGTTTAATTAAGGAATTAATTCAAGGAGTTCGAGTTTTACGTGCAATTTTTTTTTTTTTTTTTGTTAAACCAGGAGGTTCTGGGCCGAAACCCATAATCCTCCTACGCCCGCGACCAGCCTTTGATAATACCAATTAATGGCGTAAATCATTGCTCCCAACGCAGTTCGAACTCAGGAGCACAACATCACCAACGATTTTACGTGCAATTTTGTTATTTAATTATATCTTTTCTTCTTATAGGGAATTCTTCTTTTTTTTTGTTTTTTTTCAAGTTTTGGCTCATAGAGTAATAACTATTTTTCCAACTTCATAGTTGACACGTTCAAGCGTTATTACAACTAGGGGAGAAGCCGCGCTACGCGCGAGTATAGTTATCGTTTCGTTTTTCTATGCAGTTTTTGAGAAAAAATTTACGTTCGCGTAATATATTGTAAGATAACATTATTAGGCACACTCTAAAAAATTGAAGTGTACTGAAATTTAAAAATATTGTCATACTCCATATGTTCCTTATTACATGTTATTTTAAAATATTTTTTTGTTCCTCTTTAAATGTAATTTTAGTTTTTTTCATCATATTTTCTATGTTATACCCCTTAATTTCATTAAAGTCATTTTACAACATTCCTTAATTTTTGTGAAAATCTTTAAAACGCAATTTAATGTGGTATTTTTTATAATTTTATTGACTATTTTAAGTATCCAAATAATAAAATGTTTACGTAATCCATAAGATGTGTCCTTTTTATTCACTAAACTCTAACTATAGTATAACTAATTAAAGTTAATCTAAATTATTAAACCGAATTCCTAAAAACAATAAAAGTAGAAGAATACATATCATGTATACATGATGAGTTTTATGTTTCTTTAGACTATGTTGCGAATGTTATAGCTATATTTAAGCATTTTGTTCAAAAACTATATGCGCACACCCTCGAGGAGTGTTCGCGCTACTCGCATGTTTAAGATTTTTATATTTTTATAATATTTTTAAACTTTTAAATATTTTTGTATTGATTTGTATTTGTAAATTGCTAAATAAACTTATTTTCTATTATTTTTTGTGAAAAATAAATTCTTCGCATATTTAATTTGAATTTTTTGGTTTACTAAACATGTGACATATATTACGCATATTTATTCATTTCTTTGTAATAAAATATCATACATAACGTTCTTAATGTTTAAAACGCCGATTTAGTATCTTTATTCGGTTAACATGATAAAGACAAAACACGAAGATAAAGTGAGGTTCCGACTAACAAAGAATTTTTCGAAATGGTAGTTCATACGCATTACTTATTCTTTGTTTATACTATTATGACATCATTTCATTTTTACATATTTCCCATATGAGTGACCATTGATCAATAATTCACTTCTCTTTAAGGTTTATATAACACTTTACATCCTTATTTACTTATTTTACTTATTTTCTAATTTCTTTAAAGATATAGTTGTTTGTTTCTTGTGATATGACAACTTGACTTCTATCATGAATGAGAATGTTATTATTATTATCACTACAAGAATGCAGACTATTTCCGACCGTAGGAAATTTCCTACCAATTTTCGACGGATTACTTTTCCGACCGATTTCCGACCGATATTTTAACGTTTCGTTACCGTTGTGCAACGGATCAATTGTGGTAGGAAATCGGTCGGAAATCGGTAGGAACTTTTCGACGGAAATCCGACCAAAATAAATTCCGACGGAAATCCGACCGATTTCCTACCAAATTCCGACCAAATTTTTGTGTCGGAATTTGGTAGGAAATTTCCGACCGATTACCGACCAATATGCATGTAGTCGGAAATCGGTCGGAAAGTGGTCGGAAATTTCCGACCACGTTTTTACGGTCGGAAATGTGGTAGGAAATTACCCTGTTTTCTTGTAGTGTATTATCATTATTATTATTATTATTATTATTATTATTTTATGATAGTTTATTTTTAATCGATGATTGACTTAGCTTTCCAAGCTAGTTTAAATGCATGTGAGGTTAAAAATACCTCAATATTAAACATATATAATCTCCAAACTTTGTCAGTTAGATCAAACTTATCATATTTTCAGATGATTTTCTTGAATGGTACATTTATTCATAATTAGATAATTTAAAATGTTTATTGTTTGTGTATAGTATAAAATGTGTTACTAATAATTAAATATCAGAACTACATGTTAAGTAGGGTGTATAATTGACACTCCTTAAATAATAATAATATATGTTTAAGAATAATTACAAGAAAAATGAAACATCACATTTGGTTAAGTTCTCTATCATTGAAATCTCTCTAACCCGAGTTCGAATCCCTCTCTATGACAGTTTGAATTCTTAATTTTTTTTACAAAATCAACCAGTTTAGAAGTGTCCACGTGTCATCACCAGGAGAAATCCCTTTCTACTTTTATAGTATAGATAATATGATGCTATATATCCCTAAGACATTAATTGAGAAGAGATTTTCCTTAAAAATCCTACGTGTCGACACCAAAATGAGTTTCGACAAATAAATGGTGACATGACAGAAGAAATCATTAACAACCAATAGAATATACAACATGGAAAAATCATTAATCATTTTATGCCCAAACATAAGATCTATGTGAAAACACTATGTGAAATATCATGTTAAATATGACCACTTTTTATTCATGCAATCATTTGTTTTCGAAAATTTTATTTTTCACAATGATAAAAGTTTAATAAAAAAATCATGATTCTCTAATAAATCAATAAAATAAATCCCTAAGACATTAATTGAGAAGTGATTTTCCTTAAAAATCCTACGTGTCGACACCAGAATGAGTTTCGACAAATAAATGGTGACATGGCAGAAGGAATCATTAACAACCAATAGAATATACAACATGAAAAAATCATTAATCATTTTATTTAAAATCACTAAACATCTTTCAATGCCCAAACATAAGATCTATGCGAAAACACTATGTGAAATATCATGTAAAATATGACCACTTTTTATTCATGCAATCATTTGTTTTCGAAAATTTTATTTTTCACAATGATAAAAGTTTAATAAAAAAATCATGATTCTCTAATAAATCAATAAAATAAAGTTATTAATATTCTTTTTATTTTGATTACGAACATAGAACTCTTGCATGATATAAATAATTTTATGAAGATCCAAAAAATAGTCCTTTAACAAAAAATTGTTAGAAAATAGAACTCTTTAACACAAACGTTTTCGTTTAATAATATTCCTTTAACGAAGCAATCAAACATATTTCTTTCGAATTTATGAAGATCCAGAAAATAGTAGGATTAAACTTTGATGTAAAAAATATCTCCCATTTGTTTAAATTATATTCAAATAATGTTTACCAAAAAGAATTAAGATATCGTATAATATCTTCCCATGTTATAAATAATAAAGGAATTCACAAAACTATTATCCCTTCCTTTACAAAACTCTACCTAATTCAATTTTTTTACATAATTACACCCTTTCAAAATTTTAAATTGATGATTTACCCTTTAAAACTTCACCAAAATTAAAAAAATTCATTTGGGTTCGCTAATTAGTGATTAAAGGGGTAGGGTTGTATGAGTGAGCTTAATTTGGATATAATTTTATGTGTTTAGGTGTAGTTTTAGGAAGAAATTTTTAAAAGGTGTAGTTTTGTGAAACGTAATCCAAAAGATGTAGTTTTGTAATTATCCCTAAATAATATTTATCAAAAAAAATTTTAACATACAAAGATATTTTAAGGTAGGATGCAACTTTTAATTAGACAATAAAGCAATTTTCGTAATAACTTTTACTAAAAATAATATTCATATATTTGTTAGGAAAAAATCATATTTGATATGATTTTCCAAATTATTATACGTTAATTAAGGGAGTTTTGCGAACAAAATTTATTGTCAAATATTTAGTTTATAGAGCCGAATTAGGTAAAAACATATTCACGGGCCATATAAATTTGTGGGGAATTACAAAAATACACCATCTGAATCCCTTTATCAAAATTATTTTTTTTATACTCAATGGCATAATGTGTAATATTGAATGATTTTTTGGACATGTTCAAATTACTACTTCAAAAATAATAATATGGATAAGAAGATATAAATTTATTTGATGGGATCGTATAATTCCTAGATTATATTTTTCATAAAAATTATGATAATTTAATTTTTAACTTTTTCTATTTTCGAAAATTTTCATATAAATTTGTTCTTATTTCTCCTATAATCTAGGATTTATCATATATAGTGTTAAAAATATTATATGGAGTACTTCTAACAAAGATTTTCGAGATTTTGGAAATATACTAATAACAAAGATTTTCGAGATCTTGGGATAATACTATAACAAAGATTTTTGAAATTTTGAAAAAAATATTGTTTAAATTTTAAAAATTTATAATATTGCCCATGATACGAAAGTCTCGATATAATAGTTGTAGTTCCTAGATCAAGTTTATATTGAAAACTAACATGGTTACGAGTAGACTAATTCACGACAAAAAATTACACTTTAAAACTGAATTTAATTTAGTAAATAAAAAAATAATATAAATTTTATAACCGAAACAAAAAATAAATCAAATTATAAATATTATTATAATAAACCTTAAACCTCATTATCATTATTCATCTCTACCTCAAATTATATTATTTTTAAAATTTATTCGTCGCGCATGGCGCGAGAAATCACCTAGTATATATATATATATATATATATATATAGTCGCGAGTAATTAGTTGGGCTAAACGTAGAGTCTAATTTGAAACTAAGAAACTATATCAAGGATTAAAAAACTAGTAATGGTCTCACATTGGAATCATTCAAAAAATAATTAGGTTCATTCATAAACCTATAAATATAAAATAATTTTTTGTTTAATACTATGTAGTTATATACTTAGTCTCAATAATTATTGTTGAGATGAAGTTCCAAAACAACTCTAGAAAAATTATTAATGTGTTTCCAAATTTTAACTTCCACTATAAAAAGATGATTTACGTTTCAATAAATATTAAAAGTTTTCTTGCTAAAGAAAATTCCATAAATTCTTATTGACCCCTCTAGCATTACAAAACTTAATAAAGTTTCTTAGTAACATTTTATAAAGTAGAGTTTGTGAGGATGTAATTATGTGAATTTCTTAATTACTTATCTTTTGGTGTTGATGTTATAAAGTTAATTAATGAATTTTTTAAGGAGATAATATTTAACGGGGAAGTGACTTTGGTCTAGTGACAGTAATAAAAACATTTTTATAGGTTTTTGGGGGGAGAGATTTTAATGTTTTTTTTAATTTATCTGATTTTTTTTTTTTTTTAAAAAGAAGGACTGATCGCGGGCCGCCACGTGTTAGTGGGGTCCGAGAAAAAAATAAGAGTTACCTCTTACAAGAGAGACAAAAGGATGTGGGTTTTTCACTATTCATGTGAGACCCACATTAAGAGTTGGTTTAAAAGCATTATATAATGATGGACTAAGTCCACATGAGACATGAAGCACCACTCCATCCGAGATCGATTTTCTGCATCTACGATAGTGTAGGTTTGACTAATGGACCGACTATTTGTGGTACAAATGTTGGAAAAAAAACGAGATAATATTTAACTCGTAGCAATATCTATTTAATCCTAGTTGTGAACTGCAATAGTGGGTGAACATAGGTTATAATATTTGACGAGTACTCGGTAAATTAAATCAGTAACATTAATAAGAAGTGTCTAGAGCATTTATAAGGCAAAAGTCAAATTTACTCGAACTTATTGTTATTTCATGTTGGTTTTTTAAATAGCGAATACCAAAGTATAGAATTTCTCAACGTTTTCTTGCTTTTAGTAAAATTCAAATCTAGTTCAAGTTTTTGAAAATTTTATCCAAGAAACTTTCTTTTCTTTAATCATTATTTCTTGTGTATGTACACGTACAGTCAATGTGATCAATTCATTATTTACTACACCGTCAAATAGTAATTTACGGGGTTCCCGAAAGTCTAGTAATATAAAATACTTTCTGCTAAGTGACAATACGAATATAATTTATATGAAATTTATGTTGACAAAATGGAATTGACTAATATAATAAATGGTGGTCAATAAATAAAGAGATATGTGAACATTTTAATTACATGAAAATACCAAAACTAAGAATTTCCTAGAATGAGAATGAGTTTGATAAAGTGATATAACGTAAAATTAATTTTTTTTACATTATATTTTAACATTTGTTTCATTAATTAAACTAGTAAGTTCATTTTCTTTTATTTCTTTACAGCCTATTTTGAAATAAACAATGACACGCTCCCAAATTTTGATAAGATATAAAAACCATCATATCATTTATTCATTTTTGTAAATTGTAGGTGTATTTTAGCATCACATTTATATATATTGATGTAAAATTTTCTCCACGAGTTACATACAAACCCAAACATTTATTTTAGTATCACTTTTATTTTTGGAACGTCATACTCGTAGGCCTTTTGTAGAGTATCTCATAGTACTCGAGTGTTCACATTAAAACTTTCAATATTAGACGCATTTATATAGGACGGTTTTGAAAGCAACACGAAAACAAATATGTGAAATAGCACAAGTGTTTTATTTTCCAATTTGCAAACATAAACCTCCACCATTACACGTTTTAAATAGGAAAAATATTCAGTATGATATATCTTTCACAATAGTCTATTTTTGAATTATACAATGACATATCAAAACCATCGTATTATCATAAAGTAGTAATTTTGTTTTTAATGATAGTATTAATAAGCATAAACCTTTGCCGCCCATTACATTTTGACAGTTTAGTCTATTATTTTTCTACTTCAATATATTTTGACCTAATGCAACTACAAGCTATTTGACTTGAAAATACTAAAAAAAATTAACACGTGGAAAACTGAAAAAATAGAATGTAGCTTGATGGTCCTGGCTACACCAGAGTTTAATTTTAGTGACCACACTTCAAAACCAAATCGCACTACAAGGCAAAAACAAGTTTAGAATCCATAGCTAGTGATAAACTAGTACTAGTAGATAGTTACATCAAAACCAATGAAATTCCAAAAAGCCAAGTTTCATTGGTTTATACCCATTTTGTCTCTTTTCTAGTTTTTGACTCTTTTTTTGGTTTCTACTTCCCAAGCGTGTGCACTTGATATTCGAGCTCTATTTTTTATTTATTTGAATTTTTTTATATATTAGATTATAAGTTGATTTATTATATATTCACAGTACATAATAAATAAAAGTAAAAATAATAATTAGTCAAAACTTCAAAGTCTTCAAGCCCAAGCATCCATATCTCTGTTTTCGTGAACATAATTTAACGTAACCCTATTTCCCTCTTTCACCTTCCATTTTTTTATATATATCTTTGACTAATAAACTCGTTTCCAACGTAAAATAATTGTTTTAATCCTAAACAAATATTTTTATATTGTGCATAATTCACATTAACCGGTACATAGTCGGTTGATACATCTTTTATCGTATCTTTGCTATATAAAAGGGACAATTTTTATGAATACCACTAAACAAAGTTTTTTTTAGCAAAATTAGCATATATTTTCGAAAATTTTACAAATATCATTAAAAAGTTTTTTTTCATAAATACCACAAATCTTAAATTTTCAAAATTATACCCAAAACCTTTAAAAAAACTATACCCTAAACCCTTCAAAACTATATCCTAAACACTATAATAGTGAACCAAAAAAAAAAAAAAAAACTTAAAAGTGTTTAAATTCGTTTTTTTTATTTGTGATATTTTTGTAAACTATTTTTTGATGGTATTTTGTTATAAAAAACATTTTAATGGTATTTTCAAAACTGTATTGAAAGGAATTTCTCATATAAAAAAGACCGGTTTAATTATTATAAATTGTATGTGTGAGACCTATAATAATGGGCTTCGATTTGGTTAAGCAACAATATGGGCCAATCAATAAACATTTATAGCCGACTATTTACTTTTGGTAATATCCCAAATCTGCATTCAGTATATACACATTTACAAAACACTATTCTAGGAAAACTAATTAAAAATACACTATACTGGTTTTTTTACAGCCCTATATTCATCTTACCAAGTAGCAAAAACTAAAGTTTACAGAGGAAATCGAACTCTATGGGTTTACGCCTTTCTTCGACTAATTGTGCAGATTAATTTTGGCTTAGTTATAAAGAAGTCTCAAAGGTTAAACTAAACAACTATATAAAATCTACTAAAAAAATCTTATTTTGTTGCCTAGTGGAGTGGGAGTGCGTTCGTCATTATTGTACATAAATCATTAGACATCATCCATGTGTGAACACGACGACTCTTATGGATCTTTGTTTCACAACAGATCCTAGTGTATATTTTGATATCCAACTTTATATATTTATCCTAGCCAACCTTAAAAAACAAAACAAATACATCCAATATTATTGTAAGTTTTCACTAAACAGTTTTTTTTTGTACGAATGTATATATTAGCTAACAACATTATAGTACATTTTTTCGGTTGATATATCCATATCATATTTGGATTGAACATATAAATTTAATCTCAATTTACTTGTTTTATTCTCAAACCTATAATTGTGATTTACAACTTATCAGGCATCAATCCCACATTTGTGCCTTTTTGAGAACTTTTGTTGTTAAGTTATCGTTGTGTTTGTATTCAATTCTACAATCTTGTTTAGTATTATTTTTTAACACAAGATAAATAATGTATTATTGTTGTCTTTGGAAAATATAGTTAAGGTTACTTAAAGTAGGAAGAGGTGTTTTATAGAAAAATCCTTCTACAATCAATCTAAGAGAAGCAAAAGTAAAAAAGCACACTAGAACCTATGTGGATGCTTTTTGGTTTAAAGTACTTTAGTGGATATCTCTCTAGAGTAGTGTTGTAGAGAAAGCTTTTGAATTAATCTATTCATTTATTTTTGTATTAATATATTTTAAGTAGTGTTTAGGGTGGTATTTATACAGCATTACCTATATCGGGTATGCATATACAACATATATATATATATATAATCTAGCTAGTTCTATAGGTAGGTGATCTTAACACCATATATATATAATATGTGGATATAGTATTTTAGAGAACAAAATCAAATATACGTACACGATTCAGTAAATCGGATTTACTTATTAATTACTTCCTAAAATCATTTTCCCATTTATTAACGAGAACCAATAGTATTTAATTACATGAGAAAACTAAAACTCTTATGTAGATTCATCAACAACCGTTGGATCGCAACGCAATAATAATAAATGGACGGTAGGATCACTACGCGGTTTTTGCGACATCTACGCATGTTCTTTTTTCCACAGATGGTGGGTCCCATTTTTCAGAGGTATGTTCTTCCCTAATCTCTGCTATTTCATAATTTCGTACTATAAAATGAAATTTTTATAAAAGTCACTATTAACGTAACAATTACTATTAATTAATTTGTTGAAATTGCCGACAAAAAAGACTTTGTTACAATTTGCACACTACCAACATGTACAATAATCAATTAAAGAAAAATTAAATTCTCAAAATATTACTTTTAGATTTGGTTTCAAAACTATCATTAATATTTTGGTTTTTCATTAAAAAAATAAAAAATTAGTCATTATATTTTATAGATTAAAAGAAGAACATTATTTTACTAATATTTCTCAAATAACAAAATCTTATAAAATGAAAAATAATTCTGCCGCCGATTTTTAGGTTAAATAGTTTTATGAATAATTAATTTTTAATATAAATATATCATAAAAATTAGCTCTATTTTTATTTTTTAATCCCTCTTTTTTGCTCTCTCTTTTAATTTAATTTACATGACGATTCACAGAAACTAGGATCCTTGCCACAAATTTTCTTACACGTTTCAATTACTTTTCCTTCATCGATCATCATCATCGACAACAATCTCAGAGCCTTTGGGATTAAACCAATCGCAACACTGGATCTCCCCAGTTTCGTTCTATCTCTCTGTATGTTTCTTATTCCGACCAAAATCCACTTCTTCTTCTTATGTTTTTGTATTTTTCTCAGATCGGGTTATAATTATTATCATTGTTTCTCTAATCTGTTATTATTATTATTATTATTCCCTGATTAATGATAATATTAGTTAGTGTTTTTGTTGTTAGGTTTGGTAGATCTCACGGATCTTTTGTTAATTACGTTTTGTTTTATGGTTATTCCTGAAGACACCACTAATGTGAACACATGTATTGTCTGATCTAGTTAAGTATAATTGTCTTGTTGTCTTGATTTGGATCTGTTATTATGTCTCCTTTGCTTATTAAAATCTAAAGTTTTAATCTTTTTTTTTATTCTCTTCTTGTTCTGTATTGTAGCTGATCTATGTTTTTATACATCTTTGTTTAGATAAATAATGGCTTTAAAGTCGAATTCTGGTGATGGTAAGACAAGAAGCTCTGTTCAGATCTTCATTGTGTTTAGTCTATGTTGCTTCTTTTACATACTTGGAGCATGGCAAAGAAGTGGCTTTGGTAAAGGAGACAGCATCGCTCTCGAGATGACAAACAGTGGAGCTGATTGCAACATTGTCCCTAGCTTGAATTTCGAGACGCACCACGCAGGCGAATCTAGCATTGTAGGTGCTTCCGAAGCGGCAAAGGCCAAGGCTTTCGAGCCCTGCGATGGCAGCTACACGGACTACACTCCATGCCAAGACCAGAGGCGTGCGATGACTTTCCCTAGAGACAGTATGATTTATAGAGAGAGGCATTGTGCTCCCGAGGGAGAGAAACTGCAGTGTCTTATACCGGCTCCTAAAGGATATGTGACGCCTTTCTCTTGGCCTAAGAGCAGAGACTATGTGCCGTATGCTAACGCGCCTTATAAAGCCTTGACTGTTGAGAAGGCTATACAGAATTGGATTCAGTATGAAGGCGACGTGTTTAGGTTCCCTGGAGGTGGGACTCAGTTTCCTCAGGGCGCTGATAAGTATATCGATCAGCTTGCTTCGGTTATCCCTATGGAGAATGGAACTGTCAGGACTGCTTTGGACACTGGTTGTGGGGTAATGTCTTATACAATCATCATTCTCTTTATGCTTGCAATGTGAACTTGACTTTAAGTTTTTGTATTAGGTTGCAAGTTGGGGAGCTTACTTGTGGAGCAGAAACGTGCGTGCAATGTCCTTTGCACCAAGAGATTCACACGAGGCTCAGGTGCAGTTTGCGCTAGAGAGAGGTGTTCCCGCTGTTATTGGTGTCCTTGGCACCATTAAGCTACCATACCCAACACGGGCCTTCGACATGGCTCATTGCTCTCGTTGTTTGATTCCATGGGGAGCCAATGGTAAGAACTAATTTTATTACAATCACACTTTTAGCTTTTTGTCTTGAAAAATGGTTAGTGAGTTTCAATGCTGTTTTGTTTTAACAGATGGGATGTACTTGATGGAAGTTGACCGTGTGCTTAGACCCGGTGGCTACTGGATTCTGTCTGGTCCTCCAATCAACTGGAAAACCAACTACAAGGCGTGGCAACGTCCCAAGGATGAGCTTCAAGAAGAACAAAGAAAAATTGAGGAAGTTGCTAAGCTTCTTTGTTGGGAGAAGAAGTATGAACACGGTGAGATCGCCATCTGGCAGAAGAGAGTTAATGATGAGGCATGCCGATCAAGACAAAATGATCCTAGAGCTAATTTCTGCAAAACCGATGATACCAATGATGTCTGGTATGTAGCATTTGTTAGAAGTTAGAACTCTAATATTTATTAATCAACACAGTAACGTTTAGTTTTGGCTCTAACAATGTATCAACATTCTATAGGTACAAGAAAATGGAGGCATGTATTACACCGTATCCCGAGATTAGTAGCTCAGACGAAGTAGCTGGAGGTGAGCTTCAGGTGTTCCCAGATAGGCTCAACGCAGTGCCGCCTAGGATCTCTAGCGGTTCAATCTCTGGTGTTACGGTTGATGCATATGAAGACGATAACAGACAGTGGAAGAAACATGTGAAAGCCTACAAGAGAATCAACAGTTTACTTGACACTGGAAGGTACCGTAACATCATGGACATGAATGCAGGGTTTGGTGGATTTGCAGCTGCTATCGAATCCACAAAGCTTTGGGTTATGAATGTTGTTCCCACAATCGCAGAAAAGAACAGACTCGGAGTTGTATATGAAAGAGGACTCATCGGCATCTACCATGACTGGTAAGTCAAAAGAAACTTTCTCTTTTTCGCGCTACTTATCAAAGCTTATTGCCTCTGGTTTGATAGAGACTTTCTTCTGTTGTAAATATGTTTTTTCAGGTGTGAGGCTTTCTCTACATATCCTAGAACATATGACCTTATCCACGCGAACCACCTCTTCAGTCTGTACAAGAACAAGTTAGTATATTTATCTTGTTTAAACACTTGTGTTTGTTTTTGAGTTGAGTCTGATAAAAGTATTAAACCGAAACTCTTTTAGGTGCAACGCGGAAGACATTCTTCTGGAGATGGATAGGATTCTCCGTCCAGAAGGAGCGGTTATAATCAGGGACGATGTTGACACACTGATCAAGGTGAAGAGAATCATCTCTGGAATGAGATGGGATGCTAAGCTGGTCGACCACGAGGACGGTCCTTTAGTCCCCGAGAAGGTTTTGATCGCAGTGAAGCAGTATTGGGTCACCAACTCCACCTCGGCGGCTCACTGAAGTCTCTTTCATCATCCCGGTGTTACCTGACGTTTTGATCATTATGATAGATGATTGCTTCTCTTCTTCCTTAGGGAATGTGAGAAGAGCTACAATATTTTGTCTTTTAAAACACTTTTCTTTCTTCTAAGTATCTTTATTTATTAATGTTATTAGTATATTTGTTTCCCATTCCAAAAACAGGGATGTATTACTCAATTTTAAGAACAATATAGTTTCTTTTAACAAACTCAAAATTAGATAATCATAGAGTATGCTTCAAGTACATCAAAATTTATAATGTATTCTCACTAATATACATATCTCAAACACAAGGCTGATCCTTCTCTAGAGGGAAGCAAACAAGCTCTTCTAGTGATTTACATATAAAGCAACTCTTTACGTGTTCCGAAACCAAGCTTCAGATTCAGTCTTTAACTTGTTTAGTAGGACGAGCTTCGAATCCTCCATCTTTCCTTTTCTCAAGAGAGTAAGGCATGTAAGTCCCGAGAATCCGATCCCACACGACAAAGAAAGGCTGAGAGAAGTTGAATTTGTTCCCATAAAGCTGATGATGAACATCATGGTACGCGGTGTTGTTCTTGAACAAGATATGAAATAGATTCCCGGGGAGGCAGAGTCCGCAATGGTCATCCACGGTTTTGATGGTCGCGAAGGAGAAGAAGAAGATTGAAGTTCTTGGTGACATACCGGAGATTAAGAAAGATAAAGCACCACCGATCGTGTCGAGGAGAAGCCCTTCTATAGGATGGTTGTATAAAGCTCCATAGGCGTAAGGAACAACGAGCCTGTGGTGCTGAGAGTGGATGTGTTTGTACAAGAACTTGTTGTGATGCATATACCTATGCATGAAGTATTGCCACGTGTCTAGGACTATCATCGCGGTTACACACTGTCTAGCTAAAACTAACAGTGAAAACTGTTGTGCTTTGCTTGCCTCACCATCACTTCCTGTCACCTGCAGAACAAAGCAAACACATAACATATAACTAAAGATGACTTTAAATTGGCTTCAAGAATCCATCAAAAATGGTTTTAACAAAGACAGTAAAAAGTAGCCATGAGATGTAAATGGGATTGTTTCAGACATGACTCATGAGTTGTGAGAATATCAGATTTAGACATGTTCCTATTACAATCAGGAATACGATGATTCCTAATCTTAATAGGAAAAGACCTTCATCGAACATTAGTTATAAATACAAGCATAGAATCTAAGACATAAACTAATCCGAGTCTTTAGGATTCCGAGCACCTTAGAGGTGGCTCGTAAAGCAAGAGATAGCTAGATAGAGAAAGAGTCTTTTCTCGGTATCTAGGCTTAGCTTGTAGTAGTCCTTCTTCCTAGGTTCTCTTTGTACTCTCTTGGGTTATCTAACCGGAGATCGAGAGAGTGTTTGACCTTCTTATTGTAAACCACGTCGGAGGTGTTTTCCGATGCTTCATAGTGAATGTTGTGGATCCCGGATCCACCCCAGATGTAGCGGTTGCGACCGTGAACTGGGTTAAAGTCTTGTGTCTTTAGAATTCGTAAATCGGTTAATTGTCTTGGGACAAGGATTTGGATCACAAAATCCTTTACAAGTGGTATCAGAGCGCATGGTTCTGATTTACGTATTCAACGGTGTATCACAAGATTTCACGGGTTGAAGAATTGTGTTGTGGTTTAAAATTTTGTAAACCAAACACAAAAAGCTTTAAGGTAGATTAAAAGCTTAGATTAAAAGCTTATGTGGTGTGAGTGCAATTTAATTAGAAGGAGACCAAAGACATCGACATAGTTCTCAAAGGAGTAGAAGAACTTGTTGATGTATGGTCATGTGGTGATATACTTCACATGTGATGTTCAACACGTGTGTTGTCACATGGATCTAATTAAATACAATAAGGTCAAAGAGAACAACATCGTTCACAAGAGGAAGACAAGAGGCAACAATCAAACTGCTAAGTTTCATAAAACGTGTAATGACACGTTGGAAATTTGATTGGTAAAAATTGGAAAGATGAGATTTTTTTCCCCCTCCAATTAGTTTCTCGCTGTGAAAAGAAGAGAAACTCGGATTGTTGAGAAGATGAGTTGAGATCTCACGAGAACAGCGACGGAGAAGCACGACGAGAGAATGGGATCTTTCGGGCGGATAGAGAAGACATCTCACCGGGAAGTACAAAGGCGTTGGCGGTCTCTTTCTCTCAAAAGGAGCCATCGGAAGTTTAAAATCCTCAAGCGCTAAGAGGATAGGTTCACGACGGGCTCGGGACAATTCCGGGAAGGTTAAATCGGAGAGGAACAAGAGGATGTGATTGGATCCTTGCCAGCCACCGGAGCTTGATGATGTATCGTCGTTCTACAAGTCGAGTCGTGGCGGTGAAGCCGAAGAATAAACAGGTTCCTAATCTCCGTCGGTGGTGAAGAAGAATTGCCGACAACACCATAGGTTACGATGAGCGGTTCCTAATCATCGTTGGTGGTGATTAGATGGGTACGCAAACGAGAGATAAGCATGGATTTTTATAAATAAAGATTTACGGCGAGAAGTTGCGATGAAAGGAAGAGTCACAACAACGAGTTCAAAGAGAACTTGTAACGAAGGCGACGGTGATGGCTAGAGAAACCGGAGAACCAAGGTCGGAAGTTACATCTAGCTTATGTCGATCTTACCGTGACGGGATAAGCTCTAGGTTTAGTAGCATCGTGGTTATTGTCAGATATAGGAGATTCTTGGTTGTTCACTCATAACCATGGAAGGAGCTTTATCGAGAAAGATGAGATATTTTGAAATTATGTGATTGACGACAAAGATATCGTCGGACAAACAAACGGCCAGTGACGGATTCAGCTAGATATTGCGATCATTTGAGTATTAGCGGTGGTAATCTGGGTTTTGTTGGAGAAGAAAACTTTCATCATTGTTGGGGAAGAAACCAACAAAAAGGGGGAGGAAAAGAGATTGGGCCAATGTGGATTTGTAAACTAATGGGCTTTAGTTTCTCACTTGGGCCTATTTGATTTTGTAAGTTGGTGGATGAAAGTGAATAAAGCCCACCTTCTTAAAATCTATTTCCTCTCCACCTTACTCATTGCCGAAAGAGAAAAGAGAAAGCATAAGCTTCCAGGAATTTCAGGTTCATCATGACGAGTCGGCGCAAGCTCTTGTAACTATCGTCGAAGGTGACGAAATCGTCTAGTCTTCCGTGTATACCGCCACAGATGTGAAGACGGAGGTGGTGATTCGTTTTGATAGAAAAAATTGCCAGAGGAGGTGAAGAGATTCACCTGAGCTTGATCAGCGGCGGCATGAGTGTATCGTGAAAGAAAAGAATGAGATCTTCTTGAAATTGTTTGATTGAGGACGAAGATCTCGCCGGAATTTCACCAGAGAGTCTTGCTTTGGCAGGCTCGGTGAGGTTGGCTAGAGAACAATCTTCACGCCATTGTTGAGGAAGAAATCAACGAGAAGGAAAAAAGAAGAAGATTGGGCTTAAGGTCAATATGTGAGTTAATGGGCCTTAGGTTCTCAATTTCTGGCATGTTTGATTTAGTAAGTGGTTGAGCCATAAGTGGGTTAAATCTATTACGGAAAAAAGTCAAGACCTTGTCCATGTGAGTTGGGTTTCGTTTCTCATCAAACGAGAGTTTTGTTAAGTGAGCAAATAAAATCGTCTTGTTTCACAAAGACAAATACGGCGACGGAAAATTGGTGTCAGTGACTAAATGTCTCGGCAAGGGTCGACAAGGAGAACATGAGGTTTGATTTTCGAGAAAGAGATCTTGTCAAGGAAAATTCATTAGTGGATTTAAATTTGACGGGTTATTGGTTTCCAAACCAATGGTGGAGACGTTCCTATTCACATGAGAACGTCACCAGAGAACATAGCTGCAACTTAGAGATCTCTCGCAAAGGCTCACGGGTTTGGTGCACAAAGGTTCTCAAACGGCGATAGGAGAATCGCTAAGGCGACAAGAGAACTTGTCGGAGACTAAAGATCTCGGCGTGCACAATACGGAAGTCACGGCAAAAATCGCATCAGGTTTGATTTTGCGATAAAGAAGCCATAAAGGAACTTGTGGTGATGACATGTTCGTACCGTCAAAGGTTGGGGACGACGGCGAGACGAAACACGTTTGGTTCGGTGTCAACGGCTAGAATTGCAAGTTTCACCAGTTCTTGTCGTTGTCGGAGAAAGAAATTAGCGAGAGTAAAATAAGTTTAGTTAAACGACGTTTCTCTCTCGTTAGAAAGGAGAAAATTGAGAGCTTCAAAGGAGCATAATCAAGATGGCGTTCTTGAGATGCGAAAGTTAAGTCAACGGTGATTTGAATTAAGGTGGAGATTCTTTGTGGTTAAAACTCGATTAAGGTTCTGGAAGGAAAAAGTTAATGTATTTGACTCAAGGTTAGAGAACCAGAATCGAGTCAATAACTCGTAAGGCTACGATCCGAAAGGAATGTTGTTTTGTTGTGGTTGTTGATCACATATTGATTATGTGATGTTCTGAAGTTTATGGATAAACAAGCTGCTAAGGTGAAAGAATATAGATCTTAAAAGAACACAAGGATAATAGTGTTCAAGTTTGGTGGAAAGAGATCCTAGAAGGATACAGAGATTCATGGTTTATAGAGGACGCTTTAGGAATGATATCTATGTCAAAAGGGTTACCGAAACATCAAGTTAAGATCTAGGATTCAAGTATGAGGTTATAGCAGATGGTAGAAACCTGAACAAAGAAATCTGTTTGAGTTGAAACAGGTTGACAACTTCGGAAGCTTTTAGGATGTTTTAGAATTGAGTTGTTGTTGTTGAGAGGTTTTTCTCAAGGATAAAGACCGGAGTCTCAAAAGGTGTAAAAAACTCAGAGTCTGAGAGACTTACAAGGAAATCAAAGGATAATAATGAATTGAAACATTCATTGTAATTCAATCTGATTACTCGAATCAGATTGAGGGATTCACCAAAAGTAAAGTGTTCTTGGAAAGTTTTCTCGGAAGAAAGACTGTTGGAGGTAGCTACATTATGGTGAAAAACATGTGTCTAAGATTTGACATGTTGTTTAGAGAATATGCCTTAGTTTATACAGTCAACCACACAAAAGAATTGGTGATTATGAACCTAAGAGAAACAATGAGGAGAAAGTAAGAAGATAGATCTCAAAGACATAAGAAACGCTAAAGGATTTAGGTTTCATGTGGAGCTGTACAACCAAGAGTGTCTTAGTCTTCTAAGTGTGGTTTCCATTAGTTCATGAAGATGTTGAAACCGAAGTAGTCATTGTTGGGAAGGATTCATATTGTGTGTGAAGAAAACAAGTTTCTTAGAACAAGCGAAGATGTCTAAAGTTCCAAGCATAATCAGATTGTTGCAACAAGAGAAAGAGAGGAAAACTTTCTTTATGGATGATGTGCTTGATGATGGTATAGACATGAATATCGATTGCGAGTTCTTGGAGAACGGTGTTAGCATCGACGTGAGATCCAAGATAAGGATCGGAATGCAAAGGGTACAAATTGCATTGGAAATAAAGTGACTTCAAAGATTCTAGATTAAAGAAGTCGAAGGTCTTAAGTTAGTGTTTCGGAGATGTCACAAGGTTGTGAATATGAAACCAACTTAAGGGGGCAACAGTTCGAGTCTGATCTCGATGGTTTTGCTATTGCAAAAAAAAAGTTTGAACAAAACGTTGAGCAGAGATATTTGTATCGATAGTCTTCCTAGCCAGACGGAGTTAGGCGGCGGGTTCTGTTAGTAATAACAGCGGTGCGAAGTGATGCTCTATTTAAGGTGTTCAAACAAATTTTGATCAAGTTCAAGATTGTTTCAAGGAAGTGAAACATGAGTTAGTTTCTTATGCAACTTTGATTCAAGGAGAATTTGTCTATCATCAGGTTTATGTTAAAACATGGTGTTTTGAAGGGGTTGTGTCGAAAGCCTATCTAGCAATGTTTATAGTTAGATGGCGTGTTCGTTAAGTCTAACGGTACAACAAGGAGTTCAAATAACATGTTTAAACAAAGAAAACATTGAATCAAAGATTGATTCAAAGGAGATGACACGCAAGATTCAAAGTATTTGATTCAAGACTCGATGCGCATGAGTGAAATCAAAAGGCTAGTAAGAGAATCAAGTTGCAAAGATACACGTCTTGGAACTTTTTCAAAGTTGGTTATGAGTATGTTAACTCATAAAAAGAAACTATGAAGAAACAAATAATCAATGATGAGTTGAGCTTTATACATGAAGAATTTTGTTCAAGCTATAACTCAAGATAGACGTGGAGATGTTGGTAGCTCGGAAAGGCATTGTGATTTCCACATGTGGAGCTTATCAAGCATATGTCTAGATCATTGATGGTTTAGTAGATTTATGATAATTATTCTACTATGGTATTTGTTTTGCGTAAGTATACACTTATGCGAGGTTTAAAGAAGATCAAAGTGCCAAGACATCAAAGGTTCTAAAGGGCAACATGCAAGGAGAAACCAAGTTGGGCTCGAGGTGGAGCTCGAGGAAGCAATAAGGAAGAAAGACAACAAAGCATGATTCATGGAGGTTTGAAGTGATGTTTAATCGAAGGTGGAGATTGTGAGAATATCAGATTTAGACATGTTCCTATTACAATCAGGAATACGATGATTCCTAATCTTAATAGGAAAAGACCTTCATCGAACATTAGTTATAAATACAAGCATAGAATCTAAGACATAAACTAATCCGAGTCTTTAGGATTCCGAGCACCTTAGAGGTGGCTCGTAAAGCAAGAGATAGCTAGATAGAGAAAGAGTCTTTTCTCGGTATCTAGGCTTAGCTTGTAGTAGTCCTTCTTCCTAGGTTCTCTTTGTACTCTCTTGGGTTATCTAACCGGAGATCGAGAGAGTGTTTGACCTTCTTATTGTAAACCACGTCGGAGGTGTTTTCGATGCTTCATAGTGAATGTTGTGGATCCGGATCCACCGGATGTAGCGGTTGCGACCGTGAACTGGGTTAAAGTCTTGTGTCTTTAGAATTCGTAAATCGGTTAATTGTCTTGGGACAAGGATTTGGATCACAAAATCCTTTACATGAGTGAGAGAATCTAATCCATGAGAGACATGTTTTGTAAGAATCTACAATCTCAAGCCTAAACAAACCTAAGCCTGAATTCATAGCTCATCATAAGCACAACTCTTGTCCTCTCTAAAGATAAATTTTTTTGAGCTATAATCATAAGCAAATATTAGCAGCTAATCACAACAAGTAAGCAAACATCAATCACATTTACTAAACCCAAAAAGGTAGGACCTTTATATAGACAATCACTATTATTATTACAAGGAAGATTATAAGGACCTTTAGATAGCGACAATAGCTTGAATAAGCTGTTGGAGAAGAACTCCTTTAACGACATTAGACTTTGAGACGAGATTCTTCTCTTCTTCGTCTAATTTTGAATGTAATCTGTAACTTTCTAAAGACGAGAGCGCAACGTAAATCCCAGAATAAACCCAATAAACCAAAATCGGAGCAAAAGCACCGAGCAATTCGTCCGACAGAACATAACCCATCTTCCTCTGTTTCATAAGAAAATCAAATACTTGACCAAGTAGTTTGAGATTTTTGTCTTGTCTATTTTATAAATAAAAGAAATAATTACGTGTATGGATAGTTTTTTCAAAAGTAATTAAAAAACAGTCCGGTTAATATTTATAATTAGCTAATTGGTCCGTAGGGTCCACAAATGTCACTATTTCGTTTTTGGTTTTTTACATTTATGGGTATATGTTTTTTGTTATTTACCGTTATGCCATTCTGATTTTTCCTTTGTTTTTCTTAAATTTTGATGATTTGATATTTACTTTTCGCTTTCTTTTTATTTACTCGATTTTAGGCAAAATAAAACCAAATTTATCCCTAATTCATCTAGCTCAAATTGGTCTGCCGATTTCTTTACCCTAATATACCTGTAATCGAACTTTGAATGTTCCTTCATTATGTTCCTTGGAGTCTAGCAATGAAGTCTAAGAAAATTTATTCTTCCAACCATACTTTACCTCACTTTTTTCATGTACGGAATACACGAGCTTCGTCATCCAGGAAAGTTGCAGGTTCGTCTTCCATCCACAAAGTTTTAAAATTTTAAATTTTTTTGCGATTTTTGGAGCCATTTCTGTCCGTAATTATCGTGTTTCTTGTTTAACGGTTCCATTTAAGCAAACACGATTTCCCTTCTATTTAAATGGGTAGTTTATTTCTCTGAATTTGTTTACATTTTTTTCAATTTCAAAGAAGAACAGAGATCTACACAGATGACGGAAGACGCTGGAGATCCGTCTTACGGCGAGATTGTCGACAAGTTGCCTCCTCGACTATTCAATGTAGACGAATTTCCTTCTGCTGCTCGTTTAAACATTTGTTCCACACCGGAATATTTGGGGGTTCTTGCCGATACGTTGAAAGGGACAGAGGCTTGGGATTCAATAATGAATTCTCAGTTCCGGTTTTTGTTTAGGCTACCTGTGGCTAGATGCCTTCATTCTGGTAAGTTAATTCATGCCCTCCTTGTTCGTCAGCTTGTAACCAAAAGGGATAAGGAGTTATGGTTCGTATTCGGCGGCAAACCTATGAGATTCTCATTGAGAGAGTTTCATATTACAAGCGGCCTCGCTTGTCAAGATATTCCGGATGACTCGTTATTGCTCAACACCAGGATTCGTCTTTTTTGTCGGTGTGGAACAGGCTTTTGGTGAAAAGAAGTCGTTTTTGTAGCGGATGTGGTTGGGTACTTGAAAGAAGACAAAAAGCTTCGTTAATGAAAAACTTACTCCTTGGAAAAGGTTAAGTTATGCGTTGCTTGTTCGATTGATGGTGTTCTTGTTTGTACGGCAATGACAAGACGGTGACAAGCAAGTATGTCGAGATGTTACACGATGTTGAGTTTTTTATGTCGTTTCCATGGGGAAGAGTTTCGTTTAATGAAACCATTGGAAGGTTTGGCCCCCCAAAAGGTGTTGATCACCCATTCTTTGAATTGAAGAACATACTAAAACAAAGTACTAGTCTGTGCTATGGTTTCCCCCTTGCCCTACAGTTACAAGCGTTTAATTCGATCCCGGCTATTTGTGCGAAGATTAAGCGTCGGTCTGATTTTCGTGATTTTGTTGAGATGTGCACGGAAGGTATATCCAACTCAATTCTACTACGTGGTAAAGACGTACTAGATGCTGAGGCAGAAAGTGATGTAAGGCATTATTTTTTTTTGTTCGTAACCTCTTGACATCAGTCATTTGTATTTAATTCCTAGTCATCTGCTTAAATGTTTCTTTTACAGTTGCATGTGGCGCACACCCTGCAAACCGATGTACCATTGGACGAGGAGTCTTTCAAATGGGGTGAAGAAGTTTCTGACCATAAAGTAGATTTTCTGATAAGTCTGCTAATGGATGGACATAATTTCACTCAGGATGACTGGATGGTGGATGGTTTAACTGTTCGTCCACCACAGCCGAATATCCCTGTACGTCCTCAAATACCTGTCCAATCCGCAATGCAAATCCCACTATCATCCAGTCGTAAGAAAACAACGGTTTGTGAGGCCACGTCGCAAGGTTGCCCATAATGTGCGAGAAGGATTCAAGTAATGAGGCCGGTTCTTCTACCTCGATAAGTAATCAAGACTGTCTTCTTTGAAGGGTTGGGTAATTGACCAAAACAAGCTTCTTCGTACCAATATAGTGAATGATGTTAGGAAGCTTTTGGTTGATTTTAATCGATCAATGGGCAAGGGTAAATCTTCGTGGGACGTAAACGGAAAAAACCGGCTACACCTCGTACGTTGTCGATGAAAGGGGTAGCCCCTCCGAAACCGCACCTAATGCCCAACGGACGGCGTCCGGTGGATGGGGACGTTATGGCCCCGCGTTTGACATTGCAACTTCTATCAATCGAGAGGTTTAAGAGTTTCAAATTATTATTTGTTTATATATTTTATGATTAGTTTATATATGTTATGTTTTAGATTATTATTAGTTTATATATTTTATGATTAGTTTATATATTTTATGATTAGCTTATATATTTTATGGATGGTTACAAAATTCATTTTTTTTTGGTTTTATGATGTTTTGTTAAAGCAGAATGAGAATGTTCCATCCCAAAGTGCTGATGCTGAAGATGTAACCATGGATGATGTTGATACTCAGAAAGATGTGGGTTCATATTTTTATAACACACATTTTTTGATTGTTCTTCATTACGGTGAGTACATAAATATTTCGTTTTTTGTACAGGTAGATGAAGACGTACACCCAAGTAACGATGACCAGCGGGACAAGGATGTAGATAAATCATCCACCCACCCGGTGTACCCCGAGGTGATTTTTAACTGCAATTTAAAGTTACAATCGTCATCTGCAATCCTACATGTCATTTAATTCTACATTTTTTTTTCCGCAAAGTCCATGGACGACGCTATCCACACGGACGGAACCATCCATTCGGCTGAAGTAGATGTAATTAGCGTACACAGTCCACGTGAATAGAAAACATTTTTTTTATAGATGGACAGACAATATATATTTGCGATGATTTTATTTCGGTACACGGCACTCCACAATCTCCGTCCACACCTAATGTACACATTCAACAAGAGGCGTCTAGTAGCCACGAAACTTCTTTGGTTGCGAAAGCGTCCGCTTATTTTGTGAAGGAGACCACATACATTAACCAGCCATTGCCTAAACGCGTTCCCAAACGTTCTCGATTCTTTGGAAGATGAGCAATTCTTGGGCGATCCAAGGGTCAAATCAATATTTGGATCGCGGTCAAAGCCAACAGCATACAAAATAATACCCGATCCACCTTCTGCGAATGATGTCCAATTGTTACTACTGCGTTCGGGGAAGATAGGACAAGGTAAGCCGACGCGTTTTGTAATACTTTACAAATTGCAAATAATTATATATTTTAACAATTCTATTTTTATATTCGGATCATTCTCAATCGTCACCGGCCATGAGGCACGCGGCATGTTTGTTGAGCTATCTTTAAAAGATGTGTGGATTGCAGTAATGGTAAGTTGTACACTTTTTCCTTTTTAGAAGTCACTCATAAATTTTTTTGTGGGTAAGCTGACGCTTTCCATAATACTTTTAAAATGTAGTATATGCAACTGTTGGTGGCTTTATTGGTGAGGAAGAGGTCGAAATACCTCATGCAGAATCGTTGTGTTATTCTAGACCCTTTGTTTTTACAGCTCATATCCAAGTCTTTCGGCGCGTTTGCTGCTTCTGCTGACAAATCTACGTTTGATTGGGGTCGACATATGAAGGCGTTTGTGACTGGTAAATCGACGTGGAGGCATATGAGATCGTGTTTTATCAAGGATGTTGATGTCGTGTACGTCCCGATGGAGTGGGATTGTAACTATTGGACGGGCCTTGTCATCGACTTCAAGAAACGTAATATTATGCTGATTAACCCTTTTGTGGAAGCGTTTTCCGACGCAACCATCGCGATTGGCTTGTCTCTTATAACGAACGCCCTTCCATTCATCATTAACAAATACATTGGATCGGCAAATCTTCCCCTACATGACTTTTCGTGGACGCAAGAGCGGGTGATGTACGACCATCAAACTGAGGCTGATTCGGGCGCTGTTGTTATGAAGGCCTTTGAACTGCACGCTCAAGGCGTGCTTCCAAAAGATATGAGTATGTTTAACGAGGATATCATCACACGCATCCGGATTGTATACGCACTGGATGCTTACGCAGAATTCGTTGGGGGAATTGCAGAGGACTATTTCTAAAGGGCAATACGGTGTACACTTTGGTCTGATCCACCAAAAAAAAAAAACTTGTTTCGTTTTTCATGTTCTAGACTTATTAAATGTATGGTGAATTTTTATTGTGAATTTTCATGGGGAGAAAGCCCATTTAAATCCTCAACTTTTTTTAAAACGCCAAATTAGTCCTGGATTTTAACATACCTTTTTAAATCATCAACTTTGTTTTGACTTTTGCGTTAAATGATTAAGTTTTGTTGACTTATCCGTTTTAGGCACGACGTTAAGTTAAAACTAACAGCCGTGAGACGAAGTTAATTCACCGTTTACTGTTTCCGTTTAAATAAAACGACCTCGTTTTATATCAGACAAAACTACGTCGTTTTGTTTGTTTTGATTTCTTAAAATCCCCAAATCGATTTTACAAATCCCTAATTCCAATTTTCGTTTGCTATTAGCGATTTGAAGATTGAATCGAGATGAGCTCGAGTAATTTAGTTGTCGGAGGTCGTGGGTTTCCTTCGGGTTGTGTTTGTGGTGCCGGTGTAACGATTTTCACCTCCAAAACTCAAGAGAATCCGGGTCGCAAGTTTTATCGTTGCTCAAACAAGAAAGATCCAAATTCATGGACGAAGAATAGAGATGTAAGTTTATGTTGTTTGATTAGTCTATATATATGTTCTTTTACTATGTTACGTGTGGAAAATTGTGTCTTTATGATTTGCTAGGGTCATTTCTTTAAATGGATGGATGATTGTATGTTTGAAGAGGTTATTGACGCTAAATCTAAGGCAATGGAAGTTAAATCATTGGTAGAAGTAATGAAAGAAGAAGCCTTATTTATGAAATCGGTTATTTACAATTTGAAGTCACAGTCCATAGTGTTTGTAGTGTGGCTTTGTGTAATCACCATTATGGTAGGTTACTTAGTGTTTCGTGTTGTAAAGAATGAGAACAATCAAAAACTTGTTCTTGGTTCTTAGAGTAACAAGGAAGTCATTTTTAGATGTTCTTGGTTTTTAGTGTAAGAATTAAGATGTGTTGAGTTGTTCTTCATTTGAACTTGTCTTTGGTTTATAAATTCATGTATTTTGTTGATCTGAATTTGGTTTGGTTTATGAAATGGTGTTTTTGATGTTATTTGTGGGTAATCTAATAAGCAAAGAGATGTTTGTTTTTCTTTGTAAGTTATAAGTCAAATATCATGGTTTAAACACACACTATAACAAGAAAAAGAAAGCTGAAACAGAAACACACTAAAACAAGAAAAACAGAGTTTAAACCGCATACCATATGTTATACTAAAAATATATGTAAATTTATGTAGACGATTTTAGATTCGTAGATAATCGTGTACACTGCATACCCATATGTTATACTAAAAATATATGTAAATTTACATAGCAAAACACCGACAACCATTCTTTATATATCCGGCTTATCATACAACTAAAAAAGGAGACACACTTGCAGAGCAACCCAAAATAGAGTGCAGTTTTTACAATAGATGCCAGCTGGCCCCCATTCCTGGTAACAATCCGTGAAACAGGCTGGTTCTGGTATATGGGGAAGGGACGGGTAATGAAACGTACCTGTAAATTTTTGGTACCGCGGAGGACCATACCTGCTTATTTTATGAGCTAGACGTTCACCATAGTCCCTTAACGCATGCGGGGTCATCGGAGGGTGGTGAGCATGCAAGAGTGTCAAGTAATGCTCTGTTTTTTTGTCTTCACCTTGGCACATTGCTAGGATCGAGCATAGCAAGGTAGCTTCCATCTTCTTGGGGACGATGCAGTCCAATATCTGAATCGAGTTATCAATGTTGATGGTTTTGCACAAAATCCTTATGCCTTCATAGTACACCGAGTCATGATTACCTGCATCTAAACATTTCTTGAAAAAAATCTGTATACCCCACCTTCTTCAATCTCTGTTGGATGTAGCCCCAAGGTGGACGTATCCGCTATATGCAAAACAGCTGGATGGTATACGTAATCTCTCCCCGCTTTTCCGGGCTCTTAGAATTGGTCCTAAGTATCGCCAACTTCTCAAACCAAGCAGTTTTACGATGAGGAGAATTATGTCATCGGGGAGTAGAGGTAAAACCATTTTTTCTAAGTTAAAACAAGGTGATTTTAAGCTATGATTTTTGTTTTGCGATTTGGTCAAGTGTTGTATATATATTGTAGGTGTATTAAATCCTGGATGGCAAAACTTCTCTATGTTCGGAGGAATTTAATGGACGGTCTTTTCGAAAAAGGAAGTTGGATGGTGAGAATTTAATGGATGTTTTAAGTTTCATACATTAAATTTTCTTAAATGTATGGGTTATCTCCTCTAACTTTATTCTCTAATTGTAATTTAACGGTCTGTATCTCGTCTTCTCAAAAATGGTCTACATGTTTTAATACAGAAGATCAAAACATAGATTTTGTGGGTGATGTAAGCACAATGTACTTATTTTTCATTTTTTAAACTCGTTTCTTTTTAGTGGTGGCAATATTTTATTATTTTTTTTTTGTGTTCTGATTTGAAGGTTGAGCTTATCACACACGCTTCTTTAAACCATTAACTTTTCGATGTGACATTGGTAGATATTCATCCCATCTACCATCTCACTACAATTAAAGTTAGTTAAACAAAAAATTACAATAAACCAGCTACCGATTTAATTACTCTTAATTATCTAACATATTAATAATTACAAACATTTTATATTTACATACCCAAAAATTTCAGCACAAACCATCCACAATATAATACCCATACATTTGATAAACCGTCCATGTTTGTTTCGGTACAGTCAAACCATAGCGTTTGCAATCACCAGCGAGTGTTGTTAAAAAACATTTTTAAAAAACAACAATACACCACAAATTCACAAAAGTTAACTGACCATCACCTTTTGTTAATTCAGCGGATTCTTACACGTCGCCCTGTTATGTCATATCCCCCCACACCTTGAGCACTTGTTCGGCTGATTTGATTTGTTATTGCCCTGTTCGTCAAACAAAAACAGGAATTAAGTTTCTATGTTTAAGATAACCAAAATTGTAAAGTTTTACGTACTGCATACTCCCCAGGGGTGTGTATCCTAAGTTTAGGTGGACGTCCAGGGGGCCGTTTTGTTTTTGGATGCATGAGTTCTATTTCCCTTATCCATCCCGGCACGATGACTTCTTCTGGATCCGGTACAGGTAAAATAACAACTCGTAGGCATGGTTCCCAGTTGCACAATTTGTGGGTTTCGCTTACCAATGTACGGAATTCAATGTTTCTAACATCCGCGTGCACCATAGCATGTTTACAAGGTAATTCGATGGTTTGAAATTCATTGCATGTGCATGTTTTTTTCTCAAGGGAGACATGGAAGCTTTCGTTGTATTTTCCCTTCACTTCAAAATCCATTACCCCAACAGCAACCGCTTCCAATGCAATCGACTTTTTGTATCGTTTTAGGAGTTCCCTTTCAACGGCTATTGGTATGTCACCAACAGTCCTCGAGATTTTCTTTCGACGTGCTTCGTACCACCTCGCAATCATCCGGCTTATGAATTCAAACAGAGCCACCACTTTGGACTACCTCGCGTCGGCATCAGCGCGTTGTTCAACGACTCGGCTATGTTACTTGACATTTGGTTGTATCTTTTCCCTTTAAAATGAACACGCGTCCAATTCTCAACACCTATGTTCTCTAGATACTCCCAACAATTGGGATTTCTTTTTTTTATCCTAGCGTATTCAAAGTTGAAATCTTTTAGACGGTATCTTGTCCCAGCCCTCCAAGCAATAGAAGAAACATTCCCCTTTTTGTAGGTGCTCTTTACATTCCTCCGGATGTGTACCAAACAGTATCCATGGTGAGCCATCGGGTAAACTGTTTGCAAACCTTTAGCAATTGACACGTGTCTATCTGATATGAAAGTAGTTTCTTCTGAATCTGGTATTGTTTTACTGAGCTTGCTGAAAAACCAATTCCAGGAGGCGTCGTTCTCACTATCAACAATGGCGAATGCGATCGGTATAATCTGGTAATTTGCATCTTGGCAGCTCAATGTTAGCAAACATCCACAATACTTACCAAACAGATGTGTTCCATCCACCACAAACACCTTCCGTACATACGGGAGACACTGGATGCTTGCACCAAACGAAAGGTATACGTACTTGAACCTGTCGTTATTGTCATCGTCCTTCTCCGTTTCAAGATGGTAAATTGTACCTGGGTTGGAAACTTGCACAAGATGTAGATATAGTGGCAGCATCCTGTACGAAGCTTCTTCCGTACCTTGAGCCGTTTCAATTGCTAGCTCTCTAGCTTTCCAAGCCGTGTAATAGGAAACTCGCACTCCATGTTCCTTTCGCATTAGGTACGGCGAGATCACGTGCGCGTGGAGAACAATATTCCTTTGCATATTTAGATCTTAGAAGCGCGGCCAATACTTTTGAGGTTGCATGTTTTGAAAATTGTCTACGTGTACTTGTTGGACATACATGATCAAGCTTCGCTTTTCGTACTTCATACTCATCAGTATCCCCGATCTGTTTTGCCATTACACGCCAGTCACAATGTTTTCTTGGCATACTGCAACTAAATATGTTGCATCAAACTTGGAGTATTTGAACTTGAAAATTCGATTTATGGCATATATTGCTAATGCTGTTTTGAAATCTTCTCGTGTTTCAAATTCTCTTCCAACATATATATCGTCATCCTCTTTACTCAAGTCCACACGCGCAGTTAATTCAACACAATCGTCTTCTTCCGACTGTGGTTCGATGTCTTCATAACCGTACACCTCCTCCAAATTTAGCCCGTGTTTTAATGATTTTTCCAACGTAAGTTCTACTGCCTCAACGCCAGGTGTTGCTTTCTTCTTTTTCTTTTCCGGTCGTGGCGGGGGTTCTACAAAATCATCGTCGTTATCACTCTCGCTAACCAAAGCTTGGTCGTTGCGTACAAATTCATGCATTTCATCCCAATTGTAATCTTCCTCTTCATCTTCGCTATTGCCAAATTCACCATCGTTCCACCCTGTTTCTCCACTATCCCCATCAAAATCTGTTCAGTAGACCCTTCTATATCTTCTGCGATCATTAGATTTGCACGAAGACCATCACCACTCATCATTGTCGGTTGGACGGTTTGTATAGCTTCATTACACATTGGACCGTTACGTTTTGCTTGTTCTTCCACCTGTACGACCAATCTAACAAGTTCGTCAGCATCAATATCTTCCAGCGGGTCCGCCGACACACCGTAGTTTTCAACCCCAGCTAGCATGGCAGTGAAACTTGTTTTACATGGGGTTAAACTGGACAGTTTGTTAGCCTGTACACCATCCTTCTCAGAAACACCTCTCTTTTTCACACCGTTCTCTGATTGGATGAAAACCCAAGCCCCATTTATCATTTTTTTGAAGCTTGCGAAGATACTAACACCATCGTTGACCGTACTGTGTGATTTATATCCCCTGAACTCCTTGTCGTTGCTTATTGGACTGGGGCTAACTTTCAAACCACTCAAATCTGCTAAAACGTCCTCTATCCAGTACGACAACTCCACAGTTACTGTCGAGCATACCATCTCGTACATGTATCTGACTTTGTTTTCCAAGTCTTCAAAACTTTCCAACTCAGACAATCTCAGATATCGTCCTTGTCTCGAATTACTAATTTTGAACTCCCAGTCACCAGAACCGTACATAATCCACCTCCCTTCTTGTACGATTACTATGTCGTCCACTGTATATATTCCAATAATCAACCATTTATTAATGAGAACATTTATTATAATTTAAAAATATTAATGCTTCATATGATCACTTACCTTCCATTATTGCTCACAGAATGCTTCCTAACAAGATTTATGGGTCAGTTTGTAGTTTACAAATTTGTTTATTACAAAACTCATTTTATTAAGGAAACAGTCGCAATCTCCACTCTTTTACATTTTTGTCTACTCGTTTTAATTTTATTAATAAAACAAGCACCTTTTTGTCTGACACAAACATCAGCACAACATTAAATGGCCGAAAAAAGTCACAATCAAAACAAAATACATATAAGAGTCTACATATAATTCTCCTCCATCCGGCAAGGGCAATTCTGTCTTTTTCGTTTTCTCCTCATTTCTCTATTACACACTCTAATACAGTCTACCATTTTGTATCTCTGTCGTGGGCTCCACGGTCCATTTTGCTAATTTTGAATAGTAACAGGCCTTCTTTTTGAATTACTTTGCCAAAAACTGTCCATTTTGCATAGAAACTCTTTATAAAATCCTTAAAAATAATTGGATGGATAATTATCGGAGAAAATTTTAATTAATAATAGGAGTGTTGTTATCTACGTGGCTAAAAAATTTGTTTCCTTTAGCCGTTGGATCTGGAGAATAATAAGATTTGTTTTTCTTTATCGTGTTCGTGAGCGTAGATGATTATATTCTTCCCGCGTTTTGTTATTTTACTTATTTTTTGTCGCTCTCTATTATTTCATGTGGTCGTCAAGTTTAAAACGACGACGTACTTTGCTTAGCTGGAAATTTTGGAATTGAACAAAAATTGTTTGGTGAAAATCATTTTCAAAGACTGTCTGTAATTAACAGATTACATGTAAAATCATGAAGAAAAAAACACCAAAAAATCAAACTATTAAAGTTTATGAAATTAACTTTCTTTTGTTTCAGCCTTCTTGAAGAAACTGAGACTGGTCTGAATAACTCTTTTAGCTCCTGAAAAATCACACAAAACCCATAAGAAAAAGACATAAAGCTTCTTGTAAGGTTAATTACATGTGAATAATGTATAATATATAAAGTCACCTTTCTCTGGATTCTTCTTGATAGAGTTAACAACAGTAGATTTCCAATCCTCATACTTGGCCTCTTCCATCTTCTTGTGTCTTTTGTAACAAGAAGACTGCATTAACCATCAATATCCGCGATATCAGCAATGGTTACAAAAGTAGGCAAGGCGCATAACTACTAATCACATAACTACTAACCTCATCATTAGATGAATATCCACCATCCTCTAGTCTCCTCTTTTCAGGTAACACATCAAGCAAGTCTAAAGAAGATATTTTGCACACAATAATCACTTGTTAGAGTTTGGTCGAAACTAGTAGTAAACATAAGAAGAGAAATATTGATTATTAAACCATACCTCGGTTTCCTTTAACGTCTTTAGCATCTTTCTTTTCCTTTGAGACTCCAACACAGTCAAAGCAAAGATCAGCCATGGAGGTCGAGACCTGTTTACATTATAATCCATATACGCTATTAAGTAAGCACTATAGAAGTCACAAGCATTATAACAATCATTGTGTCTCGAAAATGTAACTCACACAAGAAAACTCAGATTCTGATGTTCCACAAACTTCAATAAGCCTAAGTTTATCTACCTTGAGCTGCAAAAAAACAGCTTCAATAACCATCAAGTAATACACTTTACACGTAAAAGCAAATATTTGTTCGATTTATATACTTTCTGCTTTTTCGCGCATAGATAGAAAGCAGCGGCCGTAAACACAGGTCTAGTGAAATCAGCGTTCGCACGTCTTGACGATGGTAACGACGCAAGAAACCGCTCTTTATACCTATAGAAAGAATCATTATGTAAGTAAAAACATGAACAATAGTTTCGCTGAGGCAATTAATCAAACACGTGGCGTGCAACAAACTTTTGGGGAAATAAGAAAAATAGGAGAGAGCTTTACAAAGACAACACATTCTGCACGGATTTGATTATCCTAACGCAACCAAATTGAATCGCTAGCTCTTTTACATTGAGCTTAATCCTGAAAAACGCATATTTTATAAGGATAATTTCAATCGCCAGATTCAATTAAACAAAAGTAGTAGTAGAAGAAGAAAGATAGATTACAAAAAATTTGAAACTTTACTTGATCCCAATAACATTTTGAAGGCTATTGAATGATCTGGTGTAAGCTTTTTCAGACATACCACTAAGCTTAATCGCTGCTTGTCTGTCGAAAATAACATCTAACCTACACAATATGATTCACAAGCAGAGTAAATAACATAAAGTTGCTTCGATTTCTCTCTATAATGAACAAAATTATAAATAAAAAAAACAGTACCGAGAAGTTGCGATTTCTAGGCATATCACAGCCTTACAGATCTCACCCTGCAAAATCGATTTCAAAAACATTGGATTCAAGAGAGGATAAATCGAAAATTGGATAAGTATGTGTGAATTTTTTTTATAGATTCAAGTATCGGAATGTTCCTTACGACGCCGATGATGGATGAATCGAACTGGGCATCACAAAGACGGCGAATCTCTGCTGCTTTTCGGACAAGAAGCTTGTTGTTAGAGAGACCAAGCTTCCTCGCTATGTCTGTCATGTCCATATTGCTTAATTGCGATTTGTTTAACACACAAAAAGAAGAATCAAAGACCAAAGTTAGGGATTTTTCAAAGGAAATGTCAATGGCCTGAAAGAAGCTATGATTACAAGAGAACCGCTATTAAACCAAAACGCTACTAACGTTTTGGCGGGAGAATGAAATTTTTAGCCGCGCTTGAAAACATGTTTTCCCCTCAAAAGCTTCTTGTAAATGGGCCTTGTTAGGGTTTAGTCAAGCCCATATGTCACAAACATGCTTAGAGAAGGAAAGCATGTTGTATTCGAGTAACGACGACGAGACAGTGTTTGTTCGTTCTTAGTTCTCTTACCTATTACACAACCAATAGAATAAACAAAAAGCAAATAAACATAGAAGAAACAAAGCCTTTTTTGTTGTTTGTTGTTGTTGTGTGATTCAACTTATTAGGCTAGATAGCGGTAAAGTTTACGGTCTGTGTTGTCCCTTTCCAAGAAATCGCGTTCGATGAGCGACTCGATTCTCTTCTTTATCTCGGTCGGGTTAGCCAGGAACCGCGGCTGCAGCTGTTTCGTCACCTCCGCGATGATGTTGTTGTGGTCCAGTACTTTTCTTGACTTCATGATCCTGACAATGGCTGCTTCTATCTGAGGTTTCCTGTCTTCCTCCACTCTCTGTCTCGTCTCTTGCTTCTCCGGTTCTGTCTCCTTTTGGGCTACTACGGTTCCGATCTTCACTTTGTAAAACTTGCTGGTGAACTTGTCGTTCACAACAAACGAATCGTCTTCTCCTATGTCTTTGCTCATGGGTTCTTTCTTTATGACGTTTTTGCCTTTTACACACGCAAGCGACTGCAAACAGCGTTTGAGATCTGATGCCGGGATCTCAGTAGCCTGTTCGATCTCTTTGTAGCTGAGCCTATCAGAGTTGTTGAACAGCATGAGAACACACATCTGGAAAGTTGAGACGTTCAGTTCGTGTTTCTGACCTTTACCAAAGACGGCTTTGATATCGGCTGTGCCCATGTTAGTTTGCCAGGACAATCTTCTACCGGTATGAGTTCCAAGGTAGTAAGAACGGAACTTCTCACAGAGAACCGAAACTTCAGCTGGGAGATTACAAGGTACTGCAGGTTGTGTGGGCCACGAACCAGTGGTAAGAACCTGAACAATCAGTGTTGGTCCTTCCGAAAGCTCAGGGTGTTTACTGTAAAACCCGCGCATTGTGTCTACTGAAGTTTTCATGTCGGTGAACATTCCTTCCAATTTCGAAGTGAACTGATACCCACATTCTGTCTTTAGTTTCACTATCAAACTTTTCTCTGCGTCATCCGTCACAGTTTTGCCCGAGAGAAGTCTTTTAGCTAAATGCTGCTTGTAGTACTTCTCAAACACATCTTTCTCTTGCAAGTAGCGGAACAACATCATAACCTTATCAAGAATAACCTCCACATCCTCTTCCGTGATACCCTTAAGTCCCTTTCTTAGCTTGTCATCAATGAACAAGGAGATGAACTCTGGAGAACGACCATTCAAGTTGATGAAGAACTCGAATGAAGAATTCAACGCATTCTGAAATGTTTTATCATTGCCAAACGCCGTGCTTATGATTTTGTCATATTTGTCCCGCTCATCCAATAGACGTTGTACAAACTCCACCGGATCCTTAGACTTTTCTGGATCAGTAACCAGTTGCTTTCCCATTTCCCTTAGATGTGAAGTCATAACATCTCTGACAGTAACAAGACCGTTCGTAACCCTGCGGAATAAGATGTACATTCTACCCAAATCATCATACTTATCCTTAAGAAGCATATTAACCAGACCTGAATTCTCCATGTGAACCAGCCTTTGCATGTGGTTGGCAATCATCTCTTTCTCGACCACACTAGTAATCTTGTCTTCGCTCTTGGCATCCAAGTAGTGAGCTACCCTTTCTATTTCCTCGGTTAAACGTTTCTCTGCTTTCTTAAGGTAATCCCCACAATCGCAAGATTCAATAAACTCCTGAGACTCAACCTTATAAAACTCAGAAGAAGCGTCCAAAAACGGCTTCTCAAAATCATCCTGATACACAAGCTCTCCCAAGTCCATAAACATCTTAGTCATATTCCTCATCAACCCCCTGTCTATAACTTCACCGGTCCGTTCCTTCTGGACTAGATCAAGAAGAGTGCTTATAAGCCTTGTATGTATCTTAGTGAAACGCACCACGTTGTCTTTCCACAAGTTAAGCCCCATGGGATGAACATGCGTCTTCTTAGTGCTCGGGATGTAAGTTCTATCCATGTACATAAGAATGTCCCTTATCATTTCCAAGGCTTTGTTGTGCTCGTTCCATTTCTTGTTGAGCTCTTCAAGGAACGATCCTCCCTGAGCCGCCTCGATTAGCTTGGATTTCTCTCTGAGATGAGCGGTCATCGTCGCAATAAAACCCGTATAGAGCTTCTCACCAAACTTATGCAGCACCATGTTGTACGCGTTTCTGAGCCAAAAACACACACAGCCCAACTTAGACACACAACAACAACTCAACAGAGAAAGTAAAACACTAATTGAATCAAATTAGGTATTGGGTTTCTCAGATTTTGAGCTAAAAAGGTGTGTGTGTGTGTGTGTATGCATAGAGAAAGAGAGAGAGAGAGAGAGGAGGAGAGACCTGTAAAGCTCTTCGAAGCTGAGACCACTAGCGTCTTGATTGTAAATCTGTTGAATAGCACGCTCGAGGATCTGCCAAGTTTTGTCGGCGTATTTGGGATCAACCACGACACGGTGCTTGAACGCCTCTATCTGAAAATTCCTCTTCTTCTGATTACTCATATTTTCAAAAAAACACCTTAACGAAAGCAAAACCTGAATCCAAAATCACCAAAAAAGACAACTCCAAAATCAAAAAATCTTAAAAGCAAACAGCAAAAGCTAAAATCGACGATACGAATCTAATGGATTGATTTGAATCGGAGACTTACACGGAGAGAATCGGGGAAGGAAGATTGGGTTAGGGTTTGGAATGTATTTCTTAGCTTCCTCCTTAGCGAAGAGAATAGATATTATTATAGGATAATTAGAGACTGCAGGAGAAGCAATACAGATAGATTAATTTTGCAGCGTATGTTGATAATATAGATGCAGAAGAAGATATCGGAAGAAGAAGAGATTGAAGATGGTGGAGAGAGAGGTTATATTGAAGAAGACGATAGAGACGAAGAAAATAATGGAAGTAGAATCTCCGTCTCTTGGTCGTTTTTTTGGAGAACTATATATTTATATTTTTAAGTTATAGTTTGGACAGTTTATCTTTTAGCGCTTTGGTTAAGTAGTTCTGCTATATTCTTTGGGGTCACAAGATCGATTCCTCCTCTTACCATTTATAATTATTTTTTTCTGACTTTGAAATGTCTATCTTGGTGAGAAGTTTTGAGAACCATAACTTTTTTTTTTTTTTTTTTTTCAACATTTGGGCGCGAATACGCCTACCATTACCAAACCTACGTTATCGTAAGCGCGGGGAATCGATCCCGGGTGGAGTGGTGCTACTTGCCTCCTGTGGACTTATGACTGCCACTAGACCAAAGTCCCATAATTACATGGGCTATTTTATGGCATGTGTTTTGTGGACTTGTGTGAACATAAGCTTGTCCGCTTTACATAAAGTCACATAAGCATGTGTTTTGTAGGCTTAAGGCACATAAAGTCAAGAATTTACTTTGTTTTATATTGTCTTCTTCAAAAACTTAAATAATAAACAGAGTGTTATGTTGAAACGAAATATATTCAAAATTAGTTATGTTATAGTATTATAGTTGGAGCCTTGAAAGATGGTGAAAAGTTTATCTTACGTTACAACCTTTAAAAAGCAAAGCTTACACGTAATACTAATCTAATCTAATTAAGCATTTACATAATATATAAAAAAAAAACGAGACGTCACGTTCTTTTACCAAAAAATGAAGATCACACGTCAAGTTAGTGTTTTCTTATAAAAACCAAACGTAACCTATTCTTTTTTATTCAATTCATCCTTCATTAATTCTTCAACTAATTTTTTTCCTACAAACTAACTAAAATTCTTGTTGACAAAAAAAAAAAAAAACTAAAATTCTTACACGTTTATGTTCTTGAGAGAAAAATGAAATTATTCATTTGTATACTTGCATTACAACAATTATACACGCAATGTGTCGCTCAAGATTTCGATTTCTTCTACTTCGTTTTACAGGTAATTATAATTTGATCTATAGTAATTAACATATATGTAATTAATAAAATTCAATAGTTGTAAATGTATGTTTATGTGTATTGCAATGTAGTGGCCTGGTGCGTATTGTGATTCAAGACATAGTTGTTGTTATCCGAAAACCGGTAAACCGGCTGCAGATTTTGGGATCCATGGTCTTTGGCCTAACTACAAAACCGGTGGATGGCCTCAAAATTGTAATCCCGACAGTAAATTTAACGAATTACGGGTTTGTTTCTAATTTTCTAATTCTTATAAAGTAAATTTAATATAAATTGAAGAAACAATTCAACAATCATATATAATAAATAGCAAGGAGTTTTGCCTACGTGTCAAGTGGAGAGAGTTTATAGGAAATTAAAGATTTTATTTATTTTTTTATCAATATAATAATTTTTTAAATTATGATTATCTCATTTATTTTTTAATAGTTTATATCTTCAAATATTATTTATTAATTTAATATTTTGAAATTTCAATTATGTTTCCTAAATTTATTAATTTAATATTTCGAAATTTCAATTATATATTCTAAAATTAAAAATTTATATATTTTTATTAATTTATTATTTTGTTATTCGTTTATGATTATCCAGTTATTTTTAATGGTTTATATCATCATATATTATTGTTAATTTGATATTTCGAAATTTTTAATTATATTTCCTAAAATTAAGGAACTTTTTGATTTTTTTAATTTAATATTTTTGTTTATGATTATCCCTTTTATTTTTAAAGGTTTATATCATCATATATTATTGTTAATTTGATATTTTGAAGTTTTAATTATATTTCCTAAAATTAATGAACTTTTTGATTTTTTATTAATTTAATATTTTTGTTTATGATTATCCCTTTATTTTTGAGTTAATTAACGTATTATATACATTTTAAAACATAATTTGTCAATAAACTGTTTTTGATGTAATGATTAAATTTTGGGTAATTTAATTTAATTTTCGTACTTAAAATAACAAATTTAACCTTATTCACACAAAAATTATTCACAAAAATTATTCACATAGATCATTCATTGAGATCATTAACAACTCACCTTTGACATAAATTATTCATTCACATATATTGTTTATCATTCACATTATACCAATTATCATTCAAAACGATTATTCACTCGAAATCATTCACATGTGAACATTTACAGACAACCATTCACGAGATTTGACAATTTTAAAGTTAATGGTAAAATTGTAATTTAAAAAGTCAATATCACATTATAGAAAATTAAAAAAATAACTCAATTAGTAAATTTATGTCTTGAAATATACTTATTTTCTCAATTTTCTTTTTATGTTTCAATGGTTTATATCATTATATACTAGGTGGTTTGACCCGCGCGCATGGCGCAGACATAAATAAATTTCAAGAAAATTACATGAAAATAATTAATCTTGATATTTTAAAATGAATTTAAATGGTACATTAACGATAATTCAAATTATACGTTAAGATTACGATGAGGTAAACCCAAAATAAAAATGTTATAAATTATCCGTAAAAATGAAACCATGAAAAATAACAAACTTCAAAAATGTGGCTTTGTGTTTTAAGGTAGACTTATATGATTTAAAATACAAAATTTGTTTTATTTTTATAGTTTTTTGCTTTTGCGAAACAATTATAATAATGACATGATATTTTATATAAAATTAATCCATTAAATTGAAAAATTGTTACAAATGTAAGTTTGTATGCTACCAAAGCATATATTTGTTACATATTCTCTTCTACAAAATAATAAGTTTGATACTTAAAGAGAAATGCAAGTTGTATATGTTCACAAACTAATTTGGTTAATAAAAATAAAGCTTATTCAACAAAAATAGTTTTATAATAATTAAAGAAAAACTCATTAATGAAGATTTTAATAATTATAATGGCTTTGAATTACGAAATATATAAAATTGTATGATGTGGTATAAATTTTTTTTATATTAACATATTTATAACAATAAATCAATATTTATCTAACATTTTAAACGAAGTTAAGTTTTTAATATTTACATAAATATAAGAAAACTAAGGATCAACTTGAATCAGAACGAATGTAAACAAAATTAGATGAGGTTGCATGTAGTACCATTTATAATAATAATAAATTATATTAAATTATCATATAAATTAAAATTTCCGAAATATTGACATCATATATAACTTTAGGAAAATATTAAATTAATAAATAATATATAATGATATAAACCATTGAAACATAAAAAAATTGAGAAAATAAGTATATTTCAAGACATAAATTTACTAATTGAGTTATATTTTTTAATTTTCTATAATGTGATATTGCGTTTTTAAATTACAATTTTACCATTAACTTTAAAATTGTCAAATCTCGTGAATTGTTGTCTGTAAATGTTCACATGTGAATGATTTCGAGTGAATAATCGTTTTGAATGATAATTGGTATAATGTGAATGATAAATAATATATGTGAATGAATGATTTATGTCAATGGTGAATTGTTAATGATCTCAATGAATGATCTATGTGAATGATTTTTCGTGAATGATTTTTGTGAATAATTTTTGTGTGAATAAGGTTAAATTTGTTGTTTTAAGTACTAAAATAATATTAAATTACCCAAAATTTAATTATTACATCAAAAACAGTTTATTGATAAATTATGTTTTAAATGTATATAATACGTTAATTAACTCAAAAATAAAGGGATAATCATAAACAAAAATATTAAATTAATAAAAAATCAAAAAGTTCCTTAATTTTAGGAAATATAATTAAAACTTCGAAATATCAAATTAACAATAATATATGATGATATAAACCTTTAAAAATAAAAGGGATAATCATAAACAAAAATATTAAATTTAAAAAATCAAAAAGTTCCTTAACTTTAGGAAATATAATTAAAATTCCGAAATATCAAATTAACAATAATATATGATGATATAAACCATTAAAAATAACTGGATAATCATAAACGAATAACAAAATAATAAATTAATAAAAAATATATAAATTATTTCATTTTAGAATATATAATTGAAATTTCGAAATATTAAATTAATAAATTTAGGAAAAATAATTGAAATTTCGAAATATTAAATTAATAAATAATATTTGAAGATATAAACTATTAAAAAATAAAGGAGATAATCGTAATTTAAAAAAATTATTATATTGATAAAAAATAAATTAAATCATTAATTTCCTACAAACTCTCTTCACTTGACACGTAGGCAAAACTTCTTGCTATTTATTATATATGATATATATTTTTGAATAATAACTTATATATTGTTTCGATTGATGCTTTGCATTAATGGAGAATAGTTGACCAATTATAGAATAAGAGTTTTAACAAAAAAAGTTATAGAATATAAGAGATATTGAGTATTTATTTATACTAAAACAAATAGGTTATTATTTGATGTTTAAAAATCACAAGTAGATATATACATATAAAATATTTTTCTGAATATATTGTATAATTATTTTGTCTTATGGAACTGCAGTGTTTTATTTCACAATGGGATTATATGATTTGAACACATAATTTCGTTTTTAAGTCAACCTAAATACATAAAAGTAATATTCTCAATATATTTTTGGAATATTTTGTTTTATCCAATAATACGTGCCACCTTTTGTTTTATGATGAGATTATAATTGAATTGAGAAATATGTTATATTCACAATCAAATTAAATTGTTTATGTGTTTTCTTGAAGTTAAGCGATTTTGAACACGATTGACATATTTATAACTTTAACTAAATACATTTGAATATTTTTAAAAAGGTTTAGATAAATTTAAATATTAAATTGAGTATCTTTTATATTAACTCAAATAAACTTAAATATTAAATTGAATATCTTTTCTATTAACTCAAACGATTGAAAAGAAAAAAAATTAAAAAATTTAGTTTCTTACAAAAGCTCTCCACGCGACACGTAAGCAAAAATCCTTCCTATTTATTATATATGAAAAAGCTTAGATAAATTTAAATATTAAATTGAGTATCTTTTATATTAACTCAAATAAACTTAAATATTAAATTGAATATCTTTTATATTAACTCAAACGATTGAAAAAAAAAAAAAATTAAAAAATTTAGTTTCCTACAAAAGCTCTCCACGCGACACGTAAGCAAAAATCCTTCCTATTTATTATATATGATTATATATTAATTTAATATTTCAAAATATCAATAATATTTTCCTAAAGTTATATATGATGTCAATATTTGGGAATTTTAATTTATATAATAATTTATTATTATTATAAATGGTACTACATGCAACCTCATCTTATTTTGTTTACATTCGTTATGATTCAAGCTGATCCTTAGTTTTCTAATATTTATGTAAATATTATAAACTTAACTTCGTTTAAAATGTTAGATAAATATTGATTTATTGTTATAAATATGTTAATATAATAAAATTTATACCACATCATACAATTTTATATATTTCGTAATCCAAAGCCTTTATAATTATTAACATCTTCATTAATGAGTTTTTCTTTAATTATTATAAAACTATTTTTGTTGAATACGCTTTATTTTTATTAACCAAATTATTTTGTGAACATATACAACTTTCACTTCTCTTTAAGTATCAAACTTATTATTTTGTAAAAGAGAATATGTAACAAACATATACTTTGGTAGCATACAAACTTACATTTGTAACAAATTTTTAATTTAATGGATTAATTTTATATAAAATATCATGTCATTATTATAATTGTTTCTCAAAAGTGAAAAACTATAAAAATAAAACAAATTTTGTATTTTAAATCATATAAGTCTACCATAAAACACAAAGCCACATTTTTGAAGTTTGTTATTTTTCATGTTTTCATTTTTATGGATAATTTATAACATTTTTATTTTGGGTTTACCTCATCGTAATTTTAACGTATAGTTTTAATTATCATTAATGTACCAATTGAATTCATTTAAAAATGTCAATATTTATTATTTTTCATGTAATTTTCTTGAAATTTATTTATGCCCGCGCCATGCGCGCGGGTCAAACCACCTAGTTACAAGTATCTATGAGATATCAAACCAAAAAAAGTATTGTTATATATATGATTTAAGAAAAAAATCAAATGAATATTGAAGGTATCTGATTTGATGAGTAATCTACAAAGAGAATGGCCAACATTGTCGTGTCCTAGCAACGATGGTGTAAACTTTTGGACACACGAGTGGGAGAAACATGGCACGTGCGCCGAATCTGAGCTTGACCAACATGATTATTTTGAAGCTGGTCTTAAACTCAAACAAAAGGCTAATCTCCTTCATGCACTTACCAATGCTGGTACAATAATATATATTCACTCCTTTGGAGCTTCAAATTTTTCTTAATTACCAATTATATATAATTAGATGTTTTTTTTTCTTTCTTATTAACTATTTTTCATGTTGTAGGGATTAAACCAGATGATAAGTTTTACGAAATAAAAGATATTGAGAAAACAATTAAAGAAGCAATTGGTTTTGCTCCGGGCATAGAATGTAACAAAGATTCGTCCCATAATAGCCAAATATATCAGATTTATCTATGCGTTGACACTTCAGCCTCTAAATTTATAAATTGTCCTGTTATGCCACATGGTCGATGCGATTCTAGGGTTCAATTTCCTAAATTCTAAGTTTTACAGCTTAAAATGGTTTATATATATGTGTTTATGAAACATTAATTGTTGTGATGTTTATGTATGGGTATTCTATTTAATGCAGAATAATTGGCAATTATACAAGGTCACGTGTGATTTTTTTAGTGTGATTTGAGGAGAATCATTAATGAAAAACTTCATAATGCTTTGAAATCTATTTCCTATGAATTCTATCTAATTCTATCTTAACTTGAGAAACCCACGATGGGGAGTGAGTTTGAATTGATTTTGAAAACGAAGATTTCGTGACTAATTATGTAGCACCAACAGAAGAGCTTGATAGTCTTTTTGATAACTTTGAGAGGGTTTTGCAGAGTAACAACAAAAAAATTCTTCATTAATGCACCAATTCGAGATCATGAAAAATTCAAAACGAACAACCGTAGTAGAGCCGTTGAGTATCTCAACGGACTTAAGATTAACCAAAACACTCTGAAGTTTTTTTTAGAAGATATACCGATTCTTAAGGTGCAGAGTGTGGTATGAAAACTTCACCGGAGTTAGATGTCTTAACATCCTTCCTACATCAACGGAAGTAGGTAATATTTTAAAAAACAATGGAAAGCATTTATCTCCATAATGCATTCATTGGTATTTGGCAATACTTTTCAAGTTGTTTTTTATAAAGGGGAAATTAGGCTGAGTGTCATTTTTTGAGAGTTAATTAAGTAAATAAATGGTGTTTTACATACGTGTGTGGGATTACTATCCTACCCTTAAACTCAATTTTTCAATTTTTCTTCTCTCTCGTCTTCTTCTTTCTTCTCTCTTCCTATTTCCTTCTTGTTTTTTATTTTTTCTCTCATTCCTTCTTTATCTCTTTTTTTTGTTTTCTTTTGTTAGATCTCACCAAAATTTGCAGTTAGTAGACAATTAATAATACGATATATTATTACCTTGTATAGTAGACTATTTATAAAATCACCAAATTTACAGTTAATAGGTGACTATTTTTAAGTAAACTATTAATTATTTATAGGTGACTATTTATAAACAAACAATTTTGACATTTGTAAATCTCATCAAAATAGTCTGATATTTTTAAACAGTTGTAAACCACTCAGCTGTATATATTTCTAAAATAGTCATCTATTTCAACCGTATAGGTTAAAGGGTTTAGGGTATATTGTATAGGTATAAGGTTTAAATTTTAGGTTTTAGGTTTTAGGGTTTAGGTTTGGGGTTTTGGGTTGGTTTATAAATAGTCACCTAATATTTTAAACATAGTAGACTATTAACCTGGTTACTGAACATGAATCACCATCAATTTTTCAAATCTGGTTTTTAAATAGTCACTTAAACGTTAAATAGTTGGTTTATAAATAGTCACCTGTAAATAATATATAGTTGGTTTAAAAATAGCCACCTATTAACTTTAAATTTGTTGGTTTATAAATAGTCTCCTATAAAAGGTAATAATATATTGTATAAACTTAGTCTAATGTATACTAAGCCTAATTTTCCCTTTTAAAAATAATATTCACCTATCTAGTTCAAAGTTGTTTGTTTATAAATAGTCACCTATAAATAACTAATAATTTACTTAAAAATAGTCACCTATTAACTGCAAATTTGGTGATTTTATAAATAGTCTACTATACAAGGTAATAATATATCGTATTATTAATAGTCTGCAAATTTTGGTGAGATCTAACAAAGAAAACAAAAAAAAGAGATAAAGAAGGAATGAGAGAAATAAATAAAAAACAAGAAGGAAATAGGAAGAGAGAAGAAGAAAGAGAAGAAGAGAGAGAAGAAAATTGAGGACAAGAGTGTCATTAAAAAAAATATTTGATATTTCCACAAATTAAATCAACACTTTATTATGAGAGCCAATTTTATGCCATATTATTAATATACACCTAAATCGCCCTTTTATAAATAGCTTCCCTGCAACTTTGGAAAACTATTTGTCGAAAGGTTTTTAAAATTTGTAAATGGGAACCAAAAACCACTTTTGGTGAGTTTTTGCTGCAGTTACATGATTTTTTTGTTGCAAAAATTACTATTTTAAAACAAAGTTTTAATAAAATCATTTTTTTGACAAAAAAACAAATCATTTTTATGTAGGAATAGTTTTTAATTATATTTTTACGGCCAAAAAATATATCTCAATATGTATAGAAATATGCAGTAATTTAAAAATGATTTAAAATTTGATATAAACCTATTTGATATAGAGAAATTCCTCAAAATAACATGAAAAATGTTTTTTGGACAGAAATAACATTACAAGTTTTTTTTCCTCAAATACCTTTAAAATGTTTTTTGGACAAAAATACCATAAACACAAAAATCTAATTTTAACACTTTAAAACTTTAAATTTTTCATTTGGGTTCGCTATATACTGTTTAGGGTATAGTATTGAAAGGGGTATGGTTTAGTTTTGAAGGTTTCATGTTAATTTTGAAAGTTTTAACTTAATTTTAAGTTTATGGTATTTTTGTCCAAAAAAACTTTTTTATGGTATTTAAGGAAAAAAAACTTCGGATGGTATTTTTGTCCAAAAAACTTTTTTCAAGGTATTTTCGGAAATTGCCATTTGATATAAATCTCCGATATGTTTAGAAATATGCAATAATCTATTGATTATATTAATGAAATTTTTTTATTTCTTTTGTGAATGAAAAATGAATATTGGTACAATATATTTGTAAATTTTGGACACATGAAATAAAAACTATAACTTATAGAATAAAAATATTTCACATGAAATATTTTAATATTAAAAACATATATTATAAGTAAAAATAAAAATATATATACTAAGAAACCAAAAACTAAAAAAAGACGTCATCAACTTTCCTTTAAACAAAAATCAACAACAAAAACCAAAATTTAAAAACCCAAAACTAAAATCTAAAAAACCTAAAAGCTAAAAACATTTCAAACAATCACCCATATTGGAAACTAACGTTAATTTTACCTCTTTTTATATTTTTCATTTTTACTAGAAAATCCGTATGAGGTGAAATCAAATGTTGCCGACCTTCGGTCTATGAGAGGCTTAATGTTTTCATCCATTGATGATTATGTCCGGAATATTTCTGGTAAGCGATGATATGGACTTTATACATACTCTTTGTGAGATTCAACGCGAAAAAGTTATAGTAATGGTTGGTGTAAGCGCTAAAATGCCAAAAGAAAAGATTAAATATCTTCATGTTCTTTTTTCTTATCGCATATGAACCACATGAAATTTGAAAGCTAGAAGACCAAGTTTATAACTGTAATAAAAAATCGAAGAGTTAGATGATTCGAGTTTAAATTGTTGTTTAGTCTGATGTTTAAATTGTATGTATGTTTAATAAAAAAACTTGTTTTAAAATTGTTATGAAAGTTAAGAATAAGATTATTCTTATAGATTTTGTTTGGCTAATAATAAATTACAGATTTACCTTTAATGAAATTTTTTCATCATGTTCAAAATCAATGGCATGAAATATAATTAAGTGAGTTTTTTTGGAAAAATTCAAAAGAATACTTCAAAAATAATAATATAGATATTTGAAATTTTATTTTGGAAGTATAAACACAAGTAACGTCACATGTGTTTGAACATAAGTCACGTTTCTTTTTGGTCATGTCATATTTCTTTTTCTAACTTTCATTTTGTGAACGACACTTCAAAAAAAAAAAAAAAGTAACTTCGCAAATAATGTTTAAGAGATTATTATGCTAAACTTAGCAACCTAAACTTTGGTATTGCGAATTTGAAAACGCAGTAAGTAGTTATAAAAGTGACTAAGATAGAAACTGCTATGTTGTCAAAAAAAAAGATAGAAACTGCTCATGAGGACATGGTCCATGATTGATGTGCAAATGGTCATGAGAAAAATGTGTTATCTTAGACCAAATTCCATTACATCATTGAGGTTTGTGTAATAATATTTCACATGATCTAGTTTTGAAGCAAACCCAGTTTGACACACAATGATGGTTTACTTCGCTTGGTAGAAGAAGTGGTAAAATGATTGTAAAATGATATAAATTCTTAAATAATACTATTTATATATATCTAAAATTTATACACAACTAAAATATGATTCGTCAATAGGCAGGTTTATAAATTAATTACGCATCTAAAATAAACAAAAATATTATTTAACAACATCTAAAATATAGTTTACAAAATATTAATTTACAAAAATAACTGTTTATAGAATATTAATTTATAAAATATCATAGGGAAAATCGCCTTTTAATTCCCCAACTTTCAAATTAAAGCTGCTTAATGTCTCAACTCTCGTTTACGCCATTTAATTCCCGACCTTTTACGCGCGAAATATTTAATCACATATTAACGTTGACTAAGCCATTTTAGACACGTAAAAAGTCAACGGTTAACTCAACGTTAATTGCCGTTAAATGCAAAACGACCGTGTTTTACTGTTTTGTTAAAATTAAAACAAATGTCTCAAAACGACGTCGTTTTGACTCTAAAAAATCCCCAAATTCATTAAACCTATATCCCTAACTTCAGAAATTAAGCTTCTCTGTGTATGATCCTCCACCTTCCATTGTTTCTCACACGAAGAGCAAAAAACAGCAACAACATAAATCAAAGAGCAAAGAAAACTTGAAGAAGAAAGGAAAGGAAGGTTCAAAGGGAAGCAGCAATTCATCATCATCGTCATCACGTGGTAGCAAAGACAAGAAGTCTTCTTCTTCCTCATCTTCTCGCAGCAAACACAGTGGTGATAAGTTTGGATGGTCTACGCAAATGCCTATTGTAGCCGCATCTTCATGAATTGCCTGTGGCATGACCAAAGGCACGATGTGCTTACTCTCTCTTGTTTATATATATAAATAAAAAAAGTTTTTTATGTGAAAACTTTTGCTTGATTTTTTGTAAAAAAATGAGTTTTGTTATTCTTTTCAAGTTGATTTTGTTGGTACACGACTAGTAGTTTGTGAAACTTTTCGTTGGAATTGTTACTTGTTTTGATACATTTTGTGTTATTTGACATCAATCTAAACTATAAACTATGTTGAGAACAAACCCACGGGTTAGATTATCGTCCATAGTTTACTTATAAAAGTTAATATAAAAAACAAAAAAAAGGAAAAAGTGGCCTATACAAGAATCGAACCTGTGACTTTGAAGTTAAAATTATATATATATTGTATTTTTGTATTCGTCTTCTTCTTCTCCATTGAAGTTGATAGCAATCGAAGAAAAAAAACCCTAATAATCCGCCATTATTCAATTTGCATAAAATTGGGTTTGTTCCGGACTGTGTATAGAAGAGAAGACGAAAACAGTTAGAATGGAGTGCATAGTACAAGGAATCACTGAGACACAGGTTCGTTTTTCAAACAAAAGATGTTCGAATTCATGAAAAAATTAGGGATATAGGTTTAATGAATTTGGGGATTTTTTAGAGTCAAAACGACGTCGTTTTGAGACATCTATTATATAATAGCACAATACTCTCTCAATCTAAGGCATCCACATCATCAACATAAATAATTAAAATAATTCAATTAAAAATCATTTAATAAAACTCATTTAATATTTATAAAAGTCATTCAATATTAATAAAACTAAAATAAAAAACATTCAATATAATATTTAACACTAATAAAAACATGTATATCAACTTTCTAAAATGAAAATATATAAGAAAATTCTCTGTTACACTAATTCTTTTTGGAATATATTACATATGTCCCATTATCTAAAATTTTCTATCTAAAAGCACAAAATTTAAAAGTTATAAATGATGTTTAACATTTATTCAAAACAATTAAAAATTAAGACTACATAATATTAGTGGTCATACTATAGTTAATAAATAAAAAATACCCATAGAAACTTGTGAAAATCAAATAAAATAGAACAAATCAAAAGATCTAAAACATTTAACAAAATGGGTACAAAATGGGTGAGAGAGAGTATAGTTTAAAAATAAATAAATATAAATTTATAAAAGTTTAAATAACTATAATTTGGGAATAAAAAAACTTCATATATATACATACTTTCTAAAACTAAATGTTAGTACCAAATATATGAAATAAAATTAAAATATTTAAGGAGAAAACAAAACATCATATAAAATCAACAATTACATATACAAATAATTCAATAACGTTATATATAGAGAATACAAAACAAAATATGATCCAAATTAATTGACGGGTTAAGATTTCCACGTAAAACCAAAGTAAACAACATACGTTTGAGAATAAACTAAAACATCCAAACAGAAGTTGTTCGTAAACAAAATCATTTTCATTAGTTTAGTAAAATAAAAAATAGATGGAAAATATCTAAAGTTAAACCATATATTTATTACAAAAACAAAAAACTTCATAAAACAAACCAAAACATCCGTAAATTCAAAAAATTATTTAAAATAACTATAATAATTAGCGAATATTCCGCGCAACGCGCGGGTTCTTTCCTAGTTTGTTTTAATTTTAACAAAACAGTAAAACACGGTCGTTTTGCATTTAACGACAATTAACGTTGAGTTAACCGTTGACTTTTTACGGGTCTAAAATGGCTTAGTCAACGTTAATATGTGATTAAATATTTCGCGCCTAAAAGGTCGGGAATTAAATGGCGTAAACGAGAGTTGAGGCATTAAGCGGCTTTAATTTGAAAGTTGGGGAATTAAAAGGCGATTTTCCCAAATATCATATCATATATATTCAACTTGTAGGTCCTCGTGACACGTGGAGATTTGAGAAACGGTTTGGAGAGACGAAACAAATGCAATGTGTGTGTGAGATTTGGTAAGCATGTTTCATGTTTGGCCTTTCTTATTGCATAATCTCTGCCTCAATACTTGCAACTTCCCCATCTCTTATTTAATTACGCATCTCCCTTCTCTATTAATGCAAGTCTTTTTTCAATGTTTATTATAATCTCTATATCAAAGAGTTAACCAAATAATATGAAAAGATTTGTAATTATTACACTAGACAACCAATAACAACCACTCTAATGTTTGGTAATTAACGATAAACACAAGGATAATGACTTGGATCTTGGTTTGTTTGCTTTTGTCCTCCTAGCTATAAAATCAAACTTTTTTTGGCTTTCATTAACACCACCTTCTGAAGATTCACACAGTCCCAACACCGAGAAAATCGAAAAAGTTAGGTTGCTTCTTAGCATTTTCGACCACTTCTTCATCTACCACATCCATCCCCATCCATTTCTTTGCCTCATTTGATTCCGATTTCGCCGAGTCAATGTACGATAAATTGTATAATTTTTCCTTTGTGACACCACCGAGCATCATTTGGTTGCCAAACATATTCACAACCATAGGAGCTTCATTGCTCTCGTAACCTTATAAACACATTATAAATACACCCAAAAAAATTACAATCAATTTAAATAACAAATTATAAACCATAAGATAAGTGAGAGAGAGATCAAAAGGAAAAAATATAGACTACCTCGAAAGCAATGTAAAGGCAAGACAAGCTGGTTATGGTCACTTGAGATAGTGTTATTACTACTATTAACCATGTGATGATGAGTCAAATCAAACTCATGAGGGAAAGGCTGAGAGAAGTAATGATTAGTAGTTGCTGAGATTAAAGAGTGATCATAATTATTATCATTAGGGTTAAGGTTTTGATGATGATGAGGTTTAAGAAGTGGATTAGTAATCAAAAGCTTTCTTCTACGGTAAGCAGAAGAGTGTTCTCTATACTTACGAGCCATGATAACATGCCAATGATTCTTAACAGAATTATCAGTCCTACCAGGGAATAACCTAGCTATCATTGCCCATTTGTTACCATATAGTCTATGTGCTTGCATTAGCCTCTCTTCTTCTTCCTCTGTGAATGCTCTTCTGTTTATCCTTGGATCTAATTGGTTAAACCATCTTAGCCTACAACTCTTCCCTTTTAAACCAAACCAAACAAAAAAAAACACTTAATTAAGCTATAACATCTTTCACTTTCTTGATTATGACCAAGATTTGACCGACAAGACCAAGAAACAAAATATTTAAAGAATATATATAACCAAGATGTGTGAAACATATTTGTGTTTTTTATGAGATTTTGAAGAAAATGTGTGAAAAATGTATAACCAAGATGTGTGAACAAAATATTGAAAAATATAAAACCAAAATGTGATAATAAATAATAAATAGTTTACCGGATCTTCCTTGGAGTTTTTCAGCTATGAGATTCCAATTTTGTGGGCCATAAATGGAGACAAGCTCTCTAAGCTTAACATCTTCTGCTGGTCTCCAATGTCCTCTTCCCAATATAGAAGGTTTTGAAGAAGAAGAAGACCAAGACTGTTCACTCTCTGTCGTTGTCTCCTTCTTGTTATTATTATTATTATTATTATTACCACCACTCTCGCTGTTACTATAATTAGGGTTTAGATTGTTATTACTCTCTTCTTCTTGGTTATTATTATCTTCAATAGGATTCTTCAAGATGTTAAACTCATGATGATGGCTTGTGTTGTAGTGACGATGATGAATGTTGATGTCGTTGAAAGGAAAGTCCCAAGAAGAAGCTTCTCTCCTCGCGGCGGCGATCTCATCCATCCACCGTTGATTTTCCGACATAAACATTGAGAGATGAAAAAGATAAGTGTTATTTGAGAGAGATGTGACGTCAACTTTGTAAGACTATTATTACTATCGGACAAGGAGAAAGAAAGACTATGTGGTGCATTTGCGTATTTATATATATACACATACATTAAATGTGTGACATAAATTATGATATTTTTAAAAATGTAATAATCTATACTATAAAAGTTATTCCAATGACGTCATATTGGTTTTAAATTTTAAATCGAGTTCATTTAATTTCTAGCATGAATGTCATATTTCACCGAAAAAACTATTTTGTTGTTTAAAAAAAATTCATTTATAAGAAACAAAATAAAAAACAAAACAAATATATATATATATATATATAATTATAAGGTTTAGCTCATTTATTTAATTTTTTGATAAAAGCTAATTTATATAAAGAAAATTAAAATACTTAAAGGTAAAAATACTTAATGATATTTTACTTTTTAAATTTAATTTAATAAAAATATCAATATAATCATAAAAATTATAAGTATACCAGCTTTAAAATTTTAGTTAGTTTTAATGTTATAACAAATAAGAGAAAAACATAAACTAATTAATCTCCGAAAAATGAAAGCAAGAATTATTTAAATTATAAATAAATTAATTTAAATTACTTATAAAAATCTACTATAAAGTTTCCTATTGACAATCTTCGTGAAATATATCCCTTCAATAAAAATAATTGTAAATATATTATATTCTAACTATACACAAATCAATATATTCCTCATGAATATAAAAAGCATATACAAAATTGGAACATAAATTTATATTCATTTTTTACAAAAAATTATATTTAAAAACTACAACATAAAAATAAATTAGTATTATTCCCTAGTAATAATAATAAGAGAAATTCACAAAACTACACCCTTTCAATCATCCTTTCACAAAACTACACCTAATTCAATATTTTCACAAAACTACACCCTTTCAAAATTTTAAAAGCTTGATTTACTCTTTAAAAAATTACCAAAATTATTTTTTTTTCATTTGGGTTCGCTAATTAGTGTTTAGGGTATAGTATTAAGGAGGTAGGATTGTGTGGGTAGGGTTTATTTGGATTTAATTTTGAGTGTTTAGGTGTAGTTTTATGAAGTAATTTTAAAATGGTGTAGTTTTGTGAAATGTAATTCAAATGGTGTAGTTTTGTGATTCTCCCTAATAATAATAGAATATCTTTTGTATATAATATTGGTGTGTGTTACGTATGGCTTTAGGTATGTGCGTGTATGTACATGTCGCGACCGTGTTTTTGTGACGACTGTTAAAAAAAGAAGAAGGTTATGGACCGTTGTCACGGACTGATTCAAATCGGTATATAGTTATTTGTATTTTTATAACATTAATTATACAATTACATATCACTGCAATAAGTCAGGTTGTATGTATTATCGATATTCGATTTTGCTGTGTGGACCTATTTGCATATCGAAGGGCTAGAATATAAAATTTTATTAGATTTCACATAATTGTGATTGGTATATAACTATGTTTAAATAATCAAGATATTTGCTTTTATAAAATGTTATATATTATTAAGGGTTAAGCAAAAAAAAGAGACAACTTCAATAGACGAGATATTTTTACAATTTCAAAAACATCAAATGTAATTGATGAAACCACAGTTAAATATCCATATTTAACATATCATGAGATTATTTTGAATTTATTTTTATGCGCTTATAACCGAAAAACTTAGTAAATATTTTAACATTTTCATTTCAATAGATTTTAACATAAAATTACAAACACTCAAGACTCAACCATAGATGATTATAAATTTATATCATTCAAAGAACAAAAATAGATAAGGCCATATAAGAATGAACAGTAAAAAAAGTAAAGTAAAAAAAATCTGTAAACTGTTAAGTAAGACCTTTTCTTATTTGACCAGAAACCACAAAATTTGGCAGACGTAACCATTAATTATTAATATCAGTTTCCAAAAGTGTCGCAGAGGCTGTACGATTCTCTGCACAAATATTAACCGAACCGCACCACGTACTTTATTTTAATCGGTCATACATAACACTTTAGAAATACATATATTTTATCACATAAATTCAAATATTTGATTTTTAAAAGCCTAGAGTAATTATGTAAAAGTTACCATGTTTAGTGTTACATAATATTTGTGATTATTCATGAATCATAGGATCCATTTCAATTCAAAGGAGAAGTCTTTTCTCAAGAACTGTATATGAGTCCCCATCGTCCGATTTTGGCGTGTGATGTCGCACAAACACCACGTGTATTTTCCTTCGTTGTACTACACTGCACACACATACACACAAGAACGAACAATCACAATAATTTTATTAAAAACATCCCTAACATTTTTTTAACAGAATATTCTTTTGGATTTGGCTTTGGTTTTGAGAAAATGATTAAATACTATAAGACTAAACACAAAATCAATCCGGTTTTGGATTTTATGTGTTTTGAGCCATGTACTAATCTATTACCTTATTCATTTGTGTAATTTTTTTTTTTAATTTCATTATTTATATACCATGGGAGATTTTTTACATTAATTTGAATATCTCTTTTTTTGTCGACAACTTAAGATCTTTCTTCGAGAATATAAGATATTATTTTCTTTAAAATACAAAGGCGTTAACTACGTACCACTCTTTACTATACTAAAAATAATATAAAAGGGTATCCATAAATCTTGTGGGAGTTGGAGCTATAGTAATTAACAAATACTCCCTCTGCTTATGAAGTTTGTTTTAAAATATAAGATATTTTCAAGTTTCAATGCAAAATTATAAAGGATTTTAATTGTTTGTTTATCATTTATATTTATTCTCTATTTGTGATTGGTTGAATTGCGTAACATTAATTGTATATTAAAATATGAGGATTTTATCTAAAACATCTTATATTTAAAAAAAACAGAGGGAGTATGTGTGTAACTAACTCGGTTTAAAAATGTCGAATATGTGTTTTAAAAAGAGCTTTAATTATGTTAATTTTGTCTTGGTACGTAGAGGATATTGTTGTGGTAGTAAATGCAATATGGTGGTGATTAACAAAAGAGGAGAAAGAAGCTAACAAATTATAAAGTGACGAAACAGAAAGTAAGAAGAAAGTGTGAGAGAGAGAGAGAGTAATGAAAGGAAGTGGAGAGACAGAGAGGATAAAATGGTGGGAACAGATCACGAAGACACACACACACAAACTCATACTGTTTTTGGAGTTTCCAAAAAGAGATGACGTGAAAGGTAACCAAACAGTAACTAAAAGTCTCTATTTTCAAAGTTTTAATGAATGACACATCTTATCTCTTAATTTAATCTCATCTTAGCCTTATACATATACATATATAGCCCTCTTTGCCCCTATGAATCTCTCTCTCTCTCTCTTCTATTCTCTCACATCCACCGATAAAGTTTTGTCTTAAATTCTACCTTCTTTCTTAACCTCATTGGTAGTTTTTTTTGTTAACCGGTCTTTCAACATAATCATTTATGACTTCTTGTAGTATTTTTTTTAGGGTTTTTATGTATATAATATAATGATTATTTTAGACCAAAAAGTTTAGTCACTATCTAACCTTTAATGTGTGTTTTAAACGTTGCATTGTGAAAAAATATTCGGTGAATAGTGTTTAATATTTTTGGTCATGGATCGGTTATTAAATAATTTTATTTTATATGAAGGTGGGGTACGATTCAACATTTAGATCCATGCCTATAAAATAAGGCCCCTGCTGAATTTGGTACGAAAATTATCTGTGCATGAATATAAAATTATATGGAAGGACAATAATGAAGAAAAAATTGAGGTTGAAATGAAATAAAATATTATTTATTTATTTATTTATAAATGAATAAAATACGAAAGAATGTGACAAGTAGTGGGGCTTAAGGGAGCAGCACAAGACAAAGGCTAATCCATGAGATTCTGTTAGGTTTGTTCCCTTGACATGCAGAACCAGATTTCACATTGCTCTATTTACTCATAATAACCCTACCAATTTATTATATACCACACCCAATTCACGGGTTCATCTATATTTGTCTTGAATTTGACTTATGATTTAGAGGTTTTTAGTTGCAAGACAAATGGGTGTTTATGAGAGTGTGTTAGAAATTTATCTAAGCGAAAATTTTATATAAATAAAAATTGACTAATTTGTATATCTAGTTAATTAGTACATAAATATCCAATTTTATATCATATTGTTAAGAGGAATTCACAAAACTACGCTATTTCTTTCTCCCCTTTACAAAACTCTACTTAATTCAATTTAATTATATATTTACACTTTTTCAAAAATTTTAAAACTTGATTTACCCTTTAAAAAATTATCAAAATTAAAATATTTTCATTTGGGTTCGCTAATTAGTGTTAATGGTATAGTATTAAGGGGTAGAATTGTGTGGATAGGGTTTATTTGGATTTATTTTTTAATGTTTAAGTGTAGTTTTGTGAAGTCATTTTGAAATGGTGTAGTTTTGTAATTATCCCGATTGTTAATTACTAAATTAAACCTCATCGACTATGGTTCGCCCTTATAAATAGTAGTTACCGTTAACCAAGCCATCAAATAAATTTTCACTAACCTAACCTATTAATTAACTTTGACCACCGGTTAGATAATAATGACAAGAATTAAATTACAATGCAATCTCTAGTAACGTACGTACATATTAGTCTTATATATATAGTGGCATAATAGTTATGGTGAATTTGGTAGTGCCATGGGGGAGATTTCATGCTGCGTTTTTAACCTAAGTCCGTTAAGTGTGTCTCAATTAAAGGAATACGAAAAAGGACAAAAAAGTACTCTTTAATTACATGATAATATTTGTTAAAAAAATGTATTTGAAAAGTAGTAATAGAAAATGGGTGTGTAAGTATGGGTAAAGATTGTCAGAAACCTAATGCAAAGACCCACTTCTTATTGTTTCAAGGACACTTACCTGCCACTCCTTCACATGCTTTAATGCTCTCTTCTTATTTATAATCTATTCAACGTAACGAAACATAATCTAACACGACTTGGCTCATACATAACGATCGCATTATCATATGTCTCTATATATAACAATAAATACACATTTCCATTAGTTACTTTAAATATGTCACAATGTACATATAGTTTTTATCAAGCTCACACAAAAATATCAAATACAAAATAATTATGATTACTAACGAACGTAATTATAGTATATATAACGACTAGGCTCATATATAACGATTTCATTTATCATGTCTATAGACTATAATAATAAATAAAAACATCGATACCCATCTAACCAACAAATAAAAATACATGCCCATTAGTTAATTTAAATACGTGACAATGTGCATATAGTTTTTTTATCTAGCTCACACAAAATAACAACTTTAAAGAGGTCCTCATGAGTGAGATTAAGGATGAAGAAGTCAAAAAGGCAGTTTTCTCTATCAACCCAGATAAAGCACCAGGACCAGATGGAATGACAGCATTGTTCTTTCAGAAATTTTGGCATATTGTAGGAGAGGATGTAGTCAAGATGGTTAGGCATTTCTTCATCACGGGTGAGCTCGATGATAGGATAAACGAAGTTAACATTTGCCTCATCCCGAAAACGGAGAGACCAAAGGAGATGAAGGAATTTAGACCAATTAGTCTATGTAATGTGGGGTATAAGATTATTTCTAAGGTGATGTGTCAAAGGTTACGACCCATTCTACCAGGATTAATCTCGGAGACACAATCCGCCTTTGTGGCTGGGAGGTCTATAACGGATAACGTGTTAATTGCTCAGGAGGCTTTTCATGCCTTAAATACAAAACCTAGCTGCAAAGACTACTTTATGGCGGTCAAGACTGATATGAGTAAGGCGTATGATAGGGTCGAATGGAGCTTCCTTGAGACTCTTCTGCGTCGAATGGGGTTCGCTGAATCATGGATCGCCCGGGTGATGACCTGTGTGAACTCAGTTACATATAGTGTACTATTGAACGGGAGTCCAAGAGGTCGTATTTTGCCCTCGAGAGGGCTTAGACAAGGAGATCCACTATCGCCCTACCTGTTTATCCTCTGCACAGAAGTGTTGATCTCACAGATAAGGCGAGCTGAGGAGGATAGGAGTTTAACAGGGATTAAAGTGGCATACAGGAGTCCCCCGGTCTCTCACCTCCTGTTTGCGGACGACAGTTTGTTCCTATGCAGAGCAGATGGGAATCAATGCAGGACCCTCAAACAAATACTAGTCTCATACGAAATGGTGTCAGGCCAAAGTGTCAACTTTGAAAAGTCTGCAATTACATTTGGCAAAAATATAGGCCAGGAGGCAAGGAGAGAGATAAAGGACATTCTGGGAATCAGATCGGAAGGAGGTTCTGGGAAATATCTAGGTATCCCGGAACAGCTACAAGGGTCGAAGCAACAAATCTTCGCATATGTGCGCGATAGATTACACCAAAGGATTAATGGGTGGAATGCAAAGTTCCTGACTAAGGGAGGAAAAGAGATAATGATTAAATCGGTTGCCCAGGCCATACCGACCTATGTCATGTCGTGCTTCCTGCTACCAAAGCGATTATGTGACCAGTTAACAAGTGCCGTGGCAGATTTCTGGTGGAAAACGAACGACAAATCCAAAGGAATCCATTGGATGTCTTGGAAGAAGATGTGTATCCCAAAAGAGGATGGTGGAGTAGGCTTTAAGTCATTTACTGATTTTAACAAAGCCCTCCTCGCCAAACAGTTATGGCGACTTCATCGATTTCCCAATTCATTAGCGGCACGGGTCCTCAAAGGACGGTATTTCGAAACGTACACCCCTTTCAGGCAAGGAAACCATGTAGACCATCCTACGGTTGGAGGAGTATCTGGTCGGCTCGGGATCTTCTCAACGCGGGAGTAAGAAGGACCATTAGCTCAGGGGATCAATCAAGAGTATGGCAAGATAAATGGCTACCGGATAGGCATCCTCGCCCAGCTACTGGCGCGGGGTCATACTATTATCCAGACCTGAGGGTCTCGGACCTGAGGGTAAACGGACGACTAGGGTGGAATATCCCTCTACTGCGACAAATGGTGTGTCAAAAGGACATCCCCTTAATCTTGAGCATTGTTCCCCCGACACGTGGGCGGGAGGATAGCTTCTGTTGGCACTATACAAAGTCTGGAAACTACACAGTAAAATCAGGATACCAGGTTCTGTACTTAAATAAAAATGATGAGGAGATTCAAGCCCTCTTACAGGAACCATCATTCACAGCTTTAAAAAAGTTTGTTTGGAAATTAAAGTCTCCAAATAAACTCAAACATTTCCTCTGGCAAGCTTTGGCCGGGAACCTCCCGGTTAAGGAACGATTAGTTTACCGACATATGGAGAGGGAGGCAGAGTGTCCTCGGTGTGGACAAGATGAGACCATCAATCATATGTTGTTTAAGTGCCCACCAGCAGTTCATATATGGGCACTTGCGGGAGTTCCATCTGGACACAATCGATTCCCAACTGATAGTTTGGGAGCTAACCTGGACTTTCTTTTCTCCCGATGGAGGAATCCGAACGCGAAAATCCCGGCCTTCCCATGGGTGGCATGGTATATTTGGAAGGCACGAAATGACAAATTATTCAGGAACATCGACCGGGATCCGATGGACACCAAGGATTTAGCATTAGGAGAGTCCGAGGCGTGGTGTACGGCACAAGAACTTAGAGCTGCTCAGATGCCAGGGACAGTGACCGAGGGGGTGGAAACACGGAGCGCGACACAGGCTGCAGATGGGGAATTAAGTTGTTTCACAGATGGTTCATGGAAAGAAGGTGATGCAACTAGCGGAGTGGGGTGGGTCCTCCAACGGGAAGACAGACGAACTGAGCTCGTCGGACTTAAAGGGTGCGCCAGGAGTTTATCTCCACTTCATGCGGAATTACATGGGCTCTTATTTGCCATGGAGTGTTTGCATAGGTTCACGACCGGTTGTCACATCTTCTACACGGACTGCAGTGACCTCCTGAAGATGGTCGCAACACCACAGGATTGGCCTACATTTACGTCCGAGTTAGATACGCTACGAGATCTGCAAGAGTTCTTTCCAGGCTTCTCACTTCGGTTTGCAGCAAGGGACATGAAGAAGAAAGCGGATTTACTTGCACGGAGTGCACGTGGCAGGAAGGAGGTCTTCCATTTTACTGGTCCATTGCTCCCTAATTGGTTTTCTAATACGTGTAATGTATTCGAAAGACAATAGAGTCAATGTACTAACGTGAAAAAAAAAAAAAAAAAAACAACTTTAAAGAGGCATTTATAGCATTTTGGTTTGATTAAAGAGTATATTACGATCATAAGCACTTTTTTCATATACACTTTCAAAATAAGATACTTACACCTTAAGGTGCACTTTCTAAGGTTGAAAAGACTAATTTACCCTCTAACTAAGTAAACATAAAAGCTAACTAATTCATTGGTTTTTAAATTTGACAAAATATTTTAAAATTTTGAATTTCAAAATTTCAAAAACAAATAATAATTTTTAATATTTACTAGAGAACTCTATTTACTAAAAAACTCTATTTACTACATTAGCCATATGGTAGTATCTCATACCCTTTCTTCTTTGTTTCTTCTTCTTCCCCAGAAAATCTCCAAGACATAATAAAGATTGATTCAAATCCCTAAAAATTATTGCTCACAACCTATTTGTGGTCGTTGAATTTCACAGATGGGTAAAAGCGAATGGCTAAGATGGAACCCTTTCAGCAACAAATCTTCTTCTTCTTCAAGGCATCAACAACAACAACAACAACCTCCCGTAGAATTCCTCTGTCCAATTTCAAAATCGATTTGAAAAATCCCATTCATACAACCAATTTGTTTCTGCAGATCTGTATTATCATCTGTTAATGAATGCAGAAGCTGATAAAGGCGTCGTTGAGCTCGGATCGTCGGAGCTGATAAGCCAAAACTCAGATCTGATGGATAAAGTGAAGAATCTCTTCAATTTCGACGGCGACAACGGCGGCGAAGCTTGTTCGTGGGGTTTTAATCTGAACCCAGAGAAAGTTGGCAGATGGCTGAGTTTTACAATAATAAGGTGTTAATAATCAATCTCTTATGCTTTCATATGTTCCTAATGAAGCTAAATTCCTAGCCAAAAGTATAAAAGATGGATATAAAATCAAATTGTTTAAGAACTATTGTAAATCGATAAGGAATAAGAAGTTTGGAAAGAAGTTTGGATTGTAGTTTGATGCTATGTGGACCTTGTTAATTTTATGATTGATGGTTTTGTTTGAAATTGATGTTCTATGGTTCTTCTTTAGGTTCTGGTAGAGTATCGTAACAAAGACGAGCTGGAGAAAGCTTCTCTCTTTCAACGAACTTATGGACATTGTGGATACATCACAATTGTGGATACATCACAATTTCAGTCCACACAACGTCATACTAGTGGACATCGTAAAACACATGGCATGGACATTTGTCCCAATCGAGAAGGTCTATCCACAATACGACACAATTGTGGAGACCGTAAAATACAAGCCGTGGACAGTTGTGTAGTTGATATCAAGTATGATGATTTGTTGTTTTTCGTGGATGCATCCATGTGGATGTGGTTTGGATACTATGTAGATCATGATTTAGATATGTACAAGGTTTAGGATCAATTATAAAAGTCTTGATAATGAATGTTTGAAATTGGTCAACTGTTTTTGGAGATCCGACAATGAGATAACTCTTGAATTTTTTGTTAATGTTGAATGAGAATTTGTCTACCAAAAGTGTTCGTCAATATATGTCTATGTCAATGAGATGTGGACGGTGTTTGGTGGACAGTCAATGAGGTTCTGTTTGACTGAGTTCGGTCATTTCTCGGATTTGTCTGGCTCAGATTTATTAGAAAATTATGATCCAACATGGATGCCAAAGGAGACGAAAACATGTGATTCTAAATAGTCTTCTTCATGAACGATTACTCGTGCACGTTTTTTGTGGACGTTGTGGATACATAACATTTCCAGTCCACACAACGTCATACTTGTGGACATCGTAAAACACACGGCATGGACAATTGTCTCAATCGTTAATCTAAAACAATAAATCATGATAGATATTAAAGTTCCCAAACACTAATCTCTAAAACTCAAAACCCTAAACGTAAACACTAAACTTTAAACTTAATTCGAAAATTAGTACGCAAGAAATAAGTCCATAAGAACGTATCCATCTAAAAAACAATAAGTTTATAGGTCTATCCAAACTCGTCCACAACTTCACATCCACGTGCTTGTCAATATATATGTCCACATGAACAACATTGATTATTTTAGCTCTCGTCATCCATATGGATATGTCCATTTATTTTGATTTATAAGTAGAATTTATGGATCAAATTATTCATGTCCACAAGATATGGTCAATATTTTTCTAAAGTATATCAATATGGATGTCAAAATATAAAACTTTTAAAATTATAATCAGAAAAACTAACAAAATTATTTTTTGTAAACTCTAGATTAAAATAAATACCAAATAAAAGATAGATAAAGAAAGAGAAAAAAATAATACTCATCATTAAGGTGTAGTTAAAAAGTAATTGGAGGGAAAATGGAAAACTCTTTTACCCAACTCAACTTCAACGTTTCAATCTAATGTCTTCTCATGTTTTTGAATTTTTTTAAAATTAATTATCTGAAAGTAATTAAATACAAGCCGTTGGATTAAAATAAATTCAATTTGGTGGACGACTTGATGATTGCCAACTCATCGCTTGAGAATGTAATCTATTCACCAGCGGTTAACAAACTGACACATAATAAATGCAACCTAACCTGTTTAGTTGAGATCGAATTGGAGGGAACCTAATCATGTTTTTGCCTCCACAAATGACAAAGGCAATAACGTCCACAATTTACACAAAAAACTACAAAAGTGCACCTTTTTTTCTAAGTGCTTATTGTTGAAAGATATCATAGCCTAAGTGCTTATTTCTTAAATCACTCTTGATTAAAACGTTAGTGACATAACAACTTATGATCACTAACAAACGTACGTAAAGAATATTTACCCTAAAACCAAAATAGAAAGCAAAACAACTTGAAAAAGGTTACTTTAAGTAAGATTTTTTTTAAAAAAAAGTGAAAGCAAAAAAAGAGACAAAACAATAGTGTTAATGATGTGTGTTACAGCTCGCAAATAAGTAAGCTGAATCTTAGGCAGAGATATAATACAGATCCAAATCGAGAGAGAGTAGTGATAGCCTAATAGGCAATGGTTAGGTCTAGTTTTATAGCTAACCTGACCTGACCTTCTGATTTAGCCAGAAGTTTATGGATGATTCAGTATATTTTTTGAAGGACAGATGATGCTACAGCATCTATGACATTAAGGGTTTTTTTATAACTTTTATTAATAAAGTAAATCACATCAGATCTTAGTCATGGTATTATGACTAATTTAATGTCTATTTTTTTGTTGTAAAATATAATAATTAAATGCAGCAATGCTCATGATGGACCTAAATAACCTATTTTTTAATATAATAAAAGGTACCTATAATAATGTATAAATTAAACAAGACAAAAGTAATGTTCAAAGTTCAAAAGTCAAAGTCAGACTCAGATTTGTCCAATTGGTACTATATATAAGATGTGACGTGTTTGGTAAACTGTTATTAAATATAGGGTTTAAATAATTGATTATCTTCATCTAACATTTTTTTTTTTTGAAATGCAATAGTTGTTAACAAAATTGAGAATCTTGAATATTCATAATGTAGATGTAGACTTATCATATGATTATTCGATTCACAAATTTTGGAAATGAACTATCAGCAATGATTTTTGTAATGTACACAAAAATGTAAGAACAATGATTTTATCGTACATGTCTGGAGACATTCATCCCTTTAGGAAATTTTTTTCATTGTTTTCACAAACACTATTATTTTTTTAAAATTTTTTTTGGTTACATGAAAAAAAGCAATCACAAAACTATTAGCTGATGGCGAATACTGCACTACACTATTGGTGACCACTATATTATACAATCTCAATTATATACATTTATACATAATATATGGTTTCGTTGTATTGGGAACATGCATATATGTAAACGAACTATTCACAAGTCATAACTGTCCATGGCATACACATCATACATAATAATAACTTCTCTCATGAGGAAAGTCTATATATATATTATCTCATCAAATATTGATTCATCATTTCCACTTTCTTTGTATTTTTTCTTCAAGTTAAAATTTATTTAAAAACTTTTCTTAGGAGTTAATTACTACAAGAAATAATATGCATTTATCCGTTATGCCATTTTGTATTTGACTATTTGAGGATAAGTGGTCTTGTTGTACTTTCTTATTAATGGGCTTTGGCCCAAATAAGTTATGGGCTTTGAATCTTTATGTGAACAAAACTCAGATATTTGCAATTTGCAAGTAAACACTATTGTAATTTTCTACTTATTAATATTATAAATAATTTGTTATTAAAGTCCAAGACCGAAAAATCCGACCGTTATAGATCCTTACCATTTAAGTTTCTGAGGGAAACATAACGATTCCGGAAAATCATCAAAACCAAATCCAACACTTTCTTTAAATTTTTATTAAATTACTTAAAATTAATCTCAAGAAAAATATACAAAAATGGGAAGAGAACAATCTGAGCAGAAAGAAGATCCACAAGGATCATCGGATCTGTTGCAGAGCTTGAGATCCAAAGCGACGGAGCTTCTTCTCCGTGAAGAATGGGAAGAGTCTATACACGTTTACACCAAGTTCATCGATCTATCCAAGATCCAAATCTCCAACCTTTGTGGATCCGACCCGGACCCAGATTCGGATCCGGTTCCTAAGCACCTGAAATCGCTCTGCTTGGCTCTCTGCAATCGAGCTGAGTCGAGAGCAAAGCTTCGAGCTTTCACTGAAGCCCTGCGAGATTGCGATGAAGCGCTTGAAATCGAAAGAACCCATTTCAAGACTCTTCTTTGTAAAGGTAAAGTTTTGCTGGGCTTGAGCAAATACTCGTTGGCTTTGGAATGCTTTAGAGCAGCTCTGCTAGACCCGCAAGCGAGTGGTAGCTTAGAAACTGTGAGTGGGTACATTGAGAAATGCAAAAGGCTCGAATTTCAGGCAAAGACGGGAGCTTTTGATCTGTCTGATTGGATCTTAAGTGGGTTTCGCGGGAAATCGCCAGAACTCGCTGAGTTTATTGGATCAATAGAGATCAAGAGATCTGAAACTAGTGGCCGTGGAATTTTTGTGACTAAGAACATTGTTGCAGGTACTTTGATATTGGTGACGAAGGCCGTTGCAATCGAGAGAGGAGTTTTGGGAAGTGGAGAGTCTGGTGAGAAAGCACAACTAATCATGTGGAAGAACTTCATTGAAGAGGTCACTGAATCTGTGAGAAAATGTGACAGAACACAAAGACTTGTCTCTACTTTATCCACTGGTCAAGACGAAGACACTCTTGAGATTCCAGATGTGTCTCTCTTTAGGCCTGATGGAGTATTTGAAACCTGCTATGGCACGAAACAGGATTTGGATACTGAGAAGCTACTAAGCATCCTTGATGTGAATTCTCTGGTGGAAGATGCAGTTTCAGCTAAAGTTATGGGGAAGAACAAAGAGTATTACGGTGTAGGACTATGGACACTAGCTTCATTCATCAACCACTCGTGTATCCCAAACGCAAGACGCCTTCACGTTGGAGACTACGCGATTGTCCACGCCTCAAGAGACATCAAGGCCGGGGAAGAGATAACATCTGCTTACTTCGACGTGCTTTCACCGATGGAAAAGAGGAAAGAAATGTACCAGTCGTGGGGGTTCTGTTGCGGATGTAGTAGATGCAAGTTCGAGAGTCTCTTGTATGTTACCAACCAAGAGATTAGAGAGCTCGAAATGGGTCTAGAGAGAGGCGTAGAGGCAGGAAACGCGGTTTATATGGTTGAAGAAGGGATGAAGAGATGGAAGGTAAAAGGGAAAGATAAAGGGTTGTTGAGAGCTTCTTATTTGGGAGTTTACGAAGAGGTTTATGGCTCGGAGAGGCTTATGAAGAGATGGGGAAGGAAGATTCCAACAATGGAAGTTGTGGTGGATAGCGTCTACGATGTTATTGGAAGTGATGAGAGATTGGTGAATATGGTGGTGGAAGGTATGAAGAAGAAGAAGTATGGAGGTTGCAGTAACATTGCTGAGATGGAGAGAATCTTAAAGCTAGGAAAGGGTGTTTATGGAAAAGTTGTATCAAAGAAGAAAGCAATGAAGTCTCTTCTTGACCTAGAATAATCTTTTTAGTATTCACATTTTAAACGTTGAAGCTAATTGTTAGTAGAATAACATTTTGCTTTGCTTGTAGTTCCTTGCCTCGTGGAAGAAATCATCCAATAATATTTATTATTGCAAAGACAGTGTAATGGAAATACCACTTGTTCTGAAAATCAAAGGTTGTCATATATGAAAAAGAAGGTACTACTAAAAGAGAAAATGGTGAGATAAAAACAACAGGATGATGGAGAAATTTAGTCGTCGATCCAATGATCCTGATTAGCATTGCCACCAGCTTTGTCCAGCAGCAACACGTCTTTCTGCTGTTTCAATTGGTTAACTAGCCTGCGGACGCTAGGAGTCTGGAACCGATCTGTAGGAGATTTCTTCTCTTGAGTCTGCATCTCTGTTTTGGCACTAAGATACGGTTTAGGAGGAGGAGCTTTATCTTGCATTAAAGCAAGCTCCTTTAGTCGTTTGTATGCTTTCTTCTTTTCCTTTCTCTCCGCAAGATACTCCATCTGGAAAACGATTATCAACAAAACATAAATCAGCAACAAGAAGAAGAAGAAAACATCTCATCTATGCATATACACTAAAGAAAGAAACTACTTACATTAGCTACAGACATAGCGTCATCCTCGCTGATACTATGCTTTGTAAGCTCAAGGACTCGACAACCGTATACACGAGCTGGATCCGGAAGAAACGCCGAAACCCTACGGGAACAAAAAAATGGCGAATGCATTATACAAACTACAAAGATACCTCAAGACAGCATGGTGAAGGACCTAAGAAACCGAACCATGATGCAAGAGAGATACATGGACACTACTAATTCAAGACACAGGAGGTTCAGCAAAAACTTTCTCTAGAGATGGTGGATATACATTATACAAACAAACATGGTCACAAGAAAAAGTGATGTAACAAACTCGTGATATGATATTATCAAAAGCAACATAAAGTATATAAAGGTGGAGAGTTTTACTTAGCGGGGTCGGCGATTTTGGCTTCAGGATGCTTACGGGAGAATCTACGAACGTAGGAATCTTCAGGGAGAACAATCTTCTTGATTTTTCCATTAGAACGAGGAAACACTGGAGGTGGTGATCTGCCCCCATTAATACCAACAAAAAACAACAACAACACTAAGAAACTTGCAACAGAGATTGAATAATACAATATAACTGTGTGAATCAATCAGCGAACTATCTAATTGGAAACAGAGATCGGTGAAGCCGAATCATTTTCTCGAGAAATTTTTGGAGAAGATACAAATCGAGAGATAGAGAGAGAGAAGAGGGTTATACGCTTCCATGGCTTTGAGCCAAACAGGCTCTCGCGAAGCTAAGCCACCTACAAGCCTTCTGCTTTTCGAGAGTAAATCCCCTTTCATCCACGACATGATTGCTCACGACAGCTTTCTTCCCTTGCTTGTCAATAGATTGCTCAACTTTTCAACCAAAAAAAGTTGCAGAAGAAAGGGGGCTAAGAAAAAATTAGGTTTAGGAAGAAGAAACACATGAGCTTAAATATTAAAGCTTTGTTATGGATTTTGGGCCTCTCACGTGTATAACTACTAAAGTTTTTTTTGGGCAAACTAATTAACTAATTTTTATAAGATATCAAACTATATTAATTTTATGTGAAATATTAATCACCAAATCAACTCAAAACTACACAACAAACCTCTAAGAACACAACAATGTCTAAACTAATTTATAGGTTGGTGGGTAATTTTAATGTGACATTGTGTGTTTTTAAATTTAGTTTATAACTTCAATTTTAAATTATTCCTTATATATATAAATTTTTATAACTAATATATATATATATATATATATATATATATATTACTGCCGTACCCCTGCCGTCCCCGTATCTCTAAATTTTAGAACTGCCGTTTCCCGTCCCCGTCTCCGTACCCGTTTCCCGTCCCCGTACCCGTCTCGGTGCAACTTAGTTGCTTGATCTGTGATGTTTTTTTTTTTTATCCGACGACGACGAAAGTCACGACGAGGGTTTCGATATGGCTCGTACCGGTTTAAATCTCATGGTTATGAATTTAACCGGGTACTAAATCCAATAATTCCGGTTATCTCGAAACCAAAGCGATGAATTATACGGTTCAATTAGTCATCGCACGACGCCGTTTCACTCTGTCTTCATTATTGTTTCACTTTTAACACAGGCCAATGTAGCTAGTTACATTTCTAACACAAAGAACACTTGCTACATAAAGGAAGTAAATAATAAACACATTTATATTTCAATGGCGCTATATCCAGCTTCTTTTTTCGCTATATATAACTCATTACCTAATGATCTTTGTGAACCCTCTGAGACAGTAGGATGTGTTCTGGCCAGAAGAATCGTATCGGCGGGGTGTCTCTCACCTATTTCATCCAATCTCATCATCACGGTTTCCCCTAAATCTACATTCTCATAGACTCTACAAGCTGCTAGCAATGCACGCCAAGCCGTTGAATCGCTTTTGATTGGTAGATTCCTTATCAACTCATATGCTTCCTGTAGTTGACCCGCTCGACCTAGCAAGTCAATCACGCAACCATAGTGTTCGACTTTGGGCGTGAAACGGTATACTTCAACCATCTTTTTAAAGCATCTGATTCCTTCTGTTACTAATCCGCCATGGCTACAAGCACTCAACACAACCAAGAAAGTGATCTCATTGGGTTTCACTTTCAAGTTTTCTTCCTCCATTTTGTCGAATAGTGTTATTGCTTCTCTTGCTAAGCCATGAGAGCCGTAACCCGAGATCATTGCAGTCCATGACTTTACATCTTTATTCTTCGTTCTATCGAAAATGTCAACAGCTTTATCACGCATCCCTAGTTTTGCATACATGTCAACTAGTGCGGTTCCTAGTTTTGCATCCAAAGTTAGCTTTTCCTCTTTCACTAACTCTCCAACACGGCGTCCTGCGTATGCTGCTTCGTAGTTCGCACAGGTGGACAATAACCCGACGAATGTAGATGCGTTTGGTTTCATTTGCTCATACTTCATCTGCCTAAGTAGCCGTAAACACTCTTCAAAGAAACCCATCTTAGCATATTGGTCAATCATACAATTCCATGTAACAACGTCCTTTCGGTTTGTGCAATCGAAGATCCTACGTGCTGAACCGATCTCTCCGGTTTTGGCATACATACTTATCAAAGCTGTGATTATATGCAAATCTAAATCAAGACCAGTCTTGATACATAACCCATAAGCAGATTCTGCTCCTGACAAGTCTTCTACATCACTAGTAGCTGAAAGAAAGCTAAGCAACGTACTAACATTAAGGATCACCTCAGATTTCAACATCTCCATAAACAGATCAATAGCTAACAAAGGCTTAGAAGCCTGAACATACCCATTCATCAATGTACTAAACGAAACAGCATCTACTCTTTGAGGCATTTCATCAAACACTTTCCGCGCATCATCAATTCTCCTGCAAACACAGTAAAAATGGATAAGGGCATTTCTCAAATCCGTGAACGACACGAACCCAGATCTCAAAACGATCCCATGCACTCCCTCACCGTTCGGACAGGACAGTACACGAGAACATGATTTCAGAGTCGTGATGAAGGAGAAACGGTCCAAGGCGAAACCTTTATTTCTCAAATTGTTGAAGACAGGGAAAGCTCTCACCGGCTCGTCGCTCATAGAGTAACCTCTGAGAATAGTATTGAACATGAAGAGGTTAGTGTTGGATACATGCTCGAAAATGGCCGATGCGTATCGAATGTCGTGTATAGAGAAAGCTATGAGCTTGCTCACTGCGAAATCGTCCTTGTCCAACCCTGTTTTCACCATGTTGCAGTGAATTCTAGAAACTTCGAAGATGTCTCTACAAGATCTTAAGAGTTCGGAGATGTCTCTGCAAGATCGGTGAAGCCGAATCATTTTCTCGAGAGGAAGAGTGTAGCTTTAGTTCCATGGCTTTAAGCCAAACAGACTCTCTCGTAGCTAAACCGGGTACTGAATCTAATAATTCCGGTTTATAGTCGGTTATCTCGAACTAAAGAAATAAATTAAACGGTTCGATTAGTCATCGCGACAAGACGACGTCGTTTCGCTATGTCTTCATTATATAAAAACCTGTTTTCAGTCTCTCTCGTCGACTCCTCCTTCTTCACTACCGTCAGCTAAATTAGCTTTTGAGAGAATCGCATCAATGGCGTTGAGACTAGCATCGCTAAAACGCGCCGCGGTTGAGACCCGCCGCGTCTTGGAAACGCGGAGCTTTAGCCAAGTCGCTGCGATGGCTCCGCCGTTAAACTGCGCCATCGATCGCTTCATCGCTATGCAGCCGCCGCTTGATTTCGATCAAAACCAACCGGGTTCGATCGAAGGAAAGATCTTTGGATTTGGGTTGCCTAATTTTGCATTGAGTGGATCTATGGAGCTAATGGCTGTTCCCAAGAAGAAGGTCTCTTACCTTTGTTTCCTCTCTATGCGTTTTTGACCTATTTGTGATTAGCCTATGCAAATATCTAAATTGATTTGGTTTCTTTAGATTCAAAATGTAGTTTATTGTTTTATATCAAATAAAAATGTGTAATTTTTGTAATGGCATTGTCTACTTGGAGAATCGTAGGGGTTTATTAAAGCCTTTCTTGGTGAAACAATGTTAGGTTTCTAAACACAAGAGAGGGATAAGAAATGGTCCAAAGGCTCTTAAACCTCATCCTGTGATTATCCGTTGCAGGTAAGAGATATACTTCTTTTGTTGGTTTATCTGTTTTTATGGTTTTTGATCTAATCATTTGAGATTGTGAGCAATTTTGTTTCTGGTAGTCACTTCCGCAATAGTATAAGAAGAAACTTATATGTTTTTCTGATTTAGTGTCCTGTACTTATTATAACTTGGTAGAAGCTGCATTCGTGTTACTAGTAGACTAGAACGCCGAGTCTTTAGCGAGTTTGATCGAAGATCTTGGTGTGTTCATAGTACTGCAAAACATGAGTGATTGTTGTGTGTTCATTCAACGCTTGCTTTGTTCCTTAAGATCTTATTGTTGTGGGTATCAGAGTTTTATTCATACCCCATGTTTAAAAATGTACACTCTCTTGTGTTTCGCAGGAGCTGCGGGAGAGTAAAGCTACCGCATTTCTTCTGTTGCAGCGGCGAGCGGCCAAACCCTATTGAGCAAGGCAATTAGAACAAACTAGTCAAGACTTCCCACATGATCATTCCTTGTTGGATGTTTTCTTAGAGATACCATACACTTAGTTGACTCCTTGTTTTGTCATAAGTATTTGGGTTTCTGCTACAATATCAATGAAACACAGTATGCTTATGCTTCTTTGTTATCTTTTTGAGTATATTAATGATAAAGCTTTGAGTGAGTTTAACACAATGATGGCAAGAAACAATCTCATATATAACTAAAACCTTCAAAATACATCAAGGTTCTTTTGAAAAGTGAAACAAACAAAACTCAATGATACACATCTTCTTCAACAATGTAAATACACTTTTGTGTCCATTACTAAGTATCCACAACTGCGACGGTTTCCATTATTGGTTCAGTTTCAACTCTAGCAGCTTCCATACTACAATAAACTCGGCAGCTAAAGTAGAACACCGCACTCATCATCGAATCTATTAGTGTCACAAAGGAATACATCAAGACAAGAAGAGGTCCTTCCCATAACCTCGACGACCCGTCTCCATAACTAATTTTCTTAACTCTGTGATCGAACAAACTTTCAACGGAAGCCAATCCTAATGTCGACCCGAGGAATATCAACAAACCGACCTGAACCTGTCCTTTGATCAGATCACTAGCTCTCACCAACGCTCCTAACCCCGACACATCTTCAAGCACCGAGATAACAACTGCAGTGTTGCAGACTATAATGGCGTTGGCGAAAACAACAGAGAATGCTAAACCAACTAAGATGGCTCCATAAACATTGAAATCCGGAGAGAATCCAAGAACATAGAAGGAGCTACAGATCGCCACGAGAAGCACGCAGAAGAAAGTGAAGCAACCAACAATCAAAACACAAACCCAGAGGTAAGTGAACACGACCCGTCTCCAGAGCTTCTGCAACGCAGCTAAAAACTTGCTTATTTCAACTTTCTCCCTCGAGTAAGTGGCATCAACAGAGTAAACCACGGCAGTTTTCGACAAGAGAGACAGAGTAATGAACAAAGGGAAACACATAGCAGACGAAACAGCTGTTTCGGCGAATTTCTGACAAGAGTGTTTGACAATAGGCTGCAAAGGAAGACCACTAGACTTAGCCACCAAGAGGAGCTTCACTGTGAGTTTGTTCACCAGAGAGTGATCAACTAAAAAGTTTGGTAAGACAACAGCAGAGACAGGACAGATCAAAACAGCAGATGTTAACATGAAAGCTCCTAGATTGTAACGGAGGATACGAACAGATTCTCTTAGGATCTCTAACGCGTTAGAAGAGTGAAATTGCTTGTGTCCGTACGGTTTTAGCTCCGGTTTGCGTACGGATCCTACGAGATTTGGTTCTGTCTCCATTTTTTGTGATTTCGAGTGAAGTGGGTTTCAGCTGAGTTCGAGATTACATACAATACATCCTGATTTCACAAGGAAAGTGTCGATCTTTGAGATTATAAAGAATGCCTATAAATCAAAGAAAGAAATCAAATTTGAGTAAATCATTGATTTTCATGGCGTTTAAAAGCTGTGAAAGTGATTGAAACGAAAAGGGTACGCACCAAAAGTGTGAGATTGGTTGGTTGTGTCGGAACCGGGCTCGGATCCTATCTCATTAGCTCACAATAAACAAGAAAAGACGAAACTTGGAAGAGATCTCGGCGTTGTCTACGTTCATACAAAGATAATAATTTCTCAAAGAAGAAAATAAACAATATGTCGGTGGCACTGGTGAAAGCAGAACAGAACAAGCGTGCTTATGTCCCCCTACCCAGAAGATAAAGCCAAAGCCAATCAAAGAGAGCTTCGCGAACTTGATGCTAAACCGCTAATTTCATAAAAATTAATTAAACCCGAAACCCGGTTTAAGATTTGATTATTAAAAAATTGGGCCACACATTAAATGGGCTTCTTTGAAAAAATGTAAAGAGAAACAAAAAAAGAGAGAAACTTTCTACTGTGTTGAAATGGCAAGAAAGGGAACGAACGAGTATACGATGAAGCTGATTTTGATCAAGACGTCGTTGACCATTTTAGAGACGATAGCTTTACAGAGGAGAAAGAGACAATGGAGATGAATCTCAATGAAAGTCGAAGCAGATCAATTCGTTGCATTGTGAAACTTGGTTTGTCGTCTTCACATCCTTTGCTCGATCGCGTTTTAAGCTTGTTTCTGACTTTTTGGGTTTTTGATAGGAGGCGCAGCGATTACTTGCAAAAACGAGATGGAGAAGATTCACGAAGAGAATCTGGAGACTGTGGCGTGTCAGTTAAGGAAATCTATGATGGTGGGTGAATCTTCGAGAAAGGTTATTGGAATGGATTGGAGCAAGAGACATGGAAGCTCTGAAATCTATTGCTGTGATGTTGATGATGGAGAAGATCCAAAGTCTTGTGCTTTTAGCAAATTTGTTGTTGTTCATGGCGCAGGTTAGTGTTGTTGACTATTTGATCAAAGTCCCAGTTTTTGATTAGCACTTGAAGATCATTGAGACATTAAGCTATAGTTTTCTTTTTACCTGTGTTGTTGTTAGGTTCCTTTGGACACTTTCAGGCAAGTAGATCAGGAGTTCACAAAGGAGGGCTTGAGAAACCTATTGTTAAAGCTGGTTTTGTCGCTACTCGCATATCTGTGAGACTTTGTTCTAAAGCTAATAATACTCTTGTTTAAGCTTACCTATCGTGGTTGTTCTGATGTCTCGGCTCTTTCTACTTCTTTGCAGGTCACAAATCTTAATCTTGAAATAGTGCGAGCACTTGCCCGAGGTTCCTCTCATCTTTATGCTCTTTCTTACCTATAAAATGTAGATTTTGCTGAGTGAGAAAGATGCATCCTTTGAAGCTAAACGTTATGCTTTCTTGCAGAGGGTCTTCCTACTATCGGTATGTCTCCATTCTCATGTGGTTGGTCAACCTCCAGAAGACAGGTAAGACCCGACTTGAAACTTATTTAGTGATCTAAAGCATGGCTAGTTCGATTCTCTTACTGGAGTGCTATTCTGATCAGGTGGCTTCGGCGGATCTATCAACCGTAGCTAAAACGATAGACTCTGGATTTGTCCCTGTAAGTTTCTGATTCTCACCACTGTCAATAGATAGTTGTTTACCAAAGCTTCTTGACCCTAATTTTTGACTGTAATGTTTGTCCTGGCTAGGTCCTCCATGGAGATGCAGTACTAGACAATATACTGGTAATGTGTTCTCCTGGTTTTGCAAAATATATGTCTGGACTCTTTTGAATTTGAACTGTTGACCAATCTTTTTTTTGAATAGGGATGCACCATTTTGAGTGGTGATGTTATCATCCGTCATCTTGCAGATCATTTGAAGCCAGAATATGTTGTCTTTCTCGTATCCTTTTGGTAGTATTATTATGGTTTCTATCTTCTCACTCTCTCATGTTAGTATAATTATGTTGTCTGAGTAACTCTTTACAAAGACAGATGTACATGGTGTCTATGACAGACCACCTTCTGAGCCTAATGCTGTGCTCTTGAAAGAGATCGGTTAGTGCCAAACTTTGATGTCTCTTTTGTAGATCCATTTTTACAATTCTTGGCCTGATCTTTACTGGATCATGCAGCCGTTGGAGAAGATGGAAACTGGGAAGTTGTGAATCCAGTGTTGGAGAATACAACCACTCAAGGTATTTGAAAACAACAAGAATCAATAGTATAAAAGCTATGCAATTAGTCTAATGGTTAGTTAAAAGGTGTCTTGCTTGTGGAATCAAACAGTTCAAACCTCTGTTGCGGCACACGATACAACAGGGGGAATGGAGACGAAGATAGCAGAAGCTGCTATGATTGCAAAACTTGGAATCGATGTCTACATTGTCAAGGTAAGATTAAAAACAGTTCTTTAGCCTTAAACTAGCGCTTATATCTCTTGAAATAATGATGTAGCTTTGAACCCCTAACATCATTCGTTTACTAATTATAACATAACCAGGCTGCAACGGCTCATTCACAAAAAGCCCTTAACGGTGATTTGAGAGATTGTGTACCTGAAGATTGGCTTGGTACTATCATCAGATTCTCCAAGTAGTCTCTCTTAATGTTTGACATATACACTAACAATTGTGTTTATTTGATAGAAGACAGTAATCTCTTGACATGTTTGTGATAGTAACCAAACTTGTCTTTGTTTATTATTGTTAAGTTTAGGCAGAACACGCCACATTTATAAAAGTTTGCATCACACAACAATTGTGAATAACATAACCACACGGTAGTAAGCAGAAAATGGTTTAAGAAGAACATCTTATAGGGAAGATAAACTTTCAAGAATCCAAAACCAATAGATATAACTGTCTTGAACGAAGAAACACACACAAATGGTCTAAATTAGGGAAAAAGGAAAAGTAAAAAAACATCTTTTGTTCTTAAAGATCATCCTGGGTAATAATTATATGATCACCATACTCCAAGTAGAGAAAATGATACATTTGTTTACTTGCCAAGAACTTCCTTGACGGCACAGATCTGCTCCTCTCCCATGGAAGACATGACAGACACCACAACATCCTTACCCTCCTCGAATCCACTCTTCATCTGCATTTACAAGTAACCAAACAACAATCATTCTCAGTGTCACAGTTCCGACCACAAAACCAAGTTGTGAAAAGACAAGTAACTAACCTGAGCGCTAAGACCATCATCGGTGGGAAGCTTGAGATCATCCTTTGTTCCACCATTATCAGTCAGAAGGCTAACCTATAATGCCAACAAAATAAAAACTTCTACTTTCAGACATGGGAAGAAACAAAAAACAAAAGCTGCAAAAGAGATGAATAAAGTGAGTATGAAAAACATACAAAGCCATCCTCAGAGATATCAATCAGCTGGTAATCGATACGGTTCACATGCGGAACCTGCACTCGATAGAAACAAGCTTGTTCAGATTCATATCTTTCGATTTACACAACTGAATTATACATTAAGTTTGTTTATATAACTTACATCACAATTGTGGGAAGATGGAACAATATCTTCAAGCTTCTTAGCAGTGAAGATATCAATGGCAACAAAGTGACACTTGGCGTGACCGTGCTTGCCTGTCTTCGAGGTCGAAACCTCAACAACCTATCATATATAGTGAAGGCAAAAATCGAAATTAACATCATTAAAAATCAATGGGCTGTTTTCTTCACATATATTATAAGACACAGTATACTTCTTAGATCTGAAAAAAGCACACTTTATTCATTAATATTTCACAACAATACAGAAGACAAAACCATTATAGAGTAAGGAAATGACCATAAGCAAGCAGCGAAATCAAGGGAGAGAAGATGATAAGATTAATCATAAAATTCACCGATCTGATTCTAACGCCTTAAAAGATATCAAAGCACGCCACAACATTCATCAAGGTAACAATTCACTGCTTTAAACAATAATTCACACAACGAAATCTCATAAAAACCAATCTAAAATCAACGAGCTAGACATTCGAAACAGAGATCTAGAATCATAGTATCGAGATCGGGGAGCCACGAAAGCAACGGATCTAACACAGGACAGCGATAGAATTCGAAAACCAGACCTTGCATGGACGGCCTTTGATGACGATGTGACCACCTTTACGGATGTTACCGGCTTGCTGGGGATAGGTTTTGGAAGCTCCGGCGTCGCTGGACTCGAAGTGGTGCTCTTCGTCAGACATGTTTTCCGGCGATTAACGGAGAAGAAGAAAGATATTAAGAGATCGAGAGAAGCTTGAATGGGAGAAGTCAGCGTATGATGTCAATTTCGCAGTATTTATAGACGGCCTCTTTCTAGGGTTTGCTGTATTATTTTATCCTCTTTTTTAACCGTACGATTAGAATATTTTGACGGTTTAGATTTTGTGTCATCTCATCGCGTATGAATTACGCGGCCCCACACATAAAAATTGTTTTTCTTTTTTTTCATTTTATATTTAATTAAATGAGTCTTTTCGGGGAAGTGGACTTAGCCTAGTGGCATTCATAAGTCTACATGAGGCAGGTAACACTCTCCCACCCGTGATCAATTCCCAGCGCCTACGACAATGTAGGATTGACTAATGGGCCGGTCAGTTGTGGTCCAAATGTTGACAAAAAAAAAAAATGAGTCTTTTCTAAAATCAAAAGGGCAGATTTTACATTAAAAAAAAAATCTCTCAACATTGTAAGATGTCAAATTTTTGCACATAGGGCTCGAATGATTTACATTAAAAAAAAATCTCTCAACATTGTAAGATGTCTTTTCTAAAATCAAAAGGGGAGATTGTTACAGCGGAAGATAACGGTTAGTTGTGTTATTAAGTGATTTGTACGACTGATATAGCGATTTTAAAATTGTGCGTTTGCGGGACATTTGCGATAACGATTAAATTGTGCGTTTTTCGACTAGTTGACAAACGTTTGCGATAACGATTAAATGTTACCAAAATTATTATTATTATTATTATAAAATTTAGGGAGAATCACAAAACTACACCATTTGAATTACATTTCACAAAACTACACCTTTTCCAAAATACTTCACAAAACTACACCTAAACACTCAAAACTAAATCCAAATAAATCTTACCCACACAATTTTACCCTGTTAATACTATACCATAACCACTAATTAGCGAACCCAAATGAAAAGATTTTAATTTTGGTAATTTTTTAAAGGGTAAATCAAGCTTTTAAAATTTTGAAATGGTGTAAAAATGTGAAAAAATTAAATTAGGTGTAGTGTTTTGAATGAGTGGTTGAAAGGGTGTAGTTTTGTGAATTCCTCTAAAATTTAAATTTTGCCCTATATTTAATATTTTATGCATTAGGTTCATCATCAAAAATTACATTAAGTTGTGTGACAAATTGTAAAAAATTTGTTTGAACGCATTTTTCTTACGTAAAAAACATGAGACTTATGTTGATGTGTCATGAGATTCTTCTGCTTCTTGTGAGACCATTGTTGGAAAAAAGAGATGAAAATAATAGTTATGATAAATAGGAGATAATATAACGTGAATAGAGTTTGATTCTTTATTTTGATTAATAAAACGTGTATAAGGTTTCTTATATGTTATTATTGTTTTTTATTAAGTAAATATAATATAATTTTTAAAAAAAATCAATCGCTATCGCCCACAATTGCAAACGCTTGCGGAAAACAACTTTCGATTTTAGGTTGTTTGAAACGTTATATAGAAATTTAAGGCGATTTGTATGATTGTTTCAACAACCACAAATCGCTACCACCCGCAAACGCTACCAATCAAGCAGAATCAAGCAGAATCAAGCAAGACCCAAACACAAACGCACCAAGGATCTTTAACGGCCCATTTTGTCTCCAATGTTCGTTTAATGTTTTGCACATACATGTGTGACTATCACTGTATAATGGGCTTAATGAACTTGATCTTCAAAGGCTCATTCTCTTCTCAATGTTCGTTCTAATTTATTTTTTAACAACAAAACTACACAATTTGAATTACATTTCACAAAACTACATTATTTCAAAATTAATTCACAAAACTACATCTCAACCCTCAAAACTACCCTTAATATTATGGGAGAATCACAAAACTACACCTTTTAAATTACATTTCACAAAACTACACCATTTCCAAAATACTTCACAAAACTATACCTAAACACTCAAAATTAAATTTAAATAAACTCTACACAAACAATCCTACCCCCTTAATACTATACCCTAAACACTAATTAGCGAACCCAAATGAAAAAAATTTAATTTTTGTAATTTTTTAAATGTTAAATCAAGCTTTTAAAATTTTGAAAGAGTGTAAATATGTGAAGATATTAAATTAGGAGTAGTTTTATGAAGAAGGGATTGAAATGGAGTAGATTTGTGAATTCCTCTAATATTATACCATAAACACAAATTAGTGAATCCAAATGAAAATATTTTAATTTTGGTAATTTTTAAAAAGGTAAATCAAGCTTTTAAAATTTTGAAAGGGTGTAAATTAGTGAAAAAATTGAATTAGGTAAAGTTTTGTAAAAAAAAGAAGAAAATGTGTAGTTTTGTTAATTTTATAAGTCTATATATTGTATAAAAATATGAGAAATTCACAAAACTACACCCTTTCAACCCTCCATTCACAAAATTACACCTAATTCAATATTTTCACAAATTTACACCCTTTCAAAATTTTAAAAGCTTGATTTACCCTTTTAAAAATTACCAAAATTAAAATATTTTCATTTGGGTTCGCTAATTAGTGTTTAGGGTATAGTATTAAGGGGGTTGAATTGTGTGGGTAAGGTTTATTTGGATTTAATTTTGAGTGTTTAGGTGTATTTTTGTGAAGTAATTTTGAAATGGTGTAGTTTTGTGAAATGTAATTCAAATAGTGTAGTTTTGTGATTCTCCCTAAAAATATAGCATATTAATTTATTTATTATAACAATTCTTTAAAATATCGTTAAAAACATTTAGAAGAATAATGACGTCATGAACTTTTTCTATTATTAAAAAATTGATATTTTATTTATTATATTTATATAAATAAATTTCTTTATTTTGTATAAATAGTCCAAAAACTTTTAGAATATATAATCGAATATAATATAGAGGAATTCACAAAACTACACCATTTCAACCTCTCATTCACAAAACTACACCTAATTTAATATTTTCAGATATTTACACATTTTCAAAATTTTAAAAGCTTGATTTACCCTTTTAAAAATTACTAAATTAAAATCTTTTCATTTGGGTTCGCTAATTAGTGTTTAGGGTATAATATTAAGAGAGTAGGATTGTGTGGGTATGGTTTATTTGAATTTAATTTTGTTTGTTTATATGTAGTTTTGTGAAGTATTTTTGAAAAGGTGTAGTTTTGTGAAATGTAATTCAAATGGTGTAGTTTTGTAATTCTCCCTATAATATATCACTTACCGAAAAAGATGTAATGTGGCTTAAAATTTCAATTAATATTAGTCTTTAAATATAAGATTAAATGTTTCAAAAATGTTACGAGCCTTTTAAGATGAGTAATTCACAAAACTACACGATTTTAACAATTCATTCACAAAACTACACATAATTCAATATTTTTATATTTTTGCACCATTTTAAAATTTTAAACGATTGATTTACTCTTTTAAAAAATATCAAAATTAAAATATTTTCATTTGAGTTCGCTAATTAGTTTTTACGGGGTAAAATTAAAGGTGTAGGATTATGTAGGTAGGGTTTATTTGAATTTAATTTTAAGTGTTTAGATATAGTTTTGAAAATTGGCTTTAAAATAGTGTAGTTGTGTAAAACATAATTCAAAATGCGTAGTTTCGTAATTGTCCATTTTAAGATCCATATTCTAAGGGTTTTTTTTAATTTCATTCAAATTTTAAAAGTATTTTTTCAAAATAGCATGAAAAATGGTATTTAAGGAAAAAAAAAACATTTAATCTTAGATTTTTGTGTTTATGGTATTTTTGTCCAAATAAACTTTTTATTGATATTTAAGGGGAAAAAACTACAAAATTTGCTCTTTTATGGACTTATAATTAAGAAAAAAAGATGAACCTTTAAAAAGTTGCCGAGCAATAAAGTAAATTACCTTTTAAAAATTGATGTGTCCTATAAAGAGTTGGGAAACCAGTTTAGGATTATATATCTAAATTTGAACGAATATTTAAAATGAGTTTTCTTCACATAATTAGATTGATTTTGGACAAAAAAAAAATTAGATTAATACTGAAAAAGATTGATTATCTCGAATAGTGGCAGTTAATGTAATAATCTCCACAAAACAGCCTTTTTATTAGTAGAATATTTTTATTGAATAAAAGAAGAAATGAACCAATCAGGAACGATAAGAAACAAAGGTTTTTTAACAAATAACCCAAAAAATCGTAATTATCTACAACTATAGGGGTATTTATTTTCACACGCCCAAACATAAAACCAGAAAACCTCAAAGTTGGCTCACGGTAGACCCCACTACCTGTTGGTCTAACCAACTTAATAATATCGATGCGTACTTGAAAATATGTTATTATCAGATTTGTAATTTAGGGTCATTATGTTATTTTAAATTAAAAGTCTTTAAAAATAGCATGATTTTTATATTTTGATCTAGTATTTTCCCTTTTCTGCTTCTTGTTGAATGAAAACAGAACCCTCTGATTATAAAACCACTAATTAAATTGAATTAATAAAAATTATCATGTGAGGTTAACCAAAAAAAAATTTATCATGTGAGGTTATAGAGGTAAATTACCGAAAGACACATCATTGCACGATTTTACAACAAATCATAGAGTATTAAAATTAGTTTGTTTTTCAAAAAGGGAGAACCAATAATAATAGGCTGTCAAAATAAGTAATGTAAAGTATGTTGAAAAATATATATAATGACAAACATATTTTTTCCGCATTTTATTGTTTTTAATCGGCGGAGATGCTTAATTCACATGATAACTAAATTATCAGCTATAAAACATTGAACAATTTTTAATTAATAAAGAAATGGAATAATTTTGTATATAAGTTAAAAATATTTGAATTAAATTAACAAACTAAAACGGACAAGTTAGCTAGAGTGTAGATTCCACTAAAGATTAATGAAGGTTATATGAATTAAAACCGGCATGTTGTACTATAGCCAAAAAGGTTAATTGTTTTTTTTTGTACGTGTCACACTTTTATGAGGTTGATTTTTCTCACGTTAATTAACCACTTAATATTTGTTGGGGTTATTTGCAAAACTCCAAATATTGGAAAAATTTTTATTTAATGTAGGCGTAAATAAACCATGAAAATTGTAAAAAAATGAAAAGATAATGAAAAAAAGTAAAGGGAAGACCGAGTGTTGACAAATAATATCATGTCACTGTTATTCAGAAGCCTCCTTTCGTTTTGCGTATTTTATTCATTTAATTTTTGGGAAAACAACAAAACCCAATAAATAAATTAATATTAAAAAAAAGAATATAAAAGCTCTTTTATTCCTTTATTTGCTGCCTTCTCCAAAGAATCTAAAAGAGAGAGAAAGCCATATAGAGAGAGAGAGAGAGTTGGCCCAGCGGATCGAAGAAGCAGAAGAAGACGAGCTCGTTTTCTTCAATGGAGTTTTTGATAATTAAGCACTCTCTCTCGTCTCTCTTTTAGTCTGTTTTTTACTTGTAGAAGAAAGAGAAAACTCTTATATATAAATGTTTGATTTCATCGATAATTTGTGGCTGATTTGGGGAGTGAATGTTTCTAATTATCGACGAATCTCTGTTCAAAATTGCGATCAGAATCAGATGATGATGTTTGTCTGAGGTAAATTCTCTATCACCGATTTTTTATTATTTTTCTATTATTATTTTACTTGATTTGCTGTTTATGTCAAAAAAATTATAATAATATTTGATTAATGTTATTATGAATTTTAATAGTTAGTCATATAAAGTCAAATCGATATAGAATCCATCTTCTCTTTTGATTATTATGTTTATTATTTTCTACAGTGAAAATCACTGATTCTTTTTTTCGCTTTTTGTTTTTTTTTAGTATCTTGATTAGTGGATAATCTCAGCTTTATTAACTATTTGCAGAATCTGTCTTTAGATTTATGGATATAGTTATCTCTAAAATCAAATTCATCTCATAATTTTGTGTATTTATTTATATAAAATGTCTAAAATTATCAATTAAAGCTGCAAGGCACTGCACGAGTTGTGTTGTTATCTGTAAGAATGCGAGCACAAGTCCACTTTGTATGGTCTTTTCTGCATACACATTCTCCTTAATGAGATATCTCAGTGAAGATTTTAATAGTTGCAGCTGATCTCTGTGTACGTGGAGATACAAAACTTGTGGTTTCAGGACACATCAGAACAGTTACTCGATGAGAGCTGTCGCGGATTCGTGCTCAGGATACGAGAGAGATTTCATGAAACAAACAATGCTTGAACACGAGGCCGTGTTCAAGAATCAGGTATACACTACTAAGCTCTTGAGTTTCATTTCCTTGAAATGATGTTTCATGTATGTGTCCACTGATTTTGTCTTGCTTTTGATTTGGTTTCTGCTAAGGTGAATGAACTTCACCGTTTGTACAGGATACAGAGGAGTTTGGTCGATGAAGTAAAAGGAAAGAACTTCACTGAAGAGTGCGACAACACATCTGAAATCGAAAGTAGACAGAAACTGCCTGTGTTTCTCTTACCAAACTTGACAGATAATGAAGGAAGCAGCTCTCAGGCTTGCAACGGTCGTTTGCAAAATGGGGTTGGTTCAAAAGATGGGGGTGTGTTCGAGGTTAGGCCTGTGAAGGTCAGAAGAACAACGATTGATCTTCAACTCCCAGCCGATGAGTATCTTGATACTGATGAAACTGGCGACACCGATGAGATAACAGTCTGTCCTCCCTACAAACGGTCAGAATCAGGAAGAGGGGCTGCTTCTCATCAGAGCAATTTTTCAGGATCTTGTCTGGATTTGAAGAACTCAAATTGCTTAGCCGACTTGAATGAGCCATTCAAATGCCGAGAATCAGAGCCTCTTGCTATGTCAAGGGGTATGTATTCTCACTATGGAAGAAACAATGCAGATGTTCAAAGTCATTGGTTGGAGAAAAATACAAGTCAAAATGGATGGATGGTGCTCGAAGGAGGTGAGGTTTACTTATAATTGGCTAGTTACATGCACTTCACTTTTAGTTACATGCACTTCACTTTTATTCGCGGTGAATATGTGTCCGAGTGGTTTCTTATGATGGTTTAGAGATTGTTTTTTACTTGCCTGCTGATTCGGTATGTAGCCATTTTTTTCTATCTTCTGTCTAAAATGTTTTCATGTGGCTGTGTCTTAGTAGGGCACAATAGAAGCACTCAGAGAGACCAGCTGCATCTGCCTTCCCATTCTGGTCAAGTACTCTCTAACCGTGCATATCAACCTCAAAGCTATTCTACAACTGATCATAGCAAGGTAAAATTCTCCGGGAAAAAAGTTCGTTCTATGAATCCTCAAGTTTCTTATGATAGCTACATGGAATCAAGTGTAAAATCTAACCCTCCAAGATTACACAACGACTACCGCTCTGACTTTGTAAGACCATGGAGCCATTGGTCTTCATCATGGGAGAACCCTATGAGCAGTTCATATCAGAGACCTTACCCAGTTCAGACGAATCCCTTCATGAATTTTGTCACCCATTCAAGAACAGATTCAAGTTTTGAGACGGGAAGCCGTGTCTCTAACGGGTTTTACCAAGGGTTCTCTTCAGGTTCGCAGGAGGCCGTCCTGAATCTCTCATCAGCAGGCTATAGACCAAATGTTTCTTTGAGCGAGGTGAAACACCAGAGTTTTGAAAACCTTCAAGGACCAAATAAACAAGAATGCTCAGCTGGGTTGCCCTGGCTAAAACCTAAGCCCTCTTACAGAACTGAAATAGCCAATGCCTTTTTCGATTTGAATGCTTCGACAAACCAAGTTATGGATGATACTTACACAGGGGATGTACTGAATAGCGTTTCTTCGCAGAAGGGTTTGCGATCTGCTTTATGCTCTAACAATGCCAACATGGGAAGAGTTGAAGTGATCAACCCAATGAGCAGTAGAAAAGTTATGGTAAAGCGAAACCTCAATATCAACTTGCCATGTGAGGCTTCGGGTTCTGTTGACCATCATGGTGCTAAAGCCTTTTGTGTTGAAAAAAAAGAAGAAAACAAAGCTGCCAACTTCAGACACTACATTGATCTGAATTCATGTGCTAGCGAGGATGAAGATTTCAACTTACATTCCAGTCTAAGAGTGAAAACAACAGGAACTAGTTTGATAGATTTGGAAGCTCCCCCTACTCTAGAGAGTGAAGAAGAAGGAGAGAGCTCACTTCAGAAAACAAATCAAGAAACTTGGGGATTGATGAAAGGTGGAAACTCTGTGAATGAGCTCGTTACCATTGCAGCACAAGCGATAGTCGCCATCTCATTGGCTGATCACCAGTGCCATCCTAATGATGCAGGTTCCTCTTCAACTGATGTGCCTGCGAAAAGTACGCTTTCTTGGTTTGCAGAGATAATCACTTCTTGCGGTCTCGAATTTGAAAGAAAGGTTGTTGGTTCCATAAAAGCCACAATCAGTAAGGGTAACCAGGAAGAATATTCCTCTGGGGAAATTGATTACTTTGAAGCCATGACCCTGAATTTACATGAGACTAAGGAAGAAGACTACATGCCAAAGCCCTTAGTCCCTGAGAAACTGAAACTCGAGGGGACTTCTTATAACCGGCCAAGAAGAGGACAAGCAAGACTAGGAAGACCAAAACGGGATTTCCAGAGAGATATCCTCCCTGGTATCTCTTCTCTGTTGAGACATGAAGTCACCGAAGATATCCAAATGTTAGGGAGGCTTACGAAAACCAGAGACTACACTTGGAATCCTGTAGGAGTGGCTGCTCGACGAAACCCAAAAAGAAAACGGCTTGTCACTAACATAAGCCAAGCTCCAGTTTGCGAGTCAGTGGCACAGCCAATGAATGAGAGCTTATCAGTGGTGGAGCTTGCAGACAGTAAGCTTACAGGATGGGGAAAAGCAACAAGAAGACCGAGGAGACAAAGGTGTCCTCCTGCAGGTAATCCCACAACAGTTATCTTAACATGATAGTTTCCAAAACCTTGAAACACTATAGAGAATATAACCAATCGCGATATAGATTCATGTTAATTGGTTTTACATATGTTGGGGTGTTGTATAAGATGGGACAAAAATGATTTGCCTGGTTGGTTATGGATAGATATGTGAATTGTTGTCACTGTTTAATGCCACAGTAGAAATCAAAGTACATTGTAAACAAAGTAAGTTCATAAGGTTTTTTTGGGGGGAAGAAATTAGGACTCCATTGGTACCTTTGATTTACCTTTTGAACCAAAAAAACATTCTTGAATCTGAAGCAAAACAGAAAGAGAAGCAGAGATGAAACAATAATGAGGACAAAAATGGCAGGTTTCGGTTACTACTAATTCATTCATTCATCAATAGGAGCAGGAAGATTAAGATCAATAAGTGTATGAATCTCATGAGGTACTTGGTGGTGGTGGTGTTGTCGTATCACCAAAGTCCTGTGTTCTTGATTCCCAATGAAATGTGATCTCTTGTGACCACCTAAAGCTTGTCCTGATTTAAACACCCTGAAGCAAATAGGACACTCGTGACCTTTGCTTTTCTTATTTGTACCACCACTTGCTTTCTTAACCATTGGTGGTTTACTATGATGAGTCTTGACAGTGCATGATTCAGTCTCCAAGCTATGCTCACCACTGTCATAGACTGATTCAGTTAACTCATCATACTTTGTTTTCTTTCGACCGTAACAAGTAATGCCTCTTTTGCTTTTCCTCAGGTCATACTTTGTAGAAGACCGGCCTGATCCAAATCCTGATCCTGACCCTGACCATCTGTTCAAGTTCTTACCATGTTTTGCTGTGGATTCATATCTCATTACATCCTTGTTTTGAGTGTTCCTGAGGAACCCATCGAAAGAAACATCAGAGTCCAGCTTCTTTGGTCCATTCCTGAAGTAACCAGAATCAGAATTGTCTGAAACATACATAACATCACCATTGTTCTCACCAGTATGATCCACTCCTACAAGTTTGTCTTTCTTACAAAACTCATCAACAACATTCTTAACTTCAAAGATCTTCTTAATCTGCTCTCCTGAAGATGACTTGGTCTCAAGAATCACAGAGTTGTTGTCAGATGACTCAGCTACAGAGTTCAACACCAAGCCATGATGTCCTTTCTTGAAACTTGAGTCTCTAGACATCATCATAAGAGACAATGCCATCTCCTCCTGTTCAGGCTCAATCTCAGAATCATCAGAAGATGCTGAATTGGATTGATTCATCATGATACTACTACTACCACCATCATTGTGATGGTGTTTAACAACTCTCTTGGATCTTCTCCTTATAGGCGAAGAAGAGCCTTCAGTATCAGATTGACTATCCATCACAATCTTCTCTCTATCAGAGTGACAAGCCATGTGACCACAGAGAGCTTTCGACGAAACGAAACCTTTACCACATTCTTTGCAATAAAGAAGCTCTTGTTGTTGTTGTTGATGTTGATGATGCTGTTTCAGAGCCATAATCTCTCTGTGATCAACAAACCACTTGCTCTTTTTAGGATTCTCTCTCAGAGAGTAACTAGCATTCCCTCCTCCATTGTCTTCGGTCTTGATGAGGTTATTGTGGTCATCTTCATCAGAATCAAGTGAATAATCATTGGCATTGTGAGTTCTGATGTGGCCTCCAAGTGATTTCCCACAAGGGAACTTCTTGCTACAGAACTTGCACACATACTTCTTCTCTTTGCACTGCTCCATCCTTTAACTGTTCAAACACAAATCATCAAACACTTATATCAGAACAAGAAGATGAAGAAGAAGAAGAAGATATAACTCATTAGTATGCTTTTACCTTAAGAAATTAGAGAGAAGAATCATCAAGCAGAAAGCTTGATACTTTTTTGGTCAGAGATGATATGTTGGTTAATGTAAGGAGTGATTCTCTTTGGTAAGTAGAGATCCTAGCATCAAGCAAAAGAGAACACAAAAAGAGGAAACAAATAAAACAGACTTTGAAATTTCTCTCAATATCTAAAGTTAGGAGATTTGTTTTCTTTTTGGGTTTGTGCAATGAAAAAAGACAAGAAATTAAATAAAAAATGTAATTAAGGGATATTGGAGAAATGAGTAAATATGTGACCATAGTCTAGGCGGATTATGCTAAAGAGTGAAAGCTATGTACGCATTATATTAGTCTCTGTTATGGGATTTAATAAAATCAATAAAAAGTTTTTTTTTAAAATGAAAATTTTAAGAAACTAATTGCTTATTTGAAGCATTTTTAAGCTGAATGAGGATTGGTCTAATAATGGGAAAGTCTTAAATTGAAAAGATTACAGATAAAAAGTCATATATTTTGTAGTTTTGTTTAAGATTTTTCTAAATAGATGGACTAGAATTAAACTCTATCTAATCTATAATATGAGACTTTACGATTTAGAAAATCAACTAATGGTTAATGAACTTTTCTTACACATAAAATCTGTGGTATTTGGATTTTTTAAGTTGTGATATTTTTCCTTTCTAAACACTATTCATCATTTACCAAAACTTGTAAATAAATTTTTCATATTTTTATATTCTACACCTCATTTCACGTTTTTTATTGCTAGTATTGAACATTTATTTTACAAGTTTGCACTGTTTTCATTATAGTAAAATATACGCACATTTCAGAAAATGAACTTAAGTTAGCTACTAATGATTACACGCTATGTTATGAATCATATTAACAATGTAATATAATTTTTTATTTCAAAAGAGTAACAATGTCTTTTGTCTACTAAATCTAAAAATCGTCTCATTAATTGATTATATGTTATATGATGATAATGTGGTACCATATTATAAACTTTTACAATATTGCAGTCCTATATTAATGTGAATTAACAGAGACAAGCGAAATTCAATATCTTTGCAGCGAAATATCACACGAAACGGATATTTTAATAAAATTTTATTAATAGACCAATAATAAAAGACTTTGGAGTAATTACATAATAATAATAATAATATACAGCTCCAAAATTGATGGAACTCATGCGTTTCTCCACTTCTCTTCTCCCAACCATAAACTAAATTAAACTTTTATTTTTCTCCTTTTGTCATACCAAGTTTAATTATATATATATATATGTAATCATAAAATAAAATACATTGCAAAAAGTATACTATTTCCAAGATTGTTTCCACACTCTACATTAAAAAATGCCTAAAAACAAGCATGGAAATAGCAACAATGATCTATCTCCTCCTTTAACACATATAGGACACTAGTACTCTATTACAAAGATAGATATCAAGAAAGCACGTACGTACGTGTAGAATCAAGATTCAAGAAACTCCAAAAGATATATCATACGTAACTAAGGATTTAAAAGTTAAAACCCTAGTTAGCTAGGTCCATGTAATAATAACATGTATATAATCTAAAAAAAAAGAAACTCTTGATAGGGTTTTTAGTTGTGAAGCGGGTTTGGACCGGAGGGTACGAGTCTTTTATCGACACCGTATCTTGGATCAATCTCCGGCGGAGAAGGAGGAGAGAAGAGCGGTTGTTTCCGGTTGCTACTACGGTGGATTCTTTGAAGCTCAAGGCACATGGAACGAGCGTACGGACGAGTAAAAGAGTCGCATGAACGGTGAGGAGTCACGTGGTAAGGATGGTGAAGGTTAACCTTTGGAACCAATCGGTGGGTTCGGTAACGGTTGTTTCTTGATGTTGTTTGGTTTGCTTGAGCCGTTGCGAGAAGGAAAGACACGAAGAGGACAAGGATGAGCAAGATCGGACGGTTCAAGTAAGTCGTTGACATTTTCTTGATTTGGTAAGAGAGAGATAGAGAGAGAAGTTTTATGGGAGAGAAGAAAAGTTTAAAACTTTTTTTTTTTGTTAAAAGAAAAGTTTAAAACTTGAGAGAAAGAGGGAAATAAAAGCAAATAGAGAGTTTAATGCAACACAGAAGATGCACATGAATCGAAATATGAGGTTTTGTGGGGTCCTTTTATAGTTCGTTTTCATAGACAATAATTTAATATCAACCCGTGACCTTATTATATACATATTCCTATCGACTTTTACAAAAATTCACTTTCTGTAGTTTTTTTTTTGTTACGTGATTTAATTAGGTCTAAAAACGGTATATATTACGTAAATGTGTACACAACTAATAATAATGCAAGAAACACACAAGATTGTGTATTAAGTTGTTTCGTGGGACTCAAGCTTGAAAAAAGCTATTTAAAAGCCCAATAAAAGGCCCATTAGATAAATAAGTACCTTATTTGCTTTGCAAAGGGAAGGCTAGGCCTGGGCATACGGGTATTCGGTTCGGGTCCAGGTTCGGGTCCTAACGGATACATGTTCCAACGGGTATACATAAATTGGACCCATTTAAGTACCTGTAATGTTTCGGGTCGGGTACAGGTTCGGGTCCTATCGGTACAGGTTCGGGTCCAGGTTCTACCCAAAATACCCGAATTTTTACAGGTTTCTTTCGGGTACAGGTTCGGGTACAGGTTTCGGGTACATGTTTTAGGTATTTTTACCCAAAATTGTAAAAAAACTGAACTTAAAAAGATTGTCTAATTGTGTTTATCCAAAAATAAAAACCAAAATTCAAAGTTCAAACTTCAAAGTGAAAAACAAAGTAAACATCAAATTCAAAATGCAAAGTTCAAACTCAAAGTTACAAAATATGAAATGTCTTGTACTCTTGAATCTTGTTTTTTATTAAGTAACAGGTTCCTCTTCGGGTCCTCTTTGGGTACAGGTTCTTACCCGGACCCGAACCTGTACCCACGGGTATGGTCAAAACATACCCAACAGGTTCCACCTCTAATTTCGGTTCGGGTTCATGTTCGGTTCTTACAGGTTCGGATCCAGGTTTGGGTCTACAGGTTCAGGTTAATATGCCCAGGCCTAGGGAAGGCTTACAAGTTAAAAGCTTGGGAAAAAAAAACTTAAATGTCACAACTTTCTTTGAAGACAAGAAGAAACAAGAAGCTTCTTTATATCAACAAACAAAAATTTTGGCTAAGTGATAGATTTATATGAACAAAGTCAAAAAAATTGATTTATCTTCATAATCTTGAACAGCTTTTTAAAACCTATAAAGCAAACAAAATGTTAGATGAAACACAAGATATAGCAGCAAAAGGAGATCATTCATCGATATCCATAGGAACAAGATTGAGATCGATTTGGTCATGATGCATTTCAGTAACTTGGTGTATACTCTTCTTCTTCTTTTTCTTGTTGTGTTCTTGGTTCTCAAAGGAATGTGATCTCTTGTGACCACCTAAAGCTTGTCCTGAACTAAACACCCTGAAGCAAATAGGACACTCATGACCATGACCTTTGCTTTTCTTCAACAACACTGAGGAGGATTTGCTATCACTAGTAGTAGTAAACCTATGAATCTTGCTGTCACAAGAATCAGTTTCATAAGAATACAACAAGACCCTTTTGCTTTTGCTCGTCTCGACACCGAGCTCCTCTATACTTCTGAATCTCTTCAAGGACTTGTTGAATGCAGATTCAAATCCAGTTTCTGAATCAGACTTTTTTGGACCATTCATGAAGTAATCAGAATCAGAGCTATCTGAATCAGTAAGACTATCACCATTGAAAATCTTCTCTCTTGAAGATGGTTTAGTCTCAAGAATCAAAGATTTCATCATCAAGCTATAACCTTTCCTATCCCTAGACATCATCATAAGAGACAGAGCCATGTTCCTATGTTCTTGGTCAATCTCAGAGTCAGAAGACGAGCTCTCATCACCAAAAGATTCTGAATCAGACCCTTCAATCACCATCTTCTTGTCTCTCTGAGAGTGAGAATCCATGTGAGCACAAAGAGCTTTCAAAGAATCAAACCCTTGACCACAACAATTTTGTTGTTGTTGTTGCTGTCTGAGAGCAAGAACAATCTCTCTGTGATTCACTAACCTCTTGTCGTCGTTGTTGTTGTTGTTGTAACTGTGTGAATCAACAGAGTACTCGTTAGTGTGAATCCTGATGTGCCCTCCAAGTGATTTCCCTGAAGGGAACTTCTTGTTACAGTACTTGCATATAAAGGTCCTCTCTTTACTACTCTTCTCCATTTTTCTGATTTTGAAGCTTCTCTCTTAGACAAATGTGTAAAAAGGGCTTCCTTTAGAAACGTAAGCAGAAGAAGAAGAGGTTATAAAGACTCCATTTTTCTCTACTGCACAAACCGACAAAATACCCAAATGCTAGAGAGAGAGAAGGAAGCAGCAAAGCTTGATGCTTTCAGAGACGTGACAGTTGTTATCTTAGCTAAAGAAAGAATCAAGCTTTTGGTAAAATTCTTATGTAATCCATATCAAAGTTTAGAGATTTTATAGCAAAAAGAAGAAAGGAATGAAAAAAAGATAGAAGTGTTCTTAGTTGTTGGATCTATTCTTTCTCAACAAACACACACTCCTCTTTCTCCGTTATGTATTGTTTGATTAAGTTTCATGCATGATAATACCAAAATATATGAAAAAATTTATACAACAAGATAGAGAAAAACCCACTTGAACGGTCCAGATCTATCTACCCACAAACACTTTCTTCCAAATTTCAAAAAAGAAACTAAATCTTGAAGAAATCTCACAATTGCAGAAAGTTTTGATTTTTTTTTTGTATTATTAAAGATTTTATTCCTTAGTAATTACTAAATCTTGTAGCACTTGATTAGTAGAGGGTATAACAAACCATGGGGCCAAACAGAGACTTGTCTTTTTTTTTTTTTTTGGTCAAAGAACAGAGACTTGTCTATATCCAAACAACAACAACAAAAACTTTTAACCATTTTGCAAAAGAACATTTTTTTGTGGTAAATGTGATTAACAAGGAACATGTTACAAAAGAAAGTTGATGTTTTTTCTCTTTACAAGACGGTGATGATAGTTTCTGAAGTCAAAAGCAATAGTCTTCCTTTTAAATTAAATGTTCAGTGAGAGAAAAAACCTTACTGCAAATCAGAGAGATACTGACATTCTAGGTAAGGATTTTGAGCAAGAGGGTCCCAAGAAAAGTGAAATAGCAACACCCCATTTCACAAGGCTCCACATGTGAAACACAGGCTGATATTCATAGCCTAAAACTCTCTCTCTACGCTTTAACATGGATACTTGGAGGACCCCATAACCCCAAGTTGTTGTGGATGATGTTGCTTCCTCACTTGTTTCTTGCCTTCTTTGCCATTTCTTGAAGCTTTTGGTCACATTTGGATCATTACACTTGACTTCTTTTGATCCTCTCCAAGACCGGTTTAGTCTTTCTTTGCAAAGTTTGTCAAACCAGACTTCACTGCATCATTTGCAAGTTCAAAGGCCGTGCATGAATCGTCTTCCATGTTCAATCTCTGCTCATTGCTCTCATCCATATAATCAACTGTTTCATTCATCTCGTTACATGGTCCATTACCACTTTCTCTGTTATCAACATCTTCATCATTGTTACTAATACTGGCACCTTCTTCCTGATGTAGTGGATGCACTTTCTCATTGAACTTTTCAGTCCCTTGTTGAAGTGGAGACTCAATAGCAGAGTCTTCTTCGTCTTCTTCCACATATTGATAACCGAAAGATCCTCCATAACTTACATGCCATTCATCATCATCGCTATCAATGTCTAATATCAAATTTCTGTTCTGTGTGGCCCTTCGTCTGAGGACAAAAACGTTGAAGTAGTAGCTAACAATCTCGTTCTTAGTTCGGGAACAAAATGCAGCTTCCAAGTGGTGCCAAAAGTTCTGACCTAATGTCACGGGATTCGAATAGACAATCTCATGAAAAAGTAGTTCATCTTCATCGTTCCACTTTTGTGCTACTTCTTCTCCCATATCACAGAAACCCAAGTCTCTGAATTTCTCGAACCCGAGCATCTTAACCATTTCTTCTCTAGTTTCTTTAACGTGCTGGCGCACACACGAAATAGAATCCCTGTCCTCGCAGACACATAACTCTCTACCTTTCCCTACTATTTCATCCACATGTTCAGGTGTTTTCAAATCCGGCATGGGGATGACACATGTACCATACATCATCCCGCCATCAGCACAAACAGTAATGTGTTTTTGAACCGACGTGCCAGAGGGTTCTAGGTGCCCAATCTGTGTACATTCCCATTCAGGGATATTGGCTTGATGGCATGGTCCAATGGGAACTTTTTTTCTAGCAGGTTGATCCAGAAGGAAAGAATATAAAGTCTCAACATGTGGACTTATCCTTGAAGGTAATCCAAGCTCAAAATCTTTTGTGAACCAAGTAAAAGAACCATCCATGTTAAGAGCATCAAAGGTTTCACCACTAGATGATTCACCTTCTTGTGGTTCACAAAAATCTCCCTCATTCACTATTGTCCAATAAACCCGTTAAAAAAACGAATCACGTAGCCACTTTTTATCGTTCAACAAAAAACATTAGAAAGCACAAAACAAGGTATCGTTACATGTAATATATACCTGGGGCGACATATTTCTGCGAAACAGCGTCACGAGGAAGAAACTCTTCAAACTGATTCGATTTATCACTATAGCCAAGCGGTCTAGAATGTTTGAAAGGCAGCTCATGAAGTTTATCGTCATCGAAAGGCCGTTTAAATCCCATATTTCAACCTGCATAGTGGGTGACAAAATTGCAATAAACTCCATAAAAGAACAAGAAAGAAAAGACTATTCAGACCGTAACTTCTTTGAAAAAGAACAGTACAATAAACAACAAGGATAAGAATCCCCCTCAAGAGTTACAGCAACATGTATAGGAGGAGGTCTAACTATAAAAATTTAATCTAAAAGACAAAAACTAACACTACCATGCTACTTAACATAAACAAGACAGAAGTAATAATGCGTTATAACAAGTTTCAGATAAGAACACAAATGTCTAGTTTAACAAAGTGTATTATTTACCTCTCTAAAGGGGACACAAGCTAGAACTCCACTAGATAAATCGCAGAATTGATAAAAATATATAATTTTTAATAAAAATCGAGAGAAATCCCTTTGATAATCTATAGATTTGACAAATCCTCTGCTAGATTTGTAAATAAGAACCCTAGATCTTAATTGGAGACGAAAAACATGAAATCGACATCCAAAATTGTAAATAAATATTTATAAAACCGATTAAATAGCGGAATAAATCGATGTATCAATAAATTATATAGCTTGTGAAGAGATCGATAATCCTAACCCTAAATATATTTTTTTACCAACGAGATAGATAAAAAAATGATATCAATAGAACGAGGGAAACGCGAATTTGAAGAATCTACGGATCAATCGAAAAAAGAAATTGATAAAAATTTCTGTAAAACAAAAAAAAAATTGGATTACGATGAAAATTTGGGGAAGAAGACGATAGAATCGACGAAGGTGACACTAAACACTAATTCGGGTCAACCCGCAAAAAACCCTAAAATTAAGCTGGACCACAAATTTAAGCCCAACATACTTTTATCCTCTAGTCCTTACTGTTTTGTAATATTTATACTTTATTCCCTTACTATTTTCACATGCACAATTTGAACCCAAATTTTCAAAACATAAAAGCATGATAAGATTTGTTATCATTTTGGGAAGGACATTTTACCATATATACATGGCTGATACATACTTTCTTATCATAAGCTAAGCATTTCAATTTTATAAGTAATTATAAGTTTTGTATACATATACTATTCTTTTAGCTTAGGCAGATTCAGAGGTTACAACAAACAATCATGAATAAAAATGAAACTTAAATACTATATTATAAATTTGATATATAAAATGCATATAGTTGTTGATCGAAGTTATCACCTTCATGCCACAGAAGGTATGTCCTTGACCCATGAATCAAGCGGCTTGCCAATGGAATAGACGATAAAACCAATCTCGAGCAGCTTCACTGCATCAACAACGTTCCTACCATCAAACACGAAAGCAGGCTTCTGCATACTGTCAAAGATTCTCTTGAAGTCCAAGGATTTGAACTCATCCCACTCTGTTAAGACACAGAGTCCGTGCGCATCTTTACTCGCCTCGTAAGCATCTGTGACGACACTCACTTGCTCTGAGACACCTTCTGCTTTAACTTGTTGAAGAGGAACAGGATGGTCCCAGTCAAATCTAGCCATGGAGAGATCTCTCCTGATCTGTTCTTCTAGTACCTGTGGGTCGTATATATTCAGCTTGGCTTTGTCAGCGAGTAATCTGTTACAAACATCAATGGCTGGAGTCTCTCTAGTGTCCCCTGTGTCTTTCTTGAAGGCAAAACCGAGTATCGCTATCTTCTTTCCAGAAACCGTGTTAAACATTGAAGAAACTACTCGGTTTGCAAACCGGATTTTCTGATAGTCGTTCACCTTAATGACTTGTTTCCAGTAATTAGCTGCCTCGGGCAAGCCGTTACACTCACATATATAGATAAGGTTTAGTATGTCCTTTTGGAAACATGATCCGCCAAAACCAACACTTGCATTCAAGAACTTGGGACCGATTCTAGTATCAGTACCCACGGCGTGCGCAACCTGTGTGACATCAGCGCCTGTTGCTTCACATAAAGCTGACATGGCATTGACAGAAGATATCCTCTGAGCCAAAAATGCATTTGCGGCAAGCTTAGAGAGCTCTGCCGACCAGAGGTTAGTGCATATGATTCGTTCCGTAGGAACCCAATGAGCATAAACATCTTTCAAATCTTGAATAGCCTTTTGCCCTGCAGCAGTATCCCTACCACCGATAAGCACACGGTCTGGGTTATAAAGGTCCTTAATGGCGGTACCCTCTGCAAGAAACTCGGGGTTAGAGAGAATCTGAAACTCTATGCCTTTGCTGTTATGAGTCAATATCTTTTCGATAGCTTCTGCTGTTCTCACGGGAACCGTTGATTTCTCAACAACGATTTTGCTAGACTTGGAGACATCAGCTATCATCCTAGCCGCGCTCTCCCAGTAAGTAAGATCAGCCGCTTTGCCTGCGCCTAGTCCCTGTGTTTTCGTCGGAGTGTTGACAGATACAAACACAATGTCGCTTTCGAAGACATGTTTCTCAACATCTGTACTAAAGAAGAGGTTTCTCCCTCTGCATTGCTTCACCACATCGTCTAAGCCTGGCTCGTAGATAGGAAGCTTATCACTGTTCCAGGCACTGATCCTCGGTTCGGAGATGTCGACAACGGCTACTTCGATTTCAGGGCACTTAAGAGCCATCACTGCCATGGTTGGACCACCCACGTAGCCAGCTCCTATGCAGCATATCTTCACCATTTTCTGAAAATCCAAATCCATAACATAGTCACAGTAAAACCAGTCAATTATATAAAAGAGAAAACTTTAAACAGAAACAAGAATGTGACAGATTTCAAGAACTACATAAACACATGGATCTATATAAAAGGGAGACATTTAAACAAACACCTTGTAAGCTAAGATCTAAATCAAAATTTCAAAAATGATTAAAGCAGAATAAAAATGAGAAATTTACCTTCCTGGTAATGATATTTGAGACTTTAAGAGTGAAGAAGCGCGACAGAGAGATGGGTTTCGGTGAAGAATGAAAGAGAGATCACAAGCCCACTTGTTGCTGCGAAGACGATGAGAGTATATAGCAGAGAAGAAGATATCTTTTCTTTTTGTCAAAAAAAATAAATAAATAAATACACAGAAACTAATTCACCCACTTGACTTACGCTTTTATCTTCAATCATTTATTGCATCCAAAAAAAACTCCACACGCTTTTATCTTCAATAATTATTGTCATGCTTTTGTAATTTTAACATGAAAACTGGATTCAAACTGGATTCTATGGCTTTAAGACTAAAAACCATTTAATTTCAAATCACTGATTGATTAAATTAGGTGGTAAATTATTTCTATCAATGTAAAATATACATAATAATGTGTTGCCATGTCATCAACTAAACGGTGCTTATGTGGGCTTGGCCCATATATAATAAATTGGGCTTTTAAAACTTATAAATCTCTTTGAGCGTAAGAGTCTGTTACGGCGTCTCTGCTTTATACCGGCGGCGACGGGAGAGAGGGAGTGATAATGGCGGATGACGATGAGCCGCCGATGGCTATTCAAATTGAATCGGATTTATCGGCGGAGGAATCAAGCGTTGCTGTTTCCGTTGGCGTCACCGTCATAACTGGCTATCTCGGCGCCGGGAAATCCACAGTAAGCAATGACACTAATTCACTTCTTTCATTGATTTTTTTTTTAGGGCTTTTGATTGTTGATTGTGGTGTTATGTGAATTGGGTTTCTCAGCTAGTGAATTATATTCTGAACGGCAAACACGGGAAGAGAATAGCAGTGATATTGAATGAGTTTGGGGAAGAGATTGGAGTGGAGAGAGCTATGATTAACGAAGGAGAAGGAGGTTCCCTTGTCGAAGAATGGGTCGAGCTCGCTAATGGCTGTATTTGCTGCACTGTTAAGCATAGCCTTGTTCAAGCACTTGAGCAGCTTGTTCAGAGAAAAGACAGGTTTTTTGTTAAAAAGCTCTAAGATTTGATAAAGGTTTTACAAACTCTAGGCATATGTTGCCGAGACTAAAGCATAATGTATGTTTTTTTGTACTTGTTATACTTTATGGTTTTGGTTTCTCGTGTGTAGGCTTGATCATATATTGCTGGAGACAACAGGTTTGGCTAATCCGGCTCCGCTAGCTTCTATTCTTTGGTTGGATGACCAGTTAGAATCAGAAGTCAAGCTTGACTGCATTGTCACTGTGAGTATCTTATTCACTTTTCCTATCATCTTGTACACATTAGATAAATTGTAATGGATACTATGATGTCTCTTGGTGAAGCATGGCTTGTGATCTTTCTTTTATTGGTCCCTCTTTATAACATAAATCCTGGTTTTAGTAGTTTTGCGCTCAAGAATCTTGTTCATGATGCATTTTCTGACATGATTCCTTGGATAGGTCGTGGATGCAAAGAATCTTCGTTTTCAGCTCAATGAGTGGCGTGACTCATCTTCCTTTCCCGAGGCTTTTAATCAAATTGCTTTTGCGGTAATCATCTTGTTACACAAGCCACACAACCAATAAGAATGCTATAGGCTTACATTGTACTTTATCGTGACACGGATTTTTGTTTTGGTTTTGTAGGACACGATAATTATGAACAAGGTTGACTTGGTTTCTCAAGAGGAATCTTATGAATTGGAGAAGGAAATTCATTCCATCAATTCCCTCGCCAATGTCATCCGCTCTATTAGGTGCCAAGTTGATTTGTCCAATATATTAAACTGCCAAGCATATGATTCAACTGTTAAGTCTCAGTAACTTTCTCTTCTCTGTCATCTGAGTATATGTGTATACCACTATACCTACTAGGTTACTATTTACGCTTTTGATTTTAGCAATTGAACTTTTTCTCTTCTCTTCATCGTTGCATTTAGCATGTTAGTCGTCTGGAATCACTGCTAGAAGCAAATAAATCGTTAACTACTACAGATCTTCACGATAGCGGAGTGAGGACTCTATGCATCAGTGAAACCAAGCCTATAAACCTCGACAAGGTAGCAAAGTCATTGAACACTTTTGGACAACTTGTTAAGAAATTGCGTTCATTGTGACACTAACTTGTTCTTGGTTTGATAGGTTCGTTTATGGCTTGAGGAAATTCTGTGGGATAAAAAATTGGAGATGGATGTATACCGTTGCAAGGCTGTGTTGAGCATTCAAAACTCAGACCAGCTGCATATTTTGCAGGTAATATAAGAAAACTGAACATGATTAAAGTCTTGTGATCCCATGGAGTGTTGTAATTCACATTGCTTCTATGTGTTATATATGCAGGCCGTTAGAGAGATATATGAAATAGTTCCAGGGCGAAAATGGACCGAGGAGGAGAACCGAATGAGCAAAATAGTATTTATAGGTTACACATCCCCTTTTGTGCATCATAGCTAACATTTTTGTTCCCATCACTCTGTTCTCTCTGCTTGCTTATTCATGTAATTAAATACGTGCAGGACACAAGCTCGACGAAGAAGCTCTTAAAACAGGATTAAGAGACTGCACACCATGAAGAAGAAAATTGTAACTTACAGTGAAGACAAGATCTGTCTATAGTCTAAACCATCCTGGTATTTTTGCCTATCTGGTGTCAATTGCTCATTAGGAGTATTGCAAAATTGTAATTTTAGTATTACAGTGTTATTTTACAGTAGAATCTTATACAGTTTTGTAACATTAACATTACCTTCTGGCCAAACTCGACTTTAATGAAATTTTGAGACAAGACAACCATTGTGTTCCAAACAAAGCTTAAGTTTGCCGTTTTTGAAGAAGAAACTGAAAAATTTGTATCCACAATGCAAACTGTGTGTTATGACTTAGTTTATCTCTCTCTCCTTCTCTCTCGAGTAGTCATTTTCTCTCCATACCTCTGGAATATATCAGCCAAATCAAACAAGCCTACTTCTCTAAGTTTCTTGGCCATCTCTTGAAACATAACCACACCTTCCTCATTAGAATAACAATGCAAGAACTTGCTATAATCAAACCTAGGAACTTCAAGACCTTTCTTCAAGGTTCTTTCGACATACTTTGTAGTCTCAAATCGTTTCCCGGCCTTAATCAAACCTCCGACAAATATAGTATCGAAATTCACTAACGGGTCTGGCCCTTTCCTTCCTCTTCTCCCTAAATGTCCTTGCAACAACATAAGATACGTATGCATTATCGGCTCGCAACCTCTCTCTATCATCTTCCTGAAAACTTCCGTTGCCTCGCTTGCCCGTTTAATCTTCAACATTCCTTTGATCAATGCATGATAGATACTAATATCCGGGTTTCCGATAGCTTCTACCGTTCTATACGCCTCTCCGACTCGTCGTTTAGCCAATAGTCCATAGATTATCGAAGCCAAAGTTAAGTTATCCACTTGAACACCTCTTTGACGCATTTCATCGAACACCTTCCCTGCGATGTCGATCTTACCGTTTTTACACAAGTAATCGATCATAACTCTGTAGAACGATGCATCCAAATCACAACCCTTTCTCGATACCATCACGTAGAAGACCTTAGAAGCTTCATCGTACTGGTTCTTCTTCAAAAGCGTCTCCATGATCTTCGTACCAGCTTCGACATCAACATCGAAACCTTGTTCCATCATCAAATTCCAAACCTTTACGGCTTCGATCAAATCACCCACGTCGCAGAAGCCTCCTATCATCGTCCTGTAAGTAACCTCGTCGGGTTCGATACACTCTTTAAGCTTATCAACGACGAACTTAGCTTCTTCTACGAGCTTCTCCTTACACAGAGTCTCCACGGCTCTGTTCATCGTCTGGGCATTGTAAGAGTAACCAAACCCGTTCATAATATGGAAAAAGCTTACGCATTTCTTCATCTCTCTAGCGGAAGCAAGAGTTTTCAACACGACCCTGAACGTCTTGTCGTTTGCTAATCGGAGCTTCCCTGTCTCCTGAGCCAATTCCCAGAACAGATCCAAGTTTCTGGATCTCCCGATTACGCCGAGGAGCTTGTTAGAGGTCGTGGAGGTGTGTGCGAAATCTGGGTGGTGTGTCTGCGAGTAGAGGAAGAAACGGTGGACAGGACGCCATGAGAGAGGGAAGTTGTTGCAGACTTGGAGGAAGAGATCTTGTGTTAGTTGAAACTTTGCGGAGGAGAGCTTGGAAGCGAGACGTGAATCGGGAGAGTTTTGCTGTTGGTAGAGGATTGTACAGACGCGGAGGAGCTGTTCTTGGTTTACCGGCGTGATGGGAGACGGAGGAGTTAGATTCGATTGAGCCGAGAAAGTAGCGAATCCGCGGCGGAGAAGGAGGAATCGCCGGATTGTGTTTCCGATGTTAGACATAGAAGAACGACGACGATGTAGAGAGGAAGAAGATCGTTTAAAAGAAGCATTAAATATTAGGGTAAAAATCAAAAAATATTGTAAAAATTGGAGATGCGGGGGATCGAACCCCGTGCCTCTCGCATGCAAAGCGAGCGCTCTACCATTTGAGCTACATCCCCTTTGGTAAATAATGTCATATTTATATATTATATAGTAAGAATACAACGTTGTTAGGGAACAAGTCCGAAAAGTTCGTTAAGTTAGTTATAAACAATACCGAAGAAAAACCCAGGAAATGCGCAGACACATCTAAAGGTTGAGATTCAGTCTTTCTTCCGACATTATCGACCCCATCTCACAAATCTCTTGTTATATATTCATTCTCCATTAAAAAAAGCCACAAAATAAAACCAAACCCATAAATCAAGATCTCTGTTTTGAACAATTCCACTAAAATGGCATCAGAAACAGACAAAGAGAGGGAGACATTCGTCTACATGGCTAAGCTCTCCGAACAAGCCGAACGATACGACGGTACGTAACCACCAAACACATCTTTAACTTGTCGATTTTTTAGACATAAAATTAAGGATTTTTTTTGGTGATATTAATATTTGCAGAGATGGTGGAGACCATGAAGAAAGTGGCCAAGATAGACAGCGAGCTAACGGTGGAAGAGAGGAATCTGTTGTCTGTTGGTTACAAGAACGTGATCGGAGCAAGACGTGCCTCGTGGAGGATAATGTCGTCTATCGAGCAGAAAGAAGAGTCCAAAGGCAACGAATCAAACGTGAAACACATCAAAGGCTATCGCCAAAAGGTCGAAGATGAGCTCGCGGATATCTGCCAAGACATTCTCACCATCATCGATCAGCATCTCGTGCCTCACGCTACCTCTGGAGAAGCCAAAGTTTTCTATTACAAGATGTGAAAACAAAAACACACAACACTAAATCAACAACTATCTTCTATAAAGCAAAATGAAATAAGATTCGATTTTTTTTTTTTGCGGTTTTGTAGGAAAGGAGATTATTACCGTTACTTGGCTGAGTTTAAGACAGAGCAAGAGAGGAAGGAAGCCTCTGAACAGTCACTCAAAGGCTATGAGGCTGCAACACAAGCTGCAAGCACTGAGCTTCCTTCGACACATCCGATTCGTCTTGGACTTGCTCTTAACTTCTCTGTTTTCTACTATGAGATCATGAACTCTCCTGAAAGGTATCTCCTTCATTTATAAAAGCAATACAAACTAAAATGCAATGAGATGTCAACTTTGTTCCTCATGTGGTTTCTTAAAACTGATGCAGAGCTTGCCATTTGGCGAAACAAGCCTTCGATGAGGCCATTGCAGAGTTAGATACTCTAAGTGAGGAGTCATACAAAGACAGTACTTTGATCATGCAGCTCCTGAGAGACAATCTTACCCTCTGGACTTCTGATCTTCCTGAAGATGGAGGTTTGTCTTAAAATCATCACACAACATGAAACATTGAAACAAGTTGGTCTATTTGATGTTAAGAACCGGTTTTTTTTTTGTTTTCAGGAGAAGACAATGTCAAGACCGATGAACCAAAGCAAGAACAGGCTAAGCCTGCAGAAGCCACAGAGGTAAAATTAACTTGTAAAAGAGACAAGAATATGGATTGTTCTTATTGAGTTAAGCTCATGTGGTTTTGTTGTTTGTTTCAGAACTGATCAAGGAGGAGACCAGTTCCATCAAGAAGATGGGACCAGAGATTATTGAATCCAAATCTTATATTGTTTTTTTATTACCTTTTCGTTTTGTTTTATTTTGTTGTCAATGCCATGATATCAAGTATCTTATGTTAAGCATTATTACTATTATGATTTGATCAGAGATATGTTCTTGATCAGACACTCTTTCTTCTATCATCTTTCATTTTTCTTCCTTGTCAAAGTAACTCTCCGGTAAGCTAAACTCTTGCTCATGATTCAGAATGTCCTCATCATCTGATTTCTGCAAAAGAAAAATACAGAGGTAACCGATTAAACCATTAGCTCTAAATCTAGCCATGAAAGTGGGACATAGAAAGCCAACTTAGAACCTAAAAGCTATGAGACACGACATGATAATAAAAAGCTTGTTGTAATTACAACTAACCAGCATATCAATGTTGTAGAAACGATCCAGCAGCTTCAGAACCTCTTCCGATGTGAACTCTCGGCCAAAACTATGGACATACACAGTCGATAGAAAAGAAAAGATCCACTCAATGGCTCTCAGACAAATCAAAATGGATCACGACAAAACAATTGAAATATCAATAATATCGCGACATTACCTTCGACCGAGATAGTCCATGAGACTAAAAATTACAAAGTGGCGATGCATACCTGCACAACCCACAATTTACAAATCAGAACACAGTGAAAGCAAGAAGACACTACATGATTACTATCGTTGATTGTGTATTAAACAAGAAAGGTTCCATTTTTCGATAAAAGCTTATGGTTTTGTGATCACCACTTGTAGCTCCAAAGGCTAATCTAATACGCAGATTCTTCAGACAAAACAAGTTTGAAGTAGAAAAATTGCCTCGGAGTTTAACGGGAGGATATCTTTCAAGAGCTTCTAACAACTTTATCTCCAATTCAACCTCTGATTGCTCCTGAGAATCAATCCAACAAAGATTTAAATCCTCAGGACAAAGAAGAGCAAATGACAGAGAGAGAGAGAGAAGAGAGAAGAGACCTTGGAGAGAGAGGAAGTGGAGGAAGGCAAAGCTTTACATGGAGAATGTACGGACATACCGTCTTGCTCTTCATCTTTCACTTTAGCTTCGTCTGTCGTGTCGCCTTTCTTCTCCGGTGGTGTCGCCATTCTAAGCTCTTACTTAGGGTTTTAGTGTCTTTTTTGATCGGTGAAATGTTTCACAAATCTGTTTCTCAATTGTTGACAATTTATATCAGAGACTCTACAGCCATTTATTGGACCTCTTGTATTGGGCTTGGCCCAAATTTAAGGCTTTCTTTACAGTAAAGTGACTGTTACTAAAGGATCATTAAGACCTGTTTGTGACATTTATTGGTCAATGCTGAAGCATGGAGACTGAAGATTCTTTACCAAAAGAGAAAAAAAAACAAGCTATGTAATGGAAAAAAAAATCAGATTAAGAAACTCAAAAGAATATGATGAAGCATTTTACAGTAATTAAACTCTGCTCATATGCTTCACCATAACTTAAAAACTCCGATGAGTGTGTCGGCTTCCTTCATTCCTAGCAAGAGACTCTGCACAAGTAGGACAAAGACAAAACACACTTTTGATGAAATGGTCGCAATTTTGATTCATATGTTGCGGTAAAATTGATGAGGGTTTGTTGTTATGACCATTCATTTTGGGGGGTTTCGTCATTTTATTATGCGCGGCCCCTGGAGTAATCCATGCTGAAAAGAAAGTTCCTACGGTTCTCTGATCCCATCCTGATTTGAAACTTCTTGGCCAATGATTCCACGAGGTCATCGTTTTCGTGGTCTAATTCTCTGACACATCGCCTCCTGAGCTTTTTCAATGTCTCCTTGGAAGGTTCAAATCCAGCATTGATCTGTTCAACGAAACAAGAGTTAGTTTCTCATAGCCATATAAGCAAACACATGTCTGGCAGCACTCATAGTGGTTAGGTTCGGTTGCAACTTTGGTTTACCATGTCATCAATGACAGTCAGAGCTGATTTGGGATCCCGGTTAATGAGATGAGCATCAACAAGTAATGAAAACGTCCGTGCATCAGGTTTAACACCTACGCTAACCAGGTGCTCGTATACTCTAGTAGCCTCAAAAGTCTGCAAAACAATCAAGCTCGAGTTTTTTGGCCTAATTGTTCTACCATGGGATAATAATATTGTAGAAAGAGAGAGGAAACAGTACCTTCTTGACCTTTCCAAATGCATATATTAAAGCATTGTACGAATCGATGTTAGGAGTCAGCCCGAAAGAAGCACTTATTGCTTCAAACGTCTGATAAGAACGATCAAGATCCCATGTGTTTGCGCATCCAAGAATTATACAGTTTAGAGCAGCAACAGACTTGTATGGCGTATCACCTTGGCTCAATTTCTCCAACTGGAAGTATACCTGATGGATTATGTAACATTGCAAGGTCAGATCAGCTAGACGTTATATTGAAACCTAGACCATGATCCTCTACTTTGATAAATACGTTTACATGAATATTTCTATTAAAATCAGAAGTTTTCTATGTCTACTAGTGACCATACAGTAAGAAAACTGAGAATATAGTAACGTATTGACCAATATAAGGACATCAAGGTATACCTCGTCTAGTGTCTCAAAACCTTTTTTAGAGCAGGCCACAACCAACGGGTATAAGGATGTAAAAGGTGAAAGCATTTCCTCCACAACTTCTTTTTCAGAGTTCGCATATGCAGTTTCAAATTCATGAAGTGCGATAAAAGCTTTATGCAGATTCCCCAATGATGCATAGGCATTTATCTTTGCAATGTAAGATGCAGGATTGGCTTTCTTTCTCCCACGCAAAGACTTTTTCAGAATGGCCCATGACCCATCTACTAAAGTTGAATTGCATGTCCTAGCAGCAGTTGCAAGGGCAGAGACAACTAACCCTTCATCAACAGAAAGTAAAACTGGGGCCTTAGCCATTTCTCCCCTATTGATCAATTTGAACATAAACTCAAACGCATAAAATGCTAATTTGCTATTATCCTCTTGATTTGCAACTTCTGCCATATAAGTACACAATGACCAGCTTGGGCATAAGGACTTGTTCCGATCAATAGCCTGCAAAACCAAGAACACAAATACCATCAATAAAAGAAACAGAACAAAGCTTCAAATGTCAACTGAAGACAAGAAAAAGTCATACATACCTTACACCTCTCAATGATAGAGACCAGTGCATCTGTCCTTCCTTTGGCTACACAGCCACGAACACAATCACTAAAAACCGCGGTGGAAAACATATAACCAGATTTTAGCGCCATGTCGATAAGCTTCATGGCTTCGTCATTCTTCCCAGTCAAAAACATCATTCCAATAACCAAATCATATGACTCGTCATCTGGAAGAGATTCATCCCTCCCCAACAATAGCATCCTAACAAAATCAAAACGAGTCATCGTACAAAAAATAAAACCCTACATTCATACAATACCCATCTCAGTGACTGCTTTCAGAGATAGTCTAAGCAAATATTACGTCTCAATCGTCTAAAGTTCTAACCTTTTGCACTAATCCTAAGATAAATTTCACTCATATAACAGTAATTTGAAAGCATTGTATGTATCACTGTATAGCAAATGAATCTGTATACAATAAACCAAGGATCTAACCGTTCCAGCAGCTTTTGAGCAGCTTCGGTCTCTCTTGCCTGATACATAGCCTTCAAGACAAGATTATAAGAAGCTGTGTTCGGTGCCACGGAGAAATCTTTCATAAGCACAACGAGATCAAGCATGTCACCAGCAGGAGCACCCATCATCAAGTTAGCACGAAGGTAATGGTTATAAAGGTTAACATCAGGCTTGTTAGGCTTCCCAAACTTGTCAAGCGACCGAACCCAGAACTCGAAAATCTGCTTCATATCCGACCAACGCTGCGACGCGGTCCAATCCGCGAACATGTTCAGCAGCGAGCTTATGTCGTGAGACTCGGCGAGGGATCTGACGCGAGCTGATGGAGCCTGGTTTAGAAATCCCATGGGGACGAGAGAGTTTGTGAACGAAGACGGAGAGGTAGGGATCGGACTACGCCAATTCTCGCTGTAAAGAGGGCTTCCCGTCGCTGGATTCGGCGGAAGCGGCGTGGATCCTCCCGCTTGAATGTTCGCCGTTTCGTGATCAGATAACGAAGACGATGAAGAAGAAGATGAATCTGTTGCGAGCAGAGGATCTTGTGAGAGGAAAGGAGTGCCTGAAATGGCTCTGATGGTAGAAATCGAGGATTGGTGATTGGGTTTTAGGGCTTGAAGGAGAGAGATCCGATATTGAGATAAGAGACGAGACGCCATTGTTGTGGAGAGAGCAAAAAAGAGGGTTTATCTGTGAATTAGGGTTTTCTGAGTTTCAGATTTGAGTTTTAAGAAACTACGATAGCGACGACGATCTCTTCTCTCTCTCACACACACACACACAATACACAACACAGTGGCATTAGTGTGATTACGTGAGAAAGTGAGGTCATTTAATATAAAGCCTGGCCCATTATTATTACCTTTGAAAACAGTAGGAAGAAGAGTTTGTTGACTTTCTTATGATTCCTATCATTCATATAAACTCTTCGTTGACTTGTCTCCTCCCACATATCTTCCTCTTGTAGCTCTGTTACAAAGGTACAAACTTTAAAAACTCTGTTTTGTTTTGGGGTTCTTTTTTAGTAAAACTCTGTGAATACTCGAAGATTTGGTATATATATAGAATGGTCACTGTTAAAACAGGGTTCGGATAGGGTACCGAACTGAGATGATTGTTATAGAAGTGGGGTCGGAAAACTCGTTAAGTGATAACGGGGACGAACAGATAATGCCGAAGTCGATATAAAGATAAATGCCGATGTGAAATTATAACGTGCCGAACAGAGAATATGATTAAGAACTCGGAGTTCGTTTGTTTATTGATTGAATGATTGTTTGATACAATGTCGAAGTGAAAGTCTATATTTCTAGCTGTTTTTCTCTATATATTCTCTCTATATATTCTCTCTATAAAATTCCGGATCCCTTGCTTATGAGCCGGAACCCTCTATTTATAGTGAAGGCCTCCGGTCCTTGGCGGGATTTTGCTCTTTTGGCGGGATCTCTTCGGCGCATGCCCGACATACGGAAAGCTGTTTTGTCGAACGCGGCTTTGCATTTAATGCGGGTGTCGAGCGTGCTCTCGCATTTAATGCCCGTTCGGTCGTCCTCTCGTCTTCGTGCGTCCGTCTTGACACCTCTCGTCGATCGTGCCGCATCGCCGTACGTACGTCACCCGTGTCGATCTTGGGCTGTCCGTACCGATGTCATCGTGTCGCGCACGCTTCTTCAACGGGCGACTTTGGGCCGTCTTCGGTGGGCGAATAGGGCCACTGGGTTTTCGTAGTAGCTTGGAATGGGCGGGGCTGAGTGGGTTTAGGCGCAGTGCAGCCCACCCTTAACAGTCACGTAGATGATTCCCATGATACCCATCAAGATGATTTTACCCATAAAAGTTCTAATTTGTGAAACCATGGTGATTATGTGGCTAGAATCATGGCTAATTTTGATTTCAACAAACAGGGAAATTTGATGGTTGGTGATGGATTGGGAGTATATGTTGTAGAGAGCAAAGGAGGAGCAATATCATGTATGTTGCTTTCTCTTCTCTGCTTAGGCACTTGGCCTGCTCTTATGGCTCTTCTCGAAAGGCGTGGACGCCTCCCGCAACATACTTATCTTGATTACTCCATCACTAACTTCTTGGCTGCTATCTTCATAGCTTTTGTGTTTGGTGAAGTAGGTGAAACTACACTAGATTCACCAAGTTTCATCACCCAGCTTACTCAGGTTAGGTTTTTGAAGGACTATATTCTGTAAAAGATCGAATCTTTCTTTCTCCTTGAGCTGTTTTTGCTGCTATATTAGATTGGGGATAATTGGCCATCGGTGTTGTTTGCGATGGCGGGTGGGGTGGGTTTAAGTGTAGGGAACCTTGCTACTCAGTATGCTTTAGCTTTTGCTGGTCTGTCTGTTACAGAAGTGACAACCGCGAGCATCACCGTTGTTATAGGTGCATTTAACTTTTGATGTTTTTGTTCTATATATAGCTTGTTGTTGGCTGGCTGATGCTTATCGTGTTGTTGTAGGCACGACTGTGAATTACTTTCTTGATGAAAGATTGAACCGAGCAGGTGTTCTTTTCTCGGGTGTCGGCTGTTTCTTGGTAGCTGTTTGTCTTGGCTCTGCTGTTCACTCTTCCAATTCTGCTGATATAGAGGCAAAGCTCGTTAAAACTGCGTACCACGAAGAGGAACAGAGACTATTGGGAGGTAAAGTTTGATTGACACATAGTGTAGCTTAAATTGTCTAAAAGTGTTAAGTAGATCATTAACGTCTTTTAGTTTTTAGTCGAAGAAGAAGAGAACGAAGGGACTGCAGCTTTCCTTATAGCACTTGAGCGCACACGAGCAATCAAAGTTAGGACCGCTCTCTTGAGTTCGATGTTATGTTACTATCATGAGCTTTGAACCAATAAATTTAACCAGTCTTTATGTTGGATTCAGGTGTTTGGGAAGAGCATGCTTGTTGGTCTAGGTATAACTTTCTTCGCGGGCCTTTGTTTCTCGCTGTTCTCACCACTATTCAACCTTGCCATAAACGATCAATGGCACACACTAAAACAAGGAGTTCCCAAGCTTATTGTCTACACCGCGTTCTTCTACTTCTCGCTATCTTGCTTTGTAATCGCCATGGCTCTCAACATCATTTTCCTTTACAAACCGGTCCTCGAGTCACCAAGATCTTCCTTTAGTGAATACTTAAGTGACTGGAACGGAAGAGGTTGGGCTCTTCTGGCTGGATTGATTTGCGGGTTTGGTAACGGTCTTCAGTTCATGGGTGGACAAGCCGCAGGATATGCAGCCGCAGATTCTGTTCAGGTCACGCACAAGAACCACATTTATTACTTAAAAACTAGAAAAGTTGTTTATCTTTTGTTTGGTGAATTCTTTGATTTTGTGATGATTGAGTAGGCACTACCATTGGTGTCAACATTTTGGGGGATATATCTGTTTGGAGAGTATAAGAGATCATCTCCGCGAACATATGCTTTACTTGTTGGGATGCTGGTCATGTTCGCTGTAGCCGTGGGGCTTCTAATGGCGTCGGCTGGACAAAGAGAGACGCAGTTCACATAAAGATTTTATTTAGTATATGACCATACAAACATAGTGTGGGGTCTTCAACATGTTGTACATTGTTGGAAGTAAGGAAAAATGTAAATGATCGCTAGTTAAAAAATCTGAGGTTAAAAATCGCTAGAAGGAGGGGTCGAACCTCCGACCTTGTGGTTAACAGCCACACGCTCTAACCAACTGAGCTATTCCAGCTTCTTGTCATGTTATCTATTTTATAATATAAGTACAAAAACATGGAAGGCACATTCTTTTTGACTTTTAAAGACTTGTCTATGTACGGAAGAAAATGTGCCTTCCATGTTCTTCCCTTATATATATATAACTGTCTCTACATCTTGACAACCATATTTGTTCACATTTAATCATTGTCTTAATATAAAGTTAATATTTTTAACTTTGATCACAGCCTTTCTTCAGATATATTCCACAAACACTAGTCAGATTTAGTCAAAATATTCCATCAAAAATTCATAAAACAAAATAGCATCATAAACTTCAAAATTGTTTCCAGCTCAATATAGACCTTTTTATTAACAACGTGTAGGTCTCAACTATTTTTGTTTTCTACAACAACAGAGGCAAGCACGATAACATCATCAAAAACACATCTATAAACATTCTCTTCTTGCTTCCTAAAGAAAACTAACACATAAACAAAATTCAAAAAAAAAAAAATGGGAAACTCCTTCACATGCATCTCTCATGAAGAAGAAAAACGTCCAAAGAAATCATCAAAAAACCGCGGCAGCGGCAAAGGAGGAGGAAGCAACTCGGGCAAATACATACGCCGCTTATCACTAATCCCATCTTTCAGAAAACGTACGTTGCTTCACTCTCTATCATGCTCTGGCTCATTATCATCAGCAACGAATTCGTCTTCCAAGAAAAACGGCATAAACAAAGCCAAGAAAAAGATAAGAGAGAGACACCATCATCACAAAGACCATCATCATGATCATCATAAAGAAGAGCAAACGTTAGCAGCTACTAATCTTCTCTTTAACCAAAGTACTCCGCGTAGCAGCAACTCTCTTGTTCCGCAGAATTTCAGAAGATCGACTACTTCCGTCGTTGTATATCCTTCTTCTGCTCCTAATTCGGGGACTGTGTCTGGACCGGTTTCGGCCGTCCAGACTCCGAAAAAGTCGACTTGTGGGTTTGTTAGAAGCTCTAGCTCTAGACAAAGGTCTAGTACTGATCTTGTCATCAAACCTAACCAGCTCCTAGACAAGGCAAGCACTTCCTTAAATAGAAATCTTATCAATAACTCTATACACTAATTAATATGCGTAAGCAATGTGATATGCATTATATAGAAGTATTATAAGATATTACATATGATTTAAAGTTTGGTGATATGTGAATGAGCATATTTGTATGTGTAATAGGAGCTGATCAATAAGGTGGAAGGCACGGAGACGAAGCGGTTCGTGCTGGTACATGGAGGAGGTTTTGGTGCTTGGTGTTGGTACAAAACCATAACACTCTTAGAGAAACACGGTTTTCAAGTTGATGCCGTTGACTTGACCGGTTCAGGTGTAAGCTCTGTTGACACTAACAACATAACTAGCCTGGCTCACTACTCCAAGCCTCTCTTACATTACTTTGAATCCCTTAAACCCACAGACAAGGTTTCCAACTTTTGTCTAATTATAATGATTAGATTCATGCATGTGTTTTATAAGGCCATAACTAATTTATATATGTATATAATATATAGGTGATTTTGGTGGGGCATGACTTTGGTGGGGCTTGTGTGTCTTATGCAATGGAGATGTTTCCTAGTAAAATCTCCAAAGCTGTTTTTATATCTGCTGCTATGTTGGCTAATGGTCAAAGCACTCTTGATCTCTTTAACCAACAGGTGCATTGTAGTATATTTTGAGATTAATTAAAGTCATAATCCTTGTTTAGTTGCAATCATTTTGCTTGAGTTATTACTTTTTCAGGTGGGATCAAATGATCTGATGCAACAAGCACAAATATTTCTATACGCCAACGGCAAAAAGAACTCTCCAACAGCCGTTGATTTCGACAGATCTTTGCTTAGAGAGTTTCTCTTTAACCAAACCCCTCAAAAAGTATGTCCTAAACCGAACCGAACCAAACATGTGTCGGTACAATTTGGTTTAATTACTAAACCAAACTCTTGTGTTGTTGTACAGGACCTTGCATTGGCTTCTTTATCCATGAGACCGATCCCGTTCGCACCGGTAGGAGAAAAGCTTCACGTGTCCGAGAAAAACTACGGTTCTATTCGACGGTTTTACATCAAGACGATGGAGGATTACGCCGTACCGGTTTCACTTCAGGAGGCTATGATCAAATCGAACCCGCCTGAACAAGTTTTCGAGCTCAAAGGATCAGATCACGCACCGTTCTTCTCTCGGCCACAGTCTCTGAACCGAATCCTCGTCGAGATATCTAAACTACCCGCAAAGAAATCATCGTGATACCGATTTCGACCGGTTACAAGTAAACCCTAAACCCGGTTATAGGATTCCCTTTATGTTTCTAAAAGTTGCAGTGAGCACAAGAACATGACTCAATTTGTTATTTTATGGTTTTTTCCAAATTAATTTTGATATGTTTTTCTAATAAACTAACTCAATGTATATTGATTTGTGTATTGAAACCGATCATAATTGATACCAACAACCCAAATCATCCACTAATCATATATCATTAAACAAGATCAAAATATAAAAGCCTTTCAAAGGTAACAAATAATAATGTTGATCTATAATGTGAAGTTTCTTTTCATGTGGGGATTTGATTCCCCCCCCACAAGTAAATTCAATATCTCATAGAGAAGCAATCATCTCAATGCAAAAGAAGGAAACAAGACTTCTACTTCTTGCGAGAGAAGAGAACACTAACCGCTACAGAGACGGTGATAATGGTGACAGGAACAAACCAATACTCAACAAGCTTCTCAACATAGTCTTTAGGCTTCTTCTTCTTGTAAATCTCAAGCTTAGGCATCTCCTCCTCCTTTTCCTCCTCATAAGCTTCTTCGTCATCTACCTCTCCGATAAAATACTTCTCCATGAGTTCTCTCGCGGTTTTGCTGTGACCCGCGTCTTCGAATTCGTCTGTTGCATCTTTGCCTTCACAAGAAAATAGCATTATACATTGTTTAGTCATACAAAGAACATAACAAAAGATGTGGTGAAGAAGAAGAAGAAGGTACCTGTGGCGGCAAGAAGCACATCGTCACCACCAGGATGTTCATCCATGTAAGAGGATACATCATAGACCTGTAATTAAACCAAAGAGAAACCAGATCATGACCAAAGATTCAAAGTCAACACAATTCCCAAAAAAGAGAGAGAAGATTCAATAACTGAATATAAACATACAAGCATCTTTTGTTAGATTCTAGTCTAAGATTTGTCGAGATTTCAAACATAAGTACTGTCTTGAGCAGGGATTGAAAACAATAGATCGTGAGAGAGAGAGAGGGAAGAGACCTTGCCGTCGATGACGACCCAGCAGTCATCTTGCTTGTTGTGAGAAGCTGCTTCTTTCATGGAGTAGAGCTTAGTCAGAGTCGGCATTTTTCTTCTTATTGAACCCAGCGGCGAGAGCCAACAATGTCTTCTCTTTTGGGGGTTTTAGGTTCAGAGATTAGAAGTGGATCGGGAGAGAAGATAATAATACTATAAAAGTACCATAGAAACGGCGTCGTTTTAATCGTCTTTTAAACGTGAACTAACTAATCTTCAAAATCATGGAAATTTGGTTGTTACCAACGAATATATATATATGCATAATAATTGTATCGTTTATCTTCTCAAGATTATTCAACTAGATAATAATTCATCTGCTTGTGTAGACGAGAAGCTGACCATCCTCACTTGCTATACATATATTCCCTGAATCATCTGAGCTTATGCATGAAACTCCTTCACCTACACACAAAACCCTAAGTGTTAACACAATAACAAGTCTTTTGAGAATGGCTTACATACTTTAAAATCAATGTTTATTTAACCTTTGAAATCATGGAGAGATCCAAGTTTAACACCGGTAGACAAATCCCACAAATACACTAGTCCATCGACTGTGCATGCTACTCCATGACCAGATAGTGTCCCTACTACATTAGCCCTGTCAATAGCCAGATGGACCACGGATTGCAAAATGTTTAAACATTCATACCTCAAAGGAAGAAAAGAGATGTGTGATAGTTACCTTGGATCAAGTTGACTTCCCAATATGACTTGGTTTTTCACAAGCAGAGCTAGTCTCCAGCATCTGGGTGGACTTTCTTCTACACGGTTACACGTGGCATTGTCCGAGTCGTGGTTGGTCGAGAGTAAAAGCCAGATGGCAGTGTCTTTCTCATCAGCTGGAACCAATGTTTCGTTGTTGATCCCTTTAGAGAACCACAGTTTTGTTGCAGCTAAAATCATGTCAACGTGGTCGTCGATTGTAGAATGACTATATGCAGGGTGCCACGCAAACAAACTGGTTGGGATAAACTCAAAGATCATGTTGCTGGGAGATGCGAATCTTGATACTAGGCTTCGCTTTGAAATATCCCTAAGTCGAGGTAAAAGGAAAAAAGATATTTGGGTGATACTCAGAATTCCCTAGCAAGAATAATGTTTCGTAAATTCAAAGATGCAGAGAGGAGTAAAATACCATATTGTAAATTCTCCAATACCGTTATGCCCTACAACGAGATGCGGACACTTTGGGATCTTCTTCAGTTCGACGATGCATGAAGATGGATTTGCAAGTATAACGAAATCTTCTGTAGGACCACTGCAAATTTAAGAGAAGTGAACATTAGCAGAAAGTTCAACAATGATGATCCAGCCTGCAGTTCCACACATAAGAAAGATCTCAGAATAATTTTTAAGAGCAATGAACTCTGATGAGAGCACCTCCAATGTGAGTTCATGGCCCATACGATAAGGTTTCCACTTTTAAAAGCTGCAACGAGATAGTTAGGATCGCACACCACCACACACTGCACACTGTCAACTGCTTTGAGTTTTGTCACAAGAGAAACATGACCAGTTTTCACTTGAACAATCCTCAATGCATTCTCATTCTCCTCAAAGCAGGCTGATGTACAAGTCAAACAGGAGCAATCAATTTCCTTCTTCCTGAGAAAAAATAGTAATCCTTTAGCTGACATTTTTTCCATCACTATACCATACAAAACAGTAAACATAAATCTGAACCTGCAATAAGGTGTTTTGATATTGCCGTTAAATATAAGATATTGGCCGTCTGGAGTAAATTGCAAACTTGCTCTCTCGCGTGTTCTCTGAAAGAAATCTAGCAGCTATCAGATAACTAGAGTTGGAAATCAAGATATGGTATCATTCAGATTAACAAAAGAAACACAGGAAAAAACCTTACAGAATTTATATTTCCGCCATATTTGTCATTCACAATGGGGAGAATGGCAGGAGTGTGACCAATGATAGAGGGGAATCCTTTGCTTGGTCCTTTCGCTGATATCTTGTACATAATCAAGGTTCCAACTCTATCTTCTGTACCAAGGCTCGTCACACAAACATAGATTTCATTCTCAGCCGACTGGAGTGATACTGATGAAACATGCATAGGATGAAAGTAGCAGCCAAGCAGCTCAACAGTTTTTTCCATCTCATTGTTGATCTTTACATCTTTACTGAGCTTTATATTCGAACCAGCTGGAACTTCCAACACATTAGAAATACTTTTCTCGCTGGTATTTTCCTTGTACTGAGGCTCGGAGACTTGGATCCCCAATGCATCACCCATGTGGGTTTGAAAACCCTCAACTTTTGAAGCTTGAAGTGAGGATGGTGATGTAGTTGCATTTTCAAAAGCATTAGCTGACTTCATATCTTGTGGTACCACACACGCCTTGGTTAATTCGTTGTTAGTCGCTTTCAGCAACTCAGAACCCTGGTACTGTTCTGTTACATGACCACTTTCATCCCCCAGTGGGTTTGTCCTATTTAGTACAGAGTTGGTAGTCAAGGTTGTCTGAAGCTCCAAGTTATGTGGGGTCTTAATAGAAGATACTTTGCTTATGGGATTATCATCTCCAGTATTTCTGCAACTACTCTTACTTTCAGAGGTCGAGTTTGCAGTTCTTTGTTGTTGTTTGGGGGAGATTCTTTTCCTCATATATACCTTATGTTTTTCTTTTCTGATAGAAGCAGCTTCAGTAGGGGTTGTGCCAACCAAGAAACTCTTACCTGCAAGAAATCGAACACATAGTAATATAAGACAGTAGAAACATACAGTCATGCAAAGGATTCTAGGGTTGGAAACAAATGGCGATATTGATAGATTTGGCTTACTACCTTTAGTAGAACAAGATGTACTCTTTGGTTCCTTATTTGCAGAGGGGTGTTCTATTTGCATTAAGCTTTCTTCTACTGTACCAAGCTCCTCAGGTTCGCAGGATGAAATCCTGTCAGTTGAGCTGTTGTATTGTGGTATTGACATCGACTTCTTCACATATTCGTCTTGATAATTTTCTTCCAAAATAGTACTAACATCATGTGAAGATGGGTTTTTGGTCTCAGTAGTATCCAAAACAGAAACCGGTGGATTTGCATTTACTATTGCAGCATGTTCCTCAGCTATGGGTATTTGATCTACTGGATAGGCATCCTTGGGAGAAGAGATGATATGACCACTCCCAGGAACGTCCATGTGAGACTCATCAAAACTGTCAGGAGCAATGGGTACATCACTTGTAAAATCCTCAACAGAATCTGGGGAAACGGCTTGCATGTTCTCGTCATCTCCACTGCATGTTCTTATCGACAGTGACATAGCTGCAAAGTTTGAAGATGAATTATGTACTATGGGATAAGAATACTTCAGAAATTATAGCTCTGTGCAAAAATATTGTGAATCTCAAACAGAAATTATAGTCTACCAGCTCCTGACGTATCATCAAGTTGGCTAGTTCCTGACATTTCATGTCTGGGGGGCTTCTTGCTTGAGGCCTTCTTGAGCAGTGGGATCGCTTGAGGAAGTAGAAATGAGAACATTGATTTGGCAGTTTCCTGATCAGCTGAATCGGAGTCACTATCTCTAACAGTCGCATTCGGACATGATCCAGCTAAATCTTCAGCATTTGGTTCAGCTAAAATCCCTTCACTAACTACCATGTTAGCAAGGGTCAATTCTTCTTCCTGCTCGGAACTCATATTATAATCATTTTTTGGAGCAGAACTTATGGTGATATCTGTAAGAAATCCACTAAACTATAATGATTATAATCTTCTTACAGCATGTCAACAACAAGCCAACATCTTGAGTATTAAACAAGTTACAAGAAGAATTTTCAAACCTTGCAGGAGAGTAGGCATATCTTGAATCTCGTTGAGAAGAATATCACTATTAGGTTTGATTTCTTTTTCTTGCAACCCACGAAGCTGCAAAAATTTAATAAAAGCTTCACCGGTGTACTAAGCTTATAACAAGAGAGAAAGCTTTTTAGAAAAGTATTCTAGAGCTTAAGGGACAGAAGATAACCCTCAATGTATTACCTCTTCAACAAACTTGGATGGTGGATTTAATTTACAAATGTCAGGACGCCGGTCTGTTTCTTGGATATGGACGTCTACCTCCACCTGTGGTGGGTTTTCTGATGGTAGATATGAATTCTCGCTAACAGCAATACTAGAATGCAACTTCTCTGGTATTGCTCTTTGATGGCCAACTATCTCCCCTTCTCCATGGAATCTTGGCTTTTTATGGACATCTTTAAGTACTGAATTCTGGTGTACTGTTTCAGACTTTTTAGTTCTTTTCTTTCTGGCCATAGGCTTGTCCAGAGAACATAATAAATTTGGGTTTTCACACGTGACTGATCTTTGATCATCGACTCTGGTTTGAGAAACCCTATTGCTAGAGTTGGATTCTACTTTCCCATTGGAATTGGTCACAAGTTCTCGAAGCAACCTTTGAACCAACGGGTTTTTGAAGCCAAAAAACTGAAAGTAAAAACAAATCACAGTCAAACAGTTATCCCCATCACAGTGGTAGGAATACAATAACTACAAGCTAGGCAATAACTACTGATCAACGCCCGAGGAAGGCGTGGAAAGAAAAACATTTGAAGTATTCTTAGATATAAATAGTATGTTCTACTCAACTGACCGATATATTCCACTTATTATGGTTTTACTTATGCATTAACTTAGAATTGAGAAACCAAAAAAGCAAGGATAATAAAGTAAGCCTAAAATGACCTCCATATCAAGACGAAAAAGGTATGATCACATCTTATATATCCCTACTATTGTTTCCATCGTCTTATTCCGTTTCAAAACGCGCTACTCTTACTATAGTGTTATTTGACAAGCAAAATACAGGTTATAATCGTGCCTGTAAAGCGCACAAGTAACAACCATACAAAATAAAATCACGTAGCCAGCAAGGGCTCTTTACAAACCTCGCCAAATCATCTATACCAACATGCATGAACTTTTGGAAAGGCAAAGACTCATGTTTGATTTTAAAACATCGATTTCGTTGTAAAAGTAAGATGCAAGACGATCTACAGAGGTAACAAAAAAAAACCATGAGATGTACCTCAATGCCGTTCATCTTACATGTGAATCGTTTTCCATGCCATATTTTCAAGTGAGAGGAGAAGCTTGTCTTTTGGAACTTCCCCCATGCGATATCCGGTGTCTGCCCCGTCCATGATTCATCCATATATCTAATCTGCATCAACAGAGTAAGACTTCTCGGCATTCTAAAAATGTATACACAACCTTATAATATACTTATATACTTATATATATGGAACCAGGAGCATACCAGAAACAAAGGTCCTTTAGCACCTTCTTCAATCTCCATATAATATGCATCCTCGTTGTTTTTTCGGACAGCTCTGAAACCCACAGGATAAGGGAAACGATCTTTGCCCTGATGATGATAAAAAGAAATCTCAAGTAATCAGAAACTCAACATAAACCAATATCCATTAGTTAATAATACCACAAAATCTACATGTATTGTTCAGATAATAAGAACACCCAAAATCACAAATTTGCCTTTCCTTATTAGATGACAACAATCTACCTTCTCTGTCCTGTGCACTAACTTATGTCCTATGCAATTCAAAAAGCAGAGATCATAGTTCAATCCATTACTAAATCGACCCTTGAGAGTGAAAAAGGTACTGTCAAGCTACACAATAATACGTATCGCGGAGATTCACAACACAGACTAAATCGTAGCAATCGAACTCAATAGGCTTAGCTTCGTGACATAGAAATCGATAGAATACCAAAAGAGAGATAGAGAGAAGACGGAAAAAGCCAAACCCTAGAAGAACTCCAATACTTCTTATCCCAAGCGCCGATGTAGACAGATCCGACGGAGACGATTTCTAGGTCATCCGAAATTTTATCTTCGGAGACGGATTTTGGACTCGCCATTGAAAGTCTGAAACACCTAGATTTTGCTAGCGGAGATATCGCGACGACGGAGATGAGAGAGAGACACCGGGATAAAGAAAATTGCGAAGGAGGAGGAGGAAGAGGAGAGGGATTATTATGTTTTGTTTGAGTCGCGGGAAATAAATGATTTTCCCTCCAAAATTATCCATCTTTAAGGCCCATAAAGCCTTTAATTAAGTTTAATGGGCTTTATAAAAAAGCCAATTTTTAAAAAATACCATAAAAAAAAAAAAAATTGGTTTATGGTATTTTAGTCCAAAAAACAATTAAATGGTATGTGAGAAAAAAAATTTGTAAGATATTTTTTGTCATTTTTCATGATAGTTCGATAAAAGTTAACATGCTTAAGAAAGTAATTAAGAGTAAATGTGTGTATATAATGGTCAAATATTGGTTCGAATGTATATGATGTTTTTTATTTTGGGTTTTTGTCTACATTTTTTCTTGACTAGTATTGTTTTTAGTAATACAATAAATTCAAAAAGTATGAAGAAAAAGATAACCCAAGCTATGTATAGTTGAAACTTTGCAAACATATAACGTACAAGATATATTCTAATGGATAAAGGAGGGGGAGTTACTGCATATGTAAGAAAACATGTTGATGATAGTGGTAGAGAGCACGAGGTTTTATATTCTTTTAGTTTTGCTATAAATGTTCAATATTGCCACTTTTTCAATTGCTTTTATGCTTGCTTCCTATATATCTCCACATAAGTATTACTAGAAATAAATGGGAATCATATACTAACATGTTATTCAATCATTCATTTCGCTAAATCTATAATACTAATTAGGCGTACATTATGTTATATTAGTTTTTTGCTTCATTCACCTAATTTTTTAATTATATATATTAAAATGAAACGTGAAAAATATATTGACTCAACATATTACACAACTGTTAAATGGTGTTTAGCTCTATCAAAAAACATCTACACATAACTTCACTATTACCGCCGAGCAATTAAAAACACTAAAAGTACTTCACTTACATTTCACTGTATTTAATTAAAACAAAATAATTATATTATAACTTAAAATAAAGTTAGTAAAAATAATGTGCTATTTAAATTCAAATATTCACAGAGAAAAATCTCAGCCGTCAATGCAAAGCAAAGGCGACACTTGTGGAATCTCCACATATATCACTTTGCCTAGCCATAACCCATTTTCACGTCACATGACGTTAAATAATTAATTAACCAATCACTGTTATTTACATATTTTTTTTTTTTTTCGTTAACACATGTTAATAATTTTAACTTCAATAAATACACATACACAAACACAAGAAAACATAGACTCGACATTAGCTAATGGAAGTCTATTCAAACCAATGAGAAGTGGACAACACATCACAAAAACTGGTTTTACTCTTAGCCTAAAACCACCTTCTTTTTTTTTAGCCTAAAACCACTTATTACATAGCTTTAACTAAAACCACTTATTACATAGCTTTAACTAAAACCACTATTGCTCAAAAAATATCTCACCTCTTTAAATAAAGTGTGAAAGAAGCACTCTTCACATTAAAAAGAAAAAGAAACAAGAGAAACTTTGTTAATTAATAAAGATCAAAATCTCTAATAATTTTTGGGGTTATTGTAAATTAGTAGAAATGGGAAGGGGTAAGGTTGAAATGAAGAGGATAGAGAACACAATAAATAGACAAGTAACGTTTTCGAAAAGAAGAAATGGTCTTTTGAAGAAAGCAAATGAGATCTCTGTTCTTTGTGATGCTGAAGTTGCTCTTCTTGTCTTCTCTCACAAGGGCAAATTGTTTGAGTACTCTTCTGAATCCTGGTAGTTTTTTATTTTTTATTTCCCTTTGTTTTATCAAATTATTTTGTTTATATTTTGTGCCCTAATTAAATGTTTTTTCTCTACTTATGTCTTTTCGAAAGTTAATATTTTATATTTGATTGCTTTGGATATATATAACCTGATTATGTTATTAAAAACCGTTTTAGGTTATTTTTGTTGATATAAATGGTAATTATAGGGCTTAATAAAGTAAAGTGAACCCTAAAATACAATATACTTGAAGAAAAGATCAATGTTTCATGTCCTTCAAATTTTAAGGCTTGATTAAGTATTCGTCAGTATCTTCTTAGAATCTTGTAACATGTAGATGTTGCTTTCAAGTCCTGAGTGTAGGTATAGTAGTTTTTTTGGAAATTGGACTAATGTTTATGTTCTAGATTAGGGTTTTTGTTAAATTCTAGGAAACTTTCAAGTCCTTCTGCTTAGTTAAATATCTTACAAGTTGGTATAATTACGAGTCTTAGTTAAACAAGAAAACGTAGTTATTGAAGACCTAAGAACTTAAAGTTGGGTTTGGGCATAGGATGCTTCAATACTGTTTAATAATCTTATGCGTAGATCTCAGTACTGTTTCTAGGGTTAAAACAGGGATCATCTCAGTACTAAGTTTTTTGAGTGAATGAATATAAACTAAACCCTAATTAAGTCCCTAATTTTAACTAATAATATATATATATATATAATATATATATATATAATAGCATGGAGAAGGTGCTAGAACGTTACGAGAGGTACTCTTACGCCGAGAGACAGATTAAATCTCCTGACTCCCACGTTATTAATGTATGTAATTTCATTATCTCTCTATTAAACATTAATTTTTATATATATACATATTGGATCTTGCAAGAGTTTTAATTTTAATAACATAAACAGACAAACTGGTCAATGGAGTATAGCAGGCTTAAGTCCAAAATTGAGCTTTTGGAGAGGAACCAAAGGTACTTAATTACGTTTTTAAGAAATGTGATACATTTATTCGTTAAGAATTAACAGAAAAGAGGATATTGTATATGAAACAATTAATTATAGGCATTATATGGGAGAAGATTTGGAATCAATGAAGTTAAAGGAGCTTCAAAATCTGGAGCAGCAGCTTGACACTGCTCTTAAAAACATTCGTTCCAAAAAAGTATGTATTTAATTACATACCCATCTAAACTATTTATGCTTAATTAACTATCTTAATTTGGTTATTCTATCTAAATATTATATAGAGATTTGTCTTATTTGAATTAAAATGCTTTGGTCTCTTCGAATGTATGTAGAACCAACTCATGTACGAGTCTCTCAACTACCTCCAAAGAAAGGTACACTAAAATAGTTTCATCTACTTATCAATTCATGCATGTAATTAACCTATGCTATATAGTTTAAATATTATAGTAAATACACCTTGTTTTATATATTTATTTATACTTGGAAGAATTACAAAACTACACCATTTGAATTATATTTCACAAAACTACGTCATTTCAAAAATACTTCACAAAACTACACCTAAACATTCAAAATTAAATCCAAATAAACGCTATCTACACAATCCTACTCCTTTAATGCTATACCCTAAACACTAATTAGCGAACCCAAATAAAAATATTTTAATTTTGGTAATTTTGAAAAGGGTAAATCAAGCTTTTAAAATTTTGAAAAGGTGTAAATATGTGAAAAAATTAAATTAGGTGGAGTTTTGTGAAGGAGGGATTGAAATAGTGTAGTTTTGTGAATTTCTGTTTATTAACTTTAGGTTTTTATATATATACATACAAAAGGGATTAATTAGAAAGAGCATGCATGAGGAAAGTTAACAATAGTTTCATTTTCTGTGTGTGTTTGAAATGACAGGAGAAGGAGATACAGGAAGAAAACAGCATGCTTACCAAACAGGTGATCATTGTTTTTGTTTTGTTTTGTTTTTTTTACCATTTTTAACTGTGTCACAACTATTTTACTATTTATAGTTCCACTGTTTTACTCCACTTCAATCTCTACCTTAAGGCTATATATACCATCTCTTCACTTTCGGCACCAACTCTTTTTTAAGAAAAATAAAGTACGTACGTAGTTTCTTTTGATTGGTATAATCATGACCCTATGTGTGTGTGCATAGGTGAGTTTTGTCCGTTTAGTATTAAGGTTGTCTCCTAGATTTTGAACTTGCACTATCTTCACATTAATCATAATCTATATATGCAACATATCATCATCGATCTTAGCTATATAGGAGCTCTATTTATATATATATATAGGACATTCATATTTTGATTTTATTGAGAAATATAAGAAAGTGCATTAAGGAACTATTTAACTAATAAAGAACGTTTTGGAGTCATTTACATATTTAAAGATTGTAAATATTTTATTAGTAGCGTAAAATATCATATTAAAAATTAAAAATGTAGTAATAGAGAAGTGTTCCTTGGATAAATGATATTAGATAAAAGAGAGGGAAAGTATACTAAAGACGCAACAAAACCAATGGGAGCAGCAAAACCACAACCACTATATACCGCATCAGCCGCAACCGCAAACGCAGTTACATCCTTACATGATCTCTCATCACCAAACATCTCCTTTCCTAAATATGGGGTAACGGTACATATTTCATTATTTCTTTAGTATCTTACAAGTTCTTTTTGTTTCTATTGCTTTTAGTAATTAGTATCAAAACATCATATACAACAACAAAAGTGTTAATTGGAAGTAAAAAAAACTATGATCATATTGCATATATAAAGCGTTTTTCATATTTAAAGTTTGTGTTAAGTGTATCATAAAGAGATTAGTAATTGATGACTTTGTGTTAGGACTAAAACTTATATTATTTTTTCTAATGTATTTTGTATTTTATTAATTTGCTATATGATTTTTGTGATTCTAGTGGTCTATTACCAAGAAGAAGATCCAATAATGGCTATGAGGAGGAACAATCTCGAGCTGACTCTTGAACCTAATTTTACAAATTTATGTATTTTTGGGAGCAAATAATGTAATGTTTTTGGATCGAGAGAAAGACTATTAATCATTAATTGTTCCAACCTTTTCTACTACATAAATGTGAAAGAGTCCAAAAATAATGTTGTACAATCAATTTTTTTTTTTCTTTACAAAACAATCAACCATTTATTCGAAACCACAATAGCATATAATTTGAACCCCAAAAATATTGTGAAAGGAGCCCATAAAGCCCATTTGGCCCACTTACAAATAATATCTTATGTTTTTTTTTGGTAAAAAAAATTCTTATGTTTTGATTCTCTTATATTTTTGTTTACTTTTCTTTGCAAAATAAAACTAACAATGAAGGTTTTTAAAAGGGGTATTTGATTTTCAGTTTTAATATCTATCTTATTAAGCTTATTACAAAATATATTTATCTTTTATTTTGATCTTAGCAAGCATGAGTGAGTGAATAAACAGAAACAAAGAAACAAACAGACAAAGGATATATAGTCCCGCCCATAGAGAAGTTTAATCAGACGACCAATTGTCTTTATCCCCCCCTCCTCTATATAATTGTGGAAACATTATTATTATAATAAAGTAGGAAAATTTAAAGAAAAAAAATAGAAAAAAGAGAAGTATGGGTCTAAACTAAATCCGGAAAATATTCCACATGGTTTCATCACGAAACTAGGGGTACCTTTACACAATTACACTGCATTGGTGACACATAATCAATGAAGACAATAAGAGCAACTCCATCAACCAAGACATTCAAATGTCTTATTTTTATTTTTAAGAATATTTTTAATGTATTTTTATGCATAAGACACTCTGACGTTTACGCTGCGTCCATTGATAGACACTATAATGTTTTAACTAAAAAAATTATAAATAACTTAAATTGCAAAACTCTAAAATTATAAATAATTGAAATTGCAAAAGAATAATTCACAAAACTACACTATTTCATTCTTTCCTTTACAAAACTCTATTTAATTCAAATTTTTCTCATAATTATACATTTTCAAAATTTTAAAAGCTTGATTTACTCTTTAAAACTTCACCAAAATTAAAAATTTTCATTTGGGTTCGCTAATAAGTGTTTAGGGTATAGTGATTAAGTGGGTAGAGTTGTTTGGATATGTATAATTTAGATTTAATTTTTAGTGATTAGGTGTAATTTTGTGAAGAAATTTTTAAAAGGTGTAGTTTTGTGAAATGCAATTAAAAATGTGTAGTTTTGTAATTCTCCCATTGAAAAACTCTAGAAAATAAGAATTTGTTTTTATTAAAAAAATTATAAATAATTGAAATTGCAAATCATAAAAAAAAAATTGCAAAACTCTAAAATTACGACACGTGTCGTTCTGATACCTGATTCAAGACACTGATTCTATTGTTCAAAATAAGACATGGTTCTTATATATTTTCAATATTTATGCATTTATTTTTTTAAATTTACAAACTAAACACACCAAAAAGTAAAATAAAACACTCCACCGGAGTTGGTCTCTAAGTTATGTCAAGTTATATACATATATATATATTAATATATAGTGTGCATGCATTATTGCAAAACGACACATGATTCAATTCCTAAGTTTTTTTGGTTGTCAACTTAAAAGTATCATTCAATAAACAGAACTAGAAATATATACAAATTACAATCCCAATATTGAGAAACTTGAAATACATCAAAAATAACATTATAAAAAGTTATATTGATTAATAGTCTCTATTTAGAAATCATAACCCCCTACTATAAAAAAAAATCACGAAGAGTTATATCTTTCTCAAAATTGTAAAAATAATCCTAATATTTTGCATGAAACATAAGAGCCTGATATGATTTTTTTTTAATAAAGGGTTTGATACGATATAGATTATTTTGTTGGTAAATAATATTTATTTTCTTATGTAAATTACAACATTTTTAAACTAAAAATTGATCATGGGTTTTGATTTAGTCGACTCCCATATAAACTATAATATGATAATGGCAGTATTCATTTAGCCGTTGCCTTTGCATTTCTTCTTTTCTTGCGATGGAATCATAATAAGATTAAACTATTTTAAAAAAAAAACGGTATAGCCGTTTAGTAACCTAAATAATTTATTAATTAGACACCAATCTAATCTATCAAAATCTATCTAGAGAGGGACAGAACCCCCAAAACCATGGCTTATAGATTTAATCTTATTAAGGAGAAGACAACAACACAACAAGAGGGCCTTCAGGAGCAGATTATATCATCACCAATAAAGCCCAGTATTGAAACGAAGCCCAAGTCCATCTCTTCTTCACAACGGTCAAATTCAGAAGGAGACAAATCTTCTTCTTCTCCTCACGCTGCTCCCAAGGTCCGTACTGTCTGCAGTCAAGGCAATGGAATCAAGACGGAAAACCGTTTTGATCTTCTTGGATCTCTCACCTGCCAAGTGTCAGAAGATTAGAGATATTAGGTCATTGAGCTAAAGAGAGTACCTTAGTATAAATATATCATCTTGTAATCACAACAAATTGAGAGTTTTGAAATAAATAAAACATAAAACTTTCATTCCTGTGTTTACGTTTATGGTATCAGAGCCATGGAGATCTCCACTGAGCTCTATGCTGGTCCAAAACTAAACATCACAAATTGTGTAACTATCAAACTTACAGAGAGAAATTACCTTCTATGGAAGAACCAATTCGAGAGCTTTCTTGCCGGTCAGGGATTGTTGGGTCTCATTAATGGCGCCAAACCACCACCGCCTGCTACGCTTCCTGTTCCAAACATCAACGGATCTACCACAGAGACACCTAATCCAGATTTTCAACAATGGCTCCGCCTAGACCAGGTGGTCAAATCTTGGTTACTCGGTTCTTTTTCTGAAGATGTCCTGACTGTGGTAGGCGCAACTACTACATCTCATGAAGTCTGGACTACGCTGTCCAAACATTTCAACAGAGTTTCTTCTTCTCGTCTGTTTGAGCTCCAAAGAAGACTCCAAACAATATCAAAAGGGGAGAAGACAATGGTTGAATATCTGAGAGAAATAAAGAATGTATGTGACTTGCTTGCCTCTATTGGAAGTCCTGTGAACGAAAAGATGAAAATCTTTGCTGCGTTACATGGCTTAGGAAAAGAGTATGAACCAATCAAAACCAGTATTGAAGGTTCTATGGACCTAGACCCTTCTCCCATCTTTGAAGACGTTATACCAAGATTAACTAGCTTTGAAGACAGAATTCTCGGATACACTACGGATAACAATGTCTCTCCTCATCTTGCCTTCAACACCATGAGAGCTGAAGCTCCAACGACTTACTACAACAACAGAGGTAGAGGCAGCTCATACAACAGAGGATTCTACAACAGAGGTAGAACTGGTTATTCAACAAGAGGGAGAGGTTTTCATCAACAAATTTCTGTTCCTACCTCAGCTAACAACTTTGGCAATGAGAACAGACCTACATGTCAGATCTGTGGCAAACCTGGACATCCAGCGTTGCGTTGTTGGCATAGATTTAACAATAGCTACCAACCTGAAGACCTTCCAAATGCTCTTACAGCCATGAGAATCACCGATGTTTCAGAGCAGTCAGGACAGGAATGGTATCCGGATACTGGTGCGTCTGCCCATATAACCAGCTCTCACCACAGCCTTCAAAACTCACAACCTTATTCAGGTAATGATGCTGTCATGATTGGAGATGGTAATTTTCTACCAATAACTCACACTGGTTCCACAACTTTACCAACGACATCAGGTACACTACCGTTAAAAGATGTTCTAGTATGTCCTAATATTGCCAAGTCATTATTATCTGTGTCTAAACTTACTAAGGATTATCCTTGTTCCTTTGAGTTTGATTCTGATGGGGTTCGTGTGAATGATAAGGAGACAAAGAAGTTGTTGGTTCTGGGAAGCAACCGTGATGGTCTTTATCTGTTGGAGGATCCAAAATTCACAGCTTACTATTCCTCTCGGCAAATATCTGCAAGCGATGAAGTGTGGCATAGGAGACTAGGACATCCAAATCCAAAGATTCTTCAACAGTTAGTATCAACCAAAGCAATATCAATAAATAAAAGCGTCAAGAGTTTCTGTGAAGCTTGTCAACTTGGCAAAAGCTCAAGACTTCCTTTCTCTTCTTCTCTTTTTGTTGCAACTAGACCTCTTGAAAAACTACATTGTGATTTATGGGGGCCTTCACCTATCTTTTCTAATCAAGGTTTTCGATACTATGTCGTGTTCATTGATCATTACACACGTTTCTCTTGGTTTTACCCCTTGAAGTTTAAATCAGACTTCTACTCTGTGTTTATCACTTTTCAAGCTTTAGTTGAAAATCAGCTTCAATGCAAAATTGGGTCATTTCAATGTGATGGAGGTGGTGAATTCACAAGTCAGAAATTTGTTCAACATCTACAACATTGTGGGATTAAACAACAGATCTCATGTCCGCATACGCCGCAACAAAATGGCTTGGCAGAGAGGAAACATATACATATAACTGAACTAGGCTTGTCTATGATGTTCCAAGCTAAAGTCCCACAAAAATTTTGGGTTGAAGCCTTCTATACAGCAAACTTTCTGATCAACCTATTACCATCATCAATAGACAACGGCCAACATAGTCCTTATCAGAAATTAATGGGGAAGCCACCTGATTACCAGTCTTTAAGAGTCTTTGGAAGTGCCTGCTTCCCAACATTGAGAGATTATGCGGTAAACAAGCTTGATCCCAGATCACTCAAGTGTGTGTTCCTTGGGTATAATGACAAATATAAAGGTTACCGATGCTACTTACCTACTAATGGTAGAGTATACATCAGTAGACACGTTGTTTTTGATGAACAAAGCTTCCCGTTTGGAGATACGTATCAACGATTTGACATGAAGAATGCTTCATCAATATTCTCAGTCTGGCAAAAGAGTTGTCTTCGGCCTGAATCATCTGCAAAACCAACACAAACAAGAGGGGATTACAGTTCAATAAGGAGTGCTGAGACAATCGAATCTCATCAGGGAAAGACATCGATGTCTACTACAGGGGAAGAGATAAGTCCTGAGTGTACGGCAGACATTGATTCTGTTCCTATAGGCAACAGCTTATTTTCTTCCCCAGTTAGGACAGATATCCATCATACTCCCTGTTTCACTCCACCTGAGTCACCACCAACATTATCCTCTGTTATAATCTCACCTTCTTCACAACTCCGGACTTCTGAATCACAAGTATCTGGTATACCGCAAGAATCTCCTCAAGTATCACTTCCTGGTCACAAGATGATTACAAGGTCTCAAGCAGGTATATTCAAACCCAATCCTCGATATAGCCTGCATACTCAGAGAATCTCTTATCCTCTACCAAGGACAGTTTCAGCAGCTCTGAAACATGAAGGTTGGAATACTGCCATGAAAGAGGAATATGGTAACTGTAAAGAAGCTAATACATGGTCCTTAGTACCATACAGTCCTGAAATGCATGTTTTGGGAACTAAATGGGTCTTTACACCCAAACTAAATGCGGATGGTACGCTTGAAAGACTTAAAGCCAGAATAGTAGCTAAAGGATATGATCAATCAGAAGGCATTGACTATCTTGAGACTTATAGTCCTGTTGTTAGAACGGCAACAGTGAGGATGATACTACATGTAGCTACTATCATGGATTGGGATGTCAAACAAATGGATGTTAAAAATGCTTTTCTCCATGGGGAGTTAACGGAGACAGTCTATGTTAAACAACCTGCGGGCTTTATAGATGCAACCAAACCAGATCATGTTTGTCTTCTACATAAAGCTCTCTATGGACTTAAACAGTCCCCAAGAGCATGGTTTGACAAGTTCAGCACATTCTTATTAGAATATGGGTTCATATGCAACAAATCAGATCCATCGCTATTTGTTTATAAAAAGGGCAAGGACATCATCATGTTATTACTCTATGTGGATGATATGCTCATCACTGGCAACAATTCAGATACATTACAAAATCTGTACAAAGAGCTTCATACACAATTTAGAATGAAGGATCTTGGCAGACTTCATTACTTCTTGGGAATACAGGCTCAGTTTACAGAAACAGGACTATTCTTATCTCAACAAAAATACGCAGAAGATCTTCTTCTGTGGCGGCCATGACTAATTGTACTCCTGTGGCAACTCCATTACCGTTGCGGCTAATCAATTACCAGAACAACCAGACTTATTCTCCAATCCAACATATTTCCGAAGCTTAGCGGGGAAACTTCAATACCTCACACTTACTAGGCCTGATATCCAATACGCTGTCAACTACGTCTGCCAAAAGATGCATGCCCCAACAATATCAGATTTCACACTGTTAAAAAGGATAATCAGATACATAAGGGGAACCACTTCTTTTGGGATATCCTTTGTCAAAGATACTGACTGTACGCTACGGGCATATAGTGACAGTGATTTTGCAGGGTGTGGATCAACAAGGAGATCCACTGGTGGTTACTGCACATTCCTTGGACGGAATATCATATCCGGGCTTCGGCTAAACGACCAACGATGCTCTCGAGAAGTAGCACGAAGCCGAATACGGGGCACTCTCGAGCGACCTCGGAAATCAAATGGATAAGCAATGTCCTCAAGGAAATTGGAATTCCTTTACATCAAACTCCAGAACTTTACGGTGACAACAAGTCTTCAGTACAGCTATCTGCTAATCCATCATATCATAAACGGACTAAACACTTTGAGCTTGATTACCACTATGTCCGAGAGAAAGTGGCTCTTGGATCTCTGATTGTGAGACATGTTCCAGCTGAACAACAACTTGCTGATATCTTTACGAAATCCTTACCAGCTGCTCCATTTACTGATCTTAGGTTCAAACTTGGAGTTCACGTACCTCCCACGCCAAGTTTGAGGGGGGCTATTAAGGAGAAGACAACAACACAACAAGAGGGCCTTCAGGAGCAGATTATATCATCACCAATAAAGCCCAGTATTGAAACGAAGCCCAAGTCCATCTCTTCTTCACAACGGTCAAATTCGAAGGAGACAAATCTTCTTCTTCTCCTCACGCTGCTCCCAAGGTCCGTACTGTCTGCAGTCAAGGCAATGGAATCAAGACGGAAAACCGTTTTGATCTTCTTGGATCTCTCACCTGCCAAGTGTCAGAAGATTAGAGATATTAGGTCATTGAGCTAAAGAGAGTACCTTAGTATAAATATATCATCTTGTAATCACAACAAATTGAGAGTTTTGAAATAAATAAAACATAAAACTTTCATTCCTGTGTTTACGTTTAAATCTAACTAAACCTATAGCATCCCTAACCACAGTTCATTAATTATCACATTGAATCAAAATTATCAATATTTAATTTGATTAAAAGGGTTATATAATATAGGGGCTAAAATATAAAGTAATAATAAAACTATGCAGAAGCATACAATGGAGCACGAGACACATAGTGACACGTGAGGGGATAAGATCGTCGCATACCTCAAGTAGCCCACTGGATTTAGTAGCATGCACGACCTTCTCCTTGTCTTCCTCCATTTGTGTAATATTATTTTTTTAAAATTATATAATACTTTTAAGTTTTTCATTTTCTATATACTTAAAAGATTCGTATCCGAAATTAAAATTTTAGTACAACTACTATAATTGTAAATTCATAACCTTGGAATCAATTAACAATTTTGGCTACTTTCAACATAATATATTAATAAGCCTGCAGAAGAATAATCAAAATATTCAATGGATTTGCTTATGTCAAAAATAAAATATATGTATCCCACGTTGACCGATTCGCACCTTTACTACATCGTGCGTAGACATGATATAATCGGTTGTTTTTAATTATGTTGTGTTCATATTTGTGGTTGATGTAATCAAAATATTCTGGTACAAAATGGTTAACCATATAATAAATTCTTATAAAAAAGACCATAGAATAATCGATCGACATTTTTTAAAAATTAATATCAAATGAATTTTGAAAGTGGAAAATTTTGAATGAGTGACAGAAAGCGACATATTATCCTAGTACTACGTACACCGATATTTAATTAAGTGAGTGAACTATTATTTTCTTTATGAAAATGATATGTAGATATTGTAATTGCGGTTTTTACAGATATTGTAATCTTCGATATTTGTAGGATCATACAAACTTTCGAAAATCGTTGATTAAATGCACTAAACAGAATTTGCCACATTGCTTAATATTTTATTCTAAATTTACCTAAAAAATGATGGATATCAAAATGTCTATGTCGTGCACCCGTCTATTTTACGTTAATGTTTTTACTTTGCCATGAACACAAATATTAACCGTGCAGTAAATTTGTCTAGACTAATAAGTTGAAACACACATTTTGGAATGCATAAAAACGTTGTTAATTAGAAAATGCGATACCAAAATACTATATCTTCTTTTTTTAAAAACTAATTTTCAATGATTGTAGTTAGTGTTTGCTTTAATATTTGTCTACTCTAATCATTAAGTATGTCCATAACCTTAAACAGTGCCGTTCCTGAATTTTGAAATTTTTAGAAGGTCCGCAGTCTAAAGAGAAAATATGGGCCGATTTTACATGGGCCATTTTTTATACTAATTTTTTTTTTAAAAAATTGGTCTGCAAGTACGTGTTTGTCCCGCTTGTGCTCATGACCGCCACTGCCTTAAAATAACCATGACTATGATCTTTTAAAAAACCAACAATTTAAACATTTAGGTTCATGTTGATTCATAAATCTTTCATATCATTCACAACTATTTATAAACGTTTTACAACAACAACAAAAAAACTAGTATTTATAAACATCCCAAGACATTATTTGTGAAGTGATTTTCACAAAAAATGCTTAGGTGTCAGCACCACATTCAATTTCAGCAAAAGAACGATGACATGACCTTCACATATAAATATAAACTAAATGGGCCGAGAATTTTTAAGTTTTGAGCCGAAATTTTTTAAGCTTTCTAAGTAGAGTTGTGATAACTTTCTGTGAAACTTTCTCTTTTAAATTAGGGTCAATAATTTTTAACCTAAAAAATTATTTTCCAACAGAAGAATCATTCGCATTCTCACCGTCTTTTAACCTAAAAATCATTAGTATTAATGATTTTTTAACCTAAAAACTCGGGGCTTGTGCTTCTAATGATTCTTTTTAACCTAAAGATTTATATAGAAGGTGTACATTCCTCTCAATCATTACTCACTTCTTAAAAAATATGTCTTTAATTTCTTATACGAGCTTACAAAAAAATAAAGAAGAGATAAAAAATTACAACAAACTATTTCACAAAAACAAGTTACACTTTAAAATTAAATATTATTTATTAATTAGTAAATAAGAAAATAATAAAAAATTATAACCAAAACAAAAACTAAATCAAATTAGAAATATTTTTATACAATTATCCACCTCTCCGTAATTATTTTCAAAAAAATTTCAAGTAATTTAGTTATTAAGATATGCCAAAAATCACTTGGAGAGTAATCATACACACTTGTATAATATTTCCAAATTTGGGACACTTTTTGGTCATTTTTTAAATAAGGGTATTTTCGGTAGTTCCCGTTTAATCCCTATCATTTTACCTTTGATTTAGATGTTTGACCAGAGCCACGTCAAAGCTCTAATCGTTAATGTCCACGTCATCATCCTACTCCTCCCAAATAAGCCGGTGCTTCATCGTACGCTCCTAATTTCGCCAACGTTATCTCTCATAAAATCTACGGCTTAGATCTTCCTTTCTAGATCCTTCCTATTATGAAGCAGAGAGAAAAATAGCACAAATTTTTTATTTTATTTCCTTATCTAATTTTTTATTTGCTTTAAATATTTAAAATTCTCCTGGGCCTTTTAAAGGCAATTTAACCATGGTTAAATTATTTGAACCTTGGGTTAAGCGGTGTGGTGGGGTTAAAATGTCTTTGTGTTAAAAAGTGATTAAAGCCATTGGCACAAAGAGAGAGAGAGAGAGAGAGAGGAACAGAGCATAAAAACAACAAACACAGGTTCGAGCGAGACCTTACCTGAGTCGACTCGTAACGAGTTGATTTTCTTCCTTCACTGGATTCGCCTTTTCGAAGCCTTCGTCTCCGTTTCCGTCTATCTCATTAACCTGATATTGCTTTGCTTGCCGCGTCTCCGCATTTCACGCCGTCGCGTCGTATTCGCTTGTCGTCGAGTCTGGTGAATCTTAGATCTCAGATTTGTTTCCTGATTTAATCTCAGATCTCAATTAATTCTTTGAAAATCATATCAATTTACGATGATTTTGCCTTAATCCACAAGCTTAGGTTTTCGTATTAACTCAATGTTGGTCTTAGGTAGAGAGTAAGCAGCGATATTAACTTGAATCTCAAAAATTTAGATATTTAAACACTGTTTCGTTTACATTCACTGCCCTGTGTTTTCAAATACAGTTCCTTTGGTTTTGTATTTACTAACACTCAGATTTCAATTCGCATTTTTTTTTACAGATTGTTGTGATATTTTCATCTCGGCTTTAACTGTGGAAGCTCGTTGTGTTGTCTGATTCATTGTTGGTTTGGTGGAAGCTCTTTTGGAAGGCCTAAAGATTTCTATCATTCAACTTCTGGCCTTGGATTAAGTCACTTTTCAAGGTAGGAACGTGTAAACTATCTTCTGCTGCCATAAAGGTTGCGACTTTTTCCTGATTTGTTTGCCACACTCATGTCACGTAAGCTGAACAGTCCTATTCAGACACAAATGGCAGTGGCACTTTTGAAGAGTCCCCTGACAGGGGATTTCCATGAGTTTAACAAGATTGGAATGAAGTCGCCTGTGGGTCGTAGACGGGTTTTTGTCCAGACAGAGACTGGCTGTGTATTGGGGTTGGAGTTGGATCGTAGTGACAACGCGCACACAGTGAAAAGGAAGTTACAGGTTGCTCTTAATTTCCCCACCGATGAGAGCTCGTTGACCTTTGGGGATTTGGTGCTTAAAAACGATCTTACTGCAGTGAGGAGTGATTCTCCTCTCCTTCTAACTCGAAGCAGTTTTCATAGGAGTTCATCGACTCCATGTCTTTCCCCAATGAGGGCTGATCTTCAGCAGGGTAGAGACGAGAGCAGTTCTATTGAAATTCTTGGGAACTCGGTTTGTTCGTCATTTGTGAGGCAGATGACGAAGGATATTACAAAAGCATTGAAGAAGGGCGTTGAGCCAGTTGCTGTCCATAGTGGTCTCGGAGGGGCTTACTACTTTAAGAACAGCCGTGGTGAGAGTGTTGCAATTGTTAAACCAACCGATGAGGAGCCTTTTGCTCCAAATAACCCAAAAGGCTTTGTTGGCAAGACGCTTGGACAACCTGGGTTGAAGCGTTCGGTGCGGGTTGGTGAAACAGGATACAGAGAAGTTGCGGCTTATCTCCTTGACAAGGATAGTTTTGCTAGTGTTCCTCCCACTGCTCTTGTGAAGATTACTCACTCGATCTTTAATGTCAACGATGGAGTGAAGGGAAGCAAGCATTTGCAGAATATATTGGTAAGCAAGATTGCTTCCTTGCAGCAGTTCATACCTCATGATTATGATGCTAGCGAGCACGGAACATCCAATTTCCCTGTTTCACCTGTACACCGTATTGGGATTCTTGACATCAGGATCTTGAATACAGACAGACACTCAGGGAACCTTTTGGTTAGGAAGTTAGATGGTGTTGGAAGGTTTGGTCAAGTGGACCTTATTCCAATCGATCACGGTCTCTGCTTGCCTGAAACTCTGGAAGACCCTTACTTTGAATGGATTCATTGGCCACAGGCATCGATTCCATTCTCTGAAGAAGAGCTTAAATACATAGCAAATTTGGATCCTTTTGGAGATTGTGAGATGCTGCGAAGGGAACTTCCGATGGTACGAGAAGCCAGTCTCCGTGTTCTAGTTCTCTGCACGATTTTCCTTAAGGAAGCTGCTGCTTTTGGCCTGTGTTTGGCTGAAATTGGTGAGATGATGACTCGGGAGGTTCGTCCTGGGGATGAGGAACCGAGTGAGATTGAAGTTGTTTGTCTCGAGGCTAAGAGTTTGATTGGTGAGAAGGAAGCTGAGTCCCCAAGATCAGACCTGGGTGTTGATGTTGAAATCCAGTTCGATTTAGATTGTGAGGAAGCAGTGCTAGATAAACCCGCATTCCCACTCGGATATACCCTTGGGAACACTCGTACTGCTTTGTCAAAGGTTGAAGAAACAGCAGAAGAAGATGAAGGAGAAGAAGAAGACGAAGAGGAGGAAGAGAGTAAAATAGTTAATATAGAGAAAATGCCGACAATGTCAAAGCTTTCGATGTCTCTGAAAAGCACACTTCTAGGTGAGAAGAGCCAGAAGTATCAGAAACACCCAGGAGGAAGAGCAGAGAGCACATATGCTTCATCTGGGCATAGGAGTGCAGATGAACAGATTCCAGCGAGCACAAGCTTTGTGAAGCTGTCTGATATGAGCGAAGAACAGTGGGCAGTTTTTCTGGAGAAGTATCAAGAGCTGCTTTATCCTGCATTCGCTAAGCGCAAGGAGATAACTTTAGGACAGAAGCAGAGACAGAGACTGGGGACTTCGTGCCAGTTTTGAGATGTCAAGAGACTGAAGAAGAAGAAGAAGAAGGATCGTGTTTCAAAGGAGCTTTGCTTAGAGTGGTTGTGTTGTGTACATATTCTCGTTGGTTTCAGCTGTTAGTGGTGGGAGAAGACTCGAGAGAGATGAATAGGTTTTAGATATGTGTGTGTTTGTTTTAGGTTTCGTTTCATTTTCTTCATTTTTTTAAAATTTCCAAAACCCTCAGGGCCTGGATGGTTTCTGGGACTAGTGTCCGCTCCCTTTTGTTTAATAAATAAGTTGTAGATTAGTAGAAAAAAGATCAGAGAAAAGAACCGTTTTTTTTTCATACAATCGTCTATGTTATTTTGGTCGCAGGGACCCTAATAACATATGTTTCTTTCCATTACACAGTGTTGTTGCTTCTTACTCTGTACAAATTACAAAGACAATTTCTCTTCTGTTTTGTTTCTACTCTTTCACTAAAAAGTATAGTGAAATTTTTTGGTTACAGCTAATGTTACTATCACAGCTGCAAAGCTGAGTAAAAAGTGAAGAAGAAGAAACATCTATGGCTCCGCCTTCGTGTTGGCTGTAAAATGAGGATAAACATGAAAACGTTTTAGCGGCTTTTTAAGTATCCGAGTTAGTAAAGACAGAAAAGTATCAGTCTTTCACTGTCACCTGTTGCTTCTTGATGATCGGGAGCGGTTCCAGTTTCATGGTTCACATGGACAACATTGTGGTGATCGCCGTGTGTATTCTGTTCAAAACTCACTAACAAGATCAGATCAATGCATATGTTTGATAGAGTATAACGCGCAACCAAATCAATATACATACCTGCCGTTTTAATACTCCATTCAATGAAGACACCGGGGAAGGGTTTGGTCGCATGATTCCTCTTTGATGAAGATACTGTAGAGGAGGATAAAGCATAGACATGTTGTGTGGAAATGTCGGTGTAGATGATTGATGCTCCTACACGAATAAAGAAGAAATCAACATCCATATGAAAGCAGACGGCTTCAAATGTCAAGAAAGAGAAGTCGGTTCACAACATATCTTACATCTTTTGCAAGGAGGCTTTCGAGGTTAGAGTCTAGCAGAGGATTCACAGTCGAAAGTTTCATAGATAGAAACTGAAACAAGTAACTTTTTCAAAGTGAGGAAACTATGAAAATAGGAACATTCCTCAATTGGTAGTGTGAAGATAAACCTCGATTTGGCATTGAAGTGATTGCACATAGTTAATGATTTCATCGAGCATAACCGCCTTTCCAGTCACCTACACAACAAGTCCACTTCTCTATTATACGAAAAAGCGAAATAGCTTCTTTCTTCTATACATCATTAACTAAAAGAGAAAAAAGATCATATACCTTGTCGCAACCCGGTACAAGATCTTGCAAAAACTTCATCCTTTCGCTGATTTTTTCTCTCCTTACCTATAAAATACCAAATCAACACCGCAACTAAACCATAACACGAGAGTTGATTCTTGTTTCAACTTTGAAAAAAAGTACAAATCATACTCTCTCTGCGAGACTATGACTATTTGTCGCCTGGCCTCTTCGTGCCCTCATGTGAACATAACCATCCTTTGAAGTATCATTGATAGCATTTGAATTTGGACTCTTCTTTTTATCTTCTTGTTCTTCACAAGATCCTTGACCTCTACATGACTGACCAGTTTCAAAATCCTACCGAAACAAAGCACACAAATCATCATACACAAGACCAAAGAACATATAAACACAAACACACACATGAAAAGAAAACTACTACAAAATCTTCACCTTCACATTTCTTTTCCTCTTGTTACTATCAAATCCACACTTAGCATGATCACTAGATTGAGAATCATCTGATAATTTACTCGGTCTATTCGATATATCATTCACTAACTTAGATCCATCCTCAAAAACTCCATTACACATATTAGATCCACCACTAGCAAATACATTATTTACCATAAAAGATCCGTACAAAGAAGACCTAGCAGCACGATCTATGAACCCTGAATCATCAGGGAACTGATTCATGCTCCATCCCATTACATTGGATGTGTCTGCATCATCATCTGTGTGGAGATTGAAACCGCCATTGTTATCATTATTACAGAGATCTTGTCTGAATGAACCCATAACTTGTGGATTCGACGCAGAGATTCTCCAATCGAAGCTTGAAACAGTATTGTTGTTATCTCCGGCAAGCTCGTCGTCTTTCATGTCTGAAGAAAACCCTTTTTTAATTGAAGAAGAAACAGAGAGAGAGAGAGAGAAGAATCAGTCAACGGAAGAGAAAGTAGCTTACTTTTAAGCAGCAAGAAACTCAAAAACCTAGTCATGTTCTGTAAAAGAGTATCATTATTATTCTTTAGTAAAAGCTTCGTAAGGAAAAAAGAGGTGTGACCCACTTCAGATTCTGTGCCACTTTCTGTAAAATCTCAAACTTTTTTCTTCGTGAATTTCGATTTTCTTTTGGGTATATACAGCTTTATTGAACTTAGTTGTTCAGACAATACAGTACTCTGTTTAGAGGAAATTATATAGGTGAATATTTTTATTTTGTAAATTATTTATTTGATTTAATTTTTGGGCCGATTATTTGATGTAAAAAAATGGGCCGAATACTTTTTGAGTGGATTAAAAAAAACCCGACCCGGTTATTAACCTACCCAGTTGTTGTCTTCTTCTTTATAAAAAGGCTTCCATGAATATCTAAAAACACACACAGCCGCTAATAACATCAACATTATAGTTCTCTGCATTTTTCTGATTTCATAATCTATAGATTTATTTATTTTATTTTTAATTTTTGGTAGAATTTTATAAGCAAGTTTTGTTTATTTTTTTATGGGTTTTTTTTTGTTTGTATTGGAAGGAAGAAGAGCATGATGATGAGAAAATATATGCCACTGAAGTCAATATACTATGTTGATTTTTATATATACAACCTTCAAAGTTCTCTGAATTGCTCCTCTTTTCTTCCATTTTAATACTTTATTTTACTGTTTATTAACTGATTATTTTGATTTTTAAATTTTTAAAAAATTGAAGCTGGATTTGCACCGAAGAAAATCATAGTCTGTTTTTAACTGATTTAATGTTTCAGACTACACGAGCATGGTGCTATATTATAATTATCTTCATGAGTATTTTTTTTTATCTTTACCATGTTAATTATTTTGTATTAATGTGGTTTAAACTTGTGGAGAAAATTTTTGTTTGTGATGATTCTATATTGGAACTAGTGGATGATTATATTTATGAAACAAGATCTGGTAGTGTAAGAAAACAATGCAATTATCCATTAAAAATTATTTAATTACAGAAACTTTTGCAATACAAATCTTGATTATTGTAACTCAACAAAAGAAAATCTTGAATATTGAACAAGAATGGTATAATCACACTATCTCTTTTGATAAAAATGATTTGTCACAACTATGAATGTAATAAATCATACATTTAAAAAAAGACTTAAATCACTAGGCCCAACACAAAATATATACAAAGAGATATGAGACTTTTTTCCCACCTTACATCTTTTACTCACAGAAACTGATAACATTATTTTTGCAAGTCTTTGCTTCTTTTAACGGCAATGGCTTCATCATCACTCTCTGCTTTGCCTCTATCTAATCCAACTTTTCACAAGAAAGCTTCTTATTCTCCATCTTCTTCTTCGAAATTCTTCTTAAGAGCAAAATCTGCTTCAAAAGAAGTTCACTTTAACCTTGATGGCTCTGTCACCAAGAAGCTTCAGGTTTCTCTTTCCTTTCTCATCAATTCTTTTAAAGGGACTTAACAAATTTAGTTTTTGTTTCCTTATGTGAAAGAAATGGTGGTGAAGTTTTGGTGTAGGCAGGTGCAGATTTGGTGGCCAAGCTATTAGGTGTTACATTAGGTCCTAAGGGACGTAATGTTGTGTTGCAGAATAAGTATGGACCTCCAAGGATAGTCAATGATGGTGAAACTGTTCTTAAAGAGGTTAAATCATACCACCATTCCATAGCCAACGCGCTTCTTATGATCGATGAAACTGCCAAAAATACACTAGAATCAGCTTTTTTTGCTTGTGTGGTTATAGATTGAGTTAGAAGATCCTTTAGAGAATGTTGGAGTGAAACTTGTGAGGCAAGCAGGTGCCAAGACTAATGACCTTGCTGGTGATGGTTCCACTACTTCTATAGTGCTTGCTCATGGACTTATTACTGAAGGTATTAAGGTAACATAGTCTCATTATGACCATACAAACACTTCTATTTGTGAAAACACCCATCTTTCTCATGCCTTCTTCTCTTCTTCAGGTGGTTTCTGCTGGAACAAATCCTATTCAAGTTGCCCGCGGCATTGAGAAAACCGCAAAAGCTCTTGTTTTAGAGCTTAAGTTAATGTCTAGAGAGGTGAAAGCTTCATGCCTTTTTAACCCCCTTGAGAGTAGTCATGAGAAGGGTGTTTTAATAGCTAGCCTTGATAGAGAAAATCAATGTTTGCAGATTGAGGATCATGAGCTTGCTGACGTTGCAGCCGTTAGCGCGGGGAATGACTATGAAGTAGGAAACATGATTTCAAATGCATTTCGACAAGTAGGAAGAAGTGGTGTAGTGACAATAGAGAAAGGAAAGTACCTTGTGACCAATCTTGAGATCGTTGAAGGTATGCAGTTTAACCGCGGCTATTTGTCTCCTTACTTCGTCACTGACAGAAGGAAGAGGGAAGCTGAGTTCCATGACTGCAAGGTCTGAGCCAAGACCTTTCACTAGTTCATGTTTCGGTATTGTCTTGGAAATGAAGTGGCTAAATAGTATATATATATACCTGCATTGTTTTGATTGTAGCTGCTCTTGGTTGATAAGAAAATAACAAACCCAAAAGATATGTTCAAGATATTGGATTCTGCTGTTAAAGAGGACTATCCGATTCTTATAGTTGCCGAGGACATTGAGGAAGACGCTCTTGCTCCTGTTATTAGAAACAAACTAAAAGGTAACCTGAAGGTTGCAGCCACAAAAGCTCCTGCCTTTGGGGAAAGAAAGAGCCACTGCTTGGATGATCTTGCTATCTTAACTGGAGGTAGGCAAGCTCCATCTTCACAGAACAGAGCTCGTTGTTGTTGTTCTTAGTACTGAACCACCGGGCTCATTCTCTTTGCATAGCTACCGTGATTAGAGACGAGATGGGCTTGAGCTTAGAGAAGGCTGGTAAAGAGGTGTTAGGAACAGCGAAAAGGATTCTTGTAACTAAAGATTCAACACTGATTGTTACGGATGGTAACACCCAGAAAGTAATTGATGAAAGGGTTTCTCAGCTTAAGAAACTCGTGCAGGTCCTTCTCTTATCCGTGTCTTCTCCTTCTCATTTCACAGGAACATATACAGTCACCATATCTGATGCTCATGCTTTTTCATTTGATCATAATGTGTATAACTCAGAACACCGAGGGAAATTTCCAGAAGAAAATCATCAATGAAAGAATAGCCAGATTGTCCGGTGGGATAGCCATTATCCAGGTGACTTTATAAACCAATGATACACAATGAAACAACATTCTGATGTTGAACTAACTTCCATGAGGCCTTAGGTAGGTGCGCAGACACAGGTTGAGTTGAAGGATAAACAGCTAAAAGTTGAAGATGCCCTGAATGCAACTAAGGTAATAAAACATATAATTCCCCATGACTTCGAAACTGTTCAGTCCAAGAAACCTGATCTTTCATAGAATTTAGTCAGCAATTGAAGAAGGGATTGTAGTTGGAGGCGGTTGCGCTCTCCTGAGGTTGGCTGCAAAGGTGGACAGAATCAAAGTCATCCTTGACAATGCAGAACAGAAGGTACTTGTCTTAAACCTACATAAGTGAAACATCCACAATCACATACTTCTTAAACATTCCAAAGAGATGTGATCTGTGCTCTTTCTTGCAACATTTGTAAGCAGATGGGAGCTGAGATATTCAAGAAAGCATTAAGCTACCCTATAAGACTTATAGCCAAAAACGCAGGCGCAAACGGCAATATCGTCATAGAAAAGGTAATATTTAAACAATGTCATCATCTCTCAAGAACCAACCTTTAGCTTCTAATAGCTAAACATTTACAGGTCTTATCGAACGAAAACACGACATATGGATACAATGCTGCAAAGAATCAATACGAAGATCTGATGTTAGCTGGTATTATAGATCCAACCAAGGTATAAACAACATTGCTCCAAGTCATTGAGCTCTCACATTTGATCTCTGTACCATCATCATCATCATTTTGAAATCTGTGTGTTAGGTTGTAAGATGTTGCTTGGAACACGCTGCATCAGTGGCTAATACGTTTCTGACATCAGATGCTGTTGTAGTTGAAATCAAAGAATTCAGACCAAGACCAATGATTAATCCACCATTGCCTCCTACTTCTCCATCTACTTCCTCCTCCATGTTCCCTGACATGAAAAGGCCAAGGTTTCCTCAGATTATGCCCAGAAAAAGAAGCCACTTTCCAAAGAAGTAGGCAAGACACTTTCAGACAAACTGTCTACATAGTGACCAGAGATAACATGAGAAACATTACGTGTTTATGTATCTCTTTAATATGTCTGTGTATATACACGAGGGGTCTCTGAAATTGCGCTAAATGTCATAAAAAGCTTTGGTCATCTCTTAAACGTGTCAAAGCAGAGAGCTTTTCACTTCTTCTTCTTCTTCTTCCTTGGAATCATTCGTAGTTATCCTCAAAACACGAAACTCTATAGTAGCAAAGAGATCAAATAGCGAGAAGAGTAAAGAAGAAGATGGTGATGATGATGATGTTAACAAGCTTTCAGACGGCGATGGATCTAATCGTCGCCGGAATCTCACTCATGATCGGATTAGGTTTCTTCGCTCTAATCGCCACCGTACTCTGCTCCGTCGCCTTCTTCCACCACGCCAAAGCTTCTTCTCACTAATCTCTCACTTTGTAAACGACATTGTAATCTGTGAAAATCAATACAAATTTCGAAACTGAAAAGAAAAAAAGTTGTCTTTTTTTATAAATCTCATTTCTTGATTTTGTGTTTACGGATAAAAACCATTCCTCGGATCCCATCCGGGTCAGAAACGAACCCGAGCGGGCGATAAAACCCGAGAACCCGAGGCTCCGAATACAAAGCGATGTTAACGATCCCTTTCTTAAGCAAATCGGCGATAAGCCTCTCCATCACCGCCTTGCCAAGACCTAAGCTCTGAAACGACGGATCAACCACCACGTCCCACACGATCGCGTTGAAAACTCCGTCTCCCGTCGCTCTAGCGAAAGCCACGGGACGTCGCGTCTTCTCGTGCTCCACCCAAAGCATCGCGTCAGTGTGCTCCAGGGCCACCTCGATCTTCGCCGTGTCTCGCCGCGGGAACCCGACGGCTACGAAAACTGAATTGAGGTGGTCTAGGTTGAGTCCTTCCGGTGTGCGGCGGAGGACGAAGCCTCTTGCCTCGAGATCTTCGTCTGTGATCGAGTAGCTTGGTGGTGGCTGTCGCTGCATCGCTGCCGCCACCGGAAAGGCTGCTGCGGCTGCTTTTGGCGGGTTAAAGTTGGGTTTAAAACGGAGAGAAGGCGGAGGAGTGGAGATTGTGCCACCGAGAAGCATGGTATATACACTATTTCTATGTCAAAATTTTGAATTTTTGCTAAATTTCTTGAAAGTGTACAAAAGAAACGTTGGAAGGGATAAAGGGTATCAATGTGGTAGTATGTGTGGCTGTGGATAACAGAGAAACCTCTCAAGCATTTACTTTTATTCTCCTGTTTTGAGTAATTACAAGTAAAAATCAGATTTTAAATCATGTGTTCGAAGAGACAAGTGGTTGTAAGAGAACTTTGTCGTTTGGTAGTTGAGAGAGAGAGAGAGAGAGTCCAAAGAGATACTCTTTTTGGCGGGCGATATATTTAGTGGTTTGAAAGAAGACAGAAACGAAGAGAACGAATCCTTAACTAGTGATTCTGAATGTTTTGTTGTGTGGCTGTTGTGGAATCCTTGGTTCTGGTTAATCTTGATTTGATCACTGGGGTGATGCAAACAAGCACTTAATGACTGAGCTAGTGTGCTTGTGCCGTTTCGTGTTTAACAAAGTTAATGGTCGTCTCGGCCTCTCTGGCATGTTCTAGGAAGAGAATGTGTGTTTTTTGGTCCTGCAGTTCAGGAGGACATTCAGTATAATGATTTCCCAATTCTTAGTATTGATTCTTTCATTGCTTGCAACCAAGTGGTGTTTATGTTGTTTTTGGTTACTTCAGTGTCCATGAAAGACCTGTGCAAACCAGGTCCTCTATACTTTGGACCCTGTTATTGTTCATGCTGTTGAGAACCCCAGGGGAAATTCCCAGACAATAGAACCCGTCTACAAGACTTATCAAATCGTTGGTCTTTATTTTGCCACTTCCTTCTCCTTTCAGGTTACATGAATACTTTGGTGATTCTCAACACATTCTTAAACTTTCAAGCGGTCAGAGTAATAAAGATTGGGTTCTTCATGTAACAGTAAGTTCTGACACTGCAAGGTCAGGACTGGAAATTAAATTCTTGAATCATTATAATTATGGGATTTGAGGAAGTTGGGCATGCTGTTACTTTGATGAGCTGTTTGGATTTTAGACAACTTTTCTTTTTTTATCCTGGCACCTTTCATAAGTTATTGAAGAAATGACACTTTTGTGAAATTTTGAACTTAAGTTTTGTTTTATAATGGTACTGTTTAGCAACGCAATAGTGATTTTGGTGGTTGTATCAAGAGGTCCAAGTAAACGCTGATGGTCTTTTCTCTTGGTTGTTCTAAATGTGTTTACTAATCGTTCTTGATGTCACTGTCGACTAGGATTGGGATGTGCACATGCTACTGTCGACACAAATGCCCGGTTCTTCAACTAGTATGGTCCTTCGATCTTCCTGAAGGTGAAATTGGTAGACCAAGTTCAGTGTTTCATGATTTTTTAGTTTTATCAATCAACATTCTCTCATGTAAATCACGTTTGTGTGGGTCATGTAATTAGGTTGGGACGGCCCATCTTTCATTTTCATCTATCTGTTTATTGCTAGCTACGTGCATTGTAATAGAGTGGAGATTATACAAAGTCGAAAGCGACCTGAGAATAACATCAACGTGAGGGTCTTCCTCTTCTGGAAAATTGCCAGCTATAGTCTCTTTGTTCTTTTCTGTTTCCATTAATTGGTGCCTCATTAAGCTTAATAGTTACTACTTTACAGTGATTATCTATATCTCAATTGATACATTTACCGTATTTTCATTTTCCAGGATCAAAGCCATCAGTTGAATTGCTCAAGTAAGGATTTGTCTCTATCTTCTGGTTTTGTGGTATTTCTCTTACTATAATTTCCTAAACTGTTTCCCATAAATAGGTTAAATACTTGCATATACCATGTTTGTTTAAACTTTCTTGATGGGTAAGACTTGTATTTACTGTTACAAATGGTTTCTTCTGTTTTGACAACGTGGGAAAGAAATCAAAACAGGGTCATTTTTGATCTTTTGCAATAACTCCTTTCCTGATATGCAACTAGTTTCTTAAGAAGTGGTTATAAACAGTTTATAGTAGTAGAAAATGACAGATTTTGAATGATTGCAGTTTGTTGTTTTGTAAAAAGAATCATGTGAAGCTCTTGAAAGTAGCATGACTTTTTGTTAGCAAGCAAAGCTCTGCTGTTAGCAGCTTGGGCCACACATCATAGAAACAATATTGGTAACCTTAGAAACTCTTGTTCTGTCATCAACGGCTTTGTCATCTACCATAAAAAGTTGTTTACTAGTTTACTATTACATATATATAATGTGATCTTTTTCGATGCTAATGATTTGTTATTATTTGGTTGATGTTGAGAATTAATCAGGAAATGTTGGTTTTGCTTCCAAGAATCATCCTCTTGATGACTCCTGTGTTGAACAGGATATGTTCTGCCTTTTGTTAGAAGGGAGTATGTGAATAACAGTGAACATATTATATAACAGGGTTCCAACGGAGAACCGTGCAGGTAACTTATTTGGGACAGCTTTTTCAAAAGAAACACATATTCCGGGAAAAAGAAAACAATGCAACAACAACACATGGCTTATTAAGGGCAAACAAACAGGATTGGTGAGAGACCTGAAACATCTCTCTTCATTACAGGATTTTGATATTATTTGTGAACCAAACAGCTTCTTTCTCTCTTTTCTTCACGAGTTTTATTTGGGTTTGTTCATCTTCTCTCTAATCTGGACACGACTAGCTGCACTTGCTCTTGTTTTAGCTTTGAGCTCGGATTGTTCTTGTTCTTCTTCGTTGCTTATTGTTTTCTCTACGTGTTGGCGTTTTTGAAGGTATACTTGTTTAGAACCATTCTTCTTAGCTGCATGTTTGCTGATGCTCTTTGGAAACTGATTGCTAGGCCCTGAAGATGCATCAGAAGCCATGGAATCATCGCTCTCCTCATCACCACAATCCTCATCAGCCTCTTTTACCTCTGCATCGTCATCGATGTCACAACCATCATCCTCCTCATCATCATCAACAACAATGGAAGAATGGTCATTTACATGGAAGGCGTCTTCTATGTACATAGTCCACCCTGACTCACAACTGCTATATTCCTCCTCCTCCTCAGAGCGCCCATGGTTCCTCGGAGACTCCATGGCTTTAAGCAACACAAAGAAGAAAAACAAAAGTAAGGTTTTAAGGTTTTGCAAAAGATACACTTCCTTCTTTGTCTACCTTTGCATACCTTTATTTGTTTTGAATCCAATTCACCAAAGTTAACTCTCTGATATAGGCTCTGTGTCTCTCTCTCTCTATTTTGGCTTTGCTCATCCATCAACAATAAATATTAAGTTTCATTTTCTTTCTCTTAAGATATATATGAGGAAAAGCCGGAGCCTATAAGAAGCCTCATATAATTGAAGAGCAGGAAGTAAGTTTCACCACATGGCAACCCCAAAGCGCCATTGTTTTCACTCAATTGAAGCACTACCAGACAAAGCCATTGCAGATATATATACACATATTTCAGGCAAGGAAGGTTAGTGCCTTCTTCGTTTATAAAAGTAGTACACTATCTTATAGAATTAAAAGCCTATGCTCCTTCTTTTTCCAATAATAACAACTATTTATCTATATATATACTTTTCCTTAAACAAACCATAATCTAAATTAGATTATATACCCACAAAAACAAGAGTTCTCCTTTGTGTAGTCTGTCATTACTCATTAGTAATGTGTAAGCAAAGCTTATGAGTTTAAACTTGTCCTTTTATTTGGTCTGATAATAACCATAATGAATAAGTATTAAACTTGTTTGTATTCTTCCTCTCTTTCTGTCTTAATGTATTCACAGGCTATCTTAAATATAAAAGATCAGCTTTTGAGGTGGAAATATCAGAAGAGACCCACACACTTCACTCAACAAAACAAGAAGGAATAAAACAAAGCATTTTACTTAATTAGGTTTCCTCTTCTTCTACATTCCTTTAATACTCTTTCTTCTTCCAATCAAATATCATCTCTCTTTAAATTTTGCTCAGCCTTTTATCTTCCTCTGTGTTATTACACCACTGGATTTTCTTTGTTTTAGTTTTTATCATAGGATAAAGACAAAACAAAAAGGAGTGTAACAACTGTCACACCCAAAACAAAACAAATAAATTTTCTTGGAAATAAAAAGAATATAATGTTTGAGTATAAATTTGTATTCATTGTTTTTCTCTGTTTATTCTGGCGTCACCTTAAAATTGTTCTTCAATGAAAGCCCTCTTAGTGACAGCTTGCAAATTCAAGTTTGTATAAGAAGAGTCCATATTTACAAAAAGGGTTTGTTTTGTTTAAAAGACATTTTGATTTCATTCAAATTTAAAAGACATTTTGATTTCATTCAAATTTAAAAATGAAAAAAAAAAAACAATTTTGTAAGGGGTGTGTGGTACTAGAGTGGGTCTCATGAATATATGGAGACATGTGTTATGTGTTAGTATTTTTAAGATTTTTTCGTATAAATTGTTAATATGGCTAAAAATTGGAGTTTGATATAATTTATTCATGTGGGTCTCTTTCTATCAATTACCTAACGTGTGTGTATGTGAATGTGGAATGTCACTGTACGTCATTTTTGTTGTCACCGATTTATTTATTTATTTTTCTTAGTTTCAAATTTGTTAAGTCACATATTTGAAAGCATCATATCATATCATGACACTGCCTTAGACCTCACCACCTAATTGATAATTTTTTGTTGGCAAGTCGTCGGTGAGAAAAAAAAAAGGACGTGGCTTTGTGTTGACTCTTAGTTAGTGCATGTTCTTTTATTGTGAAATTTTTTTAAAAAAAAATATTTTTTCTACGCGTAAAAGTAAAACATATAAAATTGACTAACCTTTACCATCGATCGTGTGTATATTTTTTTTTTTTTTTTTTTTATTACATCAGTTACCAAAAATAAAAAGTTAAGCAGATTCGTCGTAAATCCAACTCACAGAAATTTCGCCGATATACGTAGAAACAAATGGATGAACTCTTCCCGAACGCGCCAACTTATCTGCTTTTGTGTTTCTGTCCCTTGATATTTTTTTTATTCTGAAGTCTGTGAAGTACTCGAGCAACGTCTCAAACTCCTCGATCATTGTCTTAAACGCAGGCCACTCTGTGGGACTCTGCAAGATTGCCACCAATGTCGTACTGTCTGATTCGAATGTCTGACAGGGGATATTCCGTGCTTTGATAACTTCCATGGCCCATAATAAGGCTCTAAACTCAGTGTGTAGAGGAGATAAACATCGTCTTCTCCGACTTGTTCCCATTAGATGGCTTGAGCCATCCCCATTTATACAAATCCATCCTAATCCTTCAAACACCTCTGTATTTTTCCATGATCCATCTACTTGACAAACTAATCCTGAAACCACGTTCTGCGATTCTTCTAGCGCAAAAAAACTTATCCCGTTATCTACCTCTTCCTCCACGTTTTGGGCTTCCGCCCAAGCTCTTCGATTCTTTTATTGCCATTTCAATTATATCGGGTGGATCCATTTCCACATCCTCATAAACCTTTCGTTTCGATTTCCAGATATACCATAATATCCAAGGATAACATTCTTTTTCATGATTCTCTCTCTCAACTACTTGTAGCTTGGATAACAAGTAATCCATGTTTGAATACACACCTCCTTGTGGAAAGTCGGATTGATTGAGGCGGTGAGACACCCCATGTGTAAAGTGAATGTGTACATTCAAAAAACACATGATTTATTGTCTCAATCTCTTCCTCGCACCGTGGGCAAACCGGTCACATTGTATACCTCGAGAGTTTAATCTTTCTCTAACCGCCATACTCCCCGATAATATTTGCCACGGGAAATGCCTCATTTCGTGGGCATTGTGTATCCCACACTTTTGTTATTAACCCGTTAATATTAGGTCCCCATTGATTAGCCGAAATACTTTCTTTCTTGATTTTTTGCGAGGGTTAAAGCTTCGATTTTACCGTATATTTTCCGATTGTGTGTAGTGCCATGTCCATCTATCCAAAGCCGATCTTTTACCGATCGGTAATCCCCGGATTAAGACCTTATCATCTCTCGGTTACTAAGGACGCCAAGACTTGATTATCCCACTCAAGAGTGTTAGGATTAATCAAATCCTTAACTTTCAACTCGGAAATAACGGACTTCCTCTTCCTTGCGCCGGTCTTGGGTCCGTACCCGAATCCATGTGTCCCCCCGCATCGATATTTTGCTTGATTTCCGGGCATTATCCTCAACCCTCTCATCAATAGATCCTCAAGAATAAATACTCCTCCATCCAAAGGATGGAGCTCGTGGTGTCTTTGCCATAAAAGGGTGTACCTCGAGAAATATCTCCCCTCGAACACTCTCGCTACCGCAGATTCCGGGAATTGAGAGAAACGCCAAAATTGTTTTGCTAATAAAGCCTTATTAAACTCTTGTAACGATCGAAAGCCCATGCCACCTTCGTGTTTGGACTCACACATTTTTTCCCATGCTACCCAATGGATACCGCAGTTTCTTCCATTGGAGATCCACCGAGAATTTGGATATCGCGCCGGTTAACTTTTTCGTTAACGTCCGGGGCAATTCGAAGCATGACATGACATACGAGGTAGGGCTAAGGCCACCGATTTGATTAGTGTTTCCTTCCCTCCTCGTGATAGCGACTTGGCGTCCGGCCATTAATCTTCTCATTTAACCGTTCTTGAACATAACCGAATATTTTACTTTTTGCTCCACCTAAACTTTCCGGGATTCCCAAATATGCACCCATACCTCCATCTTTTTGAATACCTAGAATATTTTTCATATCCGTCTTAGTCCCTAAATCCACATTGTGTCCAAACATTATCGATGATTTTGAAAAATTAATTTCCTGCCCCGATGCTCTTCCATATATCTCTAGTATCCCCAATATTTTCCTACATTCTCTTTCGTCCGTCTTACGAAGAAAAGGCTATCATCCGCAAATAATAAATGGGACACCGCAGACTATTCCTTGCCACTTTAATGCCCGAGATGTGTGAGTCACTCTCTCGCTTTCTTGATTAAAGAAATTAACACCTCCGTACATAAGATAAACAAATATGGTGACATTGGATCCCCCGTCTCGGACCGCGTTCCGTATGATCAACCCTTTGGGCCGACCATTAATCAAGACTTGATATGAGACGTACCTAACACACCACATAATCCATTTTACCCGGGTGATACTAAAACCTAGTTTCGGTAATACGGCTTCCGGAAAGGCCATTCTACTCTATCATATGCCTTACTCATATCCGTTTTTATTGCCATATGATCAAACCTACATTTTTTATTTGTTCGTAACCCGTGGACCATCTCCTCGCGCTAATAGTATATTATCCGTTATCGATCTCCCCGATACAAACGCCGATTGGGTCTCGATATCATTTTCGGCAAAAATCTTCTTAGTCTCAAGCATAATACCTTGGAGATTACCTTATATGCCACATTACAAAGACTTATTGGCGGAGATCCATCATCCTTTTAGGTTTATCCACTTTCGGTACTAGACAAATATTCGTCTCATTAAGTCTACGGTCGAAAGTTCCGGATATCATAAATTCTTTTACCAACGTAACTAGATCATGTTTAATAACATGCCGTAATCGCCGATAAAATAAAGCCGTCATCCCATCGTGTCCGGGGCTTTTTCCGGTGCATCGAATATAGCGCCTTCCTTACTTCTCCTTCGATATATCCTTCGTTAATAAAACATTAATATAGTCGGTACCATTGCTCTCAACTCGCTCAAAGCCTCATCCATGTTTCCCGTGTCCGAATGCTTGAATAGTTGTTGAAAATAAGTCGTTGCAATACTCTCCATCCCGATTCCGAATCCTCTAGTTGTCCATGTTGGTCTAGTAAACCCGTCAACTTATTCCTCGCCCGCCTTTTCTTTGTCGTTGAATGAAAAAATTTTGTATTTTTGTCTCCTTCTTTTAACCACAAATTTCTACTCTTTTGTTTCCAGTATAATTCTTCCTCAAGATATGCTTCTTTCAACTTAAGTACTAATGAATCCACCACCTCCTCTTGGGGGATCTGATCATCACTTTGCGCCTCTTCCAGAGCCACTCTCAGATTCTCTATTGTAGAAAGGCTAGAAGGTACATTATCCTTCCTCCATCTTGCAACACTATGTCTACAATGTGATATATAATCTACTATACCCGTTGTTGAACCTTTGCCCATATTCCACCCCGTCTCGACCGATTCTTGTAGTCCTTCTTTTCCTAGCCATCGTTTATCAAAGCGAAAATGTTTTTTCCTTGAGACATTTTGAAACAAGCATTCCGCAAGAATAGGTCGATGATCGAACCTATTAGTTCCAAATACTTTACCTTTGAAAGGGGATATAGTTCGTGCCAATCTTCGTTCCCGACCGCCCGTCAAGTTTACATCTTATCCTTTCCTTGTTTGGCCCGTATGGTCTTCCTCGCCAAGAGTAGTGATTTCCTATGATTGGAAATTCTAACATGCCACAAGTACTCAACATTCCATTAAAATCGATGAAGGTTGAGGCCCTTCTCATGACGCCCCCTTTTTATCTCTATTACCCGTGATTTCATTAAAATCTCCAATCATTAACCAAGGGCCGACCCTTGTCGAACTAACTTGTGTTAATTGTTCCCACACTATCTTCCTGTTTTGAGTCACTGGATCCCCGTAAATGAAAGATATAAAACCCTTTTTGTTCCTTAGAACTGCACTTGTATCTATAATTCGATTATTTGCCGAAATAATCTCCAAATTTATATCATTATAATAGAATATAGCTAATCCACCCCTACTCCCAATTGGGTCCACCGTGAACACTTTGTCATACCCAAAATGTAGTATAAAATTTGTCAAGAAAGGCTTATTTTGTTTAGTTTCGTAAAGAAATAAAATGTCGGGTTTGAACTTCGACCATAAATTTCTTAATGTAGATATTGTCCATTTAGGTCCCGCCCTTCGACAATTCCAAACTTAATATTTTCACGTATTTGCCGGTAGCTTCGGGAGAGCCACCTTCCCTTCAGTATTAATAAGACACCATGAAATCTTATTTATCGATATGCGATCCTTTCCTTGAGCTCCATTTTTTATATAAAATCTGCAATAATTTCCCTTTTTCAAAAGTGTACCTAGTCTTCTCCCAAAATTTTGTAAATATATTCGTCCACTTACAAATATATTTTGTGGTGATCCGAACCTTGTCATGTCAATATAATTTGTATTCTCAAGCAAAATTATATTTTTTCCATAAAGACAACTAATCTTGTGGCACGTGTATGATACCCACCAACTTTCCTATATCTCTCATGTTCCGCAAATCGTTATAAAACAATAATGGTATTTTTGAAAAAATACATTTGTACACTAATATCCACTCCATAGAGCTCATTCCCATTTTGCAACGACTCCGTAATACAAATAAGTTTTTATTTGGTCTTATTTGATCTTTAAAAACCGACCGTTTATGATAGCCAATTTTCTTGGTATTTTTAGGGAAAAAACATTTTAGTATCATCTCTCGTTGATACTTGATGCGTTTTTATAATAGCTCTTTCAAAGTATAAAGCCATTAATATCTCGATAACCAATCTCCAACACCACGCTTCTACAACACTAACTAGTATCTCATGTCTCCAATTGATTTTACAATTAAACTTTTCCCATTCGAACTTTAAAGTCACAAAGAGTTTAAAAGCATAGAAACCATTTTTTTCCCGAGATTAATGCAAAGGCGTGAGTATCCCTTATTCCACAAAAATTGTTCAAGAATTATGCAAAAATCTTTGAAAATTAATATATTTAACGATGATCTCATATCCCACTGTTGAACTAATTTAAAACTCAAAAACCTCTCAAAAACTAATACCTTTAACATGGATGTCATGTCTTTTCCTCTTTTCCGTGTATTGTAACCAACGAGATGATGTTAATAGTTTATCCCTTCTACTAAAATCAGTATTATAACCAAGTCCCGGCAATAGCAATTTTATGATCTTCCAAATATCGACAAAGAGTAACCAAAGAAACATTGTTTTATTGTCGCTAAAGTAAAGAAGCCTAGATCAAGAATCATAGCCTCCATTCTCGTGTTCTTTAGTTTTACCGTATTTGTTCTAAGCAAAAGGCCTTTCCCATCAATAAGCTTTGATTGAGTCATCGCTCCGTCTCGAGTTTCGAGAGATCTTCCCGTGCGATCTTCCAAATACAAATTCCACGCATGATTTCTCCGAATCATATATGTCCTTCTTTTCATCCCCAAAATTTATCGAGAGATTTGGCGAGAGCTTCCTTATCTTACCGTCATAGTCGAAATCGAATCTCCAATCATCATATCCGATGGATTCACAAAAGCCTCGACGCAACCCTATCTCATATCTCCAAATGATTTGAGATTTTAGTCTGCGTATCCATGTTCTAAGCCATAACGACGAGATTCGAATCTCCTTGATTCGAAAATCGATATGCAGATCCGAATCTAGCGATACTAACGAGAAGAATATGAAAGATTCGCAATTGAATTCGCCCTAAAGAAAACAAATCCAAAGTCGTGCCTTCGCAGAGATAAAGGAACGAGATCCGAATCTCCTTGATTCGAAAATCCCATCTCTGGAGAATTGATTTGTTGATCATAGATCTAAGAGGAGGAAGAAAGGGAGGCGGCGTTGGAAATCGCCGAGAGAGAAGATGCGTTTCATTAGGTTTCGGTTTGTTTGTCACTTTAGGTCTTTTGTGTGTATATTTTATTTGAGAACTTTTGTCTTTTTTATCGTTGAACTAATTAAACATTCATATACACTTATGTTTGTAGTTACTTACACATGTAACACATCTCACCAACATATGGCCCATTCCACGCCATATTTTGGTCCATTTTTCACTAAATTAATCATTATGGTGTTCACAAAGTCAAATATATAGTACTAAGTAATTAGTAATTAGTCAATAAAACAGAACTCAAAACTTTTCTCGTGTCAATGCCCTAAGATTTTGAAACATGACCACTCTTACGATATGTTTCCAAGTCAAAATCTAAAGCATGCAATACCAATGAGTTTGTGTTTAGAATAAAGTCATGTTAAAGAAAATACAACTCTTAATCCTATGTTAGAGCTTTAACTAGATTGACCTTGTGGTGGTTCTGTCCAATATATGACGTCATATTTGACCAAACTTGGTGGGTTTTATAATGTGATTTTTTTTTTTATAAAAAAAAAAAGAGAGAGAAGTTGTCGGTGTTGACGAAACAAAGTTTGTGAATTTGTTAGTAATAAACACAATCCGACATTCTTTGTGTTACGTATTTGTACTCTGTCTTACAGCTAATATTTTCTTTTTAAGGAAACAAAAACAATATCGCCAATATAATTCGAAATATATTTTTCAATGGAAACAAAGAAAAATAATAAGGATCAAATCATCCTCACATTGAAATTTGAAAAGGTGTGGCAACACATTATAGTGAGAGAATAAGCCCAAACTTATTGTTATTGGGCCTGAAGATGATTGCACCATAACTTTACAGTTTAAATATAAAGGTTACATTTTAAATAATGACTATACATTTAGGCTTTAAGACCATCTCCAACAGAGAAACCCACAAAATTTCTTAACTATTCAGTGGGTCCATGAACAGTTGGTTTAAAACAAAATAAAAAAATAAAAAATAAAAACGGATCAATCATGGACCGCCACGTATGCATAAATAGTTAAGATCCGGATCTTAAATAAAAAATATAAGATTCAGATCTTAACTATTTAGGTGGGCTCCACGTGCTAAGATCACGTTAAGAAACACCATTGGATTTGCTCTAAGGTCCCCAATTAATGAAAAAAATGAACGGCTCCTTTTTATTTCATAATCATTCTGCTTTTTCTTAAATTAGGGAAATGCCGAAAGTGTGTAGTACTCATAATAATCTATATTTTATGAATCATGAATGTGTGTGTGTCTTCCTATAATCATAGGCTTCACATTATAAAACTAACTTTAGTTTTTATTAATTAAGTACCAAAATGATTTACTTTATTACTCTCCATAGAGGAAGGTCCATAAGGAAACAAGTTGCATAATTTATGAGGATTAAATGTATATAACAAAGTGCATAAACCTTACCTACCCGTGAGATTATTAAAAAGGTCGTACGTGAAGAAGAAGAAGAAGAAGAAGTGCATGTGAATGTTGTATTAGTGTACGAGCTACGAGGCCAGTACTGAACTTTAAACAGTACACAAACATGTGGATCCTCGTCACATTGTGTCATAAATTTCACTCCTAAGTCATAACCCTACTTAATAGCTATACTGTTTTTTTGGTTTAATACTTAATAGCTATACTTACTTTCTTTTTTTTTCCTCCTATTTTATTCACAAGTATTGTTTGTGTATTTCACTGTTTTAATTATAGAGATATTGAAAAATGAGAATTTTTTTTTAATTAAATATTAAATAGTAACATGTGGGTTTCACCAAATTTAGAGGAATAAAACTATATTACGATATACTAGTTGATGCCTAGTGCAAAAAGTGAGATGTGAATATGAATATTGATGCCTAAATTGTATGTACTTGTGATTCAGAGAATTCATTAATATATAGTAACAAAATGTTGAAATAGTACCAATTATTATTGTGGTCGTGAAGCGCGTGAGAAAATTGACCATAACGTTTACCCAAAAATAATGAAAGATATTCCATGTTAAAGAAAAAGGTTTCTATTTTGAGCAAATGATACAATAGGCAACAAAATTCTTATAATGATTACAAATTCAAACATTTGATATTTACTTATCTAGTCCCCCTTGCCCAAAACAAACAAACTACGTAATTACAATAAACACTAGGATTTAACCTATGATATACCACGAATTTATGTTTTCTTTAAAGTTTATATATTTTTATATTTAATTTAGAATTTTGTGTAAATTTTGTTTATAGAATATTATATATATATATATTTAAAATATGTAATATTAGAATAACATATTATTATTATTTTAAGTATTTTGTATTTTTAGAAACAACCCGTAAATAAATAAATAAATATATATATGGTGTAGTTTTGTGATTAAGGGTTTATGATTGTGTGAGTAGGGTTTATTTGAATTTAATTTTGAGTATTTAGGTGTAGTTTTGTGAAGTAATTTTGAAATGGTGTAGTTTTGTGAAATGTAATTCAAATAGTGTAGTTTTGTGATTCTCCCTATATTTTATCACTACCCGTTAACAAATAATTATTAACAAATAACTATTATGATAGTGAAACCAAGTTAAATTATAAGAAATTATATGAAATTAATTTAAACCTTTAAACTAAATCTTTATACACTAAATAATAGCGAAATCAAATAAAAAAGTTGTAATCTAAAATAAAATTAAATATTAGTTAAACATGTTTTTAAATTTTGGGTTATTTTTGTTAAAACAATCTATTTTTTTTGTTAAAAACCTTTTCTAATGGTTTTGTGATGTTAAAAAATGTTTTAATGATATTTTTGTTCTAAAAAACTATGTAATAATGTATATAAGTGAATTACATATTTTCTTATTTTATTTTCCCAATTATTTTTACATAAATATTTTAATAATTGAATCCTATATTTGGAAAATTTTAATGTTTCCTTATATTAGTTTTGCAATTAAATGGATAAATATATTTCCTTATTTGCATAATGGTACAATGTGTAATTTTGAATGATTTTTTGGACATGTTCAAATTACCACTTCAAAAATAATAATATAGATTTGTTAAGTTTTTGAAGATAAATTCAAGGGAGAATCACAAAACTACACCATTTGAATTACATTTCACAAAACTACACCATTTCAAAATTACTTCACAAAACTACACCTAAACACTCAAAATTAAATTCAAATAAACCTTACCCACACAATCCTACCCCTTAATACTATACCCTAAACACTAATTGGCGAACCCAAATGAAAAGATTTTAATTTTGGTAACTTTTAAAAGGATAAATCAAGCTTTTGAAATTTTGAAAGGGTGTAGTTTTGTGAAAATATTGAATTAGGTGTAGTTTTGTGAATGGAGGATTGAAAGGGTGTAGTTTTGTGAATTTCTCTAAATTCAATTTATTAAAATCAAAATATATTGATATTAGTCTGATATTGTTTTTATATTTTGATGACTGTCAAATATTCGCGTATATCACATAGATATAAGGGACTACACCTTTTGATTTACATTTCACAGAACTACACCATTTCAAAAATACTTCACAAAACTACACATAAACACTCAAAATTAAATCCAAATAAACCCTACCCAAACAATTTTATCCCCTTAATACTATACCCTAAACACTAATTAACGAATCTAAATGAAAAAAATTTAATTTTGGTAATTTTTAAAAGGGTAAATCAAGCTTTTAAATATTTGAAAAGGTGTAAATTTGTGAAAATATTGAATTATGTGTAGTTTTGTGAAGGGAGGGTTGAAATGGTGTAGTTTTGTGAATTTCTCTAGATATAATCCTACTTTCTCAATTTTAATTCTGAAATAATTTTCTCACATTAAAATTGCTGTTTTATTGTAAATTTTTATTAAGTGAGGTTTTAATATATTTATACCTAAAAAAGTGAAAAAACAAAGAAAAGGAGAAAAGGGGGAAGAGGCAAAACAAAAGGTATTAAATTGTCTCTCACAATTTATTCATTCATTCTCTGCAATGTTACTTCTTCTTCGTGGGTCTATATGATATTATATCTTCTCCCCCATTTTCTCTGAGAAAATAAAGAAGAAGCTCTCATAAAAATATCCCAATTCAATAGAGACACTGGCTCTACGAAAGTGACGACCAAACCCAATTCGCAGAAATATCAAAGCTTTTTTTTCTTTATCCTTTTGTGAGCATCACACGAAACTCCCATCAAATCTTAGCTTCGATTTGCTTTTTCGATATTTTGGGTTTTCTGTGTGTTTTTCTTCTTCGTCCCTTTTCGCAAATCTGGTTCCTTTTTTTTTGATTTTTTATTCGGAGTTTTATGTAACGTCTCGTGATCCCCTGTCTCACTAGTGTTGATTAGTCTATGACATTCACTTTTAGCTGCATTTTTTGATAATAATTTGATATTGTGATTAGAGTTTTGTGTTTTATCGAATGTAGTTTGACTCGTTCCTTGGTGTCTTTTGAGCGTGAATGTGACTGTTCTTTGTTAAATTTGTCCGTACAATTTAGTCTTATTATGTGTGTTTTGGCCCTGTGTAGCTTTGTTTTCATGTTGTGAGCTTAGATTCTGAGATCTCATTGCAGTTTCTGTTCTTTTTTTGCAGGCTGAAGTTTTGTTGTTGTTGTTAATGATGGGTCAAGACAGCAATGGGATTGAGTTTCATCAGAAGAGGCATGGTCTGTTGAAAGATCAAGTCCAGCTTGTTAAGAGAAGAGACTCTGTTCGTTACGAGATCGTACCGATTCAAGATAGGTTGTCGTTTGAGAAGGGTTTCTTCGCGGTTATACGTGCTTGCCAGTTGCTTTCTCAGAAGAATGATGGGATCATATTGGTTGGTGTTGCTGGTCCCTCTGGGGCTGGAAAGACTGTGTTTACTGAGAAGATACTCAACTTCCTGCCTAGCGTTGCCGTCATATCAATGGACAACTATAATGACGCTAGCCGGATTGTTGATGGGAACTTTGACGGTAAGAGTAGTATTCATTCTTGGTCTCTCTTCTGTGAAAGTCGCAATAGGAACTAAGTGCTTTATATGTATTGAGCTGTATTGTATTTGAAAGTATAGATCCACGGTTAACGGACTATGACACATTGCTCAAGAATCTTGAAGATCTAAAAGAAGGAAAACAGGTGGAGGTGCCTATTTATGATTTCAAGTCCAGCTCTCGTGTTGGATACAGGTAATGGATTGCGTATTAAGTGATCTTTTGTGCTTTATCCAGTCCATTGTTCAGATGACATTTTTTCTAATGCCGTGTTTTGATTTTGTAGGACTCTTGATGTTCCAGCTTCTCGGATTGTGATTATTGAAGGAATCTATGCTTTGAGCGAAAAGCTGCGACCTTTATTGGATCTTCGTGTGTCTGTTACTGGCGGAGTTCACTTTGACCTTGTGAAACGGGTTCTTCGTGATATACAACGTGCAGGTCAACAGCCAGAGGAGATAATCCATCAGATATCTGAAACAGTTTGTCCTCATTTTCATTACACTGCGCTTTTTGGCTGTTATTAGCACACTAGATACTGATCTTTGAAGTAACAAGTTCGCTGTTTGTGCAGGTATACCCGATGTACAAAGCTTTTATAGAGCCAGATCTCCAGACTGCTCAAATCAAAATCATCAATAAGTTCAACCCCTTCACAGGATTTCAGAGCCCGACGTACATCTTGAAGGTTTGAAAATGACTCATCTTATGATAAAAATGCTATGTAAACTTAGTGTTCAGTGAATGTGTGTGTTTGGTAAACTGAAGGTTTTTTGCTGTTGATTTGTTGCTGTAGTCGAGAAAGGATGTATCTGTTGATCTGATCAAGGCGGTTCTCTCTGAAGGGCATACAGAGACAAAGGAGGAGACATATGATATATATCTTCTTCCTCCAGGTGAAGATCCTGAGTCGTGCCAATCATACTTGAGGATGCGGAATAAAGATGGAAAGTATAGTCTCATGTTTGAGGTTTGACACTTCAAAATATCTTTCTATGGTCTTATATAATGTTAGATTGTTAAAAATAAAGTGGGAAATAACTGTGCCTTTGGTTTTGATGTACAGGAATGGGTTACAGATAGTCCTTTTGTCATATCCCCAAGGATTACTTTTGAAGTTAGTGTTCGTCTACTTGGTGGGCTTATGGCTTTGGGATACACAATAGCAACCATACTTAAAAGGAACAGCCATGTATTTGCGACCGATAAGGTGTTTGTGAAAATCGATTGGCTTGAACAACTGAATCGTCACTACATACAGGTCTGTTTATCTAAACTCATTACCAACCATTTGCTTGAACATTGCTAGCATTTTTTTTGGCATTATAACTGTAAAAGGAAATGTATATAGTTCTATCATTTTGCTTTGTGATGGCATTCTTGTTCCCAGTGACTATTAAGTTTGCTTATCTAAAAACAAATATGGACGGCATAATCAGGTGCAAGGTAAAGATCGACAACTTGTGAAGAGTATTGCAGAGCAACTAGGCTTGGAAGGCTCGTACATTCCACGCACCTATATTGAACAGATCCAGCTGGAACAACTAATAAATGAAGTCATGGTATGATTTGATTGTTGGGACATTATCTTTCTCTTTTTATTACGTTTCATTTGTGGTTCCTGAATCCTGAGTGAAAGTGCTATTACAGGCCCTACCAGAGGATTTGAAGAACAAGCTTAGCTTAGATGAGGATCTGGTGTCTAGTTCAAGCCCAAAAGAAGCACTCATGCGAGCTTCTGCAGATAGAGTAGCCATGAGAAACAAGAACCTCAAAAGGTACACTTCTTTTAAGGAGTGTCTGAGAAAAGCTTTGTTACTTCCAATCTATGTATCCTAAGTAGCTATATGCCATTTATGATACACAGAGGTTTGTCACACTCATATTCAACCCAAAGAGATAAGAATCTTTCCAAGCTTACTGGTTATTCTTCGAGCGATAGGAGATACGAAGAAAGAAATCACGACTCACCAGCAAATGAGGTTTAGAGTTGTTTTCTTTGAGTTCCTTCTTCGTTTTAACTTAAACGATTAACTTGGTTTTCATCTATTTGTAGGGGTTTATGACTCAGCTTTCGGAACAAATATCATCTCTCAATGAAAGGATGGATGAGTTCACAAGCCGTATCGAAGAGCTAAACTCCAAGCTGAGCTGCAACAAAAACTCTCCAACACAGCAGAGCATGACACTCCAAGCTGAAGTCTGCAACGGGTCAGCTCCGACTTCATATTTCATTTCTGGTCTGGACAATGGCTGCCTGACAATGCCCCATTCATCATCATCCTCGCAATTAGCCAAGGATTCACCTTTAATGGAAGAGGTAAGTAACACCTGCTACACCTCTCACACATCTCTCGCTTATGTGTTTGGATTCTTTTGTAACATTGCTTTGAAACACTTGGGTTTACTGTTTCTTGCAAAACCAGATATCGACAATTTCACGTGGACAGCGTCAAGTGATGCATCAGTTGGATAATCTATGCAATCTGATGAGGGAAAGCTCAGCAGAAAGGTCACGCCTAGCAAGAACAGGAAGCAGCAGTAGCAGAGGCAGATCAAGCAACAAGAGCTTTTTCTTGTCAAATGTGGAATCTAAGAGCATCCCTCTCGTGTTAACCTTGGCTTTTTGCAGCATAGGCGTTGTAGTGACGAGGAGCTACATTAACAAGCGGCAATAACATCTCTAACCAGTAACCTATGGATGGTCTCTTTCTTCTTTGGTACTTTTCTCACTGGAGGCGTTTTGTGAGCTTCCTTGGTTTCACTATGTAGACAATGACACACCAATTTCTCTTCCCCTAAATTAGTCGTTCGGAAGACATTCTCGATTAGTTTTATTCAATAAAGTTCGACTCTTTCTGCTCTTACATAATTGAGACAAGACCCTGAATGCGAAAAAACACAGACAACTTTCACTCTTTCACAGATGGACACACTACAACCATTAATGAGGACCAATACAAAGTGTTCCTCTGGTCAGTCTTCTCCATTGGATTTGGTTTCGGTGTTTTGCTCCTAAACAATACCAATCATTATAAACATGTTTTGTTTTGGGGTTGGTTCCACATAAGTTTTACAAATATACTCCACAGAATTGCTCTACACAATCTATATATATGCTCTACCAGATTTCATTTCTGTTTGGATTCTGGGGAAGCACATGGATCTGAATAAGAGGAAGAGTCTCTGCAAACATCATATTGCTTTGTCTAACCAAGCCGGTAATCTCAACGAAGATTTCATCCCGAGTCTTGTGAGGAATACCGAGTACAGGAGATGCAGAAGCAGCACAAAGAATCCACTGTTTAGCAACAGCTGTTGAATATCAAAGGGAAGTCTCTCAGATTCTCTTATTTACCGAGTTTATTAGAGAAAAAGAGTGATAAAGTGAAAGGCGTACCACTGTTCCGAAAATCATGTAAATGAGGCTCATTGAAGGCATAAAGTTCAGTCCCATGGCGGTGAACACGTAAGAGAGAGAGGCATGGATGTTAATTGTGATCTGCAACAACAATGTCGTGGTAGTTTTAATTATACAAGAAACTTTTTTTGGTGAAAAATAGTGAAAGGTTTTTGAGGGAAAGAGTCTTACCAAAGCAAGAATGTTTTCTTTTATTAAGAAGGATGATGTCAGGACATACCCTATTAGACCAAATGCTCGGACCTGCATTGGAAGAAACATGACAATACAAGTAAACAAGGAGAGATGAGGAAATGTTAAAATGTTGTGTTTAATCGCAGGAAGCAGACATTTCACCATTGTGCACAGGAAAATCGAGAGGCGCCAGCTTGCTCGCATCCTGAGAAGAGAAGAACATTACGAAAAATAAATAAGTGAGGCAGTGTTAAGCTGACGATTCCAGTTTGAAGTTCTGTTGCGGTAGAGAACTAGAAATTGTGAAAGATATTGACAAGTATATGAATTCACATACCTCCACAACGATCCCATCGCAAGACCCACAAGACCATGAGTAAGCTACAAGAGAAATTTGCCACAAGTTAAACAATGGTCATGCAATCTTTGTGAAAGGGAAACAATAACAAAAAATGAATAGGTAACAGCCTAAAGCATCAGAAGATAAAACTCTCATTGGGTAACTAAGTAAAGAGGAGGCTTACAAAATAAGTTAATGCTTTGACCGGACCTGATAAGATGAACAACAACATGACAGTAGCAACCTGAGAAACAAACAAATAAAACACCACAAAGGTTTAAAATTTAAAGCAACAACAACCAAAAAATCGAGTTCTTGAAATTCTATTCATGTGGAAAGAAGAATGTTCTTCAAAAACCATTGTCTTCCTGCCACCTGCAACACTCCATCTTATCGAAGATATCACAATCGGCAGCGAGAAGAAACACCCAAAGTAGTTCTGCATTCAAAAGTATAACTCAGACTCTATCATATAAAGGTATCATTAGTTACTTCAACAACACTAACAAACATGATTCTCACACATACTTTCTTTTCAAGCAGCATCAAAGTTTCCTCTATCTTAACATTTGATATCCCAACAAGTACTATCTATAGAGGCTAGAGAATCCAAATCCTGTGATGTTTATAAGCTAACTTCAAAGCCAAAAAGAAGAAAAACTCAAGAACATGAAGGCGTAAAAAAACCTCAATGGCGAGAGAATTGCTGAGAAAGTAAACAAGGCCAGTAACAGCAGCGAACATTGCACACTCCACAAGCCTAAGCGTTTTCTGATAAACAACTTCGTCTCTCTCCTCCGCTTCTCTCTCTCCATCCTTGTTACCTGAAATCGAAGCTCTGGTGCTGGATACGCTCGAGATTGCGACGCAGCTTCTGTTGGAAATCGAAACGAGAGAGATTCTGCGTCTTTGTAGTGAGAGCGACGACGACGGAGAAGTCGAAGAAGATGAAGAAGCCAGGGTCTGTGTAGGTGCAAAACGATGAAGCTGAGTAATGGTGGGCTTGTAATGAATCGTTTTGAGGAGATTCATGGAGACTCTATCAGAGAGATTTTCTCACACAGCGCGAGCTTCCTTCTTCTTCTTCTTCTTCTTCTTCTTCTTCTTCTTCTTCTACCTTGAGAGTTGAGATAACGAATTTGATTTTGCAGATTTTATGGTTAACCTAAACCAAACCAGTTTAAACCGGAAATAATGATCCGGTTTAGTAAATAATTTCAACAATTCGATTTGGTCTCTGTTGCTTCTTCTTCTTCTTCTTCCTTCTCTTTCTCTATAAAGACTCCGACATCAAAATCTAGGGGAGAGGTGACTCCGTTTTTTTTTGCTTTTTTTGCCTCAAACATTCTTTAGCAGAAGCGAGCAAGAGAGGTGACTCCAAGACTCGTCTAATCGAAACAACGATGGTGGACCAAGATCAGCAATGGCTGCTCGGATGCTTATCTGCGAGTCTAGACCCTAACCAGAGCGTTCGCTCTTTCGCCGAGGCTTCACTTAATCAAGCCTCTCTTCAACAAGGTCAATAGCTTTAACCCTCTTTGTAAAACTTTCAGGAACGTTGCTGCCTTTTGTGGGTTTTTCCTGTAGAAACTAGATTTCGCCATTGAAACAGTAAACTATCTATTGAATTGAGTATTTTGGGGGATGCCCAAATACTTGAATAGCTTTTGATGTGGTTTCTAGTGGATGCATAGAAGGAGAAGATCACTATACTTTGTACAGTTTTGTTCTTGTAGGGTTTGGCAGTGCATTGTGCAGGGTTGCTGCTAACAAAGACCTATCTTTGGGATTGCGCCAAATATCCTTTTTTTATTGTATACTTTTGTTTTCTCTATGGAGCCTTATACTTGGTCGAATGAATAGTTTCTCTTTGTGTTATGTTCGTTGTGGAGTCTTTAACATGCTGTTACCTAGCTGCTGTGCTGTTGAAGCAGTTCATCAAGAAACATTGGCGAGAGAACGAGGAGGGTTTTGAATATCCTGTTGTCTCAAGTGAGGAGAAGGTAACTCTCGCTATACCTGTTTTGTTGTTTAGATTCCTGATGTGCACAAGTTTTCAGAAAATTGTTTTTGGTTTCGCTATTAGGCTCTTATCCGAGGACTGCTTTTGGGATCACTTGACGACTCTCATAGAAAAGTATGTACAGCCATTAGTATGGACATATCGTCAATTGCCACATATGATTGGCCAGAAGAGTGGCCTGAGCTATTACCCTTTCTTTTGAAGTTAATTAGCGATCAAAACAACATTCACGGAGGTATATTTGCGATCAGTTTTATTGCATTTAAATCTCATTTTAGTACTCTTTCACAAGAATAGTCAAGTGGTATTCTCACCTGATTTTATTGCCATCAACAGTTCATGGAGCTTTGAGGTGCCTGGCTCTTCTCTCTGGTGACTTGGATGATAAAGAGGTGCCTACGCTGGTACCTGTATTGTTTCCTTGCTTGCATGCAGTTGTATCCTCTCCTCAGGTTTGTATTCTAATATGTATACGATCAGACTTGTGTTGATTCACATTTTTGGCAATTCAAGTGTCATATATAAATTTTTAGTGATGAAGGTTCTTATGAAGCTCACTCCTTTGTACTATTCTTGATTTGTACGTGTAGAGCTATGACAAGTATATGCGAGGAAAAGCACTTTCGATTTTTTATTCATGTATTTCTGTTCTTGGAGCAATGAGTGGTGTGTACAAGGTACTTCTGTTTTACTAATTCTCATTCTAAAATGTAAATTGAATTTTTGTTCTTCAGCTTCTTTTATTGTCACTTTGTCAGTTGACATATATGTGGTGTTATTCAGACAGAAACTACTACGCTGGTGACACCTGTACTTAAGGTTTGGATGAATCAATTTTCACTTATATTGGAACATCCTGTGCAACATGAGGATCCTGAGGATTGGAGTCTAAGAATGGAGGTTTATCTCATTTTTTGATTGTTTTACTTTTCTTCCCACCAAATGGTTACCAGGCTCCTGTTTTTGTGTTGATTTTGTCTGCTTTCACTAGGTATTGAAGTGCTTGAATCAGTTTGTACAGAATTTTCCATCTCTTATTGAAATTGAATTAACGGGTATGTTCTCATGTGACTCATGTCCTTTATTTATTCAGACATATGCATCTGAAGTATCGATATTGAAACATAATATTCGTGCAGGTATTATGAGGCCATTGTGGCAAACATTTGAGTCATCTCTACACGTCTATCTCCGATCATCAATTGAAGGTGCTGAAGACTCATATGATGGAAGATATGACTCTGATGGCGAAGAGAAGAGTCTTGACACTTTTGTCATCCAGGTAACTTACCATTTTCACTGATCAAGGTTTGTTTTTTCTTCAAGGTCTCAATTTTTAAGTTAATCTTATGATTGTAGCTGAGGTATTTGGCTTACATATTGCGTATGTTAGTGAGTTTAAGACCTAACTTACTCTGGTATTTGCATATGTGTATCATCTATGCAGTTATTTGAGTTTCTGTCGACAATTGTTAGCAGTAGAAGGCTAGCAAAGGTTTGTCTGAAACCTCTTCATTTTTTTCCTTCACTTTGCTTGGTTGTCTTGGTTTCTTACCCAAATGATTTTGTATCAGGTCACTGCTAGCTATGTCAGAGAATTGGTATATCAAACTGTCGCTTTCCTACAGGTTACAGAACAACATGTAAGGAGGAATCATGCATCTTTTGCTTCCTTAAACATGATAGGGTATAGTGGTTATAGTTGGTCTTTTTAGTCTCTGATGAAACTATGAATCGATGTCGGGAAGATATACGAATCTAGACAGCCTATATAAGTAATTGTTCTGCTGTCCGGTAGCCCCTCTCCTTTGTTTAGCGTGTTATAGCTCTAGATTTTTTTTTAGCTTTTAGTATATATCCTTTATCTTCTTAGAAGCTATATCTATTTCTAGTGCGTATGATTATTTAATAACTTAATGGTATCACTTTACCAAGTCTCAATCTAGGGGAACCTTGGCAGTCTGTTGTTAGTATTGTATTAGACAGTTAGGGGCAATACAACTATTGTTCTGCCTATAAATTGTTCCCATGTGGTTGATTTCATCTTGTGGTTTGTTTAAAGAATCTTAGCTAGGTAAGATAGAAAAGGTAATTTGATGTTTTTTAGTTATCTATGTCATCTCTTTTCAATGTATAATATCACAAATTTATACAGATATTTTGTTATTTCTGCTTGTTTCCTATTACGTAATATAACTACTTCTGCGCAGGTTCATACTTGGTCCATGGATGTAAACCAGTTTGTAGCTGATGAAGATGAGGGTACTTACAGTTGTCGTATATCAGGTAAGCTGTCTCTCACTCTAATTAAGTCAAATTCATATGCTTATAGCTAGGCAGAACAAAATTTAGAGGCCTTATGCACATATATGCAAAATATATGATTGTGTAAGAATACAATTACCAGGAATACTGTTGTTGGAGGAAGTTGTCAATACTTTTGGTAGGGAAGGGATTAACGCTGTTGTAGATGCTGCTGGGAAACGGTTCCAAGAATCTCAGGGCGAAAAGACATCTGGTTCTCCGGCCTGGTGGAGAGTAAGTGTACTTAATTTCTCTTTGGTTTGACAAGCCATTATCTCTTTGATGTTTCAACATCTCACAAATTCTGTGAATCAGTAATCTTTTTCTCCCCCGTTCATGTGTTCTTTTTTACTTTCCATCTAATTTTGATATTTTCATTTTATTAGATAAGAGAAGCTGCTCTCTTTGCTTTAGCTTCCCTTTCCGATCAACTTGTTGAAGCAGAGGTTTTTATTTCCAGAATATATAAATACGAAAAAATTTACTTACACTTGGAAACATGCTATCTCCTTAATATATTCTAATATTTTCAGGACTTGGGAACTGACCCTTCCAATTTAGCTAAATTTGTTGAGCAATTGATAATGGAAGATACTGGGGTTGGTAGGTATTGTAAGATCTACTGCTTAACATATTTTTTTTAACTGGTATTCAAATCGGTTCGTGACTGGAGCCTTTATTTAACAGGGTATCATGAATGTCCGTTCCTTTACGCACGCATATTTACAGCAGTTTCTAAGTTCTCCTCCGTGGTAATTTCTGATTTTCTTTTCCCTTATTATAGTATATAGTGTTTGTGTACAGGTTTAGTAATGAGTGTATAGGATAGTATTAATCTTGTATAGTGTTTGTGTACAGGTTTAGTAATGAGTGAAATATATGTATTCTCATTAATTAATCCAATGTACAAGACACAATATATATACACTTGTACATACTAAACCAAACAATCTTAATCCAAGATTAATACTATCCTATACACTCATTACTAAACCTGTACACAAACACTATATACTATAATATCCCTAAGTAACTACTTTCTGAAATATATGAATTGAATCCTTTGCACGTAATCAGATCAACCCTGGAATTCTTGAACACTTCCTCAATGCTGCTGTTAGAGCTATAAACATGGACGTGTATGTTTCCTACCCTTCTGCTGCTAGTATCTTTCTCATCAGAGATTATTATTAACTTACTAGATACCATTATAACCAGGCCTCCAGCTGTAAAAGTAGGTGCATGTCGTGCTCTTTTGCAGCTCCTACCCGATATGAACCCTTCAATTATTCTGCCTCAAATCATGAGTTTATTTTCATCTCTCACTGATCTTCTCCATCAGGTAAAATTTTCTACTAATGATTTATTAGAATAATGCGTGATTCTATTTTTCTTGTGGCACTAAAGATTTTTGATTATTTGTTTAGGCTTCAGATGAAACTCTGATTTTGGTCCTTGAAACTCTTCAACAAGCAATCAAGGCTGGTCTGTGAAGATAATTTGTCTTTGCAAATAACTTTTGGAATCTATTCATGTAAAAATTCTCACATATTTCGTATCTCTTTGTCATTTTCTAGGCCATGAAGCATCAGCTTCAATAGAGTCTATCATATCTCCAGTAATTCTTAATGTGTGGGTGGCACATGTTTCAGATCCCTTTATAAGTATCGATATTGTTGACGTCCTGGAGGTAAATAGTGTGAATATGATTATCGTTCATCTCGTTGTTAGAAATGCAATTTGCGTAGTTTGTATGTTAATCTTACCCCTGCTCCTGTCATTCTAAAGTATACAATATAAATATTATGTCTGCTATTAACGTCTTACCTATGTCTGTCACACAGGCAATTAAGAATTCGCCTGGCTGCCTTCATCCATTGACATCAAGGATTTTACCATTTATTGGACCAATTTTAAATAAGGTGCTGTTTGAAATCATGATTTCTGATCTTTTTCTTTTCTTTCTCTGTTTAGTATCTTGTCTTTCCTGGCTTCCTTTTAAAAGACATTTTTGCCGTGATAATCAGCCACATCAGCAGCCTGAAGGACTAACAAGTGGATCTTTGGATCTTTTAACTATGCTTCTTAAGGCAAGTTATACTAGTTGAATTTTCATAGCATGTGAATAAGCATGTGTGCTAAATGGACAGTGTTTCTCGTGTTTCACTGACCATTTTTCTGGTCATATATAGGGTGCCCCAGGTGATATTGTGAAAACTGCACATGAGTTTTGCTTTGATGCTGTCATTCGTATAATCCTCCACAGTGAGGACCATAGTGAACTACAGGTAAGAAGCCCACGTCTAGTTTTCTTCATGTTTATCTATCTAGAAGTAATCACTTACCCGTAGCCTTTAATTGGTCAGAATGCCACAGAATGTCTGGCAGCTTTTATATCTAGTGGAAGACAAGAGTTGCTGTCTTGGAGCGGTGATCCTGGTTTTACCATGAGAAGTCTGCTTGACGCAGCTTCTAGGTACATTAGTTCACTTAAACTTTTGTTTGGTTTGTTTCACGTCGACCAAAAACTGAAGGGCAAACTATTTTGTGATTTCATTATGCATTTGTTAGTATGATGTTCCTATGCCCATATTTTGGTAAAACCAGTGATAGATTTTACATATACATGTTAATGCAGGCTTCTCAATCCTGATCTGGAATGTTCTGGATCTTTGTTCGCTGGGAAGTACATTCTGCAGCTTATCTTGCATCTTCCGTCGGAAATGGCACCCCATGTCCATGATCTGGTTGCTGCTCTTGTAAGACGGATGCAATCTTCTGAAAATTCTGGTTTCAGAAGCTCATTGCTGCTAATTTTTGCCAGATTGGTATTCTTCATCTTTCATTTAGCTAGTTTTAGCATAATAATGGGTTCTCTCTTCTTTGTAAGATGCTGTAACTGGAAGCATTGGTTTCTTTGACTTCTGCAGGTCCATATGAGTTTTCCAAACGTGGATCAGTTTATCAATCTGCTTGTTAGCATACCTGCAGATGGCCATGGAAATTCCTTTGCCTATGTTATGACAGAATGGACTAAACAACAAGGCAAGCATCTCTATTTGTGTTATATAGTAATATGATTCTATTTGTCTTCATGATGCATCACATAAAGGATATTCTCACAATTTCAACATATGACGGGTAAGCATATCTATATTCAGGGGAGATACAAGGGGCGTATCAAATCAAAGTTACAGCTTCAGCTCTGGCCTTGCTATTGTCCACTAGACATTCTGAGTTCACGAAGGTCAATGTCCAAGGCAGCCTGATTCAGGTCTTATGCTGTACCTTTCTGATTTTTTTTCTAAATTCAATTTACCCTGGCAGCCTTACAGAAACAGGAGTATATCTCTTGTATAGTCTAACGGTGGCATAACCACGCGTTCAAAAGCTAGATCTGCTCCTGAACAATGGACCATTATCCCTCTACCCATGAAGGTATGTCTTTGTTTGGTTGTTAAGTCTAAATGTTCTAACGATATGTGCTGCAAGTTAGAATACATATTCTTTGGAGGTAGACAGCTCTGTCTCAAATACTTTGATGCTCTTTACAGTTCTTAATCGGTTATATTCTTGTTCCTTTTTATTATTCTGGGGTATGCTTTCAAAAACATAACGTTCCTGGCTCCCGCAGATGCTGGCTTTACTAGCTGATACATTAGTTGAAATTCAAGAGCAAGTTGGGGATGGTGAAGACGAGGTGATGATGCTACATTGAGATCTTTTTTTTTCCTTTCCTCTCTTTGAGTAAAGTATAACTTGAGATGCTAATTCATTTTTTACGGAGAAACAGGATAGCGAATGGGAAGAAGCCCATGAAGAAGGCGGTGAAGCTGAGAAAGACTTGGTACGTTCAAGTGGTGCCTCTCAATCAAGCAAACCTACATATGACCAACTCGCAGCAATGGCTCGAACTTTCGAGGTCTTTTGTCTCTCTTTAAGCATATGATTATACCACTAAACCTCTTCTCATCAGTTTTAAGTTTAACCGTTGATTCAACAGAACCAAGACGATGCTGATGATGACCTACATGATACCGACCCACTTAACGAGGTGACCTCTTCTGTTCTAGATATGTATTGTATCTCCTCCTAGTTCTCTAAATCTTGATCTGTTTCACCAAGCCTCTTTCTCTCTGCGACAAACAGATCAATCTCGCAAGCTACCTGGCTGATTTTTTGTTGAAGTTTTCGAGTGGAGACCGGCCTTTGTTTGATAATCTTTGCCAGGTTTGGTTTCTATCCCCCTACATTCATATATAACCTATCAATATCTTGAACTTTACATGAACGAACCACTTGACTTATTTTCCAAAACATGTAGGGCTTAACACAAGCGCAAAGAAGCGTGATCCAGACTGTACTGAACCGCTAGGGTTTGTACTTTGTCGTCATAAATCCACAAATTATGTGTTGAGTGTTGCTGTGTTTTTTTGTCAATTGAATGATTCTTGCGGGGTGTGAAGAAGTGGTAGCATCCCTTTTTGTAAGAGTGTCATTTTACACAAAATATTCATAGTATTACAAAGATTACAGAAATAACACTTGGCACAAAAGTTATGTTTTTTCATTCCTAATTTATCCTTTAGAATTTGTCCAATAAGAACTTTAGGCCCGCTTATGTAACTGGGCCGGGCCTATAGAAACCCGACCCGACTCAGAACAATCGTCTTCTCGTCTCTACTCGAAGAAGAAGAAGAAGGAAACAAAACTAGAAAGAAGCCAGAGAATCCTTTCATCAATGGTGGCGACAAATCCAGCCGCACGTATTGCGCCGCCGCTAAACCGACCTTTACTCCGCCGATCTCCACTCTCTTCGCTTCATTTCGCCTCCACGAAGCTCCTCTTCCTCGGTAACCACACTCCGAGCTCGGCGATCGTCGCCGTCCGGTGCCAGAAGCCTGTTTCCGACAATGTTGGCTCTATTGAATCGACGAATCACGTCTCTTCTGTCTCATCTTCGATCGATTTCCTAACGTTGTGCCATCGGCTCAAGGTAATGTATGGAACCTTATCGAATCATCTTGTGTGTGTTTTGTTATCGCGTACATGTGTGTATTGTTCATAGTGTTATATTCATGGTCAACATTATTCAATAATAAGTGAAAGTCTCTTTGGTGCCTACTTGTATTTAGACAACAAAGAGGAAAGGATGGATTAACCAGGGGATTAATGGACCTGAATCAATTGCTGATCACATGTATCGTATGGCTATAATGGCACTTATAGCTGGTGATCTTGAAGGAGTTAACAGAGAAAGGTTAATGTTTTGCCCTTCCTCCAAAGTGTTTTTTTTTTGAGATGGCAGAGAAAGGCTAGTGTAGATTGTTGCAATGCATTCTTGAAATTTCTGTTGTTGTATACATGAGGTTTCATTGTTTTTTGGCTGTAGCTTATTGGATCTTTCTCCATCTTCCTTTTGTGTTGTTTCTTGGCATCTTGAACAGGTGTATCAAAATGGCTATTGTGCATGACATAGCTGAAGGTAAATTCATATTTGATCCTTGTTCTCCAATGTAAGGTTCTGTTTAGTTTTTCCTTGTCTTTTTATTCACTATGAGACCTGATCTCTTCTACTAGTTAGTTAAGATTTTTTCCAAAATACAGGGCTGTCTTAAGAATATAGACTTATATAACCTCAAGTGCCTGGCTAGTGTAGGATGTATAACATACATGCTTAGACTCTTCATTTCTATAGAGACAGAGCTAAACAATAAACATATGCTAAGAGCTGATTCAGTTTAGTTTTGTTCTCTCAATTTATTAATGCATATCTTTTGCAACTAAAGCCTACAAATTAACAAAGCCTTTACCTCTTATGGGTTTTGAACAGCTATTGTTGGAGATATTACCCCATCGGATGGTGTGCCTAAGGCAGAAAAGAATAGGAGAGAGACAGCTGCTTTAAAGGAGATGTGCAAAGTTCTAGGTGGAGGCGTGAGAGGTATATACGCCTCTGCTCTTATCATCTGTTATGTTTTGGTTTCCAAAACACTAGTTCATAAGTCCAATGTCAACATGCAGCTGAGGAGATCACAGAACTTTGGCTTGAGTATGAGAATAATGCTTCTTTAGAGGCAAATCTTGTTAAAGACTTCGATAAGGTACGTATGGGTTCTGAGTTTGCAACCATCTATTGCTTTAATTCCTGTTAGCTGTTAAAAGTTACAACTTACTTACACAACACATGTATCCACTTAAGTTACATTGATTGACTCTTGTCTTTATTTGTGGATCTAAGGTTGAGATGATTCTTCAGGCACTAGAATATGAATCTGGTAAGTCTCGATCTTAAATCTTAATAATCTCTTCTGCTTGTTTCCATCTCAAGAAAACCTCATTTGATGTTTTTAACATTGAGGCAGAACACGGGAAAGTGCTTGACGAGTTCTTCATATCAACAGCAGGTAGAGAACCCATCTCATACACTCTTTTTCGCTTGACGTAACGCTAAATCATGTTGTTAAGTATGCTCTAAATTCAAAACACAGGCAAGTTTCAAACCGAAATTGGAAAGAGCTGGGCCGCCGAGATCAACGCGAGGAGAAAATGCGATTTGACAGACAAACAAAGATAGTAATCAAGATGAAACTAAGCAGACTCATCTTGAACCAGAAGGTGATAAAATTTCAATTTTGTTGTGCAACAACACACAAAAGCTCTTTTCTTTTATTATCAACATCCACTTTTGGTAGCTAGTTAAGTGTAGTACCAAACTATCTTAGACATGAATCTGATCCACTTTGCTAGTTACTTTTATCATACACATACTCTTATGTTTTTTTGTTTTTTAAATAAATGCACTTCTTGGGTCCCATGTTAAAAGCGTGTGTAAAAGATATTGGTAAAAGATATAACAGGTGATGACACCAACATATGTTGACATGTGTATTGCACTCAACACACATTACATCACACATACTCTCTTGTTTGTTTTTCTTCTTATGCAATGATGGTTAGAGAAGGCTTGCGTTTGCCTTTCGCAAATATATAAATAGTATGTGTACTTTTACTTGACCGACACTAAACTCATGTTTGGGTTTGTTGTTTAAATTTGTCAGAATTTCAGATTATTATTGCTAGTAGAAAATATTCAAATAAGAAAAGTGGTAGTAGAAAACAACGAACATATTGCATTTGTATAAATAATTGTGGTTCCACGTTGCTACTTTTTCTACTTCTTTTTATATAATTGGCTTGTAATAGATTTCGGAATATGGTCCCAGTGTACCTTTCACAAAATTTTAATATCCCACAACGAGTGTACCATTTGTCTTCTAAAAATTTACATAATTTTTCAGCACTAAAATGTCGTACAGATATTATTATAAGTAAGAGATATACAAATTGCAAATTATTATACACAATACCATATGGGGATTTTTTTATTTTGTTTATATCAACCCATATGGGAATGTTTTGATCACTTGCATTATCATTTTAAATGTACTAAAGTCAACGCATTTATTTTCTAAAGTCTATGGTGGTCATAAACTTAATAAAAAAATGAAACCGAGTATTTTCATAGTCTTAAGGTTTTTATTTATTTATATTGCGAATTAAGTAAGTAATTAAAAACTTAGATTTATTTATGTTGACCATTGATTTTGACGTTGCGGCAAAGCATTCTTTATCCTTTATGATTCTTAATTAATTTGTCTTAACTTCCGTATTTGATACTTTTTACTTATTTTCTTATCGTTCGCTGCTCACATTATAATTTTTAATTCATCACCCGATTTTTCGTTCTTAGTTTTTTTATTTTTTTAAATTTCCTTCCACGAAAACGGTTTCGATATTTGAAAGCTTCATGAACAAATCCTGCGTCGATGCGCAAACGCAATCTCATTTAGGTTAAACACAATAGAGAGAAGAGAGAAAGACAAGTTTTTTCACTTACTTGGCTTAAGTGGGTAACTACAGAGCTTGGTTTTTGACTCGCAGATGATTTGTTGCTGTTGGTGTTTTTGGATTGTTGTGTTGAAGCACAAACCTTTTGTAGAGAGATCTAAACTTGTGTGCTTATTATCATCGAAATCAGCAGGTAATCTCAGGTTTTACAGTGATCTGGATTCTGGGTTTTGCTTGGAAGTTCATATCTGAGCTTTGTGTTCCAAGTAGAGTGATTTAGGGTTCATTCTAAAGGAATAGCAACGTTGTTTGTGTTGATCTTTGGTTTTGGTTTGGTAAAGTTTGGTGATTTCGGTGAGAAGAGAGAGAGAGTATGTTAAAAAAAGTTTGAATCTTGTGATTTAAGATGACAACACCTATACAGCCTCCTACGGAGGAGGTTTCACCGCCTCCACCATTGGCTTCTCCTCCACCGTTGGATTCTCCACCACTAATGGCTTCGCCTCCACTTGAACCTTCTTCTCCTGGTGCTATGTCTCCAGCCACAGAGCCTATTGATGGAAATTCACCAGAGATCCCAAACCCTCCTCCACCATTATCATCCCCGCCAATAGAACCTTCTCCTTCATCACCTCCACCGAGTAGAGCTCCTCCTCCTGCTCCTACATTATCTGAACCACCACCACCATCATCTGAGAGCTCCCCTCCTCCTCCTGCTCCTATATCATCTGAACCACCACCACCATCTGAGAGCTCTCCTCCTCCTCCTGCTCCTATATCATCTGAACCACCACTACCACCATCACCTGAGAGCTCTCCTCCTCCACAACTTGACCAGCCCACCATTTCACCGCCTCCACCACCATCAACACCATCAGTTCCGCCAGCGGAAATCACTAATCCACCACCTACATTAGACCCACCATTACAGTCACCTCCACCATCAACACCATCAGTTCCGCCACCGGAAATCACTACTCCACCACCTACATTAGACCCACCATTACATTCACCTCCACCTCCACCATCAGATCCTCCTCCAAGTCCTTTGCTTTCCCCACCAGCCTCAGAACGTCCTGCTCAGTCACCTCCTCCACCAGTCTCAGAACGTCCTGCTCAGTCACCTCCTCCAGAAGTCTCAGAACGTCCTGCTCAGTCACCTCCTCCACCAGTCTCAGAACGTCCTGCTCAGTCGCCTCCTCCTCCACCAGCCTCAAAACGTCCTCTTCAGTCACCTCCTCCTCGAGCCCCTGAACGTCCTGTTCATTCACCACCTTCTCAACATCCTTCGCCATCTCCACCAGCCTCACAACGTCCTACTCATCCACCTCCTCCTCCACAGAGTCCGGAACTGCCTGAGCAACCTCCTCCTCCGGATTCTAAACCTCCTGCTCGCTCACCTCCTCGTCCCCCACGGGATTCAGAACTTCCTGAGCTAACTCCTCCTCCACCAAAGGAAACTACCCCACCTCCCAAGCCAAGTCCATCTTCCGTACCTTCTAATTCTTCCTCGCCACCAACATCTCCTTCTGTTTTATCCCCGCATTTACCTCCTCAGAGATTTGTACCAGGTTCAGGTAGTCCATCTCAAGACAGCCCTACTCCCACTGTGTTAAGTAATTCCAGCGGTTCGGGTATTGGTAGAGCAGCTGTTGTTGGTGTAAGTATTGGGGTGGCCCTTCTGCTGCTTATTAGTCTTATTGGAGTTTTTGTTTGGTGCTTGAAAAGACGGAAAAAGAGTCCCTCTGCCATTGGAGGTGACTATGCTACGCCATCTCCTACGAATTCCGTCTCAAGATCAGGTATATTTTATAGCTAACCTCTATCTCTTCAGTTTCATCAGACATGATTCTTACATTTGGTTATAATCAAGCATGGCAGAAAAAAGTCTCCTTGTATGTATTGATAGTTCAAATCTTACACAGAGACTTTGACGTGTAACTATGAGTTTATGGTTTACAGAAATTAAGATACTTTGTGCTATTTGTACTTGTTTTCCAGATTCAGCGCTTTTGAAGACACACTCGTCCGCACCTCTTGTGGGAAATCGTTCTAGCACCCGTACATATTTTTCAGGATCAGAACCTGGTGGCTTTGGTCAATCGAAGGAACTGTTCTCTTTTGAAGATCTTGTCACAGCAACAAATGGATTCTCTGATGAAAATCTATTGGGCGAAGGCGGGTTTGGTCGTGTATATAAAGGGGTTTTACAAGATGGAAGAGTGGTCGCTGTGAAACAGTTAAAAATAGGTGGAGGACAAGGTGACCGAGAGTTCAAAGCCGAGGTTGACACCATTAGCAGAGTACATCACCGTCATTTGCTTTCTTTGATTGGGTACTGCATTTCCGAGAACCAGAGATTACTCATTTATGATTATGTCCCTAACAACAACCTTTACTTCCACCTTCATGGTAAGCAAGATTCTAAGACACACATTCATAAAGACAAACCATTGTTACTTAATATATTTTATATGCTTCCTGTGTTCTTTAGCTGCAGAGGCTCCTGGTCTGGATTGGGCAACACGTGTTAAAATTGCTGCTGGTGCGGCTCGTGGACTAGCTTATCTCCATGAAGATTGTAGGCTTCCGAATCAAATGGTCTCTGATGTTATTTATTTGGTTCTTGGTGGCTAAATGATCTTGATGGTAAAACTTGACAGGTCATCCTCGTATCATACACAGGGACATCAAATCATCCAACATTCTTTTAGAGAATAACTTTCACGCTCTGGTATGCATTCATCCCGCTCTTCTGATTTTGCAAGGCATATGATCATTCAAATCATGAGTTATAATAGTAACTAATCTATGATTCTGCAGGTTTCTGACTTTGGCCTTGCAAAGCTAGCTCTTGACTGTAACACACACATTACAACTCGGGTTATGGGAACATTCGGGTAGGTCCACATAACATTGTTTTGGAGCAAAGCTTCTTTCTATATATGTTACAAATCCTGCATGCATCTAATAGATTAATGCTAAATTATTTCAGATACATGGCTCCTGAATATGCATCAAGTGGTAAATTAACTGAGAAATCAGATGTCTTCTCCTTCGGGGTTGTTCTACTTGAGTTGATCACTGGACGTAAGCCCGTAGATACATCACAACCTCTAGGAGATGAAAGCCTTGTTGAATGGGTATGGCTTTAAATATTGGGATCCCTTATAGATTTGCAATGAAACTTTTGAGAATGGAGCTATTTCTTCAATCCAACCGATTATTTTACGTTGAATGTTTCAGGCTCGTCCTTTGCTTAGTCATGCCATAGAAACCGAAGAGTTAAAAGCTTTAGCAGATCCGAAGCTGGGAGGAAACTATGTTGACGTTGAAATGTTTAGAATGATTGAAGCAGCGGGAGCTTGTATCCGGCATTCAGCTACAAAGAGACCTCGAATGAGTCAAGTAGATACATCTTCTCTAGAAAATCCGACTTCTTTATACTTTCTCTCGCACTTAACAAGCTCTTAAATCTTGACAGATAGTGAGAGCCTTCGAGAGCTTAGCTGAGGAAGAAGACCTCACAAACGGGATGAGACTAGGCGAAAGCGAGATCATCAACTCAGCTGAGCAGTCTGCAGAGATCAGATTGTTTCGACGAATGGCTTTTGGCAGCCAAAATTACAGTACAGATTTTTTCACTCATAATATTCCCAACAACAGAGACGAAAACGTGTAAATATCAGAAACCAAACTCATTACCGGGTGATTTCTCCAAGAAAGAGATCTCAAAACAGAGTCTTTCTTGATTATCTTGACATGTTCAAAGTTTCGATCTTTTCACGAAACTGCTGAAGAAACAGGGAGTATAGAGGATGACAGTAATTTCTGGCTCTAACCTTAAACTCGGGGTTCTCTGGTGCGTCTTGTCTGAATCTGTGGAAGAACAAAAAGATGAGAACAGGACAATGAGTACATATTATGTCGGGTGTTAAAGAAGTTTCAATTTCTTACAGTGAAGTCACCTCTGCATCTGTTTCTCTTCTGTGATGTAACTTCTTGTTATCATGTCCTCCCAATGTTACACTAATAATAAATCAACAAGCTTCTTTATCTCATCACCAAACTTTTCAATTGCGTGTGTCGACATGATACATCTGTGAAAAGACTGAATTACCCTTTGATGAACCACCTTCATGTTATGGAACAGTATCAAAGGGAACAAAGATTTTAAAAAGCTACAGTTCTTTTCACATCCAAGATTCCTAAAAATGACCGGTAAATATGTCTCAAACCCCCATGTGATATATACACATTGTTCCTATATATATTATATCTCTGTAACTTCGCAGTTTTTGTGCATCTCAATGAGTAAAATGGAAGAAGATTGTTGTGCATTTGCAGCAGACTGTGTTGTCCTGTCATGCTGCTGCCAATGCCTTGTGTTACAAGTCACTGTCTTCGTCTTCTTCAAGATCCCTCTCAAACTTTCCCAGAAGATAAAGAAGTTTGTGAAGAGAAGACGCCGAAGAAACCTGCAACCAACAATGGAGGAGGATGCCAAAGAAGAGCATTGGTATGGACACAGGTTTGCCTTTGATGAAGTATCATCAAGATTTAGTTGCAATGAAGATGTTGAGAGAATGTTGCAGGAACTGTCTATGAACAAAGAGTTCGTCTTTGAAAGCTTCTGGGGCCACCAAGATTCGTCTGACATTCTTGATTTCAAATAGCAATAAAACAGAGATAATACTGTAAGAAAAGACAGCTTCCATAGACAAGAAGAAGAGAAAGGTAAATAAGACAAGGATGTAATATACTGTTAAAACTTTATTGGCTCTTATATCATAACTCATGTATAATCAGATCGTTCACAACACACAAACTCTGTAAAATGCTCTGTTTTTTATCTACCGATCAAAGCCGCAATAATCAGAATTTACACATAAAATCAGTTAAAAAAGCCTCTGTTCTTCATAGTCTGCAGTTTGGTTGGGAATATTAACATAATGTAAAAGTCACTAAAACCCAAATACACTGAAGAAAAAATTACCTTTGGTCAAGGTTTGGGCTGATGAGATCTCATGACTGATCTTTTCATGGCTTCTATTCTAGCAGTGAAACCAACCAATGCAGGCCTTACTGATGACTGTCTAACCATTTCTAACTCACCATTGTCACTGCACTGATGCTCGTATTTAAGCAGCTGTATCGTCCCATGGGACATTGGGAAAAACTGCATCTGAATAGCAGAGAAGATGAAGTAAGGCATCATTGTGGATAGCACAACAAAGAGAGTTGTAATCCAGTAAGCAGGCGTAGGCGCAAGAACTTCAAGAAAGACCATATAGGCAGTTGTAGACACACTTGGTGGAAGCGATCCATACAGCATTAGGAACAAGTACCATACAACCACAGTTCCCCATACGACGATATGTTGGATCGCTGTGAAGTAACTGATAGTCAATACCATCTGCAAACTCACAACCCACACGATGCATGTGTACATCGTTCCTCCTAGGATATCTCTCCCTGCGGTTTTCCCTTCGTGGTTGAAAGCTTGAGATTCAAGAGAGGTTATGCATAGGAAGAAGATGATTATTGCGCTGCAGAAGCCATGGAACATCCAGATGAGTATCCGTCGCCAACTAAAGAGGAGATTCTTTACACCTTCTTGATACAATACGGGGAACTGTGACATCAAAAAGTAACACAAGACTTTGGTTAAGAAGTTCACTATATTGGTGAAAAGAATAAGCAGCTGTGTTATTATATTTGAATGGTTATATATACCTTGAGACAAAACCGTGCAGATACATCCTGGTCGAAGATGCCCAAACAAATTACAGGAAGAGACGAGAACATGACGCTATATAGCGATAAATACCAGTCATTGTAAGCAGGTGTAGCAGAGAATGATGTGTGTGCCTCATATAAGAAGAGAGTAAAGCCAAATGTGATGTTCTTGTAGAAGAAGTAGCAAATCTGCATATGAGAAAAAACATGACTATTGAGAAAACGAAAGGTCATTGTTACAAGTTGTACATTATATACTGTACCATTTTTGAGATCCGCCTGTAACACCAGTGTCCATGGACAAGTAACAAGCGCTCCAGATATCTGAACTGCGCAATGGCAACATCGCTGGACATAACAGCCTGAAAAATTATTAAGGTTAGTCAAAGAAAGTTTTAGCAGCGGAAGCGAGTAATGGTTGTTTTGTAATTCTTTGTAAAACCTGCATTCCTTCCACTCCACTGATCCCAACTCCTATGTCTGCTTCTTGCAGCATTCCAACATCATTTGCGCCATCTCCAATTGCTAGTGTTGTCTGACCGCTTCCGATTTTGACTAGTCTTGTCACCTGTGCAATATGATTTAACTTTTGAGAAAAATGTTAGGCTGACACTACTTAATAGAAGATAAAGCAATAACTGACCAGTGCTTTCTGTTTTGGTGATGAACGGCAGCAAATCACAGAGGCACAACCAATGGCGAGGTCAAGAAAGATGAATTTCATATCGTCCTCCAATGCATAAGCAAGTGATTTCCCATCAATGATCAGAGCAAATGCCTCAGAGTATCCAGTGGACGCTTTTAGCTGAGCCCTTCCCTTAGTTATCTGATGCAGTACATCTTCCTTCAAAGCCTACAAGAAAATAGCCACATGGATTCGTTCAGCTACTTAATCACTAGCAATATTATTTCAAATCACTGTTCCAGGAAGTTATATTACTTTTGCAATGACATCTTTTTCTCCAGTTTTTTCCAACTGCTGGATTTCTGGTGTCTCTAAGTTGATTATGATCTGCTTCATCTCTCGTCTGAGCAAACTACAAGCGAAGCTGAAAAATTTGTACATACACAGGTAGGGTGAGAGAGTGAGCAAAACTGTATGGAGAAGTCTGGAGAGTATATATAATCAGGTGGTACCGAGAAAAATACCCAATATTGATGGCAGTTTCCATCTTGTCTCCAGTCAAAACCCAAATTTTTATCCCTGCTTGAGCAAGCTTATCAATGCAATCAGGGACCTGGAAGAGATACAAGAGAGAATGTCGAAAAAGAATTCTACTTTCTTTGTTATGATTTGGTTATGTATAGAAGCAACTTACCCCATTTTGAAGTTTATCTTCAACAGCAGTAGCTCCAAGAAGAATCAAATCTTTCTCAATCTTCTCTGTGACTTCATCTATCAGTGCTTCTCTATCAGCACTAACCGAATTCTTGGCTTCGCTGATTTTCTCAGTAAACACCTCGTATTCTTTCTCATCGAGTTCACGATAGGCAAGTATCAAGGTTCGCAATCCAGCATCAGCATACTCGTTCACATGGTCTCGGGTTTCCTCTTCATACTTTCTACCGTTTACAGAAAGTCTTTCAAACATGACACTGTGTGATAAAAGAAGTTGAAATTAAGTTTCAAAAAGAGATTTATATATGAGTTTCTTAAGTAAGGATCACATACCTGTCTGCCCCTTTACAAAGTAAAAGGAGTTTGCCATCTTCATCCCGCACTATTACTGACATCCTTTTCCTTGAACTATTGAATTCGAGAACGTTCAAGACTTTATACAGTCTGCAAAGGGAAAAATTTACTAAAGTAAGCAACAGAAAGAAGCTCTTGACAGCATACAATAAAGAAGAAAAGATGGAAAAAACCTTTCAACTCGTCCCCCAGTCACAGGGTCTAGCTCTCTTACTGATACTGTTGTTTGAGTTCGAGCATAAAATTCAAACCCAAGCTCCCTTGCTGCAACAACAAATGCTGCCTCGTCTGGTGATTCAGCCTCGTAAGAGATCTTTCCTGTAACTTCATGTACCTCAGGTATGACTGTATGACATACTGCCAATAAATTAAAGAATTTCTGAATAACATCAGCATGCTTTTCCGTGACCCAGTTTCCATCCATTATCCTTTCATCTCTAAAGTTGAATCCTTTCACTACCGGTTCAGCAACAACAGCATCCTCGGTACTATTTCCATTGCTCTGATTCACCAAAGTAGAACCTTTTCTCTTACCTATAGCCATATCAACCTCTGTAACACCACGGCCATAGGCTGTCCCAGCAATAGAACAATTGATAAACTCCATGGAGTTACACGTCAGTGTTCCCGTCTTGTCTGAAAGAATTGTACCCACTTGCCCAAGCTCTTCATTCAGATTAGAAGTACGTGCGTGTGCTGGTTTGTCCCCTTCCTCGTAATACATATCGATATCTTGATTGATGAAGAAGCTCTGAAGAACTTTAACAATCTCTATCGACACGTACAAGGATAGAGGAATAAAATAACTGTTTAGCATTAACGCTGATAGAAAATGATAGACAGCAGCCATAGGCGCCCTCTTTGGGTCAAAGAAGATTGTAGACTCATCAGGTTTCAGATACCATCTTTTCATGACACCGTTCTGAAAATCTTCTCTTGTTGATATTCCAAACACAACCGAACCAAAAAATGCCAATGAAAACACCAAAAGGAACATCAAGTATATGATCCTATCCATCTTTCTCTCGATCATGCTTCTCTTTGACGGAGGCGCTGTTGAGTTCTGGACAACCTTTGTATCAGGACCAGTGAAGATAACAACCCCATAGATATAGTCTGTGTTCCTCAGTTTTGAACCTCTTAGAAGAAGCTGTTGTGGTGAGAGAGGGTACTTATCTCCCTTAATCTCCATTGTACCGACAAACGTATACAAGTTAGCATTAGGATCTTCGCATTTGATAGAAGCTTCAAAATCCCTAAAATTAATCTCTTCGCGCAGTGACAAAGTTACTTCTAGTCCTTGTTTTAGTTTCAGATTAGTTTCCCCGTCAAGGTTCATCGTCTCTACATAGCAAACAGCATCCTCGTAGCTAGAAGAAAGCAGGACTAGGTCTGCCGGAAAGAACTCGTTTTTATCTATCTTCAATATATCCCCAACTCTTAGTGTCTTCCACTCCTTAAGATTGAAATCCCCATTGCCTCCGTGCACACTAACTTTTCTATTATTCACCTCAATATCCTAAGAGCATAGCAATAATGAAAGATTATTAACTTATTCGATCTGCAGACAAAATGTAAAGCAAGGCAGGGCAGGGCAATGTAGCTCAAGTCAACCTATAACTACGGATAAGGACCAAGATAACACCAAAATGTTAAGACACAAAAGCATCGAATCCAATTTCAATAAATCAACAACACCTTAGAGCAAGTTAAGCCAACATGAAAGGCACACAACTCAATCAAGCAAAAGCAAGTACCTGTTGTTTCCGGCGCCAATCTTCAACACCTTCTTTAAACATAGTAGCAAGAATGACGACAGTGAGTGGCAAAATGGCGCTAACAGCGGTATAAGGCGCGAGGGGAGTGAAAGACAAGATGCCAACAACAAGGAAGTAGAAATTTGCTACTCTCCTGAACTGCTCAAAAAGTGATTTAGGGAGGAAATTGGCGAGAGTGTATTTTGTTGTCCTTACATAGTTGTCACAGTAAGAAGAAGCTTCAAAGGAATCTGGCTGGTTGCATAAGACAACACGAGAGAAACCAGTTCTTCCTATATTTGAATGGTCTGGCTTGAAACAAGCTTTAGCTAATGATGTTAGTGTGAAAAGCTTGCTTAGTTGTATCTTCTTCTTCTTCCTTTTGCGTCTCCTTTCATCTCCTGCCATTGTGTATCCTCAATTTCACACCTAAAGCATCAGACTTTGAGACATCAGAACATTACACTTAAAAAAGCTTGGATTTTTCTCAATAAAATGTTGATTAATTTGTGGAAACGACGATAAGATTTGAGAACAAAGATGCCCAGGAAACCAAATTGTTGAGAATCGAAAGTTACTTTGAGAGAAGCAACGATACCGATTTTGCAGAGAAGCTTTGATTTCACGAGAAGATGAAGAAATTCTCTGAAAATTTGATGAGAAGATGAAGAATCCGAGTGGGTTTAATAAATTATGTGAAATTAAGGCAATAAATCTTAGGTATATAGTGATGCAGAATCTATATGATTTTAAATCTGTAATCTTCTTAATAAGGAAACAGAGGGGTTGGGTTTTAATGCATGAACCAAAAGTCTTGGGGTTTTAATGCATGAACCAAAAGTCTTGGGGGTTTTTTTTAATGCATGACCACAAAATTATTGAAAAATCAGTGTTTTCAAAACATTATAAAGACTTTCGAATTAAGAGATGCCAAAATTCTCCTACAAAAATATCAAAGTTTGACGATTTTGCAAATCAAATGATGGAAATTTATCAATAACAAATCTATTTGTTTACAAATAAAATTTTGGAGTCAATGAGTGTGAATGAAGATCATGCTAAGAACGTTTTAAAACAAAAATATTAAAGCTTGTGCTGTTGTTATGACTTATGAAGACAAAAGACAATAACTAATAATATTAACGTGATTTTACTAAACAAAAAATAAACTGAAAACTATATATTTCAGATTAGTAAATTGATCAGTGCTTACTTAACCTTCTCGGAAAACACATTCTCAAGCAAAAATAATCAACAAAGTTAAACACAAAAATGGATGTAAAAACCCCTATATCCGATGAATGAATTAATGAAGTCTCTCTAAATTTTTTTAAAAAAACTTTAAGGTTAGATATTAATTTAGTTGGATTATAGTAATGTCTCTCTATCTCTAAGATGATAATCAAAAGTATTTTATATATATATATATATATATATGTAGGGATGTTGTCATGGGTAATTTTACCCTACCCTACCTGAACCCGAAAAAAGCCTGCCCAGAAAAAGCTTGTTTTGAAAAAACCCGGATAGGGTAAAGTCTTGGTAGGGTAACCCAAACTCTACCCTATACAATTTAGGGTAACCCGCGGGTACCCGCTTCAATTTTAAAATGAGAAATTCTTTAGAATACCATCAAAATAAGTTTTTGTTTTGAAAATACCATTAAAAAGTTTTTATAACAAAAATACCAATAAAATGTTTTTTATAACAAAAATACCATAAAAAATAGTAGTTTACAAAAATACCACAAATATAAAAAAAACAAGTTTTAACACTTTTAGATTTTAAATTTTTTCATTTGGGTTCATTATATAGTGTTTAGGGTATAGTTTTGAAGGGGAGGGTATAGTTTTTTAGAGGTTTTGGGTGTAATTTAAAAAATTTAAGATTTGTGGTATTTATGAAAAAAAAACTTTTTAATGGTATTTGTAAAACTTTCAAAAATTTGTGCTAATTGTGTTAAAAACATTTTAAGTGGTATTCATAAATACCACAAATCTTAAATTTTCAAAATTACACCTAAAACTTTCAAAAAACTATACCCTACCCTTCAAAACTATACCCTAAAACTATAGCGCACCCAAATGAAAAAATTTAAAATCTCTAAGTGTTAAAACTCGTTTTTTTGTATTTGTGGTATTTTTGTAAACTATTACTTTTTGATAGTATTTTTGTTATAAAAAACATTTTAACGGTATTTTTGTAAACATTTTAATATTTATTGGTAAAAACAATGTGTTTTTTCGCAGGAAAATGTTATTTTATATTTTCGGTGAAAAATTGTGATTTTACTTTTTCAGCGGGAAATTGTGATTTTACGTTATTGCGCAAAAAATACGATTTTGAGTTTTGGGCGGGAAAATGTGACTTGCGTTTTAGAAGAGAAAACGTAACTTTTAAATAAATAATATACGAAACTATATGATAATTTAGTAGGGACTAAAAATAAAAATCACAATATTAATTAAACATTATTATAATTATTTAATATTTAAACATAAATAATTAATCGCCCATCGCATACCCTAAACCCGATAGGGTAAACCCGCTTAAAGCGGGGTAAAAAAACGCTCGCGTTTTAAGCGTATATTTTAATAAAAAAAATGGGCGAAGTCGTAAGAACTGAGAATTTGTCTGGTGCTTGGGTGCGGTGGGTTTTTACCCATTTTTAACATCCCTATATATATGTATCACATTCACGTTAATCCTCACACGTTTAAATATGGTTTATTGCCATTTTATGGGTATATTTCATGATTTTTTACATTCGTCTTTCAATTAATAAAAAACAAAAAGCATAGTAACACGTGGCAGAGCCTATCTGGTTCATTCACATTTGCCTTGTGCCTAACATTCTCCAACACGTGTGTTCCGATTCTTAAGTGACTTTAACCCAAAATTAGCCAAAACGGAGAAATCGGATTAAACCAAAGAAGAGAAAAAGATGCCGTCGCAGATTCTCCAAATCTCATCATCACATCTTCACCATAAATCCTCGCGCGCGACGGAGATGATGTTCAAGCCATTGTTTCACGACGATCCTTCCTCGAGCCTCCTCGTTTCTTCCCGATTCGATGCCGAAGATCACGCCGTCAAGCCTCTCCTCTCTCGCGCCGCTAGCTTCAACGGAACCACCGTCGCGAACAAACCGTCTTCTAACGGTGGATTAACCGGTTGGTATCAGAAGAGACGGCGACGATCCAACAGCGATAACTGTCTCTCCGCGTTTCCCGACGATGCCAACGGAAGCGACGGCGGTGGTGGTGGTGATAGCGGACAGCAAACTATCGGCCAGGAGGTTAGCCACGCGGCGGCGGAGACCTTCTTGTTGACTCGTCTGGGCTTGAAGCTCCTAAGCTACCTTGGGTATTTATCTCCATTTTCTTAGATCTGTATCTCTGAATAGTTATTAATCCATTGAAACTCTTATACATGGATCTAGCATATACTTTGATTGTTGGTTTGTTAAAAATTTTTGATATGATTTGAATAACACTGATCAAAATTTATTATTCAGGGTAGGCTATAGATGGATCACAAGGTTTATTGCGCTTGGCTGTTATGCTTTCCTTCTAATGCCAGGCTTTATTCAAGGTTTGTAGACATTATTTTAGTTGGATTCTAGTTATGTCTCTTTGCCTCTAAGATGTTGACCATAAGAGTTTCATTGCTAAAAGGTTGGGAGTTTACTTTGCAGTCGGATATTACTATTTCTTCTCTCCTTACGTCCGCAGAAGCATAGTTTACGGTGATCAGCCAAGAAACAGGTCATAGTGGTTTACTAGTTACTTTTTTTCTTTCATGGTTTATGTCTTTGTTTGTTGTTTTAAATGTGGTGTTTTTGTTTCTTTAGGCTTGACTTGTATCTACCTAAGAACTCCAATGGCCCCAAACCAGTCGTGGCGTTTGTGACTGGTGGAGCCTGGATTATTGGGTGAGTATGAATGGTATCCAATGGAAACCATTTTCGTTGTTGTTAGAAAAACAGCATATTGCGTTGAGGTAGAGGATGAAAGAACGGGAATTGTCTTACAGGATGTCTTGTGTTGATACAGTTATAAGGCATGGGGTTCTCTTTTAGGACAGCAGTTATCAGAAAGAGATATTATTGTGGCATGCATCGATTACAGGTAATTACTATGTCTTCTGTTCTAGCACAATGAATGTGGTGGTGTGATGTTGTCCTCTCTTACAGTTTCTAGTTCTCATTGCCAATACCTTCTCTTACACAGGAATTTCCCTCAGGGATCTATTAGTGACATGGTCAAAGATGCTTCTTGTGGCATTTCATATATTTGCAATCATATTGCTGAGTATGGTGGTGATCCAAACAGGTATTAAAATTGTGAACAACTCTTGAACATAAAAGTGCCTCGAGATGTATATTTCTGGCTTGCTGATTGCTGATCATTTTCATGTGTAGAATTTATTTGATGGGTCAGTCTGCTGGTGCACATATCGCTGCTTGCACCCTTGTAGACCAGGTTGTTAAAGAGTCAGGGGAGGGAGACAGTGTTTCTTGGAGTAGTTCACAGATAAATGCTTATTTTGGTCTGTCTGGAGGGTAAGCAATATCATTACTTCTACTCCTAGAAACAACAATTAATTGAAATTAGTTTGGGTCAAGAAAATGTTAAGAACAAGTTTCTGTACAAGTTTTTTCTTGTAAAATAGTGGTAGACAATGATTGAATCGCATAGTATAAGGTCAAACAGTAGCTTAAATAATTTTAAACACTTTAGGCTTTACATTATCTGATTGTATATTATTAAAAACTCTGTGATCATGATCTATAGGTACAACCTTTTGAACCTTGTAGACCACTTCCATAGCAGGGGACTTTACCGTTCCATCTTTCTTAGGTATAATATCAGCTCTTGATATAACTTATGCTGCTCACTTGAACAACCTGAAATTTTTAACTTATGACTTGTCTTTACTTAGCATCATGGAAGGAGAGGAATCATTGAGACAGTTTTCTCCTGAACTAGTAGTGCAAAACCCAAATCTCAAACACATCATTGCTCGTCTCCCACGTATTATTCTGTTCCATGGTACTGATGACTACTCCATCCCTTCAGATGCAAGGTATGGTTAACTTCTCGTAGCCTTGTGTGTATTTGTCTGTCTCATATATTTCACATGGTTCATATGATGTTGAACATGTGGTATGTTACATTTACAGTAAATCTTTTGCGGAAACTCTCCAAAGGCTTGGAGCCAAAGCAGAAGTGATCCTTTATGAGGGGAAAACACACACAGATTTGTTTCTTCAGGTACAATGGCGAGTCTTTTTGAAATCTGAATGTCTTGGTCGTACTAGAACCTAGATTTTGATCTATACACTTTGATTATCTATGTTAGGATCCAATGAGAGGTGGAATAGATGAGATGTTTGAAGATATAGTAACAGTGGTTATTGGAGACAATGAAGAAGTGATTGGTAAAAGCGTAAACAGAAGGCGTCTTGTACCTGAATTCATGTTGAAGTTGGCTCACTGGGTCAGTCCGTTCTAACTCTCACTCTCACTCTAGCCCCCAAGAGAGCAAAAGGTACTATGTTCCTTCTTCCGTTGGTACAGACCATTAATGTGCATATTACTTAACAAGGAAACAGATCCTCCACAGTTTAGCGACACAGATAATTGTGAACTTTGATGATTCTTTTGTGATTCTCAATTTATGTTATTGATAAAACAAGAACAAGTGTTTGTTAACTTAGTCTCATTAGAATATCTTGGTCTTCTCCTTTGTTGCACCTATTTATTGAGCTTAAGAAAAAGCAGATACAAATTATGCTTTTTCTCGAAGGGGAGCAGGGATTCGCCGAGTGTGTTTGCTTACCCTCTTCTGACGTTAGTTTTTCTTTCTCTCTGTCTTCGGCGAAGAGAGATATAGCACACAGTGGCTGATAACCAAGTTCAAAGAGTTCAACAGTAAGGAAGTTGTAGTTTAAGCACTTGTGCTTGGATCTTTGAGAAGTTAAACAAACGTAAGAAAAAAAAAGTCAACTTATCATCATTGATAATCTTTCAACGTGTTGGAAATTTAATCTGATCCTGTTTTTGGTCTTGTTATTATCAGGCTGACGCTGCTGTCTGAGACTCCTCTTTGGTCACTCCTTTAGGCACATTATGTGTATCCTTTTCAAGCATCGCGTTGATTCTCCACAACACCATCCTACTCTCCATTTTCGTGCCATTGATTGCGCAGAGCTTCTCAAGCAAAGCCTTAACGAAACTGTATTCACTACGTTCGTACCACTCAACCTGTTTCTTCACAACGGTTTCAAGATCTCTGAAAGCTCTCCTTACAAGCCCAATTTCCATTCCTCTTTCCACAAGCACCCTCACTGACTCTATCATCTGATTTACAATCTTCTCCAACTTTTCAGCGTGACTCGTGATCTTTACCAAATGTATTGCAGCGCAAAAGGCACCCACAAACACCATGACCCAGTAACTGTTATCTACCAGCAACACTCTTGGTGGTGGGCCTAGCCTTGAGCTTATCTCCGGGAGAAGATCATCAATCACATAAATCACATATCTGTTATCGTCAAGCGGCATCGTTAAGCACTGGAAGATGTAAACTGCTTCCTTGAATAGTGTTTTGCAACTTGTTGAAAGATATTCCCATAGATGGAGCCATTCATCCTCTTGGGAGCTAAACATTTCGTGTGCGACGTGGAACACAACTTGTGCGAGGATCTTGAACGTGTTCTCTGGCATTTCTACTTCTTCAAGGCATCCGATGAGCAGTTCTTGGAGTTGTACCATCTCTGAATCACTTATCTCCGTTTCCCCTGAAGTGTGATCGCAGAGTAAACAGTGTAGCATCCTAATTGCCATCTCCATGGACCTATCATTCATATTAGATTCCAAGACATTTCGCAAAAGTTCCACCGCAGATAAGTTCTTCAATTCGTTGTACAGTTGAAGATCATCTCCTTGATCTTCGACGAAAGAGAGTTTGAGCTCAAAATCCGGGTCGCTGACGTGAGCTTCCAGCTGTGTAACCACTTGAGAGATCTTCTCCGCTGAATCCTCGTTGTATGCTCCGATCTTGTAAGCAAACTCCGACACAAAAGACCTTTGTTCGCTGCTGTACACACACATCTTCGAGTCTTGTTCCAAGAATTTCGCAAGACGTGCAAGCCCTCGTTCAAGAAACTGTTCTTTACCTCTTCTCACAATCTCGTCGGCTAACTCTACAACACTGTCAACGATCTCCCCTGCGACAAAGAATCTCGTATGCGAATCCAAAAGCTGAATCGCAAGTTTCATAGCAGTTTCCAAAGCCAAACTCCAATCATCTTCTCTATCAAGCTCATGATCAGACAGCACTTTGTATGCTTCATCAAGAAGCCTATCAACGAACCGTTCTGCGAACTCACCGTGAAATTGCGGCAAATCGAGGAAGACACTGAATGCGCGAAGAGGATCGATACCAGCTAACGAGTTAATACAATCTCCGAGCTCGTCCCATCCGTCGCCATTATCGAGCTTCATGACATTGAAAGCTACTAAAGAAACGATTCTTCCAAGTATCTTTGTATCAGATTTTGTGGCTTTAGGGATCGTAAGGCAAGTAATGAGAAGAGGCTTTATATCGTTGAGAGCGATTAAAGAGAGACCGAAACCGCGAGTTTTGCTTAGATCGTCGAGTGTTTTGGAGAGGAGACAGATCGATCGGAACCTGACTACGACGTCGTTTTGAGAGTTTCGATAGACTTTGAGAAGCATTAGCGTTAAGCAATTTGAGAATCGATCGGCGCAGAATTTGAATAGAGATCGCGCCGCCGCTGTTTGGTGCTCGTCGGTTTCTTGACTCGTGAAGTGGTTGTTGATAACGGTGGCTAATCCTTCGTGGCTTGGCGTCGCCAGAAGATCTCTGGATCTTGACATGAGATTTGAAGATTCCTCCATTGCGGATTCCGCCATTTTTCCCTGGAAAATTTTGGATTCTTCGATGCCGTGTTGGATGTTGCGTTTTGTTTTATTATACCAGAACTTGATATAAACCGGACCTAAAACCAAAAAAAATATATAAACCGGACTTTGAGCAACTAAATCTAATTTAGCAGGAAATAAGAATCCAACATTTATTCCAAATGCAATCTTAAAAATAATGTTTACTTTTTTAAAAAGACGAACAAATCTGTTTAAAATCTATCAATTTTGCTGTAAATGTATAAAAAGTGCAAAATTGTAAATCAAAAGTCAAAACAATTGTAATGAGGCAACAACAAAATTACTGGAATTTTGATTTGGGATCTGAAACCAAGATGTTAAAAATCAGAATAAAATGTGGAAAGCTGATAATGCTTTAGGGAGTGTTATTGGTTTGCTTATTTAAAAAGAGTTTCAATGACTTGTAAATTAAAGAATTTTAAAGAATTAAAAATATTTTCAGATTATATTAAAATATTGTTACCTACTTTTTATAGAGTATCTTTAATATTTGACTAGAAATCTGTAAAACTTTTGTAGAGTTTATCTTTAAATAAAAAATAATATTGTTTCTATCATAATATTGTTATGATTTGTTATTATTTACTATTTTTTGTTTTCACTTTTCATCTTCTACAAATTATTTCAAGCATGAGATTACGTTCGACTATGTGAACTTCAACTTCTGCTTTGGCTCTTGGATGGAGTTTTCTAATAGAACTATCAATTTTAATAATAACTCCATATTGTCTCTGAGACATCTTGATATAATAGGATTATAGGAACAAGAGTTTTATTTTCTACAAATTATTATGTCTCAAGTTCATCAACTAGATTTTATTAATTGGCTATTTGGCTTCCATGCAGAACAATCGTCTCTCTCCCCCCATATTTGCATGATCAGAATGAAAGTTTCAATTGTACAATAGTATACTACTTCGTTAGTCTCCGGTGACCTAAGGACTATAATATATTTTTAATTACAATAAATTTTGAGAAGATTTAACCCAAAAAAAATCTTCGAGAATACTTGATCAACCTGCAATACTTTGATAGATTGTTTTTGTGTAGAAAAGTATATAGAATCCATAAACCAATAACACAATATTTTTTAAGAATTACAAAATCAATTATTTTCATTTTATGCCAATAACAAAAGACTATCGTAGACTTTTTAAAATCTTCAATCCAATAACTCATGACTTTTAAGGATTTTGTAATACTTTTTTAAAAGTCCTAAACTAATAACACCAAACTTTAAAAGAGTTTTTAAAAATCTTAATTGAATAACACTAGAGTCTTTACAAATCTAAAATCTTTATAACTCTTTCTAAATACACAAACCAATAAAGGCTTTTTTAGGATGATTATAAATTCAATCTCACTCTCTAATGGAATGTCCAGCCACTTTATGTCCCATATGATAATATATTATAAATTTTAAAATATTTAACACATCATCCCAACTTTCTTTGCTTTTTTGTAACAACTTAAATCTTTGTTTTTTTTTTCACTGAAACTAACCATAATATTAAAAAGAGGATTTAACCACAATACAAACCCACCTCACTCAATATACAGACCGAGCACAAATACTCCGGCAGTACAAGGTAAAGGATTTACGGTAAATAGAGCTATATATGGTCAAAAACAAACAAAAACCATAACTGGAACCGAAATTACAAAAACTTAAACCTTGAAATTAAAGAGACGAAACCTGAAGAAACTCGTCTATAGGAGCCCGAGATCTCAAAAGACAAAAGCCCGCAGAGTTTGATTATGGTAATCCAAAACTCTCAGGAGACACAAGCCGCAGAACTTGATTATGGTAATCCAAAGTTCTTAGGAGACACAAGCCCGACGAGCTAGATTGTGGTAATCTGAAACTCTCAGGACACAAAGACTTTTGAACCGAGAGTAGGATAGAACTTGGTCAACACCATAAGTCTTCAACACTGAGTAAATCCATTAAAAGGAGACCAAAGCGGGAAAGAAAGCGGACCATCAAACCCATAAAACATAAACACTTCACGTCCTCTATTGATATAAGTAGACTTCAACATTCATAGATCTTGAGCTTCATATGAAATGGCAAACCACATCCATCACAAGGAACACAATGGACTAATGAGAATACCAAGACCGGAAAAATCGATAGAAATTCTAAATCGAAACCGGAGAAAAGGAAGCAGCAGCTAATCAGACCTCGACCAAATCTGATACAAAGTTCTTGTAGAGGAGACCCGAGAGTCGCTTAATCGATTCACCGACAAGGAAGGTGAAGGATGCGATTCGAATAAGCCAAAGAAGAAAAGGACACTCTAAAAAAGAAGACTAGACATTTACCAAGATCTTAGCCAACACCAACAAGACAAACAAAAGGTCGAATAAACACAGCATAACTCACCAACACGAACGTTTCTCACATATCAATAGACAATAGAGACGAGGAAGTTACCAACTTTTCAACAAAGAGATCCAGTGTTGCATAGATTCGCCGAAGGATGAAGAAAATCGAGTCGACGAGAAGAAACTAAAGCCTCGGATGTTGCAAAAACAGACCCTCATAGAAGATCTGAGTCAAAGCTCCACCCCGGCGAGAGCGACGAAGCCCACGGTCACTCTGTCAACCAACAGATCGGATAGATCTGAAATCCCAGGCATATCTCACCAGATTTGCTTTTAAAAGCTGACACTTTACAACTCGTAAAACCTCTATGCTTCACCGATTTGAGAAGATCTAGACGGGGAGAAGAGGGATTAGGCGAGAAGGCAAGAGGCGTGACCGACGACGACGGCTGTGTGAGCCGTCACGCGCCGGTCACGAAGCTTTTGTAATCGGTTTCTTTCAAGCGGCGATTAGGTCCCACTTAAATCTTTGTTTTAAAATATAAAATGGGATTATTAACTAAAAAAGACTAAAAAAGACCAAAAAAGATGAAAGTCAACGCAAAGTAAACGGGTCAATCATAAAATTGGCGCCTCTCTCTCTCTCCCTCTCTCCACTTCCGAGTTATTTCCGGGGGACTAAAGATTTTTATTTTCTCATAAATCTCAAAAAAAAGGAAACTTTGTTCATACCCCAAAAGCAAACAGTGTTAAGCTATCGAAATTGGTGTATTCGAGAAAACTTCAAACCCTAATATATAAATTAAACCTTTTGATTGATTTCACTACAGAGAGAGAGAGAGAGAGAGAGAGAGAGAGAGAGAGAGAGTAATATAGGGTTTATGTGGATTCTGCTTCTCTCTTCGTTCTGAATCTTCATCTTCTTCGGCAAGCTCTAATGGCTGGGTAACCACTTACGCTCTGTGCTTTGTCTTAACTTCGATTTTTCTCACTTTGCAAATCCAACTTGAAAGTTTGAACCTTTATTAAACGAATCAATGGAGCTTTGTGACTGTGATTTTTTGAACTTTTGCGATGTTCAGTTTCTTTGAAAAACCATATCTTTACAGCTAAATAGTAACCATATAGCATCTTACATGTATTAAGTTTAGGTCTCTGCACTTTCTACAAGTAAGTTTCCATGGTTTTGTATCCCTCTTTGTTCAGTGAGGACAATAGACACAAGTACTCTGCATAATATATGTTTGGTTTTCTCAAGAAACCTATTGATTTTTATGCCAACATTGTGTATTTGCTATGCGTTTTAATATCGTTTTTTTACTGTATAGTTATGTCCTGTATACAGCACAAACTGTCGTAAGAGTGTATATTTATGATTCTATGGCTTGTATTGTATGTAGGAAATCATGGTTGATAGATAGTAACCGTATTGCGACAAAGATCAAGAGTGCTTCTTCTGCTACTTCTGATCCGCGTCAAGTCGTGTGGAACAGCAATCCTACTAGACACTGTCCCAATTGCAATCACATCATCGACAACAGCGATGTACGGATTGTTTTGCTCTTTCGTTTCTTTTCATTTCGGTCTTTTTGTAATGTTATATTTCTTATGACACAACAAGGTTTATACATTTCCCAGGAAGTTGATGATTGGCCAGGATTGCCTCGAGGTGTGAAGTTTGATCCATCTGATCCAGAGATCATATGGCATTTGCTAGCCAAGTCTGGTTTATCGCGTTTCAGCTCCCATCCGTTCGTTGACGAGTTCATCCCAACCGTTGATCAAGACGATGGAATCTGTTACACCCATCCTAAGAACTTACCAGGTCAGGTTTTATCTCTGTTTGGGGAGATCAAAGACTTATGTGAGTTTTATGTTACTCACGTTGAAATATTTTAGGTGTTAAGCACGATGGGTCGGTGTCTCACTTCTTCCATAGAGCAATCAAAGCTTATAGCACAGGAACACGGAAGCGTAGAAAGATCCACGACGATGATTTTGGCGATGTGCGCTGGCACAAGACAGGAAGAACCAAGCCGGTTGTGTTGGACGGTGTTCAAAGAGGCTGCAAGAAGATAATGGTTCTCTACGGTGGCAAAGCCGTGAAAACGAATTGGGTGATGCACCAATATCACTTGGGAACAGATGAAGATGAGAAAGAAGGTGAATACGTTGTTTCTAAGATATTCTACCAGCAGCCGCAGAATGTAGTAATAGCCAAGCAAGGTGATAAAGCTGATCAAGAAGTGTCTGAAGATATCTTTGCTGCAATGACTCCGAAAGCAGATCCTGTCACTCCAAAGCTGTTTACACCAGAGTCTCGACATGGTGTACGAGTTTTTTCTGATTCTCACTTCTCCAATGACTATGCTACTCCTCCCCGAGACTATGAAACTGTCAATAAGGTTTCTCTTGCAAAGGTAAAAATGGCTTGTGTTCTTCTTTATACTGTTAAGTCCTTGTGCTAGTCTTGTTTAGGACCATGGAGAGCGTCCTAGGATGTTTGTAGTTGGATTATATATGTGTTGATAGTTCAACAGCTATAGTGAAGGGCGGTTAGCTACCGAGCTAACATGAATTTAGAAATGAAGTTTAGGCATAATGAGTAGAGTTCTTCTAACCGATACATTTTCCTTTGTGTCCCCAGACATCTGTGGCAGTGTATATGGAAGATGAGGTTCAGGGGATCCAACGTAATCATGAAAAAACAATCTTCGAGGATGAGACTGAGTCTGTGCTTGAAAACCAAGCAAATGAAATGCTAGATGATAAAGAAGACAAAGAGAAGCATAAAGAAGACGAGAACCAGTCTGAGGAATATGCAAATTGGTTAGACAGCGGATCTCAGTGTATCTTAAACTCGCAACAGCTTGTAGAAGCCTTGTCTCTCTGCGATGATCTCTTGCAGACAGAGTCACAGGACAAGGAAATAAACATAAGCAATGGTTGTTCGAAGAACAAGCAACCGTGTTTTGCAGATTACTCAGGCATAGGAGGAACAGAAGACTTCAAGAGAGATCTAGAGGAATGTCAGAGAATCGATGTTGATCATCCGTCAAACATAGAGATGGATACTCCACCTGAGTTTCGACTTAGCCAGCTGGTAAAACTTAAACAAACCCCCGCCTTTTCTTGTCTTACGCTTTTGTGGATGCAATCGAAAGCTGAATATGTTGTTGTGTGTATATTTGTTATGTATGTTTTTTAGGAGTTTGGATCACAAGAGAGCTTTCTTGCTTGGGGCACTGGAAAGACTGAATGAGTAATCAAAACAGAACATACCGCGAGCTCAAGAGACTATGGAGCTTTACTGATAGTCTTAGTGCTTGATTGATCAAAACTGTTTCTTTTTCAGTTTCTTGTTTATTGGATTTGGAATAACTATACTATGGAAGGTGACTCCAATCAAACTTGTAAGATTGGTATTGTAAATGATGCTTTTGAGAATCTTATTAGTCCAAAACTTCCATGCATTGTAAAGGATGATGCTTAATAGGATCATCCTTTTTCTTTGAATACACAAAAAAAAAAATATTTTCCCTTGAATTTCCCCCTAATATGTATCCAACATTATAAATATTAAAAACATATTTTTTGTACTAGTTATTCTAGGAATAAATCAATTTAAAATAACTAAAAAGGCATCTTAGAGCAAGTTCTATTGAGAATTTATTGTATTAAGGGTTTTACTATTATTTTATTGATATTTTAATAAAATTTAATTTGTAATTAAATTTTAATATTCAAAAGGAAATTAGACCAATAAACAAATGACACATAGATTAAAAAAAAAAATTGTAGAGAAAGTATCTTAAATAAGCAACAATTCATAAATTTCTTATCTTTTATTTCTTGTAAAATCCTTCTTTGATCATCATGCTCTTTTTGCACTAATGATTACAATAAGATACCAAAAAATGGTATTGAATCAAATGCTATTATTTTTGTCATACTTTGGTTGGTTTATTAAAGGAAGACTGACAATGTTGTCTACATATTCCAATAACCAAGCAATCCAAAAAAGATTCAGCTTTTAACTTGAAAAACATAAAATATCTTCATAAATAAATGAGTATTTGATGGGTAGTTGTATGGGAATAAAGAGAGGGACACTTGGCCTTTTGGACAAGGCAAGGGTCAGTTTATATTTTATACAACCTTTCATTAGAAAAATCAACGTTTAATACAACTTCAAGATATTTGAAATACAATTATTTATCTCCTGATTATTTGGATCATTGCTTTGCTTTGATTTTGTTCACTTATTATGGAATAATAATTTAATGATGTATAATAGTGTTAAATTCTAACTTAAAATCAAGTTTTTAACAGATTAAAAAATTATATGTTATTCGCCACTAAGGAAATCAGACAAAATTTTGAAAATAAAATAAGGTAATAAGAGGTCCGGTATCTAATTTAATAAAGATTCGTTTTATAAAAAATGGTAAAGAGAATATCTAATCTTGTAAAATGGCAGAGAATATACTTTGGACAAAACAGGTATCGTTTTGTGTTTTTTTCATAAGGAATCATTTTTCTCGTGAATATTATTTAATCAGTTGCAAGAAAAATGCAATCGAAAAATATATGCTTTTGTGTTGATTTATCTCATAATATTCGGGCCACCGGGGACCACATGCCCCCCCCCTACCCTAATTGAAAACTAATGAAAAATGGAATTTTAGAAAATTTCAAGCATACGACCCCAAAGACTATTTGAATCCACTTCTTATATTATTCACTTGTGGATTAAGATTCTGGATAAGTCATGCTATTATTATTATTAAATTAAACACCGTCTTTGAAATATAAGTTTGATTTCTAATATAAAATAGTCGTTAGTCTTTGTTTATGGAAAAATAAATTCAAACATTAACATGTGGACCGATATAGAAACGCGTTACTAATTGGTCATCACAACGAGATAATTAAAATAAAAACAAGTTAATTTATCAAATCAAATTTTGATAATTAATAATACAATTTACTAAAAAATCACAAAATATAAAACTTCCGAAGATTTTATTATACTCTCTTGTGTATATTTGTCTACAATTTTATTCAAAAATTTTAAACATAGAAGAAACCTTCTAGTTAATAAAAACAATTTTTTTCAAAAAAATTATACAGAAATTCAAAATATTTATGACAAAGAAAGAACACGTTGTGTATGTGTAGAAGATGTTGCCGGAGATTTGCAGCGGCGGTTGCTCCTCTCTCCAGACGGTGAAGCTTGCGGCGGTTTAGCCGCCACCGGAGTGTAAACTCTGTTACTCGTTCCATCGTGAGACGGCGACGGCACCCAAATGCCTTCCACCGCCATGAACTGTGGCGGTTGTGGTTGTTCGCCGCTTATAGTCGCCGTCGAAGTAGATGGTCTTCTTGTGTGCAATCTATATTTCTGAAAAATTCAAAAATAGTTTTAATTAGAAATTATAAAATCGTTTGATTAGTGATGAATAAAATGTTTGTAATTAACCTGTAAATGGCTTTTAACTTCGTCATTAGTAAGACCATCAACTTTCATTAGATCTCTAATTTGTTTAGGCGTAGCTACTGCAGATTTCGAATAATAATTAAAAACCAATTAACACTGTTTTTTAATTATTTTTTTCAAAATTTGTTAATGTTAATTTAATGGATTTAATCTTTTTTAAAATTACCGTGTGAACCTCCAAGCTGTTGAAGCGCGTGAAGGAATCTCCGGTGTAACTCCGGCGACCAACAACGTCGTTGCTTCCTATGCATATGCGATTGTTTCATCTGCTCCGTCTCTCTCTTACTCCCGCCTGTCTCCGCCGTGGAACTCGACGTCGTCACCGTCGGTTTCATCGGCTGAGAATCAGATTTAGCCGCAACCGCTTTCTCCTTTTGAAATGGTTGAAACGCACCGCCGTTTCGATTCACTTCTAAAACCACTGTCTTCTCCGTCGCCGTCGCCGTGTGTGGATCTGGCGACTGAACAGATCCGAGATTAAGCCAATCAGATTTTATCTTATCTCCGTTATCTTCACCAGCCGCGATTCTCTCGGCCACAACTTCGTCTTCGTCGCGAACACAAGATTCGTGTTCGTCGGAGGAAGACGAGCTCCGCTTGATCGGAAATAACTCCTCGAACACGGCCACACCGCCGCCGTCGTCTCCGCCGCACTCGCTCATCGTCCTCTCTGAACATTCCGATAGTCCGTTAGCTTTCTCCGACGTCGATAATTCCGATAAATCTTTACGACACTCCTCAATCGCTACAGAAATTTAAATAACAATATCAAGAAATTAAAAAATCAAAATAAAATAAAATAAAACGAAGATGAAGAATATTAAATTTATATAAATACCTTGAGTGATGAGCTCTAAACACAAAGGAAGCTCACGCTTGAAGACTTGGATCTTCTTTTGCTCTTCTACAAGAGCTTGACATCTCTGCATTTTCATGGTGTAATCCATGCTTTGAATTAATCGTTATCGTAAGCAGATCTGAAAAAATAACTTGGATTTGTGTGGCGATTCGTAGTAGTAGAGAACATATATCAAAGAAGAAGGGAAGGAAACAGGAGATTCAAAGAGAATGATTAAAATTGGATCTAAATAGAGAATTTAATAAAAAAGCTTGAAATGTTTTTAAGGAGAGAGAGAGATTAGGGATCGAGGTCGGGCCGTCGCGTACCTAATACCGAATCTTTTAAATTGATTTTTGTCTTTGTTATTTTTTAAAGAATTTTTATTTACGGGAAAAATAAGGGTTTAATTAAAAAAAAAAAGAGAGGAGAATATTCGGGTATATATTTTTATTAAATAAATCATCGCATCTTGTAGTTGTAGTGACGTCAGCGTTTAGAAGATAAGAACGACGATTAATTATTACTGTACTTATGAGTCATCGCTTTCCTTTTATTTTATTTGTTATTTTCTTCCTGTTATATAAAAAATGGAATATGAATTTAATTTTAATTAAAGATGCAAAGTCGAATATATTAGATAGTATGACCGTCTCGAATAGAGAAACACACAAAATTTATTAACTATTCATTGGACCCATGAACAGTTGATTTTAAAAAAAAAATAATAATAATTAAAAATGAATCAATCAATGGTCGCCACGTATCCAAATGGCCCACTAAATAGTTAAGATCCAGATCTTAAATAGAAAATATAAGATTCAGATTTTAACTATTTAATGGGTCTCACCTGCTAAGATCTCTTCAAAAAACACCAATACATATGCTCTAACAGATTCTTCTACTAGATTTCATTTTTATTTCATTTCATAAAAATCCAATCGATTGTTAAAAAATCGCTATTTTATTTTAAAATACACAAGCGATTGTACATTTACATATATTTTTTTAGAAAAAGAAAAGAAGGTAATTAATTCCGGAGAAGGTGTGAGGAATATTCCTACGAGGGGAAAAGACAAAGCGATAAATTGAAAATACAAAAATGTGGAAAAAATTAAAAGAAAAGAGAATCTTAAAGAAAAGTGACATTCACACATTTTTCAAGCCGCGTTGTAATATTATTATTTTTTTTTAAAATTAAATAGCAACCTTTCACGGCAACGAAGAGTCACCTATCCGACGAACCCCACTCGCGTTGTATCGTCACGCGCTTCAGATGCTCAACTAATTTTCTCGTGAATCTCCTCCTTCTGACACACTCCTGTCTCTCCATTACTTACTTTCCATTCACTTCTTTTTTTTTCCTAATATTGTTTTTTTTATTTTATTTGGTGGGCTCATTATCTTAAACTATAGGTTAAAATGTTATATTCCAGTCTATAAGACAAAAGTCACAAAACAAATTTGATAGTTCAAAATTTGATAATTAATTCAAAAAAAAGTTTAAAAGGGCCAAGTGGCCCATGAGTTTCGGACCAATCTTGGACTTCATAATATCAAAATTATAACACATTTTCAAACAAGCACAATGCAAATTTGAAGTATTAAAATGCATATTTATCATAAATTCAACAGTTTTTCTTATATATAGAGGTTTATGGTTGGTGAGAAAGGACAAGTCTTGTTAGACTTGTTTAAGCATAGATACCATTTTCATTTTCAACACTACGATTTTAGATGTCACCCTATCTATATGGTGTTTAGAAACATTTTTCATTATCATCCTAGAGTTATATATATAGATCTTATTCCATTTTTCATTATCGTGTTTTTCCTTTGTATCAAATCTCCTTTTTTTGGAAAATTTTATATTAATACACCAACTAAATTATTATTTGTTTTTTAATACACCAAATTTTCGATTGTCCAGAATAATACACCAACTATTTTATTTGTTCATTTTAAATCACGAACTATTTTACTTACTTATTTTTAATCACAAACTCAATTCATCTATCTATTTAACCAAATCATTGCTAGTTGACCGTTAGTTTATTTAAAAAAAAATCTAAATTTTGTTATTTTAATAAAGAAATACTTTAAAATTATGTAAAAAACTAGAAAATTTAAGAATATATAAAAAGATTGCAACAAAAATAAAAGTTTCAAAAAATAATATTTTCACAATTTAAAATCATAAACAATTAAAAAATAGGAAAATAACAATTTTTAAATTTAATTTGTGAAAACATTTTCCTTTTTATTTTTAAAATTTTTTATTGTGAACCTTTTGTATATTTCCGAATTTTGTAATTTTTGTTGGATATTTTACATAATTTTAAAGTATCTTTTTATTAAAATAGAAAAAAGTATTTTTGTTTCAAAAAATATGTAACGGTCAACTTACGGTCAACTAACAGTGATTTTGTTAAATGAATAATTGATTTGAGTTTGTGATTTAAAATAAAAAACTAAAATAGTTCGCGATTTAAAATGAACAAATAAAAATAATTGGTGTATTATTATGGGCAATCAAAAAGTTTGTGTATTAAAAAAACTAATAATAATTTAGTTGGTGTATTAATATGAAATTTTCCCTTTTTTTGCTCTGTTAAATTCATCATTTTAATTTGAAACAATTACTTAACAAGAAATAATAGATCAAAATTATTGATAATCTGCCTCAAGAAAACTCAATGATTTAAAAATTGAAAAGACATACTCCCTTTAGTAACTATGAGGCGCACTAAAACAAAATAAACTACCTTTTGAATTTGAAGACGACAAGCATGACTTCTCTTCTCCACTCTTAGCTTTTTCACGTGACACATTCAATTATTTTATACAAAATAGTGGTAAAAATGTACAAAATATAGAGAAATTCACAAAACTACACCCTTTCAATCCTCTGATAAGTGTGTATTTTAGCTGTTTTAGGCATGTATTTTCATAGCATTTTAGTACCTTAGTTGCATAATTCATATAGATTATAGTTTTATTTAGCATATTTTCACTAAGTAATTTAGAATAGAGTCTTAGTTAGTTTTTAGGCCATTTTTGCATTATATCATTCATTTTAGGTACTTGGAGTTATGGGAAGCTCATTGGAAGCTAAGGGAGAGCACAAGAGAGCTTGAAGAAGGCAAAAGAGAAGAAATGTTCAGTCCAGCGGCCTCCAAACCGCCGGACCAAACCGCCGGACCAAACCGCCGGAGAAGACAAAGACGAAGAAGTTGCGGATGTTCAGTCCAGCGGCCTCCAAACCGCTGGACCAAACCGCCGGAGAAGACAAAGACGAAGAAGTCGCGGATGTTCAGTCAAGCGGCCTCCAAACCGCTGGACCAAACCGTCGGGTCAAGCGTGACTTATTTATCTCTCATATTTCTCTATAAATACTACTAGGGTTTATGTTAAGAAACACCTCTTTTTCTCTCTAGTTTTTGTAGCCACTTTTGTAAAACTTTGAATGTTCCTTAGTTTTATATAATCTTAGATTCTTATCTTTAATCTTTGAATATCTTTTAATCATGTCTTCATCTTTATCTATTAGCTTTCTTTCTATTATGGATAGTGAGTAGTCATCTCTTGGATCTTGGGGTTTCTATAGGTTAGGATGATGGATGATGGTTAGTGATGTTTAGGATGTTTAGGTTATGGTTTCTATAGCATTAGATGTTCTTAACACTAAGGTAGAAGTAATTATCCTAGCTTAGTATTTATAGGATGTTTCATGCCCGGAAGGTGTTCGATGAAATGTCTAGTCCAATCTCTTGTTATTCTTTTATACTTAGCCAATGGAAGTTGATGTCTAAGGTTTAAGATGGACTTTTAAGGACTTATACTTAATGATCTCTAATCATCTAGGCTCGGTCGGAAGATTTGTGGTTTTTATGATTAGAGAATGGATTTGAGTCATGGAAGTGATCTAATCTAGTTTAGTGATCCTTGTCCTAGAAAGCCATCTTCTTTGTTAGTCTTAGTGTCATTAGCTTGATTCCATCCATCCAAAACCATTGATCTTAACCCCAAGATCCATACTTTACCATTAGTATCTCTTTAGTTTAATATCGCTTTTGTTGATTTCAAGTTTATTTTACTTATATTGCTTTCTTAGTTTAGTTTAGCTACAAACCAAGATTCTTACTCGATCTAATCTAAGCTAGTTTCTTGTATTCTTGTTGTTCTAAGCCTTCTCTCCTTGTGGATTCGATCCTTATATTACTACAACGTCTTGTGCCTTGCACTTGGGGTTGTTTGTGATTGAGGTAAAACTTCGATCTCATCACCCTCTCTTCACAAAACTACACCTAATTCAATATTTTCACAAATTTACACCCTTTCAAAATTTTAAAAACTTGATTTACCCTTTTAAAAATTATCAAAATTAAAATTTTTTCATTTGGGTTCGCTAATTAGTGTTTAGGGTATAGTATTAAGGGGATATGATTGTTTGGGTAGGGTTTATTTGGATTTAATTTTGAGTGTTTAGGTATAGTTTTGTGAAGTATTTTTGAAATGGTGTAATTTTGTGAAATGTAATTCAAATGGTGTAGTTTTGTGATTCTCCCTAAAATATAAGACATGATCGCACTCGTTAGATTTTGTCAATCGAATCATGGGAACATAAGCCAAAGACCCTTTTATTAAAAGATGAGATATAGAGGAAAGAAAATGCCACCACTAAACTTTTTTCTCTCTATATTTTTTTAATTCTTTTATGCTTTTAGACTTATAAAGAGTAATGCCACCATTGAATGGGATTATATAAAAGCAAAGATGGAATATTTAATTATTATATTAGACAAAAGTTGATTTTGAAATTATTTGTTTCCAATTTTTATATAGCTAATAGCCTAATATACTACTCAAAATAGGGAGCTTTTACTCTTTGTGGGTTTAGTTGGTGCGCTCTTTCATTTTCTTAATAAGTTAAAGATTTTATTCTCATAATCAAATACTATTCAAAAATGACACGTAAAATACATTTTGCAACAATCTAACAACCATAAATTAAAGAGTCCAAATTACTTGGAATGTATAAGAGTTTAAACAAAATGAAACCTACAAGACATACCAAAAACCAGAGTGCGTAGAAAATAACAAATATGTTAATCATGTGGATGGTGCTACAAGATAATGGTTTTGATACTAAATATTCAATATTAGTAGTTTAGAGTCCATTTTTAATAAGTTGTTTAGAGTCCATTTATCAATAGTTAACTTTAAAAATCTGAAAAAATATTTGTGGGAGTGTTTAAAGGGTAATTATTGAAATTTCACGTTACAAATTAAGGATATATATTTTGGTTTTCCTCTAATTGTGGGAGTGTTGTGGTGATAATTCTTACAATCTTTTTTTTGATTTCTTACACATATATCGGATTCGAAATTTTTACACGTTTCGAAGTTTTGATCAACTTCACTAATTTTAAAAAACAAAGCTCCTTTACCATAAGTATAAAAAAGCCAACAACGTGCATTTAATTTAGGTATAAACTTTATTCATATTTTACTTTTTCATATACTATAATTAATATAATATACACTTTGTTTGGACAAAATAAAAACTCAAAACACTACTTAAAAAAGCTTAGAGTTCTTTCTCTCTATATATACTAAGGCCATAGGGAATTGAGTTTACCTCACTATATTGCAAAAAAAAAGACTCGCAATGGTCTCTAATTCTCCTACTAAGGTCTTTTAATTTTCACATTCTCATTTTCTTACTCTACATCTTGTTTTCTCTTTATATTTAATTTCCTTATCATGTTTGAATTCTTGTTTAACTTGTAGGAAATTGATAAGGAGTCCGGCGAGAAATGGACGGCGGGAGATCAATCACGGCCAGCCAAGTGGTGGTACTCCACTTTCCACACCGTCACCGCCATGATCGGTGCCGGAGTTCTCAGCCTTCCTTATGCCATGGCTTATCTTGGCTGGTACTCTTTACTTCATTCATATTTTTGAGCTTTTTATATGTCCCGAGCACGAGACTTATATGTCACTTTTCCATAAAAAAAAATCTCGCCTGCCACCCAATGATTTCTATGCCAATGTTTTTTTATATTTCGAAAATATCATATAAAAAAATTCAAAATTCACAAATCTAAACCTTAAACTAATCGAAATATCTTGGATTTTAATTTGCGAACCCAAGGAGTTGAATTTTGATTTCTAAACCTTAAAAAAATTTAAAAAAATATTTTAAAATCGATTTTATAATCATATTTGGATGATTAACATTTAAAAAAAAAAATTTAAAATATTTTTATAAAATCCGTAAAATTAAATAAAAAATATTGACGCTTTCAGATTTTAAAAATATTTTTTTTTAATAGATTTTTTATCTTTTCAAATCTAGAAAATAGATACTGACATATTTGATCATCTTTTCTGAAAAATGGCATATGAGACATTGATCCTTCTGAATTCTTTGTTACTTTAAGCTAATGATTTTGAACTATTTGCAATAAAATTTAAATGTGAAGAAGATTCATAGGAGCGTATAAAAAGTAAAAGAAGAAAACTAAAGAAAAATGTACTACTCCAAGCTAATGATTTTTCAGCTAGTTGTAATTAAAAATAAAATAAAATAAAATAATAGTATATAAGAAAATTCATAGAACATGCAAAAAAGCAAAATTCACTTTATAAGATTACGATTTTTGAGCTACTTGTAATTAAATATAGATATAGATATAGATATAGATAAAGAAGAGTTAAAGAGAAATTAATAAAGGCATTTATTTGTCAAAAAAAAAAACATTGAATAATGATGTGACGTCATGACTGTGTGGAGAAAACAGGGGACCAGGGACAATGATGTTAGCACTTACATGGGGACTAACACTAAACACGATGTGGCAAATGGTTCAGCTTCACGAGTGCGTACCGGGAAACCGGTTCGACCGGTATATCGATCTGGGCCGGTACGCTTTCGGCCCAAAACTAGGCCCATGGATAGTCCTCCCGCAACAGCTCATCGTCCAGGTAGGATGCTGCATCGTTTACATTGTGACAGGTGGCAAATGCTTAAAACAGTTCGTGGAGATCACGTGCTCCACGTGCACTCCGGTAAGACAGTCGTATTGGATCCTAGCCTTTGGTGGGGTCCACTTTCTCCTCTCGCAGCTTCCTAACTTCAATTCCGTCGCCGGAGTTTCATTGGCTGCCGCCGTTATGTCCCTCAGGTTACTCCCACTTCACCTTATTACTATTATTATTATATTACACATATAGGTTCATAATTTTAACTTTTTTATGTTTTAAACATAATATTTTGGTGCTTAATTTTCTGTTTACACTTGTATAGTTGTAATTAAGGTTGATTATAATACATATTTTTATGTTATTAATTAAAAAGTAGAAATGATGTAATAGAATTAGTACTTATATTAACATGCATGGTCAATGGTCAATCTTTAGATTTTTATTAGACTGTAAATGAAAATGGACCACATTTACATAGTTTTTTTTTTTTTTTTTTTTTTTTTGTTAAATTACATAGTTTTTTCTTATTGTATTAATCATTTTTAATTGCTCATTTAGTTTACAAAATTAAAAATCTCAAAGCTCTTGCATGTTCTGCTTGGGCTCATGTCCGAATTTGTGAATATCAATAACAAACAAAATAAAAAAGAATTGTAAACGCCAACATAAATGTTTTTAAACATATAAAATTGTATTATTTTTTTTATATATCAAAAGAAAATACAAAATTAATGAAAGCAACGAAACAATATTATAGTGTCCATCATGATATTTTTTTAAAAATTATATAAATAATTTGGGTAAGGCTAAAAAGTTTAATGAATTATAATAAACGTTAAATTGTTAATATATATATGTATTGTAGTTACTCGACGATAGCGTGGGCAGGAAGTATCTCACACGGAAGAATCCCTAACGTAAGCTACGCTTACAAAGCCACAGACCCTAGCGACTTCATTTTCAGAATCTTCAACGCATTAGGTCAAATCTCATTTGCATTCGCCGGTCACGCCGTGGCTCTAGAGATTCAAGCCACTATGCCTTCTACTCATCAAAAGCCATCGAAAGTGCCCATGTGGCAAGGTGTGGTTTGTGCTTACTTAGTCAACGCCATTTGCTATTTCCCCGTGGCATTAATATGTTATTGGACTTTTGGTCAAGACGTTGAAGACAATGTGTTGATGAATCTACAAAGACCAGCTTGGCTTATTGCTTGTGCTAATCTAATGGTCGTTGTACACGTTATTGGTAGCTACCAAGTGTTTGCTATGCCTGTTTTTGATCTATTGGAGAGGATGATGGTTAATAAGTTTGGTTTTAAACATGGTGTTGCTTTGAGGTTTTTCACTAGAACTACTTATGTTTGTAAGATTAATTTAATTTTGCTTCATATATAATTATGTCTAAATTAATATCATCTAATGGAATCTTCTTCTTTTTTTGTGATTTGTTGGTTATGGCAGCATTTACATTGTTTATTGGAGTGACATTCCCATTCTTTGGAGACCTTTTAGGGTTCTTTGGTGGATTTGGCTTTGCACCCACTTCCTTCTTTGTAAGCCCACTTTGTTTTTCTACATTTTTTTAAAAAAATAGTTTAATAGTAAAGCAAATACATTATAATATATGAGGCATGATGAGTGATTAGTATATACTAATCTTGTTATGGATATTTAATGATGTGTAGCTCCCAAGTATAATGTGGCTTATCATCAAGAAACCAAAGAGATTAAGCATCACTTGGTTGGTCAATTGGGTAAAACATCTATATATACATTTGTCACTATTATTATCTATAAACTTTTTGTAATGAACAATGTTTTTAGATACTAAATGTGTTTTTTATAAAATTGTGTGCAGATATCAATTATCGTAGGAGTGTTCATAATGTTGGCATCAACAATTGGAGGACTGAGGAACATTGTAAAAGATTCTTCTACTTATCATTTCTACGAATAATTAATATATAATATTGAATAGATCTTATTATACACGATAATTAGTGATCATTGGATCGTCTAATTATAAGAGTAGGAATAAATGGTCGTGTGTATCGAGTTAGACATTATATTATTACTTCTACATCTTTATATAGGCTTATGTCTTATTAAGTAGTTGGTCTTCTCTTCATATAATCAAACCATATACAACATATAATTAAGAAGATGAGAAAATAATAAAGAAAATAGGTAATCCATAGATTACCAAAAACATTATTGAAGTCAGATGGCTACTTGATCAAGTTTTAATATATTTTCAATGTAGATCACAATCTTTCATATTTGTTTTGTAATCACTTTTGTAAAACAACTAATTTCAGAATCAATTATCTAAGAAACAATGGAGATAATCTTAACCTGCAATTTTAAATTGCACACACACACACAAAAACCACATTAAAGTAAGAATGTATACTATTCAACAAAATGAAATTGATGGTTACAATATTGTAGTATTCGGAGTTTTACCACAGAGAAGGCAAGTGTAGTTTCAGGCTTTAAACAGAAGTGAGAAATGATTGTATGCCAAAAATGATGAAAAGCATCCCACCAGAAAGAGCAACCTGCAACAACAACAACAACATTACACAACCTGAGTTTAGTTTTTGTTCAATCTCAGATTCTGTCTTAAGATGTAGAAAGAAATGTTTCAGAGATATATCTTACTATTCGTTCTGATATCTGAGACGCTAAGCTTTTTCCTCCAATCACAGCAGCGGTGGTGCACAGTATCTGTGCTCTGTTTAGGATCAAGATTAGTCAGCTACATTGCTTTACAAAACATATAGCTTTAAATAGAGAAAACTTACACAACTCCACCAAGGACCACTCCAAAAGGATTCTCATCCGCGGCCAAACCAATTGTAGCAAGCTAGCAAAATAAGAGTGTTATGGTTTGAGCATGTGAAGCAATTTCTATTGAATCAATCGATTTTAGTGAGAGCTACCTGACTCTTGTCACCAAATTCACCAAAGAAATTAATCGAAAACGCCTGAAAGAAGACAAAGGAAACATGAAACTAGTTCAGAAAGGTATACTTGCTTTAGAAGGGGAAGATCCTGAGAGGCACTTTAGTTTACCTTGAGAAAAATCGGAGAGAAGAATTGTGTGAGGAACGGTCTTTTCTGCTTTTTATTTTCATCTTCAGTCTGCATAGACAAACAGAACGTTTTATGATAAACTTAGCACAATCGATTCCAGTAATCAGTAGTAACCAGTAAGTGATTTCGGTGTTTTTAGTTCCATACCTTACTATCATCTTTTGTAGTTTTACCATTAGCCTTCAAAGCAGAATCCTATAATAAACAAACAAGAAAGTTAAGCCGCATAAGCATTTATCTAAACGTGATAACAAGCGTGCATGTAGGCGAAACAGACCAGTTCTGCTTCGACTTCAGCCAATTCTTCAGAATCCCTGCCAACAAAAGTATAATCAGATAATCATCCTCATGACATAAAAATCTGATGAAGATTATAAAACTATTTACCCTCCTTCGCTTTTAAAACCATCCCACAAAGACCATAGCCCAAAACCAAAGAACAACAACGTTGTTATGTGATGTGTCCATTTACGAGAGATCTGCAACAAGTAGGTGTTAGAAAACATCAATCTCTAAGGGAACTTGTAAGGAAAGCTATATCAAACTACAATCTTAGTTCAAGCAAAGAAGCAACACAAAAATCTCAAAAAAACATACCAGATTTGGAGCAGCCCATCCAACAGTAGCAGAGAGGATAGTCATGACCTGAGAGAGTTAACCAAAGACATGAGCTTCAAAAGCTAGAGAAGAGAAGACACTGAAACCAATAGTCAAAAAAGAACTCAAAGAAAGCTTACAATCAAGGCAGATACACAACCAGCCAAGACAAGTCTCCTTGGATAACGCATCGCCAAAATCTGATCCAAGAGATTAAGCTTTACAAATCAAGATAACAACAGTAGTAACTTACTCATACAAAGAGACGATACCAAACTATATACAAACATAACACTATCTCAAATCTAAAACAGCAACATAAAGCTCAAAAGGAAGCTCCTCTCACTGAACACACAGATTCATTCATATAAGGTAACGATGTGCATAAAGAGTCGAACTTTCTTAATGAAGAAAGGATCTTTGGCATAAAGGAAGGACAAGTGTTATCTAATTATAGCTACTTAAACCAAATATACTCACAATAGTACGAAGAAGAAGAAGAAGGAATACTTACAGCGGCGGCGAAGAACGTCTTGTCACCAATCTCCGACGCAAAAGTCAAGGCTAGTGACTTCGTAAAACCCTAATAATAAAACCCATCAATCGTCAAAACCCAGATCAGATTCCACGAAGATCACCACATAGAGAGATCGGGGAGTTTCTGTAAAAGTGTATATCTTTGACTTTACCTGCAAAATCGAGCTCATGGCTTCCGAATTAAGAATCGAGAGAGAATCAGCTACAAACGCGAGCTAAGAGAATCCGATACTCCCGATCTTCTCCGGCGAGTAACAGAGTCAACGGGAAGAAGGTAACAGACGGCGAGAGAGAGAGAGAGCACAGAGACAGACGACGAAGAAGACACTCGCTAAAGAAAGGGCTTATTTTTTGGGTGAATTGATTCGGATTCCTTATTATTTGAGATCTTGCCACGTGGATCGATAACATCCAAACGATTATTTGCAGTGTGGGACCCGTTAACTCAAAGTTGAAATTAAAAAGATGCTAATTTGTTCCTTTTTTGGAATCGTGAGAAGATTTATGTATTGTCGCATCAAACCTATTAAGACGTCACGTGGAGAATAAATGTGTAGTAAATCAGATTAACTTTTTGTTTATTTGAAAGCCCAAATCAGATAACTTTTTTGTTTCCAAGTAAAAAACCCATAGGGCCCATCAGGGATCATATTAGTTTCATATTTTTCTTGTTACTAATGCTAAGACAAAATGTAATGTTTGGATTTGTTGTTGATAATATCACATTTTTTTAACTTCTCATTTTCAAGATGAGTAAGCAACGACCATCCATCCACTTCGTAATTAGTTTGTTTTAATATAATGTATGTTTTGTTGTCGAAATGCATACTTATGTTAAGTTAGTATAAATCTAAAGTTGTTAAGTGAAAGTCATTAACAAAGCCTAAAAACACTCAAAAGTAGCCTTAAAAAAGGGATAGAGAGAAAGATGAGATTTTCTTTAAAAAACAACATAGATTATATATACAAGAGCCACACTAATCGCATTGAGATCAATAACAAATGTTTGATTAATCTCCACACTTAAAGATGATGAAGAAACCTCCTCTTCCTCTTAAACCATTTATCTATCTTTAAACTTTCTCCACTATACTTACTTACTTATATATAAATCTCTTTGGAATCTCCACAACTCCAAAACTTACTTTTGTCTTCACTCTCCAGAGAGAGAATCCAACGGTCGGAAACTGCAAAAATGCCTCCACACCGTTTCTTTCTCCTCTTCATCTTCTTCCTCGCTTCACATTCTTCCGCTACTTCAAGAATCTTACCAAAGATCTCTGCAACTACTTCCTCGATTCTCGACGTCGCCGAGTCAATCCGCAAGACCAATCATGCGTCGTCGTTTAAACTAAACCAAGAACAAGACCAAACCCACACACTTTCTCCTTCTTCTCCGTTAAGCTTGCAGCTTCATACACGAGCTTCTGTCCGAAAATCAGAACACAAAGACTACAAATCCCTAACACTAGCTAGACTAAACCGCGACACGTCACGAGTCAACTCACTAATGACTCGGTTAAATCTAGCCATCAACAACGTAACGAAACCAGATCTCAAGCCTATGGTCACCACTTACATCACAGAGCAAGAAGTAGAAGCTCCTTTGATCTCAGGCACGACGCAAGGAAGCGGAGAGTACTTCACGCGCGTCTCTATAGGCAACCCGGCGCGTGAGATTTACATGGTGCTCGATACCGGAAGCGACGTGAACTGGCTACAGTGCGCACCCTGCGCCGAGTGTTACCACCAAACTGAGCCTATCTACGAGCCAGCCTCTTCCTCTTCTTACTCTCCTCTCTCTTGCGGCGCGTCGCAGTGCAACGCGCTCGAAGTCTCGGAATGCAGAAAGGACACGTGTCTCTACGAGGTCTCTTACGGTGACGGATCTTACACCGTCGGCGATTTCGCCACCGAAACTTTTAAAATCGGATCTGTTTCTGTCGAAAACGTCGCCGTCGGATGCGGACACAGCAACATAGGACTTTTCGTCGGCGCCGCCGGATTGCTCGGACTCGGCGGCGGAAAACTAGCTCTGCCGTCGCAGCTGAACGCGTCGTCGTTCTCGTATTGTCTCGTTGACCGCGACTCGGACTCTGTTTCGACGGTGGATTTCGGATCAGATCTCCCTCGCGGCGCCGTCGTGGCTCCGCTGCTCCGTAACCGCCAGATCGATACTTTCTACTACATAGGACTCGCCGGAATCAGCGTCGGCGGAGAGATGCTTCGGATCCCGTCGTCTTCTTTCGAGATGGACGAGTCGGGAAGCGGCGGAGTCATAATCGACTCGGGAACTGCCGTGACTCGACTCCAGACCGGAATCTACGACTCGCTGAGAGACGCGTTCGTGAAAGGCACGGCGGATCTGGAGAGAGCTAACGGTGGAGTCGCGATGTTCGACACGTGTTATAATCTCGCGGCTAAAACGACTATAGAGGTTCCAACGGTGGCGTTTCATTTTCGTGGAGGAGAGATGTTGGCTTTGCCGGCGAAGAATTATATGATTCCCGTTGACTCCGTTGGGACTTTTTGTCTTGCTTTCGCGCCGACCGCGAGCTCGCTCGCGATTATTGGGAACGTGCAGCAGCAAGGGACACGTGTCGCTTTTGATTTGGCTAATTCTCTCATTGGATTCTCATCGAATAAATGCTAAAATGTCTAAAACCATTTATTTTTGTTTGTTTTGTTAAGTATAATTAATTAAATTATATAAGTGGGCCGCTAATAAAGGCTATAACGGTTTGGGCCAAATTTGTCTATATGATAGCAAAAACAATAAGAAAAATACACAATGATGTGTGTAAAGCCCCACAATAAAAAATAATAATACTACTAATTATGAAAACGGAGAAAATCTGGAATTTTTTTTTTTTTTTTTTTGTGTCGTCAAAAAAAAAAGAAAAGATTTTTCCACATTTTCTCTGTTTTCATAATTAGTAGTATTATTATTTTTTATAGGAGATGAAGTTGCACGAAACTCTGGTGTCGGGGGCTAAACTATTTTTTTTATGTTAATGATTAATGTAATAAATGAACTGTAAAGAATACTTATTTTCTTAAGAAAAAGTATATAGTGGAACATGGCACAAAGAGTGTTTTATGTTTTAAAAATACATGGGCACATAAAAGAGGTGGTGAAGACATGATGCCACCACCCGCGCCACCAAAACTTCCCCCCCCGGGCGGTAAAAAAATATACACAATTTTACAAAGAAATTAAAAAATATAGATCTTTTTAATATTATATATTTTGTATTTTTTTCAAAAAGTGAGTATAATTAAAAAAAACATTATTTAAACTTTTGTTTTTTTAAATGACTAGATTTTTATATTAGATAAAAATATACATATAAAATTATAAAAAAATTTGACCCTAAAATCATGACGTCTTTTATCGCTCCGCCACCACAACAAAATGACGTGGCAGCCTCTAGTGTCAATCATTTTGTTCTTAAACAACTTTTTTTTGTGTGTGACTGTGTGTGTATGTCAACCTTTTACTTTCTGCTTTTAGTCATTTTTTATTCAACTTTTACTTTCACAGGTTACTCCATAAGTGCAAAAACCAAAAGCTATAAATTCACTTTGAAAACATGCTACGTTTAATCGTAAAATTGTTGAAAATATGATTTATAAAAAATTATATGTTGATTTTTTTTTTTGATGTACAAGTCGGTTGTTATTTTATAATCATAAACATAAATATTCAAGAAAATGGTGCTAATATGTTAAATAAGCTTCACTGAAAACAAATATGAACGGTTATACCTAAATTTATCATATAGAGTAATTAACTATATAGTAGTATATATATACTCCAAAAGTTAATGAAAATATGGGAAGTAGTTACTCAACGGATATATATATATATATATATATATCATTTATTGTGCATTTACCATTCACATTTTTGAATTTTTGAACTCTTACCACACACACTATTAGTTTATAACTTTATATAATACTAAAACATATGGAATTTTAAACCAAAAAAAAAAAAAACATATGGAATAGTTATCATTTAGTTGTAACTTGTAAGTATATAATTAAATGTTTTCAACTAATCCCTTCCAAATAATAAATTTTTATATAAATAAGAAATGAGCAAAAAAGGAAAAGAAAGTTAATAGTTACGGAGGGAGAAACTGTGATCCGAAAACGACCATTCCTAAACTGTTTTTGCTTCTTATCCAATTATTTTTTTTTTAAAACGAAGAAGAAGAAGAAGAAGAAGAAGAAGAAACTCTCTCTCTCTCTCTCTCTAAGAATTGAATCACTCGCTGACAAAACTTCATTTTCTCGCCGGCAACGTTCTCTGATCATTTTTCGTATTTCTTCAAAAACCCCTTTTTGCTTTCACGTTCCTATTTACTCCTTTTGACTATTCTCCTTCTTCTTCTCTCTATTGTCACTGTGATATATTTATATAAATGCTTTTATTCAAAGATGCTTCCATGAAAAATTGATTTTGGTCACTGAATCTTCTTCTTCTTCTTCTTCTGCTACTACTCCGCCGCTATGAGTGACTCCACCAATAGCGCATCTCCTTCCTCTGATTACGCCTCCATCTCCTCCGGCGATCAGGTAATTTTATCAAATCTCGATCTGGGTTTCTTACAAAATCATCTCTTCCTTTCTGGGTTTTGCTTTTTAGAACACATCATCACATAAAGTCTTTGTCTTTTATATTCCCGCGAGCGAGATCTTCACAAAAACTCATATATGGATTATACAGTTTCTTCACACATTTGAGAGTAATTGGCTCCTTTGCTTTTCTTACCTTAAATCACGGGTCACTTGCAAGTTTTCTCCTTTTTGAAATATCAAAGTCATATGCTTTACATTCAACTTCTAAAAAAGATTCAGGATCGTTGCTTATGTTCAATAATAGCCTTTTGGTGCTTATCCATTGATGTAAAGTAGAGAGCTTTAAAGTAGTTTCACTTGTTAGTCAATAAGAAGGATGTTATTGTATAGACCACACACATTTGTAGCTTGATTCATGAAGCATTTGTAAAAACAACTTTCCTGTTGATTTTAGTTCTTTGTTATAAGTATTGTTTGTGGCAACTATTTGATTCAGAGATTCATAATCTTCACTTGCAATAGTTTTCTTAAGATACTTACATAGCAACCATTACCGATGTTTCAATTCTATTTCGGTTTTTTGTAGTCTCTTCAGAGGAGTAGAAGGAGTGGAGATGTGAGCCGAGTCAATGTGCGCGAGTCTCGACATTGGCATGATGTGTTCTGGTCAGCTATCTTTGTGATCCACATGATCTGCATAGGTCTCGTGCTCGCGGTTCTTGGACTCAACAGGTTTCAGATATCAGACAGGCTTAACATTGATAGATTCACTCAAGGGTTCTTGGAGAATCACAAAGGGTTTACTGAGGATTACTGGCCTCTTTACGCTGTTGCTGGTGGGATCGGTGTCTTTATAAGTTGGGTCTGGTCGTTGCTTCTCGGCTCCTACGCCAATGAGATGATGAAAGTTTCGGTTCACATTCTAACAACTTATTTGGCTGTGGTTAGTGTCCTGTGTTTCTGGTGTAGACAGTTCTTCTGGGGTGGATCTTTCGCCGTTGGAGCTTTCATACAGTTCTTGTATGTTATTTCGGTTATAGACAGGTTTGTTTGCTACGAGGTTGAGCTTTTTTTAGTTTATTTGGTAATAGTTTAATTTTGATTAACGATGATTTGGGTTTGTTCTTTGTGTAGGCTTCCTTTTACAATGCTGGTTCTGCGGAAAGCGCTTAAGTTAGTTTGGGGACTTCCTAAGGTCATAATGGTGGCACATACTTTCACTGTGTTCATGCTTTTGTGGATGTCTCTATGGTCTTTTGGAGCAGCTGGTGTTGTGGCTTCGAGCATGGGTGACGAAGGACGTTGGTGGCTTCTTGTGGTGAGCTGGCAAGTTTTTGCATTCTGTTACTTACGTTGCTTATTATGGTATGAAAGTACAAATGTTTTAGATTTCATTCGATCATTGGAATGTGAATATATATATGCAGGTTTTTTCGGTTAGCTTGTTCTGGACAGGCGCTGTGCTGTGTAACACTGTCCATGTTATAGTCTCTGGGATGGTGTTTCATGTTCTCTTTCAATGTGGTCAAGAGGAGTTATCGCCAACGTTGCCTCCTAACTCTTTGGTAGAATCCCTTAGGTATGCCGTGACAACATCCTTCGGGAGCATATGTTACGGGTCCCTCTTCACTGCTGCCATTAGAACACTTCGCTGGGAGGTAAGTCTCTGTATTCTCTTTTTCAAAGACATTATTGACATTGTCCTTTGGTAACACCGTCATGTGACCTTTGTTTTGCAGATAAGGGGATTCCGATCCAAGATTTGTGGGAACGAATGTCTACTTTGCTGCGTAGATTTCTTGTTTCATCTTGTTGAAACTCTAGTTCGGTTTTTTAACAAGTATGCCTATGTCCAGGTATAGACATTAAACTCATCATCTCCTTCTTACGAGGAATGGATTAAAATTTTGAGTTGATATTTCAGATTGCAGTGCATGGTAAAGGATTCAACAGTTCAGCAAGAGACGCGTGGGAACTGTTTCAGTCGACAGGCGTGGAGGCGCTTGTAGCGTACGACTGTTCAGGTGCGGTGCTTCTGATGGGAACCATCTTTGGAGGACTCATCACAGGCTCTTGTATTGGTATATGGGCTTGGATCAAATACAGTGACAGGGTTATAATGGTCGCGTCTACTGCTATGTTGATGGGAATGGTCCTTGTAAGTTTTCCTCGCGCACTCTTCCTAGAATTTAACAAGAACTCGGATATGTTGAATCTGTGTTCAAATGTGGTTTTTCAGGTTGGTTTAGGAATGGTGGTGGTTGAGAGCGCGGTGACATCGATATACATATGCTTTGCCGAAGATCCCTTGTTGATTCAAAGATGGGATGCTGATTTTTACAATGAAATGTCCGAGGTGCTTCACCGGCGGCTCCAACATCGTAGCGCTCGAGTCCGTGAAGTTTTAACGAGCGCTTGATCAGACCCCATGTTTGGTCGGGAGTTTAGGATATGTAACTGTAGTATATCAAGCTAGTAGAAGGTGTTCAACGCGGGCTAACCCGTCTGGCTATAACTAGTTTGTTATATCATGAATATGTTGTTGACGATATGTTTGATCAAAAATGTATGAAATTCAGTGTTTCGATTTTTATCTATAGTATAAAAAGATGAAAGTATAACAAAGGGGAATATAATGTTGTTACTAATATATATATAAATGGAGTTCATAGCAAACAATCAAAATAGTAGCAGAGAATAGGAATAGTAAAAAACTTAATGATAAAACACATGAAAAGAATAAATTCAGGATTAAAGATTATATATGTCACTATTGCCTTTGAAAAAGTTTTCAGGATTGCGTGGCTGCGTTACCTTCAATGGAACGAAGAGCTTGGTTTGCGAAATAGCGAACATCGACATCAGGGTCCTCGCTCAAGTCCACTAGACACTGACGGATTGTTTTGTCCACTACCTACAACATTTTTCCAACACGGCCAAAAAACATTCAATTTCAAGAATCTCCGTTAAAGAGTTTTCGATATAACTGAGGAATGTTTTGATTCCGGTCTTACTGATTGGTCGACTATGGGGATGATGGACTGAAGAAGTTTGGCAACATTGAACTTGATGTTTGGAACTCTGTAAGAGATTAGATATGAGCAAAAACAACACATTAAAAATCTAACTAAGATATGTTCTTCAAGGAGTTTTTGGCCAATGCATCTATAGATCTTATATCTCTTACCTGTCTTTTGAAGCTTCAACCACCACAGGAAGAAACTTGGAGCATGTTATTTCTGATCCCATCACAGGAGCCATCAGAGATATTGCACGCAGAACCATCATCCTGTGTAGGTAGTGTGGATTCTTAACCATCTCCAATACCTGCTTACACGGATTTTTTTTAATGGGTCTATATATATATATATATATATATATATATGCAACTTTGGTGATTGCAAATAAACATCAGATAAGAACATAAGAAGTTGGGTCACAAACCTGAGGAACTAAGTGCTGCATAGCCCATTCAGGACCAAACTCTTCTGCGAGGCGCTTTAGGTTGTTTGCAGCAGCTTCACGGATAGAGTAGACCTGAAGGAGGAGAACAAGGTCAATATACAGAATCACAATGAAATGACAGATTACGCCAATATACAGAAATGACAGGTTTTAAGGTAAACCTTGTCTTGCAGCCATTGCATGCAAAGGGCTCCGAGTTTGTCATCGAAAAACCCTATACCTAACTGGCTAGCCAACAGAGGAACATACTCTATTATCGCAAGCCGGACTCTCCAGTGCCTATCCTCAGCAAGCTCTACAATCGCAGGCAATAAGGATTGCGATAGCAAATCAATTCCAATAACCTTCAGTAAAAATCCACCAGTTAAGTAAGGAAGCAATGAAAGTAACTACATTTAAAGCACACAAGAGAGACACAACAAACCTGGTTAACTTGATCTAGCTTGCTTATGATGTTGAGACGTACATCAGGAAATTCATCTTTCAAAAGAGAAAGAAATATTGGTAGCAGATGCTCAATGGTTGAATCCTGTATTGAAGTTTTACTATGTTAATAATTTATTGACATTTGGAGCTATATCACCGAGCCATAACCCATGGTGTGGCTGATCTTCTGTTCATACCTTTCCAAGTATAGGAGCCATTCCCATTATTACGGAAGCAAGAGCAGAGCGGACATGTTGAGAAGAATCAGATGATAATTCCTGCCACATGAGTTGGAATCAGAACAATATTAGGAGATATAAGGGACATCAAACAATCGTTACATGAAATTTGATAGAAACGTGAAATAGGAATGTACCTTCACACAAGGAAGGATGTGCTCAATCACAAGCTCTGGATTCAAAAGCAGACAGAACTTGGTAACTTTTCCCGATGCTGCTATTCGCACCTCAGCCTCATTGTCACGTAGCAATCTCACATATGCTGGAACCAAATCCGTCCTACAGATATTACAACATAAACTTCGTGTCAGTATAATAAGATACATGGACAAACATAGAGCTAGCACCCTTGGCTCTAATACGTATCGAAAATAATATAAAAAATTTCCAATAACAACTCTTAAATGTATATGTGCTTGATGTTCACAAAGTTTTTCTACAAGAAAGAAAACTACCAAGGATGACATAAAAACAGAGTCACGAGGCAAATACCTTGTGCAATCAGAACCCACTGCTTCACAAAGTTCATATAGTTGATTTGCAACCATGTAACGCACCCTCCAAGATTTGTCCTGCTCTCAGTAAATCATATAGCAAAGAAAACAATCAGGACTGCAAACTCTTACCCATAAAGTAATGAAAATGGAATAACATAGATTTGCATATATGATTAAAAGCAATAACTAATCGTAAAAGGCATGAATGCAAAAGAAAAGCTCAGTTCACCTGAGAGAAATTAACAATAACAGGTAAAATGCGTGCAACACAATCCTGAGGTTCCAACAACTTTCCAAGAGCTGCACAGCCTTCGACAGCCAACAGTCTAACAGAATCTTGGTCTGAAATGAAGTATAATTTTCTTTTACAATGTTAGCATGGACAAGAAACAAACATTACTAAAGAAATCATAGCCACTATAAAAGGATGCTGCTTAGTTTGAAATGTGAAATATTTAGCATGCTCTAGGGATCTATGCAACACGTTCTTAAAATAATGAGCATGAGAATTAAGATATAGATACTTTCAAGCACATAAGTACCATCTTTAGTTAGATCATCGAACATAGTCATAATCTCAGAGTTCAAATAGGTTGACTCCACAGTTGTAGCAAATTTCCCCAGGTTAGATGCAGCAGCTCTTCGCACCATTGGCATATCATCTTTACACAAATGGCCATAAGTAGACCGTAACTCTGTCTTCAGGACATCCGTACAGCCCTGATATGCGACATGAAATAAACCACATGCGGAAACTCTAGCCGCAAACCATTCACCAGCTGCTAATCTCTACAAGATTAAAAAAACAGACAGAAAATTAAGCCTTGTGATGAAAGGGGCTAAATGTCTTTCTTGTCTCATTATTATCAAACCTTGACAAGAGGGACAAAGGATTCGACAAGGTCACTTTCTCTCATCTGAGAACCAATCTTGCAAAGCGATTCCACAGCTTTCTCTCTAACGCAAGTCTCTTCGACAGTGCAGAGAGATTCCAAAGGAGTAAGAAGAGCATGGGCGTGCTCGATTCCTCCGACAAAAGGGATAAAAACACCCAATTCCTCAGCCATCGCAAGAAGCACCTCGTCGTCATCGTCACTGTTCTCGCTTAAAAAGGGTATCAGCTCCTTCCTCGTGCGCTCCTCTCCAAGTGCACGAGCTATCGTAGATAGCCGGCGGATCGAGTTCAGACGAAGCTGTATATCATCGTTCTTAAGCTCGTCTATGAGCAAAGCAATTGGATATAAAGGTTCATCTACCATAGCCATATCAATCAAGTCACTGCAATGAAAAAAAAAGAACAAACACTCAAATATTGTAAAGTAGCTAATTACTACTAAGAGATCAACGAACAGAGAAGAAGGCTAAAGATAAAGACAGAGAAATTTCAAATGATTTAAAAAAAAATAGAAATAAATTGAGATAATATCATATCACAGATCCGTTGAAAAACTATGCCCACTCGAGTGTTATCCATCACACACATCGATTTTTTCTCTGATTCCACAAAAAAATGAAGACAATAACGCAGATTCCGAGAGAAATCGGGGAAGAGAAAGATAAAAAAAGCGAGAAACTCGAGACGCGTCTCAGATTCACCCAGCTTGATGTGGATTCAAAGAGAATGTGAATCTGACAACGAAGCCGTGAAGACGAGATCTAATGATGCGTATGAAGAAAGTGGTCTTACCGATCTAGGCGTCTTATAGAGAGAACTGCTTCAGATTCCGATGAGCAAGAAGAGAAGGAGAGGAAGATGAATCGCGAGCGAGAAAAAAATGTTCTGCGTTTTGATTTTTCACGAAGGATTAAAAGTAGTAAAGACTAAAGACTAAAGGAGAGTCGATATTAAATTAAAAAGAAAAAAATAGAAAGGCCACTGGGCCATATATGTAGCTTAATGGGCCTTTTCTTCATTCATCAGACCCATTAAAATTAGACATACACTATGTAGCTTATTGAACCGATTATGTTCCGGTTCAACTTTTCCGGTTTGGTCAAAAAAGGAACCATATAAAATCCAGTTTGATGCAATCTTGTCTTTTCTATTTCAATCTCTTTGTTTTTAGAAAACACGAATCCACTTTGGAATCATAGTTAAATTTTGTTTTGACCTTCAGATTTGATTAAATTGGTTTGGTTTGGGGCCAAATCAGATGGAAAATGAACTGTAACTGGTTCTGCTAATCCCTGGAGCTGAAACAGCTGCTGAGTCTTGTCCACAATCCAGCTTTATCTACTATGTTCTGTGTCTCACTAACTGGTTCTTTGAACTCGGCTTTGGTGCTTAGCTCCTCGAACGCGTTGACAACGTTCTGTAGCCTGGCAACAAACTCTATCAGAAGCGAAGCGAATGTGGCTAAGGACAAGGAGCTCGCGCTTTCGTATACTTTGGATTCTATCTCATTGATCATAGAGCCGCCTATGAAGGAGACGCTTGGCCATTGTTCGCGGTTCTTAAGCAACATACTCTCTGTTGAAACCCATAGACGGGAATCATTACCATTGTGTGGACTCTGATAATGGTTATTACTAGTGTCCCAAATTTGGCTTAGTGATTGAATCACTTTGGTCTCGTCGTCTTTGGCTTCGTGATAGTTTTGTTCTGCTTCTTCTGCGTCGGCTTTCTCTTTCATAGAAGCCCAGCTTTCTGAGTTGACAAGAAGGAAGGAGTTAGTGTCTATCTTCATTTGGAGTTCCTCCGCTGCTTGTTGAACTTCTTTGAGAATGTTTACTGGGCTTAGTTTCTCCATTTTTTCCACTTTTTCTCCGAAAAGCCTCAATACTTTGGCTCCTTCGTTTCCGACTCTTTGTAGTTCCTGACGGAAAGCCTGTCTCTTTTCAGGAGCCGCCTGCCAAATCATACACACCCATTGGTATCACTAAGTTCAATAGGGTATCCAATCAAAATATTTGTCTGCCAATCCCTCTATACTAGGCGAGTGAAGGAGTTACGAGAGTGTCAATTGCTTATTGTGTGTAAAACACTCTCTCTTTAAAATCTACAGACAACAACTCACTAGTAACGGCAGATTCTAAAACAAGAGATCACACTCTGCAGCAATATGGCTCATTTATATCGCCGCATTTGCAAAAGGTATAGCCACAAAGTATAGTCAATCTTGAAAAGTAGCCTAGTAGCATTTCTGGCATAATCTCTAACAATCATTTATAGAGCCTTATTTGCAATAGGTACAGACACAAACATCTAGACTTACAGTTTTATGCCATAGATAGAGAATTGATGTGACAGGAATATGGTAAGTTACCTGAATTTCCGAAAGAATGCAGCCATGCATTGCCATGACCATGAAAGCGCAATGCCTTACAGCACCACTAAGTTTGACATAGTTTGCCCACGGATGATGGAAAGTCCTGTAAGGTCCATGTGGAGGCTCCCATACTGCAAAATCAAGCTGCAAAACAGGAACACTTTTCTTATCATCGAAGTTCTTGAAGTTATCAAGTGATACTCATCAAAACTACCCTACGGAATATCACACCAGAGAATCTTCTTGGCTCGTCGATTGGACTACTGATCTGTATCCACTGTACAACGGGTCATCCGAAGCTTGATACGTGAGAATCTTCGAAGGCACCCTCTCGTACTCAACACATTGCAAATACCCATTAACACATCCTGTTAAGGAAAGTACAATCAAAACCAGCCAAAACCCAAAACAACACAAGTGACACAGCCATGTTATGCATCTCTCTACCTTCAAGGGAATTAGCCACACTCTTGAAATTCTTAACCACTAGTTTATGGAGGTCTTCTCCCGCCCAAATCGGGAGTATAAATATATTCACACCCAAACATATACTCGCACCAACCAAGATAAGCAAGAACCTGTAATAAGCAGTGCTGAAAAAATCCCTTGTGTTGTTTCCCGACACAAGAACGATGCAGTATGTCAACAGAAACACCCTGAACGCATATTCATACGACTTCATCGCCGGGTAGAGTTTCAAATAACTTGCACAAAAACCTAATAGTGCAAACAAAAAATGGATTCATCAATCAAATTTTACAACAATTGTTTGAGAGAGATTTGTTAAGTAGTTGTAATAACCTGCAATGAAAATACTGACGATAATGATTTCTTCCTCAAAGTCTCCAGCTAAGACAGATGCGAAGAAACAGAGTCCTAAAGCTCTAAGCTTTCAGGCTAGTAACACCACAAACCAAGTCTTAGAAAGAAGAAAAGTTAAAGTCTGAATCTTAGGCTACTATTAACCACTAATCCTTTAGAAAGATTGAAGCTTTGAGCTTGAAAAGAAAAAAACAGAGCACACACACACGTTTATCGAGTTCACGCCCGTTAACTAGGGTCGCTACGTCTCGCCGGGATCCTCCTCCCGGAATCCACTAAATCACAGAGTATTACAGAGAATCAAACACACTCAAGCCCCTTACAAAGCTCTCTCTTAGTGTTTCTCTCAAACCCTATTTCCCCAAGAACAAAACAATGCTTACACTCTGTTTTTGCTCTCTCTCCTTTCTGTTACATATCTATCTCCCTTTAAGACACCTTATATACACAAGTATACATGACCTAGTACCCTTGAGTAATTTCCAGGAAGTTGCTTTCTTGTATTTTGGCATTTTCCCCTCTTACTCTCTGTAAACAACTTGTTCTTGATAGTACAAAGTGCTTTCTGCTTTGTCCCCTTTGTTGCTGAGACAAACGGCTACAACAGCTTGTGGTCCTGGTCATGACATCATCTTGTGTCTTTGCTTTCTTCCCACGCTTAATTTCCTTAATGTCTTGTTCTTGGTCCTGGTCATGACATCATCTTGTGTCTTTGCTTTCTTCCCACGCTTAATTTCCTTAATGTCTTGAAGATGACTTAAATGGTTTTTCTATAAAAGTTTTTCCTAATTAATAGTATAAATATATACAATTCACTTATATTTATTTTAATTTGTTTTTTTAAATATTTATTGTGACCATATGAATTTTAAGATGTTTCTGGTTTTTTTGTTTTTTTGTTTATACCGTATGTAAGATGTATTTATGATTAGTTTTAATAACTATTTAATATTGATATATGTATCTATATATATATAGATATTTTATAAATGTTAAAAATTACATTAAATATTTCTTTTTCGCATTTTATTAATATTAATGAGTTTTATCAAATATATTTCAGTGATGTTGTTTATATTTTTTTGGGGTTTTATTTGAATTTTATTAGTATTAAATGATTGTATTAATGTTGTAAAAAAATAGTTGTGTAAGAAAAATTCATCATTATTAGAAAAGCTAATAAAAAAGAGAGTAAAGAATATTTTGACGAGTTTTGGTCAAGGGCCCTGAAGATGACTTGAAGGGTTTTTCTATAAAAATTATTCCCAATTAATAGTATAAATATACACAATTCACTTAAATTTATTTTAATCTGCTTTTTAAAATATTGATTGTTACCATATGAATTTTTATATGTTTCTAGTTTTCTTGTTTTTTTGTTTATACTGTTTGTAAGATTTATTTATGATTATTTTTAATAGCTATTTAAAATTGATATATGTATCTATATATATATATATAGATATTTTATAAATGTTAAAAATTATATTAAATATTTCTTTTCGGATTTTATTAATGTGAATGAGTTTTATGAAAAATATTTCAGTGATGTTGTTTATATTTTTAGAGGTTTTATTTGAATTTTATTAGTATTAAATGGGTGTATTAATGTTGTCAAAAAAATAGTTGTGTAAGAAAAATCCATCATTATTAGAAAAGCTAATAAAAAAGAGAGTAGAGAATACTTTGACAGAGTTTTGGTCAAGAACCCTGAAATTAAAGATGATTTGAAGGGTTTCTCTAAAAAAATTCTTCTCAATTAATAGTATATATATACACAATTCACTTATATTTATTTTAATTTGTTTTTTTAAATATTGATTGTGATCATATGAATTATAAGATGTTTATAGTTTTCTTGTTTTTTTGTTTATATCGTTCGTAAGATTTATTTATTATTAGTTTTAATAGCTATTTAAAATTGATATACGTATATATAAATATTTTATAAAATATTTTTTTCAGATTTTATTAATGTTAATGGGTTTTATCAAAAATATTTTAGTGATGTTGTTTATATTTTTTAGGATTTTATTTGAATTTTATTAATATTAAATGGTTGTATCAATGTTTTCATAATATAATTTTATTAATGGTTGTATTAATATTAAATGGTTCTATTTGAATTTTTATAATATTAAATGGTTGTATTAATGTTATATTATATAATATAATTTTTTAAAATTTTATTTTTTTAAAGATGATGATGTGGCTTCTTGTGGGAGAAGCAAAAAACTCCCTCATTATATAATAGATTTTATTTGTATATATAAATATATTATTGAAGAAAAAAAACAGTTGACATTGGATAAAATATAAAGTAAACAATTAATTACATGCATACTTAATTTGAAATTGCATGCATCATGCTTTTTTGCGGTATCGTATATACTCCATCGTTTTCATATTATACAACGTTTAAGGTTTTTATACAGATTACGAAATCATTTAATTTTTTATTTTTTGTGTAAAATTATCGTTTAATTACTTACCTAAACATGATTTGACCAATAGAAACACATCATTCAATTAATTATACGTTGAAAAATGGAAATATCAACTAATTTAAAACAAAAAAAATTATTTAAAACATCAATTATCATGAAACTGAGGGAGTACATTACTATATATACACTGACCATAACAATATTTGCTATTGTTCTGTGAGGAGAAAGCGTGAATATCACGGGTTAAGTGGATTCTATGACAATAGATGCAATGATATACTAAAGTATGGTTTGGTCACGCGCATGATTTTGCATGTCCCTTCTTTTGTTATATGTTGCATGTTCTTTACTATAATAAACAATTTGTATTAACTAGTGCTGATCATTTCTACCACGTTTTCATTTGTGTTCCAAGTAAAGTAAAAATATTTATCAAACTAATGGTTTCATAATGCTAAACACCTAAAATGGAAGAAAAAGTCAATACTAGTATATGTAGTAAAGGTGTTTCCGGCGAAAAATCCTATAAGACTCTTTTAACTAGCCTTTGATTATTATTTTTGAGAAATTCACAAAATTACACCCTTTCAACCATCTCTTCACAAAACTACTCCTAATTCAATATTTTCACAAATTTACACCCTTTCAAAATTTTAAAAGTTTGATTTACCTTTAAAAAATTATCAAAATTAAAATATTTTCATTTGGGTTCGCTAACTAGTGTTTAGGGTATAGTATTAAGGGGGTAGGATTGTGTGGGTAGGGTTTATTTGGATTTAATTTTGAGTGTTTAGGTGTAGTTTTGTGAAATATTTTTGAAATGGTGTACTTTTGTGAAATGTAAATCAAATGATGTAGTTTTTTTGTCACAATTTGGCTTTGATTTGTTTTGGCTTCTTTAAACAAAAAATCTATCAAATATAGGAATTTTATGTTTTATCATATTTTACAAGGGACCAATAAGTGTTAGTACTCTAACTTTTTTACATAATTTTTAGAGAAATTCACAAAACTACACCCTTTCAACCCTCCTTTCACAAAACTACACCTAATTCAATATTTTCACAAGTTTACACCCTTTTAAAATTTTAAAAGCTTGATTTACCTTTTTAAAAATTACCAAAATTAAAATCTTTTCATTTGGGTTCGCTAATTAGTGTTTAGGGTATAATATTAAAGGGTAAGATTATTTGGGTAGGGTTTATTTGTATTTAATTTTGAGTGTTTAAATGTAGTTTTGTAAAGTATTTTGGAAATGGTGTGGTTTTGTGAAATGTAATTCAAATGGTGTAGTTTTATAATTCTCCCTAATTTATATAGTTGTGTTCCTAGAATATTGTGTCAATTTTATAAGAAAAGAGTACTAGTAAATTCACAATATTTTATTTACATGTTGGGTTTTATTTTGTTAAATGTCTATATTTTGTGATATTTTTATACAATTTTGATTGAATAGTTTTAAGAAAAAAATAATCAACATAAAAAAATGTAAAGGAAATATAATCTGAAAAAGGATAAATATCCCATAATATTTTCTTCCGAATCTGTTGTAACTTTTTTGTTTGAAATTTTGAATGGTTCTAATCTAAAGGATAAACACAAAAAAGATTAGTTTCTCCTTTTGACCAGCAGTAATAAAAAGTAAAAAAAATAATAATAATAATTACAACAGCGACAAAATCGCAAATGTAATAACAGAATATAAATATAATGAAATAGCTTTATTATCCCAAGACAAAAGGAAGAAAATTTCTTCAAAGTAAAGCTCACACACAGTGAACCACACAGGTAGGTGAATCATTTTTTCCCCTTCTTCTCTCCACAACGATTTTCTCAAAGAAATTATTCTTTAATTAAAATCAAATCTTGCTTAATGATCTGACCTTTCTTTGAATCCGAGTTAAATTTCAAGAACCCTTTTGAGATCTCCTTTAGGGTTTTAGGTTTTACTTTGTAATTTATTTGATCTGCGATCGTTTTGTTCACTTACCTTTTCTGGGTTTTGTTTCTTTTGAAGAACAGAATCAAGTCCAAGGAGAAAAGAACACAAGAGGGCGTTTTTGTAACGCGGATTTTATGTCGGCTTCGTTTGAATCTTCTGTGATCTTCTTGTCTTATACCTTTGCGATCCAATCTTCTCCTACCTTTTTGTTCTTCTCTCTTCTCTTCTGCTTCAAACAAAGGCTTATCCTTCAAGTCCCATCCATTTTCATGGGCTTATTACCTAAAAGGTATGTCCTTTCTCTTTAGTTTCTTGTATGTTTATGCATAAATGATCTTTATTTGTTTTCTTCTGTGTTATGATTTTGTTGCAGGACTTGTTCTGGTGTTGAAGTATTTGGGGGTTTTCACGAAAAGCAAAAGCTACCCTTTTTCATAGCTCGCTGATACCACAAAAAGCTTTGAGATTTCTTACAAAACCACAGTGTTGAACAGAGATTTCAAGTGGGTTTTGTTGTTTTTTGCTTGTTGTTTTTTTAAGTGTGTGGAATCAGAATATGAAGAAGTCTTGTATGAGACTAGAGAGAGGCACTTTGTTGAGAAAAGTCCGTATTATTGTCGATGACCCTTATGCTACTGATGATTCCTCTAGCGACGAATGGCTCGACTTACCTAAGGCTCCAAAGGTAAAGCGAATAGTCCACGAGATCAATCTCTACTCTCAAGTCTCCGAGAGCTCTCAGGATCGTCGTGGTGATGGTGCCGAAAGCTGTAGAAGGAAAGCTGCTAGTAGGCAGTGTAAGAACCCTGTTGGAGTTAGGCAGAGGCCATCAGGCAAATGGGCCGCTGAGATTAAGAACCCATTCACTAAAACCAAGAAATGGTTGGGTACTTTCGAAACTATCGAAGAAGCTGAGAAGGCTTATACAGATAAGAAAGACGAGTTTGATGCATTAGCAGCATCCACTTCGTGTTCTACTACTTTTGCCTCATCTGTTGTTTCGACGAATAGCACGTGCACGCGTTCTTCTCCTTGTGTTAATGGTTATGATTTGATTAAAGAAGAGATGTCTACGAGCAAAGATGTTGATGGTTCTGGTGATTCAGCCAAGGAAGTGTTGCGCAGTTTCGACTTTTCTGATCTGCAGATCCCTGATCTGAGCTACTTAACCGCAGAAGACGAGTCTGTGGTTTGCGGTGCAGAGCTAGACTTTGATGGTTTCCTTGTGGATGAAGACTGTGACCATCTCCTAGATGATTTCTCTTTGCTTGATAACGATATTCGCATGGACGGGTTTGAAAACAGCGTCCCAAGCGAGCTGCCTGACTGCGATTTCGCAGATGAGGAACTTGTGTTTGATGATTTGAAGTCTGCCTTTGCTGATCAACTAGCATCGCCTCTTAATATCGCTTGCCCCTGAGGGTATTTTCAGGTAATTATTGGTGTTCCAATAAGTAGTCTTTTTTATAGCAAGACAAAGAAGACAATGTAGAAAGTATGAATCTTTAATGTATTTCTTTATGTGATGTTTTGCTTTGTTGAGTGTTGATTTGTGACCTTGTTTGAGTGAGCAAATTCAAATGGGGACTCACTTGCAAAGTAGCATTCTCCACTACTCTTTGTCTTAAAGAGTTCTTTGTACGGACAGGGGACATGTGTCAAGCACGTGACAATTATCAAACATATTGATTTTCATTTTTTCGATTTTTAAAAGAGTTTTCCTTTTTTTTATTACAAAAGATTTTAGAAAACTTTTTGAATCTTGTATTCCTTTTCTTTATTTGATCTGATTTGTTTAGTTAGTTACTTGATTCATCAATTGCTTGTTGAATCTCATTGTGTGATATGTTCTTGAACTTGTTAAGCTTATTTGAAACTTTGTTGATCACGCATTGAGCTTGCTTGCTATCATAACTTGTATATCATTGTCCTATTGTTGCTCTAGTTACAATGTAACGTCACTATATTTTTCTACCCTAATTTATTTATGTTTTTGATTATCTTTGCAAATTACAATTTTAAATCCACTACAAAAACAAACAAAATAATTCATAATATAGTTTAAAATGTTTTTAGCGAAAATTTTGGTAACAATGATCATTCCAATTTTCATTTTCACTAATTCTAAAAATACGTAAAGATTTAGTTTGTAAAGATTTAGTATAATAAGCCTAAAAATGCCTAAAGATTTAGTTTGTATGGTTTTATTACATGAGTTCTTTAGAGTTATCCAATTTTTTGACCTAGGCCTAAACATGTATTTAAACCATGCAATGTGGAACCAACTCCAGCGACTCTCACTAACGATGGTTTTACTAAACATAAATAAAGTAGTAATGTGAATCATAAACCGTCTTACTACAAAATTTCAGTCTAAATTGATTACTAATAAACATTTTAAAATTCTTAAAATTAACTATCAACAAAAACTGAACTCTACAATTTCATAAGGAAATCATATGGGCTTTGAGGGATTTAATTATGGCCTTATAGGGCTTCTATTATTAGATTCTGTAAAGGACAAAAAATTGAAATTACATAGGTTGAAACGGTTTACTTCATAATATTTTTCAAAAAATTGCTGACGAAATTTAATAAAAATGAAAGGGAAAATGGTGGAGAAAAATAGGTTAAAAGGACAAACTGAATTATTACATGTTGACAAAAAAATGATTAAAATAAAAAGTATTAATATGCAATGGTGCTCCCAAAAAAAAAAATTATTCAGTATATTTATATGATATAAAACTTATAAATAATCTCCGAAACAAACAAAAGCAAATTGAGAAACATTTACTACACACAAATAAAATAACATAAATAACCGAAAACCACAAAAAAGTCTCCAAAATAAAAATAGAGAAAAATACGGAAAGCGTCAAGAAAGGGACCCACACAAAAAATCCATAGGATAAAGAAGCTGACCAATTAAAACACAACTGCAAAGATAATCTTCGAAACTCGACCAATAAGAATCCAGATAAGACCTCTAGTGGGTCCCAATACGACAAACACATAAACATCCAAAAAGTGCATTAAAAAAATTTTATTACTTAAAACTCCACTGACAAAAGGTAACGCACTTCATGCGGGACATATCCTCTTTACTCTCAAAAACTCTCATTGCACAATAATTCTCTACTTGGAATCTAAATCTTAACTTTTTATTTTTCTCAAAGTTCAATAATTCGAAGACAATATTCAATTATTGAAAATTAATCACACAAAAAGATGAAAAACTTGGCTAATGTTGTTGGAGCCAAGACGGCTAGGGCATGCGACAGCTGCGTCAAGCGGCGAGCACGGTGGTACTGCGCCGCGGACGACGCGTTTCTTTGTCAGTCTTGCGACGTTTTGGTCCACTCAGCGAACCCTCTCGCTCGCCGTCACGAGAGGGTTCGTTTAAAGTCATCAGCAAGTAGTCCATCCGCCACAAAGCCACCTTCTCCTCCTCCTCCTCCGCATGAATCCGCCACGTGGCATCACGGGTTCACTCGTAAACCTAGGACGCCACGTGGCTCTAACAAGAAGAGCCAAGACCCTTGTATGTTCCATGACCTTGTCCCGGAGATTAATAATAGTTTGGAAGATCATATCATAGATGGCTATGAGATGCATGAAGAGCAATTGATTTGTCAAGTACCGGTTCTTGATCCAATGGTGGCTCAAGAGTTTTTAAACGACGTCGTTGTTGAGCCGAAGATTGAGTTTCCTTTGATGAGATCACGTGGTGTAGTAATGATGGATGATGATCAAGAAGATAACGAAGAGATAAGTTGTCTTAATGGTTTTTTCCCGACGGATATGGAGCTCGAAGAGTTCGCTGCTGACGTGGAGACACTACTAGGTCACGGGCTAGACACCGATTCGTCGAAGCTAGGGTTATTATCTAATTCAGAAATGTTTAAAATCGAAAAAGACTATATAGATGATGATGAAGAAGAAGAAAGAAAAGAGATTAACAAGGAAGTGTTTGATGATGATAGAAAAGATGTTGATGGAACGGTGCCGTTTGGGATAAGCTTTGATTACGAGTTATGGCCACACAAGGCATGCAAGGAGTTAGAGGTAATAAAGAATGTTGAAATTAGTAGTAGTAGAAGTGGTGGTGGATGTATTAAGGTGAAGGAAGAAGAGCAAAAGAATGTTTTGAAGCTTAGATTAAACTACGACTCAGTGATATCAACTTGGGGAGGCCAAAGTCCACCGTGGCTATCCGGAGAGCCACCAAAACTAGACGTAGACATCAACACTTGGCCCGCCGATGTTCCCACGGTATATATAAGTTATATAAATATGTTAAAAAAACTAGATTGGTTCATATCTCTTATATATTATTTTATAAGTTATTTATCGTTATCGATGTGCGATATGCTAACAAGTTATAAATTGTGTGTGTTGTAGGGAGTAATAAATGGAGGAGAAATTAGTCATAAGAAGCAATACTTAAGTGGGTACATAACATCATCAAGTGGGTATGGAGATGGAGGAAGAGAAGCTAGGGTTTCAAGATATAAAGAGAAGAGAAGAACAAGATTGTTTTCGAAGAAGATAAGGTACGAGGTACGTAAACTCAATGCGGAGAAGAGACCTAGAATGAAAGGAAGATTCGTTAAAAGAACATCTCTTGATGTTTCTTCTTCAGTTTCACCATTGTGTGGCAATTACTGAATTATTCATGTTATATCTGATCATTTTACTTTTTTCAAACAAAAAAAAAGTTTTTTAAAGTTTTTGTGAACTTTTTTTTACTTTTGTAGTGAAGTTTTTTTGGGTACTTAAATTGTGCTCCATGGAGTTTGTATAATGTACATAGAAATAACATATCATGTGACTTTTCTTGTTTTATTTGGATATATATAGCAATATATCACTGATGTTTATATATATGTGTACTGTTTGTCTACTTAGCAATGATGTATATGCATGTGCATATTTGTTGCAAATTCATAACAAACAAGTCGTGCATTTTCCATTTTTAGAAAGAAAATTTAACATGGCCGGTTTAAGTTATCTTCATGTACAATCCTAATTACTAGAAATAAAAACAAGAACTCGTCACTTTAATTTCTTTATGAAAAACATGGGAATTATCCACCTATTTTAGAGGCTAGTCATATCATAACCGTTTTTAATTACATCATAATTTTCTTACAAACATTATATATATATATATATCATCAAAACATAACATATTAATAACATGAATTCGAACGATCAATCATCAAGACGAATCATCACATTCAATTAGCAATCATCAAGTAGCAACACATTAATAATTAATCATAACCATGTGACAGTTCATCATATTAATTCATCTGTTTACAAGTAATCAACCTACATACATATTCTAAATTTGACAACCAAATCTAGGCCTATATATCATACATCATATATAAGGCATAAAAGAAGAAAATGAGACAATGAATATTTGTGTATTTTTGAAAATGTAGTATTTTTGAATAATGAATGAAGTTATACATCATTGTCCCTACCAATGCTGTATAGCATTTTCTGTATAGTCCAATTCAATTTTGAATTGCTAGCTAAGATGATGAAATAGGCTATTAACTACCACACAACCGTATATATATATATATATATATATATATATATATATATAATGGACTAATTAATTAACTATCAAAGATTATGCAAAATATCAACATATATCATTATCAACAAAGCCATTATTGGTTTAAAAATCTGAGGTACACAAGGAATGTTACATTTTTGGTGGTGTAAAATGTTTTGGTAAGATAGAAAATTTCAAACAAGGTTTTGTTTGGAAGTGCTAAAATACGATATTATATAAAGTTAGCACGTAGAACAGATTAATACAGTATGGGTAAAACATTAAAAAAATAAGAAAAACAAAATTATTGTATTGTTGTTAATAAGTGACAAAAAAGTCCAAAGTCATAACAAGACAAGACACAAGTTAAAAGATGTAGAAGTCACATCGTAGAATGTTGTCGTGTAGCTAAGAGTTGAGTTCGCATGAAGGAAGTTACTTGGCACATTCAATCTTTCGATTTGCCGCTTCTCTTTTTTACAGTTCATAAACAATTAATGTATGTTTGTACGTTACAAAGAGTTAGTGTTAACATAATATTAGTTTTATTTTCGGGGGTTACTTGGCTGAAAAATTTATATAGAGACAAAAGATAAATTTGTCTGATATTTTGAGTCTAATGCTGAATGATTTGTGACTTAAAATTATTATTTTAGACATGAAAAGATTTATAATTTTTATTTTAAATCAGTGAACCTTAGAAATTTAAAATAAATAAAAATGACGGTTAAATGAGAGTATAAACCTAATAAATAAAATAATGATATTTTTAACTTTCTGTTCAAAAACACATATAAATATTGATCCTCAAATAATATTCAAAAAACATTTAACTTCCATACGTTAAATATTGACGATGACTATTAGATTATGACACGACACTCTTCCATAGACAAAACATTAATATAAGTGGTGTTAGTGAAAACAGAAACATGACAACAGTTATCTGTGTTGGTAAAAAATAGTATGAATAGCAAAAGTTTTTAATCAAAATACCAATGAATAGCAATCAGGAGAATCTTAAATCAAAACCACCAATTTAATTTGTGGTTTGAACAGAAATGAGACTGAAATATACATTCAATTTGTTTTCTTTTTTAATATAAAAAAAATTTACGTGTTTGGGTCCAAATTTTTTGTATAGCAGAAATATATAGAAAATTATTTCAATCATTCAAGAAGCAAAAAGTTGCGAATCTCGTCTTATTTGAACCAAATCAATAGATAGATTTTATACAAAAAAAAAAAATTGAAAGGGTATTTGGACCCATAAAATTAAATTGAACATTTGGAGTTTTGTAATAATTTAATTCAATACTAAGAGAGAGTGTGACCCATGGCTGTCTTTTTCGCCTGCAAAATTAAAAATGACATGTGTGTGGTCCTCTCTTTTCTTATAAAATATTTTTCGAGATTTAAAATAGATATTTTATTTCGATGAGGAAATTCCAAAAAAAAAAATTCCGTTTAATATGTAAATAAATAAATAAATAAATAAATTAGAAATTCACAAAACTACACAATTTCGATCATTTTTTCATAGAATTATACCTAATTCAATTTTTTCCTATTTTTACACCCTTTTCAAATTTTAAATAAATCAATTATGCTATAAAAAATTATCAAAATTAAAATATTTTCATTTGGATTCGCTAATTAGTGTTTAGGGTATAGTATTAAAGAGGTATGATTGGGTGGATATGCTTAATTTGGATTTAATTTTTAGAATTTAGGTGTAGTTTTGTGGAGAAAATTTTAAAAAGTGTAGTTTTGTGAAATGTAATTCATATGGTGTAGTATTGTAATTCTCCCTAAATAAATATTGTTTTAGGCAAATGAAAACAAGATTAATCTAACCATTCATCATAAGAAAAGAAGAGAAAATAGATTATACCCTTTGATAGAAAATAGAGAAATTCCTTAGAATACCATCAAAATAAGTTTTTGTTTTGAAAATACCATTACAAAGTTTTTTATAACAAAAATATCATTAAAATGTTTTTTATAACAATAATACCATCAAAAAGTAGTAGTTTACAAAAATACCACAAATAGAAAAAACGAGTTTTAACATTTTTATATTTTAAATTTTTTCATTTGGGTTCGCTATATAATGTTTAGGATATAATTTTGAAGGGGTAGGGTATAGTTTTTTGAAGGTTTTGGATGTAATTTTGAAAATTTAAGATTTGTGATATTTATGAGAAAAAAACTTTTTAATGTTATTTGTAAATTTTTCGAACATTTGTGCTAATTTTGTTAAAAAAACCTTTTTGTAGTGGTATTCATAAGAATCTTATATTATTAATACAGAAGACGGAAAGAGAAAATGAGAGTGAAAATCCTACGTGTCATCACGTGAGTAATTCTGACCCACATCATTAAAAGATTTATTGGAAATTCATAAAAACCCAAAACAAAAGCCCAAATTTATCACAAAAGTCTCTTAAACAAACATAATAAATGGATAATATATTTAGAAAATGTTGAAACCCCTAAAATATAAAAAAATATAATATTAAAAATCCAGAAAAAACAAAATTTATAATTAAAAATAGATTTCCCTAATATTTATATGTTATATTTTATCACATTATGTTTAAAATAATGATAAAACATATTGTTCATTTACAAATAACAAAATTATTTTGTAAAATTGTATTTAACACCAAAATTCATGTCAAATGACAAAATTTGAACACATAATTTACGACTCATCGGTTGAATCACCGGTTCCCAAAATTTGAGCAAAAAATTTTCGGATAAGTTTATACATGAAAGAGTGATTAAACATTCATAGAAAATATGTTTAAAATATTTAAAAAACCTACAAAATATGATTTTAAAAAGCCCATGAAAAACACAATTTTATAATTTTCCTGATGTTTGTATGTTATATTCTCGCACAAAACAATGATAAAACATATTGTTCATCTATAAATATCAATATTATTTTGTAAAATTGTATTAAGCATCAAAGTCCATGTCAAAAGGCAAAACTTGAACACAAAATTGACTTGAACCATCGGTTGACCCATCGGTTCCCGAAAGTTAAGTGGTTTTATATGAATTTTTAATAATCCGAGTTTTATGACAAATAGAGACCGGATTGACATATTTTTCATTGTTAAATGTGTCATATCATGGTTCCAAAACACTATGTAGTTATTGTTTTTCAATGATAAACTTCAAATTAAACTCCGCGTTTAACGCGAATCACATGACATCCAAATTCTTTTTATCTCATTTTATACTACACATTGTTTTTACCAATAAATATTTCTTCTTTTATTCCGTAAATTTTTATTCCGCGCTTGGCGCGGATAACTTCTAGTTGCCATAGAAAATATATATTCCTAATCCCATAATGGTTTCCTTAAGTGGGCCTAACAAAAACATAATTTCTTGAACCAGCAAACATAGAATGGCTCGAAAAAATGAAATTGAAGTAAATTTGGGTTTCAGCTTTTGACCCATAAATTACACCAAACCCACTTAGCTACTCAACGATCTCACTTCGGGCCTCTTCCTATTTTGTGTTTTATGCGGAAATGTAGCCATTTTTTTCATTAAAGCTTTTCTATTTTGTAAGCAATTTAAAAATAATATTTATTCACTGTATGAAATTAATGTTAGAGCGTAATGTTATGATAAAAAAACATAACCCATGGTGAAACTGTAATGGCGCAAAAGCTATAAAGCTAAATTTTAAACATTTTGGTACCCAAAAAAAGTAACTCAATATGTAAAATTCGTGAATTTACATATTCTTTAAGTTAAAGAGATAATAGAAAAGAAAATATAAATAAGCATGTTCTTAAGATTTTTTTTTTTTAATTTAGAACATATTCACAATTGTTTAAGAACATCACCAATATAATAAAATTAAAAATATTAATAAAATTCATAGATGAATGAGAACTCAACATTGGAGTTGCTCTAAACGGCATTGATGATGAACCCATAGGTGTCACTGTCCACCCACACGCATCGACCTAAAATATTGGCTACAAGCACCAGTCTCGTACCATTATTCGTTTTTTTTGTTTGTTTGTCGTCACGTCCCATGCATGCTTCATGTCTAATGCTTTTAATCATCGATATTTTGTTAAGACAACAAAATTTACGTAAGTTTAAATTAGGTCTTATGTAGTGAACAAAAAAGGGTAGCTAGGTCCTTTGTCACGACAACCGTTTAGTTTTATTAGCTGCCTTCCCTTATTTCTTTCTAATATATTTTAAAAATATTTTTATTAGATTTTTTTTTCTTCATTCAATTATTTATTCTCCTATTCTCTCTTTTGAATTTTACTAATTTATTACCCTAAGCCTTTAAAATATGTTTTCTAGTTGCAAACAAAAAACTTATATTTAGTTGATATAAAACTTAATGTTTCTAAGCTAGAAAAAACTTTTTAAGTTATAACAAAATAGGAGACATGAATATTAATGAACCTGATAATCAAATTAAAAATGTGATATTGTAGTATGGACCTTTACAAACCTAGAAAAAGACCCTGACGACAAAGACAAAACCTAGCTAGCTATAAACAAGAGAAAATACATAAATTTAATCTCATAAAGGTTTATGCAAATTAAAAACTTATCAATACTGAATTTATTTCACTTAATTACCGTATGTTCATATATATTATCATTTATGGTTGTGCTGCATATTATTATTATTAATTAGTATACTAGAGAGAAATTAGCAATACAGCAAAATGATCATGCTATGATTTTTATTTATTACAATAGCTTTCGTACGATCAATGTCAAAATAACATTTAAACCCCAAAATAGCAAAAATGGCCTCATATAAGAATTACACATAAACATTTCAAAATATGAAAGAAAAACAAAGAATTAATTAACATATATTTTAATACATAATGAACTTAAATTAATTATTAATTGTGGAGAGGATCTGGGGCACTAGGAATCTTTCTATAAGAATCTTCAAAAATAGTGTGATTTAGACCAAAAGATCTTCCTTTGAAATATCTTTGGATGAGTCGTTCTTGAACATCATCATCATCGATTTTCTTGTTCTTGGAACCAAGGGTATTTCTGTCTTTTACAAACTGGTTGACTTCTGACAGTTCCTTGACTTGTTGTCCTTCACGGAAAAGCAAGATCTGTAACAGAGAGATAAGTAAGAGAGCTATTGAAAAAGTCAACATAATATCTCTACAACAACCCATAGAAGAAGAAAGCTTATGAAGTAAAAAGAAAAAGAAGAAGAATGTGAAAAATATGTTTTCTTGATAAGACAAGAAAGTCAGTGATTGTTGTTATATTTTAGACATATCTATCTCTCACTAATCTCTCTCTCTTGTTTCTCTCTGTGTGTATTTTAATTTTGTGAAGCTTGAGAATTAATCTAAGGAGAAGAAGATGACGAGCATGTTGTGTCATTGACTCATTTTGTGTTATTATTTAAGTGAGTCTCTGTCACTGTCGTTATCTTTGTCTCTGTTTTGTTGTGTTCATATTTATAAAATTTAAATAAAATAGCTGTTACTTATAAAATAAATACTCATTGTCAAAAAAAATAAATAAATACTCAACGAAATACCTCTATACCATTTTTGTATAAATAACATTTTCTTAACCATTGTTTTGGTACATAACATACCAAAAAGAATTGAACCGTGGTCTTGTTTCTCTCTCTATATAGTTTATATTCTTATTAGTTATGTTTTTTTATTTACTGATTTGGGTTTTTTTTACTTTTTTTTATCACATGCATGATTTTTAGATATATTCTCTGATTATTCCTTGGTAGGTTAAAAATATGGTCCAAATTTAATGTTTTTTTAAAAATTAATTGAGTGGTCCAACTACAAATGTATGCAAAGAAAAGATGATAATCATGAGTTACATTCCCAAGATGGGATGCAATCTCTAATAATACCGTTGGAAATTAAATAGATGCAATTTATTAGAAAGAAAAAATTGATATATTACTAGCTACCCGACGAAGTTGTAATGAATAAAATGTATAATTACAGAGAAACATAACAAAAGAAAACAAAAAGAAGAAAAGTATAAAGCCTACATTTCAGTGTGTCGGTGGCCTATATTGTAATGTAAATTAACTATCTCATGCAGAAAGGAAACTATGTATTATATGTAAGTGTTACAAAAGAGTTTGAAATATAACAAGTTAGTATTGTGATACTTTTAGTGTTAAACTTCGTTGAAGTGTATTCAAATAAATGTTATGTATACTCTTCTTAACAAACAGGATATGTCTTGGCAAGAAGTCAAGGGTCACATGGGTATGTCTATTAATAATATGAAATTTATTTAAATCAGTATATAAATAGCGACTTGAGAATACGAATGTAAAAAAATGGTCTAGTGATATAGATAACAAAATGTATAAATAATTAAGTTTTGATTTAAAAACTGAGATATGTTTTGAGTATACAATTTATTCTTTTTTTTTTAACAATATACAATTTATTCAATAGGTCCATATTTGTGAATAAATTGATACAAAAATCAGGTAACCAAAAATTTAGTTCGGTTATTATAGTTTTATTTTCTTAACCGGAACACCTAAAACACTAAACCAAGAAAAAGGCCAAAACCAACTTCTATAAAAAATACCCTTTACCAAATCTAAAAATGGTATAAAGTTTTTTTTTATAAAAAAACAAGATCTAAATCTTAAATATGAGACCATACACCAAAAAAGAAAAAAAAGATTACAATATGGTCGATACTTAATAATCTAATAGCCAAAACCATTTTTGAAAAAAAACCTCCCTTAATTGCTTCAATCTTGTCTTACATTATCTAAAACTATAAGGAACATTAGTGGAAATATTCAAGTTCCAAAGATCATAATCCCACAAAACATCATCAAACAAAACTCCATAATTCTTCTCAACATACTCAATGTCCCAACACGAAGGTAACCAAACGGTGCTCCACGTCATCACTTCATCACTTCATCGACCACAACGTCACCATCCTTCATCCTCATGATCCCCCACAACTCCTCCTCTTCCTCCTTCACCGCCGCAGCCGCAGCCACCGTGGCTGCTTCGGCCAATGCATCCACCACCACCACAACCTCCATGTCCCTCTCCTCTTCTTTCTTCTCTTCCGTGTGATCAAATCTTGGCTTCTTTCTCTCCCTCTTCATGTGAATGATATCAATGCATGTGTGGGGAAAGAGAGAGATGTGATATATATAAAGGAGAGATGAGAAGAGGAGTGTGTATGGAGACATGGGTTTAGGACATGGAAGAGAGATGTGTTAGTGTTGCTTATTAGACACACACCATCTGTCTTTTTCTTTGTCCCTACGTGTCCTCCATTACTTTATTACTACAAATATCTTTGATGTGTAATAAAAAAAAACATGACATTTTCATATATTTTTTTGTTATGTGTAATAAAATAAGAAAAATGCCGCCTAGAGGAAATTGAAATATATATATCCTCGCACGTACGAATTGTTTTTAAAAGAAATTGGTTCGAATTAGACTTTTAGAAAAATGATATTGAAAAATAGTGGAAATCCCACTTGGGCAAGAAAATAGACCAAAGGTTCATTAGAAAGAGACAAAACTAAAATTACTAAATTTCAAATTAGGAAAAGACGAGTTGATATTTGTGTGTACTCCAAAGGGCAACTCCGTATGCAACAATGTGAATCACACTATTTTATTCTTTCTTCACTTTGTTCTTTCAATAAAAGTTTTCAAATAAGCACATGGCTTTTCACGATAAAGTAGTGCAAAAATCTATGCATAAAAAAGTTATTTATTAAATAGGATTTTTAACAAGTTTATATTACTAGAAGATCTCTAAAGGCAACAATTGTTTTTTCTTTTTTTTGGAAATCGAGTAACAAGTTTGTTTTACCTTTGAAGCCATTCATTTGTAATTTCATTAGAACATTTCTAAAATGATAATTTCTGAAACCGTGATTTCATATTTCACAAAACAAAATCAGCAAATAAAGTTCAATAAGTTAGACAAAAATACCGTGGTTGCATATATGATATATCTGAAAATCGATTTGTTTTTTTATATGAGTTCCAACATAAGACAATGTTAGAGACTCATAGCATACTCAAATGACATATCCACACCTATGCAATAAGCAAATACACTTTCTTTTATTCACAAATCATGAAGTTGGCAACTACAATTAACTTCGTGAAGAGGGCTTCCCTTCTGTTGTTACTGTGTGTGCAGCAGACCCATAAGAAACATTCACTAGCTGTGCTGCAGTACGAGCGGCCGCTGTTGCACGATCAGCGCTAGCCAGAGCAGCCCGAGCTATCTCCATTACATCGGTATGATCCAGTCTTGTCTCAGGACGCGCTTGAGAAGCTGTAGACAATTTAGGAGATGGCATGTTTTTGCTCGGTGGGTTTTGAGCTTGAAGCTTGTGGAGTCTTTGTCTGGTCTCTGCAGGCAGAACTTCACCTTCTCTAGATACCGAAGACTGTTGAGATTTCGACAGACTATCTTGGCGATTTATTTGCTTAGCTCCACCCTACAAACGTCATTTAAACTATCAGCTTCATCATAGGGATTTCATTTGGTTTCAAGTATTTCAAAAACAAATGCAAAAAACCAGTGAGGGGCACGAAAGAGAAGAAGCTAAACTGAACTAAACTTGGTCTTTGCATGCAATAACAGTAATGCGTGGGGAGATTATCAATTCATTGCTACGCAGACATTCTTTTGAGAACCTTTTTGCCTTTTTAAATATCTACTAAGACAAAGTAATGATCCATTGAAGCGTACAGAGTGTCATGTTACTTCCTGTCTAGGGGAAACCCTTTTTCTATTCTCATGACGCACACATAGCTAAATACGTGTCAAGGCACACATCCGGTTTAGGATACTAAACAATGTGGATGTCACAAACTAGTTTTAGAGAATGGTTACCAGTAGGTCTTCATGGCTCTTTGTGAACTCTGCTTCCGTAGCAGAAGAATCCCAGTTCAAATTGTACTCCTTAGCGATTTCCTTCAAAATCTTGAGCCTTACCTCTCCTGATGGACTAGCGGGAGAAAGCTTCTCGATGATCTGCCCACAAAAAAACAGTCAAACTAGTTAAAACAGTTCACTGAAAACTGCATTTTCTCTCTATGTAAGTATATAAAGAAGTATACTAACCGTGCGGTTGACACCAGAATCAGGGCGTAGCTCGGAAGAAACCATAATAAACTCTTTGCCATATTTCGTACCAAACAGATTCTTGATTTGAACAAGATCAGGCACTTCCGAGCATCTCGGAGCCGCAAAGATGATACTAGCGATCGCTTCTCGCAACTCTCTCGGACATTCCCTAATTCGATTCAAACCCAAATCAGACACACACACACATACAAAGAGAGAACACATAAAGGCACACATCTAATCCATTATCATAGGGCAAAATTCAAAAGACTAACTTTTGACTCTCGAGGATAGGAACACGAGCAAGAACAAACTCACAGAAAAGCTCCAATATCTCATAAGCAGCCCATAGATTCATTTCTCTGATAACATGCTCTACCTAACATTTCATAACAAGAACATATCTTTATGTAAGAGAAGTAATAAAGATATAACAATCAAAGGGGAAAAAAGGAAAGGGACCCTGATTCGAGCGATGGGTTCTTGACCAGCTTGTAAGAACTGTGCAATCTCCTTCTTCATGTGCTTAAGCTGCATATCTCTCTTGTTCTGTAGCAATTTCATACGAGCAATCGCTAAGTTCAATGACGTCTTGCTGCACAAACAAAAAAACAAGTAAATCTGATGTTAATTCATCGAAGAAGAAGAAGGAGGAAGAAGGAGAAACCATTTCGCGCCAAAGATTCCACGGTTAAAGAGCTGATTAAGCAGCGACATCAGATCGGAGCGGAGCAGATCGTATCGGAGCGGAGCAGATCGTATCGGAGCGGAGCGGAGGAAACCACCGTCTAGGTGAATCGATCGCCGATTTTGAGTGAAATAGATTCTCTGTTACGCGGAACACGGTGGATATTGCAGATATAATGGCGCGTGAATCTCACCGGTGAGAACGAGAGTGGGGCTCGTGGTTAATCCGTAAATTGTTTTTACAATGTTATCGTACATTTTATGAATTAATTTACTGATTAGGTTACGGATTAATTCCAAATTCATATTTTAAATTTTTAACGGGTCGTTAAAAATCAATCACGAAAGACTATCGGTGTGAGACTAAATCAAGTTTAGTTTATTTATAACATATACGTTGTAATTTTTTCGACGGTCGAAAATATCAAATATAATTTATGAGATATAATCAAATCACATTTGTTAAATCAAAATTTACATAATAAAGAAATTGTATATTTTCGTCATTAAAACAAAATAATAAAAATTATAATATATGCATGTATATAAAACAAGAAATCACAAACATATAAGCCAAATTGATGTAATATATTTTTACTAAATAATTTTAAATATATAATTATTAAAACATCTTATTATACAAAAACTATAACAAATTAAAAACCCCGTGTAAGGGTCACGTCTAGTTTTATTCTTTAATTAATAAACTTAAATTTAACAAAGAAAGATTTGTACTAAAGGTTCTGTAGTTTGGAATATGCAAACGTGTTGTTTAGGTTATAGAAAGATACACGATATAAATAGTTATATTATTGGCATGACAGATTTGACTTCGATAATCAGATTTTAGTAAATATTCCAACATTATGAACTTGATATTCATGATTTGTTTCGAGTAATATTACTACATTTGTAATGCTTTGAATCATCACAAAGTGGAAAAAAAATCTAACCGAAGTTTAATTACGCATAATATACTAACGTAACATATATACCAAAAAGAGAAAAGGCAACAACTTGTGAGTTTATTGAAAGGAGCCTCCTTAATATTCAACATCCCATAATTGACTTTCGACCAATCATAGAACCGATAAGTGGTTACATCATTGATCATATTATATACTATTTCTATTGTATTTATAATCTCTCTTTCCTCTTTTATCACTTTTCTTATTCTAAATCGTATGCTAATTAGTTTCAAGATTAGTCGACGAGCTTTAAACATTTACACATACTTTGTTCCTTTTTTTCAATAATGATTTTCAACATATAACCACCTAGATTTCTTCATTAGTGAATCAAAAGTCTCGATAATTAACTCAAAACTCTAAAATTCATAAATGTGGAAAATGATAATCTAGTACTATCTATAATCCCATAACAATCAAATTAGTTCAACACATGAATATTGCAATAGCCCTCGTGTCCTCCTTATTATACATGGAACGTGTTGCATATACACTCTTGAATCTTTCTTTTAGTTTTTAAAAACTAAATTCTATATTTTGCAAGTTGCTCGCAATCTCTATCTTTATTAAATTCACGATCTTGTTTCAAGCGAGATATCATTATCAACTTTTTTAATATTAATTTTATGCATTATGCACTATACTACTATTGTACTAACAAAATATAACTAAGTAGTGGTGAGATAGTTTTCACTTGAACAAGATGGAATCCTCTTAATTGCAAAATTATTAAAGTCCAAGAGAATAATTAAAAATTAACAAAAAAGAGTGATTATTATGAAATATTGAATAGTAAAAAAAAGTCTAATCAAAAGACCTTGAAAGACAAAAACAAAAATCAAAGGTCTCTTAACTAAGTGTTTCAAACACTTCAATAATGGAAGACTCAAAGATTATGCAAAAAAAAAAACAATAAAAGATAAGCGTTATGTGGTCAAATATTGAAACATTGCATACCCATTATTATTTCAATTTTTTGAAAGTTTCCTCTTCCACAAGAGTCTCCGGTCAAAATCAAATCTCATATGTATTTTTAATTTGTTTTCCAATAAAGCAGCAAGATTCAACGACTATTGCACATAACACAAAAACTTCATCTTCATTTTCTCTTGTAATGAACCAAAACCTCTAAAAGTCCATAGAAGACTCTTCTACCTCTATAGCTTTGTCTGAATCTCCCCCCCAAAAAAAGTCAACTTTTCTGTCGCAATATCAATAAACAATAAAAGGAAGGACCATACCACATAAAAGAAAAGAGAATTATTATAACCCAATCTCTTCAAAAATGGAACCAAAGACTTGATATTTTTCAGATCTATAATCAAGAAAAACATCAAATGAAGAAAAAGAACATCTCTGCTTTGGTCTTCTTCTTTCTATTACCACTAGTAACAGAAGCTAGAATCAATAACCAGACAGATCATTGTCCCTCGTTCACATGTGGAGGCCTAGACTTCAACTTCCCTTTCTTCAACACAACCATGTCGTCTCGGTGCGGTCTGTTCAGGATGAACTGTAGCGATCACGAGAAGCCAGAGATACAGCTTGAGGATAAAGGGCAATGGTATAAAGTCAAGAGCGTCTCTCAAGCCAACACCATAACCATCACTGACCCAAGGCTTAACCAAAGCTTGAACACAGGATCTTGCAGTGACTTGTCAAGCTTCTCTCTTCCAGATTCTCCATGGCTTGAGTTAACCACTTTGTTCAAGTGCAACAATAGTAGGAAGAACGGTTTCTCTTATTCGAATTGCGGCGTAGAAGGAGAAAGCAGCTTGTACTACTCTGGTTTGAAAGATAGCTCAGGGTGTTCAGCTTTCAAGACTCCACAGAGCTGGGTGGTTCCGAGAAACAAGAACCAGTCTAATGTAAATGCGACTTTCTCTCTTCATCTAATACTTCCTCAAGGCTGCCATCGCTGCCATAGATTAGGAGGAGAATGTAGGATGATCAAAAAGAAGTATCACTGCGTCGGAGGAGCCAAAGGTATGCAACACAGTGAACCATGAATGAAACATTTGGAGATGATAATAACTCGATGTCCGTCTTCTTTGTTGCAGAACCAAACCATGACCAAGGGAAGATGAAGCTAGGATTAGGTAAAAACAAGAGATGTTCTGTTTTTGGATTCTTGAGTCTCTTCTCCATGAAATACTCGATATGAATCGATTTTCTCTCTCATTGTCTAGGAATCGGAGGCTCTGTCATCGTGATAATCATCTTGGCGGCACTCTTTATCATAATCCATAGGTGTCACAGGAGGAAAAGTGGTTCAGACTTTATCTCTAGAAACAACTCAAAGTCTGACGTCGAATTTAGTCATGTCTTTTTCAAGATACCAATCTTCTCCTACAAAGAACTTCAAGAAGCAACAGAGAACTTCAGTAAAGACAGATTACTAGGAGATGGAGGCTTTGGCACTGTATACTATGGTAAAACTATCAGTGGCATCAAAACACTTCTTACAAAGTGTGAAACTTCACTATTAAACCTCTGTTTTCTTCATTTCTGATCTCAGGGAAAGTGCGGGACGGGCGAGAAGTTGCCGTGAAGCGTCTCTATGAGCACAATTACAGAAGGCTTGAACAATTCATGAACGAGATAGAAATCCTCACGCGTCTCCATCACAAGAATCTAGTATGTCTCTACGGATGCACTTCACGCCGCAGCCGAGAACTCCTCCTTGTCTACGAGTTTGTCCCAAACGGCACAGTTTCAGATCATCTCTACGGCGAGAACCCAACAAACCAAGAATATTTAACATGGCCAATGCGGATGAGCATCGCCATAGAAACAGCCAGTGCATTGGCGTACCTTCACGCTTCGAATATCATTCACCGTGATGTCAAGACAACAAACATTCTCCTGGACGGGAATTTCGGAGTCAAAGTTGCAGACTTCGGGCTATCGAGGCTGTGCCCGAGTGACGTAACACATGTTTCAACCGCTCCTCAGGGTACTCCCGGATATGTGGACCCCGAGTATCATCGGTGCTATCATCTGACCGACAAGAGTGATGTATATAGCTTTGGCGTGGTGCTTGCGGAGCTGGTTTCTTCAAAGCCTGCAGTTGATATAAACAGGTGCAAGAGTGAGATAAATCTATCAAGCTTAGCTATAAACAAGATACAGAACCACGCAACACACGAGCTGATTGATCAGAGTCTTGGATACGGAACAAACGAAGGAGTTAGAAAAATGACTACAATGGTAGCAGAGTTGGCTTTTCAATGCTTGCAGCAAGACAGTACAATGAGACCGACAATGGAACAAGTTGTGGAAGAGCTTAAGGGGATCCAGAAAGAGGAGAAAGCATGTCAATACTACAATTACAAAGAGGAGACAATAACTACGCACCCTTCGCCACCAGGCTGGGACGAGGCTTCGCTAGTGAAGAACATGAGATTCCCACGTTCACCGATCTCTGTGACCGATCAATGGACAAGCAAATCAACCACGCCAAATACCAGCACCTACGACATAGCTTGCCCTACCAACCACCAATTTTCTGTCTAAATTTGTTTATCACCACAAACATATGTAATTGTATGTAATATTGACTCAAAAGGTACTAAAAAAACCAAAAAAATTAACTCAGAGAAATCGACTTACTTCACAGCTCTGTTATGATCTGAGAAGTATATACTGATCTCAAGCCTAACTATCTTGTTATTTACTGGATCTAATACTATAAACTAATTCACATACATCATTGGTATAACAGACAATAGTCAAGAGACTGCAAGACAACTTTGAAAGCTCTCTAACTAGTAACACATGTCCTTCATCAGTTGTCACATTGTTCCTTCAATATATACTAAAAGCTTAAGAAAAAGGAAGCAAAATCCTCTTCCTTTTCAAAGTCTCCGCAGCTAAATCATCAAAGTTCCACTCAAATCATCCACTTTCGAATTGCCAAAATCGCTTTCTACATATCTCGCAACCTGCAGCTTACACATAGACAGTGTGAGACGAAGAGGGGCCTCATGACTATAACTCTGAAAACACCTAAACCAATGTATCACCAAAAAGATCAAAAAGCATTTATAATGATCACTTGTCGGAAAAAACCTAAGCATCATCTTATAGGTTTGTAATGATCACACTACCTTGTTACATTCCTCGAAAACCTTAATTCTTTACATAACTCTGTAAGCTTGTAATAATCACAATACCTGGTATTTTCAACAAATGTCCCTTGTTAGCACCTATATAAGCAATACCTCAAGCGAGAGAGTCTTGAATCTTGATTCAAAAACATGCATATACATAATAACTACAAGCTACTAGTAACTTTCTTAAGCTAAGCTCATAGAAGAGATTGTAGTCAAGTACCTCTTTTTACCAGAGGATGGATTCTCAGGCTTTGATCACATGAATCTAACGCGCAAAACGAAAATCGCTGCGATTTCCCCTGAAAAGCTTCACAGAAAAATCAAAATCAAAAGCAAATTGCGATTCAATAGAAGAAAGTGTAAAACAGAAGAAGAGTTAAAAATCGAACTTACCCGCGGTGTCTCCGGCGCCGGCGTAATGCTCCGGTGATTCAAAAGACGAGCTTTACAGAAACCTAGTAAGAAGAAAAAAACCCTAAAAATCTATCTCCAAAAATTGAATACAAGATCCACCGATTCTGTACAGTTAATTTAATTTTTTTGAAATTTGACCATAGAAAAAAATTGAGATTTTGTAAGGTGGGTTAAGATAAACGGTTACGATTAAAAGATAATAACAATCCGACGGTTAAAAACTAATCAGTCACATAAAATGGAAATTTTCTAAACCCGGGAAAAATGTAAAAAACCCGAACCCATGCGCATTTTAGCAATTATGATATACATTACCGAAAATACCCTCCGATCCATATATATAAACAAAAAAAAAGCTTTTGTCCTTTCTCTTGACGATATCGTATAAACCAAACCGAGAAGCTAATAAACATCACCGCCGGTGAAAGTTTCCTTCGATTTCATAAAAGATCGATTTTTCTCGAGAAACCTAAAGATAAGAGAAAGAGATTGATTTTGTTTGGTCGAAGAAGAAGAAGAGTGAATCGATCGATGGTATTACGCGGAGAGATGACGACGGCGACGGCGGCGAGGAGACCTGAGAGACCGAAGAGTCTCCACAATTTCTCTCTCACGGAGTTGAAGTGGGGGAATCAGCGACATCTCAAGTGCATGAAGATCGGCTCTACGATCAGCGGCGGCGGCGGGGAAGGAGGTTCCGGCGATCATCGATTACGACGCAGATCTCCGCCGTTGAGATTCGACGGATATTCCGTCTCGATCCCGTTTCGATTCGGAGATTCCGATCATAATCGGAGAAGCGACAATAACAACAACAACAACAATCAGCATCGCCGCCGGTACGAATCGGCGTTGAACGGCGGCGAGGAAGAAGGGATCGGTGAGTTTAGGGTTAAGATCATGTCGGATCTGAAGACGGAGAGAGATAAGATCACACAATCTATGTTTAAACAAGACGACGAAGACGACGAGCAAGAACACGGCGAATCCTCCGTACAAGCAAAGGAAAAGGAGATTTCTCCGGCGAAGCCATGGAATCTGAGGAAACGTAGAGCAGCTTGCAAAGAACCGGTCACCGGAAACCAGTTAAACCTGTCATCGAATCAGATCAACAAGAGATCTGTAGCAATCGAAGAGCAGAAGATATCGCCGGAGAAAGAAAGAGGCGGAGGCGGAGGAGGGGAGACGAAGGTTCGGGCCAAGTTCGCCTTGAGTCTAACGAAGAAGGAAATAGAGGAGGATTACATGAAGCTGTTTGGTCACCGACCACCGCGACGGCCTAAAAAACGGACAAGGACCGTTCAGAAGAAGCTTGATGTAAGTAATTTTTTGATTACCCAATGATGAAAACTTGGTTTGGTTTGTTTAGATTGTTATAAAGACTTAAACTTTGCTTCTTTCTTCTTTGATATTATTGCAGAGCTTGTGTCCTGGTTTTTATTTGACTGAAGTGACTCTTGACGCATATAAAGTCCCTGAGGATACAAAGGTATCCATCTTATAATCCTCTCTTAATTATGATTATTAGTCTTGTTTTATAGTTTTGAAAAGGTAAATGATTTGTATTGGTTTTTGAATTACAGAATATGCAGAGATGATGATGATTATGATGAATTGGGTTCAAATCTTTGAAAGCTTTATTGCTTCTCTGCATAGCTAATTATTCTTTCTTCTTACATTGTTTCTGAATAAAAACTGTTGCAAAGAAAAAGCTATGGAGGAAGTGTAGGTGTTCTTGTTGATTTAATACATATAATAAACACTTTATTTCATAAACAAAGGATTATTCTTTCTTTGAGAATGTTGTTTAAGAAGTTTTTGTCTATTTTGTAGCTTTCAAGTGTTTTATCTCTTGAAATCAGATTTCTTACATGTATCAACTACTATATTACTTAAGCATCAGCATCTTCTGTTAAGCTCTTGTAGAAAAATAGCCAAACAAAAAAAAGGCTTTGTCTTTAGGTTTTCTAGTTTCATCTACTTGTGTGTTGTGCACAACTTAATTAATGTGTTGCTTAATATGATCTAAGGTGCTTTTGTAGAGTGTTTGTGTATTTTTTTGTGTATTTGAGTATTAAATTAAATAAAAATATGTATTATTAATAAGCACCCTATAATGAAAAATGCTTAATGAAGAATTTTAAGCTCCCCTTTTGTAGAGTGTTTATTAATAATACATGTTTTGATTTAATTTAATACTCAAATACACAAAAAAATACACAAACACTCTACATAAGCACCTTTGAAGAACATGCTCTAATGAAACACAGATCATTAAGAGTCCCTTTGAATATGTGTGGGATGGGTTTGGTTTGGGACTTTTAATTTTGTTTCCCGCGGAGTTTTAAGAGTCCCTTTGACTTCTTCTTTGCCGGTTCAACTTTTCCAGTTTGGTTTAAACCGGATTGGAGAAAAGTCAAAGCCCATAACTTTAAACAATAATGGACTGTTGAGTCTTGAGTGCTTAAAAGCCCAACAAAGAAGAATCAATAAGCTTTGAAATTTGAAGCAAAGCCTTCTTTTGTGTAGAGAGAGAAGCCCATAAAGTTTCAAGTTCTGTTTATTATTTTTGAGATATATAGTCAACTCCTATTAAAGGATGTTAGTCAACCTAATTACTTGGATGCCACATCACTAAACAGACAACATAAACATCATTATTTTGTTATGAGAAATTCACAAAACTACGAACTTTCCACCTTCTTTTCACAAAACTACACATAATTCAATATTTTCACAAATTTACACCCTTTCAAAATTTTAAAACCTTGATTTACCCTTTTAAAAATTACCAAAATTAAAATCTTTTCATTTGAGTTTGCTAATTAGTGTTTAAGATATAGTATTAAGGGGTAGGATTGTTTGGGTAGAGTTTATTTAGATTTAATTTTGAGTGTTTATGTATAGTTTTGTGAAATAATTTTGAAATGGTGTAGTTTTGTGAAATGTAATTCAAATGGTGTAGTTTTGTAATTCTCCCTTTTGTTGTTGATATTAAAATAATTAAAATATTTGTAAATTTATTTAGGAATTTATGTCATCTTGCTTGGTTCTTGCCCACATCCCTAAGACATTATTTGTGAAGTGATTTTCTTAAAAAATCCTACGTGTCGACACCAGAATGAGTTTCGGCAAATAAATGGTGACATGACAGAAGGAATCATTAACAACCAATAGAATATACAACATGGAAAAATCATTAATTATTTTATTTAAAATCACTAAGCATCTTTCAAGGCCTAAACATAAGATATTTGTGAAAACGCTATGTAAAATATCATATTAAATATGACCACTTTTTATTCATTTAATCATTTGTTTTCGAAAATTTAATTTTTCACAGTCATAAAAGTTTAATAAAAAAATCAGGATTCTCTAATAAATCAATAAAATAAAGTTATTAATATTCTTTTTATTTTGATTACGAACATAGAACTCTTGCATGATATAAGTAAATTTATGAAGATCCAAAAAAATCCCTAAGACATTATTTGTGAAGTGATTTTCTTAAAAAATCATACGTGTCGACACCAGAATGAGTTTCGGCAAATAAATGGTGACATGACAGAAGGAATCATTAACAACCAATAGAATATACAACATGGAAAAATCATTAATTATTTTATTTAAAATCACTAAGCATGCCTAAACATAAGATCTTTGTGAAAACGCTATGTGAAATATCATATTAAATATGACCACTTTTTATTCATTTAATCATTTGTTTTCGAAAATTTATTTTTTCACAGTCATAAAAGTTTAATAAAAAAATCAGGATTCTCTAATAAATCAATAAAATAAAGTTATTAATATTCTTTTTATTTTGATTACGAACATAGAACTCTTGCATGATATAAGTAAATTTATGAAGATCCAAAAAATAGTCCTTTAACAAGAAAATTGTTAGAAAATATAACTCTTTAACACAAATGTTTTCGTTTGATAATATTCCTTTAACGAAGTAATCAAACATATTTCTTTCGAATTTATGAAGATCCAAAAATAGTAGGATTAAACTTTGATGTAAAAAATATCTCCCCATTTATTTAAATTATATTCAAATAATGTTTACCAAAAAGAAGTAAAAGATCGTATAATATATTTCCATGTTATAAATAATAGAGGAATTCACAAAACTATTATCCCTTCATTTACAAAAATTACCTAATTCAATTTTTTTACATAATTACACCCTTTCAAAATTTTAAAATGTTGATTTACCTTTTAAAGGGATATGGTTGTATGGGTGAGCTTAATTTGGATGTAATTTTATGTGTTTAGGTGTATAGTTTTGTGAAGAAATTTTTAAAAGGTTTAGTTTTGTGAAACGTAATTCAAAAGATGTAGTTTTGTAATTCTTCCTAAATAATATTTATCAAAAAGAATTTTAACATACAAAGATATTTTAAGGTAGGATGTAACTTTTAATTAGACAATAAAGCAGTTTTCGTAATAACTTTTACTAAAAATAATATCCATATATTTGTTAGGAAAAAAATCATATTTGATATGATTTCCAAATTATTATACATTAATTAAGGGAGTTTTACGAACAAAATTTATTGTCAAATATTTTGTTTATAGAGCCGAATTAGGTAAAGACATATTCACGGACCATATAAATTTGTGAAGAATTACAAAAATACACCATCCGAATCTTTTTTTACCTAATTTATCAAAATTATTTTCTTTTATACTCAATGGCATAATGTGTAATATTGAGTGATTTTTTGGACATGTTCAAATTACTACTTCAAAAATAATAATATAGATAAGAAGATATACATTATTTGATGGGATCGTATAATTCCTAGATTATATTTTTCATAAAGATTATGATAATTTAATTTTTAACTTTTTCTATTTTTGAAAATTTTCATATAAATTTGTTCTTATTTCTCCTATAATCTATGAGTTATCATATAGTGTTAAAAATATTATATGAAATACTTCTAACAAAGATTTTTGAGATTTTGGAAATATACTAATAACAAAGATTTTCGAGATTTTGGGAAAATAATATAACAAAGATTTTCGAGATTTTGAAAAAAATATTGTTTAAATTATAAAAAATTATAATATTGCTCATGATACGAAAGTCTGGAGATAATAGTTATAGTTTCTCGATCAAGTCTATATTGAAAACTAACATGGTTACGAGTAAACTAATTCACGACAAAAAATTACACTTTAAAACTGAATTTAATTTAGTAAATAAAAAAATAGTATAAATTTTATAACCGAAACAAAAAATAAATCAAATTGTAAATATTATTATAATAAACCTTAAACCTCATTATCATTATCCATCTTTACCTCAAACTATATTATTTTTAAAATTTATTAATCACCTAGTAGTTCATGTAAAGATAATCACATAGCGTCACCATAGATAATGATGAATGGATCATTACCATATATTAATATAGAAAAACCAAGTCACTAAATAACATGTGTAAAATGTTTTTTTATTCCAAATTAATTAACTAACCACCAAATATTATTTATTCAATACAATTGATAATCTAGTGCATATATATATTTTTTTTATTGATGAACAAGTTACAAATCTAATCACAATTTACAACAAACTTTTTAAACTCATTTTCTAAAATGATACATGTTCTTTTTAAATAAGGGTTAATTTTGATCTCCAGTTTTTTATATCTGAACAAAAAATTGTTCTTGTAATTAATTCCAAAATAATATATAGCTGGACTACAAAAAAAAATCTAAGGTTCCGTGATTATATGTTTTTAGTCGAAGGGTGCATGCATGATTGAGTGATTTTGATGCCTAGAAAATAATATTTCATGAACAACAACACTTTATAATTTATTTGATATACATAGGTGATTCTTATGTTGATAATTACATGATATAGATCGTTGGTCAATAAGTTTGACTGATTATATATATATACTATTCCAACAAAAAACATAGACTATCCAACAACATCCAATCCATGCATATTAACAACTTTGACCATTTAATAGTCTATGGACAATGTTTTTCCATTTTAATTTCCATCTTTCTAGGATCCCCCCGGAATATACGGTCGAAAATTTATATTAGAATATTACACAATGTAATTTTAATAAAATTTTACGTGTCATCACCTAAGTAATTATGGTCCCACATCATTAATGATTCACTGAAAATTCATAAAATTCCAAAACAAAAAGCTCAAATTTATAACAAAATCCCTTAAATTAACATAATAAATAGATAATATATTTAGAAAATGTTGAAAAACTCATAAAATATAAAAAAATTAATATTAAAAAATCCATAAGAAACACAATTTCTAATTTCTAATAGATCTCCATAATATTTATATGTTATATTTCATCACATTAAGTTCAAAATAATGATAATTAAAACATATTATTCATTTACAAATAACAATATTATTTTGTAAAATTGTATTCAACACTAAAATTCATGTCAAATGACAAAACTTGAACACATAATTGACGATTCATCTCAAAATTTGAGCAAAGAATTTTCGGATAAGTTGATACGTGAAAGAGTGATTAAACATTCATAGACAATATGTTTAAAATATTTAAAAGCCCATAAAATATGATTTTAAAAAGCCCATGAAAACCACAATTTTATAATTTTTCTAATGTTTGTATGTTACATTCTCACACAAAAGAACAATAAAACATATTGTTCATTTATAAATAACAATATTAATTTGTAAAATTGTATTAAACATCAAAGTTCATGTCAAATGACAAAACTTGACACAAAATTGACTCGAACCATCGGTTCCAAAATTTCAGTGGTTTTATCCAAGTTTTTAATAGTCCGAGTTTTATGTCAAATAGAGACCGGATTGACATACTTTTCATTGTTAAACGGGTATAATGGTTTCAAACACTATGTAATTATTATTTTTCAATGATAAATAATAAACTATACGTAATGGTAAATATTTAATATCGAAGTGACAATGATAATCTTTTTCGATGATAAATATTAAAATAATAATAATAATAATTTTTTGTTAATAAAACATTATAAAAACCAAAATACATATATTTTGTATATATACTTCAAATTTAAACTCCGCATTAAACGCGGATCGCATCATATCCAAAAAAATTTTATCTCATTTTATACGACACATTATTTTTACTAATAAACATTTCTTATTTTATTTCGTAAATATTTATCTAATAAATGAAAACATATAATTATTGAAAATGTTGCAATTTTACACACAAATTTGTGATCCAAATAAAACGATATCTCATATTGATCTGATATATACAAATGTGATAAAAAAAGTAGAACTGTTAATTGGAGATGAGAAGAGAGACAAGGCATGCAAAAACTTTCATCTCTTAATAAAGGCAATGAAATAAATGTATGTACACTTGTCTTTCTGACCTCTAAAAATTCATTTTAAAAGTTTTATTGCAGCTTTATAAATACCTTTTGAGTCCAAATTATTCTAAAGTTATCATGAACTGACCCTCAAAAATATAAAAAAAGCTTCTAAAACTTTTCATTTGGAATTAATAAAGAGTAACTTACTTCCAAGACACAAATAATTGAAATTACATATCAAAAAAGTTACATTATATGATGCCAAACGTACAAGTTTTCCATCACTTATTTTTCTTATATATAAAGCTTTTTAATTTTGAACTTTTAGCTTGTAATTTTCCACGATACTCAGAATTAATTAGTCTTTAATTAGTTCATTTCGATTTAAAGAATGTAACTTAAAGTGTTTGAACTATCACGCACATGTCTAATTTTCTTGAGAAGACCATTCATCATATGTTTTCTAGAATTTTCACTATTTTCTCTGTCATTTTCACTATTAAATCATAGCTAGTTTTTTGGATTTTTTTCACATATAGAGGTGATAATAGATTTGTTCTCCTTCCACAAGATCCAAACTAACGAAAATGAGATTTACTTATATTCAAAGATTAGACTCTTTTTTCCACAAGTACTATTTTTTCAGTTGTCAAGTCCTCATAAAAGCCAAAACCTAAATTTCTTGAACTTACTATTAATTTCACCTAAAACAAAGGTTTCCCACAGGTTACACAACTTTTTGAACTTTATTTCAATAATTTAGCATTTAACCATATGTTAATAAAAATAGTATAACTCAATGTCTTTAGGCTTCACTTGAACTTAGTTAAAAGTGTTCACATTCATTAAACTGCCAAATATCATCCATGTTCCACCACATTGGATCTTGTGTCACATCTTCCTCGTAAACCGATCCCGCCACGTGGAATTCTTGGAATGGTGAAATGATTGAATTGCCCATGGTTGTCTCGTCTAGGCAAGGAAAAGACTTATACGACTCTTCACTAACACATTTACTACTACTACTACTCCCTCTTGAGCCACCCAAGTACATTGAAGAATCTATGGTCTCAAGAAGATGATGAGACAAATCCATGGATTGTGGTGTTTTCTTGAGTTCTTGAGACATGGATGTCGTGGAACTATCTATGTAGTTGAAAACCGTTTCTTGAGAGAAGTCTTTGTCACGTGAAACTGGTCCACGAAAATCATCATAAGGAGGAAGAGGAGGTTTTGTGATGCAGAGAGATATTTGGAAGATTTACAAATATCTTTATATTTACATTATTAGTTATTTTATTATAAGATGTTTTCCTTTTCTTATTTGGAATATTCTAGGGCTTTCAATATTTATTATAAATATGTCATCTAGAGTTATGTTGTAATTCAGATTTGATTGATTAATAAAGAGCTTTGGCTTTTGAGAGAAGAGTATTCTCGTTCCTTGTTATTGATTTGATTAGATTCATCAATACAAGAAGACGGTCTCAAACGATCCTTACGGATCCTTTGATTGAGCGAAGCGAGGTCCCAAGCGAGGATTCTCGGAATCCCTTGGTTGGTGACGGGTCCCAAGTGTGGATTCTTGAATCCCTTGGTTGAGCTGTGTTTATCGTATCTTCCGCTACATCAGTTGGTATCAGAGCCGTGTCTCTTTGGTTTCTCAATCGAAGAACGATTATGGATGTCATGTTGTTCGGAAACATCTATCCTATCATAGGCGTCTCTTTTCCGCGAAGAAGAAGACTATGAGTTTCATATCGAAGACCGCGAGTTAAGATTCGGGACGAATCTTCTCTTCGTCGGAGAGAATGATGCGAAGAGATATTTGGAAGATTTACAAATATCTTTATATTTACATTATTAGTTATTTTATTATAAGATGTTTTCCTTTTCTTATTTGGAATATTCTAGGGCTTTCAATATTTATTATAAATATGTCATCTAGAGTTATGTTGTAATTCAGATTTGATTGATTAATAAAGAGCTTTGGCTTTTGAGAGAAGAGTATTCTCGTTCCTTGTTATTGATTTGATTAGATTCATCAATACAAGAAGACCGGTCTCAAACGATCCTTACGGATCCTTTGATTGAGCGAAGCAGGTCCCAAGCGAGGATTCTCTGGAATCCCTTGGTTGAGCTGACAGGTCCCAAGTGTGGATTCTTGAATCCCTTGGTTGAGCTGTGTTTATCGTATCTTCCGCTACATCATTTTGTGTTGTTATCTTCTATCATTTTCTTATGGATCAATCTTGGAACCAAGAAGCCACGTACAACTTCCAAGAACTTGTGGCTGTTTGAATCGATGTTGAGCATTCGTGCTTGTTTTTGAACTCTGGTTCTCCAGTAGTTTTTGATCTCGTTATCTGTTCTTCCCGGTAAATATTGCGCAATTTTGGACCACCTAAAAACAATATGTTGTATCATGTATGTTGATTATTCTACTTATTTTCATAGAATACTTAAGTTTTTTATTGAATTCTATAACCTTTTTCAACACTTCAATTTATATAGTTTTTTTTGTAAATATATATAATTTATTTTTGTTATTATTTAGCATTTTTAATTATTTTTAAATACATAGTAATTTAACGTACCTATTACCCCATTTAGAGTGAAGCTCAAGAATTAAGAGTTGTTCTTGAAGAGTGAGATTCCCACGCTTTACGTTTGGTTTAAGATAATTCAACCATCTCAATCTACAACTTTTTCCTTTTCTCTTTAGCCCTGTTTTTTTAAGTTTTACAAGAAATATATAAAACTATAATTTTAAGAACATAGTATATATATAGTGGTTGTAGTACGTACCAAGTGATAGAATTTGATAATAGATATTAAGTTATAAATAACGTAATTCTCCTTTAGTGCTAATTATGCACATCAAGTGTATTATTACATTTTAAGCAAGAAAATATTGTAAGAGAGAAAAATAAATGATTTACCAGAAGATTTAGCTAGCAGATTCCATCTTCCTTCACCGTTATTAGCAATGTAATTAGTGAGAAGAGTGTCTTCTTCGAGTGTCCATGGTCCTTTTCTCTGCTCTGCGCCATCTTCATTTCCATCACATCTCTTTTTCATTATATTTGACATTTTATGAACCCTTTTATTATGTTTTTATCATGTCCTAGTTAATCTTCCCTAATCTTTATGTATGTGTATATATTAATATATATATATATATATATAGAGAGAGAGAGAGAGAGAGAGAAATGAGAAATGAGTTTTTTTGTGATTTGAGAAGTAGAAGTGAATTCAATGGTTGTGGAGACTTTATAAAATGGATAAAGTTCGTACTTTCTTTTATAAACTGTGACTGATTATTCAACTACTAAATTACTAGTGTGTCGACGCATAAAAATAATAGTAAAAACTCATATTTTTTATTATTGTCCAATGAAATATATGCATTTAACGGTCGCGAAGAAATCTCTCTAGAATAAGTTTTATTATTAAGATTTCAATACCTACAATATAGTGAAGAAAGAGATCACAATGACGTGTAGAAACAAAATGTTATATATCTTCGGGTTATATAAAACTAAAATTCATCTAAACTATACCCAATTATGAAATAAAACAATAACGAGCTAAAAGAAGTCGCTTGGCGACAAATAAAAAAAACAAAGAAAAAGCTTTTGCAACTTGTAAAGTGTTGAAGCTATTAAAGTTCGACGTATGTAAAATCAATCCAATATTGGCATGAGATGAACTCTTTTTGAGAAGTCACCATCTTGCACATTAAGATACTATAAAGAGACACGTGTCACTCATAGAACTACTTCTTCTCCAAATTCTGGATAATTTCATTTATCAAATAAAAATAAAACATAACACAGCCTCTTCTATTTGAGGATAAGTTAAGTGGGGGCAGAACAAAAGTGAAATGATAAAGAACCCAACATTGGTAGAGAAATACATTTATGATTTCTAAATATAGAAATTAAGTTACTAGTGGTATATTGTGCCCATTAGTTTCTTTTTATGGAAACTTACTGATAGTTATATTTGGAAGTTGAACTTAAGGTAAGCTCAAAGTCTAAGGCCAGGCCCAATTCGACCCATCTAGTGTTATCTGCAAATTGGCTCGTCTTTTGTTTTCCACAAGAAATAAAACCAAACCGAATAAAATTCACTGCGAGCAAAATTACTACGGTTAGGTTTGGTTCACTTTTTCTATTTGTGACTTGTTTGGTTCAATTCTTTTTTTTTTTAAGGTAAAAGTTATTTCAGTTTTTATGAAAAAAATATTCTATCGAATTGACCTATTCTAAAGGCAAGTTACATTTGATAATTTTACAATATTGTTTTTCAAAAATAAAATTCGATGATGTAATAAAAAAAAAATTCGATTTTTCGATCACCACATTATATAAGATTTGGAATATATAATTTTATTTGAAAATAAAATTTTCAAAAAAGAAAATTCGATTTTTCGATCACCACATCATATAAGATTTGGAATATATAATTTGCGAGGTTCGAACCCCGGATTATGCGATTAGATGCAGAGGTGACTACCATTGGGCCACTTGTTCATCCGCATTTTTTGTGTGTATTCTTAAATTTTTTTTTGCCCAACAACATTATTTTATGTCAATCCCCATTTAAAACGGATATTACGCATTTATGCTAATGTGAAATACTAAAATGAAAATTGTAAAAACGAAACAAAATTTAATGTGAAAGCGAGATATATCCAACGTAGAAATATGAGTAATTAGATTCTTATATTACCTTATTATTCATGTGAGAAAATGGAAAGTAGTGAAGCCAATCTCAACGATAGAGATGGGCTTGGATTTTTCTGCCTCCTCAAAATTCATGTCCATGTCATTAAAGTCAAGTTTCATTATTTCTATATCTTAAACACATTTAATGAGAAATTAATCACATCTTTTTGACGTTAATATTTTTTTTTTGGTATAACTAGCCAACTTATCCGTTTAATATTAAGTCTCGTTACTCAAGTTTTGTCTTATAGCCTAATGATGCAAAAACTTGTGATGACTCACTCTTCGACAATTAATGCAATTTTCTTTCTGTTTCAATTTTGCACCATACTTGTTACATTAAAAATGATACTTTAAAGGTCCCGACAAGTTAGATATATCTAACATTAAAACATGGGTCCCACAAAATCTACTGTACAGTGATAAACGGAAACCTATGTACGAATATCTCTTTGGTCTCACACGCTTCTTTCATATACTCACCAAGTCCACACAATACAAGAGAAAAATAACCAAATCATTAACAAAAAAAAAACTAATTAAATACATTATTGATCCCATGTTTAAAATAAATCTCTATCTATATAAACAACCACAACCCAATTGGTAAGTTTATAAAAGTCTTGCAAAGAAAGAAAACCTAACAATAAAAAATATATATATTTTAGTTTCTTAATTAGTTAGTTTCTCTAATGGCAAGGTTTGAGTCATTTGATTATAACAATTATGGTTTTAATCCTTTGTTATTAGCACAAATCAACCAAAATCAAGAAGGAGTAAATCTAGATTCATCACCTTCTAATAATCCTTCTGGTTTCATGCTATTCTCCAATGGATCTTTAGTCGATTCCCATCACAATAGCTCTCATGACTTCTCTCCAAACATATTGCATGGTGAAGAACTTTTAATTATCTTTAATTTTTTAATTAAGAGAAAATGAAAAAGAGTCTTCATATTTATCTATTTCATGAAAAACTAATTAAAGTTAATGAAACTATAAATGGTTAGGTGGTAATATGGGAGTAAAAGGTAAAAAAGTCGAGAGCTCGTCGAAGAAAAGAAGAAGAAAGAGGTATAATCATGATGATGAAGAAGAAGAAGAAGTAATTATGAACATTCATGGAGATGATATTGAGAAACCAAGAGATGTTGTTCATGTTCGAGCTAAGAGAGGTCAAGCTACTGATAGCCACAGTTTAGCTGAAAGGGTAATTAATTAGCTATATATATAAAAACAACAAATATTATTTACTCAAATTTTTATTTTTTGTTTTGTTATATGGAAAAAAAATTAAAATATAATATGTTTTTGGATTGTTTGTGGAATGAATAAAAAAAGGTACGAAGAGAGAAGATAAATGAAAGGCTGAAATGTTTACAAGACCTTGTTCCAGGCTGCTACAAGGTAATGTATATATAGAGTTTCCACATAAACCCTATTTTCTTACAACTTATATACTACGTAATGTTTGAAATTAAAATAAAACAATATCAAGATTAGTCTTAAAATAATTTGTTTCAACAAAATACCAAACTTTATGGTGTTACTTAAACAATTAAACGGATACCTTACTTAATTGATTATGAATGTTAAAGTGGTTAGTAATTCTTCCAATTACTTATTGCATATTTGTTGTTATATAACGGGCAAGTCTTGGGAAAAAACGAGACTAATCTTATTAATTCAACGTGAACTATATGATTAAACTTATGAATTAATTAATAAGAACAAAGAACAAGATTCGTTTGATTTACATAGAAATGCAAAGTTGATTAATTGTGTTTGCACAATAGAGCGTAAGATTAAAAAATGTCTCATAATTATATAATTATTACTCCTCTTTTAACTAATAAAATTAAAATAAAATAATTAACCACTATGGACTTATAAATCTTTTAACGATGTATGACATGCAGACAATGGGAATGGCAGTGATGCTTGAAGTCATCATAGACTATGTTCGGTCGCTACAGAATCAAATTGAGGTTAATTAATTAGGCCAATATAACTTATACAATTTCACTCTTCAAAAATCTCATTTTAACTTTTTCTATTATTATATGGCCTTCGTGGCATCAGTTTTTGTCCATGAAACTCTCAACGGCCAGTGCCTATTACGACCTTAATTCTCTGGATATTGAGCCAACGGATACATTTCAGGTAATTATCACACATATATGACATGATTACGAATATTAATCATATTATTTACATTATCATAACTATTGTCCTTATAATATTAGGGAGGGAATATGTATGGTGAAGAAGAGATTGAACGGATCATAAGAGAAAATATTGAAACACAAGCTCCTAATTTCAGTTCAACTTTTCCTTTTTAATCATAATTAATTAACAAATTATATCAGAGAAATTATTTCTCTTTTTTAGTATAGTTAAGCTTTTATAAATAAGCACTTATAACCATATATATAGTATACTTTTTTTTTTTATCATAAATGTATAACCTTATGAAGCTTAAACATATATACATTACAAAAGTAAAGTTCTGTTACAAAAAGAAACTCTATTATGAAACAACACAAGATTTTGATAGTACAAGATGACAAGACAACAATGAACAAACAATAAGACATTCTCACACATTTTCATCTTAGCAAAAGTTGTGTTCTTAAGTCACTAAAGACAGATCTGGTTCAGAGCATCCGCGACATGCTTCATCGTTGGGCGTTTCTCGGGGCTACTACTTACACAAGCCATCGCAATCTTAAGCACAGCGATGACTTCTTCTTCGATCTCTACGCCATCAGGCACCAAGTAAGGATCCAAAATATCCGACATCTCTTTCTTTTCGTCGATACTCATCTGTATCCACTTAACTATCTCCATCTCCGATTTACCGACGAATACAATTGGTAACCTTCCCGTTATCATCTCTAGCAAGATCACACCGAACGAGTATACATCCCATTTCTGCGACGGCTTCACCGTTGCCTTTACGGCCTCAGGAGCCATATAAAACGAGCTCAAGTTCTTGTTGGATTGTCGATCAGTAGTGACTGATGATTCGGATGTTCCTGCGATGCTGGAGAGGTGCATGAGTCCGAAATCCGAAATGTGAGGCTCCATGTCCTGTCCTAATAGTACATTGCTGAGTTTAAGAGATCCGTGTACATACTTTTTGGGGCTAAACTCGTGAAGATACAACAACCCTCTCGCGATTCCCCTCGTTATCTTTAACCGAACTTCCCAAGATAGCGGCTTGAATGACACCATACCGGGGTTTCCTAATAAATCGACAAAATTGAAAGATTTTGAGTTTCAACACATAGTAACATTCTGAGAGTGTTATTATAAAAGGTTAATTCGTTACCATGTAGTGCATTAGCAAGACTTCCGTTAGCAATGTATTCGTAGATGAGAAGCTTCTCCTCGACAGACCAATAATAAGCTTTGAGACTAACGATATTCGGATGCCTTAGCTTCCCTATTGCTTCGACTTCTGTCAGAAACTCTTTGCATCTCTGTGATCCTCCTTCTCCTAGTCTCCTAACAGCGACGGTTAGACCATCTTCGAGGACGACTTTATAAACAATCCCGTTACCGCCTTTTCCAAGAACAAAAGCAGAAGCCTTAAGAAGCTCGTCTAAATCCAAAGCCATATGTTTATCCAACAGAACAAGATCATGTTGCTGTTGCTGCGTCTCCGGATTGTCAGAAGAAGGGCTCTCTGATCCGTCTCCTCCGAAACATAAAGAGCCTCTCTTTACTTTCCCTTCTTTCTCCAACACATATCCTTCCTCGTCCACGCTGTTACGACGCGAACATATCTTTAAGTAGCAACAAGAAAAGAGAAACCCAACAATGCATATCCCAATGACATCACATACAACAATAGCAACAAGAGCACTCTTACTTAAACCTCTCCCTCCTTTCTTAGACCCTCCTTCGGGTACAAAAGGTCGAGAAGCCGAAGAATCTCCTCCATTTGTCAAACAAGGATCTTTCAAAGGAGGGCCACACAGCCTCGGATTCCCCAAGAACGCGGTCGGTCCTCTGTTAACCAGAGCACCGGTCTGCGGAATCGGTCCACTCAGATTGTTATAAGCTAAATCAACATACACTTTCTCAGGCAAACTACCTAAACTAGCCGGAATCAAGCCGCTAAACGAATTATGAGACAAATCAAGAGTTCCTTGCAATCTACTCAAATCGCCTAAATCATTAGGAACAAACCCATTAAAGTTATTGTAAGAAAGATCAAGCTTTTGTAAAGAACCCAAAGCATGACCAAACCCACTAGGAACAGAACCAGTGAGATTGTTCTTGCTCAAACCCAAACTCCTAAGCCTATCACACCTCAAAATCGAATCCGGGACCGACCCGTTTATCGAATTGCGAGAAAGATCCAAGATTTGCAATAGTTTAAGCTCACCGATCTCGTTTGGGATAGACCCAGAGAAGGAGTTTCCGTAAAGGACCAAACTTTGAAGCCTTCGAGCTTGAAACAGCTCAGGAGGCAAATACCCACTAAGCAAATTGCTTCTCAGATTCAAATGGCGGAGGTTAGAGAGTAAGCCTAGAGAAGGAGGAAGATGACCCGAAAGTTTCTTCTTTGGGATGCTTAGAGAGACGACGAGGTTTTGGTCATCGCAAGTGACTCCGTTCCAAGAACAAGGGTTTTGATTCTCTGAGTTCCAATTGCTTAAAGACTTGTATGGATCTACGGAGATTGATTGTTTTAGTGTTAAAAGAGCGTGGCCTTCGTCGTTGAGAGCATTCAATTCGCCATTGAAGTTCGTGATGAGAAGAATCAAGAGTAATAGCGACGAAGACGACGCCACCGACATTTTTGTGAGAATCAGTAGAAGAAGATAGTTGAATTTACTGTTCAGAGAGAGAGAGAGAGAGAGAGAGAGAGAGAGAGAGAGAGAGAGAGAGAGAGAGAGAGAGAGAGAGAGAGAGAGAGAGAGAGAGAGAGAGAGAGAGAGAGAGAGAGAGAGAGAGAGAGAGAGAGAGAGAGAGAGAGAGAGAGAGAGAGAGAGAGAGAGAGAGAGAGAGAGAGAGAGAGAGAGAGAGAGAGAGAGAGAGAGAGAGAGAGAGAGAGAGAGAGAGAGAGAGAGAGAGAGAGAGAGAGAGAGAGAGAGAGAGAGAGAGAGAGAGAGAGAGAGAGAGAGAGAGAGAGAGAGAGAGAGAGAGAGAGAGAGAGAGAGAGAGAGAGAGAGAGAGAGAGAGAGAGAGAGAGAGAGAGAGAGAGAGAGAGAGAGAGAGAGAGAGAGAGAGAGAGAGAGAGAGAGAGAGAGAGAGAGAGAGAGAGAGAGAGAGAGAGAGAGAGAGAGAGAGAGAGAGAGAGAGAGAGAGAGAGAGAGAGAGAGAGAGAGAGAGAGAGAGAGAGAGAGAGAGAGAGAGAGAGAGAGAGAGAGAGAGAGAGAGAGAGAGAGAGAGAGAGAGAGAGAGAGAGAGAGAGAGAGAGAGAGAGAGAGAGAGAGAGAGAGAGAGAGAGAGAGAGAGAGAGAGAGAGAGAGAGAGAGAGAGAGAGAGAGAGAGAGAGAGAGAGAGAGAGAGAGAGAGAGAGAGAGAGAGAGAGAGAGAGAGAGAGAGAGAGAGAGAGAGAGAGAGAGAGAGAGAGAGAGAGAGAGAGAGAGAGAGAGAGAGAGAGAGAGAGAGAGAGAGAGTGAGAGTGTGAAAGCGTGGAAAAGGAAAAGTGGAGAGACGTTGAAAAGAGATTCGGGCTTGTTCACTTCTTTGGTCTTTAGTTTTCTATAAATATCACAATTTTTATGATTAAAAAAATGTGGTTTATTTAGTGTTTTAGGTAAAGTAAATCAAATGTTTACAAAGCTTGAGAATAATGATGACAAATGTATCAAAAGAGAAGGTCTTGCGGAGATATTCAGGCACTTTTCTTTCTCATAACTAAAGTGCAATTACTACGCCATTTTTTTTTTTGTTAAAATACATTATTTCATTTTCCTCACGACAAAACGTTTAAATTATTATTTCAGTTGCATCATGTGTTTATTGCTCAAAATCAATGTGTTAGTTGTTAAAAACTTAGTTAAGTAATTAGTTTTGAAATGGTTTTTTGATAGTTAAGTAATTAACTACCGAACAAATAGTAATTAATTTTTTTTTGTCAACGTTTGGACCACAAATGGTCAGCCCATTAGTCAAACCTACGCTATCGTAGGTGCGAGGAATCGTTTCCGGGTGGGATGATGCTAGCTGACTCATGTGGACTTATGACTGCCACTAGACCAAGGTCACTTCCCAATAGTAATTTAGTTTTAGAGTTCATAATAATTAACTAAAAGGTGAACTCAAATATGTATTGGTTTGTGACTTAAGTATATAACAAGTCCAAAGTTTATTAAGAGTATTTAGACCATATTATAGTTAAGCTCCTTTATGGGTGCTTAAATATTTTATTTTTTTATTTTATTTTTTCTGATTATAAAAAGAAATAATAACAAAAAAAATCATCAATCGCGGACCGCCACGTGTCAGTGGGACCCGCGAATAGTACAAGAAGTGGTGTTTAGAAAAGGGCTTTTTCACTTGTTTTTTTAATTTTCTGGAGTCCAAGAGTTTAAACACCCCTTGAGATCCCAATAATTATGCCCTTAGTATATTAAGAATTTGTGTGACAAAAAGGTATAATTACAAATTTATGATCTACTCTAGTAATTAATTTTTACACAAAAATTGTTATTATTTTTAGTAATGACATGTATGATCTGTAACGGTTCGTTCGAACTAATTATATTGGATCAAATTGTTGTAGAAAAGTGTCTTTAATTAATTAAACACCTACAACTTTATTTTGTGTCGGAAATAATAGAGTGATTAGTACTACACTACTACTCCATGATTATCACACATTTTATGTATAACTATAAAGGGAACACCTTTATGAACTATATATGTCCCTCTTTGTGTTTTTTTCCAGCCGTTAACACCACATGCATATGTAATTATGTATAACCAATTAATCAATTCATTGAAAAGTGAGAATCATTATGTCTATAGTTGTCCAGCTACTACGGATTTATTGTTAACACGTTCAAAGAATAGATCTTTCACAATCATAAAAAAACATTTATTTGGAGAAAATAAAACCCATGGTTGGTTATGATAGTTATTAGATGTAGGGGTGTCAAACGGGTCGGTCCGCGCCCATCTAGCCCGCCCCGCCGCGGATTGAATTTTTTTTGTGACCGCAACGGACCGGCCCGCTAGGTCCGCGGTCATCAAACATGTGTCCAAGCCCGCCCCGCTTAAGTTGGCGGTTTAACGGCCGGCCCGCGGGTCACAAAACTAAATTCAAAACACATTCATCTAAAATAAACATTCATTATACAATTATTTATTTTCAAACACTTACATCATAAAACTATTTTGTTCACGTGAATTAATTTGGATTTCAACTATTATAAGGTTTTTTATGTTTTAAGTTTTAACCATAAACAAAATTATTACCATTACATTAAAAAAAATATTATAGAATACACTAAAGATTAAAGAAAGACCAATCAAAAATAATACAATAAAAGTAAACTTTGATGATATTTTGGATAAAAGTTAAGTATTTCCTCCATGTAAAGTTATAAATCTATTAATAAAATAAAACTTGTAATTGAATTAAAACGTTTTATAAGTCTTGGAAATTTGTGTTGCGGATAGCCCGCAAGCCCGCTTAGTCCGCTACGGGTTAACCCGTTTAGCCCGCGAACCGCAACGGACAAATCCGCGAGGCCCGCTTTTTAACGGATATAAAAACTGATGCCCAAGCCCGCCCCGCTACGGTCCTTATTGGGCCAAGCCCGCGGGTGACATGCCCGTTTGACATCTCTAATTAGATGTATACTATGTGTTAATTTGTTGACAAACAAGTAATTAATTTGAAACCTAACTTAAGCTAAACAAACTTAATAAGCATATATCTTTAACAATTGTTTTAAAGAAAGTTTCTTTGACAATTTAAAAATCATACATGAAGGAGAAAACACAAAGTTATATGATATCTATTAGGGGTGGGCAAACGGGAATTCGGGACGGGATTTTTCGGGTTCGGAAATGGGACGGGAATTTCGGAACGTAAAAAATTGTCCCATTCTTGTCCCATTTTATATTTGGGACGGAACGGGAATGGAACGGGACGGAACGGGAACGGATCGGGAATTCCCAAATATCTAGACATTCATAATTCATTTGTTAAAAATTTACAATCGTGATTACTTATCAATTATCATGTTAAAATAATTTATATCACAATTCTTATACGATGATAATTTTTATATCAATGATATAAAAAATATATTTGGTCACACTTAATTAATAATCAAAGTTCATAAAATCTAAACCAATAAAATCCACCACAAAAGCCGCAGTCATATAATAAAACTCAAGTAAAAAAGAAATGTCTAATAATAAAAAAAACTTCAAAAACCAAACATGAAACAACTAAGTATCCACTGTCTCTTTGCATCATTATTCGTTCTGAGATTGTTTTCTCATTTCTATACAAATTCATAAGAAAAAATAGTAGATGGTTATAAGATAATATTAACAACAATATATTTTAAAATATGTAATATTTAAAAAAGCGGTCGTAACTTTATTGCTATGGAGTTAGGACTTATATTAATATTAACTAGGTTTAGTAATATAAATTAAATCTTAAATATTAGATTAAATGGATAAGTAAATTAGATGTGTTTATACTTTATTTATAACTTGTGTACACATAGAAAAAAGAAACAATATATATATATCACATAACATCATTAAAATTTACTTCGGGACTTCGGGTATTCCCGTTCCCGTCCCGTCCCGTCCCGGTCCCAATTGAGAATTAAACTTTTGTCCCATATCGGGACATCCGTCCTATATGGGACGGGAATTTGGGAACGGGAACGGGACGGAACGGGACGGATCGGAACGGGACGGGAATTATGCCCACCCCTAATATCTATAATGATGATATGAAATTATTGAAATATATATTAGGAACTATTTATTAATTATCGATTAAAATTTTGTTAACAATCAATAACATGAAAGACACCAAAAAAGTACATAACAGTTCAAAATAAGATAGAAGGAAAAGTGTTGCTAGAGAGACATCATACATTGAAACAGACATGTATGGACCTGTGTTATATAATATGCTTTGCTTTCTTATCTCATCAATCATATATATATATATATATTGAGTTAATTAGTGTTTTGGGTACATTTTAAAAGATAATTTGCCAATTGGGTGATTTTGATGTAGAAATTAAATTTTAGGTAATTTGGTTTGATTTTCGTATTTAAAATGACAAATTTACCCTTATGCACATAACTTATTCACAAAAATCATTCACATAAAATTATTCACAAAGATCATTCACAGGAGGTCATTCACGATTCACCATTCACATGGATTATTCACGAATACTATTCGTCATTCACATGTATTATTTATCATTCACAGAGACCACTGATCATTCACATAGATCATTGATCATTCACAGAGACAATTCATTGTTCACAACGATCATTCACTCACAATCATTCACATAATACCAATCACAAACAATCATTCACGAGATTTGACAATTTCGAAGTTAAGGGTAGAATTGTAATTTAACATGCGAAAATCACCTTTTAGCAAATTAAAATAAAAATCACCTAATTAGCAAATTTATGTCTCAAAATGTACCTATTTTGCCAATTTTCTTTATATTATATACCATCAACATTAATATAATTTTAAATTACTTTTAAGATGTGAAAGTAATCATACATATAATGAGAGAGTTTTCTCTCTCACCACAAGAAGCCACATCATCACCCTTAAAACAATATAATTAAAATAAATTATTTAATACAACTATTTTTTATCAAAAACATTAATACAACCATTTAATACTAATAAAATTCAAATAAAATCACAAAAAATATAAACAACATCACTAAAATATTTTTGATAAAACCCATTAACATTAATAAAATCCGAAAAAATATTTTATAAAATATTTGTTTATATATACGTATATCAATTTTAAATAGCTATTAAAACTAATAATAAATAAATCTTACAAACGATATAAACAAAAAACAAGAAAACTAGAAATATTTTACAATTCATATGATCACAATCAATATTTAAGAAAACAAACTAAAATAAATATAAGTGAATTGTGTATATCTATACTATTAATTGGGAAAAACTTTTATAGAGAAACCCTTCAAATCATATTCAACGTCAGGGTCCTTGACCAAAACTCTGTCAAAGTATTTTCTACTTTCTTTTTATTAGCTTTTCTAATAATGATGAATTTTTCTTACACAACTATTTTTTTGACAACATTAATACAACCATTTAATACTAATAAAATTCAAATAAAACGCCAAAAAATATAAACAACATCACCGAAATATTTTTGATAAAACTCATTAACATTAATAAAATCAGAAAAAAATATTTAATGTAATTTTTAACATTTATAAAATATCTATATATAGATACATATATCAAATTTAAATAGTTATTAAAATCAATCATAAATACATCTTACATACGGTATAAAGAAAAAAACAAGAAAACTAGAAACATCTTACAATTCATATGGTCACAATCAATATTTAAAAAGGCAAATTAAAATAAATATAAGTGAATTGTGTATATTTATACTATTAATTGGGAATAATTTTTATAGAAAAACCCTTCAAGTCATCTTCAACTTCGTGGTTCTTCACCAAAATTCTCGTCAAAGTATTATCTACTTTCTTTTTTATTAGCTTTTCTAATAATGATAGATTTTTCTTACAAAAGGTATAAATAAAAAAACAAGAAAACCATAAACTTCTTACAATTCATATGGTCACAATCAATATTTAAAAGAGAAATTCACAAAACTAGACCCTTTCAACACCTCCTCACAAAACTACACCTAATTTAATTTTTTCACAAAACTACACCCTTTCAAAATTTTAAAAGCTTGATTTACCCTTTAAAAAATTATCAAAATTAAAATATTTTCATTTGCGTTCGCTAATTAGTGTTTATGGTATAGTCAAAGCATTCCCTACTCTCTTTTTTATTAGCTTTTCTAATAATAATAGATTTTTCTTACAAAAGGTATAAATAAAAAAAACAAGAAAACCATAAACATCTTACAATTCATATGGTCACAATCAATATTTAAAAGAGAAATTCAAAAAAACTACATCCTTTCAACCCCTCCTTCACAAAACTACACCTAATTTATTTTTTTCACAAAACTACACCCTTTCAAAATTTTAAAAGTTTGATTTACCCTTTAAAAAATTACCAAAATTAAAATCTTTTCATTTGGGTTCGCTAATTAATGTTTAGGGTATAGTATAAAACGGGTAGGATTGTGTGGATAAGATTTATTTGGATTTAATTTTGAATGTTTAGGTGTAGTTTTGTGAAGTATTTTTGAAATGGTGTAGTTTGTGAAATGTAATTCAAATGGTGTAGTTTTGTGATTCTCCCTATTTAAAAAAACAAATTAAAATAAATATAAGTGAATTGTGTATATCTATACTATTAATTGGGAAGAACTTTTATAGAGACCCTTCAAATCATCTTCAACTTAAGGGACCTTAACCAAAACTCGTCAAAATATTCTTTACTCTTTTTTTATTAACTTTTCTAATAATGATGGATTTTTCTAAATTTATACATTTAACTGAAATGAAATTCAAAAAAGTATTTTATAAGTAATTTTTCAACTTATCATGATTTATAATTCTTATTAGCAATTGTGTAAATATACAATTTCTGATACTAAAGTTACAAATATTTAGTTTTAGTCAGTAATAACTAAATTCAAAATAATTATTTAAAGGAAAACTAAGTCCATCACACATTATTACATTTTACTGAAATTGACGACAATCATTGACATAACAGTCATGTGGTTGTTTACTTGTCTTTGTGAGATGATGTTGCGTCTGTTTTTAGGGGCATCCTCAAGTCGGGTGATAAGACATAATTTGTCGTGTTTGTCACCATTGTAAATCCCGAACTTTTTGGAGGTAAAGTCTTGAAATTTGTAAACTTTAATTGGTTCTATGAGCACCATTGGTTTCTCAAATAAGTTGTTGTTCAGTGTTAACTCAAACATTTTTTATATTTGAAATAAGTAAGAAAAGATGAGCAAGTGTGTGTTGTTTATCACTAACATTATCATCATTCTTCATCTAAATATCAAACTTAAACGAATGTATCTTCCTTTGATATTTTTTGTCCTCCTTGCCATGGAATGTGCTATTATCTTAATAGTGGTTGTTTGGATTTGTTTTGTTTACTTTTATCTTCCTTTCATTAAACATGATATCTCAGGTGACTAAAATTTTGAACTCACCCTAAAGTTAGTCTGTTTTTTTGCGTCTCTTTTTGTTTTTTTAATGACAACGCTTTTTTCTTTAAGGTATTCAGTTTGTTCTCTGTTTTCTGTTTTCTCTTCGCATATACAAATAAAAATGTATTAACTCTTCAGGGTGCATAGGTTTCTCAGTCTATATTTATGAACAAGTTTCACTTTAAGATTTTCTAACAATTATTCAAACTTTAAAAATAAAAAATTGTCACCCTATATGCTCACCTAGTTTAAATTTTCATCAACAAGATCTTAGAACTATCACAATTTAAAACTTGCCTCTTACAGATGGAGAGCAAATATAAAATACATCAACTGTTAGCATTTGATATCAGCTATTTTCGTCGTCACAACACTGCACACTCCTACTTCAGCTCATAACTTTTCTAATCGATTCATCATTAGTTAAATATTTGTTACCGTATTCAAAATACACATACGTCCCCGCGCTTGCGCGGGGCTTAGCACCTAGTACTTTTAATAGGCTAGATACTGGATACATCAAGAACGTTACATGTATAAAAAATTATGTTCATATTTTATTAATCAGTAAAAAAGCACTTTCTAGAGATGTATGGAGCAGCAAAATATGAATAAATGGGAGAAATATATAACCATAGGCTCCTCCTACTTTGGCACGTGCAGAGCGCGTGTACAGTAAATTAGCCGTTGTCGTGGAGCGCCTAAAAACATCATTAATACCAAAGTACGATGTTTCCATAAACTCTATACGAAGCAAAACATGGTCTCGTATGTTGTTATATGTCTTTGGTCCAAAAACTATTTGGTAATATAATTTCCACCTATTATTTTTTTCTTTAATATTTTTGAAACAAAACAGAGAACTCCTGATGCGAGTGTGAGTTACAGGGGTGGGAATTCGGTTATTTGGGTCGGTTCGGGTCGGTTTATTCGGTTTTTCGGTTATTTCGGAAATTGAGATTTATACCGAATTGAACCGAATTAATTTTCGGTTCGGTTCGGTTCGGTTCTCGGTTAGTTCGGAAATTGGTTTTTATACCGAAATAAACCGAAAATTGGGATTTAAAATCGGAATTTCGGTTAAATTCGGATAGTTTCGGTTAAATTCGGATAGTTTCGGTTAAATTCGGATAGTTTCGGTTAAATTCGGATAGTTTCGGTTAAATTCGGATAGTTTCGGTTAAATTCGGATAATTTCGGGTAACCGTTCGGTTCGACATACCGAACCGAACCGAACCATGAACCGAATAAGATTTTGAATGTCGTCGTTCGGTTCGTCATATATAACCGAATCCGAACCGAAAACCGAAAATCTCGGTTCGGTTCGGTTCGGAATTTTCGGTTCGGATAATATTCCCAGCCCTAGTGAATTATGAGTAAATGTGTCCAAGAGCCCCCTCGTGGCTGCGTAAGGTCCTCCTAATGTCGTTTTGTGTTTTGTACATTTCCTCTATTCAAAAATTTCTAATTTACCAAAACCTTATATAACTTAAGTATCAAAATGAGTCACGTTGCATTTCTTGGTTATCTATGAGCCTTTTAATATATTAAAAGCTGATATGTTTTACTAAACGAATGGTAGAAAAAATAGCTGATTTTATTTTGGAAAAAAGATATCTAAAGAAAGTTTACTAAAAGTTACAATGAAAGTTTTAAAAATAGACATGCTCATATATAGTTGAAAGAGTTTCCTCTATATATTTTTAAATAACATTTATAAATTCGGATACACAATAATAATAACACTATTATGAATTTGGTATCATATAAATTATGGGTCATAAACTTTTCAATGTTTAGTAAAAAAAACCTAGAAAATCAAGTAAGAATCTAGCTAACAATTACAGTACTATATTGATAATTCGTTTAAGAAGATAAGTAATGAAAACTGTTATATACAGTCCAAAAAACAAATTAGAGGAAAAATATAAAAAAACATTCTAATAATAGAATTAATAACTTATTTTTTTTTGTGCGGCAAACATTGTTGTTACTCTTCATGAGTAAACTTACATTTCTACCCACTCCTCTTTTTTCTCACTATATAAGGAACGTTTAAGTTTCATAACAAAGCATAATCAATAAGAGATATCACTTTAAAATCAATCAAAAAAATGAGCAACAATGAAGATATTAAAAGGCAATGGTTCGAGATAATGAACTTGCTGGCTAGTTCAAAGGCTCATAGCGACTCGTGCATGACCAACATAGAAGGAGACAGAGACAAGACAGGACCAAAGAGACAAGCCGAGCTGAGGAGAGAAAGAAAGATGAATCGTGTCAAGAGACAACGTGTGTGCAAGAAGACTTCACACAAGTCCCATGATAACTTGTTGAAGAAGGTAATGAATAAAATTGTTCTGTTTGTTGTGTGAGATGCCTTGTTTCGCAAGAAAAATTTATTTATTCATTTTTTGTAATTTGAATTAATACTTAATTAGAAGAAGGAGAAGAAGAAGAAGAGGGAAATTTTAAGAAACCAGATAGAAACACTTAGGGAACTCACACCAAATTGCCCAAAGGTGTAAATTCAATAATTTAATTGATTCGTTAATTTAATTGATTCATTTTAATTTGTAAATTCTTAATATTTTGAGTTTTGTTTTGTTATATTATGAATTTGTAGACAGATATAGTCGCTATCCTAGATCGTGTTACCGAGTACGCGACGAGCTTGCGGAGTATGTTATCCTTAGGTCCGGTAAGAAATTAATTGGATTTTCTTTATAATTTATTCATTCAAGATTATATTTCTTGATTTTTTATATATATTTTCTTAATTTTGCAGCCTTTCATATGAATAATGTGGCTTGAGACTTTCTATGGCGTTTAGTATGACTTTGAAGTTATAATAAGTTGCTTTGAGGTTCTTTTCATGTTGTTAGTTGTTTTTTCTATGTTTGTTTTAATAAATTGTATTGTCTTGTTTTTTGTTTAATGTTAAGACTTTTGTTAAGGCTACAATACCAAATAAAAACTGCATTAAGAACTTAACAGGATCCGACAAATTATAATTATCGTGAACTCATAGATGTGACATTTTTTGGTTATTTTATACCAAAATTGTAGTAACTTAATTTTAATTTTGATAATTCTTTGCCAAAAAATACTTTTTGATATTAGAACAAAAATATATGATTATCTTGATTTATATTTAGTCTTGTTGTTAATATATTGAATTAAGAACTAAATAGTAATAATATAGTCTAATTATAATTTATAAATTTAGAGACATGATATTAAATTATTAACTAGTTAATTTTAATTGTATTTTCTATTAAAAAAATAAATTTAAACGAAAAATAAGAGAGAGATTGTGAATAGTCTTGTTTTTTCCGTCCGAAAGTTACTGCAACCAAATCTGAACGGAAAAAAATAACGGGAACAAATAAAATAAATAAGGGTACATATATTTGATTTTTATCTAAAACAAAATTTCTTGCTAAAAACGCATCAATTTACACTATGATTTGCTTGGTAAAATTTCCAGGTTTTTACAGATTTGCGATGTAGAATACTTGTAGTACCTAATGTTCTATTGTTTTATCTATTTTAGATTGTATAAGAAGCCTAAATCTTTGATGTAACATAGCAAGTCCGTATCATTGTTAATAAACATACTTTTACAAAAAAATAAAAATAAATTACTATATATACCCGAAAATTTGTATTGTATATTCGAATAAATCAGAAATAATATAATCTTTATAGTGGTGGTGAAAAAACTAAAAACTATTGAACCTATAAAATGATAAAAAAGATTAGTATGAACATATGAAAGCAGTACGTAATCCAATATATATGGAGAGTCTTACCCAAGATTAGAGTTTTATTTAATTTTAAAAACATATTTTAAAACTTTAAACTAAATATACTTTTAGCAAAGATTTAGGGATAGTGAAAGCTAAATATTAGGAAAAACCCAATTTTGTGAAAATTAGTGATTAGTGATTAATGAAAATATTTGTTCATCTAGATGGATATACTTCAAATGTATAAAAACTAGTTTTTTTGTGCGACTAACATAAAACATCCAACTTATCAAAACAAGATCACTTAAAATCAATCAAACATCCTAATGATAAATTTAGAGACATGATATTAACTAGTTATTTTTAATTTTATTTTCTACATAAATAAATTAAAACGAAAAATAAGCGAGAGATTGAGAGAATCTTAACTAGTCTTGTTTTTTCCGCCCCAAAGTCACGGCTACCAAAACTGAATTGAGAAAATTAGAGGGAACAAATATAAATAAATAAAAAGTAGATATATTTGATTTTTATCTAAACAAATTTTCTTGCTCAAAACGCATCAAATTACACTATGATTTGCTTGGTAATTTTTCCAAGTATTTACAGATTTGCGATGTAGAATACTTGTAGTACCTAATCTTCGATTGTTTTGTCTATGTAAGATTGTACAAGGAGCATAAAACTTTGATGTAACATAGCAAGTCCGTATCATTGCTAATTGACATACTTTTACAGTAAATTGCTAAAATAAATTACTATATTTACCCGAAAAATTGAATTGTATATTCAGATAAATCAGAAATAATATCTTCTTTATAGTGGTGGTGATAAATCAAAAAATTATGGAACCTATAAATTGATAAAAAAATATAGTTTTAACAAAATAGAAAGAGTACGTAATCCAATATATATGGAGAGTCTCGAAATTAGAGTTTTATTTAATTTTTAAAGCATATTTTTAAAACTATAAATTAAATTTAATTTTAGCAACAATTAAGGGATAGTGAAAGCTTTAACTTTACGAAAAAACAAATTTTATGAAGATTTAGGGGTTAATCTTAGATCGATATACTTCCAAAACTATTTTTCACAGTAGATACAAACTTATAATACATCCGAAAGTAAATCCCAAGATATTAGACAAATACAAATTAATTCACAACATGATATCATCAAGAGCTTAATTTGTTCTAGGACCTTGCTTGTCTATACTACTAGTAAACTAGTAATACATACGCAAAGAATATTAAACATTTAATCTCGTTGTAAATTTACAACCAATAATCCCACCCTAAGTATTAATTAACAGATTAATCAAATCAAAATCCAAATCATACGTCACGTTTTCCATAAACTACACAACAAACAAGTAATTTTTAAACTCAATATTACCTTAACCTAAAAGAAAACTTTGTCATTATATATAGGAAGTGGTTGCACCGGCATGTTAGACACACTTGGTCACGTGACCATTGTATTTAGCTATTCTAGACCTAGCAATTGGTTAACCGATATACAACACCGAGCCGGTTCGGATCGAATAGACTCCGTTTGATTTAACGGGAAGAGAAAGAGACGTAAACGCCGTGAAAGATCAAAATCGTACTCCAAGATCATGTTTTGTAAATCATCGTCGTTATCTACGGTTATTAAAGAGTCGATATCGAAGCCGTGGAGCCTATACTTGATAGCGAAAGAGCGGTTAGAGAGGATAAACTTACTCGAGAGAAGCTCGAAAAAGTCTAGCAAAGAGATGTCACGTGGAACTACCACGACGCGAGTTTCGCCGCCTATGTAGTGTAAGGAGTTTGTTGGTGGGAGAGGCGTTATGCGGCCACCGAAGCTGCATAGGAGACGGAGGTTGTTGTGATTTGACGGCGGAGCTTGAGGTTCCATGACGGCGGAAGAAGGAGTAATAATAATATATTAACAACAAAAAAATAGTCAATAGATTTGTTTGTTAAGTGTATTTAGGGTTTCCGCTTTTATGTCTCAAATTATATTTATATGTTTATCTTTTTATTTTTTAATGATATTTTTTATATTTTAGGATCGTGTCTATTTTTTTGAATAGTCTGATAAATAGTTTGTTTCAAATTTTGTAAACTATAATATATGTTCCATAAATTATAAATAAACGATTTATTATTCGAAAATATTTTAGAATGTTTTAGTTTATATATTTTTAGTTATTCGAAAAACTAATATTTTACAATATTTTACAATATTTTTTAATAATACACTATTAATTGAATATGGATATATATGGAACAAGGGATGATTAATTATATCCAACAAATTAAAATTGTCAAGAGAGAATCAATATTTTCAATAATACACTACTGATTTGTTGTTGCTTTCTTTAATTTCTAAGTTGGATACTCAACTTCTGAACTATGGTCGACTAAAAAAGTGATACATTGAAACTTAATTAACGTTTAATTGCATAATTTTCTTCAAGAACATGGTGTAGGAACAAACCTTTGGTTAAAACCTTAAAGGATAATAAGATGTTACTTTAACCAAGCATCAAAATCTTTCAAAATCTTTCAGCTTCGGCTGGTCGCAAATCAAAGCCGCCGCTGTCCATTTCTCCACCGCGTAAGGAGCGGAAGAGGAGCACTGTCCATAAAGACTCTTCGACCGTCTCTTGTTGTGTACTCATACTTCCATTGTGGTCCTACAAGCCACGCCATTGCGGTTCCACCAAGCAAGCCACCAATCTAAATTCACCATACATGTTATTAAACCACTTGATCCGAAAAAACAGGATTAGTTATTACACGTTAAAGACATGATTGAGTTACTTACATGTCCCCAATTATCTATGCCTTTTGACATTAGACCCATTGTCTGCATAGTCAAAGCTTATTAGAATTTTTGAGAGAGACTTGTATAGAATTTTAAGCTTTTTGTCTAAGGCAAGATTCGATGTGGTTTTGCTCACCATGTTAAGAGCGATAATTTGAGCTATCTGCATCAGATCTTCATTGCCACCTCTAACCATCCGTTTGTGTCTTACGACAAACACAGCTAACGAACCAACCTACTCAAACAAAACATCATTCATCTAGACAAACTCTGTTTCTATGAGACGGGACTTAAACAAAAGGCTTATGGTTCCATGGAACTTACCAATCCGAAAATTGCACCAGAAGCACCAACAGAGGGAGATTTGTTAAACCAGTAGCTCATCGCTGAACCTAGAACTCTTAAAACAGGTTATATGAGTCAGAAAACACGAGACAGAGAAAGTATAAACATCGAAAACAAAGAAAGTATATGAGCTCATCTAATTACTTGCGATAGCAGATGTCAAGTAAACAGCAAGAAATCTCTTTGGGCCACCTAAACTCTCCGCGGTTGGTCCAATAGAATTCGAAGAATAGCAATTTATCTGAAAAACAAAAGTAGAAAACAGTTTTAGCCATACAGACAAAACCAAAAAAGAAGTAAGAAGCAGCAGAATCGGTTAGAAACAGAACCATGAGATGCATAGGATTTGCATGAAGAACAGAACAAGTAGCTAGTCTCCATATCTGACCTTTATCGATTAAGCTGTTCACCTACATACGTACACATCAATCTGAAGCAAGAAACAAAACTAAATCACATTTGATTAAGTATCTCTGTGTGTATATAGTATTTACCTTGGCTCCCCATGTAAGCACTTTCCCATTGGATGCAACTTGTGCAACATACATTCTAAAGACGGAACCCATCAGCTTTTTAAACTTAAAATTCTCAAAACTTGATTTAAACCATCATCCTTCTAATGCAACATACCAAACCGAAAGACATGAACTTTATATCGTTGATAGAGAAGGAAACACATACATTACGTTAATAGCGAGTAAGACATTGGTCCATCTCCTTCTTCCATCGAGTATGTTTCTTTTGGAGCTCTCCTGGCTCGATGATGATGATGATGACGAAGATGATCCTTCCTCGCCTCTAGGGCCTAAACTACTATCTCCTCCATTAAAGAAACATATATACGACGAAGACGGGGATCTATACTTCATAAAATTAGCTCCATTGAACATAAGAACTCTTTGATATCTAGCAAACTCCATCCTTGCATCATCAGAAAACCTATGCAGTTTCTGTAAAAAAACAAGCACATAGTATCAGTTAATAAAAGGATTTTGTGGTTTAACAAACAAACAACATTGACTTATAATCATATTTTGACACAAATTTGAGCTTCTTCTTATTCTCATCGTAAAATCAATTTAATAGCTTTTTTTTGTCAAATCAAAGAGGACTATGATAAAATTCAATCGTCTCTTCGAAATTCAAGTTACTGAAAGTTGAAACCTTTACAAATAAATTGAAAGTTGAAACCTTTACAAATGAATTGAAAGTTGAAACCTTTACAAAGCATAAGAGAGTAGTTTTGGAAACCTCAAGGGAAGAGCGGAGATGGAATCCGAGGCGGAGGTGACGGCGAACATGGTGGCATGTGTTTACGGATACGGCGATTGCGAAGCCTCGAAACGCCGTGGATCCGGATTCCGGCGGCCAGAGATTATGTTGAGATAACGACAATGAAGCCATCTCTCTCTCTCTCTCTCCTTCACTTTTTCGAATTTGGGGCCTTGATTTTATGTTTTATTATTCTTTTGGCCTCTCTTTAATATTTTCATTTTTACAAGAAGGAATATATGAGAAATGTCTCAACATTTAAAAATAACATCTCAAGTTTTGTAATGAACCAATGCTATAATTTTTAATTATAATTTACTATTTAATCTTAAAAACAGACAGTATCTATCATAAACTCAAAAAATATTGTTTTGGTGGCTTATGATATTTTAAAGACTAAAAACTAATGTTCAATTATAAAGTTAAAATAAGGATGAGCAAATGGTCCAAAGGTAGTCACATCTGCATCTAATCGCATAATCCGGGGTTCGAACCTTGGCGCTCTCAGTTGGGAGAGAACTACTTAGACCATGATTATCAGGGACCCAAAGGGTGGTCCTTAACCCGTGGGCCCCACAATAATTTTAAGTAACATCTCTTAAAATCCTTCATTTAGAACCAATCCTTAGATTTTTTGCGGGTCCCACTGACACGTGGCGACCCGCGATTAGTCTAATTATTAAATTATTTTTTTCAAAAAAAAATTAAATATAAAAAAAACTTAAGTGTTCTTTTTTGGAACTAAAGGATAATCATGCTCTTAGACACTAGACTATGATGGAAAAAAAAATAATTATAAAGTTAGAATAGATAAGAGGTTAATATATATAGTAGAAGTATGACTCTCACCATAGTAACAAGTATTAAGACAAATTGATTTCACCAAAACAAAACCAATAAAGAGATTAGCAAATTTGAAATGTTGAGGAAAGTGTTTTTGTTGTTATTCACAAGCGAGTTTTGTGTCAAAGCTGCTTAAGCAAATCGCAAACGCCTGAAACGCCGATAACGGATACCTATAATCCATCGTAAACATATCTTTCCCTACTTTCCCAAACTGTAATATCACTTTGTCTTGCTCGGGCTGCGTCTGCCCAGACGCAGACGAACCCGCTGCCACGCCCGTCCCTTGCGTATGCGTTTGTTGCGGTTGTCTCGCAGCCACGAGCTGAAAATTCTTAACTGACGCGACCGTTACACGTCCGCGGAAATTCAAACACCAGCACTGCAACTGCTCGTGCCAACGCGGCTGCTTGTTCTTTAAAACCAACGGTCTAAAACTCGTCTCCCTTTCACCTTCTCCATCGCCGCAGGATACTCCGACTACTTCTGAGAATCTTGAACTGCTGAAATCGACGGAGCGGTAATCTAACGAAGATTTCGAGAAGGAGATGTTGCTGCGGAACGAGTCGTCGAAAGAACGCGGCGGAGGCGGTAGGAGCTTTTCGGGTTGGTTAGGGACAGAGCCGCCCGGTTCGAGAGACGAAATCGGGATCGAGTTCATGATGCAGTGCATTCGCCGCGGTCCGCGTGTGCCCAGCACGTTGAGCTCGTACGTGATCTGAGCTATGTTGTAGCTACCGGAGGGAACTTTAGGAGATACTCTTCTTGAATGAAACCTGCTTCGGCTTGTTCGATCGGTTATGAGCGCGCTCGAAGAAGACGTGTTTGGTGGTGGTTGCGTGTCGTATAATAAGAACTTTGTCCCGAGAAAGTTTGATCTGAGAGAAAACAAAACTGTAATTTTTGAGTACTAAGATCTATACATATGCGATCAATCAAGGATTCAGACACAAACCTGAGTTTTCCGAGGTAAGAGTTGCTGGATCTTGAGATGTTATCGGCATCCATGGAGAGAATGTACTCGGTCCGAGTAGTTCTACGAGTTCTTTTAGCCGAAAGAAGAAATTTACCGTTCTCCACGAGTAAAGCTGACAAAAAACATCATTTCGACTTCTATTAAGACATAAGCTAAGTGAACCGAAAACACGCAGCTAAGTAGTAGCTAAGCTTACCAGGACTTAAACAAAGAAAAAGATGAAAGGTTAGCTTCGATTTATCCCTTTTGATGAAACATTGAATCATCGTATCACGCGGCCCTGGCTGCAAAACAAATCAAAACAGTAAATTCATTACTACTTTGAACCCCCAAACAAAGATCGAAGCTTTAAGGTAAAAAAAAACATATGATCAAGAACCTGTTTAAGCGAAACAGGGAAAGTTAGTTTTCCGGAGATTTCAGGACACAAGACAATCTCTTGGCACATAGCTCTCCAAGACCGGCAAACAGAAGCACATGCCACGACATGTTTCCTCGCGGGCCAACTACTCTCGCTCTCTTCTAATCTGCTGATCACGTCGAAAAGCAGCTCGGGAGGCAGATTAGCCCATCTGCTTGTCTGAACTATGACAGGCGAAGAAGAAGACAGGAGGAGGTCACGCGAAGACGAAGAATACTCGCGGAAAGAAGATCCTTGAGACTTCCCTATGTGAAGATTCGATAGCTTGAAATCGAAACTCCTTCTTGATAAGCTCCCAAACCCATCTCTCAAATCTTGGACTATGCTCCGAAACGACATTGCTTAACAAGATCAAATCCTTTTATGTACAAAGTAGTAATGTCTCAAATCAGACAAAGAGAGAGAGAGAGAGATTCACTATGAGATGAGAGATTCCACTCACTGTCCATAATCATAAGCACATACCATTGTTAGAAAAAATATGAGTCATCTTCTTAAAAAGTAAGAAATATAAAAGCAAAAGAGCACAACAAAAAGAAAAGTAGAAGCTATAAAGAGAAAGAAGAAGATTATTAGCTAAAGCTTAGGAAACAAAAGATGAGTATAAGCATTACATGCCTAATAAAGAAATTATAGGTTATGTCCCTAATATAGCTTTTAATCAAGTAGAAACTGATGATTAATTCACTAAACGCCTTTAAAAATTGATATCATATAAGATTAAGAAACAAATAAGTAAATTTATCAGATAATTTTTACTTATCAGATTAGTATGTAACTTAAAAAAAACAAAGAATATGAAACGGCTTCCACAATAATCAAACCATCAAATTAAATCTGGAAATTTTACAACTAGAAATTACTCATCTGATTTACTTCCTATAAAGTCAAAATTTTAAGCTAATTTCAGATAAATCATGTTAATTGGGTTGTTTATTACAAGAAATTCAATTCAATTTTGGGTAATAACATATAATAATCTCAGTGAATAAAAAAAACATCAAAGAAAAAAGGAGAAAAGGTTTAAAGGAAGAACCTTTCAGACAAGCTGAAGAAAACCCAGAAGCTTCTTAAATAAAATCAAAATCTTCGGAAAAAAAGAGACAAATCTCACTAACTTAAGTTTTTCCGACCAAACTCAGAAACTCAGGTTAGGAGAGAATCTGGGTCTGCTTCAAAACTCGATTCCTCCGTAAATTAAGGGTAAAATAGAGAAATTAAGAAACAAGATCACAAGGATTTAAGCAGATCCGTAGAAGCCATAAAGTCAAAGAAACAAAAAAAACCCAGAAAAAAGATAAAGTCGTGTTTTTTTTATTATCCTCTCTGTTTTTTTTTTGCAGTATTACTCGGGAGCTTTTGTTGATTTTTGTTTTTTGCTTTAATAGTGTTTCACAAGCCAGCAAGAAAATGATTAATAAAATTAATTTTTTTATTGTTAAAATGGTACTCCACCAAATGCTTCTTTTCGCTAGATTTTTATAGAATTTTTATTAATATTTTTTTTTAATTTTGTATTGTGAAGAAAACGAGAGAGAGAGAAAATAAAATGAAATTGTATTATTGTCCACGAGGCCGCATGACCTACGCCTTGCATCAACCAATGACCCAATTTTGACTTTTTAAATTCCTTTAAAAAAAAAACTGTAAAAAAAATTGTTACTGAAAATGATTTAAAACCGTTGAACTTGGGATATCAGTTTTGACTATAAATAAATATGTTGATCAGACAACATATATCAGAAACTTAGAAATTTGACAAATTCATAAAGATGAGTAAATCTATGAAGAAAAGAGAAACCTTTTCAAGGACTTAAAGATATTATATTTCTAGAAAGCTTATTTGATTTTGTAAAACATTGCATAATCTTATATAAAACTATAGTCTACATACATACTAGGAGACTTAAATTGGCATATTCACACCTAACAAGTCGTTTGAAAATAGTATACAACATTTTAAGCCTTTTTGTTGGAGTAGTATTGTGCATGTGAAAATGGGCTATGCGATCTTTGTACTACGTGGTGTAACCTAGATTTGAATCTAGTGAAGAAAGAGACGTGATGCCGTGATGGTAACATGTTTTCTTAAGTTATACTCAAGACATGTGGAAGTTAATACAACCCTGGTCACAACCATTTAATGAAACATTGTAGTTATAATTGTTGAGTAGACATATGTTATTATATTTCAATAAACGAGGTAAATCATAAGTAATATATACTTATCATGAAACATGTAGAAAGCCAAATTACATTGTTGACATGTAAAGTGTTTACATAGTTACTGAGATTTGAATACTTGTTTTAGACCCATAGGCCATCATAGGGTTTTAGACAATATTACATAGTAATAATTCAGAAATGTCTCTGTTGTCTCTCTAGAAATTAACCACTTGGTTTTTTTTTTTTTTCATCTGATGAATTAGTACGAAGGTAAATTACATTTTTGGTACACTATTTCAAACCCAAAAAAACACAGACCCATTAACTAAACCCATTAACCCAAAAAAGTTCATTAAGCCTTGTCGTCCTAGCAACCTTCAGAAGAAGATATCACAGCCACGCGTCACGCATGCAGAAGGAGGGGTTATTAGTAATAATGCAATCCCTATAATTAATTTGATATATTGTCTACAATAACTATCGTATATATTAGTTACCTTAGTTTATATTTCTTGTTTGTATATAACTCTCGTGTATTCTTATCAATAAGATTATTCCACTACCATAAATCAATATGGTATCAGAGCAGAATTGATTAAGACCTAATTTTTTTTTTTTCCGCCGCTTCGTTTTTCTTCATCTCTTTTCTTCATCTCCTTTCTTCTTCCTCTTCTTCTTTAATCTTCTTCATCTAGCCTCTGTTTTCAGATTACTTTGTTTCTTTTTATCCTTCATCAAATAATTGTCCTTTGTGTCTAAACCATGACCACCGAAAGTCCTGCATCTGTGGAACACACATCTGTGTTCAATGCTCAAAACCCTGAGAGCACTCTTCTTTCTGTTAACATGTCGAGTGTGACAAAGTTAACACACCAAAACTACCTAATGTGGAGCAAGCAAGTGACAGCCTCTCCTCAAGGTCACGAGCTCCATGGATTTCTACAAGAATTTGATATTGCTCCGCCGCCTATTATCACAACCGCCGGACGAACACTCCGAATCCCGCCTTTGCACCATGGCGACGACAAGATCGCCTCTTATACAAAGGCGTTAATCGGAGCTATATCACTTCCCTCGTTCAATCCGTGGTCTCAAGTGCAACCACCACACCGAAGTTTGGAGTCTCCTTGCCACAACCTTTGGGAAGCCAACAAGGGGTCATATTCGACAACTCAAACTTCAAATCAAAGCATGTGTGAAAGGTACCCAAACAATATCTGAGTATCTCCGCAACATCAAATCTAAAGCAGATGATTTAGCCCTTCTCGGCAAACCCATGGATCCGGAGGATCTCAACGAGCAAATACTTGCTGGATTAAACGAAGATTATAAGCCAGAAATTGATGCCATCAACGGACGAGACACAACAATAACATACACTGAACTTCACGAGCGTTTGCTAAACAGAGAAGCAATGATTCTTTGTGCCACATCTATATCCTCTACACCGATGGTGGCGAATGCAACAGACACTCGTAATCGGAACCAAAACCAGAACAGACGTCAACAAAACCACCAATATCGAAACTATCAGAAGCAGTCTCAAAACCGCATTGGTCCGAAGCAAGATCTTGGCCGATGTCAAGCTTGTGGCACGCTTGGTCATAGCGCCAAATATTGCCCGTAATTTCGCATAGTACGAGGCTCAAATAACTCCCAAGCAATTGCGTCCCATGTTCCGAACCGGTCTTCTCGAATTGGCAACCGCGAGCCAACGCAAGAATGATGTCGATTCGTCAACTTGGTCGGGTCGATTCCGAGCGTCACACCATATGACATCAGACCTCGGCAATCTCGCTCTTCATTCTCCTTATCAAGGTAGTGATGATGTGATGCTCGGTGACGGTTCAGGGCTACAAATATCGCATATGGGTTCTTTTTCTATACCCTCTTACACTCGTCCTTTCTTTTTAAATAAAGTACTTTGCGTACCTTCCCTTTCTAAAAACTTAATATCGGTTTTTCAACTTTGCACAACTAATGGAGTTGCTGTTACCTTTACACCTACTTACTTTCAGTGAGAGATTTGGAAACGGGAACACTTCGTTTGGAAGGCAAGCCTAAGGATGGTACCTATGAGTGGCCAACATCCCGCTTACCGAATCCTCCATCTCTTGCTTTTGCTTCTACAACAAAAACTTCTATGGCCGATTGGCATTCACGTTTAGGCCACCCTTCCTTTAATATTTTAAAAAATATTGTTTCCGGATTTAATTTACCTATTTCTTCAAAAGTTTTATTGGAAAAGCCATGTACTGCTTGTTCCATCAATAAAATGCACAAGTTACCATTTACAACTTCTACAATTCGATCTACACATCCTCTTGATATTATTTTTTCGGATGTGTGGACTTCACCTATAATCTCTATAGATGGTTTCAAATATTATGTGATTTTTGTTGATCATTTCACACGGTATACATGGTTGTATCCTTTAAAACGAAAATCACAAGTTTTTGAAACTTTCACTCGGTTTAAAGCCTTGGTTGAAAACCAATTTCAACACAAGCTTAAAACCTTGTATAGTGATAATGGTGGTGAGTATATTGCTTTAGCTCAATTTTTATCGAGTAATGGGATATCTCACTTCACCACACCGCCTCACACTCCGGAACATAATGGTCTAAGTGAACGACGCCATCGTCACATTGTCGAAACGGGAATGGCATTGTTGTCCCATGCGTCTATTCCTCGTGAATATTGGACTTATGCTTTTCCGGCGGCTGTATATCTTATAAACCGGATGCCAACGCCGAATCTTTCTCTAAAATCACCATTTCAACTTTTATTTAGGCGGGATCCAAATTTTCTCAAACTAAAAGTTTTTGGGTGTCTTTGTTTTCCTTGGCTTAGGCCATATGCAACTCACAAACTTGATTCTAAATCGTCACCTTGCATTTTCCTTGGCTATTCAAACACTCAAAGTGCTTATTTTTGTCTTGAACGTTCCACTAACCGTTTATATACTTCAAGACATGTTGTCTTTCACGAATCTATTTTTCCTTTTAGTGTTGCAGGGGAACCTCGCAGATTCTACGACGAAACAACGATGATTTACCAACATCAACCTCTACCGTCACTATTGCACCGATATACCATGCATCCATACCTACAAATGAACTACGCCAAATTGTCAATAATCCTCAAGTTCAACCCGTTGTGGATATATCAACTTCAACAACACCACTAGCAGCCTCCTCCCAAAGTGTCGATGCTCACCGTTGTTCCCTTTGCCCACCGAACTCACTACATCTCAACCAAGCAACATCGCAACTCCGCAAGATCGCAACCGCAGCCTCGCAACTCCGCAAGAGCGCAACCCCGCAAAAGAACGCAACCGCAGCATCACCACAACTTGTACCATCACAACATAACGCGCGACCAAATGCTTCAGCTATTCCGCAACAACCTGTTCGTGCAAGTATCCGAACTAGAAAACCAGTCAAGAGAATGAATCTCCACGCCTCCATCACTCCGATCTCTGAAAAAATTCCTCGAACGGTAGAAGAGGCATTAAAAGATCCTCGATGGCGCAAAGCAATGCAAGAGGAGATTGATTCCCTTCTTAGAAATCACACTTATGATCTTGTTTCACCAGACAACGCCGTTAATATTGTCGGAAATCGATGGATTTTTACTATTAAACGTTTATCTAATGGCATGATCGATGTGTTTAAGGCAAGACTCGTCGCAAAAGGTTTTCATCAAAGACTCGGCATAGACTTTCATGAGACATTTAGCCCGCTTGTAAAACCCGCAACGATTCGTCTAAGTACTTAGTGTCGCCGTCTCACGAACCGGGCTCTCCGACAACTCGATGTAAACAATGCTTTTTTACAAGGAAAACTTCAAGAGCAAGTCTTCATGTCTCAGCCTCCTGGCTTCCATGATCCCGCAAACCCAAATGCTATATGCAAACTCAACAAAGCCATTTATGGACTCAAGCAAGCTCCACGAGCGTGGTACAATGAGTTACGCACATTCCTTCTTCAAAGTGGCTTCACAAACTCGCTGCGTATGCATCTTTGTTCGTATACAACCGCGGAGGAGTTCTTCTCTACATGCTTGTATATGTAGATGATTTGATTATCACCGCAACAACGACGACCACCTAACCCGGTTTATTCTTTCTTTATCTCAACGATTTTCATTAAAAGATTTGGGTCACTTGTCTTATTTTCTTGGTGTTGAGGTTATACGGAATCCTTCGGGATTATGGCTAAATCAAACTCGATATATTTCGTATATCTTACATCGGACTAGGATGCTTCGATGCTAAACCATTGCCCACACCAATGTGTCCAAAGACAAGACCGACTCTTCACACCGAGAACCACTTAAAGATGCTACCGAATATCGAGCTACACTTGGCGCTTGCAATACTTATCTCTTACGAGACCGACATTGCTTTCTCGGTGAACAAGCTCTCACAATATATGCACAAGCCGACGATGGACCATTGGCTCGCCGTAAAACGCATCCTCCGCTACCTTGTTGGAACAATGACTAAAGGTTTATTCTTCGCAACCAACAATCTACCTTCTCTACATGCCTTTACCGATGCGTATTGGCCGGAAACCGTGACGACTACACATCTACTGGTGCATATATTGTTTACTTTGGTCGACATCCTATAGGTTGGTCTTCCAAGAAACAAACCGGAGTTGCCCGTTCATCAACCGAAGCAGAATATCGCTCCATTGCCTCAACCACAGCTGAGATGTGTTGGGTACTATCACTGTTTCGCGAACTCGACATCAAACTTCCATCGACACCAACTATTTATTGTGACAACAAAGGCGCGACGTATCTTAGCGCTAATCCTGTCTTTCATTCGCGAATGAAGCACCTTGCATTGGACTATCACTTTGTGCGACAACATGTTCAGTCTGGTGACATTCGAGTAACACATGTTTCCACCAATGATCAATTGGCTGATGCTCTCACCAAACCGCTTAGCCGTCTCTCCTTCCAAGACATGTGCATCAAGATTGGACTCACCATCAGTGCTCCATCTTGAGGGAGCGTATTAGTAATAATGCAATCCCTATAATTAATTTGATATATTGTCTACAATAACTATCGTATATATTAGTTACCTTAGTTTATATTTCTTGTTTGTATATAACTCTCGTGTATTCTTATCAATAAGATTATTCCACTACCATAAATCAATAGGGGTGACACGCGCCAGCAGAGGACACGGGAGATTGACGCAAAACGCCGGTAATCTCTTTTGACCGAAGCGTTCTCCAAAGCCGCCGTTGACCACCATAGAAGCGTCAAAGTCTTCCAAGTTTGTGCAGTTCGGCGGAGTAGCTTCAAGATCAGGCTTGAATTCTTCTAATCGTCCATCTACTTTCTATAATCTTCAATAATGATGGCGAGACAAGCTAATTTTAACTTTTTCGGATGAGGATTAGCCGGAAACTTAAGGATCTGAAAACTAAACCCAAAAGAGCATCAAACACCGTACAAAGAGACATCGGGTGAAGCTAAACAAAGTCGGCTATAGTCGGATGGAAACCGGAGCTATACCGGAGACACGAGCCAGCCGCCGTTCTTGAGGAAGCTAACGACGCCGGAAACATCGCCGAACACCACTTACAACGATGTCGGAAGCAAAAGCGGCCAGATCCGTGAAGGTATGGACCTGCCGAAGCTGAAGTCCGACCAGAAGATGTCGGAGAGGACTGGAAGGGTGACTCTCTCTCTCTGAAAGATTTTTTTAAGAGAGAAGAGAGAGCCCCACTCACCATTAACCACTTGGTTTTATTTGCTACAATATTACATAATTATAATTCAGAGAGACAAATGTAAGAAAATTTCACAACATAATTATATCTTTAACAATCTCAATGGATATAATGTTTTAAGCCCCAATCTCACTTGGCTTTTTACCACCTACAATTACAAAGTAAATCAATAATAAAATTTCAAATACGTTACGTGATCTATTTACATTATTCATCTAGAGGATTAACTTTTTTTTACCTCGGCCACATTTTTTGGAGCATTGTCGTTCACATTTGGAAGTCTTTTTAGCTGAAAAAATAGAGAAAAATAAAGAGGAATTCACAAAACTACACAATTTCATCCATTCCTTTACAAAACGATATACATAATTCAGTTTTTTCACATATTTATACATTTTCAAAATTTTAAAAGTTTGATTTACCTTTAAAAAGTTACCAAAATTAAAATCTTTTCATTTGTGTTTGGTAATTAGTGTTTAGGGTATAATATTAAGGGGTATGATTGTGTGGGTAGAGTTTATTTGGATTTAATTTTGAGTATTTAGGTATAGTTTTGTGAAATAATTTTGAAATAGTGTAGTTTTGTGAAATGTAATTCAAATGGTGTAGTTTTGTAATTCTCCCAAAAATAAAAAGGATTTATATACACAAAAAGAAAATATAAATCAAAAAGAAAAAGAAGAGAATACACACGGTCGCGTTGTACACAACCGGTTGCACAACCGTCCCAACAATCTCCGGGGCCTAATTCACCACGACCCGCCGCCGCCACCACCGTATCCATGTTGGAAGACAAGGCCATCAGAATCAGAAGAGACACCACTATTATCACTTGTGTCTTCATCATTCTCAATTTGATTTTCTATTTCCCTTTATTTGTTTTGTCTTAGATCTTTGTTTTCATTTTTTCCTTTTCTACTCTTTGAACGTGATCTTTATGAGTTTTTATAGAAATGTTTCGGTTGCCAAGTTTGACTTCTAGTACCTAGTGTCTTTTTGTATTTTATTTTTTTTCCTTTTAATTCTCTCTTAAATGTTTTTTTGTCGGCAATTCTTTCATATTCTATATTCTTTTTAAAGAATCTCTATAAATTAACATTCATTTTTACGTTTTGATCCATAGTGTATATATATCTCTATTACACTTCTACTATATAGACCTAAAACTATATTTAATAATTTATCACTTTAGTAGATTTCAAGGTACGTACGTCTCTATTATTTACTGCTAAAATATTGCCAAGACCTTCCACATCTTTTATATTCTTATTTGTGATGTCGTAGATACATTAGACCATCTCCAACAGAGAAACCCACAAAATTTCTTAACTATTCATGGCCCATTTAACAACATTTAAAACAAAATAAAAAAATAAAAAATAAAAACGACCAATCATGGCCGCCACGTATACATGAATAGTTAAGATTTAAATCTTAAATAAGAAATATAAGATTCGCATCTTAACTATTTGTGTGGCTCCACACGCTAAGATCCCGTTAAAAACACCATCGACTCGCTTCTTATCGCTTCCTTCATTTTACACCATACCACTAAGTATACTCCTCCCACCATTATCATTGCACCTATTATACTATAAGTTTCGCAATATTATAAAAATAAACCATTTACGAGTTTGATATAGACAACATGCATGCATGCATCACGAGTTTAGTGTGTTAGAACAAGATTATCAAGCTCCTTAAAAGGGTTCTTAACTATGTGGACCCCACATATATATTAAGTACTGTTGGACATTCTAGAAAGGAGGTACACAAGTCAATAATGGGAGGTGCAAAGGTCAAGAATGGGAGGTTGATTTTTGTAGTCAACAATTGCACCTCACCAACCCCTCCTCATTTGATCTATAAATACGTGAGTCCCTCACTCACAATTAATCATCCCATAATCTCAAAGTCCCAACAAGAGAAAGAAAACAAGAGAAATAATCTTTTCTCGTAAGAAAATTATATGTAATTTTCTAGATTTTTATTCTTTTCACTCGAGACTAAGTCCTCAAAATCATTGATTCTCGAGTTGTGAAAGGATAAGTTTGAAAGGATAAGTTCGTGTGTGAGTTGAGAGTGTTGTAAAATTTCCAAATAATAATAAAAAGATCTCGCAGCAGTCCGAGACGTAGGCAACATTGGCCGAACTCCGTTAACAAATTGTGTGTGTTTTATCGTTTCCGCAAATCCGATTTATCGGAAATTTGACGTTATTTCCTAACAACTGGTATCAGAGCGTTCGGGTTATTTTTCGTCAAATTTGGTGCGAGTTACTATTCACGTGAATAGTGAATTCGGGAATAGTGAAATTTGTCGGCTATATCCGTTCGTCGACGGAGGTGTTCTAATACACGGCGGTTCACAAAGTAGTCGAAACGATGGGAGGCGAAGATGGTTCAAGCACACGGTATCGGGAAATTTGACGGTACAAATTTTGCATTTTGGAGAATGCAAATTGAGGATTATCTCGTACGGAAAGAAACTTCACCAACCACTAAGTATGAAGCTCGAGAAGATGGCTCAAGAAGAATGGGATCTCCTCGACGACAAGTTCTGTGTGTTATCAAAGTTAACATCGTCGAAGAACGTTGCACACAACGTTGCAAAAGAGAAGACCACGGAGGGGCTGATGAAAGTTCTCTCAGATATGTATGAGAAACCTTATGCCAACAATAAGGTATTTCTCATGAAGAAACTCTTCCAATTAAAGATGGAAGATGGCAGTCCTGTTGCAGCGCACGTTAATGGATTCAACACAATTGTCAACCAACTGACATCGGTTGAAATCGAATTTGATGATGAGGTGCGTGCTTTGATTTTGCTTGCATCTCTACCAAATAGTTGGGAGCCCATGAGGGCAGCAGTTAGTAATTCCGTTGGTAATCGAAGCTAAAATTTGTTGATGTTCGAGATCGAATCCTTGGAGAGGAAGTTCGAAGGATAGATACAGGAGAAACATCAACGAGCTCGCTTTCAACGTGGAAAACAGAGGCAGAGACCGAATAGAAGAAACCAAAACAGAGGCAGATCAAAGTCAAGGAATGGAAAGGGCCAATCCAAGTCCGAAAGCCTGTGTTGAGTGCCGGAATTGTGGAAAGACCGGCCACTTCAAAAGTAATTGTTGGGCACCACCAAAGAAGGAAAACAACAAAGGAGGCGGAGCCAATGCGATCACAGATGAAATTGCCGATGCATTGTTAGTGTCTGTTGATTCCCCAAGAAAAGGTGAAACTCATGATACAGCTGTAAACACCACCAAAGCGTCGATCTCCTATGTTGATAGTCCGATCGATTCTTGACTCAGGAGCGTCATTCCACACTACACCAGACCGCAACATTATGGAGAATTATGTTGCAGGAAATTATGGGAAGGTATATCTAGCTAATGGCGTACCTTTGGACATAGTTGGTATTGGAGATATCAACTTGAAGATGTCGATGGACTCGTGTGGAAGATCACAAAGGTTAGACATGTGCCAAAGTTGATGCGAAACCGATCTCGGTAGGACAACTTGATGATACGGGGCACAACGTCAACTTTGGTGATGGAGCCTGGAAAGTGAAGAAAGGTTCCATGGTGGTTGCTAGAGGTCATAAAAGAGGCAGTCTTTATATGACGATGAGTTATCAAGAAACAATTGCGGTTGTCGAGAATGCCAAACAGACCCAGTTATGGCATTGCAGATTGGGACATATGAGCGAGAAAGGGATGAAACTTATGGTGGAAAATGGTGCGTTACCAAATCTGAAGACGGTGGATCATCAGATGTGTGAAAGTTGCATCCTTGGAAAACAGAAACGAGCGAGCTTCTCAAAAGAAGGAAGAGAGCCAAAACCCGAGAAGTTAGAGCTGGTACACACTGATGTATGGGGACCCGCTCCCGTTGCATCATTAGGAGGTTCGTTCTACTATGTGACCTTTATTGATGACTCCACAAGAAAGGTGTGGGTGTACTTCATGAAGACGAAATCTGAAGTATTTTCGGTCTTCAAAAGATGGAAAGCCATGGTTGAGACCGATACGGATTTCAAGTTGAAGTGCTTAAGGTCTGATAATGGTGGAGAATATATTAGCGAGGAGTTCAAGAGATACTGCGCTGATAATGGGATCAAGATGTTGAAGACTATTCCTGGAACACCACAACAAAATGGAATAGCAGAAAGGATGAACAGAACCCTGAATGAGCGTGCAAGGAGCATGAGATTGCATTGCGGATTGCCTAAAACCTTCTGGGCAGATGCAATCAACACAGCGGCCTTCCTAATAAATAGAGGACCGTCTCGTTCCATTGGGATTCAAGATCCCTGAAGAAGTTTGGAGCGGCAAGAAAGTAAATCTTTCTTTTCTAAAGGTGTTTGGTTGCCTAGCTTATGTTCATGTGGATGATGGTGCAAGAAGTAAACTTGATGCAAAATCTAAGAAGTGTTACTTCATTGGTTATGGTGACACGGAGTTCGGTTATCGGTTTTGGGATGACCAAAATCGGAAGATCATCCGCAAAGAAGAATGTTGTGTTCAACGAAGGAGCGTTGTACAAAGATAAGCTAAAAGAAAGCTCGAAAGGAAGGAGTCCGAAGTCGTTGATTTGGGAGATATCCCGGCACCAGAGATGCAGGATACTACGGTAGCAAAAAAGCATGAAACTCGGGGAGAGGATGTTGAGGTAGATGTGAATGATGAGACAATAGTCATTCCACGTACACTGTTACGGCTTTGAGGCGGATTACAAGGGTTAGTAAGTTCGGTTGTAAGATATTCCCTTCTCTTCACTATATTCTCGCTCACGATAGAGGCGAGCCTCGAATGTTATGAAGAGGCAATACAAGTTGAAGAATCTATCAAGTGGGAGCTTGCAATGAAAGACGATATGGACTCGTTGAAGTCTAATGATACGTGGGAGTTAGCCGAGTTGCCTAAGGAGAAAAAGGCTCGCATAACAAGTGGGTCTACCGGATAAAAGAAGAACATGATGGAAGCAAACGCTATAAAGCGAGGCTGGTTGTGAAAGGATTCCAACAGAAAGAAGGTGTTGACTACACATAAATTTTCTCCCCTGTAGTCAAGATGGTGACAATCAGGACTGTTCTTGGTTTGGTTGCAAAAGAAGATTTACATCTTCAACAAATGGATGTAAAGACGGCTTTCCTTCACGGTGAATTGGAGGAAGAGATTTACATGAAGCAACCCGAAGGCTTTGAGGTCAAAGGACAAGAAAAGCCGGTATGCAAGTTGCAAAAGAGTTTGTACGGGTTAAAACAAGCTCCAAGACAAAGGGTATAAGAAGTTTGATTGCTTTATGAAGAAAGCCGATTTCTTGAGATGTGAGGTCGACCACCGTTGCTATTTCAAGAGGTTGAAGGAGTCCTACTTGATATTGCTCCTTTATGTTGATGACATGCCGATAGTAGGAGCGTACTTGCATGAGATTAATTATTTGAAGACCAAACTCTCGAAGAGTTTGCGATGAAAGACACGGGAGAAGCGAAACAAATTCTCGGGATGAGAATTAGCAAGCAAGGAGGGTCTTAAGCTATCACAAGAGGAGTATGTGAAGAAAATCCTCAAGAGGTTTAATATGGATGATGCGAAGCGGTTAGTACTCCCTTGGCGAATCATTTTCGGTTATCGAGAGATCGGCCTCCAACGACCGAAGACGAGATGGCATATATGGATAAGGTTCCATATGCTTCGCAATTGGCGCTTGATGTACGCGATGGTATGTACAAGGCCGACATTGCACATGCAAAGGGGAGTCGTTAGCAGATTTATGAGTAACCTGCAAGGAACATTGGGAGGTCGTTAAGTGGATCTTCGTGTACTTGAAGAAGAATCCAAATTTATCTCTATGTTTCATGAAGAACGAGATGGGACTACAAGGATATGTAGATGCCGACAATGGAGGTGACATTGACAAGAGAAAGAGCACATCCGGTATGTCTACACTTTCGTGGTACCGCAATTTGCTGGGTCTCAAAGTTGCAGAAAATTGTAGCTCTATCAAGCTGTGAAGCTGAGTATGTTGCTGTCACAGAGGCAACAAAGGAGATGATGTGGCTACGGTCATTTCTACGAGAGCTAGGCCAGACCAAGAGAAAAGTGTGTTGTACTCGCGATAGTAAAAGTGCCATTGATTTGGCAAAGAATCCGGTTTACCATGCTCGGACGAAGCACATACAACTTCGGTATCATTTCATCAGATCGGCTTTAGAAGATGGAGTGTTGGTGCTTGAAAAGATCCCCGGAAGTAAGAATCCGGCAGACATGTTGACGAAGGTTGTACCGTATGAGAAACTGAGGTTATGTACGACCTCAGTTGGCTTGTTAGAGTAACAAGCGGAGAAGACTCGCCGCATTGATCAAGGTGTGAAGACAGATTGAAATCGCCTTCAAGTGGGAGATTGTTGGACATTCTAGAAAGGAGGTACACAAGTCAATAATGGGAGGTGCAAAAAGGTCAAGAATGGGAGGTTGATTTTTGTAGTCAACAATTGCACCTCACCAACCCCTCCTCATTTGATCTATAAATACGTGAGTCCCTCACTCACAATTAATCATCCCATAATCTCAAAGTTCCAACAAGAGAAAGAAAACAAGAGAAATAATCTTTCTCTGTAAGAAAATTATATGTAATTTTCTAGATTTTTATTCTTTTCACTCGAGACTAAGTCCTCAAAATCATCGATTCTCGAGTTGTGAAAGGATAAGTTTGGGTTCGTGTGTGAGTTGAGAGTGTTGTAAAATTTCCAAATAATAATAAAAAGATCTGCAGAAGTCCGAGACGTAGGCAACATTGGTCGAACTCCGTTAACAAATTGTGTGTGTTTTATCGTTTCCGCAAATCTGATTTATCGGAAATTTGACGTTATTTCCTAACAAGTACCAACACTTAGAGCATGTTTATCAAAAGATTTTAATAGTTGCTTAAGTATAATTATATGTATTTAGGTTTATAAAATAAATAAATAATCAGTATTTATATTAAGCACCAATGCTTATTTAAGCACTTTTAAAATCTTATTTAAGCACTTTAATAAAGGTTTTAAGTATATTTAAGCACTTATATAAAACCTTTAAAATGCTTAAAATGCTTATGTATTTTGTTTGTACATTATACACACAAAAACTAATTAAATATTCTTAAGCACTTTTTATAATCCTTATATAAGAACCAACACTTACACTATTTGGTCCCACTGACATGTGGCGACCCGCGATTGACTCTTACTTTATTTTTTTTATCACAATTTTTTTTTTTTTTTAAATACCAATTAATGGATAATGATGGTCTTATGTACCTTCCTAAATGAAGCGTTTCCTCTAAAGCAAATGAACCAACGAGAGCTACGATCACAAGCCTTACAGGACTAAACACCGTAACATATAACGGTCCTTTTGTTTCAACGCACCATGCAATAAGAGGCATTATCATTCCTGAAACCACCACTCCCTACACATACGTACGAGACAAATTAGTAATTAAGAATCATTTGGATGCAAAACCGGTTATGAAAAATGTTAATAAGACCAAATACAAGTTATGAGTACCGAATCATTAGAGAAATTTAATTTAAATAAAAAAATCCAGAACCGAATTCTTAACATTTAACATGTTTAAGGCCGCAAGTTCTTGCTTGTTTTGTTTGGGATCATGACCGAACATATTTAGACACATGTCTAAATTATTCTTATTTTGATAAATATGTCTATATTATTCTTAATATATATCATTAGTTTAGATATATTGTTTTTTTAATGTTAAGAATCATTGGATATATATAGAGGAATTCACAAAACTATACTATTTAAACCCTTCCTTCACAAAACTACATCTAATTTAATTTTTTCACATATTTACACCCTTTCAAAATTTTAAAAGCTTGATTTACCTTTTAAAAATTACCAAAATTAAAATATTTTCATTTGGGTTCGCTAATTAGTGTTTAGGGTATAGTATTAAGGGGCAGGATTGTGTGGGTAGAGTTTATTTGGATTTAATTTTGAGTGTTTAGGTGTAGTTTTGTGAAATATTTTGGAAATGGTGTAGTTTTGTGAAATGTAATTCAAATGGTGTAGTTTTGTAATTCTCCTATATATATATTGTTTTAATTACCGAATAAATTGTGGTTAGGAGATTAATGTTCCATCCTAATCGCCATTGGTTCAAGTCATGATCCGAACATAGAGCAACAATCATGCACACCAAGCTTCCCATCCCATTCATTAGACTTATGTTCCAATAAAGCCCTCCAAATTTAATTACCTATTTTTGCCTGTAATTAAATGATATTCAATCACTTGGTTTAACGACTTTTAATTTTGCATTTTTTTCAATTAAGATTGCTCAAAAATTGAAAAAGTAATCATCTCAATCCTAACCGTACTTTATTAACAAAAATATATAATCCTAACCGTCGAAAATGAATTTCCATCATCTTAATCACCTAAATATCTCATTGACGTAGTCCTGGTTAACATTTATTTTTCTTAAACCAACCAATTTTACGTATTGCATATTACATACAAGTAAGTCATATTTTAAGGTATAATAACAAAATTAATTGCTAGACACTTAAAAATATAAAGTAGCCCCACAAAAATATAAAGTAACACTTGCCTGCAATAGTAACCAAAGTGAGAAGGAAACATTACTACCAAACACCATAAGAACCCCTGGGATCGATACGTGGTGGTTCGCACTGGCTGCACCATTTGATTGACCACCGTTCGAGCTTTTAAGTAAGTCAACGTGCGTTGACCAGATATTAATCTCAACACCTTTGTAAAACACAAACACGAGGGCCCCACCGGCTCCAAGCAGTGTCCCTACCAACTTAGCCCTTCCTTCGTTTGATCCTAGCCGTAGAGTCTCCATCCTGTTAAAAAAAATAGAATTAAAACTATTATTAGCCTTTTTAATTTCTCTAAAATATGGATGATTTTTTTGTTTAATTAATGTGACATATTAATTACCTAAAAATCAAGGCTAATATCAAGGTGTTCAAGGGACCAAGGATACTAGCTGCTGTCGAAAATGTAGCTGATGTAAGCGCTAGACCGGGCAAATATAGAAAGTTCGGTATCGCTGCTCTGTTACGTAATAAACAAACATGAATTGTATATATTTATTTCATTGTTTTTTTTTTTTTTTTTTTTTTTTTTTTCATCGTTGCCTAGTGTCTAAGTAGTTTCTCCCAACTGAGAATGCGATGAGGTTCGAACCCCAAGTTATGCGATTAGATGCAGAGGTGACTACCATTGGGCCACTTGCTCATCCGCATTTCATTGTTTTTTATAGTCACCAATTAATGTAACAATAAATTATTGTGAAATCTAGGTTAAAATGATATTTATTGTACTAGTTATTAATTAATTATTACCCGAGCAGCCCCGAATGAAATGCCAGTAAGAGAAGCCTCCATGCATGTAAATTTTGGTCGCTTCTTCCTAAAATTGAGTATTAACACAACACCAAGGAATTATATAAGTGAATATAGATGAAAAATCCCAACATGGTCATGTTAACGTGTGATTAAGTTTTTTTTTTTTTTTTTTATTTGTCTCAAATGACTATTAATTACTCGCTACATCGACAATAATTTTCTATAAATTCACATGCATCACGCGAATTTTAATCTAATGAATTGACCCTTAGATTAGTGGGAAAAAATCTCATAATTAGTCACAAAAATGCACATAATTTACAATATTCACGTGAAGAAAATGAAAAGAAACTAAAAACCTTTGGAAGACAAAGGCTAAGGGAAGCATGAAAAGAGTAGCAAAGGAGAGACGATAAGCCACAAGTACTTTGAGATTTGTACCATCATGAGCCGATATTTTAAACAAAACAAACATTCCTGCGAACACAAATTGGACCACAAGCATGACAATTATAGCCTTCACTTCTTTCCATATTTCTCTCATTTGCCCCAAAAGTTTTATATTTTACTTTTTACACCCACTCAAAACCATTAACTATTAATAAGTTTCTCTTGAACTTTCATGACCTTTATATACCTAGCCAATGCGTCTTGATCCATCTTTATATTATGCGCCACTTCAATTTTTCGATACCATGTGAAAATTTAAGTAAATGTTTATGGAAACTTATAACTAAAGTAGGAAAGTTTGTAAGGATTAAACTTTCTTATGATGAGTGTGTAGAAAAAAGAGAGACTATGTATCAAAATGTTAATAACTATGAAAGAAGAAAATAGAAAACATAGTGAAGAGGTTATACAAATAAAGAGTTATTTATGATCTTTCTAGTGATGAATGTACATCCACGAGAACTCAAGAGTGTTGCAAAAGCATCTTATTCTTTTTTTTTTATAATGCGTATTACTATTTATTTTAGTCTAAAGGACAATGCACAAACATTTTGTGTGGTGTAGCGATTAATATCTCCAAAACATAATTAAACAAAGATCCAAATGAAATAAACATCTTTTTTGTTGATTGTTAGTGGTGGGCTTAAGCCCATCAAGGTCCGGCCCGCTTGGAAAGTCTCATTTGACTCAAAGGAAGAACTCTATAAATAGAGAGACAAACACACAACTTTGGGGACAACTATTAGAGAGAGAATTTAGAGAGAGAATTTAGAGAGAGAAACAATCGCCGATATTTTTCTATCTCTCGAGTTCGTCGCCTCTGTTCGTCAACACGAGCTCACTCTCGCTCCCTCGCTCGTCGCCTCGTTCGGGCGCTTGTGTCGGCCTCTTCGTTCGGCGCTCGTCGGCGCCTCCCTCGTTCGTCAACACGCAGCTCGCCCGCTCCCCGCTCGTCGCGCTCCTCGTTCGGCGACATTCAGCTCTTCTGCTCCCAGTTCGGCGACATTCAGCTCGTCAACATCCTAGTTCGCCGACATTCAACTCATCGCCTCCCCGGCTCGTCGCCTCCGAACTCCCGCCTCTCCGCTCGCCAACTTCCGCCTCGTCGGCTCCCCGTTCGCCGACATCCGCCTCGTCGGCTCACTCGTTCGTCGCCTCGTCTCCTCGTTCGCCAACATCCAGCCTTGTCGGCTCCCTAGTTCGTCGACATTCATCTCGTGAGCTCAGTTTTTCGCCAGCTCGTCTGCTCCCTATTCACCAACACCGAGCTCAGCTGCTCCCTGTTCACCGACACTAAGCTCGTATGCTCCCAGTAAGCCGACACTGAGTTCGTCTGCTTTCCAGCTCGCCAACATGCAGCTTTCTAGCTCCCAACTCAAACAAACAGTTGTCAAATAAACGGGATTCTCCGACCCACACTTCACATCGACTCCGAAATAAACACTTAGCCGTTTTATACCCCACAACATTTGGCGCCCACCGTGGGGCCATTCAGGAGAATCCCTCAACGCAAATGACAACTCGCAACGCCTCGCAATAAACAAGAAACGAGCTCAACGCGAGCAACGCTTTTCGCGCGTGAACTGCAACCGGCTAACCCCACTCGAGGTACTAATAAACCCTTTTCTCTTATACTTTGTCAATTATCTAAAGAGCAATCAAAACTCTTCGACATACAACAATTCGCACCAAAAAAAAAAAAGACGGTTCAAACCGCAAAACAAAATAACACCAAACAAAGGTATAACGAACTCAAGTTAGTCGGTATATACGTATACCCCACGAGCTCAGTTCTCAAAATCCACGAGCTCAGCGCTCAAGACATAACGAGCTCAATGCTCAGTCTCACAAACTCTACGCTTATAACCAACGGGCTCATCGCTCAGACCGTCAGTCGGTCTTTATATATCCACTTAGCAAAAAGAACTAACTAACGAAAGTCGCGCTCCGTAAGTTAGTCACTTAGCAAAGCGGTTGAAGATTCTAAGCCGGTCCAAACCGCAGTCAGCCACTTATCAAAGGTGCAAAACATGTTAGCCACTCCACCAGAGTGCAGTGGACTGATCATCCACTTTTGCAAGGAAGATTCCTACGAACTCATGTTCAAACACTTGCAGTGGCCCAATCCGAAACCACAAAAGCCGAGTACCTCGCATTAATCGAAGAATAGTTCGAACTGAAAAGCCGAGTACCACCTCGCATCATTCGAAGAACATTTCATATTGAAAACCCTATTCGTCAGCTCTCCGACGAAGGGACCAAGAGATTTTCCAAGCGCGCCAAGACCAACTCTTGAAATTCTACTTCTCCCTCTCGCGATCTCGTAAATCGAACTGGGGGAGGGACTAATGTTAGTGGTGGGCTTAAGCCCATCAAGGTCCGGCCCGCTTGGAAAGTCTCATTTGACTCAAAGGAAGAACTCTATAAATAGAGAGACAAACACACAACTTTGGGGGACAACTATTAGAGAGAGAAATTAGAGAGAGAATTTAGAGAGAGAAACAATCAGCGATATTTTTCTATCTCTGAGTTCGTCAGCTCTCTGTTCGTCAACACAGAGCTCAGCTGCTCCCCAGTTCGTCAGTTCCCTGTTCGGCGACATTCAGCTCTTCTGCTCCCAGTTCGGCGACATTCAGCTCGTCAACATCCCAGTTCGCCGACATTCAACTCATCAGCTCCCCAGTTCGTCAGCTCCGAACTCCCAGCTCTCCAGCTCGCCAACTTCCAGCTCGTCAGCTCCCCAGTTCGCCGACATCCAGCTCGTCAGCTCAGCTGTTCGTCAGCTCGTCTCCTGTTCGCCAACATCCAGCTTGTCAACTCCCTAGTTCGTCGACATTCATCTCGTGAGCTCAATTTTTCGCCAGCTCGTCTGCTCCCTATTCACCAACACCGAGCTCAGCTGCTCCCTGTTCACCGACACTAAGCTCGTATGCTCCCAGTAAGCCGACACTGAGTTCGTCTGCTTTCCAGCTCGCCAACATGCAGCTTTCTAGCTCCCAGCTCAAACAAACAGTTGTCAAATAAACGGGATTCTCCGACCCACACTTCACATCGACTCCGAAATAAACACTTAGCCGTTTTATACCCCACAACATTGATGTAGACACTTGTTAAGCATGCTCTGCGATTCTCTTCCGTGGCTTTGTACACACACCAACTCCAAAAAAGAAAGAATAAAGGCTCCAACGTTATTAATGTGCACTTGAAAAAATATATAAATTTGAAAGTGTTTGGGTTTTGATTCTCTTCCATTTACTCTCTTTCATGTGATATGCATAACTGTTTTTTTTGTTTTTGTTTTTGTTAATTAACATGTTCTAGACCAAGACATGTACATCTTCTTAGACTTAGAACAATTTTTAATAATTTATTTGTTTTAGCTATCATTTGATTATGTGACCTTTTGGAATATTTTATGGTATTTTTTAATAAATAGAAAGGTTAAATTATTCATACTAATACACCCAAATCAACGATAAAATTACACATTAATTAAAAATGATTTCGAGTGGTTTCTGTGTTTGGATTTCTTCAGATGAAACTAATCCACTTGTATTTTTTGTCATCTCCTTGTGTTTTCCCCACAACACAACATATAGACCACACACAATCAATATTGCTCCTAGTACACTGTAAAAAATGAAACTATTATCAGCATATATGCATACTAATAAGTCTATATCCTAACAAAAACATATTGCTTTTATACCTTCCCAAGTAAAGTTTTTCATCCAAGAAGAAAGCACCAGCCAACGCGACGATTATAAGCAATAGGGGGTTAAAGGCAGCTACAAAGAGTGGTCCTCTTAGCCTTGAACTAATTGCCATTAGTGTCACTACTAAGGCTGTTCCTATTGCTCCCTAATTGTTTTTTTTTTTAGTTCCAAAATTTTCATTTGTTACAAAAATTGTTATAATTAATTGCAAAGATGAACAATGAAAATGTATATAAAATATTGTAGAACAATAGTTGATACCGAATATGCAACGGTCCATAACCTAATGTCCCACCCGAGTTTCCACTGCGACCAGTCTCTATCGACACACAATGCGTATATTGTCGATTGAAAGAAAGCCATTACGCTCATCAAACCCGTGCTCGCGTAATGGCATGGCAATGTTTCACTCATCTTTGCCTGTAAAAAAAGAAATTGGATGCCTAAATAAATCAATAGTAACTCATGAAATAAAATACATCTACACACATTTGTGATGTGTAGACATGACATGTAAATATATTAGAATCTTTAAACATAGGATTTAGCCAAAAACTCTGAGTATCAAGTTTTAGACAAACTCTAAACATGTAAGAGCATCTCCATTCAAGAACTTTTATATGAGATTTTAAATTTTTATTTAGTTATTTTAATGATTATTGTAATGGGCCAAAATGGACCAAAACACATCAAAGCCCATTACTATACAAACCACAATGACTTTAATACAAGGTAATAGTAGCAATGCCATGTTGTTGCTTACTTGTATGATGATCCATGTAGCATAGCAGAAGCTACTAGCCAAGGCCAAACAAGCTCCTAACACACGGTTATCACCAGATGATGCTGACAAAGACACGTGGCTGTTTGTGGTATGAGGAAGAACGTGGACGTTGTTGGACTTTGAAAAGTCAATGGAAAAGCCTTTGTAAAAAGTGAATAGCATAGCACCACCTATTCCCATTAATGTGCCTAATACTTTTGCTTTCCCTGACAATGTTCCAATCTCTAACCTCTCTAACCTGTGATATACATCAATACATTATTATTATTATTATTATTATTATTATTATTATTATTATTATTATTATTATTATTATTATTATTATTATTATTATTATTATTATTATTATTACTTATTACATATACATAACATGCATGTGTTACATAGAGTAATATATTCTTAATTATGTTTGAAAAACTTATTACCTTACGGAGATGCCAACGATGAATGTTATAGCGGGTACAAGATTAGCCACTGCAGACATGAACGTGGCAGACGTTAGTGACATACTTTCCAAATATAGATTTTGACCTAATGACCCCCTGCAATATATATATTACAGTAAACATGTATAAATTAATAATTTTGGGATTACACCGGTAAAAGAGTTATTAATTAATGGTGGTTATTAATTTATCGGTCGAAAATTAATTTAAAAATCAAATTTGGGACAAACTTTTTTTATTAACTTAGAGATGTATTAACGAATCAAATATTAATTTAAAGAAGTTATATTGTATATGTATTATGCGTTGTTACACAAATACAAATAATGTCCACATAATTAAGTTTAAGAAGTACCCACGCTTAAAATTATAAGTTAAATGTTTCTAAGTTAATTAAATATGGAACATCTCAAATTTTTATTTACCCGAATAAGCCACAGAGGAAGCCTTGGAAAATCATTTTCCATGTAATTATTGGTCTTTCCCCTCTGAAAATTAAATACAAATTTATAAAAATTAATAATATATACCCGAGGGGCAAGAAGTAACATTCGATTCATGCAATAATAATACTTGACCAATATAAATTGTAATTTATATGTTTAGTTTTTCCATGTATAAGGCACATTAAAGTAATTTGTAAACGATCACCAAATACTTGCCTATTGAAGAAGAAAGCAAGAGGAATCATAAGAGTAGTAGAGAGGAGGAAGCGGTAAGCGATGATGATAGGTAAGCTCGCGCCACTTCTTATGGCTAACTTGAACAAGATGCTAACACCGGCTATAGCCACTTGAGCCACCAGCATCAGCACCACCGGCTTCATCCCATTTGATATAGCCATTTAATTTCTCAAAGTGTCCACAAAACAAAACGTTTCTTTTATTAGAGAAATGAATATTATATGTTGCCTAGTGGGTATATAAATGTGTAATTATGTGTATATATACGAGTATAGTAAAACATAAATTGATAGAGAAAATCTCATCAAGAAACTTTTGAAATGTAAAACACTTCCACATTAGGAATTAATCGCAATTACAAGTCACTAGCTTCTCTAAACCAATAATTTGTCTTACAAGTGGAAAAACACTTAGCTTTGTCTAACTAATAATTTTTTCATTTTTTTGTCTAACTAATATTTTTCTCATTTTAGGAATCAAATATTAATATCTATAATAATCCGAGAAGATGTGACAAGCGCGAGCCTTATTTGCCACTTTTCCAGAAAAAATGATTTGACGTGCCACCCAACGATCTCTGCCACCCATTTTTTTGAGATTCCAAAAATATTATATAAAAAATCCAAAATTCACAAATCTAAACCTTAAACTAATCGAAATGTCTTGGATTTGCGAACCCAATGAGTTGAATTTTGATTTCTAAACCCTAATTTTTTTCAAAAAATATTTTAAAAACGATTTTATAATCATATTTGGATGATTTTATCAAAAACATTTAAAATTTGTTTTTCAAATTTTAAAATATTTTTTTATCAAATCCGTAAAATTAAATAAAAAATATTGACGTTTTCAGATTTAAAAAATATTTTTTTGTATGGATTTTTTTGTCTTTTAAAATACAAATAATAAGAGTGGCAAATAACCCAAATATTTTTGAAAAAATGACAAATAAATCATTGATCCAGATGTGACACTTAATAAATATGGTATTTAAAAATATCTATAACGAAAACAAAGTTTGGGCCCAAAATTCTAGTAACGGGCTCAAATATGGGCCGGGTTAACTTATGGGTCCAAATTAAAAGGCAGAGAGAAAAAGAGAGAAGAGAACAAAAACAAGGGTTTTAGTTTCTTGAATAAACTTTCAAGGAGCTTCATAAAGCTAAGCCGTTTCCGTTTTTTTTTACTTTGGTTTTGCTCTTCTCACACACAAGCTTCATAATTCATCTCTGAGATTATGCCTAAATCAAAGCGAGACAGACCAGGTTCAAATCTCTTTCTCTGTTTTCTATTGTCCTTATACCATTGAATCATGTTTTGAGCTTAAGTAGCCGCCGTCAATGGCTATTTAGAGGAAACCCTTTTGAGAAAAACTCAATCTTTGGTGTGTAATCGATGAAGGGTTTCTCAAAGTTTTGTTCTTTTGTTCTTTGTTGTTGTTGTTGTTGTTGCAGTTACTTTGTCGAAGACGAGGAAGAAAGGAAGAGAGCACAAGGAGGGTATTATCAATGGAATCAGAGAAGCTGTCGAGAAGTATAAATCTGTCTATGTTTTCTCTTTTGAAAACATGAGAAACATCAAATTCAAAGAGTTCAGACAAAAGTTTAGGCACAACGGAAAGTAAGTTTCATTACTTAGCAATACATTCAAAAATCATCATGTAAGAGATCTGTGTTATCTTGGAATGTGATTAAGATATGTTATCAAAAGATTTAGAATTTGATTTGTAATTTTGTTGGTAACATTATCGTTTTTGTTGGTTTTAGGTTCTTTCTAGGTTCAAACAAAGTGATGCAGGTTGCTCTTGGTGGTCGCGAGGCTTCTAAAGAAATCCTTCCTGGTATTTACAAAGCTTCCAAGGTTGTATACTAATGGCTCTTCTCACAATGTTTGTTATGTATTAGGGTTTGTTAAACTGTGAGCTACATTTTGACAAATGTTGTTGTGTGATGATGTTGTTGTTTCAGATGCTTCATGGTGATGCTGGACTTTTTATTACCGATATGCCTAAAGAAGATGTCGAAAGGTAACTATCCGTCTCTTGAAAGGGATGTTTTCTCTCATCGGCTCAACAATGTGAGGTTTGAATTGTACATATCAGTTTCTCATGCTTGTTCTTATTTGCTTTTGTAGCTTATTTAACGCTTATGAGGATTCTGACTTCTCAAGGACAGGAAGCACCGCAGTAGAAACGGTTTGTGAATTAGAAACTTGAACCATTCTCTATGTATTTAGTTGTCTCTCGATAGATTAACAAAGCTTGACTATTGTCTTGCTCTTCTTCTCTTTGTTATTACTAAACAAATGTATTGTTCGGTACAACTTTAGGTTGAACTTAAAGAAGGTCCTCTAGAACAGTTCACACACGAGATGGAACCGTTTTTGAGGAAACAGGGTATGCCTGTTCGTCTTAACAAAGGTTTGTAATCTTTAACAAATTTAGTTTCCATCTCTCACATATACAAGTTTGTACGAAACCTTGATCTGAAAAGGCTACTTCCTTTGCTTGTTTCGATACTCAGGTACTGTGGAGTTGCTCTCGGACTTTGTAGTTTGCGAAGAAGGAAAACCTCTTTCGCCAGAATCTTCCCGCATTTTGGTGATAAAAAAAGACCATCTCTCCCTTTCTTTTGTTTTATGAGAAATATGATAATTTGCTTATGCTTTGTTTACATATAATTGCAGCGTTTGTTGGGAATGAAGTTGGCTACTTTCAAGCTGAACTTAGTGTGTAGATGGAGCTCTAGTGACTTTGAGCTTTACAGAGAAAGTGGTTTAGATCTCTCAGACGTCGAAACCTCGTAGAAAATCCGAGATTTTTGATCCAACTCTTGTCTGTTTTCTTCATGTCTCTTTATTCACCTGGATTTTGTTGGCTCTATCTATGGTTTGCACTTGGATCGTTTTATGTTAAAAACTTTTGTGGCTTTACATGTTTGTGTTATTATCAAATTATCACAATCTCTCACTTATATTTATCAGATTTTACTCAACAAAACCAAAGCTAGCCAATATTTACTTTTAACTTTCTTTTTTGCATAATTAAATGTGGTTTTAGAGAGAAAATGTTAAAACTTGATAATATCATAATACTATTCTTCTGTTAGATAACGTGGAAAATTCTTTTGCCACTACATTTTTGGGCCGTGTATTGGGTTTATGGACTTGTCTCTTCGATACAAATGCAAAAATAAGTTATCCATGTACTTTTTTTGTTTGATTGTTTGATAACAGTTTCATAGGTACATACTTGCTTATACTTTAGATTCTTTTGTTATACACAATGAGCAACACATATAATTATTTTTGTATATATATGAGATTAGAGAGAGAGTGTATGTATGTGTGTGGGGGGCTTTAAAGAAGAAATAAGAAAAGTAAAAAAGGAAGAGAAAAGGCATGGAAGTGAGGGAAGAGTCAGGTGTTGAGAGAGACTAGACCCTGACTCCTAACCAATCTTTTCTTGGCACTGAAATTCATGTCGTTTTTTTATTTTATTTATTTTCTTTTTCTATTTGTAAAACGACAACCACTTCTGCTCTGAAACCACACAACATTTACTTCTTGCATATCTTTCCTTCACACTTTGATTTTGGCTTTTTTTCATGATGGGATTATAGCATCTTTGGATTTTGTTCTTCCCGTTTTATAGCACATGGTTTCTCTTATTTCCTTATAATTTTGCCCAAGAAATATATACAATTTTTTTTCTTATGGAGTGCAAATATTTGTTTTGGTTTAAGTAGTTGTTGTTTTACCCGAAAAAATTGTTACAAAAATGCTATTATTGTAAAAGAAAAAGGTTATACAAAGAGATTGTTACAAGTTCTAAAACTAGGGTTTCAAAATTGTAAACTTAAAACGCACATGTTAAATTATACCACAATAATATTATTAGGATTGACCATTTATTAGGAGAAAAATGGAAAATATAGTAACTTTTTCTTTTTATACGGATTCAAAATCAATTTCTTTTACTACATATTCAGGTGACGTGCGTACATATAACCTAATGTTATATCAGTCTTATGTTAAAAAGATGATTTTCTTGTTTGGTCGGATTGAGACTAAACTACAACTACTACGAGAATATAAGGTTTTGAAAGATATATATATATATATATATATATATATATATATACTCGTGATCATATTAGTATTTTATTAGTCCAATCATTTCTTTGTGAGAATCTTTTGCACCAAAAGTTTGACCTCTATTAATTTTTCTATCCAATTTATTGCAAACTTTAATTCCCTCCTCAATCAATGCTATACTAACTTTTCTTTTCTTTTTCTATAAATGTGCTCCAATAGTTTAAAAGAAAAACAAAACATTTTATAAAACCTTATTATTACATACCAACCAATCAACAAACCACAAACCATTAACTATCATATCTTATATAATACGACACAAAGTTTTTTTTAACTTTGCACCAGCTGTTGACATGTGTTTCCTTCTGCTAATGACATGTGTCCACTCTACCCTAATTTATTTCTTTCTCTACCCTAAGATCATTTATCATTTACATAAAAATAGTTCAATTAATAAAAATAAATTATAATGAATTTAAAACAAAAAACTCCAAAATAATTATCTAAATAATGCAGAAAGGATATATATATGTTTAATACTCAATTACTTAAATAGCTAAAACCAAACCAAATATAAAGCATGCAAGGAATACATAGTTATATATAACAACCCGAAGATCTTGAATCAATATCAAAAATGATTCTTGAAATTTACAGACATTGTTTGAATTATGAGGTAGAAAAGAAATCAAATAATATCCATAAAATACCATCATCAATTCATATAAAAAAACATTGTTTTCCTCTTGCATGCCCTTTATAAGGATTTATGAAGAAGTAATTGAATCACTCGCATTCTCCTTCCATTGTCTCTGAAGAAACATAACTTGTGACAAGAGAAGAAGTACTCTCATCAGCCATAGCCATTGGGAGATTAAACATTTGCTTACAAGAGTAGCAAGTGATCTCCAACAATGTTTCATTTATCTTCTTGATTGCTTCTTCTCTTACAACTTGTGCCTTCTCCATCTCAACTTTAGCATCTTGCCTTATCCTCTTAGCCTTCTCAAGATCCATTTCAGCAATCTCTATCTGTCTCTTAGCTTCTTGTCTCATCTCCCATGCTTTCCTTACTTCCTCATTGTCTCTCTCCTTTGCTATACTTGTCTTTACGGCCTTGTCTTGTGCTGGTGATGATGTTCTAGCCATTCCTATGGATAGTTGAAGCTCTAGGTTTTGGAAATGAGATGATGATGAAGTATTGATCAAAGGGTAAGCCAAGATTGGTGAGTATTGATGGTGTGTTGTTGTTGTTGGTGGTGGTGGTCTTAAGAGTGGAAGTCCATGCAATAAAGGGCTAATGTTTGTGGTGGAAGTGGTTCTTGATGGTGCGGTATGGTTCGGTGTGAGTTGTTGTGAAGGATGGTTGGTGGGTTCATGAGGTATCCGGATGGTGCAAGTATCTTGGTGTTCTATGAAACTCTCCACCCTTAGAGAAAAAAATCAAGAGAAGAATCAAGAATGAGATATTTGTTAGTGTATATATACCAAAATACTTTAAAAATTAATGTATTTATTCTCAGCCCTTAAAAAGATCAAGCATGAGATATTAATGTATATCACAAGAATTGTTATTAACGTGTGTTTATATGGTTTAAACTATATGATAATAATTGAATGTGGTTTAAAACAAGAGACTAATAATTGTGTTTGATATGAAATACGTACGTAACCAAAAGAAGAATGTAATAATACAAATATTATTGAATTGTGGATTTATATGTATCTTTTAAGAAAGGGGTTATGTGATTATAAGACTTTTTAGTTTGTTTATTAAAGATATGGGTAATGAAAATTCGTAATGGGTCACAATGTGAGAGATCACACACATACTTTTTAGTTTGCTTATATTAATTGTTTAAAACAAACTTATCTAAACAAGAGTACAAGCACTTATCAATTCTACTGGTAGCTAGGCTTTGTAACAAATCTATGTGCTTTATAGATAATAAATAAATATTCCCAAATAAATATACCTCTTATGTAAACAACATTACACACCATCCTAGAAAAACATTCTTGGTTTAGTTTTTAGGATTCACAGTTTCAAATTATAATAATTTTCCCTAAAATAGTACTTCCTAGTTATATATATAAAAATCTCACTTTAGACCTATCATCAAAGACACTATTTAGGGTTTTATAAAAAAAAACATCAAAAAAACTTAACCACACTTTTTAGTAGATAAGAAGCTGAACCTGGAGAAAACGCGACCGCAATCGCAAGAATGACCGCGTGAACCGCAAGTCTTGAGATGAGCTTTGTAATCAGATTGAACCGCATATCCTTTAGAACATCTCTCGCAAACCCATTGCTTGTAAACGCTGTGTTTGCGTCTAAAGTGTTTCTTGATCCCGACAAGATCTCCAAGTGCGTGGCAAGGGTCATGGTGCAGACACGTCACCTCAGGACAAACGTAGACTCTCTTCTTGATCATCACTGTCTGATGATCTTCTTGATCTTTCTTGTCTCTTTTGAGAAGTTTCCATGGAACTTTGTGCCTTCTCCTATGCATTTGTAGATTCTGATCTCTTTGAAACCCTTGGTTACATATCTCACACACGTACCGATCTGATTCTAGTAACGTTCTTGGTGATAATGATATAACCTCTGAATCTGGATCTAGTGTCACATATATATATATATATATACATACAAGAATTCATAAAATTATTATATATTGATATAAACCCATTTAGAGTAATAATTGTGTTACCACAAAAACTCATATTATTATAAAAAAGTGTGTCAAAAATCAAATCTTTAACTAAATTATTGAAAACCTAATAGAGAATAAAAAAGTATATATATATATTTAAAAACCTGGTGTGCCTGCTGGTCTACGTTTTCTCTTATTGGTCATGGAGGCTCTTCCATTGATGGTAAGAAGAAGATTAGAGGAAGATGAAGAAGGAAAGTTTTGGTTGTTGTTTTTGAACTCTATCATCTTTTTTATAATAATAATAATAATATATATATAATTTATTTTCTTGATTTGTGTGTTTCTTAGCTATGGTGGTATTGAAAGAAAAGTGTAGCAATTACTTTAGTACTGAAAAAGAAGAAGAAAATTGAAGAATCTTTTGTTTTTTCTCAAGTGAGTTTTTTTTTAATTAATTCTTCATTTTATTAGGTGGATAGATAGGATAGCTAGTGGTGATGTCTCAGCTTTTACTAATAGAAGAAGAAAGGGAGCTACAAATAAAGGGTTTTGCTTTTTATAAAATCAACTTTTGTTTCACCTCTCTTTATTTAGGCTTAGAGCATTAATATAGGATCTCTTATCAACACCTCTTATAGGTGGGACCCACCAAAAAACATAAGAGTCACCTTCAAAACCTCTATTTTAAGAGGTATATCTTAAACTTTTCGCGGGTCCCACTGCCACGTGGCGACCCGCGATTGGTTCTTTTTATGTTTTTTTTTTTATTTTTATTTTTTCGAAATAAATAAATAAAAACAAAAAAAATTATTTTAAGAGGTGATTTTTACCTCTTAAAGAATATTAATGCTCTTAAAGGTTAAAAAGATGCGTTAAAAAGTTTCTTTTTTTTCTTTTATTACAAACTCTTTACTTTTTAACTTTTTATTGTTATAAATAGTTTCATTGACATTTGCAACTATGGTATTTTGATTGTTTAAACCTTCTTCTTTGCATACATACACTAAGCATCATCATCATCATCATCTCTCTCTCTCTATATATATATATTATACAATGTTATATGGATACACATATACGCATGTGACCTAAACGGAAACGGGGTTGAAACTATAGAGCCCACATATATATATATTTCGAAAAGAAAACAAAAGAACATCCCCTTTCGCAACATTACAAATCCAACAAAGTCATTATTATTTCTTATCACATTCACATAATCTTCTTCTCCGCAAAATTTCTAGTTTGGATTTTTCAAGTTTTTTTTCCAAGAAGAAGCCAGTTATTAATTAAAGGAGTTTTAAAATTTTGGATATTTCTTTTATTTATATATTTGACAACTCACACACATGCAATTGGAGGCTTATTAGACCATCTCCAACAGAGAAACCCACAAAATTTCTTAACTATTCAGTGGGGTCCATGAACAGTTAGTTTAAAACAAAATAAAAAAATAAAAAATAAAAACGGACCAATCATGGGCCGCCACGTATGCATGAATAGTTAAGATCTGGATCTTAAATAAGAAATATAAGATTCAGATCTTAACTATTTAGGTGAGTTCCACATGCTAAGATCCCGTTAAGAAACATCATTGGACTTGCTCTTTAGATCTATATTACGACAAGTGGCACTTGTACAAAACTATTTAATTACAATCTTGGGTTACAAAAGTTGAATTTTATAAATTTTTATTATTATGTAAAGTAAACAGTGTGAAGACAAATAGTCTATATATATGAAATATGTTGATAATTTTATCAACAATTGATTTGAATTGAAAACTCATGATTTATGTCACAAGTAGTAGTGATGAAATCCATCGTCAGAAACTACTATTAAAATGTTAATTACGGCTAGCTCTTATACTATTTTTGTGTTTGGAAGTCGGACAAATCATTGCTTATAATTACGTATGTCGTGTGCACACATAATCACCTCATGGCTCTCTCTCTGTGTAGGAACGTAGATTTGAATCCATACAATGTGGTGCCATCATATATCATCCTATATATTATTAAACCCTTGCACTTGATTTTTTTTTATTAAGTGTCACAAAAGAGCCTAAGTTGTAATTAAAAAAGGAGGAATTCACAAAACTATGCACTTTTTCTCTTTCTTTACAAAATTCTATCTAATTCAATTTTTTCACATATTTACACCCTTTCAAAATTTTAAAAGCTTGATTTATCTTTAAAAAAATTATCAAAATTAAAATTTTTTCATTTAGGTTCGCTAATTAGTGTTTAGGGTATATTATCAATGGGGTAAGATTGTGTAGGTGAAATTTATTTGGATTTAATTTTTAGTGTTTAGATGTAGTTTTATGAAATTATTTTAAAATAGTATAGTTTTGTGAAATGTAATTCAAATGGTGTAGTTTTGTAATTCTCCAAATTAAAATAATTACGGTCCAAATCGATTTATTTATGTGTGAAATATGCTTTGAGTTGCCATGTATTAAACCACTAAATCTAACATATCTATATTAGTATTTTTGAAGTACTAATTTGAAATTTTCCAAAAAATCACACTAAATTACACATTATGCCATTGGGCATAAAAGGAAATATTTTTGAACATTTAATTACGAAAAATCAAATAAGGAAATATTATAATTCTCTCCAAAAATAAATAAAAAATATTAAAGAAATTATGTAAAAAATATTTGAAAAACAAAATAAACATAAGTAATTCACATAAATACATTATTACATAGTTTTTTTTTATAAAAACTACCATTAAAATTTTATTTAAATCAAAACAAACAGGTTTAATTAATATTATTAAGAATTTAAAAACAATTTGAAATTTTTTTTTGTTAAAAATATCAAACAATAAAAAACAAAATAGTTTGTTAACGAGTTTGATTTCCGGTTCGATTATAAACAAAAAAGAAGAAATTGCAATTCTACTAAAATAATTATAATTTTAAATAAATTTGGGTAAATCGCATAATATGATTTGTGTATTTTGATTCGGTTTGTATTTTGAATTCGGGTATTTTCGAATCCTAAATATAATAAATAATAAATTATTGGTCTAATCAACTTATAAATTATATTAAATTTTTGCTATACGAAATATATAATAAAAATATATATATTATTATTTTTGAAGTATTTTTTTGAACTTTTCCAAAAAAACTCACTTAACTACATATTATGTCATTGATTTTAAACTCACTTAAAGAGTTATGTGAAACTTACACACAAACATATCTCATTCTATATATATACTTTTTAAAATTGACTTAAATATCAACAAAAACAATAAAACCGATTTTAACATAAAATCAACCACTAATTTCATATTTATGATATTTTTGATATAATCTTTTTATTTTTCTTACGGAGGTCTATAAAAAATTTCAGAATATAAATATTTTTTAAAAAGTATATAGTTTAGTTTTTATATATAATCATTGTCCATATTATAATTTTCTATTTATATTAATATTTTAGATGTTAATAAACATCTATATCAACATAGATAAAGTTTGTTTAAATCAATTAACACTAGCATAACAATTATTTATTAACGGGTTCTGTTGGGGATAAATTTAACCATCCCGGTTAAGGTTTAACCGGCGACAGAATCGGACCGGACTGACGGCAGATCGGACCAGCTAAACCGGAATCAGCGGCAATATCGGAACCGGCCTCCTTTAGTTGATATTGGGCTTTATTTGGGCTTAATTATCGACATAAGGTAAAATGGAAAAGATATATTACTAGATTCTCTTAAATATTCATTAAGGAGAGAATCTAGGAAAATATCTAAATAAAAGGAAAAAGGTCAATAAATGGAAACATGTCAATTCCTATTCATAAAAGAAAAAGGAAGCTCATTGACCTAAAGACCTCTATATAAAGAGAAGAAGCTAGAAGACCTAGAGATTCATGCTCATTCATGCTCATTCATATTCACATACACTTTTCGACATAAACACTTGTTTCTAGAGAGAATATTCGATTATAAGCTTTAGATTGTTTTAAGTCTAGATCTTGAATCATATTCCTCTTTTCTTGTATTCTTTCATCGATTAATAAAGACATCTAATTCAAACCGATTCTAGTAGTATTAACCGTTATCGAATTCCGTGGTTCTTCTAACGGATCGCTAACTTTTGCCCAAACAGTTTGGCGCTAGAAGGAGGGGGCAGAAGTATAGCGCTACGACGAGCGATAACGGAGCAACCTACTACACCGTTCTCGACGAACACGCTAAAACGACGGGGTGGATGCCGTCAACGAGCAACTCCGGGCAAGTAACGAAAGGCTTGCTCAACTGGAGGAAGACAACCTCCGACTTCGGAGGCAAAGCGCGAATCTCACGTCCATCGGCCAAAGATCCGCACCCATGGGAGATCCTGTCTTCACAATCCGGCTAGTGAGATTATTCAGATCGGGTACAGATTATCCAACGACGGGAGGAAAACCTAATACCTTCCGTGATCGGAACATCGTCGATCTCGACCACGACTGTTCCTACTTCGAAAGGGATCATGCCTACATCGATTCCGTCATCGAGAAAAGGCTTAGTGCTTTCGAATTAATGATCGAACGGATGTCGGGAGTAGCTCCACCCATAAGACGCTCCGAACGTTACTGCCATGCTGACTCACCCTTCACGGATGAGATAACTCTGGTAGAGATGCCCAAGAGGTTCACTTTCCCAAACGACGAAGATCTACGATGGCTCTACCAACCCCGACGATCACGTATCGACAACGAGGATGTATAATGGGGCAAAGCAAAAACCCTAATAATTATACAGAATCACGAGGATGTATTGTTCACAACGACGATCCAGAAGAGGTGAAAAGAGGTTGACATCTGGTCACTTCCATCTTCTCGTCAACCATCCGCTCGGCGACAATTTTGTCAACGATATTTATGATAAAGGTGTCGACGATCTTACGAAGGCTCCGTACCCAAGCTGCAACATGCCAACGAGGAGTTTCTGCGTTTGAAGGAGGTCTATTTGCAGACATCAACCTCTACAAACAACTCACCGAGTACCAATGCAAAACCATGGAGGTGTTCTCGATCGAGCATGGTCACTTTGGGAAGAAAATTGACCCGCGATGATCATCAATCAACAAAGGCGGATTCACAGGTCTAACGATGTGGAAAACCTTCGTGAGAAGACGAACCGTATCAAAGACTATGTTTCAACATTAGCGAGGCGACTCATCGGTCTCTTCACATCAAAAACCTCGGTGAGAAGACCGGACGTATTGGGAGATCACGCTTCGACGTTAACAAAGTCGAAAACGAAATCGATGCTTAGTGGACGGTTAGAAGATCCATCAAGGGAGGACCGGTTCACAAACACTTCCATTCATGATTGCGCCATGACAAAAGATAAGTTTTTGAAACTTTTACTTTTTACCTCGATAATACTCGGTTGATAGCTTTTATACATGTTTTCATATGAATTAAGATGAACATGTCACATCGAACTATCGAGCTCACAATACTCGCACCTACAACGTCCTGATTTAAATGTTTTAGAATACACGGTTCATCGGTATCTGATCATTATTTGTATTTTGTCTTTGTAGACATCTCATCAACGGCCTATAATATTCTCAGCGGGATATTCATCACTGGCGCTATTCACAACGGCAGACTCTGTTACGAATCAGATAAGAAGAAGGAAGATGAGTCCTATTCCGCCAAGGATTACGTCAACCGAAAAGCCACCTACACATCTGGTTGTTCACAAAGATATGGAAACTGAACGCTATTCCGCCGAGGATTATGCCGCCATCATTGTCATAATTCGTCAAGCTGACTCAGCTCGACGACCAACGCAAGTATAAGAACCACCACAACAACGATGCCAAAGGAATGGTTGAATAATTCGTATACCACGCAATTTGTTCATGATCGAAGGATATCATAAGGAGTATGAATCCCCATGGCACACCAGTCATCGTGTTAACGCTAATTGCTCAATGAAAGGAAAATTCATCAACTATGAAAACTTGGTGAACACTCTCCGAAGACCGCTATAGAAGGACGATCTTAGAAGATACAACCGAGGAATCAATACAACATGTGAGTTCGTACGAAAACCATGATCTCACAAGACGAAGGGGATTCCATCGACGTTGACTATCCCATCAACCCCTACCTCCATGAGAAGTCGAGATGATCAAGATCAGCCGTAAGCATATTCACCGGCGACGTCTGAAGAAGCGTACAACTGGCGACTTAACCATCGACGAAAAAGTTCTTTATCAGATCGCGAGTAAAGTTAGGCGTAATTGGAAGATACAACCAGGTCAGGATCCAATCCCGACGAAGGAATCGAAACGCCATTGACGATTCCTCAAGTGACCTACGACTGGGGACTTAATCATCAATGACGAACTTACGCGCAAGGAAAGTCTATTACGGATCATGACAGGTTTGCCAAGGACAAAGTCGGAAACCTCTGTCAATCATAACTCGCTCAGGAGATAAGCTCACTGCAATTATGACGGGGTCATCGGCTATATGGCGAGACATCAACTAATCGGATAGGCCAATGTTCTCACTACATGTAGCCGAATCCCAATGCATCCGCAAGATCAAAAGAAATATTTATCTCATGGGGCATGTACTACCACAAATCCGTGGGGCATAAAGGTTCACTCGGGCGGACATAAGAACCTCATCCAATCTTTACCACCCGAACGAAGGGGAGATTGCAACGAGGGTATTCAAGAAGAAACTTACACTCGACGTATCGATGGCCGACGAGAAACTATAACCTTACTATCGACCGCGTGCAACAATGATGATGATATCTCTAAGGGCGGCCCAAACTCGGCGACTTTGGCGTCATCCGGAAAATCCTCAACGAACGTCAAGCCGCAGACTTTAAAATAATGACTGGAATATCAGTGAATCCTTCAACGTCCCCACTCAGGCCATTCGGTCGGGCTAACCACCTCACCGAGCAAAGAGACGTGCAAAACTACTTATTGCGCAAACTTTATCCATGGAGAATTGCCCTTGGCGACTATTCCTCGGGATCACATCTCAACGACAAAGTTCCATAAAAAGAAGAAGGTACGCATTAATTATTTTCAAATAATTAATATAACTATAAAGCAAAAACTTTAAAACGTAAGCGAACTTTTGAAAAAGACTCGCTTACCAAACATAGTGTTAATATCAAAACTAGTCGTCCATTGAAACTCAAGCGAGATACTAGTTAGCTGCAAAAGCGTTCATGACATATCTCGCCCAAGTTTCAGGGGCAAATATAGATAATCTCAAAAAGTTTAGATATAAAACACTGAAATAGGTCATCCATTGAAACTCAATCGAGATATTAGTTGGCCGCAAAAGCGTTGATGACATATCTCGCCCAAGTTTCAGGGGCAAATATCACCAATCCTCAAAAAACTTTCATGAAAAATACTTAGGGTAAAAAATTATAAGCAACCAAAACGTTTAATAAAATAAACCCTACCGAAAACGCCGTCGTCGAAGAAAAAGCTCGGTGAAATATCGTTCGACGATTTACGGGGCAAGGTACAAACCTAAAACCCAAAAGCCTTAGAACGATTTCCTATAAACTCGTAGACCTAGGTCAACGAGATAAAGTTAGATGTTGAGCTCGATGAAATTCATCAACTAAACATCTTAGGGGGTAAAGGTTACGAAAGTAACCTTGCAAAATAATAAAGGTTAAGACGACATATTTCGTCACCCTAGAAGGCTCAAAGAAGTTTAAACTACTTCACCAGCCAATAATGTTCGACGTGAGTTTATCGACTTCGTCAAGCAAATACCAAAAGCCCTATTCCGCATAGCCAAAAGCCCTATTCCGCGTAGGCCAAAAGCCCTATTCCGCATAGGCCGAAAGCCCTACTCCGCGTAGGCCAAAAGCCCTACTCCGTGTAGGGCCAAAAGCCCTACTCCGCGTAGGCCAAAGCCCTACTCCGCGTAGGCCAAAAGCCCTATTCCGCATAGGCCAAAAGCCCTACTCCGCGTAGGCCAAAAGCCCTATTCCGCATAGGCCAAAAGCCCCTACTCCGCGTAGCCAAAAGCCCTATTCCGCATAGGCCGAAAGCCCCTACCCGCGTAGGCCAAAAGCCCTATTCCGCATAGGCCAAAAGCCCTACTCCGCGTAGGCCAATCCTAGCCGAACACATCACGACGGTACCGTGTCGGTGTAAATCGAACGCTAGAAGGGTTCCATACGGGGTTTCCGGACCACGTTAGGACCGGCAAAAGTTAGAGTTATTGTCCGCGGGCATGTAACCTAATAGCCGAGTGTACAGGTGCGACGACACCTCGCTCCATAAGACTGCCGCCAGGTTGCCCGAACCGCCCGGTCGGTCGACAAGGTGGAGGCTAATTGTGTGTTAATGACCTTCCTCGAAAGTATAAAATCGCAACGCACATTAGTCGCCCTCTTGGGTGTACAGGTCTGACGGGACCTCGCCGAAACCACACTGAGATGGCCGATCTACGGATCCCATCCAGGCAATGTACAGCACAAAGGCTCGGCGAAACATTAACCGACTCACCCGACAGGCTCTGTACGGTTAATACGGCGCGAGACCCTTAACGGTCCACTATTAATGACGATCGAATCTCCGAGATCTCGTCCAAAAAACGGTCGACCCCGCGGTCCCATACGCATTAAAAACAGCCAGCGGATAGAATCTCCACGAGAGATAGTAGATTCACCACTTAGAGATGAAGGATGACCGACCTCGTCGGATCCATCCGGATTTAAGATGGTCAGCGACGGATAACCTAACGAGGCTTAATTTGGTCGGTGCATCTAAACGGATTTGACGCTCAAAAGATACAGTTCAAACTTATCGAAAGCTCAAAACAAAAAGATAACCGAAAAAGCAAGTTTAGCCTCGGGGGCAAAATCCAAAAAGCCCACCAAGGGCAAAAAACATAAGGGTCCGCTATGATCAACGAAAGTTTGAGAGGCCCACTTAACAGTTTTAAAGATGGCCCATCCCACGGATGGACCACAACGAATTACAAGTTTTTAGATAAAGGAGAATCTAGACGGAGGAGTAACGCTAAACGCCATCAGCGACTCAACCACCTCCGGAGCAGGCAGACCCTTGAACTGTGCCTGAGCCTTCCCCACTTGGGCATAACGGCGATCAAGGCCCTCAAGGTCCCACGATAAATGCTGCCCGACCAGATACTACTTCACCGTCTCCCACCGGGTTATAACCCGCGGACCCGCCGAGGAAGAAGTCGTATTCAGCTTGAAGCAACTCGTTCTTCCCCTTCAGCGACTTCACGTCCTCATCCTTTATTTCATCCCCTCGATGACTTTTTGTTGAAGCTCCTCCATGATCAGATATGGAGACTTTGAGGTCTTCTACGTCTTTGTTCTTAGCATTGATGGCAACAAGCTGACCCAACAAGTGCCTAAAAGATGACAGGTCCATCATAAAAGCGTTCTGAATGGTCGACCAAGACGAGCCGAAGGCGACTCGTTCAACACCGGAGAAAGCGAGCCCTTAAAGCGACCTTGAGCCGCCCTCATACATCTTTTTCATGATGAGTACGACCTTATAATCCTTGGATGACTCATCAACCATGGCGGAAGTTTCAACCCTACGGAGTTCATCAACCATGGCGGAAGTGTCAACCTTACGGAGTTCACCTAGGAATGTAGAAGTTAGCCCACACGAGCTCTACTTTGAAGACGAAGTTTCAACCTTTCATGGCGTACCTTTGACAACTGAGTGTGATCCCCGTGAAAGATCACACATCGAAGATAAAACTCTATAAACGTTCAACATCAAATAGAGTAACGAGGAATCTCATTGACGAAATCACGACTGACGGGGAAGCTCATCTTCAACCATCAAACATTGAAGACGCATGCTCTCTTGAAGGACCTACCTGCGATATTAGAAGGTTTCAACTTCACAAAACCTCATGTTGGACCAAGAGGTATTAATTCCAACTCACTTACAACCTCTACGGCGATCACATCACTGAAGAAAGCGCGAGTTGAACTATGATACTCTGCTTGGAGCTAAATTCAAGTAAAAAGAATCCAAGAGGCTGAAGCTGAAGACGACATGTATGTTCTAAAATCAACCAACATGGCGCGAATTGTCCATCAAGAAGAATCACCCTCTCACTTGCAAGGTGACCAAGGTGAAAGAACACAAGGCTTTGCTCGCAAATACTAAACCAGTAATCGGGGGCAAGTCTGGAGTCGCACTAAGGCGTAGTGCATCCAAAAAGTATTACTCAAAGGGAGAATATGGCAAGCTAAGGAGCTCATCGGATGCAACGACGAAAGGATCTAACACACAACGAGTCAGAATCATATTGTCACTTGCAACCACAAAGGATTCACATGGCGACACTTCATATTAGCATCATCTAGACTTCATCTATGACGATTTCTCATCAAGATCTTCGTCTTAATCTCTCGCGAAGATATGGTCACCGACCTACAAAGGCGCTAATTACACCCAGTGTCAACGACTTCATTCCTTCGAATGAGGTTATCAACCTCTTGCCGCATGGATTCAATATCTTTTCGTCGAGAGATAGACGTCTCAAGACCTAGCATGGACATGAGGAATTTTATCTTACCGCCATGATTTCCCTTCATGACCAAAGAAGCATCAACTACGATATAAAAGAGATTCCTTTCTCTCCAATGGAACGGAATGAAAGTTTCTCTTACAAAGAAGGAGTCCTGCCAACAAAGCTTCGAACACGGTGGCAACATCAAAACAGGAAGATATACGGTGGATTCTAACCTTTATTCGCTCGGTATCCCCATCCTCACGGACGAAAGCAGACTTGACCTGGATTACGGACTTAATCTCCAAGAAAAGACGATGACAATTCATCAGCGACATCATATCCCGAACAAAACAGTTCTCATGAACAAATCAGCTTGTCGGTCACTTAGCAGATCATCATCGAGGTAATCTCATCCTCACAAACTCTTTCAGTTTTGACTAAACGTTGATATACGCTTATAGTTAAAAACAATATCAAAAGAGAAAGACTTTACTCTCAATGAGATAAAAGTCTTTCCTAATCGAACTCTTACGAAGAGAACCCCATATGGAATCATAGAACGACTATGTTCCAAGTCTTCAATAATCTTTACAAAAGATATTCACACGACTAATCCCCACGCGGAAGAAGGTCAGTGACCCTCACAGAGGATAATAGAAAGACCAATCCCTACGCGGGACACACGTCTAAGATTCTCACTGAGAATAACCACATGACAACTCTCTACACGAGAAGAAAGTCATCAGATCCTTACATAGGATAATCATGATCACATTGATTAAAATCGTTAAAGTATTACTTTACTTATTATCTTTAATATACTAACACATGTTTTATAATCTCTGCGCGAGGAAAACATTCAAAATTTTCATCGAGGATAATGAGACGATCATCCTCTCGGCGGAAAAAACACCAGAAAGTCATCACTTCACGAAGCCAAACAGAAGGACCATCAAATCACGATGCAACTTCGAGATTGGCGAGATATGCTGTTTTTGAAGCATGGAAAGAAGTCATAATGCAAGTTCAAGTGAACCCTACTCAAGCGAGTCGATCAAACGAGGAGGATACAATGCGTGTTGCACTATTTTCCCCTTAACCATGGTTTTTCCCACTGGGTTTTCCTGGTAAGGTTTTTAACGAGGCAACATCCCCGGCGCATCCATGAATATCTCTTCCAAGTGAGGTCGACTCAACATTGCTACTCGGCGTATGGCTAAATCAATCCACGACGAAATCAAAGGCAAGCTCAAGAAATTTATCCTTCGGGCAAAACTACTTTCCCCCCTTCTTATTCAAGATCAAAGAAGAGCAAAGGCGGGGGGGGCAACTGTTGGGGATAAATTTAACCATCCCGGTTAAGGTTTAACCGGCGACGAATCGGACCGGATCGACGGCGGATCGGACCGGCTAAACCGAATCGGCGGCAATATCGGAACCGGCCTCCTTTAGTTGATATTGGGCTTTATTTGGGCTTAATTATCGACATAAGGTAAAATGGAAAAGATATATTACTAGATTCTCTTAAATATTCATTAAGGAGAGAATGCAGGAAAATATCTAAATAAAAGGAAAAATGTCAATAAATGGGAAACATGTCAATTCCTATTCATAAAAGAAAAAGGAAGCTCATTGACCTAAAGACCTACATATAAAGAGAAGAAGCTAGAAGACCTAGAGATTCATGCTCATTCATGCTCATTCATATTCACATACACTTTTCGACATAAACACTTGTTTAGAGAGAATATTCGATTATAAGCTTTAGATTGTTTTAAGTCTAGATCTTGAATCATATTCCTCTTTTCTTGTATTCTTTCATCGATTAATAAAGACATCTAATTCAAACCGATTCTAGTAGTATTAACCGTTATCGAATTCCGTGGTTCTTCTAACGGATCGCTAACTTTTGCCCAAACAGGTTCAGTTTCTAGAAAAATTCTAGATAAATGACAAGAAGTTTGAAAATAATGATTAATCTTTATCATAAACAAATTTCGGGTAATTCGGGTTCAAATTTAGAAATTTGTTTTGGCTTCGGGTTTTCAGGTAGTAAATTTCTCAATTCGTTCGGGTTATTTATTTTTGGAACGGTTTCGGTTCTTTAATTTTGGTTTGGTTCCAATTATGTACTTCAAATATAATTATAACTATTATTATTTTAAATAATTTTGGGGTAGTTAGAGTAGTTTAGTTTAGTTCTACAAAATTGAGTTCGGTTCAGATTCGATTTCGGGTATTATGGTAGTAAATTTCCCTATACATTCGAGTTATTTGTTTTTAGAATCGGTATTGATTTGGGGATTTCGGTTTGGTTTGGGTTCGGTATTTCGGGATCCGGAAGTTTTGCCCATCCCTAATTTTTATAGTTTATAATAGTTTGGAATAAAACACACTTACAAATTATATTAAGATTTTGCTATATAAAAAATATAATTCTCATTATATATTTATGGGAGAATCACAAAACTACACCATTTGAATTACATTTCACAAAACTACACCATTTCAAAAATATTTCACAAAACTACACCCTAAACACTCAAAATTAAATTCAAATAAACCCTATCCACACAATCATACCCCTTAATACTATTTCTAAACACTAATTAGCAAACACAAATGAAAATATTTTAATTTTGGTAATTTTTAAAAGGGTAAATAAAACTTTTAAAATTTTGAAAGGGTGTAAATTTGTGAAAATATTGAATTAGGTGTAGTTTTGTGAAGGAATGATTGAAAGGGTGTAGTTTTGTGAATTTCTCTATATTTATTTGCATAAACAATAAAAGAACAAAATACTCTTTAGAAATTTTGAATATTTTTATTTATTTTATTTTTTTTTTTTTTTTGTCAACATTTTTATTTATTTTACAAAATCAGAAAAAATATTACAAACTTCTAAATTAATTGTATATATATAAAATTATTTATAAAAAAAAAACGTAAAGTGTCTGGCGGTTAAATCCTAGTAAGTTATATAACAAACGTACGTAGATATGTTTATTTATAGCATCAAGTTCTACGTTTAATTTACTTACGAGATATATACTTCATAAAAAAGCTAGTACTTTATAAAAAAAAACTTTAGTCATATATATGTTACTTTTTATGATTCTCTTTTCACTAATTTTGGTTGGGGTCTAATTATTATTGAGAAAGTACTACTCTTACAAATTATGAACCACTCTTTAAAAGTCTTTGGTTTGGCCACACCAATTTCTTATGGTCGATAGCGATTTATCATCTAAGTTATTTCTTTCATTACAAATTTAGAGACATTTCATATCAAAACAAGTAACATATCAAAATGATTTTAACTTTCTATTACCCAAATAAAAGATGATAAAATAGTAGTTTGGCAAAACACAAATATCCAATCAATTTTTGAGATAAACATGGTTTGACTTTGACTAATAAAATTAAACATAATTTTAAATTGTAATAAAATATGACTCCACCTACTGATTAAGCACGTTGTTCATGTTCTAATAAAACGACAGCGTTTTCACCTGTCAATTCCCCAAATCTCAAGTCTTTTATTATAAAACCTTCCTCTTCTCTCTCTTTTGGGAATCAGAAGAAGAATCTTCTTTGCTTTTTTTTTACGACAATGGCGGCTACTACAATGTACAAATCCTCTCTTTTTCAATCCAAACCCATCTCCACCACTCGCCGCCTAAACCCATCTCTCCTCAAGCATTGTCCGATTCCGACAAGTAAGTCTCGTCTCGCTAATCTCTTGTTTTCAACATTCTAAAGTTTTGATTTTGATCAAAAGGGTTTTCGTTTACGGTTTAGGAGTTTCGGTTTTGGGTAAGAGCCGTAGATATGTCGTCGCGAGAGCTTCGATTGAGATGGCTGAATCGAATTCTACAGCTTCTGGTTTTGTGAATTCCTATAAGAAGCAGAATGGTCCCATCATAGTTATCGATAATTACGACAGCTTCACTTACAATCTCTGTCAGGTTTCATTTTTGAAAACTATGTCTTATCTCTTGGATTTTTTGATTTTGAATGTTGATTCTGTTACTTTGAATCTGTTTATAACGAATTTGAAAGTTTTGTTTTTTTTTGCTCATACATAGATTAGTGCCATAGCTAATTGTAGTTAAATTGTTAAAGAGACTTATTGATTCACAATCCAATCTGTGTTCTATATGCTATTAGACACAAAAACACACTATGCTTATGTAGATTCCCTCTTGTTAGTCGATATGTCGCCATCGAATCATGTTGTAGAAAGCCACAGATTCTCGAAAAGCTCAATCCACGCCACTTCTTTGTTTCCTAGAGTCTGGTCTTTTTTAAGGAGAATCTCTGAATTTTGGGTATCTACAAAGCTTTCTGATAAACGTAACAGTTTTTCCGATTACTATCTTTTTTGCTCATAGTATATGGGAGAGCTAGGATGCGATTTTGAAGTGTACCGCAACGATGAACTTACAGTAGAAGAGCTGAAAAGGTATGAAGAAACTATCTGCATTCTGCTTTAAACGTGTTCTTGCTGATTAAAGTGTGTTTGATTCCTTTATTATGCTCTCCTTTCTCGCAGTAAAAATCCAAGAGGCGTGCTCATTTCTCCTGGACCTGGTAAGTATCTTGGCCCTCTTTTTTTATCTGCGTCCTGTATCTATTAAGATTCTTGTGGTGAAGGCGAAGAAGATAACATCTTTGTTAAAACCTATAGGTACACCTCAAGACTCTGGGATTTCATTGCAAACTGTTTTGGAACTCGGACCACGTGTTCCTTTATTCGGTGTATGTATGGGTTTGCAGTGTATAGGAGAAGCATTTGGAGGTTAGTGTGCATCAAAAAGAAAAGGCATGCTGTTTTGACATGGTTTTGTTCTCTTTGTGTAATGGATTCTCAATTTCGACACGATTTTGTATGAAACTTTGGTTGTAGGAAAGATTGTGCGATCACCATTTGGCGTTATGCATGGGAAAAGCTCAATGGTTCACTATGATGAGAAAGGAGAAGAAGGCTTGTTCACTGGATTATCAAAGTATGTAATCACGTTTCTTCTACGAGTTCTTTCTGTGAAAACCGTAATGACAGTGTATTTAAAATGATCGTGTTGGTCTTGCTTTTGTTTTGCAGCCCTTTCCTTGTCGGTAGATATCACAGTCTCGTGATCGAAAAAGATACATTTCCTAGTGATGAGCTCGAGGTTACTGCATGGACAGACGATGGTTTAGTTATGGCCGCTCGACACAGGAAGTACAAACATATACAGGTAAAAAAACCCACTAAACTGTTGAATGTGTCTTCTTGTTTCCGACATGAAAAAACACACAACTCTTGAAGTTTTTGCTGAAATATTTTTACAGGGAGTTCAATTTCATCCAGAGAGTATTATAACAACTGAAGGCAAAACGATTGTTCGCAATTTCATAAAACTTGTAGAGAAAAAAGAAGCTGAGAAGTTGACTTAGGGCTTTGCTTAGATGTTTTTGTCTGCATGTAATAAAAAGTTTGATGATGCAATATGTTTTCTTCTCAACTTCTCATTGTTTCTATCATAAAGCTCTGATTGATATAAGCTTCTCATGTATGGATTTGTTAATGGTTGAACAATATATTGTTTACTTTACTCATTAATGTTTTCGGTAAAGAACACAATACTATTTTTGGACAAGGAAACAAAAAACGACAATGGTTCTGCAGGATGTGGTCGGAAACGAGTTCAGTCGATGGTGAGACGACGTGCCAAGTCAATGTGCAGTGCATGACCTGCCTGCATTTGAGACAATAAACCCATCCTATTATAAAACTGTTGATTTCTTATGATGACAAGAAGTCTAGATGTTGTTAAAAGTGGCATTTACCTTAAATGCGACAATGTGAGCCACGGGGAGTCCTCCATTGCCGCCTTGTGCTATAAGGGAGACGTCACCTATAAGGTCTAATATCTTATGTCGACATGGTTCGTTGTCGAACCGAAGAGGAGGGTTCATCCATCCATGCTCGGCGCTGCAACAAAAGACGGTTTCAGTTGAATATTTTGTCTCTCTTACCATCGAAACCAAAGTCTTGAACATGCATATGATTAGATTTACCTACAAACGATTGCATTATCCAGAGAGCCTCCTTTAATGAGACCTGCTTCACGCATTCGCTCGACCTAACAACAACAAACACTCACACAAGTTACTGATTCTGACACTCTTAAACAACAATGATGGAAGCGACCTGACCTCTTCATAGACACAAAAGGTTCTCGATGGTGCAATATCATCCACAAAGGAAGAGTCATGTAAAGGTCTCCAAGAAAACCATTGGCAGCCTATAGCAGGGACCTGTGAAGTTCATCACAAAACCACAAACCGACTCAATACAAGTCAATGTACAAACGGGGAAATAAGCTTCTTCTCGTGCGAGTTCTCAAAATGTCAGTATTATATCAACCTGTACCTGTGGGAAGTCGATACCACAAGTGATGCGAGTCTCGGTGGCGGGAAATGCAGCCACAAACGAATCATTCTTGCGAACGTGCACAACCTTATTCAAATATGCTACCATCTTCTCTACAGCTTCACCGGTATGGCTTTGAGCGACGTTTACGCCAACTTCTTCTATCGCATCGACCCATTCTTTAGCAGATCCATCGAAAATAGGAACCTGTCACTTGATTAGTATTGTCTACATTCATCACACACACACACACACATAGACCAAGACTCCTAAACAACAAATCTTCACTACACAAACCAATACAAACCTACACAGAAATAACACACAAATCGAATCGACAATACTCATCCATTGATTAGTATTGTCTGCATTCATCACACACACACACACATACATAGACCAAGACTCCTAAACACAAATCTTCACTACACAAACCAATACAAAGCTAACACAGAAATAACACACAAAGCCATTGATTCAGCAAACAAACCTCGACTTCTTGATCATCTTCTTCACTTTCGCTATCGATTTGGATCCTACAATTATCAACGCCTTTGGACTCAAGAGCTGATAACAAATGTTCAACGGTTCGGATTCTGATACCGTCTTTCACGAGCGTAGTGCAAAGAGGCGATTCCTCGGCGAAATCAATCGACGCAGGGATGGATCTAGACCTAAACGCGAAGTACCTACCAGCTCCGGCGATCTCCGGAAGTAGCTTCACCGTCGAGACCTTGCCGGAATGCAAGGCTTTCCCTTTCAGATCAACACATCCGGCGAGAGTTTGCTGTAATCGTCCGCTCTAGTAATTGAAGGGGGAAAAAACGAATCGTAGGGATTTTCAGTGAGTAGAGATCGAAGTCGTAGACGATATATGAGTGTGATAGAGAGAGGTTTACTGGTTTCAAGGAGATTGTCGACGAAGAAGACGCGGCGGAGGAAATGGAGAAGAATCGCATCCACGACGGCTTAGTGGCTTTCAAGGCGGCGAAGATGCGCATTGATTCGACGGCCACGCTGCGTCGGCGGCGGCTAACTGTGTACTCGGAGGAGAAGAGTGGACTTTGGGTTTAGTGTTAACCGGTTTATTTAAGCCTAAACCGGAATATTGGTTTTGAAAAATTTTATATTATCAATACAGAAGACGGAGAGATAAAATCATTCTAAAATTACAAGTGTCATCACCTAAGTATTTCTGGTCACACATTATTAAAAATTCATAAAAGCGCAAAACAAAAATCCCAAAACAAAAGTCCAAATTTAACACAAAATGACTTAAATTGATATAATAAATGAATAATATTAAAAAAATGTTGAAAAACCCATAAAATTTAGGGAAATTAGGGTAGATAATAGTTATTGAGGTGATAATTGGGAAAAAAAATAGTCACTATTTCGATGAGTAAAAAATACATTAATACCCCTAAACGTAAACTTTCCAAATTGATTTCAAACAATTTAAACCAACAAATAATTATAAAACCTGACAACACGCCTCCTCTACTTTGCTTTTGTCACTTCAGTTTTTATTTCCAACTGCAAATGTTTTATTCTTGCATACTATGTGTCGTCAACCATGTAATAACTATACAATTTCTGTATTCTCTATGTTCGTCTTTTAATCCCACAAACATATTCTCCTATTTATCTTAATATTATACATTTAAATAGTTGCTTATTTATAAAAATAGTCAACTAGAAAATTAATTATTTTAAAATTATAATAACGATGGTATTCACCATGTTTCATAACTAGACTACGGTATATGGTAAGGAAAATGATTTAAGTTTAATAGTTTATGTAATTGTTTTATGTTTAGGATTGAGCTCCTCTAAAGGATGACAATTATAGGGTAAATGGGTGTTATGGTGTTATTGGGTTAGGGTTTAGGGTAAATGTTTATGGATCAGGGTTTAGAGGTTAGGGTTTATAAATGAGCTCCTATATTTTACCATGTTTCATATATTTTGACATTTAAATAGTTGAATATTTATCAAATTATAGTTGTGTGTATAATAAATAATTTTTGAATTATAATAGGAGTCTACTTTGTATGGTTGATAACATAATATCAGGGTTTACTCTCTAGGGTATATGGTTTAGGGTTTAGGGGTTTGGGTTTAGGGTTTACGGTATAGGGTTTAGGGTATAGGGTATAGGGTTTATAAATGAAAATATTTTTTACTTATATTTTACCATGTTTCATATATTTTACCATGAGCTCCTGTAAAGGGTAACAATTATAGGGTAAATGGTTAATTGTTTATGGATCAGGGTTTAAGAGTTAGGGTTTAGGGTTTATAAATGAAAATATTTTTTACTTATATTTTACCATGTTTCATATATTTTGACATTTAAATAGTTGAATATTTATCAAATTATAGTTGTGTGTATAATAAATAATTTTTGAATTATAATAAGAGTCTACTTTGTATGGTTGATAACATAATATCAGGGTTTACTCTCTAGGGTATATGGTTTAGGGTTTAGGGGTTTGGGTTTAGGGTTTAGGGTTTAGGGTATAGGGTTTATAAATGAAAATATTTTTTACTTATATTTTACCTTGTTTCATATATTTTGACATTTAAATAGTTGAATATTTATCAAATTATAGTTGCGTGTATAATAAATAATTTTTGAATTATAATAGGAGTCTACTTTGTATGGTTGATAACATAATATCAGGTTTTACTCTCTAGGGTATATGGTTTAGGGTTTAGGGGTTTGGGTTTATGGTTTAGGGTTTAGGGTTTATGGTTTAGGGTTTAGGGTTTATAAATGAAAATATTTTTTACTTATATTTTACCATGTTTCATATATTTTGACATTTAAATAGTTGAATATTTATCAAATTATAGTTGTGTGTATAATAAATAATTTTTGAATTATAATAGGAGTCTACTTTGTATGGTTGATAACATAATATCAGGTTTTACTCTTTAGGTATATGGTTTATGGTTTAGGTTATAGGGATTAGGGTTTAGGGATTATAAATGAAAATTATTTAAACAATGATTTTCGCATGTTACAACCTATTTTGACATTTAACTAGCTCACTATTTATCAAATAATAGTTATGTGCTATTTGTGGATCTATATTTAATCAAACATAATCGATTTCACCAATAACAGAGGAAATATCAAACATACACACTTCTCCAATACGGTTTAGCATTACTTAAATAACATTACTTAAATAACATTACTTAAATAACATTACATAACATGACTTAAACCCTGGATTCGTTGCAGTATTAGAAGCCTCGATTATAACATCATTTCCACATAAACATACCCGTGGAAAGCCGAATCCAAGAACATCGTCATAAGCGTCGCCGAGTTTATTTCGGATCGAACCCATGAGCTTGTCACTTCTTCTTCCCCGTAATCGAACCCAGGAGCTTCTGTAGGATCACTCAAACTAAAGCTAAAAGTTCTTCCCATTTCTCACCTAAAATCGCACACATAAACAAATAACGGATTCCTCCCTCAACAATGCGCCATAGCCACCTATTTACAGAACATTAACCATCAATGATCATAGCAGTTAAGGTATGTAGCCACTAATGTAAAACCTGCAATTAATTATAAGTTTTTGATTCTGAAAATACCTGATTTTTTGCCAAATAGCTTTAACTTCTATCTCTTATTATCCATTCGATATATTCGATATATAGGAGAAGATTAGATAAAATCTTTGTATTTGGTTATATGGCCAAATAGTGAAATATTTATATTTCCTACTATAGTACACTTGAGTATGCTACCCTGTAATAGCCATCACCTCCAAGCCGAAAAAATTGCAGTCAAATGTCAGTTCATACTATACTTGCAGGCCATAAGGCTAAAACCGGAATTAAGAGAAAAAATTTTCGCGCCTTTGATATCTCACCAAATTAATTAGCCCAAATATCATTATGCCCAATTATCCTCTCCAATAACACCTTAACACCAATTCATCCTAAAATTTAATATTAAAAAATTCATAAAAAATACAATTTTATCATTTCTAATAGATCTCTTAATATTTGTATATTACTAGGTTTGTACCCGGGTGTCCCACCCGGGAGTAATATTTATTAAAAAATAAATCTTATTTATTATAAAATTTTGATAACTAATTTCTAATTTATTATAAAAAATAAAATCTTATTAATTTAAGTATAATTGAATTAGATAATTTAGTTATTGTATTGAAGATCCGATATGAGATTATTTTAAATCCGATAATTTAGGAATCATATATGTATGTTTTGATATTACGAATATAATTTTTTATATCTTACAAATTATGTACGATATTTTCCGCCCGTCGCAAAATATGTGGAGATCATGATCTTTAATCAAATTAGATACTAAAATCTAAAAATCATGGCTACATTTAAATCTAAAATTAGACCCGCAAGTAACATTTATTTTACTTTTTTAAAAGTAATATATGCATTTAAACTCTTATTAACTTAAAAACTTATAAAAGAACTTTAAATATATTTTTAATATTCTATGATTTTCATAAAATTTAATTATTCATAATATTTTAATTTTTCATAATGTTACTTATTAAATAGGAATGTTTTTATATTCATTTTTTGTTTTTTTTTTGTTTTTTTACCTTTAATCCTATTAAATAGGAATAGTTTTTGATATTTATATTTATTTTATTTATTAATTTCGTTTTTAGTTTTATAATTATTTTTGATACTTATTTTTTTAGTTCCTATTTAATAGGAATAACTTTTGTTTTGTTTTTTTTTAATCTAAACCTTATACTAAAATTTATACAATAACATTTATATGTAAATAAAAAGACCTTTCAAGGGTATCTCAATTTTTGTCCTTCCCATTTAATAAGATAGATATTCTATTACATTGCATTAAGTTCAAAATAATGATAAAACATATTATTCATTTACAAATAACAATATTATTTTGTAAAATTGTATTTAACACCAAAATTCATGTCAAATGAAATACTTGAACACACAATTTACCCGACTCATCGGTTGAATCACCAGTTCTCAAACTTTGAACAAAGAATTTTCAAATAAGTTTAGACATGAAATAGTGATTAAACTTTCATAGAAAATATGTTTAAAATATTTAAAAAACTAATGAAAAACACAATTTTATAATTTTTCTAATGTTTGTATGTTATATTCTCGCACAAAAGAATGATAAAACATATTGTTCTAAAATTTTGAAAGGGTGTAAATATGTGAAAATATTAAATTAGGAGTAGTTTTGTGAAAAAGGGGTTGAAAGGGTGTAGATTTGTGAATTCCTCTTTATTAAATAACAATATTATTTTGTAAAATTGTATTAAACATCAAAGTTCATGTCAAATGACAAAACTTGAGCAGAAAATTGATTCGAGCCCCCGAAAATTCAGTGGTTTTATATATCCGAGGTTTTAATAGTCCAATTTTATGACAAATAGAGACTGAATTGACATATTTTTCATTGTTAAACGAGTCATATCAAAGTTTCAAAACACTATGTAGTTATTGTTTTTAATGATAAATATTAAATTATACGTAAAGGTAAATATTCAACATCGAAATGACAATGATAATCTTTTTCGATGATAAATATTAAAATAGTAATAATGATAAATTTTTGTAAATAAAACATTATAAAAACCAAAATACAATATATTTTCTATATATAATTCAAATTTAAACTCCGCGTTTAACGCAGATCACATGAGATACAAATTCTTTTTATTTCATTTTATACTACACATTGTTTTTACCAATAAACATTTTTTTCTATTACGTAAATTTTTATCCCGCGTCAAACGCGTTAAATTCCTAGTAGTTTTGGTAAGCGTAAAAATTAACTAGAGATTTAATTGGGCCTTAAGTTATAGGCCCATTATAAGTTTGTATATCATGAGGCGGTGGTCTTAATACTTATTTATATGGATAGATGAACTCAGAGAACACAATTTTTATATAAAGCCTTAATTAGGTCAACGAATTTTCTCTGAATCGGCGGCGATTCCTCTTATGGCGATCTCTAAAGGTTACTCTTTTTTTATTAGGGTTTTGATTGTAAGCGAGATTTTCTGAGATTCGTCGTCTTTGTGTCCGAAACCCTAACTTACGATGTCGAAATACTTGCTTTATTTGTCTGTTTGATATATATAATGTTTACCTTCCGTGTAGTGTAAGATCGCGGATTAGGGTTTCTTCTTGTCATTACAGTTTGATTACTTTTCTAGGTTAGGGTTTTGATCCTCGTATGTGATGTTTATTTGACTTGAGATTGTCTTGAGATTGATCCTCGTATCCCAAACCCTAACTTACTATGTTTAATCCCTTGCTTCTTTGTATGTTTGATTAATTTAATACAAAGATCTAATCTTTATCTTTTTTCCAATCTAATACTAGCTTGGTTATAAAGACTTGGAGCATTGATTTTCCATAGATGTTCTGGTTATGTAAGGTTTTAGTATATCTAATATGTCGTCTCTGGTTGTTGTGTAGGTAGTAGAAGAATGTGAAAGTAGTATTAATGTTGCTTGGAAAAGTGAAGAACTTTATGTAGGAGGTGACAACAAGGCGTAAAAGAGTTAGGTAACACACTTGCTTCTTTTTCTTTGCTTTTTCTTGTTTCAGTCTTTTTCACATTAGTTTGAATTTTGTTTTTTCTTTGAGAACCCCACAGAAGATGTTGACATACACATGATAATGTTGTGATATGTCTTCTCTTAAAGTGGGAAAATTTGTCCCATGTTGCCTCAGTTCTGTTTTCTAAGCTTAGAAATGGGAAAATAGAATGGTAATAGTCCCTTTTCTCTTTTACAAATGCCTTGGTCCATTTCTAAGTTTAGAAACAGAAAACATGAATGGTTAATGGTCCCTTGTCTCTGTTACAAATGCCTATGTCCGTTTCCAAGCTTACAAACGTGAAAAATGAATGGTTAATAGTCCATTGTCACGGAAAATTGAATGATTAATAGTCCCTTGTCTCTGTTTCAAGTGCCTCGGTCTGTTTTCTAGGCTTAGAAACGGAAAAAATGAATGGTTAATAATCCCTTGTCTCTGTTCCAAATGCCTCGGTCCGTTTCCAAGCTTAGAAACGGGAAAAAGGAATGGTTAATAGTCCATTGTCTCGCGAAAAATGAATGATTAATAGTCCCTTGTCTCTGTTTCAAATGCCTCGGTCTGTTTTCTAGGCTTAGAAACGGAAAAAAATGAATGGTAAATAGTCCCTTGTCTCTGTTCCAAATGCCTCGGTCCGTTTCCAAGCTTAGAAACGGGAAAAAGGAATGGTTAATAGTCCATTGCCACGGGTAAAATGAATGATTAATAGTCCCTTGTCTCTGTTTCAAATGCCTCGGTCTGTTTTCTAGGCTTAGAAACGGAAAAAATTAATGGTTAATAGTCCCTTTTCTCTGTTCCAAATGCCTCGGTCCGTTTCCAAGCTTAGAAACGGGAAAAAGGACTGATTAATAGTCCATTGTCACGGGAAAAATGAATGATTAATAGTCCCTTGTCTCTGTTTCAAATGCCTCGGTCCGTTTCCAAGCTTAGAAACGGGAAAAAAGAATGGTTAATAGTCCCTTGTCTCTGTTTCAAATGCCTCGGTCCGTTTCCAAGCTTACAAACGGAAAAAGGAATGGTTAATAGTCCATTGTCACGGGAAAAAGGAATGATTAGTTCCTTGTCTCTGTTCAAATGCCTCTGTCCGTTTCCAAGCTTGGAAACGGGAAAAATGAATGGTTAATAGTCCATTGTCACGGAAAATTGAATGATTAATAGTCCCTTGTCTCTGTTTCAAGTGCCTCGGTCCGTTTCCAAGCTTAGAAACGTGAAAAATGAATGGTTAATAGTCCATTGTCACGGAAAATTGAATGATTAATAGTCCCTTGTCTTTGTTTCAAGTACCTCGGTCTGTTTTCTAGGTTTAGAAACGGAAAAAATGAATGGTTAATAGTCCCTTGTCTCTGTTCCAAATGCCTCGGTCCGTTTCCAAGCTTAGAAACGGAAAAATGAATGGTTAATGGTTCCTTGTCTCTGCTGCAAATGCCCGGTCCGTTTTCTAAGCTTAGAAACAGGAAACATGAATGGTTAATAGTCCCTTGTCATGGTTACAAATGCCTTGGTCTGTTTTCTAAGCTTAGAAACGGGAAAAATGAATGGTTAATGGTCCTTTGTCTCTGTTGCAAATGCCTTGGTTATTTTCTAAGCTTAGAAATGGGAAAAATGAATGGTTAATGGTCCATTGTCTATATGTTACAAATGCCTCGGCATAGAACCAGGAAAAAGGAAGTGTTTACGGTCCCTTGTCTTGGTGAAAAATAATGGTTAAAGGTCCCTTGTCTATGTTACAAATGCCTCAGTTCGATTACTCAGTTTACAGGAAAACTAAATTAATAATCGTCTCTTGTCTCTGTTTCAAATGCCTCGGTCCGTTTTCTAAGCTTAGAAACGGAAAAATGAATGGTTAATGGTCTCTTGTCTCTGTTACAAATGCCTCGGTTCGTTTCTAAGCTTCGATACGGAAAAATGAATGGTTAATGGTCCCTTGTCTCGGTTGCAAATACCTTTGTCCGTTTTATAAGATTAGGAATGGGAAAAACGAATGGTAAATGCTCCGTTTTCTAAGCTTAGAAATTGTAAAACAGGAATGGTTAATGGTCCCTTGTCTCCGTTACAAATGCCTTGGTCTATTTTCTAAGCTCAGAAACAGAAAATGAATGGTTAATGGTCCTCCCTTGTCTCTGTTACAAATGCCTCGGTTCGTTGCTAAGCTTAGAAACGGAAAATTGAATGGTTAGTGGTCCCTTGTCTATATGTTGCAAATGCCTTGGTTTGTTTCTAAGCTTAGAAACTGAAAAAGAATGGTTAATGGTCTCTTGTCTATATGTTACAAATGTCCCAGTCCGTTTTATAAGCTTAGAACCTGGAAAAATGAATGGGTAATGGTCCCTTGTCTCGGTTACAAATGCCTCAGTCTGTCTCTACGCTTAGAAATGGGAAAAAGGAATGGTTTATTGTCCATTGTCCTGTTACAACTGCCTTGGTCCATTTTCTAAGCTTAGGAACGAAAAAAGGAATGGCTTATGATTCCTTGTCTTGGTTACAAATGCCCCGGTCCGTTTTCTAAGCTTAGGAACGGGAAAATTGAATGGTTAATGGTCCGTTGTCTATATGTTTCAAATGCCTCGGTCTGTTTTCTAAGCTTAGAAACAGGAAAAATGAATGGTAAATGAACCATTGTCTCTGTTTCAAATGCCCGGTCAGTTTCTATGCTTAAAAACGGAAAATGAATGGTTAATGGTCCCTTTTCTCAGTTACAAATGCCTCGGTTCGTTTCTAAGCTTAGAAATGGGGAAAAGAATGCCTAGTGGACCCTTGTCTCTGTTACGAAAGACTCTTGTCTGGTTCTAAGCTGATAAACAGGAAAAATTAAGCGAAAGAGTGTAACTGAGCAGACTGTGAAACTGGCGGTAGTGTTGTATCCTTCACTAAGGGTTTCAGTATCATACAAGTGTTGTAGGGGTAAAACGGTTAAGTATAATATTCGGAATAGAGTGGATAGATTGTTCGTAATTGTGTAATAAAAATGGTTCGGAGTTTGTATGTGAAAAGGGGGGCCGGAAATCTCGTTATGACAACTATGGTTCGGAGTGATGGTTCGCTAGAGATAGCGAACGCTTTTATAATGCTAAAGATAGCGAACAATAAGTGGGAAAAGATGCCGAACATAATTCAGGCAGAGATGTCGAACGAAATATGGGCAGAGATGCCGAATGTAAATATGGGCAGAGATGCCGAACGTAAATACAGTTCAAAGATGTCGAACTAAAAGATAGTAGATTATAATTCTTTGTTTCTCTCTGTGGATTTCTCTCTCTAGAATGCCCATCCACTTCTCTCTGGCGAGATGTCTGCCATTTATAGTAAATGCTCTTCTCCTTGGGTGGGATTCCTCGGTGCGCAATCACCATACCGCAGAACAGTGTTTAGGTCATAGGGTTGTTTGGTTCGGCGCGGCGAATCGTGTCGTCGAACCGTCGTTCGGCGCTCATAAATGCCGTCGACGTGACGTGGCGCCGTTCGTTCGGCCCGGGCCTATCTTTAATTGGGCCGTAATTTGTTATTTGGGCTTCGATGGGCTTGCAGCGGCGGGCTTCTTAAACGGGCCTGGTCATGTTGGGCCTGGGGAGGCCCACCCATAACATTAGTCCCCTCCCCATTCGTTTCGGAGAAGACGAAACGGTTCGTCAGTTGGCCTTGGCTTGTTTAAGAAGTCTCGCCTCGTTTTCGGCGTTTCATTGAGTGCCACGTCACGATACTTTTGTAATCATGATGTCTCTTCATGTTTTTCGGCGGCGCCTCTTCTTCTTCCTTCGCTTGTTTTCGATGTCGCCTCTCTCTTCCTTCGTTTTCTTTAAATAACCTTTTTCTGAATTCATTCCTCATTTCTCATTTCTTCTCATTCTCTCCGCGCGAACTCAGGTACCTTCTCTCTCTAAATTTTTTCTTCTCTCTAGATTTTTCTTGAGTTATGTCGAACGCTTTGCCTTCGGTTTCGGACCTACCTCGTCCGAGAGTTCGGATTCTTCTTCGTCGTCGAGCTCGGGTCTTCCTTATCCTCTAGAACCCTTCGTCGTCTGAGAGTGGGAGCTTCGGGTTCCGAGGTGAATCAAGATGTCTCTCGGTTACTTCCGCGATCTGACTCCGCTCGCGAAAATTCTAGTGGAGGTTTTGTTGAAGCATCCAGAGGGTTCGCCTCCGAGCCTTCGACGCAGGTGCCCCAAGCTTCTGTTCGACCTCAAATAGAGGTTCCTTCGCTAGTCGACGAGAATTTTACGCCTCCGCCTCGAGTGCAACCGGTTCAGTCTGATCGTTCGGCGACTACGAATCCTAGAAGGGCGAGAAGGCAGCCGAAGAGACCGAGGCAAATAAATTTGTTTGCCTCGTCGGAGAGTAGGTTCGCCGATGGACTTGATGGCATTCAGAGAGTTTCGGGGCTCGTGAGTCGTTGGATATTCACGAGCCGCGACCGGTCAAATGCCTTGGCATTGCCCTCCGGCTTCATTTGTCCGTACGAGTCGGCGTTTACCGAAGCGGGGCTTTGGTTTCCTCTTCTCCGACTTCGGTCGTTGCTTACCGCGAACGTAGGAGCATGGCGATCTCTCAACCGACGGTTCCGTGCCTTCGGAATCGGTGGCGGCGATCCCGGCGGCCAAGGATCTCGGTTTCGAGATGACTCGGCCGTTTTGACGAGATTACGACGACGCAAGCGAACGCGTCTCTTCCGGTACCTTTTCGATCCGTTGGCGGAAAGGTTTTCGGTTGATCGCGGATCGTCATGTCAAGATTAGCAACCGGTGGCGAAGATATTTCTTCGTTAGGGTTGATTCTGCGTCTGTCCTAGATGTTGACAGGGAGTACCGAACTGACTGGGCAGTTGTTATTGGTAGGTGCCTTCGCGTTCGATTTCTTCTTTCCTTATTTTGCTAACTAACTCGTCTTTTTTTTTGTTTTCTTTTTCAGATCGCTTTATCCCGATCGTGCCATTCCCGGAGGATTATACCAGATTCAAGGATCAGCTAAGGCGAAAAAACGAAATTCCTTGGTCCGAAGTGCTTGAGCAACAAAGAAAATACTGGTGTTTGTTGAAAGGTAACTCCGAATGTCCTGTATATTTTTTTTTTTTTTTTTTTTTTATTTATTCCGAAGGTAACTTGTGGTTTGTTTTCAGAGTCCTGGTCGTTGAAACCTCAAGAACAGCTCAGCGAACCTTCGGGAGCGAACGACGAAGATATGGACGAAAGCGAGCTACCTTCGCTTTTCGTGGATGAAGAAAATCAACATGCTAGTGTTCTCCCAACTCCGACTGTTATTCCCAAGGATGCTTCGGCGCGAACCCGAAGATCTGGAGATGGCGAAAATCCTAGGGTCAAGAGGGCTCGGGTAGAAAGATCTGCCGAAGCTGGTAGTGTCGCCGCTGTTGGTTCGGCACCGATGCAGATCCCAACACATCCTGACGGTTCGGAGGATGGTGTTTACGCCGCCTTAGGCGCTACTGGGACTGAAAGTGTGGTCATTGCTGGGGCTGACGCTGTTAGTCCAGGTGGGGTCGAGGGGGAGAACCAAGCTGCTGCCGTCACTGGGGGGGTTGACGAGGTCGAGGGCGAGACCCTAGCTGCTGATGTTGTCGGCACCGCTGCTTCGAATGCTACAGGGGAAGGTTTCTCCTCTTCTAGCCTTCCGTATTTCAAGGGTGGAGAGTTTTCGTTCAAGCTGGACAAGGAAAATCTCCATAAGTTCGTCTTCGACTACGAAGGCGAGGGGGCCTTTCTGAACAGCGAGGAGGCCTGCGCTGGTTTCAATCATCTGCTCGTGGAGTCTCACGACGAGCGTCGTCCTCCTGCTTCATTGGTGTATGAAGCAGAGATTGCTTCGTTGGCTCGATTGGAGCAACGGGTAAGTCCTTTTTCATATGTTTGTTCGGTGCTTCGGTTCTTCTTTTGTTCGGATACTTACAGTTGTTTTGTTTCTCTTGTTAGGTCGCCTACCGGAGGACCAAACTTGCTTATGACTACGAGCATCGTCTTGCTTCGGCTCGTGGGGAGAAGACGTTAGTTGAGAGAGAGCGGGATGAGGCTCGAGCCGAAGTCGATGAGCTCAAAAAGGCTCTCCGTTTGGCGAAGAGGGAAAAAGAGTTCGAAACCGAAGGCACAGCTCGAGGAGTCTGAGCATGAGCGAGCAAAGATCAAGGAGAGCCTCGAGGCGACCTCCTCCTCACTTCGGTTCGGGACTCGTAGCCGGAGTTATCTCGCAAGGCCGAGGCGGATCCGTCAAAGCCGGCTCGAGCTTCTAAAGAAGCGCTATGAGGAGATGGTCATCCACGATGGACGCGAGTTTGCCAGGCTTCGTCGGTCCCGAACTGAATACGTCGATGCGGCGCGGGATCAATTCGCTCGGTTGCACGAGGAATCGGAGGTTCGGTTGGCAAAATTGAAAAGCTATCTCGCCGAGCGGAGGCGAAGAGGAAGAACTTCCGTTGTGGAACCAATCGAAGGGGATCTTCGATACCCTGAAGACGATGGAGCGAAGATATGAGATAGCCCCGCCAAGCGACTTTGTCGAGGTTCTTCGCAAGCGCAAAGACGAACTCGAGGCGTGGCTTGCATCGAGGCCGAAGTTATCGTACGAGGCTTCGGATTTCGAGTCGTCCGTTGAGTTAGGAGTCGCCGCGGTTCCTGAGGTTTCGTCCCGTGACGAAGGATCTGGAAGAGTCGAGGGGGAGAGTTTTCATGGCGACCGAGGGGATGGGTCTGAGCATGATGGCGACGATGATGGCGACGATGGGGCGGCCGATGGAGTGGATGAACCGGCTCAAGATTAGATCTTTAGTTTTGTTCTCTTTTGTCGTTTTTTTTTTTTTTTTTTTTTTTGGGTCGATCGTATAGGGTCGGCCTTGTAGTTTGTACTTTTTCGATGTTGCTTTTCCTTTGCTTTGTAGTTCGTGCTTCTTTTAATGAAAATCATTCGTTTTTTCTTGATCTTTGCTTCGTCTCATTTTGTGAATCGTTCTTATTTGGTCCGAAAAATTGTGGAATTTTGTTCGGAGGTGCGAGGGGCTCGGCTTTCAGTATGAACTGTTCTTCGATTAATGCGAGGTGGTACTCGGCTTTTGTGGTTTCGGATTGGGCCACTGCAAGTGTTTGAACGTGAGTTCGTAAGAATCATCCTTGCAAAGGTGGATGATCGGTCCACCACACTCTTGCGGAGTGGCTAACATATTTTGCACCTTTGAAAGTGGCTGACTGCGGTTTGGACCGGCTTTGAGTCTTCGAGCGCTTTTTGCTAAGTCACTAACTTACGGAGCGCGACTTTCGTTCGTTAGTTCTTTTTGCTAAGTGGTCAAGTATATAGATCGGCTGACGATCTGAGCGATGAGCTCGTTAGTTATAAGCACAGGGCTTGTGTGACGGAGCGTTGAGCTCGTGAAGTCTCGAGCGCGAGCTCGTGAATTTGAGCGCGGAGCTCGTGAATTTTCGAGCGCGAAGCTCGTGAATTTTATGATGAAAATATTTTTATTATTTTATAGCTGTGCCTTGTGAAAGGCTGCCTACGTACCCCGAAGGGGATCAAGCCAATCGTAGTTCGATTACAATATTTTTTTTTTTTTTTTTTTTTTTTTGGCGCCTTCGTCTTTGTCTTTGTCTTCGTTCCTTCGATTGACGTTGTTTTGACCTTCGGCTGTTTCGGGCTTTGTTTTCGGCTTCGTCTTTTTATGTTTCGTCTAATGATAGAACCTCTTCAGATGCATTGCGTTCCAGGATCGTGGTATTTCCTTGCCGGACATCTCCATTAGTTCGTACACGCTGGGCCGAACTACTTTTGATATTAGGTATGGACCTTCCCATTTTGCTCCGAGCTTGGTGATAGGTCTTTCTGCTGTATTCTCGAAGACCTTTCGCAGGATGAGGTCGCCCTCTTCGAAGTGTCGAACTTTGACCTTTTTGTTGTAGTACTTCGCCGCTTGGTGTTGGTAATTTTGGATCCTTAGCAAGGCGTGGTGTCGTTGCTCTTCGGCGTAATCCAGCTCGTCTATCATCATTTTCTCATTGGTTTCGGGATGTTGAGTCAGCATTAGACGTCTTATTCCTGGAACGTTCGCTTTGGCTGGCGACATTGCCTCCATTCCGTGAGATAGCGAGAAAGGGGTTCGACCTGTTGCGCTTCGTGGACTCGTTCGGTGCGACCAAAGTACACCCTCAAGCTCGTCTGCCCAGAGCCCCTTTTTAGCTTCGAGACGCTTTTTGATCCCGTCGAGTATCGTTTTGTTCGTTGCTTCGGCTTGGCCGTTCCCTTGTGGATATCTCGGGGTGGACTTGTTAAGTCGTATGTTCCATTTTGCGCAAAAAGCTTCGAATTTCTTCGATACGAACTGTGTCCCGTTGTCCGTGACGATTTCGTAGGGTAGTCCGTGACGACAGATTATATACTTCCAAACGAAATTTTGAACTTTGGCCGCGTCGATGTCTGCGTAAGCTTTTGCTTCGACCCACTTGGTGAAGTAATCAGTTACGATCAGAATGTACTTTCTTTGTCTTGAGGACGGCAGAGGTCCCACGATGTCCATTGCCCAACGCATGAAGGGGTATGGGGCGGTCGCCGAACTGAGCAGTTGAGTCGGGTTATGCTTGATATCTCCGTGCCGTTGGCATTTCTCGCATTTCATGGCGAAGTCTGCGCAGTCTTTTTGTAACGTCGGCCAATAGTATCCGTGGTTCTTGACCTGAAGAGCTAACGTTCGTCCACCGGAGTGGTTTCCTGCTCCACCTTCGTGTGCTTCGCGTAGTACTCTTTCGATTTCGTCATCGGCTATACAAAATAGAAGGACTCCGGATGCGCTCCACCGGTAAAGGCTGTTTATGATCATCGTGTAGCGGGCTGATCTGTTTTTCACGCGGCGAGCTTCCCACTTGTCTTTTGGTAATGCTCCGTGTGAGATATACATCATGATTTCGATCCGCCAGTCCGTTGATTCGGTTCGTCCTTGCCGGTTATTTTCTCGTTTCGGGTGGAGAATTCGGTATTCCTTCGGCGAAGTCATCCGCTTGTTCTCGTCGTCTATATCGTGGCCGATGGCACATACACCCTTCGGTAGGTCGATACTCGGATGTTCGATGCATTCGATCGGGATGGTTCGCCGGCAGGTTGGGTCGAGGTCGAGGCCAAGGATGCCAATGCATCTCGCGGACGTGTTTTCTCGCCCGAGGGATCTTTGTGATGGTGAAAGAGACGAATTTTTCTCCCGTGGATTTGACAACTCGCAAATAAGCCTCCATTCTTTCGTTTTTGGCGTCGAACTCTCCGCCGAATTGGCCGGTTACGAGTTGTGAGTCGCGAAGGCATCGAGTTCTTTGACCCCGAGTTCGAGAGCCAACCGCATTCGGCGATTATAGCTTCGTATTCTGCTTCGTTGTTAGAGGCTTTGAACGCGAGTCGGAATGATTGCTCAAGGACTTCACCCTTTGGTGATCGCAATGTTATACCGATTCCCGATCCGTGCTGGCTAGATGATCCGTCGGCATGTAAGGTCCATGTGTTCTTCTCTTCGGCCATTGTCATCTCTGGGGGTAGCTCGATGAGGAAATCGGCGAGGACTTGAGACTTTGCGCTCGTTCGCGGTTTGTACTCGATATCGTACTCACTTAGTTCGACCGCCCACTTGGCAATACGACCCGACTGGCTTGGACTTTGCAGGATAGTTCGCAGTGGTTGGTTCGTCAGGACGACAATCGAATGAGATTGGAAATAAGGTCGGAGCTTTCTTGCTGATGAGACGACCGCGAGTGCTAACTTTTCCAGGGTCGGATACCTGCTTTCTGCTCCGTCTAAGGCCTTGCTTGTGTAGAATATCGGTCGCTGGTCGCCGCGGTCTTCCTTGACTAGCACGCTGCTCACCGCCGATGTTGAGATGGCGATATACAGGTAAAGAGTTTCCTGATCGACTGGTTTTGCGAGGATCGGTGAAGTTGAGAGGTATTCTTTGAGCTGTGCGAACGCTTCTTCGCACTTGTCGTCCCATTCGAAGCGTTTGTTGCCTTTGAGGAGTTGGTAGAAAGGGAGACACTTGTCCGACGACCTTGATATGAAGCGGTTTAGTGCGGCGATGCGTCCGGTCAGTCTCTGGACTTCCCTTGTTGTTCGGGGCGAAGGGAGATCTTTATCGCCGAGATCCGCTTCGGATTTGCTTCGATGCCTCGCCGGGTGACGATATAGCCCAAGAATTCTCTCGATGTGACGCCGAACGTACACTTCGTCGGGTTCGGCTTCATTCCGTATTGGTTGAGCGTTGCGAAGCAAGTCTCGAGATGATCGACGTGGTCCTTTGCTACCAACGATTTGACCAGCATATCGTCTATGTAGACTTCCATCGTATCGCCCAGCTGGTCGGCGAACATCCGATTTACGAGCCGTTGGTAGGTTGCTCCGGCGTTCTTCAGACCGAAAGGCATGACTTTGTAGTAGTAGGTGCCTCGGTCGGTTATGAACGAAGTCTTTTCCCGGTCTTCCGCGTGCATCATTATTTGATTATACCCTGAGAAGGCGTCCATGAAGGACAGTAGTTCGTTTCCGGCGGTTGCCTCCACTATTCGATCTATGTGCGGCAGAGGATAGCTATCCTTCGGGCATGCCTTGTCGAGGTCGGTGAAGTCGACGCGGACTCGCCACTTCCCGTTCTTTTTCTTCACCACGACCGGGTTCGCTAGCCAGTTGGGATATCTTACCTCGTCAATCGACCCGGCCCCTATGAGACGTTCGACTTCTTCGTTAACCGCTTGGGCGCGCTCGGTCCCAACTTTCTTCTCTTTTGTTTGATTGGTCCGAAAGTTGGGTCCACGTTGAGCTCGTGGCAGGTAATGCTCGGATCGATTCCTGGCATGTCTTCCGTGCACCACGCGAAGGTTTTGCAGTTGCGCTTCAAGAAGTCTATCAGTTCGTTCTGCAGAGTCGGTTCTAGGTCGGCGCCAACTCCGACGCACCGAGTGATGTCGCTGAGATCGATGTTGACTTGTACGATTTTGTCGAGCTTTGGGGCTTCCTCGCTGGTCACTTCATCGTACTGCGTTTTCGCACTTCCTGGCTTTGTGACAGTGTGGATCCGAACCTCTTCGTTCATTGCTTTGAATCGATAGGCTTCGGCGTTTGCCTCTTCGTCATGGATGATTGCACATGACTTCCTTATCTTTAGTTCGGCGATGAAACAGCTTCTCGCCACGCGTTGGTCTCCGCGTATTGTCTGAGTTCCGCTCGGACTTGGGAACTTTAGACACTGGTGGTATGTGGACGGGATAGCTTCCATGGCGTGGATCCATGGGGTTCCCATAATGGCGTTGTAGATCGCCGGTGTATCTATGACGTCAAACTTCACCAGCTTCGTGACGCCTCCGATGTGTACTGGGAGTTTGATGGTTCCCAGGGACATGGTAGTTTCTCCGTTGAAAGCCGTCAACGGCTTTTGGTTCGGTTTGATGGTGTACTCCTTGAGCTCCATCCTCTGCAGCGTACTGTAAAATATGAGGTCGACCGAGCTGTCGGTGTCGACCATTACCTTAGCTACTTCGCAATATCTGCGATAAGTAGTTCGACGACCAAAGGGTCATTGTGGGGAAAAGCAACACCAGAGTTATCACGTTCGCTGAACGTAATTTCTTTGCTGGGGTGGTCGGAGACGTTGCTGGTGCTGGCCCACTTGACTGCGGCGATCGTTCCGCGCTGCGATCTTTTGATCGACCTAACCGAATCGTTGCAATCGACAAGACCTCCCATGATCATGCCGATCTTCTTGCGTGCCACCTTCGGCGGACCGGGAAGTTCTTCTCGCTCCCTTTTGTCAGACGACTCCGGGGCTCTCTCCTGATCACGTTCGAACTCAGGCCGGATGTACGTGTAGTTGGCTCGTCTTTCTTCCGAGGTCGGTAGTCTGACGTTTCCGTTGCCGTATTCCCGCAGGAGGAGGCCTTGAAGATATCTGCATTCCGCCGTTGAATGCCCATCTTGTTTGTGGAAATCGCAATGTTTGTTCGTATCGCGATTGTTGGGTCGTCCGTTGTTCGGATAGTTTCCCGAACCGTTTCTACTTTGTTGATCGCCCTGCGTTCCTCTGTGTACGGGGCTTCTATTTCGATAAGTCCCCTTGTTCTGATATCCCGAACCGCCTGTCGATCGATTAGGTTCTGGGCGAGATACGTTGTTGATTGCTTGCCTTTCGAACTCTTCGTCGTCAATCAGATGGATTCGGGCGTTTTTGCTCTTGTACTCCGCGTCGTAATGTTGTCGCGGTTCTCGGTGCTCCTCTTTCACCTTCTCCTTATCTTTCGAGCGTGTTTTGAGGGACGCGTGCTTCTTGGTCAGAGCGGCTTTTTCTTCTTCTAGCTTTATGTAGGTTGTCGCCTTATGTAGGGCATCCTCTAAAGCTCTCGGTTCGTTCGTCGTGAGTTCGTCACGGAACTGTGACTCGAACCACAGTCTGTTGCGGAGGGCTTGGATGGCTACGTCGTCTGGTACTTTGATTTTGGAGGCGATCTCCTTGAATCTTTCGACGTATTTCCTCAGAGTTTCTCCTTCTCCCTGAGTCATGCCCCATAGATCGGCGATCGACTTTTCTTTGTGGATATACATCGAATAGTGCTTCAGGAACACGGTCTGGAGCTGATGGAAGTTGCCGATCGAATTAGGGGCCAGCCGATTGAACCATCTTTGTGCCGCTCCTGTCAGGTTCTCGACGAACAGCTGACAGTATCCTGCGTCTCGCAGTTCGGGGGCGATCTGAGCTCTGCCCATTGATATTGTGAATGCCGTGACGTGCTGGACTGGGTCCGTCGTCCCGTTATACTTAGGGATGGTGATTTTTCCCGGGTGCGGGATGTAAAACCGAGTGATGTCTGTCGTGAAAGGAACGCTTTGTGCCTCTCGTAGTACGCGACCGATTTCTGTGCTGTCAGAACTGTCGTTCGGCGCTCATAAATGCTGTCAGACGTGACGTGGCGCCGTTCGTTCAGTTCTGGGCCTATCTTTAATTGGGCCGTAATTTGTTATTTGGGCTTCGACGGGCTTGCAGCGGCAGGCTTGCAGCGGCGGGCTTCTTAAACGGGTCTGGTCATGTTGGGCCTGGGGAGGCCCACCCATAACAACAAGTGAAGTGGCGGTGGGAAATCTCAACTAGTCTTAGCTTCGACCGCGTTCAACAAAGAACTAATCACTCTGCTACATGGCTCGGTTCCAATGAATGTGGAGCTTAATCGACTAAGTTAGAGGTTTTGAATTTGTTTCTTTTGCTGTTGTTTCCTGATTTAAATTCTCTTCTCTATTTTGAACTGCAGCTTTAGGTGAAGTGCACACCGAGATCAAAGCACTCAGGATATCAGAGAGACAAAGATGTTGAAGATGTTGATAACTGGTGAGGCCCATGTCCAACTCCTAATTAATATGATATTGTCCGCTTTGGGCTCATATCTCGAACCCTCACGGTTTTACTTATTGGGCTTCTTCCCAAAAGGCCTCATATTAATTGGGGTTGGACTCTCCTTATATATTAGACATTACTCGTCTAAACTTCCGATGTGGGACTTAGTTTGTTATCCCAACAGAAGAGGTATGTTATATTGTATACTAGTTAGGCTATAACATTATCAGTTTATTACACCTTGTGGTTGTTCTTGACTTCACCTTTTAACTCAGCATAAGACTAGTGTATACGCATGACTACATTTAACCTTCTTGCTCTACACAAATTTGACATATGATACCAACTGTCTCGCAGGATCAAGAAAATCAACGAGGAGGAGAAAGCGCCTCAACAGAGGAGGTATATCCATTGCTGCCTGCCTATTTTGAAGTTTAGTTGTGTGCTCTCTACCCACCAATCATGTGGGGATATTTGAAACTAATGAAAGTCACAAATTAACTGCCATGTTAGAAGAAAGGAGGAAGCAGGTTCAAGCTAAATAGGTGATGAACAATAATGATAGGTGATTAACAAAAGCAAACGTAAAGGCTAAATACCAAGAAAGACAGAGAGGCTACACTAATTCAACTTCTATGTTGAGAAAACCGTGTAAAGGGACATCTTAAGCCATTTGATGGAAGCATAAGGTCCTTGTTCATGTTTAATAAAACATTCTCATGGAACCAGAGTCAGCTATAGAGGAAGAAAAAATAAGAACAATCTTTCTGCATAAGCCAAGACACACACATAAAGCAAAGAAGAGTAGTAACAAGAAAGTCGTTACATAGTTTTTTGCAACAGTTTTTGATTAAAGATTCGATTTTGGTGCTTTTTCGTCAACTTTCTCAATCACACAAGGCGTCTGCAGAGAGTGACACCATCTCCGATAGAGACTTGAGAGATATCGATACGATGATCAGAAGCTAACCGCTTGTTCAAGTCCATAAGAGCTTTTCGGTTAACCCTCATGTGCTCTGGCACAACCTCCTCATCTTCCTCGGCCACGAAACCAAACCACAATGTGTTATCAAACGCTATGACCCCACCGACTTTCACCAGCTTAAGTAGTCTCTCGTGTATGTTGACATAGTTTGGTTTATCGGCGTCAACAAACGCGAAATCAAACTCTGGTGTTTGCTTCTCCTGCGCGCATAAATAAACCAAATCTCACCACAAAACAACTTAACATTAACAAATAAAAAAACATGACATATATAATTATTGTAATAACATACACTTAACATCTTGTCCAAGGCATTAAGACAGTCGGATTCGATGAAGTTGATTTTGTGATCAACACCAGCATTTTTAATGAACTCTAAGCCCATCTCGTAAGCTTCTTTATCTATGTCTATTGCTGTTATCTGCATATATAATTAACATCATCATCATCATATATGTTATCATTTGTTTATTAGTGTGAGAAATATCCCACATCAAAAGTTGCGAGAAGGCATGGGTCAATTCACTCATTGCTAATTGGTTTTGAGTTCGAAGCCCATAATTTTAACAGTTTGCTTGTGTATTTTTTTTGGAAATTATTACGGCATATTGTTATTGCGTCCTTACACGGCCATCTTCGGGTAATGCGAGGGCGGTGGTGAGCAACGAATAGCCAGTGAATACGCCGAGTTCAAGTGTGTTCTTAGCATTCATTAGTTTTATAAGCATTGATAAAAAGTGACCTTCATCAACAGGTACCTCCATTTCACTTCTACACATTTAACACACACAAATATGAAAATAAATTAATATGTGTTACAAAAGGTGCAAACATATCTAGGATTTAACGTTACAAAATTACTATTACTAAAAATAATAATATTTTGATGATCATATAATAATAGTTCAAGACTTTCAAGTAGTCAATAAGTGTATATGGGCTTATTGAAACATGGAAAAGAGAGTGTAATAGTAGCTAAAGACTTACAAGTTTCCATATTTTTGGACCGTAGCTTCACGTAGTTTCTTGAGCTCTTCATGCTCTCTTGGATACGCCGTCGTTTCAAAGATGTACTGTCTCACATATAAACAAACACAGCTCGTATAATATATGATTTGACATTAAGAGGATATAATTAAACTATAATTAATCATCAAATAATAAGACTACAATGTTTTTTTTGTTGAAGGTATAAAGTCAAAGTTGATTAGGGAGATTATATATGGGAGAATTACAAATCTACACCTTTTGAATTACATTTCACAAAACTACACCATTGCAAAATTATTTTACAAAACTACACCTAAACACTCAAAATTAAATCTAAATAAACCTTACCTACACAATCTCAACCTTTTAATACTATACCCTAAACACTAATTAGCGAATCCAAATGGAAAAAAATAATTTTGGTAATTTTTAAAAGAGTAAATCAAGCTTTTAAAATTTTGAAAATGTGTAAATATGTGAAAAAATTGAATTAGATATAGTTTTGCAAAGGAAGGGAAAAAATTGTGTAGTTTTGTGAATTCCACGTTATATGTATATGAAGTGATTAAAAAAGACCTTTTTGAGAGCTTCGCTCTTGAGAATCCCTTTGGATGGAATCAATTTCTCCATAGCTCTTAGCTCTCTCTCTCTCTTGTGATGCATTGAACTTGAAAAGCTTTGAAACGGCATATCATATATAGTATAACGTATAACTCATATTACTTTACTTTTTGTTTTTTAAATATTATCTTTATGAATTATATTATGACTTTATTTAAAGAGAATCTTAAAAAGTTAATAGTGCCCAATAATAGTATCACTAGTGCTCCACGTTTCACCATGTTACTTGATATGCTAAAAATGGCTTTAAACCGCACCGCTAATTAGTTTACTATTTTTTTCGAGAGTAATTTACCGTTTATTTTACGATTAGTGTATAGATTTGTTGTTTTTTTACTCTAATAAGACAGTTTTGATAGGTTTTTACCATCTAATTTATTTTTGAGAAATTTACATAAAAAGTAAAATAATGTGGAATACCATGCAAACTGATATTATAGTATTGCTAATTATATTACTTTTCTATTGCCATATTTTGCTACATATAACCGTAGCCCCTGTCGACTATTATGGCCAGCTACAAATTTTATTATTATTTTATGAAAGTCATGAACACATGTCCGAAAATTCATGAACTGTAAAAAGGCTAAAACAAAATTCGGTTGTCCAAGACAAAAATCGATATTTGTTACACTATCAATTTAACTGTCTATAGCTAATAGTTTACAAGCTTCACAAATAGTTTGAAAAAATGAAAGTACTCACTTTGTATATGTATCTTAAAATTCTTACACAAGTCATTATAAAAATTCTGTTGGGCCAAATGAAAACCGCATGGTCATGAAACACGGTTACAGTACGTGTAGAACAAAGCAACACAATACCAACAACGTTCTGTCTCTCTTCATCGAACGGACCATAAGGATAAGGTCATCACAACAATCTACTTCCGGTCTCTGCGCTTCCGGTCAGCTCTCTGCCTCTTGTCGTCTTCCCACTCTCGGTCATACATTCTAATACCAATGTCAAGGAAAATTGCTAATCTTTGATTAACTCCAACAACGATGCATCATTATATAAAGGACTATATCATGATGCAAAACTCAAGCAGATAGATTATTAAAGTTTATAATGAGGCTCTTTTGTTTTAAGGATACGGGTCAGGATCACGACGAGCCATCTTGCTGGAAGCTTCTTTACCGACAAGTCTTATGCTTGAATCGTCAAGATAACCTCCATGTTGAATCATATTACTGCTCTTTCGCTCTCTGCCTTCATATGATGATTGTCCAGCACCGAGTGATGACTGATGTAGCATGGGAGAGAACTCTCCTGGCTCTGCAGATGGGACCTGTTGCTCCCTCTTAAGCTTCCTTCTCTTGGAGGCTTCAAAATCATCTTTCAAGGGGTTGCTTTTTTCTCTTTCCCTCTCTCTTTCTCTTTCTCTCTCTTCTCCCTGCGTAGAGTAGAAATCAGATGTTTATTCCTATTACATTGATGCCACAACAGGGATATTCCACAGTTTTAAATACCAACAGACGTAAAGATGGAGTCATGTTACCTTCACACTGAATGTTTCTCGGTCCTCTCGCTTTCGGTCACGAAAATCATCATCTCTTCTACGCTTTGAATCATCAACGGAAACTGATGAATTCTCTTCAGACCGTCGCCTCTCTCTTTCATCATGCCTTGGGGAAAGCCTCTGAGAATGCTTCGTACCTCCTGCCCTCCTCTCGGTGTCTTCTTTATGTGGAACAATGTTAGGAGGTAAAGGCGGAGGTGGAGGTAAGCCTTGTTGAGAATGAAAATGATCATCAGAAAGTGATGCCTCACTATGACGCAGTTTGCTTCTATCATCTTTGTTTCTATCATAACTCCTAGTTGCTCCTTTATCTAGACCCTTCTCAACTGAGCGCTCTCTACCATAACGTTCCATTGATTTGTCTCGTGCTCTTTCTACATCATCTCCACGAGGTTTATCAGAACGCTCCAGCCTTTCCCTGTGGTCCCGGTCCGCTCTTTCGTTACCCTTATCCTTTGATCTATCTTGATCTCTATGGGTGCTTTGGTCATCAGTGGGTGTTTTGTTTAAATCCACCACCCGAGCTACTGCTGATCTGTCTCGGTCACTTGATCGAGCCTCAATGTCATGCTCTTTGTGCTCACCATCTCCTTTACGGCGTTTACTGATTCTGTCACTATCTTCAACAGCATTAGCTCGTTTTTGTAACCTATCACTCGATCTCAACGAAGTGCTACTTTCATGCCGAGGAGAATGGATAGTCCGAGAAGACTGATTCTGCGTTTCAGACGCTTCAGCACCATCATCTTTCACTGCATCAGAGAATAAAGTTTGAATACCTGACAAGTCCATCTACTGTTTTTTGGGTGAGATCAAACCTTTGGACGAACCAGCAGCTACGCTGCCATTAGCTGCTGTGCTGGGAGAAGCTTTGGTCAAACCAGCTTGCCTGCTCCCCGAATAAATAAGATCTTTGTCAGCTGTGGATGCTCTTCCAACAGCTTTGGCGGACTTTCCATCATCTTTTCCAAAATCTTGCGTTGATTTATTCATTGATGCTCCCCGCTTAGAAGAAAGTTTTAACTGCCAAACCAATAAAAATGATACATATATTTCTGTGAACACTGAGCATGTGCTAGTGGAAAATACCGGATTCATAAACAAAGCAGGGGTTGCTAATGTAACAAACAAGAGAACAAAGAACACGGCAATACCTCGGCTTCAGAATACTTTGACGAAGCTTTGACAGAATCCTCAGATACTCTGGGTGGTTCATCTGATTCCTTTTGTTCCATTGACTTCTTAGATATGGATGGTTGGGCATCTGATGGATTACCTCCCTTTGATTTTGGATGTCCTTGATCAGATTTTGAAGGAACACTTTCCGTTCTTACATCTAGTGGTTTAGTTTCCGACGACTGGTCCTTGCCCACACCGCCAGACTCAGGCTGCGGGTTGACAGAAGCCCTTCCCCCAGTTGATTCTACTTGAGAGATACCACCTACCAAACCATTCAGGAAAGGAACAGGTCTTGGAGTCTGTGCTGGTGGAGCCTTTAGTTCAAGGCAGCCCATGGTAAATTCTTCGTCAGTAACCCATGACGCCTGCAAATAAACGACATTCAGTGAAACTGCATACACTCCAATCATGAGATTGTTATGGTTAGCGCTCACTTTTCTTGCAGACAAAGCAGCAGCAACACCAGTTGCCAGGACCTTAAGGTCCTCTCGCTCATCATTTTTAATCTTGGCCACCTGTGAGAGCAGACCAGCAAAGAAAGGAAACATTGGTCTTATTACAAAAAAACTATACCAACTTAAAGCAGATCCACAAGACTGACTGGTAAAGAGATACTTACCCGTTTCTCAAGGTTTATCCCAGTTTTCCGAGTAACTGGGAAAACACCAGATATTTTTGTTAGCATAATTAGGGCATTACGAATCTCCATGTACTCATTTGACTCCAGACACTGGATTAGAAGCCGTGTGATTCTTCCACTCCATTTCCAGTGAACCTTTTAGGAAGATAAACAGATGAAAACAATGATTTTCTGCTAGTAATTAAGCAAAAAATGCGACAGCTAAACAGTAGAATACATATCAAAGCATATAAAATCACTAAGCAGTTGCATATCAGTTCAATCGACAGAAGTATTCAACTACTTTTCTAGGCAACATGTCAGAGAGTTCAAACAGCACAAGATGTACTCGAACTTTACTTGTTCAGATATATTCAAGAGTCTTACACGTCATAATTTTTACTCTGAGAACTACCTTCTAAGTTCATGTTCGTTAATCATAATAAAGAGCACTAACTAATAACGAACAAGAATAACTGAAACAGTTATACCGTTTAAACCACCTAAACTTGAGACAGTAAATAGTAACATCACATAAATATAGAAGACAAGGATCCGAACTTCTAACCTTCACAAACTGTCCAAATTTGACACGCTGGCTGTTCGGGTATCTATAATAAACAGCAAACCCTGGCTTGTTTCCGCACTCATTTTCATAGACTGATTCTTCACTCTGGGGAAACGTAAGAGACAAAAATCAGTACAACAAACTAGTTAGAAAGAAAAAACAAGTCCACACTTTCATCGTAAGTGAAATAAATTTCCAGGAGTAACCTTCCAGTGGTATGCAATCTTTAAGGTCTCAAACAAAAACCTCCCAAGTCTTCCAACTTCATATTCAGTGCAGCAGCAAATCATAGGTTGTAGCGTTTTACATATCAGTACATCAATGTGGTTGACTGTGTTAAAAAAGGGTGTTCCAAGAGAGTGGAGCGTATGTACAAACATAGCACAGTACACAGAATCTGCCATGCTAAATGTACAACGAGGGAAAATACAGCGCTGCAGGAACTCCATATTGATTTTCAAAGTTTCAGGACAGGAGCTCAACCATGAATCCTTTTCACGTGAAAGCCTTCGACGAACAGAAGTAACATGTTCTTCATGCTTTTTCAGTTCACTGGTTAGACGATCAAGAGATTCTTGAATCCTTTCCTTCTCTTTTTTCCTCTTCGTAATTGCTGAGCTAGAATTATCAGCAACCTCTTCAAGTGTCTTAAGGGCAGCATGCTGTTTAGATATCTCAGACTCGTAACGATCTCTGGGAACATGGAGATCATAAAGGGTAAGCCCCCAAAAGGTAGCATAGAGTTCTGGCGACAGACTATTCCAAGCTTTCGAGGGCAGCATTGTTCTTACTGTATCAAGAACATCAGACCATCTGAAAAGATATTAAATGCAAGATGAAGACAGATAAGCATCTAAGTGTCTTGCAATTAAATAACTAATCCTTATTACTTCATATTTCTAGAAAGAGACTATTTGAAACTTCAATAAACATCATCCTATAGTGTTTTTGAACATGTTGAGTTGAAATATTACTTTACAACTTTTTCGGATGTGCTGACTTCAAGAACCATCTCATGTTCTGATTTTTCAGAATCTGCATCCATAGATTCCCCACTATCCAAAGGCCATGAAACATCACCATTTCGCCGACACTTGAAGAGCCTCATCACAGGGCGAAATACCAAAAAAGCGACCTGGCATGGGATTCAAAACATTAGTCTAGGATTCAATATGCAGGAAATTAATCACAAAAGGAAGTGAATAATAGCTAACATTGTAGACCAAAAGGCCTTTGAGTTAAAAGCGATGAAATCTATATAGTTAAAGAATGACGCAACACATGTGTAATGAAAAGAATGATGGAGAGACCTCTGGCTCAAGATGGTATTTGTGAACAAGCTCATCAAGCGAAGGTACCAGCCGAGCATAAGCAGTAGCAGGACTGACAGCACTAGAAAGGAAATCCACATATTGGAGAAGAATTCCATGACATCTATCGAACTGTTCAGTGACCATCTTAATATACGGTGCATCCGCATTTACCACAACTCTGCATATCAAAAATAAATCCACAACATCATAGTTTGTTCACCAAATTCATATGTACTACATAGTCAATAAGAGATAGAACCATTGTCTGTAGTCACACCAAAAAATCTACAATGTCACTATGTAGTCTAGACACCAATTAGCATTTTCTCGCGGTGTCAATATATGTTTCTATGCATTCTGCTTCAGTACTCCATGCACACAATTAATGTGCACTTCCATATATCATATAATTTCGTGTAATCAGATTTGTCAACTTACAGAGAACGATGTTGGGCGATTAGTAACAAAAGGGGGATAGCTATCTTGGGTTCATCATTTGAAAGTAACGAATCTCGTAGACGGTTTGATGACTTGATAAGTGCCTGCAGAAACCAGGAAGAGAAATCAGACTTGTTTAGAAACAAAGATACCTCAATGATCCCCAATGTAAATAAGTTAAAGCCTATCAATACTAATGCCACAATCGCAAGCACATGTTTTTGTCTATAGAACCTACCATCTATGGAAGCACAGAAGAGCTTTTGAATGAAAATCATTTCTTACAAGACCAGACATCTTATGAATTCAGATAAAAAAAAAGTTGCCACAACCCTTCACATACACCGGTGTCAGTACATGCAGATGCAATAACGAATAGAGAGATGAAGGGGATCAAGCTAGAACTAACCAAACCAATAATGTATCAAGCTGGCAGCATGATAAACTTTCTCTAACAACAAGCACTTATGGTACATACCAATGTTTGGCTCCTTTAAAATTTAATAAAAAGTTACCGTCAAACCATATAATACAAACCTTGTTGTTCCGTGTCATGCCAAAGGATGTTGCATGATAACGTAAAGTCTCACTTCCTGCCATGGCGTCCAACTGATCTTCAGTAAGATTCTCAGTGTATTGAACATTTGCCATCTGCTGGATCAGTTCCTACAAATCATTGTGAAATTTAAGTCAGGCCCCATACGTCTGAATAAGTAGGATCAAAAGAATATGTGGAGTACAAACCAAAAGAGTACCTGTAGAAGAACAAGCTCAATCCCTTGGCCCCTCTTTAACTGGTTAACGAGATACTGGAAAAGACCCCTTAACTCCATTGATGGATACTTCTTACACCTGGTTAACATAATATTGTTTATGAAAACAGTCTAAAAAGATGGAATTTACAGATTTTATTATTTTCTGAATAATGATGTATGTGCGTCTTGCAGTGAAAAATAGAAAATCCAACACGAGGAACAAATGAAATAACTAACGCCTAAAGCAAAGCACCCTTCATCTCATCAAACAAACATCATGTGAGCGAATATGGTAGTCATCAACTTCTACAACAAGTAAATATCATGCAAACTATATCAACTGAAATCCAAAATGAATCTAACAAACTTACAAAGCACATCTTCAAGCGAACAAACGCTTAAAGCGAAGATAGAAAGGATATCACCAAATGCACCAAGTAATCACAATGGTTATAAACATCAGACTTGCAAGTTCACTTTTTAAACACCTGTACCCTAATACAATACCGCACGGTGTGTTTTTATCCAGGGATAACTGCAAATATGACAGGTGTGTGCAATCACAAAAGAATACCCTAAGAAATTAAAATTCTCACTAAAATCTAAGATGAAACTACTTCTAGCATTTCTTAATGTTTCCAAGAAGAATACTTACAGGTGACCCCAAAACGAAGCCAGAGATTGAAGCCAGTCTGATACATTAATTCCGTCGTCTTTGAGTTTATCTCGTCCGCTTTGTGCCAGTCTCTCAATCACGACATATTCCAGGATATCATACTCAAGCTGTGGAACAGAAATAAGTAGAAAGAATCAAAGTATGTATAACAGAGGCAGAAGCATCTCAAAAACAACAATAACTATAAAGAGGAAAGCTGATTCCAGGTAACTTATCAAACAAAGATTAGTGTAAGAACGTTAGAGTAATAATCATCGCAAATAAATGTTAGAATATTAGGATCGATCTGACTAGATCGGAATTCTCCATAACTATCTCTAGAAGCTCATGTTTGCGTATCAGCGAAAGCAACATATTTTCATTTCCAACATTTTAAACCTACCCAGGACGAATGCTAGACTAAATGGGAAAAAAGTGAAAAATATATCAGCAGAAAACTTACAAAGCCAATACATAACCACTCGAAAGAAACAAGATTTACAAAGCCAATACATGATGAGATATATCTGTCTATCTCATCATGAGTACTTTTTTATATACAAAATCAACATATAAAACTTGAGAAAGTGAGGGCTTAAGGTGAATAAGAGCATAACATACAAACAAGAAGCAAAAGTTGTTACTGACCTGTGTCAAGTACTTGAAGGCATCCACAACAGGAGCAATCATATCCCTGTATGCTTCAATCTGTTGCAACAAGAACCTGATTGTTAGCCCCGTCTGAGCAGCTCTAGCTACAAAAATAAAAGCCACTCCACATTTTGTAATTGATTGGCACCTGATTTACAATTGTCCGAAGCACTGTCATGGGATTGGCATGAGCTAGTTTTGCCACCATTCTTCCTAACTGCTTCAGATTTTCTTTTGCAAGCCGTTTTAGAATCCTTCTAGTGTCCAACTAACATAAGAAAATAGGCTCTTGAGTGTCTGAAGGATGTATAATGCCATTTGTATGTCATATGAAAATATCTGATCGAACAACCCATACTGCTATACCTTTGCCACTTGTCTTGCTGCCAACAACAACGGATTCAGCTCATCGTCTTTTTCCCACTCACCATATAAGCGATAACGAGCCTAATACAAAATTAATCAGCATAAGTTGACCATAGCATTTTACAAAGAAAAATATTTGGAATCAAGAAGGCTAACCTCATATGGAAGGAGACTCATCACTTCCCAAATCTCATGACCAACTGCTGGATTTGCAGGTACTAACTGTAACGATGGCAGAAGGCATGTTCCAATAGCTTCTTCCACTCTCAACCTAACTTCCTTCAGGTGCACACGGGAAAGTTCATATACACTACCTTCTTGATTTGACGACCCGTCACTACTGCGAACGAGGTCTAAGGCTGACAAGTAGTAAACCCTTAGTACTCTACAAATCTGCAACATTAAAATTAACAATTTTAGCTTCAATCTTCAACATTTTACATAGAACATTCAGTATTTAAAAGGTTAGCGCACCTTCTGCAAAAGCTGTGTATTTCGATACAGGTAGGGTCCCACGGTAACAAGCATCTGAAACACTTCTTTTGGAAGATCTAGACAAGTGCTATTGGCTGTTGTATTAGCAGCGTGTGTAATCTTTTCTGTGTCCGCAGAAGAAGAATTTGGAAAATGTGCCTGACGCACAATGCGATAAGCACGAGTGATAGACTTCTCTATAAGCCTGAAAACATAAATGAAAAAAAGAAGTTATATAGTTAGTGGCAAATCCGTGGTATCCCTTAAGGTGATGCGCGGAGGCTAAATCTGAAGATGCAAGGAAATAGTCTGAGCTAAAGGATTACACGCTAACCTAAACAAGCCACCACATATCTGATTGTGAGCCACAGGATTAAGAGGCGCAAGACGCTCAAACAAGATATTGGCATGATACCTGAGACAAGTTAACAAGTAAAGAGTTAACGCAAAATAACACCAAGTGCTCTCATTTCAGTTGAGCAGAAAGAGGAAGAGTGAAGTAGTACGCATTTCATATAAATCAAATCTCCAAAATAGAATTGTATATCATAAATCAGAATGTAAGTAAATCTGAGACTTGTACTCTGCAGAAGACACCAGAAGTCATCAAACATGAAATCTAGGTTTGATTTCAAGTAATATACAAATAGATGATTCAATTATCAAATAATAACAATACAAAAAAAGAGTAGTCCTAGAACAAACATCACCCTCACGAAGAATATAATGGACACTCCACATGCATTGGGTCCAGAAATGTGTTCTCCGAACCAAACTAACTGGTTTGATTACACGGGATGTTTTACGTAAAAGAAAATGATAAAAGTGGATTGAAAACTAAGCTTTCACAAGAGGTCAATATTTTCTATAAATTAAGATAAGAGGAAGCAGTATACATACCAGTCGTCCACAGAAAGGAAACCATTAAGGAGGCCCAGAGTCTGATTATTTTCGAGCTCTGGTAGTCGTTCAGTAACAGCTTCAGTTTCCATGTCTAACGCAGTAAAGAGATCTACTGTCACATCTCCTGGCTTCTCATCCTCCATAAGATCCTTCCCAGTAGCAGCAAGATTAATCTTTCCAATTTTATTGGCCTGCATAACAGGGGGGTTAAATATATATAATGATACATTTATAATCATGTGAAAGTACGGGCTTAAAAACAACAAATAATTGGCTGGCTTCGAGGAAAATGGACAAGAGTTTAGTAACTAAGTATTCTTTACATTTGTAGAAAAGAGGAGCACAGAGGAAGCAAGATTGTTTGTTTGTCGGAAGGAGTAAAGAAAAAGTTTTAACTCAGGGGAAACGTAGAGACAACTTATGCTAGGCCAGAGCAAACTATCATAAACATCTATTGTATGCACCTACAAACATACTAACGACAAGGTTATATTTTGAGTTGTACCTCTTCAAATCGCTTTGCAGAAGAAACATTATAATCCTCAAAAATTTCTTCATCCTTAGGTAGCAGATGTGCATATCTGTTGGCCCAAACAAAATAACATAAGGTCCACAAGTTAAGTATAGTTTCACTTGTCTTACACACAAGGAGATGTAGCAATCTAGTAATCACCGAATCAGCACTCCAGTAAAATAAGTTAAACAGTTTTAGTGAGTAGCTCGTGATATCTCTAGTAGCTAGTCCTCCCCGATTAACAGAATATATTTTGACAATCAATCCTCATCAATTTCCTTTCAGACTACATTAAGAAACAAACTTAGAAGACTATGCGCAAGTATCCAGTTATAAAGAAAACTACATGGTACGCAAAACAAGGATATAACCAGTGTACTTCCTAAAGGCCACACATAATGCTAGACATGAAGATTCCCCAGTGGGCCAGTGGCTTCTACAGACCTAGTAAATAAGACAGAAAAAGAATAAAAACGGAATGATAAACTTCCTAGAGGAAAAGATACTCACATGCTGTCAAGATTGATAAACTCTTCCTTTACTAGCAATGCTGTAAGCTTATAGAGCCCAAATGGAACAGGGCTACTCACATCCAATCTCTGATAATATTGAAATTTAAATCCAAGAATTTGTGAAGCATGAGACTGCATAACAAAGAGAGAATTGTTAGCAAAAACTATGTCCCTCGAGTAAAACGATAGAATATGACAGCACGAGGAAGATATTACTAACCTTAGGAAATATAGGAATTAGATTGAGAAATGTGTCGTAATGCTGCTCAAGTTCAAAGCAATCCAAAACCTTTTCATAAAAACAAAAGGTGCATAAATAATAAGTAAGGACGGATTAATGCATTCTCTGAAGTCAAATAAAAAATGAAATAACCAAAAGTGAAAACTTACAATGTCGAAAACACGGTTTGGATCCAGATCAAAATGTCCGATTATTGACTGCAAGAAATATTTCAGTTCAGTAAAGAAAACGAAATACATATGTGAAACATAGTGCATTGGACGAATCAAAACCTTGATGATTCCCATAGTTGCTGCTGATGCATTATGCGAAGAACTTGAAGAACCTCCGCATAAAAGTGTGACCTGCAATCCACAAAAGGAACTACTGTAATAAGTTTGTGTATTGCACAAATTGATTCAATCACACTCCACACGTCAATAAACACTCTGCTGAATTCAAAGAAATTGGTTACTCTCCATTACTATACTATATTTAAACTAGCAGAAGATAAGGAAAGGACAAATCAGCATCGTATGAGGTCTTTAGAAAAAGAAGTAAAGAGTGAATATGTATCTAACAATAGAGCATAAAAAGAAGAATGACAATATAAAAGCTGGACATATTCCATGACGAACCAGTTTGGCATATCCCTCGCTTTCTTCACGGAGTAAGTTGAACTTTGTCTGCTGGTACAGAAGACGAGTGTTTAATCGCACCTGAGAAACAACAATCAGAAATGTTATTTCTATACAGTGTGCAGCAGTTCCACTCATAAAGAATAAACTTTTTAATATAAGTCATCCTTAAAAGCAACTCACTCAAAGTAACTATTACTTGAATCAGACTACAATACATCTAGATTTATAACTACGGAAGATAATATCACCATTATACCGTTACCACTATAGAAAACATATATGTCACATTAATATAGCGAATGCAGAAGTGTGAAGACCTCACCTCTTTCCCCTTCAAATCTTGGGCCTTTATTTTAACCATTTCAGCTTCCCAAAGAAACTCCTCCTAAAAGAAAATAGAAAAATCAATCGCAGCTCTATCAGAAAGTTATTTCTAACTAATAAATAGTAAGGTTAGCTGGATGGTCCACTGGATTTTGAGGATCTTCCTACGTTCTAAGGGATAGTGGCTTCGTGAATAGGCTTCAGCCTTGAATTTGACTTCTAGAACTAACTAGCTTAGCCGCTACAATAACCAGAATCAGTTGGCTGAACGAAACGATATGTTTACCTCGCAACGCTCTTGGAAAAGCCTTTGAGGGACGGTCTGCGATTCCACAAGCCATTTCGCCTACAAATGAGAAACAACTGATTAGTATCGAACAAAGAAACCTTGCGGAGAAGGAAACTGAGAACATAAAATGTATTTTCAGGAAGATAGCAAAGTGTGTAAAATAAAAAAATCAATAAAAGAACATGGCTAATAACTCAATCACTATTCACTAATCAAGTAAACAGCTCGGAGAGCGTAGAATTAAGAACTTATAAAAGATTTAAGGCACTACGATCAAATTTTCAGCTCCATACGCTTAAGAATCCTTTAGCAATATGCATCAGGCTCCCTCTTATAACCAGCCCAAAAAGAGCCAACTAATAATAAATAAAACACCTCCTCTACTCTAATTTATTCACCAGCATAAATAACAGGTTGTTATGGTCTCTACTCTCAAGTCTCGTTCACAGTCACTTTTTAGAAGGCAAAGTAAGTTCTAAAACTAACCAATTTAGTAAGGCGAGAGCGGTGATCTCCTGACATGGTAAGCTGCAAAACAAAACAAAGATTGTTAAAACATGATAAGCTTTAGGTCCTTAGAAGAAAGTACTGTAAAAAAAAAAAAAGACCTACGTCTTGAGCTATCTGAGTCACGACATCAGCAAAACAAGAAGCTAATTCTTCTCTCGATGGATTATCCAAAAACTTCACCTTCTCCAACACTGCCTTACAGCTCTGAATCGGCAATTCGCCACGAACCTGATAATAACCCATTTACGAACGCAGCTTCAGCATCTCGAACACACACACACACACACAGAGACACATATGCAATAGATTCGGAGAATTAGCGAGAGTGAGAGAGAGAGAGGGTTTTTGGTGTGTGCGTGTACCATAACCCAACAAAGCTCGTAGAGGAAACGAAGCATAGGCACGGAGCTGGGCAGATTCGAGCCGTAGTTACCACTCTTCCCTTCGCGAACAAACTCGTCCGTCACGTACTTACACTCTAGTAGCGGAAGAGCCATCTTCTATTGTATCTTTTAGCTCTCTTCCTTTCGAAACCCACCTAGAAGACGAAGAAAATTAGGGTTTAGACTGGCGGAAAAACCCGATTAGCCAAGCATCTCGATATCGGAAGATCAGAGAACGTAAGTGGGACAAGGAACGAACAATTTCGAATCAAAAGAAGAAGAGAGAGAAACTTAGGGTTTTGGAGATATCATCTGATTTTTGATTGCAAAGTATAAAAAGAAAATCGAAGACGATGATGATATGTTTTTGCAGGGGACTATTATTTTCTTTAGCGTCGTATTTGTTTTCTTTTATGATCTGCAAATTTATATATAAACCGGATCCGGTTAAGGATATTATTTGGCCCATTGGGCCTTGCTTATCTATTTTGGATCTTCTTCGTCCACAATATTCCCCACTCGATTTAGGTTTTTTTTCTCTCTCGCTCTCTCTTCCTTCGTCTCCGATTCCGTCCAATCTCCGATTGTTGATCTCAAAATCCATCGATCTCCGTCGTGGTTACTCCTCTCGGGTCTTCTCTATTGTGATTTTCTCCGTTGATTCCGGTGTAAAATTAGGGTTTCTGTGGGCTTGATTTCGATCTCGCTTTGATCATAGAGTCTCTGTTCTGAGCAAATCTCACACTCTATCTTCTTCTTCTTCTTCTTCAACAAAAATATGTACGGTAGAAAAGGGTATCAGCTCCTTAAAGATTTCGCTCGCGGAGAGAAAGGACAGATCAAACCTTTCAACGTATATATGTCTTCAAGCTAAGAATTAATCTTTCCTGTTTCATTTTCAATCAAAAATCTCAAAATCTTTGTTGTTGTTGTTGTTGTTATAACAGAGCAAGCTCTTTGATGAGACAGTAGAAGAATGTGACCAGAATCACCATCTTATCCAATCTTTGATAAGGTCTCATTTTTACTTACACAACAAGCACAGTTAATTTTGCTGTTTTTTAAATGTTGGTTTTCGACTACCTTAAACAGGAAAATGCAACAAGAAGGGTTAGATGTACATAACAACAGAAACGCAGACCACTATGGAGCGCTTATCCATCACCTTTCTTTGATCCGAAACAAGCGCTGCCTCATGGCTTATGTCTACAACAGAGCCGAGATCGTGCGCGATTTGGTGTGGAGGGTAGGGCTCGAGCTCGTCGATCTCCCATCCGAAATCCAAGAGAAGCTAACCGCGCTAGAGAAGGAGTACTTCAAGAACCATTCCGTAGCTATCAAAACTTATATGGGGAAACTAGAACTCGAGTTAAATGTCGTAAGTATCACATCATAGATCTTTCTTTGTTTGATGAGTTTGTAATGTTGTGTTTTTCGATTTGGTTGTTTTGTGTTTGTTTCAAGGATATGGTGCCACCAAAAGATCCTTACATTAAGGTTAGAGTTAAGGAAGATATCGACGACGACATTGTGTTGAACGGCAAAACAACGAATTTACCAATTAACTCTATGCATTTCCTGAAACGAACCGATGCTGAACCATACATTGCGCGGGTTAGTTTTTTCCGATATATTTGATGCAGAAGCCATTGAATATGTACAAACCAAATCATTTTTCGAGTGGGTTCTAACATGAAAACTGAAAATGTGAACTGTTGGAAAACAGGGGCAAATGGAGGAGCTAACGAGTTAATTTAGACCAAATCTGAAGCTTGTGGATCAAAGAAAGCAAAGGATGTAATGTAAGCTTACATGATATAATTGTTAGATGTAAAACATGAAATTCAAACTTATGTAACAATTATTTACTGTTGGGAAGTTACTTAACTAGTGGTTGTTTTTGGACAAAAACATAAACAACAAGTTTATAGCAAGATTATCGACCTTGTAATTTGTAAAGGAACAATATTAATTTGGTGTACATAACTAAACACGTTGAAATTTATTTCAAAATATTTTGAAAATTTTCCAAACATTATTAGCAGTTAATTTGTTAATTTATAAATAGAGACAGAACTTTCTTAGTATCAAACAGATTCATATAAAAAAAGAGTGATTTACACAATGAAGCACTTTTTAACACTTGTATATCAAAATAAGGCACTTTTGTGATATGAGACACTTTTTACACTTTTTATTTTTTTAAATACAGTTTTACCCTTCGTGTACACAAAAGTTGTGTATATAAAGTTGTGGATACACAACGTTGTGTATAGAAAGTTGTGGATACACAACGTTGTGTACGAAAGTTGTGGATACGAACGTTGTGTACAAAGTTGTGTACACACAACGTTGTGTACGAAAGTTGTGGATACGTTTTATGTTATGTGGACATACTTTTGTACAATTTCGTAAATGTATTTTAATTTATTGTAAAATATATTATTTCAATATTTTTTTTGTTTATCATATATCTATTTACATAAGTAATTTATATTTAATATTTACACTCTCATATGTTTTTGTAATATTCTTAATAAATGTGAATGAAACATGTTGATATTAATAAGTGAAAACATGAAAATTACATGTACATCAAAACATATAAATGTTTTAAATTCATTATTAAAACCTATTTATTCATTTTTGAACATAAACCATCATATAATTTTAACTACAATTATAATTTATTTAAACTTGAACACAAATCATCATATGAATTGTCTATGATATATAAACTCATTGGAATAAAATTTAAACTCGTCCATTATACTTTGAACATTTGTACAATTCTATGTGGACATATATAAAAAATTAGATATTGACTAGTTTCTTGAATGTTTTTTTAAGAAATTCTATTAAACAATTATGCATCCTAATTGTTTTTCAACCTTTTTCCAACGAAGTATTTGGTGTTAACTTGTTTTGTTTACTTGTTTTGCAATTAACGTATTTAATCTTCATAACCTCTCAAGCCACATGTGGCGTATAATATGGTGTTAAACAACAACATAAACTGGTGATTTATTAGTAAATTATGTACAAAAAAAGTTGTACATAAAACATTGTATTTCACACATATTAGAGATAAAGCATTGATACACGTACAACTAATTACGTCCATAAATAGTTGTCCACGAAATTATAAATATATGGGTTGAATCGTAACTCAGATAGCCATCATTCATAAGTAAACGCACTAAGTATTTTATCGTACAAAAAATACGTACATAAATAGTAATCCATGAATTAAACAACTATGGATTAGTTGACAAGTCAAATAGTTATGTAACAAATAAAGACAAAATCATTGTTAATCGTACAACTAACTACGTACATAAATAGTAGTTCATGATTTATAAATCTATGGATTGAATTTGTAACTCAATAAGAATTATTCATAATAGACGCACTAAATAATTTTTCGTACAACTAAATACGTACATAAATAGTAGTCCATGAATTATAAAATTAAGGAATAGATAACAAATCAAATAAGTATCTTCCTTATATGTACAAACAACCGTTACCCGTACAACTAACCACGTACATAAATCGAAGTCTATGATTAATAAAACTATGACTTATATAATAACTACAAGATTTAACCAAATCACTTATCAACACAAACCATTCGTACACGTACAACTAACTACGTCCATAAATAGTTATCCACGAAACTATAAATATATAGATTGAATCAGTAACTCGGATATACATCATTCATAGTAGAAGCACTAACTGTGACTACGCACTTATAAAAAAATTGAATAAACCACAACATCCACATGTACTAATCCAGGAATAAAAAATTAAAAAATACAAGTCCGAAAATAAAAACAGTTCAATCAAAAATAAAAAAAAAAACAATAAGAAACAGATAAAACTTCAAAATAAATAAAGTTCAAATCATATTGGTCATATTGGGTTAAAAAAACTTCAAAATAACTTAAAAATTCTATTAAATATAAAATCAAAATCCATAATTGTTTTAATTTAAGGTTATAAACTTCAAAATAAATAAATCACCCAGACACACTTTTATACTTTAATATTACATGATAGAGCACTTTTAAACCAAATCATATTGGTCATATTGGGTTAAATAAACTTCAAAATAACTTAAAAATTCTATTAAATATAAAATCAAAATCCATAATTGTTTTAATTTAAGGTTATAAACTTCAAAATAAATAAATCACCCAGACACACTTTTATACTTTAATATTACATGATAGAGCACTTTTAAACCAAGACACACTTTCAATAGCTAAAAAGTCATTTATAATCTTAAATTAAAACAATTATGGATTTTGATTTTATATTTAATAGAATTTTTAAGTTTTTTTAAGTTTTAAAATTATATTTTTACTCTCTTATTACTTTCACAAATAAACCCTAATAAAACATAAATTACTCATTAACAAAAAAAAAGCTTCATCTTCTTCGTTTAGGGCGCCGCTTCTTCGTTTACGGCGCCGTGTGTTATGCTCCGGCGAATTCAATATCGCCGCTTCTTCACCACCGCCGCTTGTTCTGCTCCACCAAATTCAATAGCAAAGCTTCCACTACCTGCTATCTACGACAATCAACGACCCATGGAAGAAAGTAATTTCTTCTGTCTTTTTCTTAAATTCTTTCTTCTGTATATTGGTCAAAATTACCACTTTAATCCATTGTTACCAATAAGATCATGTCTTTTTCTTATATATATAGTTCTCATGTCTTATTAGAATGATACAATAAGACCTCGTCATATATATTGGTCAAAGTTACCACTTTAATCCATTGTACTCTTGTATTATATATATTTCTTCTGTCTTTTTCTTAAACCTCGGTTTGTTTTTCTTAATTTCTTTCTTCTTTGTTTTTTCTAACCTCAGTTTATTTTGTCTGTCCCGGATGTTGAGATTCTACCACACATCATTGCACATTTATGCAAGCCAAGTGTTGACGCGTCCGTTGACGGCGTGGAATGCGAACTAAGCCAACAAAATGGTCTTAAACCATTTCAATGGACTCGGTTGGAAGGTGTCTACGACAACAAACGTGGTGGAGACTGTGGTCCAGTCGCTGCAAAATTTATGGAACTTGTTAAAACAGGGTTCGGGATAGGATACCGAACTGAGATAATTGTTATAGAAGTGGGGTCGGAAAACTCGTTAAATGATAATGGGGACGAACAGTTAATGCGAAGTGAGAATGATGATAAATGCCGATGTGAAACTATAAAGTCCGAACACAAAATATGATTAAGAACTCGGAGTTCGTTTGTTTATTGAATGAATAATTGTTTGATACAATGTCGAAGTGAAAGTATAAGTTTCTTGCTATTTTCTCTCTATAGATTCTCTCGAAAATTCCGGATCCCTTTCTTATGAGCGGGACTCTCATTTATAGTGGAGATTTCGGGGACTTGGCGGGATTTTGCTCTTTTGGCGGGATCTCTTCGGCGCATGCCGACATACGGAAAGTTGTTTTGTCGAACGCGGCTTTGCATTTAATGCGGGTGTCGAGCATGCTCCGCATTTAATGCCCGTTCGGCCGACCTCGTGCTCGCAGTCCGTCCGACACCTCTGTCGGCCGTGCCGCACCGCCGTACGGACGTCACCGTGTCGGTCTTGGCGAGTGTCCGTGCCGATGTCACCGTCGCGCATGCTCCCTTCAAATGGGCCTTGACTTCGGTGGGCCTCGACTTTGATGGACTTTGACTTCGGCGGGCCGAATAAGGCCCGATGGATTCTTCCGGTTACTCCCGGAATGGGTCGAGCCCGAGTGGGCTTAGCCCACCCTTAACATTAGTCCCTCCCCCGGTTCGGCTTTTGGGAGAGGCGAACTAAAGAGATCGGCCTTGGCGCATTCTAGGAGTTGTCATCGGCGATTTGATTGTCTTCGGCGATCGATCGCTTCGGTAAATGCCACGTCACAGTGATGCCACGTCGATTTGTTGAATGCCATGTCATCTGAGTTGTGCATTTGTTAGAAATTTTGGGCGGCGCGTTGGGAGGTGTGCGCCGCTCTTCGGCGAATCGCCGGATGCCACGTCATTGTAATGATGAGCTCCCGTCGCTTCGTATTTCGGAGTCGTGTCGTCGAAGTCGCGCCTTTTCTCTCGTCGAATAGGGAGACGCCACGTCATCGTAATGATGATGGTTCGTTTCGCGCCCTTCGATGGCGCCTTCTCGTCTTCCATTTTCCTCTATAAAAACCTCTCTTCTGGTTTCATTTCTCCATTTCATTCTCGCGCAAATTTTCAGGTACTTTCTCTCTCTATATTTTCTCCAACCTCTCTCTAGAATTTTTATATTTGTCATGGCTTCTTCATCTTCAAGAGCGAGTTCGACTTCTTCCGGTTCGTCGTCACGTCTTATCGAAAAAGGTCGAACTCTTCGTCTATGCCGAACGAGCGATTAACCCGTGATGTAGATAGGATCGTCTCCCGTGATCGGTTCGGCGGTCGATCGTGCTAGCGATCCGAAACCGGCGATAATGCCGACTGCTCCGCCTTCGGTACCAGAGTCGTCTTCTCGGCCTAGTGGTCAAGCTCAGAAGGGTTCCCTTCCGAAGAGAAAGAAGGTTTCGGCGAAGAGCGTTCTGGAGCGTACCGAGACTAAGAAAACGACGAAGGCTTCCAAGGAGAAGAAGCCGAAGGTAGAGAAGCCGATTCATTTCTTCACTTCGTCGAAGAGCAAGTCGTCGGGAAGCCTCGGCCGATTCGAACCCTTTCGGAATCCGGCGAGCCGCCGGAGTTGGTGGTGCGGAGCCGAACCGGAGGCCTTGGAAGCCGCCTCCCGGTTACATATGTTTGTACGAACATATGTTTTCCAAGGCGGGGCTCTGGTTTCCGCTTCCCCGGTTGCTTGTTTCCTTTGCCGAGGAGCGGATGGTAGCTATCTCTCAGCTAACGGCTCCGTGTATTCGGAATTTGGTTGCGGCGATGGTGGCGGCCGAAGAGATGAAGATTGAGATGACTCTTCGGCTTTTCGAAGAGATATCTCGTGTCAGCAAGAACCATTCCCTCGAAGGGACATGGTCTATTTGCTGGAAGCCGGGTTTCAAGCTGACTTCGGACACTTCCGTTAAGTTCCAGTCTTGGTGGGAGAAATATTTTTTCGTCAAGGTTAACCGGGCATCCGTTTTGGATGTTGATAGGGTGTATCAGACCAAGTGGTCTCCTTTCATCGGTAGGAATTTGCGAACCCCTTCCTTTTTCTTTGATTTTCTAATGATTTCTCTTGTTCTTTTTCAGCTAAGTGTCCTCCGATCTATCCCTTCCCTTCGGAGTACTTGCCGTTCAAGGAAAAGTTTCTTCAAAAGGAGGAAGTGCCTTGGGTTGAGGTTGTTCGGCGAACAACGGGTTTATTTGAGATCGCTAGGAGGTACGTTCGGTATATATATATATATGTAAATTATTTTTTTTTTTTTTTTTTTTTTTTTTTTTTACCGAACGTCTTTTTCGTGTTCGTTCTCTCTTCAACCTCAAGAAAAATACAAGGTTGACGCGATGCCGGATCTCGATGATATCCCCGGCGTGTTCGATGATGAGCTTCGGGAGCGATATCTCGCCGGAGAAGAAGAAGAAGAAAGGCCGGGGACGACGAGGAGGTAGCCACACCCCCTCCGAGGGTGAGTTCTCCAGTTCGGATGGAGGAGTCGGTTGTTCCTGGGGCGAAGTCGTTATCGCCGAACGCCAAGTCGCTATCGCCGAAGGCGAAGTCGCTATCGCCGAAGACAAATCTTCCCTTCGGAGGTGAGATCACCATCGCTGACGGCGGCGCGAACGTCTCCCTTTAATAGGCAGGCGTACCTTGCGAAGAGGGCTCTGGAGGCGGTAGAGGGAGAAGTGGCCGGTCTCCTTCTAAGAGGGCTCGCGTGGAGCCGTTGTCCACCGATGGGACCGCGGTCAAGATGACGGGGGCCGAGAAGACGTCCGAGGGTCCATCTCGATCCAAGGCTCCTCTCGCCGAAGAGGAGTTCGCCATCGGTTGAGCGAGACCAATGACCACGGTTTCGAATTTTTCTACAATGGGGCAGTGCCCTATGTCAATCATGCCGAGGCCAGCGCCAGCTTTCAGTACGGCGTTTACTCCGCTATTCACGGCGAGGAGTTTCCCAATGGTCTTGTGTTTGCGGAGGAGATGGCGCAACTTGCTCGGTTGGAGCAGAGGGTGAGTTTTATTACCTTAGTTTGTTTTTTCGCACCTCTTTTCTTTTATATTTGGATCTTCTCGACCGTTTGTCTTTCGTTCGGTATTTGTTAGGTCGCTTATAAGAGGACCCCTGTTGAATCTTTCGTATGAGAAGCTCCTTGCATCGGCTGCCGATGAGAAGGGTTCGGTTCAAAAGGACCTCGACGTGGCTCGGGAGGGCCAGGCATCGGCCGAGGAAGAGCGGGACCTTGCCTTGGCCAAGGTTAGCGGTCTTGAGAAGGATCTTCACCGTTGAAGAAGGAGAAGAAGTCGAAGAAGCCGAAGGAGAAACTTAGCAAGGTCGAGCTTGAGAACGCCGATCTCGAAGAAGAAACTCGAGGTTGTGACCGAGTCTTCTAAGGCTACGGACACGGCGTTGGGGGAGTCTCGCGAGGCCGTAGAAGGCTGTTTCGCCGAGCTCGCCGTTCCGAAGGAGCGATGTGATGGGCTTTGTGCTCGTCACGGTGACGAGCTTGCTCGACTTCGTCGTTCTCGTTCGGAGCATGTTGCGCGGCGAAGGTTCAGCTTGATAGGCTTCGGGATGCCTCTGAATCCCGACTCGGCAAGCTTAAGGCTTACCTCGATGAAGAGGTCGCTATTGCGGATAAATACCTCCGTTTAATCAATCGAGGGGGTCTTCGGCACGATCGAGCGGTGAAGTCACGGTACGCGATCGACACTCCTCCGATCTTTGAGCGTAATTGTCGTGAGAAGGAGGGTAAGCTTCGCCGCTGGCTCGAGGATAGGGATAAACTCTCCTATGAGCCTTCTGACTTCGTATTGCCTTCCAATATCGAGGTCAGCGTTCCGGAGGAGGTTTCCGAGCCTGAGGACGAGGTGGAGGTGGCCGAAGCTAATGCGGTGGGAATGAAGTGGCCGAAGATGAGGAGGTCGTGGATGAAGTGACCCGAGTTGACGTGGTCGGAGATGAAGCGGCCGGAGGTGCTGGCTTGCCCGAAGAGTAGGGTTAAGGATTTTTTGGCCGATCGTTGTGATCGGTCTTCTTTTGTTGTCTTTTTTTTTTTTATTTGTAATCTTTGTTGGCCGATTGTTGGGATCGGCTTTGTCATTTCTCCCATTAATAAAATACTTCTTTATCTTCCTTCTCCTATCATACTTCATTTCTTCGTACATCCCTTCTTTATTCGGGTCGATATTTAGGATCGGCTTTTTGATACTTGATGGTTCGTCTTCGTATTAGTATGCCGAACTCGTTTTATCTCTTGTACGGGGTCTTCTTTCATAGTTCGCAAATGGTACGAACCGTTTTTCGAGATTGCGAGGTACTCGGCTTTTGTGGTTTCGGATTGGGCCACTGCAAGTGTTGAACATGAGTTCGTAGATATCTTCCTTGCAAAATAGTGGGTGATCGATCCACCGCACTTTAAGATAGTGGCTAATTAGTTTGCGGAATAGACCGGCTTAAAAATGAGAGCGCGGAGCCCGTTTTAGTATAAGCGAAGAGCTTGTGTGACCGAACTCGGAGTTCTTTTTTGTCTGAGCGCGGAGCTCGTGTTTCCTGAGTTCGGGACTCGTATTAAGGAAAATTTTTTTTTTTATTATCATAGCTGCGCCTTTTGGAAGGCTGCCTACGTACCCAATAAGGGATCAAGCCATTCGTAGTTCGGTTTACATTTTGTTTTTTTTTGAATAAGAACTCGGAGTTCGTTATTTTTTTTTTTTTTTTTTTTTGAAGCCGTTGTGGTCGATCTTCGGCTTTTGTTGTCTTCTATGTTGATTGACTTCGGCATTTATAGTACCGGTGCTGACGAGCTTCGGTGTTATTTCTTCTAGTGGTAGAATCTTTTGAGGTGCATCGCGTTCCAGGACCTTGGGATCGGTTTGCCGCACATCTCCATTAGTTCGAAGACGCCAGGCCGAACGACTTTTGAGACGAGGTATGGACCCTCCCATTTTGCTCCGAGTTTCGTGATAGGCCTTTCTCGCCGTGTTTTCGAACACTTTTCGGAGGACCGGATCGCCTTCTTCGAAATGCCTTCCTTTACCTTCTTGTTGTAATATCTTGCCGCCCGGTGTTGATAATTTTGAATGCGGAGTAGGGCGTGATGCCGTTGCTCTTCGGCATGATCTAGTTGATCGATGATCATCCGTTCGTTCGTCGGTGGGTGCCGGGTCGGCATCGTTCGCGTATGCGGGGACGTTGACTTCGGCGGGAGACATGGCCTCCATTCCATGGGAAAGGGAGAAAGGTGTTCGCCCCGTCGAACTCGCGTGGACTTGTCCGGTGTGACCGAGAGGACGCCTTCTAGTTCGTCGCCCCGTAATCCTTTCTTCTCTTCCGGCCGTTTTTTGATGCCGTCGATGATCGTCTTGTTCGTTGCTTCGGCTTGTCCGTTCCTTGTGGGTATCTCGGGGTTGACTTGTTCAAACGGATGTTCCATCTTCGCGCGAACCCTTCGAATTTAGCCGAAGTGAAGCGGGTTCCGTTGTCGGTGACGATCTCGTATGGGAGTCCGTGGCGGCAAATGATGTATTTCCAGACGAAGTTCTGGACCTTCGTTGCATCGATCTTCGCGTATGCCTTCGCTTCTACCCATTTCGTGAAGTAATCGGTGACGATCAAGAGGTATTTCCGCCGTCTCGACGATGGCAAAGGTCCGACGATGTCCATAGCCCATCTCATGAAAGGATAAGGCGCGCTTGCCGAGCTCGAAGTTGTGTCGGAGCGTTGATGAAGTCTCCGTGTCTGCGGCACTTCTCGCATTTTTGGGCGAAGTCGGCGCGGTCCTTTTGCATCGTCGGCCAATAGAAACCATGGTTTTTCACTTGGAGGACTAATGCGCGTCCTCCGGAATGATTACCCGCTGCTCCTTCATGGGCTTCTCGCATAACCCGGTCGACTTCGTCTCCCGTTATGAATAGGAGGGCTCCCGATGCGCTCCAACGATAGAGGCGATCGTCGAGGAGGGTATAGCGGGCCGCTGCGCACTCGAGTCTTCGGCCTTCCCACTTTCCTTCGGGTAACTCGCCGGTCCGCGGATATCGAATTATTTCCGCCGCCAATCGTCCGGTCCCTCGGGGGTTTGAGTGCAACGGTCTTCTCTTAGTGGTGAGTCCGGCGTACGAAGGTCTTCGTCGAACTCGTCCGTTTCTTCGACGTCTCGATTGATTACGCATACGCCTTTTGGAAGGGCTATGCTCGGATTCTCGATGCACTCAATGGGGATCGTCCTCCGAAGGGTCGGGTCCGACGTCGAAGCTAAGGGCGCGAGTGCGTCCGCCGAGGTGTTTTCTCGCCCTCGGTATTTTGGTGATGGTGAAGTCTTGGAGTTTTTTGGCCGTTCCTTGACGACTTGGAGGTATGCCTCCATCCTTTCGTTTTTAGCGTCGAACTCGCCGCCGAACGGGCCGGTGACGAGCCGAGAGTCGCGGAATGCGTCGAGCTCCTTTGCTCCGAGTTCGATCGCGAGGCGCATGCGGCCATCATTGCTTCGTACTCGCCTCGTTGTTGGAGGCCTTGAAGCCCGCCCGAACGATTGTTCGAGGACTTCGTCGGTTGGCGATTTGAGCGTGATGCCGATGCCGGATCCATGCCGACTAGAAGACCCGTCGGCGTGAAGTGTCCAAGTGTTCTTCTCTCGAAGCCGTTGTCATTTCGGTGGTAGTTCGATCGGGAAGTCGGCAAGGACTTGTGATTTCGCGCCGGTTCTCGCTTTGTATTCGATGTCGTATTCGGCGAGTTCGACCGCCCACTTGGCGATTCGGCCCGACCGTGTTGGGATGCGGGATGGTTCGCGGCGGGCGATTCGTGAGGATGACTATGGAGTGGGATTGGAAGTATGGTCGGAGCTTTCGTGCCGAATCGACCTGCGCCAAGGCCAACTTCTCCAAGGTTGGGTACCGCTTTCCGCACCATCGAGGGCTTTGCTCGTATAAAAGATGGCCGCCGATCACCGCGATCTTCTTTGACCGGCACGCCGCTTTCGCCGAAGTTGATACGGCGATGTAGAGGTATAGGGTCTCTTGGTCAACTGGTTTGGCGAGGATCGGTGATGTGGAGAGGTACTCTTTGAGCTGTGCGAATGCCTCTTCGCATTTTTCATCCCACTCGAAGCGTTTGTTACCCTTTAGGAGCTGGTAGAAGGGTAAACATTTGTCCGAAGATCGCGATATGAACCGGTTGAGTGCGGCAATTCTTCCCGGTCTTTGGACTTCCCTAGTTGTTCGGGGTGAGGGTAGGTCCCTGATGGCTGCGATCTGCTTCGGATTTGCTTCGATGCCCCGCTGAGTGACGATGTACCCAAGAAATTCGCCTGAAGTCACGCCGAACGTGCACTTTGCGGGATTCAACTTCATCCCGTATTGATTGAGTGTTGCGAAGCAGGTGGCGAGGTGATCAACGTGATCTTTGGCGGCCAACGACTTGACTAGCATGTCGTCGATGTACACTTCCATCGTCTCGCCTAGTTGGTCGGCGAACATGCGGTTCACCAGTCGTTGGTATGTTGCCCCTGCGTTCTTTAGGCCGAACGGCATGACCTTATAGCAGTAAGTACCCCGATCGGTGATGAACGAAGTCTTTTCTCTGTCTTCGGCATGCATCATGATCTGATTGTAGCCCGAGAAAGCGTCCATGAAGGATAAGAGCTCGTTCCCCGCCGTTGCCTCGACGATTCGATCGATGTGGGGTAACGGGTAGCTATCCTTCGGACAAGCTTTGTTGAGATCGGTGAAGTCGACGCAAACTCTCCACTTGCCGTTCTTCTTTTTTACGACCACGGGGTTGGCCAACCAGTCTGGGTATCGTACTTCGTCGATTGATCCCGCGTTTACGAGCCGTTCGACTTCGTCGTTTACGCTCGAGCGCGCTCGGTCCCAACTTTCTTCTCTTGCTTGATCGGCTTGAAAGTTGGGTCTACGTTGAGTTCGTGGCAGGTGATGTTCGGGTCGATGCCAGGCATGTCTTCGGTACACCATGCGAACGTTTTATAGTTCTTCTTTAAGAACTCGATCAGCTTGTCCTGCAACGTTTGTTCGAGGTTGGCGCCGATGCCGACACATCGCGTGATGTCGCTCAAGTCGATGTTGACTTGCAATATCTTGTCCAACTTCGGGGCTTCTTCGTTCGTCGTTTCTTCGTACTGCGTCGCCGAAGTGGATGTTGAGGGATCGGAGGGCGCGATATTTACCTTTGACTGAAAGGCTTCAATCATTTCTTCATCCTCTGGCTGAGTTATTGCGCAGGATTTTCTGATTTTGAGTTCGGCGATAAAACAGCTTCGCGCTATGCGCTGGTTTCCTCGGACCGTTACCGTTCCCGTTGGGCCTGGGAACTTCGGGCATTGGTGGTAGGTGGACGGGATGGCCTTCATCGCATGGATCCATGGAGTTCCCATGATGGCGTTGTAGATGGCGGAGTGTCGATGACATCGAACTTGACCGGCTTGGTCACTCCTCCGATGTGCACTGGGAGTTTGATGGTCCCTAGTGACATAGTTGTTTCGCCGTTGAACGCGGTCAAAGGCTTTCGATTCTCGCTCGATCGTGTAGTCCTTCAACTCCATTCGCCGTAGAGTCGTAGAAAATGAGATCGACCGAACTACGGTGTCGATCATAACCTTGGCTACTTCGCGGTCGGCGATGAGTAGCTCCAAGACCAAAGGGTCGTTGTGGGGGAAGGCGACGCCGGTCGTGTCGCGTTCGGTGAAGGTTATCTCTTTCGCCGCGTTTGCGGTACGTCGGCCGTGGGTGCCCATTTGACCGCGGCTACGGCTCCGCGTTCGGCCCTCTTGATTGACCGGATCGAGTCGTTGCGGTCGACGAGGCCTCCCATGATCATCCCGATCTTTTTGCGAGCGACTTTGGGTGGGCCGGGGAGTTCTTCCCGTTCTCTTTTGTCGACGAGTCTTGGTTTCGCGTCCGATTGCGTTCGGCTTGCCCGTTTGCCGGCTTGGGTTCGGTTGTACGTGTATGCGGCTTTTATCTCTTCCGCCGTTGGCAATTTGACTGTCCGGCCATGTATTCGCGCATCGGCGGGCTCCTCGGATGCCCGCACTCTTCGTTAGAGTGGCCGTCTTGACCGTGGAAGCCGCAATGTTTGGACGCATCGTGTCTTCCTTGTTGGTCATTGTTTTGTTGGCTCGATGAGCCTCTCGTTCGGGTTGTCACCCTGCGCCTGTTGCGATATCCTCCTGAACTACTCCTCTCTTGGTAGTTCCCCCTGTTCGGATATCCCGAACCGTTCCCCGTCCGGTTATACTCGGGACGGTTGACGTTGTAAACTGTCTGTTCCTCGACATCCTCGATTGAGTGGACTCTGGGGTGTCGACTTTTGTATTCCGCGTCGTAGTGTTGTCGCGGTTCCCGGTGTTCCTCTTGTTTCTCCTTTTCTTTTGGGACGGTCTTCGCCGTTCGTTTTTTCTTAAAACTGGCAATATCTTCCTCCAGTTTGATATACGCCGTCGCCTTATGCAACGCGTCTTCCAAAGTCTTCGGCAAATTCGTCGTGAGTTCGCGGAAGAATTGGGATTCGGTCCAAACTCCATTGCGCAGTGCTTCGATGGCGACATCATCGGGCACTTTTATTTTGGAGGCGACCTCCTTGAATCTTTCGACGTACAGCCGAAGCGATTCTCCTTCCGCCTGCGTCATCTTCCACGTGTCGGCGATGGACAACTCCTTGTGGATGTACATGGAGTAGTGTTTGAGGAAGACGGTTTGGAGCTCGTGAAAGTTCCTGATGGAGTTCGGCATGAGCATGTTGAACCATCGTTGTGCTCCTCCTGTCAGGTTTTCGACGAAGAGCCGACAAGAATCGGCATCTCTCGCCCGGTGCGAACCGTGCCCTTCCCATTGATATGGTGAATGAGGTAACGTGTTGCACGGGGTCCTTCGTCCCGTCGTACTTCGGGATAGTGATTTTCCCGGGATGCGGAATACGGAAACGCGTGATGTCCGATGTGAAAGGGACATTTTGTGCTTCTCTTCAGGACGCGGCCGATCTCGGTGCCGCGCTTGTCGCTTCGTGAACTCGAGAGTTCATCTCGGCCGCCTCTTGGCGCATTCTTTCCGGCTCGTAATCCCTCCCGTTTGGGCGAATGTTGGTGCGTCTTGGAAGAGATGGTTGTTCGTGGCAACCTGGGGGTTGGTGAACGGCGGGGTTCGCTGATGAGTGTTAGGTCCGGCAGTCTGGTGGGCGAACTGCGGAGTGTTGTAGATTGACATCGGGTCATGAGTCCCGTAAAGATGTCCCGTCGGTGGGCCGAGAACCGATGGTTACGGTTTTGCTGTGTCGCGAATTGAGTCGCGTCTGTTGAGGGTCCTTCGAACAAGTTTCTCTGAATGTTCGGCGAAAAGTTGCCAACTGGTCTTGGGTTTTGAGATCTTTCGCTCGAGAGCGCCTCGAATCGTTCGTTTGTGGACTTGGTGAGGGTGTCCACCTTGTCCATTAGGCCGATGAGGAGTTCGGCGATTTCTGATCGGCCGTCTTGGCTGTTGCGACTAGCTTCGGCAGCTAATGTCGGCTCAGCACTCGGTATGGCTATGGTGACCCTTGGTTCGCGGGTTGGTTCGACAAGAGTTGTACGAACCGCTGTTGGCGTGTGGAGCTCTGATTCTGCGACTATTGGTGTGTGATCGACTGGGATCGCCGATGTCTGTGCTTCGGCTAGTGCAGCTTGTAGGACGATTGGTCTGTGTGAAGCGTTCTCTGTTTGGTTTGTCATTGTAGCTGGAAATGTTGATGTTCTTCTTGACTTCGGGCTGTTCGTGAATTATCGTAAGCGTGAGAGTTTTTCCTGAAGTGTCCCCTCAGACGGCGCCAAATGTTAAAACAGGGTTCGGGATAGGATACCGAACTGAGATAATTGTTATAGAAGTGGGGTCGGAAAACTCGTTAAATGATAATGGGGACGAACAGTTAATGCCGAAGTGAGAATGATGATAAATGCCGATGTGAAACTATAAAGTGCCGAACACAAAATATGATTAAGAACTCGGAGTTCGTTTGTTTATTGAATGAATAATTGTTTGATACAATGTCGAAGTGAAAGTATAAGTTTCTTGCTATTTTCTCTCTATAGATTCTCTCTGAAAATTCCGGATCCCTTTCTTATGAGCCGGGACTCTCTATTTATAGTGGAGATTTCGGGGACTTGGCGGGATTTTGCTCTTTTGGCGGGATCTCTTCGGCGCATGCCCGACATACGGAAAGCTGTTTTGTCGAACGCAGCTTTGCATTTAATGCGGGTGTCGAGCATGCTCCTGCATTTAATGCCCGTTCGGCTGACCTCTGTGCTCTGCAGGTCCGTACTGACACCTCTGTCGGCTGTGCCGCACCGCCGTACAGACGTCACCTGTGTCAGTCTTGGCAGGTCCGTACCGATGTCACTGTCGCGCATGCTCCCTTCAAATGGGCCTTGACTTCGGTGGGCCTTGACTTTGATGGACTTTGACTTCGGCGGGCCGAATAAGGCCCGATGGATTCTTCTGGTTACTCCTGGAATGGGCCAGGCCTGAGTGGGCTTAGGCCCACCCTTAACAGAACTCCAACTTAACGACGATCCACTACCGGGCATGAAAGGTATCACCAACAAAATGGTTGACGACTTCCGCAAAGCTTACGCCATGGACCTGTACAAGGAATTTGTCATGTCTTTGTACACTCACTAGTTACTTTCTCTTAATTTCTTGAATGTTTTTTTAAGAAATTCTATTAAACAATTATGCATCCTAATTGTTTTTCAACCTTTTTCCAACGAAGTATTTGGTGTTAACTTGTTTTGTTTACTTGTTTTGCAATTAACGTATTTAATCTTCATAACCTCTCAAGCCACATGTGGCGTATAATATGGTGTTAAACAACAACATAAACTGGTGATTTATTAGTAAATTATGTACAAAAAAAGTTGTACATAAAACATTGTATTTCACACATATTAGAGATAAAGCATTGATACACGTACAACTAATTACGTCCATAAATAGTTGTCCACGAAATTATAAATATATGGGTTGAATCGTAACTCGATAGCCATCATTCATAGTAGACGCACTAAGTATTTTATCGTACAAAAAATACGTACATAAATAGTAGTCCATGAATTAAACAACTATGGATTAGTTGACAAGTCAAATAGTTATGTAACAAATAAAGACAAAATCATTGTTAATCGTACAACTAACTACGTACATAAATAGTAGTCCATGATTTATAAATCTATGGATTGAATTTGTAACTCAGCTAAGAATTATTCATAATAGACGCACTAAATAATTTTTCGTACAACTAAATACGTACATAAATAGTAGTCCATGAATTATAAAATTAAGGAATAGATAACAAATCAAATAAGTATCTTCCTTATATAGACAAACAACTGTTACCCGTACAACTAACCACGTACATAAATCGAAGTCTATGATTAATAAAACTATGACTTATATAATAACTACAAGATTTAACCAAATCACTTATCAACACAAACCATTCAGACACGTACAACTAACTACGTCCATAAATAGTTATCCACGAAACTATAAATATATAGATTGAATCAGTAACTCGATAGTCTATCATTCATAGTAGAAGCACTAACTCGTGACTACGCACTTATAAAAAAATTGAATAAACCACAACATCCACATGTACTAATCCAGGAATAAAAAATTAAAAAATACAAGTCCGAAAATAAAAACAGTTCAATCAAAAATAAAAAAAAAACAATAAGAAACAGATAAAACTTCAAAATAAATAAAGTTCAAATCATATTGGTCATATTGGGTTCTTGCACGTAGATCCGTTGTTACCTCGATAAAACTTTCAAAAGAAGAGATAAACTTTGTGGTGATCGGCCGATAGGAAAATAATGGAAAAAGTGGGTCAATATTAACCTAGTAAACCACTTTTTCCCAAGTTTAAATCTAAGACGTCCAATTTTATTTAAGATGAAGGGTGGTGATATTTTAGTATAATAATCCAAAAGTAATTTCTATAATTTCGGTTGATTTAATAAAAGGAATATACTTAAGTTGATATGGGTATTTTAGTAAAAAAAGAGACAAAATATGAAGGAAAGTGTCTCACTATTAAAAAGTGTCTCATATTGATAAGCAAGTTGCAAAAAGTGCTCCATTGTGTAATCAACTCTAAATAAAATATATAAAAGTGGATATCAAAATATATATATTAAAATTTTATAAATCAATATACGAAAATAAATTATTTTATGTTACCCTATAAAATTAAAATTAGAATGCAAAATAGAAAAATGAGAAAGAAAATGATTGTGAAATTTATGTAGAATAAATGAATTGATGGGTAATTTAGTCTTTTATAACAATAAAGTGCCTCTATGTCAAAAAGTGCTCTAAAGTGTAATTTGTGTTTTAAAAAGTGTGTCATGATGTAATTTTCTCATAAAAAAACGCATCAATCTAATAACTTGAGAAACAAGGTACCAAACAAAAGATATTCACCTACGACAGCCCTAAAAAACAAAAGAAATCGTATCCAACACGCAATCACCTTCCTTGCCCTAACTCGAACGTGTTGTCAAGCTCAAAGAAAGAAGAAGTAAGAGACATATTGTTATTATAAACTCCATACACATTCTCCGACACACCACTTCCTTCTTCAACAACAGGTTTCCACTGCTCAACGAGCGATCCCAAAACGTTGACCACATGACTCATATCCGGTCTCTGTTGTGGCTCCCTTGCGCAACAATGATTAGCTAGCTCGGCTACTTTGTTTATGCTTCCTTGTATCTCTTCCTTGGCTTTAAACGTCTCGTCGATCGCGTGTGAGAAAGACTCTTTGTTGATGAACATTCTCCTAAACCATGTGGCAAGGTGCACTTCGTTTTCGGATCTCTTGTCGTCTAGAGCTTTTCGACCCGTTAATAGCTCCATGAGGATGACTCCGAAGCTGTAAACATCTACCTTTGTTGTTACTCTTCCTGTCACTGCAATGTAACAATAGAGAATGTTAACAAATGTTACGTTACATACATTGTTGGTGTAAAATGGTACTTACCGGCATATTCTGGTGCAAGATACCCAAAAGTTCCTGCGATTTTTGTCTCAATCGATTGTGTGCCTTCGGGCGCAAGCCTGACTAAACCAAAATCAGCAACTTTGGCATGCATATCGTCTCCGAGAAGTATGTTAGAAGGCTTGAGATCTCTGTGTATGAAACTTTGTTGCGCTAAAGTATGTAAATACTCTACTCCTCTAGCAACATCCAACGCGATAATCAACCGTCTAGACCACTCCAAAGGCTTTAAACCTTCTTCTTGCCAATGAAAGATATGCCTACTCAACGTCCCTTGAGGCATGTACTGATAAACAAGAAGCCTTTCGTTGCCTTCTACGCAATATCCTTGAAGAATCACTAGGTTCTTGTGTCGAACTCTTGTTAAAACAGCGATCTCGGATTTGAATTCATCCAAGCCTTTCCCACTTATAACAGAAGATTCCATTCTCTTGACCGCGATCTTTGTTCCATCTTGCAGCTCTCCCTTGTAAACAATTCCGAATCCGCCTCTCCCGAGTATGTTCCTCTCGTTGAAATGATCGGTAGCGTCTCTCAAGATATTTATCGAGAACACGATGTTGGCAGATTCTAACAGAGGAGTGTCATTGCTGCTGAATCCGCTTTCGCTTCCGGAAACACCCAAGTTCTCTATAGTGATTTTGAGTGCTTCTTGGTCACTATTATGATGTTGTTGTTGTGGAAGCATCTTGTGTTGTTGCTTCTTCTTCTTAACAAGAAAGAAGATAGCGAATCCGATAAGAAGCAGAACCAACACGACACCGATAACAGAACCAACGATTTTCCCACTTTTTCCAGACGAATTACCGCGGCTAGAAGATGATCCAGAACAGTCTTTGCCTATGTTAGGGTTTCCATTAGTGTCCACAACAACACTTGGCTTAAAATCAGGCACTTTACCGCACAACTGATTGTTGGAAACATCTAGAGTTTTCAAGCTACTCAACGTAGCGATATTTGATGGGATAATACCGTTAAGATTGTTCTGAGAGAGAATGATAACCCCGAGAGATGTGAAATTCGCAAACCACGGAGATATAGTCCCGGTTAGTCCCATGTTTTTGAAGTTTATAACCGTGATTTCGCCTTTAGAACAAGTTATACCTACCCAACCATTAGTACAAGGATCATTCCCATTCCATTTCTCCGCGAAACTAGCCGGATAACCAAAGGCTTCAGCGATGGAAAGGAGAGTGTTAACACGTGAATCACAAGGACCCGGTGAGGCTAAGCAGAAACTATTAAGCCCCGACATATCAGCTTTAGCAGCTGCAAACTTCGGTGTTGGTCCTTGAAGCAAGTTATTACCCAAAGCTACATCAGAAAGAGACTTCGACTCGGTTAAAGACGTAGGCACAATACCCGTAAGCTTATTCTCCCTAAGGTTCAAACTTTTCAGCGAAACCAAACCCGAAAAGTCCGGTAATGTACCCGAGAACCCGTTACCTTGCAATGACACATTAGTTAAAGAAGTCATATTTTGTAAAACCGAGATTGACCCATTAAGCAACTCGCTCTTTTGTCCATTAACCAACAAAACTTGAATCGTCGACCCCGCAAAGCTCGCCGGAAGCTCGCCTACAAGCGCGTTAGCGGATAACTTCAAAGTAGTCAAGCTAGGAAACGTCGAGCCGCCGAGAAAATCCGGTATTTTCCCGGTTAAACCGCAGTTTCCCGCGGAAAACACGACTAGCGAAGTCGCATCTTTTAAGCTCAAAGGTATCTCCCAATTCTCCAAAGGATTGTTATCAAGTGTCACATATTGTAAAGAGCTTAAACCGGTGAAAAACTCTGTTTCAATAGAAGTAAACCGGTTATCGTGAAAGTTAACCGTGGCTAGAGATTTTAAACCGGCAAGACTCGGTATAGTACCGGTTAGATTGTTACCCATGACTTCTAATACAGTCAAAGAAGAGAGGCTTTTGAGATCTTTAGGTAACGTTCCTGAGATACTTAGCTTACCGATTTGGATCCGTGTGACCCTTTTGCTTCCGTCGCAACCAATACCTTCCCACTTACAAAGATCCGACCCGGTCCAGAGATTTGTCGGTAGCTTCAATGAGTTTTTCAGAGCTAACATTGTTGTCGCGTCAGGACTCGCTTGCCCATTAGCCAAGACGATGAAACAGAGCATAAAAATCAAAACTTTGATGATCATCATCATCTTCCTCGTTGATTTTCAGACAGTAAGTTATTAAGCGTGTTTTGATTTTTGGGTTTGGTCTTGGCGGAGATTTTCTTATTGAGAAAAAAAAGAAGAAGGAAAAAAATGAAACGGCAGATTTGGTGCTTTGGAAATATTGAATGAGTTATTAAGCGAGGGAGATGCTATTTATTTATTACCATGTCTTTCTTTATTCTTTTCCATATTTGTTGTTATTTCAATGTTATTTGTTTCCTTATTTATGACAATTTTTGTGGCAATAAAATCTCTTTTTTTTTTACATAAATGGAAATAGTTTGAAAAAGGATCGTTAACTATTTGTATTTATGGTTTTAGACTATAACTATCTAAAATCATTATTTCGACCCTTGGTAAACAAATAATGGTCCAATACTAATTCCAACTAATTAGTGAAAGAGGATAGAAATCTATATAAAACTTTATAAATTAATAACTTCAAGACTACAATATTAATTTATGTAATAAATTTACTAAAGAAAATATGGTAACGGAAAAACTTATTGATTTATCGAAGTAATAATTTATAGGGGTTCTACCGTATAATTTAGGTCTCCATTAATTACAAAAAGAACAAGTTCTATAAAGTTATACAATGTATCATGTATAATCTTGTTCCACAACCCTAACTTCTATGTTACGGAAGTCTAGTTATAAGAGACCCATTGGATATTGATTAGGTCATATTTTGTAGGCGAAGTAATTATATTTGTGTTGCTTTTCTCCCAAACAAACAAACAAAAAGTCAAACAACTTTCTTGTCCACACACGAAATTGAAAACCATAAAATGATTTTACGAAGTAGCTCGATAGTGAGGCCTTCTTCAAGTGAGACCCATCTATTAGTTTTTTCTTGGGTTTGGCCCGGCTCTTACATTACAAACTATGTCTATAAAATGTTTTATGGTGTTTAACTAATGACAATACATAAGTTCAATGTGCATGATTCTTAAGAAAAACACACATAAGATCATTTAACGTACAACACAACTTACTACAAAAATTATGTTTTTGTTCACGTAAGTTTTGATTGATGAGATGAACTAGATATATAACTAAGGTGCAACTTCTTATTGTATGGTATATGCAATGCAACACAATCAACAAAAATATTAGCAAGGAAACATATATAAAAGATGGAACAATCATTTGCCAAAATATACATATATGATAAGAAAGCAACTAAAGCAAGTGGACGAAAGCCAAAGATATGTGAAAGCTAAATAATTGGAAGTGGACCCAAAGACAAGTTGGGATTAGATCATCGAACAAAAGTGGTCACAGATCAATCACTCTATATATGCATCAAGACAAAACAAATAACAAGACATGTATCATCTCTCTTTGTGTTTTGTCCCTTTGAAATCAGGCTTCTTATAACTTCAACATATGTGAAAATGTCTTATGATGATTTATATTTATGCCTAATGTTATCATCCGAATTAGATTCATATACACTCAGTGAATATTTTCAACGACTACTTAAAACCTAATTAATATTGGAGGAATTACAAAACTACACATTTTGAATTACATTTCACAAAACTACATCATTTAAAAATTTCTTCACAAAACTACACCTAAACACTAAAAATTAAACCCTAATTAAGCCTACCCCCATTTTCGCTAAACCCTAGACACTAATTAGCGAACCCAAATGAAAAATTTTAATTTTGGTAAATTTTGAAATTGTAAATCAACCATTTAAAATTTTAAAAAGGTGTAAATATGAGAAAATATTTAATTAGGTAGAGTTTTGTAAAAAATGGATAAAATAGTGTAGTTTTGTGAATTCCTCATTAATATTTTCAAAGAATGTCATAACCAGTGAAATATGACTCAAGGATGAACTTTAAAAACAATAATCTTCTTCTCTAGACGATGCTAACTTTCTTGTTGTGTTTAACATGCAGAATATAAATAGTAGAAAATGCATAGTTTTGCATGAAAAGTAGCAAAAGGGAGGAAAAGGAAGATATTTTGAAAGGCTAAATAAACTTAAAAATGATTTATGGCTCATCTAATTACAAGTATTCGTGTTACTTATTTCTTTTTTTTTGCAATTTTTCTTTGATTTGCACTAAAGTCACCATTTCTTTTAAAAAAACTTGCTTATACAATAAACTAAACAAATATTTTCTGATAAATAAGTAAAGCATTAGTTATCTTTGAGTGAAGTCAACAAATAACCAAAATGTAAAAGAGTTTTTTTAACCGTAACAAAACCACACAATATCAAAACAAAAAAGATGTTTTAGCAATTTTTTTAATAAAAGAAAGAAGAAAAGTTAGATAGAAAAGGGACAAAGAAAGCAGAAACTTTAAACTCACATGTAATTTATCAGAAAAACACAAAGAAATGTCAACATCAAATGTAAAGGTAAAGTTGGGGGGAATGAATGTATGGGCTCCATGCAACATTATCAAATGCCTATCTTTTTCTACTATTATATATTTGATTATTTATATACGTACTTAATTATGTATCCGAGTTCAATTATTTATTGTTCATGAAAAAAAATCCTTAGAAAATCTTTCTCATGATCTCTGACGAGTGACATAAATAATTGAACAATATAGGTTTCGAATACTAAAAGCTAACCTTTTTTTATTTATCAAAAAAAATGCTAACCTTTTCTAAAAGAGGAATTTACAAAACTACGCTCTTTGAACCTCTTCTTCACAAAACTACATCTAATTTAATATTTTCACATATTTACACCCTTTCAAAATTTTAAAAGCTTAATTTACCTTTTTAAAAATCACCAAAATTAAAATCTTTTCATTTGGGTTCGCTAATTAATGTTTAGGGTATAGTATTAAGGGGTAGAATTATGTGGGTAGAGTTTATTTAGATTTAATTTTGAGCGTTTAGGTATAGTTTTGTAAAGTATTTTAAAAATGGTGTAGTTTTGTGAAATGTAATTCAAATGGTGTAGTTTTGTGATTCTCCCTTTCTAAAAGAATGAATATTCAACCATTAAAGGTTTGAGTTCAAGAAAATTACTCAATTCAAATGGAATAGTAAGTGGTATACTTCTTTAGTTATTAATCACAAATATGGTAACCCTAATTCTAAATTTTTTGAATCCGCTATTATTATCTAATGTTTTTTCTTAATATTTTGTAATAATGTACTCAAGAAGCATATAAAATATACAGCATCTTCTATCATAAAAACGAAAAAAATATTTACTTGTAATTATATATCGTTTTTTCTTTAAAAAAAATATTTGACGTTAAATTTTATTCATTAACTAAAATTACAAAGAAAAAAACTAGAAGAAAGAAAGGTAAGTTCACATGTAAGTATTTTTCAATATGGATTATTTTCCCACTCATTTCAATAATTGATGAAAATACACAAAAACATAGAGTGGCCAATTTATAGCAAGAAAAACACCATAAAGTTTGTATAAGAAAAAGTATTTTACATTACAAAATTAGGAAATGGATACACTATTTTGCTAAGGTTTTTTATAAGAAAAACTATTTTACTTTACTAATAAGTGCCTCTTAAAAACTAAAAAGAGTCATTGTACTATTCTGATTAAACAAACAAATAAAGAGAGACAAAGGTCTAACTGGCAGACACTTTATATTTTCCACATGTGTTTCCACATTTGTTTAACACATATCTCTCTTTTTATCTCTCTTTCTTTATCTCTCTTAATTAGTACATACAATTAGTACATACCTCTTATGCTTTTCTTCACCAATCCTATCTCTTCTTTCTCCTTACATCTGGATTTGACCCATTTTTTAGTAACTCACAAAGAGTACCACTTCTCTTTAGATTCTTCTTCTTCTTCTTACCTTCCAAGTCAACCACTTTAGCAGCTTCTGCCTCTCCTGTCTCTGCTCAGATCTCAACAAATCTTCTTACCTTTGTAAGAACAACTACTCTAACTCTCTTTGATCTTTAGATTCTTGTCTTGGAATCTACTTCCCTCTCTCCTATCTATATATCTCAAAAAAGTTTCATTTTTTATTGGTCCTCTTAATTAAAGCTTAATTAATACTTCTTGATATAGTTACTCTGTTCAAGACTTTATAAAGTTCTTAGATTTATATATTAAATCCCCTTTTGATAAATAGTTATATGTGAGTCTACAACATTTTCTTGATCTTGTTTAACCAAAAAATAAAGAAACAATTTCTTGATCTTGTTTGACTTTTAAATATATATATATATATATATATATTTCAGGGTTAAGACCAAAAAACAAGTTAAGATAAATGTCGGAATCTGATGATACATCAAGAGAATCACTAACCAAACAAGATCAATCCAACCCCGAAACAACGGTCCATGTCTCACTAGATCTCAATCTCAACGACACTTTCATCAACAATGACACAACAACAAAGACCACAAACACAAACAACCCTAGAAGAGTCTTCTCTTGCAACTACTGCAGACGCAAATTCTATAGCTCACAAGCACTTGGTGGTCACCAAAACGCTCACAAGAGAGAAAGAACTATGGCGAAACGCGCAATGCACATGGGAAGAATGTTTGGTCATCATCATCATCACATGAATCCTTACAACACATACACTTCTTCTTCTACTTCTTCTTCGCTTGGGATGCAAGCACACTCTGGTTTCCTTCAACACAGTTTATCTCAGCCTCCTCCTCTTGCTAGGTTTCATCATCAAGGCTATTTCGGGAACACCGTGCCGTTGTTTTTCGACTGTGATGATGGTAATGACTTTTACTGGCCTGGGAGTTTTAGACAAGCTTTTGAAGAAGCTGAGACACAGAGTGTTGTGGCTGTTACAGAGTCTGGTCTTGATCTTAACTCTGTGGCAGCTAGTGGAAGTGTAGATAATAGTTCAAAGCCTGATCTTACCTTGAGACTCTAATGTCTAGCTAGAGTCATGAAATGCATCTATTTCTTAGAAATGTAACACAAGATAAATGGGAGACATATGATATAGAATTTGGTGCAAAACTTTTTTTGTTGGTTATATAAAATTAAGTTTGTTAGTATATAATACTTATATTAGTACATCATTATTTTAGGTACTCTTAAGAACTTTGTTTATGTGGCGAAATCAAATGAGATCTAAAAAGTTATTACAATAGTAAATTGTTATGATCAAAAGAAGATAATGATTAAATAGATTGTGCCGAGATAAGTGGAGATATTAGGACTAAATCGCTTGATTTATGGTAATAAATGTTAAGTAATAAACGTTATTTTTTTGTCCTTATATGCCCAGTTGCTTGTTTAATAATTTAACGATGATAATGACTTTGGAATTATAAATATAAAAAGTCTGATTATGATTGGTTTAACAATTCCTAATGACATAATTAAACTAAATGCTAAAAATCTAGTAATATTTGCTAAATGAGCTCTAATAATATATCAACTTGCGTCCAATCTCTGTTTCTCAGAATCTCTAACTATAGAAACCAAATAAAATCTATAAAACATAAACTGATAATTTGTCCTAAGAAAAAAAAGATCTTTTCCAAATTTAGTTTTAAGATAATCCAAAATTAGCTAGTGATTGAGAGAATCATCCGGTTAAATACGAAATCTTCGTACAAATTAAACGAATACCTCTAAATAATATTTCTCTTTTTTTACATTTCACATTTGATTGAAATTTGTAACAACAATGTTCAACAAAAACAAACAATCTGATGGCTCAGCCCCTAAAACTGGGGCAGATTCTCCGTTCTTGCAAAAAGCAAGATCGGGGAAAACAGAGATCAAAGAGCTCGAAGCCGTTTTCAAGAAATTTGACGTCAACGGAGACGGCAAAATCTCTTCCAAGGAGTTAGGTGCAATAATGGCTAACCTAGGCCACGAGGTTCCGGAAGAGGTGTTACAAAAGGCTATAACGGAGATAGATCGTAAAGGAGACGGTTACATAAACTTCGAAGAGTTCGTTGAGCTTAACACGAAAGGTATGGATCAGAACGATGTCCTTGAGAATCTCAAGGACGCGTTCTCCGTGTACGATATCGACGGGAACGGATCGATATCCGCGGAAGAGCTTCACCAGGTTCTGAGGAGCCTCGGTGATGAATGCTCGATCGCGGAGTGTAGGAAGATGATAGGAGGTGTTGATAAAGATGGTGATGGTACCATTGATTTCGATGAGTTTAAGATTATGATGACTATGGGATCAAGGCGTGATAATGTCATGAGAGAAGGTTAAGACATTGTTCATGTTAGTACATAACATAATCATGGTTAAGACATTGTTCATGTTTATTCCATTATGATTTTAATTTATTTTTTCTTACTTATTTGGGGTTCTGATTCCCTCAAGCTAATTACTTAATTTTAATTTTAAGTTTATGATTTTGTTTTTTGTCTTCAGTTTCTGTTTTGGAACTGAATAATTGATTAAATGCATGTACAGTGAAAGTTATGTGAATAAATAATAACCAGAATAAATTAAATGATGATTGATTTCACATTCGTTTTATTGCATTATGTTTCAGATACCAAATTTTGGGTTTGCTTATACTTGTAAATTATTATGTTGAACATCAAAATTAAAATATAAAGTATTCTCCTCCTCTTTATAGAGTTTTAATAAAATAAAAACTTACTTAAAAACAAAAATGTGATTATTTCACGATGCATAAAGCCTCCCGAAACTATGATAATGGGCTATACAAAGTCATCGACATGTATATATGTATATATTGATGGTATTTTAAAGAATTTTTTTATAATAATATGTAAAGAAAGTCAAAGAGACTATATTTATATAATAGCAATTTTTAATTTTATTTTATCATGGCTACAACTAAAATATGGTAAAGATTCTATTAAAAGTTTGTTGAATTAGATAAACTTTCAACTTGTAAATATTTTAAAATAATTCTTCTCTGCATTGCCAAGTCTACTCCCAAACATTTTACATTCCATATTACATATATCTCTCACCCATCAAGTTGCTTGCATGTCAAGGTTCTATTCTAGAGAGCCCATAAAACACTCCAAAACAAACCCTAGTTTCTTAAAGCCCAATTACCAAAAGGCCCAGCCATCTTATCCGACCCAAACAAAAAAATCCAAACCGGGTCCTCTCGTCTTGTTTCGGATCTTTTCTTCTCGAGCCAACACTGAACCGGGTCCGCTTCGACGTTGGAACTCGAGAAAGCCATGGCTACATCGAAAATGGCGATTGCTTCTTCTCTAGCAGCATCTCACATTCGTCCCTTCACGTGTTTAGCCGCCGCGTCGTCTCAGCCGTCGCGTTTGGCTCCTCATCCGCCGGATCTCGTCCGTTGGATCAAAAGACAAGGCGGATTCGTCCACAGCGCCGTGAAGCTTTCTCAGGACACTCCCTTCGGCGTCGGCCTAATCTCCACCGAGCAAATCGCTAAAGGCACCGATCTGATCTCTCTCCCTCCTCACGTTCCGTTACGCTTCGAATCAGACGATTCGCCGTCGTCTTCCTTCCTCGCCGCCTTGGCCCGTCGCGTTCCTGGTAAGTTCCTGCTCTTCTTCAATGTCCTTCGTTGCGAAATTTGTAAATATAGTGTTAGAGAACTCTGATTTTGAGCTTAATTAAACGATTGTGTACTTAGAATTTGAAAGCTTAGCTTATAGGATTATGTGAAATTTTTGGCAGAAGAACTTTGGTCAATGAAGTTGGGATTGAGATTATTACAAGAAAGAGCTAATGCAGATTCTTTCTGGTGCCCATACATTAGTAATCTCCCGGAGACTTATACGGTTCCGATATTTTTTCCCGGAGAAGATATCAAGAACTTGCAATATGCTCCTCTTCTACACCAGGTTAGATAGAGACCTAGTCGAGAGTTGATATGAGACTATCCCATTAGCATTTCATTACATAGTGTTTGTCTTCTTTGAGACCAGGTCAATAAAAGATGTCGGTTTCTACTCGAGTTTGAGCAAGAGGTTAAGGGCGTTCTTGAATATGTTAAGGAGAGTGATCATCCTTTTGGAGGTCAAGACGTAAACGCATCTGCACTTGGATGGACTATGTCAGCGGTTTCGTCTAGAGCGTTTCGCTTACATGGTGATAAAAAGGTTAAAGGTGGATCTTCTGATGATGTTCCAATGATGCTTCCTCTTATAGATATGTGTAACCACAGCTTCAAACCGAATGCCCGGATCATTCAAGAACAGAACGGAGCTGATTCAAACACCCTTGTTAAGGTTTTGCTTCTTTGATCTCTGGTTTTAAAGTTTCACACGACTCGAGTGAACAGTCTTGTTCTTCGTGCATCAGGTTGTTGCAGAGACTGAAGTCAAAGAAAACGATCCTTTGTTACTCAACTATGGTTGCCTTAGCAACGATTTTTTCCTTCTGGACTATGGATTTGTGGTCGAATCAAATCCATACGACAACATTGAGCTTAGATACGATGAGCAATTCATGGATGCTGCAAGCATGGCTGCTGGTGTTTCTTCCCCCAAGTTCTCTTCACCAGCTCCATGGCAACATAAGCTGCTTTCTCAACTAAATTTAGCCGGGGAAACGCCAAATCTCAAGGTACTCAAAAACGTTATCTCACTAACTCGATAACTAAATCAAAGAACGAAAAGTGAACCATCTTTCTAATTGTATACTACTAGGTAACCTTAGGAGGTCAAGAGCCAGTAGAAGGACGGCTATTAGCAGCCATAAGGATACTGCTTTGTGGTGATGCAGTCGAAGTAGAGAAGCATGACTTAGATAAACTGAAATCATTATCCGCCATAGCCCCTCTTGGAGTCGATAATGAGATCGCGGCTTTCCGCACTGTAATCGCCCTTTGTGTGATCGCATTGAGCAACTTTCCGACAAAGATAATGGAAGACGAGGCTGTAATGAAACAATACGGTGTTTCAGACACAGCAGAAATGAGTATCAAGTACCGAATCCAGAAGAAATCGGTTATCATAGATGTCATGAAAGATCTCACCAGAAGGGTTAAGTTACTTTCATCTCAGGACACACCAAATGCTTTGTAAGAATAAGCATCATCATCATCATCATCATCATGTAAGTTCTCGAAGCTTTTTGCTTGTTTCAAAACCTCAAAGTTTCAAAGATGAATCTGTTTTAAAGATTGTTTCATCTTAAAGAACACATGAGAGAAGTGGGAGATAATAAAGAGGAGACTCTTGCATTAAACCAAAGATAATTTACATGAAAAGATAAAGAGAAACAACCCTAATACACACATAAGATCTATCTCAAACTCTCTCTCTCTCTGTCTTTGTTATCAATTCCCAACGGAGATGGGTCTCTCTCTCTCCCCTACACCGAGGGGAGAACGGGAGCGCCGCGGAGGAGCCCTAGGCGTCTCGGGCTGCCTTAGAGAAGGATGTTGTATCTTCTCGAACTCTTTCTTGATCTTCACAACTTGGCTATGGATAGGAGGAAGAGGAAAATGGCTCTCATGCCTATCATCTCCATGATCAGCCTCCTTCTTCTTCTCCATGGCAAATCAGTAACGAAGCCAGAAGATTTTATGTTTGTATGTGTGTTTGATTATATGATGAAGATGCGTTTGTGTCTTTAACGCGTGAGGCGTGTTTATAAATTAGACACAAATCTTGAAACACGAGTTGTTGATGAAGTAGAAGGGAAGTTAGGTTGGTGGGAAACGCCAAATTAGTCTCTTACACATATCTCTCTCTCTCTTTGTGTGTCAATAATATATATATGAATGATAATTCAAGAATTGTTTGGTAATGATCCAAAAAGAAAGAAGAGTCGTATGATTCTTCTAGTTTGTGAACAGCATGAAAAAGAGGGTCGGTGTTGGGTGAGTTTGTGGTTACGTGTCGGCAACAAAGCTAAAACACTTGTTTAAATCGTGATAATTATTGGTTATGTACGTTTCTTTATTTTAAAACGAAGACCAAGACTCTTTCTTCGGGAATTTGACAATTCTATTTTGGTTGTTAGGTTACAAATTTTAGAAGCTAAACAAGATTGAATTAAGAAGATGAAAGTGACATGGAAACTACTTCTCCCTATGGGCTATACTATAGGTTTGTTTGACGAGAGAAGACTAGCGTTGACTTATATATTAACCCGTTCAAGGACTTAAACGTACATGTAAACATTTGTGGAATAGAAAAATTGAATGCGTATACAAAAAAATGAAGATAGGATAGATAATTAAAAATGACCACAACCACCCTTTTAAAATTTAAAATAATATTTTATTATTATTATTGTTAGGATTTGTAAAGGCCGAAACAAAGAGAGACAGAGCATCAAATCAAAATATAAGAGAAAACTTTTATCCCTTCATATCAATCCCACGCTTGGGACCCTTTAGATGACTTTGAATCTCTTCTAGAATTTTTTTTAATGTAAAAAATCGTAGCCGTTCAATATAAACGGTCAAGCAAAAAATGTTAGATTCGGCGGCGGGTCTTATCAGTTTCCATCTATGACCAAGGATTCGTTTAGACCGTTAAACTAAAACTAAACTACTTCGATATTTTTTTTATGTTTCATAATTTAATTAAAAAGATCAAAGAATGTATGAGAATTTTTGAATTGGTTGATTAAATCAAAAATTTTTGAATTTATTTTTTTGAGTTAAGTGGCTATGAGAAATTATTTTTGATTATGTTTTGTTATTTCAAGTTTTTCGTAATTTTCTGAAACTATACGAATTATCAAAAATACTTTTTTCCAAAATTGGTTATTACCTATGAAAATTCGTTGTATAATTTTTTAGTTTTTGGTTTTTACACTTGATTTTGACATTTTCAACTTATTAATTTATCAATTTTTTCACTAGTTTTTTCTCTTTCAAAATTTCAGCTAAAGTAACGTTTTTGACAAATAAACAAACTTACGTTATATGAAGTCGTTTGTATTATAACTAAAAATGTGAAGTTATGTGCTCTTACTTTTTTTTTGTTAATCAAAAAAAAAAAAAAAAAAAAAAAGACTTTCTAGCCCTAAAAGTAATGTTAGTATATATATAGATTTATAAATGACGACAAAAAAATAAATTCCAAATGTGTGTATCTATGATGTAAAAGCTATTGATAAGTAATAAAGTTAGCTTTATAAACATAGGGGACAAGTTGTTCAGAAGAGGTCTCAAGTAACTCTCAGTTCAACAGTCAATTCAATTTATTTATTTTAATGTAAAAAAGGCTTACATGATATTTAGAGGGGGAAAAACGGGTAATTAAGACCATATCCAACAGAGAAACCCTCAAAATTTCTTAACTATTCACTGGGACCCATGAACAGTTAATTTAAAATAAAACAAAAATAAAATAATTAAAAACGCATCAATCATAGTTCGCCACGTATCCAAAGGGCCCACTAAATAGTTAAGATCCGGATCTTAAATAGGAAATATAAGATCCAGATCTTAACTATTTAACGGGTCCCACCTGCTAAGATCTCTTTAAGAAACACCAATGCACATGCTCTAATAGTCTAGATATATAAAAACAATTAATGGTAATTAAATCAACTGATAATTAAGAGAAATTATGAATCCTTTTTTGAATATTTTGTTTAGCTCATGATCTCTACGTAGATAGTATGTAAAGGTTAAAAGAGATCACGTGAAAGCAAGTAAACGAATCGTACGTACGTGCACGAATTGGTATATATAATGTAGACAATGGTGTATGTTTAAGAGGGAACCAGAATCTACCCAAATCTTGTACTTTTTTTAATATCCACCCTTTTCTTATAATATGTCAAAGGTAGACATGTAACTAGGTCTGGGCATATTAACCTGAACATGTAGATCCGAACCTGGATCCGAACCTGTAAGAACCGAACCTGAACCCGGACCGAAATTAGAGGTGGAACCTGTTGGGTATGTTTTGACCATACCCGTGGGTACAGGTTCGGGTCCGGGTAAGAACCTGTACCCGAAGAGGACCCGAAGAGGAACATGTTACTTAATAAAAGACAAGATTCAAGAGTACAAGACATTTCATATTTTGTAACTTTGTGTTTGAACTTTGCATTTTGAATTTGATGTTTACTTTGTTTTTCACTTTGAAGTTTGAACTTTGAATTTTGGTTTTTATTTTTGGATAAACACAATTAGACAATCTTTTTAAGTTCAGTTTTTTTACAATTTTGGGTAAAAATACCTGAAACATGTACCCGAAACCTGTACCCGAACCTGTACCCGAAAAAAACCTGTAAAAATTCGGGTATTTTGGGTAGAACCTGAACCCGAACCTGTACCGACAGGACCCGAACCTGTACCCGACCCGAAACATTACAGGTACTTAAATGAGTCCAATTTATGTATACCCGTTGGAACTTGTACCCGTTAGGACCCGAACCTAGACCCGAACCGACTACCCGTATGCCGAGGCCTACATGTAACCACGATGGTGAAAACTAAAAAGATTTTTTTGTTCATGATGATTAAAAGTTCAATTTTAATAGAAAGTTCATATCAGTTCGAAAAAAAGAAATTAAATTTGGACATATGAATTGCCTTTGAAATATACTTGATGTTTGACTATAAGCTAATATTTGATGTTTCGCTGTTTGCTAAAATTAAATTGTATAATTGGGAAGACTTACATAATTTGTAACAAATACTTAATGCCTTTCCTGAAAATGTATTTTATGGTTTTTGAATTGGTTTCACAAAAATAAATGTTCTAGGTAAATTTATTGATTTGTTGCAGAGTTTAAAAAAAAAAAGAGAAAAATTGAATTCTTGAAATACTATTGGTTGATTAACACGGGAACCTGTGTAATTTATTGAAAACATGTAATGATTTTCTTAAACAATGTGAATCCTCCAAAAAATACATTTGCTCGTGTGTGTATGTGATTAATAATTAATTCCTCCCACTTAATTAAGACCTAAATTTATCATTTATCATTATAATTTAATCTTTAATTATAAAAATTTTGCATGTAAGAATAAATGTTCTATGTAAATCTATTAAAAAAAATGAGAAAAATTGAATTCTTGAAATATTATTGATTGATTAACACGGGAAGTTGTGTAATGTATTGAAAATAAGTAATGATTTTCTTCCAAAAAATACATCTTCAAGAAACGGATAAAGTATTTAATTTTATTCATCAGTGATTAATTACCACGGATTGTATTATTTGTATGTCTAACCTCTAAAGTATGGGTTTTCTAGATTTTAGCGATCCATTAATTAGAATAACATGATCACGTTCGTGTGAGCAAAAAAGAAAGTCATAAACATAAAATTTAGTTAGTTACATTACATATATAGTCAATGACTATATAGAAAGAGAAGCAATGCACAGAGAAAACCCCCCACGCGTTTAGGATACATGCGACAATTCTGGTATCATCTTTAATGTCACACCGTTGCATGTAACCTATACGTTCATAGCTTTGCCCCTTAATTCCTTTTTCGCCTTCAAGTTTTAGTTTTTTTTATCAATAAACAAAAAAAAGTTTGACTAGTATTTTTTGCCCCCAAGTTTAACTTTATATTCTCATTTTCCTACAAGTAATATGGAATCCTTTGAGTTGGAATATATATATTGTCTATGGTGTTAATGGTTCATGCCACGTAGAATTCAAAACCTCTCTCGAGTTTAAGAAACTATACAAAAGTACACATACTTATCAAAATAATGAAAGAGGCTAAATTAATAAGAAGATATGTTGTGGTGGAAAGTAGTAGTATTTTGTGAACACATTAGTCACAATCGTGCAATAGTAGGTAAAACCCTAAAGAGGCTACACCACGAAGAAAAGAGACATAGTTTTGTTGAGACAAATCCACGTGACCCTTTGATTAAAGTTAAAAAATACATAAATATATTAATGAAAACCCTAAATAAGCAAATCGACCATAATCTCGTAAAAAGAACAGACAAAACATAACCTCATGTAGAAGGAACAATTTCTGAGCGCCGCCACTCTCTTTATTTAATTCACATTTCATAATTATTTCGCGTTTCTCAATTCCAACACTTTTCAACTCCCAACATATTTATTTCCTTTCACTTCCTCAAAAACAATTTATTTAAGGAAGAATCACAAAATTACGCCATTTGAATTACATTTCACAAAATTACACCATTTCAAAATTACTTCACAAAACTACACTTAAACATTCAAAATTAAATTCAAATAAACTCTACCCACACAATCCTACCCCCTTAATATTATACCTAAACATTAATTAACGAACCCAAATGAAAAGATTTTAATTTTGGTAATTTTTAAAAGAATAAATCAAGCTTTTAATTTTTTGAAGTAAATTTGTGAAAATATTGAATTAGGTGTAGTTTTGTAAAGGGAGGATTGAAATGGTGTAGTTTTGTGAATTTCTCTTTATTTAATTTATGGGATTATTATCTTTTGCTATCATTTCATTTTTTCCTAATTTCAAAATAAAAGGCTTTTTACGAAAAGGTACGTAAAAGAAAAGGGTTGATACAAATAGTAATATAGATGTCAAAGTAGTGAATTAGTGTTTTCAATGTAATTAGTTTTCAAACATGGAAAAAAATTTTAAAGGAGGATTCATGTATTAAGCTAATTTTTATTTTTAAAAAATCGAAAATATGTATATTAACAGTATCGAGAGAAACATTTAAATTCTGTCAGGTTAAGACTAAAATGGTTACATAATAATTACGCTATCGATACACCTAAAAAACATGCAAGTTATTATTACTCCAATTTTATGCAAAACCGTAGAATAATAAAAAGACATATATGTCCGGACGTGGAACATGAACTTCTTTAAACGTACTTTCGCTTTCTACTTCTCTCGTAAAATCATAACTCCGAAGTCAACAAGACGTTAGTCCCTATTTATTTTTAAAAAATAATTTCATAATTATTATTTTTTATTCTATAAATACGTATCAGTTAAACAACTCACAAACACATTCAGGTGCCACAAAACCCTAAAAGAATCACATAACAAAATAAAAAACAACTTTCTTTCTTAAAAAGAACTTCCTTTAGGTCAAAAATGGAAGATGTGGCCAACAACAACAATTCTCTAAAGAGAAAGCCATCAAGACCTTCCTCCACCACCGCTCATGCCTCTCCCGGAGGAGGAGTAACCACCGCAAAACCTTCCCTAGCCTCCGCCGCCACTCCCGGTGGCTCAACAATAAGATACCGAGGCGTGAGGCGTAGGCCATGGGGTCGTTACGCAGCCGAAATACGCGACCCTTTATCAAAAGAGAGACGTTGGCTAGGCACCTTTGACACGGCGGAGGAAGCAGCTTGTGCATACGACTGTGCCGCTCGAGCCATGCGTGGTGTTAAAGCAAGAACCAACTTTGTTTACCCTATTCAAACCATTGAATCTTATCATCACCATCTCTTTTCTCCTCCTCTTCCTCCTCCTCCTATGAATATGTTTCTCTTACGTGACGTTTTAAACTCTCCTTTCGCTTACAATAACACGCCTTGTAATCTCTCTAACGTCAACAACAACGTTCAAGAGTCGTTTACTGATAACAATGTCTCTGAAGAACTTTCGCCTCTAGCCAAGAGGACAAGTACTATTGAGAAAGAGAGTAGTATGGCTTCAATCTTTGAGCAAGAAGTAGCTGGTTCTGGTCTTCTTGAAGAGATTGTTCAAGGGTTCTTACCAAAACCTAGCTCTCATCAAGAAGCTTCTACACCTACTATTATGACTAATCAACAGTCCATAGGTGGTTTTCCGACAATGCTAGAGACTGGTTTTCAGACAAATCTCTGTGTACCGGATCATTGCATCAATGTTGTTGAAGGTAATGGTTTTGGTCAGGTTAGGTATCATGGAGAGTTTGGTTGGGCTCAAGAATGTGAGAGTGTGTTTGATTCGTCTAAGATGGCGCAGAACGGTTATGGTGGAATGTTTCAACAATATTGCTTTCAGGAGTATTAGTTTGTTATAATAAGTTGATTTTTCTTACTTGCTTACCACTCTACTCATGTTCTTTTTTTAGGGTTATGAGAAATGTGGTTTAATTTGGGGTGACCAAGTTTACAGTCATTTGTCTTTTGTTTCTTCGTTTAGTTTGTATGATCAATTTATGTTTCAATATTATAAAATGAAAAAAACTTTAGATTGTTTTTAGCAAAGGACTTTTATATCCGAGTATGAACAAATTAAGTCAGTAATAATAAAAGATAACAAAATAAAAAATACTCATGGAGGGAGATAAAGACAAAACCCAAAAGGACAAAACAAGATCTCAAGAAGAATTTGACTTTTGTAATACGTTGACTGTAGAATCCATAAAGACAGCTTTTGTCCTCTTTGCTTTTTCTTATTTACTCTCACCTCTCAAATCATCACGATTATATTATATTTTAGCTACACAAAAATCGTTAAACCCTCGAAAACCGTAAATATTAAATTTGCATTATAGTTCCAGTGGAAGTTAATTAACGATTCCATAATAAGACAAGCAAAAACTCAAGCTTAAAATGCACACAATTTGAGAATACAAATTTGCAGCTTGTTATTGGGCTTTTTAATTTATTTTTTCTTTCATAATGGGCCTGATTAGACTGGTTTGCTCAAAACATATTAGTAACTTTTTGACCAAGCAACAAAGGTCAAAATCTTAACAACCACCAAAAGAACCATGTTTATCCATACATCATTTATTAAGGCATCTAATTCGATAAAATTATGACGAATAAACCAACAGTAACTATTCTCTTTTAATAAGCATACTAGGAAGATGACGAGGGGATAAAAATTTACGAAATAGAAAAAGAAAAGTGTATTGATAAGAATTAACGAGTGATGTACCACGTGTCTATATTTTTCTACAAATTTAATTTAGAAATTTGTAATACAATTTTTGTTTTTATAGAATAATCAAATTTATAAAAAATAGTAATTTAATCATTTAATACTAAAACTTGTTGAAACAAAATTTTTGTTACTATTTATTAACCAAATTACCCGGACCTAAAATACCAAACCGAAACAACCAAAATATCTACATTTAAACCGATCTAAAAAATAAAATATATTGAACATGAGAAAAATTTTACTAACCGAAATCCCAAATGAAACAATTTTTTGAAAAAGAACCAAATGACCCCAAAACTATTAAAAATGTTCATTTTTTAATTTTAAAAGTTGTTGAAGTAATATTTTTTGTTACTATATAACAGTTTAAAATACATATTCTATATAGAAATTTTTTAACATAATTTGTAAGTCGGGTTATTTCAAACTATTTTATATTATTAGAGTTGACAAAATATTATGATCCAAATTAACGAATTGAAACCAAGGTGAAATAATTCAATCATACTAATAATTAAATAACTCGAACATGTTGAGAAATTTACTACCCGAAATCGAATCCGAATCGAACATAAATTTGTAAAACTTAACCAAACTACCAGAGTTACCCGAATTTATATAAAATATTAATAATTTTAATTGTATATACAAATAAATTATTTAATTATATTCATAATATATAATATTAGTGGTTGATTTTTGGGTTATATGTTTGTATGTATGTTTTTAAAAAACTTGTTTTTAAATTGTTATCAAAGTTAAGAATAAGATTATCCTTATAGATTTTGTTTGGTTAAAAATAAATTAAAGATTTACCCTTAATGAAAAATTTTTATCATGTTAAAAACCAATGACATATAATATAATTAAATGAGTTTTTTTAGAAAAATTCAAAATAGTACTTCAAAATAATAATATAGATGAATAATCTTTGCTTGTTATTGAAGCTAATCTCTTTTACTATGTTAATCGCATTAGATACTTATCTATCTTCCGAAAAAAAAAAAAAGATACTTATCTATCATTATACAAATATTTTAGACCATGTGCACACAATATGTATCAAAAACGGCCAAAACCTACAAGATTCTATATATATCTATAGTTGCTAGGAAAAGACATAAAGAGAAAATAGAATAAGATTCAGCCTACCGTTTTATACGACTTATTACATCTCTTATATATAAATATACCTCAAGATAGTTTATTTAAAGGTATCTCTCAACAAAAACCAAAACAAAAACTAAAGAGTTTTTACTTTCTAGAAGAAGAATGGTACTTGGAAACTCCACAAACCACAAATCCCACCATCATCATCATGACCGGAACATGATGAAAGAGTACAGAGTTGCTTATGCTGTCGAAGAACCGATACAAGCCTTCGAGTGTGTGGATATGATGAGGAGGACACAAAGTGAGAAGATGTATACGAGAGACGTTACAAAACAAGAAGATGTTGACAAAGAAGCAGAAGAGTTCATCAAGTTTGAGCATACCAAGTTCACTAAGTGGATGTCTAAGAGGGTCTAGCTAGTCTATATGGACCGACCAATAATAAATAAAAAATAATAACATATATACCATATTCTATATAGATTGTATCGAATGTTATTCTTGAACTTGGTTTTCTTGTTTTTATATTGGTTTTTGTAACAAAAAAAATGGGTGTTGCCTTTGACTAAAAAAGGTTGCATGAAAATAAACAAAAGCTAGAAATTTGTATTTGCTTAACAAATCTATCTCTAAAATTACTTTCTTGAACTCTATAACCATTTTTGTTAAAAGTCATAACCTCATGGCTACAACTAAAAATATATGGTAAATATTCTATTAAATTTTTGTTGAATTGGATGGGCTTTGAACTTGTAAAGATTTGAAATAATCTTTCTCTGCATTATCAACTCTGCTAGCAAACATTTTCCACTCCATATGACATCTATCTCTCACCTACAAAACAACAAGAACCATACACAAACTTAAAACACACATATTAGACCTATCTAGTTTCATTGCTTGTCAAGGTTATGTTCTAGATAATCCAAGAAACATATATACTCCAAAACAATTACAAGGCTTTGTAATTATTACAAGAACAAAAGCTTTCTTACCCCTTGCCATGGTGCTTTACCATTATCTTCCTTTCCTTGGCTACCAAGAGAAGGGATAAATTGATGAACAATCCATTGAGAGTCTACTATTCCTATCTTCTCATGTGCAGGCTCCTTTCATTTTATAACATATATAAGGAAGAGTCTTTGTTACTTAATCAAACATACAACATTAACATTTACATTAGTAAACTCTATGAAAAAATGGTAATGTTGTTTGTTATTACCTCAACACATCTTCTAAGTGCAAAGTCTAGACCCCAACCATGAACCAAATCATTCTGTTATTTTTTTTTTTCAGTTAGCATGATTATGTGTTTACTAGGGAAATAATAGAAAGTGTATATTTGCAAATAAAAGATAGAGCAAAGAGATGGTAAAGTAAAGTGTAACCTGTATCATATGCCACACGCATCTCCATGCATCTTTTGAGAATACAGGAGCCATGATCTCTACAAATCTATATGGTTTTATAAAAGACAAAATAGTTACTATATGTTTTAGATTTAAGATTATGAGTAAACTTGAGATTAATATAAAGAATTATTTTTGTTTAAACATACGCAGCACATGGAGGCCTAGGAGGATGAGAACACCATTCGAGACTCTCACCTGTTTCCCTGATAAGATTCAAAACCATATGTCATAATATATATAAAAACATAACGTTTTTGTAATGTAACAAAATTATAATTAATCAAAGAGAAGAAGTTATGAGTACATACACTTTATGGACTTCAACATTTTCTCTTCTTTTGGTTATTTGCCATGTAAACCCTTTCTCTGGATCCAAACCAGGCTGCGAAATCTCAAGACCATGCTTTTTCACCATGTGTATGTATCTTCAACAAAACAACAACAAAAAACATTACTTATAAAACATTAAAACATGTAAAAATGTAAGTGAGTGTAAAAGAAAACTCACTCTTCTGCGTCGAAATGTTCAACACCAAGATCTTCATCCCAAATGAATATATAATCATATCTTGCTATAATGTCAGGGTGCAAGAATCTCTTTGCATACCACCTTCACAATAAATAAAAAACTCACTACATGAGAGCTAAGAAATCGATATAAACAAGCGAAAACAAAGAAGTTTGAGAGAAGATATCGATACCATTTAGTTTGTTTAAGGACACTTATGTGTATAGCATTCTTCGACCATTCAAACTCATCGTTCCATTCGCTTGTTCTCCCATCGTAATGAAACAGAAGAATCGTAAAATTGTCCGAAAACTGTTTTTGGACAAGCCAAAACCATAATGTGGTTTTAGTATTAAGCAATAATTAATTAACAAGAAAACAAAAGAAAGTTATATTAAGCTACCTTCTTAATACATGCATCTATATTGTATCTTTGGTTATAACCAACTGTAAATGTTGCTAGATATCGCGGTTTCTTCTTCAAATCCTAATGAAAACAAAAAAAAAGAAAAGTTGAAACTTATGTTTACTAATCACATATGAGAAATGTATAAATCCAATAATGAGATTATAATGTGTATTTAAGCAACATACCTCATCAGGGTTTCCCCATAATCTACGCAAGTAAAAGTCCGATTCCGATGCTACAATACCGGGAGGCAACCTCTCAGCGCCTCGAGGATTTGAATGAACCCATATCTAACAAAATGTGAAACACATATATAGAACATGTCTTAAGATGTAGTTTTTGTTCTTGAAAACATTAAAACACATGTGATTAAACAATCATATTAATCATACCCTTTCAGTTTCTACATCACTATGTGGGATATCAATGGAATGAAGAAGTGTTTTTGGTAGATTCCTCTACACAATACAAAACATAAAAATTGTTAAACAATGGAGAAACATATGAGAAGAAGAAGAAGAAGAAGAAGAAGAAGAAGAAGAAGAAGGGAAAAGGAGATTAAACCTTAGTGATCCACAAAGATGGGAAAGATAGTCCAAGGAGAATGCCAAAAACTACGGCGAAAAAAGCAGTAGTAAGAAGCTTCATGCCATGTTCTTCTGATCTTCTAACACTTGTTGGACTGTAATAAACAACAGTCATGGTCTAGTTTTAAAACCTTCTTTGAGTTTGATATTAAATCACAACAATACTAGAAAAGAGATTAAAGAGTCTTTTCTTTTTTGTACCTGCGTGACAAGATTCCCATAGTTATGTATGTTTGTTTATTTACAACTTTTGGTTTTAAGCTCCAAATGTCATCAACATTATTCACTCCTAATTTATTGAAAAATTAGCACAAAACTGTAATGAGACAAAATTACTCGAGAGATACGATCAAAAACATGTGATTTGGTAAATTACAATGATTTAATAAAACAACAGTGCTATATCAACGTTGGATCAGAGATGTTGTTTAGATCATGTGGAATCAGACGTTATTGATATTACAAAGAAACACATAATTTCATACAAAAATGTTAAAAACAATTAAAAAAAAACATGAGAAACAGAAAAACACCTGGAAGATTTGATCCGTGAGAGTATCTTAAATCAGAAGTGTGTAGGTTATGGTTTTGTCTCGAAGAAGAACTGAAAACCTCTTGCGTAAGAACTAACCTTAAGAGTATTTCAAATCAGCCAATTTAATTGCTTTTATTATTTGTTGAATACTTGGATTTTCTATGATATGTTTTGTGATTTGGCACTTGGAAAATAAGGCAAACTTAGCAAAAATTCATTTAATTCGATTTTAATTTGGGTACTTTCTCAAAGAGAAGATTATTTCCCCGTTTTAGCAGATTTGGACCCTTAAAACACAACAAAACAAGATCAAGAAGTAATTATCACTTTAAATTACATGCTTGAACGGTTCAAAAGTCAAAAGTCAACGCTATAATATCACTTTTTGGCAACTATATATATATCAATTATTTTTTAAAAATTCACTATTTTCTGCAATCACTCATTACAATATTTATTTTAAAAATCAAAAATCTATTAGTAATTGAAGAAAATAGATTCATTTTTAATCTCCAAGCTAAAATTAAACTCCTAATTAAGTCAAGCATTACAACATGTTAATAACACACAAGAGTATATAGTATATTGGTAAATGCATTTTACCAGTTTTTAAACTCATAGTAGAGGTTCAGCTAGTTCCATCTCGTTCGAGTTCTGTTGTTGATCTCCTGACTCGATTCTTCGACCACCTGCGAAATCAATACCCAGAAGCTGCCACGGCCAACACGCGTATCTGGCTCTGTTAGAACTGTTCAAATCTCTATGCGTTTCCAGCTCTTCGACTTTACGGTTTAGCTCTTGTATTCTTTCCCTCAGCTTAGTCGCCCTAGTGTCCGCAAGCCTTAGAGATCTCTCTGCTGCGTCCCTTGCTCCCATGGCTGCTTTAGCTGTCTCTTCCTTAAACTTTAGTTTCTTCTCTGATTCTGTAATCGCTTGCTTTGCCTCTTCAAGTTCTTCTTTAAGCACATACAGCTAAACAAAGAAAAACATTAAGAGTTCACTACAAAACCACCTAAGCTAATTACAATGCTCCTGCACTAAACTAACACAAGGGACTTATCACGCACCTGTGACGTGAAGTCTTGTTCAACAGCTCCACCAGCGGCAGCCTCCTGCTCGGCTGCCACTTTCCATCTTGCTATTTCTTCTTCAGCAGCAGCAATGTCGGTCATAAGCCCTTCAACCTATCATCCAAGAAAGCCACATTTCAAACAAACTTTGAGAAACAGAGTATTATCCATCGGCATATAAAGAGTTACAGACAAATAATGCATGTAACAAAAAGCTTTCACAACAATATCAAGCTGAAATATACTCACGTTTTCGTTCGCTATTCTCTCCTTTTCTTTATGTTCTTCAATTTGGTGCATTCTCTGGTTAAGTTCCATTGTCAGAGTGTCCACTTGTTTCCTAAGAGAACTAGTCTCTTCCCTGGTTGATATATGCAAAAACTAGTAAGTCTAAGTAGTGCAAAAAAAAAAACAAGCAAGGATCACAGTGGACAACAAACCACGCTGGACAACTAAGATGTCACAAGCACATATGGAAGTTAAAATTCCCAAAAGAAATCTGTTTGGATTCAGTTACTACTATTTAGATTTGATCGAATAATGATTCATAAGCCTCACGGTGCTATTAGGTGAACCCTAAGAATTTACTTTCCTAGTGAAACCAAGTGAATGTGAGGCCTCTATCAAAGTTATGAGATATGAAGGGGATTTGTTTTAGAGAGCTTGCCTTGATTCGTCCAATGAATGCTGCAGTTCTACAATCTTAAGCTGAGATGCATTGACAATATTCTCTAATGTGCTAGCCTGCATTCCAAAGTGGATACATCATAAGGTACCCAAATAAATGAAGTTCATCAAACATAATCAGCCTAAAGGAACACTCACCAAGGAATATATTTCATTCTCCTCTTTGCTTTGATTAGCAGTACTATTATCAATACCAACATCTCTCAATCCATTCTCGGCAGCTTGAAACAATTCACTTCTTTGAGATGGCTGCTCCGATATCATCCTTTTGGACAAAGCGCTCCTGAGCAACGTACCTATATGTTCCTTCTCCTTAACTAATAGACCGACCTTTTCATTCAAATTCTTCACTTCGTGGCTCTTCTCTTCCATGATAGTCTGTGTTTTCTCAGAAACCACTTTGGTCAGTTCGAAGATGGATTCCATACCTGCTAAAGAAGCTCGAATGTTCTCTTCGATATCCGTCTCTTGAGGTATAAATAAAGACTCGGCCAAATCCGATTGTTCTGAACTATTTATGTCAACTATCTTCACAACCTCGTAAAGCTGTTCATGGATCTTAGACACAAGGTTCAGCTGATCCATCAACAAAGGACGCTGAGCTACCATCTTCATCTCCATAGACTTCAACTTCTCATCATACTCATCAACCAACTGTTTAAGCTCCACAACTTCACTTTCAAGTACACTCATCTTCTCCGAGTTATCTTTCTCAAGTTCAAAAATCCTCTTGTCTTTCTCGCGCAAATCCCTCTCTAAATCATCAACAGCGGAAGCCTTCTCTGCAACATCTAACCGCAAGTTACTGATTGTCGATTCAAGCTGAGAAACTTCGATGGCTATCTCGTAGTTCCTTTGATCAATCTGCTCCCTAGCTTCATTCCTCGACTTTGAAGCCGTATCCATCTGCTTAACAAGCTCCTCAACGATCTCATTCGTACGCTTAATAACTCCATAGGCTACAGAAGCCAAGCCTGTGTATTTCTGAGATTTCGGAAGACCACCGTTTGAGAAATTCTTAAAGCTACTAACTTTACCAGATATCTTCTCAATCCCAGAAACCAACATATGCGAAGAGTTCTCAATCTCTACTTTTAAACCATCTCTAGATCTTAAAGCCTCATCGAGTTTCTTCGTAATCTCCTCGTTAAGCATAAAGATTTCGTCTTTACCTTTGTTTGCATCTTCAAGCTCCTTTGATAGATTCTCCTTCTCCTTCAAGGCTTCGTCTCTTTCTCTCTGAGACTCTCCACGCTTCTTTATAGCCTCGTGAGCGAGAGATTTCAATCTATTGAACGATACTTGAAGCTCCGATTTCGAACTCTCTGCTGCTTCTCGAGCTTTCTTCTCGCGATCTAGCTCCGCGATTAGCTCTTTTAGCCTCTCGTCGTGCGCCTCTTCTCGCGGCGGATCGTTTACAACGATAGGCGATGGTTCGTCGGATTCTAGATCGCTTAGGACGGCGTCTGCGTCTTCTTCGCCTCCGCTAGCCATTCCTCACCGTCGATCGGTGAAGACGATTCTGATTCCTCTCCGATCTAAGAAATTGACGCGGTTGCTATGAAGATAGATGATCGGAATCGACCTTGTTACTAAAAATAGCCGTCTCTGACAAGGAGGATTGAGATTTCCGACAACGGTGTGTCGGAGTAGACGAAACAAGAGGCGATTTTCTACGGCGGAGGAACCTCAACATACGACGGAGAAGTAGAAAATGAAACAAATCCATTTTATCGGGTTTGGGTTAGTTTAATAATATCTATTAATTTAAAATAATTAGTAGGCCACTTTTGTAATCTTTGTTTAGGCCCATTTATGTTTAAAACTTAGGCCCGTTTCTTACAACATTTGTTTAACGATGGTAAAATTACAAACTATCCCATTTTAAATTGCATCTCACAAAACTACACCTTTTTAAAATCACTTCACAAAACTACACCTAATTACTAAAAATTAAATCGAAATTAGTCTTACCACAAAACCATGCACCTTCAATATTATACCCTAAACACTAATTAGCGAACTCAAATGAAAATATTTTAATTTTGGTAATTTTTTAGAGCATAATTGAAGCATTTGAAAGGGTGTAAAAATAGGAAAAAATTGAATTATGTGTAAAAATTGCATTATGTGAATGAACGATTGAAATGGTGTAGTTTCGTGAATTTCTCAAAAAAAAATTATTTTATAAAAATTTCACTAATAGTTAACTTTCCAGAATTTGTAGCCTTAATATTTTTAAAAGTAGCAATGACATACTTGAAGTATACTTAAAATAACCAAACTTATAAGCAAAGGTAATCAAATTATTGCATACACAACCATATATAATAAAAACTAAATCACGAGGTCTTGTTTGAACTACATTACTAGCCACGCGGCTCGAGCGCGACAAGAAGACCGTTCTTCATGTACAACGTTGTGGTAAGCTTAGGAACAATCTCTTGTCCTTCAACGACTTTAACTGAATACCTCATCAGTATAGCAGCAGCCACCATTTTCATCTGTGTATAAGCAAACTTCTTACCCACGCAAAGCCTAGGTCCTGCGTTGAACACAACGTACTTGAACTGGTCTCCGGTCACGGCTCTTCCGTCTTTGATCCATCTCTCTGGTCTGAAATCTTCTGAATCTTTACCCCAAATAGATTCAATTCTCCCCATTGAGTAGATAGAGTAGTGAACCCTAGCACCTTTCTTGATCTTTGTCCCATCGGGCAAAACATCGTCTTTTAAAGCTTGTTTCATATCCATTGGCACGGATGGGTAAAGCCTTAGTGACTCTGTTAAAGCAGCTTGGAGATAAACCATGTCCTTGAGCTCTTCACCTTTGGTTTCTTTCGTTGCAAGTTTTGTGTTTATCTCTTTGATTTCGGTAAGGATTCTCTTTTCGACTTCAGGGTGTTTTTGAACTAGCCAGAAGAACCACACCAAGGCTACTGATGTTGTGTCTCGACCCGCGATGATGAAACTTGTGCAAAACTCTCTGAAGTACTTGTCTGAATAGTAGTTACCTTTTGTGTTATTAACTTCTTCTTTCTCGTACTCTCTTTGCATTAGGCGCGACAAGAGATCAGAGGAATCATTCAAGTGACCTAGCTTTCTCATCTTGTTTCTTCTCTCTCTCACTGTCTTATTCGCAAAAGCGTGTACGATTCTAACAGCTTTCTTCAGCTTTCTCTCAAGCCCTAACCCTAGAAACCTCATTGGCTTCCACACAAAAGGTGGCACAAGAAACCTCACAAACGTGTACTCTGTGGCTTCCTCAAAGGCCTTAGCGAAAGGAATCTCCGGTAAATCGATCCCTAGCGACCCTGGATCGACCCCGAAAGCCGAGACACAAATGTTATCAAAAGTAAATCGCAACAGAACTTCTTGCAGATCAAAGACTCTCTTTGACATAGCCATATTCTCCAACAGCTTCACAAGCTTCTGATCAACAAAATCTCTCATAGTAGTAAACGTGTGTTCCAAGAAACGTGAAGAGTGCATCTCTGTTTTAGCCACACGTCTCTCTTCTTTCCAAAGCTCATAATCGGCGTTAAAGATCCCATCTTCAAGAAGATCAAGAAACCTCTCTCTATAGTATTGACCTTTTGGGTAGTTTTCGAAATTTGTTTTGAGAATGTGCTCGATGTTTTTAGGGTTTGCTGTCATGATACCGTGTGATCCACCGAACCAAACTCCTCTGTAATGAAACGTGCCACCGGCTCTAACCAAGCCTCTTGTGCACCAACCAAACAAGTCCTTTTTGTTTAGGGCTACCATTGGTGTGATCCCCAATACTGGCCACATCACCGGACCACCTCTGCTCACTAACTTCTCACGCAAGTAACTAAGAATAAAAAGCCCTATTAGGGCTATTGCCACGTCCGATAATTTCAAGTGATTGTATACCCATTCCATCGTAGATATCAACAACATGGTCATATCCATCATCTCAAGTATTATTTTTTGAAAGAAAAACACAAAAGATTAAGCTTTATGTGTGTGTTACAAAATGTAGAATAATTACTATGGCAAGGGTAATAAATATAGGAGTTATAAGATGGCAAATTTATTAAATGATCAACACCAACTTCATCTTTATAAATTGTATTAAATATTATGCTATTTAGCTTTTCTTAACAAGGAATATTTGTCACTATAGTGGGGTTAGCTTTATCAGGTTACTGGTTAAATAGCTTATCACAAATATATGTTGATCAAGTAACAAAACATATTGCGTTTCACATAAATGTACAATTTAACTGATTCTATAAATTATCCTAATTTGTACTATCACATAATGTTATTAAAATGTTTATTGCAGAGTAACTCTATACATTATACTTCTCCTTATAAACTATTTTGTTTTACAACAAAAACATTTTTTATCAACAAACATTTTTTACCTAGATAATCATAAACTTTTCACACATTCTGATTTTATTTACATGATTTTTAATATATGAAACAACGTATACTTATGTCTTGATTCCCTGAAATGTTTTTTAAAATGTTAATTATTTTTTGTCTAGTTAAAACATAAATTATAAGTTTATAACTAGAGTCTATGTGGCAGGCTATAACTCCCAACGACTTAAAACGTATGGTGAATTTGGAATCGTCTTCTATTCTTAGAAAACTTTCATAAATTATGTAACTTTGGACAATAAGAGGAAAAAGACTTAAGTTTCGTAGGTAAGCATTAAGAAGGTAATTTACACATTAATTAATTAATTATGGTCCCCATTTATTTACCTCTTATAGACATTGATTTTTTATATAATATAGTTAATGAGTTTAAATCCAACTTTTTTGTAGCAGATTAAAATACTTGGTGGTTATAATTTATAGCTGATATTCGTCGTTAAGCCACCAATAATTCAAACATTTTCAATGTAATGTGTTTCCAAAATGTATTGGAAAAAATACTTGAGATGTGACAAATAGAAGATTACAAAATATTTATTGAAAATATCATAGACTAGAGAGTTATCTTCTTTTAAAACATTTCAATCCACTACTTGAAATAATTAGTTTAATTATCTCAAGTTTTGTAGCCAATGGTAATATTGGAATATATATATGTATATATATATGTTCAAGGATATACAATTATATTCACAAGGATTACATGTAACATATTGTCTGAAACTTAGTCCTAGAAATTATTATAATTTTGTTAATTATATTATTCCATTATGTACACAGTTTTGTCTTTTGACAAACATATATTGTAATATGGGTTATTATATAATCCTACTTGTTGACAGTCAACGCTCACATTAAAACTTATAAAACTCATTCAGATATTAGTGGGAGATTTATATACACCCAATTGTGCATAAATCTAGTGTAAAAAATAGAGAAAAAAATAGTTGTAGTTGAATAATACTCAATAATTAAACTTGAGTTTTGTGGTCGTGAATCGCGTGACAACGCACACAATAAATCAGTCCCTCGTATTATCGTTGTTCACTAATATAAAATTGATTTATATGCACATATACCCCCCCCCCCCCCCCGTTATTGCTGCAAAATTAAATGGGAAAATTGTGTAATTATGAGAATTACGTTTCTAGTTGATTCACGTGTTATGAGATCAATCAATGTACGTTTATTTGACTAGTTTTTTTTCTAATGGTTACTAAATTTACATTGAAAGATTTTGAAATGTGTAAAACCAATCAAGTGTACTAAAAATTGAATGAATTAAAACATACTATTAAATACTATTAAAACATACTATTAAAAATTGAATGAATTAAAACATACTATTAATTGTGTTGTGTTAATTTCTCCATACTTTCATTCTTTAATCGATTTTAATTAACCACTATACATTTGTTATCCTTTACTTGAATTATAATAGCAACCAATATAATGAATCCATAAGATGATGATTAGAATTTTATAACGTCAACAATAATAAATATTCGAAGTTAGCCAATATCCTAAAGTTTACGGTCCAACGTCGTAATCCGAAAGCAAATCTCTCCACTTAATGTAGAAGAAACCAAAATTTGGCACACCCTATCATAACACTAATATCTATTTTGTGAATAGAAAAAAGGTGTTTATCATCATCACAAAGGACTTTGATTGATTTGTAATAAGACGATATCAACTTGTGCAACTTGCAAAACATTAATTATACTTTTGAATTTCTCACGGTCACTTTCACGTATACTAAAAGTATGTGTTAGTTTTGTCCATTTTTGTGACACAATATGGGTCTTTATTCTCATTCCATTTATTACAAGATTGTGTGATGATGTATACAGACTCATTGCACATCTCAATAGTATGAACAAATAGTAAAAGCATGCAATATATACAATTATTTAAGATACAAATATATATACTTCATATAAATAGATGTATATATGTGGCAAAAAAACATATAGATCACTTTATCAAAAAAAGAAAAACTATATATATCATCTATATTTTGATGCATTATATGAAATTAAAATTAAGCCATCTTCTTATGTTTCTATACATTTATTTATGTGATATATTTATAAGTATTATATAATGAAAGTATATTATAATTAAATTCATAGTGTCATATTGAGGAATAATATATAAAGTAAACTATTTTTGTTCCTAGTGTATTTTTTAAACTTTGTACAAGTTATTTGTAAGATTTTGTCTTGTATAACAAATCTAGTTGTAAGGTGTCGTCATATATATACTCAAATTCGAGAGCATTATTGATTGGTTGGCGACAAGTACATTTTGTAAGTAATAAATTCAGCAACACGTTACATTACATTGCTAATCATAAAGACATAAACTGTAGCTATTTGACCAAAATTAATAAAATGTAATATTGTATCATGCAAAATTTATGTAAAACTATTTACAAGTTGCATTTTTATGTGTTCCATATTTTGTCCCTTTTTTTATAAGTCGCTCTTGTTTTTCTTTGTCGGCTTTTCCATGTATTTTTCTGCCTTTGAAAACGAAACTAATAATACTTTCTTATTCTATGCTAAAAATGTATACTTATATAATTAATTTTTTTGTGGTCAACCTATGATAGATAGATGCTACACTATCTAAAAATTGAAGTTTTGAGTTTTTATTTCTCAATTATTTCATTAGTCTTGTAAATAATAATGCATTCCATTGCTACTAAAGTTTGAAGCCTTTTTACCATTATATTTAGTTGCTCTCTATGATTCTATCTTCTCCACTTTCTCACCCGAACATTAGAAAAATAGAAATAAAAACTAATAACAGTTGCACAAAAAAAAAAAAACTAATAACAAAAACACATTTTGAATTAATAAAATCTCACTAGAGTTTGGTATGACAAATACATAAAGTTGATATGATTATTGTAAATTAAGCAAAATTATAATATCTTATCCATTGTCACGGGCCTTTTGACTTCTAGTTATTGGCGTAATCTAATACTTTTGTCTTGGTAAATCTCACTTTGGTTAATGGACTTTTGCATGTGAGAATAATAAATGATTTTTTTCTTCTTCTTAATATCTAAACAGTACAAAAACATAATTTTAAAGTATATTAATTTGTCAGACAACCAATCACAAACTTATAAAGAATCTAATACAGAATATATGCATAAAGTTTATAAATATAGTCACCGCCAAAAAAATTTCATTTATACGCCTGAAGAATGCATGTGCATGTGTGTGCCCTTGACCAAAATAAAATTAATCCATTTTCTCTAACCATTAATGACCTTGTTATTATCACATTAATATTACAATAACATTGTTATGTTACCTTACACTCACACAAAATTATAATTGTATATTGCAATAATTTATAGTTTTGTAAGTGACGGTTAAAAAACGCCAAATTGTTGTTCGCCAAACCATTAATAATAAATAATAATTTAGTAACTAAAAATAAACAAAAAAAATAATTCATTAACACTTAACAGAGATCCGTGTAAATCGAGTTATTCTGTTTGTTAACGGCGATCTTCCAACACTTAACCTCTCCATCAAGACTTCCACTAACTATCGAAACGACACCGTCTAACTCCGTATCGTTAACCGCAGCAAGCGACTTAACCGGTTTAGTGTGACCGGTTAGCACCTGCAAGCAACTGTAACTAGAATGGCTTCCACGTCGCCAAATCCTGACCGTCCGATCTGCAGATCCGCTCAAGAGCAAATCAGAGACGTTGAACAAGCTAAGTATTGCTTTGTCGTGTCCTCTCAAAGCACCTCTCACCGCCATGTAATTCGAAGTGTCCTCTCTCTCCCAAACCAAAATCGACCGGTCACACGAACCGGAAAACAAAACCGAACCGTCGTCGTTTAACGCCAACGCGTTAACCGCTGATTTGTGCTTCTCCAGAGTCGCGACTAAACCGTGCCGTTTCGAATCAACGGGTTTCGCCCAAACCCGGATACGCCTATCCGCGGATCCGGTGTAAACGGTGCCGTTAGTCGAGACGGCGACGGCGTTAACGGCGTCATCGTGGGCTTTGATCGATTCTTTGCAACGGAGATCCGAAGCTCGCCAGATCTTCAACGTCTTGTCCCAAGAGACGGAGTAGACGAAACCGTTGTTAACGGCGAGCGCTGTAACGGCGTCAGCGTGTTCGATCCAGAGACGTTTTTTGTGACGGCGCACTTGGACGTAGTTTCCGGGGAGAGCGAAACGTCGCAGACGGTCGGTTAACGTTGGAAGCGTAGCCAACTGTTTGTAACCGTTTTTCGCCGTTAGTTTCCAGACACCGATTTTACCGTCCTGGTGAGCGGTGAAAATTTTCTCACCGGAGAAACCGACGGATTTAACGGAGCCCGAGAAAGGATCCTGGCCGTTGAATGTGTCGAGACGGGCACACATGTCGCGATCGTAGATGCTTACCTCGTGCCCCGAAACGGCGAATAGATAGCCTCCGTTAACGGCGAGACAAGTAACGGGAAGCGTCCGTTCGCGGAGCTGGAACGAGGAGGTAACGGAGTGAGAGACGGTGACGGTGACGGCGAGAGTGTCTGAAGGGATTTTCTGAAGAGAGGGAACGGAAGGGAGTGTTTGGAGAGAGAGACTGGTCTGGAGACTGTTGGAACCGTTTGTTTCTGTTAATGAAGATGACGTGGCGCTGCCAGAGGAATCTAATTGGTTAGAAGATTTCGACTTTCGTCTTATCCGTGGAGAAGATTCTCCTGAATCGAATAGCCATGAGATAACCCTCATGCTCGTCGTTGAATAAGTTTCTCTGTGTGTGTATTCGTTTTTGGGCAGAGGAAAGTTATAAAGCTTTGTGTGTGAAGATGATGAAGAGATATTGTGAAAGTATATATAGAAGACGCGTATAGTACAGAGAGAATTTGCCACGTGGCAGGTAAGTACAGAGTGGTGTTTTCAATATGGGTCAAGATGATTTTTTTTTTTCTGGGTGTTTAGACTCAAAAAAGATTATACATTTTGTACTTACAAAGAGTGTGTTGAGAAGTAATTGCAATGTAAATGATATTTACTCCTTAGTTTCATATTAATTATTGTTCAGAACTTAAATTTTGGTTTATAATATAAGTGTCCTTTAATGTTATTTTCTGAAAGAAAAAAAATTATTCTCACTTTAGTAGCAAATTAATTAGTAATATCACATTGTATATTTTATTAATTAGTTTGTAAAAAAAATCTATTTGGTTTCTTAAATAAGCGGAAACACTTTTAAAATGCTCAATAATAAAATGGATGGAGCATTTTTTGTTTTTTTGGTATAAAAAATGTTAACACAAAATTGACTAATCTATAAAATGAGGCTAATTACTAAAAAATATTTATAAATAATCCAAAATGAAAAGGTTAACCATGTGGCAAATGTAAGAACAAATAGTCAAAAAACCAATGGTGTGTTTGTTTTGTAAAGGGTAAGTAAAAACAAGAACTCATCAAATCAAAGTAATGGGAAAATAAGAACAATTGTGTTTTATTTTCAATTTTGCGTTACAGCAATTGATGAGGTTGGAAGATAGCGCATGGGTTAAGGATAACGTAGGACCCAATTTATTATGAACCGTTTCAATTAGTCAATTTTATAATAAGGTTTTTGGGAAGATATTAATTAAACACAATTTTTTTTTTTTTTTTTGGGAATGTTGAATAGTTGTAAATGCAAAAGTAGTAATAAATAGGGTGTGAGTGCATAAGTGGGAACTTGGACGAAACAAAAATGATTACAAGAATGGTCACATCGTTGCTGGAAAGTGGTAAAGTCGCTGCTTATTTAAAGAGAGACACGATGAAATTAGGGTCAGTTTTCAAAACTAAATAATCCATATTTAATAGCATGTGACCGTATGGATATAAATAATTTAATTTATGAAAATTACAAGTAGGGAAGCTTGGTCGTTGTCTATGAGAAGAAATTGCCAGCCAAAGAATAGTGAAAGTTTAGAAGGAACTAGGAAGGCTCTTGATTGTATTTGGTTGCACCAATACGTTGAAAAACATTAGTTTAACTTTGGTGATTGACCGTTGAAAATGTCTAAGAACTGACATGAAACTTTGGTCTTGTTATGCAGAAACTTAACTATATGGGGTCGACCACATTTTTGGTTTTTCAAATAGACTTAATAATTGCGGATGAGCAAGTGGCCCAATGGTAGTCACCTCTGCATCTAATCGCATAATCCGGGGTTCGAACCTCGCCGTTCTCAGGAGAGAACTACTTAGGCATTAGACTATGATGAAAAAAAATAGACTGAATAATTTTTTGTTCAATACCAAACAAATGTTAACTCACATGTTGATGGGAGTTTGGTAGGCAAAAAATTTCATGGGAATTTTATAATGTTTATCTATACTATTCTATATACAATCTTTTTAACGATTTGTCGGTATCCATACATATTAACTGAGTCTAATTATACTAAGAATAACCGCATATGATTAGCAAAATTGTGATTGCAAATGACATTGTGATAAGGAGATTGGTTAATCTTGAAGACATGTGGGCAAACCCAACTTTAGTAGTTATTACATTGTTTTATTAAGATTTAAACAGAGTATTATCAATTTATCATAGACGAAAGCTAAGTATTAAATGGAGTTAGGACCAAAAGAGTACAGACACACAATACGGGACCGTAGGCACTACCCGTACGGCTCTTACCCATCTCTTAAAAAATGGGTCCCTCCCTTTTGCTGAGCTTCTAAAGTGGAATATCCCCAAACCCAACCCAACAAACTGTCGTGTTAGTTGTGACCACAACTTTATTTTTTTCTAAATTATTGTATTTTTTTATGAAGTTAAACCTTTAAAAAATAATTTAATTTTAACGTTTTTTTTTGTTAAGGAAATTCATATAATCATGGCAAAATTTAACGGGAGAATTACAAAACTACACCTTTTAAATTGCATTTCACAAAACTACACCTTTTTCAAATCACTTCACAAAACTACATATAATTACTAAAAATTAAATCGAAATTAACCTTACCCACAAAACTCTACACCTTCAATATTTTACCATAAACACAAATTAGAGAACTCAAATGAAAAAAATTTAATTTTGATAATTTTTTAGAGCATAATTAAACCATTTAAAATTGAGAAATTCACAAAACTACACATAATTCAATATTTTCACAAATTTACACACTTTCAAAATTTTAAAAGCTTGATTTACCCTTTTAAAAATTACCAAAATTAAAATCTTTTTATTAGGGTTCGCTAATTAGTGTTTAGGGTATAGTATTAAGGGGTAGGATTGTGTGGGTATGATTTATTTAAATTTAATTTTGAGTGTTTAGGTGTAGTTTTGTGAAATAATTTTGAAATGGTGTAGTTTTGTGAAATGTAATTCAAATGGTGTAGTTTTGTGATTCTCCCTTTAAAATTTGGAAAGGGTGTAAAAGTAGGAAAAAATTGAATTAGGTGTAATTTTGTGAAAGAATGATTGAAATGGTGTAGTTTTGTGAATTTCTCAAATTTAATCTTAACGTTACCAAAACTCCTTACAAATTTCACCTAAACAAAATTGGGCAATTCTCCAAAAATCCAGAAAACAAGTTAAATTTCATCATAAGTTTTTTTTCTTAGATACAATTAATTTTTTTTGATCAAAGTAAAATAAACTTTAAATTAGCTTAAAATCTTCAATATAAACTTTAACCTCTTAAATTAAACTCAATCCCCTTCTATACTATACCCTATTTACTAAATACAAATCCAAATGAATGTTTTTAGTTTTTAAAATATTAGATTTGAATTTTTATGTTTATGGTATTTTTTTCAATAGTACTTAGGAATTTTTTTATGATATTTTTTTTAGCCGAAGAATTTTCTTTTTCATGGTATTTTATGCAATCACTCAACAAAATTCTTCCTATGAGAACAATCATATTATATCATAGAGGTTTCTTATAAAATCAACGTTGAAATTGAACCTTAAAAAAAAGAAAACATGGGCTTTTAAAAAAAACCTAAGCCCAATACTTTTTTATTTAGGCCCTTAAGTTAGTTTCAGATTTACAGAGATCCCTACCATCATCAACAACGACTTAGGGTTTTTAACACACACTCAAAATCCATTTTTCATAGCGAGAAGAGAGAAGATCCGAATAATCTCTCTCTAAGTAAGATTCGTCTCTCTCGAGAGAGAGACAATGGCTTTGGTTTTCGATGAGTATGGTCGTCCGTTCGTAATACTGAGAGATCAAGATCAGAAGACTCGTCTTAAAGGCATAGATGCTCAGAAATCCAATATCGCAGCTGGTAAAGCCGTGGCTCGGATCCTACGTTCGTCTCTTGGACCTAAAGGAATGGATAAGATGCTTCAAGGACCTGACGGAGACGTCACTATCTGTTCGTCTCTCACCTTTTTTTTTTTTGGATTCCATATCTGCTTATTGAGTTGGGTTTATTGTGTTAGATTTAGCTGCTTAGTGTGTGGATCCATCTGGGTTTTAGCTGTTTAGTTGTTTAAATATCGTTGTGTTACTTGTCTTGGAGCTTAGATGTGGTAGAGTAATGGTGGCTTCTGCAGCTTAAATCTTGGATGGATTCTTCATTTGGTAGCATTCAATTGAAAAAGTTGGTCTCTTTTTTAGTATAGAGTTATTTAGTTAAGCTTCTTATATCAACACACCACATTTTTTCGTCTGTTGGATAAGCAAAACATGGTTTCTTTGAAGAACTTGTGCTGTTTTTTTGCACAACCTTTCTTGTTCTTGCGTTATAATGTCTATCGAACTGGGCTCAGCTCATTACACTTGGCAGTATTTCAACATGCATACATTGGTTAACAGAATCACTTTTTTTTTTTTTGAAGCACAGTTTCGGTGTTTATGACTTCGCCTTTGCCATTTTTTGTTTTTTTCAGCAAATGATGGTGCAACCATCTTGGAGCAAATGGATGTTGACAACCAGATTGCGAAACTTATGGTAGAACTGTCGCGGAGTCAGGATTATGAAATCGGTGATGGCACCACAGGCGTTGTTGTCATGGCTGGTGCACTTCTCGAGCAAGCTGAACGCCAGTTAGATAGGGGAATTCATCCTATCCGTATTGCGGAGGGATATGAGATGGCTTCTAGAGTAGCAGTTGAGCATCTGGAGAGTATATCTCAAAAGTTTGAATTCGACGTTAATAACTTTGAGCCACTTGTTCAAACATGCATGACTACTCTTTCCTCAAAGATGTAATAATCCTTTTAAATATTAGCTACCTATTAGTTAATGTTATGTATATTTATGATTTGTGGAATACTGTCCTAACTTTTTGTCGTTGCCTCATTGCTGCAGTGTTAATCGATGCAAGCGCAGCTTAGCTGAGATTGCTGTTAAAGCGGTTCTTGCTGTTGCTGATTTGGAGAGAAAGGATGTTAATCTAGATCTGATCAAAGTAGAAGGGAAAGTCGGGGGAAAGTTGGAGGACACCGAGCTTATATATGGAATACTGGTTGACAAGGACATGAGTCATCCACAAATGCCAAAGCAGATCGAAGATGCTCACATTGCCATTTTGACTTGCCCCTTTGAGCCACCGAAGCCCAAGACTAAGCATAAGGTGGACATTGACACGGTGGAGAAGTTTGAGACATTGCGCAAGCAAGAGCAGCAATATTTCGACGAGATGGTTAAAAAGTGCAAGGTAGTCTTCTGAGAATGCAGTGCTACATTGCCTTTTTATATGATAATGACTTATAGACTCTTATGATTTACATTGCAGGATGTTGGTGCTACTCTGGTTATTTGCCAATGGGGATTCGATGATGAGGCAAACCATCTATTGATGCACAGGAATTTGCCTGCTGTTAGATGGGTCGGAGGTGTTGAGTTAGAACTTATCGCAATAGCCACTGGTAAGTACATATTTCTAGTGTTTTAGTAGTTACACAGAGCTAATAGGATACCGTCTTTATATAGGCGGTAGAATTGTTCCAAGATTCCAGGAGTTGACTCCAGAGAAGTTAGGAAAGGTACTATTTACTTTCTATAGTTGTTAATAAAAGGAATGGTATCTATGATTTAAACTGAACCTATTGAGTCCCCCACGTTCATAGGCTGGCCTGGTCCGTGAAAAATCATTTGGCACAACAAAAGAACGGATGCTGTATATTGAGCACTGTGCAAACTCGAGAGCTGTCACAGTTTTCATCCGTGGAGGTAACTTGTAGCATTTTCTATTATATAATTGATAACAACGCCATTTTACTTTTTACTAGAAGAGTGATAAAACCGATTTGCTGAATGTAATGTGCTTCAAACAATTTTTCACTGAATATGGTGTAGGTAACAAAATGATGATAGAAGAAACAAAGCGTAGCATCCACGATGCTCTCTGCGTGGCTAGGAATCTCATCCGTAACAAATCAATAGTATACGGAGGTGGTGCAGCTGAAATCGCATGCTCGCTTGCGGTTGACGTAGCTGCTGATAAATACCCTGGCGTTGAGCAGGTAAAACACACAAATCGTTTTCTCTATCTTTAAGCGTGAAGTGAAACCATCTATTCCACAGATCTTAATCGCTGAAGATGTGTATAAATATGTCCTTTTGTGCAGTATGCGATTAGAGCATTTGCAGAAGCTTTGGACTCTGTCCCAATGGCTCTTGCAGAGAACAGTGGATTACAGCCCATTGAGACACTCTCTGCTGTCAAATCTCAGCAAATTAAGGTAAGTAAGCTTTGTCATTGAATTTGTTTGTTTTGTTTATTTATCGAAAAAGTAACATGGCTTGTGTTTGTATATCAAACAGGACAATATTCCTTTCTATGGGATAGATTGCAATGATGTGGGAACAAACGACATGAGGGAGCAGAATGTGTTTGAGACATTGATAGGGAAGCAACAACAGATTTTACTCGCAACACAAGTCGTCAAGATGATTCTAAAGATCGACGATGTCATCTCTCCTTCTGAATACTGATGAGATGCTTCTGTTCTACTACAAGGGTGTTTTCTTTCTATTAGCATTTTGATACTCTTCGACATCCGTTTTTCCCCTTTCTCTTGCAAGCTTTTGTTTCAATAACATCCTCAAATATTGTTTTTGTCCGTGCACTGGTTTTATATGATGCACTTGTTTAGCTTCAGGCAAAACACTTTAGCTCCATAAAAATTACAGGTCTCTGTCCACATATGGTAACACTCCTTGATTGTATTTACTATTTTTTTTTATTGTTTCTATTAGGGGTGGGCGCGGAGCGGATACTGCTAAAAATTCGAGTATTTGTGATTTGCTTTGGTATCTACGGATATCTAATTTTGTGATTTGCTTTGCTCCGGAAAAATACGGATATCCGGATGCTCGGATATCCGGATGCTCGGATATCCGGAAATTTTACGAGTATTTGCGGATATTTGCGGATATTCGAATCACTCATTTATATACTACATAAAGCCGAAAATACTAATAAATTTTATACAAAAATACTTTAGCTTTTGTTAAAATGATCAAACACATAAAAAATAAGTAAAATCAACTAATTTTAAACTAAAATAGAAAAAACGTTAAAAATAAGGATAACCAAGATAAAAACTCATCCCATTATAATTTAAATTATTTTGTATGTATAAGTTTTTATTTTTCTTGACTTGAAAATATGAAAATATATAATAAGTATTATATATTTGTTACCTAATATACATATTTATAATATATTATGTAATATACGAAGGCACGGAGCGGATCGGATATCCGACCTTTTAATAATTACTATTTGTTATTTGCTTTGTTCTCCGCGGATATTAAATTTTAGTATTTGCTTTGCTTTGAATTATCTCGGATATCCGGATTTTACGAATCGGATCGAAGCAAATATGGAATCGGATCGGATATAACGGATAATTTGCCCACCCCTAGTTTCTATCACAGATTCACAAAAGTATCAAAATTTAGAGACCGTATTATAGCAAAACCAGTGAATAAGGAGTATTAAAAGTAGTTCTGCTTATAGATAACAATGTAAGGCACATAAACCAAGCTTCTATGACTTAGTAAAAGCCATTTACTATGTTCTTTGTACACAAATTATACACCTTAAAGACCAATGTTCCCACTCCTAATATCTATAAGCTTAGAAGTCTGTTGCAGTAGGGGCTATGGCCGAGTATAATCCTCCTCTTGTCTTATTCAAATCTCAATTCATCTGTGTTTGTTTGGCTTCGCCTTCAGGACATGAAACAGAGAGTCTTGATGATGAAGAGTGTTTACTTCTGTTATGTTTCATGGGAATGGTGCTGTTCTGTATCATGGCCAACGCCTAATTTCCCATTAGTAGTCTCGTCCTTCTCATTGGATGGCTTCCCATTCATGACGACAGTGTCATCGTTTTTCTCATTCTCGCCTTCAGCTACAATAGCGCTGTCTGTATTTTGATTTGACAGAGCTGCTTCAGCATTCAGCTTCTCTTCTTTTTCTCGACGTCGTTTTGCTTCTTGCTCTTTGAGCAGCCTAAACCTGGGAAATACAACATTCTGTGTTAATACAGCAGATAGCTTGTGGTCACAAAAGCACATTTCGGAAAAATCTTGTCACCTTTCACCAGGCTTGGGCCCTTCTGGGGTCACTTTTTCACCACTCTTCTCTGTTGGTGTTTTTAATTTTGCAACAGACTTCTGAGCTTGTGGTTCTGATATGGACTTCTCAACTTTTTGCGGTTTATCTTCCTTCACAACCAAATTAGTGAACTTCTCCACCTGACTTTTGGCACCGCCATATTTTTGAAGCCATACTTGCTGTGCTGTGCTTAAAATGTTGTTTGTCAACCTGCAAAAACACTCTTCAAACTTAGAAGAAAAGTAAAACCTTATCCGTAACCAAAGTACACAAAACTAGTTGCTGTGCTCACCAATAAAGACTTAAACCAGAAGGTACAGAGAGTGCAAAATAGCCAATCATTAGCGGAAGAAGCTTTGTCACTGCTTGTGAGCTCTTCATGGCTGGGTCATTACTCTGAGAAAATACATAATTACATAGTTTTCATAACCAGCTTATTGTTCAAGAAATAACTAGTAACCAGACGCTGCCAGACGATGCTATACCTGTGTCTGCGAGGACTGCATAATCTGAATGGAGAGGTACTGAGAGAAGACAAGCAACAGAGGCAAGACAAGATATGCTAATGTGTCTGACCATCCGAGAGGTGGGTGTCCCTCCTGAGAAAACAAAATAGATATCCGTAGACATCAACGATGAGGTCTAGTCTCTAGATTCCATCAAAAAAGGTAATGGCGCCACTTAATATCGAGGTTCAAGACTGATACTTACAATAAAAGGAAACAGCCATGAGATTCCACTGCCACTCTGTCTTGCAGCAACAGTTGTTGGACCAGCAAGAGAAGGAATCCAGAAAAAGCCTTCCGTTAAGAGTCCCTTGAAGTTAGAAACAAGCATCAAACAACTTGTCAGCAAAGAGCCTCTTTGCATTTATAGAAACAAATGGGTTTAGTGTGTTTTTTTTCTTCTCGATACCTCATCTGCGACATTTGAAAGGGCTCTATATAGCCCGATCCAGACAGGTATCGTGGCTAGTGTAGGGAGACAACCTAACAGTAAAATTGAAATTATAGGTCAACCACAAGCTGAAATAAATAAATCTCATTTCTTGACCACACAGTTGTCTCAATCAGAAAAATCAAATTGTACCTGCAAATGGATTTATTCCAGCAAGTTTATACAATCTGGCCGTTTCAAGCTGAATTTTTTCCTGCAAAAATACGAACAAATAACAAGATTGGCTACATTCAATCATTCATAGAAAGTAAAAGCTAGAACATTTTGTATATTCATTAGTATCATTCATTCACCACAATGTTGGAACCTATAAGCTACACACTTGTTCCTACTTTCATCCTTCAATATACAAAACTAATGAATGATGCCAACAATGACTTGATTATGAGCGAAACACGAAATAAATCGAAAACAGAGTATCGAAGAATGGTTCACACACCTGATCACCAGCATACCGTTTCTGAATAGCCTTTATTTGAGGCTGCAAAGACTTCATAGACATGGCAGATTCCACCTATAATACCATCATCAATAAACAACCAACCATTACTCAACAAAACTAAAACACCAACAATAATTGCATCTCTCTCGGCTAAAACCAAGCTAAAGAACCAAACAGCAAAAACCTGTTTTTTCGTCAAAGGGAACGTAGCTGCCTTAACAAGCACAGTCAATAGAATGATAGCGAAACCATACGAATAAGGCACGTTCACTGTCGATAACCCATCTTTCAAAACCTGCAAATTTTCCAAAAAATCCTAATCAAAAATTCAATATTTATGTAGCTCATAAATCTCATAAAGGAGATATTTTTTTTATTACAACCTTGAGGATAGTTTCCATGTAATTGGCTATACCAGAGAACCAATCACTGTTCTGGCTTGTCGTTGTCGTATTGTTGGAGACGGATTCGAATGTCTCGGAGGAAGAAACGGCGGCGTCGGCGATCGTGAGGAGGAGATTATCGACATGGTCTTTGATGAAATCGATAGAATCGATTGGGTCAGGGAAGGAACCTGGTCTGAACCCGAATTGAGCAACCAGAGTGCGACGGAGACGCGACGGAGACGGAGAAAGAGACGGCGCGTGGATGCGGCGGAAGCGGAGGGGTTTGCCTGTGGAGAAAGAGGAGAGGAGAAGGTTTGTTGGGTTTAGAGATATCGAAGAAGCCATTTTCTTTTAGCTTACGAGAAAGGTTAGGACTTTTTAGGTTTTGAGAAGAAAGATATCGGTGAGGATTTTTGGATTTTGGATTTTGGCAGTATAAGAAGTGAAGCAAACAAACACACAAACACAAACTATAGGATCTTGAGATACAAACCTAAGTTTAGTCTTTTAGTCTAAGTTTACAATTTCATTTAAAATCAGATTTTTATTAAAACGTGACAGAAAATTTCTTAAACCCCCCAATTTTTGAAAAATTATCTAAATATTAGTCTAATAAGTGACTATTATCAAAATTAGTAAGCGTTCAATACAATAATATTAGCTATACCAATTTTTATAATCCTTCCGTTCCCATTTACGTATAGTTTAAGATTTATGCAAATTGTTTAAAAAATTGTTAATTTTTGTGTGTTTCAATACAAAAAACTTCATTTAATATCTATATAATATTTTTTACAACCAATAGAAAAATTCTAAATAAATAAAACAACAATAAATTTAACTAAAAATCTCACGAATTGAGTCAAAAAACGTATGATGAAAAAAAAACACATAAAAATTTACATATTTCCAATATAAAAAGAAAGGACTTAAGCATAGAGATTGGAGGGTGATAGACAGAAGTGAACATAGCTAAGTACTCTGTGTCTCTGTCTTTGCATGTGTTGTGTGTGTCTGCGTTGGGTTTACTATTGTTTCTCCAATAATGCTTTGATGATTCCCATAATAATGATGTTGGTGGAGTGGCCCTGCCCAAAAAACACATATATCATACACGTTAATTTATTTAAATTATAATGATACTAATGCTAAAATGTCTTTTTGACTAATAGATGTATTTGATTTTTACTAATTTTAAAATGATTGATGATATATAATATACTTTCGGATTCGGGGCGGTTGCGTTTGGGTTTGATGATAAATTTCCAAACGGCCAAACCAGCGGTTACAAGAACAAACGATGGTATTGAAAGACCAAGTGGTAATGCTAAGTTGTTGTTGTTGCTGCTGCTTTTCTCCTCTTCTGACTTCCCTGAAGAAGATTCTTCTACACACACACACACACAACAAACAACTATCACAATTTTGTGGCATTGAAATTGTATTTTTATGAAAATAATGATAGTATAGATTCGTTAAAAACTTGTTTTAGTGGTTTTTATGGTATCATTATCTATTATTAAACCACAAGAGATTATGAAAAAGTAAACATACCGGATTTGCCACTATCACCACCAGTGCTCGGGCTGCTACCACCACCGCCTTTAGTAGGGCTTCCCCCGCCAGTGCTAGGACTACCACCACCACCATTGCTAGGACTACCACCACCACCATTGCTAGGGCTACCACCACCGCCGCCTCCAGTGCTAGGACTACCACCACCACTAGTACTAGTTGAATTAGTCCCGTTTCGACCACTATTACTAATGACATAAAGCTCAAGAGCATTGATGAGTGGGTTCAAATTCGAGTCCGGTGTAGCTTTAAATATTAGATAAGGAAGACTAGTTGTCATAACGGCTCTTAAAACGGTTTGTGTAACTGCCCCAAAAGGTGGCACAATCACATTTGGACCCACTTGCATGTCACCATAAGTAACGCTAAAAGACCGTTTTTGGTCAGGACTAAGACTTAAAGGTTCCGAGAAGTAAAGAGCGATGTAAAATGTTACTCCGGTGAAAGGTAGTTTCACATCATAGAAAGCCATGTCCGTCCGTGACCAAGCGGTACGAAGGACAATCTCGGGTGGTCGATTATCAGCACCCGTTGTGTTGATAGAAGTCGCGGTGCTTGTTAAGGTTCCTAACGATAATGATGTTGCCTCCCATATTCTATCATAAGGATCAAACGGCGACCTGTAAATATATAAAAGATATAAGTCAATCCACTCGTTACCGGTTAACTCTTTAATAAATGTATACATTTACATTTTTTTACCTTACGGAATCTTGCTCTCTACCGTAGGCGGTCCGTTGCTGGAGAATAAAACCTTCCTTAGGACCAAGATCGGTGTACATGGAGTCGTCCAACCTCCGTACTTCAATCGTAGATACAAACGGGTTTTCGCTCAAAAACGTACGGAAAAAACATACACTCGTATTCCCGTTCTCGGGAATAAATATCGCCTCGGATCGCATACCCTTGATCGACGTCACCGTGACGACGGAGTCTCGGTGTTTTCCGTCGTACACGACATCGAATTTGGGAGCATTGTTCTCTTTGTCGTAGTCGCCGTAGTCGAATCTCGTCCTAACCAACACTTTGCCACCTTTATCTACCGGAATGTTGGTGTAACAGTTTGTCTCGCCGGTAGGAAAATACCGGAGAGTGGTTAGAGACTCATCGGTTTCGACCATTGGTTTAAACGTGGACGTTGAACCGGTGGTTACAAAGTCTGCGTCTCCGACCCATGTTCTGTTGTCCGAGTCTACGTGTGAGCTTGATGATCCACAATCTATGTTTATGTCTAAAACCAAAAGACACATCAAACTTAAATTTGGTATAATTTTATATACTAACATATAAATATATAGAGTGTAAATATTTGAGTTAATTAGTAATGTAAATTGAATAACTAACCGGCTGCATTAGAGAGGATTATGATGGAAAAACTAATTAGGAGAAGGCAAATTAAAGAAGCTTTAACCATGTTTGATTCATCCATCACAATATTTGAACCATGTTTTGATTCTCTTTTAAATTGACCTAAAACATACATGTGTGTTGTACGGACAAATACAATAAAGAAAAGAGGAATTCACAAAACTACATCCTTCCATCTATTCTTTTACAAAATTCTATATAATTCAATTTTTTCACATATTTACACATTTTCAAAATTTTGAAAGCTTGATTTACCCTTTAAAAAATTATCAAAATTAATTTTTTTTCGCTAATTAGTGTTTAGGGTATAGTATTAAGGGATATGATTGTGTGGGTAGGGTTTATTTGAATATAATTTTTAGTGTTTAGATGTAGTTTTGTGAAGTTATTTTGAGATGGTGTAGTTTTGTGAAATGTAATTCAAATGGTGTAGTTTTGTAATTCTCCTTAAAGAAAACATAAATTTGAAATCCAACTATAATATTATATAGCAATGACATTTTTATTGGCTTTAATTAAAGTTCCAAATGTATTTTTTATCTTCAAGATTTAATTAAAAACATACACTATGCTTTATTTACACACATATTATCTAGATTTGATATGATCAAAACGTGGATAGGGGTAATGGCACAATAAGGTACATTTTTCTAAATGAAATAGTACGATTTTGGTGTCAAAAAAAAGAAATAGTACGATTACAACAAATTAAATCTAATATAAGAATCCTACTTGTTATAACTAAGTGATTAAGGAATGTTCAAAGTTATTAAGGAATTAATGGTTGGCTTAATTAGAAGACCATTAAAAAAATTTGATTAGTCGTTTGTTGTCGAAGGTATCAATCATACAAAGATGTGGTATCGACTAAACCCAACAACGTTGGGAATTATTTACATTAATACGTTAGACAGCTTTTCCTGATAATATAAAGATAAATAGTTGAAGTATAATAACAACACAAACCTTCCTTCACAATCCAAACCGATCTCATCAAGATCCGACCCGGTTACACCTCTTACGAATATTACATCCAAAGACAACTCAACAAAACACTTAACCCTAAACTATCGTACAATTTGGATGACAAGAGATTGGTACCGTAAGATAAAAGTGTTCTCAAGATTCTTCAAAGATCTCAAACGCCAAAAACTCTTATCCAACGGCTCAAAATGTCTATATGCGTTGGAGCTAGAGTCGGACAAGAAGTAAAAGCCTTGAAACGCGTGGGAGCCAGCCACGGACTCGGTCGGTATCCACCGTTGGTTATCGAAGGAGACTTTCATAAACAGCCTTTCGATGATGAGACTTTCGATTTCGAGTTCTCGAACGTGTTTGATCACGCGCTTTACCTGGACAAGTTCGTTGGTGAGATTGAGAGGTCGTTGAGACCAGGTGGTTTGTGTGTTTTCGCGTTGGTGAGGCTGCTCCGAAGATCGGACGTGGTTTATGTCCGAAACGTTGATGGGTTTGGGTTAGATACAGAGGTTGTCTTTAGAAAGAAGAAGTGATTCATCAAACATATATTACTTGGTTTTGATTATTTTCTCGTTGAAATAATTTACTAATAAACATTGCAAATAAGAGTTACTAAAATAAAGTTAGAATTGTTGTGGACACAAAACTTTTGTCTTAAGTCATTGAACAAAATGTTTAAGACAAACAACTAACAGTAAGAACGTACTGATCAGTCCTAACCGCGACATTCTAGGACTACGAAACTGAAGAACAAGATGAAAAAAAGCTCGAAGATAGTCGAGACATTATTCAGGATAATATATACAACTAATTGGAAGAATAGAGAAAGAAAGAGAAAAAGAGAGCAATGTGTGTGTGTGTTCTGTTTTGTGTAGTTTTCATGTGAGAGATCTAAGAGAAATAAAGTACCTGTCTGTCTTGTTACAAGATGGAAGCTAGGAGCCACATATGCAATAAGAGACTGTATACCATAACACCAAGCCTTGCTTGTGGACGGCTCATTAATACTCTTCCACCCGAGACCCTGCATTGCAATAATCGAAATGCTTTATAAGATGAACAACTTTGGGATAATTTCGATATTAGTGTGAGTGTTAACCATATTCCGTCGACTCTATCTGCTATCATCTTTCCTTGCGTTGGAATAAGACCAGACATGTTGAGAGACTTGAAAACATGTCCTGACATAGAATATATGTGTGTTAAGATGAGTTAACTTAAGAGGCTCATGCAGATACTTTTAAGCAAAAACAGAGTTAAGTATGTAGATGCGTTAGTCCCGACCTTTATCTTCATCTGTTTCGTTTTGGTTCATCAGATGTTCGGACTCTGAATCTATGTTGATTGAAAGATGATCCGTCGATGCCTTCCTCACCATTCTCACTTGCGCCGCTGTAGGCACTGGTGAGATTGATTTTTTCGCCAAGGTTCCCTGAACACAAAAATGCATTAAGTCAAAATTTGGAGAGCAAATCAAAATAGCAGGCTACATTCTATAGTTTGAAGGTCATAGCACAAGATGCTATATTACCTTGTCCTCAATCTCAGATATCTCTGAGGTAGAAGGTGGTCTCGGTGCTTCAAAAATGCTCCTTTCGTGAATGATATCAGGCTGAACTGCTTTGCTTTGAAGTTTATCTTCATATTCTTTGACTTTTAATGATAGCTTATCTACAAGTTTTTCGCTGCCAGTCAACTTTAGGCCAAGTTCTTGGGCTTTTGATTTTGAACTCTCAGACTCTAAGAGAAGGGAAGTTATCTTTTTCTCTAGTGCTTTTAAGACTGTCCATGACTCCGAGAAGCTTGGGTCTACGACAGGATCATTGCCCGCCAACATACACAGCAGTCTTTCCAAGCCAGATAATAGCTCGGACAGTTCAGTCTTTGCCTTCTCTAACTCTATCGCGGGTGTATTATTTGCTTCAGCCGCCTCCTTCAGGTCTTGAATTTCAAAATCCTTTTCTGCTAAGGTAGATTTGAGCTCTTTATGTCCATGTGATAAGAGGTCTATCTGATGCTGCATCTTAGTAACACTATCAACAATCGCGAACAGCTTCTTCACATTGTATGGATTCTCTGGATCCAATTCATCGACATAATCTACTGAAGGCATATCAATACCACTTATCTTGTCGAAAAGGGCACGAATATCAGAAGCTGGAATTAGATTCTCCTTGGCTTCTGCAACTCGAAGAAACAGCACATGACATTTCAGCACAATGGTTAACATGTTAAGAAGACTTAAAGAAATGAGAGACGACAAAAGAAGAAAATTACCTTGCTCTTTAATTGACAATTTATCATGTAATGAAGAAAGTTCCACCTCTTTTTCATGCCATTTCTCCTTCTCGGCTTCAAGAATTTCCAGCTGAAGTTTCAGATCTTGACAAAACGCTTCTGTAGATTCCGCCTTGGCCTCGGAACTTGAAGCCTTAGTTTGGTTTAGATCTCTTTCTAACACAACCTTTTCTAAAGTGACGGATGCTTCATGTAGTTTGTCCTCCATATCTCGGATTATAACAGAGGCTGCATTACTCGTTGTCTCAAAGAGCTTAAGAGTAGTACATGCCTTCTCTGTGGCGGAGGATAATTCTTTAACTCTCTGCGCGCATTCACTTACATAAAGCTCCTGTAGGTGTTCAGTTGATTCAGTTTCACCGCCATTCTCAGTTGCTTGAAACTGAACCAACTCTAGTAGGCCATTTTTCACTTCCAACTGCAGTTCACTAGCAGCCTTGCCACATGCAGACATCAAAGATGACAAATCTTCTTGTAGTTCAGATATAGTATTTTCCTGCTCGCGAACAATATCCTTAGCACTCTTCACCTGCTCTTTCAGGGACTCATTATGACCCATGACATCAGTCACGTCTGCCGTAGCAGCTTTCATGTTTTCCATCAACGTAGCAATGACTGTATCAATGGAAGTTGAGAAACCCTCGAAATTCTTCTCGAGTATTTTGTTTCTCAGCTCGAACCCCTCGGTGACCTTCCTAAGGGATGAAGAAATTTCGTCTTCATCAGCTGTATTTCCTTGACCATTCTCTGTATCCACTGAATCATCAAGACCACTCAACAAGGATTTTGCTACATTCGATTCATCCTGGAAATATAAACACAGTCATCAAGAGAACAGTCTTGTCAAAAATTCGCCAATAGAATATCCATAATGTCGGGTCCATCTAGTCATCTACATAGCTAAATGTGCACATGGTCGATAGATGGATGTACTATTGAAAAATATTTCACATAACGAAAAATTGGAGATATTTATAGGATAAAACGTTTCTGAAACCAATAAACGTGCAAACAGGATTGATATGAAAATTCAACTACTAGAAGAAGGAATGATCTAGTAAGGTTCAAGAAATTGTTACCTCTGTAACGTTGTCCATTTCCCCTGCCAATCCGTTCTCACTAGAGTTTCTAATGATATCTCTAGCAATGACATTCATGTCTTTAAGGCTCCTGAATTTCCTTTCAAGGAATTCATTCACCTTGGAAACTATCCCTCCATCCTTGGCTAGCATATGAAGATTATCGAGATGAGCAATAATCTCAAAAGATTTGCTCTTTGAGTTTCCACTTGATCCAGCTAATTCTTCCATGCAAACATTAAGTTTACTACTGAGAGATGATATCTCGACTTCAGCTTTCCCCATTTCTCCTTGTAAGTCAGAAAGACTATTCTCTGCTTTCATTAAAGCCTCCTCAAGGTATGTTATTGTCAATGAAGCGCCAGCAGTCTTGCTACGCTCGAGTTCTGCCTCATTTTTAAGCTTCTCTAACTCGTTCTTCAAATTTGTAATCACCACTTGGCCATCTTCAATTTGTTTGGACAGCGAATCCGTGTTGCTTTCTGTCTGCAAAAGTGTTTCTTGAAGTGATTTTACCGTGCTCTGTGCTTCTGTTAATTTGTTATTCTGATTTGAAACTTCTTCTTGCACCGCCTTTAGCTCAATCTCTACAGTAACAGTTCTGCTTTGAGCCTCTTCCTTTTCACTGATGATATCGGATATATTTTTTTCAGCCTGCGAGAGTGCAGCTTCAAGTGTATTCCTAGTTGCAAAAGCTTCATCCAGTTCGTTAGCTAGAGAGGAGGCCTCTCCAACTGCTTTCTGCAGCTCAAGTTCAACATTTTCTTTGGCAGCTTGGACTTGCCTATTCTCTTCATCAAGTCGATCAATATTATCCTGTGCAGTAGACAAGGCATCCTCAACAGACTTCAAGGCTATATGGGTTTCTTCTAATTTATTGGCTAATGTACTGGCTTCTTCCTTTACTTTCTCCAGTTCTTCTTGTTCCCCTACTCTAGCCTGCTGCAATTCCTTGAAGTACCCCACAAGTCGGTCAATCTTTTCTGAAGAATCATCAGTTTCTAAATCAACAGGGATAGTCATAGTTTCAACTGATTTCAATACTTTCTGCATCAAGGTGTCATTCAGAGACAAAGATTGCTTGAGTTGATCTCTTTCGTCTTTAATAGCAACAAGTTCAGCCTCTAGCTCTTTTGTGCGTTCTAAGTCTCCCGATAACATGTTTATCTGATTCTTGTAGTTATCAACCGTACCACCTAACTCCTGCAACTCCATCATCAGCTTCTCGATTTCAGAGCTTTTCTCATCCAACTGGGTTTTTAACTTTTCCCTATCTTGGACCAGTCCCTTACCTTTCTTGATAGCCATGGAAAGTTTATCTTTGAGCAAAGCAGATTTCTCTTCTGATCGATCAAGATCTGTTTCCAAAGCAATTTTTTCTTCTTTCACAAAAGCAAGTTCCTGTGATGCGATTTTGAGCTCCTTTGAGAGATTGCCAACCTGCAAACCAACCAACTTTTCCTCTTCAAGCATTTCCTTACAAAGTGACAACTCCTGATCTCTAACATAAAGGAGACATTGAAAGCTTTCAGATAATTCTTCGTTCCCGAAAGATCTGTCACTAGAGTCCCTGATTTTCTTTTCTATCTGGTCGAACGATCTATCAATAAGTAAATCGATAGCTGAAGAAGTATAATTTTCGTCTCCTTCTGCCGTCAATCCAGAGGTTTCCACAAGTTTTCTCACAATTTCCTCTCTCTCTACAGAACTTTGCTCTACAGTTTCCTCCATTTTTTTCAAAGTGAGAGTTAAATCATCTAGTTCCTTTCTAATTTTACTTTTCTCCTCCATTTCTTCTGAAAGAGACGTGCTTAAGCTTTCGATCTGGTTTTGCAGGGCGCTAACTTCATCCTTTGCCTGAAGAAATGATTTTTTAAGCCAAGTTAGGCGAGTTTCAAAGCTGGATTGGGAAATCTCCTCTGGTAAATCAATGGAAAAGTTCAAGTCTTTTATTCTGTTGTATTCTTGGGAATCATTTCTGAGCTCTCTCCTCTCTTCTGAAAGTGACTTCACTTTCTCAAGAATATCAAAAGATTGACTTTCTTCAGGCATGTCTTGCGACAGTATGGTTTCAATACTCTCAATGATAGAGCTCTTTTCCGATACCAGTTCCTGATATGACGCAACCATAGTATCAGATTTTACTAACTCAGCTTTGATGAGTTCAGATTCATCCAATGCTGTTGACATCTCTTGTAATTTCATAAAACACTCTTCAAGTTCTTTTGTTTTCTCAGCCAGAGACTGTTCCAAAACCGTCTTTGTTAGCTCATATGCTTCCAGAGATCCAGACTTATCATGCAACTCAGTATAGCATTTCTCAAGTTCATCCGTCTTTTCAGCTAACGATTGTTCTAGCTGCACCTTCACTAATTCAGAAGTTTCAAGGGCATTCTTCGTCTCTTGTAATTCAGTCAGCCTTTTCTCAAGCTCCGATGTTTTTTCAGATATTTGATGCTTTAGAGCATCCCGATTCTGAACTAACGCCTTCCCCTTTGTTACGGCCATACTGAGTTTTTCTTTCGTGTTACTACACCTTGTCTTTTCTTGCTCAAGCTCTGCCTTCATTTTTTCAAATTCTATTCTTGTTGACTCAATCTTTTCACTATCTCTGCTCACTTGCTCAACCAATTTCCTATTTTCCTCTTCTATATGGCTAAGTCTTTCAAAAAGGGATGTTTCCTTCTGTCTGAGCTCAAGTAACTGGGAACAAGCAACACCGAGAGCTGAACCAAAATCCTCTTGGAAACTAAGATCCAACGCATCACTAGACAAACACTTTCTTAACTGATCAGCGCCGTAGTAAAACTCGCTATACTTTGCGCCTAAAAAGGTAACTCTGTTCTCTAGGTGAGCGAGCTTCTCGGTCACAGAAGAGCCGTACAACAGCTCCTCCTGGCCAAATACATTACTAAGAGAAATCAAAATCCTCTCCGTAGCAGCCTCAAGTTCCTCCAAGCTCCGTCCCTGATCTCCCTGTTCAGGAACAGAAGGCGACGAAGAAATCTCAGAGATCTTTGTGGTGAGACCAGCAATCTCATCGTCCTTTCGACTTATAACCCCGCGAAGCTCCCTGAGTGCATCCTCATGGTGAATCCTCTCTTCCTCGGCGGTTTTTAAAAACTTGGAAAACTTATCTACAACCTCTATAGTCTCCCCATCTTCACCATTCAAATCATTCTCCTTAAACTTGTCCTGCAACACCACAAGTTCCTTCTCCAACTCCTCCTTGTCCTTCTGTATAATCAGAAACACAAAACACACAAATGAACAAAACACAAAACATCTTTCAACACAAATTATAAATACCACATAACATACATTGAATTGGTTTATAAGCTCTCCATTGTCATAACCATCCGTAGTAAAAGCTTCCTTGTTTGGTGTATCAAAATTCAATTCTTCAGGAGCATCAACAAACATATCTTCTTTACTATCAACAAAAGCTGTTCCCTGTAAATAAAAAGAAGAAAAAAAACACTAACATCAATTTCACCATACGAACAAACGAATCTGAGAGAGAGAAAAAACAAAGAAAATAAAAAAAACCACAGAGAACAACAAATCTCACCTGGTCGGTATCAAGCTCTTGCTCGTTTGAATCTTCTTCACCATTCTCGAATCCATCGGCTACGGAATCGACAGGATCCTGCGGGAGATTATCAATCTCGCTCATTGTCTAAACACCGATTCAAAAAATAGATCTAAACCAGAGGATTGTGAGGAGAGATTAGCAACGGAGACGTGGAAGAAGAAGAAGAAGAAGAAGAAGAAGAAGAAGAAAATATGGAGTCGGAGATCCTAGAGAGAAGGGGAGAGAGAGAGAGAAGCGTTGCAGCAAGAACGATGCGGTGCGTTTTAGGTCGTATGATAATTATGTCGTGAGATTGCATTGAAGTGGGTGATGTGTTCCGTCCAATGAGAAACGTTCGCTTCCGTTTAACACAAATTTAGTCGAAGTCAAAACAATATAATGTAATAAAATTTAACCAATGGTAAAATTCACAAAATTATGCAATTTCCGCAATTTCTTCGCTAAACTATACATAATTTAATATTTTTACATATTTACATCTTTTCCAAAATTTAAATCGTTGATTTAGTTGTGACCAAAAAAAAAATGGTTGGTTTAGCGTTTAAAAATTACCAAAAGTACATTTTTTATTTGGTTTCGTTTATTAGAGTTTAAGGTATAGTATTAAAAAGGTAAGATTGTGTGGGTAAGATTTATTTGAGTTTAATTTTGAATGTTTTTGTATAGTTTTGTAAACTGATTTTAAAATAAGGAATTCACAAAACTACACTCTTTCATCCATTCATTTACAAAACTCTACCTAATTCAATTTTTCACATATTTACACATTTTCAAAATTTTATAAATTTGATTTAACTTTTATAAAATTACCAAAATTAAATGTTTTCATTTGAGTTCGCTAATTAGTGTTTAGGGTATATTATTTAGATTTAATTTTGGGAGAATCACAAAACTACACCATTTGAATTACATTTCACAAAACTTCACAATTTCAAAAATACTTGACAAAACTACACCTAAACACTCAAAACTAAATTCAAATAAACCTACCCACACAATCCTACCCCCTTAATACTATACCCTAAACACTAATTAGTGAACTCAAATGACAAAATTTTAATTTTGGTAATTTTTTAAAGGGTAAATCAAGCTTTTAAAATTTTGAAAGGGTGTAGTTTTGTGAAAAAAATAAATTAGGTGTAGTTTTGTGAAGGAGGAGTTGAAAGGGTGTGATTTTGTGAATTTCTCTTTAATTTTTAGTGTTTTTTTGTCAAGCCAATTTTGAGTGTTTAGGTGTAGTTTTGTGAAATAATTTTGAAATGATGTAGTTTTGTGAAATAATTTTGAAATGGTGTAGTTTTGTGAAATGTAATTCAAATAGTTTAGTTTTGTAGTTCTCCTTTTTAAAATAGTGTAATTTTATGAAATGCAATTCAAAAAATAGTTTTGTAATTATCCCAAAAGATTACATAAATATACAAAATATTTAGTTACTTTTCAAGTTTACATAAAAACTTTTGAAAAATATTTATATTATAGAAAAATAAGTAAATTCTAAAACATGTTATATAAGGAGGAATTCACAAAACTACACCATTTCAACCCCTCCTTCACAAAATTACACCTAATTTAATTTTTCACATATTTACACCCTTTCAAAATTTTAAAGTTTCATTTACCTTTTAAAAATTACCAAAATTAAAAAAAAATCATTTGAGTTCGCTATAATTAGTGTTTAGATTATAGTATTAAAGGGATAAGATTGTGTGGGTAGGGTTTATTTGGATTTTATTTTGAGTGTTTAGGTGTAGTTTTGTGAATTTTTTTTTAAATAGTGTAGTTTTGTGAAATGTAATTCAAATGGTGTAGTTTTGTAATTCAGTAGACACAAAATTAAATTATGACTATGAGCCCTAACAAAGTTTTTCTAAACAATGGTAAAATACATTAGTACATTACAAAATATACATGATCTCTTATGACATGTTAGCACTTTGATTACAATGTGTCACTATTGTATCATTTACATGAAAAGTTCTTTACAAGTGTTAAGGTCTTGGCATGTATCGCATTTTGTAACACTTCTACATTTTCAGATTTTGTAAACGTGACATTTATCATTCTTAACACAAACTTCAACCCAAGTTTGCATCCCAAAAAATAATTAACCTTTAAAGCTCAGATTTTTACAACATAGATACTAAGACACAAATGATTTCAGACAGACATGTAAAAGAGATTATGTTAACATGTTTGTGCCGTGAAGAAGAAATCAGACATAAAGAGAGTGGACTATTTTAACAGAGAGAATCTTCTTTCTTCATTAATATTTTCATAAAAAAGTATACATACACATTATATTAAGGTAATACCATTCTCCTTATGCCATATATCGAAAAATGAAAAAACCACCTGAATCTTTATGTACACTTTTGTTTTGAAAAGGTGGTCTAGGATCTTCCATTTTCGCGATTATAAAGAAATCATATCAAGTACTCATTGTAGACTAAGAACACAGCTTCCGGATAATCCTTAGGCAAGCTATTGATGTGTAAGTAGAATCTAAGTAGATCCTCTTTGGTAACAGTCTCTGCATCCACAACATCTTCGTCGCGAGTAAGCACCCAAAGATCCTCCGAGTTTACTCTCTTGATGTTGCCTCGACAGAACGGGCAAGACTCGGACTTTGTGTTCCAGTTCCTGTAACATTTTATACACATCGAGTGGCAACAGTTAGGTAACACCATTTTTGTGCAAGGCTCTAAGCAGATCCCGCATTCGTCTTCTCTTTCCATGTCAATGCTGCTAAAGAATCTGTTGCCTTCTATGTCATACTTCTTCTTGCTGGTTGTTAAGGCTTTTGGATTCGGATACCACAAAGAGTCGTTGTTTAAGTCGGAAAAGTTGTTATGGAGCCTCTCAAGTGAAGGTAGTATAACACCTGCGCTTACACATAGCCCTCTTATATAAGATTCAATGCCAATCTTAAGCACACAATCATTAAACTTACCGTAAAACTCTCTGATTGTAGCTTTTCTTCCGTATCTCGATAGATTCCACTTCCCATCAGCGCGTACCTATACAAACCAAAAGGAAAGGAGGTGATAAACAATCATAGAATCAACCAATTCACACACACACACGAAAGGCGTGTAAAGAGAGCGAGAGAGATATGTATATGGTTAACAACATTACAACAACAAACAACCTTGTAGATGAGTATGTGGAAGAGATCAAAGTAAGTAGGAAGGAGACATGAGAAATCCATCCATTGTAGAAAGAATATCAAGAAAGGAGCTAAATTGCTGCACACAATCTTCATCTGAAGACGAACACCGCTCTTTCCCATCGGTATCTCCCCTGCCCTGTAATCGATTTTTTCCGACATTAATCATGTTACTAAATCAAATATAATCACAATACCAATAACCCCTTTCTTCAAACAAACCAACAATAATCTCAAGACCACACAATACAACCAAAAAAGTTGAGATTTTTGTGGACTATTTCTTCAATAATCTAAAGGTTTTGACTAAGTCACTGAGAATAAAGCTGCTTAATTTCACAATAATCTAATAAACCCAGAAAAATCAGACAGCCAAAACAAGAAATTGAGACAAAACCCATATAGAATCAGATGATATTTGAAGAGAAAACAGAAGAAACTAACAGTCCATTGGCGTGGTCTATGTCAGCTTCGAGAATCTTCAAAGAGTCATCCATGTAAGAAGACTTGCTCAACTGATAATACATATCGTCTCTATGAAGAAGATTATTACAAAAACAAGATCAATACAGAGAAGAGAAACACAAAGTTTTGATCTTTGAAACAGACAAATCTTCTACGAAGTTTGACACAGAGACGTTTGGTTTTCTCCTCGTTTATTACCTCTCTTTTGTTTTTTTTATAAATTTTCACAAAGGAAAGAAAAAGGAAGCGACTTTTCGTTTGATTTTGATATTTTGCGGCAAGAGAAAGAGACAGAGTTCGTGAAAGCCAAGGAAATATATAACAACAAATTAAATACAAAAAAAAAATAAGAATCTTATCTTAAAAAAGGTTTTAATTTTGGTGTTCGGTTTCAGATGATCGATAATAATTAATTTTTTTTTAATGTTTGAAGGGATGATGCGATAATGAGGTGTATTTGTTGTTGTTGTTGATGTGTTAAATGTAGAAATAAATAAATACCTTTTCGTTCTTATCTTTATAAAATTGTATACTTTCTGTTGTTGGCTGGTCTACTTTACCAAATTGTTATTTTTTTAATTATTCAACTTAGTTTTATAAGTATTTTTTTTGATTTTGGTCAATCAATTTTATCAGTATTTAAGTCTTCAATATCTCTGACCTGTCAATTCATAGCCAACGATATTTTCTAGTTCTATATATTATGCATAATTACGTAAGTACCAAAAATTTTGCGTTTATGAAATTATGAGTATAAATATATATATATATATATATATCATATATTTGGACCCGTATATTATAAGGATTTGTATTAAGGTGTTGATTGGTTCTCCCGCAACCATCCGCAAACGCAGCTTTTGCGGGCGATTGCGATTTATCGCGTTTGCAAAAATCACCCAAATCGCTTTATACGCTTTTACATCGTTTCGCACCACTTAAATCGTCATATTTCAAAAGCCTCCTTCTCGCTTTGCGTTTGCATGGGCGATTGCGATTGGTTTAAATAATTTTTTTTTCAATAATATTAAAAAAAAATTAGAAACAGAATTATTTTATCCATAATAATATTACAAATAATAATACTAAAAATGTATCTACAAATAAAAAAAATTTGAATAATTATTTAGGTCTTTTCTTTAGTTTTCATTGTTATTGTTATTATGTTTAATTTATTATAATATAATATATTACCTTTTATATATTTTCGAAAAAAATATATTATATATCATAGTTGTGACGATATATAATATAGTTGTGATGTTTGTAATTTTCAAATAATTTTGATAATTTTTAACAAATATCGAAATTTGTCAACCACTAAAAATATCCCGCAAACGCAAAATCTTTTAACCGTCATACCACCGTACAAACCGCCTAATACCATAATTAACCGCCATCGCCAGCTTCAGCAATCTCCCTCAACCGCAACAGCAACCGCTGCGTTTAAACCAGTCGAGCCCTAACATGATTATTAAATTTTTGTCCAAATTTTGATTAGACAAAACGTATGTTGTTGAGAAAATACTTGTGGAAGCAAAATTAACAAAACTGTTACGGAACTTTTTTAAATAAGCTTGTATATAATAAATTATTGTTTAATTTTTTGAGTAATTCACAAATCTACACCCTTTCAACCCTTTCTTCACAAAACTACTCCTAATTTAATATTTTCACATATTTACACCCTTTCAAAATTTTAAAAGCTTGATTTAACCTTTACAAAATTACCAAAATTAAAATATTTTTATTTGGGTTCGCTAATTAGTGTTTAGAGTATAGTATTAAGAGGTATGATTGTTTGAGTAGAGTTTATTTGAATTTAATTTTGAATGTTTAGGTGTAGTTTTGTGAAATATTTTGAAAATGGTGTAGTTTTGTGAAATGTAATTCAAATGGTGTATTTTCGTGATTCTCCCTTAATTTTTTCAAATAAGTAATGTTTTAGACTACTATTTTTACTTTTTAGACTTGTTATCTTTTTTATTCCGTCCGATGTAACGTTAGGTAACAAAAATTAATTATGTACAGCAAATAATTCAAACAAACAAAACCAAAATTCATCTTAAGTTTGTATAATTCTATATAAAAAACCTAATTACATCATTTGTTTTATCAAAAAAGATTAGTGAATGTCAAAATTATAAGGGATAAATGTCCCACATCGGAAACTCAAAGGGTTATAAACTAATATATAAGGGATATGGGCCTCTCCACTTATCGCCAATTGGTTTTAAGTTGAAGCCCATAATCCTAACAAAAATAATAAAATACATGATCCATAAGTCCACGGACAAATTTAACGAGTCGCCACGGTCAACGTAACAAGAACATTTATTTATTTATATTTTTGGCCACAAAAAAAGAACATTAATTAATTAAATATAATAATGTCATTTTTTCAGAAGTTTGTACGTTTTCTATTGAGTATTGTGATTTGTGGATATAATCCCCAATTAAACAATCAATTCAGATGTAATCTTTTGAACGTGACGTTGATCGTGTTCTGATCAGAGAATACGTAACTTAATCAATCCCTTAATCAAACCCTACGTTTACATATTTTTTCATAAACCATATATAGTTTAAATTCTTTAACAAAAATAATAATATGGTTTTAATTTGAATAATTTCTTGTCGCGTGGACAACAAAATAATAAATTTCTCTCACTAGCAGGAATACTTCCTAGCTTTAAAATTTCAAACGGACATTAGTAAATCCGTATATTTCTTTCTAAAACATGTTTAATAAGAAAAATGTTTATATTATATTGTTCTGGTTGGTTGTTATTGGTCGTATTAATTAATGATCAAATAAGTTCAAAGTAGATTAACAGCCCAACCCATAATTATTAATTAATGTTAGATAATAATAACAATTTGGAAAAAGTTTGTACCTAATTCTTCCATTGACCTGGAAAAGAGAGGGATCTATCGACCAGAAATATACAAAATAAAACCATATATAGGTTATATATATATATATTTTTTTTTAAACATCAAAAATCGGAACATAAGTTAAACCACGTCTTCAATCCAGCTTGGGACATATTCACTCACAACCGCTTGTGCATATGCTAAACGCTGTCATGCTCGTGCTAGCTTATCTGCTTGTACGTTCCTTGCGCGAGGTATGTTCTTTATCCGAAAGTGTGGAAAGTGGTCAGTCAAGGCTTCAAATTCTTCTATCATGGTGGAAAACGCAGCCACTCGTGGGAGATCGCAGAATTGTCACCAAAGTTATGCTCGTCCGTTTCAAATATCCGACAACAAATGTTTTGCGCCTTAATGACCTCCATTGCCCAGAGCAGAGCATTAAACTCTGCGTGTAGAGGGGTTAGACTCCGTCTACACCCCCTTACACCCACTAATTGATTCGACCCATCCTCATTTAAACAAATTCATCCCGACCCTTCGAGTACATCTGTACTCTTCCACGAACCATCCACTCTGCATAACTTACCGTCCTCCGTATCATGTGTGGCATCGTGGCGTTGTAACTTCTAATGACTAGGTCGCCTTCGTCACTCTTTTGTGCTTCAATCCATGCCTTGGATTCCTTGATTGCCTGGTCCGCTATATCCGGCGGATCCACGTCCACATCTTCAAACACCTTACGGTTCCTTGCTTTCCATAAATACCACAATATCCAGGGGTAGCAGTCTGCCCCAGGTTGTTGCCCCTCCCTATCGTGAATTCTTAACAACAAGTAATCCATATTGGTGTAGATTCCTCCTTGTGGAAATTCTTGCGTGATGCTAACTGGTGACACTCCCCATGTAAACAATGAGTAAGGACACTCGAAAAACATATGATTCATCGTTTCTACCTCTTCTTCGCATCGCGGGCACATTGCCTCACAGTTTATGCCTCTCGAGTTGAGTCTTTCTCTCACGCTCAGGATCCCGGACACAATTTGCCATAAATCGCATAGGTTATATATAAATCGCATAAAATGTTAATAAAAACGACCCAAATAAATTGAACTAAAAGAAAAAAGTCAAATGTTTTAGGGTAAAGTTGTTGAGGGACCATTGACCCCAATCCCTAACTAATTAAATGATAATGCTGGGATTCGATTAGGATAGTTATAAAACTATCTCCAACCACACTTTTATTCTATGTATTTATATCATTAACTTTAATATTAATTAGTGGAAGATTTTTTTTTTATGTGTGGCTATGAGTTAACAAGTTTCTCATGATTTTCACTTAAGATCTTTACTTTTATCTGTTAAAAAGTATTTTAAACTCTAGAATCCTTTTAAAATAACTATGTAAAACGCCCTGAAATATATCCTATAATCAGAGACACTACATCTATATCATTAAAAGAGAAGAAAAAACGTCTATGTGTCGCGACCAGAGAGATTTGAAATTTTTTCTATTTTTTGCATTTATGCCATTATATTTTAACCTCAATTAAAATTTTGCATATATTTTACTTTTTTGCGTTTATGCCCTTATATTTTGCCTCAATAAAATTTTTGTCTCAATTTATTTCTGACTTTTTTTATATACTCTGATTTCCGATTTTTTTACATTTTTTATATATTGCGATTAATATATTTTTGATTATTTCTTTTTTAATGACCGATTTTACTTTACGATTTCACATTTTGAATAACCAAAATAAAAAAAACTTTAGCCCAATTACTAATATTCTAGAATTATTACTCTTTTTGACATTCTTTATTATTTTAGACGATTATTATAATTTATAAATAATAACAATTATTCAATTTTTAATTCAAATTTTATTATTTAGATACATTTTTCTACTTTAATAATACTAATTATTTATTTAAGTTATTTGAAAACTAACCCACTTTTTAAAAATTTATAACATAACTTTTTCGCATCGAAATTACAAAAATATATGAAATGTACAAAACAATAGTTGTTTGAATTTAATAATATTGTTATTATGTAATTATGAAATATATTACGTTTTATTTTATACGAAGATAAAAAAATATTTTATAAAATAAGACATGTTATAACGTTCAAGTTTTTCTAATTATTTTCAGAAAATTTCAACCAATATCATAATATTTAATACTTTTTTAATCATTTCCTTGTGCTACTGGTACATATATATGTATGAATATATTGATATATATATATAACTTTTGGATAATTTGTCGTAAACAAATAGTTATTATATATATATATATATATATATATATCTATAATATAATTTGTCGTAAACAAATAGTTATTATATATATATATATATATATATATATATATATATATATATATCTATAATAAATTATGTTCGTTATACAATATTCATTTTGTTTCTATGATTATTTAATTAAGTAACTAATTGTTAAATATTTGATTATTTAATTATGTGGCGTGGGGTCATTCACCTAGTTATAATTAAGTAACTAATTGTTAAAGATATAACCAATATACTTTTATACACTAATCTTGTATTTTCAAAGTTAAAAGAGGAATCTACACTACACATGACATATGCATACTAATATATATTCGCTAATACATGATTTATTATCTTTTAGTCTTAACAAAACGACCCAAATAAATTGAACTAAAAGAAAAAAGTCAAATGTTTTAGGGTAAAGTTGTTGAGGGACCATTGACCCCAATTCCTAACTAATTAAACTAGGAAAGAACCCGCGCGTTGCGCGGAATATTCGTTATTTATTATAGTAATTTTAAATAATTTTACATTGAATTTACGGGTGTTTTGGTTTGTTTTATGAAGTTTTTTATTTTTGTAATAGATATATGGTTTACCTTTAGATATTTTCCATCTATTTTATATTTTACTAAACTAATGAAAATGATTTTGTTTACGAACAACTTATGTTTGAATGTTTTAGTTTATTCTCAAACGTATGTTGTTTTAACTCGTCAATTAATTTGGATCATATTTTGTTTTGTATTCTCTATAACGTTATTGAATTATTTGTATATGTATTTGTTTGTTTTGTATGAGGTTTTGTTTTCTCCGTAAATATTTTAAGTTTATTTCATATATTTATTTGCTACAAACATTTAGATTTAGAAAGTATGTATATATGGAGTTTTTTCATCCCAAATTATAGTTATTTAAACTTTTATAAATTTATATTTATTTTATTTTTAAACTGTTATCTCTCTCACCCATTTTTTAAATGTTTTAGGTCTTTGGATTTGTTCCATTTTATTTGATTTTCACAAATTTCTATGCGTATTTTTTATTTATTAACTATAGTATGACCACTAATATTATGTAGTCTTAATTTTTAATTGTTTTGAATAAATGTTAAACATCATTTATAACTTTTAAATTTTGTGCTTTTAGATAGAAAATTTTAGATAATGGGACATATCTAATATATTTCAAAAAAATTAGTATAAGAGATAAAAAGTTTTATATATTTTCATTTTAGAAAGCTGATATACATCTTTTTTATTAGTGTTAAATATTATATTGAATGTTTTTTATTTTAGTTTTATTAATATTGAATGAGTTTTATAAATATTGAATGAGTTTTATTAAATGATTTTTTAATTGAATTATTTTAATTATTTATGTTGATGATGTTGATGCTTTGGATTGAGAGAGTATTGTGCTATTATATAATAGATGATAATGCTGGGATTCGATTAGGATAGTTAGACCATGTCCAACAGAGAAACCCTCAAAATTTCTTAACTATTCATTGGGACCCATGAACAGTTAGTTTAAAATAAAACAAAAATAAAATAATTAAAAACGCATCAATCATAGTTCGCCACGTATCCAAAGGGCCCACTAAATAGTTAAGATCCGGGATCTTAAATAGGAAATATAAGATCCATATCTTAACTATTTAACGGGTCCCACCTGCTAAGATCTCTTTAAGAAACACCAATGCACATGCTCTTGTAAAACTATCTCCAACCACACTTTTATTCTATGTATTTATCATTAACTTTAATATTAACTAGTGGAAGATTTTTTTTTTATGTGTGGCCACTACAAATATATATCTGAGTAATTTGGTGAGTTAACAAGTTTCTCATGATTTTCACTTAAGATCTTTACTTTTATCTGTTAAAAAGTATTTAAACTCTAGAATCCTTTTAAAATAACTATGTAAAACGCCCTGAAATATATCCTATAATGAGAGACACTACATTATAATTGACTAATTAATTGTTAAAGATATAACCAATATACTTTTATACACTAATCTTGTATTTTCAAAGTTAAAAAGAGGAATCTACACTACACATATGCATACTAATATATATTCGCTAATACATGATTTATTATCTTTTAGTCTTAACAAAAGATTTTGGGTATATCTGTTAATGAGATTAAAACGGATTACATAACCGTTTGATTCTTTCATATAAGCCAATATATAAAGCTATATCTGATATATAACTTATATACCTAAATTATTTATTTACTGACTAAAACTATACACCAATATAATCCATGCAAATTCATATCTTATTAATAAAGATATTTTACTAAAAATATATATTTTTCATCAACATAATGTTGTGTCCTTTTAAAAAGCGAAACACTCGCTGGATCAGGTGATCTGAATATGAATATTTCGTCTTTATCCAAATAAAAGAAAAAAATCATGAAAGATTCATCCAAACTATGCAAATTACAGAAAAACCATCACATAGTTAAACGAACAAGTAGAGTAACCGAGGGTATAATTGTCATTAGACACGTACAAAAAAAAAGCGAGTTATGCATGAAACGGTTTATTCAGATAATATAGCCTTATACCACGGGAGAAAAAGACCACATCTAATGTATTATAATTTATTGTAACCAACTAATAACTAACTTGAATCTCAAAAATCTATTTATTACCCCAATTAAAACGTATCGCGCGTTGAATAAAAACGTAAAAAAATATATCGAGAGAATCTCGAATCTCAAATCTCAACACACTCTTAAATTATAATAACCTCTCTCTTTTTTCACATTAATCTCCAAAGAAAAATCACTTCTCAATATTTTTCATCTCCTCTCTCTCTCAATCTCTATCAAATAATAAACAAAAACAACACTATATATATATGGCTAGTAATGAGATGTCGGCTAGTGAGGTAGCGGCGGCTAAGCAGAAGAAGGTGGACGATTGGTTACCGGTAACATCGTCAAGAAACGCAAAGTGGTGGTACTCTGCTTTTCACAATGTCACGGCCATGGTCGGTGCCGGTGTTCTTAGCTTGCCTTACGCCATGTCTAATCTCGGATGGTACCTATCATTTTTATTTGTTTAATCACTATGTTATTAGAGATTTATGGGGCTATAAACTTTTTATTTTTAGTTTTAGGGCTACTTTTTATGTATAATCTTGTTACGATTTTGTGGAGCTAGAATTTTCTCTTTTAGGGGTCACGTAATTTTTTTTTTTTTTTGATATATATAAGATCATGGTATAACAAATACATGAAATAGTGGGAGCTTTTGAAATTTTTAAACAAATATTTTGACGGAGTCAAATACTTATATATATTTCCAAATTTACCTTAAACTAAAAATATATGAAGGAATAATTTTTTTATGGGTCATATCAGAGCCATTCCTAGTGTTTTATATGCCATAGGCGATTATAAAATTTGATATATAAAAAATTAATTAATTATAAAATAATTTGTAAAAGATTTAATTAATAACACATTTTACATATACACAAAATATATTATGTTTTTTTCAGTAATGAAATGTTTGAAATTAAAACAAAAATATGAATAAACAAAATATGAAAAGTTTCAATATATATAAAATCTAACTTCTAAAGTAAAAAATAAAGAAAAAGTATATTTTATAGCATTAGAAATACAAATTACAATACAAATAACTTATGTATAAATTTGACCATTCAAGATCTGATTTTTGAAAAAATAGTCCCTAGGCCAATATTTCCAAAATCATTAACATAGTCACGCCCTTGGTCATATGACCATACATGTATACTAAAAAAAATTAGGGGCCAAAACAAATGTTTCTTTCGGTTATCCATATTAATTAGGGTATTTTAAAAAAAATGTTAGGGCACATTTATAAATATGTATTTTAAAATTGTTGTTTAATTAATTATAGGGGACCAGGAGTAACATTAATGATACTGTCATGGGTCATTACACTATACACATTATGGCAAATGGTGGAGATGCACGAGATTGTCCCCGGTAAGAGGCTCGATAGGTATCACGAGCTAGGTCAACACGCTTTCGGCGAAAAGCTTGGCTTATGGATCATCGTGCCGCAACAGCTAATTGTTGAGGTCGGTGTAGACATTGTTTATATGGTCACTGGTGGAAAATCTCTACAGAAAGTGCATGAGCTCTTATGCTCTGATTGTAAAGACATCAGAACTACTTATTGGATCATGATCTTTGCTTCGGTGCATTTCGTTATCTCTCATTTACCGAATTTCAACTCCATATCCATCATCTCACTCGCGGCCGCGGTTATGTCCTTAACGTAAGATTCTTTAACCACACACATATTAATTGGTCTTTTTTATATAGCATGAACAAATATTAGCATTAATCGCGTAAGATGTAGAAAATCAGGTTTTATTGCCATATATTGTTGTTTTAGTAACTTTTAATAAAACTTAGTCTAGGGTTTTGAATGGTTCATATTTTGTATAGGATAGTTCGTTTTTTCACCATTTACATTGGACTATAATATGTGTCTACAAGAACGCTATTAATTGTTTTGTGATGTATCTACAGATACTCGACAATTGCTTGGGCTGCATCGGTGCACAAAGGTGTTCACCCCGACGTAGACTACTCGCCTAGAGCCTCGACAACTTCTGGTAACGTTTTCAACTTCTTGAACGCGATGGGAGACGTGGCTTTCGCCTACGCGGGTCACAACGTCGTTTTGGAGATTCAAGCCACAATCCCTTCGACACCGGAGATGCCATCCAAGGTTCCAATGTGGAGAGGAGTAGTTGTAGCTTACATCGTAGTCGCTATTTGCTACTTCCCCGTAGCGTTCCTCGGGTATTGGATATTTGGAAACGCCGTTGACGACAACATTCTCATCACTTTGGAGAAGCCCGTGTGGCTTATCGCCATGGCTAACTTGTTTGTGGTAATTCATGTCATTGGAAGCTATCAGGTACTTACCACATTCTACATTTTTTTTTTATTACTAATTGAATTTTAGAATATCCCTTCAAACAAACCATAACTCCTTATATAAACCTTATAAAAAGCTAATAACAAACACTTATTTTCAAATAAATTTGTGGATTTAGATATTTGCAATGCCGGTATTCGATATGCTCGAAACCGTATTGGTTAAGAAGATGAAGTTTGATCCTTGTTTCAAGCTACGGTTTATCACTCGAAGCATTTATGTTGGTAAGTCACTCGACTCCTTGTTTTATACAATGTAACTTTCTTTTCTTACTCTATACATTACTTGTGATTTTCCTTTATCAATATTGGAACCTTGCAGCTTTCACAATGCTTATCGCGATATGTGTCCCGTTTTTTGGTGGACTACTCGGATTCTTTGGAGGATTCGCTTTCGCCCCGACAACTTACTACGTATAGTACAAACTAATTTAAATATTTTTCTTTAGAAAGTCAAGTTTTGTGATATGTTAATTAAACACACATATTATTATTTTGGCATTGCAGCTTCCTTGCATTATATGGCTTATTCTCAAGAAACCAAAGAGATTTAGTCTATCTTGGACTATTAATTGGGTATGTTCCTTTTACTAATTATCCATTGCTCTTTTCAGTTTTTTATTGTGTGCACACTAACAACTTTTTTTATTACTTTGTTGTGTTTTGTAGTTTTGCATAATAGTAGGAGTTGTTTTGACGATCCTAGCCCCTATTGGTGGTCTCAGAACAATCATTGTCAATGCCAAGACCTACAAGTTCTTCTCTTGAAATTAAATCTATATGGTTTGTATCACACAAATACAATACTATAGGTTAAGAAAATAAATCACGGCCTGTCTGATTTTCTATAACTGCCCGTTTGATTAATTCTTTTATGTTTCTTTTAGTATAGTTAAGATCGTAACTTTTGTTATTTCTGTTTCTTTTCTTTAGTTGAACTTTTTATTCAAATGACTTTATGCAAGAAAGTACGAGACTTTGATTATGCAATGGTATTTTGCCATCTAAAACTTACAACTTAATTTTACACCCTTATTTAATCTACCATCTAAATTTTACAACAATTAGTTTACACTTTCGGTTTGTATATAAAAGGTTAGTTGGATTTCAAATGTGATTAGCGAAACGATTTATTACAAACTTTGCGATTATGCGAACACATTCGTACGACAAACATATGAAGCTTTGTAGGAGCTTACTTCCATCAATTCTATTATCTAATTAACTTTATTTTTTTGCTACAAAGCTCTTTGATTCATATTATGAAAACGTAGTAACATGCAGTGAGTTTTGAGACGTCTCTTTCAAACATAAACCGGAAAATAGAAATCTGACTCATGTTTGCCTGTTTTTACCGAATCGTTTAAACAAAAAGCTGAATCTTACGGAATGAACTAGATGGCGATACCTCCATCGATGGTGAACGCCTGCAAAAACCAATGATTTCACACATGGTTAGGTTAGGTCGGTAACGCAATCAGAAACCAATGTTAACAATAGAACTTTCATTTGATAGGAAAATGAGTTATAACCTGTCCAGTGATGTAGCCAGCTGCAGGATTGAGAGCCAAGAATTCTACCAAGCCAGCTACATCTTCAGGTTTCCCATATCGTCCTGAAAATCAAACCAGTTTGCTTTTTTTCAGATACACCGTAACCCACGTAAATTACCCGTGCCAAAATGTAAAAGATAAATCTCTTTATCACCTAATGGGATGGTTCCCAAGATTTTCTTTTCCATGTCTTCTCCAAGTTTGGCAGTCATGTCAGATGCAATGAATCCGGGGCAAACCACATTGACCTGGAAGAACAGCAAATGGTCAACAGGTTGAGATTTAATATCTGGTCCAAGGAATGACGAGGGAGATAGGGTCGTCGCATACATTTATGTTCCTGCTCGCACCTTCCCTTGCAGCAGTCTTGGAAAACCCGATAACTCCAGCTTTAGCAGCAGCGTAGTTTGCTTGCCCGATATTACCAATGAGACCAACAACTGAAGCTATATTGATGATTCTTCCCTGCAAGACCGTATGCAAAATTATGATCGTCTTTGTTTCACTTTTTAATCTTATAGACATAGAGGAGCTCAAATAAAAACCACTTTAGCGGCTAATATATCAGTCCTTGTTATGAAGCATGGAAGGTGTAATACATCATAAAACAATGACAAATGTGGGAGAATGTAGAAGGTGAAACGGCGTATGAGAAGTGATAACACATAGAGACAATAGCAAGGAAAATATAGAAGGTGAAGGAGATGTAATACCTTTCTCTTCTTCATCATGATCTTTACTGCTGCCTAGAAAGAGTAAATGAGTTTCAGTCCCAGAGATTCTGAGTATCAAAATTTCAGCAAATACTGCAGAAACACAAACCTGGGTACAGAGAAACACTCCAGTGAGATTCAAATCAATCACTTCATCCCATTGAGATTTCTTCATTCGTATCAACAAGGTATCCCGAGTAATTCCTGAAATTACGTAGCCATGTCAGTAAGGTACTAAGTAAAAAACAAAAGGGAACCAATGTTTCCATATACCTGCATTGTTAACCACGACATCGATGGTTCCCCATTTATCAACAGCCTACAGGAAAACAATACAAAAGGAAAATGGTAAGATGTGAGATAATTACAAGATAGTGAAAAGTTGATCACGTACTGTTTTCATCATCGCGTCCACATCAGCCTCTTTCGAGACATCACCTCCAAAAGTAATAGCCTGACCACCATATGCTTCAATCTACAGTTCCATAAAGAATACATGTCAGAAAGCAAAAATGACAAACACAATTTGAGGAGCATGTGGCAACAAAACTCATACTAAGATGAAACAGCTCAAAAGGCGCCACATTTCTTTATGTAACACTAACATAATCCCCTAAAAAATTATTGGTCTAAAGCGTTCCGAAACAGAAAACAAAGGAAATCCCTGCAGAACTGAAGCAGCAAAGAACGATAAGGAGGTTAAAACTACACTATAAATTCATGGGAATAAAATCACCTGTTTAGAAACTTCTTCAGCCTCCTTTGATGACCTAGCATAATTCACCAAAACCTGAAGCAGAACACACAATGTTAGCTTCCATATCACCATTAACCCAAGGGATGCTGCATCACAAAACTAGACAGAAAACTCGAAAATCGACAACACCATGACGCCATAAGAAACTGTAAGCAGCCCTGAAGCTAACACATTCATAACTCTTAAAAACTCAAAGACTAGTGTGGTGCAAGAAGTAATAACAGATCAAAATCTAACAACTATGACTTCAGAAAAAAGAAAACACCAAAAATCCAACATGAAGGAGATGTGTTTTAGCCACTACACTAACCTTACATCCTGCTTTCCCCAAAGCAAGAGCAATTGCTTTACCAATCCCTCTAGAGGCACCAGTCACAACCACCACCGGAGATTCAACTTTCGGAGCAGCTTCACCTATCGATTGCTCAACAGCCGTCGCTTGAGCTTTCACAACTGCGAATTTCAAACAAACACGACGATACTAATCTAATGACAAGAAGAGAGCAATGAAAAAATCTAAGGAAGAGAGACGACGACGACGAAGAAGAAGAAGATGAATTGTATACCAGATGTTGAAAACGGATTTCGCGATCCACATCGGAGCATAGCGAGACGAGGCAAAACGGATTGAATCGTCGGAGTCCATTGGCAGAGATGTGAGATCTCACGGTAACGGAGGTTACCGGCGGATTTCAAGGAGATGAGTCTGGGTCCTGCGACGGTGGTGGCCATCGGTGACGGAGGTTGTTTAACGGTGAGAGTGGGAGATTGAGAAGAAAAAAAAGGCAGGCTCGTAATTGCGAACCTCGTAAAGATCGACTCAGTGGAGAGAAGAGAAGGGCGTATGGTATTTAATAAGTTCAATTTTTTTAGTATATAGTTTTGCGAAAATAAAATTGAGAAAAACGATACAACCGAGGGAGGATGTGTAGTTTAATGTTAGGTGGAACAGTTGTGATTAGTGAAGATTCTAGAGTTAAAGAGGGGATTAAGAGTGTTAACCAAGCGGTTCATGTACGAATCTCTCTTATAGAATAACGAGAAATTCCTCAAAATATCATAAAAAATGTTTTTTTGTAAAAAAAAAACATTACAAATTTTTTTCCCTCAAATATCATTGAAATATTTTTTTTTTTGACAAAAAAACCATAAACATAAAAATCTAATTTTAACATTTTAAAACTTAATTTTTTCATTTGGATTCGCTATATACTGTTTATGGTATAATATTGAATGGGTAGAGTTTAGTTTTGAGAGTTTCATGTTAATTTTGAAGGTTTTAACTTAGTTTTAAGTTTATGATATTTTTGTCCAAAAAATTTTTTTAAAGGTATTTAAGTTTAGTTTTGTAATTCTACGTTCACTATAAGTACACTTCGTGTATAAAATGTAGACGATTAGTAAACTTTGGCAACTAAACTAATGTATTGACTATTGAGCAAATGAGCACATTCTAGAAAGTTTTACTTTTAACATAAGCAGAATTACAAAACTATACCATTTGAATTACATTTCACAAAAGTACACCATTTCAAAATTACTTCACAAAACTACACCTAAACATTCAAAATTAAATCCAAATAAACTTTACTCACATAATTTTACCCATTAGTACTATATCCTAAACACTAATAAGCGAACCAAAATAAAAAAAATTAATTTTTGGAATTTTTTGAAAGGGTAAATCAAGTTTTTAAAATTTTGAAAAGATGTAAATATGAGAAAAATTTGAATTAGGTAGAGTTTTGTAAAGGAAGGGATGAAATTGTGTAGTTTTGTGAATTCCTCTAAAAGTTAAAATATATTTAAAACATCACAATACAAATATTTCATTCATTTATGAAAATAATAATTTTTAAGTAAATATTAACAAAACAATTTTTTTATCAAAATATTACGGCTAAAATAAATAATTTGTTTTTCATATTTTGTTTAAAATATTCAAATTTGTATATAATTATTATTTGAGGAATTCACAAAACTACACCCTTTCATCGTTTCCTTTACAAAACTCTACCTATTCAATTTTTCACATATTTACACTTTTTCAAAATTTTAAAAACTTGATTTACCCTTTAAAACATTACCAAAATTAAAAAAATTTCATTTGTGTTCGCTAATTAATGTTTAAGGTATAATATTAAGAGGTTATAATTGTGTAAGTAGGGTTTATTTGAATTTAATTTTGATTGTTTAAATGTATTTTTGTGAAATACTTTTGAAATAATTAGTTTTGTGAAACGTAATTCAAAAGTGTAATTTTGTAATTCTCATTTATTATTTTTAATTTGAAGAAGATGATTGGAACGCAACTAGGGAGCGTTTGAACAAAAAATAATAATATTGTAGAAAAATAAAACTGAAACGGAATCAGTATATGCGACCCTGTGTTATTATTGTCGTTTAATCTTCTTTTCTTCTCCTCCTTCTTCCTCTATAAGCTGATTCGATCCATATAAAGCCATCGCGCGCGATTCAAAGCCTTGAAGAGATTATCCACCAATGGAAGAATCTACGGCAACGTCGTCTCCGTCATCGACTCATTACTTCTCCGTTTTCTCGAATTATCCTCTCATCTCCGCCGTCACGGCTTTCTCTATCGCTCAATTCATCAAACTCTTCACCTCCTGGTACGCTTCTCTCTCTCTCTCTCTCCACGAATGTTGTAGAAGATTCATCACTAGCTTAGGGAGATTTTGATCAATACATAGATCTTTAGAAACTCTACATAAGAACGTAATCGCGTTGGATTGTTTTAGGTATAGAGAAAGGAGATGGGATCTGAAACAGCTTGTTGGTTCTGGAGGTATGCCTTCTTCACATTCATCGACCGTTACGGCTCTCGCTGTGGCTATTGGTTTACAAGAAGGATTTGGTGGATCACATTTTGCAATTGCTTTGATCTTGGCTTCTGTTGTGAGTAGTTTGTTCATCTTTAGCCACTTTCTCTTTGGTTTATGTGTTGAGTGATTTGGGGATTGGGTTTTGGTAGGTTATGTATGATGCTACTGGTGTAAGATTGCACGCAGGTCGCCAAGCCGAGGTTTTGATTATTGCCCTGCAAGTTTTCTTTTGCTAGACTTGAATGCTTTCTTTTGTTTGTTTGAAAGAGCCATTGTTGCTTCTTGTCTCAGGTTCTCAATCAGATTGTATACGAACTTCCTGCAGAACATCCGCTCGCTGAAAGCAAACCGTTGCGTGAACTTCTCGGTCATACCCATCCCCAGGTATGTAATGCCCCCCTTGATTGATCACAGAAGACACACAAATTTCACATTGCTGAACATCTTCATATAGAACCAAACATGATTTACGAATCCGGAAAATTCACTTTCACATAGGATAAGCAATAGTTGAGATTCTTATAGCTGTGTGTGACAGAGTTGGGGCCTTTTGATGGAACTGTAGAACTTACTCTAGTTTGTTTTTACTTTGATTGATATGTGAACACTACTCTTTGATTTGTCATTGTACTTGTGGTATGAATCGGTTTCTTGGTTTTCTATTTGCTGAGATAAGGTAGTTGCTGGTGGGATGCTTGGAAGTGTCATAGCAGTAACTGGATACTTGTTTACAAGGATTGCTACTAGCTAACGTGAAGTAACAAAGCATAGACACAACTCCTCCTGCTTCATTGCCTATTCAACCCCACATGACATAACCGAAACTGATTTACAGTCAAAACCGAGTTTGATTCTTTCACTATTTCATTCTTATTTAAGTTTTTGCTCTTGCTCTATTCTACATTCTTATGTAAAGAAAATCTTGAAACACCATGATTTTATTTGGAAATAAATAGTATAAAAATGAATTTTTGGTTTGTTCATTGTTTACCAAGTATAATGGAGAAGACATCTCTCATGTGCAGAGTAGAATCTAAAGCAACACCAGATTTGTCACACCAAGCAATGTGTTGGTCAGGACGGACCAAAATGGATCCTGTCTTTGACATTTTACAAATACTCCACCAAGAAGCTTCTTCACCTCTTTGTGTCTTAACTTCTACAACATCGACATAGTTTTCACATGGAGCTAATGCTGATTTGCTCTCCCTTACAATACAATCGTCGTGACTACTACCAGGCCAGACCACGCATACCTTTACATTAGCATTAAACTCTTTTGCCGCTTTGATTGTAGCACGAGCTAGCTTATATGAGTCTTGCAACGGCGGTATTATAAGTAGAAACTCCACTTTCTCTGTCGAAACAAGATCCAGTGTAGAAACAACAGCCTCTCTTGTGGAACCTGACAGTATTTTCACATACATGTGAGGCAGTCTTGAACCTGGTTCAGCACGTGGAACATAGTCACGTCTACGACCACTCGGTAATTCATGATCATTATATCCAGACACCTTGTCCGGAACAACGGCTCCCTCTAGATACCTAATACCAGAGACACAATGGTTCAAATATTAAGATTCACACTCTCCATGTCACAAAGCTTCTGATATTATTGGTTCCAAAGGTGATGATGGTACCTGAAACCAAGATCCTCTGCAGGAAACTGTAGTTGAAGGCTTTTTCCTTCTTCGAAGATACGCTTTAGTCTGTTAAGTCTCTGATATCCCAACGGATTGCTCTCGTTCAACAGAGATTCTGAGAGTTGTGCACGACCTAGGGCAAAGACGTTGTCCAAGATTGTCTTTTGCAGACTCGTTGGAAGGATGGAACCGACTGTTTTGTTTATAAACCTATGGACTGCAACACCATAGACGAGATGATATTGCTGTAAAACCGATCACGGAACGGTGAGAAGTTAGTTTTAATTTTTTACCCGAGTTAGCAACTATTGGGTCAAGGCCAAGCGCTGAAGGAACCGACATAGCTGCTTTGAAGTTCTGAATACTGAGTGAAGTATTGAAAAGGGCAATCTAACAGTAACATTAAGATACGTGCAAGTGAATCAACTTAAGAAGAAAAGATGGCAAGAAAAAGAAAAGATGAATACAATACCGGTCTACGTTCTGTTTCATAGGTATCAAGAATCGAAGGTTTCGCAGAGCCTTGAACAAGCGCTGCTATTTTCCATGCAAGATTATGAGCATCTTGAATTCCAGTGTTCATTCCTTTAAAAACAAATCATGTAACTTGCTATCAGAATATCTCTCAGAGACTGCTCACTACTGTCAAAGAAACAACACACTGTTCACATTTTAGAAAAGTCGGAACACTTACCGAAACCACCTGCAGGAGGGAACCGGTGAGCAGCATCACCAGCAAGTATCACTCTGTTATCACAGCAAGTGAATTTCTCGGCGACTTCAGCATGCATGACCCATGGCTTAATATCAGCTACATCCAAGTCTGAAAGCTCATATCCCACCAAATTGGATATCATCATCTTGCACATCTACAAGAAAATACTCGGCTCACATGACAAACAACATCGCTGAGTTTCACAAGAATCCAGTAAAATACCTCGGGACTGAAATCAGATAGACTCTGTTGAGGTGGATAGTATGGTATCTGCAAACAAAAAGAAAATGATTACGCGCCAAACTCCAATATATAACACTAAATTAAGAAGATATATTGAAGAGTAAGGTATCCAAGCACTTATTGGTCGCGGCTATATCTACCTGCAAGACAAATTCTCCTTGTAGAAGATCATGGGCAACAAGAACTCCTATACCTTCAGTGTTGAAAATGAAAAATAACATCCCTGGTCTGTTATTGATCAAGTATTCGCCAAGCTCTCTGCTCATGAAATGTACGCTAACAAGCTTTTGTAGCTCTCTCTCCCCTCGCATTTCTATTTTTGCAAAGCTTCTTACAGCACTCCCGGCACCATCAGCGCCAACAAGTAAACTACATTGAATGTCTCTTTTCGTATACTTGCCTACTTTGAGAAAAGAAACAGTCGCGGTTACACTTTCCTTGGTAGCATCAATGGCCACACACTCATGACCTATAAGAACTTGCCTAGCCACAACAGGGTCAAGCTCAAGACCATCTGACTCCTCTTTGGAGCTACGAACATTAAAGCCGAGGTTGACCAGCCGCTTAAGCATTAAACTTGTTAACTTGTACTGTGAGAAGTGAGCAACGGAAGCCGGACTAACAACTTTCTCAAAATCTGTTTATAACACCACAAGCAAGCAACATTCTATCAAAGCTCTGCTAAGCCGTAGTTCTCATCGAGAAGAAGACACATACCTTGAGGCTGCATGTGATCCACTGTGCCGAGAGTTGAACCAGAGAGGGAAGTACAATATATAAACTTTCTCCAGAGATCAACAGGAGGCTGTGACTTCTCAATCTCCTCAGCTAATCCATCCAATTCACGGAAAATCTACGCATAAAAATTACGAAAAAACTGAGAAATTCAGGTTCAAAATATGGACCATTGAAACCAAAAGTTAGCAACATGGAGCAACAAAAGACCAAACCTCCATAGACCGGTTGTTGATAAAATGTGCTTGTGGGTGTTTAGAGAAGCTTGTGGCTTTGTCCACAACAGCACAATTCACACCTAACATCCAAGTAGACAATTTCAATTTTGATCAAAGATGTGAACTTTTACTCCTAGTGAGAAAATTTGAGAGGAAAGTGTTACCTAGTTTGGTGAGAAGGATGGATAAAACAAGACCTACAGGACCAGCACCAACGATTAGAACAGGAAGCTTAGCATTATCGCCATGGAAGGAGTTTGTGTTAGAAAGGTCCCTGCTTTGTAAGTATCTCGCTGGATACACTCTGACCCTCGCAATGTTTCTGCTTATCCGTGTGACCCTTTTGATTAAACCTAAAATCGCCATGGTTATGATGCTGAAGCTGAAGCTAAATCCTGAAAAAATCGTTCACAGGGAGGACTCTGATTTCAGACACTGAGACAGATTATGAAGAAGAAGACCCATCTCAGGTTTTAGAGATTCTAGATCGTTGAAGTGTACCTGCAACTCCGGCGACGGAGATACTGCGACAGCGACGACGGAGACGCCGCGAGGTGATGGTGGCAGAGATTTTGGTAGGGCCTACTCTGTAGAATAAATTATTGTTGTTTTATAAATACTTTCTCGATTCAGACGTGGTTTGATTAGTTTTCATAAGTTATTTTTGTTCCTCACAGGTCACAGTTTTCTTGACACAGACCAAAACCAAACATCAAACTTCTGCTTCAAGGCTTGTTGACTCTTAATCATATAGTTGTTGAAAAATGGCTACACTGTTTTGTATTGAATGTGAGGCTTTATTCAAAAAAAAACCTTATACAACATTAGCTACCTAAATGGGTTACCTCTTGTAAGAGAGGACATGTGAGCAAAAAAAATGGCATGTACATATTATCTTCCTTCTCTCTATAAGCAGATGACTTGTAACATGTAAGGACAACAAAAAAGTAACTTTACATAAGAGAGTGTGAATGTTACACACTCCAATCTATCTTTTGACTTTCTCAATGGTGTATTGAGTAGCTTTTCTTCCACAAGAAGCTGAATGGTCTTGTTAGTGTCTTCCTCCTCGACATTGATTTAGACAAAGGCTTTGCTTCCTGCTCTGTAGCTGAAGTTGGAGCAGGTGTAGACATTTGTAATGGCGCAGATACGGTTTTCCTAGGAGCTTCGTCTCTGTTTGGTGATGGCTGTTCTCGTTGTCTTTGTTCCCTGAACATCATCAGTAGCTTCTGGGACTTGTCTCTTCCTCGTGGGCTTCCGTTCACTGAGATAGACACAAGCGAAGGAATCACTCCTTCTTGTAGCACCATCTGGATACAGGGCTCGCTTCCCGTGCATAAGATCACAAGGCAAGAAACTGCCTGCTCTTGTTCGACTGTGTCACCGGTGTCTAGCACCGTCGCAAGAGTGTTTATCATGCCTTGTGTTGATATCATCTCTTCTTTCCCTTCCTGGCTAGAGGCTAAGTTTAGTAACACGGCTAATGACTTCTCTATCCACAAGTGGTCACCTGTTGACGCGAGGACTTGGAGGCTTTTGATTATGTTAGATGAAAGGAGAGTGGGAATATTTGGAGAGTAAGTGGAAAGGTTGTAGAGGGCGTGAAGGGCGTCTAGCTTGCATTGGGTGTTTGTTTTTTCATCCCGAAGAAGAAGTTTCACGAAAAAGGGAACCGCTTGACTTGAGCCGATCACGGGCTTGGCTTTCACGAGGCAGGAGAGGTTTAGATATAACGCAGTTGCTGGCCCTTGGGAGTGGGAACTAGAGATCATTTTCTCTAGCAGCGGGATGACACCTAAAGCCAGCATCGATTCTTTGTTCCTGCAGTCCATCGAAACGAACAAAACAGAAGACATTATGAGAAGGTTTGCAGATAAAGTTTACTACCTAACACACACACAACCTCTTACAGAGGAACAATCAATGTCCATGACTGGAGATAATATAGATATGGTCAGACAGTGACATTGCTAAAGGACTTTGATTTGTAAGAAAGGTAACAGAGACATGATTTGCTAGCTAACCTATTATTGTTGACTGCTAAGTTAAACAGAGCCATAGCTCCGGTTTCTTGTGCAGCTGCATTGTTTTCATCAACAGCTGATCTAAGAAACCGCAAAAATGCTTCGACGAACCCATTGGCTCCCATGAGGATCCTGGCCTCTTCATCATCCTTTAGTAATAGCCTGGCTTTTTCTACTACAGTGCACTTTTTAGCCAAGTCCTCCTCTTTGTCCAAGACTGCCAGTATCTCCCGATACCTCTCTAGAACATTGATATCAGAACTCTCTTCATCAGGCGAACTGACTTCTTCTTTGTGTTGTTGTTCAGTAACACTATTACTACTCTCCTCCAAAGGAATGATTTTAACACCCTTCAGTGAGCACGATCCCATACTATTAACCGACTTTGAATTGGTGGATTCAGAGTCAGACAAGGCTAGTCTCCAGTAGTTAAGGTCGAGAGAATCTGGTGGTTCGGTAGGCACTGAGATCCCATTCTGCTCACACCAGCTCGCAATCAGACCTTTAACACAGTAATTGGGAGTCAGGGAGAGATGTGGGAGCTGCTGCTGAGTCTTGGGACAAGAGTTATGTCCATCACCGAACCATTTCTCGATACAGACACGTTCGTAAGTCTGTCCAGACGCAATGATTACAGGATCAGTCATAAGCTGCAAAGATATGGGACACCTCAGTTCCTCCGGTGGAACGGGCATCTGTCCTGATTTTCTACTGTTTGTGGGCTTAAAGTTAATCGAACCAAACTTTGATAGTTGACGCCCAAACGCATGACCACGTTCTTCGTTAAAACATAGACCAGTAGGGGAACATGGTGTTGAACCCTGAGAGTCATTCTCATCCATAATTTCATTTCTGAATAGCTTAGAGTATTTTCTCATAAGATGCAAGAGGTAAGCCACAATCGACTCCTTACGCTTGTCTTCTTCCACACGTGCCCTGTCGATGAGTTTCTTTAGAGCACGCCGTTCCGCTAGAGCTGATCTTGAAGAAGTTATACTCAGTCTAGTAGCTGCCTGGTGAAAAATCTCAAGCTCGGCGTTGTCGCTGCAGTTGTCGAATTTCTTCCCTTGTTGTAATAGTGCGATTATCCGATCACCAACTTCCTTCTCTGATGGATCAAGCAAGAACTTGGTGTGCTCTAGTTCACCAACAACGTCCAAAATCTGACGAAAGCAAATATCAAAATCAGAGTTTGTAGCTAAGAACTAGCAGATACCATTGTATGAATCAGAACTCTATACTAATAAAAAAGAAGGTATAATCCGAACACCCTGAATGGCGTAAAAACAAATAAAAAACGACGACCGAGAAATAGGAAACATTGTGTTGTGCACTGACATAAGCATCACCTGAGACCCAATTGAGCTAGGAACAATGTCTTCAACGCGTCTAAGACTATCAATCAGTGCTGATTTTGCTTTCTCAAATTTCAATAGAACAGCATCCCCAGTTATGGCCTGTTCAGAAAGGGCCAGACCAAAATAGATGGAGAAATCATGAGACCGAAAGACGAGAGAGAATACGTATCCAATCCAACAAAAGAGAGATAGAGAGAGAAACTCTCACCAAGTAAAGTTTGCTGCACTCGGAACAGTGTTGAAGCACGTTTTTTGCCTTTTCGAGTGCGATATGTAATGAGCACAAGGTTTGAATCCCTGATTTACTCCGAGGCCTTGCTTCTTCCAGCGAGGGGAAGATCGACAACACCTTGCAGTAAATTGCAGATAGTTCCTTACACATATCTCCATGTAACTGCAATTGCCATAAGTAACACACAACTTTAGCAAAGCTTATAGAAAAAGAACATCTAATTACATGATCAAAGCAAAGAGATCCCTCATGAAACTGTAAGAAAACATTACAAAAGCAACTAAACTTTTAACCTCAAGTGACAGACTATGACTATTCCCAATTACTCTCAGTCTCTTACCCCCAATATTTTCAACCTATTAACGGCAAAAGTGGATTACATAGAATAACATTTCTATATTCATCAACAAAAAAAAAAACCAATCCAACATACGTAGCAAAGACCCCCCTTGTTAACCATTTGATTCCGACAAGAATCTTAGAGAATGATCCATTATTTCTACGAGCATTACCTTTGCATCGCTAGCAGCGAATAGATTCTCCTCGAGCTCGCTTACATCCATGACACCAGCTAATACGAACCTGACAACAATTTTTTTTGCCAACAACATGAATAAATCTATAAAACGGCATAACAATTGTTATGCAAGCACCAAGAAATATCCGACACAAAGTATTGTCTTTTCCTCCAAATTCCTGAGGAATTTACCTTTGTTCTAAGAAAGAGTCGTAACGCAAAAAAAAAAAAGAAAAAAAAAGGAGAGGAGAAAGAAAAAGAAAACAGACCAAAAATAGAAGAGAGAAACTAAAGAAAGTGATGAGTAAAAACAGTCACCTCCACAATACCCGCAAAAATCTATGATCGCAATTGAAACGCGACCCAAACACGAAATTTGCAAAAACAAAAAAAAACAGAAAGATATTAAAAGCTGTAAGAAGAAAAGAATAATAACACACGTGTGGAAAATCGCAACAACACCAAATACAAAACCGACAAAGGAAAAATAAATCAAAAAGACAAGACATGGACTATGTATGGTCTTTTTGCTTTATCGTCTCCTACAGTGATTTGGAATCACGCATCGATAGAGAGAGAGAGAGAGAGAGAAAGAGATTATTCGAGTGGTAGTGTGAAGTAATGACACAATAAAAGACATTGTCTCATCCACATTTTTATGTATATATATATATATATATATAACTCACTGTTCTAGTGGACCCTTTGTTTTATTTTATTTTCTTCACCAAGTTTATTGGCAAAAACATACACCTCCTGGAGCTGATATTCAAAAGTCAACTTTCGTTATGTTCCGGCATGTGTGCCATGTCCTAACCGTTATAGGCAGTCTCTCTCTCTCTCTTTCTCTCTTGCTAAGACTTGCATGAAACAAACAAAAAAAAAATCACAATACATCAACATTTTATAGCTGATCCTCCTCATGTCTAAGCATAACAAATGTGCGCATCAAAGCGGACGATAGTAATCAATATAAGACATTAGAAACTGGACTAGTAAACTGCAGATTTGTAACAAACAAAAAAACTAACTGTCTTGAGTCATTTCTGTATCTTCAGATACCATGATTTCGACATCCCTCATGTCTCGTTTCAATACGCTCCCAAGCCTTCCTATGGCCTCTGTCTCCTGTTGCAATACCTGTTACACAAAAGTCCCAAACAGTTTATATAATGGAAATGACGAAAACAAGGAAAGACCAAAGATGTCGCATCGCGTACCTCCTGCATATCAATTAGACTCTGCTCGTCTATTTTAGTTGACCCGGGCAGATAAAGGGAACTACCAGTGGTGAATGAATTTGATTGAGCGCGAGATATTGTCTGAAGTCTTTGTACTCTCCTGGAAAGCTCTGCTCCGGGACCTTTCACCTGAGAATTTTGTCCCATGTTCCACGTCAAGGTTTGTTAACTTCAAAGTAGGAATCAGATGGGGGGAAACGAAACAGACCTGTCTTGTTATTCCAGTTATCTTCTCGGATAGTTCGGCCTCTCCTTTTGTCAAGGGTAACCGGAAACCTTTCCCCTCTAAGCCTTCTATTATCCTCATCACCTTCAAGCACACAAGCGAAGAAAAAACACAAGGGTAAGTGTATCTTTTACTGTAATCTGGACTCGCGTAAAGAGGTAAGATTTTTTTCAGTGTGATGATTTCTCTCTTACCCTCAACATGCGTCTTTGAAGATTCTGCTCCTTCTGTCTCAACCTTTCAATAGATGGAAAGGTTTGTGCTTGCAAATGTCTTTGTAGCTGTAAGAAAAAAAATCAAACAATTCCTTATTAGATTACCCACAACAACATGAGGTAGGGGAGAGTGTACAAATGTTAAGTCACCATTTTAACGTTGCTCTGAGTCGTTTTTATTCTTTCCCTATCTGAGACCAAAACTTCATCTTGAAGCTGCAGGTACCCAACAAAAAAGAATGTCAAATGTGCTGAATGAATGATTTCTTCACATATTAGTGGATTCTAATCTTTTAATAAAAAGAACAGTATTTTCTTAAGCACCCCATAAACCCACTCTCTCACATATGGAAAGGCACTAAAACCACCAAACGAAAAGCATAGAAAAGTGGCAGTTGATAAAACAAAACCTTAAGACGATGAGAAAGATCTTTAAAGCCTTGCACAAGCTGAGGCCACAGGCGCTCTCTTTCCGTTGAATCCATGCCTTCAAGTTTGCTCATGGCCTCTGCCCACATTATCTACCACCAAAAAACAATCAATTCTTCAGAGATATCTCAGAACAACCACCAAAGAAACTGATTTACAAGATTCATTACACAACAAAACTGCACATTTCAATGATATAGCTTAAGAAAGGATCAAGAAGATTCTCACATCTGAAACAGCCGCAGGCTTAACACGGTTCTGTTGCTCGGTGACACTGAACAAAAGATGCTACAAGCAAGCAAGCAAGCAAGCAAGAAACTACAGTTAAAACATAATCACAAACACATCTCCACAAAAATTCAACACTTTCCCACACAAAAACAAACCTTAAAAGCATACTTAAGATTCGTGGGATCTTCTTTATACGCTTCAATGATGGCCTAAATTCAAAAATCCAGCAAGAGAATCAAAGCTTTTTCAATCACAAGTAAAGACTAAGGCTTAACGAGAACCCTAGATCTGGAATTTACAAAGAAAATAGCACAAAAACCTGAATATCGCGATCTGCGAGAGAGAAAGGAATCGGAGCAACAGGAGCCATCTGTGTAGTTAATTGCGCGTTAGGGAATATCGTTTGCGGCGCGGTGTTGAACTGTGGCTGAAAACCGAAATTGGAAGATGACGGCGGTTGCTGAAACAGCGAGGTTTGCTGTTGCTGTTGCTGCTGTTGCGGTGGCTGTTGGGATGAGAAAGGAGTAGAGAAGAGAGAGGAGCCGAATCCGCCGGTGGAGAAGGAAGGTGTTGAAGGCGTTCCGAAAGCCGGCGTAGCTGACGGTGTACCGAACGGAGAAGAAGAAGGCGTGGAGAAGGCGGGAGTTGACGACGGAGTACCGAACGCCGGAGAGGCTGACGGTGTGCCGAAAGCCGGCGAGGAAGACGGCGTGCCGAACATTGGGGAAAGGAGAGGTTAGGTCTCTGTGTGTAGAGAGAAAAAACTTAAAAAATGCAGCCCAAGTGTTCGACGAAATTACCAGCCTTGGGTTTACTTTGAGCTGTAATTAGGGGTTTTTGTTCATCTTTCGAATATTGGCTAAATCTTGTCAAAAAAAAAAAAATATTGGCTAAATACTTTACCAATTAATATACTCAATTATCATTGATTAAAATACCACAAACACAAAAATCAAATTTAAAACTTTCAAACTTAAAACTTTTTATTTGATTCGCTATTTAGAATATAGAGTTTAGTTTCGCGGGTTTATGGTTTAATTTTGAAGGTTTTAAACTGATTTATAATTTATGCTATTTTAGTCTAAATTTTTTTAAAATGTTATTCTAAAAAAGAAAAACTTATTATGTTATTTTTGTCCTCGCAACTTCTTTATGGTATTTTTGAGAATAATTAACATAATAATTTCCAATATTCGAAAATAAGTAATCATATATCAACTAGTTACACGGTTATCTTCATATCTTATGCATTATAAGTTCCTGTAAACTCGAAATTGGTGGAACCAAGAAAGTATAAAGAGAAAGCCATTTCTTTATTATTCAAGATACAAATCCAAAATGTAGAAAGTTTCCATGGTTCCCCCCCACACAAAACCAAAACAATTTTTAATGAGAATTCTCATATGTGGATACTATGAAGAAGAAGAAGAAGAAGAAAGAAAAAGATAAACCCTTTCACTGATCAACACTTAAATCTCCCCACTGAACATTGTGTCTCGCGGCTAGGTAATGGGCACCTACCGGACCACGGCTTCCGTAAGGATATGATTCCGGGTTAGCCTTCTTCTCTTCAATCTCTTTCAGCAACGGGGTGAAAAGCGCCCAAGCAGCGTCAAGTTCATCGCTTCTTATGAATAACCTTCGTTCGCCTTCTATTGCATCTAGCAGAAGCCTCTCATATGCATCTGGGATCTCCTTTGAATACCTTTTAACAGCCAAAACAAAAAAAAAAACGGTATAGAGCTTCTTTGTTAGAACCAACACTATCACAACATAACACCAAAACGCATAATATGTTATCGATCAGCGATAGCTTACAAGTCAATGAAGAAACTCACCTTGCTGAATAGAGAAGATTCAAGTGACTCTGGTCTAGTCTCATTCCTAAGCCAGGGACCTTGTTGTTGATTTTCAAATATATGCCTTCGTCTGGCTGTACGCGGATGACAAGCTCATTTGTGGTACGGTCAAGGTTAGAACTAGAATTCCGGTTATATAAATTTCCAGGGACATGCCTGAACTGCACCCTTATCTCCGCACTGTGTTAGATAAACATAAATTATATTACTTTTATCGAGAAGGAAAGATCAAAACAAAGCAATCCAAAAGGGTATGTACCTGCGGGTGTGTAGTGCTTTCCCGGCTTTCATTAGAAAAGGCACGCCGTCCCATCTTGCATTGTCGATGAAGAGCGCAGCAGCTGCAAATGTCGGTGTTAGGCTATCTTTTGGCACGGTTTTATCATCGGTGTACCCTGGATAAGTGACTCCTCCTTTGCTTGTACTCTTGTATTGTCCTATCACCACATCTTCGAGCTTTATTGGCCTCATTGAACGTAGAACCTTTACCTGAATAAAAAGCGAAGGATTTTCAGAAATACGGTCTTTGAAACAACCAAATTATAGGAAAGGGACCAATAGGTGAACCTTTTCGTTTCTGATATCTTCCGCGTCCAAACTAACAGGTGTTTCCATGGCAAAAAGAGCTAAGATCTGTAGGAGATGATTCTGCATTATATCTCTTATTATTCCGTAATGGTCAAAGTACCTGAAGTTAAAGAAAAGAAGAATGTCATAACATAGAAGCGAAAACTAAATGTAGTAAGAAAAAAGAGAAACAATTACCCTCCGCGTCCTTCAGTGCCGAAATCCTCAGAAAATATGAACTGCACATTCTGTATATACTGCCTTGACCATAGCGGTTCAAATATCAGATTTGAGAATCGAAGAACCGACAAGTTCTCAACTAACTCCTTTCCTAAGTAATGGTCAATCCTGTAAAAATCAACTTTTCATATCAGCTACGCCTACAAAAACCATCCTTGTTACAAATTTAGCAAGCACGTTATCTCCACCTGAATATTTGGTCTTCCTCCAGGTACTGCTTAAGGGATGTTGTTAAAGCAGCCGAGGTTTTGGAATCTCGTCCAAAAGGTTTCTCGACAATGACCCTAGTCCATCCATTTACAGATGAAGCAGACGTGCTTGCACATTTCACAGCGTCAACAAAGATATTAGGAGGGATCGAAAGATAGAAAAGGCGGTTCGAGCTTCTTCCACCCTGTAAATAGTTATGTAGATGGATAAGTAAAAGACTAAACTTTTCTAGTTCTTACTAATCACACAGAAACAACAATAATAGCTTTTTAAACTTCTATGCAGCTTTATGCAATATTGTTAAATATTAACAGAGGATAACATAACGTTACCTCATGCTCCTTGAGCTTCTTGTCCAAAGCAACAAAATGCTCCTGCGAGTCATACTGACCCGAATGGTAAAAACATCTCTTGAGAAACTCTTCCATCTTCTCACCGCAGTTTTCCCTGGAAACATCAAATTCAAGAAAGTAAAACAAACCATCTCCGAAAACCGAAAAAAAGAGAAAACCATTAAGACAAGTATTTCACCTCTTATCAATTCTACAAGTCAGTGTTCTGCTAACCATATCTCTAAGTTCACAATCAGTCATCTTACTCCTCGCATAACCGTATATCGTAAAATGCTAAAAAAAACAGTTTAAACAACTTCAATCAAACAATTCAATCATAACACAACAACCATTGTTAACACAAAGTAAGCTTCTTTTAAAAAACCTGAGGAAGACATCCTTCATAGTAAAGCGCGAAAAGAGCTGGGAATATCTTCTTCTTAGCAAGATCACCGGAAGCTCCAACCACCGTGATACTAACCGTTGACTGGCCCTCTCCGCCGCCGCCGCCAGACTCTATCACAACTTCTTCTGCTACTTGTGAAGGAATCGATAACAAACCATCTTTAAGTATCACACCTGAGCTTGACTTAGTGGTGGCTACTCCTCCTTTACAAAAAAACCCAATTGTAAAAATCGAATTAGAGAAGGAATCATTACTCTTAAAACAAAAAACCCAATTTGAACATAAAGGGCTTATAGAGTTTAAAGGGTACAGAGATATTGGATCAGAAAGTTACCATCTTGCACGACGACGGAGCTTTGAACGGACTTTCTCTGCGATCTAACACAGAGCTCGTTTAGATTGAACCCATGTGGTGAAACGGAGAGTGACCGTCGTGATGGGTCGCCGTTGAACGGCGAGGAATGGGTCGAGAAGAAAGGAGAGGAGGCGCGTGAGCGGGAGAGAGACGATGAAAACGAGGACATGTTTTAGAGTTTATTGGAGATTGTGTTGTGTAAATCTGACACAAAGAGAGAGAGAGAGAGAGAGAGAGTGTTTAAGGACGAATTTGTCGAAGAAAATTACGGAGTCTTTTGATGTCTATGAAAGGCTCAAAAATATTGTGATGTGTTTGTTCATTGTTGGTATGATTAAGCGAAAGGGTTATTTGCATATCATAATTATACTATATACTCAATTCTAACAAGTGGACTTTGCTTTCTCTTACTTTTTTTTTTGTTACAAAGAGGTTTTGCAAGTGTTTGTTTGGTCATTTTAACCAAAATTATTTCTTGATTGTAAAACAAAAATATGGTATTATTAGATAGATTTGGTGTCACTTTGATTACCATGAATATCTTCTAAAATATCTATCATACACGTAAAATTGATGTTTTATATTTTTATTTATATTGTCACTTGACATAAATAAAAAATAAATACAACAATTTTTTCTACTAATAACTAATCAATGTATGGAGTACGTATTTTTAAGGAATAAATTGTAAATAAATAAATTTAGAATATGTTATTTCGTCAACATCTAAATATATTTTTAACAAAAGAAAAAAAAACATTTAGAATATGGTTTAAATTTTTTTTGTCTACTTATATATAAAATCATATTACCATTTTTTAAAAAAAAATCAACCTAATGGGCATATTCAAAGAGCATATTCTAAGGCCTTTCCATATCCGTTTTTAATTTTCTCGGCCCACATTAAAAATAAATATGAGAGTAAATATTGTCACTTGAGAAACACTATCGCCTTCGAATTTCGTCTCCTCTCTCTCCCTCTCCGTCTCCGCCTTGCTTGCTCCGTCGTCGCCACCGTGCATCTGTCTCGCCGATACCTTTCTCGCAGCTCTCTTCTACCCAATTCTACGATCGATCTTCTTCCCATGCCCTTCCTCTTCCATCTTACTCCTTCTCCGTAAGAAGCTTACCAGGGTAGAGAGTCTTCGTCTCGAGACATGGCTCTTCCGTTAGGGAAGCTTACAATCCTCATCGGTGCAGGTATGTTCATCAATGAGGTTTCCTATTGTATTACTGAATTTGATTGGTTCGTGCTTGAATACTCATAGACTTTCGAATTTGATTCGTCGTTGTGTAATCGCAATTAGGTTTTTTTTTTTTATAAACCCTCTAATTCATGTAGAATCATCACTGGACTTGACCTAATCTCAATCATTGACGATTCTTCACAACGAAATTTCAAAGTTGTTGATGTTTTTAGTGTGCTCACTGGGCTGATTTTGATACTTCAGGGATAATTTGTATTAGTTTCATGTAGCTTTCTAGAGGATAAATTTTGGGTCTGTTGAAAATAATTGTAGCAAGGAGGAGACTTTTATGTTCAGTTTCATTGTGGATGCACCTATTATGTTACACATTGATATCCTGATGTTTAATTTAGTACACATGGTTAGTTTTCATCTATCTTGCTTTGATTTTAGGTCTTGTCGGGTCGGTGCTTGCTAAAGAAGGAGGCTTGCTAGATGTATCGAATGTGGTCTCCGGTGCTTTTAAGGTATAAATTACTATGTTGCACTGCTTCACCTATCTTCTGACATGGAAGAGTTTTCGCGCCACCTTATGTGTGTTATGCTGACAAACGAGGTCATGGTATATTTTTGTTGGCAGATTGTTTTTAGGCAACTGAAACAAGAAGAACCTTCTAAATCAGCCAGCAAGCCCCGCAATGATACACTTATTGCTCAGGTTAGTTTGGACTTTGGAGATTAATCTTCTTATTGGCGAGGATAAGTTATTAACTAGAGCTGGATAAAAAAGATTAGAGGACTTCTAGTTGCGTGTCTGATCACTAATTTTCTTGTAGGTTAACAGTCTTAGGCAGGAGTTGCAGTTGCTGTCTTCAAACAGACCTATCACTATTGTTACGACTGCAGGATCAGGTTCTTTACAGTTTTCATGTTGGAGTTTTGTATTCCTTTCTGCATCAAATTTATGTGACAAAGAAGCGAAATGGTTAGAGGCTATTATGTTGATATGAAACAGGACACTACCCACTAGAACCTTTCTCAAACTCTTACATTTGCTACTATTTTTCCGTCCATGGTTTTGAAAATCCACTTTCAGGCTTTCTTCTTGTTTTGCTACTTTTTCGTATAAAAGAAAGCAAACATGTGTACTAATTAATAGCCTTTTCTTCCTAGCATTAACAAGACATTTCATCATTGTGATACCGTTTTTTGCTTACTGTTAGTTGTAGCTTTAATGCATACAACTAGTTAACAATTTCCTTAAATTCTCAGGTGGTAGAAAGTATGGTTTGATCATTATTATTGGGGTGATAGGCTACGGATATGTATGGTGGAAGGTAATAATACTTCACCATATTTGAGCTACCTAAAAGAGTTACTCGCGCGTTTGAATTGCTAGTAAAAACTTTGTATCTTGAAATATTTCATTTGGTTCCCCTTGCCAATTAATTTGACCTGGCTCCTTTGTTTGTGGTTTTTTATTGACGACTGACTGCAACAATCTCAGGGCTGGAAACTTCCAGATTTTATGTTTGCGACCAGGCGCAGCTTATCAGATGCATGTAATAATGTTGGCAGCCAGATTGATGGTTTTTATTCTTCGCTCTCGGCAAGTTCTTGATACCCTTATGGCCTTCTGCACTCTTAATGCTTGATTTTTATGATTTGACTGCTGATTTTTATTCTTATCTGTTCTTATTTTCTCTCTGTTAATATCTCGTGACAGGGTACCAAACGGGACTTGAGTATAAAAATTGACAGGATGGGTCGTACTTTGGATGCAAATACAGAAATTATTCAAGATACAGGAAGAGAGGTATGCTTGACTGAATATACACAAATACTTCTGTTTCACTGTGTTGTCACGGCTTTCTGAGGATTCTACCTGTTTTCTTGATAATTTTTCAAAATGGTAAGGTGACTGAACTACGCGATGGTACAGCAAATATGAAGGATGATGTTAGGTCTGTTTTCGATGCTGTTGAAACTCTGGTGAGAAAATTTAGTAATTGCATATATGTTCACCAGTTTGTTCTCACTAAAACAGGGAAAAAATGATCTTTTGATCTTCATAATTGTCAGGCAAGCAAAGTCTATCGCATTGAGGGAAATCAGGTAACATTTTCACAGTTGTAGTTGCAGAATTTTTTTAGTTGAACACAACATGCATTGTGTTGATCGAAATTGAACTTCTTTCTCGTCCATAAAGGATATCACACTTAAAGGAGTTGGAGCTCTGCATGCTCAGTGTCGGGAGAACAAAAGAATTCAAGAGGCCAATAAGGCATGTGTCTTATTCATTGTCCAACACATAGTCAAGTCATTACATAAACTACATTTTCCTCTTTATTTACCCAACCGTCTTTTTGTTTAGGCATTGCCATCAACTTCTTCAGTACAAGCAATTGAGCCAGCTCCTACGACACCATCATCAAGGGTAAATAACTAAATCCTTTTACCGTGGTCTCGCAACTAACTTCAACTGTTCATCATGTTACTATGATATTTACCAATCGTGTTCTATTCCTTACTTCTCTCCGGTGTTTGGATTGTTAGCAGACTCTGTCTTTGCCTCCTGCTTCTCCCCGTGAATCCCAGTTGCCGTCAACCCCTAATGGAGCTCGACAGGTATGTTCTATCGCCAAATTAGAAACTAAATTTCGTTGTACTGAGTACTAACTTTTTTGAAAATTGGACACAGAAACATGGTCCACTTCAGCACACTCAGTCTATGTCTGGTTTAAAGGAGCTAAGCGATAATAGCTATAGCAAGGGTGAAACTTCGTCTAATGGAACACATTCTGGAGAAGCCATGGGAAACACAAGCTCAGGCCTGTTTAGTATGTTCTCAATGGCAAGAATTGGGAGGAGTCGTAGTGCGATAAACGCAGTGCCTGCTACCTCGACTGGACCACAGCAATAGTGTTGGATTTGTCGATACCCAAGAGAGAAAGAGAGATTGATCATTCAAATAATAAATGTCATGAATGGTGCACAAATTTTGTAGGGATGCAGCTTATATTATATTTTATTGGAATATACAATGTAACAATTAAATCAGTTCATTGCTTTGTCTTTACAGTTTACATATAAGAGGTCAATTATGGTTTTGTCTGGCCATTTCTTCTTTTCTGTATTGAACCAAAAGGCTTGGTCCATTTCTCAATTACTTTCTTCTTTATTTACCAAAAAAACTTTATGGTTTTTTTTTTTTTGATAAACCGTAGAGTTCCGGACCTTCGACCCTTAATCTTCTCCGATTCCCGGAGCCAGTCGTTGATAATACCACGTTAAAGGGGTAAAAACTTTATGAATTGGTAAAAGATTATATGAGTGAAATATATGTATTCTCATTAATTAATCCAATGTACAAGACACAATATATATACACTTGTACATACTAAACCAAACAATATTAATCCAAGATTAATACTATCCTATACACTCATTACTAAACCTGTACACAAACACTATATACTATAATAGTCCCCTTCAAGATGGTACAAATATATTGAGTAAACCCATCTTGGACATGAGTTTGTGAAAGGTAGTTGGAAACAGTGGCTTGGTAAATGCATCAGCCAATTGTAAGTAAGAGCGTACGTGCATTAGCTGAAACAATCCTGCTTGAAATCTTTCACGGATACTGTGGCAATGTTGCTCAACATGTTTGGTCCGTTCGTGGAAGACAGCATTGTTAGTCAGCTTAATAGCAGATTCATTGTCACAAAATAACAATGTAGGTTTAGCCAAAGCGATGTGTAGCTCCTTGAAGAAGTTAGTAAGCCAAACTAGCTCATCAGAAGCAGAAGAAATGCTTCTATACTCAGATTATGTGGTAGACTTAGAAACAACCTGTTGTTTCTTAGACTTCCAAGAGATGAGAGAAGAACCCAAGAAAACACACATTCCTGATGTTGATCTGCGTGTATCTCTGCAATTTGCATAATCAGCATCTGCAAAACATTGTATCTGAAGTTCAGCACTAGAAGAATAAAACAATCCTTGACCTAAAGTTCCTTTGATGTACTGAAGAATCTTGTTCAAAGCTTGTTGATGTTGTCTTCTAGGAGCAGCAGAGTATTGACTAAGTTTATTTACAGCAAATGTGATGTCTGGACGAGTAATCTGGAGATACATCAGTCTACCAATGAGACGTCTGTATGATTCACAATCAACCAAGTCTCCTCCAGTGTCTTTAGAGAATTTGATGCTAGGATCCATAGGAATTGAAGAAGGTTTGCAACCCAGAAGACCTGTGTCAGCAAGCAGATCAAGTGCATATTTTCTCTGAGAAATATGAATACCTGAAGCAGATCTTGCAATCTCCAAAACCAAGAAGTACTTTAAATCTCCAAGATCTCTCCGCTTGAAATTTGATTTCAATTGGTCTTTGAGGTTAATAACTTCTGAATCATTATTGCATATGATGAGGATATCATCAACATAAACCAACACACAAAGGAATAATGTGTCAGTAATCTTGGTGAAACATGTATGATCAGAAGAAGTTTGTAAGAACCCCAATGACTTCAGAGTAGTGGAAAATTTGAGAAACCACTGTCTAGAAGCCTGTTTAAGACCATAAAGAGACTTCTTGAGTTTGCATACAGGATTTGGAGGAAGAGAGTCCCCTTTGCTGTTAGCATACCCTGGAGGAAGCTTCATATAAATCTCTTCATCAAGATCACCATTAAGAAATGCATTAGATATGTCTAATTGATGAAGGGAGAAACCATAGACACAATATATATACACTTGTACATACTAAACCAAACAATATTAATCCAAGATTAATACTATCATATACACTCATTACTAAACCTGTACACAAACACTATATACTATAATAAATTATATCATTTCTTGTTTATATAAGTTAATAATGTGAGATCTAAAACAAGCAAAGTAGTAGCTAGTAATATATACATTGTTGCTGTTGGAGTTTTAAAATAAAATTTTACTGTGTCATATTACTACTTAAAATTGTCAATATACAACTTAAAATTTACTGAATTATGAACCATTTATTCTTGGAACTTTGAAAACCTTTTAGAGCAAAAAGACTATAAGTCTAAAGACTACAGTAACTTACTATATATTCGCAGGAGAGTTGAAAAATACATAGAGAGGCTGGTCCCAAAATTAAAAGAAAAACTTAACCCCACTCAATAATAAACCCCAGACGTGACCTTCTTTGAAATAAAAAGATAAAAACCCATCTTTCTATTTTAGGAAACTAGGTCCACTTCCCATTACGTCTTGACGTGGACCCTGTTCGTCTATTTTTAGCAACTTAATCCAACGGTTGTTATTCTTTCATCGACCATCCACGACATCTGTTTATAACCGTACGATCCCATCTCACGCACACAATGGACCACGTCAATAGTATTTTTTTAAGTACTTTGCGACTTAGCTGTCTTGTCATAAGATTATATATTTCACGTGGCATTTAATTTTGTTATAGTTTTGTAGTGTAATTTTGCAAGTTGATGTGTTCCCCACAGATCACTTTCCTCTCTTTAGCATCAAGATTCTTTTTTATCTTTTCTACGTGTAATAGCATTTTTTATGAGAATTAATTATGACCGTTGGATCTTAGCTTTTATGGGGTCCTTGTATGTGATCAAAGGCATAAGATCCCAGAGTGAAAAGGAGTATTTTTCTAAGTGCTTGTTTTCTATCTTTTTTATGCTTTAGACGTAGAAATTTATTCGGAGATAGCCATTTGTATGAAATTATATCTTGCAAGATATCATGTCTTATCATACAAATATGTATATGCCTTAGAGTTTTGTTCTTTGGATAAAAAAAAGTCTTGGAGATACTTGAAGAGATGTCTTTATTTTTCTTGAAATGTTTAGACACTAGAATAGTAATCTTGTTGGTCTTATATACCATGTTAAATCTATCACATATTATTCAAAAATCTTACAACAAAAGTTATGATAAGATCTAAGTAGAACAAATTACAAAAGGTATATATATGGTAATTAGTCCATGTATTTTTAATGATTTTGACTTGGAATTTGTAAAGCTTAACATTGTATCATATTTTTGAAACTTAAAAAAAAAAATTTAATTATCTACTCACTTTGACTTGCAACACCATGAAACATATTTATTGTGGTTTTTGGGTATTTAATAAACTAAGGAAGTGATACAAAGTACGTCAAGAGAAATAATTTTTTTTTTTGAAATTATTTGTATGACATGAATCAATAAATAGTTGAATGTACTTTAATTAGTCTCTCTTTTGTATTAATGCACATGATCATATATCAATTGTCGTCATCTTACATTGAACTATATGGGCAGATTTTTTTCACAAATGAATATACGTACTTGCTTTCCCTTTCTTATCATGTCCTCGCTAAATACTAATATATATTGACTTTAACTTAACCAGAAATTTCTTATATATATAATTGCCCTAAATTAAAGAATCAAGATATCACACTACCGAGTCGTTCTTATAAGATTTCCTTGAAATGCTTTAATTTACAAATAAAGTATCATATATATGAGGTTGTTGTTTATATATATAACCAAGCATAATAATATACTATAATACTATGTTTAGTTTCTGTAATTGAATTATATCTTTGTGTCCATCACCTACTTACCGGTCAAAATAAAGCAATTACGTTTCCAACAACAACAAAAAAACACTTAAGAGTTTTGGTCAGACATGATCTCTTACATCGGACGAACCTTAAGATAACCAAAATATTATATAACTTATTTTCAAAACTCTGTTTATTTTATCCATTTATGTTTTCATACCAAACTAGTGTTTATATATAAACTAAATTAATAAATATTTATATTATGATTTAAGACTAATATTAATTTTTTTAAAGATGTAAAAGTGACAAAAAAATATCTACCACCGAAAGCACTGAAACTTTGAAACTCAAAATACAAATCTAGCCATAAGAATTAATGTAGATATCCCCTTATATTACTATTACGGGAGAATTACAAAACTACACCATTTGAATTACATTTCACTAAACTAGACAATTTCTAAAATATTTCACAAAACTACACCTAAACACTCAAAATTAAATTCAAATAAACCGTACCCACACAATCTTACCCCCTTAATATTATACCATAAACACTATTTAGCGAACCCAAATGAAAAGATTTTAATTTTGGTAATTTTTTAAACGGTAAATCAAGCTTTTAAAATTTTGAAATGGTGTAAATATGTGAAAAAATAAAATTAGATGTAGTTTTGCGAAGGAGTTAAAATAGTGTAATTTTGTGAATTCCTCTACTATTATTACAAAACAAATAAGTTAAAATGGGTGTTTTAACTTTTACATTTTTTTTTACATCAATTATCAGAAGGGTAGTTCCGTAATTTGAGATAAAATCGTACGAGGCTTCACCTAGTTAAGGTTAGGTCACATGATTCCCTGAACTAGTTTATAAAAAGTAAAAAAAAATATTTTAAAATTCAAAGAAAATCAGGTGAATTTAGCTGACCCTACCATCCATATATCGACACGTGTCCACTACATTCATTGTTCTGTTTAGGGTTGCCATCACTTATTATCATCTTTAATCTCATCTCCGAATCTCCACCGTCGATTTAATCTCTCATTTTCAAACATCACATTCAAAAGCATCCAATTAAATATCTCTGTCTCTATCAACATATTAGTTTAAATTTTAAACCTTGATAACAAATTATTCTAATAATTTTAAATGCTAGGGTTTTATGCACATGAGTTTCAATTAACCAACTCTTTTAAAAATATATAGGCCTATATAAATAACAATTATATAAACTAAAAAATATATAAAAATTGAAACCACAACAAATAGTGTTTGGTGAGACAGTCCTGAACCTCTTATATTCCCTTACCAATTATGTATAAACAAAAAAAGAAAGTGCTAATTTGATAATTTTGAAGAATATAAAAGCATGGATAGAGTAATTAAACATTTTTTTTGTATGTTTTGCAATATTTGCATAAATCCTATGAGGTCTTTGTTACTTGTAATGTAAGTAGTACACAAATAATTGAGAGGCTATATATATATAGTTGATGTATACATTAATATATATATATAAAAAAAAGAGAATATTAATGAAATATAATGAAGCTAAAATGTTAAAATGTACTTGAGAGAGAAGTGATGTGAGATTGTACAAAATGTATATCTACACTACATATACTTTATAAAGTTGCAAAATAAAAGAAAAAAAAGAAAGAGAGAGAGAGAGGCTCATATATATATAGAGAGAATTGGTAAGGGGAGAGAGAAAAAGAAGAGAGAGGGAGGAAATGGGGAGAGGGAGAGTAGAACTAAAGAGGATAGAGAACAAGATCAATAGGCAAGTGACGTTTGCAAAGAGAAGGAATGGTTTATTGAAGAAAGCATATGAACTTTCTGTGCTATGTGATGCAGAAGTTGCTCTCATCATCTTCTCTAATAGAGGCAAATTGTACGAGTTTTGTAGTACTTCCAGGTATATATATATATATATATTTATACATTCCTTTTTATATCTAATGCATTGATTTGATTGGATTTTACAAGTTTATAAATATGTTTTGTGTCGTACGTTTTCTTTCATCCTTTTAAAAGGAAAGCAAAGATGAGTTTTTTTTATTAGAGGGGAATACCTATTTTTGATCATTTTAAAAGATTAATTGCTTTTTTGATGTTTCTGCAGATTTCCATTTTTGTTTTGATTTATTTGTTATATATTTATGAAAGTTTTGTTGCAGGATCCTAAGCTTATTTGTTTGTCTTTCTTTCTTTAAATTTTGTAAAATGTACCTGGTGAGTTTTTTAAATGTTTAGTTGCAATTTGTGTAAGAGTTAAGGGACATCCCTATAGGATGATATATAATTAAGGGTTAATTTCTTTGAGAATGAAACTAATTAATAATTAGCCAAAATGTCGGATCAAATCACTCAGTTTTACTTCACTATCAAATATTTATGTAATATCATCCATTAATTGGATATTTACTTTGGATTATTCATAACTCTTTTCTTGGTTAATATTCTCTATATCTTCTCCGAAAAACTCCCATAATTTTATGTTAACCCCAACTTCTTAGCTAGTAAACATTAAGCTAATTCGAAAGAAATGTTATAATTTTTTTTGTAAAAAAAAAAAAGAAATAATTAATTTGTTATTGTGATGTAGTATGGTTAGGACACTAGAGAGGTACCAAAAATGTAACTATGGAGCACCAGAACCCAATGTGCCTTCTAGAGAGGCTTTAGCAGTTGTAACACATTCTCATATCTCTTTATTAATTCTATAAACCTTATATACTAATTACTTTTTTTTATTCAATAATTATTTTATAATGTTTAATTTGTTAAACAGGAATTTAGTAGCCAGCAAGAGTATCTCAAGCTTAAGGAGCGTTACGACGCCTTACAAAGAATTCAAAGGCAAAATTAAACTTCCTTAATTAATTCTTATTAATTAGCTAGAGAGAGTTATATAGAGATTTTGTATTATAAATTTTTATTGATTATTCTTGTTGTTGAATTTAGAAATTTATTGGGAGAAGATCTTGGACCTCTAAGTACAAAGGAGCTTGAGTCACTTGAGAGACAGCTTGATTCTTCCTTGAAGCAAATCAGATCTCTCCGTGTATACTTTTTATACTTATATAGTTATTTTATTTTTTCTCATATATAAGTTACAATTAATTAATGAGGTCTATATAATAATTATTAATTGATATGCAAATTACTAAAATTTGGGATTCTATGCAGACACAATTCATGCTTGACCAGCTCAATGATCTTCAAACCAAGGTAGTATAGTCCAAAAAAATTAAAGAGTTTTGAAAAATAAAAAATATATATGACAAATATTTGGATAATACTAATACTGCGTGAAAAAAAAATATACTAATACTGATAAATATTTGGAGCAGGAACACATGCTTACTGAGACAAATAAAACTCTAAGGCTAAGGGTAATTAACATACATTAATTCACAACAACATTAGTTATCTTATAATAATTAGCAAGTAATTAATAATAACATATGTGTCTATATTGTAGTTAGCTGATGGGTACCAAATGCCACTCCAACTAAACCATATTCAAGAAGATGTTGACTATGGTCAACATCATCAACAACAACAACACTCTCAAGCTTTCTTTCAGCCTTTGGAATGTGAACCAATTCTTCAAATTGGGTAATCAAACTTTGAACTTATAACATATATATATATATATATATATATATAGTCTCTTCATAATTTGTGTGTACATGTATTTCTAACATTTTTGGGATATAATTAATGGATATATAATTAATATGGATGGAGAGTAGGTATCAGGGAAATCAAGAAAATGGAATGGGAGGAGGAGCAGGGCCATCTTTGAATAATTACATGTTGGGTAATTGGTTACCTTATGATACCAACTCTATTTGAATCTTTTTCCTTAATTTCATTTTTGTTTGGCACATTTTTAATTAAAAATTGAGTACTCTTTAATTATCAGGCTACAATCATCATGATTGATGATTAACCCTCTCTTTTGTAATTCTGTTTTGTGTGCATGCGTGTGTTATGTTTATGCCATTAATAAAAAAAATAATTCAACACAAATTTGCATCACCATATTTGGCTATATCATGTGAAGTGTGTTTTAAGTATACAATAGCTTTTAGCTCCAAAACATTCTTTTTTGTTTAAATCCCACTTTGATGTTATATGTAATGCTTTGTATACAATTTAGCCATTAATAACGAAAATTTGTTGTACTATAATATAAGTGGATGCAAAGAGTATAATTAACAAAATTGTTTAGTAACTTTCTTTGGTCTTTTGAGATGTTGATGTTCAATGAGATGTTACAAAGTATTTGATTCTATTAAGAGGCTTTTTCATGATTTTATTCTATAGGCACATTCTAATATTCTTTCTGGGCTATTTATATATATACATTTATAAGGGCCCATAGAAAAGTTATTAACTTGATCACCCATCACGACGAGTCTAATAAAGGCTTTCTATCGTCTCTTCCGTTCTCCTCCCATATCGCCGATCTCTTATCCTCCGTCGTCATCGATGTCTCGTATTTCTCCGTCGGGATTCTCGTCGTACGTTGCTGTTTGGGGGTATCGGTGGCTCTTATAATGTGTGCCTATTGATGCCTTGCGTTATCTCTCTTATACATTATGTGTATATATTATTTTTCCTCTTAACTTTTCCCTAAAAGACATGAAACAGTATTGGAAATCATAGCTTTTCAGAGGGGCGTGTATGTATATGTAACATCTACTAAGAATATTATCATTTTGCACTAGTTTATGATGAATAGTATAACATTAGAAGAAGGGGTCAAATTCATTTTATATAACCCAAATTGATTATTTACATATAGAAAATTACATAAACACATTTAGATTATGAAACAATGTATATGAGTTAAAATAAAAGTTATTGAGAATCTCGAATTGTTTGTACAATCCTTATAGACAATGAAGCCAATTATATGACCAAGCTAAGGTAGTAACCATTATCTTCTTCTGCTTGGTTAATACTAACCAAGCTGGTAGTATATATTTGCATAATAAAATAGATAAAAAACATGTGTAGCAGAATATATACTAACCAAGGTAGTAACCAAACGAGTTTTATAATAGACTGTGTCATTTTTACAACTTATAAAAGGTACATAATCTCGTAATTACTTTGTAATTTTTGTATGTCCCTTTGTTTTACATGCCTTTGCATATTTTGAACTATGCATGTGTTTAAAGTAACCAGTTCAAAAGATCATTTTGGTAACACAGTATTACGTGGACAAGTGTTTTACAAGCAAGCCTTCTCTTTGTGCATTTGAATCTATAGAAACTTCAAAAATGCAAAAAAAAATATTGAAGGAGTAAAAGGGACTTGTAAATAGCAATTACGAAGAAGACATGACAATGAGTGAACTAAAAGAAAGAAGAATCAAATTTTAATAGGTAGCTACTTAGTAATTAAGGAGACAAAAACAAAGAACAAACAGTGCTAGTAGGAGAGCCACTTGGACTATATTCCCTGCTGCTTTTTTTAGCGATATCGTAAACACCAAATCCGAAACCAACATAGTATATAGTATTAGGCTTGAGTCCATGATACTTGCTTGCCTTTAAACAAAATGTCTCACTATGACCAACGAAGATGCAAACATCTCCAATGTCTTCGGTGTAGTTTGCATTTATGATTCTTCTTCCCTCCTCTTCCTCTTCCTCCTCCTTATCTTCTATCTTGAACACCATGAACCGCTTGGTTATTTCACTTATTCTAGCAATGCTAAAGTCATTTTTCCTTGCCTCGACATACCTGATCATGAAAAGAATATACTATTATTTAAGCTCATGGAAAAAACAGTACTAGCTAGCTAATTAGTTTCAACGTAATTGTCGTGATTTTCACAATAAATAAAACACAACAATTTAAACAAGTAGCTAGTGTTGGTGTACGTATTTTTTTTATTTTTACTGACCATTGAATAATGTAACGTTGATGACCAGAAAATGAGTACTCCTCCTCGGCCATATAATCAATGCGTAAACAGGAAGCCAATATCTTCGACTCGTCTTGTTGTAACGGAGGAAAGTTGTTGAGTTTTAGCCTCGAGAAATTGGGATTCTTCTTATTGTTTTTGAGATCCAAGGCGGCCATGTAAGCACATCCGGTAGTGAGGAGGTAGAACATCTCTTCTTTCGGAGAATAAAGAATATGGGAGTCGAAATCATACGAGAAAGGGGTGTCGATGGTTTTCCACTCCAAATCTCGATTAGGCATACAATAACTAAGTTTAGATCCAAAAAAGTAAACTGCGACTATATAGTCCTTGTCTTGGTTTGGATTAGGAGTGGACAAGGACACGTTTTTGACCATGTCGATATGTAAAGCAAGTTGTCTAGGAAAGGGAGGCAGAAAAATGCTACTTCCCTGAGACTCTGGATTAAACACTTGGCTTAGATGCATCGTGTAATCGCTATACCGCATAAAAATCTCCCACCCACGCGAGGTTCCAAGGAGAGAACATTGTCCGGACATGGCTTCTGGTGATTTCTTGCCTGTGATCTTTATGAGTTTTTCACTTCTTAGATTGAATAACCAATAATCTGTGAATTGTCTTTCGTCGTCGTCGTCGTAGTCGTCAAAACCATGTTGGACCAACATGTATGGAGTTTCTCGTGGATATGAGGTGAAACGGGCTTGTTCATCTTCGTTAACCTGTGTTTATATCAAACAAAAACCAAAAAAAAACTTAAAAATAAACAATGACTAGTACTAATTAAACAAAGATGACAAAAAACCAATTTCTTGATTAGGCAAAACTTACAAAGAGTTTTCCGATTAAGTTGAAAAACAGAGACATATTTGTTTAATCGATTCATTGATTGTACAAGAATATCTTATATACCATCAAATGCCACTACATATAACCTATGATTCATAATATTTAATATGAGTATTTATGTAAAATTCAATTAATAGAAATTAAGTAAAACGATTTAAAGTTCAACATTTTAAAAAGACACAAATATGGAAACCAACATTTATAAACAAGACAAATATGGAAGATATTCGTATCTCCAACTTATTTTAAATTTGAAGTTCGAAAATATTCAAAAATTCGGTTTACCTTTTTAAGTTTTAGTTTAACTTTTTTAAATCAGTGTACCATTTTAATTATTAAACTTTTTTTTTTTTGCCTTATTTGTAGTTTTCCATTCTTTTACAATATAAATACGGTGAAGGTATATAAAGAAACACCTGAAAAGAGTATATCTTGTGGTCGAAGATTTGGAACAATTCAAGTGGTTTCGTGAAAGAAGAATGTCTCTCCTTTTCAATCTAATCGAAAAACTCTATGTAAGCTTCTTTCTACTTTGTAAAGCTAAAATATATCCAACAGAACCCAAAGTGGTTTTGCTATGTTTTATTTTGATCAATTTTCTAACTTCAGGTAGAAGAAGATGATGACAAAGCTCTATTTTTCTCCCCATCTCCTCTGAAGCAAACCCCTTATATGATACTTGAGGGTGAAAAAACAACAGGAGAGTCTTGTTCAGATGCAGAAACAACAAAAATTACAATGAGATTCAAGTTATTTGATATTTACAAGGAAGAGATGATAGAGGTAACCCACAAAACATTTCCAAAGACGTTGTACGAAGAGACACGAGTGATTGGAAGCTCGCGTGGATGGATAGCTTTTATGAGCAAACTTGATGGAACTATACATCTAAGCGATGTGTTCAATCTCGCAAGAGTCATTACCTTGCCTTTTATATCGGGCATAAGCCGTCTTCCGTCAAGTGTAGTCATAAATATCTCAATATCTTCTCCTCCTGACCAAGATGATGATTACATAGTGTTCGTTAAGCTCTTAGGACATGACATGTATTACTGTAGGCCTAATCAGGTTTCTCACTGGACTAGTGTCTTTCTCGACGGAAACCATGCGCTCTTGTCTGATGCCGTTTATTCTCCAAGAAACCAAAGGTTGTTCTACGTGATAACGGGAGCAAGTTTCTTGCTTTCGTTTGATCTCAATATGAATAACAGGTATACGAGGTTGCATTTGAAAAACTACCCAAAGATGCCACAATCCGAGTGGGATGTGTTGGCTTCTTGTTTCAAGACAGAGCACTTGGCCGAGTCGTCGTCTTGTGGCAAATGTTTCCTTGTTAGAAGGTATGTGGAGACATATGACAGAGGGGACCAAGAGATTATATACAACAGAACCAAGAGATTCATGGTGTTTGTGCTTGATAAGAAAGTTAAAGACGGAGAAATTTGTGCTACACACACTCAAGACATTGGAGATGTATGCATTTTCTTTGGCAACAATGAGACATTTTGTGTCCAGGCAAGCGAATATCCTGGACTTAAGCCTAACACTATATATTACATTGGATATGGTATCGGTATGTGTGACATCGGTAGCGGAGAATTTAACCACTTTACTTCATCAACGCCTCTCGACTGGCCTCTTTGTCTCCTTTCCAATTTTGTCTAAATCCTCTTTGTTTAAAACTCTTGTTTTCTATCTTTTGTTTTTATGGATGATTATTGAGATTGTGTTTGGTGTTTGGAATGTGTATCCTAGGTCCCAAATTTTAGTTATATCTACTTTGTGTTGTTCTTTCGGCCGATGATAAGAATACTTACATCCTTCTGCACCATTGCTGCTAATGCTACACATCCGATAATAACCTCAAGTTAAAGACGAGCATATTCAAGAACTCTGAGTTCAAAATGAAACCATCTACACTACAAATTTGCAGATCGAAACTCGAAACTGAGTATAAAAATCACAAAGACTTGACCTTGTCTGCAAGAGGATCAACGTATGAGAGCTAACCACATAATCAATCTTCATTCATCCTCCTAGCTAGCCATGTAACCATCTAACCACAAAACCAACAATGGTCCAAACAAGTGAGATTCAAAACAAAGTTCTTCTTCTCAGCACAATACAATAAAATAATTACAACACAGAGAAAGAAGTATACCCAATCACTAGATCCAGAAACAGCTAACCCTTGAAACATCTCATTAGAGATCATCCTACAACAACAATAGATGAAGAAGAATCAAGTTTCAACTTATATATTCTCTAATAAGCAAGCAAGAAGCTGATGATACATTGATACTTACCACCAAAGCACATGACCAGATACTATGTCTTCCATAGATTAGAGGGTTACCTAAGCAACGGACTTTAACAATGATGCCTTGGCTCTCCATTATGGAGTCTACATATAGACCTGTTCCAGAGCAAGTGGCACAGAGCAATGCACCTTTAGCTTCACAGAAAGTGCAACGCTTGTTATCACCAATCTCAATCTCTGACATAGATAATCCTACTGGCTCATCGACTACTTCTTCGGGTATGGGCTTATCTTAACAGAACATTGATTCGAGTCTGCTTCTTTGTCTGTGCACATCTCTCTTTAAGTGTAACTCTGCCTACGGAATAAAAAAGACCCTCCTTAACTTAGCAAACAATGTTATCTACATCCCTCTTAGAAGAAACATTTCTCTCTCTCTCTCTCTCTCTCTCTCTCTACTTTCTCAATCAATCTGATGTATCCAAAAACCAAAATTGAGCTATGCACTATCATTGTATTACATCCCAAACCAAGCAAGCAACACTAAACCTTTGCAGGATTTGGAGCCATAGCATCACCATATCTATATATATAAGTCAATACTCATACATACTAATGTGAATCAAACATAATCATCATCATCATCATCATCATCATCATAATCATCATCATCATCATCATCATCATACACTAGAATGTCTTCTTTACATAGAGAATCAGCTATACTTTGCTAAGAAAAGTTTATATTATGCTTACTACTATGCAACATAAACATTTTTCTTCAGGATATACTTCATTTCAGATGCGGATGATTATAACAACAGCTCAAAAACGCATAAGTACACTAACAATATCAATAATATCAAAGCAGAGGGAAAGAGAGATTGAACCTTGAGAGATGAAGAAGGAGGAAGAAGAGAGCACACTCTCACACGAGAAACGAACCCAGGAGAACGAATCCAGCGTCTGAATCCGGTCGATTTCGCCGGAGAGGTAGCCGGAAAAGCAAAATCTAGAGTTGAATTCATCGTTGACGTGACGGAGATTAGAATCAGAAGATCGAAGAAGAAGACGTCGAATGAATCTCAGAGAAGAAGAAGAAGAAGATGATGGGGTGATATAACTTTGGAAGAATCGCTTGTTCATTGGTCTAATTATTTGTGATAACCGGAACAAACCGGTCCATGATATATCGGTTATTTAGACCGAGCCCATTAAAACGATATTAAATGACTTTTCTACTAGTTTTTGTCTTTTATTCCATGATAACCGGATCAAACCGGTCGATGACATATATTCTTACTTCATTTATATATAACTTTACTTGACTTTCTTCATACAATAATCTTAAATAAATCCATACAATTCTTAATCCCAATACTAATTAAATGATTTTTTTATTAAAAAGAGAGTTTCACACTATACTAATAATAAATCATCTTATTATATAAAAATGAACGCGTTTAATTATAACTCATCAAATCGTAACACGTGTCACAATTAAAAAAAAAAATGTTAATAATGTTAATAATTTTAGGAAAAATGTTAATAATTTAAAAAAAAAGAAAAAAGTAATGTTTAGGAAAAAAGGCAAAACAAAAAATAAAAAAGAGAAATGAGAAAAAGGAAAAAAACAATCAAACGAAAAATCACATAATTATCAAATAATCTTATTATATAAAATTGAGCGCGTTTAAAGTGAGTTTATTATACAAACATAATTATAACTCCCGAGATCGTAACATTTGTAATTGTTAGTTTAGATCGTGACATGTGTATTAAAATTGATACGTAAACATCTTATAAAATGGAAACTTAACAATATTGAGAAAAAACAGAAATAAGAAAAATAATCAAAAATTAAAAAATTAACATTAATTATCAAATAATTAGAAATAAAATAATATAATCCGAAATATAGAAAAATAAAATAATCAGAAATAAATAAAATAACATAGAAAAAGAAAAAATTAACAATATTTTAAGAAATAATCAATAATAAAATTAGAAATAAGAAAAAATAAAATTGTAAAATTACTTGAAAAAACAAAGAAAATCTTTATGATAAATTATTTGTTATCTTCATGGATCCACTATCTAATTATTAATTTAAAACGAATGTTTTTCATGTAAATAACAAAAGCAATGTAATAAAACAAAAATGTGTTATTTTTATTTCTTAATAGATGAAAAACTAAAAATCACTTATTTACTATTTCCATATATTGTTGTGTGTCTTTTATATTTATTTGCTAAGAAAATAACAGATATAATATTAGTTTCCGTTAAATCTAACTATAACTATACAAATTTACTAACAATATTAATATATAATTATAAAATGTTTTTTTGTAATTTGTACGCGTATTACACGGGATTTCATCTAGTACATTAATAACCTTATACGATTCTTAATCAAATACTACTTAGATGCTTTTTAAATAAAATAAAATAAAGACTTTCATACTATACTAAATTGCTAATTATCCATCTTCGGCTTCTTATTTCCCTTTGCCTCTCATCTATCTCCCTTTCCTCTTGGCTTTTATTTTGAGTTAATAAAAACAACAACAACAAAAAATAATTCAATTACATGTTTATTTCTATATGAATTAATATTAATAATATTTTTTTAAAATATACCTTCTTCCAGTTTCTTCTTGAACATATTCGGTTCATCATCTTTCCTCTGCTTTACTTCAATAGAAGAAAAATAAGAACTATCTACAAGTCTCAACTGCGTCTTAGTTTGGGGGAAAGGGAATTGATCTTGTATATTTCTGCCATTGCAGAAGAAGATACAGTTTTTTCTTTGATGTTTGTCTTTTAAAATTGTGTCAGAGAGGTAATAAAGAGAGAACCATTTCAGGTTGAAGCACCATCACCGTAACGCCTCTGGCAGCGACACTTCTACTGTCAAAATCATAATACACGTGATCAACTCTATGCTCATGAGCTATAAATGACATCTCTCTTTTTCGCTATCCTTCCTCGTACTCTGCATTCATATAAAAAAAACATAGTAAGTAATACAACAATCACACTACTCTTCTTTGTTATATCTACATTTTGTTAAGACCTTTGTGCTCATTTCATTTTTGGATTTGAGTTTTGTAATCTCGCATCTTTCTTTCAATGTAAAAATCACTTATTTACTATTATTATATATTGTTGTGTGTCTTTTATATTCATTTGTTAATAAAATAACGAGTATAATATTTGTTTCCGTTTAAATCAAACTATAACTATACAAATTTACTAACAATATTAATATATAATTATAAAATGTTTTATGTAATTTTTCTGCGTATTACGCGGGATTTCATCTAGTTAATATATAATTATAAAATATTTTTATGTAATTTGTCCGCGTATTACGCGGGATTTCATCTAGTACTAGTAATAAATCCATACATTAATAACCTTATACGATTCATAATCAAATACTACTTAGATGCTATTTAAATAAAATAAAAAAAACTTTCATACTATACTAAATTGCTAATTATCCATCTTCACCTTCTTATTTCCCTTTGCCTCTCATCTATCTCCCTTTCCTCTTGGCTTTTATTTTGAGTTAATAAAAACAACAACAAAAAATAATTCAATTACATGTTTATTTCTATATAAATTAATATTAATAATATTTTTTTAAAAATATACCTTCTCCAATTTCTTCTTGAACAGATTCGGTTCATCATCTTTCCTCTGTTTTACTTCCATAGAAGAAGACACTCTTAAATTCCTTATCTAAAGTTCGATTGATGTTGCATTGTTCATGAATCGCACGAGATACGTTACATTGATACGTTTTTAAATAATTTTCTTAAAAATTATACAGTTCATGGGTCCATTGAATAATTAAGAAACTTGTCGATTTCTCTCTTGAAAATGGTATATGGATGGGTTTTTTTTATTTTATGTAACACGATTTCTTGAAAAGCATAGAAATATTTTATAATTACATACTCCAATTTTTTTACCTTTAAACCAAATAAAAAAGTAACATAAATACACAACACAAGGACAAATCTGAATCAAATGCTATAATATCCTTTGACTAAATGTCAAAAGCTATTATACCTTTAAATAATTTTGATTTTTGTTTTGATTTTTATAAATTTCAAAATAAATCAAATTTATAATCTTAAAACGTGATTATTTTGTATTTAATTTTAAGAATTTGATAAAAATATTTTAAAACTAAAAATATAATAATAAAATGTTTTTACCAAAATCATCAAAATATGATATAAAAACGATTTTAAAATATTTTTTGTAGAATTTAAAGGTTTAGAAGTTAAATACTTCCATTTGGGTTCGCAATTCCAAATCCAAAACTTGTGATTAGTTTAGGATTTAAATTTGAATATATTTAGTGTTATATGTTTTTGGTCAACGAAATTCAAAGGATAGTAAACAATATAAGGGTATAGAAAAAATCTTCATTTTTGTTCAAAGGGTATAATAGTTTTTTAGCACACAAATCTCAAATGGTGGTGGGGTGCCGTGAGTCCTTGAAGGAAGTGGTCAATACAAATAGATGTTACTTTTTACTTTTTGAGTTTTGTTTTGTCAATACAAAATAAATTACATACAAAGAAGACCTTGTGGAGAAGGAAGAAGGTTTTGTCGTGAATGGAGTCTAGTGAGGATTTGGAGGTTATGACCAGAGCGATAGAAAAGCTTCTTGAAGAGAAGAGGGAGAGAGAATCTGCTGGTGATTCTTTCATCGAAGAAGAAGACCAAGACGGTCAAGTTTTGCTCTCTAAACTCATCTCTCAGGTTCTTTTCTTTTCCCCATCCATCGCTCCTATTTTCTTCCATTTTCTCTTTGCAGATTTGATTGATTGATTGAATCTTATTGGTCGCAAGTAAAAGCTTTAATTCGTTCTTGTTAGATCACTAAACCCATTAGTTAAAAAACATTTTTATTATTTATTTGTCAGTGTCTCCTTTATTTTTATGTTTTTGACAACTTTGCTGTTTTATTTTTCCACTTTGAGCAGATCATAACTTAACTTATTTTGATTAACATATCTCAGTTGGAATCACGAAAGCATGTCCAAACAACAGTAGGGACAACCAAAGACGAAGAATCTTCTTCGCCATTGAAAGGAGAACGCGATGGACATAGACATTTGGAAGAGAATCTTGAAGCGATAGCTAAAGACATCAAAGATGTCAAGAGACAGAACAAAGTAACACACATACTTCTCTCAACTTTGATCATCCTCACATTGACTTGGCAGCTCTCCCAATACTCCATGATTTACTTGATGAAAGATCGGTTGTGCCATCCGATAAGATCCATCACAGGTATGTTTTCCGGGATGTTCAAAGTCAAGATACGTCCACTCAAGAACAAACTTCACGGGACTTCTAAGACCAATGAACAAAACAGCACTAGCAACGGCGATGGAGTTAATATCCAAGTCCCCAAGCTGTTGCGAGAATTTGGACTCGACGACGATGATGAATGATAAAAGCTTTCTTCTTTCTGTGTCTATGTTCTTATGTAATATGCTTTTCAAAGGAGAAGATATTTCAATAACATTTGTTTTTAAACCCTTGATAAGAACCTTGGTGATCAACAAAGGAGTATTTTTCAAACCAAAGTAACAAAGAGATCCAATGATTAAAAAAAGAGAAAAACAGAGAGTAGAAACAAGCTTCAGTTTCCAAATCTTAAAACCAAACTCAAAATAATCTGTTTTTGGCTTGTTGTAATAATGGTTCATATACCCCTTCTTCTTCCCATCACAATCTTCAGGCATAGTTCAGCCTGAATATATCATTGAACACGTAGTAGCTTCCTTGCGCAGTCGGCATCAAGTGAAACATCTGCGTACACACACAAAAAAGACGGCTATGTCAGGATCTTGTAATGTACAAAGAAAAATCAAAACAAACAAATAGATCCAAAAGATATATGCTCATACATCATATGTATGTGTAAACTCATTGAGTAGGTCATGGTGATGTGAATTAATCCCTATAGGTATAGGCTCCGTTGCATATCGATTATCGACCATTTACATTCTACTAGATTGATGATGTTCACTTCATAGTTTCATACAACAATGATGACAAAGACACAAGCAGCACAACAATGATGAAACACTAAAGACCAGAACAATACGTAAGCATATTACATGGCTTCCTATAACACAGATCTATAACAATCTATATCAAAATCATTCAAGCTTCTAATAACCTAAAACCCATATCAATCTATACAAAACAAGGCACGAAACCATAAGCCAATCCAAAAAAAAAAAAACACGAGAAGCGTAACAGGACCTGGCTGAATTTGAGAGCGTGCTGTTCGCCGGCGAGCTGGAGATTACCGGAGACGAAGACGACCATACCACCGGCGGGACCAGAAGGCTGACAATCGACGGTGGTGATGTTGTGCTTACACTGCTGAAAAGGGAGACTCGTGAGCTTGGTGACGATGTTCTGAGATCCCTGAATCTTCTGGCCTTCGAAGGTCAACATAGATCCGTCCTGGTACAGAGAAACCAAACCCGCCCGATTCGAATCGAATGTTGAGTAGTAGTGCTCCACGAAAGCCTTTGATACTGCGTCTGGATCCATCTCTCTCTCTATCTATCTATCTATCTATCTATCGTCTCTTCGTCTTCGTTGATCTGATCCCTTCACGCGTTTCGTGCTTAGAGAGAAAGAGAGAGATGATGATAAAATCTGAGAAATACCCAAATAGACGAAGGGAGACGCTGAAAAAAAAGCTTATGATGATGACACGTTTAAATGGGCCTTTAACCTTATTGGCCCGTTAACATGTGGGAGAATTTTAGGGGATGGTTTTGCAAGCAATTTTTAAAAGATTCTTAATAATTGGGATTTGGGAGTAAATGTTTGTTTATAATAGGAACTTGACACATTAATCCCAAACTAGTGGTGTTTGAAAAATATCCTTCAATTTTAAAATCAAAGCAAAAAAAAAAAGACACAGATTTAAATTTAAGCCAAATTATTTGGTTTAAATGAAAATTCGACCACTCTTCCTCTTCGTTGATCTGATCCCTTCACGCGTTTCGTGCTTGGAGAGAAACCCTAACGAGGTGGAGCATGAACAGAGACTCAAATTCGAAATCAAAGACACCGTCACAGGAGAATCAAGAGCCGAGATGCTAGGAGAAGAATGTGGGAAGCTATCCAAGGCAGAAAAACCGGTCGAATCCGCTCCAATTCCTTCGCTAATCGATTCAGATCCCGTCGCGTTTCGTCTCTTGAGCTCTCTAATCGCAAAGATTTCGTCTCTCCTCATCGCGGCTCCGTTAACTCCCTTCAGGTACTCTCATCATCATCTTCCCCTTCCGAATCGGTGATTTCTCGTTATCTGTGTGTGTAGCTTCGTTCGTGTTTTTGTGTGTAGCTTCGTCGTGTTTGTGTCTGTGTATGTATCTATATACAGCAGATGCCAGTTTCGTATAGGCGGTGACTTCTCGTTATCTGTGTGTGTTCTGCGAGATTTCGACGAGTTAGTGAATGTTGTGTGTGTAGCTTCATCGTTTTTGTGTCTGTGTATGTATCTATATAGAGCAGATGCTAGTTTCTTCTCTGTTTTTCGAGTTTGGCTTTGAAAAAATGGTTTTATATGGCTTCTTTTACTTTGTTTCTAACTATGTAATCAGGTTGATTTGACAGAAGGGAGATATTTGCTCTCAGGAGCATCAGATGGTTCAGCTTCTGTGTTTGATGTTCAGCGGGCCACTGATTACGAGGCAAGTGGTCTTATCGCAAAGCACAAGTCTATATTTACTGTCGACAAGCAACATGAAAACGGTCATAAATATGCTGTATCCTCTGCCATATGGTATCCCATTGACACAGGGCTGTTCGTTACAGGTTCATATGATCATTACGTAAAAGTCTGGGATACCAATACCGCACAGGTGCCAAATTTACTTGAGAAAGTACACTCGTTTTTGTTTCTAGTCTCTCTAATTGTGAACTTCAATATGTTTTTAGGCGGTTGTGGATTTTAAAATGCCTGGAAAGGTTTATAGAACAGCCATGTCTTCTTTGGCAACGACTCACACGTTGATTGCTGCTGGAACTGAAGATGTGCAAGTTCGCCTCTGTGATATAGCTTCTGGGGCATTCTCTCACACGTTATCTGGTCACCATGGTACAATACTAGACTCGTGCTTTTCGGCATATACAAATTTCATGCGTATTAAAAGATAAATCAGGCTACTAAATTGTCTTGATGTCATGATACTCCCAGATGGTGTTATGTCAGTTGAATGGTCTACCTCAAACGAGTGGGTTTTGTATACTGGCGGATGTGATGGTGCAATACGCTTTTGGGACATTAGACGTGCTGGATGTTTTCGTGTTCTTGATCAATCAGTAACACAGCTTGGGGTTCGATCACCGATTTTAAAGCCTTCATTGGTTAGCAGCAAGGTTTGTTTCTGAAACTTGTACTTATAAGAGACAAGTTACGACTTTCTTATTTGTTTCTCTTAGTGTCCCTGCATGTGTAAAGGGTTTAAATGTGACAGGAATAATATATTATCAAATCTGTACTATTTGAGAGGGGAATCCTTTAGTAAATTGTTTTTTATGGGTACAGGTTTTAGCTGAAAAATCTTCTTCAGGAGGCAAAATTAAGTTAAAGACACTACATAGTAAGCGCACGAGCAGCCAGGTTATAAAGGGATCACATAACGCTAAAGCTTCAGTGGAAAAATCTCGTCAAAAGAGACTTCATCCTGGAATGTTATCTACTCTAGATCATGCTACTGCTCATTATGGTGCTGTTACTGGATTAAAGGCAACTAACAATGGGATGTATCTTCTTAGTGCTGGTAAGGTCTTTTGTTCTTGGCTATTTGAACTTTCTTTGTTTTTAAGGGTATCTATTTGAAATCTGCAACAACTTTGTATAGGCAGCATCTGTATATTAAATCTCATTACTTAGCTTATGTGCTATAATGTTTCAGGGTCAGATTCAAGAATACGATTGTGGGATACTGAATCTGGATGCAATACCCTTTTGAACTTTGAAACTGGACGCATCCAAAACAAAGCGATGCAGTTAGCTACAAGCGACGATCCATCTCTTGTATTTGTTCCATGCATGAAGACTGTGAAGGTAATCACCGACTTACTATCTTAGCGGCAAGTCTTTTCATTCCATTACTTCAATGAGCCGTGTTTCAAATTGTTTATTAAGGCTTTCGGCATGTGGTCTGGTAGAACAACATTGATGCTTCGTGGACATTACGAGGCTGTGTACACATGCTGCTTTAATTCCAATGATCAGGTATAACTAACTCATTAAGAATCCTCCCAAATCTCTCGAGTCGTTTGTTTTTTCTTGAACATGCCTCTAAAATCCGAAATAACGTGGTATGGTTGGTCGTAGGAACTATACACAAGCGGTGCAGACAGACAAATACTTGTGTGGTCACCAGGCGGATCCGTGGAAGAAGAAATGGTTAAGCGAAATTTCGATCATAACTTCAAACTCTTAATGTATTAGAGATTACACGAGTCGTGTTCACGATGTCTCCTCTGATCGAATATTGTTTATTTGCATTGCAGGTGCAAGATGAACTAGTAGCAGAAGATAGAGACAACTGGAGCGACTGAGTAAACAAAGTTTCGGACAAGCTTTCTTTCTCAAAATCTGTGAATTTCCGTGTGCGTTGTTCCGAGTCTAACCCTTTTACTAACTCATAAGTTACTTTACTTACGGGTTTGGATGGTTTACAAATGTAAACTAGACTTTGTTCATACTACGAAAATGCAGTCTATGGTAAAAAGTAAATGCAAGACAAAATTCAAGGCTGTTAGTATCTCTACCCATAAGTATCTCTGGAGGAGTAACAAGATGAGTGGGTTGTTCTTGCTCCATAGCTTCTTCAGGAGTGTGATAGCCAGAAAGTGTACTTGATCGTCTGGGACTCAGAGGAAGCTGGGTTGAAGAACCATACTCAGAACCTACACCACTGAGCTTAGTAGGCAGCCCAGAGGTTGTAGCCTCAATGTTGGATGGAATATTTTCTGGTGACGAGGTCTCCCCTGCTGCTTATGATTTGTTCAACTCTGCCATATGATTCTTCTCATCAATGAAAGCTTGGACATCATCATCGGTCTGTATAAGTTCTTGTTCTGCATCTGCCAGCACTTCTTGCATTGAGTCCAAGTACTCCTGGACGTCCTTTGGGTTGCATTTATGCTCGTTTTTAAAGGCTACAATGTCCATTTTATACTTTGCAATTTTGGCTTTCACCATTCCCTTCCTCGTGTTTAGTGCTTTCAGCGTACGCGCATCATTCTGGCTATTAAACTTAGCTTGTTGTAAGACTTTCAAATTTTTTTCTTGTTCCTTAGCCTTAGCAGCCAGTGCTTCTTCTTCTTTTCTCTTCTTAAAAATTTCTTGTTCTTTTATCCTCTTCTTTTTTTATCGTCTTTTATATGACACTTTTGTTTGATTAATTTATTTTCTCATGACTGATTAGATTTGGAGAAGCTTGCGGCAGACAAGAAGGCAACAGACAAGAAAGAGAAGAGAAAACTAGACAATGAGAGGAAAAAGGTTTTTCATCTCGGCCTTTAGAACCTTTTTCCTCTCATTGTCTAGTTTTCTCTTCTCTTTCTTGTATGTTGCCTTCTTGTCTCCGCAAGCTTCTCCAAATCTAATCGAAAATAAATTAATCAAACAAAAGTGTCATATAAAAAGACGGTAAAAAGAAGAGGATAAAAGAAGAAGAAATTTTAAAGAAGAGAAAGAAGAAGAAGAGCACGCTAAGCTAAGGAACAAGAAAAATTTGATTTGAAAGCCTTACAACAAGCTAAGTTTAATAGCGAAAGGATGCGCGTACGCGAAAGCACTAAACACAAGGAAGGAAATGGAAAGCCGAAATTGCAAAGTATAAAATGGACATTGTAGCCTTTAAAAACGAGCATAAATGCAACCCAAAGGACGTCCAGGAGTACTTGGACTCAATGCAAGAAGTGCCGCGATGCGAACAAGAACTTATACGACCGATGATGATGTCCAAGCTTTCATTGATGAGAAGAACCATATGGCGAGTTGAACAAATCATAAGCGGCGAGGGAGACCTCGTCACCGAAAATATTCCATCCAACATTGAGGCTACAACCTCTCGGGCCTACTAAGCTCGGTGGTGTAGGTTCGAGTATGGTTCTTCAACCCGACTCCTCGAGTCCCCGTACGATCAGTACACTTTCGGCTATCACACTCCGAAGAAGCTATGGAGCAAGAACAACCCACTCATCTTGTTACTCCTCCAGAGATACTTATGGGTAGAGATACTAACATTCAGGATGTTACTAACGATGCAAGAGGCATAGAAGTAGAAGTGGGTGAAGCAAGGTCAACACAAAATGGTGAAGAATCTGAGAATCAAGCTTCGAATCTCAACACGGAGATGACAAGAGACTGTTATCCTAGAATCGAGGAGAATTTCATACCAGAGGAATCTAATGCTCATGACCAATCTGTACAAGCTAGGGAAGAAAGTGGGTTTGACTCTAGAAGTTCGTCTCCAAAGCTTCCTGAGTCGGTGTCATCTACATCCTCAAGTGTGTCAGACAATGAGCAAAGTCAGAGTTCAAATCATCCTGTGACAGATTCACTTCCTCAGTTCTTAGATGTGCAAGAAACATTATATCATGTATTATTGCTTAAAATCTCTGGTATGTACTCTCGTAGTAGTGTAACTGATACAGTGGCATTTTTCGATATACCTTCCTGTGACAAACTTTTTAAAGGTGTTTTTAAACTTGGAACAATATTTCTCTTCCAGATAATGGTTTCTCAGAAGGAGATGCAGAGACAACTATCAAATTTTGTTATTGAAGAAGGTAAAAGACTAGAAGTGGCTTTAGGACGAATGATCGAGAAATCCAACGCTGCTGCTCCGTGGGCTCACTTCCAAGAGGAGACTATTAAGAATGAAAAGGCGTTGCGTGACCATTTCCAGCAAATTGTGAATTAATGCAGCGATGAGCTTCATGAGCATGGAGTTAAATGCCATGTTTGAGAAAACTTTAAAGAAAGAATTTATTGCAGTTGGTCCAGCCTTGGCAGGTGCTGTTACACCAATAATTGAAAAAAACTGTATCTTCTGCAATGACAAAGTCATTCCAAAAAAACGTACCTGGAATGACTATGTCATTGCAGAAGATACAGTTTTTTCAATTATTGGTGTAACAGCACCTGCCAAGGCTGGACCAACTGCAGTAAATTCTTTCTTTAAAGTTTTCTCAAACATGGCATTTAACTCCATGCTGTATATGTTCATCGTTGAAGATAACATGGTTTTGCTTTTATACATAGAGGAATTGGTGATAAAGCAGTCAATCAGCTTGACAAATCTGTTAGTTCAAAGCTCGAAGCAACCTTGTCTGGGAAAATTCAAGACCAGTTTCAGTCCACTGGTAGGCAAGCCCTTCAGGTAAATTTGAGTTTCACCGAGTTTTATGATACTTAATAGAACTATCTACAAGTTTCAACTGCGTCTTAGTTTGGGGGAAAGGGAATTGGTCTTGTATATTTCTGCCATTGCAGAAGAAGATACAGTTTTTTCTTTGATGTTTGTCTTTTAAAATTGTGTCAGAGAGGTAATAAAGAGAGAACCATTTCAGGTTGAAGCACGGATAGACCCGACAACAGAGCTATCGAGGTTGATATCTGAACGCAAGTACGAAGAATCTTTCACCTCTGCTCTAGAGAGAAGAGACGTTTCGATTGTATCATGGCTTTTCTCACAGGTGAAATTTTAGTATGGATTCAACTCATCTTTAAGATCTCATAAGCATAAAGTAACAATTGTTGTTCCCCAAATCAGGTGAATCTTCGCGGACTACTAGCCATGAATCCGCTTCCGTTGAGCCAAGGCGTGCTTCTCTCACTACTCGAGCAGCTAGCCTGCGACGTAAGCAAGGACACATCTCGTAAGCTTGAGTGGATGACTGATGTGGTTGCTGCCATAAACCTGTCTGATCATATGGTTGTAGTCCACGGTCGCATGATCTTTGAACAAGTCTATAATATTCTGCACCATCACCGTAACGCCCCTGGCAGCGACACTTCTGCTGTCAGAATCATAATACACGTGATCAACTCCATGCTCATGAGCTGCAAATGACATCTCTCTTTTTCTTTATCCTTCCTCGTACTTTGCTTTCATATAAAAAAACATAGTAAGTAATACAACAATCACACTACTCTTCTTTGTTATCTCTACATTTTGTTAAGACCTTTGTGCTCATTTCATTTTTGGATTTGAGTTTTGTAATTCTCGCATATTTCTTTCAATGTAAAATTTTGGCTTATGATGGTGGATATTTCTGTTGTCGTGTGCATAGCAGGTATTGTTCGTTCAGTATCGTAATACATATATAAATATTTCTCGTTGCTATCTCGAAATTGTCAAGTGATTCTTAATATTTATTATTAAACTATAAGAAACTTCAACAACAAGAGTCGTTGTGGTATAGTGATAAGTATTCCCGCCAATCACGCCGCTGACCAGGGTTAGATTTTGTCAAGGATGCTTAATAAGCTATTCCATAAACACTACAAAAGGACACTTTTCTCATAGCCCAATAACAACAGCAATAAATTCACAACTAGTTCATAGTTTGGCAAACCTCATTTGCTATAACCCTAAAGCCACATTAACATAAAAACAAAATAAAAACAGGTCTCTAGAGAAGAAAAATCCAAAATGTCACAAACACAAAAGACAACCAAAATACAACAAAACACAACTAGTCAGCCCACTGTGGCTGAATGTTTCTACTTAAAGACCTGCAACCCTGTTTTGATGCGGAAAAACTCCTCCAATTTCAAGGACAACTCGTGTGGAACGTACAACAAAGGAAAGGCATAACTGAAGTAAGAAAAACTAAGCATTTAAAAGAAAAATCATGTGATTGTGTTTCACACACATATGGTGATTCCAATTCGGCTAAGAAAACAACGTGAAAGATTCAAAAGTAAAGTAATACCTTTCATTTGTCTAGACGTTCCAGTAAGTTTGATCTTGTAATCCCCCTTCCCATATTGGTCCTAAAAATATTAGATAAAACAGTTATGTGCGTGACTGTTGATAACATTTCTTACCTTATGTGTGAAAGTAGAATGAATTGTGGAGGTAAACCTTAAGCTAAATCCAGGATCACTGTTGTTCCATGTCATCAGCTATACGGTTTCATCCAACCCCCAATATACTTTACCTATCGCCTAACCATCCACTGGGAAACGAAATGCAAGAGGATCTCATTTTTCTTTCATTCAAACACGAACAAGGCCTCATTGCATTTGTTTAGTACAAAGATATGTTCACAGAATCACCGCCCAGGCTTAGTCATTTAGAAGCCTCACAAATTCATAGTTTATATTTCACACCATCACAAAGCTCCAGCTTCATCATAAACACACAAGAAAATATGAGGTTATAACTGAGATAAAAACTTACAACAGGATGTGAATGGAGTGTAGCAAGCCCACATGCTTGTGGAAGAGCGTCTTTTTCCAGCGCAAATCCCTACGTCAGAATTAGGGATGTTAATGAAGGGTAAAAATCTGATGGGTACCCGGGACCTGTCAAACCCGTGACCTGCCTGTATTATGAAAAAAAGTCACAGGTTTTTAATGGGCAGGTACCCACCAAAAAAAGTTTTATACGGGTTTGTTCTAGTGGGTAACGGGTACCTGCCGGGTTTTTTTTTATATCTCTCTCTCGTGAGTGAAACCTAGATCCGATTTTTCTCCATTGAAGCAGCTCTTCTACTATCGATTTCTCAGGTAAGTGAGAATCACTGCTTCTCTTCTCTATAGAAACCGTCTACTTCTCTTCTCTATAGAAACCGTCTACTTCTCTTCTCTATAGAAACCGTCTACTTTCTAGCAAAGTTCAAGCCTTGCTTTGTCTTAGAAACTGGCATAGGGGTTTTGCTGAGTTTGAAGGTAAAAAAATGGTTCATAAATGGTTTATATTTTCTGTTATTAATTGTTTTTGTTTGGTTGATATGAGTTTTTAAAATTTTAGGTGATATTGAAGAGTACTCTGACGATGAAATTGAGGATACCACAACAATGACAAGTAATAGCTTAAGAATGTGAAGTAGTAGTTCAAGAATGTGAAGTAGTAGCTGAAAAATGTGAAGTAATAACTTTCATTGGATTTAAGTTAACCAAGTGTTTTGGATTGCTTTGGAGTGCTACAAACTCATAAGTGTTTTTTGTGTTAAAAACATAAGAATATAAAAGATGGTATTTTTGACTTTTGATTTTTGCAATTAAATTATAATGATGACTTTTGTATTTTTTTTAATTAAATTATGATATGATTTTGATAATTGATTGTACTTTTATTTAATTAAATTAAATTATGAATAATATAAATTAAATACAAAAATAAAAAAACATAACATCTCAAGTAAACTTTTACAGGTACCGCATGTTGACTTGTATCTAACAGGTTCTTGCGTATACCCACGAAATACCTGAAACCCATACGGGTTTTTTCTCACATGCCTATCACCGGTTGGGTAGTTACAGGTACATGCCAGGCCGGGTAAAAAAATCCACGACAACATCCTACATGTGTATGATCTTTGGATGTTAATTTGACAAGTGGAAGTTATATCTTAGGGGTTCAAGCATCAAGTGAACTTTATCAAGTTTAGTGGTTGCAAGCGCTGTTTTATTACTGTTCACATTTGGTGATGTTATATGGATTAATTGCCTCTGCGTTCAGATTCTAATTACCACTGCATTTGCATATAATGTTTCAGGGTCAGATTCAAGAATACGATTGTGGGATACTGAATCTGGATGCAATACCGCTTCATCCATTTCAGCTCTTTCCACTTTATCCCCTTCTTCACTGCATCATCATCATCATCATCACACTGAAATTTCTGACCAATTCAAGTACATCCCTATAATGGTAATATAATCCGACACGTTCCTGTGTCTTTATCTCTTTTTTTTTATTTTGTGGGTATCTCTTTTATAAGGTGAAAACCCCATAAAAACTCTGTGATTCTCAAATTTCTTCCCCTTTTAGTTTAGTTCATTGGGGTCTTGAATTGAGCTTGTTCCACAGTTCTTCCAAGTGGTGGATGAGTCTCTTCCATATGCTAAAGTTTGGTCTGAAGATTAAGCATCTCTTATGGATGCTATCCTCCTGGTTCGTTGATGGTGTTATTGAGGAAAAATATGGTCTTTTAGTTGGCTTTATAGGTGATGATGATCTTGAGAAGACTAAGATGGTGACTAAGAAGAAGAAGAACAAGAAGAAGAAGAGTAGTAAGATGTGGCTCAAGATCCCTAGTTTCTCTCACTACTTTCTTGGCCCCAATAGCTTTGGCAAGACTTGGTGGAGGAAAGTGCTTGTGGCTTAGGTTGTCTTATTTGTCTTGTTCTCTTTCTGGACTTTCTTTTCCATTAGCTCTCAAGCTATGGAGAAGAGGAAAGATACGCTTGCTAGTATGTGTGATGAGAGAGCTCGTATGCTTCAGGATCAGTTCAATGTTAGCATGAATCATGTTCAAGCCATGTCTATTTTGATCTCAACTTTTCACCATGGCAAGATCCCTTCTGCTATCGATCAGGTATCCAAGTTTGATTAGTGTTGAAGCAGATTTGACTCATCACTTGTAACAGTTCAGAGTACATCAAGAACTGTGTCAACCGAAACAGAACATATAATGTTAAAAAGGAAAACAGAAGCGTGAGATAAAGGAAATGGAAAAGGGGTTATCAAGAAGATAAAGAAAAAGGAAAAGATGAAGATAATGGAAAACAAAGAGAGACTTTGTGTGTTAAACAAAGAAAAGGAAATATGAAGTTTTCCTTTTCATAAAAGAAAAAGGAAAATTGTCATATGTGTGTTTATCTATTTTGTTATAAATAGGGGTGGTTGGTCTTGAGAAAAGATTCACCACATTAGAGAGAGAGAATTCTTATTGTTTAAGGGTCTTGAGCATGTTCTCAGAAAGAGAGCGAGAGATTAGAAACAAGTAAGAGATTCTTGAGAGGTTCAAAGATTAAAGCACTTAATCATTTGAACAAGAGAGTTTAGATAATAGGTTTGAGAGTTTTCTTGTAAGAACACTTCAAATAAGATTATCTAATAAAAGGAAAAGTTTAAAGAAGAATCTCTGTCTCAGTTTCTGTCATACTCTCATAATCTCTGCTACAGTTTCTGTCATAGTCTAAATATCGATAGCTTCTGCTTTTTCAATTGGTATCAGAGCGGGCACTTGTGCGTATTCTAAACGAGTGAGATCTGCAGAAAGCTATCAATATATAATGAACAATTCAAGACTTATATTGGATGATAGAAACTACAGTTTTTGGAAAGCAAGAACCAAAGCCGTGATAAAAAGCATTGATGTCTTTGCTTGGAAAGCGATCTTAGTCAAGTGGGAGGATCCAAAGACTACAAACGCATCGGGGAAAGAAATTGTCAAGCCAGTAGAAGAGTGGACGAGCGAAGAGATGAAAAAATCAAAGTTTAATGCAAAAGCACTAACCGCGATTCATTGTAGTATTGGAATGAATCAATTTGAATTGATTCAAGGGTGTGAAACGGCAAAAGAAGCTTGGGATATTCTCCAAACTCACTTTGAAGGAACAAAGAAAGTTCAAAACTCAAGAAAAGACATGTTAGCATCAAAATTTGAGAATTTGCGAATGAAAGAACATCATTCAATTTCCAAGTTTAGCTCAAAGATTTGTTCATTAGCCCAAGAAGCAGCTACTCTCGGAAAGAAGTACAAAGACAAGAAATTGGTGAAGAAACTTCTGAGATGTCTTCCTGAAAGGTTCATGCCATATAAAGCAGCTATGATTGTGTCTCTCAACATTGAAGATCTTAGTTTTGGTGAAGTAGTTGGCATGCTTCAAGCTCATGAGATGGAACTAGGAGGGGTAAAAGAATTTGATGTGTTTGAACCAAAACTACAAGATTTAGAAACTCAAGAGTTATACAAAGAAGATCCTGTAAGCTTATTTGTTCGAAATTTTGATCGAGCATTGCAACAAAGTCAACCATGGTCTAAAGATTCAGAATATAAACAAATCAAGAAGGCAAATATTGAATGTCATGAATGCAAAGGGTATGGACACTTCAAGCATGAATGTCCTACGGCCAAAGAAGAGAATCAAAGTGTTTTGCATGCAAAGGTTTTGGACATACTCAAACGAGAATGCATTAGTGATCGGAAAATTAGAAAAGAAGAATCATTGTTGGATAACTGCGAAGAAGATAGTGAAGACGATGAAATAACCAACCTTGTAGCGTTTCTAGGAATCATTGAATTCATTGATGGGGAAGATGGTTCGAATGCGAGTCGAAAAAAGAACCAGAGGATGAGCTTATTGAAGTTTATAAGGAAGTACGCGATACCTTAGTCAAGCTCGGACAAGAAAAACATGCATGGGTTAAAGAACAACTTCGCCTTGAATCATTAGTTGAATCACTCAAAGACGAGTTAAGAGTCGAAAAGAAAATCGATCAAGATAGTCTTAGACTAATGAAAGATAACTTAGAATTGTCCACTAAAGCTGATAATCTAGAGAAGGAATTACATGTTGAAAAGGAGAGATCAACTCAACTTCAAGCCGAGCTAGATCAACAACATAGAAAGATTCACATGTTTGCCGGAACTAAGCAACTTGATAAGATTCTAAGCTATGGGAGGACTAAGAAAGGTACAAGAGGATTGAGGTATACTCGAGAAGTGAAACCAGAGAAACAAAGTTTGTATCGGGAGGATGTTCTCAACAAGATCATAACAAGACGAGAAAGTGATACAAGGAGAAAAGGTGGATGTTATTTTTGTGGAAAGAATGGACACATAAAAGCTCATTGCTACAAGTTTCAAGACAAAGTAAGAAGACTCAGACATCAAGGAAAATTTGCTTGGAATGGATTTCAAAATCAAATATGGGTAAAGAAATCAGATCTATACGAAACTGTGTCAAGAAGTACGTCAGACGAGTCATCAAAAAATAAGTTTTGTTGTAGAACAACTTTTGTGTCAGAAATTCGAAAGACCAAACCACGGTACTATAACAACCAAGATTCACAGCATGTGCCAAGGCAAAGAAACTTTCAAGGTGGTAAAAAGATCGAAGGAAGAAAAGTAACAGTTTGTGATGAAAAACACAAAGCTATTCAATGTCAAAGAAGAACTGGTGATAAATTCTCAACATTGATAAATGGTTCAAGTGATGAAAGGCGGTCGCGCCTAAGTTAGAGGTTTTTAACTCTGTGTGCTCTCACGGGGGAGAAATAAAGGGATAGTCATGAAATTATGGGGGAGTAACAAGCACTCGCAATTACGGGGGAGTAATCCTGAATTATGGGGGAGTAATTATTGAGAGACACACAAAGTTAAAAAGGGGGAGATTGTTGAAGCGATTTGACTCATCACTTGTAACAGTTCAGAGTACATCAAGAACTGTGTCAACCGAAACAGAACATATAATGTTAAAAAGGAAAACAGAAGCGTGAGATAAAGGAAATGGAAAAGGGGTTATCAAGAAGATAAAGAAAAAGGAAAAGATGAAGATAATGGAAAACAAAGAGAGACTTTGTGTGTTAAACAAAGAAAAGGAAATATGAAGTTTTCCTTTTCATAAAAGAAAAAGGAAAATTGTCATATGTGTGTTTATCTATTTTGTTATAAATAGGGGTGGTTGGTCTTGAGAAAAGATTCACCACATTAGAGAGAGAGAATTCTTATTGTTTAAGGGTCTTGAGCATGTTCTCAGAAAGAGAGCGAGAGATTAGAAACAAGTAAGAGATTCTTGAGAGGTTCAAAGATTAAAGCACTTAATCATTTGAACAAGAGAGTTTAGATAATAGGTTTGAGAGTTTTCTTGTAAGAACACTTCAAATAAGATTATCTAATAAAAGGAAAAGTTTAAAGAAGAATCTCTGTCTCAGTTTCTGTCATACTCTCATAATCTCTGCTACAGTTTCGATAGCTTCTGCTTTTTCAATTAGTTCATCTTCTTGTCCTCTTTGGATCTTGTCTTGCTTGTTGCACATAAAATGTCTTTTGATTGATGTGTATCTTCTTGAGCACTAGTTAACTCTATACTAATATCAAGAAGCTTTTTGTGTAGAGGACATTCTCAGTGTACACTGATAGGACTTCCTTTGAGAGGCCACTAACGAGCGGTGTCGCGTATGCTGTGAGAGTGCTCCACTCAGAGAGGGGAGAATTTGAGAGACAACAAGGTTGGGGTTTCTCTCGATATGTTGTCTGGGAAAGTAAGCTCTTTTGCTAGTTCTATTAGTTTTGAAGTTGTTGTGATTGTTAAAGTTATAGTCTATAGCACTGCTTTAGCTGAGAGTTGAGTTTAATCTCATTGAACTTTTTACTGGCAGGAAGACCGTGAAAACGTGTTGCGTGCCAGGAGATCAGGTAAAGGGGTTTTGACAGCTCCTTTCCCATTGATAAAGACGAATAGACTTGGGGTGATTTTGACATTTGCTGTCTACAATAGAGATCTCCCCTCCAATGCAACACCGAAAAAGAGAATCGATGCTACTAATGGGTGCGTAGAATAGGCGTCTAAATAAAAAAAATGGAGTTATTGCATATATCAATTTTTGCTCATTGAAATCTTTTGATGCCCCCTGAAGGTATCTCGGTGGAGTGTTTGACATTGAGTCTCTGGTGGAAAATCTGCTTCAGCAGCTGGCTAGCAAGCAAACGATTCTTGTCAATGTATACGGTACCAGCAATCACTCTCAGCCGATTAGCATGTATGGTTCAGATGTGCCGGCTGATGAGTTAGAACATGTTAGTCCACTAAACTTTGGCGATCCGTTTAGAAAGCATGAGATGCATTGCAGGTAGTTCAGTTAAATTCAGCGTGTAGTTATTTCTTAATGTTTTGAAAGAATTCAGGTGCTAACATTCTGCTACGAGTTTCTTCCTCTTTGTAGATTTAAGCAGAAACCACCATGGCCAGTGCTAGCAATGGCTACATCTTTTGGTATCTTTGTGATTGCGTTGCTTGTTGCACATATATTCCATGCAACTGTGAGTCGGATAAACAAAGTTGAAGAAGATTGTCATAAGATGGAGCTGCTCAAGCAAAAGGCCGAAGCAGCAGGTGTTGCAAAGTCACAGGCGCGTACATCATCCATTCTCAGTCGATAGTTTTCTATAGTATAATAAGCTTTTTATGTTTTAGGGAAACGTTGTAATCTTACTTTTTTCCATGCAGTTCCTTGCCACTGTGTCACATGAAATCAGAACTCCAATGAATGGTGTACTTGGTGAGTATTAAAAGGGCCATTATCTCACCTTCTACTTATCTAACTTCTGATCTCATGTTGATTTTGATCTGGCTTGTAGGAATGCTGCATATGCTTATGGACACAGAGTTAGATGTTACGCAACAGGACTATGTCAGGACCGCACAGGCAAGTGGAAAAGCTTTAGTCTCGCTAATAAACGAGGTTTTGGACCAAGCAAAGATTGAATCTGGAAATCTTTCGCTGGACCAAGTGCGGTTTGATTTGAGAGGAATATTAGATGATGTTCTGTCACTCTTCTCCGGCAAGTCCCAACAAAAAGGCGTAGAGGTAACTTACGAAATGTTTTTTTTATGATTTGCAAAGAAAGAGTTATTATAACTTGTATCGTCTGTGTTTATGTTGAATGCAGTTGGCTGTATACATATCTGATCATGTTCCAGAAATGTTAGTTGGTGATCCTGGGAGGTTTCGACAAATACTCACAAATCTTATTGGTAATTCCATTAAGGTAAAGTGTGTTCTTATTTTTTATCATATTCCTTACATCTTAGTTGAGTGATAAAAGAAGCTGATCATTTACAAATATCCTGGCAGTTCACTGAGAAAGGACATATATTTATAACTGTTCATTTGGTCGAAGAAGTATTAGACTCTATCGATGTAGACAGATCATTTTCCACGGAGAGTACTCTGAGCGGTCGTCCAGTTGCAGATCTGAAGAAGAGCTGGCAAAACTTTAAAACTTTTGGCTCCAATGGGCATCGGAGCTTATCTTCGCCTAAGATCAACCTAATAGTCTCGGTTGAAGATACTGGCATAGGGATACCTTTAGAAGCGCAGTCCCATATTTTTGCACCTTTCATGCAAGTTGGACCGTCTATATCCAGGACGCATGGAGGCACAGGAATCGGGCTTAGCATAAGCAAATATTTGGTTGGACTTATGAAGGGAGACCTCGGAGTCTCGAGTACCCTCAAGGTTGGGTCAACATTCACATTTACTGCTGTTTTCGACAATGGCACGCACACAGCTGAGAGAAAGAGCAAACCGCAGAACAATAATCAGCCCATATTCTCGGAGTTTCAGGGCATGAAAGCCGTGGTTGTTGACCATAGGCGAGCTAGGGCGCAAGTCTCGCGGTACCATTTCCAGCGTCTGGGGATTCGAATTGAAGTAGTTCCATGTTTTGACCAGGCGTTACGTTTTGTGAAGACATACACTTCCACTGTGAATATGATACTCATAGAGGAAGAGATATGGACCAAGGAAGGAGATGTGTTGATTAAGAAGCTACATAATGAACCTCTTGTCCATTCTCCTAAATTGATTTTGTTAGCAAAGTCAATAGACTCGTCGAGATCAGATGCTTTAAGCACCGGAATAGAACATCTGATGGTGATAGTGAAACCGTTGAGGGCGAGTATGCTAGCGGCAACTTTGCAGAGAGGGTTTGGTATTGTGAACAGAGAGACTCCTCAGCACAAGGGACCTCCTGCTTTGGTTCTAAGGAATCTTCTCCTTGGCAGGAAAATTTTAATCGTTGACGATAACAACGTGAACCTCAGAGTAGCAACGGGTGCTCTGCGCTGATAGAGGGATTAAGGCGATCTCATTGCTTAAACCGCCACACGAATTCGATGCTTGCTTCATGGATATTCAGATGCCAGAAATGGATGGGTATGTCTCATTGTTGTACTGATAGTTTTGTTAATGTAATAAAAGATCGTAAGGTGGGTTTACTTGTCTTTCTTGCAGATTTGAGGCTACGAGGAGAATAGGAGATATGGAAGAGGAGATGAACAAGAGAATGAAGAGTGGAGAGGCTTTGATGGTAGAGGAAGGTAACAGATCAGGATGGCATGTTCCGATATTAGCAATGACCGCGGATGTGATTCAAGCGACACATGAGGAATGTCTCAAGTGTGGAATGGATGGGTATGTAACAAAACCTTTCGAAGCAGAGCAGCTGTACAGAGAAGTTTCTCGGTTTTTCAATACACCTTCAGATACAGAATCATAGAGTGTCGATGAAGAAGAACTGCGAAGAACACACAACAACTCATTGTCTCCTGATATCCTCTGAATATTGAAGTAGTGAGCTCATACACCTCTCTCTCTCTCTCTCTCTCTCTCTATCCTTCCTCATTTGGGATTAAAACAACGCTTTCGCGACTGCTAGTTAAGGCCTTTTAGAACTTTCTTGTAGGAAAGAGTAAAAAAAAGAGATTGAAGATTGGATAAGAGTGTATATAGGAAGGCTTGTGTGACACTTATGTGGCTAGGCCAAGAACTTGGACCAGTTTCTCCTGTAAAGTCTTTTATTTGAGACAACAACACTTGTGGGTTTGTAGATGAGTTGCTTTTGGACATAGAGTAGAGAATCATATAGTTATGTGTGTGAATGTTGTAGGATTCTTGTATTAAAAACAGGACAGCTTCTTCTCTCCTTGTCTATATAAAGGCTTGTTTCTCAAACATTTAAAAGACCAATATTATTTATTCAATAATAAGCTTCCACGTGTACCTTATACGTCTCTGTATCCAATCATAGAATAGCTTCACGTGGGGAGTCTCTTTTTTAAGATGTTGACAAAATTTGAAACGGAAAAGACAAGAAAATAAAAATTTTGAACGCTTAAGACAAGGAGAAGTTTTTTTTTCTTCAAGCTCGCGATTTTTCAATTCGATTTCTCTGTAACATTCAAAGCGGTTTCTTCTCTTCGATCATGGTATAATCTCGAGATCTCGATCTAATGTTTATGTCTTTTTTGTCGATTGTGTCGTGGAGCTTGTTTATTGGCTAATATCATTCTTTCGCATCTCCGATTTGATGATTCCGTATGCTATTTTGAACAATAAATCATGGTATATTTGAAATATATCGCATCATGCCCCAAAAATTGATCTCCTAATCTCTAAAGGTATCGATGAAAATAAAAACTGAATTATGACAAATGTGGATCTGTTTTTCGAAATCTGAGCTGGATTGTCTGTATTGTTGCTTTGATTTATATGCATGGCCAAATTTACCTTGTTTTTGCCCAATTTTCTCGTTTGATTTGCATAAATACCATGAATTGTGCTAAGATTGTATGTTTTTGTTGTGTGTTAACTGAAGATATAATCATCCGAAAAGAAACCATTAGTATCTTAGTCAGAGATAATGGGGTAATGATTATTGAGTATGTTGATTTTTATTGTTTTTTTGCAGACAACTTCAAAGAGACTAGCAGACAGGAAGATAATGAAGTTTGACAAGAACATTACCAAAAGAGGATTTGTGCCTGAGACCACCGCCAAGAAGGGCAAAGATTACCCTGTAGGACCAATCCTCCTCGGCTTCTTTGTCTTCGTCGTCATTGGATCATGTTAGTAACTCACAAACACACCTCTTCTGTAACTTTTTTTGGTAAAAGTTAAATCATCTATGTTAAAAAAGGGCACCAGATATAGCTAGTTAGGACTTTTTGCTTCTTGAGTTATGTCGGAAGCATCAAGTGTTTGACTTTGGTTTTAAGATTTGGTTCTGTTTCTACGTTTTCGCCTCTATAGAACATTTTCTATTACCAAATGTATGTGTGTGTTTATGTGTTTATTAACCAGTCTATATGCTTTGTTACAGCTCTCTTCCAGATCATTAGGACTGCAACTACCGGAGGCATGGCATAAACCGCATCGCATTCAAGCTAGAAAGAAGCCATTTTTCGACATGAATGTATCTTCTTCTAACTTGTCTCTTTTTTCCCTTTATATTGTACAATGCTCCAACTTCTGTTAACTATGTGTTATAAAAGAATTATGAGTCACTTTTTATAATTAAAGAACTGTTATTTCAAGATCATGAGTTTGTATTCTTATGCCATAACAAAATACCAAAAATATGGTTACACTATGTCCTAAAGACTTACTAATCCTATTTTTAAGACCGCAAATAATAGTCTTTACACCAACTTGTGTTAAACAACTCTAGTCATGATGCAGCAAGGATGCTTTCTCAAAACCTAGTTTCTTATTAATCATTAATTCAAAGGTAAAAACAAGTGGTCGTATATAACTAAACTAGGTTTTGTCATTACTAATCATTCCTTTTATCCTTTTTTATGATTTCTATGTAAGAATATTTTGGAGGAAAAGGAAACACTATAAGAGAGGTTATCATGAGTTATATTTATCATCATTTTAACTTTTTTAATATAATTTGGCAAATGCTATGTGAAATGGAAGTGATATGATTAACCAAAGCATGTTTGATGTGATAACAAAAAAAATGAATACCAACGCTTTACGACTACTTTAACATTCTTGTTGAAAACTTATCATTATTACCACCAAAAAGAAAAAGATAATCTCAAAGAAATCATCATTATACATGTAATTAATTACATACAATGTACATTTTCTCCCTGTTTTTGAACATTGAACATTCAGCGATTTTCTCATAACCAAATAAATAACTTTTGGAATGGCACAAGGGTTTTACTTACAAGAAGAAAGAAAAAGGCTTGTGTTGTTAAATTATAAAACAAACACTAGGATTTAACCCGTGGTGTACCACGGGTTTATGTTTTTTATAAATAATTTTATATATACAGTTAATTTAGAAGTTTATAATATTTTTTCTGATTTTGTAAAATAAATAAAAATATTCAGAATTTAAAAAGTATTTTGTTCTTTTATTGTTTATGCAAATAAATATAGAGAAATTCACAAAACTACACCATTTCAATCATTCCTTCACAAAACTACACCTAATTCAATATTTTCACAAATTTACACCCTTTCAAAATTTTAAAAGCTTGATTTACCCTTTTAAAAATTACCAAAATTAAAATATTTTCATTTGTGTTCGCTAATTAGTGTTTAGAAATAGTATTAAGGGGTATGATTTTGTGGATAGAGTTTATTTGAATTTAATATTGAGTGTTTAGGTGTAGTTTTGTGAAATATTTTTGAAATGGTGTAGTTTTGTGAAATGTAATTCAAAGGGTGTAGTTTTGTGATTCTCCCATAAATATATAATGAGAATTATATTTTATATAACAAAATCTTAATATAATTTGTAAGTGTGTTTATTCCAAACTATTATAAACTATAAAAATTAGGGATGGGCAAAACTTCCGGATCCGAAATACCGAACCCAAACCAAACCTAAATCCCCAAATCAATACCGATTCTAAAAACAAATAACTTGAATGTATAGGGAAATCTACTACCATAATACCCGAAATCGAATCTGAACCGAACTCAATTTTGTAGAACTAAACTAAACTACTCTAACTACCCAAAAATTATTTAAAATAATAATAGTTATAATTATATTTGAAGTACATAATTGGAACCAAACCGAAATTAAAGAACCGAAACCGTTCCAAAAATAAATAACCCGAACGAATTGAGAAATTTACTACCCGAAAACCCGAAGCCAAAACAAATTTCTAGATTTGAACCCGAATTACCCGAAATTTGTTTATGATAAAGTTTAATCATTATTTTCAAACTTCTTGTCATTTATCTAGAATTTTTCTAGAAACTGAACCCGTTAATAAATAATTGTTATGCTAGTGTTAATTGATTTAAACAAACTTTATCTATGTTCAATATAGATGTTTATTAACATCTAAAATATTAATATAAATAAAAAATTATAATATGGACAATGATTATATATAAAAACTAAACTATATACTTTTTAAAAAATATTTATATTCTAAAACTTTTTATAGACCTCCGTAAGAAAAATAAAAAGATTATATCAAAAATATCATAAATATGAAATTAGTGGTTGATTTTATGTTAAAATCGGTTTTATTGTTTTTGTTGATATTTAAGTCAATTTTAAAAAGTATATATATAGAATGAGATATGTTTCACATAACTCTTTAAGTGAGTTTAAAACCAATGGACATAGTATGTAGTTAAGTGAGTTTTTTTGGAAAAGTTCAAAAAATTACTTCAAAAATAATAATATATGTTTTTATTATATATTTCGTATAACAAAAATTTAATATAATTTATAAGTTGATTAGACCAATAATTTATTATTTATTATATTTAGGATTCGAAAATACCCGAATTCAAAATACAAACCGAATCAAAATACACAAATCATATTATGCGATTTACCCAAATTTATTTAAAATTATAATTATTTTGATTATATATATATATAAATAATTGTTGTAAACATATTCTAAATATGTAATATAAGATTTAAATTTTAGTAGAATTGCAATTTCTTCTTTTTTGTTTATAATCGAACCGGAAATCAAACTCGTTAACAAACTATTTTGTTTTTTATTGTTTGATATTTTTAACAAAACAAATTTTCAAATCGTTTTTAAATTCTTAATAATATTAATTAAACATGTTTGTTTTGATTTAAATAAAATTTTAATGGTAGTTTTTATAAAAAAACTATGTAATAATGTATTTATGTGAATTACATATGTTTATTTTGTTTTTCAAATATTTTTTACATAATTTCTTTAATATTTTTTATTTATTTTTGGAGAGAATTATAATATTTTCTTATTTGATTTTTCGTAATTAAATGTTCAAAAATATTTCCTTTTATGCGATGGCGTAATGTGTAATTTAGTGTGATTTTTTGGAAAATTTCAAATTAGTACTTCAAAAATACTAATATAGATTTAGATTCCAAATACAATTGGGAAAAATTTGCAATATAATAAATATTAACGTACAGAAGAATAAAGTTAACGAAAAAGGAGGGGGCAAAACTGAAATAACAAGTAAAAGAGGGAATAATTGCGAAGAAGAAATAAATAATATGGGCCCAACTTACATGGAAAAAGATGAAGCAAAAGAGAGAGAAGAAGCAATTAATAAGACGAAGACGAAGAAGAAGTAATGGTTTGTTTTTTAACAGAGAGAGAATAGACGGAGATGGTGATGGGAGATTGAATCTACTTTCTCATTGCTTTGAAATCGGAGTTAATGGCTGATTGTTCGTGACCGTCTTCTTCGGGGAATGGAAGAAGAGCTTGTAATGATCAGACAGTTCATAGGCCAGCTTCAAGAGCTCTTGCACAACGGCTCTCCTCCTCCTTCTTCTTCGTCGTCGTCTTCGTTTTTAGTTCTCCAAAATCCTCAATACCAGAATCGGTGAGCATCTCTTAGATCTAATATTAGAAGTAATTTCGCGAAAACTGGGTCTAATTTGGAATATCGTAGTGTGATTTCGTTTAGGGCTTTTTTTTTATTAGGTGCAGTTTCGTTTGATTCTCTATCATTGTCATCATTATGCTTATTAGATAGTCTCTCTTCACTGAAAGCTGCAAATTCATATTAATTGATACATACACTTAAGGCTCTCTTTTCTTTGAAATATTTGGCAAATTTTGGTGGGTCTCTCATATCATCTCTGAAGGAAGCTCTTTGCTTTGTGTTTTCTTGAGTTTCCACTTCTAGAAGTATTTCAATGTATGTGTTTATTTCTCACTTTTTCTGAATAAGCAGATATGTATTTAGTGTTTCTAGTTCTTGGACCTGGAAGATGGTATATGTTGTTGTGATTGATTTGAGAACAAGTCTTTTGTTTCCAGTGTAATGATTTCATTGGCATAATAATAATAATGTCATTCCCCTGACATATGTTACTATGCTTCTTTTTTGCTGTAATTGCAGATGGTGTTTGCCCTGTATCGAGGAAACCTCTGCTGATGATTGTTGTGATATTGTAATGGCTGCTGGTAAGAGACCTGGGATCTCCAACATGGTAGAAACTTTCAAGCGATCTCGTAAAGAACAGAATCAAGGAGAATCATATACGGAAAGAGACGACATAAGTGGAGACATGGATCAACAAATCTGGCGGGAATTTCCACGAGATCTATTCGAAGCTGTTGTTTCCAGACTACCGATAGCTACGTTTTTCCAGTTCCGCGCTGTTTGTCGTAAATGGAATGCTCTTATTGATACAGATAGCTTCTCCCGATGCTGCACCGAGCTTCCTCAGCCTGTCCCGTGGTTTTACACCATAGCCCACGAGAGTATCAACTCGGGACATGTGTACGACCCTTCAATGAATAAATGGCACAATCCGGTTATCCCTGCACTACCCAAGAAGAGTATTGTTTTGCCAGTGGCTTCTGCGGGAGGTCTAGTGTGCTTCCTCGACATTGGTCATCGTAACTTCTATGTGAGCAACCCGCTGAACAAGTCTTTCAGAGAGTTGCCTGCTAGATCGTTTAAGGTATGGTCTCGTGTCGCTGTAGGAATGACTCTTAACGGAAACTCCACCACTGATGGGTATAAGGTCTTGTGGGTCGGATGTGAAGGAGAGTATGAAGTCTATGATTCCCTCACAAACGTATGGACCCAGCGAGGAACCATACCGTCCAACATAAAGCTTCCGATACTTATCAACTTTAAGTCACAGCCAGTGGCTATACGCAACACACTTTACTTCCTGCTAACAGATCCCGAAGGGATATTGTCTTACGACATGGTCTCTGGGAGATGGAAACAGTCGATCATACCGGTCCCGCCAGACATAACCGATCACACGCTAGCTGAATGCGGAGAGCGGTTGTTTTTGGTGGGTCTTCTGAGTAAAAATGCTGCCACATGCGTTTGCGTGTGGGGGCTGCAGAAGATGACGCTGTTGTGGAAGGAGGTTGACAGAATGCCAAACTTATTGTGCTTGGAGATTTACGGAAAGCACGTTAAGATGAACTGTATGGGCAACAAAGGTTGTCTGATATTGTTGTCTTTGAGGTCTAGACAGACGAATCGTCTTATTACATACAATGCTGTTACTAGGGAATGGACCAAGGTCCCTGGCTGCAACGTTTCGAATGGGAGAAGAAGACTTTGGATCGCCTGTGGAACTGCGTTTCATCCTTCCCCTACGGCTAGGGCTTAGCCATATCTTTCTTTTGGTTCAGTTTCCTTGAACATCTTTGAAGTTGTGCATCCTTTTGGAATCGAACAGTTCCACACGCGGGTTGGGTTTGTTTCTTTGGTTTTGATTTTCACGACTGTAAGTGTAATATACAATACAAAATCTTCTTCGTTGCAATAAACTACTTGGGTTTGTGTAATAAGTATGCAGAACTTCTTAAACTTGGGGACACTCTTACACTATCTAACTTTTTTTTTGTATTTGTTATCACATAAGTGTGAACGAAACCATGACAACATAATCCAACGTTTGATATAACGACTTGAACAAAATAGTTTTCACAACATTTGATATGTAGTAAACAGAAAAGTTTAGGCATTTTACAGTATTAAGGAGCGAAAAAGAGTCGAGCAAGAAGAAGATACATTCATGTCGAAAAATGGCTTCTTTCTAGCTTGAATGTGATTCGGTTTACGCCATACCTCCGGTAGTTGCAGTCCTAATGATCTGGAAGAGAGCTGTAAACAAAACATATAGACTGGTTAATAAACACACACACATACATACATTTGGTAATAGAAAATGTCTATAGAGGCAAAAACGTAGAAACAGAACCAAATCTTAAAACCAAAGTCAAACACTTGGTGCTTCCGACATAACTCAAGAAGCAAAAAGTCCTAACTAGCTATATCTGGTGCCCTTTTTTAACATAGATGATTTAACTTTTACCAAATAATGTTCAAAAATTTGGGAATTAGAAGAGGTGTGTTTGTGAGTTACTAACATGACCCAATGACGACAAAGACGAAGAAGCCGAGAAGGATTGGTCCTACAGGGTAATCTTTGCCCTTCTTGGTGGTGGTTTCAGGCACAAATCCTCTTTTAGTAATGTTCTTGTCAAACTTCATTATCTTCCTATCTGCTAGTCTCTTTGAAGTTGTCTGCAATATTCAAATTCAACAGAGTCAACCATCACTACCCATTATGTCTGACAAGAGACTAATGGTTTATTTCTGCATCATAATATCTTCAGTGAAACAAAACAAAAGCATCCAATCATAACACAATTCATGGTATTTATGCAAATCAAACAAGAAATTGGGCAAAAAAAGGTACATATTTGACCATGCATGTATATCAAAGCAACAATACAGACAATCCAGCTCAGATTTCCAAAAAACAGATCCACATTTGTCATATTTCAGTTTTATTTTTTTTAATCAATCCTTAAATAAAATCAAGATCCAATTGTTTGCATGATGCGAAAAATCTCCAACGATTCAATATTCATAAACAGAGTAAATCCTTAATACATAAGACGATCGAATCAGATTTCAGCCAATAATAATAATAAAAAAAAACATGAAACACAATAGAAGAACCAATCGATATAAAATAAAAAAAAATCCGTACCATGATTTCGCCGCAGAGGAGAGAAATACTTTTTTTTCTTTCTTCTAGTTCTGTCTTCTTCGTTTCAATATCGGTGTTTACTTGACAACCTAAAAAAGGATCAATATCGCTATTGTCACAGCGTACATCGTCACAGCCTATTTTTGATTGGCTGCGTAGACATCACATGTCTACGTGGCGTTATTCGATTGGATTGTTACTTATGTCTTAAAAAGCTTAAGAAAGCTCGCGGCTCGTACCAATCAGACGTGTCATATGGTCAACGTATCACGCTGAAAATCTCCCGGACGTGTTTAAATAAAAGTCAAAGCACGATTTTTATTCTGGTCAACATTTACCAAACAAGGATTATTGCTAGATTTATTATTATTATTTTAAAATAGTTTTTGGTTTTGATTATAAATTTACGAATACTACATATACGTGAATCACATTACTAGTATATTTATACATAAATGTTTCAAAGCCTATTAGTTTGTAACAAACCTGAATAACAAAAAGCAGGGCTCTGCTTTTTTTTATTACATAACAGAGCTCACGTAAATGTCAGGGAAGTTATCATTGAACAAGGCCAAGGCAAAAAGTATACAATTTACCACTAATCCTTTGATTTGTTCAAGGAAAGTCAATAAAGATGTTGTTTCTCTACTTTTAAACTCGAAAAATAATTGGTTAATGTCTCCATGTTCTCCAAATGATTACACAAAACCTTGATAATTTTTTTTTTTTATAATATGTGCATTTATGAACGATGCAATGAGTGAGTAAGCCAAAAACGTGAAGAAAGACAACTAAACTAAAATGGTGGAGTCGTCTCTCATACCCGGTTTAACGGACGACGTGGCTGATCTCTGCCTCTCGCGTGTCCCTCGCTCTATCTTCCGAGTCCTTTCGCAGGTCTGCCGGCGATGGAATTCATTCCTCAGGAGCGATCGGGCCGCGACACTTCGAAAACTGACCGGATTAACGGAGCAGTACATGTGTGTTCTTATGGAAAGCCGATCAGGAAGAGATGTTTATTGGGAGATTTTCGACAAGCACAAGAAAAAATTAGGCCGGGTCGCTCCCGTCCCTGGTCCTATAAAGCGCGGTTTTGGTGTCGCGGTACTCGACGGCTGGAAAATTGTGTTCTTCGGTGGATACACATCGATCGATAGCACTACTACCATCTCCGCCTCATCTGATGTTTACGAGTTCGATCCTGCTTCTAATAGGTCAACTATTTGAATTTTTTTTGTACCAGGAAGTTCCGGACCGAAACCTATACTGTCATTTTTCTTTAGTTTGAGTTTATTTAGTAATGAGAGGGTGAATAAGTTTTTCCTTCATATGATTGTTAAGACTTGACTTGTTTCTTACACAACTCACAATTGTATGATTATTAGAGTGATTCGTTGTGGGTTTTGTTTATCTGATTTTATTGCGGGAATCATGAATCAATCAGGTGGAGAAAACTAGCTGACGTGAACATACCACGATACGACTTTGCATTTGCTGAAGTAGATGGCCTTTTATACGCGATTCGAGGGTATTCTAGTGATGGCCGTAACCTTTGTAATGCGGAAGTATACAACCCCGAAACTAACCAATGGAGCGTTATGGATTGTCTATACTCACCCTCCCGTAGCTTCGCATTCTCCTTGTGTTCCAAACTCTACGTTATAGGTGCGGATAAAGAAAATGCTGAAAATGTATTTTATATAACCTATGTAGATTCCAACGTATAATTGATTGGTTTTTAAAGGGAATGGAGCGCGGTTCATGGGCATTTACGACCCCAAAACGCAAACTTGGGAAGAGTTAAAATCGGAGGAATCATTATCGGTTTATTCATACACTGTTGTGAGGAACAAAGCGTATTTCTTGGACAAGAACTTGCCGGGATACGTGCGAGTGTTTGATCCAGAGGATAATTCGTGGAGCTTGGTCGTTGTGCCATCGAGGTACGGGGGTTTCTTGTACAGACTAGGAGCATGGAACAATAAGGTTGTGTTGTTTTCACGGATTTGTGGATGCGAGACGTTGATGAATGACTTTGATAAAGAGAAAGGATCCAAGTGGATTGATTGTTATGAGATTAAACCATCTGGTTCTTCATTGATCAGCGTGATCATCAACTTTTGATCGTCCTCTTTCGTTATTTTCGAGAAATAAACCTTTGGTGTTCTTGATTTTTAAATATAAGTTGTATGTGTTTCTAACTGTGAACCATCTTGATATAATAACTAAAATGTTAGGTGTTAAAAGAAATGTATTGTGACTAACTTTTGTACAAGTAAAAGTGTAAAACGCATAGGATTAGTAACTAAAATGTTAGGTGTTAAAAGAAAATTATTGTCTAATTTTAGTAAAAGTTAAAAGCAAAGGATAGTAATTAATACATGAACATGCTTTGCAATAATATTATGATAGTTAGCTTCACCTTGTTTGATTAATTCTTCTTACAAAATTAATAAAAATACACTAATCTATTAGTTTGTTGATATAGTTTCAACCTTATGATAATCAAGAAGTCATATCCTTTAGTTTTAAATTCAAAAAAAACATTTGGTCAATGTTTATATGTTAACCAAATTACTACACAAAGTCATGATCATTGTTTAGTAATATTTTGAACATTAATAATTAAACGATGCAATGAGGGAGACGATCAAACAACAAACTAAAATGGTGGTGGAGTCGTCGTCGTCTCTCATACCAGGTTTGACGGACGACGCGGCCGAGCTCTGTCTCGCGCGAGTCCCTCGCTCTAGCTTTCGGATTGTGTCCCAAGTCTGTCGGAGATGGAACTCGTTCCTTAGGAGCGAGCATTTCTCGACCGTTCGAAAGTTGACCGGAACGGTAGAACAGTTCATGTGTGTTCTTATGGAGAGCGAGTGTGGAAGAGACGTTTTTTGGGAGATTTTCGACAACTCCGGGAACAAATTAGGACGGATCCCGCCTGTCCCTGGTCCTTTGAAGCGCGGCTTCGGCGTGGCCGTGCTAGATGGCGGAAAAATTGTGTTCATCGGTGGTTATACGGAGGTGGAAGGCTCTGGGATCAATAGCACCACCGTCTGTGCTTCCTCTGATGTTTACGAGTTCGATCCTGCTTCTAACAGGTCTAGTTTACAAAATCTTCCTTTTTTTTAATTCGAGTTTGTGTGGTTTCTTACACAAAATTGTAAGACTATTATAGCGATTCGGTTCTGATATCTTGTCGGAATTATATCAAACAGCTGGAGAAAGCTAGCTGAGATGAACATACCACGTTACAACTTTGCGTTTGCGGAAGTAGACGGTCTTTTGTATGTGATTCGAGGCTATTCCACAGCTACTTATAGCCTTTCCAACGCGGAAGCCTACAACCCGGAAACTAACCAATGGAGCCTCATGAATTGCCCAAACCGCCCGGTTTGGCGTGGCTTTGCATTCTCTTTTAGTTCCAAACTCTATGCTATAGGTGAAGGCTAAGAAAATATTAGCGGATGTATACGAAACCAATCCACACTTAATGATAATTGGTTTTAAGTTGAAATCTCATACTCGTAACAGAAAAATATCGAATATAAACATATATATATATATATCGTTGAAAGCAAGGTTTTTTTACATTATTGATGATCTTTTAACAGGGAATGGATCGAGGTACATCGACATATACGACCCGAAAACGCATAAATGGGAAGAGCTAAACTCGGAGCAATCATTGTCGGTTTATTCCTACACGGTTCTGAGGAACAAAGTGTATTTCATGGACAGGAACATGCCTCGATATCTAGGAGTGTTTGAACCGGAGGAGAATTCGTGGAGCTTGGTGGTTGTGCCATCGAGACACGGAGGATTCTGGTTCAGACTAGGAGTATGGAACGATAAGGTGCTGCTTTTTTCAAGGGTTTGTGGGCATGAGACCTTAATGAATGACTTTGATGGTAAAGAGAAAAGATCCAAGTGGAGAGTTTGTGAAGAGATTAAACCATCTGCTTCTCACGTGACCAGTGTTCTCATCAACTTCTAACGTTTTTTTTTTTTTGTGGAGATTGTGAGGTTTTTGCGAGTGTTGGTCCAAAATGTCATTACCTTGTCTTGTTCAAATTTGTAAATCATACTTATATTTGTTGTGTATAAAATACCACTTCTAATCTTGGGTCTAACCTATTTAAATGATATTTTGGTTGTAGGGGTAATTTCGTCATTTTTTCATCACTCTCTTTCTCTAACGAGTCCTCCTCTATTAGGGTTACAGTGTGTATTCGCAAGTCTGACCTCCCCTTTCGTTGCTCTCTCTCTCTCTCTCTCTCTCTCTCTCTCTCTCTCTCTCTCTCTCTCTCTCTCTCTCTCTCTCTCTCTCTCTCTCTCTCTCTCTCTCTCTCTCTCTCTCTCTCTCTCTCTCTCTCTCTCTCTCTCTCTCTCTCTCTCTCTCTCTCTCTCTCTCTCTCTCTCTCTCTCTCTCTCTCTCTCTCTCTCTCTCTCTCTCTCTCTCTCTCTCTCTCTCTCTCTCTCTCTCTCTCTCTCTCTCTCTCTCTCTCTCTCTCTCTCTCTCTCTCTCTCTCTCTCTCTCTCTCTCTCTCTCTCTCTCTCTCTCTCTCTCTCTCTCTCTCTCTCTCTCTCTCTCTCTCTCTCTCTCTCTCTCTCTCTCTCTCTCTCTCTCTCTCTCTCTCTCTCTCTCTCTCTCTCTCTCTCTCTCTCTCTCTCTCTCTCTCTCTCTCTCTCTCTCTCTCTCTCTCTCTCTCTCTCTCTCTCTCTCTCTCTCTCTCTCTCTCTCTCTCTCTCTCTCTCTCTCTCTCTCTCTCTCTCTCTCTCTCTCTCTCTCTCTCTCTCTCTCTCTCTCTCTCTCTCTCTCTCTCTCTCTCTCTCTCTCTCTCTCTCTCTCTCTCTCTCTCTCTCTCTCTCTCTCTCTCTCTCTCTCTCTCTCTCTCTCTCTCTCTCTCTCTCTCTCTCTCTCTCTCTCTCTCTCTCTCTCTCTCTCTCTCTCTCTCTCTCTCTCTCTCTCTCTCTCTCTCTCTCTCTCTCTCTCTCTCTCTCTCTCTCTCTCTCTCTCTCTCTCTCTCTCTCTCTCTCTCTCTCTCTCTCTCTCTCTCTCTCTCTCTCTCTCTCTCTCTCTCTCTCTCTCTCTCTCTCTCTCTCTCTCTCTCTCTCTCTCTCTCTCTCTCTCTCTCTCTCTCTCTCTCTCTCTCTCTCTCTCTCTCTCTCTCTCTCTCTCTCTCTCTCTCTCTCTCTCTCTCTCTCTCTCTCTCTCTCTCTCTCTCTCTCTCTCTCTCTCTCTCTCTCTCTCTCTCTCTCTCTCTCTCTCTCTCTCTCTCTCTCTCTCTCTCTCTCTCTCTCTCTCTCTCTCTCTCTCTCTCTCTCTCTCTCTCTCTCTCTCTCTCTAACAATCTCCGATTCTTTGAGCAAAGCAACGAGTTAGGGCAATGACAGTAACAGAAGATGGTCAAGATCGTAGAATCCCAAAGATCGCTTCTTCCATTAGAGTCATCCCTGACTTCCCCAAACCAGGTTTTCTGGTTATGTCTGTCTCTATTTCCATTGGTTTAGGTTTTGGTCTTTGTGTTACAATCTTTTTTTAAGAAGTTTGATTGGATTTTTTTTGTTGGCAGGGATCATGTTTCAGGACATAACGACGCTTCTTCTAGACACTGAAGCTTTTAAGGACACAATTGATTTGTTTGTTGAAAGATACAAAGGGAAAGGCATATCTGTTGTTGCAGGTTATACTTTTTCTTTGCATAGCCTATAACTTATGGTTTATGTTTCTATTGGATATTGAGTGTATGTTTTTACCTTTTGAGTGTGAAAATTAGACTAAAAATGTTGTGTGGTGTGTATAAATGAAGGTGTTGAAGCTAGGGGTTTCATTTTTGGCCCTCCTATCGCGTTGGCTATAGGCGCAAAATTTGTTCCCATGAGGAAGCCCAAGAAGTTGCCTGGTATATTGTTCTTTCCTCACGTAGATTGGTATTTGAATTACATTGTTCTCTAGTAGATTGATATTTGAATTACACAAACCTTACTAGGACTAGAGCAATATGACTTGTATGTTGCGATGTCTTTTGGTTATATATAAAGTGCCGCTACTTGTTTTCTAGTTCATATGTGATTGTTGTTTGTTGTTACATATTGATGGACTAAATTGTTATTTAGAAACTTATAGAGGAGCAAAAGATAAATGTTTCGTTACTTGTTGATCCGTGGCATATTATTTTCTAAAAATCCGTAATGGTATTGGTTTCTTTAATACAGGGGAGGTTATATCGGAGGAGTATTCGTTAGAGTATGGAACGGATAAGATAGAGATGCATGTAGGCGCGGTAGAGCCTGGCGAGCGTGCCATTATCATAGACGACCTCATTGCCACCGGTGGAACTCTCTCTGCTGCCATCCGACTACTCGGTAAGTTCCAAGTTTTCTCAATTTGAGAAGCAAAGCTGTTTTTTTCGTGTTCTTGATTCAACCTTTTGATAACGCTACTTGACCCTCTCCGTCTCTTTCTCTCTCTCCTCGCGATTGGTTGTGTGTGTGTTTTGCAGAGCGAGTGGGAGTGAATATTGTGGAGTGTGCTTGCGTGATTGAGCTACCGGAGCTTAAGGGAAGAGAGAAACTAGGAGAGACGCCGCTGTTTATTCTTGTAAGCAGCGAGGCTTAACAAGAAACTTAAAAGGAAAGGGAAGAAGTTATTGATGCTATTTTTCACCATGTATGGTGAGATGTTATGCTTAAGATTTGATCCATTGTTGCTTCAATTTTTTATCATAATAATTGGCTCAGGCTAGAAAATTGGCATTTTTTATGCCACAATTCGATTTGAGATCACGATTGTTTCGGTATAAAACAACTAAATTATTTATCAAAACTATATTGTAATTGTGTGTACTATATTTAAACCCAAATTTTGTGAGCAAAGATGTATTTAAAATGATTCTAATTTACCAATTTTGTTAGCAAAGTATGCTTTATAGTTTGAAAAACTAATTTGAAAAACAGATAATGTATATATATTTGTGGGACCCAGAACAAATTTTCAAATTACATTAAAATAAAAATAAAAACAAAAAAAAAACAGCGTGGTGGTGGCTCTCCCTGGATGTTGCTTACAGTGACATGAACAACACAGTGAATAATGACAAAGCGCCCTTTCATCATCGATTTCCGCTTTTTGATTAATCGTATTTCACAATATTCCTTTGGTTTTTTTTTTGCTTACAACGCTTATTAGCTAAGTGAAGCTGCGTAGATCTGTGAATCGATTTCATCGAAGAAGAAGATGTTGTGTGCTTGCTCAGGCGAGCAATTCCGGTTCGAGGATCAGCCTGGGTCGCCGGAATCTCTAGCCACCAGAGATTTCTCAGCGAGTTGTCTTTCTTCTTCAAGAACCGGAGGACGCGGCGATTGGGATTCTAAGCTCGAAGATATTCAAGTAGACGAAGCTGAATCTACTTTAAAAGAAGCTCTCTCTCTCAACTACGAGGTTGGGTTTCCCTTGTGGTGGTGATTAATATCTCAATTTCATCATGCTGACTTTGTTTTGTTGACTTGTGTGATTGTGTGTGTGTGTGTGATTTAGGAAGCTAGGGCTTTGTTAGGGAGACTTGAGTTTCAGAGAGGTAATTTCGATGCGGCGCTTCAGGTGTTTAAAGGTATTGATGTTAAGGTTTTGACTCCGAGGATAGTTAAAGCCATTGTCGAGAGAACTACTCGTCCTTCCAAACCGCCGCCGCGATTTCGAGGTGTTAATGTTGCTACTGTGCCTACCACATCAATGTCAATGCATTCTGTTAGTTTACTACTTGAAGCAATCTTGCTTAAAGCTAGATCACTTGAAGAACTCGGTTCTTGCAAAGGTATATGCTTGTGATGCTATCCGGATTCTGCGCTTTGCAAAAACCTTTTCATAGTGTTTTGCTGTTTATTGTGATAACAGAAGCTGCAGAGGAATGCAAGATGATCTTGGAGATGGTTGAATCTGCACTACCGAGTGGCATGCCTGAAGGAATCAGCGGATTCGGTAAACTGCAGGAAGTTTTTCAGAAGGCTCTCGAATTGCTTCCTTCTCTGTGGACAAAAGCAGGGAACTTTCATGAAACTATCGCTTCGTTTCGTCGTGCTTTGTCCAGACCGTGGAACTTAGATCCCCAAAGGTTCGCTACTACGCAGAAATCCTTAGCTTTGGTTTTACTTTATGGAAGTGTCGAGGCGTGCCCGAAAGATAACATGGAGGAAGCAATTGTGTTATTAATGTTACTTGTGAAGAAGATGGTGGTTAGGGAAATACAGTGGGATACAGAACTCATGGATCATCTCACTTACGCCCTTTCGATGACTGGGCAGTGTGAAGTGTTAGCTAGCTATTTTGAGCATGCTCTTCCTGGTGTGTACACCCGAGGTGAGAGATGGTACCTTCTATCTCTTTGTTACAGTGCTGCTGGGATGGATAAAGCGGCCATCAATCTATTAAATTTGGCGTCTGGTCCTTCTGAATCAAGACAGATACCACATATTCCTGGGTTACTGTTTGGAGCAAAGTTGTGCTCTAAAGATCCAAAACACTCAAGAGACGGCATAAATTTTGCTCACAGGCTGCTTGACTTTGCAAACAATCAGAGTGAGCATCTTTTGAGCCAAGCTCACACGTTCCTTGGTGTATGCTATGGAAATGCTGCGAGAAGTTCTAAATTAGACTCAGAACGAGTATTTCTTCAGAAGAAATCTCTTTTCTCTCTAAGTAAAGCAGCAAAGAGGGCTAAGTGTGATCTGGAACCAGAGGCTATATTTAATCTAAGCATAGAGAATGCAGTTCAAAGAAACCTACAAGCTGCTTTGGATGGCGCAGTGGAGTATTCTAGTATGGTGGGAGGAGTTTCAAGTAGAGGATGGAAACATTTAGCTATGGTCCTATCAGCAGAGAAACGGCTCAAGGATGCTGAATCTATCTTGGACTTTACCATGGAAGAGGCTGGTGACACAGAGAAGCTAGATCTGCTGAAGTTGAAAGCTGTGCTTCAGATGGCTCAAGAACAACCTAAGCAAGCAATGAAGACATGTAGCAGCTTGCTCGGCCTAATCCGGTCGCAGGAGAAATCTGACCAATCCGAGGTACTTTGTTTGGCTGCATAATTTGAAAGAGACATATTTTGTGTACTTTTGTGATCTTTGTGAATATTTGTAATATATATTCCCAGGTTCTGCTACAGAAACATGAAACCGAAGCTTGGCAAGACATAGCTTCTGCCTACAGAAAGCTAGGCTCTTGGTCAGATGCAGAAACATGTCTGGAGAAAGCAAGATCCATCTGCTTTTACTCTCCCAAAGGCTGGAATGAAACAGGTATGCAGAAAAGACACTAAAAGTCGTAAATAAACTCTTAAAACTTTTCCACATCCACAATATACTGTCTTGATAACAAAGCCCATACACGTGCTTCAATAGTTCATACATATGCTTCTATGGTTGGTACAGGTTTGTGCCTGGAAGCTAAATCACTTGATGAAGAGGCTCTAGTATCCCTCTTTATGTCACTCTCCATCGAACCAGATTACGTGCCTAGCATTGTCTCTATAGCAGAAGTTATGATGAAACCCGGAGGCGAATCGCTCGCGACCGCTAAAAGCTTTCTTATGAACGCCTTAAAATTAGACCCGAGAAACCACAACGCATGGATGAAGCTAGGACATGTTGCCAAAATGCAAGGCTTGTCACAACAAGCTGCAGAGTTTTACCAAGCAGCATACGAGCTAGAGATTTCGGCTCCGGTACAAAGTTTCATATGACTCGTAAGCTTAAGTGAAACCAGGTAACATAATCTTCTTCAAGAACTCTAAACAAAGTTACTTAATCTTTTACGTTTTAAGTTTTTTGATAAATCAAGTTTGAAGTTGTATCTTGTGTGATAAAACCATTCTAAACATGTTCTTCATAATGTATTTCAACAGCAGAAGCTATCACTAACAGAGATTTACATCTTATTGGCTATATATAATATACTAATATAATATATATCACTACTCTAAAGCACTAAAAAGGAGAGTAAACACAATATACTCTGAAACCTAAGTAAGTGTTGAAGCTTGAGCGACAAGTCTCTCTGTGTGAAACCTCCATGTGTAGACATAATCTTTGGAATCGCATGCGAGTTTCGCCACGTCGCAGAAGGCATGCACGAACTCCTCCTTACCGTCTCTTCCCCACTCTATCCTCACCCAGCAAGAAAACCCATTGTTCTCTGGGATTTCGGATTCGCCAAAACGGATCATAACTTCACCACATATCCTCTTCCCTCTCACCATCGAATCAAGCCATGAACATTCGGGCTGGCCCATCATCTCCTTGTAAGCCGAGTTCACTAGCCTGACTCTGTTGTTGGAATCGGAGATTATAGCAGGTAAGTCATCGGATTCGACTGCTTCTTCAACCTCTTGTGGTGATTTACTGGTGAAACCAGATGGATTTAGTGATGGGTTTATGCATGCCACGTTGATCCTCGAGCAAACAGGCCTAATCGCCAGCGGCGATATAACTCTGCTTGTAGGTTTCGGTGTGGTTGAGACGATGGGACCTTGTAGTTGCTTCAAGAAATCTCTCTCTTGTATCACTTCATGTGTCTTGTTTAGATCAGTAACACACCTTCCTTTGATCTCTGTCTCCATGCATTTGGAAGAAGGAAGAGAACATTGAAGAAGAGGCAGAGTCACCAAATCATCAGAAGAAGAAGAGCCATTGTTATTCTCCAAGGCGTAACCGACTTGTGCTAGGTTAGGTAACCCATGAGGGGGATGATGATGAGTAGCGAACGCTTGAAACGACAACGTTTTAATAGGACAACCAAACATCGTATGTTGTGTAGAGTTATTATTACTAGTACATGACTTTGGTCTCTTCATAGCAAGAGGTGAAGTGTGAGTACCCATACCGCCTCGGCCACGCTTGCGTGTCCTTGTAGGCCGAGCTTGAAGCTGTGGCCAGAGGCTACGTAGGTAAGGAGATTGGTTGATTTTGTGTGACATAGTGGAAGAAAGGTCATTATCGTTAGCTTGTGATGTAGTCCCTGGCTTAGGAGCTATTGGTCTGTATTTGGACAAGATCTCTGCTGTTTTAAGAGTAGTGGTTGTTGTTGTGTGTGGGTTTAGTATCTTTATCATTGTGTGCATACAAAAAAAAAAAAAGACTCCTTAACAAAGAATAAGAAGAGGAAGATGGATGTTGAGAGATGATGAAGAAGGAGAAGGTATATAATATAAAGAGATTAAACCAATAAGAGAGAGGCGAATAACAAGGAAGAAGGACATATGTAGAGAAAAGGATGGGTACGTGTTAGAGAAAGTTGTGGATAGGGACACGTGTGAATGTGAGAGAACAAAGTTTCATGTAAAACAAAGGAGAAGTGTATTGGTTCGGTTCACCAATCACATAACATGTCACCGCAACGCGTGTTGGTCTTGAACGTCATGCGTGCCTACACATATTTACATAATAATCTCTCTCTCTCTCTCTTTTAATTACTTTTAGCTTATTTTGTTGTTTTTATTACATGCAATGTATATTCGGAATGAATTATAGGCGTTATTGGTGTTCTTCTTTTGGTTGTTTTAGATGATAAAGACACGTGTAAGTAAGTGATTGGTTTGTTGAAGAGTAACACGAGGCAGTTGCAGCGTCTGTCTGTTCCATGCAACGGTGGGGGTAGAAGAAAGGACACGTGGAGATTTCTTAGTTGACGTCTGGTAGTTTCTTTTCTCGTACGTGTCTTTTTTATTTGATTAAAAATGTTTGATTTTTCGCGCCGTTTAACATCCTATGTTTGGTCGACACATATATATACTCTCTTCTCTTCTCACGCCTCAAGATTATCGTGTTCGTGGTTTTGCTATATATCTGATATCTCTTTATAACACTTTTTCATTGATAGGGGGGAAAAATGAATTGGAATCAATACTAAAAGTTTATACGTTTTGTACGCGGGATTTGATTTTGCTCCACGTTAAAGTTATTTTTTAAGATAGAATGTGAAATGTCGTTTTATGAAAAGAAAGAATGCAACATGTGTTCAATTTTAAAGACAGTTAAAAATGGCTTCAAATAATGATGTTAAGGTGTAGTGGTTTTTATGTCTACAATCTTATATAATACGACATAAAGTTTTTGTAACTTTCATTTATATGCTTACATGTGTTTGCTTACTTTGGTGACACGTGTCCTCTCTTTCTCTCTTTTAAGTATTTTTTTCATCCGCTCAATAGCTAATTTAATTGGATCTTACAACGTAAAAATTGATAATTAGAACGTCTAATTTAATTACCTACGACTACGATTCATAACGCCAAATCTAATTAATTGGATGTCAACTACATCTCCTCCTCTCCCAAAAAGCTCGCCTATTGAAGGTAAGAGAATCAAAATACATCGGTTGAGTCCGTCTCAACACACAATACCGTCAAAGCGTAACAGAAACCACCGACGCTCCTCCGTCTTCGTCGCTTGTGACTCTTACATCCCAATTAAACAATTACCCTCGGCGAGACTCATCCTCTTCTTCGCTCTGATGTATTCTCTATCGATCATCTTCATCCACGGACCCAAACCGGCGAATATCGGTCGTTCACAGGCATCATAGTACGGAGATCGAAGTAGAGACAGTGTTTATGCCATCGTTACGGAAGAAGTCCACTAAGTTCACGAACAACAACTTATCAATCGTTGTGAGTATCCTCTCTGTCTTGCGATAACACAAACCCTTTTCGGGTTTTTAGTCTTATTTCAAACTCATGATTGGAGGCGAATTAGTTTCAGATTGGGAACAAGAAAATAATAGAAAGCGATGGAATTGAGATTATCTGAGAGACAAAAAGAGAGAGCTGATGAAGAGGTATGACTTGCTTTCTACTGAGTTTTCATCAATGGCTATAACTTTTCAAGTTCTTGATTCTATTATACGAAGAAGAACCGATGAGATTTTTTGAAACAATGCTTTGCTTAATAGCTTACTGATGAACTTGATAAGTTGGAGAAGAAGCTCAAGTTAAATGAATCTCTACTCAAAAGCAAAGTATTTCTATCGAAAAATCCGTCTTTACTATCATTTGTGGTTGTACTTATTGTTTTTTCATGAAATCTGATTATCACATGCGTATGCAGAATCTTGAAATCAAGAAGACCAATGAGCAAAACAAAGCCTCCATGGCTGCTCAAAAAAGACAAAGACATGCCTCCTATCGAAACCTCATCCAACAAAGGCTTGCTTCCACGACCTCAGACGTTTTCCATCGTCTTTAATGTCCGGTTTCGTGCCATACTACTTCCATGTAGGACACATTGATCATTTTCTGATATTTATGTGTAGATTGGGAAATTTCAGGGAGATAACGTAGCTTAGAAGAGAGATTCATTTAACTTCACGTGGAGGACAAAAGGCCTTCTTTATTGGCAATCCTCACTTCCAAGTGAAAAGATCAAATATGTAAGTACTAGGCTCCTTCTTCATGGATCTTTATGAACAAGATTTTCTTGGCCATATCATGAGATCAGTCATGCAGGTTTGTACAATACTTACTATTTTTTGTATAACCATAGTACAAATATTACAACTTTTTGTTCTCATTTACTTATGTGTTGCTAAAACTATAGGTGATGTTTGATTATGGTAAAGACAGAACCAGAGATCTACTCAAGTTTCCATCCACATGAAGCATAACTTGTAAGGAACCAAAAGAGCACTGACCCTATATGCTCATGTTCTCTTTGATTTTCATCAATACATACATCACTAATTAGAAGAAACTTAGCCAAGAGTATATGTGGAGTCTCTATTTGATATATCTGCTAAATGTAAATAGTTTTTTGTTTTTTTTTTGCTCAACTGAACTCAGGTATTCATTCTGACTGATGTGGGGAACGAGATTCACAAAGACGAGAGAAGAAAATCACGAGAAGAAGCCTATAAAGTATACATAGTAGGAGATCTTCATGGTATTGTTTCAGAGGTAAATGAGTGTTCATAAACCCATTGGCCATTACCAAGATCAAAGTATCTAACCTCTCTCTCCTCACCTACGTGTTACGGAAAAACTCAAGTAATGCAGACTTCTTAACTTTTATTTGTTGTTGCAAACTCACTTCACTTATTAGATTTTTGATAATTTTTACCTGTATATGGGAGACGCAATGTACATGCAATATGGATGGGATTGAAAGAGTGATTTTAAAAGGGATTTAAAACTCATTGCTTCAACACACCATTGCAAGTAAACGGTAAGGTTCAGTCTTTTGAAATGAAAGACACTATTTCTTATTTTATTTTTTTTGTCAAAAACACTATTTCCTAATCTTTTTGGCCAAAAAATCACTTGACTATAAACTTAGTTAATACATACATGTATTTGGCTTAAAGTACTTCAATGTTATCAGATATATCATATATGTTTTCCTTGTTGCAGCAAGAGGAGTACTTCATAAATGTTTCATTTCACGACATAACATATATATAAAGTACAACAACAACAACATCTGAAAAGACCACTTTACTATAAACTTAAATTATATTTAAAAATATTTATCAAAAAGAAAACATTAAAAGTTAAAACATCCCTAAAACCTAAATCTTACTTTAAAACTTAATATTGATCATAAAAAAAATCTAAATTTAAAAGGGAAATAAGAGTTAGTACAATCATTTTGATTCAATATTTTAAACTTATAGATGACTTTAGTCTATGAGTGAATTAATATTTTTCAATATATTCCAAAAATCCACTATTTCCATGTGTATTTAATTAACCAAATTAACAAATGAGTTTAAAAGGTATAATATTTATTTTGATCAGCTATGTTAATAAGAATGACTACTATTTGTTACAATTATAATACTTTCCTAGAAAAAGAAATATTTTCTGTAGGAATTTTTAATTCAGTAAGTGTTTCTATTTTTTGGATAAAATCAGTAAGTGTTTATATTTATAATTTAGAAAATAAGTTTTACATGGACACAAAAAACAATACAATAAAAATGACATGTTAACAACAAAAAATCACAAAACACAATTAAAATGTAAACTAAATATGAAGAATTCACAAAACTACACTCTTTCCTTCCTTTACAAAACTCTACATAATTCAATTTTTCACATATTTACACCCTTTCATAAAAGCTTGATTTACCCTTTAAAAAATTACCAAAATTAAAATCTTTTCATTTGGATTCGCTAATTAGTGTTTAGCGTATAATATTAAGAGAGTGAAATTGTGTGGATAAGGTTTATTTGGATTTAATTTTGAGTCTTTAGGTGTAGTTTTGTGAAAATTTTTTGAAATGTTGTAGTTTTGTGAAATGTAATTCAAATGATGTATTTTTGTAATTCTCCCACTAAATAAAAGCATACCCGTGCAATGCACGGGCCACAAACTAGTATAAGCTAAGATTGAAAATGTGAAACCAAATCTCCCTTGCAATGTTCATCGGATCATATGCTTTATGTTTGGTTGTTTACACACAAAAAGTAACTTCAGATACGTGGGAATAATTAGACAAGAAGCATGTGATTAAACAGATCTTAATAGTATATAATAAACGTACGAGATACAAAACCTTAATATCCAACGAGTAACAAGAACAACAAAAAAAAGACAAGAAAACAAATGTAAGAATTCAAACAAAAAAATTCCTAACAAAGGCAAAACTTCTTAAGAGGCACATATATGAAGCAAATATATTCTTCTTCAGACACACTTCAACATCCTCCACTGCAAACTTTTTTCAGAAAAAGTCTGTTTCTTTCCTCACTTATGTTCCAAAAATATGTCTGTGAACAGGTTGTGTATCTAAACCCTTGATAACTTCCATCCATGGTTTATCTATCACCAATATTGCACTCTTTGATAGATGTTTTAGATACAGAACTGGGTTCTTTGTTGTAAACATTTCAGACTTGTTTCTCTCGTTACTCTTGCTTTCCTTTTGATACTCCTCAAGCCTACGTTTCCGTGTCCCGTTCCCCAGTTTCTTTAAACCAATGCTTGCGATTCTATCTTCCACCGTTTCAGACAGAACCATCTCGTCGTCTTGTTCTGCTGACTTCCCAAATTCAATCAAACACTTTGCCCTGATAAGCAACCAAATATACAATGTGTTTATGATGAGAAGGGGTTGGTTTATTGGTCATTAGTGAAAAAGTTATGAAAACTATTCAAGTACCTGGAGCTGTAAATGATAACAGATGATGAACTTGGTGATGGAGAGAAGGAGAGCCCGATGACCTCACCAGGAAATTCTTGGCAAGTCTTTGGCAAACTAAAACTATGAAGCAATGACCACTCGCCCAACTGTCTAGCTTCCACGTTTAGTGCAAAGACCTGGTTTGAAGAGGTTGAGATCACAAGCACATTGTTATCTCTCGGATGAAAACCAGCGGCTGTAACAGAGGCACCGTCGAGCCTTGAGATGAACCAGTGCTGCCTGTAATGAGAAAAACATACAAGCATACATGGAAATATGTAAGTCATACTCATATTCATCTGCAGGTATACTACTGCGACCAAAAATTATAATCAGAAGGGATCACACGATGTTCACCTCTGAGTTTCCAGGTTGAATACATATATGTCCCCAAAGCAATTGATAGCAGCCAACCAATGATCATCTGAGCTAGTATACAGTTTTGTAATCGGAGGACCATGAGGAGAAGATTCATCTTCCTGCCCTTCCTGACGTGGGGTAAAAGTTTGTAATATCTCCATGCTTTCAATGTCAATAGTCTGCCAACAAAATAGCGGTTAGTTGATTGATGATAAAGGTAACACAAGTAAGAATATAGCAAAATATTGGCACATACATATATTCTTCTATCATGCCCAGCTGTTATCAGCCTAGAGCAGTCACAGCTGAAGACCATGGAATGAGCGAATGGAATATTGGGAAGTCGCTTTCTATTGGCACTCCATGGATTCTTGCCAAGTTTATTATTCTTCAACTCAAACAGGCTTGGGCGAGTTTGGTCAGAATAAGCAAAAAGAGACCCTGTGTTAGAAATTGCACTGCATATTATTTTCCGCGACTCTTTACTTTTAACACGAACCAATGGCTTCGTGGAGACACGTCCACTAGAATCACTGCTTATGTGAATACGAAGAATATCTAAAGAACTAGAATCCTGAACCAAGAGAAGAGAAGTCTGATTGAACACTGTATTATGTACCATCTGCATAGGTACTCTCTGAGGTGCAGGGCATATATCATGTGGAGGGAACTTAGTGAACTGTTGAACTGAATATGCAAATAGCTTTGCATCATCACCAGCTGATAGGAGCATGGGGACACCAAAATGTGCCCATTTCTGGTAACTGACACCGTCCGGTTTCTCCTTCCTTCGCTGTTTAGGATTTGTTCCTTTCGTACTACTGTCTGGAAGGGAACCTGCATAAGGTGGAAGCTTTAGAAAAACAACATAACCAAAAGACTGGGTAACTTATAGATATAAGAAAACAATGAGGCTGTAAGCATAATTTCTCAAGGCTTAAGACGTTACTGACCTTCCGAACTTATTGGCACTGCCACAGTTAGAGCTCTGATATCATGAGTATGAGCCCTTACACAACCAATATAATCCCATTTCTGAGTGGAAGAAGGTTTTAAATTTTGTGAATTCAATGTACCACCAGCGAACTTATACAGAATAACCTACAAAAGGATTAACAGAGAATTAGAAAGTTGACACCAATACAATTGGTCAACATTCAGTCCCATGTCTCCCCAAAACGAAACCAATCTTAATGATACATCGAATGTTAACTGGGATTCACATGAGAGAACACATAGTATCATTTACCTGTCCATCAGCACCAGCAGAAAACACACGGTTATGACTTGGAGCTGCTGCAAGAGCATTGACATCACCCTTGTGATTAGAATGTGTCTGCAAAAGGGTTCCATGCTGGCTATCCCAAAACTGTACACTTCCTGTACTATCTCCGCTTACAAGAACTCCACATCTAGAATAACAGCAGATCATCAACAATAGGAAAAGAAAGAAACAACTAACACATGAACACAATAAATCTTTACCTCAACGAAAGAAGTGACCAAATGCAGAGCTCAGATCCATTTCCGACTCCTCCAAGTCCAACTGTGATTCGATATACCTCTTGGTTGAGATTAGCATCCCAGCATCTTATCAGCCTAGATATGAAACCGAGAAAAGTTTACTTTAGGAAAAATCAAAAAACAGTCCGGGGTCCTATTTCAAACAAATATGCATCAAATACAAAGATCCTTACCCATCGCTACTGCCCGAATAAATTCTTTGTGCGTCCAAACTCCAAGTTACACTCAAAGCACGGCCTACAAAAAATAATGTTCGATAAATCTCAAAGCAGATCTAATAGTGAAGTCCCAAAATGAAGCTAAAGGGGAAAGAAGTCTCACCGCTGACCCTAGGCAATGATCGGTAGTACGTTAAGCCGTCTGATTCAGAGATATAATATATCCTCACACAGCCATCATCACAGGCAGCTGCAAGATGGCTATCAAAGACCTTTGATTTCACGTCAACCTCGACCAACTCTGAATCATCTTCAATTCCACTTTCTCCCTCTTCATCCGATTTCTCACCATTCTCTATCAGCTCGGTTTCTTTACCTTTCGCTTCAGTAAAGGTAGGTGCCATAGCCATTTGCCAGATTGATACTCCAATAGACTCTAGGACAACCTACACAATCAGATTGATAAACGAAACAATAAGAGATAATGCACTTATGTCAAAAAAATCAAAGCTTTAGTTCAGTGATATTCACCTTTGGCTTCAGGTCAAATAGATCCCACTCCGAAATCGTACCATCGATGCTCGAAGTAAACAGCCTAGCAGCCCCTTTAGAGCCACCACCGAGCCAAGCAAGGCATGAGATTCTTGATTTTGGATCTCCATGAATGACCTATAGCGAAACACACACACAAAATCAGATGAACATACTTATTGAGCAAAAACAAGCTCTAATCGGAGAAGAAGAAGAAGAGTAAGAGAGCGTACTAATTGACAGTGCCATGAGACAGCACCGGGAGAGACGACCCAGAGCTCGAGAGAACCGTCTTCGCGAGCTGCGGCGACCTGAGAGCCGTCGGGGCTGGTGGAAAGAGCTACGAGCGGAGATGGCTTCCAATCGATTGAGCTGCAGCGATACTCAAACATGGCGGCGACGGAGAAGGAGGAGGAGGAGGAGGAGGCGAAGTATCTTCTTTCTTCTCTTGAGAGAGAAAGAGGAATCTCCTAAGTAGCGATTTTAGGTTTTTTGAGGGTTTTGACTTTTCTTTATTTTAGTTTCGGAGGCGGAGGCGGTAGTTTAATAGCGGCCGGGTTAACTAAACCGAACCAAAATTCGTAACTCGGTTCGGGTATTATTAATTTCCCATAATTTGATGTCCGGTTTGGTTCGGGTTTATAAATTAATACCAACTTAACCGAATGTGGAAAACTTTGAATTAAGCGGTTTTTGGGTTTGGTAACCTTTTGAATCTTATTTGGTTTGGTTTGCTTATATAAAAATTGTAAAAACTTTTTTTTTGTCATCTAATAATGTTCATTATCTTCTTTGGTACACAAATGGCAAGAACACCTATGACCTAATACCGAAAAAACAAAATAAAAGCTCATAATTAAAGAAAACCGAAGGAAGAAGAAACGACGTTGACTCAGACACGTTATGTCCACGTGTCGTAAGATTATTTTGTTGCGTAGATATGTGGTCGTCGGAGGCCTTGCCGGTAACTGGTCATCGCCGTTTTGGTAGGAATCAAAACGACACCATAGTTTTCACCGTAAAAAGCTCAAGATTCGTCGGAAACCGTGTAAGAAAGCCACTTCCTCACGATTATAAATATTAGATGAAAATTTTCAATTGTTTCATCTCCTCTTCATCTCTAGATTCTGATTCTCATTCCTTTCATAATGATTCAAGTTTTCTTTTTATGGGAATAAAGCCAAACGTCGTCAAAGTGGAACAACAAACGTTGGAAGCTGTTACGTTTTGATCTTATGAATCAATGTTATTAGTCTTGATTGTTGATTCACTTGATTTGCTGAATTGACCTTTAGAGACACTTGAGATTTTGGTTACTCTGAGTTCACTGTGAATGGCTACATCTCAGAGACTATTTTCGCCGGCGGTTCACTAGACTTGGCTGGAAAAACCCCGACCGTGGTTAATACTTTCGCCTAATCCTCTGTTGTTAATTGTTTACAGGAAATTAACACAGAGAAATAGACGATGAAAACGATAACCTTGAACCAATCACTGCGTCTTCTCCGGCGAAATCCCTCCGGTGAATAACTCTTCTTGTCCGGTGATTTTCTCTCTGTATATTGTGTTCTATATCTTGTTCTATTTAAGTACAACCGATATTTACAACTAAATGTGCTTCGTTGTTTCAGGTCCATTAGTCATTTGACGAAGACCCACTTACGATTAGGTCAAAACACATCTCTACAGAAGCAACTGCCACACACCACCGTAAGCTGAACGGATAGATGTCAGCGAGCAAAGCCAGGCAAAGCCAGAGATATGAAAAAGATTCAAAGCCTCCGGAAGCAAAAGCGACCAACGAAGGTCGAGAAGCCTTCAATGCCGAAAACTATAGCCAGCCATCGATACTATATGAGTCACCGGTGTCGGAAACTTAGTGATCGTCTTTACCACCAAGGCACGACGCCGAATTTCAAAATCCGACCATAACCGTCGCTATAAAAGAGCCACGCGTCATTGAATCGGTTAACACAGAATATCATCGACGATGAAGGCCATGGTCGCACTCTCTCTCTTTTTTTTTTTTTGTCAACAAAAGTATTTCATTAAAGATAAAAAGAGTCAAGTTCCAACAATGGAGTACAAAGCTACGTGAGCTAAGGCTTCTTTGGCCAAACGATCCGCTTCGAGATTACGAGAACGGGGAACAAAAGCGAAAGATAGAGAGACAAAAGAGGTGCTAATAGAGTAAATATCCACGAGGATACTTCTAATTTCATTAGCAAAATCTTTTGCCAAGATAAGGGAAATCAGGGACTGTGAGTCCGAGAAGATCCGAACGTGCGGGAGATGAACATCTAGTGCCGAGAGAAGAGCCTCCCTTACAGCTAGAGCTTCCGCAACAAGGGCCGAGCGAATGAATCGTCGGCTAAGAGAATGACGCGACACAATTTCGTTGTCCGTATTCAAAAAACACCATCCCATTCCACAATATAAAGACGAGGCCTGCCAAGCTGCATCAACAAAGCACCTAATCTGGGATTGGCTGGGGGTCACCGCAAGTTCCAAGCTAAGTTGTCGGGCTGGCTGAAGACGGGATGGTTGCGCTTCCTGCCACTCTTTAGCTTCTCGTTGCACTTTGAGGATTGTCTCTGCTGGCGTGAAGTTCCTATTCTCAAAAAGGAGTAGGTTACGAGCCTTCCACGCGGCCCATAGTAGCCATGGAACAAGTGATGTGCAAATGCCACTCGGGGGAAGGTTTCTGCAGCGTAAGCAAGCCGTTAGAAGTTGTGAGATGGACGACGTCGTGACATCTGGCCTAGCCGTCACCGGAGCAATGTCCCATAGCTGAGACGCAAAGGTGCAGTGAAACACTAGGTGGAGCTCGTCTTCCGGGCTGCCACATCGTTTGCATCCTCCTATCATCAAAAAGCCTCTCCTTCTTAACGCTTCTCCAACCGGTAGAGCGTTGTTTGCTAACTTCCAAAGGAAAATTTTTATCTTGGGTGGACATGAGAGACTCCAGATTGCTTTGAACCAATTAAAATTTTCGCCAAATCTTCCTCTGCCGAAACAGGTGGGTTCTCTCATGAGATTATAACCAGACTTAGTGGTATATAAACCCGACTTTTCGAATAGCCAGACTTGTATGTCTCGAGCCGGCGTCATGCTAAGGATTATTTGTCGGATAAGGACCTCATACTGAGGTAAGTGGTGCCTAATAGCGGCCAAGTTCCAAGAGCCGGTTCCTGGAGAGATTAGATCTGCGACTAAGATAGGAGAGGGTGAGGTCGGCTCCGGTCCGTAGGGGAGCAGGGGAGCATCGTGAGCAAGCCAAGGGGAGCCCCATATCGGTATTTCCTCCCCGGTTCCTACTACCCAGCCGATACCTTTCCGAATGACCTCTCTTCCCGCCAGAATTCCTCTCCATCCATGCGACATAACGGATCGGGAACCCACGTTTAGAAAGGAGCTCGAATGACAGTATTTCCCTAGAAGAACTTGTGCCAAAAGCGAATCCGGTTCTTTTAAAAGCCGCCATCCTATCTTTGCGAGAAGGGCATCGTTGAACGCTTCTATATCCCGAAAACCGAGACCCCCCGAGCCTTTAGGGAGAGTGAGCTTATCCCAAGCTATCCAACTCATCTTTCGTGTATCCGGATTTGTGTCCCACCAAAATCGAGTAAAGAGAGATTGGATTTGCTTACAAAGAGACCCCGGGAGTTTGAAGCACGACATTGCGTAGCTTGGAATTGCGGCTAAAACTGCTTTGAGGAGGATTTGCTTCCCGGCCCCCGAGAGAAACTTGTTTGCCCAGCTATGAGCTTTTTGCCGGATCCGGTTAGTGATGGATGCAAAGATATCCCTTTTCCTTCGGCCAAAGTGTTCGGGTAATCCAAGGTATTTCCCGAGCCCTCCTTCCGCGGTAATTCCCAGCTTTTCCCTTACTCGGCGTTTTGCCTCCATGGGAGTTTTTGATGAGAACGTGATGGAAGATTTTGCAAGGTTAATACTTTGTCCCGACGCAGCCTCATAACGTCCAAGGATTCCAACTAGCGCTTCACAACATTCCGGTTTTGTCCTACAAAAGATCATGGTGTCATCGGCGAAGAGGAGATGGTTTACGGGAGGACTTCCTCTTGCCACTTTGATACCCGTAAGGACTCCTTGGTCTTGTGCTTTTGAACAAAGCCCCGAGAGGACTTCCGTACATAAGATGAAAAGATAAGGTGAGAGTGGATCTCCTTGCCTTAGCCCTCTTGAGGGTAACACTTTTCCCATCGGTGAATCATTGATTAAGAAGGAATAAGAGACCGAGGTGACACATTCCATTACCCAATCAATCCAAATACTATGGAATCCAAGCTTTTTAAGGACCGATTTGAGAAAATCCCATTCAATGCGATCATAGGCTTTGCTCATGTCGGTTTTTATTGCCATTGAGCAAAATTTTCGGGCTTTTGAGGTACTAAGGTAGTGAAGCATCTCATGCGTAATAAGAACGTTATCCGCTATTGCTCTCTTAGGCACAAAGGCCGATTGGTACCTTGAGATAACTGTGGGGAGGAGAGGTTGGAGTCTTTTGGTGATAATTTTGGCGATGATCTTGTAGTGGACATTGCAAAGAGCAATGGGTCGGTAGTCCGAGACTTTCCTTGGAGCGGATATCTTGGGGATGAGGCGGATGTGGGTTTCGTTGTGTTGTTGTAGCCGTAGGCCTTCCATGAAAAAACACCGGATAAACCGGGAAACCTCCTTGCCCACCGTGGGCCAAAAGGCTCGAAAGAAACTAGCAGAAAAGCCGTCCGGACCGGGCGCTTTCTCCGGGTGAATATCAAAGGCCGCGGTTCTAATCTCCTCATCCGAAGGAATGGTTGTAAGCATAGTGTTCATCTCGGCGGTGATTTTGGGGGATATGGCCTCCTCCACTATGTCAAAATTGGTTCCTCCATTTGTTGTGAAGATCTTTTGAAAATATTCCGCTATGGTGGTGGCAATTTCTTCTTCCTCAAAGAATTCTTCCTCTAGGTCATTCTCAATAACCGAGATTGAGTTAGATACCTTCCTTCCCCTCGTTATTGCATGGAAAAACCCGGTATTTTTGTCTCCACTATGTAGCCATAGAATGCGGCTACGTTGCTTCCAGAACAATTCTTCCTCTTTATAGTCAATGTCTAAAGACTTTTTGAGGGTCTCAATAAGATCTTGGTTAGGATTAGGGTCTGAGAGAGCTTTCTCCAAGTTCATCTGTCCCTCTCGTATCCTTTTTAGACTATTTGCGTTTTGAAGTTTAGACCAAGCAACGAGTTCGTGGCGGCAATGTGAAAGTCTATCTTCTAAAGATGCATGAGGGTAGCTATTCCAGCTTCTTTCCACTAACTCGCGGACCTCTTCGTTTCCCGAAAATCGCCTATCAAACCGGAATAAGCGGCGGTTTGCCTTTTTTCCTTCGTTAAAGAAAGTAACAAGGGGGCGATGGTCCGATCCTTCAAAGCGGAGATATTTGCATCTTAAAGACGGGAACGCCTCCGAGCCAGAGCAGTTAACAAGTGACCTGTCCAGCCGTGACAGAATAAAGTGATTATATCTTGTGCCCCTCCACGAAAGTGGGTTTCCCGAGTGCTTGACGTCCCACAGCCCATTGCTCGAAACGAATCCTCTGAAATTTGCGAAAGACGCTTCCCCTCTAACCGGCCCTCCCACCTTCTCTGAGTTGTCCATAATATCATTAAAATCCCCCGTGAGAACCCATGAGTCATCTCTACTAACGGCTAGAGCCGACATACTATTCCAAAAAGTTAATCGGTTTTCCTGTTGTGGAACACCGTAAATAAAAGATACATAAGAAAATGATCTTTTAAATTTAACTTTTGTATCGATGACATTTGGTGAGTTAAGGAGGATCTCAACAGAGATATCCTTCTTCCAACATAACATTAAACCTCCACTTAGACCCGAGGGAGGAACAGAGAAGTTATTAGTGAAACCCAAATTTTGGCAAGTAGAGAAAACAAAATCATCTTGGTTCTTGGTTTCCATAAGGAACAACACGTCGGGAGCTACCTCACGATGGAGCTCCTTCAAACGCCGAATCGTCAAGGTGTTCCCCAAACCTTGACAATTCCATGACAATATGACTAAGGAAGAGGGTTTTGTGGGGGTTGAAAATCCGCCACATCCCTCGCCTCCATTGCCTGGTTAGCGTTTGATGGTCCCACTTCATTAATTCTGGATTCGCCAGCAGTATCCTTATTAAAAGGCAATCTTCTTGGTATATCTCTGTTAGCTGTAACTGCTCCATTTCCCTTTGTTTTCTTAACTATGGGTCTTGGAGTTGTCTTTTTCCTTTCTCGAACCGTGAAAGGGCTACTTGATCCTCTCTTTTTCCCCGCTTGCATAGCTACTTTACGTTTCCCTGTCGCCTTTGATTGCACATTAGCTTTAGGTTTCCCTTTTGCTTGTTCATCCCATAGTAAGCGAGAAGAGGGTTTTGGGTCTAAACGTAAAGCGAGAGAGAGTCTTGATCTTATCGGTGGGGGGTCATGGACAGCCACTGAAAGCCTTCCTGCCATACTCGGGCTTGGATGTTCAAGGGACGGGGGGGTCCGGGTATCTCCATCCGCCCCGCTTGCTCCCGAAATTCGCTGCTGGATTGAACGGTGGTTGATTGATTCCTGATTTGGGGATAACGCTGCTTGGGTTGATAATCTTTCCAAAGCTGGTCTACGATCACGTGATCGTTCTCCAGAAACAGCTACTGAAGTTGACCCACCTTCTGTAGGTAATGGGAGAGATAGTCTCTCCAGTGCCGAAGCGCGGTCCTGATGCGCAGTGACCACCCTTTCTCTGCAAGGAGTATGTGCTGCTGAGGCTTGCGCCTCACCTCGTGAGTGTGGAGATTCCCCTAACCTGCCTCCTTCAGGTCTTATTGTTGATCCATGAGAGGTGGTTTCGGGTGATCTTCCTCTTTTTCTTTGATAGGATTGCGATGCATTTTGAAAAGATCCCCGTTGGCCCCTAGGGTTAAACTGGAATTTGTCTTGCTCCTCCCTTTCTGGCAGTGGCAGCCTGCGTCTGATGTTGTAATAGTCGGCACGTGGTCTCTTTCCAGGCCTAGCATCCTCTATTTCAGGGGAACGTCTTCTTATAAATCCTGTTTGTCTCCAGCCAGGATCCCTGCGACGCTCCAGTGGTTTAACCTGGTCACGTTTCCTAGCATCCGCTCTGCGCCTGTCCTTGTCAAGGTCGCACTCTCTCTCTAAAACATGTTTGTTAGAGAAGAGAGAGAGCACTCATAAAATTGTAAAAACTTAAACGAAGCTATTAGATTTTAATTTATAATTTTGAATGTATTTTTATTGAGATTCGTGTCAAATTTTAACAAAATGGGTCACTTTTTTTTGTCAAAGAAAATGGTCACTTCTTTTTTGTCAATAAACAGTTAGTTAAAAGCTAAGACCATCTGCAATGCAATTGAGTTTTTAAAATGAGTTTTTATTTATTTTTTTGATTTTTAAAAAAGAAAAAAAAAATACCAGACCAATCGTGGACCGCCACGTGTCAGTGGGCCCACGAACAATACAAAAACGGATCCAAGATAAGAAAAAAAAGAGTGTGTCTCTTAGTTTTTGTGTTGGACCCACATGGTAAGAACCTTTAAAACTCTCCAATTTTTATGTGCTAAGAGCATAAACATTGCAAAACCACCTTTTGGGTTCTTAGCAGAAAAAAATTAATTTTAATTAAACATTTTATTCTTATTTGAAGTGGATCCCACAAATAAAAAGACTATCCTAGTTAGAACCGGTTCCCATACAAGAGATTTATGAACTAGTCTTTTAGGTTTTTTGTTATTTTAATTTTTTAAATAGATTTTTTTCTTAAGAATTTTTCCTAAGAAACTCCCTTGTTTATGGTCTAAAGGCACCTCCATTGATGGTTATTAAAGAGTTATTAAGGTTAAAATCTATTATATAATGAGGGAGTTTTTGCTTCTCCGACAATAAGCCACATCATCATTCTTTAAAAAAATAAAATATTTAAAAATTATATTATTTAATATGACATTAATACAACCATTTAATATTATGAAAATTCAAATACAACCATTTAATATTAATACAACCATTAATAAAATTATATTATGAAAACATTGATACAACCATTTAACTTTAATAAAATTCAAATAAAATCCCAAAAAATATAAACAACATCACTAAAATATTTTTGATAAAACCCATTAACATTAATAAAATCCGAAAAAAATATTTTATAAAATATTTATATATACGTATATCAATTTTAAATAGCTATTAAAACTAATAATAAATAAATCTTACGAACGATATAAACAAAAAAACAAGAAAACTATAAACATCTTACAATTCATATGATCACAATCAATATTTAAAAAAACAAATTAAAATAAATATAAGTGAATTGTGTATATCTATACTATTAATTGATAAATATAAGTGAATTGTGTATATCTATACTATTAATTGAGAATAATTTTTATAGAGAAACCCTTCAAATCATCTTTAATTTCGGGTTCTTAACCAAAACTCACAAAGTTTTTCTACTCTCTTTTTTATTAGTTTTTCTAATAATGATTGATTTTTCTTACACAACTATTTTTTTGACAACATTAATACAACCATTTAATACTAATAAAATTCAAATAAAACCTCTAAAAATATAAACAACATCACTGAAATATTTTTCATAAAACTCATTAACATTAATAAAATCCGAAAAGAAATATTTAATATAATTTTTAACATTTATAAAATATCTATATATATAGATACATATATCAATTTTAAATAGCTATTAAAATTAATCATAAATAAATCTTACAAACAAGTATAAACAAAAAAAACAAGAAAACTAGAAACATATAACAATTCATAAGGTAACAATCAATATTTTAAAAAGCAAATTAAAATAAAATTAAGTGAATTGTGTATATTTATACTATTAATTGGGAATAATTTTTATAGAAAAATCCTTCGAGTCGTCTTCAGGGCCCTTGACCAAAACTCTGTCAAAATATTCTTTACTCTCTTTTTTATTAGCTTTTCTAATAATGATGGATTTTTCTTACACAACTATTTTTTTACAACATTAATACAATCATTTAATACTAATAAAATTCAAATAAAACCCCAAAAAAATATAAACAACATCACTGAAATATATTTGATAAAACTCATTAATATTAATAAAATGCGAAAAAGAAATATTTAATGTAATTTTTAACATTTATAAAATATCTATATATATAGATACATATATCAATTTTAAATAACTATTAACACTAATCATAAATAAATCTTACAAACGATATAAACAAAAAACAAGAAAACTAGAAACACATTACAATTCATATGGTCACAATCAATATTTTAAAAAGCAAATTAAAATAAATTTAAGTGAATTGTGTATATCTATACTATTAATTGGGAACAACTTTAATAGAGAAACCTTTCAAATCATCTACAACTTCAGCCCCGCACCAAAACTCGTCAAAGTATTATCTATTCTTTTTTTTTTTTTATTAGCTTTTATTATAATGATGGATTTTTCTTACACAACTATTTTTTTGACAATATTAATACAACCATTTAATACTAATAAAATTCAAATAAAACGTCAAAAAAATATAAACAACATCACTAAAATATTTTTGATAAAACTCATTAGCATAAATAAAATCCGAAAAGAAATATTTAATGTAATTTTTAACATTTATAAATATCTATATATATATATATAGATACATATATCAATTTTAAATAGTTATTAAAACTAATCATAAATACATCTTACATACGGTATAAAAAAAACAAAAAAACTAGAAACATCTTACAATTCATATGGTCACAATAAATATTTAAAAAAAACAAATTAAAATAAATATAAGTGAATTGTATATATTTATACTATTAATTAGGAAAAACTTTTATAGAAAAACCCTTCAAGTCATCTTCAACGTCAGGGTCCTTGACCAAAACTTTGTCAAAATATTTTCTACTCTTTTTTATTAGCTTTTCTAATAATGATAGAATTTTCTTACAAAAGGTATAAATAAAAAACAAGAAAACTAGAAACATCTTACAATTCATATGGTCACAATCAATATTTAAAAAACAGATTAAAATAAATATAAGTGAATTGTGTATATCTATACTATTAATTGGGAATAACCTTTATAGAGAAATCCTTCAAATCATCTTCAACTTAAGGGTCTTTAACCAAAATTATGTCGAAGTATTCTCTATTCTCTTTTTTATTAGTTTTTCTAATAATGATGGATTTTTCTAGCTTTATACATTTAACTGAAATGAAATTCAAAAAAGTATTTTATAAGTAATTTTTCAACTTATCATTGTTTATAATTCTTATTAGCAATTATGTAAATATACAATTTCTGATACTAAAGTTACAAATATTTAGTTTTAGTTTTAATTAGTAATAACTAAATTCAAAATAATTATTTAAAAGAAAACTAAGTGCATCACACATTATTACGTCTTACTGAAATTGACAACAATCATTGGCATAACAGTCATGTGGTTGTTTACTTGTCTTTGTGGGATGATGTTGCGTACGTTTTTAGGGGCATCCTCAATCGGGTGAAAGGACACAATGTCATGTTGTTTGTCAAGACTGTTAATCTCGAACTTTTTGGAGGTAAAGTCTTGAAATTTGTAAACTTTAATTGGTTCTATGAGCTCCATTGGTTTCTCTAATAAGTTGTTTGTTCGGTGTAACTCAAACATTCTTTATATTTGAAATAAGTAAAAAAAGATGAAGCAAGTGTGTGTTGCCTTATCACTAACATTATCATCATTCTTCATCTAAGTATCAAACTTAACCGAATATATCTTCCTTTGATATTTTTTGTCCTCTTTGCCATGGAATGTGCTATTATCTTAATAGTGGTCGTTTGGGCTTTGCTTTGTTTACTTTTATCTTCTTTTCATTAAACCTCGATATTTCGGTGACTAAAACTTTGAACCCACCCCCGTCAAGTACGTGTTCTTGCGTATCTTTTTGTTTTTTTAATGACAACGCTTTTTTCTTTAAAGTATTCGATTGTTCTCGTTTTTCGTTTTCTCTTCGCATATACAAATAAAAACGTATTCACTCTTTTAGGGTGCATATGTTTCTCGATCTAAATTTATGAACAAGTTTCACTTTAAAATTTTCTAAATATTATTCAAACTTTAAAAATAAAAAAATTGTCACCCTATATGTTCACCAATTTAAATTTTCATCAACAATATTAGAAACTATCACAATTTAAAGCCTAACTCTTACAAATGGAGAACAAATATAAAATACATCCACCGTTAGCATTTGATATCGCCCATTTTTGTCGTCACAACACCGCACACTCCTACTTCACCATAACTTTTCTCATCGATTCAACATTAGTTAAATATTTGTTACCATATTTAAAATACACATACGTCCCCGCGCTTGCGCGGGGCTTCGCTCCTAGTTTAATTAAAAAATAAGAAAAAAGAAAGATAAAAAACTAGAAACGTACTTTAGTGAAGCAACTTAATGAACGTTTTTAAGGGATTTAAAAGACTTCAAAACCACTTAAATTTTTAGTTATATTAAAAATAATATAAAATAATATTTGTAATTTGCTTAATTACTCTCCATCGGATGCTCTATGGCTCTTAAATTTGTTTACCTTGAATAAGTTAATTTGACATTCACCTAATTTTTCACATATAATAATTTAATTAGGATTTAACCGGGTTACACCACAATTTATCTTTTTCAACTGGTTTTATATATCTATATATTTAATTTAGAAGTTTGTTATATATATTTTTGTTTTATAGAACAAATAGATATAATTAAATGTTTTCAGTATTATTATTATTTATACAAACAAATATAATAATTTGATCATTTCATATCCAAATAACTCGGATTTGAAATATCAAATCCGAACATAACCGAAATATTCAAATTGAAATCGACCAAAAAAAATAAATACTTATGAAATAAGGTATGTTATAACGTTTCAAGTTTTTGTAATTATTTTCAGAAATTTCTAACGACTATCACATTCTTTAATATTTTTTATATATTCACATTCTTTAATATTTTTGGTATTTTGATTGTGGTATTGATATATATATATATATATATATGTAAATATGATAATATATATAAAGTTTGAATAATTTGTCGTAAACATATATTTATATTTATAATAAATAATTATATATATTTATATTTAAAATAATTTGTATTCGTTATTCAATATTTATTTATTTTCTAAGATTAATTTAAAACATGAAATAATTTTTTTTTATTATATAGGAATATAATTATATTATTAAGAATAATGAATGGCGGGGCACCTAGTTGTCCTAATAAGGATGTAAATATACCTTGAATAATGCATAGCTGAGAAAACTAATTTTAGGTTTATCTGTTGCCATATATTATAAAGATCCTCAAATTATTATCTAACTTGAGTGTAATTAATTATTTTTCAACATTAAAATAAAGACGAGTGTAATTAGTTAAGACAAACCTGGTTTTGTACTAAAAAACGAAAGACTGAAAACACTTTCCCTTTTTACAACTCTTTCTCTTTACCCATCAAATCGGGAAACGATGCTGCGACGACTGTCAGGAGCCGGACTTGGCATCGCCGCTATATCATACGTGGCAATCGATTACATGAGATACGTGTCTCCCTTGTGGCACTCACGGCTCCAGCCAGTTCTATGGTCTGTCCTGGCTCTATCGGTCCTTACACGTGTCCCTTTCTACAAGCACTGGTCTGCTGAGTTACGAGCTGCTTTGCCTTTCTTAGCTTCTATCGTCTTCATGCTCTTAGCTCTTCTCTTTGAAGCTCTCTGTGTTCGCTCCGTTACGGCCGTTCTTGGCTTAGATTGGCACCGGTAAAAAAGTTAGATCTTGGTTTCATTGTCTTTATTATTGTTTTGTTTGACTTCGATTTTGACTTTATTTTAGCCGAATCTGGTTTTTGCTATACACATTTTGACTTTCTTGGTGCTTTTGGATCTCATTTTAGATTACTCTATCTTTAGTTTGACTTGAGTCTTGATCATATGTTTTGTAGTGTTATGAAAATGAAATTTGTTAAAATGCAATGATGTCTTAATGTTTCACTTGACTATAGTTTGTTAAATATAGCTATGGACATTAAGAGTAATCTTGATTTGGAAGTTTATGCATTTATGTAACTATATTATCATATAAAGTTATGTGTATATGAGAAATATTACTATAAATGTTCAAGTTCCTAATCATTTATGCAATTGATGGAGCCATTAAGTATACACTTTAATATATTACACTAATCTTTTTGGTGTTTATGCATTTATGTAACTTATATTATAATTATGAGAAATTTTACTTGGAATGATGAATGTTTTTTTATTTTTTTGATAGGGAAACTTCACCACTCCCTGACACAGGCCAATGGTTCCTACTCGCGCTAAACGAGATCCTTCCCCAAACACTCGTCGAAATCCTTAGAGCTCATATCATCGGACTACACCATTTTCTAATGCTCTTTGTAATGTTGGCTTTCTCGGTAGTATTCGACTCTGTAAAAGCTCCGGGTCTAGGATTAGGCGCACGGTACATGTTCACCATGGGATTAGGCCGTCTTTTAAGAGCCATAACCTTTATATCGACCATCTTACCTTCAGCTCGACCTTGGTGTGCTCCGGCAAGGTTCAACAACGTCCCTTCTCATCCTCATCGTTGGGCTCAGAAATACTATGTCCCTTATGCTAAAGACCCGACTGCTATTAGGCAGCTCCTTCATTGGGATACAGCTCACGGTAACGACTAGACTCGGTTCCACTCGCTACTTAGTCCTTCGTTGCTATAAGAGAAATCTTTAGTTTTTTTAAACACAATCCTTTTTGTGCTATAACAGCGAATCCAGGAGAATACATTGGTGACTACAGAGCGGAATGGGGTTCAATGAGCTTCCTTAACGAGTTCTTGAGACCGAGTTCGTCTGAAGGGTCTTCGTGGTTTGGTCTACTAAAGAAAGCCGGAGGTGGATGCAATGACCTTTTGTACAGTGGTCACATGCTTGTCGCTGTCCTAACCGCTATGGCTTGGACGGTATACATCCTTTTCTTCCCCTTTCTTTAATTAACTCAGTCACTTTTCAGCTAAATGTGGACTTAACCATCATTAACAGGAGGCTTATGGAGGCTACTCTTCCGCGATGATATGGTTGCTCGTAGCACACAGCGCGCAAAGGGAAGTACGAGAGCGACACCACTACACGGTTGACTGCGTGGTGGCGATTTACGTAGGTATACTTTTATGGAAAATGACGGGTTTTATTTGGTCAGACAAGAGGAAGAAGAAGAAGGAGACGGAAGTGCTAGAGAAGTTTCGGAACAGGCTGGTTCACGCCGCGAAGGATTCGGACATGGAGACTGTTAGGAAACTAGTGGAGGAGATGGAAGTAGGCTTTGGGAAGGAGAAGCAGAGCAGTGTTGTTTCTAAGCGGACAATGACTTTGTTTGCTTGTGGGACTGTGGTCACATCACTCACAGTAGTGATCTTGGCGTTGACTTTGACCAGCGACGGGTAAAACCGTAAAAAGGAGATTCTTGAGGGGTTTAAAAAGTATATTTTGTTCTTGTCTTTTCCAAGTTTTCCGACTTTTTGGTTATCTCTGATTTTTATAGCCCAAAGAAATTATTTTTATTAAATTTACAATCATAAAAGTCCAAGCCTATATCCATTATTTATCATAACAATATGGCCCATTTACTTTAGAACGATATTTTTGTATATTTTAGGTATTAAACTAGGTGAGTACCCCGCGCAAGGGGCGAGACAGGATATTCATAAATAATATTAAGTTATATTATGGAAGACCATGAATTGATCAATTTAGGGTTGAACATTTAACCCGAGATCCGAAACCAGAAACCGAATCGACCTGAAAAATCAGGGTTGGTCCAGTTTCGGTTCTCATATTATCCTATCGGGTTTTAATATTTTCTAACTCGGATTTCCGTTATAATTCGACCGATCTGAGACTCGAATTGTACTTGAATATACCCAAAATATACACATGTATATAGTTTTGATAAGGTAATTTGGATTTTAGTAGGCTATTTTAATTTTTTGTGGTTATATGAATAAGCCGAACCAAAACCCGAACCGAATCCGAATTACCCGAAATAAGACCCGAAATTCTTACGAAAAATATGTAAAACTTGAAAATTCAAACCAAAAAATCAAAAACCCGAACCGAATAATATTTGGTTCCTGGTCAGGTTTTGTTAAATATATGAAACTCGACCTGAACCCGAATAGATTCGAACCGAACATAACTGTATTTGTAAATAATCCGAACGAAACATATATTTTTTAACCCAAAAATCTGAACTCGAATGAGCCCGACCTGAAAACCGAATGTCTGGGCTCTAATCCACTAATAAAAGTTCTGATACTCGTTGGCAATTTATGAGGCATGCATCTATGAAAAATCATTATCGAAAACCGAAATAATTAATCAAACATTTGCAAGCCTATTCAAAGAAAAAGATTCGCATTATGCATACCCTGATAAATGAAGGCGCAATCCATTACCGAAGTTCGCAGTCCGCTTTAATAATTTTGAATGTGATAAAGTTTTATTTATATTAGAAGATTTCTTATTTTGTTTTTTTATTGTTTTCAATATGGGAGAAATTTAATTCTTAAAAGTTTTATATGTGGTATGTTGGGCATAAAATATAATTTATAAAATTCGCCGAATAAAAATTACTCAAAAATATAAGCATTAAACGCAATAAAATAAAAAATATCCTAAAAGCTCTCACGTCGCGACACGTAGACGTTTTGTCTTCTCTTAATAGTATAGATAGCTTCACCGCATAAACATCTTTCCCGGAGCTTATAGCAAAAAAAAAAAAAAAACAGCAGAGAAATTTCAAGTTTCAAAGAGAGTTTTTTTCTCCTCGCCAAAAGCAAAACGTGGGTTAGTGAAAATCTCAAATCCTTAGTGTACGCAGCTTCGTCCTAATCTCTTCCCTTTGTTTTTGGAATCGATTTCGTTTTCTTTTGATATCATCTCTCGAATCAATTTGTGAAAGCCTTTCCTTTTAATCATTAATGTTTGCTGATGTTACGATATGAATCAAAACAATATGTGAAGGTTAGATCAGATTTTGATGTTATGATTAAAATGTTTCTTTTTTGTAGAAGGGATAATTAGCAATTTACATCACTTTTAATTGGATTTCTTTTTGCCTTTGTTTGCAGATATTATTCAGCAGAATCTTTAGTTAAATCGCTTTGCGTATCTGAGCTTGTATTGTTAGTCAAAAGATTGAAGCTTTTTATCGGTTAGTTGTTGCTTTTCCGTGGAAGAAGATATACAATGGGAGAGGAACATAAGAGGAAGCGGTCACGGCAACATTTTGAAGCAGAGGCGAGATTGAGCTTATCTTTGGTCGAATCGCCTCGATGCGAAACGTCTAAGCTGTATTTGAGTAGGGAAGAGATTGAGTGTTTCTCTCCATCTAGAAAAGATGGGATCGTTCTGGCCAAGGAGTCGTTTTTACGGTCTTCGTATTGCACCTTCCTTCAAAGACTTGGCATGAAGCTTCATGTGTAAGAGAGCTCACAATAGTGTGTATAATTTGTGGCAAGTAGTGTTTTAATTCTCTGGCTGATTGCTTTATAGAATAATAATAAATCTTCGTGTTCTTTCTGATATGATGTTTCTTGGTCCTTTTCTTAAGCTAAAGAGGGTTTTGAAATGCATAATTATGGCTAGCCTAACTGTTCATTTTTTTCTTAGGACCGCTGTGGGAAGTGGTCTGGAGGTTCTTGAACTACAAGTTCTCCATCATTGTCTGCATATTTATGTCATTAGTGGAGAATTATGTAGTAGTAGTTAAAGTTCGGTGTTGTCCATGCATCATATATTGACTCATTTGACTACTCATCGCCTATAGGAGGCTTGCATCCGTAGTCAATATGCTTGGGACTTGGGGGGTGTTCGTATGTTTATATATAGTCTTTTGATATATATATATATATATATGTGTGTGTGTGTGTGTGTGTATTTGTGATTCTGTGTTGGGTTATGCAAACCCTCAGCTATTCCTACAATTACCAACTGATGTTCTTAGTTTTCTCTGAGCAAGTGCACGTCTCTCCCCGACCCAGTTTTTTTGAACCATCTATCATAGGTACTGGTGTTTTGTTTATCCTTTGCTGTTAATCACATGTGTCGAAAAAGTTTCATGTTAAGCGATCTTTTAGCTTTTATTGGACTTAATGCTGATATGATTTGTGGTGCTATTGAAGCCTTGAAGGTTTTTGACAATCTCATTGCTTCAGGTCCCAGGTTATAATAGGATGTGCAATGGTGATGTGCCATAGGTTTTACATGCGCCAATCTCATGCGAAAAATGACTGGCAGGTAAGAATAGTTTAGTCCATAAAAGCAATTTGGGTTACTATAAGTTATTCAGCCTCTCTGATATATTAGAAGTTTATATGATTTATGCCAAATAACTTTCTCTTTTACTTCACATTCGGCGATTTGCAGACAATAGCAACTGCCAGTCTTTTCCTTGCTTGCAAAGCTGAAGATGAGCCTTGTCAACTTTCTAGCATCGTTGTTGCCTCTTATGAAATAATTTATGAGTGGGATCCTTCTGCCTCAGTTAGAATCCGTCAAAATGTATGTACTTATAAATATATATGCCCTGCTCACTGCAATGTGCAATTTCCTAATTTTAACTCGTTACTCTTCCTATAGGAATATTACCATGAATTTAAAGAATTTGTATTGGCCGGGGAGAGGCTTCTGCTAGACACGAGTGCTTTCCATAGTCTAGACATTGAACTTCCTTACAAACCACTGGCTGTGGCTTTGAATAGGCTGAACGTTTGGCCTGACCTTGCAAAAGCTGCATGGAATTTCGTGCATGATTGGTAAACATCCCTGTTAATTGTATATAGTATCTCCGTATTTGTCCCCACATCGAGTTTGAATAATCTTATGATGCATCATTGTCTATAGGGTTCGAACAACGCTATGCTTGCAGTACAAACCCCATGTCATTGCAACCGCCACTGTGCACTTAGCTGCCACGTTTCAGAACGCGAAAGTAGGTAGCAGGAGAGACTGGTGGTTGGAGTTTGGAGTAACAACTAAGCTATTAAAAGGTTTCTCCTCTTTAACACTTTATCATGTCCTCTATCATAGCGACATAGGCATTGTTAAGATAGCTCTAGTTCAAGAGGCATGTTTTGTTCTTCACTTACTATGTGCACATATTGGCTTAGAATTAGGTAGCTGCTGAAAAACAAACATATTTGCTTCTACATGGTTTTAGCAGTTGATTTAAACAACGGCTGTGTCTCATCATGAATGGTGACAGAGGTGATACAGGAGATGTGCATGCTAATAGAAATGGACAGAAGTAGGGCTACGCCGCCTCCGAGAAGAGAGGTAGCTTGGGCAATACCTGCAGCCACAAAACCGGTCTACATGGCTAGAGGCTATCCGTTTCAGAGCTACCCGTTGCAGTCCTATATACAGCCTGGCATCTGGTGATTCATCAGCCTGAAAATGTGATTAACTCTTGTAATCTCATTTGGTCTTAAACAAGAGAAGACTCTGTGAAGTGACCCATTGTTCAGTGGCCTGAAAATGTGATCCTTGTTGTAGTCTTGAGTTTGGTCTTAAACAACAGAAGATTATGTGTAGTCTCATGAGAGTGGCGTTGTAGGTTATATAGCATTATAACTTTATAAGTTTAAGCGTTTCTGCCTTTGTCAGGTATGAACCTCTTCATTGAATTGTTAGGGGGAGAGATTATGTATAGTGTTGGTTATATACAAGATTTTGCACTTATTTATAACGCCAGCAGACTTCATATCATTGTATTAGATTCTAAATAATACTCTAATTCCCTTTTTTATTCCTCCATAAATGATTAATCATTAGAGAATGGGTTTGATAAGAAACTTCACTAAAACTTGTTTCAGTTATTTGTACATGAACAAGAAAAAAGGTAAACTTCTTTCAAAAATAAGGGAAACTAATTGTAATTAGTCAAGTTTTTTTTTGACAAGTAGTAATTAGTCAAGTTATAAGATGCCTTTTAGACAATAACCCGATTTTAGTTTACACTAGGATTTAACCCGTGGTACACCACGGATTTATGTTTTTTACAAATAGTTTTATATATATACAGTTAATTTAGAAGTTTGTAATATTTTTTCTTTTTTTGTAAAATAAATAAAAATATTCAGAATTTCTAAAGAGTATTTTGTTCTTTTATTATTTATGCAAATAAATATATAATGAGAATTAGATTTTATATAGAAAAATCTTAATATAATTGAGAAATTTACTACCTGAAAACCCGGAGCCAAAACAAATTTATAGATTTGAACCCGAATTACCCGAAATTTATTTATGATAAAGTTTAATAATTATTTTCAAAATTCTTGTGATTTATCTAGAATTTTTCTAGAAACCGAACCCGTTAATAAATAATTGTTATGCTAATGTTAATTGATTTAAACAAACTTTATCTATGTTCAATATAGATGTTTATTAACATCTAAAATATTAATATAAATAGAAACTTGTAATATAGACAATGATTATATATAAAAACTAAACTATATACTTTTAAAAAATGTTTATATTCTGAAAAATTTATAGACCTCCGTAAGAAAAATAAAAATATTATATCAAAAATATCATAAATATGAAATTAGTGAATGATTTTATGTTTAAAATCGGTTTTATTGTTTTTGTTGATATTTAAGTTAATTTTAAAAAGTATATATATAGAATGAGATATGTTTGTGTGTAGTTTCACATAACTTTTTAAGTGAGTTTAAAACCAATGACATAGTATGTACTTAAGTGAGTTTTTTTGGAAAAGTTCAAAAAAGTACTTCAAAAATAATAATATATATATTTTTATTATATATTTCGTATAGCAAAATTTTAATATAATTTGCAATTTTTTCTTTTTTGTTTATAATCGAACCGGAAATCGAACTCGTTAACAAAATATTTTGTTTTTTATTGTTTGATATTTGTAACAAAAAAATTGTTTCAACTCGTTTTTAAATTCTTAATAATATTAATTAAACCTGTTTTGATTTAAATAAAAATTTAAAAGTAGTTTTTATAAAAAAACTATGAAATAATGTATTTATGTGAATTACATATTTATTTATTTTTTCAAATATTTTTACATAATTTCTTTAATATTTTTTATTTATTTTTGGAAAGGATTGTAATATTTCCTTATTTGGTTTTTCGTAATTAAATGTTCAAAAATATTTCCTTTTTTATGCTCAATGGCATAATGTGTAAATAAGTGTGATTTTTTGGACATGTTCAAATTAGTACTTCAAAAATAATATATAGATTCAAAAATAATAATATATATATTTTTATTATATATTTCGTATAGCAAAATTTTAATATAATTTGCAATTTTTTCTTTTTTGTTTATAATCGAACCGGAAATCGAACTCGTTAACAAAATATTTTGTTTTTTATTGTTTGATATTTGTAACAAAAAAATTGTTTCAACTCGTTTTTAAATTCTTAATAATATTAATTAAACCTGTTTTGATTTAAATAAAAATTTAAAAGTAGTTTTTATAAAAAAACTATGAAATAATGTATTTATGTGAATTACATATTTATTTATTTTTTCAAATATTTTTACATAATTTCTTTAATATTTTTATTTATTTTTGGAAAGGATTGTAATATTTCTTTATTTGGTTTTTCGTAATTAAATGTTCAAAAATATTTCATTTTTTATGCTCAATGGCATAATGTGTAAATAAGTGTGATTTTTTGGACATGTTCAAATTAGTACTTCAAAAATAATATATAGATTATTAATTTTTTAAGATTTTCATAGATATTAAGAAAATAACTAAAATATAAAAATAAATGCATTGATTTTATAAATTACACAATTTTTAATATCAATAAACTAGTAACAATTTAGAGATACAATTTTTCAATAAATATTTTTGAAGTTTTACCATTTATCAATAAATTTTACATGGACAACACAGAAATTTTTGATAAGAATAGAGTATTTTTTTTAGAGGAATTTACAAAACTACGCTATTTCGTCTCTTCCTTTACAAAATTATATCTAATTCAATTTTTTCACATAGTTACGTTCTTTCAAAAAATTTAAATGTTGATTTATCATTTAAAACTTCACCAAAATTAAAAAATTTTATTTAGGTTTGCTAATTAGTGGTTAAGGTATAGTGATTAAGGGGTAGGGTTATATAGGTAGACTTAATTTGAATTTAATTTTAATGTTTTAGTGTAGTTTTGTGAAAAAAAAAATTAAAAGATGTAATTTTGTGAAATGGCAAATAGTTTTGTAATTCTCCCTATTTTTTATCGAGTTAAATATATAAAACTTCATCTCTCTCCCCCAAATTAGCGAGCAAGGCAAGCCCTAGAATCATCAATCGCACGGAGACGAAGAACCTCGTCGTCAATTCTTTCTACCGGCGGCGACGGCGACGGCGGCCACTCATTCATAGATCTCTCCCTCTCTCTTAACACTTTGTACGCCTTCTCTCTCTATTTCTTCGGTTTGGTTATCTAATACGACTATCTCTGTTTATCATTATCTCTCTCTCTATATAAATATGTGTTTCCTTGGTTGATTTCGAATCACTGTCTCTCTGCTTTTCTCTTGAGTTTACTTTTCTGCTCAGATCACCAGCTTATCTTCACGCATCTGATAATTTTGTTTCTTCTATGTGATTATTGGTTATTGTCTCTCTTGCTTTCACTGAGTAAGATCTATACATAACATAATCTACACTCTTCTAGAGAAACCCGTTTCTTTACAATTCGTGAGCTTGATTATCTTATTTAGCCTTACATGATGTACTTGTTGATGAACATTTTGTTCATTTACTTTTGTGCTTTTTGTGTGAATCAGTGTGTAAGAGTTTTTTTCTACCATGGCGGAACATTTGGCTTCAATCTTTGGTACAGAGAAAGACAGAGTAAACTGCCCTTTCTACTTCAAGATAGGCGCTTGCCGTCACGGTGACCGTTGCTCTCGGCTACACAACCGTCCCACCATCTCCCCAACACTTGTCCTCTCCAACATGTACCAAAGACCTGACATGATAACCCCCGGAGTCGACCCGCAGGGCCAACCCCTCGACCCGCACAAGATCCAAGAGCACTTTGAGGATTTCTTCGAGGATCTCTTTGAGGAGCTTGGGAAGTTTGGAGAGGTAGAGAGCCTCAACATCTGTGACAACCTCGCCGACCACATGATCGGCAACGTGTATGTCCAGTTTAAAGAAGAGGAGCAGGCTGCTGCCGCTTTACAGGCACTGCAAGGTAGATTCTACTCGGGGCGTCCCATCATAGCGGAGTTCTCACCCGTGACTGATTTCCGCGAAGCTACGTGTAGGCAGTACGAAGAGAACAACTGTAACCGCGGCGGGTACTGTAATTTCATGCACGTGAAGCTTGTTTCGAGGGAGCTAAGGAGAAAACTCTTTGGGAGGTCGCGTAGATCGTACCGCAGGGGAAGCAGAAGCAGGAGCAGAAGTATAAGCCCGAGGCATAAGAGAGAGAGTGACCGGCCACCACACAGGGAGTACAGTCACAGGGACAGAGATCATGAGTTTTACAGGCATGGAAGTGGGGGGAAAAGAAGCAGCGAGAGGTCGGAGAGAGGAGGAGAGAGGGAAGGTTCAAGGAGGAGACGTGGAAGTCCTAAACGAGGAGAGAGCCCGAGTGGTGGAAGAGAAGGAAGCGAAGAGAGGAGGGCAAGGATTGAGCAATGGAACAGAGAAAAAGAGGAGAAGCAAGAGGGAGGAGCTTAAATCATAAGCATGTGTTGTTTTTTCTATGCCTTTGTTTCTTTTTACTAGTCGTTGTCACCATTGCTAGAACATTGTACTGTGTATCTTCTGTTGGTTTTAAAAAGAGTCAAGTTTCCTTATTTAAAAATGGTATTTTTAAGAACCAAACCGGAATGTCCACGCTTTTGTACTAACCGGTTAATAAATAACCGGGTGGGATTAAACCGGTATATACCTCGTTAAACAGCTATAGTTTTCTTCTCACATTCTTTGCATTGCTTTCATCGTGTTCGGATTTGTAGTGGAAGGAGATAATCAAAGCAAAAACCCATATTTACCAACAAACAAAAGGTATCGTTTGATTTTTCCGATTCTCCGATTTCACTATTTGCCTCTGTGATCGAATTCGCGTGAAGATAAAATGGTGCTCTCTGATTTCACTGGTGTCGGTGTTGGCTTTGGTAATAACACCGATTCTTCTTTGTTCTTCTTCTTCTTCTTCGTTGTTCGAATCGTGATTTTGTGTTGTGGGAAATTTCTAGGGTTTGGTGTTGGGTGTGGATTTGGCGTCGGATGGGGTTTTGGAGGTTCGTTTAATTACATGAATAGTTACTTATTATCAAAGAGAAGATAACAATGCTTTTGGAATCTGCTTTGTTTATTTAGTTTTTTGTTATCATCAAATTTGCAGAAATGTCTTTAGCATATAGTTTCCTTGGTGATAATTATCGATCTTTTCATATGCTTATTGATAAACAGCCTAACAAGGCACAATACTATGGGTTTTTTGAGATTTTGTGTTTGGTTTCTTTTTGCAGGAGTGCCTATGAATGTGTTAGGTGTTGGTGTAGGTAAGCCATTCTTAACATTTTTTTTGGCTTTTATGTGTATGTTACTGCTAACTAATAAACTCGTTATTTCCGTATTGTGTGATTTGAAGGTGGCGGTTGCGGTGTGGGTTTAGGACTCGGGTGGGGTTTCGGGACTGCGTTCGGGAGTCATTACCGATCATCTAGACTTACGTTTCAAGGTATTGAGTTAGAGAAGACGGAGAAACGCGATGATCAAGTGGTAAACATGTCCAAAAACACTTAGCAGTTCTCAGTGTGTGTGTGTGCTTGTAAGCATTGCTATGTAACAATCTTGAAATTCTCGGGTTTGGAATACTCGAAACTAAAGTGCATTTCTTTATATTACAAAAACAACCAATGTTATGTACTGCACAACAGTTAATTGTAGCTTGCCATTAACTGTTGATTAATTGATTAACATGACAAGTAGATTAAGGTTACCAAAAACACTAAAATTCATCTGAATATGAATGTGTATAGTTTCTGAATGTGAATTAAAGTTGCTTGGGGACAAAATATGATATTTGATACTTTTAGATAATTTGTGCAACGTCTTCCCAATTTTGCGACAAATCAAAATATATCATACATAATTTATGATATATAAAAAATTATTTGTAATATTATAACATACATATATATGATTAAACAAAAAATTATTGAACATGCACCAACAAAAAAATAATTTAAAATTGTATCAAATTATATCAAATTAGTCTTATAATTCATCACAAAGAATACCTTAATACTTTAAATTTAATGTATCATGAAAACTCTTTAAATGAATATTATAATGAGGAATTCACAAAACTACATCATTTTATCTCTTCCTTTATAAAACTCTACATAATTCAATTTTTTCTCATATTTACACCTTTTAAAATTTTAAATAGTTGATTTACCTTTTCAAAATTTACCAAAATTAAAAAATTTCATTTGGATTTGGGTTTGCTAATTAGTGTTTAGGGTTTAGTGAAAATGAGGTAGGATTGTGTGGGTAGGCTTAATTAGGGTTTAATTTTTAGTGTTTAGGTATAGATTTGTGAAGAAATTTTTAAAAGGTATAGTTTTGTGAAATGTAATTCAAAAGGTGTAGTTTTGTAATTCCCCCTATTATAATTAACGGTTTTATTCTGATTGTAGTTTTTGTAGAGATGTGTACTAGTTTCTTCCACCAAATTTAAAATCTATTTATTCGAAGTTACATTAATCTACCAAACATACTTTTTGTATCATGCATCTGTTTATATTATAATATCGGAAAATAACTAACGCTAGCACTAACGACATATTTATTTTCAAGTTCAATGGAATAGGAATAATATATATTGAAACATTCTGACTTTAACCAAGGACGGGTTTGCTCAGTCGGTTAAGCGCAATCGTTGGTGATGTTGTGTTCCTGAAGTTCGAACCGCGTTGGGAGCGATCATTTACGCCATTAATTAATATTATCAAAGGCTGGTCGCGGACCTAGTGAATTATGGGCTTCGGCCCATAACCTCTTTGTTTAACAAAAAAAAACATTCTGATTTTAAGCTAGAACAAGAAAACTAGCAACAATTTACTTTATATATTTTTCATAGTAACAACTAGCAAGTTTTTATGGGATTAACAACTAACAAGTTGCTAAAAACATCAATTAACTTGGGAGTAATTAAATAAAATGTGATTGTATATACCATAAAAGTATCAAAAAGGGTATAATGTAATAGACACATTCCATGAACCCGTGTGTATATGCATGAAATATAAAAATTGGAGAAGAAATGAAACAGATAGACAAAATCAGTAAGGTGCATTGTACATTAATAACTCATTTTTGAAAGTTATAGAGACAACTTAACATATCTTCAAGCTGTGATTTCATTTTTAAAAAAATATTTATAAAAAATATTTTATATGTGGGGATGATCTTAAGACAAGCAAACGAGTTTTAATCTCATCTTGTCGGAATCTCCGACTCTATTTCGTGCCGTCCTAATAGTTTTAAGTATATTTGTTTATCCGATGTACATACCTAACTTGACCTTTTATAACTTATATTAAGTTATAAAATAATACAATTTTGCCTCCCTGCCTAACCAAAAAGATAAGAAACTCGGATAAAGTTTTTAATCATGTTATTAATCAGTCAACTATAATATATACAATTTAAGAGGTGGTTTACGGATAAAAAAAAAACCCTTTACACAAAAAAAAAAAAACTATAATATATACGTACAACTTTTTTTTGTTATTATCGTAAAATATTTCTTATTCTTTTGGCATGCCCATAACGGGGTTAACTAGTGTATACACAAACATATATAATTGATAAACATGCATTTATATAAACTTGTACTGATGTGCATATTTTATATATATATGATATAAACTGTTGAATTTCGTATTATTTGCATCTTAAAAAAATGGTCGATATTGGACGAAGTTTAATGTACCAAAAAGCATGCAAAGTTCATCTCCATTTTTTATTTTCATATAACGGAAAAAAAACTCAAAAACTTAAACCATATAATTAGGATTAACGCTAAATATATCATGCTTCACCTTCTTTTCAAAAATAAAATTAGCTTACAGTGAACAATTAGTAATTCAAAGTTGAAAACATTATGAATTAAAAAGTTTCGTCTTTCTCTTTTTCTTTTATTATAAGTGTTGTTTTGGTTTGTTATATTCCAAAGTCTAGAGTTGTTGATTTTTCAAAATAATATAATTAGTGCTGTTAAACGTGCATTGGCGTGGCTATATATCTTATATATATATATATATATATATATATATGTAAACCCGCTCTCATTGTTTTATACTAATCTTATATGTTTGTATTTAATTTAATTTAATTGAGATGAATGTATGGTTATAGAATTAAAGAATATATTAATTAATGTGTCGTGAAGGAACAAAGGTGGTCTAATCTCTCATCATCATCATGCATGGCTTCCTTTTCATTTTATAAATTTACTACTTTGTTCACGACACAAATGATTGCACCGGTTTAAGAATCTCTTGATCTCTCTTCATTATCATCACCAAATCTTCCTCAAAGATAATTATTCTCTTCATCATCATCTTTCTCCATCCTATTACCTATATATATAGTTGCCCTAAGATCAAGAACTATATATTATAACAACAAACAAAGAAAATTAACACAAGAAGCTAGAGGGAATACAAAGAGATGGATGTTTTTGTTGATGGTGAATTGGAGTCTCTCTTGGGTATGTTCAACTTTGATCAATGTTCATCATCAAAGGAAGAGATACCTCAAGATGAGATTCTTGGCTTCTCTAGCCTTTACAATGACCATCTTCATCATCATGACAATGTCTTGTCTTCTTCTGATCATCTTGATATGTTCCCATTTGGTGCAATGCCGGGAGGAGGGAATCTCCCGACCATGTTTGCTTCTTGGGATGAAAATCAACTTCAAGAAACAACAACAACTCTTAAGAGGAAACTACTTGACGAAGAGAATCTACAAAATACTAATTGCGAAGAAGTCAAAAGACAAGTAAGTGCAAGAAATCAATCTATACAATGTTTACTTTTATTCTTTAAATGCTACTACCCAATAAATCTAAATACAATATCGTTGGTATAGGAGCTTGTCGTCAAAGCCAAGAAAAAGCAAAGGGTAAGAAGCCTCGAAAACAATACAATCGACGAAAACAACATTCATATGAGAGATTGTCAAAGCCTAAGCAATAGTTCAGATGATGAGAAAGCTAACTCGGTCACAAGTTTTAAAGGCAAAACCAGAGCAACCAAAGGGACGGCCACTGATCCTCAAAGTCTCTATGCTCGAGTAAGAAAAACGTCCGAAAATTAATATAATTTCTAACTTAAAACCAATTGACAATAAACAAAAATATATATTAATTATAATTTCGTTTTTTGTTGTTGTAGAAACGAAGAGAGAAGATTAATGAAAGGCTTAAGACACTACAAAACCTAGTACCGAACGGGACAAAAGTCGATATAAGCACCATGCTTGAAGAAGCTGTCCATTACGTGAAGTTCTTGCAGCTTCAAATCAAGGTATATATATAGATCATTTTTAAGGTTTTGTTTTTGTTACTTTCTTTTATAATATGTAACTAACAAAAATACTATATGTTATAACTAAATGTAGTTGTTGAGCTCGGATGATCTATGGATGTACGCACCATTGGCTTATAATGGACTCGACATGGGGTTTCATCACAATCTATTGTCTAGGCTTATGTGACTAAAAGACTTACAACTTACAAGTTGTTACAAATTTTTTTTTTGATAATTTAGAGGTAATCCCATACTTATAAAATGGTCCGGACTAGTCCCGTGCCGAAAAAAAACCGATGGATACAAATTTACAATGTTTATTGTAAAGAAACCAATTTAGAACATATATGAATCCATTTAGGTCCTATACAAAAGAGGTCTACTTTTGGGATGTATTATTTTCTTTTGTTGTTCATTCATATAATTATCTCGTTATTATTTAAATTTATTTTCTTTGTCCTTTTCTTCCTTATGGCTATTTTCCTGTAATTAATTAAATGAAAAAGTCAATTTAGACAAATAAAATAACATATTTCCAAGAGTATGTTTTAAAAGATATACTAGATACGGACCCGCACATATTTGTTTGTAAATTTTAAATAATAAGATATATTGACAAATTTATATATTTAAAGTTATTTGTTAAATTATATATTAAGAATTTCAATTTTAATTATATGTTTGTGGTATTTTGTGTCATAAAGTAAATGAATATATTGTAAATTTTTATGTTCTTATGATGATGACCCGAATTATATGTTTGTGATCTCTTGGATTATATAATTATATCTCATAAACTATGTTTGATATTTTTCAACCCGTCACAAAACTTCACATATATATTATACATAAATTAAAATTGATTTTAACATCATAACAATTATTATTCGTGATTTTCAATTTCGATTTGTGATTTTTAATGACACATTACAAAAATTAAAAGGGAGAATTACAAAACTACACCTTTTAAATTGCATTTCACAAAACTACACCTTTTTAAAATCACTTCACAAAACTACACCTAATTACTAAAAATTAAATCGAAACTAGTTTTACCCAAAAAATCCTACACCTTCAATATTATACCCTAAACACTAATTAACGAACCTAAATGAAAATATTTCAATTTTGGTCATTTTTAGAGCATAATTGAACTATTTAAAATTTGAAAAGGGTGTAAAAGTAAGAATTTTTTTTGTGAAGGAATGATTGAAATGGTGTAGTTTTGTGAATTTCTCAAATTTTAAAATATGTGGAGATCATAATTGTTATTCATATTTGATGTTAAAAATTGTCTTACTTTATTGAGAAATTATTGAGAAATTCACAAAACTACACCCTTTCAACCCTCCCTTCACAAAACTACACCTAATTCAATATTTTCACATATTTACACCCTTTTAAAATTTTAAAAGCTTGATTTACCCTTTAAAAAATTACCAAAAATAATTTTTTTTCATTTGGGTTCGCTAATTAGTGTTTAGGGTATAGTATTAAGGGGGTAGGATTGTGTGGGTAGGGTTTATTTGAATTTAATTTTTAGTGTTTAGGTGTAGTTTTGTGAAGTATTTTGGAAATGGTGTAGTTTTGTGAAATGTAATTCAAATGATGTAGTTTTGTGATTCTCCCTAAATTATTTTGTAATTAACCTTTTGAAATTGAAAATGTTTATTTTTTATTTTGATATTAATAATATTTTTTTTTCTTTTTTGAATAGTTTTGTTTCTTTTTTTGTTTCCTATTTTAATGTTGAAATTAATATATTTTTTTTTTTGAATTTAAACATAACCATTGATTATATTGAGTGACAACATTATAAATATAATTTTTTTTTGTTTTTTTACAAAAATGTTTCTCTTTTTTAATAGTCAAGATAAATGTTTTATTCAGCCATTGGTCATTTAAATCACATAAATTATTCAACCGACTTTATTGTCTTATATATTTTAAACGGTTTATAATTCAATAGACATTTTAATTCCGGTTTGATGTTTGAGAAACCGATTTCAGCTTAGTAAAACCGAATCGTATCGTGAGTTAAAAAGTTTAATCGCAATTTATTGATCACTAATGATCCAACGCAATTTTCAGCAATCGCAAATTGTTTTAAAATTAATTTTCAAACGCAGTTTTATAGCAATCACAAAAGCGAAACGTTGTTCAGGAATCCTAATCGATCGTATATCTTCACCACCGTCTTTGATTTCTCATTAGTTTCTTCCTCCTCCGCCGCAGCTTCGATCGCCGATCTAACTCCCGGAAACAACCGCCATGTCTCACCGCCGCTCGAATCGTCAAGACGATAACGCCAGATACATCCCCAAGGCGCAACAGAAGTTTATACCTAAACACTTGAATCAACCTCCTACATCAGATTCTACTCCTTTCCCCGTTTCGTTCTCTTCTTCGCTTAGGCAATCGGATTTCTCCACCACCGCGACATCTCGAGTCTCTGCTCCTCCTCCTGGTGGTAGTAGTAGGGTTAAGATCGGAGATCAGGGACAGTGGATACCTAGCAAGAGTCCGGCTCAAGGCGGTGGCAGTTTCGTTAATTACTTGCTTCAGGACGAAGCTGTAGCTGCTGGTCTTGGCCCTGAGGATGGTGGTTTAGATCCTGTGGAGTCTCAGGGAGTGGTGGATCTTCTCAATAGAGAGCTTACAAGGCTTCTTAAGCTGAATCCTAGAGATTTTTGGAGAGAAGGTTTTAGTCTCAAGTCTTAGCTTTTTGTTTGTGTGAATGATTTTGTGCTGATGTTGCTTCTTCTTGATTTTTAATGTTAGTGGCTGGTGATGGATCTTTGCATGACTTTTTGGATTGCTTCTTGCAATTTAGAAGCAGATGGTATGATTTCCCTTTTCATGGTGTCAAGGGAACTGTGGCTGGAGTCATTGTCGGAGAACTCGAGTTGTGCCGCCGTATTTTCATGGTCTTGTATAGAATGTGAGTAGCTGCTTGTGATTTCTGTCCTCAGATTAAGTTGTGGAATGCTGGTTCGGTTTTGGATACCGTAGCACTTTGTTATTTTTTATTGATTGGTTCTTGTGAGTTGAGGAGGTTTTTATATTTGTTGTGGCAGATCTTCCAATAAGGATCCCGGTGCTCGAGCTGCTGACAGCCTTAGTCAGAAAGATCATGAAGGTGGCCTTTTACTCTTTGTCTACGCTAATTCTGTTCAGTTGTTTTCAGTTATTTCGGTCTAAAAAGAACATGAACATGCCTCTTCCTTTTCACTTTCCACTTAGATTTTGGATAAGCATACAAGTCTCATGTATAGAAACTTTGCATATATCGGTTGGCGTTTACGCTCAGGAGTATTGATTGTATGTTAATTAACTTAGACTGCCGTGAAACATAGTTTCTATAGGTAATTGACTAATATTGGTTAGTCGTGGACCAGGTTTGTATATATCGGGATTGGTTTTAAGAATTAGGTAGTGATAGAGGCCCTCTCACTGATCTAGACTTTCTAGGATTAGTTGAGTTCGTCATTGCAGTAAACTTGAGTTCCAGTCCCCCATAAATATCTTCTTTCATGATTTTTGTTGTGCCTGACGTGTCTTGTAGGATTTTCTTGAGATTGTTTTCTAGCTTACATATGTTCACAAGTTTTGTCTGTAGTTCTTTTGCAGGAAAAGAAGTTACTGGACTTGCCAAAGTTATTGGATGTATGCGCTATATATGGACATGAAAACGCAGAGCTCACAAAATCTTTAGTAAGCTAATATCTGTGCATATTTTGGCTAACATTTTTTGTGATATTTAAGATCCTGGGGGAGTCCTAATTGCTGCTGGATGATAAAGCTGATATAGTCTTCTATTCTTTTGCTAATATAATTACCCATTTTCCTAGATTGGGAATGCTGTGAAATCACAAACCGGGATTCCTGATAGTTTGAATATGATGTTGTCTCATTTCTTGGACATCCTGCACACAATGCATCGTCGTTGCACCTCATCGTTGGAGGTATGTTATTTGTATTTGATATCAGAAACCTTTTGGACAAATTAGAAAATTAAAGCCAAAGGTGTATATATACATTTATGCTCAGTTTAAGATCACATCAAGTGTTAAATTTAACGGTCATGGTCTGCAAATTCTTATTTTATTCTTTGTCTCTTGGATCTATATTTATATTACCTTTTTATCTGCAGACTTTATTATCAAATGCAAATAGTGAAGACCATGGACGTAGAGAACTCCATTCTGATCTTTTGGGGGTGAATTTTTCTCTTTTTTGCTAATTCGTCTCTTTTTGGGAATGAATTTAACAAAGATTTAGCATGTTGATATTGCGTTGGCATGGATGGACTGACATTCTGTGCTAATTCTTTTCGATCTGATTAGGTTATGGACTTCATTAATGATGGAGTTGTGTCTCTGGATGCTTTCATTTCTGCTTATACACCAGCAGCTTTAATCTTGGCATGCTCTGTTGAGACAAGGTATGAATCATATCTTTCAATTTCTCTTCTTGTAGAATTTTATACAGAGAGAAACCGTTGTAAATGTACTCTTAAGTAGTATCCCCTACTCCCTAGTCGTGCATCTATCTCAAATGATTCGTTGACAGTTGACACCGGACTTGTATTAAATTGCGTTGAGTTTTCTCATGATTGAAGAAACAATATTAATAGTGGAACCTTTTTTGCTAATAGTGATCTATAATTTGCCTGTTTTGGATTTATTTTGATCATAACCTAAATCTGTGCAGTTATGGCAACGATGAACTTCTGCGCAGCCTTGTTCGGTTGCATGATTTGTTGCTTCCATCACTTCATCGTGGCTTTCAGGTCTTGTTCAAAGATGGAGACCACGATTCTCTTTCAGACATATCAACGAGTTTGAACATGTTGTCAACAAGGATAGGAAGTTTATGTTGGAAAATCTTAGATTACTGTTATCTCAGCAGTGATTTGCTCAATCAAGAATCTTCAATTCCAGCTATCACAAAGATGTTCCCCTCAAGAGTAGAGGACCCTATGGTAAGGGCAGATATTCTTATCCAAACATTCAGAGAGATCGGTGGAGTTTCCGAGCAGTCACTGGAAAGCAAGAATCGGTTACTTCAAAAGATTGAGAAGAGTTACAGAATAATTGATAGACTCAGGAGCTTACAAAATGCAGGTATTGTCATATTGTTAGCTAGTGCAATTAATGTGTACGTATTTGCAAAAACTAGTTTCTTAATGCCATGAGTTATAAATAGTATAGTCTAAGCAGTTTTGCTATTGGTTTGTACACAGGATGGCTATCAATGGAAGATGAGCAGCTTCAGTATTTGACGATCATGATGCATTCTGCAGACACATTCTCTGTGAAGGAGTCTCCGCTTCTTCTAACTGATGGTAGAAACACCGACGAGCTTACAGATGAAAACGCCGTAGTTTTACAATCCAAGATCACTCAAATCAAAGACATATTCCCCGAGTATGGGAACGGATTCTTAGCTGCATGTCTTGAAGCATATAACCAGAATCCAGAAGAAGTTATACAGAGGATTCTTGAAGGAACGCTTCACGAGGATTTGCAGCGGTTAGGTACTTCACTGGAGACGATGCCACAGCCTAAACCAGCTCCAACTCTTAAAAGCAAAGACAAAGGGAAAGGAAAGCTCATCGAATCTGACACTAGTAGTTCTGGTATCTACACGGAAAAACCAATCACAACACGTCCCTCACTTCCAGCTTCATCAGCCTCGTCCACAACGGTTGGTAGATTTGTCAGAAAGCCAAAAGACGATACTCCAAGCTACAAAATTCTCGACGCAAGAAAAGAAACCGACAGAGAGAGGAACGCAGCTCTACTCGCACAGTATGAGTACGACGATGAATATGATGATTCTTTTGACGATCTTGGTTTTAGTGTCGGGGAATCGGCTACCGGAGAAAGCGAATCGTTCGGTAACAGAGCTGACTCATCAGGATCCGAACCTCCCTCTGCTGCTTCAAAGTGGGGAAGCAAAAAGAATCCTCAGTTCTATGTCAAAGATGGTAAGAACTACAGTTACAAGGTTGCAGGCGCTGTCGCTGTAGCAAACTCAAACGAAGCTTTGCTTGTAAACGAAGCTCAAGAAGATATGATACTTGGCTTGGGACGTGGAGGAAACATTCCTCTAGGAGCAGTAAGAAACTTGACAGAGTATCAAGCACAGAGAGATGGTAAAGGTCAGGCTAATACGAACGTGAACGCTAGCGATGGAAGAGATAATGGACAAAACGCGAGAGGAAGGGGAAGAGGAAGAGGAGTGGCGAGAGATTATAACAGAGAGCAGACACAAGAGAAGAGTAATGCGAGTAATAACAATAACTCGGAAGCTGTCACAGAGGTGGAGAACGGAGGAGGAAGAGGCCGAGGAAGGGGAAGAAGAGGAGGAGGTGGAGGAAGAAATCATAATCATAAAGATAGAGCTATGAAGAAACACATTGCTAGTGTTTCTGGTTTTTAAAAAGTCAAAACTAAAATTACAAAAACACAAGTTTTCTATCTTTTTTTTGATTCGTGAAACATATTTAATGGTTACAAAAGAAATCAATATATCCTCTTGATTGTGTCTGGTAATTAAAAGGAAGAAAACTAAGTATCTTTTGATATATGTATGCAACAGATCTTGATACCGACAGGACTCGAAGCCGTATGTCCTTTTTGTAAGTACTTAAAGAGAGTGAGATATAAATAGATGTTCTCGTTCTGTGATAAATCCGTCTATAACCAAATTTGAACAGCTTGAATTTTGTCTTGCATTTACTTTTTACCATAGACTGCATTTTCGTAGTATGAACAAAGTCTAGTTTACATTTGTAAACCATCCAAACCCGTAAGTAAAGTAACTTATGAGTTAGTAAAAGGGTTAGACTCGAAACAACGCACACGGAAATTCACAGATTTTGAGAAAGAAAGCTTGTCCGAAACTTTGTTTACTCAGTCGCTCCAGTTGTCTCTATCTTCTGCTACTAGTTCATCTTGCACCTGCAATGCATATAAACAATATTCGATCAGAGGAGACATCGTGAACACGACTCGTGTAATCTCTAATACATTAAGAGTTTGAAGTTATGATCGAAATTTTCGCTTAACCATTTCTTCTTCCACGGATCCGCCTGGTGACCACACAAGTATTTGTCTGTCTGCACCGCTTGTGTATAGTTCCTACGACCAACCATACCACGTTATTTCTGATTTTAGAGGCATGTTCAAGAAAAAACAAACGACTCAGAGAGATTTGGGAGGATTCTTAATGAGTTAGTTATACCTGATCATTGGAATTAAAGCAGCATGTGTACACAGCCTCGTAATGTCCACGAAGCATCAATGTTGTTCTACCAGACCACATGCCGAAAGCCTTAATAAACAATTTGAAACACGGCTCATTGAAGTAATGGAATGAAGAGACTTGCCGATAATATAGTAAGTCGGCGATTACCTTCACAGTCTTCATGCATGGAACAAATACAAGAGATGGATCGTCGCTTGTAGCTAACTGCATCGCTTTGTTTTGGATGCGTCCAGTTTCAAAGTTCAAAAGGGTATTGCATCCAGATTCAGTATCCCACAATCGTATTCTTGAATCTGACCCTGAAACATTATAGCACATAAGCTAAGTAATGAGATTTAATATACAGATGCTGCCTATACAAAGTTGTTGCAGATTTCAAATAGATACCCTTAAAAACAAAGAAAGTTCAAATAGCCAAGAAAAAAGACCTTACCAGCACTAAGAAGATACATCCCATTGTTAGTTGCCTTTAATCCAGTAACAGCACCATAATGAGCAGTAGCATGATCTAGAGTAGATAACATTCCAGGATGAAGTCTCTTTTGACGAGATTTTTCCACTGAAGCTTTAGTGTCATGCGATCCCTTTATAACCTGGCTGCTCGCGCGCTTACTCTGTAGTGTCTTTAGCTTATTTTTGCCTCCTGAAGAAGATTTTTCAGCTGAAACCTGTACCCATAAAAACAATTTACTAAAGGATTCCCCTCTCAAATAGTACAGATTTGATAATATATTATTCCTGTCACATTTAAACCCTTTACACATGCAGGGACACTAAGAGTCGTAACTTGTCTCTTATAAGTACAAGTTTCAGAAACAAACCTTGCTGCTAACCAATGAAGGCTTTAAAATCGGTGATCGAACCCCAAGCTGTGTTACTGATTGATCAAGAACACGAAAACATCCAGCACGTCTAATGTCCCAAAAGCGTATTGCACCATCACATCCGCCAGTATACAAAACCCACTCGTTTGAGGTAGACCATTCAACTGACATAACACCATCTGGGAGTATCATGACATCAAGACAATTTAGTAGCCTGATTTATCTTTTAATACTAATGAAATTTGTATATGCAGAAAAGCACGAGTCTAGTATTGTACCACGGTGACCAGATAACGTGTGAGAGAATGCCCCAGAAGCTATATCACAGAGGCGAACTTGCACATCTTCAGTTCCAGCAGCAATCAACGTGTGAGTCGTTGCCAAAGAAGACATGGCTGTTCTATAAACTTTTCCAGGCATTTTAAAATCCACAACCGCCTAAAACATATTAAAAGTTGACGACAATCAGAGAGGCTAAGATATATATGATTTATAAACTTGTGTACTTTGTCGAGTGAATTTGGTACCTGTGCGGTATTGGTATCCCATACTTTTACGTAATGATCATATGAACCTGTAACGAACAGCCCTGTGTCAATGGGATACCATATGGCAGAGGATACAGCATATTTATGACCGTTTTCATGTTGCTTGTCGACAGTAAATATAGACTTGTGCTTTGCGATAAGACCACTTGCCTCGTAATCAGTGGCCCGCTGAACATCAAACACAGAAGCTGAACCATCTGATGCTCCTGAGAGCAAATATCTCCCTTCTGTCAAATCAACCTGATTACATAGTTAGAAACAAAGTAAAAGAAGCCACATATAAACTTCGTTTTCAAAGCCAAACTCGAAAAACAGAGAAGAAACTAGCATCTGCTCTATATAGATACATACACAGACACAAAAACGATGAAGCTACACACAATCTACCGATCTCATCAGATTTCTCACAAAGTCAACGAACATTCACAGAACACACAGGTACAACGAGAAGTCACCGCCTATACGAAACAGCAACGATTCGGAAGCGGAAGATGATGATGAGAGTACCTGAAGAGAGTTAACGGAGCCGCGATGAGGAGAGACGAAATCTTTGCGATTAGAGAGCTCAAGAGACGAAACGCGACGGGATCTGAATCGATTAGCGAAGGAATTGGAGCGGATTCGACCGGTTTCTCTGCCTTGGATAGCTTCCCACATACTTCTCCTAGCATCTCCGCTCTTGATTCTCCTGTGACGGTGTCTTTGATTTCGAATTTGAGTCTCTGTTCATGCTCCAGCTCGTTAGGGCTTTTTTTTTTTTGAATCGGGTTTTTTTATCTTCTTCTTCGAAAGTTTCCTCGTGTTCCTCTCTGATAATAAAATAGTATAAAAGTCGCGAAACGCACACAGAAAACAAACCTAAAGAAGAAGGAAGCAAAAATCTGAAAATACAAAACTATACCCTTTTATTCTTTCGTTTACAAAACTCTACTAATTTAATTTTTTCATATTTACAAATTCTCAAAATTTTAAAATTTTAATTTAACTTTTAAAAAATTACCAAAATTAAAATTTTTCATTTGGATTTATTTGGATTTAATTTTGAGTGTTTAAATGTAGTTTTGTGAAATAATTTTGAAATAGTATAGTTTTGTGAAATATAATTCAAATACTGTAGTTTTGTAATTCTCCAATGCAATTCAAAAGGTGTAGTTTGTAATTGTCCCTTATAAATTCATTGTTCTCGTTATTTTCTTTTCACGTCTTTTAAATAAGCATTATAGTATTTTAAGTCTACTTTCTATTTTGATGAATTCACAAAACTACACAACTTCTTCCCTTCTTTTACAAAACTCTACCTAATTAAATTTTTTCACATATTTACACTCTTTCAAAATTTTAAAATCTTGATTTACCCTTTAAAAAATTATCAAAATTAAAATCTTCCATTTGGATTCGCTAATTAGTGTTTAAGGTATAATATTAAGGGATAAGATTGTGTCGGTAAAATTTATCTGGATTTAATTTTTAGTGTTTAGCTGTATTTTGTGAAGTTATTTTGAAATGGTGTAGTATTGTGAAATATAATTCAAATGGTGTATTTTTGTAATTCTTCATTCAATTTTTTGCTTGAGAAAAGGGTTTTCCTTTTTTAACGAAAAAGTCTTTAAAATAGTATGAAAAATGTTTTTCTGACAAAATTTACAAGTTTGTTGACAAAAAAAAAGACAAAATTTACAAGTTTTTTTTTCTTAAATAATATCAAAATATTTTTTAGATTAAAATATCATAAACACAAAAATCAAATTTTAACACTTTAAAACTTAAAAATTTTCATTTATGTTCGCTATATATTGTTTATGATATAATATTAAAAGATTATAATTTAATTTTGAGGGTTTCAGATCAATTTTGAATGTTATAAGTTAATTTTAAATTTATGATATTTTTGTCCAAATAACTATTTTTCGTGAGCTTAAATTATTAGAAAAACTGCATAAGCTTAATTGGACTCTTAAATTAATAGGAACATATAAATGACAAACTATAAAACTTAAAAGGATAGTTTAAACTATAAAATTCACAAATTAAGTTCTAAACACTCAAAAACATGAACCATCATTCACAGCGTTAAAAAGATTGTTTGGAAATTACATACTCCAAACAAACAAAAACAATTCTTATAGCAAGTTTTGTCAGAAATTTTACCGATTAATGAAAGATTGGTGTACATGCACATCGAAAAAGATGGGATGTGCCTCAGATGCGCCCAAGAAGAATCAATTAATCATTTGTTATTCGAATGCCCACCGTCGGTACAAGCGTGGGCGTTGGCGGGTGTCCCATCGGGACATAATCGGTTTCCGACAAATAGCTTGGGAGCAAATCTGGATTTCTTATTTTTAGGAAGGCGAAATCCAACAGATAAGATATTACTTTATCCATGGATAACATAGTATATTTGGAAGGCGCGAAACGATAAATTGTTCAAAGGGATTGAACGCAACCCGATGGAAACAAAGAATGTGGCATTAGGAAAGGTCGCGACATGGAGTAAAGCGAAGGAGCTTATGATATCGCAAACACCTGGGGTAGGAACACAAGATGACGAACTGATGATTATACAACCGGAAAATAATATGGAGACCTCATGCTATATTAATGGATCATGGAAGGAAGGGGAACCCACTAGTGGAGTGGGTTGGGTTCTTCAATCTCATCTTGGGCATGCTGAGTTAATAGGGATGAAGGGGTATATAGGAGTATATCCTCTCTCCACACAGAGGTATACGGGCTTCTTAATGCATTGGACAACCTAAAGAGGTGCGGACGAGTTTGTAGAGTATTCTACACGGACTGCATGGATCTTGTGAGGATGGTGACAATGCCACAACAATGACCGACTTTTTCATCCGATTTGGATACGTTACGTGATCTGCAAGCTTTTTTCCCAGGATTCACACTCCGATTTGCAACAAGGAAGAAGAATGCGAAGGCGGATTTTCTATCACGTTGTGCACGTAGCAGGAAACACAGTTTCCAGCACATTAATGCATTGTTCCCTAACTGGGTTTTGAACGTGCATAACGTCTTCAGACTCTAATAGGAGTGATGCGTTGCGGGAAAAAAAAACACTCAAAAACTTTTTCAAATGTCACAATTTTATTGTTTATCATTTAACTGGTTGATGATATTCGAAATAGAAATCTAACTTTTTTGGCAATAACTAAACAGAAATATATTTGGAAACCTAAATAAAACAATTTGGTTTTGACCACACAAAAAAAACAATTGGGTTCTTTGTGGACATTTGTATAGATCATGTGCGATTTAGGGAATTTACAAAATTTAGATGGTTTAAATTGCAATTTTGGAAAAAGATAGAAAAAGAGCTTACTTAACAAGAATAAGCTGCCTTCGTCTGCTGCATCTCTCCAGTAAGTATCTCTGGCCCCTTTAATCATCAAAGCTTTCAGTCACGGTTTTCCAGAATTAATTACGATCACATAATCACTAAAGCTCGTGAAAAAAAGAGAACTCTGTAGAATTTTAGAGAGAGAAAAGGAAGAGAGAGAGAAGAGATAGAAAGCGAGAAGCCAGCTTTGTTGCGGTGCGAAGAGGCAAATCTGACAATTTTGCAGAAACAAGAGAGAGCAAGGAATCCGAAGATTTTAGTTAGTGCTTCTTCAAGAAGAAGCAAAGTTAAAGTGCTTATTAGCAATTTTTAACATTTATCTCCACTCTCGCTTTCATAGAGAGATAATTGAATCCATCTCACTCGCGTCTCTGATCTGTACGGAATCAGCTTCTTTTCGTCTACTCTTTCTAGTTTTCAAAATTTCATGACCTGGGTTTTGATCCTTGAGACCTAGAGCTTGCTTTCTCTGAAGATACTTTTGGTTAATTCCTTGTAAGTTTCAAGCTTCTGCTATGTGTAGGATTTGACTAGCGAGCTCTAAAATTGCAGTTTAAACCAAGTTATTAATGGATTTGAGCTAGGGTTTTGATTCTGTAGCAATCTTACACTGTTGTTAAACTTTCTATAGATGGTTTTGATTCTATAGATTTAACTTTCTATGTCTTGAGAAGAATCTATAAACCCTTTAGCTATAAGCCTATAATAGCCAATGACTATTGCTTCTTTTCAGGTGGGTTTAGATTAAGACCATTGAGCTCAGAGATATATGTTTGGATCCATGTGTGATCACAGAAGAATGGCGCCTATTAGCCGGAAGTGAACTGCGGTTTATCAAGCTAATGCGTGCAGTTTTTTAGTAGTTAGGACAGTAGAGATGCCTCCTTCCCCGTCATTGAGATGCTCTCCTGGCAAAGAAATACCAGGGAAGCAACACAGGAGAGGACACAGCATTGAATATGGGATACTATACAGAGATAAAGATGAAGATCTTGCCTTGTTTAGTGAGTTGCAAGACAAAGAAAGAGATGACTTCTTGCTTCATCCCTCTCATGGTCTTGAAGATGCATTTTGTAAGTTTTTTTACTGGCTTGTAGTTAATATATTTTTGTCTTATGGTTTATGGGCTTATATTGTTTCTGGTAACACCATGATCCCTAATTTTTCCTTCTTAATTCGGACATTTAATATCAGCTACAAAATTGAAGCACTTTTCAGAGTTTACCATTCCTCTTCAAGGAGAGAGTAGCAGATTGCTGAGTGCAGAAGGAGAAAAGAACGACTATGATTGGTAGCTTTCATATCTGACTTGCATCTTTCCATATTTTTTCTTGTTCCAATAAAGCTTACTGTATATTCAATGAAAGGTTATTGACGCCTCCAGACACACCACTTTTTCCTTCATTGGATGACGAACCGCCACTAGCTAGTGTTGGGAGAAGAGGAAGACCGCAGAGTCAGATTTCGTTATCTAGATCTTCCACGGTATTCATCTATATTAATCTGTGTATAAGACTGATTATCTCAAAGCAAATATTGCTGCACTTCCTAATCACGATGCTGAATATGTGTATATATGTGTGTAGATGGAGAAGAGACGCCGTAGTAGTAGGGGCAGTGCAAGCCCAAATCGCCTAAGCACGTCCCCACGATCAGACAGTCTGCATCAGATAAGGGGAAGGACATCTTCAGCACGCCATCCTAGTCCGGCATCTGGTCAACGATCAGCTACCCCAGTTAGGAGGATTTCTCCTACCCCAGGGAAACCATTAGGACTTGTATCAAGATCATTGACCCCAACGTCACGGAGGATGAGTACAGGGTCAACTACCTTGGCATCACCAGCTGTCAGGGGAACTTCTCCTGTCACATCTAGTCAAGGCAACTCTGCTTCACCCAAAATAAAAGTGTGGCAGTCAAATATTCCTGGTTTCTCCTTGGATGTGCCACCAAATCTCCGAACTTCTTTAGGTGATCGACCCACATCCTATGTAAGAGGTTCCTCACCGGCATCTAGAAATGGCAGAGATGCACCTTCAACACGCAGAAGACAATCTGTTTCTCCTAGTGCTTCCAGAAGTGTCAGTTCATCTCACAGTCATGAGCGTGACCGGTTTAGTTCTCATAGTAAAGGCTCTGTAGCATCATCTGGAGATGATGATCTTCATTCTTTACAGTCTATTCCCGTTGTTAGCTCAGAACGTGTAGTCTCAAAGAGAGCTAGCCTTTCACCAAATAGTAGAACTTCAAGATCTTCAAAATTACTGTCACCTGGTTCCGCACCGAGAAGACCGTTTGAGTCTGCTCTTCGTCAAATGGTACATACCAAGCAGCAAAGCACATCTTTTCCTCTTTTCATTAATGCCTCTTGATTTTACGTTACCGTATAAAACTTCATGCTTCACTCATCACCAGCAGTCTGAGTAGTTTAACCTCATGGAATCTGCATGAATATATGAACTTTTGTTGATAATCTACATTTTTCATGCAGGATCATCCTAAAAGCCATCCTAGCATGTTTAGGCCTCTTGCTTCTAGCCTTCCTAGCACAAGCATCTATTCTGGGAAAGGTAGTTCGTCTTACCATCACATTATGTTAAGACATTCTTCTCCGACAGTGGGAAATAGCTCAAGTTCTGGCCAAGTTACAGACTTCATGCCAAACACTAAAGGGAATGATCCAATCCCTTTTATCCAATCTGACATGGAAAATTTGGGTTATCCTGATAACCTTGGAAAAACTACTGTTTTCAGTATGGTAGACGAGAGTCATGGGAGTTCTTTCAGTGATCAGCTTGATGATATAAATCAAGGTTATGTTGTTGAAAGCGAGTCTAGCGTGAACGAGGAGGTGAACCACCATGTTTGTGATGCTGAAAATAGTTCGACTCATGGTAGTCTTCTTGTAGGCAATGACTTCTTAGAAGAGGTCGTTCTTGAAACTATGGAGGTGTGCGGTAGGTGTGGCTCTGATTATCGTGTCACCGAAGCAACTAGCAGCGAGATAAATATTTGTCCAGATTGCAGGGAGGAAAACAGTTCTGTAGTAACAGATTCCCCTGGAACGGCAGAAGCTCTTAATGAAATTCCCAAAAAGCAGTCTCAGAAATTTTTCGATGAAAATAATTCGTTTGTTGAGGAGGCAGAAAACATTAAGCAGTGTGATGATTCTTATGATCAAGAACAAGACCATTTGCACGAGAGCTCTATTTCCAGTGCATTGGAAGAGCAAGATGCAGAGACACTCTATCATCAGGATGAAATTCAGTCTTCCGGTGGACGCGGCCTTTTTAGTACAAGCTCAAACGATACTCAAACTCAAATTGCCGATGAGCATAATGATGTGAAGATTGGCTCTTCAGAAGGTAGGGGCCTTCCTTTGCTTATAAAGAGATCGGTCAGTATGAAGTCGCCCGTTATTAAGGCGAACAACTCTAGTTATTTTACCAGATCATATGACGGCTTTTCTTATCTAAGGGATAGAAGTATTAGTCTAAGAAGCTCCACAGAAACTACTTCTGCATCTTCATCTTGGGATTATGGTTCCTCTATAAGAAAAGGAAGCCATGTACGACATCAAAGCGGGAGTACACTTGACATGGAGACTCGTAAGTATGATACCAATTCCAAGTCTCTGAGCAGCATGTCATCTTCATCTGGCGTGTCAAGCCACACCTGCCATGCTCTAAATGTCATTCCAGCAGACAGTTTTGAAGTGTGTTCTGCCCTAACGACATGTACTCACGATGAAACTCCTCAGAAATCTCATCCTCAACTCCAAGATTCGGAATGTAATGAAACCAATAAGATGAGTGTTGATTTCAGTGAAAGCGATGGATCAATTGGTCTTTCCATCAGTGTAGTTGATGCCGTCGAAAACCGGAATCCGGCGATTGATAATGAATTTTGTGAAAGTGGAGATGATGTAGCCAATACTATGATGAGCAAAGGTGAGATAAGTGAATCACCAGCACATGTTAGGGGCAAATCAGAGTTAGGAGCATCACCTGTCACTGATGATTGCTCTCTCTATGATCACCCTACGCTACAAGAGGATGGAAACGAAACCCTTCACCATGGTTCATCCACCATGACAGGTTCAGAAATAGAACCCGGGAGTTGTGAACCCGAAACACCTGGTTTAGGAGTTCACAATGAAATTCCAGAGTCAGAGGGCAACTTAAATACTATATATGACTGCTTAGAGAAGAGAATGTCAGATGTTTCTGTGGATCACAACTCCTTGGCTCCTGTAAACGAAATTTTAGGTATTCACTCATTTTCTCGTCTGATATTGGCATTTCATGGGCTGCTTTTACTATTGTTGGTTTGCGAACTTTAGACATGGTTTCTTGCTATCTGCAGATGAGTCAACAGTATTTGTGGAGTGTCCAGGTCGAAAAGAGACGAAGAGCCTCACACTTGAAGAAGCCACTGATACCATACTACTCTGCAGCTCCATAGTTCATGATATAGTTTACCAGGCTGCAACAATAGCAATAGACAAAGCCAAGGATATGCCACCAGAAGAAGAGATGTTGCATCCTACAGTGACAGTACTTGGAAAGTCAAATGCAAACACGAGCGGTTATGCACGCGGTGGTGGAAAAAAGGCGAAGAAACAGAGTTCAAAATCCGCGAAAGCAAGCAGGAAGCAAAAAACGGAAACAGAGGAGAAAAGAGAAGTTCATATAGAGAATGATGAAAATAAAGGCGAAGCAGCGATGATAGGGAACTTTGGAGTTGCTTCTAGTAAAGGAGAGAATATGAAAGCTCCTCCTAAGCTTGAAAACAAATGCAATTGCTCAATAATGTGATCTTTTACTAGTATTTATGTTTTTGGTGTTTATAAAGTAAATTTGTTTGTTTTTTTTGTTCAGGATTTAGAGCATTTACTTATGTTGTTGCTAATTTGTGTGAAGAAAGCATGATTTGTGTTGCTGTTTATTGGCATGAATTGTAAAGTTTTCTCTTATCATTTGATTAACATGGATTTACGTTTGTTTTCTGGTAATATATGGTTTTTAATTTTTCATGATAAAATTTCTGTTCTTAAAAGTATTTTATATTTTATCTCATTTCAAACCTTAATTATGTTTGAACCGGATTTTATAACATAAACCGGTCACCAAAAATGTTACTAATTTACATCGGAATAAATAAATGGCGGGAAAATTATGGAAGAGCGGCAAGAACCTAAATAACCCAAACCTCAAAATTTCTCACAGTGATTCCGCAAAAGCAAATTCCGATGGATTCCGATTCAGACTCCGATGGTTCTCACGTCTCCGCCACTCCTCCCCGTGACCCATTTCCGTCACCTCCTCGTAAACCTCCGCAGCCACCGCCGCTAAAGCAGCCGCCTCCGGTTTCCCGGAAAGTTGCGTCTTTATCCTCTCGCTCAAAACCCAAATCACCTACAAAGCCGCCGCCGCCGCCGCCTCCGAATCACTCACAGGAAGCTCCAATACCATCTTCTTCCTCTCGAATCCCATCTCCACTATTCACCGATCTCCCCTTCCGGATCTGCGAGCCCACGAATCAATCGAAATCCGCTGGGTTTTCCTCTTCGGTTTCGTCCTTCTCCAAAATCCGAAGAGCTTCTCTCACATCTGAAGAGAAACCAATACCGGAGAGCCAATCAGCCGCCGTGGATTGCGTCCCGGAGCTCCCTCAAGAATCAATCGCTCCTTCGAAACCCGTTAGGAGAAAGCCTCCGAATCTCATCACTGAATCTATAACTTCTCCGCCGCTGAAATCTCCGGTGGTGTTTCGCGGTGGCGGGGAGGGCAATTTCGTAAAATTGAACTTAAATGGTAAGAGAGGGAAGAAGTTTCCAAGCAAATACAAAGGCGCCTCTAAATCTTCAAGCAAGTTCGCATATAGAGGGAAGAAGAGATACAAAAAGTCAGAAGCCAACGGCGAAGGCGGCGAAACCTTGTTAGAGGAAGAGTCTGATTTGCAGAAACAGAGAGAAGATGAAGCTAATGGCTTTATCAGCTCAGTAGAGGATGCGATTCTTGCGGTGAAAGCTGAATCTTCTGATGAGAATCTCACAAAGCTGTTGAGTTTGGTGTATGGTTATGATTCTTTTCGAGATGGGCAGTTACAGGCTATTAAGATGGTACTTTGTGGGAGTTCGACGATGCTCGTGTTGCCTACAGGTGCTGGTAAGTCTCTCTGCTATCAGATCCCGGCGATGATACTTCCCGGGATTACGCTTGTAGTGAGTCCTTTGGTTTCGCTGATGATCGATCAGTTGAAACATTTGCCTTCAATTGTTAAAGGTGGTCTCTTGAGTAGTAGCCAGGTGTGTGTGCAAACAAAAAATGATGTTTGTTGCTTTTTCTTGTATATTTGGGTGGTTTTATAGTCTTTAGGAGTATCTAATGGAGTCTGCTTTGTGAGTTTTTTTCATTAGAGACCTGAGGAAGCAACAGAAACATTGAGGAAACTTAAAGAAGGCATAATAAAGGTGTGTTTTTTTGTAGCAATTAGTTTTGTATACATTCATTTGTGTCATGTTCTTATTGTTTGTGATTTCAGGTTCTCTTTGTATCCCCTGAGAGACTTTTAAATGAAGATTTTTTGTCAATGTTTCGCATGTCTTTATCCGTGTCACTTGTTGTTGTGGATGAGGCACATTGCGTATCAGAATGGTGAGCTTCTTGGCATATGGTAGATTACCTTTTCTTGTTATGATTTTATTTGTTTCTAAGAGCTATCCGAAACAGGTCTCATAACTTCCGACCTTCGTACATGAGACTCAAGGCATCAATGTTGTATACTACACTCAAAGTAGAATGCATTCTCGCAATGACTGCAACCGCCACTACGATGACTCTTCGGACTGTCATGTCTGCACTAGATATACCGTCAACTAATCTTATTCAAAAGTCACAACTGAGAGACAATTTTGAGTTGTCTGTGTCATTGAGTGGAGCTAACAGGCAAGTGCTTTGTTTTATACTTTCACCCTTTTGTATTCCTCATGTTATAACCAAATCAAATCTGAAATCTAACAGAACGAAAGATCTCTTAACTTTGATGGAGTCTCCTCCATATAAGGAGATTCGAAGCATCATTGTATACTGCAAATTTCAGGTGAGAATACTTATTTAATTACCTAAGGCTTTTTCGGACTTTACAAATTAGTTTCAAACTTTGTTGATTACTTTATTGTATCATTTATGATGGTACATTACGCAACTTTATGCCATGTATTTGTGCAGTATGAGACTGACATGATAAGCAAATATTTACGCGATAACGACATAGTTGCAAAGGTTTTTTCCATTTAAAATCTCTGATGTACCTTTATTGATGGCTAATTACACTCTTATCAAGCTTCACTCCACGGTTTATCCAGGGTTATCATAGTGGTCTTCCAGCGAAAGACCGTGTTCGCATACAAGAGTCGTTTTGTTCCAACAAGATTAGAGTGGTGAGTAAATACCACTGTGTTTAATTTATATATGCAAAATACTATTGAAAGTTAAGTAGATGACTGTATTTTTGTATGTTATGGAAGGTTGTTGCAACTGTAGCATTCGGTATGGGACTTGACAAGGGAGATGTTGGAGCTGTAAGTTTACGGCAAACCATTAGAATGCTTGAACATATCTTCAACTATTTGCATCTCATGTAATTTTCTGAGTCTATTGTAGGTAATCCACTTCAGTGTGCCAGGCAGTTTGGAAGAATATGTTCAGGTTCAAACTTCTTTGTTTATGGGATCCTTTTTTAAGCATAGTGATCAGTTTGCCTATAACAGTCTCTTGAAACTAAATGTACTTGTTACAGGAAATTGGACGTGCTGGTCGTGACGGGCGATTGGCTTATTGCCATCTCTTTTATGACGCGGACACCTACCTAAAGCTTCGAAGTCTTTCACACAGGTAACTGGTGGGGTACTATCATCTACTTTTGGCATTGCATTGAGAGGCTTTTCGATTTCTTACCTTTTGTTTTCTCCTTTCTTGTTCAGTGATGGTGTAGATGAATATGCAGTTGGGAAATTTCTCACCCATGTATTCTCTACTGAGACAAAGAAACATGAGAAGATATGCTCTCTGGTCATTGAATCGGCCTCGCAAAAGTTTGACATGAAGGAAGAGGTACTTTTCCTCAATAATAAGCTTTCTTGAAACCAGTTGTTCTCGACCTTAATATCATCAAGTGGTTTGCTCTTGTGAGCGGGAAAATTCATTTTCATTAAGTACACTCTGAATCCTCACTGCGAATCTGGCAGGTTATGCAAACGATTTTGACACATTTGGAGTTGGGGGAAACCAAGTACCTACGCATGCTTCCACAGCTTAACGTTTGTTGCACTTTGAATTTCCACAAGGTAGGGAAGCTGCTAGCTGAATACTTTCTTGTTTAGTGACAAGTTCCAATATTTTATGTTTATGGTGTATGCTCAGAACATTGTTATGCTATATGTGCAGTCTTCTTCAAACACTCTAGCTGCACGAAGTATCATAGTTGCAGCGATTCTTAAGAAGTAAGTGTCTATCCACTGTCTTCAGCTTTTCAGGAGTGTTAAAGTAGCAGCAATGCTTGAGACCTTCATTTGTTTCCAGGTCTCATGTTAAGCAAGGTTTACATGTCTTCGACATACCAGCTGTGGCCTCTAGCATAGGTGTTGCAACAACGGACGTCTTGGCTGAGATTCAAACTCTAAAGGTTGATAATACCTTTCCTCTCTATTATGATTCTGAACGTAGTACCAGACATCTCAAACTTAATTTCATCGTAATAAGCATATTTCCTTTAATATGACTGTAATTGACGATGTTGAGTGACTTAAGTGTAAAACTTGATCTTGTAGATGAAGGGGGAAGTAACATACGAGCTAAAGGATCCTGCCTTTTGTTACACAATCTTACAACTTCCAAAAGATATATGTTCGTTGTCCAGTCATCTTACCAAGTGGCTCACAGAGATTGAGAATTGCAAAGTAAGTTCTTTAACTTCGTCACCTGCAGCTTCTCTCAACCTCTCATGATCTTTCTAAATTTAACTTACACCTCTTGAGCTTGTGTAGATCAATTAATTATACATTTGAAATAGGTGAGAAAGCTAGATATTATGTCTAGTGCAGCCGTGGCCGCGATAAATGCGTTAGACTCTTCAAAACTTAGTTCTGGTGCCAAGCAAACTTTGAGCCTGCAAAGCAGAATCTCGGATTACTTCAATGGAGACGAAAAGTGTGACACTCCGAGCAACACTACTCAAAATTGGTACTAACAAAATGTTTCACTTCTTTTTCATTTAATTTAAATTTGTCCTTCATTTATACTTGTTCAATGTGTATATTGTTTATGCAGCGCCTTTCTACGAGCAGACATAAAGGTGAAGCTCCATGAAACCGCACTGGTGTTTTCACTTTTTTCTTATGTTGTTATGTATCCAAAGAATGGCCAGTTAATGTTAGGGGGTCAAAAACAGGTGTTTTTGCAGAGTAGTCGTCAGGCCAAGTTCACGCCAAGAGCCATCGCTAGAATAATGCACGGTGTTGGAAGTCCAGCCTTTCCAAATTCAGTCTGGTCCAAGACTCATTTCTGGTATAGTCATCATCATCATCATCATCATCTAAACTTAACCATGCAAGTGATTGTTTTAAGTAATGTTTGATGATGATATGGGACATGTTATCTGTCGATTTATGATTTTGCAGGGGAAGGTATATGAGTGTAGACTTCCGGGCGATAATGGAAGCTGCACAAACAGAGCTGTTCAATTTTGTTGATAGAAACGCAGCTTTAGCTACATAGAAGCCATCATATAGTGGGACATGAACATCTCCACACTTGCTTAGAGGCTCATGTTCTTATTTATAAAAAAATTCATATAAATTTTGGGTCTTACCCTTTAATTTACAAGAAAGTAACACAAATCTCATCAAAGTTTAAAATCCAAACGAAATTCTTGAATACATATAAATAAGAGTACCTATACAAGCATCTTTTTTTAACCTCCAAGACTTTCAAAAAAGAGATATAACAGGTCTTGAGGAGGTGAAAACAAGTACAACTTTACATATAACTATGAAAAAAGTAAAAACCAAACTCTAACACTGGTAAACTGAGAAGTTCTTGGTTTTCCATAGAAAACTGAATGCTCTTCCCATTTTCTTTCTAGATGCTGATTTACACCGCGGTTTTGACTCTGTTACAGTGGCTGCAGCAACAGAGAATCCGTGATCTTCGAGGCTTGTGGCCTCTGTTGGTGGTTCTGTTAGATGGGTTTGATCTCTCTGTCTCAGTTCCCTGAATAGTGTAAGTAGCTTCTGTGCTCTCTCTCTTCCTCGTTGAGTCCCGTTTACGGAGATAGACACCAGCGAAGGTATCACTCCTTCCTGTAAAACCATCTGGCTACAGATCTCACTGTGGTTGCATAGTATCAAAAGCAAAGAGACAGCTTGTTCTTGCTCGTTGGGTTCACCAGTGTCAAGAATGGTGGCGAGGTTGCTGACAAGGCCAGGTACTGAAACCATCTCGTCTTTACCCGTCTCGTTCAAAACCAAATTTAACAGAACAGCTAAGGATTTTTCTGTCCAACGTTGGTCATCACTGACGGTTAGCGATTGAAGGACATTGACAATGTTAGCAGATAGTAGGCAGGGAATATTGGGAGTGTAGGTGGAGAGGTGAAAAAGGGTGTGAAGCGCATCGACTTTGCATTGGTTTTCAGTCTCTGTACAAAGAAGATTTACCATGAAAGGAACTGCCAGACTCGAACCTATTACAGGCTTTGCGTCGTCAAAACACGCGAGGTTCAGATATAGTGCTGTCACTGAACCATGCGAATGTGGAGTACATAGCATTTCTTCAAGCAGAGGAATAATTCCAGATACTAACATCAACTCCTTGTTCCTGAAGTCAGAAATAAAATCATATATAAGACTAACCGAAGTTATGAGCTTGATCATGAGTGACGGAAAGGCATATAGAATATAGAAATTAAGTAATACCTGTTATTATTCACAGCCAAATTAAAGAGAGCCATGGCTCCAACTTTCTGGGCTGGAGCATTTTTTTCATTGAGAGCTGCTCTGAGGAACTGAAGCAACGCTTCAACACACCCATTTCCCCCCATGAGAATCCTGGCCTCCTCATCGTCCTTTAGCAACACTCGTATTTGCTCAACTACTCTGCATTTCTTCCTTAAGTTATCAACTCGGCTCAAAGTAGTCAACAAATCGGTACATTTCTCATCAAGAGTAACGTGATAATCTTCGTATTCCGCTTCACAGGTTTCCTCTCTAATGGTTCCACTTTCTTCCAATGGAACCACCTTCACGTCTTTCAACTTATACGAACCAACACTTTTTACTGATCTTGTGTCGGTTGACTCAGACACAGACAACGCCAGCCTCCAGTAGTTAAGGTCTAGAGAATCCGGGGGTTCATCAGGGACTTGAACTCCGTTCTGTTCACACCAGCTCGAAATCAGAGCCTTGACGCAATAGTTAGGAGTCAAGCATAGATGAGAGAGCTGCTGGTGAGTTTTGGGACACGTGTTGTGTCCATCGCTAAACCATTTCTCAATACAGATTCTCTCATATGTTTGTCCAGAAGCGATAATGACAGGGTCGTACATAAGCTGCAATGATATCGGACACCTCAATTCTTCTGGCGGAACAGACATCTGCAAAGACTTCCTGTTGCTATTACAAGACCTGAAGTTGAAGGAGCTCAGTTTTGACAGCTGTCGGTCGAAAGCACGGCCAGGGGCATCGTCAATAGAACCTTGAATAGTCGGTGAACAAGGCAATGAACTACTACCTTGTGAATCATTGTCATCCCCGATCTCACTTCTGAATAGTTTTGAGTATTTCCTCATGAGATGTAATAGATAAGCTACAATTGATTCTTTCCTCTTGTCATCCTCCATTCGGGCCCTCTCTATGAGTTTCTTGAGACATCTTCGCTCTGTGAGAGCTGCTCTTGAAGAAGTGATACCTAGTCTAGTAGCAGCCTGATGGAAAATCTCGAGTTCGTTAGTATCAGGTGAGCTCTCAAAGTTGCCTCCTTGTTGCAGCAATCCAATGATTTGATCGCCAATTTCTTTCTCTGATGGATGAATCGAAAACTCAGTGTTTTCTAGTTCCATCAAAATCTCCAAAATCTGCAAAAGAGATATAGATTCACTACTATAAGTATCCTTCCACTTTCCAAGAAAGAAGAATATAAAACCATAGTACCAAGAGACGTAAACACGTAGAACTAGCTACCTGAGATCCAATGGACTGTTGGACTATATCCTCAACACGCCTAAGGCTATCTATAAGAGATAATTTCGCCTTCTCGAATTTCAAAACTACTGAATCCCCTGTTATAGCCTACATGTTAAAAAAGCGGGTTTAGCAAAACACAAGTGGATTCATTCTGAAATCTTAAATTCAAGTAAACCAAGAAAGCTCACCAAATAAAGTTTACTAGATTCAGTGCAATGGCGTAGAATGTTCTTCACTTTTTCTAAAACCACGTGAAGCGAACAAGCAGCAAAGCACATCTTTTCCTCTTTTCATTAATGGTACATACCAAGCAGCAAAGCACATCTTTTCCTCTTTTCATTAATGCCTCTTGATTTTACGTTACCGTATAAAACTTCATGCTTCACTCATCACCAGCAGTCTGAGTAGTTTAACCTCATGGAATCTGCATGAATATATGAACTTTTGTTGATAATCTACATTTTTCATGCAGGATCATCCTAAAAGCCATCCTAGCATGTTTAGGCCTCTTGCTTCTAGCCTTCCTAGCACAAGCATCTATTCTGGGAAAGGTAGTTCGTCTTACCATCACATTATGTTAAGACATTCTTCTCCGACAGTGGGAAATAGCTCAAGTTCTGGCCAAGTTACAGACTTCATGCCAAACACTAAAGGGAATGATCCAATCCCTTTTTATCCAATCTGACATGGAAAATTTGGGTTATCCTGATAACCTTGGAAAAACTACTGTTTTCAGTATGGTAGACGAGAGTCATGGGAGTTCTTTCAGTGATCAGCTTGATGATATAAATCAAGGTTATGTTGTTGAAAGCGAGTCTAGCGTGAACGAGGAGGTGAACCACCATGTTTGTGATGCTGAAAATAGTTCGACTCATGGTAGTCTTCTTGTAGGCAATGACTTCTTAGAAGAGGTCGTTCTTGAAACTATGGAGGTGTGCGGTAGGTGTGGCTCTGATTATCGTGTCACCGAAGCAACTAGCAGCGAGATAAATATTTGTCCAGATTGCAGGGAGGAAAACAGTTCTGTAGTAACAGATTCCCCTGGAACGGCAGAAGCTCTTAATGAAATTCCCAAAAAGCAGTCTCAGAAATTTTTCGATGAAAATAATTCGTTTGTTGAGGAGGCAGAAAACATTAAGCAGTGTGATGATTCTTATGATCAAGAACAAGACCATTTGCACGAGAGCTCTATTTCCAGTGCATTGGAAGAGCAAGATGCAGAGACACTCTATCATCAGGATGAAATTCAGTCTTCCGGTGGACGCGGCCTTTTTAGTACAAGCTCAAACGATACTCAAACTCAAATTGCCGATGAGCATAATGATGTGAAGATTGGCTCTTCATAAGGTAGGAAAAAAGGCGAAGAAACAAAGTTCAAAATCCGCTAAAGCAAGCAGGAAGCAAAAAACGAAAACAGAGGAGAAAAGAGAAGTTCATGTAGAGAATGATGAAAATAAAGGCGAAGCAGCGATGATAGGGAACTTTGGAGTTGCTTCTAGTAAAGGAGAGAATATGAAAGCTCCTCCTAAGCTTGAAAACAAATGCAATTGCTCAATAATGTGATCTTTTACTAGTATTTATGTTGTTGGTGTTTATAAAGTAAATTTGTTTGTTTTTTTTGTTCAGGATTTAGAGCATTTACTTATGTTGTAGCTAATTTGTGTGAAGAAAGCATGATTTGTGTTGCTGTTTATTGGCATGAATTGTAAAGTTTTCTCTTATCATTTGATTAACATGGATTTACGTTTGTTTTCTGGTAATATATGGTTTTTAATTTTTCATGATAAAATTTCTGTCTTAAAAGTATTTTATATTTTATCTCATTTCAAACCTTAATTATGTTTGAACCGGATTTTATAACATAAACCGGTCAACAAAAATGTTACTAATTTACATCGGAATAAATAAATGGCGGGAAAATTATGGAAGAGCGGCAAGGACTAAGTAACCCAAACCTCAAAATTTCTCACAGTGATTCCGCAAAAGCAAATTCCGATGGATTCCGATTCAGACTCCGATGGTTCTCACGTCTCCGCCACTCCTCCCCGTGACCCATTTCCGTCACCTCCTCGTAAACCTCCGCAGCCACCGCCGCTAAAGCAGCCGCCTCCGGTTTCCCGGAAAGTTGCGTCTTTATCCTCTCGCTCAAAACCCAAATCACCTACAAAGCCGCCGCCGCTGCCTCCGAATTACTCACAGGAAGCTCCAATACCATCTTCTTCCTCTCGAATCCCATCTCCGCTATTCACCGATCTCCCCTTCCGGATCTGCGAGCCCACGATTCAATCAAAATCTGTTGGGTTTTCCTCTTTGGTTTCGTCCTTCTCCAAAATCCGAAGAGCTTCTCTCACATCTGAAGAGAAACCGAAACCGGAGAGCCAATCAGCCACCGTGGATTGCGTCCCGGAGCTCCCTCATGAATCAATCGCTCCTTCGAAACCCGTTAGGAGAAAGCCTCCGAATCTCATCACTGAATCTATAACTTCTCCGCCGCTGAAATCTCCGGTGGTTTTTCGCGGTGGCGGGGAGGGAAATTTCGTGAAATTGAACTTAAATGGTAAGAGAGGGAAGAAGTTCCCAAGCAAATACAAAGGCGCCTCTAAATCTTCAAGCAAGTTCGCATATAGAGGGAAGAAGAGATACAAAAAGTCAGAAGCCAACGGCGAAGGCGGCGAAACCTTGTTAGAGGAAGAGTCTGATTTGCAGAAACAGAGAGAAGATGAAGCTAATGGCTTTATCAGCTCAGTAGAGGATGCGATTCTTGCGGTGAAAGCTGAATCTTCTGATGAGAATCTCACAAAGCTGTTGAGTTTGGTGTATGGTTATGATTCTTTTCGAGATGGGCAGTTACAGGCTATTAAGATGGTACTTTGTGGGAGTTCGACGATGCTCGTGTTGCCTACAGGTGCTGGTAAGTCTCTCTGCTATCAGATCCCGGCGATGATACTTCCCGGGATTACGCTTGTAGTGAGTCCTTTGGTTTCGCTGATGATCGATCAGTTGAAACATTTGCCTTCAATTGTTAAAGGTGGTCTCTTGAGTAGTAGCCAGGTGTGTGTGCAACCAAAAAATGATGTTTGTTGCTTTTTCTTTTATATTTGGGTGGTTTTATAGTCTTTAGGAGTATCTAATGGAGTCTGCTTTGTGAGTTTTTTTCATTAGAGACCTGAGGAAGCAACAGAAACATTAAGGAAACTTAAAGAAGGCATAATAAAGGTGTGTTTTTTTGTAGCAATTGGGTTGCTTGCTTGGGATCATCTTGTGATAGTAATTGATTTGTATACATTCATTTGTGTCATGTGCTTATTGTTTGTGATTTCAGGTTCTCTTTGTATCCCCTGAGAGACTTTTAAATGAAGATTTTTTGTCAATGTTTCGCATGTCTTTATCCGTGTCACTTGTTGTTGTGGATGAGGCACATTGCGTATCAGAATGGTGAGCTTCTTGGCATATGGTAGATTAACTTTTCTTGTTATGATTTTATTTGTTTCTAAGAGCTATCCGAAACAGGTCTCATAACTTCCGACCTTCGTACATGAGACTCAAGGCATCAATGTTGTATACTACACTCAAAGTAGAATGCATTCTCGCAATGACTGCAACCGCCACTACGATGACTCTTCGGACTGTCATGTCTGCACTAGATATACCGTCAACTAATCTTATTCAAAAGTCACAACTGAGAGACAATTTTGAGTTGTCTGTGTCATTGAGTGGAGCTAACAGGCAAGTGCTTTGTTTTATATTTTCACCCTTTTGTATTCCTCATGTTATAACCAAATCAAATCTGAAATCTAACAGAACGAAAGATCTCTTAACTTTGATGGAGTCTCCTCCATATAAGGAGATTCGAAGCATCATTGTATACTGCAAATTTCAGGTGAGAATACTTATTTAATTACCTAAGGCTTTTTCGGACTTTACAAATTAGTTTCAAACTTTGTTGATTTCTTTATTGTATCATGTATGATGGTACCTTACGCAACTTTATGTCATGTATTTGTGCAGTATGAGACTGACATGATAAGCAAATATTTACGCGATAACGACATCGTTGCAAAGGTTTTTTTTCATTGAAAATCTCTGATGTACCTTTATTGATGGCTAATTACACTCTTATCAAGCTTCGCTCCACGGTTTATCCAGGGTTATCATAGTGGTCTTCCAGCGAAAGACCGTGTTCGCATACAAGAGTCATTTTGTTCCAACAAGATTAGAGTGGTGAGTAAATACCACTGTGTTTAATTTATATATGCAAAATACTACTGAAAGTTAAGTAGATGACTGTATTTTTGTATGTTATGGAAGGTTGTTGCAACTGTAGCATTCGGTATGGGACTTGACAAGGGAGATGTTGGAGCTGTAAGTTTACGGCAAACCATTAGAATGCTTGAACATATCTTCAACTATTTGCATCTCATGTAATTTTCTGAGTCTACTGTAGGTAATCCACTTCAGTGTGCCAGGCAGTTTGGAAGAATATGTTCAGGTTCAAACTTCTTTGTTTGTGGGATCCTTTTTTAAGCATAGTGATCAGTTTGCCTATAACAGTCTCTTGAAACTAAATGTACTTGTTACAGGAAATTGGACGTGCTGGTCGTGACGGGCGATTGGCTTATTGCCATCTCTTTTATGACGCGGACACCTACCTAAAGCTTCGAAGTCTTTCACACAGGTAACTGGTGGGGTACTATCATCTACTTTTGGCATTGCATTGAGAGGCTTTTCGATTTCTTACCTTTTGTTTTCTCCTTTCTTGTTCAGTGATGGTGTAGATGAATATGCAGTTGGGAAATTTCTCACCCATGTATTCTCTACTGAGACAAAGAAACATGAGAAGATATGCTCTCTGGTCATTGAATCGGCCTCGCAAAAGTTTGACATGAAGGAAGAGGTACTTTTCCTCAATAATAAGCTTTCTTGAAACCAGTTGTTCTCGACCTTAATATCATCAAGTGGTTTGCTCTTGTGAGCGGGAAAATTCATTTTCATTAAGTACACTCTGAATCCTCACTGCGAATCTGGCAGGTTATGCAAACGATTTTGACACATTTGGAGTTGGGGAAACCAAGTACCTACGCATGCTTCCACAGCTTAACGTTTGTTGCACTTTGAATTTCCACAAGGTAGGGAAGCTGCTAGCTGAATACTTTCTTGTTTAGTGACAAGTTCCAATATTTTATGTTTATGGTGTATGCTCAGAACATTGTTATGCTATATGTGCAGTCTTCTTCAAACACTCTAGCTGCACGAAGTATCATAGTTGCAGCGATCCTTAAGAAGTAAGTGTCTATCCACTGTCTTCAGCTTTTCAGGAGTGTTAAAGTAGCAGCAATGCTTGAGACCTTCATTTGTTTCCAGGTCTCATGTTAAGCAAGGTTTACATGTCTTCGACATACCAGCTGTGGCCTCTAGCATAGGTGTTGCAACAACGGACGTCTTGGCTGAGATTCAAACTCTAAAGGTTGATAATACCTTTCCTCTCTAATATGATTCTGAAACGTAATACCAGACATCTCAAATTTAATTTCATCTTAATAAGCATATTTCCTTTAATATGACTGTAATTGACGATGTTGAGTGACTTAAGTGTAAAACTTGATCTTGTAGATGAAGGGGGAAGTAACATACGAGCTAAAGGATCCTGCCTTTTGTTACACAATCTTACAACTTCCAAAAGATATATGTTCGTTGTCCAGTCATCTTACCAAGTGGCTCACAGAGATTGAGAATTGCAAAGTAAGTTCTTTAACTTCGTCACCTGCAGCTTCTCTCAACCTCTCATGATCTTTCTAAATTTAACTTACACCTCTTGAGCTTGTGTAGATCAATTAATTATACATTTGAAATAGGTGAGAAAGCTAGATATTATGTCTAGTGCAGCCGTGGCCGCGATAAATGCGTTAGACACTTCAGAACTTAGTTCTGGTGCCAAGCAAACTTCGAGCCTGCAAAGCAGAATCTCGGATTACTTCAATGGAGACGAAAAGTGTGACACTCCGAGCAACACTATTCAAAATTGGTACTAACAAAATGTTTCCCTTCTTTTTTATTTAATTTAAATTTGTCCTTCATTTATACTTGTTCAATGTGTATATTGTGTATGCAGCGCCTTTCTACGAGCAGACATAAAGGTGAAGCTCCATGAAACCACACTGGTGTTTTCACTTTTTTCTTATGTTGTTATGTATCCAAAGAATGGCCAGTTAATGTTAGGGGGTCAAAAACAGGTGTTTTTGCAGAGTAATCGTCAGGCCAAGTTCACGCCAAGAGCCATCGCTAGAATAATGCACGGTGTTGGAAGTCCAGCCTTTCCAAATTCAGTCTGGTCCAAGACTCATTTCTGGTATAGTCATCATCATCATCATCATCATCTAAACTTAACCATGCAAGTGATTGTTTTAAGTAATGTTTGATGATGATATGGGACATGTTATCTGTCGATTTATGATTTTGCAGGGGAAGGTATATGAGTGTAGACTTCCGGGCGATAATGGAAGCTGCACAAACAGAGCTGTTCAATTTTGTTGATAGAAACGCAGCTTTAGCTACATAGAAAAGCCATCATATAGTGGGACATGAACATCTCCACACTTACTTTACTTAGAGGCTCATGTTCTTATTTATAAAAAAATTCATATAAATTTTGGGTCTTACCCTTTAATTTACAAGAAAGTAACACAAATCTCATCAAAGTTTAAAATCCAAACGAAATTCTTGAATACATATAAATAAGAGTACCTATACAAGCATCTTTTTTTAACCTCCAAGACTTTCAAAAAGAGATATAACAAGTCTTGAGGAGGTGAAAACAAGTACAACTTTACATACAACTATGAAAAAAGTAAAAACCAAACTCTAACACTGGTAAACTGAGAAGCTCTTGGTTTTCCATAGAAAACTGAATGCTCTTCCCATTTTCTTTCTCGATGCTGATTTACACCGCGGTTTTGACTCTGTTACAGTGGCTGCAGCAACAGAGAATCCGTGCTCTTCGAGGCTTGTTGCCTCTGTTGGTGGTTCTGTTAGATGGGTTTGATCTCTCTGTCTCAGTTCCCTGAATAGTGTAAGTAGCTTCTGTGCTCTCTCTCTTCCTCGTTGAGTCCCGTTTACGGAGATAGACACCAGCGAAGGTATCACTCCTTCCTGTAAAACCATCTGGCTACAGATCTCACTGTGGTTGCATAGTATCAAAAGCAAAGAGACAGCTTGTTCTTGCTCGTTGGGTTCACCAGTGTCAAGAATGGTGGTGAGGTTGCTGACAAGGCCAGGTACTGAAACCATCTCGTCTTTACCCGTCTCGTTCAAAACCAAATTTAACAGAACAGCTAAGGATTTTTCTGTCCAACGTTGGTCATCACTGACGGTTAGCGATTGAAGGACATTGACAATGTTAGCAGATAGTAGGCAGGGAATATTGGGAGTGTAGGTGGAGAGGTGAAAAAGGGTGTGAAGCGCATCGACTTTGCATTGGTTTTCAGTCTCTGTACAAAGAAGATTTACCATGAAAGGAACTGCCAGACTCGAACCTATTACAGGCTTTGCGTCGTCAAAACACGCGAGGTTCAGATATAGTGCTGTCACTGAACCATGCGAATGTGGAGTACATAGCATTTCTTCAAGCAGAGGAATAATTCCAGATACTAACATCAACTCCTTGTTCCTGAAGTCAGAAATAAAATCATATATAAGACTAACCGAAGTTATGAGCTTGATCATGAGTGACGGAAAGGCATATAGAATATAGAAATTAAGTAATACCTGTTATTATTCACAGCCAAATTAAAGAGAGCCATGGCTCCAACTTTCTGGGCTGGAGCATTTTTTTCATTGAGAGCTGCTCTGAGGAACTGAAGCAACGCTTCAACACACCCATTTCCCCCCATGAGAATCCTGGCCTCCTCATCGTCCTTTAGCAACACTCGTATTTGCTCAACTACTCTGCATTTCTTCCTTAAGTTATCAACTCGGCTCAAAGTAGTCAACAAATCGGTACATTTCTCATCAAGAGTAACGTGATAATCTTCGTATTCCGCTTCACAGGTTTCCTCTCTAATGGTTCCACTTTCTTCCAATGGAACCACCTTCACGTCTTTCAACTTATACGAACCAACACTTTTTACTGATCTTGTGTCGGTTGACTCAGACACAGACAACGCCAGCCTCCAGTAGTTAAGGTCTAGAGAATCCGGGGGTTCATCAGGGACTTGAACTCCGTTCTGTTCACACCAGCTCGAAATCAGAGCCTTGACGCAATAGTTAGGAGTCAAGCATAGATGAGAGAGCTGCTGGTGAGTTTTGGGACACGTGTTGTGTCCATCGCTAAACCATTTCTCAATACAGATTCTCTCATATGTTTGTCCAGAAGCGATAATGACAGGGTCGTACATAAGCTGCAATGATATCGGACACCTCAATTCTTCTGGCGGAACAGACATCTGCAAAGACTTCCTGTTGCTATTACAAGACCTGAAGTTGAAGGAGCTCAGTTTTGACAGCTGTCGGTCGAAAGCACGGCCAGGGGCATCGTCAATAGAACCTTGAATAGTCGGTGAACAAGGCAATGAACTACTACCTTGTGAATCATTGTCATCCCCGATCTCACTTCTGAATAGTTTTGAGTATTTCCTCATGAGATGTAATAGATAAGCTACAATTGATTCTTTCCTCTTGTCATCCTCCATTCGGGCCCTCTCTATGAGTTTCTTGAGACATCTTCGCTCTGTGAGAGCTGCTCTTGAAGAAGTGATACCTAGTCTAGTAGCAGCCTGATGGAAAATCTCGAGTTCGTTAGTATCAGGTGAGCTCTCAAAGTTGCCTCCTTGTTGCAGCAATCCAATGATTTGATCGCCAATTTCTTTCTCTGATGGATGAATCGAAAACTCAGTGTTTTCTAGTTCCATCAAAATCTCCAAAATCTGCAAAAGAGATATAGATTCACTACTATAAGTATCCTTCCACTTTCCAAGAAAGAAGAATATAAAACCATAGTACCAAGAGACGTAAACACGTAGAACTAGCTACCTGAGATCCAATGGACTGTTGGACTATATCCTCAACACGCCTAAGGCTATCTATAAGAGATGATTTCGCCTTCTCGAATTTCAAAACTACTGAATCCCCTGTTATAGCCTACACGTTAAAAAAGCGGGTTTAGCAAAACACAAGTGGATTCATTCTGAAATCTTAAATTCAAGTAAACCAAGAAAGCTCACCAAATAAAGTTTACTAGATTCAGTGCAATGGCGTAGAATGTTCTTCACTTTTTCTAAAACCACGTGAAGCGAACACAAAGCTTGGATCCCAGATTTACTTCTCGGCCTAGCATCTTCGAGCGAAGGGAAAATATACATGATCTTGCAATAGATCACCGAAAGGGCATTGCACATTTCTCCATGTAGCTGAAAACAAGAGAACCTATTAGCCCCTCGTTTTACACTTAAAAGCCAAATGTCTGAAAAAATCTCAACAAAAACAGAACTAAATCATTACAAAAACATAAGAAACAGTCTTATTCAACATACCTTGGCGTCACCAGGAGCAAAGAAACTTTCTTCAACCTCATTAACATCCATTGTTTCTCACTATCTCTCTTATGTATATATATATATATATATATATATATATATATGTCTATTACAATACCTCTTTATATCAGCTTAGAACTCAACACTACAAGAAAGGAAACACAAAGATGATATGAATCAGTGAGAATAAACCAATCATAACAAGACAAATCAGATCAGTGTCTTTCTCCAATGCAATGTGTTTGTGCTCATATAAGTAAACATATGAACAGAGCAAAGAAGATAACAAAGCTTCTTCATTTAGGCATTTCAACAAACACATAAGATGCAAAATCATCAAAAACCCAAAACAAACCCACAAAAAAAGATTCTTACTTGTTGCAAAAAAACAGAGGAAATAAACAACAAATCAGAACAAAGAAATCAACAAAGAAAACCCATATGAACATGAAAAAAATCTGATATACTTACCAGACATGGAATCATTGATTTGCATCTAATAGAAGTAGACATGATAAAGAGAGATTTGATCATCAAATAACAAAAAAAAAACAAGAGCTTCAGAGATTAGTAATAAAATGATTATATATGCCTTGAGATGTTTGTTTCTGGGTAGTTTCTGATTTGAAAGTTTCGAGCTTTTTTATCGATGTTAACAATCAGAGAGGAAGGAGCTTTAGCTATGGCTTAAACACCGATTGGGATATTTTTCCAAGGAAAAATAGAAATATTGAATATATTATTAAGTGGAAAAAAGGAGAAGTTATTCTTAAGTCAAAAATAAAGCCAACACTTGCAAGGTCGCAAGTACACACAACAGATTTGATTTTAATTTAATTTATTAATTTTGTGAAATATATTATTTTGGTAACAAATGATTCTGTGTTGTTTTTCAATCGATTATTAAATTTCCAAAATGAGTTGAATATTACTAGATTTGTATTAGCAACGGTATTATTAGGGGACATTTTAATTATTTAAACAAAAAAATAAAGAGCTTGTTACGATACGCATAATTATATTTTATTATTTTTAGATCGGTGGTCCCATTTGTGGGATGTAATGAAAGAAAATATATCATTCATTATATATGGTTTTGCTCTTTAAAATATTAACAAATATAAACATTAAACCAAAAAAAAATAACTTTTTTTTTTTTTTGGTTAACTGGGTATCCCGAACCATGGAAGGGTCCGGTAATCTCGAGGAGGTGCAGCACGGATAGACTTCTCTCTTTGGGTATTCAAATGGGCCGAAAGCAGTCCATATCCATGTGGCCAAGTGAATAATCTAACAATTTCGCACTCGCGGAGAATCGATCCCTGGCCTAGACCAACATGGCGACTCCTCTACACAAGTGGAAATCACTAGACCAAGACCACTTGGTTTAAAAAAAAATAAAATAAAATAAAATAAAATAAAATAGTTTCTATTTGAATCTTTAATTTTATAGTTTTATAGTTTCTATTTTCGATTATAAATTTATAGATTTACTTTACTTTTTTTTTTGAATGAGTAATGTATATGTGATGTAGAATAATCAGCTTCTGACATTAAATTTTTTCTATCAAGCCAATGAGAGGTCTATTTTTCACCGACATTTTAAATTGTAACATACACGTCTTCACTATTGTTAAAAAAAACACGTACACGTCTTCGTTTCAAGACAGCATCTTCCTCTCTTTTTTTTTGTTACATGTGTCAAAGAAAGAAGAAAAGTACGTAAGCATTATCTTACTAATTTAATTACCGACATTTTATAATAAAAAAATTACAACGTAACTACAAAACTTTAAAAGGTTCTCTTTGCAAGACAGCCAATCTAAAACATTACTACAAACTTTTTTTAAAAAAAAACATAAGTATCTCGTGTTTTTGTTTATTTTACAAATAAATTATCACGGGCAACAAGTTTTTTATTTTTTTTGTCAATTAAAAATAACGATAATTGAAAATAATTGATTGCTTGAAATGTTAGTGACAAAAAGTACTCTATTTTTGATGTGGTTGACTTTTTTTTTTGTTAAATCGGAAAGAAGTTCGGTACTGAAACACATAATTTTTTAGTTCCGCGGCCAAATTTTGATACGCGTAAATCATCTTTTACCACGCGATTTGAATTTAAAAGTACAATATTATTTGGGAAGTGAGATAACCAGCGTGCTTAGGGAAATAGAGGCTTAGGGCATATACAAATTTGAGGCTTATGTAAATACTTTGTTAATACATATAATATTATTTTAGTTTTAAATTTTAATGATAAAGATGAAAAATATGCTTATAAGATTTTTTTAATACATATAAATTATCTCATTACATGCAAAATAATGATAATAAACTAATTTAAAACAATAATATATAAAGCTTTGATTATTTATATTTTATAGAATAATTTTTTATTTATAAATTATGATGATATCCAAACTATTTAGTGGGGGAAGTGACCTTGGTCTAGTGGCAGTCATAAGTCCACAGGAGACAGATAGCACCACCCCACCCGGGATCGATTCCCCGCGCCTACGATAGTGTAGGTTTGGCTAATGGGCCGGCCATTTGTGGCTCAAATGTTGACAAAAAAAAACTATTTAGTGTATTTTAGTTAATATAATAACTTAAATGTTGTTTGACAAAAAAAAAAAAAAATAACTTAAATGTCATGTTTTTTTTAATAAATAACTCAAAATATAAACCTAAAATTTTATTAATTGTGGCCTTATAACTATGCATTTTAGTTGTGGTATGGGGCAAATGCCCTTAACAACACGCTACTGTTGGTATGTGGTTGACTTATTTGTTAAGTTGTTAATAATCCGTTAAACAATCCTGCCATTTTATAAGTTACGGTTAAATAAAACTAATTCAAAATATAACTAATAAGAATTAGAGTTAATATTTTTTAATGTTCGATATGTCATATTGTTAATGTTACGTAAAGCAGATAATGTTAAAGAATAAAACAAAAGTTTGAATTTTAATTAGGAGGGAGAGTTTATGAGTTTTGCCGACTTAAGCGGCCGACACGCCCCGACAAAACATGCATATGTCGGCTAACATCAGATCTACATTTAATATCCTCTTCCTCCTAATTTACATTAATTCCTCTTTTTGTGTTCTTTGAATCACAATTTATTAAAATTCTTTTTATATTTATTTGCATATTATTTGTTGTCAACCATGTTCTTCGCTTTTTCTAATTATTATTTTCCTATTTTTATAGAAATATATAATATTATGCATTACTTGTTACATTTATGTATATATCCCAAAATGATATTGGAAAACATAAAGAGGAATTTCCAAATTATAACTATTTTAACTTTTCCTTAAAACTATTTTATTTTTTTTCTGTTACGGGAGTTCAATGTAAAATTAATTGTTATTTTGTGTTTTTTTATTATTTAATTTATGCATAATGTTTTTTTATTGGTGAAATTATGTTTAAGTAAAATATTAAATGATGATTTTACACATAAAACAAAAAATTTAATAAATTCTTAATCTGCGTATGAGGACTTAAAACATCAAGTAATTTGGGACATAAGAGACGTAAAATATAAGTCACTATAAAAGTATAAAGTATAACTTGTCCACGAGTAATACTTTAAAATCTTACATATCCCCAAAAATATATAATTTTAAAAAAATTGAACTCCCATAACAAAAAAATGCATGGACACGTTAATCTGTTTTTTGAGATCATATATATAATGTTTCCGAAACTTTGTTAATTCCTTTATATTTGGTATACTCGAGAGGCAAGACTTTAAAGTATTGCAGGAGAAAAATTAATCATATTGAACAAAAAAATAAACTTATCAAATAAAAAAACAAATCAAATTAATCATATAAACATCATTATCTCTTATACTAAAGTGGGGAAAATCACAAGAACTTGATAACTAAATAGAATAATTTTCACCTAATCCACTAGAAAACCAAAGCTAAAAAAGCTTGCTTAGGAATCAAGCTTTCTTTCATATATACAAAAACATATCTCTCTGGCTTTTTCAGACACCAGAAGCAAACACATCAGCACAAAAAGTGACTCCTAATCTTTACCAAAAACTTAGATGAATAATAATAATAACAATAATAAGTTGAGAAAGATAAAGAGAAAGAGACATAAACTGAAGAATCAAAGAAGAAGATGAGGATGATCCATCACTTAAACATGAAGTTTCTATTAGCAGAATATTTGTCATTTTCACACTTGTCTTCTAAGCAAAACCACCCTTACCAATACAACCACCACTAATCTCATCACACCACAAACTCCCAAACATTGTAGAATCATCAATCCAAAAAATGGGTTCTCTTCAAACACCAATAGGAATTAGAAGCTCTTCCTTGTTAGACACTTCTTGTGGTTATCTCCTCAGAGAGTTACAGGCAAGTTTGCTTCATGTTATGTCTTTTTGTTTCACATAAGTATTTGAGGTTAGTATTGTGATTTGTTAATGTTTTTGTTACACACACAGATGATATGGGATGAAGTTGGAGAAGACAAGTTTGAAAGAGAGAAAGTGTTGCTTGACATTGAGCAAGAATGTGTAGAGTCTTACAGAAGAAAAGTAGACCATGCCAATATCTCGAGGTCTCGTCTACATCAAGAGCTCGCGGAATCCGAAGCTGAGCTCACACATCTTCTTTTATGCCTTGGCGAAAAATCAGTACCAGGAAGGGTAATTAATGACTAAACAAAGCTAATACTTAGCCTACATTTTCATATAAATTTCACAAAGATAATGTTGGTGTTTGTGTCACACTTTATAATAGCCTGATAAAAAGGTAGGGACACTAAGAGACCAGCTAGATTCTATCGCGCCTGCTCTGCGTGAAATGAGGCTAAAGAAAGACGAAAGAGTGAAACAGATTCGGTCTATCAAAGGAGAGATTCATAAAATTTCAGCAGAGATAGCTGGTAGATCAACATATGAAGATTTATCTACAAATATAACTATAGACGACAACGATCTTTCTATCAAGAAACTCGATGAATATCAGAATAAACTAAATAGGCTTCATGATGAGAAGGTACATAATGTATTGTGAGAATGTTCTGTTTTGCCTATATGAGATAGTGTTTTGGCTTATATATCATTATTGTTTTGTCTTTGAATTGTGTTAGAATGAGAGACTACAGAAAGTTGAAATATATATATGCGCTATTCGAGATCTATCAGCAACTTTGGAAACAGAAGCATCAATGATCATAACAAAGATTCATCCAAGCTTGAATGATCTCTATGGGATCTCCAAAAACATTAGTGATGAGATCTTGAAAAAGCTTAATGGAACCGTTGTGTCTCTTGAAGAGGAAAAACAGAACCGCGTCGAAAAGGTGAAGAAAGAAACTAATTTAGACATTGTTTCAATAAGTAAAGAGACTCAACTTTATCAATAAGTTAATAGTTGTTATCTAACATTCTAATGTCATCATACTAACTGGCAGATTCACCATCTTGGTAGAGAGTTATCGAACTTGTGGAATCTAATGGATGCATCTTTCGAAGACCGGCAAAAGTTTGCTCATGTCATCGATTTACTTTCATTTGAGCCATCAGATGTTTGTGCTCCAGGAAGCATCACATTAGGCATAATTCAACAGGTAAGCCATGTCAGCCTTGAGCCAAAGCCAGGCAAGCATGGACTTGCGGATCTTTATTTAGCTCTAAAAGTAGTCCAATTTTTTTTGAGAAATATACAAAACTGGTCTACTTGTTTAGCCTTGCGGGTAAGTATATAATGTAGTACCAATGATAGATAATGTAAACTACCCTTTTGTGTTACCAAAGGGTGAGCTTGAAGTCAAGAGGCTAGATAAACTAAAAGCAAGCAAAACCAAAGAGCTTTTCTTCAAGAAACAAAAGGAGCTAGAGGATACATGTAACATATCACACATGGAGACTCCATCAACCGAAATGGGAAATAATATAACTGCTCTTGTTGACTCCGGTGAGACTAATTGTAACCATTCTTATTGTATATTTTCATAATCATTGTGAAGTTCTCATAAGCTATTTGTATAGGTGGCATTGACCATGTAGAACTTCTCAACGCGGTGGATGGAAAGATAGCAAAAGCAAAGGAAGAAGCATCAAGTAGAAAAGGAATCATTGAGAGAGTTGGTAGATGGATGGTAGCACGCGATGAAGAGCGCTGGCTAGAAGACTATGACCAGGTTATTACGCCGTTGGATCCATATAATGCTTGTTGTTCTGACTAATGCAAGTAATACTAATGTTGTAACAGGACGAGAACCGGTACTCGGTAAGCAGAAATGCTCATAGAAACCTAAGGAGAGCAGAACGTGCACGCGTAACAGTCAGCAAAATCACAGGTAAATAAGTGTCCAACACTCATATACAAATGACATTAGCACATGAACATATATGGTCTTAAGTTATAATGCAGCTTTACACACTGAAAACATATACTATGTTACTCAAAACCAGGTTTAGTAGAATCTATATTGGTTAAGACTAAAAGCTGGGAAGCAGAAAGACAGAAAGTCTTCTTATACGATGAGGTATAACCATAACTTTACGCCTATGCGAATTAACCGCAACAAAAAAAAAGGTCTAAAACTAGACTCATATGTGATTCTTTCAGGTACCTATTGTTGCTATGTTACAAGAATATAACAACCTGAGACAGGACAAGGAGGCTGAGAAGCAAAGACTCAGGGTTAGTCTCTCATAAAAGTAATACACGAAATAGCCGAAAAAATGTGAAAGAAAGTATCTAAACTAGAACATGTTTTAAACTATGTAGGAGATGAAGAAGATCATTACACAACCTGTAGATGAGCCAGATAGCTTTTCTGTGGCAAGACCAAGTAGTAGTAACCGGCGAATCTCAAATAGAAGCATCGATGGTGGATTTGGAAGTGCGAGTCCTTTAAACAGACAGTTCTCTAGAGGATTTAGCAATGGTAATAACCACACATCTCTTGGCACATCATTGAGAACAGAACGTAGAACATGTCGTTAAGGAGAGAGTCTTGCTTTGGCATCTTTTATGATGAAACAGCTTCTGTTGTGTAATTGTGTTTCAGGTATATTGTGTCCTTTTGACTTTCATTCAATGTTTCTCAAGTTCAAAAATAAAAGTATTACTCCTTCAGTTCCTTTTTATTTGATACAAATTAATAAGTTAACGCATAAATGACTACTAATAAATACTCCTTCACTTCTTTTTTATTTAACAATTTTCAATATTTTTGGATCAATAATGTTACAAAACATTCAATTAATATATCTTGAAAACTACAATTCACAAATATCAATAGATAAAACTACATTGATATTTATGAAAATCAAACAATTCAAAACAAAGAATTTTTTGAAACATCAAACATAAAAAAAAGTATTATTTTAGAACAATGTCTTGAGTTATGACTTTTAGAAGTAAGCCACTATCAAACCTATGTGTGATTTATTAATTCGAGTTAATTTATAACTTTAGCAAATATTGAAAAGCTAATGACTAGTTTTCCACACTAATTTGTCATGAATAAATTATAAGTTGAAAATAACATATGCATATGCACGATCTCTAAATAGAATACATGAATTCACAAAACTACGTCTTTTTAACCATTCCTTCATAAAACTACATTTTCAATCTTTCCTTCACAAAACTACATCTAATTCAATATTTTTATATATTTACATCTTTTTAAATTTTAAACAGTTGCATACTTCTTAAAATGGTTATCCAAATAAAAAAAAATTGGTTTGTTAATTAGTGTTAAAGGTATAATATTATATGATTGTGTGAATAAGATTTATTTAAATTTAAACTTAATTTTTATTGTTTAGTTGTAGTTTTGAAAAATAATTTAAAAATGGCTTAATTTTTTTAAATGCAATTGAAAACAAGTAGTTTTGTAAAAAAACAAAAAAAACAAAAAAAATACGGTTACAACGGATATCGTCAAAATATGAGTTCCGTATGGTGACTTTTTGGGTTATAGGTAAAAGTTCAAATAAAATAACGGAATATTTTGAATTTCTAATTTTTAAAAGTCTCTTATTGGTTTTCGTTTCCACTTGCAATTCTACAAGATCTATATATTGGTCAGTGTTCACATTGCAACTTGTACACTTTTTCTATTAATTTCCTATCAGATTCTATTGAAAATTCAACACGCAATTTAACGAGAGATTCTTGTCGTCACATCTTTTTCCCCTTTTCATTACTTTTCAAATGTAAATAACAAAAATACTCGTTGGAAATAAATATGCAATAACTACCTTTCTTCATAAAGAAAAGGTCTTTGCAAGTTAGTTGAATATCAAACTGGTAAAAATAATGTCTTCTTAACAAAATCAAAATACAAGACTCATAACAATAAAGTTGCCAAATTAGCAATAGTCTTATTAGTATATTACTATATCTATACGATTATACCCTTCTCTGCAAACAATTTAATTAGTTTCCTATTATTCTATAATCATAAAAATGGCTAACTGACGACATAAATACGATATAAATATTATATATATCCGATGCAATAAAGAAAAAAGTCCACGTGGCTTTGGACAAAAATACACGTCATGTAGATCCAAAACTGTCGGCATTAAATCAGAATAATAAGTGAACCTTATCGTAAAATAAAGATCACTCAAAAGGGTAAAAGAGGAATTGGAAACTTGTTGTAATCTCAACAAAACCTATAATCACCACCACCACCGTCGACGGTGGCGTTATCAGCCACCGGAGGAATCGCGAAATGCCACAACCTCCCTGCGGCGTTGACTCTATACTTCCGACACAGAAACTCCTCCGCGAAAACCTTCTCCACCCTCCGGTTCACGTCGTGCAGGAACACGTGCGTGACGCCGGGCTTCTTCCTGTTTCTAGCCATAACCGCCGCCGAGAAAATCGCCGCCATTCTTCCCGGAGCTTCGGCGAAGTATCCTTTAGGCGCGTCGAGCATAATAAGATCCCACTCCGTCTCGTAGAACTCGTCGGGGAGACCCGTGAGAGCGAGCTTGCACCGTTCGTTTCCTTTCAGGTAAGATTTCGCCGGAAAACAGCTAGGCTCTGTCTTGTACGCGCGTAGAAGCGCGTCGGCTTGTTGCAGCTGCGTCCTGTAGCGCACGTGATGGGCACGGAGGAAAGGAGAGTCTTTAGTGACTTTCTGAAACCACTCGAGATCCTCCTCGAGGAATAGCGTCTTGCCACGTGGATTCAGCGAGGCCCACATGAGCGAGTCGCGGCCGAGTCCGAAGACGAGGAAGTTAGCCGGAGCTAGCTGTTTTAAGACGGCGAAGGAGATCGAGATCTCGGCGATGTTCTGTTGAGGCACGACGGTGGACGTGGCGTAGTGGACGATGGCTTCGAGCTGGATCGGAGTCGCGGAGTAATCGGCGGCGGCGGCTTTGGCTCGGTTTTTGGCGTTTGCGGTGGAGCAGAGGAAGAAAGCGTCGTCTGCGGCGCGGATGAAGCTTGTGAAGAGGAGAGCGCCGCCGATAAGTCCGGCGAGTAAAACGACGGTGATGATCGATCTTTTATCCGATGGGATTAAATTGCTCATCGCTTTTTTTTTTTATTTTTGTATTTTTCGATTTTGAAATTCGGAATCTCAGATCTGATCTCTATCTCTTTGTTTTCTCGAGATGAGATAATAGACTTATGTGAACAAGAGTTTATTGACTGTTAATAAAAATATAGTTATTGGGATATTTTTTCTTGGAGGAGGTCTTCTTGATTTATGACACGTGTGTATCCTTTTTTTTGTGAACAAGACACGTAACTATGGGTTATTCGAATTTGAAAAATATCATGTGGGAGTGTGGACAATATGTTATTTTAAAAGAGATTAATTTAAAATTGGAATATGTTTGTTTCCTAATCCTGCCCAGTGATAGGAATAATTGAATATGTAATTAAGACTAACTCTAAACACTTTCAGCTGTTATTTAATTAGCACTATGATCAATGCTAGATTTTAATTTACCATCATATCGATTATCGAATGTGTTTTTAAGATAGAGGTTTAGTTTATTTATAGTCTTATTTGTTTCGTTGTAAGAAATTATAAGTTTGACCTTTGAAGTTACATCAAAAACGGATGAGCAAGTGGTCTAATGGTAGCCACATCTGCATCTAATCGTATAATTCGGGGTTCGAATCTCGCCGCTCTCAGTTGGGAACTAGTTAGACACTAGACTATGATAAAAAAAAAACAAGTTACATCAAAATAAAATATACACACAGTAATTTATGTAGCTAGAGTGTAATATGTTTGTCAAAAAGTGTCTCAATGTAATTAATACTGAATCAAATTTTATAGGACAACTAGATGAAATCCTGCGTATACACGGACAAATTACATAAAAACATTTTATAATTATATATTAATATTATTATTAAATTTGTACAGTTGTACTTAGATTTAAACGGAAATTAATATTCTATCCGTTATTTTATTAACAAATAAATATAAAAGACACACAACAATATAAGGTAATAGTAAATAAGTGATTTTTACTTTTTTATCTATTAAAAAATAAAAATAACACATTTTTTGTTTTATTACATTGCTTTTGTTATTTACATGTAAAAACATTTGTTTTAAATTAATAATTCTATGAAGATAACAAATAAGTTATCATAATTTTTTTTTATTTTTTCAAGTAATTTTACGTTTTTATTTTTTATTTTTTCTTATTTCTAATTTTTATTGATTATTTCTTAAAATATTCTTAAATTTTGTTTTCTATGTTATTTTTCATATTTCTGATTATTTTATTTTTCTATATTTTGGATTAATTTATTTTATTTCTAATTATTTGATAATTAATGTTAATTTTTTTTGATTATTTTCTTTATTTCTGTTTTATTCTCAATATTGTTAAGTTTCCATTTTATAATATGTTTACGTATCAATTTTAATATAAATGTGACGATCTGAACTAATCATTACAAATGTTACGATCTCTTTAGTTATAATTATGTTTGTCAATTTTGACGATCTTAAACGCGCTTAGTTTTATAATAATATTATTTGATAATTATGTGATTTTTCGTTTGATTACTTTTTTCTTTTTTTCTTTTTCTTTTTTCTTATTTTTTGTTTTGTCTTTTTTCCTTATTTTTTGTTTTGCCTTTTTTCCTGAAAGTTACATTTTTTCTTCTTTTAAAATTATTAACATTTTTCCTAAACATTATTAACATTATTCATAAAATTATTAACATTTTTCTTAATTATGTTATTTTTTATTTTTTATTTTTTATTTTTTATTATTTTCCTGTTTTTTCTCAATATTGTTAAGTTTCCATTTTATAAGATGTTTATGTATCAATTTTAATACACATGTCACGATCTAATACGCGGACAAATTACATAAAAACATTTTATGATTATATATTAATAATTTTATTAAATTTGTATAGTTATAGTTAGATTTAAACGGAAACTAATATTATACCCGTTATTTTATTAACAAATAATATGAAAGACACACAACAACATATCAGGTAATAGAAAATAATTGATTTTTACTTTTCCAACGATTTATAATTTAAATAACACATTTTTTGTTTTATTACTTTGCTTTTGTTATTACATGAATTTTTTTATTTTAAATTAATAATTAGATAGTGAATCAATAAAGATAACAAATAAGTTATCATAGAGATTTTCTTTATTTTTCAAGTAATTTTACGTTTTTATTTTTTCTTATTTCTAATTATTTTGTTTTTATTGATTATTTTTTAAAATATTGTTAAATTTTTCTTTTTCTATGTTATTTTCCTTATTTGTAATGATTTTATTTTTAATTATTTGATAATTAATGTTAAGTTTTTATTTTTGATTAATTTCCTTATTTCTGTTTTATCTCAATATTGTTAAATTTCAATTTTATAAAATGTATATGTATCAAATTTAATTCACATGTCACGATCTCAACTAACCATTACAAATGTTAAGATCTGATAACTAACCATTACGCGTATTTCGTTCTTCCTTATACGTCACAATATAACCAATTGCATCTGCATAAAATTTTAACATATTAAGTGAGTATCTTATATAATAAGATATAAATTTTTATATATATGTACATTATTTATCTTACCATATAAGTCATCGGTCATGTCCAACCTTTTGATCAGGTTTTGATATGTTAAAATTCTAAATTTCTGTAATGGAATTTTGTAGATTTCTTGACCAACTTGTAATTTTTGTCTTTTTTGTAAACCTGATAAAAGATTGATGGTTTGAGACTTTGTATTTTTTTGTATTAGCAGATTGTACGTTGAAATCACATATTTCAATGATGTTTCCTTCCATTAGTTGATCTCCACACGTTTGAATCATTGAGTGATGCACGAATCCTTGAATTGTATTTTCCTTTAAAAAATAATGATTATTGTTAAATTACATAAACAATAGATATTGTATTGAGAGTATTTTTTCTAATGTATACATTTTCATCAATTAGTAGTATTTCGACTCCCATAAGAACATTATTTGTTTTAAGATTTTTAGCTTCCCACTTTCGAATAACACGAACTATCGTACGACGGTAAGGATGATTTCGATCTAATTGATATAGTGTGAAGTAAGATTTTTAGCTTTTAGAAACCATGAAATTCATCTTTTTCTCTGTTTGAGTTAAAAAAAAAATTAATAATAGTAAATAAAACAAAAAGGAGAGCACACTAAAATTTAGTGATTTTAGTATGTATATATAGATGTAGTGAAGACTTTTCGTTTGATTATTTTTTTCCTTTTTTTTTTGTTTTTCCTTCTTTTTCTTATTTTTGTTTTGCCTTTTTTTCTAAACGTTACTTTTTCTTCTTTTAAAATTATTAACATTTTTTATAAACATTATTAACATTATTACCATTTTTTCATAAACATTATTAACATTATATTTATATTAAAAATTGATGTTTTGCACAACTTATTCTTTCCCAATTATTAACATTATTATATATATTCTACATTATTAACATTATCTTAACACCTGTTTCTATTTATATTTCTTCCCAATTATTAACCCAATTATTAACATTATTATATATATTCTACATTATTAACATTATTAATTAACATGTGTTTTTATTTATATTTCTTCCCAATTATTAACATTATATTTATTCAATATTGACACGTGTCACGATCTTGTGAGTTATATTGTGACACGTGTCACGATCTGGTGAGTTATAATTTTACGCGCTCTTTTTTATATAATAAGATTCAACGTTAATATGCTAGGCCCTCCATTAAAACGGATGCTAACCACTTTCACAAATAAAGATATGTCGTAGTATTTGTAGTATTTTTCATCTCTAATAAATTAAATGATGCTGAATCATTTGTACTCTTATTTTGTTTTTGTCCAAAGTTGAATTCTTTTTACATATATACTCCATACATTTCATATTACACGATTTTTTAGCTTTTTACACGCTGATTATGAAATTATTTAATTTTGTTATTTTCAGTGTAAAAACATTATTTAAGTTCCTATTTAAAATAATTAATTCAACCAATAGAAACACATCATTCATGATATTAAATCATTGGAAAATACAAAATATCAATTAATTTTACGTTGGAAATTGAGAACATCAACTAATTTGAAACAAAAAATTGTCTAAAACATCAAATATTATGAAACGGAGGGAATATGAAATAATGTTTCATGTATTTCTTTAACATAATCAATGTAAGAAGAAACAAAAGATAATTAACACATTGGTATAAACCCATTTTTAAAAAAGGGGCTATATTCTTACACAAATGCAAGATTTGGTCAAACCCAAAACATATATGTAGTTAGTCCACATTGTCTACACACTGGTTTATAGAAACTTCAGTTTATCTTACAACTTATCCCTCTCTGTAAGTCTGGGGTCAATAGTTCGAAAGAGTAGATAGGTTTTTAAAGTTAATTAGGTTTGTGTTGCAAGACCAAAGCCTCTGCAAAGCTCTTGGACATTTCCCTTACAAACTCGTCGCGGAGAGAACTTGCCGGATGTGTTGGAACAGAGGATGCTGCGAGAGTCTCGAGCAAAGCAACATGTCTGGCTTTTCTGTCTTGAATCGCTCTCTGTCTCTCTTCGTATAACCTAAAGTCATCGAGTATCGAAGAACGCATCTCGGAGCTCTTGAATATGTTTAACATCTCTATACCTTGTTTCACTCCCACCTAAACATATAAAAATACAGATTCTAATTCACATCTTGTAATAAATGAATGTACAAGAGTAAGAAGAAGAAGAAGAGTGTTTTAGTTTTACCTCTTGAGTGTCTCTACTGTTAGTGACAGGCTTATTGTCATTGTTTTCGATTATGATGTGACGAAAGAAGATGTTGGGAACATCTTTAACGATAAGCCATTTGACAGGGAAGTGTCCTGACCATCTGTCTTGTTGCCAATACTCTACACTTGTGTTGAAATCAACCGGTCCAACCATCTCAGCCACTCCACAAAATTGGGAGCTCGCGTTCACCTGAAATTGAAAATAACTTGAGCCCTTCTTCTCTTCGGAATTTAAGATCAAAATTAAGTGCATTTCACTAAAGATACTCGTATATAGCCTGAGATGGATTGCTATAGTGCTAGTCAATCTAAGAAGACTAAGAGGCTTGACAAATACACGCAAGTCAGCAAGTGTGGCAATGCACAGCTTCCAAGCAATTTATGTTTTGTCATGAAGAAAGATTGGCAACATACCGAAAACAAAAGAAAGACAGGGCAGGCCACGTCTTTCTTCTTTGCTTCACGATAGGCAGCATCCAACTTTTTGTTTCCGTTTTTAGTGCTTGCCCAAACACAGTACTTTACGCTCTTGTGGACATTATCCTCACTATACGACTTAATAACAAAGAACTTTGCTTCCCTGAACTGGAAGAGCAGATCTTGTTGACAAAAATGACCAACGTGATCATGAGGGATCATGTGACTTTGACCGTATAGCCTAGATGCCCTATATCCTCTGTTTTTCTCGGTAAGCATATCAAGCATTGCAGAGCAGTGGAAGAAGTCGTTGTAGCTTCCACTTCTTGCTCCATCAAATGGTGGCAAGTCATAATCAATGTCCCAAATTGGGCTAAAAGAAGAAGCAGCGGAGAAAGAGCCTCTTTTGCATTGATTATAAGCTTGCTTTCTGTAACTTAAACTTGCAGCAGATTCAAAAGCATCATGCAAATATCCATGTGGTGGAACCTGCGTATAGATTAAATCAATTAGAGCTTCAACTTCTTAAAGAGGTCAAACATATGCAAGAACCAGACATATGAGACAACAAAGCCTATGATTTGTAGAGGTAGTGATTACAGAGACTAACCATATCGAAATCATCTGCATATAGCTCAGCTGAGCCGAACTGATTCATACGTGTTCTGGTGGATGCCATTGGATGAAGCATTTGTTCTCCACTCAAGGGGTCGACATTTAGACTCATAGGCTCTCCGAATACATTATTACGTACGCCATAATTTCGAGTAGAGCCCATCATATAGTCAGTCTCACTACCGTGTCTCTGATTCATATTCCTATCAAAATGTCTAGAGTCCTGAAACATGTGAAACTCTGGTGGAACGTGAATACGATCTGGGACTGGATACTGCTGATTTGAGTCGAAAGGAACGAAATGTCTTAAAGCATCAGCATATTGCTGCAGTGATGATTGATTTCTGGTAAAACTAGACGGCCTCGGAAAATCTGATGGTACACCATCGCCATGGTAGAACATCTCATTTCTCATGCCCTATATAAGACACAAATGAACACATCAAGAACAATAGAAATCAAGAAGCAATAGAATAAGAAGCGTAGGTTAGATAATTTACGCACAGGTGAATAATCACAGTTGAAATTATCAGCGGGTGAAAGGTACGACCTTGGAGTATCAGCTGTATTCTCATAGCCTGAGAGAAACGGTGGCATTAATGAGTAACAAGGAAATCTCAAGATAGTACTACAATACAGCTAAGGAAGTAATAAAACATAGCGAAGCAGAAAATCAAAAACCGGTGAAGACTATTCATCATATATTCCCCCTAGTGCATCTAGAAAGAATTGTATAACCAAACAAAAATAACAACTTTGAATAGCCAACATAAGTAGGTGGACTTGGCTGTAAGAAAGCAGTTCTCCGGTAAAACAGCACTTGTTTCACGTTTTTTTGGGAAAAGCAGGATACCCGAAAGAAAAAAGCCATACTCAAGTTGCATATGACTTTATAAAAACAGCTCAGAAAGTAATGCTTATGCTATAACAAAGAGAGAGAAGCTCACAATAAGCAAGCAGATGATTAGTTTTTACTTAATACACTAATAAATTACACTTAAAAATGTTAGCTAAATGATAAGAGTATCACACAGGTCCTACCTCCAATGTGAAATGATTCTGTATTAAAACCGCTGGAACTTGCAGAAAAGGCATTATTACCACAAAAAGGACGAATGCTAATCGCGTCCTGTAAAAATCTCAACATAATGTCAACAAAAAATATTGGCATTGGAGAAATATGCACATACTGCTCTCAAATATAAAACAAAACCAAAAACAACAATAAGAATGTATCAATGTTAAATTATATCAGCTACCTGATCTTGGAGAAGACTCTGGTCAGTGTTGACCATGTTTAAGGCCTGAAGTGAACCTAACATTCCAAAGGAACCATAAGCCACCATCATCAACACAACAACCAACAACAACAACAACAAGGATGATAATACTAAGAAGCGTACGATCGTTCTGAACAAAGCCTAGTAAGTGATAAAATCCACTAAAAAGGGCAAGGCTTTACACTACTTTTTACCACAAAAAAGCTAAAACCCATTTCAATAACTACACAAGAGAACGAAATCTAAAAAAGCTTCGACATTTTTTTTTATCTTTACAAGAGAATCGGCGAGTGAGGCTTACCAGTGGAAGAAACCCAATCGGTGCTTTTATAAGAAGCGGCCATAGAAACCCAGCTACGGCGAGTGACAAAATCGGAGCAAAAACGAGAAGAGAGACGATGTGAGAAAGTAAAGAGACAAATTGAGAATAAGAAGAAGAAGAAGACGAGACAAAAAAGTGTATTTTTGACGATTCGAGAGTTTGGGAGTGTTTGGGTGACGCATGGTGGTTACTCCTCCAAATAATTATTTCATTAATTTCTCTTTAACTATTACTTAAAACAAAAATAATTAAGAGAAATTCCTCAAAATAATTAAGAGAAAAAATGTTTTTTGGACAAAAAAATATTACAAATTTTTTCCCCCTCAAATACCGTTAAAATGTTTTTTGAATAAAAATACCATAAACACAAAAATCTAATTTTAACACTTTAAAACTTAATTTTTTTATTTGGGTTCGCTATATACTGTTTAGGGTATAATATCGAAGGGATGGGGGCTTAGTTTTGAGGGTTTCATGTTAATTTTGAAAGTTTTAACTTAATTTTAAATTTATGGTATTTTTGTCCAAAAAACTTTTTAATGGTATTTAAGGAAAAAAAAACTTCTAAAGGTATTTTTATCCAAAAAACTAATTTTTATGGTATTTTCGAAAATTGCACAATAATTACATTATTTAATTAGCCCTGAACATCAATAGAGTTTCTTACATGGATCTTAGCCGGTGGGTCCACAAAATAGTTAAGAAACTGATTCTTAAATTTCTAATCTAAGATCCGATCTTAGAGGATCTTGCAATGTTCATGGACTACTGGATACGTGGCGGTGCATGATTGGTGCGTTATTAAATTTATGTTTTTGTTCATTGGTCCATCGAATAATTAAGAAATTTTGTCGGTTTAAGAAGCTAGTTATTGTGTACCAAATTACGAGAAAATTGATCAATCAAAATCCAAAAGTGTTACATAAACCATTAATCAATTCATAACAGCTAAATGTTTAACAAAATGCAAATGTTTACCAACCATTAAACTATCAAACCATTCAACATTACCCCAAATCTCTCCTCCTGGTCGCATCTCCAGCGAAATCTCCGCACACCAAATCTCTTTCTTTCTTTTCCTACAGTTAATGTCTATAACTTCCATCTCGGGAACAAACAAAGTCAGCTTCCCAACAACACCACAACAACAACAGCTCACAGTGTCAGGCCACTCTTGATGCCGTATCTCCCGAAACAACCCATCCAAACCATTCACCACACTCCAACACCTCTTCTTCGGATCATACCCAAACATCTTCATCTCGTACCGGTGGAAATAGTACAGCACGCCTTCCACAACGCACGCGTTCCACCACTCCTGTGAGTTCAAAGCCGCGTGCGTCTCCATCCTACGTGTCTTGGTGTTGTAGACGAAGCTGCTCCCACATCCTCTACCGTACATCTTGACGGCGCCCATCATCGCCACGCTGCCCGAACACACGTAAGCCGCCTCCATCGCTCGCGGCGTTTTCGTCACCCTCGGCTCCCACGTCTGCGTTTTCGTGTGGAACACCGCAATCGCCTTCTTGTTAATCTTGACGTATCCGAACACGTATATTTTGTCTATACCCGCGGCGACAGCGACTGTGTCGGCCATGTTTATAGGCATGTCCGGTAAAGGACACACCGTGTGAGATCTAGACGTGCATTCTACGCAATACGAACCGCCGTTGTTAATCCCACCAAACACATATATCTTCGAACCGACCGCGGCGAAGCTGGAACCGTTGGGTATAGGAGGAAGCGAAGGGATAAACATTAAATGCCTATCGTAGTTACCGTTTCGATAGAGAATATATAAATTTGTATCACATGTTCTTTTGTTTTTCAAGACAACGTAGACGCCTCGTTGCGTGTAGCCTAACGAGGATCGTCTAGCGTATAGCTCGGGGGATCGTACCAGCGACCGAAACTGGTTTGAAACCAACGATAGTGTTAGATAATCGTTTCTTGGAACACGAGCTATTATGTCGACCATGACATCTTCGTGTAATGATTTGATCAGAGAAGATTGGTCTGAAGATTCTTCTCTCTTGACTTTAGTTTTCGGTGACGACATGTACACGTCAAAGCACGATTAAACCCTAGTTTGATTCTATATTTTCTGTGTAAACTCTTTTCAACATAGGCTAAACCTAAAAATAATATGAATATATAGGGCAGTTTTTTAGGGATGTGGTATTTTTGCTATTATTTGGATTCGATTTACATTTTTAATATTAATGATTAAACAAAATAATAATTAATTATGTCAAAAATAAAATAAACAAATAATTGGCAAGTCTCTAAAATACCATGAAAAAAACTTTTATGACAAAAATATTTTCACAAATATACTTCTATAAAAAAATATTTTTATGACAAAATATTTTTATTTTAAAGAATTACTCAATAATAATGGTGAAGAAAAAAAATAGAAATTATATACGTGGACAAAAAAGTATTAAATTTGACAAGAATGAAAAAAAAAATTAAAAAATAAAAGCAGCGTCGTAGCGACGCAAAGTTTCAAAGCGTATTTCACATTTACATAAATACCACACAACAAAAACCCTCTTTCTTCCAATATTCGCCTCCTTCTCCTCCATCATCTCTCTAAAATCTCATAGCTCTCTCTCTCTCTCTTTCTAATGGCGGCGCAGATGGATCCAGACGCAGTTTCAAAGGCCTTCGTGGAGCATTACTACTCCACCTTCGACACGAACCGCGTCGGGCTCGCCGGTCTCTACCAGGAAGCTTCGATGCTGACTTTCGAAGGTCAGAAGATCCAAGGAGTACAGAGCATCGTCGCTAAGCTCACGTCTCTTCCTTTTCAGCAGTGTAAGCATCACATCTCCACCGTCGATTGTCAGCCTTCTGGTCCCGCCGGTGGTATGGTCGTCTTCGTCTCCGGTAATCTCCAGCTCTCCGGTGAAGAACACGCTCTCAAATTCAGCCAGGTCACTCACACACACATACACACACTCTTATTGCTTCTGAATCTGATTTTTTGGATTGTTGGGTATTGCTTTAGGGTTTTAATTAGCTGAATAGATCTGGTGAAATATGGGTATGCTTAAGTATGTGCTTTGTTAGGTTTCTTGAGTTCAAAGACTCTTCTTTTATGTATCAAGCACCTTATGTTAATATTTTATGTATACTACAAATTAACTGGTTTGGTTTGTGTTGGTATCTTTGATTGTAGATAACTATTTTGATAATTAGATATTGTTAAGGTTTAATGATCTGAATAGATATGTTAAAATATGGCTTGTCCTGTGACAAGGCTCTTCTATTGATGTGGTGGGATTGTAGATTTCGTTGAGTCTTGTTATGTGTTTAGTTTCTTGCTCCAATGATTTTGAATGTTCTGACTTATATATGGTGTGAGTTTGAGCTTGTTTTAGTCTTTAGCCGATTTTAGCAACAAGTTTATGGAACTCATTGGGGGGATCAAATTTTGCATTAGCTTCTGTTTCTTAGTTCTATAGCCTATTGATTTCGTGTATTTTAAGCGGCTTTTTCGATGGTATGTATCCTAGATAGCAAAAGGTTCATGAATGAAAAACTTTTACACTAGATTCCGTTTCTTAGTCTTGTCGAGATCGATATCTTGTAAGGAGAGTATAAGCCTGTTTTGGCATGTTCTTGAGTTCAAACCTCTTCTCTTATGTATTGAGCACTTATGTCAATATATATGTATCCTAGAGTTTTGATACAATATAATTCACTGATCTGGTTTGTATTGGTATCTTTGGTTCTTGTTTTTTGGTTTGTTTGTGTTGGTATCTTTGATTCTTGTTTTGTTTGTTTGGTGTATTTGATTCTTGTTTTCTAAAATAGCTACAAAACCATTTTGATTGTTTGGTTTCTTCAGATGTTTCACTTGATGCCGACGCCGCAAGGAAGCTTTTACGTGTTCAACGATATATTCAGGTTGAACTATGCTTGAAGAAAAGAATAAAACTGTTGTTGCATTCTTATACTATTTGAGAAACAAATCATTCTATCATTATCCCCTCTTGTCTTTCTTTGTTCTTTGGATGATTGATCTCGACAAGTGAGAAAAAAACTCTCTCTCTCTCTCTCTCTCTCTCTCTCTCTCTCTCTCTCTCTTTTGTACTTGATTTGTATGGCATGTTCATTTTGTCTTTTCACAATCTAAACCAAACTGTTATGGTTTCTAATGTCACCAAATCTCAATATTCAGATTCAAAAACGTATTTTTTCAATGACCCTACTAAAATTTCGTCAATAATCTCCATGATAAACAACTTGGTTTCTTACATTACGCATTCAGATGACAAAAATATGATCAATCAGGTATGTCTTCTTTAGCCAAGCACTCGACTTTTTCTCTGAAACAGAGGTCGAAAGCACCGAGGCAGGAACGGAGGGATCAACAATGGTAGCTAATGTTAATCCAATGAATTATAAGGAAGTGATAGACAGACACTAAGAAAGGAAAGAACAAAACATGTGTTGGATTTAGAAACTTTAAACTGTGTGTATAATTGACAGTTTTGTCAAATGATGAGAGAGATGTTGTACTTTTTGGGGAAGGACCAGCTGTTGCAAAATTGTTGCAGCCGCTAATAGTTAAAAGCAGTGTGGTCCCTTTCCTTAACTAACATGGTATGATCGTACATAGAGAGACTCAAATACCTCCAGACCAACCTAATTCAAGATTTGTCACTATGATCAAAGGAGACATATATATAGAGTTCATAAACGTGAGCTTCACTTATCCCGCGAGACCCGACACATCGCCATTTTCCAAAACCTAAACCTCCAAGTTTCCGCTGGGAAGAGTCTCGCGGTGGTGGGACCTAGTGGATCGGGGAAAAGCACGGTGATCGGACTGATTATGAGATTCTACGACGCGGACAACGGTAAACTCTCTATAGATGGGCAAGACATAAAAACCCTAAACTCTGTAATGAAGTCTCTAAAGTCTCCCGGAATAACGGACCGATCCGTCGATCGAGAGTGGGGCCATGGGCCGAGATAACGGGCAGCTCACGAACGGTGGCGGGTCGGATCGTTATGTTTCAAAACCTGATGGGTTTTATAAAAAGTTGACAAGTCTTCAAGAATTGGTGTGTGGCAAATGATACGTTCAATTTATTTATTTTACTATTATCAGTTACACAAGGATTTAACAAATCAACATAGAAACATTGTCTTTTCTTAACTACATTATGAAATTTAAGTTCATCATAAAATTACACATTTTTAATTAACACACGATTTTGAAAAATTAAGAAAAATAAAATCATAAATCTTCAATCTAAAACATATATATATCAACATTCATGACAATGTTTATTCATCTTTCATAGTTAAACAAGAACCTCCTTGATCACGAGCGTGTGTTCCGACAAATAGGACAAGAACCATGAATCTTGAGCCAAACATCGATACAATCAACATGGAAGCAATGGTCACATTCCGGTATGCACCTAACGATATCTTTGGTAACATATTCTGATAAACAAATGGGACATACCATACCATTATTAGTACCAGGAAGTCTTCTACTTTCTCCCAACTCAACTTTCTTGTATGACTCTATTGTAGACTGGTCAAGACCCCTGGTCATGACCACATCATCCCATCTTGGACGTGTCTGCCTTGTGCTTCCTATGGCTGCTATAACCGCGTTTCGTCTTCTTTGAGAAACATATCTCTCCGAGTTGTAAATGCGGATAGCGATACAACTAGCGAACATTGTTATTCCTACGATCGCGCCGAGGATTATAAGTATTACTCCCCATTTAGTACCTGTCGAATAACGTTTAAAATTTCTTGATATATCAATAAATTTTTCAGTAAAAGTGTTTGTTACAAAAAGTTAAAATTATTTTCACAAAAGTTTGTAAATTATATGAAAGTGGTTATATTTTACTACAGGTGAGAAAGAATCAAATAATACTTCGCTATATTAATTTTCCCCTACTACTAAAATAAGGTTTAATATGGAGTATTCTAACGTGTGGAATGATAAATTTAGAATATTTCGTTACCAATTTCTTTTTGTGAGAATAATTCCTTGATAATTAATCAATAGTCAATAATCAATTCATTTTTTTTGTTAAATTAAAATCCTGCTAATATTTTTCTACATTTTGTATTTTAAAGTTTTAAATAATTACTCGGAAAACCTAAGCCCTAATAAATTACTTGGATTTGACGTAATCCACACAAAAAAAGAGACGGCCATTCTACAGCCTTTACCGCTTATGGAGTTTTCTTGGATTACAAGGAAAGAAGAAGAAGAGAAAACTATCAAAAATCGTTACCAGCAAAGCATTTCACGTCAAGAGAGCCCTTCTTCTTGAAATCACATCTCAAGGAACGCATTTCACAACGTATACAATCCGGCGAGTCCCATTTAAGCAATAACCTCTCTGCATCAAACGTTGATAATCCTAAGTAAGATGAGTACGGCGAAATAGCCAGAAGAGCTACTTTCTTCACGATTTGACACGAAGGGACCATCGAATTCGCGAGATCCAAATCCTTCGTAGCGAAAAAGGACGTGGTAGAATTACTTATACAAGAGATCATGCTTGGAAACAAAGTCGGTAACACAACTTCATTAGGACAAGCCAAGAAAGTGTACTCGACATCGTAGCGAGGAGTGAAAGGAGATCCTGAAGTATTGAATGTTAAAAGCCTTTTCACCAGGCAACTATCATTAGGGATAGTTAGAGTAATTTGCTGGTTTTGGTAGTCGATGTCGTCGACAAGGAATGATCCAGACATAGGAAGGTCTATGACTGTCTTTTTGAGAGAGTTGCATTGGAGATTGAATCCTGCGTAGCCGCCGCAGAAAGGGAAACGGATGGTTGGTTCGAGGGGACCACACCGAAGATAATCATTATAAGAAGAAGGACATTTGTTAAGGTTCAAGGCGTGTAGGAGAGGAATCAAGATAAGGAAGAGGAAGAGTTGTTTTGAGAAAGTCATAATGTGTTTTTTTTGGTACTAAGAGAATTGTTGATTAATGAACAATCCATAAATATAGGGTTTTTAACTATTCTTATATAGGAAAGTCAAGAGAATTGTATGTATTTTTCTGAAGAAATGTCAGATGAAGTATGATATGTTTTGTCAATAGAGTGTTAAGGAATATATAGCCAACTTGAAATTCAAGAAAATCATTAAACATTTCGTCAACATACATAACTCTATAACCACGGATTTTTTTTTGAATTTTATTCTAAGAGATGAAGTTAAAAAATAAAAATTAAGTTAGCGTATATATGACCAAATTTTATTTAATTGTACATGTCCCAAAATATTTTTTTGGTATATTTGAGCATGATCAAGGAGACATGATTAAATAGTAAACGGAGACTTTCCAAGTATTATACTACAACTACGACAAAACAATATATATTACATCATTAAGCTTTAATATACAACATAAATATTATCAAGTTCATATAAACAAAACAATTAGGGACATTCATAACAATTTTAAAAAACTTCAATATTCGGACAACATCCGTCTTCACGAGCGCGATGAGTTGCGACAAATAGGGCACGAGCCATGAATCTTTAGCCACACGTCAATACAATCAACATGGAAGCAATGGTCACATTCCGGTATGCACCGTAACATATCTTTGGTAGCATATTCGGACAAACAAATAGGACATATCATACCATTATTACCAGGAAGCCTTCTACTTTCTCCTAATTCCACTTTCTTGTATGTTTCTATTGTAGACTGGTCTAGACCTCTTGTGACCACAACTTCTCTTGGCGGTTGAGTTATGTCTCTAGCCGCGATTGCTGCGTTTCGGCTTCCCACGCACCGGTTAATTACGATCATTGCAATACAAGAGGTGATGGAGACTCCTCCAATAAGGCATAGGGCTATAATTAGTGCTGATTTAGGGCTTAGAGAAGGCCCTTCCCAAATAAAGTTTCAAAAACTGACTTAATAAGGTTTTTTTATCTCAAGAATTAAGTTTAGATAGTAAAAAATTATAAGTTTTTTAAGTAATCGATAACGTCTGACCAAAAACAAAAATAATTATCTAATCAAATTTCAACTCGTCATCCCAAACTTTGTGTTTCTAATATGATTATTTATGTTTCTTAATTGAGTAAATAACTACTTGAGATAATTTAAACCTAAAAGAATACTTGAAATTGAAGTTTTCCACAAATAAGTTAAAAACAACTAATAAATCATACTTTAGAATATTTCGTTATCGTTTGACATAAAAAAGAAATATTTCGTTATCAATTTTTTTTGAAGGAATAATTCCGTAGGCTAAAGTGAAATGTTGGCTTTTTGATCATTTCCATAACGCAACAAAATATAATTAAAATCATTAGTCAATTCATATGTTAAATTAAAATCATACTATTTTTTCTACATTTTGTATTTAAAAGAGTAAATAATTACTCGGAAAAAACCTAATTTTTTTACTTGGATTCCCCCAAAAAAAGAGACGACCATTCTTCAGCTTTTACAACTATTGGAGTTTTCTTGGATTACAAGGAAAGAAGAAGAAGAGAAATCTATCGAAATCATTACCGGATTTTTCAGCAAAGCATTTAACTTCTAAAGAGCCCTTCTTCTTGAAATCACATCTCAAGGAACGCATTTCACAACCTATACAATCCGGCGAGTCCCATTTAAGCAATAGCCTCTCTACATCAAACGTTGAGAATCTTAAGTAAGAGTATGGCGAACTAGCCGGAACAGCTACTTTCTTCACGATTTGACATGAAGGGACCATCGAATTCGCTAGATCCAAATTTGTAGTAGCGAAAAAGGAAGTGGTAGAATTACTTATACAAGAGATCATGCTTGGAAACCAAGTCGGTAACACAACTTCATTAGGACAAGCCAAGAAAGTGTACACGACATTGTAGCGAGGAGTGAAAGGAGATCCTGAAGTATTGAATGTTAAAATCCGATTCGCCACGCAACTATCATTAGGGATAGTTAGAGTAATTTGCTGTTTGTCGTAGTGGATGTCGTCGACAAGAAATGATCCGGACATAGGAAGGTCTATGATTGTCTTATCGAGAGCGTTGCATTGGAGATTGAATCCTGCGTGGCCGCCGCAGAAAGGGAACTGGATTCTAGGTTGGAGGCTTCCACACCGAAGATAATCATTATAAGAAGAAGGACATTTGTTAAGGTTTAAGGCGTATAGGAGAGGATTGATCAATAAGAGGAAGAGGAAGAGTTGTTTTGAGAAAGTCATAATGTGTGTTTTTTTTGGTGCTAAGAGAATTGTTGAATGAACAATCCATAAAAAAGGGTTTTTAACTATTCTTATATACGCATGCACGAAGAGGATTGTATGTATTTTTCTGAAGAAATGTCAAATTAAGTATATGATATGTTTTGTCAATGGAGTGTTGATATTTCTTTAAAACTTAAGATAATAATTAAGGAATATATAGCCAACTTGAAATTCAAGAAAATCATTAAACACTTCGTCAACATACATGACTAATATACCAACAACCAAGGATTTTTTTTTTTGAATTTTATTCGAAGAGGTGAGGGTTAAAAAAAATTTAAGTTAGTATATATAAGACCAAATTTTATTTAATTGTACATGTCCCAAAATATTTTTTGGTATTTTTGAGCATGATCAAATTCACCTCCTATAGGCTATAATATATCAAGGAGACATGATTAAATAATAAACGAAGACTTTCGAAGTATTATACTACAACAACGACAAAACAATATTACATCATTAAGCTTTAATATACAACATAAATATTATCAAGATCATATAAACACGGTATTTATCAACACACAAAACAATTAGTGACATTCATAACAATTTATAAAAAGTTCAATTTTCAGACAACATCCATCTTCACGAGCGCGATGAGTTGCGACAAATAGGGCACGAGCCATGAATCTTTAGCCACACGTCAATACAATCAACATGGAAGCAATGGTCACATTCCGGTATGCACCGTAACATATCTTTGGTAGCATATTCGGACAAACAAATAGGACATATCATACCATTATTACCAGGAAGCCTTCTACTTTCTCCTAATTCCACTTTCTTGTATGTTTCTATTGTAGACTGGTCTAGACCTCTTGTGACCACAACTTCTCTTGGCGGTTGCGTTATGTCTCTAGCCGCGATTGCTGCGTTTTGGCTTCCCACGCACCGTTTAACGCTCATTGCAATACAAGAGATGATGGAGACTCCTCCAATAAGGCATATAGCTATAATTAGTGCTGATTTGGGGCTTAGAGAATGCGCTGCCAAAAACAAAAATAATAAGTTTTTAAGTAGTCAAAAATTATCGCAAGAATTGAGTTTAAATAGTCAAAAATTATAAAAACTAATTGATAACGTCTGACCAAAAACAAAAATAATTATTTAATCAAATTTCTACTCGTCATCCCAAACATTGTGTTTCTAATATGATTATTTATGTTTCTTAATTGAGTAAATAACTACTTGAGATAATTTAAACCTAAAAGAATACTTGGAATTGAAGTTTTCCACAAATAAGTTAAAAACAACTAATAAATCATACTTTTATTTTCGAAGCATTGTACTTCAAGAGATCCATTATTCTTGAAACCACATCTCAAGGAACTCATTTCACAACGTATACAATCCGGCGAGTCCCATTTAAGCAATAACCTCTCTAGGTTAAGCGTTGAGAATCCTAAGTAAGAGTACGGCGAACTAGCCGGAAGAGCTACTTTCTTCACGATTTGACACGAAGGGGCGACCATCCAACTCGCTAGATCCAATTCCGTCATAGCGAAAAAGGACGTGGTAGAATTACTTATACATGAGAGGCTTGGATACCAAGTCGGTAACACAACTTCATTAGGACAAGCCAAGAAAGTGTACTCGACATCGTAGCGAGGAGTGAAAGGAGATCCTGAAGTATTGAATGTTAAAAGCCTTTTCGCCACGCAACTATCATTACGGATAGTTAGAGTAATCTGTTGCTTTCTGTAGTCGATGTAGTCGACAAGAAATGATCCAGACATAGGAAGTTCTATGACTGTCTTTTCGAGAGAGTTGCATTGGAGATTGAATCCTGCGTAGCCGCCGCAGAAAGGGAAACGGATGGTTGGTTCGAGGGGACCACACCGGAGATAATCATTATAAGAAGAAGGACATTTGTTAAGGTTCAAGGCGTGTAGGAGAGGAATCAAGATAAGGAAGAGGAAGAGTTGTTTTGAGAAAGTCATAATGTGTTTTTTTTGGTACTAAGAGAATTTGTTAAATGAAAAAATCCATAAAAAAGGGGTTTTAACTATTCTTATACGTATGCACGAAGAGGAAAGTCAAAGGATTGTGTGAAGAAAATTCAAATGAAGTATATAATGGAGTATATGTCAATGGAGTGTTGATATTGTTTAGACCTTTTATCTAAGTAATTATAAAAATATATTTTGACCAAACAATTTCAAACAAAGGAGATTTATTCTCGATGGAAATATATAAACCCAACTTGAAATCTAATATTTCGTTAAATCTAATTTTTGGTGGTACATGATAAGATTTATCTAACTCAAGAATACATGATACTTTATCAAGTTGATTAAGTAGTAGTTTATATTCTTTTATCAATTGTCACGCACGTGATAAACACGTGCAGAAGTGGCCATGGTGTATTTCAACAAAAATGCGAGCCATATTGGAAAGTTTCATCTTTGAGATTTTTGAATGCATACAAAAGTCTTGTTTCTCTTTTGTATTGATTTTCTTTAATTAAAACAAACTTTTTTTTATTCTTTTGTATATCGGTACAAATGTACAATACATGTATAAACGTATAAAGAGATTTATCTTTAAACAATACACGCTAAAAAGTGAAACTTTGGGCCTGATTGGTTGTAGCTGTAGCTTTTGATTTTTTGCTGTAGAAATCTGGTTGTAGTTTTTTTTTGATGTAGCTTTAAATTTTATTGCTGTAGGATTTTGGCTGTAGATATTTAGCAGTCATTTTTTAAAATAAAAGCATGATTGGACAATTGGACAGTTGTAGGTTGTTTTTTATGTCTAGTAAATATAAATAAATTATCAATACAATAAAATAAAATAATTGTTACATGTAATTAACTAAAATATGTAAACATATAATCTACACTTTATACATATATTTTAAAATATAAAATATATTTATTTGGCACAAAAACTATTTTTAATATAAGTATAACATTTTTATTATGAAAAGTCATTTAATGTATGTTTAATAATATTTTTTAGTTTTAATAAAGTTTTTGGTTTTAAGCTTACATTGAATTCTTTTACCTATCAAACATATACCTAAAGCTTGTAAATAAATATTTTGTAAAATGAAAAATATAATCTTTTTTAAATCAAAAATATAAATATACATATATATATAATAATGGTTGATGTAAACATATAATTATTAATACATATATAAATTAAAATATGTTATTCCATATATTATTAAATAGTATTAATATATATATATATAAATATAGAATTGCATAAATATGTCATTCATATATTGCAATATATGTACGTTTAGTTGCGAAAAAGAATAATTCACAGCAAGTATAAAGTCAAAATTTATGAGCTCTAGAAAAAATGATTTGTACAGCCAAAAATAATTGTAAAAGGAAAGTAGAGGTTGTGCAATTTTTAAGGGAAGAAAAGCATGATTGCTTTAGAAATGGAGTTGTAGAAATTAATATGGCTCTCCACAACCACTACAGCTCAAACCAATCACCCCCTTTGTTCTTCTCTTATTAGTACTAGGAGGAATCCGGATTTATACTCAATATTATATCTATATATGTTTTAATAATTTTAATATAATATATTTTTGTTTTCAATCTAAATAATGTTTGTTGGATTAATTTTTACTTTCCGAATTATTTGTTTTGTATATTTTTCACTAATCTTAAATAGTTTGTATATTATTTAGTTTTTGTATTTTTTTTCTTTCTTGTGTATTATGGTTTCTTTACTTATATCGATATAATTTTTTATATTTTACTCACCTAAATGAATTGTGCAATATATGTTTTAGTATTTGTTTACTCAATGACTTTAATTGTATATTTTTGTATTCTTTTTTTTATTTTGCTTTTCATGTTTTTAAACTAATTTTATAAGTTTTGTACACTATTTATTTTATTTGTTATTTATGTGATGTGGTTTTACATATATTGAGTTTAAATTTCTTTTATATATTCAAAGCCAATAAGATTAAAAACACACATATTTAATAACTTGTATGAATTAGTAAATAAAATTGTCACATAGATTTAGTGCATTTGATATTTTAATATAATAATATTACAAAAATTAAGTTAACATTTAATAATTTTATGAATTAATAGTTAGAATTATCACATATATTTTTAAAAATTAATAAATTTCGAGTGATAATGTGTCAACGCAAGGAGAGTTTCCATCACTCATTATATATAGGATTTCTTCGTCATTATACATTGGTTTATAATATTGTTGAATGTAATTAAATAGAGAAATAATTATATTTAGTAAACAAAAAAAATTAAAGTAGAATTTTTAATAGTTGTTTTAACATATATGCAATTTGAGAATTTGACTAACAATAAAAACACTTATGGACTTTATAAAGCAACATTTTTTTAATAAAAACGGAGGAATGCCCTAAATGAGTATTCCGATTGCATCTAATGCTGATAATGTAATACATGCTCGAAAGGGGTCTTTAATTAGTATATACATTATTATCTGTTCATTTAAATATTCATTAATATATTTCATCTCTTTTCACAACCTTTTTCATATTTCTACAATAAATAGTGAGATTAGACAAATTAGTTGTTAATAGGTCACAACTTCGTTAAGCGTTTGCAATTCCTATTATTTTTTTTTTTGATAACCCTGGTGTCTTGACTCTCACCGAGGTGAGTCCAGACTAGCCAGTCGGAGTTCGAGGCCGCAACGGTCATTTGCAATTCCTATTGCTAAGCTATATCACCGTATCAATTAGATTAACCATTAACATTAATAATATTTGTAGTCTTGTTTCTTTAGTCTTGTTTATAACCGTTTTTCTTATATTTCTAAAATAAATTGTTTATTTTCTAAAATTGTATTTTATATATGCAACATGTAGTAATGTAATTAAACCAAAAAAAAAACATGTAGTAATGTAAGGGGAAGGTGGGGATCACATGGAGTTCAGAGAAAGAGCAGAAGAGTCCCCACGTCGTCTTTGGTATTTTTGGGGCTCTGCTGTTTACTAAACAGCATCATGCCATGCTTCACTCTCTCTTTTTCATTTTTTTTTTGTTTTCTATTTTTTGGGTTTTTTTAATTTTATTCCATTTTATGGTTTTCTTTTGTATATTCATGTTCTTTGTCCTCCCACAACCATCCAATATATATATATATATATATCTATTATATTATTATTTTTACTAATTTCTACTCGTACTTTATTTACCATATTTCCTAACATCATTTGTATGTTATTGTCGTTTATTCTTTCTTCACGCTCCCTTTTGTATGGCTTTGTTTTAGTTTGATTCAACTTCCCATATATGTTTATTTTTTGGTAGAGGATATCATTAAATCAAATTCTTAAAGATGTTTAAGTCCACTTCAATGATTAGTTTTAGCGTTAAATCAGCGATATAAACTATACTTAAATTAGGTACATACACTATTTATCTATAAGCGATAATATATAAATTGATCAATTATGTATATATCAAGCTAAGACCATTAACATTGGTGGTTCTAAGCCCACATCTAAGCAGTGGAGCCCACCAATTAAAATAAAAACCACATCTAAGACCATGTTTATCAAATGTGCTTATGTAGAGTGATTGTGTATTTTTTTCTGTATTTGAGTATTAAATTAAATCAAAACAAAAAAATTGTAAAAAATTAATATGAAACAAAATCTATAAGAATAATCTTATGATGTAAATAAAAAACCAAAAGTATCTAAAATATTTGAATCAATGATGTAAATAAAAAACCAAAAGTATCCGAAAATTTTAAAAAAATAAATTTTTAATACTTTTAAATACCTTTGCGAGACGTCTTGCGTAATTTTGCGATGGGTCAAAATATATCAAACATAATTTATGATATACTAAAAAAAATATTTTTATATTAGAACATACATGTATATATATATGATTAAAAAATTATAATTCAACATGCATAATTTAAAAAATAATTTAAAATTATATCAAATTAATATATTATAAATATTACTCCCGTGCGGATAAGAATCTAGTTTTATTGTATTTTAAATTCCCAAGTAATCTATTTTGTTATTGACATTTTGAGATATTGTCATCATATTCCTCTCCACTCCCTGCCCATTCCACTTGCCTCTTATATATTTCTATTGCAAAAGTTACTTTTTTATTACTTAATCAACTCACTCATGCATCCTTTTGGTTGATAAATGCATATATATATATATAAGTATGTGACAAGAATTAATGTATTATTGCTAGTAGTTTAATATAATTTCTATGACTAAAATACTTTCACATGCACATTATGTTAGTAAAAATAATAAATATTAGCTAGTATTCTTCACAAACTAGTGTAATAGCTAGCCACTAGCCTCGGTATTCGCAGATTCTTTCGCTATGGGTAGATGCACATGATTAACTTATGATGCTATTTTTGCATATATAAGAGCAAATTCAATGGTGTTTCTTAACGGGATCTTAGCATGTGGAGCCCACCTAAATAGTTAAGATCTGAATCTTATATTTCTTATTTAAGATCCAGATATTAACTATTCATGGATACGTGGCGGCCCATGATTGGTCCGTTTTTATTTTTTATTTTTTTATTTTATTTTAAACCAACTGTTCATGGACCCACTGAAAAGTTAAGAAATTTTGTGGGTTTCTCTTTTGGAGACGGTGTAAGACTCTAAATAAAAATATGAAATTGTACGACCATTTTATGAAATGAGTGATTTATAGAAAACAAAAAGGAGTTTGCTATGATCATAATTGAAGATTAAATTAGTTGACGATCATTTCAAAACCCACATACCGAAAAATATATTTACATTCTAAATTAATGATGGGATCTTATAATGAAGAATCATATTGGATTTTAGACCACACCCATAAATTGATTTCCTTAACGAATTTGAAAAAAATGATTTAATAAGGAACGAATTTGAAAACTATAAAAGATACAAAAAAAAATAATACAGAACTTATAAAAACCAATTCTATTTAGGGCTAAAAATAAACTTTATAAGGATATGAATAAAATATTTTCCCTTTAACACAAACTAATAACTTTGGAACATGGCATTATAGAAAGCGATTAGCTGGATCGATCACACCCATTTCTTCCTTTTAAAGTCAATAAAACCCAATTACACTTTTACATAAAATACTTATTTAATCATTTTTTGATTAAGAAAAAAAAAGTGTAGTCCTAAATTATATGTACCCTTACAAATACGTACATGAAAAAAAAACATTATATTATAATTCTGACAGACAGAGAGACCATCACACACTCCTATCTCTTTCTTACATTCCCACAAACTTCCAAACAAAGAGAATTAATAGAAAGTAAGATTTTTACAAAGGAATAATTATTCTCTTCCTCGTCCCTTTCTCACTCACAACCATACATGCATACATATATGCATAATATAATAATTATTAAAAAGATAAAGTAACAAAACAAAGTATAAACCCACAAAAAAAAGAAATAAAATATATAAACAAAACTCTTATCTTCTTGATGAGAATCATTTCCTCCTCCACAAAACCATGTCTTCTTTAATCTCTCTTCTCACTTTATTATAAGTTCATGTTGAGATCATATAAACAATTATGTTTCCTCTTGAATCCTCACCGCTTCTCGGCGTTTTCACCGACGCTACGATGATAAAAGAAACAACAACAACAATAAACAATCAAGATTCAAGTGGAGAAACATGCTCTATCTCCGATCCAACATTAGCCAACGGATCAGCCGCAAAGAACGACGTCGTTTCTTGTATTAACATAGAAGATAATAAAGACAAATCTTGGCTACGTTTAGGTATAGGCCCCTACGAGGAGGAGGAGAAGAATAATAAAAACAATACGGCGGCGTCGTATAAGCTCCAACGTTGTAGAAGAGATCAAAACTACTCGTTAGAGCTAAGCTTGTTCTCCTCATCCTTACAAACGCAACCACAACCGCAGCAACCGCTTAATTATTCTCATGATCAGATAACGACTACGCGTGGAGGGCCTTCTTTGGTTTATAATAGTAATCAGTTTATTCAGCCGCAAACGTTATTATCAAACCGTGGCGTTTTGTATCAAACTTCAAAGCCGACGTGGATAACTCAATATACGACGCCGTTTAGAGCGGTGAGTGATCGTTTTTGTGAAGGAGGAGAGGCTGGACCAAGCTCGGAGTTTAGGGTTCTTGATCCTACAAGAAGACAACATTGTGGTCTTTGGTTTCTTCTTCAAGCTTCACAATTTCAGTAATTACAATATAACTCTTTTTTAAAAAATAAGATTCATTATATATTTATATTAGTATGTAGCAACACATGAGAGTCCATATATATAAATATATATGTGTATGTTTTGATAACATTGTATTTGTGAACGTAGGGAAAAAGAACCGTTTTTGCCTCAAGTAAGCAAAAGCTACTTGAGAATCAAGTAAGCTTATTTTTGTCTCATGCATTTATCTTTAAACTTCTTTGTTTAGTAAAGTTACAAAGTAACGGTTACTTATGTTTATATTAATTTTGCAAGTATTAATGTTTTTTCTATTTAATTTTTGCATGGATAAGGGATGGGAGAATCACTGTTAGATTGTTAATTAAGTACCTTATGAAGAAGCTTTACTTGGATAGCGAATGTGAGGTAAATATCAGAACTTAATTAAACTCTATTTTATTCATATATATATATATATATATAAGTTTCGTGGACATGAAATGAAAATGACATTAGAACCAAATCCTCAACTTAATTATTAGGTCAAACGTCTGATGTCATGATGTCGTAATAATCCTTATAACTTAGTTAAGTTTGAAATATATCTATTAAAATAGTAGCTTAATATAGGTGAGTGAAACAACTTTCTGAATATTGAAAGCTACGTGACATCCTTAATTAGTAAAAAAATCTAATTAATATTCATGAATATACTTTTAACAAAAAAAATAAAATATTCATGAATATTTTAGGGTTTGATTTATAAACTCGATTTCTCCCGTGTTTAGTTAATCCATTTCACACAAATTAATTCATGATTTTGGCTTAAAAATTCACCAAAATATATGTTTTCTAACCAATAATAAAATTGTTCATCTAACTTTTGTATTCCACTAGTTAGTTTTCCTCTAATCAAAATTTCATTATCCCAAAATTATGATGATATTTCATATTTTGCGTATTTACTTCTTTTTTTTTAAAATGTTTGCGTATTTATTTGTTAATAGATGTTAACTTAAAACTAACTATATTGAAAGAAAGAGTAGCTAGTGGATATTTAGGTTTTGATTGATCACTAATCGAAGTACCCACTTAACCTATCCATATTGTTTTTGATAATGAACAGTTTTTTGGATATAAATTTTTTTTCTTAAATATCATTAAATAAGTTTTTTGGACAGAAATACCATAAACTTAAAATTAATTCAAAGCCTTCAAAATTAATATGAAACTTTCAAAACTAAATTTTACCCCCTTCAATACTAAACCTTAAACACCTAAACAGTATATAGCGAACCCAAATGAAAATTTTAAGTTTTAAAGAGTTAAAATTAGATTTTTATATTTATGGTATTTTAATGGTACTTAAAAAAAACTTGTAAGATTTTTTGTCCAAAAAACAATTTTTCATGCTATTTTAAAGAATTTCTCTATAATATTAATCATTATTGTAGTTATTTATATATTCACATAGGAAACTGGAAAACGAGAAGGGAACTATAACTCGCCTTTTCATTTGTTTCAGGCTACATAATATAATTTAAACTAGTGATAATTTTCTAATAATGTTATTTCTTGAATAAAGTGCGTCTGAATTATCAGGCATGCTTGCTTTGAGAATAGTAGAAAACAATGAAAAGAAAGAATATGTTAATCCAACATCAAAAAGGTTACATGCGTATTTGTCTGTGTAGATGCTCTCGTTAATCATAATTAACAATAATTTAAGTATATTGCATGTTTTTTTTATATGGAAGTCTAGATAGGCTCCCAAATTTATGCTCATGCGAAATGAAGTCTTGTGTCCTATAAGAATAAACTGTATGTTTAATATATATAAAAAGATTTAACTGCATGCATAGACATTTTTTATATATATGGGAAACACAATAAATTACAAACTCACTTTAAAAATATTTTGGTGTACAAATAATATTTTAGAAAATTATATGGGTCACATTCCCCACCTTTTACTTTCTACGTCCTAAAAAGTGTTATTTCATCAAACTTACTATAACTAATAACAATATGTTTCTACGTTGTTTTTATTTATTTGTTTTGTTAAAAATGAATTTTCGCTGGATTAGTATTTTGAAAGTAAAACATAGGATCCTCGAATATAGACTAGTGATTAACGCTTTTACATTTTTTAGACTATATGTGGAAAGTCTAGTACGCACTATCATGATTAAAACTAGCTAAGGAATGTATGTTTAAACCAAAAAATTGTAATACCCTTACAAAAATAGACAAGGTTTACAACGTAGAATGATTTGTCGTAGCTGACCAGATTTTGGGTTTTTTCTACTTTGTATCTTTGGCGTCAAGTCTAGGTAAAGTGGGGATTTTAGGGTAAGATATACGTCAAGAAAAATAAAAGTAAGTTTTTTCAATCAACATAACAAAATAAACAATCCTAAATTTGTATATTTTACATATAACTTTGAATTGTGTTTTAGTTTGTTTTTCTTTTTACAAATTCTCATATTTCTGTTTCATTATAATTATGATATTTTTACATAAAATACCAACATATAACCGATTATTACAAACGACTCAAACTTTTTACTAAGATATGCGTCAAATTCAGATTATTTTCGGAACCCTATTTTTTAAATTCTAGCCTTTTGGTATATCTCATGTGACACACAATACAATCACATATATTGACATTTTGGTTTGTTTAATCTTGGATATGCATATTCTAAACAGATAGAAATAAGATGCAGAGGACAACAATTATCGCCGTTGTTGACGATGCAGCATGTAAGAGATACTATATGGACTCCAAAATCATCATACACTTTGCTTCGAGACTCATCAACTTGTGATCATGTTATGATTTTGCATTATGGTAGGACCGCTTAATTAATGTTGGATTTTATTTATATTAGTTTTTTTTTGCTCCACGTGTATCATTTTAAGACCTATCGAGTTTTGAAAAATGAAAATCCCTCTATTTTTGTTTGGGTTTTCCGTCGAATTCAATAGTTAAATTACATAAAGCTATTGAAAAATCACACATATCGTACGAGCCAAACTAAGAGCATAATTATCGGTAAGGACAAAAAAAAACCCTTGAATTTTTTTTAATTTATTATTTTTTGTTTTTTTTTTGAAAAAAAAAATCTCACCAATCGCGGACCGCCACGTGTCAGTGGAGCCCGCGAAAAGCTTAAGTCTCGTTACTTGGAAAAGGAGTTTTGAGTTCGATACTAATAAAATATGTGGGACCCACAGGGTAAAATCCCCCTTAAGTGCCCCGATAATGTTGGTCTAAGTCGTCTTGACCCATGACCTACAAACTCTAGACACGTTGATAGTCACTTTTGGTTCTATATTTGTCGGAAAGTAATTAAATTTTGTTTATTAAGTGTTATTCACGAGAATTACCCTATTAGAGAAATTTCTTAGAATATCACTAAAATAAGTTTTTATTTTAAAAATACAATTACAAAGTTTTTTATAACAAAAATACCATTAAAATATATTTTATATCAAAATTACCATAAAAAATTAATAGTTTACAAAATACCAAAAATACAAAAAATAATTTTTAACACTTTTAGATTTAAACTTTTTTTATTTGAGTTCTTTAGATATTGTCTAGGGTATAGTTTTGAAAAGGGTAGGGTATAGTTTTGAAGGTTTTGGGTGTAATTTTCAAAATTTATGTTTGTGGTATTTATGAGAAAATATTTTTTAATTGTATTTGTAAAAATTTAGAAAATTTGTGTTAATTGTGTTAAAAGGGGAGAATTACAAAACTACACCATTTGAATTACATTTCACAAAACTACACCATTTCTAAGTTATTTCACAAAACTACACCTAAACACTCAAAATTAAATCTAAATAAACCCTACATACACAATCCTACACCCTTAATATTATACCTTAAACATTAATTAGCGAACCCAAATACAAATATTTTAATTTTGGTAATTTTTAAAAGGGTAAATCAAGCTTTTAAAGTTTTGAAAATATGTAAATATGTGAAAATATTGAATTAGGTGTAGTTTTGTGAATGAAGGTTGAAAGAGTGTAGTTTTGTGAATTTCTCTTAATTTTTTTTTATTAAGTGCTATTCACGAAAATTATCCTTACTATTATTATTTTTTCTAGTTATTATTAGCTTCATGAAATAATACTTCTAGCTTATCCACTAATTAAAATTTAAAACAGACTAGTAGGACCTTGTTGAAAAAAAAGAGTAGGACCTTTGTTGTCAGAAAAAAAAACAAAAAAAACATTTTTAATTTATCTCTCATTAATTTAATATTTGGGCTTTTTGAGGAAACGATAGGCCTATTAACTCTATAATGGGCTTTAAAAGGCCCATATTTTCTCGAAACAATCTTCTCTTCCCCAAACGCATCTTCCTCTGCTTCCGAGATTCCGATCTCTTGCTTCTTCGTCTTCGTCTTCTTCTTCGCAATGTCGTGATATTGTTAAACAAGGTTACTACAATGGCGTACGGCTCTTTCGGTGTATCATCGAAAGCTCTAGTTCTATGTCGTCCTTGCTATGGCTCCATTAGAGATCTCCCTTTCTCTCTTCGAACTCATACAGTTTCGTCTACCATCTTTCTTTCCCCTCTCGAAATCATCTTCTTCTTCTGATTTTCCTTCAAAATTTTAAAATTTTGATTCAGATTGGGCATTGCGGCGGCGGAATCTGCGTCGGAGCTGTCGCAGCTCCTAGAAATCTGGTGAAACCGCGCAAAGACGACGAAAGCCGTGGTGATTATTAGGTTTTTTTTTTCGATTTCGTAACGATGCCGAGTTTTGATTGTAACTTGTGTATATGTGTTTATTTTGGTTTTCTCATGTTAAACGATGGAAGATTTCAGTGGAGGAAGGAAGAGTAAGGAGAAATCGACGATGACGTGGAAGAAATTAGATGCTAATGAGTTTGGTATACAAAGGTCAATGATACCAGAATCTACACGAATGGTTCTTAGTAAGCTTAGGAAGAAAGGTACTTTTTTTACTTTCTTTTCAATGTTTTTTTTAGTGTAAAAGCTTAAACTTAGGCTTTAGAGTTAGGCTAAGTGATAAAAGTGTGTCTATATTACATATCTCAGCTTTTATTGGGAAGTTTTGTGGGTTTTTGTTAGTTTTAGTATAAATCTTTTGCTCAAGAATCATTGTTTTTCTTCCCTGAAGGTTGTATATTTTGATGTGAATGTTTCAGGGTTTCAAGTTTACTTAGTTGGAGGCTGTGTTCGGGATCTTATACTAGATAGGATCCCCAAGGATTTTGATGTTATTACATCAGCCGAACTCAATGAGGTTTAAATCAACTACACATTAGTTTGTTCATCCTTTTTATGAGCATGACTTTCCTTGTCAAATTCAGTTTGTGAATCATCGGTGTGTTTACAGGTACGGAAAGTATTCCCAAGCTGTCAAATTGTTGGAAGACGGTTTCCCATCTGTCATGTTTATGTCGATGATATTATCATAGAGGTTTGTTCAAGATCTCACTCCTTTTACAAGTTCTTTAAATTGTGTCTCAAGGCTTAACGAGAGTTGTTATATTTATTAGGTGTCAAGTTTTAGTACTTCAGCAAGAACTGGTAAAACGCCAAACAAAAGCTTCAGAAAGCCTGCGGGCTGCAATGAGCGTGATTATATCCGTTGGAAGAATTGTTTACAACGTGATTTTACAGTCAACGGGTAGACACTACTATGATCTTGTACTTTACATTTTATATGTGAATTGAAATCTATATGCGCTGTGCGTTAACATTCATTTTTTGGATTTTGGAGGTTGATGTTTGATCCGTTGGAGAATGTAGTATATGATTATATTGGTGGAGTTGAAGATTTAAAGAATTCGAAAGTAATATGCAGTTTAAGAAATCATTTGTTATTACAAACCAATTGCTATCAGTCCTAATCAGTTGACTTATTATGAAGGTGAGGACAGTATCCACGGCAAAGCTTTCGTTTGTCGAGGATAAAGGTAAGTTGCAGATGCAATGATTTTGTCACTGGTGTGAAATCTATTTGTTTGGAAAATGGCTTCAAACATAGGAACGGTGTTCACTTTACAGCTCGCATTCTACGTGCAATTAGGATCGCAGCAAGGTTAGGATTCACCTTGACTAAAGACGTGGCTGTTTCTGTGAAGGAGCTTTCTTCTTCATTGCTAAGACTCGACCCTGTACATATTTTTCTCTTCTCTTGTTCTCCCTCCTTTAAATTGCTTCTTTTAAAGTTTTGTCTGAGCATCTTCTCACTTGGCCTACTAATTTTGTAGTCAAGGGTCCAGATGGAAATCAACTATATGCTTGCGTATGGATCAGCAGAAGCTTCTTTACGATTACTATGGAGATTTGGGATCATGGAACTTCTTCTACCTATCCAGGTTTGTTGAATCTTCTCTAGCAGTATGATGTTATGTTATCAATATCAGAGTATCTTTAATAGTTCGGCTTATCTATTCGCAGGCATCTTATTTTGTTTCACAAGGGTTCCGGAGGCGTGACGGAAGGTCCAACATGCTTCTGGTACATGTCTCTGCTTTCTCAATTAGACATAACAAACTTCCGTTCTAGTATTACTGAACCGTAGAGACTACATTAGACTCCATACTCCATAGTGGCTAACCGAATAAGGTCTCTCGCTTCCCTTCCCTCGCAGTCTCTGTTTCGCAATCTTGACCGACTTGTAGCACCTGATCGACCGTGCCACGAGTTCCTCTGGTGAGAAATCTCTTATGGTGCATGCATCTCTATCTTAATAACCGGTGTCAACAGTTTTGTGAACTTATAATTTTAGGATAGGGATATTAGCATTCCACAAAGCATTGGCCGATCAGCCTCGGGATCCAACCGTAGTAGCTTCATACTGTCTTGCCATCTACAGCGAAGTATCTTTATCGGAAGCAATCAAGATAGCTAAAAGCAACACCAAACAGCACAACTCAAACTTCCAAGAAGTGTCCTGTCACGAAAAAGACAACGTTGACACGGACAGCAAAATATCGCAGCATGTCATGAGCTTAGCAGAGTCTATAAAATCATCAGCGCGGAAGATGAGTGATCGAGAGTACTTAGCTAACGTGATGAGCCAATACCCGCAAGCACCCATCTCTGATATGGTAAAACAATTTGTAAATTGTACATAATGAAATGTAATTCATGTTCTTGAGTTTGAGTTTTGTTGTGTTTTTTTTTTTGGGTCAGGTGTTTGTGTCGAAACCATCGTTGGAGAAAGTGCAGAGAATGTTTGGGAGTGTAAGAAGAAGAGGAAACGAAGAGAGGAGAGAGGCAACAAGTTTAGAGCGTAGGATAAACTACAAGTCTCTTGCTATTGGTGACTTTCATGAGACACGTCGTGTATTCGCTAGAATTGTTTTTGATACCATTTATCCTCCCACCAATTTATTTTGATTTATATTTTATTTTCAAATTTCAAAAGAAATTTAGTACTACTATAGTATTAACAACACTTACTAATATGGTTAATATAGTTCAATGGATCGTAAGCAAATATTGAGTGACGTAAATGGAATCAAAGCGGTTTTGCAAACCTCCAAACAAAAGTAATGTCACAACCTTTCTTTGATAAACAGATCTGTTAAAATAATAAGATAATGCATAAAAAGATAGGTGATGTACATGAAACAAAAGAAACTTAGAGCATGTTCATCAAAGGTGCTTATGTAAAGTGATCGTGTATTTTTTTTTGTGTATTTGAGTATTAAATTAAATCAAAACATGTATTATTATTTATTAATAAGCATTCTACAAAAGGGAGCTTAAAATGCTTCATTAAACACTTTTCATTATAAGATGCTTATTAATAATACATGTTTTGATTTAATTTAATACTCAAATACACACAAAAATACACAAGCACTCTACATAAGTGACATTTGATAAACTTACGAAGAAATAGAGTAGGAGAGAGTTATATTGATAATTTATACCTAATTATTCTTAAATTTGATAAATAAATCAAATAAATCATTAGTGATTAGCAAATGAAGTTAATGTTAAGTGTTAACTATCGATTGGCGGGAAATAACTTAAAAAGCTTGAAAAAAGGACAAATATGTTAGCATGTGGTTGGACCAAAGAAGAATCAAAGCCTATCCACTTCTCTCTCCTATTTACCAACAAAATCTTCACTCCCCTCTCTCTCTCTTCTTCTTCATAAATCCAAACAATTAAAAAATCCCCACTTTTTTTTTTTTTTTCTAATTTTGGGAAATTACAAATAAAGTTTATATTTTTCTTACAGCTTTTGATCTTGCAAAGCTGCAGCCTTTATTCCTATCTTCATTATACTCTCGAATAAAAATCATTCTCCGGAGGGTTCAAATTTGATTTAAATTTCTATCTATAGTAAGCATATCTTGTTTTTTTTTTCAATTTATTATTTATTTTGTATTGGATTTAACAACATTTCTAATTATTGATTATGGGTAGAAGCTGGACTTGGTTTTCATTGTTTGATTATTTTTTATTATTGGGTTTATTTCCAAAAAAATTCTAAATAAGGAACATATACCCAAATCAAGTTTTAAATTTTTAAAAAAGTTTACAACTTTGGATATGATTGTTTTATCTTCCATGTTATGTGGTTAAGATGTTGTCTCTAAACATTAGTCATTCTTTTGGGCTAGAGTTTCATTTATTGGAATATTGTGTAGATTGTTGATATTTTTATATAAGTTTTGGATCTTTACTAGTAATTGGTTATAGTTTATTTGGATCTGAGCTATCTCCATTTATAGCTTTTTGTTTCTTAAGTCATGTGTTTTTGTATATGTGGCTTAGACTCCATGGATCTTGAAGAAAAGAGGATTTCTTCTAGCTATGCTAAGCCTCCATGGATATTCAAAGGAAGGCAAGAATTACAAAAAAAAGACAAAATTTAATTATTTTTTTCAAGTTTTGTGTCAAGTATTTTGCTGAATGTTTCTTCCTTATTGGTGCCTGTAGTGCTTTGTATCAGTTACATCTTGTGAAAGCCGACACCGCTCGAGCATTCATCCCGAAGGAGTTTCGACTTGTTGAAGCTTTTGGGTATCGAAAAGAGAAGCTTATACAATGCTCATTTTTCTGTTGAAAGTTAAGCCAATGTTTAAACCGTTATTGTTCTTATTGTGATGCTTTCAGATACACTCTTGGCGGGTTTTTCCTCGCTAGCTACGATGATAGCCCCGCTGGTGTCTTTGATGAGGTATCTTCTTGCCTTTACACTCTTAATCTAAACCAGTAGAGATGACCCATCTATGTGTGTGTGTGTTTTCTTGCAGCTTGTTGTAATAGCAGGGATTGTATGGAACCCTCCTACATCATGCGCGTATGTGTTTGTTCTTCTCCTTTCTTCCACTAACATTAATCATTCTTTAGTGTAGCATAAATTACCACAAGTGACTAAGTTAGGCAATATTTCTGTTAATTAGTTTATCAAAAACCTTGAGTTTTCTCCTACCTCTTTAGATGGGCCGCGAGGGTGCTTGTGAACAGCGATGAGGCTTGTCACCACGGACGTAAGGTAGGTAGGTCTCTATCAATGGAATATTTTTCGGAGATTTGTGGATGTTAGTGGAGTATTATATGTACATGGTGGTGGTTTTGCAGGAAGTAGGACTACCAAGCCAAGTTGCAAGATTTTCAAAAGTTAGTGCTTACTTTTGTCTTAAAAGTGGTTTAACTTTTTTAATAATTACTACTGATTATGATCTCAATAAGTTTCCTTTTACTAACTACCCAAATGAGGAAAAACAAGATTACTCATTTACTCTTGTCTGCATAAAGTGGAAACATTATTAACTACGTCTAAACATTTGTCCTAAACTCTTGGAAAGGATGTGTCTTGAAAACATATGTTCTGTGTTGAGTAAAAAGTGATTTTTTGTTGTTTGGAACAGAAAATCACTGCTGTTCCGATGCGAAAAAGGAACAGAGCTTTTGGTTTCTCGGACAGATTTGGTTTGGGAAATACTCTGTCTCACCCTGAGGATTTGATGGAAGTTAAAGTTAGTGAAGTTGATGGTGCTGCTTCTACAGATATCTGCAATATCCAAATCAGATCAGACAGTGAGTTCTTTGCTACTTGGCCTGACATAAGCCTATGTGTGTGTGTAATACATTCTTTGAAAAATCTTTTCATTGTCTGATTAATCTAACTATTGTCTTACACTGGCTACCTCAGATGCAAAGACCAAACTCGGAAACTGGATGGGACCAGAAATCAAAATGTCGCTCCCGAGTTTCAGGTAAAATGTTTTGACTATTGTGATTGTTTTTTCGTAGGAGACTTGGCTCGTAAACTAATCAAGTAAGTTCAAATAATGGCAGTGGCAATACAAAGTACAACCAAAACCTGCTGAAATACGCATGTCGCCTTCACTGTAAGGTCAGGCCGGTGAGACCTGCGGTTGTATCAGTTCCTTTGGTAGATGAAGCAGAGAATTTGTCGGAGGAGCGGAATCAAGAAGTGCTTGAGAAAGAAAGGCGGTTAAGCGTAGTAGCTGTGATGCTATCGAAACCGATCATAGCTCTTCAGTTTAATGACTTAACAATGCAAGTAGAAGCTCCTGTTGTAATCTACCCTTCAGTGTAAACACACAACATTCAAATTCAGGAAACATTACATCCTTTTCATGGAATGCAGAAAAGCCAAATGAACACCCTGCTTTAACTATTTGATTAATCTATGAAAGAAAAACAGTGGAAGGTGTATTTGACTAAAACCATCTATGGTATGAATCTGTATATATTCATGCTATTAGTTTCCTTTGTATATATATGTACTCAAGATAAAGAGAACCCTTCAAAATCCTATGAACAGCTGAAACATATGTGCTGACAAATAAGGGAAGAAGCTGATATGAAGAAGCATCAAGGTGAACACTGAATTGAGGACACGCGTGCTCAGGTGCTGGGACTGGGATGGGAGGTCCTCATATCTTGTGACTGAAGCTGAGGTGATTCAGGTGATAACGCCTCAGGTGGTGGTAATTCAGGTAATAAGGAAAGCTGAAATGAAGAAGCATAAAGGGAAATAATGTTAATGTATCCTTGTGTTGATTTATGGAATAACAAGTGGATCATACTTACAGCTTCTTGGTCCTCGGAAGTAGAAAGCTCTGGAATTTCTTCACCGGAGGCAAGCTTCTTAAGAAATGGCAGCCGATTTCCACGTCTTGGGTAGCCAGAGTCGTCCTTTGACATCTTCAAAACGACAAGAAGCTGATGGTTCGGTGACGGTTTCAGAAAGTACAGGAAGAGAACGCGAAGACGACATGTTCTTTTTTGTCGTAGTCTTGACCATATGTGAGTTCTTTAGCTCTTTTTTGGATTGTATCTTATTTGTAGGGCTTGGGAACTCATTTTGATCGGAAAGGTTGAATGGTGGTGGGTTGTGACACTCTTGGACCGGAAGCCAGGTCTGATTAAACCACACAAAGACATGGCTGTCATAATTTGAATCTTCACAAAGAGACTGCTTTAGAGACTACAGAAGAAGATTTAAGGATTGAACAAGTTACCATCAGCCATTCGAAGCCATCCTCCTGTTTCTTCACAGACTGCTTCTTTTGGTTGTCCATCACTTTCTTAGAATAGATGGGAGATACCTACAAGATCCAAAGTTTTACTTGATTCACTCACAACTATTGACCAAAGATCAAGAAGAAATCAAAGAAACATGAAGAAATTGGCAAGTTTAATATTCAGATATAGCAAAACAGTAAAGCTCGGTTTATGTGAATCAAGTCTCCTTGTGAACATTTTTCCACCAATGAAGATGATACAAAGATTTAAGCAAAGAAACAGAACAGCGACATTAGTACACCACTCTTAGCTCAATCAGTCCAAGGTATTACCTGAGAGTGTGAAGATGACATGTCCTGTTGAGTGGTAGTATTTTGTACATGACCAAGAGGAACGTCTTGTTTGGTGGTAGTCTTGACCATATGTGAGTTCTTTAGCTCTTTTTTGGACTGTATCTTATTTGTAGGGCTTGGAAACTCTTTTGGATTGTCGAGGGTGAATGGTGGTGGTGGTGTGTGACACTCTTTGGACCGGAAGCCAGGTCTGTTTAAGCCACACAAAGACATGGATGTCATGATTTTAATCTTCACAAGAAGAAGAATAAAGAGAGCAAGAAGAAGATTTAGTATTGAAACAAGTTACTTGGCATCTTCCTCTTTCTTCACACATTGTTTATTTTGCTTCTCCATCGTCACTCTCACTCCTACAAAGATCCAAAGTCGATAAAAGAACAAATAAAACACAGATGATTGTAAGCAAAAGATTCAATCACAAAATAGCATCATCTTGTTCTCGAACCCATAACACAAAAATCACATTGATTTTCCCGCCAAAAATTGACATTGAAGATGATATAACGAACTATGAACCCAAAGATTCAACGATGGAAATCTAAGCACAAGAAACAAAGATCGACATCTAAAGCTCGACGATGGAAGAAGCTTACTTGTAGGTTATAGCTAATCGCTGATTTTTTTGATAAAGGAGAGGGAAAAATATCAATTAGTTTCCAAGGGAACGTTTCTTGTTTACTCTCACGGTATATAAACGCCGTCTAAACCCGTTATAGAGCAACTATACCAAAATATGCTTAACCGAAATTTTCTTTAACCAATGAACCCAACAAATTTTGAAGTATGCCACCTGCCAAGACCAACACCGTATTGACGTCATTGTGTCGGGCACGCATTTGACGAGTTGATGGGCTTCGGGCTAAACGGGTCTCGAGGTCGAATCAAATTCTTTGACGGGCTTTGATTTAGTTGACATAAGTACTTCTGGCTGAACCTTGTTGGGCTTGAGCCCACCAATAACATATAACCATGTTTTAACAGATCTATTTACGAGCCAAGTCTCCTACGAAGAAGAATGACGAAGTTACAAAACTACACCATTTTAATTGTATTTCAGAAAACTACACTATTTTAAAATCACTTTTCAAAACTACACCAAAAAACTCATTGTTATTCCTCTTATTTTCATTGTTTTATATTACAATCTTTATATTATAAAACACAAGTCACCTGGCCGATCAGAGGTGGCTTGTGCCTCATTTTCTTTTTTTCAAAAAACATTGTCAATAAAAAAACGGGTTTTAATGAAAAAATTGAACCCAACTTCCAACTTTTATTACCCACTCCATTATCTTTAATCATAATTATTATTTTTTTAACAAAAATATTTTTTGGTTTAGTAATATTAATTAAAGACCAATTTTGTTGAGTTATAAATTTAGTGTGGAGGATTCATCAATACCGTTCAAATACAAATAATAAAACCCTAATATACAAAATAATATTTGTTATATTTAGTTATTGTTATATTATATTTTTTTCGCATATTTAAAGGAAATAAATAATTATGTTTTTATATAATTTATTTTTTCAAATAATTCAGTAATCAAAAATATGCTCGGGTCAAAAACCTAGTATACTAATAAATTGTCAAAAAAAACAAAAACAATGTCAATTTTATTGTGATTTTAGATATATTATAGTTCAATATAATAAATTACATTCAAGATGATTTAGAGTACTCACGATATACAAATATTATTGTTGAATCACTTTTTTGATGATTAAGCCAACATTTTTTTTTAGTAAAAACTTTTCATAATGTTTCTACAATTCGTCAAACCACCCTAGTAAGTTCACATGAATGTATTGAAGAAATTGTATTAAAAAGGAAAATAAGTCTTGCAAAATTCTAAAAATAAAAAAATAAAATAATGGGGAAGTGGCCTTGGTCTAGTGTCATTCATAAGTCCACAGGAGGCAGGTAGCACCACCCCACCCGGGATCGATTCCCCGCGCCTACGATAGTGTAGGTTAGGCTAATGGGCCGGCCATTTGTGGCCCAAATGTTGACAAAAAAAAAAAAATCTAATTGTAATAACTTGATAGAAAAGAAAAACCTAGTCAAGCATGAAAAATAAAACCCTAATTAATTTCTTCTGAAACAATCCGATCCTTAACCATCTCTGCATGTGAGTCGATGATTGATGCAATGTTTTCTCCGAGAGACCCACGCAATCTATCAAGAAAAGGTCTAAACTTTTCGACAAAATCGCAAAACAAATCAGGCCGATAAATTTTCGCAAGCTCCATAGTCTTTTCCAAAACCACATTCCCATATTCATCTTTAGCCAATCTCACCAACGTATCTTCGTCACACTTTACAATCTCTATCAGGATCGAAACCAAAGGTACGATCGTCGTGCGTTGTTCGAGAAGCTTCCCCAAGATTTTGCTTCCGCGTTCGAGAAACGAAAGCTCGAGGTAGTGACATTGAAGCCCACAAGAGATGAACAAGTTGCATTCCTTGTTTTCGATATTAAGAGCGGCTTGTACCACCCAGTTTCCCATTTCAGTCTCCTTTATTAGGTAGAGAGCGTGAATTCCGATCAAGCGTAGGATTTGATCATACACTTCGGGTTTCCCTCTTTTCTTGAAAACGTTTATGGTTCGTACCAATATGCGATAACCGTAGAATTTGGTCGGAATATCGGTGAACCTTTCCTTGATGGCTGCCAAAATTATCCTGTCGGTTTCTTCTGATCTTCCTAGGACTACTTGAACCATGAGTGATCCTCTTCTTGTTTCCACAAACTCGGCAAAGAGATTCAAATCTAGCGTTAGCTTCGATGCGAGCTTATTAAGGAGCTCATGATCATCATCGTGAGATTTCGAGGTAATAATCTCATCAAACTCGGACATTAGGTCGTGCAAGCGTGTGTCTTCTAACTCTCGAATGGTTCGTTGCGTAAAATCCAGATTAAGGACATGTTCGATTAGGGAGATTCCTAAATCGTCCGTGCACAGCGCGGGAGCTTGCTCCGCGAACTTGTCGAGGAACTGATCTTTGAAGAGATCATCGGCTACTGTTATAACTTTCTTGAGTACGTTGCAACCGTTTTCGTCTCGCGACAAGGGGCACGAGTGACCGTACGCGAATTGGCAAAACAGTTTCTTGTGGTGCACGCCGCAGACGCTTAGGACTCGCGATGCCAAATCGTAGCCGCGTTCGTGAGTCATGAGCTCTCTGAATCTCATCAGGATAGGGAAGAAAAGGATCGTGTTGATATCTTCCGATATTCCGAAAATTTCCATGAAGCGGCTCAAGCCTACTTCGTCTTGGATGATTTCGACGAAGAGGTCGAGATCAGAGGTTATCTTATTCGCAAAATCAGGGAGCTTATCGATCAAACTCACGATAGTAAGAAACTCGGTCGTGTCGACTTTTTCGGAACTGGTCATTAGTCTCAGCACGCGCCCTTCAACGTCGCCAATGATGTTATCCATTATATTATACCGAAGGAAAATAGTCCACAAGAGTTTTTTGTAAGTGTGTGTGTTAGGTCTACTTATAAAGGCTTTTATTCCTAATTTGAATAGAAATGGGATTCCTTCTGAGACAAGGAACCCTAAAACTATATATTTTGATTTTTAAAAAAAAGAAAAAAAATGAGGAAACAATTATATTTATCTTTATTATTAAGATTTTGTAGTTATTTCCATAATTATATCTAGGTTATGAAAAATTTGTTCATGATATCTTTTTTTTGTGTCATGATCTCTTAAATATGAATTTCCATCACGAGTTAAAAAATTAATGTTTATAGAAACAATAAAATATTGTTAGATAAACTTTAAAATATATAAAAGAATCTAAAGGTTTAACAATTTTCAAGTAGAAGCTCCTGTTGTGATCTACCATTCAATGTAACACATAACATTCAAATTCCAAGAACATACAATCTCCCTTCCTTGCAAGGTTTCACATTTTTACAAAAAAAAAAACAAATCTTTCTACCTTTGTTGGTCATTTTTTCGCCGATTAATTAGTCCATTCTTAGGATAAAAACCTTCCACCAAAATATATTGTTTCTATACTTACATAAGCTCTCAACATATCATTAGCTAAATATCAGAACGCTTCAGGGAGAGGATGTCCGTCCAAGAACGCCTTGAACAGAACAAGCGATCTCTCGGGCTGTGAGAATGGTACCTCGTGTGCAGCTCCTCGCACCGTAGCAAAGGACAAGATGTTTCCATAGACTTGAGTCCACCCGCCTACCTGAAACACCAAACACCAAAATGTGTTTGTTTAGTTTTGTTTCTTTTTGTTTTAACCATTACATAATGTTTCTTGGTTCTTACTTGTTGTCCTGCGAACCAGACTCGGTAAGGAACGCTTGTACTCAGTCCCAACTGTTTAGCCAATCTGCTCACTAAGGTTCTACTTCCGGTCAATGGGATCACGGAATCTTGATCTCCACTGTTCTTGCAGGAAAAAAGAAACACATTTAGTTCATCAGGACAAGTAAAAAAGCTTAACAATGAGACATTGATATATATACCTGTAGACAAGAACTGGTACTCCTGCTTTAACTAGACTCCCTACGATATTAATCGTCGGTATTTCGACATCAAGCAATTGGTAATCAAGCACACTGTTAATAGTCATGAGGAAACCAAGAAGAAAACAAGAAACACTCTTTGTTCAGTAAGTAAACTACTAACATCAATCAGAAGAAGAAGTGAATACTAACTTGCTGCATACTGTCCATTCGCGTACACCTATGAGCCGAGCATGAAGAGCTTCCTGCACATCTCTCCTGTTAAGATAGTTCACTGTCTCATCTTCCACACATACATCCACAGATTCTCCCACTTGCTGTTCATTTTTCAAAAAAGTAGAATCAAAAGACAGTCACATAACTAAACAACAAAGCTCTAAATCTTTCTATGTTTTGTAGTTGTGTTTGCGACTCACGTTGGGGCTTACGATTTTGGATTGAGAAAGCACAGAGGGAATGCAGACGTCGAGAGTGACATCATATTTATCGACAAATCGACTAGTCTCGGTGCTTACTTGACTCATGACTTTAGAGCACATACTAGACATCGAGCCTCTATAGTACTCACTCACGTAGCGCGAGTAGTTACAATATGATGTGAACATTTTGTAAGTAGAATCAGATATCAATCCATGAGACCAGAAGTACTCAGCCCTCGAATTGAAATCAGTCGAAAACTCAAGAACCGGATTACCAATCTACAAACAAAAAAACATATATAAAGACATATCACATATATATATATAAGTATAAAGAAAAGACACCATTAGAGAAGCAATGTAATGGTTTCTTTGACTTACAGCAATTCCTCTTAGATTGAACAAATGGTGTTTCTTGTTGTACTTAATCATAAGCTCAGCTAATTGTGGAACATAGTGGCCTACATTTTCGGACGAAAAAAACTACAATAAAGAGCATGAAGTGATTGAATTTGAAACAATGAAGGAAACCTTTTTAAGTTTGTATGTGTACCAGCATAGCTTTCACCAGTGATGAAGAGACTTCTATTGAGATAATGAGGGAACTTGAGGAACCATCTTTGCAAGAACACAAGGTTGTCTTTTGCTGCAAATGAAAATAAACAAAAAAAAAAAGACAAAGATTGTTTGAGATGTAAAGACAAAACATAAAAGAAACAAGTTGTGATCTGCAAAAATAAATAAAAGTTTGAATTCTTTTTGTCAGTTTAAAACAGAACAAGAAACAAAATAAAGCTGCATTATATTTTCAGGATATTTTTTAAATAATATTCTACTTTCCTGTAAAAAGTAGAATAAACCAGAGAAAATGGCATTCATATGTCATAACATTCATCAACATTTTTCTAGTGAATCACAAAATTTTGTAATAATTATAATTTATTTAAAAAATAGAAGCCAATACTTTTTGATCATTTCTGTGTGTAAAAGATATCTTTTGATTTTCTTATTTCTTTTGTTGTTGCTGAATTTATAAAAAAAAAGGAAAAAGACATAAAAGTATGAAAGATCTTTGCTTACACTGTACTAAACCATTTCTTTTCAAACAAGAATTAGGAATTTTAAAAAAAAAATCAAATTAAATTAAAAGAGAGATTAACCAGTGATTTTGTCATTAACACCCTCATAAGAAGAACTCTGAGTAGAATAAGAGAATCCAACACCAACAGGTGTCTCTAAATACAACATATTAGCCACTGCAACCAAACCAAACCAACCAATTTAATCAATAATTATGAAAAATTAAAGAAGCTTAATTATAAAATTAAATAACCTTGGTTCCAGCTATGTAGATTCTTAACCAAAACAGATCCTTTTGGTCTAAACGGACCATTCTCAGAAAATGCACCAACACCCAAAGATGAACATCCAGGTCCTACATTTTCACCTCTTAAATTAAAAATAAATTATTTTTTTAAAAAACATAAGATTTTATTACTGAATCCGAACCTCCATTGAGCCAAAGGACAAGAGGTTTGGAGTTAGGTTCGGTTTCAGCTTCGGCAAAGTAGTAAAACAGAGCTCTCTGTTTGTTATCATCGACGGTGACGTAGCCTGAGTATTGATTGAATCCGACAAGGGGTTGACCGGGTAAACGGGTGACCCGGTCGGAGTGAGAAGAGACGAGAAGAAGGTTAAAGATGATTAAGACAAAGGAGATGAGAGGAAGAGACATTGATATGATTTTCACTGTGTTGTTGTGTTTGATGTTTTTTGGTAAGGAAGAAGAAGAAGAAGAAGAAGGAAAAAGAGGAGAGACAGACAAGTGATGACTTTGGTTGGGTCTTTGTTTTGTTTTCCCCCACTTGCTTCTATTGCATTTATATCAAGATTCACCTTTTTCTCTTATGTTTTCTGTTTTTTTCTCTTAAGATTTATATTTAACATATTATATTTGTATGAAAAAGTTCTCAAAAATACCATTTTTTATGTTTTAAAACCAAAAGTACCATCATTAATTCATTAATTTTGTTAGGTCTAAATTTATTTATTTTTGTAAACATTTGGGCCACAAATGGTCAGTCCATTAGCCATTTCTACACTATCGTAGGCGCTGGAATTCGATCCCGGGTGGGGTGGTGTTACATGTCTTATGTGGATTTATGCATGCGACTAGACCAATGTCACCTCCCCGATCTAAAATATTAGTAAAAAGACTTTTTGGACAAAAGTATTGTAGAATTTAAAGTAACTTAAAATATTACAAATATTGAAAATTTACATCTATTGAAATACTACATTACAAAATTACATCCATTGAAAGCTTTATAAAAATACTACTATTTCAATTTTTTAAAAAATATTTTTTTTTCAAATTTGAAATGATCAAATTGCCTTTTAAAACTTTAATTGAACTATATATTTGTACTTAGACTCACTATGTAATGTTTATAGTTTAATTTTGAAAAAGGTATGAATTTAACTCGTCTATAAAAATTGTAAAGCAAAATCATAATTGTTTCACTAACAAAAGTGAATAATTAAGTGTTATTTCATTTTTCTTAAATTTTTAAAATTGAAAGCATTGATTCTTTTTTCAAAGCTTAGAGTAATTGTCTCATAACTTGTTTAATATAATCTTTTTTTTTGTCAAACACTTGTTTACTAGAATGTTTTGTTTTTGTTAAAAGTTTACTAGAATGTAAAACGTACATTTTATAATTTTGTACAATATTCATAAGATTTGTTTTTGATGTTTTATGAATTACGTTTACATTTGTACAATAGTCGTCCCAATTAGAGTGGTTGAAGTGGGACACGAAAAAAGAAGAAGAAGTAAAACTCTATAGTCAAAGCTCATCACAAAACCATGACTAGTAAAAGTCTTAAAACACAATCTCATGCATATAATCTTTTCTTCTACTATGAATCTAACTATTCTATATTGCTTGTGCAACTCTAATTCAGAAACATTATCTCCAAAACAAAGTTGGCAATATGTCAAAATTTTCTAATATTTTATTTATATATTTATAGAAGAATACAATGAAGTGTAGCAATAAAATGGTAAAAATATAAATGTGAGTTTGATGATGTTAGCAAATGGGAGGGAGGCAAAGGAAGTGGATGGCATATGGAGTAGTTAAGCGTGGCTGGACTTCACTCAACAACCTCACGCCCCAATTAAAAAGTATAAAGAAATTTGGGGGAAAATATGTACATTTTAATATATAAATTTGCTACATGAAACAAAATATATATATAAATTTGCTATAAGGTGATTTTGACATGTTAAATTACAATTTTACCCTTAAGTTTATAATTGTCAAATCTCGTGAATGGTTATCTGTGAATGATTTCGAGTGAATGATCGTTGTGAATGGTTCATGTGAATGATAAATAATATATGTGATGACGATTAATACTCGTGAATGATGTTGTTGAATTGTGAATGACATTCGTGAATGATTTATCTGAATAATGAATTGTGAATCAATTATGTGAATGATTTTTTGTGAATGATTTTGTGTAATAAGAGTAAATTTGTCATTTTAAATACGAAAATCAAACAAAATTACTCAAAATTTAATTATTAAATCAAAGTTACATAATTAGCAAATTATGTTTTGAAAGGTACATAATACTAATTAACTCAAAATTATACTTGTTTTACGTTTTTAATAATTATATTACAAATACAATATACAACAATATACGGTTGCTAAATTCGACATCAAGAACTTATCAACAATATACGTATAACTTATTTTTAAAATATAGTAAAAATTGATTTTAGTTGTTTTTGTATATATCATATTTATTTTCAAAAATATCATCATACTAGATTGAAAAGAACATGAGTCTGGTCCAAACTAAAAACCAAACTCAAAATAAGACCAAAGAAATAGAGAATTAAAGCGACAAGAGTGGTATGGTATGCGTGTAAAGGAACTTTTAACAATGGCACTTGCAGACACCACTGCATACAATTATGCCTTTCATAAAAAAATACTTTTTAAGGGTTACTTTTTTAGCATATAATTTTTTTGAATTATATTATTTTGTTTCTTTGATATTATAATAAGTACATTACTCTGAACTTTGAGTTTAATAGAATAGTAGAAACTTTTTTTTTTAAAGAATAAGTTTTTACTTAACTAAAAAATTATTAAATACCAAATAAAAGATTTAAAAGTAAAAAATATATAAAAGAACTATGTATGATCCAAAATGCGTGTAAAAATGGACTCAGATTATATTGGTTTTTTATATGATGAAGTTTAATTCTATTGTATATTCCTTATATAATATATATATATATATATATATGTACAATTAGTTAAATTAATCATTGCCGTTAGCTTAGATTAGAATAATACTGTTATTATGAAAAAAAAGTATGATATTATATAAGCTCAGACAATGCGATAATTAAAATTAGATAAACACAAACGAACAAAAAGACATTGATGCTTCACGCCAAGCTTTTCTCCATCTTTCCCAATGCCAAATCATTTCATCTTTTTATTTTTATTTTTGTTGAATACTCACTTTCACTTTATTAAATTAATTTTCTCTTCATTCCACCACGCACCCATTTGTTCGTTTTATTTCTTTTCCATTTCCCAAACTTTTTTTAATCCAAAAAGATACTTATCCCCTTTTTCTACATGTTTCAAAATAATACCTTAAAACATAAAAGTGGTAAGTTTTATTAATTCTGTTTTAGTTTTTTTTTGGGGAATGTCTATACAATGATGTATAATTTGCTTTTTTAGGAGCCAATACTTTTTAAACCTTTGTTCTTATTCGTAAGCTTTTTGATATATATTCTACCCAATTGTAAATCGAGGAAAAGCTAAATAACTTTCCAAGAAAAATAAGGAAAAGTAATGAAAAAATACAATATGTTTTTGACGTATATATCAAAAAAAATAATATTATTTTGTATGTATTCAAATATAAATTCCAAAAAACTATATAAGACTATATATGTAACTCATCGAGACAAATGTAATTTGATTAAGGACAAGATATTACCTACGGCTATGTCTTATTTTTTGTGGACTATAGAGAGATTGTTTATCAAAAAGATATAGGAATATTTATTTTTCTCTCCAACATGAAATAATGCACGAAAATGTAAACAAAACAAATATATATCAAACATATTCCTGTTTTTTGGTTAAACATATTCTCTTAACTTTTTAAGAAAGTTATGATTTAACAAAGTCTTATCATACACATTCTTGTATCTTTTTGATAAATGTTCTAGTGCTTTATAGGATTATTGTCAAAAAGAGATATAATTGGCTTATTGACACACATAAATAAGAATTATATGAACGTAGCCATCACGGAGTGTGTGAGAGAGATAATTATATTTATGATAATGATGATGATGGGGTCAATGTAACAATGTCCCCCACTTTAAAATGTCGCCGGAAATTACTCTTACAAATTTTGTTAATTATCTATTCATCATATCATTTTCAAATTTGTAGTTTTAAGATTTTCTTATTTCGTATGATTTTTGTTTTTTTCCTATTAATTATAGTAATTATATACCTAACACATAACCTAATCACGTGTTTGTATAAGTCTTTGGTTTGTAATTGTTATTGCAACATATTTTTCACACACTATCAAATTGATGTAATCTTTAAATTGCGATAACAATATATATATATGCCTCCATTCCAAACCTAGTTAAATACAATATCAAATAACTAAAAAAATTAATATATTTTTTTAATAAGAAACAAAACTTACTCGCAATGAGTTATGCATCTTTTATATAAATATAAAATAGTCATTTTTGTTGGGAACTTATAAATAAATAAATAGAACAAATAAAAAAAAACCAAGGGAAAGGAGACAAAGTTCATTTGGTCTGAAACTGAAAAAACAACTTTAGGCTTTATGGGTTGGCTTAAAAGGAGTGGGAATGGCCCATCCCCACCTTCTCACGTCTTGTCTCTTATATACTTCTTTTCTCTCATTATCCAATTATTTATTTTTTTACATTGTTTTTTTCTTTCTAATAATTACAAACAAAAACACTAATATAATCGAAGCTTTTCTTTGTGTCTTTTTTCAAACAAAAAAATGGTATTATGTGTCTTCTGCCCTATATTCACTTATTAGTTTACGTAAAGACCATTGAAAGTTTTGACTCTTCATCATAATTTGTATGTTAAAACATTTCAAGGCATCGAACCAAAGGTTATATGGTTCAAACAAAATTTGCATGATCCCTTTATAGGTCAAAAAGCATATATAGGATGACTTATGATTAACAAAGAAAATCATTACTAAACGGTTTACACCTTTTTTGGGATGCACCAAGTGTGTATATATTATATATATACTTTTTTTTTTTTTTTGTCAACATTTGGGCCACAAATGGCCGGCCCATTAGCCAAACCTACACTATCGTAGGCGCGGGGAATCGATCCCGGGTGGGGTGGTGCTACCTGCCTCATGTGGACTTATGACTGCCACTAGACCAAGGCCACTTCCCATTATATATATACTTGGATATTCATATATTTTGTTTCTTTTATGTCACATTAGTGATTAAATTCACCCTAGATCAACATAGTTTCAATACATATTCATTATCAACTAGTGGAATCTCTTTGGGTTGCGATGTTGTGATTGTTCCACAAAATTTAAATATTAAACTCTTAAAACTAAAACCTAAAAACTAAAAATTTAATAAAAATAAATAAATGGTATCATTTGTCTACTTAGTAAAATTATGATATTCAAACCGGCGGTTGGATGGAAATATTACAAAAAGCAAATTTTACCCTTAAAAATCTACCATTGTTTACAAAAACAAAAACAAAAACAAAAACAAAAAAAAATCTACTCTAGAAGGCATGGTTTTCTATTTTCAAATGTATTTTACCTTTATGTAATTGTGTAAGTGCATATATTTTTAATATATGGCATGAATGTATATGTTAATGTATAGAGGAAGAGAAAAAGACAAAAGGAGTAGGTCAAAATTAAAGGCTGTGAATTTTCAACGAAAAGTTTAAAGGTAGAAAGTATAAGTGTATGTATTTTATAACGTTTGGGATAAACAAAATCAACTTGTTTAGGTGGGGATTTTTAAACAAAAGATAGACGAACATGCCTATATACCTATCACTCTCTTTTCCTCTAATCTACATATCTTTTACAATATTGTCTTCACTTTTCACTAGCTATTGTCATTTCCATTTTGGACTATTTAGATCCAAAAACTAAGTTCAAAACTTAATTTTAACTTGTTAGAAATAATTCATAACTGATGTCTAGAAAAATTAACATAAGGTAATGATATATAATTATATATGATTATATATATATATATATAGATAGAGGAAGAAAGTTAGATTCTGAAATCATATAGGATACACATGGATTCTCTTTGTTTTGGGACAAGCTTCCAAAAGAAGAACATGCCAAAGAATAAAGAAACGTACATCGAGTATACTGTATATCCTGAATCTATACAGTATATACTCTTTGGATGTTTGTGTAAGAAAAATGAAATAATACTCTCTGTCTTGATACAGACAAGGCAGTAACAGAAGCATAATCACTAGTGACTAAGTAAGTGACATTAACACATACCTTTCTTGTACTCTTCTGTTATTTATAACAATCCAAAAGGGTTTTTACAAAATTCAATTTTGAGAGGTTAATCAGGCCATTAAACACAAACTTAGGCAACCCTTTTGGTTCAACTTTGTACACAAAAAAGTTAGATTATGAAATGTTGCAAAAGGGGTTATTCATCATAATAAGGAGCAAAGACATCATGTAACATGGTTTCTTACACATTACCACAACAACTCCTGCTGGCTTTTAAGAAATGTCGAAAAATTCATTTTCCCATATTAATCACAACCTGTAACAGCAAAGACAGTGACTTAAGCCATTGACCGGGTGGGATCTAGAGAGAGAGAGAGAGGTTATATGGCTGGTTTTGGTGTGTTTATACCTTAAGATGACCTGGGGTAGAGGATATCGTAATGGCCTGGACGATACAGCAAGGTTATAAAAGGAGCAGAAGCTTCTTCTTTCTGATCACTAATGCCCACAGGAACAAAGTCATGATGGTTCACAGTGACACTTCCATTATCACACGAGCTACGATCAAGATACACAACCCGGATTGCAACACCGAGCGCGTCCGACAATGCCGTTATGTGGATATGATCACTCTCTTCCCCCATCGGTTCAACCGATGACTTGCAAAACTATAATAACAAAACAAAGTTAGAAGACTTTGCATTTACCTATGTTCTTATAAAATCTTTCTATAGAATCTTTGCTTGAGTAAAAAAAGCAAGAGACTAAATGTCTCATAAAGCCGAAAAAGTCACATACAAAGCAAGCAAGTTTGGTTGCATTGCATCTAAGTTAAATGAAGGCCCATATATTGTAAATCCATTTACTAGCCTACACCATCTTTTATCTACAGATATATTTGAAGAAATGTTACTAGAAGTATGAAGAAGCTTGTATATATATAACTAAAGGTTGCGAAATAAACACAGAAGAATTAGAAGTGTATGTACAAACCTGATCAACTGTTGTGTTTGATAATCCGGTAATAAAGGGCTCGAAGAACTCTGCACGAGTTCGTATTTCACCAGCAGTAACAAACCTGAAGAACATTACAACTGAAACACACGAAATTTTTGTCAAAAACTACGTCGCATTGGATGTGCATTGTCAACAAGAAATTTAAGAGCGGCTTACTGTAGTCAGAGACAGACTGGTCTCTGCTTCTGTTAACAAGTTCTTCGTAGCTGTAAGAGAAAGATAATGAGAAGAGATTTATGTGTCATTTCATGGGATTCAGAACAAAAGTATTGTAATGACAATACTCGACCTTATAGACTCATCACTTCCTTGGAGAATGTCATCTAATTGCTCAAGAAACAACTGTATGATTTTGAAGAAAGATGGTATATTATAACATTTCTAGATGATCTTATATATAAGAATAAAAGAATCTTGAAAACAGAAACAAAGGTGATGGGTTTACTGCAAAGAAGTCCTCGAATGTGAAATCTGTATAACCTAAGTTCTGCAGAGTCTTTCTACATTTCTCGACATTGGCCTTGATACGATCCACTTCAGAACGATCTTGTGATTTCAAAATATGCTCCTAAAGAATATAGCAGAAACAATTTAAAGCTAGAGATACAATCCAAGCCTAAGTAGCAAAAACCAGACCGTAAGTGAAGAAACAAAAGCTAGACGTTGGGAGAACATACAAGGTAAGAGAACATAAAGCTTCGGAAGAAGCAGTTTCCATCGCCTCTTGTTCTCCTGATTGCTATATATTGATTGTCCAGTATCTACATGGCCTTGAGACTGAGCAACAATCGCGAAAAAATGTGAAGGAGCATAAAGACAGATAAAGAAAAAGAAACCTTTATCTTCTCAAGCAAAATGGGACTCCCTGATTTGTATTCAGCATATAAGCTAGAGAGAGGTTCCTGCGCAAGTGCACATCATTGAACCAAAAACACGCAATCTTTGTTAAATGCTGCTCATTGGGTATGACATCCCACGACAATCATACACTTAGAAGATGAAACAATGTCACATAGACAATTTCAAGCAACTCATAAGGAGTACTTTTGTGTCGAAACCATACACAATAAACATCAATTCTAATCAAATGCAAGAGCAAGAGCACTAATTGTTTCGACATTTTCACGACAAATATTGCATTCATATTGATCCAAAGAAACAAACAAAAACCAATACACAGATCAAAACACAAACAACATAAAGATCAAAGCAGAGTTTTTTTGTTTTGTTTTGTTTTGGTCCTGACCTTATCACCAACATAAGGAACTTTTGTAGCTTCTTCTTCATTACCATCTCCTTGAAAACATGATGATTCCTCCATAACATCTCCTCCATAACAATCTCCACATTCTTCGCCTTTAGTTTCAGAAACAGAAGCAGTGACTTCTGATTCAGACTTCACTGTATCATTCTGAATCTGCATCGTCACTACAAAACACACCACACGACAACAACTAAGCGAGCTCATATCAAGAAACTTGTAACATTACCGAATCGGATGGCCTATGAGAAGGATTTACCTGAAACGAAGATGAGATCGATTTCGAGGAGAGACAGAGATTTTGATGTTGAAACCTAATTTGAAGCGATTGCGATTTTATTGGGGAAGAAGAAAAGGGAAACTTTTAAGAGAAAAAATTTCTGAAATTGGTGAAACCAAAAGTGTATTCACCCAATATTGGCATAAAGACGTTTCGCTTTTTTCCAAAGTTGCTGATTTGGATATTAATTATTAATTAATTATTTTATTTATTGGGTCCCTTATTTATTATTACTTCCTTTTGTTTTAGTTTTTGTTTTTTATATATACTTCCTTTTAGTTTCCACCCAAAAATATTCAATTTTTTATTTTCATATTCTCCGTATATATATATAGATATATGAATATGAAAATTCTACCGGATATTATCAATATCAAGCATAAAATAATATTTAATTGTAAAATCACTTAGGTTTAAAGTTTAAACAATTCTGGAAACCAACAATAACAATAAGAATTTTAACAAAAAAAAAACAATAAAAAATATTATTATTTATTTATCTTATATTATTAATACAGAAGACGGAGAGAGAAAATCGTTTTAAAATCACACGTGTCATCACCTAAGCGTTTCTGGTCCCACATTATTAAAAATTCATAAAAGCCCAAAATAAAAAGCCCAAAACAAAAATTCAAATTTAACACAAAATGACTTAAATTGACATAATAAATGGATAATATTAAAAAATGTTCAAAAACCCATAAAATATAATATTAAAAAATTCATAAGAAATACAATTTTATAATTTCTAATAGATCTCTTCATATTTATATATTATATTTTATTACTTTGAGTTCAAAATAATGATAAAACATATTGTTCATTTACAAATAACAATATTATTTTGTAAAATTGTATTTAACACCAAAATTCATGTCAAATGAAAAAACTTGAACACACAATTTACGAATAAGTTTAGACATGAAAGAGTGATTAAACTTTCCTAGAAAATATGTTTAAAATATTTAAAAAACTAATAAAAAACATAATTTTATAATTTTTCTAATGTTTGTATGTTATATTCTCGCACAAAAGAATGATAAAACATATTGTTCATTTATAAATAACAATATTATTTTGTAAAATTGTATTAAACATCAAAGTTCATGTCAAATGACAAAACTTGAACATAAAATTGACTCGAGACCCCAAAAATTCAATGGTTTTATATATCCGAGGTTTTAATAGTCCGATTTTATGACAAATAGAGATCAGATTGACATATATTTCATTGTTAAACGATTCATATCAAATTTTCAAAACACTATGTAGTTATTGTTTTTAATGATAAATAGTAAATTATACGTAAAGGTAAATATTCAATATCGAAATGACAATGATAATCTTTTTCGATGATAAATATTAAAATAGTAATAGTAATAAATTTTTGTAAATAAAACATTACAAAAACCAAAATACAATATATTTTCTATATATACTTCAAATTTAAACTTCGCGTTTAACGCGGATCACATGAGATACAAAATTTTTTTATTTTATTTTATACTACACATTGTTTTTACCAATAAACATTTTTTTCTATTACGTAAATTTTTATGGCGCGGGTTAAATTCCTAGTTCTCAACTAAATAAAAAAGGGTCCAGATTTGTTTTGGGCTTTTTATTGATTAGGCTTAATAAAAGGCCGAAGCTGGACATGCTTACATGGATCTGGGTTTAGGAAAGGCATACCACATAATCAACGTGGAGTATAATCTATGAGATTAGTTTGACAAAAAATATAAAAAAATATATATGAGATTCAACATCATTTATGAAAATTCTCCATGTGAACTTATGGCATTAATTATTTATTTTGAGTTGAAAACCATTAATTATTTATCTATACTATTAAAAGAGAAGACAAAACGCCTACGTGTCGTGACGTGAGAGCTGTTAGAATATTTTTTTTTTTTTGCGTTTTAATCCTTAGATTTTTGAATAATTTTTGTTTCAAGAATTATATTTCAGGCCTGAGGAATTCAGACCCACATATAAAAATTTTAAGAATTAAATTTCTCCCACATTGAAAACAATAAGAAACAAAATAAGAAATCTTCTATTATAAATAAGACTTTATCACATACAAAATCATTAAAGCGAACCTTCGTCTAATGGGCCTGCGAATTTCGGTAAATGGATTGCGCCTTAATTTACCGGGTTATGCATAATGAGGATCTTTTTTCTTTGAATAGGCGTGCAAAGTTTGATTAGTTATTTTGGTTTTCGATATTGGATCTTTCATAGATGCATGCTTCATAAATTGGCCAACGGGTATCGGAGATTTTGATTAGTGGATTGGAGCTTGAGCATTCGGTTTTCAGGCTGGGTTCAGGTCGTGTTCATTCGAGTTTGGATTTTTCGGGTTAGAGGATATAGGATCCGTTCGAGTTGTTTACAAATACGGTTCCCTTCGGTTCGAATCCATTCGGATTCAGATCGAGTTTCATAATTTTAACAAAACTTGACATGGAACCAAATATTATTCGGTTCAGGTTTTTTGGTACAAATTTTCAGGTTTTTCATATTTTTAATAAGAATTCCGGGTCTTAATTCGGGTAATTAAGATTCGGTTCGGGTTTTGATTCGGTTTATTCATACAACCCACAAAAAATTGAAATAGCCTACTAAAATCCAAATTACTTTATTAAAACTATAACATTTGTATATTCGGGTATATTCGAGTACAATTCGGGTCTCATGTCTGTTCGGGTTAGAACAGAAATCTGAGTTAGAAAATATTAAAATCCGATAGGATAATATGAGAATTGAAACCAGACCAAACCGAATTTTTCGGGTCGGTTCGGATTAGAACGAAAACATGAGTTAGAATATATTTAAACCCGATAGGATAATATGAGAACCGAAACCAGAGTAAATCGGATTTTTTGGATCGGTTTTGGGTTTCGAATCTCAGGTTAAATGTTCATCCTTAAATTGATCAATTTTCATGATATTCCATAATATTATTTATAATTTATGAATATCATATCTTGCGCGGATACTTACCTAGTAATTACTTACCTAGTAATTGTATTATATGAAATTTATATTGAGTCACTCCTTCACAAGCTAAAGACTCACGAGAAAGTCTACATTATAAAAAGTCCTCTTGCCTAACTTTTGAAAAATTGTGACCAAAAAAAAAAGAAAAAGATAATTAGCTCTGCAAATAAAGTAGTATAATCTATAGTTTTTATTGTCTATTTATGTAATGTTTATTGATTCGTGGTTTTGAGATGTTTAAAAGGCCAACAGAAACAACATGTTCTATCACATCTCGTCAAACAAATTATATTTTCTTTCACATGCACCCTAATTCTAGATTACTATTTTTAAAAATTATAGCTATTTTAATCTAGTTAGAAGACAAAAGTAATTATAATAATATTTTAATATGAGGAGAAAACTATTGTTTTACTCCATTTTTCATTTATTTTTCCCAGTGATAGAGCGAATGGGCAAGCGACTAAATAACCTTAAACTTATCACTTATTCCACAATTATTTTGAATTATGTATTACCAAAGCTAATTATTGGTCACTACACCGTAAGAAAAATATTGGTGTATGCATTATGCAACAATTTTTTAAAGTATGCTTGTCGGAAATTTATTGACCTGATTAGATTAGTTTATTAACTAGTGTTTGAAGTTTGAACCACTTGGATCAAGTGTCATAATTAAACAAAAAAAAATACATATACAGTGTTCAATTTTTTATTATTATTTTCGATAAACCGTGAAGACTTATGAATTGTTGATCCATATTTACACTACTACTAGGAATTTACCCGCACCAAGCGCGGGATAAAAATTTACGTAATAGAAAATATGTTTATTGGTAAAAATAATGTGTAGTATAAAATGAAATAAAAAGAATTTGTATCTCATGTGATCCGCGTTAAACGCGGAGTTTAAATTTGAAGTATATATAGAAAATATATTGTATTTTGGTTTTTATAATGTTTTATTTACAAAAATTTATTACTATTACTATTTTAATATTTATCATCGAAAAAGATTATCATTGCCATTTCGATGTTGAATATTTACATTTACGTATAATTTACTATTTATCATTAAAAACAATGACTACATAGTGTTTTGAAACTTTGATATGACTCGTTTAACAATGAAAAGTATGTCAATCCAGTATCTATTTGTCATAAAATCGGACTATTAAAATCTCGGATATAAAAAACCACTGAATTTTCGGGGGCTCGAGTCAATTTTTTGTTCAAGTTTTGTCATTTGACATGAACTTTGATGTTTAATACAATTTTACAAAATAATATTGTTATTTATAAATGAACAATAGGTTTTATCATTCTTTTGTGCGATAATATAACATACAAACATTAGAAAAATTATAAAATTGTGTTTTTCATTAGTTTTTTAAATATTTTAAACATATTTTCTAGGAAAGTTTAATCATTCTTTCATGTCTAAACTTATCCAAAAATTCTTTGTTCAAAGTTTGGGAACTGGTGGTTCAACCGATGAGTCGGGTAAATTGTGTGTTCAACTTTTTCATTTGACATGAATTTTGGTGTTAAATACAATTTTACAAAATAATATTGTAATTTGTAAATGAACAATATGTTTTATCATTATTTTGAACTCAATGTAATAGAATATAATATATAAATATTAAGAGATCTATTAGAAATTATAAAATTGTATTTTTTATGAATTTTTTAATATTATATTTTATGGGTTTTTCAATACTTTTTAATATTATCCATTTATTATGTCAATTTAAGTCATTTTGTGTTAAATTTGAGCTTTTGTTTTGGGCTTTTCGTTTTGGGCTTTTATGAATTTTTAATAATACGGGACCAAAAATGCTCAGGTGATGACACGTGTAATTTTAGAATGACTTTCTCTCTCCGTCTTCTGTATTAATAATATAAAATTCGGAACCCGCAATTAATAGTATCACATTTAATATTTTTTTTCCTAAATAATTTGAAGTAGTGATCTTTAACATTCATAGGAACTAGGGGCGAAGCCCCGCGCAAGCGCGGGGACGTATGTGTATTTTAAATATGGTAACAAATATTTAACTAATGTTGAATCGATGAGAAAAATTATGAGCTGAAGTAGGAGTGTGCAATGTTGTGACGACAAAAAGGACTGATATCAAATGCTAACAGTGGATGTATTTTATATTTGTTCTCCATTTGTAAGAGTTAGGTTTTAAATTGTGATAGTTTCTAATATTGTTGATGAAAATTTAAATTGGTGAACATATAGGGTGACAATTTTTTTATTTTTAAAGTTTGAATAATTGTTAGAAAATTTTAAAGTGAAACTTGTTCATAAATTTAGACTGAGAAACATATGCACCCTAAAGAGTGAATACGTTTTTATTTGTATATGCGAAGAGAAAACAGAAAACAGAGAACAAATTGAATATTTTAAAGAAAAAAACGTTGTCATTAAAAAAACAAAAAGATACGCAAGAACACAGACTTGACTTCAGGGCGTGTTCAAAGTTTTAGTCACCTGAGATATCATGTTTAATGAAAGGAAGATAAAAGTAAACAAAGCAAAGCCAAACGACCACTATTAAGATAATAGCACATTTCATGGCAAGGAGGACAAAAAATATCAAAGGAAGATATATTCGATTAAGTTTGATACTTAGATGAAGAATGATGATAATTAGCCTAATGATAATGTTAGTGATAAGGCAACACACACTTGCTCATCTTTTCTTACTTATTTCAAATATAAAGAATGTTTGAGTTACCACTGAACAACAACTTATTAGAAAAACCAATGATGCTCATAGAACCAATTAAAGTTTACAAATTTCAAGACTTTACCTCCAAAAAGTTCGAGATTAACAGTGGTGACAAACATGACGGTTGTGTCCTATCACCCGACTTGAGGATGCCCCTAAAAAGAGACGCAACATCATCCCACAAAGACAAGTAAACAACCACACGACTATTATGTCAATGATTGTTGTCAATTTCGATAAGACGTAATAATGTGTGATACACTTAGTTTTCCTTTAAATAATTATTTTGAATTTAGTTATTACTAATTAAAACTAAAACTAAATATTTGTTACTTTAGTATCAGAAATTGTATATTTACATAATTGCTAATAAGAATTATAAACCATGATAAGTTGAAAAATTACTTATAAAATACTTTTTTGAATTTCACTTCAGTTAAATGTATAAAGCTAGAAAAATCCATCATTATTAGAAAAGCTAATAAAAAAGAGAATAGAGAATACTTCGACATAATTTTGGTTAAAGACCCTTAAGTTGAAGATTATTTGAAAGGTTTCTCTATAAAAGTTCTTCCCAATTAATAGTATAGATATACACAATTCACTTATATTTATTTTAATCTGTTTTTTAAATATTGATTGTGACCATATGAATTGTAAGATGTTTCTAGTTTTCTTGTTTTTTTATTTATACCTTTTGTAAGAAAATTCTATCATTATTAGAAAAGCTAATAAAAAAGAGTAGAAAATATTTTGACGAGTTTTGGTCAAGGGCGACGTTGAAGATGACTTGAAGGGTTTTTCTATAAAAGTTATTCCTAATTAATAGTATAAATATATAAAATTCACTTATATTTATTTTAATTTGTTTTTTTAAATATTTATTGTGACCATATGAATTTTAAGATGTTTCTAGTTTTGTTTGTTTTTGTTTATACCGTATGTAAGATGTATTTATGATTAGTTTTAATAACTATTTAAAATTGATATATGTATCTATATATATAGATATTTATAAATGTTAAAAATTACATTAAATATTTCTTTTTCGGATTTTATTTATGTTAATGAGTTTTATCAAAAATATTTTAGTGATGTTGTTTATATTTTTATGACGTTTTATTTGAATTTTATTAGTATTAAATGGTTGTATTAATATTGTCAAAAAAATAATTGTGTAAGAAAAATCCATCATTATAATAAGAGGAATTCACAAATCTACACCCTTTCAACCCCTTCTTCACAAAACTACTCCTAATTTAATATTTTCACATATTTACACCCTTTCAAAATTTTAAAAGCTTGATTTAACCTTTAAAAAATTACCAAAATTAATTTTTTTTCATTTGGGTTCGCTAATTAGTGTTTAGGGTATAGTATTAAGGGGATATGATTGTTTGGGTAGAGTTTATTTGGATTTAATTTTGAGTGTTTAGGTGTAGTTTTGTGAAGTATTTTGGAAATGGTGTAGTTTTGTGAAATGTAAATCAAATGGTGTAGTTTTGTGATTCTCCCTTATAATAAAAGCTACTAAAAAAGAGAATAGAGAATACTTTGACGAGTTTTGGTCAGAGCAAGTTGTAGATGATTTGAAGGGTTTCTCTATTAAAGTTGTTCTCAATTAATAGTATAGATATACACAATTCACTTAAATTTATTTTAATTTGGTTATTAAAATATTGATTGTGACCATATGAATTGTAATGTGTTTCTAGTTTTCTTGTTTTTTGTTTATATCGTTTGTAAGATTTATTTATGATTAGTGTTAATAGTTATTTAAAATTGATATATGTATCTATATATATAGATATTTTATAAATGTTAAAAATTACATTAAATATTTTTTTCGCATTTTATTAATATTAATGAGTTTTATCAAATATATTTCGGTGATGTTTTTTATATTTTTTTGGGGTTTTATTTGAATTTTATTAGTATTAAATGATTGTATTAATGTTGTAAAAAAATAGTTGTGTAAGAAAAATCCATCATTATTAGAAAAGCTAATAAAAAAGAGAGTAGGGAATATTTTGACAGAGTTTTGGTCAAGGCACGAAGATGACTTAAAGGGTTTTTCTATAAAAATTATTCTCAATTAATAGTATAAATATACACAATTCACTTAAATTTATTTTAATTTGCTTTTTAAAATATTGATTGTTACCATATGAATTGTTATATGTTTCTAGTTTTCTTGTTTTTTTGTTTATACCGTTTGTAAGATTTATTTATGATTAGTTTTAATAGCTATTTAAAATTGATATATGTATCTATATATATATAGATATTTTATAAATGTTAAAAATTAAATTAAATATTTCTTTTTCGGATTTTGTTAATGTTAATGAGTTTTATGAAAAATATTTCAGTGATGTTGTTTATATTTTTAGAGGTTTTATTTGAATTTTATTAGTATTAAATGGTTGTATTAATGTTGTAAAAAAATAGTTGTGTAAGAAAAAAATTCATCATTATTAGAAAAGCTAATAAAAAGAGAGTAGAGAATACTTTGTCAGAGTTTTGGTCAATGACCCTGAAATTAAAGATGATTTGAAGGGTTTTTATATAAAAATTCTTCTCGATTAATAGTATAGATATACACAATTCACTTATATTTTTTTTAATTTGTTTTTTAAATATTGATTGTGATCATATGAATTGTAAGATGTTTCTAGTTTTCTTGTTTTTTTTGTTTATATCGTTCGTAAGATTTATTTATTATTAGTTTTAATAGCTAATTAAAATTGATATACGTATATATATAAATATTTTATAAAATATTTTTTTCGGATTTTATTAATGTTAATGGGTTTTATCAAAAATATTTTAGTGATGTTGTTTATATTTTTTGGGATTTTATTTGAATTTTATTAATATTAAATGGTTGTATTAATATTTTCATAATATAATTTTATTAATGGTTGTATTAATATTAAATGGTTGTATTTGAATTTTCATAATATTGAATGGTTGTATTAATGTTATATTAAATAATATAATATTTTAAAATTTTATTTTTTTAAAGATGATGATGTGGCTTCTTGTGGGAGAAGCAAAAAGTGTCTCATTATATAATAGATTGGTTCTAATTAGTATAATTGATTAGTACATTTTCTTATTAGTGTGCATAAAATGTAACTTGGTGTGGCTCGTCCTTTGAACATACAATTAAGATATTAATAACTAATATCACAGTTTAATTAGATTAAGATTTTTTTTTTTAAGAATTCAATTAGTATTTATAACATTGGTTATATATCGGGAGAATCACAAAACTACATCATTTGAATTACATTTCACAAAACTACACCATTTCAAAAATACTTCACAAAACTACACCTAAACACTTAAAATTAAATCCAAATAAATCCTACCCACACAATTCTAAACCCTTAATACTATACCCTAAACACTAATTAACAAACCCAAATGAAAATATTTTAATTTTGGTAATTTTTTAAAGGGTAAATCAAACTTTAAAAATTTCGAAAGGGTGTAAATATGTGAAAATATTGAATTAGGTGTAGTTTTGTTCATTTTCTTATTAGTGTGCATAAAATGTAACTTGGTGTGGCTCGTCCTTTGAACATACAATTAAGATATTAATAACTAATATCACAGTTTAATTAGATTAAGAATTTTTTTTTTAAGAATTCAATTAGTATTTATAACATTGGTTATATATCGGGAGAATCACAAAACTACACCATTTGAATTACATTTCACAAAACTACACCATTTCAAAAATACTTCACAAAACTACACCTAAACACTTAAAATTAAATCCAAATAAATCCTACTCACACAATTCTAAACCCTTAATACTATACCCTAAACACTAATTAACAAACCCAAATGATTTTTTTTTAATTTTGGTAATTTTAAAAAGAGTAAATCAAGGTTTTAAAATTTTGAAAGGATGTAAATATGTGAAAAAAGTTAAATCGAGTGTAGTTTTGTGAAAGAGAGATTTAAAGGGTGTAGTTTTGTGAATTTCTCTTATATATATTTTTAATCACCCAATTTTCGCTCCTATTTCCACTCCTAATATGAAGACTACATGTGCCCTCATAGAGACACTTGCTTTAAGCATTTTACTTTATGTTAATCTTATCAATAAAAGACCTCTAAAGACCAAATCTAAGCAAATCCCTGAACAATTGTCCTAATTAGCAATTTAATTAATAGTTTAGTATTAATTTCTTTGTGCTCTCAATGCGTTTACCAAAATCCAAACAACTCTTTACACAAAACTAATCTTATTCACTACTAAGAAAAAGTCATATAGCCACGGCCGTATCGGTGGCTATAGAAAAAATCCGTGGCTATTTAGCCACGGTTTGCCACGAAAATTTTTAGTCACGAGCGTATAGCCACGGATTTAACGCTATAGCCACCGATACGACCGTGGCTATATGACTTTTTTTAGTAGTGATTCACTTTGGGATCGGTGATGTGCTTATTGCTATTAACTAGTATAAATGTTCCTACGTAGGTTTTAACTTATACTATAAGTGATATCATACTCTCTTCATTTTTAAGCAACGTATACCACTTTCTTAATGTTGTATACGTATACCACTAATTTAAGTTGCCTACTCAACATAAGGTTTAACTTTAGATTTTTGTCATGGTTAGCTATTAATTGCACTAATATACCATTGCCAAGTTTAGTTGAACATTGAAGATCATTTTACTTATTTTTCTTGTTAATTTAATTAGAGACGTGATTTATTTCCTCACGAGACCTAGTTGTTATTATTAGTACGTTTTATATGTATGGGGTTTTTCCCTTTTTTGGTAATGCACGTTTATTAGTTGATTAACATTGAAGGAAAGTGGTAGAGTACTTTTTGGAAGACAAGAATGCAACATACAAAGAAAATATGTGAATTTCTAGATAAATATTTTTGTTTCTTGAGGGGAAACAAAAGTGTAGTTTTACGATTTTGAAAATCTCATTAAATTTCTTTTTAAACTTCAAGGAGATAAATTAATGGGAATAAGTAATCTCTTGGTAGTGTGGCAACATCCGGTATTTTTTATATCTCAATTATATTAGCATTATTGAATATAACAATTTTAAACATTGTTCAAATCATGTTGCTGCTGTGTCTAGCCTGACTTTTGCAATTACTTTAGATAATTATTTTCTCCTTAATTAAATTCAAATGATTAGATATTTAAAACCAAGTAAATCAAATCTAAGACCATTTTTGACTCGTATAAACTCCGATTATATTCTTGTAAAATATTTATTTCTCATTATAACTATCATTATTCTTATTGCATTTTTACACGTATTTCTTATAGCAATTAAACTGAAAATTTGTTTTACTTATTTCATCGTATGGTTTTTGTCGTGTATGAGGAGTAATTAATTAAATTAACGTCATATGCGCGATTTTGATAACAATTTAAATACGTTATCCCAAGTGTCCATGAGAAGTAATATGTGTTGTTGTGTATTGGTTTGAAAGTAGTCCACACAATAAGAGCAATAATTGCAATACTCGTAACTTTGACCTCTTTTTTTTGTCATATTGGCTTATTATACACTCTTAATATATTGTTTCCTTTTTTTTCATTTTATACAGTATATTATTGTCATCTCTCTTTTTCCAATACATAACCTATAATAAAACAAGTTGTTATAGAGAACTATATGATTTTTCTCCTAGTTTCTAATACTTTTTTTTAAATAGTTAATATGTATTTTAAATTTTCGTTTACGTCAAACTTGTTAGTGACTTCCAACATCTTTTTATACAAATATATGTATTATTTATGTCTACCCTGCAATGTGCACCCTTATAAAATATTAATCTCTTATTTTGAATTCACAAAACTATACACCATTTCATCCATTCCTTTACAAAACTCTACCTAATTAATTTTTTTCACATATTAACATTTTTCAAAATTTTAAAAGCTTGATTTACCTTTTGAAACTTAACCAAAATTATTTTTTTTCATTTGGGTTCGCTAATTAATGTTTAAGGTATAGTGATTAAGGGGGTAGGGTTGTATGGGTAGGCTTAGTTTGAATTTAATTTTGAGGAATTCACAAAACTACACCCTTTCTTCCATTCCTTTACAAAACTCTACATAATTCAATTTTTTCACATATTTACTTATTTTCAAAATTTTAAAAGCTTGATTTACCCTTTAAAAAATTACCAAAATTAAAATCTTTTCATTTGGGTTCGCTAATTAGTGTTTAGGGTATAATATTAAGGGGTAGGATTGTGTGGGTAGGGTTTATTTGGATTTAATTTTGAATGTTGAGGTGTAGTTTTGTGAAGTAATTTTGAAATGGTGTAGTTTTGTGAAATGTAATTCAAATGGTATAGTTTTGTGAAATGTAATTCAACTGGTATAGTTTTGTAATTCTCCATTTAATTTTTGGTGTTTAGGTGTAGTTTTGTGAAGAAATTTTTAAAAGCCGTAGTTTTGTGAAACATAATTCAAAAGGTGTAGTTTTGTAATTTTCCCAAAAAAGTAATAATCTGTTACACTAGGACATCAATATATATATATATATATATATATATATTAGTCTATGGTTTTTTTGTCAATCATGAACGTTAAATTAATATCTTTTTCTTTCTCATAATTAATCACTATACCAAAAAATTTCTACTACACTTTTCATCTAGAACAATACTGTAAAACATAGTTTACTGTTCCACGTAATAAACACATCAGAAGATATTATTACATCATTCAAAAAGTTAGCGAAATTACTACTTTCAAATTAGTGCATCCATATCCAACAAGAATATAAGTTGATTTGCCTTAAAATGACATCATAAACCTAAAAGGGGGTGTTACATTTTAAGAAATTTATTTGAAAAATACAAAGAATAAATAATTAACATTTGTTTTTTTTTTGCCAACAATATCAAGACTCAAAACATAAAAATAGAAATGTTAGAATATATTCAAAAGAGTGCATGTCTTATAAAATTGATTGATGGGTCGGTCTTATATATATATATATATAGTTGCGCATGCCCTGCATCTCTCCAAAACTTTGTGGACCGGTCTATTTATTTGTGGAAACAAATAAGCCAACTTTAACTTGTTTTTGTGCTCGCTTGTGTGTGAGTGGAATAGTTTTATATTTTCAAAACTATACCAAATTAAGAAAGATATTATGGACATATCATACCCAAAAATATAAAACCCAAAAATACATTCACTTTTTAAGCAAACTATATTTTATCCACATCCAAAAATCAATTTATACTCAAACCTCTCAATTCCGTAAAATATAAATGTTTAGAGAAAGTTATGAGATTACGTTTAAAAATCAACATTTTAAAAAAAAAAACATTTATGTAGAAATTATACATTCATAAAGAACCGAAATATTTATGTTAATGGTCGATAAACAAAACATTTTTCCGTAGTAAATTTTCTTTAAATGTAGTTATCTATATCTACCTATCTATAGTATAAAAGAAAAATGATTTCTCTTTATGGAGTGACACATCATCATCAAAAATATTAAATACATAAATAAAATCAAAATTTGATGAAATTCATTTAATATTAATAAAAATCAAATAAAAAACTATTAAAGACATAAAGTTATTTAATAATAAAATAAAACATTACATTATACTCCCTCTGTCCCAAAAATAATTAATCAACAATGTATAGTAAAGAAACTAAAAAAGGATTCACAATAATCTTTATTTCTCTTTAAATTAAAAAGTTTGTAAAATTAGATTTCATTACATATTGATATCCTAATAGTTTTATAATAAATTAAAATATCAATTAAAAAGTTACGCATGAACAATTTAATTTTCATTAATTTGGTAAAATTAAATGGGTTGTTTATATTCGATGTATACCTATGACAATATTAAAATGTTTTACAATATCAACATCAAACCGCTATAAATATTTTTTGAAATTACCATAAAATATTGATGGATATCCCGCGGAACGCGCGGGTTCTATCCTATTAATAATAAAAAAAAGAAATTGAAAATGGAAAAAGGCTAATTAAAAATGTATGACATGCGTATTTGAATGAAATTTCTTCACTATAAAGTATATCATCTTCTCAAGCATTCCTCACGCATCTTCTCTCTGTTCACATCTATTCTTCGTCATCACAAGACTAATACATTAACCTAATCAAGATTATTTACATTTTACATGTTATATTATTTTATGCTGTAATTTTCATCATATAAATGGTTAGTTAGTCAATTGATCTATATATATTATATGTATATCAACGTAACAACCTATAATATTCATTTGGATCTGCATCTATCATGATAATGATGACTTTAGCATAACCAAGAGATTAAACAATCCTTCTCTCTCTTAATCTTGTTGCCGTAAGTCAAAGCTGAGTTTGTTTTAATTACTAAGTTGAGTCCAATATTATCATTTCATAAAAGTGGTTAATCATATAATATATACATATACATTAAAATGAGCATATGCATGAGAATTCATAGAAGCTATCATCACAGAGCAAAAATAAATATAATTTTCTTCACTTTCCTCTCAAAACATTTCTTTTTAACAAAAAAAAAGCTATCATACTTGTTTTATAATACTAAAAAAAATAAACTATATAAATATGTGCATGTGAGTTTATAATTAATCCAAGAGCAAAATAACATAATTAGTTGAGTATAGTGAAGACAAAAAATTAGTATATCTTTTGGCAGACATATGCAAATCTTATGAATATGATTGGATTGATAATTTTATTCAACGGGTCATAAAGAAAGAGCTTGATTGGAGGAATTAATTAATTAATTAAACAACATATAAACAAATAAGATAATAAACAAAAAACAAAAATAACACATATAAAAATAATAATAAGAAAAAGCCTGCACAGGTAATATTGACCAAGACAAGGCCATGTGTGTTGTAGGACCTCTCAAATATATATTCTAATAAATTTTTTCATCATTTCCCAATTTTGTTTAATTTTTGTTAAAAAATTTCCCCATTTTGTTATATAACCATTTCTTCTTCCTTCTCCAATTCATACAACCAAACCAAACCTTCAAGAAACATATAATTGATTTCTCTCAACACAAACAAAATAAAAATAAATAAAAAGTCTCTTCTCTTCTTTTCTTGAACTTATCATTGCAACACAAACAAAGCTTTGTTTGTGTCTGTTTTCACACAAAGTAAAAAAGGAAACACAATGATACCAAGTTACGACCCAAATGATACAGAAGCTGGTCTTAAGCTTCTTGATGATCTAACCACAAATGCAGAGACAATTCAAGAACAAGTTCTAAACCAAATACTCTCTCAAAACTCAGGAACACAATATCTCCGAGCATTTCTTGATAAAGAATCAAACAAGAATCAAGAAACCTTCAAGAGAAAAGTCCCTGTGGTTAATTACGATGATATTAAGCCTTTTATTCAAAGAATAGCCGATGGAGAATCCTCTGATATTGTCTCTGCACAACCCATCACAGAACTCCTCACTAGGTTGGTTATATAAACATAATAATTTAACATTTTCACCAAAAATAACAAAATATTTTATATAGTTAAATTTTGACATATATATTTTGTATTTTTATTGGATGCAGCTCGGGAACTTCTGCAGGAAAGCCAAAGTTGATGCCTTCTACAGCTGAAGAATTAGAGAGAAAGACATTTTTCTACAGCATGCTTGTGCCTATCATGAACAAGTAATAAATGTGTTACTATTTTTCTATATATTTTTTGGCGTCCCAAGGAAATAAAATGAGTAATATATGGTATTTATTTATATAAGAAAACTATATATTTTATTTAACAGAATTAATTTTATTTTTTAGGCAAATAAATTAATCTTATTTTTTAAAACCAAATAAGTGTTTCATTAATTTGGTTTTCTTTAGTATATTAATCTCTCTTCTTTTTTTTATTATTATTATTACAAAGAACATAATCTACATAAATAAAAACTTTGGTTAGTTACATTTTTTGTTAATGGCTTTGTGTTATATATAATTTTGTAGATATGTGGATGGCCTAGATGAAGGAAAAGCTATGTACTTACTATTCATAAAACCAGAGATCAGGACACCATCAGGTCTAATGGCACGTCCTGTTTTGACCAGTTACTACAAAAGTCAACATTTCAGAAACAGACCATTCAACAAGTACAACGTCTACACAAGCCCTGACCAGACCATTCTTTGCCAAGACAGTAAGCAAAGCATGTACTGTCAGCTTCTCTGTGGTTTGGTCCAGAGATCACATGTCCTAAGAGTTGGTGCTGTCTTTGCCTCTGCCTTTCTCCGAGCCGTCAAGTTCTTGGAAGATCATTACAAGGAGCTTTGCGCCGATATTAGGACCGGTTCTGTCACTAGCTGGATCACTGACTTGGCTTGTAGAGACTCGGTTTTATCGGTTCTTGATGGACCAAACCAAGAATTGGCTGATGAGATTGAGTCAAAATGTGGTGAGAAGTCTTGGGAAGGAATCTTGAGGAGGCTATGGCCTAAGGCTAAGTATGTTGAGGTTATTGTGACTGGCTCTATGGCTCAGTACATACCAACGCTCGAGTTTTATAGCGGCGGTTTGCCTTTGGTTTCGACTATGTATGCTTCTTCCGAGTGTTACTTTGGTATCAATCTTGATCCTTTGTGTGATCCTTGTGATGTTTCCTACACACTTCTTCCTAACATGGCTTACTTTGAGTTCTTGCCCGTGGACGACAAATCACACGACGAGATTCACTTTGCTTCGCATTCAAACATCGAAAACGAGGGGGATGTTGCTCTCAAGGATGATCTTATTGTGGATCTTGTTAATGTCGAAGTCGGTAAATACTACGAAATTGTCATCACTACATTCACAGGTAGCTTGTAATGTGTTATTTTTAGGGCTTTTCGATGTGAGATTCTGAGTAACTTGTAACACAAGTAACCTAATCGGTTTTCTTAACTAGGGTTATACAGATACAGAGTAGGTGACATTCTAAAAGTGACTGGCTTCCACAACAAGGCACCACAGTTCCGTTTCGTGCAGCGTAGAAACGTCGTGCTAAGCATCGACACGGACAAAACAAGCGAGGAAGATCTACTAAACGCGGTGACACAAGCCAAACTAAACCATCTCCAACAGCCATCAAGCTTGCTGCTCACGGAATACACAAGCTACGCGGACACGTCGTCGATACCGGGGCATTACGTGCTGTTCTGGGAGCTAAAGCCACGTCACAGCAACGACGAGCCGAAGCTAGAAGCCAAGACAATGGAGGAATGTTGCCGTGAGGTAGAAGATTGTCTTGATTATGTGTATAGAAGATGTAGGAACAGAGACAAATCTATAGGGCCATTGGAGATAAGAGTTGTGAGTTTAGGGACTTTTGATTTGTTGATGGACTTTTGCGTCTCACAAGGATCTTCAGTGAATCAATACAAGACACCAAGATGTGTTAAATCAGGAGGGGCTCTTGAGATTCTTGATTCTAGGGTTATTGGGAGGTTCTTCAGTCAAAGAGTTCCTATATGGGAACCACTTGGTTTAGATTCTTAATTAGTTTTTTTATTTTACTTTTTTATATATATATATATATGATTATTATAAGTCTTGATTTTTTAAGTAAGTTCCTCATTTATTAAGTTGCTAATTGGTGTTTTTTCAATTAAGTGTTTTTGTCTCTTTTGTAACAAACTTTCAAAAAGTCCTCTCTTATTTTGTGAATGTATACTTTTATGTCTCTTCTTTTTTTTACTATTCTTTTTTTCTCTGTCTCCTTTTTTACTTTTTGTGAAAATTTTAATTTGTAAGTATATACTTTACAGTACTAAATTCGTACCAAACCCTTTACATAAAGTCTCATCTTAGGAAAACCAAAAAAAAAGTTAGTATAATATTTTTTCTTGATCACTTTCACTATTAAATGATAGCAACTCTACAACATAGACAATTTTCAAAATATGATTGGTAAATAAATAGAGTTAATTTAATAATACTATTCTACTAACGCCGTAAATTAAATATATAACATTTATCAGGAAACAATAAATTATTTAAAAATTACTCTAGTATATATAAAGATGAGATAAAAATGGAGGAGATGCAAATAATTGGTATAGAGTGACGTATCGATGCACATGAAGATGGAGATGGATTAATATGCCAGCCAACACACAGCCACATCATTGAGATCCACATTTCTTTCTTTGTATATAAATCATAATAACTATTTTTTCATAATCTCAACAATCTCACATCAACGGTTAATCACTTTCTTTATTCTTCATAAATCATCAAAATAATTCATATAAATAATCTTTTGGCTCTACAAAAAATAAGTTTTGAATTTGATTAAACCACTCAACTTTTCTATTGGTAATGGATGGATAACCACTCAATCCCATACTATATATATATATTAACTAGATTTATATTCATATATATGTGTATAAGTTTATTTATATATATATAAATAAGTGTTTACTATAGAAAAGTTAAAATGTTTTGAAGTTTTGACATTTAAACAAGACTTTGATGTGTTTAAGTCCAAAGTAGGTTAAACATTATTAGTAAACCATGTGCATCAATAGTATTGTAATATGCTAACTGAACAACAGAAGATTTAAGAATATTCTAACAACAATAAGAGATGTATGGCCTTACAAAATCATTATTACATATAATAAGAAACATAAATTCTTTATTTGAAGTACATGCAATCATTAATATATTATTTTTCGAATTATAGGATTTTAAGGACATAATTAAATCCAAACTATATAACTGTTGGGCATGACTACTAATGAAATTACTATGTAAAATCATTTATATTGTGCATGATTGATTCTTGTTGTCAAATATATTATACCTATAATTAATGCTTTTCTTGCCAAGCTTAAGATACAAAACTAACATGTTTTATATCATAAAAGTTTGTAAATATTTATAAATTTTATCACAAAAGATATCTCATATCCAACTATAAATTAATGTTAATAAATAATTAGAATCGGATTCGTTATCATTAGAAAGAATTGGATTTGAAGAATGAACTAAAAGTAAAAGCAAGGTTAATGTAGGATATGAGTAACCGACAAGACTTGAATTTGAAGGATATGTTGCTATTTGAGTAAATATGGTGAAAAGAGACAGATCTATGACCCAAAATATTAAAGCCTATGAAGAAAAAAGGGGAACACACTTTAATTTACTGTTCACTTAAGAGAGGAAAAAAACAATGAGAGTTTCCTTTCACAACTGTCTTGTCATGTTACTTTCCGTATCGCTATCCAAAAACCCAAAACGATGTCGTTTTCGTCTCGCTACCAACACAAAAACCATTGTAAACCCCAGCTAATCGTGTTTTGTTTCTTTAAATATATAACTAATTAAACTCTTCACTATCATGCAAGCCTGGAAGTATAAACATGTTCATATAATGCAATCATAGATAAGAATCTATCCACAATTAGTTTTTTTTCGTTAGACTTAAAAGAAAACTAGTTTGTGACATACCAAACTTTTTGTTAGCTTACACTCTAAACCACATTTAGTAGACGTTGTGATGGAGCGCGGAAGCGTAAAATGATAGAAACTAGAGATCCGTTGATTCTGAGAATACTCGGATAACTAGGGATAAACGCAAGATTATTCATTTAGTCTGAGAATCTCCGAATAAACCAAACCTTCTTGAACTCGTTGAGATCTCTCAATAGATCTACCGAAAACAAGGAACGGGAATACTCTTCTCTCAAAAGCCAAAAGCTCTATTTTATTAAATCATCAAAGTCTGAATACAAACCTAGGCTAAACGTCTTATTTATATTAATTTAAAAACCCTAAAACAATCTATCTTATTAAATGGGGAGGACAAAATTTGAGAAACCTTCAAAGTTCTTTTTATTTACATGTAAATGCCATTGTATAAATTTTAGTATAAAGTAATTTAGATTAAAAAAAAAACAAAACAAAAGTTATTCCTATTAAATAGGAACTTAAAAAATAAGTATCAAAAATAATTATAAAACTAAAAACGAAATTAATAAATAAAATACAAATAAATATCAAAAACTATTACTATTTAATAGGATTAAAGGTAAAAAACAAAAAAAACAAAAAATGAATATATAAAAATATTCCTATTTAATAAGTAACATTATGAAAAATTAAAATATTATGAATAATTCAACTTTATAAAAATCATAGAATATTAAAAATTTATTTAAAGTTCTTTTAAAAGTTTTTAAGTTAATAAGAGTTTAAATGCATATATTACTTTTAAAAAAGTAAAATAAATGTTACGTGCGGGTCTAATTTTAGATTTAAATGTAGCCATGATTTTTAAATTTTAGTATCTAATTTGATTAAAGATTATCTCCACATATTTTAATTTACGTAGCGGTCAATAAAGATCACAAATCAAATTTGATACAAAAATAAAAATTGTTATGAGATAAAATCAAATTATTTTTCTATAGAAAATATATGTGTAACTTTGCGACGGGTCGGAAAATATCATACATAATTTGTAAGATATAAAAAGTTATATTCGTAATATCAAAACATACATATATGATTCCTAAATTATCGGATTTAAAATAATCTCATATCGGATCTTCAATACAATAACTAAATTATCTAATTAAATTATACTTAAATAAATAAGATTTTATTTTTATAATAATTTAGAAATTAGTTATCAAAATTTTATAATAAATAAGATTTATTTTTTAATAAATATTACTTAGAATGAACCAAAATACAAACCTAGTATAGAATAATAAAAGATAATAACTAATAAATAGTAAAAGAAATAATAATGCATAGTGCATATACAATTGTCACTTTACATTTAGTAGACGTTGTGCATATATATATACCAACATTGTTATACACTTTAACAAAAAAAAACAACATTGTTATACACATGCAAACTAAAGTTAGCTTTGATGATGGAGATTATAATGTGGAGTTTCACGTACTAACAATTCGACGTTAATAATCACAACAAATTTATTTGGTCGACGTCGACTATATATCAAAAACATAATATATATATATATGAATTTTTCGTTATCAAGAAATAAAAATAAAGATCGTGAAAGAGCCGTGTGTGTGTTGTGTCAATAATGTAAAAGGGAGAGGCTTAAAAAGAGGCCACGAGTGTGCTACGAGAGAAAAAAAAGGGATTTCTTAAAAGGTTATAGGGAGATATTAAAACAAGAGACAAAAGAAACAGAAAGATAGTCCCCACAAAAAAAGAAGACACACGAATATATATATACAAGAGAATAGAGAGATACACGCAATTTCGAGTTCGTCCTCATATATAATATGTGGGCTCTCTCTACTTCTTTTAAAAACACTTGTTTTCTCTCTCTCTCTCTCTCTCTCTCTCTCTCTCTCTCATCAGTTTTGGTCGGATTCATTTCATCTCTTACTCTCTCTCTCCTACTGTTTTTTTTTGTTTTGTCTCTAGTAGCTACATATATCCAATTCTAAAGAAACAATGCTAGACTTATGATAAAAGATTATATGAACTATCATCTAATATAGAATAATTAGTGGTCATTATTATTTCAATTTGGGTTTTGTGAATGTAGAATAGTCGTATTTGTCTCAAAACATAGCTGTATAATAATACACACATGCATTTTTTTTGTGGTCAAACTTAGGCATGAGGTATATTTTTGGAATAAATGCAAAAAAAAAAACGCTTAGAAGATTATGACAAGAAAGCAACAAGACTTATTATAGAGACCAATATTAGTCATACTCTCTCTGTACACCTCATTAAACACCCCACCACCACTCGTGTGTCCTCCTTGTCTTTTCAATTTTCTTGTCTTTATTCAATATTTCAAACGACAAAAAAACTTGTTCCTATTTTCACGCTCTTTGTTTGCAAATAACTTCAAAGTCTTTTCTCCAATCCGAAAACCCACAACAAATCGCAATCAATGTAGGCCGTATCGTATGGCCGAACGAAAAACACGCAATATTGACTCAATATGCATTCATAAATTTGCCTGAACTACCCAAGGAAAGAGACTTGTATTTAGTTGAGTTTTGTATCAAGAATGTTCATCTTCTTCCAAAACATGGGCAACATCATTGGACCGAGTAGCGATCATTAGTAGCTTCTATGGATTTAGCCATCTCAATATCACAGTAACACAGCGCGGGTGTCTCCTCAGTGAAATTCAACTCACTACTAGGGATGTTGCGGTTAAAAACCCAGAAAGCGTGGCGTGGTTATGGACTAGATGGTACATGCTGGATCTTAAGTTTTGTTTTGTGAAATCAGGATTGGACCACATTTAGGTCCTAAAACCTCCTTTTCCTTTCTATTTTCTTAGTACGGCGCGGGATTATCAGTGTCTCATCTACCAAATCAGGACCATACTAAATCCTCAAATTCAAGTCTAATTAAGGACCATACTAATTAATGCTGAAATCAACCAAGAGACAGGATACACTCCGACTCTCAATCGGGAAACGATAAGATTTTGAAAGAAATGTATTTGTCATCAATGCGAGATAAAGGCTTAATAATCACAACCTACAAACTGTTTACGGTAGCATCTCTCATTGGTATATATAATCTACTGATACAAGATATTTACCTTTTCTTGAAGAGTCTTACACGGACTTTTCTTGTTCGAGTTTTGCAACTGCGGCCTTCTGCTCATCTTCCGAAAGAGACATGAACATGAAAACAGATTTATCCCCGATATCATCCTTCAAAAACCAAACCAGATTCAAGATTATTAATATTTTAGCATTTTGATACTTGCATACTTAGCTAGAACTACTTTGAAACTCGTATATTCTAATCTTCAACGAGCGACAAGTGTACCTTTATAGGCTGAGTGAATTTTCTTCCAGCAAATACTACAAAGAGAGTCATCCACGTTCCTAGCAACACAAGTTTTGCCTCATCATTCATCAAACCACTCTGCAATTCAATTCAACCTATCTCAGGAGTGTTGGTCTAACATAGCCAAAACAATATATCTTAATAAAACAAGCTCTACATTACCAAATGACCGAGAAGAACCGAGGGTATGATGAATGTAAGAAGTCCCGCTTCTAGTTTTCCATAACAGAGACCTGCAGACAAAAACGCAAACCAAAAACATCGGTATAACTAAATATATATGAAGCTTACTAGTTAATACACTAGCAAAACACACATGTTCTTCTCTACCTTCTTTGAAAACGAGGCCAGTGAGTGCGGCGAAAAGAGGACCAACAAACCAAACACAACCCGGATTATCAACTACGTAATGAACCAAGTTAACACCAGCTGGTCTAGCAAGTGCCGCGTAAGCAGCCAACGAGCCAACAACGCCGAGAGCCCACAAAGCCTGAAGAGTCCTCTTGATCTCAGTTACATATATATGAATCAGAAACAGCGATAGCCCCAAGCCACCAGCACCAACCAAGTATAACAAATCATGGTTCTGCTTGATAATATCACTCAAAAACGAGTTCTCTGGTAAAAAAGCAGCGGAAGAAGCAGCAACAAACGATGTAGCTGCAGTAACTAACCCTGACCTATACAGAACAACCTAAAACAACAATCCATAGCAAACAAACTTAGCTAGCAATACAAATGAAGAATAAGTTTTTATTTGAAAATACCATTAAAATGTTTTTTATAGTAAAAATACCATTAAAAAGTGGTAGTTTACAAAAAACCAAAAATACAAAAAACGAGTTTAAACACAAAAAAAACCAATATAACTTTTTTCATTTGTATATATAGTGTTTAGGGTATAGTTATGAAGTGTAGGGTATTGTTTTGAAAGTTTTAAACTAATTTAACATTTGTGGTATTTTTGAGGACTTTTTTATAGTATTTGTAAAACTTTCGACAATTTGTGCTATTTTTGTAAGAAAAACTTTATTTAATGCTATTCATGAGAATTTCCCATGAATGAATCGCATGTATACAACAATCAATGAGATCTAACCACATCCTGATCTAAAATCACCATTAAATATCTTAAATCTGATAAACCTAAGTCCAAGTAAGGAACGAGATTAGTGCCTATAAATTAAGTAAGAAGAAGAAGAAGAGGAAACACCTCTTTGACATCGGATTGTTCGATTCTCCAGGGACCGTAAACGCCGTTATAAACGTTTCCGTCGACGGATCCTCCTCGAGAGCTGCTCTCGCTCGCGGCTATGAAACTAACCTTCGCCTTTCTCCGAAATCGAAATCTCTTCGACGACGACGACGACGCAGATTTGTTGAGATTTGACGGCGGCGAGAATAGCGTCGTTGATAGTAAACGCGAGGCCATAGTCGCGTATTGGTGAAAATCGCAGGAGCTTATTACTAGTTCGCGGATTAGTTAACACAGGGAGCGTAAAAACGCTGCCGTTTTGGTTAGAGACGTGGTGGTGGTAGGGAAAAAATAATTTTTTGTGGTTATTAATAAAAGTTTCATCTCCATGGACAGAATTTGATACAAACCAAACAAAACTATCTTTTAAGTTATGAATAACATATTTGATGTTATTTAGATTTTAAAGCAATCAAACACTAATTATTTAGGGTCAAAAGCTATTATACCCCTTAACCAAAAATTATAATCTTGTTAAAAGACCATATCAAAATTTAACACACTACCATATGTGTCAATGAAGAGAAGAAATTTACCTTCTTTGACCACGGAGAAGTAGTCTTGTTATTCATACAAAATTTTTTCTAGGGTTTCTAAAACGAAATCCAAATAAGGAAAGTGAAAAAAACAACATGTAGTCTTTAAAACATAATGAAACAACATGTAGTTCGGATCCAAATAGCAAGGAGTGTCTCTCCTTAACACTTAGCCAAATAACAACACAAAGTAGCTTCAATGATAGTGAGTTATCAAGCCTCGTTAAAACCTTAGTGATAGGAAAACCCAAGTTGGGATAAAACCTTATCGACTAAGGAAAAAAAGTACAAGATAACCACTTAGCTGTTTAATGGTTGTTACCTGGTTCTTCTTCCATGAACATTGCTTGCATTTCTTTGGCTTAGCTCCTTCGCTCGTGTTGGTGATGTCTCGGGATTCTCCTCGGCGCTTGGTGCCTGTTTGGTGCCTCTTCATCGGATGATGGCTAGCCGTGATCAACTACAGTCCTCTTGGAGAGAATGTCGATAATGCGATCAACGGTAACACCTTCTTCTAGGCCAAACAGAGTGCCATAATATGGGACTTCTTTGCCAGCCGTATCCTTCCTCTTCTTCTTAGGAACAGCTGGGATTTTACCGCACGGAAGGCCAGTGACTATCTTAAACTCTCTCAATGAAAATCTGACCGGCGTCCCACCGTAAATAAACCAAAGCTCGTGTTTCTTTTCAACACTCAACATGCGAGCTAAGAGGAATAACGCAAAGCTGGTAGACCATGCAGGTTTGTTGTATATCTCTAGGAGCATTGCAAGTGGAGAATTTTTTATATAGTCCCTTTCAAAAGGGTCAAGAGAGTCCATTATCAACCGCAACCTTTCGTACTTGTTATAGACATTAATCCTATCACCAAGCAATTCTTCACCAAATGCTATAATCCTATTAGGAAGTTCTGGATCAGCCATCTGCAAAATCCAAAATACAGGTTGAATATACATCGGATAACAGCACACTTAGCAGATAATCAAAATGGTAAGTTGTAATGGAGTTATCAGATAACCATGATAAGAGATGAACATATACAAATTCTTGCTAACTCCAATATTTTGATTTAGCACGATATGTACTACTCCTTGACTACCACCATATACATAAAAGATTTGAAATTAATGATAAAATACACAGGAAACTATCAAATCATAGTCCCCAAAGACCACGAAAATCAACTACACACATAACCAAAAAAAACCCCAAATTTCGACTTAGGGTTCATCCGAAAACAGAGCATCAATAATCACACAAATCTTGTCAATGCGTGCACAATGAATAGTGAATCAAAACGGAACGCAACTAGAAAGCCCATAAATATACAACTTTACAATTTTATCTCGGCGAACATACCTTTTATAAATGGTTATCGTCTGCTCGTCGTCTTCGTCTTCAGTTTAAAACAAAAACAAGCTGCTTTAATTTTTCTGGGCTTGGTGATGAGAACAAATATTGCAGAGAATAAAGAGGAGTAGAAGAAATGGAATCTCCGACGAAACCGAGATTCCGAAGAAAAAATCGAGAAGAAAACAGAAAGATTAGGTTTTATTCTCCGGTAGTTACACTATATCCGGCTTCGGATGAGAGAGAAAATAAAGATACACACGCGCCGGATATTTCTCTGAGCAGTTGTGTCAGTTTTGTGTCAGATTTTTTGATTTTTAAATTAAAAAAAAAAAACGTTACGATAGGGGCAAATCGGACTTTTTGATGATGAATAGTGCACGAAATAGTAACATCTTTTTCGGACCTAATTTCGACTTCTTCTGAGTCCATATCTTATAATTATCCATAAATGAATTTGTATAAGAGGAATTCACAAAACTACACCATTTCAACTCCTCCTTCACAAAACTACACCTAATTTATTTTTTCACATATTTACACCCTTTCAAAATTTTAAAAGCTTGATTTAGCCTTTTAAAAATTACCAAAATTAAAATCTTTTCATTTAGGTTCGCTAATTAGTGTCTAGAGTATAATATTAAGGGGTATGATTGTGTGGGTAGGATTTATTTGGATTTAATTTTGAGTGTTTATGTGTAGTTTTGTGAAGTATTTTTGAAATGGTGTAGTTTTGTGAAATGTAATTCAAAAGGTGTAGTTTTGTAATTCCCCTTATAACAAAACTACACCATTTGAATTACGTTTCACAAACTACACCATTTAAAAATTTCTTCACTACACCTTAACACTAAATATTAAACCCTAATTAAGCCTACCCACACAATCCTACCCCATTTTCATTAAACCCTAAACACTAATTAGCAAACCCAAATAATTTTTTTTAATTTTGGTAAATTTTGAAAGGGTAAATCAACCTTTTAAAATTTTAAAAGGGTGTAAATATGAGAAAAAATTGAATTATATAGAGTTTTGTAAAGGAAGGGATAAAATGGTGTAGTTTTGTGAATTCCTTTTTTTTCTTTTCATCATTGCCTAGTGTCTAAGTAGTTCTCTCCCAACTGAGAGCGACGAAGTTCGAACCTCGGGTTATGCGATTAGATGCAGAACTGACTACCATTGGACCACTTGCGCATCCGCGAATTCCTCTTTTTATAAATTGATAATTATAGTTTTATGCATATAATATATGTGTATGACAACTTAGTAAAATATGATTATTATAATTGTTTGTTTTTTAAGATTACTTACATACTAAAAAATATATACAAATTTTCATAACGTTTTAATTCTAAGTAGTATCTCAAAAAATTGTTTTACATAAAATAAGTGTTTACTAGTGTTAAATGATATAAATTTTTTATGGATTTATGAAACCCAAACAATATTTTTCCGTAGGATTTAAATTGTGTTTTAAAATTTTAAATATACTTACGAAACTTGTAAGACAACCACTTTTATAACATCCCAATTTTAATAAATTGTTACCTTTTTGTAAAAGTATCTCTATAAATCAAAAGTATCTCTATAAATTTATAAATTTTCGTAGTCTCAAAATTATTAAATTCATACAAGTTTTAAAGTATATCACTTTATTAAATTCAAAATGATTTAAAAAATAACAAAAATGTGGAAACGATATTTTTTGAATTTTTCACAGAAGATTTTTATTACAACATAAGAAAATATTTTTAAAGACCGTTAAAAACTAACTATATTTCGAAACTATGAGAATATCAGATAAAACGTCTTTCGATATAGCTTTCCATATACTAATCTTCTCATCCATGTGTTTTTGAAATATGTTTAACCAAGAAAACACAGACACATATATGCACAAAGTGGTTGATGTTGATATGAACATGAGGAAGAATCGGTAATTTCTCTGCCAAAAGAATCAAGAAACAATGTTTTAACATCTTTGAACCTCGAGAAACTTAGAGAGGTAAAGTCATTAAGTTAACTTACCACTCCAATGCATTAAGTGGACAATGATGATCAAATCTCTGTACACAGTTGTTACATATAGAGCAATGAGAAGCTCGAGGTGGACGGTAAAGCAAACAAGTATCACAAAACTTCACTTTTACGGTATGTCCATTAACCGTTACATCTATGACTCGTGGTAGCCTTATGTTCGGTGTTCTACCGCTGACCCATTCCATAGACGGTTTGGTTGAATCAGGTGCATCGTCTGTTTCGGGAGGCCTTAAACTTCTCGGCACGATCCGGACTTATATCTTATAAAATATAAGGTTTATAAGATATAAAACGTGTAATAAAGATATAAAATATGTAATAAGGATTAGTTAAATCTTCGTAGTCCCAACATTATTAATTTATAAAGTTTTACTGTATATATTTTTTGTAAATATGCATATGAATACAATAATAGTTATTCATTAATTTTTTAGTTTATGTATATACATATATGTATGAATTTATATAATGTATATCTCCTTCAAAGAATTAAAAACAAATTTATAATTAAATATCGAATAGTAAGAAAGGATAGTACTTAATAATTACATAGTTGGTTTTAAGTTAGTACTAACATATGTTTTTTCAAAATAATTTATGTCAAATGACTTACAATTTATGGTGCTTTACAATTTATAAATTAAAAATTATGACTAATTCTTAAACCAATGAGCTCAATAACCATAACATGGATCGTTTCTTGGAGCATCATTACCAACTTGGAATATTGTTTTTGTACCATATATGTACAAATAAGATATTTCTATAAACCTCATGTACTCTTATTTATGTTTAATAAAATCGATTACATAATAATGGTTAATTCAGCTTATGTGGCTCTTTTGGTTTCATTTTTGGGTCATTATTAAAACTCTAAAACACATTCTCAAGAAGAGAAAAGATTTATGGTGCTTTACATTTTCAATTTATAAGGGTATTTTTATAATCAAAACGGAGAAGTAGTCTTGTTATAATGAATAAATCAAAACTTCTCATAAGAAGAAGAAGTAGAAGAAGAAGAAGAAGTGCTAGAGGTTTTGATTTGAAATCAAAGATGATTTATTCATTACATAGCATGAAAATTTATGTAATTTTGATGATGATGATGATGATGATGCAGGACAAAGAGTCATTAGAACCACCATTGGAGTTATCTTAAGGAGGAAAGTTATTGGGCGTTAAGAAGAACCGACCTAAGCTAAAATTGACAAGACCCAAGGAGCCAGCTTATGACTTCCCAACGTGCTCGTTCTTTGAGAGTGAAGAGCAGTGCAGAGATTGAGGAAGATATCTTAGCAAATATTCCCAAGTTTAAAGCACGGCCTCTTAATAAGAAGGTAATGCATTTTGATTCACTATGGTATATATGTACTTCTGAAAGAGACGACACATACAACAAATACAAAATCGGTTCTTTTGTTTGATGCAGATTTTGGCAGCTCCAGATTTGCCTGCGCCACAAAGAACAACACCACATCTCCCAGTATAATTTAAGAAATTCCTTAAAATACCATGAAATTTTTGGACAAACAAAACATTACCGATACCTTTAATTTTTTTTTATCTCACGTATCTTTAAGAATTTTTTTTTGAATAAAATACATAAACAGAAAAATCCAATTTTCCCATTTCAAATATTTTTAAAAAATAGTTGTGATTTGTTATATAGTGTTTAGAGTATATTATGGTATTTACTGAAAAATGTAGGATTTAGTTTTGTGGATTTAAAATTCACTTTTGAAGGTTTTAAGATAATTTAAAATTTATGGTATTTAACTTCGAAAAACTTTTTAATGTAGCAAAAGAAAAAAAATAATTAGGATGCTATTTTTGTCCTACAAAACTTATTTTCATGGTATTTTTGGGAATTGCCACAAAAAATTTCGACACAGATATAGAATAATTGATCGGTTTATAGACTATTACTTTTCTCCAACTTCTCTTGTAATATAATGAAGTCCTAGCAGAGAGACATGGCATAATACACATTGAGAGTAGTAAGTAACCTATTGTTAAAATCACATAACATAAGTCATACGAAACCAAAGATGAAAAGCCTTGGTTTATACAATACACAAGGCAAGCCTTATATCATTTATACTCACTCGCGGACACGGTAAAGACAAGTAGCAAACCAACCGCGGAAACAAGATTCACAGTTTCGGATTTGTATCATTCGATATCTATCTGTTGAGGAGATTCTTCTTCTTGATTCGAGACAATCCCATCTCCCCCATCTTCTGTTATAATACCCGAAGCTTCGACGGTTCGGGTGACCCATTCTTTAAGCGGCTCTTCGTTGAGATCGAGTCTTAGTAGTCCAGCAAACATCCCTCCCATAAATGCAATTGGCTCCTACACAAAGATATATAGTTAGTTTAGCATATAACAAAAACACAACATTACAAGAAGATCATAAGTATGCGCATCGATATTAAGCAATAGAAAGATAAACACATAAAAATTTGGGAAGAGACACAATGTGTAACACTTGTGTTCTTAATATAAGCTTAATTGTAAAACTTAGTTCAATAACACAAACTTCAGTGAAATTAAAACTAAAATTGTATAAAGACAAAATCAGTTTCTATGATTAACTAATCAAAAGCTCTGTTTTCTAATTGAACACAAAAAAAAACAAAAGAGAGTTCTTGTAGGTACCTTGAGAGCATCGGAGAGAATGGGTTCTTGAGGGAGATTGAAACAAGATTGTTTCGATTTCGAAATTAGGGTTCCACGTGTCTGATTTAACTGATTATGAAACTGAGATTCGCTGATTTTGATTCCGGCAGGGAACTGAAAGAGTAATGTTAAGAGATTTCTGGTGAAAGGTAAATAAAAAAAGTATATAAAATTCGGAAGAAATTAAGACAAGAAACCTGATGAAGCTGAGATACGAGGAAGAGAGATGGTCGGGGACAAGTTGTTGTTAGGACAAAACCCATCTCTTTACTCTCTTCTTCTTCTTCTTCTTCTTCTTCTTCTTCTCCTTCTCCTTCTCCTTCGTCTTCGCGTGAGGGATATCGAGATTGAAGCGAGACCACAGCGATTTCTTTAGATTTTTTTTGGATATATATATTATTTTATTTTATTTTATAAAACTAAATTGAGGATTTAGGGGAAAAGGTGTGCGTTTAGCATTTTTTGATGTACCTCAATTAACCAAATTCTCGTCAATAATATAAATGATCTACATTTTCAATAACTTTACCCTTATCATTAGTGGCAGAGTCATAAAATTTAGTAATGGGTGTCAATTTTTTTATAAAAAATGCATAAACTTTACTTAAAAATATATGTGATCACAAATAATGATCTTAAATATACTTTTTATTCTTATTTTTTGAAAATTTTCTATCATTATTCATTTTGCCATATTGTCAATTATCAAATATTCGTTTTTAATCAAAAAACTAAACAATTATTAAAAAAATATCACCATAACGGTTATATCTGCATCTACCCACTAAATATTAAATTCAAATAAAATTTAAACACAAAACCATATCTCCTTAACAATAAGCAGTGTTCAAGAAAGTGTTCTAAGCGTCTGTTTAGCCGGCGCTTAGACGTTTGGCTCTTATAAACCGTCCCGACTTTCTTTTAATCCGTCTAAATTATTACGATTGTAGAAAAAGAACATAATATAATTTTATTATTTATAAATTATTATATTTAATATTTTATATTATAGAATAAAGATATCAATTTTATAAAATAATAATACAAATGTTTTAAAAGATTTTATTATCTATAAACTATGATATTTTGTAAATTCTATTATATGTATATATAATATATTGTATGGTTTTCTAAACGTTTAGACCGCCTACAAAATCGTCTAGACTCCGACTAAGCGTTCTAGGCACTAAGCTCTAGGTCACCGCCCGCTTAGCGCCTAACGCTTTCTTGAACACTGACAATAAGCCATAAACACTAAATACTGCATCAAAATGAAGTTTTTTTAGTGGATAAATATTTAAAAAGGTAATATAAAAATTTATATTTTTTAAAGGCGTAAAAAAAAAATTTAGTTCTAGTTTTGTAAAATAAGATTTAGTTTTGAGAAATTTTCTAGTAAATTAATTAGATTTTTTTTAGTTAAATTTTGTGTTAACACACGTTAATGAGTTTATTTGTATAGTTTTATGTTTTTAATAAAATTGGATGACATATAATTGGATGCAAATTTGATGGGTGTCAAAAATATTAGGGAAATAGAGGTGAATATTAGAAAGTTATGGGTTAATTTGCAAAAATAAAAGAGGAGAGAGAGAGTAAATGAAAATGTATTTTTTTTTACCTCCAACTATTTTCTTCTTTCTCTTTCGAAGTGTGATTTTTTAAGAAATAGAATACGTGTCTAAGTTTATAATAAATAACTATTTTGAGAATAAATAATGATTATAAGATAAGGGTTTATGATGTAGGGTTAAGTGTTTAGGGTTTCTTGACAAAAAAAAGTGTTTAGGGTTTTAGGATAAAGGTAAAAGTATATGGTTTTGTGTATGATTTAGGACGTAGGGTTAAATATTTAGGGTTAAGTGTAAACTTAATGATATATTCGGAAATAGACAATAAATGTGATTTTTTAGATAATATACGTCTATTTTACAGATAATATACGTCTATTTTCAATTGGATAATGGACGTTTGTTTGTTGATTCAATGAATAATTTTCAATAGATGACTATTTTCATTATAGAGAGATAAAAGGTAAAAATGTGATTAAAAAAAAACCTTATCATTTTGGGAAATTTTTACATGTTTTTGTTATTTTTGCAAATTAACCCTCAACTTTCTAATATTCACCAAATTCACCCAAAATATTATTAGAGGGGTGTCAATTTTAAAATAATAATTAAGCTTTAAAATTTATGGATGTCAAAATTGACGCCTCTCGTAACACTCTTCATCCGCCCCTGCTTATAAATATTAAAGTCTAATATCAAAAATCAAGAAAATATCAAAAGTCCATGTGTGTTAGGGTTTCAAATTATTTAGCTTAGTATAAATAGACTTTCTTATGAGATTAAGAAATGTAACCTAGAGATTTGTCTCAAAACAATTCTCCTTCTTTAAACTTATAATTGTTATAATCTAATAAAATTTTGTGTTTTCGGTGAGAACAACATTCTCATCTTTATTATTCTTAAGATTTTATAATAAAGCTTAGCTATTTAGTTTTGTCTTAATTATCTATTTAAATAATATTCTCTCAATAAACAAGTGTTGAATGTTTTTTTCTTCAAAAAAAACAGGTACTGTATAAAACCCGGTTCCGAGACAGGCACGAGTCCGTTACTTCAACGATTTGAAACCCTAATTTTAAACCTATTTTCCTCTACTATTTGAACCTATGATTTTTCATGGTCGAGACATGCACGAGTGGTTACTTAATTTCAACCTCTATTTGAAGGATGTTGGTATTCACCACTAGACTAATTCTACGTTTTTTTTATATTGTTAATTAGACTAATTCTACGTTGATATGAGTTCTCTTTTTATAGAAACATGCAAAACGTAAATAATAGAGATCACAATTTTCAAAATTCCCAAACTAAAAAAGTCTCCATGAAGATAGGCAAAATCATTGAGTCAATGCGTCTCAAATCTCACCCATCACTCTCAAGATTCTAGAAAGATAATCACAATATGTATAATAGTATTAGTTTGTAATTTACAGTAAACCTAATTTATTAATACTATTTAAAATTGTTGGGGGTTGTCAATTTTGTCATCGTCGTAATTTGGAGGCTACATTGCATTACAATTCACTATTATTATTATATAATACTATTTAGCTATAGAAAATAAAAGAGAGATGTTTTTGGGTGACTTTCTTTGACTCCTCTTTTGTCTTTATTTCACACTTTTTTTGTTCATAAAATAAAAAAACGAGTCTGACACAAAAACTCCTATCTATCTATCTATTTATCTTTACTCTTCCCCATATATTTTTATTCATTCAAATATATATCACAAATAGTAACTACGACCACGCTTTTATCTTTTCAAAAATAGTTTTTCTTCAAATATATGACAAAAATTTAGTAACATAATCAAACTATTTTGTACCAAAAAGAAAAATTAGTTGCATAGCTGATGTGTGGTGTTTTTTAACGTTTTAAACATAGGATTTAGCCACACAATAGAGTCTTTTTATGTGACTTTAGTTATTTTACAGGTGATAAAAGGCATAGTGGCATCCCAAGACACTTAGGATGAATTTATGGAGTTTAAGAATGAAAGGACGGAAAAGATGGAGAATTCAGACGAAAAGCTTCAAAAAGACACTCGTTGAAATAGTTCCCACCAATGGATCTTTATGATATTTTACCACTGGAAGGACACGGATGTTAGCTTTGATTTGGCGGTAGTTTGAAGTGATTCCAACGGTTAGATCGCAAGTTATGCCAGTTTTGGTGACGCAAGGTCAATCTGCCAGCAAGAGAAGTTTTAATTTCCTTTTATTTTAGATTTGCAAAATTCTTTCCTATTTTGTAAAGGAAACGCCCCAAACCTATTTAAACCTCTTTTTAACCTCTTTTAGAGGTGTGCTTTGATAATATAAGTTTTTGGAGACTTTTGCATCCCATAGAATTCTTGGAATCTTCGTTTTCAATAACAGAGTTTTTTCTATCCCTTATCTCTTTAATTTGTTTATTTTCTTTAATCTTAATTGCTTTGAATTTCAATATGCTTAGTGAGTAGTTTCCCGTAGACAATTGGGTTAGGGTGAAAGGGGTTGATTGAATCTAGGATTGATGATTGTCTAGAACTTAATTGTTTATAAAACTTTTGTCTTTGGTAACAAGTTTAAAGCCTTAATCGAGTTGGCCATTCGATTATTGAACCTAGGAAACTTTATGAATCGAGAGATTATAAAGATTCCTGACCAATTACCTTAGAACTAAGCCTAGCTTAACCGAGAGAGATCCGTGTTAATAAGCTTAGTGGTTAAAATTGATTTGTTCTTAAAGTTTCTCGACGATTAAACTATCCAAGATATTGTTTTAGTTTAATTGTTGAGAAAAGGATCATTGCCACGAGAGTGGATTGATCTAAAATCGTTTTCAAAACCTTGAAGTTATTTTTGTAAAAGACAATTTGAAATGCGAAAGTTTAATCACCTTTAAAATACCTTAACCTAATTGTTTAGCTTTTTATTTAAATCTTTAAAACTCTTAATTTTCGTTTTTCGTTTATTGATTACGGTTACAAAATATTCAACAAACAACTCTTTAATTTTCGTTTTTGCTTAGACTAAGTGTAGTTTCTCATAAGTTCTAATATATTGATTGCTCCTGATTCGGATTGACACCTTATATACTACAATAAGGCATTCGACTTAACGAGGGTAAAATCTCGTTTATCAAATTGGCGCCGTTGCCGATTCAGGAACTCGATTAAATATTAGAGTTTTGGAATTACTTGGGACTAAGTTTTAGTTTCTTGTTACTAATCCCTTCTGCTTCACCGGACTAGTACCTGAATCCGTCAAGCTAATGACGTTAAACGAGCGCTTAATGGGAGGCAACCCATTGATACGTGTACCACCTACTTATTCCACATGCTTTTGTTTTTGATTTTTCAGCTTTACCATCCTTCTTTAGACATGACATACACACCGGGACGGTGTGAAGTAAGTCTGGGGGAGGGTGTTCATTCGTTTCTAATCTCGTTTGTTCGTCTTTGTTTCTATTTTTTTTTATTTTTTCTCTTATTCTAGATTTTTCTTTTAGTCCTAGTCGAGTCGTTTTTCGAGTCAAAACTTGTTTTCAAAACTAAGTATGATGCATTATGATCTTTTTCTTGACTAACCAACTAACTTTAAAGACCATTTGACAACAGAGCTAAGGACCGCGAGATTTCAGAAACCCCATGACATATCACCGCTCCACAGAAAGTCCCTTTTACTCGCATAATCTTTCGCTAATCGATTTTGACTTCACCCTAATAGAACTTTTAATCTTGAATAATTTCCTCACTTTGGGTTTTGAGATGCATTGGATACGGTTTTGCTTTCGTGTCCTATAAGACATCTATGTGTAGTATGGTTCCCTCTCTCTTCCCTTCTAAAAAAAAACAAAGTTACATTATTTGAAAAAAGTCGTGAATATTGGTTGAAAATATGCGATTTCAAAAGTAGAACGTAAACTCGTGTTCTTTTGAAATTCGTGGAAACTAAAACCATGAAGCGACTGCCCTTCTAAGAAAAAAAAAAAACAAAGGGGAAAACCAAGGTCGAATTAAAAAAATACAAATGACACCCTAGAGAAAGTTAGGGAGACATTCGACCTTGAGGAAGCGAGAAAGAGAGAGGAAAGGAACCGAAGAGGATGTTCTTAGTGTTTAGGAAACCCAAAAGGTAAGACTTATGTCTAGTGATCGATTTTTCCTTAGTGACACCGCACTTTTATTTGTTTTAAGAGATTAAGAAGTCAATTGAGGTGAAACCGTAGTTTTTCGAGAATTAGTGGATTTAGTACCGTGAGGGTGATTTCGTGGTGGTAGTATGGTCTTAAGGTTCGAGCTAGTGTTTGTCTTATGTGGTTCGTGGGTTACTTTAGAAAGGATAGGATTAAGTGATGATGCAAATATTTAGAGTTTTTCAAAACCTCTTCTTCTCACTTAGTGTATTGTTTTGTTCGAGGACAAACAAAAGGCTAAGTCTGGGGGAGTTGATGTGTGGCGTTTTTTAACGTTTTAAACATAGGATTTAGCCACACAATAGAGTCTTTTTATGTGACTTTAGTTATTTTACAGGTGATAAAAGGCATAGTGGCATCCCAAGACACTTAGGATGAATTTATGGAGTTTAAGAATGAAAGGACGGAAAAGATGGAGAATTCAGACGAAAAGCTTCAAAAAGACACTCGTTGAAATAGTTCCCACCAATGGATCTTTATGATATTTTACCACTGGAAGGACACGGATGTTAGCTTTGATTTGGCGGTAGTTTGAAGTGATTCCAACGGTTAGATCGCAAGTTATGCCAGTTTGGTGACGCAAGGTCAATCTGCCAGCAGAAGTTTTAATTTCCTTTTATTTTAGATTTGCAAAATTCTTTCCTATTTTGTAAAGGAAACGCCCCAAACCTATTTAAACCTCTTTTTAACCTCTTTTAGAGGTGTGCTTTGATAATATAAGTTTTTGGAGACTTTTGCATCCCATAGAATTCTTGGAATCTTCGTTTTCAATAACGAGTTTTTTCTATCCCTTATCTCTTTAATTTGTTTATTTTCTTTAATCTTAATTGCTTTGAATTTCAATACGCTAATGAGTAGCTTTGTAGACAATTGGGTTAGGGTGAAAGGGGTTGATTGAATCTAGGATTGATGATTGTCTAGAACTTAATTGTTTATAAAACTTTTGTCTTTGGTAACAAGTTTAAAGCCTTAATCGAGTTGGCCATTCGATTATCAACCTAGGAAACTTTATGAATCGAGAGATTATAAAGATTCCCGACCAATTACCTTAACTAAGCCTAGCTTAACCGAGAGATCCGTGTTAATAAGCTTAGTGGTTAAAATTGATTTGTTCTTAAAGTTTCTCGACGATTAAACTATCCAAGATATTGTTTTAGTTTAATTGTTGAGAAAAGGATCATTGCCACGAGAGTGGATTGATCTAAAATCGTTTTCAAAACCTTGAAGTTATTTTTGTAAAAGACAATTTGAAATCTGAAAGTTTAATCACCTTTAAAATACCTTAACCTAATTGTTTAGCTTTTTATTTAAATCTTTAAAACTCTTAATTTTCGTTTTTTCGTTTATTGATTACACTGCTACAAAATATTCAACAAACAACTCTTTAATTTGCTTGGTAAGTGTAAGTTTCTCATGTTTCTATATTGATCGCTCCCCGATCTTGACACCTTATATACGACACCTTATATACTACAATAAGGCATTCGACTTAACGAGGGTAAAATCTCGTTTATCAATAGCATGTATATAAGAGAAGACAGATTGTGTAATATTTTGATTCCTTTTCAGTTAATATATTTGCTAAAAACAAAAAATTCATAACCATATAAATCAAGTTGCCAAAATAGAAAGAAAACTAAAAAATAATGTATAAAAACTAAAAAGCTTTTATTTTGTTGTCTGACAAAACAGAAAATCAGAAAGTGTATCCATTGGATATTCAAACTTGGGTTATTTTTTTTTTTTTCATAAAAATCGCCTTATATTAAGATAGAAAAAGGAGATCCTCCTCTAAGGAGAACCATTCCGGAACTACCGAACATACATGGGAAAAGAGAAGGTCTCGTGTTTCTTGCATTAGCAAAGACAATTAAGACACGGATATTTAAAGTAAATTTAAATGCGATATTGAAAAACTAGCTAAATCCTTTTTGAGGATTACAAAGTCTAATAGTTCAGAAGCATAAGAAGGCCAATCTACATGATTATTGGATAATAAAATTAAGTCCAAACAATCCGTCTGAAAATGTATCTCGCTGAAACCTAAGTCGGTCATGCATTCCATAGCCCATAATAGAGCTTCCAATTCGGCGTGAAGCGGTGATAAATATTTTCAAACTTGGGTTATTTGAATGTTGTTTTATTCAACATTATTCGAATAATACGAAAGCAACTTTTTTGGCAAAACCAAAGCAACTTATAATTTCATGCAAAATAATTTTAAAAAAACTATTTGCCGTTCAATGATAAAACAGTAAATACAAACAGTTTGCTTAATAAATAATTGCAATTTGGTGTTTTTAGTCACAGAAAATAATTCGAAATATAACAATATCTACAAAAAATCCAACATTTTTGGAAACAAACAATAACTTCAATTTTTTTTTTTTTTAAATCCTCAATTCCTTTTCATATAATTTCAACAATTAATATATCTACTAATTAATTTCTTTAACCTAATTAACTCAAAACAGATTTATTAGTTTTAGACTTTAATTTACGTTTAGCGCAAGAATCAATCTGCGAAGAAGAGGAAGACTCTTTACAAGATCTCTTCTTCATCACAGTAAACTTCTTCTTCCTCTTCTCCTTCTCCTTCTCCTTCTTCTTCTTCTTCTCCTTCATGGCTTTCGTCTCCGTTATAGTCTCTAGCTTCGGCTTCCACTTACGCAAACCCACTAATTGTACATAATCTTTCTTCAATTTCACTGTCGTACAAACTCTCCCTTCTTCTTCTTCTTCTTCATCATCGTCTTCTTCTTCCTCTGTTTTCTCGATTTCTCTGTTATTTCTCCCTTCCATAATCAATTCCGACAAGAAATCTTCAGACACACGAATCCTTAACCTCTCTCCTGTTCCTCCCTTTTGTATCAAAAAAGGCTGATGATTATTATTATTACTATTATGTTGATTTGTCCGTACATGTTTCTTCTTGACCAAAACTGCGCCGTTTTGATTAGGAGGTTTCAAGGAGGCGATAGAGAGGAAAGAGAGATCGTTGAGGAAGAAATCAGAAGGGAGGAGAAAGTAATTGAGACCAAGCTTAAGCGTTTCGGATTCAGACAAGCTTTGTGTCTTTTGTCCGATGTAGAGAGCGTCGGATCTGCAGATTTTGTGTTTTGGGAAGTCTTTTGTGAGATCTGAGACGACGACGGGACGGTCGTAGATTTGGGAGGAGCCGTCGGATCTGACGAGCTTGATGGTCCGTCGTTGTTGGTCTGGTCTTGGGTGGAGACAGAGCCAGCCTGATGGAGATTTTTTGTGTAGCTTCATTAGTATACCCGCGAGCTTCGCGATATTATCGTGTCCCATTTTTGTTAAGAAACTGTTTTTGAGAAAAAGAGAGAGAGAGAGAGAGAGAGATTGTGTGTTTTGTGGTTTTGGTGTGAACTAAGTTTTGGTTTTGTATATATATACACTATTAGTAAGAATGTAATGTGTTTTTTTATGTATATATATTTTTTTCGTTTTGGTTTGTAAATATATTATGTTTTGTATGTGGAGAATAATAATGTTTTTGGTTTTGAGTTGTTTTTGTAGTAAGTTTTTGTTGTCTGACTAATATTTTGCTTTTTCAACTTTGTTATTTTTAGAATATTTTTTTGCTTTAACGTTATTTTTTAATCTTTTTGGCTATTTTCAATTTTTTTTCAACACTTTAAAAAGTAAAAAACATTCTTTACTTCGAAAATCTTCTTAATTACAAAAAATAATAAATAATTATGAATATAAGTGCGTTGAAAAAAGAATTTATGTAAAAGTATTGTACATGCGCCTGGATTATAAAGTATATAAATGATTATTCATATATTATTATGTCATGGGTTTGGTCCAAGTTGTAGTGTTAAATGTGATTAAGAAGCGATTAGTTTAATGATTATATGTTGAACGTGCGAGAGGGCATTATGAAATACTATATGATAAAAATATATAAAAATGAATTTTGAGAGAGAAAGAAGACTTAGACCGGTGGAGAAAGCAAGCATAGAGTGTTCTTTCTAGACATTTCAACTTTGGTTTTAAGGTAATTCAACTTTAGTGGATTATGACATTTATGTTATGTCTTCTTAAGTATTTAATTAATAGCCACACATTTCTGAAAACTCTATAATAATCATTTAACTTTCTTTTAAACCGGGTTTGGACTCAAATGCTTACTTAGTTGGGCAATGGTCATCGATGGCTTATGAGATATTAATTTCCTATATGTATGTATATATATATATATAAACTATAGTAAAACCTTATAAATTAATACATATATATATATATTTAGTTATTTTTATATTTTAACTTAGTTTATCAATATAACTAAATTTACATTTAGAAATTAACTACATCCCTGACAAATACACATGTATTTTGTGCGGATCGTGCTAGAAACTTTGTACAACAAAAATAATTCATAATAACACAACATTTTATTAACACTTTAATCAAATCAAGTTGTGGTGGTCTAGTATTTGTTGTTTAAAGAAAGATTTTTCTTAATTAAGGTGTTGAAATATTTTGTGTTATTATGAACTATTTTTGTTGTACAAGTAAAATTTGTGGACAAGAATCTAATATACCCTTTGATCGAAAGTCAAATTCTCTCCTGAAAGTATGGATCAAACATCCATAAAGCAAAAACTTTTCTCTATTTTAAAGACTGAAATTTTTACTCTGTTTTATAACATAAAAACGGCTACATCAAGTTTTACCTCTTACAAACATTATATAGTAGGGATAAGATAAGTAGAAAGCCCTAATCTTCTTCAAGGATAGCAAAGCTATTGGTTAGCTTTAATGGAGTTGTGGTCCTTGTCCTTTCTCTGCAAGTCGTCGTACTATTTCTCATGTTGCAGAGTGCTTTTGGTGAGTACAAAACTACATCGTTCTCAATATGAGAAATCATATGGGCCTCTCTCTTTATGTCTCGGCCCATATTCTATTTCCCGCCGAGAGCCTTCGATATAAGACACTTACGTCTCGATACACTCGTCTCGACTTGCGGTTTTGATGATGTAATGTTAATACACCCCCTCAAACTTGACGTTGGAGGCATGATAACGCCAAGTTTGAACCTCAGATCGCAATATGCTTCATGAGGTAAAGACTTTGTAAATATATCAGCTAACTGAAGAGCTGATGGTATATGTTTCACCACTAACGCTTGCATCGCCACTTTCTCTCTAACAAAGTGATAATCCACTTCAAAATGCTTTGATCTTGCATGAAAACCCGGATTAGCACTCAGATATATCGCTGATAAGTTGTCACAATATAACTCTGGTATATTTGGTTGAGGAACACCAATCCGACGCAGTAAAGCAGTGATCCATGTTATTTCTGTTGAAGCAAAGGACAAAGTCTTGTATTCAGACTCTGTAGAAGATCTTGATACAGTAGGTTGTCTCTTTGCTGACCATGAGATGATGTTAGAGCCAAGGAATGTGCAAGAATCCACCAGTTGATCTCCTTGTTTCTTGACAACCTGCCCAATCTGCATCACTATAGCATCTCAATGTTGAATCTGTGTGGCAACTAAGGTCTAATCCCATCTGAAATGTTCCCTTGATGTATCTCAATATCCTCTTTAACAGATTAAAATCTGATACAGTTGGCTGATGCATCTTCTGACACACATAGTTTACTGAGAACTGAATATCAGGTCTAGTTAATGTGAGGTACTGAAGCTTACCCGCAAGACTTCTGAAGTAAGTTGGATATGAAAAGAGTTCATCAATTGATGATAGCTTATTGAGCTGTAAAGGTAATGGAGTCGGCATAGGAGCACAATCTGCCATTCCAGCCTGAACCAACATGTCTTGAGCATACTTCTCTTGACTCATAAACAAACCATTTTGATGAAAGTGAGCTTGAATTCCAAAAAATATTGCAGCTGGCCTAAGTCCTTCATTTTAAACTGAGTTTTAAGGCTCTGAAGTAACTTCTCAACCAGTGATGTATTGTTCCCAGTGAGCAGCATATCATCCACATATAGTAACAGAAACATAACATCTTTGTCCTTCTGGTACATGAACAATGATGGATCTTCCAAGGTACATATAAAACCAAACCTGAGCAGGAAAGAGCTAAACTTGTCAAACCAAGTTCTAGGAGCCTGCTTCAGACCATAGATTGCCTTCTTTAGCTTGCAAACATAATGTGGTCTATGTGGATCTTCAAAACCTGGTGGTTGAATCATATAGACCGTTTCTTTTAAATCCCCATGTAAGAAAGCATTGCTTACATCTAGTTGTTTTATACTCCATTTATTCACAACTGCAACATGAAGTACTGCTCTAATGGTGGCTGTTCTCACAACTGGACTATATGTCTCAATATAGTCTACATCTTCTTCTTGTTCATACCCTTTAGCTACAAGTCTTGACTTTAATCTGTTTAAAGATCCATCTGAGTTTAACTTTGTAGTAAATATCCATCTGCAACCCAGTAACTTGTCAGCCATTTCAGGTGGAACTAAGTCCCAAGAGTCAGTTTCTATAAAACCACCATACTCTTCTCCCATAGACTTTGTCCATCGTGGATCCTTTAACGCCATTTTAACTGATTTAGGCTCTGGATAATTAGACTTTACTGTGAAAAAAACATATTTAGGATTTGGTTTTATGATTCCTGCCTTTCCTCTTGTGGTCATAGGATGAGATACGACCTGTGATTGCATTTCTTCTTGTGGAACTTCACCTTGATCCGCATCAAATTCGCCGTGTTCGTATCGGGTTCTCGCTCCATGATGATCTTGTGGTAAATCAGTAATAACTGGTTCTGCATCAGGAACTGTATTAATGATTACTCTAGGTGGAGAATCCAAGTCTTCTCTTTGAGCTTGAGTCAGACTTTCTTCTAGTATCGAACTCCTAGATTCCTTCGTGATATAACCCATTCGCCAAGCATCAATCAGTGTAGATTTGTTCTTGTTGAATGAGAGATATTTATCCATGTAAGGAAATTTCTTCTCATCAAACAGAACATGTCTACTAATGTAGACTCTTCCAGTAGGTGGATAATAGCATCTATACCCCTTATACTTCTCATTGTATCCGATAAACACACACATAAGTGACTTAGGATCAAATTTACTTTGTGCATACGGTCTTAAGTACGGATAACAAGCACATCCAAATACTCTCAAAGATGTATAGATAGGAGGCTTGTCAAATAACTTCTCATAGGGACTCATCTTGTCTTCTAACACAGATGATGGTAGCAGATTTCCAAGAAAATTTGCGTGAAAAATGCTTCCACCCACAAATTATGTGGTATTTTACTCTGAAACATCATTGATAAACCCAACTCAGTGATGTGTCTATGCTTCCTTTCGGCCATACCATTCTGCTGAGGTGTGTGAGGACATGACACTAGTTGTTTTATCCCACAATCTGCCAAATGAGTTACAAACTGATTGCTAATAAACTCTCCTCCACCATCGGCTTTGAAATATACTGATTTTCCGTTGTAATCGATTCTCAACCATCTTTTGAAACAACAAAAATACCGAATAGAAATCGATTTGAGTTTTAAAGGATAAAACCACGTAAATCTTGAGAAATTGTCGATAAATATGACATAGTACTTGAAACCTTGAGTTGACATAACCGGGAGAAGGACCCCACAAATCACAATGGATCCTCTCTAAAGGTCTAGTAGCAACAAAATCGAACGAGAAAAAGATAGTCTTGAAATCTTTCCTAGCGACAAGCTTCACAGAGATGAGAACTTGTCTTCTTAGCCACAATGGCTTTATTTGTTGTTAGATGCTTCGTAACTTCGAATGAGGATGTCCCAACCTCGATGCCATATCTCATCTTCTCAGCTTGTTGTCTTGATGAGTAGTACACCAGAAATTGAGCATTATCCAACACATATAAATCATTGAGTCTGCGTCCTTGTGTAAGGAGTTGTTGAGTCTTCTTATCATTAATACACACAGAGTGAGAATCAAAGGTAATAGAGCATGGATAATCTGATGTAAGTTTTGACACAGATAACAATGATTTTGTAATACCTGGACAAACTAAAACATCATTCAATGGTATATTACCTGATGCAGTTTGAATATGAGTTGATCCCACATGAGTTATAGGAAGAAAATCTCCATTCCCTACTATCACAGTGTCATTACCAAGATATGGCTGATTAGAAGTTAACTGAGTAGTAGCATTAGTGATGTGAGATGTTGCACCGAATCGCATACCACTCTTGTCGGATAAATGACTTGCATTATGAACCCTCTCAACATTCATTGCGTTATGTGCTTCTTCTGGAATCTCAAAGTTCTCATCATATCGGTTGTAACACTTCGAATGCGGGGTGACCGTATCTCCCACAAATCTGACAAGTAGGCCTTGTATCACCCCCCGATGCTCTTCCCGACGTAAACTGTTGATAAAAACCTCTTCCTCTTGTCGAATAACCAAACCTTCCTCTAAAATCACCTCAAGGAACACCTCTGAACTGACCTCTTCCTATGTTATTATTATAACCTCCTCTGTTATTATACCCATCTCGTTTTGAATCAACCTCCATAGCTCTGATACCATGAAAGTATGGATCAAACATCCATAAAGCAAGAACTTTTCTCTATTTTAAAGACTGAAACTTTTACTCTGTTTTATAACATAAAAACGGCTACATCAAGTTTTACCTCTTACAAACATTATATAGTAGGGATAAGATAAGTAGAAAGCCCTAATCTTCTTCAAGGATAGCAAAGCTATTGGTTAGCTTTAATGGAGTTGTGGTCCTTGTCCTTTCTCTGCAAGTCGTCGTACTATTTCTCATGTTGCAGAGTGCTTTTGGTGAGTACAAAACTACATCGTTCTCAATATGAGAAATCATATGGGCCTTTCTCTTTATGTCTTTCGGCCCATATTCTATTTCCTGCTGAGCCTTGATATAAGACTTGTTACAGTCTCTGATACACTCTGTCTTGACTTGCGGTTTTGATGATGTAATGTTAATATCTCCTACATTTTTGTAGTGTACATATCTTTTGACTTTCCTTGATCAAAATGGAAAAAAATCTAAAACACTAAAAATATTTTTAAATATAAACCTTAAACTAATCCAAGGGTATTGGATTTGGATTTACGAACTCAAATGATAATATTTTAACTTTTAAACCTATAAAATTCACAAAATATGATTTTATAATCATATTTTGATGATTTTTATAATAACATTTAATTTTTAATTTTTTAATATTTTTATAAAATTCGTTAAATTAAATTAAAAATATTGATGTTTCCAGTTTTTGAAAATATTTTTTTTTACTTAAAACTAAATCAAAACAAAAATAATAGTATGAGAATTTGACTTTCGATCAAAGAGCATAGGAGGGTTTGATCCCAAATTCGTTTAAGTTGCAACTAGCAAGAGAATTAACCACCTCTCGTTTTGGGTCTAAAACTTTGACCACAAATTAGTGTACTTAAACTCTGTTGCCTTACTTTGACTTGCTTTCTAACTTTTTTATTTTTGTTTTGAATTTACCACTCCCGCCTTCTTTTCTTCTCCTTTTTTCTCTATCTATTTTTTGTGTGTTTGCATGCTTTCCTCGTTTTTTCTTTTTATTTAGAATTTTTATGATAAACTTTTGTGAGAATTGTAATAATTTAGCTATAATTTTTATAGACAGGCTTTCGATAGGTTAGTGTATTTTACTATGAATTAGATTAAATTTTGGGATAATCCGCTTTTTCACCATATACATCACATATTTGTATGATTTATTACATATTGACATGATACATTCTATAATTTATGACAATTAATGGCATTTCAGATCAGTTATTTTGGATATTTCTGAAAAAATACTTTAAACAAGATAAGTGTAAGGTTCACCAATTAAATATCAAGATATTGAAAGATATTAGCTATGTTCAACAGTCCAAATGCTAAATCTTAAAAATTTTGTAGGTATATATTAGTCATAGTTTATATGCTAGCAACTTTATTTAAGAAATTCAAACTACGTATATACAAAGTTTGTTGGTGACTGGTGAGCAAACACAAAGATGACAAGGGAAAATGGGTTTGAGTAAGTTTAAATTATTTTAACGACTATTCGCTTAATAATAGTGGGGTTGGTCTATTCATAAGAATGATATATAATACAATTAATTAATGAAGCTTAATCATAAATTCTATCTCCGGCAAAGGAACACTCGGCGGTCAAGGCAAACATTCTTGGCCACTCAATGATTGCCATAAGAATCATGAGTGTCCTAAACTTGCTATGGTAACAAACTAACAATACTATTTCTAAGTTAATTAATCAAGTGAACTAAACCCCCTAAATCATCTAGGCTCTTTTTGTAAGTGCGGAGAACCCCTCAACCACGTGAGAAATAGACATAAAGACACGTATTTCACAAGCATCAAATCCGATGCTCAATAACAAGTGATCGTATAAGTTAACTTACAACAAAGTTAAACTTAGTAGTATTACATAGCACTAAAACTCTTAACCTAACCCTGCCCAATCACCTAGTTATTTATACCCAGCAGCCTGATCGGTTTTACACAACTCTGAAACACTCTTCAGATTGTCACCAAATCATGGATCTGCTATATTACGGTTTCACAATCACTAGATCTACCCATCTATGAACTGAAACCGGAACACTCTCCTCTCTAGCTCTGTTTTTTGGTCGAGCTAGAGATTCACAAGATCTTACATCTTTTGCCCTCAGTGATGACTTGTCAAAGTCGACCATTCATCCCATTAAATAGTAAACTTCCAAAACCCTAGTCGAATCCCCCATCAAATCTAAAGATAAGGATAGTTTCTTATTTTCGAATATCATGTTATGATACAAAACTTATCGCCCAAGTTTACCTTAACAAGATCCTGAAGTAAAAGGGAAATATTTCTTTATTCTCTCGTAAGGGAATATTTATTTTTCTCTTCTTTCACGTCATTAGCACATAAGGAAATCTTCTTTTCCTTTCCTTTTTGTACGCTGGTTTGTGTTTTCATCCAGTTGAACTTCTTTCAGCCTGTTGTCGTCCCCTTAGCACTCTGATGTTCCTCAGCCACCTAATGCATCTTCATTCTCTTGATGATTTTGTGCTTAAAATACATCAACACTTTTCACACACACTACTAAAAACTAATTCTATAGCCAAGAAATAACTATAACATTTTGTGGATATTTAAAAAACCGCGAAAAACACACACACATATATATATATATATATATATATATATATATATATATATATATATAGCCATGAAAAATCGATGAAAAGCCACTAAAAGCAACCAAAACTTAGCAATGAAACTATAGTCATTATGGCTATATGTAATGTTTTCATGGTTTTTTCGTGACTATAAATAAGATTTTGTGGCTCAACGTAATTTTTTTGACAGACTATGGGGTTTGCATTTGTTAATGACTCAAGTATTGAAGGAATAACATCACTTAACAGCAAAATGGGACATTTTAACTTCTTCTCTGTCCATAACTTCAACATCACTAGAGTCACTATAAAAGCTCCGGGCGATAGCCCTAACACCGATGGTATCAAAATGGGTTCCTCAAGCAACATGCGTATTTCGAATACTCACATAGGAACCGAAGATGATTGTATCGCAATCCTTTATGGAACAACTAATCTCGATGTCTCTAACGTTACATGTGGTCCGGGGCATGGGATTAGTGTGGGAAGCTTAGGGAAGAACAAAAATGAACGGTGAGCGAGACGTTGTATTTAACGGCACAAGCGATGGGATTAGGATCAAGACATGGGAATCATCGGCTTCGAAGATCCTTGTTTTCGAAAATATCGAGATGATCGATGTCGGGAAACCGATTAACATCGATCAAAAGTATTGTCCTCATCCGGCTTGTGAAAAGAAGGTAACTTGTTACACAAGAAACCATGGTTCTTTTAGGTTTCTTGACTCGCAAGAAATGTTGAAACAAAGTGTTTTTTTGTTGGTTTTTTTCTCAGGGAGAGTCTCATGTTAAGATAAAGGACTTAAAGTTAAAGAATATATATGGGACTTCTACGACCAAAGTGGCCGTGAATCTACAATGTAGTAAGAGCTTTCCTTGTAAGAATGTTCAGCTAATTAATATTAACCTAAAAACACACAACGGACGACGCGAGGACGGTCCTGCCACGGCGGTTTGCAAGAATGTTGATGGTTCTGCTCGAGGCAAGATGGTTATGTTGGGATAACAAACTAAGTCCCACATTGGAAGTTTAGACGAGTAATGTCTAATATATAAAGATAGTCCAACCCCAATTAATATGAGATTTTTTTGGAAGGAGCCCAATAAAAAAAACGTGAGGGTTCGAGACATGAGCTCAAAGCGGACAATATCATATTAATTAGTAGTTGGACATGGACCTCACGAGTTCTCAACATGTTCTCAACAGTCAACATTGTCTTGATTGATTTGGCTAGAATAAAACATCATTCTACTCTTAATTAAAAAAAATCTTTAATCATGTGCTAACTAACTTATTTTTTTTTTTTTTCAATGCTAACTAACTTATTATGAGACTCTTGAAAATATATTCTAGTGACTCTAGTGACCACGACGGTCAAGGCAAACATTCTTGGCCTTGAATAAATATATTCTGAAGCTATTTTTCTCAAAAATGTATTGTGGAATAAATTGACGTGTTTCCCCATAAACAAACAAAAAGTTCGTTAATTTATGGAGAATCATTGGGCTTGTATTCATTGGGCTTTAATCTATATTGAATATGGGTGTTACATGTATATCATATACTTATGGTGGTGTTGTTATTATCAAACTTACATCACTGACAAATTCACATGTTTTTCTTTATTAGTCACATGTTATGATTATGATACCAACGACCAATGGCTTATTTTTCTTTAAACAGAGTTATTCTAGGCTTTTTTTTTTTTTGGAAATCGATCTTTGGCATATATTTGTTGGAAATCGAGAATTGATTATTTTTGTCTTTGTGAGATTTGGATTTATAAATAACATTAAAGTTCACTATGCAACCATTTTTAATATAATAATTTTGGCCTTGCTCAATGCATTCAAAGATTAAAAATGCATTAGTGTAACACTTTTAACTATCAAATGAGATAAACGAAAGAAGTTATTCATATCTACTTTATTGTAGTCTAATGATTAAAAATACTCTGCAATTTAAAAATTCTCCATGATCGCTGAAATTTATACTATTTATTCTTTAATCTTGAATACAAATGAGAAATTTGAAATTAAAATGCTTTAATCCATAGTAAATTGCATCACTAAAAAGTCGTTAATCACACTTTTACTTTCTCGTATTACAAGGAGACTAATTAAAAACTCCTTTTTAAGTATCTTTATTCAATATTTGACCTTTTTTCAAACTTTATGATGTGATGTGAAGTTATGTCAGCCACGTGGCCGACAATTTCACCGCTGATTTTCCCAAAAACTCTATTCGATGATTCCTCTCTTCATTGTTAATCATTTTTTTTTGTCTAGATTGTAATTATATTTCATCATTTATATTTGATCAAATAAAAATTGAAAGAAAATACTACTATAACTTTTTAATATATTGTTAATGCAATTATAAAATGCTAATCTTTGCTTACTAGCGCCTTAATGTCTTAATATCATTTTACATATACAAATAAATGTGTTTGTGCTTTCAATTTTTTTTTTTTTTTGTCAACTTTTGGGCCACAAATGGCCGACCCATTAGCCATCTTACACAAACGTAGACGCGGGGAATCGATCCCGGGTGGAGTGGTGCTACCTGCCTCTTGTGGAATTATGACTGCCACTAGACAAAGGTACATTTATTTTTGTTTATTCAAATTTCAATGTATCATTTAATGAAATCATCTCATTTCAGTAATCTTTAAATTCTTAAAGCTGATAATTTATTTAAAACCAAACTTAAAAACACACACATTAACATCACTTAAAGACACATAATTCATAAAACAAAACAACCATTTTATAATTAAAACTAGCTAACATAACAATTCCACCACAAAGACACAACATAACTCTCTCATTTTCTCAACACTTCTTGAAACATAAACTTAAAAATCAAGAAACCAACAAATCTATGACAATCTTCATTTAGGACAAACCGGGTCAAACGCAAACGGACCAACGTTAAAGAGACCATAAGTAAGCTTGTTAACAACCACCGCAGATTTCCCCGGAGTTTTCTCCGGCTTAAGTTCGGCACCGACATCACCACCAAGAAGCTTAGACACTTTGTTACATTTGTTGTCTATTGATTTCACGAGATAGACACGACATCCTCTAAAACCATAGTTCGTCACGGTCTTAGGACCTAACAACAAGAAGTAACCGTTCTTGTCTGTCTTTGTCTCCGAGACTATCTTCTTCTTGCTCTTGCATTCTAGTCTCACTAATGCACCTGCCACAAACAAGAAACCAAAATAATTATTTAATTAATAGTATCTAATTATTTAATTAATAGTATCTAATTATCTTAGGTTAAGATTTGTTTCTTTGTACTAATAGAATTAGTAAATTATTAATGTTTGGGAAGTAGTGAAACATATGTGACAGGCTGTAAAAAACAGTGACTGACGAGTGTATATAGTCACTTTATTTAATTTATTTTACCAGTTTTCGAAATATTATTGACTAGTTTCGTACCAATGGTCCTACTTGTGACGTTTTTTGAAATTTGAAATATTTTTTCGAAGTTTGCGCTACGATTTGATATCAAATACGTATTGTTACATACACATAAGTATACAGTATTTATGAGTACTTTCAAAAATTATTTATGTGTATAAAATATAATTAATAAGAGTGAATAAAAATACTAACAAATAAATTAATAATAAAAAAAGTTATAATAACCTTGAACGGGTAAAGCGCCATTGAGTGTGTCGGAAGAAGCGTACTTGCAGCTTTTGCAGTAAACCATACCCCTAACAGCCACTAGGCTCCTATTAAACTTTGGTGGGTAAACCGGTGGCTTAACCGGTGGTTTAGTTGGGGGCTTAACCGGGGCTTTGGCTGGTGGGTAAACCGGTGACTTAACCGGGGATTTGGGTGGAGGGCGAACCGGGGCTTTGGCTGGTGGAGAAACTGGTGGTTTCACTGAGGGTTTGGTTGGAGGCTTAACCGGGGATTTGGTAGGAGGGTAAACCGGTGGCTTAACAGGGGCTTTAGCCGGTGAGTGAGGGTGAGGATGGTGGTGATGTGGAGGGAGTGAGTGGTGGTGGCCGTGGTGGTAAGGAGCATGAGCAGGGGCAGGGACAGGAGCAGAAGAAGGGGTTTGAGAAACATGGTTTAGTTCCTCAGTGAATGCAGAGGAGGAGGAAGTTAGGCACCAAAGTGCTATGAGAGACATTATTACACTCTTCTTACCTAAGAAGCCCATTTTTTTTGTTTTTGTTTTTGTAAGTGATATGTAATGAGATAATGAAATGTGTGTATTTATAAGAGGGTGTTGTCGGGCTAAAACGGTTAAGTATAACGTTCGGAATTATATAACGAAAATGGTTCGGAATTAATATGTGAAAAGGGGTCGGAATTCTCGTTATGACAACTATGGTTCGAGGTGATGGTTCGCTAGAGATAGCGAACGCTTTTTATAGCGCTGAGATAGCGAACGGAAAAATGGCAAAGATGCCGAACAGAATACGAGCGAGAGATGCCGAACGAAATATGGGCGAGAGATGCGAACGTAATGTGGCGAAATGCCGAACTAAAAAGATAGTAGATTTTGAGTCTTTGTTTCTCTCCGTAGATTTCTCTCTCTGCAATCCGATCCTTCTCCGAGCGGGATGTCCGCTATTTATAGTAAATGTCCTCGTTGACGGACTTTCTCGGTGCGCGACCTCCGCACCGGTTCCCATACCGCCGAACAAAGTGTCCTATCGTAGGATTGCTCGGTTCGGCGCTCATAAATGCTTTGTCGAGCGCGTCGTTCGGCGCTCGTAAATGCGCGTCGAGGTGACGTGGCGCCGTTCGTTTTAGTTTACGGGCCTATCTTCAATTGGGGCCGTAACTTGTTATTTGGGCTTCGACGGGGCTTACGGCGGCGGGCTTCTTAAACGGCCCTGGTCATGTTGGGCACGGGGAGGCCCACCCATAACATTAGTCCCCTCCCCATTCGTTTCGGGAGAAGACGAAACGGTCGTCGGTTGGCCTTGGCTTGTTTAAGAAGTCTCGCCTCGTTTTCGGCGAATCATTGAGTGCCACGTCACGATACTTTTGTAATCATGATGTCTCTTCGTGTTTTTCGGCGGCGCCTCTTCCTCTTCCTTCGCTTGTTTTCGATGTCGCCTCTTCCTCTTCCTTGGTTTTCTTTAAATAACCTTCTTCGAATTCATTCTTCATTTCTCATTTCTTCTCATTCTCTCCGCGCGCGAACTCGGTACCCTTCTCTCTCTAAAAATTTTCTTCTCTCTAGAAATTTTCTTCTCTCTAGATTTTTCTTTTTAGTTATGTCTTCCATCTTGCCTTTGCGTTCGGATCCTACTTCGTCTGAGAGTTCGGATTCTTCTTCGTCATCGAGCTCGGGGTCTTCTCTATCTTCTAATACCCTTCGCCGTCCGAGAATGGGAGCTTCGGGGGTTCCGAAGTGAACCAAGATGTCTCTCGGTTACTTCCGCGATCCGACTCCGCTCGCGAAAATTCGGTGGGGAGTTTTGTTGAAGCATCCGAGAGGGTTCGCCTCCGAGCCTTCGGCGCGGGTGCCCCAAGCTTCGTTCGACCTCAAGTAGAGGTTCCTTCGCTAGTCGACGAGGATTTTACGCCTCCGCCTCGAGTGCAACCGGTTCGGTCTGTTCGTTCGGCGGCTACGAATCCTAGAACGGTGTGAGAAGGCGACCGAAGAGACCGAGGCAAATAAATTCGTTTGCCTCGTCGGAGAGTAGGTTCGCCGATGGACTTAACGATATTCAAAGGGTCTCCGGGGCTCGCGATATGTTGGATATCGTCGAACCGCGACACGGACAAATGCCCTGGCATTGTCCCTCGGGGTATATCTGCCTTTACGAGGCTCGCTTGCCGAGGCGGGTTTGTGGTTCCCTCTTCCCCGACTTCTGGTCGCCATCGCGAACGTAGGAGCATGGCGATCTCCCGTTGACGGTGCCATGTCTTCGAAACCTAGTAGCCGCTATCTTAGCGTCTAAAGAGCTCGGGTTCGAGATGACTCCCGCTTGCTTCGACGAAATTACAACGACGCGGCGAATGCTTCGCTACCGGGGACTTACTCCATTTGTTGGCGGAAAGGCTTTCGTCTTACCTCGGATCGTCACGTGAAGATTGAAAGTTGGTGGAAGAAATACTTTTTTGTCAAAGTTAGTTCGGCGTCGGTTCATGATGTCGATAGAGAGTACCGAACTGACTGGGCGGTTGTTATTGGTAGGTGTCTTCGCGTTCGATTTTTCTCCTTGTTTTATTTTGCTAACTTTTTCCTCGCTTATTTTCAGATCGTTTCATCCCTGTCGTGCCGTTCCCTGAGGATTATACCAGGTACAAGGATCAGCTAAGGCGTAAGACCGAAGTTCCCTCGGGCCGAAGTGCTTGAGCGACGAGAGAAAATACCGGTGTTCGTTGAAAGGTAATTCCGAATGTCTTTTTTTTTTTTTTTTTTTTTTTTTTTTTTTAATTTGTGATTCGGTTTCGAATCTCCTGGTCGTTGAATCCCCAAGAACAGTTTAGCGAACCTTCGGGAGCGAACGAAGAAAATATGGACGAGAGCGAGCTTCCTTCGCTGTGTGTGGATGAAGAAAACCGGGATGTCGGCGAAAACGTTCGCCCGACTCCGGCTGCTATTATTGAGAGTGCTTCGGCGCGAACCCGAGGATCGGAGATGGCGAAAATCCTAGGGTTAAGAGGGCTCGGGTCGAAAGATCCGTTGAAACTAGTGGCGCCGCCGTAGTTGGTTTCGAACCGGCGCGAGTTCAAACCGCTCCGAAGGCTCGGAGGATGGTGATCGGGTTGGTTTGGATGTTACCGGGGATGAGAACGCAGCCAATCCGGGGTCGATATGGTTTGCGGTGATGGGGTCGAAGGGGAGACCCGGATCGGCGATATCGCCGAGCCGATGCTTCGGATGCTACGGGAGAAGGCTTCTCTTCGTCTAGCCTTCCTTTTTTAAAGGTGGAGAGTTCTCGTTCAAGCTGGACAAGGACAACCTCCATAAGTTCGTCTTCGACTACGAGGGCGAGGGTGCCTTTCTCAATAACGAGGAGGCATGCGCCGGTTTCAATCATCCGCTCGTGGAGTCTCATGACGAGCGTCGTCCTCTCGCTTCGTTGGTGTATGAAGCGAGATTGCTTCGTTGGCTCGCTTGGTTGGAGCAGAGGGTAAGTCTTTTTCACATTTTTGTTCGGTATTTTGGTTCTTCTTCTTTTTTGTTCGGATACTTAGTGCTGTTTTGTTTCTTTTCTTTAGGTCGCCTACCGGAGGACCAAACTTGCCTATGACTACGAACACCATCTTGCTTTCGGCTCAAGCGGAGAAAAAGTCAACTGAGGGAGAGCGGGATGAGGCTCGAGCTGAAGTTGATGAGCTCAAAAAGGCTCTTCGTCTGGCTAAGAGGGAGAAGAGGGTTCGGCGGTGAAAACTCGCTTGAGGAGGCCGAGCTGGATCGAACCAAAACCAAAGAAGAACTTGAAGCGACTTCTTCCCTACCGCAGTTCGGGATTCGTAGCCGGAGCCGGCTCGTAAGTCCGAGGCGGATATGTCCGGTGAGCTTGAGCTTTTGAAAAGCGGTACGAGGAGATGGTCATTCATGACGGCCATGAATTCGTCCGACTTCGTCGATCCCGCACCGAGTACGTGGACGCCGCGAGGGACCGGTTCGCTCGGCTTCGCGAGGAATCGCGAGAGTCGGTTGTCGAAGTTGAAGTGCTATCTCGCCGAACGAGGCGAAGAAGAAAAAATACTTGCTGTGGAATCAGTTGAAGGGGATCTTCGATACCCTGAAAACCATGGAGCGTCAGTACGGGATAGCGCCGCCGGATGATTTTGTTGAAGTCCTTCGCAAGCGGAAGGTAGAGCTCGAGACTTGGCTCGGATTGAGGCCGAAGTCGTCATATGAGGCTTCGGACTTTGAACTTCCCGAGGAGCCGGGAGTTGCCTCGGTTCCCGAAGTGTCGTCTCGCGACGTGTCCGGGAGGTCGATGGGGAGAGCTCTCGTGGCAACCAAGGGGATGGCGATGACGGTGGCGACGGCGGGGTCGATGTGGAGGACGAACCGTCCCAAGATTAGATTCTCCTTTTTTTTTTTTTTTTTTTTTTTGGTTCTCTTTTGTCGTTTTTTTTTTTTTTGGGTCGATCGTATAGGGTCGGCCTTGTAGTTTGTACTTTTTTTTTGTGTTTTCGATGTTGCTTTTCCTTTGCTTTGTAGTTCGTGCTTCTTTTAATGAAAATCATTCATTTTTCTTGATCTTTTCTTCGTCTCATTTTGTGAATCGTTCTTATTTGGTCCGAAAGGTTGTTTGAATTTTGTTCGGAGGTGCGAGGGGCTCGGCTTTCAGTATGAACTGTTCTTCGAACGATGCTAGGTGGTGCTCGGCTTTTCGGTTCGAGCTATTCTTCGTTGATGCGAGGCGGTACTCGGCTTTTCAGTTCGAGCTATTCTTCGTTTGATGCGAGGCGGTACTCGGCTTTTCAGTTCGAGCTATTCTTCGTTTGATGCGAGGCGGTACTCGGCTTTTGTGGTTTCGGATTGGGCCACTGCAAGTGTTTGAACATGAGTTCGTAAGAATCATCCTTGCAAAGGTGGATGATCGGTCCACCGCACTCTTGCGGAGTGGCTAACGTATTTTGCACCTTTGAAAGTGGCTGACTGCGGTTTGGACCGGCTTTTAGTCTTCGAGCGCTTTTTGCTAAGTCACTAACTTACGGAGCGCGACTTTCGTTCGTTAGTTCTTTTTGCTAAGTGGCTAGGTATAGATCGGCGGACGATCTGAGCGATGAGCTCGTTAGTTATAAGCACAGGGCTTGTGTGACGGAGTGTTGAGCTCGTTAAGTCTTGAGCGCGGAGCTCGTGAATTTGAGCGCGGAGCTCGTGAGTTTTATGATGAAAATATTTTTATTATTTTATAGCCGTGCCTCGTGGTGCGCTACGTACCCCAAAGGGGATCAAGCCGATCGTAGTTCGTTTACAATGGTTCGGACTCGTGTTGAGTCCGTTTTTTTTTTTTTTTTTTTTTTTTTTTTTTGTGTGGCGAACGCTTTCGCCTTGTCGTTGTCTTCGTTTCCTCGTTTTTTGTTGTTTTGATCTTCGGATATTTCGGGCCTCGTTTTCGGCTTCGTCTTTATGCTTCGTCTAATGATAGAACCTCTTCGGATGCATTGCGTTCCGGGATCGCGGTATTTCCTTGCCGGACATCTCCATTAGTTCGTACACGCCGGGCCGAACTACTTTTGATATTAGGTACGGTCCTTCCCATTTTGCTCCGAGCTTGGTGATGGGTCTTTCTGCTGTATTCTCGAAGACCTTTCGCAGGACTAGGTCGCCTTCTTCGAAGTGTCGACCTTTGACCTTTTTGTTGTAGTACTTCGCCGCTTGGTGTTGGTAATTTTGGATCCTTAGCAAGGCGTGGTGCCGTTGCTCTTCGGCGTAATCCAGCTCGTCTATCATCATTTTCTCATTGGTTTCGGGATGTTGAGTCAGCATTAGACGTCTTATTCCTGGAACGTTTGCTTCGGCTGGCGACATTGCCTCCATTCCGTGAGATAGCGAGAAAGGGGTTCGACCTGTTGCGCTTCGCGGACTCGTTCGGTGCGACCAAAGTACTCCCTCAAGCTCGTCGCCGCAGCCCCTTTTTAGCTTCGAGACGCATTTTGATTCCGTCGAGTATCGTTTTGTTCGTTGCTTCGGCCTGGCCGTTTCCTTGTGGATATCTCGGGGTGGACTTGTTAAGTCGTATGTTCCATTTTGCGCAGAAAGCCTCGAATTTCTTCGATACGAACTGTGTCCCGTTGTCCGTGACGATTTCGTAGGGTAGTCCGTGACGACAGATTATATACTTCCAAACGAAATTTTGAACCTTGGCCGCGTCGATGTCTGCGTAAGCTTTTGCTTCGACCCACTTGGTGAAGTAGTCCGTGACGATCAGAATGTACTTTCTTTGTCTTGATGACGGCGGGGTCCTACGATGTCCATTGCCCAGCGCATGAAGGGGTATGGGGCGGTCGCCGAATCGAGCGGTTGAGTCGGGTTATGCTTGATATCTCCGTGCCGTTGGCATTTCTCGCATTTCATGGCGAAGTACGCGCGATCTTTTTGTAACGTCGGCCAATAGTATCCGTGGTTTTTGACCCGAAGAGCTAATGTTCGTCCGCCGGAGTGGTTTCCTCGCTCCACCCTCGTGTGCTTCGCGAAGTACTCTTTCGATTTCGTCATCGGCGATACAAAATAGAAGGACTCCGGATGCGCTCCACCGTAAAGACGGTTTATGACCATCGTGTAGCGGGCGATCTCGCTTTTCACGCGGCGAGCTTCCCACTTGTCTTTCGGTAATGCTCCGTGTGCGATATACATCATGATTTCGATCCGCCAATCCCTTGGTTCGGTTCTTTCTTGCTGGTTATTCTCTCGTTCGGGCGGAGAATTTGGTATTCCTTCGGCGAAGTCATCTCGCTTGTTCTCCTTCGTCTATATCGTGGCCGATGGCACATACACCCTTTGGTAGGTCGATGCTCGGATGTTCGATGCATTCGATCGGGATGGTTCGCCGCAGGTTGGGTCGAGGTCGAGGCCAAGGCTGCCAATGCATCTCGCGGACGTGTTTTTCGCCCGAGGGATCTTTGTGATGGTGAAGGAGACGAATTTTTCTTCCGGGATTTGACGACTCGCGCAGATAAGCCTCCATTCTTTCGTTCTTGGCGTCGAACTCTCCGCTGAATTGGCCGGTTACGAGTTGTGAGTCGCGAAGGCATCGAGTTCTTTGACTCCGAGTTCGATAGCCAACCGCATTCGGCGATTATTGCTTCGTATTCCGCTTCGTTGTTGGATGCTTTGAACGCGAGTCGAATGATTGCTCAAGGACTTCGCCTTTGGTGATCGCAATGTTATGCCGATTCCCGATCCGTGCTTGGCTAGATGATCCGTCGGCATGTAAGGTCCATGCGTTCTTCTCTTCGGCGGTTGTCATTTCGGTGGTAGCTCGATGAGGAAGTCCGCGAGGACTTGAGACTTTGCGCTTGTTCGAGGTTTGTACTCGATATCGTACTCACTTAGTTCGACCGCCCATTTGGCGATACGACCCGACCGGCTTGGACCGTGCGGGATAGTTCGCGGTGGTTGGTTGGTCAGGACGACAATCGAATGAGATTGGAAATAAGGTCGGAGCTTTCTTGCTGATGAGACGACCGCGAGTGCCAGTTTCTCCAAGGTCGGATACCTGCTTTCTGCACCGTCTAAGGCTTTGCTTGTGTAGAATATTGGTCGCCGGTCGCCGCGGTCTTCCTTGACCAACACGCCGCTACCGCCGATGTTGAGATGGCGATATACGGGTAGAGGGTCTCCTGGTCGACGGGTTTTGCGAGGATCGGCGAAGTCGAAAGATATTCTTTGAGCCGTGCGAACGCCTCTTCGCATTTATCATCCCATTCGAAGCGTTTGTTGCCTTTGAGGAGTTGGTAGAAGGGCGGACATTTGTCCGACGACCTTGAAATGAAGCGGTTCGGCGCGGCGATGCGTCCCGTCCGTCTCGGACTTCCCTTGTTGTTCGGGGCGAAGAAGGAGATCCTTTATCGGCTGCGATCTCGCTTTGGGTTTGCCTCGATGCCTCGCCGGGTGACGATATACCCCAAGAATTCTCCGACGTGACGCCGAACGTACACTTCGTCGGGTTCGGCTTCATCCGTATTGGTTAAGCGTTGCGAAGCGAGTTTCGAGATGATTGACGTGGTCCTTTGCCACCAACGATTTGACCAGCATATCGTCTATGTAGACTTCCATCGTATCGCCCGGTTTGTTCGGCGAACATCCGATTAACGAGCCGTTGGTAGGTTGCCCGGCGTTCTTCGACCGAAAGGCATGACTTTGTAGCGTAGGTGCCTCGGTCGGTTATGAACGAAGTCTTTTCCCGTCTTCCGCGTGCATCATTATTTGATTATACCCGAGAAGGCGTCCATGAAGGACGTAGTTCGTTTCCGGCGGTTGCCTCCACTATTCGGTCTATGTGCGGCGAGAGGATAACTATCCTTCGGGCATGCCTTGTTGAGGTCGGTGAAGTCGACGCGACTCGCCACTTCCCGTTCTTTTTCTTTACCACGACCGGGTTCGCTAGCCGGTCGGGATATCTTACCTCGTCAATCGACCCGCTCCTATGAGACGTTCGACTTCTTCGTTAACCGCTTGGGCGCGTTCGGGTCCCAACTTTCTTCTCTTTTGTTTGATCGGTCGAAAGTCGGGTCTACGTTGAGTTCGTGACGAGGTAATGCTCGGATCGATCCCCGCATATCTTCTGTGCACCATGCGAAGGTTTTGCAGTTGCGTTTGAGGAAGTCTATCAGCTCGTTCTGCAGAGCCGGTTCTAGGTCGGCGCCAACTCCGACGCACCGAGTGATTTCGCTGAGATCGATGTTGACTTGTACGATTTTATCGAGCTTTGGGGCTTCCTCGCTGGTCACTTCGTCGTCTTGCGTTTTCGCGCTTCCCGCTTTGTGATTTCGACCGTGTGGATCCGAACCTCTTCGTTCATTGCTTTGAATCGATAGGCTTCGGCGTTTGCCTCCTCGTCATGGATGATTGCACATGACTTCCTTATCTTTAGTTCGGCGATGAAACAGCTTCTCGCCACGCGTTGATCTCCGCGTATCGTCTGAGTTCCGCTCGGACTTGGGAACTTTAGACATTGGTGGTATGTGGACGGGATAGCTTCCATGGCGTGGATCCATGGTGTTCCCATGATGGCGTTATAGATCGCCGGTGTATCTATGACGTCGAACTTCACCAGTTTTGTGACGCCTCCGATGTGTATTGGGAGTTTGATGGTTCCCAGGGACATCGTAGTTTCTCCGTTGAAAGCCGTCAACGGCTTCTGGTTTGGTTTGATGGTATACTCCTTGAGCTCCATCCTCTGCAGCGTACTGTAAAATATGAGGTCGACCGAGCTGCCGGTGTCGACCATCACCTTAGCTACTTCGCAATCAATGCGATAAGTAGTTCGACGACCGAGAGGGTCATTGTGGGGAAAAGCAACACCGAGTTATCACGTTCGCCGAACGTAATTTCTTTACGGGACGGTCGGAGACGTTGCCGGTCGGCCCATTTGACTGCGGCGATCGCTCCTCGCTGCGATCTTTTGATCGACCTAACCGAATCGTTGCAATCGACAAGACCTCCCATGATCATGCCGATCTTCTTGCGTGCCACCTTCGGCGGGCCGGGAAGTTCTTCTCGCTCCCTTTTGTCGACGACTCGGGGCTCTCTCCCGATCACGTTCGGACTCGGGCCGGATGTACGTGTAGTTGGCTCGTCTCTCTTCCGAGGTCGGTAGTCGACGTTTCCGTTGCCGTATTCCGCCAGGAGGAGGCCTTGAAGATATCTGCATTCTGCCGTTGAGTGCCCATCTTGCTTGTGGAAATCGCAATGTTTGTTCGTGTCACGATTGTTGGGTCGTCCGTTGAACGAAGATGAATGTCTGATTTTAGCTTCGGGGTGCTGTTGAGTTGCCGTTAGCGTGAGAGAATTTCCTGATAGGCCCCACGGTGGGCGCCAAATGTTGTCGGGCTAAAACGGTTAAGTATAACGTTCGGAATTATATAACGAAAATGGTTCGGAATTAATATGTGAAAAGGGGTCGGAATTCTCGTTATGACAACTATGGTTCGAGGTGATGGTTCGCTAGAGATAGCGAACGCTTTTTATAGCGCTAGAGATAGCGAACAGAAAATGGCAAAGATGCCGAACAGAATACAGGCAGAGATGCCGAACGAAATATGGGCAGAGATGCCGAACGTAATGTGGGCAGAAATGCCGAACTAAAAAGATAGTAGATTTTGAGTCTTTGTTTCTCTCTGTAGATTTCTCTCTCTGCAATCCGGATCCTTCTCCTTGAGCAGGATGTCTGCTATTTATAGTAAATGTCCTCGTTGACGGACTTTCTCAGTGCGCGACCTCCGCACTGTTCCCATACCGCTGAACAGTGTCCTATCGTAGGATTGCTCGGTTCGGCGCTCGCCAATGCTTTGTCGGAGGCGTCGTTCGGCGCTCATAAATGCGCGTCGGAGGTGACGTGGCGCCGTTCGTTTAGTTCTGGGCCTATCTTCAATTGGGCCGTAACTTGTTATTTGGGTTTCGACGGGCTTACGGCGGCGGGCTTCTAACGGCGCAGTCGTATTGGGCGCAGGGAGCCCCATAACAGAGGGAGGTTCAGGCTTGTGATATAACCTTATTTTTTTGTTTTATTTTTACATTATATAGTTCATATTTTACGTCGGTGTAACGTGAGATGACTAATTTTTGAAAATAATAAACTAAAGTGACGTAAATCCATTACGATGAAATCACAAAACTACAGCCTTTTAACTCTTTAACGATAAACCTATACTTAATTTAAAAAAATTCATATATCTACACCCTTTTAAAATTTTAAAAGCTTGATTTACCCTTTTAAAAATTACAAAAATTTAAATCTTTTCATTTGGATTCGCTAATTAGTGTTTAGGGTATAGTATTGTGTGGGTAGAATTGTGTGGGTTGGGTTTATTTGGATTTAATTTTGAGTATTTAGGTGTAATTTTGTGAAGTATTTTTAAAATGGTATAGTTTTGTGAAATGTAATTCAAATGGTGTAGTTTTGTAATTCTCCAATCAATTATTTACATGTAGTAATTACTAACATATTTTCGTTACCTTTTATTCATATTATTCTAGTGATTTAGAAAAGTTATAAAGTTTCAAGGTTATTTACCAACGACGGGTTGGCTCAGTCGGTTAATTGATATTAACAAAGGTTGGGTTCGAACAACGTTGGGAGTGATGATTTACGCCATTAATTGATATTAATAAAATTGGTCGCAAGCCTAGGGGATTATGAGTTTCGGCTCATAACCTCCTGGTTTAACAAAAAAAAAGTTTCAAGGTTATTTTTCAAATTTTACACCATAACATAGTTATTGTTTCTACATTTTCTATCGTTTTTTTGTTAAATTTTTAGATTTTCTACCGTTTTAATTATATGCTTCTTGTTTTTTTTCGTGTACAAACGACTTTAAATTTCTAAAATCTATTCACGAATATGTGGAAACCCACCGTTACAACAATCTATATTAGTATTTTTGAAGTACTAATTTGAAATTTTCCAAAAAATCACACTAAATTACACATTATGCCATTGGGCATAAAAGGAAATATTTTTGAACATTTAATTACGAAAAATCAAATAAGGAAATATTATAATTCTCTCCAAAAATAAATAAAAAATATTAAAGAAATTATGTAAAAAATATTTGAAAAACAAAATAAACATAAGTAATTCACATAAATACATTATTACATAGTTTTTTTTATAAAAACTACCATTAAAATTTTATTTAAATCAAAACAAACAGGTTTAATTAATATTATTAAGAATTTAAAAACAATTTAAAATTTTTTTTTGTTAAAAATATCAAACAATAAAAAACAAAATAGTTTGTTAACGAGTTTGATTTCCGGTTCGATTATAAACAAAAAAGAAGAAATTGCAATTCTACTAAAATTTAAATCTTATATTACATATTTAGAATATGTTTACAACAATTATTTATATATATATAATCAAAATAATTATAATTTTAAATAAATTTGGGTAAATCGCATAATATGATTTGTGTATTTTGATTCGGTTTGTATTTTGAATTCGGGTATTTTCGAATCCTAAATATAATAAATAATAAATTATTGGTCTAATCAACTTATAAATTATATTAAATTTTTGCTATACGAAATATATAATAAAAATATATATATTATTATTTTTGAAGTACTTTTTTGAACTTTTCCAAAAAACTCACTTAACTACATACTATGTCATTGATTTTAAACTCACTTAAAGAGTTATGTGAAACTTACACACAAACATATCTCATTCTATATATATACTTTTTAAAATTGACTTAAATATCAACAAAAACAATAAAACCGATTTTAACATAAAATCAACCACTAATTTCATATTTATGATATAATCTTTTTATTTTTCTTACGGAGGTCTATAAAAAATTTCAGAATATAAATATTTTTTAAAAAGTATATAGTTTAGTTTTTATATATAATCATTGTCCATATTATAATTTTCTATTTATATTAATATTTTAGATGTTAATAAACATCTATATTGAACATAGATAAAATTTGTTTAAATCAATTAACACTAGCATAACAATTATTTATTAACGGGTTCAGTTTAAGAAAAATTCTAGATAAATGACAAGAAGTTTGAAAATAATGATTAAACTTTATCATAAACAAATTTCGGGTAATTCGGGTTCAAATCTAGAAATTTGTTTTGGCTTCGGGTTTTCGGGTAGTAAATTTCTCAATTCGTTCGGGTTATTTATTTTTGGAACGGTTTCGGTTCTTTAATTTCGGTTTGGTTCCAATTATGTACTTCAAATATAATTATAACTATTATTATTTTAAATAATTTTGGGGTAGTTAGAGTAGTTTAGTTTAGTTCTACAAAATTGAGTTCGGTTCAGATTCGATTTCGGGTATTATGGTAGTAAATTTCCCTATACATTCGAGTTATTTGTTTTTAGAATCGGTATTGATTTGGGGATTTCAGTTTGGTTTGGGTTCGGTATTTCGGATCCGGAAGTTTTGTCCATCCCTAATTTTTATAGTTTATAATAGTTTGGAATAAACACACTTACAAATTATATTAAGATTTTGCTATATAAAATATAATTCTCATTATATATTTATGGGAGAATCACAAAACTACACCATTTGAATTACATTTCACAAAACTACACCATTTCAAAAATATTTCACAAAACTACACCTAAACACTCAAAATTAAATTCAAATAAACCCTATCCACACAATCATACCCCTTAATACTATTTCTAAACACTAATTAGCAAACACAAATGAAAATATTTTAATTTTGGTAATTTTTAAAAGGGTAAATAAAACTTTTAAAATTTTGAAAGGGTGTAAATTTGTGAAAATATTGAATTAGGTGTAGTTTTGTGAAGGAATGATTGAAAGGGTGTAGTTTTGTGAATATCTCTATATTTATTTGCATAAACAATAAAAGAACAAAATAGTCTTTAGAAATTCTGAATATTTTTATTTATTTTACAAAATCAGAAAAAAATATTACAAACTTCTAAATTAATTGTATATATATAAAATTATTTATAAAAAACATAAACCCGTGGTACACCACGGGTTAAATCCTAGTGATCAATAATATTCACGAATGTGTAAACTATTTAAATTATTACCGTTGTTACTTGTAAAAAAGTATGGGAAATATTATAGACTCTCTCAATAATGGACCCACTCTATCAATAATTTTACTTTCAAATTAAACCCATCTTTGGATGCTCTATCATAACGTCTCCCTATGGATATAACACAATTATGAGCTATAATTCGAATGATTCTCTATGCTTTCATGATGTATACTATATAAATAAACACAAATAAATATGCCACTCTAACTAAATGTATTTTCCTCCAAGTTTTGTAACTAAGGGATCTAATCTGTGGGGCCCATCAATTTTTTAAGAAACTGCGTATTTTGTCTCAATATTCGGAACCGGTTTTTGCACTCTTTATGGGTCTCACTGGCGACCCATGATTGGTGTGTTTTTTATTTATTTTTTGCAAACCGTGTAGTCCTGTTTTAGCTGTAATCATGGTCTTATTCATAGTATATTCATTACACACGGTAGTACTTTTTTTTCCATCATAGCCTAGTGTCTAAGTAGTTCGAACCCCAGATTATGCGATTAGATGCAGAGGTGACTACCATTGGGCCACTTGCTCATCCCCGGGTAGTACTTATAAACAAACCAAATAAAAAAGGGAAAGATTAACATTTTATAGAAGTAATTTTAGTAAAAACCTTCTATGTATCCAAATATTTGAAATAAAAAGGGCTTTAATAGTATAAATTATGTATATTTTTGAGGGCATAAGAAAAGGCCCAATACAAATTTTCTAGTTTACAAACGGCCCAAATAAATGAATCTCTTCCAAACAAAATATTAATATAGAGACCTTTTTGCAAGAATTTAAAATCAAGGACTATTTTACAATTAACCTTTCTAAAAATACTAAAAGAAGCAAGTCCATGTAGAATCAAACGTTATAATATACTTTGACTAAAAGTCAACAGCTATTATACTTTTAGATAATTTTGATTTTTGTTTTGATTTTTATAAATTTCAAAATAAATCAATTTTATAAACTGAAAATGTGATTATTTTTTATTTGATTTTAAGAATTTGATAAAAATATTTTAAAACAAAAAAATAAAAATAAAATGTTTTTAACAAAATCGTCAAAATATGATATAAAAACGATTTTAAAATATTTTTTTGTTGAATTTAAAGGTTTAGAAGTTTAGGGTTTTCATATGAGTTCGCAATTCCAAATCCAAGACACTTGTGATTAGTTTAGGGTTTAGAATTGAAAATATTTAGTGTTTTATGTTTTTGGTCAACAAAAGTCAAAATGTATATAGACTATATAAGGGTATGAGAGATCTTGACTTTTAGTCAAATGATATAATAGCTTTTTACCCGTCCATGTATCATATAATCTCTTCGGCGTTATAATTTACCGAAATTGAAGATAATCCACATTATACTTAATTAATACATACTTACCAACAACAAAAAAAACTACCAAACTTATATAGATATTAATTTGTCTATGTATTTTCTCTGATGATAAGTGAAAGTCTTTCTTCTCTTCTCTTTTATATCATCTCAAGGGGATAGGCTATATAAACTTAAACCACACATCAACGTACGAAGTTGTTCAAAACCTCTCACGTGATCATCATTGGAAGAAACCAATATTCCTTGGATTGGTCACGTGATCCACATGCGTCGACGAGTATGTGGCTTGATGATGATGATGATGATGCTCGATGGTTAGGTCCATGAAATCGCTTGGGATGGGATATTGATCGTTTAGGTTTCCAATGAGCATTGCAATAGAGTCTTCTTCTTCATCTTTTGGTATGTAATAATCAAACATCATGTCCTCTTGAATATTGTTCATTACGTTGACTTCCGTTGACTCATTTTGTTTGCCACACTTTCTTATGGAGAAGTACTGTTATTACACCAACAAATTAAATAAATACATGAAATAAGATGTTTTTAGTAGTTGATTGAATTTATAAAATTATATTTTTTATGATTTACGTAGCCTAACCATAAACCGGTTGTTCAAAAGATTACGATTTTATTGAAAGATAGAAAAACTTATTTTAATGGGACAATTACAAATTTACACATTTTGAATTGTATTTCACAAAAATACGCTATTTTAAAATCAATTTTCAAAACTACACATGAACACTCAAAATTAAATTCAAATAAATTTTACCCACACAATCCTACCTTTTTAATATTATACCCTAAACACTAATTAGCGAATCCAAATGAAAATATTTTAATTTTGGTAAATTTTTAAAGGATAAATCAACCAGTTAAAATTTTGAAAAGGTATAAATATGTAAAAATATTGAATTATGTGTAGTTTTGTGAATTTCTCTATTTTAAGCATGACTTGACCAATAAATAACAGAATAGTAAAATATTTAAACGATTTATTTAAGGAGATTTTCAAGTAGTGATCATAAATTGGTTTAAAGAGTGTCTTTAAATTTTGATTGGTTAGTGACATTTTAGCATATAAATATATATGCGTATAATAACAAAAACATTTTTCAAAACGTAAAAATAGTTATCATTTTCACAATTTTGTGATTAATGGAAAATTTATACGTTTTACGAGCCGTTTTCATCGACATAAAAGGGTCAAAAGGCCATAATTTTTTTTGTCTGGATGCTTAACAAACTCTATTTAATGACCACTTTTCAAATTTTCTATTTTTGACTAAAAATCAATCATTATTAAACCTTTTTTGTCTTGTTAAAATAAAATAAGAAAAGAGAAATAGTTAAGAGAGCTCACGAGATTCTTGCTTTCATCCTCGTAGATTGTAAAGTAATCTCCAATCTCTACTCCATTTTTATTTACAAATTCTCCTTTATAGTTTCCGCCACAATATAAAAATAAATGATATAATTAGTCTTTAAATAATTTATTACCTTATAAAGAGAATACAAGAGCTCTTTAATTACCCGTGTTTTCCAGGACATACATTCTGCTCTTGTTATTGGACCAGAACCTATGTTACATATAAATACAAGCTTTAATTATTCTTGTTTTATACTATTAAATTAAAACTGATAAAAAAAACAACCAGTAACAAAAAAGACATTTTTCTGAATATAAATGATTTCTTTAAGAGAGAAATAAAATGAGACTTAACTTGTATTTGAAAGACCAAGAATACATAGAGTTGATATCTCTCATCTCTATCATAATTCCTTCTTTATCGATTAATTGAGGAAGATTTCCTTCTGCTTCTCTCTGTGTTACAAAACCAATTTTAATTATTTTGTTTCTACTATTAATTAATTGCAAAATTGCTAATCTGGAGATATGGTCGCAAATTATTTATCTCATTAAAATATCTTTTCAAAATGTATGTATCAGCAACATCACAATAAACATTTAAGTATAATTTTAAACACACGCTTATCGCGGGAAAAAATCAATTGATGTTTTAAATATCGAACTTGTTCAAATTTTAGTTTAATGTTATAGCACATTAATGAAACCGGAGAATTCTACTAAATTGGGTTTAATCTAGTGGTTTTCAATCGTTTTTAACGATGTTTAAGTTCACTATTTCGAATAATAAGTTATTTATGTCTTTAAACATGACATTTATATATATATATATATATATATATATATATTAAGTTGTAATAAAAAAAACATGACATATATTATCAACAACTAACTCTAAATAGCGTAGAGAAGATTATGAACCGAAAGTTAGAAACTTTCACGGTTTATAATGAAAAAAGCGAAAGAAGTGTAAGAATTTACATATACCTTTGGTAGAACAATCCTCCCAAGTGAACCAACATCGCTATTCTTCAAGTGTTTCACCAACAACACTTTAAGCTTCTACAAAATCAACCACAAATTACAAACAAACAAACAAAAAATTATAATAATAAATAAGTCATATGTATATATATATATATAAACCAAAATTGTATAAATTTCACATTTTGGACCAAAAAAACAAACCTTGTTATCAAACGACCAAAATCGATAGACATCTTGTATAGCATCAACCTCGGAATCATTCTTCATGTTATTAGGGTTAACCGGTTTCTTAGAATCAACAAACTCATAATTAGACCTAGAATTAGGATCATTAGAGTTGTAATTTCTTGATCTTATCATAGCCTTTTTTCGATTGATCCTAGCCATCCTTGTCATGTTAGGATCTAGAAACCCACTTCTTTGATCTCTCCTTAAACCGGGATTATTACAAACCATCGAACCGAACTCACTCCCGGTTTGGTTAACCGGCATTTGAGGAAAAGCTTCTGATGAGTTATAAAAGTGATGATTCATTGCCCCCGGGGGGCATGCAACGTATGAATATGGGGGAAAGAAATGTGAGTGATTGTTGTTGTTGTTGTTGTTAAGATCCATTGATGAGTGTTCTTGAAGAGAGTTTGTGTTTGAAGAAGAAGAAGAAGATGAAGAAGAAGAAGAAAAGGGCAAGAAGTTATCCATTTTTCCCGGAGAGAGAGAGAGAGATAAAGAGATATGAATGGTGAGATAAAAAGAAGAGAGAGAGAGAGAGAGGTTATTGGGGAGATTTTATAAAGAGAGAGCGAGTGAAGAAGAGACAGATGTTTGTTTTGTAAGAAAAAACACAACAAAGCAAAAACGAGTCAAAATGTTGCAGATGGTTCGATGCTTAAGCTTATGGGGATACACATCTCACCATTCACACAAGGAGAGATAATAAAGAAAAAAAGATGTATATATATATATATATATATATATATATATATATATATATGTATGTGGCGCGAGTTTAGTGTTTGAATGTGTATAATGATGTTTTTATGGCACAGAAGACCACAAGAAGGTTATTGGCTAAGTGTTTATTTAATGAGAGAGTGAAGGCTATTTATAATTTTTTGGAGTTTCTTTGCTTTCTTCCTTATATTAAGAACCTTGACTATAATAATTAAGTTGTATTTGAAAAATGAATTTTTGTAGTTTTTTTTGCAATGGAGTGATTATTAGCATATTAAAGTTCAACGGAAACTTAATTAATTGCGTTAATAGTTTGTAGACAATTATTTTGTTTGTCATTATTAAATTTGTTTTTTTACGTATTTTGAAAATGGCTAACTATTAAAAATACTAGGAAAGAACCCGCGCGTTGCGCGAATATTCGCTATTTATTATAGTAATTTAAAATAATTTTACATTGAATTTACGGGTGTTTTGGTTTGTTTTATGAAGTTTATTATTTTTGTAATAGATATATGGTTTAACTTTAGATATTTTTCATCTATTTTATATTTTAAACTAATGAAAATGATTTTGTTTACGAACAACTTCTATTTGCATGTTTTAGTTTATTCTCAAACGTATGTTGTTTTAACTCGTCAATTAATTTGGATCATATTTGTTTTGTATTCTCTATAACGTTATTGAATTATTTGTATATGTAATTGTTTGTTTTGCATGAGGTTTTGTTTTCTTCGTAATTTTTTTAAGTTTATTTAATATATTTATTTGGTACAAACATTTAGATTTAGAAAGTATGTATATATGGAGTTTTTTCATCCCAAATTATAGTTATTTAAACTTTTATAAATTTATAATTATTTTATTTTTAAAATATTTTCTCTCTCACCCATTTTTTAAATGTTTTAGGTCTTTTGATTTGTTCCATTTTATTTGATTTTCACAAGTTTCTATGAGTATTTTGAGAATCACAAAACTACACCATTTGAATTACATTTCACAAAACTACACCATTTCATAATTACTTCACATAACTACACATAAACACTCAAAATTAAATCCAAATAAACCCTACCCACACAATCCTACCCCCTTAATACTATACCCTAAACACTAATTAGCGAACCCAAATGAAAAGATTTTAATTTTGGTAATTTTTTAAAGGGTAAATCAAGCTTTTAAAATTTTGAAAGGGTGTAGTTTTGTGAAAATATTGAATTAGGTGTAGTTTTGTGAAAGGAAGGTTGAAAGGGTGTAGTTTTGTGAATTTCTCTTTATTTATTAACTATAGTATGACCACTAATATTATGTAGTCTTAATTTTTAATTGTTTTGAATAAATGTTAAACATCATTTATAACTTTTAAATTTTGTGCTTTTAGATAAAAAAAATTTAGATAATGGGACATATGTAATATATTCCAAAAAATTAGTATAAGAGATAAAAATTTTTTATATATTTTCATTTTAGTTTATTAATATTGAATGAGTTTTATAAATATTGAATGAGTTTTCTTAAATGATTTTTTAATTGAATTATTTTTATTATTTATGTTGATGATGTGGATGCCTTAGATTGAGAGAGTATTGTGCTATTATATAATAAATGGAGTTTTATTCATCCCAAATTATAGTTATTTAAACTTTTTAAATGTTTTAAAATGTTTTAGGTCTTTTGATTTGTTCTATTTTATTTGATTTTCACAAGTTTCTATGGGTATTTTTTATTTATTAACTATAGTATGACCACTAATATTATGTAGTCTTAATTTTTAATTGTTTTGAATAAATGTTAAACATCATTTATAACTTTAAATTTTTGTGCTTTTAGATAGAAAATTTTAGATAATGAGACATATGTAATATATTCCAAAAAATTAGTATAAGAGATAAAAAAAATTTATATATTTTCATTTTAAAAAGTTGATATACATGTTTTTTATTAATGTTAAATATTATATTGAATGTTTTTTATTTTAGTTTATTATTATTAAATGAGTTTTATAAATATTGAATGAGTTTTATTAAATGATTTTTTAATTGAATTATTTTAATTATTTATGTTGATGATGTGGATGCATTAGATTGAGAGAGTATTGTGCTATTATATAATAGATGGTTATACCGAAATATTTTGAATTCAAACATTGATAAACACAATTCATGATCAATTAAATTGTTTAGCAATGGTATGATAATTAGCATATTAAAATTCTACGGAAACTTTATTAATTGAGTTAATACTTTGTAAAACTTTCATTATTTGTAATTAATAAAAAATAAATTATGGGAAATAGCTATTAACTAAAAAAATAATGTTTTGGGAATAGTTTTGAACTAATTTAAAATTTGTGATATTTTTGAGATTTTTTTAATGGTATTCATAAAACTTTCGATAATGAGTGCTAATTTTGTAAAAACAAAAATATATCGGAACCAAATATTAAACCCAAAAGTATAAAGAGACAAATACATCCTCATTATAGTTTTTTAGTCGATTTTCCCAATATTTAACACTTTATCACTTGAAATAATTTAAACTAATAAATATTGTTTTAACGAGAATTGGCAAAATAGGTCATAATGTGAATGTATTTGTCCCAATATACCTTTATATTTTTTGGTCAATTTTAGACATAATTATCCTTATGATAACAAAAGTAATTATTAAAAATTATGTATAAATCATAAAAATATGTAAAAACCAATACAATCACAATATTATTTTATATGTTTTGATATAGAAATATTGGATTCCAAAAACAATTTGGATATGTTAATCTATATTTGTTAGAATGTATATTATAGCTCTTTTTACAAAGATACAATAGATAGGACGATCGGAGCTCCGAGAAGCTTTTTCGTTTGTTCTAACTTATATTCGACGTTTTATAAAAGTTACAATTCGTATTGTGAAATCTTCTCTGTGATCTATCTAAATATAGAACGCGTTTACCTCAATTTTAACCAAAACACTTTTTTGTATACAACACACAATATATTTATATTAATTTATACATAATATGTTAATTATAAAATAATATAAGATATATTTGATAAGTAATATAAGGTTAATTAGTTATTTAGGTTTTCTTAATAATAAATTGAAATTAGAGTTAATATTTTTTAGTCGAAATTTATAAAATTCTAAAGAGAAATCCTTAAAATACCACCCAAATAAATCTTTGTTTTGAAAATGTCATTAAAAATATTTTATAACAAAAATACCATTAAATTGTTTTTTATATCAAAAATACCATTAAAAGGTTGTAGTTTACAAAAATACCACAAATATTAAAAATGAGTTTTACCACTTTTAGAATTTAAATTCTTTCATTTGGGTTCGCTTTATAGTGTTTAGGATATAGTTTAGTTTTGAAGGGGATAGGATATTAATTTTTAATGTTTTGGGTATAGTTTTGAACTAATTTAAAATTTGTGATATTTTGAGATTTTTTTTAATGGTATTGATAAAACTTTCGAGAATGAGTGCTAATTTTGTAAAAACAAAATATATGAGAACAAAATATTAAACCCAAAGCTATAACCCACCTCTATATTTGCCTTTAATCTCTATTATAGAACAATATTTGCTACAACCCATCTATATTTCTTCCTCTAAAATAGAGATTGCTATTTTTTCCTCTATATATAGAGGAATGTTATCTTTTCCTCTATAAATAGATACATATTTTTTTATTTGCATACTAGTCATTTACTTTCTCTTTTATATTAATTATAACTAAAATATATAAAATTGTCATTTTCTTTTATGTTTTAAAATCAAAATTGTTTTAGTTTTCAAAATAATCATTTAAATATTGTTATTATAATAAATTACAAATAAATTATAAATATTAACTCAAAATTGAAATTATTATTTATAAAAGATAAATCATCTAAAGTTTTATAATAAGACATAATCGATCATTTATGGGAAAAATACTCTAGCGGTGATAGTTAAATAAGCTATAATATTTTTTGTATTGGGTAATGTACTATTTTTTATAATAAAGTTATAAACTTAAATAATATAATAATTTATGAATATCTTGCGAAAATTAAACTTAATTGGGTTAATTTGCAACTTTTATAAATAAAAAGTGTTATAGTAAAATGTAAATATAATCTTTTATAGAATATTCTTTTATAGAGATAGAGATAGAGAAATACATTGGAGAAGAATAAAAGAAAATGCACCTCTATTATAGAGTTCCTCTATTTTAGAGATAGAGATAGGGAAATACATTGGAGATTGTCTAAAGAGACAAATACATCCTCATTATAGTTTTTAGCCGATTTCCCAGATATTTAAGACTTTACCAAAAAAATAAACTATTTTGAAACAGAGTGAAAATATATAGAAATAATTATTTTTTATCACTTGAAATAATTTAAATTAATAAATATTGTTTTCGAAAGAGAATTTGAAAGCGAGTAATTTTGTAAATTCATAAAAAAATAGTACCAAAATAATTTTGGCAAAATTAGTGGAAACCAGAAACTAAACCGAACAAAACCAAAAGTAAAGTAGAGAGAATATATAAGACTATTATCGTATCTGCGGTTAAAGAAAAGAAAAGGTGGGGGCAAACTGTTGGGGATAAATTTAATCATCTCGCTTAAGGTTTAACCGATGGCAGATCAGACCAGAACCGGCGGCATATCGGACCGATTGAACCAGAACCGGCGGCAATATCAGAACCGACCTCCTTTAGTTGATATTGAGCTTTATTTGGGCTTAATAATCGATATAAGGGAAAAAGGAAAATATATATTGTTATATTCTCCTAAATATTCATGAATGAGAGAATTTAGGAAAATATCTAAAAATAAGGAAAAATGACAAATCATATTCATAAAAGGATAAGAAAGCTCATTGACCTAAATACATCTATATAAAGAAGACAAACTCGAAAACTTAGATTCATTCACTTTTCGACACAAACACTTACTTTTAGAGAGAATATTCGATCATAAACTTTTAGATTGTTCTAAGTCTAGATCTTATATCATATTACTCTCATCTTGTAAAACCCTTAACGATAAATAAAACAACTGATTCATATCATCATAAACCGTTATTGAATTCTGTAACTCTTCTAACGGATCGCTAACTTTTTCCCAAACATTCATTATAGTTTTTTATCCGATTTCCTCAATATTTAACACTTTACCAAAAAAGAAACTATTTTAAAACAGAGTGAAAATATATAGAAATAAAAAAAAAAATTATCACTTGAAATAATTTAAATTAATAAATATTGTTTTCGAAAGAGAATTTGAAAGCGAGTAATTTTGTAAATTCCAAAAAAATAGTACCAAAATAATTTTGGCAAAATTAATTAGCGGAAACCAAAAGTAAAGTAGAGAGAATATATAAGACTATTATCGTGCCCTAATTTTACAATCCTTTTGCTCTCTCTTGGGATAATTGCTTGTAAGATCTTGATCCATTGTCTGAGCAATGGCTTTGGTAAGTACTCACTGAGATTATGTGTGTTTAGTTCCAATTTTGTTATGAATTTTGTTATAATAGTCTCTCTTACCTTCTCTCTCTCTATTCACTCCCTTAATAACGTCGCGCGTTTCGCCTTTTCAACCATCATAACAACAACTCTTCTTCTTCTTGTTCCTCTTTCTCTCTCAATCCGCAAATTCTCAGGTATCCTCTCAATCTCTGTGTCTTTCTCACGACATGTACGACGTTCTTGTCTCTTCGTTATTAAGCTTGATTTGGTCCGGTTTCTGCAATTTTTCAAACGAAATTGAATTCTGATCAAAATTGTTGAAATTGATTCAAAATTTGGGATTGAAACGTTTATTAAAATTATGGGTTTCTTCTGAATCGTAATTTCTGAGATGGGTTTGTTCATTAGACAACGAAATTCGATCAAAGTCTAAGACTTTATACAAACACTTTCTACATTTTTTTTTGTTTAGATTGTGTTTGTGTTCAGATTCGATTGATTCTTTTTTCTGAACACTTACTTATTGTAGTTGCCTGGTCTGGAAGATAGAATGGCCTTTGAAACGGGGCAGAGGAATTACTGGAGTCAAGTTGCTGAATCCGATGTAAGATTTTTCATCTTCAGGCTTTTTTTAATATTAGCATAACTGATTCTTCTTTTTTGTTGATGGATGATTTCCAGGGTTTCGATATCACCGATGTTATAGTTCCAAGAGGAACCACTGGGCTTTTGCCCTTCAACTGCCAACGACGTCGTTATAGGCTTAGGAGTTGTGTGCCCAAGCTATATGGTATGGCGGGGCTTCATTGTTACAATATGCTCATGGTAAAATCCTTGTTTTACTATGTTCTCTATGTATGCTTTTGCTTTTGCTACATTCACTTTCTTTCTTTCTTTCTTTCAGGGGACACACTTGGAGTACGCGTCCTTACTAAAATACAACAAGACAATGAATTGCGTCGCCTCTTACTTCTTAACTTTGGTTGCACAAGATTTGTCTAGCCAATCGGGGAAAACATTTCAGGTTCGAGTTGATGAAAAAAAGTATGGCGTTTTGAATATGACTGTCTCTATTGCTAGACCTAAAGATGAAGAAGTAAAAGGTGACAATGTGGTTGCATTGATTCGTTTTTCTTTTTCTTTTTAATACAATTTTATTAAATCTAACATTAACATGCTTGATTGATGTTGCCTAGTGACCACGAAGAAGAGCTTCATACCTCACTTTCATGGTGAAGCAAAGGCAGATGATTTCTACAAAGGAAAGTTGCCTCCTTGGCCATCTGTTAATGATTTCAATGATCAAAAGCGATTTTATCTGGTATGAGTTTTGATTAAAACACATCATTAGTATTGTTTTGTTCATGATCAGTTAAGCCATGTGATCTGTTTTTTTATTTTATTTTAATGTAGGTGAAAAATCCAGAGTTGGCAGACAATGATTGGATTGCTTTGTATATGGAACTTGCACTTTGTGTAGATGATATCAAGATTACAGAGGTTTTTTTTTTATTTGTATTTCTTTTGGCATACCATTGATCAAGTTTGTAATAAATCTAATTTTAACATGTTTGGTTTGGGTTTGTTTTGTTCTGAAAACAATGCAGAAGATGTTGTCTGAGTTGAAAATTCTGAAAGTTGCGATAGAGACAAAGGAAGAGGTGCAACCACCGAATGAGAGGCTCAAGGCCAAATGTGCAAATGTCTACATTACTTTTAAGGGCTTGGCTAAGGGTTCGATTGGTAAAGATGTTGAACGCAATGTTATTGTTAGAAGGGTCATCGATGAGCGTACCGGATACTTGACTCTCAAGGCTGGCTTTCCCACTCAAGGAGAAGCTTCTGCAAGCGAGCAAGGTTCTGGAAAGCGACGTCGCCTTGGAGAATAACTAATTTATGATCAAATAATGAACAAGTTATTTTGTGTGCCTTTTTTTTTTGTTTAGTGTTTATGAAAACAGTTTTAAGTTAAAATTTTAAGAAGATTCAGGTTTGTGAAAGAATATTAAACATCTCTACTATTATTCTTGCACCCCTGGTTTGAAAATGTCCAAAAAATTATCCTAACTACATATTATGCCATTATGAATTAGAAAATTTAAATTATTTTTTAAACTTATGCAAGACATTTTAGGAAACTACGTGTCATTATTGCCTTAAAGAATAGGTTTATAATATTTTAGGAAACCGTGTGTTATTATTACCAAAAATAATGGGTTTATAATATTTGTCTAGAACAATATATTTACCTTTACGTATAATTTACTATTTATCATTAAAACAAAATAATTACATAGTGTTTTGAAACCATGATATGACTCGTTTAACAATGGAAAATATGAGACAGAGAGAGAAAATTACTGAAAAAATCTTACGTGTCATCATCAGATTCATTTTGATCCCACATCATTAATGATTCATTGAAAATTCATAAAAACCCAAAACAAAAAAAACCAACAAAAAACCCAAATTTATCACAAAATGTCTTAAATTGACATATTAAATGGATAATATATTTAAAAAATGTTGAAAAACTTATAAAATATAGAAAATATAATATTAAAAAATTAATAAGAAATTCAATTTTATAATTTCTAATAGATCTCTTTAATATTTATATGTTATATTCTATCACATTGAGTTCAAAATAATATATAACATATTGTTCATTTACAAATAACAATATTATTTTGTAAAATTGTATTCAACACTAAAATTCATGTCAAATGACAAAACTTAAGACATAATTTACCCGACTCATCGGTTGAACCACCGGTTCCCAAAATTTGAGCAAATAATTTTCGGATAAGTTTAGACATGAAAGAGTGATTAAACCTTCCTAGACAATATGTTTAAAATATTTAAAAAGCCAATGAAAAACACAATTTTATTAAGCTTTTAAAATTTTGAAAAGGTGTAAATATGTGAAAAAATTTAATTAGATGTATTTTTCATGGAGAAATTGAGAAAATACACCTTTAGAATTGTAATTCAACCAAATTTTATGTTGATAAATATACCTAAACACTAAATATTACATATTAACCTGAATAAATTCAGAGAATTAAAAAAGTACACTTTTAAAATTGCACTTTAAAAGAAGGGAGAATCACAAAACTACACCATTTGAATTACATTTCACAAAACTACACCATTTCCAAAATACTTCACAAAACTACACCTAAACACTCAAAATTAAATCCAAATTAACTCTACCCAAACAATCCTACCCCCTTAATACTATACCCTAAACACTAATTAGGGAACCCAAATGAAAAAAAATTAATTTTGGTAATTTTTTAAAGGTTAAATCAAGATTTTAAAATTTTGAAAGGGTGTAAATATGTGAAAATATTAAATTAGGAGTAGTTTTGTGAAGAAGGGGTTGAAAGAGTGTAGATTTGTGAATTCCTCTTAAAAGAATTACAACATTTTTTTCAACAAATGTAAGTTTTATTCTATTAACTAGTCATTAATTAATACTTGTCTCCATTCAAAATTTATTTTTGTAACTACACTTTAATACTCCCTTTGTTCACTAATATAAGATGTTTTAGAGTTTTGTTTTTGTTTCTTTTTATTAGATGTTTTGAGTTTTTCAATAAAGAGTTAAGTGTATTTAAAATAATTTGACCAATCATATTATGTAGTATTTTTTGTGATTGGTTTAACTAATTTTATTATCTATTAAGGTTAACTTTTAAGGGAGAATTATAAAACTACACCATTTGAATTACATTTCACAAAACTACACCATTTCTAAAATACTTCACAAAACTACACCTAAACACTCAAAATTAAATCCAAATAAATCCTACCCAAACAATCACACCCCCTTAATACTATACCCTAAACACTAATTAGCGAACCCAAATGAAAATATTTTAATTTTGGTAATTCTTTAAAGAGTAAATCAAGCTTTTAAAATTTTGAAAGAATGTATATATGTGAAAAATTTGAATTAGGTGTAATTTTGTGAAGTAATGGTTAGTTTTGTGAATTTCCATATTTTTTTAGTTTTAATCACTTCTATCAGATGTTTCGGTTTGATGTATTACATACGGGTTTTTGCCTATCATAATAAATAACAAAATTTCGTAATTTAAAATATTTTGTAATAAATCAACTAATTATTCTAAAATTTTGTTGTATATAATATATACTACACGATATTATTAACAAATTTTCTTATTTGTTTGTAAATAACGAATAAACAATGATTATTTTGAAAACTTTTAAAAATTTCAATTTATTCTATAAAACCAAAAAAAGTATGATAAATTTGTAGATTAAATATATAAATTTACAAATCATTTAAAAAACTATAGACCTGTGGTATACCACGGGTTAAATTCTAGTATAAGGTAAAGACTGATCATGAACATGAAAATGAAAGTTTCACAATGCTGTCTGCGAAATCCGCAAGTAAAGCATAAACTCGATATCTAAACCGATAATAAAACCACACAAATCCTTTATATTATAAAGCACAAGTCACCTGGCCAATAGAATTCTGCCAGGTGGCTTGTGCCTCATAATTAAAAATTGGGTAATGAGGTACATTTTTAACCATTAATTTGCAAATAAGGTGATTAGTTTATGAAATTAGCATTTAGGTGATTTTTTTGATTCATAATATATTTATTCCCCTTATACCCTTAATTGGTTTAGCAACCGGTTTTGTATTTTTTTTATTAGCCAAATTTATGAATTATAGAATATTTACCATTTTCGAATAATGTAACTATCCTATTTTCATGCAAAAAATCTCCTTTTTTGAATTATTTTTTCGACATATTATAGCATTTTCTTGTTTCTTAAATCTCGTCCATTATCTTTTTCTAATCATTTAAACGTTTTTGTGTTAATCTGCGAGTTAAGGGTAGAAGATGATATGTAGTGTAAGTGAATGTTCATCAGATTCTCTGTAATTTCATGAATAATCATAAGCGTACATGAACGTTCACACGATTTCATAAACAATCATGTATGCACATAGTGTTCACACAAGTTGATAAGCGTACATGTCGATCATAAGCGTATATGATTGTTCATCATCGTCTATGATTATTCATCATCGTCTGTATAAGTTTATGAATGTTCATAAGCGTACATGAATATTCACAGATTTTCATGAGTATTTATCTTCTTCTTCGTTAAGATCCATTATAATTTTCACCTGCACAAAAATCTTATTATAAGTTGTGAAACTAAGCAACAAATGCACTACATCGATGAAAGAAAATAAAAGGACAAACGAGAATCATGTTTATAATGCAAAATTACATGTGAAACATGCTTACACTAACAAAACCCAATTCGAGTTTTTGATTCAATTCAAATTTTTGATTAAATTCACAGGAAAAAAACACCCAATAAAAACCAAAATCAAAATCGAAAATCAGAAACAAAACCAACAATAAAACTCACAGAAGAAGAACCAAAATCACCTAATCTCATTGACGAAACTCAAAATCACCAAAAAATGATAAAATCTAAAAAAATCACCTTGTTTGTTGTCGCCGGAAAGTGAAGAATATGGAGTTTGTTTGTTGTCGCCGGAAATCCCCTATTATCGAAAGAGAGAACGAAGCCAAATAATGGCGATTTCTATTAGCCGTCATCGAGGAGAAGAATGACAAACAATAAAAAATTAGGTTTTTTTGTTGCACCAAATAAAAATAAACCAACCCAAAAACCAAACAAAACCAAATCAATTTTTTTTGTAGACCAAAAAATGGGTAGTTTTGTATTTTTACATATAAAAATCATCTTTTTGCAAATAAATTAAAAAATCACCTAATTACCAAATATTAAACTAAAATGTACCTATTATACTAAATTACTCAAAAAAAAATTAGTTAAAATATATTTTCTTTGAGAAATTTTTTTTTAAAAACTTTTCTCCCTAAAAATTGCAAAGTAACTGAAAATCCATGAATCTAGGGATCATTATCACCACGATTATAAACCCTTTGAGCGAATATATATTCTTAAACCAACCATCTAATTTTAACGTGTGAGTTTTTTTCAAGTTCTTTGTTCATGAGCACATATGTAAGTTAAAATTTTGGGTTTTTCGTGATTCAACTCTTCTTTTACAATTCTTTTAGTTTAATTTATCACTCATGTATCTCAATTAAATTCATGGAAAGATTTTAAAGTTAGAGCATTAATTTCTAGGACATAGGATTATCATCCGATAAATGAAGATTATTCCGGTGGATTACAAGGTTGTTGGTGGAGAAAGGTCTCTAATTGTGATTCTTTCAAATGAACTGCTACAAGGTTGATCACCTTAAGAAGGCTGGAATGGGTAAAATTTTTTGTTTCTCATTGTTTAATCCTTTTAACAAATCATTGTTATTTCTCTATGATCTAATGTATTTTTAATTTAAATATGTTTTGGGGTAGTTGAGAAGACCTTCTATATTGATGGATTCTTTCTCATTGTTTCAAAATTGATAATAGTTTAAATTCTACCAAGGTTTTGAACAGAAGGGTAGGCTTTTTAATTTACCCCCAATATTTTTTCATCATGTAGATTTTTGTTCAAGTAATAGAAAGGGTGTTTATGTTTCTCATCGACTATGTAGTTCAAAAACATAAAGTGTTTTTACATAAGCATTCATTTTCGAAAATACCAAAAAATACTTCTAACAATTACTAATATTTGAAAGTACTTCAATTTTAGTTATCTGTATACATCGAATTATTGGAGTGTATCTTAGTTTAAATTTCTAAACGCAATTTCTTGTGGTTTGATAAGAAAACATAGGATAACAAGTTAACAACACAAATTAGTGAGAAAAAATATATTCCCGGCAAATTACTAGTCTGATTATAAACTTGTAACTGAACCAAATTAACCGAACCCGCATCCTATATAAACCGAATATATATCATAAAAACAGGACAATTACATAAAGGGCCATCTGCAAATGCGCAACCAAACGCCCTTAAAAATCAAAGACTAAACCCCACAAATCAGAATTTAACTCTTCAGTTATCGGTGAGACTTAATATATCCTATCCTATATATATTAATTGAGGAGACACTTTTAAAAATTTGAATAAAAATTAAAAAAAAACCATAAAATATGATCTAAAAAGCCTATAAAATTGATTAAATAACATTTTTGGAAAAATGTCTCACATTGATAGTGTAAAACTATATGTTAGTTGAAACACTACATATAAATAAGTTCTTTGTGTTTTGGAGAGTTAAATGAATTTAGTAAAATGAGTGATTTGTTCTATCATCATAATTGGTTTTAACCCACAATAGTTTAAATTTCAATTGAAATTGTAGAGACGTAAGAGATTAATCTATTGAAAACGGGTTAAAATTGATTAATCGGTTGAAAAATGGTTAAAAACAATTTCACATTTATTTTAAATAATTATATGTTGAAAATTAAAAATATTTATGTATATTTTTATATAATATACTTATGAATTTATACTCCGCTTGGCGTGGTAAAAAAATATAGTATATATTAGTTGAAGAGACACTTTTTAGATTTAAATCAAAAATTTAAAAAGCCCAATAAATGTGTAATCTACAAGGCCCATAAAATTAAATATCTAATTATTAAAAAATTTAATGTTAAGTTTAAGGCTTAAAGTTAATTGAAAGTTTAAGACCCAATAAATCTTTTGCAATAAATAATATACTATTTTAGTTATATCTTTTTCAAAACGTAATATATAGAAAATATACATCCGTCAAATTGTTATGGAAAACCTATAGAAAATAAAAAAAGATAATTATATAACTATAGAATAGTAATGATGATACATTATTAAAACGTTTTAATAAAGAAAAAAGCTTATGATGTCATTATTGTTCCAAGAAACTTATTAATGATATTTTTGAGAATTAATCTAATAAATAATATAAAGGGTTTGAAAACAAAATCAAATTAATTTTTAAAAAACTTATATGCCAAAAATTAAAAATATTTGTGTATTTATTTCGATAACATGTATATATTTATAAATTAAACTCCGCGATTAGCGAATATCATAAAATCTAGTGAATGCTAATCAAAAACATGAAAAAGAATATTATATATAATGTCATCTTCAAAATAAGCAAGTAACCCTCTAAAATCGATGAGAACCAAACAATTCAAATTTTGGTGTAGATATATTTTGATTAAAGACTAACTAAAAACATGACAATTACATTATAGCATCCGCCAACTAAACCACTAAAATCTAGCTAAACCGATAACAAAACCGCACAAATCCGATTTTCAATTCAGATTATAGATTTATAACCGAACCAAATAAACCAAATCCGATGTGTCCTATTGACCTATATAATCCGAATTCGCATGCCCAATGCGGTTCGATAACGAACTCATAAGAACTCATAACTAACCAAATTAATCAAAACTCAAAAGACCCCAATAAAGCGAATTCAAATGCACACACAATGAAGTAAATATTTAAGAACTTAAACAGTACATTTCTAAACCACATAAACTTGGAAATCTTTACGTTTGAGGTGGTGAAGTTTGATGGAAAGGGTGACTTCGGTCTGTGGAAGTTCATGGTACAAGGTCAACCTGAGATTCAAGATTTTGCCTTAGTTCTAAGGGAAGAGACAAAAGATGTTCAAGAATCGTCTAAGCTTGAAGAACGATCAAAACCTAAGGTGGATTCAAAGAGGGCTGAAAAAATGTAAGGGCAAGAAACCTTTTGAGCACATGCTTGAGTGATGTGATCTTAACAAAGGTCATGAATGAGACTACAACCTTAGGGATGTGGAGATCACTTGAGAGGGACTATCAGACAAAGTCTCTTCCAAACATGATATATTTCAAGCAAAGTTTTGATAGTTACAAGATGAATGAGGACAAGTCAATTGAGGAAAATCTAAATACTTTTCTGAAACTCATAGCAGACTTGGCCAACCTAAAGATTGAAATCTCAAAAAAAGATCAGGCAATTCAGATTCTATTAGGGTTACCATCTGCTTAGGAGCAACTCGTACATACTCTCAAGTACGACCCATGGAAGGATACTCTCACAGTCAGTGAAGGGGTTAGCTCAGCTTATGCCAAAAGGTGGAGTTCGGGCAGAAGAGGTTATTGAACATGTCAAAACCACAGAGTGAGGGTATGTTTGTTGGTAGGGGCAAAACAAATAAGAAGAATGGGAATCAGGACAGATTAAGGTCAAAGAGCAAGGATAAGAAGCCTAAGTCAAAAGGCAAACCTTATACTAAGACAAGAGAATGTTGTGTGTGTGGAAAGGAGGGTCACTTCAAAAGGGAATGTCTTGAAAGAAAGGAGGGAAAGTCATCTAATGCGGCCGATATGGCTCAAGAGAAGGAGTTACCCATGGTACTTATGTCAGTGTTCAAGACACTAAAGATGAGTGGATCCTAGGCTCTGGATGTACTTTCCACTTTACATCAGACAAGGAGTCCTTATTTGACTACCATGAGGCAAAAGGATCCAAAGTACTCACGGGAAACAACACTCAGAGTGAAGTGAAAGGTATTGTTGAGGTCAAGCTTATCACATATGATAACAAGACATTGATCCTTATTGGTGTAAGGTATATGTCCACAATATGCAGAAATCTAATCTCATATGGTCAACTAGGGAAGAAGTGGCTGTAAGTATGAAGGAGAAGATTTTGTGGTAACATTCTATAAGAAGTTACTAGGAGGAGTAAGAGGACCTAAAGTCCTATCTGGTAAATACAAGGACGAATTATACCATTTTCAAGAAAAAGTTGTCAGTCGTGAAGCTGACATGAGCAGAGGTTAAGTGAATCTAACCAACATATGGCATTCGAAACTTGGGCACATGAGTTTGAAGAACATGGAGGTTATAGTGAAGAAAGGCTACATGAAACCCAAAGAAGTTCACATTATAGAATTATGTGAGAATTGTGTTATAGGGACACAAGCGAGGCTTTTCCAACTTCTAAGCATACAACCAAAGAAGTACTTGGATATGTCCACAATGACCTATGGGGATCAGTTGCAAATGAAGCTAGCCTATCAGGCTGCAAGTATTTCCTAACTATGATTGATGACTACTCAAGAAAAGTTTGGATCAGGTTCTTGAGGAGCAAAGATAAGGTGTTTGAAAACTTTTGAGAATGGAAAAAGATGGTTGAGCTTCAAACATGGAGGAAGATTAAGTGTCTAAGGACATATAATGGATTAGAGTTTTGCAAGAATCAGATGGATACTCTCTGCAAGAATTCATGTATCGAAGGCACATACTTGTGTATTTATACTCCACGACAAAATGGAGTGGTTGAAAGGATGAATAGAACCATTGCCGATAAGATCAGGTGTATGTTAGCGAGTACGGATTGGAAAAGAAGTTTTGGGCAGAAACAGCTGCCACTGCTGTGTACTTAATAAATAGAACACCAAATGCTTCTCCGGATACCCACAAGACACTAAAGGTTACAAGGTATGACTACCAGAGGAAGGTAAAACCACTATCAGTAGAAATGTTGTCTTTGATGAAAAGACAATGTATTTATCAAAGAAGATGGATAAGCAACCAACGATTTAAAGGGCTAAGAAGGTGTCTTTAAGTTAGACACTTATTCAAAAAGGAAGTTCATCAAGAAATGCAGGAAAAGAAACTCATCAGGTAGAGTATGAAGGGGATTCAGGACAAGGTGGATTTCAGTCAGAGATAGTTGAAGCTACAAAAGTGTCTTCAGATTCAGGGTCAGAACAAGAGAGTGAAGAACAAAATCTGGATAATTATGTACTTGTAAGGGACAGACGGAGAAGAACAATAAGATCACCATCAAAATTTGAGAATGCAAACCTAGTTGCCTATGTTCTAACAAGTGTTGCAATGACATAACTAGATGAGCCAAAGACTCTAACAGTGGCTAAGTCAAGGAAAGATTGGGATAAGTGGAAACAAGCAATCATTGAGAAAATGAATTCACTTAAGAATAATCACACATGGGATTACGCAGATAAACCAGACAACCAAAGATGTGTAAGATGCAAATGGATCTTCATATACAAAGAATGCATTCCAGGTGTAGAAGCTTCCAGACACAAGACTATATTGGTTACAAAGGGGTTTACACAAATTGAAAGAATAAGCTACAATGAGATCTTCTCACCAATGGTAAAACATGTTTCAATAAGAATTATGTTATTAGTTGTAGCTAACTATGATTTGGAACTTGAGAAATTAGATGTGAAGATTGCTTTCTTACATGGAGAGCTGGAATAGGTGATTTATATGGATTAGCCTGAAGAATTCATAGAGAAAGGAAAGGAAAAGAAAGTCTGTATATTGAGAAAATCTTTGTACAGTTTGAAGCAGTCTCCAAGACAATAGAATATAAGTTTGATGAGTTCATGATGGATCAAAAGTTTGTCAGGAGTAAAATTTATTCATGTTTGTATATGAAGGGTTCAGGTATTGAGGAAAGTATATATCTCCTGCTGTATGTTGATGATATGTTAGTGGCATCAAGGGGCATGAAGAAGATACAAGAACTGAAAGAACGACTTAAAGGAAGATTTGAGATGAAGGATTTGAGTCCAACTACAAGGATTTTGGGAATGGACATCTCCATATATAGGAAGAAATGAATCTTGAATTGTCAAAGTCAAAGTATCTCAAGAAGGTTCATCAATGTTTAGTATGGATGGTTGTACCTTTGTGGTTACTCCCACCAGTGCTGAGATCAAGCTGAGAAGTTTAACATAAATTGAACTAATTGTTGAGTCAAGGGAAATGAGCTTTATACATTTTGCTAGTGCAGTTGGAAACATAATGTATGTTATGATAGGTTCCATACCTGATCTAGCATATGTCATCTTCTTAGTAAGCAAGTACATGGCTAAGCCAGGAAGAGAACATTGGAAAGTTGTGAAGTGATCCTAAGGTACCTAAAGGGTGGAGCAGATCTCAGTCTTACTTTCACGAAATCTTATGAGTTCAAGATAGAGGAGTTTTGTGATTTATACTACGTAGCTGATTTGGATATAAGAAGGTCTATCTCAGGTTATGTGTTTAAGGTTGGTGGAAACACTGTGAATTGGAGAGCCGCACTTCAAGGAGTGGTAGTTCTATCAACAATAGAAGTTGGATACATGTCTCTATCAGAAGCATGTAAGGAAGGGATTTGGTTAACTAAGTTTTATAAGGAACTAGACCTATGCTCAGGGAAGTATAAGCTACATTGTGACTCACAGGGAGCTATTGGGTTGGCAAAGAACCCAGTTCATCACGACTGGACAAAACACATAGCTACCAAGGTGCATCATATCATAGATGAGATTATAACATGAGCAGTAGAGGTCCTAAATATACATACTACTTTAAATCTTGCAGATATGTTAACTAAGTCAATACCTTGGAATGCGTTTGAGAGGTGCCTCTTGACGCTGAAAGTCCTCTCCTGAATGATATCAGCATCACTCTGGGTCCTCTTGTCGCTTGGAGTCACCTCACATAGTATAAACAAAGTGAAAGAGGGTTTGTCAATGTCAAGGAAGTGAAAAAACAAGGTATTAACTTTCATAAAGTTGTTTTAAAGAGTTAATGGTTCAGTTAAAAAATATAGGTTGCTTGAGAAAGTGTAAGAGTTAAGGAACTTACTCAGCACAAGGAAGCATCTGAACAACGGTCTCAGGTCTCTTCATCCGCATGTACAAAGTATTAGGTCAGGGATTTTCTTCAAGGTGTCAGGTTTCAGACAAAGTATGAAGAAGGTGAAAGGTCAGAGTAGAGGAACTTACTCGGTGGTTCTTTAGGTTAGAAGACAAGTCATCAGTCTTCTGGGAGCTTCGTCGGAGTAAACGGTGGAGCGATTCCTTATCTCGATGTGTGTTGTTACCGGAGAATCGTCTGTGAAGAGAATTGGCGATAAATCGCCGTCAGGGAGGAACATGATTAAATAGGCGACATATGTGGAGATTTGTGAGATGTTTGTCTACTCGAAGATCTAGGGCTAATAGTTTGTGGGATGTTTAATTGGCAAGGCACATTAAGGAAGCGCATGTCTATTAATCAATTCAATTGATTAGGACCAAGTTGTGAGAGTTGTTGGTTGTTATAACAACCTCAACGTCTTCGTCTCCTCTTATCCAATTAGTTAAAAGAGATTTAGAGAGAGAGATTCAGATAGAGAGAGAGTGAAAGAAAGTTTCGAGCAAAGCTACGGTGGTTCGATTGAGAAGAAGATTAGACTTACGGTTAAGCGACATCAGTCTTCATCTTCTCCGATCAAGAACATAGGAGCTTGGTTCAGAGGTTGGTGACTCAGGCTTGTATCTCTATGTAGAGGGAGTTCGTCGGGTTCTCATCTTTGTCTGGATCGGTCATCGAACCTCAGATACTCTTCGAAGAATAAAGATTAGAGAGAACAATACATCACATTGATTGTATAAACAAACTCAAAGCTATAACATGCTTTTAAAATCAAGCTTTAAAATTTTTGAAAAGGCGTAAATATGTGAAAAAATTAAATTAGGTGTAGTTTTGTGAAGGAGGATTGAAAGGGTGTAGTTTTGTGAATTCTGTAAGTTTTAATATTAAAAATAGTGTTTTGTATTTAGAGTTTATTTGGATTTAATATTGGGAATTTCTCTTTAATATTTAATGGTTGTGAGGTGCATTTTGAAAATGTAATTTCATACTCCTCTGTTTTTTTATATAGGATGTTTTGATTAAAAGCACAAAGATTAAGAAACTTTAAATATTTTTGTTTTTATTTACATAAAATCATCATATTAAAACAATTCAACCAATCATAAAAACTATAACTTAATGTAATTGGTCATATTATATTTAATGTAATAAATTTCTTGCATTAAAACTCTAAAACATCTAATAAAAAGAAACAAACTTAAAACTCTAAAACATCCTATAATAAAAAAACATAGGGAGTAGTATTTACTATTTATTATAAGATTTATTTGAATTCAATATTTAATGGTTAAATATAGGGAGAATTATAAAACTACACCATTTGAATTACATTTCACAAAATTACACCATTTCCAAAATATTTCATAAAACTACACCTAAACATTCAAAATTAAATCCAAATATACTATACCCACACAATTCTACCCCCTTAATACTATATCCTAAACACTAATTAGCGAACCCAAATGAAAAGATTTTAATTTTGGTAATTTTTAAAAGGATAAATCAAGCTTTTAAAATTTTGAAAGGGTGTAAATATGTGAAAACATTAAATTAGGAGTAGTTTTGTGAAGTAAGGATTGAAAGGGTGTAGTTTTATGAATTCCTCTTAAATATATTTTTATATTTTATGTAGATTCAATTTCACAAAATATAATTACAAAGGTATAATTTTGAAAAACAGTTTTAAATGTACTTTTCATGAAGAAATTACAAAAATACAACTTTTGAATTGTATTGTGCAAAACTACACACAACCAAAGTCTATTTTGATAAACATACCTAAACAGTAAATCTTAAGTATTAACCCAAAAAATTTGGAGAATTATACAAAGTACATATTAGTAAATTGCATTTTCAAAATTACACCTATTCAAGATTTATTTTTATAACTATACTTAAATACTAAATATTAAATTCAAATAAACTATGAAGACTAATTAACCCCTATCTCCTTTAACACTAAACCCTAAATAGTGAAACAAAATTAAAAAAACTAATTTTTGTAAATTTTTAAGAAGTAATACAAACTTTTAAATTTGAAAATGTGTAAAGTTAAGAGAATTCTAATTATGTGTAGTTTTGTGAAGTAATGTTTGAAAGGTTTTGTGAACACTAAATATGTTAATTAAAAAAAAACTTAACACAAAATCTTATTCCTTTTACGACTAAACTCTAACCAATAAATAGTATATCCAAATGAAATTTTCAATTTGGTTAAATTTTTAAAAGTTATTTGAACCGTTTACAACCAAAGAAGAGTATAAAGTTAAAAAAAATGATTTTGATGTAGTTTTGTGATATAGGGCCGTAAATTCTGAATTTTTAAATTTCGTTTTTTGTATTGTGGTAATTTTTGATTAAAACTATTTTATTGATATTTTTGAAATAAAATCCTTTGTAATGGTAAGTAAGGAACATAAATTATTGGGAAATTACCATAAAAAACTTTCCAACTAAAACCACGAACTTTTAGGGGTTCCATAAAAAACCTCGAGTCATAAACTTTCCACTTTAAATCTTCAAATTGTTAAATTGATGCACATCCGAATGTTGATTAACGGTCAACCCTTTGACTTAGTTAAATAATAATAAAAAATTAAAAAATTCAATTTTATTAATTAGAAATTTAATAAAAATTGTTAAATACTATTAATAACTTAAATTTTAAATAAAACAAAATCTATAACTAAAAACTATAAATTACAATTGAAACCAATAGTTTATTCATAATTCAAAATTTTAAAAGTAACTTTTTAACAAAAAGGACTTAAATATTAATTTTTTGAAAAATTGATTTCTAAAAATAACTTATATAACTTTTCAAATATGTGGGTTTAAGTTAATTTTTTCTTTTTGGGATTGAATTTTTCAAAAAAAAAATAGTTAAGTTAATTTTTTTTTAAAAAGTTATTTTTAAAATTTTAAATTATTTTTCTTTAATATTTAAATTCATTTTTGCTAAAAAAATATAAAAATTTTGAATTAAGATTTATTTTTATTTAACATTTTAAGTTTATTATTTGTATTTTTTCAATTTTATTAAATTTGTTCAATTTTCTTATTTTTTATTATTATTTGATTAAGTCACAGGGTTGACCGTTAGTCAACTAACGTTGATCGTTAGTAAACCTTCGGATGTCAACCAATTTAACAACTTGAAGGTTTAAGGTGAAAAAATTTATAACTTGATGGTTTTTTATGGAACCCTGAAAATATATAGAAATAATTTATTTATTTTTATCACTTGAAATAATTTAAATGAATAAATATTGTTTTTCGAAAGAGAATTTGAAAAGCGACTAATTTTGTAAATTCCTAAAAAAAAAGTACCAAAATAATTTTGGCAAAATTAGAGGAAACGAGAAACTAAACCGAACAAAACCAAAAATATAAGTATTCTCCTAATCGTATAAGTCTATTATCGTAATCCATCTGCCCTAATTTTACAATCTCTTGTCTGCCTTTTGCTCTCCTCTTGGGATAATTGCTTGTAAGATCTTGATCCATTGTCTGAGCAATGGCTTTGGTAAGTACTCACTGAGATTATGTGTGTTTAGTTCCAATTTTGTTATGAATTTTGTTATAATAGTCTCTCTTACCTTCTCTCTCTCTATTCACTCCCTTAATAACGTCGCGCGTTTCGCCTTTTCAACCATCATAACAACAACTCTTCTTCTTCTTGTTCCTCTTTCTCTCTCAATCCGCAAATTCTCAGGTATCCTCTCAATCTCTGTGTCTTTCTCACGACATGTACGACGTTCTTGTCTCTTCGTTATTAAGCTTGATTTGGTCCGGTTTCTGCAATTTTTCAAACGAAATTGAATTCTGATCAAAATTGTTGAAATTGATTCAAAATTTGGGATTGAAACGTTTATTAAAATTATGGGTTTCTTCTGAATCGTAATTTCTGAGATGGGTTTGTTCATTAGACAACGAAATTCGATCAAAGTCTAAGACTTTATACAAACACTTTCTACATTTTTTTTTGTTTAGATTGTGTTTGTGTTCAGATTCGATTGATTCTTTTTTCTGAACACTTACTTATTGTAGTTGCCTGGTCTGGAAGATAGAATGGCCTTTGAAACGGGGCAGAGGAATTACTGGAGTCAAGTTGCTGAATCCGATGTAAGATTTTTCATCTTCAGGCTTTTTTTAATATTAGCATAACTGATTCTTCTTTTTTGTTGATGGATGATTTCCAGGGTTTCGATATCACCGATGTTATAGTTCCAAGAGGAACCACTGGGCTTTTGCCCTTCAACTGCCAACGACGTCGTTATAGGCTTAGGAGTTGTGTGCCCAAGCTATATGGTATGGCGGGGCTTCATTGTTACAATATGCTCATGGTAAAATCCTTGTTTTACTATGTTCTCTATGTATGCTTTTGCTTTTGCTACATTCACTTTCTTTCTTTCTTTCTTTCAGGGGACACACTTGGAGTACGCGTCCTTACTAAAATACAACAAGACAATGAATTGCGTCGCCTCTTACTTCTTAACTTTGGTTGCACAAGATTTGTCTAGCCAATCGGGGAAAACATTTCAGGTTCGAGTTGATGAAAAAAAGTATGGCGTTTTGAATATGACTGTCTCTATTGCTAGACCTAAAGATGAAGAAGTAAAAGGTGACAATGTGGTTGCATTGATTCGTTTTTCTTTTTCTTTTTAATACAATTTTATTAAATCTAACATTAACATGCTTGATTGATGTTGCCTAGTGACCACGAAGAAGAGCTTCATACCTCACTTTCATGGTGAAGCAAAGGCAGATGATTTCTACAAAGGAAAGTTGCCTCCTTGGCCATCTGTTAATGATTTCAATGATCAAAAGCGATTTTATCTGGTATGAGTTTTGATTAAAACACATCATTAGTATTGTTTTGTTCATGATCAGTTAAGCCATGTGATCTGTTTTTTTTTATTTTATTTTAATGTAGGTGAAAAATCCAGAGTTGGCAGACAATGATTGGATTGCTTTGTATATGGAACTTGCACTTTGTGTAGATGATATCAAGATTACAGAGGTTTTTTTTTATTTGTATTTCTTTTGGCATACCATTGATCAAGTTTGTAATAAATCTAATTTTAACATGTTTGGTTTGGGTTTGTTTTGTTCTGAAAACAATGCAGAAGATGTTGTCTGAGTTGAAAATTCTGAAAGTTGCGATAGAGACAAAGGAAGAGGTGCAACCACCGAATGAGAGGCTCAAGGCCAAATGTGCAAATGTCTACATTACTTTTAAGGGCTTGGCTAAGGGTTCGATTGGTAAAGATGTTGAACGCAATGTTATTGTTAGAAGGGTCATCGATGAGCGTACCGGATACTTGACTCTCAAGGCTGGCTTTCCCACTCAAGGAGAAGCTTCTGCAAGCGAGCAAGGTTCTGGAAAGCGACGTCGCCTTGGAGAATAACTAATTTATGATCAAATAATGAACAAGTTATTTTGTGTGCCTTTTTTTTTGTTTAGTGTTTATGAAAACAGTTTTAAGTTAAAATTTTAAGAAGATTCAGGTTTGTGAAAGAATATTAAACATCTCTACTATTATTCTTGCACCCCTGGTTTGAAAATGTCCAAAAAATTATCCTAACTACATATTATGCCATTATGAATTAGAAAATTTAAATTATTTTTTAAACTTATGCAAGACATTTTAGGAAACTACGTGTCATTATTGCCTTAAAGAATAGGTTTATAATATTTTAGGAAACCGTGTGTTATTATTACCAAAAATAATGGGTTTATAATATTTGTCTAGAACAATATATTTACCTTTACGTATAATTTACTATTTATCATTAAAACAAAATAATTACATAGTGTTTTAAACCATGATACGACTCGTTTAACAATGGAAAATATGAGACAGAGAGAGAAAATTACTGAAAAAATCTTACGTGTCATCATCAGATTCATTTTGATCCCACATCATTAATGATTCATTGAAAATTCATAAAAACCCAAAACAAAAAAAACCAACAAAAAACCCAAATTTATCACAAAATGTCTTAAATTGACATATTAAATGGATAATATATTTAAAAAATGTTGAAAAACTTATAAAATATAGAAAATATAATATTAAAAAATTAATAAGAAATTCAATTTTATAATTTCTAATAGATCTCTTTAATATTTATATGTTATATTCTATCACATTGAGTTCAAAATAATATATAACATATTGTTCATTTACAAATAACAATATTATTTTGTAAAATTGTATTCAACACTAAAATTCATGTCAAATGACAAAACTTAAGACATAATTTACCCGACTCATCGGTTGAACCACCGGTTCCCAAAATTTGAGCAAATAATTTTCGGATAAGTTTAGACATGAAAGAGTGATTAAACCTTCCTAGACAATATGTTTAAAATATTTAAAAAGCCAATGAAAAACACAATTTTATTAAGCTTTTAAAATTTTGAAAAGGTGTAAATATGTGAAAAAATTGAATTAGATGTATTTTTCATGGAGAAATTGAGAAAATACACCTTTAGAATTGTAATTCAACCAAATTTTATGTTGATAAATATACCTAAACACTAAATATTACATATTAACCTGAATAAATTCAGAGAATTAAAAAAGTACACTTTTAAAATTGCACTTTAAAAGAAGGGAGAATCACAAAACTACACCATTTGAATTACATTTCACAAAACTACACCATTTCCAAAATACTTCACAAAACTACACCTAAACACTCAAAATTAAATCCAAATTAACTCTACCCAAACAATCCTACCCCCTTAATACTATACCCTAAACACTAATTAGGGAACCCAAATGAAAAAAAATTAATTTTGGTAATTTTTTAAAGGTTAAATCAAGATTTTAAAATTTTGAAAGGGTGTAAATATGTGAAAATATTAAATTAGGAGTAGTTTTGTGAAGAAGGGGTTGAAAGAGTGTAGATTTGTGAATTCCTCTTAAAAGAATTACAACATTTTTTTCAACAAATGTAAGTTTTATTCTATTAACTAGTCATTAATTAATACTTGTCTCCATTCAAAATTTATTTTTGTAACTACACTTTAATACTCCCTTTGTTCACTAATATAAGATGTTTTAGAGTTTTGTTTTTGTTTCTTTTTATTAGATGTTTTGAGTTTTTCAATAAAGAGTTAAGTGTATTTAAAATAATTTGACCAATCATATTATGTAGTATTTTTTGTGATTGGTTTAACTAATTTTATTATCTATTAAGGTTAACTTTTAAGGGAGAATTATAAAACTACACCATTTGAATTACATTTCACAAAACTACACCATTTCTAAAATACTTCACAAAACTACACCTAAACACTCAAAATTAAATCCAAATAAATCCTACCCAAACAATCACACCCCCTTAATACTATACCCTAAACACTAATTAGCGAACCCAAATGAAAATATTTTAATTTTGGTAATTCTTTAAAGAGTAAATCAAGCTTTTAAAATTTTGAAAGAATGTATATATGTGAAAAATTTGAATTAGGTGTAATTTTGTGAAGTAATGGTTAGTTTTGTGAATTTCCATATTTTTTTAGTTTTAATCACTTCTATCAGATGTTTCGGTTTGATGTATTACATACGGGTTTTTGCCTATCATAATAAATAACAAAATTTCGTAATTTAAAATATTTTGTAATAAATCAACTAATTATTCTAAAATTTTGTTGTATATAATATATACTACACGATATTATTAACAAATTTTCTTATTTGTTTGTAAATAACGAATAAACAATGATTATTTTGAAAACTTTTAAAAATTTCAATTTATTCTATAAAACCAAAAAAAGTATGATAAATTTGTAGATTAAATATATAAATTTACAAATCATTTAAAAAACTATAGACTGTGGTATACCACGGGTTAAATTCTAGTATAAGGTAAAGACTGATCATGAACATGAAAATGAAAGTTTCACAATGCTGTCTGCGAAATCCGCAAGTAAAGCATAAACTCGATATCTAAACCGATAATAAAACCACACAAATCCTTTATATTATAAAGCACAAGTCACCTGGCCAATAGAATTCTGCCAGGTGGCTTGTGCCTCATAATTAAAAATTGGGTAATGAGGTACATTTTTAACCATTAATTTGCAAATAAGGTGATTAGTTTATGAAATTAGCATTTAGGTGATTTTTTTGATTCATAATATATTTATTCCCCTTATACCCTTAATTGGTTTAGCAACCGGTTTTGTATTTTTTTATTAGCCAAATTTATGAATTATAGAATATTTACCATTTTCGAATAATGTAACTATCCTATTTTCATGCAAAAAATCTCCTTTTTTGAATTATTTTTTCGACATATTATAGCATTTTCTTGTTTCTTAAATCTCGTCCATTATCTTTTTCTAATCATTTAAACGTTTTTGTGTTAATCTGCGAGTTAAGGGTAGAAGATGATATGTAGTGTAAGTGAATGTTCATCAGATTCTCTGTAATTTCATGAATAATCATAAGCGTACATGAACGTTCACACGATTTCATAAACAATCATGTATGCACATAGTGTTCACACAAGTTGATAAGCGTACATGTCTGATCATAAGCGTATATGATTGTTCATCATCGTCTATGATTATTCATCATCGTCTGTATAAGTTTATGAATGTTCATAAGCGTACATGAATATTCACAGATTTTCATGAGTATTTATCTTCTTCTTCGTTAAGATCCATTATAATTTTCACCTGCACAAAAATCTTATTATAAGTTGTGAAACTAAGCAACAAATGCACTACATCGATGAAAGAAAATAAAAGGACAAACGAGAATCATGTTTATAATGCAAAATTACATGTGAAACATGCTTACACTAACAAAACCCAATTCGAGTTTTTGATTCAATTCAAATTTTTGATTAAATTCACAGGAAAAAAACACCCAATAAAAACCAAAATCAAAATCGAAAATCAGAAACAAAACCAACAATAAAACTCACAGAAGAAGAACCAAAATCACCTAATCTCATTGACGAAACTCAAAATCACCAAAAAATGATAAAATCTAAAAAAATCACCTTGTTTGTTGTCGCCGGAAAGTGAAGAATATGGAGTTTGTTTGTTGTCGCCGGAAATCCCCTATTATCGAAAGAGAGAACGAAGCCAAATAATGGCGATTTCTATTAGCCGTCATCGAGGAGAAGAATGACAAACAATAAAAAATTAGGTTTTTTTGTTGCACCAAATAAAAATAAACCAACCCAAAAACCAAACAAAACCAAATCAATTTTTTTTTTGTAGACCAAAAAATGGGTAGTTTTGTATTTTTACATATAAAAATCATCTTTTTGCAAATAAATTAAAAAATCACCTAATTACCAAATATTAAACTAAAATGTACCTATTATACTAAATTACTCAAAAAAAAATTAGTTAAAATATATTTTCTTTGAGAAATTTTTTTTTAAAAACTTTTCTCCCTAAAAATTGCAAAGTAACTGAAAATCCATGAATCTAGGGATCATTATCACCACGATTATAAACCCTTTGAGCGAATATATATTCTTAAACCAACCATCTAATTTTAACGTGTGAGTTTTTTTCAAGTTCTTTGTTCATGAGCACATATGTAAGTTAAAATTTTGGGTTTTTCGTGATTCAACTCTTCTTTTACAATTCTTTTAGTTTAATTTATCACTCATGTATCTCAATTAAATTCATGGAAAGATTTTAAAGTTAGAGCATTAATTTCTAGGACATAGGATTATCATCCGATAAATGAAGATTATTCCGGTGGATTACAAGGTTGTTGGTGGAGAAAGGTCTCTAATTGTGATTCTTTCAAATGAACTGCTACAAGGTTGATCACCTTAAGAAGGCTGGAATGGGTAAAATTTTTTGTTTCTCATTGTTTAATCCTTTTAACAAATCATTGTTATTTCTCTATGATCTAATGTATTTTTAATTTAAATATGTTTTGGGGTAGTTGAGAAGACCTTCTATATTGATGGATTCTTTCTCATTGTTTCAAAATTGATAATAGTTTAAATTCTACCAAGGTTTTGAACAGAAGGGTAGGCTTTTTAATTTACCCCCAATATTTTTTCATCATGTAGATTTTTGTTCAAGTAATAGAAAGGGTGTTTATGTTTCTCATCGACTATGTAGTTCAAAAACATAAAGTGTTTTTACATAAGCATTCATTTTCGAAAATACCAAAAAATACTTCTAACAATTACTAATATTTGAAAGTACTTCAATTTTAGTTATCTGTATACATCGAATTATTGGAGTGTATCTTAGTTTAAATTTCTAAACGCAATTTCTTGTGGTTTGATAAGAAAACATAGGATAACAAGTTAACAACACAAATTAGTGAGAAAAAATATATTCCCGGCAAATTACTAGTCTGATTATAAACTTGTAACTGAACCAAATTAACCGAACCCGCATCCTATATAAACCGAATATATATCATAAAAACAGGACAATTACATAAAGGGCCATCTGCAAATGCGCAACCAAACGCCCTTAAAAATCAAAGACTAAACCCCACAAATCAGAATTTAACTCTTCAGTTATCGGTGAGACTTAATATATCCTATCCTATATATATTAATTGAGGAGACACTTTTAAAAATTTGAATAAAAATTAAAAAAAAACCATAAAATATGATCTAAAAAGCCTATAAAATTGATTAAATAACATTTTTGGAAAAATGTCTCACATTGATAGTGTAAAACTATATGTTAGTTGAAACACTACATATAAATAAGTTCTTTGTGTTTTGGAGAGTTAAATGAATTTAGTAAAATGAGTGATTTGTTCTATCATCATAATTGGTTTTAACCCACAATAGTTTAAATTTCAATTGAAATTGTAGAGACGTAAGAGATTAATCTATTGAAAACGGGTTAAAATTGATTAATCGGTTGAAAAATGGTTAAAAACAATTTCACATTTATTTTAAATAATTATATGTTGAAAATTAAAAATATTTATGTATATTTTTATATAATATACTTATGAATTTATACTCCGCGCTTGGCGTGGTAAAAAAATATAGTATATATTAGTTGAAGAGACACTTTTTAGATTTAAATCAAAAATTTAAAAAGCCCAATAAATGTGTAATCTACAAGGCCCATAAAATTAAATATCTAATTATTAAAAAATTTAATGTTAAGTTTAAGGCTTAAAGTTAATTGAAAGTTTAAGACCCAATAAATCTTTTGCAATAAATAATATACTATTTTAGTTATATCTTTTTCAAAACGTAATATATAGAAAATATACATCCGTCAAATTGTTATGGAAAACCTATAGAAAATAAAAAAAGATAATTATATAACTATAGAATAGTAATGATGATACATTATTAAAACGTTTTAATAAAGAAAAAAGCTTATGATGTCATTATTGTTCCAAGAAACTTATTAATGATATTTTTGAGAATTAATCTAATAAATAATATAAAGGGTTTGAAAACAAAATCAAATTAATTTTTAAAAAACTTATATGCCAAAAATTAAAAATATTTGTGTATTTATTTCGATAACATGTATATATTTATAAATTAAACTCCGCGATTAGCGAATATCATAAAATCTAGTGAATGCTAATCAAAAACATGAAAAAGAATATTATATATAATGTCATCTTCAAAATAAGCAAGTAACCCTCTAAAATCGATGAGAACCAAACAATTCAAATTTTGGTGTAGATATATTTTGATTAAAGACTAACTAAAAACATGACAATTACATTATAGCATCCGCCAACTAAACCACTAAAATCTAGCTAAACCGATAACAAAACCGCACAAATCCGATTTTCAATTCAGATTATAGATTTATAACCGAACCAAATAAACCAAATCCGATGTGTCCTATTGACCTATATAATCCGAATTCGCATGCCCAATGCAGTTCGATAACAGAACTCATAAGAACTCATAACTAACCAAATTAATCAAAACTCAAAAGACCCCAATAAAGCGAATTCAAATGCACACACAATGAAGTAAATATTTAAGAACTTAAACAGTACATTTCTAAACCACATAAACTTGGAAATCTTTACGTTTGAGGTGGTGAAGTTTGATGGAAAGGGTGACTTCGGTCTGTGGAAGTTCATGGTACAAGGTCAACCTGAGATTCAAGATTTTGCCTTAGTTCTAAGGGAAGAGACAAAAGATGTTCAAGAATCGTCTAAGCTTGAAGAACGATCAAAACCTAAGGTGGATTCAAAGAGGGCTGAAAAAATGTAAGGGCAAGAAACCTTTTGAGCACATGCTTGAGTGATGTGATCTTAACAAAGGTCATGAATGAGACTACAACCTTAGGGATGTGGAGATCACTTGAGAGGGACTATCAGACAAAGTCTCTTCCAAACATGATATATTTCAAGCAAAGTTTTGATAGTTACAAGATGAATGAGGACAAGTCAATTGAGGAAAATCTAAATACTTTTCTGAAACTCATAGCAGACTTGGCCAACCTAAAGATTGAAATCTCAAAAAAAGATCAGGCAATTCAGATTCTATTAGGGTTACCATCTGCTTAGGAGCAACTCGTACATACTCTCAAGTACGACCCATGGAAGGATACTCTCACAGTCAGTGAAGGGGTTAGCTCAGCTTATGCCAAAAGGTGGAGTTCGGGCAAGAAGAGGTTATTGAACATGTCAAAACCACATAGTGAGGGTATGTTTGTTGGTAGGGGCAAAACAAATAAGAAGAATGGGAATCAGGACAGATTAAGGTCAAAGAGCAAGGATAAGAAGCCTAAGTCAAAAGGCAAACCTTATACTAAGACAAGAGAATGTTGTGTGTGTGGAAAGGAGGGTCACTTCAAAAGGGAATGTCTTGAAAGAAAGGAGGGAAAGTCATCTAATGCGGCCGATATGGCTCAAGAGAAGGAGTTACCCATGGTACTTATGTCAGTGTTCAAGACACTAAAGATGAGTGGATCCTAGGCTCTGGATGTACTTTCCACTTTACATCGACAAGGAGTCCTTATTTGACTACCATGAGGCAAAAGGATCCAAAGTACTCACGGGAAACAACACTCAGAGTGAAGTGAAAGGTATTGTTGAGGTCAAGCTTATCACATATGATAACAAGACATTGATCCTTATTGGTGTAAGGTATATGTCCACAATATGCAGAAATCTAATCTCATATGGTCAACTAGGGAAGAAGTGGCTGTAAGTATGAAGGAGAAGATTTTGTGGTAACATTCTATAAGAAGTTACTAGGAGGAGTAAGAGGACCTAAAGTCCTATCTGGTAAATACAAGGACGAATTATACCATTTTCAAGAAAAAGTTGTCAGTCGTGAAGCTGACATGAGCAGAGGTTAAGTGAATCTAACCAACATATGGCATTCGAAACTTGGGCACATGAGTTTGAAGAACATGGAGGTTATAGTGAAGAAAGGCTACATGAAACCCAAAGAAGTTCACATTATAGAATTATGTGAGAATTGTGTTATAGGGACACAAGCAGGCTTTTCCAACTTCTAAGCATACAACCAAAGAAGTACTTGGATATGTCCACAATGACCTATGGGGATCAGTTGCAAATGAAGCTAGCCTATCAGGCTGCAAGTATTTCCTAACTATGATTGATGACTACTCAAGAAAAGTTTGGATCAGGTTCTTGAGGAGCAAAGATAAGGTGTTTGAAAACTTTTGAGAATGGAAAAAGATGGTTGAGCTTCAAACATGGAGGAAGATTAAGTGTCTAAGGACATATAATGGATTAGAGTTTTGCAAGAATCAGATGGATACTCTCTGCAAGAATTCATGTATCAGAAGGCACATACTGTGTATTTATACTCCACGACAAAATGGAGTGGTTGAAAGGATGAATAGAACCATTGCCGATAAGATCAGGTGTATGTTAGCAGAGTCTGGATTGGAAAAGAAGTTTTGGGCAGAAACAGCTGCCACTGCTGTGTACTTAATAAATAGAACACCAAATGCTTCTCCGGATACCCACAAGACACTAAAGGTTACAAGGTATGACTACCAGAGGAAGGTAAAACCACTATCAGTAGAAATGTTGTCTTTGATGAAAAGACAATGTATTTATCAAAGAAGATGGATAAGCAACCAACGATTTAAAGGGCTAAGAAGGTGTCTTTAAGTTAGACACTTATTCAAAAAGGAAGTTCATCAAGAAATGCAGGAAAAGAAACTCATCAGGTAGAGTATGAAGGGGATTCAGGACAAGGTGGATTTCAGTCAGAGATAGTTGAAGCTACAAAAGTGTCTTCAGATTCAGGGTCAGAACAAGAGAGTGAAGAACAAAATCTGGATAATTATGTACTTGTAAGGGACAGACGGAGAAGAACAATAAGATCACCATCAAAATTTGAGAATGCAAACCTAGTTGCCTATGTTCTAACAAGTGTTGCAATGACATAACTAGATGAGCCAAAGACTCTAACAGTGGCTAAGTCAAGGAAAGATTGGGATAAGTGGAAACAAGCAATCATTGAGAAAATGAATTCACTTAAGAATAATCACACATGGGATTACGCAGATAAACCGACAACCAAAGATGTGTAAGATGCAAATGGATCTTCATATACAAAGAATGCATTCCAGGTGTAGAAGCTTCCAGACACAAGACTATATTGGTTACAAAGGGGTTTACACAAATTGAAAGAATAAGCTACAATGAGATCTTCTCACCAATGGTAAAACATGTTTCAATAAGAATTATGTTATTAGTTGTAGCTAACTATGATTTGGAACTTGAGAAATTAGATGTGAAGATTGCTTTCTTACATGGAGAGCTGGAATAGGTGATTTATATGGATTAGCCTGAAGAATTCATAGAGAAAGGAAAGGAAAAGAAAGTCTGTATATTGAGAAAATCTTTGTACAGTTTGAAGCAGTCTCCAAGACAATAGAATATAAGTTTGATGAGTTCATGATGGATCAAAAGTTTGTCAGGAGTAAAATTTATTCATGTTTGTATATGAAGGGTTCAGGTATTGAGGAAAGTATATATCTCCTGCCGTATGTTGATGATATGTTAGTGGCATCAAGGGGCATGAAGAAGATACAAGAACTGAAAGAACGACTTAAAGGAAGATTTGAGATGAAGGATTTGAGTCCAACTACAAGGATTTTGGGAATGGACATCTCCATATATAGGAAGAAAGGAATCTTGAATTGTCAAAGTCAAAGTATCTCAAGAAGGTTCATCAATGTTTAGTATGGATGGTTGTACCTTTGTGGTTACTCCCACCAGGCTTGAGATCAAGCCGAGAAGTTTAACATAAATTGAACTAATTGTTGAGTCAAGGGAAATGAGCTTTATACATTTTGCTAGTGCAGTTGGAAACATAATGTATGTTATGATAGGTTCCATACCTGATCTAGCATATGTCATCTTCTTAGTAAGCAAGTACATGGCTAAGCCAGGAAGAGAACATTGGAAAGTTGTGAAGTGATCCTAAGGTACCTAAAGGGTGGAGCAGATCTCAGTCTTACTTTCACGAAATCTTATGAGTTCAAGATAGAGGAGTTTTGTGATTTATACTACGTAGCCGATTTGGATATAAGAAGGTCTATCTCGTGTTATGTGTTTAAGGTTGGTGGAAACACTGTGAATTGGAGAGCCGCACTTCAAGGAGTGGTAGTTCTATCAACAATAGAAGTTGGATACATGTCTCTATCAGAAGCATGTAAGGAAGGGATTTGGTTAACTAAGTTTTATAAGGAACTAGACCTATGCTCAGGGAAGTATAAGCTACATTGTGACTCACAGGGAGCTATTGGGTTGGCAAAGAACCCAGTTCATCACGACTGGACAAAACACATAGCTACCAAGGTGCATCATATCATAGATGAGATTATAACATGAGCAGTAGAGGTCCTAAATATACATACTACTTTAAATCTTGCAGATATGTTAACTAAGTCAATACCTTGGAATGCGTTTGAGAGGTGCCTCTTGACGCTGAAAGTCCTCTCCTGAATGATATCAGCATCACTCTGGGTCCTCTTGTCGCTTGGAGTCACCTCACATAGTATAAACAAAGTGAAAGAGGGTTTGTCAATGTCAAGGAAGTGAAAAAACAAGGTATTAACTTTCATAAAGTTGTTTTAAAGAGTTAATGGTTCGCTTAAAAATATAGGTTGCTTGAGAAAGTGTAAGAGTTAAGGAACTTACTCAGCACAAGGAAGCATCTGAACAACGGTCTCAGGTCTCTTCATCCGCATGTACAAAGTATTAGGTCAGGGATTTTCTTCAAGGTGTCAGGTTTCAGACAAAGTATGAAGAAGGTGAAAGGTCAGAGTAGAGGAACTTACTCGGTGGTTCTTTAGGTTAGAAGACAAGTCATCAGTCTTCTGGGAGCTTCGTCGGAGTAAACGGTGGAGCGATTCCTTATCTCGATGTGTGTTGTTACCGGAGAATCGTCTGTGAAGAGAATTGGCGATAAATCGCCGTCAGGGAGGAACATGATTAAATAGGCGACATATGTGGAGATTTGTGAGATGTTTGTCTACTCGAAGATCTAGGGCTAATAGTTTGTGGGATGTTTAATTGGCAAGGCACATTAAGGAAGCGCATGTCTATTAATCAATTCAATTGATTAGGACCAAGTTGTGAGAGTTGTTGGTTGTTATAACAACCTCAACGTCTTCGTCTCCTCTTATCCAATTAGTTAAAAGAGATTTAGAGAGAGAGATTCAGATAGAGAGAGAGAGTGAAAGAAAGTTTCAGAGCAAAGCTACGGTGGTTCGATTGAGAAGAAGATTAGACTTACGGTTAAGCGACATCAGTCTTCATCTTCTCCGATCAAGAACATAGGAGCTTGGTTCAGAGGTTGGTGACTCAGGCTTGTATCTCTATGTAGAGCTGAGTTCGTCGGGTTCTCATCTTTGTCTGGATCGGTCATCGAACCTCAGATACTCTTCGAAGAATAAAGATTAGAGAGAACAATACATCACATTGATTGTATAAACAAACTCAAAGCTATAACATGCTTTTAAAATCAAGCTTTAAAATTTTTGAAAAGGCGTAAATATGTGAAAAAATTAAATTAGGTGTAGTTTTGTGAAGGAGGATTGAAAGGGTGTAGTTTTGTGAATTCCTGTAAGTTTTAATATTAAAAATAGTGTTTTGTATTTAGAGTTTATTTGGATTTAATATTGGGAATTTCTCTTTAATATTTAATGGTTGTGAGGTGCATTTTGAAAATGTAATTTCATACTCCTCTGTTTTTTTATATAGGATGTTTTGATTAAAAGCACAAAGATTAAGAAACTTTAAATATTTTTGTTTTTATTTACATAAAATCATCATATTAAAACAATTCAACCAATCATAAAAACTATAACTTAATGTAATTGGTCATATTATATTTAATGTAATAAATTTCTTGCATTAAAACTCTAAAACATCTAATAAAAAGAAACAAACTTAAAACTCTAAAACATCCTATAATAAAAAAACATAGGGAGTAGTATTTACTATTTATTATAAGATTTATTTGAATTCAATATTTAATGGTTAAATATAGGGAGAATTATAAAACTACACCATTTGAATTACATTTCACAAAATTACACCATTTCCAAAATATTTCATAAAACTACACCTAAACATTCAAAATTAAATCCAAATATACTATACCCACACAATTCTACCCCCTTAATACTATATCCTAAACACTAATTAGCGAACCCAAATGAAAAGATTTTAATTTTGGTAATTTTTAAAAGGATAAATCAAGCTTTTAAAATTTTGAAAGGGTGTAAATATGTGAAAACATTAAATTAGGAGTAGTTTTGTGAAGTAAGGATTGAAAGGGTGTAGTTTTATGAATTCCTCTTAAATATATTTTTATATTTTATGTAGATTCAATTTCACAAAATATAATTACAAAGGTATAATTTTGAAAAACAGTTTTAAATGTACTTTTCATGAAGAAATTACAAAAATACAACTTTTGAATTGTATTGTGCAAAACTACACACAACCAAAGTCTATTTTGATAAACATACCTAAACAGTAAATCTTAAGTATTAACCCAAAAAATTTGGAGAATTATACAAAGTACATATTAGTAAATTGCATTTTCAAAATTACACCTATTCAAGATTTATTTTTATAACTATACTTAAATACTAAATATTAAATTCAAATAAACTATGAAGACTAATTAACCCCTATCTCCTTTAACACTAAACCCTAAATAGTGAAACAAAATTAAAAAAACTAATTTTTGTAAATTTTTAAGAAGTAATACAAACTTTTAAATTTGAAAATGTGTAAAGTTAAGAGAATTCTAATTATGTGTAGTTTTGTGAAGTAATGTTTGAAAGGTTTTGTGAACACTAAATATGTTAATTAAAAAAAACTTAACACAAAATCTTATTCCTTTTACGACTAAACTCTAACCAATAAATAGTATATCCAAATGAAATTTTCAATTTGGTTAAATTTTTAAAAGTTATTTGAACCGTTTACAACCAAAGAAGAGTATAAAGTTAAAAAAAATGATTTTGATGTAGTTTTGTGATATAGGGCCGTAAATTCTGAATTTTTAAATTTCGTTTTTTGTATTGTGGTAATTTTTGATTAAAACTATTTTATTGATATTTTTGAAATAAAATCCTTTGTAATGGTAAGTAAGGAACATAAATTATTGGGAAATTACCATAAAAAACTTTCCAACTAAAACCACGAACTTTTAGGGGTCCATAAAAAAAACCTCGAGTCATAAACTTTCCACTTTAAATCTTCAAATTGTTAAATTGATGCACATCCGAATGTTGATTAACGGTCAACCCTTTGACTTAGTTAAATAATAATAAAAAATTAAAAAATTCAATTTTATTAATTAGAAATTTAATAAAAATTGTTAAATACTATTAATAACTTAAATTTTAAATAAAACAAAATCTATAACTAAAAACTATAAATTACAATTGAAACCAATAGTTTATTCATAATTCAAAATTTTAAAAGTAACTTTTTAACAAAAAGGACTTAAATATTAATTTTTGAAAAATTGATTTCTAAAAATAACTTATATAACTTTTCAAATATGTGGGTTTAAGTTAATTTTTCTTTTTGGGATTGAATTTTTCAAAAAAAAAATAGTTAAGTTAATTTTTTTTAAAAAGTTATTTTTAAAATTTTAAATTATTTTTCTTTAATATTTAAATTCATTTTTGCTAAAAAAATATAAAAATTTTGAATTAAGATTTATTTTTATTTAACATTTTAAGTTTATTATTTGTATTTTTTCAATTTTATTAAATTTGTTCAATTTTCTTATTTTTTATTATTATTTGATTAAGTCACAGGGTTGATCGTTAGTAAACCTTCGGATGTCAACCAATTTAACAACTTGAAGGTTTAAGGTGAAAAAATTTATAACTTGATGGTTTTTTATGGAACCCTGAAAATATATAGAAATAATTTATTTATTTTTATCACTTGAAATAATTTAAATGAATAAATATTGTTTTTCGAAAGAGAATTTGAAAAGCGACTAATTTTGTAAATTCCTAAAAAAAAAGTACCAAAATAATTTTGGCAAAATTAGAGGAAACGAGAAACTAAACCGAACAAAACCAAAAATATAAGTATTCTCCTAATCGTATAAGTCTATTATCGTAATCCATCTGCCCTAATTTTACAATCTCTTGTCTGCCTTTTGCTCTCCTCTTGGGATAATTGCTTGTAAGATCTTGATCCATTGTCTGAGCAATGGCTTTGGTAAGTACTCACTGAGATTATGTGTGTTTAGTTCCAATTTTGTTATGAATTTTGTTATAATAGTCTCTCTTACCTTCTCTCTCTCTATTCACTCCCTTAATAACGTCGCGCGTTTCGCCTTTTCAACCATCATAACAACAACTCTTCTTCTTCTTGTTCCTCTTTCTCTCTCAATCCGCAAATTCTCAGGTATCCTCTCAATCTCTGTGTCTTTCTCACGACATGTACGACGTTCTTGTCTCTTCGTTATTAAGCTTGATTTGGTCCGGTTTCTGCAATTTTTCAAACGAAATTGAATTCTGATCAAAATTGTTGAAATTGATTCAAAATTTGGGATTGAAACGTTTATTAAAATTATGGGTTTCTTCTGAATCGTAATTTCTGAGATGGGTTTGTTCATTAGACAACGAAATTCGATCAAAGTCTAAGACTTTATACAAACACTTTCTACATTTTTTTTTGTTTAGATTGTGTTTGTGTTCAGATTCGATTGATTCTTTTTTCTGAACACTTACTTATTGTAGTTGCCTGGTCTGGAAGATAGAATGGCCTTTGAAACGGGGCAGAGGAATTACTGGAGTCAAGTTGCTGAATCCGATGTAAGATTTTTCATCTTCAGGCTTTTTTTAATATTAGCATAACTGATTCTTCTTTTTTGTTGATGGATGATTTCCAGGGTTTCGATATCACCGATGTTATAGTTCCAAGAGGAACCACTGGGCTTTTGCCCTTCAACTGCCAACGACGTCGTTATAGGCTTAGGAGTTGTGTGCCCAAGCTATATGGTATGGCGGGGCTTCATTGTTACAATATGCTCATGGTAAAATCCTTGTTTTACTATGTTCTCTATGTATGCTTTTGCTTTTGCTACATTCACTTTCTTTCTTTCTTTCTTTCAGGGGACACACTTGGAGTACGCGTCCTTACTAAAATACAACAAGACAATGAATTGCGTCGCCTCTTACTTCTTAACTTTGGTTGCACAAGATTTGTCTAGCCAATCGGGGAAAACATTTCAGGTTCGAGTTGATGAAAAAAAGTATGGCGTTTTGAATATGACTGTCTCTATTGCTAGACCTAAAGATGAAGAAGTAAAAGGTGACAATGTGGTTGCATTGATTCGTTTTTCTTTTTCTTTTTAATACAATTTTATTAAATCTAACATTAACATGCTTGATTGATGTTGCCTAGTGACCACGAAGAAGAGCTTCATACCTCACTTTCATGGTGAAGCAAAGGCAGATGATTTCTACAAAGGAAAGTTGCCTCCTTGGCCATCTGTTAATGATTTCAATGATCAAAAGCGATTTTATCTGGTATGAGTTTTGATTAAAACACATCATTAGTATTGTTTTGTTCATGATCAGTTAAGCCATGTGATCTGTTTTTTTTTATTTTATTTTAATGTAGGTGAAAAATCCAGAGTTGGCAGACAATGATTGGATTGCTTTGTATATGGAACTTGCACTTTGTGTAGATGATATCAAGATTACAGAGGTTTTTTTTTTATTTGTATTTCTTTTGGCATACCATTGATCAAGTTTGTAATAAATCTAATTTTAACATGTTTGGTTTGGGTTTGTTTTGTTCTGAAAACAATGCAGAAGATGTTGTCTGAGTTGAAAATTCTGAAAGTTGCGATAGAGACAAAGGAAGAGGTGCAACCACCGAATGAGAGGCTCAAGGCCAAATGTGCAAATGTCTACATTACTTTTAAGGGCTTGGCTAAGGGTTCGATTGGTAAAGATGTTGAACGCAATGTTATTGTTAGAAGGGTCATCGATGAGCGTACCGGATACTTGACTCTCAAGGCTGGCTTTCCCACTCAAGGAGAAGCTTCTGCAAGCGAGCAAGGTTCTGGAAGCGAGCAAGGTTCTGGAAAGCGACGTCGCCTTGGAGAATAACTAATTTATGATCAAATAATGAACAAGTTATTTTGTGTGCCTTTTTTTTTTTGTTTAGTGTTTATGACAACTGTTTTAAGTTAAAATTTTAAGAAGATTCAGGTTTTGAACCCCCGCTCAGTATTTTAACTAATATTTTTTTTTATAATTAATAATATGTTTTAAAAAAATTTGAAAACTAAAAAAGAAAAAAAATTGGTAGTTTCAAAACATAAAATTAATCGAATTGAAATAGAAATTATTAGTCGGTTGTTGATAAATTCCACAAAAAAAAATTAAAACACAACAAATAACCAAAAAATAGACATTGATAGTACTTTATTCATAGTTTGAAAACGTCAATATTAACCTTCAAACGTTCACAATATAAACTCTGACTCTTAACTAATTATTCATGGACATGTTGATCATTTGTAAAAATTAATATCAAGATTTAATGAGATCTTATACACTAAAGAAATCAAACTAAAATTAGAGCAACGGGCAAGTTAGTGTGGTTTTAAAGAGATGGTTTTACACTATAATGTTAATTAGTCGTTGTTGTTTTAGTAAAATATTAAGTTTTTATACATTCTTTGTTAACATCATATTTTAAAAAGAGGAAGAGGAATTTACAAAACTACACCCTTTCAACCCTTCATTCACAAAACTACTCCTAATTTAATATTTTCACATATTTACACTCTTTCAAATTTTTAAAAGCTTGATTTACCCTTTAAAAAATTACCAAAATTAAAATCTTTTCACTTGGGTTCGCTAATTAGTGTTTAGGGTATAGTATTAAGGGGGTAAGATTGTGTGGGTATGGTTTATTTGGATTTAATTTTGAGTGTTTAGGTGTAGTTTTGTGAAGTATTTTTGAAATGGTGTAGTTTTGTGAAATGTAATTCAAATGGTGTAGTTTTGTAATTCTCCCAAAGTGGAATTCACGTAATTGTACACTTTCATCTCTTTCTTCACAAAACTCTACTTAATTTAATATATTTTTTTATATTTACACATTTTTTTCAAAGGTGGTAGAGTTGTTTGGGTAAGGTTTATTTGGATTTAGTTTTTAATGTTTAGGTGTAGTTTTGTAAAGTGACTTTTGAAATGATGTAGTATTATAATAAAAACTAATTTACAAGTTGTATTTTGTAATTCTCTGATTTTAAAATCGATAAAAAGAACATATGTATTGTCAAACCCAAGTTACTACGTACTATTATTATAAATTAAATCACTAAATATTTTAGATATTTCCCGGACCACCAAAATAGATGACATGACCGATGTCGGAGATTCCAGAATCTTGAATTCCTCTAACATCGTAGCCACGGGTGTCGTCCGAAAATAATTCAATAAATCGCACTTTCCAATCAACGCCATAGTTACCGTCGAGTATCGAAATACGTTTTGCGAATGCATCATACTTTATTTTCATAACTGGAAAATAACCATAACCCATTTCAGGACTAGGTTGTGATGCACTATACACTTCTCCTCCCCATTCAACCAAGTTCCCATAGCTTTGACTAAACAATTGTGATGGCCAAAATCCTATTTCTTCTGCATCTCTACCATACTCAAACCACCAATTCCCATTACCTTGGTCCTGTTTTTGTTAAATAATAATTAGTCACTCTGATTTTGTTAAAAAAATAACACAATATTTTAGTAAAATATATATGAAATATCATTGTTTATGTATAATAAAAATACATGTGTTATATTTATTTTCTATATTTACATGATCATTATGGTTGGTTATTATAGCGCCTAGACGTCGTCGTTTTAGAATGTTTTTTAAAAAACGCAAAACATGAAATTTTATATCGAAAACCTAAAACATCATTTACAATTAAAAAAAAAAAAAAGTAAATTCTAAAATGAGGGTTTAAATTAGGAAATAACAAAGACCTTGATAAGACCGAAGATACCATAATGACTCTGCCAACTACCACGACGAGAAGGGGTCCCTATTGTTGCACCCAATGGATAATCTTGACGAACCAGTATCATTCCCACATCACAGTTGCTATTGTAACATGATTTTTCACCTGCCTATCTCACATCAATATTATAATATGTCAATATCAAATGTATATATTGAACATTTTGTAATAAGAATAAATAAATAACAACTTTAGTAATGAAATAGATATACAGATTCTAACAAATATTCAGTTGCATGATATGTTTGATTTATTACCTTTGTATAGGCAAAAACCCGAGGTTGGTTATCTTTGTACAATACTGGATTTACCTAAATTAATTAGTGCATAATATGTAAATTTTTTTTTGTTTTCCAAAAACTTACATATATTTTCTCATGGTTTTAAAAAAAAACTTACAGTGATACCAGCTTGGATGAAATCATCTCCTATTTGAATATGAAGTCGAGATGCACTGTATTGTCCAGGTTTAACCTTTGGAGAAGTTATACAAAGATCCATTGTTGCTCCGTTGAATCTCTTTCCTATGTTTTTCGTCCGAGCTACCGCATACTATATAATTCCAATCAAATAACAAAAAAAAATCAAAAAATATATATATAACCAAATCTAAATTAATAGGCTATATATATATTCACGAAAAGAAGCAAAAATTAACTTACATGATGTTGGTCGTAATGAACAACGTTATTAGGACTATTATTACAAGTGGTTGTTGTTGTGTTCCAAGATCCACGAGGTTTATAACTATCGTCTAACGAATATATTGCCAATATATCGTCTTTGGTGAGCCTTCGTATAGGGACCGTACCAACGGGACAACCAACGCCATTCTCCCATAAGTAACCAAATCCGTTGTCGCTGTTGTTGTTTCTCTTTTTTCCGGGATACGAAATCCGACGCATCTAGATGAAAAAAATAAAAATAAAAAATAAATATTTGTATTGTTTTTTTTTAACATGTTTCAAAAAAAAATATATAATTTATTGAGAATGGATTCAAAAAGTCATATACATTGTAATGGTATGTGTGATTTTTCATAGAAGGGTGATCAAATGCGGGTTGCTTGAAGAAATCGACACATCCGTATCGTTCTCCATGAATAGTCTATCATTTGCAAATCACATATATATATAGAGAGAGCTTAATAATAATAATAATATACAATTTAATTGTACATAAAAAGATAATTATTAATTACAAGATTATGAAGATATATATATAAATAATAAATGCACCTTGATGATCTTGAGAGCGGGTTTGTTCATAGTCTTGAGTTTTTGTTTGATTTCTAGATCCTCAAATTTAGAAAAGCTTTTGGCTTCGACAAGTACAACATTGTTGTAACTTATTACCATATGACCAAAGATGTAACACATCAAGATAGCCCACATTATTGGGCATGCCACTTTCATTTTGTCAAGTGTTCTATAGAGAAAAAGTGGGAGGGTTTATTGATTTTGAAGGATGAATTATAGAATGATTTCAAATATAAAAGGGTCGTGAGATAGAGATCGAATATTTGGTTATTAATTCAAATATCATGCTGAATCTTAACATTTAATACAATTGGATTTCTTAAAACCCACAGAAAATCATAAAATGTCAATATATGAAAAAACAACATTATTTATAAGTTTTTGTTAATTGTTTAGATTTGCATCAACATGTTTTACTCTTATTATGTTAAATTATTTTACAATGTATGAATTAACACTTAATATGGTAATCCCTCCCAGTGTTAATGGCAACGGAGTATGCTCGGTTACGGTGTAGAGAAAAAATGACAAGGAACAATGGTGAAATCCTTCTTGTTGCACAATATCCTAAAATCAAAATATTAGAATCTTTGTATTTTTTTGTCAAAAAGATCTTCTAAAAACACCTCAGAATCATCGAAATATCATTTTTTGTCTATTTTAAAATTTGGTATAGAAAAATTTGAATTATGCATAGTTTTGTAAACAAAAGTGTGAAATGGTGTAGTTTGTGGATCATATTAAATTTTTTAAAACTCAAACTAAAATCATTTAAAAAATATTAACATTATAATATATTTGTAAATTTTTATGGGAGAATCACAAAACTACACCATTTGAATTACATTTCACAAAACTACACCATTTTCAAAATACTTCACAAAACTACACCTAAACACTCAAAATTAAATTCAAATAAACCTTACCCAAACAATCCTACCCCCTTAATACTATACCCTAAACACTAATTAGCGAACCCAAATAAAAAAAATTTAATTTTGGTAATTTTTTAAAGGTTAAATCAAGCTTTTAAAATTTTGAAAGGGTGTAAATTTGTGAAAATATTAAATTAGGAGTAGTTTTGTGAAGAAGGGTTTGAAAGGGTGTAGATTTGTGAATTACTCTAATTTTAATAATAAGATTATAATTCAGTTACGAACCTACAAAAAAAATTACATATTATAATTTAATCTTAAGACTAATGTTATTAAAAATTTAATTTTATGAAAAATAGTTGAATATAAATTTAGTTATATTATTCAATATTTATCATCAAAAACAAAATATTATATCAAGTTAAACATTATCAAAAGTTTAATATAATTTCAATCTTAAAAGAAAAATAACTTACATAATTACTAATATATAAACATCAAGATTGTTTACAAGTTACAAGTTTCACAACAGTAACAAAGTTGCACTTAGAACTATATATCAAGAGAGGGGGTAAATCTATATTAACAAAAAAGTACGAATAAAAATTATATTAGGGAAAAAAAAATTAAATATTTATGGATAATTGTTTCATGTGATTGTGGTGCATGAACATTTTAATAAATTGCATACAACCCTTGGTCGTTAGAGCATGTGCATCAAAGATGCTAATTTTTAGTTGTTTAAGTATATTTAATTAATATTTGTATGTATTTATACCAAAAAGAAATACATAAGCAATTTTTGTAGTTTTAGTTAAAATTGTACTCCGTTAAGAGAGACTAAAAAAAGTTGCTTAAATTTTTTAAAAATGTGTTTGCAAAAACAAACTAAAAAAGAGTTCAATTGTGAAAGAGTTTACAAAAAGAAACTAAAAGAAATGGTGTACAATTGTGAAAGAGTTTACAAAAATACACTAAAAAAATAAAATGGTGAAAGAATCAACAAAAACACACTTAATTTTGTTAACCTTTTATAAACGTGAACGTAGCTTGTCTCTTCTAGCTTATTGCTTGCCTCTTCAAGCTTTCAAAGCTTATGTTAGCTCTTCCTACAAAGCAAACAACAACAACCACAAAACACATCAATATAAGAACAAAACACATCAACACAAAAGAGACTTTAACCATTAACATGAACAGACTTTAACACAAAACAAGAACAACAACATAAACACAAATTTTAAACAACATAACAACTTACTGGTTTTTAGCATGATCTTCTTCTTCCCTGTAGTAGCACATCCGCTTGTTTCTTTGGTCCCTGCAGTGTACAATAGCAAAAAACATTAACTACACCAAACATGAAAAACAAACTTGCAAAAGCTTTCAATAACAATAAAATAGCACAAGTACAATTATAACCTAACAAATCAAACATAACCACAATAAACATTAACAAAAAAGTAATTATAAACATCAACAGATCAAGCTTAAACTAAAAGAACCAAACACAACAAATATTAAGTTAATAGATGAAATAGGGTTAAGATTCAAAGAAGATGAAATAGGGTTCAACCTAGGTAAATCGAATCGAACCTTACCTTCATCGACGCCGACGAAGAAGAGTCCAAAAACCGGCTGAATCGTGATCAATCTCTCCGCTGAATCTCTTCATCGGAATCGCCGAGAGAGTTTGCAAAAGCAAAAAAAACTAGTGAAATCTGAAATCAGAGAAAACCCGACAGGTTAAAAAAAATAAAAAATTAAAAAAATTTTGAGCCAACCAAAACGCACCACGTAGCGTCGCTTAAGACTAAAGAAAAACGCTTACATAAGCAACGACGCTTATCTTTTTAGGCCCAAATACACATTTTATATTTATTAAACCCATCTAAATACACTCTTAAATACCCAAGCAACCTTTAATATCCCTTGATGGACATGCTCTTAGATTGTTTCTTATTTCGATGTTACTATTACCAAAAAACCTTATTGTGTCCCTTAACTCTAAGTAAATTGTGTAACTATTGGTATATGCGAATTCGATCCCTACACATTACACGATCAACTGTCACTTGCATTGAATCATTTTTAGGGTTAAAACTTATGAGTATATAGTTTTTAGCGTCGTTGTCGCGATTTATCTTGTCTTTGTCCACAAATCTTTATTTAAAGGATCGGTTGATCGCTGATGGTGATACCGATCTTCTTTTTCCGCTTTCTCGTGCTTTTGCCATGAAAAATCCTATATGCCTTAGGATGCCATTATGTCTTTTTAGTACCCTGTAAAATAACTAAGGATACATAAAAAAGACTTTATTACTACAGTTTAAAAACTAAAAAACGCCACACAATATCTATCTTTATGACCATGATAACTCTTGAAGCTAACGAGCTAATAGAGAACCACACATTTATGTCCTTCACATTTTCATTTTTACATCCTATGTATTTCACTTTTATTTGAGTATGTTTACCTTTCATTAGACCTATCATGGACACCGGAATCATGTGAAGTAAGTCTAGGGAAGGTGTTTATCCGTTACTAATCGAGTTTGTTTCATCTTTGGTTTAGATTTTTATTTCAGTCCCGAGTCATGTATCGAGTCAAAAGAAAGTTTTCAAAAACTGAGTATGATGTGCACCTTAATCCCTTTGACTTTAAGGAACATTTGATAACAAAACAAGCGTACAGTTAATCGTGTTTTTACTTCCTTTTTGTGTAAATATGTTCTTACTTTTTATGGGGAAAATGTAATCTTATCCATTAAATTTAAAATATAGTAGAAGACTAAAAAAATTAAATCAAGAATTCTCTTTGGCTAAATTTTGGTGTTAATTGTCTTTAAAATTTTGTAAAGTAAGTATGCATTTAGATGAAGTAGAAGACTTTGAAATTATGTTAGAAAAAATGACTTGAGAAGAGACATTAAACCAATGAATTTGTGGACGACATTTCCAAGGCTCGAGCACAATCCAACGGTAGAAGATAAAATTAAATATTATCCTCTACATCATATTTCATCCGTTAGATAATATAATTAGCGTATGATAGCTTATGTGCGCATCATAATAATAGAATAAAAAAACAGAGGAAATTATAAATAGTAAATGTAAGAGGTGGGAACATTTAATTAAATTTTAATTAGTAAAGCTTTTTACCTGCAATCACGTCCCCTTTCTCTCTTCTCTCTCTCTCTTCCCTCACTATTCACACAAAAGAGGAAAAAAGAAACAAACTAACAAAAAAATAAAAAAAAGTTGTCCAAAAATGGAGAAATAAGACTCTTCTTGTCTGAACAGATTCGTGAGAGAAATAATATAATCTCTTGAGGAGAGACTCCTTGAAGAAAGAGATCAAAAAGATGATGCTTGGATTGATTCTTGCATGTCTTCTCATTTTCTCTTTTGGTCTTCCTTCTTCTTCCTTTGCTAGACCAGGTTCGTCTTCAAAAGATTCATTTACTTTCTTGTTTCTCTCTTAGTTCAAATAAAGGTTTATCTAGATTCATAATTTTGACACCATTTTATTCGTTTATCTATGTCCTTACCGATCAATACTTAAAAGCAAATCTTGAAATTCAAGATTCTCCTAAATATTAGCTTATAAGATCTACAAGTTTTGCTATGTTTCTTGAATCAATAAAATTAGCATATTGGACCACTTCTTTGCATGTCTTTTTAGCTAATTTTAATGTATATACTGTACTTTGGTAACTAGTTTATTATATAAGATGAACTTATGCAATTTGTGGGTTTATATAGTATCCAACGTTTTTGTTATTCATAAGATTCAAAAATTGATACAAAAAGCTTATGTATTGATTGATCATACCAATAAAACTAAACCCATATCTTACAATTTTGTAGCACCATATGCCTTGAGGATAAGTTGTGGAGCTCGAAAAAACATTAGAACACCACCAACTTATGTACTTTGGTACAAAGATATCGCGTACACGGGAGGCGTACCCGCGAACGCTACATCGCCTAGCTACATTTCCCCTCCTTTGAAGACTCTCCGCTACTTCCCGATCTCGGAGGGACCGAACAATTGCTACAACATTGTCCGTGTGCCTAAAGGACATTACACGGTGAGGATCTTCTTCGGTGTAGTTAACATGCCTAATTTCGACAAAGAGCCACTCTTTGACGTATCTATCGAAGGCACTCAGATATCTTCTCTAAAATCGGGGTGGAGTAGCCACGACGGTGACCAAGTATTCGCCGAAGCTTTGATCTTTCTCTTGGGTGGGACCGCTACGATATGTTTTCATAGTACCGGTCACGGTGATCCTGCGATATTATCTATTGAGATACTACAAGTAGATGATAAGGCTTATAACTTTGGTGAAGGATGGAGCCAAGGAGTGATTCTAAGAACAGCCACGAGATTGACTTGTGGCACGGGAAAGCCTAGGTTCGATGAAGACTATAGCGGTGACCGTTGGGGCGGTGATAGGTTCTGGAATCCTAAGAGATCTTTTGGTAAGAGCGCTGATTCTCCGAGATCAACAGAGAATACTATCAAGAAAGCATCGGTTTCGCCTAATTTTTACCCCGAAGGGCTATATCAGTCGGCTTTGGTTAGCACGGAGGAGCAACCCGATTTGACTTATAGCATGGACGTTGAACCGAACAGGAAGTATTCGGTGTGGCTGCATTTCGCGGAGATCGATGCTACGATCACTGGTGAAGGGAAAAGAGTGTTTGATGTTGTGATAAACGGCGATACTTTCTTTGAAGATGTGGATATCGTAAAGATGAGCGGTGGTCGCTACACGGCGCTTGTTCTCAATGCAACCGTGACTGTGAGCGGTCGAACCTTGACCGTTGTTTTACAGCCTAAAGAGGGCGGTCGCGCTCTAGTTAACGCCATTGAGGTTTTCGAAATTATAACCGCGGAGTTTAAAACGTTACGAGATGAAGGTAACAATATTTCTTACTTACATTTTGGGTCATGATTGTAAATGACTTAATATGTTGCTTGACATGTTTTGTTTATCAGTAAGCGCATTACATAAAGTGAGAAAATCTCTGGGGCTTCCATCGAGGTTTGGATGGAACGGTGATCCGTGTGTTCCTCCACAACATCCGTGGAGCGGAGCTGATTGTCGTCTAGACAAGAACACAAGCAGATGGTTCATCGACGGACTGTATAGCTACTCTTTCCCTCTTTATGCATACACTGGTCTCTATCGGATTTTGAATAGACGAAACTTTTATGTTTTTGTTGGTCAGTGATCTTGATAACCAAGGTTTGAAGGGCTTCTTACCAAGCGACATATCGAAGCTAAAACATCTTCAGAACATGTAAGATCATAAGATCATTTGTATGTGAATTTAAACAATTTGATTATCTTCTTTTTATGAGATTCTTTCTTTTACATCTTACATCCATTTCGCTTCAGAAACTTGAGTGAAAACAACATTCGTGGAGGCATACCTGCATCGCTAGGAAGCATTACGAGCTTGGAAGTTTTGTAAGTAATCTTTTTACGTGTTATTAACTGTGCGAGTTTCTGATCATCCCATGTAAATGAAACAACTTATGCTTATATTTGCAGAGACCTTTCATATAATTCTTTCAATGGATCTATTCCTGAAACCTTAGGAGAGTTAACTTCCTTACGGACTCTGTAAGACTATCCGTTGTTTCTTTTGACTAGAAAGTTCGAGTATTTGTCACTTTCAGTGCCCGATAGAGATCGTATGGTCAGAAATGTTAAAACTTTATATCGTGCTTGTAGGAATCTCAACGGAAACTCATTGTCAGGAAAAGTCCCAGCGGCTGTAGGCGGAAGGCTATTGCACAGAGCAAGCTTCAAGTAAGAACAATGAATAAAAAAACGAGTTTTGAGTAATGATGTTGACTCTAAAGCACACGCTTACGTTTAATTTGTTTCTGCAGCTTCACGGATAACTCGGGTCTTTGCGGTATCCCTGGACTACCAACTTGTGGACCTCGCCTTTCTTCGGGAGCCAAGATCGGTATTGCATTCGGTGTTAGTGTAGTACTTCTTTTGATTGTTGCGTGTGCGATGATATGGTGGAAAAGACGACAAAACATTCTCCGAGCACAACATATTGCAGGTAAAAAAAAATACATCTTGGACTTGTGTACATAAAAGTTGTGTTTGGTTATAGAAGTTTTATTGTATTAAAGTCTCATTGAGAAAATTCTTTGGTGGAATATTTTGCAGCAAGAGGAGCTCCTTACGCGAAAAAGAGAACTCATGTATCTCATGATATACAAATGACGCGGCATGGGCATAACAATAACCACGCGCAAGCTCGTACCGCTGTGGAGGATGGACCGAGCTTGTTGTCCTGATTTTTAGTTCTATGAGATTTTAATCTCTCTTTAGAAGCTTCATTAATCCCAAACCCGCGAGGTCGAAATGTTCATAATATGTGCTAATCCAAGGGTAAGGAGAAACAGAGGAAGAGAGGTAGATAGACCCTTGTCTTCTTAGAGATATAAGATTTGATATGTTTCTTGTTTATTTAATGGGATTAGTCTTTTATTTCTTCTGTATTGTGGGGAGTTTTAGAGAAGACTAGCACATAAGTAACATTTTTTAAATACATTACACATTTAGGATTTTTACTATGATGAACCAACATGTTAAATATCAAAACTTTGTTACAAAGCTGAATCTCTGAAAATTGCTAAGACAACCAATAATGATCCCATATTGGTTAAAACAACCAATAATAATATTGTTAAGATTTTGCTTATTGGAAAAATATGTTAGCATTTGAAGTTTTATTTGGTAAGTATTTCATTAATTACAGTCAATGTGGCTCAGAACTTGATGGTCCATTGTCTTCTCTCTCTTTTTCTATCTCTACGTAGAGAGAGAGAGATCTCAATCAAAAAAGACACGTCATGCAGCTCATATAAGTATCACAGGGTCACGTGAATACGAAAGCCAAAACCAAAGAAAACAATTAAAAAATTTAAATACTTCTTGAAAATGATCATTTTTTGGCTCTGGGTTTCTTTTTTTACTTAATAGGTTTAATTTCTTTTTTTTTTTTTTTAAGTAAAAGTAAGACAACAACTAGTGTGTCAGAAGTTAGGACAATGAGATTTAGTTCGCACGTGTAATGTGAAAGCTTTTGTTAAATCATAGCATTTGTTCAATCAAAACACACAGATACTTTAAGGCTTTTGTCACGTGAAAGGACACAGAAGAGGTGGCGCGTATCTTACACGTCCCCTATTTTCTAATTTACAAAAATTGAATTGTTTGCTATTATTTGGGGTTTTCAAAAATGTTAACTATTTAAAATGTTATTATTTATCTCGTTAGCACTTAGCATGAAAGCCATAAAAAGGCTAATTGCCTCTCTTTGCAAAAAAAAAAAAAAAAAATCTGTATATTTATATTTTGAGTCAGTAGTTACATGAAATGGCTAATTATTTTGGATAAAAAGAAAAGCAAAATCAGTCAAGAGTGTATATAGATAGAGTGGTTGTGTCAAGCTCCTTTATTTAATGATCTTTGTGTAGCCTCGTCCTCGTGCATCTATCATAATCACTTTTCAAAAATAGTACTCTACATTTTTATTAATTTAAATTAATAGAGAGAGAGGGCTAAACTCTTACATGGATGAGTAATTTAAATGATAAAAAAACTCATCCAAAAATACATAAAAACTCTTGTTTAGTGAATTTTGGAGAGGATTTTTAACCATTTAAAGTATCAACTCATATAAAATCATTATTCTCTTTATTTTTATTGTTTAAAAATCACAGTCCATTTTTAAAAAAACTTTTGGTTTTTAATTCTTATACGACTGATATACAATTGGATATACTAAAAACTAAGGTAGTAAATCAAATATTGTAAAATGATGTACTTGTTTTGGTAGAAAGTGCTATAGTAAAGTCATCAATCAATCAATCATTCAGGCTACCCATCATAGTAAAAACACGATGTCTTATGTTAATTACATTTCCAATGAATATTTAAATACAAATTATTGTTATCGTTTTAGGGCCTATGATGATAGCATATACCAATTTTGCAGCATGGGAGAGTAGCTTTATGTTCTGCAGCTTGGCAATAAAGCAACGACATCATTAGTGACACCATTTACCGCATGTATTTAAAGAATATATCAGAGCTTTGATAAAAATTTATAAGCTACACAAAAATAATTGGAGTAAGCAAAGTCTATTGAGGAATTCACAAAACAATTCATTTTCTTCTTTTTTTTACAATAATCTAACATAATTCAATTTTTCACATATTTACACCTTTTTAAAATTTTAAAAGCTTGATTTTACCATTTAAAAAATTATCAAAATTAAACCTTTGGATTTATGATATAGTATTAAGAGGACATGATTGTGTGATATTTTTACCATTTAAAAAATTATCAAAATTAAACATTTGGGTTTATGATATAGTATTAAGAGGACATGATTGTGTGATACAGTTTATTTGGATTTAATTTTGAGTGTTTAGATGTAGTTTTGTGAAGTAATTTTGAAATTGTATAGTTTTGTGAAATATAATTCAAATGATGTAGTTTTGTAATTTTCTCGAATATATTTCTTCCACTAATTATAACCAATTGAGAAAGGTATATTTTATATATATTATGATGTAGAGCGCTGCTTGATTCTTCGAGACGACAGATAAAAATTTGATCCTGGCTGAAATATGCACACTCTTATTTGACTTTTTTTTATTACTAAAAGTCTTGTTAAACTTTTTATTTACATGAAAAAATATTTAAAAAAACAAACAAATCTACTAATAATATTTGGAAAAAGAAAGCCGAGGATTTCGGGTGTTTCACGTGGGCCCACAAATACCATTTTCTTTTAAAACTCTTAAAAATCTCTCTTCTCATTTTAGTCAAACAAGTCAACAAAACCAAAAACTTCTATTACTTCTCTAGATTCTCTCTCGTATACATCCTCTTCAAGAATCCATCACCAATGGATTCAACGACATGCGCAATGGAAGTGCATTACAGAGGAGTAAGAAAGAGACCATGGGGTCGTTACGCTGCTGAGATAAGAGATCCCTGTAAGAAAACTAGAGTTTGGTTAGGCACTTTCGACACTCCCGAAGAAGCCGCTTTAGCTTACGACGGCGCCGCTCGTTTTCTTCGGGGCGTCAAAGCCAAAACTAACTTCCCTTCTCCTCTCTCTCTCGACCTTAACCACCTCCCTTCCCCTCCTTCCTCCGCCGTGGATAACCACCAACACATATGGTTCTCCGCCTCTCATCCTCCTCCTCCACCAATCTCCGACCACCACCGTATCTTTCTCCGAACCGGAGTTCTCAATGAAAAAGTGTCTGACTTTCCTTCTAAGGAAGTGCCGGTTTACATTGCCGCTCCACGTGTCGCTGCCACGTCATCTCTTCGTGCTCGTGTAGATGAGTTTTCGATGGAGAGTTCTTCTCCTATACGTGGCTTAGCTATTGACCTCAACGAGCCGCCACCGCCGCTTTGGCTATAAAAACAGACAATCTAGATGACAAACGGCGCCGTTTTGTCTACTTTCGGCTGAGCTATTATTTTAACTTTTTAGTGTCTTTGGTATTAGATATTAATTTCTTAGAGTAATTTTTAGTAGTTATCTTTTAAAGTAGTTGTTTTTTTCTGTAATGAAGAGATGGAAATTGATTCGTATAATCCATATGCTTTATTTTTGATAAAAAAAAATTCTTATAATCCATGTTGCAGAAACGAATAGAGATTTTCAGTAAAATACCATTGATTAATTAACACAAGTAACATTATGTGTGTTTGTTTAACAAAAAAAAAAGATTGTTATTGTAATAACGACCGTCACTTATGTCGGTTTCGAGGGGTTTTTCTTATGTTATTATTTTATTTGGCGTGTCGTAAAGTAGGAAAAATTGCAAAAAAAAACCCAGAGTTTCAATTTTTCGACAGAAAAAACCTGACAAATATTCAAGTGTAAAAAAAAACCTTAACTTTTTTATTTCACATTTTAAAACCTAAGGTTTGTTTTTTTAGCAAAACGAACCCTATCCGAAAAATCGGTTAAATTTTAGCAGAGATAAACGACATATTTCACATAAAATTAAAACGGGTTTGATTTATCATCGTATATCAAAGAGAATATGAAGAAAAAACGAGAAAAACAAAAATAACACAAACAAAGATGATATTATTTGTCTAAAAATCCATAACTTCAGTCTTTGATAAAGTGTTTAAAATCACAAAAAAATTTTTGTTTATCTCGTTTTTTTCTTATATCCATTTTGTATACGATGATGAAACAATCACATTTTCATTTAAGTGAAACGAATAATTTTTTCTCCGCTAAAATTTAACCGATTTTTGGCTAGGGTTTGTTTTGCTAAAAAAACAAACCTTAGGTTTTAAAATGTGAAATAAAAAAGTTAAGCGTTTTTTTTACACCGAATATTTGTCGGTTTTTTCTCGAAAATAAACCCTTTTTTTTTGCAATTTTTCCCGTAAAGTACGTACCGACTTGTGTAGCTCTTTTAGTTTTGCGCCTTCTGTTTGACTCACGCGCCTCAGTCTCTAATACGACAAAATAACGCGAGGAAAAAGAAAGAAAGAGACAAAAGAGATAGAGACTAGTAAGAGATATAGAAACAGAGCAAGCGTGTGAGTTTGGTCTAATATTATTCACTTACGGACAAGACACATGTCAAAGACTATTTGACTAAGAGGATAATTTTTTAATTAAATTAAATTAAATTAAATTTAGAACATTAGAATTGTTCTATAATCATAACAAATAATTCGTTTTAAGTCATCATAGGAGATTATTAGACCAACATTATAGAGGCTTCTACACAGGCTTTTGTGGCCCAAAAACATTAAAAAAAAGTAAAAAAATAAAAAAAATGAAGAAGGCGCATATTGAAACTCTAACCTAAGAGTCGACTCCTCTCCTTCTCCTCTCTCTTTTCCTCCTTTCTTCCTCCGCCTCTCTTCCTCTCCTCCGCCTCTCTTCTTCTCCTCTCTCCTTTCTTCCTCCGCCTCTCTTCCTCTCCTCTCTCCTTTCTTCCTTCTCCTCTCTCCTTTCCTCCGCCTCTCTCCTTTTCCTCTCTCCTTTCCTCCACCTCTCCCCTTCTCCTCTCCCCTTTCTTCCTTCTCCTCTCTCCTTTCCTCCGGCGATTCCAGATTTCAAAGCCTCGTTGCTCGGATCAATCTCAAGCCCTTTGTTATAAGCGACGACGGCTTCGTTGTACCGGCTTAACCCTAAGTGAGCAGCTCCGAGACGGCTATAGCCCTTGGCCCAATCGGGTTTTAGCTCGACGGTCTTCTCCGCGTCCGAGAGAGCATCCGCGTAGTGGTTAAGGGAGGCGTGTGCGGCGGAACGGTTTGAGAAGAGGACGTGATTGCTCGGAGCGAGATCGATTGCTTCGGTGAAGTGAATAACGGCGGAGGAGAACTCGCGGAGGAGAAAGCGGCGTTTCCTTTGGCTTTAGCTTCTTCTGCCATGGTGGTTGAATCTGAGATTTACGGAGTCGCTGCCGCTTCCTTTCTTAACAAATTTTAACAAATTAAAAAAAAATTCTAAATTTTTTTTATAAGAACCCTATATTGATTCTACCTATAATCACCCTCTTTTATTATAAATCTACACAAATCTCTTTATCAACATTTTATTATTTAAATATTACTTAAGAGCCAACAAACAACTCCTCCTATAATGATGCTCTTATCTGCGTGTATTTCTCGTGGAGACCACACGCGACGTCGCGTGACATCGCTTTGTTGTGTTGTAAATAACAATTTTAAGATTTGATTACTTCGCTAGCTTTTGTTATAATTATAAGCTAAATGTTTACACTGACCATTATCGAGATTATCGCTTCCACTATATCCCTATAAGTTTCTTTTTTAAACTATCGTTTATTTTAGTTATTTCACAACAAAAAGATTGCATTTAATTAACAATCTAGTGCCGTTGTGTGGCTGCAATGGCCGACAATCTTTTTCAAGTGTTATTTTAATTATGCTTTTCATATAAAAAATGTTGGAACTTCGAAGATATGTCACAAAAGAGTTATAGCAAAAACAATCAGTGGTCTTAGTTTTGTTTTGTGAATATTTTGTCATCTTCTTAAAAAAATAATCAATTTAGCACAAAACATTTATAACCGAAAACATTTACACAAAACATTTATAACTGAAAACATTTACAGAAATTCATAAAACTACACCATTTCAATCATTTCTTCACAGAATTACACATAATTCAATTTTTTCCTACTTTTATACCCTTTTCAAATTTTAAATGGTTCATTTATGCTCTAAAAATTACCAAAATTAAAATATTTTCATTTGAGTTCGCTAATTAGTGTTTAGGGTATAGTTTTAAAGGGGTAGAATTGGGTGGGTAGGCTTAATTTATATTTACTTTTTAGAATTTAAGTGTAATTTTGTGAAGAAATTTTTAAAAAGTGTAGTTTTGTGAAATATAATTCAAAGTTTTGTAGTTCTCCCAAACATTTATAACCGAAAACATTTATAACTGAAAACATTTAATATATGCACATGGTTTGATTTGGGTAAAATGTCTAATGGACTGTTATGTAATTTAGGCCCAAGTTTAGTATGTGTTTATCTTCTCCATTTTTGGCATTGGAACTAAAATTACTTGAACTCTTTGTCTAACCAAGAAAAGCAAAACATATTAACTGATAAGATCTAAAAAGAGCATACAAAAACCTCATCTTACATATCTTTTTCTTGAAAAAAGCCAACATATCTAACCTATTTCAAGATTCATTTTGTGAGAGACAACTTATAATTTTTTACAAACATAAGGTGAGCTTATATTACATACAAAGACAACATAACATGCATTTATAGTTTTTCTATTAGTTGTTGTTAGACCATGTTTATCAAAGGTGCTTATGTAGAGTGTTTGTGTATTTTTTTGTGTATTTTTTATGTATTTGAGTATTAAATTAAATCAAAACATGTATTATTAATAAGCATCTATAATGAAAAGTGCTTAATTAAGCATTTTAGCTCCCCTTTTTGTAGAGTTCTTATTAATAATACATGTTTTAATTTAATTTAATACTCAAATACACAAAAAATACACAAACACTCTACATAAGCATCTTTGATAAAGATGCTCTTACGCTCCATAACAACAACAAAAAAAAAATGATGACATTCTGTCACATTGATTTGAGGCAGCAACATATTCTGTTTTTGACCAAATAGTATCTATTTTAATTCTGTCTATAGCAAATAAGATTCCCTTAAAACCATTGGATATATATTTACTAATTAACAACATAATTTGCTTTATTTTTAAAGAGGAATTCACAAAACTACATTTTTTCTTCTTTTCCTTTACAAAACTCTAGTTAATTCACGCATATTTACACATTTTCAAAATTTCAAAAGTTTGATTTAACCTTTAAAAAATTATCAAAATTAAAATATTTTCATTTGGGTTCGCTAATTAGTGTTTAGGGTATAATATTAAGGGGTAGGATTGTGTGGATAGAGTTTATTTAAATATAATTTTGAACGTTTAAGTGTAGTTTTACGAAGTTATTTTTGAAATAATGTAGTTTTGTAAAATGTTAATTCAAAAGGTATAGTTTTGTAATTCTCCATTTTTTAACAATTTGATGCTAAAACAAAGTATGATATTTTCTTATTCAGAGAATTATAAAAAGAGTTGAATTTAATAATGAACAAACAACACTTTATTTTTAACTTTCTAATGACAAGACCAAACTTTTTAACACATCTTAAGTTAATTAATCATATCAAATACTCGACTCAATTCAATACTACAAGATTCATTGAACTGACAATTTTCATCTAGTAATATATTTTTACCATATATATAATTATAATTAAACTAAAAAAAATCATCTTAAAACAAATCTCATTATAATTAATCCTCATGCTTTAGGTGGATAATTAAGATCCAAATCCAACAACACGTGTCTCCTCCTCCTCTCCGGAGTCAAATCCATAACCACCGACGCCGACGACGAATCCGATTCATCACTCCTCGCCGTCTCCTCCTCGAACACGATCATACCAGATTTCACCTGAATCTTTGGGAAAGGGAATCTCGAGCCAAACACAACAACAGATCCAAGATTCAGATCGGGAATAACCGACGGCGACGGTGACGGCGAAGATGATTCCACGGTGGAGCTTTGGCTCGGGCTCTCGTAGATAGGGAAGTTTGTTTTGGCTTTAGCGCCGCGAAATCGGAGAGCGGCTTCGTCGTAGGCACGTGCGGCTGATTCGGGCGTGTCGAACGTTCCTAGCCATACACGTGTCTTTTTGGACGGATCTCTGATCTCTGCGGCGTAACGTCCCCATGGTCTCTTTCTTACTCCTCTGTAACGTTGCTCTTTTGTTCCGCCGTCTCCGCCGTTAGTTTTAACTGACGGCGCCATGAAAGTAATTAATTTGTGTTTGGTTTTTAATTAAAGAAAATAAAAGAGGGAATTTGAGAGGTTTGTGTTGCGAGTGAAGAATTAAGAATTGTGTGGGAATTTTGATTTATATAAAGACAGTCAACGGCGGGTTTGACTAATTGGGGCTGCTAAGTGGCAGTTTTTGTAATAATAATTAATTACGTGGCATGTTATTTTTGTCTCCACGACACGAACCGAGAAAGTTAGTGTATAAGCTTTTTTCTTTTTTTCTTTAATAGCATTGTATATTTTTGCTTTTTATAGGTTTTTTTTATTGATTTTATTAATAAATTTGACTAAATTAAGGTTTATATGTTATTATGTTAAATGATTTTATGGATAGGTGGTGGATTTTTCTATATGAGGACCCCACGCGCTTTGTTTATGTACGTGTCATTGCCCAAAAACATTATAATTATAATATCACACTATTATTAGAGAGTATATTGGTAAATCATTATTTGTAATTTGTTTGTTTCTTCTATTGGTAAAGCAAACAAGAAAGAGACACGACCTAGCAAATTATTTGTAATTTGTTTCTTTCTTCTATTGGTAAAGCAAACAGGAGTATAATTTTTAAAAAATATTTGTTAAGTGCAAAGATCATATAGCTTATAATATCATTTGATGATTAAGCTAAACACCTTCCTGGTGTACTTAACAATATGTTGTAACTGGTAAGAAATACAAATAAATTAAATAATCAAAACATTGTCGGAGAACAAACTCTGTTGCATATACTATATATTTATTATTTATACTAACTTATAATGTAATAATAACAATGTTTCTTTTAACAAAAAATAAAAAATAATAACAATGTTTAATATATTTTATAGGGATTAAGATTACTAAAAACTAAAAAGAGATAATTAAGAAACTGTTGGGATTGTGTGTCACCGTTTTGTTTTGTTTGGACGACATCGTTTTGGAGGTTGATGTTAATAGCCCCTCTCAAACTTGGTGTGGGTGGAAAATCAACACCAAGTTTGAATCTGAGAGATGTGAAAGCTGGTCCAGGCAAAGATTTGGTGAATATGTCAGCTAATTGAAGATGAGCTGGAACATGAGAGACTTCAAGCAAGCCAAGAGCAACCCTTTCACGGACATAGTGCCAGTGTGTTTCAAAATGTTTTGATCTGGCATGGTATGCCGGATTTGCAGTAAGAAAAACAGAGGACTTGTTGTCTCCAAACAGCTCAGGAGTAGTGTACATTGGGACACCCAGTTCTTTCATCACCTTGCTAATCCAAGTTAGTTCAGAGGCAGTTTCAGATAAGGCGCGATATTCTGCCTCTGTAGTACTTTTCGCAACTGTGTCCTGTTTCTTTGAGCTCCAAGATATCAGATTTTGGCCCAGAAATGTGCAATATCCTCCCGTAGATCGTCTCGTAGTTAAACAGCCTCCGTAATCACTGTCACTGTATGCTCTCAAGGTGCAGTCAAAGTTTGTTTGGAAGGATAAACCCATTGCTAGTGTGCCTTTTACATACCTGAGAATTCGTTTCAGCAAGGTAAAGTCAGACATAGTTGGGGCATGCATCTTCTGGCACACAAAATTAACTGCATACTGAATATCTGGACGTGTCAAAGTGAGATATTGCAGTTTCCCAGCAAGGCTTCTGAAGTATGTGGGATTAGTAAAAGGCAGAGACTGATGTGGAGTTCTATCAGGCTGGATAGGCAGAGGTGTTGAGACAGGTGCGCAGTCCCGCATAGCAGCGATGGTGAGCAAGTCTTCGGCATATTTTTGCTGTGACAGGAAAAGCCCCTCTGAATGGAAATTTGCTTGAATTCCCGTAAAGTAGTGTAGCTTTCCCAAATCGGTCATCTTGAATTGTTTGGTTAGCACTAAGGAGGTCACTAAGGAGGACGAGTCGTTTCCGTAATCACCATATCATCCACATATAGAAGTAAGATGATAATATCATTGCCTCTGATACATATGAATAGGGAGGGGTCGGACTGGCTGCAGCAGAAACCAAATTCAAGTAAAAAATTACTGAATTTATCAAACCAAGCCCTGGGAGATTGTTTAAGTCCGTAGAGTGATTTGTGAAGAAGGCAGACATGAGTGGGCTTGTTTTTGTCGACAAAACCTGCGGGTTGTGTCATGTAGACAGTTTCTGTTAAATCACCATGTAGGAAAGCATGTTTAACATCCATTTGTTTAATTTCCCACTTGCATATAGTAGCAAGGTGAAGAACCAGTCTTACAGTAGCTGTTCTAACCACAAGACTGTATGTTTCTAGATAATCTATACCTTCTTCTTGATTAAATCCTTTTGCCACAATTCTTGCTTTTAGTTTGTCTAGTGTACCATCAGCGTATAACTTGGTTCTAAAAACCCATTTGCAGCCTAAAACATGCATACCAGGAGTGTATGGGACAAGAGACCATGTTTGTGCTTCCTTGCAATTGTTCATCTCTTCTTCTAATGCTGAGGTCCACCCATGATCTTTAAGGGCCTGAGTAATTGTCCTTGGCTCAGGGTATGAGACTCTATGAGTTAGCAGAGCATATCTCGGATTGGGTTTAAAAATTCCTGATTTTGCCCTTGTAATCATTTGATGCTGACCAATACTTTGTCTTTGGTTTGATTGTGATGTAGGGACAAGTGTGTCTGTCCTAGGAAGAGAAGGAGTGGTACTGTTGCCTATAGGATCAGAGTCTAAGTCTGCCGTACACCCAGCATTACCACTCTCATCAGTACCAGTAGACACAACTTGCTCTGTCCCAGATGTTGCTTGAGGAGAAGGTTCAGAGGACACAAGCAGATCAGGTGGTATGTCATTGGAGACATTCTGAGAAGGTGAAACACATGGAAGGAGATCATTCATACCAAGATTAGGAGCTGATGGAGCAAAAGTTAGTGGTATGAAACTCTTTTGCCAAGACTCTAGCAGTTTTGTGTTTCCTGGTGTTTGAAGGTTCAGGTACATATCTGCAAAGGGAAAACTCATTTCATCAAAGATCACATGACGGCTAATAAAGACTTTCCCGGTTGGTGGGTAGAGACATCTATATCCTTTATAATTGTTGTTGTAGCCAAGGAAGACACACTTTAAAGACCGTGGGTCAAATTTATTTGCAGCATAGTCTCGAAGAGTGGGGTAGCAAGCACAGCCAAAGATTCTAAGAGCAGAGTAATCAGGAGAATGTCCAAACAACATCTTAAAAGGGCTGCAGTGATCTTCTTGAACGGAAGAAGGCAGAAGATTGCTTAGATAATTAGCTGTGTAAAAGGCTTCAACCCAAAACTTTTGTGGTAGCTTGCTATTGAACATCATTGTAAGACCCAATTCTGTAATGTGTCTATGCTTTCTTTCGGCTAAGCCATTTTGCTGCGGTGTGTAAGGACATGATATATATTGTTGGATTCCTGACTTTTGTAAGTGTGTAGTGAAGATTTTGCTTGTGAATTCTCCACCTCCATCACATTGAAAGGTTCCAATCTTGGTACTAAACTGATTCTCCACAAAGTTTTGAAAGATAATGAAGATGTTGTAAAAGTCAGATTTAGACTTTAGAGGATAGAACCAACAATATCGTGTGAAATTATCAATGAAGATAACATAGTATCTAAAACCTTGAACAGAAGAAATGGGAGCCGGGCCCCAAAGATCGCAATGAACTCTCTGTAATGGTTTAGAAGCAACAAAACTAGAAGAAGGAAAGGGTAGTCTAGTGTTCTTTCCAAGTCTACAAGCTTCACAGATTTGCTTTGTAGTCTTGATTATTTGAACATCTTTATTCTGAGACAGCCACTGAAGGACCTGATCATTTGGATGCCCCAACCTTTTATGCCACACTTCATCTGTAGTAGAGGGTTTGTGTGGTGAATAGAAGGCTTGGATGCAGGGATCCTCCAGCTTATAGAGCCCATCATGGTTTCTTCCCAGCGTCAGGACTTTCTTTGTAGCCTTGTCCTTTACAATCACATCATTAGCATCAAAAGTAAAAGAGCAAGGGTAGTCTTTGGTTAGCTTAGACACAGATAGCAAGGACTTAGCTATATCAGGACAGACTAAAACGTCTTTCAATGGTAGCGTACCTGACGTGGATGGGAGAGTTGCTGAACCAACGTGTGTGATAGGGAGAAAACTGCCATCTCCAACCATGACAGAGTCTGAACCAAAATATGGTTGAGATTGCTGCAGTCTTTGAGTGGTATTTGTGATATGAGCTGTGGCTCCAGTATCAGGGAACCATTCATGTCCTGATGATTCGGTGACATCGTTGATCCTCATTGCGCTAGTCGTGGTGGATTCTTCTAGTTGATAGTTGTTATCAAACCTGTGCCAACATCCAAGAGCATGATGTCCAGGCTTGCCGCAGATCTGGCAAACTGTTCTGTCAGGGATGGAGTGTGCACCAGTAGGTCTTTGATTTGAAGAAAATTGCTGATGGAAGCCACGGCCTCTGGTAGTGAAGGAACGTGCACGTCCTCTGCTTCCACCAAATCTATTTGCAAAGTAGCCTCTACCTCTATTCGTGTACCCGGAAGAGACATTAGCTTGAAAGGCAAGATGAGGTGAGACATCTGTTGTGACGGAATATCTTTGGAGACGTTCATCAAAACTTATGAGACGATACACAACATCCTCATAAGATAGAGATGCCGTGTCCATACAGCTTTCAATAGATGTAATAACAGGCTCATAATCTCGTCCTAAGCCATGAATAACAGCAAAAATTTTCATTTTCTCAGTAACCGAGCTACCTATTGAAAGTAGCTGATCACAAACATCTTTAACCTCCCTAAGATACTCAGACATAAGCTTATCTTTCTTACTGACAGTTTGCAATCTACGTTGAAGCTCAAAAAGACGAGAGGATGATACCCGGTTAAAGTGTTTTGACAAGCCAGACCATACCTCCTGTGCAGTTTTGAGACCCATAACTACTGAGAGAACATCTTCTGATAGTGAGCCCAGTAACCATGACATGACAACCTGATCTGACCTGACCCATAGAATATAGTCAGGATTTGGTGTTTCACCAATGGTAGGGACCTGTAAGGTAGAGACTGGCGCGGGGGTGGCTCCGGTGACAAAGCCAAGGAGTTGTTGTCCTGAAAGAAAGGTTTCGAACTGGGTTTTCCAGAGAAGATAATTTCTCTCTGTGAGTTTTACAGTAACACAATTTGAGATATTAAGTTTTGGATGAGAGTAGAGCTCCAAGGATTCTTCCATGGCTCTGATACCATGAAAGATTTAACAATACTCTGTTTTATTAATGATATTTTCCTTAACTTTCACAACTTTCACAGATTACAATATATAGAGATAGAAGAGGGAGAGTGCCCTAGATTCAATTCAGGACACTTGGCATCATCCAGTGTCAGCGCAAGATCCAAGAAGATTGAATCTGTTATGGATTGGGATTTGCGAGTCATGCTTTATCGTCGTACGGTCACGCACAATCTCTGCGTGATCTTTACCTTTGTCGTTAGCTGGAGAAGAAGACGATGACCGTTGTTCAACGACGTCGTAATGAGTCGAAGCTTGTTTCTCTCGTTTGGGCTTATTTAAGTCAAGGCCCAAATCTTCTGTTTTGTTTTGTGTTTGGACGACATCGTTTTGGAGGTTGATGTTAATAGTTTCCAGGCTTTCACACCGTTGGGATGAAAAATGCATTTAATCCAAACCTTGCTTTCAATTTTTGATAGATTCTTCTCCCCCCCCCCCACATTTTCACATTATTTAATTATGTTTTTGGAATTTTTCAGGAAGCTGACTTTTGATTTCCAGGATAATGTAATCCGTTTCATAACATTTTGTACAAATATATCTTATATATATATATAAAAATTACGTAGTCCTATGATTTTGAAAGATCTTTCTTGTTTAAAAATGTTATTTAACATTTTAAAAAATTGGTTGGATTATCAAAAACTACATCACATTATAACTTTTCATTGCAACCTAATTCTTGTTTGAATCTAATAATTTTTTTTTAAAAAAATAGACAAATATACTATAATTAATGCATAAATGAAATGAAACTCCATTATTAGTCAGAAATCTTTACAAAAGAAGTTCAAAAACAAATTCATGTATTTTGCCTACTTGGTTTGAAGTGGACACTAACATAATAATAAACTAATTGTACACAGATTTATAGGTTAGAATAAATCATAATAATACTATATATCACAGTCTTACGATACTTACTTAGCAACACATATGTCTTTTTAAGCAAAAATATTTCATTTTCATATCACAAAATTTATAGATATTAATCCTAGATATATTACTTATTAAAAATCAAATAATTCTTCATCCACATATCCACCTTTATATTTCGGTTAAATCCATAGACCCACCTTTGTCACTGTCTTACGCGTTAAATGTTTTTTAATCACCTTTTTTACCAACGGTGGAATTAAAAAAATGGAATAAAAACTGAATAAAAGTTAATTTTTCGGAAGAAAGGGACAAAAAATAGTGGGTCGATGCATGAATGAAACGCACATTCAATGTGTAATTAAAAGTGCATTTATTAAATTAAAATTATAAACTTTATTTAATTATTGGAACGTGCCGAGAAAAAATAACAAAAGTAGAAGACTTTGGTTATTTTTGGTGGGTCAAGATGGGGACATCTAATATATTTGGATCTAAAGCGTGTTCCCCTTTGACTAAATCTCAATTATTTTTCCGCGTAACATTGTAAATCATTAAAATCACATGTTAAATTAATACATGAACTTGGAAACTATATGCTTTGTTATAGGAATTTGAATACACTAGGATAAAAATACATTGATGAATCTGATACTATATCATAGTTCTCGTGGGGAAATAAGTCGTTTTTCCGGTAATGGACTATAACAAAGCATATAGTTTCCAAGTTCATGTATTAATTTAACACTAGAAAGTTACCCGCTCCAAGCGCGGGATAAATATTTACGGAATAGAAGAAGAAATGTTTATTGGTAAAAATAATGTGTCGTATAAAATGAGATAAAAATTTAGATTTCATGTGATCCGCGTTTAACGCGGAGTTTAAATTTGAAGTATATATACAAAATATATTTTATTTTGGTTTTTATAATGTTTTATTTACAAAAATTTATTATTATTATTATTTTAATATTTATCATCAAAAAAGATTATCATTGCCATTTCGATATTGAATATTTATCATTACGTATAATTTATTATTTATCATTGAAAAACAATAACTACATAGTGTTTTGAAACCATGATATGACCCGTTTAACAATGAAAAATATGTCAATCCGGTCTCTATTAGACATAAAACCCGGACTATTAAAAACCCAGATATATAAAACCACTGAATTTTCGGGATGTTTAATCACTCTTTCATGTATAAACTTATCCGAAAATTCTTTGCTCAAATTTTGAGATGAGTCGTTAATTATGTGTTCATGTTTTGTCATTTGACATGAATTTTGGTGTTGAATACAATTTTACAAAATAATATTGTTATTTCTAAATGAACAATATCTTTTATTATTATTTTGAACTTTATGTGATGGAATATAACATATAAATATTATTGAGATCTATTTGAAATTATAAATTGTGTTTCTTATAGATTTTTTGATATTATATTTTTATATTTTATGGGGTTTTCAAAATTTTCTAAATATATTATCCATTTATTATGTTTATTAAAGAGACTTTGTGATAAATTTGGGCTTTTGTTTTGGGCTTTTATAAATTTTCAATGAATTTTTAATGATGTGGGACCAGAATTACTCAGATGATGACACGTAGGATTTTCGAACTCATTTTCTCTCTCCATCTTCTGTATTAATAATATAAGATATCATTTCTATGGGCCTTATCATACTATTGGGCCTTATCATACTATTGGTTTCGAAAGTTAAAATATTAACAAGTGTTATAAAACAAGAAAGTACATGCAAAACTCATGATCTTTCACATTCATATGACGTGATAACAAAAAAAAAACAGCTATTCAATCCTCATAAGCCTTCTCTTTACATTGATAGAAAACAAGTTAATTAACCTCATAATTATACACAAAAATAAAAAAAAACAATTCAAAGACATGGGTTGTATTCCTCTATCTAATATGGTTTTAAATAGTTCATAAAAAATGGTAGGAACATCATGCAAATTATCCTAAGTTTCTTGATGATGGTTCCTCCTCATGCTTCTAACATGTCCATCTTTCTCATAACCACCTTTGCTATTTTCATCGTCTCGACCGCGATAACTAAACCATCTATCTCTACCAACAATGCTCATCCACCTCAAGATTCAAATTCTCAACATTTAGATTCTTCATATAAGAATATGGATTCAAAGAGCTTTTTACCAAAGTTGTATGGCGATTACGGGTTTTGGAACCCTACCCCGGTTTACGGAGGAGGTTTTCCTTATCCCGGGCCAGTTCCTCATGGTAGTCTAAGTCCGAGACAGAAACATAAGAAGAGGAAATGAAACCAAAAGATGAATATATGTTGGATTTACATGTTCTTCGACTTTGGAACCTTGCTTAATTACGGGTAATGAAGCTTTAGAAATATTGGTGTTTATAAATGAGGTAGTCCTAATCAAGTGCTTGTATACTTGTTGCATATATATGAAGAATGTCTCCGTTTGTGTTTTTTAGTAGATACACATTAGTAGTATTTTTTTTTTTTGTTAAAAGGTTTAATACAAACTAATAGTTACATAAACATTCTGTTCCACTCGCTATTACCAAAAAAAAAACATTCTGTTCCACTCGCTAGATAATTATGTCTGTGCATGTGTGTGATTTAGTTCAACTCTTAAGACCAAAATTGTGAGCAAGAATTAAGGGGGAAAATACTCCTACATATATAAAAAATTACCGTCTAAAACTAATTTTGGTGGATTTCCTACAAAAATAGGTTAATCGAAAATAGGAGTTCTTGGTTAAAAAACCAAAGTAGATGTTAACCAACTAAATCCAAACCTTTCCATTTCTATTTTAATCGCGACAAATCAAAAGATTTACCATCTAAATGGCAAAATATAGAGTTTACATACAATATTCACACTAGTCTATTTTCGTTTTTGCCTTTTTGGTATAAACTAGTCCAACTTTTATCATAAGTTTTTTTCTATTATATACTACTAGGTTTGTAGAGTAATATTTATTATAAAATAAATCTTATTTATTATAAAATTTTTATAACTAATTTCTAATTTATTATAAAAAATAAAATCTTATTTATTTAAGTATAATTGAATTAGATAATTTAGTTATTGTATTGAAGATCCGATATGAGATTATTTTAAATCTGATCATTTAGGAATCATATATGTATGTTTTGATATTACGAATATAACTTTTTTATATCTTTAAAATTATGTATGATATTTTCCGACCCGTCGCAAAGTTACACATATATTTTCTATAGAAAAATAATTTGATTTTATCTCATAACAACTTTTATTTTTGTATCAAATTTGATTTGTGATCTTTATTGACCGCTACGTAAATTAAAATATGTGGAGATCATGATCTTTAATCAAATTAGATACTAAAATCTAAAAATCATGGCTACATTGAAATCTAAAATTAGACCCACAAGTAACATTTATTTTACTTTTTTAAAAGTAATATATGCATTTAAACTCTTATTAACTTAAAAACTTTTAAAAGAACTTTAAATATATTTTTAATATTCTATGATTTTCATAAAGTTGAATTATTCATAATATTTTAATTTTTCATAATGTTACTTATTAAATAGGAATATTTTTTTATATTCATTTTTTTACCTTTAGTCCCATTAAATAAAAATAGTTTTTGATATTTATCTGTATTTTATTTATTAATTTCGTTTTTAGTTTTATAATTATTTTTGATACTTATTTTTTAAGTTCCTATTTAATAGGAATAACTTTTGTTTTGTTTTTCTTTAATCTAAATTACCTTATAATAAAATTTATACAATAGGGTTTCTCAAATTTTGTCATTCCCAATTAATAGTATAGATATCTTCGTACGTAATTAAATCAACAACTAACACTTAAATAAAGCTTAAAAAACAGTTAGTCAAATATCCAAAACAGATCTTTTGATTTTAGTATTATATTTAGTCAAATATCAACGGCCTAGAAAACGTTCTAGTTAAATAATAACAATAAAAATGCATTTAAAATTCCATTTCTAATATCAACACAAAATATTTAAACATTTTCTTATAATCATTTTTTTTAATTATTTCCATTTTCACACTTGCGATTTTTGTAAACCGCAATTAAAAAAAACCTTAGACGTATATTAAAGCCAAAAACTAAAGTCAAAGTAATGACGTGTTGACTAAATGTTACTATAATGTTAGTTTCCCTAATATTATTCTAATTAGTCGTCTCCTCTCCGTTGACCATTTCAATGACTTCTCTCTTCTTCTTCTTCCTCTTCACTCGCCACAATCTTTTGAACTCTCTTCCTCTCTCTTCCTCTTCTCTCTCTCTCCTCATCAATGGATTTCAACATCTCCCGCCTAACCGCGAAATCCGCCGCCGAGAAATCCGTTGCCGTGATCGGATTAGGTTACGATCTAACCTCCGATGTCCGCCTCTCCGCTTGCAAATCCACACACGACGGGTCCAGATTGGTCGAAATCGACTCGACCCAGAACCACCGTGACCTACTCTTCCCCGGCGGGATCGTCGTCAGCAACGTCTCGAGCTCGATCAAGTGCGACAAAGGCGATCGAACTCGATTTCGCTCAGATATTCTCTCTTTTAACCAGGTTCTAGCTTCTTCTTCTTCGCTTAGTATCTTCCATAAGCTTTTTTAAAATTTTGAATCTTTCTTATGAATCGATTATGTGTGTTTGTGTTGTGTGTAGATGTCTGAGAAGTTTAATCAGGACATGTCTCTATCTGGTAAGATCCCATCAGGGATGTTCAATAGCATGTTTGATATGACAAAGTGTTGGCAGAAAGACGCGAGCTCTGTGAAGAAACTGGCTTATGATGGATGGTTCATTAGCTTGTATAGTGTAGAGCTTGTTAGGTCTCAAGTTACTCTACGTGATGAAGTTAAGCGTGAGGTTCCTTCTTCTTGGGACTCTGTTGCACTTGCTGGGTAAAGGCATCTTCTTTTAGATACATATTGTTTTTAAAGTTTGATCCTTTTGTAAATGGGTATGGTTTGGTTGGTTTCTTGTGTTGTTGTATAGGTTTATTGAAAGATATGGTACTCATATAGTTGTTGGAGTTACTATGGGAGGCAAAGAGGTTATACACATGAAGCAGCTACGTAACTCGAGTCACGAGCCCGGTGAAGTGCAGAAGCTGTTGAAGCAATTGGCTGACGAAAGATTCTCTGTTGGGTCGGTTGAAAGTTGTTCAGGGAAGCCAAAGGTAAAAGAAAGAAAGAATCTTTGAGAAGTTTTGTCGGTTCTATGTATCGGTCTTGTTGTGTTTGAATCACAATGTAGCCTAAAGTGTTTTAATGGTTTATGGCAGGAAGAAAGTCCTCTTGGATTGGGTTTTCATGGACAGTTTGGTTCCTCAGTTAGTCGTCCTGTTATTTCGCGCTCCAAGAATGAGGTCCGCATCTTCTCACCGTTATTGTAGTGAATCACATTTGTTTCTTTTTAAATTAAGCTTAAAAAGTTGTACTTTGTAACTCCAGGATATGGTGAGTATTGGTATTAGAAGAGGAGGTGTTGATATGGGACAAAGCCATGACCGATGGCTCACAACGGTATCGCAATCACCAAACGTCATCTCTATGTGCTTTGTTCCTATAACTTCACTCTTGAGCGGTCTCCCGGGAACAGGATTTCTTAGCCACGCAGTGAACTTATACCTCCGATGTGAGCATTTTTGTTTCTGATTCTGTATCCTAATTACTCAACGGCTCGTCCATGTAACAAGGTTGTATAAATTGTTTGTAGATAAGCCACCGATAGAGGAATTGCATCAGTTTCTTGAGTTCCAACTTCCACGCCAGTGGGCTCCCGTGTATGGAGATCTCCCTCTTGGGCTACGCCGCACAAAACAAAGCTCTCCAGCCCTTAAATTCTCTTTGATGGGTCCAAAACTATTCGTCAACACGTCAAAGGTACACATGTTCTTCTCATTGCTGTTGAAAACAAACAGTGTTTAGTTCTTTCGATTCTCAAAAGCTGTTCTATAGGTTGATTCGGGTGAGCGACCAGTAACCGGATTACGCTTATTTCTTGAGGGGAAGAGAGGTGATCATCTAGCAATCCACTTGCAGCACCTCTCTACGTGTCCTCCAAGTCTCCACCTCTCGCACGACGATACCTATGAACCCATTGACGAACCATCCGACAAAGGATATTACGAAGCCGTCAAATGGGGAATCTTCTCACACGTTTGCATCTTCCCGGTTCAGTACAACGGAGCACGGTCTGATGACGCTGCTTCCATTGTTACCAAAGCCTGGTTAGAAGCCAAAGGTATCGGGATGAGGAAAGTTCTCTTCTTGAGACTCGGTTTCTCACTCGTTGCATCGGCTGTTACACGTAAATCATGCTGGGAGAATCTCTCAACAAACTCACGCAAATCAGGTGTTTTCTCGATGATTAGTACCAGACTTAGCACGGGTTTAACGGCAACAACGAAGCCACACTCTAAGATTGATATAAACTCCGCGGTTTATCCTCGAGGACCGTCGCCGCCTGTGAAACCGAAGCTGCTGAGTCTTGTGGACACGAAGGAAGTGGTGAGAGGTCCAGAGGAACCACCTGGATATTGGGTTGTGACAGGGGCTAAGCTTTGTGTTGAAGCAGGGAAGATCTCAATCAAAGCTAAATATTCTCTGCTCACAGTAATGTCAGAAGATTCGCTTGTCTGAAAGATTATTTTCAGTTCCAAAGACATGAGAGCATAAGTAGTTTATGTGTGATTAGGTTTTTGAGGGGAATGTTATCTCAGGTGTTTTTGGGTTGCTGAACAGATTTATTTATATAGTTTTGATGTAAATGTTTCACTGTATATTACAATTGTTAGAATTACCATGTACATACTAATGTTGGTTTGTGTAGAGGTGGACATGTTATATTTATTTATAAAATAAGATAATAAGATATGTTTCTGTTCTGTAAAAGTTAATACTGAAACTAAAAAAAATATTCAGGTAGATAAAATTATGTTCGTAAGTTGAAAACAATAAACTGATCAAAGTCTCTGAGAAGAAAATGAGAAACTTATTACCAAAATATCAATAACTCGATAAATTAATACCAAAATATTAATGTTTTGGCTCACGTTAATATATACTCCCTCCGATTATAATTAAGTGACGTCTTCAACTCTTCCCTCTTTTATAAAAACGTCACTTAATTTAAATCAGAGGGAGTAATAACTTAACATTTTCATAAAATCAATAAAAAATCATCGTTGTAGTGTTATTAATTTGTAGAAAAATAGTACTCCACTATTAGGGACATCTCAATATGGTAAGAAAATTAACTAATACTTATATACATAAAGTTTAATAAAATAAATAAAGACATAAAAGGGAAAGTGGGGAATCAACTTTGTCTTTTTTAACTTTGGGCGTGATTAACGGAAGTCGTAGTAGTCTTCTTTTTCCTCGTCAAGAGTATGATTCTAATTGCTAATTGCCTTTTTTAAGTGTCCTTTGTCTTTTACTTGCCACTTTTCTTATGGTCTTTTATATTAGCCAAAATCGTATATTGTATAATTAATTATTTATTAACGGTACTTAATCGTATATCTAAACCTTTTTCACCCCTACATGCTAAGGCTATAAACACGATTAATGACAAAATAAGTTTATCGAGTTTACAACTTAATAAACAAAATTTGGTGTTGTGAGTGAATTTTGTGATAGTACTCTTGCGTTTTGTGTGTGTTTGATTGTTTGTTAATTACCACAATATTTTTGGATTTTAATCTAATAATATGTTGTCTAGATTCATAAAAATAAATATTGTGCAAGTAATTATTAATGTCTCTTTAGCACCATTTCCGCAGGGAGTAATGGTCATCTTCATGTCCCCCAATTATAAAATCATTATAAAGTAGTCACGTTTGGTCCCATTTTCAATTATGAATCTAATTCCTTAAGGTAAAATATTCTAATAAAATAACCAAAATATGATTGATTTAAAGGGCCTTAAATTAACATAAGAAAATAACATAAAACAACACCACATAATATAAGACTATCTTTCTTTTTTTCATAAAACAAGCAAACACGTCACAAAGAAAAAAAAACACAACAAACCCTTTCACTTTTTCAATTTTAGTTGTAATGATCATAAACAACGATTTTCACTTTTGACTAATCAACCATAATTAATATAACTTAGACGTTGAAATATATATTAAGAAAGCAATTAAAAAGAGTGTAATAATGATCTTGAGAGGAGATTATCAAATAACAAATCTTCATCAAGGCTTGAACTGATCTCCTTGCTCTACATCCATCACATTCTTCTCCCACGTGGCATTGTACGGATCCTTGAAACCCTTCTCCTCCTCTTCCTCGTTGTTCTTGTTTCCGTACGAATACGACTGGTCAAAGCTATTCTCCGTCGTCGCCGGAGAAGTATAATAACCGGCAGGGCTTTTACGGTGAGGTTTCTTGTAGTAATGACCATGGTTCTTGTCGTTGTAAAGGTCATAATAGTAATTACCTTTCTCCATGAACCTTGTGTCACTCATGCCTTGTCTCTCTAAGTTGTTGTGTTCGTCATTATAACCTTTGTACGGTGCTTCACGTTCTAACTCCGTCCCGTAATAAGCGTTTGTGTTGTAGTATTTAGACTCTTCTTCTTTGGCTCTTTCATCGTACTTGTTGTTGCCGTTAAACTCTTCTTCGTTGTTGTTGTAATAACCGTTATATGTCTTCTTTGGGTCGTAGTTCTCGTCGTAGTTGTTGTAAGTAGACTCTTCTTTCTCTCTCAAGCTTGGTGTTGAGAAACTCTCATGACCGTTGACTTTCTCATCATACTTCTTCTTGTTGTTGTTGTTGAACTCTTCTTCGTTGTTGTAATAACCATTATTGTCGTAGCTATTTGTCTTCCTAGGGTACTTCTCTCCGTAGTTGTTGTAAGTAGTCTCTTCTTTCTCGCTTAAGCTTGGTGTTGAGAAACTCTCATGACCGTTGACTTTCTCATTGTACTTCTTGTTGTCGTTGTTGAAGTCTTCTTTGTTGTTGTAAGTGGTCTCGTGACCATACAAGCCGTAGCCGTTTTCAGACTCGGGGACAAAGGTTAGGTCTTGTTCTTGTTCTTGGTCTTTCTTGTTTGGGAAAGATTCATCTAATGTGGTTTTCTCGGTGGTTTCGAGAGGTTTTTGGTCTTTGGAGGAGTCTCTATGAAACTTGCCAAAGAAGTAACTGTCTCTTGCATGGGTTTGTGTGGAGAGAAGAATAACAAGTGTTGTGAAGAAGAGAAAGAGAGAGCAAGATGCCATGTTGTGTAGTGTGATAGAGAGAAGTGAAGAGAAAAATGTGATATTGTGGGTTTTTACTTGGAGATAGTGTGAGCTTATTTATATAAAGACAGTGGCTCTATGAGTTTGTCTTTTTTTCTTTTTCTTTTTCTTTAGAAATTGTGGACTTTTTTTTTGTATTTTTAATTTGAAAGTCGTTAGGTGGAAATGGAGACTAGATTGGTGATAATGGTTGTAATTGTGGGTCCATTAGGATGAGATGATTTTATTTTTCAAAGAGGTAGCTAAGCTTTTTCACCAATAATATTAGTTTATCAGTAAAAGGTGATTAACTACTTTTTCTTGTTTAATTAAACTTTCGACTAAAACATATTATCCACTAATTTCGTTGAGATGAGAGCATGGATCATATTTTGTTAGCTTTGTTGAAAAACAACTATGGACTAGAAAGAGATATGAACATTTTCATTCAAATCAAAAGGGTGATTAACATATTATATTGTTATAACCAAAATTCAAGTGCTCTCATTAAACTTTTTGACTTGTAACACTAGTTGAAAAAAACATTTTTACAAAATTTCATTTTTGTTTATATTTCCTTGATAATCTCTTATATATAGTCTATTTTTCATTTCATTTCTTACCACGACATTCTCTTATAATAGTGTCATGTGTATCATTGAATAGCCTCGAGATGCTTCCTTGGTTATTATAAAGTTATATCTTATAAAGTTTAAACTTTCTCGATCTTCAAGCAAACCCAAAATCATATATAATTATGAGATTATTATATATCTGTTCTGATGGTCAGAAAATCCCATTTATATAAAAAACTGATTTTAAATAAATCAGTAATGCTTTAACAAAAAAATAAAATAAATCAGTAATTTTATCTTTAGGTAGGCACAATCATTCTGTTTTGTACTATGAGAAAACAAGAATAATTGATGTTTGGTCCGGTTAATATTTGTTATTCACTATGACATTTACACTTCAATATACTATATGAATTTGTAATTTATTGGTAACAATACTCTTAAATCTTCAAAGTACAAAGCTAAGGAGACAATTTGTTTTCACTGAAAACTTTACAAACCAAATCTTATGTAAATAATATTAGAATTTTACTTTTCTTGTTTGTTTTAGTTTTCAGATAATACACAACATATAGTTATTAAATGTAATAGAGAAATAATAATACGTAAAATGTAGAAATAATTTTAAATATACAAAAAGATAAATTAAATTATCCAGACTTTGTTTTGAGTTTGGTATTAGAGGTTAAGGGTTGTTAGTTAATTGGTTAAGTTTGTTTAGAGTTTGTTAGAGTGATTAGTTGGTTAATCACTCCTATATAAACCTTACTATGTATCACTTTATCATTAATGAAGCATATTTTACTTTCTGCGCCTAAATCTAATATGGTATCAGAGCCACACGAGATCCACGCTTTTTCATCGTCTTCTTCGTTTATCATCGTCGTCTTCTTCGTTTGATTTTCCGATGAGTGTTTCTCAATCACAGCTTCATTCACTTCAATTTCTCGAGTTTCTATGGTGTTTTTGTGAGTTTCTGAGCTCAATTTCATTTCTTATCATCGTCTTCCTCACTTACTAGAATCTGATTTCAGATCTGAGATTCTTAGATTCTGTTTTTTCTTTGTTTTCTCTGAGTTTTTCCTTCTTTTGACCTAGATTGTATCGATTCTCTTTTACCTCTTTTCCGATACAATCCTCTTTGTCTCTAAGCTTGTTTCCTGAGCTATGTCTTCGATTTCTCGTGATTCCTACGAGAATCCTTATTTTCTCAGCAATCATGATCATCTTAGTGTGAATCTTGTTTCTGACCGTCTAACGGGAGCAGCTGATTTCAATTCGTGGGAGCAATCAATGCGTATGGCTCTTAATGGCAGAAACAAACTATGTTTCATCGATGGAACTCTTCCACGTCATGTGCTTGATCACGCCGATGCATCTACTTGGTCGCGTTGTAACGATGTGGTACGTTCCTGGCTCATGAACTCAGTTTCTAAGACTATTGGCCAAAGTATACTGTTTGTGAAAACAGCACAAGAGATTTGGGATAATCTCGGGAAAAGATTTAGGCAGAATAATAGTCCTAGGTTATATCATATTGAGCAGCAATTGTATCAGCTAAAGCAAGGTGCATTGGATGTGAATTCATATTACACACAACTAGTCACTATCTGGGAGGAAATGAAGACTTCTCAGGCCAATCCAATATGTTCATGTGCTAATTGTGTTTGTGATGTGAATAATCTGTGGCATGCACAATTTGAAAGGAGTATTGTGAGGAGATTCTTATTTGGGTTAAATGATTCTTATGAATCAGTAAGATCTCAGATCATCATGCTTGATCCATTACCTGATTTGGAAAAGACTTTTAGTCTGGTTATTCAACATGAACAACAATCTTTGATCTAGCAAACTCCTCAAGCTAATACGGTTGTCTTTCAAGCTTCGACACAACCTATGGTCAAGTCTGCTTTAATGTCAATACTGCCTAATTCACACTCTTATGATCATAGTGAAGAGTACATTGCTGCCATGTCAAATGGTTATAGACCACGACAGAGACCTATTTGCACACATTGTGGTATGAGTGGACACACTGTTAATCGCTGTTTTAAGGTGCATGGATATCCCCCAGGTCACCAGCATAAACAGAACAGTGGTTATCACAACAATGGTTATCATGGTAATGGTCAACATGGATTCCAAGGTAATAGAGGAGCTGGTTCTCAGAGTAGTTACCATGTTACTAAGGAGAATGCTAGTGTCCAACCTCAAAAAGGACATGTTATTGCTAATGTTATCACGACATCTCCAGCTGTACATGATCATTTCCATCAGGTTTCAAATGCAATAGCACAACTTACAGGGGAACAGATTCAACAACTAGCTACTCAGTTAACAAGTCAGTCTCAACTTTCATTACCTACGATTACTCCACAAGAGGGTATCAATCATTCATCCACTTCATCTGGTAACACTTCCTTAAACCCTATAAATCTGGAACCATGCCTTACTTTACCTGCCTAGATTATAGATTCTGGTGCAACCTCCCATGTCTGCTGTAGTGAGTCTATGTTCACAAATCTAAAATCTGTCTCTGACATATTAGTAACTTTTCCAGATGGTGCTAATCTAAAGGTTACACAATCTGGAACTATTAAAATCTCAGAAACACTTATCCTTCATAATGTCCTTTTTGTGCCTTCTTTTCATCTAAATCTCATAAGTGTTAGCTCTCTACTACATTCATGTTCTTTATCTGTCATCTTTTATCCTCCTTTTTGCATAATTCAGGAGCTTACTCAGGGCTTGATGATTGGGAGGGGTAAACTGCGTAACAAGTTATACTTCTTGGATACCTCTTCTCAATCATTCCAAGACTCTTCTTCCACTTCAGTATCTCTTTTATGCAACATCACTCCTTCAAAAAGCTTCTTGTGGCACCAGAGATTGGGTCACCCTTCCTTTCAAAAATTGCAAACACTTTCTGATATTCTTTTTATTCCTAAAAACAAAATAAAAGATTGTTCTCATTGTAAAACATGTCATTTGGCAAAACAAAAAAGGCTTTCTTTTCCTGCTTTCAATCATATGTCTGAAGCACCTTTTGATCTTATTCATATGGATATTTGGGGTCCTTTTTCTGTTACTTTTGTTGATGGATTCAAATATTTCTTAACTTTAGTTGATGATTGTACTCGTACAACATGGGTTTACTTTCTCAAATCAAAGAGTGATGTTGCACAAATATTTCCAGATTTCTTAAGTCTCATTGAAACACAATTCTCTGCAAAAATCAAAGCTATCCGTTCAGTTAATGCTCCTGAATTACAATTTCAGAAACTTTTAGCTAACAAAGGGATATTTCATTATTTTTCTTGTGCTTACACTCCTCAACAAAATTCTGTTGTGGAACGTAAACACCAGCACATTCTCAATGTTGCTAGAGCTCTTCTTTTTCAGTCAAATATCCCTTTACCTTATTGGACAGATTGTGTGAGAACTGCGGCTTACCTCATCAATCGTACTCCTTCTCCTCTTTTATCACACCAATCTCCTTATTCTTTTCTTACTTATAAACAACCCTCATATTCCCATCTTAAATCTTTTGGTTGTTTATGTTATGCCTCTACTCTTCAAAAGGACAGGAACAAATTTTCACCCCGTGCTTCTGCCTCTGTTTTTCTTGGTTATCCATCAGGCTATAAAGGCTACAAACTTCTTGATCTTGAATCACATACTATTTCCATTTCTAGAAATGTTGTCTTTCATGAAGACATCTTTCCTTTTCAAACTTCATCTCCTAATACTTCACCATCTGATATTTTCTCTACTTTCATTTTACCTTTACCAATCTTTGTTCATGTTCCAAACATTTATGTTCCTGTTCCTATAATTCCTGAGTTTATTTCTGAGACAAATCCAACAGTTACTAACAATTCTGTGAACATAGACAGACCTCGGCGACAAACCAGACCACCCTCATACCTATCTGAATACCATTTTTCCCTTCTCACTAATACACCTCTACCTACAATCACCAATAACACCACTCCTTACCCTATTTCATCTGTTCTTGACTATTCCCATTTAGCCCCTGGTTTTGCCCTTTATATTCTTACTATATCTACTGAATTTGAACCAAAAGACTTTAAGGTTGCTATCCTCTCTGAAAAGTGGAAAGTAGCAATGAATGTTGAGATTGAACAACTTGTTTCAACTGGTACTTGGTCTGTTGTTTCTTTACCTCATGGTAAGCATGCTGTTGGATGTCGTTGGGTTTATAAGATAAAATATTGTGCTGATGGCACAATAGAGAGATATAAAGCAAGGTTGGTGGCAAAAGGTTATACACAACAAGAGGGTGTGGACTACATTGAGACTTTTTCTCCAGTGGTTAAGTTGGTAACAGTCAAATTAATGTTGAGTTTGGCAGCTAAAAAAGGATGGAAATTAACTCAGATGGATGTTACTAATGCCTTTCTTCATGGAGATCTGGAAGAGGAGATATACATGACATTACCACCTGGCTATACACCACCTCCTGGTACTTCTTTACCATCTAATCATGTATGTCGTCTGCATAAATCTATTTATGGATTAAAGCAGGCATCTAGACAGTGGTACAAGAAGTTTTCTGAGGTACTTTTGCAATCTGGTTTCATCCAATCCGATGCTGAGAATACTTTGTTCTTCAAGATATCATCCACATCCTACCTTGCTCTGTTGGTTTATGTTGACGATATTTTCATAGCAAGCAACAATGACACAGCTTTGGCAGCAGTCAAACAAGTCTTATCTAAAGCTTTTCAGATCAAAGACCTTGGTTCTGTCAAGTATTTTTTGGGGCTTGAGATTGCTAGATCACAAAAGGGCATCTCTGTTTGTCAAAGGAAATATGCATTGGATATTCTTAATGATTCAGGTTATCTTGGTTGCAAACCTGTTTCAACACCAATGGATCCTACACTTCATTTGAGCAAGGATTCTGGTATCATTATGTCTGATGCAACTCCATATAGAGCCCTTATTGGAAAGCTTCTTTATCTCACCATCACAAGACCAGATATAATGTTTGCTGTCCACAAGTTGAGCCAATTCTTATATGCACCATCTGATGCTCATCTTAATGCAGCTCATAGGATCATCCGCTACCTTAAAAATGATCCAGGAAAAGGTCTTTTTTACTCTGTGGTGGATGATATACGCTTCAATGCTTTTGCAGATTCTGATTGGGCAACATGTCCTGACTCACGCAGATCTGTTACTGGTTTTTGTGTTTTTCTTGGGGACTCTCTCATCTCATGGAAATCACGAAAACAACATATTCCTTCTGGTAGCACTGCTGAAGCTGAATATCGTGCTATGGCAGAGACAACAAGAGAGTTAGTTTGGTTAACTAGCCTTCTTCAAGAACTTCAGATACAAACTGCAGGACCAGCTAACCTATTTTGTGACAGTACATCGGCTATACATATAGCTTCCAATTCAGTTTTTCATGAACGCACCAAACATGTGGAATTGGACTGTCATTTGGTTAGACATCATTACAAGGCTGGTCTTCTGAATCTGATGCACGTTGCTACATAAGATAATCTTGCAGACTTACTCACTAAGGCTGTACAACCCTCTGTTTTCAAGTTTCTCCTTGAGAAGTTTAACTTTTCAAGCCTCTTTCTCTCTTCTTGAGACTTCGGCTTGAGGGAGGGGTATTAGAGGTTAAGGGTTGTTAGTTGATTAGTTAAGTTTGTTTAGAGTTTGTTAGAGTGATTAGTTGGTTAATCACTCCTATATAAACCTTACTATGTATCACTTTATCATTAATGAAGCATATTTTACTTTCTGCGACTAAATCTAATATTTGGTAACTCAAAATCCTAATATCTAATTTTTGATCATGTTTGAAATTAATCATGTCTATTTTGTCTAAATCAAAACAAAGTCTACTTAATGGTTAGAAAAATCATTATAGGAGGAATAAACATTGAACAAAATTAAAAAGCAATAAGGAGAAACTCATAGGCCGATCAATAATGCGAGATTGAGGGAATGTGAGTGGGATTATTGGTCACTATGGAGACACCAATACACAAATCATGTGATCCCATTTAAGCCAATATCCTCTATTTGCTCTTTAGTCTCTACATATTGACTAATTAAACTTTTTTGGCATATTTTTTGCATTTACATAAATACACTTCAATGAAATGTCCTCGCGTCAAAATATATAGTATATTTTTTTTTTTGTTAATCTAAAATATATAGTATATATATTCCAAATTTGGCACCTCTTTAACATCCACATTAGATAGATGAAAATAAATACGTGAGAGACAAAATAAGAATAAGAAAAAGAAAAAAAAAGTTGATGCAAATAATCAATCAAAGACTTAAGATGTGATGTGGGGAGATTAAGTGGCGTGACAAGCGGAATATGAGCGACAAAAGAGATTAATGTTTGGTGGGAAGTTAATTAGTCGAGCCGTGTAGGACCCATGCACCAAGCCTAACCTTCTTTTTATTCATTTTCTATTTACTACATAAGTATTATTTAAGTTTTTATGTTTACATGATATAATAACTTTAATTTACATTTCCTTTATCTATATTATTCAATAATATTTTTCATAAATTTTATATAATTTTGATCTTTCGCAGCAAATGCGCGCAACTTTGTTAAATAGTTAATTGCGTTTCAACAAATCTAATATATGTGATATATATTATAAACTATCATTTGCAAGAGTCAATATAAGCTTGAAAATCCGGATTATTTTGCCACTATTAAAAAAAAAAAAAAAATGTAGAAGAGACTCAAACCAAAAGTAACTTGATAACATAACCTCTAACATTGGATTAGCAAGAAATAACTTTAGTTTAGTGAGACAGCAAAGAACAATGGTTAAAAATCATAAAACTAATCAGATCGTACCCATAATGTTATCAATAAGTAAATTTATTGTATAGTTGACATGCAATTAACCAACGGGTCCTCAAGGCTTGGGAGCCTTTGGGCCATAAAAAAACATTTACAAAAAACGACAGGGCTTGTAAACTCAAAAACCATAAACGGCACGATGTTTTAGTATTTCCTTACATCCTCAAAAACTGTAAGGGAAAAAAAGGAAAAAGCCGAAAGTATTGTATGAATCCGTACGAAAAAAGCTTCATAAACACAATCAACGGCGGGAGCACAAATAAGCACACGCGATTTCGCTTATTAATCCCCCTCAAGATTTTTTCAATTTATTATTATGTTTTTTTAAAAAAAAATTTCTTAATAAGAAACAAGAAATTTAAATTAATTTAAGATGAAAAACAAAATAATGAATGTTGAAATCGATAGCCTCGTTGCTGTTGTTGTTTCTCCTTTTCCAATTTTACTATTATTATTAATTTTGTTCATTCTTATATATATACACTCTTTACTTTTTCTTTTATAATTTAATCTTTTTTTTTACGTTTCTCGACAATAATCGAAAAGGGATCTTAGGGTTTGTTTGTTTGTAGAAAGCCCTAAGCTTTTTTTTTTTTGCTTTTGATTGTTTCGCCGTTTCTGGGTTTGCTTCGTCTTCCTCTTCTTCGTCTCTGTTGCTGTTCAAATCTTCCATGGAGATGGGTTCTGACGAAGAAGAAGATCATAAGATCAGAACCGTTTCCGATGATTCTACGACGAAGAAGAAGACGATAATCGAAGATTCAAACTCCAATTTCAATGCTAAGCCTAAGCGCAAGATGAAATCTCCTTTTCAGCTCGAAACTCTCGAGAGAGTTTATGCAGGTTCTTAACATTCAAAGACTTTACCTTTATGTAATTTTGATTCCATCTTCGTTTTTGGTATTTGATGTGAATGTTCGTTTTTTTGTGGGTTTTTTTTTGTTATGAACAGAGGAAACATACCCTTCAGAGGCTATAAGGATTGAGTTATCTGAGAAATTGGATTTAACAGATAGACAGTTACAGATGTGGTTTTGTCACAGAAGGCTAAAGGACAAGAAGGATGGGCAGGCTAAGAAACCGGCTAAACCAGAGGCGGCGGTCCAACCTGCTGTTTTGTCTTCGGTTCCTAGACCGGATTCAAGAGCTGGTTCGGGTTGCAGTCCGGGTTTGGAGTCAAGGAGGGGTTTTGTGAGGGGAAGTAATGATTCTAGAGCTAAATCCGATGAATACGAGATAATGGGGAAGGCGGGGTATGAGCCGCAGCCGCCTCTGCCACGTTTGTCTGTGACCGTGCGTAGAGCTGTTGTATGCATTGAGGCTCAATTAGGAGAACCGTTGAGAGATGACGGGCCGGTTCTCGGCGTGGAGTTTGATCCTTTGCCTCCTGGTGCGTTCGGGACAGATATAGGTAAAGGACATTGCTTTATATGTTTGCTGTCATGAAATTTGTAAGCTTTTGCTTTCTCTATTGTGATAGCATTGGTCTGTTTATGATTAGACTGTCTTTATTTGAATTTCTGTTTCTTGTTTTTCAATTCTCTTTCTTTTTTTCTGGCTTGGACAAACTATTGTAGGAATGCAGAAGCACCAAGTACGTCCATACGAGAGCAAAATGTACGAGCCACGTGATATCCGACCTCGAAGAGTTAGTTTTCTAACTAAACAGCTAGGCTCTCTTTAGTCTTTAATTTATTTGTTCTGAGATATGATGTGCCACCTAGATATCCGTGTCTGTAGATGCTGACACATGCAATTAGAATATAAATTGTTGCCGAGTTACCATTGAAGTTCATAATTTATATGAAACCTAGGCAATTGTTTCATGCCACTTTGAGAATTAGTGAATTACTTATTGATTGCTTTCTTAGTCGTGGTAGGAGTATTTTAAGAGTTCTCATTGTATATAGGTTTTAGTCCCATGGCATTCATTATTCTTGGGTCAATGGTCGCAAGAAGAATTTCTCGTTTTTGTGGATATTTAATAATATCTTCTGAACTTAAGATGATTTTTGTGGATTATAGTCTCAAGATACTTCTCATGGTATGGACTACGAAATTGCACATTCGCGGAGTTCATCATATATGAACGAGAATGGACTTTTACCAAGGCCCTATGGTACCCATGGAAATGCAGCTCGGAACTGTACGACATCTCTGCAAGACATGCCTAGCCCCATTGTTCACTCAGCTCATGGTGATAGCTTCCTGCTGTTGTCTGACAGGGTGTGTAAAAGTAATGATGTGCATAAGAAGGGAAAGGTAGCTTCATGCGTCAACTTTTATTTCATCCCTTTTTATTGAGAAGATGTGTTTTTTGTTGTAACATTATTATTCTCTGTTTACTGACTCTCACAGACTAACGATGGTAGACTTGGAAGAGGGATTGAAACCCGAGAGAATCATGTACAGCAAGATCTTGAGAAACTAGAAATTCAGAGGAAAAAGGTATTCTCTTCATTTCTTATCCTTTCTGCGTACTAGACTGGTCTTATTGTCTTTGATAAGTATCCCTGTAACACATGTATATGAGTTGATGCTTGTGTCCTTAGAATGAAGAACGCATGAGATTAGAAATGGAAAGGCATGAGCGAGAGAGGCGTAAAGAAGAAGAGAGGTTGACGCGTGAAAGAATAAAAGCAGAGGAGAGGTCACTGCGTGAACACCAGCGTGAAATGGAAAGAAGGGAAAAATTCTTACAGCGAGAAAATGAACGGGTAAGTTTTGAAAACTATACACATTTGTTATTCTTTAGTATTTTAGAAATCCTGTTGAGATTTATCAACTTCTGTGGCAAGAGTATGGAAACTGAGATTTATGTTTCTGTTGAAATGTTTAAGGCGGAGAAAGATAAGCAAAAAGAAGAGATTCGGCGGGAGAAAGATGCTATTAAACGCAAGATTGCCATTGAGAAGGCAACTGCCCGTAGAATTGCTAAGGAGTCTATGGATCTAATTGAAGATGAACAGCTAGAACTAATGGAATTGGCTGCAACTAGCAAAGGATTGCCCTCGGTACTACAGCTTGATCATGACACATTACAAAATCTTGAACTGTATAGAGGTATGATCTCTCTTCTAAACCATGAAATTGATTCAGCTAGTACTGGATTTGGTCCACTCAACCATGTTGGTCTTTTTCCTCTTTGCATTGTTAAGACTAGTGTTAGACTGTTAGTATTCACTCTCTTGGTTTGGTACACGTTCTGATCTTGTCCTGAATATTCTATATTGGTTTTTTATAGCATTTTAAAACACTGCCAAGGAAAGTTGCTAAGAAAATTTACAAAACTCAATTGATTATTTTGTTGTAAAACAATTTCTTTTTAGTTTGGCTAGTAGCGTTTAACTTGCTTTCTTATACAAATCGATCTTTCTCGATATACTTGTCAAAATCAAGATAATCAAAGTAATTTGCATATACCTTACGTGACTGGCTTAACTATTTTTTAGTGTTGTAATTTCTTTCTAAATCCTGCAAATCATCATAGCTATTCTACTTTTTCAGAGTCTCTGATCACATTTCCACCAAAGACTTTGCAACTAAAAATGCCGTTTGCCATTTCTCCATGGAAGGATTCTGAGGAAAATGTTGGAAATCTTCTAATGGTAAGCTCTATTGATCTATACTGTTTCTGTATGCTACTTCTCCTTTTAAACCTTGTATCATAACAATAATTCTGATCAGAACCTTAAACCAATTTGAATTGAGTTGGATTTGTTTTTTACATCTTATGCATTCTTTCGCACATTTCAGATTTCTAATATTGTGTTGCTTTACAGCTTTGGAGATTCTTAATATCATTTTCTGATGTTCTTGACCTATGGCCTTTCACGTTGGATGAGTTTATTCAGTCTTTTCATGACTATGTAAGTTCCTCTTTAGTACTTATTTTGAGATTTCCCTGCTCTTAACCGTGTTGTACAATTGTTTCTTTTATTCCTGTTTTTGCTCTGTATTTGATAAAGATCTAATTGTAGGACTCAAGGTTGCTGGGGGAGATACATATTACTCTCCTTAGATTAATAATCCGAGATATCGAGGATGCTGGTAGAACACCTTTTACTGGAATTGGAAATAACCAATATACTACCGCCAATCCAGAGGGTGGGCATCCACATATAGTTGAAGGGGTAAGTTTCTGTCTCTGTATACTAATATTCTTAGCTCTTTTGGGGTTGGTTTTCATCTTCCTTTGTACTTCCTCCATCAGGCTTATGCATGGGGATTTGACATTCAGAGCTGGAAAATGCATTTGAACGCACTAACATGGCCTGAAATACTGCGACAATTAGCCCTCTCTAGTGGATTTGGGCCTAAACTGAAGAAATTTTTTTCCCAGTTGAACCATACGGGTAACAAGAATGAGGTATTCATTTGTGCTTTGTACTCTCTAAAACCTTACATATTTGTTTATGATGTCAAGTCAGATGTATATACGGAAACAATAAAATGAAGTCCCGGATGCTAGGCTAGGCTTTTTATATGAAGATGTGTGTTATAATTGTTTCTTCTCAAGCAGTATTTTGGTTTGATTATGCAGGCTAAAGATAATGAGGACGTCATTTCTACTATACGCAGTGGTTCAGCAGCTAAATCTGCTTTTGCATCAATGCGGGAGAAAGGGTTGCTGGCTCCACGCAAGTCAAGGCATCGGTTGACACCTGGAACTGTCAAATTTGCAGCCTTTCATGCTCTCTCTCTTGAGGGAAGCAAGGGATTGACACTTACAGAACTTGCTGACAGGATTCAGGTATTTTTCTAATCTATTTATGTTCTGCAGATTTGATTGTAATTGGAAATATTTCATTTACTTAGTTTATATGGTTTCCACTGGAAGAAATACGGACTTCGAGACCTGACAACAAGCAAGACGCCAGAGGCAACTATTTCTGTTGCATTGAATAGAGATGTGAAGTTGTTCGAAAGAATAGCTCCCTCAACATATTGTGTACGAGCTCCTTATGCAAAGGATCATGCGGATGGGGAGGCCATACTTGCAGATGCTAGGAAGAAGATAAGGGCATTTGAAAATGGACTTACAGGTCCAGAAGAGGTGAATGATCTTGAAATTAATGAAGACTTTGAATGTGATATCGATGAGGGTCCTGAGGTTGACGATTTAGCCCCTTTGGCAAGGGCTGATTTAGGTGAAGCGAATGTTTTGTCTGAAAAGGGGGGAGATAATGTGTTATGTGATGCTAAAGCAATCGTAGATACTGATATTGAAAATGGGGTTTCTTCTCTTCCTCCAAGCAGTATGAAGAGCATTGCTTCACAATGCCACAGTGAGCAGCATAAAGATACATTGGTTTGTTGTGTAGATAATAAGAATGATGTGATTGATGAAAGCAACCAGGGCCAATCATGGATTCAAGGTCTTACAGAAGGGGATTACTGTCATCTAAGTGTTGAAGAGCGCCTTGGAGCCCTCGTTGCTTTGGTTGGCATTGCTAATGAAGGGAATTCTATCAGAGCTTGTCTTGAGGTAAAGTCTGGGTTTTGTTTTATCAGCGTTTCCTCTTGAACACAGAAGAACTTAGCCTTTTTAGTCTGTTATTTGTGATCTGATTGAAACTTATTTTGCAGGATCGTATGGAAGCAGCAAATTCTCTTAAAAAGCAAATGTGGGCCGAAGCACAATTAGATAACAGTTGCATGAGAGACACACTTAACTTAACAAGTACCAAATCTGAACCGATGATGGGTATACAAATCACCCAAAGCTCTACTCATGAGAGGGATAATTTCTGTAAAGACCCTTCCCAGCGTATATATGAAACCAAGCCCCTGGAAGTTGTTTCTAATGAACTTCATAAGTCATCTGGTGAGAGAGCGTTTACTAATCAGGAGACCAATATAAGTCAACAAAATTGTTCTTCCCAGCATGGTTATGCTTCAAAGAGATCACGCTCACAATTAAAATCATATATAGGCCACAAAGCAGAAGAGGTGTATTTATACCGATCTTTGCCCCTTGGCCAAGATCGGCGCCATAATCGTTACTGGCATTTTGTTGCATCAACATCTAAGAGTGATCCTTCCTCGGGGCTTTTATTTGTAGAATTCCATGGTGGCAAGTGGTTCCTCATTGATTCTGAAGAGGTAATAACAGCCGTAGCAGTTTGTTAAATAATTTTTAGCTATAAGTTTTTCGATTGCCCTTTCGTTTGCTATTATCCAGCTTATGATTTTAACCATGCCTCGTGTGAATTTGTTTTGCGTAGGCTTTTGACACTTTGGTTGCATCACTGGATATGCGTGGGATCAGAGAATCTCATTTACGCATAATGTTGCAGAAAATCGAGGGACCGTTCAAAGAGAATGCTCGTAAGAATGTAAAGCTAGACAGAAACCATTTCTCGAAGGAAAGGAGTGTTGTGAATCATTCTCCTGCAGATTCTGTGAGTCCGTCCTGTGCTATATCATCAAACTCTGATTCAGTGGAAACTTCAACGTCTATTAGAGTGGAGTTGGGGAGAAACAACACAGAGAAGGAGAATATTTCGAAACGGTTCTATGATTTCCAGAGATGGATTTGGACCAAGATATACAGGTCACTACCTACATGTGCTAGGAAATACGGGACGAAGAGATGTGAACTGTTAGCAACATGTGAAGTGTGTGTTGCTTCTTATTTGCCTGCGTATACTCATTGTACTACTTGTCATCAGAGATTGGATATGGTTGGTCGATCAGAGAGAAATATAGTTGATTCTGGATTAACAGCATCTCCTCTTCCCTTAGGAGTCAGGTTGCTCAAAGCACTACTAGTTTCTCTTGAGGTAAAACATCATTGAAACTTGGTCTAATTTTTGTTAACAGACAGTTAGGCGCTGGTTGTTTGGTACTAACTTTTGATAACTCCAAAACCTCATTTATTGACAGGCATCTGTTCCCGATGAAGCTCTTGAACCATACTGGACAGAGGATAAAAGAAAAAATTGGGGAGTTAGGTTGAATGCTTCATCATCACCTGAAGAACTTTTGCAGGTTCGATTATCTTACTATATTCTCTCCACAAATTCATACAAAAATTGGAAGTCACAATTTATTTTGAGAGACGGTGTCTTCCTTTCTGTTTTTGATAGGTGTTGACTTCCTTAGAGTGTGCAATCACGAAAGAATCTTTGTCATCCAGTTTTTTGTCTGCAAAGGAGCTCCTGGGAGCTGATGATGATCTGGGATCAGTGGACGTTCTTCCATGGACGCCAAAGACGGTATCAGCGGTGGCTTTGAGACTCTTAGACCTTGATGCATCCATAATTTATGTGAAGCCAGAGAAACTTGAGGTGATCTCAGGAGGCGTGACCGAGCAGATTGTAAGTTTGTAGCCTATATTGATTCTGTTAAGATGCACAATTTGTTTCCCTTAGATTATTTGGGAGTTATTGATGGTTTGGGACCTCATTTTACTCTCTTTGTGCAGAGCCTTGTCCCCGAAAACGCTCTTTTCAAAGGCAAAGGACCCGAAGAAGAAAAAGACAAAGCCGAGGTTGTTCTAGTGTCTGGTAATAAACGTGGACGAGTAAACATGGGATCTGGACCAAACAGAAAGGTGAAAAGGAAGAAAGCACAAGATGTTCCAAACAGATTTCCCGCTGGCAGAACAAATGTTGTAGCCGACAGGAACTCGATGAGCATTGAGCTGAACCACCAAGTCCCTGGAAGAGGAAAGAGGACGATTAGAAAAAGACCAGAGAGAAGCGATGAGGACAATGACCGCCTAGTCAGTAGAATGGCTGATATTGTTAGGCCTAAAAGCGAACAACCTGAAGAGGAAGAAGAAGAGCAAACATTCAGAGACATCGGTGAAGACTGGGCAGCAGGTGAAACACGTGACATAACAACGACGCCGATGCAAGTGGGTGATGAAAGTGATAACGTTAGTGTGGGAGTTGAATCAGAGGATGACGACGATGATGGTCAGTTTGTGGATTACAGACAGAGAAACAAGTGGGGATTAGATTGGAATAGTAACAACACAAATGTAGCAATGGATGAGGAGGAGGAAGAAGAAGAAGTTGTCGGGTTAGAGCGGCGTGTGGATAGAGAAGATGTGGCAGATATGAGTGAGAGCTCTGAAGATGATGATGTACCTGCTAACAATTACGACAGAGAATCAGGATATTACAGTAGCAGTGATTCATGAAGTGAGATCTAAGCTTTAGCTTAGCTTGTGGAGAGGGAAGATTAGATTCTTCAAGTCATATAGTTATATATATAGGTGGGGAGAAATATATTCTGATTAGTATGGTTAAAGCAAAAGCCAAAGCCAAAGCCAAAGCCAAGGTGTATATTTAGCAATGCCTTAATTTGTTATCATATAACTACATTTATTTTGGGTTTTGAGTATCATAAGTTAATGAAGATTCATGTGTTAATCAATAATAATCTCCAAATGGCCAAGGCTCTCTTAGTGTATTGACACTACACTTTATGCATTTTAATTAGTTTGACTAGATTTCATAGTTCAAAGACAACAATATTGACTCTTGGTTTTAGCATTAATCCTCCAATAATGGTTTAGCCACCTTCATCACAACTCCTAAATATCTTAATTTTCCTCTCTCTAATCATAATTTGGTTGTTTGTTAGTAAGACACAAATTTGGTTTCTTTATTTATGTGTTTATTTTGGTCTAAATGTAAAATTAAACTAACCTCATAATGAATACTTTACTTTCTTATTATGTTTTTGATAAAAATATCTATAAAACAAAAAAATAAAAAAAATAGTATTCTTTATTATCGGATAATATGTAAAATGTCACAAAATACAATCACACTATTGAACAAATAAATCTTCTCATAATGTTACAAACCAACAAAACTCTTTAACGTACCACTTTATAAACTTCTTCATAACGTACACATTTGCTCATGACACATACGATATTGGTATACACCACATGCACATATAGTTTAGGGAAATTTAGTAGATTAGGTACTTTTTGTTTTGTAATTGTGAATAGGGTAGTTTAAGTTTTCTAATTAGGAAAATAGGTAATTTTATTTTTCGAGAGAATGCGAAAAAATTGTTTTATCCTTTAGTATTTAACAAAATCTATTCACCAACCGTATTCACCATTCACCAACCGTTATTCATCATTCACAAATCGTTATTCACCATTCACAAACCGTTATTCACCATTCACCAATCGATATTCACTATTCACCAACGTTATTCACTATTCATCAACAGGTATTCTCCATTCAACGCTATTCACTATTCACCAATCGATATTCATCATTCATCATTTGACATTTACCATTCACATATCATTATTCATCGTTCATCATATGTATTCATTATTTATCGGTGTTATACACCGTTCACGTATTAGATTCACCATTCACGTATTAGATTCACCATTCACGTATTCGATTCACCATTCATCACAAATAAATATAAAAATAACCTAAAGGTTATAATTGCCTTTTAACTTATTAAACTTACCCATTTAACAATTATAAAACAAAAACTACCTTCTAGCAAATTAGAAAACTAAAAAGTACCCTCTCAGCCAATTTTCTCTATAGTTTATACATGTAACTTGTTAGCATGAGATATGCATCAAAAGAAGAGAAAAAGTCTTAACTTTAGATTGGACAATAACAAATATAGTACTTCAAATGGAAAATTTATAATATATTAAAAAAAGTTGTTAAAAGGCTTCTTTTTTTTACAATCCAACCAAAAAAGAGAAGAGGAAAGTGGAAGAAGGTGGGATATGAAATAAAACTCGATACTCTTAAAAAAGATTGATTAAAGTTAATGATTAAGCTTATGGGAATCATTATACGTTACAAAATAAAGCTTAATGGAATAATTATGATTGCAAGGTAGGAACATCACCAAAACTTGTGCTTAATAATTTGGACCATTTAATTAACAAAACTAAATAAGTTGGACCATTTGACTTTTCTTACTGCTTTTAAATGTTTTTTTTTAATTATTCTTTCTCTTCTATTTTCATATTTTAACCTTAAAATATGTTTAACCACGTATAACCCACAACTAATGTTTTTATTTTTTGTTAAAAAACCCACACCTAACTTTCTTTATATAAACTAATTGTTAGATTTATGATAAATCATTTATCGGTCCACCAATATATATTGTAGGTCAAGAGAAATCATACCGCTAAAAAGCTCTATCCTAATACTTATCGAATAAATTATTTACCATATAAACCTTAATATAGTTACAATATTCAGATTTGAGTTATCTTTAACTTTTTGTTTTTATAAACATTTTTTTGTTGAAAAGCGTTATTGTTTTTTTCTTGGTTAATCAAAAAGCGTTATAGTTGAAAATCATATCAATGTTTATATGGTTAAGAAATTTAGATTAACTTGGGATTGAGTAAGATATATGCATTAGAATATGCTGATAGAGAAGTGTATAATAGCTTTTAAAATACATCTCTTGTAATATAATTGGTTATGACACTTGGCATTTTTGGCAAAAACACGATTTGAATGTAGATCGACTAGATGTTACAAGAGTAGGTGTAAAACGTATATATGATTCAAAGGTGTATGTATGATTTATATTCCCTCAAAGTTTGCAAAAGTAACACTTTTATAATATTTATCTGGCCCCGCAGATCTTATGGCAAGTGTATATTTCGTAAAAGTTTGGGTACAAGTACAACCACCAAAGTTTATTTGAATATTTCACCAAAAGCAAAAGAAAAGAAAAAAAAACTTCTTTCAAAATAAATATACTAGAGGAAAGTTTTCCTTTGGATTAATAATTTTTTAGATTTTATTATAAGAAAAAGATAATCATTTAGCTATTAATGTGCTTTATTTCGATACATTAACATGACAACATTTACGTATTTAGTCATTATATATATATATATATATATATATATTTTTTTTTTTTGCATAAGTCATGTGGGTTGTTTTGTAAGTTGTAACTTTTTAACAGCGAGACACAATATTGTTATTAAGTTAGTAATAAATGGAAGAATGAATCTATAAAATGAAGTATCTAACTACTACTTAGTAACCGTTACACTAACCGTTACAAATGTTTCGTGCGTGATCCACAATGATACAATTCCAAATTTACCTTCACACAATTCTTGTGACCACATTGTATTTCCTTTTTTTTTTTTTTTTTGATAAATACCATGTAGAATTAATATATTTTGACAGTAACAGAATAAAACATATTTTGAAAGTACCCGACAAAATATTTTATTCTGAGGTGTATTATAAAACGTCCACGTATATAAACTGTATACATTTTTTATATAACTAACTGTTTATGTAATTTTATTTTTAAATACATTGAATATAAAAACCATACACACCAAATTTAGCACAATCAACTACGGCCTAAGGTAAATAAAACAAATAAACAATTAATCACAATGACAAAAATATTGTGCGGGTAAAATGAAAAAAAAAACTCACATATTAGAAATGAGAATGCATGCCGTTTTTTATTAGGTTTAAAGCAGTCCCTATGAAAAGACACCGACGCGATGTTTCCATCTTTGGCTTTTGTCTCGGGAAAATACTTCTCTCTTTTTTCTCTTTATTATTATTATTATTATTTTCTTCTCTTATCGAAACTTTCACGTGACGAAAGTGAAATTATTTGGTTTTTAAAGTAATGATAAATTTTGGTACAAAAATGTTGAATATTATCTTGTTTTGTTTTGTTGCTACTAAAAACCTGAAAGCTTTTTCTTGAAGTCTTTCGATCCAGTGGTTAAATAATAAAATCTTTTGGTTTCATTTTGCAACATTATTTGGACTTTAGGTTAAAATGTTGTTTCTATGACAATATGATTTTTCTTTAATTAATGACAAAATGCTTGAAAAACATCGTTACGGTTTTTTATGTATAACCTTGTTCTACATTTTTTATGGGTTTATCTAAAATAAATGGTAAATAAGAACTAATTATCTAAAGTGAATGTGATAGTTAATTAATGCCAACATCTTTTAAGTTTAAAGAAAATAAATGCTAATATAAGTACGATTCTATGATAATGATGCCAACACTCTTTATGTTCGGCTTGTGTTTCTTATAAGATTTTGTTTTTTTTTTTTTTTTTGTCAATAAATAGCGAATAATAGCCTACTTACTTATCGTAGGCGGGGGATTCGATCCGGGTGGGGTGGTCTTCTACGCTCTCGCAATGAACTTATGAATCTTGTAGGCAAAGTAGCTTCCGATTTTGTTTTTTTTTAAATGTACTTTTTTGATTATTTCTTTCTAGTCTACTAACCCATTTAGTATTTTTTACAATATAAGTATTTTTTTTGTTAATAATTGGAGGTTTTACACGCGAACATCATTTTTAAGAAATCTTGAGTATTGTTGTTACTTATACATCCTTCACGCCAATATATTAAAATTCATTTTAGCATTAAAATATCAGTAATTGACGTCTGACGAATGTTTAAAACTATACTTACGTCCAATCAATATATTCCTTGTGTCTCATATTAAACATTTCAATTTTTTATCGAAAATTAGAATTTTTTTTTTTTTTTTTTGACAAACAATTAGAATTTTTCATTTTGTTGAAGTAAAATGGGAATATAATAGTGTTTAATCAAATAATAAGGTGTGTATGAGTAAAACAAATAAATGAATTAATATATATATATATATATATATATATATATATGTAAATGGTGTTGCGACATCAACATTTCTTTGGACGTGAGAAAAAATGATATTGTTTGATATCTACTTATCTTATGTAGGGCCTGCTTTATGAAACATAACATTTTCATTACGTATATAGGACAATAACATATATGAAAACACGACAAAAGAAAAGTTAAATTATGAGTGTCTATTGAGATTAACATGTTGTGTTAATTAATTATTACTCTTATGAAAATGCGATGGAAGAAAAGACAAATTTAGAGTGTGTATTGAGATTAACATTTTGTGTTAGTAAATAACTAAGAATTTACCCGCACCAAGCGCGGGATAAAAATTTACGTAATATAAAAAATGTTTATTAATAAAAATAATGTGTAGTATAAAATGAAATAAAAAGAATTTGTATCTCATGTGATCCGCGTTAAACGCGGAGTTTAAATTTGAAGTATATATTGAAAATATATTGTATTTTGGTTTTTATAATGTTTTATTTACAAAAATTTATTACTATTACTATTTTAATATTTATCATCAAAAAAGATTATCATTGTCATTTCGATGTTGAATATTTACATTTACGAATAATTTACTATTTATCATTAAAAAATAACTACATAGTATTTTGAAATTTTGATTTGACTCGTTTAACAATGAAAAATATGTCAATCCGGTCTCTATTTGCCATAAAATCGGACTATTAAAACCTCGGATATATAAAACCACTGAATTTTTGGGGGCTCGAGTCAATTTTGTGCTCAAGTTTTGTCATTTGACATGAACTTTGATGTTTAATACAATTTTACAAAATAATATTGTTATTTATAATTGAACAATATGTTTTATCATTCTTTTGTGCGAGATTATAACATACAAACATCAGGAAAATTATAAAATTGTGTTTTTCATTGGTTTTTTAAATATTTTAAACATATTTTCTAGGAAAGTTTAGTATAAACTTATCCGAAAATTCTTTGTTCAAAGTTTGGGAACTGGTGGTTCAACCGATGAGTCGGGTAAATTTTGTGTTCAAGTTTTATCATTTGACATGGATTTTGGTGTTAAATACAATTTTACAAAATAATATTGTTATTTGTAGATGAACAATTGATAACTCGCATATTTTACACATTTTACCTTACGTTATGCATTAGAATTAACTCATTTAGGCTGCATTTAGTGTCATATAGGTTGCATTTTGGTTTGTTTCATGTATTTCGGGTTTCGGAGCGTTAAAACGGCAAAAGGTGATGAATTTAAGCCAAAAAGAAGTGGATACACTTGCATCGGTTTGTTGTATCGGTTTATCTTGGCCGATATAGAAGAAGCGTTTGTTGCCGAGGCTTGTATCGACCGGTCGTATCGGTCACACACGGTCGATACAAGAAAAGGAGAACACGAAGATGCATATCGACATCTTGTATCGGTTTGGAGTGGCCGATACGAGAGGAAAAGAAGGAAGAAGCACTTATATCGACTTGTTGTATCGGCTTGACACGGCCGATACGAAGGAAACGAAGACGAAGCACGGATATCGACCGGTCATGTATCGGTTTCACTTGGCCGATACGGTGCGAAAATTAAAAGGAAATCCGGTTTTCATGTTTTAATTAGGAAAATAATTTCTAAACCAACGGGTTTTCCTTTATTTTATGGTTCAAGACTATATTAGGGTTTTGTTTTATGTTTTGACAATTATTCTATTCTAGTTTTTGTTTTTGTTTTTCGATCGCTTGGTTTTTGCTTTTCACAACTTTGGAGAATTCTTGGTGTTTTGTCTTTGGCCACCTTTGGAATCTTCATCATCATCAATAAGAGTTTTCTTGAACCCTTTAATCTCTTGTTTTGTTTATGTTTATGCTTTCTTTAAATTTAATTATTTTGAGATTCAACATGTTTAGTGAGTAGATTCAAATAGACAATTGGGTTAGGGGAAAAAGGGGTTGATTGAATCTAAGATTGATGATTGTCTAGAACTTAATTGTTTATAAAACTTTTGTCTTAGGTAACAAACTTAGGGCATCTCCAAAAGAAACTTCATAACCTCAAATATGAGGTTTTTTGTTCTCCAAAAGAAACCTCAAAACCTCAAATTTGAGGTTCCATCTTTCTTTTGCACTTTCATCCCTCCAATTAATAATATTTCACAAATATCTTTATTAACTTTTTAATTTCATCATTTTAGTACATAAAAAATTATATTTTGTAAATATAAACTTAATTTTCACATGTTAAACTAAAAGAAAGACTTTAAATTAAAATAAAAAATATTAATTTAGTAATTATTTATTGGTTTAATAATTATTTGGGTATATTTTATATTATCTATAAAAATTAAGAGATTTATTTAATTGTGAAAAATAGTAAGGACTTAAATGCAATATGTAAAATTAAGTTTGAGGTTTTTCTTTTGGAAAGAAACACATGAAACCTCAAATTTGAGGTTGATGAAACCTCAAATTTGAGGTTCCTTTTTGGAGATGCTCTTAAAGCCTTAATCGAGTTGGCCATTCGATTATTGAACCTAGGAAACTTTATGAATCGAGAGATTATAAAGGTTCCTGAACAATTACCTTAGAACTAAGCCTAGCTTAACCGAGAGATCTGTGTTAATAAGCTTAGTGGTTAAAATTGATTTGTTCTTAAAGTTTCTCGACGATTAAACTATCCAAGATATTGTTTTAGTTTAATTGTTGAGAAAAAGATCATTGCCACGAGAGTGGATTGATCTAAAATCGTTTTCAAAACCTTGAAGTTATTTTTGTAAAAGACAATTTGAAATCTGAAAGTTTAATCACCTTTAAAATACCTTAACCTAATTGTTTAGCTTTTTATTTAAATCTTTAAAACTCTTAATTTTTCGTTTTTCGTTTATTGATTACACGGTTACAAAACGTTCAACAAACAACTCTTTAATTTGCTTAGACTAAGTGTAGTTTCTCATAAGTTCTAATATATTGATTGCTCCTGATTCGGATTGACACCTTATATACTACGATAAGGCATTCGACTTAACGAGGGTAAAATCTCGTTTATCAACAATATGTTTTATCATTATTTTGAACTCAATGTAATATAATATATAAATATTAAAAGATTTATTAGAAATTATAAAATTGTATTTCTTATGAATTTTTTAATATTATATTATATGGGTTTTTAACATTTTTTAATATTATCCATTTATTATGTCAATTTAAGTCATTTTGTGTTAAATTTGGGCTTTTTGTTTTGAGCTTTTATGAATTTTTAATAATTTGGGACCAAAAATGCTTATGTGATGACACGTGTAATTTTAGAATGATTTCTCTCCGTTTTCTATATTAATAATATAATATTACTCTTGTGGAAATGCGACAAAAGGAAAGACAAATTTAGAGTGTGTATTTTTTTTTGTCAAACAAAATTAGAGTGTGTATTAAGATTAACATTATGTGTTAATTAATAATTACACAACCAAATATCACTCCACACATAGTCACATACTCTCAATTATTAATTGTCGGCACATCAACATATTTGATATCTTATCTTTTTATTCTTATTATAAATATTATTTTTCCTTCAACTATTTATAATGAAAATTAATGAATTTACTTCTTGTGTGCATATGTTCATAAATCAAGAAGTAATTGATCATATAGGTACATACAAATAACAAATCTCATATTACATCATTTATTATTTGTGCATCTCGTTGTTGGCAAAAATTGAACCATTAAATGTATATCATAAATTTTACTGTAAGATCTAAATTAATAGGTATACCACTTACTACTTGGCAATTATTTGGTTATTTTATTACTGATGAAAACCTAAAAATTCAAAAAAATGATTGACGTTTTTACAAAACTATTTAAAATATTATGTAAGAAAGTAAAACTAAATTATAGTCACCGAATAATCACAGCTTGCATATAATCGTAATTACTCTTTTTGCATTAACACTCTATGATAAAGAAATACACCATTTAACCAATTTAGTTTTCATATGTTGTAGGATTGTATCTCAACCTTGAAAATTATATTAATCTATACAATTTTGATTATCTCTCTTGTAATACTAGCAAACTTCTTAATTCCATTTACAAATGTTATCTCATGCATATATATACAACCCTTGTTTCTGTATACATTTTAAAAAAAAAAACAATATTCATTTTACATACATGCTCTATCTTTTTGGAAATTTTTTAAGACGTCCGTGTATAAGTTTTCTAAGATTTAATAAATAATTAAATACCAATTCTAATTATAATGCATTACTAAACCATCATTACCGTTGCTAACTAGAAACTTTTACATGCACTATATTTTTTATAACATCTCACATGCACTATACATCAACTAAACTTTATATTAAGTTTAGAATTCTGTCGTTTCTTACACAAGCAATTAAGATGACTTAATTGGAAAAACATTAAAAAAAACACAAAGAATGTTTCAATACACTACTAAATTATGTAATTCTTAACATTCTCTTTTATGAATGAGTAATAATAGTGTACTATAAAACAAACAATAATTACATAATGTTGAAACCTAGACATAAGATTAATTAATAATTACAAAGAATGGATAATTTACTAGAAACAATGATTTTTGGGCATTTCACCTGTCTCCGGTCAACGCATTTTAGACTCTTAGACCATGTCCAACAGAGAAACCCTCAAAATTTCTTAATTATTCATTGGGACCCATGAACAGTTAGTTTAAAATAAAACAAAAATAAAATAATTAAAAACGCATCAATCATAGTTCGCCACGTATCCAAAGGGCCCACTAAATAGTTAAGATCCTAATTTTAAATAGGAAATATAAGATCCAGATCTTAACTATTTAACGGGTCCCACCTGCTAAGATCTCTTTAAGAAACACCAATGCACATGCTCTTATTTATTTACTCTCTTCCTTCAATACACTCTCTCTTCAAGTCTTATCTCACTCTCTCTCAGTCTCTCTCTCTTCCCCCTTCTCTCTCCTCACGACAACCACCGTAGCCTCGCCGTTAACACCGTCACGAAGTAGAAAAGATGAATCTTTTTCTCTTTCTCTTCCTAATTTTCCCCGCCGTTTTCTCTCTAAACCAAGAAGCTCAGATTCTCCACCAAGTCAAACTCTCTCTAGACGACCCAGACTCTTCTCTTTCCTCATGGGATTCCGCCGACGATTCTCCTTGTCGGTGGTCCGGCATCTCCTGCGGCGGAGATTCCTCCTCCTCCGTAACTTCCGTCGATCTCTCCGGCGCAAATCTCGCCGGACCTTTCCCTTCCTTGATCTGCCGTCTCTCTAATCTCTCGCGTCTCTCCTTCTACAACAACTCGATAAACTCCACGCTTCCTCTCGATATCTCCGCCTGCAAAAGCCTCCGTACACTCGATCTCTCCGAGAATCTCCTCACCGGAGAAATCCCGCACACTCTCGCGGATCTAAAAGCCCTGACGTATCTCGATTTGGCCGGAAACAACTTCTCCGGCAATATTCCGGCGAGTTTCGGCGGATTCGAAAACCTAGAAGTTATCTCTCTCGTCTACAATCTCTTGGACGGCACGATCCCTCCGTTTCTCGGCAACATCTCCTCTTTGAAAATGCTTAACCTCTCTTATAACCCGTTTAAACCGGGTCGGATCCCGAACGAGCTCGGAAACCTAACGAATCTCGAGGTCATGTGGCTAACGGAGTGCCGATTAACCGGCGAAATCCCTGACTCGCTGGGTCGACTCAGCAAACTCGTCGATTTAGACCTAGCCGTCAATAACCTAGCCGGATCTATACCCCGCTCTCTACGCGGCTTGGCCAGCGTCGTGCAGATAGAGCTTTACAACAACTCGTTGACCGGAGAAATCCCGGCGGAGCTCGGGGATTTGAAATCTCTGAGGCTTCTCGACGCGTCGATGAATAAGCTAACCGGTTCTATACCGGACCGGCTTTGTCGCGTTCCTTTAGAGAGCTTGAGTCTCTACGAGAACGAACTCGAAGGCGAGATTCCTCCGAGCATAGCTTCGTCTCCGAATTTATACGATCTTAGACTCTTCGGAAACCGCCTCTCCGGCGAATTGCCGAGAGATCTCGGCTTAACCTCGCCGCTGAAATATCTCGACGTTTCGGAGAACGATATCTCCGGCGAATTGCCGGCGAATCTCTGCAAGAAAGGGGAGCTAGAGGAGCTGCTGATCATACACAACTCCTTAACCGGCGCTATACCGGAGAGTCTCGGCAATTGCGAGAGCCTGACACGTGTCCGGTTAGCTTATAACCGGTTTTCAGGTCAAGTGCCTACAGGTTTATGGGGATTGCCTCACGTTAACTTGCTTGAGCTAATCAACAACTCTTTCTCCGGGGAGATTGCAAAGACCATTGGAGCCGCATCGAATCTCTCGCAGCTGATTCTGACCAACAATGAGTTCACCGGTTCTTTGCCTGACGAAATCGGGTCTTTGGACAACCTTAATCAGTTGTCTGCAAGCGGAAACAAGCTTAGTGGCTTCTTGCCTGATAGTTTGATGAATCTTGGTGAGCTAGGTACTCTTGATCTCCATGGAAACGGATTCTCCGGCGAGTTGTCTCCTCGGATCAAATCGTGGAAGAAGCTAAACGAGCTAAACTTAGCAGATAACCGATTCTCTGGGACAATCCCTGACGAAATCGGGAGTTTGTCGGTTTTGAACTATCTTGATCTGTCTGGAAATGATTTCTCTGGCAGAATCCCGGTTTCTTTGCAGGGCTTGAAGCTAAACGCGCTGAATCTGTCGTATAACCGGTTATCCGGCGACCTACCTCCTGCTTTAGCTAAAGAAATGTACAAGAACAGCTTCTTAGGGAACCCGGGTTTGTGCGGGGATATAAAGGGACTGTGTGGCTCCGGGAACGGAGCTAAGAGCAAAGGCTATGTGTGGCTTCTAAGATTGATATTTGTGCTCGCGGTTATAGTGTTTGTTTCGGGTGTTGCTTGGTTCTTGTTCAAGTACATGACTTTCAAGAAAACAAGAGCCATGGAGAGATCAAAGTGGACTCTAACATCGTTCCACAAACTCGGATTCAGCGAGCAAGAGATTCTCGAAAGCCTAGACGAAGACAATGTGATCGGAGCAGGAGCTTCGGGTAAAGTGTACAAGGTTGTACTAACAAACGGAGAAACCGTCGCGGTTAAACGTCTATGGACAAAATCTGCTAAAGAAACAGGAGATTCGGATCTTGAGAAAGGCGACAATAGACCACACGGAGTCCAAGATGAGGCTTTCGAGGCAGAAGTCGAAACGTTGGGTAAGATCAGGCATAAGAACATTGTAAAGCTATGGTGTTGTTGCACAACTAGAGACTGCAAGCTCTTGGTTTACGAGTACATGCCTAACGGTAGCTTAGGAGATTTGCTTCATAGTAGTAAAGGAGGAATGTTGGGATGGCAAACAAGGTTTAAGATCATCTTAGACGCGGCAGAGGGGCTTTCGTATCTTCACCATGACTGTGTTCCTCCTATTGTGCATAGAGATGTTAAGTCTAACAACATTTTGATAGACGGAGAATATGGCGCAAGAGTTGCTGATTTCGGTGTGGCTAAAGTCGTGGACTTGACCGGAAAAGCACCTAAATCGATGTCCGTTATCGCTGGCTCGTGCGGTTACATCGCACCAGGTTAGTTAGTCTTATGATCTAAAACCTCGAACATGTTTGATTAGTACTAATCAGTTGTTTTTTTGTTAGGACATGTTGCATAATTAGTTGAGAGACTTAAATGATAGCATTCACTACTATGTATTGATAACATGTCTGAATCATTGGCTCCACACACACCAATCACACTTGTCCTTTCATGTATTTAAAATTGTGTTTTTGTTTTCAAATTTATTTGCAGAGTACGCGTATACCCTTCGTGTGAACGAGAAGAGCGATATCTACAGTTTCGGGGTTGTGATCCTCGAGATAGTTACTAGGAAACGTCCGGTTTCTCCGGAGCTAGGAGAGAAGGATCTGGTGAAATGGGTTTGTGCGACATTGGACCAGAAAGGCGTTGACCATGTGATAGACTCGAAACTCGACTCTTGTTACAAAGAAGAGATAAGCAAGATCCTAAACATCGGTCTTCTCTGCACGAGTCCCTTGCCTATAAACCGGCCTTCGATGAGACGTGTGGTTAAGATGCTGCAAGAAATCGGAGGCGGAGACGAAGAGAGCCTAAACAAGATAAGAACTGATAAAGATGGGAAGTTAACACCTTATTACAATGAAGAAGAAGCTTCAGACCAAGGAAGCGTAGCTTAAGACACAAAAAACAGTTTAAAGTGTTTTTTACCCCAAAAAGGTCTTAATTTTTTTTAAGGGGTTTTGTGTAAAAGAAGTTTCTAAATCAGGAAACTGGTGTAAAGCCATTAGTTAAGTCTGGTTTCTGTAAGAGTTTTTGTTTTTTAATTATTATTGTTGTATATTAGTAAAAATGAAATGAAAAATTGCCTTTTTTCTGGTGTTAACATGCATTTAAATGAGTTTCCATATTTGGGTAAACAAATAATATGTTCATGAAGAAACATGACTCAATATTTTATAAGTGTTGGTCTCTCTCGTTTTTTGTGAACTGTTGTTGTCGTGTGTACAAGTGACTGTAGATTCACATGGCTTTTAAATTTTCTCAATTTTTCAAAATAAATAAATATTCGAATTTCTTTTTAAAAATATTTGAATTTGTTTTTAAAATATTTGAATTTCAGGTTGTGGTTTATTATTTCCTTTTACTTACTCTCCGTACATAGGCATCATATGTAATAAGACTTGGCACATGAGATGACTAAATATCAACTTTCCTGTGAAAAAGTCTCTTCGAGCCAATTGATAGATTTTGAAACACATCGTTGGAAAGAAGATCGTTTGAGATCTTTTCGAGTCGGGTGAGATTCCTTTAATCTTTGGGATTCGCCCGAGTAAGTCTACTTTGGGAGATGGATTTAGTTTGTCTTTCATTAAGTCTGGTTCCTACACAGTGAAGTCCGGGTTTTGGGCCGCGAGAGCCTCATCTCGTCTAGTTTGTGACCCCTCTTTTCAGGGATCAAGTGTTGATTCACTTATGGCACAAACTTGGAAGATAAAAACCACCAGAAAGTTAAAACACTTTGTGTGGCAGTGTATCTCAGGTTGCCTAGCGACTTGTGAGCGTCTTTCCTCCCGACATATAGGGAGAGATAAAACTTGTCCAAGATGTGGTGCAGAAGAGGAAACGATTCTTCATCTCCTGTTTGAATGTCCTCCATCTAGACAAACTTGGGCTTTGTCTCCATTACCTTCCTCTCCTTCAACTTTTCCTTTAAGCTCATTATTTCATAACATGGATTTCTTATTTTGGAGGGCTAAAGAAAGAGGGTGTGAAGAGAGTGATATACATGTTTTTCCATGGATTTTGTGGTATATTTGGAAAGTTAGGAATGAAAAAGTTTTTAATAACATTGACGTGACACCTCTGTATGTGATTGAAGTGGCGACTAGAGAAGCTAGAGTGTGGTGTGAAGCGATGGAAAAAGATGATGAAGATGTGGATGCTCGGGTTGCGGAGATGGGCGTTGATACGGTCCAAGGTCTCGACGCGGCGTTGGCGGAGGGTCCAAGTTGCTTCTCAGACGGCTCGTGGACGGACAAAGAGGGTTATAGTGGTCTCGGTTGGGTGGTTTCGCATTGAGGTTATGTAGTTCTTTTAGGTTTGAAATCCATCTCATGGTCCTTGTCTCCTTTTAATGCCGAGTTGGAGCTCTTCTTCAAGAACGATGAATCTATCTTCTAAAGAGTTTTTTAAGTATGAGATTTGCAACGGATTGCAAAGAGTTAGTGAAGTTATTGGATGGGTCAAGTGTGTGACCGACTTTTGAAGCAGAGATTGGAGATTTTATTTATTTGAAATCATTGTTTGTGAACTTTTCTCTTGTTCATGTTCCTAGAATTCACAATTTCCAAGCGGATTGTTTAGCTAAGAAGGCTAGATCCCGAGGTAGTTTGTTTTCCCAGTGTAAGTGTAATCACTCCGGGAAGTTTTAATCCGGATCTTCAAACTTAATAATGTGAGATATTTTGACCCAAAAAAAAAGGTCTCTTCTTCTGATACTTTATTTTTCTTTCCTAAATAATCAAACATTATAAATACAAATAAATATAAATTATATACTAATAAATATGGTCAAGGTAATTGATATTTCCTTACAAAAATATAATGACAAAAAGTACTAAACCCAAATGTTAATCCTTATCGTTGGCTAAACTATATTCTTAAGAAAGATATTCTCTAAATAGAAATAAGTAGTTAAGTCATCTAAATCAACCGATGGTTTGTTAGGGAGCGTCTAACTTTCTAATTGCAATTAGTTTGCTCTTTATTATAATATTACAAAGTTAGAAGATAAACTTGTATTGTTTGAGTACAAAACAAAAACAAAAACAATGACATCTCACCATTACATATGCTTTGTCGAAGTAGTAAACTCACATAAGTATCAAATAAGTAGTTAAAGAATCTAAAAGATGAGATGTTGGGTGAGAAAATTAAAAAAAGTGGGTCCAATAAGGCATTAAAAGCCCACATTGGTAGTATCATTCATTAAGAGACATTAACACCTCATCTTTGCCTTGTCTCTCTGTCTTATTTCACTCACTTCCCTTTCTTATATCATTTCTCATTTTTGTTTTATTTCTTTCTCTCTCTCTTTTGCATTACTTTTTTTTTCTTCTTACTTGTCAAAAATGCTGCATGATGAAAATTTATTAGAGATTCTAATATTATTTGTCACTTTTGTGAAGTTTTTGTTGATGTACCATTCAACTAAATAATTTATAAAACCAAAAGTTAAGCAATTTTTCTGATTCTAATTAGTTTTGGACCTTTGATATAGTCTTTATAATTGGTTGGTAATTTGTGTATGATACATAACATAATAAAGTACTTTAACAAAAACAAATAGATATTAAATAATTTTAATAATTATCAGGAAAATATTAGAATGGAAAGCAAAGATATGGCCAAAATTGTGAAATGATGACACACATATGAGTAATTGAGTATCATGCATGACCCACAGGCACACGGTGCACACTCACACCCTTGGGCACAATGGTTTTTAAATGGGCCTATAGGACCCACATGATTATTTTTCACATTTTTGATAAATCTTACACACGGTCAAGGCCCATTTTAAAAGAGAAGAAAAAACCAAGTTGTATTGTCTAGAGACACTTTGGAAAAATCAGCATTATTGGATATTCTGGATTAAATTAACAAATTAAAGTTTTCGAAAATACCACTTTTAGTGAACATGGTTTTCATTTTCATCAATTACTTTTCTCATCTGTGATTATTAGTTTTTTTTCTTTCTATATATATTTTTTTTGTTATAGTCATCAAAGCACAAACACAAATAGTCTTCAATTATTCTATTTTAGTACGCACTCTAAAGATTTATAAATAGTGTTACAAAATTTGTATGAACTAAGAAATTCAATATTAGGGATAACATAAAAATAAGAATGAATTAATAAAATAACTTATTTTTTTTTATAACCCCAGTGTCCCGGGGTGAGAGCCAGACTAGCCAGTCGGAATTCGAGGCCGCAACGGTCCACACATTTTGTCGGCACATGAGACACGTGGTCCAAGAACAACTCAAAAATATCGTTTTATTATCGCTGAGGACCGCATGTGAATACTTTAGTGGTCGGAGGTCGAACTCAGGTGACGGTACTCACAGCTGTGAACCATTTACCATAAGAACTAGAAGCTCCTGTCTATATATAAATAAAATAACTTTTGGTGAGGCATCTCCTGTCAAGGAGCAAACAAAATTAGAAGTTTGGGGGTATACTATCATAGGTTACTTGCTAAACACGAGTTTTGTTCTGTGCGTATAAGAAATCTTTTTTTTTTCCTACTTCAAGTAGGTCCAACATTTATACATACTGTATATTACCACATAATCATTATATGTATATAAGTAAAGTTTTAGAATTAAGTCTAGGATCTAACATTTTTATTTTCTTGAATCTATGTAGTATAATATAGTATAATTCAGTGTATATAATTTTTTATTTTATTTTATTTATTATTATTCAAACTAAACTAGCTAGGAAAAGAATACAAGTTTCAATAACGACACTCCATCTCACCACCTTTCTTATTTGTGAAGATATTACTTTACTCTCTTCCTTTTTTAATTAAATTATGTTTATAAAATAATATAATCTAACTATGCTGATTTAGTATATATATAGTATGTTATTGCACAATCTAGGGTTTTATCCTAATTATAGTTCGATTGTATTAATCTTCACACGAATGTAGCTAACAATTCAATAATTAAACTATGAGAACTAGTTGAAGAAAAATGGTCAAGGATCATAATCAAAAAATTTGGAGAAAATCAGCATTTAATAATTATTTGTAGAAAACGTATATACATACACCATTAGTAAACGTGACGTCCAAGCAACCCCCTCAAATAATTATTTTTTAAAAAATCAATTTTAGTATTAATATAATATTAAACATTATTATTTCCTTCCAAAAACTTAACATACACTTTCCCTTCTTTCTATATCACCTCCTCATCTTTACCTCTCCCCTTTCTCTCTTTCTCTCATGATTTTATTTCTATTTTTTTTTTTCATAATTCTGATTGTTATTAGACTTATATTTTAGTAGTTAGGTTATTCTAGAGAGAGAGAGATCAAGTAAAAGAAGAAAAATAATGAGTTGGTGTGATAATTCAGATGATAATTACGACCTTAATCTTGAAAGAGATCATAATCATCCATCGATTCAACACAAAGACCAAACTCAACCACGTGTCACGAGCGGTCTAGATTCCAAGAGTGTCGTAGAATCTCACATCATGACTTGTCCTTCTTGTGGTCATAATGTTCATCAACAAGACGACCAGGTTTTTAATTTTTATATAATTATTAAACGAAAGATTCACCTAATTAATATATATATATGATCTCTAGTAATTAATTATTGTTTCTAATAATATTTCATTTTACTATATACTTTGTGCATACATATTAATGTGAATATATATTGAAAATTTAAGGTTGGTAGTATCAAAGATTTACCAAGTTTACCGGCAGGAGTAAAATTTGATCCATCGGATAAAGAGATACTAATGCATTTAGATGCAAAAGTATCATCCGATAATAAAAGAAAAATTCATCCATTGATAGATGAGTTTATACCAACACTTGAAGGAGATAATGGAATTTGTTATACACATCCTGAGAAACTTCCCGGTAATATAATTCCCTCTATTTGTAATATTATACAATTTATGAAAAATTGAAAATAATAGCAGGCTCTATCTTAAAAAAAAAGAAGTTAATACCATTATACCATGCAAATCAATGGGAAATATCAAAAATGATATTTTTGGTAAAATTTTCATCGCAATATTATTTTTGAAAACTAATAATACAACTTGTTCAAATATGGGTTTACCAAAACTCCTTTGACCATTTTGTATTACGGTTTTAATGTATTTAAATGAAAGAAAATTGTGGAAACATGGTCATAAAATAGAAAATCTTCTTACATTTGATGAAAATTGTGGAAACATGCATGGTCATAAATTTAAACACAAATGATTGAATCAAGTATTTTTTTGTGATTTGTGACAAATAGTATTATGCGATTATAAAAGTTTATAACATAAGCTTTCTCATGCACATATCTTGTCCTATAAGTTTAGGTGTAAGCAAAGACGGGCAAGTACGCCACTTTTTCCACCGACCGTCAAAAGCTTACACGACCGGTACAAGAAAACGTAGAAAAGTGAGCACAGACGAACAAGGCCACGAGACAAGGTGGCACAAAACGGGCAAGACCCGACCGGTTTTATCCCAATCAGGACAAAGTACCGGTTTCAAGAAGATCCTTGTCCTTTACACAAACTATGGTCGCCAAAAGAAGCCAGAGAAGACTAATTGGGTTATGCATCAATATCATGTAGGACAATGTGAAGACGAGAAAGACGGTGAACATGTCCTCTCTAAAGTCTTTTACCAAACACAACCTAGGCAATGTGGTGGTGGTGGTTCGAATGAATCTAAACCTAAACCTAAGAATATGGTTAACCTAAACCGGTTTGGTTATGAAAATGTTGGAGCCGGTTATGGAGGGAAAGGTGAAGTGATAAGAGAGTTGGTGGTACGTGAAGGTGATGAGTCGTGTTCGTTTCTTAGTTTTACTTGTGATGCAAGTAAGGGTAAAGAAAGCTTCATGAAGAATCTATAAAAACATATGTTATATATTATATGTAAATGGAAGTGGTGGTTTTGTGGAGTGAAGATGAGGAAAAGAATGATGTGAGTGAAGAGAGAGAGAGAGAGAGAGAGAGAGAGAGCACATATTCTTTGTGTGTAGGTGTTGTGTAACTATCATATTAAATTAATTATCTCAAAGCTTTTGGGAGATTTTAGATTTAACCTAATTTTTTGGGATTAAGTAACTTAACCTCGAGACATTACTTATCTTTGTTTTTCTCTAAATAAATCATGCCTACAAAATTGTAATTGTTTTCTTTTTCTCTTGACAACATGTAATTGTTTTTTACTTTTTTTTGTTAATATGTTTTTTTTATTCAAACTAGTATTGTATATTTTTAACAAAAAAACTAGTATTGTATAGGTCCTATATATTTTTCATATAAATTATAATAAATTTATCTATATGAAATTTGTACTTTTAACTTGTATTTCCAAACCTTTAACAAAAAAAAAACTTGTATTTCCAAACCCTGTTTGACCAAAAATAAACTTGTATTTCCAAACCATTATAATTAATTTAGAGAAATTCACGAAACTACACTCTTTCTTCTCTTTCTTTACAAAACTTTACATAATTCAATTTTTTCATATATTTACACATTTTCAAAATTTTAAAAGTTTGATTTACCCTTTAAAAAATTATCAAAATTAAAATATTTTCATTTGGATTCGTTAATTAGTGTTTAAGATATAATATTAAGAGGGTAGAATTGTGTGGTTATGGTTTATTGGATTTAATTTTAGTGTTTAAGTGTAGTTTTATAAAATTATTTTGAAATGGTGTAATTTTGTGAAATGTAATTCAAATTGTGTAATTTTGTAATTCTCGAGTTAATTTATAATTGCTTTACAAAGAAAACACGATAGTAGGTATGAAATTTGTAAACTATAATATCTTTTAGAGGAATTTACAAAACTACACATTTTCAACCCCTCCTTCACAAAACTACACCTAATTTAAAATTTTCACATATTTACACCTTTTCAAAATTTTAAAAGCTTGATTTACCTTTTTAAAAATTACCAAAATTAAAATATTTTCATTTGGGTTCGTTAATTAGTGTTTAGGGTATAGTATTAAGATGATAGAATTGTGTGGGTAGGGTTTATTTGAATTTAATTTTGAGTGTTTAGGTGTAGTTTTGTGAAGTATTTTTGAAATGGTGTAGTTTTTGTGAAATGTAATTCAAAAAGTGTAATTTTGTAACTCTCCCTATCTTTTATGCATTATAAACTTTTTAGTTTTATATACAAAGAAAGAGTAGTACATTAGTTTTTGGTTTTGCTTTTTTCTTACAAGAAAAAAATTCCTTAAATTAAATGAAATTAAGAAAAAAATTCCTTAAATTAAATGAAATTAAATGTAACCATTATTATATACTGTTGACTTCTTAATAAGCCCATATAAATTATGCTTATTAAGAAGCCCATATAAATTATGTTGACTTCTTAATAAGCCCATATAAATTATATGATATAATATGCTATTGGGCTTTTACAATCTTCTCCAGCCAACCGCGAGTGACGCGTTTTTTTGCTTCTGTAAGAAGACGACGAATCCCACGCCGGAACTAAATTTACTTCGCCGCCGTTCTCTTCCTCGATCTCCGTCGCGTCTCGCTCCGATTAATCCTCTCTCCGGTTAGGTAAAAAAAACCCTTCTTTGATTTTACCCTAACATCAATTATGCTTTCGCATTATATCCCCACTCTCGCGTCATCGTCTCAAAACGCAAGCTTTCTTCCTTCTCCAAGGCTAAATCTTGATCTCAAAAAGTACATAGCTTGTAGAAAGTAATAAAACCCATATTAGTTAAGATTCAATGGGAAGGTTTCTGGATCCAATTGTTTATGTTGAAGATGATTCATTTGTTATGTGAATAAGGAACTTGATTTGATTGTATTTGCTTAACGAGCCTCTGTGTGTGTTTTATGTTGTAGAAAGTATCAATAGTGTTTTTTTTCCGATATTACACGATATGTCTTCAGCACAAGATCCATTCTACATTGTTAAAGAAGAGATCCAAGAATCTGTAAGTTTTCCTTGTGAATATCAAGATGTGTTTGTTTTGATTTTGAAGGACATTTGGTTAATGTTTTGTGGTGATTTTAGATTGATAAGTTGCAATCTACGTTTCACAAATGGGAGCGTATCTCTCCCGGGATGGGTGATCAAGTTCATGTTACAAAGGAGCTTCTTGCTAATTGTGGAAGTATCGAGTGGCAGGTACTCGTATTCAGTAACGGTCCTTTCAGTGTATGTATATGTGTTTATAGATTTAGCTTGTGTAGAGTATGCCTTGTGTTGTATATTTGTATTGATTGTTGAAGAAGATTATGTATGCTGACCACTAAATGATCTTATAGAATGTGTAGGCCCTTGTCTTTTCTGCTAATGTAGTGTCAATACTAAGTGTGCGGTTATATTAGAGTTCTTTCATGGTTATTGAAGCTGTTATTTACTGATAGGAAGGTAGATGAGCTGGAAAAAGCGGTTAATGTTGCAGCCAAAGATCCTGCTTTGTATGGTATTGATGAAGCTGAGCTTGAACGACGAAGGAGATGGACTAGTAACGCTAGAACACAGGTATATACAAGTGTCTATAAGTCTGTAATAGAGAACTTCTTTATCAGCTTTAGAGAGTGGTATAAGTGGAAGGCAATTACGATACTTTTTTTTATAGGTGCGTAATGTGAAGACCGGTGTTTTAGCTGGTAAGGGTAATTCTGGAGCTGGTAATGCAAGTGAAGTGCGCCGAGAACTAATGAGAATGCCAAACTCGAACGAATCAAATAGATACGATCAGTATGGAGGGAGAGACGATGACGGTTTTGTACAGTCAGAATCAGATAGGCAAATGCTATTGATAAAGTATATTGCTCTTTAAAATGTTTCTACATTTTGTTTTTTGCAGTCTCTTCTCTGCTTTATGAAGTTACGATAATCGCCATGACTTGACTTCAACTATGTTATTTCAGGCAACAAGACGAAGAATTAGACGAGCTCAGTAAAAGTGTACAGAGAATCGGAGGAGTAGGGCTTACTATACACGATGAACTCGTTGCACAGGTTAGTTGTATATGAGAAAGATATAAAACAATAGTCATATTCGGTATAGATAAGAAACATGAAGCTTCTTTTATTGGGTGTTATAGGAGAGAATATTAGATGAATTGGGTACAGAGATGGATAGTACAAAGAACCGGCTTGACTTTGTTCAGGTAAAGTTGTCTTCTTTTGTGTTTATTGATGTTAAGTGGTAAGAGTATATTTGTAAAAGTGAAAGAATGAAAATGGTGTTTTTGGAACAGAAAAAAGTGGGAATGGTAATGAAGAAAGCTGGAGCAAAAGGACAGATGATGATGATATGTTTCTTGCTTGTCTTGTTCATCATCTTATTTGTTCTTGTCTTCTTGACATAAAACTGCTTCCGGCTGAAATCTTAGAGATGGTATTTTTGGATGTTACATTGTTATGTTTTTTATTTTTGTGTTGAAACAGAAAGTAAACATACATACATACATAAAGTTGTCTGATTTTTCTTCTCCTTTGTGATGTAACATTCGTTGCATAGATTTGGTATTTTGTTGGATAATGAAGAATTCATTTAGGAAAGCGATACTTGCATTATTTCCAAAAAAATGAGCTGTTTTTATATTCCACAAAATATACATATATATATATATATATATATATTTAAAAGTGAGAACATCTTTTGGTGGTAGGGAAAGGGAACAATATGGGGAAAATTCTTATTGAAATATGAAATATTTATAAAAAGTAATAATTAATTAATAAATGGTCTAAGCCTAACCATATATTAATGCTGAAAAAGTCTATGGAGCAACCATTTTTAGGATGTATTGGTTTTGGTAATTGAGTAAATCATTTGAGCCAATGACTACATAGAATATGTATATTTTGTGGCATATATATTATCTTCATGACCCAAAAGCTTATCAAATTGCTATCTTGTAAAGCTATAATACTAAAGTCATCACTTGAATCGATTCAGCTACAAGTTCATACACTTGAATCGTAAAATATATAAAATGGTCGATTTGCACATTCTTTTACATAATCAAACATATATTTCGAGTTGAAAAACAAAATTTAACACATACTTATATATAAGTTAATATACTAATTAACGTAAACTTTTCCAGCCAACCAAACGAACGATAGTCAGACATAATATACGCGATAATATTTGCATGCATGAACTCAAACATACTTAGAAATATACACTTTTAGTAGCATTGAGAACTCAGTCACCATCTTTATGTGTAGATTTGGTTGCCCTAACTTTTCTCCTAATATATCAATCAAGATCAGTTGTGATCTATATCAATATAAAACCTAACACATCTCCAAAACAAAATATTACTCCCCTCTGTTTTTATATGTAAGATGTTTTGGTTAAAATTGAAGATTTTAAGAAATTAGTTTTAGTTGTTTTTTCTTCATTAAAAGTTAACATTTAATAGATAATAAAGTTAGTTAAACCAATCATAAAAAATACTACATAATATGATTGGTCAAATTATTTTAAATGCACTTAACTCTTGTTTGAAAAACTCAAAACATCTAATAAAAAGAAACAAAAACAAAACTCTAAAACATCTTATATTAGTAAACAGAGAAAGTACTAAAAAACTAAAATCAAAACAAAATGTGAAAATCATATACAATAGAAAACTTATATACACATGTGTTCATCGAGATCTTTAGTGGTGTACACAAACAAACAAAATAGAGTGTAAAATTAGGGAATAATACTACACAACTATTTTAAAGAAAATATTGTAAATATGAATGTCTACTAATAAGTTATATTTGTGACTACTAATAGTTGTGTTTTTTTTTTTATTACATTACTAATAGTTGTGTTTTTTTTTTTTTTTTTTTTCTCATCATAGTCTAGTGTCTAAGTAGTTCTCTCTCAACTGAGAGCGGCGAGGTTCGAACCCCGGATTATGCGATTAGATGCAGAGGTGACTACCATTGGGACACTTGCTCATCCGCAACTAATAGTTGTGTTTGTACGTATAAATTTGTGAGATAATTAATGTTATTATTTCTGATAGTGAGGGATTATTTTAGTACCTAACAAAATGAATTTTGAAATTTGGTCTAAGAGTTTTAAATGAAGATTGTTGTGTAGTGTATTTTGAAAATAAGAATAATAAAAAGCAAGGATATATATAGAATATATGACCATCGTTGAAAATTTAAAGTAGGAATGGTATGATGAAAATAAATTGATCAAGCATCACAAAAGAATAAGAATATGGAGCATGTATATGCTGGATAAAAGCTATTTTTATTCCTTCACTACTTGCTAATATCTCATATTTTCCACATGTTTTCACTTTTACATCTAATTTTGTGATTAAAATTAAAGAAAAAGACTTAAATTTAATATTCATAGCACTTGTCCAATTTGTGATCTTGCTATTCTTTATAAAGATTCCTTCAATGCTTTTGTTACCCAAAGTTATTCAAGGTCCTTAAAACTTTAATATAGGTGGTGTTTTGGAAGAACAAATTAATTCATGTATACAAATTACTTGTAAGTAGAATAGAAAACTATATAAAACTTTTAAATAAATAATTGATACATTGTATAAAACTATAACCAATTGGTGAAAGAATCCAAATTTGTAAGACATTCGGACATGGACAATAGAAATGATCAAACTATACATTACTAGAAAACATTTACGCAATGATTAGGACAGTGACACTAAAATAAAATAAAAATCCATAAACCACTATATATTTAGATTAATTTTCCAAAAAATTAAAAAATATATTAAAAGAGAAAAATATAATTTTTACATAACAGGTATATATTTTTCTCCAAGTAATTTATAGTCTTTTTAATTAATTGTTTTTTTTGTTCATAAAAGAAAAAAAAAAGAGAAAAAGTGAAGGGAAAGAGAAAGAAGAAGAGAAGCTATCAACGTTTCCTCTAAAATTCCTTTGTGGGGTTTTCACTCTTCCTCATCATTCTTCTTCTTCTTCTTCTTCTTCTTCTTCTTCTTTCTCCGATTTAATCAACTTCCCGGAGATTCTCTCTGCATCTACAGTAAGTTTACTTCCTAAAGATCCCTCCTTTTTGTGTGTTTTTGCTTCACGATCGATTCCTCTTCTTGTGAACTTGTCGATCTATTGCTGTTTTCAACTCTGTGCATGATTGATTTCGTGTTGATGATCTGTTTCCGATCACTTTTCGAAGATTCGATAAGAAAAGTTACGATCTTTAGGGCTTTTAGGCATAGCTTTTTGAGAGACTGATCATGTCTTGTTTGTTAGATTCCGTTTCTTGTAAGAACAGTACTGATATGAAGTGTTTGATTTGATTTGTGTTGTTACAGAATCTGTGTTAAAGGAAGCTCCTTTGTTAAGAGGGAGAGAGAGAGAGAGTGTGTGTGTTTTACTTATGACAGGGAAGAGAACAAAGACTAATTGCAGATCTGCTTCTCACAAGCTGTTCAAGGACAAAGCCAAGAACCGTGTTGATGATCTGCAAGGCCTGATATTCGATCTTCAGTTCGCGAGGAAAGAGAGCAGAGCCGTCGATGCCACCGTGCTCGAGGAGCAAGTGAATCAGATGCTTCGTGAGTGGAAATCTGAGCTCAATGAGCCATCTCCTGCTTCATCTTTGCAACAAGTATAGTACTATCTCTCTCTCTCTCTCTCTTTCTTGTTACTTTGGCTTTGTTTGTTTCAGTCATTGTTAAGTGTTTTGTCGTCTTTCTTGTAGGGTGGTGTTCTAGGCTCATCGGATATTTGTCGGCTTATGCAGCTTTGTGATGAGGAAGATGATGCAACTAGCAAGTTAGCTGCGCCTAAACCCGAGCCTACGGATCAGAAACTTGAAGCTGACAAAACAGTTGTCTTCAAAAGGGTTAGTTCCTTTCTAGGCCTAGTCTTAGTTAAAACCATTTTTGCTATGAAGTTTGAAAAGAACTCAATTTTGGTCCAGGGAAAGTCGGAACACGGAGTTACGTTGCCTGATCATAGCAAAGATCCTTCCTTAATCTTCGATGGAAATGCTAATTTGGAATACAATCAGTATGATGTGCAACAACAACAAGAGTTTGAACCAAACTTCAATGGAGGTTTCGACGATTGTCTTGGTTATGGTGTAGAGGGTCCTTTAAATATCTCTGCTTTCATACCGACTATCTGTCCTCCACCTTCTGCGTTCTTGGGTCCAAAATGCGCTCTTTGGGATTGCCCTAGACCCGCTCAAGGATTTGATTGGTTCCAGGATTACTGCAGCGGCTTCCACGCTGCACTTGCTTTCAATGAAGGCCCACCGGGGATGAACCCCGTGGTTCGTCCTGGTGGTATCGGCCTAAAAGATGGTCTGCTTTTCGCTGCTCTTAGTGCAAAAGTCGGAGGAAAAGATGTCGGTATTCCTGAATGTGAAGGAGCGGCAACAGCTAAATCTCCATGGAATGCTCCAGGTAAGCTTCGCTATGTTTCTATATTCATGGATCATTGTACTTGTGCTAATCTTGAACTTTCTTGGTGTGACTGTAGAGCTCTTCGATCTCACGGTTCTTGAGAGTGAGACACTAAGGGAGTGGCTTTTCTTTGACAAACCAAGGAGGGCCTTTGAGAGCGGGAACAGGAAGCAAAGATCTTTACCAGATTACAACGGCCGGGGCTGGCACGAGTCGCGTAAACAGGTCATGAGCGAGTTCCGTGGTCTCAAAAGATCTTACTACATGGATCCGCAGCCTCTGCATCATTTCGAATGGCATCTTTACGAATACGAGATCAACAAGTGCGACGCTTGCGCCTTGTACAGGCTCGAGCTCAAGCTCGTCGATGGTAAGAAGAATTCGAAAGGCAAAGTAGTATCAACCGACTCTGTGGCTGATCTGCAGAAACAGATGGGAAGACTCACAGCTGAGTTCCCTTCAGACAACAACAACAACAACAAGCGCTGTATCAAAGGCAGACCAAAAGTGAACACAAAAGCTGTCACCAGGAACACTAAGCACACGGTAGAGCAGGCGAATGAAGACTATGGAGTAGGTGAAGAGTTTAACTATCTGGTCGAAAACCTAACCGACTATTATATCCCCTGAGAGGAAAGTTGAAGAAAGCTGTTGCTTACTATTTAACTCTTTGCAGCAGCATAAGAAGAAGAAGCTTCTTCACAACTTCTATTACTATATTACTATGATTCTCTATATCCATAGACACTATAATGTATATATAACAACAACAACAAGAAGGGATGATGCAGAAGACTCTCTTGGAGTTTGAGAGGCTTTGTTTCTAACCCAAAAGCTGAGGAGACAGCTTTTTTTTTTTTTTTTAAAGAATTAGTCTATGGAGATGAAGTAGGACATTCCGGTTTTATGTGTTTTGATGCATTTTCGAACACTCTTGCACTGCGATAAAAATGCAGGTGACGAATTATGTAATTCCGGTTTGGTTATCGTTGTTTTTTTACAAATCCAAACCTTGAAAACATATGTTGAATGTGATCAAAATCAACAATGGCATATCTTCATGTACATATACAACAAGCATATCAATCTTTAGAGGCAGAGAAAACAAAACCTCAAAGCAATGGATTACATATAGTAAGAACCAAACAAGGAAAAAAAAATGTGTACAATGATTAAAAATACAAGAAAGGTAAGAGAAGGAAGTGTGTGTTTAAGCAGAGCAGCAACCAGGTTTTTTAACAGCAGAGATATCATCTCGGCTTCCGACATTAATCGTTTGTCCTTTAGGCATAGCTGTTGTCGGATCATCACCGGCTTCAAGCGCCTTTTTGCTAACAACTCTGTAAATCTGAGTTAAAACTTCTGTGAAGGCATCGTCGACATTCACAGCTTCAAGCGCAGATGTCTCCATGAAGAAAGTGTTCTCTCTCTCGGCGAAAGATTTAGCTTCTTCTGTAGAGATGGCTCGGAGATGACGAAGATCGGCTTTGTTACCAACTAGCATTATCACTATGTTTGCGTCCGTGTGGTCTCTTAGCTCCTTTAGCCACCTTTCTACGTTCTCGAACGTCACGTGACGTGTTACGTCGTATACTAGCAATGCACCAACGGCTCCTCTGTAATACGCGCTCGTGATGGCTCGATACCTTATTTTTCAAAAATTTGGTCAATCAATGATACATATAAAATGATGTGTCTACCACATGAACATATGATTTTGTTATTGTTACATTAACTAATCCTAAACATATGTTATGTTATTATTACATGTCTTTTCACAAACTAGTCCTAAACAACAATGTTTCTGATTGTTTTTAGTACCTTTCTTGGCCAGCAGTATCCCAAATTTGAGCCTTGACGATCTTATCGTCGCATTGGATGCTACGTGTGGCGAATTCGACACCGATGGTCGCACGCGAGTCGTGGCTAAAGTCATTTCTGGTAAAACGAGACAACAAATTAGATTTTCCGACGCCAGAGTCTCCGGTTAAGACCACCTTAAAAAGGTAATCGTAATCGTCGTCTGCTCTATATGCTCCCATATCTTCTGACCGTTATTAACCTCTTATGTCTTTACAAGGTTGTTCTTGATACGGTTATGTTAAAATGTATTTGAGACTTGTTCCAAGAACTTGGGATGACTAAACAAATTAGTTTTCTGCTTTTCTCTTGTTTTTAACGTTTTCTAAATTAGAGGACACTAATTTGAGATATGAGATAGAAATTTAAGGAATCTCCTCTACTTTATTTATGGCTTATATTAATGATCTAATAAGCTAACCATAAACATTTCTAATTATCTAAACACTAAAACAAAATTGGACTTGCTTCAATGATTTCCTTCTCCTTGTTCTGTCTATATATAAGGATTGTGCATCACGAAGATACTCTTTTTACTCATACATATAATCAAAGACAGAGACATCACAAGCAAGAGAGCCTCCTTCGTCGTGTAGGAGACCAAAACAAGTATCACAGAAGTAGCAAACATTCTCTTTCGCCCATTTATCGTCCAATGCAACCTTGGAAGCTCTATGTATCTTGCAGACGCCGCACTTCTGAACCCGCACTTTATGTTGAAACATGAGTCTCGGGTAAGCCGCTCTGTTCTGAACATCCTCTGGATGAGCCAGCCTCATGTCTCGTATCACTATCATGTGCTTGCAATCTCCCTGGTGACAGTAAAGATAACTAGCTCCGAGTCTGAATCTTAAATCGCAGAAGCGTGTAATCTGCATGTCTACAGATCCGAAACGAGGTAAACCCATGGCCTTCGCTTCCCCGACAAGAAGTGCTTTCTGCTTTTGCTGTAACTCTCCGGTTAAAATGCATTCCCATTTCTTGTCAGCTTCGTCTTTTGAGTTCCATAGCCAATCTAGAATAGGTTTGCTGTAATCCGTAGCCGAGGGTTTCCTTAAATCATTGTGAAAGATATCCTAAACAAGTAAAAAAAAAAATCTGATGTGAAGAAATCAGACTTGCTTAGTCATCAGAAATAATGAGAAAAACGAAAAGATGAATACGTACTTCTATGAGGAAGTATCCAGAAGGATCATACTTTCCGGCCTTTTCCATTACGTGGTCTGTAACACAGTGTATCTTGTCTTTTAACTCAGTCAGCAATTGGCGTCCAAGAACCAAAAGTTCTTGGGTCTGCACAAATTCTCATACAGATATTACCGTTAATTAGTAATGTTGCTTATGTTATGTACCACTGTCTAATACTATATATCAATTAAATATGACTTATGTATCTACAGGGCATGAAGAAGGCTTTGATTTCTCATAAGAAAATACGATGCAGTACCTTTACTTTGCGACTATTAAAAATCTCAACACACAGAATGACTTCAGGATATAACAGACCCACCGTCCCCTGGATGTCTGATGGCTTAACCAGCTGTCTAAACAGGAAGATGATGAAATTTAGCACGAGAAGCGATTAGCACATTACAAAGGAAAAAATAACTTGCCTTAAGTTATCTATAGACTTGAGAGATTGCATCTGCTCAAAACCTTCTAGAGATGTACTTGCATCTTCCCCATTTTCACAAGTATTGCTGAAAGAAAGTTAAAATCGAAACACATAAGGTACATTAGCAAGTAGCGACACATATTACGCAAAATTATTCATGACAGACCAAACCTGAAGCAGTGTAGCCTTACAGTTGCTTTATCCTCATCCTGCATTTGTTTAATTTTAGCAAGCTGCTCTACTTTGATAAGGTAATCTTCCTTAAAACAGAAAAAATGACAACATAAGTCCTTTTAAAAATCGCAATGAAGCCATCAAAATTTGACAACTCCAACTCTCATTCCTTGTTAAAGTCAGTAACAGTAGTAAATTTCATGTGAATTTGGTATGAAAAAATCCTAATAATATGGGTATGCATTATGTTATATAAACTCACCTCAGTATTATCTAATGTCCTCTTCCGTTTTGTATTTCGACCTTTCTTAGCTGATGGATTTTCACTGCAGGAAGCAAAAGCAAACCCATTTGTTATCGTTCCAAAGTAGTCTAAATCAACCTTAATTTGATTTCCTAGAAGCTCTCTCAAGTTAAAAGACAATAATACTTAAGAAATATGATGCAATCAAAACCAATTAAGAGATTCTAAACAAAAACTTAACCGAAGCAAACCAATAGAAAGCTACATTCCAACAAGAAAGAGCATGTAAAGATACTTACCAATGAGAAGTATTAGAAGATTGGTCAAGATCATTACCTTCCTGTAATGAAACAAGAACAAACATCATCAAGACACAAGCCCTTACACTACAATGTAATCAAAAACCAATGAACTATTTATCGTCTCTTTACCTGAAAGGCTTCCTTCATAGCCATATTAGTGAGTTCCTCTTCAGTATAAACCTTAAGAGAATCAATTCTTCATCAAAAACCCACAAAAAAAAATCAAATACCTTCACAAATTAACAAACAATTGAGACAAAAATCGATGCATTGATAACTTACGAGACATCATATTGCTGATGAGAACACGAAGGAGACTCACGAGACAAGCGAGATTCCAAATCCTGTAAGAGATCTATGTAAGAAGATTGAAAATCAGGGATCGTAGAGAGATTCCCCACCATGTTCGGGAGATAGATCGGTCCTCCTCTTGGTATCCCTGAAGCTGAGATCTGTTCACTGCTCTCTCTCTCCATCTTCTTCCTCGGGAAAAGGTTCTGTGAAATTACTCAAAAGAGTATTTGAGACTATAATGGAGCTTAGCGATTCTCTGTAAGGAGGCGAATTAGGGTTTTAGAAGGTTCGTAGAAACTCGAAGAAGCTCGTCGTCACGGTGGAGAAGAAGAAGAAGAAGACGCGAAAATCTAAAAGAAGGATTTGTTTCGTACCGATGATTGTTATTATATATCTCAAGCGGTATTTAAAACCCGGTTTAGTTATTAAACCGGAATCTACTTCACCCAGTCCAAGACTTGTAATGTACCAAACCGATATTGATTTGGCTCTTTAATTTTGACTTCACTGTGGGTTTGTATGATTTCATCATCAATTTTATTTGGGATAATGAAAAATTTCAGCTACCATGAAAATATGGAAATAATGTGATAGTATAATACACAAATAACATAACAAAAACACAATAGTGATACAATACAAACTCTTGATTTCTCAGCAACTATGATAAGGTTTTGAGAAAACAGCTTGACATTACCTACTGCTAAAAGAGTATTGTTTACCTGATGGCTTGTTCTTAGGCTTGAGGCCGAGGCAAGACCAGTCGAAACCAGGAACCGTGTATGGACCCTCGAGTACTCCCTTGGCGATCCATCGATACGCGGATTCGGTCAAATGAAAACCATCCCAATGAACATACTTTGAAGGGTCAATACAACAGTCCACTCCTTTAGTCCCACATTGGCTAACACTGTTGTAGTTGTACGGACCTCCTGTTCCACAGCAAGCGGAAAATGGTCTGTTCATGAAGCCTGATCTCACACACACCCAAAAAAATCGATTACTACAAAACTTGGTTAGTTATTTAGTTAAACCAAATGAAATTGGGTTAGGATAGTAACCGAATTTGGCGGGTTCTTGGAAGATATGCAACACGGCGTTGTAGTAATCGGCGTAAAGGAATGTAACATGAGGGTAAAGTCTCTGGAGCTTGTCGAGTTCTTCTCGAAGCTCATTGTTGTGATATTCTATAAACTCGTTCAACCATGTCAAACATCCTGTTAAAGGATCATATTCGTCTTTGTTCGATGTCCGATACTGCGTTAGAAACGATGTCCAACATCCGATTGGAAAGTCCGCAGGCACCATGATCGTCCTGCCTCCCATACCGACCAGTTCCTTCGTTGTTTCAAGATTCAAGATCTCACATCAAGAAAATTGGATCGCGGGTGTTTAGTATAAGATGCGAATGTTTACCGTTATTACAGAAGAAATAGTATTGATCACTAGAGGAACCAGCTTTTTCATCCCCTCGACGCCTTTACCGACCATGAACCCGTAGTTATAGTCATTCCCACCGATCTCTCCAACGATAACCAAAGCATTGCTTACCATCTCTCTACAATCTATGAGAAAACCATTAAAATTTATGCAAGTGCACTTGTTTCAACCGATATAAGAGTATGAATTGTTTTTGTTTACCAGAAGGCGAACCGCATAAGTTTGGTAAACTATCTTTGAAGCTATTAAGCTGAGCTCTTAAACTAACATTGGAGTAAGCATAATGAATCCCTATGCTCTCGAGATAAGCACGTTCCAACGCGGTTGCTCCGGCTACAGCGAAATTAACTCCTTTCTCAAAGGTTACGTTTTGAGATCCAAAGTAAGGTGGCACGTAAGGAAGCTCCAAGAACTCAGCTGTGAAACAGAACACAAAATGTTCAAGAAAGAGCATAAAGGCTAAAAATGTTTGGTTTCTTCTTTCCGGATAAAAACACATCACTTAAGACAAAACAAGCAGCAAGTAGATAAGATAAGAGTCAAGTGGCTTCAACATTAACACATAACAAAGAAAAGGACTAAAGGGAGAGATACCTATGAAGTCGATGATGAGGCGGCCGTTGGAGAAACGACCAGTGGGGAAGTGGAAGAAAGTTTCACCGTACGGTGGAAACGCGGCTTGAGGAAGATCGTTAGGGGCTGAAAGGCGGAGCAAGTTTCCGGTGTCTGTGATGGAGTCGCCGAAGCTGATAATCGATTTGAAACTCCTACATTGTTGCTCTGAGCTTACCGCTTTAGCTAGCAAAGTAATCAGAAACAAGGTTTCAAGTTTCTTGAAGAGATGAGAAACTGGAGAAGACGCCATGGAATAAAGGAAAGGAAGCAGAAACGTGTAGTTTCAGAAATGGCCATTGTTGTGGATTTAATGTTTGAGGACAAGTGCTTGTTCCCGTGTCTCTGTCTTCTCCTTAACTCAGAATCAGACATTAAACGCTCACGACAGATATTTTTGAATGTCTTTTCTTTAAAAATTACCGTTTCACCGCAACTACTCCCTGCACAAGTGGACATATTTCAATATCAGATGATTTAAACATCACAACAACACACAAATTTGTCTAATACAATTATACAAGATCCAAGAGAAGCATTGGATAACATACACGTATCCTTCTTTCTATCTCCCAATTTTTAGACAAACTCATATCATTTGTTCATCAAACAACACTTCTTGTGTCAGATGATGATCCACTCTTTTGAATATCAGAGTTAAGGCAAGACCAATTGAAAGGAGGAACCGCGTACGGTCCCTCAAGTATCCCATCAGCTATCCATTTGTATGCAGCCTCGGTCATATGAACACCGTCCCAGTTCACATACTTTGAAGGGTCTTTACAATATTCAACTACATCAATCCCGCAGTGTACACCAGGTGTGTAGTGATAAGGTTCTCCTGAACCGCAACAAGCGAGCAAGGGTTTTTTCATGAACCCTGATTGTATTATTATTATGCAACTGGGTGAGTAACTTGGTTAGCGTATTCAAATCAATGTATGCTTTGGTTCAGTAGAAGGCTAACCGAATTTGTCTGGTTCTTGGAAAAGGCGTGCCAGAGCGTTGTAGTAGTCTGCATATACGATGTTGACACGAGGGTGAAACTTCTTGAGTGTGTTGAGTTCTGCCTGAAGCCGGCCGTTGTAGTATTGTGAAAAATCGTTCAACCATGTCAAACATCCGGTTAAAGGATCGTAAGCATCCGTGTTTGTTGTTTGATATCGTGTCAAATAGGTTACCGAGCATCCGAGTGGGAAATTCCCGGGCACTAGAAATGTCTTTCCACCCATACGGATCAACTCCTGTAGTTTATCAAATAAGTTATGCGATTTTTATACTCACATGACGGGCAGATCAATAACCGAATAATGTATTTAGAAAGACAGAGAGATGTTTACATTGATTGAAGAAGAAATAGTAGTGATCACCAGTGGAACAAGCTCTTTGATCTCTTCAATGGGTTTGCTCACGAAGAACGCATGATTAAAATCATTCCCTCCAATTTCTCCCATTAATATTAAAGCATTTTCGATCATATCTCTGCAGTCTAAAACAACTCAAAAGTGAGAGAGCACCATTCAATTCATCTTGGAAGTTAACAGAAGTTCGTAGGATCTCTAAGCACAACCACAAAAACAGAACAATAATTTGTTTTTGTGACTCTCTAGTTGTATGGGATTGGATATTTCTTATCATAATAAAACAGGTAGTACCGAAAGAAAAGTTGATCTTTCAGACACCTGAAGGAGAGCCACATAGGTTAGGAAAACCATCTTTGAAGCTCTGAAGCTGAACACCTAAACTGACGTTGCTGCAAGCATAATGTATCCCTCTCTCCTCAAGAAAAGAACTATCAAGCGCCGTCACTCCACCCACCGCGAAATTAACACCTTTCTCAAAGTTTGCATTCTGAGATCCATAAAAAGGAGGCACTAGCGGAAACCCCAAGAACTGAGCTGTCAACAGAAACCAAAGCAGAAAATGAATCATTAACCCCCACAAATACCAATAAGGCTTAACCACACTCAACACTTAGTATCTTTGTTTTCAGAATGTTCATACTTTATACAATATAAACTTGCCATCGCAAAATATTGCAAATGGGAAACAATACACTAAGATCCATAGCCACTTTTCTATATACCAACTAGGGTGAAACCAAACACAATCACAATAACATGATATAGTTACACTAAATTGCTAAAGAGAGTCTCTACACACACACACAGACAATCACTACACACAAGGAAACATACCAATGAAATCGATAATGAGGCGACCGTTGGAGTAACGGCCGGTGGGGATGTGGAAGAAAGTATCTCCGTACGGAGGAAACGCGACACGAGGAAGATCATTTGGATTCGACAGACCGAGCAAGTTTCCTGTGTCAGCGATCGAATCTCCGAAGCTGATAATCGATTTGAAACTGCGACATTCTTGCTCTGAGCTTACCACTGTAGCTAGCAAAGTAGTCAGAAACAAGGTTTCAAGTTTCTTCAAGAGATGAGAAATTGGAGAAGACGCCATGGGAGAAAAGAAAGGAAGCAGAAGCAGCAACTTGTCGTTCCAGCCATGGCCATTCTTGTGGAGATAAAGTTTGAGTGGTCAAGCACTGGTCCTCGCGTCTCTGTCTTCTCCTTAACTCAGAATCAGACAATAAACTCATGATAGATATTTTCAAATGTCTTTTCTTTAAAGTTACCGCAACTACTCCCTGCACAAGTGGACATGTTTCAATATCAAATGATTTAAACATCACAACAACACACACTTTTGTCTATTACAATAATACAATATCCAAGAGAAGCATTGAAACACACATCTCTTTCGTTCTATCTCAATTTTCAGACAAACTTATATCATTTGATCATCAAAGAATACTCTTGTGTCAGATGATGATCCATTGTTAATATCAGAGCTAAGGCAAGACCAATCGAAAGGAGGAACCGCGTACGGTCCCTTAAGTATTCCATCAGCTATCCATTTGTATGCAGCCTCAGTCATATGAACACTGTCCCAATTCACGTACTTTAAAGGGTCATTACAACATTCAACTACATCAATCCCACATTGTACACCAGCTGTGTAGTGATAAGGTCCTCCTGAACCGCAGCAAGCGGGCAAGGGTTTGTTCATGAACCCTGATTAGATGATTAATTCGGTTAATCAATGTATATTTTGTTTGCGTAGGTTCAGTACAAAAGATCGAGAAGGCTGACCGAATCTGGCGGGGTCTAGGAAAAGTCGTGACAAAGCGTTGTAGTAGTCTGCATATCTGATGTTGACATGAGGGTAATGCTTCTTTAGTCTGTTGAGCTCAGCCTGAAGTCGCTCGTTGTAGTATTCTGAAAACTCGTTCAACCATGTTTAACATCCGGTTAAAGGATCGTAATCTTCCTTGTTCGATGTTTGATACTGTGTCAAATAGGTTACTGAGCATCCAATTGGGAAATTCCCGGGAACTAGAAATGTCTTTCCACCCATACGGATCAATTCCTATATTTTTATCTTTTTAGATATTTAGTCCCGAAAACGATAAAATAATTCACACAGACAGTATGTAGCACATTTTGTGACTTTTGTTACTCCCTGAACAAGAAGATCAAGAATTTGATGAGGTTTTTGGAAAGAGAGATGCTTACGGTGATGGCAGAAGAAATAGTAGTGATCACCAGTGGAACAAGCTCTTTGATCTCTTCAATGGGTTTGCGCACAAAGAATGCGTAATTTAAGTCATTCCCTCCGATTTCTCCCATGAGAATCAAAGCATTACCAATCATACCTCTGCAGTCTAATACAAATCATGAGTTAGGTTGATTAATTGCATTTCGGAAGTTAACAGAAATTGGTAGGATCTCTAAGCACAACCCAAATCAGAGCATATGATTAGAGATTTTGGTACCAGTAATCATATAAAACAAGAAACACCAGAAAAAGAAACAAAGAAAAGAGTTGATCTTCCACACACCTGAAGGAGAGCCACATAGTTTAGGCAAACTATCTTTAAAGCTTTGAAGCTGAACACCTAAACTGACGTTGGTGTAAGCAAAATGAATCCCTCTCTCCTCAAGAAAAGAACGTTCCAGCGCCGTTGCTCCCGCCACAGCGAAATTAACACCGTTCTCAAAGTTTGCATTTTGTGAACCATAGAAAGGAGGCACTAGCGGAAACCCCAAAAACTCAGCTGTCAACACAAACCAAACCAAATCAAAACAAGACAAAAAGTACTGTAAAGTTCATTAACCCAAAATAAGGCTTAACCACACACACTTGGTAGCTTTGTTTTTTGCATAAACCACACTTACTAGTAGCTTTGTTTTTTGCTTAAACCACACTTACTAGTAGCCTTTAAGTTTTGCTTAAACCACACTTACTAGTAGCTTTGTTTGCAGAGTGTTTATACAATAAACTTGCCATCACAAAATATTGCAAGCAAATGGGAAACAATACACTAAGATCCATAGCCATTGTTTCTATATACCAACAAGAGTCAAATCAAGCACAATCAAAAGCCCATGACTTAATAATGCTAAAGAGAGCATATATATAAAGACATGACCATATCAAGTAAGGTTTCGATTTCAGCTTCGTACACACACACGCACACAAGGACGTTACGTACCAATGAAATCGATGATGAGGCGGCCATCGGAGTAACGACCGGTGGGGCGGTGGAAGAAGGTATCTCCGTAAGGAGGAAACGCGACGTGAGGCAGATCGTTGGGATTCGAGAGACCTAGCAAGTTTCCTGTATCGGCGATCGAATCTCCGAAACTGATTATCGATTTGAGATTCCGGCATTGCCTTTCCGATTTCGCGGTGGCGATGAGTAGGAGAGTGAGTAAAGAGAAGATAAGGAGCTTCGTCGAGAGAGAAGAAGGAGAGTAACCTGAAGACGCCATGCGAAAGAAAGTCACGTTTCGAAAATCACGTTTCGAAAATCACGTTTCTACTCTCTTCATTTACTTTGCGATTTGATATCAATCATTGGACGCAGTGGGTAGAGTTCCTAGAGAATGGGCCTATCTTTGTCTCTGTCTTTTCTTTTGATTTTTTTGAGTCTTGAGACTAACATAAAATATTTATAATAAAATTAGGTAGATATACAAAACTTTAAAGGAAATTAGGTAAATATTTCGGTAGTACTATTTATACGTGTATTAACTATTATACCCTTGGGCGAATAATGTAAAATAAATAGATATATATTTCTACTAATAGTCACATAACTAAATATATATTTATTCCAACTAAATAGTTTATAGATTTGTCAAATGTATAATGTAAAGTTAATATATATGTGTATATATATTCTTATTAAATACATTTCTATTTTAAACTAACTATTTTTAGAGTTAGTTATATTATACATATATTTCTACGAATAGTCGTTTATTGTCTAAAGAATAGTTGTCTATCTATAATGAATAAAGTGTTTATACAAATACGAAAAATTCTTAGGTTCACCCTCTTTTAATTTAATCAATTAAATCATGTCATTTAATATTTTATTAATAATCTAATTAAAAATTAAATAAAATTAATATGTAAAAGTAGGAGAGGTGAATGAAATTGTTTAGAGTTTGGGGTATAAGGATTTATTGTTTAGGGTATAAGGGTTTATTGTTTAGGGTATAAGGGTTTATTGTTTAGGATTTAGGGTTTACGTTCGTCACCGTCAAATCGTCGGGACCTCCGTTACCGAAATAGAGTTAAGTGTTTTAGGATAATGGTAAAGGTATAAGATTTATGGTTAAATGTATAGAGTTTAGGAAACAAACGATAAATGTCAATATATTATCATCTTTTATTCTTATTCAATTTCGATAATGAACGTCATCTATGGAAACTTCAGAAAATATTATCTATCTATTTCCCGAATGTCAGAAAATAATATGTTTGTGATATATTCGGAAACAAACGATAAATGTGATTTTTTAGAAATAGAATACGTGTCTAAGTTTATAATAGATAACTATTTTGAGAATAAATAATGAATATGAGATAAAAGTTTATGATATAGGGTTAAATGTTTAGGGTTTTAGGGTAAATGTAAAGGTATAGAGTTTAGGGTTTAATGTTTAGGGTTTATGATGTAAGATTAAGTGTTTAGGGTTTTAGGGTTTAGAGTTAAGTGTATAAAATTTATGATATATTCGGAAATAGATGATAAATGTGATTTTTTTAGATAATAAACGTCTATTTTACAGATAATATACGCTTATTGAAGATAATATACGTCTATTTTCAATTGTATAATGGACGTTTGTTTATTGACTCAATAAATAGTTTTTAATAGATGACTATTTTCATTATAGATAGATAAAGGGTAAAACTGGAATTAAAAAAAAACCCTTGTCATTTTGGCAAATTTATACCTCTTTTTGTTATTTTTGCAAATTATCCACCCACTTTATAATATTCACCAAAATCACCCTATAATTTATTGGAAAAAATTACATAAATGTAATTTATTGGGAAAAAATAAGGTTGTGAATGGTTGCAGCGGTTAGAACGCTTTTAATTTAGCATTCACAAATTAGGGTTTGTACTTTTGAAAACCAAAATAAACAAAAAGAAATATGTCGCAAACGGGGAAGTGACCTTGGTTTAGTGGCAATCATAAGTCCACAGGAGGCAGATAGCACCACCCCACCCGGGATCGATTCCCCGCGCCTACGATAGTGTAGGTTTGGCTAATGGGCCGGCCATTTGTGGCCCAAATGTTGACAAAAAAAAAATATGTCGCAAACCAAGTGCTTATTATAAATAAGGGCAATTTTTATGAATACCACAAAAAAAGTTTTTTTAACACAATTATCACAGATTTTGAAAAGTTTTACAAATACCATTAAAAAGTTTTTTTTCCGTAAATATCACAAACCTTAAATTTTCAAAATTATACCCAGAACCTCCAAAAAACTATACCGTACCCTTCTAAACTATACCTAAACACTATATAACAAACTCAAATGAAAAAATTTAAAATCTAAAAGTGTTAAAATTCGTTTTTTGAATTTATGGGATTTTTGTAAAGAACTACTTTTTGATGAAATTTTTGTTATAAAAAACATTTTAATGATATTTTTGTTATAAAAAACTTTTAATGGTATTTTTAAAACAAAAACTTATTTTGATGGTATTTTAAGAAATTTCTCTATAAATAAAATGTGTGTTTGTGACGGTTTGTTGTTAGCTCCAGAAAAGCAGTATTCTGCTTTTGATATAGACCGCTTTGTCCGCTACGACTAGGGATGTTGTCGTGGGTTTTTTTACCCAGCCTGGCCTGTACCCAAAACTACCCAGCTTGTGAAGAGCATGTGAGCAGAAACCCGTATGGGTTTCAGGTATTTCGCGTCAACCCGCGAATAACTCGTATGATATGTGTCAACCCGCGCACTCGTATTTGTTCACTTGAGTTTTTAATCTCTCTTATTTTATGTATTTAATTTATATTATTCATAATATATTTTCATTTAATTATTTATATACACATAAAATATGTTATCTACATTATTAATTGTTAAGAACAATTTTTGAAGAACACTTAAATTTTTCTTTTAATTATATGTAATGCCATTGTATAAATTTTAATATAAGATAATTTTAACATGCATCAATAAAAAATAATATCAAATTATATAAAATTACAATTGAAACCAATTGTTTATTCATAATTCAAAATTTAAAAAATAATTTTTTTAACAAAAAAGGGCTTAAATATTAATTTTTGAAAAATTGAATTCTTAGTATTTATTAAAATATTTAAAATTTTGAATTAAGAATTATTTTTCTTTAACATTCGGATGTTCCCTAATTTAACAACTTGAAGGTTTAAGGTGGAAAAATTTATGACTTGAGTGTTTTTTATGGAACCCGAAAAGTTCGTGGTTTTAGTTGGAAAAATGTTGCAAGTTGAGGGTTTTTTATGGTAATTTCCCTAAAAAATATAGCTACCTAAAAAAACTACAAAATTTTCTTAGTGCATATCAACAACTCAAAAACTCATATAATATTTTAACCAATAAAAGTGATTAATTATTTCTAGTAAATTAATCTATATATTTCTAATATTTTAATCAATAAAAGTGTTTTTCAAATAATTTTATATATTTAATTTAAAAGTTTATAATATATTTTTTGTTTTTATAGAATAAACATAAAATTTATTATGTTAACTTGGAACATTAGTTATAAATTGTAATTATTTTATGTGTGATAAGTAAAGAAGAAAAAAGCCCAGCAGGTACCCATTACCCACTAGAACAAACCTGTCCAAGACTATTCCTCCGCGGGTACCTGCCCATTAAAAACCTGCGACTTTTTTTACCCTACAGACAGGTCCCGGGCTTAAGAATTAAGGCAGGTCCCGGGTACCCATCAGGTTTTTACCCATCTTTAACATCCCTAGCTACGACCAATCAAACCCTAAGTTTAGAGGCCAAAAATAAACATTATATTGTGAGGTTTGGCTGGGACTAATCTCTACTATTAACTATCACATGATAATCATCATCATAATCACTCATTGTCATTTAGAGAACCAAATGGCAACAAATTACAATACATAGAACACAATCATAACATATATATGCTTTTTCTTATTGTCTCTCTCAAAGTATCCTACAAGCTTATATCAGCTCTCCATCAAATAATCTTCCGTGTCCAACGACCTCTTCTTCTTCTTCTCAATCTCGTGGCCGAAACATGACCAATCGAAAGGAGGAATCGCGTACGGTCCATCGAGTAAGCCTTGAGCTATATTTCTATAAGCAGCTTCAGTCAAATGAATGCCATCCCAATTCACATACTTTGAAGGATCATTACAATACCCTACTCCTTCGCTACCACATACTAAACCAAATGTGAAGTTGTATTGTCCTCCTAAACCGCAACAAACCGACAATGGTCTGTCCATTAGCCCTATAAACATTAACAAAAAAAAATCCGGTCAAATACATAGCCAATGAATTAGTCTGTCAAAAAAATTGCGAAAAAACGTATAGATACTCAAAAATGTCTTTACCGAATTTTGTTGGTTCTTGGACAAGACGCAAGGAAGCGTTGTAGTAGTCGGCGTATATGATATTAACGTGAGGAAAAAGCTTTCTAAGTCTATTGAGTTCTTTTTGAAGTAGTTCGTTGTGGTATATCGAAAACTCGTTTAACCATGTTAAACATCCGGTTAAAGGATCATACTCGTCTTTGTTTGATGTTTTGTATAATGTCAAATAGACGATCGAGCATCCGAGAGGGAAATCTCCGGGAACTAAGAATGTTCTTCCTCCCAAACCAACCAACTCCTAGATTTTCAATATTTATAATTAATATCAAAACAAAATGTGTCATGGACCTATACTAATCAAAGAAGATATTAAGAATGTTGATACCGTGATCGCAGAAGAAATAGTATTGATGACAAGAGGAACAAGCTCTTTAACTTCTTCAATGGGTTTGTAACCGAAAAAGTGGAAGTTATAGTCATTCCCACCAATCTCTCCCATGAGAATCAACGCATTTCCAATCATATCTTTACAATCTATAAGCAAACCCGCACAAAGTTAGCTCAATTTTCAACTGAAAATAACAATAATAAGATCTTTTATTACCAGAAGGCGAGCCACATAGGTTCGGTAAGCTTTCCTTGAAGCTTTTAAGCTGAATTCCTAAGCTTATGTTGGTTTGAGGACAATGAATCCCTCTCCTCTCAAGAAAGGAACATTCAAGTGCCGTTGCTCCTCCTACAGCGAAATTAACTCCTTTCTCAAAGTTTGTATTTTGAGATCCATAGTAAGGCGGGACAAGCGGAAAACCCAAGAATTCAGCTGAGAAACATGGCCATAGAATTGAACATTGACTTAAATTGTTGCTGTTATACCAAACTTTCTTGTTTATACATATATATATATGTTAGAATATTTATTTAGGTTTAATTCAAAACAAACTTGCTATTCAAGCAAGAGGAACCATAATAGTAAGTTACACAAAACAATAAAAAACAGGGGAAGAGTCTGTATCATGACCTTACAAAAATACATTTTCCGAATTTTATTTTGCACAAATACATTTAATTAAATTTCATTTACATAACTACACCTAAAAGATTAATATTGAAATCCAAATAAATCATAAACACTAAACCATTATCCCCAACAATATTGAACCCTAAACATTTAATGTTGAATCAAAATGAAAAATTTAAATCTGGGTATGTTTTAGAAAGTAATATAATCATATGATTTAAAAAAACTTATATATAGAAATTAAAATGAGTTTAGTTTTGCGGAGAGAAATTCACAAAACTAAATCATTTCATCCCTTCCTTTACAAAACTCTACATAATTCAATTTTTTCACATATTTACACATTTTCAAAATTTTAAAAGCTTCATTTACCTTTTAAAAAATTACCAAAATTAAAATATTTTCATCTGGATTTGCTAATTAGTGTTTATGATATAATATTAAGGGGTAAGATTGTGTGGGTGTGATTAATTTGGATTTAATTTTGAATGTTTAGGTGTAGTTTTGTGAAATAATTTTGAAATGTTGTAGTTTTGTGAAATGTAATTCAAATGATGTAGTTTTGTAATTATCCCTTTTGTAAACGGTGGGTTTTGTAAATTTCTCTAACCTTTTTTATTTCCTAATAGACAATTCTCATAAATATCATTAAATAAAGTTTTTTCCTACGAAATTATAAAAAAAAATTAGAAACAAGAACGGAGACAGTCTATAACAATTACCGATGAAATCGATGATGAGACGACCGTCGGAGTAACGGCCAGTTGGATAATGAAAATAGGTTTCACCGTACGGAGGAAAAGCTGATTCAGGGAGTTTGTTAGGCGTAGAGAGACCTATCAAGTTCCCTGTATCCGCAATCGAATCACCGAAGCTTATGATCGATTCGAATCTTCCACATTTCGTCGTATCGGAGCTCACGATAGTTATGATCAAAAGAGTTGATATAAAGAAACTCAATAGTACATGAGAATCTTGAGGAGTCGCCATGCATGCGAGAGAGAGAGTAGAGAGGTCTTGATTCTTGAGTGATATTTTTACCTTTCTTGATATTTTTACCTTTCTTGATATTTTTGTTGTTGTTGATTGTTTATTATTGTAATATATTTTTGATTTGTAAAAAAAAAGTTATATAGAATCAAATGTTTTCACACTTATTAGGTATACAACAACAAGAAAGTGAATGTGGGGCCAATGTAATTAATTTTGTGTGGACAACATAACTTTGTATTTATATGCATGTTTTAAACAGATAATTTGCAGGTTGTGTGAGCAAAAGATATAATATAGATAAAAAATGAGGCCAATGCAATTTTTACTTCGTGTTTTGCCGACACAACTTTGTATTTGAAACTATATATTTATTTTTACATCAACACACACCATACATTTTTGCTTTTTTTTATTTCAAAATATATGAATTATATATATTTCACAAGGTCATAACTCATAAGTTACTACCACTTACCACTCTCTCTCAAATGACAACACAATACAAATATACAATAACACAAGCACTTTTAAGTCTTAAGGACATATATATATGTTGCCTTCATCAAATACTTTTAAAAGTGTCCAACAACTTCTTGTTCTCAATCTCGGGGATGGGACAAGACCAATCGAAAGGAGGAATCGCGTAAGGTCCATTGAGTAAGCCTTCCGCTATGATTCTATTAGCAATTTCAGTCATATGAATACCATCCCAATTCACATACTTTGAAGGATCATTACAATGCCCAACTCCTTTAATCCCACATATTACACCAAATGTGAAGTTGTATTGTCCTCCTACACCGCAACAAACCGACAAAGGTTTGTTCATCAGCCCTATATGATCATTCGAAAAAATCCGGTTAATTACATGACAAATGACTTGGTTTGGTATTATATACAAATGAAGAAATGATCAAGAAAGTCTTTATACCGAATTTTGTTGGTTCTTGGATAAGAGGCAACAACGCGTTGTAGTAGTCCGCATATATGATGTTGACATGAGGATAAAGCTTTTTAAGTCTGTTGAGTTCTGTCTGAAGCCGTTCGTTGTGGTATATCGAAAACTCGTTTAACCATGTTATACATCCGGTTAAAGGATCGTAATCGTTTTTGTTTGATAATTTTTGATATAATGTCAAATAGATAGCCGAGCAACCGAGAGGGAAATCTCCGGGAACGAGGAATGTTCTTCCTCCCATACCGATCAACTCCTACATTTTATCAACAATTTTAGTTCCAAAACAAAATGTGACAATGCACACAAAACTAATCAAAAGAAGATCAAGAATTTGTTATTTACCGTTATCGCGGAAGAAATCGAATTGACCACAAAGGGAACAAGCTCTTTAACTTCTTTAACGGTTTTGAGTTTGAATAACGGGAAGTTATAGTCATTCCCACCAATCGCTCCCATGAGAAACAAAGTATTACCAATCATATTTTTACAATCTAAAAAGTAAAAATCAAAACCATTACAAAAGTTAACTCCAATTTTAACTTCAAGCCGAACAAGATCTCACGAAAACAACATTTTTCTATGGGGCGAATCCGTTGGAAATCAATCCGAAACCAAAAATTCTCGTAAATTCGTCAAAAAACCCGTAAATTTGCATGTGTTTTCTTGTAGTGACTTTGGTATATTCACTATTACCTGAAAGTGAACCACATAAGTTTGGTAAGCTCTCTTTGAAGGTTTTTATTTGAACTCCTAAACTTATGTTTGTAACAGAACAATCAATCCCTCTCTTGTCGAGAAAAGAACATTCGAGTGCCGTTGCTCCTCCTACCGCGTAATTAACGCCTTTCTCAAAGTTCCTACTTTGAGATCCATAGAAAGGTGGCACATATGGTAAACCCAAAAACTCAGCTGAGAAACATAACCAAAGAAAAGAGCATGCATGAGACCAAATGTAGCTTACATGATTTTTGCTTTTATTCAATCAAACTTGCTATACAAATAAAAACCATATAACGAAGTGAAAAAGTTACGGGTCGACAAATCTCATAATATTCTATACTGGTTCGTGATCTACCTTTGATAATATTTTTTTAAAAACATGCATGGCGTAAATCATCACTACCGACAGAAAATCGAACTAGAAGCAAAAATAATTTCAAGCAATAATCACTAGCCCAATACACAATATTGTTGATAATGGATAAAGAGTTTTTGTTCATATCTTTTTATTTTTGTGAATATATAAGAAAATGTTATATAGGGTAATGTTGATTTTAAGTAGTAAAAAATAGCTTTATTGAAGATATATATACGCGTAACGTTACCGATGAAATCGAGGATGATACGACCGTCGGAGCAACGGCCAGTTGGGTAATGAAAGTAGTTATAACCGTACGGAGGAAAAGCTGATTCAGGGAGTTTGTTAGGCATAGAGAGGAATATCAAGTTTCCTGTATCCGCAAATGAATCACCGAAACTTATTATCGATTCGTATTTTCGACATTTCGTATCGGCAGTGATCATCAAAAGAGTTGATACAAACAAACTCAAGAGTACATGAGACGCCATGCATACGAGCGAGCGAGCGAGAGAGAAGTCTTAATTACACTCTTTACTTATTTTGCTTATTTGTTATTATTATTATTTTTTTTGGTGAATGTAAAATATATATTTGATTTGTAAAGTTTATTAGAATGCAAATGTTACCACACTTGGAAAAAAGTGAATGACAAGTGGCGTGGGGGATGGGTATGTGGCACTGTCATGAGACTTTGTTGTTGTTGTTGCTATCACAACGATGAAAAGTCAAAGTCAACGGACCGTATTTAACCGGTTTTTTCAAAAACCGGTACATACGTAAATGATGTTGACTTGAGGGTTTGAAAGTCTTTTGAGTTCTGTCTTAAGATATTAATCTTAATATCTTTTTATTCATTTTTAATTTAATCACACTTCTAATTCAAACGAAACTTGATCACGTGTTATCGGTGCTGATGCGGTATTAATTTTATAATTAATTATAACAGAATTTTAATAAGTTGAAATTGAACATGCATAATCTAATGCAAACTTTGTCAAGTATACATTATTTTTACATGATGTCTTTTTGTGTATCTTGATATTACTAAATACTAAATCTTTTTTTATTGCACGGTTACAATAGTGTAGAAATGAAGTAATGTCAAAATCATTTGCATAGTCCATTACAAAAATTGGATATTCGATGCTAAATGTGGATCCAATATTCCAATTCATATGAAGAGGTTGTTGCTTATACATACATCACAAGAGTGAAAAAATAAAAAAACAAGTATAAAATGATTATGGAGATGTTTGACCAAATAATAGTGTGTCCATAAATCAATGATCCCTCTCTCATTCTAATAATTAATTTATGGGACCACATTTTCAACTAATTATCATACTAACCATATTTCAGTTAATTTTTCAATACATGCGTACAAAACTATACCACATAAAGATAATGAGTTTGGTATGAAATGAGAAACCACATACTAACTTAGACCGAAACTGTTGTAGGTGAGAAAGTATAGTGTCATGAAATCATGACTGTTTGGTAGTTGCTTTTATATTCGTGATGTGTCCTAAAAAGGCATTAATATTGCCATTTTTAATTCATTTATAAACTGACCCCAAAAGTTTACAAACCACAAATTCAAAACGAATAAATATTATGGCGACACTTGAAATTACTGAAATAGCCCTGGTTCAGCCTTCTCACCAACCTACCTTCAACGACCAAACACTCTCCCTCTCTCATCTCGACAACGATAACAACCTCCACGTTAGCTTCCGTTACCTCCGCGTCTACTCCTCCTCTTCTTCCTCCGCCGTCGCCGGGAAATCTCCATCTTTCGTCGTCGCCTCCTCGCTAGCCACCGCCCTAGTCCATTATTACCCCCTGGCGGGATCTCTCCGTCGCTCTGAGTCTGATAACCGCTTCGAACTACATTGTGGCGCCGGTCAAAGCGTTCCTCTTGTCAACGCTACCGTGAACTGCACGTTAGAATCGGTCGGGTACTTGGATGGACCGGATCCCGGTTTCGTCGAAGGGCTGGTACCGGATCCGACCCGGGAGGAAGGGATGCTCGATCCCTGTATCCTCCAGGTCACGACGTTTCAATGCGGTGGTTGGGTTCTAGGAGCGGCGATTCACCACGCGATCTGCGACGGGTTAGGGTCGAGTCTGTTCTTCAACTCCATGGCGGAGTTAGCTCGCGGAGCAGCTCGGATCTCGATCGAACCGGTATGGGACAGGGAAGCTCTGCTCGGTCCAAGAGATAAGCCTTGGGTTGGAGCTCCGGTTCGTGACTTCTTGACCCTGAACAAGGACTTTGATCCGTACGGACAACCCATCGGAGCCGTGAAAAGAGACTGCTTCCTTGTGACCGATGAGTCTTTGGACCGGTTCAAGGCGTTGTTACTCGAGAAATCTGGTTCGAACTTCACCACATTCGAAGCTCTTGGTGCTTACATTTGGCGTGCAAAGTAAGTAAACCAACTTCTTTCCAATCTGTTTTGTTTCTTGAATAGTTTGATCTGAAACAAGAAAAGTTTCAAAATTTTCCAGGGTAAGAGCTGCGAAGATAGGTGAAGAGGAGAATGTGAAATACGTGTATTCGATAAATATAAGGAGACTGATGAATCCACCTTTGCCTAAAGGCTACTGGGGAAACGGGTGTGTGCCGATGTATGCTCAGCTCAAAGCTGGAGAGCTCATGGAGCAACCGATTTGGAAAACCGCAGAGCTCATAAAACAGAGCAAATCCAACGCGAGCGATGAATACGTACGCTCCTTTATTGACTTCCAAGAGCTGCATCACAAAGATGGAATCAATGCCGGTACAGGTAAAGACAAATCTCATTGGGTTTTTTTTCGAAAATCAAAACAAAGTTTGATGCTTTTTCGGGGTTTCAATATAAACATAGGAGTTACCGGATTCACGGACTGGCGATACTTAGGACATTCAACGGTTGATTTCGGATGGGGAGGACCCGTGACGGTTTTGCCACTATCAAACAAGTTGCTTGGAAGCATGGAACCGTGTTTTTTCTTGCCGTATGCTGCAGCTGGAAGCAAGAAGGATAGTGGGTTCAAGGTTTTAGTGAATCTACGCGAATCTGCAATGCCTGAGTTCAAGGAAGCCATGGATAAGTTCCACAAGGGTGAATCTCTGCTCTCTTGATCAACAAAAATGTCACCTTCGGAAACACACAATAATCAACCATATTGTATAAACTTTTTGGTTTCATCACAGCACAAACATTTTCTATTATTGTATGTCTCATAATATCATTCCAAGTACCTTCATTGACCTTTCTCGGCACTGATCCAACTACGACCGATATTTTTAGGTATCTTTCTAGCTTTCATTACCTCACGTACCTCGCTCACGTTGTCCCATTTATCAGCAGAAGCTAACGCATTCGATATAGCTATATAAGCTCCCGGTCTTCTATAAGCATTCAGTTTAAATAGCTCATTCGCGGCTACACCTGCCAAGTCCACGTTACCGTGCATCTTACAAGAACTAAGAAGAGCAGTCCAAACATCTGAGTTAGGCCTTTCCGGCATCGCCATAACAAACTCTAAAGCTTTGCTCAATTCTCCAGCGCGTCCCATGAGATCAACCATGCAAGCATAGTGTTCCATCTTTGGCCTCATTGAGTAATCTCTCTGCATGCTCTCAAAGATCTCGTAACCTTTATCAACTAAACCAGAATGCGAACATGCAGAGAGAGCTCCGAGAAAGGTTACGTAGTTAGGTTGGATATTGAACTCTTTCATCTTAGCGAAGAGCTCGAGTGCTTGCTCAGGGTTACTGTTTTTTCCATACCCGTCAATCATCGAAGTCCAAGAAAACACGTTTCTCTCTTGCATTTGATCAAAGACCCTTCTTGCATCATCGATTCCTCCGCATTTTGCGTACATGTCTATCAAAGAGCTCCCCATTTTAATATGCGTATAGACCGAAGTCTTCATAACCTGACCATGCACTTGCTGACCAACTTCATGTCCTGTCAAAACCGAACACGCACCAATCACGCTAGCAAAAGACGATATATTCGGATGGAAACCGTCTCTTTGCATCAAAATAAACATTTCAACCGCTCTCTTAGCGGTTTTATCCGATCTGCTTAACCCTTCAACCATAGCATTGTAAACAACGATATCCTTCACATTGGTCGCGTTAAAAACCGCTTCTGCTTCCTCCACAAACCCTTGATTCATATAGCCTGAGATCATCGATGTCGAACACACAAGATTCTCATCTCTCATGGTTTCAAACACAGTCCTTGCACACATCAGCTTCCCACTCTTCACATAAGCATCCACAAGTGCAGTGACTAACACATCATCTAGCTCAACGCCGCATTTAACAATCCGGGCATGTACCGACCTGCATAAGCTACTACGCGGCAGCATCATAGCCGAGCCAAAGCTACAAGATGCCTTTAAAACCATGGAAAGAGTGTACCCATCTGCTCTTTCACCTGTGTAAGCCATTCTTTGAACTAAGAGAAGAGATTCATTTACAAATCCTTGTCTTAAATACCCACTAATCATGTAGTTGTAAGCAGACAATGTTGGTTTAGGTATTTCGTCGAACACTTGGCGTGCATAACTCAAGCAGCCACATTTTAAATGGAGAATCAGTAGTTTGATGGAAATCTTCAGATCTGGTCTGAACCCAGTTTTGATGATGTCTGCATGAATCTTCTTCCCGGGTTTTGGTGACGGAGAGTTGATGTGTTCTTGAAGAGCTTCCGCGATGCTTAACGAAGGTGATGGAGAAGAAACGTCTTGTCTCGACGAGAATGTTGTGTGGTGATTCGACGAAGAAAGTCTCTGTGAGACAGACGATGCGATTCTAGAGATTCTCATGGCTACGTTAACTATTCGTGAACTGTGATAAAGATCGATACTCGTATGGTAATTACAGTGGTTTTGTTTCCAGCTTCCCATAGTGACGACGACGAACAAGCACGATAGACCAAAACAAAACAGCGCCGTTTTAAAGTAATTGTTACAAACACGAGAAACCGCAACTACACGCAAAAGCAGCGTTTTAAACTTGTAACATTAATAAATAAGTTTTAAACTTGTCAACAATAATCCAATATACAGAGAGAATGTAGTGAAATTTCAGAAAGAGAAGATTAGAGAAAGAGCTTGCAGAAACTCTGCTTAAATCCTCTGAGCAAGTTAAAGTGTTCCATGTCAAGGTTTAAGATAAAGGCAACGGTTTGTTGAAATGATAGGTTGCTAATAAGTACTTTAAGCTGTGATAATCATTTTCAACACAGAAAATCAACCAAAGTTTCGATCGATTAAAATTAGATGCAGAAAGTACCTTTGCTTCGCTTTCACAGCCGGTGACTTGCGTTATTCTGCACGGCATAAACTTTGTTTATATGCTGCCAGGTTCTCCCAAAACGCAAACTGCGGGAAATGTATCAGTTGATTCTCAGAAACACACAAAACAAAGATCATGTCGACAAGTTTCACGAATAGCATTGACCGAATTACATCGATAATCAACGGCAACCTTCGATGTCATAGGGCACAATGGCTAAGGCTTTGCTTAATGAAAGCAGGCGCCTCTGTTCACCATTCCAACACTTAAAATGCAACAAATATAAACATTATCTTCTGCTTTGTAGTCATTACTCAAAGAAGTGGATCAAATACTTCTCACTTTTCACCTAAAGATTATACGCTGAGCAAAAACTTTCCCACAATTCCTAACCAGATTCAGGAAATCAAAATAACTGAGTATAAGCTTACCCTAACCGGAAGTTGCCAGCTATATTGAAGAACAAACATTCGAGAGGAAAAGTTAGGCGTGTAAATTTCCTGTAAAAAAAAGAGTGAACCGTGTATCATCTTTCCCAGAAAGGATTAAACGACAATGAGAAACTTGAATAGAACTAAATAATCAACAGGGCATTTGGTCTAGTGGTATGATTCTCGCTTTGGGTGCGAGAGGTCCCGAGTTCGATTCTCGGAATGCCCCCATTGACTTTTTTATGTATGACATCTGAGTGTTTTTCCATATAATTTGTTCCTGATTTTCAACTATGACATTTAACAATATCAACAGTGCGCAACCGTGTATCTTACCTAATCTTTCAGCGATATTAACTGATAGACTACTAAGCCACTGACAGATCAGGTTCTAAAATGTATGATAATATTTGGATTATCTAACAAGTAAACAACTCCTAAGCAGATTCATTAATCAAATAAATGAGCATAAACTCACAAACCTTGTGTTGCCACTCATGCCAGCTATATCAAACTTTCTACTAACATGAGATTCATGACAAACCCTTTCAACTATTTCTCTTAAACATTGGTAAGACCCATAGAGAGAACATATAAACATAGTAATCTATTTTAAACTCTTGAAGTAAATCCCTCCAAAGAGCAATTATATATGAAGTATAAAAAGATACCATGGACAGGAGAAGAGGGTTTGGATCTCTGAACACTAAAAGCAGAAAGATTGCAATTAGCTCTTCTCCCAAACTGTTTGAAGTAATGTTGGAGATTCCCTGCGTCAGAGTGGAGTTGGTCATATGAAATTACATACTTCAAAATATTCAAAGCTATAAATCAATAGCATATGTAACTGTGCAAGATTCACAGAATCAGATTCCATCGATGCAATTTTCCTCTGCTTACACGAGACTGACCTAGCACGTGCAATCAAAAACAAAGAGAACACCAAGGTCTATGAGCAGCCTAGCAGCTCGGTGAAGAGGTCGATGGTGTCTTCTGAGACTTGTGCAATCAAAAATAAAGGCAAAGGAAAACTTGAAGATGTTGATGGTGCCTTAGGAAAAGAGAATACCAAGGTTTATGAGCAGCCTAGCAGCTCGGTGAAGAGGTCGATGGTGTCTTCTGAGACTTGTTCAACATCTTATGGTTCAGCCAATTCTCAGTTCGAGTTTGAAGTTTAAGTAAGAAGGGTACACTACGCAAGAAGAAACTGTACATATAAAAAAATGGGAGAGACTTAAAGATGAAGATAGAAACTAATCATGATACTTGTTCTCGGTAAGGTTCCAAATTACAAAAAAAACAATTTTAGCAATGTTGATGTGTTTTCAATAATAGGGTGTTAGTACTCTGTTATCTGCTCCAAGTGTTATGTCGTTTAGCTTCATTTTGCTACTTACTTAGTAGACATAAAGGTAACCAGTTATACCACTTTCAGGTTCCCTTTTGGTTGGTTTCATTGGAAACATGAATGCACAAAAGGTCCTCTTTTATCTCCATTTCCTACAAATAATATAATGCGAAGAAGACAGAAAACACTTATTACTTGAACACAAATCTTGAGACACAATATCACTTCATCAAGAAACCATCTAAATGATAGCAAAATAGAAATGACTCACATTGTGCAGAGGTGTTCACGAGTCTCTGTCTAGAAGAAGAAGACAAAGACTGGTAAGGAGAAACCAAAGACGGCGAAAACCAAACCGAATTTAACCTCAGCGGAGCAAAGAAAGCAAATATAGCACTCTCCCACCTCTCACTAACCTCATCTTTCACAAGATTGAAAACCTTCTGTTACATCCGAGAGGCAGAGACGTCCCTCGTGACACCACATGTAAATGGAACCCCTACACGCAATAATATCCTCAGGTTGCGAAACAGTACGAAACTTCTCAGTGTGAAGATCCATGGCTAGTATCTCTGTATGGTTACGTGCCAACAACCAAAAGAGCGATCCGTTTACAAAGACAGCATCGTTACTTATAGGGCTAATGCATGAAAGTGGTATTGGTCCAGCAGTTTTGTATCTTCTCCTCCACCTGCCTCCATTGCAAAGATCGAATACTACTATCTGATCAATTATTGTATCATTACCGGAACTATACAAAGCCGCCACTTTGTATTTCCCTGTCACAACATCTTTCCCGAACCCTACTGAAAGTACGGTACTTTCGAGTGCAAGTTTTGTACCAAGAGGAGGTGTAAGAGTCCTGGTCACGCGTGTCACGGGATTGAATACATAAACGAAAACCAAATCGTAGACGCATACCAAACCATTACAAGATCCCGGAACTCGAATAACAGATTCTGATGCTTCATTGTTTGGCCCCAATCTACTTAGGTTGTAATACTTGACACATAAGCTCTTGTTGGTCTTCGTGATTTTTATCTCTTCTTGTTTTCTCATGGAGACGGACATGTTTCTCTGCTAGATACCAGACGGACATGTTTCTCTTCTAGATACCAAGATTCGATGATTTCCATTTCTCTTTGGACTCTTTGGATACTGATTTCAATCTTACCAGATATTTCACCGGAAGACGATGAAGAATATCTTCTATTATATCATCCGGTACTATGCTCCAATTAGGGTTTTCTATGTTCTTTTCTTGTTTCTTAAGTAACTTTTCTTGTGGGTTATCATGAGATGTTGGCTCTGTTCTTGTTTCTCTGCTCTTTTCTCGTTTCTTACATATCTCTTTTGGTTGCAAATCAATAGAAAGGTTGAATTCAGTACACCTAGGGATTCTTTGGTTTCTTCCTTGTGTCTTACGGAATCTTATTACTCTGTTAAAAATTGCTAAACAATGGTGAAAAACATGTCTCTTGGTATGTTGGAGCTTGGTCTGTGACTTCTTTCTCTTCAAATCCACCAATTTCACCATCGAAAAAACCATGTTCGGGCAATATAAAACAATTCTTTTTGTAGTGTAAAAGTTTTAAGAAAAGAAGGAAGAAGAGCAAAAAAATGTGTAAGTTGATAATAATAACTCGAAAAGAAGACTATAAAAAGAGAGACATAGATGGGTTAGTATTTTGACCGAAAAACAAGTTATATTCTCTTATAAGGAAATGTTTCTCTATTGGGATATTTATTATGTCCATCGTTGAATGTACGATTTCCATAATCTATCAATGTGCCTTTTCTGCATGATTTCATTGATATTTTTATTTCCAAATTATGTCATGAATCTCAAATTTTTGGTAAGTAGATAATCTAAATTCCAACAAGAAATTTCTTAGATAATCATATATTTAGTTTAGTCCTATGATCCAAGTGAACGCGTTTAATTATAACTCACCAGATCGTGACACGTGTCACAATTAAAAAAAAAATGTTAATAATATTAATAATTTTAGGAAAAATGTTAATAATTTTAAAAGAAGAAAAAAGACAACGTTTAGGAAAAAAGTCAAAACAAAAAATAAGAAAAAGAGAAAGGAAAAAGGAAAAATAAAAATGTTAAAAAAAGGAAAAAAAAAAGTAATCAAACGAAAAGTCACATAATTATTATATAATCTTATTATATAAAACTGATCGCGTTTAAGCTGAGTTTGACAAACATAATTATAACTCACGAGATCCGAACATTTGTAACGGTTAGTTCAGATCGTGACATGTATATTAAAATTAATACGTAAACATTTTATAAAATGGAAACTTAACAATATTGAGAAAAAAACAAAAATAAGGAAAATAATCAAAAATAAAAAAATTAACATTAATTATCAAATAATTAGAAATAAAATAAATTAATCTGAAATATAGAAAAATAAAATAATCAGAAATAAGAAAAATAACATAGAAAAAGAATATTTTAAGAAATAACCAATAAAAAATTATAAGTAAGAAAAAATAAAAACGTAAAATTACTTGAAAAAATAAAGAAAATCATTTATGATAACTTATTTGTTATCTTCATGGATCCACTATATAATTATTAATTTAAAACAAATGTTTTTACATGTAAATAACAAAAGCAATGTAATAAAACAAAAAAATGTGTTATTTTATTTCTTAATAGATGAAAAAAGTAAAAATCACTTATTTACTATTACCATATATTGTTGTGTGTCTTTTATATTTATTTGTTAATAAAATAACGGGTATAATATTAGTATCTAACTATAACTATACAAATTTACTAACAATATTAATATATAATTATAAAATGTTTTTATGTAATTTTTCCGCGTATTACGCAAGATTTCATCTAGTAACATTATAAACTCCTCCTCGGGTCCTTCAACTTTCTTAGGCTAATAAGTTTTAAAAAAAACTCAACATGATACCATGAAAAGCAGTAGATTTTTTGACCAACAACAAAACATAACATGTATTCAAGTTTGGACATGATTACAAAAACATGGCACTTTCTTTTGACAATATCTCAAAAAAAATATGGATGCAAGAGGTCTAGGGTTCTGTTCTAAGAATGCCCATTCACCGGATATTTTAAGCATAGGCTCTAGTAGCAGAAATAGCCATAGTCTACATATAATTTATTCAATTTTTAACTCAGGAGATGGAATCAATCAACTACTAAGACCATGATTATTGGAGGCTTTTAATGGTCTCTTACTCTGTGGGACCCACCAAAATCACAAGATTTGGTCTCTTTCAACTCTCATTTTGGATCCAGTCTCTTACACTGTTCATGGGGCACCCTGACACGTGGCGCCCCATGATTGATGGGTTTTCTATTTTATTTTTTTATTTTTATTTTTAAAATAAAAAAAGTTAAAAAATAAAATAAAATTTTTAGAAATCCGTGCTAGGAGAGTTCTCCAATAATCATGCTCTAAGAATCTTAGCAAAAGAGGAACTGTAAAGACGAACTGTGACAGCAACAATGTAAAGGAAAGAGACGGTATTTACCCATTTGCCACTGTATCGCGCTTTAGCTGTAAGATTCTCCAAACTCTCAGATTAAGAAAAGGCCTAAGAAAGAAGATAAGCCCCAAATATCAGGTGGATTGTTTCACATATAGCTGCAAAAGCAAAGAGGACTGGTTTAGGAATTTCGTCGAACAGTTGGTAGGCATACCTCATTAAGCACCATATCAACCGAATAACGACTGATCCGGTGAACATCTGTTCGGAGTCTTCCACAGGACCACCGCGAAACATCATACCACCGTCGGCGAATTGAGCCGTAACGCAATAACGACGACGAGCGAGACGGAAGAGAGATTTAAAACGCTCTGCTTCCAAATATTCGTACTTTATGTATGTAAAGCCTTTTAAAAAAAACGAATTTATCTTCCTATTGCTAAAATTGCTAAATTCGGTTGAACCGAACCAGATTTAACCAAAAAACGCATAAAAATCTGATCCAATACCAGAAAATTCGGTTTATATATTGTTAACCGAAAATTCAATTTTTCTTCTATGATCCATGATTATGATTATTATTCAATCATATCCTTCATGTCTATGTTTCAAAGGAAACATACATTTGGATTTGAATATTTTTAGGTAAACAACTAAATACAATGTAGACATGGTTAAGGTGTTTGGTGGTCAAATAATAAAAAAAAGTTGGTATGGTGGGTTAGAAGAGTTTTGCATAACCAACTAAATCTAAAAGTGTTCATGGTTTAAGCCAAACTAAACCACATAGATATAGAGAGACCACATACATACATAACTGCAACCACCACTGCTCCACAAAGAGAAGTTCACCAAACTCTACCTTACCCTTTTAGGATTTGGCACACCTTGAATCTTGAGTTTAAGTAACCTATATATACATATGCATTGGATGGACTCTTTTGAAATCATAGCCAAACATGTCTTGTAAAGGAGAAGTTGTGTTGGGTATAGAGGAAGGATTGTTTCTCTTACCATCAAACCTCTTCAATGAAGTTTTTCTTCCACTTCCTCAGGTTTAGGTTTTTATCACTGTTATAACATCATGACTTATTATTACTGATGTTAAGGGTGTCTAATGAATCAATCTTTTATTACATAATTTTGCAGAGATATAGAGGTGGCACCTATGATTGGAAGCCAAGGATGTGGTACGCGTTGAACCACAATGGTTTCATGGAGAAGCCAAGTTATGATGCTGGTGCAGAGCGAATTAAGCCGCGTGGCACTGGAGTGTTTCTTCCTGCGAGACCGGTGAATAGCTCAGAAGAGAAGAGACCTAAGAAGAAGCCATTCCCATTTAACTCCTCTCGTTCCAAACAAGTCTTTCTTCCTAAAGAATGGGCATATTAGCTAGTAGTTACCATTTATATACCTTGTGGTATAACTTATATACTATTAGTCTATCACAGAGACTATACAAAAAATAAGTTCAAATATACATCTCTAAAAGTTGGGATCTATAGATAAGTACCGAGTATGGTTTGATGGATAAGTCATACCAATTGAACAATACAAGCCTAGCTACAATTCTAAAACAATGAATATATGTAACCTACCCAAACGCTACCTACAAGTCTGACACTCTACGCACTGTGGAAGCACTGGATAAAAAGCATCCCAAAGTAAAGAAAAAAGAGCTAACTAAAAGAATCGTTGTTGAAGATAGATTTACCAGAAAAGACTGTGCGTAGACCATTCCACAGTTTGCACAACCGCTGCAATATTCTCAGCCATGCACTTAACCGCGCAATCCCGTTCGTTTCGCTATAGTCTCTACTCCTAGAATCATTAGGAAGTTTCTCCAGTTCACGTTAACTGAAAAGTATCATGACGTTTAGACCGCCTGCCTCAGCTCAACAAAGCGAACTGGTCCTAGACACCAAAGTTTGGCTTTCACACCCAATGGTTTTTATCTATTCAACCAGAAAACACGTCCCCTGTAAATATTTAACCATATAACATGAGACAGTAATTCAGAATACTAGCTTTGTGCCACTAGATTATCCAAAATCAAATCAAACAGCTACTGGACAAGCATCACATACTAGTTTAAATGATAAACAAAAAGTCATGCGGCAATTTGAGAATGAAGAGCATGCAGGGCAGGAAACTGAAACATTTTAAACTATTTGCAAAAGCACAAGCATAACCGCAGGAAGATAGTTTCAAATAAAAGGCAATAACATAAGCAGCTCTCATTTCAGATTTGCTTGACAAACTTCAGAAAAAAGTGGATTGAGAAAACAAAATTTTAAATTTCCAGACTCATCAAGAGTGAACCCCTATTGTAGAAAACATCTTGGGTGTAAATTTCCAATGAAAACCAGTGAGGAGGTCCGAGTTTTAGACTTTTCTTAGCAAACACCAAACAAAATGACTGGAATGAATTACATTAACAACAGGGCATTTGGTCTAGTGGTATGATTCTCGCTTTGGGTGCGAGAGGTCCCGAGTTCGATTCTCGGAATGCCCCCATTGACTTTTTTAAGTAGATGATCTAAACTGAAACAGACTAATCTAAGCAAGTCAGATATTTATTTAGTCCCAATTCTATCATAGATCATGTTCCCAGTGAGGACCATATATTACCTTAACATTTCAGAAACAGAGAATTAAGAACAGAAAACACTTAAATGATTTGTAATTGACTGCTTACTGCAAAGGAAGAGAAGAAGAACATACCGTCATTTCATGTCCAACCAACAAATCATTTTAACCAGTAATCTTCATATAAGGAGGATCAGCATGTATTGCAAGCAGCCGGATTCACTAAGAATGAGCTGCAGTAGAAGCAAAATAAAAGCAAATGGAAGTAACAGTTATTTTTACAGAAAGCAAAGGACAAAAATAACATTAACAGAACAACATAAGAAACAGGGCATTTGGTCTAGTGGTATGATTCTCGCTTTGGGTGCGAGAGGTCCCGAGTTCGATTCTCGGAATGCCCCCATTGACTTTTTCTATGTAGATGGTCAAAACTCCTAGCTGACAATTTTTCCATATATGTTTGCTTATGACTAGTTTTTTCAAGACAGCATTCAGCAAATTCAACCTTAGAATCCATCAAAACTTATAAACATAGGACTTATATCCATTAAATAGAGGACACTTACAATTGCTATACACTGTTGGATTCTCCATGAATGAGCAGCATGAATAGGAAAAGGATTGCGTTCCTGCATTTAAATCGAGTCGTCAGAGGAAATTCCTGCCTAGTGCCTATAGAACAAGTCTGCATTGGGGTTATATAAATCGAAGACATTTACAAACAAATAGCAAACACCAATCTCTTCCTCTGCCTCTCTAGTCGCAGTCATACCATCTTCTTCATCATCATCCTCCACTTTACCACCTGGCAATGAAACTTCTCCTGCAATAACCACAACAAAAAACACCCTCTAAACACTATCCTGAGCAGTAAACTTACATCAGACCCTCAAAAACTAGACCAAACACACACTGTTTCTCAAATCACAATGCATCAAATCTATAAGAATCTACATAAAAGCAGAGAAGCCAAATAATTTCTAAATTCAGAGACGGAGAAGCAAGCACAAACCAGAGTGAGAGTAGGCAATCTAGAAGATCTCTTAGTGAGAATAACGCGCAAATCCCTTTTGTCTCCTTCGAAGATACATATCAAAACAGACGCTCTCTTAGGTCTAAACCCCTCATGGTCTTTCGTAATCGGAGCTATAGATTCCTCAAATCCAACCTGAGAAACCACTTTCCCGGCGGAATCCTGACCTGCCTCCATCTCCTCCGCTCCGTCGTCTAACGATGAAGATGGCGGCGGTTTGTAGAGGCGTAGCTGCTGTGCCAAGGCGGCGAGACGAGAAGACACGCCGTAATAAGAGGAAGTCGCCGTCGTCGCGGGCTCCATGGATTAAATCGCAGAGTAAAGTTGTGTTGTGCGATTGTGGCCACCTCCTCGTGAAAGTCACGTGCTTTTCGCCTTTTTGGCACGTGAGACTTTTGCGTCACGTGTTATAATCAAATTTTTTAAAGTGTATCATCGGTTTATAATATTTAATCAAATTTGTGATTATTATCAACGTATCTACAGTAAATGCAGTTTATTTTGTTATATATTTTTATCTATTTTTAAAAAGATATTTTTCTTGTATGCTTGTTCTTAGTTGGTAGATAGATATATAGTAAACAAAAATTTACATATTGTACTTAGGTGGCTATTAGATATTACATTGATGTGTGATCTTTAAATTAAGCTTCCCGTACGATAATATTTATTTCGTATTTTTAGAAAAGGAACTAATTATTAATTATTTATATTCTATATTATAATATATACTAATCAACTATCTGGAAGATTTGTTTCATTATTTTCCCTTCATTTTTTTATCATATCAAAACTTTTCTAGTATATATGGTCGACTTCCCATATTTGTTTTTTTTTTTTGTATAAATTCAACATATGTTCGATGCATTCTATGTAAAAACCTTTTAAAATAGAAATTACATAGATATGCTTTTTAGTCATTTGACGTAATCTTCTGTTCTTCATAATATATTTTGTACCAATTATGGTGATTAAAAAATTGACTTGTACCAATCTTCTTAATCACAAATCTTAACTATTAGTATGGTACATGTACATATAAAAAAAATATTGAAGTAGAAATAGTTTTGTGAAGCACTATTTTGTGAATTTCTGATAAAGTTACGAAGATAATTTAAAATTTTAGATGATTTATAGGCTTATCAACCAATATTGAAATTATTTCTTGAAATGAAACAACAATTATTCAAAATACATATTACATTTTCTCCAATGAAAACAAAGCATTGAAGAAAGCATACAAACAAATAGAGAAAATCATGGAAATAAATATGGATTCATGCTCTTTCTCTCTCTCTCTCCAAAACAAAAACGAATTATAGAGAGAGAGAAAGAGATCAAAGAAAGCTAAAAACATGGAGAGTTTGAAAATAAACTTAAATCCTCAGAACTTTTCTCACTGCTAAAGAAGAGCCGATTTCTTCTCAGATTTACTTTCCCATCAATCTCTCCTATTTTTAATGACTTTTATTTCTTTCTCATTTTACCACCAAAATAAAATAAAAAAAATATCATATTTTTCACTTCTTATATAAACCATTCACAACGAATAACCTAAGAGACACCACTACACCATACTAAAACAAACACAAAAACAAAAACACAACAAAATGTGTAGTAAGACAAGAAGTGGTAACCATCATGGAGATAATAATAATGATGATGATTACATTAGTTTATGTCCCAAGAAACATAAACATAACAACAACAACAATAATAATGTAAGTAGTAGAAGAGTACCAAGAAGAGGTCCTGGTGTTGCTGAATTAGAGAAGATTCGTCTCGAAGAACAACAACAACATCACAACTCTTCTTCTGCATCATCTCTTTCTTCTCCTCCGGTTCAAGAAAAATCACCGACCAATTATGTCGAAAGAACCGGTCCGGTTTACCCGTTTTCGCCTTTTTTCTTAACCGGATCTTTCCCTGATGATTTGATTCCTCCTGTACCGGTTTTTCACAGGAATCATGATTCTTCTCTTCACTATCTCCCTCCGGTAAAAATAATAATAATAATAATAATAATAGTCAAAAACATTAAATTTATTTACATTTATTAAAATATTAATTTTGTGATTTTTTTTGTTTATTTTACAGATGAATTTACCAAATCGTGGATCTGATGGATTTTATCAGTTTATAGAGTCCCCTTCAAACCAAAAATCTTGCATTGATAATGTTACTCAATTTCTAGACGATGAAAAGGTAATTAAAAAAAGTTTAAATAAAATCATTTAAAAAAAAAAGACAAAATGAGAGTAATTAATTTTTTTTAGTTTAATTCTTTGATCAGATTTTGACTAGGAAAAGGCCATGGAATGTTATGTCAGAGACTACAAAATGTAATGTTGGACCTACCATTGGCATATCAAGGTATGTTTTTAAAGGCTTAATCACTTTCTTGAATAGTACATATTTTACATACTTTGAAATTTCAAGTTTCTCTATATGATTTGATATTATTTTTTTTTGCCAGAGATGGTAAACAAATAAAGTCATTAGACCAAAGATTGAAAAATCATTTTCAAGATTCAGGAACCACAATTAGAAATCCAATCAACATTGATTCTCCTTCTCTAGCAACTCCTCCTCCTATACCGATAATTCCAAGTCCATCACTCGATTTATCGCGGTTTATACAAGTAAATGCAGTTTCTATATAAGCTTGGTTTACAAATTTTCTAGTTCAAGTTTCATACTCATTGTTTGTTTGTTTGTTTTAGTACGAGCAGAAACAAGGGTTTAACAACGAAACCGTGCCGCGAAAGAGCAGTGCTAATGTTTCATCAAACAGAAAACCGTTTTATAGCTTCTTGCCCGCGAATGAGCAGAGTATTCGCGACCAAGATCTATCTTTTAGCCTGAGAACAGAGAGATATGACAATGCCACTGATCATCACGGCATTGATCTTCGTCTTAAGTTATAAGAGATTTTAATGATTTTGCTAATCAAAATTTTGGATCTTTTATGTTACTTTGTAGTTTTGGATATGTAAACAAAGATTTGGCTTTGTTTTTGATTTTCTTCTTTTAACACAAAAAAAAAACATGATGCAAGTGAAATAATCTTTATGATTAGTTAACCTCCAAAATTACTAATAGTAAAATCAAATGCTATAATACCCTTTGACTAAAAGTCAAGAGCTATTATACCCTTTGATAATTTTGATTTTTGTTTTGATTTTTATAAATTTCAAAATAAATCAATTTTATAAACGGAAAACGTGATTATTTTTTATTTAATTTTAAGAATTTGATAAAAAATATTTTAAAATAAAAAAAATAAAAATAAAATGTTTTTAACAAAATCGTCAAAATATGATATAAAAACGATTTTAAAATATTTTTTTGTTGAATTTAAAGGTTTAGGGTTTCCATTTGGGTTCACAATTCCAAATCCAAGACACTTGTGATTAGTTTAGGGTTTAGATTTGAAAATATTTAGTGTTTTATGTTTTTGGTCAACGAAAGTCAAAAGGTATGAAGACTCAATAAGGGTATGAAAGATTATAATTTTTGTTTAAGGGGCTTAATAGCTTTTGACCCCAAATTAAGACTTTTAGAAGAGACATACTTTAACTTTCACAAAGCAATCAATGTGTACTATCGGCATTTCAATAATTTACATTAATGTTTTTATATGCCATATGTATAAATATGAGAATTCAAAATTAAATCAAATCTTTGGATGTTTGTAGTACACCAAAAGAGCTCATAAAACACACAACATATTACATAAACTTTCGAAAAATAATATTTTAAAAACGTTCAATAATGACTATATGGTAAAAGTGAATTTTACCTTCTTGCCTAGAGACTTAAAATGGATATACATTAAAACAAGAGAGAAGAAGTAGAGAGCAAATGCTAATACACATATCCAAAAAGGATAAGTTGATCTGAAATAGGCCGGTACGCCTATTATAAGACCAACAATCACAATGATTAAAACTTCTGTAGAGTAATCCCAAGCCAATCCTCGCATGTATACAATCGCTAGTAAAATCGAAATCCCAAGCAAGTTGTTCATTGTGACATCCTTGTAGATCTACAAAAAATAAAATAAAACGCGCAAAACTCATTTTACTTTTTGAATTCGATACCGAGTTAATTATATGAAGTTTATGGCTATTGGGTCTGTTTATTGTTTAAAAGATTAAGATAAAGAGTTTGAACAAAGAAGAACTAACCTCGGAGAATGTATCCGAGGCTATTCTAGCCTTGTCTTTCGTGTGGCAAAAGTGAGCAGACAACGCGTTTTTGAGGTTTTGTGCTAAAGGGATCACTGTAAAAACAACATAGAAAGAAGGAACTCCAGCTGATACCGACAAAAGCTGGATGTTCGTCATGAAAGGCGTCGCGAGAAACATGACAATTAGTATCCCTATAGTGACTTCAATAGAAGCTTTCAAGGTTTTCTTTGAAGACAACTTAACAACAAGGCTTTCTTTTGGCTGTTCCATCTTCAAAACTCCATCATTCTCTTCCTAACAATTAAAACATTTTGTAACATTAATATCAAATAGATTTGAATATAATCAATTTGTTGAAAAGTTTGTTATGTAGTCTTACATTGTGGTTCTCTCTATGACCCTCCGTGCTATCGAAACTGAATTTGTATTGTTTAAGCCATTTTGTGATGCCTTTCTCGAATTCATTCACATCTATCTCATCATCTCTATCGCTATCGAAATCAGCAAGCAATATCGCGGCAAGCTCATGTATGTCACATTTCATTCTTCCTAACATCCCAAACTCCACTGTTAAATCACTTAACTCGGAAACTTGGATCTTTCCGTCTTTGTTTACATCTATTTTCTCGAATAATCTACAAAATCACAAACTGGATTGGTTCATATTCTTTATATATAATATGAAATCAAATAACCGTGCGGTAAAATTTGAAATAATGTAGATAAAAACCACCTTTGTAAGCTCTCTTTACTTAGTTGACCATTTTTTACAATGCTTTGGGGTGAAAAATTCTGCAAGTGTTTATGTACTTCCGACATAAGCTCGAACCTCGCGTGATCTAAGCTCTTCTCTTGGTCTGCTCTATCAAAATACTGCGATAAAATCGTGTTAGATTAGTCACACAATAACATCATTTTCTCATATGAATCTTGGAGTTATGGCTCATACCGAATAAACAAAGTAGACAATAGTAGCAGAACCGGAGATTGTTAGAGTGATCAAAACTGTAATGTCATTCCAAGATTCGGAATCAAATATCTCCGAAAATGTGACCATTACGAAAGGCAATAAAGTCAAGAGCATTGTCCCTGCCGCTTTCTTGTTCTTAGGATCTGCTTTTACACTAGCTTCTGCATAGACACCCGCAAATTTAGGCTCGCGCAAAAAATATATATCAAGAGAATCATAGTATTGTTTTGTTGAGAGACTTAAACATACCAAAAACATTCTCCAGTAGATTTTTCATGTAAAATTGTATTCTTGAACTCTTTGTGATGTCCTGTATTGAAAGTTTTTAAAGTCATATCAAGAAATCTATAGACTCTCTAACAAGAAAAGAACACGATGATTTGGCTGATGATTTGGCTTATGGACTTAGGCCTAGATAAGTCACATGATGTAAGGTACCCAACGAGCCAGTTTATCCCATAACTATCTGGGTCAAAGGCCGAAAACAAGATCTTACCGATCTGTGGACTTCTCCTTTTCTTATGGACTGGTCTGATCCCGGACCAGACAAGCCGAAGAAAACACAAGCTCCCCATTGTATAGTCAAAGCAAAGACAGTGTATCCAACAGTAATTCCAACATTGTTACCCACCATAGAGTTTGCTACCTCGCGGCTTCCCATAAGTCCACTCGCTAAAGATCAAATCCGGAAAAAAAAAAAATCTTTGAAATCTTTATAATATTTCAAAGTAGCTATAGAGAAAAGCAAAAAAAGAACTTCTTACAGAGAAGAAGAGCTATTCTTGTGAACATAGTAAGTAGTGGGAAGACAATTCCTCCATAGAAACCGACCTCGAAGATTACAAAGAGTTTAGATCTTCCTTCAGACAAGAAGTATTCGCCGAGAATCAATAGACAACCAAAGGAGAAAACTTGGAAAATGTAACCTCCAACATTGTCTGCACATGGCAAGAATCCATAGACATGAACACAAGCATCCTTAGTAAGGATATTTCGCGGTTCGATACTAAGAAAATCATAGCTGGATCCATGGGGGACCAAGATCGGTTTATCTTCCGAGGAAGAAGTTAAAACACGACAGTGTACATCAGAGACCAAAGCTACTATAGAGAGAAGAGTTAAAAACAGAGTAAGACTTGCCATGGAAGTAAACTTGGAACAGAGTTTTTAACTTTTAGTTAGCAGATTAGTACTATTTTCTTACGTGCATATATGCGTAAACATATATAGAAACTAAGAGATTAAACGTGATCGTAAGTGTTTTTTAGATAATAGAATAAAGATAGACTCTTAAGGTTTGATTAAGCTAAGAGATAAATATTTTAAGAACTTGACTTTTAACATATGCATTTATTGAATTATGAATCTTTAATGAACGTGAATGACAACCTTTGCTTTGTACTCATGACTGTTGACTTTTAATTTCGGGATTCACTTATGCCAAGAAAATGTTGAATTAACTTTATTATAAATATTGTCATGTAATGTAATATGTGCTAAATTATGGACTAAACATCTCTCGTATATTTGTTTAGATGCGTACTTTTTCAAACGACGTCGTTCTCATCCATATTTTAAGTTTTGAACAACGAGACCCTTATTTTATCGTTTCTTTCGAATTTGTCCCAAACGTTTTTTAAATAGCTAACCAGTCCAATCAAAACATCTCAATAACATAATGACACTTTCCTTAATTACTGGTTCGATTCTTATCTTTCCCGATCTTCGTCTCCGTCAATCTCCGCCGTATTCGACGATCTCCTCGTCGCAACAGCTCTCATTCTCGAATAAGCTCTTCTCTACCCACCGATTTCGTCAGATCTCACTTCCGATCAAACTCACCGCGAGAAGCGCCATGGAGACGACGGCGGCGGAGAATATTTCCGGCGGTGTCCCAAACGCTACGATGAAACTACTGTTCGTTGAGATGGGTGTGGGCTACGATCAACACGGGTACGACAAAAATCTAGCCTTTCTCTGATTTTTGATATTACCCAAATGTGAGATTTTGACCCTTTTGAAATCATCGAAATCAAGGCAAGACGTGACATCTGCAGCGATGAAGGCTTGTAAGAACGCGATTTCATCGAATTCGATTCCTGCGTTTAGGAAAGGTAACCCAAAAAGGATCCTCCTTTTTTGAATCTTGTCTTATCATTAGTGGATTTTTATGTGCGTGTGTGTGTGTGATGGGTTTTGTAATGAATGTGTGTTGTAAGGTGCGATACCTGGAGTTTCATTTGAAGAAATGAAGTTACAGATTAAACTTGGTGTGCCTCTTTCTCTTCACCAGAAACTTGATCTTGACAAGGTTAAGTCTATCTTCCCATAGTAAGTTTAAGTTTCTTCCATCAAGCTACAATACAAAGTTGTTTGCTTTCACTCTTTTTAGAACAACTTGAGCTTAGGTTCAAAGTATTCTTATGTTAACAATGGAACTTTGTAAGTTTTGGGATTGGTGTCAAAATTTTAAACTGAAACCGAAATTTTAGATGGATTGATCTTTAACGCGACTTTACGATTTGCGACTTTCACTCTTTTTAGAGAAACTTGAGCTTAGGTTCCAAGTATTCTTGTGTGAAAATGGAGTCAAAATTGTGCTTTGTACTGTAAGTTTTGATGTCAAAGTTTTCAGATATAAACCAACTTTTATTGAGGAGTCTTGTTTGTGTTGGACAATATCTCTCAATGGTTACTTTAATGCGTTTTCGGGATCATTTTTGTTGTGTGTTTTCATTGAAGTGGGAAGATTGTGAATGTGGAAGTTGTGGATGGAGGACTGATTTGCTCAAGCGGCGTACAAGTAGAAGAAATGGGCGACACAAGCGAGGATTGTTACATAGTGAACGTCGCGGTCTATGTAGGCTACTAAATCTCTTTGTCCTTGTGTGCTTGAAAAGCCTGAGTTTAACAATGTTGTAATTGAAGAAGAAGAAGAAGAAGAAGAAGAAAAGAACACATATCCTATGTTTTGCACCAATATCTCAGCTTTGGTTCACACACATGAAAGAAAGTGTTTTTGAAAATGGAATAAAAAAAACGTTTCGGTGCGTTTTAATCCTCAATATAAAGGGTTTAAGCAAAAATATGAAACCCTAATAATAAGCATCGAAGAAGAAGAAGAAGAAGATGCAAGGGAACAAGAAGAACAATGGTTCGATTCGTATATCTGATTCTCAAGAGATTTTTCTACGTAGCTGCGGATACGCTCGACGAGGATCTCTTCCAGATCCGGATCCAACCGTCGGAATCTCGCCGCCGTTAAATCGCGACGGAGAAACCGAATCTCGCCGTGTTTCCGTCGATTCCGAGACGGAAAGTGTGATCTGTTCTCGCTACGGAGAGGATCTGGTGGAGATCCGTCCGATTCGGTTCGTTTCTCCGCCGCAAAGCGCCGATACCGTCGATTTAGAGGAGGATTCGACAGATCTGACGGTTCCTGTGGAATCTAAGGATTCATCAGATCGTACGGCTCCTGTGGAATCTAAAGTTGATGAAGAAGAAGAAAGGAAGAAGAAGAGACTCAAAGTTCCTATAAGGGATGTTGTGAAAGCCATAGTTATGAACTCAAGAAACGTAGATGAAGAAGAAGAAGACAAAGACAATGAGAAGATAAGCTTTGTGCAGATCCTAATCAACAAAGGATTCAAATTTTCTTGAAAGGATACAACAAAATCGTGATTTCGATGTTTTCTCCAGTTTAAGTAATGTAAAGGGTTCTTCTTCAATGGTCAAGATTGTGTCTTGTTGATGTGGTTTCTTTGATGAAGATGTAGCTTATTGTGTCACAATATAGAAAGGTTCTAGCTTTACAATCAATCTTTTCTTTAAGTATGTAAATTTCGATCTTTTGCACCTTCAAGAATGTAATTTACAGAATAAAGGTGCTTCCTTTACTTATTTCGATTTCACATCGAAAGAGCCGCGTAGAGAAGTTGGTTCCAAGTATCAGGCAAACCAGGGAGGCACCAATGGCTACAATCATTTCCTCCACCACCACCGTAAGCGGAAGGATGTGCATCCTTTCTAAGCTGAGACAATGTGGTTATATCGAGCAAGAAGACTCGCTTTTTCATCGTGCTTAATACTTTCGACACAACTCCCGCTGATGGAGGCTGTCCACTTGGGTAGTTTGATCCACTCAACGGCTGCATTTGCCCGTTGCAGCTCTTCCTCGGCTCGTTCCATTCCCTTCCTCTGTCACAAACAAGAAAGACATTAAAAAAATTGATATAGGTTTGAACGTTTTACCGCTATTTTCATACGCAAGAACGTCATCTCGGTTGCTTGTTTTCGTTTAGAATGGTTTTTCGTATGATGCTATTTTCGCTTCAATGAAACCAATATGTAACGTTTTGAAGTGTTGAGTTTGTTTTTGACTAGATATTTATAGGTACTCGAAAAACTGTGTTTCGACGTTTCGAAACAATTGCGATATAAATGGGACTTACTCATAATGAGTGGGAGAAATGCCTTGGAAGAAAACTTTAGTTTTGGTTGTATCGACATTTTGGTCGACCCATCGAGCCCAAGTGGTAAGTCCTTTGTGGAAAGCATCAAGACGGTTCATATCTTTAACCAAAGACGAGCCATCTCGAATATAATCCCACCTAGATTCCAAAATTAACAAACAAGAAGAAAGATTCAACATTAAGAAGAAGCTATGAAAGGTTTATATTTGGTTTAATTTAGATCAAAGTTTGTGGTTAATAAGTCAAGACCCTTGAGAGGATTGTCCTTTATGAGTCCACCAATGCCAAGAATTAAAGACAAGAACGTCCATGTCTTTCCAAGCATTAGCACCTCCTTCTATGGCTCCAAGGTTAAGCACACGACCTACTTTCTCTTTTGATATATCCACTAAGTATGGTGTTCTATATAGGTATAATGTCACTCCATATTCCTGTTTTTATTTCAAATTAAAATACATTAGACTCATGAATCTTTAAAATATACATCATATATAATAAATAACAAGGAGTTTTGCTTATGTGTCGTCTAAAGAGAAAAATAAGGAAATTATTTTATATTTAATAAATTTAATATTTTCGAAAATTGTTTGTAATTATCTCTTTTATTTCTCATAATTTATATTTTTTATACTTAATTAATTTAATATTTTCGAAAATTGTTTGTAATTATCCCTTTTATTTCTCATAATTTATTTTATCATATATTATTTATTAATATAATATTTTCGAAATTTCAATAAATTTACTAAAAAGTGTACAATATCTTTTTGGTATTTTAATTTATATTATAATTTAAAATATTTAATTATTACTAATATATTGAAATTTACTAAAAAGTGTACAATATCTTTTTGGTATTTTAATATATATTATAATTTAAAATATTTATTTTATTACTAGAGAAAATTAAGGAAATTATTTTATATTTCATTTAATATTTTCATATATAATAAATGACAAGTAGTTTTGCCTACGTGTTGTGCAAAGATAAAATTAAGAAAATTGTTTTATATTTAATTAATTTTATATTTTCGAAAATTGTTTGTAATTATCCATTTTATTTCTCATAATTTATATTACCATATATTAATTATTAATACAACATTTTCAAATTTTCAATAAATTTACTAAAAGGTGTACGTTATCTTTTTGGTATTTTAATTTATATTGTGTATACAATAAATGACAATTAATTATATTATATAGAATGTTTGACCCGCACGCCTAAATAAATTTCAAAAAAAAATACCATATATACCAAAAAATTTAATTTATTATAAATTTTATTAGAAATATCAAATATAATAAATGACAAGTAATTTGACTTATGTGTCGCACAAAGAGAAAATTAAGGATATATTTTAATATTTATTTATGATTATCCATTTTATTTTTCAAACGTTTATATTATCATATATTATTTATTAATTTAATATTTTCGAAATTTCATTAATATTTTTAAAATATTATCATGTATTTTTTATTAATTTAATATTTTCGAAATTTCAATAATATCTTCTAAAAAATATACGATGTCAAGTTTTTGGATTTTAATTTATATTATAATTAAATATATTTACTTATCATTAATACTATTATTATAAATCATGCATAAAAAATATGTGTAATTTAGCTTATGTGTCGCGCCAAAAAAAAAGTTAAGATAAAAAAAGTTATTTAAGATAAAAAATATAAGACCCCTAACATTAGATCTAAAAGGAAAAAATCAAATTTTGTTTTAAAATGTGACTAAACCGTATTAATGTCAATTTATGGTAAAAGATTGAAACAAGAAAACTAAAAAAATAAGCAAATGATTTCGAAAATTAATGAGACAAACTGAAAAAACTTTCAAACAATTTCGAACAACAATAAAATCGATGATATTTAAGTATCCATAATTACAAAAAGAGTAACAAAACACAAGAATGTGCTTAATTATAAATAAGCGATTACATAGAGAATTTTAAAACGGAAACTAAATCTAAATTATGCAAAATCTATAAAAACATTAAAGTTCTCAAAATAACAATATATAACCAAGAATATAAAATTAATAATAAATATGGAAGTAACACATACATTTAAGAAATTAAATCTTATAAGGAATGTTGCTACAAAAAAATAATTGTCAACAAAAAATATAACAATCACATAATTAAAAACAAAACAAAAAATATATAACTTCTATAAAATCCGAGAATTGGTCTGCACGTGACAACTGAAATTTTGGGGAGTGATTTTTTTAAAATATTTAATTAGTTTTATGTATTATTATAGATATGAGAGAAATAAAGGGGGGGGGAATACACTTATTATTAATAATATTATTATTATTATTATAAATTGTCTAATTCATTTTGCTTACATACACGATGATTCAAGTTTGTTCACTAATTTTCTAATATTTATGCAAATATTAGAAATGTAACTTCTTTTAAATGTTTGATAACTATTAATTTATTCTTATAAATATGTAAACTTATAATTTTTGACCTACATCATACAATTTAATATTTTTGAAATCTAAAGCTATTATAATTTTTAACATCTTCATTAATGGGTTTTTATCTAATTCTCCTAAAACTATTTTTGTTGAATATGCTTTGTTTTATATTATCCAAATTAATTTGTGGACATATATCGTTAACGTCTTTTTAAGTGTCAAACATATTATTTCGTAGAATAAAAATATATGTAACAAACATATGTTTTAATAGCACATATACATTCGTTTTTAACAAATTTTCATTTTAATTGATGATTTTTATGTAAAATCTCTAACCAAGGCTATATTTCTTTAACAAAAACTCAAAACTATAAAAATATTACAAATTTTGTATTTAAATAATATAAGTCCACCATAAAACACAAAACCACAATTTTTAAATGTTTGTTCTTTTTTAAGTTTTCATTTTTTTATTGTTAATATATTAGATTTGGTTTTATTTATCTCATCGTGATGTTAGCATAACTTAAGATAAATATTATTTTTCATTAATATAACATTTGAATTTGTTTTATTTATTTTTTATAAAAATTATTTATACCGCGCCATGCGCGCGGGTCAAACCACCTAGTTTCTATTAAAAAGGATATAATTATTAAATGAAAGAAAAAGGTTTAGCCCAACAAAAAGAATAGTAGAAAGTGGACTACTGGAGTTGTTAGTGTACTTGCTTTACTTATCATGGCCTTTTTATTTGTTTTTATTGTTATTTAAGATCAATTTTTTTGAATTATTAAATATAATACCATGAATAATAAGAGAGACCAACTACTTTTATGCATAGTGGTAAAAAGATAGGGTACTATTTATTTTTACTTTTAAAGAAATAAAAAGAAAATAGTTTTGAGGTCCATAGCTTCCTAAATAAGTGAATAAGACATGTCATTTCATTTCATATTATTTTCAGTTTTGGAATTGATGAACTGATAAAGAACTTTGCACATTTCAGGTAATTTAAACAAATTTGCTTTCGAAAAAACAAAAATAAATTACAAAAAATCATGAAATAAGATAACTTTATATATTTATATCCAATATCTTCTACATACCTAATAATACTCTCCATTATGTGACATTTTCTCATAATGTAGAATCGTAGAACAAGAATAAAATAATCTTTTAATTATTTTTAAAAAGGATATTATGCAAGTGGACGTAATCAAACACTAACAACAACATGATACTAAACATTATTAGCACCAAACACCTTTTACAATTCTTTTATACATAAAGTTGAATATATAGTATTATAATAGATTATAGTCCGTGACTAATAAGCATTAAAATATTTAAGACAAATACAGTTAATTTTTAAGTTAATGACAACTATTCCTCGTGAAGATTAATAATTAGATTTTGTATTTATCTCTAAACAATATTTTGTAACTATATAATAATAATAATAATTTTAATTAAAGAAAAAGAGAGAGAGAGAGAGAGAGACCTGGAAGGTAATAGTAGAGAGTGGGGTACTCTTATGAAAAGTGGACTTGGCTTTTGGTACCGACGCATGAATCATACAACCTAACGATTCCCACATGTTTAGACTCAGTGAGTCTCCTACGAACATAACTCGTTTCCCTCTAAATCTCCTCAGAAACGCGCCACCATCAAACCTTAATTAATTACGTAATTAACACACTTTAATTATTGTCATGTACTTTTTACATATTTACTCAATTTTATCACAACTTGATGTCAATTTTACACTTTAAACTATTGTTACATTGAATAAAGTAACAATTAGTACAAAATAATTACTTGAAATAATTTTGTTATAATATTAATAAACGATTATTTTCAATTGTAAAAAAAGATACTATAACTAGACAATATATTACGTCTATAGAAAACTATCGTTATTGTCAAAAAAAAAAAAAAAACTATCGTTATGACAATAAAAAAAAGGAAATTATCATTTAAAAAAAAATATATATGCTTGGTAATGCATGTAATGAGATTTTCGAAATACTTTACCTTCTAACCAAAGAGTTATCTCCTACATACACTCTATTTCTATAAGTGTAATCTAAAAAAGACTTCTTTTATTTTTTGCGTTTTTATTTTTATATGCCACAGAAAAAAATATTTTTAAAATCTGTAAACACCAATATTTTTTATTTAATTTTACGGATTTGGTAAAAATATTTTAAAAATAGAAAAACAAATTTTAAATGTTTTTGATAAAAACATCCAAATATGATTATAAACTCGATTTTAAAATATTTTTTTGAAAAGTTTTAGAGTTTAGAAATCAAAAAACATTCACGTGTTTGGGTTCGCAAATCTAAATCCAAAACATTTCTATTAATTTAGGGTTTAGATTTGTGAATTTTTGATTTATTCATTAAAAACTAAAATAAAAACGGCATAAAAAACCGGGGCTTCTAGCTCAGGCGGTAAAGGGCTCACAGCTGTGAGTTCCGCCTCCTGGGTTCGAACCTCGGCCACTGCGGAATTAACATGCGGGCTGCAGCGTTCCTGGAAATAGTCTGAACTCACTTCGGTGAGATCAAGACACCAGGATTATCAAAAAAAAAAAAAAAAACGGCATAAAAGATTTTTTGGAGGATATATTAGATTTGAGGAAGATAAATAAGGGCATTTGAAAAGTTGACTCCTAACCAAATCTTTTTTAACTAAAATCTTGTTAACTAAAGTGCTTTAGCTCAGTTTTATTTTATAACCAAATTTCTGTTAATTAAATTCTTGGTTATAAAAAACTTTATAAATTATAACCAAATTCTTGTTAATTTAAGTGTTTTTAGCTCAATTTTATTTATAACCAAAATTTTGTTAACTAAATTCTTGGTTATAAAAACTTTATAATTTATACCAATTCTTGTTAACTAAAGTGCATTAGCTCAATTTAATTTTATTTTTGTAAAAGAAATCGTAATTATACGTATAGCAAGTATAATACTCATATAAAAGTGCATAATTAATATAAATGTATATGATTAAGTATAAAATTAAAAACCTTGGGATAGTGCAAGACTCAGGTTGCCAAGAATACTTAAGAAACTGTTTATCAGGACGACCAAACTTAAGACAGTCAAACTCGCCGTCGATGAAAGGACACGTGGACGAATCATAGAAAGGGTAAGTAGCATCAAACGCCCATCTTCCTTGAAACAAGTTACATCCACTACTCCTCTGTTTCTTTCCTCTTAAAGAAGACCTCCCAATCTCGTCGGAATCCGCCGTGCCGTTACGGCGGTGGTGAGTGTTCACGGTGAGTGTGTTGTCGGAAGCAAAGGCTGGTTTGGTTTCCGACAAGATTGTGATTGTTAGAAGAAGTAAGAGAGAGATGAGATTGGAACCCATCTTTTAAAAAAATAAAAAACAAATATCTAATGTTTTTTTTGGGTTGTTGTGTAGAAGCTTGTTCATGGGTTCTAGCTTTTATACACATTTTTGGTGTACTTATAATAGTTATTGTGATAAACAATGTTTCATTATGTAATTATTCCTTAACATGCTTTATTAAGTATCTATATTTTTCACCAACTACGGATTGACTCAGTCGGTTAAACGCAATCGATGGTGATGTTATGCTCATGAATTCGAACCGCGTTGGGAATGATGATTTACGTTATTAATAAGTATTATCAAAGGCTAGTCACGGGTCTAAAAAAATTATAGGCTTCTTCCCAGAATCTCGTGATTTTACAAAAAAAAAAAAAAATCTAAAGTTTAATTAACGCGATTATATATCATTTTACATGGACCATTTGTGACTTAAGCTTCGGTCTAAATATTGAATTTGTGGTAAACTTTATTCATAAGCCTATTCCTCCAAAACATAATCGAATGTTTTTGTAAAATTCGGATATATCTGATAATAAATCTTAATATAAATCAATTATGATGGAAATTTTTGTATAAATATTAAATATTTGGCCTAAACGATATGGTAATGCAAGGTCATAACCTTAATTATTAGTAGAAGCTCTATGGAATGGCATAACTTGCCACCATATGTTAAATTAATAATGGATATCTTTGATGAATATCTTTGATAAATTTAAATTATAATGAGCAAGTGCATGATTTCGAAGCGACGTGATTATGTCGTTAAACTCATTTAGCAACAAAAAAAATCCATGTTTATTTTTTGGTAGAGGATATCATTAAATCAAATTCTGAAAGATGTTTAAGTCCACTTCAATGATTAGTTTTAGCGTTAAATCAGCGATATAAACTATACTTAAATTATGTACATACACTATTTATCTATAAGCGATAATATATAAATTGATCAATTATGTACATACACTATTTATCTATAAGCGATAATATATAAATTGATCAATTATGTATATATCAAGCTAAGACCATTAACATTGGTGGTTCTAAGAGCACAGGGGGCTCCAGGTGGGCTTTTCACCCGTGGGCCCCCACAAAAAAAATTAAAATCCCCTTTTAAACCTCTCTCCTAAGAAATTTTTCATTATTTCGCGCCCCACCGACACGCGCGCCCGCGATTGGTCAATTTAATTAATTAATTAATTTTTTTTTTTAATTTTCGAAAAAAAAAAAAAAAAATTTTAAAGCCTTTGAAAGGCTTTTGGTATAAAGATGCTCTAAGCCCACATCTAAGCAGTGGAGCCCACCAATTAAAATAAAAATCACATCTAAGATCATGTTTATCAAATGTGCTTATGTAGAGTGATTGTGTATTTTTTTCTGTATTTGAGTATTAAATTAAATCAAAACATGTATTATTAATAAGCACCCTATAATAAAATTGCTTAATGAAGCATTTTAAGCTCCTCTTTTGTAGAGTGCTTATTAATAATACATGTTTTGATTTAGTTTAATACTCAAATACAAAAAAAAATACACAAGCACTCTACATAAGAACATTTGATGAACATGCTTTAATAATTTCAATTTAGGAGTCACTCTTGAACTATACGCGGGTCCCACTGCCACTTGCCGATCCGCGGTTGATTGGTTTCCTATTTTCGAAAAAAGAGGTTTTTTTCATCTAAGTGATATTATACTTGTTACCAACTAATACAACTATACAAGTGGTAACTTTTCTTGAGCTATTTTTAATTATCATTATTTTGTTAATTATTATTATTATTTTGAGAATGGAATACGAGAAAAATATTCGGATATGATAGTCTGCATCGACAAGACATTTGTTAAATCGGCGTAGACAGTTTATGTCAAGCTTTTGGTTCAATTTAAATATTTTAAAAATAGTTTTTTATAATTAAAATAGAATCAAACTTTTGGGAGTAGAAGACAAAAGATGAGTTTTCACAGTCGTGGGATCAAAAGTCACATGAAGAAAACACGTATGTTGGAGTAATTAAGTGTATTGTATGTATACATCAATACAAATGTGTGTGTTTGTTGTGTTTTGTTTGTGGCTACAGAGAAAGATTATGGAAGGATATGGGAAAAGATTCATATGAGTGGAAGAAAGTAGGGCAGGCCTTTTGTCTTTCTAGGGAATCTAAACACTCTTTTTTCATCTTTATTTACCCACTTTGTCTAAAAATTATTTTTAACTTTTTTGTAATCTTAAGAGCATGGTCAATGCAAAAATCCAATTTATAGTTTTTTTTTTTTTTTTGACAACTACCAATTTATAAATCTTTGCAAACAATTTTATATTAAAAAAGTTTTTTAAAAAATTTGTCACATGGAGATGACAATAGAGAAAAAATGGAGATGATTTTTTTGTCAAAAACCGGTGCCGAGCAAAGAGACGCAAGAGCCAGCTTCTTATTTTTAAAAATTTTTAATAGGTTTTTAAAATAAGAACCTACTTTAAATCATGCATTGTTTATGGTCTAAAACTAGTAAATTCCAACATTTTAATAACAAAATATTAGGTCTTGTTTAAAGCATCTCCGATTCAAATTTTTAAGGTGGTTGTGGTGGACAAAACGCTCAAAATTAAATGCAAATGCGAACTACATCGCTTTATTTTTGGGTGGACAACAAACGGCATATCAATTACGGATAATAAAGTTTATTTATAGTATGTATTTAGTCTACGGCGAATTTATGTTGTTTTTCCGTCAGCACTAATATGGATTATAATTTACGAATAATAAATTAAAAGCGTCGCATCCATTCGCAACCTAAAATGTAAAGTTCACTGTTTACATTCGCATAAAATCTTGTTTCGTATAGTTATTCTTCCATAGATTTGTTTTAAAATATTGTTTTATACTATAATTTACATTCAATTGGAAGAAAAACAAGTACAATATTTCTCTAAACAAAGAGTAAAAAATAAAATAAAATTGGGGGCAGGATTCCACGAAGTAAGAAAAAGATTTGGTGGACGTTCCGTTGGTAAATGAAATGTCACGGCAACATCTTAATCATTTTTCATCAATCTTCTTCACATGCTTTTAAGCCATCTGTTTAAATCGTAATTATTTAAGTCTGTCTCTTATGCATTATAAATTATATAATTTATAACAAGATTTTAACTGTACTAGACATGTAATACTGGTTGGAATTTTATATTAGATGTTTCTTAGTATTATATTTATTTATTTAAAACTGTTTCTTAGTCATTTTTGTTTTGTTTAGGTCTCTTGATCAAATACACTTGCTAATGAAGAATATTTTAAGAAAATTTGTATCAGTATGATAAAGAAAGAAGTAATTAAATAGGAATTACAAAACTACGTTATTTGAAAGTCAATTCACAAAAGTAAATCTAAACATTGAAAATTCGATATATATAAATTCTGCTTACACAATTTTATCTCTTTAATATTTTACTTTTCGTAATTTTTTAAAAGATAAATGAACTATTTAAATTTTTGAAATGATCTAAATAAAAAAAATATTAAATTATATAAAGTTTTATAAATGAAAAGATGAAATTGTGTAGTTTTGTGAATTCCTCTAATTAATATCGAAAACCTCTAATATTCATGGTTAATGGTACAATAGTGTATATTTATATAAGACTAATGATTTTATCACAAGATATGATTAATATTATTCTAATCAAAGTCATCTTATTTGTATTTAAATCATAATTGTATAATCAAATTAATACGTCTACAAATATTTTTGTTTCTAAAATAAAACACCGAATATTGTCTTTGCTGTCAAGCAAACATAAACTTCTACCAACCCATCATCCCCTTTTTTATGAATCAGATAATATACAGACTCCTATAATATATTGGCTAATAATTTTGATAATTATCAATAAAGCGATCCCTACCAATCATCCCCTTTTAAAAAATGTATCAATCAATAAAAATAATTACATATAGTTTAATTTTTTCTAAGAGTTAGAATAATGAAAAAGTTTATATGAAGAGCGAAAACACTGATATATAATCTAAAATAATAAAATAAACAGCTCAATTTTTTTTGACTAATTTGATCAATTATGGTAACTTATTCAATTAATGCCGTGCATGTTTACATTTTAATTTATTCTTTTGCTTTCATAAGATATTTGAATGGTAACACTAACATATTTGGTTTATTTTTTACTGACCAAATATTTATTATTTTTAACTATAATATCACAAAGCTTAACTACTAGAGGTATACATACAATTTTATTAACCCTTTTATTAATATAGGAAAAGTATATCCATGGGATATATATGTCACAAGTCATAGATACGAACATCATTATCTTGAATTTTCAATAAACATCGTTATCGATTTGTTAACGAGAGATTGTGAAAGAATCTACAAATAAGTAATTTTGGATTTTGGATTTTGGATTGTGAAAGAATCTACTTATAAGCGTCTGCGAAAATGTACACGTAAGAGAATTTTGGATTTTTTTTTTTTTCATCTTTAAATTTGGGGGTGGGAGGGGAAGGAGAATTTTGGATTTAATTCATCTCTTTTTGTCTTCGTTATTTATTGCAAAATTATTTTGACTATTTATTTCCTCAAAAAAAAAAAAAACATTTATAAGAATTAGAGTTTGTACTATATATTGTTGTTTCTCTGTGTCACGGACGGCGGCTCTCGTGAGACTTCCTCCTAGTTTTTACAAAGACAAAAATTAAATAACTGTGGGTCCCAAAAATGAAAATAAAAACTGTTTTTAATTTAGAGTAATTCACAAAACTACACCATTTATTACATTCCTCTACAAAACTCTATCTAATTTAATTTTTTCAGATATTTACACTCTTTCAAAATTTTAAAACCTTGATTTACCCTTTAAAATTATCAAAATTAAAATATTTTCATTTGGATTCGCTAATTAGTGTTTAGGGTATAGTATTAAAGGGGTATGATTGTGTGAGTAAGGTTTATTTAGATTTAATTTTTAGTGTTTAGGTGTAGTTTTGTGAAGTTATTTTGAAATGGTGTAGTTTTGTGAAATATAATTCAGATGGTGTAGTTTTGTAATTCTCCATTTAATTTATATCTACTAATTGCTCATTTACTCATATTCGAAATTTATCTATAATATTAGAAAAGAAGACAAAACACTTACGTGTCGCGACGAAAAAGTTTTTAGGATTTTTTTTTTTGCGTTTTAGTCCTTATACTTTGAACTAATTTTTTCATCCAATTTTCATATATTTTACTAATCTATCTATACTACTAAAAGAATCCATATAAAATATATTTTAGGTTTTTCTACCATCTACGTATTGTAAAAATCGACAATACACAATTTTAAATATATTTTATGTCCATTATTGGAATATATTTTATATCCATCATTGGAATATATATTTTACATAGGCCACTCAATCATCCACATACATAATTTTTTGCGTTTATGTCCTTATATTTTATTTATTTTGCGTTTGTACCTTTATATTTTTGAATAACTTTTTTGTCTTCGATTTTATTTTATTTTTTATAGATAATTTCATATATATTATTTAGTTTTTGTTTATAGAAATATTGTTGGTTTTTTTTTGTTTTCTTATTGATCAAATATTGTAGTCAGAGATATTAATATTGATTTGTTTTTAAGAAATTAATTTTAACAATTTTATTTCGTTTTGTGTCTCTAAATCTACGAAATATTTTTATCCCGTATCTATCTTTTCGCGATATTTGCGTGTCTAACTTAATTAACTTAATATAAAAAATATCATACTTTTTAAAATAGATTATGTTTTATTTTATACGATGATAAAAATATTTTATGAAATAAGGTATGTTATAACGTTTCAAGTTCTTCTAATTATTTTCAGAAAATTCCAACGACTATCACATTCTTTAATATTTTGTATCTTTTCATTGTGGTATTGGTATATATATGTGAAAATGGTGATATATATAAAGTTTGGATAATTTATCGTTAACATAGATTTATATTTATAGTTAAATAAGTATATATTTATATCTAAAATAAATTGTATACAATATTTATTTATTTTCTAAGATTAATTTAAAACATAAAATAATTTTTTTATTTTATATGAGTCTAATTATATTATTAACGATAATGAAACTTTGCTCCGCGTATAGCGTGGAGTCTGCACCTAATATATATATACTATCTTGAGAGAGAACTAATTTTTTAATCTATAATGAACAAATATGGTAGAATGAGAAAATATACTAGGAAAGTGAAACATTGAGACAATTACAAAATCAACAAAAAAAACAATACAACAAATTGTTGTGCACTTGCATTAGTTTATTTAGGGTTAAAACTCAATAATACAATTGTTTAATCATTTATTTCATTTTTCTATATTAATTCATGCTTTTTATTAAATTATACATTGTAAAGAAATACTTATTTACAGAAACAAAACTGAAGGAAATATGTGTGTATAATATATATATATATATATATATATATATATATATATATATATATATATATCTAAAAATTAAAATAAAAAAAATTATAGGCCATATCATAAGGTAGGAAACGTATAACAAAAGAAAAACAGTTTTACTTCAAGTAACTCCAATTACACTTTGGTCAACTAAAAACATATGAAGTAGATGGGGTCATAGGTCCCATGAGGCTGGTTCCTGTGGTCCACACACGTTTCTCCAATGAGTGGCTTTTCGTTTGGTGGCTAACGTTGCTTCCAGGCAATGCTAACCCAAGTTCCGTATCAACTAATTAATCTATTTTTTTATATTTTTTAAAACAGATTTAAAATATTTTATCGGATTATATATTTGGAAATTGCAATGGATCAACCAGTTAACGTTTTTCTCTCTTTTTAATATAAAAAATTCACAAGATTTGTTTGTAATCTTTTTTATTATATATTGTTAGAGAATTAGATGAATAAGTAGTTTAAGTAGGATATATATATATATATATATATTTTATATGTAGTTTAAGAGAAACTACACTATTTTGAATAGTTGTAGAATGAATCAATGATAGTAACGTAGGGAAGCATGTTTTTTTTTTTTTGGTTAGTTAGATAAGATATATATATATCTCTTTTCCCTACAATTATTTGATAACTTATCATTAGATGATTAATATAGACACCAATATTATCCTAATCGTGACTTTTCTAGTGAAAACATAGCATATTTAACAAATATGGAATCAAACTTTGCTTGCCCTGATAATCTTTCCTTGAACAATCAATTATTTCACTATATATCCATTTCATAAACGGATAGGATAACAACTACATTATATGGACTATATATTTACCTTTAAAAAAAATCTTGCTTTAGATGAAAAAAGTTTCTAGGAATCCAAAATAAAAGAAAAAATTGGAAAAAATTACACATATTATCGGATAGTTAAAGAATCTTCATGATCATTTTGTGATATCTCTTTTGGTAATTTATTTTAATTAATGCCATTTTTTAGATAGTCTTACAAAGATTTGATGAAATTTAAAATATGATAAGCTATCTTAATTCCGATATATTTTGAACGTGAATTTCTTTTTTATGTTAGTTTCTCCAAACTACGAAATATGAAGTCTATATAGTTTTGAATAAAAATGAAAAGTATAATAATGTTTTGTTTGTAAAAATCTGAGTACCTTTTGGATATTTGTAAATAAGATTTTGTGGACTTGAAGAATTGGGGAGATAATAATGATGACAAATAAAAAAAGTCAACCAAGTTGTGAAGTAGTGGAAGTATGTGATGGGATTCATTAACAAACTTACAATAACATCAACATTATGCTAATGCGTATGTCTCTTGTTACGTAAATGTGACTCTATATATGACAATACCTCTCTTTTTAGAAGACATCATAATGGACTTGTCGGTCGATTTTATAATATAATTAGTTCTCTTTCACATTATTGTTTTGTAACAAAAATTAAACTAATAAATTTTCTCGTATTCAAATCAACTCCATGAGAATTCTGTTTGGTAAGATTTTTTAAAAAATCATTTTAGCATGATTTGTTAATTATTTTAAATCTAACAGAGTTATTTTAAATATTAAAATACATGATCAAATATTTACAAAGTCAACATGCAATCATTTATAAATGTTATAGTGGAATTGAATGATATCAAATGATTCTATCAATCGTAACATATATTTCGTAAAAACTATAATTCAATTCCATGTATTTGTAAGATCTAAAAAACTATATTGTTGAATATATCGCATAACAATTTTTTGAGAGTGGAGATAGAAAGGCTTGATAATAAAAAAAGACTCAATGAATAAAAAATGACTCAATGAATAAAAAAAGGACTCATAAAAAAATCAATGAATAGAAAAAAGACTCGATGATAAAAAAGGACTCATGAATAAAAAAAATAAATCTAGAATATAATGTGGTCGAACTGATTTAAAGATTTTTAAAAACCGAGAATATAAGGTTGGATTTTGTTTCTTATAATCTACGCATGAAATTAGTATCAAAATGAGTTGAAACTCTTTCATGATTCATTTTTAAATAGAAATTCATAAAAAATAAAGGGGAAATTAGCAGAAATGTACAAAAGTTGAAGTAAAATTAGGTAAATATTTTGGGATTTTTTTATAGGACTAAAAAGACTATTTTACCCTCCATTTTCTCTCTCTCCATCTCCCTCTCCCTACTTCTTTCTCCTTCTCGATCTCTCTCCTTTCATTATCTCAAACTCTTATTTTCTAAATTTTTGTTCATACATATTTTTTAAAAATAGCTATCTATTTACTTTTTCAAATTTGTTATATCTTCATAGTTGGTTATATTGTACATAGAATTCTACGAATAGTCGTTTATTGTCTCACGAATAATTATCTATTTTTCTAATAATAGTTATTTATAATGAATAATGTGTTATATCTTCATAGTTATGGTTTATGTTTAAAGGTTTAAAAAGTAATTTTTTTGTACATGTAAATATATTATTTATTTAAAGCAAATAAATAACTATTATTCATCGATATAAATTAGTGTACATGTAATTTACCTATTTAATTAAAATAAATAACTATTGTTGAATAATTATCTATTGTCTCATGAATAATTATCTATTTTCCTAAAATTAGTTATCTATAATGAATAAGGTGTTATATATTTATAATTATGGTTTATGTTTTAAGCTTTAAAAAGTAATATTTTTTGTACATGTAAATAAATTATTTATTTAATGCAAATAGTAACTATTATTCATCGATATAGATTATTGTACATGTAATTTACCTATCTAATTCAAATAGATAACTATTGCTGAAATAGATAGATCCAAAGGCAAAAATGTAAAACAATATTTATCTCTCTTACTTTTTTGTTATTTCAGCAAATTAATTTAAACTTTTGTTATTTTAGCAAATTTCCACCCACCATTTATATATTTAGCAAATTCACCCAAAAATAAATAACACAAAATTGTAGTTTGTCATTTAAAATCTTTAACTGAATAACAATATATATTTTAAACCGAATGATTTTGAAAATACAAGAAACAACGATAGCACTAGATTCAAATTCTTTTGGTGAATGATATCTTATATTATTAATACAGAAGACAGAGAGATAAAATCATTCTAAAATTACACGTGTCATCACCTGAGCATTTTTGGTCCCACATTATTAAAAATTCATGAAAGCCCAAAACAAAAAACCCAAAACAAAAGCCCAAATTTAACACAAAATGATTTAAATTGACATAATAAATGGATAATATTAAAAAATGTTGAAAACCCCATAAAATATAATATTAAAATTTTTATAAAAAATACAATTTTATGATTTTTAATAGATCTCTTAATATTTATATATTATATTCTATTACGTTGAGTTCAAAATAATGATAAAACATATTGTTCATTTACAAATAACAATATTATTTTGTAAAATTGTATTTAACACCAAAATTCATGTCAAATGAAAAACTTGAACACACAATTTACCCGACTCATCGGTTGAACCACCAATTCCCAAACTTTGAACAAAGAATTTTCGGATAAGTTTAGACATGAAATAGTGATTAAACTTTCCTAGAAAATATGTTTAAAATATTTTAAAAAACTAATGAAAAACACAATTTTATAACTTTTCTAATGTTTGTATGTTATATTCTCGCACAAAAGAATGATAAAACATATTGTTCATTTATAAATAACAATATTATTTTGTAAAATTGTATTAAACATCAAAGTTCATGTCAAATGACAAAACTTGAACAAAAAATTGACTCGAGCCCCCGAAAATTTAGTGGTTTTATATATCTGAGGTTTTAATAGTCCGATTTTATGACAAATAGAGACTGAATTGACATATTTTTCATTGTTAAACGAGTCATATCAAAGTTTCAAAACACTATGTAGTTATTGTTTTTAATGATAAACAGTAAATTATACGTAAAGGTAAATATTCAACATCGAAATGGCAATGATAATCTTTTTCGATGATAAATATTAAAATAGTAATAGTAATAAATTTTTGTAAATAAAACATTATAAAAACAAAAATACAATATATTTTATATATATACTTCAAATTTAAACTCCGCTTTTAACGCGGATCACATGAGATACAAATTCTTTTTATTTCATTTTATGCTACACTTTGTTTTTACCAATAAACATTTTTTCTATTACGTAAATTTTAAGCGCGGTAAATTCCTAGTTTTAAATTAAAAAATCAATAACACTGTATTTAAAAAATAAATTGAAATCATCAATTGAATAACAACATATTTTACGTTTAGGCCCGTTTCAACAAAAAGCCCATAAACGAAATTTTACAAAACAGTCCTTCTTTTATTATTTTATTATCTTTCTTTCTCTCTCAATTTTCTCCCGAGAGAATTACCGTTTTACATCAGATCCGATTCAAGCGTTTTACTCCCCCGTCGATTATCGCGACGATGGCATCGAATCCTCACAGAGGCGGCGGCGGTGCTGGTGATGGTTCCCTTTACGGCGGAGTCGCTCCGTACAGATCTAGGTATGATTCTATTATCATCATCTCTTCTTATGATCTTCAAGGTATAGCCGTAGAGAGAAAACTAGGGATTGAATGGTTCATAGATTATTGGTTATCTGTGTGTTGCAGAGAAGGGCTTAGCACAAGAAGTGGTGTTGCAGGTTCGGAAGAGATACAGCTTCGGATTGATCCGATGCAATCCGAGCTTGATGATGAGATCACTGGTCTCCATGGCCAAGTCAGACTATTGAAAAATGTATAAACAACCCCTTTCTTCTTCTTCTCTTGTCTCTCTTTTGAGCGAAAAACCTGTATTTGTTGCTTAGTTTCGAAATCTAAAGAATTAGGTGAAATTAATTAGTATATGCGTTTGTTGGTTTACATGGTTCTATGATCAGTGAGCTTGTAATCAATCCTTGCTTTTGTTGTTTTGATATCGTGTTTCTTCAAGTAAGGAATCAGTCTACATTGTCTACGATTCATTGTCTTTTTTTACCTTCGGATTCTGCGCATAACTGATCCCTCCTCATGAGCTTTGTTTTTTTTCTGTTTCGATGTGTACAATGATTTTTTCATGCAATGTTTGTTTTGATTGTAGATTGCTCAAGATATCGGGTCAGAAGCAAAGTTTCAGAGAGACTTTTTAGATGAACTGGTATGTTGTTGTTCATCTCACGTCAAGTTCTTGATTCAAAATGTATATATGGTTTCTCACCAGGTGAAATTCGGGTTCTCAAATCGATGATTTCATTGATTTTGAATCTACAATTTTCATCCAAAAACATATGAATCTTTGTAAATCCACAGTTTAACATTATGTTCAGAGTTCAGACTCGTTCTCCCGGTCTGGTCTTAAACTATAGGCATCTCCGGTTTCGGCTTGTTAATAGTTAGCTGGATGCAGCAAGAGATGTGTCTTATTAGAACTTTTCTTTTTTTTAGCATTGGTCGGAACATAGAGCTTCAATTTTTGTCCGTTTTTGTTTTTGTTTTTGTTATGACAGCAAATGACATTGATCAGAGCACAAGCCGGCGTGAAGAACAACATAAGGAAACTGAACTTGAGCATTATCCAAAGCGGCAACAACCACATCATGCACGTCGTCCTTTTCGCGCTCCTCTGCTTCTTTATCCTCTACATGTGGTCTAAGATGTTCAAAAGATGAGAGAGAGAGAGAACAAGACTCACATGATGACACTCTTAAGGAAAGTTTTAGAAAAATATCCTCTAGTTACAACATTTTGTGTTTCTTCTCGTTCCAATGTTATATAGAGAGAGAGTGCTTGTTTTAGTCGAAACAGTAATATGCACCAAAAAAATTGAAATCACATATAACATAAATAAACCACACGAGACATTACTACAATGACCGGTTCAATACATCGGTGTAAATCTCCGGTCAAGTCCGGTTCACTTATGGAATCGCTTCTTTAGCCACGTGGCTTGTTATAATTGGTTTTTCGGAGTAAGCTTACGGTGGTAGCGTCCGTAGAGGATAAATTTTCTACACTGTATGTTAAATGAAATTGGAAGAGGAAGAAGATAAGAAGAAGTGGAGAATTTCAATGGCTACCTTATCCACATCCGTTGTAGCTTCGTCGCGATTATGGCGTCCTTCCTCTAACGGGAAGATTAGTGGTCCTTCGGCTTCGCTTTCTCTCCGTACGGGCTCGAGACGGAGTCAGTTTTCTCTGAGCTCTTCGGCTTCTGCTTCCGCTTCTTCTCAGCTTCTCCACTGCTCGTTTCTATCTTCGTCTCTTTCCCTTTCGTCTACATTCTCTGGTTTGTCTCTTCAAGTTTTAGTCCCAATGCTTAATTTTGTGTTTAGATTCGGTACTGTTTGTTTGATTTTAGGTTCTAGCTTTACTTTATACGGAGCTATTTGTTGAATCCTGTGAATGAAATTGAGAAAGTAGTCGTGGTGGTGATATAATAACTTTTGAGAAAATCTACTAATCGCTTATATTTGTGTTTGCAATGTATACATGTTTCTTGTATGCTTAAAAGCCTTGGAGATTTTGAACAAAGCAATGTCTATCTCGATACCAGTTAGACCTATAATGTCGAATTTGCTTGGCTTTCTTTTTTCAGGTTTGTCCATAGCGTTTGATCTCAGCGGGGGAGCTAGTTGCCAGAAACGCAGAGGGCTCGTGGTGAGAGCCGGGAAAGCAGCTCTGTGTCAAACAAAGAGAAGCAGATCAAGAAAATCATTGGCTAGGACTCATGGTTTCCGTAGGAGGATGAGAACCACTAGCGGTAGAGCAACCATTAAGCGTCGACGTGCTAAAGGTCGTTGGAATCTCTGCCCTAAATCCAATCCTAGCAGCGGCAAACGGGCTTGAAGTCTCTCTCTCTCTCCTTACCTCTCTCTCTCTCTCTCTCCTTACTCTCTCTCTCTCTCTCTCTCTCTCTCTCTCTCTCTCTTTCTCTATGTAATCTTTCTTTGATATACTTTTCTTGTGTTTTCTACCAAAAGATACAGTGAGAAAACATGATTTTCGATGAGTTATATTTCGATAAGATGATTCATTATAACTAAAGAATACATTAGTGAAGTAATCTAACATGAATTAGTCAAGCAACAGGATAAGAAGCATATTGAGCCAAACCACACATGCCTTGAGGCCACTCAACATCTCTACGAAACCTAACATAACCATTTTCTCCCCAAGTCTCGCCCCAAGAGTTCTTAGCCAGCCAATACTTGATCCCTTCCTGGCTCGTCCCATACCCAACAACCGTCACCGCGTGATCCACGTTGATCCCACAGTCCACCGCATCGTACACTCCACCCGAATAATGTATAAAACTATCCTCAGTCGAAACAATGCTCACAGAGACGGGCTGTCTCCACACGGCCTCGAGCAACGCTCCTTCGTTGTTCTGTAAGACGTTTTGAAACCCACTGATTTGCATGGCGCGTTCAGAACTGGCCCGACAGCTACCTTCTATTACTTGGTAAGGGTATGCGTCTTCCGAAGAAATACCTTGGCTTTGTATGTACTTGAAAGCTTCCGGCATTGATCCTCCTCTGCAACCCATGTTACGCGCTCTGTCGCAGTCTATAAGCTGTTGTTCGGAGAGCGATACGAGGTTTCCTTGGACAATCTTTGTCAGACCTTCCACCGCTGCTATCGCTGAGAACGCCCAACAACAACCTGTGCCCATTTGTATTGATTACTTCACTATCAAGCAACAAAACTCATTCCTAGTAGCCCTAAACCTAAAAATTTATAACCCTAACTAGGGATTTAAGTTTTGTATATATAACTCAAGCTTACCACATTCTCCTTGGGCTTTGATAGGTGTTACAGCTCCTTCGCTTCTCCAGTCTCTGCTTTCGCCTACGCCATAACTACCATTCCAATTCCAAGGCGGCATTGCTTCATCGACTAGCTGGGATTGTGAAGTTACATTAATACCCCAGAGACCGGTGTGTGTGGCAAGAAACTCCTCTTTTGTCAAATCTGTGAACTCGTTGACACCAAGTTTGTAGCTTTGATTCTCCTTATTGTTGTTGAAGTCCTCGATGAATTTTAAGTTTTTCTTGAACACTTCAAGCCTCATAAGTTTTTCGGATTCATTTCTGTAAACTCGAGAAAATTGAGTCATCCATTGCTGGTGATATACACCTACGGATGACTCATGAAAAATGGCGCGAGACGTGGCTTGAGAGATCTTTAAATTTGTTGAAAGAATGGTTAGAACCAAGAACATATACACCATCACGACCATATTGGTTTTAAAACGTATATATGAATTTGCTTTCTATTACTAATAAAGTATTATGTAAATTATTCTAGTGTGGTGAAAGTGAGAGTAGACAGAAAGGGTAAATTATGTATTATTAAGGAATGAGAGTTTTACATTGTTAACAAGGTATAATTTTTTCAGTTTTTATATGCATTATATTGCTTTTAATGTGTATAATCACGAGTTCAATTTTCAAAATAAATTAGATAAGATTCAGCAGTATAATAGGAAACTTAATTGTTGGATTTGGGTAGTACTATTACATTGGCGTTACTTAAAACATAGCATTCATGGGTTGATATATTGCTAATATTAATTTGTATCATCACGTTTTCATTTTCCAAAATAAATAGTTAGTAAGATTTATTTAAAGTTTGAACATTTCCACAAAAAAAACACAAATAAAATCGAGTTCCATATTAAAATACAAACTAAATTTATGATCAAATTTAACCATTAGAGAATCGTTTTAAGCAAAAAGGTCCCTACGCTGTAACGTAGTTAAATATTAGACGAAATCTAAAACTCGAAATTTCACTACATGAGTTTTTTTGCTTAAAACAATATTTTAATATTTAAATGAGAAATTCACAAAATTATACAATTTCTTCCATTCCTTTACAAAATTTTACCTAATTCAATTTTTTCACATATTTACATTATTTTAAAATTATAAAAACTTGATTTACCCTTTAAAAAATTATCAAAATTAAAAATTTTCATTTGGGTTCGCTAATTAGTGTTTAGGGTATAGTATTAAGGGGACAAAATTGTGTGGGTAGAGTTTATTTAGATTTATTTTTAGTGTTTAAGTGTAGTTTTGTGAAGTTATTTTGAAATGGTGTAGTTTTGTGAAATGTAATTCAAATGGTGTAGTTTCGTAATTCTCCCTATTTAAATTTGATCATAAACCGAAAGCAAATAAGTGAGTGTCATATGATCAAAGAAGCAACAATTGTACATGCATTTTAAAGTTCAAAACCAAAAGCCATTAGAACACGTCGGGCGTTCTTGTGTGATTGACAAAACTATAACATCAAATAACAAAACATAATCTTTAAATTGTAACCTATAATATATATATATATATAAAGACCAATTCCCATTGCATGAGTGTTTACAAAGTCATTATGCTAGCCCAAAGATATCACTCATTTTTCAAGGTTTCAAGGCTGAGTTTTTAATGAACTATGAAACTTAACGCGTGGGAATGACATCTCAAGATTAACATAGCTTTGTTGCCCTCTTGTCGACATTTAAGTTTTTTGTGCTAAATACTTTTCCTAGCTTTAAGTACTGCATGCCTCATCATTTTAACCATTTTTTCTTATAACACAATTAAAAAATTCTCAATTAAATCCATTAATATGAAACTATTACAGAAAAAATAGATGGTAATGAGAATATATCGGATTCAAAGTATAGACATCCATACAAATCTCAACAACACAAATACCAAAAATAACACAAGTACTTCCAAATATAGAAAAAGCATCATATTCTTTTGTTGAATTTTGCTATTAATTTACTCTCTATAAAAGGAAAATATATTTGGTTGGATCTTATCATAGCGTCTCATTTCACCTTTAACAAAAAGAAACTTTACAAATAAAAACCAATACAGAAAATTAAGACACAACAAGAATTAAAGAATAAGGCATAATGGCCAAAATCTTCATAGTCTTTCTTGCCTCTGCCTTATGTTTCACCACCCTACTTCACTTCGCCGCCGCTGATGCCGATGACTTTGATCGCTTCCACATCAAAGGCTCTGTATACTGCGACACGTGCCGTGTCCAATTCATTACCCGTCTCAGCAAATATCTCGAAGGTAATATTAATTAATACAATCTCTTAACTCATTATGTATATGATAATGCAATCATTAGGGGATAATATAATAGTGGCTTGGTTCGATGAAATGGACTACGAAGTAAGAAAAATAATTAATTTCTAACAAGAACCTTCATCAAATAACTTAGAAATAAACTATCATCAAATTTTTTAGAAATATATGAACGTAATTTTTTTGATTTGATTTAATTAATTTAAGAAAGGTTTAATTATCGACTATTTTTATATTTCTTTACCAATAATTTTCATTTTTATCCTACAACCATGTGTTTTTTTTCTTCTTTTTATCTTTGGTTATAATTTATACTATTCTATATATAGTGAAAAACCCTACATATAATAAACAATGACATTACTCATATTATTATCCTATAAAACAACATTTTGATTCTATTCCATTATTGTGTTAGCTTTTGGGTGTGAGTTAGGTCCGTTATATATATATATATCTTCTAATAATTTCGGTTTGATTGGTTTGACATGCAGGTGCAAAGGTAAAACTCGAATGCAAGGGTCGCGAGAACCAGACAGTAACACTAGCCAAAGAAGCAGTTACCGACAAAGCCGGTAACTACGAGATGGAAGTAATGGGAGACCACGAGGAAGAAGTGTGCGAGATCATCCTCGTACACTCACCAGACTCGGAATGCGGAGAAGTGAACAACCAAGAGTTCTTAAGAAACGCGGCTAGGATCAGTCTAACGGCTAACGATGGTATTGTCTCTAACGAGACACGAACTATAAACCCACTTGGGTTCATGAGGAAGGTTCCATTAGCTGATTGTCCTCAAGCTTTTAAAGAGCTTGGTATCGTACCTGACGTCACCTTCTAATAAGCTTCTTTAATTTATATAGAGAGAATATATATATACCTATTTTATTTATACTTCCTTTTAACAATTTTTAATTTTGTAATTTGGTTTCTTATATATATATGAAACATTTTATATATACTCGGCTTTCGTATGTTAGTATGTGAAATTTATATTTGCTTTTTACATCTACATTATGTAAGAAAAAACTACCATGCAAAATATATACCCTTTCGCTAGAAAAACATATACATAGTCTACCAACGACGGATTGACTCGGTCGGTTAAGCGCAGTCGTTAGTGATGTTGTGTTGGTGAGTTCGAACCGCGTTGGAAGCGATAATTTAAGCCATTAAATGATATTATCAAATGTTGTTAGCAAACGTAGGAGAATTATGAGATTCGGCCCGAAATCTCCTGGTTTAACAAAAAAAAACATATACAAAATCACATTTCAAGAGCGTGTGATTTTAGAATTATCTATAAATAAATTTTGAGATAAATTATGGTTATTATTACAAGTGAGCAAATTATATATCAAATGTTTCTATTTTACTATATAGTAAAAGATTTCATCAGAAACGCAAACCTTTTTGGATGTTTGGCGTTTGGATTTCAAACTCGCATCGGAAAAACGCTAATTTTTGGAGACGCCAGAATGGTTTCTTAAAAACGTTTCATCCTGATTTCTGAAAAAGACAAATATATCCTTTATAAAACTTGAAAACCACGAAAACAATATATTCCCTTTTTCAAGAGAGAAAAGATAGCTTCGTGTATTGTTTTCTCTTACCGTCGTCGAAAGGCTTCACCACGATTCATCAGTAAGTTGGTTTCTCTTGCGAAATTTGCTTACTTGATCTTATGGGTTTGTTCATTAGATCTTAATCACTTATGGGTTTTCGCTTGATTTTACTTTCAATATCACTTTATAATCAAATCTTGTCTCCTCTCTCGACAAGTTATATGGTTTTTAAGCTTTGTTCGATTTAGTTTATACTTTAGTGAAGAAAATCTGATTTGTTGGATTAGCTCTACGAACTTCTAAAGCTAACATCTTACACTGATTAGTAGTACGAATAAAGAGACGAATTAATTAGATATTTAGAGAAAGTAGATCAATCTATGAAATTGAAGTTAGCATCAAGTAATTATAAGAAGCTATGTCTCGGTGATTCATTAGCTTTTTTAACATTATGTGTATTGTGATTCTTTGTTGTTGTCGTCTTGTTGATTTATCCGATAAATCATGTTGTTGTATGGAAAGCCGATTATGTTCTTTTAGGTGGTAAGGATATGTCTGAAATAACACATCCATGTCTCTCTTATGTTGCAGGAGTTTTTCGAGTTACAATGGTGTCGTATCCCGCTACTTCAGAGACGCTTTCCCTGGCTCAAGAAGCCAACAGCTCGGAGGCTATTTCGATACTCTATCAGGTTTTGGAAGACCCTTCTTCTTCTTCTCCAGAGGCTCTGCGGATCAAGGAGCAAGCGATTACTAACCTCTGTGATCGTCTCACTGAAGAGAAGAAAGGCGAGGATCTGCGTAAGCTTTTAACAAAACTGAGATCTTTCTTTTCGCTAATCCCCAAGGCCAAAACCGCGAAAATCGTCAGAGGAATCATTGATGCCGTTGCGAAGATACCCGGAACGACTGATCTTCAGATCACTCTCTGCAGAGAGATGGTGGAGTGGACACGAGCCGAGAAGCGTACTTTCCTCAGGCAACGTGTAGAGGCGAGGCTAGCTGCTCTTTTGATGGAGAACAAAGAGTACGTCGAAGCTTTGGCTCTGCTTAGTACTTTGGTGAAAGAGGTTAGGAGATTAGATGATAAGCTTCTTCTTGTCGATATAGACTTGCTAGAGAGCAAACTCCACTTCTCTTTGAGAAACTTACCCAAGGCTAAAGCTGCGCTCACCGCGGCTAGAACGGCTGCAAACGCTATATACGTCCCTCCGGCACAACAAGGCACCATTGATCTGCAGAGCGGGATTCTTCACGCCGAAGAGAAAGACTACAAAACCGGATACAGCTACTTCTTCGAAGCCTTTGAGTCTTTCAACGCTCTCGGAGATCCAAGAGCCGTTTTCAGCTTGAAATACATGTTGTTGTGCAAGATCATGGTTAGCCAAGCCGATGACGTTGCCGGGATAATCTCCTCAAAGGCCGGACTTCAATACGTTGGTCCAGACCTAGACGCCATGAAAGCTGTCGCCGATGCTCACTCGAAGAGGTCTTTGAAACTGTTTGAGAACGCTTTGCGTGACTACAGAGCGCAGCTAGAGGACGACCCGATTGTGCACAGGCATCTCTCTTCGCTCTACGACACGCTTCTTGAGCAGAACCTGTGTCGTTTGATCGAGCCGTTCTCACGAGTTGAGATAGCTCACATAGCTGAGCTGATTGGATTACCGATAGACCACGTGGAGAAGAAGCTGTCTCAGATGATACTTGACAAGAAATTCGCGGGTACGTTGGATCAAGGAGCAGGGTGCCTTGTCATATTCGAAGATCCGAAGGCGGATGCTATCTATTCGGCGACACTTGACACCATTGCAAACATGGAGAAGGTCGTCGACAGCCTCTATGTTCGGTCTGCTAAAATCATGTCCTAAATGAGTTAGTGAATCTCATATTCTTATCTTTCTTAGATCACTCAAAGAAACTGAGGTTTCTCAATGGAGAGTTTAAAAATCATTTGAATTTGCTACTTTGGTTTATGTTTCTTTGATATTCGTTTGTGTTGCAGTTTCTATTTCTCTATAACCTCACAAGTCAAGCTTTGTCTTCATTTTCTTACACAAAACTCTCATCGTTTATAAGATTCTGACCAAACCTAAGAAGTCAATTAAAAGGACCCCACCATTTTATTTTCCCCAAAACAGGACATGACTTGCACACAAATCTTGATTTTGTTGTCTCTTCTGTCATATTTATTTGTGGGTAATAATGTCTTTTTTCCTCGTTAGCTTCGTGATACTAATTTTATTATATATTTATAAAAAAACTATTAAATTAAAGAGGAATTCACAAAACTACACTATTTCAATTCCTTCTTCACAAAACTACACTTATTTCAATTTTTTCACATATTTATACATTTTCAAAATTTTAAAAGCTTGATTTACCCTTTAAAAAATTACCAAAATTAAAATATTTTCATTTGAGTTCGCTAATTAGTGTTTAGGGTATAATATTAAGGGGTATGGTTTATTTGGATTTAATTTTGAGTGTTGAAGTGTAGTTTTGTAAGTATTTTTGAAATGGTGTAGTTTTGTAAAATGGTGTAGTTTTATGAAATGTAATTCAAATGGTGTAGTTTTGTAATTCTCCTTAAATTAAACTCTTAAATATGTCGAATTTCTGAGCTTTATTGTGGTACTCACGGTTAACAAATGTTCAATTTTTTGTTAATTTTTTTCTTCATTAGGAAGAGTATTATGTTATACTACTAAAAGTCTATAGTCTATTTACTACTACTTGTAACTTTACAAGTGTCCGATAATTTATGATTAACAGTTATTGCTGAAATGTGAAACTATAAGACCAACCATCTCCAACAGAGAAACCCACAAAATTTCTTAACTATTCAGTGGGGTCCATGAACAGTTAGTTTAAAACAAAATAAAAAATAAAAACGGACCAATCATGGGCCGCCACGTATGCATGAATAGTTAAGATCTGGATCTTAAATAAGAAATATAAGATTCAAATCTTAACTATTTAGGTGGACTCCACATGCTAAGATCCCGTTAAGAAACACTATTGGACTTGCTCTAAATGCCCAAACAAAATGGGGTTTCTTGTTCAAAGTTATGCTAAACTAATAATGTCCATAATCTTTAAATTAAGTTAACGGACACTTAAACTAAGCAAATTGCTACGATGGTTAGAAAATTAAACTTTTTATGGTTAAGCTAATAATAGACATTAACTACACACAGTAAACAGATCTTGAAATAAATACTCTCTCCGTTCTCTTATGTTTGATGTTTTAGAAAAAAAATTTGTTTTTAAATGTTTGATTTTCTCAAATATCAATGTAGTTTTATGTATTGATATTTGTGAATTATAGTTTTCAATGAGAGTTTTGAAACACTATTGGTTTAGAAGTATTGAAAATTATTCAAAACATATTTATTAGTAGTCTAGTTTTTTAAAAAAGATTAATTAATTGTCAACGACCAGTCTTTCTTTTTAAAATAAAAATCTCACGAGCTCCAACGTACATTTAAATAAAAAAAAATAATTAAAATAACAGCTGTTTAAATCAGGTATTAAAAATAAAAAACTTCCTAAATAATTAATTAACTAATTTAACTTGGTTAATTTTTGTTGCTAGCCTGTACGTATTAAGTAACACAAAGCAAACCAAATCCAAACACAAAAACAAAACAAATAAAAATATAATTTTTTTAACAAGATTAGCAACGGAGCCTCTTCACCGGAAAATCATGCCGGAAACCACCGTGACTCGCCGCTACTCTCCACTCTTCCACAAGCAAACCGTCTAAACCGACCTGATGAACGACGGCTCCTACGTTCGCAACACCAAGAAACTCGGAGAAACCACCGACACGTCCCGGCGGTTTAGTTTTCCGACGACCGGCACCGACGGGAACATTCCGGAGAGCACCACCGTTGGTCCAATAACGGTGACAGCTTTTACAAAAGTGACGTGGCTGATTAACATTGTAGTTATTAAAGTAACAGAACTTAGTCTCCATGGACTTGCATCTAGGACATGCTACGATCTTGTCTGGACGCTTCTCCGCCGTTAGATCTGATCCTGACGATGATGATCTAACGGTTGTTGTTGTTGTTGTTTGTATCTCTTTGTGTTGTTGTTGCTCTTCTTGTTTAATGTGTGTGATGTTGAATGTTATGGTTTTGCCAAAGAGTTTAATTCCCTGAGAATCTTGATGAGTTGCCATTATAATTAATGAGAGAGATAAAAGAAGGTTTTGTGATTAAGTTTCTTGCAGTTATGAAAGAGAGAAGAGACTTTTATAGCAACATGTTTTCAATCTTTTTTTTTGTTGTTGAAAATATTAATATGATTATTATATTTTTTGTAGGAAAGAAGAGAAAAGTAATAGTGGTAATATTTTTGGTATTAATATGTTATGCATATTTATTGCCTCATGCATTCAAAGATGACAAACTATATGTATTTTTTTATCTAAATTGTGTGTATACATTAAACTCCCCATCTGTATATCATATATATAAAACATGAGGAGAGTTCTCCATGACTTGACAGATCATCATTTCAAATTTATTACTAATTTATTTATTAAATTCAATAATTTTAAAAAACTTATGTCACAATTTAATTATTAATTCATAAAACATATTAAATTTCAACTTAATATTTAATAATATTATTATATTACAATATCAAATGCATAAACATAAATTTTTTTCAATATATGTTTTTTTTTTAAAGTTATAGGGCTTTGAATAAATAAAATTATTTTAAACCCCTATATCTAAAACAACATCACATAAGTAACATATAAAATAAAAATAGGGAGAATTACAAAACTACACCATTTGAATTACATTTCACAAAACTACACAATTTCAAAATAACTTAGAGTTTTATAAAGGAATGGAAGAAATAGTGTAGTTTTGTGAATTCCTCATAAAAATATACAAAATTTATAAAATTAGTTAGAAAACATGAAAGCAAAATAAAGAAAAAATAAAAAATACACAATTTAAGACACTAAATAAATAAATAATATAAAACATATATTAGAACACTCATTTAGATAAGTAAAAATATGAAAAATACATCAATATAAATAAATAGTATCATAATACACAAGAAAAAAACATGTGATACAAAACTAACAAAAATACAAAAACTAAAGAATATACAAACTATTTAAGATTAGTGAATATATATCAAAAACATAGAATTCAGAAAATAAAAAGCTCTCCAATGATTGACACATCATCATTTCAAATTTATTACTAATTTATTTATCAAATTCATTAATTTTAAAAAACTTATGTCATAATTTAATTACTAATTCATTAAACATATTAAATTTAAACTTAATATTTAAAATATTATTATATAACAATATCAAAGTTTTAAAAGTTTGATTTACCCTTTAAAAAATTACCAAAATTAAATCTTTTCATTTGGGTTCGCTAATTAGTGTTTAGGGTATAGTATTAAGGGTGTAGAATTGTGTGGGTATGGTTTATTTGGATTTAATTTTGAGTGTTTAGGTGTCGTTTTGTGAAGTATTTTTGAAAATGTGTAGTTTTGTGAAATGTAATTCAAATGGTGTAGTTTTGTAATTCTCCCATTATTTTAAACTCCTATATCTAAAACAACATCACATAATCACATAAGTAACATATAAAATAAAAATATACAAAATTTATAAAATTAGTTAGAAAACATGAAAGCAAAATAAATAAAAAATAAAATTGGGAGAATTATAAAACTACACCATTTGAATTACATTTCACAAAACTACACCATTTCAAAACTACTTCACAAAACTACACCTAAACACTCAAAATTAAATCCAAATAAACCCTATCCACACAATTTTACCCCCTTAATACTATACCCTAAACACTAATTAGCGAACGCAAATGAAAATATTTTAATTTTGGTAATTTTTAAAAAGATAAATTAAGCTTTTAGAATTTTGAAATGGTGTAAATTTGGGAAAATATTGAATTAGGTGTAGTTTTGTGAAGGGAGGGTTAAAAAGGTGTAGTTTAAATACACAATTTAAGACACTAAATAAACAAATAATATAAAACATATATTAGGACACTCATATAAGCAAATATATTAAAAATACATCAATATAAGTAAATAATATCATAATATTCACGAAAAAAACATGTGATACAGAACTAACAAAAATACAAAAACTAAAGAATATACAAACTATTTAAGATTAGTGAAAAATATCAAAAACATAGAATTCAGAGAATAAAAATTAATGTAACATTATATAGGTAGTTAAAAATATAAATTATGAAAATAAAAATATTTGAATCATCAAAAAAATAAAAACAAATAATATAAAAAACCCGCGAGTATCGCGGGTTCTTCCTAGTTAATAATAATATTTACGTATAAATAAAGGAAATTATTTATTATGTCGAGCTCCAAAAACAAAACATAGTTTACAAATTTCACAATTCACTAATGTTGAGCAAAGTATGCATTCAATGACAAATTATGTGTATTTTTCTTCAAAATGTGTATATACATTAACCCCCCCCCCCCCATCTGCATATAACAATATTTACGTATAAGGGAATGAAATAATTTTATTATGCAAAACACATTTCACAATTTCAGAAGAAACATTATTCACTAAAGTTGAGCAAAGTCATGTGTTTTTGAACTTTCTTTTTTATTTAAACTAACATTATTCACGTACGTTATTAAAGGAATAAAGGATAAGAAAGTGTTAAAGAGGATAGAAAGGGAAGAAAGAAGAGGGGGAAAATGGAAATAAAAAGAAAAAGGAAAGCACTAATCTATGTTTTTTTCTTCTCAATTTCTTTTTAAAATTATACTATATGCTTTCTCATTGGAATCCTTATACTATATTGTCGCAAAAGAAGTTACATAAATTTTTTAAAAGAGAACAACTTTTTAGTTAAATATAATTTACATAAATTTAATAGACTTTTACAAAAGGGAATATAAATGTGCGTGTGTATAAATATATATATATATATATATATATATATATATGCATAGAGAAGAATAGTTTCATGTACTTATATAGATGAATTCTGATTTAAACTTTTGTATTCATATTCTTCTCAAAGTGATTGAATTTATGTATTTAGATAAGTGAATTATTAGTTGTTATAGATAAATTTGCACATACATCTTTGTTTTAAAATTGAGATTACATATTGGACTATGGAGTACTATACACATATCACATTGCGTGCTAGATTTCATAGCCAAAATATGCATCATAAAACAAATTAAGAGAGTAATTTAACCATGTTTCAACTACATAAAATTATACATATATAAATATATATATATATATATATATTTAGTTGTAACTTGTAAACGTGAATTATCTTTTCTTTGGCCATTTTTTCCTTGTAAAGTTTTGTTGATTGCCCATTTTTTTCTCTTTTCAAAATCAATTTTAAGTATATATGTGCTTCCTTTGAGTCCGAAAAATTCACGTGTAAAAGGTATCTTTTAAAAGCAAAATCTTTTGCATGAGTTTTGCTCTTTAATAAAAGGGATTAACGATAATTAGATGAATAAAGAAAATAAAATATTGTTTTAGTAGTGGACTCATACTTTATTGATCTTATAAAAATATATAATAATAAATCCATGTCTATCTAGCTGACTAGCTGTTGGATCATGCTCCTATATATAATTTGAGCTAAACGAATTTTAAAATAATTAGAGAAATCAAATTTTACACATTTCACTTGAATTATCTCTTTTGGTTTTAGAAGTACTTTTTAATATACTTCATCATCTATATACGTAACATATACAATGTATATTTAATTTTGTTACGTAAATGAGATTAGCTAAGATAAATAGAAATCTTTTTGGATACTTAATTAGGTTACATAAATTAGAGAATCATGACTCGATGTGTCGTTAATTAATTCTGAAACACACATTAATTTAGTTGAAACTATTAATCGTGTTTTGTGAGAAGAGTTATATATCTTTGTAAAAAATCTATAAACATTATAATTCGTGGACTATACAAGTATGGGTGACAAAATTAAAATCTCAACATACATATATAGATGATAGAATTCCCGACGGATAGCTTGGGATCTAATCTAGACTTTCTTTTCTCCAAATGGAGAGGTCCGGACGCGGAAGTCCCGACTTACCCATGGTTGGCATGGTATATTTGGAAGGCCCGAAATGACAAACTATTCCGGAACATCGACCGGGACCCGATGGACACCAAGGATTTGGCATTAGGAGAGTCTGTTGCGTGGTGGGCCGCACAAAAACTAAGGGTAGCCCAGAGGCCAGAAACAGAAGCCGAGGGGATGGAATCACTGGGAGCGACACAAGCTTCCGATGGAGAGTTAATTTGTTTTACAGATGGCTCATGGAAAGACGGTGAAGCAACAAGCGGGGTGGGGTGGGTCCTCCAACAGGGAAATAGACGCACTGAGCTTCTGGGGCTTAAAGGTTGGGCCAGGAGCTTATCTCCACTTCATGCGGAATTACATGGGCTCATATTTGCCATGGAGTGTTTGCATAGGTATAGGACTGATTGTCATATCTTCTACACGGATTGCGAGGACCTCCTAAGGATGGTGGAAACACCGGAGGAATGGCCTACATTTAAGTCCGAGTTAGATACGCTACGAGATCTGCAAGAGTTCTTTCCGGGCTTCTCACTACGGTTTGCAGCAAGGGACATGAACAAGAAAGCGGATTTACTTGCACGAAGTGCACGTGGCAGGAAGGATGTCTTCCATTTTATTGGTCAATTGCCTCCTAGTTGGTTTTCTGATACGTGTAATGTATTCGAAAGACAATAGAGTCAATGTACTACCGTGAAAAAAAAAAAAAAAAAAATGATAGAATTGTAAGTTTACGTTCTTATATTTCAGCCTTGGGTGTGCAGTACCCTGACAAAACTACACCAAATGAATATTGTTTCGTAAATATACTATTAGTTCAATTTATTGTCACATGTTTACAAGCAAATGTCTAATTAATAGTATATAATACTCCCTCTGTTCCATATTATATGAAGTTTTAGAGAGATTTTTTTTGTTCCAATTTAGTTGATGTTTTACAAGTTTCCATGTAGAAATTAAATGTATGTAATTTTCTTAACCAATAGTTTTTTGAAGAGTTTTTTTCTATTGGTTTATTTTGTTATAGTTAATGATGTTTTTATGAAAAATAAAGTTTTATTAATAAGTGTGCAACATCAAATAAATTGAAACATAAAAAATCCTTCAAAACTTCAATCAAAATAGGACTGAGGGAGTATAATATTCAATTGTTAATTATTATTTCTTTAGTTCTTCGAAATCTCTTATTTTCGCAAACTCACTTTTTAATGTTTCATTAAGGATTTATAAACAAAACCATTTATTCATCTTTAACTTAAAAAAACATGAGAAATACACAAAACTACACATTTTCAACCCTCACTTCACAAAACTACACCTAATTCAATATTTTCACATATTTACACCCTTTCAAAATTTTAAAAGCTTGATTTACTCTTTTAAAAATTACCAAAATTAAAATATTATCATTTGAGTTCGCTAATTAGTGTTTAGGGTATAGTATCAAGGGGGTAGGATTGTGTGTGTAGAATTTATTTGGATTTAATTTTGAATGTTTAGGTGTAGTTTTGTGAAATATTTTTGAAATTGTGTAATTTTGTGAAATGTAGTTCAAATGGTGTAGTTTTGTAATTCTCCCAAAAAAACATTTGTTCATTTCTTACAAAAATGTATTTTAGTATTTTCTCCATCGACCTTTTTATTTCGTACGATTGTTTCCGGCTAACGTATAGTAATAGTATAAAGATCGAATAAAACGCATAATTTAAAAAAAAAACAAAAACAAAAATAACTATATTTATTATTAACTTCAAGAGGCATTCAGCATATAACAGGTTGTGATGATTAATATATATCACACGTATAATAAAATCTACTACTTATTAACGACACAATAAACACATCCATGAGATTCTATAAAAAAAATTGCTTGCAAAACATGACTAAACCCTTTTTAAAGTTGTCTCTCCGTTGCGTAAGCTATTAAGAGAGAAGGATTATAGTCTTTAACAAATAAGGACTAAAGATAATATAACACAAATAACACATCAAGAATCAATATACTTTTTTTAATCCTTTATTCATTTATCAACCCCTAACACATATGCTTCTTATTGGAAATTTGAATAAAAGATAAAACAGTTCTTGCAATATGAAACTTTTTTGATATTAACATTATCACATAGTACAATATTACAAACTCTAATCATTAGAATACTAATTTTAATTGGAGTGATTTACACAATAGAGCACTTTTTAACACTTGCATATTAAAATAAGACACTTTTGTGATATGAGACACTTTTTAGATTTTTTATTTTTTTAAATACAGTTTTACCATTCGTGTACACAAAAGTTGTGTACAAAAAGTCGTGGATACACAACGTTGTGTACAAAAAGTTGTGGATACACAAACGCTGTGTACAAAAAAGTTGTGGATACGTTTTATGTTATGTGGACATACTTTTGTACAATTTCGTAAATGTATTTTAATTTATTCTAAAATATATTATTTCAATAATTTTTTTGTTTATCATATATCTATTTACATAAGTAATTTATATTTAGTATTTACACTCCCATATGTTTTTGTAATATTCTTAATAAATGTGAATGAAACATGTTGATATTAATAAGTGAAAACATGAAAATTACATGTACATCAAAACATATAAATGTTTTAAATTCATTATTAAAACCTATCTATTCATTTTTGAACATGAATCATCATATAATTTTAACTACAATTATAATTTATTTAAACTTGAACACAAATCATCTTATGAATTGTCTATGATATATAAACTCATTGGAATAAAATTTAAACTCGTCCATTATACTTTGAACATTTGTACAATTCTATGTGGACATATATAAAAAATTAGATATTGACTAGTTGTCCACAAATGTTGATCCATTCATAAATAAAATATATAAAAGTGAATATCAAAATATAGATATTAAAATTTTATAAATCAATATACGAAAATAAATTATTTTATGTTACCCTAGAAAATTAAAATTAGAATGCAAAATAGAAAAATAAGAAAGAAAATGATTGTGAAATTTATGTAGAATAAATGAATTGATGGATAATTTAGTCTTTTATAACAATAAAATGCTTCTATGTCAAAAAATGCTCTAAAGTGTAATTTGTGTTTTAAAAAGTGTGTCATGATGTAATTTTCTCTTTTAATTGATTAGGCAAACATAAATTTTAGTTTTAGATAAAACATATACTACAATAAATGTAGGGAAAATTACTAAACTAACCAACATTCGTACGTTAATTGCTAGCCGAACCCTATTCTCGTTTTAATAATTAGAATGACCCTCCTGAACTTTCGTACCCAAACTGCCCCTCCTTCCCTTTGACAGGAAAAAAAATGTTGCGAAACTGCCACTGGAAAAAAAAAAATTTCCAGCTCAGTAAAAAAGTCGACTTATTTACGAAATTGCCATCGCCACGTAGGAAAAATCTCCTGCAGACTTTTCGTTTTACGTTTTGTAGATTTATTTTGCCACGTCATATTATATATGTGGGAAAATCTGCCGCAGATTTATGCCTCTTTATTGTAGATTTTAGGTCATTTTCAGTTATGCAGATTTAATAAATCTGCATCAGACTTATTAAGTCTGCAGCAGACTTATTAAGTCTGCATCACATTGTTTTGCAGATTTATGTCCGATTTTGGAAACTCTACAATACGTGTGAAGTGTTGATTTGTTTTTACGAATTGCAGAGTTAATTAAATCTGCAGCAGATTTATTAAATCTACAAAACGTTAAAAGATTCCAATATCAGAACTAGACTACCTTCTACGTGAAGCAGACTTACTTCACTGTATTGTAGATTAATGTCATTGATGCAAATTTATTTGCGGTGGCTCTTCTCCATTTGTCTCTTAGTGCGTGCCTTTATACCTAAAAACTCAAAATCCATTGGTGAAATCGCCATTGTAGATCGAATATCAACTTTTTGTGAGCTTCCTCATCACTTCTCATCTTCGTATTTCTCTTTTTTGTGAGCTTCCTCATCACTCTCATCTTCGAGTTTCTCGGACCTTTTTGTGGGCTTCGTGGTCGTAGATCTGCGCCGCCGTCGCCGTTTTTCTTTACGTCGGCGTCTTCACCTTCGTCTTTCGTTTTCGTGTTCGACTTCGTTGATTTTTTGTCTTCGTATTTGTCTTCGTATTGTCTTCGTCTTCATCTTCATCTTCGCCGTCGTCATCGCCGTCGTCGTCGTGTTCGTGGATCTCCGCTTAAAAGTCTGCAGCAGATTTAATTGTGTTTTTTGCAGATATTTCGTTACGCAATGGAACAAGTTGTGCTTGTTTGTGGTCTATGGAAGCTTCAAAAGAAGAGATGTGTGTTTGAAGTTGACAATAAAAGAGGATCTCGTATTCTAGGAGTTAACGAATATATGCGTTATGATGATTTCATTCGTATGGTGTACGAGGATTACAGTTTAAACGATGAGTTGCATGATGTAAGGTTAACCTATTTGTATGCTTCTAAATTTGACAAATTGCCTTAAGATACTCCTCCAGTCGTAGTTTTCAATTCACGACAATTGCAAGTGTTTGTCAATCTTTCCAAGGTTGAAATGCTCCGTTTATGTGTAGAAGTTACAAAGAAGGATATTGCTTGTGAGTTAAATGAAGAATCTGTTAATGACAAGAAGGATAGTGCTTGTAAGTTAAATGAAGAATCTGTTAACGAGGAGGTCAACTATGAAGACACAATGGAGAAAGAAGATGTCGAAGAAGTAGTTGAAGAACGTTGTGTAGAAGAAGATCTTGATGAACATTTTGTAGAAGAAGATGTTAAAGATTTTGAAGAAGAAAAAGTCCAAGAAGATTTTGAATTTAGTGTTGAAGATGATGTAGATGTTGAAGATGATGCAGGTGTAGATGTTGGATATGATGACGATGATCTTGACGCATCGAGATTCGATTATTGTGACGACTCCGATGGGACGGATTCCGATGATGAAAATTTTGTTAAGTACAGATCTATTCATACGGAGGAAGAATCTAAAGAAGAAGACGAAGAAGAAGAGGATAAAAAAGCACCAAAGCCAATGGATTCTTCGGTATATGTAATTGATACCGATGTTGATTATGATTTGTATGACATGAGTTCATTGGATTTGAAAGAAGGTGAATCATTTTGCACGAAAGAGCATTTGGAAACACGACTGAAGATGCTTAGTGTTATTCATCAATTTGATTTTGATGTGTACAAATCAACACCGACGCTGCTCTCGGTGAGATGTTGGGTTAAAGGATGTGCGTGGAAGGTAAGAGCCACATCCGTCGATGATTTTACAAAGTTTTATGTGAAGACATATGATTCGCAGCATACTTGTTCGGTGACCGAACGTTCAGCAAGATCACGACAAGCTACACCAGAGATCCTTGGATTATTATACAAAGATTTTGTTGGTGGTGTAGGACCAAAAGTTTTGCCAATGCATGTGGCCGATGCTTTGAATAAACGATTCAAAATTAAGGTATGTTTTGCAGATTTGTAATGAAGAATTGCAGAGTTTTTTGTCTGTCTGGTTTGCGTTTGTAGATTTTATTGCCATGTTTGTCGTGATATTTTAATGATGATTTGTAGATTTGTTAGCTTGATTGTAGATTTGTTAACTTGTTCGCAAATTTGTTTATTCTAACGTATTAACACTATTGGTGGTATGTAGATTGCGTATTGGAAAACATATCGAACGCTAAGGCATGCAAGATATCTGGTTAGAGGTACTCCAGAAAGTGGATATGAGAAATTGCCTGCTTATCTATACATGATAAAGAAAGCAAATCCGGACACTTATGCGAGACTAGTCGTTGATCATGAACAAAGATTCAAGTATATGTTCATAGCATTTGGGGCAAGCATTAGTGGGTTTCACTATATGAGGAAAGTTGTGGTTGTAGATGGGACATTTCTACAGGGAAAATACAGAGGAACACTTTTGACCGCGACAGCGCAAGACGATAATTTCCAGATATTCCCTCTAGCTTTCGCAATTGTTGACACTGAAAATGACGAATCATGGGAATGGTTTTTCAAGCAACTGAGTAATGTGATACCAGATGATGATGAACTTGCTATTATATCGGATAGACACCTTTCGATTGGGAAAGCTATTGCGACAGTTTATCCTAAGTCCGCACGCGGAATATGCACTTATCACCTTTACAAGAACATATTGGTTCGTTTTAAGGGTAAAGAAGCGTTTGGACTTGTTAAAAAAGCCGCAAATGCGTTTAGGCTCGTTGATTTTGAAACCACTTTCGCACGTATTGAGTTATTGAACCCCGCACTTCATTTTTATCTTCAAAGAGCTGATGTTTGCTTGTGGACACGCGTCCACTTTCCTGGAGATAGATACAATCTCACTACGAGTAACATTGCAGAGTCCCTGAATAAGGTTATATCACAGGCACGGAGCTTGCCAATTGTGCATTTACTTGAAGTAGTGCGATCTATGATGAAGAGATGATTTGCGAAAAGGAGAAACGATGCAAAGAAAATGTCTACATCACTAACTCGTGGAGTGGAGAAGCTGTTGGAGGTTTTTTTCCCTTTTTGTAGATTTTTTATACTGTGAAATAAATCTGCAAAGTGTGCTTGTAGGTTAACTTGTTTTCTGTTCTTTTAGGGTCGAGTAGAGCAGGCGAAGACGTATACTGTACAAGAAATTGATGAGCAACAAATGCACGTCTCAAGCCTGACCTCATCATATGTAGTGAACTTGAGAGAGAGAACTTGTTCTTGTCGTAGGTTTGATTTGGAGAAATTGCCCTGTTCTCATGCCATAGCTGCAGCAGAGAGTTTAAATCTCTCTCGGATATCTTGTTGTCATCCCTATTATTTCAGCGAAAACTTGTACCAGGGATACGCATACATAATTATGCCGAGAGATATAACATTACCAATTCCAGAGGTAGTTGATTCAAAGGTCCGTTTACCACCTCTCGGTTCGGAACCAACCAGGAAGGCCAAAAAAGAGTAGAATCAAATCAGCATTGGAGAAGGCATTGGCCAAGAAATGGCCAAGGAAACAACACAAATGCAGCAGCTGTGGAGAAGAAGGGCATAATCGAAAGACTTGCAACACATAAGTTTATCTATTTCAAATGTAACAGAATTCATAAATTTTCATCTTTTTATGGTTTGGTTGCATAATAAATGTACGACTTTCATGGATTACAAATACATCTGCACACACTATAACAAATCTGCAAACACTGTGAAACTCTGCGAACCTCTATAATAAATCTGCAATACTATATAAAAACTCTACAATACATAGTATAAAATATACAACACTCGTTTTCATGTTTAGGGTTCATGTTTCAACCATTTTTGGGGCTTAGGGTTCATGTTTCAACCATTTTAAGGGTTTAGGATTCATGTTTCATTTCAACCATTTTTGTCTTCGAAAAACTCTACATAATAACTCGCATTACCATTTAGACAAATCTACAAGACTATAAAAATAAATCGCAATATTTTACGTAAAATACATAATTGCTAGTTTGCTACAACCAATTTTACATGTTTCATACATTACTTGAACAAAGAAACGACAACAACAACTACAACCAATGTAATGACAACAACGAACAACTTGTTCATCAAATTCTTGAGCTCAACCATGTCGGTTTTTGTTTTCTTCGCCATGTCATCAACGCTTGCAAATTTTTCGAACTCGTTCTTTTATGTCTTCCATCATAACCTCGTCCCACCACTCCCGCATATGTGCTCCTCCATCCTATAACACCATGTAACTCACTTATGCACATTTACAATAAATTAAGAAAGAACAAAAACCTGAGAACAAACTTACGTTTCGAGAAGTACAAGTGTAGTATAACCTTCCCGGGTATCTTTTCGAGGACGACGCCTCTAGGATAACATCCTCGCCACAAAAACAGATCTTTTGATGACCAAAATGAACTGGATCTGCATCATGGTTGTAACTACGTACCTCGTCATCGTCGTCGTATACGTATTCAGGAGCTTCGGTTGGATCGCTAAGACTGTAACTGAATGTTCTTCCCATCGTCGTTTTTCTTTTATTCTCGCCGCCGTAGATGAGAGTGAATGCATGTGAAAAAACCCTAATTTTTCTCTTAAATAGGGAAATAAATGTAAAACGTTGCGTTTTGAGAAAGTGGGAAACAAATCTACAAAACAGTTAAATAAATCTGCAACATTCAGTTAAAAATCTGCAACATAGAAACTTATAATTTGCAACACGTGAACTAAAAATCTGCAATACTAATAACATTAAAAGTTGCTGAAAAAGATGAAGAGTTCTACATAAGAAAAAAAATTAAAACAACAAAAACAACAATAACAACAGAGAAATTAAAACATTGTTTCATTTCATGAAGTAAAGACCATGCGTAAGCCAGTCAATTGGTTCCGGAGTGCTCTCATCAATCTCCTTCTTAACATTTTCTTTCTTGGCTTCAAGGATCTGCATCTTGGTTTTCAAACAGAGGGTTATCAATCATGGCTTCAATCATCGCCATCTTTCCAGTGATCATAGCCCACTTGAAATCCAACTTATTCTTCTTCGCGATTTGTTCCTTCTCTGCCTTTGCTAATCGCAAGAGAGCATGGTAGCGCTGTTTCACCTCTTTCTTTGCCATCCTGACCTCGTGTTCAACAATTTCATCCATCGTTGCATCGGATTTCCTTTTCAAACCAGTGATGTTTCTGTTAGAACTTCCTTCTCCTTCCATTTCTACAACAACAAAGCGATTTACGTTGAACTATAACAAGAAGAGATTGTATTTATACAAAGATTTTGGACGATTGGATACAAGAAAGTGGAGAAGTGGAGAAGAGAGTGGGCGATTGGATATAAGAAAGTGGAGAAGTGGAATACGTAGGAAGTGGAAGAGTCGAAGTAGAGAAGTGGAAGAGTCGAAAGGACACGAATTTTAGTTATTTTTTCATAATACTAAACAAATCAGCAGAAATAGAAAACAAATCTGCAACGCATATAAATTTACTCTCCAATACGTGATAATATAAATCTGCGAACCCCTAAACAAATCATAATTTCACTATTGTACATTGCCTCATCCACTAAAAACACCTAAACAAACCACAAATTAACAACAAACAAAAATAAACCCTAAAAAATCCACAGTAGATTACCCATAAGCAAATCATACATAGATTAACCCTAAATTAACCTAAAATAGAGTAACATTAAACAAACCCTAAATAAGTCCGCAAACCGTGAATTAAGTCCGCAAGACTCGAAATTATAAATCTGCGAACCCCTAAATAAATCTACTATATGGCAAATAAATCGCAACACGTGATAGTATAAATTACGCGTTATTTATGATTCGGTGGCGTACTTTGTCGGTCACGCTATATGATTTTTTATTGTATACTGATATCAGTGTATTGTCAAATCGCTTAAATTAGTATTGTCATATCGTTATGTATTGTCATAACACAATACATATCCCATAAAACAAAATGTTCTCTCTATAAAAGCCTGAGTTACTCAACACAAAATCACAACACAAAAAGCAAATTTTCTCATGGCAAACCCTCCATACGATAACTTATGCGTTATCGATGCTGAACCGATAATTTCACTACAACCAACACAACGCTCTGAAATTCCAACGGGGCTAATTTTGGGACCTGCGCAGCCCATACAACGAGGATTGTTCCACAAGAGGGCTCACGATCGAAAGGTGTTGCGCGGTGAAAGTTCTGAAACACGCCCAACTCAAGATTTCATTCGTGAGGTCATCAATGAGCCACAACAGGGCGACCATGATTTTAGTAGTCCTCGTTGGACTTCTACTATCGATTACATGCTACGGGAAGGTATACAAGAAAAATGAATCCCGTTATCATTATAATCGAGTTGTAGATTACAAAAACTAACTCAATCATTCATAAATATAGGTACTCATAACAATAGGACCACACCATTATGGACCCAGGTTGGAGAAATACAATGCCCTCATTCACAGTTTGTGAAAGTGAAAAAGGTTTCCTTCTCAACGAGTATTATTACAATTTTTATATACAATGTATCTTACTAGCTAGTAAATTTTATCTCATTATCAGCTAGTCGCTATGCTATCCAATTCGACACCCAACGACCAGGGAGACCTTCTAGTAACCTTAAAGGATCCGTCTGGTGTAATCGAGGGAACCATGCATCATAACATCTTCAACAATGATGAAAACAGAGTACAAACTGGTATAGGTGCGGTCGTTATTCTACAAAATGTGTCTGTAGGCCGTTTTAACATGATGTCCAAGTACCTCAACATCACCGCGCGTAACATTGTTAAGGTACGTTTTCCTTGATTTTGTCATTATTACTAATAACTACAAACTAATATCATGTTTTGAACAGATAATTGGGGTTAATTCGATGATTGCTGGTTACGAACCTACCGTAGCAGCCTACTACGGATGAAAAAAAGAAGAAGGAACACCTAGTTACGAATATGAAATAGTTCCCGAATCGATGATGAATAAACATCCGAGCCGTCAATGTTTACGAATATCTTCGTTAAACCCTAGACTCTTTACCATCAATTGTACCCGCCCCGTTTCTAATAATGTTATTGTGATATTTCATGTTAATTTTGGTTTTTATTGAGCTACCATTCAAATAAACAAACCATACATAGATTAACTCAAAATTAACACAAAATAGAGTAACCCTAAACAAATCTACTAAACCTAAATAAGTCTGCAAAATTGTGAATTTAGTCTGCATCACATAAAAGTATAACTCTACGAACCCCTAATTTGACCGTAAACAAATATGCTAACCCTTAATTTGATCGTAAACAAATCTGCAAACTAATCTGAAATAAACATGCAATACATAAACTTGTTTCGAATAAGTACACAAAGGATAAAAGTTCCCATGATTAACCTCCAAATAAGTTTAACACAAATGATTAAAGTTTCATCTTGAAAACACAAATAAGTTTAACACATAAAATACAGAACCATGATAACGAAATCAATCAGATTCATCTTTTAGACTGGGAATTGATATCTCAACACGTTGAGTCGGCGGGCCGACCGGTCCAGGGAGGGATATGGTTCCACCCGATGCCTCTGGAACTTCATGGTAGATATCAGTCGCATATCTCTCTCGAATTTCTTGAATGGTTGCATCACTCAGACCGTCGAAACTCGTCCCCAACGCTAGGCAGTCAATGTATTTTACAGCGAAGACACCACAATCACCTGCTTTATAGTTCCTCGGAACCCCGTTCACTTTTCTAAACACTTCGAACATCTCGGTAGAAGGTTCACGGTCTTCTGGCAGTACATAATGGTTAAGAATTATCGGGAGTAACTTCCTCAGGAACATGCATTCTTCAACCATCTTCTCATCCTTGCAGTGATTTGGAATGGAGTCGTAGATATAAATCTTAGACTTCTTCAAATTAACATCAAGGGCAACCCAGTGATCCTTCGTAACATTCAGGACCATGTAGACATTGTCAATGTCATACCACCATCTTCTGTGTGTTTTGGAATCTTCAGGAAGGAGACCATTGAAAACATCCTCGTAGACCTTATCAAGTGTCCAGGTGATTTTGTTGCGTACGTTTGCAAGCGCCATATAATCATTTTTCCACGTTGACAGTATGATAGGACACAAGAATGCAACACGTGGTCTATAAGGTGAATTAGGCAGCATAGATCTCCTACGGAACAATGTCATAATTATATCCATATGCTGCAAGTTTGAAAACATAAACGTCAAACAAATCTTTAAACAACTCTGCAAATCATTAAACAACTCAACAACACTTACATAAAATCTACAAACCATTAAAACAAATCTACCACACCTACTGAGACAATCTACAAGACTAAAAAACAACTCTACTTCACCATTAAACAACTCTGCAAATTATTAAACAACTCTACAACACCTACACAAAAATCTACAAACCTACAAAACAACTCTACCACACCATTAAACAAATCTTCAAACCATTAAAGCAAATCTACCACACCTACTTAGACAATCTACAAGACTAAAAAAAAACTCTACATCACAATTAAACAACTCTGCAACACCATTAAACAAATCTACAAACCATTAAAACAAATCTACCACACCTACTGAGACAATCTACAAGACTAAAAACAACTCTGCCACACAATCAAACAAATCTACAACACTTATATAATAAATCTGCAAATCACATGATATAAGTCTACGAAATGCTTACCGTATCAGCAAGCCATCCGTAATAACGTTCAGGCCATTCCTCCCTGGTAAAACTTAGCTCCGTAAAAAACCTCACAACACGGTTGATGGTTGGGCCAGACCCATTCCTAAAAACAAAGCATATGTTAATTACCTTGAATATGTTAATTACCTTGAATATGTTAATTACCTTGCATTTAAGATTTTCATACTTACTCTATGATCCAATCAGAAAGTATCTGCCATTTACTCTTGTCCTTTGGTTCAAAAGGATCATAACCATGGACGGATGCACATGATCCGTTTCACTGTAGAGTTTCCCTCGTGAGGTTCTTTTAGGACGTACAGGAGATTCAACTTCCTTAATTATGAGTTCTACAAGAGAATCCAACCCAACAGTACCTTCAACTTCGTCTTCATCATCAGAAGGAGGAGCCATTTGAAGTTCTTTCTTCCTTGTTTCCTCGGTTACGTCTTCAACATCACCTTCTTTTTCTTCTTTTCTTTCTTCTTCCTTTCTTTCTTCTGCTTGTTCTTCTTCTTTTTTTTCTTCTTCTTTCTGTTCTTTTTCTTCAGCAATTTTAGGCAGAGGATATCTTGTACGAACATGAACTTTTCTTGTCTTGTACACTCTAAGAGCAGGAGCTATTATATCTGGGTTTTTTTTTCACGGTTCTTAAACCCACTCCTTCTCTCTGCCTTGCCAATCTGGTTTTGACACCTTCTTTTGTTTCTTTCTTCTCATTTAGTTTTTTCTCGGCTTCGGGTTTTGAAACCCTCTTTCCACTCGAGGGTTTTGACACCTTCTTTTCGGTTGGGGTTTTGGCCCCTTCTTTTCGTTTGGGGTTTTGGCCCCTTCTTTTCAGTTTCATGTTTTGGAACCCTCTTTTCAGCTGAGGGTTTTGATACCTTCTTTTCAATTTGGGGTTTTGGCCCCTTCTTTTCAGTTTCGGGTTTTGAAACCCTCTTTTCAACCTTCTTTTCAACCTTCTCTTCAACCATTCCTTCTTTCTTCTCAGTTTCCATCCAGGAACTGCAAGAAATACATAAAAATACAACTATAAAACAAATCAACAATGCAAAAATAACTCTACAACATATAGAGTAAATAATCTACAAAGCGTATGAAATAAATCTACAAGTCAATTGAAATAAATCTACAAAGTGTCTAAATCTACAAAGATCTACGTAAATCTACAATTCTATCACACAAATCTACAAGACCATAATCAAATTCTACATTAGCATGAAATGTACGTTACTAACCAGATCATCACTGGTATTGTCTTCCTCACGTTTTCTACTAGACTTGGGGGTAACATTACCAACGTTTGCACTATCCTTCTTGAAAAATTGACGTTTACCTGTCAATTCTACCTCCGCTTTATCAATTCTATCATCAACTTTCTTTACCACATCAACAAAAGCCTCTCTTACTACAACAGAGACTGCTCTAGAGATCATCTCCTGCACTGCAGACATAGAAAATATCGGCTCTGATTCATCTTCTCTTTCACTCTTTTTCTCTTTAGAAGCTTTACCTTCAGCTTCAACTACTCTCTCACTCTTCCTCTTCTTATCTTTACCTTCACTTTCACCTTCACCTTGTTCTTTTTCTTCTTTTCTCTTCTTAGAAGCGTGACCTCCAGCTTCATGTACTTTGTCACCCTTTCTCTTCTTCTTTTTCTCCACTTTTGGCCAAAGCTTAGGATCAAATTGTTCTTTAATGATGTCCTCCAACAACTTGTCTAGACTATCATCTAACTCCTTCTTGTTGTCAGGCCAATCAGGATACTTATCCTCCAAAGAAACAGGGCACATATGCCTCATTCAAACCTATACATAAACATAAACAAATATGCAAATAAGACAAACAAATCAGCAGAAACAAACAACAAATCTGCAACGCATATAAACAAATCAACAGAACAGATAAACAAATCTACAAACCTCTTTATGCTTGGCTTTCTCATCTTCTAAAAACTTTTTCATGTCTATTCTGTTCCGGCCTCCTCTCCACAGCAAAAGTCCAGGGCCATCTACTCCTTCCCTCTTATTCCCTTGTAATTCTCCAATACCGGGAACAGATTCATAAATCCAAATTAGGAGTGCGTGAACACATCCATGTACCGAATAGGTGTTATTCACAAACGAACCTAATCTAATTAAATTTACCAGAGCAGAAAACCCTTCTCTACCCCATGGATAACTCTCAAACTCGCTCTTCATCAAAAACTCTCACAGCACAGAATAGGACATTCTTGATCCCGCATGTAGCCCATATATTCCTACATGCAGGAGAATCAAATTAAGTATGAGCTTCTTCTTCTCCGCGCTCTCTCCAACTCTACCACTTTCCAAAGTTTTTAACAACTCATCATATGAAGGAGCTTGGTTTTCAAGCAATACCAATATCATTCCATAGCTCGTTTAAAGAGCCGAGGCAGGAGGGTTAGCCACCGGGTTGATCGGATCACGCCTAACCCCGTAATTTCGCAAACTCGTAGAGAGAAACCTTAGTGGTAGGCCATCAATAACGACCAAAATTCATGTTTGTTCTTCACTAGTAGTTGATTTGTCGGGAAATAATGGACCGTCTTTGCACACCACGTGAACGACGTGTCGGTAAGCTTTAGAAACACTCCGAGACAGATTCCTTCATGGATTCCCACACATCAACTTCTATGAACTTTTTAGCGTTTTCTATTCTCTTAAGGTAACAACAATGGCTCATGCTTTTTACTTCAAGGGGAGATAATCCTTCCTCATAACGCCTACGTGGATAAGACGCCATTCCTATTTGCCAAAAAGAAAAAAATCTACAAATTAGATATAACATAGAACAAGTATGCAAAGCAGATGAAACAAGTATACAACACAAAACAAGTCTGCAAAGCAGATAAAACGAAACAAATCTACTAAACAGATGAAACGAAATAGATTTACAAATCATTTGAAAGAACACTACAAGCAAATATAAAACTCTACAAAGCAGATCCAAACTCTACAAAGCAGATGCAAAAACTCTACACATGAATGAAGTGAAGAAAACCAAATCAACGTTGACATGCAACATCAAACAACGAAACACTAAACACTGAACAACGAAACACTAAACAAAACAGTCAATAACTTACAAACAACGAAACCCTAAAACAGAGATATAACCTTCGAAGTGAAATAAGATGGGAAAAGGAGAGAATGCGAAGACAAGGAAGACGAAGAAGAAGGAGAAACGACAAGAAAGACGAAAAAGAAGCGAAGACGACGACGGCGACGAAGAAGAAGCAGAGACGACGACGACGACGGCGACGAAGAGAGAACGAAGAAAGAACGAAGACGAAGACGAGAACACAGACGAAGGAGAAGAAGACGACGGTTGACGGCGACAATGAGGAAGAAGAAGACGGCGACGAAGAAGAAGACGACGGTTTCCAAAATCGCACGGGAGAGAGGATGAGAGGAAGTTTTTAACGAATAAAATTAAATGATAAATTTCTGGTTTTTATTTATATATATAATGACATTTATTAACTGGGTTGTAGACTTGTTATTTCTGTTTGTTGATATAAATCACCAGATTTCATCCTTTTGTGTCTTCTTTGTATATTTCTTTGTGTCTGCTTTGTAGATTTATATGCATAAATGGCATTTTCGTAAATGGCACAACCGTAAATATTTTTTTGAAATTTATCCTTCAATGTCCATCTCGTATTTTTTTGGAATAACTAGAATGACCCTCCGTTTTTGAGTTACTCTAGTAATAACCAACTTATTAGGGTCATTCTAGTGTATTTTCACTTAAATGTATATATAAGACGCCTACACTACTTAATCAATGTTCCAAAAATGTTATATTTACTTATTTCTCGAAGACAATACACACACACACACAACATACTAAAATGATGCTATAATAAAACAAAATGCTTGCAGAACTAGCTAAGCTTTAAAGAGAAGAATCTGAATCTTTGATCAAAAGGGTTTCTTTATGTATCACTCCATGTATCGCTTTCTTCTCCATCATTGCTAGCTACAACCTGAAGACAAGAAGCAGAAGTGTGTTAAAAATGTGTCAGAAACAGGGCAAAAAGTAATCTGTACAAAAGGATGAACCTGGCGTATCGAGTTAGCTTTCTCAAGAATCGCGCTGATCTTAGTGTTTATTGTAAGTTCAGTTGTTGTTGCAGCAGTAGATAACGTCGGTGTCGTAACCACATGTCTCAGGTTACAGTGCTGTTCACAAATTAGTAAAGATATCAAGAATCTAACAAATTGTTATATAAGGCATAAGCAATAAACCCAAATCCATCTTATCCGCTTATCACTCACTTGTGTTCTGATTTGTTGCAAGAAGTCTCCAGCTTCTGTCTCTTTGTCATTGTCCCTCACATTGTTCTTTAGATGGACCTATGAGAACATATGCTTGTTAATATTTCTTGTCTTTTTTTTGTCAAACTTGCTTGTTAATATTTCAAGTAACGAAAATAATATCGAAAACAATTAGTAGAATATGGAGTAGAAAGCTTCTCAGTACCTTAACTTCTGGGTTAGGAGCAGAAGTTGCAATGTTAGGCTCTTCTTTGTTGACTGTAGACAAAGACATATGGTTCTCAAAGGCGAATATGAGAGCATCTTGTAGTTGTACGGACTGTGTTGTTTTGTTTTCAGAGTCTGTCTTAGAAATCATCCATTGTGCAGGTGGAAACGGAGGTGGTAAAGGCTCAGAAGGATTCTGGAGATATGAGTGGGTTATGGCTACACAACCACTTTCTGCTTCGATCTCTAAAGAAAGATGCTCACCATTGTTATCGACATGTCTCCTCTCACGGAAAGAATCATATAACTCTTGCTCTTTTCTTTCATTGATGTCACTGGACTCTTCCCACTGCTCAGAGTTCGACAAGGAGTGATTGTCACTATGGTAATCGGTATCTGACATGTAAGAAGATGATCTACAAAAAGTGTCGTCATCCTCTGAACAAGAATCAAGAAGGGAAGTAGCAGCCTCTGGAAGCAGATGAAAGGAAGAAAATGTACTGTTTCTGTTGTCGCCATCTGAAAGTTTCAACTTCAGCCTCGAAGCCTGAAAGGTGTCAACAGGATTGAGAGAGATTTTCATGTGTTGAAGAGGCGGGGACGAAGTAAACCAATCGATAAAAGCTTCGTCTCTCATGGGATCCATCAAGGTAGTGTCTTCTTGGTCACAAAACCTGGTCTTCTCTGTACATACTTCAGAGTTCTCTGGAATGGTTTCTGGTACATTTCTGTAGAAACCGTTAGTAAGTAGCTTGTGACTGAGTCCAAAGACTCCGGGAGGAGCCTCACGGTACTCTCTCTGGTCTGCAACAATCGTTGTTTTACCATCTGAAGTTGCTAAGCTTGAATTACTCAGAAGACCTCTAAGGGAAGTACTTTCAACTAGATCATCTAACTTATCTTTTTCATCGGTCTTGGAATCAAGACTTAGAGAACTTGGCACTGCCAAGACTGGAGGTTTCGATGGTTTCAGTCCCAACAGACCTCCATTAGTCCATATTTTAATTGCTTCAACGTCTCGAGAAGTCTCAGCTTCTGTTTTTTTATGTTCCTGCAGGTAACTATTATACAAGTGGTTTGATGAATCAGATAAGCTTTTCTCAGGTTCCTGAAAAAATGTAAACGCGGTGTTATCTTCTCCACCAGAAATGTTACTTGAACGAAGATCATTGCATGGTGAACGATTTATATCTGAGCTCACCTGTGGATCTTGATGATCCATTTCATCAGATGCATTTACAGATGATGATAACCTTTCCACTAAACCACAAGATTTCTCGTCATTTCCAAAACCGTAGCCCATAATCCCATCCATTGGTCTACAAGAATCCTCGACGCTGTTGGAACTTCGCTCACACACTGAATTTTCTAAATTCTCGTCGGTAACACGACATGAACTGCTCACAACTTCTTGTCTAGTTTGGAGACCTTGATTATTTTCAGATTCTTGTTCAATAGTATTAACCGCGTCAACAAAAGAATCCCCTTCGCTTTCAGTCTCGTGTTCACTATCCCTCGGTTCTCTCACAGTCTCCAAACCAGTTTCTATCTCTCTTACCTCATCAACCCCAACATGTTGTTGTAGTCTTGATTCTGATTTATCTTCTCCATAGCTTGATTTCTCATCTATTGCATCTACCACAGAATTCGTCACCATCATTTCAGAAGTTTCATCTGTCTGCAGACCAGGAGATTCCATTATCTCTGCTTTCTCATCCCAACTAACACAAGAAGATCCACAAGGAGCTTCCCTTTGCAAAGGACTAAACTGAAAACTATCATGAGCATTTTCGGTTTCACATTCAGAAAGTACCGAAGCGATTGTGCAAGAGTCCCGTGTCAAGCTGGATGACACGAATGCCTCTTTCGGTGTCTCTCTAGTCCTCAGTGAAGAGGTTGCGGTTGAAAACGAGTGAGAGTGATGATCTAAGGGATGAGATCTTCTCTCTACATCGCTGCTTGAGGCAGTTTTAGAAGAAGAGGTTTGTGCACTGAAGCTAAACGAAGTAAACGTCTTCCTAGAATTCATTGTAAAGAAGTTAAAAACTATTCTTTGCGTGCACGGTAACTTAAATATGCAAATAGATCTATGTTTTACCTGGCACTCTGGTTAGCTATGGAGGCTAGACGTGCCATATCTCGACTCCTTGACGAAGAGTTTTTCTTCTGTAGCCATGAATATTTGAGAAAACATGAATATTTAACTGTCAAGTAAAAGAAAATATATATTTGAGAAACCACACCTTAGCTTTATTGTTATTAGATTTGAACTTCTTGTTGTTTCCTTGAATGAGGTTGCTTGATACTCTTCTGAAATAAGTAGGGTCCGAGTATCGCTTCAAGCAAGATCCAGGACCATTTGTGTCAAATCTGAGGAGATAAAGGCAACAAGACAAGTGTAAATGATGATAAACACCTATATGTTTTAACTTTTAACCTGAAAGTTGACATATTACAAAACTAAAGAGAGCGAACAAAAGCGATACATACTTATCGAGTAAGTGCAACCGTGGAGGATCCCTACAATCTTCATAAGGGTCCATAATAAAGCGAGGCAAGTCATCGCAAATGAAGTGATTTTGCTCAATCGGGATACGAGGATGACACTCTAGACCTGAAAAAAACATTGTAAAATTCAATAAAAACCGAATTACTGATCCTAATAGAAGATGTTTTAGTGGGACTGAAAAACCATTACTAACATATAAAAGTTCATGCCTAAACTAGTCATCTACATGGGTAATTTAGTAATAAGGGTAGGTGAAAAAGAACAGTGAACAATGACTAAGTAACAGTATAAAATAAATGTGAGAACCTAACAAGAATCAAACACAATGGGTCCAAGACAAGAGAGAACAAGACAAAAACAAAAAAAAAACTCAAACCTCCTGTGTAAGCAAAATGCAAATGAGTTGTTTGTGCAAGCACTGCCTTTTCTAGTGGAGGCACTGTAGCTTCTATGTTCTGTAATCTTATCTTCAATTGATTGCTTCTTGAAGCTGTAGCCATAACTTCTTCTTGTATCCCATGAAATATCTCTGCTGCAAACCTGAGTCAAAAGAACAGTCCTTTTTAACCCAAAAAAGCTTCTTCCTTTATGTGAAACTTATGAGCCAGAGACTAAACCAAACCAAACCAAACCCATCAAGTTCTTAGTCTAGCTATTGTTGATTAGAACACAAAGTTGAAACCTTTAAAAACAAAGTAAAGACAGTGACTTTCATGCAAAGCCATGAATTTTAACTTCGCAATTAGCTAAAAGAATCATTCAATAGAGAGATTATGGAGATTGAATTAGGATACTTACTCTGCGAGATCGCCGAGCTGGCGTATGATTCCGATGAGTCCAGAGACTGCGACGCCGTTGAGAATCGATGTTGGGTCTTCGCGATCGACATTACTGTGAAGCTCGGGTTTGCTTACACGGTGCTTAGAAATCGGCATTGGGCTTTGTAAGATACAAACACTGAGAAGACAAAAACTTGTTGGGTCCGGTCTCTAAAGCAGCAATGAACAGAGCTTAAAATGATTTTTCAAGAAAGAGACGAAATGGGTTTTGAAGAATCGCGAGATGGGTTTCGATGAAAAGAGGTAAAGATTGATGATTTTTTTTGTGGGTTTTCTATGGTGGCTGAGATTGTGAAACAGAGAGGGAAATTTTGGAGGAGAGAGAGAGAGAGACATTGCCAATATCGCAAGCCATTCTCGTTCCATTTCATGCGTTTTACAGAGAGTAAAAGACAAATTTGCCCTCAGATTTTGATTGTATATTACAAGATAGGACATAGGAGTATTTGTTTATATATTTTGCTAAAACGTTTTTTATTGGATTTTTTTGGTTGGTTGGCACGATTTCATGAAACATGGACTACTATTTTGGCTTAAGAAAAATTATGAATTATATACTTTATACTTTCACGATATTAGTTTTTTTATATAACCTTCACCATATTTGTTAAAGCCAAAGGACTTGTCTTTTGATGTTAGAGCTATTATATTACCTTTTTCATATTTTTGTGTGTGCGTATTTAGAATGTCATTGTCATATAAATGTTGTGACAAGATTTGTAGTAGTTGTTTTAGATATGAATTTGTATTTTTGTCAATAAATAGAGTTGTTGAGTTGGTTACATGTTTAAAAGAAAGATCCAATGAGTGAGATGCACATACATAAATACTACATTTTCAATATGATATAATAATGTATATAATTCTTTCAAAAAATGACTATGAAATTCCTCCTTTATTGTGTGAGTTTATACACATAATTAATTAATTCTTGGAACTATGCAAGTAATTGGCATAACCTATGCAAAAATGGTTTCTCCAAAGCTTCCAAGTTATTTATACAAGAATTATATCACTAACTCTTTAGCTATGATATGAAGATGTGGAAGATTAAAGAACGTTATATAAGATCGTTTGTTTAAGTGCTACCTAATTCATTACCATCGCAATATTTATGTCCATTAATTTATTATTGTATCCATTTTTTTGGCCTATCAATCACTTTAGCTATTAATGATCTATTATTGAGTGATATAATTTTCAAAAGATTGATATCTTAAAATATCGTCAATGGCTTCCGAACCAAAGCAAGAATTAGGAGCTTATTGCTAATGAATCGAAATCTATTTGATATTAGACTTAATGAGAGGATTGTATTTTGCTATTGAGAGTATGATATTGGAACATTTTATAATCACTCTCATAAATCACATGATTTAGATCACATACATTTATATAATATGATACGTTCCTATATCTAAATAATAAATATATACTAATATTTATACATTAATCTATATATTTTTATATTCGTGATTAGTGGATTCACTCATATCTATATAATTTGTCTACTTTTATTTACCATGTTAGATGATATACTTGATTAATGACATTGTAGAGTTTAATACACATTTTTTTTAAAAAAAATTTATCATAAAAATAAGACTAAATATAATTAAACCAACCAAAAGAAAAATATTACAAGATACTATTGGTTAAAAAATCAAATTCATTTAATTTTTGCATTGACAATTTAAAATGACATTTATTTTGTAACAAAAATTTGATTATACTAGAATGTTATTTATTTTAAAATGGAGAGTATAATTAAGAGGAATTCACAAAACTACCCCTTTCAACCCCTCTTAACAAAACTACACCTAATTTAATTTGTTCTCATATTTACACTCTTTCAAAATTTTAAAAGCTTGATTTTTTAAAAAATTACCAAAATTAAAATCCTTTCATTTGGGTTCGCTAATTAGTGTTTAGGATATAGTATTAAGGAGGCAAGATTGTGTGGGTATGGTTTATTTGAATTTAATTTTGAGTAATTAAGTATAATTTTGTAAAGTATTTTGGAAATGGTGTAATTTTGTGAAATGTAATTCAAATGGTGTAGTTTTGTAATTCTCACTATAATTAAAGGTTAGCAAAAAAAATTGAAATTACATATTTTTATAAAAAAATATTTATTTTTGAACAATAAAAAAAATTGAAATTACATATTTTTATAAAAAATTACATATTTTTATAAAAAATATTTATTTATGATAGGAAATAACACAAACTTGTAATTATTTGGGCAATCTTTATGTTATTAAATCCTTTAAGACCTAATTGAGGCTTAATTCAAAGTAATACAAAACTATTGGGGCTAAATTGAAAAGGAACGTATATGTTTCCTCTTAAAACCGAAACTATTGTTTAGTCTTCACGGCAAGTCTTTGACTTTTAAAACCTGTCTTTTTAAGTTCAATGAGACATATCGCCGAACACTTTCCCTGCAAGTTCCTTCCTTAAAACCCAATCCGAATCTCTAGAATCCTCGTACCCATGTCCTAAACTAACTAAATTTCTTCAACAATGTCTTGTCGTCTCAACATACTCTTCAAAATCTCTCCTTGGAATAACCCTTTCTTCGTAAACCTTCTCTTCTCTTTCCTTTTGCTCTGTTTCAATTAGATTTTCTTACAAAGATTACAACTTTTCCAAATAACAAGACAAAAAAGACATTATTAGAGAAGTGGGTTTTGTTTTATGATCTCTTTATGGTTTGCTTACTTACTTTTGTTGAGTTTTGCAGGTCAAAAACAGAAACTTTCGTATGTTTTCATCTTCTGTAATCACCACTCCTCCTTATTTGACTCTTGGAACTACTTTAAAGAATAATCTACCAGACGGTACCGACATAAGAGATGTCCTTTTGTTTGATCCTACCAAGGAAGAGATGCTTACACTTCCAGCTAAAACATGTCCTGAAGAGCTCGTTGATTCGAGACAGATAGGAAGCACACATGGATGGGGAATATTCGCCAACGATCGCGACAATTCGCTATGTTTTAGTGACCTTTACAGTCCCTTGGCTTCCAAGTCAAACCCAACAACGAGTCCTCTGCCTTTGTTTCTTGCTCCACACGCTAACCAGACAAACGCTGTGTGGAACATGGCGATGTCCTCTTCTTCTCCTTTTGATGAAGACTGTGTGGTGGCTATCAAGTTATTGGGAAGATATCTTAGTCTATGTAGACCACATTGTGACGCTAGTTGGACCAACATCGGTATGATCCTTTTCGAGGATAACTTGGCGAAATTAGAGAACTCGAATCTTATGTGTTCAAAGAGAGAAGGGAGATTCTACTTGCCTGGTCCTGGAGGCAACTCTTTGTACTCTTGGGATCTTCATTTGAAGAACAGAAGCCCTATGTTCCACGAGCTGTTGTTCCACGACCTCCCCAAGTTGTCTGCATCCGAGTGGAAGATGTTGGACTGGTGTTGCAGGACAGAACACCTTGTGGAATCAGCTTATAGCGGCGAGCGGTTTCTTATCAAATGGTTATTACACATATATACTCTACTTAGTCTAAAATTTTATTACATATTGTTAAATGTCCACAAAGTTCGCCCCGTACCAATGTGGGATTGGTCTAATGGTTGACGCCAAAGGCCGCCTAAGGGTTCTCCCAAGAAGTTCATTAACCCGCTTTGGTTTCTGGCCTACGGAGACTAGGGTTTTGGCCTAAACAGTTTCATCGTACTCAAACACGTGTGCCTCAGGGGTCACATTCTTTGGATGGTCTCTGAAAACAACCATATGTTGGGTTTTGTTTCAATGGCTGATGTTGTTTGCTTTGTGTGCAGGTACGCGCAACGGTTATACTCATCGGTCCTTGAAGGAATCAACTACGCGACAAAGAGGTTCTTGGTGTTTAGAGAGGAGAAGAGGAAGAAAGGATACATGCATTACACTGATGACATTGGTGATATGTGTATATTCCTTTCACTAAGCGATGCTTTCTGCATCGAGGCTAGCTCGTGCCCCGGGCTCAAGGCGAACTCGATCTATTTTATAGGCCATGGCTTTGGTATTTACAATCTAGCTGATGCAACATTCCATTATTTTCAAGCTCCTGAAGGTGCACCAAGTTTCTTTAAAGACCCTTTTTGGCTTCCTCCATGTTATAAATAATTTGCTCTAATTACTTTCTACTTAGCAATGAAGTTTTACATTACAAAAAAATATGACCTATAGCTAAACTTATGTACAATAATTTGACATTAATATATCTCTACAATTCAATGGCTAGCTAATTTTCTATTTATATATTGAATAATGTATGAGTTTAGTGTGTGCATACTTTCTACTTTTTTGTTTTGGTGTATACTTTTTTTTGCTTTTGTCTTCGTGCAATGAAAACTCATTTGCAGTAGACATTTTATTAACTCAAAAAAGTAGTGAAAAGAAAGTTCACCAAACACCAAAATGTGCAAGAAAGAAAGAGAGAGATTGGTTTATGAGATAATCACTTTCAAAAGGAAAGCAAAACCACATGACCTTGCTTGTGGATTCATTGTAAAGTGAAAGCACACTTCTATAGTATATCCTAACATTTTGTATTTATTATAAGAAAATATTTTCTTTATTATAGCATATGCATGTATCTATTCTCAAAGTTTAATCAAAGAAGTTTATGAAATGTATCCATGGTTTAGAAATAATTAAAGACTTGACATTCTCAAAGCTAAGTAATTAGCTCTATTCATCTTGTTTTTTAAAAATTATAATGATCTATTTATTTATTTAGTTGAATTAGCATTATTTGGATTAACCTTATGTTGATTATTTATGATATATTTTTCTAAATATAATTAAAAGAAAAAGAGTAGCTAGGGGAGTGGAATCTCAAATCCAACAAGATGCGTGAATATTATGATTCGTTGAAAATGATCCAAACTAAATTTCATAAAAAAAAGAATTCGACTATTTCTTGTTGGATTTGACTTTTGATGACATTTAACGACAGCAAAACGAATAAATAAAGTTTTAACCAAAAAAGACAATAGGAAAAAAACACACAAATTTGCAAAGCTAACAAGTAAAAGTAGGGTTTTAATTGTTGTTATGCGGCTTTGGACCCGTACTTGTATAATATAAATCTTAATTATTAGAACTACCTTAGTCACAATAATTCACTCCAAAATATTACGGGAAAGTTATTGCATAATATTTGTATCAAAAAGTATTTATACATGAGTTTATGATAATATGACGCATAATCTACTATTTTTTTTGTTAGCATATACTTGAAAGGATAATACACAAATAGTCCTTTTCAATAATAAAAACATATATCAGACAAATTGATCGACATAGATTAACAACGAGGCAGACTTGTACATAGTTGCATACCGACCATTTTCAAAGTTGTATGCAAATAGAGAAAATGACATATGGTTTCAAAATTTCCTTCAACTAACTAAAATATAACTAATAAGTAGATTTTAATTCGATTATTAAGGATAAAATCTATAAAATAATTTGGATCTCTAACTAATTTTTTTCAATGCTTTCTTGGTGAAAATTATATATGGAAATTGATGTGCAATGTGTGGTAATAGTGTATAATTGAGACCCAATGATGCTAAAACATGTGTGTACCCCATAAGCACCAAGCTTAGATGAATCACATTGTTCACTAATTATAAAAATTTGAAATTAATTATAAGATAAAGGAAGAAGAAAAATAAAATAATTGAGAGCTTTATAGAGAGGAAGAGGGGTCCCCCTAAAATGCTATGAATCCAAAAGGTAAAGTATATTTACAATTATACAAATCTGTTGGGTGCAATTATTCATTCCATCTAATCACAAACCCCACTAATTTAATTGTTTGGCCTCTTTTTCTCCTTACATTATTTTGCTTGTTTTTCTGTTAAAGAACTTATTCAAATGATTTTAAAACATAATTCATATAGTTGATGTTGTAATTGAAAGGAATATTTTTCAAGGAATATATATATATACCAAGCTTTTGATATTTTAATAATAATCGTGTAGCTTTGGAATTTAGGATATATACCTACTTTTACATATTACATGATATTATTTTATATGGCACACATCTCATAATTTTATATACTATTTTGGTGTAAAGGCTTGTATATAATTGGTTAGGGTAATAGTTAAGATTTGAGCAAATGCCAAAATATATAAAATGAGTGTAAACTATATGGTCAACGTATAGTCAACACACAAAAATACAACATCCATGTCCCCAACACCATACATAATTTAGGGGTGGGCATTCGGTTTTCGAATCGGATTCGGGTCGGGTTCATTCGGGTTCAGGTTTTTCGGGTACGGCTATATAAAAACCGTTCGGGTTATTTACAAATTCGGTTTGGTTTCGGTTCAGATCTATTCGGGTTCGGGTCGGGTTTCACATTTTTAACAAAACCCGACATGGAACCGAAATATTATTCGGTTCAGAATTTTCGGGTTTCGGTTCGGGTTTTTTGGGTTTTGGTTCGGATTTTTTGTAGTTTTTGGATTTTTGGTGAGAAATTCGGGTTCCGGTTTCAGGTTGTTCGGATTTCGGTTCGGGTTAACCCCAAATTACCCACAAAAAAACCAAAATAGCCTACTAAAATCCAAACTACCCTATGAAAATTCACAATTTCCCTATTAAAACTATATAAACATATATATATTCGGGTTTATTCGATTACCCGTTCGGGTTCGGTTCGGGTTCGGTTCGGGTTTTGGTCGGGTACCGGGATTAAAGAATTCTAAAACCCGTTCGAGTTTTTGGAAATACGGTTCGGTTTCGGTTCGGGTTTCGGATCTCGGGTGAAATGCCCACCCTAATACATATATATCGAAGATAAACAACTCTTTAAAAAGTAGTGACCAAATGCATCCCTACAAATAAATAAATTAATAATAAAACACACATGGTTTAAAAAATTCCTCAAAAAGAGGGAGAATAAATTGAATAAGAAATACAAATTTAAATTGTGTTCTTCTTAAAGCTTCTTTATTCAAGTTATCACTAATTCACTACCTTACTTCTCTCTCTCTCTCTCTCTCATTTATATTATCTTTCATTTTCATCCCAAATTTTTACAAGAACTTAAGTCTTTTGAAATTATTTATTTCTCTTCACAAAAAAAAAATAACAGAAAAAAAAAGAGAATGAAGGAGACAATCAGGTGTTGCATAGCCTGCATACTACCGTGTGGATCTCTAGACGTGATCCGCATCGTCCATTCAAACGGACACGTGGAGGAAATCTGCGGCACGATCACCGCCAGCGAAATAATGAAAGCCCATCCCAAACACGTGCTCAAGAAACCCTCTTTTCCACCGTCCGATCACGAAGATCGCGATGGTGACGTCATCTCAGCCACAACGACGATCGTCGTCGTCGTGCCTCCCGAAGCTGAGCTCCAACGTGGCAAGATTTATTTCCTCATGCCTGCTCCGATTTATAAATCCGATAAAAACAAAATCCGCCGCGAAAAGAGTAATAACGCAAACGCCATTAATAAGCGTTTACAGAATCGCCGTCATCGTGAAGACGGTGATGATAAGGATTCATCGGTGTCGATCTCTGATCGGTACTTGACGGAGATACTGTCGGAGAAAGTCGCGACGCAGAAAGATCGGAGGAAAGGACGCGTCGGCGTTTGGAGGCCGCACTTACAAACCATATGCGAAGATTAAAATTTAAATGACACAAACATCATCATCATCATTAAAATAATGGTCATTAAAAAGATCTTTTCCTCAAAGAAAAAGTTTAGTTTATTTCAAATCAAATTTCTTGTAGATAGCAAATCTACTTGTTTACTCAAACATGTTACTTATTCAACAGTAAAGAAATGGATACTAGACACTATTATTGCATAGTCACTTCCACTTTTGTTTGACTTTTGTATACTTCTTGTTGATGAAAGTAAGCAAGAATCGGATAAACTAGGTAAAGGTATAGCCAATTATCTACTCGCACATTGTAAATTGTAATCATGATATATAAAACAATAGTTTATATTTTACATATACATCAAATCTTCATTAAAATCCATAAACCAAAAAATCTTTCGATACATATTATTCCCTCTTTTCAAAATAAACTAGGTTTGTACTCCCGGGTGGGACACCCGGGAGTAATATCTATTAAAAAATAAATCTTATTTATTATAAAATTTTGATAACTAATTTCTAAGTTATTATAAAAAATAAAATCTTATTTATTTAAGTATAATTTAATTAGATAATTTAGTTATTGTATTGAAGATCCGATATGAAATTATTTTAAATCCGATAATTTAGGAATCATATATATATGTTTTGATATTACGAATATAAATTTTTATATCTTACAAATTATGTATGATATTTTCCGACCCGTCGCAAAGTTACACATATATTTTCTATAGAAAAATAATTTGATTTTATATCATAACAATTTTTATTTTTGTATCAAATTTGATTTGTGATCTTTATTGACTACTACGTAAATTAAAATATGTGGGGATAATCTTTAATCAAATTAGATACTAAAATCTAAAAATCATGGCTACATTTAAATCTAAAATTAGACCCGCAAGTAACATTTATTTTACTTTTTTAAAATTAATATATGCATTTAAACTCTTATTAACTTACAAACTTTTAAAAGAACTTTAAATATATTTTTAATATTCTATGATTTTCATAAAGTTGAATTATTCATAATATTTTAATTTTTCATAATGTTACTTATTAAATAGGAATATTTTTTTATATTCATTTTTTGTTTTTTTTTTGTTTTTTACCCTTAATCCTATTAAATAGGAATAGTTTTTGATATTTATTTGTATTTTATTTATTAATTTCGTTTTTAATTTTATAATTATTTTTGATAATTATTTTTTAAGTTCCTATTTAATAGGAATAACTTTTTTTTTAATCTAAATTACCTTATACTAAAATTTAGGGCTCGACAGGTTTAAACGCAACGGTTGCTGTTGCGGTTGAGGGAGATTGCTGAAACTGACGATGACGGTTAATTATGGTATTAGGCGGTTTGTACGACTGGTATAGCGGTTAAAAGATTTTGCCTTTGCGGGATATTTTTGACTGGTTGACAAACGTTTGCAGTAGCTGTTAAAAATTATCAAAATTATTTGAAAATTACAAACATCACAACTATATTATATATCGTCACAACTATGATATAGAATATATATTTTTTTGAAAATATATAAAAGGTAATATATTATGATACATTTTAATAAATTAAACATAATAACAATGAAAACTAAAGAAAAGACCTAAATAATTATTCAAAACTTTTTTATTTGTAGATACATTTTTAGTATTATTATTTGTAATATTATTATGGATAAAATAATTCTTTTTTCTAAATTTTTTTTTATATTATTGAAAAAAAAATTATTTAAACCAATCGCAATCGCCGCAACCGCAAACGCTAGCGGGAAGAAGCTTTTGAAATATGGCGATTTCAAGTGGTGCAAAACGATGTAAAACTGTATAAAGCGATTTGAGTGATTTTTGCAAACGCGATAAATCGAAATCGCCCGCAAAAATTGCGTTTGCGGGTGGTTGCGGGAGAACCAATCAACACCTTATACAATGGCATTTACATGTAAATAAAAAGATTTTTGAAGGGTTTCTCAAATTTTGTCCTTCCAAATTAATAGATAAGATGATGATATTCTAGAATGTTGCATATATATTAAAAATTTAAATTTTTTATATTAAATAATTAAATCACCCGATAGAAAAAAAATTATACAACATACTATTGCTTAAAAAAATTAATTCATTTTGCATTGAATTCCAAATATGTCATTTATTTTGTAACAAAATTTTTAGGCTAGAATACCATTGATTTTGAAATAGAGGGAATATAAAAACAAACAGTAAGAAAAATTATTAATCCTACATTAAAATAAAAATATTGAAATATATTATATCAAGCCAAAGAATTTGGAACATAAATTATATATTGATTTTTCGAATAGTAATTTATAATTTTCACTATCAAAATATTGATTTATATCGTAACTATTTATGCGCTTACAATAATAATAAAAACAAAGTTTTATTTTTTTAATTGATAATAATAAACAATTGCTAGCCAATTATATTGTTTTTCTCTTTTACATTATTGGAAATCATTTTAGTAATCATTGTTCTATACATTTAGTTACTCAAAATTGATTTAAAATAGGTGAATGACACTCTTCCTTCCAAGTTTTTCATACAACATTAACGTAAACAAACCCTCAAATTTCTTACATCAAAACTATTCGACTAATCATACATATATTTGTATTTTTTTATTTTAAAATCAAATTAATTTCATGACAGAGTTTTTAAAAATTTTTATCGTTAATCTTTTAAATAAAAAAAAGACTCGAGCATGCGCGTATGATCTCCTAATAATATAATAGATTCAATTACATTTATGTCATATTAATTAAAATGAGGATGATATTTTTCCTTAATTTTTTAGGTTTGGTATTTATATATAAACAATGTATTCTATTTCATTTATCATCAAAGAAAGAAGATGAAAAGAAAAGGATCATCATCATCACAAAGAAAGAAGAAATCAAGAAAGGCAAAGCATGATCAAGAAGTACCACAAGACGTCGCGGAGGAAATTATCTTGAGACTTCCCGTTAAATCGATAATTCGATTCAAGATTGTATCAAAACAATGGAGATCCACCATTGAGTCTCTTTGTTTCAAGGAGAGTCATTGATGCAAAAGACAACTTATACTCGAGAGACTCTCACTGATATCACGCCAAAGCCTCGACTAGCATTCGCAAAGACCGCATCCTCTAACTACAAATTAGTTTGGTTATATAATTCCGATAAATACAATTCTGATGACATAAGTCCAAACGAAGGATTTGTCAACTGTGAGGTTTTCGATTTTAGGGAAAACGCTTGGAAATACTTGGCTTGTACTTCAAGTTACCGAATATTTAACGACCAAACGCCGGTATCCACAAACGGATTAGTTTATTGGGTGACAGAACGTTACGATGACGAAACCAAAGTAATAGTGTTGGACCTTAAAACCGAAACTTTTCGGTTGCTACCTAATAATCCATGTGGTAGTTCACATCCTGACCATATTGACTTGTGCATTTTGGATAAAAAAGAAAGCGCAAAAATTTTGGAGATTAACATCAGAAAATGACACATGGGTGAAGATTTATACTATAGATCTGAGTTCTTGTTTTTCATGGTCTACTTCTGGAATGGTTTATTTTACTTGGATTTGCAAGGATGTGATTAGGCCATGCACACCAGTGGCTATATGCAAGAACAAAGAGATCCTACTCACACATCGTTATGGTGATGGTCTCGTCAAGTATAATCCTCAAACAAAAGTTTACTCTTTATTTCACAAAGAACTTGATTATAGAAGAGTTGTTCCTTATTTCGATAGTTTAATATCTCATATTTAAAAAGCTTTCTTATATTCTTTCTTCAAGTATTTGATGTATACACTCTTATTGTGTTTTTTACTTTTTATCCATTTCAAAATTTAGTATTACTTTCTCATTAATTTATTGTTTTTTTCTTCGTTTGCTTGATTTTAACCCAAGTCTTAGTATTTCGTGTAATCACTTTATTATGTTAGCCGAAAGTTTTTTTTGGGATTATTACAAAACTAGAATTACATTTCACAAAACTACATCATTTCAAAAATACTTCACAAAACTACACATAAACACTCAAAACTAAATTCAAATAAATCCTATCCACACAATTCTACCTCTTAAAACTATACCCTAAACATTAATTAGCGAATCCAAATGAAAATATTTTAATTTTAGTAATTTTTAAAAGGGTAAATCAAGTTTTTAAAATTTTGAAAGGGTGTAAATATGTGAAAATATTAAATTAGGTGTAGTTTTGTGAAGGAAGTGTTGAAATGGTGTAGTTTTGTGAATTCATCTTTTTTTTATAACGAGGCTAATTTGTATATCCTCTCCACAATATCATCATAAATCTATAGTCACCCAAATAATTTTTATAATTTCCAAATACAAAAAATACTTTGTGTAATAATTAAAAGGTTAGAATTGCGATAATAATAATTTTTTAAAAAATAATAAGTTATATATACTAAGATGGATTAAAAGCCATTACTAGAAAAATAAGTATCAATTAAACTTCTTCAAATTTGTTTTATTAAAAAACTGTGAATAAATTAAGTTATAAGGTCATATTTACTAGTAATTACTAAGGCAAACAAATACATGTTCCTTTGTTGCAAGTAGCACCACCAGGATAGCATCTATGCTTAGCATAACAATCATGGACCGTCTTGCACGAGGTACGACTCTTGGTCGTAGCCATCGGCTTCACGGCCTGCTTGGTAGTACTCGGACATTGACATTGTTTGTTCACACATTGCGCGCTTCCGTTCGAACATAGCATCGTTGTACATTGTTTTGGTGTCGTACAAGGAATTATCAATTGAGCTTCGGCTTTAGGAACACTCACCAACATTACGTCTATTCATTTAAAAAATATATATATTAGATTAGTATTAAGCCATGTTTTAAGTCAATATTTATTGATACAAGATATATATATATATACATATATATTGAGACTTACAAGAGAGGAAGAGAGCGATGAAAATGAGCATTGTTGCCTTTGATCCTATCATGTCTTTAGCTTGAAATTTTGTGTGTTTATTATAAAAAAAAATTGTCTTGTGTTTAGGGTGTATGGGGATGTTTAAATATTGTATTATAAGAGTCTTAAATGGAGATTTTGTTATATATTTGACTATTTTAAGTGTTTTGGTATATCAACGTATATTATATAACTTGAAATGTCTATATATTACTCATTGTTACCAAATACCTTATATAATGACCCGTAGTCAAAATAAAATCACTAAAGCAAACCAAAAATGACACCAAATACTTAGCAATTGAATTTGTAAATCCAGTAACAATATAATATGTGAATATATGACATTGTACATTTAGTAAATTATAAAGTCAAAGATTTGTAATAACTAATGTAGTCAACAATAAATTATAATTATTATTAATCATGTAGCCAAAATAATGTTTTGTCCGAATTTAATGAATTGTTTTTTTGGTAGGGAATTTAATGATTTTCTTAGTTTTCTTAGTTTAGGCAAAAAAATTCAAATTACGGTCTTTACAAAAGCAATATATATTCAACAAAAATCATCTACAGAAGAAAACATTTTTAGGCAGCTAAATTACTTGGTGATATATATATTTGTGTTCCTATATATATATATATATATTTGCTCTTTAGACTTGAATCATTCCATCTCAAATTCACAAACAATCAAATTCATTCACATAAGTTAATCCTAATCAATTTTAAAAATTCAAAAAACAAAAAAAAATGAACTATCTTCGTGTAACCATTGCTTCATTTCTTGCCGTTCTTGTCGTCACAGCGACCGGTACTCAATTTCATTACATATCCAAATATTTTGATCGTTCGCCGCTTTAAATAATTTTGAATTAATTTTGTGTTTGTATTCTCTCTTTCTTTATGTGAGCAGTTTCGAATTCTTTGGAAGAACCTAAAGAATTCATATGCACAGTTAATGACGACTGTGTAAACTACATTGCGTGTAAAAGTTGTAGCTACGCTGGTTGTAAATGTGATCGTGGAACATGTGGGTGCCATGACCACAAACACAAACCTAAAGCCCCGACTCATTCGCCACCACCATATTAATTAATTAATTAACTTTATGTTTAACATCTAAAAATTTTGTATTTTTGATCTTGTTTGAATTTGATAAAATTAATAATAAAGAAAGTTTTTATGTATCAATAGTTTGATTATAGAGTTATTGAATATGAAAAGTAATAGTCACTACTACACCAATAGTTGGAAGTTTTAACAAGGTTGTAGTACAAGTTATATCATAATATGATTTTAAAATGCTTATGGACGACACTGATAAGAAACAAGACATGATCATCATGCGGCACTGAATGAAATGAAATGCGTGCATTAAATGATAAGTGAATCATATACACACATCATATTTTCATACCGAACAATGAAATGTGTTGCCATGAAAATCACAAAAGCAAACATCATCAACTTATTTTACTTTTATATGAGCACAAGTCACTTGGCAATTCACGGCTTTTGCTTCATATTTTTAAAAATAAAAAATAACAAATAGTATATTTTACGGTTTGTTTTCTCTTACAAAATATGAAAACAATACATTATGATCTCCATCTTCTTTGCATAAACGATCTCCACTAAGTCAATATCTCCACTAAGTCAATATCGTCACATGAAACTGTAACCTATAATTTGTAGAAATTTCTTATTTTAAACCATTACTTTAGTTTTAATTATCGTTTTTTGTATAATAATTAACTTTGACAAACTTTTTCTTAAAGAACGCTTTATTGGTACTAAAACCCAAAGAAATAGTTTTTTAACTCAAAAACCAAGACAAGTTTCCAATGTTCAAAACCAATGCAAAAAAACTATCAAAAACAGTTTTGTTATTTTGTATTGATCATGTTAAGTTTTCAATTTTTCAAAATTATTATCTTTAAAAAGTTAGTGTTTTGGTTCAATTTTTGAAAAAAGCAAATTTAACTTTTTTTAGTGAAATAATTTTTTTATGAAATAAAATTACTCATTATTTCTAAACGATATAACAATTATTAGTAAAAGAAAATTAGGTCCGGTGCAAATACTAGTGACAATAACAAACGGTAATAAAGAAGCAAGAAGCTTACAAGTTTCACAATATCTAAAGTGTGCATATAGAAGACAACTAAACAACATAGTATTTCTCTGATCAAGATTTGAACTTTGCCATTACCATCAAATCACAACTCAAGAGAAAAAAAGCTTCTTCACCTATTTAAGTTTCCATCAATTACATAGCTTTTGTATGCAAAATCCCAACTTTATTACCACTAAACTTAGGTTTAACAAATAACAAGGAACCTGTAGACTTGCAATCTTCAGCTAGCTCTTGGATCCATCCCTTGCTGCCAAACATAGACAAGCTCGTCCCAACCCGTGCTCGCAATCAAACCTTCGACAAGAACACTCATATCGATCCCAACAGCAAACTCGGTATGATGATCATACCTACCAACCAAAGCATCTTCCACCATGTAATCCCAAAGGCAAACACTCATATCATAAGAGCAAGAAGCTATCACATTCCTCCTATGCGGCGAGAATTTCACTCTCCTCACCGCGTATCCATGCCCGTTTAGCACAGCCAAAGGAGCCCTGTAACTCCTAACATCCCAAACCTTGATAGTCTTGTCTACAGAACAAGTAGCTAAAACGCAATCATCGTACTTGTTCCAGTCACATGACAGTATCTCGAAATCGTGTCCGGGTATGATCATGGTTGATCCTGGCTCTCTAACATCCCATATCCTCAATGTGCAATCACCTGAAGCAGAAGCGAACACGTCTCCGTGTTTAGGGTTCCACACGGATTGGTAAACGCAGTAGGAGTGTTCCTTGAACGTCCTTATGCTCGCGGGACGATCCATCGCCCATAGCTTCACGGAATCGTCCCACGAGGACGTGAGGAAGGAGTCGCGGCGCGTGGGGTTGTAATCCACGGATTGCACCTCGCGCGCGTGCTCCTGGAAGGAACGGATCGGGTTTGACTGAGGAGGGAGAGCCGTGTCGTAGATCTTCACGGATCCGTCGCCGCAAGCCGCCACGAGGACGGAGTCGTGAGATTCAGACCAGCACAGGTCGAACACGGCGTCTGCTGTGTCGTAGGATACGGATTCGGAGACGCCGGGAGATCCGGGAGAGAGCTCGAGGACGTTGATCCTGCCGTTTCCGAGGATACCAAAGTTCTGTGCGGTGGCGACGGCGAGGCGCGACTCGTAGAAAGGGCTGAATTTCACTGAGTTGCCGTTGAACGCCGCCTTGAACACCGGCATAGCTTCTTTTCTCCGGCGAGTGCTTTGGATTTTCAATCGAATCTGATTTGATCGGATAACGAGGAATCTCTAAAGCTCTCTCCGCCTTTTCTTGTAAGGCCTAATGGGCCTAAACTAGGCCCATTAAAATATCTACGTGGCTTCGTGAAAACGACGTCGTTTAAGTTTTTCGATTTAGGGTTTTTTTTAGGGGAGATTTTGTTCACTCACGGAGGAGAAGCTTCATCTTCGTCACTTTCTCTACCATCGTTTCAGAGAAAATATAATCTACAGAGAAGAGAAAGTGATAGATTTTCAATGGAAGGTGTCATAGAAGGAGTGAACAACATGAGTTTGGGCGTTGATACACAGAAGAAGAATCGGATTCAAGTTTCGAACACGAAGAAACCATTGTTCTTCTACGTCAATCTCGCCAAGGTACGCATATCCTTTGAAATAGATTGCTGATTAATCCAAATAAGCTTGAAATCTATGGATTCGAATCGCTCACGAGATTACTCCATCGCTGTGTCTCTTTTCTCTTATATGTTGGTGTTAATGAAGGTTTATACTTTTAGATTTATGAACATTGATTATGTTATTGACTCTCTATGTTTGTTTGTTAACAGAGATACATGCAACAATACACTGATGTTGAATTGTCTGCACTAGGAATGGGTAATGTTAATTTCTTCTACTCTCTTTATAATCTTGTGTGTGTAACTATATATATTAGTATCCAATATATGGTTTTTGAATAATGTAACTCGAGTTCATTAAAGTTCAAAGTTTCCAGAAACAGCATTTTCATTTTCTTTTCATGAGATTAAGAATATGTGTCTTTCTTTGTTCTTAGAGATTATTCTCTGGTTTCTTATGAGAAAATTGATTGTGCAGCCATTGCTACTGTTGTTACCGTGGCTGAGATATTGAAGAACAATGGTTTTGCCGTCGAAAAGAGTAAAGTTCTTTACAAAATCTTTTAATGAGCATATGTTACGAGATAATTTTCGAAAAGATTCATCGACTAATGGTAAATTGTGTTTGTTTGTTTGGTGTTAGAGATAATGACAACTACTGTGGATATCAAAGACGATACAAGGAGACGTACTGTGCAGAAACCCAAGGTATATAGTTTTACAAATTATATTTGTTACAACTTTACAAAAATGTTTTGGAATCTGAAGCTTCTTTTTTGTGTGGCATTACGACTTTATAGATTGAGATAACGCTTGTGAAATCCGAAAAGTTTGATGAATTAATGGCTGCTGCTAATGAAGAGAAAGAGGCTGTAGAAACACAAGAGCAGAACTGAAATATTTTTTAATGTTTTTTTTTTTTCCAGCTATTGAAATGATTTCTTTGTTCTGTAATCTTTTTGGTTAAATTTGATAAACTTTTTTTTATTTGTTTTATTTCCTTGATTTTTGGCTCACTTTGATTGTGATGATCGTAGAATCCTATTTTTTTATTTGGTGATTAATGACTAAACAAAATAGTCAATGCTAATTGATTATTGCCGAGAAAGTAACATTGGTCTAGTGACATTTATAAATCTACGCGGGGTAACACGGGATCGATTAATTAAAAATTAAATCTAACTTTTTAACTAGAAACAAAATTAGTTTGGTTTAATTAGATCATTAATTAATATGGATGATTTTTCAACCACTCTTACTGTTTGAGCGCAGATTTAAGCAAGATTTGGTTCCAGAAATTTCAATATAAAAGGAATTTCTTTGACTGTCACGCGGCGGTCCGCGATTGGTTTATTTTCTTTTTTTAAAATAAAAAAAAAAAAAAATTAAGATGTTTTTTTTCTTCTAACCAAAATCAGAGGTTGAATAAATACAAAACAAAGTAAATAAATAAATAAATGAGAGAGAGAGCATGAGCAAAAAATGACACCTCGTGAGCCGTGACTGAGTGACTACTACTACTATAAAGTCTCTCATCTTCGTCTTGTTTCTTCTCCTTCATCTTCACGGCACATATAGACTTGGAAAAAGCCATTACTCTATCTCTCTGTTTACGCTTTTACTCTAATCTCACGAAATTCTCTCTCTCTCGTCGTGTAGAATCCGATTCAATTCAAACGATCTCCGACGACTCTTTTCCGCGATTTCAGGTTAGTACTTTCTCTTCCGATTTTTGTCTTTTTTCTTTATTTTCCTCGGAAAATTTGTTCGTTAGAATAGTTTCGCTAGTGGATTATCGATTTGATTATAGTCTGTGCGTATGGGTTCTTCATTTTTCTGGAGATTTCAATAATGGAGTACTTTTTATTGATTCTCTATTTTACAATGATTAATATCACGGGTCTCCGTTATGTTTTTCGTCTTATCTTATATATGATGCCAAAATCTCAATAATTATTAGTATTTTTTTTTAAATCACTTTTTTGTTTCTGTGTGTGTGCTTATTTATTGTATTAAAATTGAAAGTTTCTTGTAGATTATTATTATATATGGTTTCTTTATAATCTGAATTACTGAACTGAGATATCTGTTTCAATCATTGTGTTGCAATTTAGCCACTAAAAACCATTCATCAATCAATGGCTACTGAGAGTAAACTGAATTTCAACACACCTCTTCTTTCCACAAGAAGGATTTACAAAACAGCAGTCTCTGTTCGTCGAAACAAGTCATACAACTTCACTCATGATGATGGCTCCAACACAAACCATTCTCCTCCTCCTCCTTCGGTTTCAGGTCTTGTCTCGGAGTTTGGTTTAGATCATGTCAACGAACCTCTCTCTGTTACTTTCACATGGGAACAAGCTCCTGGTAGATCAAAAGGACAGGACTTAACTCCTCGAGATTCCGATACTACGCAACAAGTCTTGAAACCATGTCTACCACCTGGGAAAGTAGTGGATACCATCAAGTGTCCTGTGGAGAAACCCATTGATGGAAACTTGCAGAGCTCAAAGTGTAGACAAGTCGAAGAATCAGATGATAACGATGATGATGATGATGTGTTTTCTGATGCTCGTGATATGCTATCTCTTAAAGACTCGTTTATAAGTGGTGTGAGTAGTGGATATGGTGTTGTTGAGACTACGGCAAAGAAGAAGAAGACACTTTACGAGGATCATCAGTCTCGTGATTACATGTTGAGCCGGTTCTTACCAGCTGCTAAAGCCATGGAGCAGCCTCACTATGCTTCGAATCGAAAGCCATCGAGTTTTATGTCTGAGCCAACTATACATTTAATAGATTTAGCACCAGAGGAGAAGCGGAAAGCTCCTAAAACGTATGATGAGTCTATAGTCCCGCCTTACTATTACCACCAAGACAACATAGACGATGAAGAAAGCGACAAGGGAGATATAGACGATGAAGTTTCATCTGAGTACGCTTATCTTTCAAAGAGAGGTTGTGGTATGTTGCCACAACAATGCTTTAAAGAATCTATAACCATGATGAACACAATTCATGGTTTTAAAGCCAAACCCAACAACTCTTCAGTAACATCGACGAGCCATGATCAAGTGAAGTCAAGCAAGGCTGCTCGGTTAAAATCACGATTTCAATCTGTTAAAAAGGTTCAAGCTTTGCACTCTTTCTTGTATATTTGATTCGACACTCGCTGACTATTAGCTCTTGTAACGTTTTCAGATGGCTCTTGGTTCGGTTTCTAAGCAAAAGCCGGGTGGCGAAACTCAATCTCCGGTACATCCAAGCCTTGTGACTATTCCAAGTAGGTCTTCGTCTCCTTACAGACAATCTAGATGTATGTCACCGTACCGTAATGCAGGCAACAGTTCTCCGTTTCGTAAGGAAACAGAGAACATGAGAGCTAAGAGGCTAAACAGCCATATTAGAAACATAAGCACGTCTCATGAATTGCTCTACTCGAAAAACAACGGTTCCACTAGCTCTCTCTCGGGGAAGACAGTACACGTAGACTCCGAGAATCCTCCCATGGCCTATGAGGAAACAGACAAAGCAGGAAAGGAACTGGATACATGTCTTGAACTTGAAGCTTTTGAAAATATTAGTATGGTGAATGATGAGGATGAGTCAGGACAGGGAAATAGTGGTCATGATCGGTCTCATATTGCACCACCGTCGCCTAAAAAGCCGTCTGAATCTTGGCTTTTGCATAAACTGCCTTGGGTAAACACTCAGATTCCTTCAAGTAGATACCAGTTACATCGCCACGAAAAGCAGGATGTCATTGAAAACTCGAGGAATGTAACCAAGTGGGAAACTATTGTCAAGACTTCACACATGCACAGAGATCATATCCGTTATTCCCAAGTAAGCATCGTCGTCATAGAAAACTCTATAAAGCACAAGCTACATATAACACTCATATTTTGGAGTTTTTTACTTTGTTTCTTGGCAGGAACTTGGTGCTCATACATCTCATCAATGACCCATAAGGTTCATACATATACGTTTCAGGTTTATTAGCATTATAGTTTTTTCATTCACCACTGTTAATAAAGAATGTTTAATGTGAAATCTACCCATAAAAATACCAAGTAATCTCAGGTTGTATTTCAAAATAATACAATTTTTTTTTACTAATTGGGCCCTAAATCGAATTACTAATGGGTTTACTTTTAATACCTATTACAAATTGAACACAATTAGTAAAACGGCGTCGTTTAAGAAAAGACATAACAGCCCCCCCACTTTGGTTCTGATTCGATGGATCTATTGCAATTCAAAATCGTGACAATTCTGTAAGAACCCTAAAGTTATCACTTTCTCTTCTTCTTCTTCTTCTTCCCAAAATTTCAATCTGTTTCTGAAATCGGAATCGAATCTGCTGATAATCCTAATCTCGAATTTGATCTGAAATTAACTTTAATGGCTCCGAAGAAGAAACACTCGGAAGGAATCGCTTTGCTATCCGTTTACAGTGACGAGGATGACGAAGACATGGAAGACGCCGAAGAAGAAGAAGCTCAGAGAAATAAAGAAGAAAGCGAACGAATCGAAGAAGCTAATTTCATGGACGAAGAAGAGAGAGCAAGAGGCGAACATTCTCGAACTCCTAAGCTCCTCCTCGATGGTAGTTTTGGAGCTACTTCTTCTAGCGTTCACGCGACGACTCCATCGCTCGACAACGACGACGAATCGCCGCGACGCCAATGGAGTGTTCGAACGACTGATGAGTCAGGAGAGAGTAGCGATACGTTGTTAGATAAGTTTCTTCCGCCGCGTCCGAAAGAAAAGTGCTCGGAGGAGCTTCAAGTAAGCGATTCTTTAATGTACTGTTTTGTAGAGATGATTATAGGCAAAGAAATGTTTTTGAGTCTCTTGGTCCTTTTGATTAGAGAAGCCTTTGGTAATGATAGGTTTTTAAGATGTGTTTTGGGCTTGGATTTGATTTGTAGAGGAAGATAGATAAGTTTCTGAGCTTGAAGAAGATGGGAAAGAGTTTCAATTCGGAAGTTCGGAATCGAAAGGAATACAGGAACCCGGATTTCTTGGTGCATGCTGTGAGTTATCAAGACATTGATCAGATTGGTTCTTGCTTCAAGAAAGATGTGTTTGACCCCTATGGATATGACCCTAGCGACTTCTGCGACGCAATAGGTAACTCCGTGTTGTAATGTTTTGTTCCCTTTCATTGTTTTCTCTCTTTCTTATGTTGGAAAGAGTATTCACAGCAAGATTTCATTTAGTTCTAACTTCTACTATATTGTCTCGACTAGAAGCGTTTTCCATATATTTCCATGTTTTTGGTACTTTGTTTTGTAGCATTACTCATTTTCGTACATTTTAGCGTATCACCATGGTGGATGCTGGTTGCTATCTTCTGCAATTTTATGATTTGTAATGACACTTTGTTATGTGTTAATTACAGAAGTTGACATGAAGCATGAGAGGGAAAGAAAGGAACAAGAAAGCAAGAAGAACCAAAAGCTTGACTTTGTCTCTGTTGGTACTCAACCTGCGACGGTTTTCGCTGCTCAAAAGCCTAACATACCCATCCCAGGTTTGTTTGATTTTGCAGAGAGTTAAAAACAAAAGGTCTCAGTTTTGTTCTTCACTTATCTAACCAAAATTTGTTTTTATTTTTGGAATTGTGCAAATCTTTTAGGTATTCCAGCTTTAGCTACTAGTGTATTACCCTCTGTACCAACTGATATCGCTGCTCGTGATGGTAGACCGAACAAGAAATCCAAATGGGACAAGGTATTATATCAGATTCAAATTGTCTAGAAAGAGATTATGGGAAGATAATGACATATCTAGTTCTTCGCTAATGGTTTTGTTTTGTGCTCTTGTTAGGTTGATGGGGATGTGAAGAATCCACCGCTAACAGCTGCTACTCAGGATTCATTATCCTCGATCCAATCTAATGCGGCTCGTGTATCTGCTTCAAGTGCCGGTTCTGGTTACTCAGCTTTCGCGTAAGTGAAAATCACAGAATCTTGAGCTACATGAGAAAATATCATTTGATTGTCCGGGAATTCCAATGTCTAAGAATAGGTTTTTTTTGGAAGAATTTCATTTTTAACTTTCTTTACGTTGTTTACGGATGAATCCAAGTATGTGATTTTTTTTATCTGAACGATACAGGCAACAACGGAGGAGAGACGTCGAAGGAAGAAGATCTGCAGAGAGGAAACTGGAGAGAAGAAGTTGAGAGATATAGCCGAAACGATGCTGTTTTTGAGGTTGATATTCTTGTAACAAGAGGAGACTCTAAACAGGTTCTAGCTCAATGTTTTCACAGAGATTACAATCTTACAACGAACCAAATGTTATACATTCTGAAATTTTCAGACAGACGAAAGAGAACACTAATGTCTTATAGTTTCAAGGATCCAAAATTGACACATGCACTCAAGAACCTTTTGTTCTTAGTCTCTTTGGTAAAGAGTTGGTAAAGAAAGCATACAGACTCCATAGATCTATCTTAAGAATATGTTAGTTCTCTTGGATCTATGCTCTACTTAACAACTTTTTTTGTCTTGTGTCATTGTCCAAGCAATGTCTCAAATATTATAAAAGGTGAAACAAGAATAGGATACAAAGTATGTCATTTACATTCGGATATAAATTAGGATATCCAAATTCATTACTACTTTGAAATGTCTTTTTCTAATATTTTGGCAGAATTTAGAATTTTGTCTTTCTCAAAGTTGATTGGACTTTACTGAGTGACATTCTAGACTAATATTTTTGTTTAACAAAAAATGTCATTTTAAGATTTTAATGCAAAAATTAAATAAATTTAAGTTTTTAACCGATAGTATTTTATAATAATTTTTTCTATTGGTTGATTTAGTCATAAATTATGAAAAATTTAAGTTTTTTTATTATATGTGCAGCACTTAAAAATGTGAGTAATAAATTATTGAGGGGCATAACTATACGTATATAATTTTATAATATTATTGACTAAATTAATGTAGTGTAAATTACAGTTTCGAGGTTCTGCAGTTTATCTTCATGTAGAAGCTTAATAAATAAAAAAGAACATTCCCAAGGATCTTCCATTTCAAGATACAACCTCTTACTTTATATAAAATTGATTATTTACCAACTTTTTACTTATTTTGCATGAGTTATTTTGTTTTCTTGCCAATCTTCATATAGAAGTCTCAAGCAAGTATATTGACAAATATAGTATCAAAATTTACTAATATTTCAAAAATATGCAAAATCAGCCCCGATATGAAATGATACATGGATTCAAATATTTTTCAAAAAGGTAGTCAAAAATGCTCTTTAGTTAAGAATTGCATGGCCATAAAACGTGTGCCATGAAACATTATTCCATATATACACACAGAGAAGAAGAGATCATTCTTGGAATAAAACCTAAACTATATGGTATATATTAATTATTTATAATTAATACACTAGCATTGTACCATGGAATATGCTTCACTCCAAGATTGTATAAAATATACAAACACCAAATTCTCATGTTACAATTTGTGGTGAGTTAGAGATATGTACCAAAAGGTGAAAATGCATTACAGGGTAAGATCTCTATTGGCAGGAAACCATTACTTTGCATCTCTTTGTGTGTGCATTGCATATTTAGTGAGTTCTCTGCCAAAGGAGATTTGCCCGGTAATTCTTCTACACCAATAATTATTCAAACTAGTTTATATGTGATGTTATGGGTAATAATATGCAAATTACTAAATAAGTTATTAAACATCATTTTTCTTTGTTTTCATGTGGCTTTTGCTATGAATGTACAAAGGTAAGAAACATTTAGTTAAGGTGATACTTTGTTTTTTTGAGTTTTTATAATGGGATTAAATCGTGGGTGTCTGGTGTGGTAACTAAGAGCATCTCCAACCCACGTCTATTATAGAGATAGAGATAGGGAAATTTGCTTTCAAATTTCAACAACCAATTTATTTTTGCAAGTTTTTAGTTCCAAGCTAAAGACAACAATCCACCTTTTTATTTTGAAATTGAGGATAGACTGACATATAAACAAACAAGGAAATGCATTAAAAGAGGAGGTTATAGGTGAAAAATCATGCAGCGGAAAAACACAAACGGGTTTGTGTTTTTCCATAAATTCATAAACATTTTGTTCTGATCAATTAGTGTAATATTTGCATGCCTATGGAGACTAATTATAAATAATTTACATTGTTTTTTTTTGTCAACAAATTTACATTGTTTTAACATAAAATGGTCTGATTAAATTTTCTTAATTAGTCTTATATATAGTTCAACTAAAAAGAATGATTGTTTTACCCAATTGAAAGATAAATTGAAAGAATAAAACAAAAACTTTTTATGGTTATATCTCAACTTAACTAATATTAAACATAACTAAACCAAACAAAGAAACATATATATATATATATACTAAATGAATTATGATGACATAAAAAGAGAGACAAAAATTACAAGTGATATATGGGTTTAGACAAGACTGTCATACTCATTTTAATGTTAACTTCTTCATGTTTTTTTCTAGTTTTATATATATATATATCCAAAAAGTGTATATAATTTACTCTACTGGTCACCTATTTACACACAACAACGGTTTTTCATATCTATTTGTCTCCGTTTCTCTTACACATATTTGTAGTCTAAACACTAAAAAAGTCTCGTGATAGATCTTCGTCGTATACAAATTGTATATATATATTCTTTTGTTTTCTAGCAAATCTTTATCTTTTCAGTTTAGTTCCCACTTATTTTTATTCTCCCTAACTATTAACATATCTAATAAGATTCTCATCTATAGTATGTAACTAGGTTTCAGTTAATTTGTACCAAGGCATCATATAAATTGCACACACCTTTTTAAGATTCTCCTCTCATACTAATTACTATTTCTAAATTATTTTTTGTAATATTTTTTTTCAAATATCTCTATTAGATTATGTCATATTAAATAGTTAAAAATATATAAAACCAAAAGCACATCATTTATAAAAAAAATATATAAACAAATATACAAGATATCAGATATGTTTAATTATAAGAGAACACTAATTATGTTTTAAATATACACAAGACACCAAAATACAGAATAACGTTATTGTCTGATACTCTATAAAACGTGACTATATATATGATATGTCACGTAAAGAAACGTTTGCTTAAAAATAGGAAAGATAAGGATAGAGAATAAAACAGAGAAAATGAAAGCATGTGAGAACAGTCACATGACAAGTCCCATGCCATGCTTTACTACTTAGTCTGCTTTCCAAGTGAAACAAACGTAAAGAGACACAACCCGTGATGCCTCCCACATTTTTATTCTTAATTATAATTATATAAATTATATATATATATGTAACACATGATGTGTTATTTGCTGTTAAGTAAATTATGTGTCGGTACGATTCATATACATATAGCTATTTGTCTCTGACATCTGGATTTTTGCTAATTGTTTTATTCTCCTTTTCACGTTCATCGATGTATGCTCAAATTATATAAAAATCTCCGTGATTTTTGATATTTAAACGATTAGAATTTTGAGTAAATTATTTTTTTTATGAAGTTTTGTTATAAACCCGGGCTAAATTTAATGTGGAAAGCTTTTAGATTATGATTCTATGATAGTAGAAGAATGTTTATTTTTAGAATACATTCATTTATCAGATTCTTTTTGAAATAAATTAAATTGTTTTTTATGAAGTTTTGTTATAAACCCGGGCTAAAGTTTTAGAGATTATGATTATATGATAGTACAGTAAAAACTCTATAAATTAATAACGTTGGACTACGACAATTTATTAATTTATAGTGATATTAATATATAGAGATATTTTTACCAAATTTGAGATGTTATAAAAGTACGTGTGTTTACGAGTTCCGTAAGTATATTTTAAAGTTTTCATAACACAACTTAAATTATACAAAAATTATTGTTTGGGGTTTCATAAGTCCATAAAATTCGTATAAAGTTCATTTAACAATTATAAAAATTTATTTTATGTAAAACAAACTACTTATAATAAAACATTATTAAACTTTTTGTCCTTTGCATACTGATAAAAATTATTGTATATGTAATCTTAAGAAAACAAATAGTTGTCATAATCATATTTACTATATATTATATGCATAAAACTACAATTATTTATTTATGATATTATTGGGACCATATTTTTACATAAGAATTAATAAAAAATTATTATCTTATCAATTTATCGAAATTGATCATTTTTTTACATTAGCCCGACTTGGGACCGACATATTTTATAGTGGTTATTAATTTGTAGAGTATTAATTTATAGAAGTTCTACTATAGAAGAATGTTTATTTTTTAGAATACATTCATTTATCAGATTCTTTTTTAAATGAATTAAATTATTTTTCAACCCTATAATGGTAAATTTTGTAAGAGTAATGAATTACGCTACCAATTTTGATTTCACTCATAGCAAATGTTTAGAGAAATATTTAATTTCATTTTCTCTTAAATTATTAGTATTAGGTATTTTAGCCATGCGAATTGAATTCCTTAGGAACCTAGCTCAAGAAATATTGTATACTTAATATGAAATCGTCACCATATTATAAATTTATAAAGTTAGTGTGAGGGACTTAGTATGATTAGAAGATATTTGATCTAAGACTTTTAACTTTCAATTTTTAAACAATCTCTAAGCATTTTGAAATTATTGAATTTGCATATTCAATCAATCTTTTCAAAATGGTAACACTTCAATAAGAATATATCACTTCAACACCATACACTTTTTAAATATTTTACAACTATATTATATAATCTTGTTTAGTTATGATGTTTCATGAAGCTACTAGTTCATGAGCAAGATTTTTAGGTTTATGTTAAGTACTACACGACAAGAAAAATGTGTGTATATATATATATATAGATCCCGAGATATATTCTTCAAATTAAGTTCAAAGAAAAAAATAGTTATCTCAAAAAGACCAAAAACATTGAGAAAGTGATGGTGGCTAGTGAACTAAACAAGAAGGCAAGCCAATCTATGAAGTCTCATTTTCTCAAAAATCTCACTCACTTTAAACATGTATGCATATATATTATGTTCTTATATCCTTTAATTATTACATATGCATGTGTGAGTTTTGTATGTTTTAAAGCCAATAAGCTATTTTGCAGAGTGACTATGAACAAAGCTTGTTGGTTAAGGAGGCTCTCCTATACATAGCCATACTCAAACTCAAGATAGAAGCTTTAAAGAGAGAACATGAAGTTTCCAAGATTCTCAAAAGAGAACCTTTACACCATTTTCAGGTTTCTTCTCTCATCTTTCTTTATATCATTAGTGAAGCTCTTATATATATATATTGACAAATCTTTGTATGACCAAAAGAATATATTTACTTGATTTGTAACACACAAGAGTAGCCTTGATATGTAATTTAATTTAACTACTAACTAAATATTATTCGTATAACCACGAACTAGCCAGAAAAATGTTTGCGACTAATTAAAAAGCCGCCAAAAAACACATATAGATTTTGTGGCTTTTCCGTGGGTATATATAAATTCATGGCTAAATTTTGAGTGACATTAACATTGTAAGCTATTAGGTGATTACTATGGTTAATACTTAAATATTGTAAACAAGTTTTTGTGAAATTTGTAGGAGGTAAAGGTTGAAAATATTGGGGAAGGGTATCAAGTAAAGATAAAAAGTCTAAAAGGAGATGATAATAAGCTTGTGAACATTCTTGAGGCATTTGAAGAAATGGGGTTAAGTGTGGCCCAAGCAAGGGTTTCATGCCAAGATACATTTGCCATGGAAGCCATTGTTGTATCTCAATCCAAAGACAAGATGTGGAGTGTGGATTATATGACCCAAACTCTTGTTAAAGCTCTTGACAAGCCAAGTGGCCCAATGTAACATTTATAATAAAAATTAAAAGATTTAAGGAGAAAATGGGTCAAGAATGTGTTTCATTAGATGGCTTTGTTTAAAGACTTAAGATGTTTAATTAGTGTATATATATTTTAAGTTCTAAAATTGAAATTAAGACTGATAATTTGTATGTTGTTTTTAATTCGGCATAGATTAAAAAGAAGAAAAAATTGGATATAACAAACATTTTTAAAACACTAGAACATTTTTAAAAAAGTTTATCAAGTAAGTAACAAATTTTTCAAAAAGTGTCAAATTATAATAAATACAATAAACAATCAAACTATATTTTGGATATAAATCGCAACACTACAAGAAACTGGACAAATAGCAATGAATTTTAGCAAGGAATTAGCGAGGAATTTATTTAGCAACGGATTTGTGAGGAATTAGCGAGGAATTAGCAACGACACTAAATTTCGTCGCTAATTCGTCGCCAAATAGCAACGAAACTATTCGTCGCTATTTCGTTGCTATTTAGCGACGAAATAGCGACGATTTAAGAAGGAATTCCTATATCGTCTTAGCGACGAATATATTTCCTTGTTAAATAGCGACGAATTTGCAAGGAATATTGATAAGTTGGTGAGCATGTTTTCATTGAGCTCCACCGGTAATTGGCGACGAATTATTCGTTGCAATTTCCTCTCAAAATCGTTGTTAATTCATTGGTAAAAATATTTCGTTGCTAAATCGTTGCTAAATTTTCTTGCTAATTCCTTGCTAAAATTTACAATGTCCCTATATAAACTCATTCGACCAAATCAAAATCACAACACAATATCAAAACATTCTCTCTTATATATATTCTAAACACTTATACAAAAACTTTCATAACATATATACTCAAAATGTCTCACGGTAATAACGTATACGAGTTACGATCTTGGATGTATAGACACAAAGATCGATCGGGGATAGTGACAACAGAGTTCACGGAGGGACTTCAAACATTCATGTATCAAGCTGGAAACATGCAGACTACTCAAGAAACTGGTAAAATGTATTGTCCATGTAAGAAGTGTGTGAACACTAAATACATTCATGTTGATACCGTATGGAAACATTTTTTTAATAGGGGTTTTATGCCACAATATTTTGTTTGGTTTCAACATGGGGAAGAGTATAATTATAATAACACCGAATTTGGAGAAAATAGTTCGTTTCATGTTCCTGAAACTAACGAACCAGCTAATTTACCGCATCATTTTGATAGTAGTTATGATCATCATGGTGGGTCTAATGTGCATGTAGATGATAATAGATATCATGACATGGTTGTTGATGCATTTCATGATACGAGAGAGTATTTATCTGAAAATGTTGTTGAAGAACCTAACCAAGATGCTAAACGTTTTTATGATATGTTAGACGTTGCGAATAAACCAATTTACGATGGATGTAAAGGGATGATCGACTACTGGACAGAACCGCATGCTCTCGCCGTCGCGGAAAACTGTTCCAAGTCCCGCCTCACTCTTGTCGACGAGAACGGTCTCTACGTCCACACTTCGGGACCGAGTTCATACGCCGGTCGTCGTATTAAAATGGTAAATTTAATTTTTTAACACTTTGTTTTATTTATTTTTCAAATAAATAAATATTTAATATAAATATCAAATATAGGTCGAGGAAGAGGGTGGACTTCCCCCTATTGTGGAGATATTGAAGAAAACCCAGAAGCGCAAAGATGGGTCATATGTCAGTTCACGATCTGAAAAGATCGTGAATGACTATGAGGCTAGACTCGCCGAGCGGGTAAGTCAATCGTCCACTGAAGACGAGAGCTCAGTGAACTCCTCGGGACGACTTTCGGTCGCGGAATGCGACCAAATCTACTACGAGGTAAATAATTTAATTTATATTTTTTAACTTATATTAAATTTACTAACGGATATATAATATTAATTCTACGTAGGTCGCTCCGAAAAAGAAGAACCGCACTTTCGGAGTCGGTTCTATCGAGACCGTTCCCGCAACTTCTTCATCGCAACCTCATGTTTCTCAGCGGGATCAGGCTGCGGAGAATGCTCGTTTGCGACAGGAACTCCAAGATACAAACGCCCGCTTCAAGAAAATGACGGATCTATTCTCCATAATTGCGATGGATAGTCCAAACCTGGCTAATGCGATGCGGGAACACGGATTAGGGATCGATCCGGAACCGGAGGTTCGTCCAGACGAGGCTGAAGCCGCAGCTCAAGAACTGGGACGGAATGTCGGGATTAATGATTTTGATCCCTAGTTTAGTTTTTTTAAAATGTAATTTGAATTTTAAATTTTAATTATAATAATTTTATTTTAATTTTAATTTTTTTTTTTTTTTTAATATTTTTTTTTAAAAATCGTTGCTAATTCGTTGCTAAATTAGCAACGAATTAGCGACGATATGTATAAAGAATCGTTGCCAATTCGTTGCTAAATTACCAACGAATTAGCGACGTTTGCAGCAATTTCATAAGTTTTTAAAATCTGAAATTCGAAAATAATTTTTTTAAATTCGACGCTAAATCGTCGCTATTTCGAAGCTAAAATAACGTTGCAAATTCGTTGCTATTTCGTCGCTAAAATAGCAACGAATTAGCAACAAATTTTTGGCAACGAATTAACAACGATTTCGAGTCGTCGCTAATTTAGCGATGAATTAGCGACGATTTCGAAATAGCGACGAGCGATTAGCGACGAAAATGTGATCGTCGCTAAATCGTTGCAACGATTTAGCAACGATTTTGGTCGTTGCTAAATGTGCAGATTCTTGTAATGCAGTTGTAAGTATCGCTTAAATAAAAATTCTTATCTTTTAATTATTTGACACTAGATGAAATCCCGCGTAATACGCGGACAAATTACATAAAAACATTTTATAATTATATATTAAAAAAAATTATATATTAAGAATTTTATTAAATTTGTATAGTTATAGTTAAATTTAAAAGAAAACTAATATTATACCCGTTATTTTATTAACAAATAATATAAAAGACACACAACAACATATCAGGTAATAGTAAATAATTGATTTTTACTTTTTCCAACAATTAAGAAATAAAATAACACATTTTTGTTTTATTACATTGCTTTTGTTATTACATGAAAAAAAATATTTTAAATTAATAATTAGATAGTGGATCCATGAAGATAACAAATAAGTCGTCATAGAGATTTTCTTTATTTTTCAAGTAATTTTACGTTTTTATTTTTTCTTATTTCTAATTATTTTTTTTATTGATTATTTTTAAAAATATTGTTAAATTTTTCTTTTTCTATGTTATTTTCCTTATTTGTGATTATTTTATTTTTAATTATTTGATAATTAACGTTAAGTTTTTTATTTTTGATTATTTTCCTTAATTCTGTTTTTTCTTAATATTGTTAAGTTTCTATTTTATAAAATGTATAGATATCAAATTTAATACACATGTCACGATCTCAACTAACCATTACAAATGTTACGATCAGGTGAATTATAATTTTGCATACGTGTCGAGCTCACGTTAAACGCGCTCACTTTTATATAATAAGATTCCCGGTTGACGCGGGTCTTCGCGTAATCACGACGAAGGATAATTTTTTTTAATATGTTTCCTTTTTTATATACAAAACGAATTAAAGTAATATGTTTTAGTTGTCTTTTTTACATAATAAACTAATTAGAGATTGGTTAGTTTCTTTTTTTCTTCTTTCTAAAAATAATGAGTTTCATTTTATTAAATTTCATTTTTTAAGGTTTTTTCTTCTTTTTTTTCTTCTTTTAAAATTATTTAAATTTTCCATTTTTCATTTTTTAAACTTTCCATTTTTTAAATTTTCCATTTTTCCTTCTTATTTTAAAAATGAAAAATTTCACGATCTAAATTAAATATGACACGTGTCACGATTTGGTGAGTTATAATTTTATGCGCTCTCTTTTATATAATATGATATATATATAATCTTTTCAACCATTGGAAAACTTATTATCCCTTTATATAAGCAATTCTTTTTCTATAACTTAACTCTAAACTATCCTCACTATATTAAATGTTGAGATCCCTAAGACACAGTTTCATTATGCCAACATACATGAAGAAATATTCATTAGATTATTTATCGTGCACTTGCTAAATAAATAATGTAGGAGCAATTATGAGGAATATTATATTAATTTTCTGAATAAATCAAATAGTAAGTAATACTATATTAATCTAGAAAATTGACAAAAAGAAATATCTAGAAATGTTGAAATTATAAAAATGTATCATGGCATGTTGTACAAGAACCACGCCGAGGTTTTAGGAAAAGTCAGCGATGCCAAATTATTTAGTCCCATTTTTTTAATAATAAAAATTCCTTGATGTTAGCCGCCAATAACATATTGTAGATATGTAAATATATACTTGAGAATCACAAAACTAAGCCGTTTAAATTACATTAAACAAAATTACACCATTTTAAAATTATTTAACAAAATTACATCTAAACACTCAAAATTAAATTCAAATAAATCATATCCACGTAATCATATCTCTTTATTACTATACCGTAAACACTAATTATCGAATCCAAATAAAATATTTTAATTTTGGTAATTTTTGAAAGGATAAATGAAGCTTTTAAAATTTTGAAAGGGCGTAAATATGTGAAAAAATTGAATTAGATAGAATTTTGTAAAGGAATAGAAGAAATGTTGTAGTTTTGTGAATTCCTCAATATATATTATTATTTTGGTAAATCATAGGTGTAATACTTTTGAATGGACTAACTGCAGCCACACTGCTTCACGTAGGGGTGGGTAAATTACCCGATACCCGAACTAAAATCGATCCAAAATTTTCGGTTCGGTTCGGTTTGGGTCCGGGTATTAGACATTTACCCGAAAGTTACTTCAAAGTAGGTATCCGTGGATATCGGGTAATACCCGAACCGACCCGATACCCGAACGGGTACCCGAATACCCAAAATTTTTATTATATTTCATATGTTTATAGGTACTATATATCCGAATATACCCGAAAATATTCGAAATATCCGAAAATATCCGAAAAATACCCAAATGGAAAAATACCCCGAACCGAACGGATACCCGATTTTTCGAGTATTTTCCGGGTCCAAATATCTCATACCCGAAAGACCCGGACTCGAACGGTTCCAACCCGAACCCGGACCGAAAAACTCAAAGTACCCATACGGGTCCTAAATCCCCCTACCCGAAATACCCAGACCCGATCGGTTCCTACCCGAAGCCGACCCGAATACCCTAATGCCCACCCCTAGCTTCACGCATCAATGCATTTTTAAGGAAAAAAATACATATTCAATATATATAATAAAAATAACAAAATTAAACCTTTCCTCGTTACAAAAACTGTTATATTAAAGGTTCCACTTAAAGTTTATGAAAAGTGGTTAGAAAAATATCATTGAGCTGTTAGAAAAATATTTAGCCATTTGTAAAGCCTAAAATTTGTAAACTCGTCACGTCCTAAAATTTAATATTCTCACATCTCCCCTAGAAAAAACAAAAACAAATCAAAACAACAAAATGCATAAATTATAGCCATAAATCTACAGTTCCAAGATTGTTTATTTTTGAAATAATTATGTTAATTTTATTTAGTCTAGCAAAATTGTTTTTATATGGCAAATTGGCAATTTGGATGATGAGATATGTATGTTTTTCAAACTGAACAAAAACATGAAGATGATGGCAACAAAATGCCAAGTCAACACGCAAGCAATTTTTTAAAAAATCAATTCGTACTTGTCTTCTTTATATAAACATATATATATAATAGTTTTTAAGAAAGAAAACTTGTTATTCTTCGATATTTTTTTTGTCCCATAAGGTGTGAATAATACAACGTTACATTATATAATGAAGAGTTGGGTAGATGGAATCGGGTCTTTTAAAAATGTCTAGTATTTGTTTTCGAGTCTTAATTAAAATAATTAACCATATACTATCTTAAATTAATTATGCTTCCGTCATAATCTTTCATGCCTCTTTAAGAAAATAATTAAAGAGTAATATGAACCAGATTTTTTCATATGAAGATTTTTTATTTGTCAATTTTACCAACTTTTATAATCGTTAACTCATATGTTTACATGAATAACTTTATCAAGATATATATTCCATAACATCTAAAACCTTTTTGTTTCTAAAAATAATCAGTTTTCATATTTGAATGTTATATTTATAATTTTTTTATATAATGTTTGTTTCTTTGTGACAAAAAAAGATATAATGTTAGTTTCTGAAATTAACACGTTCACACATTTAGAGCATTATCCATTTCATGAAAAATCTAAAGCTATATACTTTTTCATTAAAAAAATTCCTAGGAACAAAACTTTCATACTCTCAAAAGGAAATATAAAAATACACGTTTATACTTGAGAAAAAGACAAATGATTAAAAAAAAAAATTATACTTATTAAATTTTCCATTAAGTTATACAGTCCCGTATATCCCAATTTTTTTATTATCTCTAATATTGTGATCTACGCAAAACAATAGGTTGAAGAAATGGTGAACTTTGAATCTTTGATTAGTAAACGATATATATAATCATCATCAATAAGGAAGATTATCTCTTTAATTAAAATAAGATGTTATCAAATCCGAAACATGATAACAATATTATATATATGGGTTTCATCAGCTGTTAAATAATGATATTGCTTTTGGTGAAGGAAAAGGTCATAAGAAATTTGATTTAAATATTATATTTAATGGTTTGGCTCGTACTTTGGTATGCAACTTATTGAGTGTTTAAGATTGCATTGTACACAACAACAAAAATACATACAACAAACATATGCATAGGCCAACACAAAGATGCCCAAAATTCCATAAAGTTAAAATTATTAAAATAAAAAGTGGATATACATCTCATCTCATGCATTAGATAAGTAATAGCTCTTTTTAACAATTACATTTCAATTATGTGTACACATATATAATACACAATGTGGTAAAGTTATATTAGATTTAAAGTTAAAAAATACTCAAAACAAGAATTCAAATGTCAAAAATAAAGATATGTACCAATTCAAACGGGTAATTAAGTGTATGACGAATTAAAAAACACTAATATATAAAGGGTATGGGTCGGGAAATGACATTCGTCTAGTAGCAGTCATAAGTCCATATGAGGCAGGTAGCACCACTCCTCCCGGGATCGATTCTCCGCGCCTACGATAATGTAGGTTTGCTAATGGATCAGCCATTTGTGGCCCAAACGTTGAAAAAAAGGTATGGGTCAATCCATTTATCGCCAATTGATTTTAAGTTGGAAGCCCATAATCTTAACATAGTATCAAAGCCCGATCCGATCACATGTATGATCCGACTGGTTCGCCTCTCTTGCCCAAACTATCCGAGATTAATGGTTAACGAGACTCATTATCTCGAGGGGGCGTATTAGGGACAAATGTCCCACATCGGAAACTCATAGGGACAAACACTAATATATAAAGGGTATGGTCCGATCCACTTATCGCCAATTGATTTTAAGTTGGAAGCTCATAATCTTAACATAAAATACATCATTATCTATTTTGGTTATTAATTAAAAATATAATTTAATTAAAAACATACACTTAATCAGAGTTTTATGTGAGGTAAAGACCTAATCTATGTTTAAGATGAGACACAAAAAAACTTTCTGTTAGCGGAAAAGTTCTTTGAAAAGGATAGAGATCTAATCTAAATCTTTAAACTAAAAGTATAACTTTTATCATATATGTTACCATTTCCTTGTTCACTTTTCACACGCACTAAATTACCCAATAATAAACCTAATCATCTCCCAATCATATAAATACATTGTAACAAAAAGCGATTCTAAAAAACAAAAGTATATATATATATATATATATACTATTAATACCTAACCCCATTTTCATACAACGAAAATAAAATAAAATTAATTATTATAATGATAAACAAAAGGGTGTGATCATATGTAACCATCGCCTAATAGAAGATTAAATAATCAATATAATTAACAATCAATGAGGGGGTCCATCTATTAAATGATAAGAATATAAATTAAAGTATTAATATTGTTAAAATATAAACAAGTAGTAGAGATTAAATTTTGACATATGCTCGCACGTCCTCCTCTTTCATACACAACCCCCCTCTTCTTCTCCACCTTCTCTCCATTTTCTCTCTCTCTCTCTCTCTCTCTACTTCTACTCCTCTTTCTCAATCTACAAAATCATATCTTTCCAAAAATCAATCAAAAATATCCAATTCTTGATCCATATCATAGGTTATTATAAGTTATTATAACCCTTCTTTTCTCTCTTTGTTTCTTGTAAATATATATACAACTATATATATAGTAATATATAATTATATAAACATGAAGAGAAGCCTAGAGATGGCAAGAATCTACAATGATCAAGAAAGCATTCAAGAAACCGGATCCGAATCTCCAAATTATCATTCACCTAAAAGAAGGTAACACATAAACATATAAATGCTTAATTATTAATTATAATTTCATTACTTAGTAATACTAAAGTATATATATTTACTTGATAAATAAATTTTTGCAGCAGGAGATCTATAGAGAAGAGAGTAGTGAACGTACCAATGAAAGACATGGAAGGAACAAGGCACAAAGGTGAAACAACACCACCAACAGATTCATGGGCGTGGCGTAAATACGGACAAAAGCCCATTAAGGGATCTCCTTACCCTAGAGGTTATTACCGTTGTAGTAGCACCAAAGGTTGTCCCGCTAGGAAACAAGTCGAGAGAAGTAGAGACGATCCAACCATGATCCTAGTCACTTACACTTCTGACCATAACCATCCTTGGCCTCTTACTTCTTCGAGAAATGGGCCTAAGCCCATTATACCCGAGCCCAAACCCGAACCCAAAATACCAGAAGTCGACGAGGTGGAGGAAGAGGAAGAAGAGGAGGTTAATAATAAGTTTATGGTTCTTGGTAAAGAGATTGAAACGACGCCGTCTTGTATCGTAGACGAGTTCGCGTGGTTTACCGAGATGGAAACAACGTCGTCGACGATTCTTGATAGTCCGATTTTCTCTTCCGAGAGAAAAACAGTTGTCTCTCCAGCGTCTAGAGATGCTGATGAGAGAACTGTGTTTTTTCCTATGGGGGAAGAGGATGAGTCGTTGTTTGCCGACCTCGGGGAGTTGCCGGAGTGTTCGGTGGTGTTCCGGCACCGGAGTAGCGTAGTGGGGTCACAAGTTGAGATATTTTAACACGTGGTGGTATTTTATTGGATATTGTTTGTCGCTCACATGGGAGGCGTTGTATGCACGGTGTTTTTTTTTATAAAGTTTCTCAACGGTAATCAATAAATCATTATAAGTTTATGTCTTGATACTTTGTTATAAAGAAAAATAATGATTTGATTTTGTTACATTCGTTTTTACTACTCTCTACTCTTTGAGAATTTGACTTTTTCTGGCTTCTTGGATTTTTTTTTTTTTGGGTTGATCGAATTCTATATGGTTAGCTGAATAAAAATGGTTGTCATTTTTTTATGTATATGTAACTGATGACCATTTTATTTATATTTTACATGTATTGGTCATGAGTACAAGTGTACAAAGCTGAGAAGTCATGATAGCTTATTTGGGAAAAAATCACATGGAAAATATTTTTGTAGATTTTCTTACAAGATTTTTCTAAGAGTAGCAATTACTAAGATCACTGAAAATTAGAATTGAGAATATAACATTTATAGAAAATCCAATCAAATTAAACAATATTTAATGGTGGAAAAGTGTTGATTAGAAATGAAAAAGCACGCAAGATTATTTTAATGGTTTTAATACCTTTATATTCAAAGTGTTAGGATTATGGATTTCCATAACTCAACTTAAAACTAATACTAATAGACGATAAGTGGAGGGCCCATAACCCTTATATATTAGCAGAGCCGTGCTTCAGTTATAGCAAATTAAACATTCGCTTATGGCATCCATTTTCTAAAAAAAAATAATAGTCTATATTTCTATTATTAATATTAATAGTATTAGTAATAATATATGATAGATATATATATATATTGGAAATCTACAATGAAAAAACTAAATATGAGTAATAGACTTAATAAAATATGGACACATGACATGATTTATTACTTAAATATTAAACAAACATTCATAAAATAGAAAACTGAAAATTTAAGCGAGATTAAGCGTCATTGAAAGAGAATTTCTTAGGAATATTAATTTTGAAAACTTGGTTAATGACTTTGTGGAAAGAAAAACAACAAACATTTTGTTTTAAAATGCTTAATTTGTTGTTATGATTTTTTGCTTTTATCATGGTGTTTGAATATTTTTAATTAATTGGGCATAAAAAATTTAATCGCTTATGAACAAAAATTTTGGTGGCACGGCTCTGTATATTAGTGTATAACCCATTGAATTTCGGATGTGGATAATAATCTCTAATACAAAGCTGACTGTAAAGTTACATTCTAATTTTACTTAGATCCAAATTAAAAACCACTAAGCAGGGCCGACTCATAGGGCAAGCTAGGGAAACCCGGTGTTAGGGCATCCACAATTTAATTGTGGAACATATTTTAGGCGAAAAACTTTAATCTTATGTAAATAATACTCCTATTGCTTGATTTTATTATCAAATTCATTTTTGTTAGGTTTTCTTTTTATTATCTTTGTGGACTTATAAACATTATTTTTTTAAAAACGTAACTCATATAAGATAGAAGTTTTACTTTTGATTGAGATAGTTTTTATCTTTTATTATCTCATTTTGTTGAGTTGTATTATTTTCTTTTATGAAGTTTTTGAAATTGTTTAAGAGATTTTTACAAAACTAAACATTTAAACACTATTATATAAAAATATATCCATTTTAGTTATATATATTTAATGAATTAAACAATAAAATAATCTCTTTAAATACTACAAAAATTATTTTTATTTAAATTCAATATTTAGCATTTTTATAATCTATTTTAAGAGGATATATAGAATTTAGTTTTAAATTTACTTATATTCAATCTTTAGTGTTTAGATGTATTTATGAAAATATATGTTAATTAAATACATTTTGTTAAATAATTTCAAGAATGTATTTTTAGTTTTTTAGTTGCTACATAATCATTTTTATCCATAAATCATGAGAAATTCACAAAACTACATCCTTTCAACTCTCTTTTCACAAAACTACACGTAATTCAATATTTTCACAAGTTTACACCCTTTTAAAATTTGAAAAGCTTGATTTACCTTTTTAAAAATTACCAAAATTAAAATCTTTTCATTTGGGTTCGCTAATTAGTGTTTAGGGTAGGGTTTATTTGGATTTAATTTTGAGTGTTTAGATATAGTTTTGTGAAATATAATTCAAATGATGTAGTTTTATAATTCTCCCATAAATCATTTTTCTATAAAAAAGAAATTGTGGTATTATATATAGAAATAGAAAGAAAAAAAAATCTCGCGTATGTCAACCGAAAAAGTCGGACCGGCCCTGCCACTAAACGATGAAAAAATGCTAATTAATTTGATATCTAAAAACTTTATATTAATCACATTTTTTGAACTTCTTCTCGAAAATCAATAACTTAAGAACTAGTGGTGCATGATTACGTAGGTAATTTTTAAAAAAAAAATCTTACGCGGAGAATAATGACAGAAATAAACAAATGAATTAATGAGCTGTGATTTGGATCACGTTACTAGACTAGGCCTGCCAAACACTCTCTAATTATATTAGTATTAAAGTTTGTGTTAATTTATTTTTATGTTAATTAAACTGTAGTTCTGACTTTTAGAGTTTTTAAAAGGTTTAAATTTTGTGACAGTCTAACCTCCTCTACATAGTTTTCTAGTATGTATATTTTTAATTAATCTTAGTCTACCGTAGACGAATATAATATTTAATTGTATTGATAGATCGATCTTTCAAAACATAGAAATGCCAGACTAAGAAATAGTACTAGAGACTATATATATATATAACATATAGTGGTGGTAATCTATATTTAAGAAACGATTTCATAATATTAATAACTATGTATAAATCTACTAATTTTGTAACTTTACGTGTATTTTTTTGTTCAACTAATAACTTTACGTGTGTATATATATGTATGTGTTTTTGGACGTACTTGAGCAAAAAAATAATGTAGATATGCGACTCATATAAATATATATTTTAGAAATCTACAATTTCTTACATATATCTAAATAATCAATTATTATATCATTGCGCGACAAACGTGTGACTAAAAGATTGGTAACATTCTATAAGTTCCAAAATTTGGAACTCCGCAAACAATTAATTTTGTGTTGAATAGTCAATAAATTAAACTAAGAAATGATTTAAACACATGCATGATCGTCCTCTAATTAAAAACCCTAACGTAATAATTAAGCTATAATCAAAACTCATAAAAAATAACTCAAAGAGGAAATTATATTGTTTCATGGTGTAATAAACTAGTAATCGTTGACAAAAATATCGAGATAGAGAATCTTGCGATATTTCTTAACTTTGCACTAAACAAATAAAAATCTTCATTAGACTAAAAGCCTATTAAATGAACAAAAATATAAAAAAAAATCAGAACAAAACGTATACCTTTTTTTTTAATATAAATCCACCGATGACTTTTGGAACTAACTTTCTTTGTTTTAGTATGAAGAAGAGCTTTATGAAACTTAAGGATCTTCTTTGTCATGTTCTTCACCACCATTTCTCAACACCGACCAACTTTTGTTTTCTTACATATATCTCCCATGTTCTTCTTTGTAGTATTGTAAATGACTAGAGATCACAAGATACTTGTGTGGAATCTTTGTTAACATTTTATAAGTTTGGTAGAATTATTGGCCCTAAATCTAATATTGGTGAAACTCTTTTTCATGGTGTCAAATCAAAAGTTAATGATACATGAGAATTGAGATTATACTTATCATTAATCAAAGGAACTTATTGTAAATTTTCTTTGTATCCAAATTCCAAATCAACAAACTTTATTACATTGTTGTATGTAGAATAAGTTTACTTCAAAGTCTGGGCCTTGATCTGCTATGTATTGGCCTCTATTGGGTCTTTGATTATTTGTTTTAAAAATATAAATATATTTTGTATATATCTAGTGTAAATATTTTTATATGTTTGACAAAAAACATATTTTATACTCTCTCCGATTCATATTACTTGTTATTTCCAGCGTAAAACATCATTTGACTTCCTAATTAAAATATTTCAACCAATAGAAACACATCGTTCATAATCTAAATCATTGGAAAACACAAAATACCAATTAATTTTACATTCAAAACTAAGAACATCAACTAATTTGAAACAAAAAATTGCCTAGAACATTAACCAAGTGCTCTTGGTCCAGTGGTTTCCATTTGTTTGGAGGAGTCGCATTTGTTTGGAGGAGTCGTCATGTTGCTCTAGGTCAGGGATCGATTCTCCGCAAATGCGAAATTGCTAGATTATTCACTTGGCCACATGGATATCGGCTCTTGCTTTCGGCCCATTTGAATACCCGGAGAGAGAGTCTATCCATGTCCATAGGCCTAAGATATCTCCAGGTTAACCAAAAACAAAAAAAAATCAAAAAAAACAAAAAAACAAAAAAAAAACTGCCTAAAACATCAACTATTATAAAAAGGAGGAGTATATTTTTAAATGTCATCATTATTAAATGTTGAACTTTCAGCCCAACCAGAGATTGAATTTTGTGTACTAATCAATGAAAATGCACATGCACGTACCATAAGTAATTATCCATCCAATTCAGCTGACAAAAATGTCAAAACAAAAAAAAACATTATTTGTTTTAATTAACATACAAAAATGAAAAATTAATTAAATTATAAAATACAAGTATTTTTTCATAACCATCATAAGAAGAAAAACTACTCGGGAATATATAAAGTTTGTTGAAAATGTGAAACTTCGGAGCCTAACCCTATTAAAAGAATATGATTTGTATGTTTTATAAATAAAATAAAAAGTATATATATACACAAAGATTGTTGAGACAAAACGAATACTTTGTGGCACAAACATATACTTTATGTCTGAATTTAGATACCTTAGCCACTAACACTTAACGACTATTTTGGACCCATTTTAGTCACCAAAAGCCCCACTCATGTTTTTTTACGTAGAAACATACGAAACTTCGACACAATATAATGGGTCTAATAAATAGAATATTTGTATGTATCATGTTGATCGTGCAAGGTCATTGACTAGTCGCGTATATTGTTACTGGTAAATTTATTTCAATCATCTTTTCTCACACTATTTTAGAAACTATTAGCTTAAGTGCTTGACGAGTTAACCAAAAAAACTATTAGCTTAACTATATACAATTAACACCAAATGTTTTTCATAAGACTTATAGTAAAGGAAAACTAATTATTAGTGTAAATTAAAGTCAGCAATTGCGACAGTAAGAGATGTGTTCTTGGTTGTTGAAGAAAACTCTATCACCAGCTCTCATTTTTAGTTTATATATATATATATATATAAACTCTTATAATTATTATATAGTTAGCGACCAAATTCATTATTTGACAGTATGTTTTCATTATTTGACAGTATGTTTTCATTTTCGAAGACAAAATGGTAACAAAACTAGATATATATATATATATATATATATATATATATACTAGATTATTTGATTGGCTGGGAGATTTAATTTTTAGTTATTTATTTTATATAAATAAATTTAAATTTTTTGACAATCCATATTTTTATTATTTATCATGATTTTATGAGAATAATCTTTATTATATTATTTATCCATATTTTTATAATAGCTTGATATGATTTTTCCGTTGAAAACACCAAAATAATTTTATGAACCAAATACCATAAACTTTAAATTATATAAAACGAATAGAAATTATATACAATTTATAGCAATGAATTTATTTAGAATAAATTGGAAATTGTTTTGATTTGGTAAAATCCAATACTAACGTAATATAAATTATATGATTCTTTGTATCATTATGTATCATTATGTATGAGTTTATATTTGTAAACTTTTTATTATATCATATTTTATGGACTTTTTATTCGTAACTTAGGGAGAATCACAAAACTACACCATTTGAATTACATTTCACAAAACTACACCATTTCCAAAATACTTCACAAAACTACACCTAAACACTCAAAATTAAATCCAAATAAACTCTACCCAAACAATCCTACCCCCTTAATACTATACCCTAAACACTAATTAGCGAACCCAAATGAATTTTTTTTAATTTTGGTAATTTTTTAAAGGTTAAATCAAGCTTTTAAATTTTTGAAAGGGTGTGAATATGTGAAAATATTAAATTAAGAGTAGTTTTGTGAAGAAGGGGTTGAAAGGGTGTAGATTTGTGAATTCCTCCGTAACTTATGGGCTTTTAAAATCATAATTTATGGGTTTTTTAAAGTTTCATTCAAATTTCAAAAGTGTATTCTTGATTAATATATGGTATTTATGATATTTCGTAGTCATGACACTATATCTTCTAGCTTTTTTTATTTTAGACGACAAATATATTTTATAGCTTATAATCCAGAATCTATATTAGTATTTTTGAAGTACTAATTTGAAATTTTCCAAAAAATCACACTAAATTACACATTATGCCATTTGGCATAAAAGGAAATATTTTTGAACATTTAATTACGAAAAATCAAATAAGGAAATATTATAATTCTCTCCAAAAATAAATAAAAAATATTAAAGAAATTATGTATAAAATATTTGAAAAACAAAATAAACTTATGTAATTCACATAAATACATTATTACATAGTTTTTGTTATAAAAACTACCATTAAAATTTTATTTAAATCAAAACAAACAGGTTTAATTAATATTATTAAGAATTTAAAAACGATTTGAAATTTTTTTTTGTTAAAAATATCAAACAATAAAAAACAAAATAGTTTGTTAACGAGTTTGATTTCCGGTTCGATTATAAACAAAAAAGAAGAAATTGCAATTTTACTAAAATTTAAATCTTATATTACATATTTAGAATATGTTTACAACAATTATTTATATATATATAATCAAAATAATTATAATTTTAAATAAATTTGGGTAAATCGCATAATATGATTTGTGTATTTTGATTCGGTTTGTATTTTGAATTCGGGTATTTTCGAATCCTAAATATAATAAATAATAAATTATTGGTCTAATCAACTTATAAATTATATTAAATTTTTGCTATACGAAATATATAATAAAAATATATATATTATTATTTTTGAAGTACTTTTTTGAACTTTTCCAAAAAACTCACTTAACTACATACTATGTCATTGGTTTTAAACTCACTTAAAGAGTTATGTGAAACTTACACACAAACATATCTCATTCTATATATATACTTTTTAAAATTGACTTAAATATCAACAAAAACAATAAAACCGATTTTAACATAAAATCAACCACTAATTTCATATTTATGATATTTTTGATATAATTTTTTTATTTTTCTTACGGAGGTCTATAAAAATTTTCAGAATATAAATATATTTTAAAAAGTATATAGTTTAGTTTTTATATATAATCATTGTCCATATTATAATTTTCTATTTATATTAATATTTTAGATGTTAATAAACATCTATATTGAACATAGATAAAGTTTGTTTAAATTAATTAACACTAGCATAACAATTATTTATTAACGGGTTCGGTTTCTAGAAAAATTCTAGATAAATGACAAGAAGTTTGAAAATAATGATTAAACTTTATCATAAACAAATTTCGGGTAATTCGGGTTCAAATCTAGAAATTTGTTTTGCCTTCGGGTTTTCGGGTAGTAAATTTCTCAATTCGTTCGGGTTATTTATTTTTGGAACGGTTTCGGTTCTTTAATTTCGGTTTGGTTCCAATTATGTACTTCAAATATAATTATAACTATTATTATTTTAAATAATTTTTGGGTAGTTAGAGTAGTTTAGTTTAGTTCTACAAAATTGAGTTCGGTTCGCATTCGATTTCGGGTATTATGGTAGTAAATTTCCCTATACATTCGAGTTATTTGTTTTTAGAATCGGTATTGATTTGGGGATTTCGGTTTGGTTTGGGTTCGGTATTTCGGATCGGAAGTTTTGTCCATCCCTAATTTTTATAGTTTATAATAGTTTGGAATAAACACACTTACAAATTATATTAAGATTTTGCTATATAAAATATAATTCTCATTATATATTTATGGGAGAATCACAAAACTACACCATTTGAATTACATTTCACAAAACTACACCATTTCAAAAATATTTCACAAAACTACACCTAAACACTCAAAATTAAATTCAAATAAACCCTATCCACACAATCATACCCCTTAATACTATTTCTAAACACTAATTAGCGAACACAAATGAAAATATTTTAATTTTGGTAATTTTTAAAAGGGTAAATCAAGCTTTTAAAATTTTGAAAGGGTGTAAATTTGTGAAAATATTGAATTAGGTGTAGTTTTGTGAAGAAATGATTGAAAGGGTGTAGTTTTGTGAATTTCTCTATATTTATTTGCATAAACAATAAAAGAACAAAATATCTTTTTTTAGAAATTCTGAATATTTTTATTTATTTTACAAAATCAGAAAAAATATTACAAACTTCTAAATTAACTCGTATATATATAAAATTATTTATAAAAAACATAAACCCGTGGTACACCACGGGTTAAATCCTAGTACATATTAATATGATATCATACCCTCTTAATTAGACATCATAAACTATAATATCTGCAAAACAATAATTGTCGGCAGCCCATAACTTCTTTGATTAATTCACTTATTATTAATTACGTACATCTTTTAGATAACAAAATAATGTGTATGTATAATTTCCAACAAAGTGTGTGATAGGTTGTGCACAACGTGATCATACACGTCGTTTCTACGTTTTAAAAATTGAAAGTCAAATATAAATCCAGACAAAAAGAAATTGCAGGCATATCAATTATGACTTTATGAAATGCGACTTGTGTTTGGTTCGCGAAAATTTAAATTAAATACATGAAAGAAATATCAATAAAATCAGAATAATTGTCGCACGAGTTAATTCGAACCCTTATTATTACATCTAATTATCAATAAAGACAAATGTTACCAAATTGTTCCTTAATAAATGGTGTTTTAGAGTTTTTCATATAATTTAAAAAAAATTATCAGATGATTTTATTGACATTAACTTGAATAACATTGAAAAATTAATGTTAAGATATATCATGAAATTAAGGGTACAATATAATAGAGTAGTAAATAATAGTCCCATTATAGACAGTATAAAAAGTAACTTGACATCACCTAGATATATATATATATATACAAAAAAATAGATTTAGGTGGAATTAGGTTAAAATATAAAACTTGGGGGCATCACCTAAATAAAAGATAAAAAAAAATAAAAAAAATATAGTGGTATAATTAAGTGTATTTCGTGGTTATTTAAAGGGTTTATTAGCAAATTGGACCATTTTTTTAAAAGTAATATAAAAACTAGTCCAGTCCACTATTCATAATTGTGAAATGGACCAGTGGGCCAGGGGTTGTGTAATAGATGGGTGTGTAATAGAAATTGTTGAAGAAAAGTGGACTGTTTGATAAAATGACATTTTTGCCCCTGCACTAATATGAGGGAAAAATTACATGCGATACATAAGTTCATTAAATGCATGTCATATCATTAAATGCATGTCATGTCAGATTATATATGTGTGTATATGTTTATATATGTGTGTATCTGTTTATATATGTGTATATATTTTTGTGTATTTTTTTTTTTTTTTTTTTTTCTCGTTTCTTATTTATTTCTCTTTCTTTCTCTCTTTTCTCATATCTTCTCTCTTATTTCTTTTTTTTCTCTTGATTCAAACTCATTTTTTATTTTTTTCAAGTTTTCTTTCTTTTTATTCATGTTTATTTCTCTTAATTGCATTTAATAACATACATTTGCACAATTTAGTGGACGGTGTACAATTGCTGGAAGTCAGATTCAACTCATTTGTACAGTGTACGTAACTCACTTGGACAACTGGTTTGTACAGAAGATGATTTGCGTCGAAGAGTCGTATGTCCACTGGATTATACGAATTGTTCCACTTGTGGATGTTTTTTTAGCGGATAACATCCATTGCAATCCACCAGTGGATGTTTCTCTAGTGGATATTTCTCTATAAGATAAAATTCGTATAATCGATCAGAGAAACATCCAGTGGTGGATTGTACATTGTACAATGGATGTTATCCGCTAGGAAACATCCACAAGTGGAATGTAATTAGAACAATGGATAATATTCATTACAGAAACATCCACTACATAAACATCCACCAGAGAAACATCCATTATACGAATGTCAAACGTCGACATTACGACTTTAACCAGAGTAAGTACAAATCGATTTCAGGACATTCCCAACATAATATATTGTACAATGGATGATATTTATTAGAGAAATATCCGCTAGAGAAACATCCGTTAGAGAAACATCCGTTAGAGAAACATCCACTAGAAAGAGAAAAAATGAGAGAGAAGAGAAAAAGAAGATAGATAACTAGAAAGAGAATCAGAGAAGGAGGAGAGAGATAAAAAGATAGGAGAAAAAATTAGAAAGGAGAAGAAAAGAGAAGAGGAGAGAGAAACGGAAATAAAGAGAGAAGAGAGAGAGAAAGAGAAAAGAGAGAAAAAAGTGAGAAAGAAAAAAAACAGAGAAAAAAAAAGAGAGAGTAAAGAGAGATATAATAGAAAATGAGAGAGGAGAGAGAAGAAAATGAGGAGAGAGATAGAAAAAAAGATAGTAGAAGAAAATGAGAAGAAAGATAAAAAAATATGAGAGAAAATGAGAGAGAGAAGAAAACAGAAGAGGAGAGATAAACGGAAATACAGAGAGAAGAGAGAAAAAAATATGTAATGGCAAAATCGTTATATGTCAAAATATTATACCCACATATGTCATTTACAAAAAATGTTGAAAGTCAAAAATGTGGACCCCATGATCCATTTAGCTAATATTAAATAGTACATGGTCCTTTTTGAAAATACTTTTTAAAAATAGTCCATTTTGACAATTATCTCTTATTTAAAGTAATTTATGAGTATGCATGCATGCATGTATTATTTACATGTATAAACTATATTATAAAGTAAACAAAATTGTGTGTATGCTTAAAAAGAGATCATGTCTACGTAAAGGAGAGAGTATAAACAATCGATATAATGGGACCAGACGTGTTTAACGAAAACGCGGAACGCGTTTGTGTGTTTCCTTGTTGATTAGCAACATCACTACATGACCATGTGAATCATGCACCCACTCTTTTTCTCCTTTTTTTGTCATTTCTTCACTTTTCTAAATATTAATTTATGAATAAACATTAATTTATCTACTTTTCTTTATTAAAAAAACATTCATCTACTTTTAAGATGTACCCCTTAACTGTATTGTACGTCATCACAACTATCTACATCCACTCACGAATAACATTTTGATTTGTGTATATTTGAAAAGTTTGGATTGGGAATAAGTAATTATTTTTTGCCATACATTTTCCCAGATCGCAAATTATTAATTTTTTTGTTAAAGTGATCATATCTTATGCTTTGAATAAATTAATTAATAGATAGTGAATAAATTAAGCCATGCATGTCTTTTATATATACTCCTAAGTTATTAATATATTTACATTGTGTGTGAAAATTAGCAACCTTTACGGATAATTACTAGTAAATTCAACTTATAAAATGCAATTATATATATATATATATATATATATTGAATTCGACAGAAACTCTCGCTGTTCTAATTACACTTCATTAGTGTAGTTGAGGATTAGTTTATGAAAATATTATAATCAAAATGTGTGGTTACTTGACCTAGCAATGCTAGTAATCATGCTTATACGAGAAACAAATATTAATAGAAATAAGAAATGGAATTAACAAGAGTAATTCACAAAACTACATCCTTTCATCTCTTTATTTACAAAACTATACCTAATTCAATTTTTTCATAATTACACATTTTCAAAATTTTAAAAGCTTGATTTAATCTTTAAAACTTCACCAAAATTAAAAAAAATTCATTTGGGTTCGCTAATTAGTATTTAGGTATAGTGATTAAGTAGGTAAGGTTGTTTGGGTAGGCATAATTTAGATTTAGTTTTTAGTGTTTTGTGAATAAATTTTAAAAAGGTAGTTTTGTGAAATGCAATAAAAAAAGGTGTAATTTGTAATTCTCCCGATTAATAATAATAAAAGATATGATATTTGTTCGGAAATAAGGGTTACGTAAAGCGGTGGAGGCCCATTGTGGAATATTACTACCGGCCATGCCTTTGACTTTTCTCCGTCTCCACGAGTTTGTGTAATAACTTCCACGTGGAAAATTCACGAAATTTAATTTTAGAAGATTGCTGCGACTAAAATTATGTGTGAAAACATTTTTCAATAGTTTGAAAACTTTTAAGTTACTACAAATATATCAAGTTTCTGTTGTTGAATCACTATATGAATTAGTTGTTATGACTACACCGACGTTAATTAAAAAATAATGTCATTTCCCTAATATATATTTTCATATTATTTCACTGATTATTTTTTTTTATACAATGTAATCACATGTTCAAGAATCACCTTTTTTTTAAAAAAAAATAGTACATTCAAGAATGACAAATATACCACATACAAAAATTGAAAAAGGGTTGCGAAAACAACTTGAACCTGAAAGTGTGAAACTTGCGAGCCTAACATTTGACGGTGGCGTGAAAACCACGGACCACCGTTGAAAAATAGTGGCCGGCGGCGGCTGCGACGGCTTCTGAAATTTTGTTAAACATCAAATTCACCACTCACCAAACTCCATCCACGTGTTACATCGTATCTAACACCGTATCCCAAGAAATTTAATTAGCCTACCTAACTAATAATTACTACTATAAATTATATAACATGATGATTCACTACGTACGTACGTACGTACATATGATTCAACTTTATTCAATTAAAAGATTATTTTGATTATTACATATTGATTAGCCAATCTTAGTACTCTCCTTGATGACTAATCCCTTTCTTTTCAAGTCAAATATTCTCTTCTTGATCTTTGACTTTGGCCTCTTTTTAAATTAATTACGTTTCACATTTTGGAATAACAATTGTTTGGTGATAATTATTATCTTTACGTGAATTATTATATTTTCAATTTTTTCCACTTTAGGCTGCTGTCTAAATTTTCCTCTTTGACTTTTGAGTACTTAATGCAATTATTCTTTGTACAAATGATACAGCCAATAAACTTCTTTAATAAGTATGTGCATGACTTTTTTTTGAACAAATGAACAATTCATATTTTCCCAAAATTACCATATAATTTGAAATTTCATGGAAAGATTATTTGAAAATTGTTATACTAATTTGCTATGCATGCATGTGGTGGTAGAGCCTCACTTTAGACTTCTATTTAAAAGAAGGAAAAAATTTTATAAAAGACAAATAGTGATTCCACTAATGATATTAATTATTCACCTTTTCAAACAACTCTCTGTCTCTCTCTATCTATTGACTATATACTTTTTTGTTAAAAAAATACTATTAATTATGAATCTATTGACTATATATTTTCATAACCCCTTATTGTTTCATACCATTCTTTATATGTTCTTATAATTTTATTTCATTCATCTATCTCTCTCAAAAAGTCTAAAATACCACTTTCATCACAAAGATCAAAAACTTCTCATGGCCAATATTCGTGTGACCATCTTTCTTGTTATTATCTTCGCCGTCATGGTCTTGTCTTCGCCGTCGCCGGCGACTTCAAGAAAGCTCTTGGAGATCAAGAAACAAGAGAACTTGAAGGTGAGAGAGGAAGAGAAGAGTCACGTGCCTCACGTGACGAAAAGCACTACACTAGCTGCGTTACCAAAGGGTAAAATACCTAGCTCAACACCGAGCAAAAAGGTTCACGCCACCGTCTCCGCCGTGAAGCTCCGATCAAGAAAGCTTTCCACCGTCGATAGGTTTCTTAGATCCGTCCCTAGTCCCGGCGTTGGCCATTGATAGTCTCCAATTTATTATTTTTTATTTTTAGATTTGTTTAATTTGATTAGACACATTCTTTTCTAACTATAATACGAAATTTCCACGAGGTACATATACAATTATTTTTGGACTTATTTTTAGTTTATAAATTATAAACGTTTATTTTCATTAAAAACACACATTGTTTTTTCATGTTACTAATAATGTTGTATTTAGATTAATCAAAAGTTTATTGTTTTGCAAATCACATGGGGTTTAAAAACCAATATATATATATATATATATATATATATATATATATATTGTAATTAATTAATGTCACATTTCTGTTAATCTTATTATTAATTAGTTGTCTTCGTTGACACGGCAACACTAATATATCCTAAATCATTAGGTCGATTAATCGTTATATATGTTTGTTAACGTAATTAATTAGTAATTTAAAATTTATTTGTAGCCATGGTCTTGCAATTAGTGGTTTAATATTGTATTGTTAACAGATTTATAAACAAGTTGGAATATTTCTGTTTAGTATATACTAGATTTTGATAAATATAAGCGAAAATGTGTATCTTGTTAATAAAATGTCGTCATAACAGAAATATAATTTCGGTTTAATTGCGTGTCTAATATCGAAATGACAATTAAATTATCTTTAAAACTTCAAATAAAAACAAAAAAAAACGTAATATAATTTGAATAAAAAAAGAGAAAACAGAAAAAAACAAGACCAAATGAAAACTCTAAATATGGTCATTACAACTTCATGAGTTTAGACGACAAATTGTCCATTCCATCAGTCCGAATTTTGAATAAATTAAGGTACCTCGACTTGTTTATTGTGTTCCTTTGTTAGGTTATGAAGAGTATTTTTAAAACTAAATAGTAAAATGACAGTCATTAGGTTAAATTGTTGAGTCGTATGTCAAAATTTAGGAAATGCGTCAATTATTTTCTATAAATTTTTTTTTTACATAAATAGTTTGTTTTTCTTGGTAGATTATATTTAGCATGTTCTAGTTCTTCGAAATGTTCGTATCAATGTTGGTAGATTAAACTTTTATTATATTTAATCATTACATAAAAAAACTGCCCGAAAAAAAATCAAACGTCTAGTATCAATCAAACATTAAACGTTCAAAATCAATTGATTATTTATTGTTAATAAAAGATTGGTATAAAATAGAAAAATTATAATTAGGTCTCGTAAGGAGATTGTGTTATTAGGTCTCGTAAGATTACATTATCACTTTTTCTATAACAAATTAAAATTAATGGGCTAGAGTCCATGAGGTTCCGACATATACCTTCTCTTCTTGATCATTGTAAAAGTAATGGACAATAAATTAACTCATCAAATGATATGGGCCCAATAAGCGAGAAGCGTTGTGAGGGTGACACGTGTTTTTCCCCCATAAATAACTCAATTAATGTTTCTCAATTAGTTAAATAAAAAAATGTGTTCAAGTTTGACACCGATGAATCGTAAATTATGTGTTCAAGTTTTATCATTTGACATGAATTTTGGTGTTAAATACAATTATACAAAATAATATTGTTATTTGTAAATGAAAAATATGTTTTATCATTATTTTAAACATAATGTGATAAAATATACCCCCTCCGTTCTCTTATGTTTGATGTTTTAGAAAAAAAATTTGTTTTTAAATGTTTGATTTTCTCAAATATCAATGTAGTTTTATGTATTGATATTTGTGAATTGTAGTTTTCAATGAGAGTTTTGAAACACTATTGGTCTAAAAGTATTGAAAATTGTTCAAAACATATTTATTAATAGTTATTTATGTGTTTTCTTAATTTGTGTGAAAAACTTATAAAATCAAACAATAAAAAACGGAGGGAGTAACATATTAAATATTAGGGAAATCTATTTTTAATTATAAATTGTGTTTTTTATGGACTTTTTAATATTATATTTTTTATATTTTAGGGTTTTTCAACATTTTCTAAATATATTATCCATTTATTATGTTTGTTTAAAAGACTTTTGTGATAAATTTGAACTTTTGTTTTGGGCTTTTATGAATTTCCAATAAATCTTTTAATAATATGGGGTCAGAATAACTCATGTGATGACACGTATGATTTTCAACCTAATTTTCTATCTCCGTCTTCTGTATTAATAATATAAAATAAAATTTAAGCCTACTTACAAAATTCGAATATAACTTTATATACTGAATCTGTAGCGTGGAAACGTTGAGAAACCACATGGTAACTTTTAAACACTTTTGAAACATCTCTTATTCAAGTTTTATATGTTTAATAGCTGCCCTCAAGCCACCGCTAAATTGTATAATTTTCTTGAAGATTAATCAAACTAGAATTAATGAAAAGTAGATAATGTCGTCATCATACATATTTTTCTACTGTACAAATATGGAAAATTGAAACACTGTAACATTGTTTATTTATACAAGTACACACACCTAATTTAGCACAGTTTTTATATTGATTATCGTTTATATTTGGTCTGTATTAAGTGTCCTTTGTGACATATTATTCCAGAATTTATACTCGACGACCACTAAAATATTCATTCAATTTCAATATTTTTACATATTTACATTTTTTTAAAAATTGAAATGGTTGATTTACCTTTTAAAAAATTGCAAAAATTAAAATATTTTCATTTAGTTTCGGTAATTAGTGTTTATGGTATAATAAAGGGGTTTGATTGTGTGAGTATGATTTATTTAGATTTAATTTTGAATGTTTAGGTATAATTTTAAAAATTAACTTTGAAATAGTGTAGTTTCGTGAAATGCAATTCAAATTCAAAAGAGGCAGTTTTGTAACTATCCCAATAATATAAAGATAAACATACTTGAATCGAAAATATTTCTTGGTGAACAATCGTGAAACACTATAAATTTAGTTTTTGTAAATTTTTCTGTTTTATATAGTAAAACGTGAAAATTTAGTATAACATTTTATCTTTCGAATGTAAATGATAAATAGTATTATAAATATTTATCTTTAGAATAAATTTTCAATTTATATAACGTTTCCAACTATACGACTATAACAAATTCGTGATGCCAAAAAATTACAACTATAATAATGGTAGACCATATTTTCAAACTTGTCCGGCAGGTGATATAATTTGCAACATAAATTGAAAAGTGCATAAATTTCATTAATAAAAAAATAATAAATTTCTTTATTTATTGCATTTAAACTGAAAAGTACATAAATTATTATCATGTTCATATATATATATACACATTTTCAATATAGATCAGCGATTTCTTAAATATGATTGATAAAAATATGATAATGTATGTTTAATCCTACCATACAAACGGATGTAAAAAAAAAAATCCTACCATACAAACTCTTTAATGTTGTGGTCTTTCGAACTAATTTGATTAGAAATATATACTGCTACTACATCAAATATATTGTTCCACCAATAAACTATTTTTCTTTTGACAAAAAATATGGGGTATTACAAAATTAGCTTATTGAATTGCATTTCACAAAATTACACTATTTCAAAATCACTTTTCAAAACTACATTTAAACATTCAAAATTAAATTCAAATAAATCTTACCACACAACCTTACCTCTTTAATAATATACCATAAATTTTAATTAACGAACACAAATGATTTTTTTTTCAATTTTGATAGTTTTTTAAAGGATAAATCAATTTTTTAAAATTTTGGAAAAATGTAAATATATAAAAATATTGAATGAAATGTAATTTTGTGAAAAAGAATAAAATTGTTATAGTTTTTTAATTTCCTCAAAAAATATTATCTTCTTTTTTTTTGCCAACCACCAATAAACTAGAAAATATTGAATACACATTTCCTGATATATTTTGTCTATAATTTCCGGAAATATTATGTAAAAAACGTATTGATGACATGTATATATCTTATTGGCTTGATGACATGTTTCTTCGATGACATGTAAATTAATTTTTCACTTATTAAAAAGCAAAATCATAAAAAAAAAAAAACAAAAAAAAAAAACTTCAAGCTTCTTCTTCTTCGTCTCTCTTCAAGCTCGCCGAGGTTAGAATCAATTTTCCGATTTCTCATATCTCCTATGATTTCTTCTCTACACTAAACGATTACATTCGATATCAAATCACAGAGATTGATAATCCCAATTCAAACTTTCACATAAATCTGTTTCTTCTCTGATTTTCAAGTTTTTTCTCGCAATGTTAGATCTAATGATTCTTCGTAGATCTGCGTTTAAGATGTAGAAATTTAGAATCTTTTGAATTTTTTTACCGATCAATTTTCGATTTTTGTATGTATACATAACGCATCGAACATGGTCTCTTTAGGTTTTGTGCATTGATGAGTAATAACACTATGATCTATCTCTCTGTTTTGTGTGTTTCGCAGAAGTATATAGTTTAGATTTTTGAAAAGAAGGACCCTTTTTTAGAAAATGGGAGGTGGGTTTCGAGTATTGCATTTAGTAAGGCCATTCTTGGCTTTCTTACCAGAAGTTCAGAGTGCTGATAGGAAGATACCATTCAGAGAGAAAGTGATATACACTGTGATATCTCTCTTCATCTTCCTTGTTTGTAGTCAGCTTCCTCTCTATGGTATCCACTCGACGACCGGTGCTGACCCTTTCTATTGGATGCGTGTCATCCTTGCCTCTAACCGTGGTACCGTCATGGAGCTCGGTATAACTCCCATTGTAACTTCTGGTTTGGTTATGCAGCTATTGGCTGGGTCTAAGATTATCGAGGTTGATAACAATGTGCGCGAGGACCGTGCTCTCTTGTAAGTGCTATGAAGTTTCTTTTGTGTTGTCTCATGTGTAATGCAAGAGTTTGAGTTTGGAGTTAGTTGTCTCATGTGTTACTTGTGTGTTTTGTGTTTTGTAAGGAATGGTGCGCAGAAGCTGCTTGGGATTCTGATAGCTATTGGTGAGGCGGTTGCTTATGTTCTATCGGGAATGTATGGTCCTGTTGGTCAGCTTGGTGTTGGCAATGCTATTTTGATCATCCTCCAGCTTTTCTTTGCTGGAATTATCGTTATTTGCCTTGACGAGCTTCTTCAAAAGGGATACGGTCTTGGCTCCGGGATCTCTCTTTTCATAGCTACCAATATCTGGTATGTTAAAAAGTCGCAACTTTAAGTCATAGTTCTGATTTTCAAACACAAGATAGCTGAGATTCTTATAAGTTTATTGACTTTGGTTGTTGTGAACACAGTGAGAGCATTATCTGGAAAGCATTTAGCCCCACGACAATCAACACCGGCCGTGGAGCTGAGTTCGAAGGCGCTGTGATCGCGTTGTTCCATATGCTGATAACTAAATCCAACAAGGTAGCCGCACTAAGACAAGCTTTCTACAGGCAGAACCTCCCTAATGTCACCAACTTGCTCGCGACGGTCTTGATCTTCCTTATCGTTATCTACTTCCAAGGCTTCCGTGTTGTATTACCAGTGAGATCAAAGAGTGCCCGTGGCCAACAAGGCTCTTACCCGATCAAGCTGTTCTACACATCAAACATGCCGATCATTCTCCAATCTGCTCTCGTCTCAAACCTGTACTTCATCTCTCAGGTATATACTTTCGTGTGTATTCATCTTCTTTTCCTCATAAAGAAACTACGTAAAAGTTTGACACAATCTTTGTAAACAGCTTCTCTACAGGAAGTTCAGCGGAAACTTCTTCGTAAACCTATTAGGACAATGGAAAGAATCAGAGTACAGTGGACAATCTATACCAGTTAGTGGTCTTGCTTACTTAATCACAGCTCCAGCAAGGTAATAATACAATCAAGCTCGTCCCCGCGTGAATACAAAGACAATCCAATCCTCTGAATTTATTTGTTCTTCATATTGGTTACAGCTTTGCGGATATGGCAGCTCATCCGTTCCATGCTCTGTTCTATATAGTCTTCATGCTCACCGCTTGTGCCCTCTTCTCAAAGACTTGGATCGAAGTCTCTGGATCTTCCGCTAGAGACGTAGCTAAACAGCTCAAGGTATAGTTATAAAACCTTATCTCCGCCGATAAAACAATCTTAAAACTTGGACAGACATTGAAAGCTCACTTGTCTGTAAATATATGTTAGGAACAACAAATGGTGATGCCGGGACACAGAGAGTCTAACCTACAGAAGGAGCTTAACCGATATATCCCAACCGCGGCTGCTTTTGGAGGAGTGTGCATAGGCGCACTCACTGTTTTGGCTGATTTCATGGGAGCCATTGGGTCAGGGACTGGGATCTTGCTTGCGGTGACGATCATATATCAGTATTTCGAAACATTTGAGAAGGAGAAAGCAAGTGAGCTTGGCTTCTTTGGGTTCTGATTGTGTCTTATATAATAAAATGAGACTTTAGTGAGAGATTTTGAAAGACTTTTAAGTAAGAAACAGCTTTCCTCTCATGTGTCCACTCCAATAGACAATTAAAGAGAGTATTTTGGTTAACCAATAGTTGTTGTTGTTCATGTGTTTTGTTATTTTGTCTTCTTCGTGATTTTACTTACACATTTGTAGACTTTTAAAATTTTCTTTAGAATGTCACATTATGAATTTAAAATGTAGTTCATTAATTAACTAATACACATAAACTTATCTCTAAAGATGTTTATTATAAGAAAAATTTGGGAAATGATGTACTTTTTTGACCTTAATTTGACAATTAGGTGATTTGTTTTTGAAATTGGTAATAAAATGATTTTTCTTCCTGCAGTATTTTTTGTGACCGATATACCGCTCCGTCGTTCACACAAAAATGAATGTTCACAATTTTTTCTATTTCAGTTTTTTTTATGAATTACTTAATCAAGTTATGAATGTTTACTTGTTGTTATGAATATTAACACAGGTTCATGACTATTCACACATTTTCATGAATATTCATAGCATTTAGAAAGTTACATGTCTAAGTTCAAATTTTCAAATACAGAAAAACATGAATGTTCATATGCATACATGAATGTTCATGCGCATACATGTATATTTGCATGAATATTCACACGAACGAATCAGAAAGTTCAGAGTTATTTTTTGTATTTTTTACATACAAAATCACCTTTTTACGAATGAAAAAAAAATCACCTTATTACCAAATTCCCTGCGCCTACGATAGTGTAGGTTTGGCTAATTGGTCAGCCATTTGTGGCCTAAATGTTGAAAAAAGGGTGAATTGGTTATAAGGTGTTATTGGAGAGGATAACTGGGTATAATGATATTTGGGCTAATTAATTTGGTGATATGTCAAAGGCGCGAAAATTTTTTCTCTTAATTCCGGTTTTAGCCTTATCGGCTGCAAGCATAGTATAACCTGACATTTGACTGCAATTTTTTTCGACTTGGAGGTGATGGCTATTACAGGGTAGCATACTCAAGTGTGCTATAGTAGGAAATATAAATATCTCACTATTTGTCCATATAACCAAATACAAAGATTTTATCTAATCTTCTCCTATATATCGAATGGATAATAAGATATAGAAGTTAAAGCTATTTGGCAAAAAATCAGGTATTTTCATAATCAAAAACTTAAAATTAATTGCAGGTTTTACATTAATGGCTACATACCTTAAGCTGCTATGATCTTTGATGGTTAATGTTTTGTAAATAGGTAGCTATGGCGCGTGGTCTATCTGTTTTGTTGTTGTATGGACGAGTGGAAAGTGAATGAATTTAGAGTTTGGGTGTTCGAATCAAGGAACGATTACGGTCGATGTTATCTTCTCGAACTCGATATGAAGAACTTGTTGATATGGTGGAGAAGAAGCTAGGGGTGGATGTCTCGAGTCAAAGGGTTAATCTAAGCTATTGTTGGCCTCGGTTTATGTTAATGGACGACGTAAAAGATGCTCCTCCTGTCCCCATCGGGTCGGACGCCGATGTTGATTGCTTCTATCGGTTAGGGCGGACCTAGAGCGAGATAAACCTTTGCGCCACCATTACGGATCTTTCTCCAAATTGTCACCAAGGTAGTAGAATCCTCTGTTTTTTGTTGATAAACTATGTGAAATACTGACCTAGTTATCAACTCTATAAACGAAATGGTTGGGTCAAATAGCTTGAATACCTCCAATTTAAGCAGTGGTGATATAGTCGAACAAACAAACCCACAACTAGATGGAAACAACGGCGCGATGGTAGTCTATCAAGGATTGGAGATACATCTGTCAACAACGAAGAAAGTACATAAAAATAGTTAACTATAAACACATTAATAACCCACTACTAATGGTGTCAATTTTTTTTAAATAACGTTTACATTTTTAACTACAGATATAGAAGATATGTTTATGGTTCCTATAACGAGTCTGTTATGGACGAAGGTAATCTATTGAGAATCGTAAAAGAATTATATGTACATGTTTACTATATTTTATTGAACATTGTCTTAATGTCCATGTTTACAATATTAATAGTTATATGTACATGTTTTAGATACTTCGAATGAAGTACAAATAGCATACCAAGATAAAGGAAAGGGTAAGGTGGGTGAGGAAGATATTAGGTGCAACAATGACCTATTATTGTCCGCGAACGGGTATTGGAGCCGATCAAATTGATGTCGCATTGTTTACAAACCGACAACCGGGTTTGAGAAAGGAGGTATTTAGACAACTATATTATCCTACATTAGTTACCTATGTTTATACATTTCAAAATATTTAAAATTTTGGAAAACGAGAGGGAAGTAACCGGCATAGATGTTACGCGGGGCCACCTTGGCAAACTCTCTATGAAGAATTGGAAGGTTATTGTGACCCGGAAACTTGAACACCGTGGAGACCAATGACCCTCGTCCTGAAATACCCATATTCGACAACCCTCCTACTTCATTACCCAACATGAATGACCCTCCTCCCGAAGATCCCATCTATAATGACCATCCTCATGCAGTTCCAAACATGAATGAACCTCCTCATGAAGTTCCCATTATCAATGATCCAGTGGCGAGGTTCCCATATTGACCGACACGGACGAAGAAGATGACCGAGATCATAACGGTGTTATGGGCGGTGCAATGGGCAATGTGGAGAATTTAATTGCAGAAGAATTTGATCATGTGGAGGAGTTTGTTTGGGGTAGCCCAATAGAAAATGAACATGATGGAGGTAGTGACCTATGTAGTTATAATAATAGTAGTCTATTTACTATAATATGCTACTACATATCTTGTACTCTGCCATTAAACATACACGACTAAGTATAATATTCGACTATTTGCAAATATCATACTAATTAAAATAATAGAAGTCTATTTAATATTTCTCAGGAATATGTACATATAACTAGTATCTTAATTATATGACTATTTCTATAAAATATCATACTATTTCTCAGGGAAAATAACAAGTTCTGTTTCGTTTAATTTTGTTTTCAGGATCCCCACATGGTGCGAATGTGGAAAGTCTCTTCGTTGGTCGTGTATTCAAGCACAAAGCAGACTTCAGACTGCAACTTTCAATCAATGCTATCAAAGAAAAATACACTTTCAAAACATTAAGGTCTTCTCCAAAACAAATTGAGGTAGTATGCATATGCATGGAGTGTCCTTGGCGTATTTTCAGCTGCATTGTTGAGGGAGGAACCGAGTTTGAAGTGCGATTCGCAAATTTAGTTCATTCTTGCAATGTGGATGAAAGACGTCACTACAACAAACATGCAACTGTTGAAGTGTTGGGCGAACTAATGATGCCACGTTTTGTTGGCGGTCGTCGTGGACCTTCCCCCATTGAGATACAACGGTTAGTCCATGTAGAACACCAGGTCCAAATTACGTACTGGAATGCTTGGAAGTGTAGGGAGATTGCAATGGAGAAAGCTGTTGGCTCGATCAGTGGGAGTTATGCAATGTTGCCATTTTATTTGTCTAACTTGATTGACAAGAACCCCGGGTCAATATGTAAACTTGAGTGTGACAACGATGTGACCGGCGAGAGGAGGTTCAAACACTTGTTCATTTCGTATGGGGCATCCATAAAAGGCTTACCGTTTCTCAGGCCCGTCATTCTTGTTGACGGGACACATCTAAAAGGTCGATACGGCGGATGCCTACTAATTGCTAGTGGACAAGATGGGAACTTCCAAACATTTCCCATTGCATATGCAGTAGTGGACAGTGAAAATGATGCATCTTACGAGTGGTTTTTCAAATGTTTACTAGAAGTAGTCGATGACCACCGCCACCTAGTCTTCAAATCAGACCGTCACCCAAGTATCAACAAAGCTCTAGAAAAGGTATTAAATGGTCTACTATATCCATACTTAAATACTAAAATGTATTGGAGAAGTGTGTATGTTTGAAATAGCTGATATTTATTGTGTAATAGACTACATATTATAAATAAATAGTTGACTTGTATATAGAAGACCAGTAGGTAATATATATAAATAGCTGACTACTATAGAGTTATAGCTAACTATATCCTTTATAAACTGATTTAGTGCTAAAATTTCTTTGGACTTTTTCGACACGAGTGTACCCACGGGCAAGTCATGGGGCTTGTCTTGTGCATCTTACCGAAATGTTGCAACGAAGTTTAGCGGGGAAAAGAGATTGCCTGGATTGGTGGTACGAGCTGGGAAAGCTTACACGGTTTTTGAATGTGTTATAGCCATGGCAGAGAGATAGACTCTATCGGCCCGGCATGTAGAGAGTATCTACAAGATGTTGGTTTTACACGTTGGACTAGAGCCTATTTCATGGGAGATCGCTACAACCTAATGAACACAAATCTCGCCGAGTCGTTGAACAACGTGCTTAAGGAGTGTAAAGGACTACCTATTGTTGCAATGCTAGAGGCAATTCGGCTTAGTTTACAAGGATGGTTTAATAAAAGGAGGAATTTTGCTAGTAGAGATAACCATTCCCTAACACCCCGTGTCAGAGCAATGCTGGAGCCAATATTCGACGAGTCTCATTACATGACTATATATCGGATCAATGAAGGAGAGTACGAGATTCACGATAGGGCGGATGGTAAGTTTTTTGTTAACTTACATACGAAGTCTTGCTCGTGCGAGGTTTTGGGATGTGGAAAAGATACCATGTCCCCATGCAATGGCTGCGGCCATAAAGAAGACATGATGTCGAGAGGACATGATTACGGAGAAGTATTACCAAGGTTACTTGCGGCACACATGGGCTGAAGGCATATATCCATTCCCCGCTCCGGTTGTCACTCAACCACGGGTGTTACCACCGTGGACAAAACGACCACCCGGGAGGCCGAAGAAGGAGAGATACAAATCAAGAGTCGAGATGATGGTATGCATTTTACTATTGTAGGATAAGGAAGTTTATTTATAGAAACGAAGAGAATGACTAATAAATCCTTTATTTATTTAGAAACAATCAACAAATAAGAGGAAGTGTTCAAGGTGCAAAGGAAGAGGGCACAACAAAGCAACGTGCAAGAAGCCTCTGCGCGAGAAGGGTCCGTGTAACAATAGTGAATCACTGGTTACGTAATGGGTTGAAGACATGCTATAATCACAATTTAGTCGGCGAATAGAAATAGGAGGCTATTTTGTTACATTTTGGCCTAAAATAGCCTCCTATTTCATATTATGTTGTACGTTAAAAACTTTGTCACGGTATTACAGACATAGTAGGCTATTCTAGTTCAATTTTTTGTGGTAATAGCCAACTATTTCTGTGAAGTTTGTAATATTAAAACTTTTGTGGTTATCTGTAATAAACCCAAGGAATATGTTTGAATGTAGGTATTATGTCTTAAACCCGTAAACCAATATCATAGTAGATAGTGCCAAACACGTGGAAGACAATTCTATTTTACAGATATTATGTTATCACCTATACAAATTAGACTTCTATTATAATTCAAAAATTATTTACTCTACAAACAACTATTATTTGATAAATAGTGAGCTATTTAAATGTAAATAAGACTCAGAATATGGTCGCCATTACACCAATAAAACTCACCGTTTTGATATGTTATTAACCGAGAAAAAACAGCAGGTCTTGTGGTGATAATTTGGAAAAAATAGTAACTATTTCGATGAGTTAAAAATATCTAAATACACCAAAACGTAAACTTTCCAAATTGATTTCAAATAGTAATTATTGACATGACAACACGCCTCCTCTACTTTGCTTTTGTCACATCAGTTTTTATTGCCAACTGCAAACAGCAGGTCTTGTACTCTCTACTCCAAATCGATTTGGGGATAAAAATTAGGGTTCTTATTTGTTTATGTGTGCGATTTTAGGTGAGAAATGGGAAGAACTTTTAGCTTTAGTTTGAGTGATCCTTTAGAAGCTCCTGGGTTCGATTACGGAGAAGAAGAAGTGACCAGCTCATGGGTTCGATCCGAAATTAACTCTGGCGACGCTTATGACGATGCTGTTTGATTCAACTTTCCACGGGTATGTTTATGTGGAAATGATGTTATAATCGAGGCTTCTAATACTGCAACGAATCCAGGACGACGCTTTTTCACATGTCCTGCAAGAGATGTAAGATCTTGAATGTGTTATTGAATGATATTGAATTTGGTAGTGAGTCATTGTGATATGTTAGTGAATGGTATTGATTTGATAGGATGGGGAATGTCATGTATGGAAGTGGTGGGACGTGGCGGTAATGGAAGAGTTTCGTATTGTTCAGAATAATTCTAAAAGAATTGAAGAGAAGATGGATTCAATGATTGAAGAGAAGATGGATGCAATGACAGTGTTAGAAAACTTGGTTAAGAAGAGAAGTGTTGAGATTGTTGTAATGAAGAAGACAATCAAGATGGGTTTCATTACTCTTCTTGGTTTACTTGTTGGTGTTGTGGTTGCCTACAAGCTCGAAGGCTTGTAAAGTTGAAATCATGTTAAGTAATGTTATTTATGTGATGTTATGTGATGTTTGTGGATCTTTATTTAAGTCATGTTATGTAATGTTATTTAAGTAATGCTAAACCGTATTGGAGAAGTGTGTATGTTTGATATTTCCTCTATTATTGGTGAAATCGATTATGTTTGATTAAATATAGATCCACAAATAGCACATAACTATTATTTGATAAATAGTGAGCTAGTTAAATGTCAAAATAGGTTGTAACATGCGAAAAATCATTGTTTAAATAATTTTCATTTATAATCCCTAAACCCTAAACCCTAAACCCTATACCCTAAACCCTAAACCCTAAACACAAACCCCTAAACCCTAAACCATATACCCTAGAGAGTAAAACCTGATATTATGTTATCAACCATACAAAGTAGACTCCTATTATAATTCAAAAATTATTTATTATACACACAACTATAATTTGATAAATATTCAATTATTTAAATGTCAAAATATATGAAACATGGTAAAATATAAGTAAAAAATATTTTCATTTATAAACCCTATACCCTAAACCCTATATCCTAAACCCTAAACCCTAAACACAAACCTCTAAACCCTAAACCATATACCCTAGAGAGTAAAACCTGATATTATGTTATCAACCATACAAAGTAGACTCCTATTATAATTCAAAAATTATTTATTATACACACAACTATAATTTGATAAATATTCAATTATTTAAAAGTCAAAATATATGAAACATGGTAAAATATAAGTAAAAAATATTTTCATTTATAAACCCTATACCCTAAACCCTATATCCTAAACCCTAAACCCTAAACACAAACCCCTAAATCCTAAACCATATACCCTAGAGAGTACAACCTGATATTATGTTATCAACCATACAAAGTAGACTCCTATTATAATTCAAATATTATTTATTATACAAACAACTATAATTTGATAAATATTCAACTATTTAAATGTCAAAATATATGAAACATGGTAAAATATAAGTAAAAAATATTTTCATTTATAAACCCTAAACCCTAACCCCTAAACCCTGATCCATAAACAATTAACCATTTACCCTATAATTGTTACCCTTTATAGGAGTTCATGGTAAAATATATGAAACATGGTAAAATATAAGTAAAAAATATTTTCATTTATAAACCCTAAACCCTAAACCCTAATCCATAAACAATTAACCATTTACCCTATAATTTTTACCCTTTATAGGAGCTCATGGTAAAATATATCAAACATGGTAAAATATAAGTAAAAAATATTTTCATTTATAAACCGTATACCCTAAACCATAAACCCTAAACCCTAAACCCTAAACCCAAACCCCTAAACCCTAAACCATATACCCTAGAGAGTAAAACCTGATATTATGTTATCAACCATACAAAGTAGACTCCTATTATAATTCAAATATTATTTATTTTACAAACAACTATAATTTGATAAATATTCAACTATTTAAATGTCAAAATATATGAAACATGGTAAAATATAAGTAAAAAATATTTTCATTTATAAACCCTAAACCCTAAACCCTAACCCCTAAACCCTGATCCATAAACAATTAACCATTTACCCTATAATTGTTACCCTTTATAGGAGTTCATGGTAAAATATATGAAACATGGTAAAATATAAGTAAAAAATATTTTCATTTATAAACCCTAAACCATAAACCCTAAACCCAAACCCCTAAACCCTAAACCATATACCCTAGAGAGTAAAACCTGATATTATGTTATCAACCATAAAAAGTAGACTCCTATTATAATTCAAAAATTATTTATTATACACACAACTATAATTTGATAAATATTCAACTATTTAAATGTCAAAATATATGAAACATGGTAAAATATATATAAAAAAGATTTTCATTTATAAACCCTAACCCCTAAACATTGATCCATAAACAATTAACCATTTACCCTATAATTGTTACCCTTTATAGGGTAAATTACATAAACTATTAAACCTAAATCCTTTTCCTTACCATATACTGTAACCCTCAACCGTAGTCCTAGTTATGAAACATGGTGAATACATCATTATTATAATTTTAAAATAATTAATTTTCTAGTTGACTATTTTTATAAATAAGCAACTATTTAAATGTATAATATTAAGATAAATATGAGAATATGTTTGTGGGATTAAAAGACGAACATAGAGAATACAGAAATTGTATAGTTATTACATGGTTGACGACACATAGTATGCAGGAATAAAACATTTAAAGAGTATTAGACAAGACAGTATGGAGGCAGACCAAATAAGAAGTACATGTTCTTCTTATTTGAGGTAGCATTTCATTATGGCGTGGAAAAGTTGAACGACATAATTCTGGGAAGCATTTTCAACCTTGATTACGCGTAAGCTCGATTTGATCATCTAACATGTCGTTGGCATGTAGCAACATCAACATGATCGACGCAATCCCACTAAGCTCGCATGAAAAATACATAACACACATAGTTGAAGGAGGTGATTTAGGCAAATAGAAACAACAAATTAGGGAGGAAAAATTACAAAGTGCAAACCTGGATCGTTAGCCGAGTCTTTATGGGAGGTCGGTAATTGCGAAGGGTTCCAAAGAGTCGTGCCTCATCTCGAAATTGTAAGCCGGTCTAGTGACATAGGGAAGTGCAGATGCAAATGGAGTAAGGAGCGCCTCAACAATTGGGGTCTCGACAACATCGGGATTACAATCAAGGACCACAAGCTCATGTTCGAGAAAGTTAACAACAACCCCCACCCAATGCTTGTCTTCCGGTAAGAAAGGACAGAGAAGAGTTTCCACTTCGGTGTAGAGATTCCTTCTAGACTTGACATAGTCACATAGTTGTTGTTTGATGACAATTTTTTTCCGGCGCTTTTCAGGTTGAATCAACTCATGCGGCAAGCCTATGTCATTGAGAAATGTGCAGTCCAAGAAATCATACTTGGTTGGGTCCCTTTTGGTGGAATGGTCAACAAGTTTGTTGTGTAGGTAAGAAACTAATGTATCCATCACCTAGCATAATGGCAAAATTAATATAAAAGGACTAACAAACAAATTGATATGCGTGGGAATATACTTACAAGTGTGGAGGTTAGTGAAGCTGGAGCAAGAAGCTCAAGAAAGCTAGACTCTACCAAAGTGTGTCCATCGTATGTTGGAAAGTAGCTGCCATAGACATCTACTTTAATGACCACGAAATTTTTATTTAAATTAGTTCTAGTAAGCGTGTACCTTGGCATTTCCATTAGTTTGTTGATCATGTCCACGTTTTCCTGTCCTGGTTGTGGGAACATTGTAGTGACGACACATTGCTTTCCTTTGCCTAGTATGTCAACAACAAAGTCGTTCAACGAGGAAGACGTATGTTTGGCCCGTTTGCTTTTCCTTGTGTAAACCTGGTTAAATAGTTTTCTTTTTTGGATTTCCTGCGTCAGGCCTAGGGAAAAGGAAGGGGTTATATTGACATTGGGTTCTGTTGGTCCTGCTATAGTAGCTTCCAGCTCATTGTTTGAGGATTCTCCATTGTCCTTGTAATGAAATATAAATCAAAGGTTCAACAATTCCATAATAGATTCAAAATAGGATAAATAAGTTCCTCAATATTTGAAAATAGAAGAATATATTTACGTAAATAGTCATTTATTATGTTCCACAAAAATAGTTGTCTATGAAAAGATATAGTTAACTACATATACGAGAAGAAATGCGAACTCACATTGGTAGGGGGCTGCATGTCCACGTCACCTTCTTGTACTCGACCAGTAGACTCCATGACATTGGGATTTTCTCCACCATCCTTGTCATGAAGAAGGAAATCAAAAGTTATGGTTACATAGTGTAAGACATGTTATATATGCAAATGTAGATGAATGTATACACACATGGATGTTTATTTGTATAAATTCAGAACCTTAGTAACACTTCCAGAATAAATACAAAATAAGGTACTAAAAAGCTAAAATAGACGCATATATGTACTTAAATAGTCATTTACTAAGTTCCTCTAAATAGAAACCTATGACAGATATAGTTAACTACATGCTGTTTTCATTCACTTACATTGTGAGGAGGTTGAATCGGGTCTTGAACTTCTGGTACTTCAAACACGCCTGTGTACCCTAACAATATGACCTGTTCCTCTTCATCCTGATGCATTAGGTTGAATTCTGGACTAACAAGTACATCTCCTGGGCACTGTAAATACCAATGTAATCCATAATCATGAGTTAATAATAGAGGTCTATTTACTTTAATATTTCACTAAATTTCTTTTACTCTACCATATAACCTATAAAACTCATATAATATGCGACGATACAAACATATGATACTATGTACATAAACCGATTATTCTAAAAATATCATATTATTAACATATACAGACTATTATAATATATTTCGTTGTCGTACCTTCACGTTAGGAGATGTTAAATCTTCGTTAGTTATTGGATCGAGTTCATGAGGAGACTTGTCATCTCCCGAGTAGAATTTTTTTCACGTTTCCCTTCAACGGCAACTTCATTCAACGTATCCTCCACGTCTTCTAAAACGGGTTCAACAACAAGACGACTCCCATCTCTACCCATTGAGTCTTCGACCGCCATTGCATTAATATCCGCTACCACATTCCTTACCATAGTATCCGGGGATTGAACCAAATCCGCATCAATTTTCCGGGACTCATCGGACACATGGTTGAGGTTAGAACCGTGAGGACCAGGGGGGGTTCTGTCACACTCACCATCATCAGATAGATGGTTGGAGTTAGTGTCATTGGGAGTACTATAAGAGGAGTTTGGCTCACAAAAAGGATGAGGAGGGGTAGATGTTGGACATGATGGTCTGTGCGGATCATGAAGTCCTTCAATGATGGTCTCCATGTGACTAAATTTTAGTACCATATCCGTTTCAATTGAGGTAATTGCATAGTCAATCATGTCTTGCATCTTTCCAGCAAGTTCATCCGTTAGGGCTTTCACCCTCGCATAGCACGCATCACCAACATCGGCAATTATCTTCGAATATCAAAATGACTTGACTCACCCTCTTCTACTTTCCTAGGTTTCGAACATCGGCCGCCTTGATCCCTCCTCTCCATGATTCGTGTGTGAACTTATGTCCGACCGTATAATGGTAAGCATGTCATCTACGGATGGGTCCGGTAGATCACCTCCTACAATCAGCTTATCTAAACCTCATTGAAGCGGAGATGCTTGCATTATCGATATCACATCACCCTATAAAACATCCACACAATTTCATTATGAATGAGTAAACATTAGAAATAATTATACTATATTGTAATGAAATATACACATATTAAGGAAAATATTCACATATTCTATGTTTCCTCTAATAGCGAAAATTTAAACAAATTAGCCTTCGACTATGTCTGTGAACTACATTAGCCTACTATTTCTGTGGTAATTCTCTACAATTATATTTGGTAATAGTCTACTATTTTATTTGGTAATAGTCTACTATTTTATTTGGTAATAGCCGACTATTTTATTGGTAATAGACTACTTTGTGAACATATTACAAACATAGTAGGACTTTTCTGTACAATTCTATGTTTCTTAAACATATCTAACTACTTATTAAAAATGTCCAATTACCTGTCTTCCTTTATCATCATTGTCAAGACGGCGCACAAGAGGCATGTACAAGTTAATGGGTTTGGTGACACCCCCCCGCAAATAGCTCTCCTCATCCTCGATCCAAGTACAAGATGACACACCGGGATCGGTTGTCAATATATTAGGAGAACAAGCAAGCACAACCATTTGTAGAGCATGAGGAAATCCTTGTATGGCCGCCGAGGGTTGTGTGTATTTGTGGGTGAACGTGGATTTAATGCTGCCCATTGTCATATCAAATGATTTACGGCCCCAAGGATGCGAAATGAACCTATCAATATCCCTCACAACTTCAATAGATTCTAAAGATATCTTAGCTTCACCAGACGTGCGACACAACACACCGTCAACAATCGGCAAAGGGCCAACCTCATCCTAGTGTCCCCGTCCCTATAAGGTGTTCCACTAAGCTTCTCAACTATCCATTTGGGTGTGGGAGGCAAGTCTTGACCAAATAACTCTTTAGAAAATGTCTTCGTTTCTTCTGTAACTACAATCTCATCTTCATTAGACATCATAGAACGGTTCGGATTGGTAGCAAGTGCAAACTCTCGAAGAGAAAACCTTATTGGTTGACCGCCAAAAAGGACCCAAATTTCATGTGTCTTTTTGGTTATAACTTGTCGACATAGGAGGAAGTGTGCAAACTTAACAGAGAAAACGATTTTGTTTCCAATCCCCAATAACGTACCAAGCGAGAATCAAGAAGCGTATGGATTTGGTCCTCGTCCAACGCTTTCTTGATAACTTCTAGATGATTCAAACTGAAATAAAAATTTACTTTATTGTTCACAGGTTCGTGGCCGCGGACAAACATACGCAGAGGAAGAGAGAGGGACGAATCACTTTGCCTAAAAACCCAACAACCAAATAACACACGATTAATCGAAATCTAATAGATGTAAACAAAATAACACTAAACCCACAATAATCCAAATTTCAATAAGCGTTTTGAATAATTAGAAAATTAAGAGGAAGAGAAATGCGGGAAGAGAAATGCGAGATGATAACACCATTGACGCTTACATAAAGCAATAAGAAAACGAACCTCGTTCTCCTCTTCGAGGATGCTACTTCCGCGGCCGATTTCTTCGAGGATGCTACTTCCGCGGCCGATTTCTTCGAGGATCCTACTTCCGCGGCCGATTTCTTCGAGGATGCTACTTCCGCGGCCATATCGGCTATTGTTTTTTCCGGCGAGGAATCTTTCCGGCGTGATTTTCTTCTTCCTTTATTCTTCTCCATTTTCTCTCTCCAGTAGATAACTTTTGCAGTTGGAAATAAAAACTGAAGTGACTAAAGCGTAGGAAAAGCGGCTTGTTGTCAGATTTTATAATTATTTGTTGGTTTAAATTATTTGAAATCAATTTGGAAAGTTTACGTTTAGGGGTATTAATGTATTTTTATGTCATCGAAATAGTGACTATTTTTTTTCCCAATTATCACCTCAATAACATATATCTACCCTAATTTCCCAAAAAAAAATATTAATATTTTACTAAAGAACTCTTATTTTAATTAATGAGTTGGTTACCAAATGTGTGTTCTCATCAATCTATCATTGATTAACAATTTCACATACAAACAAAAAGTCCGGTTTATTGTAAACCAAAAAAAGTTAAACCGAATTAGGTTTGTAATAATTAATCAAGTTTGACTCCGGTTTAGATTCGTATACACCGACTCGGAGTCAAGCTTAGGGTTTTAAAAAGGGGTTTTGTATTCTCCGTCGTCGTGCCTCTGCAATTGGAGAGTAAATTACGGCGGCGACGAAATGCCTCGAGTCATCTCCGACGAGACCTATGGTTGTCCTCCGATTCGCGCTTTGACCTTTGATTCTCTCGGGCTAATCAAAGGTACCCACTTGTCTCTTTCTCTCCTCTTTCTTAAGCTCTGTCTCTTGGTGGATTTTTACAGAACTAAACTTTTCAATTTCGATGTTACAGTGACTGAAGCTCGTGGTAAAGAGAGAGGTACTCCTACGGTAGTGAACACATGGGGAGAGATGAATGCATCTAGATCCGTTCTCGTTGCTTCCATGGATGATAAGCTTATAAATCCGGTAAAAAGTTTCTTCCTTTTTGTGTTTAGTGTAAGATATGCCTTAAGCTGGGTCTTTGCTTAGGTGGTTTTGGTTCATGGGTCTGCCTTACTTTGTAATTTTCTTTTGTAAAAGTAGTAGAAGCTTATAAATTTTGTTTTGTCTTTATGATTCGCAGCTTTTGGCTGTTGCAAGAAAAGATGGCAATGTAAGTTTCTACTTACTCTAAAGCTTTGTTTGTAGTTAGTTTCTCTCTATAGCTAAAGCTGAGTTAACGTTTAGACAATCCTTTTTTCATAGGTTGAGATTCTTAATCCTTGTAATGGCGATCTTCACTTTGCTTACTCTGTATTCGGTGATGAAATAACTGAGGATGATGAAGTTTCCGGACTCCACTTATTTAGAAAACAAAAAGATGATCAGGCAGAAAGGTGTGGGAATATATATACCTTTACATTGATATTGTTTTTACGACTGTTACTTGTGAGTTTTGTTCTTGTGTATTGTTTTCTCAAACGAAACTTGTTGTAAGTAGGTCTTGCAGGTTGCTTACGTGCACGAAGAAGGGAGATGTGAGCCTCAGGAAAGTTAAATTTCCAGATGCTTCTGTTGATTCCACGGATGATGATGTTGCTCCTGTAACTTGGAAAGCATGTGACTCCGGTGAAATACTTGTTGGTAAAGTAGATGGAAGCGAAAACTTCGGCTTATTTGGAGGGTTAGTTTTTAAGAAATGAATCAATTTGCTTAGTTTGAAGGATGATTTCGATATATCTCGGTTTTGTTGTTACCATACTAAAATGAATGTCTAATATAGGAAACGTGTTGAAGTCAATGTATGGGATCTTGAACAATGTACTAAGATCTGGAGCGCAAAATCTGTGAGCTTCTTTCACTTTCAAAGCCTCTCAATTTGTTTGATGAAACTAACTAGCCTCGAATGTCATTTATATAACCAATCTATGTTTGGTCGTGCAGCCTCCGAAAAACAGTCTCGGGATCTTTACACCCACCTGGTTCACTTGTGCTGCTTTCTTGAGCAATGATGATCACCGTAAATTTGTCACAGGAACTAAGTCTCACCAGGTGAAACCCTGAAATTTCTTGTGTTCCTTTTGGGTTACCAGATTGTAATCGCTTTGTGCTGAATACTTATGCTTTGTTTGTGGTGGAGTTAGGTTCGTCTTTATGACGTTTCAGCTCAGAGGAGACCTGTCATGTCCTTTGATTTCCATAAGACTGCAGTTACAGCAATCTGTGAAGACCCAGACGGTCATACTATCTATGTCGGGAATGCTTCTGCTGACCTCTCTGCCTTTGATATACGAACAGGTTCGTCGATTCTCTCTACAAAACTGTATTACAAAGTGTTGTGTAATTTAATCAAGTAATCAATAATCTCTGTTTATAGGAAAGCTGTTGGGAAGCTTTTTAGGGAAGTGTTCAGGAAGCATAAGATCTGTGGTTAGACATCCACATCATCAAGTGATAGCGTCTTGCGGTAAGATTCATTGCCCCTACTTCAGCCACCATATGTGTTTTACCAATCTCATGTGTATGTTGTTTTACTGAATTGTTCAGGTTTAGACCGATATCTACGGATTTATGACGTGAAGACACGCCAGCTGCTCTCTGCGGTACACTCTTTGACATGGAGACTAATGTATGTTTCTGGTGTGAAGTAGGCTCACACTCATTTCATCATTGTTATGGCAGGTTTTCTTGAAACAGCATCTTACAGGTCTTGTGCTCGACTCGAGCTTTACAGGAGAAGGTTAGTTTCTTCTGTTGTTAATAAATGACAACTAATTATGTTGTTCTGATTGTAAGATGATTGGTGTATGGTTGTAACAGAGATAGCTGTAGCAAACACAGTGGTTGAAGCGGAAACAGAAGAGAACATGACAATAATGGAAGACGAAGAAGAGAATAAAGATGAAACAGAGGAGGAGGCTCCTCCTGTGAAGAAAAAGAAGTCAAAGAAAGAGAAACGAAGCAGAGAAAAAGTCTCTGAAGGTGAAGAGATAGACGAGGTAAGAACCAAGAAGAAGACACGAGAGCACAAGAAATCCAAGAAAGCGAAACAAACTCAACAAGACTAGCTTTTTGACTTTTTTGAAAAGACATTATTGTAAGTTTTTGCTCTAATCTGAGTTACAGGTATGAACAAACACATGAAAGAACAAATAGTGTTGGCTTCTTTAGTTGCGTGTTTCCTTCAGAAAAACTAGCTTTGATATCAAGTCACACTTGAAAATCATTCATCCGAAAAGCTACTATCTGCAATTAGAAGTGCTAAGCGCCAGTGGTTGTTAGATTGTAACAGCATGAAGAAACCAAATGCAAAACTCTACAGGTTCTGCCTAAACCGGAAGCTTAATTTTGGTGTTGTTTTTCCAGCTAAAACGAAATAGAAAGATGTCCAATCTCAATGCTTAACCAACCAGTGGGATATAAAAAGGTTAAGAGAGACATTGAGACCGGTGAGGTTTATTTACCTTAAGTAGTAGTAGTAGAAGAAATCTGCATAGAGAGCTGTTTGGATAAGACCAGAGCCACAAGCTGGAAAAAGCAAAACATGTACAACACCATTAGCAATATGTGAAACAACAAAAAGTTTAATTGGTGACTTCTTTTGCTGAAAACGTTACCAATCCAACTAGTAAAATGATCTTCTGTGAAGTAACGATAAATCCAGTTGATAACATAGAGTCCACGATACGCCCTGCAAGTTAGTCGCTGCCCATGTGAGATTGCTCACTGAAAGGAGTGCATCAAAACCAAATGCACAGTAAGCCAAGTCTATCTCCTTTACATAAAAGAGAACTATTTGTTCATCTCGACATTTCAACCATGGATAGGTGAACTGCTTTTAAATATCGCACTGGAGAGCGTTTCAATTGATGAAATGCGGAAGTCACATGTATGCCAGTAAGCGACAACAAGACTACCCAACAGCTTGAAGAGACTAAAAATTGCATAAATGCAGGTAGCAGCATACTCATTGCTATATCAACATTGATTTCCAAAAACGTTAACCCGTGAAAGCCAGGAGATCAAGTACTGGAGAACATTACGTACCCGAGAAAGAGAACATACTGGCCAGTCAAATTGTCAACATTACCACTTCTCTGTAGCATAACCAGCTGGGGAAGGATAGCCACTGCCTCCAAGTAGATAGAAAACGCCCAGCATACCTTCAGTTGTTTCATATTCACGGGATTAACAATTCTCAAGTGTATATAAAGAGAAACCAAAGTTGCATTTGACAAATTAAATCAAAGAACAGATAGTACAAAGAGATTACGTGTAAGCTGAAGCGAATAGACTTTTAACAATGCAACAGTTTGATATCTAAAGTTTACTTCCTAAGAGAAAGAGCGAGATACTGAGACGTAAATCAGGCCTACAAACTTCAAACAAACTTTATACGAAACTATAAACCATTAACAATAGATATATCTTAACACCAACCAAGATAATTACGAAATCTAAAGGATATTAGTTGAAAGAAGCTAACATTATATGAATGATATTAGTAATATCTTTCCTAGTCTCTACAAGCCACTAAAAACGAAAAAAACATGTGAAATTATATGAATATACCTCTTGATATGTGAACTTTTGATGGAGGAGAAGTGCCAAGACAAAACATGCCAACAAAACATACTGATGAGGAAATGTATCAAGGCGCTCATCGTATGATCTCTGCACAAGTGGATGCCTACGCATACACGAGACGATAGCCACAGAGCTGCAGACAAAGACGATCTTCATCGCGATGTTGTAAAGAGACACATAATCCGTGAACGAGTCCATGTACCTCGCCAAGAACACGAGCGCGTATAGCTCTTGAGTCTTGAGAGAGATACCTAGCCAAACCAAATGCAAAATCAACACAAAGTTATGCTAAGGAGCTACCAATATCCAGCCAAAATGTGAGACCATCATGAATAATCTACCAACATTTCCTCCCAAAATCACTATTTCGCATACTTCCTCATCAGATTTTTCCATTAAGATCTCGCCGTTCACAGAAACTCCCTTCTATGTCCAGTTTCTACGCTATTTTGGATTGAAATCGCAAACTACACACACGGATTCTCCACAGAAACTGATCATGAAAGCTTAATAGATTCAAACGAGATCGCAATCGAAAAGCTACAGCGACGAAAACAAGACGTAAATAGCAATGCGATTGTTTACGAGAGCTCGTCTCCGGAAAATACAGAGCGCGTTTTTGAATAGACAGAGAGAGAGAGAGAGAGAGAGAGAGAGAGAGAGAGAGAGAGAACTTACCAGCGCATGATTTCGTCGCGTAGATTTTGAGAAGAAGGATTAAGATGCTGAACAAGTGAGTCATATCGCCAGCGAATCTGAAGATATTCATTGTTGACCACTTCAAAAGACGAAGAAGAGACTTAACGATGCTGAAACTTTCCGGGAATCTAGAAAGCAGGAAAATGAAATCAGCCGATTTTCGAGAGAGAGAGAGAGAGGAGACGATGACGTGGCAATCTGGAACGGTCTTCTCTAACGTGAGCTCGCAGATAACTAACTAAGACCATGTTTATCAAAGGTGCTTGTGTATAGTGCTTGTGTATATTTTTTTGTGTATTTGAGTATTAAATTAAATCAAAACATGTACTATTCATAAGCACCTATAATGAAAAGTGCTTAATTAAGCATTTTAAACTCCCCTTTTTGTAGAGTTAGCATGAATAGATACATGTTTTGATTTAATTTAATACTCAAATACACAAAAAATACACAAAAAAATACACAAGCACTCTACATAAGAACCCTTGATAAACATGCTCTAATCCTTCTTCAGTAATCACTATTCAGTTAGCTGTTAATTATTTCCTTAATTATTTTATGAAATTGGCCACGTGGTGTTATCTGGTACGTCAAAAAATTATAAAATGATGCTTCTCAATACAGAGCCACCATATTGAGACACGTGTATAGCATAACAGTGATGTGGCAGTAACTATACCGTGGCATCGACTTATTTTAAATTTACGTGCTCCACGTGTCCTATATAGAAAAAACAGACAGTCTACTCAGCATTTTTTTACACAAGACTAATACATTTTTTATTATGTTGTTTATTTTTTGTATTATTAGTGTTAACCAACTAATGTAATTGGACAAATGGTTTTTGATGGTTAATATGTTTTGAAAAACTTTTATTATGATTTCCATATAGTAAAGTAGATAACTATGATTTTGGTCAATTGTTTATAATTAGAATTAAATGGATTTGGTAGACCATATTATCAAAATTGGTAATAGTCTATTTAATAAAATGATATTCAATGTTTGCTTTCAACGTTCAAAACTTCGTTTTTCTTGTGGAGAAATATTCAATCAAGGCATGAAAATGATGTTCAACGACGTAATGGCTCTTGAAACATGAGACACGTAAAACTAATAAACAAGTTTATTAACGGCGATGGATTGAGTCAGTCGGTTAAGCGCAATAATTGTCTAAAGGGATTATGGATTTCGATCCAAAATCTTTTGGTTTAACAAATAAAATAAACTTGTTTATTTTTTTTGTTATAGTCTAAAGAAACCCAATGCCATAAGGTATTATTACGTATTAACGAGGCTTCTCGGATAAATGCCGTGGTCGGTCCGATTTTTTGCCTTAAGAGTGTTCGATCTTCGTAAACGATTGTTGTGTGTACAAGTCATTGTATATTTGTATGTTTATGAATAAAATAAAAGTTTGTATGCTTCTTTCTCCACGCGCTTTCACCAAATAAATTGCTTTTAAATAAGGAAATGTTTTTTTGTTAAATTAAATAAGGAAATGTTGTCGAGAAAAATACATCTAACCTTATATAAAGCTATTACAGAATAAACTATTGCATAATTATTTTTTAACTAGGCGAAATGTATATATATTATCAAGTGATTTTGTTTTAATGGTTCTATCACTTTTAAATTTTAATCATTTTTTAAAGTGTTTAAGGTGACTATTATAACTAAAATTTCGGAACTCTCGTGATTATATGTGTTTAGTAATGTTTGCTCCTCAATTTAAAATTTGGTTTTTGTGTATGTTTCATGCTAATTTTAAACTTTTAGTTATTCCCTCCGTTTCATAATAGTTGATGTTTTAGATAATTTTTTTGTTTCAAATTAGTTGATGTTCTCGGTTTTCAAAGTAAAATTAATTGATATTTTGTGTTTTCTAATGATTCAGATTATGAATGGTGTGTTTTTAACTTTTTATTGATTGAATTATTTTAAATAAAAAATTAAATGATGTTTTTACAATAAAAATAACAAAACTAAATGATTTCTTAATATACATGTAAAAATCTAAAATATGATGTAATATGAAACGGATGAAGTATATTGGAAAGATAAAAATTCCATTAACAATAGTCCAACTCCATATAACTAAACTTCAAAGCATATTAAATGGCTAATGACATTGACCTAATCTAATATTGGTTCCTTTATTGACTCATTGTCTGTATTTTTTGCCTAATTTAACTCGCCAAATATTATTTTGTCTTATCAACTAAAATTTCTATCAATAAGGCAATATTAATACCATATTTTGTCAAGTATTAAATGCTGTTTTATTAGTTGTCGTGTTCTTTGTACTATTGCCGACCTACATAATGATAATAATTCTTTGTTTATACGCTCGATAACCTATTATAATATTTAATATCGAATCAGACAAAGAAATTGTCATAAAAAGCAGACAAAAAAACAAAAAACGTAAAAAATACAAAAAATTAATATCTTGTAGAAACATTAAAAAGGAATTCACGAAACTACGTCATTTTTTCAGTTTTTTTACAAAACTTTATCTGATTCAATTTTTTCACATATTTACATTTTTTCAAAATTTTAAAAGCTTGATTTACTCTTTAAAAAATTACCAAAATTGAAATGTTTTTATTTGGGTTCGCTAATTAGTGTTTAGGCTATAATTTTAAGGATATATATAAGAAATGGACAAGGAAGATATGTTTATTAAGTGATTGATAATATCAACACTATTCACGAATACAAAGACCTTTTTACCCTCACTTTTCTCTCTCTTCTCTCCTCTTGTCTCTTCTTTCTTCTCTCTTCTCTCTTCTCTCCTCTCTCCTCTCTCTTCTCTCCTCTCTCCTCTCTCTCCTCTCTCGCAAAGCTCTCTCTTCTCTCATAGTTTTTTATTTTTTTTTCATAGATCTCTTTCTTCATCTCTCTATCTTCATCTCTTGGATGTTTCTCTCTTCATCTCTTGGATATCTCTTCATCTCTTGGATTTCTTTTTTTGCCTCTCTTGTACTCTATAACTCTCTTGGATCTCTATCTCTCTCAATCGGATTTCTTTCTCTCGGTTGGATCTATTCGGAATCTCTCTCGGTCGATCTATTTCGATCGGACCTCTCTTTATCGGACTTCTCTCGATTGGATTTCTCGGATCTCACTTACGTCTCTCGTTCGGATCTCTCGTTCGGATTTCTCTCAAATTATGTGTAATTTTGTGAATTAGTTTTTTAAACGAAATTATTTTCTTTTACCATTGTATGTTTGGTTATTGATATCTAATTTGTTATCGCAATAATTTTTTTGTTATCGCGAATATATTTGTTTGTTTTTAATCAAATAATTTATGATAAATATATTTAGTTACCGAGATTATAATTATCGTGATATTAATCTTGTTATCTTAGTTTTTTTTTGTTATCGCGATAGGTTTCTTGTTATCGCGATATCTTTGTTGTTATCGCGATATCTTTTTTGTTATCACGATATCTTTTTTGTTATCCCGAATTTTTTTTGGATAACTCAATTATCTTATGGTTTATATATTATCATAATAACTTAATTAAATATCATTATTTATTGGATTTAAAAATATAAATGAAATATAGGATAACAACAAAAATATCCGATAACATTTACACATAAATGAATAGGGGTATAACGGTCAAAACAAAAAATTCTCTCTCCTCCCACCTAAATAAAAAAATGGCACCTAATTATTTGGTTTTCCATGTCCATATATTTAATTGACCCTAATTTTAATAGGGTAGGATTGTGTAGGTAGAATTTATTTGGATTTAATTTTGAGTGTCTATGTATAATTTTGTGAGGTAATTTTGAAATGGTGTAGTTTTATGAAATGTAATTCAAATGGTGTAGTTTTGTAATTCTCCCAACATTAAATACAAGCCATAATTAATAAAAAGTAATTAAAATTAGGGCAATTTCCGAAAATACCTTAAAAATTAGTTTTTTGGACAAAAATACCATCAAAAGTTTTTTTCCTTAAATACCATCAAAATGTATTTTTGTACAAAAATAACATAAACTTAAAATTAAGTTAAAATCTTCAAAATTAACATGAAACCTTCAAAACTAAACTCTACCCCTTTAATATTATACCCTAAACAGTATATAGCAACCTAAATGAAAAAAAATAAGTTTTAAAGTGTTAAAATTAGATTTTTGTGTTTATGATATTTTTGTTCAAAAAACATTTTAATGGTATTTGGGGAAAAAAATTTGTAATATTATTTTTGTCCAAAAAACATTTTTTGCTATTTTGAGGAATTTGTCTCAAAATTAATATTTGTAATTGTATTTGTATTTTGCAAATGTAACAAATTAATAGTAGTAGTTATTTAAATTCACTAATTAAAGATAATGGAGTAGATAGGAATATTATAAATATGGATATTGACAGAGAAAATAGATTTATATCCGTTAGATTCCAGTATTGACTTTTTCAATTAATTATTTACTGTAAACCTTCTCTGGAGAAAAGTGAGAGAAAAGATAAAACCTGACAACGAAGAAGAAAGAAAAAAAGAAAGTGTGAGAAAATTCTGAGCCTTTCTTTTTATTTCTATCTTACGCGTTCTTCTTCCTCTTCCTCTCTTTCCCAGAAAGTATCATTTTCCCTTTCTTCTCCGTTGACTTTTTATTGTTTCTTCGAATCTATGGTTTTTTTCAATTAGATTTTGTTCTCTTCGTATATACACACATAATCATCTGTGGAATTTCAGATCTGTGTGAAAAAACGGAGACGTAATCCGCTTTCAGATTCTAATAATGGCGACCGCCGCTATATTCTCATCTCTGCGGCGGAGGAAATCGCCGTCGTTGGAAGCCTTTCTAGCTCCCGTCGACCTCTCCGGCGTCGCTCTCGTTCAAACCCTAGCTTCGATTTCAACGGAGGTAGTCTCTTGTTTTCGAGGCGTACGGTTCTCCTTCCAGCGAAGGAACGCTCGCTCGCTTATTCGTAAAATCGAGATCTTCGTCGTGCTATTCGAGTTTCTCTCCGAATCTCGCTGGGGATCTAGCGGCGGCGGCGGCGGCTCCGTCGCATCGTCCACGTCGTTGCTGTGTCTCAAGGAGCTTTATCTTCTCCTATATAGATCCAAGATCCTCGTGGATTACTGTGCACAATCAAGTAAGCTATGGCTATTGCTTCAAAATCCATCGATCTCCGGCTATTTCCACGATCTGAACCAAGAGATCTCTACTCTATTAGATGTTTTCCCTGTAAACGATCTTTGCCTTAGCGACGACGTTAGAGAACAGATCGAGATGTTGCAGAGACAATCAAGAAAATCGAGATTGTTCATCGATAACAACGACGAATCGCTTCGCGACACGTTCTACGCGTTTCTCGACGCCTTCGAGAGCGGGAAGATACCTAACCGCACCGATCTGAGATCGTTCTTCGTCGATAAGCTTAGAATCAAGGATTCCATGGCTTGCAGGGCCGAAATCGAGTTCTTGGAAGAGCAGATCGTGAATCACGACGGCGATTTAGAGCCTACTGGCTCTGTGATCAACGGCTTCGTTGCGATCACGCGGTACTGTAGATTCTTGTTGTTCGGATTCGAAGAAGAGTGGATGATCGAGAATAATCCGAAGAAACCGAGGAAAGGATTCGTCGCGGAGGAGATCGGCGACGCGTTCGTGACGGTTCCGAAGGATTTCGTGTGCCCGATCTCACTCGATTTGATGACAGATCCCGTGATAATCTCCACGGGGCAGACTTATGATCGGAGCTCCATAGCTAGATGGATCGAAGAAGGGCACTGCACGTGTCCGAAAACCGGACAAATGCTCATGGACTCCCGGATCGTGCCTAATCGCGCTCTTAAGAACTTGATCGTGCAATGGTGCACGGCGAGTGGCATATCCTACGAGTCCGAGTTCACGGATTCGCCTAACGAGTCTTTTGCCTCGGCTCTTCCGACTAAAGCTGCGGTCGAAGCTAACAAAGCCACGGTTTCGATCTTGATTCGGTATCTAGCGGACGAATCCGAACCGGCTCAAACCGTTGCGGCTAGGGAGATTCGTCTCCTTGCCAAAACCGGGAAAGAGAACCGCGCGTTCATCGCGGAAGCAGGCGCGATACCGCACTTGCGTCGGCTTCTAAAATCAGAAAACGCAATCGCACAAGAGAACTCTGTTACCGCGATGCTTAACCTCTCGATATACGAGAAGAATAAGAGTCGGATCATGGAGGAAGACGATTGTTTGGAGTCTATAGTAAGCGTCCTCGTCTCGGGTCTCACGGTGGAAGCGCAGGAGAACGCTGCGGCCACGCTGTTCAGTCTCTCTGCGGTGCACGAGTATAAGAAACAGATAGCAACGGTTGATCAGTGCGTGGAGGCGTTAGCTTCGCTGCTCCAGAACGGAACACCGAGAGGGAAGAAAGACGCGGTCACGGCGTTGTATAACTTATCGACGCATCCCGATAACTGCGGAAGAATGATTGAAGGAGGAGGCGTGTCGAGCCTCGTAGGAGCTTTGAAGAACGAAGGCGTAGCGGAGGAAGCGGCAGGAGCTTTGGGTTTGTTAGTAAGACAATCTCTCGGAGCCGAGGCTATAGGGAAAGAAGAAACCGCCGTGGCCGGGCTCCTGGGTATGATGAGATCCGGAACGCCGAGAGGGAAAGAAAACGCGGTGGCCGCGTTGCTCGAACTGTGTAGAAGCGGTGGAGCCGTTGTGGCGGAAAAAGTGTTGAGAGCACCCACAATCGCGGGATTGCTACAAACGCTTTTGTTTACGGGGACGAAACGGGCTAGACGGAAAGCGGCTTCGCTAGCTCGGGTTTTCCAGAGACGTGAAAACGCGGCGATGAGGTCGGGAAGTTATGGGTTTGTAGGGAACACGAACGGGAACAGAGACGGCGGCAGTTTTACGACGGATGTCTCTGTGCCGATTTCAATATCCATTTCAGTACCTGCGTTGTGATCTTATGTGGTTTTAGTTCATGAAAATCTCTTAAAGAGGAAAGTTTTTGTTGTTGATGGTTATGTTATGGTTTCATTGTATGTCTATATTATTATATACATTTAATTGGTTGGGAGGTATAATTACACGGTAATGTTTTCGAGAAGATATATGTATATTTATCAAAAGAGTTTAGTGTATGGTTTGATCTTTGTGTATTGTATTTGTTATATGAAAGATATTATTACGTTATGAAAGTAACTAGGATGATAAGAAAAGTATATTCTATAAATTGTGTAGAATTTGGAGCATGGAGCTAATAAAGGTGGGGTTATGTCTTAGGATTAAAGATACAACAAAAAAGTCTATGTAAGAAAAAGAGTAAGAGGATGAGCCAAAAAAAGATAAGGAGACTTCAAAGTATTGACTAATGGATGGAGGAATCTTGAAGTAAAATATTCAACAAAAGAACAAGAAAAGGAGAAAAGATGAGGGGTTTAAGTGTGATTTGGATGGTTTCTCCACTTTTGAAATTGATAAATAGAATATTATTACAAATGAAAAAGAGGGTGAAGACATTCATTGCAAAAGCTAGAGAAAGAGAGAATCTCCAAGTAATCAATAGTTTTTCTTTTGTGAAAGTGCTTAAATACTAAACTAGGTAATTACTTGCGCGGGAAAAGATATTCATAAATGATATTATGTTATATTATGGAAGACCATGATTTGATTAATATAGGGTTGAATATTTAACTTCAGATCCGAAACCCGAAACCGAATCGACTGTAAAATCCGATTTGGTCCGGTTTCGGTTCTCATATTATCCTATTGGGTTTTAATATTTTCTAATTCGGATTTTCGTTCTAACCCGAACCGACCTGAGGTCCGAATTGTACTCGAATAGATCCGAAGATATACACATATATATAGTTTTGAAATTGTAATTTGAATTTTAGTAGGCTATTTTCATTTTTTGTGGGTTATATGAATAAGCCGAACCAAAACCCGAACCGAACCCGAATTACCCGAAAATAAGACCGAAAGTTCTTACCAAAAAATGTAAAACCTGAATATTCAAACCAAAAATAAAAAAACCCGAACCGAATAATATTTGGTTCCATGTTAGGTTTTGTTAAATATATGAAACTCGACTTGAAACCGAATAGATTCCAACCGAACATAACTGTATTTGTAAATAATCCGAACGGATTCTATATCCTTTATCCCGAAAAATCCGAACTCGAATGAGTCTGACCTGAAAACTGAATTCCTAGGCTCCAATCCATTAATCAAAGTTTTCGATACCCGTTGGCAATTTATGAGGCATTCATCTATGAAAGACCATTATCGAAAGCCGAAATAACTAATCAAATTTTGTAAGCTTATTCAAAGAAAAAGACCCGTATTATGCATATATCCCAATAAACCAAAGCGCGATCCATTTATCGAAATTTACATGTCCATTAGACGAATGTCCGCTTTAATTATTTTGTATGTGATAAAATTTTATTTATATTAGAAGATTTCTTATTTTGTTTCTTATTGTTTTCAATGTGGGAGAAATTTAATTCTTAAAAGTTTTATATATGGACCTGAATTCGTTGGACCTGAAATATAAGTTAAAGAATTCGCCGAACAAAAATTATATAAAATATAAGGATTAAAATGCAAAAAATAAAAAATATCCTAAAAGTTCTCACGTCGCGACACGTAGGCGTTTTGTCTTCTCTTTTAATAGTATAGATTATGCATGGCGATTATAGAAATTTTTATGAATTATATATATTCTAATTATTTATGTTATTATAAAAGGGCATTGAAATATTATTTATTTAAAGGTTACAAATCGGACGAAGCTCAAAACATATTTGCAGATGCCCAAAATATATTCGTAAACCAGCCTATTTTAAAAAATATCATAAAAATCGGTTTTAAAAATAGTCAAAAATATAAGAACTTAAACGCAAAAAAATAAAAATATCCTAAAAACTCTAACGTCGCGACACGTAGGCATTTTGTCTTCTCTTTTAATAGTATAGATGGAATTCAGCATTATATAGTTTTTTTATGACAACAAAACAATATAGTTTTTGACAAAAAAAAAACAATATAGTTTTATTCTTCTTATATAAAATTTGTTTTTTGGTCAACTCATAAAATGTGAGCAGACGTTGATTACACAAAAAATAAGATTCCATTTCAAACTCCTACAGAATTCATGTCTCGGTTTTAAGATAGATAAGACCTTCAATATTGGTGTTTCTTAGTAAAAATTAAGGGGTGCTTAGCAATTTAAATAATTAGAAGTAATTAAATTATACTAATTATACTAAGGGTCGATGTTTAATGGGGCTTCTTTGGTTAAGTTTAGCAGCGGACACGTGTCGCACTCAGAAGAAAATGGTAGGTTTATTTTTTTTTGGCTTTTTCTTTTCACTTTTATCTGGAAAAAAAAGAGAAAAGAGGAGACGATGATCTTCACATCTCTTTGATTTTGATATTGATTTTGATTTGGGTTTTGATTTTGAGTAATCGATTTCGATTTTGATTTTGATTTGGGTTTTGATTTTGATTTTGATCTCGATTTTGATTTTAATTTTGATTTCGATTTTGGGTTTTGATTTGGGTGACGACCAAACAAGTTTCTTCCTTTTTACGTTATTGTTGTTTTATCTAAGTGTTTGTTTGTCTTATCAATGTGTGGAATGATGATGGTTTTACATTTCTCTTGTGTTAATGCACTCTTTGCTGGATATTGCTTATGGTTTTAATGGATCTTAAAAGAGTGATGCTGGTTTATCTTTTAATATGTAATTGTGGCTTTATATCTGTTTTCATTGCATTATATACAAGAGTTAATTTACATTCTAGTTATGATGATCTCTATGGTCTTGAAAAAAAGGAACTATTTAGTCTTCTCAGTCTCATTGTGTTATAAAGTAAATTCAAGATTTGATAGAATTGAAGTGACTCAAACAAAATTGGCTTAAGAAACTGTTAAGTTAAAATCTGATCATGGTGAAATTGAAGTATTGAGATAGTTCATGATGATCTTCTACATAGCAAAAAGGAAGTCTTCAAGTTCGAAGTTATAAACAAATATCCTGCTCTTGACAAAAAAAAAAAACAAATATCCTGCAAGTGAGATATGTATGTATGGTACATTCTTCTAAGTTATTAATTTTTCAACACATTCTTTCTTGAACAAGTACTTCAATCCTGCAAGTGTAACTTGTAATCACTTTGACTTGTAACTTGTTTTTTTTTTTCATAAATAACTTGTTATAACTTGTAACTTATATTCACCTCTAAATTGTAATCACTTTGCATGTTTTGTTTGTTTGTATGCAAGTTTGTTTGTATCCGTGATTTGTAACTTGCTTTAGTATGTTTTGTTTGTTTGTATTTGAAATAATAATAATGTTTTCATAAATGTTTTTAATATAAAAATTTGTAATATTTTATTTTTAAGAATTCTTAATTAAGCAACACCAATAATTGCCAAAAACATTTTTAAGGAACTTTAGTTTCTTAGACAAAAAAAAATTATAACAAATTAAAATTAAATTGCTAAGCACCAAACTTAAGAAACACCAATAATGATACTCAATGTTGTCCACTATTTTTTGTTTTCTTCTAAAGGGGATGTGACTTATTGTGTTTTTGCCATTTTTGGACTTGCAACATCTTGTGCTTGCTTACATGTTTAATACTTACTACTTAGACAAGAAGAGAAAAAAGCTAGAGATTAACAAAAAGTTCCTTGCATTTCAAGAAAATGGAGTTGCATGTTCTCTAAGTTAAACAAATAAGAGACAGAAAAGATGATCATAAATTACATTCAGACCATATCCATTTTCCTCCTCAGCCTAAAAAATAAAACCATTCTCTTTCCTTCTCTAGTAAGAGTTTTGCCACATCTGCTGGGTTTGGTTCGAGGGCTGACCAGCCTGCGACCCAGCACCGTCTCTAGGGTTTTGCTGTTCGCGCTCGTGCGACATTTCTGCTTGGGACTGATAGTAGTTTGGGTAGCCGTGAGACCCATAGTGTTGTTGTTGTTGTTGAACTTGGCGGTATCCTCCTGCCGCTTGCTGAGCCTGTTGTTGCTGTTGTTGTTGTGCTTGGAGACTGTAGTACGCGTTAGCCGGTACACTTGACATGGTTCTAGAACCATGACCGTGATGCCACATAGCCGAGTTCTCGTTCTGAATGTTTAGTCAATGTCATCATCAGTGTGGTTTTATTAACCAAAAGAAAGCGCGGTAAAGACAGTGATATCATATCATAGAGAGTTAATTAATTACCTGCTGCTGCTGCTGTTGTTGTTGTTGAAGTGCCAAGAGATGATTACTCTCTTTGTATTGAGAACTAAGAGCATCTTCGTAACCAAGAGTTGTACCGGTAGAAGCAGACTGTTGGCTATGAGGGAAGTTTCCTCCGGTGGATTCTACGTTGCCTGAGTTTCCAAATCCATAAGCAGAGGAGGCAGGCGCTGTTGCGGACTGAGGCAGATTACTTGGTGAGAGATTGGTTTTGTACTGGGGAAGCAACGCGGCGGCTAGTTGGTGGTATGAGCTGTTACCAGCATATGTTTGCTGGTAAGCCGATGGCATGTACGGATAGTTCTGAGGCATTAGAGAATATCCCATCATGTTTGCATAGTGTGCTAGAGGCATTGTTGGTTGAGAGTAGTGATGCATTTGAAGCTGTTGAGGAAGAGATGGTCCAGTAGCTATATTAGTATCGGGTGCGGTCTGCTGGGTTGGCTGTGTTGCTGGGACTCCACTTCCCCGGAGTGCCTACAATGTAAGAGAACATAAAGTAAAAACAAAGTAGAAAGAGAAGACATCTTGTCGTGTTTCTTAAAGGAAAAGGGATTGTTTACCTCTGGCATGGAGTTGCTTTGGCCACCGAGTGTCGAAGCATTGTTGCTATTTCTTGTCTGCAAGGACTGTGCAAAAGGTGAATACTGATAGTCAAGCTCCCTTGCATTTTGCGGTGTTTGTGCCAATAAAGTGTTGGGAACTAAGTGTGTATACCCCTGTGAAAAGGCAAAAAACAAACATCAATTAATAACCAATCTTGGAACTCAATAACTTTATGGGCTTTACTAGCCTCGAAAATATGAACAGCCTGAATGCATAATCTTAAAAAGCAAAACAAGGTTCTGTTATAAAGCTATTAATAATAAGGCACATGTAGTGTAGCTTACCATCATATTTGATAATGAAGCAAGATTCTGTGCATTTGCCTGTGAGGCATCATATGCAGTATTCATCTGCTGCTGCTTGGCATTTTCATATGCATACCCTGGCACAGATTGAGCAAACGCGTACTGATGCTCTTGAACTGTCTCAGGGTTTTCTTGCTTCAAAGCCTCTCTCCTAGATCCTAAAGAATCATCATAATCTCCAGTACTAGGTGGATGGACCATGTTTCCATTGGCCGTACTTCCAAGATGTTCGTTTCCATAGAACTCAGTATCTCTGCAAACAAGCAATGACCAGTCAGTAAGTAAGATGCAAATAAGATTTTGGGAGAATGGAAATAGTACTGTCATACCTAGCATCCGAATTTTTGATATGTGGAGCTACATCAGAAGTCTCTTCTACGTTGTTGCTCAAAGGTCTTGACCCAAAACCTCCAAATCTACCAAAACTTAACTGTGAGCATTCTTCTGTATGGATCAGCAAATGATCTGGAATCACGACACCAGGTCTATCCTCTTCATGTAAGGCTTCTTGACCATGACTATCCATGGTTAATTGTTGAAAATTTGCCAAACCAGATGACAAATCTTCTTCATCTGAAAAGTATCATCAACACATTGAATAAGAAACCATCAAGAACACCAGAAGATTCTCATGTGCTACTGAACATTCAACATTGTTTTTAGTTGCAAAACTTTATATAGTGAGCATTACTCTACCACAAGAAAACAGGAAGACAGTATCTTTTCAGGAGAAACCAAACAGCAAAGAAGATTCATCCACCCGCAGTACTATAAGCTTATGTGTATACACATGATCATTAAACACAAGCCAGCCCCAATATGGAACAGAAAGCTTTCTTTGATCATAACGGCACACACTAGCAATCATTGCAATTTAATAGATGAAGAGACATACTGTCACTCAACACATACTCACATAGCCATAAATAGATAAAACAGACAAACGCACGCAAAATTTATATCAGAAATAAGTAGTAGGAAACATTTCTACAGATCCAAGATATTACCTTTGTGGTTCTCTACAGGATGACTCTGCATCTGATATTTGTATTGATTATCATCATCAACTTCGGAGGAAACTTCGGAGTCATCTTCTTGGACAGTTGTCACATTTCTACCAGCAACCGAGTCAGGTTGCACATAATCGACATGAAGATTTTCAGAAGGGGCATTTTCTTCTAAATAATCTATGTTTTCCAACTTGCCCCTCAGATGTTGATCTCCTCTATCGGATTGGGAACCAGCTGGACCATTGCATACCTCTGACTCTGCTGGTGCAACTGATACAGAATATGTGCTAGGAGCTGGTGGCTTCTCCATAGACGGCCATTCATTTTTAACTTCATGCTCGTGAGTTATCTCAGAACGCATATTGACATTTTGCCGTGAGTTTGTTGTGTTGTTCTGAGGTCTTCCCATCTTCACAATGTCAGCCATAGACATCTGTCCAGGAGCTTTAAACCATGCAGCTTGATGTCCAGGAGCAGGCTGTGATGATGTTATTCCATCGCCTGAGGCAACAGGTGGCAGTTTCTTTTCCGTGACAACAGAATCACTGCAAAACATATACAGCATACATCAGAAACCTGCAGTACCCAATGGAAAATATGTATAAACTGTAATTCAAAAAGATCAAAAGGTGACTGGAAAAGTTACAAAGAGAATTGTGGAAGAAAAAAGAGTCTCAGTGGAGCACGTAGCCGACTGAAATGCAACATTTTTGACAACATGATCATACCTAACCTCATCAGACAGACTCAAACCAGCATGAAAAACCTTATCATTGCTTCTAGTTAATTAACCCGACACATGAAAAATTGTGTACTAGTTATTAGAAAAGATCCTTTAGAACTAACAGCATGCGCTGAACCAGTAGAACTAACCCTGATATTCTACTACATCTCTAGGCCAAATGTCATATAAACATTTAAAACACTCAAGACAGAGTTTGAGCAAACAAAAGCTTTGCTTTTAAATCCCAATGGGTTAAAATAAAACCAATGATTTGACTCAATATGAAAACACAAAAAACTCCCAATTGCAAGAAAGAGACCACTCAAGGGAAAACCTGTGTGGCGTATACTGGTTGTTTGCCACACTCGAGGCAGAAGACCACGAATCTGTGTGACCCTGGGTTCCACTTTCTTTCTTGTATGTAGGTTTTCCCTGGAAGTTTCTAGAATCTGAACAACAAAAAAAAGCACATAAGCATGAATCTTATGTTTTAACCTATATAACTTTTATGTATCCAAAATATCATGTTCTTACCAGTGGAGCTGAGATGAGTAGATCCACTTCGTCCAGCATAACGATCAGAACCACCTCTACCACCGCGGTTGTATGTGTTGTTAGCACCACGAAACCGAGAATCCGGCATATCTCTAGTCTGAAAACAAGGAAAAAAACCCAAAAAATCCAGTAAACCGAAACGTTAACTAGCTAAACAAGAATTCGCTTGATACTAAGGCATGGAAGACATAACTGCGACAACATTTCAACACCATTAGATGTGTAAAATGTGGAAAACTGTGACTTAGAAACAGAAGTTGATGGTAAAACACACATGGTTTAAGCTTTTACTAGACTAATAGTACACAGATTGTGCCGATTATTTTGCGTTCAAAGACACAAAACACACTCAATAGTCCAAATTTCACTGAGAAGACAAAGAGTTTCAGCATTGACTCACCTCTTTCTTCTTATCTTTCTTACTCTTCACCTCATGAAACGGATCTGAAAAAGGCGAAAAAACAAGTGTCAATATCATTAACAAACGCCAACTTTCAACAAAGACCAAAACTTGAAGCTTGAGAACAAACTTTCACAACAAAAATTAATACAAAAAAACTGAAGAAACATGAGCTCTTAAGAAAGTAATAATCATAAGCAACAACTCTACAATTGAAAGTAAAACAGACACGAAAATCAAACCCTAATTAATTTAATCAGACAATTTTACGAGAGAAGATAAAAACCTTGAGAGAGGAGGCGATTAACAGCTTCGTTAGGATCCATATTACACTCTTTAAGCATAGCGTAGATCTCAGCCTCTGGAGAGTTCACGATTTCTTTCAAGCTCTGCACTATTTTTCTCGATCCTGAAGGAATATCGTTATTGTAACCCTTTCTCGCTCCGGCACTTCCGCCGCCGCCGCCGCCGCCGCCGCCGCCGCCGCCGCTGCCGATGATGACCTTGCTGCTCATAATTATCCGCCGTAAGCTGCCTCTCTCAGATCTGAAGAAAGTAACGAAACGAAGCCTTTGTGCCTTTTCTAAGTCGCGACAATAAGAAAGTGAAGAGAGAAAATGAGGAAGGGGAAGGAGAAAGAAGGGAAAGATATATGTGTAGAAGGAAACCCTCTCTTTTTTGAGATTTTTTTTTTTTTCACTTTTAATTCAATAGTTTTCTTTTTAGAAAACTGTAAAAATCATTACACGGTTCTGTCTTCTAAACCAACGTATCTAAACTAAACCGAACCGAAACATCATTAAACCGGTAATAAGACAAAAGTTTTGGATTCGTAAGTTCAATGCATTTGGCCGCCCCCTACCTTTTGTTGTGTGTTGTATCTGTTTTTATATTTCTTGTTGAGTTAGAATCCGAATGATATTAGTGCTAGTCTGCATTTTATTTTTATGTGAACAGAAACCGTTGCGTTTGAGAATAAGCACACAAACTAATAAATGATAAGTAAACATTACAAAAGATGATTACAAGAAACTCCTTCCAAAAATGTAAACAAGCCTTTGTTCACAACAAACTTATCTTTGTTATTATAGGAAGTATGAATTTTCCCACCAAGAAAGAAAAGAGTTTCTGATATTATTTTGTACTATAATGTAAGTTTTAACTCTTTTTTTTTGATAAACCGTAGGAGTTCCGGACCTTTGGCACTTAATCTCCTCCGATGCCCGGAGCCAGCCGTTAATAATACCATGTTAAAGGCGTAAATCACTCCTTCCAAGTGGTTTGAACTAGTGACCTTGAATACCTTTTCGTCTTGCTTCTCTAGTTTCTCCTTTCTCAAGTTTTGTTATATTCTCATTACATGTCTTCGCGTCCCTTCTCTCTCTCTACCTGAAAAATCTCTCTTTCCCAGTCATGTGTTCTCTCAATATAGTTCATCAGAGAGAGTATATTTATTTAGATGAAGATATTTCAAAAATCAAAAAGGCTTAGTGTGTAAACATTCTAGTAGACATACTAAGCATATTGTTTGTGTCTATCCATAGTTTTAGATAATAAAGCTGAAAGAACAGTTTAAAAATCAAAAGCAGGGGAAGATATACAGCAAATAGAATGAAAGGTAGTTCAAGTAGTTGTATACCTGCGGCATTCCAAAACGAGCAGGCACACCCGAAGATGGAGAGACAAACTCCACAACACCTGAAGCATTTTAAAACAGTTGCTTGTATAACAATAATATATCAATGATCTTCCAGTTTCTCTACTCCTGACCTCTAAGTGGAAGTTTTCGACCATAAACCAGTTCAGTCTCTGAATTTTATGCGACTAAAAGATCGATATGTTACCAAATACAAGCGTCCACAAAGGCAGCAATAAAGCAAGCACATCGACTCGATTATCATTGAGTAAATAAATACAGCACATTATATCTTCTATTCCCCGCACATTGTAACTTGTAAGAGGGATTTTGAGAAGACAGTACTTTTATCACACAAGTATAGTTATATCAAGAAAAGGATGGATACAAGTGTGACACCAATGATTCCTAAAGTGGCAACAACTGAATCCCGATCAAATGCTTTCTGCAAGCTACCTGATCGAGAGAATTGCTGGAACGCCAGAAAACAAGATATCGCCAAAGAAATGAGAGCCCCTTCTTGTCTTCCTCTGCACGTGGATGGAAAGCCAATGAGTCTTTATTAAAGAAAAGAAAAGCTTTGTCTCAAATAGTAGTACATTCTCTATAACTCTAACCTTATGCTCATTACTTGATGTGGCGACACAATCGTCAAGAGTAGTGCAACAAATGGCAATTCAAGTTCACCTATTAAAAACATCTAGAAAGAATTATAAGCGGATAAAGACTGGGATAAACTTCTGTATATTTAAGACCAGATGAGACATATATGAATGAATTTTGTTTGTATAACTTAGCAGTTTAAAAATTTAGCATTCAAATTGCCATATAAAGCATAGTCTCCACCTTCCATTTCTTTTCCACTAGAAAGCATACACCAGTTCAAGTCAAGATAGAAACAAACCTGGAAAAGTGAAAAATAGCCGAGCAAGAAGCGCAATGAATGCTGTCCAGATTCCATACTCACCCCTGCAAATTATATACAGAAGTTTAGTGAATTCGAGATAGCCGTATCCGTATGAGCATAAAAAGGTTCTATCATTGAGAATAATGAAAAAAGAGGACCTACATAACAAAAGCCACAAGCATAAATAACCACAAGGTACTTATATAACCATTCAAAAAAACTTACTTTGCCCAGGCGATGATGCCCGATGGCGCGGTTAGAGCGAATAGTGGAACAACAAAGGACTTGTGAATAGCAGTACCCCTTGCAAGCATCAATCCACTAGAAAACAAAACACCATTCATGATTCAACATATAACATTAAGGGCTTATACAGTGGAAATCACACCAAAAATCCATAGAAATTCACTTTCACACATGATTCCATAGGAGTAAAATCAAGTAAAATCATGTAGGAATTAAGCTAAATTTTGGACGAAGCTAAAAATTTCTAAGGAAATTCACAGTCTATTAGAGAGAGAGAGAGAGGGAGACAAAATACACGCAAGAAATTGCAGAGATCCATTGTAGATTATAAGCAGAGATCGGAGCAGCGTAACAGACCACACTAGATCCTCTCTTACGCCGCTTCTCAGCCTTCGCCGACACCGTAGCCGCTCGCTGACGGTGAGATGATAACCTAACAAACATGCGAAAACGATAAGAAGAGCTAAGCTACACAAAAAACGATTCTAAAGTGTTCGAGAAATATTGAATCGCACGACTGTGTGTAATCTAATAATACCTTAGCGGATTGAAGCGAACGGAGCTCGCGACGTGACTTAGACCGGAGACGGAGAGATCTGACGAACGAGATCGGGATTTGAGAGAGAGAGAAGGTTTCTGGTGGTGGAGAGAGAAGATCCGAGACGACGATGAGAGACAGAGACTCGCCATGTAAATGTTTTAGTGACGGTGGTGAAAAGATGACGGAGGGAATGATGCTTCCGTTAAATTTGTTTTTATCATTATTGCATGTGATATATAATCGCCACGTGGGGCACACGTGATTGGGAAACGAGAGTCGATCTTTGAATCTCCACCGTTAGAATATGCAAATCCATCCACGTAGAACTCCACGTCATTTAGATAAAAACGCATGTCGGCAACGAGAAAATATGAAGTTGTAGCCATGAGCGGATATTTGTGGTAATTTTAACACAATTATCACGTATTAAAATTTTTACAAATACTATTAAAAAAAAAATTTGTTATAAATATCACAAATTTTAAATTTTCAAAATTACATCGAAAATTTTCTAAACTATACCCTAAACACTATATAGAAAATCAAACAAAAAAAATCTAAAAATGTTAAACTTGTTTTTTGTATTTGTATTATTTTTGTAAAGTACTAATTTTTTAAGGTATTTTTGATATAAAAAATATTTTAAGGATGTTTTTGTTATAAAAAACTTTGTAATAGTATTTTCAAAACTAAAACTTATTTTGATGATATGTTAAGAAATTTATCTATTCAAAAATAATCCTTTTACTTTTGCTAATCAAAAATAAGCTAAAAACTTTTAAAGACACATTAATGGAATAAAGTGGGCTTTAAGTAAACATAAATTCCTTAGAATACTTTCAAAATAAGTTTTTGTTTTAAAAATACCATTACAAAGTTTTTTATAACAAAAATACCATTAAAATATTTTTTTTAACAAAAATACCATCAAAAAGTAGTAGTTTACAAAAATATCATAAAAAATAGTAGTTTACAAAATACCACTGATACAAAAAACGAAAAACGAGTTTTAACACTTTTATATTTTAATTTTTTTCATATGGGTTCGCTATATAGTGTTTAAGGTATAATTTTAAAGGGATAGGTTATAGTTTTTTGAAGGTGTTGGGTGTAGTTTTGAAAATTTAAGATTTGTGGTATTTATGAGAAAAATTTTTAATGGTATTTGTAAAAATTTTAAAAATCTGTGCTAATTGTGTTAAAAAAAAAATTTAGTGGTATTTATAAAAACTAGGAAAGAACCCGCGCCTTGCGCGGAATATTTACTACTTTTTATAGTAATTTCAAATAATTTTACATTGAGTTTATGAAGATTTTTGTTTGTTTTATGAAGTTTTTTATTTTTGTAATAGATATATGGTTAAACTTTAAATATTTTCCATCTATTTTATATTTTACCAAGTTAATGAAAATGATTTTGTTTACAAACAACATATGTTTGGATGTTTTATGTTTATAGTTTATCAAACCCGATGAAATATCAATATGTAAAGAAAATTGTTGTTGTGTAATATGTAAAGAAAATTGTTGTTGTGTACATTCAACTTGTCTAATTTTAATTTTAATTGTACGCATGTTGTTTACTTTTGTTTTATGTAGAGATCTTAACACGTCAATTAATTTGGATCATATTTTGTTTTATTTTCTTTGTAACGTTATTGGATTATTTGTATATGTAATTGTTTATTTTGTATGAGGTTTTGTTTTCTCGGTGGATATTTTAAGTTTATTTCATATATTTGGTATTAACATTTGAATTTAGAAAGTATGTATATATATGGAGTATTTTCATCCCAAATTATAGTTATTTAAACTTTTATAAATTTATATTTATTTATTTTTTAAATTATTCTCTCTCTAACCCATTTTGTTAGATGTTTCGGGTCTTTTGATTTGTTTCATTTTATTTGATTTTCACAAGTTTCTATCCATGTTTTTTATTTATTAACTATATTATGACCAATAATATTATGTAGTCTTAATTTTTAATTGTTTTGAATAAATGTTAAAATAATACATCATTTATAACTTTTAAAATTTGTGCTTGTAGATAGAAAATATGTAATATATTCCGAAAAAATAGTATAAGAGAGAAACAAATTTTATATATTTTCAATTTAGAAAGTTGATATACATGTTTTTATTAGTGTTAAATATTATATTGAATTTTCTTTATTTGTTTTATTAATATTAAATGAGTTTTATTAAATGAATTTTTAATTGAATTGTCTTACTTATTTTTGACGATGACGTGAATATTGTGCTATTATATAATAGATTGCATTTAAGTAAAGCCCATTAACAAAGCAAAGACTTACGATACAAGCTTAGGCCCAAAATTTAAAAGGGTCGGTGGAGAAAACCCTAAGAAACTAAACAAGTTCTTCCGCTATATAAACCAATAAACCCTTCCTCTCTCTTCCATTCAAAACATTCTCGACGGCTTCAATACATTAACAAAAAAACCTATTAACACAAATTCAGTTTCTGTTATGATCTTGAGCTAATTCTTCTGTTCTTTCTGACTTGAGATTTCGTTGTTGTTTCATTGTATTTTTTTTTATTTTATTTTATGGAAGAAAGTGATGAGATGTGATTGTCGCCCCAGTCTTATTTGCTGCCATTACGATGGTTTTTGCAACATGGTGATTGACTATTTTCTGTCTGATTCTTCAAACAATTTTCTTTAGGTTTTTTTTTTTAATTTTTTGTGTGTTTCTAATGATAATTATTGATATGATGAAATGGCATTTATTGTTTTGTGACACCCAGTCTGAATCTGCTTTTTTGCAGAGTGATTGATTTGCCATTGTTTCTGATCCTATTTTTTTTATCAATTATTATTATTTTTAGTTTAGTTTATATTTTTTTGATATTGAGGAATGAGGAAATTAATAACCATACGTCTTTTTAAATCTGAATCACAATGTTGATTTATAGACATGCACTACCATCTGACCTCTTTATTTATTAACTTTTTTTTTGTGTTTCTTAGTATTTGTTTGATGATTATGCAATCAATGATGCAATTATGTCCATATTGAATGATAATTCAATGATTATTAAACACTAGATCACCATCTTTCGACTGAGATTGCATATATTTCTTTTTTAAAAAATTGAATGTTTTTTGTTTTGTTATTCGTGATGATATTAAATATATGCCTATGGTATCTGATGTCCAAAGTTTAAATAAAAATTTGTAGTTGGACATTTCGTTTTTTCAGAGGCAGATAATGAAATTATAAAACAGGCCTTTGCGACACTGTTAGCTTTTATTTTCTCATAAGCTACCTGTTACTTATTTACCTGTTTACATCTCTATTATTATATTGTCTCTTTAAGCCTTTAATCCAAACATTATGTATATTTCTTTTGTTTTAAATTTTTCTTTTGCAGGATTATTACGTGTTCGTGTTGTTGCTTTATGTGGATTCTTGGACCAAAAAGTCTTATCAAGATTTCTTATATAGATTGTATATCACTGTTATTTGAATAAAGATTATAGTTTGATAATTTTTACTATCAGTACCTTGTGTTGTGCATTGGTCTAAATCAAATTTTGATACTTGGATTGTATCATATAAATATATATATATATAGAATTATTACAATATTAAAACTCTATTTATTGACTAGAAACTAAACTGATGGTTATGGGTCTTTGTGGCCCACTTTTGAACAATGACTTTTGAACAATGGCTTTTTATAATAAACGACATTTTCTCCATCTCCGTTACCGTCTAAAACAGACGACTGTACTCAGACGGAGCAAACGGAATAGTAACTAACTAATCGAACGAAACTCGCGACAGAGAAAAGAGAATGGCAACAATGGCGATTGATGATTCCACAGTTTCAGCGACTATGACCGAAGAAGAGAATCTCAATCCTAACACCACCACTAGCTATAACTCTAACCGTTTAGAGAAACATTTTCCGACGACGATTACGGCTCTCCGCGGCGGAGACGGCGGCGAAGAAGAAGAAGTTCCGTCGAAGGAGAAAAAGATCTTACGCGGCCGAAACGACTACGCGACGAGGATATCAGCCGCCGCGATCAACCATACGCACTCGTTGGAGAACACGTGGACGTTTTGGTTCGATAACCCCGTCTCGAAATCGAATCAGGACACGTGGGGAAGCTCTTTGAGATCACTGTACACATTCGCTTCTATCCAAGAGTTTTGGAGGTTGGTGAGATCTGTGTTGAGATATACCTCTCTTCCTTGTTTGTCTCTTTGGTATCGAGTAGTATAGAGATTCCATGGTAGAAACCTTATGATTTGGTAGTATAGAGATGTAGTCTTGCCCAATTTTGTCCTGTATTGATCTTGAATCGACATAGATAGAACAGTCTCTTCTTTGATTCGTGTTTGGTTTGTATCGAGTAGTATAGTGATTTCGATGATTTCTGCTTGTGATTGAGTAGTATAGAGATGCATTCTTGCCCAATTTTGCCCTGCGTTGATCTTGAATGGACATAGATAGAGCAGTCTCTTATTGGATTTGTGTTGGGAGAAAAGCTTATATTGTATATGTAGTCTTTACTTAGGAGTAAATCTTTGTTTGTTGACTACTTGATGCAGTCTTTACAATAACATGCATCCTCCAACTAAGTGTGCTCCTGGTGCGGATCTCTACTGCTTCAAGCATGGAATCGAACCGAAATGGGAAGATCCTGTTTGTGTTAACGGAGGAAAGTGGACTATGATGTTCCCTAAGGCTAAGCTGGAATCCAATTGGCTTAACACGGTATTGTGACATTCAAGAGCTCATTGTAGTTTTACTTTAGGTCATTGCCTTGCTGCTTGTTGGAAGCATTTTGTGGTGATGTTCTTTTTGTGTTTGCCTCCTTGTTTTAGTTACTTGCGTTAGTTGGTGAGCAATTTGAGCAAGGAGATGAGGTTTGCGGGGCGGTTTTGAACTTCAGAACGAGAGGAGACAAGGTCTCTATATGGACAAAGAACGCTGCAAATGAAGAGGCTCAGGTAAATCATGAATCGTAATCTGTGTATATCTTTATTATAATCAAACAAAGCGTGTCCTTTATGATAAAACAACATGTAGTTAGTGATTTTCCTTAGATTTGTAGTTATTAGGAGACACTACATGTCAAGAGAATCTAGTTGTTTTGTTCTTACGATGGCTTGATTGTTGGCGAACATAGTCTTTGTTCTGTCTCGTATGAGGCTATACTTTATGGATTGATATAGTTGTTGCGGTGTTGGTTGCAGCTAAGCATTGGGAAACAGTGGAAGGAACTTCTCGGTTGCAATGAGACAATGGGATTCATAGTTCATGTAATGTTTCCTTGACATCTTTTGTGTTCACTTAAACTAACATTGATTCGTTGCCATTGTGACATCTCTCTAATATTTTGTGTTTAGGAGGATGCAAAGACACTTGATCGTGATGCTAAACATCGATATACTGTATGAGATTCACAGCTTTTTACTTGTCAACTTCGCTAAGTGAAAAAAGAAGACTTGGAAATGGAAGTCATATGAGATGCTATGTGACATTTAGTTGCTTCTTCTGATCTATCGATTTGGTCGTAAAAAAGAAATGCACATTTTAGGGTTTGTGGTGATCAATGTTTCTCTCACTTTCAAATTTCAAATATTAGCATTTGTGAAATGAGTTTTAACTCTTATGTACATATGCATGACTTGATGTGAACGGTCATTACCAGAATTAAGGGTTACAAAGAAAAAAAAACTCTTGTATGATTCCAACATAGAAAATGAAAAGCTTTATTATGCAAACAAACTATAAAGAAAAGAAGTTTTTTTTTTTTTTTTTTTGTGCAAACGATTTGATTTCATTGACTAAATATTCAGATTACAAAGATAGATATGAGTTCCTAGAACTCTAAGTTTGGAGCAAAGCAACAACCACATAATACATATTAAAGCATGAAAGTCTTGAAGGTAAGACGCCTTGGAAGCAAAGACCAAACAAAAGCTTGAGCTGAGAAGCATCTTGCCAAGGAAGAGATCTTCAAGAGTCGATAACATATCCATAGCAAAGCCGATATGTTGGAGAATAATCACTTTACATTGTGACTTTGATAACATGTCTTTAACCTCGCATCTCGCCAGAGCGATTTCCATCGTATCTTCCGTCCGGAGTGACCTCTACACAAGATAACAAAGCGGGTAAAAAACAATCAAACATTCTCGACTTAAGAGCACGAGAACAAGTATCCTTCTTATCGAAGGAAGGTGATAAGGTTCTCTCCTTTATGGAGGAATGTGATGAAAAAGATCTCTCCCGGCCTCGTCGGAAGGAGATTGAGATAAACATCTCCATAAAGGAGAAGTTTAAGAGGCTAAGAGCATTAATATCGCTAATTCCCAAAAAAAAACCTCTTAAACTTTTATTTATTTTTATTTAAAAAAAAAAAAAAAAAAAAATTAGACCAATCGCGGGCCACCACATGGCAGTGGGGCCCGCGAAAATCATTAGATGCACATCTAATATTGGATTCTCCAGATGTGGTTCTTCATAAAATATGTAGGCCCATTATTAAGAGGTGGATTCACACCCACCGATAAGAATGGTCTAATGGATTTGGATTTACGGGAAAAGAAAAGAAGTTTAATACCTTTAATTTTGATTAAAAAAAGAAGATAAATAAGGGTTTAGTTGATGTGCTTTTAATTTTTCTTTTAGATGGTATAATGATACACGTGATAAATAGCATTCGAATAGACTGCTTTTGCAACAACAACAACAAAATTATTATAAAGTTACTACATTAACTTTCAAATTACAAGTTACAATAGAACCTCTATAAATAAATACTCTATAAATTAATAATCACTATAAAATAATAAAATATGAAGTTAATAACCACTATAAAATAATAAAATATGTCGTTTCCAAGTTGGAACAATGTAAAAAATGATCAATTTCGATAAATTAATAAGATTATAATTTTTGAGAAAATCATATGTAAAAATATGGTCCCAATAATATCATAAATTAATAATTGTAGTTTTAAGCATATAATATATAACTATGACAGCTTAGTAAAATATGATTACTATAATTGTTTGTTTTCTTAAAATTACGTACACATTTAATTTTACGAATACCTAAATGTATCTTAAAACTTTGTTTTTCGTAAATTAAGTGTTTATTAGTGTTCAATGAACTTTATACAATTTTTTGGATTTATGAAACCCAAACAATATTTTTTCGTAAAATTTAAATTGTGTTTTGAATATTTTTAATATATACTTACGAAACTAGCACTATATATTTTTATAACATCTCAACTTTAGTAAAATATTACATTTTCTCTATAAAACTATCTCTATAAATTAATAAATATTAATTTAAACTATAAATTAATAAATTTTTGTAGTCTAACATTATTAATTTATAGAGGTTTTATGTAACAATGTGTTTAATGGTTGAGAAAACGTAATTTTCTTAAACCCGAAAACGTATTTTTTCTTAAATTAGACTCCCGAGACAATTTTGGTCAAAATCCCCAATTATAATTTTCCCGCTAAAGAAAAACCCACATCCGCCATTGTCGTCGCCGATACACTCTCCAAATGCTATCGTCGGGGCGAAATTAGGGTTTGATTTCGTATCGGAACAAGGAGAGGGGAAATGGGTATTCAAGGGCTTCTTCCATTGTTGAAATCGACAATGGTTCCGATACATATACACGACCTCGAGGGTTCTTCCGTCGCCGTCGATACTTACTCATGGCTACACAAAGGCGCTTTATCTTGTAGCAGAGACCTCTGCAAGGGTTTACCCACCACAAGGTTCTCTCTCCCTTCTTTCTCTCTTAAGCTCGCTTGATGAAATCAGATGTAGATCGATTGATTTTTTTGGGTTTTCCTCAGATTTAGGAAATGGGTTTCTTTTTCTTTAAGTGTATGGTTCTATCTCGTTTAACACACTATGAAAAAAATCAAGCTTTTTCGCTGTTATTGATTGATTTAGACATGAAGGATTTTTGGCTTTGTTCTGAATCCAGATAAGTTAGTTCATGCTTACTAACCAAAGGGTACTTGTGGGTGTTCTCGAGTAATCTCTTAAGATATATCTTGTCTTGTAACTGTTTTGGTTCTGGTTTTGCAGAAGATAATGGGTTTAGTGGTGTGTTTAATCTCTCAGGCATATTCAATACTGTATGCATAGAGTGAATCTACTACGCCATCATGGAGTGAAGCCTGTTCTGGTATTTGATGGTGGTCTGCTACCGATGAAGCTTGAACAAGAGAATAAACGCGCTAGGTATGCAAAACATACATTAACTAACTAGTTCAAGCACAATATCGTAAACCTATGTTTATTTGTTTGTTTCTTAGTTTTCAATTTGTTATTGAGAAAGTGTCACAACAAGTTGTCTTTTCTATAATAATCAAGTTCAGGTCTAGAAAAGAGAATCTTGAACGTGCACTGGAGCACGAAGCAAATGGAAATACCTCGGCTGCTTATGAGTGTTATCAGAAGGCTGTAGACATTTCACCTTTTATCGCACATGAGTTGATACAGGTAACACTATGCTAGATAACTTGTGCTCTTCAGGTCCTTCTACAGATAAAATGATTTGTGTTTTTATTTAAATGCTTTTGTTTTTCAATCTCTCGAAGGTCCTGAGAAAGGAGAATGTTGACTACGTAGTTGCTCCTTACGAGGCTGATGCACAGATGACGTTTTTGGCTATTACTAAGCAAGTTGATGCAATTATCACAGAGGATTCTGATCTCATTCCGTTTGGTTGTCCAAGAGTAAGCTTTCTGTTACACTTTCCTTCAGATCAAATGTAGTATTTCATCTTCTCTTTACTGTTAGATATAATTCCAATTCCTTATCCTCACGGTATATTATATTACAGATCATCTTTAAAATGGACAAGTTTGGTCATGGTGTTGAGTTTCAAGCCTCCAAGCTACCGAGAAACAAGGAGCTCAGCCTTTCTGGATTTACAAGCCAGATGCTTCTCGAGATGTGCATATTAAGTGGCTGTGATTATTTGCAGTCACTCCCAGGAATGGGACTCAAAAGAGCTCATACACTCATTACAAAGTTCAAAAGTTATGACAGGGTAAACCTTCTTTTCTCACTTCACAAAATTTTACAAAACTAGTTTTAGATTTTGCGCGGGTTTTTGGAAAAAAGATTCCTTGAATGATGTGTGGCCAATTTGTTTTAGGTAATAAAGCACTTAAAGTACAGCACAGTTTCAGTTCCTCCTCTTTATGAAGAGTCATTCAAGAAAGCTATGCTGACTTTCAAGCATCAACGGGTCTATGACCCAAAAACTGAAGATCTTACGCACTTGTCTGACCTTTCCGAAGAACTTGGCGATAATTCAGATTTTGTAGGCCCATATCCTTTAAGAAACAACTTTTGATTTTAGGCCTCCTTTTATCTTCACTGATTAGAGAACACATTTTCATTGATTCCTTAACGTCGTTCACATCGATGCCACAACAAATTGCTAAGGGTATAGCACTAGGTCAGCTTGATCCATTCACACAGCTGCCCTTTCAGGTACAATGTGCTGACTTCTGTATATTTCAGATCTCTATATCTTTCCCTCTTGGCGATGGTTTCTTGATTTGCTGTCTTGTTTTTGTTTGAATAGGCTGAGAGTGTAACTCCTAAATTGGCTGCTGATGATACTACTCGTCCCAAAAGTTTCAGACCTGAAAATCTGAAGAGAAAGCTTGATTTGCCAGTCCAGAAAAACCTTCTCACGAAGTATTTCTGTATCCTTCAATGTTACATCCCTTATCTTCCATTTCTCAACAGTTTATTACTTTTAGAACTTGGTTTACTCTGTTTAGTAATATTTTTCTTGGTCAAGTGTGTCCTATATATCATTACTTAACTGTTGGTGGTTGCGATGTTTTATCTAGAATACATGTTTTTCACTTAACCTTTGTAAGGCTTTGCGTCTCTTGAGGCAAAAAGAAAATTCAAGGCTCCTAGAATATCACCAATTTCTTTGACCCCAACTGATGAGTCTTCAAGCACTCCTGAGGATAATGCAACAGATGTGGATACTCCTTCAAGTCAGGCAACAAACGAATCCCCTGTTTACAGATTGGTAAGATACTAGAACCACATTTTAGTTCTCGGGAGTGGTAGAACAAGATCTAATTCTGTTTGCGTCTTTAGGATGAGGATGCTTGTGGTAGTAAAGTTGCAGAGAAAAGAGAGTCACCCGCACCCGACAATGGTACAATTGCTTTTATTTCCACATTGTTGAAATGTTATACTCTAAACTTGCTATACTCACTCATCTGTTACCTGTCACAATCTTGTAGATGTAATGGAAAGGAATCACAAGGACCTTGATCATAAGTATGTTGAGCAGAAAATGGAGAGGCCGAAGACAGATAGTTTGAAGGTTGTAGTAAGAAGCAAGTATTTCAAGCAGAAGCAGGAAGACATAAGTCTTAAACAATCGATCCCATGTCTCAATGATTGTTCTCTGATTAACCAGAGAAAGACTGTTAAAACTGTGATTAACACGATAAATGCTTCTAGAAGAGAGGATAATTTCCGTCATGAGCAAAGCTACAACGATCATGACTATGCCAAAGAAGCGAGGATCTCTCCTGCGAACGAAGAGGCTGAAGGAACAACAAACATCTTCAAGATGAACCATCAGAGTGATCAAGAAGATCATAACCCATATGTTGAGACCGTTCCTGTCTTTAGTACTCCCAAGAATGTTATGCCTCTCTCTTCCATTCCCAGTAATAGTTTCTTAGGAGCTGCGACAGGGAAAAGGAAGCTTGACTCAGATGAAAACATTCAGAAGGTAGATAGTATTGTACTACTTTCGCCGTTTATGGTGTACTAACTAAGCAATTTTATCAATGTTTCTAACTATTTCAGGAAAATTTGAACTCCAAGCACATGCGCATGGACGAAACTGATCCTGGTAATTATATGAATTCCTGCCCCATATAACCTCTGTCTGTATAGTGGTTATATATTCAAAGGGATATTTGACTAAAACGGTTTATTTGTTTGTACTATCCTGTGAAGCTGTAAATGCAGAAACACCATTAGAAACCGATGTTGTTGAGAAGTTTGGATCCAACATATCACATATAGGGAAATACTCTAATATAGCAGAGAAATCAGTGGAAAGATTTGTGTCAGCTATATCATCTTTCAGATATTCTTCTGGGTCTGGCTCTCGTGCTAGCGGTCTCCGTGCACCTCTCAAAGATATCCGCAACACTTGTCCGTCCAAAGGGTAAGCATTTTTTTATCTGTCAAAACTTTGCTATACTCAATAGTTCCTGGTGATTGATACAATAATCTCAAAGAGATTTGTTTTGTTTTCTTGTTTCTGTTGTCTTTTAAAGGTTATCTCCTAAACCAGACTTTAGCAAGTTTGGTTATGCCCCCAGTAACCGAGTAATGGTGACAAAGACAAGGAGATTGTGAGCTCAGATTTTGTAAGTTAACCATCTCTTTAGAGAAAATGTTAAAAGCTTTTCAGTGTGGAATCAACTTCTTGGTCTCATGATATTGTTGTTGTTACTTGGGTGGTGTTGTATCTGTTATAGCTTTATTACTGTGTTTACATTCTTGTTCATAGATTTTGGACACAGCAGAATGATTCATAATCATAAGTAGTAGTTGTAATCATTTTTGAGAAATTAAAGGATAAACATTTTTCTTAACTGAAAAGTTGTAGAGATCCAAAACTAGTGGTGTGCAATAAATGTGATGCTTGGTCCAAACCATAAATAGTTTCAAGAGAGTTATTGAGAAAAAGACAAAAGCGAAGTTACTTTTTATCAATGATTTTGGGATTTGTTTGTGTTTGCAACACATACACACACACACATTATAGTAAAATTGTGGCTAGAAAGGTATGCACGTGAACGCAATGAAACAAAACATATTATTTGTAATGAGAGAGTTCAATCATATTCTGACAATTTTCATCGTCCCACACTAGAAGTTTCTACTTCTTGTCACACATACATGTGGTCCACTTTTTATAACTTTTATTAGCTAAAATTTATGTTAATTATTGTTCTACATTTGATATATGATTGGATTTGAATTGGTGTTAGTTTTGTAAAACCAAAAAATATTTTGACCAATTAGTATAACTTTCTTGGTCTTTTCTTTTTTGTTAAATGACAGGCAACGCGAATTTTATGTAATTAAACAACCATAGTGGGTATTAAAAGACAAATGGTTATAAGAAAATAGAGTTGCCTAATCCAAGTTTGGGGCATGTTAGATTTGAATTTTTAACGCATGCACTGTTAAAAAAAATACTATATAATATGACAATTTTGAATGTGAAAAACAAGCTGAAAAGTTAAAAAAATATTATAATGTACATTGAATAATTTAGCAAGTAAAAAAGTTAGGTTAATGGATAAGAAACATAGCAAGATGAATGTGCCGTCGGCTTAATGTCAAAAAAGTATATATCACGAGACGCTCAAAATTCCAAAAGGATGGCTACTAACAAAATTATTTATATTAAAATTTTAATTATTAATCTTCATATATATGCCTCTACTTAATAAAGATAAGGTTTGAATAATTGATTCCCATTTTTATGAGGTTGTTTTTTCGACTATCGGGTTAATATTATACAACTGGTCATGTCGGTACCAAATATTTTATAATAAGTATATGATTTGTTTATTATAATCATCATAGAATTAGTATGATATAACTAGAATAATTAGACAGGTAGACTAAGTATTTAATGACGACATTATCAAAAGAAAAATATGTGATGTCAGGGAAACGAAAATTGATAGTTTGGAGTTTGGACTATGACTAAAATCATATTAAATGAACCTGTTAAATAATAAATGTATTTTAGATATTCGTAATTTAGTGGTAATAGGTTAATAAGAAGTTGCAAATTCGGCATTTTCGAATTTAAATATAATAAAAATACATTTTGAAATGTAGAATTAGGCATGTGTTTTGTAGATTTTATGGCCTAATTGAACATATAGTGGACTAAATTAATTTGTGTAATTATTTCATAATAAAATGGATGTTGACCAGAGTATAAAATAATTACTTAAATACTCTCTCTCTTCTTAAAAATTGATCTTTTAGATATTTTTTTTTGTTTTTTAAAGATTTATTTTCTGGTTTTTTAAATTACTTTAATTCATTGAAAATAGTGAATTGTACATTTTAAAATATGTGAAAAAATTAAATTAGATGTAGTTTTGTGAATGAGAAATTGAAAGGGTGTAGTTTTGTGAATTTCTCTATATTAATTGAATTTATTGAATTATTTTTGGTTGAAAATTTTAGAAAATTGTGAAATATAAAAAAAACTATGTACACGAATTCATGTTTCTAATATATGTCACAAATTTAGGGGTTTTTTGCAATTTTTCCAATAAAAATGAGTGATTATAAAAATGCATTTTGTCAAGTTAATTAATGTGACAATAAAAATGTCTCTTTCTCTCTCTCAATCAATAAAAATCGAACGTTGCTAAAAAAAAAAATCAATAAAAATCGAACAACTGTTTTTGCTCATATTTGTCCTCATCTCCGTTCAATCTTCATTATACATTTCATAAATATAACACTATTAAATTTTATTATATAACAAAATAAAATATTTTTGATCTTCGTTATGTAGTTTACAAAATAATTGATGAACACTGGATTTTGTAAAAAAAAACAACTGATTATATTAATCATAATTAACTTTTCTTTTTCTTTTACAATAGAGAACAATCAAAATCAAAAGAATCTAAAATAAATAAACAAAGAAATAAAATGTTCTTTTTTGACATTTTCCTTTTGACCATTTTTAATTAACTAATTAAACTAAAAAAAAACAAAAAAAAACAATTTAAGACCCGCTGATTTCTTCCACTAAAACCAAAAAAAAAAGTAAATATTGGAAGACGAAACAAAAAAATAAAAACCAAAACCGGTTTAATAAATCTCAAGACTCCAAAAACCCGGTTAACTTAAGAACCGAATTACGAACCCGGCTCAGATCTCTTCCTTTAAGAGTCCTTCCGTTACCTATACAAACGGAAAACGCCATTTGTTCGCCGTCCATTCTCCGTCTAACGATTATATGCGGCGGAATCATTTTTATTCCTCCGACGTCAACGGAATATTCCTTTTCCTCCTCCTCCGCCGTCTCCGTCGCGTACCTCCGCCGCATCATATCTCCCGGTATGTTAACCGGAAGCGAAGTCGATAAAACTGAATGTGAAGGCAACGACGGCGTCGTTTTGGTCTTTTTAGATTTGTTGTTGTTTCTCGTGACGACGGAGTTTTCACGGAGTTTGATCGGAATCGGACGATTCTCTTTCTCGATCTCACGGTGGCGAATCGGGAAGTAACCGTCGGAGAAAAGAATCTCGGATTCGTCGTATTCTTCAGACATTTTTTTTGAGAAAATTAAAAAAGAGCTTTATTTATTTGTTTTGGGTTTAATCGAAATTAAAGAGATTAGATTTTAGAGAGAGAGAAGAGTAGAAGAAGAGAAAGAGCAAATGAAGAGTTTATATAGAAGAGAAGAAACGTAGAGACTACTCAAGTTAAGTTTTTACTTTCTTTCTAATTTCTATATTATCTATTTATTTATGTTTTTTGACACTTCAATATAAAAATTAATTATTTTCCTAATTATTGTCATTTTTTAAAAAGATTATTTTTTTGTTAAATTCATTTCTAATAGAGTTTAGAAATAGAATGATATCTTATCTTATCTATTATGATGGATTTGTGTAAATGTAGATAGGTAACACTCTTATTGGATTGAATAGTTCTTCTTTATTTCATGACTATATATTATAACAATGGATAAATCTTATCCTAATAGTAATGTTGATGAGAGAGTCTATTATTACTCATATTCCTAGAGATTACTATATGATGTATTATGTTATTACCCACAACTTATATATTTGTGTACAATAATTTTTGGTTTTTTTGGTTCTATTCTTTTTTCCAACTGGTGTTTTTGGTTTTATTCATTCTCTTACTTTGATTTCAACATTTTTACTCATACGAATTCACAAAACTACACCATTTCGTCCATTCTTTACAAAACTCTACTTAATTCAATTTTTTCACATATTTACACTTTTTTGAAATTTTAAAAGTTTGACTTACCCTTTAAAAAATTACCAAAATTAAAATATTTTCATTTGGGTTCGCTAATTAGTGTTTAAGGTTTAGTATTAAGGGGGTAGGATTGTGTGGATAAGGTTTATTTGAATTTAATTTTGAGTGTTTATGTGTAATTTTGTGAAGTAATTTTGAAATGGTGTAGTTTTGTAATTCTCCATTTTAATTTAGTGTTTTTTTACTTTATACATTCTATTTTCCAGTACGGTAGGACAAAAAAAAATAGGAAGCTTAATTAATAAATTTTGAATTGCTGAAATTAATTAATTAAAGATGAATTTTCACATATCAAAAAATAAGATGAATTGACATGTTCAGAAATGTAAAATTACCACATGAACATATATAATTACAGTCCCGTTCCTCAAATATTTTTATTTATTTATATATTTTCAACATTTGATGTTGAGTTACAATATAAAAACATTTCCTAAATATCTGTGTTGAATTAATCACGGCATCGACCATACACCAAAAACATTATACCACTTTAATTTTAAATAAAAAGTTAAGAAACTACGAAAACAAGAGTAAATTTCAATACGTTTCAAATATATAGAAAATGTATGTACACATATAAATATAATTTAAGAAATTGAAGAATATTAAAAAACATTAATATATATAGATGGAAACTTGGAATTATAATTTTGAAAGTGGTTTTACTGAAAAAGGAAGCCTAGGGTGTCTGTGTGTCCTGACAAATCAGTCTCCATTTCTTGTGGGCCACGTTTGTTTCACATTATTGTATTTCATTATTATAATCTTAGTACTATTAGTATATTTTAAGTTTTTATCCAACAGAAAATAATAACTTAATTAATTTAATAATATCATAAATTTCTTGAATTCTTTGAAATGTTTTGGCACAGTGTTAGTGTGGGCAAAATATCCGAGATATCCGATCCGATCCGTTATCCGTTTTGATTCGATTCGAAAAATTCGGATATCCGTTACGTTTTAAAACAAAGCAAATATTAAAATATGGTATCCGTAAGAAACAAAACAAATAGCAAATATCAATTTTTTTTAAAACCGGATATCCGATCCGATCCGTATAATAATACATGACACATTAGTATATACTATATATATTTATATGGCGTATACATAAAATAAAAAGTATAAATATATATTAATAAAATCTAGTATTAGAAATAGATTTTAAAACTTCAAGACTCATTCTTATTATGGAGAGAATATAATAATTAATATAATAATATTGTAAGTTGAGTTAATAAGTGGGGAGAAAGTTTTTTTGATTGGTCTTCAAAATGAGCACTTAAATGTTTTTGGGATTTGTTTGCTGGTTACGGATTTGTTAGTAGTTGTGTATTATGTTCTATTTTATCATGATTTTATAGTTGTTAGATTAAAACTTATTTTAAAAACATATGTATAAATTATTTTGGTATTTTAAACATATCGGAGCGGATATTTGCGGATATCTAACAAATGACGGATATCCGAAATCTCGGATATCCTAAAATGTTCGGATCAAAACGGATTAAAAAATTAAATATCCGAGTTGGACGGAATGAATCGCGGATACTGCAAATATGCATAGTATTTGCTCCTGTCCCCACCCCTATGAGTGGTCTAGTTTATATTAATCAAGATTCGAAACGAAATGACAAAGCTTACTCGTTGTCATTATATATATATATAAATCAGTGCATTGTGAGTTTTTTATTATTCAATTTAATAAATTTATAAATCATCATTTGTATCCTTTCCACGAAAAAGTTGTGTTGTTATAACATAAACAATTTAAAAGAATCTTTCTTTAGTTTCACTTCCCGTTTTCTTTATTTATTAGCTTTGTTACTAAGTTCACATATTTTGTTCACTTTTATAAAACAATCTTATTTAGTACCAAAAGGATTTTGTAACTTTTGAAGAAATTTATGTTTGCTAGTTTAAACAAATTAATGCATAGTTATTTACAAAAGCGATTTTAATTATTTAGGAAACTCGGGCCTTGAAATTATTTTTTGAGAATTTTTGTTCGCATTTTATGATTATCATTATTGGGATAATGCTGATGGTTTAGTGCACCAAATTAATAGCTAAATACGACGTTAACAAAATAAAGAGGTGATCCCTATTGTAAATAAAACAACTAAATAAGATTACTTTATAACAATTTGTTGAACAAAAAAAAATAGATTTTTTTTTTATTACATCAAAAAACAAAAAAAAAAAAAAAAAAAAAAAAAAAGATTTGTTTGTAACAAGTAAATAAGATTCTTTGCGTGCTCAACATTGTCAACAACACGGTGTTTAGTGTTTTTTAATTTACCTTACGCTGCTACTACTTTCCAAGCCTTTAGATTCATAATTTATATGAATAAAGTACATCAAATAATTTATAATTACTCTCAATTACATTGATTAATACTATTTTCTCAATTATTACTTTCCAAGCCTTTAGATGTGATGAAATCTTAGTGATAAATGTTTTGTCGGTCATGACTACTCGAAACTTATTTTTTAAAGTTCTTGTTAAAAAAAAAAAATCTTGTTATATGATTCTTATTTTAGACAGTATTTCATGAATCGTATATAAATGTATATAAGAGTAATTAAAAAGAATAAACAGAGACATATCTAACTTAAGAAGAAGAAAAAAAAATGGGGAAGTAGCCTTGGTCTAATGTCATTCATAAGTCCACATGTGACAGGTAACACTCCACCAGGGATCGATTATCCGCGCCTACGACAAAAAAAATGTAGATGCTAAAAATAAGGAAGTCCTTGACACAAAACATCATATAACGTCCTAATTACAAAGCATCAAAAAATGGATAAAATTTTGGAAGTATTCATAAGTCAACGCATAGCCATATATTAATAAAATCGACAGTAAAGGTAAGCTAAGACTTATGGCTTCTCTTCCAATAAAACAAGAAACAAAACCATAAACAGTTAGTCAAATTATTGGAACTCTGCGTATTGATATCATACACATTAATGCAAAATTAAAATAAAAATAAATTTGAGTAAAATTAAACAGTAAGTCAAATTATTGTTACTAATTTATCATCACATGTGTATTAGCCTATCCGTCAATATATTGACCGAGGTTTATCAAATAAAATTCGACTTTGCGACATAATTTAGTTTTTATCCAAAAAATAAGAATTTAGCTACATTTTTTTTAAAAAAATTATAAGTTTATTACACTTCAATGTGTTTAAAAATCCTAAATAGTGAGAACGTTAAAAATGGTTACAACGGCGTGAAGAATAATCACAATCAACTTTCAAACTCCTCTTTGTTATTAATTTTTCGAAGACTTTTTCAACAAAATTCACATGTTTTTGGTTATATTTTTACTTTTACAACTTTTTTTTAAAAAAGGAGAAGAAAACGACAAAAAGAGAAATCAAGAAGTGTGACATAAGAGTTAGTTTTGGATTTGGGCAATCAAATAGAAGAGAAAGTGTGTTTGTGTGAAACTAGGGCATCGCAAGCCGCATCAGATGTGGGTCCCACTTTCAAGATCTATCTTGAAGTTACCAAACACGTGTTATGATTACGTCATCTCAAAACAGAAAACGAATCTCAGAGTTTATGCCTTTTTAGTTAACTTCCTTTACGTCACCTATCTTTTTTCCTACGTGGCAACATCTTTATCTTTCTTTTTTAAATATTATATTTGGAGTAAACGATATGTCCAAAATCTTTTTATCTTTTTTTTGTGATTGTGATTATCTTGAAATAAACACGCGTGTTTAGAATATTTATTCTGATGATCATTGGATAAATCATAAAAGTATCAATCGTATATACTTTAGATGTTAGCTCGACTTTCTTTTTATTTGTCTCTAATGAGTTTTAAAGCTAAATAATTATTGGAATCAAATATATACTATGCGAATATTCAAGAAATTTTGTAGGATGTGCCAAAAAAGAAATTTTTTTTTGTTAATCCAATACTTTTAATGTTTCCTTATACGTCTTTAATATGGTGAAAATGACTATAGTTAATGTCATCTATATAGTTAAAAAATCCGAGAAAGATAAATTGGCAGAATAGTTTTATTGTCGTTAAAGCTAGAACTTTAAAATCGTTGTTACCATTTTTTCTCTTGTTTAACGTTATGATTTTTCCATTTTGAGCCACCTTCTTAATAAAAATATATTGCCTCATGTAAGACTGTCACATAAATTTACATAATGAACTAAACATGCTTTTATATGTTTGTTATAGAAAACATGGGCATATGTCACAAATATAATTAAAAATATTTTTTTTAGGAGACGAGCTCTTTTTTGTGTAACCGCAAAGCTTGAAAATGAAACCAATATATTTTTATGGATTAGGATTGAATTAGTGACAATACAAACACATTTGTTTGAATAATTTATACTAATCATGAAAAAATATTATACTGAAATAAAATCTATAGAAGAAACGCATCAATTTCTTACACAAACTATTTATCAAAGCCCATTACCAAAGCCCAAGAGAAGTGTCACAACCTATGTCTTTAGGGTTTATGAAAGCAAGTTGTTTTAGTATAAATATCACTCTTATGAAATCTTTGTAATCAACCTTGAGAGTTGTTCATAGCAACTCTCCTCTTTTTATATTATAAGATCATTATAAAGTTTATGTGTTTTTGGTGACAAACACAAAACATCTTTTTCTTTAGTTTCTTCTTCTAAATAAAGCTTTAATAAGCTATTTCATTTTCATGTTTTAGTATTCTCAATAAGCTCTTTTAGAGCACAAATCCACTAGTATGGATTCTCTAACACTATTATCCCATCTTACTTTTGATTCGTAAGCTTAATGTAGTTAAGATAACTAATGTTTCCAAATCACATACGTGTCAACGTGTGCGTTGTATATCCATACGCCATAACTTACATAAATAAATATGTATAATATAGATATTGTGGAGTAAATGTTATGCTAAGACTAACTGCAAGACGAACCCGAGTTAGATTTAACAAATATATTTCTTACCTGAAGTTATGGACTTATGGTTAATATCATACGTAAGTGTCCAATCATTAAGACAAGCAACGTAATTAGTAGACAATCCTATGTGGTATGTTTTTATAATGCTTTAATTTATCTCCAGCTTCCAAAAATAATGTAATTTATTATAAGTTCATGGTATACGATTCATACATTTTTTTTAACCTTCCTCGTATTAATAAATTATTGGATTACAAATGTATATTATGTTCGTAATTGTATGGTCTTTTAGTTTGAGTTTTGACCAATTCAATGTATAATATTTATAGAAATTAGCCCATTGAGGAAAGCCTAGCCCAGTCATGGCCAATTGTATTTGAGAGTTTAAGCTTATGATATAGCCCATTGGTCATAGTTGAAGAGAGCTTAGTAGATTTCCTTTTTAATGTCTTAAAATTATCTAGGTAAACTTTCTATGGAATGGAGAGAGTAGTTTAAGTTGAGTTAAATCGGTATCCAATATTTTCATTATTTAAATTATCACTTTTAAACAAAATTATCATTATTTAAGGCTAAATGTTTAATTACGCTACCATTATTAGAAGCATTTTTTTTTTATTATTACATCAGTATGGAAAAACGAGTTAAGTTGCTTCATCGCCGACCCAACTAGGAAGTGACTCGCTCACATGCACTGATACAAGCGAATACACTCTTCCAGATCGCGTCAACTTGTCTGCTCTTGAGTTTCTGTCTCTTGGGGTGAATTTGATTCTGAAGTCGTTGAAGTATTCTAGTTTCGTCTCAAACTCTTCGATCATTGTCTTAAACGCAGGCCACTCTGTGGGATTCTGCAAGATTGCCACCAATGTCGTACTGTCTGATTCAAATGTCTGACAGGAGATGTTCCGTTCTTGAATAACTTTCATAGCCCACAGGAGAGCTTCAAACTCTGCATGTAATGGAGATAAGCTCCTTCTTTTACGCTTCGTTCCCATAAGATGGCAAGAGTCATCCCCATTTAAACAAATTCATCCTAGTCCTTCAAACACATCTGTGTTTTTCCATGATCCATCTAACTGACAAACTAATCCTGAACCGACATTCTGCGATTCTTCCAACACCGAAAAACTTATCCTTTCATTTATTTCATCCTCGACACTTTGTGCTTCCGCCCAAGCTCGTGACTCTTTTAATGCATGGTCAATTATATCGGGTGGATCTATTTCCACATCCTCAAATTTTTTTCTATTTCTCGATTTCCAGATATACCATAATATCCAAGGGTAGCATGATATATCTTGACCCCCATCTACTTGCACTCTGGAAATCAGATAGTCCATATTTGAATAAATACCTCCTTGTTGAAATTCCTGACTGATTGAGACAGGTGAGACACCCCATGTGTAAAGTGAATGAGTACATTCAAAAAACACATGATTTATCGTCTCAATATCTTCCTCGCAGCGCGGACAAACCGGATCGCATTGTATACCTCTGGAGATTAGCTTTTCCTTCACTGCCATACCTCCCGAAATAATTTACCACAAAAAGTGTTTTAATTTCTGTGGACATTGTGTATCCCACACTTTTGTTAGTAACGCATTAAAATTAGGTCCCCACTAATCCGCTGTAATACTCTTTTTTTGATTTTTTGTAACAAATTGAAACCTGATTTCACCGAGTATTTTCCTGATTGTGTGTAATGCCAGGTCCATCCATCCGACTCTGATCGTTTACTGATCGGTAATCCCTGAATCAACACCTTGTCATTTCTAGTAACTAAATTTGCTAGAACATCATTGACCCATTCTGACGTATTTGAATTAATTAAATCTTTAACTTTCAACTCTGGAAATAGCAAGCTGCCTCTTCCCTGGGCCGGTCTTGGATCCGTATCCGGAACCCATGTATCTTCCCAAACCGACATTTTACTTAATTTCCCTGGTATTCTTCTCATTCCTTTCAACAATAGATCCTTGGAAGAGTAAATACTCCTTCATCCAAAGGATGGAGAACGCGAAGTCTTAGTCATAAAAGGGTGTATCCTCGAAAAATATCTTCCCTTAAACACTCTCGCCACTAGTGAATCTGGAAACTGCGAAAGACGCTATTAGAAGTATTTAATAGCTCATTTTTTATGAATTTTAAAAGGGAAAATATTAATGAATTTTTTTTGTGTTGATGTATTTGTTAAATAAAATTTTTTCAAAAGGATAAATTTATTTATAAGACAATATTTATTTTGTAATACATTGTTTTGTCTCACACTTAGGCGGAGTAATTTATTTATATTAATATTCTTCATTTAAGTGAGTGTGTTTTTGTAGAGTACAATTCTAAAATGTGTATTTTGGCAATGATATCTTTATATAACGTTTATGTTAATTAAACCTAAGAAGTTTAATGTTTATAGAAAAGAGTAAAAAGTATAATTTTTTATATGTACTCCTATTAGTATTAGACTATTAGTTAAATGAAGAAGTTTTTAATATCAAAACGCAAAATAAAATATTTCAGCGACACTTTTAGTTAAGATGGTTTTGTGTCGTAAAAAAATTAAACTGCGTCAAAAAGTATCGAATATGGCCATATGGGGCATAGTGATTTGGTTGCATAAAATATTAAATAGATTAAACCATTATATACAAATTCTGATATGGGACAAAATAATCTTTTGATTATGAACATTTAGATAATATTGATATGTTAAATCATGTTTATGGATATACATGTAACATGTTCCCGACAAAAGCACGATAGCCTCAAATTATACCTTATCAAAAGCAATTAAATTTTCAAAATGATATATCATAGATGATGACAAGGCCCAACGATTTATTACACAAACATAATTTGGGATCAATAATGTCATGCGAATAGGTTCGGTGTTGTCTTAAGGTAGTAACTAGTAAGCAAATTTTTAGGGTTTGCTTAGTTTTTTTTTCTTCAATTTTTGATGATTATAAAGATCATAATTCATAACATGAGCTTAAATTATTTACATTCCGATATCCTTTGATCAACAACTAAAAAATTACACTTATCTAGCCGTTTTTATGATGTACTAATAATTTTACAAAAATTATAATACCCCGTATATATAATTTCGGAACTAGTTTTAGTAATCTCTGTCGTATAGCTGTCAAACTAGTAAACCATAAATTCAACAAAAAAAATCATAAAACAATGTAATTCATCAAATATTGCATAAATTCATGAAATATTGCAAAAAAAAAAAAGAAACATGGACCGTCAAGGCGTCAACGTCTTGAAAGATTTTGTTAAAACTTTTAAAGCAAGAGCACGTTCCTCACTAACTCATATATTTTGACTTTAATTTTTTGTGCAAACTCCCAACTATAAATCCCATTAAATGCAATACAACTTCATTAAACGTATAATGACATTAACAACCATTTAATCTCAACTACTCATTCCTTTATAGTAAGACCAATTGGGTCCTAGTATACACTATAAATTAGAGAAAAAAACAAAGAAAGACTATATATTTCAAAGCACTATAATTTTAGTTTTTTTGGTTAACAAAGAAAGAATAATTCAATTGTAGATTTGACTAACCTAGATTAAATCATGTGACAAAAAATCAGGTTTCGTATTTATATGTATTAAAGAAAATGTATTTATATGTATTAATTTAATTATTGCACTCTAAACTAGCATGCATGGCCACGTAAATAAATCTTATTATTACAATGCTCTTGACGTCAACGTATGTTTTTACTATTAACCAATAAAAGTTCAAAATGAATTATGTTCACTATTTTTTTTTATTACAACTACCGTTCACTATTTTTATTTCTTTTCTTTTTTGCCTTTTCTATATATGTTTCTGATTATTGGTGGGTTCACAAAAAGTCTGGATTTGTGAATCACTTCACCAGTCCATTTTTTTTTTTTTTTTTTACATCAGTTTGAAAAATAGATTAAGTTGCTTCGTTGATGATCCAATTTGGAGAAGACTCGCTTACATACACTGGTACAAGCGAATACTCCCTTCCCGATCGCGCTAACTTGTCTGCTCTTAAGTTCCTCTCTCTTGGAATGAATTTTATTCTGAAGTCGCTGAAGTATTCTAGTTTCGTCTCAAACTCCTCGATCATTGTCTTAAACGCAGGCCACTCTGTGGGATTCTGCAAGATTGCCACCAATGTCGTACTGTCTGATTCGAATGTCTAACATGAGATGTTCCGTTCTTGAATAACTTCCATAGCCCACAAGAGGGCTTCAAATTCTGTGTGTAAGGGAGACAAGCTCCTTTCTTTACGCCTCGTTCCCAAAAGATGACTAGAGTCATCCCCATTTAAACAAATCCACCCGAGTCCTTCAAATATCTCCGTGTTTTTCCATGATCCATCTACCTGACAAACTAATCCTGAAGCAACATTCTGCGATTCCTCCAACACAGAATAACTTCTCCTTTCTTCTATTTCCTCCTCAACACTTTGTGCTTCCGCCCAAGCTCGTGACTCTTTTAATGCCTTGTCAATTATATCAGGTGGATCCATTTCCAAATCCTCAAAGATCTTTCTATTTCTCGATTTCCAGATATACCATAATATCCAAGGGTAGCATGATATATCCTGAATTTGTCCCTCATCTACTTGCACTCGTGAAAACAAATAGTCCATATTTGAATAAATACCTCCTTGTGGAAACTCCTGATTGATTGAGACGGGTGAGACACCCCATGTGTAAAGCGAATGTGTACATTCAAAAAACACATGATTTATTGTCTCAATATCTTCCTCACAGCGCGGGCAAACCGGATCGCATTGTATACCTCTGGAGTTTAGCCTTTCCCTCACTGCCATACTTCCCGAAATAACTTGCCACATGAAGTGCCTTAATTTCTGTGGGCATTGTATATCCCATACTTTTGTTAGTAACGCATTAAAATTAGGTCCCCACTGATCCGCTGTAATATTCTCTTTTCTTATTTTTTGTAACAAATTGAAACCTGATTTAACCGTATATTTTCCTGATTGTGTGTAATGCCAGGTCCATCCGTCCGACTCTGACCGTTTACTGATCGATAACCCCTGGATCAATACCTTATCGTTTATAGTAACCAAATATGCTAGGGCCTCCTTGTCCCATTCTGACGTAATTGGATTAATTAAGTCCTTAACTCTCAACTCTGGAAAAAGCAAGCTCCCTCTTCCCTGGGCCGGTCTTGGATCCGTATCCGGAACCCATGTATCTTCCCAAACCGACATTTTACTTAATTTCCCTGGCATTCTCCTCATTCCTTTCAACAATAGATCCTTTGAGGAGTATATGCTCCTCCATCCAAAAGATGGAGAGCGCGGAGTCTTAGCCATAAAAGGGTGTACCCTCGAGAAATATCTTCCCTTAAACACTCTCGCCACCAGTGAATCCGGAAACTGTGAGAGACGCCATAATTGTTTTGCTAATAAAGCCTTATTAAAATCTTGTAACGATCGAAAGCCCATACCACCTTCATGTTTGGGCTCACACATTTTTTCCCATGCTACCCAATGGATACCGCAGTTTCTTCCATTGGAGCTCCACCAGAATTTAGAAATCGCACTGGTTAACTTTTTCGATAACGTCTGGGGTAATTCGAAGCATGACATAACATACAAAGGTAGAGCTAAGGCCACTGACTTAATCAGTGTTTCCTTCCCTCCTCTAGTAAGTAGCTTGGCTGTCCAGCCATTTATTCTTTCATTTAACCGTTCCTTAACGTAACTGAATATTTTACTTTTTGCTCCACCTAAGCTCTCCGGAATTCCCAAATAGGCCTCCATACCTCCCATTTTTTGGATGCCTAGAATATTTTTCATATCCGTTCTAGTCCCGTCGTCTACATTGTGGCCAAACATCACCGAGGATTTTGAGAAATTTATCTCCTGTCCCGATGCTCTCCCATATATCTCTAATATTTGTAATACCTTTCGACATTCTCTTTCCTCCGCTTTACAAAAAAAGAGACTATCGTCTGCGAATAGTAAATGGGACACCGCTGGGCTATTCTTTGCCACCTTAATACCCGATATGTGTGAATCTCTCTCTGCTTTCTTGATGAGAGAGACTAGCACCTCTGTGCACAAGATAAACAGATAAGGAGACATTGGGTCCCCTTGTCTCAGACCGCGTTCTGGTATAATCATCCCTCTGGGTTGACCATTAATCAAAACTTGATATGAGACCGAACTCACACACCACATAATCCATTTAACCCATGTAACACTAAAACCTAGTTTCAGTAGTACCGCTTCCAAAAAAGTCCATTCCACTCTATCATAGGCTTTACTCATATCTGTTTTTATTGCCATTCGATCAACTCTACATTTCTTATTGGTGCGCATCCCATGAACCATCTCCTGCGCTAATAAGATATTATCCGTTATTAGTCTCCCCGATACAAAGGCCGATTGGGTCTCTGACACCATTTTGGGCAAAAATCTTCTTAGTCTCAGGCATAAAACTTTTGAAATCACCTTATAGGCCACATTACATAGACTGATTGGTCTAAGATCTATCATCCTTTTAGGTTTAACAACTTTCGGTACCAAGCAAATATTTGTCTCGTTAAGTCTCCGGTCAAACGAACCAGAGCTCATAAATTCCTTTACCAATAGAACAAGATCATGTTTAATAACATGCCAAAATCGTTGGTAAAATAGAGTCGTCATTCCATCCGGTCCTGGAGCTTTCTCCGGGTGCATCGAGTATAAGGCCTTCCTCACTTCTCCCTCGGATATATCCTTTGTGAGTAATACATTGACGTAGTCCGGAACTACCACTCTTAGTTCACTCAATGCTTCGTCCATGCTTCATGTGTCCACGTGTTTAAACAGTTTTTGAAAGTAATTTGTTGCTATACTCTCCATTCCCAATTTCGAATCCTCCAATTGCCCGTTTTGGTCAAGTAACCCTGTTAGCTTATTCCTCGCCCGCCTGTTCTTTGTTGTAGAATGGAAGAATTTAGTATTCTTATCTCCTTCCTTTAGCCATAAGTTTCTACTTTTTTGTTTCCAATATAACTCTTCCTCTATATATGCTTCTTTCAGCTTTCGTACCAATGAGTTCACCTCCTCTTGTGGTATATGATCATCACTTTGTGCCTCTTCCAGAGCCACACGGAGACTCTCTATTGTCACAAGGCTAGAAGGAACATTATCTTTACGCCATCTTGCAACCGTGTGTCTGCATTGAGATATACAATCCACTATACCTGTTGTGGTTGTTCCAGTCCATTTACTTTCTACACAAAAATACATCTAAACACTCAAAATTACTCTTTGTTGATATTTTTACTTTTCCAAAATTATTTTCGTCTACTTACATGTACAAGTCGATTTCTTTTTGTTTGCTCATATCAAGACAATGTAGCAGAAATAGAAAACTGAACAAAGCTGAATTCAAATGCATCATATGATCAAAATGTAGAACCTCCTCATATTTGCATTTTATACGTTGAATATGTAAATACGTATTTGATTAATGATTGAAAATGTTTGAGCAATTCAACAATTCTAGCTACATGTATACAAGAAAAATAAAAAATAATTTGTACTTATAGTATACATATATTTACATGTTGAAGAGTCCGCGTGAAATTAATGCTCCAAACCTAACTCTTCTCACTTACTTTCCACTTATTCCATTTTTAATAATCGAATCTTTGAAATGAAATATTATTTTGTTCACCAATAAACTTCCATTATGCAATCATGCATTATTACATTTTTTTTGGGGGGGGGTTTAAATGTTAAGATTACACCAATATAAATTTACTACACTAAGTTATTTGTGAGACGACAAATCCATTTACTACGAAAATAAATTTCACACACTAATTTATTCTTTCTTTAACCCCATTAGATGTCTTTAACTTATATATTTATCAAAGTTAATGCACAAATTAATACTACAACTATTAATTTGGACCCACTTATCTTAAAATAAGGCATGTCACAAGATTAACATCTAAATATTACGCTACTAACGTTTCTCCGACTCCCTATATAGACTCAAAAACCTCTTTGGATTCTACACAATTCACAACCATCACCACTCCTACACTTCCCACATTTTTTTAAAAATACACTTATTTCAACAAAACATTGTGCTATACCATTACATAAAAATCAGTTAGATGGAGAGTTACTTGAGGAAGTGTTGTTTGGTTTCTATGTTGGTTTTGCTTTTAGGTTTAGGGCTTAAGATAAAAGCAGAGCCACAAGTTCCCTGTTACTTCATCTTTGGTGATTCTCTAGTTGATAATGGAAACAACAATGGTCTTCCTTCTTTCGCAAGAGCCGATTATTACCCTTATGGTATCGATTTAGGCGGTCCAACAGGCCGGTTTTCCAACGGAAAAACCACCGTAGACGAAGTCGGTAAGCCCTTAACTAATTACACCCTTCTTTACGAAACAAATAATTTCTTGAAATGTTGTAATATACATTATAACATCTACTCCCTCCGTTTTTAATGTAGGATTTTCTAGAAAAAAATCACAAATTAAGAAGCTGTTTAAAATGACTTTTATAACCTCATTTATTGTTGCTATTATGATTGATAAAATACAAACATATAAACCATAAATGTATAGTAAGGACATAATAGGAAAATATGTGTCAATTATGCTAGAAAATCCTACATTTCAAAACAAATTTTTTTTCTAGAGAATCCTATATTAAAAAACGGAGGGAGTATAAATTAATATTCGATAAAGTATTAATACCTCTATAAAATAATAAAAAAAATTTGATCCTAAATCTAACATGACATTTTCTTGTGAAATAATGAAGCTGAGCTACTTGGATTTGATAACTACATACCTGCCTATACTGATGCTAGTGGTGAGCAAATACTTCAAGGAGTAAACTATGCTTCTGCAGCTGCTGGAATAAGAGAAGAAACTGGTCAACAATTGGTAATAATAATAACATAAAACTTTTGATAGTGGTTAAGAAAATTATTAACTTATTTTTGGATTTTGGGTAATGAAGGGACAAAGGATAACATTTAGTGGGCAAGTACAGAACTATAAGAACACAGTGTCACAAGTTGTTGAACTTCTTGGAGATGAGAATAGTGCAGCAGATTATCTCAAGAAATGTATTTACTCTGTTGGTTTAGGAAGTAATGACTATCTTAATAACTACTTCATGCCTCAATACTATTCAAGTAGCAGACAGTACACTCCTGAATCATATGCTGATGATCTTATTAACCGTTACAAGGACCAGCTCAATGTAAGTAATTTAATATGCATTAAGTTCTCTGTTTTTTTTTAATGTGTACTAGATTAAATATTTATAACGTGGGTGACCCATTTTGATGAATATGATATTTAGAAGTAACTTGGGAGTTTAAAAACCAAACATGATTAGGTTAAGATCAATATAAAGTCTTAAGCTTTAACCCTTTTAAAATATACCCATTTGGTAAAACTCGAATTTTCGCGGATTACTTAGCATTTTAGGTATATGAATCTCATTTTGGTTATTATGAAGTTTTAATATTGTAGCTCTTTAAGGTAGACCCATTTAGTTAAATTCTAATTTAAAACCTTACTTGTTTCACAATCTTTCTTTGCGTGTTTATGAAGGCACTATACAACTACGGAGCTAGAAAGTTTGCATTGGTAGGAATAGGAGCCATCGGTTGTAGCCCAAACGCGCTGGCACAGGGAAGTACGGATGGAACAACTTGCGTGGAAAGGTTCAACTCGGCTAACCGAATCTTCAACAACAAGCTTAGATCTATGGTCCAACAGCTCAACAATGAGCACTCTGATGCTAAGTTCACATACATTAATGCTTATGGTGTCTTCCAAGACATAATCTCCAATCCCTCTTCTTATGGTACACAATACTCTTTATAAATCTTGGCTATCACACACCTAAACCTAGAACCGGTCCTAAAATTTTAGGACCAGAAAGATTTTAAATCTTTAAAATTTGGAGGCTTTTTTATAAAAATATAAATCCGAGGGCCTTATGTGGACCATTAGGCCCAACTTTCAAATGGTTGGGCCTAAGATCAACCTTATCGAAAAATCGATGTTTTCTTGTAGTTTATATGAACAATTTTTCTTGATATTTATATGTTTGTCTATATATGGATGAATGTTTTTAGGGTTTAGGGTAACGAATGCTGCGTGTTGCGGAGTTGGAAGGAACGGAGGGCAGCTAACATGTTTACCAGGACAAGGACCGTGTCCAAACCGCGATGAGTATGTGTTTTGGGATGCATTTCATCCAACGGATGCCGCGAACACAATCATTGCAAAGAGATCTTACAATGCACAAACATCTTCTGATGTTTATCCTATTGATATCTCATCCTTGGCAAAGCTTTGAAAAATATATGAGATGATAGGAGAGTATTCATAAGCAAATGTTGTTATTTTTAAAAAAATTATAAATTGAGTTAAAAAGATTTCTGAATTTTTGTGTATCCAAATTGTTCTACTTCCATAGTGTTTTTTTTTCTTGTTGTTGATGATAATATTGTATTCTCATCGAGAAATTCATTTACTTGCATGTCTTATTATATATTTGTTTTTATTGATAATTTATTATATTCGTTTGTTTTATGTTCTAATAAATTAAACGGACAAGTACAAAACTATAAATTAAAGGGACAATTACAAAACTACACCATTTAAATTGCATTTTACGAAAGTACACTATTTTTTAGTCAATTTTCAAAACTATGTCTAAATACTCAAAATTATATCCAAATAATTAAACCAGACCCAAACAATTCTACCACTTTAATACTATACCCTAAACCCTAACTAGCGAACCCACACGAAAATATTTAATTTTGGTAATTTTTAAAGGGTAAATTAACCTTTTAAAATTTGGAAATGATGTAAATATGTAAAAATATTAAATTAGATGTGATTTTATGAAGGAATGGTTGAAAAAATGTAGTTTTGTGAATTCATCTAAATTAAACTAACCACTGGAGGATTTATTGTCTAAAGGTCAATTCCAAAAAAATACCACTTAGTAAATCTCTAGGCTAAAAAATATTATCACAGGTTTTTAGGCCTAAAATATCACAAAAAGTTTTTGGCCATTTTTTTTCTTAAATAGCTTTAAAATTTCAATTAAATTCTGAAGCCTCTACTTGAAAACTTGACACTAAATATACCCAAACGAAAAATTTTTATTAAATTTCAATAGGTTAACTTGATTTTGTGGTTGTAGTAGTTTTGGCCAATTTTTTTATGAACGATGTTTTGGGCATATAAACTTGTAATATTAATTTTTGCCTTTATGATATTTTAATAATTGCTCATATTTAAATTATATCATTTGCACGGCAATAAGCCAATAACAATCACCATAACTTATTCGTATCCATAACATATTTAAGTTATGCAGTATCCAATAATTTCATAACAGTTTTTCAACGTATATTGTCCAAAACATAAACTAAAATACATATTTAAAAACTGTTAGGCAAACTCTGCCTTCTTTTTTTTTATTATTTATCTTTTTGATAGCATTTTTTCTAAAGCATTGTTTTTGTTTTTTTTTATAAAAAACAATATTGTGTTACGTACTTACGTTGTCTCAATATTGTGTTACGTACTTACGTTGAATCGGATCCTAATATACGTTTTTTTTTTGTCAACGATCCTAATATACGTTTAGTAACTAAGATTTCTCCGACAAGAGACTAAAATTCACCTTAAAACATGTAATAATAATTTTTTTAAAGTAATGCATAATTTAATATAATCAACATCCTAAGCTAATAATAAACATAAACTAGTTATGCTTATGCACATGGAAGTAGCACCGGCCTTGGAAAAATTATGATACAAAGTCACAATGTATCCACTTTTCCATTTATTGCCCAAACCTAATTCTTCACCTGTTTTCTTTTCACCAATTTTTCTTCCTTTTTTAAATAAATTTTTATATATTTTATCTATATATACATATACACACACACACAAGTAACACACCAATTATACACAGCTATTCTACGCGGAAAGAAACTCTACCATTGGTCAACGCTCTTAGAAACACAAGTGGCTTTGTCAAATCTATGAGTTGGTCTCCTCTCAAAAATTAAATTGCAAATTATCTTGCCATAAACAAAAGAAAATATCTTAATTCTTATAAAATGGTTGCAAATTTAAGGAATTGGTAACTACAAGTTAGATAATTATTTTATTGGTGACTAAACCTACTCTCTAGTATGTTTAATGTTGATAATTACGGTAAAAAATCACTAAAATAGTATCTCATTTTATTATTTTTTTAAAAATATTCGTAGCTCCTCATAAGTTTCTTAATATAATGATGGTCTTTAATTTCTAATTAATATCAAATTATCAATCCGTTTGTCGGCACATATAAATCAGCTAAAATGTTATTTGATAAATCTTGATTTCGAGTAATAAATGAGAAAAGAAGACAATAAATTAGATTTTGTTTTCATTGGGCCCACCAATCTTAAAGCCAATAGCCCTACAAAATTAAATCAACGAAAATCACAATGTTTATGTCACACATAATCTCTATATATACACACACAACTTCTTTGGAATCCTTCACATTTACTCACATCACTACACTTTCCATTACAAATCTCTTTTTCTAATAACATAAATTATATATATTTTGGGTTTGAAAATGGAGAGTTACTTAAAGAAATGGTGTGTAGTGTTTGTGTTGTTATTGGGTTTAGGGTTAATTAGTGAAGTAAAAGCACAACAAGTTCCATGTTACTTCATTTTTGGTGACTCTTTAGTTGATAATGGGAACAACAATGGTCTTGTTTCTTTTGCAAGAGCCAATTACTTCCCTTACGGCATCGATTTTGGCGGTCCCACCGGCCGTTTCACCAACGGAAAAACCACCGTTGACGAAACCGGTATGCATGTTTTTTTAACAACCTTTTCTTCAATATTATATCATACTAAATAAGTAGCTAAAATGTTAATAGTCTTAATCTAACATGGTTTTGAACTTCCTTTGTGATGTCGTGAAGCTGAACTACTTGGATTCAATGGCTACATTCCTTCTTATTCCGTTGCGAGTGGTCGGCAAATACTCTCCGGAGTTAACTACGCATCAGCGGCCGCGGGAATCCGAGAAGAAACCGGCCGACAATTGGTAAAACCAAACCTTTCCAAAAACACTTTTTCTCTCAACAATCTTATAAAAAAAAACTTCCTAACATATCTTTTTGTTTTCTCTCTTTGGAAATTGAAGGGCCAAAGGATAAGTTTTAGCGGACAAGTAAGGAACTACCAAAACACGGTGCAGCAAGTGGTGAGTCTACTAGGCGGCCAGACACAAGCAGCGGATTACCTCAAGAAATGCATTTACTCTGTTGGTTTAGGAAGCAATGACTATCTCAACAACTACTTCATGCCTACTTTCTACTCTTCTAGTAGACAGTTCACACCCGAACAATTCGCCGACGATCTCATCAGTCGATATAGTACTCAGCTCAATGTAAAGTCTATCTATCTCTTTCTTTTTTTGTGTCTTTAGATCCTTAACTAACACAAAGTCACAAGCTATATAGCTCGCTAGAAGTCAACCCATTTGGTTATAGACAAGTTTTAGGATTGGGTTTTGTAGGAAACTATACAAAGTTTCCATCTTTAGCTTTCCTAAAATATCCCATTATTTGACTTTTTGTGCAGAAAGTTACAAAATAAGCAACTTATAGTATAAAGTTTCTAAGTTTAGCTTTCCTAGTGTGGCTTATCTCATGAAAATTTGACTTTTTTGAGCAGCGTAATACAAAACTAGCAATTTACTAGGCATCGGCAATCGGGTACCCAACCGGGTTTCGGATCCACCCAATCGGGTTTCGGGTTTTTCGGTATAAGAAAACATGATCCCAATCGGTATATTTCAAAAAAATCGGTTCGTTTCGGTTCGGAGCTATTTGGGTTCGGGTCGGTTTTGTACTTCAATCAAAGATCCGATTAATACCGAATTACTCTTCGGTTATCAACGGTTTCGGTTAATTTTGTAACCGAAGTACTAAAAGAACCGAATAAGTACAAGAAATAATCGAACAAATGAAAAAATTTCGGATATTTTTACCCAAAACCCGAAAAATTACCCATTTACCCGAAAAATTACCCCAATACCCGAAAATTTTACAACATTATTAATTTTTTAAAATATATAATCTAAAAATTCAAGTGTTTGAGTATAAATAAATTTAATTTTAAGTTTTTACAAATAAATGCATTTAAGTTTAGGTAACAAATCTTAAAATTTTGGATATAAATGTATTTATAGTTTGATATTAGATATAATCATATATAGTATATGTAAAAATATATGTAAAAATATATGTAATAACGGGTACCCGTTTGGATATCGGGTTCGGTTCGGGTTTACCCGATACCACGGATCCATGACTTTATGATCCAATAAGTAATATTGTATTACCCGTACCCGACCCGAACCGATTTTTTCGGGTCGGTTTCGGTTCGGATTTTCGGGTATTTTGCCCAGCCCTACAATTTACTATAGTCTAAAGCTTTTAGCTTTAGCTCTCTTCGTGTGATCCATCTTGTATAGTCTTTTTGACTTGCAATGTTTCACAATAGTTTCTTTTTTTGTGGGTTTGTGTAGGCATTATACAACTATGGTGCTAGAAAGTTTGCATTGATCGGTGTCGGTGCGATAGGTTGTAGTCCAAACGCGCTTGCCCGTAGCCGCGACAGCAGAACTTGCGATGAAAGAATCAACTCGGCGAACCAAATCTTCAACAACAAGCTAAGATCTCTAGTTGATCAGCTTAACAACAATCACCCTGATGCAAAGTTCACTTACATCAATGCCTATGGCATTTTCCAGGACATGATCAAGAACCCATCCACATTTGGTATGTACATTGTACAAAACACACACACACACAAGTGGTTTTTCATTTTCGATATTCAAAAGAATCCGAACTTAATTTTGTCGGATATGTCTTTTTGTTTTCAGGGTTTAGTGTGACTAATGCGGGATGTTGCGGTATCGGGAGGAATGCTGGTCAGATCACATGTTTACCGGGACAAAGACCATGTAGAAACCGAAACGGATATGTGTTCTGGGACGCCTTTCACCCTACAGAAGCCGCAAACGTGGTTATCGCAAGGAGATCGTACACCGCACAATCGCCTTCGGATGCTTACCCTATCGATATCTCAAGGTTGGCAAGGCTTTGAAAGAACACGAGTAAAAACATATATAAGAAATTAAAAATGTTCCACAAACCAAATGTGTGATTTCCCTATGTACCGAAAATCCAGTGTAACGTTATCCATTATATAACTCGTATTTCTACATATATCACGGTTTCATCGTACATTGTTTCACGGGAATTGTTGGTTATTACGGTTCATTTCAACGGTAACGATATCGAGTGCGAAACACTTACCATGTTGCTTCCAGTAATCAGCCATCGGATTGATCCACTCCGGTTCAGCGATCTCCGCTCTCTTGTGCTTTAATTCATCAGTCGAAATGCCGTATTTGTCGTCTCTAGCTTTGACCAACTCCGGCCTTAGTACCCCTTGCCTCACGCCTTGCGGTGACATCATCAGTTCTGGTGCACCCATTGGTAGCTTATCCCCTTACACAAACACACACATCACATCAAAACCAATGATTGTCCGAGCCGAACTCACCACTTTTAAATTTCATGGTAATAACTAATCATATACACGAACCAATAAAAGCGGTTTATAACAAACTAATCTGGTTTAGAACCAATATTTGAATAAGAGACATATATATACCTCGGTCTATTTGCCAAGTGCACCAAAACTTCCCATACGTTTTGGCTATGTTCTTGAGCTCCGGAGTAGCCACAACCTCAGGCAATCTCGGATAAGCCCACGAACCGGACTTAACCTCGTAAGCATGAGAGTGCCAAAGCTTTTGCTCATCTTGAGTAAGATTCTCAAATAACCGGTCCGATATTATATATTCAATTCCTATATAACAAAACAAAATTTACTACAACTTTCCAAAATCGGACAACTCTTTGGTACGAAAGGAAAGTACCTATGAGAGGTGCATCGGAACGGTCAGAGGCGTAAACCGCGCATTGGAGGAACTCGTCGTTGACGCGGTGAACGTAGTGGTGAGTCTCTATTTGCCGAGACATGTCACTGCCGTAGATAGCGAAAGTCGAGACATGACTGTTCATTTGCTTCACAGGTGTTAGTCGCTGCATGATCGTCGTGCCTGCATCGATCAAACGCGTTGAAACCGTCACCGGATCTCCGGGAGGCACATGATCTTCGCCGCCGCTTGAAGCCATCCTTGTATATTGCTATTTTTTCCTTACAAAGTTGTGTTTTTCTTTTGTTGTTGATTTTTATTGATTTATTGTCATACATGTCATGCATGCACATTTTGACAGAAAACGTGTCATGTCACAGCCATTACATCGAACATGTGTTCAAAACCGGTTTACATCTCTAATGCAACAAAATCAACTACAAAACCAAACCGGACCAAAACCAAACCGACATGTACAAGAAAGAAAGATTTCGCTGTGCAAAGTAACAAGAAACTCATCTAAAACCACTCAATAGTTTAACAAAGAATACTTAACACGCAATACAATCTTACCCTTTTCAACGCCTAGCTTTGCTCCTGTGACAGGCCAATGTCCAGGCAAATCCTGTGGTCCTTTCAACATCTCCGACGAATCAACGATCTTAGCCAGCTTCCCTGCCTGCCCTGACACGTCCTCTCTCTTCTCCTCGGCTAAACTCGAAGTAGAAGGACCTCCTGGTTCTAGCCTTGGCGTGGATGCAACCGGTGTGTGGTCCCATACAGATCGTCTTATCGTGCAGCCGGGTACTTTAGAGAAGAGTAGCTTCAGGTGCAAAACGCTCTTTGATCCGAAATCCCAAACACCAAGCTGAGCTCCCGTGACAATGTGGACGCCCGAGAGATCGCCTATGTGTGTCTCCGTGTGTTCGATAGGCGAGGTGCTTACGTGAGAGAAGTTCTTCCATTTGATTGGCTCGAACCAGCGGCTGTCTTGCTCTTCTGGTCCTTGCCATTTCGGTGCACCTATAGGCACGTGAGAGTCCCAATGTGGCTGCAAGATCTTGGGGAGAGAGACCAAGTGTTGTAAGTGGATAGCGAGACGGTTCTGTTTGCTTCCTTCTAGGCTTAACCTGAGACCTGTGACCGGTTTACGCCCAACTGTTACCTGAAAAAATACATACAAAAGGCAAAAGTATTATGTAAACAGAACTATGACCAAAACCGAAAGAATCAAACTTTTTATGTGTTACCTGATCCGCGCTGATGAATAGCTTGGGACCCATTAAGCTGAACTGAAGGGTTTGACACACAGGTTCTTTACGTTGGAGGCTACTCTGTTCGGGAGCCCAAGCTCGAGCTATTTGAAAATCCAAGAAGTATTGTAAATCTTCGATAGGAGGCTTATCTGGCGAAAAAACGTTCAAATAGATAATTATCTTTATGAGTGAATGTAAAGAAAATTTGTTTTTTTGTTTGTTTAGAATATGAACTCACACTCTAAGTAAAGCTCGATAGCACGAGTCAAATGCCGTAAACCAGGGACACCATCGAGCAGAGAAACAATAGGAGTATAAGTCATATTGATAATGTCTGGAGCAGCGGGTACTGTCTCAGCCCAACGAGCATGGTTTTGCTCGAAATCGTCTCCTCCTCTTCTCCTAAATATAACTGTAATATCCTACAGGGAGATAGCCTTTTTCAGCTTAACATCTTCATGTAAACCATAATTCAAAAAAGAGTAATCTGGCCATGGCCAGTGATGTTTTTTTACTAACCTTGTCTTTGTATTTTAATGGACCAGTAATAGATTGACTCTCTTCTCCTTGATACCTATGCGCCATCATGTCTTTCACATAGTTCTCGATTTCAGATACAGGCAAAGGCGAAGACTGATGCTGTCTGATGTAAACCACATCTCTTCCACCAATCGTCACCGAAGTTACAATATGCGTGCCGTAATTTTCGATAAAGCTGTAACAAAAAAGAGTAAACATGTGGAACAAAACACATAAGAATCATGCTAAAATGTCATCAAGAATCACATACAAGTGTCTAGAAACCGAAGGGCGGAGAAAAGTTAGTCAGATCATCTTTTAATCGATTACAATACTCAACAGAAAACATCACATACACACACACACACCAAAACAACAACTAGACCATAAATATCATCACGAATCACATTACACATACTCAGCAAAAAACATCACACACATACCAATATGAACCTTTCTATACAACGTAGAGCCATAAGGAAACACATAAGTACTAAAGAGAGGAATGTAATGTAAGTACCTAGCTAAAGAAGCAGGATCCCATGAGGAAGGAACAGCGCGTCTGATCTCGTTGCGCAAAACCAATGTAGTCTTAGCCAACTTGACGTCATAGAGTGGTATAAAGTAACCAACAAGTGCAAGAGACTTAGTAGAAGCTGCATCTACTTGCCAAGAGCCAGTGAAGTTAAACATAGCGTTAAAGCAACCAAGTGGTATGTTCCCTTTCACACCTGTTTTCATATTGAACTGCCCTGCCATCTACCAACAACAACAAACAACACAGACACAAACACAAAACAAGACCAAACACTTCAAAAAAACTTAACCTTGTCCTGACACAGACCAAACACAAAACAAAATCATAAAGCTTCCAAATTTAGAAAGAGGGTTTGAATATAAGAAGAAGGGTAATAACCTCATGGAAGGTAGAGACAGAGATTCTGTGGATTGTAGATTCGCCTGAAGAACAATCGATATCAGAAGAGACATTAGGTAGAAGAAGATCATGGGAGAGTTCAAGATCTCTGTTATGGTCTTCGTCGATGAGAACGAGCCTAGAACCAGGAGCTCCTTTGCAATAGAGAAGACGAACATCTGATGTTACATCGAAACCACGACCTAAAGCTTGGATCGCATTGCGTAGCGTTGTGGTCAAAGCTTCTGTGCTAAAGCTTCCTCCTTTACGATGATTCTCCATTGAATTTAAACCCCCCCCCTAATAAAAGACTAATTCTTTGAGTAAGGGTTTCTTGAGTTTCGTTTCTGAGGAAGAAGAAGAAGAAGAAGAAGAAGAAGACGGAGGAGTTTGATTTAGAATCTCACCAACACCATTGTTGTGGCTTTGACTATCCAATAATCGTAGAAACCGCGTTTTGAGATTTTTGTTTGTTTTTTTGTTTGGGTGTTGCTTGTGATTAATAAATCAAGAAGATTCTTTAGGTTGACTAGTCTTGGTTTTTCTTTCTTTGTTACTAATTAGATCCTTTCTTCATTTACAGACAGACAAATTCGTTGACTTTCTGTTTTCAAGATTCACTTTTTGTTTATGTTCTTGTTTTTTTTTCTTCTTGAAATTGTATGCTACTTCAAAATTCTGGTAGTATATAAGACAATTTTAGTAGTGAAAAAAGCTTTGTTAAAACTTCAAAGAAATTTTCTTTATAATTGTTTTTTTGTATATTTTGTTTTAACCCATTTTTAAAAACTATTTTTGGTTTTTGCTAATATTCCTTTTTTGGGTCAAAATATTCCTAAACCACTTTGTTTACCCAACTTTTAGAATTTTGACCATCATATGTGGTGTGTTCTACACATATGGTACTTTGCCTTTTATATTTGATATTTACTATCCTGGTATAACATGGAACAAACCTATTAATCATCAAAACATCTCTAGATGATGATATTATTGGAATAAACTTTTACATGTATGAACCATATAGTATCCAGATCCTTATACCCCTATACTCTTCACAAGTAATCACAAGTGTGTTTACTCACATAAGAGCATGTCAATATATATATAAAGTAAATAGCAAGAGGTGACTATTATATTTGCATGTGTGTAATCCATCCTTTCAAGTGCTGTTTACTCTCTAAATGTCTGGAGATGGAGCCAAGATCTCTAGAGGCACACCTGCTATAGGCTCCAACACTTGAGCTTCTGGTACCTCTCTTAACAATAGTTCCTACAAATCCACAAATTAAACATTCAAAACATTATCACTATCAACATGGAGCAAAGCTTTGCTTTTTTTTCTTTACAAAAATTGAACCTTAAATGATTCCATGGTTCCTTCTTTCTTTACAATACTAGCTAGCACTCCCTTTGCATCAAGATCACCGTTTTGCATCGGCACAACAAACCTACAAGTCCATGATGTTACATGACATAATACTATAGAGAAAGAGATAAATGACTTATTTGTTTACTTGGCTTTCAGGAGTTTTGCAAGCCGGACAGCGTCTTCTTGGCCAGAGACTAGAGTAAACTGGGGGAGAAGTTGTTTGATGACCGGTGTAATTACAATGTCGGCTTTTTCATTCTCCAGAGACTCCATGTTGTATACACAGTGCGGTTCGTAGTAGAGAGATATATGCTCTTCAGGGGATACAAGAAGATACCTGAGAACACAAAACCCAAGCAGAAAAATTAATAACCATAAGTCCATAACTAGGTGACTGTTAGAATGTTGTCGCAGAAACTATTCATAGTGAAGTTAGAAGCTTGATGAGAGTTTGGTTTTACCCGTTTTCAGGGCGTTGCCATGGTGGACCGAGTATAGGTCCTGCCGTGGCTTTAACTCGAACTTTAGAACCGTTTCTTGTGTTCAGCTCATAGCTCTCTCCGGGTTCAAGATAAGTGACCTACGGTAACATTTTAGGAACCATAACATCTCATTTTTAAAATTCTGTTGAAGATTAGTCTACAAATCTGGTTAAGCATTGGATATAGATGAACAAGACGATACAAGTTCACTTACATTTGTAAAAAGAGGATCCAGCAAAGACTTTGCATTTGGAGTTGCGATAACTTTTATGCCTGGAGATTTCTGGGAAAGTGGTCTAAGGGTATTCAAATGACAATGATCATCAAGGCTTTGAGTTATGAGAAGGCAATCAACTTCAGGGATATCATCAAGCTGCACCGAATAATAAAATCTTAGAAGCTTACCAATCACAACGAGCAAGAAAGACAATGGTGAAACTGCGATATAAAACAGTTATGAGCAGGCAAAATATACTCGGAGAGGTGATGATAACACATGCTTCTTCACAAAAGACTAGTGTGAAAACAAAGCAAGTGTTACCTGGAAGCCCTTCAAGAATCTCTTGGAAGCATCATAGAGCCATGGGATTCCAAAATCCAAATTACCGACGAGGATAGGGTCAACAAGGATATTCAATCCACCTGTTTCCCATAGCCAGCTATTTCCCTAAACCCCACAAAACAAAGTCATCTTCAACATTTGCTTAAGGAAGTTAAAATGTTCATAGCCCTCAAAAACAAAACCAATATGAAGAAATCTAAATCACCTCCAAGTATGTGAGCTTAAACGTATCCGTGCCCCTAACCACGGCAGCTCTGTCCTCTGACAAAACAGAAGATACTACTGGGAGAGACCGTGAAACATACGGCAATAGCCTAAAGCTGATGGGTGAGAATAGAGGATGTTTTGATGCAGTTCTGAGTCTTGTCTTGGTGTTGATACTTGTAGAACGAGCATTGTTGTGAAGTGGCACCATGACTGCTTTGCCACATGACACAACAAGAGCCATTGGTTTTGTGTGTTGCCACCTGATAATCTTGTGAAGCAAAAAAGAAGCTTCTTCAATGAGTAAATTGAAAAGAGATTCATTTGTTTATAGTAAGCTCATGATGAAAACAGTATCAAAAATCACACTTTTGATGAATCTATGAAGCTAAGTTACACAGTTTCATAGAAAGTCTTCAACTTTAAGCCAAGTTTAGATTTTTTTGTGTGTGTTCTTCTTTGTAAAATTGAGTTCTTCTATGACAATTACAATGAAGCTGGTTTGGGTTTGTAGTAATAGAACTTACCAAAATGGTCTCTAACCTATATAGCTTTAAGACTTGAACCAGTTTGTGTTTCTTCTAAGTAGACCTATTTATTGTCTCTTTTGGCCACAACATTATTCTTGTAATTACTCTTTTGATTAGCTTCAAGCATGATACTTTCAGAAAACCCTAATGAACAACTAAACCTATATTTACCAAACCACACTACTAACCATCGAACCCACAACAAAGCTAAATAGCTTATAAAACCTTTCAATTCAGTAGCTAGAAAAACCAAGAAAACTATAAATCTTGGATACCAAAACAAAAGGGATGTTCACAAGAAACATATACCAAAGAAGAAGAAGAAGAAAGAAACCTGATTCAGAGTTGAACAAAGTCTTCGTTGAGAAATGGAGTTTCCATGTCTCTCTATGCCTTTACTCAATGGCTATTAATAAAACTAAGGAGAGAAAAATTGGTGGTTAAGAGTGAATTTCACTGCGTTGGTTCAAAAACGCTGCGTTTTAAGTTTCTTTTGTGTTAAAAATGTTGGGACTTGACAAGATAAAGATGTGCTGAGTTTTGTTGAGAAGTTGGATACAACAAAGATTAAGAATCAAAAGTTAAAAGTCTAATGTATGTAGCAACCAAACCCAAAGTACCATGTTATGTGTGTTTATTACACAAATCTAAACATTTGTGTTTAACTTATGGTCTAGAGTACACTATGGACTCTGGACTAAGAGGGTAAAGATCATAAGCTGATTCACATGAAGAAGTAGTAACAGAAGCAAGATAATCACAAGGCAAAGACAAAGTTGTTGTACCCATCTCAGAACATTGTTTAAACCTCAAATCATCATCACCGTACACTCCGGGGTCTTCGATAATGATCTGTTCTATCTCACCTTCTCCTTCAAGCATCTTCACAACTTGTGACATTGTTGGTCTTAGTGTATGAGACTTGTTTGAACATAAAAGAGATACTTTTATCATCCTCTCTGCCTCCATCGCATTAAAGACTCCTTCTAGCTTCGGATCAAGAATCGTCGCGTAATCTCCTTTCTTCTGTAGCACAAAGGCCTGCAAAATGTAGACAAGAAAATCAAGAAACTTGAGAGAGAGAGAAAGGTGATTTGGAGTAGGATTTTGTTTTAAGTACCCAGTCAAGAAGACCGACGCAAGATTCGTTATCCGGTGTGTAGTTTGAGTTGCTTTTGCCACTTACAATCTCCATTGCTACCACACCGAAGCTGTAAACATCTGCTTTCTCTGTTAAGTGACCTCTCATTGCATATTCCGGAGCCATGTATCCTCTGCAACCAAACACACAACAACATTGGTTACTTTTTCGATAACATCATCGTAAGTAGTACTAATGTGTTGATGGTGACTTACATTGTTCCTGCGATTCGGGTTGTAACGTGGCTCTTTTCGTCTTCGTGGAGTCTAGCTAACCCGAAATCCGATATCTTTGAGTTCAAGTCCTTGTCAAGCAACACATTTGTTCCTTTGATGTCTCGGTGAATGATCTTAACCGCTGAATCTTCGTGAAGAAACGCAAGCCCTTTCGCTATTCCTAAGCATATTTTGTGCCTTGTTCCCCAATCTAGCTTCAAACCACTTCTTCCTATACATTCATTCACACAATAGTTACAAGCAAAGCAAAACATAGAAAAAAAAAAAGCAGAATCGGTTTTTTCCGCAGAACTTTTACCGAATAATGCATCAGCAAGACAATTGTTCTCCAAGTACTCATAGACAAGAAGAAGCTGTTTATTCTCACAACAACATCCATAAAGCTTCACAAGATTCGGGTGTTGTAGGCAAGCGATCATACCGATCTCGTTAACGAACTCTTTGTTACCTTGGCATGATCTCGAAGATAGTTTCTTTACCGCGATTAATGTACCATCTGGTAATCTTCCCTGCATTATCAAAGCACATTAACATATATTCTAGCCTCTATTTTCAGAACATTGATGACTTGAGAAACACTTTTGTACCTTATATACAGAGCCGAAACCACCTTCTCCAATCTTGTTTGATGGGTTAAAATCATCGGTAGCGGCTTTTAGTTGTCTTAAACTAAAGGAACCTGTAATCATATAGATCAAAATGTACTTTTTAGTTCATTGTTTACCTAAAAATACATAACTTGAAACCGATATTACCTCTTTTTCCCGCATCTTCGTTGACGAGTTTCCTCCAATAGAACACACCGAAAATCAAGAAAGCAAGAGAGAGTATCAAGGCTGTTACGCCGAAAATGAGAGCATATCTTCTTGGTTTGTGTTCTTCTTTTTTGTCTAGGACAATGTTCACTGTAACTGAATATAGACAGAAGCAAATAATGAGAGAAGGACTAATCCATGTTAACACATATGTGTTTCAAAAGACGACTCCTTCTTACCGCCGCAGTCAGGCTCAGAACCTGATAAAACAGAAACAAGAAATGAATTAAGATGAGAGTTTTAAAGAGAAACTTGATGCTAAGATTTTAAACTTACTTGGACAGACTGATATTGCAGAGACCAGAGAGCCATAGTTTCCTCTTCTAGGAATAATCGTCGTGCCTTTCCCGGCCCAATAAAACCGTATCTCTAAAGTATTATCAGTCACATTTGTCTTCACTTCTTTTATAACTTCCTTGTTAGTTCCATTAGCTTCCTCTTTGATGTTGAAATCCTCCCAAATCAACTTACCCTGAGATCCAAGTAAAAAAAGTAGTTTATACTTCAAACTATTCGCTAAAGGGTCTCGGGGAGTCTATGTGTACCTGAACATAGATGTTAAAAACCCGTTTCGCTAGCCTAGTGTACGGTTCCTCATCCGAGAACTGAATCTCCGCGAAATGTAGCTTCACGTTGTAGCTACCGTTTTCAAAACAAAAGGCGAAATAGGCCAAACTCAGGGGAGAACGCCGAGCTGTCTGATAAAGCTCGGGATGTTCTGCTGATACCGCAGTTTTTGATGAAACCGAGTATGTATCTTCGGTTATTGCATCATCCATAAAGTCACCGGTATTGCTTAGTCCCCAGTATTTACCATGATAGCTTGTAGCTGAACCGGTAAGTCCATAGTTATCATCACCTTCATATAGAAACTTCCCTCTAGAGTTTTCGATTGTTACATCGGGTCCTCCACAGTTTATATGAAGTGACCTACTATCTGCATTATGTAAATTTCTTTGTAAACTTGGTATTCACAAACTTGGTAATGATCTCAAAACATTATAGACAACTTGGGAAAAAAAAACTCACAATATTTACAATTGTTTAGTCCAGAACAAGGAAGAAGTCTAGTTCTGTATCAAGAACAATGAGTTAGAAAAACAGTATATAAAGTAAGATGTTGTTACTAAGATTGGTCACAAAATTTTCTTACAGAATGTTTCTTGAATGTGAGCTCTCATATGTGTTTACATTCCTACATTAAAAACATAACATTTTATAAACTTTCAAGAAAGTTTCTAAAATAGTACTAAGGATAATGATAATAGGTAGAAGAACATACTTCCTCTCTTTGCAGCTTGGAGACCATGTGAAGTTATTATAAGAAAGGTCTCTGCATATATGTTTTCGACATTAGTTTATTACCGGAAGATAATTTTCCGACGTAGATGAGTATCGAAGAAGGACAATACATATTGGTGCTTGCAGTAAGGAAAGGTCCTGATTCAACTTTCCCTGACAACATGTTTCCAGCCAAATATCTTGACAACAAAAATGAAACCATGAGATTAGTTCAAAAACTTTTACTTCATACTATAAAATGGTCTAATTAATAAACACTAAACACATAATTAGTAAACACTAAACACATACGTATATTTTGGCGCGGATGCATCCGCTGGTACTTCTCCTGTCAGTCTATTAAAAGAAAGATCGCTGTCCGAAAAAATACAGAACCATTATAGTCAAAATATTGAGACTTAAATTCAGAGTTGATATAAACATATATAGTGAAAACTTACAGAGTCATGAGATTGGGAAGATCCCATAGACTTGTTGGGATTGGTCCTGTTAAGTTCATGTTTCTAAGTACCCTGAAATATTGTTATTACATTTGTTAATAATATCTTGTCTGAACCATAGACGTATATATATATATATATATATATAACATGTGAGACAAATTGCATACAAAAATTTAAGGTTCTTGCTAATAATGTGAGGAATTATTCCCAATCTAGCTGTGTCACTGATCCTCCTATATAAAGAAATGGTAGCAGTTTAGTTTCAAGAAGAGCATATTCTAGTGAAAGTTACGATATGCTTCATTGTTTGTGTTGAGAAATGATTACTTACAAGTCAATCAAATTTTCTAGACGAAAAATGGAGTTTGGAATAGGTTCGGTTAGGCCACTCGCGTAGAGTTCTCTGGTTAAAGATAGACCACAAGTCAGAAAAACTAAAACTAGTTGTATGGTTCAAGTCATTAATAAGTGTAATGGAGAGTTTCTTGGCTTACAATCTTTGAAGTTTCGATAAGTTCCCGATGAACTCAGGGATTGATCCGTTAAGGAGGTTATCGCTAAAACGTCTGCAAACAATAGAAATGTAAAAGTTTCATACATACCATTCATAAAAAAGGAGGCTTCCTTGTAATGAAAAAGAAAACTTATGTTACAGATTAGTCAGATTCTTTAGGCTTGCTAATGTCGCGGGTACGCCTCCAACTAATAGGTTCGAAGCAAGTGATCTGGAATAATCAGCAAAGCAAAAATGATGATTAGATTTAATCAATCACTTATTTTATAATCCTGAAAAAGTGGGTTTTTAAGTGTAATTAGTAGATTCTTGCTTACAATCCTTCTAGATTAACAAGGTTTCCGAGTTCTTTAGGGATAGTTCCAGAGAATTGATTGGCTTCAAGAACTCTGAAACCATACAAAAAACCGAAAAATACTTTAGAACATAGCCTTTTTTCATGTAATGTTATAAGAACAACAAAGATAGAGTCAAAAACATACAAAAGAGTGAGGTTAACAAACTTCCCCAAGCCTTTGGGAATGTCTCCTGATAAGCGGTTTGCGCAAACAGAGCTACAAAGAAACATTTTCAAGTAAAATTTAGTATCATTTATGTACTTTCTTAACAAAGAAGAAGCTTGTGAGCAAAGACTTTACATAGATTTGAGGTAAGGCAGTGAAGCCCATTCCATAGGAATTGAGCCATAAAGGTAATTACGGCACAAGTCACTGCGCAAACAAGCGAAAAAGTATCCGTTTTTACCAATGTTTTGTCGACAAAAACAGAGGAAACTAAACACAAAGTACACTCCTCACATCAATTCAAGATACCGAAGCTTGGAAAATTCCGGTGGAAGTCTACCAGGGAGACTGAATGTCTTGATGATACTAAACATGAAGCAACATTAGTCATATATATATATATATAGAGCTTGAAAACGGAAGAATTCACCGGGAAATTAAAAAACCAAAACCGCGCGAGTTTCTTACAAGTGTGTGATATGACAAGTGTTGTTGTTGTTGAAACTACAATCACATTTGATTGTGCTGTTCTGTCCTTCTTTTAGAGCATCTTTAGTTATCACCAAAGTCTTTGTGAGACATGGATCTTCATTTAAGTTGAAGTGGTTGATACCGAGTGTCGATACAATATCCTTAAGTGCTTCCACTGGTAATTAAAGACAAACAAAGCCACAAGAGAAAGATAAAAATTTTAGTTCAAATACAACACATTTTGTTTGGCTACATATAATATGTAATGCATTTAAAGTTACTAAACCTTCTTCTTGGTGAAGAGAGGGAGAAGCTGATAATACACAAACCAAGTAGATGATAGTAAGAAGAGAGATAAAAAGGCGGCATTGCGACATGATTATGAGCTTGTAAGCTGCAGAACATGGAAGATTATGTTCAAGTGATCTATTTCTGAATTGACTACATATATAGTACTAAACTACTAATCACAAAAAAAGAAAAATAACTCAAAAACTTATTTAAATAAAAATGTGAAGTTTCTTGTGAAATGCAGTTTGAATAATTAAGTTGATAAGATTTTAGAGTCCACACATTGGGAAAGGACTTTTCAACTTACCCTTTTGTAAGAATTATGTATTTATGTACAAGAAAAATTTTGTTTTAAAATATAAGAGCATAAATATTGCACAGATCTAAACAGTTCTTAGTGTGTGGACCCCACACAAAAATTAAGAATTTTGTCCTTTTGTCTCTTATATCAGAACCGATTTTTGTGCAGTACGTGGGCCCCACTGACACGTGGCGGCCCACGATTGGTCATGTTTTTAATTTTTTTTTAAAAATTTTTTTTTAATTTTTTTTTTAAATGAAAAAATAAATAAAAACTTCTTTAAGAGACCCTGCGTTGCACATGGTCTAAGAGTTTCAATCCAAAATTATAAATGATTTTAATTGTTTGTTTATTATTTATATTTATTTTCTATTTGTGATTAGTTGAATTGTGTAACATTAATTGTATCTTAAAATATGAGTTTTTATTTAAAACATCTTATATTTAAAAACAGAAGGAGTATCATTTTTGTTAATTACAATTCAGTCTCTACTTTGATTTATTTACAATATGAAGAGATATACTAGAAATAAAGATTATTTACACCCTTTTAATTGTCACCACTTTAATTAAACATTTACATAAACAAGTCTAGTTTTTGAACTTGTGTATAAAATTGTTGGTCATGGCTAGTTTTTGTCAACACAATGAAAATTGGAGGAGTTAATCAAGTTTTCTTATAAAATAGTTTTGATTGAATCTCACATAAAATTTCTTAAATTGAACACTTGTGCTAGTTGGTAATTTTGTTTAATTGTTAATCAACTTTCTTGTTAGTTGACTTGTACTTTCTCTTGGATCCAAGAACTAGTTGGAATTAAAATGAGTTTCAATATATTTTAATTACATTGGTTTTCTCAAATTGTATTCATAGTTTTATGCAATATAGAGTCAAGTCAATTTCTTGAAAAGTCAAGTCATCTTTTTCAGGTAGAGTATTTTAGACTATATAGTTTAACACAAAATTAGCCAAAATATAAGATTTAAAGAAAATGAAGATCACATCCACAAATCCAGCCTGCCAAAATAGCATTTAGATGCTCTTTAGATTAAATATCTCACACTGGCCCATCAAAATTATATAATCCGGTTATTAAATAACCGGGTTTTGATTGGCTGATTCTGGTTATCGTGTACCGGTAAAATAAAATGAATAACAAAAATAAAAAAAGTTGGCCGGTGACGCCATTTGTCAGCCATTATGCTTCTCGTCACCGATCCTTTGAAACCCTAAGCTTTCGCAATCTCTTCTTCTTCTTCTTCTTCTTCTTCCTTTTCTGGGTTATGATCAATCAATGGAGTCTTCATCGAACCCTATTACCGCCGACGAAGAATCCGATCGATTCCTCGACGCACGAGACGAGTTCTATTACGATTGCTTTCCCTTGACCCATTCCGATTCCCACCGTCGTTACTCGTCTTCTCTCTCGGTTAATCCCTCCGCCGCGAGTCTCCGTCGTAGAAAGTCGGCGCCTTTCCGGGATTCGATAAGCTCCGATGCTGATTCGGAACCCTCTTTTTCCAATGGATTCGAATCCGGTGAGAAATCGAGCTATGTTGATAATCACGACGAGCTTAAGAAGGATATCGTCGTAATCGAAGAATCAAGCAACGACCTAATTGATCCGCCTCCAGAGAAAGGTAACGATTTGGATGTAACCCATTCGGGTCGGGGCCCGGTTGACCCGGTTCAGGATGTGAATAGCTTGAACGGAGAAGAGAAACCCGAAGAATCCACGGTGACCACCGTGAGAGATGGCCAAGGAGACGACGTCGACGATGAATCTGCACGGCGGCTTCAGGAACCGAACTCAACAGATGGGTCTCTTCTTGGGTTTTTGGCTGGTTTAGTGTTCAAAGCAATCGAATTTCAAATTAATTTGATGATAAGCTTTCTCACATTTCCTCCATGGTTGCTAAATTGGTGCTTACTCTTCGTTTTCGATCCCTTTAGCTCAATTAGGCTTGGCAGGAGAGTTTTAATGGCAAGTGTCTCTATGATAAGTGATATGTTATTGGGTTCTATGAGTCCCTTTTCGTCGAATTGGTTTAAAGACACGAAACGGATGGTGAACGTCGCCTGCAAGTTCGGATGGGGTTTGTTTTGGGCTGTTTATGTAGGCATTGTGTTGTTTGGTTTGTTGGTTATGGCTCTTATGATTGGTGGGTTTGTGATTAACCGTATAGCCGATAAGCCCTTTGTTGTCAAGGAGGTGTTGAATTTCGATTACACCAAGAATAGTCCAGAAGCATATGTGGCCATAACCTCGTGTGCTGGTGTTGCATGTGATGGTAGTAGTTGTAAGGAAAGTTACGAAATGTCGAAGATCAAAGAGTTGCGAGCTATCCCTCGAAACCATAAGTTAGAGATCGGACTTTCAATGACACTACCTGAGTCTACGTATAACAAAAATCTCGGCATGTTTCAGGTATTGAGATGAGCATTGTCTAACACTAAGCATTGCATTTGCTCTAGCTTATAATCATGCTTAACAATACTTTCACATGTTGTTGTCACAAAGTATTGAAAGAACATGTATTATGCTCGTTACGTGTATTCATTTTTCTCTGATGAATGAAAATTTTGAGATTTTGCAACATTGGCTTATGCTTGCTCATTCATTTTTTGATATTGGATCATGTATTTGTTGAAGGTTCGGGTGGATTTTTTATCCGCGGATGGTCAAACGCTTGCTAGTATAAGGCGACCATGCATGTTAAGATTCAGAAGCGAGCCTATCCGTCTTGTTCAGACATTCTTCAAAGTTGTTCCTTTGGTGACAGGGTATGTCTCTGAGATCCAAACCTTGAGCTTGAAGCTGAAAGGCTTTGCAGAAAAGGATATTCCCACCTCTTGTTTAAAGATAATGATCGAACAACGGGCTGAGTTTCGACCCGGGGCAGGTATCCCAGAGCTGTACGACGCCTCCCTAAGGGTTGAGTCGGATCTTCCTTTCTTCAAAAGAATCATATGGAAATGGCGCAAGACTTTGTTCGTCTGGATCAGCATGAGTCTGTTCATTACGGAACTGCTCTTCGCATTGGTCTGTTTTAGACCTCTGATCATCCCAAGAACACAAGGTAGAGACAGATCTTCGCCTTCGAATCGGACATGAAGTAGATGAAGCAACGGTTTCTGTACACATGATGTTTGTAAACGGTATTTTCAGTTCTTGTTAACTTTAGTTACTAAAGGGGTCTCTGATTAAATTGTAAATTATTGTCTACAGTTATATAAATGGCTACGTTCAGTTTCTCTTCAAAACAACTTTGTTGGTAATGATTAGTATCAGAGAGAAGCAGGCCAAATGTGTTCATTTATGAACATATTAAAATCACATTATTTAACAAAATTTGTTAGTGCATTGCTTAATTTAGTAAATGATTACACAAAGGAAAGAGGCAGATGATTGTGAGGACACATAGGAGAAACTAATCAGAACTCACATATGTGTGTCAATGTTTTCAAAAACTGTTATTTTGCTAAAAATAACACCAAAGAGAGCCTCTCTTACCACAACCTGAATAAACTAAACTACACCAAATCAAGTAACCTTCTGTTCCAAAACCAAGTTACATGGAAGTTAGAAGTTATAACCTTCCAAGCTTTATATACATTTCACATTTTCCCCCAAGTTTCAATCTGAGCCAGCTGCAGAACAAACATAGAAAAAACCCGGACTTCTCTTCACCGTTTTAAAATCTCCGAGTTTCTTGATAATGTCGTGCCATTTTCTCCGAAAACCGATTAAAAAATCATATGGGGTTCATAAACACGGAAGGAGAAACCGCCGCCATCATCATCAATCAAGATGTTCGGCTGCGGCTGTGGCAGCAGCTGGCTCCATCATCACATCCTTAAACATGTCTATCTTCACATTCCACAGCCAACTCTTACATTGCTTCTCCCGGTTTTTCTGTCTAGCCACCGCATCTAGCCATCGCGCCACCAAGAAACAAGGCTACAAAAAGCTCGAGAAGCACGAGCATCATCACCTTCCTCCTATGAGAAAAAACAACGACAAGAGAAGAACGATCGTTCTTGATCTTGACGAGACACTAGTACACTCCACTATGGAACCACCAACCCGCGTTAACTACGATTTCACGATAAAGATAAAGATCGAAGGAGCGGTAATACAGATGTTTGTTGTGATCCGACCAGGAGTTACCGAGTTTCTTGAAAAGATCGGTAAGAACTATAAAGTGGCTGTCTTCACAGCGGGTTTGCCTGAATATGCTTCACAGATATTGGACAAACTCGACAAGAACCGTGTAATCTCACAGCGGCTATACAGAGATTTCGTGCACGGAAATGAAGGGAAGATACGCGAAAGACTTGTCTTTGGTGGTAGGGAAAGACCTTGGGAGTGTTTTGCTAGTTGATGATAACCCTTTCTCCTACTTGTTGCAGCCGGACAACGGAATTCACATCAAGCCTTTTGTAGATGACATGGAAGATCAAGAACTCATGAAGCTTGCAGAATTCTTCGATGGATGTTATCGATACGAAGATTTAAGAGATGCAGCATCAGAACTTCTTCTATCAAGCAAACCAATGTGATGAACAATATATATATAAAGAACCTGTTTTTTTCGATTTTTTTCTTTCGGGTTCTTTCTTTCTTTTCTTGTTTTATTTGATTTTTCTTTTGGGGATTGGGACGAAACTGCTTAAACGGTATTTTTTTTGCGTTGTAAATAGGATGCTTGCTTTGCTTGCTTCCTTTTTTCAGCGTTCTTACCTACATAAGATGTAGTTGAAAAAGTATGTTAAAACCAAGAAAAATATGAAGGAAAAAAGAAGTTTTGGACTAACAGATTATTCATAACAAGAAATGATATTGACATGTTTTTGACTAAGGAGAGAATGATATGAACAAGTGTAATATCAAGTTATAATAATTCCTTGGATTACTTGCAAACCAAGACTGACCAAATTTTTCCTTTTTTCATGTTGTTTTATCCTTTTCTATGTAAACGGGAAGAAATTTGAAACCATTATGATTTGGTTCATATTCATCAAAAAAAAATATTTAGACGTCGTGAATAGATTTGATAAAATCTATAGCATTAAATGAAGCCGATCTTGGCAATGAGTAAATTAGTCTCAGAAAGGAAAAAACATATGTAATTAGTCATCTAATTACCGATTAGCCAAGTGTTTAAGAAAAAATGGAAAAAGTAATTAGAGACAGCCTTTATATTCTCAACACACACACACAGAAACCAAACCAAAACAAACAATCTCTTTTCTTGTCTGGTTCTCTCTTGTCTCTCTGTTGTAATCTCCGAGAATAACAATGGGAGGAAGGAAGACAAAGATCGAGATAAAGTTTATAGAAAATAAAAAATCAAGAGCTGTTACTTTCTGTAAACGTCTTAACGGTATTTACAGTAAAACCTCAGAGCTTTGTCTTCTCTCTCGCGCACAGGCCGCTGTCTTAGCCACGCCTGTTTCTTCAGACTCCAACGCCTCTTTCTACTCCTTTGGTCACTCCTCCGTCGATAACGTTGTCTCTGCGTTTCTCTCGAATCAACGACCTAAGGATGATCTAGGGTTAGGGTTTTGGTGGGAAGAAGAGAGTCTTCACAAATCAGAGGATTCCAAGGAGTTGAGTAACGCGGTCGAGACCATATCGAGGATGTTGCGAGATCTCAAGGGTTTACAATCAGCCGCCGTGGAAAAGAAGAAGAAGAAGATTGTTTCACAAGGAACTCATCAAGAGCTTGATGATCAAAACCAAGCCCTAATTCTCCATTCTTCTTCTGCAAGTAACAATGAAGCAGAGAATCAGATAGTAGCTACATCTGAAAACAACAACGACGACGGTTTACCTAGTAACTTTGATGGATTCGGTCAAGATCTTGTTCAAAATCAAGCCCTAACTCTTGAATCTTCTTCTCCAAGTAACTCTGCTAATGGTGTTCCACCTGCGATTTCCGAGGGGCTTGTCATGGACAATGAAGCAGAGAATCAGATCGTGGCGATATCTGATAACAACAACAACAACAATGCTTTGTCTGGAGACAATGAAGAAGATTTTCTTGATATTGATCAGCTGTTGAACTTTGATACAGAATCTGATTTTATGAATGTGGACGATGTCTCGGCGATGAATCAAAATCAAGCCTCTGCCTCTGAAGATGTTGAACAGAGAGCAATAATTGATCACAAGGACTTGGATCAAGATAATCTTCACTTCTCTGATTATTTTTCTTTTTGAGTTAATATAACCTTTTTATTGTGTTGCACTTTGAAAGTACTTGCAAGACAATATGTACTTATCAATAAGTGATTCATTTTGGATAAACTCTTCAAGTTAAAAGTTGAAACAACTTTAAGTTAGAAACAAACTCAAACAGGTTTAGCTGTGAAGTAGTAACAAACTATTAGAAGCAAATACACTTAAAACTATAATCCTATTATTATTATCTGTAAACGTTTAAGTATTAACTAAACTTTTATAATGTATCTCTTGTTGGTTCATTGTTGTAAGTACATTGTTGTCCATTAAGTATATGAAACAGCAAAAACTATGATCTAATTGTCCTAACTGAAATTTTCTAATATTAGGAAACTTGTCTACTTCACCTCTAAATTCACATAAACAAACAAAAAACTAAACAAACTATTTTGATTATAGTTATCATCTTATAAAAGTTAGCAGAAGATGAATTCAGAAACATCTTACCATACTAAGATTTCCATATAGCAAGTTTGTTCACAGAAACTTGGTCTCTTTATTTGGGCAACAATGACATCTGAAAAAATCGTCGAAAACAAACAAGAAATCCCCAAGTTTAACAAACACCAAAGGCGAAACTACCCGTTCATGTCCATCTTGAGGTTTCATTGTCACCTTCTACGTTGTTTTTCAAGGTGCTTCATGGCCACCACATCCAGCTATCCAGCCACAAGATACGACTATGCAAAGCTCGAGAAACTCAAAGACCCTAAGGCAAAATATAGCAACACGAAAAGGACAATCATACTTGATCTCGATGAAACCTTAGTACATTCCACGACGCAATTACCGGGAGTTAGATACGATTTCATTGTGATGGTTAAAATGGAAGAGGATATCATGCCGATCTTTGTGGTGATACGTCCCGGTGTGACAGAGTTCTTGAAAAGACTCGGTGAAAGCTACAAAGTGGCGGTTTTCACGGCTGGTCTTGAAGATTACGCTTCGCAGGTTTTGGACAAGATAGACAAGGACGGTGTGATCTCACAGAGGCTATATAGAGAGTCGTGCAGGGAAGTGAATGGGAAATACGTAAAAGACTTATCTTTGGTAGTCGGGGAAGACCTCGGAAACGCGTTGATTGTTGATGACAATCCGTCTTCTTACTCGTTACAGCCAGAGAACGGAGTGCCTATAAAAGCATTCGTGGATGACCTGAAAGATCAAGAACTCTTGAAACTTGTTGAATTCTTCGAAATATGTTACCTTTACGAGGACATGAGGGATGCAGTCGAGGATTTGCTGGTATAATGTGCATAAATCTTGATAATCCGGATATGTTATTCCTATTCTTGGGCGAGTTTTTGGCGCTTATTATAGGCATCCGTCTTCAATGTTGCATACATATTTGAGGAGCTTTTCCTGGAAACAAAAACATAAAAAGAAGACAAAGAACCACTTGTACAAACATCTTTCTTTGTGGATATAAAAAGAGTTTTAGTAAGAAACTTCCAGCCTTCATATAATATTTACCACGAAATGATATGCGCGAAATGACCTTAGAACAACACCAAAAAACGCAATGTAAATGCCATTAACAACAAATAAGCCATAGCCTTACCAACACAAACATATCACAAGAGAAGAAAGAAAGTTACCAATTATCTATCAATTTGAATACTCAAAAAGCTACTTGTTATTGTTTCTTTGTTGTTCTAATTTTCATTCACATTGTAAGACATTACATTTACGTCTTACATGATAACACCAGCATTTTGTTAAGCAGCAACAAATTAATTAGCTCAAAAAAGTCAAAAATGAAACAATCAAGAAGCACCTTACAATAAGATAATTGGATCTCAAGATCCACAACAATTTCAAAACATAAGATACTCAAAAAAAACAGCTACAAAACAGGACAAGCGGTACAACACAAAGTCAAAAAATTTGTAAACAAAACAACTCTGTCTCTTTCTCTCTATCTCTAATGAGATAAAATCTGTTGAATTGATTATAACTCACAGAGAAAGACTTGACTTGGAAGTCGCAAGGCTTCACCTTTACTGAAACAAAAGTCGTCAAGAGCTTCGCTGCGACACCATTTGCATCTATTGTAACCCAAACACTGAGATCTTGTCCGCATCTCGCAGCACTTTGGTTTTCTAACAGCTTTGTCCGGATTTGGGTTTGTACGGATCTCTAATAGCTCGCGATCCAAAACATGAGCTTGAGATTCAGAAGAAGACGAGAGCGATGGACAGAGTAAAACGAGGAGGAAGAAGAAGAAGAAGATGATGAGGGAGAGAGTGTGAGACGTTAAGCTTGAGCTAGAATCCGACATAGCGTAAAAAAACTGTCTTTTTTTTGGCTTTGGTATTTACGGAAAGTTCTCCTTTTTTATTATTTTTCTGTAATAACTCGAGAAAAGTAGAAGTCATCGGTCTATGCAAAACAACACACAAGTGTGAGAATATATCCACGCGTGTGGGCGCAAGTTAGCGTTTCCGTTAATTAGGGAGATTTAAGACAAGATCTGGGCCGTTGATCAACAAATGGGGAGAGAGATTACGACGCGAAGCAAGCAGAGTGTTTTTATGATTGTTGGGTTTAGGGGGTAAATTTGAAGAATATTAAGTTTATGGCGAGGTATGTATAATATTAAGAATATAGGGACCTAATGTATAAATATACGATGAAGAGCATCTTAAGAAAAAAATCTACCTTTATTGTTTTCTAAAGCATCTGAATACTACTTTTTTTTGGAGCTCCCTCATCGATTATTGTGTGGTATCTATCTAAGAGAGGAAAAGCGAAGACTGCTCCAATGGTGAGATTTCTTCTTCTCATAAGCTTTTCTACGCTTGTTTCAATCTCTCTCTCTCTCTTGAGGAGGAATTCGAGTTTTTTTTTATTAGGGTTTTTGAAAACTGGGTTCGTTGTTGTACGAGATTCAATCTATGATTTGTTAGATTTAGGATTCGAATCAGTAATGATATATATATATATATATATAAAAGCTCTTAATGTATACTTGTAATTTTGAAGTGAGCTTCTCCTTTGTGTACATTTCATTGGAATCTTTTAAGTCTTTTTGTTTTGCTCATCTTTGTTGTGTTTTAGTGATCTTCTTGTGAATAGGTTTTCTTCAATAGAGTCTTTTGAGATGGTTCTTGATATTTGTTAGCTATATGGCTGAAATGGCCCTATACTATGATTGATTTTACATGGTGATTCTTCTATTGGTGTGTAGGCTGATCCTGAGCTTGAGGCTATTAGACAGAGGAGGATGCAAGAGCTTATGGCTCGACACGGCGCTGTAACTTCTTTTATATATATACCTTTCACTAATGTATACCTTTCACTGAAGATTTTATAATTTTTGTGACTCGTTATCGCCTATAATGTAATTAGCAGGGGAAGCAAGGGAATCAGCAGCAGAATCCAGAGCAAGACAAAGTGCAAGAAGATGCTCGTAGGTGCGTATTTGATTTTGTCGCTACTATACTTGTTTTTTTCGTGTATTTTGGAGATAAACTCATTATGTAATTGGAACTATTTTTGTATAGGGAAGCTGATGAGCGTAGACAAATGATGCTTAGTCAAATATTGTCTTCTCAAGCCCGTGAGAGAAGTAAAGTCTCTCATCTCCATCTTGTTTTGTACGTGACTCAATAAGAAGAGACGGTGTTTTTGTTGATGTATCTCTTCTTCTTCTTCTTAAATTTTCTATAGTTGCTCGGATTGCATTGGTGAAACCTGAGAAAGCTAAAGGCGTAGAGGATGTTATATTGAGGGCTGCTCAAATGGGACAAATAGTTGAGAAAGTAAGAAGAAACGAGCCATAGTATTAGTGTATATATATGTATATTAAACTCGGTTTCGATGACTATGTTTGTTCTTTATACAAGGTTTCGGAGGAGCGGCTTATTACGCTGTTGGAACAAATAAACAGCCAAACTACCAAACAGACAAAAGTCACGGTATGAACACACGCAATCCTCAAAACACAACAAAGCCTTGGCTCTTGTCTTAACCGGTGAATCTCATTTGAGAATTGTGGTGTGTGTTTTTACAGATTCAGAGACGCCGTGGTGTGGATGATGATTAGAAGAATGAGAGATTATGTTGTTTTTGCTTTTGAGTTATGCTTTGAGATGTTAAACTTGTGAGTTCGTTACTTAAGATTGTGTACTGTGAAATATGTTTTATTGTGATTGAATTGTTTATGATGATCTTGCAAAATGTTTTTGGATGAGATTAAAAATGGGTAAAAACGTCAATTAATTCCCCAAATTACCAAAAGGACAATCACAAAAATACACCTTTTGAAAGTCATTTTAAATCTACCCCAAAACCGTAAACGAAAAGACTATTGTCTATCTTCACGCCCAAAACATCTAATTTCCCTTATTTCTTCAAAAATCAAAGAGAATAAAATTTCTCTCGTCGTCATAGTAGATCTCGAATCAAAGAGAACCAGGTTATTCAAAACTTGAACAGTCTTAAGACTCGCGATGAGATTTCTTATGTTAAACGCTACTTTTAAGAGTTCGGCGGCGAGGGAGAGAAAGAGAATAATTTATTTGGGGCCGTTAACCTAATTTTTAGGGGATTTGGGCCTGTTACGTTGTAAATTGATGATGAGTTTGTAATTTATTTTATGGGCTTGATATTTTAGCTTGTAATTTGGTTTATGGAAAATTTTCACATGTTTGTATTTTTTATCGAGTAACCGAGAAACGAAAGAAATTCGGTTTCTTTCGGAATTAATTTTAAACCCAATAACCCTTGAATCACAAAACTACTCCATTTGAATTATATTTTACAAAACTACACCATTTTAAAATTACTTCACAAAACTACATCTAAACATTCAAAATTGAACCCAAATAAACCATACCCACACAATCATACCCCCTTAATATTATACCCTAAACACTAATTAGCGAACCCAAATGAAAATATTTTAATTTTGGTAATTTTTAAAACGGTAAATCAAGCTTTAAAATTTTTGAAAATGTGTAAATTTGTGAAAATATTGAATTAGATGTAGTTTTGTGAATAAAGGATTGAAAGTGTGTAGTTTTGTGAATTTCTCATAACCGAATCGAGTAAACCAAAAACCGAACCGATTTTTAATTCGGTTCAATTCAATAACCGAAATTTCTAAAAACCGATTAACCCGAAATAACCGTTCCGTTTGCCCGAGCCTACTTTTTATCATTAATCTTCATGCTTCATCATCATTGGTTAAGTTTTCCAAATTAGGGTTGCATTTGTAACCATTGGATGTTTTCTCTTTTTACAACTAAATTAACAAGAGACTAGATGTCAATCTCCACGTGCGGTTTTAATTTGTTTATTTGAAATTATTTGGTAAATAATAAATTAATTTTTTTTGCATTAACTTTGTTTGTGATCTCTTATTTTATAGAGTACATGAATATATTATACTTTTTATTATTTTCTTAAAGTGAAAGTATACAATTTATTGTTTATTAGATTTTGATTTTTTGAATATGATTTGGTTATATCTTATAAACTATGTTTAATATTTTCCGACCCGTCGCAAAAATTACACGTATATATTATACATAAACTAAAATGGATTTACTCTCATAACAATTATCATTCGTGATTTCATATTCAATTGGTATTAATGAGCCGTTATAAAAACTAAAATATGTGGATCATAATTTTATTCAAATTGAAATTAAAATGATCCGTTATTTAAATTTTTTTTTCCTATTTTAATGTTGAAATTAATATGTTTTCCTTTATTTGTTTTTTTGTTTTTAAATATTATTTTGTTCTAAATGTTTAAACATATGTTATATTGAATAACATTGTGTTATATTGAATAACATTGTATTGTCATTACAATTTTTGTTCTCTTTGTAAAAATGTTTCTTTTTTAATAATATAAATTTTTTGTTTCCTTTTTTATTTTTATTAAGAAACAAAAAAAATTACTTTTTCTCTTATTTACATTCTTTCAAAATTTTATAAGGTTGATTTACTCTTAAAAAACTTCACCAAAATTTAAAAAATATCATTTAGGTTCGCTAATTAGTGTTTAGGGTATAACGATAATGGGATAGGGTTGTGTGGTTGGGGTTAATTTGCATTTAATTTTTAGTGTTTCGATGTAGTGTTATGAATAAATTTTAAATGGTGTAGTTTTGTGAAACGTAATTTAAATGATGTACTTTTGTAATTTTCTCTTTTAAAAATTAAGGTATTTATCAATTTTGTAAAGTTGTCAAAATATGTCATTTTATTCTCCAAGTTACCAAAATATGTCATTTTATTCCCCAATTTAGACACAAATTTAGTCAATTGTTCACGGTGTTATTACCGCCGTTAATTTCAGTTTAACGTTGACTAAATCGGTGTCTAAATTGGTTTGATCAACTTCACTTGTGGAATTAATTGGCCTAATGTGAAGTTGGGGAATAAAATAACCTATTTTAATAACTTGGAAATTAATTGACGTTTTTCCCGATAAAAATGTAATCTGAAACTAAAACTCTGTATTTTTTTGTTAATCTTGTGAAACTTTAATCTTCAGCTTTCTTTCTTTGCATTAATTACAATGCTAGTTCAAGCTGTTATTGTAGGTATTGAATGATTCAAAAAATAATTAAGTTACTTCATCTTCATGAAACAAGAATGAAAAGATCAAATGAAAAAGTAATCATTAGTAAAATAAACTTATATGATTTGAACTAATGTGATTTCTAATCAAATACTCCATATATTTCATTTTAATTGATCTTTAAGGATATTGCACATAAGTTAAAAAAATTTCTTTTTCGAAAAAACCATTGTCGCATACTATTGGTGAAAGAAGTCAAATACCTTTAAGTTCTAAATAAAATCTCGTAAAATATCAACTAAATTGAAACAAAGAAAACACTTCTAAAACTTCATATTAAAGTTTTAGTATTTTTCTATTACGATCTCTGTATTGTTTATTTTAAAAAATATTATTTAAATGACACATATTTGAACAAATTATTTTCCCAACGATCTAACATGTTCTTTGAGTTTTTAATGGGCTTCTTTGTTAGCTTTTTGTGGGCCGTTTGTTAGAAATTTTTATCAATAAAATCCATTTTAAGAAAAACAAACCATTTTGAATCCGACTGATAATAATGACAAAAACAAAAAATCCGACAGATAATAATCACAAAATATTTTTAAAAAATAAAAAAATTATAAAAAGAAATCACAAACTATCGGACAAACCCTAAAACCACTCACGTCTCTCACTCTCTTGCCGTCTCAAACTTCAAAATCCCAAAACCAGACAAAGCACGAAGAAGAAGAAGAAGAAGAAATCCAAAATGAGTCATCACCATTGCTTAGACCTCTCTTCAAATTGCTCTTCCATCTTCTCCTCTTCCTCCATATCCAATCCACGTTTCTCCTCTTCCAAGCTCACCAATTCACGATTCCTCTTCCGCTCCACAAACAATCACAGAGTCAAATCACAAAAGCTACCATCTTCCTCCGCCTTCCCGCCACGTCTGAATCTGAATCGATCCGTTACTACTCGTGCAATCACCTCCGTCACAGATCTCTCCGAAACAGCCAAACCCTTTTCGCCGGAGATCGTCGGCAAAAGAACCGATCTGAAGAAGATCATGATTCTAGGCGCTGGTCCAATCGTTATCGGACAAGCCTGCGAATTCGATTATTCGGGCACTCAAGCTTGTAAAGCTCTTAGAGAAGAAGGATACGATGTTATCTTAATCAATTCGAATCCAGCCACTATCATGACCGATCCTGAAACAGCTAACAGGACTTACATAGCTCCCATGACTCCTGAGCTCGTCGAGCAGGTTATTCAAAAAGAGAGACCCGACGCTCTGTTGCCCACGATGGGCGGCCAGACCGCTTTGAACCTCGCGGTGGCTTTGGCCGAAAGCGGCGCTCTTGAGAGATATGGTGTTGAATTGATCGGTGCTAAGCTTGATGCGATCAAGAAAGCAGAGGATCGCGAGCTTTTCAAGGAAGCTATGAAGAACATTGGGCTAAAGACACCGCCTTCGGGGATCGGGAACACTCTCGACGAGTGTTTCGATATCGCAGAGAGGATCGGTGAGTTCCCTTTGATTATACGTCCTGCGTTTACTCTAGGAGGCACTGGTGGTGGCATTGCTTATAACAAGGAAGAGTTTGAGTCTATATGTAAAGCCGGTTTGGCTGCTAGTGTCACAAGTCAGGTTCTTGTGGAGAAGTCTCTGTTGGGTTGGAAAGAGTATGAGCTTGAGGTTATGAGAGATTTGGCTGACAATGTTGTCATCATTTGTTCGATTGAGAATATCGATCCTATGGGCGTGCACACGGGCGATTCCATCACTGTGGCACCGGCTCAGACGCTGACGGATAGAGAGTACCAGCGGCTTAGGGACTATTCTATCGCGATTATAAGGGAGATTGGTGTCGAGTGTGGTGGGTCTAATGTGCAGTTTGCGGTGAACCCTGTTGATGGTGAGGTTATGATCATTGAGATGAATCCTAGAGTCTCGAGATCTTCTGCTCTTGCTTCCAAGGCTACTGGGTTTCCCATTGCGAAAATGGCGGCTAAGTTGTCTGTTGGGTATACATTGGATCAGATTCCTAACGATATCACGAAGAAAACACCGGCTAGCTTTGAGCCCTCCATTGATTATGTGGTGACTAAGGTTTGCCATTCTTTCTTGTAGCATACTTTTTTGTTGTTTAATCTGTTTTGGTGTTGCAAGTTGAGATGCTTTTTACCTTGAGGATTTATATCTCTCTTGTTGTGCAGATTCCTAGATTTGCATTTGAGAAGTTTCCAGGATCTCAACCGTTGCTAACAACTCAGATGAAATCTGTTGGAGAATCTATGGCTCTTGGTCGCACGTTCCAAGAATCTTTCCAGAAAGCTCTTAGGTCTCTGGAGTGCGGGTTCTCGGGCTGGGGTTGTGCAAATATCAAAGAACTATCTTGGGACTGGGATCAACTGAAATACAGCCTTAGAGTCCCAAATCCGGATAGGATCCATGCCATATATGCTGCCATGAAAAAGGGTATGAAAGTTGATGAAATCCACGAGTTGAGCATGGTCGACAAGTGGTTCCTAACCCAGCTTAGAGAGCTCGTGGATGTGGAGCAGTTTCTTATGGGTGGATCCCTGTCGGAGATTACGAAAGAAGACCTTTACGAAGTTAAAAAGAGGGGATTTAGTGACAAGCAAATCTCTTTTGCTACAAAGACAACCGAGGAAGAAGTCCGTACCAAGAGGATCTCGTTAGGAGTTGTTCCATCATACAAGCGAGTGGATACATGTGCAGCAGAGTTTGAAGCTCATACACCGTACATGTACTCTTCATATGATTATGAATGCGAGTCAGCTCCAAACACCAATAAGAAGGTTTTGATTTTGGGTGGAGGGCCAAACCGTATTGGGCAAGGGATTGAGTTTGATTACTGTTGTTGCCACACATCTTTCGCCTTACAGGTATGTCTCTACGCTATGTAAATATCGTTCTCCAAAGCCAGTACACATTGTTTTTCAAATTTGATCACTAAACTTACATACTAAAAATTAAATTTGTCTGCAGGATGCTGGATATGAAACCATAATGTTGAACTCAAATCCTGAGACGGTTTCCACAGATTATGATACAAGCGATAGGCTCTACTTTGAACCCTTAACAATCGAGGACGTTCTAAATGTTATAGACCTTGAGAAACCTGATGGCATAATAGTGCAATTTGGTGGTCAGACTCCCCTGAAACTTGCTCTCCCCATTAAAAATTATTTGGACAAGCACATGCCCATGAGCTTGAGTGGAGAAGGACCTGTTCGCATTTGGGGTACGTCACCTGACTCCATTGATGCTGCTGAAGATAGAGAGAGGTTCAATGCAATTCTCAATGAGCTGAAAATTGAGCAGCCCAAGGGAGGCATTGCAAAGAGCGAAGCTGATGCTTTGGCCATAGCAAAGGAGATAGGCTACCCGGTTGTGGTTAGACCTTCTTATGTTCTTGGAGGACGAGCAATGGAAATTGTTTACGATGACAGTAAGCTAATAACCTACTTGGAGAATGCTGTTAAAGTTGACCCAGAGAGACCTGTTTTGGTAGATAGGTATCTCTCCGATGCAATTGAGATCGATGTTGATACCCTTACTGATTCCTACGGAAACGTGGTGATTGGTGGGATAATGGAGCATATCGAACAAGCTGGTGTGCATTCTGGTGACTCGGCGTGTATGCTTCCTACACAAACCATCCCGTCTTCTTGTTTGGAAACAATCCGGACATGGACCACTAAGCTGGCGAAGAAGCTAAATGTTTGTGGTCTGATGAACTGCCAGTACGCAATCACAACATCTGGTGATGTTTTCTTGCTCGAAGCCAATCCCCGAGCTTCCCGTACTGTTCCTTTTGTCTCTAAAGCCATCGGGCATCCTCTTGCCAAGTATGCAGCACTTGTCATGTCAGGGAAATCTCTCAAAGATCTCAACTTTGAAGAAGAAGTCATCCCTAAACACATCTCCGTGAAAGAAGCTGTTTTCCCATTTGAGAAGTTCCAAGGGTGCGATGTGATACTCGGGCCAGAGATGAGAAGCACAGGAGAAGTGATGAGCATCAGTTACGAGTTCCCAAGTGCTTTTGCAATGGCTCAGATTGCCGCAGGTCAGAAGCTGCCTTTAACTGGCACAGTCTTCCTCAGCTTAAACGATCTGACCAAACCGCACCTGGAGAAAATCGCGGTGTCCTTCCTCGACCTCGGGTTCAAGATCATTGCCACCTCAGGAACAGCTCATTTCCTGGAGCTGAAAGGCATTCCCGTGGAGAGAGTGTTGAAGTTGCATGAAGGAAGACCACATGCTGCTGATATGGTGACTAACGGACAGATCCATTTGATGGTGATCACGAGCTCGGGAGATGCTCTAGACCAGAAAGATGGGAGACAGCTCAGACAAATGGGTCTAGCCTACAAGGTCCCTGTAATAACAACTGTAGCTGGAGCTTTAGCCACTGCCGAGGGTATCAAGAGCTTGAAGTCAAGCGCCATTAAAATGACAGCTCTTCAGGATTTCTTTAAGGTAAAGAATGTATCTCTCATCTGAGTTTAATTTTTATTTGCTTTGTTGAATCGTTTTGAGTGAACTTTTTACGATTTCGATTAACTTTTCAAATGGATTTCTATATGAATAATCATCTTCAAAGTTTGATTTGCCGAAATGCAGCTTGCATATGATTTATCAGTTTGCTATGTTCTTTATGATTCTGGTGTATACATCTAAATAATGCTTCTACTTATGTTGAAGTTGAATTTTAGTTACTACCATACAAGTTTAGGGAAAAAACGAGTTATTAGATTAAATGATAAATCATACAAAGTCTTGCAAATTTTTACATCTGAAAGTCATTACAAACCTTTACCACTTCTCCCTCTTCATCACTCCCACTCATAATTTTAAAAGACTGAATACAAAAAACAACAAATTACAAACTGATAATACTTTGCTCACTTTCCGGGAGCAAAGTTGGTGGCGAAAGCCCAAGCGTTGTTGTTGACCGGATCTGACAAATGGTCAGCAAGATTCTCAATAGGTCCCTTACCGGTAACAATGGCTTGAACAAAGAATCCAAACATAGAGAACATAGCCAATCTTCCGTTCTTGAGCTCCTTCACCTTCAATTCCGCAAAGGCTTCTGGGTCGGTAGCTAAGCCCAATGGGTCGAAGCTACCTCCAGGGTATAGCAAATCCTCTGCCTCTCCCAAAGGTCCATCTCCAGCGACTCTGTAGCCTTCAACGGCTCCCATCAAGATCACTTGAGTAGCCCATATAGCCAAAATGCTCTGAGCATGGACCAAGCTAGGGTTTCCCAAGTAATCTAGCCCTCCGTCGCTGAAGATCTGCGAACCTGCCTTGAACCAAACCGCCTCTCCGAACTTGACTCCGTTCCTGGCCAACAACTCCGGGAAAACGCAGCCTAGGGCACCGAGCATGGCCCATCTCGAGTGGATAACTTCTAGCTCACGGTTTCTTGCGAATGTCTCGGGGTCGGCGGATAGACCGGCGGTGTCCCATCCGTAGTCACCGGGGAACTCACCGGTAAGGTAGCTAGGTGATTCGCCCGAGAATGGCCCCAAGTACTTGACCCTTTCGGTTCCGTACCATGGGCTGCCTGATGGGCCTTTTGGCTTAGCAACAGTCTTCCTCATTGTCACACGGCCGCTTCCGAGGACTTCTGATGATGCCGGAGAAAGTTTCACGGCTTTTCCGGCGAAAGTTGAGGAGGAGAGAGCCATTGTTGAGGCAGCCATTGAAACTTTTTTTGTGTATTTTTTTTGGTTTTGGTGACTAACTTGTGAGTGAGAGTGAGTGAAAAAAGGGATGGTGTGGTTTGTGTTAAATAGAGAGAAAGTTGCTTGTGGTTAAGGTTTGTTATCTTTGTGAAGTAATCTCTTATCTCTTTGCTTATTGGGATTTTGAGATTCTTGTTTTATCGTTCTTGTTTTATTGATTGGTCTGACTTGGCAATTTCTAGTCCATTAGCTTTTGTTTTGGTTAAGATTCTTCTTTCATTTGCAGCCAAATCATTTTGAGACCACAAGTTTGTGAGTCATGATGATATACTGTAACGGTAACACAGCCTTGTGACTCTTCTAAAATAACTTCAATTTTTTTGTGCATATATTTAGCTCAATTAATATTTCGAAAAATGTGGAAATTAGTGATTTTAAAACGTTACAAAGAGTTACATAATATTAACAAGATTTTTCAACTAATATAAATATATATATATCGAAATCCATATAGTTTACCATATAAAGAATCATTGTCCTATCGTTACATAATCCAAATATTGAGAACCCTCGTGGGGTTATATAATTTCATCTTAAAACTATTAGTTTATAATGATTTTACCCAAACATATACATGTCAAAATGGGATAAAATGTATTGATTTGTATCTAGCATTCATTGTGTTGCTTTGAAGTTGGAATTGATTATGGATTATATGCAAATACATGTAATTATCTGCGCCACTTACTTGAGCTTTCATCAAGTTAATTCTTGCAAGTGTTCAAATGAGTAATATTAAGAGAATTTCGGTTATAGGCACTTTGAGTGGATTTTCTTTCAGAGGTACTTTGGGCCCAAGGTGGACTTTCCTTGTTTTAAAGTGCATTTCTGGACCATTTTGCCCTTATTTTGTCGACAAAAAGCTAAATAATAGTGGAGGATAGATGTCGTTACTTTAATTTAGTTTGTAACTAGATTGGCAAGTAGTTACGTTATTTAGTTCATAATAGTTGTCAAGTGGGAATAATAAAATAAGACTTTTGTGGTGAACGATGTGGAATAATTATGACCGCTTGTTTATTCCATGGTATGAAATAAGACTTTTTGTCTCTCAGATCTGTTTTATATTGTGACACAGCTTTTCGTTGGGGAAAATAACAAGCAGCGCCGACGGTTTGAAGATGGTAGAACTTTGTTTATAAAGCAGATGTTTGTAATGCAATGTGCAATTTAATACTTCTACACTTATCTTTGTAATGTAGCTTTAAACCAACAATTTAAATCATCGTATTGTTGTTTTTGCGGTTGTAAAAAACTGAAGTAATGTTATGTTCTTGTTCTTATTTAGTCATAATTAATCTTTCTCTACGCTATAGAAAAATGAACAATACCCATGATCTTGGGATCAAGTTGATGAACTTTCTCGTCCAGTAAGATCGGTCTTTGTTGTTAATACTAGTGTCCACAATATTACCGTCCAGTAATTCTAATCCACAAATGCTAGCCATTTTCAAAAATGAAAAATGCCAAAATACATTAAACCGACATGTCTTTGTTGTTAATACTAGTGTCCACAATAGTGTCGTCCAGTAATTGTAATCCACAAATGCTAGCCATTTTTAAAAATGAAAAGTGCCAAAATACATTAAACCGACTAGTCTTTGTTGTTAATACTAGTGTCCACAATATTTCCGTCCATTAATTGCAATCCACAAATGCCGGCCATTTTGAAAGGCGAAAAGTGTCAAAATACATTAAAACCGACTGGTGTTTGGATAAGTTTTGTCTTGGATATCACAAATGTTTACCTAGTGAGGCATACAACAAACAAAGTCCGACACCAATCTAAAATACAAATGTCGTCCACAATACTAGTGTCCACAATATTGCCGTCAAGTAATTATAATCCACAAATGCTAGCCATTTTCAAAAATGAAAAGTGCCAAAATACATTAAACCGACATGTCTTTGTTGTTAATACTAGTGTCCACAATAGTGTCGTCCAATAATTGTAATCCACAAATGCTAGCCATTTTTAAAAATGAAAAGTGTCAAAATACATTAAACCGACATGTCTTTGTTGTTAATACTAGTGTCCACAATATTGTCGTCCATTAATTGCAATCCACAAATGCTGGCCATTTTGAAAGCTGGAAAGTGTCAAAATTCATTAAAACCGACTGGTGTTTGGATAAGTTTTGTCTTGGATATCACAAATGTTTACCTAGTGAGGACGTGGACGATGAACAATTTTACATTTCTCATTTTGTGAATTAGGGTTTAGAGTTTGATGTTTTACATTTGGGTTTATTGTTTTACAGTTTTAATGTTAGTGTTTTTGGTTGTACAATCCACACTTAATCATAAACTTAAAATTTAATCCTAGTAATTACTTAACTAACGTTTTTGTATCTTGAACACTAAAAAGTTAAAGGTATCCACCAAACGTAATCCACCAAAACGTTGTTTAGTGGACAGAAACACACGCCGTTGTTAAAATAGAGTTGTGTTTAAATCACGTCGTCTTTGTCTCGTATCCTTAGTTGTAAAGGTTACCATATCCACAAACACCACCTAACTACAACAACGAAAAAAACTAGATTTTTATAGAGACATTTCGTCGAACATGTTGTGTGTATACGTAGGAAGTAATGTTCACCATAAAGTTTCTTTAGATTCATGTTGCGTTCTAAATTTGCCAAACAGTATCCACATGGATGCATTCATAAGAACAACAATTCAATAGAAAAATCACATTAGAAAAGTTGATATTATCCACACAAACGCTTTCACTATAAAACTTTGTTATTTAAAGCGTGGACGGGACTACGTGGACTAAACCGAGTGGACCAGCGCGTAAACTCGAAGACGTGGATGATGATTTGATATTTCTCATTTCTCATAGAACTTACCATCCATATTAATCTCCAGCTTGGCATCGTGCTAACATCGTGCAACATTTTAGCGACATCGGCTAGTTGAATATGTGGGTCGCGGTCTAACAATTTAATCCAGAACTCTGAAGGTGTTTTGGTTTCTTTTGGAAACCACGTGTGGCAGTAATCATGGCTGAAATCAGAGCAATCCAGACCTGTGATTTGGGCAAACTCAGTAATTGAAAAACGAAGAGGTTGTCCACCGAAAACTGTCCACAACTCGTATCGTTTCTTCGTCACAAGCTGTCTGGACATAAGTGCGTGGACGAGTTTCCCTGAAATTGAAGACAAGTATATGGGCAACTCAAAAAGCTTCCCGAACTGAGACTTAAGGATTCGCATTAACTCTGGTCTCCCTTTTAACTTCAGATGAACAAGAGCGATGAAGTCCGTCTTCGAATAAACATTTAACCGCCCGCTTGGAAACCGATTTGAAGCATATAGCCTTGGAGGAAGGTTGAAATCGAACAGTGTATCAGGATAAGATTCAGCTGAAAAAAGGTGGAACAAAAACATTTTAAGAAGTTAGATCGAGGGGAGAAATCTTAACACCTCCACTGGAAATAGTAAGTTATCGAACATACCTTCCATATCGTCGTCGCCGTCGCAGGAATTGTATAACGAAATCGGAATGCCGCCGCGGAATCTGCTTTTACCTTGCTACCAAACAATGAGAACGATTAGAGTTAGTGACACGATACTATGGTTCCGTCCAGGTCTATTTCTCACTACGGTGAGATCTAAACATGAGATTTATCAAATGGATTTCGGGCAAGAACTACAGAAAGCAAAAGGGGGAAAAATTAGGGTTCAGGCGAAGCCGTTTTCACTTACCGTTGCTAAATATCGGCGATATCTAGCAATCGCCGAGATCTATTAGCTGGAATCTTGACCACTAAATGCCGTAGAGATTTTCCCAGTGATGATGTTTTTATTTCCGGCGAGTTCTTCGGTCGAGCAGACTTTTAAAAAGTGTAATTAGAAAGGTAAAAGATAAAGGAGCAAGATAAAGACACTCAAAGATAAATATTAAAAGTCTGCTAAGAGGTGTAATTAGAAAACCAGAACTTAGTTATACATTAACTAAGGGTATATTAGTCTTTTTATCATACAAAAGTATGCTAAAAAGTGTAAGTATCTTAAGGTGTAATTACACATCTTAAAAGTATCTATAGATGTAATATTCTATAATATTAATCGTAACTAGACATTGTGATTGCTAGGTTGCTGAGTTTAGTGGTAACAAGTAGCAACTACATATCTTGTGCATGTACATGTACATACGTAACCTTTTTTATTATCCCTGTTTGATTTGAGTGTATAAGTGAATTTTTAGTGTGTTTATACAAATACATTTTTCGCAAGATGACTGTTTATTCATAAGAAATTTTATTTTAGAATGGTTTTTTAGTTTTTAGTCTGTTTATGTTTATGCAAATACAAAAGAAAAAAAATCATTTGAATTTATGTATGATTTTGATTTAACGGGTCAAATCATTGGATTTTTTAACCCATTAATTTAAATGATTATGAACTTAGTTTGGTTGGGTTTGGTTTGAATTGATTTATCCGTCGCGAGTATTAATACCCAAATACCCAAATACAAAGATTAAAAAAGAAGAACAATGATTTATTTTGATTTTTTTGTGAAAAGTTATTTAACTGGGGATAATTAGTTATTTCAAAACAAGACGTATCTTCGGCATGTTTGTTCACCTTTATTGGGAAAACGACATATTTCCCAACGAGAAGTATCATATAGTATCAGATAGAACTCATTCTTTGACCATCTTCAATCTCCGCGAATTAACTATATTGTACATATTACCCATTAAAATTAATATATGTTCTACTTCTCCATAGATTAAAAGTGAAATATCTAATTCTCCATTTCGTGGTTTAATTCTGGTTTAAACCTGGAATTATGTTTGTTAAACCAGATTACATTAATTTTAAATCAAAAATTACCCATTAAACTAAACACAAACCCGATTTACTATCCAAAGCTAAAAATAAAAAATAAAATCAAATAAAAACCCAATTCATTAGCGAAGAGAGAAGAATTGAGTCTCTTAAAGCTTGGATTTCACGATTACGCATATGATCACGAATTTAGGGTTCTTAGAAAATTGATTTGGAAATTTTTTTAGGAATTTTGTGTTTTAAATATATTTCGGATTGGGTTATCAGGTCGGGTTATCGGGTCGGGTTTTATGTTTACGATTCGGGTTTGCAATTTCGGTTACACATAAAAGAAATGAGTTCAGTACTTGGTTTTATATGAACCAAACATAACCAACACAAATGGGGAATTAGAACGGATGATAGTTTTAATGGGTAATTAGTACGATATAGTTAATTCGTGGAGGTTAAAAATGGGGTCAAAGAATGAACTCTATCTGATACTATATGATACTTCTCATGGAGAAATAGGTTGTTTTCCCTTTTTTGTCAAAAATATTGGTTAAGATCTGTGTTATATAATTTTTGACAAAAAAAACTAGGGAGAATCACAAAACTACACCGTTTGAATTATATTTCACAAAACTACACCATTTCAAAATTACTTCACGAAACTACATCTAAACACTCAAAATTAAATCCAAATAAACCCTACCCACACAATCCTACCCCCTTAATACTATACCCTAAACACTAATTAGCGAACACAAATGAAAAGATTTTAATTTTGGTAATTTTTTAAAAGGTAAATCAACCTTTTAAAATTTTGAAAGAGTGTAGTTTTGTGAAAATATTGAATTAGGTGTAGTTTTGTGAAAAGAGGGTTGAAAGGCTGTAGTTTTGTGAATTTCTCAAAAAACTAAAACTATATTATATACTTATCTTTGTTAAAGAACTATGTTATATACTTCAACATCCATTTGTAGTTTTGTAATTCCCCCTTGAACTAAGTCATCTTATTTATTACTGTAGTATTTGTTTCTTTCTCTAATGCATCATAAAACAATATTTGTAGAGATAAGAAACACAAACGCACCAAAACTTATTGAAGATTTTGCAACAAACTACTATTAGATAATTTACTTACCCTGACACCAATATTTTTCTATGGAACACATTTTGTTCTTACAATCAAATAACCTCACACATGAGCTCACATACTATTTTATTAGAATCCTTTGAAAGTTCCAATGATTCATTATTGTGTTTTTCTTCTTCATAATTAGGCTTATAAACTCTCATAACATAATCCAACGAATTTTTCCTATCACCATCCATCCATAACCATGAATGATCTTGATTCTTGACTATGACCATTATATTGACTTCAATTTTAAACATTTATTAAAAGCTACTAATTAAAAGTTAACATGTCTATCTTCAGCAAAGTATCATTATATATATTTTTTTTAAAGTTTAAAGATATTCCGAAAATACCAAAAAATTATAACAAAAAGGTTTCAATTAAAGTATCAAACAACTACCCTCATTTTTGCATTGATGTTCTCTAGATTTCACAAGGATAGATAGATAGAGACGTACACGTGGCACATCATGAGTGGATAATTCACAATTTCCTGAAACGCTAAAAAAAATCTTTAAATCAAATCAACATCGAGTAGTGCCACGTAAGCAAACAAAAAAATCTAATCCTACTAAAAAATATGCCAACAGCCAATGGAAACTCTAGAAAGTGATATTATAAGATAAGACACTTATTTCAGATTTTTATATTATAAATACCTAATAATCCCATCAAACCCAAACCACCCATTTCTTGGCTCACAAACAAACACTCTTAAACGTTTTTAATTTTGCAAAACCGTAATGGCTGCCTCAACAATGGCTCTCTCCTCCTCAACCTTCGCCGGAAAAGCCGTGAAACTTTCTCCGGCATCATCAGAAGTCCTCGGAAGCGGCCGTGTGACAATGAGGAAGACTGTTGCCAAGCCAAAAGGCCCATCAGGCAGCCCATGGTACGGAACCGAAAGGGTCAAGTACTTGGGTCCATTCTCCGGCGAATCACCGAGCTACCTTACCGGTGAGTTCCCCGGTGACTACGGATGGGACACCGCCGGTCTATCCGCCGACCCCGAGACATTCGCAAGAAACCGTGAGCTAGAAGTTATCCATTCGAGATGGGCCATGCTCGGTGCCCTAGGCTGCGTTTTCCCGGAGTTGTTGGCCAGGAACGGAGTCAAGTTCGGAGAGGCGGTTTGGTTCAAGGCAGGTTCGCAGATCTTCAGCGACGGAGGGCTAGATTACTTGGGAAACCCTAGCTTGGTCCATGCTCAGAGCATTTTGGCTATATGGGCTACTCAAGTGATCTTGATGGGAGCCGTTGAAGGCTACAGAGTCGCTGGAGATGGACCTTTGGGAGAGGCAGAGGATTTGCTATACCCTGGAGGTAGCTTCGACCCATTGGGCTTAGCTACCGACCCAGAAGCCTTTGCGGAATTGAAGGTGAAGGAGCTCAAGAACGGAAGATTGGCTATGTTCTCTATGTTTGGATTCTTTGTTCAAGCCATTGTTACCGGTAAGGGACCTATTGAGAATCTTGCTGACCATTTGTCAGATCCGGTCAACAACAACGCTTGGGCTTTCGCCACCAACTTTGCTCCCGGAAAGTGAGTGAAGTTTTATGTGTTACTTTTGCTTCAGTATTTGCTTCGTGTAAGTGTGAGAGGAGAAAGAGAGGTTGTGTGTAATGTAAAAACTTGCAAGAGTTTGTATGGTTTATAAGTAATCAATCTCCTTTTATTCTCTAATCTCATATCAAACATTAAATAAATGGAACTGAAATGTCAAAAAATAAGTGAACATTTCACAAATCAAGTAATGGTATTGAGTAAATCAAATCAATTGGTTTTATCTATATAGTAATCATAGACTAATGTTTAAGACAATCACTTAGACCAAAAAGAAACTAACGAAACAAAACCAAAACTAATAAATAACGAACAATCTATTACATTATGCGACCTGATTATTGTCTTAAAGTCAAAACTTTTGATGAACGTACAACATGTGCTTTCAATAAACTTAAGAGCTCATGAGTTTCAAACACCTTCTCTGTCGCTTAACTTAAGAGTCATCTTAATATTCATCGACGCAAGCTCTGCTGCTAAGTACCTGAACACATACGGCATTGCAACCGTCTCCATACCTTTGCTCGTCTTGCAAGCTTTGCAAGTCACTTTCTTTGGAATCCTACCGGGAGGTAAATTTCCGATCTTCTGAATCATCTTCTTCTGCTCGACGTTCACAATCGAAGACGTGAGCAAGCTTCCACATAGCGAGCACACGTCTGCAATGTGGTGGTCTGAAGAAGTGTGTAGCCTGTCATGTAATAGATAAGAAGCTCCATGAGCAAGCATTGAGTCTCTCTCCATCTCACCGAACCGGATACCTCCACCTCGTTTCCTTCCTTTGATCGGCTGACGAGTTAGCTGATCCACTGGTCCTGTCGATCTAACCTGCAAGCAAGAATATACGACTCAGACAAAGATGATAGTATCATATGCATAGATGATAAGAAAAACAGAGGGATACAAGAACCTGGAACTTGTCTGAGACCATGTGACGCAGTCTTTGGTAATAAACAGGCCCCATAAATATCTCGCATTTAAGCTCTACTCCTAAATAACCACTGTACAATGTCTCGGTCCCGTAGTAGTTGAACCCTCTCTCCTTCAACATGGAGCCAAGATCATCCACAAGCAAACTTGGCTTGCCAATCTTTTCTCCGTCTGGGTTTTTAACAGCACTACGAAACGGTGTTGCATCTACATACTTTCCATTTAAACTACCTCCCTGTAAAACCAGAGTATATAAATATTAAAAATACAAGCCAAAATGAAGATTCACGGCATCAGTGTCTGCGGAATATTAAGAATCAGGCAAAACTCTATGGATACCTTAGCAGCGATAGACTCCAAAAGCATAGCAATTGTCATTCTTGAAGGGAAAGCATGAGGGTTAATGATGAGATCTGGCCGCATTCCAGTAACTCCATTAAATGGCATGTTAATATCAGGCCACAATTGCGAGCAAACACCCTTTTGACCGTGTCTACTGCTGAATTTGTCACCGATTATGGGATTTCTAGCATGCCGGAAACGAATATTTGCCTGCCATGAAACATGGGAAATCAGATTTAAGCAAAAATAGGCTCTGTCTATGTGATAGTTGAAAGCAATTAACCTCACCTTTTGAGGATGGTCCTTGTTGGTTTTCATGTCAAGAGAGACAAAGTCAACTATGACAGGGTCAGTGCCTTTTTTCTTCACTGTCTTTATTTTGTTCAAGGAGCCATCATATATACTATAATATGGCTCATCTGGATACACTTTCTGCGAATCAGATTCACGAATAAGTTAAGCCAGTTTCTGTGGAAGTTGACAAGGAAACTAAAGAAAGATAGAAAGTTGCTATTTACCTGTCCAACATATGGTAACCCATCAGCATCAATACAAGAATGATGTGATTTGTCAGTACTCCTCTTAAAACTTTTCTTACCACTATCTGAACGGCTTTTCTGATCTGACAGATCAATAGTTTCTGTCTGCACAATCATGAGGATAAGAGTAAGAAAGTCACAGAAGAGAAAGGCTGAAGTTATATGATGATAATTAACCAATCGCTGCAACTACAAAAATCTTTTCTGCGTGGTTCATAAAGGAACGAGTGCATAGGAGATTGACCAGGCTTATGTTGAGATTCCAGATTGAAAAGAACCTTATTGCAAATGTGCACTATGCCTAAGCACCCTATTCAAGCTATTTTTCTGAATGGTTGATAAGAAAAATTAAGAACAGGTAACTCAAACCTGATATATCTGCCCATGACACATCCCCCGCTCCACAGATGATTTGTTCAAAATCATAGCATCTTCCATATCAAATCTGTGAGACAGATCGGTATAGAAAATGCATAAGAGAAACACTAATGAAAGAAGTGTATCGTTAACAAACTCTTACACCATACGCAGTTTCTTACCCGGTATGAGCTAGGACAGCCACTATTGCATTAGTCCCTGTTGGATTCTCATCAATATTGTATGTGGTGTATGTTTTCGTACGCACAATAGGGGATTGAGGAGTCTGCAGTATACAAAAAAAATTACAAGCCATGAGACCGAAAGAAGATAGTGAATAAAATAAAAATTGGATTATGTTGTTTCTACTTTCTAAGAGTAAGAAAAAAGAGGTTTGAGGTGACCTGCAAGTGGTAAATCTTCTGGTCAGCACGAAATTGGAGTGCTTGAGTAGAGTATGCCATGGTTTGTTTTGCCATCTGTAATTACATTACATATTTATTAACAGTATCAAGTAACATAAACCGCTTTGACTTTCATTGAAATTTTAGTAAATACCTGACACTGATACATATTACGCGGACTCTGATTATGATCTGACCAAGGTGTAAGATTAGCAACCACACTTATCATTCCAGTAGGATGAATTTCCTCATGAGTTGCTGATGAAGAGTTATTCCTTCCTCCATTTCCACCATCAGGACAGCTTATTTCCATAAAAACCTGGTTTGAAAGAAAATGTGTATTATTTTATTTACTTGTATGCACATTCGAAATAAAGTTGATATGAAGACCAATTGTTGGGATTTGCTACCTGCTCAAATGGTCCAATCAGCTCAAGATTGTCTGTAGGAATAGATGTATTTTTAACAGGCCTAATGAATCTTGCAGGACATGACGCCAAATATAATCCAGGATAAGATCCCCCCATGCTTGTAGGTACATATCCTACTTCAAGGTCTTCAGGAATCTGTCAAAAAAGCTTTCATATATATACAGTATTCTTCCAATGAAAAAGTTTGAAGAACAGATCTACTGTTAGGAAGCGAGAAAAACATACCACTGAAGGAGCCTCCACTTTCAGTCTCCGCAAATAAGCCACAACGTCTGTGACTAGGTTAGCAGATAACGATCCCACAACTTGACCATCTAAAAGAACAGGAATGATTTTTGGTGGTCCAGCTCGCACAAGTTTGGGCAATGAAGATACCATTCCAACCCCAACAAGAACATCAACAACTGACTTTCTTATTTTCAGAAAATCTCTGATGTTTCCCTTGGCATCGAATTGAGAAGTGATTCCTAAAATAACATGACCAATAAGAACAATATAAGCAAAGCAAAGAAATGACATACTGCACGGTAAAGAAATAACGGCAAGTACAAAATGATAAGTAAAAAAGAGAGCTAGAGGAACTCACGGCAAGTACGAGTCATATGATTCAGTAATCCACAAGGTTCTCCATCAGGAGTGTGGACAGGGCAAAGAAAACCCCAAGATCTAAAAGATCAAAATAAAACAGGAAAACTGTGAAGACAACTATTTTGGTGAGACCATCATCAAATCGGAAACTTGGTAGGCACAAAGTGATAACTTACTCAGGAAGCAGCTTCCTCACAGTTGTTGTTCGAAGTCCAGCAAAAGAAGCACCTCGATGAACCGCTCGGAAAAATGAAATGAAACGGAGAAAGTTCAATCTCTCAGCCTGAACCGTGTAACCTGCTCTCTGGTAAGGAATTAAGAAACTAAAGTTAGTGTTGTTCTTTCAAACAACATCATACTTAAAGGAGCTTAGCTACATAGGATTGGCTTCCAGACCAGCGAACAACTCAAGTGCTTACCTGCTGTAAATCCAGACCAGATTGTGTATTCATCCTTCCTGTTTTCAATAATGTCTCAATTGATGTACCAATACTCCTGGGAGGATTTTTGTTCATAACCTTCTTGACATCAGCAACTGCATTTAATTAAAAAAATTCTCATCACAGAGCACATGACAAAATGTTAACAACAAATTTGTCGAGGAGGAATAAGTCAAAATTCATGAAGCAACATCTTGGAAATAGCAAAAACCAAATGAGATTCATATAGTGTCAAGGAATATGGGATATGAGACACTGAAAAGGAAAAACAAAATGAAAGCAGCTTACAGTTTTCAATAGAAAATTTCTTGTTCTTGCCACGCAATTCTTCTTCAAGAAGACTTTTGCACTTCCGCAGCCACTCTTCAAGTTTTTCCTAGAAAACGAATGCATGTGATTGAAACACACAAAACTCAGAAACATGGATAATGACGAAATCACATGCTCTTATATGGGCCTCATGATAGATATTTATACCATCGGGAAAATAATTATATACCTTGAGATAAATTGTTATAAGGTGACCTGGGACTAAAATTTCCTGATTTTGCAAAGAATCCGGATTGTCAGGCAAAGAAGTCTGATCCACCAGAGAATATAGCTTCTGGATTATGAAGCTGCAAAGCCAAAAGAAAATATTGACTACAAGAACACTAAAAACGCATTGTAAAAACATCATGAGTAAAAGCTAAAAGTTACATGAGTAAATTGAACTTGTCGTCATCATTGTCAAGGTGAACAAATATAAAATCCCTGAGCATGGCTGCAGCAACCTAAATACAGAGAAGGAAAGAGATTAAAAAAAGTATTAAAAGGACTACAGTCATCAGTTGTATAAATAAGTAACAGGATTATAACACAATCACAAGCTCCAATAAGCTTGTTGAATCGTGAAGAATAGGTTTTCTCAGAAACTCAGTCATAGACTCATATGTAAATGAAAACAAATGCGAACAAATTGTTTTGCAAAGAGCAACCAGTTAAGGTCTTGATCAAGTCAACTTACAGTAGGATAGCTTTCGTTTTCTAGCCCATCAAGAGCAGGTTGAAAATGCTCTCCTGTTCGTTTTAAAAGCAAAAGATTAGCTTATAAGTTTTAGAGATATGCTTCCGTAAACACTGAGACAGGTTAAACACCTAAATATTTCCGGCACTGTTCCCGAGTAAAAAGACCCAAGTCTCTCACTTCATCCAGAATAATTTTGGCTCTCTCACGAACAAGCTGAGTTCCAATTAGTCCATCACCTCTTCCGTAACGCTCGTTATAGCAACAGTTCAAACTTTCATAAATTTCCTCATCATTGGTCTCAGCAAGAGCCTAGAAACATATGGGCAGATATGAAAAATAGAGAACTGAAGAAAAATTAGAACACACAAAAGTGTGTTTGTACGCATCTACTAAACACTTCGTCTTAATATAGAAGGCAGACCATACCTTCAGAACAACACCAACAGGAAGCAAATATTCCCTTCCTCCAATCCTGTGAACATTAAAGATAAGTGAAGCATGTATCTCAAATTGAAGGTAATGTCTACAATATTCCAAACATCGAGTTAAGACTCACCAAAATCCAACTCTGGCACTTCCATTGCGAAGATAATACAGTTTAACAGTGACAGAAGACTGGTCGTCCCTAACACACCTAAGAATTAATAGAAAAAAGAGCCACGTGAAAACTCTTTTAAGGTATATTGCTACTTTGGGTGCAGATTGGCATTATTATATGCACCATCATAGGGAAGAGATTAACTTTACATACCTAATGGCAACTGCCTTATCACTGTATCCTTCCCGACGACCACAAAATGAGTTTCGGATCATACCCGTTGGCTACATAAGAATTTTAGTTGGTTAAATTACGAGAGAAATATATGATGCAAGGAACTTAGTGGGAACAAAGATATCCACGAGAAAGGTAGCTTACATGGTTCCGCTTTGGCGCAATAACACATCGAAACACCCTCTCAATCCCATTCAAAATGAAGTATCTATTTGAAAGAGAAAGATGAAATTATTATCAGCATCAGGCTCATGAATATTGTATAGGCATAAGGGATGTTTTACTTCTACCCTAATTTCTATTGCTATGCACAAACTTGTCAAGCATACACTTTATAATAGGAAACCCGCAAACAATAAAGCATATATCAACCACACGCCTTGCAATGGCTATATCAAAAAGGCACATGAGGAGGTAGAAGAACATTTACCCTCCCATTTCAGAAGTTGCCTCTTTACACTTCAACAGTCTACGACAATCAGCACCCCGTAAGTGGCAAAGCTTTGACTGCACAAATAATACAAAGATCAATTTACATACTAAACCATCCAGCCATAGAAGTGTCTCTCGCTTATTGGCACCACAGAGTGTACATAAACTTGGTAATCGCCATATGTTCAACAACAGAGAAATAGTATAAAAACAAATTAGCAGCAAAAACAAAAATGAAAAGATCACTCACCATCAGCATAATAGGAAATTGCCCAAAATCAATTTTCTCTCTCACAGGGGCTCCATTGTCGTTATACTTCAAGAAAACATCAGCCATAAACGTTCCTGTGTAAGAAATCTTAGCCTGCCTAGCCTGTTATTCAAGAAGCCAAACAAACAAAACGGTATTACTCAACAAAATCTAAACCTCTACTATGTTGAAAACAACTCTTAAAACACAAAAACGAAAGAAAACTTCACCTCAAAGGGATACAAAGATTCTTTCCTCGATGTTGATCCCGAACTCTCTTTCTGAGGAGAGAACACTACAGGATTATCTAACCAAAGTATCATCTAGTCAAGGGAATCAAACAGAACACAACATACGACACTTATAACCCTATATCCTCTATCGAAATCTAAGCGAGATACTAACACCAAAGTTTCAATCAGAGAGCTACACTACAGGATTATCTAACCAAAGTATCATCTTAGTCAAGGGAATCAAACAGAACACAACATACAACACTTATAACCCTATATCCTCTATCGAAATCTAAGCGAGATACTAACACCAAAGTTTCGATCATAGAGCTACACTCTACAGGATTATCTAGCCAAAGTATCATCTTAGTCAAGGGAATCACACAGAACACAACATACAACACTTATAACCCTATATCCTCTATCAAAATCTAAGCAAGATACTAACATCAAAGTTTCAATCAGAGAGCTACACCCTACAGGATTATCTAACCAAAGTATCATCTTAGTCAAGGGAATCACACAAAACACGACATACAACACTTATAACCCTATATCCTCTATCAAAATCTAAGCAAGATACTAACACCAAAGTTTCAATCAGAGAGCTACACAGCCTACACTACAAGATTATCTAACCAAAGTATCATCTTTGTCAAAGGAATCACACAGAACACAACACTATAATCCCTTTTGTCCTCTATCAAAATCTAAGCAATCAGAGCAAGGAGGATTCATGCCATGACCTAATGTAAGAAAACGCAATTCAATAGAAGAAGAAGAAGAAGAAAAAGGATATTGCTCAGCTTGTTCTCGGTGACTGAATCGTAGACAGTGACGGGTTTGATTCGATTGAACATAACTTCGAGCCCTTTCTCCGACATGTAATCGAAGGATTCAACATGGTGCGTGACGAGATTGTGAAGCTCCTTGAAGTCTTCGATCTCTGGAACACTATCTCTGCCTTTGAGAGCCATTGTCAGGTTTTGCTCAGCCCAAAAATTAGGGTTTATCTCAGAATAAGTTTGCCTTGGAGAGACGGCCGCGTGAGAAGCGAAGGGTTTAAAGAGTACATCTTAAAAAGTATATATATATATATTTATATCCATAAACTATTATACTAATAATACTAATTTAATAATAGTTATTTTAATTAATATATTCCAGAATTTAATAACAACGGTAATTTACAAAATGGATAATTTCTTCAAATATCACAAAATAGTTCTAAAAATCTTTTTCATGGTGTTTTTAGGAATTCCCCTTAATACATTTAGTTAATCATTTTTAAACTTACAAAAATGATTCAAATTAAGCATACACATACAATCATAAACACCATTAAGCATACCCATACAAGCATACCTATTCAAATTAAATTCAAATTAAATTCAAATTAATTCAAACTAGATGAGGACCCGCACGTACGTGTGGAATTTAATATGTTTTTAAATTTATATATTTTAAATTATTTAGTAAAAAATATATATTAATTTTTTTTCATCGACTTTGATTATATATATATAATCTCTTATTTCATACAATACATTGAATAAAACATGTGGATTGTGCGGGGTAACAAATAAAGTATGGTTTAACGCGGGATTCGTCCGCGTATTAGAAATATTTAAATTTTTTACCGGGATATATCTTCCAAGATGTCTTGATACAAAGTTAAAAATTGTTTACTAAATTATATTTAATATAAAGTTCAAAATTATATTTATGTATAATTTTATATTTGGAATATAAATATATTATGAATTATTTATGCTATTTTTGACCCGTTGCTAAATTACACATAAATATTTGTGCATAAATTGAATTCAATCTAATCTCATAACCATTATAATTCGTTTAAATTTATTTTGTGATCCTTTAACGACATGTAACAAAACTTAAAGGGGGAATCACAAAACTACACCATTTGAATTGCATTTTACAAAACTATGACATGCCAAAGTTATTTTGAAAAACTACACATAAACACTCAAAATTAAATATAAATAATACCCTTTAATACTATACTCTAAACACTAATTAGCGAACCCAAATGAAAAGATTTTAATTTTTGTAATTTTTTAAGAATAAATCAACCTTTTAAATTTTTGAAAGGGTGTAATTATAGAAAAATATTGAATTATGTGTAATTTTGTGAAAGAAATGTTGAAATGGTGTAGTCTTGTGAATTCCTCAAATGAAAATATGTATTTGCTATTAAGATTGGGCCTAAGTATGGGCTTTGTAAATTCTGTAAATTAGTTCAAATTGTAAACATAGGTTAGTAAAATAATGTAGTTGCATTGTATTGTAAATAAAAAAAATTTTAAGGGCATTTTGCAATAATGCTTTCCAACTAATATATAAGATTAAGCATACCTTTTAAAAAGAGAAATTCACAAGACTACACGATTTCAACCATCCCTTCACAAAACAACACTTAATTCAATATTTTCACAAATTTACACCCTTTCAAAATTTTAAAAGCTTGATGTAACCTTTTAAAAATTACCAAAATTAAAATCTTTTCATTTGGGTTCGCTAATTAGTGTTTATAGGGTATAGTATTAAAAGGGTAGGATTGTGTGGGTATGGTTTATTTGGATTTAATTTTGAGTGTTTAGGTGTAGTTCTCTGAAGTAATTTTGAAATGATGTAGTTTTGTGAAATGTAATTCAAATGGTGTAGTTTTGTGATTCTCCCTTTTAAAAATTTCTTCACAAAACTACACCTAAACACCAAAAATTAAATTCAAATTAAGCATACCCATACAATCATACTCCTTTAATCAATATACCATAAACACTAATTAACGATCCCAAATGAAAAAAAAAATAATTTTGGTGAAATTTCAAAGGGTAAATCAACTTTTTCAAATTTTAAAAGGGTTTAATTATGTGAAAAAATTAAATTAGGTAGAGTTTTGTAAAAGAAAGGATGAAATGATGTAGTTTTGTGAATTCATCATTTAATTATACATAGAAAACAAGATACCTTCATTTTTTGGAAAAAAATCAGAAAACATAATATAATACCGGGAATTGGATTTATGTTTTCTAAATGATTTTATATATTTATATATTTAATTTATAAGTTTGTAACATTCTTCTTCTTCATTGTTTACATAGACTAATAGTAAAAATTGAACATTTAATTATAAAAGTTAAAGAAGTGAAATTTTTTGTTATTGTGATATTTTGTATTATATATATTTGTATGAGGAATTCCCAAAACTACACTCTTTCTTCATTTTCTTTACAAAACTCTATCTAATTCAATTTTTCACATATTTACACATTTTCAAAATTTTAAAAGCTTGATTTACCCTTTAAAAAATTATTAAAATTAAATTTTTTTATTTGGGTTCGCTAATTAGTGTTTAGGGTATAGTATTAAGGGGATAGGATTGTGTGGATAGAGTTTATTTGGATTTAATTTTGAGTGTTTATGTGTAGTTTTGTGAAGTAATTTTGAAATGGTATAGTTTTGTGAAATGTAATTCAAATGGTATAGTTTTGTAATTCTCCCTATTTGTATAGCAAAATTTAATATAATTTGTATTGATTATACCAAACTATAAAAAAATTATTTATTATATTTACGAGTGGAAAAAATTCATTCAAAATATTAACCGGAACCTACAAGAAATACTCAAATTGAACTATTCTAACTACCCAAATAAAATCAAATAATAATTTTTTAAAAATATTTAAATGGAAGTAATCGTTTGTGGTCTTATTATTCAAGGTCGGGTATACGTGTGAATGACATTTCACAAAACTATATCATTTGAATTACATTTCACAAAACCACACTATTTCAAAATACTTTACAAAACTACACCTAAACACTCAAAATTAAATCTAAATAAACCATATCCACACAATCCTACCCCTTAATACTATACCTTAAATACTAATTAGCGACCCAATTGAAAATATTTTAATTTTAGTAATTTTTAAAAGGGTAAATCAAGCTTTTAAAATTTTGAAATGGTGTAAATATGTGAAAAAATTAAACTATATGTAGTTTTGTGAAGAAAAAGTTGAAAATGTGTAGTTTTGTGAAAACATCTTATCTTATTTGGTTTTCCAGTGATTTGTACATAAATTCCTTAATGATTGAGTCACGTTTTTGGTTGTGATCGTTTTTTTTAGGGGTGACGACCTATTTCCCCACCATAACTATCGTATAACACCAAAACCACACAAACTTAAGGTCTCGATCTATTTCCCCACAATTTTATAGTTGTAAATCCAGTTCCACACAAATTTAAACTTCCATTTTGATTTCCCCATAATTTAAAATTGCAGAATAAATATCCCCGATCAATTTGGTTTAACAACGGTTTAATTTTGTCCAATTTACTTTAATAAACCAAAATAAGGTTTTAACCGGATTTTGACCCGATTAAAAATAATCGAAATCCACTTAAAAAATAAATCACGATATATATACATTGTCTTTCGATAAAAATCCCCAAACAAAAAACAAAAACATTGTGCATAACACCAAAGACAAACACAACACCAACACTTCTTTGGAATTCCCACAAATCGTGAACTTCTTCTAACGTTTGAAGATCTACTAGAACTAAAAGTTACATTATTTATCTTAAACTTCGATTTGCTTTTCTTCACCTTCATAGTTGATATATTATTAAAAAACCCGATTTTAGGATATTGGGTTAACGAATTTCTGGATTTGGGGCTTTGTGGATCTGGATTTATAACTATAAAATTGTGGGGAAATAAATCGAGATTTTAAGTTTATGTGGTTTTGGTGTTATACGATAGTTCTCGTGGGAAAATAGGTCGTCACCCCTTTTTATATGGGTTTTCCTAATTTAATGTTCAAAAAAATAAAAATTGATGCATCATGGCATCATATGTAATTTTTAATAATTTTTTAGACATTCTCATATTTTAGTGCCAAAAATAATAGTGTAGATTAATTTAGAACGCAAGAAGTGGTATTTTAACTGTAATTATTTCCAACAAAAACCAAAAATAATGGAAGAAAAAAACATAAATCCATTATGAGGAATTCACAAAATTGTAGTTTACATTATAGTTTTAAACTGTTATACATTATAAAGAGGAAATTAAAATTTTACACTTTTAAAATTGTAGTTTTCAAAAGGGAGAATCACAAACTACACTTTTAAAATTGTAGTTTACATTTCACAAAACTACACCATTTCCAAAATACTTCACAAAACTACACCTAAACATTCAAAATTAAATCTAAATAAATCCTACCCACATAATCCTACCCCTTAATACTATACCTTAAACACTAATTAGCGAACGCAAATGAAAATATTTTAATTTTGGTAATTTTTAAAAGGGTAAATCAAGCTTTTAAAATTTTGAAAGGGTGTAAATATGTGAAAAAATTAAATTAGGTGTAGTTTTGTGAACGAGGGGTTGAAAATGTATAGTTTTGTGAATTCCTCTTTACAAAACTACACATACTCAAAATCCATTGAGAAATTTACGAAAACCATTTCATAATAAAAAAAAAAATTATAACAAACTTCATAATAATTTGAACATTTTAGAATTCATTTTTTATTTTAGATTTAGTGTTTAGAGTTTAGTTTTGAACATAATAAAATTTAGTTTTGAAGATGGATATAAAGCATCTTCTTCGCAGTTATGCATTGGCTGTATATGCTAACGTTTAAAAATAAACTTTTTGTAAGATGGTACACATAACGCAACATAACTGTTTAGTTTTGATCTTGTTGAAATATTTAACCAAATCATGCAAGTGCTTCTCTTATAACTTGTTTAGTATTTCACAAAGATCATCACTTATTCACTTACAAGCTATCAATTATAAATCTATATTTCTACAATGCAATGTTCCATCAATGAATGCCCAATAATAGTTTATAAACCACATTAAGAGTTAGTCTTATAAAAACAAACCAAAATAGATCAAATCTGGTGCTTATATTTATGTGCATATTGTTAAACCTATATAAATTAATAATCTCGGAATATACCAGATTGGTAAAAAGTTATGAATTTATGATGTTTATTAATTTATCGATAGACAAATTACACTAAAATTCAAATTTGAAACCGGGAAAATTTATTATTTTAAAAAAATATTAATGAATCAAGTATTAAATTAAAGAGGTTATATTGAATGTTAAAATAATTCATTTCGTCATATATTCTTTGTAACTCTTCCAATTAATTGGTTATTTTAGTTTCGAGAGGAATACAAAATCAACTCCAAATAGAGTTGGATAGTAAAAATTATTTTATATATGTCGATGGAATCATAAGTTTGGTTGATTTATATCATGTCGTTACTATATTTAAGTACATTGGTGTCATGTTAGATTAGTGATTAGAAATATATCACACTTGATTTTAAGTACATTGGACTCGTGTTAGATTATTGGTGTCATGTTAGATTAGTGATTAGAAATCTATTACACTTCATTTCCATCTAATGGTCGCATCGGAATGATTAATCATAACATGCTTCAAAACTTGTACTTTCCTAAGTGTTAGTTCTTATCCTCTTGTCTCCTCTACAAAAATAAGACATTTTTATGTTTCAAATCTTGTTTAGTCTTTTTTCCTCATGATTTGGCTAAACAATGAGTGTAGTTGTGCTAAGCAACAAAGAGGATGTTACATCATTTAAAAGTGTATTGTGATATGACACATGACAAACATAAAAGATGTTGTCAAAACATATAGCTTTAATCTATTTGGACAAATTTAAACAATTTATATAATTAAGGGGGAATTGATAATGAACCTAAATGTAAAAAATTTTATAGTTTATTCTTAATTCACTTTGAAATAGGTTTAATTTTGTAAATTAGTGTATGAAAATATGTGGTTTTGTAAATTTTTATATAATTAAATATAGTCGATGTAATCAAAAACACAACTTTGGTTGGTAGGGTATACATTGTCTAAGAATTTGCTTTGAGGAATCTCTAGTTACTTTGAGACAAATTATATAATTTTTTGATATCATCATTATTCTTTTTTAGCACTAATTACTAGTTCATCTACCATCACCAAACAACCTTACTTATTTTTAATACTTAAGTACCATTATCAACTCTTAAGCAATTTTCCTCAATATTAACACAAAAAACACTCCTTGCCACTATAAGACATTTCAACTTTTGACAATACTAAAAATCAAAGTGCCAACAACAAATCTCTATTTTCTTAGAAATAGACGTTCGATTTCGCTTAACGATTAAAAAACTCAAATAAATTTTCATCCAAGAATATAACATATATATATTAGAGACAAATGTCCCACATCGAAAACTCATTGGAATGACACTAATAAATAATGAACTTCTCTACTTAAAGCCAATTGATTTTAATTTAGAAGCACATAATCCTAACATAGTATCAGAGTCCGATTCGATCACAGATCCGACTGATTCGCCTCTTGTCCAAACGTCCAAGATTAATGGTTAACGAGGCACTATTATTTTGAAGGGACGTAGTAGGGATAAATGTCTCACATAAAAAACTACATTGAGACAAACGCTAATATATAATGGATATGAGTCTCTCAAACATAGTCAATTGGTTATATTTCTTTTTTTTGTAAATGCAATTGGTTATATTTCTGGTTTTAAGTATATAGTATATGTTGCTTTGCTTCAAAGAATGTGGCATGGTTTTCTCGAAACTTAATACTCCAAACTATGATTTGAATTTAACTACACGGTTCAATATGTAGCCCGGTTAATTTATTGGGTCCTATTTTATCCTTACAAGATATATCTATGTTAACTTGTAAAAAATTTAAAGTACAAGTTTGTAGTAATTGTTTTTCTTACCAATCAAATCAAAAAATAAAAATATAACCCGCGTGCGAAACAAAACGTCATCACTCTTTTTTTTAAAAATACTTATTATTGTTTGTTTCAATAGCAAAGAATAAAGAAAAATCATGAGTTTGGCTCGACATTTAAGTAGTATTATTATTATTCTTTGAAAGTATGGGTTGGGGCACGAGCCATAGACATGAGTAGTGACGACTAGTGAGTATAATCGATTTTATTACGTTATTATCATTTTTGTACATAATTATAATAATTTTAAATAAATAGTTGTCAAAGAAGAAGAAGACAATGGTGGGATTTAATAATTAAAATAAATAAATAAATAAGAAAAGGCTTTTGAGGCGTGCAATAAGAAGAATCCAACGGTCGCAATCATGGCCGCATTAAAAGGAAACCACTCAAAATGTTTCATCTAACGGCTCACACTTGAACATCTTTGACTCTGTCCATCCTCTCACGCGTGCTCCCTTCTCTCTCCTCTTTTCTCTCCATTACCCATTTTTATTTTTTTTTACTTATTATTATTATTATTATTATTATTATTATTATTATTACAACATCTCTCACTGTATATAGGAAGAGTTTTATTGTTTTTTTTTTGTAGTAGTGCTTTTATTTGGTTGAATTGTTTTGTGTTTATAATTATTATTGGTCCCATGATATACACTGGTTATGTTGTAATCATAATGTACTTCGCTTTTGTGGAATGTATATCAACTTTGGTGATTTTTTCTTACGGATTTTTTTCTAATTTTGTTTTTATTTTTGGATTATGTATATAAGCAAAAATATCTCTTAACCATAATCTAATTTAGAGGCATTAGTCTAAAGCCTTGAATGAGGATAAAAGTTTACACTAGTAGATTAACATTTTATGTATTTATATGATTTTATGAGGATTAATAATAAATTATATTTTTTTGTTATTTAAAGTTAAATTGAATAATTAAGTACTATACTACTATATAGTGCTAGAAATGTTTATATGAAATTAACTACTCTAAACATTTTTGTGGTAAAATGTAAACGTTGTATTTCAAATTAGGATATTTAACTTAATTATTTTCTTTTATGGGGACAAAATTATGAAAACAAGTGGCACTCTTCATTTTGTGGGGATAAAATATTTTTAAAAATATTTTAATCTTCTTCATCACCTTCTCCAAGATATATCTATTGTAACTTGTAAAAAGATATATTTTGTCCAAGATGTTTTTGTATCTTGGATGAATCAATTAAGTGATAAGAGTGCAAAATTTTAAATCTCTCCTATAAAAATCCCACTAAAAAGTTTAACATCTTTTAGCTTAATTTTTTATCATTAAAAAAAACAAGTAGAGATTTCACGCACACAAAGCGTGCAACATAAATTAAAAATTAAATAAGAAAACACTTTAAACAATGTTTGGGTCATTAAATAAAATAAAAAAAAGAAACAAACCAAAAAAAAACAAACAAACCGCACCAGAAAAAAGAAAGCCACGCTCTCTGTCACTTACTTCTATTTCTCTTCCCTTTTTTTACCCAATACTCTCTCTCTCTCTCTCTCTCTCTCTGTGTAATCTCTCTCTCTCTCTCTAGATCTTCCCTCTGCAACAACATCTCCTTCTTCTAAAATTTGATCAAAGCTTAAAACTTTACAAAGGACTCATTTTTATTGTCTTGTTCTTTATCCAAAGGTTTTTGATTTCTAAGGTATGATCTTTGCTTCTTCGTTTCAACGCAAATTTTTGACTTAGGGCTCTAAATTCTTCCTACTCTCTCTCTCTGATGATAATAACTTATTGTTCTTAGATGATATTTGGACAACAAAAAAAAAACATTTTGCTATTGGATCCGATGTTAATGTCTTTTGGTCATAATGTTCTGTTTAGCTACTGTTGATTATTGTTTAGAAAGTTGAAATCTTTTGTTGTTTATGAGTCCATGAATTAAAAACACATCCTCTGTTGTTGTTTAGTTTCTCTGTTTGTGTTTTGGATTTTGCCTCGATTTCAGTGTAAGTTTTTGATTGTTTGTTTGTTTGTTTGTGTCAGTTTTGTGAGAGAAGATAGGAACAAGGCTTTAAAACACACACACACACACACACACTCAAAAACTGAAGTTGTAAATCAAGATGCCGTGGACATCCTTCTTCATGTTTTTCAACAGGACTTGCACTCGTCTAGTTGTCTTCTTCCTCGTCATTCTGTAAATTTTGTGACTCCCTTTCAAGGTAAAGACAAGACCCTTCTTCACCTCTGTGTTTTGTCTGAAATTACTTTAAAGCCACTCTTGTTAAGAGTCTTGAAGATTGTAGCTTCTTTGGTTTGAGTAACAGCACATTTTTTGGTTTATGTTTCAAGTTTTTCTTATTCTTACGTTTAGTGTGATATGATTGTGTCCCCTTTCTTCTTACATATTGTTACATTTGGTGTCATGTAATTGTGTCTCTTTCTTGGTTTCTTGCAGGCGTTTGTTTCCGGGATCCGGAGTAGATCTTTGTTTTAGTTGTTGTTGGCTATTATACAATTTGGTTAGTAGTGTAAGAATGTGCATTGTTGGAAACAAGAAGGGAAACCGATCATTGAAGGAGATAGGAACTTTTATGATGACTACATGTTTCATTGCTAATTACCAATCCGTTCAAGTTTGCCAGGTAACTCTTACCCTCTCTTGTGTATTACACTCCATTTCCTTAACACTTTTTAAGACAATTTTATAACTACAAGTTAGAGTCTAATAGATGGCAGGCGAATAATCTTATAGATGTTTATTCTACATGCTTTGAGCTAATAATGGTATTTGTTAGAGCATAAACTTGTATCGTGTGTCTGATATTCGACCTTTCTTGTTTCTAATGTTTTGCAGGCAGAATATTTCAGACAGTTGCTTAAGCCTGTAACGTAGTCTGGTGTCATCGAATTTCCGTAAATTGGGGGGTTTTTAGTCGGCTATCTACTTTTTGATTTTGAAAAGAGTTATTGTGTGATACTAAAAGTTTCTGGTGTCCTGAAAGAGCTGTGTTGACGTCTAAACTCCGTGTGGGAGCCTTCTGGTTTGGTTTTAGGTAGGTTAAGGCTCTGGTGGGAACTCGTGGTATCATCGGTACATGATGGCCATAACTTGACTTTGGTTCCACTTTCGACTTAGTTTAGTAGTTAACCCAAAGCAGCTCAAAACATTTTACTTATTTAGGCGCGCGGTGTGTTTATAATACAAAATTAAAGAGGTGGTAAAACGTGAATTTTGTATTATAAAAAGAAATTCACAAGACTACACGATTTCAACCATCCCTTCACAAAACAACACTTAATTCAATATTTTCACAAATTCTGGCCCTTTCAAAATTTTAAAAGCTTGATGTAACCTTTTAAAAATTACCAAAATTAAAATCTTTTCATTTGGGTTATTTAATTAGTGTTTATAGGGTATAGTATTAAAAGGGTAGGATTGTGTGGGTATGGTTTATTTGGATTTAATTTTGAGTGTTTAGGTGTAGTTCTCGAAGTAATTTTGAAATGATGTAGTTTTGTGAAATGTAATTCAAATGGTGTAGTTTTGTGATTCTCCCTTTTAAAAATTTCTTCACAAAACTACACCTAAACACCAAAAATTAAATTCAAATTAAGCATACCCATACAATCATACTCCTTTAATCAATATACCATAAACACTAATTAACGATCCCAAATGAAAAAAAAAATAATTTTGGTGAAATTTCAAAGGGTAAATCAACTTTTTCAAATTTTAAAAGGGTTTAATTATGTGAAAAAATTAAATTAGGTAGAGTTTTGTAAAAGAAAGGATGAAATGATGTAGTTTTGTGAATTCATCATTTAATTATACATAGAAAACAAGATACCTTCATTTTTTGGAAAAAAATCAGAAAACATAATATAATACCGGGAATTGGATTTATGTTTTCTAAATGATTTTATATATTTATATATTTAATTTATAAGTTTGTAACATTCTTCTTCTTCATTGTTTACATAGACTAATAGTAAAAATTGAACATTTAATTATAAAAGTTAAAGAAGTGAAATTTTTTGTTATTGTGATATTTTGTATTATATATATTTGTATGAGGAATTCCCAAAACTACACTCTTTCTTCATTTTCTTTACAAAACTCTATCTAATTCAATTTTTCACATATTTACACATTTTCAAAATTTTAAAAGCTTGATTTACCCTTTAAAAAATTATTAAAATTAAATTTTTTTATTTGGGTTCGCTAATTAGTGTTTAGGGTATAGTATTAAGGGGATAGGATTGTGTGGATAGAGTTTATTTGGATTTAATTTTGAGTGTTTATGTGTAGTTTTGTGAAGTAATTTTGAAATGGTATAGTTTTGTGAAATGTAATTCAAATGGTATAGTTTTGTAATTCTCCCTATTTGTATAGCAAAATTTAATATAATTTGTATTGATTATACCAAACTATAAAAAAATTATTTATTATATTTACGAGTGGAAAAAATTCATTCAAAATATTAACCGGAACCTACAAGAAATACTCAAATTGAACTATTCTAACTACCCAAATAAAATCAAATAATAATTTTTTAAAAATATTTAAATGGAAGTAATCGTTTGTGGTCTTATTATTCAAGGTCGGGTATCTGTGTGAATGACATTTCACAAAACTATATCATTTGAATTACATTTCACAAAACCACACTATTTCAAAATACTTTACAAAACTACACCTAAACACTCAAAATTAAATCTAAATAAACCATATCCACACAATCCTACCCCCTTAATACTATACCTTAAATACTAATTAGCGACCCAATTGAAAATATTTTAATTTTAGTAATTTTTAAAAGGGTAAATCAAGCTTTTAAAATTTTGAAATGGTGTAAATATGTGAAAAAATTAAACTATATGTAGTTTTGTGAAGAAAAAGTTGAAAATGTGTAGTTTTGTGAAAACATCTTATCTTATTTGGTTTTCCAGTGATTTGTACATAAATTCCTTAATGATTGAGTCACGTTTTTGGTTGTGATCGTTTTTTTTAGGGGTGACGACCTATTTCCCCACCATAACTATCGTATAACACCAAAACCACACAAACTTAAGGTCTCGATCTATTTCCCCACAATTTTATAGTTGTAAATCCAGTTCCACACAAATTTAAACTTCCATTTTGATTTCCCCATAATTTAAAATTGCAGAATAAATATCCCCGATCAATTTGGTTTAACAACGGTTTAATTTTGTCCAATTTACTTTAATAAACCAAAATAAGGTTTTAACCGGATTTTGACCCGATTAAAAATAATCGAAATCCACTTAAAAAATAAATCACGATATATATACATTGTCTTTCGATAAAAATCCCCAAACAAAAAACAAAAACATTGTGCATAACACCAAAGACAAACACAACACCAACACTTCTTTGGAATTCCCACAAATCGTGAACTTCTTCTAACGTTTGAAGATCTACTAGAACTAAAAGTTACATTATTTATCTTAAACTTCGATTTGCTTTTCTTCACCTTCATAGTTGATATATTATTAAAAAACCCGATTTTAGGATATTGGGTTAACGAATTTACTGGATTTGGGGCTTTGTGGATCTGGATTTATAACTATAAAATTGTGGGGAAATAAATCGAGATTTTAAGTTTATGTGGTTTTGGTGTTATACGATAGTTCTCGTGGGAAAATAGGTCGTCACCCCTTTTTATATGGGTTTTCCTAATTTAATGTTCAAAAAAATAAAAATTGATGCATCATGGCATCATATGTAATTTTTAATAATTTTTTAGACATTCTCATATTTTAGTGCCAAAAATAATAGTGTAGATTAATTTAGAACGCAAGAAGTGGTATTTTAACTGTAATTATTTCCAACAAAAACCAAAAATAATGGAAGAAAAAAACATAAATCCATTATGAGGAATTCACAAAATTGTAGTTTACATTATAGTTTTAAACTGTTATACATTATAAAGAGGAAATTAAAATTTTACACTTTTAAAATTGTAGTTTTCAAAAGGGAGAATCACAAACTACACTTTTAAAATTGTAGTTTACATTTCACAAAACTACACCATTTCCAAAATACTTCACAAAACTACACCTAAACATTCAAAATTAAATCTAAATAAATCCTACCCACATAATCCTACCCCTTAATACTATACCTTAAACACTAATTAGCGAACGCAAATGAAAATATTTTAATTTTGGTAATTTTTAAAAGGGTAAATCAAGCTTTTAAAATTTTGAAAGGGTGTAAATATGTGAAAAAATTAAATTAGGTGTAGTTTTGTGAACGAGGGGTTGAAAATGTATAGTTTTGTGAATTCCTCTTTACAAAACTACACATACTCAAAATCCATTGAGAAATTTACGAAAACCATTTCATAATAAAAAAAAAAATTATAACAAACTTCATAATAATTTGAACATTTTAGAATTCATTTTTTATTTTAGATTTAGTGTTTAGAGTTTAGTTTTGAACATAATAAAATTTAGTTTTGAAGATGGATATAAAGCATCTTCTTCGCAGTTATGCATTGGCTGTATATGCTAACGTTTAAAAATAAACTTTTTGTAAGATGGTACACATAACGCAACATAACTGTTTAGTTTTGATCTTGTTGAAATATTTAACCAAATCATGCAAGTGCTTCTCTTATAACTTGTTTAGTATTTCACAAAGATCATCACTTATTCACTTACAAGCTATCAATTATAAATCTATATTTCTACAATGCAATGTTCCATCAATGAATGCCCAATAATAGTTTATAAACCACATTAAGAGTTAGTCTTATAAAAACAAACCAAAATAGATCAAATCTGGTGCTTATATTTATGTGCATATTGTTAAACCTATATAAATTAATAATCTCGGAATATACCAGATTGGTAAAAAGTTATGAATTTATGATGTTTATTAATTTATCGATAGACAAATTACACTAAAATTCAAATTTGAAACCGGGAAAATTTATTATTTTAAAAAAATATTAATGAATCAAGTATTAAATTAAAGAGGTTATATTGAATGTTAAAATAATTCATTTCGTCATATATTCTTTGTAACTCTTCCAATTAATTGGTTATTTTAGTTTCGAGAGGAATACAAAATCAACTCCAAATAGAGTTGGATAGTAAAAATTATTTTATATATGTCGATGGAATCATAAGTTTGGTTGATTTATATCATGTCGTTACTATATTTAAGTACATTGGTGTCATGTTAGATTAGTGATTAGAAATATATCACACTTGATTTTAAGTACATTGGACTCGTGTTAGATTATTGGTGTCATGTTAGATTAGTGATTAGAAATCTATTACACTTCATTTCCATCTAATGGTCGCATCGGAATGATTAATCATAACATGCTTCAAAACTTGTACTTTCCTAAGTGTTAGTTCTTATCCTCTTGTCTCCTCTACAAAAATAAGACATTTTTATGTTTCAAATCTTGTTTAGTCTTTTTTCCTCATGATTTGGCTAAACAATGAGTGTAGTTGTGCTAAGCAACAAAGAGGATGTTACATCATTTAAAAGTGTATTGTGATATGACACATGACAAACATAAAAGATGTTGTCAAAACATATAGCTTTAATCTATTTGGACAAATTTAAACAATTTATATAATTAAGGGGGAATTGATAATGAACCTAAATGTAAAAAATTTTATAGTTTATTCTTAATTCACTTTGAAATAGGTTTAATTTTGTAAATTAGTGTATGAAAATATGTGGTTTTGTAAATTTTTATATAATTAAATATAGTCGATGTAATCAAAAACACAACTTTGGTTGGTAGGGTATACATTGTCTAAGAATTTGCTTTGAGGAATCTCTAGTTACTTTGAGACAAATTATATAATTTTTTGATATCATCATTATTCTTTTTTAGCACTAATTACTAGTTCATCTACCATCACCAAACAACCTTACTTATTTTTAATACTTAAGTACCATTATCAACTCTTAAGCAATTTTCCTCAATATTAACACAAAAAACACTCCTTGCCACTATAAGACATTTCAACTTTTGACAATACTAAAAATCAAAGTGCCAACAACAAATCTCTATTTTCTTAGAAATAGACGTTCGATTTCGCTTAACGATTAAAAAACTCAAATAAATTTTCATCCAAGAATATAACATATATATATTAGAGACAAATGTCCCACATCGAAAACTCATGGACATGACACTAATAAATAATGAACTTCTCTACTTAAAGCCAATTGATTTTAATTTAGAAGCACATAATCCTAACATAGTATCAGAGTCCGATTCGATCACAGATCCGACTGATTCGCCTCTTGTCCAAACTGTCCGAGATTAATGGTTAACGAGGCACTTATTATTTTGAAGGGACGTAGTAGGGATAAATGTCTCACATAAAAAACTCATTGAGACAAACGCTAATATATAATGGATATGAGTCTCCACTTATAATCAATTGGTTATATTTCTTTTTTTGTAAATGCAATTGGTTATATTTCTGGTTTTAAGTATATAGTATATGTTGCTTTGCTTCAAAGAATGTGGCATGGTTTTCTCGAAACTTAATACTCCAAACTATGATTTGAATTTAACTACACGGTTCAATATGTAGCCCGGTTAATTTATTGGGTCCTATTTTATCCTTACAAGATATATCTATGTTAACTTGTAAAAAATTTAAAGTACAAGTTTGTAGTAATTGTTTTTCTTACCAATCAAATCAAAAAATAAAAATATAACCCGCGTGCGAAACAAAACGTCATCACTCTTTTTTTTTAAAAATACTTATTATTGTTTGTTTCAATAGCAAAGAATAAAGAAAAATCATGAGTTTGGCTCGACATTTAAGTAGTATTATTATTATTCTTTGAAAGTATGGGTTGGGGCACGAGCCATAGACATGAGTAGTGACGACTAGTGAGTATAATCGATTTTATTACGTTATTATCATTTTTGTACATAATTATAATAATTTTAAATAAATAGTTGTCAAAGAAGAAGAAGACAATGGTGGGATTTAATAATTAAAATAAATAAATAAATAAGAAAAGGCTTTTGAGGCGTGCAATAAGAAGAATCCAACGGTCGCAATCATGGCCGCATTAAAAGGAAACCACTCAAAATGTTTCATCTAACGGCTCACACTTGAACATCTTTGACTCTGTCCATCCTCTCACGCGTGCTCCCTTCTCTCTCCTCTTTTCTCTCCATTACCCATTTTTATTTTTTTTTACTTATTATTATTATTATTATTATTATTATTATTATTATTACAACATCTCTCACTGTATATAGGAAGAGTTTTATTGTTTTTTTTTTGTAGTAGTGCTTTTATTTGGTTGAATTGTTTTGTGTTTATAATTATTATTGGTCCCATGATATACACTGGTTATGTTGTAATCATAATGTACTTCGCTTTTGTGGAATGTATATCAACTTTGGTGATTTTTTCTTACGGATTTTTTTCTAATTTTGTTTTTATTTTTGGATTATGTATATAAGCAAAAATATCTCTTAACCATAATCTAATTTAGAGGCATTAGTCTAAAGCCTTGAATGAGGATAAAAGTTTACACTAGTAGATTAACATTTTATGTATTTATATGATTTTATGAGGATTAATAATAAATTATATTTTTTTGTTATTTAAAGTTAAATTGAATAATTAAGTACTATACTACTATATAGTGCTAGAAATGTTTATATGAAATTAACTACTCTAAACATTTTTGTGGTAAAATGTAAACGTTGTATTTCAAATTAGGATATTTAACTTAATTATTTTCTTTTATGGGGACAAAATTATGAAAACAAGTGGCACTCTTCATTTTGTGGGGATAAAATATTTTTAAAAATATTTTAATCTTCTTCATCACCTTCTCCAAGATATATCTATTGTAACTTGTAAAAAGATATATTTTGTCCAAGATGTTTTTGTATCTTGGATGAATCAATTAAGTGATAAGAGTGCAAAATTTTAAATCTCTCCTATAAAAATCCCACTAAAAAGTTTAACATCTTTTAGCTTAATTTTTTATCATTAAAAAAAACAAGTAGAGATTTCACGCACACAAAGCGTGCAACATAAATTAAAAATTAAATAAGAAAACACTTTAAACAATGTTTGGGTCATTAAATAAAATAAAAAAAAGAAACAAACCAAAAAAAAACAAACAAACCGCACCAGAAAAAAGAAAGCCACGCTCTCTGTCACTTACTTCTATTTCTCTTCCCTTTTTTTACCCAATACTCTCTCTCTCTCTCTCTCTCTCTCTGTGTAATCTCTCTCTCTCTCTCTAGATCTTCCCTCTGCAACAACATCTCCTTCTTCTAAAATTTGATCAAAGCTTAAAACTTTACAAAGGACTCATTTTTATTGTCTTGTTCTTTATCCAAAGGTTTTTGATTTCTAAGGTATGATCTTTGCTTCTTCGTTTCAACGCAAATTTTTGACTTAGGGCTCTAAATTCTTCCTACTCTCTCTCTCTGATGATAATAACTTATTGTTCTTAGATGATATTTGGACAACAAAAAAAAAACATTTTGCTATTGGATCCGATGTTAATGTCTTTTGGTCATAATGTTCTGTTTAGCTACTGTTGATTATTGTTTAGAAAGTTGAAATCTTTTGTTGTTTATGAGTCCATGAATTAAAAACACATCCTCTGTTGTTGTTTAGTTTCTCTGTTTGTGTTTTGGATTTTGCCTCGATTTCAGTGTAAGTTTTTGATTGTTTGTTTGTTTGTTTGTGTCAGTTTTGTGAGAGAAGATAGGAACAAGGCTTTAAAACACACACACACACACACACACTCAAAAACTGAAGTTGTAAATCAAGATGCCGTGGACATCCTTCTTCATGTTTTTCAACAGGACTTGCACTCGTCTAGTTGTCTTCTTCCTCGTCATTCTGTAAATTTTGTGACTCCCTTTCAAGGTAAAGACAAGACCCTTCTTCACCTCTGTGTTTTGTCTGAAATTACTTTAAAGCCACTCTTGTTAAGAGTCTTGAAGATTGTAGCTTCTTTGGTTTGAGTAACAGCACATTTTTTGGTTTATGTTTCAAGTTTTTCTTATTCTTACGTTTAGTGTGATATGATTGTGTCCCCTTTCTTCTTACATATTGTTACATTTGGTGTCATGTAATTGTGTCTCTTTCTTGGTTTCTTGCAGGCGTTTGTTTCCGGGATCCGGAGTAGATCTTTGTTTTAGTTGTTGTTGGCTATTATACAATTTGGTTAGTAGTGTAAGAATGTGCATTGTTGGAAACAAGAAGGGAAACCGATCATTGAAGGAGATAGGAACTTTTATGATGACTACATGTTTCATTGCTAATTACCAATCCGTTCAAGTTTGCCAGGTAACTCTTACCCTCTCTTGTGTATTACACTCCATTTCCTTAACACTTTTTAAGACAATTTTATAACTACAAGTTAGAGTCTAATAGATGGCAGGCGAATAATCTTATAGATGTTTATTCTACATGCTTTGAGCTAATAATGGTATTTGTTAGAGCATAAACTTGTATCGTGTGTCTGATATTCGACCTTTCTTGTTTCTAATGTTTTGCAGGCAGAATATTTCAGACAGTTGCTTAAGCCTGTAACGTAGTCTGGTGTCATCGAATTTCCGTAAATTGGGGGGTTTTTAGTCGGCTATCTACTTTTTGATTTTGAAAAGAGTTATTGTGTGATACTAAAAGTTTCTGGTGTCCTGAAAGAGCTGTGTTGACGTCTAAACTCCGTGTGGGAGCCTTCTGGTTTGGTTTTAGGTAGGTTAAGGCTCTGGTGGGAACTCGTGGTATCATCGGTACATGATGGCCATAACTTGACTTTGGTTCCACTTTCGACTTAGTTTAGTAGTTAACCCAAAGCAGCTCAAAACATTTTACTTATTTAGGCGCGCGGTGTGTTTATAATACAAAATTAAAGAGGTGGTAAAACGTGAATTTTGTATTATAAAAAGAGAAATTCACAAGACTACACGATTTCAACCATCCCTTCACAAAACAACACTTAATTCAATATTTTCACAAATTTACACCCTTTCAAAATTTTAAAAGCTTGATGTAACCTTTTAAAAATTACCAAAATTAAAATCTTTTCATTTGGGTTCGCTAATTAGTGTTTATAGGGTATAGTATTAAAAGGGTAGGATTGTGTGGGTATGGTTTATTTGGATTTAATTTTGAGTGTTTAGGTGTAGTTCTCTGAAGTAATTTTGAAATGATGTAGTTTTGTGAAATGTAATTCAAATGGTGTAGTTTTGTGATTCTCCCTTTTAAAAATTTCTTCACAAAACTACACCTAAACACCAAAAATTAAATTCAAATTAAGCATACCCATACAATCATACTCCTTTAATCAATATACCATAAACACTAATTAACGATCCCAAATGAAAAAAAAAATAATTTTGGTGAAATTTCAAAGGGTAAATCAACTTTTTCAAATTTTAAAAGGGTTTAATTATGTGAAAAAATTAAATTAGGTAGAGTTTTGTAAAAGAAAGGATGAAATGATGTAGTTTTGTGAATTCATCATTTAATTATACATAGAAAACAAGATACCTTCATTTTTGGAAAAAAATCAGAAAACATAATATAATACCGGGAATTGGATTTATGTTTTCTAAATGATTTTATATATTTATATATTTAATTTATAAGTTTGTAACATTCTTCTTCTTCATTGTTTACATAGACTAATAGTAAAAATTGAACATTTAATTATAAAAGTTAAAGAAGTGAAATTTTTTGTTATTGTGATATTTTGTATTATATATATTTGTATGAGGAATTCCCAAAACTACACTCTTTCTTCATTTTCTTTACAAAACTCTATCTAATTCAATTTTTCACATATTTACACATTTTCAAAATTTTAAAAGCTTGATTTACCCTTTAAAAAATTATTAAAATTAAATTTTTTTATTTGGGTTCGCTAATTAGTGTTTAGGGTATAGTATTAAGGGGATAGGATTGTGTGGATAGAGTTTATTTGGATTTAATTTTGAGTGTTTATGTGTAGTTTTGTGAAGTAATTTTGAAATGGTATAGTTTTGTGAAATGTAATTCAAATGGTATAGTTTTGTAATTCTCCCTATTTGTATAGCAAAATTTAATATAATTTGTATTGATTATACCAAACTATAAAAAAATTATTTATTATATTTACGAGTGGAAAAAATTCATTCAAAATATTAACCGGAACCTACAAGAAATACTCAAATTGAACTATTCTAACTACCCAAATAAAATCAAATAATAATTTTTTAAAAATATTTAAATGGAAGTAATCGTTTGTGGTCTTATTATTCAAGGTCGGGTATCTGTGTGAATGACATTTCACAAAACTATATCATTTGAATTACATTTCACAAAACCACACTATTTCAAAATACTTTACAAAACTACACCTAAACACTCAAAATTAAATCTAAATAAACCATATCCACACAATCCTACCCCCTTAATACTATACCTTAAATACTAATTAGCGACCCAATTGAAAATATTTTAATTTTAGTAATTTTTAAAAGGGTAAATCAAGCTTTTAAAATTTTGAAATGGTGTAAATATGTGAAAAAATTAAACTATATGTAGTTTTGTGAAGAAAAAGTTGAAAATGTGTAGTTTTGTGAAAACATCTTATCTTATTTGGTTTTCCAGTGATTTGTACATAAATTCCTTAATGATTGAGTCACGTTTTTGGTTGTGATCGTTTTTTTTAGGGGTGACGACCTATTTCCCCACCATAACTATCGTATAACACCAAAACCACACAAACTTAAGCGTCTCGATCTATTTCCCCACAATTTTATAGTTGTAAATCCAGTTCCACACAAATTTAAACTTCCATTTTGATTTCCCCATAATTTAAAATTGCAGAATAAATATCCCCGATCAATTTGGTTTAACAACGGTTTAATTTTGTCCAATTTACTTTAATAAACCAAAATAAGGTTTTAACCGGATTTTGACCCGATTAAAAATAATCGAAATCCACTTAAAAAATAAATCACGATATATATACATTGTCTTTCGATAAAAATCCCCAAACAAAAAACAAAAACATTGTGCATAACACCAAAGACAAACACAACACCAACACTTCTTTGGAATTCCCACAAATCGTGAACTTCTTCTAACGTTTGAAGATCTACTAGAACTAAAAGTTACATTATTTATCTTAAACTTCGATTTGCTTTTCTTCACCTTCATAGTTGATATATTATTAAAAAACCCGATTTTAGGATATTGGGTTAACGAATTTCTGGATTTGGGGCTTTGTGGATCTGGATTTATAACTATAAAATTGTGGGGAAATAAATCGAGATTTTAAGTTTATGTGGTTTTGGTGTTATACGATAGTTCTCGTGGGAAAATAGGTCGTCACCCCTTTTTATATGGGTTTTCCTAATTTAATGTTCAAAAAATAAAAATTGATGCATCATGGCATCATATGTAATTTTTAATAATTTTTTAGACATTCTCATATTTTAGTGCCAAAAATAATAGTGTAGATTAATTTAGAACGCAAGAAGTGGTATTTTAACTGTAATTATTTCCAACAAAAACCAAAAATAATGGAAGAAAAAAACATAAATCCATTATGAGGAATTCACAAAATTGTAGTTTACATTATAGTTTTAAACTGTTATACATTATAAAGAGGAAATTAAAATTTTACACTTTTAAAATTGTAGTTTTCAAAAGGGAGAATCACAAACTACACTTTTAAAATTGTAGTTTACATTTCACAAAACTACACCATTTCCAAAATACTTCACAAAACTACACCTAAACATTCAAAATTAAATCTAAATAAATCCTACCCACATAATCCTACCCCTTAATACTATACCTTAAACACTAATTAGCGAACGCAAATGAAAATATTTTAATTTTGGTAATTTTTAAAAGGGTAAATCAAGCTTTTAAAATTTTGAAAGGGTGTAAATATGTGAAAAAATTAAATTAGGTGTAGTTTTGTGAACGAGGGGTTGAAAATGTATAGTTTTGTGAATTCCTCTTTACAAAACTACACATACTCAAAATCCATTGAGAAATTTACGAAAACCATTTCATAATAAAAAAAAAAAATTATAACAAACTTCATAATAATTTGAACATTTTAGAATTCATTTTTTATTTTAGATTTAGTGTTTAGAGTTTAGTTTTGAACATAATAAAATTTAGTTTTGAAGATGGATATAAAGCATCTTCTTCGCAGTTATGCATTGGCTGTATATGCTAACGTTTAAAAATAAACTTTTTGTAAGATGGTACACATAACGCAACATAACTGTTTAGTTTTGATCTTGTTGAAATATTTAACCAAATCATGCAAGTGCTTCTCTTATAACTTGTTTAGTATTTCACAAAGATCATCACTTATTCACTTACAAGCTATCAATTATAAATCTATATTTCTACAATGCAATGTTCCATCAATGAATGCCCAATAATAGTTTATAAACCACATTAAGAGTTAGTCTTATAAAAACAAACCAAAATAGATCAAATCTGGTGCTTATATTTATGTGCATATTGTTAAACCTATATAAATTAATAATCTCGGAATATACCAGATTGGTAAAAAGTTATGAATTTATGATGTTTATTAATTTATCGATAGACAAATTACACTAAAATTCAAATTTGAAACCGGGAAAATTTATTATTTTAAAAAAATATTAATGAATCAAGTATTAAATTAAAGAGGTTATATTGAATGTTAAAATAATTCATTTCGTCATATATTCTTTGTAACTCTTCCAATTAATTGGTTATTTTAGTTTCGAGAGGAATACAAAATCAACTCCAAATAGAGTTGGATAGTAAAAATTATTTTATATATGTCGATGGAATCATAAGTTTGGTTGATTTATATCATGTCGTTACTATATTTAAGTACATTGGTGTCATGTTAGATTAGTGATTAGAAATATATCACACTTGATTTTAAGTACATTGGACTCGTGTTAGATTATTGGTGTCATGTTAGATTAGTGATTAGAAATCTATTACACTTCATTTCCATCTAATGGTCGCATCGGAATGATTAATCATAACATGCTTCAAAACTTGTACTTTCCTAAGTGTTAGTTCTTATCCTCTTGTCTCCTCTACAAAAATAAGACATTTTTATGTTTCAAATCTTGTTTAGTCTTTTTTCCTCATGATTTGGCTAAACAATGAGTGTAGTTGTGCTAAGCAACAAAGAGGATGTTACATCATTTAAAAGTGTATTGTGATATGACACATGACAAACATAAAAGATGTTGTCAAAACATATAGCTTTAATCTATTTGGACAAATTTAAACAATTTATATAATTAAGGGGGGAATTGATAATGAACCTAAATGTAAAAAATTTTATAGTTTATTCTTAATTCACTTTGAAATAGGTTTAATTTTGTAAATTAGTGTATGAAAATATGTGGTTTTGTAAATTTTTATATAATTAAATATAGTCGATGTAATCAAAAACACAACTTTGGTTGGTAGGGTATACATTGTCTAAGAATTTGCTTTGAGGAATCTCTAGTTACTTTGAGACAAATTATATAATTTTTTGATATCATCATTATTCTTTTTTAGCACTAATTACTAGTTCATCTACCATCACCAAACAACCTTACTTATTTTTAATACTTAAGTACCATTATCAACTCTTAAGCAATTTTCCTCAATATTAACACAAAAAACACTCCTTGCCACTATAAGACATTTCAACTTTTGACAATACTAAAAATCAAAGTGCCAACAACAAATCTCTATTTTCTTAGAAATAGACGTTCGATTTCGCTTAACGATTAAAAAACTCAAATAAATTTTCATCCAAGAATATAACATATATATATTAGAGACAAATGTCCCACATCGAAAACTCATTGGGACAAACACTAATAAATAATGAACTTCTCTACTTAAAGCCAATTGATTTTAATTTAGAAGCACATAATCCTAACATAGTATCAGAGTCCGATTCGATCACAGATCCGACTGATTCGCCTCTTGTCCAAACTGTCCGAGATTAATGGTTAACGAGACCTATTATTTTGAAGGGACGTAGTAGGGATAAATGTCTCACATAAAAAACTCATTGAGACAAACGCTAATATATAATGGATATGAGTCTCTCCACTTATAGTCAATTGGTTATATTTCTTTTTTTTGTAAATGCAATTGGTTATATTTCTGGTTTTAAGTATATAGTATATGTTGCTTTGCTTCAAAGAATGTGGCATGGTTTTCTCGAAACTTAATACTCCAAACTATGATTTGAATTTAACTACACGGTTCAATATGTAGCCCGGTTAATTTATTGGGTCCTATTTTATCCTTACAAGATATATCTATGTTAACTTGTAAAAAATTTAAAGTACAAGTTTGTAGTAATTGTTTTTCTTACCAATCAAATCAAAAAATAAAAATATAACCCGCGTGCGAAACAAAACGTCATCACTCTTTTTTTTAAAAATACTTATTATTGTTTGTTTCAATAGCAAAGAATAAAGAAAAATCATGAGTTTGGCTCGACATTTAAGTAGTATTATTATTATTCTTTGAAAGTATGGGTTGGGGCACGAGCCATAGACATGAGTAGTGACGACTAGTGAGTATAATCGATTTTATTACGTTATTATCATTTTTGTACATAATTATAATAATTTTAAATAAATAGTTGTCAAAGAAGAAGAAGACAATGGTGGGATTTAATAATTAAAATAAATAAATAAATAAGAAAAGGCTTTTGAGGCGTGCAATAAGAAGAATCCAACGGTCGCAATCATGGCCGCATTAAAAGGAAACCACTCAAAATGTTTCATCTAACGGCTCACACTTGAACATCTTTGACTCTGTCCATCCTCTCACGCGTGCTCCCTTCTCTCTCCTCTTTTCTCTCCATTACCCATTTTTATTTTTTTTTACTTATTATTATTATTATTATTATTATTATTATTATTATTACAACATCTCTCACTGTATATAGGAAGAGTTTTATTGTTTTTTTTTTGTAGTAGTGCTTTTATTTGGTTGAATTGTTTTGTGTTTATAATTATTATTGGTCCCATGATATACACTGGTTATGTTGTAATCATAATGTACTTCGCTTTTGTGGAATGTATATCAACTTTGGTGATTTTTTCTTACGGATTTTTTTCTAATTTTGTTTTTATTTTTGGATTATGTATATAAGCAAAAATATCTCTTAACCATAATCTAATTTAGAGGCATTAGTCTAAAGCCTTGAATGAGGATAAAAGTTTACACTAGTAGATTAACATTTTATGTATTTATATGATTTTATGAGGATTAATAATAAATTATATTTTTTTGTTATTTAAAGTTAAATTGAATAATTAAGTACTATACTACTATATAGTGCTAGAAATGTTTATATGAAATTAACTACTCTAAACATTTTTGTGGTAAAATGTAAACGTTGTATTTCAAATTAGGATATTTAACTTAATTATTTTCTTTTATGGGGACAAAATTATGAAAACAAGTGGCACTCTTCATTTTGTGGGGATAAAATATTTTAATCTTCTTCATCACCTTCTCCAAGATATATCTATTGTAACTTGTAAAAAGATATATTTTGTCCAAGATGTTTTTGTATCTTGGATGAATCAATTAAGTGATAAGAGTGCAAAATTTTAAATCTCTCCTATAAAAATCCCACTAAAAAGTTTAACATCTTTTAGCTTAATTTTTTATCATTAAAAAAAACAAGTAGAGATTTCACGCACACAAAGCGTGCAACATAAATTAAAAATTAAATAAGAAAACACTTTAAACAATGTTTGGGTCATTAAATAAAATAAAAAAAAGAAACAAACCAAAAAAAAACAAACAAACCGCACCAGAAAAAAGAAAGCCACGCTCTCTGTCACTTACTTCTATTTCTCTTCCCTTTTTTTACCCAATACTCTCTCTCTCTCTCTCTCTCTCTCTGTGTAATCTCTCTCTCTCTCTCTAGATCTTCCCTCTGCAACAACATCTCCTTCTTCTAAAATTTGATCAAAGCTTAAAACTTTACAAAGGACTCATTTTTATTGTCTTGTTCTTTATCCAAAGGTTTTTGATTTCTAAGGTATGATCTTTGCTTCTTCGTTTCAACGCAAATTTTTGACTTAGGGCTCTAAATTCTTCCTACTCTCTCTCTCTGATGATAATAACTTATTGTTCTTAGATGATATTTGGACAACAAAAAAAAAACATTTTGCTATTGGATCCGATGTTAATGTCTTTTGGTCATAATGTTCTGTTTAGCTACTGTTGATTATTGTTTAGAAAGTTGAAATCTTTTGTTGTTTATGAGTCCATGAATTAAAAACACATCCTCTGTTGTTGTTTAGTTTCTCTGTTTGTGTTTTGGATTTTGCCTCGATTTCAGTGTAAGTTTTTGATTGTTTGTTTGTTTGTTTGTGTCAGTTTTGTGAGAGAAGATAGGAACAAGGCTTTAAAACACACACACACACACACACACTCAAAAACTGAAGTTGTAAATCAAGATGCCGTGGACATCCTTCTTCATGTTTTTCAACAGGACTTGCACTCGTCTAGTTGTCTTCTTCCTCGTCATTCTGTAAATTTTGTGACTCCCTTTCAAGGTAAAGACAAGACCCTTCTTCACCTCTGTGTTTTGTCTGAAATTACTTTAAAGCCACTCTTGTTAAGAGTCTTGAAGATTGTAGCTTCTTTGGTTTGAGTAACAGCACATTTTTTGGTTTATGTTTCAAGTTTTTCTTATTCTTACGTTTAGTGTGATATGATTGTGTCCCCTTTCTTCTTACATATTGTTACATTTGGTGTCATGTAATTGTGTCTCTTTCTTGGTTTCTTGCAGGCGTTTGTTTCCGGGATCCGGAGTAGATCTTTGTTTTAGTTGTTGTTGGCTATTATACAATTTGGTTAGTAGTGTAAGAATGTGCATTGTTGGAAACAAGAAGGGAAACCGATCATTGAAGGAGATAGGAACTTTTATGATGACTACATGTTTCATTGCTAATTACCAATCCGTTCAAGTTTGCCAGGTAACTCTTACCCTCTCTTGTGTATTACACTCCATTTCCTTAACACTTTTTAAGACAATTTTATAACTACAAGTTAGAGTCTAATAGATGGCAGGCGAATAATCTTATAGATGTTTATTCTACATGCTTTGAGCTAATAATGGTATTTGTTAGAGCATAAACTTGTATCGTGTGTCTGATATTCGACCTTTCTTGTTTCTAATGTTTTGCAGGCAGAATATTTCAGACAGTTGCTTAAGCCTGTAACGTAGTCTGGTGTCATCGAATTTCCGTAAATTGGGGGGTTTTTAGTCGGCTATCTACTTTTTGATTTTGAAAAGAGTTATTGTGTGATACTAAAAGTTTCTGGTGTCCTGAAAGAGCTGTGTTGACGTCTAAACTCCGTGTGGGAGCCTTCTGGTTTGGTTTTAGGTAGGTTAAGGCTCTGGTGGGAACTCGTGGTATCATCGGTACATGATGGCCATAACTTGACTTTGGTTCCACTTTCGACTTAGTTTAGTAGTTAACCCAAAGCAGCTCAAAACATTTTGCAGTTTTTTCCTTCTTTTTTCGCTTTTTTAAACCTTTTTACAGTGTTTCTGATGGAGAAAGATCAGTACCCTTACTACTCAGAAGAAATGGGTAATGGAAACATGAACAACCCGTATGCGTCAGCGTCATCTTTTGACGGTTTGTTCCCACCGTGTGCTAAGTTGCCATACCACGGTGTTGAACTTCAACCATCTGCGGTATGTCCTAAGAACTTTGTCATTTTCGACCAAACATATGACCGCAGCCAAGTAATGTACCATCCCGAGCTGTCTCATAAGCTCATGAACTCCCCGTCATTGCAAGGATTAGCTTCTACGTTCCAGAACGAGTATGTAGGAGGAAGTTATGGTAACTTTGGCCAAGAAGCTTCCTCTTCTTATCAAGAAGATCCTAATGAGATTGATGCTCTCTTGAGCACAGACGAAGATTACGATGAAGATGATAATGAAGAGAATGAAGATGGTGATTCGGAAGTGGTAAGCACAGCTCGTAGTTCTTACGGTGGTTATGGAAACACAAACACCTCGGCTGAATCGTGTTGCTCTAGCTATGGCTATAACAACAACAATAGCACGAGGAAGCAGAGTTTATCGGGCAGTGCTAGTTGTAACAACGACGGTAAAGGAAGGAAGAAGATGAAGAAGATGATGGGAGCTTTGAGGAGAATAGTCCCTGGAGGAGAAGATATGAACACAGCTTCTGTACTCGATGAAGCTGTTCAGTACCTCAAGTCACTTAAACTCGAAGCTCAGAAACTCGGCGTTGGACATTTCTCTAACCAATCTTGAATGCTGCGATACTGGTTCCACCTTTAAATCGGTATATTGATTGCTATAAGGAACCTCTCTTATCTCTCTCTATGTTCCTTCTTCTCCTCTCTTTGTCTTGCAGGGATGGGATCTACTTAGATCTACATTAATATAGTATGTTGAAACTCTCCTCTACATGTTTTGTGTTATGTTTTTATTGCTTTGCACTAGTACTTGACTACTTGTTAAACTTTCACTGTAATATTGTTTGTGATATTTTCATTGTAATTTAATGTAGTTTGCTTCTTGCTTTTTAATCACTGTGTCTTCTGAAATCTTTACATTTGTTGAACATTAACAAAGGAAATACCCTAAACCGGGGTTGTTATGTAAACCAAATCTCAGTTCTTGATGGGATAGAACTCGGTTTATAGTAAACCGGATTTGAAAAACTTGTTCTTCTATCGTTTCTTCTCAAAGTTTCAGGCTTTTTTTGTGAAATGGAATGAGTTTAGTGATCATAAACCGGGTTTTCAATGTAACAAAATCGCAATTTAAGCCGGTTTATTCTAAACCGGTTTTGAAAAGTTGCTCCGTTAGCACAAACTAGGGACGGCATCATCATCGTCTCCACGATTCGTCACAAAAAAAAGCCTGAAACTTTGAGATGGGTTAAGCTTTAAATCTCTGATTCAGCTCCATAACTCATCAATGGCGTCTTTGTCTTCATCGTTATGGAACATAGCTTCACGAGAAGCCAAGAGAACCGTCTTTTTCGTCGCGAAAGCCTATTGCTTCCTCCACGTAACGACAAACTACATCGGATTCGCTTCTTACGTGAGTGACCCACCATCAAAAATCAAATCTTTGTTTCGATTTTCAATGGAAGATTTTGTTCTCATGTTGTTTCTTTTGGGATTAGGCATATGGTCCTAGCATGATCCCTACGCTTCATCCTTCAGGGAATGTGGTATTAGCGGAACGAATCTCAAAGAGGTCTCAGAGACCGATCCGTGGAGACATCGTTGTGTTTCGGTCTCCACAAGAACCTAACAAGACTCCTCTCAAAAGGGTTATTGGTATTGAAGGAGATTCTGTCACCTTTGATTCTAAAACCATTGTGGTATTTTTGCTAATATTTCATCCTTTTATAACACTTTACTTTGAAATCTAATGCCTAATGCTTATGTATATTAGTTTGAGATCCATAGATTTGTTGTACTAAACATTCATATAAGTGTGTGATCTTTAGCTTAAAAGAGTATCTGTGTAAAGAGACTGAATTTTTGTTTTTGATTATTTAGTTTCGGTTTTTCGACATTGGTGTATGGTAATTTGAAGGAGATTGTATCACTTTTGAATCTAAAACCATTGTGGTATTTTTGCTAACATTTCATCCTTTTATAACACTCTACTTTGAAATCTAATGCTTATAATTAGTTTGAGTATCATAGATATATTGTACTAAACCTTCATATTTGTGTGTGATCCTTAAGCTTAAAAGAGTGTCTTTGAAAGCAATGTTAATGGTATTTGTGTAAAGAGACGATTTTTTTCGTTTTTTGATTGTTTAATTTCGGTTTTTCGACATTTGTATATGCCTATTTGATATGTGTGTTGAAATTTTCTTTTTTGGTGTTTTATTAGGTTCCTAAAGGACATGTTTGGGTGCAAGGTGACTATAATAACTCGAAAGACTCGAGAGCCTTTGGTCCTATACCTTATGGTCTTATCCAAGGCAGAGTTCTTTGGAGGGTATAAAGCTTTTTGTCTCTCTCTTTCTTTAGCTGCATAACACTAAATATGGTCTTATGATATTAGTAGAATTGTGTTGTTTTCGAACATTTCAAAAGTGTTATATTTGCATTTGTTTTTGGTTGATTAATCATGTGGTATCAAATGGTTTGTGTAGGTTTGGCCATTTCAAGATTTCGGACCGCTTGGACCGGCCCCAATTTGATAAAGATATGGTTAATGTAGGAGTTAGATTGGTCCTTTGGCCGATGACCGAGGTGGTTTAAGTTAGAACTATATAGTGGAGACGATGATATGAGGCAAAACTAACTCAAGGAATGTACTAATGTATTATGATTGAGTTTTGTATGTGTGAAGAATATATTATAATTTTTTTTTTTTGCTTCAAGCAAATATCATTTAGTGGTAGTTTTGAATTATGAATTTTAGTAAATAAACATTCTTTCTTTTCCCACTTGATAACTTGTTGATTTGACTAAAAAAATGTTCAAAAGTGGACAAACTATAATTCGAAATTCAATACTAAAAAACATAATTGTGTGGTTAGGGGGTTTCATTTATGAAAAATGGTACCTTCTTCTTTTCAAAATTAAGTATCTTTTAAGAATTGTTATTATTTCAACTAAACATCGTTTTACATTTGGGAGAATCACAAAACTACACCATTTGAATTACATTTCACAAAACTACACCATTTTCAAAATACTTCACAAAACTACACTTAAACACTAAAAATTAAAGAGAAAATTATATCATCACACACTTTTTAAAACACAAATTACACTTTAGAACATTTTTTGATATATTGGCACTTTATTGTCATAAAAGACTAAATTACCCATCAATTCATTTATTCTACATAAATTTCACAATCATTTTCTTTCTCATTTTTCTATTTTACATTCTAATTTTAATTTTCTAGGGTAATATAAAATAATTTAATTTTTATATTGATTTATAAAATTTTAATATCTATATTTTGATATCCACTTTTATATATTTTATTTATGAATGTATCAACATTTGTGGACAACTAGTCAATATCTATTTTTTTATATATGTCCACAAAGAATTGTACAAATGTTCAAAGTAGAATGAACGAGTTTAAATTTTATTCCAATGAGTTTATATATCATAGACAATTTATATGATGATTTTTGTTCAAGTTTAAATAAATTTTGTAGTTAAAATTATATGATGGTTCATGTTCAAAAATGAATAAATAGGTTTTTAATAATGAATTTTAAACATTTATATGTTTTGATGTACATGTAATTATTGAAATAATAAATTTAAGAATAAATTAAAATACATTTACGAAATTGTACAAAAGTATGTCCACATAACATAAAATGTATCCACGACTTTCTGTACACAACGTTGTGCATCCACGACTTTTTGTACACAACGTTGTGCATCCACGACTTTTTGTACACAACGTTGTGCATCCACGACTTTCTGTACACAACGTTGTGCATCCACAATTTTTGTGTACACGAAGGGTAAAACTGTATTTAAAAAAATAAAAAGTGTAAAAAGTGTCTCATATCACAAAAGTGTCTTATTTTGATATGCATGTGTTAAAAAGTGTTTCATTATGTAAATCACTCAAAATTAAATTCAAAAAAACCCTACCCACACAATCCTACCCCCTTAATACTATACCCTAAACACTAATTAGCGAACCCAAATGAAAATATTTTAATTTTGGTAATTTTTTAAAGGGTAAATCAAGTTTTAAAAATTTTGAAAGGATGTAAATATGTAAAAATATTGAATTAGGTGTAGTTTTGTGAAGGAAAGATTGAAATGGTGTAGTTTTGTGAATTCCTCTTTACATTTTTGTGTTTCTCAACAATGTTCGGTGTCAATTTAATTAAAAAGAAAACTAATCTCAAATTTTAATTAAATCAACGGTCAACTAGCTTTGTAAGTATAAAATTTATATTTTTTTCTTAATATGTGGTTTTTAACAATATTTTGATTTAAATTAAAAAAAAGAGGACTATTTATTATTACTATATCAAATGAATTTAGAAAGTATTATAAATTTATGTTTGAATGTTTGACCATTGGTTTTATGGAGAGTTATGTCATATTTGACTACATCTTTAATCACAACAAGTTAGTCAATATGTAAATCCATTAATAGTTTCTTACGAATTTATAATAATCAGTATGTGTCAAAAACACATATCAATAGAAATTTAAATTAGGCAACCTCTTGCAAAAATCAAATTAAAAATCGACGAGTAGGCTGACTACATACTTGACCAACTCCTTTGTAATAAAATGTTAGTCATTCACTCTTACCCACGAAATAATCACAATTCCAAAAACATAATTCGAGAATTAAACACATTTCATGCCAATATTAGGAGAGTAAGTAATTGACAAATTTACTTATAAAAACAAATGAAAAAAACACACATTCTTGATACTCAATTAATTTATCTTTTTTAATAATCTTTTTGTGTGTGTGTGTGTTGTGATTTGTGAAAAATGAGTGAAAAGAAAACAAGAGGGAAACAAAGGATAGACATAAAAAGAGTAGAGAAAGACGAAGACAGAATGGTTACATTTTCAAAACGTAGATCAGGCATCTACACAAAACTCACCGAACTCTCAATCCTATGCGGCGCCCAAGTAGGCTTCCTCGTCTACTCAGGCGCCGGGAAGCCTTACACCCTTGGCTCTCCATCTCTAGAAGCCGTTGCTGATCGGTTCTTCAACGGACCAACCCGTGGGATCGAAAACGGACAAGGCTCGATCGTGGAAGCTCATAGGAGGGTGAAGATAGAAGAGATTTGCAAATCGTACAACAAGATTGTAGATGAGATTGATAAGGAGGAAGAGGCAGGGAAGATGGCTGTGGCGGAAGAGGAGAGCGAGGAGGAAGCGTGGTTGAAGGAGGAGGCGAACGAGGATGATGAAGAGGCCACGAGGTTGATGAAGAAGTTTGAAGAGTTGCATAACAAAGTTTGTGATGTTGTTGAGGGTAGAGTCAATGTCTGAATTTTAATTTGTGTCATTTGTGTTTTGTTTAGAAATAAAAAAAATAATTATGTGATAATTATTAGTTTGTTTTGTTTAATTCCTCAGAAAAATTTATGATTTTTTCAACTTCTTTTAATAATAATAAATTTACTAGCTCTTGACCTGCGCAATGCCGTTAGTTTATTTTAAATGTTACATAATATTTAGTATATTAATTCATTTAAAACCCGCGCATTGTCGTTAGTTTATTTTAAAGAGGAATTCACAAATTTACACCCTTTCAACCCATTCTTCACAAAACTACTCCTAATTTAATATTTTCACATATTTACACCCTTTCAAAAATTTAAAAGCTTGATTTAACCTTTAAAAAATTACCAAAATTTAAATTTTATCATTTGGGTTCGCTAATTAGTGTTTAGGGTATAGTATTAAGGGGATAAAATTGTTTGGGTAGAGTTTATTTGAATTTAATTTTGAGTGTTTAGGTGTAGTTTTGTGAAGTATTTTGGAAATGGTGTAATTTTGTGAAATGTAATTCAAATGGTGTAGTTTTGTGATTCTCCCTATTTTAAATGTTACATAGTATTTAGTATATTAATCAATTTAAAACCCGCACATTGCCATTAGTTTATTTAAATGTTACATAAAACATTAATACTTTTGATTTTTTGTATCTAATACACAATAATAATTATAACCCGTTATTAACATATTTTTGTATATTAATTATTTTTTGTTTTTAAGTAGATGTAAGTGCTATTTATTATAATGCATTTTAAACCAGGATATCTTTTTTTTTGTAAATAAAAACCAGGATATCTTACCATATAAACTTTGATGTTTTGTAATTAACCCGATCATAATATGTGTCAATTAGTCAATTGGGTTTTTGTTAATAATCATTTAGAGATATAAGAATTGAAAAGTGTTTTTTATTTGAAATTTTAGTATCATCATTTTAACTTCACATGTTTCCATATAAATCTTGTGTTCCATAGACATTAATTTTGTTTTCTTTTGGCTTTATTGTTCTCTGCGTTTGTCGTTTTCTATTTAGTTCATCTAAATTTATAATAAAAATGTATACGGAGATACTATCTTAATTATATACTACTCGCGTTTCTACGACTCTAAACCAAGTTTCATGCAACATAATATTTAATATATTAATACTTGTTTTTGTTATTTTTGCAAATTAATCTCCAACTTTCTAATATTCACCAAATTCACCCTATATTTAAAAGAGGAAATTTGAAAATACATTGCCAATTTTTTTTTGTAATTTGAAAAGTAACCCTATAAAAATTTGTAAAATAACATTTTTGAACCCAAAACTACTTAAATACCATTGATATATCAAACAAAATAATTATATCTTTTAGAGAAAATATGAATATATATATATATATATTGTTCAACGTTTTCTATTTGATTAAATATTTTCTTTCAACAAAAAGTAAAAAAGTATCATATGTTTATTATTATACTATTTTTTTTAATTGGGCCACATGTAGATTTGTGTTTATTGGGTATTAAAAAAATCATTTGATCATAATATTTAATAATTTCTTTAACCTTAATGAATTTTGTTCTTTAAAAGCAAATTTCCAATGATATATAATTATTTACATATTTAAATTTATTTTCTTTACTTATTTATCAAATAATAATATGCCAACTTAACTAAAACAAAAAATATGGTGTTGATTGTTTAGATTTTTAAATGAGATTTTGGTTTTTGTTTATTAACAAAAAAAAAATCACATTTAGGCTCTAACTTGTAACTAAGGGAACGGGAGGAACAACAAATTCTTATTCATTCCCTAAAAGTTTTACCATTTAAAGATAATAATTTTTCCTAATAGTTCCTAGTGGTTCCTTTAATTTTTTGGGAACTAATGACTAAATTTGTTTCTTATAAAAATTGGGGAGGAACAAAAGTAACCAATTTTCCTATGCGTTCCTTAGACCATTATTATCGGTGGTTCTTAGAAAAAAAAATAAAGTTCCTTAACAATAAAAGAAATTAAAAATAATGGGTTTAGTTTAATGATCAATGCTTATTAGAGCAACTTTGTTTTTGTTAAGGAACGGACACGTGTCGAAATTTGGGTGAGTTAATTATTTTTTTTTGCATTTTCGTTTCATTTGGGTGGTTTTTTTTTGCATTTTCGTTTTATTTGTCTTGTGTATTTTTTTCTTGTAATAATAAATATGTTTTCATAAATGTTTCTAATATTTAGTGTATATAAAATTAAATTTTATTTTAGGAGAAGTACGAAACTACACCTTTTAAATTACGTTTCACAAAATTATACCATTTAAAAATTTCTTCACAAAACTACATCTAAACACTAAAAATTAAATTCAAATTAAGTCTACCCATACAATTTTATCCCCTTAATCATTATCTCCTAAACACTAATTAGAGAACCCAAATGAAAATTTTAAATTTTGGTGAAGTTTTAAAGGGTAAATCAACTTTTAAATTTTTTGAAAAAGTGTAATTATGAAAGAATAATTAAATCAGGTAAAATTTTGTAAAAGAAAGAGTGTAGTTTTGTGAATTCCTCTTGTAAAAGAAAGAGTGTAGTTTTGTGAATTCCTCTAACTAAACAACACCAAAAATTACTAAAAAACTATAATTACAACAAATTAAAAATAAATTACTAAGATGTAATAAAAAAAAAAAAAAAATAAATAAATTACTAAGCAACTGAGTAAGATGCTTAAATTATCCAATCAAGATTTTATTTTTTTGGGTTTTCTAATATTTAGAATAACTTTTGTGTAAATTATCCAATCAAAACTTTGGTAGTTTAGTTTTCCTAAAAAATAGGAAATCTACTTTTTCAACATTTACGTCACTATTTTTTCAAAAACCATAAACCATATTTTTGGGTTTTATTTCAAAAATCTGAAAAAATCCAAAACTAAAATAAAAAACCAAATTGTCAAAAACCAAAACTTAAAAACTAGAAACCAAAATTCAAAAACTATAATCAAAAATCCAAAATCACACAAACAATCATTACCTAAGTCAAATATTTGTGTAAAATTTTCTCAAATATCCGAAAAACAATCAAACAAAAATATCCAACATTGAAGACAATAATGCATCATAATATTATCACCAATAAAATTAAATAACATAATAAGCAGCAACTTTGAAATCTCTCATAAACTATGAAACCGTAAAATCACCTTTAGGAGAGAAGCTTCTTCTATTACATAAACAAGTTAGGCTTGGAAGCTTTGTACGTGGTCTTGAGCTTCCTCGTGGGTGGTCTAACCTTCCTAAACACCAATGGGAACTTGATCTTGCTGTTGTGAAACTGCTTAGTGCTCTCTCTCTTGCACAGCTTGGCCGGTACTGTCGCTGTCTTGATGATCTGGATACATGGGAACCTTACTCTGTGTCTTGATGCCATTTCTGTGTACATTTGCTCCACGGCTCCGTTCAATGTCGTGTCACGGAACTCCTTGTACATGTTGTGGTAACCTGTACGGCTCTGGTATCTTAGCCAGATTCCAAAGTTCTTGACCGTTGTTGGGTTCTTCTCAAAGATCTGTTCATAAGATTTTGTTATTTGGAGAATCAGCAGAAAAAACGGAACTAGGATATTAAAGAGAGCAAACAAAACAGCATACAGTTTAATAAAGTATCCGCGGATTAACCAATAAACAAGATGACAAAATCAAATGTGATACCAGAAATCAAGAAACTTAAGAAAGATTAATTGGCTTTGTTAACTGAACGACAAGCACAGGTAAAACATCAAACTAAGAGATAATTATTCGATAACAACTATTAAGACTACTAGAGATTTGTAAGTACAAGCTCAAAGGATCAATGGTTGAAACCAAACATAAAAAACAAATAAGAACAAGCGTGCAAGAAACAAGAATGGTCTATACGTTTAACGACACTTCTAGTACATAACACAATCAAGGGATCAATGGCCGAAACCATACATTAAAACAAATAAGAACAAGCGCGCAAGAAACAAGAATGGTCTATACGTTTAACGACACTTCTAGTACATAACACAATCAAGGGATCAATGGCCGAAACCATACATTAAAACAAATAAGAACAAGCGCGCAAGAAACAAGAATGGTCTATACGTTTAACGACACTTCTAGTATATAACACAATCAAGGGATCAATGGTCAAAACCATAAATTAAAACAAATAAGCTCAAGAGCACAAAGCAACATGAATGGTATTCGTTTTCACGACATTTCTAGTATATAACGCAATCAAAAGATCAAATTGATTATAACCAAACATGATACAAAAAAAACTAAATCAAGCAAGCAAGCAAGAATGTTATACGTTTCTTAGAGCCTTAAATCTCTAAAATCAAACTAACAATGGATCTTAAATGTATAAGTACCTCGTTGATGGCTAGCATCTGACCATTGCTCTTCTTAACCTTGACTTGCTTCCTCAAAAAGTACCTTCAACAAAAAAAATCCAAAAAACCAAACTAATTCATCAAAATTATCGATTTCAACATTTTCGAAAATCATAAAGGAGAGAAAAGTAACGAACCAGAACTTGGACTTGGCGCGAACTTCGTTAGTGGCCCATAGCTTCATCCTGTAGATCTTAGGATGCTCTTCTTTCTCTGTAGGCAAAGCTCTTCCCACGACCTGATACTGGTGAAACTGCAAAAACGGAGAAGAAGAAGAAACGATAATAATATCAATGGCTAATAATTTGAAGGAGAGACTATAGAACTCTACTAAGCTATGTTTTCTGCGATAATTTACCCTGAAAACTCCCATTTTCCGCCGCGAAGAGGAGAAGAGCAACGCCGTCAAAGACTTCTCCGCCGATTATTTTGATTCCTCCCATTCTTTGGAGGTGCAGCGTTTATATATGATCCCGTGTGTTAAAAGACAAGGAAAACTAAAAACCCTAATTTTAAGCCCATTGGGCCGTATTTAAGGTTGTTTTACGGTTTTATTTTTATTAGGAATATAAACTTTTGGCCTACTTATGCGGCCTAGCATTGCAAAAAATCAGAAATTAATCGGGGAGTAATTTTTGGATAAATTTATATTTTATATATTTTTTACTTTATATTGATTTTTTATTATCATTTATATTGTTGTTAAACTCTAAAACTAATAACTTATCAAAAAAATTATAAAATTTAAATGTATGTGATCAAATTAGTCAGAAAATAGTCAAAAATTAATTGGATTATACAAATTTTATATAATTAGACGCCGTTATTCAAATTATTAAATTTACGCGGCTAAAAACTTAATCGTGACCACTAAATAGTGAAAACGCGGGGAATAATCGGCTAAGGGGACGAGTTTCAGAACAGAGGTATACTCTATAAGTTCAAATGTTTAATGATTTTTCTCACTTCATCTTTTGAAACTTTTTGTTTATATGATTTTTTTATTGGTTATCGAAAAGAGGAATTCACAAAACTACACATTTTCAACTCTTCCTTCACAAAACTACACCCAATTTAATATTTTCACGTATTTAAACTCTTTCAAAATTTTAAAAGCTTGATTTACCTTTTAAAAAATTACCAAAATTAAAATATTTTCATTTGGGTTCGCTAATTAGTGTTTACGGTATAATATTAAGGGGTAAGATTGTGTGGGTATGATTTATTTGAATTTAATTTTGAGTGTTTAGGTGTAGTTTTGTGAAATAATTTTGAAATAATGTAGTTTTGTAAAATGTAATTCAAATGATGTAGTTTTGTAATTCTCCCTATTGAAAATATTTTTTGAAAGGTTTTACAGATGATTTACTTGTGAACACATCAATCAAAGTAGATCGCACAATATTACATAAAGATGGAATCAACAACAACATATACATATTTGGTTAAAAGATACCATAAATTCAACACAAAATTTACAAATCTTCTTCTCCTTGTGTAAGTAAAATCCACTAACATCATCTTCAATGACTTTGGGTGTTTGAGGAAGTAGTTTCACCAGATGCTACCAACATTCCCAGCCATCCCAAGCATTACGGCAATCAAATAGATAACGGACTAGAGAGTTTCAGACAACAAAATCAAATGTGTAAGAGAGACTATCTATGGTGTGAACATAGATGAAACCTATTATTATTATGTATTAGATATGGACCTCTCCACTTATCGCCAATTGGTTTTAAGTTGGAAGCCCATAATCCTAACATTATGTTGTACACCTAATGTAATGAAAGAGGCAAGGAGAGAAAAAACTTACTGCGATTGCACAGGCAACATAGCCTGCCTTCTCACGGTGATCAACAGATGTGAATAGAATAATAACCGCACCTAGGTACCAAGGTATTCCACCGAACAAGAACCCCATGATAAACCTGTCACCAAAGACAAAACACCTTTAATTAGCAACAAGAACAAGATTCCAAGTCGCAATATCAACAAGTTAGCTTTTCGGGGTTCTTGTGTTCATATGAAATACCAGAATTATATAAAGCTGGCTTAAGCTTGAGAGAGCTAAGAAGTTTTACAACAACAAAAATGTCATATGGGTGGAGACAAAGATATGCAAAAGAGATGTGCAACAACTTGAAGTTCGCGTACAAATACTAATGATCCTAGGAGAGACGAATCTAACGCAAGCTCCACAACAAAACGGGGATTTTCACTGTCACCTTCTACAATACAACAGACCAAGAACCCAAGCTTTCTTGTATGTTTAGATATTAAACACAGAAATTCACATGTATTCACAATTCTAACACTTGTAACATGAATTAAAATCTAAAACCAAAAAACACAATATGTATATATATATATATATATACAGAGACATGATGCAAAAGCAAATCAAGAAAGAAGGAAACTCACAAGAACCATCCCATGCCAAAGCCACAACAAGGAAGGTCATGATCATCTCTTATCATCACCGGTCTCACCTCAACAACTCTATACTCTAAAAAAACCAACAAAAAACAACCACATGAAAATCATCAAGTATTAGCACCACTAACCAATATCAAATTCAAAAGCAACACAAATCCAAGTCTCATCATCTGATTATTCTGATCACAACTATACAATACAATCATACAAAGAAACTCCAAATTTTCCAAGAAGATTCTTATAAAAATTGAATAGTCCTGCTATATATTGAGGATACAATACATACCAGGAACAAGAGGGTATCCTTGAGCATAATTCACAAAACCACCACCATTAGAACCTAACAATCTCAAAACAACGAAACAATCACAAAAGCCAATAACAAAGCTATAAACTCATACACAAGCTACACAGTGAGAGATTAAGAACCTTGGATATTCTGATAGCTATGTCCAGGAGCGAACAAGGGACTCGTAGCGACCGGATGATGCTGCTGCTGAAATTGCGGTGGTGGTAGCGATTGCGATTGCGGTGGCGGAACAGGAGGATGATAATTAGCGACGCCTTGAAACGTTCCGTAATAGTATTGATGTTGCTGCTGCTGATTCGCGGCGGATTCTCTAGGTTTTGATGCTTCCTCGTCCATGATTTCGAGATCCGATTCACCTGAAATTTCTCTATCCCCCGCACCGAGCGCGACGCGGAGATCTTATGGGGATGATGATTTTTTTTATTACACGAAATCTGCCGCGTTCAACGACGGCTAGAGGAGGATCTGTAGACGAAGGAGAGAGAGAAGATGAGAAAATTGAGAGACAAAAGACGAGATTCGTTAACCGGATTTTACAATCCTTCTAAAACCGGTTCGACACAAAAGGCTTTTTTCTGAGAAAACATAAAATTAAAAGTTTGTCTAAATACTTTTTTGTCACAATCACACAAATTTTATCATCAAAAAACTAACATAGATATAGAAAACAAACTAATGACAAGTACTTGAATATATATAACATATGTTCTAAAATTCATCCGCCTAGTCGATTATTTCCCCGCGTTTCCGCTACTCAGTGGTCGTCCGTGCCGATTAAGTTTTTGGCCGTGTAAATATAGTGACATGAATAATGGCGTCTAATTCCATAAAATTTTGCATAATTCAATTAATTTTTGACTATTTTCTGACTAATTTTATCACTTACATTTAAATTTTATAAATTTGTTGATAAATTATTAGTTTTAGAACTTAATAACAATATAAATGATACTAAAAAATGAATGTAAAGTGAAAAAATATATGAAATTATAAATTTATCCAAAAATTACTCCGATTAGTCTCCAATTTTTTCGCTAGGCGTTAGCCCTTGTAAATAACTAACTATTTGCAAAACTTCAAAATTTTGATATCATTAGTACAAATCATAACATAAGATTTAAGAATCATCAATGATTCATAACACAACCATTTAACATAACACAAAATCTTGTAAAGTGAGAATATTCATTCATCCACAACACACACAGCTTCAAAAAAAAACTAGAAGCAACAATTACAGTCAAAAGGGCAAAGAGGAGTAAAACCAGCATTGGCCTTATTTACACCAAGTTCACTTTCAGTGAACACTAGCAACCCATCTTCTGTTCTCTTCCTCGGTCGTGTTCTCGTGTAGTTGTTGTTACTAAACCCATCATCAAGCTCATTCCTTTTCCTCTTCATCTTCTTCTTTACTATCTCGGCTTTGGTCTCGTGTATCTCGAGCTCTATCTTCTTCTTCTTTCTACCAGCAAATATGTCATCAATCTCTTTCCCTAACTTACCAGGTTTTGGAGCTGGTTTGGTCTGCTGTTTAGGTATGGTAGATTTTTCCACTTCCTGTGATGGCTTCTTCAAGGAACAAGTGTTGTTACTATTCTTCTTAGGCATTTAAAAAAAAGGAGAGTAATAGCACACAACTTTTACTTTCCCAAAACCTAATCAACTATACAAACCTACAAAATATTGGTTGTTGTTGTAGTAAGAACATTGGTGTATAAAGACCAAAAAAAATCAAAACTTGAAATTGACAAACTTTTAAGTGCAAAAAAAAATCAAGAGAAACAAAACAAAAAGTTGTATTGAAAAGGAAATTAGAAGATGATTGAATCAGAGAGAAGCTTTAATTTGCAAAGTCATTCCAAAATGTAGAGTTATCCGGAAGATTCGGCATGGCTAATATAAAAGCTACACCAAGAAACTTTCCATAGGATATGATACACATTGGTCTTAAGTACCTGCTATATCTCATCATCTTCTTCATCATCATCATCTCTTAATAAAACAAATATTCTTATTTTTTTAAAAAACTACACACTAATTCTCTATACCCTAAATCACAGATCGAGAAATCTGAAAAATGTTAATAGAAGCAAAAAACAAAGAGATTCAAGGACTACCTCGTGACAGTAAACTGTGGCGGCGGAGAAAATATCAGATTTTTAAAGAGGTTAATCAAGCTTTGTAAATCCGTCTCTACGTTATGGAACGACGTCGTTTTACGATGACCGGTCAAGGTTTTAATAATTAACCCTATTTTTTAAACCAACCCAAACCGGAATATATGTGATCTCCGGTTTGGTTTACAATAGATTTATCCAAAATACTTAAACCAATTTTCTGGTTTTATATTATAACATTTGCTTTTGAGAAAACGTATAGGCTTAAAACCAATACATAGGATCCCGGATAACATCTTCTACGTACATCTAAACCAAACCGATAACAAGAAGAACCAAAACCGAAATTCCAAAACCAGCCACGATTCTCTTCGAACCAGAGAACCAAACCCTGACGTCATCGATCACTGGTCCGCACAATGAGCTCATATCATCAGTCCTCGTGTTGTAATAAACGCTGTAGAAAGCCACTCTGGTCCGATCGGCTTTGGCGGTAAAATTCAAACCGGCTTTTTCGAAAGTCGAGTTAGCTTGCGCCATGTAATGAAAGTTCTGGGCCTGATCTCCTGCGAAAGCCATTATAGCTAACGGCTCCTTGCATTTATCGCCTGCGTGTCCGAGAGAGAAAGACAGTGTGTAAGGACGATCCGCTTTGGTTTCGACCATTTGTGATATAATGCCTTCTTTCCCCGAGAGAAGCTCCACGGCTCGTTTGCCTCCTGGAACAGAGAAGTGGTCCGAGTCAACGTACCTGACCGCCCGGTTTGATTCGACGGTCCAGCCCGGAAGAGACGAGATTTCTTCGTCGAGGTTCGTTGGAAGTAATACACCTAGTGACGTGTTCCTGAACATCCATGGACCTTCTTCGAAGTCTCCGTTTATCACGGCGTTATCTGCAAATGTAAACCAGGGTGAAATCAAACAATTTTAGAAATTTTTGGGGTCAAAAACGGAAAAGTAGAATAAATATAATTTAATTGGGAAAAATTTAGAACTTGGGGGTTCTAATAAAATAATTGAAGAAACTCAGGGTTTATTTTGAGAAAACGAAACTAAAGGGATCACAAAAAATTATAGAATTTTGGGGTCAAAAACAGAAAATAGAATAAATTAACTTGTTAATTGGCACACCAGGTGTAAAATAGAATGGTTTATTTGCTACATTATAGTAGATTTTAGAACTTGGGGGGTTTAAATTGAAGAATTGAAGAAATGCAGGATCTATTAACAGGGGAAATAGCTACCTTTCAGTTTTGGGATTATCAGGGTACAATATAACAATTTCGAACTTTGGGGTCTAAATTAGAAAACATAAGAAACTAGAGGACTTGTTTAGGAAAAATAAATAGTTTACCTTTGGGTTTATCAGGAGAGAAGAGCTTTTTAATAGCGATATCATCAATAATGGGCCCACAAGTGGGGTCATCTTCCATGCCAGGGTTCTTGAAAACCAAACGCACATGATCCTCTTCCGCTTCAAACGCCCACGCGTAAGGGTCCCACCCCTGAACGCTGTACAGCGTCTGCAGATCCACGTTACGCGACGCCATCGTTTTACCGTCCGCGTCTGCGTTTGCGTTCGCGGAAGCCACCGACACGTTCAGCGATTCGAGCTGTGCGCACGTGCGAGCGGCGCTGAACGTGACGGAATAGACGAAGCCTTTCTCCACCGTCAGATCTTGGCTGATCTCCGCGTCGTTTCCTAATCGGACGGCGTGGCGGCCTTGCGGGACGATCAGGATCATTCCGCCTTGTTTCTGACCGGAATTGACTAGCTCCACCGTGGCTTTGGATCTCCAGCTTGGAATCTCGGTGGGTCCGTCGATTACTCCGTCGTCAGGGAAACCATTTGACGGTGACGTTTCAAAATCGCCGTTTATCACCAAACCTGTAATTAACTTTAATTTAAGGGCAATTCTCATACGTGCACTAAATAAAGTTTTTTAAGCAAAATTAGAACATCTTTTCTAAAGTTTTACAAATACTTTAAAAAGTTTTTTTTTCGTAAATATCATAGATCTTAAATTTTCAAAATTACATCCAAAACCTTCAAAACTAATATTACCTAAACACTATATAGCGAACCTAATTAAAAAAATTTACAATTTAAAATTGTTAAAACTCGTTTTTTTGTATCTATGATATTTTTGTAAACTAATAATTTTTGATGGTATTTTTTATATAAAAAACATTTTAACGGTATTTTTGTTATAAAATTTTTTGTAAAGGTATTTTTAAAACAAAAACTTATTTTGGTGGTATTCTATGGAGTTTCTCTTAATTTAATTACATATCTATACGAAATTAAATTTATACTAAACATAAAATGTGGACAAAACGCGCGCAAACGCAAAAATTATCACGTTTACGTTTTGATTAATAGATTAGCTAGCTGTGTGAAAAGAGACATAGATTTTTGTCTTTATTCAAATAAATAGTGTGATTAGACATAATTTACTAGAGACTACGAGTTGATATAGTGGGAACGTGAAAACAAAAGACACGTCTTATTAATTAATATGGGGTCAAATGGCCCATGCCCTTATTTGCTAAATGTTATGAGTTTGTGGGGACCCATATATATGTCTGACTTTGGGTCCCACATAGTTCAAGACTCTTTTTGACTTTATTTTGGTTAACGCGATTTTCGTGTCTTACACTAAAGTCTCAACTTTTACTTGCCACTTGCAAAATTTTCAATTTCAAGAAGACACAAATTGTAATAATTTTGGTGGAAAAGAGAAAGCGTGTTGAAAATATCTAAACTAGTGTCAAGATCAATATGTCGTTTAGTTTCCATAAATCTACAAATTTCTAATAGATCTCATTATCTTAAAAGTTTAAAACCACTCTTAAAATAAACATTTTTTTTAAACTAAAATGGAGTTGTGACATGGAAGTAGAAGTTCAAGGGCTTCCTCCTTTCTAAAATTTGCCGCCGCCGAAAGTATGAACTATGAAGAGTTACTTTATTCTTAAATTGTAAAATAGACCCCATAAACTTTTAATATTATTTTCTATTGCGCCTGATTAAAACTTAAATTGACATAATTAATGATCTTTCTAGACAGTAATGAAACATGTGTTACTGGTTATAGGCTTATTGCCATAGACTAGGGGGGCATCATTAGTTCTATTTTACTTTAATCTCAATTAGTACTAAGAAAAACTTTACTTTAAATGCCTTTTTTGCCCAAATCAATACTCTCTGAGTAATCTTCTTTTACACTCTGTTTTTTGAAACAGGGAGATGTTTTGAATTTAAGAAATGAGAAATCAAATCTAATAAGCCAAGATTATAAGTTAGAAAATTCTTTCTTTAAAATACCAAAAAAGAAAATAAAGAATAAAGATAAATAAAAACATACCATCTTCAACTAGTGGAGCCTTGTCGGCGGCGACGGCGACTGAAACCACGGCGGAGAGAGTAAGAAGAACCATGAAAATGGAACTCCGTAAGCATCTAATGTTGTTCATAGCCATTCGCTCTCTCCTCTATTTCTTCCTCACAGCCTAAAATTCTCTTTCTAAAATGTAAAAAATGTGAAAGTGTGAAAGTGTTTTTTTCTACTGTAAGTTCCTTTTCGGGCAGCGAGCAAAGACAGAAGTCTAGTGTCCTTTTTATCCCCAAAGATTCCGCACTCGTTGTCTTTCTTTCTTTCGATTTTTCTTTTTTTAAAAGAAAAGCGTATTGGGCCTTTAAATGGGCCCAAGTTAACATCCAAGGGCCTTTTCGTCTTTTACACAAACAGTAAGCGTTTTCTTCTTCTTCTTTAATGGATCTGTGAGTCTTCGAAACAATAAACCACCGTAATAAGACGACGACGGCGAGGAAGATGAGTTCATCGACGACGATTCGAGATTTACAGAGAGATCTAGAGAACAAAGCCAATGATCTCGGGAAGATTCAGAAAGGCATGTTTCCCTTTAGATACTTTTCTCTGATTAATTTTTATTTTATTTTTGGGATGCCCTAAGATTTTAGTTAGTGATGGTTTTTTTTTTTTGTATTTTTGAAGATATTGCGAAGAATCATCAGCTAAGGAAGAAGTATACTATTCAGCTTGGTGAGAACGAGCTCGTGCTCAAGGTAATAATAAATCTATATATTACATATCACTGTACTCTTTGCTTTCCCTGGTCATTGTCTACTTGTGTTCTCGTAATAAGAGATTACTGTGAAAATGGTGGATTTGCCTTTAGCTTTTTGAAGTGTCTGTGTGTGTTCTTCGTGTAGGAGTTGGATTTGCTGGAAGAAGAAGCAAACGTCTACAAATTGATTGGTCCAGTGCTAGTGAAGCAGGATTTGGCTGAAGCCAATGCGAATGTTCGCAAGAGAATCGAGTACATCTCTGCTGAATTGTAAGCAAATCCTAGGCCGAGTTTTGATGAAAAACATAATGAACCTTTGTGTTGTGATCCTAGGTTGATAGTTGAATGATAAAGAAGATGATATTAGTAGCTAAATTTGGGTATTGAACACTGTCACCTTGCTCTATTTAAACGAGTAAATGCTCTTAGAATATGGATACGCAGTGTTGCACTTGTGTAAAAACATGTTTCTTCTGTTTAGCTATATAACAACTACGAGGGTGTTTATCAAGTGTTTGAGGTATTCGTGTTACGAACTCGATAACAATGTTATACTTTTTGCAGGAAACGGCTTGATGCGATTCTCCAAGATATGGAAGAAAAACAAAACAACAAGAGAGAAGCGGTAAGGCATCATTCCACTCATAAGTTATATACTTATTTTGATTTCAGAATAATATACCAATGATATTACACCGATAATAGTTACTTTTGTGCCTGTCCTGGAAGAAAGTTTTGCTCCTTTGTCTTGTTGAGTGGCCCTTAGCACCATCATAGAATCTGTTGTTTAAACGAACTGAAACACCTATGGACACAAATGAAACTTGTTCTTTTGCTTGATGATCTCGTGGTTTTAATTCATTGGGATCAAACCATTGCAGATAATGAAGGTACAACAACGGCTCCAATCTATCCAGGCAGGAAAAGCAAAGGCTTGATCGAGCTACCCGGTTGCAACCACATTTTGTCGGGCCCCTACACTTGTGCTCGACCCTGTCTGAAGTGGTTTAATATTCGGTTATAGATGGTTCTTGAGGTGATTGATATCTCTGTATCTTTTGTCTTGACATTCAATGTGTAAACTTATAAAAGATCTTATCATCCTCAAGTTATGAAAAGAGATTAATATCCTCTAAGAAACATTGATCTACAAACATAAATTCATAATCTTTTTGAGTTAAACCTATGATTTGAATTCTGAAACTTAAATTTTACATGGCAAGGCTAAGTTTTTCCTCTCTCCTCTCATCAAAATATCATATTCTCCAAGTGGTGGTATTGTTACTATACATCACTAATCTCCAAGCCTTCTCTTAAAACTCGTGTACATGTGTGTATGTATATGTATTCTCTGGAGCAAAAGTCACTTTTCTCAAGTGTTTCTTATTGGCAGTGGATGAGCTTCAGTGTTGAAAACAAACTTATCCAATGGTATCACCGAGTCATCGCCAAAGAGCAAGTATAAGTATTTCAATGTTTCACCAAGGAAAAATGTCTCCATCTTATCTCTCCTGTGAGGAGGCACTTCTGTTACATCATCTAATGATGTGTATCCACCTGATTTCACCTTTGTGTACTTCTCGAATGCTTCAAATATCTGCCAACCTTGATCTCTGTATCTGCAATTTTTGAGAGATGAGTTAGCTTTTTAAAAGAGTAAGTATAGTCCCCATGAACTCATATCTATGGATAGCCTTTTCATACTTTGTATCTTTTGTGATACGATAGAGGACAAAGAGCGATTCAACGGTCTCAGGGCGTAGTAGATTGTGTCGATCAGCGTGCTTTATGATTATGTCGTTTGCATATATGGAACTCTTGTTCCCACCTTCAAGACCATCCTCGGAGTAGTCCTGTTTTATGAGACTCCAAGAACTTAAAAACAAGAAGAGAGAGGATGTCGCGCAAAAGCAAAGGTTGTTGCTTTGGAAAAAGGTAAATGCAAGAACTTACCTGTGTGTGAAAGTAAGCAATTTCTGGAGCAAGGCCAGTGGCAGTTACTTCATACATCTCAAAGCATGTTTTTGCTAAATCTTCCGCGAGTTTCAAATTTTCTAGATCCTCAAAGGATAAAAGATTTTCCTTCAAGGCTTTCTCCTTTGTGAGCCCCTTGGTAGCACCAAGAGCAAGAGTACCAGGCAAGAAGCAGACCTAGAGATTCAATCAAAAGTCAGAAACAACAAATGAAAAAGACATAACCTTGGGGTAGATTGTTTTTTACAGGACACGATAGCAAGTGATGCTTACCAGATGATCCATTTTTGGACTGAACTCTCCTTTAGGCCCATAAGGTAACTCTCCTACAAAGACCAGTCCTTTCGGAACTGATTTGCGCACAAGCAAATGCCTGACTCCTTTCATCGCCTCAGTGTACATATCATGCAAATATGTGAAATTATTGTTTACCTTGGCTCCTTGCTGAAGCCACACCTTAATCAAATACTCATAGTAGCTATCACCACGAGATCCTAACCTGATATTCTCACCATCAAATTCCCCTGATTGAGGGCTGCGACAGGTAAAAAGAACATGTCAGATTAAAAAAAACCGAGAAAGCTACACACGAAGTGTAATACTACGCATATTAGTAATTACCTTATGTATATCGGAACAAGACCTTCCGTCTTTGGAAGAGTCTTTATATGAGCTAAGACCTTCATGGCCTCTGTACTATACTTTGGATCACCAGAAACAGCACTGAGGTAGTTAAACTCTAGCTGTACAGAGGTAGCTTCCGCTGTGCTGCTCATTCCTCCCGGTGCTGGATGAGAGGTTGAATCACGCAATATAACATCGCTATATGGAACAGAAGTAGGGCTTGAGTTAAAAGCTGAAAGCAGACGGTCACCCAAATCCTTAGCAACATTTAGATATATATCTGGTTTCGGTCCACTATGGGTCACATTCGTCGTGCCTTGCTCTCCTCCACTTAGATGGTACGCACTTAGAAGCCCGCCCAAAACACGTATCGTGGTTTCAAACAAATTAACTTGACCCTTTTGACTGATTCTCTCCAAGAGATGAGCTTCGACCCATGACCCCGCTTCAGAGACGATATTATCAAGACCCATTATCATAGCTGTGTCAAGAGCATCGACCACAGTGGCGCCAAGTCCTCCTAAGCCATCCACGCCTTTCTGGCTTATCGGCATAAGCTCGTCATAACCCATAGCAAACTTTCTGTAACCAGACCAGGCATGATCAAAAGCATCCTTCACATTTTGCTGCCTAGCTGCCCATTTCGGATCATGATTCGAGCCGTTACTCGAACCACCTCTTACCTGTCCTTCGTCAGGCGATAACCGTGGTGGGATCCTAGGCGGCTTTCTCAAAAGCCTCCCTAGCCTAAGTCCACTAACAAAAGTGACTTTTCCTTTCTCGTTAGGAGCAGAATCATCAGGACCTTTGCTCATAAGTATTAGACATGCTAATCCAAAGACCAATATTAGTATTAGGAACTTCCCAGTGCTACAGCTTGTGTAGTTTCGTTTCGTGTTAAGAGTAAGCAAGCTTTGAGACAGAACCTATAAACCACAAAAACAAAAAGGAGAGACATTGCAAACAAAATTTGTCAAAAAGAAGAACAACATAGAGATAATCTGAAATCTATCTAATCCATCTAAAAGGAGAGAACTTTGAACAGAACCCATATCGCAGATCAAAGATCTAGAGAAGAAAGCACAAACCTTTAAAGGAGATCTATGTCTGAACTTGGCATTGTCGTAATGAAGATCTTTCACTGAATAAGGTAGAGATTTCGACATGTTTTGATCCCTTTCCGACAAAAATGAAGATCGAATTTTAGGGCTCGTGGGTGTTTTACGGCGGCGATCTATTACGGAAGCTGAAGACAGAGAAGAATTTGCGATTATCTCTGGATCAGATTATATCTTTTGGCACTGCACAAAGGAAAAAAAAAAAAGAGTTTTTTTTTGCAGCCAAAGCAGAAGTCTTAAGAAGCATTGACCAAACAACGTAGACGAGCTTCCAATTTCTTCCTCTTGTTGTTTTTTTTTCTTTCATCAAGTCATTATCAATGATTTAATATAGGACAATTTTGATGGATACCACCAAAAAAAAATTTATAACACCATTAGCACAAATTTTGAAAAGTTTTACGATTACCAAAAAAGTTTTTTTTTCTCATAAATACCACAAATCTTAAATTTTCAAAATTACACCCAAAATCTCCAAAAAACTATAACTTACCCTTCTAAACTATACCCTAAACACTATATAGCGAACCCAAATGAAAAAAATTAAAATCTAAAAGTGTGAAAACTCGTTTTTTGAGTTTGTGGTATTTTTATAAACTACTAATTAAAATATTTTAATGGTATTTTTGTTATAAAAAACATTTTAATGGTATTTTTGTTATAAAAAACTTTTTAATGTTATTTTTAAAACAAAAACTTATTTTGATGGTATTCTAAGGAATTTGTCTTTTAATATATTACGGGTTTATTACAAGGTGTTATCCTTAATTTTGAAAAGATATGGCTTATTTCGTAATTATAGCAAAATAAGACCATGAACATCGCAAAGAAGGTAGCACAATTTTAGGTAAGTTTTTTTGTTTTCTTATTTATTTTTTTGTTGTAAAAGAAAGCCAAATGGACAAAAATTAAGAAACAGATCCAAATTTAGAGACAAAAGAGCTAGTCTCTTGGTTTTTATGTGGGACCTATGCTTTTAGAGCCCATTTAAAACCTGCATTGCACATGCTCTAAGGGGCTAAATCACGAAAAAAACAAATTCTAAAACAAAACCTTTTCATTATCATTCAAGTGTCTACTGTCTGGTCATCGTGTTGAGATAATGAGAAGACTTTCGGTGAGGCATATCGTCGAACACTTTCACTGCAACATCTTCCTCAAGCCATTCTCTTCTCTTACGATCCACACAAATCTCAAACCCGAATCTCGCGAAGCTTCTTCGTCACAAGACCCGTATTCTTTACTCAAGCAAGACCCAGTAGATATCTGTCTCTCCTTATGGGTCAAATCCTTCTCTTCTCCACCTTCCGCTACTTTCTCGAACCTCACTGGTTTCCTCTCAAAATTCGACTTATGGGTCTTAGCTTATCAACGAGCCTGTGCCCACGTCACCGGAACTTTCCCTCCTCGCAACGCCATTCATTCCAACGCCCTACGCTCGCTTCTCACTCTCCAACGCGCCGTCGCGCGATCCGGTGGTAAATTCCGGTGGAACGATAAGCTGAATCAGTACTTGATGGGTCCTAACGAGAAAGTATCGGCGAATTTAGGAGAACCCATGTCGAAAGGTAAGCTAAAAAGGGTAATGGAGTGTGAAGAACCGATTTTTCAGGACCGTGTGGTTCATGAGGTTCTGTTGATGATTGTAGAGCCTTTCTTTGAAGCTAGGTTTTCTTCTAAGTCTCATGGTTTTCGTCCTGGTAGAAACCCACATAGTGTTATTAGAACTGTTAGGAGTAATTTCGCAGGGTACTTGTGGTTCATAAAAGGTGATGTTAGTGAACTGTTGGATCATGTTGATGTCGATGTAGTGATGAACTGTGTTGAGAAAGTTGTTAAAGATAGGAAAGTTCTCGGCTTGATCGAATCCGCTTTGATTGTGCCTGATAAGAGAGGGATAAAGAGAGTCCTTGAGAGAAAGAACGTCGGAGATGGTAATGGATTGGGAGTTAAAAGAAGGATTGAACGCGAGAAGAGGATGAGGACGAAGAAGAAGATTTTGAGTGATGATGAGCCGAAGCCGGATCCGTATTGGCTTAGGACTTTCTACAGCTTTGCTCCTAAAGAAGCTGCAAAGGTGCCATCTTATGGTTATTGTGGGATATTGAGTCCTTTGCTTGCTAATGTATGTCTTAATGAGATGGATCGGTTTATGGAAGAGAAGATAGTCGAGTATTTTAGACCTTGTAAAGACGATTCTATATGGAAGGAGTCTATCGAAGACGGATGCCATAACCCAGCTTGGCCGGAGTTTGTGCCATCAAGCGGGAAGGAGAAGACTAGGAAAATGGATTACATTAGGCATGGAGGCCATTTTCTGATCGGGATTAGAGGGCCGAGAGAGGATGCAGTACAGATCCGGAAAGAAATTACTGAGTTTTGCGATAGAGTTTTAGGTTTGAGATTGGATAACTCGAAGCTAGAAATTGAACATATTAGCAGGGGTATTCAATTTCTTGACCACATAATTTGCCGTAGAGTAATTTACCCTACACTACGTTACACGGGAAGTGGAGGCAGCATTGTGAGCAAAAAGGGTGTGGGGACGTTGCTTTCTGTGTCTGCTAGTTTAGAACAATGTATCCGCCAATTTAGGCGGCTTGCTTTTGTTAAAGGCGACAAAGATCCCGAGCCTTTACCTTGTAACCCGATGCTCTATTCCAGCCAGTCTCATAGTAACTCTCAGATGAATAAGTTTCTTGAAACAATGGCTGATTGGTACAAATATGCAGACAATCGCAAGAAAGCTGTTGGGTTCTGTGCTTACGTGATTAGAAGCTCTTTGGCTAAACTATATGCTGCAAGGTATAGGCTTAAATCTCGTGCCAAAGTGTACAGCATAGCCAAACGGGATCTTAGCCAACCGTTAAGCGAGAGTAGCAATAACTCTGCACCTGAATACTCTGATCTTCTGAGAATGGGACTCGTCGACGCTATAGAAGGAGTTCAGTTCTCTCGCATGTCTTTGATTCCGTCCTGTGATTATACGCCATTCCCGAGAAATTGGATCCCAAAACATGAGCAAGTTTTGCGTGAGTACATCAGGCTACAAGACCCTAAATTCTTCTGTGAGTTGCATCGGTCAATAAAACGTGAGGGTCTAACTTTGCCACAGGATGGGATCTCAGAGGCTGTGTGGGATTTCAAGACTATTGGTGCTTGGAAATCAAAGTATGAGAGTAAACGAGAAGCAGATGATGAAGTGAAGAAATTAGACTCACCCTCATGATTAATTGGCATTACCCGTGTTAAAAGATTTGCTAGTTTCGGTACAATGATCTTGATACACCGGAGACAAAGACTGGGAGCTTTGGCCGGCAGTTTCTTCATTTTTGTTCCTCCGCAAGAAACCAGCAAAACAGTGAACTTGGTAATATAACTCTAAACATTGTCTCACTTCATAGATATAATTCCCATATGTGAGTACTTGCTAATGTTGGTTATATGCGAAATGCATTATGTTATTATTCGATTGTTTCTGTTGTTTGCTTGATCCATCTGAAAGTATATTCACATATTTCCTCATTTATATGACATAATGTATTGGCTTATAGATAGAGAACATGGCATGAATTTCAAAGCCTGTCTTTATGGTATATATATAGAGTTTATTGGTTGCTTACATCAAGGAAGATTGGTTTTTCCTCTTATCTTCTGGTATATCAATCGTCACACTGAAATGCTGAGACTTTAAATGTTCGTGACAGGCCGGTGGTATTAGCAAAGGTGATCTTCTCGGGATCTTTATCTTTGATGAAGATATCATTCACAGGGACCCATATCATGAGCTCTTTGCTTTTGACTCCGGTAAGTTTCTTCATCCTACGGTCCTCAACAAAAGCGGTTATCTCAGTGTCATATGCCACTTTACGTCCTATGTCGCGGAATGTATGCTCAATCTTGCTTCTCATCTTCATCCACACGAACCCTTTTGTTCTATTGTGCCCAACTTCCGTCATATCTTTCAACGGTAGCAACCCTGTAGGTAGATTGATGAGAGCAAGAAGCTCTTTGGCTTTGTCTAGACAAAGAGAAGGCTCAATGTAGCTCTCTATGTCATCACCTTCGTCTATTATCATCCCTCTTGATGAAGCCATAGTTGAGAAATCACCTTTCTTTTGTTTATTCGACTTTTGATATATGGTAAGGTTTCTATATGGGTGTGTTATGATGTGTTTAGGTGGGTAAAGTGGAACATGATGTTTGTATGTTGAGCATTTTAAGGTCTGCATCATAACCATGGGATTAGTAAACATAGAGTTTTATGATATGTTTCTTTGTTACATTCTTCTTCATTAGTTATCTTGCTTGAGAGGCTCCATGTGTTCTTTGTATTTGTTGAGTGATTCAAGGGCTTGCTTCTCTGATGAAGTTTCTGTAAAGTGGGCTACACTGATCTTTGCCCAATTCCACCCATACTACTTATTTATTGGGCTTTTGTTGTAAATTTATCTTGGAATTATATTATGTGATTTCATGCTCTCGTAAATTATTAAGAGCAATTCAGGCAAGACAATATTTTTTATAATTACACTCTTTTCAAAAAGATTGATTTATCATTTAAAAATTACCAAAATAAATTTATTTTCATGTGGATTCGATAATTAGTGTTTAGTATATAGTATTAAAAGAGTAGGATTGTGTGGATGGAAATTATTTGGATTTTATTTTGAGAATTTATGTGTATTTTAAAAATGTAACTTTTGAAATGATGTAATTTTGTAAAAGATAATTCAAATGATGTAGTTTTGTAATTCTCTCAATTATTAATTCATGACATACGTATAAAAAATTACTATATTTATATGACAGTTTTCTAGCATATGCAAGTAGAGTGGTGACGAACATGCCATAAATTCAAAATATAATGGGACCATTTGAATTTCATTTCACCAAATTACACTATTTTAAAGTCAATTTTCAAAATTACACTAAAACACTCAAAATTAAATCCAAATAAACTCTACTCACACAATCATGCCCTTTTAATACTAAATCATAAACACTAATTATCGAATTCAAATAAAAATATTTTAATTTTGGTAATTTTTTAATGGATCAATTAACCATTTAAAATTTTGAAAAAAATGTAAATATGTAAAAATATTAACTTTGGTCTAGTTTTGTGAAAGAAGGATTGAAAGAGCGTAGTTTTGTGAATTTTTCAAATATAATTTTGTTAAAAATTTATATTAAATATTAGAGTAACTATTTAAAAAGGCTTAACTATTTTACCACATGAAATATATTATATATATTTAGCAAAAAAATCGTATGATATATCTTGTAGAGCTCACTCTCGAGTCCACAAAATATAATATTAGGATGGATATTTTCATGCCAAAATAAAGCATATTCCATATATCTTAAACAACAAAAAAAAACTAAATGAATAAAATAAGATGTCTCCTGAAAATCCGACACAAATCTTGTGTGTTTCTTTCTCGAATCTGAAACGGCCAACAAAAAATGTAAAAGACAAAGACGCATAAGAAAGACGAACATGCAAATCCATTTGCATACGAATGTACACTTAACGCATATTGTAGGCAGCATGAAAATCATGTGACATTTTGTATTATTATCGAGCAATGTGTCTAAATGACTCTGAACATTTATGTTCGTATATCTCAAATTTTGAAATCTAAGCTAATCTTGTTGTTGAAATATGTTCAAATGTTGAAATATATATATATATATATATATATATATATATATATATATATATATATATTGAATAATTTGTTTCTCTGCCTCTTCTTGTGATATAAACTTGTGACCGATCTTGTATCATGTTGTTTAAAAATGCAAAATAATTATTGTAAATATTTCAAACATCCGCGCATGAAAATGTTTAGGTTATTTGAAATAGTTAAAATTAAATATAGTGGATTCATTTCAAAACAAAAACAAAAAATCCACTGACAATACAAATATACAAACGATATACTTATATGTAATGGTTAAACTAATGAAGTTAAGATTTGATTTGAAATAATAGATACCTTTCCTTCGTTCAAAGTGATCAGTAGCTTAAAATTTTCCTACAAATAAGATTTTATATTTTTAAATAAACAAACATTAATAATAAATCATTAAAAATGAAGTAGCCGTCAAAATTTTCGTGCAGCATTATGGGTCGAAGCTTGATAAGGGTTTTATTCACGTGAAAGTATATGGGGTTGGGTTGGGTTGCATAGAATATGATATGACTAAAAATGTTACGGCTTATATATATATAAGTATTAATTATTCATATGATACTCTACAATTAATACATGTAGTTCTTATCTACTAAAAAGATAAGTTGTTACACTAAAATTCATGCATATTATAATCTATGTAATTAGTGGGCTGAAAATAATTTTAATTTACTCATCTCTAAAAATTGGAGTTGTTTTTTATAAATGGAGTTGTGTTCAAAAGTTTCTAAATATTTTAATATTATTTTATTTAACATCGTCAAATATTTTTTCGTTGGATAAATTAAGAGAAGAAACAAAAACTTAAAATTTGTGTTTATGTATCTTTAACAAAGGTAGATAGTTTAAAAATAGGGCAATTCTTATGAATACCACCAAAAAAAGTTTTTATAACACAATTAGCACAGATTTTGAAAAGTTTTACAAATACCATTAAAAAGTTTTTTTCTCATAAATACCACAAATCTTAAATTTTCAAAATTACACCCAAAATCTCCAAAAAACTATATCCTACCCCTTCTAAACTATACCCTAAACACTATATAGCAAATCCAAATGAAAAAATTTAAAATCTAAAAGTGTTAAAACTCGTTTTTTTAGTTTGTGGTATTTTTGAAAACTATTACTTTTTGATGGTATTTTTGTTATAAAAAATATTTTAATGGTATTTTTGTTATAAAAAACTTTTTAATGGTATTTTTAAAACAAAAATTTATTTTGATGGTATTCTAAGGAATTTCTCTTAAAAATAATAATAAACTTTGAATCTCCAATTTAATATGAATATGCATTCATTTTTGTATTTTTGTTTGATTTGATTCCTTAAATTTTATTAGAGCATGATTAATGGTAAAAAAAATTGGCACAAATTCTTAGGAATTATTATTTTATTTTATTTTATTTAAAAAAAAAAACATCACCAGTCACGGGTCACCACGTGTCAGTGGAGCCGCAAATTGGGCAAAAACCGGTTTCGAAATGAGAGAGACAAGAGACCAGTCTCTTGTATTTTTGGTGGATCCTACCTCTCAAAACCCACTTAAATCATTCCAATAATCAAGGTTTTATAGACGGTAAAAAATATAAAACCTGAGAAGATGGTAACCACATCTTCAAAGAATTATTGGCATTCATTTTCTGTATTTAAAATCCGAATATTCTAAATGTTATTATCAAATACAACCTGTTAAAAATGCATTATCCTTTTATATATTAGTCAAATATATACAGTTCATACTTTGTATATCTATTACTGAGAAGTTGAATAGTGTTACGTGTATGCGTAGGCGCATAGCAAAAATAAAATAAAATAATGAGTGTATTTTCTTTTGTGACGAAAAAGAAAAAAAAAATGAGTGTATTTTCTTTTGGAAAATAGGAGAGAGACAATAAAATCTCTGTCAAAAGTTACCAAAAAAATGAGACGATACAAAGAAAGACACGTAATTTCGTTTTACTACATGCACCCTAACTCTCCACGTGTCATCGTTTTCATCAGCTATATCCTCTTTAGACCCTTGTCCAACAGAGAAACCTAAAAATTTCTTAACTATTCATTGGGATCCATGAACAGTTAATTTAAAATAAAACAAAAATAAAATAATTAAAAACGCATAAATCATAGTTCGCCACGTATCCAAAGGGCCCACTAAATAGTTAAGATCTGGATCTTAAATAGGAAATATAAAATCCAGATCTTAACTATTTAACGGGTTCCACCTGCTAAGATCTCTTTAAGAAACACCAATGAACATGCTCTTAATAATTCAGAAAAAGAAGTTTTGGTAGTGATAAGAGAGCATCTTCATTTTTTCACTCCAACTTGTATTTGGATTAAACAAAAAATCAACTCACTCTAATTTTTTTTTAATTTAAATGAACTAAGCAAAATAAATTCGTCTATAAAATGGGGTCATTTAACAGTTATTCTAGTTTTTAAATCCAAAATTAAGTAAGTTTATAACATCATTCAACTTTTTTTGTTTATATATTGAAATAAAAAATAAACTAATTTATGGATGTATAAGGCTACAATTTTTCAAGTTAATTATATCCTTTGCGTGAACGCATGTGTTATTCCTGAAAATTTGTCAACTAACTTTGCTTATTTACACTCAAATAATATTAAATTGAGTTCATAGTTAGTCATCTTTTGAACCAAAAAAATAGTTAATCCTCTCTCACAAATTGCTTTAGCTCAAACACTCATAAAACCAATAATGAACAAATTAACCATTGGTTTTTTTTTTGTTAAATAGATCATAACTTATTCCATCAAACATTTATGCAATTCAGTAATATAGAAAGTCAAATTAATTGTTTTTAACTTTTCCAATGTGGGCACTATATTCCCTTATTACAAAAATTTCTTTCTTTTTTATATAAAGTGACATGTATCGAAATTATTACATTATTATGACAACATTTTAACGTACGTTACCTTTTTGTGCAAGTTGGGTTGCTCTTCCAGACTCATCTATTATAAGAAACCTTATTTCTTATTATTAAAATGTACATATATATATATATATATATTTATACTTGCCCCACACAAAAATAACGGTCCTTCGAATTGTCTATTTGATATTTAATGCTACTTTCAAAAAGTGAAAACTACACAGTTTACATATTCATGCACATGCTTTTCTACCACTCGTCTCTGCATTTCAACATTATCATTTCATAAAAAAAAAAATTGTGTTCTTAATATATGAAGATATAAATAAGCATTTTTCTAAAGGCGCAGCTATAATATAAAAAAAATTTATAGTTAGCACAATGACTCGTGTAAATAAACGAGTCATTGTGCTATAAATGTTCTTTATAGTTTGATATATATAGATATATAGTTTTCTTGCATGATTAAATTTAATTAGAAACTAACGCATTAAATTTAATTTAATGATAAACTAACCAATTTTGTTTGAATCATATACTTCCTCTGTTTACTATTGTAAGAGGTTTTCACAAAAAGCTCTAATATTAAGAAATCATAATTGTTTGAAAAAATCATTTAATATACTAATTACACTTTTATGTGTTTCTATCAAAAATAATGATGGTTATATAAGAGGGTAAGAGAATTTCAATGGGTAATATATTTATTAAATGGAATGACGGGAAAATAAAAAACTTTGTCCTCTTTTGACCAAAATTTTAAGTTAATAGTAATTATTATTGAATTATAATTAATTGTTAACTTGCATAGATTTTTGAAAACATCTTATATTGAAAAACAAAATAAAAAGTTTAAAACATCTTACAATAGTAAACAGAGGGAGTATATAAAACTAGATGGTTTCTCGCGCCATGGACAGAAAATAACTTAAAAAATAAAATCATATATATGTTGTAAACAACTAATTTAAATAATAAAAATATATTGTCATGGTTAAAAATTTCTCTAAATTTGTGTTTATGTTCTCAAGTTATCTCTAGAAAATATTCAAAAATACCAAAAATAAGCTAAAAATATATGGATAATCAAACCAAGAACCTATAAAATATTCAAAATACCAAAAAAATATACCATTTAAGAACAAAATATATATAAAAATACAAAAAACCTAAATATTGAATTGTTGAATCATATATAAAATTATTAGGCTTAACCTTAGATCTTTTTTATCAATAGTGTATTGTAGTAGTGGTGGTATTGTTGTTATCTATAATTTGGAAAGGTTTTATTTCAATAAAAAGGGATTAAAGAACATGTCGGTCTCAAGCAATAGCAACATGTTTCGAACATAAAACTTTAATTAGTATAAATGCAGAAATGATTGAGACCAAATTTGAAAATATGTAGTGGTCAAAATCGAGCAAAGATTCTCATTGGTTTAAAATTCTTCTCTTACACGTTGCAATCAACACACTTGCCAAGTTCCAGAGGCATGGGACACTATGGAATGCTTGCTTTGTTGAATAATGAGATAAACTTGATTATACGCATAATATTAATAGGGGGAAATTTCATATTAATACACCAACTAAATTATTATTAGGTTTTTAATACATCAATTTTTTGATTGTTCAGAATAATACATCAATTATTTTATTTGTTCATTTTAAATCGCGAACTATTTTAGTTTCTTCCAACGATGAGTTGGCCCAGTCGGTTAATCGCAGTCGTTGGTGATGTTGTGCTCCTGGGTTCGAACCGCGTTGGGAGCGATGATTTACGCCATTAAATGGTATTATCAAAGGCTGGTCGCGGGCCTAGGGGATTATGGGCTTCGGCCCAGACCCTCCTGGTTTAACAAAAAAAAAAAAACTATTTTAGTTTCTTATTTTAAATCGCGAACTATTTTAGTTTCTTATTTTAAATCACAAATCATCTATCAATTTAACCAAATCACCGTTAGTTGAACATCAGTTGACCGTTACATATTTTTTGAAACAAAAATAATTTTTTCTATTTTAATTAAAAAAATATATTAAAATTATGAAAAAAATCCAACAAAAATTACAAAATTCGAAAATATACAAGAGATTCACAATAAAAATTTCAAAAATAAAAAGGAAAATGTTTTCACAAATTAAATTTAAAAATTGTTATTTTCCTATCTTTTAATTGTTTATGATTTTAAATGTGAAAATATTATTTTTTTAAACTTTTATTTTTGTTACAATCTTTTTATATATTCTTAAATTTTCTTGTTTTTTATGTAATTTTAAAGTATTTCTTTATTAAAATAACAAAATTTAGATTTAAAAGAAAAAATAAATTAACGGTCAACTAACGGTGATTTGGTTAAATGGGGAAAAATTGCAAAAAAAACCCTAAAGTTTTGACAAATCGACAGAAAAAACCTAAAGAAAAACGCGTTGTATAAAAAAACCTAAAGTTTCATTTTCATCATTTTAAAACATTAAGTTTCATTTTAAGCAAATTAACCCCTAATCGTTAACGGTGTTAAAATATTAACAGATTTCGACACTCTCCGTTTCATTTATCAGTTAAAATGATTTTTTATTTTTTTTATATGAAAATACAAATTAAATTAGAAAGATAAACATTTGTTGTACTAAAATAATGTTATTATTAATATAAAAAATATTTTCTCTTAATCATGTCGGCGACTTTATCTCTAACCGTCGTTGGATCTACGCTCCCTAAAAAAATATTTTTTATTTGTTTTTATATGAAAATACAAATTAAATTAGAAAGATACACATTTGTTGTACTAAAATAATGTTATTATTAATATAAAAATATTTTCTTTTAATCATGTCAGCGACTTTATCCCTAACCGTCGTTGGATCTACGTTTCCGATCACCGCCAATTTATCCAGCGACGGTTAGAGATAAAGTCACAGACATGATTAAAAGAAATGAATAGAAGGAAGAATTCTTTTATATTAATAATAACATTATTTTAGTAAAACAACTGTTTTTCTTTCTAATTTAATTTGTATTTTCATGTAAAAACAATTAAAAAATCATTTTAACTGATAAATGAAACGGAGAGTGTCGAAATCTATTAATATTTTAACACCGTTAACGATTAGAGGTTAATTTGCTTAAAATGAAACTTAATGTTTTAAAATGATGAAAATGAAACTTTAGGTTTTTTTATACAACATGTTTTTCTTCAGGTTTTTTCTGTCGATTTGTCAAAACTTTAGGTTTTTTTTTGCAATTTTTCCGGTTAAATGGATAGAGGATTTGAGTTTGTGATTTAAAATAAGTAAGTAAAATAGTTCGTGATTTAAAATGAACAAATAAAATAGTTGACGTATTATTTTGGGCAATCGAAAAGTTGGTGTATTAAAAAGTTAATAATAATTTAGTTGGTGTATTAATATGTAATTTTTTCTATTAATATCTGATTGATATGTTATATTCCTAGTAATTGTTTTTTTATAACTAAGTGATCCTAGTAAAATGAGTACATACTATGAAATTTGATTCCATATTCTAATTAATAAACTTAGTTATGTACGTTCTTGCCCTAATATCGAGACCTAATTTTTTTCTTTCCTCTTCTATAAGATAATTATAATGATAAGTGGAGTCCTTGTAACGTTTTAATTTAAAATAAATAACCTAATAAGACATAAACAATTAGAAGTTAGGAAGGTGTCATGTTCACAACTAATGCTAAGTAAATAGATAATAATCAATGTTGTTAGTCCAAAAAACAATCAATGATATGTATAAGATCGTTCATTTGTAAGCATTTCTTACAATTATGATTTAGTTTATCTATTATTGGGTACACCAACAATTTACGAATCATCCATGATATTTTTTTGTCAATAAATTAAAATAAAATTATTACAAAGCAAGACTATAAAAGGTTTGATCAAGTGACTTGCCTCATGTTGATTAAAGATGTTAATCAATAAATGTATTATATATATATATATATATATATATTATAATAAATACCAATTGTCCACAATATGTTAATAAACATGCGTCCGTTAGATTTCATAATCAATAGAATATTTTATGGGAAATGACTATAGATTTTACGGATATATTACATGATGGGATTTTCTTTGTTACACATTTTTTTTCTTTTCATTTATCAACTTTCAAATCTTTTGGGCATTTGAAGAATAAAAATTGAAAAAGACAATCACAAAGAACGTACGAAGGAGAATAATTAGTCATTAGTCAACATCTATTAAACTTTATCGTATGTCACTAACTCATAACCCCCAATTATCTAAAGATCTTTAACTTCAATAAAGTGCCCATATCTATCAAATTTCTTTTTATTTATGATGAACTATGCTCTTTATTTTATTTTTCCAATATGAAAGTTTTATAATGGTCTGCATGATTTTCTGATTAAAGTAATAATTCATAAAGTGGAATATGGAATATTGAAGTATTTTTTAGGTATCAATTTTTTCAGTTTTCTTGTCAGATTAATCTTTTTCCAGGAAATAATGTCATATTATTTTTAAAATTGTAAACTTAACATTCACCAATATTTTCAGGTATATATTCTTTTAGTATTTCATCATTTTAAACAATAGATTAGTTTTTTTTATCAAATGTGTGATAATGTCAAGTGAAGCTGGTAGTTTCAATCATTGGTAGTTTTATACCATTGGTTGACCAGAAAATTATTTGTACATATAAATATTTTGTGATTTTAGAAAAATGATTAAACATTGTCTAAAAATATCATCCACCTCATTTTAAATTTGAGGGACCTCCATCAAGTATTTTCACTTATTGTTCACAAATATATATATATATATATATATATATATGTATATATATGCATGTTGGCACGTTTACAATTATATATAGTAACTATTTTTGAAGCACCATCAATAAAAGAATCATACATATTTTTATTATAATTTTCATATGTAATTTTTGTTTGTTGAAAGATGATATAAATTTATTTAAATGCAATTATGTCCAGTTTTTTTTACATAAATTATTTGATAATGCAAATCTATGGTTGAACTATGCAAATCTAGTGATTATAGTGAGGTTCAATAAGTGACTCAAAATGACATGGATAAACTATGCAAATGGCGGCAACTAATTGGACAATATATATTATGCATATATATATATATTAAATATTATTTATATCACACTTACTAATCATTATGACCAAAATGAGAAGTGATCGATTTTGATTGATTCTCTATGTTCATCATTGGAAAATCAAAGTATAGATCTTATAAAGTCAAAATCAAACTTAAGTGAAGGAGACTAATTTTGCTTTTTAATATGCAAACTGAAAATAAAAACTTCAAAATTGTGTGTATATTATTTCCTCAAGCTAATCATTTTTTTTTGTCATCAGAGCAGACTTATTAATTTTGCACAAATCTTTTTCTTCTGAAATAAATTAGATGGCTTTAATTTTTCACCACAATTATATTATGTCAAGATAAATAAATAGTAAATACCCTCATAAAATACCTTAAATGCCACCAAATGATATGCTTCATCGCTTTTCCAGATAAGGAATGTCGACATCAATTCAAACAAAATAAATAAATAAGTGAAAATTATTTGTGATTTTAGTTTTTGTAACATTTTAATAAAATTACATTTGTTATTAAAAAAAAATACAAAACAGATAAGTTTGGGAGTAACAATTAATTAGTATATAATCTTCAAAAAGCTTAGATAAAAGATTTAAGAAATGCAATATTAAATTATACTATTATAGCTAAGTTAGGAGATGACCCCGCATTTGAAAGAAAACTAATAAGAAATTAAGTACTATGTCCTAAAACTCCTAATGATTGTAAAAGATGGGTGCACCAATTATTTGCGATGCTATGATAACGTGGAATTTAACAGTGTAAGGATAAGGATGTTTTTATTTTTATGTATTATTCGTTTTTATGTTTTATATGGCGAAATTAAATAAAATTAAATAAACGTGTAAGAAATCTGACCTTGGACCTCTTTGATGGATGTGATATGCTTTATAGTCTATTCTTCAACTTCACAATCTTTAATCCCAAAAACTTTCCTATAATTTAGATCTAATTTTCAACCTACTCGTAAAAGATATTTATGTTTTTTTAGTTTCAAAAGGATATTAATATTTTTTGGTTTTACACATATATATATAACATATACATATACATGGGTACATTTACAAGGTAAAAAGACATAGATTTTACTTATCTAACTTTTGCAATCTCTATCCAAAATCTTAAGATCTTAGCTTTTTTACCCAAAAATATGCAATGTGACTTTGATAGAGTCATTGTATGTAACTATGTACCTATCAAAAAGCCAAAGTCTATAATTTGAATATCAAATATGTCTTTACACACATGTAGGGGTCCATAATCATTTTTTTCGAAAAAATCGTCCAATTATGATACTATAACTGAAAATAAAAATTAATTTTCTCTTCATGGTTTTCAAATGCATAACTTACATTATTTTTCATATTATAAATTTATAACAAAATGTTGTAAATATGTGGTTTGAATTGAATGTTAATTATTAGTTAAACTAATTTTTTTAACATTAAAACGTGATTTTTAAAACCCATAATTTAAAATATTACCAAAAAAAGTAGCCATCATGTGAATACTACAAAGGGTCAATAGTAAAAAGAAAACATTGCACCAAAACATATATAGGTAACACTTGAGTTAATGACTTTGACCATATTACTCTTACTTGTTGTTATTCACCACTTGAAATTATTTATGAAAAACAATAATGGTTAACAATATGTATTAGATATCAAAGTTTATCCATCAAGGCTCAAGCTAGTTTTTATTTTTATTTTTTTGATAAAGGGGTTTTTTTTTTCAACTGCGGTTGTATAAATATTCTCAAACTCGGTCATAAAACCGCGGAATATAATTTAATTCCAAAATTTATTAAAATAATATTAAGCAAAGAAATTAAATACAGTTCGCAAAATTCCATTACTCCACGTTGGAGCCTTGGCCCCCAAGACTTGGCCGCCGAAAAATATGTATTCCCTTTGATTTCTTTTTTCAAATTTTATAATTTTATTATATAATTCAGTTTGTAAAATGTTAATATTTTACTAACATGGCAATAATGATGTAACTTGTAAAATATGTTTGGATGAAATCTAATTGATTTTTATTATATGCATTTATTATAACCGTTTGATTTATAGCTCTATTTCGAGTTATACTATAGAGTTAGAAGAAAACTAGTTGTATATAGAAGTTTTTGCTTATGGGTTTTGTCTTAAAAATATATTTCTTGTGTAAACGCTTCTGGTCCTCTTCTTTATTGTTTTTTTTTCTGTTTTTGCCTTTTGGTCACATTATTCTTTTACGGGAAAAAAATTTGGGAAGTTATTCAGGAAAAAAATTTGGGAAGTTATTCAGGAAAAAATACTAAAAATACTATGTTTATAGTCTTTAGACTACTTTGTCTTTGGGTTTTATCTTTGTCGAGATCTAATTATTTTTATCATATAAAAATATATAAGTTTCTTTGTAAATGGTTTTGGTCACGCTCTTTATCTCTGTTTTTTCGTAACAACATTTTCTTCAGGAAAACATAAACCTAATTAACAAATAGTCTGTAGAAAACTTAACATTGTTGGTTCTCGGCACTTATTATATTTAATAAAAAGCTATATTCTTCCATAAATAAAATACATCTTTTTTTTTGATAAAATAAAATAAAATACAACTTTGTCTTACGTAAATCATTATTTTATGTTATATTATATTATGAAATCTTAAAACTGTTGAAAAAACTTTTTTGAGTCAATAATTAATAACGAGAAACTACGACCCGTGATTCTTTTCTTCATTTGTCAACAATCCACACGCGTGATTACTTATTAGTCAAAGTAAAACCAAAAAGATAATAAATAAAAAAAAAAACAAATAAAAAACAGGACCATACCAATACCGTTTTCTCACTATGCAAACTTCGATTTCATAAACCCATATTAGAAAATAAAACAAAAAATTCCACGCTGTATTTCCATGTGGGTGATATACAAGAATAGACTCAACACCGTAAATAAAAATAAATTATGAAGGTAATTTAGTAAAAAAGATACTAACCTAATAATTTAAAATGCTAGTACTATATACGGTGATATCCAATTTTATATTAGTATTAAATTTTAAGTTATTTTTTGTGACTATAAGTTAGGATTTCAACCCAATATCTCCGAAAAAAAAATCATGATAGTAACAATTTTTAAAATATATATATATTTATTATCTAACAAAACAATATGTCATATATACACAAATATATATATATATATATAAAAATCATTTTCCCCCTTCCTCACAAGCCACTCCCTATAAAACCCAATAGTTTCCTTCAACAACTTCTAAAAATCACAACAACTTAAAATTCTCTCTATCTTCTTCTTCTTCTTCAAAAATCTTCAAAAACACAAACATGGTGGTTTTATCACAGCCTGTCACTTTAGATAACCACATCTCAATAATCCCAACATACAAACCGGTTCCGGTTATCACTTCCCATTCAATACCGGTAGTGAACTTAACCGACCCGGAAGCTAAAACCCAAATAGTCAAAGCTTGTGAAGAGTTTGGTTTCTTCAAAGTAGTAAACCACGGTGTAAGAACCGAACTCATGAACCGGTTAGAAGAAGAAGCTATTGGTTTTTTCGGTTTACCACAATCACTTAAAAACCGGGCCGGTCCGCCTGAACCGTACGGTTATGGTAATAAAAGGATTGGTCCGAACGGTGACGTTGGTTGGATTGAGTATATTCTTCTTAATGCTAATATTCCTCAGCTTTCTTCTCCTAATTCCTCTGCCGTTTTCCTTCAAAGCCCTCAAATTTTCCGGTAAAATAATAATTACAACAAAAAAAAAAATCATTTCTTTTTCTTGTAACATTTCAAGAAACAGAGCATTTCGTCTTCTTCGTTTATTTTATTTTTTTTGGTGTTTTCGGCAAAATTTAATATTTATAAAATTAAATAAGAAAGTGAGAATCAATGGGTCACTTGGAATTTTCTCTATTAGTTACCTTATCGATTAATTATGATTTTTCTTGGGTAAAAAGTTTCGATTTTTATCTAGTAGAAACAGAGGACTCTGTTTTCAACACTGTTTTATTCTATCGTCTCTTATTTTTTTAAAAAATAGAAACAAATAATCTTAGTACTTAACTATAATCAATTACATTTTCACTGTAAAACCCATGATTTATCTTCATAAAACATTATCAACACACATAATATATATTAAAAAAACAGAGCACTCTGTTTTTTCTTCATATTCTTGCTACTAATACTCTGTTTTTTTTTCAAAACAGAGAAGCAGTGGAAGAGTACATGAAAGAAGTGAAACAAGTGTCATGCAATGTATTAGAAATGATAGCAGAAGGGTTAGGGATAGAGCCAAGAGAAAGTCTAAGCAAAATGGTGAGAGACGAGAAGAGCGATTCTTGCCTGAGACTAAACCATTATCCGGAGGCGGAGGAGGAGGAGGAGGAGGAGAAGAAGACGGTGAAATTAGGGTTTGGGGAACACACAGACCCACAGATAATATCAGTGCTTAGATCAAATAACACAAATGGTCTTCAGATATGTCTTAAAGATGGAAGTTGGGTCGCTGTCACGCCTGATAAATCTTCTTTCTTCATCAATGTTGGTGATGCTCTTCAGGTACTTTCTTTTCTCCATTTTTATTTTGTATTATTTTTTTTAGGGGAATTAGAAAACTACGATTACGTTTTTACAAAACTATATTCGATTTTCAAAACTATACTTATATACTCAAAATTAAAATCAAATAAACTTACCAAACAATCGTACATTTAATATTATACCATAAACATTAATTAACGAACCGAAATGAAAATATTATAATTTTGGTAATTTCTCAAAAGGTAAATAACCTTTTTAAATTTTAAAAAAGTGTAAATATATAAAAATATTATATTAAGTATAATTTTGTGAATTCCTCTATTTTTTAATAAAGGAGAGATTACTATGGAGTTTTTTTAATTGTGGAATCTTTATGTAATTTAGCTTTGATTGTTGTTGTTTGAGACATTATTTTTGCAGTTTTTTTAATTGGTTGTGAAAAATTTTATATGTAGATTTTTGCTTTTGGAGATAGTATTTTCCCTTTATTAAAAAAATAGATGGTATTTTCCTTCTTATATTCTGAATTTTAAAGAGTTAAGTATTTTATGTTTATTTATTTATGTGTTTTAAGTTATTAATTAATAATTAGATTCTTTTGGTATTATATATTTATGATTTTTCTTTTTGCTAAATTGGGATATAAAGGGAATGAAGCTAATAATAGGTATAGGTGTGTGGAGGGTAAACAAAACTTCTCACATGTGATATCTTCTCTTTTTTCTTTCTTTTCAAAAATAATACTCCCTTGGTATCAATTATATTGATTTTGTAAGGTTTTTCACACATTTAAAAAAAACACAAAAATGATAAGTAATAATTATAATTTTTATGTATTACACAATTTTCAATATCTTTCAATAACTTGAATTAATATGCCTTGAAATTTACAATTTCTTTTTTCGTACAAATTTTTTTCTCGAAACATCTATCAAATTGATAGGGGTGGAGTATATATTAATAATTTTCTTTTTAGTTTCTAGAAAATCTATGTGGAAACATTGAGTCTCACGTGGTAATTTACATTTACACGATGGGTATTTATTTTTTCCATGACACGATGGGCATTTATATATACAACATATTATTTTAGAATATATTGACTCCTACGATTATTTTCAAAGTTATCTAATGATATTATTACAATAATATATTGATATGACTTTGATCAGGTTATGACAAACGGTAGGTTCAAGAGTGTTAAACACAGAGTATTAGCCGATACAAGAAAATCAAGAGTCTCTATGATATATTTCTGTGGACCACAATTGAGCCAGAAGATCGCACCATTGTCATGCCTTGTCCCTAAGCAAGAAGATTGGCTTTACAAAGAATTCACATGGTCTCAATACAAATCTTCTGCTTACAAGTCTAAGCTTGGTGATTATAGACTTGGTTTATTTGAGAAACAACCTCTTATGAATCATAAGATATAATTAAATCAATGAGAGTAGTTATAGATGATCTGTATCATCCTTTTGTTTGATATTTTAAAAGTCATTATAATTACATAGAAGAAAGGAAATGGATTAGTTTTTTTATTTGGTATGTTTTTTTTGTTGTTCATTAGGCATAAAAAGGACATTAGGGCTTTGCTTAGAGTTTGACCCTTACCTTTTGTATCCTCTTAGTCTTTTTCTTAATTCTATTTTTGGTTTTTGTTTGTTTATCTTGCAAATAACAATTATTATTGCTTATTTTCCCCTTTATTAATGATGCATTTAATATTTTCTACTTTTGATATTGTAAATTGTTACAAAAATATTTAACAACTAGTATCATAGGTCATAACTACTAGTGTGTTAAAGTCTTGTTGTCAAAAATTCAAAACCATCATATTTCTCATGTAAATAACTATGGTCGATCCTTAAATTTAATATCATTTGACCCAAAAGAATATATGACTTAATAGCAATTTTAATATATAAAGTATTTTTTAGTTATTAATAAGGTCAAAGGTGTAAACTTAGCCATATGCCTTTCAAATCATAGGAACGGCCTAGTCTACATACATAGGATATAAAATTGTGAGTGTGAATGTGTGACTAATTAAAAGTTATTTAAGTGCATTATATTTTTTTAATAATTATGTAAAGTTGTTAAAAAGCACACCTAAATAACTCGGTATCATCCACACTTGAAGTCATACATGTCTACGACATTGCTGACTAGAGAATGGAGATTAATACATGATTGTGAACATAATTAGTTGAATTTATCTAATTTTTTTTAAAAAGAAAGTTTTTGAAGTAATCAAAAAGTAAAAAGAAATAGATAAAATTGTTTTTAAAAAAATAGAAATAATTGGGGAGCAGTAAGTGGAGACCACAAAGAAAAAGGAGAGACAGGTACTATGGTTCTTACAGCTTTTTATAAATGTAACAGCGAACCTGTACAGTTACTGTCGTAATGTCGTTGGTTATGACTTTCTTTTTTGACGCAAATACCCATTTAATTTCATTTAATTTAATTTCATTTATTTTTCTTCAAGAAATACATAGGTTGAACAAGTTTTTAATCATGTTTTATATATGAAATTTGGAATCCCTTGAATAGATTAATTCGTTGAATTATTAGCAATAAAATGTTAATATATAATCATTTTTAATTAGTTTACACGGAAACAGTGAATATATGAAAACAGTTTTTTTGGTCGTCTCTTGTCAGACTTTCAGGTTATGTATTAAATATCAAGAGTGTTACATATTTTTATTTGTTATAGTGATTTATATTTTTTTATTTTTTTTTATTTTTGATACTTTCTCCATTTAACAAAGTTGTGATGGGTTCACTGTGCTAATATATCCAAAAATAAGTAAGATATTGTACTCTCATTTGCCAACTATTGATGGTCACAAAAACTGGATATTTTGAAATATTTGGATATTTTTATGTGTATCCGTGAATTATATATATTTAGAAAAGAGAGGAATTATTCAAATACCAAAAATGCTTCAAAATTCAACATATTGTTGTTTAATTTATGAAGCATTTCTGATTTTTTTTAAAGCTATCCAATTCTTACAACTAGTTTAAGAATCCATATAGTAATGTATAAATATATATGGGACATATCTATTAAATAAATTATACTAATTACCCATTACTAATAGGCTATATTAGTAGTTAAAAGAATGTAAACCTAAATATGATATTTGGGGCCACAAATTGAATTTCGTAGTAGAGTTTTGCAATGTCTATAAGAGTTATTATTACTAAATAGGATATTTTCTCATTAATGAATAAACTGTACAGAGAGGAGTTTATATAGTACTTGAAATATAATTAAACCAACATATAAAACAATGAAATATATATAGCTAATAGTCCCCCTCAAGATGGGAAGAAGATATTCTGAAGTCCCATCTTGCCAACCAAATAATGAAATGGAGCTGGATAAAGCGCCTTGGTGAAGGGATCTGCAAGTTGGTCCTCTGTTTTCACATGAGCTAGTTTGAATAAACCTGCATGAAGCTTCTCACGAACACTTTTACAATCAATCTCCATGTGCTTAGTGCGTTCGTGCATGACATGATTATGAGCAAGAGAAATAGCTGAAGTATTATCACAAAAGAAGAGAGTAGGTTTAGATAACACAATCTTCAACTCAATTAGGAAATTGGTTAACCAAACCAATTCATCTACAGCCTTGGATAGGCTGCGATACTCAGCTTCAGTGGTTGACTTGGATATAATCTTCTGCTTTTTGGATTTCCAAGAGATGAGGGAAAATCCCAGAAAAACACAGAAACCACTGGTAGAACGTCTTGTATCAAGACAAGAGCCATAGTCTGAATCTGCATAGATTTGTAATTGAAGTTCTGCTTTGCTAGAGTAGAACAAACCTTGTCCTACTGTGCCTTTGATATAATGCAAAATCTTTATTACAGCCTTGTGATGAGCTTGTCGTGGAGCTGCTGAGTATTGACTAAGTTTATTCACAGCAAAAGTGATATCAGGTCTTGTTATCTGAAGATACATTAACCTGCCTATAAGCCTTCTATAGGATTCAACATCCACAAAGTCACCACCAATGTCCTTGGAAAACTTCACATGAGGGTCCATGGGAATAGAAGATGGTTTGCAGCCAAGGAGACCAACTTCATCCAATAAATCAAGTGCATATTTACGTTGACAAACAGAAATACCTTCAGTGGATCTAGCAATCTCCAATCCAAGAAAATATTTAAGTTGCCCAAGGTCACGCAGCTTGAAATGAGATTTGAGTTGTGTTTTTAATAACTCCACCTGATAGTCATTGTTACTAGCTATAATGATGTCATCCACATATACTAGTACACACAGAAACAATGAATCAGTAGTCTTCAAGAAACAAGTGTAATCTGAAGCAGTTTGAACAAAACCTAAAGCAATGAGAGTGCTTGAAAATTTCAGGAACCATTGCCTTGAGGCTTGTTTCAGACCATAAAGAGACTTCTCAAGTTTGCAAACTGCATTGGGAGGAAGCTTGTTCCCATGCTTGGCAGCATATCCAGGTGGCAGCTTCATATAAATTTCTTCATCAAGGTCTCCATTAAGGAAAGCATTAGATATATCCAGTTGAGTTAATGACATATGATGAATAGAAGCAAGAGCAAGCAGTAACTTAACTGAAGTCAGTTTTGCCACAGGAGAAAATGTCTCATGAAAATCAATTCCTTCCTTTTGAGTATAACCCTTGGCAACTAAGCGAGCCTTATACCTTTCAACAACTCCATCAGAAAGATATTTGACTTTGTAGACCCACTTACAACCAATGGCAAATTTACCAGATGGTAAAGAACAAATGGTCCAAGTATGTGTTCCCTCAAGAGCTTCAATCTCCTCATCCATAGCTTTACACCACACAAGAAGTTTCTCTGCCTCTGTATAGGTCAAGGGTTCTTTTATTTTTTCTATGGCAGCTAGAAAAGAGAAGTAGAGAGAAGAAACTCTACCATAAGAAAGAAAATAAGAGATATCATGAATGGTTGAAGACCCTATTGCATTGCAATGATAGTCTTGAAGATAAGCAGGCTTTTTAGTTCTCCTATGCAATGACAGAGTAGAAGACTCATGTTCATTAATAGTAGGTTGTGGGGGCACAACAGCTACAGAGGGTGATGATGAAAAGTCATCATTACCGAGATCATTATGTGGCATAGGAGGTGGCTCAGTCAGAAAAGGAAAGAAATTTGAATGTTCCTGAGACAATTCTGACTTAGCAAAAGGGAAAAGCTCTTCATGAAAAACAACTTGCCTTGAGATAAAAATAAAGTTAGTCTCAAGATCTAAGAGTTTGTAACCTTTATAGCCAATTGGATAGCCAATAAAGACACATGATTGAGCTCGGGGTTGAAATTTTGATCTGTTCTTAGGAGAAGTGGATGCATAACAGAGACAACCAAACACTTTAAGTTGAGTGTAATCAGGAACTTTCTTAGTTAAAACTTCATAAGGACTTTTGTTTTGTAAAACAGGAACAGGAATACGATTTATCAAGTGAACTGAAGTGAGAACACACTCTCCCCAATAAGGTAAAGGTATGTGAGATTGAAAGAAAAGAGATCTTGCTACATTAAGAATGTGTTGATGTTTCCTTTCAACAACAGAATTTTGTTGTGGAGTTTGAGGGCAAGAGTGAAATGGCAAAATGCCTTTAGATTGATAGAATGAGGTAAAATTGAATTCTGGAGCATTGTCGGATCTAACCCCTTTAACCTTCCTATCAAACTGATTTTCTACCATTTTAATGAAATCTGGAAAAACTGTAAGAACATCTGATTTGTGTTTGAGTAAGAAAAGCCAAGTGGCTCTAGAACAATCATCAACAATGGTGAGAAAATATTTGAAACCATCATGAGTTTGTGATGAGAAAGGACCCCAAATATCTATATGTAGAAGATCTAATGGGTTTTGACTTATATTTTGATGGGAAATAAAAGGTAGATGTTTCTGTTTAGCTAAAGGACATATAGGACAATGAGAATCTGAACTTTCTTTATTTGATTTAAGAGATAAAACATCTTTTAAAGTTTGAAGTTTTGCAATAGAAAGATGACCTAGTCTTCTATGCCACAAAGAATGACTAGAGACATTGAAAACAAAAAAACAAATGTTACCTTTTATTGAAAGAGACTCAATATCCAGAAAATAGAGATTTGCCACTTGTCTACCCATCCCAATCATTAATCCCTGTGTACGTTCCTGAAGTGCACAAGAAGTTTCATCAAACCAGATTTTGCATCCCATACTTTTAGTTAAGGAACTGACACTTAAAAGATTGAATTTAAATTGAGGAATGAATAAGACTTCAAAGAGGACTAAAGCATTTCCTAGATAAACTGTTCCTATCCCAACAATGCTCACAAGAATTCCATTAGGTAAGGAAACAGTGGTGTTATGAAGAAGTTTAAGATCAGTGAAAGAGGATTTGTCATGGGAAATGTGATTGGTTGCCCCTGTATCTATGATCCAGGCATTAATAGCAAGACTGTTACTACTAATGGAACAGATGTAAGGCCTATCAATACTGGTAAAAGAACATAGGATAGAAGGATAAAATGTACCAGATATTGGGCAAGTGGTTGTATGTTTAGAAGGATCAGAAGGTACAGAGACAGAGTGAACTTCAGGTGTGTGTGTGTAATACCAGAGACTTGAAGTTTGTTGCTCAGAAAAGACACAATCTGTTGCATTTGAGATGTTGAGAGATCCTCTGTTCCTGAAGTATTTCCAAGCATCATATTAGCCATAACTTGGTTCTGAGGTTTGTTGAACTTATGTTTTGACTTGAAATGAGCAGGATACCCATGTTTCTTGTAGCATCTCTCTTCAACATGTCCTACCCCGGAACAGTGGTTGCAGACTGGTCTATCCCTCTTCTGATATCCAGCCGTGTTTTCACCAGAACTTTGCGTACCATGGGAGACTTGGAAAGCCGCAGAAGTATCTGTACTGAGATGAGGTAACAGTCTGGCTGATCTGTTTTGATCTTCTTGATCAAGGAGATTGTAAACTGCAGATAAAGCTGGTAGGTTCTTCTTCATCAGAATCTGACTACGGATTGTGTCATAACTATCATTAAGCCCCATGAGAAAATCAATTACTCTATTTGTCTCTCTTTCAGCTAGTAGTTCCTCAATAGTGTGAGCAACACTGCCAAAACTAGACAATTCCTCCCAAAGAGCTTGAGTCTGAGTATGATAGGTAGACAAATCCATGCCTCCTTGCTTAAGAGAATGCAGTTGATATCTAAGTTTGTACAGACGAGGATGATTAGACTTATGAAAACGCGTATGTAGATCCTTCCATATGTCAGATGCATCCTTAAAGTATAAGATACTAGTGTAGATCTTCTTAGATACACTATTTAGCAGCCAAGACTTAACCATACTATTACATCTCATCCAGATCTTGCAATATGCATTAGATTCATCAGGTTTAGCAATGGAACCATCTAGAAATCCCATTTTGTTCTTAGCTTCAATACTAGTAGACATATCAACAAACCAGACACCGTAGTTTGATCCATCTAGTAAATCAGCAGTCAAGACTAACCCTGGATGATCGGAACTCACTAAATGATACGGTGAGTGAACATTGTCAGGAGAATCCGATACCTCGAAGAGACGACGATGTGATTTCTGCTTCGATGTGGCAGATCTGTGTAGATCTGGTGAACCGGAGCTTTCGCGAGCTGATGTGGACTTGCCGCGAGGTTTTGGTGATAGAACCTGTGGAGAATCAGGTGTATTTGTGCGATACTTCGAATTCGTCTTCCGTTTCCCCATGCCGAATCAGATCTAGCTCAGATCTGAGATTTTGAGCTTGATTTGAGTAAAAAAAATGAGGAAGAAATTCGAGAAAAACGAAAATATCAGAGATGAAGAACGATTCGATGAATAATCGTGAAGCGGAAGTAAAGAATAAGGAATTTGAATGAAAAAAAATGAAACTAGATGGCGGCGACGAAGCTCGACGATGACGACGAAACTTCGGCGACGACGACAAGTTTTAGAGAAAGAAAATGGCGAGCAAAAGTTTGTTACGGATATTTGTGCTCTGATACCATATTACCAAATAGGATATTTTCTCATTAATGAATAAACTGTACAGAGAGGAGTTTATATAGTACTTGAAATATAATTAAACCAACATATAAAACAATGAAATATATATATAGCTAATAGTTATCATTGTTGTAAGAGTTCCTAGTTGATGCATATTAATGCGTCGTGCAAATCAAATTATTTTCTTAAAAATAGAAAAAGTGTAAGATGTGATTGGGTCAAAAAACAACAAAGCCAGCTCATGTTGGGGCCATTTTGTGTGTATATATTATTTTGCACGTCTTCAATATTTATAAAATATACTGATAAGATTATTTTTTAAAAAAATGGAAAGCGGGACATTCCTTATATAAAATGTACGAAAATGTTTACATATTTGAAGTTGTGATTGTCGATGTGTCTTGTCTACACAAGCTTGAATGTATTAAATGATGTTATTGTTGGTAATGTTTTACAGAATAAACTGTTTTTTTTTTACAAATGTAAATAATTTGTGGTGATGAAAAACTCATAATGCAAAAACTTATCCACTTTGGGTTTATGAGTGTACTTGTGGAATAAAGATATCTTTAGATGTACTACACAATCTAACTAAATTCATGATATACACGATATACCACTATTTGAAACTGTACAAAATGACAAAGTTGGATGCCATGTCATCAATCTCATGTTTTGAAGTAGAGAAATTCACAAAACCTACAACTTTTCAAACTATATTTTACAAAATTACACCCAATTCAAATTCGTTTTAATTTACAAATATTTTTAATTTTAAAAGGTTAAATTACTCTTTAAAAATGTACCTATATTTTAAAGGGAGAATTACAAAACTACACCATTTAAATTACATTTCACAAAACTACACTTTTTTAAAACCACTTCACAAAACTACACATAATTACTAAAAATTAAATCGAAATTAGCCTTACCCACAAAACCCTACACCTTCAATATTATACCCTAAACATTAATTAGCGAACCCAAATGAAAATATTTTAATTTTGGTAATTTTTTAGATCATAATTGAACCATTTAAAAATTGAAAATGGTGTAAAAGTAGGAAAAAATTGAACTAAGTGTAATTTTGTGAAAGAAGGATTGAAATGATGTAGTTTTGTGACTTTCTCTATTTTAAATTTTTATTTATATTAACTATTTAGTGTTGAATATTTAGGATTTAGTGTTAGGAGTTTGAAAGGTATAATTTTGTGAATTTCTCAAGATAAGTATAATATTTTAAAATTATTTTTAAAATGGTCACAATATATATATATATATATATATATATATATATATATATATATTAAAAATCGAATCTACCTTCTTATTGATTAAAATAATTTACTCCATGATAAAACTTTAAAATTACATCCTATCTTCAACTACTCATCAAACTTTCTTTGAAAATCATGGAAACTTTAATATTATTGCCTAATGTTATTTCCCCTTTTAGGGAAACTTACTGACATTTGTTTAAAATAGGGTTACTTAAATGTTAAATCCAAAAAAAAAAAACTTAGTAAAAAAAAAATTCCAGAAATTGTGGATCATTTTTGTATAGAAATTATTGGATTTAAGTTGTTTAAAGCTTAAACTATGCTTATTTATAATTAAAGTAAACTATAGATTTTATAGGTTTTAGATGGGTTTAAATTCCCTTATTAAAAAATAGTTTTACAGAATTAGATGTAAAAGTAGGTAATTTTTTTAGAGGAATTCACAAATCTACACCCTTTCAACCTCTTCTTCACAAAACTACTCCTAATTTAATATTTTCACATATTTACACCCTTTCAAAATTTTAAAAGCTTGATTTAACCTTTAAAAAATTACCAAAATTAAAATATTTTCATTTGGGTTCGCTAATTAGTGTTTAGGGTATAATATTAAGGGGGTAGGATTGTTTGGGTAGAGTTTATTTGGATTTAATTTTGAGTGTTTAGGTGTAGTTTTGTGAAATATTTTGGAAATGATGTAGTTTTGTGAAATGTAATTCAAATGGTGTAGTTTTGTGATTCTCCCATTTTTTTATTCCTCTAAAAAAATTAGGTAATTTATGTATATATCACCTCTACCTTAGATATGGGTTTTAGTGATTGACTATGATATTCTTCATGAGGTAAAAGCCCAATAAAGCCCATTAATTAGCCCATTACTCCACAAGCCACGTTACGTTTAATGGTGATTTTTGTGATTAATTAATAACATAAAGAACGTGAATTACGTAAAACCAGAGGATTAAAGTTAAAGAAAACATAACAGAGAAAAAGAAGGAATCAAACAAAGGCAAAAAGGAAGAAGAAGAAGAAGAAACAAACAAAAATGGCGTATAGGAGAAGACAAGGGATAACGAGAGCTTCAACATTCAAAGAAGACATCTATCATCAACCTCCAGATCTCGACGATCTCAAAGGCCACTCCTCCAATGGCGGATCCTTCCGATCTTCTCAATCTTTCTCTTCCCATTCCTCCCTCGCCGCTCAAGCCATTCGCGCCTCCTCAAATTCTCAGGTACTCTCTCTCTCTCTCTCTCTCTCTCTCCTCCGTGAAAATCACTCTCTCTCTCTCTCTCTGAATCGATCGATTTTTCAGGTGCGAGGATTCACGGCGTACGAAGACGCGACGGAGAGTCGCGGATTCTGGGGAATCATAGCTCAGAAAGCTAAATCGATCCTCGAAGACGAAGAAGAAGAAGAAGAAGAACACCAACAACAACAACAAAACGTCGTCGTTTCCGATAATAACCCTAAGATTCGCAAAAGCATAGACAAAATCACAACATCCCTAAACCAGATCGGAGACAGTTTCGAGAAAGCTTTCGAGGAAGGCCGTACGATCGTATCTTCTCAGATCCGACGAAAAGGATCAGATCTTAACGATTCAGATCACAACAATAATCACAACAACAATCACAACAATAATAATCAATTCTCTGGATCTAACAGTCCATGGCAGCCGTTAACGCAACCAAACCCGCAAGAATCTCAGCTCAAAGCCTCGCGAGACGTAGCCATGGCTACGGCCGCGAAAGCCAAGCTCCTCTTGCGAGAATTGAAAACGGTTAAAGCCGATCTAGCTTTCGCCAAAGAGCGGTGCTCGCAGTTGGAGCAAGAGAACAAACGGTTAAGAGATAACCGCGACAAAGCCGGCGCAACCAACAGCAGCAATAATCCGGCGGACGATGACTTGATCAGGCTTCAGCTAGAGACGTTGCTTGCGGAGAAAGCGAGATTAGCGCACGAGAACTCGATATACGCTAGAGAGAACAGGTTCCTGAGAGAGATTGTCGAGTATCATCAGCTTACGATGCAGGACGTTGTTTACATCGACGAAGGTATCGAAGAAGTAGCTGAGGTGAATCCTGAGATCACTAGGACTTTGTCTGTGGCTTCGTACGGTGCTTCTGAGATGATGATGAAGCCTTTGTCGTCGTCGTCGACGCCTTCTTCACCTACTTCGCCTTCTCGAGTTTCGGTTTCGACGACGACGACGGATGTTTATCCGGTTTTGGTTAAGCAGAGTTCGGTTAGTGATTTTAATCCGGTTTCGGTGGAGAGTCCTAAACCGATTCGACCGCCTTCTATGGGGTATGTAGATGATGGTAAGAGACCACCATCGTCGTCGACACAGCTCTCTGTTTAGATCAAAACGTTTTGTCTTGTTTGGGAATTTTTGTTAATTTGATTTCTGATTTGTTTGTTTGTTTGTTTGTTAGAATTTAATTTATTTGATTTCATTTTTTTTTGGGGGGGACTAATCTATTGACTATTGTTAATAGTGGTTTACACTTTGCTAATTGATTTTGGGGTATACATATGAATTTAAACCAAAGAGTTGAATTATTGTCTCTTATTTGGAAATTTTGTAATATGTTGTTTGGTTTATTTGTTTCTTAGAAATTGTGTTGTTTAATTACTTGATTTAATAATTATTTTATGGATGTTTTGCATTACATAATAACTGAATAAAATGTTGTAAATTTTCATTCTGGCATTTACAAGAAATGAGGCAAGTTTTCTAGAAATCAACTTACATGCAACCACGTCTTTACGTGATTTTTAAAATCTTTTAATTTGGCACAAAAAAGGGTCTTAAATCACTAATAAAAATAGATTTAGAATCAGACAAATATGAATGTTTAAGCAGGCATGTAAATCCCATTTAAACTTTTGTTGTTAAATAAAAGTGCTTATAGTTACTTGAAAAACATCATGATATTCAAAAACAGCACAAAAAAAAACACAAGGCTAAAACTCAAAAACCATTCGGACACAAGAGAGGGACTTGGTGAATAACTGATTAATGTGGTGTCACAAAAGGGAGCTTTAAAGTCTTTTTAAAGGATCTTGAGTTTTGCCAGACCTAGCATCAGTCCAAGCTTTAGCTATTGTCTTCTTCATTTCTTCATCTCCTCCTTCATACATGTTCTGCATAACATTTCCCACCCAAAAGAAACAAAACCGTAAGCAAACACACAATGAGTAAGATTAACACACAAAAACATGTTACAGAAGAGACCATCTCCTCTAACCTTCATCAAGTCCATGATTCCAGCCATTGGGTTTTTCTCTTTCTCAAAACTTGGCTTAATCTAAATCCAAAACAAAAAAATAAAAACACCATATAAGCTTTTAGTTTCACCACACAAAAGAACAATCAAAACAACGTTGTTCTTCTTCTTCTTCTTCTTCTTCAGTTTTAAGTCACCTTATCTTCCTTGTGGTGTATGTCAAGCCAGTTTCCTCTAAAAGACTTGAACATTGTGATAACTATCCTCTTAGGCTTAACAAGAACTTTGCATTTCTCCGGCACAATCTCCTTGTGCAGCTTCGGGATACCACACCGGTAATTCTTCCCTTGAACATCGTGGATTTTGACGTCTAAAGACATCGGCTTGAACTCGGCTTGAACATTGTCTTGATCAACACCTTCCAAAGATATATACATCTAGAAACAAGAAGCAAACAAACAAACAAAAAACATCATCACATACATAACCCATAAAAAAAAAAACTCATCACCATTGATTCTGATTGGTTTATTACCTTGACTTTCTCATTGTCTTGGTCCCAGCTAAACGTTCCAAGAGTCACATAGTTAACCGAAGGAGAAACCGGCTTAACCGATGAAGAAGAAACCGGTTCAGGAAGAGTCACAGGAGCCTCTGGCTTTGCACTTGAACTAGCTGCAGAGTCTCTAAGCTACAAGAAGAAGATTCAAAGCACGAGAAATCAAAAAATGAAAAACCCCTAAAATCAATCAAAGAGATAGATTCAATAATCATTTTTTTAGAAACTCAAAGCATGTTTCTGTTCGAATCTCTTCTTCGCCTTGAAAATGGAGAAGCGAAACATCGAAAATGGCGGGAAAATTGGGAATTTTTTGGGGAGTATACCTTGTCTTCCAAATCGCGAATCTCGGAAGCGAAGAGATTGAGAACACGAGGTCTCTTTGCTATGTTATGGAGTTTTCTGAGTTCTTCTAGATCAAGCATGACTTCTTCTTCTTCCGCCATTGGTGATTAGATTAAACCCTAGAAGCTGCTTTTGTGTTTTGTTAGAAAGACAAAAGGTCGCAGAGATTGTGTATTAAATTAATCAGTGGAAAACTGGAATATTCTAGAAAGAAAGGTTTCGTTTATATTTGGGCTTTGTTAGTAAAGCCCATTCAGGCCTATTGATAATTTTTCTAAAATAATATCATAGATTGTTTTTTTTTTGGTTAACAAAGAAAACAAAAAGAATAATTTTGAAAAACTAAATTCCACAAACGGAGATGGTCTTATTAGTTATGGAAAATATTGTAATTGTTTTATGGAAGTGATTTAGCATCATAAGTTTTTCAAAATACCATTAAAAAGCTTTTTGGATAAAATACCATAAATTTAAAATTAACTTAAAACCTTTAAAATTAACCCTAAAACCTCAAAACTAATACCCCACCTTTTCAATTTTATACATTAAACAGTATATTGCGAATCCAAATGTTTTTTTTTTAAGATTTAAAGCGTTAAAATTAGATTTTTTTGTTTATGATATTTTAGTCCAAAAAACATTTTAATGGTATTTGAAAAAAAGAAAACTTGTAAAACTTTTTTGTTCAAATTTTTTCCTGCTATTTTGAAGAATTTTTCAAATAAAATTAGACCATTGATTGAAAATATATTAGCTTTGTTGTAGGTTGAATTAAATGTGGGGTTGCCAACAAAAGAAAATTAGTGACTATGGACTTTGGAGAGGACATGATTGCTTTTAAACATTCGAAATGAAATATTCCAATTTTATTTCCTTCAAATACTTTTATTTTTCATTTACTTTTATCATGACTAAAATAAACTTATTTTTCATACCTTTAAACTTTTAGCTTAAACATAGTAAAATGAATATTAAAAAAAAACAATTTTCATTTCATCCCTCGAGTCCCTTAAAAGGAAAGACAATTGCCATCATTTCCGGATTAGTAAAATATTGACCCCCACAAAGAAAAAATTGAAAATCATAATTGTCCGATTAGAAACTCAATTCTCATTTTTATAGTGAGTAGAAGATGATGACAAATTTTATATTCATGAAAAACTTAGTAAGTGAAATATTCGACTTAATTATCATTCGTCTAAAGAAAATTTAAACAAAAAAAAACAATGTATTAATTTGAGTTATCACTCTATTGATTAGATTTTAACCATTTTAAAAATAGAAGTCTTGGTTTTACATATCTTGATATTATTGTTGCATTATACATCAAAAGCTGTGATCAAAGATATAATTAAATTATAAAGGATATGGTAGTTGATATCACAATATACTATAGTAGCCAAAAGTAACCATTTGCCGACATGAAGTTTGATTAACATCTTTGTATATAACTAATATGAGCTTAACTTGTCTCTCACGAATAATTCCTTCAATCATGTTTGTGCGTATCTACACACAATTCTCACTTTTCTCTTTTGTAAATATTTGTGAATTGGATGTAATTTTTGTTTTTTTGTTAAAAAAATTGGATGTAATTGATGAGATCGAGTTTTACCTCAATCACAAACAACCTCAAGTGCAAGGCACATGACGTTGTAGTAATATAAGGATCGAATCCACAAGGAGATTGAACTAAGAACAACAAGAATACAAGAAACTAACTTAGAATAGACCTAATAAGAAGATTGTTGAGTAACAAATTCTATATCTAAAACAATGGTGCTAAAGTCAACAAAAGTCAACTAAACAAGAAGTAGCTAGAAATGTGCTTAAATAAGATAAAGGTTGGATCTTGGGGTTTAAATCATTGGTTTTGGATAGATGTAATCAAGCTAATGATGTTAAAACTAATAAAGAAGACAACTTTCTAGAACAAGGATCACTAACATAGATTAGATCACTTCCATGACTCAAATCCATTCCCTAATCATAAAAACCTCAAATCTTCCAATCGAGTCTAGATGATTAGGGATCATTAAGTATAAGTCCTTAAAGTCCATCTTAAACCTTAGCCATCAACTTCCGTTGGCTAAGTATAAAAGACTAGCAAAAGGTTGGACTAGACATTTCATCGAACACCTTCCGGGCATGAAACATCCTCTAAGTACTAAGCTAGGATAATTACTTCTACCTTAGTGTTAAGTGCACCTAATGCTATAGAAACCATAACCTAAACATCCTAAACATCATTAACCATCATCCATCATCCTAACCTAACTAAACCCCAAAACCCATAAGGTAACTACTCACTAATCATACCTAAACACATGCTAATAACAAAAGATAAAGACATGTTAAGATAATAAAAGAGATTAAAACTAGATAAGCATAAGATTCAAACCACAATAAATGAACCTTGAGAGGTTTCACAAAAGGTGGCTATAGTTTAGAGAGAGTATTAAAACATAAGATAAGATATGGGTAATGTTAAAACCCTAGGAGTATTTATAGGAGAAAACATAAAGTGCACATGCGCACGTCTCCAGCGGTTTGGTCCAGCGGTTTGGAGGCCGCTGGACCGGACATCCGCAACTTCTTCGGCTTCGTCTTCTCCGGCGGTCAGGCTCGGCGGCTTGGAGGCCGCTGGAATCGCACCCGCAAGTTTGCTTCTTTTGGCTTCGTCTGACGGCTTGGTGCGGCGGTTTGATAACCGCTGGATGCTTCTTCTTCAGGACGTCTTGGTGCTCCAGCGGTTTGATTCCAGCGGTTTGTTAACCGCTAGGAATTTCACCGCAACCTCGCTTGATTCCTCCTTTCTCGGCGGCCTGGCTTGGCGGTTTCTGGACCGCTGAAGCCCCGTTTCTTCTTCTTTGCCTCCAATGAGCTTCTCCTTTGCTCCCATCTGCTTCCAATGAGCTCCCCATAGCTCCAAGTACCTGAAATGCATATGATGCGATGCAAAATGGACATAAATCTAACTAAGACTCTATCCTAGGCTACTAAGTGAAAATATGCTAAATTAGACTATAATCTATATGAAATATGCAACTAAGGTCCTAAAATGTTATGGAAATGCATGCCTAAAACAACTAAAATACACACTTATCAACTCCCCCACACTTGCCTTTTTGCTTGTCCTCAAGCAAACAACACTCAACAAACACAAAAGACGTAGTGGAGGATGGATCTCAGAACCAAAAAGTTAAGAATCAAACATATGCAATGTTAACTAAGGTAATGAAACACCTTGAGAAGATGTTTAACCATAAGTAATGAGAACTCTCAATCAAGTATCCAAAGCACACTGTCACAAGTCCTAGCTAGATTCAATGCCCATATCCACTCACTTTTTCATTCACCACATCCTTAAGTTCATTAATTAGTAGCCGGTGGTCTCGCTAGATGCAATGCAAAGAGTTTCAGTCGGTTTGGGAAAGGTCTTATTTAAGTGGTTAAATGTTTAGATGTTTAAGTGTTTTAGGGGGCTTACTCTCAAAAGCAAATAAGTAGTGTAAACATGATGCAAAAGTAAGGAAGACTAGGAACAAATACGTACAAGCCATCAAATCCCATGTTCTACCCTTCCTACTTATCGTTCTAAGCACTCACTACTTTTCTTTTCTTGCTCACTCCCCTTTTGATCTTTAAACACCCACTCAAATCCTTTCTTTTAATCCTAACTCTACCCTTTATTTCCTTTGGGTTTCTTTCTTTGACAACATAAGTCTATCTTTCACCTTTTTACACTATCCTTAAGGGTTTTCTTTTGTATTAGGCTTCACTCTTTGTACTCCTACTTTCTACCCTTTGTGTTTGGGTTTTCTTTTCTTTTGTGGTTTAAGAGTTTTTAAATTTGTTTTTAATGCCCTTTCTTTACTTTACAAACCTTCCTTAAGGTAGTTACCCTTTTAGTTTTGGTGTTTAGACTTCTCTAACGATAACCCAACTCTCTTTCTTTTCATTTCCTCACTTCCCTCACCCATTACCAAATCAAAACTTGCTAACCACCTAGATGGGATGTGGGACTTGTCGTCCCCAATACTTACAAAGTTTTGCTAATGTAACACTTTCCAAAAGGCCTCACTCAAAGAATTAAACGGGGCTTGAAGGAATGGTTTCGGGTTAAGGGTAGGCCATCTAAAAATGAGATGGTTATCCAAACAATCAAGAGGGTGGTAAAAAGGAATAAAGTTTGGATATATATCATGAAACTACAATGCACATTATCAAACAAGAAATTAATGATTCAATTAGGTTCAATATTCATGGAGTGGTTTCAAATCAAGTGAGCATCAAACAAGCAATATCCTCTAGACTAAGAAAGTTCAAGATGTACAATTTCAACGATTTAAAAGATTCTATCACTTATACCAAACAAACTCAAAAAGGAATTCACATTGCAATGTTTTTCTATAACTCTTTATGAGGTAATAATATCATTGATCCATAGACAAATGTGTATATCCTAAAGCTAAAGACTCGATCCTATACTATATGAATGATGAAACAAAATGAAACTAAGTTTTCTTTTTGTGTTTTTCAAAAAATTTCGATTTTTTGTTGTTTTTGAATGCATATAACTATTAACAAATGCAATGTACTAAACTAGATGGATGCAATGCATGATAACACATAACTAAAACAAGAAAAATGATTAGTAACTAATGGCCCGTCCCCCACACTTAAATCACACCGTCTCGGTGTGAAAAAGTAGTGAAGTAAGGCCATTCTAACAATGATAAAATCTAAAATGCAAAAGAAAAATAAAAACTACACTACATGAACGGTATTTACAATGGTTGGTAGAAGGTACCTTGGTTTACCAAAGGTAGGGGATTTGGTTCCTTGCTTTTGGAACCTCGAAGTAGAACCAAGTGGGGAGACGGAAGCGTATACCGTCGGTTGAATTCGTGTGGGTATAGTTGGTGTTTGGCAAGAAGCAACACATCGGTACCATCCTATCTTCCATGAAGTTGTACATGAATGCGTCCTCGTTAAAACGGCCCGCGCTTGTCTTTGTTATCACCATGTATCCTTCATCCATGTAGGCATTGGGTAGCTCATCGTACCGGCTAAGGTCGATCCTTAGGGAGCGAAAAAGGGGAGTAAGCATTCCTCCAATGCTTATACCATGGTCTCGACCCTCAATCTCTTCTTCATCTCTAATACTTATAAGGTATTTGAGAAATTCGGACGCCTTGCATATGTCGCTATCTCCTTGATCTACGATTTGTCCCGACGGCATGCTTAGGAAAGACCTCAACGGCTCATAGATGAAGCCAAGCTCTACCTTTGTTGTTGTGTAAGGTTGAGGTCTTGCGAAGAACGTGTTGCCTAGGAGCCTTAAGACGTATCTTATTGTTGTGTTCCTCACCTTTGACATCCTTGCCCTCGATGGTCGGAAGTCTTCCAAGATAGCGATGTTCTCCCATAAGAGTTGCAATGGGCAATGAGGCTCTCCCATCTTCATTCCTCTTCTCCTTCTCAACCCATATAGCTTGCAAAACATCTCGAATTCAATTGAGTATGTTTCTCCCTCAAGCATGAAATTCACTTTCCCGGCGGTCTCGTCGCCTTCATAATCTACCGTCGCCAAGAACTGCAGTGTGAGGTCGAGACAAGTGGGTTCGTCCAATGTGAATAGGGCCTTTGTGCCCATTCTATCGAGTAAATCTTCCACTTGTCCTTTTATCCCTTGTTTGATCAACGCCCTATTGTCCAAGAATCTCGTGGGGTAAACTTCCCTCTCTTTAATCTTGTTGAATCTTTCCATCCACAATTCTTGTTGATCTTGTGGTGCGTTGCTATCGACGGAAGTCGCGTGAGAGCCGCTGGCGCGTGTTGTGCTTGATGTTGACACCATTTTTCCTATAAAAATTTCATCAATCATGGGTTATACTCTTTCACGGTGTTTCGAACCACCGCAAATCGGATATAATGGTGCAAAAACAATAATATTCATCAAGCACACTCAATACAATTTCTAGGAGAGTGTTAACAAGTCAAATTTTTCACAAGCTCAAAAATTTCTTAACAATGGCTCAATGCCATCATCTATCAAGAGTTATTTACTAACTTATCGGTCCTAACACCATAAAAATCATCAATAATCAATTTTTTTCAAAGTTGAAAGTTTCAAGCTTTCAAAGGAGCAACAATGGTGATTTCAAAATTTTGAAGATTTTACCTTTGATTCTTGGAGATTTGGAATAAGATTATGTTTTGGAAGGTGTTATGTTCTTAAAAACTCTTGAAAGATTGAAATTTTAGTGAAAAATTTGTTTGAAAACGAATTGGAGGCGAAAAAGAGAGAAGGGGGAGAAAACTAGGGTTTTTCGCGAATTTAAAGGAAGGGGGAGATCTGTGACTGTTCCAGCGGTTTGGATCGGCGGTTTGGAGGCCGCTGGAACCAACACAGAGGCTTACCTGGCGCATGGATTCCCGGCGGCATCTTCCAGCGGTTTGATGGCCGCTGGAGACTTCACAGAATGGGTCTTGGCTTTGTTTCTTCCGGCGGTCTCTCCTAGCGGCTTCGTGGCCGCTGGACCCTCCTGTGATGCTTGTCTTCTCCTATTTCCCTACATTTTAAACATAACCAAGACTAAAAGACTTAAAATTAAAAGCTAGTATGTACAATGATAGGCATGGGATTGCCTCCCAAGTGCGCTTGTTTATAGTCACTAAGCTTGACTTTGTTGCGATACTTAGGCGGGATTAGCGAAGAGATCCAAAGTGGTCTCCTCAAGCTTTTTCCCTTCTTTGATGTTGTTGGTTGTGTATTCTCCTTCTTTCTTGTTCCACACTAGGGTAGTCCCTTTTGGTGTGGTGGTTTCCCTTTTGATCAATGGCTCTTGTTGGAGCTTTACATTCTCATCCAAGTTCAAATTTTCAAACTTCTTCTTCAACTCTTCCACACTTGGATCTCCTTCGCGTTTGACATCTTGGACTCCTTCATTAGAATCTACCATTCCACACAGGTTCTTTCTCGAGGATCTACTAGAGTAGTAGAACCTCTCATCAACGTTTTGGAGAATCATTCTTCCTACGTCATAGTCGATCCTTGCTCCCACGGTGGCCAAAAATGGCCTTCCCAAGATTAGGGGGATTTCGTTTCCGTCATCCGAACCTTTCATTACTACGAAATCGGTTGGGATGATTTTGTGGCCTATTCTCACTGGATAGTCCTCAATGCTTCCTATGGGACTCCCTATCGACGAGTCTCCAAACATTAGAACTTTCTCGCAACTGGAGATGCTATGAACCTCCATCTTTTCCAGCGTTCTCACATTCACGACATTCACACTCGAACCAGTGTCAATCATGGCGTTATTGACTTCGAGGGGCCTAAGCTTGAGCCTTATGACAAAGGCTCCGGGGTCTTGCTTTTTCGTAAGAGGGCTTCTTCGGCATTGGATCGGAGTCGTGTCAACATCCTTGACCATATCCTCTACCCACTCCTTGTTTCCTAGAAGTTTTTGAATTAACTCCACATAGGCTGGAACTTGGTCGACGTTGGTGAGATAAGGAATGGTCATGCCTTGTCTTGAGAAATTTTCCTTGAGTCTTGAGAGAACGTTTCTCCGATACGGTGTGTAGAATGGTTCTCCTATCCCTTGCTCAATGGAGTTTTCCTCCTTCTCAGCATACCCTTCTTTGATGTTCAAGATAACATTGCAAGCGTCCTTAGGGTTTGCCACGGTTTTGCCCGGGAGGTTTCCCATTTGCCCTTTCGAGGAGGAGGCTACTTGTGCCACTTGGTTGTCCAAACTCTTTACATGAGAAGCGAGGCGGTCGTACTTGGCATTCAACTCCACGTAAGCTCCATCCACTTTTGCATGTAAGTCGGATAGCTTCTTGTTTACCTCCGTGGCATGTCTACCTTGCCCGTCCAAAATTTGCTTAAGCATCCTCGAGTTCTCTTCCAAAGTGGAAGGAGATGCGCTATTGTTGAGTTGGTTTGTTTGTTAGCCTTGGTAGAAAGAGCTACGTTGTCCATATCCTCCTTGGGGGTTTGGCTTGTATTCTTGAGGTTTCGTGGTGGGGTAGACTTGATCTTGTGGGTTCTCCACATTGTTGCTTCGGTAAGAGAGGTAGTTATTTCCCTTGTTGTATCCTTGGTTGAAAGGCCTTTGGTAGTTATACCCTCTTCCTTGACCTTGTTGTTGGACGTAGTTAACAACCTCTCGCTCGCCATTATCAAAGTCTTCGCACCAACCTTGATTCTCTTCATGTCCCACATAATGGACCGGTTTCTTCAGTATTTGGAGTACTTTATCAAACTTGTCATTAAGTTCCTTATACTTGAGATCGTCTCCCTTGGACTCACTCTTCAATTCTCTCATTGATCTATCGTAATCCTTTCCATTCATTTGCTCGCTTTGAGCTAAGTTCTCCACTAGTTTTTCTCCTTGAGGAATTGTTAGACTTGCGAAGTCCCCGTTGCTAGCCGTGTTGAGGGCGAGTTGATAGTCGCGATGGACGCCACGGTGGAAAATTCCGAGTATCGTTTCCTTTGACATCCCATGATGGGGGCAAGCTCTTGTAAACTCGTTCAACCTTTCCCAAGCTTCATACAAGCTTTCATTACCACCTTGTTTGAACGTAGCGATATCATTACGGATCTTTGCCGTCTTTTGCGTGGAGAAAAACTTGGAGAGGAACCTCTTCTTACACTCATCCCATGTTTGGATGGTTGACGTGATGATTCCCTTTTCCCATTGTGCGGCCTTATCCCCGAGAGAGAATGGGAATAAGGTTAGCTTTAGAACGTCCTCCGGCACCCCTCCTATCTTGATTGTTCCGCACAGGCGGTCGAAATTGTCTAGGTGTTCCATCGGGTGTTCGTTGGGTAGACCGAAGAAACGGTTGTTATGCACCATGTTTATCAAGCTAGACTTGATTTCCCAATTGTTTACGGCGCAAGGAGGCGGCCGGATTCTCATTCTTGTTCCGTTCGTTATTGGCTCGTCGTAATCACCAATCCTTCTCTCCTCCCTTGGAACATGTAGAGGAGGCGGCGGCATATCCCCAACTCCCACCCCGTGGGCTTGGTTATGGGGGTTCTCATTGGATCCTTGTTGGTTTGCCATCTCTTCTTCTTCTCGTTGTAGTTCTTCTCTTTCTCTTCTCTTTTGGTCTCTTGCTCTCTTATTTGCTCTTTCAAGCCTTCCTAGCTCGGGAACGCAATCGATGATTTCTCCTCTTTGGCTCCTAAGGTTCATACACCTTTAAGAGAGACAAGATGAAAAAGACAACAAAAGGAAAGAAGTTAGTAACTTTTTAAGTAACAAATGGTCTAAAACTAAGAAGATTCCAAATCCTATTGACTAGTTGCAATCTCCCCGGCAACGGCGCCAAAAACTTGATGAGATCGAGTTTTACCTCAATCACAAACAACCCCAAGTGCAAGGCACATGACGTTGTAGTAATATAAGGATCGAATCCACAAGGAGATTGAACTAAGAACAACAAGAATACAAGAAACTAACTTAGAATAGACCTAATAAGAAGATTGTTGAGTAACAAATTCTATATCTAAAACAATGGTGCTAAAGTCAACAAAAGTCAACTAAACAAGAAGTAGCTAGAAATGTGCTTAAATAAGATAAATGTTGGATCTTGGGGTTTAAATCATTGGTTTTGGATAGATGGAATCAAGCTAATGATGTTAAAACTAATAAAGGAGACAACTTTCTAGAACAAGGATCACTAACATAGATTAGATCACTTCCATGACTCAAATTCATTCCCTAATCATAAAAACCTCAAATCTTCCAATCGAGTCTAGATGATTAGGGATCATTAAGTATAAGTCCTTAAAGTCCATCTTAAACCTTAGACATCAACTTCCGTTGGCTAAGTATAAAAGACTAGCAAGAGGTTGGACTAGACATTTCATCGAACACCTTCCGGGCATGAAACATCCTCTAAGTACTAAGCTAGGATAATTACTTCTACCTTAGTGTTAAGTGCACCTAATGCTATAGAAACCATAACCTAAACATCCTAAACATCATTAACCATCATCCATCATCCTAACCTAACTAAACCCCAAAACCCATAAGGTAACTACTCACTAATCATACCTAAACACATACTAATAACAAAAGATAAAGACATGTTAAGATAATAAAAGAGATTAAAACTAGATAAGCATAAGATTCAAACCACAATAAATGAACCTTGAGAGGTTTCACAAAAGGTGGCTATAGTTTAGAGAGAGTATTAAAACATAAGATAAGATATGGGTAATGTTAAAACCCTAGGAGTATTTATAGAAGAAAACATAAAGTGCACATGCGCACGTCTCCAGCGGTTTGGTCCAGCGGTTTGGTCCAGCGGTTTGGAGGCCGCTGGACCGGACATCCGCAACTTCTTCGGCTTCGTTTTCTCCGGCGGTCAGGCTCGGCGGCTTGGAGGCCGTTGGAATCGCACCCGCAAGTTTGCTTCTTTTGGCTTCGTCTGGCGGCTTGGTGCGGCGGTTTGATAACCGCTGGATGCTTCTTCTTCAGGACGTCTTGGTGCTCCAGCGGTTTGATTCCAGCGGTTTGTTAACCGCTAGGAATTTCACCGCAACCTCGCTTGATTCCTCCTTTCTCGGCGGCCTGGCTTGGCGGTTTCTGGACCGCTGGAGCTCCGTTTCTTCTTCTTTGCCTCCAATGAGCTTCTCCTTTGCTCCCATCTGCTTCCAATGAGCTCCCCATAGCTCCAAGTACCTGAAATGCATATGATGCGATGCAAAAGTGACCTAAATCTAACTAAGACTCTATCCTAGGCTACTAAGTGAAAATATGCTAAATTAGACTATAATCTATATGAAATATGCAACTAAGGTCCTAAAATGTTATGGAAATTCATGCCTAAAACAGCTAAAATACACACTTATCAGTAATTACCATTTTAAATGCAAACAACTCTATAGATAATCATAAGGTATGCATGATGTTTGCATACACATGAAAAAGATTATGTTAACTTCCAAGATTTATCAATTTTTTTTGTTGACTAAACATTATTATTTTGTGTTTTTAACTAGTGGGATGTTATAATATTTTAGCAACAAAAAATAATGGGAATTAAGCCAATGACTTAAAATGGTGACGATTTAAAACATAGTCATGGAGAATATAGTTGGGACCGTCCATATCTATTTATATCATATTATATAGGGAGAATTATATAACTACACCATTTGAATTACATTTCACAAAACTACACAATTTTCAAAATATTTCACAAAAGTACACATAAACACTCAAAATTAAATCCAAATAAACCTTACCCAAATAATTTTACCCCCTTAATATTATACCTTAAACACTAATTAGTGAACCCAAATAATTTTTTTTTAATTTTGGTAATTTTTAAAAAGGTAAATCAAGCTTTTAAAATTTTAAAAGGATGTAAACTTATAAAAATATTGAATTAGGTGTAGTTTTGTGAATGGATAGTTAAAAGGGCGTAGTTTGTGAATTTCTCTATTATATATGCTTCCTAATAAAATAATTTCTACATATTTTTAATTTAACTTTTTCTCCCTTTTTCCCGTTAGGAAAAGGAAGCATATATTCCTCTTTTACCGTCAGTAAAAGTATGTAAACTAATTGGTGAATATCCCAAACACATGCACACTTTACACACATTCATGTTACGTGTCTTATGTGTGCATATATGAGTAGTGTCATGTGACTCATGTTTGTATATATATATATATATCAATTTAATGTTAAAATGTATATGCATTCATATTTAATGTTAACACCTACACATATTAATAATATGAATCGTTAGTATCTGTTTACACATTGGATTCGTTTTGTAATATATGTTGATGTATTTCCACTCATGAATCATCAAGAGAATGAAGATGATTCAGATGGATGAAGATCATCAGAAAGCTGAGGAGTCAGCAGACAGTTTAGGGAAGCTCATAAGATTTCGGACTTGGAGCAGTAAAGGAAACAAGCTGTAACAAGAAGATTGCCTTATTTGGAGAAGACGTGGTGAACAAGAAAGAAAGATTCGTCTATGGGGGGAAGCGAATCAAGGGAATATTTCCTAAGAGAAAAATAAGGAAATATTCCCGATTTGATGAAGATATGGAGATCTTTGAAGATTGGCGAGTTTAGGTCAATATGTTTAGTATATAAGGGTTGTAAGGGTGCACGAAAAACGCTAACACCTTTAGCCGCTTATTATAGAGAGAGAAAAGTCTTGGTGAGTGTTCCGAATCAATCATACTAGTTCAGAGTAGTAATTGATTCGTTTGGGGTATTTGAAATCGTCTGGGGACAATCGGGTAGAATTGTGTAATAGCCAGTTTAAATTGGATCTTGTGTATAGATTAATTTAAAGAGATTTTTAAATACAATCATTGGTGTGAACTTGACTCTGTCTGTCTAAAATTTATGTGTTCATCATCTCACTGAGTCTGTGTTTCACACGGCTGAGGGTTTTCCGCACTTTCAATTGGTATCAGAGCCATACATCGATCTGAGGAAGAAACTAGTTTCTATCTAAGCGACTGGTTGTCTTTCACAAACAGGTGTGATCTTGGGAGAAGTATGGAAAACTCACAGCACTACATGACGATGAACAAGGTGCCATGTCTGAATTCTCGGTATTATGGATGGTGGAAGGTGCAAATCGAGCCCGATTCGTGGAATAGATGAAGATGCTTGGACATCGGTTGAAGAAGGTTGATCGCTCCGACGGTGGTTGATGCCCGGGAGAAGAATTCATTAAATCAAAGAATCAATGGACCTCGGCGGAGAAGAAAGCTTCAAAGTGTAACCACAAGGCTTTATCACCGATGCGGGGTTCTCTATCCGAAGACCGTTTGCTACAGTTCAAGGTTGTGAGTCGGCTAAAGAAGCTTGGGACGGTCTCCAAAATATCTATGAAGGAACTACAAATGTTAGACGCACGAGGTTAGATATTCTTGCTTCTGAATTTGAAAATCTTAAGATGGATTACTTGGATAATATTGAAAAATTCAGTAGCAAGATATGCTCAATTGCACATGAAGCTCGTATCCTTGGGAAAGAGTACAAAGACAGAAAATTGGTCAAGAAGTTGTTGAGGGGACTATCTCAGAGGTTTCATGTAATCAAGACGGTGATGGAAGTTGCCACGGATACGACAACATGGCCTTTGCCGAGGTCGTTGGCGTGCCGCAAGTGTATGAGATGGGACCGCCATCCGTTGTATCGATGTCTCTCGGGGAATTGACATATGCTCGGACATCGAAGAACATCGGGAGCCCCGATAAATACATCACGAACTAGTAGAAAAACAAAGTTGAGCAAGCTCGAAGAAAATCAACAAGAAAAAGAAAGCGTCAATCCGGTGTTATGGATGCCAAGAGTTTGGACACTTCCAATTCGAATGCCCAACATCTCGAAGAAAAAGAACCAAGGTTGGTAATTATGAATGTGGTGGGCGTATCACAAGTGAGTATGTTGATTCGAGAAGACAAAGGAAAGGGTCCTTGAAGAGTTCAGAAAGCGATGACGAGATGAGGGTTGTGGCTCTGCATGGTTCTATCAATGTTGATGATCAAAAACTGGATGCTGAGAGTGCTCAGTCCGCTGATAGAACTTTCAGCGAGGTGTTTGATGGCTTTTCTAATGAATCAGATTGTAGCTCAACCATCAAAGAGAACATCCAAGAGTTTGATTTCCAGAATGTTTTGGATGACTTGATCAAAGCAAGAGAAGAACTTGCACTTTTGAAAACAGAACGAATGAGTTTGAAATCCAGAGTTCTGAATCTTGAAGAAGAACTTGATGTTGAGAAACAACGTTCACAAACCTTCAAGGCTGAGTTAGATCAAAAGATGAAGAGTATCCGAATGTTGAACAACGGAACTCAGAAGCTTGAGCATGCATTATGTATGGGCAGAACAGAGAGAGGTTGTAGGGGCTTAGGCTACACGAGCGGTGACTTGGGAAGGAAAACAATCTTCATTTCAACAACAAGTCAGAATCATGTTGAACTAAAAGAAAAACCAACAGCTGAACTGAAATCACAAGCGGTTGAGGAGCATACTGGTGGGATTCAGAAGCCTGAGACAACTAAAATTGCACCAAGAGCCACGAAGAATGAATCTTCCTTAAGAGGAAGTGAATATCAGCTTCGTAGATGTTATTCTTGTGGAAATCTTGGGCATATTAAATCTCAGTGTTACAAGAAGTCGATCACATGGATCAAGAATGGAAAATGAAAAGTGGCCTCCGAGATGAAAACCGAAGGGTGTGGATAAAGAAGTCAGATCTACATGGTCATAACACGAAGTGTCCAGATATCAGAATCCTGAGAATTGCACAGAGCTACAAGTTTAGATGCTGCAGATGTGGGAGAGTCAGACGCAATGCTACTTGGAGAAACCAAGATTATGACCATTGGAAGAATCATTGCAAACGAAGATATTGAGCCACATAGTGTCACAGAACAGATATGCGGGGGAGAAAGTTGTGAATGAGGCATCTCGGTTCTGTGCTGAAAATTCAATTTGTTTTTATTGAGTTTTTGCACTCAAGCAGGGGGAGAATATTGATGATGAAGCCCTTGATCATGGGGGAGTTTAGAGAACTGAAGTTGTGTGCTTGAGTTGTAAAACTCAGTAAAAAAGGGAGAGAGTATTGATGTATTGTCAGCCGTGAACTAGCAAGAGAATGAATATGTATCGGGACACTGAAGATCAAGTACGGTTCGCTGAAAATCAGGTAAGGTTCACCGAAGCGTCAGAGATCTAAGGTAAAGTCATAAGGCAGAAAAGACGTTTAGTAGAGTGACGTGACCAAAGATCCAGACAAGAAGGGAGAGAATGAAGATGCATATGGAGTTAGAAGATGCATCAAGTGTTTGAGGAACAAATGAGTGTTGAGGTGCCGACAGCAGGCTGAAGGAAGTTCAGCTCAACGCACCAATTGAAGATGTCAGTGACATGGTCGTGAGACGTGGCTACAAGATATGCACCACGGGAGCTGAGGCGGTCACGTGCATTGCGGATGACGTGAACAAGTAGTGCAAAATTGTTAGGACGTTTAAGACATGAGTTGCATCGGGGAAAAGATTCCTCTGTTGTGCCATGATGTGAAAATACAATTTGGTTTTTATTGAGTTGTAAAACTCAGTAAAAAAGGGAGAGATTGTTGATGTATTTCCACTCATGAATCATCAAGAGAATGAAGATGATTCAGATGGATGAAGATCATCAGAAGGCTGAGGAGTCAGCAGACAGTTTAGGGAAGCTCATAAGATTTCGGACTTGGAGCAGCAAAGGAAACAAGCTGTAACAAGAAGATTGCCTTATTTGGAGAAGACGTGGTGAACAAGAAAGGAAGATTCGTCTATGGGGGGAAGCGAATCAAGGGAATATTTCCTAAGAGAAAAATAAGGAAATATTCCCGATTTGATGAAGATATGGAGATCTTTGAAGATTGGCGAGTTTATGTCAATATGTTTAGTATATAAGGGTTGTAAGGGTGCACGAAAAACGTTAACACCTTTAGCCGCTTATTATAGAGAGAGAAAAGTCTTGGTGAGTGTTCCGAATCAATCATACTAGTTTAGAGTAGTAATTGATTCGTTTGGGGTATTTGAAATCGTCTGGGGACAATCGGGTAGAATTGTGTAATAGCCGGTTTAAATTGGATCTTGTGTATAGATTAATTTAAAGAGATTTTTAAATACAATCATTGGTGTGAACTTGACTCTGTCTGTCTAAAATTTATGTGTTCATCATCTCACTGAGTCTGTGTTTCACACGGCTGAGGGTTTTCCGCACTTTCAATATATGCATCCCATTCTCAACTTATAATAATTTTAATTACTCAGAATAAATTTTGTTGATATATCCTTCTATTTACACGTAAGAGGCTCTCTCTCTAAAATTTGTGTTGATATATCCTTCTAGTACAGTCTTCTAATTATCATCTCAATGGCCAGCAAATAAACACACTTCCAATATATGAACCATTGATTTTCTTTCTTTATAGCCTGTTTAAATATTAAAAAACATATATACAAGTAATAATTAAGGATGTAATAAAAAAAAGTAATAATTAAGACCCACGAAAATATTGCAATTATTAATGTTAGTAACAAACCAAGTTGTCAATATAATCATAAATATCACATGCTTCACACCACTAGTAATTCTACTAATCATATCGATCCAAAAAATTGAAACTTTATCATCATTATAAAATTATGTTGCTTAAAATATTTTCAAGAAAAGCCTAACTTTTAAAGTATTAAAACGTCACAATTAGAAGAAGAAGAAAACGTCACAATGCTCTTCTACTAATTTTTTCACATGTCACCATTTGTTTTAATAATGTTTCTCTATCAAACCTTTTTCTATGCGATTCATTATGCTTTATAATAACAAAAAATACTTGAAAATTATATATAAGTATATATGGATCTAGTAGAAACAGAGTAATTAGTAAAAAGTTAAGTGTTAAATACATACCGTGGAGGCAGAGGAAGTGAGTGAAACAATAGTATTAGTAGAAGAAGTAGATGATGTTGATGTTGTTGTTGATGATGATGATGATGATGATAACAAACCTACATTATAAGCCATGGTTTCATCAGGCTGATACAACCCATAGTTTCTCTCAGAGGTTGGTCCTGGTTTAAGATCTTCATTGAAAAGAGCAAAGAGATAAACATCAAGTCCTATATTAGGTCTTAAAGGTGTTCCTTCACCACCAAGTTGTCTCTTCAAAAGATTCTTGTTATACACGGCAGCGTTAGCCACAGTGGCTCCGACCTCATCTCCGTCACCTTTCGACGGCCAGCCTGTCTCCGAGACTCCCACTTCGATATCTCTGAATCCGAGCCTCGCCATGGCAAAAATCACAGCGTCTACTTGAGCGTAAAGCATGTTGTCGTAGTGTAACTTGGTGTAGGGGTCAACCATTCCAGGGTTAGGGTTAAAAAGTACATAGTCTAAAGGGATTTTTGTTGGAGAATCCTTGTAAGCAAAGTAAGGGTATGCGTTGATCCAAAACGGAGATTTCGTGTTACGCAAGAAACCTAGAAGTTGCATCATTACCGCAGTTACTTGCGGTCTAAAACATCCTGCGGAGGGAGGGTAAGATTCTTGAAGGACCGATAGCGAACTCGGTGTCGATACTTGAATGTACTTATCTAATCCGGTTTGAACCAAAGCACCATGAATGCTCATCATTGCCGGCACAAGATATCTACAAAATACAGCAGAACCTCTATAAATTAATAAACTAAATTATTTTACTAAAAAATTAATAAATAGAAGTACTTATTAATTTGTAAAGAAACAAATAACACCAAAAATTAAATTTGGAAAAAAAAGTTATCCATTTATAAAACTATTAGTCTATCCAATATTAATTTATAGACGTTATAATGCATTAGTAATAATAACTTATAGTATTAATATGCCAAGATTCATATAAAGGGTAAAATCTTTTAAGTAATGGGTGGTGATGTTATTGCAACAAACCCTATAAGGCTTGAGTCGTCGTCGGTGTATAGTTCATTGCCTACGGCGATACCACCAATCTTGGTGGCCGGAAAGTAAGGTTTGATGTGGGATGTGACCCATTGTAGAGCTTGTTGAGGGTCTACTAAGCTTGGAAGCATTTCGTTTTCGACGGTGACGAAAAGCTCAATGTTGGAGTTGGAGAATGAGGTCAAGACTTGTGGGTTTGTGTCGTAGATTCTTGTCTTGTTGATATGTAATGAGCTCAAGAGTTTCAAGACTTTGTCCGGTGTAGGAAGATTGTCACCGACTTGACCATAGTTTATACCAAGAGAAGAGACTCTTTGAAATAACAATCCATATTCTGTGAAAAAAATGAAGTAAAAATTTAGGTTTAGTATCTAAAAATAGAGACAATGGTGTTTTTTGGTTAAGATAGAAATAAGAAGTAAAAAAAATTAAAAAGTTACCTAAGAATGTTAAGTAAAATAGAAGAAGAACAATATTAGAGTTAGTCATGACAATTTTGCTTAAAATTTTAGACATGGAGGAGAGAAATGAGAGAGAAAGTTTGTAAGAGAATCAATGCAATGAAATGTGGGCATAAATATAGAAGAAATGGATTGAGATGGGGCCATGTAGGAGAAGAATATAATTATCAATTTATAATTTATAATTTTAAAGATAATAATACTTTACTTTCCCTGCCTAATTTGGTTTTGTTAGACATAGGGGTCTTCTCAATTAAAAAGTGACCACATTAATTCATTTTAATAATAATAATTAGTACAATATTTTTTAATATGATTTATTGTTTTACTAATGGGTAGGTTTGGCAATAGAGTTATGCCATAAAAGTATATTGTAAAAATAGATAGTGTTTGTCCAAAACATTCTTTGTGAGGCAAAATGGGTTTAATAATATTTTGTAAAATAAAAAATAAAAAAAATAATAACATATTAGATTGACTCTTTCCAACACATTGCCAACGATGTCAGTCCAAAAAAAATAAAAATAAAAACTTATAAAAGTGGCCAAAAGAAAACACTTTCTTCAGACAAAGGCAAAGGTGGGCAGAAACTGAATTGCCCACTATAATGGGTTTTTAAATCCTTAACAACATGTCTTCGGCTTTGGTAATAGAAATTGGAGGATCCTAAATTTGGGAATTGGGTGAACCAAAATATGGAAAGAAAAGAGTAGAGACTACACCAACATAATGATAAGAGGGATAGTGCTCTTATCTTCAGTTTTATGTTGTACTTTTTTTTTGTTTTTTGAGAATTATTATGTTGTTACATTTATATTCACATGAAATTAGTATAATCATATTTGAAAAATCTATATCTTATCTAGGTTTAAGTTGGATGTTAAATGTAGTTGATTTATAGCCTAAATATTGATCCAAGCTAATAATTTAGTTGTATGAAATAATGCAATTTATTTTACATATTTATATTAAAACATTGAAAACAGCAATAACCTAAACCATGCATCAGATTATGTAATATGATTGTACTCCAACATCATCATGTTCTTATACTTAACTACATGTTGGGAATAATATTTTACGAGTTTTTTTTGGAAGTTGGGTAATTTCTTTTCTTATATAGGATTTTTTTAATTTCTGATTTTCTAAATATTTATTAAATGAAATAGAGATATGAAAACATGTATACTATATAAAGTAACTTTATAGAGTGATGCAACAAAGTGACCAAATTTTTATCTTTACGAAACCATCCCAAGAATCTAGTAACTTTTGGAAGATGATCAATTTAGATCCACTAACCTTATTACTTACTTGTTTGTTACACCTTAGGTATACACAAAAGTATATATATTAATTTTAATTATATATACCACATATGAGTATGCATGTATACTAGTTTTGGAATAGGACAAATAAGCCGATACAAGTGATGCACTTTTTGACATCTTAGATTCCACACATCTTGTTTTACCACTAATCTTTGTTTTCCTTAATTATGTTTATAATGAAATAAAGATTCTAAAATAAAAGTAGCATAGGTTCTTAAATCTTGTAATTATTCGGATATATTTATGCATGAAATTAGCCATTTTGTTAGGTGCTTGTAAATCAAGATAATTATACTTTATTTTCTATGAACAATAAAAAATATGCTTCTTGACAATGTGGCTGTTGCAGTGAACAATTATCAGTAGCTATATCCGAGGAGAATTAAAGCTCATAATTCATAAAGTATGACCGACTAAAATATTATTGTGACTACCCATATATTTTTGAGGAATTCACAAAACTACACCATTTCATCCATTCATTTACAAAATTCTACCAAATTTAATTTTTTCACATAATTACAGTCTTTTAAAATTTGAAAAAGTTGATTTACCCTTTGAAACTTCACCAAAATTATTATTTTTTTATTTTGGTTCGCTAATTAGTGTTTAGGGTATAGTGATTAAGAGGGTAGGGTTGTATGGGTAGGCTTAATTTGAATTTAATTTTTGGTGTTTAGGTGTAGTTTTGTGAAGAAATTTTTAAAAGGTGTAGTTTTGTGAAACGTAATTCAAAAGGTGTAGTTTTGTAATTCTTCCTATATTTTTTGTATTTGTTCTTCTATATTATTTGGGAATATTATTTTGGTTACTTATGTTATATATAATCCATGTAACAAACTTTGAACATATATATATATATATATTTCTTTTGTTTTATTTCATACAATTTATTTCTCTACTGTAAGAATAAAATTTATAGAGAAATTCCTTAGAATACCATCAAAATAAGTTTTTGTTTTGAAAATACCATTAAAATGTTTTTTATAACAAAAATACCATTAAAATGTTTTTTATAACAAAAATACCATTAAAATTTTTTTTATAACAAAAATATCATTAAAAAGGTGTAGTTTTGTGAATTCCTCTTATATATTTCTCTTACAATATTCATACACATTTTTTCTTAATTAGTTATGACAATAACAAATAAAGTTTTCTTACCGCTAGTTTTTTAAATTTATCTAATATATAGTTTGGTATGAGAAAAAGATGAACATTACTATTTTGATGGAAAAAGAAATGGGAGAATTATAAAACTACACCATTTGAATTACATTTCACAAAACTACACCATTTCAAAATTACTTCACAAAACTACACATAAACACTCAAAATTAAATCCAAATACACCCTACCACACAATCCTACCCTTTAATACTATACTCTAAACACTAATTAGTGAACACAAATGAAAATATTTTAATTTTGGTAATTTTTTAAAAGATAAATCAAGCTTTTAAAATTTTGAAAGGGTGTAAATATGTAAAAAAATTGAATTATGTAGAGTTTTGTAAAGGAAGAGAATAAATAATGTAGTTTTGTGAATTACTCAAAAGAAATTAAGAACATTGCTACTAATGAGAGACGGGTGTGATGGATTACTAATGTATTAGTGGCTTTTGTGGTTATGACTTTTAATAATTATAAAGTATAAAATCATCCTTAAGGAATATTCATTGTAAAGAGATAGAGGCAAAAGAAAAAAGAATTTGTCCTTCAATGAGAAAACAAAGCAAAAAGAGGGCACATGCTTGATAACTCAACAAAATAATTGATAATTATGTCACTAACAATCCACTAATATCAAACTTTCAAGTTAAGTAATATGGTTAGGAATCAATCTCTGGCTTATGTTGTTTCCAATATATGCTAGTAGTGAATTTGCATAATTTTGAGTCAATTGTTACAAAGCATATTAACATGTCACCTCGTTCTAAGACATCTCTTCAAAACTTCAAGAAAGTGACTAGCATTGCAACATATATATATATATATATATATATATATATATATATAGTCTCTTTTCCAAAATCTTATGTAATATAAAGTCATGTAACAATGAATCTATGCATGTCAGCATGTGATCTGATTTGTCAAAGAGTTTTTTTTTGAAACACTAAAGCTTGGAAAAGTAAAGAAAAATAGCTTTAGTGTATAGATAAGAAAACTTAGAAAAGTTACAACCTACAAAAAAAAAAGTTACAATCGATCGAGATAAAAACAAGATCATAAATATCATTATATATAGGGTGAATTACAAAATTGTACCATTTGAATTGCATTTTAAAAAACTACATCATTTCATAGTCACATTTCAAAACTACACGTAAATATTTAAAATTAAATTCAAATAAACCTTATCCAAACAATTATATCCCTTTAATAATATACCATAAACTCTAATTAGTGAATCCAAATGAAAAAAATTTAATTTTGATAATTTTTTAAAGGGTATATCAAACATTTAAATTTTTGAAATAAGGGTGTAAAAAAATTGGTATATCAAAAAAAATTGGTAAATTTTTGAAATAAGGGTATAAATTTTTTTTTGAAATAAGGGTATATCAAACATTTAAATTATTATGTAAAAAAATTGAATTAGTTGTAGTTTTGTGAAGGGAGCGTTGAAATAGTGTAGTTTTGTGAATTCCTCTTATATATATCAACACATGTATCAACCAAAAAAAAAAAATATATATATCAACACATAAAAAAATATTTATGATATCTAGAATAGTTTTCTTTAAAATATTTAGTCAGGAATATAATACAATATATTTATAAATTAATGAAATAAAACAATAAACAAAAAGGGAAAAAAGCATATGCTTGTGCATCTTCCATTGCTTTAATTCCAACAATGAATATACAAAAATATAAAGAGAGTGAAGACCAATGTGGTCAATACCATCATGCATATCATATCTTTCCCATGTTCGAATTTAGTTTGCCATGTTCATAAAGATATAACATTAACCGTTATACAACTTAAAGGATCATATCTAACTATATATATATCCACTACATATACACTTTCACTCACCAATACAAGTTTGTTATTAAACAAAAAAAAAATAACAAAGAAACACAATTGTTTGCGAGATCTTTACTTTTAGACGATTTAAAATGTTGTCACACTTTAAGATTTATTAAAATGTGATAAAGTAAACTATTTGACTCATCGTAAGAAAAGAAAAATCGACTTCCAAAAATTTATAGCTTAAAAAAGACAATATATATGTCATCACTCATATAGAAATCACGTAACATGTACTAGAAATTCCTATATATGAATTTGTATAAAAATATGAATTTGTATAAATTAGCTTAGTGAGGAAGATCGCCACTAGGAACATACTTTAATGAAAGTACAAAACAATATAAAAGGTGGTAGCAAAGATAAATTTATTTTGGAGAATTACAAAACTACACCATTTGAATTACATTTCACAAAACTACACCATTTCAAAAATATTTCACAAAACTACACCTAAACACTCAAAATTAAATCCAAATAAACTCTACCCACACAATCTTACCCCCTTCATATTATACCCTAAACACTAATTAGTGAACCCAAATGAAAAAAATTAATTTTGGTAATTTTTTAAAGGGTAAATCAAGCTTTTAAAATTTTGAAAATGTGTAAATATATGAAAAAATTGAATTAGGTGTAGTTTTGTGAAGGGAAGGTTGAAAGGGTGTAGTTTTGTGAATTTCTCAATTTATTTTTGTAAATATGCAAACTGAAATACAATATATGAAAATAAAGGCTTTAGAGAAGAGAAAATGGAAATTAGCATGTGCATGTGTGTGTAATGTTTCCGTAGAGAGATGTTTCTTTTTCATTTGTCTCTCTTTTTTATTCTTGATCAAAACTTTTGTCTCTTTTTAATCTCATTCGCTTCTTTAAAAACTTGAAATTATATACAAGAAGGTGGAATAATTCGGTTATATATAATCCATATTGATATACATTTGCACTATTTTATTAGAGTGTACATAAAACCGGTTTAATTGGTTAAGCTTAATATTTGGTTTGTATTTTATTTTTTGGTTTAGTAATTTGTATATAAGAAAACATTGTTTCTTCTTTACATTTTAACTAGATACGGACCCGCACTTACAGGCGATTTTTTTTTTTTGTAATTTTAAATAATAAAATATATTTGCAAATTTATATATTTAAAATTATTTGGTAAATAATATATTAAAATGTCGATTTTAATTATATTTTTGTGGTATCTCGTGTCATAAAATAAATGAATATATTGTAAATTTTATTTATTTCTTATGATGACGATTCGAATTATATGTTTGTGATCTCTTGGATTATATAATTATATATCATAAACTATGTTTGATATTTTCCAACCCGTTATAAAAACTACACATATATATTATACATAAACTAAAATTGATTTTAGTCTCATAACAATTATTATTCGTGATTTCAAATTGGATTTGTGATTTTTAATGACCCGTTACAAAAATTAAAATATGTGTAGATCATAATTGTTATTCATATTTGATTTTTTAAAAAAATTAAAATATACCATTATACCTAGATTCAATTCTGAAATTAATCCGTTAAAAATATCTTACTTTACTAATAAATTATTATGTAATAATTTTTTAGATATTATTATTCGATTTATTATTTTTAACTTTTTTAAAATTGAAAATGTTTATTTTTTATATTAATAATATTTTCTTTTCCTTTTTTAATATTTTTATTTTTTGTTTCCAATTTTTAATGTTGAAATTAATATGTTTTCCTTTTTGTTTTTTTATATTTAAACATAGTCATAGATTATATTGAGTGGCAATATTGTAAAAATGTTTTCCTTTTAATAGTATAGACTAGATACGGACATGCACGTACGTGCGGTTTATTTTTTGTAATTTTTAAATAATAAAATATATTGGAAAATATATATATTTAAAGTTATTTGGTAAATCATATATTAAAAATGTCAATTTTAATTATATATTGTGGTATCTTGTGTCATAAAGTAAATGAATATATTGTAAATTTTTATGTTCTTATGATGATGATCCGAATTATATGTTTGTGATCTCTTGGATTATATAATTTATCCCATAAACTATGTTTGATATTTTTCAACCCGTCACAAAAACTACACATATATATTATACATAAATTAAAATTGATTTTAGTATCATAACAATTATTATTCGTGATTTCAATTTTGATTTGTGATTATTAATGACCCGTTACAAAAATTAAAATATGTGGAGATCATAATTGTTATTCATATTTGATATTAAAATTTTAAAATCTACGATTATCCCTAGATTCAATTATGAAATTAATAAGTAAAATTGTTTATTCTATTAATATATTAATTTTTAATTAATTTTTTAGATACTATTATGGGATTATTCGATTTATTATTTTTAACCTTTTGAAATTGAAAATGTTTATTTTTATTTTAATATTAATAATATTTTTCTTTTCTTTTTTGAATAGTTTTGTTTCTTTTTTTTGTTTTCTATTTTAATGTTGAAATTAATATGTTTTCTTTTTTTCCTTTGAATTTAAACGTAACCATATGTTATATTGAGTGACAACGTTGTAAATATAATTTTTGTTGTTGTCCTTTTTATAAAAATGTTTGTCTTTTAATAGTTAAGATGAATGAATCTACAACTGATTTTCTCTCTCGTTCATCACTATCAAGAATCTAATAATGTGTAAGGGCTTAATAATATACCTAAGCAATATAATTGGCCCATACAATAAATGGGTTTGTTTTATGATTTGTTCTGAACCATTTTTTTGTAATCGCATTCCAAGTGACGAAAAATGAACTAGATAATAGAACATATGATTATTCCATTTTGGAATTGATTTCATTTTAAAAGCATTCTAATAAACTACACTCAAAGATAGTTTTAAATGGTGCGGTTTTGTGAATATCACATATAATTACTCTATTTATAGAATTTCTTCATTTTGGAAGACATTAGAAAAAATCAACTACAAAATAAAGTAACTATGCAACCTACTGGAAAATAAATTATGTATTAAATGAATAATATGATCATATTGCTTTGTTGCTATCTTCGAATATATCTGTTTTGGTCGAATCTTGTAATATATATATATGCAAGTGTGAGACTATAAATTCTATAAAACAAAAAGAAGATGCAACAAACAAATAGTTGATGATTAGGATTATTCTTTGGTAGGTATAGACCGTTGGTAGTTTTCCCGGTGAGTCCTCATTACCATAGGATTCTCTCAATTATTTGTATAAAATGAATTATTAAATAATATTTTCTCCAAAACATTAAATGTTTTATATCCTAAATCACTCAATCATACAGAATTTACAAATAATAAAATTAAAAAAAAAACCAAAAAATGGTCACCAAAAGATATGCATAAAGATCACTCCATGTGCCAATAAGTATACAATATCTTTATAAAAATATAAGTATACAATATCGGAATTTTCTTGAAAATGCATGTATATGTAGGATTCTAGAATATTTGCTTTAAAAAATTTGCCATATTAGTAGACTAGTAGATATAAATATAAGATCTTTCTAATGAGAAGTTGTAATGATTATTAATTAGTTGGTGAGAGTTAATTTATTGTACCAAATTAGTCTCTATATAGCCGTATTTATATTTTGCAGTCCATGTGGCTAACCGAAATATCCTTTTATTTTGTTGTGTGGTGATCACCATGTGCTAATATTTGACCAATACATAGCTTTACATACATATAAGCTCGAGTATTTAATCCAACAAAATTATTGAATTTAAATCGAATAAGAAAGATGTAATAATTAATGAATCAACCAAGTTGTTAATTATAAGGTAATATTCCCAATTATTGAGATATGGATTTTTCATATGGGTTTAGATTATAGACTGATTCCCTTCAACTATCATAGGAATAGAAATGCATTATGCAATATAATTGTTTTCTATATTTCACAACTCAATGTAAGCCATGGGTAACAAAATCATCTACATGATAAGTTTATAAATTAAAAACAAGATAAAAAATTAAAAAAATCAGAGTTATCCAAAATTAGTTTCATATTTTTTTTTATCATGAAGAAACCTTCACTATATCATGTCATCAAATATAGGGCATGATCAAATTATGAATAATAATATATATATATATATAGAAATGATATTCACGTAAAGTGAAAAGGAGATAGTGACATTAATAAACTTTAAATAAGAACTACTGATTGAAACCCACTTTTTCAAAGTTGCTTTCAAGTCCATCAATATTGGAGTGATTAATTAGCCATTGGTTTGTTTACATCAATACCAATACAAAAGCAAATTTTAAAGACTCTATGATCATTGATTTGATATGTCATGTTGTTTGTTTACCCATCAAGAGGACAAGTTGTGTGTTAACAACTTGCATAAAATCAAATTATATATATCAATAGACATGTATATATATAATGTATATAATGTATATATATAATGTATATAATGTATATATGAATGCATGGTTTTGGATTTGCCGGTGTATAATGGTTAAATTTTCAATTATTTCAATAACATGTTGTTAGGATAAACGTAGTGGCATAAAATAATTATTCAAACGAATCTATTGGCTATGAATGTGTATAGACATATATTTGTAGCAAATGGATATTGAACAAGTATTTACTACTTGAACCTCGGCCACTGCGGAATTAACATGCGGGCTGCAGCGTTCCTGGAAATAGTCTGAACTCACTTCGGTGAGGATCAGGACACCAGGATTATCAAAAAAAAAAAAAGTATTTACTACTTCTACCAAAATTGAATAAAGTTTTAACTTTTATCCAAACCAAGAAAGTCACGGGACTATTGAAGTGTAAATGATCTCTTTACAACTTTATAAATTGACCCTACACATGAACCTTAGGGTCTAGTGTGTGTTGAGCTTTACGACATCAACTTGCACTAGCCACCACCAAGTACACATATAACACATGCATGCCTATATATTTGTATGCATGAATATGTATGTATATGTATTTATCAACGTTCATTTAATTATATATATTTCGCTCTCTTATATATAGTTCATGATCCATGTAGCTTCATGAAATTATCCTTTATAATTTCATATACGTATGTGGTGTGATCTTGCATATATATTGTGCTCAATTTTACGCTTGCATGCATATTGAATACTATAAATGATTTCTAGAGAAAGTAGTAAGCATTATATATATATATCCAACAATTGTTTTACAATAAATGAAATAAATTATTTACGATTTTATCATCTCTTATTGTTACAAATAATATTGAAAAACTTGGCTAGCTATTTAATATCCTAATTGGTATAATTTGGTTAGACAAAAGAAAACAGAGAGTAGACAAGGAAGGGTAAGGTAGGACAAGAATGTTGATAAAAGACAGTAACATTAATCTCATAACCTATTCATCAGCACACTTCTCTTGTCTTATCTCTTTTTATAAGTTTCCTCAACGTGCGAACAAAAAAACATATAACGTCCTTTAAATTTTAAATTATTTTCTAACCGTAGAAACATTATATATATTGTCACATTTATATATAGTATAAAGATTCATTAATTGCAAACAAATATACAAGAAACTACCTAACAACCCATATAAAACTTGTGTCTTAAGTAAAAATAATAATAATAGAAGATTAACCGAATAAATGTGAGAATAAACGACCGTAAAGCACAACTAGATTGGTCTACACATAAGATAATTATTCTAACATTTCAATATTAAATGTATGAAGATTGATGTTTAGTGAAACATTGAAAAAGTGGATATGTTTAGTAAAATATTAAAATGCAAATGGGAATTACGTTTTAAAATGAAGACAATATCAGATTCATGAACCCATATATATTTTTCATGACTTTTCGTCTCCAAAACTATCAGCTTTACAAATTTTATATTTTGCAGTATACATACACATTTATATTTATACTTCTCTGAATTCTAAACAAAACTCAAAAGTTGTACATTATGTAGATAATAATAATTTACCATTTTTCTTTAGCATGCATAAGATATGAAAATATCACATTGAGAAAGTGGAATACACTAGTTTAACCGAAATAATGTAAAAATAGACTTTTGGTTTGAACATTATTTAAAGGAAAATTAAAAGACCCAAAGACCAAATTAGTGGTCACTTGTCAAGTTAAAAACTGAGCCGAGTGGACACAATATTGTAAGTCTTTTTCTATTTTCTATGATTAGGCCCACCTGCCCAACACAATGTCACATGGACCGACCAAATTTATATTAAAAACTATCATTACTAATTGGTCTTAACTAGGTTCCAACCAAGGGTGGGCACGGTAGGGTACCCTTGATTTTTGGGTACCGTTACCCGATCCGACCCGTATGGAAAGTAGGGTTTTAATATATGTATATGACTCAAAAAAAACGGATACCCGATCAAAAGAATACCCTTTATAAAAGTTAATATATGCGGGTTATCCGACTCGATTCATGACCCGAACTATTTTCTAACAAACGTCCATTTTACAATTAGAGTAACTATATTATCTAAAATCGAAATTATAAAAGTTACAATATTTAAACCTGAAACTATATAAAGATATTTTATAAATTTTAAGATATGATTTTTTAAAGAAAATAAAGTTATATTATGTATTGATTTTCAATATTTTATTTACTACCAAATATAATTATATAGTAAATAACATTATTATATTTATTATTTAATATGATAAATACCGAGACGGGTAGTTGAAAAAATAATACTCAATACCAAGACGGATAGTTACGGGTCGGGTAGGTTTGCAAATACCGAGACGGATAGTTGAAAAAAATGATACTCGTTATCCGAACCCTACCCGCGGATAGAAGAATTTTGTTACCCGTTACACAATCCGAATGATACGGATACCCTTTTTTCGTAACGGGTCGAAAACAGGTAACGAATCAGAGACGGGTAGCGGGTAATATCGCCCAACCTTAATATACATATGTGGAACTTAGACCAACATTATAGGGGCTTTAGACCAACATTATAGGGGCTTTAGTAAAGGCTTTTGTGGCCCAAAAAAATTAAAAAAAAGTAAAAAAATTAAAAAATGTTAGGAGGCGCATTATGAAACGCTTAGGTTAGAGGCGACTTCTTCCTTCTCCTCTCTCCTTTCCTCCGCCTCTCTCCTTCTCCTCTCTCCTTTCCTCCGCCTCTCTTCTTCTCCTCTCTCCTTTCTTCCTTCTCCTCTCTCCTTTCCTCCGCCTCTCTCATTTCTTCCTTCTCCTCTCTCCTTTCCTCCGCCTCTCTCCTTCTCCTCTCTCCTTTCCTCCGCCTCTCTCCTTCTCCTCTCTCCTTTCTTCCTTCTCCTCTCTCCTTTCCTCCGGCGATTCCAGGTTTCCCTCCGACGAGATCCGCCCCTTTTCCGACGAATCCGGTGTTCTCTCTCTGAAAGGTTTGTTCTTCATCTTTCTTCTTCTTTTCTTCTTATTTTGAAGACATGCATGTGTAGAATAATCATATAAAAGTCTCTCTGGATCGTTTTGCTTCTTTGTGGTTTGCTATTTAGGTCTTGTTTGTTATGATTGTTCTTTAGGTCTTGTTTATTATGATTGTTCATGTGGTTTTTGATTAGATCTTGCTTGTTATATGGTTTCAGTTGTTGATTATGATTGTTTAACTCATTTATTTAAGTTATTTGCTTATCTCTAAGTTTAAATATGTGGCTGTATGTGTTTGTAATTTGTGGCTAGGTTCATTTACCTAAGTTTCAAGTGATTATGAATGTAATTTGTGGCTGTATGTGTATGTGTTTTACTTCTCTCTAAGTTTAAATATGTGGTTGTATGTGTATGTGTTTTACTTCTCTCTGTTTGTGTGTTTTTTGCAAGATGGTGTTGTATGTGGTTGTGTGTGTTTAACTTCTGTCAACATGTTTGTCTTAATGACTGTATTAAATGTTAATTAGTTAAGATAGTTCATCATTTGGCTTGGTTAAGTTAGATAGATGTCTTGTCTCATATTATTTCTTTGTTGTAATTGCTTATTTGACTTCAATTAGGTAGATAAATGTCATGTCTAACTTGTTTGTAGTTAGATGTCATCTCTCAAATGTAATGAAAACATAATGTTAAAGCTATGAAATCACTTTAAACTTTCAAAAACTTTTAAAAATAACTTAACTTGAAACCAATTTCTTCCATCTATGGCTTCTTCTTCTACAAATTATAATGAAGATAGTGATGATGATTTTGGTGATGAACGTTTTGAACAAATATTTTATCAAAAGTTCGACAATCTCCTTCTTAATTATGAAGAACGTCAAGTTAGAAGGCAATCTCGAAAAAAACGAGTTCCTATCGAAAGAAATCGAGAAGAGGGTCATCGGCGTTTGTGGAACGATTATTTCAGTGAAGAACCAACGTACAATGAAAGATTCTTTCGTCGTCGTTTTCGGATGAACAAGCCATTGTTCATGCGTATAATTGATCGACTTTCGAATGAAGTTAATTATTTCACGCAAAGAGACGATGCAACTAGAAGGCAAGGTCTCTCAACTCTTCAAAAGTGTACCGCGACAATTCGTATATTGGCGTACGGTATTGCGTCCGATACAATAGACGAATACATACGCATAGGTGAAACCACTGCTCGCCAATGTTTGGAAAATTTCGTCCAAGGAATCATTCTCTGTTTTGGTGATGAGTACCTGAGAAGACCAACCCCGACAGATCTAGAACGACTACTTCATATTGGAGAGCAACGTGGTTTTCCCGGGATGATTGGAAGCATCGACTGCATGCATTGGGAATGAAAAAATTGTCCCACTGCTTGGAAAGGGCAATATTCACGTGGTTCTGGTAAACCTACAATCGTCTTAGAGGCGGTAGCTTCATATGATTTGTGGATATGGCACGCGTTTTTTGGACCCCCATGTACTTTAAACGATATCAATGTTTTGGATCGTTCACCTGTATTTGATGACGTCATAAAAGGTGCAGCTCCGCAAGTTAATTTTTCTGTCAACGGAAGAGAATACCATTTGGCTTACTATCTCACAGATGGGATTTATCCTAAATGGGCAACTTTCATCCAATCTATTCCAATGCCTCAAGACCAAAAATCGAGCTTATTCGCAACACATCAAGAATCAATCCGGAAAGATGTTGAGCGGGCTTTTGGAGTCTTGCAAGCCCGATTCGCCATTATTAAGAATCCAGCTCTTTTCTGGGATAAAATCAAAATCGGACGGATTATGTGAGCATGTATCATATTACATAATATGATAGTAGAAGACGAACAAGATGGATACAACCTTTTAAATGTTGAAGAGTTTTTACAAGGAGACGGAAATGGGAGTGTAAACGTCGATCTCACGTATTCTACAAATATGCCTACCAACTTAGCAAATATGATGGGAGTTCGAACTAGAATTCGTGATAGAAACGCGCATGAACAATTAAAAGCCGATCTTGTGGAGCATATATGGCAAAAATTTAGTCATCAACAATAAATGGTTAAGTTTCAAATGTTTTTATGTTTATTATAAATAAATAAAATGTTCTTGTTTTAATTTTTTATTAATATATAATTTGATTAAAATTACAAATTTTAACAAATTAAAAAAAAATTCTAAATTTTTTTTTTAAGAACCCTATATTGATTCTACCTATAATCACCCTTTTTATTATAAATCTACACAAATCTATTTATCAACATTTTATTATTTAAATATTACCTAAGAGCCAACAAACAACTCCTCCTATAATGATGCTCTTACCAGGTCTATTTTTTTGGGAGTTAAAATCCAACTCTATAGCATGTAAAGATGTTAATATATGTTATTTCAAAACCAGTTACATTGTTCTATAAAGATCAACTATTTCTACAAAACCAACCACGAATTTATGTGTCTGTTTATGGCCTTATAAGAAGGTAGCTTCAACTTCGAGTTATTTAACAATTTAACTTCTCAAAATGAAAATCTAAATGAAATATTTTTTCTTTTTCAAAAAAAAAACTTTTGAAATGAATAAACCAGAAATGCATCAAATTATCGTATGCTGCCTATTGGTTGATTGTATGTTTATGTTCATCCATGTGAAGTAAAAATTAGGAATGTTGTAGAAAAACTAGTTTTATTATGAGAAAGAAACGGACATAAAATGAGTTAATGACGTAACTTCACGTGCATGGTCAAAGTCAAAGTTTGACAAAAATTACTATTTACCATGCACACTCTTTACTTGAGTTTACTTCCTGTTTTATTGTCAATTTTGAGTTTTAATACTATGGTCAGTTTAAAATAAGTTTTAATATTATGATAATTGATAACATTATTCATATTTATGATTTTGTGATTATTATTATATGTGCAAAAAAACAGAATATTATAACCTTATTTTCTCAGTCTAACATCAAAAACAAAAGTCTATAAATATTCAAACTCTCTCTCTATATATTCTCAAAAACTCTTGTAATTTCTCTCTATTAAACACATTCCCTTTCTCTCATGGCTTCTTCTTCTTACGTATTATCACAAAACGCAACTAAACTAAACCTCTCTTTTTCTCCGTCTGATCTTAACGCTCCTTCTCCGTCATCCTCCGTTAGTTTCACCAACACCAAACCAAGACGCCGTAAACTCTCAACAAACTCCGTTACAGACTCTCCTCCTTCTTTATTGAATTTCCCAAATTACCCTTCTCCAAACACCATAATCCCCGAAAAGGACACTTCTCGATGGAACCCTCTCCAACGCGCCGCCTCCGCCGCTCTCGACTTCGCCGAGTCGGCATTGCTCACGCGCGAGCGATCTCGTCCGCTTCCTAAAACCGTCGATCCTCTCCACCAGATCTCCGGTAACTACGCGCCGGTGCCGGAGCAATCCGTTAAATCGTCACTCTCCGTCGTCGGAAAAATCCCCGATTGCATTGACGGCGTTTACCTCCGTAACGGAGCTAATCCGCTCTTCGAGCCAGTCTCTGGCCACCACCTATTCGACGGAGACGGAATGATCCACGCCGTTAAAATCAATAACGGAGAAGTTAGTTACACGTGCCGGTTTACTCAAACCGAGAGATTGGTTCAAGAGAAAAAACTCGGTTCGCCGATTTTCCCAAAAGCAATTGGAGAGCTACACGGCCACTCGGGGATCGCACGCTTGATGCTTTTTTACGCACGTGGCTTATTCGGTTTACTAAACCACCGTAACGGAACCGGCGTTGCTAACGCCGGTTTGGTTTACTTTCATAACCGGTTATTAGCCATGTCCGAGGACGATCTACCTTACCAGGTCCGCGTTACCGAAAACGGAGATCTCGAAACCGTCGCGAGATTCGATTTCGACGGCGGATTAAAATCCGCCATGATCGCTCACCCGAAAATCGACCCGGAGACGAAGGAGCTATTCGCGTTGAGCTACGACGTCGTTAAGAGACCTTACCTGAAATACTTTCGATTCTCGCCGGAAGGTGAGAAATCGCCGGACGTCGAGATCCCACTCGCGAGCCCGACGATGATGCACGATTTCGCCATCACGGAGAATTTCGTCGTGATTCCTGATCAGCAAGTCGTGTTTAAGCTCTCCGATATGTTTCTCGGAAAATCTCCGGTCAAATACGACGGAGATAAAATCTCCCGGTTCGGGATTTTGTCAAAAACCGCCACGGACGCGTCGGAGATGATCTGGATCGAATCGCCGGAAACTTTCTGTTTCCATCTTTGGAACGCTTGGGAGTCGCCGGAGACAGACGAAGTCGTCGTGATCGGATCTTGTATGACTCCGGCGGATTCGATCTTCAACGAGTGCGACGAGAAGCTAAACAGCGTTTTATCGGAAATCCGGTTAAATCTAAAAACCGGAAAATCAACAAGAAGAGCCATAATTCCCGGTTCGGTTCAAATGAATCTCGAAGCCGGTATGGTAAACCGGAATCTTCTAGGTAGAAAAACCCAGTACGCGTATTTAGCGATAGCAGAGCCGTGGCCCAAAGTATCGGGATTCGCGAAAGTGGATCTTTCCACGGGAGAAGTTAAAAATCATTTTTACGGAGGTAAAAAATACGGAGGCGAACCTTTTTTCTTACCAAGAGGGTTAGAATCTGACGGAGAAGATGACGGTTATATATTGTCGTTTGTTCACGACGAGGAGAGTTGGAAATCGGAGCTGCAGATTGTTAACGCCGTTACGTTGGAAATAGAAGCGACCGTTAAATTGCCGTCAAGAGTACCGTATGGTTTTCACGGCACGTTCGTGAATTCGGCTGATATGTTAAACCAGGCTTAGTATGAAGTAAACCGGAACCGGTTAGAGTTGGTTTATTGTGTGCATAAGCATATATATTTTTTTAGAATTTATATTATTTTGTTTTATGATAAAACATAAAGAGAGAGAGATTAGTTTTATTAATGACAGCTTGAAGCTTGTGTAAGTAGAAATTTTGCCGGCTCAGCTGTTTTTTGTTGCATTTTTTTCTGGCGTAATGATAAAAAATGAATAATTTAAATTCGTAATTTTCTAATACATTTCACTATAATTTTTTTTTGAGGAATTCACGAATCTATACCCTTTCAACCCCTTCTTCACAAAACTACTCTTAATTTAATATTTTCACATATTTACACCCTTTCAAATTTTTAAAAGCTTGATTTAACTTTTAAAAAATTACCAAAATTAAAATATTTTCATTTGGGTTCGCTAATTAGTGTTTAGGGTATAGTATTAAGGGGGTAGGATTGTTTGGGTAGAGTTTATTTGGATTTAATTTTGAGTTTTTAGGTGTAGTGTGAGTTCCGGTTTCGGTTTTTAATCGGTTCACAACATAAATGAAAAGGGAGCAAAGTCTTCATAGACCAAACATAAAATGGATTAGTAAATATAAGATAAAAGATATAAAAGACCAAGATGATTAAGATGCAATCCTTAGATTTGAATATAGATTAAAGTAGAAAATGTATTTGAATACATAGAATAAAGTAAAGAGAAAATATATGTTTATATGAATAATGTTTGTTATGATACAAGTGTAGTAATGAGCTATATTTAGGAGGTGGTGGTGAAGATGGTTCTCTTGGAGTCTTCTCTTCTCTTTTATAGTCATCTTCCTTCTTGTCATTAAGTTGAGGATTAACTCTCACATTGATTAAGACCATTAGTGCATAGTCTTGGACTCTTGGTATGCAAGTAACTCCAAACTTTGACCATATTAATTTATGAATAAAACCATAAATTAATGTTAAAATAGATATTTTGGCAATGAACTTATGGTGAATTATAGGTACTAAAAGTACCGATTCATGCACCAACATAAGCCCCCAAGTTCTTTGAGTAAAATCATTTTCTCGAAGAACTAAAATTGTTGTACAAGTAGCGTTGATGAGTTCGCACTTAGCAACGACGAGACGAACATGTCTTATGTATCGCGGACTGAACATGAAGTAAGTAATTATAAAGCGAACTCGAGCGATGCGTTGCGAACTGAGTTTTGATTACATGTTGCGAAGTAAACATGGCGAATATGTCGGGAAAGGGAGCGAGGTAAAATCTTGACTTCGGGTGCAAGATAAGATCTCGACTTCAAGTGTAAGGCAAGACTCCGACTTTGAGTGCGAGATGCGATCTCGACATTGAGATGCGAGATAAGATCTCGGTTTAGGATGCAAGATAAGATCTCGGCTTTGGTATGTGAGATAAGATCTCGGCTTTGTTATGCGAGATAAGATCTCGACTTTGTTATGCGAGATAAGATCTCGGCTTAAGATGCGAGATAAGATCTCGACTTTAGGTGCGAGGTGCGAACTCGGCTTACGATGCGAGGTGCGAACTCGGCTTACGATGCTAGGTACGACTTCGAGTGCGAGATGCGATCTCGGCTTTGGGATGCGAGATAAGATCTCGGCTTTGAGATGCGAGATAAGATCTCGACTTTGGTATGTGAGATAAGATCTCGGCTTTGAGATGCGAGATAAGATCTCGGCTTTGTTATGCGAGATAAGATCTCGGCTTTGTTACGTGAGATAAGATCTCGCCTTAGGATGCGAGATAAGATCTCGACTTTAGGTGCGAGGTGCGAACTCGGCTTACGATGCGAGGTGCGACTTCGAGTGCGAGATGCGATCTCGGCTTCGGTTAGGATCATCATAACCACTTGAATTTACCTTGATGTTCGTAAGAGCCACTTCGTGCCTAAAAAATAAGAAAACTTTATTCCCCTCCTTCTAGCGCCATTTGTGAGTTCCGGTTTCGGTTTTTAATCGGTTCACAACATAAATGAAAAGGGGGCAAAGTCTTCATAGACCAAACATAAAATGGATTAGTAAATATAAGATAAAAGATATAAAAGACCAAGATGATTAAGATGTAATCCTTAGATTTGAATATAGATTAAAGTAGAAAATGTATTTGAATACATAGAATAAAGTAAAGAGAAAATATATGTTTATATGAATAATGTTTGTTATGATACAAGTGTAGTAATGAGCTATATTTAGGAGGTGGTGGTGAAGATGGTTCTCTTGGAGTATTCTCTTCTCTTTATAGTCATCTTCCTTCGTCATTAAGTTGAGGATTAACTCTCACATTGATTAAGACAATTAGTGCATAGTCTTGACTTTTGGTATGCAAAGAACTCCAAACTTTGACCATATTAATTTATGAATTAAACCATAAATTAATGTTAAAATAGATATTTTGGCAATGAACTTATGGTGAATTATAGGTACTAAAAGTACCGATTCATGCACCAACATGTAGTTTTGTGAAGTATTTTGAAAACGGTGTAGTTTTGTGAAATGTAATTCAAATGGTGTAGTTTTGTGATTCTCCTTTTTTTTGTAAAATCTTTTGATAAATGATCACATATTCACATTATAATGGTTTGAGCTTAAATATACAAAGAATTTTCACCTCACAAATGATAAAATCTCATGGAAAGCAAAAAAGACAAAAAAATATCACGAAAAGAAGAAATTAAAGCTTGAACTATGGTCACGGTCATTAGAAGACATATTTTTAGAAAGTAATAAAAAACTATAAATAAAATCTTTGTTTTATACTTTTTTTTCTTCTAAAAGGCATCATAGTAAATATAATCAGACTTGACTCATATATTAGATCATATTTGGTTAAAATATTAGTATGAGTGTTGTGTGATAGTAAACACTATTATTTTTTTGAACAATATGTATGACATTAGAATAATCTTATTATAACCACGTACGTTATATAATATTCATGTACACACTATATAACCCATATATATGAATCTTCTTCAAAAACAAAAACATGATATTAGTGAAGAGGTAATTACTAATTAGGCAATCTAAATATATATGTGTCTTTGTGCGGGGACAGGTTGTGTCGACCATTTGTTTGTGCGAGAATAAGGACCATATATAATTCATTGGTTTACCTTTTTTGCTTATTAGATGAACTTTCAATTTTTTTCCCATTGATGATACTTCTTGTCACGAGAAACCTGTTTTTTTGAATTTGGTGCAGTTTTTTGTGTTCAATTTTTGTGAAATCCAAATAATTTAGTGTATTTTCTTCTTTTTTAATTTTTTTATTATTTTCTAAACTTTTCACAATAAAATAACTATATAAATGATTAGCAATAATATTTTTTGTGATAAACAATTTTCTATATTTTTCAACCAATAGTGTTTTGATAAATTCGTTTAATATGTCTCGAAAACTAATATCAATAGATCAAAATGCATTTACGTTACAAAAATGGAATATTCCAAAACAAAAGAGAAATATAAACATCAAATATAAAAAATGGAGGAAGTATAGTTTTTCTTGAAATTAACAATTAATTTAGAATAAAACCATAAGCTTTTAGTACAATTTAACTTTAAGAGAACTACACTATTTCAAATATTATTTTATTTAACCATATTGAAAATTTAAATGGTTAAATTATCATTTAGAATATAACAAATTAAAAAAAATATTAGAAGATTAAAGTTTAATGTTAAAGGGTTTTTGTGTTTATAATATATAACTTACAAAAATGGACTTTTAGAAACGTGTGGCGTTGTGAATTGCAATTCTAAAAATATAATTTTATAATTCTCCCGGTTTTAAAAAGAGGAAGTATACAAATTGTGCACTTATAGTAATAAACTAGGATTTAACCGTGGTACACCACGGGTTTATGTTTTTACAAATAGTTATATATATATATATATATACAGTTAATTTAGAAGTTTGTAATATTTTTTCAGTTTTTCTAAAATAAATAAAAATATTCAGAATTTCTAAAGAGTATTTTGTTCTTTTATTGTTTATGCAAATAAATATATAATGAGAATTAGATTTTATATAGTAAAATCTTAATATAATTTGTAAGTTGGTTTATTCCAAACTATAAAAATTAGGGATGGACAAAACTTCCGGATCCGAAATACCGAACCCAAACCAAACTGAAAACCCCAAATCAATACCGATCCTAAAAACAAATAACTCGAATGTATAGGGAAATTTACTACCATATTACCCGAAATCGAATCCGAACCGAACTCCATTTTTTAGAACTAAACTAAACTACTCTAACTACCCAAAAATTATTTAAAATAATAATAATTATAATTATATTTGAAGTACATAATTGAAACCAAAACGAAATTAAAGAACCGAAACCGTTCCAAAAATAAATAACCCGAACGAATTGAGAAATTTACTACCTGAAAACCCGGAGCCAAAACAAATTTCTAGATTTGAACCCGAAATACCCGAAATTTGTTTATGATAAAGTTTAATCATTATTTTCAAACTTAATGTCATTTATCTAGAATTTTTCCAGAAATCGAACCCGTTAAATTATTTTTTATTGTTTGATATTTTTGACAAAAAATTGTTTTAACTCGTTTTTAAATTCTTAATAATATGAATTAAACCTGTTTTGATTTAAATAAAATTTTAATGGTAGTTTTTATAAAAAAACTATGTAATAATGTATTTATGTGAATTATATTTTTATTTTGTTTTTCAAATAATTTTTACATAATTTGTTTAATATTTTTTATAGACTTCCGTAAGAAAAATAAAAAGATTATATCAAAAATATCATAAATATGAAATTAGTGGTTGATTTTATGTTAAAATCGGTTTTATTGTTTTTGTTGATATTTAAGTCAATTTTAAAAAAGTATATATATAGAATGAGATATGTTTGTGTGTAAGTTTCTTATAACTCTTTAAGTGAGTTTAAAACCAATGACATAGTATGTAGTTAAGTTAGTTTTTTGGAAAAGTTCAAAAAAATACTTCAAAAATAATAATATATATATGTTTATTATATATTTCGTATAGCAAAAATTTAATATAATTTATAAGTTGATTAGACCAATAATTTATTATTTATTATATTTAGGATTCGAAAATACCCGAATTCAAAATACAAACCGAATCAAAATACACAAATCATATTATGCGATTTACCCAAATTTATTTAAAATTATAATTATTTTGATTATATATATAAATAATTGTTGTAAACATATTCTAAATATGTAATATAAGATTTAAATTTTAGTAGAATTGCAATTTCTTCTTTTTTGTTTATAATCGAACCGGAAATCAAACTCGTTAACAAACTATTTTGTTTTTTATTGTTTGATATTTTTAACAAAAAAAAATTCAAATCGTTTTTAAATTCTTAATAATATTAATTAAACCTGTTTGTTTTGATTTAAATAAAATTTTAATGGTAGTTTTTATAAAAAAACTATGTAATAATGTATTTATGTGAATTACATATGTTTATTTTGTTTTTCAAATATTTTTTACATAATTTCTTTAATATTTTTTATTTATTTTTGGAGAGAATTATAATATTTCCTTATTTGATTTTTCGTAATTAAATGTTCAAAAATATTTCCTTTTATGCCCAATGGCATAATGTGTAATTTAATGTGATTTTTTGGAAAATTTCAAATTAGTACTTCAAAAATACTAATATAGATTATTGTGAGAACTAAACGCAACGTAATCTACACATTTATGATATATAGATAAAATTTCATAAAAGCAAGTAAACAAACGTGGTATGGAACAGAGAAGTTAATTCACTTATTGGGAAAGTATGAATTATCAAAGTTAGATTATAGGAATTGAGAATTATGGAAGCATATTCTAACATCTCGGCTCTTTTATTAAATATTTATGTTTTTTTTGATAATTTTTTTTTTTTTTTTTTTAAACTTTCCTTTTTCCGGGGAAGTGGCCTTGGTCTAGTGGCATTCATAAGTCCACAGGAGGTAGGTAGCACCACCCCACCCGGGATCGATTCCTCGCGCCTACGATAGTGTAGGTTTGGCTAATGGGCCGGCCATTTGTGGCCCAAATGTTGACAAAAAAAAAAAAAAAAAAATTTCCTTTTTCCAAGAACAAAAAGCCGTCCACGTGGCTTTTAATTCTAGTTTTGGGTTCTACATTATTCGATTTAATTAGAATTAATAAGAATAGTATTTATTATTATTATTATTATAATCACACGATTTTAGTGTTTAAGATAAAACACTTGCGCTGCACGTTAAAGATTGCGAATAAAACAGATGTCGTCGCAGTAAAGATGGGTTCAGTTTCAGACCAACATAGTTCCATATTTGTTGTCAGATTTGTCTGCTTAATTCACTGCTACCTTATTATAAATATATGTTTAAATACTTGTAATCAAATTTGCAGTCATACATTGTAAATTTCGGCTGTTATGTTCGAAGAAAAAGTCAAAAGTTTGTGTGTAGTATTTTTTGTGTTGCTGGCGTCAGCTTTCTCCCTAATTTCATGGTCTTAGGTGTTGATTGGTTTAGCCGCTACCACCCGCAAACGCTGCGTTTGCGGTTGGTAGCGATTTGTGGTTGTTGAAAAAATCGTTCAAATCGCTTTAAATCTCTATGTAACGCTTCAAACAACATAAAATCAAAAGTTGTTTCCCGCAAGCGTTTGCGTTTGCGGGCGATAGCGATTCATTTTTTAAAAAAAATTATATTAATAAAAAACTACAAAAAACGTATAAAAAAAAGAAATTCACAAAACTACAACATTTCAATCATTCCTTCACAAAAGTAAACCTAATTCAATTTTTTCCTACTTTTACATCCTTTTTAAATTTTAAATGGTTCAATTATGCTCTAAAAATTACGAAAATTAAAATATTTTCATTTGGGTTTGCTAATTAGTGTTTAGGGTATAATATTGAAGGTGTAGGGTTTTTTTTATATTTGTATGCAACTTTTTATTGACATGCCTAGTTATATGTTTATATTTGTATGCAACTTTTTATTGACTAGTTTCGAAAATACCACTATTAGTTTATTGTTTTTTTAAATTTAAATTTTATAATAATAATAATATAGTTTTGGTGTTCTTTAGTTTTCAAAATAATTTTGGTAATATTTAATTGCAATCGCAAGCGTTTGTCAACCAAATCGAAAATGTCCCGCAAACGCATAATTTTTAAACCACTATACCAGTCGTACAAACCGCTTAATAACACAACTAACCGCCATCTCCCGCTGCAGCAATCTCCCGCAACCGCAATCGCTACCGCTGCGTTTAAACCAGTCGAGCCCTTAATCGCATTAATTATCCTCGATTTTTGAGGTATTTATTACTCAACCCGTATGTATAGTAGAATTTTAATATCCGTATCCGACTATAAAAAATGAAGAGGAATTCACAAAACTACACCATTTCAACCCCTCCTTCATAACATTACATCTAATTTATTTATTTTCACATATTTACACCCTTTCAAAATTTTAAAAGTTTGATTTACCCTTTTAAAAATTATCAAAATTAAAATCTTTTCATTTGGGTTCGCTAATTAGTTAGTGTTTAGGGTATAGTATTAAGGGGGTAGGATTGTGTGGGTATGATTTATTTGAATTTAATTTTAAGTGTTTAGGTGTAGTTTTGTGAAGTATTTTGGAAATAGTGTAGTTTTGTGAAATATAATTCAAATGGTGTAGTTTTGTGATTCTTCCAAAAATGAATACCCGGTTGAACGAATATTTTTTAAAAAAATTAATATCCACGGTTATCCGACTCGATTTGTTATTCGAACTATATTCTAAAAAGTACATTTTATTTGATTACAGAAATCTTATCAATTTAATATATTTGTGTAACTATATTATCTAAAATCAAAATTACTAAAATTACAATATTTAAAGCTAAAACTATATATATACATTTTATAAATTTTAAAATATGATTTTTTTTAAAGAAAATAAAGTTATATTATGTATTGATTTTCAATATTTTATTTAGAACTAAATATAATTATATAATAAATAACATTATTAAATTTATTTTTTAATACGGGTAATTACAGATCGGGTAGGTTTGCGAATACCGAGTCGGGTAGTTGGAAAAAATGATACTCGTTACCCAAACCTTACCAGTAGATAGTAAAATTTTGATAATCATTACCCGATTCGAATGATACGGTACCCTTTTTTTGAAACAGATCGTAAACGGATAACGAATTAGAGACGTGTAACGAGTAATAGTGTCCGACCATATTATCTAATACACATTCCTTCAAGTTTTTAGTTTTTAAATTTGTTTTCAAAAACAATATTTTTACATTTTTGATATCTCGTGTTTTACCACATCAAATAACCTTTGAGTGCACACTACCACAATGGGATGGTATGTCGTTGTGTACTTAAGGATCGAATCCACAAGGAGATAAGAACAAAGCAATAGGAATCCAAGATACTATTTAAGATAAGCTAATCAAGGTTTTTAAGTGTTCAAAGTATCAAGGTAAAAGAAAATAACAAAACTAGAAACTAATAAGCAAATAAGACTAGCAATTTATAGAAAGTCAACTTAAAAGTCAACACTTGCTAAAGACTAACAAGTTTGAGACTAAAATGATAAAGCATGGATCTTGGGGTTTAGGTCAATGATTAGGAATGACAAGACTCTAATTGATGATGCTAAGAACCTAAAGGAATCACCTTTCTAAGACAAGGAACACTAAGAAAGACTAGATCACTTCCTTGACTCTAATTCATTCACTAATCATAAAAACCAAAAGTCTTCCGACCGAGCCTAGATGACTAGAGATCATTAAGTATGAATCCTAAAAGTCTACAAATCACCTTAGACATCAACTTCCATTGGCTAAGTATGAAAAGCATGCATAAGATTCTACTAGACATTTCATCGAACACCTTCCGGGCATGAAAGTCTTAAACATCTAAGAATAGATTAGCAAGTTCTATCCTAGCATTAAACACATCTTATGCAATATAAACTATAATGAAACCATCCTACCATTCATTAATCATCATCTAATCAACCTAATCTACCAAACCCCATGATCCACAAAAGAGACTACTCACACATAGATGAAGAACAAGACATAGATAAACATAAAAAAGCATGATTAAAGAAGATAAGAAAAGATAAAAAAACTTCAACAAAACATAAGTAAAGATTCAACAAAGATGTTCTTCATCTAAAAGAGGCAAAGAGAAAGAGGCTAAATCCCAACTTAGGTTTACAAAAGCTTATAAAACTATTTATAAGAGTCTCCAAGCGAACCGGGTCAACCCTAGACAAACCGGGTCAAACCCGGATTTTTAAGTGACGACGTCTATCTCGGCGGTTTGCTCCAGCGGTTTAGTTACCGCCGAGATGGACGTCCGCGAGCTCGCAACCTTCTCGTCCTCCGCGTCTTCTCCGGCGGTTTGTTTGGGCGGTTTGGACCGCCCAAACAAGTATCTTCATGATTTCTTGCTCCTTTGTAGCTCCATTTGCATTCTCATTGATCCTTTCTTTGATCCAATAAGTCCATATCTTCTCAAGAACATCCAAGCTCCAAAAGTCCCTTAAAATACAAAGAAATGCTATGCAAATGCATGATTCTATCCTAGGACTCTAAATGTGACTATGTATGAAAATAAGCTAATAATGACTATAAACTATGTGAAATATGCAACTAAGGTCTAATATGATATGCAAATGATGGCTTAAGAACACCTAAATTACACACTTATCAACTCCCCCACACTTATCCTTTTGCTTGTCCTCAAGCAAACAATCATAAAGAGTTTAAAGAACATAGTGGAGGATGGATCTCATAACCAAAAGAATAAGGCCAAGCAAATGCAATATCAAATAAGGCTCTAAAGCACAACAAGATAATGCCCATCCATCATTAATGAGAACTCTCAATCAAATATTCATCATACACTATCACAAATCTTAACTAGGTTCAATGCTCTAATCCGCTCAATCTTTAATCCACCACTCCTTAAGTTCATTAATTATTAACAAGTGATCTCGCTAAGAAATAGTGCAAAGAGTTTCAATCGGTTTGGGTAGGTTTCGTTTGAGTGGTTAAGTGTTTAAAGTGTTTAAGGGGGTTTATCTCTAAAACAAGCAAGTGAGTGTAAACATAATGCAAAAATAAGGAAGACTAGGAACAAATACGTACAAGTCTTTAAATCCCATGTTCTACCCTTCCTATTTTTCGTTCTAAGCTACTCACTCTTTCTTTTCTTTTGCTCACACCCTTTTTGATCATTTAGATCACCACTTAACTACCCTTTGTTCATCCTAACTCTACCCTTTGTTCTCTTGGGTTTCTTTCTTTTGACATCTCAAAGTCTTTTTGTTCTTTTGATCTCTACACTTAGAGGTTTTTTTTTTAGGATATACGTCACTCTTTTCACTCCTATTTTCTACCATTTTTGGTTTGGGTTTTCTTTTCTTTTCTTATTCTAGGAGTTTAGTCTTTTGTTTTAACGCCCTTTAGCCTAATATTTTTTTTTCTTTTTAAGTTCCCCTAAGGTAATAAACTTTTTCTTTTGGTTTTAGACTTTGCTTCTTTGGTATCCCAACTCTCTTTCTTTGGTTTTCTCACTTCCCTCACCCAATACTTAATCAAAGCTTGTTAACCACCTAGATGGGATGTGAGACTTGTCGTTCCCCATACTTAGAAACTTTTGTCAATGCAACACTATCCAAAAAGGCCTCACTCAACAAATTAATGGGAGCTAGAAAGAATGGTCTATGGGTTAAGGTAAGGCCATCTAATAATGAGATGGTTATCCAAACAATGAAGAGAGTGGTGAAAAAGATGTAAAGTTTGGATATAGATCATGAAACTCCAACGCACATTTCTAGCAAGAAATTAATGATTTAATTAGGTTCAAATATCGTGGAGTGATTTCAAATCAAATGAGCATCAAACAAACAATATTCCCTAAGCTAAGAGAGTTCAAGATGCATAACTTCAATGAGTTAAGAGATTATAGCAATTATACCGAACATTATCAAGAGGGGTTCACATTGCAATGTTTTTCCTATATTCTTTACAAGGTAAATTCATCATTGATCCATAGCAAGTGTGTAATAGCTATATGCTAAAGACTCGATCTTAAACTATATGAATGCTTAAAACAAAATAAAACTAAGTTTTTTTGTGTTTTTTTTTGTGTTGTTTTTGAATGCACATAACTATTAACAAATGCATGATGTTAAACTATATGAATGCAATGCATGATCACACAAAACTAAAACAAGAAAAATGATTAGATGCTAATGGCCCTTCCCCCACACTTAATTCACACCGTCTCGGTATGAACAAGTAATGAAATAAGGTCATTCTAAACGAAATGCTAAAAATGCAAAATTAAATAAAAAATGTGTGGTATTTACAATGAAAAGTGAAGGGACCATACCTTGGCCCTAGTAGTTATTCATAGGGATTGGAGGACGTGTAGGAGCACTAGGACTCCTCGGATGACCGCTTGAAAAAGAGTGAAGTTCGGGAGGCAAACCAATGCATGTTCCATGGTCCTTGATCTCAAGTGTGAGTGTCTTCTTCATGAACTCCTTAAGGATCCCGTTATCTTCTTTCATCTCTTCGGAGATTGTTGCTTTGAGTGATGCGAAAGGTTTTGGAGAGCCTTTGCAAATGATCTTATACTCAATCACTCCTTCATGAAACCTTGTAGGAGTTAAAAACATTGGCGATTGAGTTGGATTCTTGAATTTAGGCCTAATGTTCTTTTCTTCCTTCTCGGTTTTCTTCATTGTTGTAGAGTTGGAGATAGGAGTGTGAGATTCTTCTTCTTCTTCCAAGTTGATTGTGAATCGATAGTTTAAAGAATCATCGTCGAGGACTTCATGCGGTTCTTCCTTTGGAACATCTATTTGAAAGTTCTCTTTTAACCTTTCTTTTACTTTTCCTTCAACACCCTTTTTGAACTCAAGTTTAGGATTCACAAGCTTCTTTACTTCTTCCTCTCCATATGATAACATCTTCAACTCCTCTACATCATTAGATTTGATTATTGTTCCACAAAATTTTGTAGAAGATGAATCAATGGAGTATGAGACTTTGTTGTCAACATTATGAAGAATTACTCTTTTACTTGAGAAGTCAATACTTGCTCCCGTGGTTGTAAGAAAAGGTCTTCCAAGAATGAGTGGAAGTGTTTGATCTTTAACTCCTTCCATTATCATGAAATCCGTTGGAATCAAGCAATCTCCAATCTTGAGCGGATAATCTCCAATCATGCCAAGTAGATAACTCGAGGATGAGTTTCCGAAAGTGAGAAGTGTAGAGCTTGGTTTCATTGTTGTGATTCCCAACGTATCCATAATTTCCTTGGACATCACATTAACACTTGCACCGGAGTCAACAAGTGCATCATTAAACTCCAAACCACCAAGAATGCAAGTGATGAAGAATCCACCGGCGTCTTCGCTTTTCAATAGAGATCTTTGTTCTTTGGCACAAGATGTTGACTCACTCCCTTTCAAAATCTCTTCCACCTTCTCTTTTTGTTGTAGGATATTTTTGATGAACCTTATATATGTAGGTACTTGAGTCAAGTCATTTGCAAAAGGTAGAATGATCCCACTTTTGCACAAATCGCCTTTGAGCTTTGAAAGAACTTTCTTTTGAGCTTTTGTGTAGACCAATGGAGGAAATGAAATTTTTGGCTCATACTTCCTTTCAAGATCGCTTTCGACTTCATCAACCTCAACAACTTCTCCTTTTTCTTTGACACCAAGAATCATGTTGCAATATCCCTTAGGATTAGCAATTGCTTGACAAAATTTCTTCCCTTTTTGGGGTTGTGAGGAAGTAGCAAATTGTTCCATTTGAACATCCAAAGTCTTCACATGATTCGAGAGATGTTCAAATTTTGCATTGAGTTCATCGTATACTCCATCAATCTTCTTATGTATCTCTTCTATCTTCTCGTTTAAAACCGTAGTTAATTTCTCTTGTCCTTCTAGAACTCGTTTAAGAAGATTGGTGTTCTCCTCTAACCAAGAAGGCGGAGGAGCTTGTACCACCTTGTCCCTAAGGGGTTGTTGGTTTGAAGTATAGGGTGCTTGATAGTTTTGGTGTTGATGGTAGCCTTGATCACTTGGATTCTCCACATTGTTGTTTCTATGTGGTGAATGATTCGAGTTGTTGTATTCTTGATTTAGAGCTCTATGATGATATCCTCCTTTTCTTTGATCTTGGATGTAGTTATTCTCCCCATAACCTTCTTGTTTAAAGTCCAATCCACCGTAAAACTCTTTTTGACTTCCAATAGCATGAATCGGTTCCTTTCTTCCTTGGATCATGGTAGTGATTAGATCACGCAACTCATTGTACCGCCGGTCGTAGTCCACATTACCCGCTTGCTCGCTTTGAGTCAAGTTCTCAATAAGTTTCTCTCCTTGGGTAATAGTAAGATTAGCGAAGTTGCCATTGGAGGCCGTGTTCAATGTTAATTGATAGTCACGATGGATACCTCTATGAAAGAAACCCAAAACCGCCTCTCTTGAAATACCATGATGTGGGCAAGCTCTTGTTGATAAACGAGATTTTACACTCGTTATTTCGAATGCCTTATCGTAGTATATAAGGTGTCAATCCGAATCAGGAGCAATCAATGTATTAAAACTTATGAGAAATAAACTTAGTTTAAGCGAATCAAAAAGTTGATTGTTTGGATGTTTTGTAACCGTGTAATCAATAAACGAAAACGAAAATTAAGAGTTTTAAAAGATTAATAAAAGGCTAAACAACCAGGTCGGGGTACCTTAACGGGTGATCAAACTTTCAGATTTCTAAATGTCTTTTAACAAAAATAACTTTAAGGTTTTGAAAACGTTTGATTAGATCAATCCACTCCCGTGGTAATGATCCTTTTCCTATTAGTTAAACTAAAACAATACCTTGGATAGTTTAAATTTTAGAAAACATTAAGCTCAATTCAATTCAACCACTAAACTTATTAACACAGATTCCTCGGTTAAGCTAGGTTTAGTTTTAGGGTAATTGTTCAGGAATCTCCACACTTTTCCCAAAGATGAAGCTTCCTGGCTTCTATCAATTGAATGGCCAATTCAACTAAAGCATTAAGAATGTTACCCTAGATTAAAGTTTTGTAAAGTTTAAGAACAAGACATTTAACAATCCTAATATTGATTCACCCTTTTCCCCCAACCTAATTGCCTAAGGGAAATTACTCACTAAACATAATGAATATCAAAGCAATCATGATTGAAGAAAGCATAAATAAAATCAAAGAGATATAGGGATAGAAAAAACTATGTTATTGAAATCAAGGTTTACAGAAATCCTGATGCCTCCAAAACTCAAAGCAAGAACAAGCAAAATCCAAAACCTAAAACAAGAACAAGCTAAATCCAAATCAAAAGCAAGAAGAAAAAGTGATAGAACCAGAGTTGTCAAAAGATAAGATGCTCTCCAAAAAAACACACATCTAAACCTAAAAATCAAACAAAAACGTCTTGGGCCTTCAGAAAACGTCTTGGGCCTTCAGAAAACATCTTGGGCCTTTTTTATTCTGTTTTTTCGCAGCCAATATCGACCAGAATCTGGTCGATACACTTGGTCGATATCGACCAGATTTCTGGTCGATACGACAAATCGGTATTCCGCAGCAGATTGACCCGTCGTCAGTAAAACTGGAATAACTTTAGATCTAACCGTTGAAAGCATCTCAAACCACCTCCAAATGAAAGCTAACATCCGTGGCTATCTTGTGGTAAAATTTCATAAAGATCTAACGGTGGGAACGTCTTGTACGAGTGTATTTCTGAAGTTTTTCATCTGTCTTCGATATCGACCAAACTCCATCGATACCATAGGTCGGTATGAGTTTCCTCCCAATATAGACCAGTTGTTGGTCGATACCATAGGTCGATATGACCTTATTTCCCTCTTCTTTGCCTTTTCTTCGCGTCTCGACCACAGCTAATCGGTACAAGTCACCGATATGGTCGTTTTTGCCACTTTAAGCTCTTTTTCCTCGCCTTTTTGGCACTTTGGCACTCTTGGACCTGAAAACACATGAACAAACACAAATGCAACCTATATGACACTAAATGCAATCTAAATGTGTTAGTTCTAATGCATAAATCAATGTAAAAACATGCAAAATATACAACATATCACTTGTGTATCCATTTATTCTCTTCCAAGCTTCATAGAGACTCTCATTACCCCATTGCTTGAAAGTGGAAATGTCATTACGGATCTTGACCGTTTTATGTGTTGGGAAAAATTTAAAGAGAAACTCTTCCCATGTGGTTATAGAAGAGGTGACAACGCTCTTCTCCCATTGAGAGGCCTTGTCTCCAAGAGAAAATGGAAACAAGGTAAGCTTGATGACATCTTCGGGAACTCCAATCATCTTGATGGTTCCACACAACCGGTCAAAGTTCTCAAGATGCTCTATTGGATGCCTTGATTTCCCAATCATTAACCGTACATGGTGGAGGTCTTATACCCATTCTTGTTCCATTGAAGATGGGTTCATCAAAGTCTCCAATCCGTCTTTCTTCTCTTTGAACTTGGTTCTCCATGTTCGTTCTTTGTGTTCTTCGGTTCTAAGTACCTTCAAAACAAAAGAGAGTCAAACCCAAGTTAGTAACAAAACAATATAAAAAAGGCTTAAGCTTAAATAGAATCCAAATCCTATTGATTGTTGCTAATCTCCCCGGCAACGGCGCCAATTTGATATCTCGTGTTTTACCACATCAAATAACCTTTGAGTGCACACTACCACAATGGGATGGTATGTCGTTGTGTACTTAAGGTTCAAATCCACAAGGAGATAAGAACAAAGCAATAGGAATCCAAGATACTATTTAAGATAAGCTAATCAAGGTTTTTAAGTGTTCAAAGTATCAAGGTAAAAAAGAGAATAACAAAACTAGAAACTAATAAGCAAATAAGACTAGCAATTTATAGAAAGTCAACTTAAAAGTCAACACTTGCTAAAGACTAACAAGTTTGAGACTAAAATGATAAAGCATGGATCTTGGGGTTTAGGTCAATGATTAGGAATGACAAGACTCTAATTGATGATGCTAAGAACCTAAAGGAATCACCTTTCTAAGACAAGGAACACTAAGAAAGTCTAGATCACTTCCTTGACTCTAATTCATTCACTAATCATAAAAACCAAAAGTCTTCCGACCGAGCCTAGATGACTAGAGATCATTAAGTATGAATCCTAAAAGTCTACAAATCACCTTAGACATCAACTTCCATTGGCTAAGTATGAAAAGCATGCATAAGATTCTACTAGACATTTCATCGAACACCTTCCGGGCATGAAAGTCTTAAACATCTAAGAATAGATTAGCAAGTTCTATCCTAGCATTAAACACATCTTATGCAATATAAACTATAATGAAACCATCCTACCATTCATTAATCATCATCTAATCAACCTAATCTACCAAACCCCATGATCCACAAAAGAGACTACTCACACATATATAGATGAAGAACAAGACATAGATAAACATAAAAAAACATGATTAAAGAAGATAAGAAAAGATAAAGAAACTTCAACAAAACATAAGTAAAGATTCAACAAAGATGTTCTTCATCTAAAAGAGGCAAAGAGAAAGAGGCTAAATCCCAACTTAGGTTTACAAAAGCTTATAAAACTATTTATAAGAGTCTCCAAGCGAACCGGGTCAACCCTAGACAAACCGGGTCAAACCCGGATTTTTAAGTGACGACGTCTATCTCGGCGGTTTGCTCCGGCGGTTTAGTTACCGCCGAGATGGACGTCCGCGAGCTCGCAACCTTCTCGTCCTCCGCGTCTTCTCCGGCGGTTTGTTTGGGCGGTTTGGACCGCCCAAACAAGTATCTTCATGATTTCTTGCTCCTTTGTAGCTCCATTTGCATTCTCATTGATCCTTTCTTTGATCCAATAAGTCCATATCTTCTCAAGAACATCCAAGCTCCAAAAGTCTCTTAAAATACAAAGAAATGCTATGCAAATGCATGATTCTATCCTAAGACTCTAAATGTGATTATGTATGAAAATAAACTAATAATGACTATAAACTATGTGAAATATGCAACTAAGATCTAATATGATATGCAAATGATGGCTTAAGAACACCTAAATTACACACTTATCAATTTTCAATATATTTTAATGCGTAAATTGTAGATTCCAACCAAAAATCTATTAGTTTGTTTTCTAAGAAATAGTATATTTATACAAAAAACAAAACAATAATTAATTGATTTTAATATTATGTGATAAATGTAAAAAGTCTATGAAATAAAAATGGAAGGAGGTAATTTTGAGTTTTTTGAGGTTTTTTTTTGTTTTAAAAAAATAATCGTCAACAATTTAAATGAGTTTAGATTTTTAACCGGCAATATTGTGCACTCTTTTTGAAAAAATTGTATGCTTAAATAACATGTTAAACTTATGGAGTTAAGAAAAACTTTTATTTTGTGACACAATAAATATTAAGGAGAATTACAAAACTACACCTTTTAAGTTGCATTTTATAAAACTACACATTTTTAAAATCACTTCACAAAACTACATATAATTACTAAAAATTAAATCGAAATTAACTTTACCCACAAAACCTTACACCTTCAATATTATACCCTAAACACTAATTAGCGAACACAAATAAAAATATTTTAATTTTGGTAATTTTTTAGAACATAATTGAACCATTTAAAATTTTTAAAAAGTGTAAAAAGAGAAAAAAAATTAAATTACATGTAATTTTGTGAAAGAAGTATTGAAATAGTGTAGTTTTGTGAATTTCGTAAAAATAATTATGGAGTTAGAAAGAAACTTGTTCTTTCGTTATACTCCGTTAAGAAAGAAGCTTGTTAATACAAGTGAAGTTTTTTTTTTGTTTAAGGTTTGAATACAAGTGAAGTTTTTTGTGATAAAGGGTTTTTTCTGATAAAGGATTTTTTTTGATAAAGGGTTTTTTTTATAAAGGGTTTTTTTTATAAAGGGTTTTTAATACAAGTGAAGTTAAGACGTCAACGTAGTTATTTATTTATTTATAGATTTTAGGGCAACAGATCGACCACAAATCAAATGTCAATGCTAGTAAAAGATCATGTGGTTAAGAATGATAATTCATTTTTAATAAATTAAAATAATTTAATGAGAATTCATAAAAATAGTTTCAGTTGCATGACGTGGAAAATGATGTGTATTAAAAAATGTAAAAGTAATCATATATAGACACACAAAAAGCGAATATCTCATGCAATACATATACACATACGATCACATTCATCACTGAACACGTAATAAATTGTAATTTTAATTTAACTCCAACATATTACATAGTTTCTTCTGAGGATATAACACGTGTGTTGACACGTGTTATCAGATTGTTGGACCTCTTGCTTCACATTATATTTTAGATTTATATTATATTTATATTATATGTAAAACGAGTCATATACTACTTTGCTCTTTACCATTTTTATAATAACCGCTATATAAAATATTAACAAAATAAAGTGTTTAAATGAAATCTTTGTCTTTATGTAAGTTTAGAGGAAGACACGTGGCGTCGAAGAAACTAGACACGAAGATGAGAAGTAGCTGATGAGTCTAGACTTCCGATGACTTGGGAAATACAATATTCATAAAAAAAAAGTTATCAAACAAAACTAAGACCATCTCCGATAAATAAACCGATAAAGTTTTTTAACTATTTAATAAATTTTTAACCAAAAAAAATAATTCAATGGGACCCATAAACAATGTAATTTAAAAAAAAAATTAATAATGCACCCGCTACGTATCCAGTGGGATCCATGAACAATGTAAGATTCCTCTAAGATCGGATCATACATAAAGAATTTAAGAATCAGTTTCTTAACTATCTTGTGGACTCCACCGGCTAAGATCTTTATAAGAAACTTCATTGGAGATGCTCTAATAATGCATTTAATTTCAATTATTCCACCATCCAATGTCAACTGACTTTGTGTTCCTCATTTTTTCGAAGTAATCATCAAATGTTCATCAAATACATAATTATAAATTTTATTAAAAAAATACCATATTCTCATATAGTTCTAGTATAGTCTTTTCTCTTTAAATGAAATATTAAAGCCTTAAAAGAAGACATATAGAAATAGAAGAAATGATATTATAGCTTTCAAAGATCGGTACACAACATATTGCAAATATAATACACTTACATATTAGTAGACATACGTTGTTGACATAAAATACGTATTCCCCTGTTTCCTAAAATATGACAACAAATTCTAAATAAAAAAAACTAATTAAAGATACGAAAGATTTTGCGGTTTGGCCCTTGCGAAATCTCGGACTATATAATATATATAGAGTTCTCACTGTCTTCTATCAACAAAGAAGAGCCACACAATTATACTTTTTTTATTATTATAAGCTAGGGTTTTGTATATAAGCTCGTGTACATTTTAAGTCATATATACTCCTTCTGTTTACATATATATATATATATAATGTTTTCAAAGAAAAAATTTGTAAATATAAGATGTTTTCGAGTTTCAATGCAAAATTATAAAGGATTTTAATTGTTTGTTTAGCATTTATAATTATTCTCTATTTGTGATTGGTTGAATTGTGTAATATTAATTATATATTAAAATATGAGTTTTTATCTAAAACATCTTATATTTAAAAACAGAGGGAGTACATTTTTTGTTAAAATAGAGTCATATATACATACAAAACACACTTATTATGATATGATAATATATAGCGTACATAAACTGATGTTAATGTTTTTAGTGAATTAGAAAAATGTGATTGCATTATATGTGGCGCATGGGATGTGTTTTCGACTTTTCGTAGCAGAAAATTAAATGCGAGGTCTCACAAACTCAAAGCATATTCTCTTTCAAACTTATTCTTTATTTTTCTATAACACAAGTTTAAACATAAAGTAATATATAAGAGACATGTTAGAAATTAATAAAATATTTTTAACAATATACTAGAGCCATTACAAAAATATTATACATATCAGAAGTGCCTCAAAATGAGATGTAATTCAGAATGAACCGAGTCATATATCATTTGAAAAAAGTGTGTTGAAAATTTGATATTTTATAAATAAAATGAAACACACCATATAAATATTTTATGGGAGAATCACAAAACTACACCATTTGAATTACATTTCACAAAACTATACCATTTCAAAATTACTTCAGAAAACTACACCTAAACACTCAAAATTAAATCCAAATAAACTCTACCCAAACAATCCTACCCCCTTAATACTATACCCTAAACATTAATTAGCGAACCCAAATGAAAAAAAAAATAATTTTGGTAATTTTATAAAGGTTAAATCAAACTTTTAAAATTTTGAAAGGGTGTAAATATGTGAAAATATTAAATTAGGAGTAGTTTTGTGAAGAAGGGGTTGAAAATGTGTAGATTTGTGAATTCCTCATATTTTAATCACTATATATAAAGGATATTTAATTTTTCGAAACAACATAATAATTTGTGAAAGGATTATAATATTAGTACTAGGATTTAACCCGTGGTACACCACGAGTTTATGTTTTTACAAATAGTTTTATATATATACAATTAATTTAGAAGTTTGTATATTTTTTCTGTTTTTGTAAAATAAATAAAAATATTCAGAATTTCTAAATAATAATAATTTTTTATTGTTTGATATTTTTAACAAAAAATTGTTTTAACTCGTTTTTAAATTCTTAATAATATGAATTAAACCTGTTTTGATTTAAATAAAATTTTAATGGTAGTTTTTATAAAAAAAACTATGTAATAATGTATTTATGTGAATTACATATTTTTATTTTGTTTTTCAAATATTTTTTACATAATTTCTTTAATATTTTTTTATTATTTTTGGAGAGGATTGTAATATTTCCTTATTTGGTTTTTCGTAATTAAATGTTCAAAAATATTTCCTTTTATGTTGAATGGCATGATGTGTAAATAAGTGTGATTTTTTGGACATATTCAAATTAGTACTTCAAAAATAATATATAGATTATAATTATATTTGAAATACATAATTGGAACCAAACCGAAATTAAAGAACCGAAACCGTTACAAAAATAAATAACCCGAACGAATTGAGAAATTTACTACCTGAAAACCCGGAGCCAAAACAAATTTCTAGATTTGAACCCGAAATACCCGAAATTTGTTTATGATAAAGTTTAATCATTATTTTCAAACTTAATGTCATTTATCTAGAATTTTTCCAGAAATCGAACCCGTTAATAAATAATTATTTTTTATTGTTTGATACTTTTAACAAAAAATTGTTTTAACTCGTTTTTAAATTCTTAATAATATGAATTAAACCTGTTTTGATTTAAATAAAATTTTAATGGTAGTTTTTATAAAAAAAACTATGTAATAATGTATTTATGTGAATTACATATTTTTATTTTGTTTTTCAAATATTTTTTACATAATTTCTTTAATATTTTTTTATTATTTTTGGAGAGGATTGTAATATTTCCATATTTGGTTTTTCGTAATTAAATGTTCAAAAATATTTCCTTTTATGTTGAACGGCATGATGTGTAAATAAGTGTGATTTTTTGGACATATTCAAATTAGTACTTCAAAAATAATATATAGATATTATTTTTAAAGTCATGCACTTTTATATAATAATAAAGCAAGTCAAACTTTAAAGATTATGTGGGAGAGTGAAAAATAATGCATACAATAAAGTCTCCATAAATTATTAATGTTAAAAACTTTATTTTTTAATAATTTATAAAAATATTAATTACATAAAATGTAGTGGCCGAATCACTCTTTAAAAAATAAACAATTATCGCTAGTATAAGTCACTTCGCAGGAGTGATTTACCTTTTAAACGTGTTACTTTATAAGTGACTAGGATTACCAAAAATATTAGTATTGATTAAAGATTTGGAACTAAGTGTTTATAAAAAGAACTAAAACACAAACACAAACTTCGTACGTGTTAATGGGCCTTTGGGGGCCTAAAATCTTTTCAATAACGATACAAAAACATGTCCCAACATGTCTCGAGATCATATACAAAACTTTTATTACTATAAACCGATAAACCATTAGGAGACTAATCAAACCTTAATTTTGCATGCATCTTTATATTGACATACACTCTCATGCATATGCATTTCATCATGTGAAACATAAGTTTTTATAGAATAGTAGAAACGAAAAAATTAGAAGAATAATCTTAGATTCTTAGGTGTCTAAAAACATCCATATGCGTGGCTAGAGGTTTCAAACTATAATTATGTGTTTGAAGTTTCGAAAATTTTCAATATGTATGTAATATTATATGAAATTTTCGATCAAACAATTAATTATTTTTTTTTGTTAAATCATGAGGTTCTGGACCGAAGCCCATAATCTTCTAGGCCCGCGACCAGTCTTTGATAATACCAATTAATGACGTAAATCATCGCTCCCAACGCGGTTCGAACTCAGGAGTACAACATCACCAACGTCTGCGCTTAACCGACTGAGCCAACCCGTCGTTGGTAAAAACAATTAATTATTTGCTAGATAGTATAATTTATTTTGTTTTCATTGCGCTACTAGCTTTACATAAATCAACTTTGCTTACTTCATTATTTTTGTTAATTATTCAGTTAACTTTTTGTAATATTTCTAAAAATTTGTGATTATAAAATCACTTTTTCTGTTGCGGCCACTATAGTTTCTTTGATTTATTGTTAACTAGATGAAATCCCGCGTAATACGCGGATAAATTACATAAAACATTTTATAATTATATATTAATATTGTTAGTAAATTTGTTATAAAAATAACACATTTTTTTGTTTTATTACATTGTTTTTGTTATTTACATGAAAAACATTTGTTTTAAATTAATAATTAGATAGTGAATCCACGAAGATAACAAATAAGTTATCATAGAGATTTTTTTTATTTTTTCAAGTAATTTTACGTTTTTATTTTTTCTTATTTCTATTTTTTATTGATTATTTCTTAAAATATTCTTTAATTTTTCTTTTTCTATGTTATTTTCCTTATTTCTGATTTTTTTATTTTTCTATATTTCGGATTAATTTATTTTATTTCTAATTATTTGATAATTAATTATAATTTTTTTATTTTTGATTATTTTCCTTATTTCTGTTTTTTCTCAATATTGTTAAGTTTCCATTTTAAAAAATGTTTACGTATCAATTTTAATACACATGTCACGATCTACTACGCGGACAAATTACATAAAAACATTTTATAATTATATATTAATAATTTTATTAAATTTGTATACTTATAGTTAGATTTAAACGGAAACTAATATTATATCCGTTATTTTATTAACAAATAATATATAAGACACACAACAACATATCATGTAATAGTAAATAATTGATTTTTACTTTATTAACAATTAAGAAATAAAATAATAAATTTTTTGTTTTATTACATTGCTTTTGTTATTACATGAAATTTTTTTATTTTAAATTAATAATTAGATAATGGATCCATGAAGATAACAAATAAGTTAGGGAGAATCACAAAACTACACCTTTTGAATTACATTTTACAAAACTACACCATTTCAAAATTACTTCACAAAACTACACCTAAATACTCAAAATTAAATTCAAATAAACCTACCCACACAATCTTACCCCCTTAATACTATACCCTAAACACTAATTAGCGAACCAAAATGAAAATATTTTAATTTTGGTAATTTTTTAAAAGGTAAATCAAGCTTTTAAAATTTTGAAAGGGTGTAGTTTTGTGAAAATATTGAATTAGGTGTAGTTTTGTGAAATGAGGGTTGAAAGGGTGTAGTTTTGTGAATTTCTCAATAAGTTATCATAGAGATTTTCTTTATTTTTCAAGTAATTTTACGTTTTTATTTTTTCTTATTTCTAATTATTTTGTTTTTATTGATTATTTTATAAAATATTGTTAAATTTTTCTTTTTCTATGTTATTTTCTTTATTTGTGATTATTTTATTTTTAATTATTTGATAATTAATGTTAAGTTTTTTATTTTTGATTATTTTCCTTATTTCTGTTTTTTCTCAATATTGTTAAGTTTCCATTTTATAAAATGTATAGTTATCAAATTTAATACACATGTCACGATCTCAACTAACCATTACAAATATTACGATCTGATAACTAACCATTACACGTATTTCGTTCTTCGTCCACAATATAACCAATTGCATCTGCATAAAATTTTAACATATATAATAAGATATAAATTATTTATATATATGTACATTATTTATCTTACCATATAAGTCATCGGTCATATCCAACCTTTTGATCAAGTTTTAATATGTTAAAAATCTAAATTTCTGTAATGGAATTTTGTAGATTTCTTGACCAACACTTGTAATTTTTGTTGTAAACCTGATAAAAGATTAATGGTCTGAGACTTTGTATTTCTTTGTATTAGCATATTGTACGTTGAAATCACATATTTCAATGATGTTTCCTTCCATTAGTTGATCTCCACACTTTTGAATCATTGAGTAATGCACGAATCCTTGAATTGTATTTTCCTTTAAAAAATAATGATTATTGTTATATTACATAAACAATAGATATTGTATTGAAAGTACTTTTCTAATATATACATTTTCACCAATGAGTAGTATTTCGACTCCCATAAGAACATTATTTGCTTTAGGATTTCTAGCTTCTCACTTTCGAATAACCTGAACTATCGTACGACGGTAAGGACGGTTTCGATCTAATTGATTTAGTGTGAAGTAAGATTTTAGGTTTTTGGAAACTATGAAAATCATCTTTTTCTCTGTTTGAATTAAAAAAAAGAAGAAATTTAATAATAGTAAATAGAACAAAGAGGAGAGCACAATGAAATTTAGTGATTTTAGATATGTATATATAGATGTAGTGAAGACTTTTCGTTTGATTATTTTTTTCCTTTTTTTGGTTTTTCCTTCCTTTTTTCTTATTTTTGTTTTGCCTTTTTTTCTTAAACGTTACTTTTTTCTTCTTTTAAAATTATTAACATTTTTTATAAAAATTATTAACATTATTAACATTATATTTATATTAAAAATTGAACTTAACACGTGTTTTGCACAACTTATTCCTTCCCAATTATTAACATTATTATATTTATTCTACATTATTAACATTATATCTTAACATCTGTTTCTATTTATATTTCTTCCCAATTATTAACATTTATTATATCTATTATACATTATTAACATTATTAATTAACACGTGTTTCTATTTATATTTCTTCCCAATTATTAACATTATATCTATTCTATATTGACACGTGTCACGATCTGCTGAGTTATATTGTGACACGTGTCACGATCTGATGAGTTATAATTTTACGCGCTCTCTTTTATATAATAAGATTATCCGCAAAACATAATAAAGTAGATGCTGGCAGCTTTTTTCAAGATCCGTGAGCGAGTGCAAAGACAATTTATAATAATATTTTTTTTATTCTTGCATAATACTCCGTAATTACTAATTAGGCATGTCAATCGGGATAACACGCCCCGAACTCGTAAGACCCGGATTTATTTTAGTATGATCCGATCCAGTCTAAATATTTTTCGGGCTTATATTTTAAAATCCGACCCAATCCATAAATGGTTATAGAACTTTTCGGGCATTTATATGCATTACAAAAAATTTCTTAACAATATTTGTATATTTCAATTATAAGTTAAATAATAATGTTAAATTATTTTACGCATTAACGCTTTGAAAATTATGAAAACATGACGAATATAATTAATGGAATAAAATTATTATTAAACTATGAATTGTACAATTTAATATATCATATTTTCACAAATATATTTGACTTAAAAATTTTCATTAGAATTAATCACCATATACATAAATTAAGTATTACAATTCATTATTCAATTATACTTTTATGATAATAAAATGTGATTAATACTAATAATTTAAAAATATATAAATTATTTGCTATCAATTTTTTTAATGTATGTATTTATAGAAAAATAGATAGAATATTAGGATTTACAAATCATAAAAAGTATACAGTATAATTTCTATAAATTAATAATCTATAAATTAATAACCACTATAAAATAATAAAATATGTTGGTCACAAGTAGGGCCAATGTAAAAAAATGATCAATTTGATAAATTAATAAGATAATAATTTTTAGAAACTCCTATGTAAGAATATGGTTCCAATAATATCATAAATTAATATTTGTAGTTTTATGCATATAATATATAGCTATGAGAACTTAGTAAAATATGATTACTATAATTGTTTGTTTTCTTACAATTACATACACGTTAAATTTTACAAATACATAAAAGACACAAATTTTCATAAAGTTTTAATTATAAATAGTATCTCAAAACTTTGTTTTGCATAAAACATCTATAAGTGTTAAATGAACTTTATACAATTTTTTGGACTTATGAAATTCCAAACAATATTTTCGTAGGATTTAAATTCTGCTTCAAAAACTTTTAAAATGAACTCACAAAACTCGTACGATACACACTTTTACAGCATCTCAATTTTAATAAATTGTTATGTTTTTGTAAAATCATCTCTATAAATTAATAAATATTAATTTAAATTATAAATTAGTAATTATTAGTTTTTAGTGTAAATTAATATCACTATAAATTAATAAATTTTTGTAGTCCTAACATTATTAATTAATAGAAGTTTTACTGTATATGATTACTATATTACAGTGCAACCTCTATGAATTAATAATGTCGGGACTACACCAGCTCGATAAAAAATTATTAATTTATGGTGATTATTAATTTATCGAGAGATAAACTACACTAAAATGCGATTTTGGGACCGAAGAAAATTATTATTTTAGAGAGCTATTAATGAATCGAGTATTAATTTATAGAGGTTATACTGTATTTATTTTTGGGTTTTTTGGATTAGCCCGGAAAACTCTTTACCCGAACGGACTATACTCGAAAAGTCCGATTTTTTCGGGTTTAAATATGAAAGTTCGAACCCGTTATTTTACAGAGTCGGACCGACCCGTGGGTTTTTACCATAATTAACATGCCTAATAATAATACTTTTTGTCGTAATACTAAAATAACTTGGTGCGGACAATGCGCTATACGCGAGGCAAAATTTTATTATCCTTAATAAGACTTATATATATATATATGTTTTAAATTAATCTTAGAAAATAAATAAATATTGTATAACAAATACAATTTATTTTTGATATAAATATATACTTATTTAACTATAAATATAAATCTATGTTTACTACAAATTATCCAAATCTATGATTAGTTTCGATATGTAATTTATCTGAAATATATTTAGCTTGTTTTTCAATATTTAATTATTTTCGAAATTTTCCAAAATCTAAAATAATTTATTATTAAACTAATATATTCTTCGTTTTATAAGATATATCTTATTACTTAAAATAATTAATTAAAACATTTTTTATTATAATTTTACATTCAAATAGATATTATTGTCTTTTCGTTTGAAAAATAGTTAGTTTTCAAAACTTAAAAATTTAAGCTTAGTTTTCAAATTTGTAAAAATTTGAAGAATATTAAACCAAATCTTCCTATAACACTAATAATTAAAATATAAAATAATAAGATGAATTCACAAAACTACACCATTTTCTTCCATTCCTTTACAAAACTCTATCTAATTCAATTTTTTCACATATTTACACATTTTCAAAATTTTAAAAGTTTGATTTACCCTTTAACAAATTACCAAAATTAAAATCTTTTCATTTGGGTTCGCTAATTAGTGTTTAGGGTATACTATTAAGGAGATAGGATTGTGTGGATAAGATTTATTTGAATTTAATTTTGAGTGTTCATGTGTAATTTTGTGAATTAATTTTGAAATGATATAGTTTTGTGAAATGTAATTGAAATGTTGTAGTTTTGTAATTATCCTAAATAATAATGAAAAACACTATAAAGTGAGTGAAGTCAACTCAATGGGTTCCCTAGCACCGCACGTTTGTCTCTCTGTCCACTCATTGATTATCTCCACCTTTTTCTCTGCTATCTTGCGCCTAAAATTCACACATTTCTTTGTGCTAATTACTCACAAACCACATCGTGTTAACATGCGCTGTTCTTTCCCATTATCATTACCTTAATATTTATTTCCAAACTAGGATTTCCAAATCATGTAAAAGTTTATTTTTATGGCCAACTTGCAATTGTATATTTTTTGGTTGTCCTTATCTCAATGACATCACACTTTTTCCTTCGTCAAATACATTTATTTTGCAATTACATATTTTTTTATTCTTGGAAAATTATTTTTTTGATCAAAGTCAACTAGTTTTAATTTACAATTCAACAATTTTGAAGCTCAATTTTTTTGTCAACTATTCTAAAATTTCAATCAATATTTTAACTTTACATAAAAATCCAAAATCTATAAATAAACGTTGACAAAAGGGTTGTAAATTAAACGTCTATGAATTATCACAACAATACGAAAAATAGCATTAATTTCCTTTTCATTACATCTACACGTGGCAGGTGGATTTAAGTTAAAATAAGTCGTCGGTGGGCCCGACCCAATAGAAACTGTAAGAATAAAATGCCAAATAGTCAAAAGTCATAAGATCATGTTTATGAAAGGTTCTTATGTAGAGTGCTTGTGTATTTTTTTGTGTATTTGAGTATTAAATTAAATTAAAATATGTATTATTAATAAGAACTCTACAAAAAGGGGAGCTTAAAATGCTTAATTAAGCACTTTTCATTATAAGTGCTTATTAATAATACATGTTTTGATTTAATTTAATACTCAAATACACAAAAAAAAATACAAAAAAAATAGACAAACACTCTACATAAGCACCTTTGATAAACATGGTCTAAAGCTGATATTCAAAACGGCATCGTTTTTGCAAGCGAATCCAATTCCATATTTATGTATAAAATGTAAAAGATATACACACATAGGTGTGTTTTTGTTTGTAAGAAAGAAAACACACAAACACATTTTCTTCGTTGAAGCTTTGTCTGGTTAAAAACTTTTCTCCTGCTTTTAAAAAAAAAATAGTCAAAGATAATAATATAAACTCTTAAAAGGTTTGTTCTTTAGTTTGATTTTGTTTATCTTTCTCACATCTGTTTGTTTTAGGTTTGTGATACGTATAAGTGTTTTTGATCCTGGGGAAATTAAAAAAAAAAAAAACTCTGGTTATGATCATAGACTTTCTTGTTTCTTGGTTTGATTAGTTGGATTTGAAAATCAAATTAAATACGAAAGTTACAAACATTTCTGGATTTTTGAGTTTATTTTAGACGTCTGTCAAAATTCTATGATCTAGTATAAAAAAAATGAAATATGTGGGGGAGGTTATTTATTTATAACTCGCTTGCAAAAACACCTAATAGTTATAAATAGTTTAGACTAAATTTCATTAACTCGTAGTATAATGTTATATAATGCTCCTTTGTTAATTGGTTTTCACTTTTTCAGTAAAAGTAAAATAAAAATGGAGAATCTATCTCCTCCTCCTTGTTATCGTCCTAATGTTGGTGTTTGTCTAATAAACTCTGATAATCAGGTAAATATTTCATCAAAAATCAATGTTAATCTCTTTGATTAAAATTATTGTTATATATTTCACGATGTGGTTATGACCAAGTTAATATAATTAACAGGTATTTGTAGCTTCAAGACTAAATGTACCTGGAGCATGGCAGATGCCACAGGTGTGTTGTCTTTTTATTCATCACTCACTACTTTTTTTGTTGTCTAGAGAAAATGTAGCATATTATTGATACTTTACACCACTTTCTAGAGGAAAAAAATATGAACAAATTTGATTAAAGAATGTTGAGAATATGTTGTTAATAATATTAAACCGTGTGGGATATTACAGGGAGGAATTGAAGAAGGAGAGGATCCAAAATCAGCAGCAATGAGAGAGTTACAAGAAGAAACCGGTGTTGTTTCAGCTGAATTCGTCTCCGAGGTCGCTACGCTTACTCTTTAACTACAAATAGTTAAAAAACCGATAAGGATCATAAGAAGATCTTACCAACTACTATTACGTCCATGTTTTAAAAATGTCTATAGGTGCCAAATTGGTTGACATATGATTTCCCACCCGCGGTAAAAGCTAAGGTCAACCGTTTATGGGGTGGTGAATGGCATGGTCAAGCACAGAAATGGTAAGTCTATTTAGATACATACCGACGAAATCCGCAAAAAGAAGAGAATGAATGGCTTCATTGTATAGGTTTCTAGTGAGGCTGAGAAACGACGAGGACGAGAGAGAGATCAATCTAGCAGACGATTCGGAGTTTTCGGAGTGGAAATGGGCGAAACCGGAGGAAGTTATAGAGCAAGCAGTTGATTACAAAAGACCAACTTATGAACAAGTTATTAAGAGTTTTGGTTCTTACTTGAATGATACAGGAAGAGCTGCTAAATGTAAATCAGCCAAGTGGTAAATTTATAAACCAACAACAACAACAAAAAAACAAACAAATGTTTTTGTGATTTTACATTCCATTTTTGTAAATTGGTTATTGGTATTATAAGGTCCTTGTTTGGATTAAAATGTGAATGAGTTGTGTGTTGTGTTTAACTGTTTTTAACTAAAAGTGTTAAAGAAAATTCAAAGCTTCTCAAGTTTAAACAAAAAGTGAGAGATAGATTAACAAACGAAACGTTCTCAGTTTTAAAACCATATTCAGAAACAACAAACTTTGAAATAAAGAGGTAAATAATAAAATCTCATGGGGTAATATATGAACTTACTGGCATAGCTGCTCGACGGCGGTCACGATCTGAGCCGGTTGAACCACGGTCCACTCCTCCAACGTACCGGCGTAAGGCGTAGGAACGTCCTGAGAAGACAAACACATGACCGGAGCATCCAAATAGTCATTAAAATTCTCGTTAATAGCAGCCGTGAGACTAGCCCCGATCCCACCGGTTCTCATACACTCCTCCACGATAAGAACGCGGTGCGTTTTCTTAATGGAGTTCCCGATCGTGTGTAGATCAAACGGTTTCAGCGACCTGATATCGATGACCTCAGGGTCATACCCTTTGTTCACCAGAGTTTTCGCTGCCTGCATCACGTGGTATCTCATCCGCGAGTAAGTGAGTATCGTGATGTGCTCCCCGGGTCTTACCATCTCGGCTTCTTCAAGGTTACAGATGTATTCTTCGTCCGGGATCTTCTCCTTGAGATTGTAGAGCAGGACATGTTCGAAGAGAATCACGGGGTTCTCGCTTCTTATCGCAGCTTTCATCAAGCCTTTGGCATTGTAAGGAGTCGAGCAAGCAACCATCTGGATCCCGGGGATGGACTGGAAGTAAGATTCTAACCGCTGCGAATGCTCAGCTCCGAGCTGACGACCCACTCCACCGGGCCCACGGATTACGACAGGGATTGTGAACTGACCACCAGATGTGTAGTGAAGCATTCCACAGTTGTTGGAGATTTGGTTGAAGGCAAGGAGGAGGAAACCCATGTTCATGCCTTCGATGACGGGTCTTAGACCTGTCATGGCAGCTCCGATGCCCATACCGGTGAACGCGTTTTCACAAATAGGAGTGTCGAGAACCCTGAGGTCGCCGAATTTATCAGCAAGTCCCTTAGTTACCTTGTAGGAGCCTCCGTAGTGGCCTACGTCTTCACCCATAACACATACATGTGGATCTCTGTCCATCTCTTCTTCTAGACCTTCCTGAAGAGCCTCGAAAAGCAATAGCTCATGTCTGCAAATTCATATGACTGTATTAGTTATACTTTTGTGTTGTGACAGAAAAGGTGTCCACATTACATGGATTGAATATAAGCATTGAAGTTAAGAGCTAGAGCAGGACATGATTTATTTGTGACAAGAGATAAGTCAAAGAATATGCATTGGTGAAATCAGCAACTTATGTGAAAATGGAAACAACATAATATCTACGGCAAACAGTAAGGGAACCACAAAAGAGCACATAATGAATTGTATATTGTAACACATGCCTAATCAATCACAGTATATGCAAGAAGTCAAGAGATACTTCTGCTTCTGCGTTTAAAGTCATATGGTATGCCGTTACAGCAGATCAGAAATGCTAATAGGATTCATGGAAAGTAACTAAAAATGGTTTGATGTAAAAACTTTCAAGCTAATCATCAAGCATGATAACTAACCACAAACAAATACACAACAATGTGAAGATTACTAATAGCAAGCAAATTATACAACACATTCAGCTTTCACAATCGCTATCGATTACAAAAACCACTGTCTCTATAGACCTGAATCTAGAGCTGGACAGGACACACAAAGAAGACAACACCCAAAGGTGAAAATTACCAACTTTATAGATTCCATTAACATGCAATCTATGTTTTCAAGGCAAATGCAAAGCAAACCACATCTATTTGTATAACAATATACGAGAAAACTAATGCCATGATTATGCTCAAGAGTCCAAAAGAGTTAAATAGATGAGTAAAATTCAAAGAAAACAAACCCAGTGGTTACAGATGTGTCCTCCTTCGTCTACAAAAAAAAAACAAATGTGAATCAGTGCAGATTCAAAGGATAAACCCTAAGCACAAAAATCAAGAGACCAAAAAAACGCAAGTTATACCGCAACAGCATTTGCAATCAATTTCTGAGAGTGAAGACGAGCTCTAAGCCCAGAACCAAACCTCTTACTCGCATCAGATCTAGCCACAACGTATCTCTTGCTCCTCTCTAAAACCAAACAACGCGAAAATTTCAAAGATCTCGCGAATCCATAAGCTAAAAGCATCCAAAATCAAAGCAATCTAATATCCATTTATAAACGGAGAGAAACGCAGATTCATAATTCGAAAATCAAATCCGAAAAAAACACGACGAAGCAAAACCAAACCTGGAAGATTCGTGCGAGAAGGAGGAGCGACGAGTTTCATGGAATCGATGTGATTAAACGTTGATAACGCCGTCGCAGGTCCAGCTCCATGGATTATCGCAGGTCCAGCTCCATGGATTATCGCAGGTCCAGCTCCATGGATTATCGCAGACATTTTTCTCACGGAGCGCGGGACAAAGTGTGTGTGTGAAATGGCGATATACAGAGAGAGAGATGGAGAGTGACGAAAACGGAGAAATCGAAGAAATAGAGAAGAAGAAGTGTAAATTGTGAAATCGAACTAATATGATTTCTATTAAACTTATTATTTTGTTTCCACAATTTCGATTAAATCCACATGTTTTACTTTGTTTTCATCGACGCCAATACACATGTGACACGTCTAACTTTAACGAACTATGTTGACACGTGTTTGTATATAATTGGCGGAATCAGTGAACCAACTTGTAGAATAAAACTTGGTTAGCTTAACCACATGGACCAACCCGAAATAGAAAATACAATATTAATTTAATTTAAGACAAAGCTTTGAGTTTTTAATTGGTTTAAGATACGTTGGGCCTAAAATAGATGGGCCCATTAATAAAAGATTTTGATTAAGTGCCTATAATCACAAAACCCGTCACTAAGGAAACATATTTCTGTCTAATTACATTTCTCACGGATTTGAATCGCCAATTATTATTTTCCAATGATGAACGATATATTTCTATACAATAAAAATAGAGAAATTCACAAAACTAAACCCTTTCAACCCTCCTTTCACAAAACTACACATAATTCAATATTTTCATATATTTACACCCTTTCAAAATTTTAAAAGCTTGATTTACCATTTAAAAAATTACCAAAATTAAAATACATTTAGGCTCGCTAATTAGTGTTTAGGGTATAGTATTAAGAGGGTAGGATTGTGTGGGTAGGGTTTATTTGAATTTAATTTTGAGTGTTTAGGTGTAGTTTTGTGAAATATTTTAGAAACAATGTAGTTTTGTGAAATGTAATTCAAATGGTGTAGTTTTGTGATTTAAAATGCAGTCACTATTATTCTTGATGACAAGTTTTTTAATAATTCTTGGAACTACTGAAATATTTTTCCACGGACTATTATTCAACGTTGTGCTTTATGTGTAATAAAAAATGTGTTTTCATCATAGACTAATACCATATTATATAGTTTTGAAGCCCACAATTTTAGAAAAATAGTTGGGAGTGTATTGACTAAAGTGAAGAAGTTTCTTATCTTGGGACTTTTCATGCCAAATTAAACTTCAACACCTAGGTAAGACCGTAAGAATATATTATTTCTAACAAAAATAATTAATAACCTTATTCCGTCACACAAATTTTAAATTAATAACCTTTAAAATTGGATATAATTATATTTAACAAAATATATGAAAGAATATTCCATTTTTAAATTTGCCTAAATAGCGTAACAACGTAGGCACCAACTAATGAATGTATGACCTTGAACAACTCCATAGAAAAAAGAAACTATTATTACATTTCTTTAAAAAAATTGATTTTTGCACCCGTCAAAGTGGAAAAGTTTGTGGATTTGGGACTAGTTTAATGAGTTGGATACTCTACACTTGTTATGTTTTGGATTTAATAAGGAGTCGTCTAATCCAAATGTAAGTGTTTCTATTCAAGTGGATGGTAGAAGTTTGATAGGTTAAGAGCATCATTATTGGTGATGCATACTATAGGTGTTTAGTTAAATTTTTATTTATTTATTTTTATTTAATTTTTGGTGTAAGAAACTATAGTTTTTTTTTACGATGATTACCGGTGTTGCTTAGTTAGAGGTTTTTAAAAATAAAAATTTAATATTAAAAAATTAAAAATTAGAAACATATTTGTAAACTTATTCATTATTAGAAAATGACAAAAATATAGGTTAGTATAGGTTTTTTTAGAGGAATTCACAAAACTACACATTTTCAACCATTCTTTCACAAAACTACATCTAATTCAATATTTTCACATATTTACACCTTTTCAAAAATTTTAAACCTTGATTTACCCTTTAAGAAATTACCAAAATTAAAATATTTTTATTTGGGTTCGCTAATTAGTGTTTAGGGTATAGTATTAAGGGGGTAGGATTGTGTGGGTAGGGTTTATTTGAATTTAATTTTTAGTGTTTAGGTGTAGTTTTGTGAAGTATTTTGGAAATTGTGTAGTTTTGTGAAATGTAATTCAAATGGTGTAGTTTTGTGATTCTCCCTTTTTTTAAAGCTCGACCAAATAAAAAGAATATGAGAAAAAAATAATTAAATCCATATATTTCCCGACACGTGTCTGATGTTAAGGGAGATGAAAGTTGCTTAGATAAGCATCAAATCTTAGTTTAAACAATTTAATGGTATTTATTTTTAATCTTAAGTACTCTTTAATTTTATCTAAGAAGCACCGATAATAATGATCTAAGACGTTTCAATTTGGATCCTCAGTTTTTTTTCCGGTGTTATTCTTTTATACTCTATTACAAATATGTTGGACGTATTAGAAATCCAAGTAGGAAGCGAAAAACTGATAAATTAGAATTCAATATTCCTGCCACGTGCACTTCGTGCTATAAGATCTGCGTTCACATTGTTTTCCCGTGCGACAAATCGAAGTGTGAAACCGGAAAAATGCTTGCAGATCACGTAGCGTTTCTAAATCCGAAGAGAAAGCCGACCATAGACGTGGCGTTGAATCCTCAGTTTATTCGAAATTAAATCACATATATTTGAAAACCCACATAAATTAAATCATATATATTTAAATCACATATATTTGAACACCCACATAAATTAAATCACGTATATATTTGTCATTTATCCATTGATTTTTTCATTCCATGGGAATAGTCGAACTCTTCCATCAATATGGAATTACCATGAATTATCAAAAAATAATAAATGGAGAATTACAAAACCACACCATTTTAATTATTTTTCACAAAACTACACCATTTCAAAATTATTTCACAAAACTACACCTAAACACTCAAAATTAAATCTAAATAAACCTTACCCACACAATTTTACCCACACAATTTTACCCCTTAATACTATACTCTAAATACTAATTAGCGAATTCAAATGAAAAGATTTTAATTTTGGTAATTTTTAAAAAAATAAATCAAATTTTTAAAATTTTGAAAGGGTATAAATATATGAAAATATTGAATTAGGTGTAGTTTTCTTAAGGAAGGATTTAAAGAGCGTGTGAATTTTTCAATAAATAATGAGTCGGCCTAAAATAAAGTCCACATCAAAACTAAATTAAACTAATCATTTAACTAGAAGACAGATATGAGGATTCGATCTAAACAGGTAGTCACGTAGACTGATTCCTATATAAAACAAAATTAATTGGTCATTAACAACTGTTTTTTTTTACATCGGTCATTAACAACTGATTAAAACCAAATTAGTTCCACTCCGATTAATTATTCTAAACCAAGTTAATACAAGGTCAATTTCCGAAAATACCATGAAAATTAGATTTTTGGACAAAAATACCATTATAAGTTTTTTTTCCTTAAATACCATTAAAAGGTTTTTTGGACAAAAATACCATAAACTTTAAATTAAGTTAAAACCTTCAAAATTAACTTGAAACCCTCAAAACTAAACCCTATCCCCTTCAATACTATATCCTAAATATTATATAACGAACTCAAATGAAAAAGAAAAATAAGTTTTAAAATGTAAAATTAGATTTTTGTGTTTATGGTATTTTTGTCCAAAATGTCCAATTTTTTTTTTGATACTATTTTTAGGAATTTCTCTTAATACAATACATATTCAAATTAAAAATAAATCTAAATAAAATTCTTTTGACAGCCTATTTACACGAAGTTGATGAAGAGAGAGCTCTCTCTCACGCACACTCATATCTTCTTTTAGTAATTATGGAACTGCTTTATCTTCTCTTGACGATTCTCTACGCTTCAGTCACATCCTTCTTCCTCTCTCTCCTCCTCCCTTTCCGCTTCCTCCTCCGTCGTCTCCTCCCTTCTTCACGCGTCGCCGCCGCCGCAGATCCAAACGTCTCCTACTACCAAGGCACCGTTTTGCACAGCCGTCTCCGTCCCGTACGTCACTCTTTCCGTTACTCCGTCCGTTACGCTCTCTTCGATCTCGACGATGCTTCTAACGCGCCGCCGGATCATCTCTCCGCCGACGAAGCTCGTGTGGTTTCTCACACCACAGGGCCTATGTAAGCTTTCTTCAATTCGCGTTTAAACTTAAACAATCGTCGCAAAAAATCCGGAGATTGATTGATTCTCTAGTCTCTCTAAGTTGCTAAAAATTGCTAATATTCTTAGATAGATTCAGTTCATAGCTCTTCTCTAAGTTCGATTCTAGCCATTTATAACGCTTTGTAAGATAGTAGTTTGAAAAAAAAATTAGCCTGAGAATCCGTTTATAGCGGTTGGGATCGTCTGCGTTTTCGGCTAATTGTGCGGTTTAACGACTACCAAAGTAGGTAAAGCCAGGTCTCTTCTAAACCACCTAGCTGGAAATTTGGTGGTTTTAGAAGAAAGTTGACCTTGGTTTATAGGCTAATAGTAAAAAAAAAACTTAACCTTTGGAGTCCGTTTATAATGGTTATCCGGGTTAAGTATGCGGGAAGCGGTTGTGCGGTCTAGCGAATACAAAGTAGGTAAAGCTACATCTCTTTTAAACCACCCAACTAAAAACTCGGTATGTTAAGCTTTTGTTTGTTGGCCTGGGTGCTAGAACTTGTATACATGAGTTGGGAGTGGTATAGGACTAGTCGGAGCGTGAAGGATAGCCATGGTTAACATTATCAAACATTGTATTGCGTGACGTTTAGATCGAAATCTCATCATTTGTGAACTACTTTCATGACTATGTGGTGGGCATATATATATTGTTCTCTACCAAAGACTTGGATGCTAATTGTGATATTGTTCATGACTATGTGATGAATAATGTTACATATGTCGTGTGCAGTTTTCTGTTGACAATACCTCCAAGTGTTGGATATGAACAGAACCCATTGAGCTTGTATTATTGCTATGACCTGCAAGGGTCGAGTAAGCGGCTAAGTAAATGCATTGCTCAGGTACATGTTTTAGCTCCCTCTGTTTCTTGATTTGGTCTCTCATACTTTCGCTTGCTTCATTTCATATCCACTCTTTTTATGTTATTTGTCTCTCCATATTGATATGATTTTGAGTATATTTTTTGTAGGTTACAAATACGCCATGGGGGGAACGAGTGACATTTGTTTTCGATCCTGAACGTGACACGGTTGCTAAATCATTACAAGTCAGTCCTTTCATGGTATGTTAACCCGTACATCATCCTTGTCTTTTGATTGATTGATTCAATAAGAGGTTCTTATAATGAAGTTTTAATGACATTGTGTAGGATATGCTTGGGAATTGGACAATAAGAGCAAATGAACCAGGAGACGATTTGTTTGTCTCCATCGAATCACGGCATCCTCATCTAGGTAACTTTTTCTCCGCCACACTAAGGGCGAAAAAAGTAATAGTGTCTGATCCCGCGGTTTTCTTCTGGTTAATGCCACATAAGGTTGCGATATGGATCTATTGGCATGTAAGTGTGACATATACTCTGAACCCTGTAAAGTACATATTACTCAAATCTTGGATAATCTTGAATTTGTATGTTCTCTTTTCTTTCGTTTTATAGGCACTTAAACTATGGTGGAAGAATGTACCTTTTGTTCAACACCCGAGATACTCAAACCCATCGTATAGGGAGGATTCAGCGAAACGCGATCAAGAGCTTCGTTGTGGCGGTTTAGATGGATCGAACTCGGATAAAACCGTGAAATATGATGGGTTTAATGCAAATGGATGTAGCAGTAGTAGTAATAGTGGTTTCGGAGGATGCCGCTTTGCGTGGAGAGATGCTAATTGGCCTTGGTCATGAGTATACATACTCTTAAGGTAACAAACACTTGCTCTCTTTTTAGCAGGTTGCTTTATAGAGATCACAGATCTTCTGTTTTGATTTAGGGAGCTAGAGACTTTGGAATATACGTGGAATTGTATTGATTTGGTATCAATAGTCTGAAAAATCTCAGTCCAAGGTTTTGTAGTTGACTTGTTTAAGCTGCTTTTGGTAATAAAAGTGTAACATTGTTGATGATAGAAATATATATAAACTTCGTCGTTGATTAGTTTGTAATAAAATTCCATCTTCGGAATAGTTTTTGGTTTGTTGATAAGCCTTTCATATAACTTTATATCTTGCAATTTTTAAATATAAAAAGCATCCTGCATTTGTCCATTTAGATGATCCATTTGGATGAAAATGGAAATTGAGATTCGTTTATTGTTCAAATGGATAATTTGAATGTTGAAAAAGATCATTTGAATGATTATTAAAAATTTAGGCTAAATTTTCAAATGATCCAAATTGATAGATTTGAATGGAAATGATTTGACCAATATATCTTTATATAAACAAAAAAAGAGTAATCAAAATTTAATTTCTAAATTCACTAAAATACGTTTTCGTAATTTTTCTCGAAAATGAGAATTCATGGATTTTGTGTTTTTGTAAAAAAAACAAAAATTTGAGGGTTTAGCCGAAAAACGCGATTTCACGGAATTTGGTATTAAAACGCAATTTCACCGTTTTTCCCGTCAAAATCAATTTCACAACTTGTACTGAAAACACGAATTCAAGATTTTTGTCGATAAAACGTGATTTCTTGGATTTTACGGTTTTTGCCAAAAACGTTATTTCACAGATTTTTACTGAAAAACGCGGTTTGACGTTTTTTTGCCGAGAAACGTGGTTTCACGTTTTTTTTACCGAGAAACGCGATTTCTCAGATTTTGCAAAATAAACATGGTTTCAAAGATTTTACCGAAAACGAGGTTCAAGGAATTTGGCAAAAACGCGGTCTCGCGGTTTTTGCTGGAAAATGCGAATTCACGTTTTCCCCGAAAATAGTGGTTTCGCGGTTTCGTTGAACATGTGATTTAACATTTTTTGGTCGAAAAACGAGATTTCACGAATTAAGCGAGAACAAAATTTTGCAATTTCAAAGTTTTTGTCGATAACCGCAGTTTCACGATTTTTCTGAAAACGCTGTTTCGCGTTTTTTATTGAGAAATAAATTTTTGCCATTTTTACCGAAAAAGAAATTTGCGATTTTCTTTGTAAACGAGATTTCAAGATTTTCACCAAAAATGCAATTTCCTATTTTTAACCGAAAATGATATTTCGCGATTTTGACGGAAAATGAGATTTCAAATTTTTACTTAAAAAAAGATTTCGCGATTTTTGTCGAAAAATGAAATTTCAAAATTTTCACGGCTATTGAGAAGAAATGATTATGAATCAAGCGTATTTTAATCTTTTTCTTATTGCAATCACCTTAATGAAGATGGAAATAATTATTTCTTAAGCCAAACAAACAAAAATCAATTCAAATTATTGAAATGAAAATGAAAAAAAAACGAATATCATTTATATGAAACATTGAGATGACCACTTACATAAATCAATTTAAATGTAAATGAAAAATAAACAAAAGGAACGGATCCTAATAATAGCTAATGATTCATTGGCAAAAAGAGCAATAGCTATTTTTGTACTTAGTCTCTTGATTAAGTTTGATTGAAATTCTTGACAAAAAATATACTATTTTATCGAGCAAACAGTTTAACCAACTCAAAAGAAATGAAAGTTTTAGATAAAGTAAAAGAGCTTGAGATAATGTTGGATTCGTTTTGATTGTTTGTTACTTTGAGCAACACAATACTAACCACATGTTAAATTCGGTCCCAAATTTGACTTATTTGTTTTTTTTTTGGGAATATCCTATGAATTAATTATATTTTTAACGTGTTTTTTTGTTATCTTTATTGTTGTCGGTATATGGACACATCAAAACAGAAATTCTTATTTTGTTTTTCTGCTTTTCGTGTACCAAATTATTATTTTTTACTGTTTCGGACATTTGGCCTATAATTTCCTTCGGTGTTTGGAGTCCTCAAATTATTTTGTGAAAAAAAGATATATCTATACTATTAAAAGTAAAGTATTTTTATAAAGAAGTATCTTCTTATTATGCCTCATAATTTCTCAAACTTCTAAAATTTTAACACATCATCAACTCATTTTTAGTTTTGAAATAATACTTTTTTTTTTTTTTTTTTTTTGTTAAACCGGAGGTTAGGCCGAAACCCATAATCCCCCGGCCGCGACCTCACTTTGATAATACCAATTAATGGCGTAAATCATCGCTCCCAACGCGGTTCGAACTCAGGAGCACAACATCACCAACGACTGCGCTTAACCGACTGAGCCAACCCGTCGTTGGTGAAATAATACTTAATTGATTACAATATTTTAATTCTTTATTAATAAGAAAAATTCAATTCATAATTAAACATGGAATTTGTAAAGACATACCCTTTTTAATGGGAAAATTATAAAACTACACCATTTGAATTACATTTCACAAAACTACACCATTTCCAAAATACTTCACAAAACTACACCTAAACACTCAAAATTAAATCTAAATAAACCCTACCCAAACAATCCTACCCCCTTAATACTATACTCTAAACACTAATTAGCGAACCCAAATGAAAATATTTTAATTTTGGTAATTTTTAAAAGGGTAAATCAAGCTTTTAAAATTTTGAAAGGGTGTAAATTTGTGAAAATATTGAATTATGTGTAGTTTTGTGAAGGGAGGATTGAAAGGTGCAGTTTTGTGAATTTCTCCTTTTTAATTTGTTGAATATAGTTTAAATGTGTATAATATACTTATATGGATATAAAACATTCAAATTAACAAGAGAAATTCATAAAACTACACCATTTCAACCATCCCTTCACAAAACTACACCTAATTCAATATTTTCACATATTTACACACTTAAAATTTTAAAAGCTTGATTTACCCTTTTAAAAATTACCAAAATTAAAATCTTTTCATTTGGGTTCGCTAATTAGTGTTTAGGGTATAGTATTAAGGGGGTAGAATTGTGTGGGTAAAGTTTATTTGAAATTAATTTTGAGTGTTTAGGTGTAGTTTTGTGAAGTAATTTTGAAATGGTGTAGTTTTGTGAAATGTAATTCAAATGGTGTAGTTTTGTAATTCTCCCAATTAACAATGTTAAGAAATTATTTCTCTTAGTACTAATACATATAAAAATTTACGATTAACTACAATAATTTACAAATTAATAATATTGACAATAGTGAACATATTTTATGATAACTAGATATTCAAATTCTTTTTTAATGATAAAATATTATATAATCGTAAGAACGGAACTAACGGAACTTTGACATCAAAATTATAGAAAATGTTGTATGGTAGAATATAACTTAAAAGTGATATAAACGAAAAGATGAGAAGTAGGAAAATAAATTTTCACCTTTTAAACAACTATAAAAACATTGAAAGTGTAATAATCAGATGATAATAAACGTCACTTACTGTGTTACTTTAAATTCACTTATAACAACATTTAATATTTATTTATCTCACACTTCACAACATACATACATTCATATTTATATTTCAAAAATCATTCTTTATAAACAATCATTTCAAAAAATACTAAATGGTTTTTAAAATAATACTTTTAAATTTAAATGCTCATTCTTTCAAAAATTAACCGCAATTTTATTATTTACATTCAAAATGTATGTGAGAAAAAAATATGTACATTTATAAGAGATATACAAAAAAATCACTCAAAAGTTATTACAATATTAAATCACCTAGGATAAAAAAATCATCAAAATACAAAATATATATATATAACAAAAAAACTCAAATATATTGTACTAAAATAAATAGTTAAATAAAAAAGTTTTACAAATGGTAAATCACTTTATAATACTTTTTAAATAAATAAATATAATGAAAATGCCGCCCGGGGTTACCCTAGTTTTAATTAATAGTCTAAAAATTGTCAAAAATAATTGTTACAGATTTTGGAATGCTGCTTTTTTGTTAAAATCTGGACCGTTACTTTCGGCTGAGATGTTTACATTAATTTAACTTGGTTATGAGTTTATTTAATTAGTATAATTAAGGAATTACACACGTGCCGAATCTTCTAGCTCGTGCCAAATTAGAGGCTTAGCTCCACCACACGAATTCTACACACGTACATTACACGTTTGTTAATCACGATTCACAAGTATCGTTTAGTTAAATAATTAAATCAACTTAATTTAAACACTTTTAAACAAGAAAATGTTGAGCCAAACACCGCCAAGATTATAATATTATTATTAGCGGCTGCAGGTGATTACATAATTTACCTAATAAATAAGCCGCCTAAAATAAAATCAGAAACTATGTGCATTATAGTTTGTGAATTTATACTAATAAAATCTGTAGTGTAAACCATTTATCAATTTTATATAAGAAGGAAAATGGTAGGCGTCACTTTATAATATACGAGTGGACTAATAAATTATTAAATACTAATTAGTAATTAAAGAAGTATTAAACAATAATTAAGTCAATGAAATATTACAAAACAAAACTAGGTAAGTACCTGCGCCTTGCGCGGAACATGATATTCATAAATAATATTAAGTTATATTATATATGGAAAATCATGAATTGATCAATTTAGGGCTGCACATTTAATCCGAGATCCGAAATCTGAAACCGAATTGACCTGAAAAATCCGGTTTGGTCCGGTTTCGGTTCTCATATTATCCTATCAGGTTTTAATATTTTCTAACTCGGGTTTCCGTTCTAATCCGAACCGACCTGAGGCCCGAATTGTACTCGAATAAACCTGAAGATATACATATGTATATAGTTTTTATAAGGTAATTTGGATTTTAGTAGGCTATTTCAATTTTTTGTGGATTATATGAATAAACTGAACCAAAACCCGAACCGAACCCGAATTACCCGAAATAAGACCGGAAGTTTTTACCAAAAATATGTAAAACCTGAAAATTCGAAATAAAAAATCAAAAAACCCGAACCGAATAATATTTGGTTCCATGTAAACTCGACCTGAACCCAAATAGATTCAAACCAAATAGAAATGTATTTGTAAATAACTCGAACGAATTCTATATCCTTTAACCCGAAAAACCCGAACTCGAATGAGTCTGACATGAAAACCAAATGCCCAGGCTCAAATCTACTAATCAAAGTTCCCAATACCCGTTGGCAATTTATGAGGCATGCATCTATGAAAGACCATTATCGAAAGCTGAAATAACTAATCAAATTTTGCAAGCTTATTCAAAGAAAAATTCATGCATTATGCATACCCGGTAAATGAAGACGCAATCCATTTACCGAAATTCGCAAACCCATTAGACGAATACCCGTTTTAATGATTTTGTATGTGATAAAGTCTTATTTATATTAGAAGATATCTTCTTTTGTTTCTTATTTTTCAATGTGGGAGAAATTTAATTCTTAAAAATTTTATATGTGAGTCTGAATTCGTTGGGTCTGAAATATAATTTATAGAATTCGCCGAACAAAAATTATTCAAAAATATAAGGATTAAAATACAAAAAAAATAATAAATATCCTAAAAGCTCTAACGTCGCGATACGTAGACGTTTTGTATTCTCTTTTTAATAGTATAAATATACGTAAACGTATTAAACCGAAAAACGAAATGGAATCAAACAAAAATAATCCAAAACCTTACAAGTTGTACACATAATAACTAGAAAAAGCATTTAGCACGTGACATAAATAATAAATTAAAAAGAAGAAAGTGATATAGTATAATTATATATAGATGTCTGTCACAAGATAACAGCCGTAATTAAAAAAAACACGTGTTTTTTCTTTACACCGTCGCTTCCGTGTCCTCTTTCTCTCCTCACAAAACAAATACATATCTATTATATATTATAAGATTTATCATATACATATTATATTTCACATTCTAAACAAAACCATAATCATAAATTCATAATCATAATCGTAATTATCATTATTGTTCATACAACATATGAAGATGCATAAAGCTTGCGACTTAGAACTTCGTCTTTCTCCAACTTCTAATTCTTATGATTCCCAAAATTTACAACAACAAGAAAATCAAGAATCTCAGAAAATAACAATATTCTACAATGGACAAATGTGTTTTTCTTCAGATGTTACACATCTTCAGGTATATACACATAATAACATTCTTATATATAAATAATTAATATATAGTATTATTATAGTAATTATAAGTTATTAATCTAAAAGGTTTTTATATATATATATAGGCTAAATCGATAATATCAATTGCGAGCAAAGAAAAGTCATCTTTAAACGGGTCGGATCCTCCAAACATGTTATGGACCCAATCTGTTCATCAACTTCAAAATCCAAAAGTTTCAATGAAAAGATCTCTTCGAAGTTTTCTTCAGAAACGAAAAATTCGAATTCAAGCTACTTCACCTTACCCTCTGCATTTACAAAGATAGTGTTTTATTTCATTTTTTTAGCAGTGTATTTTTTTAATATAATCCAAAATGGAATTTTATTGTTTGTTTGTTTCTTCTGTGTTTTTGTTTAATGATTAAAAATACAAGTACTCTCTATGCAGTCCCATATATACAGATATATATATATATATATTAATATGATTTTTTATTAATTAAACTTGACTAATATATGAACAATCCATATTGTTTTACATATGATCGTCTATTGAGTAATTCACGGAACTACGCTTTTTCATCATTTCCTTTATAAAACTTTACCTAATTCAATTTTTTCACATATTTACATCTTTTCAAAATTTTAAAAGCTTGATTTATCCTTTAAAAAATTACCAAAATTAAAATATTTTCATTTGGGTTCGTTAATTAGTGTTTATGGTATAATATTAAGGGGATAGGATCGTGTGAATAAAGTTTATTTGGATTTAATTTTGAGTGTTTAGATGTAATTTTGTGAAGTAATTTTGAAATGGTGTAGTTTTGTGAAATGTAATTCAAATTGTGTAGTTTTATAATTCTCCCATGTCTATTCTATAAACAAAGTTGTATCATAAGAATACTAAATCACTAGAAACAATATATTTGTTGGTAAAAACTATATATAACTATAAGAAATTCCTCAAAATATCATGAAAAAAATATTTTTTGGACAAAAAAACGTTTTTGGACTAAAATACCATAAATACAAAAATCTAATTTTAACATCTTAAAACTTAATTTTTTTCATTTGGGTCCGTTATATACTGTTTATGATATAATATTGAAGAGGGTATGATTTAGTTATAAGGATTTCGGGTTAATTTTGAAAAATTTAAGTTAATTTTAAGTTTATGCTATTTTTGTCTAAAAACTTTTTAATGGTATTTAAGAAAAAAAAAATTTTGATGCTATTTTTGTCCAAAAAACGTTTTTTGATTGTATTTTTGAAAATTGCCCTGTAACTATTGTCAAACAATATATTTGTACGTAATTAATAACTAGAACTATTGTAAAAAAAAAAAGAAAAAAAACACTATTGTCAAACTCCTTGACATTATATTACATATTTTCAGATAAAAGATCACCATAATTTTTTGTCTAAGAAATGATAGTTTCTTAGTAATTTTTCAGGCAATTATTGGTGTTATTTAGTTTGGGGTTTTCTAAAATAAAATTTAATATTAAAAAATTAAATATTAGAAACAAAAACATATTTATTATTACAAAATCAAAATATATAAGAAAAATAAACATTTAAAATAGGAAATTGATAATTTGAAATGGAAACAAAGACATAAAAAATGAAACGAAAAATGCAAAAAAAAAACAAACGAAAATGCCAAAAAATTTAACCTATCCCAACGCGACATGTGTTCCTTCTTAACTTAAACAAAGTTCTTCCAATAAGAATCGATTCTTAATTTAAACTCATTAGTTTTGATTTTTTTAGAGGATTTCACGAAACTACACCATTTTATCTCTTTTTTTACAAAACTCTACATAATACAATTTTTTTTTCATATTTACATCTTTTTAAAATTTTAAATGGTTCAACCCTTTCAAAATTTACCCAAATTAAAAATTTTCATTTGGATTCGATAATTAGTGTTTAGGGTTTAGTGAAAATGGGGATAGTGTGAGCAAATCCAATAAATGGATTTGTATAAATTATTGAAATAGAAATCTAAGAATAAAACTAAATAGCTTATTAAAGCTTTATTTAGACAAAGAAACTAAAGAGAAAGATGTTTGTGTTTGTCACCAAGAACACATAAAATTTGGATTGATTTTATAATATAGAAAGGGAGGAGAGTTGCTATGAACAACTCTCAAAGTTAATCTTCTCAAAACTCACTACAAGCATATATATAGTTAGCTACTTGAAACCCTAAACATTTGGGCCTTAATGGGCTTGGGTCATGTGTTATCTAATAGATAGAATTGTGTGAGTGGGTGAAATGTAAATGGTATAGTTTAATTTTTATTGTTTAGGTGTCGTTTTGTGAAGAAATGTTTAAATGGTATAAATTTGTGAAATGTAATTCAAAAGGTGTAGTTTTGTAATTCTCCTTTTTTTATTGCTAACCAAATGATGATAGTCTAAAGAAGTAGGCACAATTTGGTTAATTATATGCTCCCCAATCTTTCCTTGTTACCGGAGTGGTTATGCTGCTTCATAATTACAAAAAAAACTATATAATATAAGCCAAAACACTATATGTTGAAGTACTTATTAAAATATCATATTCAAATACTGGTTTATAATTAACCACAAATTTAACTCTCTAAAACGTTTAAAAAACTTATGCTTATCTCTTGCCTCCAAATAATATCTTAAAGAAATACTCAAAAAAAATATACTTGCAAAATATTTCAAAGGCGTGACACCTATACAAATTAAAACATCAACATCTTCTTCCATATCATGCAATTCGTATACTATATATTGTACCAAAATAAATTTATTTTCCTCTTGAACTCGCTCGATCATTCATGTTTATCCTCTTTCAATATTTATTACAATTGTGATATGTCAAATATGAGGATCATAAACTAGTTACTTGTTAGTGGAAAGTGGAACATATAACACAAACTATAAATGTTATTGGTCTTATGTTTCTTCTTTCTCCTTCGAGAAATCATCTTTGTTGACAATGATAGATTGTTCCTTAACCTTTTTATAAAGTATTTAACCTTTTAGTGATATTTTGTAAACAATTTGTACTTCCTTTTACTTCAAATTTTGTTGTTTAACTTTTCTTCACATATGTTAATTTTTTTTGCTTTTTGAAAATTGATATGGTAGTAATTTGTCTATATATAAAAAGTATAATTATACTAGATAAAGACCCGCGTATACGCGAGATTGTAATAATACAATATTTATAAACCTATAAAAATCAAAATAGAAAATTAGAAAAAGTTTTGAAATAATATTTTAAACTATATTAAGAATGGATATATTTCTACTATACAAATATCAAACTTATCCATATTTTGACATATAATTACATATGTATGATACACAATAGTATATATATTATAAATAAATATTTGTATGATATATACTTATAAATGTAAAAATTTGTGAATGCATCTTATAAATCTTTGGGCATGTTTACTAATTTTTTAAAAAAAATTGTGGTTTTGGAATTAAAAATTTCTAGCGGTATTTGACCAAATTTGTCTCCTACCGCTTTTAAGCAATTATTCATCTTTCTTTTCATTTTATATGAAACTTATGATTGAACAATTTATAATTGTAAGTGCAACTTTGTTGTTATGGTTGTGAAACTTGTAAGCAATCTAGATTGTTTATATATAGTAATTATGTAATTTTAATTTCCTTTTATGATTAAAATTATTTAAAAATTTTGATCATGTTAAATTTGATATAATATTTTATTTTTGATGATAAATATTGAATAGTAGAACTAAAATAACATTTCATAAAATTGAATTTTTGATAACATTAGACGTCATATTAAACTATATTATATAATTTTCTTTTGTATTTAGTATCATAATTGTATTATAACTTTAAAATTATTATTGTTGTTTTAAATAAATTAAATAGGAATTCACAAAACTACACTCTTTTTACCCTTCATTCACAAAAATACACCTAGTTCAATATTTTATATATTTATACCCTTTTAAAATTTTAAATGTTGATTTACCCTTAAACAAATTACCAAAATTAAAATTTTTCATTTTGTTTGCTAATTAGTGTTTAGTTATAATATTAAAGGGGTAAGATTGTGTGGATATGTTTTATTTGAATTTCATTTGAGTGTTTAGGTGTAGTTTTGAAAATTGGCTTTGAAATGACGTAGTTGTGTAAAACGCTCAAAAGGTGTAGTTTCGTGATTGTTCCTTAAATAATATAATTAATTTTATGTTAATGTTTTTTTTTTTAAATACAATTTTATGTTATAATTTTTTGTATTTATTTTATTGTATTTGTTTAAATATTAAAATTTACAAATGTCACGATGATGCGAGTTACTAACGTTTGAAACCAAACTTTATATTTTAATATATTATTGCATAAAACATACACGAATCCTTTGATATATTAACAACATACTTTACATACCCAAATTTCAAAAATAAAATAAACTACTACCTTTTTATGGAGATTCACATACAAATAAAAAACAATGATGGCTAGTCGTCACATTGATATGTATTAAGATTAACTATAAAAAGAAGAAAAAACAGACAAATCTTTGAGATATTTATATGGGCGATGTATCTCATTGTTACCACGTCAATCATAAAAATTATAACATAATTGGAAATGTGCAAGTATAGTAATAATTATATAATGACTAAAGGTGATCCTGACAAGGACTTTTACACTGAAATTTACATGGTTATTAAAATATAACTACCAACTTAATTGCTGATGTTTAGCTATACAACGTGGCAAGTGTTATAGATTGCGTACGTTATCTTAAACTTGTAATTTACAAATATTACACGTTAATTTTCTTGAATTTCTGTTTCTTAATTATAACTATTGGAATATTTGTATAATGAGAATAGCAAAATAGATATTGTTTACACAAACTAGATAAGAGCCATAAAATTTGTTTATTACCAAGTACTCAATAATCAAAAGATAGAAACTCATGATTTTTTTATATTTAAATCTTCTTATTTAATCTACTATTTTCCACAAATAGAACTGATACATAAAATCTAACATTTGTTTATAAAAAAAAAAGATTAAAATGACAATATATTTGATTGTGTTGTTGCTCAATGGTGACGCGATTGATGCCTTGGCCATCTATGTTTCTCATATTTATTTTGTTTTGTACCTACCTATATCTATATATATTACCATAATATATATTTTGTGATATATACTACATGTAATTTCAAAGGTAGACACAAGATATTAATACAATCTATATTAACTACTATATAATTTATGAAATTGCCGGGCACCTACCAAGATGTTTCAAATGTGAGTCTCTTTTAGTTTCCACGTAACTTATACGTAAATCACGATGACCCGACAAATCTTGAATCGTGTCAAGAATCTATCAATAAAATAATCTATAATCCAAGGTCAATTTCGTCAATTCATTAAATCAATGATTCATATCCATTAACCACTATATAAAACACTACAAAACATTAATACCTAAAAACATCTAACACAACTCTTCACCACACTATCTCTTAAATCTCTCTTCTGATAAGTGAAAATGACGGAAATGCCCTCACACATGATCAAGAACCCTAAAAACTCATATTATCACTCTTCTTCGTTGCTCTCCATGCTCTTATCGATCTTCACTTACGTTTTGATCTTTTACGTTTTCGAAGTGTCTCCATCTTCGATATTTAAAGACACAAAGATCTTGTTCTTTATCTCCAACACTCTCATCCTCATAATCGCCGCCGATTATAAAAATCAGAGCCACGACTTTCACGGTGAATATACCGAGGCGGTGGCCACCATAAAAAGCCCTACAACATGTAGCTACGACTCTCCCATATTCAAGAACCGTGAGGATCAAGAAATCAAGAAACCTAACGAAGAAGAATCTACGACGAAAGAGATCGTTTCCGTTTCGCCTCCCGAGAAGATAGTACGCGTGGTTAGCGAGGAGATGAGAGGCGATTTAGTAGCTATCAAGAAACAAAAACATGTTATTGATCGAAATAGGGTTAGCGAAGAAACTTGCGACGCAAGAAACCATGCAAACCCTAAATCGTATTTACGAACAAAATCCGATAAACCTCGACGTATGAGACTAAACGAAGATACAAATGCTAATATTAAGCGTAAGAGCTATCGCCGTAGCGAATCCGATAGGTCTAAATGGATGGTTGTTCATGAGAAATGGGAGAATGTTGAAGATGAATCAGAAGAGTTCTCAAAGTTGTCGAATGAAGAATTGAATAAAAGAGTCGAAGATTTTATTCAAAAGTTTAATAGAGAGATGAGATTACAATCATCACAAGTTTCGTCAAAGTTTTGATTTGAATTAATAATAGAATTATAGTATTACTTAATTTAGTTTAGGTTTTCTTAGGGGTTCTCTTCTGTTTATTAATACTTTGTGATGGGAATGACTTATCTTTGCATGCACTCGTCATTGTAAATTAATACTCTCTCTTGACTCGGTTAAAATTTGTTTTTTCTTTGTCTTAATTAAGTGTTATTTTACGTTTCTGTAGTTTTTTTTGTAATGAATATTTAAATTAAACTTAATTTGAATATAGATCTTAAGCTATTGATAATTGTGTATCTAGATAAAAATAACATAAAATATATTCCAAGTGTTGAAAATTGAAGAATTGATAAAATTATGTATTTTTAAACACTATTTTACAAAATTACACCAATTTAAAATTTCTCTGAAATATATATTTTTCAAATTTCAAATGATTAACCCTTCAAGTTTTCTGGATCTATTTATTTGTATTGCTCATTCATGATTCATGTCTACTTCTTAAAGATAAAAAAATCCAAACAACCTACAATATAAAAAAATAGTTAAAAATTTGATAGAATTTAAATGGACTTAAAAATAAGGTCACATTAAAAAAAAAACAAATTGGGCCCAAAAAATAGGCCCTTAAAAGAAATAATAGGTTAAATAAATTCCAGCCTTAACTCCCATTCTTCATCATCATCATCTTCTTCCTCTGGTTTCAAGTCGTCACCTTTTAAACTCAGGTTTGTTCTTCTTCGTTTAGATCAATTTGTTCTTACATCACCCACTATGTTTTTGTTTCAAAGTATATCTCTTTGTGAATCAGTGTTCTGTTCTGTGCTCTTGAGCAATATAAAGTTTCGATTTTTAGTCTGAATCGTTAAGGCTTTAGTAATAATCCTGATCTGTTATGCTTTTATATTCAGTGAAATACTAAAAAGTTTCAATCTTTAGTAACAATGGTGTCTTTCCCTAACCTTAACACTGATTCTGGATTAAAGAAGCTAGACGATCATCTTCTCACTCGCAGTTACATCACTGGGTAATAACACTTTCTTTCTTCTTCTAAGTGCATTATTGTCTCTCAATTATTAAGCTTATGAATGGTTTTAGATCCTAAATAAGTAGTTACCCTTTTTTGTGTATGTATGGTTTTCCAACAGTTACCAAGCTTCAAAAGATGATATAACCGTCTTTTCGGCTCTTACAAAGGCTCCAAGTTCACAGTATGTGAACGCTTCTCGTTGGTATAACCACATTGATGCTCTCTTGAGGATCTCGTAAGCTCTCTTCGTTGATTCTCCACTCTTTTTTAGTTATGGCTTGTTGTTTAAATGTTTGTGGAGATTTTAATGTAAAGTTGTTTTTCCTTTTAACTTTTGTGTAGTGGTGTTTCTGCTCAAGGAAGTGGTGTTGTCGTCAAAGGATCGGCTACAATCGTAGAAGAAGCTGTTGCTACCCCTCCCGCATCCGAATCCAAGGTAGTCAAGATTGTTTCATAATGTTACTTGTGATTGTTAGCTAGTGAAATTGAGATTCATAGATGTTGCGTGTGATTGTAGGATGCTGCTGATGAAGAAGATGATGATGATGATGTTGATCTGTTTGGGGAAGAAACCGAAGAGGAAAAGAAAGCTGCGGAAGAGAGAGCCGCGTCTGTGAAGGCATCTACAAAGAAGAAGGAATGTAAGTATATAAGGGAAATTCCCAATAATAATTTTTATCTTGAATACCATTAAAAAGTTGTTTGGACTAATATACCATAAATTTTAAATTAGCTTAAAACCCTCAAAACTAAACCCAACTCCTTTCTAAACTAAATCCTAAACACTAAATAAACCTAAATGGTAAAAAGTATAAATTTTAAAGTGTTCAAAACTTGTTTTTGTGTCTATGGTATTTTGGTCCAAAAAACTTTTTAATGGTATTGTAGGGAAAAGAAAGCGTATGTTATTCTTGGCCTAAAAACTTCTTTTGATGGTATTTTAAGGAATTTCTCAATATATAATGTCCTTCTTTAACTCTTTGACTGTTTACAATGTTGAAGATGTGTTTAGTTTGTTTTCTCATTGGTTTTGTTTTGACTTTTCGAATCAGCGGGTAAGTCATCGGTTTTGATTGACATAAAGCCGTGGGACGACGAGACTGACATGAAGAAGCTAGAGGAAGCGGTGAGATCGATTGAGACGGAAGGATTGTTCTGGGGAGCTTCGAAGCTTGTTCCCGTAGGTTACGGTATCAAGAAGCTGCAGATAATGTGCACAATCGTCGACGACCTCGTCTCTATCGACACCATGATCGAAGAGCAGCTCACCGTTGAACCAATCAACGAGTTTGTTCAGAGCTGTGACATTGTTGCCTTCAACAAGATTTGTAAGTTTTCATGAATCATTTGGTATCAACAAACATCTTTAGAAAAGCTATGGTGATGATGTATTTGTATAAAGAACTAACTGTGTGTGGGTTTGGTTTGAATCATAATTTAGGAGAGAGGATGGAGAAAGCTTCAAGGGAAGCTCTGTGTTTATGCGCACATTGCACAGACTGTGTTCTTCTGTCTTGTTCTATATTCAGTTTATTATGTGGAGTTTTGATTCTTCTATATTCTGCTTCATACTTTTATGAAGAATGACAAATTCAATATTTGCTTCAAAGTTTCTACATCAGTCAAATATACCACAAACTTTTTTGAATAAAAGCCAATCATGTAAAGGCCCAAAAACTTTCATGTTAGCATATGTAGTTGATGAGGAAATCTTATGTTAATATTAAAAAAATTACCAATGTAAAGATTTATGTTATGTTTAAAAGTTTTAGAGACAGACTAACAAATAATATATATACATATTATTTAGAGAAATTCACAAAACTACACTCTTTTAACCCTACCTTCACAAAATTACACATAATTCAATATTTTCACAAATTTACACCCTTTCAAAATTTTAAAGAGAAATTCACAAAACTACACCCTTTCAACCCTCCTTTCACAAAACTACACCTAATTCAATATTTTCACAAGTTTACACCTTTTCAAAATTTTAAAAGCTTGATTTACCCTTTTAAAAATTACCAAAATTAAAATCTTTTCATTTGGGTTCGCTAATTAGTGTTTAGGGTATAGTATTAAGAGGGTAGGATTGTTTGGGTAGGGTTTATTTGGATTTAATTTTGAGTGTTTATGTGTAGTTTTGTGAAGTATTTTGGAAATGGTGTAGTTTTGTGAAATGTAATTCAAATGGTGTAGTTTTATAATTATCCCAATTTTAAAAGCTTGATTTACCTTTTAAAAATTACCAAAAGTAAAATCTTTTCATTTAGGGTATAGTATTAAAGGGTGGAATTGTGTGGGTACGGTTTATTTGGATTTAATTTTGAGTGTTTAGGTGTAATTTTGTGAAATATTTTTGAAATTGTGTAGTTTTGTGAAATGTAATTCAAATGGTATAGTTTTGTGATTCTCGCTATTATTTATATGAAAATATCGAACGCCTAGAATTAAAGCATAGCAAATGCACTATATGGTAACTTAAAAGTACAAAGTTTTTGGGAAATAAAACATATTTTAATGTTGTTGCTAAAAAAAAAAAAACATATTTTAATGTATGATAATACTCACTTTTTCTTACATTGACCAAAAAAAAAATTTCATTTCTAACACATCGAACAATTAAAAAAAACAGATCGTTTTTTTCTCTCATAAATTTCTCATGCATTGTTCAATGGTTGCTACAATATCCTCCAGGGCTAAATATAGTTTACAACACAGATAAAGATCAAAACTTTTAACTTAGAAAGCAAAAGGATTCTTTTGACTTATCCTAAGATTCAATATCAGAATCAGAAGAGAGATAATCATCATCTTGAAGACTTGGAGCAGACTCATCATCAGAATCTCTCTTCTTACCACCAATTTCTTCTTCCTCCATGACACTATCTTTGACCACCACATCCTCTCCCTCTTTAGCCACACTCACTACTTTGGTAGCCACTGCAACTTTCTCCGATACATGTCCTACAGATTCCTCAGTAGACTCAGGAACCTTCTCAGGCACATCAGCTTGTCGAACAATCTCTGACACAACAGTATCCATACGATCTTGAACACTCAGAGATACAACGGTAGCTAAATCGTTCCCAAGTTTCAGTCTTTTGGTCTCTTTGGGAGGTAAGCTCGTCGTCTCTACGGTTCTATGAATCTCAGTGTTAAAAGGAACATCTGTGTTTGCTAGCCACCTGTTGCATAGATCATCGCCATTGTTGGCAACACCGTTCAGATTATTCAGACTAGATGTGGTGTGTTTCTGGCTGGGCAGAGCATTGCTTTCCGGGAAACAGTTGCCAAGAGATGGGAGACCGTCGAGTGGAAGTGCCCTCGGGTGTATAACAACTTCAAGAGACATGAGTGCGTGAGCACAGAACCCGGCAAGTTTGATTTCCCCTTGAATTTTACCTACACAAACCCGATACATGAATCAAATACTAACGGGTTTCAATGGCTTTTTGAATTTAAGTTTAATTCATACAACCAATTCTATGTACCTGTTTGGAAAAGCTCAAGCCCTTCAGCTAGAAACGCAGGGCGTACTCGTGATGGAGAAACAAGTGATGCCAAGAAGGCACGGAGTGCGGTGAGCTGATACTCGACCAGATCAGTATTTGACTTATTAGGTAAACAATGGTAACTGACAGCATTGGCCCATTTTCCTTCACAAGCATTCGTTGCTGTTGCCATTAGTAGATTATCGACACGTTCTCTCCAGCTATCCGACCCCAATGCACCACCCTGAAACCCGAAAAGAAAGTTTATTTTATACAGTGCTGTTATATGTGCCTATTCAAGTGACTTATCCACAACTTTCTGTTAAGTTTTCGCCAGTGTCAATGGGAAGCTGAATTATAATAGTAATAAGTTAGAGCTTACGATGACAAGAAGTGTTTCGAGTGCCTCAAGAGCTGCTATCTTCAATGAGATTGGGCTACTCGAGTGATCGTGAGGGACTCTCACTTCAAAAACAGGATTCTCTGCCTCGGCTCCCGACTTATTGGAATGCTTCCTTTTTCTACTGCAAGCCTTAAGAAGAAATCCGTTAGCAAGCGACTGGTTTTTAGTAGATACTGCATCAAATGCTTCTACGCTTGTCTGGTCTAGATCCACAGAGGCATTAGTGAAGACTTCCTGTGCCAGTTGCATTACCATTCCTGGTAAGAGAAGTATGTTAGCAGAAGTGACCTTCATTTTCTTATAATCAACGTGAGAAACGAAAAAATGAGAGCAAAGGCAAGGTCTTGTGACATTACCTATACCCATAGATTTGAGTAAGGTTGTAGTGATTGAGTATAGCTTTATCCTCAATTCTGGCAATGAACATTTCCTAAAGTAACTACTAACAAGTCTCACCACAGATGCAGCATGTGGTAAAAGTTGGCTGCAAAAATGAATTAATAAGAACATGTTGTTTAGTACCAAACAAACTATTATGTCGAAGACAAGAAAGAAAATAGCTCACAGAATCTGGAAAATTACAAACAAAATATAATCTTAAATGTGTCTGAAATGACACACATATGTAGTTAAATAAAAAACAATAGCGTCTGCTTCTAACGAAATTGAAAGAAGATTGGTTTACCTGCGGATACTCTTTATAGTAGCGCCCAAGAGTTCCAGAGCTGACGAATGCAGAGTCGGAAGTTCAGCACAGACCAACTCTTGTTGGATCCCTGTCATGAAGGGTGACATGGCACGAGGTAAAGAGCCGTTCACCGCCAGCACTCGCTCAACAAGGGATAATAACGAGCCAACCGGAATATTAAGCTGAAGGTTGAAAAAAGAACATCAGAATCTTTCAGAAGCAAATGACATGTTTACATTACATAGTTGCACACATCAAGAGACCCCTAAGGAGCCTTCTGAGCAGCAATCCAAATTTTTGGACACGGCATAAACATGCATGCGTAACTTGATGGATGATGCTTTAACAAGGATATTTAATCTATAAACCTAAATTGCACATAAATATCTACGACCAAGTACGAAAAAGCTCACTTTGTCCAGCTTAGAATAAAGAGGAATAGTAAATAATCAAAACGAAAAATGAAAACACTCTACCTTGGATTTGTAGGAGCTAGTTAGCATCATTGAGCTGCAGAACATAAGTGCAGAAACTCTGGACACGATTAATTGTTCAGAGTTCCACATTGCATCATCTAAACCCCCGTTTTGACCTCCCAAGGGCGAAGGAGAGTCTTTTCCAGGAGGAGCCAATCGTTGAATTGCTTTTTTCCCTTTTGTTTCTGCAAGAAACACACGTCACCATGTTTAGTCAGGACAACTATATAGCCAGGCGCAACCAAAAAAAGATCGAAGGAGTTAGCAAATTTACCATCTTCTAAACCCTGGAAAAGGTTATTTAAGTGTACGTTTATAGCTATCAACAGCTTCTGCATCATCAAGGACCAGTTGCTTTCATCCCCTTTATTAGCTTTGGGAAGCAATGCAAGAAAGTGGGCAAATTTCTGAAGATTGATATTGAACGAAAGTAGTGCACATCAAATAATAGTTACTTGCCTAGTTGATGGAGAATAGAAAACAAAGAGTAAATAAAAAAAGATGAACCTTTAACATATTAGGACTGGTTTTCGCAGAAAATATTTTGGAGACTATAGCGGCTTCAATCTGCGAATAAAAGGTCTTCGAGTAAGCTCAGTATAATGTCATAATCATAAAACGTTGTTCAAATAATTATGTTACCACCTAGGGCATAGGCATATGTGTAAGTATTCATTAGACTATGAACTGTTTTAGTGTAACTATCAAGATACTGATAGTAGTAAATTAAAAAACTAGATAAGTAGATACAATTAAGAAGCAAAGAGCGGTGACCTTGTCATAATTACTGTGGAAGGCAGCAGGGAACAAGATGACAATAGTACTCAGTAGATGGACAATGCCTTCCTGCAAATATCCAATACCAAAAAAAAACTTCAAATTAAGGATTCAAGCACCAGCACGAGTCGAAACAATGTTGCATAAGCTATAACAATACATCAATAAGTTCGTTTAGCAATCATGAGTTCTAGTAGGTTATGATTAAGCTACATATGAATCAAACATAGGAGCTGATTCATGACTCTCTACAAGTTAAACAACTAAATCAAAAGTGGTAGCACAATATCACTATTACAGAGTGCTAAGGGCATCATCAAGAAGACATATTAAGAGGAAACTAATAGAAAATATTAACGTCGCACTAGATGTGGCACTTACCAATAGTGCTTCTGAAGAATCTTCGTCCAATAGTTTAATGACCGGCAGGATAACTTTTGCAGCGTGCGAAACTGCATCTTTCTTCGTATTCGAAAACCTAGACAACCTGATTCAATACGAAAAAGCAAACCTAAGGAAACAGGAGAACACAAAGAAACAAACATAAGGACAAGGAAACTCATGTCCATTAGCTCCACAGTGTAAAAACCAGACCGGCTTTTGATCCATAACCAAACAAAAAACAGACCTTGTAAGAAGATCAGAGATCGATGTACACGAAGCTACTCGAACAATCCTAGAACTTGCTGGATTCTGCTTGAAACAAAATACAAATCACACATACCTTAATAAGTTAAAAAAGAGAGAAAGAAATCTCAACATAGAGTACCATCATCATCATAGCACACATACCTTGATAAGTGATAACAAACTGTTGAACCAAACAGAGTAAGAGCTAAAGAAACGATCAGAGCCACACTCTCCACAAGTCACTCCCATCAAACAAATACCCACAAAGCATTTATCTGGCTACATCAATAAACAACACCAAAGTCTAAAACTTTATTTAAAATTCAATCTAAAGACATAACAACACAATTTTTATAAAAACTCGGATTGGTTACCATGTCTGAAGAAATCAGAGCTAATAACCTCTCAACCCATTCATCAACGGCTGATTTCGACTTAATAGATTGGAGTTTGTGTTCAATTGAAGAAGGAGATTCGGATAAGAGCTTGTGCGTGGAGATTGTGGAGACAACTTTGGAGAGAGATTGAAAGTTCGTGACGGGGTGTTTCTCGTTGGGGACATGGTCGGAGAGAAGGTTACGGAGGATTTTGGGTTTTAGTCTCGAGTCGCACATGTCGTTGAAACGCTCGAAAGACGCCATTGAAGCAGCGGTGAGAGAGAAGAGAAGAGAGAGAGGTTTTTGATTAGGGTTTTAAGAAAAGGTGAGCTTTTTATTTGACAGAAAAATTAAGAAGATGAGCTTCTGATTTTGGACCGGACCGGATCCGACCGGGTGCGATTTGGTCGGTTACTGTCGAAAATTTTAAGATTTGGCTCAAATATAGTATTTTTTAAACAAGGAAAATATGGGGAAAAAATCTTTAGCTAATATACGTCTATAACAATTTAATTACCAAAAATCGAATCTATTTTTTAAAAGTGCAAAACAAACAATAACTACAGGAGTTTTTTTTTTTAAATTAAAAAAAGTTGGACAAAAAATATTACAATTTTCCTTTAACTACCATTAAAAAGTTTTTTCTTAAAATTTATGTGATTTATAATATTGAAGAGGATGAAATTTATTTTTGAAGGTTTAAAATTTATTTTTTTAAGATTTAAAATTTATTTTTTTAAGATTTAAAATTAATTTAAAGTTTATGCTGTTTTAATTTAAAATAGCATAAACTTTAAATTAACTTTAAATATTTAAAAATTAAATTTTAAACTTTCGAAAATAAACTTTTTAGTACCCAAAAGAAAAAACACTTAGATGGCCATGATATAAAACGGTCAAGTATGTCTCACATGTTTACAAATTTTTTTTGGTTTATTAAAAAAAGTTTTGGACAGAAACCTATGAAACATGAATTTTGGACAGAAGACTTCGAATAATATAATACATTCTCAATTATATTTTTTGAATAATTATCTAACCACAGATAGTGTAAACCAGAATATGACCAAGTTAAGTCTTAATTCAACAAAAGAAATATTTTTATTTAAACATAGTTTTTTTTGAAATAACTGTTCCACTTGATGATTACAATCTGTGGAAACTATAAAAAGGTGAATTAACTTATAAAAAAAACAACTTTCTTACATTGGATTTGGACATGACTAACTTTATATAGCTATTACAAGATAACTAAGAAAGAAAGAAAACATTGTTAAATCGCTTTATAATGGTGTGATAGCATCAAGTGCACTTGCAACTTCCATATAACATAGAAGATACTTTTTTCTTGGACATCAAGAAAAAATAGGTCGCCGGAAACACCACAAGAGAAACCATTCTAGTGTCAATATTGCTAGAACGATCTTTTTCCGGTGTTGTCTCTTCCTCAAGGATCATTTCTAGGGTTGTGGCAGAGATGAGCCGGCGCGCTCGTAAGGATGTGGCACGGTGTGGGGTTAGGGCCGAGAAAGGAGTTAGAGGTTGATGTGCAAGATTCTTGTGGTTTGGTCGGAAGAGTAAAATGGTATTTTTAGTATTAGCCATTTTTCAGAGTTTTTGTGTGTGTGTTTTTTGGGATGAAATAAAGAGTAATTAAAGACTAAAATATTACTTTTGTTTTGTTTTTAGTTTTGCTTTTCGTGTTGAGTTGTGAGATGAGTTTCTCTATATTTATATAGGGAGTTGCATTTTAAAAAAAAATGTTCTCAAAAATTGAATTTTATTTGAGAGAGCAACAAAAGTTATCTCATAAATTTGAATAGATATATATATCTCTTCATCTAAAGAAAAAGTTATTCAAAATTTTTATTTTAGCTAAGTTTTGAATAGATATCTCTAACGCAAAAGGACAAGGAGAAAAGACAGCAGTTACAACTTTATGAATTAAATGCATATTTTGGACATATATATACATCAAATAATTATTCAAAACTTAGCTAGCTTAATTCATTCTTCTTTCTTTCCAAAAACCAATAGCGATATTATTAATTACATTCATTTTGAAATAAGCTAACATCAAAGAAATTTCAAAATTGAGCTAGCTAGCATCTTCCTTAACCCTATTGTTTAAGCATTAATCAACATTGTATAAATCTCTCCTCCTTTATCAATAGAAGCCGATGGCAAGAATACAAGGTTTTCTCTTTTTACGCTTTAAATGTGGTTTCATTTTCAACATTATATTTTGGGGGCAAGCGACCCTTCAAATATGGAAAATAAAAAAGAATAATTTTGGTGGTTTCTATAAAATAAATTTGTCTCCATTTAGGGCAAGATTTGATGTAAGCTTGTGCCGTGTCTCCGAAGGCAAATATCATTAGCTAATGGACCATGTCTATAAACACTGACGGTTTTTTTGGCCTTCTCTTAAGTATATATCCTAAAATTTAGTTGATTTTTTGAAAAACCAATACAAAAATTTATAAGTCCCAAATTAACATTTTCGGCATTGTAATTTGTGGGCAAGGAACCCTCTAAATAGAGAAAGAAAAGCATTTTGTTGGGGTTTTTTCGTGTAATCTTTATCTTCATTAGGGCACATTGATGGCAAAAAGCTTAAAAATATAATATTTTATAGGGATAATATTGTGCCGTGTCTCTGAAGGCAAAAGTGAGAGAGGATTTTGACCTACATCTGCCTTATTTAGATAAGGCAACAAATAATAAGATTAAGATATTGTTTGTCCATTCATAAGCGTTGCCACTAAAAGTATACACGAAGTCTTAAATGTCCTTTACAAAATTCGATAGGGCTATATCTCTAATATTTATAAATAAAGACAAAAAAAAGACAAAAAAAAAGTATAAAATTATCTAGTCTTGGAAGAGTATTCACCATAATAAATGATTATTTTGTAATTCACTAGAATATTTCTTTTTACAAAGTCATTGTTCTCATTATAAAACCCCTATCAAAAAAACAAGGTTCATATTTATCTAATCAACAATTCTCTAATCTCACAAATTTTCAAGAATATGGCGAGTTCAAGATTTGCAAGGTTCATAACAGAGGTTGCTCCGCCACAATTTGTGACGGTGATGCGGCGAAGAACGGCTAAAATATTAGACACGATCAAGGAAGAAGAAAGAGAAGTTGGTACTGATTCATTATTTTCTTCTTCTTCCAAAGCAATCTCACCGTTTAATTCTTCATCTGATTTGGTTTCTTCTGGTTCGTTTTCTGTCGGTATAACCAATTTCCCGGTTAAAGATAACCGGAACTCTTTTCCGGTTTACAAGAACTGAAATTAAATCATATTGTATTGTAAATATCTTATGAGATTTTCAAGATGTAAAATTATGTGTATGTGCTTCGTGTTATTGTAATCACAAGTGTGTTTGTGTCTTTTGACCGGACTTTATTCGTCGTCGTTTTAATGTGTCGTTGTAGTCCCAAATAATGTATTGTGTATTTATTTTAGTTGATATAACTTTCATATACAGTAAAACCTATATAAATTAATAATATTAGGACTATGAAATTTATTAAAGAGGAATTCATAAATCTACACCCTTTCAATCCCTTCTTCACAAAACTACTCCTAATTTAATATTTTCACATATTTACACCCTTTTCAAAATTTTAAAAGCTTGATTTAACCTTTAAAAAATTATCAAAATTAATTTTTTTTCATTTGGGTTCGCTAATTAATGTTTAGGGTATAGTATTAAGGGGGTAGGATTGTTTGGATAGAGTTTATTTGAATTTAATTTTGAGTGTTTAGGTGTAGTTTTGTGAAGTATTTTGGAAAAGGTGTAGTTTTGTGAAATGTAATTCAAATGGTGTGGTTTTGTGATTTTCCCTTTATTAATTTATATTGATATTAATTTATAGAGATAATTTTACAAAACGAAAAAATATTTGAAATACAAATTAATGTGTGGCCAAAAAATACGACATAATTAAGAATGATAGTTTATCTAACAAGTTATATTTAAAAAAAACATGCGATAAATTCTGTTTTTAAACAAACAAAATTAATTTCATGAATGTCTCCTATTTTGGTTAGAGAGAATTACAAAACTACACTTAACACTCAAAATTGAATCCAAATTAATTCTATCTATACAATCTTATCCCCTTAATATTATACCCTAAACACAAATTAACGAACTCAAATGAAAAAATTTAATTTTGATAATTTTTAAAGGGTAATTCAAGCTTTTAAAATTTTGAAAGGGTGTAGTTCTGTGAAAAAATTAAATTAGGTGTAGTTTTGTGAATAAGGAGTTGAAAGGGTGTAGTTTTGTGAATTCCTCTTTTGTTTAAGGTTCTACATATAGATTTAGTACTAATAAAATAGTAGTAATGATTGTATATTGTCTTCAGAGCCGTGTTAAGAAATTTGAATTATGTTTTCAAAATAAACATATGGGTTGTACCTTAAAGCAGTCAAGGGAGTCAGATCTTATCGAGCTTCTCTGCTTTCATGACCGGGTTTGCCTTGGCTATAGCTTCTTGCGCAACAGCGTGGTAATTGAAAGAGCAGTTATGCATGTCTGCATAGCGGTGTGTCCCGCAGAATAAGTCACCACAACGACATTTGAATCCCGTCAAGCCAACACGCTTGTTGCAAGTAGTGCATCGGCTTGGTCCTTGTTTTGGTTTTGCTTCTTCTTCTTCTTGTCATGGTGCCGCTACTTCCACCTCTGCAACGGCTTGCACAGAGGATGGCTGCATAGAGAGAGCCACTGGCTCGACGAATTTGGCCTTGTGACACTTTGAACACGTGTTCATCGTGGCAGCGCCTACGAAGAAACCGCAGTTGTTGACACAAAGCTTATGACGTTCTGGTGGGTTCTGGCATCCTGTCTCGTCGTGTTCCGTTTCTGCACGAAATGTCATCTTAGTCTTTCAATAACATATAAAAACACCTCCATTCACACAGTTCCTCACAAATATGTTATCCTTTATATTATAAAGTCATATGGTTTAAGCTACGGAGGAACTCATAGAATATCCACACCCGTACATCGCGCGGGTTTTCTCCTAGTTACAATAAAAGCTAATTAACTTCCTCCTCGTCGTCTTTGTATCCAAAGATCACAAGAAAGCAGAGAAGACAAAAATGGAGAATCATTCGAGTCTCTCTTTCGCCACAAGAGAGAAGAAGCCAATAAGTTACTAATCACCAACACCGACGATTCTTCCTCCAGCACGTCACGTACTATTCCGCCGCCTCAAACTGTCACGACGACGGTCGCTGCTGATTTCGACGCTTCCTCCTCTCCTCCGACGGAGCCGCCTGAGAAGGTCACGGAGAACGTCGTTAAAGAACTCAGTCGCGATGACGGTGTTGATCGCGGTCTCGTCCACGGTTCATCCTCTTCGGCGAATCTCTCCTCCAACGATTCTTCGCGCGTCTCAAATTCAGCGATTCTGTCGCCCAAGACTGTCTCTGGTAAGTTTCAAGATCTCGTCCGCCGCGATTATAAACTCAGCCGCGATGACGGTGTTGATCGCGGTCTCGTCCACGGTTCATCCTCTTCGGCGAATCTATTTCCAACGATTCTTCGCGCGTCTCAAATTCAGCGATTCTGCCGCCCAAGTCTGTCAACGGTTCAGATCGCGTTCCCGATCTGGCTGCTGGTGGTAATGGCGTTCTCGCCGCTGGTAGTAATGGCGTTCTGGCCGCTGGTAGTAATGGCGTTCTGGCCGCTGGTAGTAATGGCGTTCTGGCCGCTGGTGGGAATCGCGTTCTGGCCGCATGTGGTAATCGCGTTTTCGCCGCTGGTGGTCATCACTTTCTCCCCACTGGTGGTAATCGCGTTCCCGCTGGCGTTAATAGCGTCTCCATTGTCGTGGGTGGTGGAAATCGCGTTTGTTGGGTTTTCTGGAGGATGGTTTACGGTGGAGAGGGACACGTGGAAGAATGTGAGGATACCGATGATGACTATGATGATCTAGACGATGAGGAGATACGAAGGGAGATGTTCAAGAAAGTGAAGACAGGGAGCCTCAAGAAGTCTCGTAGGTACTCGAGACATGGCTGCATGTATGGCAAGCATGTGTTTGGTCCCAGATGATGATGGATGATCATTAGCTTGCTACATCATTCAAGTACAGTTTAACAAAAAAAATATTAGCATATGAATTGAATTTACGATTTGATGGGTTTTTCTTGTGAATAAAATTGATTTTGATTTCAAAAAAAAATGAGTGGTTAATGCATTGACTCATTTATGGTTTAGTCAACATCAAACTAATGCCTATAAACAAGACGAAATCAATAGCACTATAATCAAGTTTCTTAACACATAAGAGCATCATTATCGTTCAAAACTAATTAAGGTTTTTAGAGATTTTTATTTTTTTTTATTTTTTATTTTTATGTTTTTTCTGATTTAAAAAATAAATAATAAGTGCACCAACCGCAGGTCGCCACGTGTCAGTGGGCCCGCGATTGATGCAAGAAATCGCCTCTTACGCAAGAGGTTTATGCACCGATTCTTCTGATTTTGGGTGGGCTCAACTGTTTAAATCTCTTTAAGAGACATGGATAAAGATGGTCTAAGCATGAACCAAATAAATTTTTATTTATTGGATCTGAAAGTTTGAAACTTTAGGGTGTTAGACCATCTCCAACAGAGAAACCCACAAAATTTCTTAACTATTCAGTGGGTCCATGAACAGTTGGTTTAAAACAAAATAAAAAAATAAAAAATAAAAACGGACCAATCATGGGCCGCCACGTATGCATGAATAGTTAAGATCTGGATCTTAAATAAGAAATATAAGATTCAGATCTTAACTATTTAGGTGGGCTCCCCATGCTAAGATCCCGTTAAGAAACACCATTGGACTTGTTCTTATAGTTCAAACAAGTGAATCATAGTTAGGTTTTTGGTGTGTGTGTTATGGCAAAAGATTCAAGCGTTGAGAGCTCAATTAGAAACATCGAGGTAATCAAATATTGTATCGGTACACTTGTTTCGATTTCGGCTATCGGGTTCGACGTCTTTCAGATTATGATACAGTAGTAAGTACTAGTAGCATCTAACACAACTACTAATCAAAAAGATATATGTGCTTATAAGTTATATAACCCACATTGGTGTTTTATCGACAAAATTAGAAAATAATTAGTTTTGTTATGAAAAAAAAAATAAAATGCGTTTGAAACTATAACTTTCAAACACATGTGAAGAATTGTTATAAAAAAAATCCAATCATTATAAATTTAAAAAAAAAACATAAAAAACCATAAAAACAAAAGCATATATAATGTTTATATCATTGCTCAGACTCCACACAAGTCAAGAGTTTATGCGTCCAAGGCACTCTGCTAAGCACACAATCAACCCATTCAACCCGACCCCAAATTTCACCAACATCAAGTTTCTTTTCAAGAAAGATCACAACACACATGATTTTCGGGGCAGGACCGAACCAGAACATGACTAGTTTCTCACCATAACCTTCCATGTCCACACCATGTCCACTTTTTAAATACCCATCAAGTTCACTCAAACCTTTGACCACTCTCCATTTGGTACACTTTTGGTCAAACCACATGCACACTTTATCTTTAGAAAAAATATAGTCTACATTCTTAATCTTACACAAAGTCTTTCGACCATCCACGGTTTCTTCGCGCTCCCACTTTCTTTCTTTTATAATGTAAACAAAAATTTTTTCATTGCTCATCATGTAAAGCTTTTCTTTTGTGGGGAAGCCTATGAGCTTTTTAAGTAAAGAGAACCGGATCTCGGGTCCTGAATCCGGTAAAGGCTCCCAAGTTTGAGTCTTTGTGTCGTAAACCTATGTCCAATAGGTAGTTTCGTTATCATCACATCCTCCCATTACATACAATTTGCCATCGTTGACCCACATAAGAGGAACCTTACGTGCCACGGCCATGATAGGCGCTTTGCGCCATCTATGACCTATTCTATTATTACTATCATAGACCCACACATCCTTGGATGGGGAGGTGCTTTCTACGCCGCCGATACAATAATTTTCCGAACCAATAGTTTCATAGAATATTGGTAAGCAAGGAGAATAGGAAGAAGGCAGACTTAGCAACAAGTTTTCGTTGGACTTGATGTTATTGTGGTTTAACAAGAGACTAAACCATCTTGGATCACGAGGATAAGTGGAAGATTGTAGACATACATAAACACAATTCTCTAAGGTCCCAAGTAAAGATCGAAATACGTATAGATCTCAGGAGATTACGAGAGAATGAAAGCTCTTGGAGACAAGAGAGAGTTTTGGATAATAAGAAGAAGAGATGCGAGCCAAGATACACAAAACTATGTCTTCTGATAAGGAAGAAGAGAACATCGTCTGAGATGGTGGTGGTGGTGGTGGCTCAAGGGTATAAATATGTGAAAAAATTGAATTAGATAGAGTTTTGTAAATGAACGGATGAAATTGTGTAGTTTTATGAATTCTTCTTTTTAGAATCACCATTTCATCATATTAATCAGCTTCGACAAATGAACTAAAATCTTGTAACCAAATAATTTGTATTTATACTGTCACATTGGCTTCTAGATTTGAATATTGCTTTCCCAAATTAAAAAAAAATGACACTTGCTACAATGCCTCCTTTGGGAGCCAATTACTACTTTATAAAAGGTATGGTGGCATCTTAATTTCTGGCTTTAGCATAACATCAAAAGTTTAGTTGGACATTTTTAAATTATTTATTAAATTTGATAAAAGATTATCTTTCCCCCTATAGTATAATTTGTAATTTTTAGGTATAATTTGTAAATTTTAAGGTAATAAATATTCATCATAATTTAAGATTAAACCTTGGATAATCAACAATACTATTTTCTAACAACTTGATTTCAATCTAATATAAAAAAGTTCAAAATACAACTTCTTTTTTTCTGTGGGCGCATTAAATATATACTACAATGTATATACATTTTTGTCAACTCGAATATCTTTAATAAAATATTATACCAAAAAAGATCTTTAATATTATACCAAAAACTGAAATTATTAAGATATATTGAGGAGATATCATAAGAAAAACTGAAAAAAGTATTAAAGAGATATAACATAAACATTAATTAGCGAACCAAATGAAAGTATTTTAATTTTGGTAATTTTTAAAAAGGTAAATCAAGCTTTTAAAATTTTGAAAGATGTAAATTTGTGAAAATATTGAATTAGGTGTAGTTTTGTGAAGAGAAGGTTGAAAGGGTGTAATTTTGTGAATTACTCTAAATTAATTAATTACTAATTTATTTGATTAATGTCTTTTGACTATTAGGCTATTACATTTTCTTTTCTTGTGCAATTTAAATAGAAAATCTTTTCACAACAAAAAAATTTGCTTAAAAATTCCTTCCTTCACCGAATCAAAAAGTTCCCCTTTCTCTCTCGCTTTTGTTCATATATACACATCTGTTTCGAATTTTTTTTTAATTGCCAAAAAATATCGTAATTCCGTACTGATTCTCCACACTCCAAAATTTTGAATATAATTTTCTCGAAAAAATATTCTCTTAATGAATCGTCGTCCTCTTCGTTGCATTTGAATCGTCTCCGCACACAAGTGTTGAAAACTCCGTTCTTAGAGTTTCCTTCTTCTTCTTCTAACAGATCTGAGAAATTACACAAAGATGAGCGTCGCGAAATCTCAGGTATGGCAGCCATGCAAAAAGAAGCGATCCTGAAAAACGAAAGAAGAAGAAGAAGAAGATAAAATCAAAACCAGAGAGATCGATAACGAATCTAATCGCGAGATAGAAAGATGAGTTCTCGAACCACACCATCGCGATCTACGCCTTCGCCATCTGGTGGTAGCTCGTCTAGGACCAGAGTGGGTAAGTACGAGCTAGGTAGAACTTTGGGAGAAGGAACCTTCGCTAAAGTCAAGTTCGCTAGGAATGTTGTTAATGGTGATAATGTTGCTATTAAGGTCATTGATAAAGAGAAAGTCCTCAAAAACAAAATGATTGCTCAGGTATTTTTATTCATATATATATATGATGATGATGATGATGATGATTGTTTTAATTTTTGGATTTGGTTTTGTAGATTAAGCGCGAGATCTCGACGATGAAACTAATCAAGCACCCGAATGTGATCCGTATGATCGAGGTTTTTGATCTTTTGCTTTGAATCTGTCGAATCTATTAAAGCTTGATTCGAAGAATATACGTTTTTCTTCGTTGTTTTAGATTTTTGTTACTAATATTAAGTTTATGTAACATACAATGTGGTGGTCCCTGGCGAATCATATATCGGATATTTGATATAGTATTGTTCTTGTGTGTATTCTCTCTTGTTTAGGTGATGGCAAGCAAAACTAAGATCTATTTTGTGTTGGAGTTTGTTACTGGTGGAGAGCTTTTTGATAAAATTGTAAGCTTTTTTACATTATTTTTAAGATGTGTTGTTGAGACTATGTAGAGATGGTTTGATTTGCTTAAAACATGTTCATGGGTTAGTCAAGTAATGGGAGATTGAAGGAAGATGAAGCGAGGAAGTATTTCCAACAGCTTATTAACGCGGTGGACTATTGCCATAGCAGAGGAGTTTACCATAGAGATCTTAAGGTTAGGAATCTTGATCTCTTGCATAGTGTTCGTGTGAATGAGTCGGTTTCAGGGCTATGGGTTTATGTATTAAACCAAGTTACGCCTTCTGGTTGCAGCCAGAGAATTTGCTTTTGGATGCAAATGGGGCTCTGAAAGTGTCGGATTTTGGATTGAGTGCGCTACCTCAGCAAGTTAGGGTGAGCATCGATCTTTTGATTACTTAATATTTCGGTGTAAATGTAATAGCAAAGGCTCTTAAAGAAGAAAAAATTCCATGAGTAACTAAAGCTGATTTTGTAATTCTTCTTCTTTAGGAGGATGGGTTACTTCACACAACATGTGGAACACCCAATTATGTCGCCCCTGAGGTGTGATCTACTTCTACCGTAAACTGAAACTAGTGTCTTTTGAATCTTTAAGTCTTGTCTTTCCTGGTCTTAAAATCTTAATAGCAATCTATTGTTGTCTCTCTAGGTGATCAACAACAAAGGTTACGATGGAGCAAAGGCTGATTTGTGGTCTTGTGGTGTGATTCTCTTTGTCCTAATGGCTGGTTATTTACCTTTTGAAGATTCTAATCTAACGTCATTATATAAAAAGGTTTTATGCTCATTCTTATTTGTTCAATTGATTTCCTCTCTTATGCTTAATCAGATTTTTGTACTTCTAGCAGGCGCCATTAGGGTGTCTTTTTCAGTTGTGTTTAGGACACAAGATTTTACACCATAATATTCCACCTGAGTCTTACTTTTTCATGATAACAGATATTTAAAGCCGAATTTACCTGTCCTCCATGGTTCTCAGCTAGTGCCAAGAAGTTAATCAAAAGGATTCTGGATCCCAATCCAGCAACGGTATAATTTTCTTACCCTGTTATATTTGAAGAGGACTCCTTTGTACTATGCCCTTAAATAGAAACAAAAACTTCCTCACATTCTTTTGTTTCAAATATTGTAAAGAGGATAACATTTGCCGAAGTCATTGAAAATGAATGGTTTAAGAAAGGATACAAGGCACCTAAATATGAGAATGCTAATGTCACACTTGATGATGTTGATGCGATTTTTGATGAATCAGGGGTAAGTCTATTTGGTTAAGCAATTTCTCAAGAGTTTTGTCTTGGATGCCTCTTAGTTTTTTTTGTTGGTTTACAGGAGTCTAAGAACCTTGTTGTGGAGAGGCGAGAAGACGGGCTTAAAAACCCAGTAACTATGAACGCATTTGAGCTCATCTCAACATCCCAGGGTCTTAACCTCGGTTCACTATTCGAGAAACAAATGGTACATAACAGTAAAGCTCGTCCTTAGAACTAATGAGAAGTATCTTTGTTCCAACAAATGTAGAGACCAATACTTTTATTCTGAATCCCATATATGGGTATCATTGATTTCAGGGGCTTGTGAAACGAAATAGTCGGTTTACTTCCAAATGCTCGGCTAATGAGATAGTCACAAAGATTGAAGCTGCAGCAGGTCCTTTGGGGTTTGATGTCAAGAAAAACAACTACAAGGTTTAAATACTGTTTACATGTCCACCCGTGCAAGATTGTTGTATCCATTTGTTGCTTCTGATTAGACAATTTCGTAACTTCTTCAGATGAAGCTTCTCGGCGAGAAATCAGGCCGCAAGGGTCAGTTAGCAGTTGCTACCGAGGTTAGTTTCCTCAATGACCCTTATTTTATGATATTGGATGAACCGTAATATAACTTGTATCTCTACCTTCAGGTTTTTCAAGTTGCTCCATCTCTTTACATGGTTGAAATGCGAAAATCAGGAGGCGACACCTTGGAATTTCACAAGGTATGTTCGACGCTTATAACTCTGCTCTGGTTTGATGTCTTGTATTCACTTTCAACATATGGCTTTGTTTGTGACATCTTTACCTTTTGCTTCACTTTCTTCGTCTTATATTAGTTTTACAAGAGCCTCACGACGGGTCTTAAAGACATAGTTTGGAAAACAATAGACGAAGAGAAAGAGGAAGGTAAGAAGCACCTTTTATTTAAGAATAAGAATCTGTTAGTTATGCTTTAGAAAGTAGAAACTAATGAAGATTTTGAAAAAAACAACGATCAAGAAACATCTAAGCATACAAATCATGTTTTTGTTTCTTCAAGTTTCAGTTGGTACTAACGGTGTCGTGGCTGCTTCCTGATACCGGACAATAAACATTCTGCGTATGCTGTTTTTCTTTCTTCTTAATATAGATTTTGTTCGTTGAGAGTTGGGTTTTTTTTTTTTGAAGTTATACAAAGGGAAGGGTCAATAAAGTAAAAAGCAAAAGTGAAAAGTTTGAAACTATATTGGGGGAATTTATATTTTGATGAATTTCGAATCTTTGTTTTGATTCCATGGGATGTTGTGAATAGCATACGCATGTGCGTGTGCGTTTATCTTATAGCTTGAATCCGATGAATGTTTTTTCATCATTAGAAACTCAAACTTTTTGTCTCAATTCAAAAAGTTTCTCACAAAAACTATGATTTGCACTCACAAAAGAAAGCTATCCTAGACTTTTGCCAACGTTATAGTTTAAAATACAATATTGGATCTATTTTCTTAAGACCAAAGGCAAAATCTTTTTGGGTTAGTGTCTTTATGAGACTAGGGTGGGCAAAAAACCCGGACCCGAAGAACCGAATCCGACCCGAAAATAAGGTTTCGAATTCGAACCGAACTCGGTCAAATATCCGAACGGGTTTTACATTTCAATATTCGAAACCGAATGGAACCGAACCCTAAATCCGAAAGGGTATCCGAAGTACCTGATATTTAATTAAATATATTAGTAATTGTATATATATAGTAATTTATATATCCAAAATTATAACATTTTCTGATATTTCGAGTAGTTTTGTATAATTTAAGTATTTTTAAATATTTTTTTATAATTTTAATTATTTTTATTCGTATTATCCTAATAAATTATGTATTTTTGAATATTTTAAAATATTTAATTTTTATAATTTTGGAGTTTTTAAATTAATTACGTGTATTCGAACCCGAACCGAACTCGAAAAAATTAGAGAAATACCCGAACGGATCCTATAATTTTTTACCCGAAAATCCGAAACCCAAATAGACCCGACCCGAACGCCCACGCCCACATGGACCCCACTACATAGTTATGTTTTGTCTCCATTTATATTTTTCTTCTCTTACTATTCAAAACTCATGGTTTTTGAAACTTTAAAAAATGATAAAATTAGATGTACATTTAATGATTAAAAATTATTATAGCAATGTGAAATGAACAAAATTTCAAAAAGTGTATGCGAGGAATATAAGTAGTGTCTTTTTTGACTTATCTCATAACACCGACCACCTAAATCCAAATTTTGACCCACAATTTCAACATGCCCCATTATAAATAAACGTACCTTTTTGATTTGGGACATACTTATTTATTTGTCTCTCAAAATTTTGAATAAATGTTCTCGTTTGTTGACCAAAAATATAAGCACGACTTTTCGTTATTTTACTCAAATGAGAACAAATTAAATAAATCACAACCACATCAACTGTACAATCGTCCGTTATAAGAAAAATCTTATTCTGAAATATGCTTATATTTTTGGGAGAATCACAAAACTACACCATTTGAATTACATTTCACAAAACTACACCATTTCCAAAATACTTCACAAAACTACATCTAAACACTCAAAATTAAATCCAAATAAACCCTACCCACACAATCCTACCCCCTTAATACTATATTCTAAACACTAATTAGCGAACCCATATGAAAATATTTTAATTTTAGTAATTTTTAAAAGAGTAAATCAAGCTTTTAAAATTTTGAAAGAGTGTAAATATGTGAAAATTTTAAATTAGGTGTAAGTTTGTGAAGGGTGGATTGAAAAGGTGTAGTTTTGTGAATTCCTCTATATTTTTAACAAAAAATGGAAAAGAAACCTTAAAAGTATTTGTATAAGCATGTCATCAAGGAAATACTATTACTTTAAAAGTATTAGTATTTTAAAAGTATATCTTTTGAGGAAAACAAGGTTAAACTATAGGAATCTAGCTTAAGCTTGAGCCTCACAATATACGTACACGCTTGCCATTGTTGATACTATTCGTATGTTTTAAGCCGATATAACGATAATTATAGTAATAATAGTATATTAATATTCGCAATTTGTTTGATACAATACAACAAATCATAGTAAATTTTTTTTGTTAAAAGGTTTTCTAAAACAAATCATAGTATTATTCAAAGTAAAAATATAATCGTAAAATAATTTAAGCAAAACGAGGTATACATACGTTGGTAATTGAGTTGCATTGCGGCTTGGTAGGCCACACAAATCCTCTTCGAGTTTAATTTCTTTTGCTAATAAAATTAACGTTGTTTATTTAATCATGGTAAAAAAAGTTAGATACTACTGATTTTCTTATCCCATATAAAACGAAAATTCCCATAGTGAAAATATATAAAATATTTTTAACAATTAAAATATATAAAAATAATAAAGTATTAAAATAGAAATTTAAGAGAAGAGAGGTTAGTCAACGGTCAAAGTGACAGAGAAACTTAATGTCCTAAAGTAGAGAAAGTGTCAGTTCGATCGTTTTAAGTTTCAGTACTGTTTTTTTCGCTATCATTTATATTGTTGCAATACGAAATTTAAATTACACACAACCACTTCCTCGGCTACGTCTTTAAATAAATAAATAAACATAATTTTATAAATTTTATTAGAGGAATTCACAAATTCTACACCCTTTCAACCATTTCTTCACAAAACTACTCCAAATTTAATATTTTCACATATTTACACCCTTTCGAAAATTTTAAAAGCTTGATTTAATCTTTAAAAATTACCAAAATTAATTTTTTTTCATTTGGGTTCGCTAATTAGTGTTTAGGGTATAGTATTAAAGGGGTAGGATTGTTTGGGTAGAGTTTATTTGAATTTAATTTTGAGTGTTTAAATGTAGTTTTGTGAAGTATTTTGAAAATGATGTAGATTTGTGAAAAGTAATTCAAATGGTGTAGTTTTGTGATTTTCCCATTTTATTATTGATAGGTGATGGGTTATTGATTCACTGGTTCAATAAATTTACTAGAAGTACACAGTGAAAATTAAATTATTTATGTAGCTAAATTTATTATGCAATTTCACGAGGGTTTCCGTCAGTAAATATTATTATCGTCGCAGTTCCCGTCAGTGAATTTTTGTTTTGTTTTGAGAAAATAAAGTAGTAAATACAAGATTTTGATTAAATTACGCAATTAATACATAGCTGTCTTTAACAACAACAAAAAATTAATACATAGCTGTTTTGTGCATCATTCTTTCTAACCCACTTAATTAAATTAAAATAAAACTAGAATCCATTACGTAATTAATACATAGCAATTTTGTACAATTTCTATGTTCGAAATTTAATTTGATAAGAACCAAAAAAATTACTTATGAATCACAACAGAACAAAAGTACTTAAAAAATGGTTGTTTATATGAAAACATGGATTAGATGACGTGTCAAAATCCCAACGGTGATGATGTCGATGAGGAATCAATTGTGGACCCCTCCACACATCCTCCACATCTTCATTAAGTTTTGATTTTTTTTTCTAACAAAAAAAAAACAATGCCAAAAATGTTATAAAAATAAAAGTAAAAACAACCCAATTTGTTCAATCATTATCTCAAAAATTCTCAAAACCCCCTATTTACCAAAAGAAAAGAACTATTTGTCTCTCCTCTACTTTCATAATAGGAGAGAGAAGAAAGCTTGTCTTCTCTTAAACTTCATATATATATATATATATATAATCTGTATAATATATAGAAATAAAGAGAAGATTAGGCATTGCCAATGGATTATGAGAGAATAGAGAAGGTGCAAGTTTATTTATTAAATCCTCTCTATCTCTTTTTTCTTCTGTACTTGATTGTTTTTTACTCAATTTTACACTCTTGCTTTATGTTTTTTCCTTTGTCTGTTTTTTTCCTTCATTAAAATTAATTATTTTTAGCATACATTATGTTACTGTGAGTTTCCTCTGCTGAAGAATTTCTTGAAGAAAAAGAGAATTTTTTGTTCTTTCAATATTTGTGAGTATGTCTGTGTGTAATTTTGCTGGGAAGTTTCATAAACTTTCATTCTTTTTTTTTTCTCCTCAAATTTAAGCTAAAATAGTTTTGCTTTATCAGATAAAAAAGCAAAAACTTGATTCTTCTTTGAACTATTGAAATCATGAAAAATAATAAAGAAAATTACAATAATTCTAAGGTTTATATATTGCAGAAGAGCATAATCTCGCCTACAAAGCTGAGAATGAAGCTAATGGGTTCAAACAATAGCAAGAAGAAAGAAGGATCCAATAATAACTCTTCAAGAACATCTCCTCTTCGTCTTCATGTTTCAGATGACACTGACTTCTCCAAGAACAGCTTGTTAGCTTCAGAACAAGAACAAGAAGATCATAATGGTTTTGTCTCTACTCTTCCTCCTTGTCTCAATGTTTTTACTTTTTAAGTCCTAGTAATCACTAAAGTCTCTGTCTTTGCTCTGTTCTTGGCTAAAGTTTGTATATTTTTGCTCTGTTCTTAGCTAAAACCTCTGTCTTTGCTCTGTTCTAGGCTAAAGACTCTGTCTTTGCTATTTTCTTGGCTAAATTTTGTGTATTTGGTCTGTTATTGTCTGTTTAGGTCATGAACACTTGGCTAAAGTTTGTGTCTTTGATCTATTCTTGGCTAAAAATTCTCTTTTCTCTGTTCTTGTACTAAAGTTTGTATCTTTGCTCTATTCTAGGCTAATGATTTGTGTCTTTGCTCTGTTCTTGTACTAAATTTTGAATCTTTTAGCTCTGTTATTGGCTAAAGTTTGTGTCTTTGCTCTGTTCTTGTCTGTTTCTGTCATGAACACTCGGCTAAAGTCTCCGTCTTTGCTCTGCTCTTGGCTTAAGTTCTCTGGTTTTGCTCTGTTCTTGACTAAAGTTTGTGTCTTTTTGCTCTATTCGTATTGTGTGTGACTTCCAGTGGCAGCTTCATTTACGGATATAGGAGTAGCTAAACCAACAAATGAGGTGGTTTTGGACATAACCAAAAGCATTAACCAAGGCGATCAACTGAGACCGCAACAGCTTAGAAAATGTGACATGAGCATAGCTCCTACTCAGACAACGAGACGTCAAGAAGATGAGAATCTCGATTACGACAGCAACGCTAGCTCTTCAAGCTTCGAGTTTCACGGTGGTGCTCGTCCGAATCAGAATCATCATGTATCGTCAAGAGCATACACTTCTTCTAGACAAATGCCATCCAAGTGGAACGATGCCGAGAAGTGGATAATGAGCAGACAAAACATGTTGATGAGGAAGAACAATCAAGGGAACCGTATGCCAGTTAGAGTTGTCCCGGAGAATCCAATCTACGAGCAAACCAAAACTAGGATGCATCCAATTCAAACTCAAACCAATAATGATCTCGTGGACACAAAAGGTAAACAAGTTATAGCCAAAGTTTCGATGAAATTGTTGGATTCTTACAATATAAGTTGTGTTTTTGTTTTGAAATGTGTGAAGATGGTAGTGAGATTCGTTCGGTATGTATGAGAGATATGGGAACAGAAATGACGCCAATACCGAGTCAAGAGCCTTCAAGATCAGTCACACCGGTTGATGCAACAACTCCTCTTCGTAGTAGTCCCGCTTCTTCGCTACCTTCTACTCCTAGAGGAGGAGGCCAACAAGAAGAGTCTACTTTATCTCAAGGCATATCAAGAAACACGAGAGAGTTATCCGAGGAAGAAGTAAAAGCCAAGACTAGAAGAGAGATAGTAGCTCTTGGTGTTCAATTAGGGAAGATGAACATCGCGGCTTGGGCAAGTAAAGAAGAACAGGACAAGGACAAGAACAATGTAGATGCAGAGAAGATACAGAGGATTGAGTTTGATAAGCGAGCAACCGCGTGGGAAGAAGCAGAGAAATCTAGACAAAATGCAAGGTTTGTGTACCTCTTATCATATAATAAAGGGCAATTGTCAAAATACCACAAAGTTTCTTTTGCTAAAAATAGTATAAAACTCTCAAAATTAAACCCTAAAACCTCAAAACTAAACATTACTCCCTTTCAAAACAAAACCTTAAATACAAAATAACAAACCCAATTGGAAGAAACAAATGATTCTATCTGTGGTATTTTTTGGCATATATTAGCCTAAAAACCTTTTTAGAGGTACTTTAAAGTACAATATTGTTAGTATAAAAGACAAAGTGTTGTGCTTCTCTTTTATAAACTCGAAATTTGTAGGTATAAGCGTGAAGAAATTAGAATCCAAGCTTGGGAAAGTCAAGAGAAAGCCAAACTCGAAGCAGAAATGCGACGTATCGAGGTACACGAGGCGTTTTCATCGTATCCAGTTATTGATATGTTGAAACTTTTATTTGATCAATCACAACAAATCCACTTCTAAAGCATTGTTTAAATTGGTGTTTGGTATAGGCTAAAGTTGAGCATATGAAAGCAGAAGCTGAAGCAAAGATGGTGAAGAGAATTGCAATGGCTAAGCAAAGGCTTGAAGAGAAGCAAGCTTCCGCAGAAGCTAGAAAAGCCCGCGATAGCGAGAAAGCGGCTGCAGAAGCCGAATATATCCGAGAAACCGGTCTATTACCGGTTTCGAGTCACAATAAATGTTGTGGTTATTTTTGATGTGTTTTGAGTTAACAAAGATCATAATTCAAATCCTCTTTGTGTAATATATAGATGGAAACATGGAATGTATTATTTGTTTTCATAGGTTTAAAAGAGAAAGATTGTTTCTTACGTTAGGGTTTGTGCTATTGCCTTTAGGAGCAAGTTAACATAGAACTGAAGAGTAAAATTAAAGAATTGAAAGCCGGTTTAATAATTGGAATTGGATTTTTTGTATATGCAAACCGGATAGTAATTCTATTATTGGGCCTTCTTTGTGATTATATTTTTATATTTGGGCTTTAACATATGAACCTAAATTCAAAAATTTCATGAATATTTTTGGTTTGCATGGCCAAAATAATGATAAAGAAATAGGTGAATTAGTCTCATAACAAAAATGAATACGATGAAATTAAAAAACAATGTTATGGGACAAATTAAACTAATTAAATTAAACAAGTAACCATCACATAAGTTTAAAAGATAAAGGAGATTATTTTTTTATTTTTCATATAACTCGAAAAGTATCTTTATTTACTTTGCTCAAAAAGTACTTACTTGCACAATCATAATATCACATTTGGGGTTTTCTTTTCGTCGTTTTGAAAAGAGATAAACGAGAAAACTAATTGCACAAAAACAAACTATATATCAAGTCAAAACCCTTACATATGTCTTAATTAAAACCTTGCTTTGCTTGTCTTTATTATAATTTATAAATTTTAGCTATGTGTAATATATATATATATATATATCACACTTCCATTTGACTATGTAGCGAGTGGTATAGTGCGGATATTATCATAACCTATTTCAATCTACGACTCAATTAACAATTGGCATCTCTTATTTTGTACTTTGATTTATTAATTTCTAAAATACTCTTTAATCTCATATATTATATGTTCAACGTAATTTTTTGAAATTCTTGAATAATTGTCTTCCAATATAAGTTCATCTTGGAAAATTTGAAAATATAGATTGATGCATGCATGTTTTCTATTAACAAAACTAAAATTAAATAAAAAGTGATAGTGGACTAGTAACATTCATAGGTATACTAAAAACATTGTCATATAGGAACAAGTCATATGCCTTGCAAGATTACAATAATTTAATTGGATTACTAAACAAAACAAAAGTTATTAACTAACTATATTATGAAATCATGAAAGTTCTATGAAGATGGACTTATATATATGTTATAACATTGTCATCTATCTAGAAAAGACATATGATTCTATGTGTTTATATATCTTCATTTGAATCTATTCTCTACCTTTGTAATGAATGGCTACAACATCCTATGAACAATTACAATTAATAATTGATTATTTATTTTTGTAAAAGGAAGAAACAAAAATATTAAAAATTAAAAAATGGATAATATAAAAGGTAAGAAAAGAAAGGTGAGAAATTTCAAAATGATGGGTCACCCTACACTATTTAATTTTAGGTTCATGAAAGTGCCCTAACTTGTGTCATATATAAATGTCCCTACCACATGCACCCAACATTATTTTCAACCATTCCCACAATTTTTCTTACTTAGAATATATATAATATAGTCCCACCACTAAAGATTATGTGAATCACATTCCTACACCACACATATCCAAAACCATATAGTTACAAATATCTCTTTATCGACATTGTTATTATTTTACTTAAAATACATGGTCTTTTATAATTTGATAACTCTATTCTCTTCATGGATAATCAAACATCAAAACATTAATACCAAACCAAATCATAAATCCGTATTATTATCCGAATGATACTCAAATCATAGCTAACCTAATCACATTCTCATAAAACCAAACAAAAATCAAAATTAACAACAATTTGATTAGTTAACAACACTTTTAGACATAAATCTTTTATTCACATTTCCATGATATAGTATTCTAAACATGATATACTACAAATTTCATCTCGCATTCCTTATAATACGACGAATATTACAATAACTTTATCCCATATCAAAATACAATATATATTGAATATATTCTTACGTGAGAGTAAAAGAATTATGTCTCTTTGTTAATGAAAGTTATTAATTAGCTCACATAAATTGATATTTTAAGCTTTGTGAAGTCTTAAACGTTTTCTTCACTTGCCTATATTATGGTTCGAGCATGCTTTTATAGAATCATATTGTTTCTTTCAAGTTTCAAATACTACTAATATTACATTATGGCATACCCTTATATTAATTGACCTACCAATAAAAAAAAAGTAGATCTTAACAAGTACGAACTATATATCGATACGTGTCAATTATTAAAAGTTTTTTTTTTTGCTGACGCAAAATAAGATCTAATTTTAGGGTAAAGCCCTAAATTACGGGTCGGAATATTTTGGTGTTTCACACAACGAATAAGGACATGGGACCCAAAACTCACTTTCTATGTGGGCCCATTTAGTCAGAGAGACAAAACATAGCTCCAAAATAACATTTCACTATCAAAATTGATTGAAGAAGTGAGTAAAAAGAAAGTGACATAAAATTTAAAAGTTTCATTACAAATATTCATATAATAAAAAAGATCAAAAGATCTTATAATTACAGTATTACAACATACATTAAACAAAAGAGAGAGATGTCTATTATATAGTTTTTATGTTTCCATATATAAGTAATAATATAAGAGAGATTTTTCACTAGTGATATTAAACTAAAGATGGATCAATACTAGAGTTTATAAAGATGGAACTTAACTTAACTTAGAGAAGTAATGAAAAAGGAGGTTTGTCTTTCTTTTACTTCTTCTAGTATTTGAAAGAGCCACCTACTGATGCGATACCGTTACCGAGGTTCCTCGGGTCAGACCGGTTCCCAAAGTCGTCGCAGTTCCCATTGCTCGGGAGCTTGTCGACATTGTTGGAGGACGGAGCGGAATTGAGAAGCTCAAGGCCTCTTTTGCCCATTTGTTGCACTTCTTGTGGTGACAATATCTTTATACACCACACACTGCTCACAAACTCCCTGTAATAATAGCAACAAAAGAAAAGGGTCATCATCGCGGTTTTAGATTAGTCCATATATAAAATGCGGGGAAACGAAACTCACGGCCAAGGGTCATCGCCGAGGAGAAGAACATCGTTCTCTCGGTCAACGAATACAAGCTGCCAGCCTGATCTCACAGGATCTTCTAATTGGCCTTCAAGGCCGAACATGCGAGCTAGCTCGCCCCGCAGCTCGTGGTAGCTGCTAAACTTCGACATATCCAAAGATCGTCCAAAAGACCCTGACTTGTACACCTGCCAAAAAACATTGGCATTAGACCATCACTATGTGTGCAAAAACACAACACTTTGGGGAGTAAACTTTGTACTTTACCTTCACAAAGGGATTTGATTGTTGGTTCTCGGAACCGAGGTTTTCAGATGACTGAAGAAAACCTGATTCGTCTATACAACTTGAAGGCGTAGTCATTGCGAGATTACCCGAGAAATCGTTGTTGTAGTTAGACGATGATGTTGTGAAGGGTAAGGTCGTGGAGTCGCCACCTTCGATGCCGATGCTTCGAAGGTTTGTTGACAATCCGTTCGGCATCAAAAGGGAAGACGAATCTATATTGACTCCGAAGAGAAGATGGCTATGCGGGTCTGAGGCGTTTCCTTCTTGCTCGATGGAACACTCTCTACCACCACCGGGGAATGGAGGCAGAGAGACAGCGTTTGGTGGGACGTTGCTCGTGGTGTGGGACTGTCCTAATTGCTCCATTACAGACTGAGTGTTGTTGTTGTTACCAGCTCCAGAGTGTTGGTACGATGAATCAACTGCAGAACGCTTCGATGGCCAGCCCGATGAAGTCATTGCAGAGTTTGTTCTAGTGAGGTTGAGCAGTTGAGAAGACTCGTCTTGAGAGAAGTTACTTAGTAGTGTGTGGAGGGGAGAGACATGATTGTTTCCTCCTCCATTGGTGTCTGTGAAGCTTTGCTGATGACACAGAGAACTCATGGACTGGAGTTGCGACGGGTTTGCCTGAGAAACAGAACCAAACTGAGACATAGCAGAACCAGACGGATTATGATTATCCACCACTTGCTGCTGCTGAGATTGAGCCTGAAACTGAGTTTCAGGAACACCAAGATACGCCTGTTGCTGTTGCTGCTGCTGCTGAGAGAGTTGTTGTTGCAGCATCTGCGACTGCACTAAAGACGGTGATTGCATTGAGAAACCCGAGGGGTTTTGGAACTGAAGAAGTGAAGCAGCAGCTTTTGCTGGATCAATCCCTCTCATGTCTTGAAGTGCAGCAGCGGCCATGGCTTGGTACACGTCGCTTTGCATGCCAAGCATGCCTGAAGCATCAAGCCTCGGCTGCATCCACGGGTTTACTCCCATGCCTTGAAAGTTAAGAGATTGAAGTCCACGGTCCCACATAAGCGGTGAGCTCATACTCATACCCATATCGTCTTCTTTAAGACCTACCAAAAAAAGAGAGATACCATTATTAGAAGATATAAAAGACTAAAATAGAAACTTGTAAGGGATGAACCAAAGTTTTGAAATTTACAATACCGTGGAAAGATGGGAGACCAGGAGGCCACGGACGTTTAAGCCTGAGAGGAAAAGGAGACGGGTACATGGGGAATGTCGTTAAAGGCTCAATCTCCCACAAGGAAACTCTCGGCTGCCTCTCCCCTGCAGTAGACTCGTCCCACCCAACCTACATCATGATCAAGAATTCAAGATGATGACATATGCATATGACTGATATGAGAAAGAAACGAATTTCTACTAAAAAGATTTGGATTGTGAACTGAACCTTGACAGACCGCCAATGAGAGTTAGCCCACCGAGACTGATCTAGATCACATATGCCAGTTATTGTACCCATGTACCTGACAACACACGAATGTTCGTAAGTACATGCAGCTGCAAAAGAGCATAGTAATAGATAGAAACTTCTGATAATTCACCTACCGACGAACACTTGATTCCTCGGTTTCAAACAGCATCCTAAACCTCATACCAACAGAGACACGAGTGTGATAAACAGCTTTCACGTACTTAGCCAGAGGTATTACAAACTCCGATGGACTAGCCCTGAAGAAAAGTTGACTTCTTTATCACAAAACACACAAAGAATCGACACATTGGTGCATTTAAATGGGATATAAAACCATACCTCGGGTTATAGAAGATGGTGAAACGGCTGTTTGTGGCGGCTGCATGAGCTGCTGCAGCAAGAAGGCCTAAATGCATACTGTCGCTTGACAAAACAGATGAAGGCATGACAGTTTGTGGGCGATTAGCTCTTCTTATACCAAGCAGCAACTGATTCTTATCGTTCCTGGTGTCAAACAACAAAACACATAAGCCACTTCCAAGATTCACAAGTACCCTTTAAAAAACTTTGAAGAAGAAGTGGTTCTAACCAAATGAAAAGCACCGAGTCACCAGCGACAAGCCTTTTAGCACTCACGAAAACGCTCCAACCCGTAGTAAGAAGGTGTCTCTTGGGCTGGCCTGAAGGAAAGAAACAACACAAAGAGTAAAATAAACTTCTTGGTTCTTCTGTTAGAACTAAAGAAACTGAATCTTCATTCGGTTTGAAAGCTAACCTCGGAAGATATGCCTGAACTTCCATTCGTTATCGTGCAGATCCCTCGCCATCAGCTCTTGAGCTGGAGGCTGCTGTGAGTAATCCTAATAATAATATCTTTTGGTTAAAAAAGAGAGGAAACAACTAAAGTTCAAAAACATGACTTCAAAACAAACAAGAAGATGAAATCACCAAAGGAGGGAAGACTTTTTCAGCAGCTCGGCGAGGCACAGAGAAACCACCATGAGTGCTTGTATCACTAGCAGTCAAAGTCTTACAGAAATAGTTCGTAGGCTGTCTGCTCGGTACACCTAACTCCGCTGGAAGATAAGGATCTTTCTGCTCTTGCTGGCATTCAAACACACAAGAAAAGTTCAAAAACACCGACAAATCCGCCTAAACAAAGTATTGATTTTAACCGGTAAAATCCTCATACCGCATTCAAAGGCTGTAAAGTCATCTGCGCATAGACTTCATCAGTTTCAATATCAGCCTGTTAAAATTCAAAAGAAACCATATCCCAAAATCAGCACACAAACACACTCAACAAGATTCTTACTAAAAAAAAGAACTTTTATTACATGCATAGTGACATTGTGAAGCTGACAGATAAGCTGTGGATGCAAGCTAGGATAGTTTGGTATATGAGAATCTACTTCTTTGTTTGTTGAAGCAGCCACCTTTTTTCAAGAAATAAAATCAACAAAACTGTAAGTAATTAGTAAAACCACAAAGCAGCATAAAGAGAAGGGAGAGACAAAAAGAGAAAAGGAACCTGTTCACTGTGACCTTGAGGGAAATAAACAACTCTGCTTCCAAGAGGAGGTAGTGACACAAGAGGACCAGCACAAGCATGCCATAGCTCACTATTCAATACTCTCTTCTCTCCTAAACACAACACACAACACACAACACACACACACACACAAAGTTAAGTTAAAACTCAAAACCAAACAATGAAGAAAGAAAGAGAATGATACCTTCATGAGGTTGTTGAGGATTAAACCCAGCTGAAGATAATCTCATATTTTTGCTCTCTATATATTATACTTATATACTTAATAAAGCAAAACTATAACAAGAAAAATTACAGCTTTTTTTTTTTGAAAGATCTAAGCTTTTTTTTTGAGGATGCAAACAAATGTAATTAATGGTAAAACACTATTTTTTAAAAAAAAAATTAACCAAATAAAGTTGCAATCTTCTTCTTGTTCTCGCCGACTTCAAAGCCGCCTCTTCGAATCTTTAACTCCTTCATTACTTGTGATTATTAATTATCTCACTAATCACACTGTTAGACCCCTCATTTTAAAATTATTTAATAAATTTTTTTAAAAAAAAACCCAAACTTTAGTTTTCTCCAAGAAAAACCCACCACCGCCACAAAAGCACAGATCTCGAGCTTATAAACTAAAACGACATGAGGTTGTGTCGTTTTAAGCTTTGTGAAGAAAATAAATAGATCTTCTTCTTCTTCTATTTCAATGAATCGAAGATCACAGTACTATCTTTGATTAATGCTCGACATAGAGAGAGAGAGAGAGAAAGAGAGTGTTTTTTTAGGTGAGAGAAAAATATATCCGGTGAATAAATACGGCGGCGACGCGGTGGCGCTAATATTATTGTTATTATTAGATAGTGTTATTCTCTGTTTTGAGTTTATTTACTTCTCTCTCTCTTCTCTCTGTTATTTGAATGAGAAGGAAGAAGAAGAAAGGACGACAATGGCTGGTTTAGACCCGAACCCGAAAGAAGCGAAACGGGTCTTTTGATTTTTATTGCCTAAAAGCAACTTGTTGTGCCAAAAAAAAAAACAATGTTTAATGACTATTTTACCCCTAGCTTTTGTGTTTTATTACGGTTTGGGACTCGTGCCAATTTTTTTAATTTATATGGCTCCTCTCGAGTTTCGAAACTTCGTTGGGTCGTCGTCGATGTAACTAAAATTTAGAATACTATATAGTATATAGTATAGTACATATATTCAGTTTAAATTGTTTTTTTAATTATAATTTTATACATACTAATATAGTAGATAGTATGTATGATACTTGATAATATAAGTTACGTTTTACTAGAGAATAATATTATTTGTTGGTTAGTGTAATGTTTCCTTCATCATTTTATAACCTAATTATCCGATCCAAATTTGTGTTTGTGGAGATGTTTAAACATTAATTTTTTTGTGTAGAAAATAATTATGAACAAAAATCATAAAAAAGTAGAGTCGGTCGGGAGCATAGGCTAAAGACTTTTCATCACTTATGGCATATAATAATTAAGCACAAGTAATTTTGAAAGAATTACCAACGACGGGTTGGCTCAGTCGGTTAAGCGCAGTCGTTGTTGATGTTGTGCTCCTAAGTTCGAACCGCGTTGGGAGCGATGATTTACGCCGTTAATTGGTATTATCAAAGGTTGGTCGCGACTAGGGGATTATGAAATACCTTAACCTCCCGTTTAACAAAAAAAAAAAAAAAAAAAAAAAAAATTGAAAGAATTTGTTTTTAATGAAAAAAAATTTCATTAGTTAAAAATACACATGTTTAGTTGTGCATGAGGGCATCCAAAATAAAATTCGAAAACTTTGGATCCTCGTTTTTAAACCATTAATGGAACAAACTCAACACAATTTCGATAAGCTTAATGAAGTATTAGATGATGATCACTTGTTTAGATTATATCACATGGTAATTAGAGTTTTGAAACAATTAATTTTGTTTCATAAGATATTCCACATCTCTAATTATATTCATATCCTTTTACCAAAACCTAATTTTGGTCTACTCCAACGCCTTCAAGAAATATCACTTTATTGATTTGGACCAACACTCTTTTTCTCCCCCTTGTTTCTGTTCTTCGCCTAAATATATTGTGTTATCATGTCCTTATTTAATTATTAAAAAAAAACATTCGAAAAGAACACACAACATTATTTCTGATATCATATGATGATCTCATGTTGTTGTCTTGTAAATATGATTCTCAAATCTAGACAACCAACGAATGTGCATGGATATCTTTAATCATAAATTAAAAATAGTCGAAACAAAATGTTCTCTAAAACGTCCCACTAAATTAAACAACCCAATGTTTTTCATATAAAAAAGTAGAACATAAATAAAATAAAATTTTGAGCGAAATTACTTGTCAATTATTTTATAGAATATATATGGATATTCAAAAAAAATCTACTCATATATAAGTTAATAATTGTCATTAAATATTAGGGCATTTTACAGCGCACAAGTCAGTCTTACTGGTTCGTGGATGTATTATTTTGTTCTTATTAATTGATTGTGTAATGTGAAAATGAAAAGAGTGCATATTATTATAAAATATTGGAGTATTTAAGTATATTATAGCAATAATTCATGGTAGACAGTGAAACCACCTGATAAAAATGACAGGACGTGCTTTTTTAGGGTTTCCAGAATCTATATTTTATCTTTATTCATATATATATATGAATTATAAATAATTGTTCGAAACTGATTGCAGGGCAAAATTGGCAATAGATGCCTATATATATTTCACATTCATTCTATTTAATTATATAAATGATACATTTATTTTTCTAATTAAAACAAAGAAGGGTTTGTATACCTAAACGAACTAATATTTACTTCTATGCGATCGCAAATTCTTAAAAATCTATAACACAATACATGCAAAAACATTAGGCCATAAAATGTCTTAAAAGTTTTTTTTTATCAAAAACAAAAAAGTTCTCAAAAGGTTAAGTATAGCGAGTATGTGTATGCGAATAATGCATTAATTAAAATACATAGTATATATCGTAACATGACTTTTTACATCATATAATATGTCTCTGTCGGCGATATTTTTGAATAGATATATTAAATAAAGTACGTATATGATAGATATATTTTCGACGTCAACTAGAAAAATATTCATTTATATATAACATTTTTTAACATCAATATTTATTTATTTATTTATTTATAGAGGAAGAAGAATAGGACAGTGTAATGGGGTTGTCCCTAGAAAGGAAGTGAACGGTGTACGATGATAGGTTATGAAATCAAGGAATCATTTTAAGCCGTTGGATTAAAATGGGAAGTGGGGTCCACATGAGTTTGAGATAAGACGTGACATTAATTAATTAATTAATTAGAAAGAAAAAAAGAAGAGAGTAGGGCTTCTACCATTGGTCGCTATCACAGTACTTTACGGTGTTCCATCGCTACACGCAATTACTTTTCCGCCCCCACATTCAATTTCTCTCATCCACACGTGTGTCACTGTGTGTATATATATATAGTATTCACATACCATAAATTAATGGTGTTTAAGAATACTTAATTAGTATTTGTGTGTATTTGGTATATTTGTACAAAAGGAGAGATTATAATGTTTAAGCACTCTACAAAAATAGAAGATTAAAATGCTACATTAAGCATTTCATTAAGTGGTGCTTATTAATAATACATGTTTTAATTTAATTTAATATTCAAATACACAAAAAAATACACAAGCACTCTACAAAAATACTATAAACACCTTTGATAAACATGGGTCTTAATCTATAACTAAATTTATAATCTTTCAATAATAGGAAACTATTCTTTTTTGTTTCAAAAAAATAATAGGTAACAAAAATAAACATTCACTGAAAAAAGATTTGTTTGTAATCAGCCATACAGTAAATTTTAGGGAAAATTACAAAATTATACATTTTTAATTGCATTTCACAAAACTACACCTTTTAAATATTTCTTCACAAAACTACACCTAAACACTAAAAACTAAATCCAAATTATGCCTACCCATACAACTTTACCCACTTAATCACTATACCTTAAACACTAATTAGCGAACTCAAATGAAAATTTTTAATTTTGGTGAAGTTTTAAAGATTAAATCAAGCTTTTAATTTTTTTGAAAATGTATAATTATGAGAAAATTTTGAATTAGGTAGAGTTTTGTAAAGGAAATGATGAAAGGGTGTAGTTTTGTGAATTACTCTAATTTTTATGAATTGTATTTTCATGTTCAATAGTCAACACTTATTTTGAGACATTCGATCTTATGCGGTTAAATATATAAAAATATGGGAGAATTACAAAACTACACTATTTGAATTACATTTCACAAAACTACACCATTTCAAAATTATTTCACAAAACTACACCTAAACACTCAAAATTAAATCTAAATAAACCCTACCCACACAATCCTACCCCCTTAATATTATACCCTAAACACTAATTAGCGAACCAAATGAAATTTTTTTTATTTTGGTGATTTTTTAAAGGGTAAATCAAACTTTCAAAATTTTGAAAATGTGTAAATATGTGAAAAAATTGAATTAGGTAGAGTTTTGTAAAGGAATGCATGGAAGAGTGTAGTTTTGTGAATTCCTCTAAAAATATTCTTAATAAATATAAGATATTTTTTTTGGTAATTTAATAAATATAAGATTTTTTTTTTTTAACATTTGGACCACAAATGTTCGGCTCATTAGCCAAACCTACACTATCGTAGGCACGGGAAATCGATCCCGGTGGGGTGGTGCTACCTGTCTCATGTGGACTTATGACTGCCACTAGACCAAAGTCACTTCCCAATATAAATAGAAAAAATTACATGATGACACACTTTTTAAAACATGAATTACATTTTAGAGCATTTTTTGACATATAGGCACTTTATTGTCATAAAAAACTAAATTATCCATCAATTCATTTATTCTATATAAATTTCACAATCATTTTCTTTCTCATTTTTCTATTTTACATTCTAATTTTAATTTTGTAGGGTAATATAAAATAATTTATTTTCGTATATTGATTTATAAAATTTTAATATCTATATTTTTGATATCCACTTTTATATATTTTATTTATGAATGGATCAACATTTGTGGACAACTAGTCAATATCTAATGTTTTTATATATGCCCACATAGAATTGTACAAATGTTCAAAGTAGAATGGACGAGTTTAAATTTTATTCCAATGAGTTTATATATCATATACAATTCATATGATGATTTGTGTTCAAGTTTAAATAAATTTTGTAGTTAAAATTATATGATGGTTCATATTCAAAAATGAATAAATATGTTTTAATAATGAATTTAAAAATTTATATGTTTTGATGTACATGTAATTTTCATGTTTTCACTTATTAATATCAACATGTTTCATTCGCATTTATTAAGAATATTACAAAAACATATGAGAGTGTAAATACTAAATATAAATTACTTATGTAAGTAGATATATGATAAACAAAAAAATTATTGAAATAATATATTTTAGAATAAATTAAAATACATTTACAAAATTGTACAAAAGTATGTCCACATAACATAAAACGTATCCACAACTTTCTGTACACAACGTTGTGTATCCACAACTTTCTGTACACGACTTTTATGTACACAAAGGGTAAAACTGTATTTAAAAAAATACAAAGTGTAAAATGTGTCTCATATCACAAAAGTGTCTTATTTTGATATGAAGTGTTAAAAAGTGCTCCATTGTGTAAATCACTCTATAAAATATTGTATTGATTAATTATGCAAGTATTAAATGTGATTATTTAACAAAAAAGTATTAAATGCATGATATAGTTTTAACTTTTTCTTATATAAAAAAACGAATAATACTTTTGTAGAGTTTGGATTGTAATTAGCCAAATGAATTGTACTGAATAAAAACTACTTTATTTAAGTTGACAAACGAATATGTATTATTATATATTTCCTTTTTGAAAAAATTCGCCAATTTATATATATATATATATATATTCATTTTATCAATAAAAAATATATATATATATTTTCATAGCTAGGTTGTAATAGATAATAGATTATACAATGAAAGTTAATATCTACGAAATTAATGGTTACTGGTTAACCATCGCCAAGTAAACCGAAACTAATCTAATAGCTAAGCAAAATATCAACAATAGAGAGATTCATAATTAATACTTATGATTAAAGCTTTAAACTCGACTCTCAAAGCAAATTTTTTTACCGAGGGAAATTTAGTAAATTATGTACTTTTTGTTTTGTAATTGTCAATAAGATAGTTTTAGTTTTCTAATTAAAAATTTAAATAAATTTAATTTTCAGAGTATGCAAAAATACTGTTTTATCCTTATTAATATTTAACCAAAAGTTATTCATCATTCAACAACGTTATTTCACTATTCATCATTCATTATTCGTCTGTCATAATTCACTTATCATTATTCATCATTTATCATATGGATTGATCATTCACTAATAAAACATAATACGGTAATAGTGATATAAAAATCGTTCACAAATGATATTAATCACTCATCGGTGTTATTCAACATTCATGTATTTCATTCATCATTCACGTATTAGATTCACCATTCACGTATTAGATTCACCATTCACCACAAAAAAACATAAAATTTAACTCAAATGTTATAATTGTCTTTTAATATATGAAATTACCCTTTACTAATTACAAAACAAAAACTACCTTTCGAACAAATTAGAAAACTAAAAAATATCTTATGAACGAATTATCTCTTTTACCAATTCAACACAAGTCACCAAATCAACATCACTTGATTAGTTGATTAATAACAACAACATATTCTTTTTCTGATGTACACAGTAAAAATTTCAGCTATATATATTTCGTCTTTACCTAAAGCCTGTCTACAAAAGTAAATAGTAAATGCGCAGTTAAAAAAAAAACCAAAAAAAAACATATGTAATGTAACTTAAGAGAAGAAAGAAAGAGTAACATTCATGCATGCCACTCGAAGAAACAGCCAGTTGGATCAGAGGGTCTGGCCCATCTCACATGCACTCTCTAACTTTTCTTTTTCCTTCTATTTATTTTTATGATTTAATGTTAAGAGATATTTGTACACCATTTTTATGTGTTCGGAAAACAACTACATTATATGTATTATTTAATTTAATTTTTATAAATATGTGGGATCGTTTTAGAAAAAGAGATACCTTTTCTATCAGCATCACATCATTCATTCTTTAGAATTAGTTTACAAAATTCCAAGTTGTTTATGTCTCATGCAAATTTGGCGTATGACTTATCCAAATGTTTGGTGTTACTTAATTATATATATATCGCATTTTTATATTAATCGTGGAGCATACCAACAACATCTATCACTAATATAATAATTTTATTTAATCCGTTTCCAACACGTTACTAAGTTAGTTTTAATAATGCAATCTCCAAAATATTTAATCAATATCCACATTAATACTTTTTTAGTTTTCATATTAATTATTATATAGTCTAAAAATGCATATGATTTCAGGTATATGGGTATTGCACGTGAAACCTGTCTTATAGAGTATACATTAACTCTTATTTGGGAATTTATAATCAATAATAGAAATTAAACGAAATATAGCTAGACAAGAGTATTTTGCATCTGACATTTAAATAATTATCAAACGCCAAAAAAACAAAACCTATTTAAAACACCGACATATCTCTGGCAAGCCTGTGATTCGAGTCAACATAATCAATGGTCAAAATTTACATTTTTCATAACCAACCGAATTTTTATATAACCAAAAAGTTAATCCAAACAACACATTAAATACTAGCCCTTGTTAAACAACTTAATATATACTCTCTGTCTCAAATTACTTGATATTTTTGGTCTCTATACGCAGATTAAAAATTCATTAAATTTTCTTGTTTTCTGTGTAAAAACATCATTTAATATTTTTCTTAAACATAATTCCACCAATTGAAAAATATTATGCATAAATTAAATAATAAAAAAACACAAAATAACAATTAATTTTACATTGAAAACCGAAAACATCATGTAATATAAAACAAAATTTGTTGGCTAAAACATCAATTATAATGGGACGGAGAGAATATAACCTAGTTAGTACACTGCAAAACATATGATATAGAAAATTATCAAAAACTATATATATACATTTTATATTAATCACTTAAATTAACATTTAATGCTATAGATTTTACCTAACCAGTTTTTTTATACGAGCTACTTAATTAGCAAGTTATATATATGAAACATATTATTTTATCATTTGACAAGGTTCGTACTATATATATATATATACTGACAGTACAAATCGTTTTTACTATTAGTAACGGCTTGTAATAAACAATTGTACCCGTTTGGGTACTAACTTAAATATCATACAAGGAAAGAGCAAGTACGTTTGTGTTACAAGTACCATGTGTTGATGTTTGTTAATAAAAATAAACCATTTTGATGATCGTGACAAGAAGATATTTTACATATTTATTGGAACAAAAACAAATTGTTTCAGTTCATAATATTGATTTTTGAGTGGTTTCGAGCGCAAGAGTTAATATTAACTCAGATTCCGAGGTTAGAGTCGGAAACCGAAGTTTTGACAAATGTCAATCAAGAGGATACATCGGAAGTGTCTTGCTACATGGATGGATCAAGGAAGGCAGAAGAGATCACCAGCGGGGTGGGATGGATGGTACAATCGCGGCTCGACAGGATAGAAAAACTAGGTTTTAAAGGATACAAGAGGAGTTTATTTCTCCTTCACTCGGAATTATTTGGACTATTTTTTGCTATGGAAAGCCTAAGAGACGATGACCGCAGTTGTAAAATTTTCTACACGGATTGCATGGATCTTGTGAGGATGGTATATTCACCACATATGTGGCCGGCTTTTGCTACAAAGTTAGATCTGCTACGTGATCTGCAAGCTTTATTTCCTGGTTTCACACTTCGGTTTGCAACAAGGGAAAACAATGCAAAAGCGGATCTTCTGGTACGAAGTGCACGTGGCAGGAATATGAAATTCCAATTTATTAGTTTTTCTCTTATTAGTTGGATTGCGGATACGTCCGGCGTATTTGTAATACATTAGAAAAGAACAACACTGGAAAAAAAATATTGATTTTTGAGTTGAAATTGTGTAGACAATTTTGCATTTGGTATTTATATATGTGTGTTGTAAATAAATTGTAATAGCAATTTCGAGAAGATATTATGTATCCGTTTTCATTTTTTATATAAAAAGTGTATTCGTTTTTAAACCGTAAAATCTGTTAGAATACAATAATTTATAAATACCAAATTTAATGTGATTGTAATAGTTAAACATATAATATTATAAATGGACGATTACAAAATAACATCTTATCAATTAATATTCACTTCACAAAACTATATATAAACAATCAAAATTTAATCCAAATAAACCTTATCAGCATAATACTACCCTTGTAATATTATACATGAAACACTAATTAGCGAACATAAATAAAACGATTTTAGTTTTCTTAATTTTTTAAATGGTACGTAAACCAACCATTTAAAATATAAAAAATTATTGAATTACATGTAGTTTTGTAAAAGATGGGTTAAAAGATTATAGTTTTGTGAATTTCTCTTATATAAGGAAGGAAAAAAATTATTATTTAATAATTTGATAACCCCTTTTATATATTTCCATTAAACAGCATGGTGGTTATGGGGATTAGAATAGAAGCTGATCACTGTATATGAAATAAATATTTTCGCCGTAGAAAAAGTTATGATCAAATTATTCACAATTATAAAGAATAATCTCACTAATAAAAAGTGGTTTATTTGAAAAAAAAAATATGTGAAGAAAGCAACAAGTCAAGTGTAAGATATGGGAGACCCCACCATTCACCTCTCAAGATTTCCTCGTCCCATCTCTCTTGACATCATATGTTTATATGATTTTTTAATTCCACTATTATTTCTTTCTCCTTAACTTTATTAATCATTATTTAACTTTTTGATTAAATATTTCGGAAAACAAAATAGGAAACAGGATCCAAGTTATGAAGATGAGGCGAAAATATATATTCAACATGAATTAATTTTCTTATGATATGCCATTTATTCATAGAAACTTCCAGAAAATTGTTTGATATAGAAATTGCTTATTTTTGAAACCCTACAACGTTTTTTTGACATTTCATATTCAAAGTCTTAATCATTTATTTAACAATTATGTTTTTACATGATGATCTGGCCAATGTTACAATGAATACATACCAATCTGATTTTTCTTTTTTAAATGAAAAGAAAATAAAATAAAAATAAGTTTGGTCCTACCATTTTTTGTAAAAAGTCTTTGTTACATATCTCTCCGCGATTTAATCCATCATCTTTATTCAAGAAAAAAAAAACTTATAGTAGTTGTCGATTATTCCAAAGAAAACGACCTCACGTAATATTTTTAATCATCCTCCATGATCGAAAACAATGAGACATTTTATATTATTGTTACATATAATAAAAAATTGTTGATCTTGTGGTTAATTTAATGGACGTGTTCTAATAAACTTACCCATATTTTGGTCGCTAGACTAGGTTGGAGTTTGAATTTTGTACATTGTTCGTATATATAGTTGCATACTAACGATTATACACACTATATAACCGAGTTAATCTTGTGTTAACATACATAATTACACAAAAGGTATTTTTAGGATTATTTTGTCACTATGGCTCAAAATTTGTGATTAAATGAATTTACCACATGCATGCCAGTCTTACGTGACGATGGAAATATTATTTTTGGTTATTGACTATTGTGTATTTTTAAATATTTTGAGGAAAAGAATAAAATAATATAATTTTTTTATATATCGGAGTAAAATAAAATAACGTATATAAGCCCATTCATTCACCATTTTGTAACAAGAGGGACACACTTGCTCTCTATTAGATATATAAACGTATTACAAGAAGCTCTAGTAGGTACAAGTTTAGCATCTGCCCATGCTTTTCAATAATGTTTTGTCAATATTATTATACATATATTTGATTTTTGAGATAATATAAACTATAGAACACATAAATAAAGGAATTATTTGATTTTAATAATGGATATTTGTTTAGACACTAAGCAAGGACCCTATCATACAATATTTTGATATATATACACATCGTACATGCAATATGTTTGCTTTAATTGATGCTTCTTTTCTCCTTGAAAATTATGACCTCTAATTAATTAAGTACTAAAATACATTGCCACTAAATAATCTAAAGCGAGCATGCAAAGGAATCATCTACAAGATCATGATTATAATATTTTAAACCAAAAAAAAAGAAAATGATTACAATGCCTATAATAATAAAAGAGAAGATCTACAAAATCCTCTAAGATAATCATGTAATTATTTTTCAGGTGATATCTTTTAAAAGAAAGATACCTTAAATGAAACATTTTTCTCTTTTAAGGATGTTTTCTTTAATTGGAACACATTGAACCCTCTTTTGTGCTAAAGAAAATTTCTTTTAACCTAATGTATATTATAAGATAGCCTAACCATATATTAAATTCTAAACGAATAAAATTTGGTCTAATGATCGTACATCATGACTCATGAGCATCCAACTTTTGTTAAAGTATGGGTTTTAAAGAGTTTATAAACACCGTACTAGTTCAACTTACTTTGTTTTGCTTTGCTAAATTGAAAAAACATAGCCAAATTTTCTTTTTATTCCACATGCATTTATTTTAAATAACACATTTTTGAACATTTATCCAAAATTACCATCATAATTTATTTATTTTAATACCAGAAACTTAGATTAGTTTTAAACTCTCAAAACTAATTATAAACTTTCAAACTACACCTTAACCCTTTCAAAACTAAATCAATGTCCTCATAAAAATTATTTGTTGTATTTGTAGAAACAATATTTTGATCCTCATAAAAATTAAACTTTGCGGTACGTAAATAATTTTTTAAATATTTTTTCTTATTTATTATATATTAACACTCAAAACGACGACGTCTCCAAACAGGTTTTGGACCAGCACGTAGTGGGCCGAAATCAATTCTTGAAGCCCACATCTCTCTCTTACCAAAACGACGCCGCAGCTCAACGGTCCTCTTCTCCATCAGACGACAAAACCAGAGCAAAAGGAGAACACGCAGAACCTGTGACGACGATCCATACAACGGATAAGATCACGTCCATATCCACCTTTAACAGATTTGATTCCCTAGAAGACTGCGCTGACACCCGTTAGAGCTAGGGTTTCCTTATGTTTATGATTACTATAAATAAGCAATCTTGTAATCGTCGTTATTAAGAGTGAAAAATAATAATAATCACCTTCTTCTTTACTCTGTTTTCAAGTTTCTTTCATGGTATCAGAGCTATGGAACAAATTTCCATGGATCTCTATGCTCATCCTGCTCTCAATATCATTCATTGTGTTACAATAAAACTCACCGATAAAAACTATATCTTATGGAAATCTCGGTTCGAATCTTTTCTCTCGGTCGATGTCGCTTGGTTTCGTCACGGAGACATACCACCGCCTACTCAAACCTTACCAGCTTCCTCTTCCGGATCGGCCTCGAAACTCCGAATCCGTACTATGCGACTGGGTTAGATCTGATCAGGTGGTTATGTCTTGGCTTCTTGGTTCCCTGTCTGAAGATATTCTCAGTGTGGTTATAGGATTAACAACATCTCAAGCTGTCTGGTCAGCCCTAGCCTCTCACTACAATCGGGTATCTTCTTCTAGACTCTTTGAACTACAACGAAAGCTGCAAATTGTGTCTAAGAAAGATAAGTCCATGAATGAATATCTTAGAGAGGTAAAAAGTATCTGTGACCAACTTACCTCCATAGGAAGTACTGTCTCCGATAAAATGAAGATATATGCTGCCATCCATGGTCTTGGCCGTGACTATGAGCCCATTATAACCTCCATTGAAAGCTCCATGGACAGTCAAACCAGTCCTACCTATGAAGATGTTGCATACCGTCTTATCTACTTTGATGATAGGCTGCAAACATACAGTCTAACCTCTGATATCTCACCTCACCTTGCCTTTCACACAAATGTGTCATCTGGCTATCAAAACAGAGGACGAGGTTATTTTCACAGCAGATTTGGTGGTGGGAGAAGTCGTGGACGTTCATTCACAACCAGAGGACGTGGCTTCCATCAACAGTTCTCTACAAATCAAAGACCTTCAAATCCTCAAGCATCATCTGAAAGACAAATCTGCCAAATCTGTGGAAAACCAGGTCATCATGCTCTGGGATGTTGGCACAGGTTTGATAATAGTTACCAGCTTGGAGACTCACCATCCGCATTTGCAGCTATGAGGATAACAGAGATCACATACCCTAATGGTCGTGAGTGGTTTCCTGACACCGGAGCAACGACACATGTCACCAACACAACTCAAAAGCTCAATCACTCTCAGCCTTATTTTGGATCTGATTCTGTAATGGTTGGTGATGGTAACTTCTTACCCATTACACATGTAGGATCCGCTACACTTCCCTCTTCATCAGGTAATTTACCATTAAAAGATGTTTTGTCCGCCCGATATTGCAAAATCATTGCTCTCTGTCTCTAAACTTACCAATGATTATCCTTGTTCCTTTACATTTGATGCTAATGATGTAATTGTAAAGGACAAAGCTACACAGAAAGTTCTGATGCTGGGAAGAAATCTTAATGGCCTGTATAAGCTGGAGGACAAAGCAATTCAAGTCTTTTATTCACCACACCAAGTTTCTACAACGGATGAAGTGTGGCATAGAAGACTAGGACATCCAAATGATCAAATCCTCCAATGGCTCTCTCAAAATAAAGCAGTCAAAATAACCAAATCTACAAGATCTGTATGTGAACCTTGTAGACTTGGCAAAAACACAAGGCTGCCTTTTCCTTCTTCTAGTTTTGTAGCTACCAAACCATTGCAAAGAATCCACTGTGATCTTTGGGGCCCTGCACCTGTTACTTCGGTTCAGGGTTTTAGATATTACGTTGTGTTCATTGACAATTTTTCAAGATTTTCATGGTTTTATCCACTGAAGTTTAAATCTGATTTCTTCAATGTTTTCACAAACTTTCAGAAGCTTGTTGAGAATCAGTTTAGTGCAAAGATACAGATTTTTCAATGTGATGGTGGTGGAGAATTTACAAGCTCATTATTCACTAATCATCTACAACAATCTGGAATACAACAATATATATCTTGTCCCTATACACCTCAGCAAAATGGTATAGCTGAAAGAAAACACAGGCATCTCACGGAGCTAGGCCTAACTATGATGTTTCACAGCAAATCACCACAGAAATACTGGGTAGAGGCATTTTACACGGCTAACTACCTCAGCAATCTCCTGCCTTCCTTTGTCTTAGATGGTCACTGCAGCCCTTATGAGAAACTCTTGGGACAAGCACCAGATTATTCCTCTCTCAGAGTTTTTGGCTGCGCCTGCTACCCAACACTTCGTGATTATGCTTCAAATAAGTTTGATCCAAGGTCCTTAAAGTGTGTCTTCCTTGGATACAACAACATCTACAAAGGATATAGGTGCCTCTATCCACCAACTGGGAGAATGTACATCGCCCGCCATGTATTGTTTGATGAGAACAACTTTCCCTTCTCAAACATGTATCTGCATTTACAATCACCAGCAAATACAAAATTAATTGCTGCTTGGCAAAAGAGCTTTCTCAAACCTGTTACATCTACTCAAAAAAGATCCACATGATTATGATGATATCATACCTATGCCCTCACCTCCTCAACCTGCACAGTCTCTTCCTGAACATGTTTTACCTCCTCAAACTGATGTGTCTGAGCAAGCATTGTCTACTGGTAATGTCGTAAGTGGAAGTTCTGTGTGTACGGCAGGCTCAGATCCTGATCCTATAGGCAACAACTCCCCTTCTTCACCAACCAGGACATACACTCTTGCTGCTTTACCACAACATCAGTCACCTCATGTGTCTCAACAATCATCAGAATCTGTTCCAAATCAAAGACAGAGCATAAGTCAGCACCAAATGATTACAAGATCTAAAACTGGAACATTCAAACCAAACCAGAGATATGCTCTTCTCACTCACAGAGTTACCTACCCTGAACCAAAAACAATAACACAGGCACTAAAGGACACAGGTTGGACATCGGCAATGGGAGAAGAAATTGGAAATTGTAAAGAAGCTAGAACTTGGTCTTTGGTTCCATACACTCCTGGAATGCATATCCTTGGCTGTAAATGGGTTTTCAGAACTAAGCTACATGCTGATGGTTCTCTAGACAAGCTAAAAGCCAGAATTGTTGCAAAAGGTTTTAATCAAGAGGAAGGAATTGATTACCTTGAAACTTACAGCCCAGTTGTAAGAACAGCAACCGTAAGGATGATACTCCATCTTGCCACTATCTGTCAATGGGAAATAAAACAGATGGACGTTAAACATGCATTTTTACATGGAGACCTAACAGAAACAGTCTACATGACTCAACCTGCTGGTTTTGTGGACAAGAACAAACCAGATCATGTGTGTCTCCTCCACAAGTCTCTCTATGGACTTAAACAGTCTCCTAGAGCCTGGTTTGATAAATTCAGCAACTTCCTTCTTGAATTTGGGTTCTTTTGCAGCCAATAAGATCCTTCCTTGTTTGTTTGTATCCGAGGAAATGACATTATCATATTACTGCTCTATGTAGACGATATGGTAATAACTGGCAACAGTTCTGATCTCTTGTCTCTGCTTCTTAGTGAACTCAACAAACAGTTCAAGATGACAGACATGGGAAAACTACACTATTTCCTAGGGGCTGTTCTTATCTCAACAGAAATATGCAGAGGATTTACTTACCGTTGCAAAGAATGAGAGATTGCGCACTGTCTCAACGCCATTACCTCTCCAACCAGATAGAACTCCTCACCAAAATCAGCCTTTTACAAATCCCACATACTTCAGAAGCCTTGCGGGAAAACTCCAGTACCTGACCTTAACAAGACCTGATCTACAGCATGCAGTGAACTTCGTGAACTCCAGTACCTGACCTTAACAAGACCTGACTTTATAAATATTTTTTCTTATTTATTATATACTATATTTTGTGAACCTAAACTTATAAATATATTATAATATTTTAATTAACTAGCTGCTTTTTAATGACATATGAAACTATCTTTTAAGTAGCTAGAAAAAATATTCCAATGGAAAGTGTAAAACCGAATGTAAATTTTATGTGATTTATTATTTTATATATTCTAGAAGAGGATGTGTAGTAATAAAAAAAACAAATAGACCTCTACTAAAAGAGAGTTGACCATTATTGTTTTAAGTTGTATCTAATATAAGCAAATTATGCTATTAATATAACTAAAATAATTAATTAACAGAAAAATGTAGGTCAGACACATTAAGTCAATTACAAGCTTTTTTTCTTTGTTTATTCAGCCAAATTTATAAGCTTGTGGAGAATCTAGAGACAACATTAAACAAAACACACCAACAAAGATTTTCTTTGTAACCTCGTTAGAGGATTATACACATCATGACAAGATACAAAATTGTCAAGCTAAATGTTAATTAGACTGTTTCCTAAACAAAAAAATGGGCCCATCATTCCCTTAATAAAGCTAGACAAAAATTGACAAATGACAAAAAGAGTTATAATATAAAATTAGCATATTATAATGAAGACATTAACAATGATAAGAGATAACTTAAAATGAAACCAAAACAACCAAACATACATGTTCGAGTGTTTGAAAAAGCACTGATTAAGCCTTGTCTAATTAAATTCTAAACCTGGTGATTAATGCTAATTTGTCATTATGGCATATATGGTACTGTTTTTTAATTATGATAGAAGCATCACAAAAAGCTTTAATTATATATTCCTTTCACCATTTGAGCCGTTTCACACACCAAAAAAGAAAGAATAAAAGGTAGTCAAATGCAATCTTAATTATGATATTTTTTATTCTCACTTTTGATCAAGTGTCATATTGGATTTACTTTCAAATAAACATTTACACTAGATGTCTATATAAATGATAAATAAAATTTTGTTAATATTTTTGACAAAAAACAAGTTGTGAGTATAAAAAGTAAAGGAGTAAGTAATTCAGGACAATAAGTCTTTTAAAAATTACACACGGTCTTTTTAATTACTTCTACCTATTTTGTTTAACAAAAAATACTTAAATATGATATACAAGTAAGTCAAAACTAAATTTTTATTCATTAATTATAATTAGGAGAATATCTATCGTCTGAGATGTACAAAATCTGAATTGTGTAAGTTTTGAATCACTATCTTGATTATTGTTCATATAACAAAATTTTAGTACAATCAAGTAGTTTTTGGTATAGTAGTTTAGAGTCATTCTAAAAATGTTTAAAGTAACAACTCCCTAAGTATGATATTATCAATAGTTCAATTCTGGACATTAGTAAAAATTATGGACCGAAAATTTGAAATTTCCACGATTTATCAAAAAATAATAATTTAATATGAAGGTTGTTGTTATTTAGCATAGTTCGTTTACATTAAATAATTAATGTATTAACTATTAACCATATCTTGTAAAGTGCATCTAACTAAATTTTCTTTCTATTTATTTAGATAATTCGTCAATTTGGAAAATATGAGTTTTAATTTGACAATAAATTTCATAAAAAAGGATCTTTAATACTTTTATCATATAAAGTGTTATTATATTATTATAAGGTTCGAACCTCGGCCACTGCGGAATTAACATGCGGGCTGCAGCGTTCCTGGAAATAGTCTAAACTCACTTCGGTGAGGATCATGACACCAGGATTATCAAAAAAAAAAAAAAAAAATAAGTGTTATTATAAGGTAGATTCCTACAATAATTGATATACTTGAGGAAAATGTGAAATCCAAGAAAGAGTCAAATGCAATGTGCTAGAGAAAAAAAAAGTTGCATTGAACTATGTGTGGCCCGATTTATCATGCATCACACCTACCACAATTAAATGTATTTTTTTTATTTAATATTATAATTATCTTTTAAAACTACATTATTCCACTACTTGATAATTGATATTCTGACAATTTCAAGAGTAATTTTATAACACACATGTAATCGGAATCCAAGATATATTGGAACTTGAAAATACGGTAGAAATATAGGGATGTACTAATTTAAACGGTTAAAAACCATATTCTAAATTAATTACACAAAATTATATATAATCTTAGCTAGGAAAATAAATATGTTAGAAAGATTATGAATCTCGAAAAGTTGTATGACAATGTACGCCTGATGCATAGTATTTTACAGTTCTTTTTAGGGTTTGAAAATGAAATAAGAAAGTGACATAATTTGGTTTCACGATAAAATGAATAAACATCATATCGACGATGTAGGCCATAAAAGAATAAAAATAAAGTTTAATATCTGGTTCATATCTGTGCAGTGTAATAATCAAATTTTTCAAATATAAAATAAAATTCTATTTGGTGGGGATCCAAATTTCATAAAGAAAGTTTGAGAAATTGTTTACTAGGATATATATATATATAAATCTATATGTTTAATTACAGCTCATTACACATATACATATAATATTATCTAAGTAAAATGTTTTTCTTTCTTAAATAATCCTTGGAAGTCTTCTAGAAATGCAAATAATCAAGCTAAACTTATGTGTATACTTAAGTATTGAATATAGGAATATACTTAAGTATTCTCAATAGGTCCAAAAAACATGTTTTCATACTATTTTGAGGAATTTCTCATATACTTTCCTAATATAATATACATAATAAATAAATACAATTTTGTACGATATTTCTCATTTTTTATTAAATATTGGGTTTTTACCTTTTTCAACTTTCGTTCACATTGTAATTTGGATAATATTTTCTCTTTTCTGATGATTCATTAAAGTAGCAAAGCACATTACTATTGGCATATATGCTAAATATATTTTATTTATTTCTTCGTGAAGTCTTATAGAAATATGGATTCTAATAATTTTGAAATAGATAACTTAATTTTTTTTTTAATCTTAAAACCTTTAACCAAAGAAAATTCCATTTGAATGCTGATTTTATGCCTTTAACTTTTGGGTACATCTTTTAACACACGTAAAAAGCGAAAGGTAACAAACTAATACTCTAAAAATATGTTTTTTAAAAGTTATTATAATCATTAAGCTCAATTTCTTGCAACATGCATTCCTAAAGGGAGACACTGTTTCCTCTACACTTCATGTTAAAAAATTTGATATGATTTACAGAAAATAATAATTTCTCCAAAGAGGTCACAACCTAGATGTGTGTTTGATCAAAATGTCATAAAGAGATATTTATTAATTATTAATTGTATCGCTGTCTGATGAAAAAGATATCCCCAAAAATAATTATTGTAATCTTTTATGTAAGTTGATTCTTCTTTCACAAAGATTTGACACAAATATATATATATATATGCAATTGTTGTAATCAGAAAGGTGCCAAAGCCAATCAAAGTCAAGAGCCCATAAAAGTAATAATGGGCCTTAAGTAAAGCCCAAATAGGAATATGTTAACAAAAAAATCTCAAGTGTTATATTATTACAAGATAGCCTTATCTAGAGGTAATCCAATAGCCACTTGACACGTCAGCAAGAAGTAACTAAGCCATAATCCATTTCTGTGGTAGCTAAATACACTCGTTGAGTACTTGGCTATGCCATTTTTAAGTCAAAAATAAGAAGCAAAAAATTGTAAAAAAGATTCGCACAAGAAAATAATATTTAGGTTTTATCGAAGAAAATGGTGAGCAATGTGATGATGACTACACCTCCTCAGTTCAATGGTCTTCGAGCCTGCAAGATTTCTTAAGCTCCTGTTCAAGTCTTGGTTAATAATTTTTTCATTTTCTCCTAATTTAATTTATTAAAAAACTAAATGATTTTCATTATTAATATCATATATATTATCTCCTAGTCTTTTTCAGGTCATGAGTATTTCTTGTTTTTTCTAACTTTTAGTAGAAGATTCATTGGAGATTTTAGTTATTACTTATTATACGTTAAAAAATGAATTTGTAATCTAATATATAGTTTTTTTTTTACAATATAGATCATTGAAAGTTTATTAAAATGTTATAGGCAAATGTTAAACAAATGAGACGCAAGAGAAATGGAGCATTGGGTGCTAAATGTGACTTTATTGGTTCATCAACAAATCTGGTAAAAAACAAAAAAGAAGAAAAGAAAATGAAATAAAACGTTACTTTAGCTTAAATAATTTTCTAAATTATATACTTGGATATATATTAGATAATGGTAACGTCAACGACGTTGATGTTGTTTGCGGGTAGATTCGGACTTGCACCATCAGCCAATAGGAAAGCGACAGCTGGACTTAAGCTAGAGGCACGTGACTCGGGTCTACAAACCGGTGACCCGGCCGGGTTCACGCTTGCCGACACGTTGGCTTGCGGCTCTTTTGGTCATATCATCGGTGTATACACGTGGCTTTTTCGTGGGTTTGCGTAAAAAAACCACGAAAATTTTCGTGGGTTTTTCGTGGCTTTTCCATACCCACGAAAATTTTCGTGGCTTTTTCGTGGGTACTTCGTCTTCTACACCAAGACCTAATTTCCGCCGCTGCTTAATATTTTCTAAAAAGTTTTTTGTAAATCCGGCGATTTCAGGCGATTTCAGGTGATTTCTCCGGCGATTATCAACCAAAACTCCGGCAAAACTCAGGTTTAACTTATATATGTTTATTTTGTTGTTTGAAATTTGATTGTCGTGGAATTTTGATAATTGTAGTTTGATTTTAGATTTTGATCTTGTTGTATCTTGTTGTTCATTAAGTTGTTTATGTTAATAAAAAAAAATTCATGGATCTTGTTGTTGATTATGTTGGTTTACAATTATATATATAAAAGATCTTGATTATATTTGATTATATATATACAAAATTCATGGATCTTGTTGATTATATTCATCATATATAATCAACAAGATCCATGAATTTTTATATTTATAATTTTTTTTCCTAATATAAAAAAATATAAAAAAATTAATGTTGTTGATTATATTTGATTTAGATCTTGTTGTTTAGATCTTGTACTTTTATTAGATCTTGTAGTTTGATTAGGTTATCAATGTTTAATTAGGAAAAAATATAAAATATATATATTATAAGGACATAAATAATTATAAGGTCATTCATAATTATAAGGTCATAAACAATTTAAACTTAAAAATTATACATTTGTAACAATTTTCTCCATTACAAATCTTAGGAATATTGTCTTTCTATAATTGTTTATTTTTCTTAAACTTTCTAATATTGTTTTTGTAATGAATTTGATATAAATTTTAAAACATTAATCATATGTGACAAAATATGTGAATTTTACTTAAAATTTCTTTGGTTAAAATTTGATTGTTAGGTTCTATTTGTAGTACTTATGTCTTCGTCTAGGGGTACACAATCCCGTTCTAGTAGGCCACGGTTAGGTCTCCCCAATCGCCTTAGGTGCTTCTATCGAGTATCGTTATCGCTTACAAGCGGTATACCAATCGCCTTATAGGAGAGAGCAGCTTTGCCTCCATCCTCAAAAGGAAAATGGAGCACTACGGTATTTAATCATCTTATTTTTTTGCAATTATATACATATTATGCATTGTGTTATAAAATGTATTTATGACGTTTTACAAATTTTTATTAAGGATTGGGATCGATGACTCGGTCAACAATTTTATTAGAAAGACCTGGCAAGGTAATTTCTGGGGTCCATGGAAAAATTGGACCGACGTTAAAAAAAATCAACCCGACAAAATTGAAAGCTGGTGGGGATCTTTCGTGGTAAGTTACAGTTTTAAAATATTTAATCGTTTAATGTGTAAATTTTCATACTAATAATTGTGGTTTCGAGTTGTAGGCTAACTATTATTGGGATCCCTCACACGAGGACCTTGTCTATTTCGAGTGGAAGGAAAAGACAAAGAAGGGAATCGGGGAGGAAATAAGTAGGAAGCACAGAAAGGGAGTGCGACCTACTTACATTAGCAATGACGATTGGGTCCGCCTTTTGGCAGAGTGGGATACTCTCAAAGCCAAATTGAGAAGTGAGAAGGCGGCAACAAGCCGTCAAACTCCTATAGACGGGAGTACAATGCACGTCCACTACGGCGGGCCCAATTCATTCTCCAAAATCAATTATAATATGGTAAGTTTTATAAATACATTAATAAATACATATGAATAAATGTAACATTAACGTGTACATTTGAATTTTAACAAATACAACATCAAGATGATCCCCAATCCCGGGATTACTCTCTTCTTGATTTAGTCAAGAAGACACATCGACGCCCGGATGACACCTACAGTGATCCCTACATTGAGGGAATTGTTAGGGCGGTTGAAGAAGAGGCTTCTCCGTACGAAGGTACGTCGAGTACGGCTTATTCACCGGGTGAAGAGACGTATACTCAACGAGTCAACCGGTTATATTTAGAGGTAAATTTTTTTAATTTTCTATTGCTATAAATTTTAATATGTTTTCGTATTAATTATGTAATGTTTAAATGTGCAGAAGGTCAACCCAAGATACGGAGAGGCCTACGGCGTTGGTAGTGCGAAGACGCAGTTCTATCAACCGTACGGCCATTATCCGTCCTCGACACAAGAGGTTACGCGCAGTGAGTTCGACGCGTTTAGGACTAGCACTCAAGGAAGGTTAGATCGCCTTGAAGCTGGAAGCTCGACGGGGTCGGGTCAAGTCCCGCATGACCAAGAAGACCAGAGTCAGGGCACGCTAGACCCGACTATAGCACATCAAGGCGGGATCCAGCTCGAGGAGTTCAACACAACCCATCTGAACTCGCTTGGGAATTTCGATTATAATATGTAGTTTTTTGTATTTTGCAACAACTTTATTTAATTTATATAACTATGAATTTTGTTAAACTATTTACTTTTGTGGTTTTAATTTTCAAATATTATTGTCTTTTTAAATCTGTTTTAATTTTAATTTTTAAATTTATAATTTTATAAATCAAAATTGAATTATTATTTTTTAAAAAAAAAATTCAGACTACCCACAAAAATTTTCGTGGGTTTTTCGTGGTTTGTTGAGCACCCACGAAATACCCACGAAAATTTTCGTGGGTAGATTGCCACGAAAATTTTCGTGGGTTTTCCGTGGTTTATGAAATTACCCACGAAAATTTTCGTGGCAATTTACCCACGAAAATTTTCGTGGGTATTTTGTGGCAAATTTCCCAGGTAAATTTTCGTGGGTATAATACCCACGAAAAAGCCACGAAAATTTCTACCCACGACGCTATACCCACGAAAATTTTTCGTGGCTTACCCACGAAAAAATAGGCAAAATACCCATTTTCGTGGGTATCTTGATTTTTTTTACTAGTGGTAGGAGTTGTCCTTGGTCTCAAAAACATCGGTGCTATTTAAAGTCCTCTTGTGTATGTGCTTGTAAACTTGTAGATTCTTACAAAACCAAATTCTCGTGAACTTAAGGGAAATGTAATGGTTTTTTTACATGTTTTTGTTATGTTTATAATGTCATGTATTGCATTAGTTTCTCTTTAAGGCTCTTAGAACAACTATATATGGGAGATACTTTCAAGTGAACGTAAGATTTTAGTTACATTACTTGACCTAGCTAGCTAGTAATTAAATCGTATTTTGACAAAGTGTTTTTTGTTACACACAATATACTACAAATTATTTGAATAACCACTAATTAATTAACTATGATTAAACCATTACAATCCTTAGCTAAAGGTACATGACTAGTTTTTTTAATGATTTTTAGTTGGTTTTCTTTTCATTTTTTGTGTGACTATATTTGTTTTTTGTTCTTGCTATATGAATATTTTTGAGTAGTAACACGATTCTCTAAGGGGGAAAATATAGAGAGTTTGGTAAAATTTGATAAGGTTATTATTTGATCCATGATTCACATATAATTCTCAATACATAATAACTACAAAACACATAAAGCCAAAAAAATACTTAATAAGATATGATTGGTTTTGAGTCACGTAAGCCGTGACGTCGTAAACTTTGTTATTTTGTCCTAATCTATTATATAATGAGGCACTTTTTGCTTCTCCCACAATAAGCCACATCATCATCATCTTTAAGAAAATAAAATTTTAAAAAATTATTTAATATAAATATTTTTTTATGAAAACATTAATACAACCATTTAATATTAATAAAATTCAAATAAAATCCCAAAAAATATAAACAACATCACTAAAATATTTTTGATAAAACCCATTAACATTAATAAAATCCGAAAAAAAATATTTTATAAAATATCTATATATATATATATATATACGTATATCAATTTTAAATAGTTATTATAACTAATAATAAATAAATCTTACAAACGATATAAACAAAAAACAAGAAAACTAGAAACATCTTACAATTCATATGATTACAATCAATATTTAAAAAAACAAATTAAATTAAATATAAGTGAATTGTGTATATCTATACTATTAATTGGGAAGAATTTTTATAGAGAAACCCTTCAAATCATTTTTAATTTCAGGGTCTTTGACCAAAACTCTGTCAAAGTATTATCTACTCTCTTTTTTATTAGCTTTTCTAATAATGATGAATTTTTCTTACACAACTATTTTTTTGACAACATTAATACAACCATTTAATACTAATAAAATTCAAATAAAACCTCCAAAAAATATAAACAACACCACTGAAATATTTTTCATAAAACTCATTAACATTAATAAAATCCAAAAAAGAAATATTTAATTTAATTTTTAACATTTATAAAATATCTATATATATAGATACATATATCAATTTTAAATAGCTATTAAAACTAATCATAAATAAATCTTACAAACGGTATAAACAAAAAAACAAAAAAACTAGAAACATATAACAATTCATATGGTAACAATCAATATTTTAAAAAGCAAATTAAAATAAATTTAAGTGAATTGTGTATATTTATACTATTAATTGGGAATAATTTTTATAGAAAAACCCTTAAAATCATCTTCAGGGCCCTTCACCAAAACTCTATTAAAATATTCTCTACTCTCTTTTTTATTAGCTTTTCTAATAATGATGAATTTTTCTTACACAACTATTTTTTTGACAACATTAATACACTCATTTAATACTAATAAAATTCAAATAAAACCCCAAAAAAATATAAACAACATCACTGAAATATATTTGATAAAACTCATTAATATTAATAAAATGCGAAAAAGAAATATTTAATGTAATTTTTAACATTTATAATATATATATATATATATATAGATACATGTATCAATTTTAAATAACTATTAACACTAATCATAAATAAATCTTACAAACGATATAAATAAAAAACAAGAAAACTAGAAACATATTACAATTCATATGGTCACAATCAATATTTTTAAAACCAAATTAAAATAAATTTAAGTGAATTGTGTATATTTATACTATTAATTGGGAACAACTTTAATAGAGAAACCCTTCAAATCATCTACAACTTGGCCCTGACCAACACTCTGTCAAAGTATTCTCTATTCTCTTTTTTATTAGCTTTTATTATAATGATGGATTTTTCTTACACAACTATTTTTTTGACAATATTAATACAACCATTTAATACTAATAAAATTCAAATAAAACATCAAAAAATATAAACAACATCACTAAAATATTTTTGATAAAACTCATTAACATTAATAAAATCCGAAAAAGAAATATTTAATGTAATTTTTAACATTTATAAATATCTATATATATAGATACATATATCAATTTTAAATAGTTATTAAAACTAATCATAAATACATCTTACATACGGTATAAACAAGAAAACTAGAATCATCTTACAATTCATATGGTCACAATCAATATTTAAAAAAACAAAGTAAAATAAATATAAGTGAATTGTATATATTTATACTATTAATTAGGAAGAACTTTTATAGAAAAACCCTTCAAGTCATCTTCAACGTCAGGGCCCTTGACCAAAACTCTGTAAAGTATTTTCTACTCTTTTTTATTAGCTTTTCTAATAATGATAGATTTTTCTTACAAAAGGTATAAATAAAAAAACAAGAAAACTAGAAACATCTTACAATTCATATGGTCACAATCAATATTTAAAAAACAGATTAAAATAAATATAAGTGAATTGTGTATATCTATACTATTAATTGGGAATAACTTTTATAGAGAAACCCTTCAAATCATCTTCAACTTAAGGGTCTTTAACCAAAATTCGTCAAGTATTCTCTATTCTCTTTTTTATTAGCTTTTCTAATAATGATGAATTTTTCTAACTTTATACATTTAACTGAAATGAAATTCAAAAAAGTATTTTATAAGTAATTTTTCAACTTATTATGGTTTATAATTCTTATTAGCAATTATGTAAATATACAATTTCTGATACTAAAGTTACAAATATTTAGTTTTAGTTTTAGTTAGTAATAACTAAATTCAAAATAATTATTTAAAGGAAAACTAAGTGCATCACAAATTATTACGTCTTACTGAAATTGACGACAATCATTGGCATAACAGTCAGATGGTTGTTTACTTGTCTTTGTGGTATGATGTTGCGTACGTTTTTAGGGGCATCCTCAAGTCGGGTGATAGGACACAATCTGTCATGTTTGTCACCACTGTTAATCTCGAACTTTTTGGAGGTAAAGTATTGAAATTTGTAAACTTTAATTGGTTCTATGAGCACCATTGGTTTCTCTAATAAGTTGTTGTTCAGTGGTAACTCAAACATTCTTTATATTTGAAATAAGTAAGAAAAGATGAGCAAGTGTGTGTTGCCTTATCACTAACATTATCATCATTCTTCATCTAAGTATCAAACTTAACCGAATATATCTTCCTTTGATATTTTTGTCCTCCTTGCCATGGAATGTGTTATTATCTTAACGGTGGTCGTTTGGCTTTGCTTTGTTTACTTTTATCTTCCTTTCATTAAACCCGATATCTCGGTGACTAAAACTTTGAACCCACCATGAAGTCCAGTCGTGTTCTTGCGTCTCTTTTTGTTTTTTTAATGACAACGCTTTTTTCTTTAAAGTATTCGGTTTGTTCTCTCGTTTTCGTTTTCTCTTCGCATATACAAATAAAAACGTATTCACTCTTTAGGGTGCATATGTTTCTCGATCTATATTTATGAACAAGTTTCACTTTAAAATTTTCTAACAATTATTCAAACTTTAAAAATAAAAAAATTGTCACCCTATATGTTCACCAATTTAAATTTTCATCAACAGTATTAAACTATCACAATTTAAAACACGCTCTTACAAATGAAGAACAAATATAAAATATATCCATTGTTAGCATTTGATATCAGCCCTTTTTGTCGTCACAACACCGCATACTCCTACTTCAACTCATAACTTTTCTCAACATTAGTTAAATATTTGTTACCATATTTAAAATACACATACATCCCCGCGCTTGCGCGGGGCTTCGCCCCTAGTAAGTTTGATGACAAACAATGTCAACACATCACATTTCTCTTGTTAGTGACCTTTGGAATTACGCCATAGACTCTATAAATATATTATTATGTATGCAAATAACATAACTACACATAGTCATGTAAGCTCAAAACTAGAAAACATAACTACTACATGCCTAATTTATGACAAAACGTCAATTTTTTTTCTTTTTCGGTAAGATGTTTTACAAAACCTTAAGTTAAAAGAAGTATAATAATTCTTTAAGATAGCATGAAAAGACAAAATAATATTACAAGGTTTTTCCCCCTCAAACGCCGTTTAAAAACTTTTTGGACTAAATAGTAGTATAAATACAAAAATCAAATTTTAATACTTTAGCGGATGAGCAAGTAGCCCAATGGTAGTCACCTCTGCATTTAATCGCATAATCCGGGGTTCGAACTTCGCCGCTCTCAGTTGGGAGAGAACTACTTAGACATTAGACTATGATGGTTTTTTTTTTTTTTAATACTTTAGATTTTTTTTTATTTGTGTTCTCTATTTAGAATTTAAGGTATAGGGCTGGGCAAAATATCCGAACCCGAAAACCCGAACCGAAACCGACCCGAAAAAATCGGTTCGGGTCGGGTACGGGTATTACAATATTACCCTATTGGATCCTAAAGTCATGGATCCGTGGGTATCGGGTAAACCCGAACCGAACCCGATATCCAAACGGGTACCCGTTATTACATACATTTTTACATATAATATATATGATTATATCTAATATTAAACTATATTTATATCCAAAATTTTCAGATTTGTTACCTAAACTTAAATGCATTTATTTTTAAAAACTTAAAATTAAATTTATTTATACTCAAACACTTGAATTTTTAGATTATATATTTTAAAAAATTAAAAATGTTGTAAAATTTTCGGGTATTTGGGTAACTTTTTGGGTAAATGAGTAATTTTTTCGGGTTTTGGGTAAAAATATTCGAAAAATTATCATTTGTTCGATTATTTCGAGTACTTATTCGGTTCTTTAAGTACTTCGGTTACAAAATTAACCGAACCGTTGATAACCGAAAAGTAATTCGGTATTAATCGGATATTTGATTGAAGTACAAAACCGACCCGAACCCGAATAGCTCCGAACCGAACCAAACCGAATTTTTTGAAATATACCGATTGGGATCATGTTGCCTTACACCGAAAAACCCGAAACCCGATTGGGTGGATCCGAAACCCGGTTGCGTACCCGATTGCCCTTGCCTATTAAGGTATATTATTCAAAAGGTAGGATTTAGAGATAATTTCATTTGATAATATTAAAGAAAACAAAACTTGTAGTTTTATCTTTTCTCTAATTTTTTTTTTTTTTATTGCTATTTTTTAGAATTCCCCCTTAAAAGAATTATAAACACAATAAACAAACAAAAAGAGAGGTTGTTTAACAAAAACAACCACACAAACAAAAACAACCACACAAAGGTGAATATATAAAAACGTCACGTGAATACATTATCTGGAAATCGGAACTCGCGTTTCTTATCGCTAAAAGGGAAAGATAATTTTTTTGCGGCAATTTCGAAAATACGATGAAAAATAGTTTTTTCGACAAAATTATGATTTTAAGTTTTTTTTTTTTAAATATCATTAAAAAATTCTTTTGGACAAAAATACCATAAACTTAAAAGTAAGTTAAAAGCTTCAAAATTAACATGAAACACTCAAAACTAAATCTTACCCTTTCAATACTATAAGCTAAACAATATATAGCGAATCAAATGAGAAAAAATTAAGTTTTAAAGTGTTAAAATTAAAGTTTTGTGTTTATGGTATTTTTGTTCAAGAAAATATTTTAATGGTATTCGAGGAAAAAAAACTTGTATTAATATTTTTGTCCAAAAAACTATTTTTCATGGTATTTTGAAGAATTTTTCATTTTTTTCTTATTTTTTTGTTAATTTGATTATTGATTTTGTGAACCCAAACAGTGACTTCTCCGATTTCGACGTTAGACTTGAATAGTGTTCAAAAAATAGTTAGGCGCTAATCGGGCGGTTGAGGTAGGTCTAGCGCCTAAAAAAAAATCGGAGATTAATCGGGATTAATCGGGGACTAGTTTTTATACTATTAATACAATTATTCATCATATATTTAAGATATTTTATTTAGAGATAATTGTCAATATGGACTATTTTTAAAAAGTATTTAAAAACAAGTCCATCTACTATTTAATTTTAGCTAAATGGACCATGGGGTCCACGATTTTGATTTTCACCCTCTTTTGTAAATTACATTTGTGGGTATAATATTTATGTAAATAACAATTTTGCCATTACATATAATTTTAAAAAAATGTAATTTGGATGTCACTCAAAAATCAAATCCCGCTTTTTACTCATCTTTCCCAAATTTCGAGTCCGCCGGTTACAGATACTTCTCATTTTCTTTTCTTTTTCCTTTCTCTCTCTATTTTTATTTTTTTCTTTCTTTTCCTATCAAAAACCTTACGAATTAACTCATAAATCCCAACAATTGTACGGCAATTCCAGTGGATGTTTAATCTCTTCATGTACACATTTGTCTGTACAGATCAAAAACATTCGTATGATTGTTCACTAAACCCATCGATTCAACAATCCACTGGACATTTAAAATTGTACAGACAATTGTCATATCCACTAAACCCATCGATTCAACAATCCACTGGACAAGTAAAATTGTACAGACAATTTACGAGTTAACTCGGTAAATCTCAGTAATTGTAACGGCAATTCTAGTGGATGTACAATGTTTTCATGTACATCTTTGTTTGTCGAGATGAAAAATATTCGTATGATTGTCTCTTAGACCCGATGATTCAACAATCCAGTGAATTTTGTACATAAATCCACTGGATAACTAAAATTGTATAGACGATTGTTATATCTTTTTCGTATAACATTCAAGTGGACAATCAAATGTACACTAGATGTGTACACTGGATGGTATTCGACTGTCCACTGGATGGTTCGCTGGACTCAAATCTGTACTCGAATTAAACTCAGTTAATCAACTTACATAAATTATAAAACAAGAAAAATAAATTAAAACAGAGAATAAGAGATAACAAAGAAAAAGAAGAGAGGAAGAAGAAAGAAACCAAGTGAGAGAAGAGAGAGAAGTGAAAAAATAAAAGAAAAAATGCATATATTTTTGCGCAGGGGCATTTTCGGGATTGTTCAAATCCACCCAAAAACTCTATCTCTATATACATGTATTACACATAGTTGGGCCCACGGTCCATTTTTTTAGTTTTGAATAGTGGTATGGTCTAGTTTTTGAATTACTTTCCAAAAATGGTCCATTTAGCCTATTTACCCTTTTATTTAAATCTATTAAATTCATATATAAAAACTTTAAAATTTTATTAACGTAATTATAAACAATATAATAAACAAATTAACATCATATTTTAAATATTATATCATATATTTTTTTCCTAATACAATAGTAAAGAAATTATAACTAAAAATTATCTAAAAATAAAATTAATAAGTTTTTATTGGTCTTAGGTGGATATAATATAATTATTTTAATTTATTAAACCAATAAATGAGATATTTGTTCTTGTAAATAATCGAATTAAGGCGAAAAATAATCGAATTAGGCGGAGATTAATCGGATTAGGCAGAGATTAATCAGATTAGACGGAGATTAATCGGAACAAGGATTTTTAGGAGGCTAGGTGTTAATCGAGGCGGATAACCACCGCCTAGCGCCTAGGCGGTGAGTACTCGGACATAGGCGGAGATTTTTAGAACATTAATGATTATACCAAAAAAAAATCTCTTTTTTAAATTAGGCGTTACATAGATTATTAACAAAGTTCCAATTTTGGGGGGTTTTTTATTAATAAAGGAGCAAAAAGGTGAATGCTTTTCTTCTTCTCTTCTCTGTATAAAACATTTAACATTCCTTTGAGTGTCTTACGAACAACGCTAATGGACTTTTAGTGTAAAAGGTTTAAGCTTTATATGTTGTGAGTGGATTGTCTAAATAAAAACTGTTCCTTTTGTTATTCACTATGCAGATTTTGTTTTGTATTGTGTGCCCTTTTGCTGATGATAGCTAGGATTTGAGATTTTGGGCATGAAACTGTGTGTTGAACATAAGACTTTTTTATATGTACTGAGATTATGTCTTTTGTCCTGTTTTATTGGTGTTTTAAGGGTTTGATTGTGAAGAGAAAGGATGGGTTTTGAGGCATTGGTTTGGTACTGTAAGCCAGTTTCTGATGGGTTTTGGGCTAAAACAGTGGAAAGTGCGTTTGGTGCCTACACGCCATGTGCTATTGACTCGCTAGTGATGCTTGTATCTCACTTTGTGCTTCTTTGTTTGTGTATCTACCGGAGTTGGATCATCTTATTACACAACACCAAAGCTCAGGTTTATGTTCTGAGGAAGAAGTATTATAACTGTGTGCTTGGGGTATTGGCTTGTTATTGTGTTGTTGAGCCTATACTGAGACTGGTCATGGGGATTTCACTCTTTGACATGGATGAAGATACTAAACTTCCTCCCTTTGAGGTGATTTTGATGACTTAACTTTGATTATTGATTGTTTGGTGATTAAACTCATATGCTCTTCTTGTTAGAATGAGAGTTTTGAGATCTGAAATGAAGTATGTTTCTTGTGTGTGTTTTAAATGGCAGGTTGCATCTTTAGTTGTTGAGGCAATTGCTTGGTTGTCTATGCTTGTATTGATTGGGATAGAAACCAAACAGTATGTCAAAGAGTTTCGATGGTATGTGAGATTTGGTGTTATTTATGTTTTGGTGGCTGATGTTGTGCTTCTGGACCTTGTGTTGCCTCTCAAGAACTCAATCAACAGGTTAATATTCTTAACTAAATTTGGTGATTCAACATTTAAAATTTGAAGTGTACTCTTTCTTTATAAATTTATTTGGGGCGTTGTTTGTTAGCTTTAGCATTGAAGTTTTTTCTCTCTTTGCTATTGCAGAACTTCCTTGTATCTCTGTATCAGCTCAATATGTTCCCAGGTTTGTTAAATTAACGTCCTTCCTTACGTATAATCTTGCAATTTCTTGTTCTGGGAACTTGCATCTAAAAGATTTAGACTTCATAGAAAAATCTGTATAGCGAAAGATATAGGCTAGTTTTCAAAGGAGACTGGCCCTAACCCCTAAGGTAGATGTTGAGATGGTTAGCAATCAAATGATTGGTCTCACTGTTTAAGTATTCATTTGTTTTCACTTGCAGGCTCTTTTTGGAGTTCTTCTTCTTGTTTATATTCCAGAATTGGATCCTTTACCGGGTTACCATATACTGAACAACGAACCACTAGACGATGTTGAATATGATGCACTTCGAGAGGGAGAGAACATATGTCCCGAGCAACATGCCAGCATATTTTCCAGTAGGTATCCCCTGAATTGATAAAGTGAAGTTTTTTTTTGAATGGTTACATTTTTGCCAGTAATATAATAGCTATGTAGAGTATATTAGCTTCATGGTTTCTTTTTGTTCTGCTGATTTTGATTTATTTGCTTAGGAATATACTTTGGTTGGATCACGCCACTTATGCAGTTAGGCTACAGAAAACCCATTACTGAAAAGGATGTTTGGCAATTAGACAAATGGGATCAAACAGAAACTCTGATCACAAGGTAGAGAATAGTTACTACCTTGCTTTTTCTTTCTTCTGTGTTCTGTTTGGTAGAAGGATTTTCTTGGAATTGTGTTATTCATTGGATGAATGATCTTACAGATTCCAAAGATGCTGGACTGAAGAATCCCAGAGACGCAAGCCGTGGCTTCTCCGAGTACTGAATAGTAGCCTTGGTGGAAGGTAAAAGACTGATGATTTCTCTAAAAAACATTGATTACACTCTAGTTTTCTTACAAGTCCCACATTATAGATATTGGCATAACGTCTTGTGTACTGTCTTTGTAGGTTTTGGTTGGGTGGTATCTTTAAGGTATATTTCTTACGGTTTAATCTCATTTCTTTTAAATGATGATTGTGTAAACTCGTATCCTGCCTCTCGATTGGCTATTATAGTCTATATATCCCAAAAAGTTTTTGACTGTTGTTTTTCGTGCATCAGGTCTGACCTGCATCCACAGTAATACTCAGTTTTGTATTTGACAACTCTCAAGCAATTTATACGCCATGTTTTAGCGTGTTGTAGATTGGAAATGATCTGTCTCAATTTGTTGGACCGGTTATACTGAGTCATCTATTGCGGGTAAGCTTTGTTTCTGGCCTGTGCTTCTACGTGATGATATAGGAACCACACAGTGACATAGCTTTAAGCATTGACGCAATTTTAGAGGTTTTACATGTATATTAGATCTTTTTCAATTTTAAGAAAACAACGGAGTGACATATTTTTCATACAGGAGTGATAACTATGAGCATGTTGTTGATAACTATGAGCATGTTGTTGCGTCTCTAGCCCTGTGCTTCTTTTGTTTAATGAAACATTGGCCTCTTTCTGTAGTCAATGCAAGAAGGTGATCCAGCTTGGGTTGGCTATGTCTATGCTTTCTTAATTTTCGTTGGCGTGGTATGTATCCTAATCTCTAAAATACACAAAATTTTCTACTCTTCCTCTGTGAATATACTCCCCATTTTAGTTCTCACATTGTTGAAAGTTGAAACCTCTGAAAAGCTATTCTGTGTGGATTTTGTTTCAGACACTTGGAGTGCTCTGTGAAGCTCAGTACTTTCAGAATGTTTGGCGTGTGGGATTTCGGTTGAGGTCAACTTTGGTAAAATTTGTTTAACTTCCATCTCTTTATAAATTATGATCATTTTAGTCATTTTTATTCTCTAACTAATTATGCTAATTTTTCCTTGTAGGTTGCAGCTATATTCCATAAATCTCTAAGACTAACTCATGAAGCTCGCAAGAATTTTGCGTCTGGGAAGGTCACAAACATGATAACTACAGATGCTAATGCGCTTCAGGTATACTTATAGATTCAGTTGATGCCACATCTTCTTTCTCAGTTTGATTCTTACTCTACTTTGTCTTGTTTTTTTTCTCCAGCAAATATCACAACAGCTCCATGGGTTATGGTCAGCTCCCTTTCGAATCATTGTGGCTATGATTCTTCTCTATCAGCAACTAGGAGTTGCTTCGCTTTTCGGTTCATTGATTCTGTTTCTCCTAATTCCTCTCCAGGTATCTAGCTTCATTCTGTTCCTTTGCCCACTCTCGAGTTGTATGTTTACATACCAGTCCATTTATTCTGTTTCTTGACAAACAGACTCTGATTATAAGCAAAATGCGGAAACTGACTAAAGAAGGACTCCAGTGGACTGACAAAAGAGTGGGTATTATGAATGAGATTCTGGCATCCATGGATACTGTAAAGTATGATTAATTTTTCCTTTTTCCGCTTTTCTTTACAGCACATTGTTTAAGCAGTTCTATTGTTTTCTTGAATTTTGTCCATGTTTGATAGATGCTATGCATGGGAGAAGAGCTTTGAGTCCCGGATTCAAGAAATCAGAAATGAGGAGCTCTCATGGTTCCGTAAAGCGCAGTTACTCTCAGCTGTATGTCCCTTGGTTCTAGGTTAAACACAATTTTGATGCAGAACCAAGATATGTCATCCACTTTTAACACTTCTTCCCTTAATGTTTTTCTTCGTGCAGTTTAACAGCTTTATACTGAACAGCATCCCGGTAGTTGTGACCGTAGTTTCATTTGGGGTTTTCGTTATGCTTGGAGGAGATTTGACACCAGCAAGGGCATTCACATCTCTTTCTCTCTTCACGGTTCTTAGATTTCCTCTCAACATGCTACCAAATCTTCTAAGTCAGGTTATTATTACAGTTGTATTACACTCCTCAGTTTACTGCTCTGCGTTCAGTCCACCCGATGCCAATGGATTTACTCTTATTCTGCTACCTCTATACTTAGGTTGTCAATGCAAATGTTTCACTGCAACGGATTGAGGAACTACTTCTAAGTGAAGAGAGAATTCTAGCACCAAATCCACCTCTTGAACCAGGAGCTCCAGCCATTTCAATTAGGAACGGATATTTTTCATGGGATTCAAAGGTGAATCCTCAAAAGACTCCCTCGTGTTTAGCTTATGTTGAAATAGACCATTAGTGTCTACGACACGCATTACATCACTTTCTGTAAGGCTCATGGTATTGCACTCGATTATTTCTTAGATAACAAAGCCCACACTATCTAATATCAATTTGGAGATACCGGTGGGAAGCTTGGTTGCCATTGTAGGTGGAACCGGAGAAGGTAAGACATCACTTATTTCAGCAATGTTGGGAGAGTTATCTCATGCTGAAAGCTCGAGCGTTGTTATTCGAGGCTCCGTAGCTTATGTTCCCCAAGTTTCATGGATCTTCAATGCCACTGTGAGTCACCTTTATTTTTGTTGGCTCTGGAAACGGAAATTAAAGTAGCTTTACACTCATTTGGTCGATTAGTTAGATAGGAAGGGTTCCAATAAAGGGTCAACGTATTGCAGGTGCGCAATAACATTTTATTTGGGTCCGGTTTTGAATCGGAAAGATATTGGAGGGCTATTGATTCTACTGCCTTACAACATGATCTTGGTTTGCTTCCGGTAAAGAGGGATATTGACTTACATGACCCATTTACATTACTTGATATGACCTTACTTAGTAACTTCTTGAGTTCCGCATATATAGGGCCGTGATCTTACAGAGATTGGAGAACGTGGCGTAAATATTAGTGGAGGGCAGAAGCAGAGAATTTCAATGGCTAGAGCAGTCTACTCAAATTCAGATGTTTACATATTCGATGATCCATTGAGTGCTTTAGATGCTCATGTTGCGCAGCAGGTACTTATTCTTATGGCTGATCCATTTCGTCCTCATAATCTCACAAAACTGACTTGGATAGTATCAATATTCAATGAGTGTTCAGCCATAAGGTCCATCTATGAACAGACTTCTTTGAATTGAGTGACAGGTCTTTGATAGCTGCATGAAAGATGAGCTCAAGGGGAAAACGAGGGTGCTTGTCACAAATCAGTTACATTTTCTTCCTTCCATGGATCACATAATTTTAGTATCCGAAGGATTAATCAAAGAGGAGGGAACCTTTGAAGAGCTGTCAAAAAATGGTTGTTTATTCCAAAAACTAATGGAGAATGCTGGGAAAATGGATGCAACCCAGGAGATGAATAAAAACGACGAGAAAAGCTCGAAGCAGGGTCGTACTGTCACGGTTGATTTGAGTGAAAGAAATATGGGAAGTACTAAGCAAGGAAAACGAGGAAGATCTGTGCTTGTAAAGCAAGAAGAACGGGAAACTGGCATCATTAGTTGGAATGTTCTGATGAGGTACACATTGAGACTGATCTTTGAAACAAAAAACAGTTGTGGAACATTTTTGAGCTTTTCTTTATGTCTTTTTCGTAAAATCGTAGATGAACATTACTTTTAATGAAGACAGAGTTAAACTACTGATCCATTGTTGCAGGTATAGAAAAGCAGTAGGCGGCTTATGGGTAGTTATGATTCTCTTAGCATGCTATTTAACAACTGAAGTTCTCCGAGTTTCAAGTAGTACCTGGTTAAGTTTTTGGACTGATCAAAGCACTTCAAAGAGTTATAGTCCCGGGTTCTACATTGTCGTGTATGCTCTTCTCGGATTTGGTCAGGTTTGTTTCTGATAAAAGACTTATATATATATATATATAATTCTATCATATTACGTGAAGTTAACCTTTATTAGGTTCATTGATTTAGGTTGCTGTAACGTTAACCAACTCTTTTTGGCTAATTACGTCAAGCTTACACGCTGCCAAAAGACTCCATGACGCGATGCTGAGTTCTATCATGCGAGCTCCTATGCTCTTCTTCCACACAAACCCAACTGGTCGTGTAATAAACAGGTTTTCTAAGGATATTGGCGATATAGATAGAAATGTCGCCAACCTTATGAATATGTTCATGAACCAGCTGTGGCAACTCCTTTCGACGTTTGCTCTTATAGGTACTGTCAGTACAATTTCATTGTGGGCAATATTGCCACTCCTAATATTGTTTTATGCAGCATATCTCTACTATCAGGTAACTTATATTTCAAATTCATGCAGAAATTTTGTTAAGCACTTGGAACTAAAATCACTTTTTGTGTTTATAGAGCACATCACGCGAAGTTAAACGGTTGGATTCTGTTACAAGATCACCTATTTATGCTCAATTTGGAGAAGCTTTGAATGGTTTGTCAAGCATCCGAGCCTATAAAGCCTATGAACGGATGGCCAAGATCAATGGAAAATCCATGGACAACAACATAAGGTTCACTCTTGCAAATACTAGCTCGAATCGTTGGCTAACTATACGATTAGAGACTCTTGGGGGTGTAATGATTTGGTTAACTGCAACTTTTGCGGTTCTGCGAAACGGTAATGCAGAGAACCAAGCTGGTTTTGCTTCTACGATGGGTCTCCTTCTTAGTTACACTCTCAATATCACTACTCTGTTAAGTGGTGTTCTAAGGCAAGCTAGCAGAGCAGAGAACAGCTTGAATTCTGTTGAGCGTGTTGGTAACTATGTGGATCTTCCTTCTGAGGCTTCAGATGTAATCGAGAATAACCGTCCTGTATCTGGCTGGCCTTCAAGAGGATCAATTATGTTTGAAGATGTTCACTTGCGTTATAGACCCGGGCTTCCTCCGGTATTACATGGCCTGTCTTTTTTTGTTTCTCCTGGTGAGAAAGTAGGCGTAGTGGGAAGAACCGGAGCAGGAAAGTCGTCGATGCTGAATGCATTGTTTCGGATTGTGGAAGTGGAGAAAGGGAGAATCATGATTGATGATTGTGATGTGGCGAAATTCGGACTGACAGATTTGCGCAGAGTCCTAAGTATCATACCACAATCACCAGTTCTTTTCTCAGGTATGTGTGTAACTTAAGACAACTGTTGTGGATATTTAACCATTAAGCTGACCGCTTGCGGAACCGGTTAAACACCTTAGATCAATTCTTGTCCGGTTTAGTTCAAAGTTTAGTTTGTGTGTGAAGCTAAGACTTAAAAGTAAATGAGACAAGAGACTTTAACGAGTTTAACGCCGCCGGTGTAGCGACGCCTACATCTCGCCAGGATCAGTATCCCGGAATCCACTATCATCAAGAGTTTACAACCAAGAGCATAAGAACATATACACAAGAGCTTCAACCCCAAGAAAAAACATCATCTTAGAACCAGCTTCTAACACCCAAGAATGTCTATCTCTTTGTGTTTCCCAAGCTAGGTTCTTCCACTGTTTTTCATCTCCTTAAGCTCTAAACATGTTCCATCACTAAAGCAGACCGTGACCACAAAACCAGAACCAACCGAGAGTACCTTTTGACTATGTCATCAAGAAGACAAAACACCAGCTATGAGCTTATGTTTCTCACCTGAAGAAGCTTCCTTGTTGCTCTTCCAAAACCATCTTAGAGACAACAAGTTTCACTCATCTTCTCTTTAAGCTTTCTGTTTCTCCTTAGAGATACACATCTCTCTTGAGTCTTGAGACTCATCTTTCACAGACAAGCTTCCTATCTTGATAACATTCAGCCGATAACATTAAGACCGTTGGTGTTGATGGGGAAGAGTCTCTCTTAGGACCATGAGACTCTTCCCCTTTGCTCTGCTCACCACCAAGCTCTCTCTCTTCTCCTACACGGATCTGGTCTCTTTTCTTGTCTTTGATTCACCAAGATAAGACCTTTTCTTCTCCTCTTGTTACTCCAACAAAAGCTCTCTCTTTTCTCTTTAGAAACTAGGTTTAGCCGTCAAGCTCTTCTTTAATAAAGAGAACTTCCCTTCTCTTTATATCATCCAACCACTCACATGCTTACACATATGTTGGAGACTAAGAAGCAACATCTTCTCACGTGACAATAAGTCACTTCTTCTTAAATTGTCTCTTAGTCCTTTTACTTTGTCCTTTTGACCTCAATGATCTCAAGACACAAATCAACAAACTCCACCTTGGCTTGAGATCTTTGCTCATGTAAACCCCTCTTGATACCTTTCCTAAACAGGAACTTGTGGTAACTCTCATCACAAACATCATCAACAAATTCAAAACTCCATTGAACTTGTATTTCACCGATGCACTTAAACCTTTTCCTTGTAGACACAACCACCATGTCTCCGTGATTTTAAAATCACCTTCTCTTTGCAATATTGATCTTCTAGCTAGCCTCGAGATTTAACTCCTGCAGTGAGTTCACAAAATCTCAAACCTTTCTTTAGATGCATGCAAAAAACCAAACTCATCACCACCACTTCTAGTCTTGAAGCAATTATGATTCTCCTTGAACAAAACTATGTTCTCCTCTTGATAAAACAAGAACTCTGTTAGCAGCTTTTACTTTCTACTAGCAGACTTTAATCTTGTCTCAAACCAGCAATCCGGTTACCCTTGAGACACTTCTTACATCAACACATCAACTCTAGAACCCATGATGTAACTTTCAGCCATGTGAACATTCACCAAGCCTCACTTCATTATGCCTCTGACATAAATGAACCTTTACTTGACTTTCTTCAAGTGTTACTTCATAAGATTCACCCAATATCTTTTCATGATGCTGCATAGAAAAAATCAGAACACAACTTCTTCTTATCTTGCTTTTCCAGCCTTTGTACTCTGCTTCTCTAAAACTTTCTCTATTGCTAGAACCCATCCAAGATAAACACCATCTTGTTCAATCACGAAAACGCCCCCAAACCTCTTCTAAGAAATATACTTAAGACATTTTCCAAAAAAATCTTTGAATTAGTCTTCCACCACTCTTGAAGATCTTCTTTGTTGTTCCATGAACCTTTCCATCTCAAACAAAACTCTTGCTTCTTTCTAAACTCAGAAATAAGCATCTTGACTTAACTAGCAACTTCTCTTGTTACAATATCCATGCAACTTTAAAACCACTCATTGATTTTCATGTCAACACATGAGACCATAAACTTGACCTCTCCTCTTAAGCTACCTTGTATCCTTCTTGTACCACTGTTTCACTTAACAGAACACGCCGCCTAACACCTTTTATTAGGAAGACTTTCGACACAAAAAATCTTGGCACCAAAGCTTCTGAGGTTACTTTGTTTTTCTTCTTCTTGTCTTCTTTAAAGATAACCAAAGTAGATTTCCCTTTAGACAATGATTTTCTTTTCTTCCAACTCCTTTGAGTAACTCAATAATCCACCAATTCAGAAAATTCCAAACCAGGAACCACTTCCTGAATCTTTGACATCAAGTAGTTCCACCTTGATCTAAATCCCATGATAACTCATCTTGTCTCTTGAACTTAGATATCAAACCTGAGGTTAGAAGAAACCTTTACCACTATCTCCTTTCAAAAAATACCATTGATTAGTTGTAGACCCTTAGACTCGTCTTCTCCTTGTACCACACAAACCTACAACCCTTATGAGACTCAAAAAAACCCAGCTCCTCTGTCAAAACAAATCTTATGTGGCTAAACTCCAAACCAAATGTTCACAAGACTTTTCTTTCATCAGATCTTGTAAGAGAAACTGTTTTCCTTTAAACTTCTTGTGTATGTCAAATATCTCTTTCTCTTGATCTTTCCATAGCAAGATTACAATCTGCTAACCCACAAGATAAAGATTGACATACCAACCTTGAAAAAAAAAACAACCACTTACTCAACCAACTTTAGACTTATATCCTCTTCAAGACTCACCGGTAACCTTGCTTACTCCACCTGAGACAAGAGTTTCTTCTTCTCACAGATTCTTGTAAACTGTCAACAAGTTTTTGAACAGAATCCCATGTGTTATGCAAACACAAATCTGCTAATCACTTGAAGTCTTCGTCACCATCGTCTTGTTAAAGTAACCCTCTTGGAACAACAATACAAAACCCTTTAGCTTACACTAAAGCTCAAACCACAACCTTGTTTTCCTATTCTGTTCTGCCACAAATACCACAGAATATACAAACCAAGCAGCCTAATCTCATTACGGCTGAAACAACCTTGTAACTACAAGCTCCATGTCTAATTTACCTCAACCTTGAACAAACTGACGACGTAAACTCACTTTACTCCTCATCTGCTTCTTTGTTGCCTTCAACAACCTTAGTTTACCCGCACCACTATCCTTGTATATGAGACAAAGACCCACCGAGAAAATCCTTTTGAAAAAACTTAGCTTGGAAAATATCATGAGTAGCCTTTGAGTTTCTCTTTTGTACTTAAGATGAATCAGATTTACCACCACTTCATCTCCTTGTGTGTAACACACACACACAAAATAAAAGGAAACCATTAACTTCACACTCACACATACTTTTCCTTTTCTTTCCCTTCATAAACTTTCAAGAAGATGATTTCTTCTTCTTCTTACTTGAAGTTCTCTTGTTTTATCACCTTGGTCTTGTCTCTGTCTTATGACATAAGAAAACCTTGCTGCCTTGTTTCACTTCACTTGAAACATCTCTCGATTATACAAAGCTTGTGTAGCCTCCTCTCGATTCTATTGTATCAACAACAACTTGTGTCACAACATTGAAGAACAATCGCCTTCCTTAACCCGTAGATAACTACCAAGAACTCCTGCTGCCTCCAATACACTTCTTTATGTCTTAGTAAACCCCTCGATCATATTCATCCTTCTTCATCTCTTTATCGATTCCAAAACCTTCACTTATGTCTCATGCTCAGCAGCCGTATATTAACTTAGAAACCATTTCTTCCAAGGCGTCCCCCAGACCAAATAATTCCAAGTCACCAACAACTTTGCTTTCTTAACTTGTACTCACTGTACACAATTAACTAGCTTCCACACCAAACCCGAACTGAAACCGTCTTGAGAGAAAGCACAAACTCGACCCTCTCTATTAGCCTGAAGCTCTGATACCATTTGTTGTGGATATTTAACCATTAAGCTGACCGCTTGCGGAACCGGTTAAACACCTTAGATCAATTCTTGTCCGGTTTAGTTCAAAGTTTAGTTTGTGTGTGAAGCTAAGACTTAAAAGTAAATGAGACAAGAGACTTTAACGAGTTTAACGCCGCCGGTGTAGCGACGCCTACATCTCGCCGGGATCGCATCCCGAATCCACTATCATCAAGAGTTTACAACCAAGAGCATAAGAACATATACACAAGAGCTTCAACCCCAAGAAAAAACATCATCTTAGAACCAGCTTCTAACACCCAAGAATGTCTATCTCTTTGTGTTTCCCAAGCTAGGTTCTTCCACCGTTTTTCATCTCCTTAAGCTCTAAACATGTTCCATCACTAAAGCGACCGTGACCACAAAACCGAACCAACCGAGAGTACCTTTTGACTATGTCATCAAGAAGACAAAACACCGGCTATGAGCTTATGTTTCTCACCCGAAGAAGCTTCCTTGTTGCTCTTCCAAAACCATCTTAGAGACAACAAGTTTCACTCATCTTCTCTTTAAGCTTTCGTTTCTCCTTAGAGATACACATCTCTCTTGAGTCTTGAGACTCATCTTTCACGTACAAGCTTCCTATCTTGATAACATTCAGCCGATAACATTAAGACCGTTGGTGTTGATGGGGAAGAGTCTCTCTTAGGACCATGAGACTCTTCCCTTTGCTCGCTCACCACCAAGCTCTCTCTCTTCTCCTACACGGATCTGGTCTCTTTTCTTGTCTTTGATTCACCAAGATAAGACCTTTTCTTCTCCTCTTGTTACTCCAACAAAAGCTCTCTCTTTTCTCTTTAGAAACTAGGTTTAGCCGTCAAGCTCTTCTTTAATAAAGAGAACTTCCCTTCTCTTTATATCATCCAACCACTCACATGCTTACACATATGTTGGAGACTAAGAAGCAACATCTTCTCACGTGACAATAAGTCACTTCTTCTTAAATTGTCTCTTAGTCCTTTTACTTTGTCCTTTTGACCTCAATGATCTCAAGACACAAATCAACAAACTCCACCTTGGCTTGAGATCTTTGCTCATGTAAACCCCTCTTGATACCTTTCCTAAACAGGAACTTGTGGTAACTCTCATCACAAACATCATCAACAAATTCAAAACTCCATTGAACTTGTATTTCACCGATGCACTTAAACCTTTTCCTTGTAGACACAACCACCATGTCTCCGTGATTTTAAAATCACCTTCTCTTTGCAATATTGATCTTCTAGCTAGCCTCGAGATTTAACTCCCGCAGTGAGTTCACAAAATCTCAAACCTTTCTTTAGATGCATGCAAAAAACCAAACTCATCACCACCACTTCTAGTCTTGAAGCAATTATGATTCTCCTTGAACAAAACTATGTTCTCCTCTTGATAAAACAAGAACTCGTTAGCAGCTTTTACTTTCTACTAGCAGACTTTAATCTTGTCTCAAACCAGCAATCCGGTTACCCTTGAGACACTTCTTACATCAACACATCAACTCTAGAACCCATGATGTAACTTTCAGCCATGTGAACATTCACCAAGCCTCACTTCATTATGCCTCTGACATAAATGAACCTTTACTTGACTTTCTTCAAGTGTTACTTCATAAGATTCACCCAATATCTTTTCATGATGCTGCATAGAAAAAATCAGAACACAACTTCTTCTTATCTTGCTTTTCCAGCCTTTGTACTCTGCTTCTCTAAAACTTTCTCTATTGCTAGAACCCATCCAAGATAAACACCATCTTGTTCAATCACAGAAAACAGCCCCAAACCTCTTCTAAGAAATATACTTAAGACATTTTCCAAAAAAATCTTTGAATTAGTCTTCCACCACTCTTGAAGATCTTCTTTGTTGTTCCATGAACCTTTCCATCTCAAACAAAACTCTTGCTTCTTTCTAAACTCAGAAATAAGCATCTTGACTTAACTAGCAACTTCTCTTGTTACAATATCCATGCAACTTTAAAACCACTCATTGATTTTCATGTCAACACATGAGACCATAAACTTGACCTCTCCTCTTAAGCTACCTTGTATCCTTCTTGTACCGCTGTTTCACTTAACAGAACACGCCGCCTAACACCTTTTATTAGGAAGACTTTCGACACAAAAAATCTTGGCACCAAAGCTTCTGAGGTTACTTTGTTTTTCTTCTTCTTGTCTTCTTTAAAGATAACCAAAGTAGATTTCCCTTTAGACAATGATTTTCTTTTCTTCCAACTCCTTTGAGTAACTCAATAATCCACCAATTCAGAAAATTCCAAACCAGGAACCACTTCCTGAATCTTTGACATCAAGTAGTTCCACCTTGATCTAAATCCCATGATAACTCATCTTGTCTCTTGAACTTAGATATCAAACCTGAGGTTAGAAGAAACCTTTACCACTATCTCCTTTCAAAAAATACCATTGATTAGTTGTAGACCCTTAGACTCGTCTTCTCCTTGTACCACACAAACCTACAACCCTTATGAGACTCAAAAAAACCCAGCTCCTCTGTCAAAACAAATCTTATGTGGCTAAACTCCAAACCAAATGTTCACAAGACTTTTCTTTCATCAGATCTTGTAAGAGAAACTGTTTTCCTTTAAACTTCTTGTGTATGTCAAATATCTCTTTCTCTTGATCTTTCCATAGCAAGATTACAATCTGCTAACCCACAAGATAAAGATTGACATACCAACCTTGAAAAAAAAAACAACCACTTACTCAACCAACTTTAGACTTATATCCTCTTCAAGACTCACCGGTAACCTTGCTTACTCCACCTGAGACAAGAGTTTCTTCTTCTCACAGATTCTTGTAAACTGTCAACAAGTTTTTGAACAGAATCCCATGTGTTATGCAAACACAAATCTGCTAATCACTTGAAGTCTTCGTCACCATCGTCTTGTTAAAGTAACCCTCTTGGAACAACAATACAAAACCCTTTAGCTTACACTAAAGCTCAAACCACAACCTTGTTTTCCTATTCGTTCGCCACAAATACCACAGAATATACAAACCAAGCACCTAATCTCATTACGGCTGAAACAACCTTGTAACTACAAGCTCCATGTCTAATTTACCTCAACCTTGAACAAACCGACGACGTAAACTCACTTTACTCCTCATCCGCTTCTTTGTTGCCTTCAACAACCTTAGTTTACCCGTACCACTATCCTTGTATATGAGACAAAGACCCACCGAGAAAATCCTTTTGAAAAAACTTAGCTTGGAAAATATCATGAGTAGCCTTTGAGTTTCTCTTTTGTACTTAAGATGAATCAGATTTACCACCACTTCATCTCCTTGTGTGTAACACACACACACAAAATAAAAGGAAACCATTAACTTCACACTCACACATACTTTTCCTTTTCTTTCCCTTCATAAACTTTCAAGAAGATGATTTCTTCTTCTTCTTACTTGAAGTTCTCTTGTTTTATCACCTTGGTCTTGTCTCTGTCTTATGACATAAGAAAACCTTGCTGCCTTGTTTCACTTCACTTGAAACATCTCTGATTATACAAAGCTTGTGTAGCCTCCTCTGATTCTATTGTATCAACAACAACTTGTGTCACAACATTGAAGAACAATCAGCTTCCTTAACCCGTAGATAACTACCAAGAACTCCTGCTGCCTCCAATACACTTCTTTATGTCTTAGTAAACCCCCTTGATCATATTCATCCTTCTTCATCTCTTTATCGATTCCAAAACCTTCACTTATGTCTCATGCTCAGCAGCCGTATATTAACTTAGAAACCATTTCTTCCAAGGCGTCCCCCAGACCAAATAATTCCAAGTCACCAACAACTTTGCTTTCTTAACTTGTACTCACTGTACACAATTAACTAGCTTCCACACCAAACCCGAACTGAAACCGTCTTGAGAGAAAGCACAAACTCGACCCTCTCTATTAGCCTGAAGCTCTGATACCATTTGTTGTGGATATTTAACCATTAAGCTGACCGCTTGCGGAACCGGTTAAACACCTTAGATCAATTCTTGTCCGGTTTAGTTCAAAGTTTAGTTTGTGTGTGAAGCTAAGACTTAAAAGTAAATGAGACAAGAGACTTTAACGAGTTTAACGCCGCCGGTGTAGCGACGCCTACATCTCGCCAGGATCAGTATCCCGAATCCACTATCATCAAGAGTTTACAACCAAGAGCATAAGAACATATACACAAGAGCTTCAACCCCAAGAAAAAACATCATCTTAGAACCAGCTTCTAACACCCAAGAATGTCTATCTCTTTGTGTTTCCCAAGCTAGGTTCTTCCACTGTTTTTCATCTCCTTAAGCTCTAAACATGTTCCATCACTAAAGCGCGACCGTGACCACAAAACCAGAACCAACCGAGAGTACCTTTTGACTATGTCATCAAGAAGACAAAACACCAGCTATGAGCTTATGTTTCTCACCTGAAGAAGCTTCCTTGTTGCTCTTCCAAAACCATCTTAGAGACAACAAGTTTCACTCATCTTCTCTTTAAGCTTTCGTTTCTCCTTAGAGATACACATCTCTCTTGAGTCTTGAGACTCATCTTTCACAGACAAGCTTCCTATCTTGATAACATTCAGCCGATAACATTAAGACCGTTGGTGTTGATGGGGAAGAGTCTCTCTTAGGACCATGAGACTCTTCCCCTTTGCTCTGCTCACCACCAAGCTCTCTCTCTTCTCCTACACGGATCTGGTCTCTTTTCTTGTCTTTGATTCACCAAGATAAGACCTTTTCTTCTCCTCTTGTTACTCCAACAAAAGCTCTCTCTTTTCTCTTTAGAAACTAGGTTTAGCCGTCAAGCTCTTCTTTAATAAAGAGAACTTCCCTTCTCTTTATATCATCCAACCACTCACATGCTTACACATATGTTGGAGACTAAGAAGCAACATCTTCTCACGTGACAATAAGTCACTTCTTCTTAAATTGTCTCTTAGTCCTTTTACTTTGTCCTTTTGACCTCAATGATCTCAAGACACAAATCAACAACAACATTGTAAGTATGTTCACCTTGCATGCTGTTGTTCATTAGAAGATTTCATTTCGTAGGGACTGTGAGATTCAATATTGACCCGTTTAGTGAGCACAATGATTCTGACTTATGGGAGGCTCTACAAAGAGCACATATAAAAGATGTCGTCACCAGGAATCCATTTGGCCTAGATGCAGAGGTGTAGTAGCTTTCATGAACTCTTTGGTTAGATATGATTGAGAATATTGATCACACTCTCACTTGCTTTGATTATGTGAAGGTCTCCGAGGGAGGTGAGAATTTCAGCGTGGGACAAAGGCAGCTACTGAGTCTAGCTCGTGCGCTGCTAAGAAAATCCAAGATTCTTGTTCTGGACGAAGCAACTGCCTCTGTTGATGTAAGAACAGATTCTCTGATACAGAGGACTATCCGTGAAGAATTCAAGTCTTGCACAATGCTTGTGATTGCTCACAGATTGAATACCATCATCGACTGTGACAAGATCCTTGTGCTTAGTTCTGGTCAGGTATTGGAGTATGATAGTCCACAAGAATTGCTATCAAGAGAAACAAGTGCCTTCTTTAGAATGGTTCATAGCACCGGACAAGCAAATGCTGAGTACCTTTGCAACTTAGCCTTTGAAAGACGTGGTAACGGAACGAGGCCAGATGTATAGAAATGGCCACTAACTCTTCCGAGGATTTAGCTTATAAGTTCGGACTGTGACAACAAGAAAGATGATAAGCCTTATGCTGAACAATTGAAGGTAAAACCGAAACATATGCAGGCATGATCAATACATGTTATATATAGCACTCTTGTGGTATATGTGATCTTCTTGATAGTTTTGAAAATTTGGCCAACAATTTATGAAAGCAGATGTTGATTCTATAAAATGTTATTTTGCTCTATAGGGAATTGCTACAAAAGTGTGAAGTTAGGAGGAAGAAGAATATTTAGACGAGAAATTTGTTATGATGCATTATTACCAAGTGTGTTTATATATGTATACTAAGACTCCATAAAACTAATGATATACAAAACAATAAAGTTGTGCTCTTACATTACTCAAGTCAAGTGTGTGTGTGTGTGTCTTGATGTCAACTTTGATCTGCGAGAAATGGACATAAACAGTGTAATTTAATGGGCTAGATGAAGGAAAAGCTATGTACTTGCTATTCATAAAGTCAGAGATCAAGACATCATCAGGTCTAATGGCAAGTTCTGTGTTGACCAGTTACAACAAAAGTCAACATTTCAGTAACGGACCATTCAACAAGCACAACGTCTACACAAGCCCTGACCTGACCATTCTTTGCCAAGACAGCAAGCAGAGCATGTACTGTCAGCTTCTCTGTGGTTTAGTCCAAAGATCACATGTCTTAAGAGTAGGTGATGTCTTTGCCTCTGCCTTTCTCCGAGCCGTCGAGTTTCTGGAAGATCATTACAAGGAGCTTCACGCAGACATTTGGACCGGTTCTGTCACTAGCTGGATCACTATATGTACGTAGTTTGTTTAAAATAAAAATTTGACTTAGAATACAAGATATATGCCAAAAAAAAAGTTTCAAAGATATGCAATTAGTTTACATAAATAAATGTTGCTTAAATGTTGTAAAAAGAAATAAAAGTTGCTTAAATAGGTTTATTAAGAGTTAAATTTAGGGTTTTAAGTAGAAAATAGGATTTGAGTTTGAATTTTTTTTATTAAAAAAAGGGAAATTCCAAAATTATTTTATTAAAGTAATAGTAGGGTATGAAAATTTATTCAAAATATAAGGGTATAAACGCAAAAATAAATAAAATATAAACACATAAACGCAAAAAATTGTGTACGTTGATGATTGAGCGGCCTATGTAAAATATATATTCCAATAATGGACCTAAAGTATATTTAAAATTGTGTATTGTCGATTTTTACAATACGTAGATGCTAGATAAACTTAAAACTTATTTTATATAGATTCTTTTAATAGTATAGATATATTAGTAAAATATAGGGAGAATCACAAAACTACACCATTTGAATTACATTTCACAAAATTACACAATTTCAAAAATACTTCACAAAATTACACTTAAACACTCAAAATTAAATCCAAATAAACCTTACCCACACAATCCTACCCCCTTAATACTATACCCTAAACACTAATTAGCGAACCCAAATGAAAAGATTTTCACTTTGGTAATTTTTAATAGGGTAAATCAAGCTTTAAAATTTTTGAAAGGGTGTAGTTTTGTGAAAAAATTAAATTGGGTGTAGTTTTGTGAAGGAGGGATTGAAAGGGTGTAGTTTTGTGAATTCCTTTAAAATATATTAAAATTGTGTGAGAAAATTAGTTCAAACTATAAGGACTAAATCGCAAAAAATAAAAAATATTTTAAAAACTTTCTCGTCGCGACACGTATGCGTTGTGTTTCTCTTTTAATATAAACTAGGAAGTTACCCGCGCCAAGCGCGGGATAAAAATTTACGTAATAGAAAAATAAATATTTATTGGTAAAAACAAAGTGTAGTATAAAATGAAATAAAAAGAGTTTGGATCTCATGTGATCCGCGTTAAACGCAGAGTTTAAATTTGAAGTATATATACAAAATATATTGTATTTTGGTTTTTATAATGTTTTATTTACAAAAATTATTATTATTACTATTTTAATATTTATCATCGAAAAAGATTATCATTGTCATTTCGATGTTGAATAAAATTGAATTTCTTAATATTATATTTTTCTATATTTTATAAGTTTTTCAACATGTTTTAAATTATTATCCATTTATTATGTCAATTCTAAGATACTTTTGTGATAAATTTGGGTTTTTTTGTATTGGACTTTTTGTTTTGGGCTTTTATAAATTTTCAATGAATCATTAATGATATGGGACCAGAGTTAATTAGGTCATGACACGTACAATTTTTCCAATAATTTTCTCTCTCCGTCTCCTGTATTAATAATATAAGACTAGGAAGTTATCCGCGCCAAGCGCGGGATAAAAATTTACGTAATAGAAAAAGAAATGTTTATTGATAAAAACAACGTGTAGTATAAAATGAAAGAAAAAGAGTTTGGATCTCATGTGATCCGCGTTAAACGCGGAGTTTAAATTTGAAGTATATATACAAAATAAATTGTATTTTGGTTTTTATAATGTTTTATTTACAAAAATTATTACTATTACTATTTTAATATTTATCATCGAAAAAGATTATCATTGCCGTTTCGATGTTGAATAAAATTGAATTTCTTATGAATTTTTAATATTATATTTTCTATATTTTATAAGTTTTTCAACATGTTTTAAATTATTATCCATTTATTATGTCAATTTAAGATACTTTTGTGATAAATTTGAGTTTTTTGTATTGGACTTTTTGTTTTGGGCTTTTATCAATTTTCAATGAATCATTAATGATATGTGACCAGAATTAATCTGATGATGACACGTAAGATTTTTCCAATAAGATTTTTCCAATAATTTTCTCTATCAGTATCTTCTATTAATAATATAAGATGATGATAAGTTAAATTTATTAACAAAATAAAATCTTGAAAATTTGAATTGACGGGAAACAATTAATTATGATAAGTGAATGACATTTCAGCCTTTAACTTGGCCCAATATAAAAGCCCAAACAATAATTTAATTTTTCTTTCATTGCTTTAGTTTCCTCCGTTCATAATACTTTTTCTTCCGAAATCTGAATTCATGATTGTTTGTGTATTTTTTTGTGTATTTTTTTGTATATTTTTTGTGTATTTGAATATTAAATTAAATAAAAACATGTATTATTAATAAGCATCTATAATGAAAAGTGTTTAATTAAGCATTTTAATCTCCCATTTTTATAGAATTCTTATTAATAATACATATTTTAATTTAATTTAATACTCAAATACATAAAAAAAATACACAAACACTCTACGTAATAACTTTTGATAAACATGCTCTAATATTTTTTTCCTTCTACGTCATTTTTTCCGTTAATTAATTAATTAATCGACTCTCGATCTCACTTCTCGTGAGATTTCAAACTCTCCGATCTCCGATTCCGACGAGTGATTCCTCTAAATCGTTTGAAAGGAGAACCCTAAGGATCTGTGCAGATACGGCGTGGGAGAAATGGATAGCGGCGACGTTGAAGAAGCCGACGTTGAAAGACCTCGTCTCGGCGGAGGAAAATACAGGCCGGTGGTGGCGCACGATAGAGCGGTGGTGGAAATGTCCTCCGTCGATCCTGGATCTATCTCCTCCTCCTCTTCTTCTTCCACTCTCAAGTAATTTATTTTCGTGTCCCTTTACCTTCTCTTTCATATTTCTTATAAAATTCGCCACTGGTTTTTGTGAACTCCATCGTCGTGTGGTGTGGAATTATTCAAGGATGTGAAATATCTTCTATCGATTATGATTTTTGTGTCACTGATCAGTTGAAATGTGATGCAATTTGGTTTGTTGCTATGATCTTTAGTCTATCATGTTATTGTTAGTAATATTGCTGCGATTTACGCTGTAAGTTTCTCCGAAAATTTGATGTTGAAAGTGGCATTTGAGTGATTTCACATTATTGTTCTTTGTTTTTACATTTGCTTCAGTCACAAGTTGTGAATTTAAATTGGATAGCATAAGTCTAAAAGGGAGTTTATTTTCTTAAGAGAATCATGGTCTATAAAGAATCGTGGCCGGCGGAATATTTCAAACTCTATATTGTCTCACATTTGTAGGTTTTTGACAGGAACATAAGAGTAGTTGCGCCAGGAGAGGTGAGCGCGAGGGCAAGAGAAGGGACTAGACCAGAAGATGGAGTCAATGGCCACCAGAAGGAATCTAAGCTGGAGTTATTTGGTTTTGATTCTCTTGTGAATATTCTTGGTTTGAAGAGGTACATGCGATTTTAATTGTTATTACATGTAGAAATGTACATTAGATTGATGAGCTGGCGTACTGACATTAAGTGGTAGTTAGAATTTACTGAATATGATATCTTGCTTTTGTTGGTCACTTAGGTTTTTGTTTCTGTCTGAGCTCAATCAATAATGGATAGAGCGTACTTGTTTGTACTTTCCTGCTCGTTTGAACCCGGTCTGTTGTTTCCCCTGACTATGTATAAAATTCAGATTTCTGTAATAACATTGTCGTGTGTTCCTTTTAGCCGGGTTGTGTTGTTCTTGGTGATTCCTTACAAGTATCTTTTTTATAGAAAATAGTAAGGAAATCTCTTTCATCCTCCTAATGTGGAAATGCTATCTTTTAGCTGAAACTAATTTTACACAACCACTTCAGCATCTCAGATTTACAATGAGACTTGATGTTTTCCCAATTCTGATTATTCTTGCACATGATGTATGTCGTTTGCTTTGGGAAATACAAATTCTCTTAATAGTACATGTGGTGATGTAATCAATTTCTCTTTCAGTATGACAGGGGAGCAAGTTCCGGCACCACCTAGCCCTAGAGATGGGGAGGATATCTCCATCACACAAGGGCACCCAAAGGTATCTCCTTATTCCTATCAGCTTTTCTTTTCACTACTTTGTAAATTAGCCAGCTGATGATTTCCACCAGTCTGTTCATTCTAGTCTGGCAAATTTCCTGTAAAGACTTTTTTGACATAAGTATCACTTATTGTTGTATTAATGGTTTTCCACGATGTTACTTTATCTGCATGTTTTTTGCAGCCTTCTGCTCTCAAGATGGGTACAATGATGGGAGTTTTCGTCCCCTGCTTGCAAAGCATATTAGGAATTATATATTATATCCGTTTCACATGGTAAGACTGCATAGTGGTGTTTCACAACAGACTGCAAAGTCATCATAGCCTGTCTTAATCTGTTCAATTTTCAGGATTGTTGGCATGGCTGGTATCGGACAGGGCCTAGTATTGGTATTGCTTTGTGGCATATGTACATTCTTGACAACAATATCTTTGAGTGCTATTGCAACTAATGGTGCAATGAAGGTAATACTATTTCTCTGGTATATCACCCTAGTATCCTTTAAATAATCTGTTTAAGTACAGTTAATGTATCCCTCCTTCCATTTGGTATCTGGTCCATCAGGCAGCCCTATCATTTTCTTCATTCTTTTGTGAATGAACGATAATTAGGACATCAAGTTTATTATGTAATAACTTTTGCATTACTTTCAGGGTGGAGGGCCCTATTACCTCATTGGTCGAGCGCTTGGTCCAGAAGTTGGGATTAGCATAGGTTTATGTTTCTTCCTTGGCAATGCAGTTGCTGGAGCTCTGTAAGTATAAATCCTGGATCCTTTCAAGGGCAATCCATTAGAGAACTCTTAAGCTAGACATTTATTTCTTTGAGTTGCTGGTGCTATGTTCAGGTTTACAGGGTCACCAAGTGCTTCTAATAATACTTATCTGCTTTCCTCCAAATCCTTGTAGGTACGTTTTGGGTGCAGTAGAGACTTTTCTAAAAGCATTCCCTGCTGCTGGGATTTTTAGAGGTATTACTGTGGAACTTGTTAGAATTGAAACCTGTGAACCAAAGCCAAATGCTATTTGGACACCGAACAACTCTTTGCGATTTTTCTGTTTTTAGCTCATGTATAGTTTTTTCTAAGTCACCACTTTATCATTGCTAGTATCGACTTCTGAGGCTTGTTTCATTAATTTTTGGGAAATGGCAGAGCGTATTTGCAATCCAGGATTTGCATGAAACAAATACTATTATGGATTATCACTTCTAGGTTGTAGTTAACAATAATTTTGTTGTTCGACAAGAGAATACAATCTAAAGCCTACTAGTAGTATTAAATCTTTTACATGGGTTTCATTTTTAATGGCAGAAACTATCACAAAGGTTAATGGAACAGCAGTTGCCGGATCAATACAAAGCCCAAACTCACATGACTTGCAGGTTTATGGAATTGTTGTGACTATCCTTTTATGCTTCATTGTGTTTGGCGGTGTGAAGATGATAAATCGGGTTGCACCTGCTTTCCTCGTAGCTGTTTTGCTCTCCATCTTCTGCATATTCATCGGGATATTTTTGGCAAAGACAGATGATCCTGACAGTAAGCGCTTCTGGATGGAAATCGGCATGGAATTTTATTTACACAAATTCTTAATCTTCCTTTTGTTCCCTTGTTATGATTTGAACAGCTGGAATTACGGGATTGCGTTTAAAAAGTTTTAAAGATAACTGGAGCTCTGCCTACCAAATGACAAATAATGCTGGAATTCCTGATCCAACTGGAGGCACGTACTGGAGTTTTAAGTGAGTCACTTCCTAAAACTGTGTTGCCTAAGATAGTAAAGCTCCGAAATATATTCACCATTTTCCTTGTGTCTTTTGCAGTGAGTTAGTGGGTCTATTTTTCCCTGCTGTCACAGGCATTATGGCTGGTTCAAATCGATCAGCTTCACTGAAAGATACACAAAGATCAATTCCTGTTGGAACACTGGCTGCCACGGTGACTACAACCATTCTGTATTTGATCTCTGTGTTTTTTTTTGGAGCTGTTGCGACCCGTGACAAACTTTTGACTGATAGGTAATGACATTACTCATGTAGTTTCTTATCCTATTTCACAGCTGATCTGTGGTGTTTTGTTAGGCAGAAGTGTCTTGGAGCAAATGCAAAAACCCACTTATCACTTGAACTTTCTTGTCATTAGCATAGAAACTTGAAACAAAATAGATTTATCGTGTCTACTACTGCTCTCAGAAACTTGTTGTGTGTTTGTTTTAACTCATGCAATGAATAATTTTCCTCTGTTGCAGACTACTCACTGCTACAATTGCTTGGCCTTTCCCTGCCATTGTTCACGTTGGAATCATCCTTTCAACCTTGGGGGCTGCTCTTCAAAGTTTGACAGGGGCCCCAAGGTTACTTGCCGCAATAGCAAATGATGATATTCTCCCCATCCTGAATTATTTTAAAGTTGCAGATACTAGTGAACCTCACATTGCGACGCTGTTCACAGCATTGATCTGCATCGGATGTGTTGTTATCGGAAATCTGGATCTTATCACACCGACTGTAACTATGTTTTATCTGTTATGCTATGCGGGGGTAAACTTGTCTTGTTTCCTGCTCGATCTGCTTGATGCTCCAAGTTGGCGTCCACGATGGAAATACCATCATTGGAGCCTTTCTTTTGTTGGAGCCTCACTTTGCATAGGTATGAATCTATAAATTCTCAGTGGAGAAAATGTTTTTCGTTGTAGTCCATTCGTACAAAAGATTCCACCAAGTTGCTTATCTCACCTGAAACTTGAGATGTCTTACTGTGAAGACTCTTATTGATCTTTCCTTTCTTTCTGATGCTGCAGTGATCATGTTCTTGATTTCTTGGTCCTTCACGGTGGTTGCTATCGCGCTTGCAAGTCTTATATACAAATATGTTGGCTTAAAAGGAAAGGCTGGGGATTGGGGGGATGGTTTTAAGAGTGCATATTTTCAGTTGGCCCTTCGTAGTCTCAGGTCACTCGGAGGTAAACCACATAAATATCATTACGCTTCATGACTTTGATAATATACCTTCTCTAGGCGTCATTATAACGAACCTGCCTGATATTTGGTTGAGTATTACGTGGCCCACTAATGAAAGGTTTTCTCATAATTGCAGCGAATCAAGTGCACCCCAAGAACTGGTATCCGATTCCTCTTGTTTTCTGCAGACCGTGGGGAAAGCTCCCGGAAAATGTTCCATGCCACCCTAAGCTGGCTGATTTTGCTAACTGCATGAAGAAAAAAGGTCGTGGAATGTCGATCTTTGTCTCAATATTAGATGGAGACTACTATGAATGTGCTGAAGAAGCAAAGGAAGCATGCAAACAGCTAGCCACGTACATTGAGTACAAGCGTTGTGAAGGTGTAGCTGAAATCGTTGTAGCCCCAAACATGACTGAAGGGTTCCGGGGGATCATACAGACGATGGGACTCGGAAATCTCAAACCAAACATCGTGGTAATGCGGTACCCCGAGATCTGGCGACGAGAGAATCTAACAGAGATTCCGTCGACATTTGTTGGGATCATCAATGACTGCATAACAGCGAACAAAGCGGTTGTCATCATCAAAGGTTTAGACGAATGGCCTAACGAGTACCAAAGACAGTACGGAACAATAGACTTGTACTGGATCGTGAGAGACGGTGGTCTGATGCTGCTCCTCTCGCAGCTTCTTCTGACGAAAGAAAGCTTCGAAAGCTGCAAAATCCAACTCTTCTGCATAGCCGAAGAGGATTCGGACGCAGAAGCACTCAAAGCCGACGTGAAGAAGTTCCTCTACGATCTCAGGATGCACGCCGAAGTAATAGTTGTGACGATGAAATCATGGGACATAAGATCAGAAGGAAACAGCCAAGAGGATTCGTTGGAAGCTTTCGATGCTGCACAAAGACGAATCTCGGATTACTTGGGAGAGATCAAGGGACAAGGCACGACTCCGTTGTTGGCGAATGGGAAACAGATGGTGGTTAATGAGCAGCAAGTAGAGAAGTTTCTGTATACGATGTTGAAACTGAACTCGACGATACTAAGTCACTCGAGGATGGCCGCGGTGGTTCTGGTGAGTCTCCCGCCGCCTCCGTTGAACCACCCGGCGTATTTTTACATGGAATATATGGATATGCTTGTGGAGAATGTACCGAGGATGTTGATCGTTAGAGGTTATCACAGAGATGTTGTAACTTTGTTTACATAAGTGTTGATTCTCATTTTTTATACCACCAAGAAGATGAAACAGCTTGTTGCCCTTCAAGGTCAGTTTTTCTGCATTTTCTAAAATAATATTATAGGGATTTTTACAGTTTATATTTTGTTTATATACACAGTTTCTCTCTTGTTTTCTTTTGCAGATAGAACATTTAGGAGGTTGTATTATGGTTGAGATAATTTAGCTTCATATAATGTAACCATTTTGGGGTACCGCCATAATTTCATGTATGATTTCAACTAATTTTATAATTTTCGATGCTTTTAACTCGAAAGTTTTATAATTTTCGATGCTATTATTAACCAGAGGCGAAAATATGTTATAACTCTATATCATTATAAATTAATAATTCAAGCCAAATAAGAGATCGTGTATCAACAAACTGCTGTCTGAAAAGCCTATAATTTTAGAAAACAAACATTTGCAGCTAATGTTGAATCCTACAATAGACTAAAGCAAACCTTGAAAAAAAATCATAGCATGTAGACATTTATCTCGTTAAGTCTCTCCCTTTGTATTATCTCATATATAAATCTTTGGATGTGACTAGTGAGTTTCACCTGACGCCTTGACCGTCTTGGAAGCTTTGTCTTCATCATCGCTTTCGCTCACTTGGCGTCTCAAACTGTTTCCAACGTCAAACTGTTGTGTCTCATGCGATGTCTCCTGATTCGAAATCATTCCATTGTCATCGGCAGTGGCGGAGCCAAGTAAATTTCTTACTTGGGGCAAAATTAAACTTCAGCCCAATTGTAATATTATTTTTTCTTATTTAATGGGTCAAAAAAAATTTAGATGGGTCAAGATTTATTTTACATGGGTGCAATATAAAAAAAATCTGAAAAAATAAAAGAATATGAAAATTTGATGGGTGCAGTTGACCCCACTACTACAACATTGGTTCCGCCACTGGTCATCGGTTCTCTCAGGTGTTCTCGGTCCATAAGGTCCAAAGGGTCGTGGACCCATATCAAACGGATCTGGCATACCATTATAGCCTCCGGGTCCATAAGGAAATGCGTCGGCAGGGCCCATTACTCCTAGAGGGAAACCTCCCATTCCAGGCATTGGTCGGTTTTCGCGTCATAGAGGCATATGAGGAGGCCACATCATTCCTCTTCCTCTTCCTATGCCTTGAGGACCACCCGCCATGTTGTCTTCTTCCTCTTCGCTTTCATCTTCATCGATCTTCCTCTTCTTCGTTGTCTTGAAACGGGAAAATATCAAATATTTAAAAACATAAACATGGCGCAACGACCATTAGCTAATAGTAATCATTGCATCAGTAGTAACCTGCAATGACGAGCTAACTATGTTTGTAATCGTAGGAATGTGACCAACATGCATGGGAAACTTTAACCACTGTGGTTAGTGTATTGATTATAAACACCCTAATTTATTAAGAGTTGTATTTAATAAGCCTTGCCACTTCCAAAATAAGAGACCAGTTCGAGCAACGGAAAAAAGGTTAGACTATCCAGATACCTTCACAGGTAAGTTCTCATTGTAAGGGTTCCTCAAATTCCGAGTATTGTGGAAGGATAGTTCGCATACTACAGCGATAATCTCATTAACATGTGCCAGAACGCAATTTAATCTCAACAAAACAAATACCAAAACAGACCGAACATATACAATATTTTTTAAAGGATATTACAATATCTAATTTTATAATTATGAAAACATATATATATATATAGTTGAATTCTATTGATTAGTCCTCATTTATAGTAAAAAGAGTTAATTAGTGTTTTGGGTACATTTTAAAACATAATTTGCTAATTAGGTGATTTTGATGGAGTAATTAATGATTGATTTTCATACTTAATATGACAAATTTATCCTTATTCACATGAAATCATTCACATAGATCATTCACGGAAGTCATTCACATAGATCATTCACGGAAGTCATTCACAGTTCACTATTCACATGGATCATTCACGAGTACTATTCAACATTCACGAGTACTATTCATCATTCGCATGTATTATTTATTATTCACATAGACAATTCATTATTCAGAACGATCATTCATTAGAACTCATTCACAGAAAACTATTCATGAATAACTATTCACAACATCTGACAATTTCGAAATTAAGGATAAAATTGTAATTTAACATTTGAAAATCACTTTTAACAAATTAAAAATAAAATCACCCAATTAACAAATTTAAATTTATGTTTTAAAATGTACACATTTTCCCAATTTTCTTAAGGTTTTAAAGACCTTAATTAGTTTAAAATGTTCATTAATCAATAAAAATATACTTTTTCCTTTGTAAATTTAGGAAATATATCGACCACTAGGAGGGACGGAAATAGCAAAAAAAGTAATTAATTAGTTTCTTTTTGAAGAAACTAATTAAAAATATAAATAAATATTTTATTTTTTACAATCGTCCTCGTTGTTCTATCTTTCTCGTTGAAGCACCTACCCCCTCCTCCTCTCTTCGTCTCTCACATTCGCATCTCAGATCGATTCTTCTTCCACGCATTTCCGATTTCACACTCTCTACGCTTCGGTTTACTTCTCTTCTCCAATCGATTCTTCTTCTTTCGCGAAACTTCTCGCTCTCTCTCGTTAGGGTTTCGAAGATCCGAAATCTCTGGACGCGGCGGCGATTGGGCGGTTTTCTTCCTTGAGCTTGAAAAAAAGATGTTCTGGCGAATGGCGGGATTGACGACGGCTTCCGCCGTGAGTTTTTTTTCCATCTCTGACCTGTTTTTTTTTTTATACGATCGTATATCTATGAAGAGTCACTCCATTAGAAAAACGAGCTTTAGATGTTTGTTGTTAATAGATGGTTTTTAGCTGCTTTAGGTTGTATGGGTTTTCATTTTTTGGTAGCTTACTCTGTTTCTTTAAGACGATTATTTTGGAGATGAAGAGATTAATGGTTTTTTTGGTGTGGTTTGATTTCTTGGATTATAAGTAACTAAAGTGTCTTTGTAGAACTAATTCTTGATCACTGTCTCGTTGAGAAGTAGGAGACTATACTTTATTTTCAAAGGGATATAGTCATTTAGTTGTCTTCCTTTGCATTTCCTACACTAAGCTTTTACAAGAGAATGTTATATATGTGATTCGTTTTTAATTGATTGTTTTTAGTTGTAAGTTATAAGGATATCAAAGTAAGGAGATGAATTACGAGATTTTTGTTTTTGTTTTCTGTTTGCAGGTGGAGGCAATTTTGGATAAAGATAGTTACACATTAGAGGAACTTCTTGACGAGGATGAAATTATTCAAGAATGCAAATCCTTGAACGGACGACTCTTAAACTTGTAACCACACTTTCTTCCTGTTTCATGCTTTATTACCACGTTTTGGAAGAGGAAAAGATGGCCTTTCTTCGGGGTTTGAATATATTACCTGAAGATACTGTCTCTTCTACTGATATCCTTTGTACAACCAGTAAAAGTTGGCTAAATTAACGTTTTGGGTTGTTTTTCTAAGAAGATCTTTAGCAGAACCAGTAAAACATTTTTACACATTAATTTACGACATCGTGTAGAGTAAATAAATCTCTACATTCTTCACAAAGATTGGATTTCCAATCATGCCTTCAATTGTGTTCTACTTCGATGCAATGCTGCTCCTTTTTGACTATTAAGTTCTTTTTGTTTCAGCTTGAGAGAAAGAGTGCAAGTAGAACAACTAATTAGGTACATAATAGAGGCGCCTCCCGAGGATGTGGAGGTGGATAACAAGCGAGCATTTAAGTAAGGTTTTTTTACTAATGTTATTACCTTTTTGTTGTTTATGTATAAACTATTGATATCTTTTTCTAAAAAATTGTTTTAGGTTTCCTTTCGTTGCCTGTGAAATATTCACATGTGAGATTGAAATGATATTGAAAACACTTGTAGAGGATGATGAGGTAGACAATGACTCTGTTACTTCTTCTATATTGATACTTTGTAAATATTTAATGAATTAGGCTATCTTATCTCTCGTGGTGTCTTCTTTTTGTAGTTGATGTTATTGCTGTTTTCATTTCTGGATGCCAAAGAAACTCATAACTCATTGCTTGTTGGGTATTTCAGCAAGGTATTTAAGTTTTGACAACTTTTAACTATCAGAAAATTTATGAAGAACTTTCCCATGCTCTTATAGGGCTCTACAGATTTTTATGCGTTTTCTCTTACATCTTCTTTTACTAGGTTGTTATTTGTCTACTGGTGCGGAAGACAATCCCTTTCATGCAATTCATAAAAGTAAGTTGATATTGTTTCAAATAAGGATTTTGGTTTAAGGATGATTTGAACTTAGTTGGAATTAGCTATTTTTCCTCATCTTTGTAGTGATTATTGAACTATTATCTAGATACTTACTTGTACATTTAGGATTATCTGTGTAAGTTGAAATAATGCTGTTAGAATTTCAGATATTTGTATTGCTGTTTAATGACTGAGAGAACTTTTCGCCAATCAACAATATACACTCCAACTCTGTTGATAAAATTCGGATTGCTACATAAACCTATTCTTGAACCACCATTTAACCATCTGGAGTTCATATTAACAGTTCATTTGCGATTAACCTTGCCATTTTTATGCTACCAGGATCATCAAGAAATACTGAAGCAGCTTGTTGATTTGATTGGTATCACATCTATAATGGAGGTTGGTTTGCACTTTTACGTGTTCAGGGAAATCCTGAATTCGGTTTACATGTACTACATATATACTTGAGAACATACTGGATAGTGGGAAAAATACCCAGAGGTTGTAGAATATTATATTTTCTGTAATTACTAGTTTCTTAGACTCTAACTTATTGCTTGTGCACAGGTTTTAAAACGTGTAATCGGTACTGATGAACACCTGTATTCAAACTACACAAGTGCAATGCAGTGGGTAGAAGATACAAATGTTATCGAGATGATAGTAGACAAATTTGGCTCCTCAGTAAGTTTCATCCAGTAGCATGGCTTGTTTTTCTTTCAATACAGGCTAGTCCTATAGCTTTCCACCTTTATTTCCAAGGCAATGCTATTTACTGATATCTCAGACATTTTGTAATAGGATTCTCCTGAGGTGCATGCCAACGCAGCTGAAATTCTTTGTACTGTGGCAAGATACGCACCCCCTGGTATTGCAACAAAACTTTCTAGCCCCAGGTAGGCTTTCTCAGCTTTGGCTATTGTTTTCTTGTAACTGTTGATGCTTTTGAAAATGTCTATAAATTGACTCTTTTTATTCCTTAACAATCTTATGCAGCTGCACTGGAAGGTTGTTAAAACATGCTTTAGAAGATTCAAGGCCTAAGTCTGTTCTCGTTAATTCATTGTCTGTATGCATATCTCTCCTGGATCCTAAGAGGTTTACATTAGGGACTTATCATATATATAGTCGTCAACTATCCCATGGAAGCTTGGTTACTAATCCCGAGACAGTGGAGGGAATGCTTGGAAGCCTAGGTGAGCAAATACAGTATGGTTTCTAAATTTTCACATATAGTCGCAATTGTGTGTTGACTTCATGAATGATATACTTCCTATTGTAACTTTGTAAGAGATGTGGTTCGGGTGAGAAGGAAGAAGACTTGGTTTGTTTTAGTGAGACTTAAACCTACAACCAGATTTCTATGCATAATTGGTCTTTGCTAGTATGAAAATCGGTGGACCTGTATCTTTCCTGGTTGTGCAGATAATTGCTAGTCTCTTATTGATGTGCAAGAATATCATTTGTGGCAATTTATTCTTACAACTTTTACAAGTTTGTATGTTTTGTTTCTGGTTTGCAATGTTAACTAATCTCTTGACTTCTACTGTGCAGATGATTTAGTCATGCTTTTGAATGTTTCAACTGCTGAGGGTGTTATGTTGACAACGTATGGCAAGTTGCAACCACCTCTTGGCAAACACAGATTAAAGGTACTTCTGTTGCTCTAATTTGTACGATTTGTTAATTATAGTGTATCTTTCACTTTATGGTTAATAGTTTCAAATTTCCGAGTATATTCGCTCAACAAATGAAAATATGACTTTGTTTCTTTTTCCTAGATTGTAGAGTTTATTGCAGTTTTACTCACAGTTGGTAGTGAAGCAGCAGAGAAGGAAGTAATTCGACTTGGAGTAGTGAAAAGAGTGGTAGACTTGTTCTTCGAGTAAGTGGGATATTTCATTTTCATAGGTGATGATATGCAGACTACCATGCTTACTTGTGTGCAATCGTGTCTCAGGTATCCCTACAACAATTTCTTGCATCACCATGTGGAGAACGTAATTCTCTCATGTTTGGAGAGCAAAAACTTTCAACTTGTTGACCATCTTCTTAGCGAGTGCAATCTTATTGGGAGTATACTAGAGGCAGAAAAAGACTCCACATTAACTCCTGCTGATTCTGATAAGGTGAGGATACTTAATTGCTAATATTTGGGGTTGTCATCATTTACCTATTAACTTGGTTACCACGTGTTGTCTCAGCTTCAGCCTACAGTCCCTGCAGAGGGTAGAAAGCCAAACAGGATTGGAAGCATCGGTCATTTGACTCGCATCTCAAACAAACTTCTTCAGCTAGCTAATAGTAATGGTGAAATTCAGTCACATTTGCAGGTATAGCACAATACTTTCTTATGATTTAGTTGCTTGCTGCACACTCATGCGCACATGCAGATATGAACTGGAAATGAATTATTTTTTGGTCTTGAGAATATTCTATAGAAGTAAATATAATTGCTATTTCTATTTTTCTTGAGTTTGATTTCCTTCATAGCTTGTTTGCATGTGAACTGTTGCGAGAGGTTGTGTAGCCTTGTTGGGTGCTGTTTTTTTTAGTATCAGTCTCTTCCTATCTCGTTCAAGATTCTTTCTTCTTATTTTTTACCAGGAAAATAGTAAATGGGTGGACTGGCAGACGGATGTTCTATCAAAGCGAAATACATTGGAAAATGTCTACTCTTGGGCCTGCGGGTATGTTATTTATTTGTCTTATTGGGAGTTTTACTAGACTTATAGAACCTTATGAAAGCGACATCTGTGTTGAAAATGGCCATAGGAAGAGGTTATACTTGAAATAGTATGTCATAATATCAATCAAGATACATGATAAGTCATATACGATTGCACATTACCAGTAGATGACAAATGTTACATGAAAGGGAGTAGTAGTGATGGTACAGAGACAGTTCCTTCTACTGATATTCTCTTCCTTAACAGGAGGCCAACTTCACTCCATGATCTTAATAGAGATAGTGATGATGATGATTACCACGATAGAGACTATGATGTGGCAGCCCTAGCAAACAACTTGAGCCAGGCCTTTCGGTATGGAATTTACAACAATGATGACATGGATGAGGTGATGTTTTCATGTTCCTTGTTATAGCTACTACTTTTTACTATCATAAATTTTAGCAGGTCATGCGTATCGATTGGTGAGAACTTGAGAAAAAGGAAGGAGTCAGTTTTATTAAAACCATCTCTTGTTTCTCCAATCATTGTGCTTAGTTGACCAATTGGTAGTTAACAGACCAAATATATTCTGTTATAGCTGTTGAATTATTTTCCTGAAACTGTAAGAGGACTACATGCTGTGAACATTTGTTCTGCCACTGACATATTTTCACTTATCCACTGCAGGCCCAAGGCTCTATGGATCACGATGATGAGGTATTATTAGATTTTTCTTTATCTTTAAGAACCGAGACTTGACTTTCTAATAGCGGTGAACAGAGCTTAAGAACTTATGTGGCTTTGGTAGATATTAAAACCTCTTATGAAATCTATGTTGCAGGATGTCTACTTTGATGATGAATCTGCAGAAGTCATCATATCTTCCTTGCGCCTTGGAGATGATCAGGAGAGGTAATGTTTTGACTTTTCTTTTCTGATAATAATTAATCCCTTAACTTATGAAAGATAACATGGTGTCTTTGCAGCAGTTCCCTCTTCACAAACTCAAACTGGTTTGCTTTCGATGATGAAAAAGCTGCAAATGAGCCCTCAATCACTTCCCCAACACCCAATGTTGTTGGAGATGGTGATGATGATGATGATGACGTCATAGGTGAGGCCGATGAATTTGACGACATTGCAGCCTCTTCCCCATCTGTTGATGTGGAAACAGTGGATTCTACATTAAAGAGTCCTTCTGAAAACCCGAGTGAAGAAGAACCTGAGAAGTCACCTGCTTGGGTTGAATGGAGAGAGACATCTGAGTCTACTGCGCCTTCTTCCAACACAGACGAAGCTACCGAATTGCCCAACAGTGAGGTTCAAACCGATAAAGAAGAGGATGATGGTGATGATACCGACAAGAAAAGTGCAGAGAATACACCACCAAGTGCATGTGGTGACGAAACCTCAGAGAAGTCGCCAGATGCAAGTGGCGTTGCAATCACTGAGAGCTCACCAGATGCGAGTGATGCTGAAATCTCCGAGAACTCGAGAGATTCAAGTCCTGATGCATCAAAGCCAGATGAATTGTATGAAGATGCTCAAAGCTCTGAACCTGAAAACCCCCAGGAGGCAAAGAAGAACCAGGAAGAAGCAGAGGTTACAATAGAACCAGATGCCAAAAAAAACAAAGAAGCTGTGAAGAATGAAACAGAGAAGGGAGTGTGAATGCTTTGGTTTAAAGGGCTTTGATTGTTTTTGGGGTACGATTTATTATTCTTTGTTTGTTCACTTTTTCATCTCTAAATCCAGTCTTGTCTTCCAACATTATTGTTGACCAAAATATATTACTATAGCTTTACCATATTCATTAGTTGAAGCAAGCACAACTAAAAGGAAGTCTCTTTGTTTAAGGCGTTTTGTCCAATAAATTTCAATTATAGCACACTACCACTTTTCTTGTGATTATTATGTCCCTTTTGCTTACTAAACATTAAGCAAAAGAATGTATTTTAAGTGGACTTGTCCCTTTTGTCAATTGCCAGAAATGAAACAAGAATCCTGATTCATAACTCAACTGATTAAACATAAAATCTGTTGTGCCTATTGCTACTACCTCTTTAATATCATCTGTTGTTTCTTAGAATAGTTCAGAGCAAGTAAACACCATTAGCTTCTCAGAGACACATACGAATATCAAACAAAAATAAGCTAAAGCCTAAAAAATAAACAGCATTTTTCTAGGGTTTATGTAAAGTTTTCCGCACAAATTAATGAAACCTTTAGCTTCTATTGCAAGACTATTTTTTTATGTAGGTTGATTTTGTAAAAATTATAGTTTGGTCTTATTCTCGTTATAATTTAAATTCTTAAGGACTAAATGCTGAAAAACCAAAAATACTGATTTTAAATCCCTAATCTTTTCAGCAGATCTTACGATTCGAAGCAAACCGTGAAAATCAGAACTCTTTTTTTATTACCGGCGGCGGAAAAAAATGCTAGGTGGATTATACGGTGATCTTCCTCCGCCGTCAGATGACGACAAACCCAGCGGAAACTCCTCCGTCTGGTCCAGCAGTACAAAGATGGCTCCGCCTACTCTTCGCAAACCACCTGCTTTTGCTCCGACACAAACCATCCTTCGAGCTCAAAACAAACCCAAACCTATAACGTCGCAATACAAAGCTCCTCCATCTTCTTCTTCTTCATCGCAATCGTTGATTACTCCGGCAAACGAAGCGGCGGCGCCGTCGCATCAGCCGGCGTTGGTTGGTGTGACTTCGTCGGTGATCGAAGAGTACGATCCATCGAGACCTAACGATTATGAAGAGTACAGAAGGGAGAAGAAGAGGAAAGCTATGGAAGCTGAGATGAAGCGAGAGCTGGAGAAGAGACGGCAAGAGGAAGAAGAGAAGGAGAAGAGATTAAGACAAGAGAGGGAAAAGGAACGAGAAAGAGAAAGAGAGATCGATCACAACAATAGCAATGAGACTCCGCCGCAGAAACTGAATATCTCCGGCGAAGAGGCGTGGAAGAGACGCACGGCCATGAGTAGCGGTGGAGGAGGTGGAGGGAAGAGGAGATCAACGTCTCCGCCGGGTAACGTGGACGGATTTAGCATAGGGAGATCGGAGACGAGCGGATTAGGAGTTGGTGCAGGTGGGCAGATGACGGCTGCGCAGAGGATGATGGCGAAAATGGGATGGAAACAAGGACAAGGCCTTGGAAAATCGGAGCAAGGGATCACTACGCCGTTGATGGCTAAGAAGACTGATCGTAGAGCCGGTGTGATTGTGAATGCTAGTGAGAACAAATCTTCTTCTGAGAAGAAAGTCAAGAGTGTTAATATCAATGGCGAACCAACAAAGGTTTTGCTTCTTAGAAACATGGTATGTATCAGTATGATTTGCCAAAGCCAAATTAGAATGATCTTAGGATAATGAGGAAACTTTATTGGATACATTGATCTTAGGATGCCATGCTAGAGTTTTGCGTGAGAATAATATGCTCTATTCGAGAATTTGATGTGGTTTTAGCTTAAAAATAGTTAATTTAAAAGTGTTATCAGCATGTTAGATCGACTTAAAATCGAATATTGGAATGTGGTGGAACATTATTGGTATGTTGTTGTCGATACTTTGATTCATTCAAGCTATCTTGACATGAATGTCTGTATTTGTACAATGAGAATCCTTTGTCGGCGGAGTTTGTAGCTTGTAGTGTTACTTGTGTTAACTGCTGGGGGTTGTTATAAAACTTCGGGTGCCTATTCGAAAACAAACGTTTCATACGTAGAAGTTACCTGAAAGGATTCATATTGGGACTGTACTTTGTTTCCGGGGCTAGCCCTTAGGCTTATCTACAGAATGCTAGAGAGTTCATCAGTTCAATAGTGAATTATGTTGCTTTTCGGATAGTGTCGTGTTCTTTTCTAGTTTGCGAAATGTATCTTGACTAGCATGTCATGGAGTTGTTGGTATTGCGCTATGCAGTTTTCGATAGACTGATCACATTGTTTTCTATGCAGGTTGGTCCAGGAGAAGTAGACGACGAGCTAGAAGACGAGGTTGGATCAGAGTGTGGCAAATATGGTACAGTGACTCGCGTACTGATATTCGAGATCACTGCGCCGAATTTCCCTGTACACGAAGCAGTCAGGATCTTTGTTCAGTTCTCAAGACCCGAGGAAACAACTAAAGCCCTAGTGGATCTCGATGGGCGGTTCTTTGGAGGAAGGACAGTGCGTGCAACATTCTACGACGAATTGAAATTCAGTAAAAACGAGTTGGCTCCGGTTCCAGGCGAAATCCCTGGCTATTAATTAAATACTCTAAAAGAAAGGCGAGAACCAGAAGAAACACTGCATCCTCTATAAGATTATTTGACGCAAAAAGAGACCACAGAGATAAGAGCATCTCCATTGGTTAAGCAACAATGGAGAGTGCTTAACCATATTTTAATAAAATTTAATGTTTAAGCAACTTAATTTTAGATTTAATAATTTGTTGCCTCCAACGGTTAAGCAACTCTCGGTGTTTAACCAATTTTTTTTATATATTTTCATTTTCTAAATCTTATTTCAATTCATAAATTATATTTACATTTAGATTAAACATTAAATTATGTTAAACATTATATTTTACATATTAGAAATAAAAATTAAAAATGAAACATACATGAAATACATTGCATTTAAGAAAATATTAAATTTTGAACGATAACAACCGAAGTATATAATCTTAATTTGATCCAAATTTTTGCCATATGTGTTCCACCAAATCGCTTTTAGTTCTTCATGTTTTAATCTATCTCGAATTTGGTTTCGATTTGCCATCACATTGGCGAGATTGGTAGGTATATCCGTTGAATACGTATAATCGACGTGTGCATTCCCGTTTCCGTCTTCTTGAAAAATTCGATAAATTGAAATGAGTGTATCCATCTCGTTCGTCTTCTACTATCATATTATGTAGTATAATAGATGCTCTCATTACCATTGCAATCTTGGCCTTGTCCCAAAAAAGAGCCGGATTTTTGACGATGGCAAATCTAGCTTGCGAACTCCAAAAGCACGTTCAACATCTTTCCTAACAGATTCTTGAGATGTAGCAAATAATGATGCTTTTGGATCTTGAGGAAGTGTAATTGACTGGATAAATGTTGCCCATTTCGGATAAATACCATCGGTTAGATAGTAAGCCAATCGATACTCGTGTCCATTTACTATGTAACTAACTTTTGGGGCTCGACCATTTAAAATATCGTCAAATACCGGTGAGCGATCAAGAACGTTGATATCATTTAAAGTACCTGGTGGACCGAAAAAGGCGTGCCAAATCCAGAGGTCATGTGAAGCTACAGCTTCTAGGACAATACTCGGTTTTCCGGCACCACGAGTATATTGCCAACACTTAAACAGACTTAAACCACACTTAAACAGACTTAAAACACATAAAGAACACTTAAACAACTTAAACCACACTTAAACAGACACATAAACATTTTTAATTCCCAAGCAGATCTGAGATGAGCTTAGACTTCAGAGCCTTCTCCTCATCAGAAAGTGGATCTTTCTTGGCTACTAGTCTCTCTAGTAGGCTTGTCTTACACATTCTCTCCTTAGCAGCAAAGTCCTTCTCTTTGATGCTCCACATATGGTCAAATAGCAGCAAAGTCCTTCTCTTTGATGCTCCACATATGATCAAAACCAAACAACTCAAGCTTAGATTCCTTCATGGCCATTCACCACTCTTATGTTCCTGCCACAAACCTACAAATGTGAGACACTCATAACCAACAATACACACACATACACATACACCAATGTGACTCTCTTTAACACTAGAAGAAGATCACCTATTGATGACTCTCTTTACAAATACAATAACAAGGCAAACTCAAAAAAACAACATGGAAGCTGAAAATCACAACAATGAAACCCAATTTGAATCTCAGTTTTACTAACCCAAATTACTTGAGCGTAGAAGAAGATCCACAACAGCTCTGTCATGAGCCACCACCGGCGTGTATTTTCCCGCGCCGCGCGGTCCTGATCGGAACTCTTCTTCGCCGTTACCGTCGGCTTCTTCAATGTCGTCTAATCTAATCTACCCAAACCTAATCTATAGAACCGTAAATCCCTAATCTCCTGCTTCTTCTTCGTCGAAGATGAAAGCCCAAGGTTCCGAAAAACCTTTTCATCGGTTACTCCTTCGATTTCATGGCTGAATCGCCGGAATCGCCATCGGAGAAACCGAAGAGGTCCAAATATTTTTTTATGTTTCTTCTCTTTCTAACCCCGACAACATTTTCTTTTTTTTTTTTTTTGGTCAAAACCAATCACATTGTGACACGTAGGGCTGCTTAAAAATTGTTTAAAATGCTTCCTGAAGCATCGACTATTAACTTATTACACATTTTTCATTTAATTAATTCACCTAAAAAACCTAAACAATCTTATAAGCAACTCATAAACAACTCTAATGAACATGCTCTAAGGGTTTTATTGTTACTTCTGTAAAGTACTTTGCAAACTTTTGGGAACTATCTGTTTCTTGCTTGTTCAATGTAGTCTTGTAATAGTCAAGAAATGTCTTTTTTTTAACTGGATTGGTGTCGTAGCTAAATTTAAAGGTTGCTATTCCATAGCATTTCTCTTCTCGTGAGACCAACATTATCAAGGCACTTAAGGGAGACCTTAGACCACCATTATTGGTGATGCTTATCAAAAAACTAGAGGTGCTTACTTTTAAAAATAAATAAATTTAATGTGTTTTAACTAAGAGTCGATGCTTAACAAGGCAACTTTGTTTATGGTAAGCATTGGACACGTGTCGGATGCAGAAAAAAAGTGTTGGTTTAATATATTTTTTTTCATTTAGTTGGAAAAATACAAAGTATATAGGGTTTGTTGAAATTTGGATTTGAGGTTTTTTCGATTCGATTGCAAAAGTGGTATAGGTTAATCGATTTGAAGTTAGTATAAAGGTAAAAATGGTTGGTTTCAAATTGTTGTTGAAGTTAATTTACTCAAATTTACTCATAGTTGGATTGTTCTTGAGGCTTAATTGTGAATCGTTTTTGTGATCGATAGTTGTTTATGTTTTTTCAGGAAAATAGTAGCAAAAAAATAGCTAAATAGTAGCAAAATAGTTCATATTTTTTTTGTCACAATAGTTCATATGTTTAAATGTTTATTTGTCTTGTATATTTTTATTTTGTAATAATAAATATGTTTCCATAATGTTTTTCAAATTTAATTTTTTAATATTAAACTTTATTTTTAAGAATCTCTAACTAAGCAACACCAATAATTAACTTAAAAACTACTAAAGAACTATAGTTTCTTAGAGCAAAAATTAATTACAACAAATTAAAAAAATATTACTAAGCAACTAACTTAAGAAACACCAATAATGATGCTCTTACCTCTCTTGGTCCCACATATTTTAGTAGTGCCGCTCATAAAATTCCTTCTTTTAAGTATCGAACCTTCAATTTTTCGCGGGCCACTGACACGTGGCGGCCCGCGATTGGTGAGATTTTTTGGCTTTACTGATAATCATGCTCTAAATACCTAATTTTTAGTTTCGAGGGTTTCGAGTTAATTACTCTCTAATGGAGAGAGAGACAGTAACCTTGGAACTACTTGTTTGTTGAATCGACATACATACTGTCTTGTTCGTATACCGTCTTGCATCTCTCAAGCTTGTTGTTTTATGGTTCAATGCTACTGATTAATAATCAACATGTTTTATATAGAAAGATATATGAGAGATTATTTACATTGAAGATGGATCTTCAAAATAATGAAGCTACTGATTAATAATCAACATTTTTCCTTTGAAAAGCTTTTAAATTTAATAATTAATTTAAAAAATAATTAATTAATTAATTCCTAATCAAAATAAGAGAAATTTACAAAACTACACCCTTTCAACACTCCCTACACAAAACTACTCATAATTCAATATCTTCACAAATTTACACCCTTTCAAAATTTTAAAAGTTTGATTACCTTTTTAAAAATTACCAAAATTAAAATATTTTCATTTGGGTTCGCTAATTAGTGTTTAGGGTATAGTATTAAGGGGGTAGGATTGTGTGGGTATGGTTTATTTGAATTTAATTTTGAGTGTTTAAGTGTAGTTTTGTGAAGTATTTTTGAAATGGTGTAGTTTTGTAAAATGTAATTCAAATGGTGTAGTTTCGTGATTCTCTCTCAAAATAATTGAAACACAGCCCAACTTTAATGGGCTTTGGCCCAAATTAGATATCTCTCTTAAAGATATTAAGATAAGATAAGGAGAGTATCGTCTCTATAGTCTATACGATGACATGTACTGCCACGTCATCAATGGAAGATGAAGACGAACATAAACCCCCGCGCCTTCTTCTTCTTCTTCTTCCGATAAGTATAAATTGAAATTACGGATTTGCCCTTCTCCGTAATGGCTAATCACTCTCGCCCTCACATTTGTCAGTGTTTGACACGCTTGGCCACCGCAAAACGTGACGCCGTCGTTACAGTACACGGCGGCCGTCGACGTACCGGCCGGGAATTCGTCGACGAAGTAGTGAGACTCGCCGGAGGACTGATTCGTGTCGGTATCCGAAACGGCGACGTCGTCTCTATTGCTGCTCTTAACAGGTTTTTTTAGTCTTTGAATCTGAACCGTTGAAATTGAATGTTATAAGATTTTTAAAAAGATTAGTTGTTTTTTTGTGTGTGTGGCTACAGTGATTTGTTCTTGGAGTGGTTATTGGCTGTTGCATTGGTAGGAGGAATAGTTGCTCCTTTGAATTATAGATGGGTTAGTTAACTTAGTTTATCACTTTCTTTTAATTCAAGGCTTGTCCTTTTATTACATGTTCCTGAAAGATCTTCTTTTGTGTGTGTGTGTGTGTGTTCTTGATGATGTGTTCTTTGGCCATAGAGTAGAGCTTGAAAGAAGCAACAACGGCAATGCTGCTAGTAGAGCCTGTACTCTTGGTCACTGATGAGGCATGTTTCTCTTTGTGCAATGATGTCGAGAATATTGATATGCCTTCGTTGAAATGGCGTGTGTTGATGGAGTCTACCTCTATAGAATCCGCGAATCAACCTAACCGGTGTATGATTTGATTATTAACCTTTTTGGAAACTCAATGCTTAAGAGATGAAATGTTTGGCCTTATTTGTCTTGTTATCCGGCAGTTTTGACAACCGAGATGCTTAAAAGAAACACATTGGTTACTTCCTTATCGACATTCGCTTGGGCTCCTGATGATGCTGTTGTGATATGCTTCACTTCAGGTACAACATGTTTTCTTCCTGCTCATTGCCTTTTCCATTAATAATTCTCAGCTTACTTAACTTCATTGTTCTGGGAATAGGTACAACGGGAAGGCCTAAGGGCGTAACAATAAGCCACTTGGCTTTTATCACACAGTCTCTAGCAAAGATTGCTATTGTTGGCTACGGTGAGGATGATGTACGCCTTTTTACCTGTTTGTCTTCAGTGAGATCTATAGAGCTTAATACTTGTTTAAAGTAAAGAGCCTCTTAAATTTTATGTTCATTGTGTGGGTTTTTTCTGCAGGTGTATTTGCATACATCACCATTAATTCACATCGGCGGTCTCTCATCAGCTATGGCTATGCTAATGGTTGGAGCTTGCCATGTTCTGCTTCCTAAGTTTGATGCTGAAGCAGCCCTTCAAGCTATGGAACAACACCGTGTTACTTGTTTCATCTCAGTCCCAGCTATGATGGCTGATCTAGTTTCTGTCAACAGGTAGAAAGAGAAGTGAACAATATTCCTCCTGCGAAGTAAACATCATTCTTTAAAACCGTTGCTGGGCTGAATATTGTTTTCTTTTAGAACAAAGAAAAGTGGAGCTCAAAACAACGGCGTGAGAAAGATTCTAAATGGAGGAGGATCTTTATCAAACGAGCTCCTAAAAGATGCTGCGAGAATCTTCCCAAGAGCAAGGATACTTTCAGCATATGGTGAGTGAGTCATTGTCATTTCGATTTGTTAAAACGACCATACTCATGTGGTTTTTGGTCTGGTTTTAAAGGGATGACAGAAGCGTGCTCTTCGCTTACCTTCATGACTCTCTATGATCCAACACAAGAGGCTTATAAACTGGCATACCCTTTGGTCAATCGAAAATACCAAGGCACTTGTGTTGGAAAGCCCGCACCTCATATTGAAGTGATGGTTAAGCTCGATGAAAATTCATCTAGTGTTGGGAAAATTCTAACTCGAGGACCACACACAATGCTTAGATATTGGGGTCATGAATTAGTGCAAGATAAAGTTGCAACATCAGAAGCCAACGGCAATAGTGATTGGCTTGACACAGGTGATATTGGGACCATAGATGACTTTGGTAACTTATGGCTCATAGGTCGGTCTAATGGGCGAATAAAAACAGGAGGCGAGAACGTTTACCCTGAAGAGGTTAACTTCAAACACAACTAAATGCTCGATATTAGCCTCAAATGGTTTATCAGACTGAACGCATTAATTTTCAGGTAGAAACTGTTCTGTTAGAGCATCCTGGGATTTTGTCTGCAGTGGTTATAGGCGTCCTTGATGGTCGTCTTGGGGAAATGGTCATCGCTTGTGTTCGTTTACAAGAGAGTTGGATATGGTCTGATGTCCAAAACCGCAACGGAGATTTCCAAATGTCTAGTGAAGCACTCAAGCAGTATTGTAGGACACAAAATTTAACCGGGTTAAAATCTTTAAACCGCCATTTTCCTCTGCCAAATCTTGTCTATTATCTATAAAGTTAGTTTCATGAGATGTATGAACTTGGGCAGGTTTAAAATTCCAAAGAGGTTTGTCGTATGGGAGAAGCAGTTTCCATTGACAACAACTGGGAAAGTGAGAAGAGATGAAGTAAAAAGAGAAGTTATGTCTCATGTCCAAATCTTGACTAGCTCTCTTTGATCATTTACATTCCAAAACCTTTAACATTTTCTCTGTTTATGTATTGATTCAGAAGAGTTTATTCTTTGCTCTTTTTCCTCTCTTGCAAGTCTTCTGTAAACAAGTTTGTTTGTTGAATATAAACTTTATACAACAACAAAAAAGAAAAGGTTCAGTAACCAAAAGAGATCATCAATAGCAAGAATTGAGCATCGACAATGAGATTTGTTCTGTAATATTGTACAAATGAACCACAGCAAGGGAAAAATATATCACTATGGCATGCTTACAGATTCAAGAAACATTGATTTTTGACAACAAAGCTATACTTGACTGATGGATTCTCTCTTGTTAGCTTGTTAAGAAGTTCATGGCCAACAATGCCGCTCCAACGGCTGGCTCTACCTGAACATACATATCAGTACATACTTATTCCGTTGTTGGGAAAGCAAGAAATAATGAATGAGAAGTAGAATGTTGAACCTTTGGAATGATAGTTTGAGCCCCGGGGAAATAACCGTTAATGCGCTTTGAGACTTCTTTTCCAATGTCCCATTTCTGATTGGCGTTTAGGACACCGCCTACCATTACAACCGGGAAAGAAGATGTCCCATCTGCAGCGAGAAAATTTGTAACACTATTAAGGAACTAGGTGGTGAAAAATTGAAAAAAAAACAGAGCTTGTTGGATATGTGAAATCACCGTTGCCACATAAGCCAAGTCTCTGTACCACAGCTTTCACACTTACAGCTAAATCCTCAGCTGCATCAACCAAGATCTTATCGGAAATCTCATCACCAGCTTCTGCACAAGAAACTACTTGAGGAACAAGAGCAGCTATACGTGCCCAAGACGGATCAGCGTAAGTCCACCTACATTCAGAAACGTTAAGCTAGCATTAAGATGAAGCGTTGGAGTTTTTCTGTCCTAAGGCATTATAAGAAACTATAGAAAGCTATGAAGGCAATAATGGCTACTAAGAAACTACAGAAAAGCTACATGTCTTGATACCGAGTTGTTAGTTTGGAAAAGAAGATACCCAATGAGTTCGTCCGGAGAGGAAAGTCCAAGTGCTTTTAAGATGGTACTTGTAAGCATCGTTTCTGGGCCACGGCCATCATGAGCTCTAATCACCGCCGTTAAGGCCTGTGCAGAAATTCCATAGCCACTGTAAATAATCACATCATCATTCACATAACTATCCATAAAAGAGAATCTCCATACATTATAAGTGTATTCCAACAAATATCTTCGGTGATGTGAATTTTTTCTTGTAGAGTTATAGTTGACAAAAATATCCTAAGGAGAAACATACCTTCCCCAATCACCTAAGATTGGTCCAGCACCAGATGCCCTAGCCTCCCTACCATCTTCATCAAATCCATAAGCTATACATCCTGTACCAGCGATTAGAACGCAGCCATGGAGCTTTCCCATAGTTCCACTAGCTAAAGCCACTATAGCATCGTTCTTAACATATAGATTGACATGACTCGGGAACATGTCCCTGCAAAAAAAAAACAATACAAGAAAAGTGTAAGATCGAGAAAGACTCACTCCAAAAACTCTTATAGCCATGATTTACATACTTGAGACATGACTACCACCTTATCCAATTCTCTATCTTTTCCTGGTCTGATGGATGATTTACACCTGAAACACCTAAGCATACACCTCGAACATCCGATTTATCTGAACCCGATTGTACAAGTACGTCGGAAATAACTTGCTCTAGCGAATCCCTTGCTGCAGTCTCTGCATACAACAATGTACACTAAAATTTGACTTAAAAGGGTAGAAACTAAGTGGTGCCACCACAACTATAGCCAAATATATTGCTCCAAACATAAGTCCATAACGAATAATCAGCTCCTCGGCACACACGAAATAGCGAAAAAATAGATATCTATAGAACCACATTCCATATGAGTAGCACCATAAAGGAGCACAACAATACATGAGTCAATAGACTACCAAATCTAGTTTCGACTCCAGGCACAAACAAGTATAAAAATTAGCTAAGCAAATGCCACATTGCACTAGATCTTGATCAAGTTCAAGATAAAGGAAACCAAACATTTGTTCACAGATGTCTAAATAATCGAAATCTATCTACAAACTCTATTGCCTTGAGCTAAAAATTGATCCTTCAACAAAAGCCTAGAAAAGTCCTGACTCCAACATTGAACAAAAATCCAAAAATTGGAGAAGAGTAAAACAAAGAAGGAACCTCCTACGCTGTTGCGATTCGTGCAACCGGCGACGGATCGGCCGATGATCGGAATTATCTCCGGGAAACGATTGCCGTGCGTGAGAAATGGCACGCAGACGCATACCGTTGAGGTTGCGCCACCGTCGAGACCCAATACGACTCCATTTCCGAAACCGTTCTGGTGCGATTTCTCCTCCGTCGCTTCTTTTCCTCCGTCAGATTCTAGCTCCCGGAGGTTTCCGTTGCTACGTCGACGATTCGTCATTTCTCCGATTGAAATATCGGAGTTTTAAGCAAAACCCAGATGAGATCGAGGAAGATGGAGAAATGGGTCGTCGAGATTTGAGAGAATTCAGTGAGAATTTGGCGACTTTTGATCGGAGATTAAAGATACATCAATTATTTCAATTTTCGATTTCTAATTTTTCAATGAAAGATAAGATTTGTATCTGTCTTGATTAATTCTTTTTCACGTTTATATTTAGGGGGTTTTTTTTTGTCAAACTTATTTAGGGGTTTATCAACAACAAAACAAAACAATTTATACACATTTTTCTTTTTTTATAACATATATATAAGGTAGATAATATTACTATTTGTCAACTAATTATAGCATGTATTTGACAATTCAATTTTGGATACATATCAACAAATAATCGATCACGAATTCACAAAATTACATTTTTAACATTTTTTACAAAACTATACGTAGTTCAATATATTTACACATTTTCAAAATTTTAAATGGTGAATTTCTTTTTTAAATAATTATCAAAATTAAATCTTTTTATTAGATTCGTTAGTTAACGTTTAAGTTATAATATTAAAAACATGACTGTGTGATAAAGATTTATTTGAGTTTATATATAATTTTTAAAAATAACTTTAAAATGGTAGTATAGTTTTGTGAAATCCAATTCAAAAATATAGTTTTGTAATTGTCCCTAATTAATTTCGTAAATGTGTTTTATAATTTGTAACTATTTATATCCCTAAACTAGGTGCATTGCCTTTATGTTTACCTTCAACGTACTTTTCTTTTACTTACGAAAATATGTGTGGCATTATCTTTCAATTTTCTAAAGAATTCAATTGAATCTATAGCATATAAATTGTCAATATTATAAATAGAGGGACAAGCATACTGTTACAATATATTTTTTTAAAATAAATAAAGACTTGTGATTCAATGAATATATGATTATGGTGAACAAATGTTTTTTTTTTCTTCTGCCGTAGTAAAGTAAAGTACTTACAGGGACGGTACGGACCAAAGTAAACATATTTGAAAAGGCAAAAGAGACCTTAACATGACCCGATGATAAAGCAGCATACCCAAAGGGTATAATTGGAATTTCGGACAAGTGATATTAATGAGTGCTAATGATCTACTAGACAGGTGCATGTGACCCACTTCCTTATTATTGCCACCGCTTCTTATCTTTTTGTCTTTTTCTCCTTTTATTCTTTTTTCTTTTCTTTCCCAAAAACTTATTTATTTATTTTTCACATCCATTTTTTAATTATTTTTTTTATAATGAAAAACGAAAAAAGGTGCGATGTTTTTATACGGGTAATTTTCAAAAATACTATAAAAATTGAATAAAATAGTATCATAAAGTTTTTTCTTTAAATACCATAAAATAAAAAATTTCAAATATTTTTTTTCGACAAAAATACAGTAGACTTAGTACTAATTTACAAAATTAACCTGAAATCATCCAAACTAAACTATATGCCTTAATTCCAAATAAAAAAAATTAAATTTTTGTGTTTATGGTATTTCAATCATAAAAATATTTTAATGATACATATAAAGTTTTTTTTATCCAAAAAATACTTTTTGCAAGGAATTTCTCTTTTTATGGTATCCATGTTAATATTATTATATTTTTTTAAAAAAAAGTAGACTCTTGTTTTGTAACTAAAAACCTACTTGATTTGCATTTAGTGAAAACTCAATTTTGTAATTATAATTTAAGTGCTATAATGAAAAGATATGGTGGATGATGATGCAATTCTTAGTACTTGACTTCTAATTGAAGAGAACAAAACAAGCAGCAAAACAGTGATTTAAATTTGTATAATAAAAAATAGGAATTACCTTTTTTATTAATTGGAAAAAACAAATATTCAAGAAAATGTTTATTATTCCTTCTTTATATATTTTCTCCTTTTTTCCCATCTGTTCCAACAAACAACCCATGTTCTTCATTTTCTTCTCTCCCAGAAAACCCTATCAGCTTCTCTCTGTTTCTTTTACATACACAATAAAATAAAAAAGTTCCTTCTTTTGTTGAAACCCAACATCTTTCTTCTTCTTGGCTCTTCATTTTCTTGGTTTGATTCTTTTGTCTTCTTTACTAGAAAGTATCCACCTTTTTCTTCTTTCTACTTCTTCTGAACTCCTCTTGGTTATCAGATCTATCTGCTTATTATTGGTTTGTTTACTAAAGAAAATAACATAAAGGTTGGATCTTTGGCTTTGTTTTGTTCACTTCCCTTTGATTTCTTGAAATAAAAGTTTCACCATTTTAGGACTAATTACCTAAAAAAGCTCTTGAGCTTTTGCCTTATCTCTTACTTGAACATTGTCTCTTTGTAAGATTCAGTAGCAGTGATTTATATACTAAGTGAATCTAGAGTAGGCTAATGTCGAAGCTGAGGAGAAAGTTTCTCGAACTTGTTCTATGTGTTGTGTTAATAATCTTCACTTGTGGTTTTGGCTATGGAGAAGCCGAGTCCAAGAGCTTCCTTGTTGATTGTGGCTCAAACACTTCAACAAAAGCAGATGGTAGAATATGGGTTGGAGATTTGTCTCCCAGCAACAATTTGTCTCTTAGCTCACAAGGATTCGATGCTGTGACATCTATTATGGGGAGTTCGGTCTTTTCCGAGGTTTATAAGTCTGCTCGTGTTTTTCAGACAACATTGAACTATTCATTTGATGGTATAGCTCAAGGGAGTTACTTTGTTAGGCTCCATTTCAGCCCTTTCGCTATCGAAAACCACAATGTGAATGAGTCTTCTTTCAGCGTGTACGCGAATGGTCTCAGATTGATGCTTGACATCAACATCATGGGAGAAATCGCGCATAAAAACCTCGTCTTGACAAGCTCTGGTCACAATTCAACAGCCTTTTCTTTGGTTAAAGAGTTCATGTTATCTGTTGGACCGGGGAAGCTCGTTTTAAGCTTTAACCCGGCCAAAGAATCTTTCGGGTTTGTCAACGCTATTGAGATTGTTCCTGTTGTTGATAAGCTTTTTAAGGACTCGGTTACTAAAGTGGGTGGAAGTGAAGTGGAGCTTGGTTTGAGCGGACGAGGGATGGAGACTATGTATAGGCTAAACGTTGGTGGTCCTAAGCTAGGTCCAAGCCAAGATCATGAGCTATATAGAACATGGGAAACAGATTCAAGCTACATGGTGATCGAGAATGCTGGTGTTGAAGTCAAGAACAGCTCGAATATCACATATGCTTCGGCTAATGATTCTCCGGTGGCTCCTCTTCTTGTCTATGAAACTGCTAGGACGATGTCAAACACTGAAGTGTTGGATAAAAGGTTCAACATTTCTTGGAAATTCGAAGTGGATCCCAATTTCGATTACTTGGTCAGGCTTCATTTCTGCGAGCTCGTTGTTGATAAGCAGAACCAGAGGATATTCAGGATATACATAAACAACCAGACGGCTGCTGGTAATTTCGATATATATGCTCACGCGGGTGGGAAGAACAAAGCTATCTATCAAGATTACTTTGATCCGGTCTCCTCGAAGAACAGCATTCTTTGGATTCAACTTGGTCCTGACACATCCGTAGGTGCTTCTGAAACCGATGCTCTTCTCAGCGGTCTTGAGATTTTCAAGCTCAGCAAGAATGGTAATCTTGCTCATCTCATCAGGTTTGATTCCACTGGACATTCGGTACATGACTCGAAGATGCGGATTATTTGGATCAGTGTTGGTGCCGGTATAGCAACTATCATCCTCTTGGGGTTCTTGATAACTTTGCTAGTATGTTTCTGCAAGATGAGGCGGAACAAATCAAATGAATCCAAAAGCAATCCTCCTGGGTGGCGTCCTTTGTTCTTGCATGTTAATAACAGTACTGCAAACGCCAAAGCAACGGGTGGCTCACTGAGACTGAACACTCTTGCGGCATCTACAATGGGTAGGAAGTTTACATTAGCCGAGATTCGTGCAGCCACCAAGAACTTTGATGATGGTTTAGCTATTGGAATCGGAGGGTTTGGTAAAGTCTACAGAGGAGACCTTGAAGATGGAACAATCATAGCTATAAAACGAGCTACACCACATTCTCAGCAAGGACTCAATGAATTCGAAACCGAGATTGTGATGCTCTCAAGACTTAGGCATAGGCATCTTGTGTCTTTGATCGGGTTTTGCGATGAACACAATGAGATGATCTTGGTTTATGAGTACATGGCAAATGGAACTCTGAGGAGCCATCTATTTGGAAGCAACCTTCCTCCGTTATCATGGAAGCAACGGCTTGAAGCTTGTATAGGCTCTGCACGGGGATTGCATTACCTCCACACAGGCTCTGAGAGAGGAATCATTCACAGAGATGTGAAGACAACAAACATATTACTAGACGAGAACTTTGTGGCAAAGATGTCTGATTTTGGGCTGTCGAAAGCTGGACCTTCCATGGACCATACTCATGTCAGTACAGCTGTGAAAGGGAGTTTCGGGTATCTTGATCCGGAGTACTTCAGGAGGCAACAGTTAACAGAGAAGTCAGATGTTTACTCTTTTGGCGTCGTGTTGTTCGAAGCTGTCTGTGCTCGAGCTGTTATAAACCCGACTTTGCCTAAAGACCAGATCAACCTCGCAGAGTGGGCACTACACTGGCAAAAACAGAGATCTCTCGAGTCAATCATCGACTCGAATCTGAAGGGTAACTACAGTCCTGAGTCTTTGGAGAAGTACGGGGAGATAGCTGAGAAGTGCTTAGCGGACGAAGGGAAGAACAGGCCAATGATGGGAGAAGTTCTATGGCACTTGGAGTATGTTTTGCAGCTTCATGAAGCTTGGCTCCGCAAACAGAATGGAGAAAACTCGTTTTCGAGCAGCCAAGACGTAGAAGAAGCACTGGAGAGCTCTCTTCAAGCTCAAGCCTGTTCCAAGCAAGATTCTTCAGAAACAGAAAAGAGCCAAACAGGATCAACTCTTCACAACATGGTGTAGAGAAAGTAATGGATTGACCAAGTCCAAAATAATTCTTTCGTTCTTTTGTTTTTAACTTTTTATTGATTGAGATCTTATCCTGAAGCTCTTATAGTATTGGAGGTTATAATGTCATGAACTTGCAAATATAATTTGCTTTCCATGTATTTTGTGGCCAATGTGTGCTCCGGAGTAATGTGTGAATAAGATGCATCAGAAGAACCTTCTCTATTACAAGAAATCTCACTCAAAACCAGTTTCCGGTTTCAAGATTATGAAGAAAAACTTATTGAAAGAGTTCCACAACATACAAGTAGGCTTAATACTCTGTCTCAAAAGCAAAGACATGTCTTAGTTAACTGCAAAAAGGCAGAAGAGTTTTACATATACCAGTGTTGGGTAAAGCCAAATCAAAAACTGCAACTTTCGAAAACAAGAAATACAGTGTGGGTTCCTCTCTTGGAACTGGATAAAGCTTCAAGATCCAGAGAGGATACCGCGCATAGGTAGACCGATGATACTCATTTCTTCCCACCACCTGAAACATTGAACTTGAAGAAAATGATATCTCCGTCCTGAACAACATATGTTTTCCCCTCCTGTCTGTATTTTCCTGCGCCCTGCATTAGTTTATAGGATCGTTAACACGATGACATCTTCAATAATACGATGTATAGCTGAGAGCTTCTTTAACATCTTCAAATCTGTTTATAGAGGCTAATACTCGAGAACACTTATGAGACGAGAGGATGGAAAGGAGATTTTAGACAAGTACCTTTACTGCAGTTTCATTGCCAAGTTCCTTAAGATCCTCGAATTTCATGACCTGTTTCAACAACATTGGCGCATTTAGAATTTAGAGTACGTAAAAACTGGTGAATTGACCAAGAATCAAGAGAAGGAGAAGACGACAACCTCAGCACAAATAAACCCTCTCTCAAAATCAGTATGAATGGCCCCTGCAGCTTGTGGAGCCTTTGACAGCCGTCGTATTTGCCAGCACTTGACCTACAAAACAAAATATCATTGGTGGATACTTTCAAAACCATCAAAGAACATCTCAGATAAATAAAGACTAGACTGTGTTGTAATACCTCATCAGGCCCTGCTGTAAAGAAATATATGAGGTTAATGGCTGAAAATCCAGTTTTGATGATTCTTGGAAGAGCACTGTCAAAGCAGCAATGACCATTAAATTCACTTAATGAGATTCATAAACAAAATCAATTTTCAAGAGCAAGTGTTCATTTGAAAGAAGGCTACGCAGTTTTTTTATTATTAACCTTTGCAGTTTGTTCTCCTCACAATACTTCGCTGCTTCGTCTGGGAGCATATCAGCGAGACTCCTTTCAAAAACACCACTGAAAGGAATCATAGTATCACCGCCGTGTTCTTGAACCCTACATAACAATGAAGATTTTTTTTTAGTTTTAGAGAAGTAAATGCATCAGCAACAGAAGGGGAAAATGTGAACTAATTATTCAACAGTTTGTGAAGGGATATATGCCAAGTACCAAGCGTGAATCTTCGGCAAGAACTTGTTTTTCTTCCTCTGGTAGTCTCTCTCATTCATGTTAATCTGCAAATTTAATTTGAGAGAAATCAGTGATTACACAAAGTCCATAACATGCCTTCATAACTCTTAATCTGAGATGAAGCAATTAGTTGACACAAGCTAATTAATACACTATGGTTAGAAGAGTGAGAAAACAGCGTCACAGAAAATAGACATACGCCTCTACATTTTGTAAGCTAAAGCGAGAAATTTTGTGAAACAAAACTGTTGACTATAAATATCAAACAAGCATAAGAATCTACCCTGATAGAATAACTGATTACAAAATGAGACGGATATTCAGGATTACTCACCAGGTACACAACGGGTTTTGCGGAAAGCAACTGGAAAGTATTCAAAATCTCAATGTCAGCTGTTTTCCAGTCCCCAAAACGGACATCCTTTCCTTCTTCCAGCCAAGCTTTTACCTGTACCCAAAAGATACAATCAATTATTCAGACCATTAAAACTTAATGACCAATAGCATTCACAGCTCAAGTTTTATCAAAAGCATACCTTTATCAAAAGCTCAAGTTCTATTTTTAGCTGCTTGTCATTGCTCCTCTTCATGCTCTTCTCGACATCGTCAACCTTCTTTTTAATAAATTCTATATCCTAAAATTGTACCAAATAGTTCAGTATGAGACCGAAACAATAATGAACGAAATGAGTAACAGACAAATGCATTCATATACACAGAAAAAGGATTTCACAAGTTTGGAGATGTAGAGGTCAATATCTATAATAGATTGTTTCACCTTTAGACGCAATTCTTCAGTAATGGTCTCCAAATCTCTAACAGGATCAACAACATCATCGACATGGATAATATCAGGATCTTCAAAAGCACCTGCGCGTGTTCAGTTGAAAAATTACTAACCATAATAGAATCGCAAAGATAACTTATTCATCTCATCACATATCAAAAAGGTCCACCCTAAAACTAAGCTGTCACTAAGAGAACACAAAGAAGAAAAACACATACGTAAAACATGAAAAATCCCATCAACAGCACGGATATGAGACAAGAAGTTGTTTCCAAGCCCCTGTCCTTCATGAGCGCCTCTAACAAGCCCCGCAATGTCATGTATCTCCAAAAAAGCCGGAATCTAGAGCCATCACAACCAGCATAAACCAGTTTTAAGCAACATCAACATTCATCACCTAGCAGCAGCAAAGTCACGAAACAAAAAAACAAAAACTTACCTCACTCTTTGGCTTGTTCAACTGGCAAAGCCAATCGAACCTCTCGTCGGGGATGTTGACACGCGCCTCGTTAGGCTCAATGGTGCAAAAGGGGAAATTCTCAGCTGGGATTGAAAGCTTTGTAAGTGTGTTGAAAAGTGTAGACTTTCCCACATTTGGCAAACCAACCTATAAAAAAAGTGTAGAGTTTAAATGCATGAATCAGTACACATCATCTTCTCACAATAAACTCTAAAATCAAAGTTGTTACTAGAAGACACAGCTAAACAAATCATATCATAATGAATCACAAACAAAAAAGTTGTTAATTTCTGAATCAATAGCAAAAAAAAAAGCCAAGACTTTTCATCTATAAGCAAATCTAAAGGTTCCATTTTTCTCTTTCCCAATGAATCAAATTGGATCCTATGTGAAAGAAAAAAAAATCAAGAGAGAAGAAGAGAGTTACGATTCCGATCTTGAGGTGAGAAGAGAAACGACCAAGAATAGGCCTTTCTACGGGAGCTCCATCTTTAGCTTTGGCTTTTGGTGGCATCTTTTTTCTCACTTGAAAGAGAAGCAGAGATTGAGTTTCTAGGGTTTAAACACAAGCCGACACTAACATTGTAAAAGAGAGAGAGAGAGAGAGATTGGTTCGTAAACCGGTCTAAACCGGTTAAGACATTTCCCGGTTTACTCAAAAACCAAAATATTGGATTAGACTATAATTCATTTAAACTTTCTCATCAACACAAAACCATTTCAATCACATTTACAAGCTACACATCACTCTAAAAGGATTTTTAAATCAATGGACCAAAAAACAAACTAGACACACTTCACTAAAAGCTTTATATCAACTTCCTCTCAAGTTTGTTTTCATCACCCAAAACTACCAACCTATTTATTTCAGACAGCAATCTTGTAGATGACTGTCACAGGTATGTTAACCACATGACCTCTGTCTCCAAACAGTCCAATTCTCCCGAAACTCGCTGTCGAAACGTTTTTCATCGCCCCAAAGACAAGACTCAAGACATTTGTTTGTCCGTTTCCGGCTGTAAACTTGGCTGGTGAGACCTTAACGGAGACTGAGTCCGGTGCCAACCACCCGACTGTATATGTTTCGTTTGTAGCAATATTAGTGACCCATCTCAGTACGGTTCGAGTACCAACAAGCTTAGCTATTGTCACCGAGGGTAGGTTCAGGTCAGAAGCTGCAAGGGAGGTATTGTACGCCGAGCAGCTTTCGCTTGTGTAGTTGAGAACCACGGGAGATGATCCGTTGATTTTACATAGAAACTTCATATACTCATTGTAACCTACATTTACAAAGACACTTCATGAGAAACGTTTGAAAAAGATGAGCTTTTGGGCTTTATGGGTTCAAGAAAGTGTTTTTACCTATGTCGAAAATCAACCCGGGGTCAAGAGCTGCAGTAGCATTGACAAATCCGCTACCCATATCGAAAGGTGTTGCAGGAGACTGGCTAATGTCGGGGTTTAAGGCAGTGCGTTGGGCCATTATATGCTCACCTCTTCTGTCTGATAGAGAAGCCGTTGTAGATAGAGCGGATGCAATGGCTGCAGGTGTGAAATGAGGGAACTTCTGCTTGATTAACGCCGCAATACCAGCTACATGTGGAGCAGACATGCTTGTCCCTGATTCCATCGCAAAACGTTCACCTAAACACCACCAACTTACAAGCTCAGAAAGACTAAAAGATACACAAAATGAGTATTCTTATGATGAGGAGATGTGTACCTTGAAAATCGGTTGTACCGATGCCAAGAGGACTCCAAGCACCCCATATCGAGTTTCCGGGAGCTACTAAGTTGGGTTTCATTACATCAGCATTTTCGAAAGAATCGTCTTCTGGGTCGGGTCCCCTAGCAGAGAAATACATGACCTTTGGAGATGTAATGCCATAAGTAGGCTTCATGCCACCAACAATTCTTGCAACCGAACCAGACCCAACAATCTTGCCTGAAGCATTTTCCCGCAAAAGAGAAGAATTGTAGTACTTAAGTAAAGCCTGCGTGTAGACCAAAGGAAGAGCTAAGTTACACTACTTTTTGATAGTGTAATAAGACTACTTTTACATCATACCTGAGAATCTTGGGCGGATGAGATTAGTATTCCGGGGATATCCATCGGAGTTGAACTCATCTGAAAACCGGTGGCAGTAGAATCCATATACAAGACAAGCCCCGCGGCTGTCAAGTTCTTAGCCGTTATTAATGCTTGTTTGATGGTCGAGACACCGAGAATGAATCGGACTGTATAGCTACAGACAAGGATCTTTCCTTGCACAAGCTTCTGATCGAAGCTACTCGGATCTTGGCATTCCCCAATATATATAGCGTCCATAACCGTTGTACCATTGCTGAGCGCGTGTGAAGCTAAAACAAGTTTGCGCATTGTTCTTGTACCAGCTAATAACCAAAAAAACGCGAAGTCGGTAAGGTCAGGCCAATGATTAAGTTAAGCCATACACGAAAACAAACTTACATGCGAGTCCAACACCAGAAATAGTAACATTATTTCCAAGGATTATCGAGTTACTATATACTCTATCGTGAGACGTAGCTCCTACAGTGAAGATCCATGGACTAAAGGAAGACATGCTCTTAGGAGCCGGTCCTGTGTTTCCGGCTGCTTGCACTACAAAGATCCCGGCTTTCACAGCTGAAAGCAATGCCATATCTATCGGGTTGAAGAACGTGGCAATACCAGGTGGTCGTCTATTGGGTGTGATCGATAAGTTTATTATGTCAACTCCATCTTGAGCAGCCTGAAAACAAACAAAAACCATAACCATGAAGTCCATGACGAATATAAAGGTTTTGGTTGCCAAAGATTTTGACATAGTTTACCTGATCTATGGCTGCAATGATATCAGCTGCAAAACCTCCAAACCTCTTATACAATGCCTTGTAAATAGCAACACTAACAAGAAAAGACTTAACATTAACACTTCTCTGTGAACTGTTTGGAAAGCGAATATCTATTATATGGTATTGACTTACTGAGCACGAGGAGCCATCCCGCTAGCATTCCCAAGGTGATGACCCGAAACCACCACCGGGATCCCGTGATTCCCGGCTGCAACAGAAGCTGTGTGACTGCATAAACCAACCAACACCAACGTTAAACCTTTTGGTGGTTAAGTACTCGATACAACATAGAGTGGGTTATATATACACACTTACGTGCCATGTCCATCGCCATCAAATGGCGAAGCATCGTCCTGAGACGAATTCAACACTCCTCTACTGAGAGCTGACTCAGCGAAATGGCGTGCTCCAATGAGTTTCCTATTGCAAGAACCGGGAGGGAAACCATTTGTGACTTCGCATACACCAGTAAACCGAGGAGGGATCGGATATGAATGCCCCGGTGTTTTATCAGTAAAACTCGGATGAGTAGGATCAATTCCGGTATCAATAAACCCTATCACAACTCCTTCCCCGGCATAATCTGAGCCTCCTTCGCGGATCCAAGCTCCACGTGGCAAGCCTAAGAACTGAGGCGTGTGCGTGGTTGCTTTCTTAACCGCAAAATCAAGAACCACATTGTCTACTTCCTTTCTAGCCGCGAGCCTATCAGCCTTACAAACAAACGGTTTTCGAACTCATGAGGTCAAAACAATGAACAAGTACTAACATTTAGACATGTTCTGATATTCAGACACTATATGTAAGAAAATGTAAAGCACCTGTTCTCTAGTAAGAACTGCAGAAAAGCCATTGATGAGATAGTGGTAGCTATAGAGCTTATTGTAATTCTCCTTTCTCAGTACTTTTCTCAACAAGAAATCGTGAAATCTAACTATAGAAGCACTTCGGTTCCTATTATATATATATATAAAAAATAGATAGATTAAGATCATAGTTAGAGCATAAAGGTATTAACTTGAAACACATAAGCCATCACACACTAATAAGCCTATCAGCTTCGTTTAATAACAACATAAAGGTTTCAGCTTTGAGCTTTTATATCCATTGAAATCAACATTGAGAGTATGAGGAAATCAAAACATGGGTAAAGATTGAAACTTTAAGAGAGGGAAAGGAGGTAACTTTACGACATACAATGTTCTGTAAATTTGAGAAGAAGTAGATGCAAGGATGTGTTTGGAGCCATCACTTTCTCTGTGTGAGGAATGAACATAAGAAGGGTCCTTGAGAGTAACAATGTATACATCAGAAGAAGAGTTAGCCTTTATGTCGGAATCATTGGAACAGAACACAGAGGATGAGACCAAACAGAGCACAACGAGTAAACGAACAAGAGAAGACGCCTCCATTGATGATTTAGCTGAATTCTCAGAAGGAAAAGGGTAAAGAATGAAAATTGTAGAGACCCATTAGAGCAGAGAAGAAGAAGAAGAAGAAGAGAGAGAGAGAGGGTAGAGAGAAAGAGAGAGAGACCAGAGTGTTAAGGGTACAATGGTCACAGAGTACTTTTGGTTGAAGAAAGAAGTAAAAGTGTTCTTGTTTCTCGGTTTATGAGTACTTTATGAGTGCAAATATCGGTGGAAGACTTTTAACCTGTTCTCACTTGTTGTTTTTGCTTTGTAATGCATCTTTAGCCTTTACTAGTAATAAATAAATGATGATCTATGTTGTTTCATTTTTGGCCACTATTTTATTTTCGCAAGTGTTTATTTTATGCAACAAATTAGAAGTTCGTTTATTTTGGCACACATAAGTAGGAGAAAAACAATCCAAACCCCAACATCTTGTTTTTTTCTACATTAATTTTGTAATAAAAAATCTAGAATATTTTTTTGATGTCATTTAAGTTCATAGTCAAGTACATGGAATTGAGTTTAGAAAGAAATCAACACATAGATAAACACTTCACCACTTATCTAACTATTTGACAACAAAAAAAACATTTATTTAAATGTAACACAAGTGAGAGAGAATGTTCTTATACAAAAAAAATAAGTAATTTTGGTGTTATCTACTTTTTAAAAAATTCTTTATTTTGTTTATATATCCTTTAGGTGACGTTTTGTCAAAAAACTCAACGGTAAGATTCTATGAGAAGTCGCTTTTGTGTCTTTGTCCTTAATTAGCATCCGTGACTGGCCCTTTTGACCATTTTCAGCAACTACACCATAACTTATTTATCACATGACCGGTTCACACCATATATGCCCAAATAAAACAACCAAAATTGAACTTTTTATTACTGAGATGGGTTTTGTCGGGTGTTCAAGAAAGCGTTTTAGGCGGCGTTTAGACGTTAGACTCTTATAAATCGCCTATACTTCCTTTTAATCCGCCTAAAATATTACGATGGTATAAAAAATATAATATAATTTTATTATTTATAAATTATTATATTTAGTATTTTATATTATAGAATAAAGATATCAATGCTATAAAATAATAATAAAAATGTTTTAAAAGATTTTATTATGTATAAACTATGATATTTTGTACATTCTATTACGTATATATAATATATTGTATGATTTTCTAAACGTTTAGACCGCCTACAAAATCTTTTAGGCTCCGACTAAACGTTCTAGGCACTAGATTCTATATCACCGTACGTTTAGCGCCTAACATTAACATTGGTTTTGTTATTCTAGAAACACATGAAATGAAAAAGGTTATATAAAGCAAATGATTATTACCATTTACCACAATAAAAGAAGTAGGGTCCGAACTATATACTTTTATAACTTTTTTTAATTAACACGAGTCATGATATTGACTTTTACATCATTGTATTTTGCCCGTTGAAGAACCTTTTTTTTGAGCAAGAAAAATAATGGATTCAATCATTTACCATCATTTTCTTCTGAATTGGTTTCCACTTAATAACCAACACTTACAAAAAGTTTCTTCTTTTATGGTCTAGAGACACTAACCGATGATTTGAGAGCCTGTTTTAAAACAAATGGGTAAATATAAATATGCTTATTTATGTTTTCAACTTCGAAAATTCACAGAGAGACAATACTTTCAACATGTTGTTGGGGTATGACAAAGACGGGTTGATTCTCATTATGGCGTTGAAACTCTTGGCTTTCTGCAATACATAGAAGCCTAACACTTTTCATGTCTTTCCTTTCGACATTGTAGTAGTAAATGTAGAAAAGCTAAATCTCACTTTGACAAATACCTGAGGCAGAACTAACTTCCCTTTGTATTCTATCAATATCGATTCCCACGCAACAGCATCAGGCGCTTTGATATAACGAAAACGTCTCGCGCCTAACATCGAAACACACAATGACAGTCTGAGATCGGGATGGGGTAAAAGCACCCCAGTACAAGAACCCATTGATGGATACAGATCGAGTTACAGTCTCCTAAGGCAGAGAGACAACCTTTATTGGGTTTCCACAAAGAAGAATCTCCTCCTCCTCCATGTGTTAAGACCTCATGAACTAGATAACGATGTGGCCGAACAGGATAAGAAACAAGAGTCAATGCTTTGACCTGATCAAGAACAAGATCGTATCCCAGGGAAAGTAGCAAACTTTTTTGGTACAAGGGTTACATAAAGTGAAGTTACCGCTCGTGGAACAAGCGAGCAAGCCGTGGACGTAAGCCGTGTTACAGATCATTTGTGAAATGTTTCGATCAGTCATGGAGATTCTAAAGAACAAGAACTCTACTTTTGTTGGATTCGAAACACAATCACAGCGAAAGCTTCACTGAGAAACAAAAGTGAAAGCAACATAACCAATAGAGGGAAAAAATCTGTTGATATACTGTTAAGTTCAAGAAAGAGCTAGTACGAAAAATGATGTTCTTATGATAGATTCTCCAGTTGATAAAGACTCCTTACGCAATTTAGCTTTGAACCATGGATTTTCGAGGGTTCTTCAGGCGAAAGATTGAAGAGCTCTCTCAAAGTTATCTTCAGCTGACGCTATCCGCTTCACAAGCACGTGTTCTGGATGGGATAGTTTCAGCTGGCTGCAAGAACAAGTCAGCTTTGTTTATGCACAAATTGTAGTTTGATGAGATCATTTGAATTATATTTTCTACCTTAGGTAGCGCGAAGATGATTTCCCCACATGAAGACTGCATACAACTAAGTTTGCAAGTGTTTCTGGGTCTTTAGCATCCTACAATGAAGCATAAACATCAATGTATTATAGCTTCTCCATCATACAATAAACGACGTTGTAAATGTATTAAAGCTTCTCCATCATACAATAAACGACGTTGTTTAAACTTCTAAATCTGGTGTATGAGTTTAGTCCGAGATTGCGAGCAACAGATCTAATGATGACATGATCGAACTAAGAACGGCTTGTATGTTGTATCAAATACAGATTCAAGGTACCTTGTTGAGTGCTTCAAGGAGTAGAGTCTCAGCTTCTTCAAAATTACCCATATGCATACAACAAACCGCTTTGCCGTTCAAGATCAAGCTTGTCATTGGGTACTTCTCGGAGAAATCCTGGAAGATTAGATAAGCTTCTTGTATCTTGGAACCTCCCTGAGACGATACAACAGTTCAATATTAAGAAACATTAACATTATCTATACACATATGGAGAAAAAAGAAAAGAAGCTGATGTTCATATCATACTACTGCGAGGTTCAACCATGCGCTTGCAAGCTGAGTGAGAGTGTGGTCTTCATCAATCTGTTGCATCACTCTCAGCTGTTTCTCTGCGTAATCCGATCTGTTCATCTTTATGAATATCTGAACATTCAAAGCATGCCTAACAAACACACAGAAGCGTTAATAGCTGAATAGCTTAAGACATAGAACAATCACTATTGTGTCCAACTAAAACAATAGGAAAAAGCTCACAGATCCATGGTTCCTCCGGAATGTGTGTGCTTCAGGGCCTCGTTATAGTCTTCCTCGTGCATGAAGATAGTACCAGCGATCAATCGAATAGTCGCATTGTTACCAACGGTCGGATCAGCCAACCATTCTTTCAAGCTAGAAATGGTTGTTTCCTTAACAAAAAACCACACATAAACAATGCATATCACAAACATAAGCCTAAGATCAAATCAATTTCGGATCCCTAAAAAATATCTTAAATTTTTTGCTAAATTATAATAAATTCAGCTAAGCAAGCGTTGTCGGATCTCTATAGCTATATACAATACAAAACTACAAATAAAATTTTTGGTTATTCCACTAAGTGTAAAACGTTACAGGACATACAATGAATCTATATCATAACTTATAATCTCTTATATATCGAGAAGGATCTACCTTGTTTTCAGGGCTAGATAAGTACATAGCAAGGAGTTTCACTGCCTGCAGAGGAGTAGCTGCGTCGTCATGGATCTCACCGATGACAAGCTGAGAAAAAAAACAAAGAAGAAAGTAAATCACAACACATATGATCAAAAACAAAATCGCAAAAAAATCGAAACGAAGAAGAAGAAGACATTTATCGAGTGAGAAGAAAGACGAAACCTGGTAGCTACCGAGAGCGATGTAAGAGCGATGCACGAGACAATCTCGCTCGACGATATCTTCATCGGAGAGATTAGGGATCTCGCTGTTGTTGATCGCCGCTTGATAAGCTCCCATGTAAAAATTGTTCCTCAGGTTAAATAGATGATCTGGTCCCATTGATGCCATTGATCTTCTTCTTCTTCTTCGTCGTCTTCTTCCTCTAGATCTCAAATTCTCACAGATCCGCTTCTAAATCGAAAAATAAGAGAAAACTGAACAAAAAATAAAAAAAAAGTGTAAATAATCAACCAAACAAAAAATAAAAAAAGTGAACAAAGTCTTTATAATGATAAAATCTGTTTGCGGCCCAATTATATTTTTTAATGGGCCAGGCCCAAGAAACGTTTCCTCTTCCACGTGTCCACTCTCTCTTTTACTTGGACGATTCTTATGAATACCACCAAAAAAAAATTTTATAACACAATTAGCATAGATTTTGAAAAGTTTTACAAATACCATTAAAAAAAAAATTCTCATAAATACCACAAATCTTAAATTTTCAAAATTACACCCAAAATCTCCAAAAAACTATACCTACCCCTTATAAATTATACCCTACCCCTTTTAAACTATACCTAAACACTATATAGCGAACCCAAATAACAAAATTTAAAATCTAAAAGTGTTAAAACTCGTTTTTTGAGTTTGTGGTAATTTTGTAAACTATTACTTTTTGATAGTATTTTTGTTATAAAAAACTTTTTAATGGTATTTTTGTTATAAAAAACTTTTTAATGGTATTTTTAAAACAAACATTTATTTTGATGGAATTTCTCTTTTTACTTTGTCGCCAAGTTAATATTGGGCCTTAGCTAATTCTAAAGCCCATTTACTACAAAGCCCATTAATCGCTAAAGGGAAGAGAGAAATCAAAACTCTCTCCTTTGTACCCTTTCTTCTTCCTCTCCCATAAGACACAGAGACAGAAGAACCCCTAAAACCCCATTTGAGTGAAATTAAAGAAGCTTTAATGGAGGATAGTCTCTGAAAGAAGAGGTTATTCACACTTACGAGATGCGTTTATTGCTTAGTTTGCCACAAACCCACCTGCGGAAACTGTCTTGTTCGATGTCTGTGCTCATGGGTGGCTCTAAGCAATTCTTCGACTTCTGTCTTCTTCCTTCTTCTTCTTCTTATGCTATTGGTAGGCAAAGACAACAACTATCTTCTGTCTCTACAAGGTTTCTTCTTCGTCCTGTATGTGCCTCGAGACCCGTGTCCAGAAACAGTCGTTATCAGAACAAGACTAATGGCTTATCATCTTACACTTCAATCTCTAGATTCACTACTCCTGGTATGTGATTGAAAATGGTTTGAGTTCTGATGATGCTTAATTGCTTATTGTATCATGTATGTAACTATTTCAATTAGTACTTTACAATGGGAGCTATTTTGATGAGTTTGTAGTGTTTTATGATATGTAGTTGATTATGAAGAAGAAGCAGGCAAGAGAGCTGTTTTATCTAAATTAGCAAAATTGAGGATGAAATTGGCTGAACATGACATTGATGCTCAGAACTGTCCACCAGGACAATATAGTGGCTTGATATGTCCCGAAGTAATAAACCATCTCTCTCTTTATGTCTTCTTCACGTGTCTTATGTTATGCTGCCAAGGCTTGATTACTACTTTTGAGTGTTGCCTTTGTAGATGTTTTACTTCGAAAGCTTGTCTTTTCTTTTGGCATCATCATGTTCAATAAAGGGAAAAAGGGCTAATTTTTAATGTGTTGAATATGTTCTTGTGTGTAACATCAGTGTGAAGGTGGTGCCTCTGGTGAGAAAAGCTTGTCTCTTTACATTGCCCCTGATGGGTATATTTATCCCTCCTAATATATCTCGAAATAAGTTTTGGTTTTGAGTCTCGTTGTTCATGAGAGCGTAACTAATCATGTTTCCTTATCAATATGATTGTGTAGATCATCAGCTACATGGAATTGCTTTCGAGGGAAGTGTGGGTTAAAAAATGGAATAAGGGTGAGTTGCGACACGAGCATGACCAACATTTCGTAAAAATAAATTGCTTATCCTTCTTCCTTTTGCAGGTGGATGGTAAGTTTCCATCTTCAGGTCCGGTAGAGAAGGTTGAAAGAAAAATTACGGTGGAGAGTATAGGGCTAGAACCACTCTGCGAAGAGGTTTTTAAGATATTTTATGTTTTTTTCTTTTGACATAAATGTTATTATTTCTTCTGTGTTTACTGGTTTTCTGAGAAGATGCCTGAACTATGTGAATTTGATACTTCATTTCTTTTGTGGTTATATGAGTTTGATAGATACTTGTGTTCTTGGTTATGCTTCAGATTAAGGATTATTTCGCTGCAAGAATGATTTCAGCAGAAACGCTTGAGAGGAATCGGGTTATGCAGAAAAGAATGGGTGATGAGGTACCTACGAGTAATCTTTTGAATCGGTTATCCTTCAAGCTTTCTTTTCTGTTGTCAGATTCTTATGTATATGCTACTTTGCTGACACTCACTGTTCCATTTAGATTGCAATTTGTATATCCTGATTTATCTACTTGCATTTCACTAAAGGAATATGCTTGATTCTTGTCTTGTGAGTCTGACTCTGTTGTTGTTTACTTTTTTTGCGTTTTCATTTTATGTGGCAGATTGTAATTGCCTTTACATATTGGCAAAGAGGGGAGCTTGTGGGTTGCAAGTACCGGTATCTAACCAAGAAGTTCTTGCAGGTCCATGACATATCAATACCCTTTCTAATATCATACATGTGAAGCTCTCTCTCTCTCGAGCTTTCTGCTATGAACATTTTTTACATCCTTTATTCTTTGTGTTTCTTCCAGGAAAAGGATACTCGGAGGATATTTTATGGGCTTGATGACATTGAAAAAACATCAGATATCATTATAGTATGTCTGCCTTTACATTATATTAAATGATCAAATGGTCGACGACTAAACTGTGAAGAATTGTATTTTAAATCCTTGGAGAAAATTAACATTTAGGTTGAAGGGGAAATGGACAAACTCGCGATGGAAGAGGCTGGTTTTCGTAATTGTGTGTCTGTTCCTGATGGAGCTCCAGCGTCGGTTTCTGCAAAGGAACCCCCAGCTGAATCAATGGTTTGCCTTATCTTGTCGGTTTATACTTTTTATATAAATTCTTTCTTATTTGATTCCTTAAAAGCTTTACTTTTTCGTACGCCAGGACAAGAAGTATAAATTTCTGTGGAATTGCAATGAATACCTAATGAAGGTGTGTGTGCTAATTTATTATTTGGCTTGATTCCATAATTTTGGTAATAAAGAGTTTTTATTGTGTACATAGGCATCTCGGATTATTATTGCTACCGATGGAGATGAACCTGGCCAAGCTCTGGCTGAAGAAGTTGCACGGCGTCTGGGAAAAGAAAGATGTTGGCGTGTCAAATGGCCTAAGAAAACTGAGGATGAGTATTGCAAAGATGCAAATGAGGTAAGATTGAGATGATATGTAAACAGTATGCAATTGTTTTCGTGATTTTTGAATGAACACAATGATTACTTACTTGAATGATTTCTGTTAGGTGCTTATGGCTGTGGGACTTCATTCAATAAGAGATGCTGTTCAAAATGCCGAGCCATATCCAATACAAGGATTATTCCCCTTTAAAGATTTCTTCGATGAAATCGATGCCTTCTATTATAGGACACATGGACATGAGTATGGTGTTTCGACCGGGTGGAAAACTTTGGACAACTTCTATAATGTAAGCATTGAAGTCATGTTAATATACTCTTGTAGGTTCATCATGTGATATTTTCGATTTTGTATGATCAGGTTGTGCCAGGAGAGTTGACGGTTGTGACAGGTGTTCCTAATTCTGGAAAGAGTGAATGGATTGATGCTTTGTTATGCAATCTCAACCACAGTGTTGGCTGGAAATTTTCGCTCTGCTCAATGGAGAATAAGGTGTGTTCTTGAATTAGCCCTTCAATAGAAAAATTCAATTGTACTTGTTTTTCACCTGATCGTTTCTTGTGTTCTTTGCTGCTTGTTGTAGGTGCGAGATCATGGCCGGAAACTTTTGGAAAAACATGTAAAGAAACCCTTCTTTGACGCAGAGTAAGTCTCTAATCTCTTTACTTTGACAAAATCTGCATTGGTGCTCTTTCAAGCTCTGATCATGTCAAGCTTTTGTTTATCGTTTTTTTCTTTCTAAACAGTTATGGGAGAACTGTTGAACGAATGAATGTTGAGGAGTTGGAAGAAGGCAAACAGTGGTTGAATGACACCTTTTCTCTCATAAGGTAAAATCTTCATACTACTTTTATAGAACTTATCTCTCCGCTAATACGATAAGCTACTTAAACACATGTTTTGGTAACTTTGTGTGTGTGTTTGGGCTTTCATGACTAATCAGGTGTGAGATGGATTCACTTCCAAGCGTTAATTGGGTTCTTGAACGTGCGAAAGCTGCTGTCCTTCGGTATGGTATCCGAGGACTTGTTATAGATCCTTACAATGAGCTTGATCATCAACGTACTCAACGCCAGTGAGTAACGGAAAATGTATTTTCACTTGAATCAGTTTTACCCTCTTTCCTTTTCTGAAACATGAACTGTTTTGACAGGACGGAGACAGAATATGTTAGCCAGATGCTAACGAAGATCAAACGGTTTGCCCAACATCACTCTTGCCATGTCTGGTTTGTTGCGCATCCGAAACAGTTGCAACAATGGGACGGCGGTGCACCAAACCTATACGATATTAGCGGGAGTGCACATTTCATTAACAAATGTGACAATGGTATTGTTATTCATAGAAACCGCGATGAAAAAGCTGGACCACTTGATCTAGTGCAAGTGAGTAAACTAATCCTGTTCTTTCTTCATCTGTAACTTATTTCTAAAAGTGGCCTACTTGTCCTAAACTTCCTTACTTTTGTGTGTATCAGATTTGTGTGAGGAAAGTTCGGAACAAAGTCGCAGGACAAATTGGTGATGCGTACTTGTGTTACGACAGGTATATTAACTCCTCGACCTCTCTCGTTTTCCTATAATCCACGTTAAAAGGACTAAACAAGATTCATAAGAACTTAGGATGGTATTTCGGCATTGAAAACTATAGATTAAAGAGCTTGACGGTTGAATTTCCGTGTAGTTAGAGCTCGCCATGAACAATACAAAACCGTGTGCAAAATTTCTAGTTTGTAAATTGTTAGTTTATAGGATGTTGATAATACTAATGAAAACTCTTTGGACAGGGCAACTGGTTTGTTCTCAGATTCTCCTATAACACCTGAGATGCTTGAGAGGAGACAAAACACAAACAGACGGCCATGATCGGTTTTGGTTAAGTCAATATACCGTCAAGAAAGGTCAGCGTAATCGATAACCATTTGTGAGATATCCTCTTTGGTGCCATTGGCGAGAGAAAAAAAAAAGATGAACTTGTGAGAGATTCTTTCTTTACAACTTTTGTTATTGACTTGTCTTGTCTCTGTGTAATGTGGGATGTTTTTGGTGTTTTCTCTTGTATCTGATTTCAAAACGTGACTTTAGATTGGTTTTTTGTACAGCTCAGCTTTAAATCTTGTGATGTTTATGTGCTCTTGTCTCTTTCTTTAATACTGAGTTTCTGGTACATGGCCAACATTGAATATTACTTTTCTACAATTAGTGTTAATTGTTATATTTTGAGTGATTCGTAAACGTGTGAAAGAAACAGACAGTGTTTCATTGAAAATTCAATATTTTGTTTGTTGTTATGGAGATTTTTTCTTTACCAGCTTATGCTTGATTTATTTCAAAATGGGTTTTATATGTAATAAAAAAAAACATGCTCTAATGAGTAATTTTATCTTCTGTTTATGTCATCATAAAATGATTTTTATTTATGTTTTTTCCGACTGTCATCAACATGTGACACTAACTTTTGTAAAAGAAAAGACATACATGCAAGTAACAGATTCAACAGCCAATGGAAATTAAAAAGAGAACTTAAAAAAAAATTCGTAACGGTAGGTGAGATTCTATCTTTTCTGCAAGCCATTCAGACATTTGGGCTAATTATGTTTTACATATACAAATTATTTATAAAATTGAGGAACTATTTAATACAGAAAATCCAGAACCATTCAATTACATTGACCACTTACATGTCCAAAGCATACGATCCATACGGACAATAGACACGTACCGTCTGTCTTCACCAAGCAATGTCCATAAGACATGTAAGGTTTTTTTGTCTTAGTGAATCTCATTATGCTGTTAATTTCTCTATTACTAACTTGAATTATATGTCATAATTCACAGATAAAATAAATGATTTTAGTGGAATAAATATGTATACTCTTCAAAATTATCAAATTTTTTGTAACACTGCATGCAAATTCAAATATTGATATGATATCAACAGCAAAAAAACTCCATTACTAAATCCATTGAAGTAGGCGTGACTAACATTTTGATTTTTAAATATGTTCTATTTTATTTATATAATATAATATTCTTTTTTTTTTTTTGGGTCGAAATAATATAATATTCTTATCTTTAATATAAGTAGTGGAATCTGTTATATTTATTTGACACACGTGGTTGTATATACGACACTCTTTTTGAGTTATACTTAAATCTCTAAAACATGCATCGATCATCACACAACACACAAATCGTTGGGGACTACTTGACCCACATATGATTTTTTCGGGGCAAAATTAACATTTTGGAGTCATGCCATGATTAAAACATTTTTTTTAAAAAAGCCTTACTGTTGTGGGGGCTTCGACGTGATCATGGCATGACTCCAAAGTGGCCCCACGGTGGGCGCCAAATGTTGTGGGGGTAAAACGGTCAAGGTGTAAAGTAGATGTATTGTTCGGATTTATATAACGAAGTTGGTTCGGAATTTGTATACGAAGAAGGGTCGGAATTCTCGTTATGACAACTATGGTTCGGAATTATGGTTCGGAATTATGGTTCGCTAGAGATAGCGAACGCTTTTTATAATCTTAAAGATAGCGAACGAGAATGAGGCAAAGATGCGAGACGAATACGAGCGAGAGGTGCGAACGAAATGTAGGCAGAGATGCCGAACGGAATACAGGCAGAGGTGCCGAACGAAATGTAGGCAGAGATGCCGAACGTAAATACAGTTTAAAGATGTCGAACAAAAGAGATAGTAGATTTTAAGTCTGTTTCTTGCTGTAGATTTCTCTCTCTAGAATGCGGATCCCTCTCTCTGAGCGAGATCTCTCTTATTTATAGTAAGCGCTCCCCTTTTGACGGGATTCCTCGGCGTACGATCGCCATACCGCAGAACAATATTTAAGTCATAGGGTTGTTTGGTTCGGCGCGGCGGAACTGTGCTGTCAGAACTGTCGTTCGGCGCTCATAAATGCTGTCAGACGTGACGTGGCGCGCGTTCGTTCGGTTTTGGGTCTATCTTCAATTGGGCGTAATTTGTTATTTGAGGCCGGCGGGAACTGCGGCGGCGAACCTTAACGGCGCACAGTCATGTTGGGCGCAGGGAGGCCACCCATAACACTTACCGACAATCATAAACACACCAATCTATTTTTATCATTTATTTATTTTGTTACATTTCTCAAATCTCCAAAAAAATGAAACAACATTCAAGAATTACATTTCTTGCAATTATCTTCTTCTTAATCACAATACAAACAGTCTCATCATCATTACCAAATCAAGAAACTTTCACACAATGCCTAATTACCACAAACTCCGACACAAACCATCCAATTTCCTCCGCCGTGTTCTTCGCCGGAACCTCGCCTTACTCCACCGTACTACAAGCCAACATACGAAACCTCCGATTCAACACCACCGCAACTCCAAAACCCTTCCTAATAATCGCCCCCACGCACGAATCTCACGTCCAAGCCGCGGTTACTTGCGGGAGACGCCACAATCTCCTGATGAAAATAAGAAGCGGCGGCCACGACTACGACGGCTTATCGTACGTTTCGCACTCTTGCGAACCGTACTTTTTGTTGGACATGTTTAATCTCCGGTCGGTCGATGTCGACGTGGCGAGTAAAACCGCGTGGGTCCAAGCCGGTGCCACGCTAGGTGAAGTTTATTATTATATATGGGAGAAGAGTAAGACGTTGGCTTATCCCGCCGGAGTTTGTCCCACGGTAGGTGTCGGTGGCCATGTTAGCGGCGGAGGGTATGGTAACTTGATGAGAAAATATGGTCTTACGGTGGATAATACTATTGATGCAAGAATGGTCGATGTTAATGGTATAATTATCAAATATCTTTAGCTAGCTTTCTTTATCTATTTGTTGATTACATTTTTTTAGTATTATAACCACACACATTGCATCATATAGTGAATCTGGTGAGATTAGTTAAAAAAATGTAATTTAAAAATTAATTAATTAATAAATTTAGACATTAGACAATCCCCTTAGACTATAGTTCAAATACTATATATAAAAATTAAACCCCGCATAGTTATATACTTCTTTTGTTTCTTAATATTAGATGTTTTAGAAATTTCACACATATTAGGAAAAATATTTAATTGTTACTTAAAATGCATAAATTATAGAAATAAACAATTTTGCATAGCTCTAAACAATTAATAATTCAATATGTTTAGTTATTTCAATTAATTTTTTGAAATTTACAATTATATACAACTAATAATGCATAAGAAATTGAAAACGCACATTTCTGTGAAACAATTTTGTTGAAAACATAGACCATTATTTTTTTACATTTTATCACTAAAAATTTATATAATGTATTAATATTTAAAAATTGTAGGAAATATATTGGATAGAATATCAATGGGAGAGGATCTCTTCTGGGCAATAAACGGAGGCGGAGGAGGAAGTTACGGCGTCGTTTTATCCTACAAAATAAACCTCGTAGAAGTCCCACAAAACGTCACCGTTTTCAGCATCACCCGCACATTAAACCAAAACGCCACATCGATCGTTCACACGTGGCAACACGTCGCGCCAAAACTCCCCGACGAAATCTTCATAAGACTAATCCTCGAAGTCGTAAACGACACCGTACCATCATCAACAACAACGAAAACCGTCAGAGCAACTTTCATCGCTCTCTTCTTAGGAGACGCGAAGACGCTTCTATCGATACTAAACCGGAAATTCCCAGAACTCGGTTTAATCCGGTCAGACTTAACCGAAACCCCCTGGATCCAATCCGTGTTTTTCTGGAGAGACGCGACGAAATCCGGCGTCTCGGAGAAAGATCTCCTCCTCAGAAACGAGACTTTCCACTATCTCAAACGAAAATCGGATTACGTACGTAAACCGATTTCGATAACCGGTTTGGAATCGATCTGGAAGAGAATGATCGAGCTCGAGACTCCGACGATGGCTTTCAATCCGTACGGCGGAGCTATGGCGAGGATATCTTCGACGGCGACTCCGTTTCCGTACAGAGAAGGGAATCTGTGGAAGATTCAGTACGCTGCGAATTGGAAAGACGGTAGATTATCGAACCGGAACGTTGAGTTAACCAGGAAGCTGTACCGGTTTATGACCCGGTTCGTTTCGAAGAATCCGAGGCAGTCGTTTTTTAATTACCGCGATGTTGATTTGGGGGTTAATAGACATAGTGGGGAGATTATGAGTTATGTGGAGAGTAAAAGTTATGGTAAAAAGTATTTTTCGGGTAATTTCGAGAGATTGGTTAAAATTAAAAGGAGAGTTGATAGTGGTAATTTCTTTAGGAATGAACAGAGTATTCCTGTGTTACGTTAGTGATATTTGTATTTAATATGGACATGAAGTGCTTGAAGACATGTTTTGTTGAGATTTATTACATGTTGTTGGGTTTAGTTTACTATATGTTTTTGGAATTTTTTGGCAATTGGAGTTAGGATTTTTGAACTTGGAAAATAATTATTATTATGATTTTGGATGAGATTGTGGAAAGGATATCATGTTCTAGAGGGCAAGAAATGATTTTAAGAGTTCAAATGGTAGTTAATAGTGAAATTGATGAAACAATATTCACATAAATAAACAAAAATATTCTTCTAAATTTCATTTTAGGTGAATGTTTTTTCTCATAAGTTTTAGTCATTCTCTTCAATATTTCTGTATAGAATGAGTTTAGCTATTTTCTATATTTTTAATTAATCCAAATGATAAAAAACTAGAAATCATTCTATATGTTTGTCAAGAAACTGGAATCATTTTTTGTTTAAATTTAGGGAGAATTACAAAACTACACTTTTTTAATTGCATTTCACAAAACTACATCTTTTAATTTTTTTTTTCCACAAAACTACATCTAAACACTAAAAATTAAATCCAAATTATGCCTATCCAAACAACCATACCCACTTAATCACTATACTCTAAACACTAATTAGCGAACCCAAATGAAATTTTTTAATTTTGATGAAGTTTTAAAGAGTAAATCAAATTTTTAAATTTTGAAAAGGTGTAATTACGAAAAAAAATTGAATTAGATAGAGTTTTGAAAAGGAAAATGTGGGTTTTGTCTACTCACAAATAATAACCTAATGGGCCATTCACATTCGTTAATGGGCCTCGACAAAAGAAGAAGGGCCTATTTGATTAGTGCATATAAAAGCCTAATGTCCAAGAGTAATCCTAATGTCTTTGTTGTTAATCGATAACAGAAAAATACAGAGGATTCATCGGAGAAGAAGATTCCAAGATCGGAGGGATCGCCGAAAACTTCAGGGTTTGTTCCAAGCTGCTACCATCGTCGTAAACTCCTTAATTCCTAAAGTCTTGTATAACGTGTAAGAACATAAACAAGGGATTAGTGTTTGAGTTTGTGAGCCACCGACCGGAGGCTTTTTCCGGTCAAGGTTATAGTGCAACGCCGGTGAATATTGGCCCCAGAGACGTAGCCATTATTGGGTGAACTCTGGGTAACAAATCATTGTGTCAATTTCCGCAACAAGAACAGAGTTTAACACATCATATATTCAAGATCATCATCAACAACTACAGAGACGAACATTAACAAGTGGTATCAGAGCATAGGTTCAGGAGATTCAGAGGCTAGGCTCAAGATCAATAAGTGCAAAGAAGACAAGCATGCAAGGTTCGAAACTTATCTGCTGGTCCGTGTGTGTTTGCAGAGCTTCTTGGTCTTCAAGGTTCAGCTTCTGTATCAAGAACCATGGTGGATGATAAGCCGATTAAGACGCGTGTGAAGGTGGACAGGTTTGATGGCACAGGAGACTTCTCCCTGTGGAAGGTTAGGATGATGGCTCACTTCAGCTTGCTTGGGCTCAAAGATATCCTCCTTGATGAAGAGCTCTTGAAGGATCATGTTACAACAACAACACAAGAAACAGAAATAGGAACAGAAACAAGCCAAGAAAGCTCACAAGATACAACCTTAGTGGTCAAGGTTAAATATCTTATCAAGGTGGAGAAATCAGAGAAAGCAAAGAGCATCATAATTCCTAATGTAGGAGATCATGTCCTGAGGAAAATCATAAGTTGTGAGACTGCAACCTCTATGTGGAAGACTCTAGACAAACTGTACTTGGAGAGTACTTTACCAAACATAATCTCCCTACAACTCAAGTTCTATACATTCAAGATGATAGACTCCAAGAACATTGACCAGAATGTAGATGATTTCCTGAAGCTAGTGGCTGATTTGGGAAACATTGGAGTTACTATATCTGAAGAAGTTCAAGCTATTCTATTGATGAGTTCTATGCCCTACAAGCATGATCAGCTAAAAGAAACCCTCAAGTATGGTAGAGAGACTTTGAGTCTAAGTGAGGTTATTGGATCGGCAAAGTCTAAGGAGGGGGAACTTGCGAGAAAACAACAAGACTACAAGGAATCAAGCGAAGGGTTGTTTACATCAAGTAGTAGAGCGGACCGAGAAAAGAGAGAGAATCATCATGTGAAAAGCAAGTTCAAGGGACGTGCTAGGAGCAAGTCAAGGAGCAGAATCGACAAGAAAGACAAAGGCTGTTTTGTCTCGTGGAAAAGAAGGACAACTGGAAAATGGACTGTCCGGAGAGGAAAGTCCAGGGAAGTGTCAACGTGGTAATGAAGTATCCAGGTTCTTTGGTGCTTGAAACTGATGAGGACAAGTTATGCAACTTCACAGAACCTATGATACTGTCAGCTAGAATTCAGAAATCAGAAGATGATTGGGTTTTGGATTCAGGTAGCACTTACCACATAACCCACAAGTAAGACCTCCTGTTTGACTTAGAGGAATTCAGAGGAGGAAAAGTGTTGATGGGGAACAACACATTCAGTGACATTAAAGGCATTGGCAAAGTCAGAATCATAAATGATGAAGGCCAAAGTATTATACTAACTGGAGTTAGATATATGCCTAAGATGGGAAGAAATCTAATCTCTTATGGTTGTTTAGAGAAAGTTGGCTGCAAATATGAAGGTGAGGATTTCAGAGTCATCTTTGTTCTGAAAAATGGAGGCAAGAAAGTTCTGTCTGGGAAATATGAAGATGGTCTGTATTATTTGGAGGGTTCTGTACCAAATGGGGAAGTCAACACAGTCAAGGACGTGTTCAATCCAGCCAAGAAATGGCATTCCAGACTAGGTCATATGAGTCAGAAGAACATGGAAAGGCTGGTCAAAGATGGATACATTTCAGACATGGATGTGAAGAGCCTAAGTTTCTGTGAAGACTGTGTTTTGGGAAAATCTCACAAACAAAGTTTCCCTAAGGCAAAACACACATCTAAGAATGTGCTAGAATACATTCATTCTGATTTGTGGGGATCACCATCTGTTACACCAAGAATTGCAGGAAACCAGTACTTTGTCACTTTTATAGATGACTACTCAAGGAAAGTTTGGATATACTTTCAGAGAACAAAAGATGAGGCTTTCCAGAATTTTTCAGATTGGAAGATCCTAGTTGAAAATCAAACTGGAAAGAAGGTTAAAGCTCTAAGGACTGACAATGGATTGGAATTTTGTAATTCCAAATTTGACAATCTGTGTAAACAAGGTGGAATAGGAAGGCATAGGACGTGTGCTTATACCCCACAGCAGAATGGAATATCAGAAAGAATGAACATAACCATTATGGATAAGGTGAGATGTATGTTAGCAGAAAGTGGAATGGAAGAAAAGTTTTGGGCTGAAGCAGCAAGCACTGTTGTGTATCTGATAAACAGATCACCAAGTTCATCCATTGATTTCAAAGTACCAGAAGAGTTATGGTCTGGAAACAAGCCTAGCCTAACACATCTCAGAAGGTTTGGTTGTGCAACCTATGTTCATGTCACACAGTCAAAGATAAGTCCTAGGGCAGTTAAGGGGTATTTCATTGGTTATCCACAAGGGTCTAAAGGGTTCAAAGTCTGGTTACAAGATGAGCAAAAGTGTGTTATCAGCAGAAATGTTATATTTCATGAGGAAAAGGTCTTCAAGGAATCAACAGGGAGCACCACTCAAGTAACAGAGGAACCAGAAAAGAAAAAGAAGAAAGTATCATTCAGTCCAATACTTGTCAGAGGACCATCATAATCAGTTCACAATTCAGGTGGAGCAAGTTCATCAGGATCAGATGGTGTAGATTCTCTATCCCAAGGTGGAACTAGTTCTCATGAATCAGGTGGAGCAAATCATGAGACAAAAAGAGAATCAGGATCAGAGGCTTAGGAATATCAGAATACAGAAAGTGTAGAATCAAGTCCCAGCTCAGAAAATGTCACAGAAAACTTAGAGGAAGTTTCAGACAATGTTTCAGAGACAGAATTGGTAGTGGACTTAGATAACTACGTGTTGGCAAGAGACAGAGTTAGAAGGGACAGAAAGCTACCCTCAAAGTTTGATGACTATGATGTATCAGCTTTTGCCCTATCAGCTGCCAAAGATATTGAGACAGATGAACCAGACAATTATGCTGAAGCTATGAGGAGCTTGGACAGAGAAGAATGGACTTCACTTGTGAAGAAGAAATGGATTCACTTCACAAGAATCACACTTGGGATATTGCCAAAAGGCCGAAAAGAAAAGGGTGATAGGGTGCGGATGGATCTTTAAAAGAAAACCAGGAATACCAAATGTGGAAAGTTCCGGGTATACGCAAGGCTGGTTGCAAAGGGTACTCTCGGGTAGAAGGCATTGACTACACAGAGGTGTTTGCACCGGTGGTGAAACATGTATCCATCGGGATAATGTTGTCACTTACAGTCAATTTTGACTTGGAACTGGAACAGCTAGACGTAAAGACAGCTTTCCTCCATGGAACATTGGAAGAGGAGATCTATATGGAGCAGCCAGAAGGGTACAAAGAAAAAGGAAAGGAGAATATGGTATGCCTTCTCAGGAAATATCTGTATGGTTTAAAACAGTCTCCAAGGCAATGGAACAAGAGGTTTGATGGGTTTATGAAAGATCAAGGCTTTAAGCAGACAAGGCATGACCCATGTGTCTACTCTAAAGGCTCTAGTATTCAGGAAATGGTCTACTTATTGATCTACGTGGATGATATGCTCATTGCATCTCAAGATACAAAGAAGATTCAGAAACTGAAAGACAGCCTAAGTAGGGAATTTGAGATGAATGATTTGGGTCCAGCAACCAGAATCCTAGGCATGGATATCACTAGAGACAGAAAGAAGGGTACACTCAAGTTGTCACAAGGAAAGTACTTAGAGAAGGTTCTAAAGACTTTTAATATGTTTGACTGTAAACCAGTTGTTACCCCACTTGGTTCACAGTTCAAACTAAAGAGCTTAACTCAGGAGGAGTTAAAGAAGGAAGCTAGTCACATGGCCAACATACCATACGCAAGCGCAGTGGGCAGTCTTATGTATGCCATGGTTGGTACAAGACCAGACTTAGCTCATTCAGTGGGTGTTGTTAGCAGGTTTATGGAACATCCAAGCAGAGAGCATTGGAAGGAAATTCAGTGGATTTTAAGGTACATTAAGGGTTCTGTGGATTGTGTTTTAACATTCACTAAAGGTGCAGAATTCATAGTGGAAGGACACAGTGATGCAGACTATGGTTCAGACTTAGACAGAAGAAGATCAATCACAGGCTACATTTTTCAAGTTGGTGGAAATACTATCAGTTGGAGATCAGGTTTGCAACATGTTGTAGCTTTATCAACTACTGAATCAGAGTATTTAGCATTAACAGAAGCAGTTAAAGAAGTTATTTGGTTAAGAGGCATGTGTGAGGATCTAGGGTTTAAGCAGGATGCAATCAAGATTCATTGTGATTCACAAAGTGCTCTGGGTTTAGCAAAGAATGGGGGTTATCATGAAAGGACTAAGCACATGGCTTCTAAGTGTTACTTCATCAAGGATCAAATCACAGATGGGGAAGTTACATTAGCTAAGGTGCACACTAGTCTAAACCTTGCGGATTTACTTACCAGGAGCGTACCTGGTACTGTTTTGGAGAAGGTTCTCTTGGCCCTGAAGCTGGTCCGGTGAAGCTAGCCGCCTCGTCTGCAAGTGTTCTTCTCAGCTCATCACCTCGCAGACACACAGGCAAAAAGAGACAAAAAGGTGTTAGTGGTTATCATCGGTTTTGTCAAAAGTAGAACTGAGAAAAGAGTTACATCAAAAACAGGTATAGATCTATACAGAGGAGTATGAGAGGCTTACCTATCCAGATGTGAAGTCAAGCTCAAGGTTTTCTCCTTTCGGATTCGTCAAGGCAAGCTGCCTCAACTCAGATCTAGGTTCGTCAGTCACTGTCAAGGTTCAGAAACAACAAGGAGTTAGTATTTTTTCAAGGTATAACTTAGATCTGAAATCAGAAGGTGGAAAGGTTAGTTACTTAGCTTACCAGGTTCGTCGCCGGAGATCAGATGGTTCGTCATGTTGTTTTTGGTTGCCATGCATGACAAGGAAACGGCTAGATCTGACAGTTTGTGTTGAGACAGAAGCTGAACGGTTTAGGGTTCTTATCTGAAGAGGAGGTTCATCGGATAAGTTTGGTTGGTGAAGAAGGAAGGTGGAAGAGAGAGCTAGACAGGGTTGGTTTTGGTTTCAGGTCAGTAACAGAGAGTTACAGATCGGAGAGAAACAAAAGTGCGATGAAATCGCAAAGGCGAAAAAATGAGAAACGACGCAGTGGAAGAAAAATTAGGTTTTGTGTTTGGAGAAGACAAAGGTGGAGATTTGTGTGTTTTGTCTACTCATAAATAATAACCTAATGGGCCATTCGCATTCGTTAATGGGCCTCGACAAAAGAAGAAGGGCCTATTTGATTAGTGCGTATAAAAGCCTAATGTCCAAGAGTAATCCTAATGTCGTTGTTGTTAATCAATAACAGAAAAATACAGAGGATTCATCGGAGAAGAAGATTCCAAGATCGGAGGGATCGCCGAAAACTTCAGGGTTTGTTCCAAGCTGCTACCATCGTCGTAAACTCCTTAATTCCCAAAGTCTTGTATAACCTGTAAGACAAGAAACAAGGGATTAGTGTTTGAGTTTGTGAGCCACCGACCGGAGGCTTTTTCCGGTCAAGGTTATAGTGCAACGCCGGTGAATACTGGCCCGAGAGACGTAGCCATTATTGGGTGAACTCTGGGTAACAAATCATTGTGTCAATTTCCGCAACAAGAACAGAGTTTAACACAACATATATTCAAGATCATCATCAACAACTACAAAGACGAACATTAACAGAAAAGATGCAAGAGCGTAGTTTTGTGAATTACTATTAAATTTATACGATACCATGAAGCCATAATGGCATCATCATCATATATCATGTTTACGTGCGTTACTATTAGTTTTGCTATAAAAAATGTTGTTTCACCATCACAAATTAAGAAAATGATGACTAGATGTACTGATCCTTCTTCCATTTATATTAATAAATAAATTCGTAAATTGTTAGAGTTTTGTACTTCTCCTCTTAATTGTTTTTTGTCAAATTTTTTATTTTTAGTTTTCGTACGGTAAACAAACATCTCGTTGAAACAAAATTTGTTTGACCAGTTTTTTAAAAAAATAAATCTCGTAGTAAAAAAACACAAATACTTTTTAATCTTAATTTCTAAGAAAATTAGCTCGTGTCAAAGATTTATAAATGTTATGTTGCATTTTTGTGTTTCACAGCTTAATTTTGCTTTTCATTAATTAATTTAAGAGACATATTAAATGGTGAAGCTTCGGAGTAGCATACAATAATTAATGTGCAATATTAAAATTAATTCTTATAGTCAGTGGCTTACATTTATAATTTATTTGAATCCACTTATAATTTATTTTATTTTCTTAATTTGCGGCTACAATGACAATGCTTACGTCAACCATATGAAAAATGTATATCCACAACGTGAACACTCTTTCAAATATAAATATATTATTTCTTTAATATATTACAATCATCACACAAAATCATAATCTTTGGGGCAACTTGTACCCACATTTTGACATTTCTTCGTCAAACATTTTGTTATCATGCGTTTTTCAATCATTATAAATACATTCATAGCCTTTTTTTTTTTTTTTTTTTTTTTTGAACTAACATTCATAGCCTTTAAAACTATTTTATTCTTCTATCATTATTGTTCAATCTCTAAAATGAAACATTCAAAAACTACATTGCTTGCTTTTATCTTCTCTATAGTCATCATATTACAAACAAACTTATCATTAGCAAAAACCGAGACATTCACACAATGTTTAACCACAAACTCCGACCCCAAACACCCCATTTCCTCCGTCGTGTTCTACGCCGGAAACCGCTCATACTCCACCGTACTACAAGCCAATATCCGTAACCTCCGCTTCAACACATCCACAACTCCAAAACCCTTCCTTATAATCGCCGCCGCCCACGAATCACACGTCCAAGCCGCGGTTATTTGCGGGAGACGCCACAATCTCCAGATGAAAATCAGAAGCGGCGGCCACGACTACGACGGCCTATCGTACGTTTCGTACTCTAGCAAACCGTTCTTCGTCCTCGACATGTTTAATTTCCGGTCGGTCGATGTTGACGTGGCGAGTAAAACCGCGTGGGTACAAAGTGGTGCCATTCTTGGAGAGGTTTATTACTATATATGGGAGAAGAGCAAAACCCTAGCTTATCCCGCGGGGATTTGTCCCACGGTCGGCGTTGGCGGCCACATTAGCGGTGGAGGGTACGGTAACATGATGAGAAAATACGGTCTTACCGTCGATAATACGATCGATGCAAGAATGGTCGACGTCAACGGTATATTTTGTAAATTGATATAATCATCAGAAATTCTTTAGAATACCATCAAAATAAGTTTTTGTTTTGAAAATACCATTAAAAAGTTTTTTATAACAAAAATACCATTAAAATGTTTTTATAACGAAAATACCATCAAAAAGTAGTAGTTTACAAAAATACCACAAATTCAAAAAACGAGTTTTAACACTTTTAGATTTTAATTTTTTTCATTTGGGTTCGCTATATAGTGTTTTTGGGGTATAGTTTAGAAGGGGTAGGGTATAATTTTTTGGAGGTTTTGGGTGTAATTTTGAAAATTTAAGATTTGTGGTATTTATGAGAAAAAACATTTTTAATGGTATTTGTAAAACTTTTCAAAATCTGTGTTAATTGTGTTAAAAAAACTTTTTTTGGTGGTATTCATAAGAATTGCCCTATAATCATTCCGGCGTTATTTATTTATAGAGATTTCACAAAAATAATTGTTGTTAGTTTAAAGTTTAAAATCATGTAGTATTATTAAAAGTCATACAACATTAGATGCACCTAATTATATTTCGTTGTTAGTACTTATATTAAGTTTCTAAATATCTTTATCATTAGAGAAATTCACAAAACTACACATTTTCAACATTTCCTTCACAAAACTACGCCTAATTCAATATTTTTTATATATTTACATTTTTTCAAAATTTTAAATAGTTGTTTTACTCTTTAAAAAGTTACAAAAATTAAAATATTTTATTTGATTTCGCTAATTAGTGTTTATGGTATAATATTATATGGTAGAATTGTGTGGATATAATTTATTTGAATTTAATTTTGAATGTTTACGTATCTTTTTGAAAAATAATTTTGAAATGACCTAGTCTTAGTCTGTGAAATGCAATTCTAGTTTTGTAATCGTCCCTTATCATTGTAGTAATAGTATTTAATTATTTATAATTTAAAATTTTCCAGGGAATATATTGGATAGAAAATCAATGGGAGAAGATCTCTTCTGGGCAATAAACGGAGGCGGAGGAGGAAGCTACGGCGTCGTTTTATCTTACAAAATAAACCTTGTAGAAGTCCCACAAAACGTCACCGTTTTCAGAATCTCCCGCACATTGGACCAAAACGCTACATCGATCGTGCACACGTGGCAACACGTCGCGTCAAAACTCCCCGACGAGCTTTTCATAAGAACAATCATCGACGTCGTAAACGGCACCGTATCATCTTCAACAACAAAAACCGTAAGAGCAACTTTCATCGCTATGTTCTTAGGAGACGCAACGACTCTCCTAACCATACTAAACCGGAAATTCCCAGAACTCGGTTTAATCCGGTCAGACTGTACCGAAACCACCTGGATCCAATCCGTGTTTTTCTGGACCAACATCCAAATCGGTACACCGGAGAAATCTCTCCTCCAGAGAAACCAAACCGTAAACTATCTCAAGCGAAAATCGGATTACGTACGCAAACCGATTTCGATTACCGGTTTGGAATCGATCTGGAAGAAGATGATCGAGCTCGAGATTCCGACGATGGCTTTCAATCCATACGGCGGAAAGATGGCGAAGATTCCGTCGACGGCGACACCGTTTCCGTACAGAAAAGGGAATCTGTGGAAAATTCAGTACGGTGCGAATTGGAGAGAAGATCGGTTAACGAACCGGTATATGGATTTAACCAGAGAGCTTTACCGGTTTATGACTCCGTTTGTTACGAAGAATCCGAGACAGTCGTTTTTTAATTACCGTGACGTTGATTTGGGGATTAACTCTCATGAAGGTAAAATTAGAAGCTTTGTTGAAGGTAAGCGTTACGGTAAAAAATATTTCGCCGGTAATTTCGAGAGATTGGTTAAAATTAAGACAAGTGTTGATAGTGGTAACTATTTCAGAAACGAACAGAGTATCCCTGTGTTACCGTAATTATAGATTTTGTGTTTAATGATGTTTATTACTGATTACGGTAAGTATGTGATATTAATGATTGTGTTGTAAAGCTTTGTTTGTGTTTGGGATATTGGATTTACATATTAGGATTTGTTGGATATTGATGTTTGCAAGAATAATATTGTAATAAAAAGATGATATTTTTATTTAATTGTTTTTAGAATACTTATTTCAGGGCTATGATTTTTTTGTTGTTATCCTGTTTAATTGATTTTCTTATTAGTTAAGAATATTAGACCATCTTTATTGATGGTGCTTAGAAAAAATTTAGACGGTGCTTAGTAATAAAACTAATAAAATTAAATGGGATTTTGTAAGCTTCGATCCTTATTTAAGGAACTTTATTTAAGGAACTTTGTCTAACCTAAGGAGCGCACACGTGTGTGTCAAAGGGGAAAAAGAGGTTTGTTTAAATTTTTTTTGCCTTTTGTTTTCTTTTCTTGGAACACTAGGAAGTTACCCGCGCCAAGCGCGGGATAAATATTTACGAAATAGAAGAATAAATGTTTTTTGGTAAAAACAATGTGTCATATAAAATGAGACAAAAAAATTTGGATCTTATGTGATCCGCGTTTAACGCGGAATTTAAATTTGAAGTATATATACAAAATATATTGTATTTTGGTTATTATAATGTTTTATTTACAAAAATTTATTATTATTACTATTTTAATATTTATCATCGAAAAAGATTATCATTGCCATTTCGATATTGAATATTTACCGTTACGTATAATTTATTATTTATCTTTGAAAAACAATAACTACATACACTAGTAAAAAAACTGCCCATACCCACGAAAAACCCACGAAAATGTTCGTGGGTATGGGTTAAAAGCCACAAAATGCCACGGAAAGCCACAGTGAACAGTAATTAACTACCCACGAAAATTTTCGTGGCTTTTTCGTGGCTTTTTCGAGCTACCCACGAATTACCCACGAAAATTTTCGTGGGTTTTGAGCTACCCACGGAAAAGCCACGAAAATTTTCGTGGGTATTGTTCTACCCATGATTACCCACGAAAATTTTCGTGGGTAGAGTGAAACCCACGATTACCCACGAAAATTTTCGTGGGTAGATTGAAACCCACGAATTTCCCACGAAAATTTTTGTGGGTAGCGAGAAAAATACTGGTAACACTAATTTCTTCGTGTGTACAAAAAAACCCAATATTAATATGTTTTTGTTCACTATTTTCATGAGTTTTTTCACTATTTTCAGGATTTTGTTCACTACTTTTTTAGGTTTGCTACATTTATAAACATATAAACCCGAGTAATTTGTTAAACGTTATTATTCATTACTCATATAATAAAATATCACATTACATAACAACATTATTTTAAACGCATACAAAAGATAGAAGGAAAATAGTAAACATTAAAGCGACATAAAGAGTTCGGTGTTGAACGCCATCATTATTTGTAAACACCGACGAATTGAATGTTTATTCATCGTCCGATTCGGAACTATTTCGTACTCGTAACCGGTTCCTTCATCTGCTTCACTCGGTGTAGATGTTACGTTGGTTCGTAGCCGCGACCATCGAATTAGCCCCAATTATCTGTTTAAAAAAACATATTTTAGTTTGTACTTATAAGTATATATATACTAATTAACAACCTTAAGGAGAACCTACCTTGACAACGTTTCGCTCAGTGATGTTGAGGTACTTAGAATTCATGTTGAAACGGGTTACAAATACATTTTTTAGAATGACAACTGCACCTACACCAGTATTGACTCTGTATTCGTCATTGTTGAAGATGTTATGGTGCATGATTCCCTCGATTATTCCAGACGGATCTTTTAAGGTTACTAGAAGGTCTCCTTGGCCATTGGGGGACGCATTGGAAAGCATAGCGACAACCTGAAAAAATGATTACTTATAAGAAACATTATATTTTTAGTTTAAATGAAATAATATTGGTAGACAAAGGAAACCTTTTTCGGTTTGACAACCGCGAACGAGGGCATTGTATTTCTGCAATTTGGGTCCAAAATGGTGTGGTCCTACTGTTATGAGTACCTATATATATTTTGAAAGATATAGTTAGTACATCATCTACAATTATTAGTATAATGCTAAAAATTTCATTTTTGTGTATACCTTCGCGCAACAAGTAATCGATAGTAGAAGTCCACCGAGGACTACTAAAATCATGGTCTCCCTTTTGTGGCTCATTGATGACCTCACGAATGAAATATCGTGTTGGGCGTGCTTGAGAACTTTCACCTCGCAACACCTTTCCATCGTGAACCCTCTTGCGAAACAGTCCGCGCTGTATGGGCTGGGTAGGTCCCGATATAAGTCCTGTTTGGATTTCAGCTCTTTGTGATGGTTGAAGTGAAATTATTGGTTCAACATCAATAACATATAAGTTATCGTATGGAGGGCTAGAAGGAATACGATTTGCCATGATGAAATATGTTTTTGTGTTATGTTTTTCTGTTAAATTACCTCGATTTATATAGACAAAACGATATACATCGTGGGTAATTTTCGTGGGTAATTTTCGTGTTTAATTCGTGGGTAGTAAATAACTGTTCATCGTGGCTTTTCGTGGCATTTCGTGGCTATGTCGGCCACAATATGGTGATTTGAGTTGTCGACATTAAATGACAAACGAAAATTTGGCCATAATATGGTGATTTTACATGTCGATATTAAATTGCAAACGCAATGTCGGCCACGAGATGGTGATTTAATGCATTGCGTAAAATTATTCAACTCATTTCAATAATCACGGGTGTTTTAAACATAGGTATCCGTTTCAACTTATTACAAAAAAAACAAATAATATTCCACATATTATTATACAACAATCCACAACATATTTTAACAAAGACGGAAATTATATTACATAATATATTACAAATTTCAGGATCACATTGATACACAATTTTTATTCATCATCGGAAGATGAATCAACTTCTGAACATTCGTTTTCATTTATCTCATTATCGGATGTGTACATATCGTTTGTATGTTGATCGGGTAAATCATCATAATTGTCCCTGTCTTCAACATTTAGTGTTTCGACCCTTAGGAGCCCCGAAGGTGCAACAAGTAGTATTCCTAGAATCCTCTTGAAAGGCTTGTTGTAAAATATGAGTAGCATTTCTTACACCTCTGGGTACCACTTTCGTACAAGCTAACCATTCCGTCCCATGCCTCCTACTAACCTTTGGATAAGATACGTAACAAGCTTGGTCACACTGTTCAGGAGTAATGAACGGATCATATTGTCGATATTGTTTGTCTGCAGCAACATCCACTAGTCCCGAACGACTGATACGCATTCCACTTCCACTAGTGATGTCATACCAAAAACATTTGAAGATAACCACCTTCAGTCCGACACCGCCACCGTACTCAAGCAATCTGATGTCGTCCACTATACCATAATATTCCGTATCAGTAGTTCCCCTAACGCAAACACCGAAATTCTGAGTCTTTTTGTTTGCATTCCTACTAAATGTACGGAATAAGAACCCTCTTGTTGCATACGATGGCCATGATGTGTAAGCACGAGCTGGACCTTGTACAAAATCAACGAGCCACTGCGGCATAATTTCTGCCATCCTTTGATTAGTAACCTGTAAAAAAATAAATGCATTAATTTAACATTATTAATAAAAGGAAGTCATTAAAAAATCACTTACATAATCTTTGCACCAGCTTGCGAAGATATTGTCTTTCAACAATTGTAGGTTAGAAGCAGACAATGCCGGATATGTAGCTCGCATGAAATCTTCAAACATCCTATGTATACAATTTATATAATTTAAAAATAATTATAATTAATTAGTGAATAATTATAACTCGGATAATCATACCTTTCATATTGTGCTAACTCTGGACAATTATTCATTAGAAATGTTTGCAAAACATTATACTCTTCGTCTGATATCCATCCCTTTGAAGATTTACCAATGAACCTTCCTTTTTGTTTGAACAATGTTGGGACATCGTCAAAGGCGTAGAGGTAAATGTTTTTACCATGCCTTCCTTCATTACCTCGAGGGATTGGTTTTCCAAGCCAATGGGTAGCTAGCGCAGATATTTCTTCTTGAACACAATGCTCGACGATAGACCCTCCGATTTGTGCTTTGTTCCTAACCTTTTTTTTTAAGTGGTACATGTACCGCTCAAATGGATACATCCACCTATATTGTACCGGTCCACCTAAGATTGCCTCGTCCGGAAGGTGTACAGGTAGATGCTCCATGACATCAAAAAACGAAGGTGGAAATATCTTCTCCAAAGGTTGCATAATTTGATGCCTATATTATCCTTCATTGTTTGAACATCTTGTTCTTTTAATGATGGGGCAGCAATGTCTCGGAAAAACAAAGCGATTTATGTGTAATAAAAATAACAAAACAATTTTTATGGCAACATTATTTATTTATAGATTTGGATGATAACAAATTAAAATACATACCTGAAATCGCTACGTGTACCGACTTGGGCAAAAGTTCCATCAAAGCGAAAGGTAGAAGTCTTTCCATTATGACATGACAGTCATGGCTTTTGAGTCCAGAAAGAGTACCATTGATTTCGTTCACACATCTACCAAAGTTGGAAGCATACCCGTCTGGAAAACGAATATCTTTCTTCAACCAAGATAAAAATTTCTTTTTCGCTTCCTTTGACATGCGAAATATCGGCACCGGAGCAATTCCGGTTGAAGTAAGTTCCAACGCTCTACGGTTGCATATTATCGCCATATCTAGCCTAGATTTGATGTTATCTTTTGTTTTCCCCGGACGTTCAAGATAGTTTTTATAATATTATCAAAGAAATATTGCATAGAAATTTTTCTCAATCTAGGTTGTGTCTAAGCAATAGATTCTCCCAATAGGGCAAAGACCGGAAAATTGATTTTTTGTACCAATTATGATATTGACCATAACCATTTACCGTTTTAGAAGGGTCATTGTGTCCGTTGCCACCACACTCGACACTCATTTGCGGACCTTCTATATGGTTCATGGAGTGCAATATTTCTCTTCCACTACGCCATAAAGGTGGTTGATCTTCGACTTCCTTAGACTTAGTGAATGCAACTCCATTCCGCCCGTACGGGTGATCGTTCTTCGAAACTTACGGTGACAATCAAACCAACAAGTGTTTGCGACTATTCGATAACCGAAGGAATTGGTTGAATCCATACAGTATGGACATGCCAGGTGACCGTGAGTCATCCACCCTGATAACATCCCGTAAGCTGGGAAATCACTAATCGTCCACATAAGCGTCGCTTTCATCTTAAACGAACTGTGTGATGATATATCGTAGACGTCTGCGCCGTGCATCCACAATTGTTGAAGTTCGTCGATTAAAGGTTGAAGGTACACATCTAGACTTTTTTCGGGTGTGTTGGACCGGGAACCAAAATCGAGATAAATAAAAACTCCCGGTTCATACACAAACCAGGAGGTAGATTGTATGGTGTCACTATCACCGGTCATATCGAGTGTGCTTGCCCACTCATGCCGAGTGGATTAAAACCATCTGTTGACAAGCCAAGGTAGATGTTTCTTGGTTCGGAAGCAAACCCGGATAAACGCTCCGGAAATGTTTCCACGCGGCCCCATCCGATGGATGGATCATTTCGCCTTCAACATTAATATGATCGGCGTGCCAACGCATATGTCCCGCGATTGATTGACATTGGTATAATCTTTTCAAACGATCGGTAATGGGAAGATAAAACATTCGCTGTTTTGGAATCTTTTTCCCATGACCATTCCACGGATGATATCGTTCACTAAGACAAAACCGACACTAATCGAGCGTCGCATCTTCTCCCCGCCAAAATAACATGCAATTGTTCTCGCATACATCAATTTTATGAACAGGTAAGCCTAGGGTCTTTGTTATTTTTTTGGTTTCGTAGTACGACTCTGGAGCAGTATTCGGGCTTGGTAGAATCCTTTTGATAGTACTAGCAATGTCGTCTACAACACCCGCCGATATATTGTGCTCCGTCTTCCAACGTAGAATACATGACGCCAAATATAATTTTGAATTCTCCGTTTCGCAACCTTCGTATAAAGGTTGATTAACTTCCATGAATGCTTCATATGACTTGTCTACGCCTACCGGAATTTCGACTTCTTCACTATATCGCCGCTTCTTGCATATCCGGAATATCATTAACATCTTCGAATGCTTCATGAAATGTTTCGTGTACATCAACATGAGGACCATGATAACGTTCACGGTTGGCTCTTCCATCAAATTGTCTTCCAGCAGAGGATTCTCCTGTAACCATGAAAGATTCTCCATGATTACTCCAAACATAATAATTGCCTTTGAATCCAACCGTGTAAAGATGACGGGTCACCACCGTTGCTGTTTGTTGCTTTACATTCTTGCATCGGGCACATGGACAAAGGAGTTTCCCGGTTGCCTGAAATGATGGTTGCTGACAAGCAAATTTCATGAACACGTTAATCCCATGACAAAATTCTTCAAAGACGATGATTTGTTGATGGATCAATCCGAGATCCATCCATCTCCTTGAATGGTTTGAGAAAGACATAACTAATTTTTAAATGATTTGGAATACTAGTGTAATGTGTTACAAATTATGAACATATAGACAATGTCTTTATAAAACCATGAATATATAATACGAAAATTTAACACCTACCCACGAAAAATTTCATGGCTTTTTCGTGGGTATAAATGCCACTTGCAAATATGATACTATATATGAAGTGACAATTCATTTGAAATGACAACTCCTACCCAAGAAAATTTTCATGGGTTTTTCGTGGGTACATATGAAAAGACATATCTCTGAAAATCCACTGCGAAAAGTAAACTCCCACCCACGAAAAATTTCATGGCTTTTTCGTGGGTATAAATGCCACTTGCAAATCTGATACTATATATGAAGTGACAATTCATTTGAAATGACAACTCCTACCCACGAAAATTTTCATGGGTTTTTCGTGGGTACATATGAAAAGACATATCTCGAAAACCCACCGCGAAAAGTAAACTCCCACCCACGAAAAATTTCATGGCTTTTTCGTGGGTATAAATGCCACTTGCAAATCGATACTATATATGAAGTGACAATTCATTTGAAATGACAACTCCTACCCACGAAAATTTTCATGGGTTTTTCGTGGGTACATATGAAAAGACATATCTCGAAAACCCACTGCGAAAAGTAAACTCCCACCCACGAAAAATTTCATGGCTTTTTCGTGGGTATAAATGCCACTTGCAAATCTGATACTATATATGAAGTGACAATTCATTTGAAATGACAACTCCTACCCACGAAAATTTTCATGGGTTTTTCGTGGGTACATATGAAACGACATATCTCTGAAAACCCACTGCGAAAAGTAAACTCCCACCCACGAAAAATTTCATGGTTTTTTCGTGGGTACCGCACTACTAACAAAAACTCCACAAAATCTTCAGTAAGTCTATAAATATAGACTTGTTAGAGAAAATTAGTAAATACAAAACATATAAAATTAACATGTCAAAGAAAAATGTTAATCGCTCAGAGGAAGATAAAATAATAAACACTTTCGTAGAGTCTTTACCGAAACATACACCCATGATTCTTCCACCATTCACTTCAATAACACAACGAACAAGAGTCATGGTTCTACTTCACGTGCTCCTCCTAAGCCTCGTAAAGGATGCTCTCCAATCCGAGCTGAAAAAAAAGTACGAAAAAACCTACATCGACCGAGGTTGTAGATGATTTTCAAATGTCCAAATGACTATTACGGTTGTTGTGACAAATGTCCAAATGACTATTACGGTTGTTGACAAAAATGTTAAAATTTGAGTTGGATCATTAAGAAACATGTTTAGTTATTAATGCACCACTACAATAAGTGCATATATGCATGAATTTTATGTTTGCTTTTATTAATAATGTGTGGGTCATTAACAAACTGTGCATCTTTATGTAACAGTTTTATCTGTAATGCTTTTATTTAAAATATTGTATTAAAGTTTAAATTATCTTATTTTCTACTAGTTGGACAACCAATACATTCACACATGATTTGACAATTCATATATGAATGTATTATCACTATTTGCAAATTATCTTAATTTAACTATAAATACATATGATGGTTTGTGTATATCTTTAACATATATCAAAAAAAAATGTCTTCAAACTCAAATGATGAAAACTCTGAATCATGGGAAATCGAAACTCCGATTGCCGAATTCTATGAAGAGATACCAACTTACTCATGGGAAAATGAAACTCGTCACCAATCTATGATAATAAACCGAAGGTCATGTCTTTAACCAGTGTCACCGATGATGTTTTCGGTAAGGAAATGAAGAGCTAGAACCATCTCAATTAAACTCAAATACTTACGGTGGTTGTCCTGTAAGTGAATCATATAGTCAATACTATGATGATGATTTCGCACAAAGACCAGAAAGCCCTAACTTAAATTTAGATCTTGATGCAATCCAAAGGGAATTGTGTGACGATTTAACTGATACATACGGTGAAAGTTCTTCTAAGGGTTGCAAGGATCATTACTATGATGATGATTTTGCCCAAAGACCAGAGAGCCCTGACTTTAATTTAGATCTTGATGCAATTCAAAGGGAATGTGAAGAAGATTTATATTCTCTAGAACAAAAATTAAAGGGAAAGAAAAGATTCTGATAAGTTTGTATTCTATAATGTTTAAAATGTTTAAAATGTTTAATATTTTAAATTCTCTAATGTGTCATTTTATAAGTTTTAACAATTTGTAAGTCAAAATAGTAAGTAATGTAATGTGTTATAATATTAAATAAAAACTTTATGTAATTTTTTTTTTAAGTATATAAAAGAACCCACGCAAAATTTTCGTGGGTTTTTCGTGGCTTTACCGTACCCACGATAAATACCGTGGCTTTTTCGTGGGTTTTTTAAGTACCCACGAAAATTTTCGTGGCTTTTTCGTGGGTACTTCGTCTTCTTCACAAACCTAATTTCCGCCGCTGCTTCGTTATTTTCAAGCGATTTTGGTGGATTTTTTGGCGATTTCCGGCGATTTCATGCGTTTTTCAGGCCAAACTCCAAAGAAACTCGGGTTTTACTTATATATAAGTTACTTTGGTAGTTTGATTTTAGTTTTTGAACTTGTTGTATTGTGTTGTTCATGGATCTTGGTGTTCATAGATCTTCTTGTTCATGGATCTTGTTGTTTATCTTAATAAAAAAAAATTCATGGATGTTGTTGTTGATTATGTTGTTTTAACATTATATATATTCAAGATCTTCATTATATTTGATTATATATATACAAAATTCATGGATCTTGTTGATTATATATGATGAAAATCAACAAGCTCCATGAATATCTTAAGATCCTTGAATTTTTATATTTATTATATTTTTTTCCTAATATAAAACATATAAAAATATTAAAAATATTATGATGATTATCTTATGATCCATGAATTTTATGATCTTATATATGATGATTATCTTAAGATCCATGAATTTTTAAATTTTTTATATTTTTTTCCTAATATAAAAAATATAAAAAATTAATGTTGTTGATTATATTTGATTTAGATCTTTTTGTTTAGAACTTGTACTTTTATTAAATCTTGTATTTTGATTAGGTTATCAATGTTTAATTAGAAAATTATACATTTGTAACAATTTAAATTTAAAAATTATAAGTTAACCCTAATTTAAACTTAAAAATTGTACATTTGTAACAATTTTCTCCATTACAAATCTTAGGAATATTGTCTTTCTATAATTGTTTATTTTTCTTAAACTTTCTAATATTGTTTTTGTAATGAATTTGGTATAAATTTTAAAACATTAATCATATGTGACAAAATAAGTGAATTTTACTTAAAAATTTCTTTGGTTAAAATTTGATTGTTAGGTTCTATTTGTAGTACTTATGTCTTCGTCTAGGGGTACACAATCCCGTTCTAGTAGGCCGCAGTTTGGTCTCCCCAATCTGCCCTTAGGTGCTTCTGCCGAGTATCGTTATCGCTTACAAGCGGTATACCAATCGCCTTATAGGAGAGAGCAGCCTTGCCTCCATCCTCAAAAGGAAAATGGAGCACTATGGTATTTAATCATCTTATTTTTTCCAATTATATACATATTATGCATTGTGTTATAAAATGTATTTATGACGTTTTAAAATTTTTTATTAAGGATTGGGATCGATGACACGGTCAACAATTTTATCGAAAGACCTGCAAAGTAATTTCGGGGTCCATGGAAAAATTGGACCGACGTTAAAAAAAATCAACCCGACAAAATTGAAAGCGGTGGGGATCTTTCGTGGTAAGTTACAGTTTTAAAATATTTAATCGTTTAATGTATAAACTTTCATACTAATAATTGTGGTTTCGAGTTATAGGCTAACTATTATTGGGATCCCTCACACGAGGACCTTGTCTTTTTTCGAGTGGAAAGAAAAGACAAAAAAGGGAATCGGGAGGAAATAAGTAGGAAGCACGAAAGGGAGTGCGGCCTCCTTACATTAGCAATGACGATTGGGTCCGGCTATTGGCGAGTGGGATACTCCCAAAGCCAACCGAGAAGGGAGAAGGCGGCAACAAGCCGTCAAACTCCTATAGACGGGAGTACAATGCACGTCCACTACGGCGGGCCCAATTCATTCTCCAAAATCAATTATACTCTGGTAAGTTTTATAAATACATATGAATAAATGTAACATTAACGTGTACATTTGAATTTTAACAAATACAACAACAAGAGGATCCCCAATCCCCGGGATCACTCTCTTCTTGATTTAGTCAAGAAGACACATCGACGCCCAGATGACACCTACAGTGATCCCTTAATTGAGGGAGTTGTTAGGGCGGTTGAAGAAGAGGCTTCTCCGTACGAAGGTACGTCGAGTACGGCTTATTCACCGGGTGAAGAGACATATACTCAACGAGTCAACCGGTTATATTTAGAGGTAAATCTTTTTAATTTTCTATTGCTATAAATTTTAATATGTTTTTGTATTAATTTTGTAATGTTTAAATGTGCAGAAGGTCAACCCGAGATACGGAGAGGCTTACGGCGTTGGTAGTGCGAAGACGCAGTTCTATCAACCGTACAGCCATTATGCGTCCTCGACACCAGAGGTTACGCGCAGTGAGTTCGACGCGTTCAAGACTAGCACTCAAGGAAGGTTAGATCGCCTTGAAGCTGGAAGCTCGACGGGGTCGGGTCAAATCCCGAATGACCAAGAAGACCGCAGTCGGGCACGTTAGACCCGACTATAGCACCTCAAAGGCGGGATCCAGCTCGAGGAGTTCAACACAACCCATCCGAACTCGCTTGGGAATTTCGATTATGATATGTAGTGTTTTGTATTTTGCAACAACTTTATTTAATTTATATAACTATGAATTTTGTAAAACTATTTGCTTTTGTGGTTTAAATTTTCAAGTATTATTGTCTTTTTAAATCTGTTTTAATTTTAATTTTTAAAATTATAATTTCTTAAATCAAAATTGATTTATTATTTTTTTTAAAAAAAATTCAGACTACCCACGAAAATTTTCGTAAGTTTTTCGTGGTTTGTTGAGCACCCACGAAATACCCACGAAAATTTTCGGGGGTTAATTGCCACGAAAATTTTCGTGGGTATTTCGTGGCTAATTTCCCAGGTTATTATTCGTGGGTTTTTCGTGGGTATGCTACCCACGAAAAAGCAACTAAAATTTTCGTGGGTATGCTACCCACTAAAATTTTCGTGGGTATGCTACCCACGAAAAAGCCACGAAAATTTCTACCCACGACGCTATACCCACGAAAATTTTTTGTGGCTTTTCGTGGCTTACCCACGAAAAAACAGGCAAAAAACCCACGAAAATTTTCGTGGGTATCCTGTTTTTTTTTACTAGTGATAGTATTTTGAAATCATGATATGACCCGTTTAACAATGAAAAGTATATCAATTCGGAATCTATTCGACATAAAACTCCGACTATTAAAAATTCGACTATCAATCCGGTCTCCTTCGAAGAATCGAGGTATATGAAGTTGTTTTCGTGATTATTGTAAAAAACAAAATAAAAATTTAGGGTTTTCGATTTGAGATTTTTTTGATTTAGGGTGTTTCTAATTTTAATTTTTTAATATTAAATTTTAATTTTAAGAACCTAATTAAGCAACACCAATAATCGTCAAAAAAAAACTAAGGAATTATAGTTTCTTATACCAAAATTTAATTACAACTAAATACAAAAAATTAACTAAGCACCTATACCAAGAATCACCAATAATGATGCTCTTAGACCATGATTATACAGGGCCCCTAAGGGTGGTCCTTAACCATGAGCCTCACGAATCAAGCACCACCTCTTTAATTGCTTATCTAAGGATCAATCCTTAAACTTTTCGCGGGTCCTACTGACACGTGGCGACCCGCGATTAGCCAGATTATTAATTTATTTATTTTTTTTAAAATAAAATAAATAAAAAAAAATTTAAGGATTTTTTTTTGTCATAACCCATAATCATGCTCTTATGTTGCAAATTATAATAGTTTTTCTCAAATTGACTTTACTTTGTTAGTTATATTATGCATTAGTAGTTGCAAATTCTTTTCACAGAAATCTAATAATAGTATAATACCATAATATAATGCATATTTGTTGTGGGGTAAAACAGTTAAATATATAGTTCGGAGTTTGGTTGGATGAAATTTAGTTCGGTAATTAAACGTTAATTTTTGGTTCGGAGTTTTGATGTAAGAAAAGGGGGGTCGGAAATCTCGTTTTGACAACTGTTGTTCGCTCGGTGAGTTTGCTAGGTCTTCTAGCGAACTGTTTTTTTATAGCTAAAGATAGCGAAGTGAAAGTTACAACGGAGGTCGAACAAAAGTGTTTGAAAAGATGCCGAACAGAAAATGTTAGGCAAAGATGCCGAACAAAGATATCGAACAATGATTTCAAACAAAAAGATAGATAAAATATTGTAGTTGTTTTTCTCTGTAGATTCTCTCTCTAAAATGCAGACTCCTTGCTCTGAACAAGAGATTCTCTAGTTATAGTGATAGCTCTTGTTCTTTAGCGGAATTTTCTTGGCGCACGTTCGTCGTGCTAGGCCCGTACTGTCGAACAAGTTCCTATAGCGGAAAACACGCTGGAGTGTTTCCGACATAGGCCGTACTGTCGGCGATCTGTGACATACGAGTCTATACTGTTCGGCGCCACGAACCCGTCGGCCTTACTTCGTTGTCCACTTCTGTTAACGAGCCTGAATCTTATTGGGCCGCGATAACACTTTCTTGTTCGGTTTGGCGGACCTGATCTAATGGGTAGGTGGGCAAACGGGAATTCGGGACGGGATTTTTCGGGTCCGGGAATGGGACGGGAATTTCGGAACGTAAAAAATTGTCCTGTTCTTGTCCCATTTTATATTTGGGACGGAACGGGAATGGAACGGGACGGAACGGAACAGAACGGGAACGAATCGGGAATTCCCAAATATTTAGACATTCATAATTCATTTGTTAAAAATTTACAATCGTGATTACTTATCAATTATCATGTTAAAATAATTTATATCACAATTCTTATACGATGATAATTTTTGTATCAATGATATAAAAATATATTTGGTCACACTTAATTAATAATCAAAGTTCATAAAATCTAAACAAATAAAATCCACCACAAAAACCGCAGTCATATAATAAAACTCAAGTAAAAAGAAATGTCTAATAATAAAAAAACTTCAAAAATCAAACATAAAACAACTAAGTACCCACTGTCTCTTTGTATCATTCATCGTTCCGAGATTGTTTTCCCATTTCTATATAAATTTATTTCGGGACTTCGGGTATTCCCGTTCCCGTCCCGTCCCGTCCCGGTCCCAATCAGGAATTAAACTTTTGTCCCATATCGGGACATTCGTCCTATATGGGACGGGAATTCGGGAACGGGAACGGGACGGAACGGGACGAATCGGAACGGGACGAATCGGAACGGGACGGGAATTATGCCCACCCAATGGGCATCTTAAATGGGTCAGATCATGTTGGGTCTAGACCCACCCTAACAATATTAAAGAATCAAATACTGAAAATAATATTATTTATGTCCAAATTTATGGCTATTAAATCTTATGATTATGCATTTTTAACATAAGAAATCAGTTATTTAAAGAAACAAATGCTGGAGAAAATATTTGATTTTATAAAAGCGACGCTAATTAGAAAGTAAATAGAATAAAATCTTAAAAATAAAAAAAATATTTTAAATATAAACGTCTTTTTGGATAGAAGTATATACACTCGATGATATGAAAATAATGCCATTTTTAGAATTTTGTTTAATGTATATGTAATCAACATTTAAAAATAGACCCGATAAATTGAGCTTATATATAAATTAGGACATAAGAAGATAGGGAAATAAAATCGCCATATTAAGCTTAAGAATCTAGATTGAGTAATTAACTAATTTACAAAGATTTCAATCTACTAAAAAGATATACATTTACAAGAATAGATAATTAGCTATTCATGTCAAATTAACAAATACTATAAGAATGCAAAAACCGTTTAGAATCTTTCAAATCATAATCAACAAAAGTGATATAATTAAAAGATGAAATCTCTATCAATAAAAACCCTAATCACTACCATATTTCTCTTAACAATCACAACATCATATGCATCGCCACCAAAACTAGAAGACATTTTCTCACAATGCCTCACGGATTTCAAACCTTCAAATCCAAAATCACCAATCAGTAACTTCACGTACACTCAACAAAACCCTAATTTCCTCACAACCCTCAACAACTATGTCCGTAACCTACGTTATTTCAACAACACGACACGTAAGCCCGTTGCGATCGTAGCCGCCGCCGACGTTACTCACGTTCAAGCCACAGTCACGTGTGCCAAGCAACTCGGCCTCCAGCTTCGTATCCGCAGCGGCGGCCACGACTACGATGGTATGTCCTATTTATCGACCATCGAATTTGTCGTCCTAGACATGTTCAATCTCCGGTCTCTCGAAATCGATCCTAAGCTCGACACCGCGTGGGTCCAATCCGGTGCCACCCTCGGAGAAATTTACTTCGGAGTCGCCAACAAAAGCAAAGATCTCCGCGGATTTCCCGCCGGTGTATGCCCCGGTCTAGGTGCCGGCGGACATTTTAGCGGTGGCGGCTACGGAAACATGATGAGAAAATACGGTTTATCGGTTGATAACATTATAGATGCTAAGATCGTTGATGCTAAAGGAAGAGTCTTGGACCGGAGCTCGATGGGAGAAGATCTTTTCTGGGCCTTACGTGGCGGTGGAGCCGCTAGCTTCTGCGTCGTCTTAGCTTGGAAGATCAAGCTTGTTCCGGTGCCGGCAAAAGTCACGGTCTTTAACGTTGAAACGACCGGAAGCAGAGGTGGCGTGAACACCACGGAACTAGCCGTAAAATGGCAAGAGATCGCGGACAAGATCGACAACGATCTCTTCATTAGGTTAACTTTAAGCACAAGCAACAAAACCGTAAAGACTTCTTTCATGGGAATGTTTCTTGGAGACTCAGCAAAGCTTCTCGAAATCACAACGGCGAAATTCCCCGAATTAGGGTTACAAAAAACCGAATGCATAGAAATGAAATGGATCGAATCGGTTCTGTTCTGGCTCAACATCCCAGCCGGTACACAACCGACTTCGGTTATGCTAAACCGGATCCCACAAAAGCAAATCTACCTCAAGAGAAAATCCGATTACGTCCAAGAACCGATATCAAGAACCGGTTTAGCTTCCATATTCAAAGTCATGATAGAGAACCCTAACGTGACGATGGCTTTTAACCCGTACGGAGGCAAAATGAGCGAGATCCCATCGACCGAGACAGCGTTCCCGCACCGGGCAGGTAACATGTTCAAGATTCAGTACGCGGCGAACTGGTTCGTGCCGGGAGAAGCCGCGGCTAAAGATTGCTTGAGCCAGACGGAAAGAGTTTTCGAAGCGATGAGCCCTTACGTGTCGAAGAATCCGAGAGAGGCTTTCTTGAACTATAGAGATGTCGACATCGGCACAAGCTTGAACTCGACGTACGAAGAAGGTAAAGTGTACGGAGTGAAGTATTTCAAGAACAATTTCGAGAGATTGGTTAAGGTTAAAAGCAGAGTCGATCCTGATAACTTTTTTAGGTACGAGCAGAGCATCCCTGTGCTCGCCGACCACTAGAGATTAGTGTAAGAGAGATAATAAAGTTATGTTTTGAAAGTGTTTGTCAAATTTTATCAATTACTTAACCAGATAATGTATTATGTATTTTTTGAAAATACATGTATTCTTATTATCTATTGAATCTATATATTATCAATAATATCTAAAACTTTAAGCAATTTTTGATATTGTTTTATGTTTTGTGAAAAAACTTTATTCAACTAAAATATGGACTATCAATTATTCCACCATTAATATCTACCAATTAAACTATATATAAAACAAAGAAATAAGAGGAATTCACAAAACTACACCCTTTCAACTCTTCCTTCACAAAACTACACCTAATTTAATATTTTCACATATTTACACCCTTTCAAAATTTTAAAAACTTGATTTATCCTTTAAAAATTATCCAAATTAAAATCTTTTCATTTGAATTTGCTAATTAGTGTTTATGGTATAGTATTAACACTACAAGAATCTGCGCAAATTACCACGAAAAATTTACAACGATTTGAATCGTCGTAAACTTACGACGATATTACGACGATTTTGGTAATCGTCGTAAACGTTACAACGATTAAAATCGTCGTAAATTTACGACGATTTTAGAACGATTTTCCGATTAAGCACCAAATCGTTGTAAAATCGTGGTAAATTTACAACGATTTACCGACGTTTTGGTTTATAAGAATATTTCGTCGCTATATCGTTGCTAATTTACCACGAATTTACAACTTCTGATTTTGGGACTTTTTAACAACGATTTAAAGACATTTAATCTGGTAGTTGAAAACGTGTATTTACTATTGCACCTAATTATTTACAACTTTCATTTTAGTTGTTAAATCGTTGTAAAATCGTTGTTAATTCCTTGTAGAATTATGAATCGTTGTAAATTAGTAGTTAATTTCCTTGGTAAAAAGTTGGAAATTTTTTAAAAATCCTATAAATACCTCCTCATCTTTCACCATAAATCACACCATCAATTTTATATCTCTCTCACTTACAAAAAAAACTCTTTTTATAAAAAAAATGTCCGGAGACGATATTTACGAAATCCGAAAATGGATGTACATACATCGAGGCGATGACGGATCGGTGACACGGGAGTTCCTCGACGGGGTTGAAGTATTCATGCGGCAAGCCACAAAAATCTACCGTCACTATCGAAAGCGGTAAAATATTTTGTCCTTGTATCAAATGCGACAATAGACGATTCATTTTGGTTGAAAATGTTTGGAAGCATTTGTTAAATAGAGGATTTACACCACAATATTATATATGGTTTCAGCATGGGGAAGGTTATTCCGGTAATGTTGCTAGTAGTAGTAATTATCATCGGGAATGCGTAGTATGACCGGCATGTAAAAAATGAGTATGATTTTTATAATTTTCATCATGATCATGGAAATGAACCGAATAGGATAAATGACATGGTTAGCGATGCATTTCGTCCTGAAGTTGCATCTGATGGAAATTTAGTTGAAGAACCTAATTTAGATGCTAAAAAATTCTACGACATGTTAAATGCTGCAAATCAACCAATATATGATAATTGTAGAGAAGTGCACTCTAAATTGTCATTAGCTGCTAGAATGATGAATATTAAAACAAACCATAACTTATATGGGGTTTGCATGGATGATTGAGCCTCATTGTTAAAAGAATATCTACCCTCTGATAATTTAGCCGTGAAACGTTTTATGAGGTTCAAAAATTGGTTATCGATCTTGGTCTTCCGTATCGGTCAATTAATGTCCGTGTAGACAATTGTATGATATTTTGGAAAGACGATGACATTCTTGAGGAATGTCGTTTTTGCAAAAAACCAAGATATAGGCCGAAGGAGTAGTCGAAAGAGGGTACCGTACCGGAAGATGTGGTATATCGTACATAACGGACGAGGCTACAAAGGATGTATCACTCGGAGAGGACAGCTTCTTCGATGAGGTGGCATGCGAACATACACGAAGCCTGGAGAGGTGACCCACCCATCCGATGCGAAAGCGTGGAAACACTTTAACTCGGTATACCCCGATTTTGCTAGACGAAAAGGTAACGTCTACCTTGGTCTATGTACGGATGGATTTAGTCCATTTGGTATGTCGGGTAGGCGGTATTCTTTATGGCCCGTCATCGTCACCCCTTATAACCTCCCACCAGAGATGTGTATGCAAAGAGAATTTTTATTTCGAGCATTTTAGTCCCCGGACCTAAACATCCAAAAAGATCCCTTGATGTTTTTCTACGGCCTTTGGTGGAAGAGTTGAAGGAGTTATGGCACACCGGAGTAAAGACTTACGATTGTTCGAGGAAACGAAATTTTACAATGCGTGCGGTGCTTCTATGGACGATTAGCGACTTTCCCGCTTATGGAATGTTGTCGGCCGGACTACACACGGACGATTATCTTGTCCTTACTGCATGCATCGTACTGACGCCTTCCAATTGAAGCATGGAAGGAAAACTAGCTGGTTCGATTGTCACCGTAAGTTTCTTAGTCCGCGCCACCCTTATCGGAAAAACAAACGAATGTTTAAAAAGAACAAAGTGGTTCGTGATCCTCCACCAAAGTGTATTACACGGGCGAACAAGTTGAGGCGCATATGGATCATTACTGTGCGAATTACACAGTTCCCCAAGGAGGAAACTGGCATGTCCCGCCTAATCTGTCTGATGGTTATCTTACGAAACACAATTGGCATAAGAAAAGCATTTTCTGGGAGCTTCCATACTGGAAAGATCATCTACTCCGACACAATCTTGACGTGATGCACATAGAGAAGAACTTTTTCGATAACATCATGAATACTCTTTTGAATGTGCAGGGAAAGACAAAAGACAATTTTAAATCACGTCTTGACTTGGCTAAGATATGTGCGAGATCCGAATTGCACATTGATAATGACGGAAAAGCCCCAGTACCTATATTCAGATTATCGAGTGCAGCGAAGACGTCAATGTTCCAGTGGGTGATCTCTGAAGTTAAGTTTCCTGATGGTTTTGTTTCTAATCTTTCTCGGTGTGTAGATTGTAGTAAATTCACAGGTATGAAAAGTCACGATTGTCATGTGTTCATGCAACGACTGCTACCATTTGTCTTGGCCGAACTTGTTCCACAAAATGTGCACGAAGCAATTGCTGGTACGTAATGTCTAATTAATTAATAAAATATTTCATAACTGAATATATCGTAATACGTACGTTTTATTTAATTTGTGTAGGTGTTGGGTTGTTCTTTCGTGATCTTTCCACAAGAACGTTGAACGATGAAGTAATAAGACAACTCGACGAGAACATTCCTCTCATTTTGTGCAATTTGGAGAAGATATTTCCCCCATCCTTTTTTGATGTTATGGAGCACCTACCAGTACATCTCCCACACGAAGCAGAACTAGGGGGCCCGTTCACTTCCGATGGATGTACCCTTTCGAACGATTTATGAAACATCTAAAAGGGAAGGCGAAGAATCTAGCTAAAGTCGAGGGTTCAATCATTGCGGGTAGTATCACAGGAGACGTCTCACTTTACATCGTACTACTTTGCGCCAACTGTGAGGACACGTAAAAAGAGCGCCGAGGAGATATGATGACGGAGGCATTCAAACAACGTACGCGGTGGAAGGAGTACACGACATATTTTGTCCCATTGGTCGGCTTAGCGGACGCATAAAAGAGGTTTGGTGGAGCAACGAGGATGAAATTCATTGTGCCCACACGTACATTGTATTGAATTGCGATATTGTTACTCCATGGGAAAGGTAAAAGTTAATGTTTTTTAATACTTTTTAATTCATTACAACACTCATTAAATATTGTTTACTTATGATATTTTCATATATAGTATCTTCGTCGAACAAGTTCAAAAAGGGATTCCGGGGATATCTGAAGATGAGCTCGATTCCCGTAAAACTCAACACTTTGTGATGTAGTTGCAAACACAGGTATATGAAAATATCAAATATGAAATTACATATAAACATAATATATTTAAACAAAATTATTGTTGGTGTATGCAGATTGAGTACGAGGACGAATCTTATCCGGTGTGGTTCCACGAGATGCTACAACGTCCCCTTGCGAAGATTCGGACATCGCCAATGTATTTTACAAGAGGTTATGCTTTCCACGCGTACGACTACGGGCGACATCGAACAAGTGTTAACTACGGTGTTTGTGTTAGAGGAGACATTGATTTCTACGGAATCATCCAAGAAATCATAGAAATAACGTTTCCCGGGTTGCTCATGTTGAAGTGCGTACTCTTCAAGTGCGAGTGGTTTGATCCTACGATCGGAAGAGGTGTACGAATCAACAAGTCCGGGATAGTTGATGTCAATAAGAATAGAAGATACAACAAGTTCGAGCCTTTCATACTTGCATCGCAAGCCGAGCAAGTAAGCTTCATTCCTTATCCGCGTCTTAAGTCCACATGAATACATTGGCTATCCGTCATCAAAATTGCCCCGAGAGGGTACATAGTCGAGGAAGAAGAATCACCACTACGGAATGACACGTCCGTCGATATTCCTTCGCCAGAACTAAACACGGACATGGTCTTACTCGTTGATCCCCATAATAGGGAAGCAGAAGAGGTGAATGGGGACGAAGAAGAAGTCGAAGAGACTGACGAATTTGATGAATCTGACTCCGAGGACTAACATGAGTCTGCTGATGACTCCGAGTAATAAATAAGAAAATAATGTATTTTAAGAAAATAATGTATTTTAATTTTATTTATAAAATAAATTAACAATCGTCGTAAATTCGTGGTAAATTTACCACAAATTTACGACTTTTTTGTATTTTGCACAAATCGTGGTAAAATCGTCGTAAATTTACAACGATTTTACCACGATATGTGTAAATTTCACAAATCGTGGTAAAATCGTCGTAAATTTACGACGATTGTACCACTAATAATCTTAAAATTCGTTGTCTTTTAAAGACCTCTAATCCTCAGAAGTTTTGTTTGTACGAGGTTGTCAACGTCAACGATTACCACGATTTTACAACGCTTTAAAACGAAATCGTCGTAAAATCGTGGTAAATTTACCACGAATTTACAACGGTTTTTTGTATAAACCCCTAAACCCCAAACATTTTTAAAAGTATGTCTTATATTACGTACAAACACTCGTTAAGACCTCTAAAGTTAATGAATAACTATAAAAACAATGTTAAAATTGCTTATCAATAAGTTTTGTTTACATATTCTTAGAATTTATAAAGTTTAAGATAAAGTGTATTATAATATATTGTGGTTAATATGTATATATGTTCTAATTTTATCAAAACTTGTTTTTGTGCAATCATACGACTTAGAATGATTTCATATGCATACAATATCATAATTATATTCAACATGAAGTCAAATGGCAGATGAATTTCGAAAATCCATTTAGTGTAATGAATCGTCGTAAATTCGTGGTAAATTTACCACGAATTTACGACGATTCACACAAAATCGATGGAAATTCGTGGTAAGTTAACAACGAATTTACGACAAAAAATGAAACTCTAAACGTCAAATCCTCAGGAGTTTTATTTGTACGAGGTTGTCAACGTCAACTATTACCACGATTTTACAACGATTTATAAAGTAATCGTCGTAAAATCGTGGTAAATTTACCACGATTTAACAACGATTTTATTACCACGATTTTACGACGATTACTTTATAAATCGTTGTAAAATCGTGGTAAATTTACCACGATTTAACAACGATTTTATTTTCATCATTCCCAAAACGCGGCAAACCAAACGAACCAAAACGTTTCAATTTTTTTTACAACGCATTAACGACGATTTTACGACGATTCCTAAGTCTATATATAGTCCACCAAAATTTTTCATTTTCACTCATTCTCTCTAAATCTCTCTCTCTCTCTAAAGTTTTCTCTCTCTAAAACTCTACAACTTTCACTCTTCTTCAACATCCCTAAAGGTAAATATTTTTAATATATGTGTTATAAAACCGGATTTTAGAATTAGTTTTAGGAATTGGAATTTAGTTTTAGGATTTGAAATTAGTTTTAGGATTTGGAATTAGTTTTAGGCTCGGATTTTAGTTTTAGGATTCAGATTTTAGAATTATATGTTTAGAACATATAATTAATTATTAAAATACTTAATGTTTATATTTTAAAATATTTAAAACTTATTACTTAACATAATTATTTTTTACTCTTAGTTTTTAAAATACATAATTAATATTAAAATATTTAATATTTAGTTTTTAAAATACTAATATAATGTCATTAAAATACTTATATAATGTTTAGTTTTTAAAATACTTAATAATTTTTAAATACTTAATGTTTATTATTTAAATATTTAATGTTCTTTTTGGCAGGTACTTATATATGGCTCCTAGGAGAGGGAAGACCTTACCGCCGGACTACATGCAAATGTTGGCGGAGAAGAGGGCTTCCGGGAAGCCTCGGGTTCCGGTTCACCTACGCCTTCCAGGACATCTCCTGTCCAAACCGGACGTCCGTCCATGGCGAGCAGACCTCCTCCTCCTTATGTGCCCGCCGCCGACGCCGCCGACGCCGCAGACGCTGCAAACGACGATATCCCGGGCCCGGTACATCCAAAGTTGGATGTACTGGGACACGCGCCGTACGCCAACCTCCGGGTTGAAGATATCCTCACTCAACCCGGACATGACAGTCTCCGTCGGTTGGATCCGTACAAGTCTCCGGACACTTACTGATAATTATTTTAATTTTAATATATATATTTTTTTTTAATATATTAATAAATCAATTAATGTTTTTTTCAGGTTCAAGTACGACAACCAGGTCTCGCGTTCTATCGCGGACATAATCAAGGGATACTTCACCGAGTCGCTTCCCAATTGGAGCAAGACATCCAAGCACATCAAGAGGACGTGGTTCAAATGTTTCGCGGTAATGTTTTAATTTAATTTCAATTAAATTTATTTATTTAACTTTAATTTTTTTATTATATATTATTCGCGTAAAAGTAACTTATAATTTCTCATATTTTGCAGCAAAAGTGGCATTGGGATGTCTCGATCAACGAGACCGTGAGGACGGAGTTCAACAAGACGGTGAAATTCCGTCTCGTCAACACGGTCTCCGACTGGAAGGACAAGTGGAGAGTCGTCGGCGACGCGGGGAAGCCGGTATATCTCTCGGTCGCGGTCTGGGACGGTTTGAAGAAATATTGGACGGATGGCTACAACGCGACCGTAGCTGAGAAGTGTTCCACCTCCAGGAACGCGAAGCTACCTGACGGGACGCCGGCGTATGGCTCACACGTCCGGACAAATCCCGTTCGCGGATCGGGCGCACGAAATGGTAAGTCTTTCTTACTAACTTTTCCAAATTATTTTTATTTTCAAATTACTAATATTATACTAATGCACATATTTTTATTATTTGTTTGTAGGCCAAGGAGCCGGGTCACAAACCGGCCGTCGATGCCGTCTTCGAGAAAGACGCACAGGAAAAGACCGGCGAGTTCGTTGACTCCCATTCCGAGCGGATATTCAACGATCTTGAAGCTCGGAAGACGGAGATCGAGACTCAACGATCTCGAGATCCCCGGGAGGCACTCAATATCCTGGCGAGCCGCTTACTACCGCCGAGCTCGATCAAATATATCATGAGGTAAAATTTTACTCTAAAATTTTCTCTAAAAATATTTTTTTAAACGTTCATTTACTAATTGTTTAATTTTATAGGTTGCTCCTAAGAAGAAAGGACGGGTTCTAGGCATGGGATCCATGCAGGACGTCCCACTTGCTCCTACCAATTACCGATCTCCGACTGAGTTGCAGGCTGAGATTCAGAACATGCATGCGACTGATAAACGAGATTTTACCCCGTTTAATCGAATGTCTCAATTGTAGTACTTGAGGTCAATCCGAATCAGGAGCAATTAAATTATTAAAGTTTGCAAGGAATCAATCTTAGTCTAAGCGATTTAAAGAATGGTTTGTTGTGAGTTTTGTAACTAAGTAACGAGAAACGAAAACGAAATTAAAGAGTTTTAAAGATTTAAATTAAAAAGCTAAACAACCAGGTCAGGGTACTTTAACGGGTTCATCAACTTTCGAGTTTTTCGATGTCTTTTATAAAAGTACTTTAAGGTTTTGAAAACGATTTTAGATCAATCCACTCTCGTGACAGAGATCCTTTTACTAACAAATAAACTAAAACAATATCTTGGATAGTTTAAATTTTAGAAAACATTAAAGTTCAAATCAATTCAACCACTAAACTTATTAACACAGATCTCTCGGTTAAGCTAGGTTTAGTTCTAGGGTAATTGTTCGGGAATCCTCACGACCTCTCTACCGTGAAGTTTCCTGGTTCTATCAATTGATTGATCAGGTCAATTAAAGCATTAAGATTGTTACACTAGATTAAAGTTTTATCAGGTTTGAAGTTCTAGACATCGATCAACCCTAGAATTGATTCACCCTTTTTCCCCCAACCTAATTGTCTATGGGAAACTACTCACTAAGCATATTGAAATTCAAAGCAATTAAATTCAAAGAAAGCAATAACATAAACAAAGACAAGAGAATAAGGTTCAAGAAAATCTTATTGATGAAGATCACAAAGGTGGTCAAGGCAAAACACCAAGAATCCTCCAAGTCCAAAAGCTTAAGAAACAAACGATGAAAAACTAAAACAAAAGAATGAATAATTGTCAAAACATGAAACAAAACCCTAATATAGTCTTGAACCATAAAATAAAGGAAAACCCATTGGTTTAGGAATTATTTTCCTAATTAAAACATGAAAACCGGATTTCCTTTTAATTTTCGCAGTCTGTATCGGTCAATGCAAACCGATACGATCGGTCGATATGCGCTTCGGTAGTCCTCCTTCGACTCTGTTTTCTTCGTATCGGCCGTGCTAAGCCGATACGACAGTCGATACGTGTCTTCGGGTCTTTTCTCTTGTATCGGCCACTCCAAACCGATATGGTTGGCCCGATACAAGCTTCGGCGAAACTTCGTTTTCAATATCGGCCACGAAACCGATATGCTTGGCCGATACGGACTTTGGCAAACTTTCTCGTCTTCTATATCGGCCAACATAAACCGATACAACATGCCGATGCACATGTATCGTTTCTTTTTGGCTTAAATTCATCACTTTCGTCGTCTTTGTGCTCAAAAAAACCCGAAATACACGAAACAAACCAACATGCAACCTATATGATACTAAATGCAACCTAAATGAATGAATTCTAATGCATAAACTAAGGTAGAAAGTGTAAAATATGCGAGTTATCAGCGACTCAGGTGAAGAACATGCAGTTCTACAACAGCATGTTTACGGTGCTTTATGCATCTAACCCGGAACTACTTCGGGCGATGCAGATACATCCCGACCGTCCGTCGACTAAGTAGGTCGGAACAAGCAACGTAGATCCCGAGAACGCAAACCAGGACTATTTCGGGTCTAATTTCAATTTAGACGACTAGTTTTTTTTATATTTTGTATTTTGAAATTGTAATAAAAATATTAAAAAAAAAATAATATTTTATTTTATAAAAGATTATTTTTTTTATTTATAATAATAAAAATCGTCGTAAAATCGTCCCTAATTATGGACGATTTTAAGACGATTTGTAATATATATATTTCTTAAAATCGTCGTAAAATCGTCCCTAATTATGGACGATTTTAAGACGATTTGTAATATATATATTTCTTCAAATCGTGGTAAAATCGTCCCTAATTAGGGACGATTTTACGACGATTTGTAAAATTTATATTTCTTACAATCGTGGTAAAATCGTCCCTAATTAGGGACGATTTTAAGAATTTTCGATTTATTATAATTACAAATTTACAACCAAATATTCGTTGTGAAATCGTTGTAACAATTACAACGATTTTACAACGAATATTTTACCACGAATTTACAACGAATTTGGTTCGTCGTAAAATTTACCACGATTTTACGACGATTTGGTTTTTACTTCGATCGGTTAACGACGAAATGGAAATCGTCGTTAAATCGTGGTAAACTGCATTTTACCACGATTTTACAACGATTATGGTCGTGATAAAAGTCGTGATTTCTTGTAGCGTAAGGGTAAAATTGTGTGACATGGTTTATTTGAATTTAATTTTTAGTGTTTAGGCGTAGTTTTATGAAGTTATTTTAAAATAAAATAGTTTTGTGAAATGTAATTCAAACGATGTAGTTTTGTAATTCTCGCAAGAAATAATGCTAAACTGTGAATTTTCTACTTCTGTCATTTAAGGATAATCACCATTTAATTTTCATATATAGATAACACACTCACATTAAAGTCACGTGCAGGCATGATAATGATATGTACTTTTATACACATTATATTCGCTAATATATCAATCATATGATAATGAAGACTTGCATCATACCAAAAAAAAAAAAAATGAAGACTTGCACGATATATAAAGATATGATCAAACACGTTTGCTTTGAAACCGTATGTGACGGATTCTTATAATAAAAAATAGTTAATCCCTACTTCACATATTTTCTAATAATTTCCAAAATGTTTCGTATGAACACTCCAAACAACATGTAATCTAAAAGTCTCACATATTTAGACAATGACATGTTATATCGGCTCATAAATACAATCACAATTTATAAAAGTCAAAGTCAACTATAATTAGTCTACTATGACATTTAATACGGAAATAATAAAATTAGCTGTCAGGAGAAAGAGCCAAGAGATGTATTTATATTTGGGAAAATTCCATATTAATACAGTAACTAAATTATTATTAGTTTTTTAATACACCAACTTTTTGATTGCCCAGAATAATATAGCAACTATTTTATTTGTTCATTTTAAAACGCGGACTATTTTAGTTTCTTATTTTAAATCACAAACTCAAATCATCTATTCATTTAACCAAATCACCGTTAGTTGACCGTCAGTTGACCTTTACATATATTTTGAAACAAAAATAATTTTTTCTATTTTAATAAAAAGACACTTAAAAATTATGTAAAAAATCCAACAAAAATTACAAAATTCGAAAATATACAAGAGATTCACAGTAATAATTTTAAAAATAAAAATGAAAATATTTTCACAAATTAAATTTAGAAATTGTTATTTTCCTATCTGTTAATTGTTTATGATTTTAAATTGTGAAAATGTTATTTTTTTGAAACTTTTATTTTTGTTACAATCTTTTTATATATTCTTAAATTTTCTAGTTTTTTTACATAATTTTAAAGTATTTCTTTATGAAAATAACAAATTTAGATTTTAAAAAAAAATAAATTAACGGTCAACTGACGGTCAACTAATGGTGATTTGGTTAAATGGATAGATGATCTGAGTTTGTGATTTAAAATAAATAAGTAAAATAGTTCGTGGTTTAAAATGAACAAATAAAATAGTTTGTGTATTATTCTGGGCAATCGAAAAGTTTGTGTATTAAAAAGGTAATAATAATTTAGTTGGGGTATTTATATTACATTATATTATACAACCATATGATATTTTAGATCCACTATTTAATAGTAATGCATACACAAACTTTTAAAAGTATAATACCAAACATCAAAAAAACTATGGCAAATTTAATCTTTATTTTTCTGCTACTTATCTTAATCTCCTTTGCAACTTCACAACCCGTGACCGATCCGTTGGCTTTTCTCCGATGTCTCGAGCGACAGCCAACGGACCCGGCAACTCCAAACTCCGCCAACTCCAAACTCCGCCGTCGCCTACATCCCAACAAACTCCTCATTCACTGCTGTCCTCCGCCGCCGCATACCTAACCTCCGTTTCGATAAACCCACCACCCCAAAACCAGTTGCAATTGTTGCCGCCGCCACATGGACTCACATCCAGGCGGCGGTAGGATGCGCCCGCGAGCTCTCTCTTCAGATCAGGATCCGAAGCGGTGGACACGATTTCGAAGGGCTCTCTTACACCTCAACCGTCCCTTTCTTCGTCCTCGACATGTTCAGCTTCAGATCCGTCGACGTGAATCTCACAGACGGAACGGCTTGGGTCGATTCCGGCGCTACGACCGGAGAGCTTTATTATCGGATCGCCGAGAAGAGCAACGTACTCGGGTTTCCGGCTGGTTTGTGCACGACATTAGGCGTCGGTGGACATTTCAGCGGAGGAGGGTACGGAACCATGATGAGAAAGTACGGATTGTCCGTAGACAACGTCGTCGGATCCGGAATCGTTGATTCCAACGGAAACATTTTCACCGATCGTGTTTCGATGGGTGAAGATCGTTTCTGGGCGATCAGAGGAGGTGGCGCCGCCAGCTTCGGCGTCGTTCTCGGATACAAAATCAAATTGATTCCGGTCCCCGAGAAAGTCACCGTCTTCACCGTCGGTGTTAAAACAGGGTTCGGGTAAGATGCCGAACTGAGATGATTGTTATAGAAGTGGGGTCGGAAAACTCGTTAAGTGATAATGGGGACGAACAGATAATGCCGAAGTCGATGTAAAGGTAAATGCCGAACTGAAAGTATAAAGTGCCGAACAGAGAATACGATTAAGAACTCGGAGTTCGTTTGTTTATTGATTGAATGATTGTTTGATACAATGTCGAAGTGAAAGTATGTATTTCTAGCTGTTTCTCTCTATAGATTCTCTCTCAAAATTCCGGATCCTTTGCTTATGAGCCGGGATCTTCTATTTATAGTGAAGGCCTTTGATCCTTGGCGGGTTTTCGCTCTTTTGGCGGGATGGCTCCGGCGCATGCCCGACATACGGAAAGCTGTTCTGTCGAACACTCTTTTGCATTTAATGCAGCTGTCGAGCGTGCTTCTGCATTAAATGCTGGTTCGGCTGTCTTCTGTGCCCTGCAGGTCCGTACTGATACCTCTGAGCCGCGGCGCCGTACAGACGTCACCTGTGTCGGCCCTGACAGGTCCGTACCGATGTTACTGTCGCGCGTGTCTCCTTTAGTTGGGCTTTTGACTTCGGCTGGGCCTTGACTTCGGCGGGCCTTTGGGCCGAACTCCGGATAAGGCCCAATGAATTTTCCTGGTGACTTCTGGAATGGGCCAGGCCTGAGTGGGCTTAGGCCCACCCTTAACAGTCGGAAAAACCGTCGCGCAAGGAGCCGTCGATCTCATAGTGAAATGGCAGAGTTTCGCTCATAGCACCGACCGTAACTTGTTCGTTAGGCTGACGTTGACTTTAGTCAACGGAACAAAACCCGGCGAAAAAACGGTTTTAGCTTCCTTTATCGGTATGTACTTAGGCCGGTCGGATAAGTTGTTGACCGTGATGAACCGGGATTTCCCGGAACTAAAGCTAAAGAAAACCGATTGTACCGAGATGAGATGGATCAAATCGGTCGTCTTCTGGGCCGGTTATCCAACCGGTACACCAATCTCCGTGCTTTTAAACCCTACCGTAACAAACAAGGCGTTCCACAAACGAAAATCGGACTACGTGAAGCGTCCGATTTCGAAAACCGGTCTCGGTTTAATACTAAAAAAACTAGTAGAAGTCGAAAACGTTAGAATGTATATGAATCCGTACGGTGGGAGAATGGGAGAGATACCGAGTTCGAGGACACCGTTCCCACATAGATCAGGCAATTTATACAAGATCGAGTATCTAGTGACCTGGTCTGAATCTGGTGATGACGTGGAGAAGAAGAATCTGGCACGTGCGAGAGACATGTACCGGTTCATGAGCCCGTACGTGTCTAGTAACCCGAGGGAAGCGTTTTTAAATTACCGTGACCTTGACATTGGGTCGAGTGTTAATTCAACGTATGAGGAAGGTAAAATATATGGGGTTAAATATTTTAAGGATAATTTCGAGAGATTAGTGGATATTAAATCTATTATCGATGCGGAAAATTTCTGGAGGAACGAACAAAGTATACCGGTTCGAAGATAAATTAGTAAGACATGAGTATTTGTGATTTGTGACATGTAATAAGATTTTTAGCAAATAAAGAAAATAATAATAAATATGTAGTGATATGATGTGGTTTTTGATATATTGCTAATGGTGTGGAATGAATGATAAGATGCTGCTAAAAAATAATAATGAGCCTATTGATTTTCGGTTTCAATGTGAGTCTATTAATTTAGTTCTTAGCTTATTTTAAAATACTAGTAATTAGACTATTCATTATCGGCTTGTATTGAAGTGTAAATTAGTTATGAGCATAAACACGCTGATAAATTAACAAAAAAAGAACATTTAAAAGTAATTAATAATACACACACATTAAACTAGAATCCAAGACGGTAAAAAGACAATACGTAAAACAAATGTAATGAAAACCATAATATACAAGGAGCGACATATCATATGATGTGTAATCTTCGGTTCGTTCGGGTTCAGTTCATGTATGTACCACCGTGCACAGCTAAGAAGAGAGCAATGCATAGAAAAACAACATTTGCAATGGAAACCTCCAGCTTCGAATCTCCATTAACAAATGGCAGACCATTTCCATTGAGACTGTTCTGGTTTAGTCGATTTGCAAACGGCTGATTGACGCCAGAATTAGAAGAAGTTTGTTGGTTAATTCCATTCGATGATGGTTGATTAAAACCGGTTATTGGTTGGTTTAATCCGGTTAAAGGTTGGTTTAAAGAAGAAGAGGAAGATGGTTGACCGAGAAATGGTTGGTTTAGTCCAGTTGATGAGGGTTGACCAAGAAATGGTTGGTTTAGTCCAGTTGATGAGGGTTGATTAAATCCGGTTAATGGTTGGTTTAAACCGGTTATTGGTTGGTTTACGGAAGAAGAACTAGATGGCTGACCGAGAATTGGTTGATTCTGGTTCGGATAACCTTGTGGTTTTGTTTGTGAATTGATGACTTCACCTGTTGGTTCTAATGGTGTGGCCAATTTGGTTTGTTGAGTAGCCTCTGAAGATGATGAAACCACAAGGCAGAGGAGAGTGACTGTGAGTATCCATTTTCGAGTTTTCGCGTAAATCATGTCCATCTTGTTAGTGTTTTTTTCTAGTGCATTTTTGGATTTGCTAAACACAAGATCTTATAGACAGACACAACTGGAGTTGTTAGATATATACTTTAAGGTTTTGTTTAAGGAGTTGATAAAGACAGAGAGAGAAAACAGTTGAACCTGAAACACAAAATCCAACTAAACCAACCAATAGTGTAATTTGTTTTGTTGCAACTATTACATTACGTTTATATGCATGCCTATGCTTTGTTATATACAAAAATAATAGAATATATATATACTAGATGAAATCCTGTGTAATACGCGGACAAATTACATAAAACATTTTATAATTATATATTAATATTGTTAGTATATTTGTATAGTTATAATACTTAGTTTTAAATGGAACTAATATTATATCCGCTATTTTATTAACAAATAAATATAAAAGACACAACAATATACGGTAATAGTATATAAGTGATTTTTATTTTTTTCATCTATTAAGAAATATAAATAACACATTTTTTGTTTTATTACATTGATTTTGTTATTTACATGAAAAAACATTTATTTTAAATTAATAATTAGATAGTGGATCCATGAAGATAACAAATAAGTTATCATAAAGATTTTCTTTATTTTTTCAAGTAATTTTACGTTTTTATTTTTTCTTATTTTTAATTTTTTTTATAGATTATTTCTTAAAATATCCTTCAATTTTTCTTTTTCTATGTTATTTTTCTTATTTCAGATTTTTTTTTCTATATTTCGGATTAATTTATTTTATTTCTAATTATTTGATACTTAATGTTAATTTTTATTTTTGATTATTTTCTTTATTTATGTTTTTTTCTCAATATTATTAAGTTTTCATTTTATAAGATGTTTACGTATTAATTTTAATACACATGTCACGATATAAAATAACCGTTACAAATATGATGTAGTGAAGACTTTTTTTTTGTTTTGCCTTTTTTTCCTAAACGTTACATTTTTTCTTCTTTTAAAATTATTCATATTTTAATCATTTAGTAGTATTTCGACTCCCATAAGAACATTATTTGCTTTAGGATTTTTAGCTTCCCACTTTCGAATTACACGAACTATCGTACGACGGTAAGGACATGACGATTTCGATCTAACTGATTTAGTATGAAGAAAGATTTTTGGCTTTTAGACACTATGAAATTCATCTTTTTCTCTGTTTGAATTAAAAAAAAAAAAAAAAATTTAATAATAGTAAATAGAACAAAGAGGAGAGCACAATGAAATTTTTAGTGATTTTAGATATATATATATAGATGTAGTGAATACTTTTCGTTTGGTTATTTTTTCCTTTTTTTGGTTTTTCCTTTTTTTTGGTTTTTCCTTTTTTTCTTATTTTTGTTTTGTCTTTTTTCCTAAACGTTACCTTTTTTCTTTTTTTAAATTATTAACATTTTTATAAACATTATTAACATCATTAACATTTTTTCATAAACATTATTAACATTATATTTATATTAAAAATTGAACTTAACACGTGTTTTGCACAACTTATTCCTTCCCAATTATTAACATTATTATATCTATTCTACATTATTAACATTATATCTTAACACGTGTTTCTATTTATATTTTTCTCAATTATTAACCCAATTATTAACATTATTATATTTATTCTACATTATTAACATTATTAATTAACACATGTTTCTATTTATATTTCTTCCCAATTACTAACATTATTAACATTATATCTATTTTATATATTTTATATTGACACGTGTCACGATCTGGTAAGTTATATTGTGACACGTGTCACAATCTGGTGAGTTATAATTTTACGCGCTCTCTTTTATATAATAAGATATGTATAAATACGAAAATTCGGGGATCAAAAACCTGTTCTTACAACAAGTGTGTTAAGCTTGTCGAAAACCGAAATCCAAACCATCAAGGACATCCAAATCACTAGATGAGTTCTCACCTGAAAGATGAACTTTCGGGGAGTTTCCTGTACTTGTGCTTAATGCCCAGATCTTGATTCCTTTCTTGTTCTTCTTCAAGCACGAAAACTCTTGACTCTTGCTTAGATTAGGACCAAATCTTATGCTTTCGACGTTGTCTAACAACATCCTATCTTCTAGGGTGAGCTGCTTTTTGTAGGTGAAGTCAGGTGAGTGGGCTAGTTGCGTCTTGGATACGCTTATGTTGTTTGGTTGGGACCCATGGTTTGTTTCCGGAAACTTCGTGTTGTGTACTTGTTTATTTGATGACTTCATTAGTCGATGAAGCCATACAACGAGTTCAAGCACATATGAATCAACTTTCAATTTATCTGCGTGATGAAGCGTCTGAAGTCGTGTTGGATTCTCGTTCTTTTCGTCTTTTCCCTTCCCAAACTCTATCCTGTTTTCCAAAATTTCAACCCTGAGTTACTCAGATTCAAGATTCCAGTTGTTAGAGAGAGAATAAGAGAGAGAGAGAGAGAGTCTTACCTTGAGTTTGCCCACTCGCCTACCCATCCGAAGCCTTGATGAGCCCTGTGGAAATCGAACTAAGATATGACAAAAACACAAAAGGAGGAACATGTTGAACCAAGAATGAACCCTCACTTGGTGGTGTTTGTGGCGAATGGGACAAGCCATTGAAGCGACTTTTCCATTTCAGATTTGATCTCAGATACTGAAAGCTGCAAATAAACACAAGTCAGGCAACAAAAGAAGAAAACATAACCAAAAATTGCATGATGACGTAATAGAGAAACATAGATCTTTTTGGAAATACGTCTTCTTCAGGATCAAGAATTTTTAGCCGAGGACGAAGTGCTTTTTTGACAGTAACAGGTAATGCATTGTACAGCGTGTCTCTGGCATTAGAAGGAAGTGATAAAGGTCGGGACGCCTAGAAATTTTGAGGATCAGTTTCAACCAGAGAATATAAATCCCTTCTTAATAACAGAAAGACTTAACAAGAGAATCTGAAAACTTACAATACTATCAATTTGTTGGATAAGATTAGCATAGTGTAACGAAAGACCAGCTTCACCTAAACGTTCTCTTCCTTGCTTCCCTTTATTGTCTTTGAGACCTATTGTTGGTTTAGGTCTTTTGATATACAATTTTCAAGGAGGAGGGTCATTAACGGAGAACCAAAAGTACAAAGAATCGTTACCGTTGTTGCCAAAAGCTTCTGGAATCGTTTGATGTATATAGCAAACAACATCTACAAGCTTCTCAATTATCTGCAACAGAAGAAACTTTTATAACAACTTTCATATATATATATACAACACACTACGACACATAGCGTTAATAATCACTTGCCTCTCCCAGATTATTGGACCAGAGAGACTTCTTCTTTAAGCTCTTCACAAGTTTCTTCTGTTGTTTTATTTCATTTTGTAAGATGACGGTACTCTCTCCTACATGTACGAAAATGAAAATTTGGGAATCCTAAAAAGAGAAGAGCCGGGCTGATCAAATCAAGAGCGAGACCAACCTCTCCGAGGGAGGTTTAAAGACACTACTTCTGCGAGCTTCCTCTTATAATCTTGTTCAAATCTATCCAAAGCTTGCATCTCGTGATACAATTCCTGATAAAGCCAATGCACATTAGTTTCAAATAACAGAGCAGTGACAGCTCATTGAAATAGGTCATGTAAGTGAAGGAAAAAAACATACAGAAGTGAATCGGGCAAGAGTCACGAGCTCTTGCATCGTTGCATCTGCCTCATCTTTGAGAATATTATACTGTGAGCTATCTGTGTCAAGCCTGAAATGTTATAGAGCGGTGTACAATGAAAATCCACTGGTATGTGAGTGACTAGAAAAACACTTGCTCGACAAAGAATTAAACTTACTTTTCAAAATATCGTTCGAGATTGCGCCATTGTAAATCTTTGCACATATTGCCAAACCTGATCACCTCTCCAGAGAAAATATCAAGTTCTTCCCTACAGAAAAACAAGATCAATAAAGAAAGAATATGAACCAAGAAACACAAATGAAGTTAGCAGTTCTACATGCACCATTGTGCAAACCTTTTGTCAGAAGCAGCGAGAATTTGCAACTCTGTCGTGTCCGTAGAAACCAAATTTTTAACACCCTTGCAACGCAACATTTCCATCTTCACGAGCTTGATATTCTCTTCAGACAGAGATTGCTGCAAAGCAGCACCTTTAGCTATTGTGTTCGCCATTTCGAAGGCCAATATAGAAACTTTGCCACCACGGGACGATGTAACACCAGAGATAAAACCACTTCCCGGGTTCATACCAGACATGCTGCTCCCAAGCGTGTCTAGAACTTCAACCGCCTTCTCTATCCCCATCGCCCCAGCCCGTCCCAGAAACGAGTTCCTCTGCATAATCTGTGAAGAAAGAAATCAAAAACCAAATTGTCATCGATAAATGATGAAATCATTCACATTTGAACAATATTCAGGGATGATTCATGTGTCTACTTAGAGAAATTGCACAATACGAAAACAAAAACAAAACCTTTATAGATTGTGTTCTTGATGGAGGATGCACCGGTCCGAGTTCACCGGAAAAGTTCATGAGAATCTCATCCGGCTTTGAACTTTTCGTCCTCGAGCTTCCGTAATTGTCTGAATAACAAGAATCAGAAGTTTTTCCTCTTCTCATGGACTCAAGTTTACCAGAAAACCCTCTTGACTTATCAACATCAAGTGTGGATCTTAGCTTCTTATCATCTTCTTTGTGACCACAAGAACAAACACCTCCCATTTATCCTCTGAAACAAGTAACCAAACTCTTAGGGAAACAAACTGTAATCAAAAGCAGAATCAACAGAAGACTAACCCAAGAGACCAAAAAAAATCAAAACTTGAGAGAGAGAAAAAATCAAGATATGCAAACTAATGGTAAGGACAAGAAGGAAGAAAGACTTGGTAAATAAGATAAATGAATTTTAAACTAAATAAAAGTCAGAGCTAAGACAGAGTTTAAAATACCATTCACAAGCTAAGAGGAGGCAGCACCACCGTGGAATCAATGGCTCCCTTTCATATTATGTTGACTTAATTATTTTCTGGAGAAGTCAAAGAGAAGACTATTCTCCCTTTCTTTCTTTTGCCCCTTTAAAATAAAACTGTTGATTATCGAAAGAGACGAAGAAATCTCGCCGTCCATGTAAATCGAAAGCGAAGAGCTTTAGTTTGAATTTTGCGGAATAATAATCCAAAACCCAATCCCCATTGATTTTCAAACATAATCAAACCCTAATTTCAACGCCATTGAAGAAGAAGAAGAAGAGAGAGAAGATATGCTTACAGGCGGAGATGCGGCGGTGGAAAACAGGAGGCAGATTCCGCCGCCGTAAACGTAACTTGCACATCACTTTAGGTTTGATTTGAGCTTGAAGAAGATGAAGTCCATCCATGGAAGATGAGCTTGAAGCTCGAAACCGTAGCAGCTGAGAAATTGTGAAAGAGTGTGAAAAAGAGATGAAATGTGAAGGCCCAAATTAATGAATATTGGGCCATTTTTAAGCCCAATAATATTTGTGTTGGGTTTGTGTCATTGGCTTTAGAATTTTCGATCATTTGATCCGCGCCAAACCGTGTTTTAATTTTAATATATATATATTTTATATAAAATAAATTGAAAACTGTTGACAATCCATTTTTGTAATTTATTATTATGTTTTTGAAAAATATAATTTTAAAAAGTTTTTTGAACAATGATAGATATTTTCCGTTGAAAATCAACAACATAATCTTATGAACCAAATATCATAAATTTTAAATTATATAAAAAGAATATAAATTATTTACAATTTATAGCAATGATTTTATTTAGAATAAGTTGGAAATTGTTTTATTTGATAAAATTCAATACTAACATAATATAAATTATGAGTTTTTGCATCTTTATCTATGGGTTCTATTTATAGACTTTTTATTATATCATATTTTGTAGATTTTTTATTCATAATTTATGAGCTTTAAAAATCATACGTTATTCTATTTATAGACTTTTTATTATATCACGTTTTGTAGATTTTTTTATTTATGAGCTTTAAAAATCATACGTTATAGGTTTTTTAAAATTTTTATTCAAATTTCAAAATTTTCTTCTCAATAAATATATATAAGATCTTTATAATCCTATCTTTATAATCCTATCATATCCTATATATATATATTAATCGAAGAGACACTTTTGAAATTTGAAAAAAATAAGAAAACCCCATAAAATATGATATTTAAAGGCCATAGATTATAAATAGAAACCCCACAAAATATGATCTAATAAAAGTTTACAAATATAAACATATACATAATGATACAAAAACAAAAGCTCATATTTTATGTTATGTTAGTCTTTGATTTTACCAAATGATAATAATTTCCAACTTAAATTAAACAAATTAAAGCATTGTTATAAACTAATAATTTACATTCGTTTTATATAATTTAAAGTTTATGGTATATGCTTCATAAAATTATGTTGGTGGTTTTCAACAGAAAAAATCATATGATGTTATAATTGTTCAAAAAACTAAAATAGTATTTTTCAATAACATCATAATAAATAATAACAAATGGATTGTCAACAATTTTAAATTTATTTTATATGGAATATATATTTAAACTTAAAACTTTGCGTTTGACACGGGTCAAATAATGTAGTATATATATTAATTGAGAATGCACTTATGAAATTTGAATGAATTTTAAAAAACCTATAAAATACGATTGTAAAAGCCCATAAATTATAAATAAAAGTCCATAAAATATGATATAATAAAATGTTCATATATAACTATATACAAAAAATTCATAATTTATATTATGTTAGTATTGGATTTACCAAATGAAAACAATTTATAACTTATTCTAAATAAAAATTCCCTACTATAAACTGTAAATAATTTGTATTCATTTTATATAATTTAAAGTTTATGGTATTTTGAATCATAAATTTATGTTGGTGGTTTTCAAAAAACCATCCTGGTAAATAATAAAAATGGTTTGCAAGAGTTTTAAATTTATTTTATATAAAATATATACTTGGAAATTAAAACTTTGCGCTTGGCACGACAGTCAAATAATCTTGTTTTAAGTGAAACCAGGACAATCGAAGCAAAATTTTGTATCATATTAAATGATGTTTAAAAAAACAAATTGAGTTCAAAATTCTTTGAACTATCAAGGCAAAATTCATTTTAGTTTTGTTGTAAATGTAATGGAAAGTCTATCGACAATGAATGTAAAATTTGAACTTTTTATCAGGGGAAGGTCAATGAAAAAAAAAGAAGTTGGGAAAACAGTGGTTTACATAAATGCTAACTAATAGCTCATGTCTCATTGGTCAACATTTGACTTTGAACCCTTACTAATTAGTAATTACTATAGTTATGACATCTAAACTAGATTAATACTCCACCGTGTATATATTGTCAAATTAAGATTAACTTATGATTATATTAAAGAAATTGATTAAAATCAAAATCAAAAACTTCAATTACAATTTTTTTTTGTCAACATTTGGGCCACAAATGGCTGACCCATTAGCCAAACTTCAATTACAATTAAACATCTTTAAATGGTGGTTGCTCCATGTCGTCGACAAAATAGTGTTTTTTTTGTCAAAAACAAAATAGTGTATTTATAATTGTTTATATACTCTATTTATAGATGAGCCATGTTTTAAACAAAAGTAAATTGTGTGCTCGAGAGTTTTAATTACACTTATTCATATATATAGTCTTGGTAAAGGTTTTGACTTTTAAGTGCATGAAAATATGTACCTATTGACTTATTGGTTTACAAATTTCAAGGTAATGAGAAGTGTGGTAAAAGGTTATTATTCAAAGTGTTGAGATTAAGAGGTATCCTAAACCAAGACTAATTAGGATGAAATAACAAAAAGAAAGATTGTAATGATTTTTCTTTGTCTTTTTTTTCACTATAGTGTAACTAAATTTGATAGACTCCGGTAAAGATTATTAAGTATATAAACGAACATAAAAAGGATTGAAAGTACATTTATTGCTTTTTCACATCATCATGATTAAAAGACAATTTATAATTTTAATGATTTTGATACGATTATACATTTTTATCATGATCATAGTTTTATATCTTATCCAAGAGAGATATTTTTAGCATAATGTAATAAAATATTAATACATGTGTCTGCCTACTTGTGTGTGTGCTTGTTGCTTGGTGGTGCAAGTGTTAAGTCTAGTATTTTGCAGCTTTACTAAACAAACAAGCGAACTTTGATTTCATCAAAATATTTATCTTATATATTCCAACTAAAACATTGAAAAACATTTGATGTAAAAGAAGAAAAATAAATGTCTATTTATATGAGCATGGTTATATATACGTCTATGTAATATTTAGAATAATCCATGTGAAAACCTAAACCATATATACACTTACACTAGTAAAATAAAATAAAATACCAACGAAAATTTTCGTGGGTTTTTAGCCTATTTTTTCGTGGGTAACCCACGAAAACCCACGAAAAATTTTCGTGAGTATAGCGTCGTGGGTAGAAATTTTCGTGGCTTTTCGTGGGTAAGCTACCCACGAAATACCCACGAAAAGCCACGGAAATTTTCGTGGCAAATCTACCTACGAAAATTTTCGTGGGTTTTTCGTGGGTAGGGTGAATTTTTTTAAAAAATAATAATAATCCAATTTTGATTTACAAAATTATAAATTTAAAAATTAAAATTAAAACCGAATTAGAAAGACAATAATATTTTATAATTAAAACCACAAAGCAAATAGTTTAACAAAATTCAAAGTTATATAAACAAAAAACAATTGTTGCAAAATACAAAAAACTACAGGTTATAATCAAAATTCTCAAGCGAGTTCAGGTGGGTTGTGTTGAACTCCTCGAGCTGGATCGGGCCTTGCGGCACTAGAGTCGGGTCTAGCGTGGGGGAGACCCAACTGCGGCCTGCTAGAACGAGATTGTGTACTCCATACGAAGACATAACTACAAATAGAACCTAACAATCAAATTTTAAAACAAACAAACATAAATTTAAGTAAAAAAACATGACATCACAAATTTTAGAACACTAATCAAGGAAACATATTTCGAAATTAGTGTTTTAAAATTCACATATATTAAGTGAATTAAACAAAGATATCTTAAGTAAAAATCACATATTTTAAGTGAAATTTACATATTTTGTCACATATGATTAATGTTTTAAATTTTATACCAAATTCATTACAAAGACAATAGAAAGTTTAAGTAAAATAAACAATTATAGAAAGACAAAATCCCTAAGATTTGTAATGGAGAAAATTGTTACAATTGTATAATTTTTAGTTTAAATTGTTTATGACCTTATAATTATGAATGAACTTATAATTGTTTATGTCCTTAACAATATAATCAACAACAAAATCAAACAACAATTATGATAATCAACAACAAAATCAAACAACAACAAGATCTAGATCAAACAACAAATCAAACAACAACAACAACAATCAAACAACAAGAACAATATAATCAACAACAAAATCAAACAACAACAAGATCTAGAGCAAACAACAAAATCAAACAACAATTGTGATAATTCAACAACAATCAAAATTTAAACAACCAATATACATATATAAGTTAACCTGAAGAAATAACACGTTTTTCGCCTAAAATCGCCGGAATTTCGCCTCAAATCGCCGGAAATCGTCAAAAAAGCAAAGGAAAATATTATGTTCGACGGAAATTAGGTCTGTGAAGAAGACGAAGTACCCACGAAAAAGCCATGAAAATTTTCGTGGGTACTTAAAAAAAAGCCACGAAAAAGCCACGAAAATTTTCGTGGGTACTCGAAAGCCACGAAAATTTTCGTGGGTTTCACGCTACCCACGAAAATTTGCGTGGGTAGTCGTGGGTAGCACGATACCACGAAAATTTTCGTGGCTATTTCGTGGGTACCACGATACCCACGAAAATTTTCGTGGGTAATTCGTGGGTAGCACGAAATAGCCACGAAAAAGCCACGAAATTTTTCGTGAATAGTCTGTTACTGTTCATCGTGGCTTTTCGTGGCATTTCGTGGCTTTTGCCCCATACCCACGAAAATTTTCGTGGCTTTTTCGTGGGTACGGGCATTTTTTTTACTAGTGTTATTCTATTGGTCGACATAGAATATTAAATTTGAATATAACTCTCCTCTGCAATATTCACTTAATCGACAGATTAAATTGGAATTGACATGATCCAACCACCACATCAAATGAAAAAAGTGCTAACATATATATTTATATATATAGTTTTGGTATCTTGTGGCAAGCATTATCTTACGAGAATGTGACTAATAGTGGATCATGACATGTTTTAGTATATATCTCGATCGACTCAAGTAAATATTAAATAATATAATACAATATAAATAAACAAAATATGCAATCTGAAGTACATCACAAATATAATCTTATAAAACCCATACCGAGAATTTTTAAGATTTTTTTGTGTGTTATTTGTTGTAATTGTTATATCAAAAAAGATTTAAAGATTTTGCATGCGTATCATGTGCCGGTTGGTGAAAGTAGGAAATTATATAAATATTATTTGCTTTTTTGTGTTTGATGAAAGGTTGTTTAGGAAAAATTGCAAAAAAAAACCAAAGGTTTCAACTTTTCGACAGAAAAAACCTGATAAATACTCGGTTGTAAAAAAAAACCTCAACTTTTTTTTTCACATTTTAAAACCTAAAGTTTTGTTTTTTTTAGCAAAACGAACCCTATCCGAAAAATCGGTTAAATTTTAGCAGAGATAAACGATATATTTCACATAAAATTAAAACGGGTTTGATTTATCATCGTATATCAAAGAGAATATGAAGAAAAAACGAGAAAAACAAAAAAAAACACAAACAAAGATGATATTATTTGTCCTAAAATCCATAACTTCATCTTTGATAAAGTGTTCAAAATCACAAAACTTTTTTTTCGTTTATCTCGTTTTTTTCTTATATCCATTTTGTATACGATGGTGAAACAATCACATTTTCATTTAAGTGAAACGAATCATTTTTTCTCCGCTAAAATTTAACTGATTTTTGGCTAGGGTTTGTTTTGCTAAAAAAACAAACCTTAGATTTTAAAATGTGAAATAAAAAAGTTGAGGTTTTTTTTTACAACCGAATATTTGTCAGGTTTTTTCTGTCGAAAAGTTGAAACCTTGGGTTTTTTTTTTCAATTTTTCCAAGTTGTTTAGTGTCTGATTATATAGAGAACGCTCCACGCCACGGACCATACAAATAAGTTTGTTTACTGATTAAGAATCACTTATTCGTTGAAACTAATTTCAAAATTTGAAGTTATAAAACTGTTTAACTCATTAAATATTTGTTCATGTGCATCATCATATAGTTTGCATCTTCACGAACATATCTATTTCATCTCCTTTTCTGTTAGTGTCGAGATCATTATATTTTTCGTGTGGACCAGAAAAGATGATATATATATATATATTTTATTTTTCCATTAAATCTATTACTTAATAAATTATCACTAGTTAGTATTTGCCAAAAAAAATTATCACTAGTTATTTATAGTTTTTGTTCCCCGAATAGCCAATGAAAGATATTTTTCTATTAAAATAGGTATTATATCAAATATATATATATATATATATATATTCTAATAAAACATATTTTTTCTATCAAAAACATATATTTCTATTAAAAACAGAATATATATATATATATATATCTGTTAAAACAGGGTTCGATCTCAGGACCGAACTGGAGTTTAGGAGATAGATGAAGGTCGGAAAACTCGTTAAGTGATAACTAGAGCGAACATGTTGAACCGAAGTGTAATAAGAGTAACGATAAAATGCCGAACTTAAGAATATGCCGAACTGAATATGATTGAGAACTCGGAGTTCGTTTATTGATTGATTAATTGTTTGATAAGATGTTTGATACAAAGATGACGAAGTGAGGAGGTATGTTTATAGCTGTTTCTCTCTGTAGATTCTCTCTCTAAAATTTGGATCCCCTACTTCTGAATGGGAGTCTCTATTTATAGTGGAGATTCTTGATCGTTGGCGGGCTTTTGCTCCTTGGCGGGATACCTTCGGCGCATGTCCGACATACGAAAAGTTGTTTTGTCGAGCATCCCTTTGCATTAAATGCTATGCCGGCTTGTTTCCCGTTCGGCATGCTTCCACGGGCTGCAGGTTCGTACTGACACCATTGTCGGCTCTGCGAGCCACGGCGCCGTACCGACGTCACCTGTGTCAGTCCTGGCAGATCCGTACTGATGTCATCGTGTCAGACATGATGCCTTTTGTTGCTGGGCTTCGACTTTGCTGGGCCTTGTCTCCGATGGGCTTTAGGGCCGAACTACAAGTTGAGCCCATGAGACTTTCTTCCTGGTAACTTCTCAAATGGGTCAGAGGTCTGGTTGGGCTTTAGCCCACCCTTAACAATATCCCTAATACATTATTCGAGAAGTAAGTTTAGTTAAAGATACTACGTGCCAACACCAGAATGATTTTCAGCAAAAAAATGTGACATGCAGGAGATCATTAACAACCAATAGAAAATGTGACATGAAAAAAATATTTACTAAAATAAACATAACGAAAAAGGCTTTTAGGCCCAATAATTATATATCAATAAAAAATTTGAAACGTCATTTATGGAGGAACAAATAAAATAGTAATTATTTTCGAATATAAATTTTAATATCAAGTACAAATAATATAGAAAAATATAATAAAATTATATTGGTTAAAAAAGTCAAAACGCAATAAATTTTTCAATTAAAAATTAAAAACAATAAATATATGGAATAAAAACTCTATAAAACCATATTTATTATGAAATGGATGGAATATAAATCTAAATATTAAATAGAAATGAATGTTAAGCGTCACCGCAACCCTATAAATATATATCACATATTAGGAGTGAACTGGATCCAGATATCCGGTTTTTTAACATATTCGGATCTGCATCTGCCCATATTCATAAAAAATGACACGAATTCATATCTCTTACCTATTGATATTTTAAGGTTATCCGGATCCATTTTTTTAATACTTTATAAATATATTTTTACAAAAACTGAATGAATTTGAGATAAAAAATTGAAATTTTTTTATAATCAAAATAAAAGTAGATCAAATTATAAATACGTTTATATTAACTTTAAATATAATTATCCACATTTACTTAAAATTTTATTATTTTAAAATTTTATTACATGCCCGAGAAGTTATATATATATATATATATATATATATATATATTTTCTGTTAAACCCGTTGTTTAGACATAATACGATGAAATGTTTCTCTCACCCACCAAAGTTGGAAGTGCATAAATTGGAATATATTGAGTGTGTATTAAAAGAAAACTGATGGTTTTTAATTTGTTTTAAAGCTTTTGAATGCTTTCTATAATTGCGCATTAACCGGCGCAATTTCTCAATGCTAAAACAAAGATAAACTCAATTAAAAGTTGTGATTAAAATACACTCCCAAATTTTTTTTATTATATACACTCCCAAATTTGAGAAGATAAAATGTCTATTAATACGAGCATTGCTCCTACAAGTCTTACTATTTGGCCCTTTTTTTACCGGAGACTTATCAAAAAAATTAAGAACTTGTCAACATATCATATCAGACAAATTAAAATCAAGTTTATTGACTTTTATTATTTTTGATACCATTTACTCCATTTTGTCTTCAATTAAAGAAGAAGAATTGTCGGTAGAGTTGGTGGTTCATCCGAGTATTTTTAACTAATATTTTTTATAATTAATAATATGTTTTAAAAAATTTGAAAACTAAAAAAGAAAAGAAATTGGTAGTTTCAACACATAAAATTAATCGAATAGAAAGAGAAATTATTAGTCGGTTGTTGATAAAAACCACAAAAAAAGAAATTAAAACACAACAAATAACCAAAAAATAGACATCAATAGTACTTTATTCGTAGTTTGAAAGCGTCAATACTAACCATCAAACATTCACAATATAAACTCGACTCTTTACTAATTATTGATGGACCTGTTGATCATTAGTAAAAATTAATATTAAGATTCAATGAGAACTTATACACTAAAAAATCAAACTAAAAATTTTAATATTTTTAATAGATTATCGATGTCAAAATTAGAACACAAAAAAACTCGTAGATTCATAAAGGAAAACACAAAAAATATTATACTTACAATATATATTAAGACATGTTGATCAACTGAAACAATCCTAAATTTTAGATCGATTCACGTCTTTTTTTCACAAATCCAACCTGCAATAAAACATAACACCATTAATATTTCAATAAAACTTTCATGCCATAATTAAATGTAATATCAAAGAAAAAAAATATTGGGTTATAATTAAATGTAATATCAAAGAAAAAAATATAGGGTTAGTTATGATGCGAAAGTGAAGATCAAGCAATGTATTTATATAAAATTAAGAGGCGGTGTAAAATTAGAGTTTTCTTTTGTTTGACGATATCTACTGAATAAAAAGGAAAATTTATATATTATAATTAGAAAATTTACATTTCTTTTATTTCCAAATTATTTTCTTCAATTAAAATCTATACTATATAAAACTAATATTTAAAACTAACTTTTCTTATTTGTCTACTATGTAATATTTTAGGAAGTTTCTATTTATCTTATTTCCATATTATTAATTTTCTTCAACTAACTTTTTAAATTTGTCTACTACGTAATATTTTAGAAAGCTTACATTTCTCTATTACAAAATATTTTAGAAAATTTACATTTTTCTTAAGCTCACATTATATGTAATATTTTTGAAAATTATATTTCTCTTATTTTACATTTATTTACTATGTAATATTTTAGAAAAATTATATTTTTCTTAAGCTTACATTACACATAATATTTTTGGAAATTAGTTTTTTCTTATTTTACATTTCTCTACTACGTAATATTTTAGAAAATTTACATTTCTTTTATTTCCAAATTATTTTCTTCATTGAAAATGTTAATTAGTGAGGTGGCTAATCGTGATTGGTTGTTTAAAATTCTAATTAGTGAGGTGGCTGATCAAATAACTTCAACTTTTATTAGTAATAGAAAATTTACATTTCTTTTATTTCCAAATTATTTTCTTCAATTAAAATCTATACTATATAAAACTAATATTAGCAATAGAAAATTTACATTTCTTTTATTTCCATATTATTTTCTTCAATTAAAATCTATACTATATAAAACTAATATTTAAAACTAACTTTTCTTATTTGTCTACTACGTAATATTTTAGGAAGTTTCTATTTATCTTATTTCCATATTATTTTCTTCAACTAACTTTTTAAATTTGTCTACTACGTAATATTTTAGAAAGCTTACATTTCTCTATTACAAAATATTTTATAAAATTTGCATTTTTCTTAAGCTCACATTATACGTAATATTTTTGAAAATTATATTTCTCTTATTTTACATTTATTTACTACGTTATATTTTATAAAATTTATATTTTTCTTAAGCTTACATTATACGTAATATTTTTGTAAATTATATTTTTCTTATTTTACATTTCTCTACTACGTAATATTTTAGAAAATTTACATTTCTTTTTTTCCAAATTATTTTCTTCATTTAAAATGTTAATTAGTGAGGTGGCTAATCGTGATTTAAAATCTTATGTGGACACCCTTAGCATCAAATAGCTTCAACTTTTTTTAGTAATAGGTAATATTTTAGAAAATTTATATTTTTCTTAAGCTTACATTATACATAATATTTTTGTAAATTACATTTTTCTTATTTTACATTTCTCTACTACGTAACATTTTAGAAAATTTACATTTCTTTTATTTCCAAAATATTTTCTTCATATAAAATGTTAATTAATGAGGTGGTTAATCGTGATTGGTTGTTTAAAATCCTATGTGAACACCCTTAGCATCAAATAGCTTCAACTTTTATTAGTAATAGATTATTAACCTAACATTCGGTTCCTTGTCTAAATAAAAAATAAATTATGAGTTTCTAACATGTATATAAATTAAATACGTTAGTAAAAAGCTAAAAGTTAAATACAAAAAGCATATTAATTAAGAAAATATGACATTCTAGACTACATACGGTTTTTCACTTTCAAGTTGATTTTCTTAGGTCAAGTGGGTTCACTAATGGGTAAGAATACCACTTGGAACATGTTTTTATTTTTTGAACACACATAAGTGGTATTATGTCAAAAGATTACAAAACTTGGATTTGGAAGTAAGTATGGCCTCCACATATGTCATTTCATAATTTAGACAATGTATTTTATGTCATTTATCTTATTATTTGTTTAGGTGACCCTTAATGGAACTCCCACATTGGAAGCCAACAAATGTAGTAACTAAGAGCATGTTTATCAAAGGTGCTTATGTAGAGCGCTTGTGTATTTTTTTGTGTATTTTTTGTGTATTTGATTATTAAATTAAATTAAAACATGTATTATTAATAAGAACTCTACAAAAAGGGGAGCTTAAAATGCTTAATTAAGCACTTTTCATTATAGGTGCTTATTAATAATACATGTTTTGATTTAATTTAATACTCAAATACACAAAAAATACACAAAAAAATACACAAGCACTCTACATAAGCACCTTTGATAAACATGGTCTAAACAGCATATACATCCATGGGTTCTAATAGAGTTTATATTATTATAAACTAATTAATTATTATCAAAATGATCAGAGAGAAAATAGAAACAATTCCTAAAATCCTATATATAGGATCGATTCATCTACAATTTTACCAAATGTCCATTTTTTATTAGCCACTTATCATTTTTTAGTATGACAAAATAAAATAATTAAACTAAATAAAAATATCAATTTTTATTATATAAAACCTAAAATATAAAACTCCACCGATGGAGTCGCCCTAATCTCTACTTAAATTACACATATATTTTGGACCACAAAAAATAAAATATATATTTGATCGTTAGATCTCACATTTATATTTATTCGATTAAAAAACAATTTAACTTTTCTTATGTTATATTGTAAATACATGAAAAAGGTTATTTCTGTTGATCATTGGGTATTATTTTAAAATTTATATAATTACTTTCTTATAAATATACAATTAAAATTATTCGAATCACTAGTCCTTCTCTAGAAGCTACAAAGTATAAAAAAATCTACAGGATGTAAACATAAAATAATATGTGGAATCTCCTTAAAGTGAAGCTGAAAATTTGACCTTTACTAGTAAAAATAAGCTCATTTTTTGTCAAAGAAAATTATGCTCATTTATATAGGTTGAATTTGTTGACTACTAAAGTGCTTAAGCATTCACAAGAATATAGTCACTTTAGGATTTGATGGTTTCAACTTTCAATAATGGATTATATCATTAGTGTGACAATAACCCCTTTTGATATAACTGAAAACAAAAAAAAACTATCAACCATTTTTAATATGTATACCTCTAGAAATCACATTTTTATGCATATCTATGAAAATACAAATATTTAATTCCTTTTAATTATAAAACCCTAATTTTAATATAATGAGAAGCATCAACGTGTAGTTAAATACTTAAAAGTTAAATTAGTCCACAAGAACTATATATATCTTTCGGTACAAAATGTTTATTTTTTGTATTAAACATTTGCAATTTAAATAGAATACCCTTGTCCCTTTACAGAAAAGATAAAAAAAACAATAGTAATTAATTATGTACCGTTTATATATATCTTTGGCTGAAAATATCATAGAAATAAAGATGTGATACAATATTGTTCAATATAATATATCATCAAAGAAATAATGTTAACTAGACCATCATTAGATGGATTCTTAGGTGGATTTTAAGGTAGGTCCCACCATTTAAACCAAAATCCATTTCTTTCACTTCTTATCTAAGAGTTGATTCTTGGTTTCTTCGCGGGCCCCACTGACACGTGGCGACCCGCGATTGGTTCCTTCTTTTTTTTTTTTTTTTTAAAAAAAATTCGAAAAAATAATAAAAACAAAAATTTTAAAGCCCCAAAATGTCTTTTACTATAATGATGCTCTTAGATTATGAAAACCTAAGAGCATGTTTATCAAAGGTGCTTATGTAGAGTTCTTGTGTATTTTTTTGTGTATTTGAGTATTAAATTAAATTAAAACATGTATTATTAATAGGAACTCTACAAAAAGGGGAGCTTAAAATGCTTAATTAAGCACTTTTCATTATAGGTGCTTATTAATAATACATGTTTTGATTTAATTTAATACTCAAATACACAAAAAATACACAAAAAATACACAAGCACTCTACATAAGCACATTTGATAAACATGGTCTAAGACAGCTCCCTAGCTTAGATATATGTATGAATCAAATCTGTGATAAAGTTGATATCTAATTTGAGGGTCAAAAGAAATATATAATGTCTATCATATTATTTTGATTCAGAACAAATTAAAGAAAATAAAATTTAACTTTTGAGCCACATAATTAACATTTTCACCTTCTTTTTTTTTTTTATCAGAACACATTTTCACCTCAAAACTGAACTTTAGAGCCACAATTACTGGAGATAATGGTGTCATTATCTTTGAAATTATGAAGAGATATGTCCCTATATATAAAGTAGAAATCCACAAATTATGACCTACTTTCAAACACGAAATATTTTTTTCCATAAACTCGGGGTCATAATCAGTGAATAACAAAAACTAATTATACATTATTTCATATGATTTTCTTCTGTCGTTATGGAAACAAGAATTTTATCAAAAAGTTACTGCTCATGTCATAATGTTTCATATTCGGTTAGCAAAAATATGCTCTCTTGATTATGAAATATAGAACACTAATGTGATATAAAGATCTTTTAGTTTACAATTCTATAAATAAAAGATGAAATAATGGATATATCAATTGTATATTTTTCTAATTGTTACTACTTATACTAGTTGCATAAATATGATTACGAATCTAGCATTAAATAAAATATAAGAATAAACGATTAGACATTTGAAAAAAATCATAATGGAATTGTTAAAATGATGAATTCCAGCTCCAAAAGGCTATAAATTAAACAATAAAGTAAATAGTAGCCCTCCTAATTATTCCAAAATTATTTTAAAAAACTAATTTATAAACTATATAATAGTCAAAAGAAACATGACGTAACTATTACATCAACTATACGTATAAAACCATAACCTTCTCTCTATATAAACCCTACACATAACATACGAAACTCCTCAACAAACTAACTTACAATAATCTCATAACCAAACACAAAAGAAATGGCGTTTACGGTAATAACAAACGCAAACGCGTTTCTTGTAACGCTACTTTTACTCTCTTTTTCTTCAATCCCATTCTCTTCTTCAACAATCCAACAAGACTTCGTGATGTGTCTCGTAGACAACTCCGACGCTTCGTTCCCTATGGACTCGTCGTTCTTCACTCACGACCTAAACGCGACTTCTTTTAAACGCGCGTTAGAGACGTCTGCTCAGAATCTCCGTTTCTTGATGGCGTCGAGTCCTAAGCCTGAGTTCATTTTCGAGCCGCTTTACGAAACGCACGTTCAAGCAGCCGTTGTTTGCGCCAAGAAGCTAAAGCTACACTTGCGGTTAAGAAGCGGTGGTCATGACTATGAAGGTCTCTCTTATGTTTCAGAGATGGAAACAGCGTTTGTGATCGTTGATTTGTCTAAGCTTAGGAACATTAACGTTGACTTGGACAGTAACAGCGCGTGGGTTCACGCGGGTGCTTCCATTGGTGAGGTTTATTACAGGTAATAACTAATCATTAGCTAAGTATCATATGTTTTTAATAGAGTACTAATCATGTTCTTAATTTTTTTTTATTTGTTTCTTCTTTTTTTCATCATTTATTTATTTCACAAGCAGGCTCACTTTAAAGTATTTGCTTTAACGTAAAAACTCTAAAGTATTTTAATAGTGTAATCAATATATTTTAGTTAAAATACTTGTTTATATATTTTGTTAAAATATTTGATCTATATATTTACAAGCTTCACTGTAGAAGGAAAGCAAGAAGCTATACATATATTTAAAAAAAACAAGTTTTTTACACAAAATATAAAAGGGAGAATCACAAAACTACACCATTTGAATTACATTTCACAAAACTACACAATTTCAAAATTACTTCACAAAACTACACCTAAGCACTCAAAATTAAATCTAAATAAACTCTACCCACACAATCCTACCCCCTTAATACTATACTTAAACACTAATTAACGAACCCAAATGAAAAGATTATAATTTTGGTAATTTTTTAAAGGGTAAATCAAGCTTTTAAAATTTTGAAAGGGTGTAAATTTGTGAAAATATTGAATTAGGTGTAGTTTTGTGAAGAGAGGGTTGAAAGGGTGTAGTTTTGTGAATTTCTCAATATTAAAACGCCTTTTAAAACTCAAGGTAATATGACTGAACAAAGTAACTGGATATTAATCATATTATTGTATAATTAAAATTTTAAAGAAAAATTCACAAAACTACACCCTTTTTATTCTTCTTTAACAAAGTTACACCCTTTTGATTCTTCCTTAATAAAACTACACCATTTGATTATTCTTTAACAAAACTACACCTAATTCAATATTTTTACATATTTACATCTTTTCAAAATTTTAAATGGTTGATTTACCATTTAGAAATTTACTAAAATTAAAATATTTTCATTTGAAATCGTTAATTAGTGTTTACAATATATTATTAAAATAGTAGGATTATGTGAGTATAGAATATTTGAATTTAATTTTGAGTGTTTAGATGTAGTTTTGAAAACTAATTTCGCACGGTTTTAAAACAGTGTAGTTTTGTTAAATACACATACACTTCAAAATGTGTAATTTCGTAATCGACCCAATTTTAAACCGAACCAACTTACCAAAAAACATAATAACGGTTATTAATCGGTTTACTTTTCCGGTTTAAAGGATTCAAGAGAAAAGCAGAGTCCACGGTTTCCCGGCCGGTTTATGCACCAGCCTTGGAATCGGCGGCCACATAATCGGCGGAGCCTACGGTTCGATGATGCGCAAATTCGGTCTCGGAGCCGATAACGTCCTCGACGCCAGAATCGTAAACGCACAAGGCAAAATCCTGAATCGCGCCGCCATGGGAGAAGACGTTTTCTGGGCGATTCGCGGCGGAGGCGGAGGAAGCTTCGGAGTTATCCTCGCATGGAAAATCAAACTCGTCCCCGTCCCTGAGATCGTGACGGTGTTCACCGTCACGAGGACGCTTGAGCAAGACGGTACCAAGGTTTTGCACACGTGGCAGCAAGTCGCCGATAAGCTCGACGAAGATCTCTTTATCCGCGCGGTTATTCAGCCGGCGAGCAAATCGCCGAAGAGCAAAGAGAGAACCATCTCGATGTCGTACCAAGGCCAATTCCTCGGCGACGCTACTCGCCTTTTGCAAGTAAAAACAAGGACCCAAATTCGATTTTTTCATAAATTTATGGGTCAATATTGTAATTTGTAAAAGTTTGTAAGTTTTGATTGTGACTATTTCAACCTTGTGTGTTTTTAAAATAGGTGATGCAGAGGAGTTTCCCACAGCTAGGACTAACAAAGAAAGATTGTTTAGAGACAAGCTGGATAAAATCGGTTATGTACATTGCCGGTTTCCCGAGCACGGCTCCATCGGAAGCCTTACTCGCCGGGAAATCGCTGTTCAAAAATTACTTCAAAGCCAAGTCAGACTACGTGGAAGAGGCGATACCGATAGAAGGTTTAGAAGGTCTATGGAAGAAGCTTCTAGAAGAAGATTCACCTTTGACTATATGGAACCCTTACGGAGGAATGATGGCGAAAATCCCCGAGACCGAGACTCCTTTCCCGCATAGGAGCGGCACGATGTTTAAAATCCAATGGTTGACTTTGTGGCAAGACGGGAAAGCGAGCGAGGCGAAGCATATGGAGTGGATGAGGGAGATGTATAGTTACATGGGGAAGTATGTGTCGAAAAGCCCGAGAGCGGCTTATGTGAACTATAGAGATCTTGATTTGGGGAAGAATGGTAAAGGAAGTGATGCAAGAGAATGGGGAAGTAAGTATTTCAAGGGGAATTTTGAGAGGTTGGTGAAGATTAAAGCTATGTTTGATCCTGAAAATTTCTTTAGGCATGAACAAAGTATTCCTACACAACTTTGAGTGGAAAATTTTGTGTCCTAAAAACAATAATAAGAGTGTGTGTGGTTTGGGTTTTGTCTTAAGAAAGACTTTTGTTACTTGTGTTTTTTTTTGTATCTTTTTGTTTTTAAAACATGGTCAACAATGGGACCAAAAAGAAACATGGTCAATAACATAAATTAAAACCTCTATGTTGAAATTATGATATTATTCTAATTTATAAAGATATAAATTTATAAAGATAGTTTGAAACCTAAGAAAAACATTATTTGAGAAATTTATAAAGATAGTTTAAAACCTACGAAAAACATTATTTGAGAATTCATGAGTCCATAAAACTTGTATAAAGTTCACTTTTGCACTTATAAAAACTGATTTTGTGTAAAATAAAGTTTTGAAATATTATATAGAGTTGAAATTTATGAAAGTTCATCTGTCTGTGTGTTTTCGTAAAGTTTTTGTATATTTAACCTTCAAATAACAAACAACAATAATAATCATATCTTTTATGACAAAACTACAATTATTAGTTTATGATGTTATTTGAACCATATTTTTACATAGAACATGTAATTAATTTATGATTTTTCAAGTTGTTTTACATAGAAGACATGAAAAGTCTCCCATTTGTATTTTTTTTTTGTCAAACAGTCTCCCATTTGTATCTTAGAACTCAAAATCTTCAGAACATAGATAAAGAAATATTAAACAAAGAAGAGAGAAGATGATGAAAGAGAGATTAGATTACTATAAAGTTTGTATAAACACAAGTAAACATAAATTTTTTTATAAAGAACAAAATAAGCTCTGATACCATATGAGATAATTGAAACAATTAATATATTTCTCGTTAAAGTGTAAATGTAACTATACAATACTTTATATATTAGAGTATTAACCATAACAAACTCTAACTAACGCTTAACCATTTTAACTAATATTACTCTTGTTGGCAGAGCCGTGCTTATCATGTAATTAGATTTTTTTTTTTTGACAAACTTCATGTAATTAGATAATGGGTCCCATTGGTTCCAACTGTAGTTTTCGACTTTTTTGATGTAGCTCTAGATTTTGTTACTGTAAAATTTTTGATGTAGAGTTTTAACCGTAATTTTTTATAATAAAAACATGATTGAATAGATGTACACTTTTTATGTTTAATAACTAAAATAAATTATTAATATAATAAAAAGTTATTAGCTTATAAAACAAAATAAAAAATAATTAGTATTTTTATCGATAAGAATTCCATAATTTCATAGCAATTTTGTCACGAAATCCTTCCATATATTGCTTTGAACTCGTCACGTCTTCTTCTAACACTTCAACTTCATCATCTAACGAAAGTTGTTGCTCACCGTCTTACCTCCAATCAATGTCAAAATCAGAATCTAGTATGCTTGATTTTCCGTCTTTTGTTAAAAATTCTACCCAATTTTCTTTATCAAGTTGAGATAGAAACAATTCTACGAATATTTGTGAAATTTCATATGTCCACTTAATAAGAAGTTATGACATAAAACATATACGTATATCAATAATGGTTTTAAAACTATAAATATTAAAATATTTATGTTTTGATATTACAAATAAAATTTGTCAATATCTTATAAATTATGTATAATAGTTTTGACCCATTACAAATATTATACTTATATAATTATCATTTGTGATTTAAAATTTGATCTCTTATATTTTATGATCCGTTATAAAATTTAAAATATTTTAAAATCATGATCCTTATTCGAAGTGAATGATGAATTATTTGATTATCCAACATCTACATATAGAGTTAGATCTCTAGGTAAAAAGTAATCTTACGCTAACTATAAATTTTAAATATATTTTTGATAAATATATTATTAATCTTTAACAATCTTTATATATTTTGAAAATAAATGTGTAGTTCTGAACTTCTGATTTTGGTAGATTTGAATAGATTTGAATGAATTCGTTTGAGTTATTGTTATGTTGATTTTATTCCGTAAATATATGGTTTAACAAATTTTAATCATCTTTAATTTAATTGATCGATTTGTATTCGATTGGATTCAGTGGTGAACTTTGTGAACTCTTTAACTTGATGAGTAATCATAAAACCAAATCGAAACATAAGTATGAAGTATGTTTAAGAATTTTTTTCCTCTTTGGTAAAATGCTTTCCAATTAGATAAGATGTTTTTGATAGCATTATATTTTGGGAGAATTACAAAACTACGCCATTTGAATTACATTTCACAAACTACACCGTTTCAAAATTACTTCACAAAAATACACCTAAAAATTCAAAATTAAATCCAAATAAACTCTATACCCACACAATCATACCCCTTAATACTATACCCTAAACACTAATTAGCTAACCCAAATAAAAAAATTTAAGTTTGATAATTTTTTAAAGGGTAAATCAAGCTTTTAAAATTTTGAAAGAGTGTAAATATGTGAAAATATTAAATTAGATGTAGTTTGTGAAGGAGGGGTTGAGAGGGGGTAGATTTGTGAATTCCTCTTATATTTTAGAATTATGGAATCAAAAGCAAGACGTTAATGTTGACGAAAGAAAAACATATAATTACCTCAGAACTTTTTCTACTGTCTATTGGTATAAAATATTCAAACCTAAACCTAAACTTAAACGTTGCTTTATACCAATAACTGATTCTATTGTCTATTAACAGACCTAAACCTAAACGTTGACATGTGTATAACATTAAACCTATATCTTAGTTTTATTATAAAAAAAACATAATTATTAAAACAAAACTAAAAAAAATCCGACAAAATTAATAAACTTAAAACTAATATATTCGTAATAATTTTTACACGATAATCACACAATATTTTTTAACTATATCTCAAAATAATTTTAAATGGGTAAATTAATTTATTTTGACTAAATTCCTCTTTATATATTTGTTGGTGTATGAATCGGTACTTTTAGTACCTATAATTCACCGTAAGTCCATCATAGTACATTGCCAAAAGATCTATTTTAACATTAATTTATGGTTTAATTCATAAATTAATATGGTAAAGTTTGGAGTTACTTGCATACCAAGAGTCCAAAACTATGCACTAATGGTCTTAATCAATGTGAGAGTTAATCTTCAACTTAATGACAAGAATGAAGATGACTATAAAAGAGAAGAGAAGACTCCAAGAGAACCATCTTCACCACCACCTCCTAAATATAGTTCATTACTACACTTGTATCATAACAAACATTATTCATATAAACATATATTTTCTCTTAACTTTATTCTTTGTATTGAAATACATTTTCTACTTAAATCTATATTCAAATCTAAGGATTTCATCTTAACCATCTTTGTCTTTTTATGTCTTTTATCTTATCTTAATCTACTTTATGCTTGTTTTATGTATAAACTTATCCGAAAATTAAGATAAGATAAAAGACATAAAAAGACAAAGATGGTTAAGATGAAATCCTTAGATTTGAATATAGATTTAAGTAGAAAATGTATTTCAATACAAAGAATAAAGTTAAGAGAAAATATATGTTTATATGAATAATGTTTGTTATGATACAAGTGTAGTAATGAACTATATTTAGGAGGTGGTGGTGAAGATGGTTCTCTTGGAGTCTTCTCTTCTCTTTTATAGTCATCTTCATTCTTGTCATTAAGTTGAAGATTAACTCTCACATTGATTAAGACCATTAGTGCATAGTTTTGGACTCTTGGTATGCAAGTAACTCAAACTTTACCATATTAATTTATGAATTAAACCATAAATTAATGTTAAAATAGATCTTTTGGCAATGTACTATGATGGACTTACGGTGAATTATAGGTACTAAAAGTACCGATTCATACACCAACAATATCGTACTTGTATTATGATTCTTTTCTCTAATAGATATAGGAGATATTCAGGCTTTGGCTTCTATATTATACAAACACACCATACAATAAGATTTCATCCTAGTTATATTTATTTAAGAACACAATATAAACAACTGCTTCTTCTACAAAGCAAAACAGTTTTACTATGAATTTATAGGGGGCAAACACACATATTTTACAATTTTAGCAATAATTTGTTAAGAAAAATAATGAAAAATTTGTATTTTTCAATATTTTATAAGGTGCAGCTGCAGCCCCTGCTCCCTCTTTGGCTCCGCCACTGGGCCTCCTGAGCCACCACCACCATCTCAGACGGTGTTCTCTTCTTATTTACCAAAAGACATAGTTTTGTGTATCTTGGCTCGCATCTCTTCTTCTTATTACTCAAAACTCTCTTTTGTCTCCAAGAGCTTCCACTCTCTCATAATCTCCAAAGATCTATACGTATTTCGATCTCTACTTGGGACCGTAGAGAATTGTGTTTATGTATTCCTACAATCTCCCACTTATCCTCGTGATCCAAGATGGTTTAGTCTCTTGATAAACCACAATAACACCAAGTCTAAGGAAAACTTGTTGCTAAGTCTGCCTTCTTCCTATTCTCCTTGCTTACCAATATTCCATGAAACTATTGGTTCGGAAAATTATTGTGTCGGCGGCGTAGGAAGCACCTCCCCATCCAAGGATGTGTGGGTCTATGATAGTAATATGAGGATAGGTCATAGATGGCGCAAAGCGCCTATCATGGTCGTGGCACGTAAGGTTCCTCTTATGTGGGCCAACGATGGGAAATTGTATGTAATGGGAGGGTGTGATGATAACGAAACTACCTATTGGGCAGAGGTTTTCGACACAAAGACTCAAACTTGGGAGCCTTTACCGGATCCAGGACCTAAGATCCGATTTTCTTTACTTAAAAAGCTCATAGGCTTCCCCACAAAAGAAAAGCTTTACATGATGAGCAATGATAAGATCTTTTTTTACATTATAAAAGAAAGAAAGTGGGGGCGCGAGGAAAACATGTATGGTCGGAAGACTATGTTTAAGATTAAGAATGTACATTATTGTTTTTCTAAGGATAAAGTGTGCATGTGGTTTGACCAAAAGTGTACCAAGTGGAGACAGCCCCGGCCCAAACATTTGAGTAGCCCTTGGGCGAGATACAAAAAAAGTCCCCTAAACACCATAATTCCATCATGCATCCACGCATCTCCCATAAAGTTTATTGAACCAAAACCAAATCCAATAGTTACTTGACTAGGACCATCATCACAATTCAAACTTTCAAACATAGATGCATTTTGAACATTATATTGTTCATTCAATTGACTAGGATTATGACCTTCATCTTTATCTTCCTCATTCATGTTTTCATTTGAATTAGAAACATTAGCATCTACTTTTTTGACAAATCTATCTAAAGCACCTCTTTGAGATTGTATAAAAATTTCTTCTTTTCTTTTTCTTTTTCGTTTTTCACATCCAGATGTCATAATAATATTAGATGGTTAACCCCAAATCAATTTAAAAGAAGAGATATTACCTGGATATATTATAAGAGATTAAAACTTAAGAGGGATAAAGTTTGTCGCTTTGAGTAATTTTGTGATATCCAAATTAAATAACATAAACCAAAGAACAAAGCACCTGCAAGGCTGCAACAAAAATTAAAAAATCCATAAGAAATAAACAATTATAAGAGTAGAAAAATATTTAATATAAAGATTAAATTAGAAACCTACAAACCTTGTAAATGGCCAAAAAACAAAAAGCAAAAGAAGCTTAAACGGTGGGTAATGGACAAGCTTGAATCAGTGAACGAAATCAAACAAGGAATTTTGTGGGGAAGAAAAGAAATTAAGATTTGGGACTTGAATATGGAACTTGACTCAACACTCAAGAACTTGAGAGAGAACTAGAGAAAACGTTTTTCTCTTAACAAGAAGAAGAACCCTAAAAAAAATTTTTTGTCTAAAGCGTTTAAAAAAAAAAAAAATTGGGCCCCTTTTGGTTCTGGGCCCCTGGGCGGGCGCACCTCTGCCCCTCCTAGTTGGGCCGGGCCTGAGTGGAGAGTAGTTAAAGGTTTGAGTGAACTTGATGGGCATTTAAAAAGTGGACATGGTGTGGACATGGGAGGTTATGGTGGAAAACTAGTCATGTTTTGGTTCGGTCCTGCCCCGAAAATCATGTGTGCTGTGATCTTTCTTGAAGAGAAACTTGATGTTGATGAAATTTGGGGTCGGGTTGAATGGGTTGATTGTGTGCTTAGCAGAGTGTCTTGGACGCATAAACTCCTGACTTGTGTGGAGTCTGTTCAATGATATAAATATTATATATGCTTTTGTTTTTAAGGATTTTATGTTTTTTTAAAAAAATTTATGATGATTGGATTTCTTTTATAACAATTCTCCGCATGTGTTTGAAGTTGTAGTTTCATATGCATTTTTTCATAAACTAAAACTAATTATTTTCCAGTTTTGTTATACGTTTTGGTTATTAATTTTTTTTTATTGATTAGTGAAATATTTATGTGGATTATGTTGATACATTTTTTATTATTTTGTTAATGAAATTTCTTAGTATTAAAATATTATTTTGAAAACATAATTCAAATTTCTTAGCACGACTCTGAAGACAATATACAATCATTACAAATACTCATATTTTATAATTTTATTAGTACCAAATTTATATATAGAACCTTAAACAAAATAGGAGACACTCCTGAAATTAATTTTGTTTGTTTAAAAACAGAATTCATCGCATGTTTTTTTAAATAAAACTTGTTAGATAAACTATCATTCTTAATTATGTCGTATTTTTGGCCACACATTAATTTGTATCTCATATCTATACTATTAAAAGAACAGACAAAACGTTTACGTGTCGCGACGAGAGAGCTTTTAGGATATTTTTAATTTTTTGCGTTTTAGTCCTTATACTTTGAACTAATTTTCTCATACAATTTTAATATATTTTACTAATCTATCTATACTATTAAAAAAATCATATAAAATATATTTTAGGTCTATCTAACATCTACGTATTGTAAAAATCGACAATACACAATTTTAAATATATTTTAGGCCATTATTGGAATATATATTTTACATAGGCCACCCAATCATCCACATACATCATTTTTGCGTTTATGTCCTTATATTTTATTTGTTTTGCGATTGTACCTTATATTTTTGAATAACTTTTTGTCCTCGATTTTATTTTATTTTTTATAGATAAATTCAGATTTATTATTTAGTTTTTGTTTATAGAAATATTGTTGGGTTTTTGTTTTCTTATCGATCAAATATTGTAGTCAAAGATATTAATATTGGTTTGTTTTTAAGAAATTAGTTTTAACAATTTTATTTCGTTTTGTGTCTCTAAATCTAGGAAATATTTTTATCCCGTGTCTATCTTTTCGCGATATTTGTGTGTCTAACTTAATTACCTTAATATAAAATATCATATAGATTATATTTTATTTTATACGATGATAAAATATTTTATGAAATAAGGTATGTTATAACGTTTCAAGTTCTTCTAATTATTTTCAGAAAATTCCAACGACTATCACATTCTTTAATATTTTTGTATCTTTTCATTGTGATATTGGTATATATATGTGAATATGGTGATATATATAAAGTTTGGATAATTTGTTATATGTGAATATGATAATTTGAATATGATAATTTGAATATGATAGTTTGGATAATATATGTGAATATGATAATTTGTCGTAAACATAAATTTACATTTATAGTTAAATAATGAGATATATACTTATATCTAAAATAAACTGTATTCGTTATACAATATTTATTTACGTAACCGAAATCATTTTTTTCCTCAAACATCATGGAAATAATACATATGTTAATTTGATAACACCGAGATGAAAGCTAGTTAAATATGTATTACAATATAGTTTATAAATAAAAATTTGCTGTAGATTCAATACTTAGGTAGTTACTAGTTTGGATTGATTAGTCAGACACCTTTTTCATAATTATATTATACTTTACAATTCATTGAATCAAGTAGATTTCATTGTCCATTTAACTTCTGAAACCCCAAACAAAGTTTATGTTATTATATGGAAAATAATACGACGAATTCTTATTGAAGAGTTTATAAATTAAAAGTGACCAAAAACTTATGCGTTGTAGTACAATTTTATATGAACTAGTAACTTTTTATGTATTTTTATATGATGAATACTATTGATGTACAAGTTTACAACAACAAAATCATAAATCTTTTATATAGCATATATATATTTTTTACAACTTTTAGATAGCATATTGTGTTTATAGGGGTGTATTGAACTGATGATTTTGAGTGATTTGTGTTAAAATTAAAAATCAAGTGTTATTCAAACAAGAATTTATAAAAAATTTAAAATCTACTGTTATTGGAAGAGTGATTTAAAAATCCATCATAAAATCCACTGTTGTTGGAAAAAATTAAAACATTGGATTTCAAGTGATTTTATGAAATCACCTTAGTTAAAAATACAAAAAATCAAATTTCATGATTTTAGGTGGGATCGTAGAGAATTTTAAAAAGAAATCTCTATAATTTTCAAATTCATCCAAATCTCCAAAAAAACTCATTCCTAATCAAATTATTTCAAATATTTATTTCAATACACCCTTAGAGTTCTTAGTTACGGAACTATTTCAAGACACTCGTGGAAAATTATTAATGGGCAATTTCCAAAAATATTATGAAAATTAGTTTTTTTGACAAAAATACCATCAGAAGTTTGTTTTTCCTTAAATACCATCAAAAACTTTTTTTGGAAAAAATACCATAAACTTAAAATTAAGTTAAAACTTTCAAAATTAACATAAAATCCTCAAAACTAAACCCTACCCCCTTCAATACTATACCCTAAATAGTATATAGCGAACCCAAATGAAAAAAAATTAAGTTTTAAAGTGTTAAAATTAGATTTTTGTGTTTATAGTATTTTTGTCCAAAAAACATTTTAATGGTATTTGAAGGAAAAAAACTTGTAATGTTATTTTTGTCCAAAAAAACATTTTTTCATCATATTTTGAGGAATTTCTCTTAATTAAAACCCAAATTAAATAATAAAAAATCCCGGTTTGTTCGGTTATATGGTTTTATCTAACCGAACCGGTACGATTCGTCCTTCCTTTACAGTTATAAATAATTCAGTTATTAGATTATAAACGAACTTTAAAATCACAGTACCAAAAGATTAATTCTCTCTCTGTAACAACTTCGCCGCCGATGGCCACCACAAGCCATCTCCTTCTCCTCTTCCTTATCGCCACCGTCACATCCCTCTCACTCGCCGCTTCATCTCCGTCATCACTGACGCCGCAAGATCGCCAACACGCAGACAGAATCATCGAAGCCATGATCGGAGCCGGAGAGTTTCGTGACTGGGCCGCCGATTTTCTCTCCTCCGTCGACGATCAATTCGGTATCCCTCTCTCCGCCACAATCTTTATCCCCAGCGATTTCGACTCCGCCGCCGTCTCCTCCTCCTCCTCCACTTCCAACGGCGGAGGAGATAACTCCGATCGCCGCTCATTCGCTTACCACATCGTCACCCAGCGACTCTCTTTCGCCGATCTCCGCCGCTTAGAGCCTCTCACTCGCCTCCCGACTCTTCTCGCCGGAAATTCGATCGTCGTCACGAACAGCTCTGTTTCCGATTTCTACGTCGACGGCGTTCTCGTCACCGAACCGGATCTTTTCCTCTCTTCTTCGATCGCTATTCACGGCGTCGCTTCGCCGCTTGATTTCTCTCGCTACGGCGATACTGCTTTAGCGGATAGCCTTCGTCCACGTCCACGTCATCGTCTCCCTCCACGTCATCAACCACGTGATAGAGCACGTGGTTATAGTCCTGGACCTATAAGCGACCAATCTTCCGTCTCCGTCACATATTTCTCAACAGTCTCCTTCTTGCTTCTTCCATTGGCTATAGTGGCTCTGTTTTGAGTTTTGACGGCGACTTTTTAACGGCGTTGTTAACCGTCAAGATTCCACTAACGGCGTGAATGTATATTTCATTTTTCTCTTCTTTTTTTTTTCAAGATTCTGTTAAAGTCTTGTGTATAACTCTCTAAAGGTTTAGGTTTTTGTTCTTTCAAAGATTATATGAATCAAAGTATTCAAGATTTTCTTGAAATTTCTATAGTTTTATAATGTTATTTTTTCACAGTGAGCAATACAAGAAAGAACTGAAATGAACTTTTTAAAAGTTCCTAGTTTTACACTTTATAACGCTATAAAGGTTATTAGCTTATTTGTTCACTGAAAATATAGAAGATGAAAAAAAAAACGAACAAAAGATTATGAATAAAATGCTCCAAGAAAAAGGAAAAAAAGTTTCTTTCTATCTAAACTAGAGAAGGTAAAGTCACTGAAGTTGTTGCTTCTTACATCAAATCTACTCCAAAAAGCTTTCCTTTGGTTAAACTTACGGAATGGTTTGTTGATACGAAGCCGTCTTTTGATTCGGATGAAGCTTGGTTCTTGTGGTTCCAGTACTCAACGAGCCGGTGGTTCGGGTCAAGAGCTTCAATGGCCTGTTAGAGAAAGTGTAAGAAATGAGTGAAGTTCATGTGGATAGGTTAGAGAAAGAAGGCTTTAGAAGATTCAACTAACTTTTACCTCGACAATAGGGGGCGAGAGAAAACCAAACATTTGAAGGCCGTTAATACCATCAAACCGCGATAAAGCAGTAAGACCGAGACTTGTGGATGTATCTTTAACTCTCTGCAACACCATTTCCCAGCATTCTTGTGCCGAGACGTTGAAGAAGCTCTCGTCCGGAGATTCTTCCAGAGTAACCTGAAACAACAACAATAGAGAAAAAGAAGTCAGGTTTTGTTGCTTACGAAGGTTCGGGATTTTGTTTATCGAATAGCTTTATTACCCTGAACAATGGGCCCATGAGTCCTGCATCTAACACCTCGGAGATGTAACTGCTCATTCTTGTCGGATCAAGCACGTTGTGGAACTTGACACGGCTTCTGAATCCTGTAAAAAACCGATAAAACCTCAACAACCTATTGCGGGAAACCGATAAAACCAATAATATATTTCATGAAAGGGTTGTTTTCGAAGATTGTACCTTTAGGGAATATAGCATGTTTATTACACCAAAGCTTTCCGAAAATCAAGAACCCGAGGTTTATAGGTTCGACCGATGCTTCAAACTTCTCTGATGGCGTTAACTCGCCGCTCGTGCTGGCTTCTTCTTTAAAGTCTCTGTCATAATCCATCTCTAAGTCGATGTTAAGATCAAACGATTCTTCTTTCAACTTCTTCTCCTCGCTGATGATAACCGTAATAGTCTTTGTCTTATCTTCTTCGTCGGGTTCAATGCCTAAGACCTTGGAAGCCCATATCTTCAAATCATATGATTCTCCTTCCAATGCTCTGACCAACGAGCTTAACTCATCCATGGTGTAACGGACGAGAATGAACCGATCCTTCTCTTCACATGAACAAAGCTTGTCCGAATGATTAAGGCACGCGTATTGTCCAGGAGAGCATTTGCAGCCGGAAGCCGAGAGATGGAGATCGTAGAAACACGAGAAGCATTCTCTTTCAAGGTTTGAATCGAAGTCCTTCTCCATCTTCACCACACTCGAGGAATCCTTCCCAAGAGCCGCGATTCTTCCCTCTTCCATTTGTAACCGAGCCTATTAAAGTTTTTAAAAAGAAAAACAAATAAGCATTAGAGTTAGAAATCATATTCATTAGAGAAATTTCTCAAAATACCATAAAAAAGTTGAAAAGAGAAAAATATATCATAAGTTTTAGGCCAAAATACCATAACTCTTCTGGCCAAAAACACCATTAGAAAGTTCTTTTGTCATAAATATCACAAATACGAAAAACAACTTCTACACTTTTCATTTGGGTTCAATATTTTAACGTTTAAAGTTTAGGTTGGAAAGGGGTAGGGTTTCGTTTGTAAGGGTTTAGGGTTTAATTTTGAAGATATTAAATACGTTTTATGATATTTTGGCCTAATAAGTTTCTAGTCGTGTTTCAGAAAAACAACTTGTGATGGTAATTTTGGCTAAAAACACGTATTTTGGGGAATTTTCCTTGCACTATCATTACTCAAGTAGTGACAATTTTCATTACCTGGATAGCCTTAGTAAGTGTCCCATTCTTGCCACAGAAACTCTTCCACCTCAAATTTGTAGTATTTCCTTCCACCTCAGAAGCCGAGAGTTCCCAAAGGGACTTAACAGCTTCATAAGCTGCTCCGAGGAGAAGTTTATCATGAGAAAGAGAACTCTTCCTTGTCTCTTTACTGTATAGCTCCACGGCGTTCTGTCCGTGAGCCAACCAATCTACCGGAGCTACATTGACGGCTTCCGCACAGTTGAAACCGCAGTTGAATCCAGCATGATACGCCCTCGGGAACGTAAGCACGTACTCCCCTGGATTCTGAACCACACGATAAACTTGTACCCCTTCGTCTTTAAGGATCGAAGGAGAGAATTGAGTAACAAGGCCGTGGAGTAGATCACGCTGTTCGTCAAACAAATCAGGTAGGTGTTTCCTCATCGCCTTTTCTAGAGAGGTTGCGTTGCTTCCGGGGACACCGTACCATACTTTTGGCTCACCAAAGTGGTGATAATTAAGTGAATATAAATGGTGATCTTCCACATGCTATTCAAAGAAGTAAAGAAAAATCAACTATACATACATATGTTAACAGATATGATAATTTATCGAAGTTAGAGAGAGCACTTACCCAACAAAACGACGAAAAACACATTCCCACGTAGAGCCACGGGACTAGAACTCCGGAGATATCACAATCCTCGAAAGATAGTACAGAGCCGGGGAGACGCGGCAAGTTGTTCAAGTTCCAGCCAGAAACTATATACTGATCCATTTCGCTGCCCGTTAACGTTTGTGCCTTTTTGTAAAATCCGCTTCCAAGTACTCCGTTCTCCAAATCAGCTCCGTAGTATACCTCCACTTCATCTGTCGGTTGCTCGACTATCCGCCAATACTCGCCTTCTATTTCCTCCACGGACGGATTCCCTTTTATTATATCTCCAAGAGAGCCTTTCTTCTCAAAGTACGATTCTTTGAAACGCTTAGCGTACTTCTCAAACTCGTCTAGTGTGAAATCCGAACCGGAATTGAACCCGAATTTCTCCTCGGCCTCGGGGGAAGAAACCGTTTCAGAGGGAGAAGATCCGGATCGTCTCTTAGAAGAACCCATCCTCGAGTTTCTTCTTCTTTTCCGCTTCTTGCTCTTTGGTTTCTTTCTCATAGGCTCACGGTTCTGAAGCAAGTCCACGGTTTGGATCCGCGTGGGAAACTTTGTATGCTCCCATATACTACTCTCCTTAAGCCGGCAAGGAGGTTTCCACGTAGAAGGTGGTATGATCCTACAAATACCGTAAGGCTCTGCTAGCGGACGAATCTTCTCTATATAAGCAAGTGTATCTTCAAACTCCTAATATCCCAACAAAACACATCAAACAAGAAACCGTAAAATCTCAAATATACTAACAAAATATCGATGTTCAAGGAAACAACAAGCGAATATTACCTCTAATGTTGGTGAGAATATTGGAGCTTCGTCGACGATTGGTCTCTGCGATTCAGCCGGTACCCATCTTGCAATAACCTGGTCATGTTACATGTACAGAACATTATCGTAACACTAAGCTTTAACTTTGTTTTTGGACTGCAACAGATTTTACATTACACAACATAAACACTAACCTCTCGATGACGTGGACTAGTGGGTGGTTCCATGGTAGTATCTTTGTCCTTGTCCTTGTCTGAAGAATCATTCTTCATAGACATATCCTGTAAAACAAAACACACATGAATGTATCAGTTCATGAATATATGTGATTTTGTGTGTTTGATTATGACCAAAACAATTAACAAAACTAAATCTAGAATTTTAACATAAACAGATCTATGATTAGGTATATTAACAAATGGATTAAACAAACCAGATCCAAAAACCAAAAGTAATCTATACAAATCATAAAACAGAGCTAATCTACGAATCATATAAGCATAACTAATTGTTCTATAACGTGAATTAAATCGATTTAATTACCAATCAGAAAGTAATTAGACAATCGAAAACTAACCTCTTTGATCTCAGATTGTGTCGGAACAACACTGAGATTCTCCATTAGAATCACTCTTGAAGCTAAAGTTTATTCGATGAAGAGAGACAAACAAAACTGAGAAAACACACACAAAAGAGATAAGAAAATATAATCCAAAGGCTAATAACGATTTATCAAAATATAAAGAGATGTTCAAAAGATAATAACCCTAATTGAATTCAGAGGAAAAATCAACAATAACAATACAATATCAAATATCAATCACAAGAGTTTTTGTAATTTTTATATGAAACTTAACAGATTTTATTTATTTATTTACCTAATATTTATCAAGAAAGGAGAAAGCTTCAGAGTTTTTCCTTTTTTCCACAATTAATGCAAGAAATTGAATTCGCAGTTAAAAACAAAAAAAAATATATCAAATCTGGGAAAAATTAAAGAAAAGGGATTTTGATTGACCTAGTAACGAATTTTTTTAAGTAGCAGAGAAATAATCGGAAACTAAAATAATAATCTTTTTTTATTTAATTAGTTTCTTAAAAAAAAGGAAAGGTCGAAAAGAGATGAGTGTACCTCAAACGAACGGTTGCGATTTAGAGATGATTTTAATAACAAAACTTTTCTTCTCTACCAAAATTGATAAAAAATAAATAAAAAAGGACCGAAATATAGATTATACTTAAATTAGTAATTTGAAAAATAAAAATAAATAAAATGATTAAGAGATCATTCAGACAGAGAAAGACAAGAAAACTGAGGAAGTTGGAGAAAACTTGCGAAAGAAAAAAACGCACACACAGTTTTAAACGGATCATCGTACGATTACTTTGTATTTACTATATTACCCTCAAGTTTTCTATTTAATTACGATTCAATGCCATTGTTGTTTTATTCTTCCGTTATCGTCGTAGTCTTTGGGGTTTAGTTATTTCTTCTCTCCGCGTCGGAAAAGTAATAACTAAAAATTGTTTGACCGTTTCTTTATAAACAAAAACGGTGTCGTTTTTGCGTTGATATTATCTCACTTTCACCATGTTATTTTCAATTTGTTTGACTTTTAAACCCACTACTTTAAAATAGATGGATGAAAAAATTGTTCAAACTTGTATAAAAATGTGATAAAAAAATCATAAGAAAATACATCTTACAACACATGTGATTTTACCTAATTCAGGAAAACAAACAAACAAACAAATGTGTAAAAAAAATTGAGGAAAACAAAAAAAAATGTGTAAAAAACAGAGAAAATTATCTAATTGTGACACATTTTAAATCAAAAATCAGTCAGAAGGACGAATCTTCTTCTTGCTTTGTGCTTCATTCTTGTCTTCTTCTGCTTCTCTCTTAACTTTTTTCACCTAACCAAAATTAAAAACACACAATATTTCAATACAATCCAAAAAATCAACAAAAATAAGCAAAAAATAAATAAAATAAATCAATTAGAAGTTAAAAAAATAAATAAAGTTGTTTACACTCTGAGAAGCTAAATCAGCAGCAGATTCAACAGTTAAACTCTCTGGCTTTCCCTACAAATAAAATTATCATCATTAAACAACATCTTATTAGTAATAATTGTAATAAATTCATAAAAAAAAAAAAATACTCACATTTTTAGAAGAACTCTCTTCATTAGAAGAAGAACCATTAGCAAAAGAAGAAGTAGTAATAGAATCAGAATCTGAATCATTCTCATTAGCTTCTTGTTCAGGAGAAATAACAACAAGATTCCTTTGAGAATGTTGACACACAGAACATCTCACAAACAATTCATTGCTTTGGTGTATTATTGTAACTTCACATCCTCCACAAATAAGTGTCTTGAGTGTTGGCATTGGACGAGTAAAATCGCAACAAGGACACATCACTCTTGTCCCTGTGCTGTTTCTGTATGATATGTTTCCTCCACAGCTTTCACATTGAAACTTTGCTGCTATCAAATGTCCTAATAGTAAATAAACAAACCAAAAAAACATTATCAATAAGTATATTTGGTGTGACACTATTCACAAAACACCCAAAAAAAAAATATTGTTAAATCCTAACATTATGAATATAATTGATTAAATATTTTGAAACTTAAACTAAGCTTAATTTGAGCTCTGAATATATAAAATTACAAATTAAAACCAGACAAAAATAGTGTGATTTGATTTATTTTCCACTATTTTTAGTTTGTCTTTTGTAATATTATATTTAAATTATAATTATTCAGTTATAAAAATAATTAGTATTGATCAATCTTAAATTAAATAAAAAAGGATCTCAGTTTTAAACTTTTAATTAAAAGACAAGCAAGAATAATTTTTTTGGTGTTAATGCCAAAACACCAAATTTGGTGTAATTTTCAACACCAAATTGGTGTTGTTGTTGAAGATGTTCTTGAAACAAAATTTGATATTGTGTATATGATATTATCCATCTTTAACAAAAAAAATAAACTCCTATAACTAAATTTGATATTGTATATATGATAATATATTATTATTACCAAGATGAGGAATGAATGGGACGTGACAATGTGGACATTTTATTATTTTGCCTGCTAGTTCAAGCTCACCAAAAGCTATTGGTCCTCCTTGGATAAACATAGTTCCTGAAAACAAAAGATAAATATTATCAATAATCTTGAATTTTGAAGGGAAGATCAAAGGAATGTTATTTACCTTGAAGATGTGAAATGAGATTATGAGTTAATGATGCAAAGAGTCTTTGTTTTGGTCTATTTATTGACCATGAAGAGTCACCAACGTCTTGTTTTTTTTAATGCAACTCTTCATGTATAGAATTTAATTCTAAGTACATTAACTTGGGAGGAATTCTTATCTATTTTTGATAAATTTCCTATTTTTACAAATTTTTAATCAAAGAATGAATAAATTTCTAATATATGCATTAGATCTTAACGCGTTTCACGTTTCCGAATCGTTTCGGAATTGGTCAAGATATACGTATTTTGGAAGTATCGAAGGCGCCGATTCCCGTTTTGGAAGAGTCGATTCTTGTTTTGGAATCATAAATTTTCGATTTTGACTAGTAAAAAGTAAATATAATAAATAATTTACAGCGTAAAATATATATATTTTAGTTTTTATTTTGGATAAAATCTCAACATTGTTTCGACGAATGTCTACTCTACATGCGTCGCTATTAGACATTCATAGTTTAGTGGAGAATTTTCGGTATGTGGTAGTTGTCGTGGGAAAATAGACATGAGCAACATAACATGTAGCTAGAGTTTTCCTATAACATGATATGATATTTTGGCACAATATTCAATCACTTGAGCTATACTTCAATTTTTTATTGAGAACCTAAAAGTTAAATTTATTTACTTTTTTGCATGTGATAGGTGATAACTAATACAATCTTAACTACTAAATGATTAAAATTAACGTTACATTATGTAAAAACCTTGGGAATCGACTGTCTAAAAAATGTGGTTGCAAGAAAATAAAAGTGGTAGGCGAAATGCGCTTGAATGTACAAAGTACATACGTAATGCGATGAACCCGACCATAGCCCGCATTCTAGGGCATGCTCGGCTTTGTATACTAGACCGAGGAGATAACACCTAATAAGCCCATGCATCAATGGCTTAGTGGTGTAGTTGGCTTGGGATTAGGCGCCAATCCGCTGTGTCTCAACAAGGAACAAATCTCATTTTCGAGCAACTTATGAAAAGATGTGAGGGTTTAATTTTCCTTTGACAAGAAACAAGAACAACAACTACGCCTTTTTGCCTAATAGAGTTTCAATTTATTAGATGTTTCTTTCACATTCATACCAAAATCAAGATAACAAAATGTTCCAACGGTACATATGATCATATGAAACCCCTTTCGACGCAAAAACAAACAAACCCGAGGAATCGACGTCGATTTAAAGTCGTTTCTAGAGTCTCTTCACAACATAGATTCTGTTAAAAAGAGTCTGAAAAAACTTGACAAAAGCATGAATATCTATCCTAAGATTAAGAAACTCTAGCGAAGAAAGAAAGGACGAATGAGAAATCAGCGCGTGCAGCTATCTGGTGTAGAGGCCATTGCAATATCCATTACTATATCTTACATCAGCCAAGCCATTGTGAGTTTTCTTGGAGTTCCATTGACTAAAACATTCTTCGGACCGTTACTACTAATCATATGATGCTGATGATGATGAACAGATGTTGGATTCAATACTTTGTCTAGCTCGCCACACGATGCTGCAATGAGTCCTGAAATAAGATTAAAAGAATGTGCAAAAGAGTTGTTTAGAAGACTTTTTGTTATGTAAAGTTTCAATCTTTTTTTTTCGGCTTATGATGAAATGGATTCTTACCTAAGAAGAGAGGAGAAGCTTTCCCTGGTCTTGACTTGAACTCGGGATGAAACTGAGCACCAATGAAGAAAGGATGGTTCGGTAGTTCAATAATCTGCGGTTATATAAAGATTAGTCAGAACGTTAAAGCTTTGTTTCTTGAAGTAAGATGGATAGTTTAGAGATTGGACAAAAAACAGACCTCCATGCGTTTGCCAGACTCATCTTTTGCGGCGAAAGAGAGACCAGCCTTCTCTAGACGCTCCACCATATCAGGATTAACCTGCAAGAATTGTGTTTATGTATGTTAAAAGTTCATTTTTAACTAGTGGACACTTAAGAGCTTGTATACAACTTAATACAAGAAAACTCATACCTCATATCTATGGCGATGCCTCTCATCGACAAAACTTTTGTTCCCATATCTATAAGATCAGAGTAGACAGAACCATACTAAGTAATAAATAGCATTCATATGGTATATGTAGAGAGCAATGGTACTTACAGTTTCGCGGATTTGCTGTCTTTGACATGAAAGAAAGACTTTCTTGATCCTAACCGCATAGTGCCTCCCATATGAGTTTTCGAACCCTTAAAAACAAAACCAAGCAGGACGAGTCAGGACGACAGTAACAAGGCCTAACATTTTGAAGTTAAAAGAGAGAAGGGAGGAACCGAAAGAACCTCGGGCATAAAAATGATGCATGGATGTTTGGTTTCTGGTTTAAACTCTGTGCTGTTTGCGTCGTGCAAGCCAAGAACTGACCGTGCAAACTCTATAACAGCGATCTGCATCCCGAGGCAAATACCGAGGAAAGGGATTCTGTTTTCGCGAGCGTATTTTGCAGCAAGAATATTCCCCTCTACTCCTCTATCACCAAAGCCTCCTGGTACAAGAACTCCATCTACACCCTGAAGAAGAGATATTAACAAAGATTAGCAAAAGAGAAAAACACACAAAGGTTTTTCGATGTTTAAAGGTGTAAAATTGGTAAAACTATTTCAAACCTTTATCAACTTCCAAGCAGCTTTATACGCGTTTGGGTTCTGCTTAAACAAAACCATAAGAATAAGAAAACATGACTATATATTACAGTTTGTATAACTAATATAGTAATATGTGATGACGATTTTTACTGACCTTTTTCTCAGTTTCTTTCTCGAGATCACAAGCTGGAACCCAATCAACTATTAGCTTTTTATGACAAGCCACGGAAGCATGTAAGAGAGCCTAAACAAGTTATCAAAACGTGAGAACCGAGTGAAAGTATATTATTTTGTTATCAAGAAACCATCACATGAGAGGTGTGTCCTTAAGTTCTACCTTCAAGACAGAGAGATAAGCATCAGAGAGGCCTGTATATTTCCCGACAATAGCGATTCTCACCTGTAAAACGCTTTTGCGTTAGCAAAAAGACGTTATTGGTATGGTATATAAAGAGTTATAGAGAGCTGAGACCCACCGGGACATGTAAACTGTCGCATAGCTCAGCTCTGGCAGTCCATTCTCCTAGAGAAGGTTTTTTAACAACACTGTTTCAGACACAACAAAGCTATCTTATAACCCAATTGAGTCACTATAAACAACATATATATAACATAATATGTAATACATACCAATCAAGATTGAGAACTTTGGAGATTGCGAGATGAGCCCTCTGATCCTGTTCAAGGGAGAATGTTGTCTTAATGAAACGGTGTAATGACTTGCGATTAATATTAGTCGAGAAAAAAGGTACCTTAAGCAACAGAGGAATGTGCCAAATGTTGGGAACATCATAGAGAGTAAAGATAGACTCAAGCTGAAATAAGAACCATAAGGAACAAACAAGGATTTTGAGTAAATAACATAACAATAAGGAACATAAAGACATATATATATATTCTTTTAGGTATCTTACCGGGACATGACAAAACTGAGCTAGTTTCTCTTTCACGTTATCTTCAAGTGCCTTAATGAAGAAAAAAAAGAGGATAAAAAGACTTTTTAAATCAGAACAAGAACATAACACACCAAGAAAACTATAATTTCTAAGTAAAATCAAACACCTTTGTGCTTCGACAGGCTAAGATATCCGGCGTCAAGCCCAAACCTCGTAGCCCCCGGACACTATGTTGTGTCGGTTTAGTTTTCTGAAAGAGCATAACAAAGCAAATGTAGAAAAATAGAATCAAATGGTCTCACATCAAAGGTAATAACTTTTAAGTATACCTGTTCACCAACAACATTAAGCACAGGGACAAGGCTGACATGGACCAAACAAAAATTCCCTGGTCCTAAACCCAAAAAACAACCAACAAAACATGTAATTAGTTAGTTTCATCATACCAAATAGATTCAAATGATATGAGGTAAGTGTTTCTTTACCTACGCGGTAAGAGAACTGTCCAAGCGCCTCAATAAAAGGCGCGGATTCAATATCACCTGCGGAAACACAAAGAATATATATTTGTTTACAAAGAAAAAACAAAAGCCAAGCAACAATTTTGATGTATAATATATATATAACCTATAGTTCCTCCTAATTCGATAACACAAATATCAGCAGGACCATCTTCTCCATCGACAGGAATAACCGCGACTCTCTCTATCCATTCTTGGATTGCATCAGTGATATGTGGAACAACCTAAATTAGAATCATTACACAACCAAAACACTTCAAAACAAACACACAAGAACATTTAAAATATGACAAAAGAGAGTCTATTTAGTTATGAACCTGAACAGTCTTTCCCAAATAATCTCCTTTCCTTTCTTTAGCAATCACATGCTATTATATTGTTCACAAATACAAATAACATTAAGTAAGCTTTAACACATCAAATCAAACTCAAAATTAGTTGAGATATTAAAAAAAAAAAAAACCTGGTAGATTTTGCCAGTAGTGATGTTATGGTCTCTGGTTAATTTAATATCAAGAAACCTCTCATAGTTTCCAAGATCAAGATCCACCTTTTTTTTTAATTATAATCATAAAAGAACAAGATTCAAAACAAAAAAAAAAGCAATTAAAAAGTTGAAGTGTTTTACATGTTATTGTTAATAATATATATTTATACCTCACCACCATCTTCTAAGACAAAAACTTCACCATGTTCAAAAGGAGACATGGTTCCAGCATCAGTGTTTAAGTAAGGATCTGTATATTTTTGAGTGTTTTGTATAAGTAAGCAAATTAAACAGAGAGAGAGAGATAAGAGACAAGAGAAAGATATGTAATGAAGAAGGAAGAAGAAGAAGGTACCGATTTTGAGAGAAGTGAGACGAAGACCACAAGATTTAAGGAGAAGAGCTATGCTACTTGCTGTTACTCCTTTGCCTAAGCCACTCACAACACCTCCTGTTACTACCACATACTTCATCTTCTTCCTTCCTTCCTTCTTCTTCCTTCCTTCCTTCTTCTTCCTTTCTTACAAGAGAAAATCAGAGTCAGAGACCGAGAAAGCTTGAAGCTTTTTTAAGTGAAATGGTTCAAGAGAGAAGAAGAATGGATTTCTGGGGGGGGGGGGGGGGCAAAAATCAAACTTTAGGAAGCAGAGACCCAAAAAACACAGAGAAGTAAGAGTTTCTATGTGTTTCTATGAGTTTCTATGCCATTGACGACGAAATGAATTGTTTTTATAATGGAAGAGAGAAACAGAGTCTCTCTCTCTCTCTCTCGTTTTTCAAAACCCCAGTCAGTGTAATAAACCCTCTACCTAAAGTTTATTAATTTATTCACAAATAATTAATGTCACGACTAGACCAGTTTTGTAATAAAATATTAATTTAGGGAAAGATAAAATTACACCAAAAATTGAATTTGTGCTGGGATAAAATTATTATTTTAGAAAAATATTAATTAATCGAATATTAATTTTTTAAAAATTTATATTGTGCTATATATTTTATATTTACGTATACAACAATAACTCAAAAATATTACATGGTTAATTTGATTTATTTTACGGTCTATATTTATAAATGCATATAAACATTAAATATTGATTTCAAATAAATTCTAAACATTATATTTTACTTTCTTCAAAACTAAACTCTAAACATTAGTTAGTGAATTCAATGAAAAAAATAACTGAAAATATTTAAGGGATGGTATTAAAGATGTGTATATTTAAAAGAAATCTGAAACTAGTTTAATTTGTTAGAGTAATATTTTTAAATATGCAATTTTTTCAGTTTCTCCTTTTTATTTAGACTATAGTAATAATATATAATTACTAATTGATATCCTATAATTTAATTACAACTTAAAACTAAAATCAGTTTAACAACAATATATAATCAGCCTACAACCAATAAAACATACAACACTATTATTGTCACCATATCTTAACACACGTAAGAGAATTAACTTTTTTTTTGTTAATCTAAGAGAATTAACTTCGAATCAATTTTTTCTAAAAGTGATAGCAGAGATATATTTTCCACATTTACATCTATATTATTAATTTTTGAGTACTAATTTGAACATGTCCAAAAAATTATTCAACATTACACATTAATCCATTGAGTATAAAAGGAAATAATTTTGAACATTTAATTACGAAAACCAAATAAAGAAATAATACAATCCTCTCCAAAAATAAACTCAAAAATATTAAGAAAATTATGTAAAAGTCATTTGGAAAACAAAATAAGAAGTATGCAATTCACATAAATACACTATTACTTAGTTTTTTTATAAAAAAATATCATTAAAATTTTACTTAAATCAAAATACCATTAGAAAGAGTATTTTATAAAAACCATTACATTAATTTTTTTTAAAGGAGTTTGATTATATTATTAAGAATTTTATAACGAGTTGAAACATTTTTTTTGTTAAAAATATCAAACAATAAAAAACAAAATGGTTTGTAAACGGGTTCGGTTTCCGGTTCGATTTAAAAAAAAAACCAGAAGAAATTGCATTATATTAAAATTTAAATTTTATATTACATATTTAAAATATGTTTACAAGAATTATTTATATATATAATCAAAATAATTATAATTTTAAATAAATTTGGGTAAATCGCATAGTTCGATTTGTGTATTTCGATTAGGTTTCGGTTTGTATTTTGAATCCGGGTTTTTTCCAAATAAATAATAAATTATAATAATTTGGTCTAATTAACTTACAAATTATATTAAAATTTTGCTATACGAAATATATAATAAAAATATTAAATAGTAATTAAAAAAATCTCATTTCAACGATATTAATTGATCATATTTTGTTTAAACAATGAAGATAAAATAATATTCAAAAATTTTAAATTAAATATATAAAATCATATAGAAAACATAATTCCGTGGTGAAACACGGGTTAATTCCTAGTATAGATATAAATCTAAATAATATGAGTCAAAATTCTCTTATGGCCGCAAGTAAATGGAAATGTTATAAAATTAATTTGAAGGAGTATGCAAATATAATTATAAGTAATCTTTAATAGGTTTTTAACTTTCAAGAAATTCACCACACCTATAACTACAAACGTATTTATCTAACCCTCCCCCTTAATTATCCATTAGTTGACGTATTGTGAACTGCCTCGTTAAAAACCGTATTTAATAAAATCTTGTATATATCGGCTTTCAGGCTCTTTTTTTTGCGTGTTCTTGTTATTGCTGCCTCGTTAAAAAAATTTTCGTGGAAAAACTCAGTGAAATAAAAACCACAATAAGGGAAAAAAGAGTGCAACCACGCATTTCATCATTTTTCTCCCTGAAATCATCATCTTCCGGAATAGACGTCTTTTGTAAAGAGATCTTCGAGAGAATATGTTTTCTTCTTCCACAAATGTCTATCTTTTGGCGTGTTCTTGTTGCCTCGTTAAAAACCTTAACATGGAAAACCCATTGGGACAAAAACCATGATGAGGAAAAAAAGAGTGCAACCACGCACATAATCACGACTTCATCTGGAAGTCGTATCTTCAAAAATAAACACCATTTCAACTAGGTGTTTGAATGTGTTTTCTTCTATTGCTCCCCCTAGGAGCTTCATCTTCCGAAATAAGCACTTTTGCAAATATGTCTTTATAAAGAACAGTTTTCTTTCTTCACTTTCCCTGGAAATCCCGTCTTCAGGACAAACACTTACTCGAAACACCACGAGATTGTTGTTTTGCGATTTCACTTTATATGATCTTAAATATTCTTCATCTGCAAAATAACTTATACCAAAATTTGGGATTTCTAATAACCCAAGTTAATCATATCTTATCTCATCCCAATATGCGCATAAGGGATGAGTTATATCCTGCATATATTACTAGCAAATTCTATGTATAATTTGCAAAATCTATAAATGCTTAACAACATATAAGTATGGTCCTCTATGACCACATATATATACGACTTCTTTTAGAAGTTCTTAACATAACATCTTTTTCATTAGATGTTTAACTTAATGCCTGAAGACATCTGGTCTTTCCAAGGTATTGTTTATAACTCTTTAGAGTTTGATCGATCTTAGTTCTCGAGAACATTACTATGATATCATTAATTCTTCAGGAATTTAAACTTTGCATGCATTTTCCTCATGAGACGTAATTCAAGTCTCTCATATATATTTCTCAATACTGAGTATTTTTACAAAAACCATATTTCATATGCATTTTGTTTTATAAACCTTAATACTCTTTTCATATTTAGACTTCTGGTCCAAACTTCTCGTTACTTAAACGAGTATAATAAGACTTGAATGTCTTTTATTTATTGGCCAATTATGTCTCTCAACGCTAATCCACAAAGCGGAGAATTATGATCCTCATTTATAACATTGCGCGTTATGTCACTGTTATAGTCTACATTTATTTCGACTTTGGTTTCATATTTTCTATGATGTCATGATCCATCGAGATCTCTTAATCATTATCAATGATTTTGTTCAAGTACTTGATTTCATCTTTGATCCTTCAGGGACCTTTAATCCTTCAGGGATCTTTAATTCTCATGGGATTTCTGATCATGACTCATTACTCCTCTTCTCCTTTTTGAAGAGATTAATAAATATTTGCTCCTTTATCATTTCTCAATTTTCGGAACCAAAATAGTCTTTCATAGACTTTATGTGTCATCCTTCATAGACTTTATGTGTCATCCTTCATAGACACATATATTATGTATTGGAGCATTTTCATATAGAGTGAGATTTCTTTTCATCACCTTGAATTATCTTATGAACTTCAAGTCCATTTTCTTTCGTATGAAGATCTTATAATGATAATTCATTTCATAAAACTCACCCATCATTTGATTTGCAATAAATTTGAATAGTGATCCTTTGAACTTTTGAACTTCTGGTTCATAATTAATCCTTTTGTTCAAGGATTCCAACTATTACATAATTCTCCCTTAGAGAAATTTTATCATCAAAATAATGATTGCAAATCTTACAATAAGCACATCTCCAATGATGGCTTTTAGAGCGGATCTTCTTCTCCAGCTCATATACTTCATCCTCTTGGATGTCATTTTTATGTAGTGTGGAGGAGCATTCATAATATATATCACACATCCACAAATTTTCAGACGGAAATATCACCATTCTTTAAAACTCATTGACTGTGAATATCATCTTCTAGATGTTTCACTTTCATCTTCTGGATGCTTAACTTTATCTCATTCGACATCTAATAAGCTTTAAGCTTTTAATAAACTTTAGTTTTGGGATATCAATCCACCAAAACTATCAATTTAATGTCATTGTGGGATTCTTTAATTCTCCCCCTCGAGATAATAATTCTTCTAGATTATTCATCTCGAATTGAATCCATTTTTGGGAACAACAACATATCCTTATGGGATCATGTGTTTTATCTTTGATCCTTAACAATTTAATATAAGATTCATATTACTCTCTTTCTCAAAGATAACGACAATACATGCTCGTTTATCTTGGACCGATTCTCACTTTTAGATCGGTCATATTAGGAGTATAATACGGGGTATTTATGAAGAAATCAACTATTATATTCAATTAGCTCTTTTAACCCAAAAATAGTGATTTTCATTTGTTTTCACATGATGACTTTGATTCTTCTTTTCTTTAAAACATGCATAAGTTGAAAAACTTCTTGTTTTTCCAACAAATTTTAATGAACTTCAATCATTAATACTCCCGGACGGCTTAACCGGATATATTAAACTTTAATCAATAAGTAAACTTCATGTTTACTTTTATATACATATTTTGCCATTTTTATATATGCATGTCGTCATCGTGTTCCTTTTAGAGCGTTTAACTTTTCTTTCGCTCGTTTAGAGCGTTTTCGCTCTTTTAAAATACTTTTAACTCTTCGAGAGTTAAGCTCTTCATGACCGTTTTAGCTCTTTACGAGCGTTTCGCTCTTTACGAGCGTTTTCGCATTTTTACTTTAAAATATTTTACTCTTTTAAAACATTTAATTATTTTGCAATATGCAAAATTTTCATATATTTTGGATTTTAACTTACCGTATAATGAAATAGATATAACCTTTCATGTAATCAAAGAGACAAAACCTCAATATAATCAAAGAGACCTTATCTTCAATTTGATTAATGACATATATTTTCATATAATCAAAGAGACATAGTCTTCTATTTGATTTATGAACCGTAGTCTTCTATTTGATCAAAGAGACATATTCTATTATATATTTTTGGAGACAAAACTTTCCGCTCCAATATAAAAATTTAAGTTTATAAATATCGATAATTTTTATCGACTAAATTTTGTCAGAGTTTCTTTTAGATTTATTAATTTTATATTTTTGGCAAAAATTATTTTGATAGAGTTTCTCTTAAATTTTAAACTATATTAATTTAAATTTTGCCAGAGTTTCTTTCGTATAGTAAAATCATAATTTAAACATTTTAGGATATAAATTCTGTCATAGGTTTGAAACATTATGTTTATAAACTTATCGACATAATTTAAAATTACCTGAATAATATTTAATCGGAGTATATAAAAGCTCATACAACGATTACCTCGTATAGACAGAGACGCTCGTGCTGATAACGTGTTATAAAACTAAATATATATTATCTATATATTATATATATATATCGTGAGAGAGAAATGAGAGTAATGTCTTTTTTTATTTATTAACATCAAGTCATGATGATTACAAGGGTGTACCTCTTTATATAGTAAAAAAAGGCGTTTACTTGCTTCTAAAGCAAGAGATAAATATCTCAAATGGATAATTACAAACGTATTTATCTAACACAACTAACATTCATGCACACTTTATTGATCCTATCTTCTTCTAATTACTTAAAAAATGAATTTATTATTCCTATTACTCTGATAATTCTTAAGTATCCAAAACTGCTGAGCAGACTAAAATGACATAAAAACGATGTGAATGAAACCATTTCAATTATTTGACACAATCAAAGTAAAATCTTACTAATTAAATATCTACAAACATGCATGGAACATTAGTCTTTGAAATGGTGCCAGATTGTTCTTACAATAGTATTACTATTGACTTTCTTGCAATAGATGATATTAATAATAATGATAAAAATGTAATAAAAGCATGGGGTTATTACAATGTTAACATTTGCGTTTTGTTCCGGAGATAATAAAGGCGTACCTATGTAGAGAGAAGGGGGCCATCACCCCGTTAATTCTCAAAATTTTCAATTATTATTTAAGTTTGTTAGTGAAATAATTAAGTAATTTATGTTTTTGACACACCATTAATTAATTTGATTATGCAATTTTGACACCGGTTTTTTATCCGCCAATGGTCATAATTTCATATTGAGACAAGCGTGACAAACTCCATGCTTTTATTACATTTACAAATAAATTAAGCATTGAATCTCTTTCTGTATATAAAATTGTCTTTTTCAAATTATTGCGAATTGATTAAAATTTCTTAATATGGATCAGGTTAGTTAGTCTACGTAAGACAAACTTACTAAACCGGGGCCTCTAGCTCAGGCGGTGAAGGGTTCACAGCTGTGAGTTCCGCCTCACGGTTCGAACCCAGCCATCGCGGAATTAACATACGAGGCTGCAGCGTTCTGGAAATAGTGCGAACTACTTCGGTGAGATCGGGACACAGGATTACCAAAAAAAAAAAAAAAAAAAAAAAAAAAAAAAAAAAAGACAAACTTACTCATTAGACCAATTTTTTTACTAGTGTATGTAGAGTGTTTATGTATTTTTTGTGTATTTGAGTATTAAATTAAATCAAAACATGTATTATTAATAAGCACTCTACAAAAGAGGAGCTTAAAATGCTTCATTAACCACTTTTCATTATAGGGTGCTTATTAATAATACATGTTTTGATTTAATTTAATACTCAAATACACAAAAAAATACACAAACACTCTACATAAACACATTTGATGAACATGCTCTTATATCCATACAACACAAGTCATTAAGTCATGCGGATAATGTTGCTAAGCTTGGATTTGTTTATAAGACTGAGATTTGCAGAATCATCCATTCGAATATTTAAAATTTTATGCTCGAAAATTGATATCTCATTTTAAATTATCTATACAATCTTCTTTAACAATTTTTTTTATCTATACAATCGTTATAGTATGGGTTCCCTTATAGTATTTAGCTAATCATATTTCTTTTGGTTAAAGAGCTAATCATAATTCTAGACACTTTGTGGCACAGCGTATCAACGGTAACACAGCTCAATCTAGAGATTTAGATTTAAATATCTAGAGACCCGACTTCTTGTATCGAATAACTTAATCAAATTCGATGCAAGGCTCTTGTATTGATGATAAAATCGAATCAATGCAAGACTTTAGAAAAAACTCTAGTTTATTAAAGTCAATCTTACAACGCCTTATATAGATATTAAGAGGAGGTTTATATTAACCTACTCTATTAAAAAATAAGAAAACTAACAAAAATGAATCATAATAATAAAAAGGAAATATAACAAAAATAGTCGACATAGGAAAACAGTTCCTTGTCGATGAAGGTATCATGATGGTGCATCACCTTGCTAGTACGTACACTATAGTTTTAACTTATAAAAAATTTCTATTCCAATTTGAACTTCATAAGATTTTTCTCATTATTATTAAACCGACGACGACTTAATTACGAATAAAAAGTTAAATCCGCAATGAATTTTGAATTTCAAGAAAATGAATCACATGTGTATTAGAAAGTACTCATTGAGTTTTGTATTCTTAAAAAAGGAGAAGGTGACGTGGTAGTGACTAGGGGTGGGCAAATTATCCGTTATATCCGATCCGATTCGATATTTGCTTCGATCCGATTCGTAAAATCTGGATATCCGAGATAATTCAAAGCAAAGCAAATATTAAAATTTAATATCCGTGGGGAACAAAGCAAATAACAAATAATAATTATTAGAAGATCGGATATCCGATCCGCTCCGTACTTTCGTATATTACATAATATATTACAAATATGTATATTAGGTAACAAATATATAATATTTATTATATATTTTCATATTTTCAAGTCAAGGAAAATAAGTTAAACTAATACATACAAAATAATTTAAATTATAATGGGATGAGTTTTTATCTTAGTTATCCTTATTTTTAACGTTTTTTCTTCTATTTTAGTTTAAAATTAGTTGATTTTACTTATTTTTTATGTGTTTGATCATTTTAACAAAAGTTAGAGTATTTTTGTATAAAATTTATTAGTATTTTCGGCTTTATGTAGTATCGAAATGAATGATCCGAATATCCGCAAATATCCGCAAATATTCGTAAAATTTCCGGATATTCGAGCATCCGGATATCCGTATTTTTCCGGAGCAAAACAAATCACAAAATTAGATATCCGTAAATATCAAAACAAATCACAAATACTAGAATTTTTAGTAGTATCCGCTCCGCGCCCACCCCTAATAATGACTAGAAGAGCCATGTCTAGTGTGGCGCCTACATAGCGTCGCGTCGATTCTTCGTCAGCTCCACATGTCAACTATGTGGTGGTCAAACATAATCAATTGTGCATTTATTCTTATTTATTTATTACCTTTTTATGTTTCAATCAAATGCACTTTTAGGTTTAGGAATGATGCGAGTCATGTGGTGGTGATAGACAGCTGAAAAAAATTAGATATGTTATCCATTTAGTATAGATAATATGATTTGGAATTATCCATTCTTTTATTTATATTTAAACTTTGTAATTATCTATAACTAAACCGACGTTTGCCTTAATATATAAAGGCATCGTCTCTTTGTAAACATAATATAATAAAAAGTTGATTAAGAACTTCTCTCTACTTTGTCCCTCACATAAATAACGACATATACATACATAGATGATAATATTAGTTTTATAACACGTTATCAGCACTAACGTCTATAACTACGAGGTAATCGTTGGTTGAAATTATATATAGGTTAAATATTATCAGGGTAATTTTAAATTATGTTGTTATATTTATAAATATAATGAAAAATTATGTTTGAAACTCATGCCAGAGTGTATCCTAAAATATATTAAATTTTAATTTTTATCTAAAAGAAACTCTGGCAAAATTTAAATTAATATAATTTAAAAATTTAAGAGAAACTCTGTCAAAATTTAAAGTTAATAATTTTGCCAAAAAATATAAGGCTAACAAATCAAAAAGAAACTTGGGCAAAATTAAACTAAAATAATTTAAAATTTAAGAAAAACTCTGTCCAAATTTATATTTAAATATTTTGCCAAAAGTATAAGATTAATAAATCTAAAATTTTTTTGGCAAAATTTAAACTAGTATAGTAATAAAATCTAAAAGAAACTTTGCCAAAATTTTATAAAAATTTTTATATTGGAGCGGAAAGTTTTGTCTCCAAAAATCTAAAATATGATATGCCTCTTTAATCAAATAGAAGACTGTGGTTCATAAATCAAATTGAAGACTATGTCTCTTTGATCATATGAAAAGTCATTAATCAAATTGAAGATAAGGTCTCTTTGATTATATTGAGGTTTTGTCTCTTTGATTACATGAAAGGCTATATCTATTTCATTATACGGTAAATTAAAACCCAAAATATATGAAAATTTTGCATATTGCAAAATAATTAAATGTTTTAAAAGAATAAAATATTTTAAAGTAAAAATGCTAAAGAGCTAAAAGCCTCATGAAAAGTTTAAATGCTCATGAAGAGCTTAAAGGCTCACGAAGAGCTTAAACGCTCACGAAGAGCTTAAACGCTCACGAAGAGCTTAAACGCTCAAGAAGAGCTTAAACGTTCATGAAAGAATATACGCTCATGAAGAGCTTAACTCCCAAAGAGTTAAAAGTATTTTAAAAAGAGCGAAAAACGCTCTAAACGAGCGAAAGAAAAGTTAAACGCTCTAAAAGAAAACATGATGACGACATGCAATATGTATAAAAGTGGCAAAAGATGTATATGAAAGCAAACCTGAAGTTTACTTATTGTGTAAAGTCTAATATATCCGATTAAGCCATTCGGTAGTATTAATGATTGAAAATCATTAAAAATTTGTTGGAAAATAAGAAGTTTTTCAACTTATGCATGTTTTAAAGAAAAGAAGAATCAAAGTCATCATGTGAAAACATATAAAAATCACCATTTTGATTTCTTTATACAAACCCCCGTATTATACTCTTAATATGGCCGATCTAAAAGTGAGAATCGGTCCAAGATAAACGGGCATATATAGTCGTTATCTTGAGAAAGAGAGTAATATGAATCCTTTATTAAAAGGTTAAAAGGATCTAAGATGAAACACATGATCCAAGAAGGATATGTTGTTGATCCTAAAATGGGATTCATTTCGAGATGAATAATCTAGAAGAACTATCATCTCGAGGGGGAGAATTAAAGAATCCCACAATGACATTAAATTGATAGTTTTGGTGGATTGATATCCCAAAACTAAAGCTTATTAGATGTCGAATGAGATAAAGTTAAACATCCAGAAGATGAAAGTGAAACATCTAGAAGATGATATTCACAGTCAATGAGTTTTAAAGAATGGTGATATTTCCGTCTGGAAATTTGTGGGTGTGTGAAGACTATTATAGTAACCTCTGCAAAGATTAGCAAAACTCTACCATCAACAAAAATAAATCTACCAACATATAACAAATCTACCACCAAAGAAATAAATCTACTACCAAGACGGGAAATGAAAACTGGTACAATTAGTCTACCGCAACAATGGTTACGTCTATCTAATTTTACAAAATCTACCACTACATGAACAAGTCTACCACCACACACAAAGACAAATAACAATATTAAACCTACTAAGTCAGTAAATAAACCTACCAAAAAACATAAAAATCTACCATCATATAAAACAAATCTACCGATTTAGTCAACGAAAAATCCTAAAAAGTCAAATGTGAGCTTCCAAGGTTTAAAAATCTACCAAACGTATTTAACTCTACCGTGTCTGTTGAACAAATCTACCAATGTTGATAAAAGTCTACCACACACAAACAAATCTACTATGTCAGAAATATAAGTCTACCGGATTTAACGAAATAACTCTACCAACCATTTTTATAAGTCTACCATCGTTTTTTAAATCTACCGTTCCAAAATATAAATCTACCGTTCTAAATAAGTCTGCCGTAACATCAGCGCGCTGGTTTTTTCGTAATAAAAGCAAAAGCGCAGAAAAATAGTAATGACATTTTACGTAATTACGTTTTTTGTTATCAAAGGATAAAAGGGTAAAAAAGTCAGCAAAAATATTCTAGTAATAAAAAAAGTTTTAGACCATTCTAGTAATAACCATACTTTCCAAGTCTAGTATTGTCTTTCACCCTTATTTTGATGATAAGATTTCTCTAAGGGAGAATCATGGAATAGTTGGAATCCTTGAACAAAATAATTATGAACCAGAAGTTCAAAAAGTTCAAAGGATCGTTATTCATATTTATTGCAAATCGAATGATGGATGAGATTTCATGAAACGAATTATCATTATAAGATCCTCATACAAAAGAAAATGAACTTGAAGTTCATAAGATAATTCAAGGTGATGAAAAGGAAATCTCATTCCATATGAAAATGCTCCAATACAAAATATATGTGTTTATGAAGGATAACATATAAAGTCTATGTAAGACTACTTTGGTTCCGAAAATTGAGAAATGATAAAGGAGCAAATATTTATTAATCTTTTCAAAAGAAAAAGAGGAATAATAAGTCATGATCATAAAATCTCAGGAGGATAAGATCCCTGAAGGATCAAAGATGAAATCAAGTACTTGAACAAAATCATTGATAATGATTAAGAGATCTCGTTGGGTCATGACAATAAAGTAAATATGGAACCAAAGTTGAAATGAATGTCGTCTATAATAGTAATATAACGCGCGATGTTATAAATGAGGATCAGAATTCTCCGTTTTGTGGATTAATGTTGAGAGATATAATTGGCCAATAAATAAAAGACATTCAAGTCATATTATACTCGTTTAAGTAACGAGAATTTTGGACCAGAAGTCCAGATATGAAAAGAGTATTAAGGTATATAAAACAAAACGTATATGGTGTATGGTTTTGTAAAAATACTCAGTATTGAGAAATATATTTGAGAGACTTGAATTGCGTCTCATAAAGAAAATGCATGCAAAGTTTAAATTCCTGAAGAATTAATGATATCATAGTAATGTTCTCGAGAAATAAGATCGATCAAACTTTGAAGAGTTATAAACAAAGTAAAAGACCTTGGAAAGACCAGAAGTCTTCATGCATTAAGTTAAACATCAAATGAAAAATATGTTATGTTAAGAACTTCTAGAAGAAGTTGAATATATATATATATATATATGAACATAAAGAACCATACTTATATGTTGTTAAGCATTTATTTTTTATTTTATTTTTATTTTTTTGTCAACAATTGTTAAGCATTTATAGATTTTGCAAATTATACATAGAATTTGCTAGTAATATATATGCAGGATATAATTCATCCTTATGCGCATATATTGGGATGAGATATGATTAACTTGGGGTTATTAGAAATCCCAAATTTTGGTATAAGTTGTTTTGCAGATGAAGAATATTTAAGATCATATAAAGTGAAATCGCAAAACAACAATCTAGTGGTGTTTCCGGTACGTGCCTTTGATCGCCACTTATTAATGCCAAAATCAATGTTTCATAAGGCATGTAAAGAATGTGCAAAAATGCTTATTTCGGAAGATGAACCTCCCAGGGGGAGCAATAGAAGAAAACATATTCTCCTGAAGAAGAAATGATTTGCGTGGTTGCACTCTTTTTCCCTCATCATGGTTTTTGTCCCAACGGGTTTTCCGTGGTAAGGTTTTTTAACGAGGCAACAAGAACACGCCAAAAGGTAGACATTTGTGGAAGAAGAAAATGTGCTCCCAAATAGCTCTTTGCAAAAGATATTTGCTCCGGGAGATGATGATTTCAGGGGAAGAAATGATGAAATGCGTGGTTGCACTCTTTTTCCTTTATCGTGGTTTTTATCTCACTGGGTTTTTCCACGAAAAAGTTTTTAACGAGGCAACAACAACAACAAACAAGCAAAAGAAGAATTTGGAAGACGGTGTGTACAAAATTCATAAAAGGGGATTATACCCGACTGTTTCAAGGAAAATTGTGTTATTGTATTCTTTTCTTTGTCATGGTTTTTATTCCGTCGAGGTTTTCCATGGATAAAAATTTTAACGAGGCAATACATAATACGTCTACACAATAATAGATAATTAAGGGGGAGTGCTAGATAATACTATTGATAATTATCCATTTAGTGTAGATAATATGATTTGGAATTATCCATTTTTTTATTTATATTTAAACTTTGTAATTATCTATAACTAAACTGACGTTTGCCTTAGTATATAAAAGCATCGTCTCTTTGTAAACATAATATAATAAGAAGTTGATTAAGAACTTCTCTCTACTTTGTCCTTCGCATAAATAACGATATATACATACATAGATGATAATATTAGTTTTATAACAAGATATAATATTTTATGAACATATATTCTTTCGTATCTACTTTCATATCTATTTTCATAAATACATTTCAATGTTAAATCTAAATAACTTTTAACATTAATTATGTTTCTTCATAACATTTTATATACTAAATTCATGTTTCATAATGTCAAAAATGTTTTTCAGACATATGATCTTCTCAAAAGATAAAAAAAACTAATTTCACAATTTCAAAAATATTTTAAAAACATAAATTAATCATATGTTCTTTTCAAAAATGTTTATCTTTGTAAAAGTTTAATACTGATTAAAAATATATAGTTTCGATCAACGAATGAAAGCGTGGTTCGATTCGAGATAGATTCAAGTGCTCAAATCAGTTTTAGAGAAAAATATTTTTATTCTATTCAAACTTTCAATTTAAAGTTGCATAAGTTGTAAAAACGTTTTTGGTTTGAATTAATTTTACATTCTCTAATAACTTTGCTTTGTTTTATTGTTTACATTCATGGGCGATTTAAATAAGTTTCAAAATAGTGCTCAAAATAAGAATTTGGTTTAATCACAGCCGACGTAAACTTTTTTTTTTACAAAACCAACCCATTATATTAAGGGATATTTGTCAATTTAGATAGTTTTCTAGAAAAGGTTGCAAATTAGACACTTTTCTCTCTCTATTAAGTGGGTCCCGCCAAAACAATAATCACACAAAAGTTATATTACTATATTGGGTATAATATTATCATATATTACTGTAATGTCATTTTGACTTTTTTATCCTCATTTTATTATATTCTTATCTCTTTCTTTCTTTTATTATTCTTTCTTCTCTTATTCTTTCTTCTTTTTTTATTTTTTCTTTTCTTTCATCTTCTTCCTTCTTCTTGATTATCTATTATATTTGTTCAAATAAATGTTTATTATATAAACTGTTATCAACCATTAATGTCTCGATTCGTTTTTACGAGTTGTTTCAGTCAATCTTGTACAATGTACACACGATTCGAATCGATCATCCAGCGATTATACAATCTGTACAGTGTCCACAAAATACTATATAAATGAATGTTTTTTAGCATGTATAGATGAATATCGTCCACTGAAATGAATAATTAGATTGTCCATTGTCTATGTATATCACGTACAATGTACAAATGAGTCGAACCGGTCGTCCAACAACTGTACAACTGCTGGACGACAATCTTCATTTGTACGTTGTCCATTCGACAAATATAACAAAAGTACAAAAATAATATTCATTTGTACATACAGAGTTGTATAGATTTGTATCCATCGTACAGAGTTTTACAAATCAGTTGTACAATCATACTATTCATTGGAAGGTACAAACATAATATTCGTTTGTACATATAAAGTTGTACAAATTAATATCCACCGTATAGTAGAGTTGTACAAATTAGGTTTACAATCATATTGTCCACCAGATTGTAAAAACAAATGTTACTCGAAGCGATCGTTCTAATCGTACACTGTACAAACAATTTGAATAAGTCGTTCATACAACTCTTCGACGCAAGTCATCTTCTGTACAAACCAGTTGTCCAAGTGAGTTACGTACACTGTACAAATGAGTTGAATCGGACATCCAACAATTGTACACCGTCCACTAAAATGTGCAAATGGATGTTATTGAATGCAATTAAGAGAAAGAAACAAGAATAAAGAGAAAGAAAACTTGAAAAAAATAAAACATGAGTTTGAATCAAGAGAAAAGAAAAGAAAGAAAAGAAAAGATATGAGAGAAGAGAGAAAGAAAGAGAAAGAAGGAAGAAACGTGAAAAAAAGAAATACACAAAAACATATACACATACATAAAGACTATTTTTGTCTTTTAACATTCCCCTATTACACACCTTCTCTATTACACGCGCGGGCCCTACAAGCCTATTTTACAATAGCAAATAGTAAACGGTCCATTATTTTAGTTACTTTCTAAAAACTGTCCATTCGGCCAAATTACCTTTATATTAAGATTATGAGATAGGTAAAATATTTTCCATATCAAGGGAAGTCATTCCGGATTCGAGTCATTTACATGGATAAAAGGAGAACCACAAACTCTAGCTCGTTTAGCTAAACAATCCGCTTGGGAGTTACTACTTTTAGGGACAAACCTAATAGAGAACTCAACGAACAACAATTTTAACTCTAAAAAATCTCCGAACTCTGACTCAAAAGCTGGCCACGCCGCTAAGTTATCCACCATACCAACTAACTCCTTTGAATCCGATAAAAATTTCATAGAGAAGATTGATTTAGATAACAAGACCTTCATGGCCCAAATGAGCGCATGAAACTTGGAATGAAGGAGGATAGGGATCGCGTTCAAACTAGTTTTCACTAGCCGATCGACATAAACTATCTAATTTGTCTTATCAGTAAAACATATTTGAAAACTATACAATATATAAGAATTAGGTGGTCTGTACATGGAGCTAAGTTTGACAAATAAAAAATTTTTATGGAGAAAAATATCATTTGATTTTAATTATAAATCATTGATAGAGATTATGGGCGTGATTGTTTACGGCTATGGATGCTGTGTACAGTCATAAAACTCTCTACAACACTTTTATTTTACCCATCAGTCTTTTTATTTTGTTTTAAACCTACAACCATCATGAGATTTGTTTACTGATTTTTGGCTGTACAAAGCCTTAAACTTACATCTCTAATATTTTAGCTTTGGAAAATTAAACAGCAACTATTATTTTCTTTTTCTTACCATTATGATTTTCCAAAAATTTTGTTCGTATATTACTCTCCATATTCATACATATACTTATATGAATATGATAATAATACATAAGTATTTAAAGCTCACAATATATATGATAAAAAAACGTAAATATTATTATTTATATAATATGTATATAAAATTCATACGTAGATGTTTTATGTAATATATGATATACGTACATGAATATTAAATTATTTTTTAAAATCATGTAAATATAAATTAATAAATACTAAAATGTTATACTTATATTAACTAAAAATATTGTTAGTACCAATGAAAGATATTCTTATATTTTACAATATATGTACAAAGTATATATTATATGACAAAGTATTTTAGTTAAATTACTTGGAACGATTAATTTATTTTATTATTTTGATAATTTATAGTTATTAGACATAAAAAACTACAACTATCTATTTTGAAAATCAAGAGCTAACTTTCTACAGTCATAATGCTAGATCAATAAAATTAAAAGCTACAACAATAAAACCTATAGACATATTTCTACGGCCAAAAACATAAAACGACAACCTCTACCAATCACCACCTATGTTTACATAACGTTTGATTGTAGCTCTTTTGTTTGAAATACACTTCACAATATCAATACAAGGATAAAATCATAAGATACCAATAATACTACTATTGTCTATAAAATCATTACTAGTGTTTTAAGAAAAGGAATGTTAAACATATAACACAAAAATATTGTAGTGGAAAATAAAAGATGCAAATCTTTTTCAAATAAGTATATTCGAATCCGTGTTTTTAAAGAAAGAGCCACTAAACCAAAAGCATTGATAGATAAGGTTAACTAACACTTTACCTTTCTAATATGAATCTCCAAACGTGTGAACATGTGAACAGAGTCGTGCAACTGGTAACAAATACTAGAAGCGAAATAATAATAAAGTGCCCTAATTTTTAAAAAATGTTCGTAATTATATATTTCGATACAAAATTGTTAAAAGAAAAAGTATCATTTTTATTAGAAGGAAAAAAATTTTAGAAATAAAAATCTATAGAATATTTCAAATAAGGTATCTTGAAAGAAAACAAATGATTTATAAAATAAATATTAACATTTAAAACATCTATGTTCGGTAATATAATTTATATTTTACTTTTCTTAATCACAAAAAAGTTTTCAAATGTAAACTTACTAGATTCTGACCCGTGCGTATATTTATTACATTTTTTGTTTTTATATTTTGTGTACTAACTATTGATAGTTTTATGTATGGTATATTCATATACATGGTATATTCCTATTAGTAACGATTTTAATGAAACATGTTTTTTAAAAAAAAAAAAATTAATTCGTACCGTTTCGTCGGCCAAGATCATCTCTATTGTCTCGCCTGTATAAGTGGTATACTGTTTCCATGAGTGAATTATTTTCACTTGAACGTTTCATGATGTTTTGTAAGGCTTTAGATCTTTCAAAGATGTAAAAGTTGTAATTGTTGAATATTTATCTTCTCTGTGTTTTTAATCGTTATTTGTTGTGCACGTTATAATGCCCCTCACATACCTTCATTATTTATATTGATTGAAGGCATAAAATATTTTTAGGATATTTGAGAAGGATATTCTTTCGAGATCTTTGATTTTGTGCTTGATCTTTTTTTTTGTGATACACGTTTGTATGAATTATAAGTTTGTTTTTTTTCCAGGGTTTTTAAATTGTGAAATCTAGTTTGAAAAGTGTAGTTTATTTTATGTGGAAAATATACCGAAGTTCCAACAAGTTTCCTATATTGTATGAGAATATATTTTAATATTTTCTTGTTTTTTATTGTTTTCTATTCTTCATTGATTTTTTCCACCGATTTTTCCGATACATCTCTTTCTCTTTTTTTGAGTTGACGAAAATATCCTTTGATATATATTTTTTTTTCACTTTGATTTTTTTTTATACCAATGACATATATTGTAAATAAATATCATTTTAAAGGTTTTTGAAAAGTTGTCCTTCCCAATTAATAAGATAGATACTATATATATACTTGTTTAAACTAAAAAAAAATATATATATATATGTCCTTAAACTTTTCCAAAAAAATATACCATAGGCGAAGGTGTCTTTTTCTTGCACTATGACTCTGCATGTGAATGACAATTCTATTATTTCCTAGTTTATCAAAAAAATTAATAATAAAGCAATGATGATACTCTAAGTATCGAATCAAATGAGGGTTACAATGTAAACAAGAAAAAGGGTTTAGAGAAAATAATAGAGAGGAACCAAAGTGAATGTCGGAAGGTACATGAAAGAGATTGGTCCGTTGTTGTCGGCTACCAACGGTTGGGCCACGTCATCCAAATGGGTCCCACTCTTATCCACCTACTGATGACAGTTGATACTTTTATCGCTCTTGGCCGACAAAACGGCCCCTCCTTTTCTCATTTTTCTTTTATTTTTTTCATTTATATATTAGTACTATACAAAAATCATAAACTTCTTCAAAATTAAAAAAAATCCCTCCAACCCTAAATAATATTTTACAAGTTATAAAAAAATAGATGTTACTTAAATATTATAATTAATTTCTCTAACATTTATACTTTTTTTATGTTTTCCATATTTTAGAATTAGTTTTGTAATATTTACAATTTTATATTTATAGTCGTTTTATTTTCACTTTTCCTATTTTTTAAATCACGATATGAATCATGTCTAAATAAATAAAATTAAAATTTGTATATCTGTAATTATTTAATGTATCAAATTTGTATGATAAAATTAGATAACGATCAGCGGATACACTAAAGTGTTTAGAATATATATGTTTTTTTTTTTTTTTTTGGTTTACTTAGAATATATATGTTACAAACGTATGTATGTTTTTTGATTTCATTGCGTTGAATCATAGCGTAATGTAAGTACTATGACATTTTATTAGGGTGTATATGTTTAGGAAAAAAAGTTATATATTCATTACAAAATTTTGTTTGAAAGCTGTTGTTGAATTATTTAGATTTGTAGTGCATGTTTTTCAAGAAAACTCAGCCGTGTAAAATTTGCGTTGATGAGTCAATGATGCGTCACGTGAGATTTTGAAGTCTTAACCACTCCCTATGTTACAAAGATCTCCGAATCAAACCAAATCATATATTATATTGATTAAAATTTCCATAGTCCAAAATAGATTTTTTTTTTTTTTTGAAAAATAGTTGATTTCACGCAAGTGTAAAGTTATAGACACGAGTATCTTAAGTTGTACATAAAAAAATTGTGCAACCAATAATGTTTGGTGGGTCTTAGTAATTGTACGTAACTCAAATACATGCGTGGCAATGACTCATCTTATCCACTATTATTATATTTTACTTTATAGTACTCCTTTTTTACTTTTCACAACACTTTTCCTTTATATTTGACACCACATATATATTGCAGTATATAAACTCACAATTAGTACTCATTTTGCTTCGTATTATAAGATGTTTAACACTATTTGTTTGTTTCATGTTGTAGGATGTTTATATAACTTTATAACTATTTTTTATATGTTTAGGCATTTAGCAAAAAAAAAGAAACTATTTTCTATATATGTTTTTATCATTGATAGAATTGTTTCTATTATTTTATCAATCTATGATTTCTGCAGTATATTTCACCATAACTTTATGAAGCTCGAAATATTCATAAAATGTATGAGCATCGATTTTTAAAACAGTGACATCTTCCATAAGTCCGAGAGGTAACATTATATTTGGTCTAAAGGCCCATTTTTTATTTATGCGGCCCATTAAAGAAAACTCTGCATGTTACAACTTTTTTAATCCACTTGTAATCGTTTCCTGTAAAAAAAAAATTACGTTATTTTTCCAAAAATGTTAAAATTGTAAATTATCTCAAATGAAAGAAAAAAACAAAATACATTGGCTTCGCCCGGGTTCGAACCGGAGACCTTCAGTGTGTTAGACTGACGTGATAACCAACTACACCACGAAACCATTTTGCTTGTTACTGTTACTATAAATTATTTTAATTTATAGTTATATTGTATTGATTTTCTATTTATTCAAGTTCTTATGCTTGTAGCTTTCCATCCAAATTTTAAAAAAATAGAATTAGGATAGTCGATCAACAATTTAACTGACGTGTATTTACCAAAATATGTAAATCAATTTATAAAAAGAAGTAAAGTGGATTAACTAATAACATATGTGAAAGTGCGAAATAATATTATTACTTCTTTTATTCAAAACTAAGATAAATGCTTTTTGAAAGGTAATTTAATAATTTTGAAGTAACTGATTTAGCTATTAAAAAAAATTAGTAAAACTAAAATTATGATTGTAAATATTCATTGTTATAATTCATGTTATTGAAATATATATGAAGAACGCATACGTGTAAAGAAAAATTGTATTAAAATCAAAATAATTGGTGTTCATGAAACTATGAACAATTAAAAAGATATTTATAATTAAGAGACCCTAAAGCTTAATTCTATTGAGCAAGTAAAAGAAGTGAATATTCAGAATTAAACATGACAAATCTTTTTGTTTGCTAAAAATTCTATATTTTATATATATAAAGTTTCCTAAATTCATAATATCAACTTTATGAATATTTTATTTAAATTAAAGGTTATTTCGCAAATTTTATATTTCAACCATATTGACTTAGCTAAAAAAGGCACGATGTTAAATGATTTAACGGGACGGATGAACAACTCCGTTAAACGATTTCACAGTCAACAAAAGTTTGTGATTAAAATAAAAAGTAAACAAAATTTGAAATTTATTTTGATATTTTGCGCATTTTATTATTAAAATAATTTCTTGATGAAAATAGAATATTCATTAAAATAGTTTTAAAACAAAAAAAATAATTGAATATTTTTTCATGATATTTTTAAAAATTTCTCTAAATTAAATGTGCATTTTCAAGAAATATATCTTTTGTTAATTTATTGGTTATTTTTGATAATTTTCCCCAAAAATTTATAAAAGATGAATATTCAAGTTTAATAGTCATTATTTAATTTTATAACTAATGTTTTGCAGAGAGCTTTTATTAGTGGGCTTTCGAAAGTCTTTTATGTTTTTTTAATGAAGTTGTTTATGTGGCTATTTGATTGGTTGTTATTGTGTAAGTTTGTCATGTCACAATTAAATTGCTGAAACTCTATGTGGTGTCGACACGTCAGCTTTTTCACAAAAATCACTTGGCAAATAATGTCTTAGGGATTTCAAAAAACATTTATATTTTGTTTATGGCGGTTGGTGGTTTATCTTGTAAAATATTTTATTATTGTAATATGTATTTATTTTAATATTAGATATAAACAATCCATTTTATTTTACCAAATTAATGAACATAAAATTGTTCATAAGTAATTTTTGAATGAATATTTTAGTTTAATAAAAACTATTAAAACTATTAGGATATCAATATGCGCTGAAATCTAATTATACAAACCTTTTAAATATACATAAAAGTAAAGATTGTTGTGTATCTTTTTAGTTCTTTATTATTAATCATTTATTTTTGTCCACAATACATTTATTTATGTTTTACGTGGATATTTTAACCCGTTTTTTAAATTGCACCATACTTTGTTTTCTTTTCTTTAATGTTATTAGAACATTTATATGTGTTTTTGTTTATTTTGTATGGCGGTTATGTTTTCGGTTGATATTTTTAGTGATTATTAACATTTGTTTTAAGAAGATTATTGAAAACAATTTACGTATTATTTATATGTGTAGTCATGGAATAATTGAATCTTGAATTTATAATGTTTAAACTTTAGTTATCTATATATATTTAAGTTTGAATTTTGTATATATTTTTTATTGTATATAATGTAATGTTTCATTTTATTATTAAATGGTTTTATGTCTTTAATGATTTTTTATTGGGAGAATCACAAAACTACACCCTTTGAATTACATTTCACAAAACTACACCATTTCAAAATTATTTCACAAAACTACACCTAAACACTCAAAATTAAATCCAAATAAACCCTATCTACACAATCTTACCCCCTTAATACTATACATAAACACTAATTAGCGAATCCAAATGAAAAAAAATTAATTTTGGTAATTTTTAAAAGGGTAAATCAAGCTTTTCAAATTTTGAAAGGGTGTAAATTTGTGAAAATATTGAATTATGTGTAGTTTTGTGAAAGGAGAGTTGAAAGGGTGTAGTTTTGTGAATTTCTCTTTTTTATTTGATTTTTATTAATAAATGATTTTTATCATATTTTTGATTTTATTTATGTATTTAATATTGTTGATGATGTGTCAATCATATGGAAAGAGTTATTCTTCTTTTATATTATAGATAGATAATGCAAGAAAAAATGAATTATTCACTTTGCTTCTTTTATATAGACAGTAAACTAAAATTTTGTGTTATTTATTATTTATAATTGCTATCATTTACACGTAAAATCAAAATCACATTCATTTCAAACTCTTTTACAAATCATTTTTAGAATGAATATATTAAAAATGAATTACAAAAGATTTTATTTGTTCATTTTAAATCTTTAATAGTCAATTAAATCTATTAAAAACCTCAAATTCATTGATTTTTGAAGTAGATTTTGGTTTTTGTTTCTCAAAAAATCATTTTGTTAGCCAGTCAAGTTTTTTCAAAAGTAGATTTCTTACAAAATAGAAAAACTAGTTTTTGAAAGATTTTTTAAATTTGTACATGGAAACCAAAAACAACGTTTAGTGGGTTTTTGATCAAAGTACGTGATCTTCTTTTCTGTTAAAAAATGTTATTTTATGTAAGAATAGTTTTTAAATATACTTCTGTATAGGATTAAAAAATATTATTTATGTATTTTTATGTAGGAATAGTTTTTAATTATACTTCTATGTCTAAACCAAATCTCAGTATGTATAGAAATATGCAATGACATATGGAAATTTAAAAATCATGAATGACATTTCTTTAGTTTTTAGTTATGATTTATGCTTTTACTATTTAATATTAAATTAATTTATTATTAAATAGTTTTTATTTTTCCCTAAGTTAGTGTACTTTTTAGTAAATTTTATAAACGTGAAATAAAAACTATTTAATTATAAAATATTTTAATATTGAATAGTAAGCATAGTTTATAAGTAAAAACTAAAGAAATATACACTAGAAACGTAAATTAAAAAATAATGGCATTCAAGTTTCTTTAAAACAAAAATCTACTCCAAAAACAAAAACCAAAAATTTTAAAACCAAAATCTAAAAACCCGAAACTAAAATTTAAAAACCATGCAAACAATGGCCATTTAAATCTTTGAAGATTTTGATAGATTCTATCGTTCAGATTGAGGTTAATGCTTCTATATATTCGTAGATAGTCACATCTGTTTTAGATATATTTACAAATCATTTAGGATATCTTTATTTTTCAAAACTATTACGTTTGGATATAAACTAGTTAAGATTCATGTTATATGCTTAAAAATAGAGTGATCAAACAATCTATTATATAATAGCACAATACTCTCTCAATCTAAGGCATCCACATCATCATCAAAAATAATTAAAAAAAATTCAATATAATATTTAAGACTAATAAAAACATGTATATCAACTTTCTAAAATGAAAATATATAAAATTTGTTTCTTTCTTATACTAATTTTTTCGGAATATATTACATATGTCCCATTATTTAAAATTTTCTATCTAAAAGCACAAAGTTTAAAAGTTATAAATGATGTACTATTTTAACATTTATTCAAAACAATTAAAAATTAAGACTATATAATATTATTGGTCATAGTATAGTTAATAAATAAAAAAACATGGATAAAAACTTGTGAAAATCAAATAAAATGAAACAAATCAAAAGACCTGAAACATCTAACAAAATCTATTATATAATAGCACAATACTCTCTCAATCTAAGACATCCACATCATCATCAAAAATACTTAAGACAATTCAATTAAAAATTCATTTAATAAAACTCATTCAATATTAATAAAACAAATAAAAAAAATTCAATATAATATTTAACACTAATAAAAACATGTATATCAACTTTCTAAAATGAAAATATATAAAATTTGTTTCTCTCTTATACTAATTTTTTCGGGAATATATTACATATGTCCCATTATGTAAAATTTTCTATCTAAAAGCACAAAGTTTAAAAGTTATAAATGATGTACTATTTTAACATTTATTCAAAACAATTAAAAATTAAGACTACATAATATTATTGGTCATAGTATAGTTAATAAATAAAAAAAACATGGATAGAAACTTGTGAAAATCAAATAAAATGAAACAAATCAAAAGACCTGAAACATCTAACAAAATGGGTTAGAGAGAGAATAATTTAAAAAATAAATAAATATAAATTTATAAAAGTTTAAATAACTATAATTTGGGATGGAAATACTCCATATATATACATACTTTCTAAATTCAAATGTTAATTCCAAATATATGAAATAAACTTAAAATATCCACCGAGAAAACAAAACCTCATACAAAATAAACAATTACATATACAAATAATCCAATAACATTACAAAAAAATAAAATAAAATATGATCCAAATTAATTGACGTGTTAAGATCTCTACATAAAACAAAAGTAAACAACATGCGTACAATTAAAATTAGATAAGTTGAATGAGTACACAACAACCATTTTCTTTACATATTGATATTTCATCGGTTTGATAATAAACTAAAACATCCAAACAGAAGTTGTTTATAAACAAAATCATTTTCATTAACTTGGTAAAATATAAAATAGATGGAAAATATCTAAAATTTAACCATATACCTATTACAAAAATAAAAAAAAACTTCATAAAACAAACAAAAATCTTCGTAAACTCAATGTAAAATTATTTGAAATTACTATAAAAAGTAGTAAATATTCCGCGCAACGCGCGGGTTCTTTCCTAGTAGTTATATATTAGATGAAATCATGAAAAAAAAAAATTAGAACTTTGAAGTAGTACTCAAATGATATTTTTATAAAACAAAATGTACATTTTAAATTGTACTTTGCAAAAATACACCCAATTAAGTTTTAATTTTCATTAATACACTAAAACACAAATAAATTTAAAACACTAAAAGAAACCTATCGTATATGAATAATCCGGTTTATATGTTATCTCAATTTTTATTACTTTTTTTTGTCATAAGTTTGAATTATTTTCTTAGTTATGATTGGTTAGTTGATTAAAAAAACAGAAATAAAATGATTTAATCATTATTTTCTCTCTTTCCTGATCATCGGGAGATTTTAAGGGTTTCTTGACACAAATTTTTATGAATAAAATGTAGAAAATAAATAAAAAAACATACAATTTCACAAGAAACGACTCTTAGATAAGAGATTATAGAATTTTTAAGAAACATATATGTGTCAAGTTATGATTGGTTAGTTGATTAAAAAAACAGAAATAAAATGATTTAATCATTATTTTCTCTCTTTCCTGATCATCTTCTCGCATCCACACCAATGGGCGAAGAAAAAACCACATAGATTTTTAAGGTTTTTATAACCGAAAAAACAAAAAAAAATAGTAAAAATTACTTTAGAAACTCATTTAAGTTTTTATCGATGGAGATGGCCTTATGAACCTTAGAGCAACTCCATCCATGAAGACATTCTAATATCTTATTTGTAATATTATGAATATTTTTAATGTTTTTTTATGTATAAGACATTGTAATGTCTACGTTGCGTCTATTGGTAGACACTACGGTATTTAAAAAAAAATTATTAATTTTTATTAAAAATAAAATTATTCATAATTGAAATTATTCATATTGAATACTAATTGTGTGAAAATTTCTACTTCATGATAGAATTGTTTATGTGCATTTTCTCTTGCTACAGAGTAAAAATGGAGGTATAACTTCTTGGGAGCTTGCTCGTGGACAAGAATGGCTGGAAGAGATCAACAACTCCATCAAGAAAGCCGTGCAATACATAGAGAACATACAGATGCTTGATGGTTCATGGTACCTATATGTATTAGTTTTTAGACACATTGAAACCTTTTTTTATAAGTCCCGATTTTACCCGATTTCATCTTACCCGATTTCATCTCCGCCGTATGCGGCGGCAACGACGGCTTTGGCGTCGGCGGATCTGAAAGACGTGACGACGCCGGGTTTCGCGGTGGTTCCAGGAGAAGCTTTAGCCGACGCGAAGCTCGTCCATGTGAAATCTCGCCGGAAGCTTGCTGTTTATGGACAAACTGACCAATCAGCTTCGTCGTTGGATCATCTCCGTGACGAAATCGCACTGTAAAAAAAATTGAAAAGGAGAAAAAGAGGAGAGAGAGAGCGACGCAAAAACCTGAAGAAAAAAAAAATTAAATTGCAAAAATCTAGATTTGCGACACGTGGGGTTCTTAAGGTGGTTCCTATAAGCCCAATAAAAAACATTGGTCTTATTATTTTCATACCCATTTCAATTAAATCTAATTATTTTAACAATAAGACCCATCAAAAAAGAAAAATAGACACTCCTCTCGAGATGGTCTTAGAGCACTAATATCAATTAGAGGTGTTAATGTGTTCTTGTGGAAATAAGAGTTGTTTGAAACTCTTATGAAAAAGGTGAATATAGGTAGAGGGGTTTAATGGTTCTAAAAAAAAAGTTTGAATAATTTTTTGTTTTTTTAACTTATTTTGAAATATAATTATATATTAATAGAAACTTGAAGCATCAACATTTTATTCATTAATAATAAACACAAAGACATTTGAATACAATATTAAACTGAACTTGAAACACAATATTAAACACAAAACATAACACAATATTAAACACATACACAAAACAATAAGGATGAACTTAAACTCAAAACAGAAAGGTAATAAACACAACCTTAAACACAAACAATATAACACATATTAGATTATGTTTATACCTTAAACACAAAGCAGAAAGTTATAATAAAATTAACAATCAAAAACAGACAAGGAACATATACAATGAATTTCTAATTAATATCAGTTATAACATCAAATTATGTTCTAACACACAATGAACTTCTAATTAACAAAAGTTATAACCTCATATTATGTTCTTAGTGATGATTACTTACAAGCTCATCAAAACACACCATTTATTTTCATAAATAACATCAATTATAACATCATAGTTATAACAATATCCAAGTTCATCAAAACCAACTTATTCACATCATCATATTATACTATATTATGTACAAATAAAATATCCAAGTTCATAAGATGTATGTTCTGTTTTTTTCGGGTCAATGTCCCCAAAGAGAATCTTACAAGAACATATATTAACTGAGTGTTTTGTCGATAGATCTCTTTGGGTTTTAATAGAAAACCAAAACAAGAACACAAAAATCCAACTAAATCTAAAGGAAGATAAACCTAAGATGATTTCTATTTCAAAGAAAAATCAAATCAAACACAGAAACGAAAAGAAAAACCAAGGCGGATCAAATCCAATTTCAAAAAATATCAGTTCAAAATTCAAAACCTAGAAAATCGATTCGCAAATAACTAGATATCGAAGATAACTAAACCTAAAAGACAAACTATACGAATTAGATACAAATCCAGACGTATCAAACCTAGAAGACGAAGATTACCTAGTGGATTCAAGAACAAACCTAGAAGACGAAGAGACGAAGATTACTTTTTCCTGTGGATTGTCGCCGGAAACTCACACCAAAACGCCGAGGAAACGAAGGAACACGGAGGAAGAAGAGGGAGAAGGCCGCCGAGAGAGAAGAAGAGTGAAGAAGATGCGCTTCTTAATTTAGAGTTTTCGGAACCACATCTTAACCTTTTTTTTTTTTTAATTTTTAAATGGACTTAAATGTGTTATAAGAGGTCCTATATTAGTGCTACCTTGTCTGCAAGTCCATAAATAAGGATTTGCACTTTCATTTGTAATTTGCACTTTCATTTGTAATTTGCACGCTATACCACAAAGTCTCTCTGCACACTGTTTCTGAAAGTTGAGGTCTAAGATAAAATATTTTAGTAAGTGTTTTTTTGGTTAAAAATTGTTTATTTTATTAAATGTTACAAATGGATATAAAGATTTTCTTTGTAGCCTTCACGATTTATATTCCCAAGTTCAACGACAGAGAAGAAGTGAATGAAATCATAATCTTGTTTTGACACAAAGAAAGAGTGATGGGTTTTACAATTATGAAATCTTATATATTTATTTCTGCGTTTATCATACTTACTTAGACAATTTAAAAACGATATTATAACGTAAACTTAGGTTCATTTTCTTGAAAAGAACAATTAAAAAATTATATGACGCGGACGGCTTGCTAAACAAGCTAACTAAACTTCTCGTTAGTTACTTTTATCAAGGATAAGTGCCAAAACGACACAGTTTTGGCTTCTGCATCTGTATCAACTAAAGCCCAACATCAGGAGAAGCCCATCAAGACAACAAAGGAGACTAAGCCCAACTTACCTTTCTCCTTACCTCCTCTGCAACGGTCACAATCCAAGCTGGCACAAGACAAGAAGAATGAAGCTGGTGTGACCTGCAGTACGATGAGCCAGCTGGATTTGTCTAACAGATTTGACTGCCTCAGCAATCTTGGCAGCACCTGATTGAGACAAGTGTCAGAAGATTAGCAAAGGATACTCTAGGGTTTAATCACTATATAAAGAACTCTATGTAACCTTGAACATTAAGTAAGAATGAGATAATAAACATAATATTCAGAAAACATACCTCTTTCACTCTGCTTTTCTAAGTTCTTTCAACTTTTTACGGTCTAAACATTTTTTTATAAAGATTTAAGGTCTAAACTTAATAAGTCGTATGTTTCAAAATTTGTTAGTAACGAATACTTTCACCTGTTTTACGTATATATTTGTAAATCTTTTGTCCATATTGAGTAATCTTTCCCCCTTTTTAAGTAACGCTTTCAAGTGTTTAAATAATTATCTACAAAAAATATTTAAATAAGGTCACGAGATTGTAAGGTCACAGCTTCATAATTATCATAAGCCATATTATTTTAAAATAAATTTTAGTAATACAATACGATCAAATGAACAAAAGATCATATCTTAAAAATGTAAAATGATCAAAGTTGATGTAATTTTCTATTTGCTTTTTCAATATGTTTTCCTAAATTGTTGGTTGAAACTTTTCATAAGACTAAGACCATCTCTACTCAGAATTTTTAATTAAAAAACCCTTTTCCAAAAATAATAAAAAATATTCAAATATTATTTTTATATAAATATACTTAAGAACCTTATTTTATAACGATTAAACTTTTCAATTAAAATATTATAATATTAAAATATTATAATATTAAAATATATTAATATTATATATATTTAAGATTCCCATTGGATTTTTTAAGAATGAGGTTGCTCTAAAGAAAGCATACCATTTCGAAACCCTTTGCCAGGAAAAAAAAAGAGGAGAATTACAAAACTATACCATTTGAATTACATTTCACAAAACTACACCATTTCAAAAATACTTCACAAAACTACATTTAAACACTCAAAATTAAATTCAAATAAACCATATTGTGAACTTATTGCTTAAACAAACTGGGCTTCAGGGTCCAGATGCGAAAACAAAATCTTGAATTCGGCAATCCCATATATTAGGCCCATCTGACTAGTATATATATGTGTATTAGGGCTTACTGCAACCTTAACACCTTTAACCTAATATTAAACAAACTGCACCTAGCAGAACAAGGCAACGGTGCAGAGAAACAGGAGGTTACAGAGGACTGAATCAAGACAGAGGGACGATCTCTTCAAGACAGGAAGATCGATCAAGTCAGAGAGGAAGCAGAAGGTGTTCAGCAGGGCTGCTTCATCATCGGTGCAGGCAGGTTAAGTCATCACCGATCTGTTCACTGATTCAAGGATCAAGGCGTTAGTACCTAGGTTATCGAGTAGCTATTGTTAGGCCTTGTTGTAACTCTTGTTTGATACTGAAAGCATGATAGTTTGTTTCTACCCCCAGATGTAGCGTACATCGTGAACTGGGTGAACAATCTCTTGTCTTATTTACTTTATGCACATGTACCACATATGAGAATCGCGAATCATAACCTCATCGGTCAGCTAACAGAGTTTTGATAGAGGCATGAGATCGGTGGTTTTTTCCAACACTCAAAATGGGAGAATTACAAAACTACACCATTTGAATTACATTTCACATAAATACACCATTTCAAAAATACTTCACAAAACTACACCTAAATACTCAAAATTAAATCCAAATAAACTTATCCACACAATCCCATCCCCTTAATACTATACCCTAAACACTAATTAGCAAACCCAAATGAAAAGATTTTAATTTAGGTAATTTTTAAAAGGGTAAATCAAACTTTTAAATTTTTGAAAGAGCGTAAATATGTAAAAAAAATAAATTAGATGTAGTTTTGTGAAGGAATGGTTGAAAGAGTATAGTTTTATTAATAAAAAAAAATTACTATTTCCAATTTTTTGGTTTAAAATAAAAGTTAATGATAAGATTCGACCAAAATTAATGAAAAGAAAAAAAAAAATATTTTTATTTTCTGTAAAAAGAAAAGCATGATTTTATTAACATCAATAATACAGTCAACTCCAATATTTTCTTTCTACGTACTCATGCTATACTACCTCTGAAATCATAATTATATAATAACACTATTTAACATAGGGAGAATCACGAAACTACACCTTTTGAATTACATTTTACAAAACTACGATTTTTGAATTACATTTCACAAAACTACACCATTTTAAAAATACTTCACAAAACTACATTTAAACACTCAAAATTAAATCCAAATAAACCCTACCCACCTAATCCTACCCCCTTATAATATTATACCCTAAACACTAATTAGCGAACCCAAATGAAAAGATTTTAACTTTGGTAATTTTTAAAAGGGTAAATCAAGCTTTTAAAATTTTGAAATGGTGTAAATATGTGAAAAAATTAAATTAGATGTAGTTTTGTGAAGAAGGGGTTGAAAGAGTGTAGTTTTGTGAATTCCTCTTTAACATATTATATTGTGTAAAATATTTGAAGAATTAAATATGTGAACATAATACATAAATGATAAGATATATTTCTGGGAGAATTACAAAACTACACCATTTGAATTACATTTCACAAAACTACATCATTTTAAAATAATTTCACAAAACTACACTTAAACACTAAAATTAAATCCAAATAAACCATACCCACACAATCCTACCCCTTAATATATATTATACCCTAAACACTAATTAACGAACACAAATGAAAAGATTTTAATTTTGATAATTTTTTAAAAGGTAAATCAAGTTTTTAAAATTTTGAAATAGTGTAAATATGTGAAAAAATTGAATTAGGTAGAATTTTGTATAGGAAAAAGGTGTAGTTTTGTGAATTCCTATATCATAAGGCTTAACCTCCTAAGCCGTATTTTAATTTAAATTTGCTAGTAACCACATAAATACATCACTACTTAACAAAACAATTTAATTGACTACGAATCAAAAAAACAAAATATATATAGTAATATATATCTATTCCAAAATCTCACTATAGAAAGTGTCCCAAAAAAACAAAAATCTGACTATAAATAAGTGTATGTGTGTGGTTAGAGACTAAAAACCATTCCTCTATAAAAAAAAAACAGTCTTACCTTTTTCAACGCTTCTTCTCCTTTCTCTCTTCATGCATAAAAATCACAAATAAAAACAAACCAAAATAGAGAAATAATAATACAAAAAAAAACACACACAAAGAGACAAAAAAAAACATGAGTGATGGTAGAGTCAACGCAGATGAACAACAACAACAACAACAAAACATAGTCAAACCACCGGTTAAAAAACCTCTAAGTCTCCTCATAGTCACATACGTTTGTCTCTTCGTAGGCTCAATCTCCTCGAGCCTCTTGGCGAAATTCTATTTCGTCAACAAAGGCTCGAGCCGTTGGGTCTCCACGTGGGTCCAATCCGCCGGTTTCCCTCTCCTCCTCCTCATAATCTACACCCCGCACCACATCTTCAAAACCACCACGCGCCGTCCTTTCACGCGCTTCACGCGCCTCCACCTCCTCTTCTCTGTTTTGATCGGTTTCGGTCTCGGTTTCAACAACTTCCTCTTCTCGTGGGGAACATCGTACCTTCCGGTGTCCACGTCATCGCTTCTCCTCTCTACGCAGCTTATCTTCACTCTCCTCTTATCCGTCGTCATAGTGAAACAGAGGATCACTTTCTCCAACTTAAACTGCGTCGTTTTGTTGACGTTAAGCTCTGTTTTGTTAGCTCTTGGTTCTAACCAAGATAAACCGGCCGGTTTAACTAAAACCAACTATTTCATCGGGTTTTTGTCGACCATCGGAGCCGGTTTGCTTTTCGCTCTTTACCTCCCCGTCACGGAGAGGCTTTACCGGAGCGTGTATTGCTACGCGCTCGTCATGGAGATGCAGTTCGTTATGGAGTTATCCGCTACGGTTTTTGCCACGACCGGTATGGCTTTCGACGGCGGGTTTAAAGAGATGGTTAAGGAAGCCAACCGTGTTTTTGTTAAAGGACCGACGGTTTACTGGTCGGTCGCGATTTTCGCGAATGTGGTGACGTGGCAATTGTGTTTCGCCGCCACGTCGGGGATGGTGTTTTTGACGTCGGGGATAAACGGAGGGATATGCATGACGGCGTTGCTTGCGATGAATGTGATCGGAGGTGTGGTGGTTTACGGCGATAAGTTCGGCGGAGTCAAGATTGTGTCGACGGTGCTTTGTGTGTGGGGGTTTTCGTCTTATGTTTATGGGATTTACGCGAAGATGAAGGAGGAGGAGAAGGAGAAGAGAGACGGTGGAGATGCGGCGGCGGAAGACGGCGGAGATGTTGAGGGAGTGGAAATGAGTAGTAAGGTTAAAGATGACGTGGCGGCGGCGGATGATAGGGTTTGATGATATCTATGTGATTGTGATGGCCGTTATGATTATTATTAGGAAGGAAAAAAAAAGTTTTTATCTTTTTTATGTTCTTTCTTTTTCTTGCTTTTTTTTCTAATCAAGTAATGCATTTGCTTTTTTATTTTTATTTTAGGTTGTTTTTCCTTTTTTTGGTTATTTTTATGAATTATCTATCATGGATGAAACTAATTATGTGCACTACACACTTTTTAGTTTGTGGATTTTCTGATGTCGGTCCATGTTTGATTAAGAATCTACATGTATGTGTTATTGTTATGTTATATATCTACTTATTAATTATACATTATTATTTAACTTGGTACTGTTAATTTTGTTTGTTAAAGGTTCATTTGACAAAACAAAACTAATCAAAGATGCTAAGAGCATGTTTATCAAGGGTTCTTATGTAGAGTGCTTGTGTATTTTTTTGTGTATTTTTTGTGTATTTGAATATTAAATTAAATCAAAACATGTACTATTCATGTTAACTCTACAAAAGGAGCTTAAAATCTTAATTAAGACTTTTCATTATAGGTCTTTATGAATAGTACATGTTTTGATTTAATTTAATATTCAAATACACAAAAAAATACACAAAAAATACACAAGCACTATACATAAGCACCTTTGATAAACATGGTCTAAGCAAAGAACTTAAAATTGAATTTTATATTTATATATAATTACTATTTAGTATATACGTATAAATCAAGGATGCTAAGCAAAAAATCTTTGAAAAAAGATATTCGGATTTTGTTGGGAAGAGATATACAAAGTTAGTAACATCAGTCAATAATTTTTGAAGTACTCGTTTTAACTTTTTCAAAAAAACATAATTATTTACGATCCATGCCACTGATTTAACCCATGATAGAAAGAAAATTTTCATTAAGAATATAATCGTCATTTATTATTAACCTAACAAAATCAATTATAATAATCATATTCTTAGTTTATTCTTAGTTTATATAACAATTTAAAACAAGTTTTATGTTATCCTTACACACAAACATATACATTTACAATTACTATCTATACTATTAAAAGAGAAGACAAAACGCATACGTGTTGCGACGTGAGAGTTTTTAGCATATTTTTTATTTTTTTGCGTTTTAGTACTTATATTTTTGAATAATTTTTGTTCGACGAATTATATAAATTATATTTCAGGCCCAACGAATTCAGGCCCACATACAAAACTTTTAAAAATTAAATTTCTCCCACATTGAAAACAATAAGAAACAAAATAAGAAATCTTCTATTATAAATAATATTTTATCACATACAAAATCACTAAAGCGGGTCTTCGTCTAATGGGCCTGCGAATTTCGGTAAATTGATTGCGCCTTCATTTACCGGGTATGCATAATGAGGATCTTTTTCTTTGAATAGACGTGCAAAGATTGATTAGTTATTTTGATTTTCGATATTAGATCCTTCATAGATACATGACTCATATATTGGCCAACGGGTATCGGAGATTTTGATTACTGGATTGGAGCCTGAGCATTCGGTTTTCAGGCCGGGTTCAGGTCGGGCTCATTCGAGTTCTGATTTTTTGGGTTAGAGGATATAAGATCCGTTCGAGTTATTTACAAACACGGTTCCATTCGGTTTAGATTTAGGTCGAGTTTCATAATTTTAACAAAACCTGACATGAAACCAAATATTATTCGGTTCGGGTTTTTGGTACAAATTTTCAGGTTTTTCATATTTTTAGTAAGAATTTTGGGTCTTATTTTAGGTAATTAGGGTTCGGTTCGGATTTTTGTTTCGGCTTATTCATACAACCCACAAAAAAATTGAAATAACCTACTAAAATCCAAATTACTTTATTAAAACTATAACATTGTATATTCGAACGAATTCATGCCCACATATAAAAATTTTAAGAATTAAATTTCTTCCACATTGAAAACAATAAGAAACAAAATAAGAAATCTTCTATTATAAATAAGATTTTATCACATACAAAATCATTAAAGCGGGCCTTCGTCTGATGGGCCTGCAATTTTCGGTAAATTGATTGCCTCTTCATTTACCGGGTTATGCATAATGAAGATCTTTTTCTTTGAATATGCGTGCAAAGTTTGATTAGTTATTTTGATTTTTGATACTGGATCTTTCATAGATACATACCTCATAAATTGGCCAGCGAGTATCGAAGATTTTGATTACTGGATTGGAGCCTGAGCATTCGATTTTCAGGTCGGGTTCAGGTCGGGCTCATCCGATTTCTGATTTTTTGGGTTAGAGGATATATGATTCGTTCGAGTTATTTACAAATACGATTCCCTTCGGTTCGGATTCAGGTCGAGTTTCATAATATTAACAAAATGTCCATAGTGTAAAATCCGGGTAACCCCGGTAGTTCGGTTCAGTTTTACAAATTTAAGTTCGTATCATATTTGGTTCCGGGTTTTCGGGTAGTAAATTTCTCTACATGTTCAAGTTATTTATTTTATGGATCGGTTTCGGTTCGAATATTTCCGTTTGGTTTTGATACGTTAATTTAGATCCGAGTATTTTTCCACCTTATAATATTACAAATAACAATTTTTATAGTGTAAAATAATTTAGAATAAATCAACTTCTAAATTATGTTAAAAATTTACTATATAGAATATTTACTACACAATATTATATAGTACCAAAAAAATTTACTTCAATAACTTTTAATATTTAAACAATTTTGGGTCATTCGGTTCTATTTCAAAAAATTGTTTTGTTTTAGATTTCAAATATGGATTTTTGGTTAGTAAATTGTTCTTCCCGTTCGAGTAATTTATTTTTTGGATTGGTTTTAATTTGGATATTTTAGTTATGTTTCGGTTTAGTATTTTAGATCCGGGTAATTTGGATAATATATGGTAACAAAAAAATTATAACAATGTTTAGTATTAAATTATTAAATTATTATTTTTTAAAAATAATAAAAAACTATAATAAAATAAAAACTTATAAATATTTTTATATATTCTTTAAAAACAAAAAAAAAATGTATCAGTAATTTCTAAATTAAATTTATAGACATATAAAACGATTTCAAAATATATAGATTCGTCGTGTACCACGGGTTAAATCCTACAATAAGATAAAATCCCCGAATCAAGTGATTTCACGCTTAATAGTTGTTCTCGGTTCTTGACAAAAAAAAAAAAAAATAGTTGTTCTCGGTAGATTAGTTGAGATATTAATGAGTTTAAAAAGTTTTGGTTTATTCATAGATTTTTGAAGAAGCCAATTGTGAGAGTGTAGAGAAGTGATATTGAAAAGCAAGCCACATTATATTGCGTCTTTAAGCACTTATAGAATATGGTTCTAGTGAATAGATTTTTATTACAAAGATAATTTACATGACAATTAATATAAATCTATAAATATATGAAAGTAATGATTATTAGGCAAAACAAAATTTACTATATATGTTAACTGCATCCAATAACATACAAAAAACACAAAAGAAAAATATTGTCGTTTATGGGACACAACAAACCCACACAAAAAATGAAAGTGCTCACTATCTTTAAGATTCCAATTAGAAAAATATTAGTGATAATCATGATGGTTTATTAGAGAGATTAATTATTATTAAAATGAATTTGAAAGGAGGGAAAATAAAGAAGAGACATGTTTAATTGGTGATGATGCAGCTTGGCATTAACTCGGTGTAAATTACAAACATTGTCTCCTTAATGCTCCTTTAGTTTTTGTATTTTTGTTTTAGCACTTTCGGATGAAAAATATTGTTTTATTGTAATCAACTTTGTTTTGTTATATGGTTTATTGTAAACCATTGTTGAATATTTTAGAGCCCACAAAATTGTTACTTTTGATTTAACGACAAATCAAATCCAAGTTATGACCCCAATGTAGGGTTGTGTATGTTTCCTTGACGTGTTTTAAACACGACTATACAATGCAAATCACTATGTTATATACTCACATAAATTAAAATACATAATATAATCGGTAAAATTAAAGAATGTTTGATACTTCATAAGATTAGTCTAGGTTTTCACTCCATATTCCAATTTTTATATATTTTAAGAAACTAGTCGAATAAACAAAGAAGGATATTCAATGTTATATAACTATATTGGTAGGTTATAAATAAGCTAGATACCTTAGAAAAAGCATGAAAACTCGTCAATAATTAATAGTTGTCGAATATTGAAAATGTGTAATTAAGCTAGATTTTTACAATAAAGTTTTGTAATATAGATTATCTCTTTGGCTTAATAGAATATTTTGAAAAGAGCTGATCAGAATACAGTGAATGGACTTTTGGGGTCATTATAAAATTGGGAGGCATGATTAGCGAAAGTTGTATGTAATGAATTGCGCCATTAAGCAAACCCAAAAAGTTAAAGAGGGGTTAACAAAATCAATACCTAAATTTTTATAAAGTGATATATACATATTTATTTTCCTAGTCTATATATTAAAAACATTTTTAAAGAAAGTTCTTGCTTTGCTTTAGGTTTAGATGTAGTTAAGATGTAGCAAAGAGATAAAATCCAAATATTAATTGTAGATCACAGACTTGAGATGTAGTTAAGAGGTTAAAACGTCTATTATCATACCAATACACATCAAAGCTCTGACAAGTTTGGTACCTAACAAAGCCTGTGTCTATCAATCTTTTATGATACACGTTTAATTACGCACATTAATATCAATTCTCGTTTTGTACACATTACAAAAACCTTAAAAACGTAGTATATACGACTAAATTAGGACTTTCTTTCATTTAATTACATAATCGTAAAATCGTTGAATATTTAGAGGTATATATGTGATAAGAGCGTATATGTACTTTAGCAAAATTTAACTTAATAATTTATTCTATTTTATTTCATAATATTATTCGATGACTACGTACCCGTATTTGTTTAAACTTGAAAGTGATAAGCCAAACAATTATCAGTTTTACATTTGTAAAGATCCCATAAAGTTTTTGAAGAACAATTTAATTATTTAATATAATGTTTAATGATATTTCAAATAACTGCCCGTCCTATTTTATGCTTTAGGTGTGTGCATGTGGTCCTAACTCTTCAATATACATATAATACACATATGAAGTGATAATCTCTTAATCAAAAGTTTTAGGTATAGATGCTACTAAATCTCAAATCTTGTCCAATTAAGGTTAAGAGAAGTAGAACCATATAATAAAAGAAAGGCAAGCAAAACAAGACTTTGATTTGTTCATAATCCAATTAGAATAATACACTTTCTAAATATACAATTAAAGTATCTAATATACGATTAGTTTTTAATTTGTGACAAAGCCAAGTAGGCCTATTAAGCTCCCTTTAAGCAAATAGCTAAACTAAAAACAAAGGCATATATAAAAATACTTGGGGGTCTTAGCCAATTATTCATCGACCTCTAAAGCAAAGTGTGCCGCCATCTTCCTTCCTAATTGCATCATTTATTTTAACTTCAAAATATTTAATTGAAAAGTAGATTCGTAGTGTTCATCGCGACTATGCAAATAAGATAAACTAAGTATAAAAAAATTGACCCACAAATATATGTTTCCAATGATGAAATGATTATGTGGAAGACATAGGAAAGGTTTTCACTTTTCACCAACTACTCTTCAATATTATACACTTAGTCTAATAATATTTATTTTAGGGCAATTCTTATGAATACCACTAAAAAAAGTTTTTTTTAACACAATTAGCGCGAAAATTTTACAAATACCATTAAAAAGTTTTTTCTCATAAATACCACAAATCTTAAATTTTCAAAATTACACCCAAAACCTCCAAAAAACTATGCCCTACCCCTTCAAAACTATACCCTAAACACTATATAGCGAACCCAAATGAAAAAATTAAAATTTAAAAGTGTTAAAACTCGTTTTTGTATTTGTGGTATTTTTGTAAACTACTATTTTTTATGGTATTTTTGTTATAAAAAACATTTTAATGATATTTTTGTTATAAAAAACTTTGTAATAGTATTTTCAAAACCAAAATTTATTTTGATGGTATTCTAAGGAATTTCTATTTATTTTATTATTAGCATATCTTTTTTATTGGGATATCTATATCCAACTTTTTGTGTGTGTTTTTAGTTTTCCTTTCATCTTTTATTACATAAATTATGAAAGGTAGATTTCAATTTACTACTTCCAAAGAATACAACCTAAAAAGTGTTATCCATATATGAAGCATGCATAGTGTGTTAAAACACCATGTACGTGTACCGGAAAGGATGATTGATTAATTTAATATGTTACAAAATATAAAATTGTTGCTATAACAAGGTCCATTTTGAATTAATAGTTTAACTAGTTCATAAGTATATCGGATGGTAAAATTTGTTATAAGTTGGTTTAATTAGTATGTGATTGAAGTGCATATAGTTTCATAATATACATACTACACCTTCTTTTTTTTATCTCTAAGATTATATGTCAAGAGCTCTAAATTCAGTTAATAGTGTCTACTTACATATATTGAACATATGTTTATTAGTATGTAACACTTAACTAATTAACCTTGTTTAGAAAGCAATTTAGCCATACTACATGAAAGGGTTTGTGATTCGTCAACACTCCAACTTCACGTTTCTATCGTGAAATTTATAATTTAGATGTTTTCTCGAAGCTTCTAATTTTGGCATCAACCTGAAACCATCATTGTCGGCAGAAATAATGATAGTTTTTACGGTGGATTCCACTATTTTAATTAAGATACGTCTCTTCCACCTCTTCTCTAAGAGGCAACTCTTATACAATTTGCAAGCTCTATTCACACGTAGCGGTCCGCGATTAATCACTTTTTAATTTTTAACTTTTAAAAAAAAAAAAAAATCAGAAAAATTCAAAAAACTTTAGAACTGTCCGACCGATAAAGATGCTATAAGAAGTTGAACATTTCCTTAAGAAATTTATAAAAAGTACAAATATGACTATGTAATGTTGTACTTGGAAAGGTTTCTTGTTTTTTTATGAGTGGTTTAGAAGTAAATATTGGACTATTTCACAGGTCATAAAAGTATACGCCTTTGACTTGATGGACTTATAGAGAGACAAAACAACACAGACAGGTCTTTCTCCATCCAACATATAAAACTTCAATGATTATGTCACAAATACGTGCAAGCCATTTAGTCATTCTCCATCAAACACACTAAATTTAAAATCTATATATTTTATTATAAGATCCGTGCATCTAATACATAAACACACACATGGCTCATGACACTAACCACATTTCAAAAATCAATTTAAGAGCCACGAACTATTCGCCGGTCCCATTGCCACATGACGGTTCGCGATTGGTTGGTTTCCTGTTTTTTTTTTCGAAAAAAAAAATTTAAAGAGGTTTTTTTCACCTATATTAATGGTCTTAACCACTACTTTCCTTTACACGGTCATGAACGTGCTTACCATTTTCTTTTACTTCTCATACTACTTATATATATCCATCCTTAATTTGCATATTATCTCAAAAATATAAATATTTTGTTATTGTTGACAAATCTCTAGTTATGCCTCCACCATCCATGCTTGCGTTTGATGATGGTTTAGCTCAAAATTCAATAGATAACGAGTGGAAGGGTTTTGTTGTTTACCCCGGAAACCCTAACCCTAACCCTAATTTCAATTTCTTGATGAAGAAGGCAATCTTGGAGAGCCAGAAATCAACCGGCAGTCCGATTTTCTCCCATTCTTCGGCTAAAGCAGACATCTTCAGATTGGTCTTGTCCCCGGCCATGCCGCCTCCTAGAGACGCCGTTGTTCCGCTACCTATGCTCCCAGAACCCATGAGGATCCAAAAGATACTTAGCCACCAAGAATCAATCCTTTTTACGCGGAAAACTCGTTGTTACTCGGATAAAATACTCTACAAGGAAGAAGATTTCAAATGCAACGCCTTCTGTTTATCTTTACCGTGTTCGGTAAACACCACAAGACCGTTAGGTCTTCTTCGAAACGGCAAGATTGGATGGAGAAGAAGATGATGAGTAGATCGTTTTCCTTCACGAACTCGGTCGTTTCAATACGTGCGTCGTTGGAGAAATTCGAATGCGGTTCTTGGGCCTCCGCAACAACGGTGTTTACGCAAGAAAACAATGGATTGGCCGCGGTAGGCCCTTTATGTTCGATTTCCCTGTGGAGATGATGAAATGCAATAACCGCGGCGGAAACGGAGGAAGAGATGTGCAAGAACCGGTGACTTCGGGTTTCTTGTTTGACCGAGAAACAGAGACTTTGTCTACAAGAAGCGTTTTGAAGACGAGGAGTGTACGGTCTTCGGGGAGAGATCACCGGAGATCCGCGGAGACTTCGCCACTACGGCATGTAAGATTTTCGACTGCTTCTTCGCAGGCTTCGATTTCTTGCCCTACTTCGCCGAGTGTTGAACTTCAATGGCAGATTAACCTAGATCTATGATCTCTCTAATCTCTAATCTCACGTTTGTATTGCATAAAGAAAGAACACAAGATTTTTGTTAACCCAGAGAAACCCTAGATGGGTAAAAAACTCTGGAGCCCGGCAAGGCAAAGAAATCACTAACAACTTTTTACCGCAAAATCCAAGTTCGATCACAAGCCGCTAAGCTTTTACAATACGGGTGAGCTTCATCGGAATGATGAACTAAGAACGTAAACCGAGACCCGGTTTTAATTCTCTTGACCGGTCCTTACTTGTAAACCGGTTTAAGTCCGGTTTAAGTCCGAAATGGCCGATCCAATACATCATTAATGGCCCAACAAACTCCACCTTGATGATGATCAGCTCAATCTACTGCTCCACCTTGGTTCACTCACACACTTGCCGGGCAGCCTTCTCACTTAGTGATAGGCCAAACAAAGCTCCTCAAGAGCTTCCTCAAATTTCTTCACGGGTACCACTTTTGTCAAGATATCAGCAGGGTTTCTAGATGATGGTATTTTTGAAACTTTCACAGTACCTTGAGCAATGATGTCGCGGATAAAATGAAGCTTCCTGTCCATATGCTTTGTTCTCTCATGATGAGTATTGTTCTTGGCCAGACCCAAAGCACTCTGCGAATCACACCATACTTCCACATACTTCTGTTCAAAACCCATCTCTTCTACCAAACCCTTCAGCCAAATGGCTTCCTTAACTGCTTCCACTAGAGCCATGTACTCTGCTTCCGTAGTGGATAATGCAACTACATGTTGAATCCCTGACTTCCAACTTATAGTATTTCCACCAGCCTTGAATGCGTACCCAGTAATTGATCTTCTTTTGTCCAAGTCAGATCCAAAATCTGAATCACAAAAACCCTCCACCTTGAAGTCTTTACCCTTCTTAAACACTAGCTTCAGGTCTTGAGTCTTTTTCAGATATTTAAGTACCCATTTCACTGCTGTCCAGTGAGTCAAGCCTGGTTTACTCATATACCTGCTCACTAGCCCAACTGCATAGCCAAGATCACATCGTGTACCTATCATTGCGTACATGATGCTACCCACTGCATTTGAGTAGGGTATGTGCTCCATGTCTGTTTCTTCTTCACCATCTTGTATGGCAGAAAGTTTGAAATGTGCTCCCACTGGTGTTGCAACCTCCTTTGCATCTGTCATGTTAAACACTCCTAGGATTTTCTTGATGTAACTTGACTGAGATAGGGTGAGAACTCCACCTGCTCTGTCCCTTGTAATATCCATCCCTAGGATTCTTCTTGCTGATCCTAAATCCTTCATCTCAAATCTATTACTCAAAAGCTCTTTCACTTTCTTAATTTCCTTCTTATCCTTAGAGGCTAGTAGCATGTCGTCTACATAGAGTAATAGGTAGATGTAGATACCTTCTCTTATCTTTCTGAAGTAAACACAGGGGTCGTATTCACTTCTGCTGAACCCATTTCCTACCATGAATCTGTCAAAACAGATGTTCCAGAGTCTTGGAGCTTGTTTCAACCCATACAAAGACTTCTTGAGCTTACACACATAGTCTTCTTTACCCTTGACTTCATATCCTTCAGGTTGCTCCATGTATATCTCCTCATCAATGTCGCCGTGTAGGAAGGCAGTCTTGACATCAAGCTGCTCCAGCTCCATGTCTAGGTTGACTGTTATGGACAAGAGTAGCCTTATGGAGACGTGTTTGACTACAGGTGAGAAGACTTCCTGATAGTCTATTCCTTCTCTTTGTGCAAAACCTTTTGCGACCAGTCTTGCTTTAAATCTTGGCTTTTCAACTTCAGGTATGCCAGGTTTAAGTTTGTAAATCCACTTACATCCTATTACCTTCTTCCCTGTAGGTCTTTTCACTATGTCCCATGTCTTGTTCTTGTCAAGTGAGTTCTTCTCTTCATCCATTGCTCCATTCCACATATCAGAGTTAGCACTGCTAATAGCTTCTGAGTAGCTTGTAGGTTCCTCTATTTCCATTTGTTCAGCCACAAACAAAGCAAATGCAGATATGTCATAATCATCATACCTTGCAGGGGGAACTATTGTTCTTCTAGTTCTGTCCCTGGCAAGTTGATATTCTCCTTGGTCTGGATCATCTTCTGAGTTGTTATCTGGTTCAGAATCTGATGATTCATCTTGCTCAGATGTGATCTCTTCCACAGGGGCTTTCTTCTCTTTCTGTTTGAGAGCTACTTCTACGTTTGTCATGTCTGTCTTCTCTGGCTCAGATGATTCTGCTTTGTCTCTTTCACCTTTCAGGTCTTTATAGACCTTATCTTCAACAAACAGGATGTTCCTTCCAATGATGCACTTCTCCTCATCAAGGACCCAGATCTTGTAGCCTTTAGTTCCAGGTGGGTAACTGAGGAAAACTCCTTTTACTGCTCTAGGCTTTAACTTTCCCTGGTCCTTGTGGCTGTATACGATGCATCCAAATCTCCTTAAGTGTTTGTATCCTGGCTTCTTTCCCAACCAAATTTCTTCAGGTATCTTGTTGTCTATAGCAGAGGCAGGACTCCTATTGATCACATACACTGCCGTGTTAACAGCTTCAGCCCAGAATTTTTCTTCAAGTCCTGACTCATCCAACAGACATCTTACCTTCTCCATTATTGTCCTGTTCATACGTTCAGCAACACCATTTTGCTGTGGTGTGTATGCACAGGTCTTGTGTCTCTCTATCCCAGCTTTGACACATAAGTCATCAAACTCTGAGTTACAGAACTCCAGACCGTTGTCTGTTCTCAGGTATTTGATTCTTTTGTTGACTTGATTCTCCACAAGTGTTTTCCAGTCTCTGAACTTCCCAAATGCTTCACCTTTTGTGCTCAGAAAGTGTACCCAAACCTTTCTTGTGTGATCATCAATAATGGACATAAAATATTGTTTCTGTGATAGGCTGAATGTCACATTTGGAGATCCCCATAGGTCAGCATGGACGTATTCAAGAGCTGCACCAGATTCATGCTTCCCTGTGTGAAAGCTCAATCTTTTGTGCTTGCCCATGACACAGCTTTCACAGAATTCTAAGTTGCTTATTCTCCTCTTGTCTAAGATCCCTCTTCTTGCAAGTATTTGCAGGTTCTTCATACTCATGTGGCCAAGCCTTTTGTGCCACAAAGCTGTCTCATTACTTCTGGATTTCTTCTGTGTTTCTGTGTTGTTGACTTGTCCTGTGACAGTCTCACCATCTAGCAGTACGGTGTGCCCTTTAGTGTCCCCGACGGACAAGCCGCTTGTTCATGTAGTACTTGGTTCTTCCATTTCCACTGAGTGCATGAACCCAAGTCTCGTCCAGAGTGCTGTAGATATCAGGTTTCTTCTCAGCTTTGGCACATACCTCACATTTGTGAGTTTCTTTACTTGACCCTCCATAGTTCTTGATGTTGATAGTGCCTATCCCCTGAACATCCACAATGTAGTCATCCCCAAGAAGTACCTTTCCTTTGTCCAGTTCCTGGAAGGTATCAAACCAATCCCTCCTTGACGTCATGTGATAGGAGCAGCCTGAGTCTAGAACCCATTTTTCTTGATGCCAGTCCTCTGATACGTTGAGTGCATCTGAATCTTCTAGCGCACTCTATAACAACAAATGCTTCACTCGAGTCATCATCACCAAACTTCTTCTTTCTGGCATAGCAATCTTTCTTGACATGACCCTCTTTCTTGCGGTACCGGCGGGTAATCTTGGACCCGCATCTTGACCTTGATCCGCCCTTGCCCTTCTTGTAGTTTCCTTTGTAGCTTTCTCTCTTCTCGGTGTCTTCCCGTGCATAGAGACCCTCATCAGGTGGCTTGGTTGTACCTGAATCCTTTGATTCCTTTAGCTCAAGCTCCTTTGATTTAGCTGCGCTGGATACTTCCTCTATTGACAGTGTCTCTCTCCCATACTTCAGTGTCTCCTTCAGGTTGTTATACTGCACAGGCAAAGAATTTAATAAGAGTATAGCCTGAACTTCTTCAGATACAGAGACATTAACACTAAGCAGATTTGAGACTATCTTTAAGAAATCATCTATGTTTTCATCGATACTAGTTGATTCTTTCATCTTAAAGGTATAGAATTTGTGTTGAAGATAGATCCTGTTAGGTAGGGTTTTAGAAAGATACAACCTTTCTAGCGTGGACCATGTCTCTGCGGCGTTTGAGCAGCCATCCAGCTTTCTCAGGACATGATCGCCAACATTCAGAATGATGAGGTTCATCGCCTTCTCTGACCGTTCTTCCCTGTCAGATTCGATCTTGGCGACGCGGTCCTTGTACGCGTCATCGTCTTCGTCTTTCTCCTTCATCACAGGTATCGAATCCTTCGTGGATTCTTGAAGAACGTCCTTTAATCCCAGGACCGAAAGATGCGCGAGCATGCGCTTCTTCCAGAGAGAGAAGTCTCCCTTGCCGTCGAATCGTTCTACTTCGATCCGCGATTTCGCCATTGACATCGATCTTGCACCAAGCTCTGATACCAATTGTTGAACTTCAATGGCAGATTAACCTAGATCTATGATCTCTCTAATCTCTAATCTCACGTTTGTATTGCATAAAGAAAGAACACAAGATTTTTGTTAACCCAGAGAAACCCTAGATGGGTAAAAAACTCTGGAGCCCGGCAAGGCAAAAGAAATCACTAACAACGTTACCGCAAAATCCAAGTTCTGATCACAAGCCGATACAGAGCTTTTATACAGGTGAGCTTCATCGGAATGATGAAGTTAAGATACAAAGGCAGACCCGGTTTTAACACTAACCGTAAACCGAGAATTTGACCTAAACCGGTCCATAATTCTCTTGACTTACTTGTCTGGTTTAAGTCCAGAATTGGGCTGATCCAATACATCATTAATGGCCCAACACCGAGATCTTGTATAACTCCAAGATTGCGTAAGGCTAGAGACGACTTCAACACTTTCTTGTCCGCACAAAACGTTTGAATAAGGAAGTAAAAAAAGAAAAAGATCAAGGAGACTTTTTTTAGTATGAAAAAATGTAAACTATATATGTATGTTAATTATGTAATGTATCTATGGGTGCTATGTTACGATGTAAATATCTATCAAGCGAGGGAGAAAAGAGAGAGATTGTTGAATCTTTGAGAAATAGATTGGTGCTATGTTACTAAGAAAAACTTTTCACGTTTGCATCTAAGCTCTCTTTCAAACTTTTTCTTAATCATTATATGTCGTGATTAACCTTTAATCCCTAACTTATGAATGTCACTACACTATGATCACTTGACTTTGTCACGTGTTTAATCTCTAATCTTTATAGAGTTTATTTGAATTAATGTAGTGTAGAATTTAAATTTGGAATATAAAACAATATCCGTTCTAAATTTTCTAATGTTTTCATTCAAATAATTACTTCTTCTAAAACTATTTAATCTTATTCAAACGTGCAAGAGAATTTCTCTAATTTTTTTTTATTATCTAGAAGTTTCTAAAAAGAAATTGAATGATCAAAAATGTTCATGATATTTTGGAAGGTAATTATAACATCCCCAATTTCTTATTATGTGTTGTATCCATTTATGGTTTTATCTTGAGTCCAAAAAACTACAAAACTACACTTTTCAAAATGCATTTTACTAATTACACCTTTCATAATAATCATTCCCGATAATATTTGTATACAAATTACAAAGTCAACCTCCCTAAAGTTAACGACTGCTTAGCGTAACTAAAAGTGTTTATCTTGTTTTATGTTTGCTTCAAAATTAATTTTCTGTTAAATTTTGGTTGACTTCTAAGATATCAAACCTTCGTCCTACCGTTACAAAATTACAATGTAGGTAAACATAATCTAATTTTATAACAAAAAAAACATAACCTAATTATAAGCAGGCATAATAATAAATAAATACGATATTAAGACCCAAAACGCCAAAATAACCACAAAACGCTATAACTTCAAAAAGAGGGTATAATGTGTCAACGAACTCTTCAACGTTTTTTTTGTCAGTTTCTTGTAGTATCAAAAGAAGACACGAACAACGTCTAAAATCTGAGCTCTACAAATCGGACATTTCCCTCCATTACAGTGTAGTTCATTGGCACATTTCAAGCACGTGCACATATGTCCGCACTTGTACAAAACCGCCTCCACCTGCGTTTCCCCGCAGAGGCAACATTTGCGTTTTATCGGGTTTTCTAACCGTTGCAAAGTCGCGTTAGCGGCCAAACACGTTTTGACAGAGTCTCTTAGTAATGACATTTCTTGCTGAAGTTGTTGGATCTGTGATCTCATACCGCTTATCAGCTCCATTTCCTTAAAGGAAAAACGTTTTTAAAGCGGTTCAATGATTATTGGGAAAATTACAAAACTAAACCTTTAATATTGTACTTTTTACAAAACAAAGTTCATTCAAAATCCATTTTTACAAATACACATAAACACTAAATCTAAAAAAACTTTAAACACCAAACCCTACCATCGTTTACGCTAAACACTAAATAGTGAAACTCAAATGAAATTTATTTAATTTGAGTAAACTTTTTAAAAGATAACTTGACCTTTTAAAATTTGAAAAAGGTGTAAATTACCCTTTGAAAATGATTTGAATTAGGTGTAGTTTTATGAATTAGAGTTTGAAAGAGAGTATTTTGTAAATTTCTAACGATTATTTACTATTTGTGCGGTTTAATAACAAGAAATGGATAAAGACTCACAGGTGAAAGAGGATTGTGAAGAGACAGAACATGAGTGGAAGTAAGTTCAGTGTCTTGTGAACTCCATGACCCTGCAGGAGACGGAGCAAAGATCTGCGAAGAAGATGATCTACTCGAGTCATCTTTATCTCCCACATCTTCGCAGCTTTCCGTTAATGGCTCTTCTTCTTCTTCTTCGATTTCTGCTTCAGTGCCATGTTTCTCATCCTCCTCCCATTTCTCAGAGTTCTTGTTCGAATGTGTTTGCACACGTGACATCATGAGCCTATCGATTTGTTCTCTTAAGCCACTCTCGAGAAATTCTGTTACTGTTCTTCTGTATTCGCCAAGAAACATACACATTTTCAAAGTCGACGGTTAGCAATTAAGTTACTTGTAATTGTTGATTTCGATGTAACTTACCGGTCAAGGAGTCTACGAATGTCCTCTTTATCAGACCTAGTGTTCATTACTTCTAGGTACCGCGACTTTCTCAGCTCCTCCCAGTAACTTTTCGGGCGAGATATTTCGCTAAGCCAGTCATTGTTTGTTTCTCCGTAGTAATACTGCTCATCTTCATACTCTTCTTGTTCTTCCCAATTATTTAAATAAGCCGTTTCTTGTTGCACAAGAAACTGATCCTTCTCATTACTCTCTGGAGTTTCTTGCATGCACTTTCCCATTTTGTTATCCTGCGAACGCGATTCTTGTATCTTCTCTTCTTCTTCTTCTTTCTTCTTTGAGCTGCAGCTATTCAAAGTTTCTACATCTCTTGTTTCTTGCAGCTGAAGGCAAATCTTTTTTGAACCCAATGTTTCATGTACAGTTTGTTCTTCTACGCATATTGTCGCCGCTCCCTCTATCTTGCGGTTTCGTAGGCTCAAAATCTCCTTAAAAGAAGCTTTTTGAGTAACACCACCCTTTTTCGACAACTTATTAGTTCCTTGTGGTGTTTCTTCTATGGTTATGCTATTAATCTCAGCGGAACGATGATGAGCGTTTACTGCGTTTGCATGAAATTTCTCCCTGCGTTTGCGTTTCAAAGATTAATCATTCGAATAAGGTAATCGCTTTAGAACCAAATTCAAGAACTGTAAAAGAAGAAAAAAAAGAAGTCAAAAATAGATTCTGAAATTTAGAAAAAACCTTAAATGCATAACTGTTGAGCCTGGTTCGATCCGGTTTACTCCGGTTTTGTTTGAGCTAAACCGGTTTTGATCTTGAATCGCTAGACAGCGTTTGAGGTTTCTCAGCCTTAGCATTGACTGGTTAAAAAAATTAAACATCACAATAAGTTGGGACTATATTGTAACAAAACCAAAGTAGTAGGGACCGTTTACCAAATAACTGAAAATATACTATTACCTGTAGGCGGCCACGTTGAGCAAACTTAGAAACAGCGTAGCGTTTCATAAGCGATTCCAACTCGCCGTGGCGTTCGCGTTCCATCTTCATCAACAGATCGGCGAACGCTTGCCGTCCTCTAATCTTCGGCGAAACGCAAGGTCTCTGCGTTTTGATAATCGCGATTCCGCCGCAATTATCTCCAGCGTTTAGCTTCTCCTCGTTGCTAAGCCTCCGAATCAAATCACCGACTCGTCCCCATTTGCTTGAGCTAGATTCAATCTCCACCGTCCGATCACTTTCCGCGTTCTCCGATTCAGAATCTCCGTCTAAAAAAGGAGAATCGTGTACACTGACACCTGAATCTCTCCGGCTATCGTTCGCCGTAGATTGGTTATGACACGGCGAGTTTCCGCCGCTGGATCTGTTTAGCCTCGCCTCCCATATCTGTACAAGAGAAGAAGCTACGTTTCCTCTTCTGTTATTGTTTTTGCTGTATCGATCCAAGAAGAGTTGACTAAGTTGTCGGAATTCTCGTCGTTGACCGGAGATTTAAAGAGCTCGCGGTGATTGTTTTTGACAAAAGCTTTGTGAGAAACGACGGCGTTTTGGTTACGGTCTCTTAGGATAGAACCGAATCTATGAGGAGAAGAAAGAACCTCTACATGAGAAGAAGCCATTGTTTATTTTTTTATTTATTTTAACAATCTTGAGTATCAAAATCGAATACACATTTACAAGTTTCTTTTTATTAGATCGATGAACAAAAAAAAGGAAGGAGAAAAAATCGTTGTGGGTTAGTGAAAACACTTAATTTTCTCTGTGTGTTTGTTTTTCTGTTAAAGAACAAAAAAAAAAAACAGAGAGAAGAAACAGAAGAAAGAAAGAGGTGGTGGAGATAAAGAGGAAGAAACGAAACCAATGAAACAGTGTTTATCTGTTTAGTAATAAAGACTTTTGTGTGTGTGTTTTTTGTTTTGTTTCCTCCACCGCTAAAAAAGTAATGTTGTCCGAAAATCGCTCTGTTTTGTTCCTTGTAAGTTGGGGACGTGTCTTAAAATTAAGTGAATAAAGAAATGAGGTGTAAAAAAAGAGAGAAAATGAAATGTTGAGGTTGTCGATAAAACAAAAAGGTATTTTGTGGCCAAAAGTGACATAAAATAATTAATTAAAAATTAAAAATTAAAAATTAAAAAAGTTTATATATATAAATAAAGGAAAATGTATTTATGAAGGTGTGTTAAAGGCTCCTAAGACCATGTGCATCAAAGAAGACTAGTTTTAGGGTGCTTAAGAATATTTAATTAGTATTTGTGTGTATTTATACAAAAAAAAATACATAAGCAATCTTATAAGTTTTATTAAAAATTGTTCTACATTAAGAAAGACTAAAAATAGGTGCTTAAACACAAAGATCTAATCAACATTTAACACAAATCTATACTACTCTAAACCATACCACAACACTAAATCAACAAAGACATATCTCTCTCATTTTCTCAATCTGCTCTTTGCAGCCACCAACATCATTGTAAGTTACATCAGGCTTCTCTTCCACTATCATCATGGGCACACTAGGATCAATTTGAAAAGATTGAACTGAAACAACAAGAAAAGACATAGAAAACATATAAAACTTGTAATTAACCATAAAAAGGTCAAAATAGAATCACTCAGTTATAACCAAACATTGAAAGGCTCCATGTAATTTTTAAAGAACTTTCATACAAAGAAACCCACAAGCTACATCGTTGATGTATCCCCGAGCTTCGATTGAATCAAGACCAAGTCATTATCAAGCAAGCAAAAGATAGACAAAGAACCAAATAGACAAGGGAAGGAAGGAAAAATTGCCTCAAGAGGAACTGGCGATTGAGATTGGTGACTTCAATGCGATCCATGTCGATGACATCGAGATTACGAAACCCAGAGAGAGCCAAGTCCTTTAAGAGCTCATAGCCCAATCCACCAACACCAACCACCAAGATTTTCACATACTCTCTTATGTCGTCTCTTAGATGTTGTATCAAAAAGAGATTTATTTAGCTCAAAATTATATTAAAACCTAAATAGAGAAGCAATCGATTTGATTATTCATATTAATATCACATAAGCAATCAACGATTAAGGAGAAGATGGAGTAAGGGTTTTAACTTACTTCGGCGCCGGGATAGAAGTCGGCGCTGACGAGATTCCCACCTCGGAGAAGGAGCTTGTCGAGGTCTTTCGATTTACTCTGAGGAGCTTCCACATCGGCCATTGAAATCAAACGACGAAGAAGAAGCAAGCGATAGAGAGAGATTAGCGATTCAACGAAACTGATGATGGAGGAGAGCAGACGAAGCCTAAAACATCTAACAATGATTATTCTCGTCTTTGATCTCATCTTCAATAGCTTTCACCATCTTCTTCGGATTCAATCGCTTATCTCCTTTCTTCAATCGCTCCTTTCACAAAACCTATGTGAAAGTGTTTTCGATCGAATGATCCTAAGAAGAGAAAAAAAAATAATTTTTTTTTAATTACCAACCAACCACGATGTGCCACGTGTCGGTGCTAAGGGTTTTCAAAAAAGCTTAATTAAGCTTCGGTGCTTACTCAGTTGGGCATAAATACACAATTTTCATTTAATTAATTTATCTAAATACACATTTTTATAGCTAAGCACCTTTCTATCTCCTTTGATGCACATGCTCTAAATGCGCGAGTCAAAGAGCCGTTGGAGGAGAATTTAGCCGTTGATGAGTGGGAACCATCATGCACATAAATTTTATGCCAAATCATAAATGGTATTTGCGTTATGGCATAAATTTCTATTTTTTAATCCAAGTTCGTTAATTTTGATGACCTAATTTCTAATATTTTAATTAAAAAATATTTTTTGCTTTGATGTTTAACTAAAACGTTTTGTTATATTCAAACACATTCAAATAAAACTTTTCATTAACTAATCTTAAAATCGTCTTTAGTGTCTAATTCTGTTTTTATGTATATTTTAGACTTGGTTATATAACTACAATGATAAAATGTTATATTTGTAGAGTATAGATAAAATTATTTTGTTTTAGAGTGATACAAAAAAGTAAAGTTAATTTTAAAATAAAATATTTTTAAAATAATATCTTATATTATTAATACAGAAGATGGAGAGATAAAATCATTCTAAAAGTACACGTGTCATCACCTGAGCATTTCTGGTCCCACATTATTAAAAATTCATAAAAGTCCAAAACAAAAATCCCAAAACAAAAGTCCAAATTTAACACAAAATGACTTAAATTGACATAATAAATGGATAATATTAAAAAATGTTGAAAAAACCATAAAATATAATATTAAAAAATTCATAAAAATACAATTTTATAATTTCTAATAGATCTCTTAATATTTATATATTATATTCTATTACATTGAGTTCAAAATAATGATAAAACATATTGTAAATAACAATATTATTTTGTAAAATTGTATTTAACACCAAAATTCATGTCAAATGAAAAACTTGAACACACAATTTACCCGACTCATCGGTTGAACCACCAGTTCCCAAACTTTGAACAAAGAATTTTCGGATAAGTTTAGACATGAAAGAGTGATTAAACTTTCCTAGAAAAAATGTTTAAAATATTTAAAAAACTAATGAAAAACACAATTTTATAATTTTTCTAATGTTTGTATGTTATATTATCGCACAAAAGAATGATAAAACATATTGTTCATTTATAAATAACAATATTATTTTGTAAAATTGTATTAAACATCAAAGTTCATGTCAAATGACAAAACTTGAGCAGAAAATTGACTCGAGCCCCGAAAATTCAGTGGTTTTATATATCCGAGGTCTTAATAGTCCGATAATATTTCAAATAGAGACTGGATTGACATATTTTTCATTGTTAAACGAGTCATATCAAAGTTTCAAAACACTATGTAGTTATTGTTTTTAATGATAAATAGTAAATTATACGTAAAGGTAAATATTCAACATCGAAATGGCAATGATAATTTTTTCGATGATAAATATTAAAATAGTAATAGTAATAAATTTTTGTAAATAAAACATTATAAAAACCAAAATACAATATATTTTCTATATATACTTCAATTTAAACTCTGCGTTTAACGCGAATCACATGAGATACAAATTCTCTTTATTTCATTTTATACTACCTATTGTTTTTACCAATAAACATTTTTTTCTATTATGTAAATTTTTATCCCGCGCTTGGCGCGGGAATATTCCTAGTATATACTAATTGAGAAACATTAGGTGAGTCAATAAAGGAAAAAAATATGTGTCATCACTAGAACGATTCTAAAAAATTAACAACAATTCATTACTAGCCCACATATCAAAGCCCATATAATTACATTACATTTTTTCATTTCAAAAATATGTCACATATGTTGATGTAACACAAACAAAAATCAAATATCAAATGTAATCTGATTTTTATACATTTTACATCACAAAAAAAAAATTGATGAGTATTTTTATACATTATAACTTTTTGTTAGGAGAATTTTGATACTTTTAGTATAAAATTAAAGTTGATGAGTATTTTGTATTTAAAAAAAGTTATTGTGATAGTTATTTTATTTTACAAATCATCGAAAATATTTGATTAAGGTGAGATATGTATCGTTTGATGAGATTACAATAATTATAGTTATAACTAAATTACAAAATCATAACGAATATTCATTTTCTTATGAAGTTACAGTTTTTTATTATGTCCAAATTATACTCAGCGTTTTATTAAAATAATTAATTTTTAAAATAATTAATTTTTAAGATATCCATAAAAATGTTTGGTTTAAATGAAAACGAGTCTAAATTAAAATACATTTTCAATTATGCACACCTATTAATTTGACTTCATATTCTTATAATATATTAGAATTGATTATGATTTTTAATAGAAATCAATTATCTTTATATTCATTGTTACTTAATCTCATAAAATATTTTAATATTTCTAAAGTAAACTATTTAATATATATATATTTTAATCATGATATATGCTAAATATAAATATTTATTTTTTCTACATATTAAATTCTTTTTGGCAAATAATATCAAAGAAAGATAAAAATACAATAACGAAAAATCATTTACTATACCATAATTAGAGTTCAAATATTCTTTTTTAACTTGGTTGGTTATGAGATAAAAATACAATAACGAAAAATCATTTACTATAATATAATTAGATGTACTATTTTCAAAATAATTTATGGAAGCAAACAAAATCAGAGTGAGAACTTTGTGATTTTTCAAAAAGAGTGAAATTCAATACAGAAGAGAGAAATTTGATTTTTTCGAGTTTTGTGAAAAGTGTTTTAAAAAGTTCGTGAATCAAAGAATTTGCACGACACAATGCCCGTTGACGGTGTTGTTCATCGTACTTGAGGTGGCGTGTTGTGCATTAGGTCTGCTTGAGACAGATGAAGACTTCTTATGTGATGGTATCCTTCCCCGAACCTAATTGTTTATTGTACATAATAAATATGTTTTCTTTACTTTTAAAATATGTTTTCTCTTAATTTTTACCAATATTACTGAAATCAATTATTCAATTATTCTGTTTATATTTAACAAATCAACACACAAAATAATCTTTTACAACATTCAAAAATATTACTTAACTTCCGTGGTTCAGAATCTAGTAGAGTATAAATCGGAGATGCTTTAAAAACGTGGCCCTTTAACGAGCCTATTACCAAAGAACGACCCAAAATGTGAGATTACCAAAGCCCAATGTATATGTATCAAGGAAAATTCTAATTTCAGAATCTCACACTTTGCTTTGCCGAATACTCGACAACATACCTTGCGTCATAAATGGTTTAACATATGATTTTATATATATATATATATATATATATATATAGATAATTTATAGCACCACAAAACCGACCAAAGGACAAAATAAACTAACTCAATCCAAGTTGACCAAAAATATAATATTAAATCTATAATACATATATGTTTAATAATGCAAAAATCGCTATATCACATTCTTTCTCTTATAAAAAACCCGAATAATGTACATTCGTCCTAAGCACCATAACATATACAACATGGAAGCAAGTCACTTTGTATAATCAAATTCTCAAAGTTATGCTTCCCACGTAATTAAAAACCATCACACTAATTTCTGAAACCCCCAATATATAAGTGTGCACACACACATCTCTCGACCATATCAAACAAATTACAAAACCAATCAAATTGTGAAAAGATATTAAAAGAAAAGATATAAATACAATGAAGTTGGTGGCCGTTGTCTCAATAGCCGTTCTACTCATGGTTCTTGTAGCCTGGCCGGTATCGGCTGGTCGAAAAGACGACTTACCTGGAGTTGGAGGATACGAGCCTGACGATAACGACACCACGCCATGGTTTCCTTTGGACAATCTATTATCTCTGAGCTATTATGATAAGATTTGTCCGAATTTTGAGAAAATCGTTGCGACCATAGTGAAGAAATGGACAAAGACCGACTCTACCCTCGGTCCTGCCCTCCTTCGCCTTGTCTTCCACGATTGTGGCGTCACGGTATTGCAAAATATATATATATACTCTCTTTCTTACACATTCATGTTATATATAGGTGTAGTATTTTGAATCATGTATTGTATATATCGTTTACACATTTTTGCATCATTATTTTTCAGGGATGTGATGCTTCGATTCTTCTAGACCATGAAGGGTCAGAGAGAAGATCTCCAGCGAGCAGAACCCTAAGAGGGTTTGAGCTTATCGAAGATATCAAGTCCGCGATTGAGAAATCTTGCCCTGGCTTAGTTTCTTGCGCTGACATCTTAGTAGCAGCTAGCCGCGACGCAACCTTCCAACTCGGTGGACCGTACTGGCCAAACGCCTACGGTCGTCGTGACTCGGTCGACTCTTTCTCTAGAGACGTCGAGAAAGTGCCTTCAGGCCGCCGTGACATCACCTCCCTCCTCGAAACGTTTCAGTCTTACGGACTCAACATCCTCGACTTAGTAGTCCTCTCTGGGGCTCACACCATCGGCAAAGCTAACTGTGGAACCATCCAGTCAAGGCTTTACAACTTCAACGCAACCTATGGATCCGATCCGTCCATTGACCCTAAATTCGCAGATTACTTGCGTCGCAAGTGTCGCTGGGCCTCAGAGAACGTTGACCTAGATGCCGTGACACCGGTGGTATTCGATAATCAGTATTACATTAATCTTCAGGAGCATAAGGGAGTTTTGACTACTGATCAAGAGCTTGTGAAGGATCCGAGGACCGCTCCGCTTGTTAAGGTTCTCGCGCAGAAGGGGTCTAATCAAATATTCAAACAGCAGTTCTCTGCGTCGATGGCTAAGCTGGTCAATGTCGGTGTCATCACTGGAGAAGACCGTATCGGAGAGATCAGGAAGGTTTGCAGTAAATCTAACTCCAGAAAGTACTGATGATGTATAATAAATCGGTAATAAATTGAGTTTTCGAAAGAATCTTTTGTTTCTTGAAGTACTTTCTTGTTTGGTTAAAATTGTAATTTTGTTTTCTGTTGTCTGAACAACAAAATGATGAGTCTTGTTTGATACTAAGAATTAAGTTTGCTACAATTTATCTGAGATTCGTGAGCAAATTTTGTTTGACCAAAATAATGAAGAATGATTACCAATCAGTTCATGTTTATAGAACATTAAAATGTTATGAAGATAACTTGTATTACAAGAAAACGAAATATATGAAGCATAAGAAGACGTCCTAGCTACGAAACATGTTTGTAATTTAGGGTTTATATCGTATTAAACATGAACAAGAAGTTAGACTCGCTTACCTCCAAGGAAACCTTTACTGCGACGATTCTTCATACTCATCTTAAACTTCTTCTTCAAATTTCTCCCTATGGGTTTTAAAGACTTGTTTCGCTTCTCATCGTCCATTTCCACATCTGCAAACTGTTAAGGGTGGGCCTAAGCCCACTCAGGCCTGACCCATTTCAGAAGTCACCAGGAGAATTCGTTGGGCCCTATTCGGAGTTCGGCCAAAAGGGCCGCCGAAGCCAAGACCCACCTGAAGTCGAAGCCCAATTGAAGGAGGCACGCGCGACACAGTGACATCGGTACGGACCTGCCATGACTGACACATGTGACGTCTGTACGGCGCCGTGGCTCAATCAACAGAGGTGTCAGTACGGACCTGCGAGGTACAGAGGCCAGCCGAACTGGCATTTAATGCAAAGGCAGGCTCGACAACCGCATTAAATGCAAAAACATGTTCGACAAAACAGCTTTCCGTATGTCGAGCATGCGCCGAAGTGATCCCGCCAAGGAGCAAAACCCCGCCAAGGACCAAAGACCTTCACTATAAATAGAGGGTTCCGGCTCAGAAGGAAGGGATCCGAATTTTAGAGAGAGAATCTACAGAAAGAAACTATTATAAACACATCATTTCACTTCGTCATTGTATCAAACAATCTATCTCTTAATAAACGAACTCCGAGTTCTTAACCACTTTTATGTTCGGCATATATCTTTAGTTCGGCACTTTATCGTTCACCCTTATTTCCACTTCGGTCCTATCTGTTCGTCTCAATTATCACTTAACGAGTTTTCCGACCCTCTTTTACCTTAATCATCTCAGTTCGGTCCCGAAACCGAAAACTGTTTTAACACAAACAACAAATAGTATTCAAAAAATAGAACATACCCTATTACTTTCCTAAGCAAACAATGACTTAGCTTGAAAAGAAACTAGTATACTTTTTAAATGCATTTATGAACAAAAATTCAATTCCATCAATAAAAACTTGAGTAATTCCTTAAAATACCACCAAAATAAGTTTTAGTCTTAAAAATACCATTACAAAGTTTTTTATAACAAAAATACCATTAAAATGGTTTTTATATCAAAAATACCATCATAAAGTAGGAGTTACAAAAATACCACAAACACAAAAAACGAGTTTTAACATTTTTAAATTTTAATTGTTTCATTTGGGTTCGCAATATAGTGTTTACGATATGGTTTTAAAGGGGATAGGGTATAGTTTTGAAGGTTTAGGGTGTAATTTTGAAAATTTAATATTTGTGGTATTTACGAGAAAAAAACATTTTAATAGAATTTATAATTTTTTGAAAATGTATGTTAGGGCTTGATTGGAAGGGGCTGTAGAAACTTTCTAAAGCCAAAATTTAGTCTAGAGTCAATTTATAAAGTCAATCAAGCTTTACCTTATTTTAAAATCCTACAACCCAAAAAATAAAACATGACTTTAGAATGGCTTTAGAAAGCCATTTTTCTACAACCTAAAATATTGTGCTTTACAAATCTTTCAAACCAAAATATCACAATATTACTTATCAATGTTAACATATTCATACAAAATACATATATAACATATATTATAACTATTATAGTTCATGATAACATATATACTTTAACATACGTATATGTTATTTTTCAACTAATATATAATTTATTGAAAATTTATAAAGTATTCCATATATATGTATATATAATACTTTTTTCAACATATATTTGTGTATATATATATATATGATTATCATTTATTTTTTAAATTTTAGATTGTATTTTTATTTTGTTCTTTATTACAAATGTGTATATACATAACATATTAATGATGTATAAATATTTTATAATTATGATATTTACTATATAATTTTAATTTTTAAATAAAATTCTACATTATTATTTACAGCATTATCAAACCAATCACATTTTTTTTTTTAAACTCACAGCCGAAAATCTAGAGTCAAAATCTTACAGCAACAAAAACTAGAGCTACAGCAAAAAAAACTACAGCAAAATTTCTACAGCCAAAAGCTAAAAGCTACAGCTTCAACCAATCAGACCCTTAGTTTTGTAATAAAAAATTTATTCAGTGCTATTAACGAGAATTGTTTAAAAAACTTTTAGAATCCACGATATTAGGGATTTGATTGTCTAAAAAACCCCTAAATTGAGAAACTGAGGAATTGTTAAGGGTCTGTTTGGTTACAAGAATAGCTGTATCATATCCGTGGTTAGAGTAAGAGACTAATTAAAGTTTCTTCTGCCTAATGGCCCAATAATGATAATTATAGGCCCATTTAAAATCTTCATCGAGAAAGCTCTAAACTTTCTTCGTCTCGACGCAGAAACGCACAGTGAAATCCATTTGTTTACCATTAAGAAGAAAGCTCTAACTTTCCTCTTCTAAGCTTCTGCATACTCTTCTTAAGGTAAGGTTTCTCTTTGGTGTGAAATCTTCTTCGCCGTCGTATGTGCTTTTTCTCGATTTAGCGATCAGATCTATTAAGATTTTTGACATATTTCGATGGATTTAGACTTTTAGTTTGAGATTATTTTGTATTGTTGAGCTTGAAATCTATTTACGATAGAATCGGCTGTGTTTGGCTCTGCATTCTCGTGATCGAAATCGAAAATTGCAATAGAAAGTTACGACACAAAAGTTGAGTTTTATGAATAAGAGCATCTATGTTAGGATCTTGTGATGAATCTCATATTCTCTCACGAATCTTTCATTGGTCTTTCGAAAATCAAATCTAGAAGTAGAAGAGGATTCTTGTAGAGTATGTTGTGTATTTGTTATATATTTGATCTTGTTGTGTTTGATGTGATGTTTTGGGTTTTTGATGGCAGAGAAGATGTATAATAACAACATGGGAACCCAACAAGGGATGCCAAGACCACCGGGAAACCCCGAGCCTGGTCCGTTCGGGAACCCGTTCACCGGAGCAGGCTCTGGCTTTATCCGTGGTGGTTTGGGTGCATACGGTGGAAGGATATTAGGATCTAGCTCCGAGTATGTACAGAGCAATGTAAGTGAAAATCCTACGCACCGCCCGCCCACCCGTTGTTTTCAATCTCTGTCATAAATCTTGAAGTGCTCTATAACAGATAACCCGATACTTTTCTGATCCCCAATACTATTTCCAAGTGAATGATCAATACGTGAGAAACAAATTGAAGGTTGTTCTGTTTCCTTTCCTTCACCGGGTAAGCAAAGTCTTCTTTCTTCTTCTCCTCCTGTTTGATACATTGTTATGATTTTAAGCTAGTGTTGTCGGTTTCTGTTTCAGGGACACTGGACCAGAATATCTGAACCAGTAGGGGGTAGGCTCTCGTACAAGCCTCCGATATATGATATCAATGCTCCTGACTTATACATTCCATTTATGGCCTTTGGCACCTACGTTGTTCTCGCTGGTCTTTCTTTAGGACTTAACGGCAAGTAAGTTTCATGCTTTATCTCTCTTCATATGGACTCATTCTTACAGTTGGAGTCTGGACAAGAGAGATTTATAGTACTTTGTCTCTAGGTTTACGCCGGAAGCTTTGAATTGGCTGTTTGTAAAAGGATTGGTAGGTTGGTTTCTGCAAGTGATGCTCCTGAAAGTAACGCTTTTATCGCTCGGTAGCGGAGAGGCACCTTTGCTAGACATTGTGGCCTACGGAGGATACGCTTTCGCGGGTCTGTGCCTTGCGGGTTTCGCCAAGATCATGTGGGGGTACTCGTACTACGCCCTGATGCCGTGGACTTGTCTGTGCACCGGTGTTTTCTTGGTTAAGACGATGAAACGTGTTCTGTTCGCAGAGGTAAGAAGCTATGAATCGAGCAGACATCATTACCTTCTGCTGTTTTTAGCATTGGTTCAGTTCCCTCTTTTGATATGGCTTGGTAACATTAGTGTTAATTGGCTTTTTTGAAAATTTTGCAAAAATTTACCTTTTTTTGTTTTATTCTTGTTTGTTGTTTTTTGGCAGAATTTGAACGTTCTTGGCAATATATGTTGATTTATATTTTATTCATAGTTAACAAATTATGAATTGACATTGAATCATTTATATACACATTTTAATATTCAACATCGTGTTTAAGTCAATATATTCCTCCAACAAGTCGCTAGAACATATAAAATACATTGAATTAACTAGTTTATTGCATTATAATCAATTTTTATATCAGAGACTTCCTCTCTGCTACATAAAATATGTCTGCTTGTAACAGGTTTCTCAGAATTTATTATAAAATTACACACATCGATCATGACGTATTAAGAAAACACATCATATACATGGTCTGCCTTAAACAATTTGGGATTAATTGTAAAATTAATAATTAGGTTGGATAATTCATTAAAAAATTATATTGATTAAGCAATTATTACATGTCTCCTAGTAATTGTCACAATCGGTGTTTAGATGATTCTCTCTAACTTTAACCCATAAGTTACTTCAATAGGCTTCGCACTTTTTTTTTCCAAAGTCAATGAAGTAAGCAATGGTCTCTAATTTTCTGGTAACCATTATTAATTCAAAGGAACATTTACGGAACTAAACATTTTGAATTGCATTTTACAAAACAATACAATTTCAATGTTATTTTTTAAAACTACACCTAAACATTCAAAATTAAATCCAAATAAACATTACCCACACAATCGTACTCATTTAATATTATATCATAAACACTAATTAGCGAATCCAGATAAAAATATTTTAATTTTGACAATTTTTCAAAGGGTAAATCAACCGTTTAAAATTTTTTATGAAGTAAAAATTGAAAGATAGTTTTGTGAATTCCTCTTAATTTAATTAAGTTTTATAAAAAAACCATTGTTTTGATAGTTTTTTTTCACATCATTTGAGTTAATTTGATAGTTATTGTTAGTAGATTTTACAATTTCACTTGAAATTGAATAAAAAATGAAGTTGTGGACTTAGCTACCTATTTTTAAAATATTTTTCCACTTGATTAAGCTTCAAGATTAGAGCTTTGAAAATAAAAAATGATAGGATCTCACGATTCCCTTACAACCTAAGAAACATTTAAAATTTTATGGGAGAATTACAAAATTACACTATTTGAATTACATTTCATAAAACTACACCATTTTAAAAATATTTCACAAAACTACACATAAATACTCAAAATTAAATCCAAATAAACCATACCTACACAATCCTACCCTTAATATTATACCCTAAATACTAATGAACGAACACAAATGAAAATATTTTAATTTTGGTAATTTTTAAAAGAGTAAATCAAGCTTTTAAAATTTTGAAAATGTGTAAATATGTGAAAAATTAAATTAGGTGTATTTTTGTGAACGAATGATTGAAAGAGTGTAGTTTTGTGAATTCCTCAAATTTTATTATATATAAATAATTTTGCAAGATTAATTAATTAATATAAAAAGAATAAAACTAAGTTAGTTGGAATGAGTAGTTGCAGAGACATGGTTAGTTCCGCTGACTCTGTCAAGTCATCTTCTCTCTCGTTTACTTTACGTTTAAGTTCTCTCTCTTTTAATTTTCTCGAGAAAAAAATATCAAAAACCTTAAAACAGAGTCTCCCATCTTCTAAGCAAAAAAAAAAACTTTCCTTCTCTTTCTCTAAACTTTCCCACGAAAAACCAGTCGAAAATGAATTCAGTTCAAATCATATAACTCTGTTTCACAATCCCATTTTCTCGGGAAAATTTTAAAGAAAATCTCAAAAACAGAGAGACCCTTTTCAAAAAAACTATTACTCTTATAAGCCCATAATGTCTTTGATCAATAAAGGAGCAACCTTTGCTCTGTTTTTTCTAGCGTTGACCATGTTGGTCAACGTAGTTTTGGGTAGATTCGTCGTTGAGAAGAGCGGCGTCACGATCTTAAACCCTTTGGCGATGAGGTCAAAGCACGACGCGGCCATAGCTAACTTCGGTGTGCCTAACTACGGTGGTTACATGATCGGCTCCGTCGTGTACGCCGGTAAAGGAGCTTATGGATGCGATTCCTTTGATAAAACTTTTAAACCGAAGTTTCCTCGTCCTACGATTTTGATTATTGATCGTGGAGGTAATTGTTTTACAATTTGAGAATGACTTTATTATTAAGTTTCTTTGTTTAGAAACAGAACATGTTTAGTTGTTTTTGTGTATATGAGTCTTGTCTTAATCTCATTTAAGCTGTAGTAAAAAATCAAAATCTATATCTATGTTTAAAGTCTTAGTTTACATCTTTAAATTTTAGTTTAGTTGTAGATTATCTTTAAATCTCTGTCCTTTAAATCCCTTTTGAACAAAATATCAATGCAGATATGGTATGTATTTTACAAAAATGTATGGTTCAAGTTTAGAAATTTATGTGCTTCATGTAGGAGACAATTCTTCAATTAAAGTTTTTAGTTGTAGAAGAACTCAAAACCACTCCCCTTTTTCAGTATTGGTTTACATAATTCTATTTAATATATGTCCTATATTGTCCAAATAGTTCTGCAAATTTCATTTAAGTTTCGAATTTGAGTCTAGATTATAGAAAAAGTCCTTAGTTCTATCTATGATTCGGTTTTGATTTTGATTTTGATTTAGATTTATTTTTTGTTTTCCACTAGAATGCTACTTTGCATTAAAAGTATGGAACGGTCAACAATCCGGTGCAGCCGCAGTTCTAATAGCAGACAACGTCGACGAGCCATTGATAACAATGGATTCACCTGAAGAATCCAAAGAAGCCGATGACTTCATAGAGAAAATCACCGTACCATCGGCTTTAATCGATCTCTCTTTCGCAAACACTCTTAAACAAGCTCTTAAAAAAGGCGAAGAAGTAGTCCTTAAGATAGACTGGTCTGAGTCACTGCCACACCCCGATGAGAGAGTCGAGTATGAGCTATGGACCAACACGAACGATGAGTGTGGTGCAAGATGCGATGAGCAGATGAATTTCGTCAAAAACTTCAAAGGGCACGCGCAGATTCTCGAAAAAGGAGGATACTCTATGTTCACACCTCATTACATTACATGGTTTTGTCCTAAAGATTATGTTGCAAGCAACCAATGTAAGTCTCAGTGTATAAACCAAGGGAGGTATTGTGCACCTGACCCTGAGGGAGATTTTGGAGATGGATACGATGGCAAAGATATCGTCTTCGAGAATCTAAGACAGTTATGTGTTCATAGAGTAGCGAAAGAGAGTAACCGGTCTTGGGTTTGGTGGGACTATGTTACTGATTTTCACATTAGGTGTTCAATGAAGGAGAAGAAGTATAGCAAAGAATGTGCAGAGAGTGTTGTTGAATCTCTAAGTAAGAGATATCATCATAATATCTTATTTCCGCGGTACTATCTTCGTATCTCGGGTCTTTAAGAGTTCTTTGATTGTTAGGTTTGCCACTTGACAAGATCAAGAAATGTATGGGTGATCCTGAAGCTGATGTAGAGAATGAAGTTTTAAAAGCAGAACAAACCCTTCAGGTTGCGGTTTATTTTCTTCAATTCGTTTATAATTTACTGGCTTTGAGACCAATTCATCGGCGTTTTAATTGTTTTTTGTTTGTAGGTAGGACAAGGAGACCGCGGGGATGTCACAATCTTACCAACATTGATCATAAACAATGCTCAATACCGCGGTTTGTTTCATTGCTTCTTATTGAACATAAGTTAAAAAAGATTTTAAGTTCTTAAATATGGATCCATTTCTCAGGTAAACTCGAGAGCAACTCGGTACTAAAGGCTATATGTTCAGGGTTTAAAGAAAGAACCGAACCCGGGATCTGTCTAAGTGGAGGTTAAAAACCACGCCATTTCCTATTATAGTAAGCTTAACTACTTATGGTAATAGAATACTAAAGAAAGTACTCTTCTATGAAATAGATATCGAAACAAACGAATGTCTAGAAGCGAATGGAGGATGTTGGCAGGACAAGAAATCTAATGTAACAGCTTGCAAGGTACCATGAATTCTATTATGAAACCGATTAATTTGTTGTTACCGACTAATTTATCGTCAATAATTTGATCAAAGCTGTTATAATTGAAATTTTTGATTCTATTAGGACACATTTAGAGGAAGGGTATGTGAATGTCCTATTGTTAATGGTGTGCAGTACAAAGGAGATGGCTATACTTCATGTGAACGTATGTTCTTGAACTTATACATCGCGAAAAAACATTTTGAGTTCTTGTTTTAAAGAAAGTCATATTTTTATTACAGCTTATGGCCCTGCGCGATGCTCGATGAATCAAGGAGGCTGCTGGTCTGAAACAAGAAAAGGCGAAACTTTCTCTGCTTGTTCGGTTAAGTGTCTCAAATAGTTGTCTTAATCCAATAATTTTTTGATACTTTTCATCCAAGTTTCTAATGAATTTTCACCAATTCTTGAATTTCAGAATTCGGAGACATCGGGATGTCGTTGCCCTCCAGGTTTCAAAGGAGATGGTCTTAAATGTGAAGGTGAAAACTTCCTTCCTCATCATTACTAAAGTTTCAATTTTCTTTAATCTCGTTTTGTTAAAAGCGATTCAATTTTCTCTCTGTATGCTAAAATAGACATTGATGAGTGTAAAGAGCAATCAGCTTGTCAATGCGACGGATGCAAGTGTAAGAACAAATGGGGAGGCTTTGAATGCAAATGCTCTAGCGATCGTCTTTATATGAAAGAACAAGACACTTGTATCGGTAAATTTAGAAAATGTCGAAAAAACAAACAATCAAGATCTATGAACTTTTTTTTTATCATATTCTCATACTATGTTTTGATTGTTTTTTTTTTTTGCAGAGAGAAGTGGATCAAGAATTGGATGGTTCTTCACATTTGTGATTCTAGCTGCAGTTGGTTGTATTTGTGTTGGTGGTTACGTGTTCTACAAGTATCGTCTTCGGGTATATATGCTTTCTTTTGATGAATCTTCTTCATATATATATTATTATCAAGAACCTCTCTAATGATGATTATTGTTTACCAAAATGTAGTCTTATATGGATTCAGAAGTCATGGCGATTATGTCTCAGTACATGCCATTGGAGAGTCGAAACACAAACGATCCGATAATCGATGAATCTGAACATCAACAGCTGAGATTAACTTCTGCAGCCTAAATTCAAATTAACCCCTCAAAAGAAAGTTGAGCTAAAGAAGAAATTTTCTTTTTGTTTGTTTTTTGTTTATCCTTACAAAAAAATAGACTTCTTTTGTGGTCATTTTTACCTTTTTCATTGTTGTAGATAGATTATATATGCATTTACAAGACATTGAAAGATTAGTTTTTCTTTTGTATTGGAACTTGAAAGTGAAAAAAAACAATAACTCTTTGGTCATATATAAATTCACAGAATGAATTGTTGTCATAAAACAAAGTTTAAAGAAATTACTTTTATCCCAAGTAATGTACAATGTAACACAAGTGATATTGCATCAAACATTATTTCTCTCAAGCAACATAAAACGTGACAAGAACATTTAAAATAAAAGTCGAGACAGTGGAGAGTTAGACCATCCTTATCGGTTAAACATTGTTAATGGTGCTTTAAATTTTTTTATTTATTTCTGATTATAAAAAAATAAAAAAAAATCGACCAATCGCGGAACGACACATGTACTTAGGTTCGCGAACAGAACTGGTCCTCAGAGAAGGGCTATTTGTTGCGGTTCTTAATTTTTTTGTGCTGCTCAAGAGGTTAAACACCCCGTTAAGGCCCCCATAATTTCGTTCAGTAGTTACAATATTAATATTTATTATTGTTTTTTTTACAAAATATATTTATTTTTTATTAACATTGTCAATTTCCAAATATACCATGTAAGTTGTTTGAAATAAAATAACTTAAATTGTTTTCTTCCTTTGAATACTATTAAAAAATTAGAGTGAATACCATAAATTTTTAAATGTGTTTAAAACCTTCAAAATTAGAATGTGTTTAAAACATTTCCTCAATCTAGGTCAACTAATAGGTCGTACTTGTTCTGCAAGAGGGATGTCGGCTGCTTGATCTCCACTTTTGTATGAGGACGACGACGTTTTGGTATTGGCCTTCTCCTAATGATATTTAAGTCTTTGCTTGACTCGAAGTACTTTTCATGGATAACACTAAGTTCTTCTACATTATCTACAAATGCATGGACTCTACGAAAATTTTTAGGCAAGTCCTCATAGTATTCACCAAAACCTTGGATTTCAACACTTTGGAGGGTGTTTCTTTCGGGGTTTAGGCTTAGACTATTAATATAGGCACATTTTTACAAATCTCTTAACGGTTGGGTCCATTCAAATTAATAAGACCATGATTATTGAGAAGATTTTAGTGGGTTTTCAGATGTAGGCCCACCAAAAATACAAGACACCAACTTTTGTACTTTCATTTCGGAACCGGTTCTTGCCCAATTTGCGGATCCACTGACACGTGGCGATCCGCGATTGGTGCTGTTTTAATTTTTTTTTTTTTTTAAAATCAAAATAAAAAATAAAATTAATTCCTAAGATTTTGTGCCAATAAATTTTATCACTAATCATGCTCTAAGATCCACCTCCAAAAGTTCTAACATAAGAGGCGCATCTTTAACAATTCGCAGCCCCACTGCCACGTGGCGCCCCGCAATTGGTTTTTTTTCGAAAAAAAAAACTAAGAGGTTTTTTTCACCTCTAATCGATATTAACGCATCGAAAACACAATTTCACCACTAGCCGTCGTCATTCCAACAACCGAAAACAAATTGGGGACTAACGAGTTTATAATGATCCCATGACAAAGTGTAGACATGTTTTGACCAGACATGTTTATCGATATCCTCTAGAACACACACATGCAACTTATGGATATTGCTAAAGCCAGGCTCCCATTTAGTCACGCCTAGTTTACCCTTATATATAGTGTATCAATTTAGCCCTATATATGACTAAAGGCTCTTTTGCAATTAATAAACTTGAATCTCTCATACCTAACATCAAAGCAAACTATCGTCGTTGATGCATATCCGTTGAAAATGATTATGGCCCAAGAAACATTGGATACCTTTCTCCTGTTCCTAACGTCAAAATACTATTATCATAAGAGTCATAACCCATGACCAATACCTTGTATTGCTTTTCAATGGGATCAAACCCTAAAAACCTACTTGATATTTGTCTGTTTTCTGGTTTACAGTAAAATTAAAGAAGAAACTATATATCTGGAGATAGGTATAGACCACAGTTTTTTTTTTTTTTAATCATAATAATGAATCAATATGAAAAGTTTTGAGTGATAGATCCAAAGAATGATGAAGCATATATACTTTGGGCAAAAAAACACATATGGTTTTGAAAGATGGAATCGGCAATGAGATGGCAAAAGAAAGGATCAGACATCATTTCTCCCAAATAACAAAAGGTGTAGCAAAACTACGACATGGGCATTATAAATTAATGTTGAGAAGTGGTAGAGGGTCACATGGAGGAGCCTATTAGATGAGAAGTCGCTTACTTTTACATGAATTTTTGTTGGCTTCAAAGATCAGATTAGCCAACAACAAACAGACACATGTCCTCAATCTAGGTAAGCTAATAAGTCGTACTTGTTCTGCAATGTCCCCAAGGGTCTAAGAGGATGTGGTGGTTCTGGTCTTGTCCTATTAATGATACTTAGGGCATGGCTTGACTTGAAGTACTTTGCATCATTAACACCAAGATCCTCTACGTTGTTGTCTACAAAGATATCGACTTTGTGTCTCTCATTCGATTCATAATATTCACCAAAACCTTGGATTTCAACACATTGGAGAGTGTTCCTTTCAGGGTTGAAGTAGAAAACATAATACGGTTTAGATGTATAATCCTTACAAAACACAATTTCACCCGATGAACTCATTCCGACAATGGAAACGTAAGGGCAGTCACCTAATTTATCATCTCTAGGCAAAGTGTAGACATGTTTCGACCATTCATGCTTCTCTACATCCTCTAGAACACTCACACTAAACTCAATTAAGGCTATTGCTAAAGTTATCACACTTCTGTTGAACCACACCATATTTACCTTTACATGTTTCTCTACATTCATGTTTCGACCGATCCTTGCACTTTTCGCGGGCTACTGACATGTGGCGACCAGCGATTGGTGCAATTATTATTTTATTTTTTTAAAGAAATTATAAGCTTTTTTTTGCTTCGAATGTAATCAAGTCCTTAATTTTTTTAATTTTCTTTCACGGTAAAAAAAAGAAGAAGGATATATTGACTTTCAACTTCTGAAATTGCGATTCTACTAAAAAGACAATTTATGTTGGGTTAAAAAAGGACATCGTTGACAAAATATTAATATAAGTAGTTAGATGGTGAGACAATTAGGAATACATTAAGGATTATAAATATTTAAAGTTTGATTGGGTGAATTTATTTATTGACTTTTTGGTTAACGATTAGATTTAGTAACTTATAACGAAGTAGATGTTTTGAACCAAGCATGGACTAACTAGATAGTTTAAACTTTGAAGTCTTTATATTGTCTCATAACAAGAATGTACATAGAGCACTTCATGTGCCGAATGTATGCCGTTATATACATGCATATGTGCATACATTTTCTAATACGAATGAATTAACAAATTTGTAACTTCAAGTAGAAGGAAATATGATGTAACTGAAAGCATGAATCAAATGTTGAAAACTGAAACTTTGCTATATATGTATTATAATGAAAACGGCTACCATGTTTTTACAACACAAAACATTATTTATAGTAGAAGAAGCAAAACTCTGATCCATTAGAATAGCAAAGCTATTAGTGAGCTGTAAATAAGAAGTGGTCCTCGTCTTTTTCCTTTCTCTGCAAATCTTCTCCCTACTCTGTTTTTCATCACAAGCACTGTGGAGAGTAGATAACGACATCTTTTTCAATGTTTGAATCAATATGGGCTTTGGTCTTTGTTTCTTCAGACTCATTATCTAATTGTTTCTCATGCCTAACATATTCTTTGACAAGTCTGTCTTGACATAAGACTTTGATGATATAATGTTAATAGTAATGGGTAGAATAGGATTTTAGGTTTTTGTAAAATTAATCTTATTTGACATATGTTAAAAATTTATAAATTGATCCCTACTTACTAATCAACTCATATAATAAAATTATGAGTTAAATTTGCAAATAATCTTATCACTATATACAATCAATGTTGGCAAAAATATTATTATCTAAAAACCAAAATAAATATATTATTATCTATACATTATTAGATTTAATCTAGGTGAAAAAGGTTAAATAGAAATGTCAAAGGTAAATAACAAAAATAAGGTTGCTTGAAGAGTGGAGACAACCAGAAATTACAAAGTTCAACAAAGTTTTTAACTTATTTCCATAAATGTCGATTTCTTGAAGGTTATTATTTACTTTGAGTTCTATAATTCGGTATATCTACAAAAAAAATTACCCCCTCTTTTCTATAGATTTTAGAGCTAGCTAGAGAGAAATTTAATGAACATTCATGAACTATATACGTAATATGACTATATATTTACATAAAGTAGATGAACGAGAAAGTAATTAAATGAACTATGATAATATCATATTTTGAGTCTTTTAGTTTTTCTTTTTCTTTTTAAGTAGTAAAAAAAAATTTTAACAGAAAAGAGGAACGTTTATAAGAAAACAAATTAAAGAGGAAGGATTAAATTTTGCAGAATGGCTGGATTAGATTTTGGCATCAATTAATATATATTATTCAATAATATTCGTTGGTTTATTTATATATTTACTTAATATATATAGGGGAAATTGAAAAACAAGGATGTTTTTTTTGAAATTTGTCCTTCTATAACTTTTTTGTAAAATGTATTTTCTTCCTAAAATACCCTTTTATTAGTTTTAGACAAATTTTTAAATACAAGTTGAAAAATACGTGAACGAAAAAGAATGAAGAACATATGATGAGAAAAAAAATTGTCGAATATTTTCCAAAATTCAATTTTAAATTTTGTTCTATAGCGTTTAGAGTACATATTCTATATTGTAGATTACGTATTCTGCAAATTGTATATGTTCTACGATATTTAGATTACGTAATCTATAAGTTGTATATGATATATTAAGTTTAGATTACGTATTCTATATATTGTATGTATTCTAAATATTGTATATATTCCAGCTCTCTGAATCATGACTTCCTTTGTCAATGCAATTGAAACCAGTAACTGCATGAAACTCTTGCAAGGAAAATCTGAGTGGCTTCCCTCTAAACACAAACTATAACTCGTGTACTTTAGTTGTTTTTAATTGCCTACACATGATGCTCTGTATCAAAAGAGCTGAATATCGTAAACCCTTTTCGTGTATCGCAAAAACTTGTGCAAAAACTGGATCACTTTTCACGTCATTATACTCTGTTGGTAGTGCTTTCGCCAATTTGTTCAGAATATTCATTCTACAATTGTTGTTTATCTTTTTGACTTGTGGCTCTTTCCCTTATTGAAAATAGCGTTTAGGATATGCGTTTTCCATACCTATAAGAAACCAATTAACAATACAATCAAAATATTAATGTACTTAACAAAAAAAATATTATGTAAAGACTCTAAATCACGTCTCTTAACAACAACAAAAAAACGACACTAGAAAAAAATCAAGATGCAAAAATAAAGATAGGTTAAGAAACATATCAAAAGTTATAGACATAGAATAATAAAAACAATAATAACAATATAAATAATTAACCTAAGCATTTTGATTGAGAGAGTGAATCTTTTGTTGATTTTTTTGTATACGTGAAGGTTGTGAAGGTTTTGTAGTTGAACGGAAAAAAAACTAGAATAAAGAAGAAGAAAATAAGATGTATACATGAAGGTTTTGCCTTTTATATATTAGCTATTTAAATTAAGATAATAACAAAAAAAATAATTGTTAACAAGATTTAAAAATAAAGTACAAATATATTGTAATAAAATATATTAAAAGGGTAAAATATGATTTTAATTAAAAATAGTCATAGATGGACAAAAATAAAATAAAAAGGTGTAGATGGACAAATTTCAAAAAAAACATCCTTGTTTTTCAATTTCTCCATATATATATATACTAGCGAACTATTTAAATTAAAATGAGAATTAATAAAGCGTGATTAAAAGAAAGTAAAACCTAGTTGGGAAATGGGAAGAGAGGAGATGAATGATATGACAAAAACAAGACACTGTTTGGTTTCAGAGACTTCCTTTAGAATCAAAACACAAACAAAAGCAAAAGCTATTGAGTTACTTCAAATAGAGAAATATTATTACTTCTTTTGCGACTTGTCAGTTTTCAGATATTCTTTGTGTTTATTATTATTATTTATTTTCACGATATACAATGCCTTAATTAAGAAACCCTGATTTGACTTTTGATCTGACTCTACTTCTTTCTACTTTCTTTGTCTATTTTCAATTTTTCATTCATTATCATTAATATCTCTAACCCTAATCTTATTAACTCCAAAGTCCAAACTCCAATTTGTTTGTTATCTTGAATTCATTTTCACACATCATATTAATTAGCAGTATTAACACAAATTTATATTTATATATACGAGTTACAGTCATGTGGTGTCGTCTTAATTAACATCAAAATATTTGATAGTGTTGTTTGTGTTAAACAGAAAATATTTAAAATATCACTCAAGTACATTTATAAACATTTTTTAGACACTACGTACGTTGTATCATGTTACATATTTTCCTTTATTCCTTGATGAAACTTAAACTAATGGACCATGTTAAACCCTAAATATATGTTAATTAAGCCGAACATGGTAATTTCGTACTATGTCCCAATAACAAAATATTAATGGTCCAAAGACTCGAAATTAACCATATATATATGTGTGTAAGTATGTATTTAGCTTATTACACCAACTCCGACGGGGGGTTTTATTTTGATTTTTGATGTGTCCTATTATTTAATTAATGAGAAAAAATAGAGATAGAGAAAAAAATAATAAGACTTGAATCTTATTTTAGACTAATAGGAACCCAAATAAGAACGACACGTGTCGACGTGTGAGTTTTTTGGACTTTATTTTTTAATTTTAATCATTGTGACTCTCTCTTTTATTTTGTTCGTTTTGGTTTTAAGAAAAACCGCGATTTCACCAATTTTTAAAAAAATTCACTCGTTTTGTATTTCTATGTATGTTACTCATTTTTTCAATATGAATAATTTAAATTATTTATATTTTTCTAATAAAAAAATTAAAACAATGTAGTGTTTACCAATGGACCGAGCGTAAACGTCACAGTGTCGTATATATAAAAATACATTAAAAATATTTTTAAAATTAAAAATAAGACATCCTTGTATCTTGATTGATGGAATTGCTCTTAAGGATCAAACTATTTTATTTAAAGTAAAACATTTTATAAACAAAGAAAGTGATCTAATTGGTTTGTTTGGAAATAGAAACCTTTTGAAGATATCTCTACTATTCTCTTTGCATTCATTGTTATGCGATGAGTACAATTTGTCTTGACCAAAATCCAAAAAATAAAGAAAAAGGAGGAGCGTGCACATGTATATATTGTGATAAATTTGAGTATATATAATTAAGTGGTTAAATATTTAAAAAAGAATAATAAGAAGAAGATGTGATAATGTGTGAAAAGTATTAGGAGTAGTCTCTGGAGTTAATAATGTAAAAATGCTGGCCATTGACAAGATAACTCTTAAGCTCTCTCTTCTCTTTTAAGAACCATCACTTCCTCTGCCACTATTCTCACGTTTACCCACACACTTATTTACATAGAAAAAACAAATAAATTAGTCAATTAATATTTAATAGTAGATTAGTGTATGATAAGTGTGGTTTGAATTATATTAAAAACAAAGTACATTTAGTTTTTTTTTTTTTTTGTCAACATTTGGGTCACAAATGGTCGGCCCATTAGCCAAATCTACACTATCGTAGGCGCGGGGAATCGATCCCGGGTGGGGTGGTGCTACCTGCCTCCTGTGGACTTATAACTACCACTAGACCAATGTCACTTCCCAGTACATTTGGTTTTTATATTTGAAATAAACTTTTATATTTTTAGAGATGGATTTTATCTTTCTAATATTTTTCGTTTTCTTGTTTAGTTTTACTTTTTTACACATAAAAGTAATTGTATGTAAGCTATTGGTTAAAATAAGATTATGCTAATTGCTAATTGATCTTAAATAAGTTTACAATTAGCCACATATATCATATACTTATTGGTGTGTCACATTAAACCATTATAATAAATAAAGAAACACATTTTCTTTTCCTTTGTCACCATCTGTTTTTTTGTATTTTATCTATATATATATATATATATACACTTTTGGTTACAACGTTATTTTTTCATATATATATGCCACTGTACTCTATTAACATATCAAAAACCCATGCAAAGAGAGAAGTAGAGAAAGACCAAAGCACCACTTTTGTCTCCTCTTTTTGTTACTTCTTTCTTCAAAAGCTATAACTTATGAATGATCTTTGTCTTTAGTTTATGCAATAAATTTTATATATCTTTTCACCCAAAACCGTCCTCAAAAAAAAAAAAACTTTACAAATTAAACCTATCCAAACACAAGAAACAAAACTCTAAAATCATGTGTTCATAAGAAATAACCCTTTCTCACCAAATCTTTCACATTTCAAAAGCCTAAAAAAACCCTAAAATCTCAAACCTTTCTCACAAAAAATCTTCCATATTCCAAAATCCTAAAAAAAAATGGATGCAAATGTGTTCATAAATAACCCATCTTTAACCTTACCATTCTCTTACACCTTCACAAGCAGCAGCAGCAACAGTAGCACAACAACAAGCACAACCACAGATTCAAGCTCATGCCAATGGTTAGACGGTCGGATTTGGAGCAAGCTACCTCCTCAGCTTCTCGACCGCATAATCGCGTTTCTCCCACCGCCCGCGTTTTTCAGATCGCGTTGCGTTTGCAAAAGATTCTACGGTCTCCTTTTCTCCAACACTTTCCTTGAAACTTACCTACAACTACTTCCTCTCAAACACAACTGTTTCCTCTTCTTCAAACACAAAACCCTAAAAAGCTACATTCACAAAAACCAAACAACAACAAACAACAACAACAACAACATTGTTGGTGATGGTTCACACAAATGTGAAGGGTTCTTGTTTGATCCTAAAGAGATAAGATGGTACCGTCTATCATTCTCTTACATCCCATTAGGGTTTTATCCTTCTAGTTCATCAGGAGGGTTAGTGAGTTGGGTCTCTGAAGAAGCTGGTCTTAAAACCATTCTTCTTTGTAACCCTCTTGTTGGTTCAGTGTCTCAGCTACCACCAATGTCAAGGCCAAGACTTTTTCCTTCTATAGGTCTCTCTGTTACACCAACTTCTATTGATCTCACTGTCGCCGGAGACGATCTCATATCTCCTTATGCTGTTAAAAACCTCTCTTCGGAGAGTTTCCATGTCGACGCAGGAGGTTTCTTCTCTCTTTGGGGTATGAGTTCTGCTTCTCTGCCTAGGCTTTGTAGCTTGGAATCTGGTAAGATGGTTTACGTGCACGGCAAGTTTTATTGTATGAACTATAGCCCTTTTAGTGTTTTGTGCTATGAGGTTAACGGTAACCGTTGGATCAAGATTCAAGCACCGATGAGGAGGTTTCTCCGGTCTCCGAGCTTGTTGGAGAGCAGAGGAAAGCTTGTTCTTGTAGCTGCCGTTGAGAAGAGCAAGCTTAATGTACCCAAGAGCCTTAGACTTTGGAGTTTGCAGCAAGATAACGCTACATGGGTCGAGATCGAACGGATGCCTCAGCCGTTGTACACGCAGTTTGCGGCCGAAGAAGGCGGGAAAGGGTTCGAGTGTGTCGGAAACCAAGAGTTTGTGATGATTGTGTTGAGAAGAGCTTCTTTGCAGTTGCTGTTTGATATGGTGAGGAAAAGCTGGTTATGGGTCCCACCGTGTTTATACTCCTCAGGTGGCGGCGGCGGCGGCTCAGATGGAGAGGTGCTTCAGGGTTTTGCTTATGACCCGGTGCTTACTACACCGGTGGTTAGTCTTCTTGATCAGCTTACACTTCCATTTCCTGGAGGATGTTAGTTAAAGAGACTACATGTTGGTTGCGCTTATAACCCTTAGACTGCTTGTTGTTTGTCACAAAATGATGCTGCTTTGTCTTGTTCTTGTGATACTGTCTGTTTGTAGTAAACTAAGTTTATATTTCTAATGCAAAAGTCTAATCTTTGACAACAACAACATATACAGACAGATATCAGAATCGTGTACAGACCAATCCTAAATCCATAGAAACTCAAAAAGTAAAAGTCTTTGTATAGAAAGGTTTCACTTGAGCAATACCTTGAGAATGAGATGAACTTTACGGTTCATTATTCTCCTGAGTTCTTCATTGGCCTCTATTCCTATCCTCCTGCACAAATTAGCATCCACGATCACTCACAAGATTAGTTTTATTGGATCAGCCTTTGTGTAATCTTGTTTGCTCTTACCCGATTTTGGCACCGGCCTTGCCCACAAGAATCTTGCGCTGGCTAAGTTTAGGAGTGATGAGATGTTGTTCGATCCTTAGAGACCCGTCTCTCTGCTCTCTCCAGTCCACTAGACGGTGCTCCACACCATATGGGACTTCCTATATATGATTTGTTTTCAAGTATTGGAATAAGCGGAAACCGAAACAGAGGATTATAACAAGTAGAGGTTATGTTATTTATTACCTGATGAACATGGTCTAGTATTCTCTCTCTAACAACTTCAAGAGAGATGTTCTTCATGACTTCTTCGCTCATGGTGAACGCGTCTTCTTCCCACGGTTTTTTCACTGCCTGGTCCATTAAATATTGGCTGAGATCTTTAACTCCAGATCCTTTAAGCCCTGATATCATGAAGTACCTACAACACCAAACACATGTTTTAGTAGCAATTCAATAGACTTGCCCTTTCGATGTTTGTTATTATCTAGTATCTACCTTTCATATGCAGGGAGGTTTTGGAACTCTTCAGCGACCTTTAACAGATCTTTCTTCTTCTCAACTAAATCAACTTTGTTCATACATAAGATACGCTTTTGTTTCGGGTTAACTTCTTCTCCCATGCATGTGATCAAGCGTATAACTCTTGAATCCGGACTATACAAATCAAGCAGAAAACATCATTCATGTATTACGAATAAAGTTTCCGAGAAACCCTTTTTCTACTTGCTAATAATGCAAAACCATAGGCATAGGGTCTACTCCATGTTATACAAAGGTGTTTCCTTCGATTTACGGCTTTCAAGCTTATGGAAAATCTTGGTAAGATGAACAAGATACCGAAAAAGAGAAGCTAAGTAATAACCCCATCTTGATGCCATTGTTAACGAAAACTACTCTCGAGCTCGACTACAAATTAACTTTGTCAAGAAAAAAAGCGAATGGTGATGAAAGAGAAAACAACTTACCAAGTGAGATGCCTATGGACATCAAACATAACAATGAGGACATCAAATAAGTCAACCGAAGTCCACGCGTTCTGCACACGAGCCTTTATGTCTTTGTAACCATATCCGCTTTTCTTCAACATCAAACCCGGAGTATCAAAGAAACACTACAAAGTTTGTCCCAACACACAATTATTAAATATCTTAGCCTACTAATCTCCATACTTAACCATATAATAAGTAAGATCATATATAATAAGAGAAAAACATACGACTTGAGTATCCCCTTTTGTCAATACTCCCAACACTTCGTGTGTTGTCGTGTTGGTCTTACGCGAAGCAGCTGCTACCTTTGTACCAACCTGCACTCAGAAATACCAAACACCAAAACTAACTTGGTAAACCTTACAAAACCGTGAGATAGATTCAAAACACTAGCAACTATACTGATACAATCAATTAAACCAGCTTTGAAAAACCTTACAGACGGTAAGCTAAACACACAGCACTATACTAATCAGACCACTTAAGGTTATTATGCATACACAACAAAACCAACTTTGATAAACCTCACATAATCATAGGCTGATTTATCAAACACAAGGCGCTTTACTAATCAAACTACATAAGTTTGTTATAAGTGCATAAAACATATAAACCAACTTTGATAAACTTTACAAAACCGTAAGCTAGATATCTCAAACACAATGCACTATACTAATAATCAAATCAACTTAAAATAGTTATGCATATACATTGATAAACCTTTGTGCCACACTCAGACACAATCAAACACCAAAACCAACTTTGATAAACCATACAGAACCGTAAGCTAGACTTCTCAAAACACAATGCACTATACTAATCAAACCACTTGAGATAGTTATGCACAAACATTTAAACCGACTTTTTAAACCTTACAAAACCATAAGCTAGATTTCTCAAACACAAGGCACTATATTGATCAAAACCACTTAACATTGTTCTCCTTAAGCATCTACATACCAATGTCTCAAACCATCAAACACAATTGGTAATAACCCAAAAAAGGACAAAGCAGAAACGAACCATGAAGTTAGTAAACGACGATTTTCCGGCGTTTGGTGGACCGATGATTCCGACGTTAAGCGACTTCTGATCTTCTTCTCTAACTTCACCTTCACCAAGCTCTTCATCAGCTGATTCAAGCGCCGCCTCCAATAAAGCCTTCGCGAGGATCCGTGACCTATCACTATCTTCCTCCTCCTCCTGTTCATCTTCTTCATCGGAAGTCTCTACTTGATCTAGAGTTTTCGATTTAGCTTTCTGGGTCTCTTTAGGAAACAGCTCTTGCTCTACTCTTGCCCTGTACCCTTTATCCCAATTGAATCTCTTGGGCCTTTTCAAAGGATCTTTATCAGGGATTGTGTATTGATTGCTATCGTAAACGGTGTCGGAGATCGGATTTTCTCCGTCGACGGAAATGGGTTCGTCTAGATTCGGCTCCGCCGTGTAGAATCGGCGGAGAAAGGCGTTAGGGAGATGTGAGATACTACGAGGGTTCTTCGTCGTCTTCGTCGTTTGTGTGATGGAGACGAGTGTTCGTAGAGATCTAAAAGCTTTCATTTTTTTTTAGCAAACAATGGCGATTTTGATTTCTCGCAATAGAGGCGATTCTCAAGGGTTTTAGAGGTTTACTTGATTTTGATTTTTGGGGGAGAAAGTAGTTAAATATTACAGTTTGGTCCTTGGATCTTTTAATAAAATACAATATATCACCCTAACTTTACTTTTGAAACATTATGAACAATGAGGAACAGAACCTGGTGGATTTTGTGGGAGACAATTATTTTACGAAAAAATAGGAAATTATGTACATTTTTGGACTTTAATTTGCAATAAGGTGATTTGTGTTTCAAAATTAGTAATTAGGTGATTTACCTTCTTTCTGTTTTTTTGTGACATATATATCCCTATGCGCGTTCACACAAGTTCATGAATGTTAATAAGTTTTATGTTTCAGATTTTTTCCATGAATTACTTAATCAGACTATGAATGTTCATAATGTTGTTATGCATATTAATTTATGTTCATGAATGTTCACACATGTTCAGATTGACAATGTCACGATTATTTTAGAAGAAAAATCATGAATGTTTATGCGCATACATGAATGTTCATGCATATACATGAATGTTCACACGACCTAACCAGAAAGTTCAAGATTATTTTTGATTTTTCAACATAAAAAATCATCTAAATACAAATACAAAAAAAAAATATTGACAAATTAAAAAATAAAATGTACCTAATTTACTAAATAACTCTTATTTTATTATCTTCTTATTATATAAAAGAGAGCGCGTAAAATTATAACTCACAAGATCGTGACACGTGTCACAATTAAAAAAGAAGAAAAATGTTAATAATTTTTAGGAAAAAATATTAATAATGTTTAGTAAAAATGTTAATAACGTTTACGAAAAAATGTTAATAATGTTAATAATTTTAGAAAAATGTTAATAATATTTAGGAAAAATGTTAATAATTTTAAAAGAAGAAAAAAGATAACGTTTAGGAAAAAAAGGAAAAACAAAAAATAAGAAAAAAAAGGAAAAAGTAATCAAACAAAAAATTTTCACTACATCCTATTTTTAATGGTTATTTTAGATCGTGACATGTGTATTAAAATTGATACGTAGACATATTATAAAATGGAAACTTAACAATATTGAGAAAAAACAGAATTAAAGAAAATAATAAAAAATAAAAAATTAACATTAATTATCAAATAATTAGAAATAAAATAAATTAATCTGAAATATAGAAAAATAAAATAATCAGAAATAAGAAAAATAACATAGAAAAAGAAAAATTTAAAAATATTTTAAGAAATAATCAATAAAAAAGATTAGAAATAAGAAAAAATAAAACGTAAAATTACTTGAAAAAATAAATAAATTTTTTATGATAACTTATTTGTTATCTTCATGGATCCACTATCTAATTATTAATTTTAAATAAATGTTTTTCATGTAAATAACAAAAGCAATGTAATTAAAAAATATGTTATTTATATTTCTTAATAGATGAAAAAAAAGTAAAAATCACTTATTTATTATTACCTTATATTGTTGTGTGTTTTTATATTTATTTGTTAATAAAATAACGAGTTTAATATTAGTTTACGTTTAAATCTAACTATAACTATACAAATTTACTAACAATATTAATATATAATTATAAAATGTTTTTATGTAATTTATATGCGTATTACGCGGGATATCATCTAGTGGTCAATATAGCTATTAACTATTGCAATATTTTTTAGATAAGCACATTTTGAAAATTTGAATTAAAATTTTAAAAAACAGAAACATATAAAATTTAAAGGCCCAACATATTTATTCTCTAATTATTTAAAATTTTGATCTTAAATCTAAAGCTTAATGTTGATGGAAATTTAAAGGTCAATTATATTTTCTTGAACAAGTAATATATATAGGTAATATACATCCACAAAGTTGTTATAGATGACTTATACAAAATAAAAGAAAATTAATATATAATGTTAATAAATTATCAAGGGAGAATTACAAAACTACGAATTACATTTCACAAAACTACACCATTTCAAAATTACTTCACAAAAATACATATAAACACTCGAAATTAAATCAAAATAAATTTTATCCACACAATTCTACCCCCTTAATACTATATCCTAAACACTAATTAGCGAATCCAAATGAAAAGATTTTAATTTTGGTAGTTTTTTAAGGATAAATCAAGCTTTTAAAATTTTGAAAAGATGTAAATATGTGAAAAAATTGAATTAGGTAGAGTTTTGTAAAGAAAAGAATGGAAGGGTGTAGTTTTGTGAATTCCTCAATTATCAAACTGTGTATGATGTTATTGTTAATCTAAATTTTTTCTTGTAATTATATTTTTCGATAATTGCCCTTATAATAATAAAAAGGTTTGAAAAAAATTACAAATTCATTTTAAATAAATTAATATTCTAAAAACTAAAAATATTTTATATATTTTTAACATAATATATATACTTATAAATTTAAATGATTGACTCGGGTCAAAAAATCTGACCAGTATATATACATTGAATGGTCCAAAACTACATTATCATTTACCACTTACCAATCACATTTTTAGGTTGATGTAATAAAAAAAAAAATCACATTTTTAGGCTTCCACGCATTGCCTAATTATTGTTAGGGTTTTCTCAGAAAGTAGGCCAATTTGGGCTTTGCTCACGGCCCAATATGGAACTAATTTTTTCACAGGAAAGAGATACTTGTAAAACTTAGTATTTGTTTTTCTCCAAGTACAGTACTTGTAAAACTTAGTATTTGTTTATGACCAAGTAATTGTAAAACTTAGTATTTGAGAGGGAAAATAAAAGAAGAAAGAAGGTAAAGAGTAGGACCGGATTTGACCGGTATAGTACGCTTTGTTTTCTTACACAGACATTATACGGAGAGGCTAACAAATCATTAATGAATGAGAACATATCATCATCATCATCATATGATACATCTCTTATTTTTAGCCTTTTATTTGTTGTCCTTCCTTTTGGCTTTGAATCCTACCACATAAAATAGTGAAAATTACCTAAAGTGACCCAAAAAAACCCGAATTGACGAGAATAATCCATTTTTAAAAAGTTATTCTAGTTATTAAAAAAAGATTGAAATGGACCTTATGTTAAAAAATAACTATGAAAATGTCATTATGTATTAAAAAAATTAATAACAAAACATATTTGATAAATTTAGAAAATGGAAAATTATGACCAAGAAAACAAATGTTTTTTAAAAAACCCTAATTGCGAGTTCCCTCTCCTCTCCCCGATTTTTCTCCTCCTTTTCATCGTCGTCGTTCTTCCTCGACGTGTCTTCGTCTTAGTTGTTGTTAACACATGGCTTAGTATTTTAGTATATAACAAAATTCTTATTAAACATGAACTTGATTAAATTATGAATTAATTGTAGTAGTATCGAAGAGTCATTGAAATCTTAGATTGTCACACCAAATTATTAGATAGAGACATAATTTTCTCCTTTTTTAAATAATTGTTTTTTAAAAGGAAGAATGTATATAATAATCTTTTTTAAAAAAAATGTTTTAGGAAAATAAATGGGGTGAGAAAGAGGTAGGGAATGGTCAAAGGAGAAGGACAATGATTTGGCCCTCTTTTGTTTCTTCACTGCCTTTTTTTTTTTATCTCAGAGTCTCCTTTTATTTTCCAAATCTCATCTCTAAACTGTTTCAGATTTTTTGCTATTCATAGCAAAAAAAAAAACACAATCCATAGTACTTAATAAAAATTGAAAGCATGAAGAAACATCAAATTTTATACCCTAAATTTTAATAAAGTATGTGGTCCTAAATCATTAAAATATATATAATAGAATTTATGTTAGTTTGTAGACAGTCATTTAGACAAATATATAGGAGCTATATATGGGTCAAAATGTTCTATTTTGATCAATTAGGCCTGGGCAAAATACTCGGAATTGAAAAACCGGAACCGAAAAATCGAAAAAAACGGTTCCGGTTTCGGTTCCACCCTAAATACCCGATGGTTCCTAAACTTAAGAACCATGGATATCGGGTAGGAACCGGAACCGAACCGAGAACCGATGGACAGAACCGAAAAACCGAAATATTTTTATATACTTCGAGTATTTTTTATATTTTCGGGTATTTTTTATATTTTTGGCTATTTTTCTAACTTCGGGTATTTTTTATTATCTTTTTCCGGGTATTTTTCTGTTTTTGGGTATTTTTAAAAAAAAATCGGGTTTTTTTTCATAATTTTGGGTATTTTTATGAACTTTTTTGGATATATTTTTCTGTTTTCAAATATTTTTTCTATTTTTGGTTTGAAATATCCGGAACCGAACGGAACCGAACTGGAACCGTAAATTTCGGGTATTTTATGGTTCCTCAAACAAAGAACCGAACCAACCCGGAACCGATAGGAACCGAACCGAAATATTGAAAAGTAGTGATTGGGTAATAGATTTAGGAACCAAACCGACCCGGAACCAAAATTTCGGAACCGGAACCGAACTGAATACCCGAATGCCGAGGCCTAGGATCAACTATAGCATATATTTTTAAATTATATAAATATATTTTTTGTCACGAATTTATATAATTATATAAGAGCAATTAAGATTGAAGATACCTACCTATGTGTTGTCATATCAAATAAGATTATGTCATTCCATAAATATATATGATAAAAGAATTATACATTCATTTTGTCTTTTACTTGGATTTAAGGTATTCCCAAATTTTATGATTGACTTCGTAGAAAATAAAAATACTACTTTTTTTTACAAATAAAAATACTACTTATGTACTCAAATTACATTTAAGAAAACTTGATTGTAAATTTTAATATTTATCCAATATACCTATCTATATTGCATTTTTTGTAGAAAGAACACACATATAACACGCAAAGAAACATTTCAAATATTTATTCATTAACATTTTTCTCATTTTTCGCTTTTAAAAATTTTTAGAAGAGCTAAAAATTTACTCATATGTTCCGTTATAAAAAAAAAGAACTCCTGAAATAAAAGAACTCCATTCTTGTAAATATTTACTTACATACTATCTAGGGTTGGGCGTTCGGATATTCGGTTCGGTTTGGTTCGGTTCTCTTCGGTTTCGGTTCTTTCGGTTCTATACAAAATGGAACCATATAGGAACCGATAGAAATATGGTTCGGTTCGGTTCGGTTCCTTGGTGGTTCGGTTCGGTTTGGACATTTTAAAAAAGAACCATTTCAGAACCAAAACGTTTTCGGTTCGGTTCGGTTCGGGTAATTTACCCAAAAGAACCGAACCATTGCAACAAAATTTTGCAAAAATACCATCAAAACAAATGCAAAACACGTATTTTGAGTTCAAAACAAAAATTAGTTAGGTGCAAATTTATCATCAATACTAAGTTCCAAACAACTACAAGTTCTAAATGTTTTAAAAAGAGATAGAAGTAGAACCATGACTTATTATTTTACTCACTCATCCTGAGTATTATCTTCAACATCAAACTCTACATAAAACATATATAACACAAATTATTAATGGTTCTTTCGGTTTACTTTCGGTTCTTCGGTTCAGAATCGAACCGAACCGGAACCAGTGATTCTCAAATAATAGAACCATACGAGTGACTAAGACAGAACCATACCCGAACCGAACCTATTTTTTCGGTTCGGTTTGGTTCGGTTCTTCAGTACGAGTTACTTTTGCCCAGCCCTAATACTATCGATGAAATGTATTTGGCTAAGAATTGAAAATTAATAAGAATAAATGATTTGACTTAATTTTCAAAATAGTCTGTCACAATTAGCTGTTTTCTGTCAAATAATTGTTATCAGACGAATTTGTCAAAAATCAAACTGCAGTTTTTCTTGTAAATTAATCAAAAGAAGAGACTGTCAAAAAATAAAAACGTACAAATTATAAATCAAAAAGACAAAACAAGATCGGTAGGAGGCCAAAATGGACTGACAAGTGTTTTCAATAATGAGAGTGATCTTTTTGAGCAATGAGTCAGATCCATTTAAATGGACTACACTATTTCCTCTCTCTCCTCTTTCTTTCTTTCTTTCTCCTCTTTCAAAGAAAGTACTCCCATCTAGAAAAAGGTTAATTAATAGATTCTGCAAGAAGTAAATTGGCTAACTATTTTTCTTCTTATTCTTTAATATATTTTACTTTGTTATATTTACCTCAAAAAAATGTACAAATTAGTTATTGGGATTACTTATGGAAAATATTAAATTAATTTTCTTAAGTCTCGCTAATAGTAAAACATCATATTATGTGTATTTTTTGTATAAATAACAAATTATCACTAATTTTCTTAACTCTCGTTTCATATGCTTCAAAAGTAACTTTCTAGTCTTCCAATTAACAAAAACAAAAAAGTAACAATTTAGATATATAGTCAAGTTCATGCATAATTAAGAAAATAATGTTGCCTAAGCATATCTTTCTATCTCTATAATAGAGATATCTTTAAAATAGATATAAGTAAAGTGATTTTGCTCCAATGCATTCCTCTATAACAGAGTTACCTCTATACTTTTACTTATATAAATAGAGTGAAATCATACTTTTACTTCTATAAATAGAGTGAAAAATAATTTTTCTCTATATTTTTCTCTATAATAGAGATAATTCTACTTTTAGAGGAATACATTGGAACAAAACCGCGTTGTATTTCACAAAACTACATCATTTTAATGTACTTTTCAAAAATACACCAAAACACTCAAAAATTAACAAAACAATTGACATCAAAATCGGTTTTTTACTATTTATCCTTGTGGTAATTTACTATTTTTGCTTTCTTCTCGAGAGCTTTTGATATCTCTTTTATTGTATCTCGAAAACAAGGGTATTTAGTTTATAACTAAGGTGGATGGTCATGTCATGTAGGTTCCATTTTACATAAATGATTGAGTGAATGGTCAAAAGCTTCTATCATACCATATGCCTTAAATTTGCTATCTTTCTTTTTTTTTTTCTTGGACCAAATATTTCAAATAAAACTCATTACTTTAGTTACTAGTTTATCAAAACACTATTATGGAGGTTGATACGACATTCCTCTACAAGGGAACGATATATTCCAACACCATAATCTTAGCCTTTAGTTGAAATTGGAAAAAAGAAACATATTTAGGATTGTACTTTGAAGGGATTACTTTACATCTTCTATATATGTTGTTTTTTCTTTTTTTTTTAGGTAGATAATATCTATAAAAAATAACGAGTTAAGAAACTTTTAAAATTTCTTAACCAAAAATATTAATTAAAAAATCAAAAAGTAGGAAAGAGAGTGTGAAAACATTTAGAGAGTTGTTCCTTATTTAAGATATTTTTCAACTTTAATAGTATCATAAACTTTTCAACTATGTGTATATTTTCTATTGGTTTAATTTTATTTTAAAATATTAAAATTTAGTTATGATTAAATTATTAATGTAAGTATAATAAGAACATAAATTTACGGGTTCTTGGTTGAGCATGCTCTATTATATGAAATGATATATAATACAATGTTTAGATTAAACTCTTATGGCGGATGAAAATGGTCCAATGATAGTCACCTCTGCATCTAATCTCATAATCCGGGATTCGAAACTCGCCGCTCTCAGTTGGGAGAGAACTACTGAGACACTAGGCTATGATGAAAAAAAAAGAAGATTAAACTCTTATGTCTTAAGAGATGGATGAGAAGGAATCGTAGAATAATACATATATTCTAACAATGTTCAATGATCTCCAAGATTTATCCTTTTGATGAAATATGCACTAGTTATTAACTTTCTATTTATTAGAAAGTATTTTCAAAAATTGATAATTTTAAATCATATTTGTATAATAATGCCATGTTAGCTTTTACCGTCTCCAAAATTTGTCCGCGTACATCATATTCATGTGTTACCACTGCATTAGTTCTTATGTCCTGACCGAAAAGTTGTTTTTTCATGGAATACAAATTATATGTTGAAGAAACAAAATCATAATCTACATTAGGAATCCTACATTTGTTCATATTTTTAAAATTAATAAGATCATGCACTTCTTGCATTTTTCCTCTTTTTGGCATATTTTATTTTATTTGTTATTTTTTTTTTATTATTTCTACATACCGCGTGACGTCAATGTCAAAAAAATTGATGTCAACACGAATATGTTAATTTCAACTTCATGTCATGATGTAACATCATAGAGGATAGTATATAAATACTAGCTAGCAAAATTAAATAAATATTAAATATAATTTTTTTTTTTTTGTCAACAAATATTAAATATAAATAAAAAAAATAAAAAGATAATTTAGGAGGATGGAGAAAGAGATGAAAGTGGAGTGCACAGCTAAAAGGGGTATGACATTGACACAGACACACAACTTATTGTTTCCTTTCTATCAGACTACCTCGAACCTATTGTGCCTTGATGCCACAGCTTGTCCACGTCATACTTATCAAATAATCATATATTATTATATATATTAAAATGTATTCGTATATCAAATCATTACTTCTTATATATATGGAATCATATGGTCTTATACAATACATTGAAAAGTTATTAATACACCATAAAAAAACAATTATTAAGTTATCGACATTATTAATTTATCGAGAGATAAAATCACACTAAAAATCAAATTCGGGATCGAAGAGTATTATTATCTTAAAAATATATTAACGAATCAAGTATTAATTTAAAGACGTTATACTATATATATTTGTGAAATTTTTATTCCCACAACAAAATATTTTTTTTATAAAAACATATGTTCTAGTGATTAGTTAGGATTTTGAAAATTAAATTTTCTTTCAAAACTGTACTTTATACATTAAATATTGAATTTATATAAATATATATTTTTGAACATATTTTAAGCGATAGTTTAATCTTTTGACCAATTATGTAATTTTGGAATTATGTAATTTTTGGAATTATATTTTTCAAATTATGTAATTTTGGAAAATACTGTCTAAAGTATGGTACTTTTGTCAATCTTTTTTCGTTTTCAGTAAAGGATGTGTTGTTATTTTGACAGCGAGTAGTAGATATACTAATTCATTAACTTCTTATACAATTCAAATATACTAAAAAGGCTAATATATACAAACTAATATTGTAAGTAATACTCATTTCTCATTTTAAGTTTGTATAATTTTATTTAATAAAAACATACCTTTACCAAAATAGAAACATAAAAATATGAAATATTGCAATGAAAATATGGAGAACTTAAAATATAGGCACATTATCAAATGTTGTATTCACTTTAAAAATATAGATTAGAATGTGTGTATATCTTAATAATTTAGTAAAATCATATATTATATTTTATTATGAAAATGTTGTATTTTTGGGGAAAAGAAACGGCAGCAGTCAGGTGGCATGGTTCTTAAGAAAGGCAGAATGGGAACCCATCTCCTATACCTTATGCATCTCTTCCTATAAACAAATGAACACTGTTTGGGCAAAAGTTAGCGATCCGTTAGAAGAACCACGGAATTCGATAACGGTTTATACTACTAGAATCGGTTTGAATTAGATGTCTTTATTAATCGATGAAAGAATACAAGAAAAGAGGAATATGATTCAAGATCTAGACTTAAAACAATCTAGAGCTTATAACCGAATAATCTCCTTAAAAGCAAGTGCTTATGTCGAAAAGTGTATGAATATATCAATGTGTGAATGTCGATATGAATGAATCCTCTAGGTCTTCTAGCTTCTTCTCTTTATATAGAGGTCTTTAGGTCAATGAGCTTCCTTTTCCTTTTATGAATAGGAATTGACATGTTTCCATTTATTGACCTTTTTCCTTTTATTTAGATATTTTCCTAGATTCCCTCCTTAATGAATATTTAAGAGAATCTAGTAATATATCTTTTCCATTTTACCTTATGTCGATAATTAAGCCCAAATAAAGCCCAATATCAACTAAAGGAGGCCGGTTCCGATATTGCCGCTGATTCCGGTTTGGTGGTCCGATCTGCCGTCAACCGGTCCGATTCTCGTCACGGTTAAACCTTAACCGAGATGATTAAATTTATCCCCAACAGCTTGCCCCCGCCTTTGCTCTTTTTTGACCTCGGATAAGAAGAGGAAAGTAGCTTGTCGAGGATGAATTTAAGAGCTTCGTATTCGCCTTGATCGGTGATGAATTGATCTTCCACAAGCTTATACTTCTCGTTCAATCGCAATTCCAAATATGGCCTTCTATCACCGTCTTGGGTCTCTTCTTCAAATTTGGGCTTGGTTTTCAGGCCCGAATCATGCGAAATGTCCTTTTTGTTGACCTAAGGATATTTTTCGCATTTCGTCTACTTCATTTTCTTCCGCGGCGGTCCTTTCATCTTCTTTCTCAAGATTTTCTTTCACCTTCTCCATACCCGTCGGATAAAGCTTGGTATCGTCTTCGACGGTGATTGAGTCCGCGATTTCTTCGTCTTGTCATCGGTGAGCATCTTTGATTTCTCCTTTCTTTCTTCTTCTTTGCATGTCATCGCTTGATTGGGACCCAACTATCGCTATCGTGTCCTTCGATCCCGAAGCTATGAATCTTTCGAATGATTCATCCGTCGGGGAGCGTCTAAAATCACGGCGATCCACCGGATCCGACCGTCGCGCCTTCGTGACGCGATAAAAGTCGAGGACTCGGCTCTTCGCAAGATCCGCCGATAGATTCCAAGAAGAACCCTAAATCTTCCACCACCATGAGCTCGGTGGCTCAGATCTCCAGGACCTTTGGTCTCCCTATTTCCTGTTTGAGGATTCCCAACGCGGCGGAGCGCCCGATGGATGCCGGTCCAGAGGAGATTGTGGTGTATGAGGCTCTGTTCGGGCTATGGGTTCCGCGGAGTTGTTCCTTCGCTAGTCGCGGCGATATCCCGCTATCTTGGTCTATCTCCGTGCGCCTTTCTCCAATGGTGTGGAGAATGCCGATGGCGCTTGAGGTGATGGGCAATTTGAATTCCATCGAGGTATCGGTGGCCTCCGTTCGTATGCCTTCTACTTCAAGCCCTATGTGGGTGATATCAATCGTTATCACCTCCATCCTCGTCGTAACCTAGCGTTGGTAACTAACCCTGAGATTGGTGATCAAGGCGCATCGGAGAAGACTTGGCGTCGTCGTTTCTTGTTTTTGTCGGTTGGACCTCGCTCCAAACTTTCCAACCGCGTGGTCTTATTCGGTGGGTGTGTTTATTTCTCGATCTTGTAAGTTTGCTGACTTCTCCTTATTGTTCTTTTGTTGTTTATTTGCAGATATTAGCCATTTGAACAAAGGTGACGACGTCGTCGGGAAAAAGATCATAGAGCGGTTGTTAGAGATCCCATCCGAACGGAGATCCTTGAATTTCTTTTCCGGCCACCTTGCCTTGGAACACGGTGCCATCCGGGGTAAGTTTTCACTCCATCTTTAAGTTCTTCCTTTAACATTGATTTCCGAGGATGACACATTGTTTGTTAGATTGTAACATGTCTGAGAGTCAACGAGCATCTGCCCCCGATCCCTTTGAACTTTTTCTCGTTGCTTCGGGGAGGTTAGGCGAGATGGGAGGATCCGTCAACGCCTCGAGAGTCAAGCAAAGGTCACCGAGGTTCCGAGGAGTGGAACAATGGCCGCCGGCAAACGCAAAGCCGGACGGAGTTCATGCGGTCCCGTGGAGGGTCGCAGGGGTGAAGGTATCTCCTTCGTCAGGTGGTGAACTTGGGAGCTCCCAATCTTCCTCTCGGGTAGGCAAGATGAAGAATAAACTCCTGTCATGGGATATGGAATCCATTGCTGAGGTGGGTGCCGAGTTAGCCGCTGATGAAGTCTGCCATTCTCTCCTTAAGGTAAAAGTCTTCGTGTACTTGAAACTTTTTATGAGCATTGTCTAAACCTCGTTGGTTTTGCTGCCTGTAGGTGATGTTCTCTTTTAGCAAAGCATGGAGACCAAACTCGCCGAAGCTGTGGAGGAGTCTTCCAAGGATCATGAGGCCTCCGTCTATATGAGAGAAAGGTACGAGGTGGAGAAGAAGAGAGGAGAGGATCAGCTTGCCGCCATCGATGCCAGGGACAAGGAGATAAAAGATCTCAAGGACTCCATAGCCGAATGTGATCAGGCTAAGGAGGGTCTCCAAAAAAGAGTTGCTGATCTGGAAAGGGAGGATGAGCTCAAAGATGAGGAGGTGAAGTCGCTGAAGAGGAAGAATGAGTTGCTTCAGGCTGAATACGACTTCTTCCTTGGTGGGTCTGCGATTATAACCCGATGGGAGACGGTGAAGGAGTATCTGGCCGGGCAGCATTTGTCGTGGGACCTTGAGGGCCTTGATCGCCGTTATGCCCAAGTGGTGAAGGCTCAGGCACAGTTCAAGGGTCTGCCTGCTCCGGAGGTGGTTGAGTCGCTGATGGCGTTTAACGATACTCCTCCGTCTTAATTATTCTTTATCTAAAAAACTTGTAATTCTGTTGTGGTCCATCCGTGAGATGGGCCATCTTTAAACTGTTAAGTGGGCCGCTCAAACTTTCGTTGATCATAGCGGACCCTTATGTTTTTGCCCTTGGTGGGCGTTTTGGATTTTGCCCCCGAGGCTAAACTTGTTTATTCGGTTATCTTTCGTTTTTGAGCTCTCGATAAGTTTGAACCGTATCCTTTGAGCGTCAAATCCGTTTAGATGCACCGAGCAAATTATGCCTCGTTAGGTTATCCGTCGCTGACCATCTTAAATCCGGATGGATCCGACGAGGTCGGTCACCCTTCATCTCTAAGTGGTGAATCTACTATCTCTCGTGGAGATTCGTCCGCCGGCTGTTTTTAATGCGTATGGGACCGCGGGGGTCGACCGTTTGTTGGACGAGATCTCGGAGATTCGATCGTCATTAATAGTGGACCGTTAAGGGTCTCGGCGCCGTATTAACCGTACGTAGCCTCGTCGGGTGAGTCGGTTAAGTGTCGCCGAGCCTTTGTGCTTGTACATTGCCTGGATGGGATCCGTAGATCGGCCATCTCGGTGTGGTTTCGGCGAGGTCCCGTCGACCCGTACACCCAAGAGGGCGACTAATGTGCGTTGCTGATTTTATACTTTCGAGGAAGGTCATTAACACACAATTAGCCTCCACCTTGTCGATCGTGCGGTTCGTGCAACTTGGCGGCAGTCTTATGGAGCGAGGTGCCGTCGCACCCGTACACTCGGCTATTAGGTTACATGCCCGCAGACAATAACTCTAACTTTTGCCTGGTCCTAACGTGGTCCGAAACCCGTATGGAACCCTTCTAGCGTTCGATTTACACCGACACAGTTGTCGTGATGTGTTCGGCTAGGATTGGCCTACGCGGAGTAGGGCTTTTGGCCTATGCGAATAGGGCTTTGGCCTACGCGGGGTAGGGCTTTCGGCCAATGCGGAATAGGGCTTTTGGCCTACGCGGAGTAGGGCTTTTCGGCCTATACGGAATAGGGCTTTTGGCCTACGCGGAGTAGGGCTTTTTGGCCTATACGGAATAGGGCTTTTGGCCTACGCGGATTAGGGCTTTTTGGCCTATACGGAAGAGGGCTTTTGGCCTACGCGGAGTAGGGCTTTTTGGCCTATACGGAATAGGGCTTTTGGCTTACGCGGAGTAGGGCTTTTTGGCCTATACGGAATAGGGCTTTTGGGCCTACGCGGAGTAGGGCTTTTTGGCCTATACGGAATAGGGCTTTTGGCCTACGCGGAGTAGGGCTTTTTGGCCTATACGGAATAGGGCTTTTGGCCTACGCGAAGTAGGGCTTTTTGGCCTATACGGAATAGGGCTTTTGGCCTACGCGGAGTAGGGCTTTTTATTTTTGAGTTCAAAGGATAGATATCCCTTGCCCCCGAATATCTCGGCGAGAAATTCGCCTTTGGGGTTACTCTCGTTGGCGAAATTCTCGGCGAGGTTTTTAGCTAAAAGATATAAAAGTATAGAATTTAAAAAATAGTTTAAGTATACATGACCTTTTGCGGGCGTGGCCCGTTTATTAGAAGAAATATCTCTTGAGGTTGCAAAGCTTTTTCCGTCGTTGGTGAGTCTTTTTCCGTCTTTGTCTTGGAGTGCGTAGGCTCCAGCTCCGATTTTAACGATTTGGTAAGGGCCTTCCCGTTTGGTCCTAGCTTTCGGCTTCCTTCTCCATTGTGTTTTGGAATACTCGCCTTAAGACCCACCGACCCGTTTGAAGGTTCTCGTCCTCACTTTTTTGTCGTATGATCCGGCTACGTCTTGTTGGTAACACCAGTTTCTTATTTGCGCGGCTTCTCGTTTCTCGTCGAGCAGGTCGAGGTCGAGCGCCATTGCTTCGTTGTTACTTTCCTCATCGGGATTTTCAGTGCGGCTGGACTGCACACTTATCTCGATGGGTATCACTGCGTCCATTCCATAAACGAGTGAGAAAGGTGTTTCGCCGGTGGAGACCTTTGAGGTTGTTTCGTAGGCCCATAAGACCCCGTGGAGTTCCTCGGCCCACTTTCCTTTAGCACTCTCTAATCTTTTCTTAAGGAGCTTGACGATGGTTTTGTTCGAGGCTTCGGCTTGGCCATTAGGATCGCGGATGTCCGGGTGTTGCGAAGCTTAACTTGATTTTCCGGTCTTCGCAAAAGCTTTTGAAGTTGTTGCTTGTGAACTCGTGGTCCATTGTCGGTCACTATCTCGTGGGGAATGCCGAACTTGCAGATTATATTCCTCCATACGAAGCCGCGGATCTCTTTGTCGGGTTATCGACCGAGCGCTTCCGCTTCTATCCACTTGGAGAAATAGTCGGTCATCACCAATAGAAAGACTTTTTCGACCTCGGTGCCGTGGGAAGTTTGCCAACTATATCCATGCCCCACTTCATGAATCGGTGCCGTGGGAAGTTTGGATACGGTGAATGGCCAGGGAGCACCGAACCTTTGGATACTTGTCGCGAACCTTTGGCACTTGTCGCATCGTTTGACGAACATGGTTGCGTCGTGATTCATCGATTTCCAGTAATATCCGGCTCGCATGGTCCGGAGGACTAGACTTCTGGCTCCGGAATGGTTTCCGCACTCGCCGGAATGCAGCTCTAGCAGGACTTGTTGAGCCTCGGGGATGCTGATGCACTTGAGATATGGTCCTGAGTATGATCGGCGATACAACGCTCCGCGAATGAGGCTGAACCGAGCTGCTTGTCGTTTAATCCTTCGGCACTCTGCTCTTTCCAGTGGCAGCGTTCCATCTCTCAGATATTCCACAAGGGGAGTCATCCAAAGCATCCGGCTCCACTTATTTCGTTGACGGGATCGCATCGAGATCTCTTTGCGTTGCCGGCCACCGTAATACTAGCGGTGGCACATTCGTCGGTGAGTCGGTTTTGAAAGATGAACCGAGGTTGGCGAGAGCGTCGCTTGCCCGTTTTCTTCTCGAGGGATTTGAGTGATTTTGCAGCTATTGAACCTTTTTTCGAGCTGTTTGACTATCGCTAGGTATCTGATCATGCTTGAGTCCTTGGCTTGATAGTCACCCTCAGTTTGGCTAACGACCAACTGCGAGTCACTATAGATCTCTATATCTTTGACTCCTAGATCGCATGCTAGAGATAGACTGCGATTAGCGCTTCATACTCCGCCTCGTTATTTGTCGCTCGGAAGCGCATCGGATCGCCATTGAGATGGTGTTTCCGATAGGGGAGGTCAGTGTAAGTCCCAGGCCGGATCCTCGTACGTTGCCGGATCCGTCCACATAAAGTTTCCATGTCCCCGTTGCCACTGTTTTTCTAATGCGTTCACTTCCTTCGAACCTCCGAGAGCATCTTTGGTGTAAACTCGCAACGAAATCGCCGAGGACTTGTGACTTGATGGCGGAGGTTGGTCGATAGATCACGTCGTATTCGCCGAGTTCTATAGCGTATTTGGCCAATCTTCCCGAGATATCGGTTTGTGGAGAACACTTTTGATCGGATGCGATGTCACCATGATAATTGGATGCGACCGGAAATACGGCCGTAACTTCCTTGCTGCCACAACCAAGGCGAGAGCCAATTTCTCGAGATGAGAATATCGGGTCTCGGCTTCTAGCAAGGATTTGCTGACGTAATAGACCGGATGCTGTCTCCCACTTTCTTCTCGCACTAGTACCCCACTTACTGCGTGTTCTGACACGGCTAGATATAGGAGTAGTGCCTCGTTGGTCTTTGACTTTGACAGTAGCGGTGGAGAAGTTAGATAGTCCTTGAGTTGTTTAAGGGCTTTGTCACATCCTTCGTTCCACGCGAATCCCTTCGGCTTCTTGAGAGCCTCGAAAAACGGATGAGATCTGTCGGATAGTCTGGAGATGAATCGGCTAAGGGCTGCCATTCTTCCCGTAAGTCTCTGGACTTCCTTTATGTTTCGCGGTGGTGGAATTGTCTGGATGGCCCTGATCTGATCGGGGTTCGCCTCAATGCCCCGATGTGTGACAATATATCCCAAAAACTTCCCCGAGCTTACGCCGAATGAGCACTTAGTCGGATTGAGCTTCATGTTGTATTTTCTTAACGTGTCGAACGCTTGGCGTAGATGCATGATATGATCGTCGGCAACTAACGATTTTACGAGCATGTCGTCGATGTATACCTCCATGGTGTGGCCAATTTGGTCGGCGAACATCGCATTCACCAACCTTTGATAGGTTGAACCAGCGTTTTTCAATCCAAAGGGCATTACCTTGTAGCAATATATCCCCCTGGAGGTCATGAAGGCCGTCTTCTCCTGATCTTGGGGGTGCATCAGAATTTGATTATACCCGCCGAAGGCGTCCATGAAGCTCGGCGGTTCGTGGCGGTACGTTGCGTCTCTACGGTTGTCAATGTGAGGCAAAGGAAAAGGATCCTTTGGGCACGCCTTATTTAGGTCGGTGAAGTCTATGCGGACTCTCCACTTACCGTTTTTCTTTCGAACGACGACCACATTAGCTAGCCGTCGGGGTATTTCACCTCGCGGATGAATCCGGCTTTGAGTAAATTGTTCACTTCGTCGTTGACGATGAGATCGCGATCCGGCGCAAACTTCCTTCTTTCTCGCCCCGATCGGCCGATGATCGGGATCGACCCGTAGACGATGGGTGATGATCTCGGGATCGATGCCCGGCATGTCCGCATGCGACCGGGCGAAACAATCGGCGTTCGATCTCGGAAAGTCGATGAGTTTCGACGCACGTCTTTCGGTAGTTTTGACCCAATGTTTACCTTGCGCTCGTGTTGGCTTCATCCAATGGGATCTCATCTATCCGCTCTACATCGGGGCTCCTCGTAGAGCTCGATACCTCTTTCGTCGTTGACGGACCCTCTATCTCGCATGGTCGTCCCCGTTTTTCCTTTGAGCGTAGTTTGGTAGCGGGATCGCGAGTTCTCCCGGTCACCTTTTATCTTCCTCACACCCCGGGGTGTCATGAACTTTATTGTCTGATGGAATGTGGATGACACGGCTTTCATGTCATGGATCCAGGGTCTCCCCACTATGGCGTTGTAGGCCGACGTGCAATCCAGAACGAGAAATTTGGTTTGCTTGTTGACTCCCTCGGTGTAGACGGGCGGGGTTATCTCGCCCACGGTCCGTTTCACCTCTCTCACCCGAATCCTACCGCAGTGGTTGCTGCGGAGACAATCTTTGATTCGTCGAGACCCATCTCCTTGTATGCGGCCAGGAACCGAATGTTTGCCGAGCTTCCATTGTCGACCGAATTCTCTTTATCGGGCGGTTTGCCCATCGACAAAGTAATGACGAGGGCGTCATGATGAGGAGTCATCATCTCTTCACCCTCCTCGGCGGTGAAGGTAATTGCGTTGATCGATTGGTCGGTGGTTATTTCCATCATGGTCTTTTGGAAATTTCTCGCAATCCTCGTATTCCTTTTGGCGCCGAATGCGATATCCCGCTAACCTCCGAGCCACCGGATATGACGTTAATCACCCCGATCCTGTCTCGGTGGGGATTTAGGTTTCTCGTTGGCCCTTCTTGCTCGGGTTCGGGTGTTTGGCCGTCTCCGAGCTCGTCGTACAGGAATTCTTTGAGGTGCCCTCTCTTGATTAGATCGTTTACCTCCATCCCGAGGGGGCGACGCAATCTTCGGTGCGATGCCCGTGGTCACCGTGGAAATCGCACCACTTCCGCGTGTCTCGTCCCTCCGGGTCCCCCTCATCTTCGAGGCCATCGACCGCGTTTCCCATCCTTCCCAAGGCGCGGACCAGCTCTCGACCTTGGATAGACAAACCGCCCCGCGTTGGGCCATGAGTTATCTCGGTATCCTCCGCTCCTATATGGGCGATTGGTCGATGGGGGTTACTTCGACGAGGGTCCACCCGAGGTCGCAGGTATGGTTTGTCGTCTCGAGGAGCTCTCTCAGGTCGGATGATCCTTGAGTCGACTCTGGGGGGAAGGGATTTTCTTTGAGATGGATCCTCTTCCCACTTGATCTGAGCCCATGCTCTGCTCAGAACATCTTCCATCGTCTTTGGACGATACTTGGTGAGTTCCTTATAGAGATCGCCGGTCACCAAGAGTCCTCTCTTAAAAGCAGATATGGCCGTTGATACGTTGCATGCTGGGATATTCACCTTTTCCCTGTTGAATCGTCCTACATATGCCCGAAGGGGTTCCCCGGCTTCTTGGATGATTTCATAGAGGTCGTCGGCGTTTTTCTCTGCGGCGGGCCGCTTGCAAAATTGCTCTCTATAAACCTCGTCGGTTAGGGCGGCAAAGGAATCTATTTCGCCGTTGGCGAGGTTGACGAGCCACCGGAGCGCCGATCCCGTTAGGCTTGATCCAAAACCTTTGCACATGACGGCTTCCTTGACTCGGGGGAATTGTCAAGGTGAGCATCCGTTGCTTGTACAAGGCCACGTGATTGTCGGGGTCGGTAGAGCCATCGTACATCTTCATTGACGGGAAGGCAAACTTTCGGGCATCTCTACCATGGCTATCTCGTCTATGAAGGGCGAATCGGCGTAGGAGTAGCGGTCGGAACGTCTTATAGGTGGAGCTACCTCGGCATCCGCTCGATCATCGATTCGAAAGCGTTGAGCTTTTTTCTCGATGACGGAATCTATGTAGGCGTGATCCCTTCCGAGACCGGATCCGTTGCGATCTAGATCGTCGGTGTGCCGATCGTCGGAGAAAGCGGGTCTTTCCTCCGTCGTCGATGTTCCGTCCCGATCGGAATAATCTTATCGGCCGGATGGGGGTGACGAGATTCGCGGGGAAGCGGATCTTTGACCCCGGGTGGTGAGATTAGCGCTCGCCCCCGAAGTCGAAGATTATCCTCTTCCGGCCGAGCAAGCCTTTCGTTGCTTGCCCGAAGTTGCTCGTTGATGGCATCCACCCGTTGCTGAGCGTGTTCGTCGAGAACGGTGTAGTAGGTTGCTCCGTTATCGCTCATCGTAGCGCTATACTTCGCCCCTCTCTCTGCCGCCAAACCGTTTGGGCAAAAGTTAGCGATCCCGTTAGAAGAACCACGGAATTCGATAACGGTTTATACTACTAGAATCGGTTTGAATTAGATGTCTTTATTAATCGATGAAATAATACAAGAAAAGAGGAATATGATTCAAGATCTAGACTTAAAACAATCTAGAGCTTATAACCGAATAATCTCCTTAAAAGCAAGTGCTTATGTCGAAAAGTGTATGAATATATCAATGTGTGAATGTCGATATGAATGAATCCTCTAGGTCTTCTAGCTTCTTCTCTTTATATAGAGGTCTTTAGGTCAATGAGCTTCCTTTTCCTTTTATGAATAGGAATTGACATGTTTCCATTTATTGACCTTTTTCCTTTTATTTAGATATTTTCCTAGATTCCCTCCTTAATGAATATTTAAGAGAATCTAGTAATATATCTTTTCCATTTTACCTTATGTCGATAATTAAGCCCAAATAAAGCCCAATATCAACTAAAGGAGGCCGGTTCCGATATTGCCGCTGATTCCGGTTTGGCTGGTCCGATCTGCCGTCAACCCGGTCCGATTCTGTCGCCGGTTAAACCTTAACCGAGATGATTAAATTTATCCCCAACAAACACGATCCCTATTTTTTTGATATTTTATTTTGCTAATTAAAAAGAATTTGGGTTTTAGACAGTACTAATCTTTCTCTTAATTTGAGATTACAATTTGTTAATATTTCCTATGTTACTAGCTGATAAATGTTTTAGACATTTCACACTTTAACATACTTTTCTAATTATGCTTACACATCCTACCATGTATTTGTAAAAAGAAACTAATACACAACAAAATTATTGATTTTTGCTAACTTTTTTCGGTTCATATATTTTCTGTCTTCTTCGTATTAATTAATATTTTCTCTTCCGATGAAAAAAACCTAATTGATTTGTTTGTAGAATATATAGCTCTAACAGAAAATTTAACAATAAAAATATTCTTTGTAGAAAATATAACAAAAATGTCAATTATAACAGTAAAAACGTGTTATTTTTGGCTCACAAAAAAATCAAATGCTATTATATAGGCCTCGGTTATTCTAACTAAATTTTAATTAGACTTGTAATTTGAAAATGAATTCAGCTAAAAAAAAGCCATTGCATTTGCATGTGGAGAGAAAAAAACACAAAGGAGGCATGTCGGCAGAGAAGGACACGTGTCGAAAGCCCGTATCGCCATATACTCTTATGTACACCAGTGCCCTTATGCAACAATCTGATGTATAGATTGTTACAAATATGGAAACCTAATACGAAGAAGTGGACCGACCATGTGCTTTTTATATTTCATTATTATATATTTATATATACGTATTCCTCTATTTCTTTTTATCATTTCTCTAATTTCTTAGTTAGCTTAATTAGTAATCATCTTAATAGAAGATTTGTTTTCATAACAATTATTAACAAATAATTCTTTTACAATTTGTCCTTTCAAATTGTTTTTATATACAAGAAATATTGATGCCACGACCATGAGGTTGGGTTCAATTCCCGATCAAAAAGGATCCGAAGACACAATTGAAAATAAAATAAACATAGTTCCTATCAATGTTTAATTTATATATACTTTTAAACATCATAAGCGAAGGAACAAAATCATACGGAGATAATAAACTTTCTTTATGATATTGTATTAACTAGTTTCTATAAAGCTTATTTAATTTCTAGTTTTCTACCATAAGTTTACTCTTATATTTTAAAAAGTTGTCTATCATAAATCCCAAAATTGACTCTTATATAATGTTGTAAATTATTTATGTATTTTCTGTATTAATAGCTTCTATATAGATGTGCATGCAAGTCTCCGGAAAAATAGAAAAAAAAATCCTACAAAAATGAAAAACCTCCATTTAATTTTTTTTGCACTTTGAGAGCAACTTCAATAGTAATATCTCGAGTTGAGTTTCTAAAATTAAACAACAATATTTATATTCGAAGAATTCATAAAAATACACGTTTCAACTCTTTTTTTCACAAAACTACATCTAATTCAATATTTTTACGTAATTACATTTTTCAAAATTTTAAATGATTGATTTACCTTTTAAAAAGTTATAAAAATAAAAAAATATTTGGATTCGCTAATTAATGTTTATAGTATAGTATTAAAAAAATACAATTGTATGGTATGATGTTTTTGAATTTAATTGAGTGTTTAGGTCTAATTTTATAAAATTAATGGTATAATTTTGTAAAATTCAATTCAAAATATGTAGTTTTGTAATTGTCCCTTTATATTATTATTGCTATAAGAACTTGGGAAAATACTAGTAGCTAGTGCTTAGTTATCTACGTATAGTTTCTTAATTTCATCCATTCAGATCAAACCTTGAATCGTTTTCCAATGTCATAAACAATAATACTATAGGTGTAAATTAAGTATCTCCAAAATAGAGATGAATTGTACTCCAAAGTATTTCATCATTTTATACGCCATAAAAGAATATTTCAATTATATTCTTTTTCTCATTTTCTTATTAATTATAAATATCACCTTTAACTTTTATAATTTTAAAACTAACCCTATTTATGTTATTTTCTATAAAATAAATAAAAATTATAGTATTATTTTAATAAAATCATGTTATTAAAATTACATTACATCATAAAATAAGTCATACATATGATTCAATCCTTTTCATTAGTGTATTTTCCCCACAAACGTTCAATTAAAATTAAAGTTATTATGTTTATTTTGTGTTATTGTTGTATTTTGAAATTTAAAATTTGTTAAATATTTATGTGCAAATTATTTCCATTTGTTTAGTTTAACTAAGAACAAACGACTTAATTTAAAACAAAAATTAATAATAATATAAATAGATATAAATTTTGAAGGACTATTGTCCAATTAAAATAGTTGAATCCATTATGGAGTAGAGATTAAAAATTCTCCATACATAGAGATGAAAATGTGTTTTCTCCATTTTGAAATAGAAAATGGAATAAAGTTGAAGATGATTTTTTCTCCAAAATGGAGTTTTATTCCATAATAAAGAAATGTTGGAGATGTTCTCACTATAAATATCGATACCAATTTCATCATATTATATTGTAAATTTATATGATATATCTTAGCAAAAAAAAAAATATGTTCAAAATGAAAAATAATGAAAACCCAAAAAAATGAAAGAAAAATAATCCCATAATCAGCACACTTTATATATAGTTGTAAATTTGTAATTAAACCCCATCTTTATATGAGTAATGTGTAACACAAACACACGTGAATGTTAAGATTACAAGAAGAACATACGCAAAAACTATGGTTATTTTTCGACATGTGTTTCAAGGTTTAACGAAGAAGCAAATGATATGTTAACAGTACACGAGTATATTATGAGATTTGAGAATACAAGAGGCAAGATGTATAAATAACACATGGCCACAAAAAAACATACATAGCAAGTTGACAAAAACACACTTAGCATATAAAATTCAAACAGTAAAAATTTGGAAAGTTTTGTTCTTCTTGTATCAGGCAAAACAACAAATTTAAATCCAACTCTCTTTACTATTTTTACCATCGAAAATCTATTGGTCACTAATGTTACCATATTATTTTCTAATTAGGAAAAAAATCAAAATTTAATACTAAACGGTTAGAAAAAAATAACATATAAAGTTTTAACAAATCAAAAAATAACATATAAAGCAAAACAAAATTAGACGTTAAAATGAATGTAAATATAGGTATTAGTTTAATAGGAATTCACAAAACTACGTCCTTTCATCCATTTCTTTACAAAACTCTATCTAACTCAATTTTTTCACATATTTACATATTTTCAAAATTTTAAAAGTTTGATTTACCCTTTAAAAAATTATCAAAATTAAAATCTTTTCATTTGGGTTTGCTAATTAATGTTTAGGGTATAGTATTAAGAGGGTAAGATTATGTGGGTAGGGTTTATTGAGTGTTTAATTTTAATTGTTTAGATGTAGTTTTGTGAAGTAATTTTGAAATAGTGTAACTTTGTGAAATGCAATTCAAATGATGTAGTTTTTTAATTCTCGCTTTGTTTAATATATAGCAAAAAAGAAAAAAAAATTAAAAATGGTAAAAGTAGAAAATAGAAGTTTGAGTAAATTGATGACGCAGGCAGAGACTTTTGAGCTGTCCCCATGAAAACCTGTCGTCGTCTCTTCCATCTCCCAATGATAATTACCCAAACTACGAGTCCACTTTTTATTTTATTTTAATTTTTTTTACGGCCTTACTAATGATATATAAATAATAGAAATTCCTTAAAATATCATCAAAATAAGTTTTTGTTTAAAATTACCTTTATAAAGTTTTTTATAACAAAAATACCATTAAAATGTTTTTATAACAAAAATACCATAAAAAAGTAGTAGTTTACAAAAAATACCACAAATACAAAAAACGAGTTTTAACACTTTTATATTTTAATTTTTTTCGTTTGAGTTCGCTATATAGTGTTTAGGGTATAATTTTGAAGGGGTAGGGTATAGTTTTTTGAAAGTTTTGGATGTAATTTTAAAAATTTAAGATTTATGGTATTTACGAGAAAAAACTTTTTAATAGTATTTGTAAAACTTTCGAAATCCGTGCTAATTGTGTTAAAAAAACATTTTTAGTCATAAGAATTGACCTATAAATAATTTTAAAAGTGCATTTTGATATACGGTCTTAACTCAATCATTATACCAATAATGCAATATAAGTTATCTATAAATAATATAAGTAAAAGATAATTTCATATTACAACAAAAGATAAATTAAAATGAAAAAAAAAAAAAACACATTTTCGTGATAAAATAGTACTATTTATTTCAATCGTACGTACCCATTACAAATCATATCTAACAACAAAACGCAGTACATATATAATTATATATATATATATATATATTATATGAAATGCTTATTTTAGAAATATTTAAAATTTTGGCCCATGATATTAAATATTTATAATTAAGAAAAAGGAGCTCTATGTGGAGCACCTTTTCTTCTACTACCAAGTGATAGAACCATCCCAGGCAAATAATTACTCTCTTTCTTCTTATTCTTCTTCTCCTTTTTATTATTACTATTGTTACCTTGTTCTATTTGATCTGAAATTACCATATCATTATCATCCTCCATTGTTGATATCTCTCCAAGCTGATCCTGACCGTCCATTCTCATACTCTCTAGTTTCGAAAATGTGAAATCTGATTCATCAATTTTATATAGTATGCTTGATAAATCATCTCCTTGATATACCAAGTAATCCACCTGTTGCATCATATCATATTACAAATGTTTTAACTAGTCCTTGAAGGCCAACATAATTGTGTGTTATTATATAATAATTAAGAGACAAGGCTAAATATATTTGGACATGATAGTTCATAACCTAGGAAGGTGCCCACTTTGTACTTTCACGTGTGTTTAAACAATTTTTTTAACGAAATGGAACAAGGAAGAAATCTAACGTAATTATTATAAAGAAATGTCAAAAAACAGCTGTTTTCCAAAGTTTTGGTTTGTTCATAATGATTTGTTTTTTTTTTCTCTTTTCAAAAAATCTTTATGTGTCATATGGTTAAATGTTGAAGCAATCATTCTATTGTATTATTATTATTATTTTTAATTTTTACTAGGATAGAAACAATAAATAATGAATTAATGGGTCTCACTTTGTCATTCATGGGTCAACTATGTCAACAATTTAAAATAATTTTGCATTTATTTGTTGCACTAGTAAGGAATTTTAATTATTACAAACTATTCAAATTAAAAATAAATATAAACAAAATTACCTTGCAAGAGAGGGAACAAAAGTGGAATGGTTCTTGAAGGATTCTATCACAAGTGTAGCAAACATTTGAAGAGACCTTAACTCTTGTTTGTGGTCTTTGGTTTATAAATATCACTTTTGCTCCATTAATAGTATATGGCTGAAATATAAATTTAAAATTTATTAAAATTTTCAAATATTATATTTAATAAAATTCAAAAGCTTTAAATAGAATTGAATTTACCTGAATATATGAACAATCTATGAGCTTCTCAAGATCACTTAGCCTAACCACATCATGATATACATATCGTCTCACCTACCACCCAATTCATAAACTTGTGTGTTTAATTGATAGAATATAAACTAATGGGGTAAAAATCATAATTCCTTCAAAATTAATCTTCATTGAATTTAATAAATTAGAGCCATGAATTTTGGATTTGCACCAATAATGTTTCTTTTGGGGAATGGTAGAAAATAATATATATATATAATAATAATTAAAAAAACAAAAAAGAAGTAAATGGAAGTGAAGGAAAAGGAATTTGGTCAAAGCTTTGATGTTCTTTGAAAGCAACAGGTCAAGAGAAGTTGAGCAGAGAAGACAATAAAATTTAAAGGAACCAAGCAAAATTTTATTTTAAAGAGAAAGAAAAAATAAAGGATGAGAAAAAGATGGATACTATATATAGAAACAAACCAAATCTCATAGAATAGACAATTCAAGTCTAATACATACATGGTTACACTTACATGAAAAATCTATATATATATATATATATATATGTATCTTTATCTATACTTTCAGGATTATGCCTTTAACCCTCTAATAATTCTCAACATAATTAGATATATAATAATAGTATGTTTTAGACCAATCGAATCAAATTTAGCCTAGAGGTTTAATAAGTACACTTTACCCATTTAATGAAAAAAGGTTTAATATGTGCAATTTATAATAAAAAAAGAGGAATTCACAAATCTACACCTTTCAACCATTTCTTCACAAAACTACTCCTAATTTAATATTTTCACATATTTACACCCTTTCAAAATTTTAAAAGCTTGATTTAACCTTTAAAAAATTACCAAAATTAAAAATTTTTCATTTGGGTTCGCTAATTAGTGTTTAGGGTATAGTATTAAGGGGGTAGGATTGTTTGGGTAGAGTTTATTTGGATTTAATTTTGAGTGTTTAGGTGTAGTTTTGTGAAGTATTTTGGAAATGATATAGTTTTGTGAAATGTAATTCAAATGGTGTAGTTTTGTGATTCTCCCATAAAAAAATTGAAGAAGGTTTTTGTTTTAAAAGACTCTTTTAAAAAGAAATATTAATTTTGGGGAGAAGTAAAAGTTTATGATAATGAAAGGTCCATTAGAAAAAAAAGACTTCTCAGAGTCATAGTACAACTTCAAAAAGCTCTATAGTTTAATTTGCATTTAAAACCTTTTGGAGAAAATTTAAAGTAGAAGGATTTAAATGTGAATCGAATAAAACTTAATTAGAATTTTGGAGTATACTTGAGTCTTATATTTGGGAAAGTTTTAAATTTCTATAGACAATTTATAAAGAAAGAAAATTATATCACTAAATCTATAGACAATTTAGAATTTTCCCTGAAAATTACCAATAAAAATAATGTTTTGAGAATTTCCTAGACAGTATGCTTAAATTTGACAATTACTTTCTTATGTTAATAAATATGTATATATATTGATAAAGAATATATATGTATATTGTACACACCATTGTTTTGTATTACTAATGATCATATATCGTTATAAATCTAAAACAAAAACATGGGTATTGGAATCGCCACGGAATCAAATAATGGGTCACCATAATTTTCTCCAAAAAATTAATCAAAATAAAAACTCAAAATAAAACTTTGAAATCTGATTAAAATTTATATAATTAATTAATTAATAACCTGAAGAAGAGGATGGGAGCAATGAGAAGGGAGACAGTGAGGACAAACACTTAAACAACATAGCAAACAATAAACATTCTTCTCGCTTTTACGCTTATTTTCGTGTATTCCACAGTGTGAGAAGAATGTCTCAGCCATTAATCCTTCAAGCCATGCAGGTTTTCTCTCCATCATCATCATCATCTCCTCTTCTTCTTCTCCTTCTCTCATCATTAATTAAAATTTTAATTTAGTCTTTATAATCAAATTAAACCCAGATGGAAAGTTTGTCAATTTTTGAAAATTAACCACAAAAAATTTGGACTTTTTTATTTGGTTGTGAGCTTGGGTGTGTGTGAAGAAGGAGAAGAAGAAGAGTGTATGTATATATATGTGTGTAGAGAAAGTTTAAGAAATTATTGTCGCTACGTATAGAGAGAGAGAGAAAGAGACTATTTTATTGTGAGAAAACGAAATGTTCCTTCAAAAGATCAAAATATTTTATTCATTGGCCATAGGCCTAGGCAAAATAACCGGAACCCAAGAACCGAAAAAAAGGTTTTGGTTCCGGTTTTGGTTCCACTCTAAATACCCGATGATTTTTAAACTTAAGAATCGTGGGTATCGGGTAGGAACCGAACCGAGAACCGATGGTAGAACCGAAAAACCGAAATATTTTTATATACTTTGAGTATTTTTTATATTTTCAGGTATTTTTGGTTATTTTTCTAACTTTGGATATTTTTTATTATCCTTTTACGAATATTTTTCTGTTTTTCGGTATTTTTTTTTAATTTTCGGGTTTTTTTCATAGTTTTGGGTATATTTAGGCCTAGACATATTAACCTGAACCTGGACCCGAACCTGTAAGACCCGAACCTGGACCCGAACCGAAGTTAGAGGTGGAACCTGTTGGGTATGTTTTGACCATACCGTGGGTACAGGTTCGGGTCCGGTAAGAACCCGTACCCGAATTGGACCCGAATAGAACTCGTTACTTGAATGAGTGTGTAGAGATTGCAAGTGTCCCTAATGGTTTAGAATATGATGTTCTTTCTTGGTGGAAGCTAAACAATGCTAAGTATCCAGCTCTTTCATTAATAGCTAAAGATATTCTTGCAATGCAAGTGTCTTCCGTAGCTTCAGACCGCCTTTAAAGACTAGTGGTAGGCTTTTAAACTCATCCGAAGTTGTTTGACACACTATATGGTTGAAGTTCTTATGTGTTTGGAGAGATAGGCTAAAGTGTGAGATTAAAATGAATGAGAAATGAATTATAAGAAAAGAACAAATGTTGCAGATTTCGAGTTACAAGATGAAGCTCATGAGAGGTAAACTTTTGTGTTCTTCATGTTATGTTTGATTTTTAGTTGTGCTTAAATATTTAACATTAGTCTTTTTGCTTGTAGAATTTGAGCATGTATTCCATCCGGTGCACCCACAATAAGGTAAGACTTGAAGCTTCATGGTTCCAACTTCCAAAAACAAGACTCAAGAATACAAGACATTTCATATTTTGTAACTTTGAGTTTGAACTTTGCATTTTGAATTTGATGTTTACTTTGTTTTTCACTTTGAAATTTGAACTTTGGTTTTTGTTTTTGGATAAACACAATTAGACAATCTTTTTAAGTACGGGTTTTTTACAATTTTGGGTAAAAATACCCGAAACATGTACCCGAAACCCGTACCCGAACATGTACCCGAAAGAAACTCGTAAAAATTCGGGTATTTTGGGTAGAACCCGGACCCGAACCCGTACCGATAGGACCCGAACCTGTACCCGACCCGAAAATTACATGTACTTAAATGGGTCCAATTTATGTATACTCGTTGGAACTTGTACCCGTTAGGACCCGAACCTGGACCCGAACCGAATACCCGTATGCCCAGGCGTAGGTATATTTATGAATTTTTTTTGGGTATATTTTTCTGCTTTCGGGTATTTTTTTCTATTTCTGGTTTGAAATACCCGGAACCGAACAGGAACCGAAAATTTTGGGTATTTTCCGGTTCTTCAAACAAAGAACCGATAAGAACCGAACCGAAATATTGAAAAATATTGATTGGGTATTATAATTCAGGAACCGAACCGACCCAAAACCGAAATTTCGGACCCGGAACCGAACCGAATACCCGAATGCCCACGCTGCCTATTTGGCCATATATCAATTTTTTTAAGAGTGTGACCATATCTGTTTATTTATCATATTGTACAGAAGAAACACACGTTAACTATTAATTCCAAGTTTATGATTTACCTTCTTCACATGGACACAAATAAAAGATTGGTGTGAGATGTTTTATTTAGATGGTTATCTTTTTATTGTTTGATAATAAAATATTTATTGCCTGCAAAAGAAAATTACTCATGGTTTATCTCTTGATTTATTTATTCATTTGTGCATTTATTAGGATTATAATTTGTTGAGTGACAAGTGTCCCAAATGATTAATTTGTTTTGGAGGGTTCTCTCTAAGCTTAATAATTTACTACCCTTTTCTACCTTCCAATAAAGAAGAGTTTAAAAAAGTCTTGTTACATTTGAACATAACAAAATAAGTACTTTTTGCTAAAATATTTCAAGATTTTCACAATTTCAAATCCTTTCTAACTTCTTGTGATTCATTGAGAATGATTACGATCTTGCAAGGCCCTTTGGTAGATTTTGTCATCTGCTTTTTTTTTTGCAATTGTGAAATACAAAAAGATGCATAGTGTAGAACATAAATGAAAAATAACAATAACAAGTTTAATTTCCAGTGCATAAACGACAAACCTCAGCAAAATTAAGCTTTGTATCTATTGTCGACTTATGTAAAGAAGATATCCCTAAACAAGAAATCCCTAACTATGTATAACTACTTTTTTGATCAATTTCAAATCCTAATCAACTATTTTTACCTTTTACTAGCAACCATATTTATATTTTATTAACATGTTTTTTTTTAATTGAACGTATTGAGGGTGAGATATATGTTTTGAGTGATATAAAACACATATCATATGATGGTTACAATGTTAAAATGTGGAATTATATTGTGAATTATTCATATTTTGTCTCCAAACAATTTAAACAAAAAAAATTGTCACCAATAAATTTATAGTTATTTTATATTTAAATTATTTTACACTAATTTTGAAATAAAAAGACTCGTTGGACTTGTACGAGTACAAAATTACAATAAATTGGATAATTAAACAAAATGCATAAAAATATGTTATATAAATGTAATATAATATTTTCTTCATTTCACAAAAAGGGTGGTTTAAATAAATATTTTTCTTTCCATTTAACAAAAAAAATAATTATTTTTATTTCACAAAAAAATATCGTTTTCAGTTTTGATAGATAAATTAAATAAGTTTTGACCTATCTAACGAATAGAATAATATAGTTTTTCCATAATAATAAAAGGGAAGAGAGAATACAAGAATATGGATAGCAGAGCCATAGGCCTTGGCAAGTGTGTTGCTCTTTTGTTTTTTAAGTACTCTTCTCCCTCTCTCAATTTCTTCTTAATGCTTTCTCATTTATGTTTTTTTCTTCATCACTTTTTACTATTTAATCTTCACTTTTTACTTTTTAGGATTATGAAGATTATAATAATAAAAAGTGATGAAGAAAAAAACGAAATTTGCATACTTACATATAGCATACATGAATTGATTGACAAAAAATAAAATAGCATACATGAATATGTCCCTTTTAGTAATTTCATTGTACCGCAGTGTTATATATAGTATTAACCTAGTTTATTAGGATATACTTAGATTGTAATTTTTTAATAAATTCTTGCATTGGTTTTTTAAGATCATGGTCAAACTAATAGGTTAGATACTCTATATTGTGAATTTAAGATATGGTTTTTGAAGACATGTGTTAGCAAATGAGAGTAACAAATGAGATGATGATTTTTTTAATCAATGAAATTATAAAAGAGTAAAAATATAAATCTAAAATCTAAAATTTCTCAAATCTACACCAAACAAATCTAAAATCTAAACAAATCTAAAATTCTTCTTCTTTTATACTAAACAAATCTAAAATTTCTCAAGAAAAATTCTTACTTTAAATTTATAATAAAAAATAATTAAAAACCTGTACTTTAATATAGTTCTGAAATGATCGGTCCAAATAATATTTCTAAACATTGGTCATCTATGCTTCGTTGGCCCAAATTATATGAAAATTCAATTCGTTATTTTTTTTCTTCTAAAGTCCATTCACTAAAGTATTGGAATGGTTAATTATGCTGATAATGCACACAAGAATTAAACGAACTTGGGCTACGCGCCTAGATATTTAAACTATCAAATAAAATTTATTATAATGACAATCTTGTAACAAGATATTATCTATTTACAATTTGATACTATTGCTAAAACACACCAGTGCTCGATACCAACTTAAAAGTGAAGTAAATAAAAACTAACAGAGAATTATTCTTAATACAAAAGAAGAATTGCTATAACTGATGACCATATAAAAATCAATAGGAATACGTAATTAAGATGGAAAAGGAAAAGAGTAACAAAAAAAAAGATGGAAAAGGAATTAATATTCCTTGCTTAATTTGCTAAGGAACATTTTTGTTCTATAATTCTTTGAAAAATAAGTAATTAAGATAAATGGTATAGAACAAATATTCCTTCTAAGATAAATGGTATAGAACAAATATTCCTTCTAAGATAAATGCTCTTAGAGCATCTCCAACCCTAGATCTTCATTTTGGAGAAAAAATCATCTCCAATTCTACTCCATTTTCTACTCCAAAATGGAGAAAACAACTTTTCTACTCCATTTATGGAGAATTTTTAATCCCTACTCCATAATGGAGATGAACTATTTTAATTGCACAATAGTCCTTCAAAATTTATATTCATTTGTTTTGTTATTAATTTATGTTTTAAATCAATTGTTTGTTATTAGTAAACTAAAAAAATATGAAAACAATATTTTTTTTGCAAATAAATATTTAACTAATTTTAAAATTTCAAAATACAATAATAACACAAAATAAACATAAAAACTTGATTTTTAAAATACAACAACAAAAAACCAAAACAAAGATTTAACAAAAAAAATAAGTTAAAAATCCGGTAAGTCGCTTCCGGATCCGCCAAGATTTTTAAAATATTCTCCAAATGAAGTAGAATGTGGGATTTGTTGTTCTTGTTGTTGGAGACTCCCTTTTTGTAAAATTTGTTCTTTTTGAGCTTGAATATAATTGCACGAGCATTCGGATCTAGTACGGAACTCAAGTCACAAGTTAAAATTTTGTGTTCCTCTTTAAGTTGTCTTAATGCAAAATGCATTAATTGAACATTTGTGGGATAAATTCACTAATGAAAATAATTGAATAATATCTATGTTTTATTTTATGATGTAACGTAGTTTTAATTACATGGTTTTATTAAAATAATATTATAATTTATATTAATTTTGTAGAAGATAAATAAATAAGGTTAATTTTTAAATTATAAAAGTTGGAGGCAATATTTGTAATTAATAAGAAAGTGAGAAAAAGAATATACTTAAAATATTCTTTTATGGAGTAGAAAATGGAGAAATACATTGGAGTAAAATAAATCTCCATTTTGGAGTAGAAAATGGAGAAATAAATGGTAAAAAAAGGAACGATGAGGAATGTAATATTTCTCCAAAACATATATACAATATGTAAATATTCTTTTAACATCATATAATTATAATTCGTACTATGTAACTTCTCGCGCCATGCGCGATGAATAAATTTTGAAAATAGTAAAGTTTTACTTAAAAGTGGAAAATTATGTTTAAGGTTTACAATTTAGTTTACTTTTTGTTTCGGTTATAGATATATATTTTTTATTTACTACATTAGATTTAGTTTTAAAGTGTAATTTTTTTTTGTCGTGAAATAGTTTATTCGGAACCATGTCACTATAGATCGAGGAATTACAAATATTATCTCGAGACTTTCGTATCATGGACAATCCAAATTAAATTTGTATTTCTGTATAATGATCTATTTTCAATTTTTTAGCTCAACTTCATTCAGTTTTTTTATAGGATCCGGATCCTCTAAATATTTTTTTTTTAAATAAAGTACATATTTTTATTAAAAACCTAGATCCGGATCCGTTTCAGTAAAAAATATTATTCTTTAGACAAAATATATTTATAAAATATTCAGAAAAATAGATCAAAATATACTTCAAAAGTCAACGGATATACGTTGACCGGATATCCAGAGTAATAGATATGAATTCGGGTCATTTCTTACGGATATGGACATAAGCATATCCGGGAGAGAGGTGGAGGGGGGAGAGCGAGAAGAGAGGAGAGAGAAGATAGAAAATAGGTTTTTTTTTTAACAAAAAAACAAAATAATGACATTTTCGTTATTAAAAACAAAACCAAGAGTAATATTTCATTTTGAAACTTTCCAAAACTATTTTAGTAAATCTTCTTTCGTAAAATAATTATTAAGTAAATATCCTACTTATTCTTTCTAAACTTTACGACGATCCTCGACCGCTTCATAGTAATCCCCTAAACCTTGGATTTCATAAAATGTCTTTTTCGCAACGTTTAAGTTTTTTTATAGCATTTTACTTAGGTCATCGAAAAAGAATACTTTGGCATTTGTACTTTTTTGTTACATACTTTGGCATTTGTACTTGGAGTTACAAATAAACCTTATTTAATATATTTAGACCCAATGTTCATATTTTAACCAAGTGCTCTTGGTCCAGTGGTTTTCATTTGTTTGGAGGAGTCGCCATGTGGGTCTAGGTCAGGGATCGATTCCCCGCAAGTGCGAAATTGCTAGATTATTCATTTGGCCACATGGATATGGGCCCTTGCTTTCGGCCCATTTGAATATCCGGAGAGAGGATCTATCCGTGGGCTGCACCTCCCCTTGGAGATTAGTCTGGGCCCTTCCATAGGCCTAGGATACCCCAGGTTAACCAAAAAAAAAAAAACTATATAGAGAACTCTTAGTACGGACATGGCAATTTGAGTCTATTTATTATTATGATTAGTATGAATGTAATGTTTATAACTTTTATATGTGTTCGTTCTTCTTTTGACTATTTTGCTTTACTTTACTTACGAATCAACCTCTCCTTTTATGATTTTTTCGTCTTAGACTTCTCCGGCAATTCATCGGTTGTCGAAACCCAATATTCCCGCCGTCTTCACTAGTCGAATAATTCTTCCAATCCTCAAGAACTTGTCTCAAATCCTTGACCTTATTATCTTGACCAATGCAACAGTTCCCATGCATTACACATACTTTGGTAATATCCCAATTTTCTTGGCAGAAATTTCCAACGTGTGTCGTGTCCATAAACCTCATTTTAAGCCCGATTTTTCTTATGTATCGACTGTATTTGATTTTGTTGATTACGTCTTGCTCATTTCTGCCGGGGAATCTTAGTCTAGACTTATACCAATAGTTGTAGAACTCGATTGTTTTGCGGTTTGCAATGACGTATTTAAACCCGCCATTTGCATAATTGCGAGTGTCGCTGGGATTTCCGTTGAAGAAGTCGCACGCGATTTGAAAATCTACTCCCGGGATTAATCGAGGAAATGGATCTCGGAGCCAAACTGTATCCATGTCCTAGACCAATATTAAAATTGAAAGACATTATATAAGTTTGTAAACCAAACAAAATTATTAAATAGAAACCAAGCCAAGACATTTCATTTGGTTATAAAAATTTATAACCAAATTGTAAACAAACAAGGGAGAACTACAAAACTAAACCATTTGAATTACATTTCACAAAACTACGTCATTTCAAAATAACTTCACAAAACTACACCTAAACACTAAAAATAGATTTAAAGTAATTAGCCCACGTCTAATCGCTGAAAATGCTTGACTACCTTACAAATGCACGGAAAAGCCAAAATGTTTCGTTTAGTGATAAGTTTGTTGACAAAAAATGAGAGTTCTTTGAGTCTATAGAGAGATACCGTGAAGAGAAAGTTGTATCCTAGTTTAAGCAATGAACCCAAGAACTCGGTTCGGCGCCACATCATCTTGGCATAATCTCCCACCATGAATAGCCTCTCGCCCGAGAAATCAATTCCATTAGTCCTCAACAAGTAGCAACGGCGAGGATGGACCTCCATGCACCGCGAGTAAGATTTCTCGTCTAAACAAACCACCACAACGTGACGGAGAAGCCTCTCCGTGCCGTTGCCTACACGAAAACCCTCGAGAAACACATCAAACGTTGAGTTTGGCTCAGCGTAAGCCTGATTCATCATTGTTACTATCACGGTTTTGTCTTCGTTAGATGCTTCTTTTAGTATTCTTGCCAAATTTCTCCTATCTTCTGTCTCAAACTAGTAAAAAAACAAAGCTAATGTATATCATTTGTATGCAATTATTAATATCACATTATATCTATTATAGTAACAATTTTTTTTTAACAAAGGTACTACCAAATAAATATGAAAACTATGTGCACTTATGGCCTCAAAAAGAATTGCAATTTATCAATAAGAATTTTTATTGTTAGAAATAGGACTCCAGTTTAATTATTCTTTTACAATAATAAATACTTAACTTTATATTTTGAGAAATACTTAACTTTTTGAGGAATTCACAAAACTACACCTAATTTAATATTTTTACATATTTACACTCTTTTAAAAATTTTAAAAGTTGATTTGCCTTATGAAAAATTACCAAAATTAAAATATATTCATTTGGATTCGTTAATTAGTGTTTAGGGTATAATATTAAAGGGTATGATTGTTTGGGTAGGGTTTATTTGGTTTTAATTTTGAGTATGTAGATGTAGTTTTGAAAAATTGACTATGAAATGATATAGTTTTGTAAAATACAATTCAAAGGATGTAGTTTTGTATAGGGCCGGGCCTGATGGGAAGCTGAAGAAGCAAGGGCTTCAGGCGCAAAATTTATATAAATTTTTAAGACATCAAAAAACAGATTTCTTATGTAGCATAGTTAGTTAAGTGATGATTTATGTTGCTTTGCATGTGATATGTTCAATTCCTCCCTCATGCCTTATAGGCATCATTTTTATTATTATAGTTGATTTGCTTTAGGCATTAAATTATCTAGGACCGGCCTTGGTTTTGTAATTTCACCTAACTTTTTTAGCTTTGGTCTCTAAAATTTGAGGACCTGCCCTGATGATGCAAGAATTATGTAGAACATGAAATAAGGTTACTAACGTTATCAGTGTTGTTAGATGCTTGTTTGGTTGTGATAAGCGGCAGTGCAAACGCAGGAAAGCTTGAGATTTGCGGCAGCGGTAGAGGCAGCGGCTGAACAAGTAATGCTAAATGGTAGCCAATTATAGACAACAAAATTGTCAAGACAAAGAGACCAACTATCCATTTATGCTCTCTCCACTTTGCTTGAAGTTGCGGCGACATCTGTTTCAGCGGCTGCGGCTCTAGACCGCCACAGCCGTTGTTGGTATTACGGCTTAAGCTGGCCGCATTTTTCTTAGTGGTGATCATTACTTCTATATAGTCTAATCAAATTTTTAGTATTTTCCGGACTCATGCATGTGTTGTTTTATAACATGACCGGTCATTATTATTATTATTATTATTTTTTTTTATTATTGTTTGTTTTTTTTTTATTATTATTTTTTTATTATTGTTTTATTATTGTTTGTTGAGATGTCGCGATGTATAGATTTAAAGCTTTGATTGTTTTGTTTGCGTCGATGTTTGTGTTTACTTTTAAACTATAATTTGAAGTGACTAAAAGACTTTGTTTAAAAAGCAAAACTCTATGATGTTATGGGTGCTGCGCCAATACGACCAGCGTTTAGAAGTTCTCCGCCGGTTTTGCTTGCGGCGCCAACCGCGACTTACGGCCCATTCGGAATCGGCCCGAAGCGACAAACGGCGCCACGTCATCTCGACGAAGCATTTATGGAGCGCGAACCGCGCTCTGACAGAGCATTAATTGAGCGCCGAACCGAACAACCCTATGACAGGGTACTGTTCTGCGGTATGGCGATCGTGCGCCGAAGAATCCCGTCAAAAGGGGAGCGCTTACTATAAATATGAGGGATCCGGCTCAGAGAGAAGGATCCGCATTCTAGAGAGAGAAATCCACGAGAGAAACAAAGAATTATAATCTACTATCTTTTAGTTCGACATCTTTGAACCGTATTTACGTTCGGCATCTCTCGCCCGTATTTCGTTAGGCATCTCTCGCCCATATTCGTTCGGCATCTTTGCCCACTTATTGTTCGCTATCTTTAGCATTATAAAAGCGTTCGCTATCTCTAGCGAACCATCACTCCGAACCATAGTTGTCATAACGAGAATTCCGACCCCTTTTCACATACAAACTCCGAACCATTTTCATTACACAATTACGAACGATCTATCCACTCTATTCCGAACATTATACTTAACCGTTTTACCCCTACAACATTTGGCGCCCACCGTGGGGCCTATCAGGAAATTCTCTCACGCTAACGGCAACTCAACAGCACCCCGAAGCTAAAATCAGACATTCATCTTCGTTCAATGGCGAACCAACAAGACAATCAGTCACATATTCCGATCGTTCTGCAAGAAGCCCTTGCAACCGAACGAGCGATTCCGACGGTGGGACTCCCACCGGTGATCCCTGAATCAGGTCCCCAGGCCACACCTTCGGAAATACCCCTAGTTCGCACGAACAATCGGACCCCCGAGTCCAGAATCACGAGTGAAACTGCCAACGTCTCGCCGCAGACAAACATGATCATGCCTCGCGCCGAAGTAGCTCAACCCGGCATTATCGAACTCCTCGCGAGCCTGGTCAGCAAGGTGGACTCTCTCACCCAATCGACGAACGCGAGATTCGAAGCGCTCGCCACACAGGGGCCTCAGGTACAACGAACCAACGAGCTAACTCCGGGCGTACAGCAAAACCTGTTCGGAGAAAACTCGCAGCCAACGCGAACCAACGGTCATGAAATCCCGCCTCCCATGAGCGCCAGCCCGTTCGGACTTCCTTGCGGAGCCCATAACCCAAAGACGGTTTACGGAACCCCACCGTTCGTACATCCAGCCGCCGCGATGAATTTTCCTGGCCCGAGCGGATATCAACAAGATAACCAGAATCATCACATCCGGCGAACGATAAACGATGCCAGGGCATACAACACCCAAGCAACACCGACCGCCAGAGACTATGAGTTCGAGCGAATGAGGCAGGAACTGAACGATATGAGCTCTCGAGTCCATGAGGCAATCAACGCGGCACCAGAAATCGGCCGCGTACTACGAGAGGCACAGAGCGTTCCTTTCACGACAGACATCACTCGTTTTTATATCCCGCACCCGGGAAAAATCACCATCCCTAAGTATAACGGGACGACCGACCCAGTCCAACACGTCACGGCGTTCACAATATCAATGGGCAGAGCTCAGATCGCCCCCGAGCTGCGAGACGCATGATACTGTCAGCTGTTCGTCGAGAACCTGACAGGAGCGGCACAAAGATGGTTCAATCGACTCGCCCCTAATTCGATCGGCAACTTCCATCAGCTTTAGACCGTGTTCCTAAAGCACTATTCAATGTATATCCACAAGGAAAAGTCGATCGTCGATCTATGGGGCATGACTCAGGGAGAAGGAGAAACCCTGAGGAAATACGTCGAAAGATTCAAGGAGATCGCCTCTAAAATCAAAGTACCAGACGACGTAGCCATCCAAGCCCTCCGCAACGGGCTGTGGTTCGAGTCACAATTCCGCGACGAACTCACGACGAACGAACCGAGAGATTTAGAGGATGCCCTACATAAGGCGACAGCCTACATAAAGCTGGAAGAAGAAAAAGCCGCTCTGACCAAGAAGCATGGATCCCTCAAAACACGCTCGAAGGACAAGGAAAGGGTGAAAGAGGAGCACCGCGAACCGCGACAACATTACGACGCGGAGTACAAGAGCAAAAACACCCGAATCCATCTGATTGACGACGAAGAGTTCGAAAGGCAAACAATCAACAACGTATCTCGCCCAGAACCTAATCGATCGACAAGCGGTTCGGGATATCAGAACAGGGGGACTTATCAAAATAGAAGCCCCGTACACAGAGGATCGCAGGGCGATCAACAAAGTAGAAACGGTTCGGGAAACTATCCGAACAACGGACGACCCAACAATCGCGACACGAACAAACATTGCGATTTCCACAAGCAAGATGGGCATTCAACGGCGGAATGCAGATATCTTCAAGGCCTCCTCCTGCGGGAATACGGCAACGGAAACGTCAGATTACCGACCTCGGAAGAAAGACGAGCCAACTACACGTACATCCGGCCTGAGTCCGAACGTGATCAGGAGAGAGCCCCGGAGTCGTCTGACAAAAAGGAGCGAGAAGAACTTCCCGGTCCGCCGAAGGTGGCAAGCAAGAAGATCGGCATGATCATGGGAGGTCTTGTCGATTGCAACGATTCGGTTAGGTCGATCAAAAGATCGCAGCGCGGAACGATCGCCGCAGTCAAGTGGGCCAGCACCAGCAACGTCTCCGACCGTCCCAGCAAAGAAATTACGTTCAGCGAACGTGATAACTCTGGTGTTGCTTTTCCCCACAATGACCCTTTGGTCGTCGAACTACTTATCGCAGATTGCGAAGTAGCTAAGGTGATGGTCGACACCGACAGCTCGGTCGACCTCATATTTTACAGTACGCTGCAGAGGATGGAGCTCAAGGAGTATACCATCAAACCAAACCAAAAGCCGTTGACGGCTTTCAACGGAGAAACTACAATGTCTCTGGGAACCATCAAACTCCCAGTACACATCGGAGGCGTCACAAAACTGGTGAAGTTCGACGTCATAGATACGCCGGCAATCTATAACGCCATTATGGGAACTCCGTGGATCCACGCCATGGAAGCCATCCCGTCCACATACCACCAATGTCTAAAGTTCCCAAGTCCGAGCGGAACTCAGACAATACGCGGAGATCAACGCGTGGCGAGAAGCTGTTTCATCGCCGAACTAAAGATAAGGAAGTCATGTGCAATCATCCATGACGAGGACGCAAACGCCGAAGCCTATCGATTCAAAGCAATGAACGAAGAGGTTCGGATCCACACTGTCGAAATCACAAAGCCAGGAAGCGCGAAAACGCAGTACGACGAAGTGACCGGCCGAGGAAGCCCCAAAGCTCGACAAAATCGTACAAGTCAACATCGATCTCGGCCGACATCACTCGTTGCGTCGGAGTTGGCGCCGACCTAGAGCCGGCCCTGCAGAACGAGCTGATAGACTTCCTCAAACGCAACTGCAAAACCTTCGCATGGTGCACGGAAGATATGTCGGGGATCGATCCGAGCATTACCTGTCACGAACTCAACGTAGACCCAACTTTCAGACCGATCAAACAGAAGAGAAGAAAGTTGGGACCCGAACGCGCCCAAGCAGTTAACGAAGAAGTCGAACGTCTCATAGGGGCCGGGTCGATTGACGAAGTAAGATATCCTGACTGGCTAGCAAACCCGGTCGTGGTGAAGAAAAAGAACGGGAAGTGGCGAGTCTGCGTCGATTTCACCGACCTCAACAAGGCGTGCCCGAAGGATAGCTATCCTCTGCCACACATAGATCGAATAGTGGAGGCAACCGCAGGAAACGAACTACTATCCTTCATGGACGCCTTCTCGGGATATAACCAAATAATGATGCACATGGAAGACCGAGAAAAGACTTCGTTCATAACTGACCGAGGCACCTACTGCTACAAAGTCATGCCTTTCGGTCTGAAAAACGCCGGAGCAACCTACCAACGGCTCGTAAATCGAATGTTCGCCGACCAGCTGGGCAATACGATGGAAGTCTACATAGACGATATGCTGGTCAAATCGTTGGTAGCAAAGGACCACGTCGATCATCTCGAGACCTGCTTCGCAACGCTCAACCAATACGGGATGAAGCTGAACCCGACGAAGTGTACGTTCGGCGTCACATCAGGAGAATTCTTGGGCTATATAGTCACCCAACGAGGCATCGAGGCAAATCCGAAGCAGATCTCAGCGATAAAGGATCTCCCTTCGCCACGAACAACAAGGGAAGTCCAGAGACTGACCGGACGCATCGCCGCACTAAACCGCTTCATATCAAGGTCGTCGGACAAATGTCTCCCCTTCTACCAACTCCTCAAAGGCAACAAACGCTTCGAATGGGACGACAAGTGCGAAGAGGCGTTCGCACAGCTCAAAGAATATCTCTCAACTTCACCAATCCTCGCAAAACCCGTCGATCAGGAAACTCTTTACCTGTATATCGCCATCTCAACATCGGCGGTGAGCAGCGTGCTAGTCAAGGAAGATCGCGGCGACCAGCGACCGATATTCTACACAAGCAAGGCCTTAGACGGTGTGAAGCGGTATCCGACCCGGAAAACCGGCACTCGCGGTCGTCTCATCAAGCAAGAAAGCTCCGACCTTATTTCCAATCTCATTCGATTGTCGTCCCGACGAACCAACCACCGCGAACTATCCCGCACAGCCAAGCCGGCCGGGTCGTATTGCCAAGTGGGCGGTCGAGCTAAGTGAGTACGATATCGAGTACAAACCGCGAACGAGCGCAAAGTCTCAAGTCCTCGCCGATTTCCTCATCGAGCTACCCCCAGAGATGACAATGGCCGAAGAGAAGAACACGTGGACCTTACATGCCGACGGATCATCTAGCCAGCACGGATCGGGAATCGGCATAACATTACGGTCACCAAAGGGTGAAGTCCTTGAGCAATCGTTCCGACTCGCATTCAAAGCCTCTAACAACGAAGCAGAATACGAAGCTATAATCGCCGGGATGCGGTTGGCTCTCGAACTCGGAGTCAAAGAACTCGATGCCTTCTGCGACTCACAACTCGTAACCAGCCAATTCAGCGGCGAGTTCGACGCCAAAAACGAAAGAATGGAGGCTTATTTGCGAGTTGTCAAATCCCTGGAAGAAAAATTCATCTCCTTCACCATCACAAAGATCCCTCGGGCAGAAAACACGTCCGCAGATGCATTGGCAGCCTTGGCCTCGACCTCTGACCCAACCCTGCGGCGAACCATCCCGATCGAATGCATCGAACGTCCAAGCATCGACCTACCGAAGGGTGTATGTGCCATAGGCTACGATATAAACGAAGCAGAACAAGCAGATGACTTCGCCGAAGAAACACCGAATTCTCCACCCGGAACAGAAAATAACCGGCAAGGACGAACTGAATCAACGGACTGGCGGATCGAAATCATGATGTATATCTCACATGGAGCATTACCAAAAGACAAGTGGGAAGCTCGCCGCGTGAAAAGCAGATTAGCCCGCTACACGATGATCATAAACCGCCTTTACCGGTGGAGCGCATCCGGAGTCCTTCTATTTTGCATCGCCGATGACGAAATCGAAAGAGTACTTCGCGAAGCACACGAGGGTGGAGCAGGAAACCACTCCGGTGGACGAACGTTAGCTCTTCGTGTCAAAAACCACGGATACTATTGGCCGACGTTACAAAAAGATCGCGGACTTCGCCATGAAATGCGAGAAATGCCAACGGCACGGAGATATCAAGCATAACCCGACTCAACCGCTCGGTTCGGCGACCGCCCCATACCCCTTCATGCGCTGGGCAATGGACATCGTAGGACCCCTGCCGTCGTCAAGACAAAGAAAGTACATTCTGATCGTAACTGATTACTTCACCAAGTGGGTCGAAGCAAAAGCTTACGTAGACATCGACGCGGCCAAGGTTCAAAATTTCGTTTGGAAGTATATAATCTGTCGTCACGGACTACCCTACGAAATCGTCGCGGACAACGGGACACAGTTCGTATCGAAGAAATTCGAAGCTTTCTGCGCAAAATGGAACATACGACTTAACAAGTCCACCCCGAGATATCCACAAGGGAACGGCCGGCCGAAGCAACGAACAAAACGATACTCGACGGAATCAAAAAGCGTCTCGAAGCTAAAAAGGGGCTCGGCGTACGAGCTTGAGGGTGTACTTTGGTCGCACCGAACGAGTCCGCGAAGCGCAACAGTCGAACCCCTTTCTCGCTATCTCACGGAATGGAGGCTTTCTCGCTATCGCCGGAAGCGACGTTCCAGGAATAAACGGCGAATGTTCCGACTCAACATCCCGAAACCAATGAGAAAATGATGATAGACGAGCTGGATTACGCCGAAGAGCAACGGCACCACGCCTTGCTAAGGATCCAAAATTACCAACACCAAGCGGCGAAGTACTACAACAAAAAGGTCAAAGGTCGACACTTCGAAGAGGGCGACCTCGTCCTGCGAAAGGTCTTCGAGAATACAGCAGAAAGACCTATCACCAAGCTCGGAGCAAAATGGGAAGGTCCGTACCTAATATCAAAAGTAGTTCGGCCCAGGAAATACCGCGATCCTGGAACGCAATGCATCTGAAGAGGTTCTATCATTAGACGAAGCATAAAGACGAAGCCGAAAACGAAGCCCGAAACAGCCGAAGGTCAAAACAACCAAAAAAAAAAAAAAACCGGACTCAACACGAGTCCGAACCATTGTAATCGAACTACGATTGGCTTGATCCCCTTCGGGGTACGTAGGCAGCCTTTCACAAGGCACAACTATAAAATAATAAAAATATTTTCATCATAAAATTCACGAGCTCCGCGCTCAAAAATTCACGAGCTCCGCGCTCAAATTCACGAGCTCCGCGCTCAAGACTTCACGAGCTCAACACTCCGTCACACAAGCCCTGTGCTTATAACTAACGAGCTCATCGCTCAGATCGTCCGCCGATCTTATACTTAGCCACTTAGCAAAAAGAACTAACGAACGAAAGTCGCGCTCCGTAAGTTAGTGACTTAGCAAAAAGCGCTCGAAGACTCAAAGCCGGTCCAAACCGCAGTCAGCCACTTTCAAAGGTGCAAAATATGTTAGCCACTCCGCAAGAGTGCGGTGGACCGATCATCCACCTTTGCAAGGATGATTCTTACGAACTCATGTTCAAACACTTGCAGTGGTCCAATCCGAAACCACAAAAGCCGAGTACCACCTCGCATTAATCGAAGAACAGTTCATACTGAAAGCCGAGCCCCTCGCACCTCCGAACAAAATTCCACAATTTTTCGGACCAAATAAGAACGATTCACAAAATAAGACGAAGCAAAGATCAAGAAAAAACGAATGATTTTCATTAAAAGAAGCGCGAACTACAAAGCAAAGGAAAAGCAACATCGAAAACACAGAAAAAGTACAAACTACAAGGCCGACCCTATACGATCGACCCAAAAAAAAAAAAAACAAAGAGAACAAAACTAAAGATCTAATCTTGAGCCGGTTCATCCACTCCATCGGCCGGCCCATCGTCGCCATCATCGTCGCCATCATGCTCAGACCCATCCCCTCGGTTGCCATGAAAACTCTCCCCCTCGACTCTTCCAGATCCTTCGTCGCGGGACGAAACCTCAGGAACCGCAGCGACTCCTAACTCAACGGACAGCTCGAAATCCGAAGCCTCGTACGATAACTTCGGCCTCGATGCAAGCCACGCCTCGAGTTCGTCTTTGCGCTTGCGAAGAACCTCGACAAAGTCGCTTGGCGGGGCTATTTCATATCTTCGCTCCATCGTCTTCGTGGTATCGAAGATCCCCTTCAGCTGGTTCCACAACAAGAAGTTCTTCCTCTTCGCCTCCTGCTCGCCGAGATAACTTTTCAATTTTGCCAACCGAACCTCCGATTCCTCGTGCAACCGAGCGAATTGATCCCGCGCCGCATCGACGTATTCGGTTCGGGACCGACGAAGCCTGGCAAACTCGCGTCCATCGTGGATGACCATCTCCTCATAGCGCTTCTTTAGAAGCTCGAGCTGGCCTGACAGATCCGCCTCGGCCTTGCGAGATAACTCCAACTCTGAGTCCCGAACCAGAAGTGAGGAGGAGGTCGCCTCGAGGCTCTCCTTGATCTTTGCTCGCCCAAGCTCAGACTCCTCGAGCTGTGCCTTCAGTTTCTGAACTCTTTTTTCCCTCTTCGCCAAACGGAGAGCCTTTTTGAGCTCATCGACTTCAGCTCGAGCCTCATCCCCGCTCTCTCTCAACTAACGTCTTCTCCCCCGAGCCGAAGCAAGACGATGCTCGTAGTCATAAGCAAGTTTGGTCCTCGGTAGGCGACCTAACAAGAGAAACAAAGCAACTGTAAGTATCCGAACAAAAGAAGAACCGAAGTACCGAACAAACATATGAAAAAGGGCTTACCCGTTGCTCCAATCGAGCCAACGAAGCAATCTCTGCTTCATACACCAATGAAGCAGGAGGACGACGCTCGTCATGAGACTCAACGAGCAGATGATTGAAACCAGCGCAAGCCTCCTCGCTGTTCAGAAAGGCCCCCTCGTCGAAGACGAACTTATGGAGATTTTCCTTGTCCAGCTTGAACGAAAACTCTCCACCCTTGAAATACGGAAGGCTAGAAGAGGAGAAACCTTCCCCTGTAGCATCCGAAGCAGCGGTGCCGACAACATCAGCAGCTAGGGTCTCGCCCTCGACCTCGTCAACCCCCCCAATGACGGCAACAGCTTGGTTCTCCCCCTCGACCCCCACCTGGACTAACAGCGTCAGCCCCAGCAATGACCACACTCTCAGTCCCAGTAGCGCCTAAGGCGGCGTAAACACCATCCTCCGAACCTTCAGGATGTGTTGGGATCTGCATCGGTGCCGAACCAACAGCGGCGACACTACCGGCTTCAGATCTTTCTACCCGAGCCCTCTTGACCCTAGGATTTTCGCCATCTCCGCGGATCTTCGGGTTCGCGCCGAAGCATCCTCGGGAATAACGGCGGAGTTGGGAGAACACTAGCATGTTGATTTTCTTCATCCACGAAAAGCGAAGGTAGCTCGCTTTCGTCCATATCTTCGTCGTTCGCTCCCGAAGGTTCGCTGAGCTGTTCTTGAGGTTTCAACGACCAGGACTCTGAAAACAAACCACAAGTTACCTTCAGAATAAAAAAAAAAAAAAAAAAAAAAAAAAAATATACAGGACATTCGGAGTTACCTTTCAACAAACACCAGTATTTTCTCTGTTGCTCAAGCACTTCGGACCAAGGAATTTCGTTTTTTCGCCTTAGCTGATCCTTGAATCTGGTATAATCCTCCGGGAATGGCACAACCGGGATAAAGCAATCTGAAAAAGAACAAAAAAAAAAAAGACGAGTTAGTTAGCAAAATAAGGAAAGAAGAAATCGAACGCGAAGGCACCTACCAATAACAACTGCCCAGTCAGTTCGGTACTCCCTGTCAACATCTAGGACAGACGCAGAATCAACCCTAACGAAGAAATATCTTCGCCACCAGTTGCTAATCTTGACATGACGATCCGCAGTCAACCGAAAACCTTTCCGCCAACAGATCGAAAAGGTACCCGGAAGAGACGCGTTCGCTTGCGTCGTCGTAATCTCGTCAAAAACAGCCGAGTCATCTCGAAACCGAGATCCTTGGCCGCCAGGATCGCCGCCACCAGATTCCGAAGGCACGGAACCGTCAGTTGAGAGATCGCCATGCTCCTACGTTCGCAGTAAGCAACCAGAAGTCGGGGAAGAGGAAACCAAAGCCCCGCTTCGGTAAACGCCGACTCGTACAGACAAATGAAGCCCGAAGGGCAATGCCAAGGCATTTGACCCGGTCGCGGCTCGTGAATATCCAACAGCTCACGAGCCCCAGAAACTCTCTGAATGCCATCAAGTCCATCGGCGAACCTACTCTCCGACGAGGCAAACGAATTTATTTGCCTCGGTCTCTTCGGCTGCCTTCTCGCCCTTCTAGGATTCGTAGCCGCCGAACGATCAGACTGAACCGGTTGCACTCGAGGCGGAGGCGTAAAATCCTCGTCGACTAGCGAAGGAACCTCTATTTGAGGTCGAACGAAGCTTGGGGCACCGCGTCGAAGGCTCGGAGGCGAACCCTCTGGATGCTTCAACAAAACCTCCACTAGAATTTTCGCGAGCGGAGTCAGATCGCGGAAGTAACCGAGAGACATCTTGATTCACCTCGGAACCCGAAGCTCCCACTCTCAGACGACGAAGGGTTCTAGAGGATAAGGAAGATCCCGAGCTCGACGACGAAGAAGAATCCGAACTCTCGGACGAGGTAGGGTCCGAAACCGATGACAAAGCGTTCGACATAACTCAAGAAAAATCTAGAGAGAAGAAAAATTTTAGAGAAAGAAAGTACCTGAGTTCGCGCGGAGAGAATGAGAAGAAATGAGAAATGAGGAATAAATTCAGAAGGCTATTTAAAGAAAACGAAGGAATAGGAAGAGGCGACATCGAAAACAAGCGAAGGAAGAGGAAGAGGCGCCGCCGAAAAACATGAAGAGACATCATGATTACAAAAGTATTGTGACGTGGCACTCAATGATTCGCCGAAAACGAGGCGAGACTTCTTAAACACGCCAAGGCCAACGAACGAATCGTTTCATCTTCTCCGAAACGAATTGGGGAGGGACTAATGTTATGGGTGGGCCTCCCAGGCCCAACATGACCAGGCCCGTTTAAGAAGCCCATCACGATTTAAGCCCATTCGAGAAGCCCGGCGAAGGCCCAAACCGCGACTTACGGCCCATTCGGAATCAGGCCCGGAAGCAGACAAACGGCGCCACGTCATCTCTGACAGAGCATTTATGGAGCGCCGAACGGCGCTCTGACAGAGCATTAATTGAGCGTCGAACCGAACAACCCTATGACAGGGTACTGTTCTGCGGTATGGCGATCGTGCGCCGAAGAATCCCGTCAAAAGGGGAGCGCTTACTATAAATATGAGGGATCCGGCTCAGAGAGAAGGATCCGCATTCTAGAGAGAGAAATCCACAGAGAGAAACAAAGAATTATAATCTACTATCTTTTAGTTCGACATCTTTGAACTGTATTTACGTTCGGCATCTCTGCCCGTATTTCGTTAGGCATCTCTGCCCATATTCTGTTCGGCATCTTTGCCCACTTATTGTTCGCTATCTTTAGCATTATAAAAGCGTTCGCTATCTCTAGCGAACCATCACTCCGAACCATAGTTGTCATAACGAGAATTCCGACCCCTTTTCACATACAAACTCCGAACCATTTTCATTACACAATTACGAACGATCTATCCACTCTATTCCGAACATTATACTTAACCGTTTTACCCCTACAACATATGAGTGAAATTAATTGCAATCTAAGTACTATGTTACACGCAAAAAAAAAATACCAAAAAAATAGACTGAATGGGAAATTTTGTTTTGTTTTTTTCGGGTGCGTTTGCATACAAAACTATTAAAAATGAATTTTATATTTGTAAAAATGTTTCATATATATATATATGAACGTGAAATGTGAGTTCAAAAGATCGCCTTTGTTATAATTAGAGATCTAAAGTGAAAAAGATGCGTCTCTATATACACTAAACTAGGTAAGTCTTGCGCGGAACAGAATATTCATGAATAATATTAAGTTATACTATAGAGGGCTGAACATTTAACCCGAGATCCGAAACCCAAAACCGAATCGACTTGAAAAATCCGGTTTGGTCCAGTTTTCGGTTCTCGTATTATCCTATCAGGTTTTAATATTTTCTAACTCTGGTTTTCGTTCTAACCCAATCGATCTGAGACCCGAATTTTACTTGAATAGACCCGAAGATATACACATGTATATAGTTTTGATAAGGTAATTTGGATTTTAGTAGGCTATTTCATTTTTTTGGGTTATATGAATAAGCCGAACCAAAATCCGAACCGAACCCGAATTACCCGAAATAAGACCGGAAGTTCTTACCAAAAATATGTAAAACCTAAAAATTCGAACCAAAAAATCAAAAACCCCAAACCGAATAATATTTGGTTCCATGTCAGGTTTTGTTAAATATATGAAACTCGACATGAATACGAATATATTCGAACCGAACATAACTATATTTGTAAATAACCCGAACGGATTCTATATCCTTTAACCCAAAAAACCCGAACTCGAATGAGCCCGACCTGAAAACCGAATGCCTAGACTCCAATACACTAATCAAAGTTCCCGATACCGTTGGCAATTTATGAGGCATGCATCTATGAAAGACCATTATCGAAAGCCGAAATAACTAATCAAACTTTGCAAGCTTATTCGAAGAAAAAGACCCGCATTATGCATACCCCGGTAAATGAAGGCCCAATCCATTTACCGAAATTCGCAGGTCCATTAGACGAAGACCCGCTTTAATGATTTTGTATATGATAATGTCTTATTTATATTAGAAGATTTTTATTTTGTTTCTTATTGTTTTCAATGTGGGAGAAATTTAATTTTTAAGAGTTTTATATGTGGGCCTGAATTCGTTGGGTCTGAAATATAATTTATAGAATTCGTCGAAAAAAAATTATTCAAAAAAATAAGGACTAAAACGCAAAAAAACTAAAAAATATCCTAAAAACTCTCACGTCGCGACACGTAGACGTTTTGTCTTCTCTTTTTTAATAGTATAGATAATTAATTTCCATGGACAATTAGTCAATAAGTAGTGGGTGAAGTATACTTTTTTCAAGGCACCGTGTACGTAATAAAATTACCTGACAAGATAATTAACTTGTGACTTTAGTGTGGCGTATAAAAGTCAATCAATGCAAATAATAAAATCAACAAATTAAGATTGATTTTTTTTTTCTTAATTTTACTTATTAATTTTTAAGAGATTAGTTTAGTTGTTTTAGCTATTATGTTTAAGGTGTAAGACCATCATCATGGGAGGCTTTAAATGGTCTTTTAATTGATTGGACCCACTAAAATCACAAGAACTAGCCTCTTGCAGCTCTTCTTTCGGAACCGTCTCTTACATTATTCATGGGCCCCGCTGACACGTGGCGGCCCATGATTGACAATTTTTTTTTTTTTTGAATTTTTTTTTTTAAATCAGAAAAAAATAAATAAAAAAAACTAAAAAGATTTTAAGAACATGTGCTTTGTGACATGTGCAATAATCATGCTCTAACCTTACGCAATATATCTTATTATATATAAGAGAGCACGTAAAATTATAACTCATCAGATCGTGACACGTGTCACATTTAATTTAGATCGTGACATTTGTTATTTTTAAAATAAATAATATTCTTAAAAAAGGAATAAAAGAAAAAGGAAAAATGGAAAATTTTAAAAATGGAAAATTTAAAAAATGGAAAATTTAAATAATTTTAAAAGAAGAAAAAAAGAAGAAAAAAACCTTAAAAATGAAATTTAATAATATGAAACTCATTATTTTAAGAAAGGAGAAAAAAAGAAACTAATCAATCTCTAATTAGTTTAGTATATAAAAAGGCAACTAAAACACATTATTCTAATTCGTTTTGTATATAAAAAAGGAAACATATTAAAAAAAATAATCCTTCGCCGTGATTACGCGAGGACCCGCGTCAACCGGAAATCTTATTATATAAAAGTGAACGCATTTAACGTGAGCTAGACACGTATGCAAAATTATAATTCACCTAATCGTAACATTTGTAATGGTTAGTTGAGATCGTGACATGTGTATTAAATTTGATACATATACATTTTATAAAATGGAAACTTAACAATATTGAGAAAAAACAGAAATAAAGAAAATAATCAAAAATAAAAAACTTAAGATTAATTATCAAATAATTAAAAATAAAATAATCACAAATAAAGAAAATAACATAGAAAAAGAAAAATTTAACAATATTTTAAAAAATAATCAATAAAAACAAAATAATTAGAAATAAGAAAAAATAAAAACGTAAAATTACTGGAAAAAAAAGAAAATCTCTATGATAACTTATTTGTTATCTTCATGGATCCACTATCTAATTATTAATTTAAAATAATTTTTTTCATGTAATAACAAAAGCAATGTAATAAAACAAAAATGTGTTATTTTATTTCTTAATTGTTGGAAAAAGTAAAAATCAATTATTTACTATAACTTGATATGTTGTTGTGTGTCTTTTATATTATTTTTTCATAAAATAACGGGTATAATATTAATTTCCGTTTAAATTTAACAATAACTATACAAATTTAATAAAATTATTAATATATAATTATAAAATGTTTTTATGTAATTTGTCCGCTTATTAAGCTGGATTTCATCTAGTTTATAATAATACATAACACTACATTGTATAATATATTGCATTACACATAGAAAATTTGGCCAACATTCAAAAGACTCTCTTGAGGAACATTGAAGATGGCACTATTCTCTCTACAAATCTTCCTAAGAAAAGCATACACATAATCAATAGCTATTCTCTTGTAGAACTTTGCTTCTCTTCTTGCTCTAACCACTGTGTTCCCCATTATATGCACCACTCCTGTGTCTCTACACACATTTATAAACTCTAGCTCGTCCCCTCCTCCGCTCATCTGGCTCGACCCCGTCACCGTGTGGCTCGTCCTTTTGATTGCCCCCGTGGGGGCTACAACCGATTCTGTAGAATCAAACGTATCGAAAGTCGACAAGTTCCTATTTTCGTTGTTCCCGTTCTTGATTTCGTATTTGGGCTGGCTTCCGGAGACGCTGTAGTCTTCGGAGTCCGAGCAGCCTTCCATCATTGACTCGAGGCGGACGAAAAGGAAGAGGCTTTCGAAGAGACGTTTCTCGAAGTCGTCGTCTTTCTTGTGCAAGTCTCTGTATCCGTACCTCGCTACGCAACGGAACATGTGGTAGCTTTTTGGTCCGATTCGTTTCACGAGAAACCGTTCTTCTTGCGGGACGGTGTAGACGGGAAGGTTTTTAACGCATACAAAGACAACGACGGAGTGAATCGCGGGCAAGTTCGTTATGAAATGAGAGAAAATATGTGGGACTCCGCTAGCTAGCTCGGTGTAAACGAGTCCGATCCCGGGGACACGGACAAGCCCCAAGCTAGGACCAAGCCCGAGAATCCAAGCCATGGAAACTTTACTATGCATTTCAAACTCATACCTCTTGAGTGTCCCATAGTGCCAAACATACATTATGAAGAGAAACGCGCCCGCGATGGCTAGCGGGACCCAACCGCCTTGGTTTACCTTGAAGAGCACGGCCGAGAAGTAAGTGGATTCCACGACGAGGGAAAGAAAGGTGAATAAGAGGACTAGAATCCAGTGGCAACGCCACACGAGTATCATGATAAGCATCATGAGAAGCGTCGTCACGAGCATGACTATCACGACGGCTGTCCCGTACGCGTTTCCTATCTGGTTCTGGTTCTTGAATCCGGCCGTGACGGCTATGCAGAGGAGCATGAGTATCCAGTTTATGTCCGGAACATAGATCTGCCCGAGGAATTTACGGGAGGTGTGCACGACTTTAACTCTCGGGAAACATCCGTGAGCGAGAGCTTGTTTGATTAACGAAAAAGTCGCGGATATCGTGGCTTGGCTCGCTACTATGGCAGCGAATGTCGCGATTATGAACATTGGCCAATACACACTTTCTACAACAACAAAAACATTCATTTAAATGTATTATCGAATCGATTAAATGAAAGTAGATAAGAGATGTATAACAAACTTGGGATGGATTGATAAAATGCGTCTTCCACGTGATGCGGGTATTTTCTCAAGTAAGACGCTTGTCCGCTATACGCTAAAAGGAGACAAGGAAAAACAATAGCGGTGAAAGCGATTTGCACGGCAGAGACTGGAAAATGCGATAGATCCGCAAAGAGAGCTTCAATTCCTAGAATACATAATCACAAGAAACAATGAATAACTATAACCAGAAGACGAAAAAAATATATATATTCCACCGAGTTTTAAAACCTGTGATACTAAGCATTATGCCTCCGAGAGAGGTCCAACGATCTTGACCTCCTCTTTTAAAATACCGATATATATAAACCGGAGAAAAAGCTTTCAAGACGCTAGGGTCGTGTTTCCATATATTGTATATACCTATACTCGCGATAAAGACAAACCATAGAAACACAATGGGTGCAAAAAGCCACCCTACCTTGTCTGTTCCGTAATGTTGTACGCTAAACAAGCTCACTAATATCACAACCGCGACCACAACAACAACACCTGTAACAACAACAAAAATGAATATAACAATTTATACTCGCATAAACTAAATAAATTTGACTGAGTAATTTAATACCGTTGTTTATGTGAGGAAGGTTTACTCTTAGCCCACCCGCGGCAGATAAAACTACAACATATTCAAAACAACAATGAACTACTTTCCCAATATAGCCTAAATTGGTAAACCAAAATGTATATATTTGGAAAGAGTTGTTACCCGAAATAGCGGGAGTAAGTATTCCGTCGCCTATGACCATACAAGTACCTACAAGAACGAGTATAAGCAACAAATTCTTCCTCGAGGTACCATTCTCTAACCATCTCTTGGTCTTTGCAGCGAAAGAATTCTCGTGAAACGTAGTACGGCTATAAGTAGTAAGCTCCTCATCAGTCCGGTGTTGGTTTGGTATCGTGTTCACTTTCGCATGTCTACATAGCAACGAATAGAGAGCAAAAGTTCCGCCTATAACAACCCCATCAAATGCAAACAACTTCAGAAAAGAGAAACCGTAATAAAATGACATACATCAAAGAAAAAAAAAAGAATACCTTGGCCATTATCATTAGCTTTGCATACGACGAAAACGTATTTGAGGAGAGGGATAAGTGTGAGTGAGTAAATGATCAAAGAAAGAGCACCGATGATGTCTTCGGGGTCTTTGATACCTCGAGGGAATGTATTGTAGAATACATATAAAGGAGAAGTCCCTAAATCTCCATAGACAATACCTAAGCTCTGAAACGAAAGTTGTAGAAGCAGAAACCCCGAAAATTTCTGCGAAAAAAACCCGAAAAAACTACATTATATAAAGATTTGAAACAAGAAACAGAACTGAAACAAGATTCAAGAACAAGAATCAAAGACCTTTTCTTTGTACATGTTTCTGAGACGACCACCTTCTTCATCCATAGGCTGGTCAAGTTTTTGATCTAAATCCCACATGCTTCCTCTCTCATCATCATCACTCTCTACATCTATCTCACCACCTATTGTTGCTTCTACTCTTGCCGCCATTTTTTTTTGTTTGTTTGATTCTTACAAAGAACTAAACCTTATTTTATTTTATATAAACCCAGAATCTATGAATCCTAAAAGGAGAAATAAATATGAAATAAAATTCACAAAATATATGCTAAGGGCAAAACAAAACTAAAACAATCTAATTGAGCCCAAAAGAAAAGAACAAATAATAGAGAAATCAAAATATTTTAAAGGTTTAAATTTTTTTTTTTATGTTTCTGAATATGCAAAATCAAATTTACACAGAAACATAAAAACCCATAAAAAAAAATTAATTCTTTTTTTTTCTTTCGAGTAGATTTCGAGAAAAAAAACCAAGCTTGAGAATTTTATGAGAAGAAGAAAATGTTTTCGACGTTACAGAGCATTTAGTTTGTGTTGGTCCTGTCCGTTTTAGGACCAGTGATTCAAATTACACAAAACCCTATAAAAAATCTTGAAATTAGCCGCAGGAGAAATTGGAGACGATGCAAGTAATAATCTTTTTGTAGATTATTATTGAGAGAAACTAACTGATTTGTCTTTTTATTTTTTCACAACTCTCTGTTTCACAACCAGAGAGAGAGAGGATATATGATTAGGACAGAGACCGCATTACGCGATTATTAATTAATTCGCGTTTTTTTCGGTCAATATATATTTGTTTTTTTTTGTCAAGTTCCATATGTTAATATTTATTTCTATGTACTATTTATTTTCAAATTTATTTGCATTAATGTACAGCCAGAGATTCGAATATTTCAATTTTATTATGAGTTAGATGAAACTTTGTTTTATAATATATTATTTTGTAAACTACTATTGTTTATTTCAAGTACTAATTTTATTTGAAATTTAAACTAAAATATAAATCAAATTTATCTTTGGGACAATTACTAAAGTAAGTACGCTTTTTTGAAAAATTAGTTTACAAAACTAGACATAAATATTCATACTCATACAATTTTATCCATCGAATACTGTACTCTAAACAATAAGTAGTGAATTAAAATATTTTTTTTTTAATTTTGGTAATTTTTATAAAGGTAAATCAACCATTTAAAATTTTGAAAGGATATAAATATATAAAATATTGAATTAGATGTAATTGCGTAGTTTTATGTTATTTTTTTATGTAAATTTAATTCAAATTGTGCATCTCTCTTTATTTTATCTTTTTATGTAAATTTAATTGCGTAAATCTATACGTTCTAGGTTCGTCCACCGCTTAACAAACACCTAACGGATTTTAGAACACTTGAATTTTTTTGCTGATTTAAAAGTTTTTGGTATAATGATTTTTTGTCACAAAAGGTAGGTATAATGTTATTTTCAGCTTGTGATTAGTTTTAAAAAAACTTGTTTTTTTTTTTTGTTAATAGTTTTAAAGTAACAAAACGAATTGCTATACGCGTCTTTATCAACTAAAACGAATTAGTAAATACTAAATATAGATTAATATAAAGTATATTTTTCACAAGCACATCTTGAATTTACGACTGTTACAACTAAAAATTCTTTGGTCAATCAGGTCTGCTATTTTCTTAGTATTATTAGAGGAACTTTTTCAACCAAATAAACATTAATATTCATCTTAAAAACAAAAAGTCTTTAAAATATAAATGTAGTGCCTGGCTTCTTTTATAAGTGTATGACTAAGAAATCTCAAATCAGATTCATATTAATCTTAATAATCTCAAATCAAATCCAGAGTCGTGCTTCATTTATTGGAGAGAAGGCAATTGCCTAAGTTGACAACAACAAAATTATATATATATATATTATAATTTGTTTAATAATATATAGTTTAAGTTTTGCAGAATCAACATAAAACAAATGGCCTGGAAAACTTTGGTGACATTGTTAGGATATCTAAATAATAAAACAAAAGTTAATAAAACTTTAAGAAACCATTCTTTTTTTCAATTCAATTTACCAATAAACTAAAGATAAATCAAATACTTTTTTAAGTTTAAGAAAAATATTTTTAAAAAATATTTATATGATGTGTTTGACTTTGTTTTTCTTATGGTCTAAAAATTGAAATTCATAGGAGACTTAAAGAAATTTTTTGATAAAAATTTAAAGATATTTTTCCAATTGTATAAAACCTATCTGATGATTACAAAAATGTAAACCCAATCACAATATATACTATTAAAAGATAAAAAGATAAAACAAAACGCATACGTGTCGCAACAAAAGAGATTCTAAAAATATTTTTTTTTGCGTTTATTTCCTTATATTTTTTCCTCAACTAAAATTTTGTCTAAATTTTTTTTTTCGCGTTTATGCCGTTATATTTTTACCTCAATTTTTTCGATTTTTTTTATATATTCCGAGTTTTTCCATTTATATTTTTTGATATATTCCGAATCAATATATTTTGGCTATTTGTTTTTAATTGCCGATTTTATTTAACGATGTCACATTTTAAAAACAAAAACCAAAAAAAAACTTTGGCTCAATTACTAATATTCTTGAATTATTACTTTTTATCATTTTTATTATTTTAGACGAATAATACAATTTACAAATAATAACAGTTATTCAATTTATAATTCAAATTTTATTATTTTGATACATTTTTCTACTTTAATAATACCAATTATTATTTTATGTTATTTGAAAACTAACCTACTTTTTAAAATTTATAACATAACCTTTTCGCATTGAAATTACAAAATATTCAAAATATACAAAAACAATAGTTTGTTTGAATCTAATAATATTTTTACTACGTAATTATAAAATATATTACGTTTTAATTTATAAGAGAATAAAAAATAAAAACATGTTATAACGTTCAAATTCTTCTAATTATTTTCAGAAAATTTCACCAAATATCATAATCTTTAATATTTTTTATTGTGCTACTGGTACATATATGTATGAATATGGTGATATATATAAGTTTGCATAATAATTTGTCGTAAAAAAGAGTTAAATTTTTAGTAAGATAAGTATGTATTTATATGTAAAATAAATTATGTTCGTTATATAATATTTATTTCGTTTCTAGAACTATTTTAAAATAAAAAATTTAGTATGTATAGTTATTTTTGAATAACGTGTCCGCGCATGATCATCTAGTAATTAAATTATAACAAGGTCATCTTCAGTAAATTTAACATATAAAAAACAAGAGCTTGTCATATTAATTTGTACTACTACCACTTAGTTATATAACTTCAAAAGCTCAAATTAAAACTGATTTAAAATGTCATTCTCATTAGAAGATCTATCTTGTATATCTATCTTCTATGATTTGCTCCATTTGATACCAATAGTTTTGCTCTTTTTCATTTTGAACTAAATATGATTTATAATCAATTTCGTTATCGTAGATTCGGACAAAAAGTGGTGGTCATAAATATATTTCTGGCCTAATCTACTAAATTAATAATCATACCACGAGCACGTGTTGCTAATTTAACAAAAAAAAACAATATTTGTATGGATCCTCGTGTGTTACTAACGATATGGACAAGCACGTGATTGTATGCTTTATATAATAATAAGACATCTGATACGATAACCAAAAGTGGTCCTTGCCGGTGTAAGAAAGCAAAGGTGGAACTATTACTATATTTTTTAATACTTCCAAATTAAATTACTCAATAACTTAATGTACTTTAGTTAATGCATGTGTTATAGAGTTAGATGCGTTTTGAGATATTTTTGTTAGGTACGGTTTGTTGGGAAATTTGATGATGATTGAGACAAAGTTGAATATAAGAAGAAAATATGATCATTAATGTATTAACGAAATTATAAAAATACATATTTTTGAAAATCATTATCATTATTTTTTGTTTTTTTGTTAAACAATGAAGTTTTGGGCCGAAACTTATAATCCCCTAGGTCTGCCATTAATCTTTGATACAATATCACCAACGATTGCGATTAATCGACTGAGCCAACCCGTTATTATCGCTATTTTCATACAAAAAATAGAGAACATGCTACTCATAATTAACAAAAAAATGCATCTTTAATCACTGATATTTCGTGAAACTCAATATACAATTATAGTTTTGATAATCTCTTAACCATTTTCTTCTCTATATTGATCTGTTTTTAGTTTGTACACTATTTTAAATGTCATCTTATGATAAATTGGTTTAAATCTCTTTTTGATTAATATGTTTTATGGTTTACTCAATCATTTTAGTTTCAAAGCTTATTATAAAAATCATTTTGTTAAAGACACAAACGACCAAATATTCACTCAACTATCTTTTATGAGAGCCATGAATTACCAAAGTAAAAAAATCTCAAAATTATAAATTGTCAAAACAAAAGCACTAATATATCCAGAAAGAAATGTCTTAATATGCCTTTAAGACTGTTCAGTAAAAATTCGTTTACAGTGTAGAAGACAAAACAAAGGTGAGCTGTAAAATCAATACAGTATGTTTTTTAGTCTCGACCTAATTAATTCGGTTCATTGTTTATTGCTAATTATATTTTTGTAAGAAGATTATATAGGTTTAGTATACTTCTGATTAATAAATGCATAACATAATGTAATAGACCGAAACCTAACATTTCACTGTTGATAGTGGACTCTCATAAGTTTTTTTATGCAATGTCACGACAATTAATGATTTAAAAACGATAACGAATCAATATAGCAATCAAATCTATTTTGGGTCTTGTGTTCTTGTCTTGTATCGCCTTTATTAATTATTAGACTTGGTATTTAGCAAAACTATAGGGGACAAACCTTTTTTGTTATTTCTAAAATATGATGATTTATAATTCTTTTTCAAAAGATGTCTAAATAAAATGTGGTCACATTTGAAAAATAAAATATCATGTGTGGTGTCCACTACACTTCTAATTTCCTATATTAAAAGAGAAATAAAGATAACGCACAAAGACATTTGAGTTTACATCATTACATGTTTTTTTTTTGTTACCATCACAAAAGTATCAGTCCCACGTTAATGCTTGCATAAATTATCAAAAATAGTCATGTTGTTTTTATCAGAGATATAATATTGGGACGATTACAAAATTACGCCTTTTAAATTGTATTTAACAAATTACACTATTTTAAAGTCAACTTTTAAAATTACATGCACTTAAACAATTAAAATTAAATCTAGATAAATCATACACTATAATCATATCCTTTAATATTATACCCCAAACACTAATTATCGAACTCAAATAAAAATATTTTAATTTTAGTAAATTTTAAATGGTAAATCAAGCATTTAATTTTTTTAAAAGATTTAAATATATAACAATATTGAATTAGCTTAGTTTTGTGAATCAAAGGGATTGAAAGAGTATAATTTTGTGAATTCCTCTATGATATTCACATCCGAAAGATATAACGACAAACAGTAAGCTACAAAGGATATGATATTTATTAGTAAATGATTTTAATTAAGTTGCAAATGTATAATCCTAATATCCTATTCCTAATCCGTTCCACATGATTTTATAATCATAACAAAAAATGCATATTAGATTTAGAGGTATAACTAAATCTGTAACTGAGTCCTATTTATTAGTATATATTACATATAATCAGGTTTGATTTCTAATTTAATTAAAATTTAAAAGTTTCATACATGATTTTTTTATTTCTTATTTCCAAGCTAAGGACTATATTGTACTCAAAGTATATGACAATGTAAAGCTATTTTACTAAAGATATTTTTATGAAAAGAATATTCCATAAACTGGTTACTTGGGAACTGGAATATTCTATATCAACGTGTGCTTAAATAGGTGATTAAGATCTTTTGATTATTATTTTTCCCAGCTAGTTTAGGCTAAAGTAACATTTAACAACTATTTGATGCTTTCATTTAATAAATTTGAAAGAATAGTTCGAACCAAATTTAGTTCAAAAATTATATGTTCCCTGAAAATCTTCATTATTAATATTAGTTCGAAGTTATCACTTATCAGTACCCATTATTTTGCGCTAAACAATTCACTAATTTTGTTACACATATGACATAACCTAATATATCCAACAAAAAGTAATTCATAAAATATCAAATAAACATAATCAAATATAAAATCAGTATAATTTCATCGCTTCTCATTTTATAATTACCATTCTCCACTCCTTGTTTTAAAATAACCATTAATAGACTATTGAATACACATTAATCACTAAAAGTCTAAAACACTATTATTGGTAATTTTCAGTGATGGTCAGCCACGAATAATTGTATAACCTATAAAATTATATATACACATGAGTATATATATTAGTATATATATATTAGAAGAATTCACAAAACTACATCATTTCTTCTCTTCCTTTACAAAACTCTACCTAATTCAATTTTTTCACATATTTACACTCTTTCAAAATTTTAAAAGTTTGATTTATTCTTTAAAAATTACCAAAATTAAAAAATTTTCATTTAGGTTCGCTAATTAGTGTTTAGGGTATAATATTAAGGGGTAGGATTTTAATTTTGAGTGTTTAGGTGTAGTTTTGTGGATTTTAATTTTGAGTGTTTAGGTGTAGTTTTGTGAATTAATTTTGAAATGATTTTGAGTGTTTAGGTGTAGTTTTGTGAATTAATTTTGAAATGATGTAATTTTATGAAATGCAATTCATGGTGTAGTTTTGTAATTCTGGATGTATATTATATATGACCATAGTCAACAAAAGAGAGGGATAGAGATATACGTTACCAATAAATCTAGTCCATGTGGTGGGCTTGACCCACATGCATTTTTGAATTATATTTCTAACACGTTCATAGAGAATCTATCTTGTATTATTTCATTACCATTTTTTTAAGCCACATCTTTCGTTTTCCATATTTTGCATTAAACTACGACTATCTTATTCTTATCCTTCATTATTTAAGTTCGAAACTGAATTTGGACATGTAAAAAAAGTCAACAACTTTGACAAAGATGTATTTTTTTGTTTTTTTTACATCATTTTGACAAAGATGTATAAGAAGTTGCAATCCTGAAAAAAAAAACTTTGCAAGTTAAATTCAAATGCAAATGACATTACTATTATTATTCTTTTTGAATCATTCCATAACAAAACGGCCTCTTAGAAGGTTTAACGTAGAAAAATGTTCTTATTGGGCCTAAGAGCGGAAATTATAATAGTTACATTATACACTAAATAGTAAAAAGTCCAATTAATTAAAATGGTTTGTTTAGACCGATTTTGTTTTGTTATGGATTTTGGAGATGATGGGTTTCATAGAGCAACTCCGGTTTGTTCTTGTTTAAGAGCATTCATATAATTAACCATATAATATTAATGGTGTTCTTAAAGCTTTTAGTGATGTTCTTAAGGAAGAACATTTTGCCTATTTTCTTCTCAATTTCTAAGAACATCTCTATTTATTTTATTTTATTTATTTTCTTTTAATTTATAGAAACTTTCTATTAGGATTTTTCATAGCTAGCTAAACACCTATTAGAGCATCTCCAAAAAGAAACCTCAAATTTGAAGTTTCATCAACTTCAAATTTGAGGTTTCATGTGTTTCTCTCCAAAAGAAAAACCTCAAACTTAATTTTACATATTGCATTTAAGTCTTTATTATTTTTCACAATTAAATAAATCTCTTAATTTTTGTAGATAATATAAAACATACCTCAAATAATTATTAAACCAATAAATAATTACTAAATTAATATTTTTTATTTTAATTTAAAGTCTTTCTTTTAGTTTAACGTGTGAAAATTAAGTTTATATTTACAAAATATAATTTTTTATGTACTAAAATGATGAAATTAAAAAGTTAATAAAGATATTTGTGAAATATTATTAATTGTAGGGATGAAAATGCAAAAGAAAGATGAAACCTCAAATTTGAGGTTTTGAGTTTTTTTTGGAGGCCAAAAAACCTCAAATTTGAAGTTTTGAGGTTTCTTTTGGAGATGCTCTTAGAATAAGGGTTGAAGATTTTTTTACCCCTCAAAAATAGCTACCCACACTAAATTCCCATGAACTCTCAAGCTCTACATATAAACTCCTGAACTTAAATTTTTTTTCTGATTTTCCATCTTAACTCATTAAAATCTAACTAATTACACATTTGGCAAAAATTGCAATTAATATATTAATTAATTATGTTCAAACAAACACAATTATGATTTGAATCTTGTCCGATTATGGTCCAAAAACGCGGATCTAACCCGCAAAAATTATATAAGTCTTAGATCCACGGTTTTGAATCGTAATCGCACAAGATTCAAATCATAATCGAATTTTTTTAACACATTAAATTTAAGGGAGAATCACAAAACTACACCATTTGAATTACATTTCACAAAACTACATCATTTCAAAATTACTTCATAAAACTACACCTAAATACTCAAAATTAAATTCAAATAAATCTTACCCACACAAGCCAACCCCCCTTAATTCTATACCCTAAACACTAATTAGCGAACCCAAATGAAAAGATTTTAATTTTGGTAATTTTTAAAAGGGTAAATCAAACTTTTAAAATTTTGAAAGTGTGTAAATATGTGAAAAAATTAAATTAGGTGTAGTTTTGTGAAGGAGATTGAAATGACGTAGTTTTGTGAATTCCTCTAAATTTAATATATTAATTGCAATTTTGACCAAATGTGTAAATTAGTTAGATTTCAATGAGTTTGGGTCGACGATCAGAAAATTTTGTAAGTTTAGGGGTTTATATGTAGAGGTTGAGAGTTCAAAGGGATTTAATGTGGGTAACTACTCTTCAAATATTAATAATTAAGATCAATTATAGTATAATTAAAAATGAAAATTTATTTTTAGTCAGTACTAAAAATTATTTTTATGATCAATTACAAAACCATTATGCTATAATTAATCATAAAAATAAATTGAAGGGACAATGAAAAAAGACTAGAACATTATGTGTGCACATAAAGTTATCAAATTTATTGAGAAACTGATTACATATTGACATTTGTTATATACAAGATATGTATGTTCTATATAATCAAGCCCATTTAGCCATGAGGGCCATGCCACCAGCACCTAGCAAAACGGCGGTGTATGACTTAAACTGAAGCTTGATGCTCCGTTGCATCTTTTGGCCCATAAAATCAGCAGCGAGTAGGTCGACTAGAGCCATGTAGATGAGTAGTCCGGCCGATGAAGCATTGAGTAGCCCAACCGTTATGAGAGAGTCGGGGCTATTCTCTTTGTATGTTTTAGATATTGCCATCCCTAAAGCTATTCCGAAAGGCGTTGTCACCGAGAAAAAGAAAGCCATCACCGCTTTTTTAACCCACCCATATTCTGCCTGCATTGCGTATATTCTTTATATATTAGCTTGTGTTCCTTTACGTTTTTAGTCGTGGGATAGTATTCTTAACATATATAAAATAAATCGAAAAAGCGAACCATGTGAAAACTTAGTTATTTTAGAGGGTCATGATAAAGGAATGGACCGAACTAGCTAGTTACAAGGAAGGTAAGAGTTAAACCTGGAGGATGCAGCCGCCAAGACCCATGCCTTCGAACATTTGGTGGAAACAAAGAGCGGCGATAAGGCCTTTGATGGTGCAAGTATTGTTAGTGGCTCCTACTGATAGTCCTATTACTATTGAGTGCACCACTATTCCTAGCTCAAGTACCTGTTACATTTAGTTCATTTTAGTAACTCATTTTATTATATAATTTTGTTTTTGATAAAGTCACTTTATTATATAATTGTAGTTAGTAGCTCTATATTTTGAATGATGGAATTCTTCTCGAGAAAAAAATATCAATTAAATCATGAACTTTCAAAATTCACCGAAAAAAACCATGAACTTTCACGTGAACCATTTAAATCATGTATTTTTCGTTGATTGACGTTTTAAATCATGAATTCTCTTTTACCGGAACAAAAAGAGGACAACGTAAACAAAAAGAGTCCAATGTTAAGTCTATTAACGCAATAGTTTGACAATGTTTGAGATTTATTTAAAGAATCGAGCACTTTATTGGCTGGAATTGAGCATACTATCAAATTTTTCGTTAACGGACTCAATTTTGTGCTCTTTTTGTCTCAATAAAAAAAATTCATGATTTAAAACGTCAATCAACGAAAAATATTTGATTTAAATGGTTCACGTGAAAGTTCATGCTTTTTTCGGTAAATTTTGAAAGTTCATGATTTAATTGACATTTTTTCCAATTCTTCTCGGATTGCTCCAACTATATTTTAAAAGGTTTTTGACAGCTTGATTGTTCCAAGAAAATCTTAAATTCACTGGCATTCAAATTTTTTTTTTTTTAAATCAATTGGCAGAACTGATTTCTGTTAAACCAAAAACATAAAAACATAGAAATGACAGATCTTAATCATCGAAGCAAATAAAAAACATTCAAAGTTTTAATAATGGTAATCAAAATTTAAAAGTATAGACTTAATTAGCGTTTTAGTACATTTTAAAACATAATTTATCAATTAGGTGATTTTGATGTAAAAATTAAATTTAGGTAATTTTATTTGATTTTCGTATTTAAAATAACAAATTTACCTGTATTCACATAAATCATTTAAACAAATCATTCACATAAATTATTATTCACATAGATCATTCACAATACACCATTCACAAGGATCATTCACGATTATTTTTTGTCATTCACATGTATTATTTATCATTGATTTGAGCCAATTCATTATTCACAATGATGATTCACTCGAAATCATTCACATATGACTATTCACATAAAACAATTCACGAGATGTTACAATTTTGAAATAAAAGATAAAATTGTAATTTAACATCATATTTTAGCCAATTAAAAAACAAAATCACACAATTAGCAAATTCGTGTCTCAAAAAGTAAATTTAGTGATTTTTTTTAATCAAATTACAAAAAAAATTAATTAAAAAGATTGAATTCAACCAAACCACTTCTATCAAGTAAAAGAAAACTAGGTGATGCATGCGCGGAGAGGTTATTCGAAAATAATCATTTATATTAAATTTTTTATTTCTGGTTTTAAATAATCATGGAAAAGAAATGAATATTGTCTAACGAACATAATTTATTTTAGATATATATATATATATATATTTATTTTCATAAAAGTATAACTATTTGTTTACGACAAAGTATCCAAAATTTATACATATCAATATATTTATACATATATATGTACCAGTAGCACAATGAAATGATGAAAAAGTATTAAAGATTGTGATAATATTGGTTGAAATTTTCTGAAAATAATTAGAAAAACTTGAACGTTATAACATGTCTTATTTTATAAAATATTATTTTTATCGTCGTATAAAATAAAACGTAATATATTTCATAATTACATAGTAACAATATTATTAAATTCAAACAAACTATTGTTTTGTATATTCCGGATATTTTTGTAATTTCGATGCGAAAAAGCTATGTTATAAATTTTTAAAAAAGTGGGTTAGTTTTCAAATAACATAAAATAATAATTAGTATGATTAAAGTAGAAAAATGTATCTAAATAATAAAATTTGAATTATAAATTGAATAATTGTTATTATTTGTAAATTATAATAATTGTCTAAAATAATAAAAAATGTCAAAAAATAATAATTCTAGAATACTAGTACGTAATTGGGTTAAAGTTTTTTTGATTTTGGTTATTCAAAATATAAAATCGTAAAGTAAAATCGGCCATTACAAAAGAAATAATCAAAAATATATTGAATCGCAATATATAAAAAATGAAAAAATCGGAAATTGGAGCATACAAAAAAAGTCGGAAATAAATTGAGACAAAATTTTCATTGAGGCAAAATATAAAGCATAAACGCAAAAAGTAAAATGTATACAAAATTTTAACTGAGGCTAAAATATAAGAGCATAAACGCAAAAAATATAAAATTTCCTCAAATGTCTCTAGTCGCGATGTCTTCTATTTTAATAATATAGATTAGTTTTTTTTTATTACAACAATAATATAGATTAGTTTATATCTATATTTTGTAAATAAACAAACCTAAAACCGAAGATGATAAGCTTGACAAAGTGATACGTTGCCGTCTTATGTGAATCATTAGTTTAGTTTATCTATATTATTAATTACATGTGAATGACGAAAATGACGAAAGTGATACGTTGCCGTGTTATGAGAAACTCTTAAAATTTTGTTTTAATTACATATAATATTAGTATAAAGTAATTTTTTATTAAAAAAAATAAAAAAACATTCCTATTTAATAGGATTAAAAAAATAAAAATAAAAAATATTCCTAATTAATAGGATTACAATTAAAAAACGAAAATAAAAATAAATAGGTAACATAATGAAAATATAAAATACTATAAATATTTTAATTTTATGATAATCCATTGTACAATATTAATAATATATTTTCATTATTTAAAATTTTCATTATTTAAAAGTATTTTTAGAATATTCAAATTGATGATGTAAATAAAAAACCAAAACCATCAAAAAATCTTTAAAAAATTAAATTTTTAATACTTTTATATACTTTTGCGTGACGTTCTGCACAATTTTGCGACAGATTAAAATATATCATACATAATTTATGATATATAAAAAAATTATTTTTAATATTAGAATATGTATATATATATATAGAGGAATTCACAAATCTACACCCTTTCAACCCCTTCTTCACAAAACTACTCTTAATTTAATATTTTCATATATTTACACCCTTTCAAAATTTTAAAAGCTTGATTTAACCTTTAAAAAATTACCAAAATTAATTTTTTTTCATTTGGATTCGCTAATTAGTGTTTAGGGTATAGTATTAAGGGGGTAGGATTGTTTGGGTAGAGTTTATTTGGATTTAATTTTGAGTGTTTATGTGTAGTTTTGTGAAATATTTTTGAAATGATGTAGTTTTGTGAAATGTAATTCAAATGGTGTAGTTTTGTGATTCTCCCATATATATATATATATGTGTGTGATTAAAAATTTTATTCAACATGCATTAACAAAAAAATAATTTAAAATTATATCAAATTATATTTTGTAAATATTACTCCGGTGCGAGACGTACGAGTAAGAATCGATCTAGTTTATTATGAAATGTAGAACCGTCGTCGTTGACTATTTTATTTTCTATATAAGAAAATAGGTTTTAACAGTTCAATTTACTAGAAAAAATAACACAGATTTTTCCTAAATTTTTAAAGCTATTAAAATCAAAAGAACTATTTTTATATTTAGAAGGAAAAAAGATGGAAGAAATACTAACAATGGCAATAACACGATATCGTAGAAGTTGTAAATAAGAACCATGTTCCTTATCATTATCTCCATGCATACCAAGGCTATGGCCATGGCTATGACCATGATGGGACGCCTGAACCTGCACGCGTCCCATCTCTTGGTCAGGTGTTTCAGCACACACTACACTAGCAGTGTCTGCTCTAACCTCAGGACGCATCTCCTTCCTGCCCGACTTGGTGAAAACACTTGTAGTGATAGAGTCAACCATGAGTGTGAACACGGCCGATATCATCGCGACAAAACCCGTGAAAGAAAACTTGTGCCAAGGGTTATCCTTAAGACAAGGAGAAGAAAGCATTTGGAAAGAGTCAGGCAAAACATGCGTGAAACCCGTAGCAAGGATGATACCGGAGGCAAAAGATTTTACGATTAAGAAATGAGATCTATCGGGTTGAAAAGCGGGAACGGAACGGGCAAAGAACGGGAGGCAAACCCCGATAAGACTAGTGATTAGGATTGAGAAGATTGCTATAAGTTTAAGATGTAATGCTTTGTTTTTGTCTGAGCACGTGTTGTCGGATTTGATTTTGCAGTCTTTTACGGATTGAGACAAAGCTCCGGGAAAGTGGGAGATGGAGAGGAGGAGGAGAGTGATGGAAGCAAAGAAAATGAGAGGAGAGTTAGTCATATTTCTCATTGTATTTTTTTGTTGCTTTTTAGAGTTTTTAAGTTTGATACAAAGAATAGTTTTTGTTACTCTTATATAAAGAAGACTTGAAGCATATCTTATTATTTAGGGTTTATTAGGTATTTGGACCATTTTTGCTAAAATAATACAAAAAGTAGTCCATGACACTATTCATAATTGTGAAATAGGCCTGTGGGCCATGACTTGTGTAATAGAAGTTTGTGTAATAGAATTTGATGAAGATTTATGGACTGTTTTAGGAAATGACCAATTTGCTTGTGTGTATATGTTTTTGTGTATTTCTTTTTTTCTATTTTTTTCTATTTTTTCATTTTTTCACGTTTCTTCATTATTTCTCTTTCTTTCTTTTTCTTTTTCTCTTCTCTCTTCTTTCTTTTCTTCTCTCTTCTTTCTTTCCTTTTCTCTTGAATCAAACCCATGATTTATTTTTTTTAAGTTTTCTTTCTCCTTATTCATGTTTCTTTTTCTTAACTGCTATCAATAACACCCATTTGCACATTTTAGCGGACGGTGTACAATTGCTGGATGTCAGAGTCAACTCATCTGTACAGTGTACGTAACTCACTTGGACAACTGGTTTGTACAGAAGATGATTTGCGTCGAAGAGTTGTATGAAAGACTGATACAAATCATTTGTACAATGTACAATTAGAACGATCTCTTCGAGTACCATTTGTTTTTACAATCTGGCGGACAATATTATTGTAAATCTAATTTGTACAACTCTACTATATGATGTATATATATGAAAGTATTTGTATAGGATAATGGTGTGTGTATAGGAGCATTAAATGCGGTACATGATATGTTGACTTGTGTAAGTTTTTGTTTGAGAACATTAAATGCATTTCTTTTTTATTTTTTCTTTATTTTTATAGGTAAAAATGTAAACTATTTATTAATTTCTCTTTTTATTTTTTATTTAATCATGTTTTTCGCTAGATAGTGTAGTAAAATCATCCATTATATGGTATAATGGATGTTAGATTATCCACTAGATTGTACAGATGAATTTCATTTGTACGTACAATCATGTGCACCCTTAAATGCATAATCGAATTGTCCATTGAACTGTATAGTCAAAAGTATAATCAAATTGTCCACTGGATTATACGAATTTTATCTTCTAGAGAAATATCCACCAGAGAAACATCCAGTGGTGGATTGTACATTGTACAATGGATGTGATCCGCTAGAAAACCATCCACAAGTGGAATATAATTTGTACAATGGATGATATTCATTAGAGAAACATCCACTACAGAAACATCCATTATACGAATGTTAAACGTCGACATTAAGACTTTAACCAGAGTAAGTACAAATCAATTTCAGGACATTCCCAACATAATATATTGTACAATGGATGATATCTATTAAAGAAATATCCGTTAGAGAAACATCCATTAGAAAGAGACAAAATGAGAGAAAAATAGATGAGAGAGAAGAGAAAAAGAAGATAGATAACTAGAGAGAGAATCGGAGAATGAGAAGAGAGATAAAAAGATAGAAGAGAAAATGAGAGAGGAGAAGAAAAGAGAAGATGAGAGAGAGAAAAGAGAGAGAGAGAAAAGAGAGAGAGAGAAAGAGAAGAGAGAGAAAAAAAAGAGAGAGAAAAAAAAGAGAAAAAAAGAGAGAGAAAAAAAGAGAAAAAAAAGAGAGAAAAAAAAGAGAGAAAAAAAAAGAGAGAGATATGATAGAGAATGAGAGAAGAGAAGAAGGAGGAAAGAGAAAAAAAGTAGGAGAGAGATGAAAAAAAAAGATAAAAAATAAAGAAAATGAATAAAAAAACATATATAAAGCAAAATGACATAATTGTAATATATATAGATTATACACCTATATTTGTCAATTACAATTTATAGGGAATGGGTATAAAGTGGGACCTACGGACTAATTAACTAATTTTGAATAATACCTAGTCTAGTTTTTAATTACTTTTGAAAAATAGTCCAATTACACAATTATCTCTATTATTTAAGCGTTATCGTATCATATTTTAATCATGTTGAGAGTTATAGAGAGAAATATAAGATATACATTAGATAATTTTTGATCATTTTCAATTCATAACAAAACTTATTGACTTTCATACTAAAAATGTCGACATTAGTAATTAATTAATGTCGACATGTTTTGATTAGAAAATATAATGAATTACACAACAAGGTCTAGACTCACTTTTGGGAAGGGGCAAGACGTGTTCTCGACACACACACATACTCGTTGGGACTTAGAAAAAACTCTCGTCAAGAGAGATTATGGGATTTTGATCCGAAACTTCCTAATATTCAAAAATGACCTAAAAGAAAAGAAAGATTCACATAAAATCTATACTATTAATTGGGAAAGGACAAATTTTGAAAAACATTAAAATTTTCTTTTAATTACATACATGTAATGTCATTATATAAATTTTAGTATGAGGTAATTTTAAATTAAACAAAAATAAAAACATTCCTATTTAATAGGATTAAAAGATAAACAAAATTAAAAGATAAAATAAATATAAATAAAAAAATTATTCATAACTAATAGGATTAAAATAAAAGACGAAAATAAAAATAAATAGGTCACATAAGGAAAAATAAATTGTTATAAATATTTCAATTTTATGATAAACCATCCCACAATATTAATGATATATTTAAAGTTTTTTTAAAACAATTAACTTATAGAAAATTTTAGAATATTTGAATCGATGATGTAAAAAAAAATTAGAAGTATCCGAAATTTTTAAAAATCTAATTTTCTAATATTTTTTATACCTTTACGAGATGTCATGCGTAATTTATATAAAATTAATATTTTGTTAATATTACTCCCGTGCGGGATGCACGGGTAAGAACCTAGTATTTATTATAATCAATAATTCTTGGTTGTACGATTTTAATGTATTTAGAAATTCAAGTTAAATCTATTGTTATTATTTTTTTAAAAAATTATGTGTTAATTATTCAATGATTTGCAGATACTAATTGAAATCAAAAGCATCAATTTACTGTTGAGATTAAATTGTTTTTTTTAAATTTTTTTATTTAAACATAACATATATATCGAGTGACAACATTGTAAATACATTTTTTCTTCTTTGTAAAAATATTTTCCTTTTAATAGTATAGTGATGACTACCCGCACATACGTGCAAAATTTTATATGTTTTTAAATTTATATATTTAAAATTATTTAATAATATATATATATATTAAAAATTCGTAACTTGGATAATATGTAGAGGAATTCACAAAAACTACACATTTCAACAATTTTTTCACAAAACTATACCTAATTCAATGTTATTACATATTTATACCCTTTTAAAATTTTAAATGATGGATTTATCCTTTAAAAATTATAAAATTAAAAAAGTTTCATTGAGTTCGCTAATTAGTGTTTAGAGTATAATATTAATGGGGTATGATTGTGTGGATATGGTTTATTTGGATTTAGTTTTGAATGTTTAGATGTACTTTTGAAAATTGACTTTAAAATGAAGTAGTTGTGTAAAATGCAATTCAAAAGGTATAGAAATATTTCATGTTTTTTTTTAATTTCGATATGAATTCTATTATCAAATTTTTTTTTATTTGCTAAAATAAAATTTAAATTTAAATCCTTTTTATTAAAGATATTTTAACTCATATATGTAGTTTTCGGTTGTTATCATTTAAATTAGAACATTTAAATTACATTATGAATTCTTTTGGATTTTTGTAGTTGGTTTGGTGCATTATTAAACCTGAAAAATTGTAATCTGCAAAGATAATCAAAAATATAGGTTATGTTAAAAATTGTAGTGGTATTAGATTGTAATTATAATTTTTTTAAGGGTTATTTCCAAAAATGATTTTCAATTAATAGATAAGATTGTTTGATTTTCTGTTTAGTATTTTAATGGATAGGGAGTATTTTAAAATCAAAAATATGGACTCAAATCCAAGGAGAAACCTTGGCAATCCATATTGAAGGATTTCAAAATTCAATTGGATTTATAAATCTATTTAAATTTTATAAGCCAATAAGAGCCAAGTCAAATGACAGCTAAGTTATCTTTATAAAAATAAAATAACAGCTAAGTCAAATAATATCTTTTCAAAAAATACTTAGTCTTCATGATATTATTCGTAAAACATTTTATATTTTCAAATAGAGATACTAGGAAGTTAGCAGCGCCAAGCGCGGGATAAAAATTTACGGAATAAAAGAAGAAATGTTTATTGGTAAAAATAATGTGTAGTATAAAATGAGATAAAAAGAATTTGGATCTCATGTAATCGCGTTAACCGCGGAGTTTAAATTTGAAGTATATATACAAAATATATTGTATTTTGGTTTTTATAATATTTTATTTTCAAAAAATTATTAGTATAACTATTTTAATATTTATCATCGAAAAAGATTATCATTGTCATTTCGATGTTGAATATTTACCATTACATATAATTTATTTTTTATCATTGAAAAACAATAACTACATAATGTTTTGAAATCATGATATGTGATCCGTTTAACAATGAAAAATATGTCAATCCAGTCTTTATTTGTCATAAAACTCGGACTATTAAAAACTCGGATAAAACCACTGAATTTGTCATAAAACTCAGACTATTCAAGAGCTTCTGAAAATCATATTTTATGGACTTTTTAAATATTTTAAACATATTTTATATGAAGGTTTAATCACTCTTTCATGTAGGCCTGGGCATACGGGTATTCGGTTCGGGTCCAGGTTCGGGTCCTAACGGGTACAGGTTCCAACGGGTATACATAAATTGGACCCATTTAAGTACCTGTAATTTTCGGGTCGGGTACAGGTTCGGGTCCTATCGGTACAGGTTCGGGTCCAGGTTCTACCCAAAATACCCGAATTTTTACAGGTTTCTTTCGGGTACAGGTTCGGGTACAGGTTTCGGGTATATGTTTCGGGTATTTTTACCCAAAATTATAAAAAACATGAACTCAAAAAGATTGTCTAATTGTGTTTATCCAAAAACAAAAACTAAAGTTCAAATTTCAAAGTGAAAAACAAATTAAACATCAAATTCAAAATGCAAAGTTCAAACTCAAAGTTACAAAATATGAAATGTCTTGTATTCTTGAGTCTTGTTTTTTGGAAGTTGGAACCATGAAGCTTCAAGTCTTACCTTATTGTGGGTGCACCGGATGGAATACAGGCTCAAATTCTACAAGCAAAAAGACTAATGTTAAATATTTAGCACAACTAAAAATCAAACATAACATGAAGAACACAAAAGTTTACCTCTCATGAGCTCATCTTGTAACTCGAAATCTGCCAACATTTGTTCTTTTCTTATAATTCCTTTCTCACTCATTTTAATCTCACACTTTAGCCATTGCTCCAAACACATAAGAACTTCAACCATATAGTGTGTCAAGCAACTTCTAGATGAGTTTAAAAGCCTACCACTAGTGCTAAAGGCAGATTCTGAAGCTACGGAAGACACTTGCATTGCAAGAATATCTTTAGCTATTAATGAAAGAACTGGATACTTAGCACTGTTTAGCTTCCACCAAGAAAGAACATCATATTCTAAACCATTAGGGACACTTGCAATCTCTACACACTCATTCAAGTACAACTCCAACTCATTAGTCTTCTCTTGAAATCCAGATTCTTGCATAAACTCATTGTAGATGTCGTCCATGTTTTCGTATGTAACACCATTTCCAAGAACTGTGGTATCAGAGACATCATCAACAAATGGATCTTGAGACTGAGATTGAGAAGAACCATGTGTCTGAGAGTGTGGAGAAGTTGCACCACCATTTCTTTCTAATCCATTTTTATACTCCTCAAACAGCTTTTTCAAGATACCCTCAATTGCATCAGATAGATGAGTAGCCTCTGCACTATCTTTACCGTATAACTTACCAAAACACAACTGTGCATACTTCATCTTCTTTCTAGGGTCAAAGACACTTGCTACTATCAACAACCTATTCATCTCTACATGAACTCCTAATGGATTCCAATACTTGTCTAATTTCTCTAACATAGATGTTGCATCTGCCCTTAAATCATTATCAGGACCAGTCTTGCTCAATAATCCAATATTTCTAGTCATGCTAACTATTTCATTGTACAGCTTATGAGAAGCCACATGGGTTGAAGCAGAAATGTTGACAAAAATAAAAAATAAAAAAATAAAAATAGAGAGAGATATGTGTTCCAAAGTAAAATGTTTTTAAAGTGTTATTGCCTTGAAATTTTAAATTTATACATCAAATAATTGTTTCCTTTAAAAAGTTAATCTTCATGATGGCATGTACAACATTTTACATTTTATAATAGAGAGATGTGTTCTCCGTACGTGAACTTGTACTATAGTAAGAAAAAACCTCTCGGTGACTCAGAAGCCGTTGACATATGAAAGAAAGTACTTCGCTGACTTTACTGCCACTTGCTATGTTATTCTATTAAACTTTCATCAAGAGATAGCTACACGATTTCTTGGGGGGATTACACAATGTTTTAAACAAATATAATTCGTGTCTTTGATTTATAAGTTGACGAATTTTTTATTTATTTCGAGGTTTAAATCTATAACGTATTAAGATGAAAAGTGAACTACACAAAATCATTTTTGGAATTTATCTTTTGAACGAATTTAACATTAGATGTTTAAAGGTAGCTTACATTTTGATAAACGAGATTTTACATTCGTTCTTTCGAATGTCTTATGTAGTATATAAGATGTCAATCCGAATCATGATCAATCAAAATACTAGAGTTTGCAAGAAATAAATTTAGTCTAAGCGAATCAAAAATTGATTTTTGTGTTGTGATTTCGATTTTGATGAAATACTAACGAAAACGAGAATTAAAAGTTGTAAAGATTAATATTAAAAGCTAAACAACCTGGTCGGGTACTTTAACGGGATTATCAACTTTCAGGTTTGTGATGTCTTTTAACAATTTTAACTTTAAGGTTTTGAAAACGATTTTAGATCAATCCACTCCCGTGACAATGATCATTTTCCTAACAAGTAAATTAAAACAATATCTTGGATAATTTAAGTTTTAGAAAACATTAAGTTCAAATCAATTCAACCACTAAACTTATTAACACAGATCTCTCGGTTAAGCTAAGTTTAGTTCTAGGGTAATTGTTCAAAAATCTTCACAAACCTCTCGGTTGTAAAGTTTCCTGGGTTCTATCAATTGATTGATCATGTCAATTAAAGCATTAAGATTGTTACACTAGATTAAAGTTTTATCAGGTTTTAAGTTCTAGACATCGATCAACCCTAGAGTTGATTCACCTTTTTTCCCCAACCTAATTGTCTATGGGAAACTACTCGCTAAGCATAATAAAAATCAAAGCAATTGAGATTAAAGAAAACTTAAACAAATTAAAGAGATAATGGATAGAAGAAACTCTATTATTGAAACCGAAGATTCCAGGAATTCTCTGGTGCCCAAATCCGAGAGAAAGCAAGAACAATGTATGAAAAGATATGATAAAAGATGATCAAAAAGATCAGTTATAAAACCTAATAATAAGTCTAATATATAGAAAAACGAGTCTTGGGTCTTCAGAAAACGTTCTAAGTGGGCTTGGACTTTCTTTTATTTTTTCCGATATGAAACCAAATTTTCCATTTATTTTCGCAGCTGATTGACCTGTCGTCAGTAAAACCACCTCCAAATGAACGCTAACATCTGTGTTTATCTTGTGGTAAAATTTCATAAAGATCCAACGGTGGGAACGTCTTCAACGAGTGTCTTTTTGAAGCTTATCGTCTGAATTCTTTGTCTTTTCCGTCCTTGAAAACTCCATAAGTCCATCATAAGTGTCCTAGGACGCTACTATGCATTTTATCACCTGTAAAATAACTAAAACACATAAAAAATACTCTATTATGTGGCTAAATTCTATGTTTAAAACGTTAAAAAAGGAGACATCACATTTACAAAAGGTGGTTTTCTGGTAACTTTTGATCTTATCAAGTTATACGAAATCTAGTAGTCTTATCAAACTATTCACTCATGGTTTTCGTCTAGTGATTTTCTAATCTAACACGATTCAGTCAATTTTTATAAATAATTAAATTGGTTCAAAAATCTAAACAGAACACATAAAGGTTATATATATATACATAATAAATAGCAAGGAGTTTTGCCTACGTGTCAAGTGGAAAGAATTTGTAGGAAATTAATGATTTTTTTATTTTTTATTAATATATTTATTTTTTTAAAAATATGGGAGAATTATAAATTTACACCATTTGAATTACATTTCACAAAACTACAACATTTCAAAATTACTTCACAAAATTACACCTAAACACTCAAAATTAAATCCAAATAAACTCTACCCACAAAATCCTACCCCTTAATACTATACCCTAAACACTAATTAGCGAACCCAAATGAAAATATTTTAACTTTGGTAATTTTTAAAAGAGTAAATCAAACTTTTAAAATTTTGAAAAGGTGTAAATATGTGAAAATATTGAATTAGGTGTAGTTTTGTGAAGGGAGGGTTGAAAGGGTTTAGTTTTGTGAATTTCTCTTAAATTATGATTATCTCATTTATTTTTTAATAGTTTATATCATCGAATACTATATATTTATTAATTTAATATTTTAAAATTTCAATTATGTTTCCTAAATTTATTAATTTAATATTTGAAAATTTCAATTATATATTCTTAAATTAAAGAATTTATATATTTTTATTAATTTATTATTTTGTTATTCGTTTATGATTATCCCTTTAATTTTTAATGGTTTATATCATCATATATTATTGTTAATTTGATATTTCGAAACTTTAATTATATTTTCTAAAATTAAGGAACTTTTTGTTTTTTATTAATTTAATATTTTTGTTTATGATTATCCCTTTTATTTTAATGGTTTATGTCATCATATATTATTGTTAGTTTGATATTTCAAAATTTTAATTATATTTCCTAAAATTAAGGAATTTTTTGATTTTTTCTTAATTTTATATTTTTGTTTATGATTATACCTTTTTTGAGTTAATTAACGTATTATATACATTTTAAAACATAATTTATCAATAAATTTTTTGATGTAATAATTAAATTTGAGAAATTCACAAAACTACACCATTTCAACCCTCCCTTCACAAAACTACTCCTAATTCAATATTTTCACAAGTTTACACCCTTTCAAAATTTTAAAAGTTTGATTTACCCTTTTGAAAATTACCAAAATTAAAATCTTTTCATTTGGGTTCGCTAATTAGTATTTAGGGTATAATATTAAGGGGGTAGGATTGTTTGGGTATGGTTTATTTGGATTTAATTTTGAGTGTTTAGGTGTAGTTTTGTGAAGTATTTTGGAAATGGTGTAGTTTTGTGAAATGTAATTCGAAAGGTGTAGTTTTATAATTCTCCAAATAAATTTTGGGTTATTTAATTTTATTTTCGTACTTAAAATAACAAATTTAACCTTATTCACACAAAATTATTCACATAGATCATTCATTGAGATCATTAACAACTCATCATTGACATAAATCATTCATTCACATATATTATTTAACATTCACATTATACCAATTATCATTCAAAACGATTATTCACTCGAAATCATTCACATGAACATTTACAAACAACCATTCACGAAATTTGATAATTTTAAAGTTCATGGTAAAATTGTAATTTAAAAAGTCAAGATCACATTATAAAAAATTTAAAAAAATCACTCAATTAGTAAATTTATGTCTTGAAATATACTTATTTTCTCAATTTTCTTTTTATGTTTCAATGGTTTATATCATTATATATTATTTATTAATTTAATATTCAAAATATCAATAATATTTTCCTAAAATTATATACGATGTCAATATTTTGGGAATTTTAATTTATATAATAATTTAATATAATTTATTATTATAAATGGTACTACATGCAACCTCATCGATTTTGTTTACATTCGTTATGATTCAAGTTGATCTTTAATTTTCTAATATTTATGTAGATATTATAAAATTAACTTCATTTAAAATGTTAGATAAATATTGATTTATTGTTATAAATATATTAATATAAAAAAATTTATACCACATCATACAATTTTATATTTTTGGTAATCCAAATCCATTATAATTATTAACGTCTTCATTAATGAGTTTTTCTTCAATTATTATAAAACTATTTTTGTTGAATACGCTTTATTTTTAACTAAATTAGTTTGTGAACATATACAACTTTCACTTTTCTTTAAGTATCAAACTTATTATTTTGTAGAAGAGAATATGTAACAAAAATATGCTTTGGTAGCATACAAACTTACATTTGTAACAATTTTTCAATTTAATGGATTAATTTTATATAAAATCTCCTATCACTATTATAATTGTTTCTCAAAAGCGAAAAACTTTAAAAATAAAACAAATTTTATATTTTAAATCATATAAGTCTACCATAAAACACAAAGTCACATTTTTGAAGTTTGTTATTTTTCATGTTTTCATTTTTATGGATAATTTATAGAGAAATTCACAAAACTACACCCTTTCAACCCCTCTTTCACAAAACTACACCCTTTCAACCCCTCTTTCACAAAACTACACCTAATTTAATTTTTTCACATATTTACACCTTTTCAAAATTTTAAAAGTTTGATTTACCCTTTAAAAAATTACCAAAATTAAAATCTTTTCATTTGGATTCGCTAACTAGTGTTTAGGGTATAATATTAAGGGGGTAAGATTGTGTGGATATGGTTTATTTGAATTTAATTTTAAGTGTTTTGGTGTAGTTTTGTGAAGTATTTTTGAAATGGTGTAGTTTTGTGAAATGTAATTCAAATGATGTAGTTTTGTGAAGTATTTTTGAAATGATGTAGTTTTGTGAAATGTAATTCAAATGGTGTAGTTTTGTAATTCTCCCTTACAATAATAAAATATTTTACAAGATAAACGACCAACCACCATAAACAAAATATAAATATTTTTTGAAACTACTATAAAATATTGACAAATATTCCGCGCAACACACGGGTTTTATCCTAATATAAATAGCAGTGGAACTTCTTATTAGGATAATTATCTCTCATCCGGAATTCAAAGAGACAAAAACTAATAAGTATTAAAATAAGAAACTAATGACTTTTTGAGGTTGTGATTTAAAATCAGAAACTAAAATAATTCGTGTATTAAAATGAACAAAATAAAATAGTTGGTGTATTATTCTAGGCAATCAAAAAGTTGGTGTATTAAAAAGCTAATAATAAAATAGTTGGTATATTATTGCTTTTATCATGATTAGTGAGTAGTTTACTAATGACTTTTGGGGTCTTTTTAGGTTAGGATTATGGATGATAGTTAATGATGTTTATGTTGATTGGTTTATGTTTTCTATAGCACCAGATGTTTTAATACTAGTATATACCTTGCTAATCTAGCCTAAAACCTAGAGCTAGAGGATATTTCATGCGCGAAAGGTGTTCGATGAAATGCCTAGTCCAAGTTTAGTGCTAGTCTCTGATGCTTAGCCAATGAGAGTTAATGTCTAAGGTATTGATGAACTTTTAGGACTTATGCTTAATGATTCATGATCATCTAAGACTCGATTGAGATATTTTGTAGTCTTGATGATTAGGGAATGAATTTAAGTAATGAAAGTGATTTTATCTAGTTTAGTGATCCTTGTCCTAGAAAGCATTCACATTTGTTTAGTTTATCATCATTAATTTGATTTCATACATTCAAAACCCATGATCTTGACCCCAAGATCCATGTCTTTATCTTTAGTACATCTTTTAGCTCATAGTTGTTTAGTGTTGTGATGTGTGGCGTTTTTAACGTTTTAAACATATGATTTAGCCACACAATAGAGTTTTTTTATGTGTCTTTAATTGTTTTACAAGTAATAAAAGACATAATGGCGTCCCGAGGCAATAAGGATGGACTTATGGAGTTTTCAAGGCAAAAAAACGAAGAATGCTGAAGAAAGGAAAAAGATCGATCGATCCTCATCAGAGATCGATCGATCCTCATCAGAGATCGATCGATCTCTTATTGCGCAAACTTACGTAGAATTTCTGGATCGACGGAGGACCGAATATTGATCGATCTTCATCAGGATCGATCGATACTAAGAGGGATCGATCGATCGTTCCTTCAGGAAAACTTACGGAGAATTTCGGGATCGACCGATGACCGAATATTGATCGATCTTCATCAGGATCGATCGATCCTGGGAGGGATCGATCGATCCTAGGAGGGATCGATCGATCGTTCCTTCAAGAAAACTTACGGAGAAAAATCAGATCGACCAAAAGTCAAAGAACAGATCGATCCTCAAATCGATCGATCGATCGATCCCTTCTCCGCATCAGAAGATTTAATTTCCTTTTATTTTAGATTTTGCCAAGATATTTTCCTATTTTGTAAGGGATTCGCCCAAAACCTATAAAAACATGTTTTAACCTCTTTTAGAGTTGTGCTTTTATAATATAAGTTTTTGGAGAGTTTCTGGGATCCTAGAGAATTTTTGGAATCTTCGGTTTCAATAACAGAGTTTCTTCTATCTCTTATCTCTTTAATTTGTTAATGATTTCTTTAATCTCAATTGTTTTGATTTTCATTATGTTTAGCGAATAGTTTCCCTTAGACAATTAAGTTGGGAGAAAAATGGTGAATCAACTATAGAGTTGATTAATGTCTAGAACTTAAACCTGATAAAACTTTAGTTTAGTGTAACGATCTTAATGTTTTAGTTGAGTTAACCATTCAATTAATAGAACCCAGGAAACTTCACATCCGAGAGGATTGTGGAGATTCCCAATCAATTATCCTAGAACTAAGCTTAGCTTAACCGAGTGATTTGTGTTAATAAGCTGAGTGGTTAAATTGAATTGAACTTAATGTTTCTTAAGATTTAAACTATCCAAGATATTGTTTTAGTTTACTTAATAGGAAAAGGATCACTGTCACGAGAGTTGATTGATATAAAAACGTTTTCAAAACCTTAAAGTTACATTTGTTAAAAGGCATTTAAAAACATGAAAGTTTGATCACCCGTTAAAGTACTCTGACCTAGTTGTTTAGCCTTTAACTGAATCTTAAATCTTGTTTAATTGCGTTTTCGTTTTCTCGTTAGTCTTTTATTAATCACAAAACAAAACCGATCTTTTTAATTTGCTTAGACTAAGTGTAATTTCTCATAGGTTCTAGTATTTTAATTGCTTCTGATTCGGATTGACATCTTTATATACTACGATAAGACATTCGAAAAACGAGTGAAAATCTCGTTTATCATGTTGACTTTTATATCTAGATCATTTACTTATTGATTTAACAATTAGTTATATCCCAAACATGCAATTGATTGAATCTAATCTAGAATAGTTTCTTATATTCTTGTTGCCTTATCCAATATCTCCTTGTGGATTTGATCTCGATTACCACATATTTCTTGTGTCTTGCATTTGAGGCATTAGTATCAAGGTTTAAACTTTGATCCCATCACTAATTGAAATCAAATGTTACTCGTTTAGTAATTCATTGTTTGATTTCAAAATCTGTTTTGTATTTTAATGGATCGGAAGTATTTTAAAATAAAAATATGAAGACTCCAATCCAAGGAGAAACCTTGGTAATCCATATTCAAGGATTTCAAAAAAAAAAAAAAAAAAATAAATCCAATTGAATTAAAAAATCTATTTAAATTTTATAAGCCAGTAAGAGCTATGTCAAATAACAGCTAAGTTATCTTTATAAAAAAAAATTAACAGCTAAGTCATATAATATATTTTCAAAAAATACTTAGTCTTCATGTTGTTATTCGTAAAAAAAATTATATTTTCAAATAGAGAGAGATATGGGGAAGTGACCTTGGTCTAGTGGCAGTCATAAGTCCACAGGAGGCAGGTAGCACCACCCCACCCGGGATCGATTCCCCACGCCTACGAGAGTGTAGGTTTGGCTAATGGGTCGACCATTTGTGGCCCAAATGTTGACAAAAATAAAAAATAAAAAAATAAAAATAGAGAGAGATATGTGTTCCAAAGTAAAATGTTTTTAAAGTGTTATTGCCTTGAAATTTTAAATTTATACATCAAATAATTGTTTCCTTTAAAAAGTTAATCTTCATGATGGCATGTACAACATTTTACATTTTATAATAGAGAGATGTGTTCTCCGTACGTGAACTTGTACTATAGTAAGAAAAAACCTCTCGGTGACTCAGAAGCCGTTGACATATGAAAGAAAGTACTTCGCTGACTTTACTGCCACTTGCTATGTTATTCTATTAAACTTTCATCAAGAGATAGCTACACGATTTCTTGGGGGGGATTACACAATGTTTTAAACAAATATAATTCGTGTCTTTGATTTATAAGTTGACGAATTTTTTATTTATTTCGAGGTTTAAATCTATAACGTATTAAGATGAAAAGTGAACTACACAAAATCATTTTTGGAATTTATCTTTTGAACGAATTTAACATTAGATGTTTAAAGGTAGCTTACATTTTGATAAACGAGATTTTACATTCGTTCTTTCGAATGTCTTATGTAGTATATAAGATGTCAATCCGAATCATGATCAATCAAAATACTAGAGTTTGCAAGAAATAAATTTAGTCTAAGCGAATCAAAAATTGATTTTTGTGTTGTGATTTCGATTTTGATGAAATACTAACGAAAACGAGAATTAAAAGTTGTAAAGATTAATATTAAAAGCTAAACAACCTGGTCGGGTACTTTAACGGGATTATCAACTTTCAGGTTTGTGATGTCTTTTAACAATTTTAACTTTAAGGTTTTGAAAACGATTTTAGATCAATCCACTCTCGTGACAATGATCATTTTCCTAACAAGTAAATTAAAACAATATCTTGGATAATTTAAGTTTTAGAAAACATTAAGTTCAAATCAATTCAACCACTAAACTTATTAACACAGATCTCTCGGTTAAGCTAAGTTTAGTTCTAGGGTAATTGTTCAAAAATCTTCACAAACCTCTCGGTTGTAAAGTTTCCTGGGTTCTATCAATTGATTGATCATGTCAATTAAAGCATTAAGATTGTTACACTAGATTAAAGTTTTATCAGGTTTTAAGTTCTAGACATCGATCAACCCTAGAGTTGATTCACCTTTTTTCCCCAACCTAATTGTCTATGGGAAACTACTCGCTAAGCATAATAAAAATCAAAGCAATTGAGATTAAAGAAAACTTAAACAAATTAAAGAGATAATGGATAGAAGAAACTCTATTATTGAAACCGAAGATTCCAGGAATTCTCTGGTGCCCAAATCCGAGAGAAAGCAAGAACAATGTATGAAAAGATATGATAAAAGATGATCAAAAAGATCAGTTATAAAACCTAATAATAAGTCTAATATATAGAAAAACGAGTCTTGGGTCTTCAGAAAACGTTCTAAGTGGGCTTGGACTTTCTTTTCTTTTTTCCGATATGAAACCAAATTTTCCATTTATTTTCGCAGCTGATTGACCTGTCGTCAGTAAAACCACCTCCAAATGAACGCTAACATCTGTGTTTATCTTGTGGTAAAATTTCATAAAGATCCAACGGTGGGAACGTCTTCAACGAGTGTCTTTTTGAAGCTTATCGTCTGAATTCTTTGTCTTTTCCGTCCTTGAAAACTCCATAAGTCCATCATAAGTGTCCTAGGACGCTACTATGCATTTTATCACCTGTAAAATAACTAAAACACATAAAAAATACTCTATTATGTGGCTAAATTCTATGTTTAAAACGTTAAAAAAGGAGACATCACATTTACAAAAGGTGGTTTTCTGGTAACTTTTGATCTTATCAAGTTATACGAAATCTAGTAGTCTTATCAAACTATTCACTCATGGTTTTCGTCTAGTGATTTTCTAATCTAACACGATTCAGTCAATTTTTATAAATAATTAAATTGGTTCAAAAATCTAAACAGAACACATAAAGGTTATATATATATATATATAATAAATAGCAAGGAGTTTTGCCTACGTGTCAAGTGGAAAGAATTTGTAGGAAATTAATGATTTTTTTATTTTTTATTAATATATTTATTTTTTTAAAATTATGGGAGAATTATAAATTTACACCATTTGAATTACATTTCACAAAACTACAACATTTCAAAATTACTTCACAAAATTACACCTAAACACTCAAAATTAAATCCAAATAAACTCTACCCACAAAATCCTACCCCTTAATACTATACCCTAAACACTAATTAGCGAACCCAAATGAAAATATTTTAACTTTGGTAATTTTTAAAAGAGTAAATCAAACTTTTAAAATTTTGAAAAGGTGTAAATATGTGAAAATATTGAATTAGGTGTAGTTTTGTGAAGGGAGGGTTGAAAGGGTTTAGTTTTGTGAATTTCTCTTAAATTATGATTATCTCATTTATTTTTTAATAGTTTATATCATCGAATACTATATATTTATTAATTTAATATTTTAAAATTTCAATTATGTTTCCTAAATTTATTAATTTAATATTTGAAAATTTCAATTATATATTCTTAAATTAAAGAATTTATATATTTTTATTAATTTATTATTTTGTTATTCGTTTATGATTATCCCTTTAATTTTTAATGGTTTATATCATCATATATTATTGTTAATTTGATATTTCGAAACTTTAATTATATTTTCTAAAATTAAGGAACTTTTTGTTTTTTATTAATTTAATATTTTTGTTTATGATTATCCCTTTTATTTTAATGGTTTATGTCATCTTATATTATTGTTAGTTTGATATTTCAAAATTTTAATTATATTTCCTAAAATTAAGGAATTTTTTGATTTTTTCTTAATTTTATATTTTTGTTTATGATTATACCTTTTTTGAGTTAATTAACGTATTATATACATTTTAAAACATAATTTATCAATAAATTTTTTGATGTAATAATTAAATTTGAGAAATTCACAAAACTACACCATTTCAACCCTCCCTTCACAAAACTACTCCTAATTCAATATTTTCACAAGTTTACACCCTTTCAAAATTTTAAAAGTTTGATTTACCCTTTTGAAAATTACCAAAATTAAAATCTTTTCATTTGGGTTCGCTAATTAGTATTTAGGGTATAATATTAAGGGGGTAGGATTGTTTGGGTATGGTTTATTTGGATTTAATTTTGAGTGTTTAGGTGTAGTTTTGTGAAGTATTTTGGAAATGGTGTAGTTTTGTGAAATGTAATTCGAAAGGTGTAGTTTTATAATTCTCCAAATAAATTTTGGGTTATTTAATTTTATTTTCGTACTTAAAATAACAAATTTAACCTTATTCACACAAAATTATTCACATAGATCATTCATTGAGATCATTAACAACTCATCATTGACATAAATCATTCATTCACATATATTATTTAACATTCACATTATACCAATTATCATTCAAAACGATTATTCACTCGAAATCATTCACATGAACATTTACAAACAACCATTCACGAAATTTGATAATTTTAAAGTTCATGGTAAAATTGTAATTTAAAAAGTCAAGATCACATTATAAAAAATTTAAAAAAATCACTCAATTAGTAAATTTATGTCTTGAAATATACTTATTTTCTCAATTTTCTTTTTATGTTTCAATGGTTTATATCATTATATATTATTTATTAATTTAATATTCAAAATATCAATAATATTTTCCTAAAATTATATACGATGTCAATATTTTGGGAATTTTAATTTATATAATAATTTAATATAATTTATTATTATAAATGGTACTACATGCAACCTCATCTGATTTTGTTTACATTCGTTATGATTCAAGTTGATCTTTAATTTTCTAATATTTATGTAGATATTATAAAATTAACTTCATTTAAAATGTTAGATAAATATTGATTTATTGTTATAAATATATTAATATAAAAAAATTTATACCACATCATACAATTTTATATTTTTGGTAATCCAAATCCATTATAATTATTAACGTCTTCATTAATGAGTTTTTCTTCAATTATTATAAAACTATTTTTGTTGAATACGCTTTATTTTTAACTAAATTAGTTTGTGAACATATACAACTTTCACTTTTATTTAAGTATCAAACTTATTATTTTGTAGAAGAGAATATGTAACAAAGATATGCTTTGGTAGCATACAAACTTACATTTGTAACAATTTTTCAATTTAATGGATTAATTTTATATAAAATCTCCTATCACTATTATAATTGTTTCTCAAAAGCGAAAAACTTTAAAAATAAAACAAATTTTATATTTTAAATCATATAAGTCTACCATAAAACACAAAGTCACATTTTTGAAGTTTGTTATTTTTCATGTTTTCATTTTTATGGATAATTTATAGAGAAATTCACAAAACTACACCCTTTCAACCCCTCTTTCACAAAACTACACCCTTTCAACCCCTCTTTCACAAAACTACACCTAATTTAATTTTTTCACATATTTACACCTTTTCAAAATTTTAAAAGTTTGATTTACCCTTTAAAAAATTACCAAAATTAAAATCTTTTCATTTGGATTCGCTAACTAGTGTTTAGGGTATAATATTAAGGGGGTAAGATTGTGTGGATATGGTTTATTTGAATTTAATTTTAAGTGTTTTGGTGTAGTTTTGTGAAGTATTTTTGAAATGGTGTAGTTTTGTGAAATGTAATTCAAATGATGTAGTTTTATAATTCTCCTTAATTTTTTCTATCATTTGTGTTGGTATGAATTGTACAATCTAATGATTTTCAAAACAAGTTGTGATAATTATTAATTTTCAAAATTAATTTTGATAATTTTTTATTTTGTCTAATGAAAAGTAGACGATAGTGTTAGTATATAATTTATCATCTATGAACGTTTTTTTTTTGTTTTTTCAAATTTAGATTTTTAATCTATTTGTGTGATTCTTATTATAAGTCAGAATATAGTGTTATTTTTATTTTTATTTTCTTACATATTTTTCATCGAATATTCTTTCATTTCTTTGTAAATAGTTTTAGCATTATCTGCTATTTTGTATCATTCAATATTTTGTAATCGTTTCTTTTTATTGGTGTTTTATAATCATTTTGTTTCACATTTTTTGTTTACAATTATTTTGTTCTATGATTTTACTCCAAATTATGTTATTCTTAAAAAAAAATTAATTGAGTTTCACAAATTTTCATTTGATTTCGTATTTATTTTTGTGTCTTTAAGTTTTTGTTATGCATTTTAACTATTTTGTTATTTTTTCGTTTTTAGAACTTTTATATGTGTTTTGTTTATTTTATATGAAGGATATGTTTTCGGTGAATATTTTTATTGATTATTAACCTTTGGTTTAAAAAGATTATTGAGAAACATTTTATGTATTATTTGTATGTGTAGTCATAGAGTGTATGAATTTTAAATTTATAATGTCTAAACTATATTTATCTATATATCTAAGTTTGAATTTTTTATATATTTGTTATTATATATAATGTAATGTTTTATGGGAGAATTACAAAACTACACCTTTTAAATTGTATTTCACAAAACTACACCTAATTACTAAAAACTAAATCGAAATTAGCCTTACCCATAAAACCTTACACCTTCAATATTATACCCTAAACACTAATTAGCGAACCCAAATGAAAATATTTTAATTTTGGTAATTTTTTAGAGCATAATTGAACCATTTAAAATTTGAATAGAATGTAAAAGTAGGAAAAATTGAATTATGTGTAATTTTGTGAAGGAATGATTGAAATGATGTAGTTTTGTGAATTTCTCATGTTTTATTATATTATTAAAGAGGATATCAGGAAACTACACTATTTCATCCCAATTTTTTCACATATTTACACCTTCTCAAACTTTTAAAAGTTTGATTTACCCTTTAAAAAATTAAAAAAAATAAAATATTTTCATTTAGGTTCGCTAATTAGTATTTAGAATTTAGTATTAAGGGGATATGATAGTATGGACATGGTTTATTTAGATTTAATTTTGAGTGTTTAGACGTAGTTTTGTGAAGTAATTTTGAAATGGCGTAATTTTGTGAAAAATAATATAAATTGTGTACTTTTGTAATTCTCCCATTATTAAATAATTTTATCTTTTTAATAAGGGATGACGATTTTTTTACACCCGGAGAGTACCTTCCCACACTGAATCCACCTAAACTCTCAATCTCTACACGTATACTCCTAAACTCGTAAAATTATCTGATTATCCACACAATCTTATTAAAATCTAATTAATTCCACATTAGGCCAAAATTGCAATTATCTTATAAATTAACCGTGACAAAATAGACCTGATTCTGATTCGAATCTAGCCCGATTACGATCTAAAACTATGGATTTAACTCGCTAAAAATATATAAGTCCTAGATCCATAGTTTTAGATCGTAATCGGATTAGATTTCAATCATAATCGGGTCTATTTTGTCACGGTTAATTTATAAGATAATTGCAATTTTGGCCTAATGTGAAATTAATTTGATTTTAATGAGATTGAGTGGATAATCATATAATTTTACGAGTTTAAGGGTATACGTGTAGAGATTGAGAATTTATGTGAATTCAGTGTGGGATGGTACTCTCCGGGTGTAAAAAAATCGTCATCCCTTTTAATAATTTTTGTCTCTCTCTACGATACCGGAGGAGGAGAATTAACAACAACAACGAAACTATAAGTCTACAAAACAAAGATCAAGGTAAAATTGAAAACCCACGCGCCTACTTTTCACGTAAAGTAACGCACATTAAAAGTTTGTTATAATTTCCATCTGTTCCCTCAATCTTTAAAATCTTGCTAAAAACCCCTTAATACATTTTACTTTGTTATTTTGCCCACCATTATTAAAATAAAAAAATACTTTCTGGGTCAAAAGAGATTAAAAATAATATATAGAGACTACTTTTTTATGGGCCTAAAGTCCAGCCCATTGTTGTCGTACTAATTGAGATTTTATAAACCTTTTTGTCGTTTTACAAGTAATACAATTTTTTCTGTCACCGAAAATAGGTTAACGGTTTTTTACCCCGAAGAATAGCTATCCGCACTTAATCCCCTTGAACTCTCACCCTCTACATATAAACCCCTGAACTTACAAAATTTTACGATTGTCCACCCGAACTCATTAAAATCTAATTAATTCTACTTTTGGCCAAAATTGCAATTAATATATTAATTAATTGTGTTCTAATAAACCCGATTTTGATTTGAATCTTGTCCGATTACGATCCAAAAACGTAGATCTAACACGCAAAAAATATAGAAATCTTAGATCCGTGGTTTTGAATCGTAATCGCACAAAATTCAAATTATAATCGGGTTTTTTTAACACAATTAATTAATGTATTAATTGCAATTTTGGCTTAATGTGGAATTAATTAGATTTTAATGAGTTCGGGTGGACAATCGTAAAATTTTGTAAGTTTGGGGGTTTATATGTATGGGTTGAAAGTTCAGGGGAATTCAGTGTGGATAACTACTCTTCTTCGGGGTAAAAAAATCGTCGATCCTGAAAATAAGAAGCTCTCTTCCCTGAATCTTTCTCCTCTAAATCTCTCTTACTCTCTCTCTTACTCTCTCTCTCTCTATCTCTATCTCTCTCTATCTCTCTCTGAATCTCTTTCTCTCCTCTGAATCTCTCTCTCTCTAGATCAATCGTTTAGAGAGAAGATGACAAATACATTTTTGATGGTTTTAATTTTCATCTGCAAATTTTTGGAGAGTAGAGAAGACAAAGGAAAATTAAAGAAGAAGACAGATCATCTCAGGAGGAGAAAGGGAAGACAAAATTAAAAAATTAAATGTTTTTACCGTTGAAAGAAGAGGTCCTACAACAGAAAATTTGACCAATCAGAGAAGGAATAAAACTGCACAAATTGCTGAGTTGTCAGCTTCTGCAGAAAAATTGATCTCTTTTTATAGTATATACTATATAAGACTAGGTAAGTATCCCGCGCCTTGCGCGGGATATGATATTCATAAATAATATTAAGTTTTATTATAGAAGACCATGAATTGATCAATTTAGGGTTGAGCATTTAACCCTAAATTCGAAACCCAAAACCGAACAGACCCAAAAATACCGTTTGGTCCGGTTTCGGTTCTCATATTATCCTATTAGGTTTTAATATTTTCTAACTCGGGTTTCCATTCTAACCCGAACCGACCCAAAAAATCCGGTTTGGTTTGGTTTCGGTTCTCATCTAATCTTATCGTGTTTAACTATTTTTTAACTCGGGTTTTCGTTCCAATCCAACCGACCTGATGCCTGAATTGTACTCAAATAGACCCGAAAATATACACACGTATATAGTTTTGATAGATGAATTTTAGTAGGTTATTTCAATTTTGTGTGGGTTATATGAATAAGAACCAAAACCCGAACCAAATCCGATTTAGCCGAAATAAGACCCAAAAAATTATGAAAAACCGAAAATTCGAACAAAAAAATCCGAACAGAATAATATTTTAATTCCATGTTAGGTTTTGTTAAAAATATGAAACACGACCTGAATCCGAATAGATTCGAACCGAACAGAACCGTATTAGTAAATAACTCGAACATATCCTATATCCCTAACCCGAACTCGAATGAGCCCGACCTGAACTCGGCCTGAAAACCGAATGTCGATACTCCAATCCACTAATCAAAATCCCGATACCCATTGGCCAATTTATGAGGCATAAAAGACCAGTATCGAAAGCCAAAATAACTAAGCAAACTTTGCAGGCCTATTCAAAGAAAAAGACCCGCATTATGCATACCCCGGTAAATGAAAGCGCAATCCATTTATCGAAATTAGCAGATCCATTAAACGAAGGTCCGCTTTAATGATTTCGTATGTGATCAAGTCTTTATTTATAATTGAAGATTTCTTATTTCGTTTCTTGTTGTTTTCAATGTGGGAGAAATTTAATTTTTTAAAGTTTTATATTTGGGTCTGAGTTCGTTGGGCCTGAAATATAACTTATAAAATTCGCCAAACAAAAATTATTTAAAAATATGATGACCCAAACGCAAAAAAAAATAAAATTTCCTATAATCGCTCTCGTCGCGACACGTAGGCGTTTTGTCTTCTCTTTTAATATAATAGATGGGTGAATTGGTCCCATTGCATTTATGATTAATTTTTTTTGAATAATCCTATATTTATTTTTTTGTTTTGTTTTTGGTCATAGAATAATTCTATATATATATATACTAATTAAGAAACATTAATTAAGGAAAACAAAGCAACGATTTTAATAAACTAACAATAATCATTTACATAACACACATTTCAAAAGCTCATATAATATAATAGTCATTGCTATTTTTGATATATAAAAAAATTATTTACCCCATTGTTCAGACATGAAAGAGTGATTAAAGTTTCCTAGAAAATATGTTTAAAATATTTAAAAAACTAATGAAAAACACAATTTTATAATTTTTCTAATGTTTGTATGTTATATTCTCGCACAAAAGAATGATAAAACATATTGTTCATTTATAAATAACAATATTATTTTGTAAAATTGTATTAAACATTAAAGTTCATGTCAAATGACAAAACTTGAACAAAAAATTGACTCGAGCCCCCGAAAATTCAGTGGTTTTATATATCCTAGGTTTTAATAGTCCGATTTTATGACAAATAGAGACTGGATTGACATATTTTTCATTGTTAAACGAGTCATATCAAAGTTTCAAAATACATATGATAAATAGTAAATTATACGTAAAGATAAATATTCAACATCGAAAAGGCAATGCTAATCTTTTTCGATGATAAATATTAAAATAGTAATAGTAATAAATTTTTGTAAATAAAATATTATAAAAACCAAAATACAATATATTTTCTATATATACTTCAAATTTAAACTCCGCGTTTAACGCGGATCACATGAGATACAAATGCTTTTTGTTTCATTTTATACTACACATTGTTTTTACCAATAAACATTTTTTTCTATTACGTAAATTTTTATCCCGCGCTTGGCGCGGGTAAATTCCTAGTCTTATATTATTAATACAGAAGACGGAGAGAGAAAATCATTCTAAAATTACACGTGTCATCACCTGAGCATTTCTGGTCACACATTATTAAAAATTCGTAAAATCCCAAAACAAAAGACCAAATTTAACACAAATGACTTAAATTGACATAATAAATGGGGATAATATTAAATTTTTTTGAAAAACCCATAAAATATAATATTAAAAAATTCATAAAAATACAATTTTATAATTTCTAATAGATCTCTTAATATTTATACATTATAATCTATTACATTGAGTTCAAAATAATGATAAAACATATTGTTCATTTAAAAATAACAATATTATTTTGTAAAATTGTATTTAACACAAAAATTCATGTCAAATGAAAAACTTGAACACACAATTTACCCGACTCATCGGTTGAACCACCGGTTCCCAAACTTTAAACAAAGAATTTTCGGATAAGTTTAGACATGAAAGAGTGATTAAAGTTTCCTAGAAAATATGTTTAAAATATTTAAAAAACTAATGAAAAACACAATTTTATAATTTTTCTAATGTTTGTATGTTATATTCTCGCACAAAAGAATGATAAAACATATTGTTCATTTATAAATAACAATATTATTTTGTAAAATTGTATTAAACATTAAAGTTCATGTCAAATGACAAAACTTGAACAGAAAATTGATTTGAGCCCCCGAAAATTCAGTGGTTTTATATATCCGAGGTTTTAATAGTCCGATTTTATGACAAATAGAGACTGGATTGACATATTTTTCATTGTTAAACGAGTCATATCAAAGTTTCAAAATACATATGATAAATAGTAAATTATACGTAAAGATAAATATTCAACATCGAAATGGCAATGCTAATCTTTTTCGATGATAAATATTAAAATAGTAATAGTAATAAATTTTTGTAAATAAAATATTATAAAAACCAAAATACAATATATTTTCTATATATACTTCAAATTTAAACTCCGCGTTTAACGCGGATCACATGAGATACAAATTCTTTTTGTTTCATTTTATACTACACATTGTTTTTACCAATAAACATTTTTTCTATTACGTAAATTTTTATCCCGCGCTTGGCGCGGGTAAATTCCTAGTCTTACTCTAAAACTAACCTATTTTGTCTTTTGATCGGTATATAATATATAGTGTAGTTACAAATCAATGAAATTGAATCAAGATTGATGTAATGCTTTATTTCATTGGATTAATTATTTAAGTGTAACACCAATCTGTCCAAAAAGTTGTTGGTGAGTTTTTAGATGGTCACATTCAAAGGGTAGATTTTGTGTAGGTAGAATTTATTTAGATTAAATTTGAGTGTTTAGATGTAGTTTTTAAAAATAACTTTGAAATGACGTATTTTGTAAAACGCAATTCAAATGATGTAGTTTTGTAATTCTCATTTTAGTTTTTGTAACGGGTCGTTAAAAGATCACAAAACAAATTTAAACGAATGATAATGATTATGAGATTAAATCGAATTCAATTTATGCACAAATATTTATGTGTAATTTAGCAACGGGTCAAAAAATAGCATAAATAATTCTTAATATATAACTAAATTATATTCGAAATATAAAATTATACATAAATATAATTTTGAACTTTAGATTAAATATGATTAAATAACTATTTTAAATTTGTATCAAATATCATCTCTTGGAAGGTATATTCCGGGGTAAAAAATTTAAATATTTCTAATACACGGATGAATCTCGAGTTAAACCATACCTCACACAATCTACATGTTTTATTTAATGTATTTTATGAAATAAGAGACTATCTAAATATAATACAAGTCGTTGAAAAAAATTTAATATATATATTTTTACTAAATAATTATAAATATATAAAATTAAAAACTATATTAATTTCCGCACGTACGTGCGGATCCTCATCTAGTTTATATAATTAAACTTAGTATTAGACCATGAACATTGCTAGGTTATTAGTGGGTTTTAAACCCAAAAGCCCAATTTTTTTTTAAAAAAAATGAAAAAACCTAAGAGACCATATGTTTGGTCTTCTTATTCGGAGCCGCATCCGAAATAAAAAAACCTCCTTCTCTCGGCGATTCATCACTCTCCTTCTCTCCGACCAAATCATCGTGGCTTTTTCAGGGGTGAGTCTCTCTCTCTCGTTGAGTAGTGTAATCATTTCTTAAGCTCGTTGACTTTCTTCTTCTATCATCTTCTTCAATTTTTACTACCTTTCTTCTCTCCCAGTTTTTTAGGGTTTTTTGTGAGTGAGTTTCTGTAGAAGACAAATCGATATGCAAATTAGGAGAGAGTGGTTCACAGAGGAAGACGGAACAAGGATAATCATAGAGAAACCAAAGCTGGTAAGTTTTGTGGTAGATGTTATTGCTTCTGACAAGTGTTCATGGTCTCAGATTCGTATAAATGTGGTTTTATCTCGGTTTGTTGTTCTATGTAGATGTTTTTGCTTGGACATATCTAAAGAATTAGACAGGGATACAATTTTTCTTACAATGTGTTGATGATTCTGTTAAAGATATATAATGGACTTTGAATTAGATTTTGAATTAGACTTTGACATCAGTTTAAATTAGAGTTTGAATGTGTTATGTATGTTAGTGAAAGACTTTGAATTATACAATCTAATATGTTTTGTTCTTGCATTGCATGGAAGGATTTGGCTTGAAAGACTTCTTGACTAAGTAGGTGGAGCACTCCGTGCAAGTTAGTTTAACATTGATTTGTTAGGTTGCATTTATGTTGCATTGTTAGGTTGTGTTTAGTTGCCATGAATATGTTAGATAGAAGTAATGTCGATATGGTTTAGCATCATGACTAAAAATTTGGACATTATTGAGATAATGATTAATTTTCAAATTGTGTATTTTGTATTTGTTTTAAGTATGATTAATAAAATTATGTTTAATTATTTTTTTTTTAAAACCCATTCACAATTCTACCAATAATACCTATTTATTATTAATATCTTAAATAAGTCTTTTAACATGTTTTTATATTAAATTTTGTCTTAGAGCATCTTTATAGGCAAAAGCCTTTTAAAGGCTCTTAATTTTTTTTTTTTTTTTTCGAAAATTAAAAAAAAAAAAAAATTAAATTGACCAATCGCGGGCCGCCACGTGTAAGTGGGGCCCGCGAAATAGTGAGTAGCCAGCTCTTAGGGGGAAGTTTAAGAGGGGCTTTTAATTTTTTTTGTGGGGGCCCACAGGTTAAAAGCCCACCTGGAGCCCCTATAATGGTGCTCTTAAGAACCAAAAAATGGGTTCTAGCATTACACATGCTTAGTTTGGTTTCAGATCTATTTGGGTTCGAATATTTTGGGTAAAAATTTAAAACCGGTTCGAATATGTGGTCGGTTTTGGTTCAGATCTTTATTTTTGGTTAATGTTTGGTTTGTCGGTTCACCTCTTTGATTATATATATAGAAATAAGAAATAAGAAACAAGAAACCTAAAGGCCTCCGCGCCTTCTAAAGAAGAAGAGAAATATGATGAGGAATGATGATGATCCTTGTGGTGGTGCAATAACGTTTGAATCACTTCCAGATGAAATCGTGTTGAATTTCTTAGCAAGGATCTCGAGATCTTACTACCCTTGTCTGAGCTTAGACCATTTTTAAAGGTTCCAGGTGGGCTTTTAACCTGTGGGCCCCACAAAATACTTAAAAGCCACATTTGAAATCTCTCTCCTAAGAGCCGATTCCTGACTACTTTGCGGCCCACTGACATGTGGCGGCCCGCGATTGGTCAATTTTTTTTTTTTAATTTTCGAAAAAAAAAAATCTAAACTCTACCTATAATGATGTTCTTAGTCTCCAAGAGATTCTACTCTCTCTTGACATCTCCTGGGATCTACGCTTTACGATCCATAGCCGCAGCCACAGAGCCTCTCCTCCAACGTGTGCATATGGCGACCCACCACTAGCAGGAAATGTACCTGGTCCACTCTCGTTAACACTCGTGTTGGTGACTGGAGGTTAAAGCCTCTGAGAATCGCCAACTCTCGTGCCCCACTTAGATTTCAGTCAACCACCATCTCTGTCGGTTTCGAAATCTACCAAATCGGTGGATCCCGCCTTAATTACAAAACTTCCAAAGACGTTTGCGTGCTCGATGCTCTGATTCAAACTTGGCGTCGTGCTCCTAGCCTAACCGTGGCGAGGAAACACTAATTTCCACTAATTTTCGCAGCCTGTACCGGTCAAGTGAAACCGGTACAGACTGGTCGATATGCTCTTATCGGTATACTTCCTTCAGCTTCGTTTCTTCGTATCGACCGAGTCGGCGGTACGGCCGGTCGATATCCACCTCAAATGTATCGTGTTCTTCGTATCGGTCACTTGTGACCGATACAACATGTCGGTATTGATCTTCAGGTTGCGTTTCCTCTATATCGATCACTTGTAACCGATATGACAAGTCGGTACAAGTCTGCGGCAAAGAATCCTCTATACCGGCCACGGCAAACCGCTACAACAAGCCGGTATGACTGTTTATGGCCCTTTTGGCTTGAATTCTTCGTCTTTTGCCGCTTTAACGCTCTGAAACCTGAAATACACGAAACAAACCCAAATGCAACCTATATGATACTAAATGCAGCATAAATGAGTTAATTATAATGCATAAAATAGGATAAAACATGTGAAATATGCAAGCTATCAATAACCCTCTCTGACTCATATTCCAGTTTCACAATTTAACAGCTAATGATCTGCTTCAACGCTTAAACCAAAAATATCTCACATCAGCTTCTGTGTCTGAGTCTACCTTGGAAACTCAAGTGTTTGCTTGTGAATTTAAGAGAAAAGAATAGTTGGGGGAGGAGACTGGATAATAATATTCACCCTTGTTGATCTTATTGACTTTCTATTTGTGTTTCGTAGAGAGCGGATTTTCGCTGGAACCGTAAACTTGAGGATATATATTGAAGAAACTCACAAAACTGCAAGATGAGCTTCTTGATTCTGCCTCCAAGTATGCTCCCTTTTGATCATTCACTATTTTATTTTGAGAAACTTATATACATGTCTAATGGTTTTCTCTGTATCCTGTTGTGAATTCTCAAGACTGGTGAAGCATGGTGGTGGGATCAGTTCTTGATTATTTTCAAAAGAACATTCAGAGAGCGGCGTAGAGACTATTTTGATAAGCTTAGGCTAGTTCAATCACTTGGAGTGGTCGTTGTGTTGGGTCTTCTCTGGTAGAAATCAAACACAAACACAGAAGCTCACCTTAGAGACCAAGTACTCAAACTACATAAGTTTTTTTCCAGATTATACCAAAGTTATGAGCCTTTTAACTTGTGTGCGGGTTGGTTTGATGTTCTATATCTGCATTAAATTCTCTGCGACTTACAATGTTTTTAATATCCTCCGGATTTTAATGTCAATTTTATATGTATAAAAGCATATACAGATAAGGATTGTATATGACAAATCGATATACCCCAATCGTCTTTTTCCCAAATCCACTATCTATTCTATTACACAATTTTAACTCTCCACTGTGTCTCATGAAATCTCCCCCACAGATCTATTTGACAATAATAAATAGATGGTCCAAAATTTAGGTATATTAAAAAAAATGGTCTAAATAGACAATTATTCCTTATATTATTAGAGCAAACCAGTACACATACGGTACATATCTTATTTAAGGTCACGCATAGAGTAACACAAGACTTATTATTTTATAAAAACACACACAAAAACACCAAAATACTTTTGGATACTTATATGTTAATTTAACATGGGAAGTAGCAGATGCACTTGTGAGCTGGGAAGACATAGTTGCAAGATCCATGTCTTGCTCTTTCTAGCTTTATGCATTGATTCTTTCACGCTTTACTGTTTCCACAAACTCCTGACCATGTCCCGCTTGGCCTTTCACACAACTTCGCTTCCACCATTATCGGTGCTTCTGCATATATTGAGATATCTCACAAGGTTAGTTACTTAACAAAACAAACCAAAACATAAATTTATTATATATGTTTTGTTATAATTTAGGTAGAATTGAGGGTCGAGACGGTTAATTTGTCTTTCGGGGGTGAATGATACCGTCGAATAGTTCATATATTTTCTAGTATGTGTATATGATAATAATCTAATATTTTGTATTGGGAGATAATTGATCTCTGGTTTAATTATACCAATATGGCTAATTTTTCACCCAATACAAACTAGTAGATTAACATGACATGATTATTCATAATAAATGTGGCCATGCAAATGAAAACGATAAGATTCATTACTCACCAAAAGCAGCAAAGAAAACAAGAGCAGCGAAGACAATGGTGATCATGATGGTAGCAAACTTAGCCATGACTATATATATGTTACTTCTTTATAATGTATATATGTTTTTGTTTTTAGTGTGAGGGAATCAGCCTAAGATTAACCTATATTTATAGTGAAATGCGCGAATAATCTTTTTTTACTTTTTCATCGTACAATAATTTATTTAAACACTTGAATTAAAACACACGTCGTCTTGTAGAATATTAGAAAACATGTTGAAAACTCGTGTAGCTAACCTAATGATAAAAGATAAGATCTTGCTTTATCACTTGATAAAGAAAAAAAGATTTTGTTTAACCCATTAATAGCTTGATATGCATGGTTTTTCCAACCACGTGTCATCCTGTGAAAGGATAAACGTAACCTAAACGGCTCGTTTATACGCAAGTTAGTGCTTAATGTCTCAAGTGGGCGGCTAATTAATCTTACTTTTAATTACCTTTTTTTTTATGACAACACTTTTATTTACCTTTAATAAGTTTCTATTTTTTTGTTAATTTGACTAGGTCAAGAAGATTAAATTTACATTGTTTGGTTCACTACTAAAAAAAATCCATATAGCCACGGCTATTAATATATATGCAGAATATAAGTCAACCCTTATGCGCATATATTGGGTTGAGATTAAATGTGATTAACTTGGGATTATTAGAAATCCCAAATTTTGGTATAAGTTATTTTGCAGATATCGAAGTTTTATAAGATTTCGTAAAGCATGTAAAGAATGTGCAAAAGTATTTGTCCTGAAGACAAGGCTTCCAGGGAAAGCGAAAGAAGAAAACATGTTCTTTTTTAATGACGTATTTGCAAAAGTGTTTATTTCGGAAGATGAAGCTCCCAGGGGGAGCAACAGAAGAAAACACATTCATTGAAAGACATGTTTGAGAAGATGATTATTTGTGAAGATATGACTTAGGATGAAGTCGTGATTATGTTCGCGGTTGTACTCTTTTTCCCTCATCATGGTTTTTATCCCATGGGTTTTTCCATGGTAAGGTTTTTAACGAGGCGACAAGAACGCGTCAAAAGATAGACATTTGTGGAAGAAGATCATAACCAAATTTTCTAAGAGAAGATCGTGTAATTGTACTCTTTTCCTGACATGGTTTTTATCCCTTTGGGTTTTTCCATGATAAGGTTTTTAACGAGGTAGTACACAGTACGTCTACACAAGACAGATGGATAATTAAGGGGGAGTGTTAGATAATCATTGTTGTAATTATCCATTGTGGTAATTATCCATTTGGATAATTATATGGATAAAGATGAATTATATTATCCATTGTGGTAATTATCCATTTGGATAATTATTTGGATAAAAATGAACTTATATTATATTATATAGTTAGATATTTATATAAGTTTCTTCGTGTTGAAGTAAACTTTTTACTATAAATAGGTTCATAACGTTAAACAAAATCATAATGAAGAAAGAGTTCATCTCTCTAGTTTTATCTCTCTAGAATTCTCTTAAACATTATATACAGATAAAGATACGGTCTATATACTTGATTGTTTTATAACAATTTCTAGTTTATCTAACAAAATAATATGGTTATAGAACATTATTGTTAGGAAAAAGCAATACTTATAACTTAGAAGCTACTTAATTAATGCAAACATTAGTGAACGAGTATTTGGAGAGCATTTGCCACTTACAATAAACTTGCTCTTTACTTTATTGACAAAAACTGAATAGATGATACCTTACAGAAAGTACTATCAATCAATCCCTAGGACACATCATGTGTTGAAGCTTTACCACTTTGATGGTTGGATATATATAATATATATATTGGGCTCACGGATTCAAATGTTTCAAATGCAAAATGTGAATGTGGATCTCTAACAAGACTCAAACCCTAAACGCTCATTATCACTAGTGGCAAGTTTTAACTTGGTTTTTTTTATGTCAAAAAAAGTTTTAACTTGGTGCTCTAATGGGATCAATGGCTTATTTGCCACTGACTCAAAAATGTTTGGTTTATTTGTCACTCTCTATTTTCTGGATTTGAAAAGATAAAAAAATTTATTCAAAAAAAATTATTTTTAAAATCTGAAAACGTCAATATTTTTTATTTAGTTTTACGGATTTTATAAAAATATTTTAAAAATTGAAAAACAAATTGTAAATATTTTTGATAAAATCATCCAAATATGATTATAAAATCGACTTTAAAATATTTTTTTGAAAAGTTTTAGGGTTTAGAATCAAAATTCATCCCCTTGGGTTCGCAAATCCAAATCCAAGACATTTCGATTAGTTTAGGGTTTAGATTTGTAAATTTTGAACTTTTTTATATGATATTTACGAAATATCAAAAAAAAAAGTGGCATAGAGATCATTGGGTAGCATGCGAGATCATTTTTTCTGGAAAAGTGGCATATAAGACTCGTGCTCTGGTTAATGTAAGCTTGTAAAATCATCTCCAACAGCGAAACCAGCAAAGTTTTTAACTATTTAATCGGATCCATAAACAGTGTAATTTAAAAATAATAATAATAATTTAATAACGCACCAATTATGGGTCGCCACGTATCCAGTGTGGTCCATGAACAGTACAAAATCCTTCTAAAATCGGATTTTAGATAAGAAATTTAAGAGTCGGTTTCTTAACAATTTTGTGGACTTCACCGGCTAAAATCTTTATAATCAACTTCATTGGATATGCTCTAACATGTGATTTATGGATCAACTTATATTAGAGACTTGTGATACATCTCTAGAGATTACCTGTCTTTAGGGCAGAGAGTACTACGTCATTGTCATTGTATTTTTATTACATAATCTATTGGTTTAATAAGACATATTTTGCAATTTTCGTTTCTTTGTTTTGTGTTAAAAGAGTTATGTATGTGGTAGATTCTTTATCTTGTTGTCTCTTTCATGTTTTGTTTGTTTGTGTCTCTCATATTCATATTCACGTTATGGGCTTTTTCCCTTTTTTAAAAAATCATTATTATTATTGTAATTTGTGACAATGATCATGCATCTAATCATTGCAATATTCTATCACAAAAGTTTGGGATTAGTCTATGAAAGTCACATACAAAATAAGTTATGGGTTTTATGTTTTTATTTTTTTCTGATGAAGCTTACTGATATTACTATATTATTGAGGAATTCACAAAACTACATTTTTTCTTTTCTTCCTTTACAAAATTCTACTTAATTCAATTTTTTTTACATATTTACATCCTTTCAAAATTTTAAAAGCTTGACTTAACATTTACAAAATTACCAAAATTAAAATATTTTCATTTGGGTTCGTTAATTAGTGTTTAGGATTTAGTGTTAAGGGGGTATGCTTATGTGAGTATGGTTTATTTGTATTTAATTTTGAGTGTTTAAATATAGTTTTGTGAAGTAATTTTGAAATGGTGTAGTTTTATGAAATGTAATTCAAATGGTGTACTTTTGTAATTCTACCTATATCATTCCCTGGGACCATGAGCCATATATGTCAACGTAATATGACATTATTTTGGTAAATAACTTAATATGACATTATTGAAGTTTTTTTGTTTAATACATTATTGAAGTTGAATTCAAAGTTTCTGTGACTGGAATTAGAATATGTTGAATAAAATTATTTAGAAATTGTTAATTGTTTGGTTCATTGTTGCTTTACATACAATATCATTTTACTACATTGACTCTCGACAATTGAGTTAACATCATTGTATATTGTATATTGTTTTGTTTTAGAATCGAATCTTTTGAATATTATCGAAACTTAGAAGTTATTTTGCTTTTATATAATCCAAGTAGCAACAAAAAAAAAATGTAATGAAAATTTTAACAAAAAAAATTGTATTGAGAAAAGTGAACACGAAACCAAATGAAAAATTGACATGGTAGTCGAAGTGGTTCTCACACGAATCGAACCAATAATATATAATAATCTCTTATTATGATCCTATCATCTTATTTTTGCGTTTACTGTCTGGTCCATGTTTTTCAAATACATTCATAAAATAAAATGTATTTTTTGTTAAATAAAAAAATCTATAATCTAAATAAACCATTTTTTATGTTTGTAGTGTTTTTGGCTAAATTTTAATGATATTTTAAAGAACTATTAATAAAAATAAATAAAGAAACGTAAAACAAAAAGGTATATTTATTTGGCAAAAACGATTTATTCCTACACACTAGCGTAAGTTTGGCACAATTTAAAGATAGATGCAAGTCATAGAACCTATGAATTAAATAACTTAATAAAACAATTTTTTGTTGTTTATTGGAAAAATTCCGTTTTAATACAACAACTTAATTCCGATAACAAATTTAATACACAAACTTATTTTATGTCAAAAAAGCACATAAACTATTTTTTTCCAACTTAATACTCAAACTTTTGAACGCTAACCGTTTAACACTGTCGAGTTAACAAAAACTTAACTCTCCGTTAACTTTTAATGTCTTTTTAAAAAAGAAAATATAAATATTTTTAAAAAAATCTATAAAATTCCGAAAATGGTAAAAATAACGAAAATAACTTTAAAAAAATTCGGGAAAAGTTTCAAAATATAAATTATGTTGGATATTTTATTTTATAAATATTTAATTAAAATCTATATTCAGTTAGAAAACTTTATTCAATAAAAAAATTTAAAGAAATTTAAAAAACTTGTTAAATGTTTTTTTAAGTTTTTACCAAATTATTTTTGTAACTGGATATATATATATATACATATTTTTATAAGTATTGTTAAATTAAAGTTTTGAGAATTTTTCGGATTTTTAAAGTTTTTTCTTAATTTTTAAGTTTTTTCATTGATTTTAACATTTTATTGATTTTTTTAATTAAAAAAAGTAAACACGACGATGTGAAATAGTTAGCATTCAAAAGTTTGAGTATTAAGTTGGAAATAAAATTAAATTTGTATATTTTTCTTGACACAAAATAAGTTTGTTATTAAATTTGTTATCGAAGTAAGTTGGTTTATTTAAACCTAAACACTAAAAAAATTAACAAAAAACAAAATTAATTGTTTCGTGCACCAGCTATAGTTTCTTTTGGGGAAGTGGACTTGTTCTAGTGGCAGTCATAAGTTCACAGGAGGCAGGTTAGCACCACCCCACCCCGGATCGATTCCCCGAGCCTACGATAGTGTAGATTTGGCTTTGACTATGGCTAATGGGTCGGCCATTTGTGATCCAAATGTTAACAAAAAAAAAAGCTATAGTTTCTCAATTAATTATATTTCTCGAAAGAGTAATTTCCAATTTTGTGTTTATCTTTCTCCAACACATTGAATTAAAGCTTTAAGCCTTCGTTGATACCACTTCTTCTTCTCTCTCACTCTCACAGTTTTCTCGCCGATTATTTCCCCTTTCCTTTTTGCTTCCATATTTCTCCAATATTTTATCATTTTTTTCCCAGGAAAATATAAGGTAACATACACTTCTTCTTCTTCTCCGTATCTCTCAATAACGCGTTTTCTCGATTCATGAATCCGATTTTGACTTGAATCAAAAATCATCGATCTAAGTATCGTCTATCGAATCTTGGATTTGTTTTAGGGTTTAGAATCTCTGTTAGGTTAGGGTTTGTTCATAGTCGTGACGATTTTTGAGATCTATTTTGGTTTCTTTGTTATTGTGTATGCAGCGAACGATGAGTTTCAGAAATCGATAGATAAGAGAATCTCTCTCTCTCTCTAAGTATTTGCAACAATGTCTTCGACGGCGGCGACTGCGACGATAAAGTCGTATCATAATCAAGCTCAGCATTTGGTTAAAAATTATCTCTTAGCTGATCCTTTTATTCCTTACTCTTCTGTCCTCACCGGCGTTTTCCTCTGCAAAGTGGTAACGATTTCGTCGCGATTCTTAAAGAAGAAAGCTACATTGCATATCATGAAATGATTATGTGTGTGTTTGTTTTGTTTAGGTTTATGATCTTTGTCATTTTATCAGCAACTCGCATTCAAAGACTTATATTATCCTCTCGAAGATTCAAAAGATCGAATGGAACAACCGGTTCGGATGAGATTTTTATCAAACTCTTTATTATAATTTTTTCGGTGTTTTTTTTTTTGTTTTTTTTTTGAAGTCGTTTTTTTCGTCGTTGTTTATTTGGCAGTGGTGTCTCGACGGTTCATGCTATTTTTATCTCGGCTATGTCGCTCTACTTTGTCTTTTGGTCGGATCTCTTTTCCGATAGGTGGCATAATGATCTTGTTGTTTTCCGTAGCTCACGGCTTTCCTCTCTTGGTTTAGGGGTAAAGCACTAGTTTAAAACTGTATCCAAAATAAGCGACAGTAGAATCTTCGAGAGAATAACATGATTTGTGTATATATGATTTTGCAGATATCTATTGGCTACTTCATTGCTGATCTTGGGATGATCTTCTGGAAATATCCATCTTTAGGTGGACTTGAGTATGTAAGTAACTCTTCTTGACAAAACATTGTAACTTCTTTCGATGTTTCACTCTCGTTTTACCAACAGATTATTCGATGTATAAAGATGGGTAACTTTAGAAACTAAGATAGAGAATGGTATATGATGGTTTCAGATTGTGCATCATTCGCTTTCGGGGGTAGCAGTGGCCTACTCTTTGTTTTCTGGGGAAGGACAGTTATATACATACATGGTCCTCATCTCAGAGATCACAACACCTGAGATCAACTTGAGATGGTAAATTCCCTTTTTTTTTACCATATACCATCAGTTTTTTTGTTCTTTATGACAAATAAAAAGACGGCTTCTCTCGCTGGGGTTTTATTGAAAGGTACCTGGATACAGCCGGTATGAAGAAGTCACTGGCATATGTTGTTAACGGCGTCTTCATCTTCTTAATCTGGCTGGTACATAGAAAAGAACAATCAACAATCGAATTCATAACATTCAATGTCTACTTATCATTGTTTAACACTTTGATTACAGGTTGCTAGAATTCTACTATTCATATACATGTTTTACCATGTCTATCTTCACTACAATCAGGTAAAAACTCATAATCCTCTAATCGGCAATTCTCTTCCCGATGTTGCGGCTGTCAAATTTCCGTGTTTTTCTTGTTTGTTTATTCGATCGGGTTAACTTTGTTCCATGGGTTTAGGTAATGAGGATGCACATCTTTGGATACGCGCTGGTGTTTGGGGTGCCAGCGGCGCTAGGTGTGATGAACTTGATATGGTTTGGTAAGATAGTGAGAGGGGTAAAGAAAACAATAGCAAAGAGATGTGAATGTTGAGATTTGGTGGTGGTTTAGTCGTCTTCCTTCCTCGTGTAATGTTTTTTTCATTCCCTCTTTTACATATATATATATATATATATACGTCTTGTCTCATTTTAGTGTAAGTAGTTTTTGTTTAAATGGAAAAAATGAGAAGGAAGACAATAAAAAAAAAACACAAACAAATTGGTAATGATACGATCCTTTTTGGCTCTGTAAATGATCAAACACTCTTTAAGTCTCTTTAAGTTTTTTTCAAATAGTAATTATTACCATTTTGTTAAGTGTCATTCTAAAAGTGGTTTATGCATTAAACAAATAGTTTTGGTGGAGATTATGGGCCGAAATATGAGACAATATTTACTTATTAAACTCATCTGGTTAGGCCCATTATATAATTCATTGTAGTTAGCGACTTATAGGCCCAACATTGACCTAAAGATGTAAAGAATTAGAAATTCAATTGCATATATGTTAACTAAATTCGTACATATTTTTGTCAATTGGATCTAGAACGTACAATATTATTCTTACCCTTTGGGAGGTAGATATAAAATTTTGGAGCTCATAATTGATGATATAGCATATACTAAAATTAAAAACGATGAACCTTTTTTTTTTTTTTTTTTTTTTGATAATCCTGGTGTCCTGATCCTTACCGAAGTGAGTCGGGTAGTTAAAGCAGCTGGCCCGTATGTGAATACCGCGATGGCGAGTTTCGAACGAAGAGGCGGAACTCACGGTATGAGCCCTTTACCGCAATGGCTAGAAGCCCCGGTTAAAACGATGAACCTTGAAAAGTAGATATGGTTTGTGACCTTACAAAAATTACAAAATTTAGCCATTTGGCTAAAGCGGACAACCGAAAAGAGTTGGATATTATTGAGTTATCTTGTCTTCTATGTAGGACGTTTTGGTTATAAGCAAATCAAAGCACGATATTTTTCGATTTTTTGCGTTTTTAATTTTATATCTCAAAAACAAAATTATTTTTAAAATCTGAAAACACCTATACTTTTTTAATTTTACGTTTTTGATAAAAGATATTTCAAAAATCGAAAAAACAAATTTAATTTTTTTTTGCTAAAATCATCTAAATATGATTATAAAATCGATTTTAAAATATGTTTTGAAAATTTTTAGGGTTTAGAAATTCAAATTATACCCTTTGGGTTTGCAAATCCAAATCTAAGATCCTTCGATTATTTTAGGGTTTAGATTTGTGATTTTTCGATTTTTTATAAAAAAAATAGAAAAAACTAGATATAAAATTTTTTTGTGGGTATAATAGATTTTGATCCAACGAAAATGACGTTTTGTTTGAGAAGTTGACTCGATATTTGTTTGAAAAAAAATCACAGATACAAACAAAAGCTATGTGATTTATTTTGCATTTAATCATGTACATGCTTTTCTTGACAAAAAAAAAAAAAAATCATGTACATGCTTTATTTTATGTGTGTTTTCTTGTTAAAATACTTAATTCATATTTACCCAATAAATAAGTATTTTATTTATTCAAAAAAAAAAGAACAGTGTTACTTCTTCTTTTGTTTCATCAAAAAGAATAGTGTTTCTTATTTATTTTAATTGAAACTACTAATTAACCAGAAGACAACCGTGATACATTCTGTAAATACTTAAAGTTAATTATTCAACAACATTAGGACTAAATGTGTAGATAATCGTGACATATTCTTGCAAATAATGCTTAAAGTTAATTATTCAAAAAAAAACATGCAGTAACCAATCTATTCTAACATAGTTTGTCTTCTTCTGTATATTTCAGGCCTCAACAATCAATTTTAAATCACATAAGTAGATTTTTTCAGATTTAATTTCAGGTACCTTTTTTTGTGTATCGTAACGCACCGGTCACTATCTAAAATATTTTAATTATTTTATTTTTATTAATAGTTATCATTATTTTTAAACACAGCTCACTTTCTCTGTAGAAAAGCTGCATCTGAAGAGTGTGGGGAGAGCAAAAAAGAGAAGCACTTTTGGCCATAGAGTACAATACTATAACACAATTATACTATTACTTCACCTTTTGTAATAAAACATTATTTTTAAATTTAAATTATATATATATATATTGCTTCATAAAATTGGCCCATTCTGATTTAATTGTTGTGACCCCTCATGGGTTTCATTTTATTTCCCTTATTTTCACTAACAAATAAAACATTGAACTATCGTGTTCATAAGATGGACTATATATATAATATAATATAATATAATGTATCTATATGAAGTATGGGTTATTCAAGTCTAACTTTAGACCTACTTGTTTCCACTTTCCTTAAGTACATTCTTAAACATATTGAAATATAATTAAAATAGCTACATTCCAAAATTTAAACGTGTGGCATAGGACAGTAGATTCTAAATAATTTTAGTGAGTTTATGGAAATGTAGGACTTATGGAATGTTTATCGAGGATGTAGACTTTGTGTATGTAGTTTCTGTATGTAGTAAGTAAAAAATCAAAACATGTGTATTTGAGTATTAAATTAAATCAAAACATTATTCATAAGAACTCTACAAAAAGGGGCTTAAATTTAATTAAGACTTTTCATTTATGAATAGTACGTATTTTGATTTAATTTAATACTCAAATACACAAAAAAATACACAAAAAATACACAAGCACTATACATAAGCACCTTTGATAAACATGGTCTTACTAACTTAGTTAGAATAAGACAACGTTTGTACATGCATTGAGATTAAATTATTTGACCATATATGAATCAGAATATATATGTAGCTCTTGTTATTAAGCTAAATATAGTATTAAAAATAATTTTATAGTTTACTGAAATAATTTTATATTTTTTTAAGGTATGCTTCATTTAGGTATACTAAGACCATCTCTATCAGGGTGTTTAATGAATGTCTTAACAAAGTTTTTAGTTAATAAACTGCAAAAAAAAAATCATAATTGTATATTTCATCAATATCAATTTGTGATTGGTTCAATGTTAAAAAATAAATTAAATGTTTTTGTTTTCTCTTTCTCTCACATCGTGCACCTCTTTTCTTCTCACCTCATCATGTACCACCATTTTTTAAAGAACCTAATTAAAACAAATGTTAAACTGAATTTAACGGTTCTTAAACAAAAATATATATTAAAATATTTATTAAAAATTTTACTTGAGTTTCTGGGATGGAGATTGATATCTTGCATATTTTACATATTTACTTTGTTTTATTCATTATAATTGACTCATTTAGGTTGCATTTAGTATCATATAGGTTGCATTTGCATGTTCTTTCATGGTTTTCAGGTTTAAGAGTGCAAGAATAGAAAATACAGAGAATTGAGACGGAAAAGCGTCAAAAAGACACTCGTTGAAGACGTTCCCACCGTTGGATCTTTCTGAAATTTTACCACAAGATATCCACGAATGTTATCTTTCATTAGGAGGTGTTTTGAGATGATTTCAACGGTTAGATCTAAAGTTATGCCAGTTTTACTGACGACGGGTCAATCAGCTGCGAAAATAAATGGAAAATTCGGTTTCATATCGGAAAAAGAAAAAGAAAGTCTAAGCCCACTTAGGACGTTTTCTGAAGACCCAAAACTCGTTTTTTCTATATATTAGACTTATTATTAGGTTTTATAACTGATCTTTTTGATCATCTTTTATCATATCTTTATCATACTTTGTTCTTGCTTTCTTTGGGATTTGGGCACCATGATTCTTGTAAACTTCGGGCACCAATAAACAAAGTTTTTCTTACCCTTAATCTCTTTATTTTATTTTATATTTTTCTTAATCATGTTTGCTTTGAATTTCATCATGTTTAGCGAGTAGTTTCCCATAGACAATTGATAAACGAGATTTTACCCTCGTTAAGTCGAATGCCTTATTGTAGTATATAAGGTGTCAATCCGAATCAGGAGCAATCAATGTATTAAAACTTATGAGAAATAAACTTAGTTTAAGCGAATCAAAAAGTTGTTTGTTTGGATGTTTTGTAACCGTGTAGCGAATAAACGAAAACGTAACTAAAGAGTTTTAAAGATTCAAATTAAAGCTAAACAACTAGGTCGAGGTACTTTAACGGGTGATCAAACTTTCGATTTTAAATTGTCTTTTAACAAAGGTAACTTCAAGGTTTTGAAAACGATTTTAGATCAATCCACTCGTGGCAATGATCCTTTTCCAATAATTAAGCTAAAACAATGTCTTGGATAGTTTAATTATCGAGAAACTTTAAGATCAAATCAATTTTAACCACTAAGCTTATTAACACAGATCTCTCGGTTAAGCTAGGCTTAGTTCTAAGGTAATTGGTCAGGAATCTTTATAATCTCTCGATTCATAAAGTTTCCTAGGTTCAGTAATCGAATGGCCAACTCGATTAAGGCTTTAAACTTGTTACCAAAGACAAAAGTTTTATAATCAATTAAGTTTTAGACAATCATCAATCCTAAATTCAATCAACCCTTTTTTCCCCCAACCTAATTGTCTAAGGGAAACTACTCACTAAGCATAATGAAAATCAAAGCAATTGTGATTGAAGAAAGCATAAATAAAATCAAAGAGAGATAGGGATAGAAGAAACTCTGTGTAATAACGAAGAAAAACTCAAAAGCTCCAAGATTCAATCTCCAGGGAAAAGCAAGAACAATGTATGATAAAAGATGATCAAAAAGATAAGTTATAAAACCTAATAATAAGTCTAATATATAGAAAACGTCCTAAGTGGGCTTAGACTTTCTTTTCCTTTTTCCGATATGAAACCGAATTTTCCTTTTATTTTCGCAGCTGATTGACCCGTCTTCAGTAAAACTGGCATAACTTTCGATCTAACCGTTGAAATCATCTCAAACCACCTCCTAATGAAAGATAACATTCGTGGATATCTTGTGGTAAAATTTCATAAAGATCCAACGGTGGGAACGTCTTCAACGAGTGTCTTTTTGACGCTTTTCGTCTCAATTCTCTGTCTTTTCCATTCTTGCACTCTTAAACCTGAAAACCATGAAAGAACATGCAAATGCAACATATATGATACTAAATGCAGCCTAAATGAGTTAATTCTAATGCATAAAATAAGGTAAAATATGTAAAATATGCAAGTTATCAACTCCCCCAAACTTATCCTTTGCTTGTCCTCAAGTAAGAGAATTTGCATCAAAGTTCGAGAAAGTGTAGAGGCGGGGACCTCAGAACCAAAAGCAACGTGGGAAGTGTAATGAACGAGTATCCTAAACATAGTATCCTCTCGCGACCGAGCTAGTTCCACTTATTTCTATCTACCTTTAACTCCCTCTAAATCCGCTATTATTACCAAAAGCATGTGATCCGCTTGTCTAGTCTAAGCACCTTTCACATTCAATTAAACACAATCAAGCATGAAACATGATCAAAAATTTCCAAGAGTTTTTCTATTTGTCTAGGTAAGAATGGGATTTCGAATCAAACGAGGAGGTTAACACTCAGGCATGTGGTTAGTTGAAGCGCGGTTTCTCTCGGGGAGTGAAAGGGTTAAGCAAAACCGAGAAAGACAAGGAGCAATACAAGTCCGAACATCCATCCCTATACAACTCTAATCTTTAACCCATCATCTCATTCTTTCAACACTTAAGCATTTAAACATCGAGTTTCTCTTTTTTTTTTCTTAACTACCTTAGGGATTTTCTTTTGGCTATACTTCTCTTTTTTTTTTCTTTTTTTTTCTTTTCTTTTTTTTTTCTTTTTGTTCAAAGTCATTCTTTTACCCATAGGCGTTTTACATTTACTCGTGTTTATTTCCTGATTTTTTTTAAAAAAATTTGAAGATGTGTTTCCCGTTGTCCCGTCTACATACTAGTCCACAATAACCTAGCCAAATGGATGTCATTTCTTGTCGTTCCCTATACTTTCAAGTTTTTGCGAAACCAAACAATCACTTATTGAAAAGAATTCTCACAAGTGTTTGGGTTTAGGCGTAGGGGTGAAAGGGGAATCATCCTTAGAATGAGAATGACCGAATTGCGCTTAAAGTGTTTCGGTTTAGGAAGCCGCAATCCGTAGAAATCACAAAGCCATAGAAATTCTCTTGAAAACTATCAATCATGCTAATTAAAAGTCAAGTTTAAGTTCATATAATTTTCGAAGGCAACCTAGAACTATCAAGCTTCATAACCACACTATTGGCTTTTTAAACATCAATGTCTAGGGTCGAGGTTTCAAGATTTTCAGCAAGTTCTAATTCGTTTGAGGAAGACACTACACCTAAGATACCGTTCAAAACACTAGATGCGTCGCTTTTAAGGTTAAAATCATCATAGATCCCCTATGCATATGACCTAAATGGGATGAACTAATCCTAAATGCAGATTTTTTTTTTTGTGTTTTTGTGTTTTTTTTTATTATGCGAAAGCTAATGTGACTACTCCCCCAAACTTAAATCACACGGTCTCCGTGTGAAACAAGTATCATAGAAGGTTCCTAAATGCAAAACTATATGAAAACTAATGCGTATATACAAAGGTCTAGGAGTTACCTCGATAGCAGAACTAAGACGGGTCGATATTACTCCTCCGGAGAAAAATTTTGAACCCGTATCTGTCCAAGCGTACTGACACAATATGTCGATACAGGTATATCGATCTCAGCATATCGATACGACTACCCGATACAACTTCGTGTCTTGATTTTTTGCATCGATCGCGCCTTAGATCTTTTTGAAGAGGTTTGAGTTCCACATTTGGAGCTTTGAGCTCGCTCCAATCATCGTAATCACTAGTCTTACCATTGCTAGCATCACTCTCCATTCCGAAAGAGATCTCATCTTTAGCCTTCACATCATTGGCACCAACAACCTTAACCTCAAGAACTTTGGCATTTGTCTCAACTACCTTCGGTGGCTCATTTCCATACACAAGACATTCCATCTCTTCTAACTCTTCGTCCCATTGCGTGCTTCCATTGGTATATGCATTCTCTTCCACTACATTTACCCTCTCCGGTCTTGGCTTGTCTCCATAAAGAAGGCTTTCAAGCTCCTCGATATCCTTATCCCATTGGTTTTTCTCAGCGTTATTTTCACCCATCTCTAAATCAGGATCTGAAAACGACAAGAGATAAGAGCAAAAAAATTATATCATAAAAAAAAAACTTAGTCCCAAGTGATTTCAAAGTTCTAATAATTAATCGAGTTCCCGAATCGGCAACGGCGCCAATTTGATAAACGAGATTTTACCCTCGTTAAGTCGAATGCCTTATTGTAGTATATAAGGTGTCAATCCGAATCAGGAGCAATCAATGTATTAAAACTTATGAGAAATAAACTTAGTTTAAGCGAATCAAAAAGTTGTTTGTTTGGATGTTTTGTAACCGTGTAGCGAATAAACGAAAACGTAACTAAAGAGTTTTAAAGATTCAAATTAAAGCTAAACAACTAGGTCGAGGTACTTTAACGGGTGATCAAACTTTCATATTTTAAATTGTCTTTTAACAAAGGTAACTTCAAGGTTTTGAAAACGATTTTAGATCAATCCACTCTCGTGGAAATGATCCTTTTCCCAATAATTAAGCTAAAACAATGTCTTGGATAGTTTAATTATCGAGAAACTTTAAGATCAAATCAATTTTAACCACTAAGCTTATTAACACAGATCTCTCGGTTAAGCTAGGCTTAGTTCTAAGGTAATTGGTCAGGAATCTTTATAATCTCTCGATTCATAAAGTTTCCTAGGTTCAGTAATCGAATGGCCAACTCGATTAAGGCTTTAAACTTGTTACCAAAGACAAAAGTTTTATAATCAATTAAGTTTTAGACAATCATCAATTCTAAATTCAATCAACCCTTTTTTCCCCCAACCTAATTGTCTAAGGGAAACTACTCACTAAGCATAATGAAAATCAAAGCAATTGTGATTGAAGAAAGCATAAATAAAATCAAAGAGAGATAGGGATAGAAGAAACTCGTGTAATAACGAAGAAAAACTCAAAAGCTCCCAAGATCAATCTCCGGGGAAAAGCAAGAACAATGTATGATAAAAGATGATCAAAAAGATAAGTTATAAAACCTAATAATAAGTCTAATATATAGAAAACGTCCTAAGTGGGCTTAGACTTTCTTTTCCTTTTTCCGATATGAAACCGAATTTTCCATTTATTTTCGCAGCTGATTGACCCGTCTTCAGTAAAACTGGCGTAACTTTCGATCTAACCGTTGAAATCATCTCAAACCACCTCCTAATGAAAGATAACATTCGTGGATATCTTGTGGTAAAATTTCATAAAGATCCAACAGTGGGAACGTCTTCAACGAGTGTCTTTTTGACGCTTTTTGTCTCAATTCTCTGTCTTTTCCGTTCTTGCACTCTTAAACCTGAAAACCATGAAAGAACATGCAAATGCAACCTATATGATACTAAATGCAGCCTAAATGAGTTAATTCTAATGCATAAAATAAGGTAAAATATGTAAAATATGCAAGTTATCAACAATTAGGTTGGGGGAAAAGGGTGAATCAACTATAGGGATGATTAATGTCTAGAACTTAAATATGATAAAACTTTAGTTTAGTGTAACGATCTTAATGCTTTAGTTGAGTTGGCCATTCAATTAATAGAATCTAGGAAACTTCATGACCGAGAGGATTGTGAATATTCCCGATCAATTACCCTAGAACTAAGTCTAGCTTAACCGAAAGATATGTGTTAATAAGCTTAGTGGTTGAATTGAATTGAATTTAATGTGTCCTAAGATTTAAACTATCCAAGATATTGTTTTAGTTTACTTAATAGGAAAAGGATTATTGTCACGAGAGTGGATTGATCTAAATACGTTTTCAAAACCTTAAAGTTACCTTTGTTAAGAGACATTAAAAACACGAAAGTTTAATCGGTAGTTAAAATACCCGACACAGGTTGTTTAGCTTTTAATTTGAACTTTTAAATCAACCTTTAATTTCGTTTTTTGCTTTCTTAGTTAATTGTTACAAAACCTCCCTTTTTGTTTATTGCTTAGACTAAGAAGATTTCTCATAAGTTCTAGTGAGTTGATTGCTCCCGATTCGGATTGACACCTTATATACTACGATAAGGCATTCGAAACAACGAGGGTAAAATCTCGTTTATCAGAGATGCTCTAAACTAAATAAAAATGAATAATATTTTTTTAAAAATACAGAAAGTAGATTATAAAGATTGTAAAATTAGAGTTTTTAAACCAAGTGCTCTTGGTCTAGTGGTTTCCATTTGTTTGGAGGAGTCGCCCTGTTGGTCTAGGCCATGGATCGATTCCCCGCAAGTGCGAAATTTCTAGATTATTCACTTGGCCACATGGATATGGGCTCTTGCTTTCGGCCCATTTGAATACCCGGAGAGAGAGTCTATCCGTGGCTGCACCTCTCCTTGGAGATTAGTCTGGGCCCTTCCATAGGCCTAGGATACCCGAGGTTAACCAAAAAAAAAAAAAATTAGAGTTTTAAAGTTTTGTCAATTACCATTATCAATTCATGCAAAACAACGTTAACAAATATATGCAATATTCTTTTCTTAAACAATAAAATTAGATAAGATTTTGCCAAATTTCAATAAGCTTATGAATTATGATTATGAATTATGATGCATTGAATATAAAAGGGTCCCATGGATTTGTAGAGAGAGAAAGAACGAGAGAGAGAGAGAGAACCAATAATAGTTAATAGAATGGCCTCCACAATCTTTCCCTCTGACTCCTCTCTCTGCCCACTTTGACCACTTTCTCTCTCTCTCTTGAACCCCCTTCCCTCACGCGCCTCTCTCTCTCACGCGTTACCTCACGCTCCATGTTCCACTATTTCTACGTTCTTTTTTTTTCCACCTTTTTAATTGCATGATTAAGGTCATGATTAGTTATATCCACGTCAACATCATTGCATGTAGTTTTTGGGTTTATATAGTTTTACAAACATCATACATATCTCAGAATATTGCTAATTAACATTTTAAGTAACAAACAATTAAGGTTTTTAGCCTACTAAAACAATAGCGTATACTATTATATAATTTAGTTTGTTTATTCTATAAAGAACATAAAAACTCATAACCATACCATAATTTATGAGTTGAAATCCAATTATGTCAAAATATGAAACACTACATTTTAAAAACATGTATATATTAATTAACCAACGATCACATTTCATTTTATGTATTGCATGGAATAAATCAAAGTTCATTTACTTAATTTAATAATTAAAATACACAAATAAAACTTGAATATCAATTTATGTACTATAGCAACAACGAATTACTCGATTTAATCACTTCCCTAAATAAAAATTAAATACATAACAATAATAATTTAATTAAGATGGACCTCCTTGATTATTATTATTATTATTATGACGAGAAGTTGTTGTAGAAGAAGAAGAAGCCAAAGAGAAAATGGAGCTCGCGAGCTTATTAATGGCTTCCACCATCCCAATCATTCCTTCTCTATTCGTCTCTACGTTTGTTTCTTCGACTTTAAGTCTTCTCTCTTGTAAACTCATCACTTCCTTGTGTCTCCTGTCTTGTCTCTCTTCACTTTCCTTTATCGCGTTTGCTATCACAAACGCACTTCTTGATAACGCAGCCGCCACTGCTGCTGTCGTCTCGGCTTCTTCAGTTTCTTCCGCGTCTCTGCCGCCGCCGCCGCCAAAGCCGCTTGGACCGGCGGTTGTTGTGGTAGGCAATGTTGTTGTTCTCCTACGCTTGGCTGGAGATGTGTCTGAATACTCATGACTTGTATCAGAATCTGATCTACTATTATCCTTCTTCACATTTATTATCAAAAATATATTGCAAAAATCAAATATTTGTTAATTTTTAGTTAAAGATAATGTAATGTTTTTATATAAAAAAAGAAGATAATGGTATGTATATTATTTTCATCAAATATAGTGATTAATTAAGAGTTATATCAAATAAAAGAAAAATATCATCAAGTATAATGCAAATCAAATATTTGTTAATTATCTAGTTAGTTAAACATACTTTAATATATTACAAAATAGTGATATATAGTGATATATATATAGTGATTAATTAAGAGTTCTATCAAACAAAAAAAAGTATATTAACTTAACATTAATAAAGAGCTGAACTAATAAATTGTATTTTTTTTAATGTTCAATCTGATTAATGAAGATAAACTACAATGTGGGTTTTAGATTAATTAATTAAAGCTTTGATTGTGTATATTTATTGCTCTAATTAATACAAATGCAACTTAATTAGAAGCAATGCTCTAGCTAGAGAGAAAGAAAGAAGGTACCTACTGTGGGCAGTATTGGCTGAGTATAAAAAGAAAGCGGTTGTGGCGGTGGCAGAAGCAGCGGTCGCGGCAGCGGCTGCAGCGGTTGAGGCGGCGGAGTAGAAACAGGCAACATAACAGGAGGAGGTTGAACAATATGATGATGTTTTGTAATAAATCCTAAACCTTGTTGTTGAACCACATTTCGGGTTTGTCCACTACCGCCCGAACCGTTTCCACTTCCAATCGCGGCAGCGACTTCAGCGGTTAAAGCGGTTGCAGCGGTTGAAGAAGAAGGTTGCGTTTTACTCTCCACAACATCAAACAAAGCTTGATAAGTCTGAGGCAACATATTACTAGGCAAGTTCCTCTCTTTCCTCTCACTCTTCTCCATCTTCCAATACGACGCCGTTTCAGCAGCAGAAGAAGAAGCAGACTCTGATGGAAAAGACGATTCTACCCTTCGTCTCTCATATTCTCTAACTTTCTTGTAATCTCTCATGAGATTATCCCACTTGTCATTGCATTGGTTTTGACTTCTCATACATCCTTTTCTCCAACAGTAATCTTCTATCCATTTCCACCGCAGCTCCGCCGGTTTATTCCGGCTATCTTGCGGCGTCTGCTCCGGCGGCGGCGGAAGGCCTATGGACCGCCGCATACGCCGTTCATCATCCATTTTTTTGGCTTCGATGAGAATCATTGTCTCGTTCATTGTCCAGTTTCCTTTTCTATACTCTCTTGTCATAACCAAGCCACCACCACTTTGGTCTTGATGAGACATGTTTTTTTTTCTTGAAATCTTGAAAAAATCAAGAACTAGAGAGAGAAAGTGAGGATTTTTGGTAGGTGTTGGAAAAAAGGGGGAGAAGAAAGAGATTGTTTTGTGGAGGTGGGGATAGGTGTAGTAGTGTTGTTTGTTATTATGTGAGTGTTTAATTTTTTGTTTTTGTGGATACTTTTGATTAATTTATTATTTTTCATGTGAATGAGAAGACTGGTCAAAATATTTTTGGGTGTAGTACAATATGGTTGTCACCAAGTGCAATAAAAAGGACAATGCTTGCGAAATTGGGAGCCATGTAAAAGGAAAAGGAAAGAAAAAAAAATTAAAGTAATGTATTATTCATGAATTAAATTAAATTGTCTCTTTTTTCTTTTTTTATTTTATTTTTGTTTTATTTTAATAAAAATTTCGTTTATTGATTTATTCATTCATTCATGTCTCTTTATATTTATTTGGGGGACATGAAATCTTAGGTGAATCTAGTATTTCTAAATAGAAATGAACACAAATTTATATAGAGGAGTAAATGGGTCAATGTTTCATAAAATATACTTCAATTTCTTGTGTTTTCAACTTTTCATTATTGTTTCTTATATTTATTTTATTGTAATAATTTTTTCTATAAATGTGAAGTAGATATCCCTACCAAGAAATTTGTGCAATAAATATTAAGATGGCTTTAATCGAAAAACCAAATGTTAACATGATATGTAATTCAATTATTCGTATATTAACACCAATATCGTGACACTGTTTAAGTTTAAATTTAATAAAATGCATGTTGTTAAGAAACATAATGCAATAAACACAGCATTAATTAGAAAATCAAATTATTAAAACATAAAATCGAGAAAGACGTATATGGAAATTTATATTTGTTGTTAGGCTTGCATTCTTGTTGTTATGAATTCACTAGAAAATTGTATGTTATGAAAAGTAAGTAGACCGAGCCTAGAGATATAACTAAGATAAATGTCTATGTGAGTTTAAAGAAAAATGAAAAACATAAATGAAAACATTGTGATTCGATCAGGGTCGTGACTACTAACTAGACATTTGTTAAAATTGCATTTGTGCATGATTTTTGATAAATCAACAAATAATAGTGTATTTTAGGACCCAAATTTCAAAAAACAATATTACATGTAACTAAGATCCATATTTGAAATTCAGCACGTGGACCATAATTTGTGTTTGCATTTTTTTGAGTATCTTAAGTATTAGTTTAGGACCACATGCTTACTCAACAAGGAAAATATGCATAAATTATGTATGTTTTTCAAACTTAATAAAATTGGGAAGATTTTGGAGGTAACCTATGTAGATCTCTCGTTTCCACTTTAATAAGTAAAAAGAATATATACATTTTTCAAATTTCAAAAAGTTAGTGACTTTATATGATTGATTCTCATACTTTCTTTCTAAAAAGATTGGTTTACGAATCTATAATTCATGTGCACGAGCTATAAGTAGAATAATTACTTTTAATGTATTTGACTACAACACTTGAGCCCTATATGCGCATGTATGTTTACAATATTCCTGGATTAATTAGGTTAATTCTTATGGGACAATTTCAAAACTGCGCATTTTGAATTGCATTTTATACAATTACACCATTTTAATATGAAATCCATAAAACTATGCATTAACACTCAAAATTAAATTTAAATAAACTCTATCTATACAATCATATCCCTTTAACATTATACAAAGAATGATTGAAATTGTGTGAATTCTTCAATTCTTATTGTCATAATTGTGGTAATCTATACTATTAAAAGAGAAGACAAAACGCCTACGTGTCGCGACGTGAGAGCTTTTAGGATATTTTTTATTTTTTTGCGTTTTAGTCCTTATATTTTTGAATAATTTTTGTTGGCGAATTCTATTAATTATATTTCAGGTCCAACGAATTCAGGTCCACATATAAAACTTTTAAGAATTAAATTTCTCCGACATTGAAAACAATAATAAACAAAATAACAAATCATCTAATATAAATATGACTTTATCACATACAAATTCATTAAAGCGGACCTTCGTGTAATGGGCATGCGAATTTCGGTAAATGGATTGCGCCTTCATTTACCGGGTATGCATAATGCGGATCTTTTTCTCGAATAGGCCCGCAAACTTTGATTAGTTATTTTAACTTTCGATATTGGTCTTTCATAGATGCATGCCTCATAAATTGGCCAACGGGTATCGGGAATTTTGATTAGTGGATTGGAGCACTGGGCATTCGGTTTTCGAGGCCGGGTTCGAGTCGGGCTCATTCGAGTTCGGGTTTTCGGGTTACGGGGTTTAGGATCCGTTCGGGTTATTTACAAATACGGTTTTGTTCGGTTCGAATATATTCGGGTTCAGACCGAGTTTCATATATTTAACAAAACGTCAAAACCTGACATGAAACCAAATATTATTCGGTTCGGGTTTATGGTTCGAATTTTCAGGTTTTTCATATTTTTTGTAATAATTTCGGGTGATTCGGGTTCGGTTGGGGTTTTGTTTGGGTTTATTCATATAACCCACAAAAAATTGAAATATCTACTAAAATCCCAAATTACCTTATCAAAATTATATACATGTGTATATTTTCCGATCTATTCGAATACAATTCGGGTCTCAGATCGGTTCGGGTTAGAACGGAAACCCGAGTTAGAAAATATTAAAATCCGATAGGATAATATGAAAACAGAAATCGGATTTTTCGGGTCGTTCAGTTTCGGGTTTCGGATCTCAGGTTAAATGCTCAACCCTAAATTGATCAATTCATGGTTTCCATAATATAACTTAATATTATTTATGAATATCATGTCCCGCGCAAGGCGCGGGGTACTTACCTAGTATTAGAATGTTGCATAAATATTTCAAGAAAACAGAGTAAATAGTCGTAGAATAAGGCTTTTTACACAAAAATGTTAACAAAATATATTGTTTGTCATGGACAACCTGATATTAAAAAAATTACAAATTAAACTAAACATAAAATAAATATGTATCATTTAGATTAGTCGGAAGGCTTAAATCACTTTGGAAAATACGAGATAGCAAGTTTTTGGGTTTCCAAATAGATGATGACCAAATACAGATGCATTATAAAATAACAAAACATGAATATTGTTTCACTAATTTTAAAAGAATACATACTTTAAATTTAATTTTAAGAATAGTATTTATTGAGTGATAAATCCTCATTTAACAATATGATCATCAAAATTATTCGCATGGCTAATTAAATTTGTGCAATAAAAAATGATTTCATGATATGCGATTTCTAGTAACCAAAGTCTCCTATGGTTGAAATATATTGTAGATAGATTATACATTTTAGTACCTATAATACATAACTTTTGTTAGAAGCATATATATTTCATGACTTTTTCAAGGTAAAATGATGCCACAAGACGTTGCATGGTGCACATTATCATTTTTTATACCGAAAAGAATAGACCTTTTTAATTCGAAACAAAAAATACAATACAAGGGGGATTACAAAACTACACTTTTTCAATTGCATTTCACAAAATTACACCATTCCAAAGTAACTTTCACAAAACTACACTTAAATACTAAAAATAAATTTAAAATAAACCCTACCCCCTTTAATATTAAACCATGAACACTAGTTAGTGAACCCAAATGAAAGATTTTAATTTTGGTAAATTTTTAAAAGGTAAATTGACAAATTCATACAAGGTGTAGTTATGTAAAGAAATTAAATTAAGTGTAATTTTGTAAATGAAGAGTTGAAAGAGTGTAGTTTTGTGAATTTCTCAAAATACAATTGTCTCTTTAAAAGAGCACTTTCTCGGTCAAAAAAGCTATTAATTATATAGGTACTAATTTGTGTATATGACGTAGCTTGCATTGCATGGCGAGGGGTATTATTGCATGGCATATGGAAACACACACAAAATTCATCATTGTCTGCAAAATAAGACATAAATAATCAAACTCCCACGTTACAATATTCACGATACAAACAAATGATCTCTTAGGAGATATAAATAGTTGTATAAAAAACGCATTGTCAACGAATTTATTTGAATGGCCATTTTCTGATGTATAAATAATTAATATATATATATATATATAGATATATTCATTTCTGTTTATCTTGAAAAAACTTTGGATGATCTATGCCATAATCGAAACTTCAATATCTCGTACGAACAAAGAACATGTGTATCAAATAAGATTTTAAGATTTTCAAATGATTTCTTGATATAGCTTCTATCAATTATATTTTGCTAATAGTTTAAAAGTATATTTGAAAATAGTTTTAAAAGAAAATTTCATGCGAATATAGATGTGTATACGTAATACGAATGAACATGGCCGGTCCTAGGTAATACAATGTCCAAAGCAAAAAAAAAAATTAACCACTACACTATAAGAATCTCTGAAATTTCGATGCCCTTTTAATTATAAAATTTGTTTGCGCCTAAATCACATGGACCGCCCCTGCGAATGAATGTCAAATATATATATATATATATACATTAATAAATTATAAAGTAATGAAAGTGAAATGATTCCAAGGAAGCAAGGATCTATCGAAACTTGAATGGATATAGTGGATCGAATCATATGTACTTATGCATGCATGGATCGTATATATGCTTTCCATAAAGATCATATCTCCAAAACTTCCAAATCTTTATTTACTTACAATAAATAAATCATATATAGTATGAAAAGCATACATGAAAATATATTTGTTTGATAGTTGACATGCATGTGCCATGCCAGCTATAATTAGTCACGTTCGAACAATGAAACCCTAAGCTAAAAGCATAACCTTTTAAAAAATGAATACTTTTGTTGTCATAGTATATGATCAAGCTACATATTGGTATTAACTAATTTCATTGTTTTTTTTTTCTTTTAAAATTAGTCCCCACTCACGACCCAACCAATATGTATAAATTAAATATGCAGTAGCTAGATACTATATGGTATGATTTCTAATAGTATAGTAAAATATAATATGACCATTTTAAAAACAAAAAAAAACAAAATCAGCCATTTTTTGTTATGAATAAATTTTACATTCATTCAAAAAAATAACTATACAATCAGTTTGGGTGATATAAGCTTAAAACTTTTACACAAGATATGAGCTTTGACTCTTGAGAAATATAAACTATGCAAATTTAATGGATGCAAGAGTTTATCGAGATAAAGTGGATTTTGGTTTAGTCGTATTGAGTCGCTTTAAAAAGTATTTAAGGTCTTTAGTTCAAACCTTATAGAAGGAATGATTTACGTCTAAAACGTGATGTTAACAATAATATTAGTCATATGGTTGGTAGAGATTTTGGACCAAAACCAATCCAAAATGTTAGGATATGTATATTTCCATCTCTACCCTTTGATGTATACCCTAGTACTCTTTGTAACTCTATATATTGATGTCTCTAATATGAGAGGAGACAAGGCAATTCATTATCCAACATGGTATCAGAGCCTTTGCTCTTCTAAAAAAAAAAAAAAAAAAAAAAAAAAACTCTTTTCGTCTCCTCTTTCTCTCTTCATCTCCCTTCTTTTTCATCTTTTCGTCTCCCTTCTTCTTCATCCTTTTCTCTTCATCTTCCTTCTTCCTCAAAGCAATCATCTTTCTTGTTTTCATCTCTAATTCTCTCTATTCTCAACGATGGCCCTTTCTCCTCCCACCAATGACAAACCATTCTCTATAAGCCAAATCAAAGCTTACATACCCATCACTCTTGACATGACCAAACTCAATTATGATACATGGAGAGAGCTTTTTGAAACACATTGTAGCAGTTTTGGTGTTCTTGGTCACATCGACGGCACCCGACGCTAAGCCTGCGGGGGGTGTTAGGATATGTATATTTCCATCTCTACCCTTTGATGTATACCCTAGTACTCTTTGTAACTCTATATATTGATGTCTCTAATATGAGAGGAGACAAGGCAATTCATTATCCAACACAAAAGACACAAAGCATCAAAATTAAACTTGTTAATGCTCTCAAACGAAACCAGTCTCTTGTTGAAGTTGAGCTCTAGATGTGCGCGCCTCTAGTGGCTTTGCTTTTCTGCTCTGGTAGCCTTATAGATTTCGCCTCCGCAAAAATCAAACTTAAGATCTTCTACAAAGGCGTAAACTCTCTACTGTTACTACTTTCGATCAATTCAACACGTTGGAGAGTGTTTGTTTCGGGACTGAAGTAGAATATTATAATACATAAATTGGTTTTGATGGATAGTAATTCAAAAACACAATATCACCTTTAGTCGTCACTCTCCAGCAACGACAACTATGTTGCTAGCGAATTCTTTCATAGAGAAACTGTAAAAATGTTTCCTGACCAATTGCTAGGGTTTACATATCACATCCAGTACCGTATCTACAAACTCTTATGAGATGGGTGTACTTGTGAAATAGAGCAAACCGCGGGTATGATCGCAAAATTCTAGAGAATTAATGTAGTCTCTAGGAAACTTTATATGAAAACCCGCATATTTTTACAAGAGACTTCTCATATGGACGAGAAGACGAGCCACTCGCTCGTTCGATCACTTTGGAAAAACGAGGAAGAGACGCAGCGGAGGAATTGGTAAAGAACAGCTCGGTGAAATATTGACGGCCAAGTATGGACGCCCATTAATTGTTTCCAAAACGCAACGATGAGTATATTTGATGATGCGTACGGAAACATTCAAATATGAACTTTAATATATAAAGTCAGGCTATAAAAAGCCCATTTTATTATAATAAACCAGGCCCATTAACTTCTGCTTGCATCTCTTGCTAATGAGCCGTCGCCGACGACGACGAAGACGAATCATACGGAGAATCAATGGAGGGTGAAGCTATTCAGGAGGAGCTTCGTAGTTTAGAGCTCGAGATTAAGGATGTTCAAGGTTTTACATCTCTTCGTTTCCTCTTTTTTTTTTTGGTTTTTCGGTTTCTCAGGTTTGTATATATCTAACCTCGAAACTCGCTCAGATTCTCCATGCTTGTCTTCTTCGTAGATAATCTCCATTGATGTTTAAGTTCAATCTCCGACTCCATAGCCTTGCGAACTTGGATTGTTTGTCTTTGATTTGACAAAATTAGGAAACGTGAAGAGTGTTTTTAGAGTGAGAGTGTTAGTTTTTGGATTTGTGTGTGTGTTGATGTTGAATGAATCGTTCTACAGGTCAGATAAGTGCTTTGATAGAGCATCAAGAAAGGTTATATGAGAGGAAATCTGAGCTAAAGTCATTGCTGAAAGCAGTAGCTGCTTCAGGAAGCCTTGTTGCAGCATCTAGTGGCTCGAGTGCCGTCGAGAATTGGTCGGATCCGTTCGAATGGGATTCTCGTGCTGACGATGTTAGGTTTAACATATTCGGTATTTCCAATTACAGAGCCAACCAGAGGGAAGTAAGTTAGTTACTTCCTGACACTTTTCATGTCTTTCTTCTTAGGTCCTCATTTGCGTAAATTAGTTTGATAATCATTCTTTTTTCCTTGGATGACAGATAATTAACGCTGTAATGGCGGGAAGAGATGTATTGGTGATCATGGCAGCAGGTGGCGGGAAGAGTCTTTGCTATCAACTTCCCGCTATACTTCGTGGTGGCACAACTCTTGTTGTCAGTCCTTTACTTTCACTGATCCAAGATCAGGTTAGGACCAAAATATATGGCTTTGATTATATGTGTGTGTGTTAGTTTGATTATTGTTTACGATTGTTTAGGTTATGGGTTTGGCTGCTCTAGGGATTTCAGCTTACATGCTGACGTCTACTTCTGGCAAGGAAAATGAGAAATTTGTGTACAAGGCACTTGAAAAAGGTGAAGATGACCTCAAGATATTGTATGTAACACCGGAAAAGGTATCAAAGAGCAAAAGATTCATGTCAAAACTTGAAAAGTGTCACAATGCTGGTCGCCTCTCTCTTATTTCGATTGATGTAAGTCCTTCCTGGTATTTAGTTGATTAGTCAAACATCTTTTTGCTTTTACTTATAACAATATCCACACAACTAATAAAAACTACCTATTTGTTCTGCAGGAGGCTCATTGTTGTAGTCAGTGGGGCCACGATTTTCGACCGGATTACAAGAACTTAAGCATTCTGAAAACTCAGTTTCCCAAAGTTCCCATGGTGGCTTTAACGGTATATTATTTTTTACATTTGCTTCAAACTCTTTTTTGTTACCTCTGGGATTTCCTGCGAGCTTAGATTAGTCTCAACACTAGGGGGCTTGCTCCACCTTACTGTGCTTATCAGATTGACCAAATTTCTTTTAACCTAAACTTTCTGACCTTATGAACTCGCTTGTATTGTCAAGGTATTCTGCCTCGATGGGTGTAGAATGTCAAATTATTGTTAAGAGTATTTTGTGGAAGGTTGAGTATTTCATTTCCCCTAACGCTTTGTGTCTTTATTGCAGGCAACTGCTACACAGAAGGTCCAAAATGATCTGATTGAGATGCTGCATATTCCTAACTGCGTCAAGTTTGTTAGCAGTGTTAACAGGCCAAATCTCTTTTACTCGGTACTCTTAGTTGTTGAGTTATTAATATATGTTTCTCATGCTGTGGATTGTTTCTAGACGTGAACATGAGCAGTAATTTGTTTTGTAGGTGCGAGAAAAGTCTCTTGTTGGCAAAGTTGTGGTTGATGAAATTGCAGAATTCATACGGGAATCTTATTCTAACAATGAATCTGGAATAGTCTATTGTTTCTCTCGGAAAGAGTGTGAACAGGTTTGTAACTGAAATTCACACATCATCGCATGGATATTGTTCTGTTGAATCATGGTTATAGGAAGAAAAGCTTTCATATTATCTCTTACTAGCAGTGGTGATAGATTGCAGGTGATTTACGGGAAAGAGGGATTTCTGCTGATTATTACCACGCAGATATGGATGTAAATATGCGTGAAAAAGTTCATATGCGGTAACGTCCGCTGCTCATGCAGCATGACTCTGTTCTTGATGTGCAATTTGCAGCATTGCATGATTTTTGTTGTTATTTCATGTTTACAGATGGAGTAAGAACAAGTTGCAGGTCATTGTTGGAACGGTACGTGTATTCCTCCCTTCATGCTCAATTAGTTTAGGGTACAGTGATACACATTTATTTAACTCTGATTATCGCTTTGCAGGTTGCCTTTGGCATGGGAATCAACAAGCCTGATGGTTAGCAGTGCTTACTTTTCTTTCGGTAGATATTTAATAGGTTTCAGTTGAGTTTCCTTTCTGCAGATTTCTTTCTCTTGCATGTTATTGTTCTTTTAGCGACATACTACCAGTTGCTAGAAAGTTCTAAAAATCAACATCCTTCGCATCTTATACTGATTCTATTTGCTTTTTCTATTGGTACATGGGGCATATATGTAGTCAGGTTTGTCATCCACCACAGTTTGAGCAAATCAATGGAGACTTACTACCAGGTTCTAGTCACTTTTCCACTAAAACTCAATTTAGTTTAAGGTTACCTCTTTTCAATATTACTTCATATGTAGGAGAGTGGCCGTGCTGGTCGTGATGGTCTCCCATCTGAGTGTGTCCTCTTCTTCCGCTCAGGTGATGTTCCCAGGCAGGTAAAGATCTCCTCAATTTTACTGTACCATACTTTTCTGTAATACACATACATTTATCTCCAAAACTTTATCGTTGCTTTGCTTTCTCATCCAACAGAGTTCCATGGTTTTTTACGAGTATTCTGGTCTGCAGAACCTCTATGATATTGTGCGATATTGTCAGGTACGCTGCATCATTTCCTTTCTCATGAAGCGTGCATTATAATTATTACACAGCTATATACTCTATCTAAAGCGAACTTTGGCAATAAGTACTTTGTATTAGCTAATGTACCAACTTCCAAGAGATGTTTGTACCTTGTTCATCCCGCTTTGAGACTGTTTTCTTGTCTTAAGTTTTGTTAGTTGTCTAGCTTTAAGGGTCATGGTGGTGTTTTTAATTGTACGCTATCTTTTGTATTCTAATTTCTGAATTCCCTTGTCGCAGTCTAAAACAAAATGTCGCCGAAGTGCCTTTTTCCGCCATTTTGGGGAGCCATCACAAGATTGCAACGGTATTCTTGTTTACAACTGTCCAATGATACTGTTTGTACTATGTCCATTGATTCTTGTGTGCTGATGGGTTATTCTGCATTTTGTTAGGAATGTGCGACAATTGTTCCTTGTCAAGTGAAGTCAAGGAAGTCGATGTATCGGGTATACCTTACTTACACTCGCATGTCGTTTCTCTGAATATCATTCTTGCACTTCTTGTTAGGAATCAGCTAGAAACGTTCATGTTTTTGTTTTGTTAAAAGAAACGTTTCTTTTCTCTGCCAAAAAGTGTTTTCAGCTTATTTTGTTTCAAGGATTTGTATTGCAATTTCTCAACAATTATCAGCCATATGTTCTTAATATCATATTCATAATGATTTCTCGGGGTCCTGAATTTTTGTGCAGACGTGGCTAAGCTCGTGGTTTCTATGGTGCAAGAAATGCAAGCCAAGGATCAAAGAGTGACAATGTTACAGCTGGGTGACAAACTCAGAATTAAGCACAAGGATCTAAGTTAGACACATTTTTTTCATTTTCATTAGTACGAACTGCTGAAAATCTACAATCCCTTAATCTCTTGTGCTACGATTTTTTTTTACCTCTGTGGTGAACTTCTAGGTGCTGAGCTAAAGAGAGAAGAGATAGAATATCTCGTGATAAAACTGATTGTTGACTCGGTATTGGTAAGATCACTGTCCATGTTTGATAGTGCCTTAAAATCTCTGTATGATTGTGCCGTTAGATTCTCGAGGAGGCTGTATATGAGTTTTGTTTTTCTTTGTGTAGAAAGAAGAATTCCAGCACACACCATACTCCACAAACGCTTATGTAACAATGGGACCATTGGCCAATCAGTTGCTGCAAGGTAAGGAGTAATGAAATTGCCTTTTCTCACGCTCATATGAGCACTAATCTTGTTTCTTTTACGTGTCGTTGTTTTGGACATTGAATTAAAAACCTGTCCTTGAGATCTGGAACAGGAAGAAAGACGATCAAAACTGAAACTTCAAGCAGACAAATCAACAAGAAGTCAAAGACAAGTATTTCATTTTCCGGTTTAGAACAGAAGCTTGATGAGCTACGTAAAGAGATATCACTAGCTCATGGAAGCTTACTCCCTCACACAGTCCTATCGACCCAACAGATTGGCGCAATAAATTCCCAAAAACCAGATTCATTACAAAAGGCGAGTTTGCACTAATAAAAGTCTTTGTTTCATATCTCTTTTTTTCTGATGTCTTCCCTTTAAAGCTTTATTTGGTTGGATTTTGCAGTTGGAGAGTATCATAGGAAGGTTTAAAACAGAAAAGTATGGAGATATGATTCTTGGAGAAGTAATGAGACACAGCACAGTCTCTGACACAACAAAGGAAGAGGAGACATGTAAAAGCAGAGCAAGTAAGAGAGCTAAGACACAGAAGAACGTTGTTTTGGTAGAGAGCAGCGACGAAGAAGAAGAAGAAGAAGAAGCTTGATGTATCAAATATCTTCTAATCCAATCAACATTAGCTATATGGAGAATGATCGTTAGTGCTTTTATTGAACCTTCTAAATTAGTTGCACTTCCTTTATGTCAGAAAATTAACTCTATTGAAGGCAGTTAAATCTAATCATTTGGTCATATTTGGTAAAAAAATTCATGAAGTTTTATGGATTTATGATTATATGCAACCATATGTTTAAGATTTGTATATAAATTAACATTTGGGATGCTTAATCAATATAAACTTACACATCATACAAATTATTTTGTTTCCACTTTATGTCAAGTCTCTCAAGTGGTTTTCTTCATTTGGGAGTGAAGCCTTGTCCTAAAATCTCTAACCCAAATCAAAACAATGTCCTGTAGTTTCTCCACAAGACCATGCCCTTGGCTTTGTTTCCTTACATTATCTATTAGAAGCCGGTAATCCAATAGCGTTGCCTCTGGTAAAGGTTCCAAGAACTCGCACTTAGACAAGATCTCTGGAAGTGGAACACCAGAGACTAGGTTTGTGTCTAGCTTTGCTCTGCTTTTCTTTGTTTCTTCGGGTTCTCTTACCATAAGACTCTCGAGAGCTGAAGGAGATGCACCGGGAATCACTTCCCGCGTGAAGGGTAACGATCTTGCTGGTTGCAAGCAGAATTCAATCCACTGGTGGATTAACGGTGATGGGCCACGGACGCGTCCTCCTATCTTTTCTGCTTGTTTACCAGAGCCAGAGATAGCCGGGACCGCCTTTTAAATAAATAATTCATGGGTTAGTGTCATAGGAGAAGAAGGGATTAGAATATCAGAGGAAAGGTTAGGAAACTTTAAGACGGTTGCTTACCCATAGATCAGCCCATAAGGTGGCACCGGACTTTGGAACAATCACTGTAACATTAGACATACGTTTAGCGATGGGGATAACATCGCTGCTCCACCCAACAGTGACCCAGACATCACCGACATTGAAAGCTTTTAAATAGTTGGTACTATCGAACAATCTAATCTGCGAGGAAAAGAAGAAACAAAAATGAGCAGACATTGTTTCTGCAAGAACATGTACAACTATAATCTACTGTTCGGTTTCCAATATTGAGAGAGAAAGTAAACAACAGCAAAAACCTGTTTCATAAGCGATGCTAGATTTCTCTCCACGGCGATTCTTCCCCCAAGAACTTGTGAATCCAGATCTGTCGTGTTGTATGATGCTCCCATATACTTGAGAACAACGCCAACAACCTCTCTAGGAGAATTCACCATTGAGATCTTTCCTGCAAGCTCGGGCCGCCACAGATCGTTCCAGTCCTATAAAATATTCAGTGACATTCACTTGTTTAAATTAGGCATTCAGCTACAAACATTAGCACCACATTTCAACTTAGACGATGAGAAAAAAGTAGTACCAATAAAGTAAAACCAGACCTCTATGGGAGCCAATTTATACTGTTGAAATTTGCTCTTCTTGTATGCTATTACCATACTACCCCATCGGTATGGCACAGCCCATGTTTCACCATCATGAGCTTTTTCTCCCGCATAGTTCCTGCGGAGATAAATCTGAGACTTCCTAAGTCACGAAATGAACCCTACGAGCATTCCCAAATTTACAAAGTACGAAAAAACGAAACACACGCAAGACTATGAATCACCAAACGAAACACACGCAAGACTATGAAACACAACTCAATCTATTTGATCAATAGATACCACACAGCTCCACATTGTTAATTCCACTGATATTAGATTCTCACCTTCCACTTATCACTCAAGCCTTTATACCAATCTTGATCTTCTACACCTTTCATCGGTTCGATAAGCTTCTCTTTAATCGCGAAACTAAGCCAAGAATCACCAATGCTGATCATATCAGCTTCTGCAGTTGAATTAGACCCTTTCTTTCCTTTTCTAGTATCCGTCTTCGATAAATCGAAGAAAATATCTTCAAGATTTGCTCTGAATCTCGTTTTTAACCTCACTCTCTTCCCTTGCGAGCTTATAAACTCCTAAAAAATCCATAGTTTAGAGATTACACACAACAAACAATTCCAACTATACATTAAGATCCAATATCATCTTCATGAAACAGAGAGAGAGAGAGCTAAAACTAAACCTTGATCCATGAAGGTGGCACTGAACCTTGCAGGGCAACGAGTTTTAACGGCACGGTAAGAGAATACACTTTAGCCTTGTAAGCTTCGAAATCAGCTTCTGATCTTCTCTCTTCTTCTTCTTCTTCTTCTTCTTCTTCTTTACCTGCAAAATCATACATAAGGAAAGCTTCAAGTGTCTATGGTTTAATCGAATTTCTAAAGAGTAAACGAATCTGTTGATTTGACAGGACCAGATACAGTTTCGGAGTCGATTTCGTTCTCCGTGACGGAATGTGGAGTGATTAGCGGCGGAGGTAATCTAGCGGAGGCCGGAGAGCAGACGCGGAGGCTTAAACCGATGATGAGCACTGTCGTTGCGGAGAGACGGATAATACTATCGCGGAACCGTTCTCTATGAGAGGTTTTTGAAACTGGAAGTGTAGCGGTGGTTCTCTTTCCTCCGTCGCGTCGTACTCCGCTGTGGAAGAAAATCGACGGCGGTTTCTGGGAAAGAGACGCCGCCGTAGCCATTCGTCTCTCTTTTTTGATAAAAAAAAAACAAACAAAGGAAAAAAATTGAAATGTCGGGTTCGTATTAATAATTAAAACCGGTTTAATCCCGGTTTAGATCAAATTGGATGGTATGTATCAATTGGCACTTTTATATTTAAAATAATGGGCCCTTTAAATGGGCTTTTACTCACAGAGAAGATAGAACCCTCTCATTTCCTCTTGAATATTTTTGAAAAATCATTTTAAATTAAATAATATTTTAAAATTTTAGTTCACTCAAATATAGGTTTGAAAACAGAACAAAATATATAAGAACCAGTGATATTTTTTATTTATACTGAATATTCTTTTAAATTACGATATTATCAGATAATCATAAACTATCAGATATATAATTACAAACTCCCAGAGCAATCCATGCGCTGAAACGACACCGTTCGCTTCTCCAAGTCATATCCGACAAGAAAATCCATCTGAGCCATGTTACCATAAATAGCAACTTCTGTTGTCGGAATCATACTCAAACACACCATTTCTTCACTTACCTTCACAAACGCGTTTATCGGACTCAGCTTCACGTCTGCCTCCGCGAAATGCATCGTTATCGCCGGCAAACCAATCTCTTTGCCTCCTGCTTTGAAACAGTGTGTTAATATCCCTTCTGGATCACTCACACGCTTAGCTCCTGTCACCGATTTCTCCACCGCCTCGCCAAAACCGTCGTAAAATCCAGATTCAAGAAGCGTTAGCGTCGTCCCCGAATCGATTATGATGTTTCCCGTGGTCACTTTCGACTTCTTTACATCGTTTGAACGGTAACTTGCGGTGTAAGGAAGCTTTGTTTTGCCTACGGTGATTGCTTCTAGGGTTAAGTAATAGTAAGTATTCGGGGTTTTCTCGACTAACGGAGTAGCGACCATGGTGGAGTCTTTGCTTCGGCTTGAAGGTATTGAGTTGGTTCCTAGGTTAATAACGCTTGTGCCGTTTGTTGTAGATGACTTGTGTGACAAGCAATAAGAGAATCTCTTCCCTATAGAAGAACCAAGCTGAGAAACCAAAGACAACGGACCGCCTCCTAGTCCAATGATGCCTGAACCGGTTTCTTCGAACGTGCCGCCGTTATTGTAGCCGCAACCGAAGATTGTACCAGGGAAAGAAACAGAGGAGCCAGAGGAAGAATCTACAGAGACCGTTTCCGTCGCGACGTCTCCTCTAGAGTAGGATTCGTCTCCGTAAGAGTAACGGTATTTGCACACGTCTAGCGACTCGTCGCAGCCTTGTTCGTGTTCGGACAGCTCGTTGCAAGCTTTTGAACCGCAAGATTCGGTTTTGTAAGTGGAAGAGTGTTTCTTGTCGAAGATGGGACTGTTTTGTTTGTAACATTGTTGGCATGGTTTGCATTGGACCCAAGTTAGGTCGCTTCCCGTGTCGGCTATGGCTAGGATTTTCGACGGTGGTGTACCTATTGATATCGTCATGAAGTATTCGCCGCCGTTTGAGACTAAACCGGATTGGAGATCGGTTTGTTTGGTTGAGAAACGGCGGGAACGTGAGATTGAGCGGTTGAAAGCGGCGTTGAGACGGTCGGAGACGGTGAGGAGAGGGTTGTAGAGTGGTGAGTGTGGTGAGTCACGGTGGATTAGCTCGAGGGTTAGGTTTGGTTTGTGAGCTAAAGAGGAGGAAGAGAAGATTGTGAAGATGGTTAAGAGTAAGAGAGAACATAAGAGGAGAGTTTGTGTTGCCATGTTTTAGGTTTTGTTTTGAAATGTTTTTGTTGTGGAGAAAGTGAAAGTTTGTGAGAGTTTATAAATGGTACGAAAGGGAATGTGAAAAGAGTGAAACGGTAAGTAGTTTAGTGACGTGGTAATTAAGAAGGTGATTGATATAATTAGCTTTTAATTATTATTTTAATTTAAGTTTTTGAGAGGTTTAGTGGAGGTATGTGATGATTAATTGCTAAGAAAATAAACAGATGACTTATGAGTTTCATCAAATTATTAATGTTTTTACGTGAGGTTTAATTGCTAATTTATGGTTTTAAATAACATATTTGGCGTTTTATATAGATTGATTACAATATTTATCTACTTTTTACTTTTATAAACCACTAGTAAGGAATCCGTCATACTCGCAGATTTTTTATATTACTATGTTTTGAACCGGCGCTACGGGCAGAGTATTTTTAATTAATATTTTTTATAATTAATAATATGATTAAAAAAGTTTTGAAAACTAAAAAAGAAAATAAATTGGTAGTTTCAACACATAAAATTAATCGAATAGAAAAAGAAATTATTAGTCGATTGTTGATAAAAACCACAAATAACCAAAAAATAGACATCGATAGTACCTTATTCATAGTTTGAAAACGTCAATAATAATCATCAAACGTTCACAATATAAACTCGACTCTTTACTAATTATTGATGGACCTGTTAATCATTAATACAAATTAATATCAAGATTAAATGATAACTTATACACTAAAAAATCAAACTAATTTTTTTTAATATTTTTAAAAGATTATTTATATAAAAATTAGAACACAAAAAATACTCATAGATTCATAAAGAAAAAAACGAAAAAATATTATACTTACAATATATATTAAGACATGTTGGTCAACTGAAACAATCCAAAATTTTAGATCGATTCACGTCTTTGTTTTCACAAATCCAACCTGCAATAAAACTAAACACCATTAATATTTCAATAAAACTTTCATGTCATAATTAAATATAATATCAAAACAAAAAAAATATAGGGTTAGTTATGATGTGAAAGTGAATATCAAACAATATACTATATAAAATTAATAGGCGGTGTAAAATTAGAGTTTCTTTTTGTTTGACGATATCTACTAAATAAAAAGGAAAAATTATATATTGTAATTATAAAATTTACATTTCTTTTATTTCCAAATTATTTCGTTCATTTAAAATCTATACTATATAAAACTAATATTTAAGACTAACTTTTCTTATTTGTGTACTACGTAATATTTTAGGAAGTTTCTATTTATCTTATTTCCATATTATTTTCTTCAACTAACTTTTTTAATTTGTCTACTAAGTAATATTTTAGAAAGCTTACATTTCTCTATTACAAAATTTCTTTGAAAATTTACATTTTTCTTAAGCTTACATTATACGTAATATTTTTGAAAATTACATTTCTCTTATTTTACATTTATCTACTACGTAATATTTTAAAAAATTTATATTTTTCTTAAGCTTACAATATAAGTAATATTTTTGAAAATTACATTTATCTTATTTTACATTTCTCTACTATGTAATATTTTAGAAAATTTAAATTTCTTCTATTTCCAAATTATTTTCTTCATTTAAAATATTAATTAGTGAAGTGGCTAATCGTGATTGGTCGTCTAAAATCCTATGTGGAAGACCTTAGAAGCACGTAATATTTTAGGAAGTACGTAATATTTTAAAAAGCTTACATTTCTCTAATACATACTAATATTTTAGAAAATTTATATTTTTCTTAAGCTTATATTATACGTAATATTTTTGAAAATTATATTTCTCTTATTTTACATTTATTTAGTACGTAATATTTTAGAAAATTTATATTTTTCTTAAGCTTACATTATACGTAATATTTTTGGAAATTACATTTCTCTTATTTTACATTTCTCTAGTACGTAATATTTTAGAAAATTTACATATTTTTTATTTCCAAATTATTTTATTTATTTAAAATGTTAAATATTGAGGTGGCTAATCGTGATTGATTGTTTAAAATCCTAGGTGGACACCCTTAGCATCAAATAACTTTAACTTTTATTTGTAGTAGATTTTCTTTTGTTTTTTTGATGATTCAAATAATTTTTATTTTCACAATTTATATTCTTAACAACCTATATAATGTTACATTAATTTTTATTATTTGAATTCTCTGTTTTTGGTATATTTTCACTAATCATAAATAGTTTGTATATTCTTCAGTTTCTATATTTTTTGTTAGTTTTTTATCACACGTTTTTTTTCTTGTGTATATATTAATGTATTTTTCATATATTTGTTTATCTAAATGAGTGTCATAATATATGTTTTATATTATTTGTTTATTTAGTGTCTTAAATTAGGTATTTTTTATTTGTTCTTTATTTTGATTTCATGTTTTCTAACTAATTTTATAAAGTTTGTATATTTTTATTTTATTTGTTACTTATGTGTTGTTGTATTAGATATAGGGGTTTAAAATAATTTTATTTATTCAAAGCCCTATAAATTTTTTAAAAATAGATATTTAAAATTTTTTATGTATTAATAACTTTTATGCCTTTTTATGCATTTGATATTGTAATATAATAATATTTTTAAATATTAAGTTGAAATTTAATATGTTTTATAAATTAGTGATTAAATTGTGACATAAATATTTTAAAATTAATGAATTTGATAAATAAATTAGTAATAAATTTAAAATGATGATGTGTCAATTATTGGAGAGTTCCCCTTATCTTTTATATATAGCTCCTCTTATCTTTTATATATAGGATTCTATAGATTATATAATTTAATAAAATATTCTTGTTAAAGCTTTTACTGTATTTAACATATAAAGTAGCAATTCATCATTGTTTAACCGAATTAACATTAATAGCTTTGGCCATTTTTGGCTTGTTCGTATTTTGATTAAGTAACGTAAATTAAAACTTTGTAAAGACTGACTTGATTTAGTTTCAGATGATGATATAATTAAATAGAATATGCTCTTTAAGAAATGCTTAACCACATTCCGTTAATTAGACTTGACAATTCAATCAAAGCTTTGGACATAAAGGCGAAAAGAACTTATAGTAGGGTTTTGGAGCAACAAATTAAATTTTATATTTATCTAAAGTTTTTTCTTCCTATAATTGTTTAATGGGACAATTAGAAAACTATACCATTTTAAAGTCAATTTTCAAAAATACATCTAAATATTCAAAATTAAATCCAAATATTCTCTATCCACACAATTATATCCCTTTAATATTATACCCTCAACACTAATTATGAAACATAAATAAAAAGATTTTAATTTTAATAAATTTTTTTAAGGATAAATCAACCATTTAAAATTTTGAAAGGGTGTAAATATGTAAAAATATTGAATAAGGTGTAGTTTTTTGTGAAATAAAAGTTGAAAGGGTGTAAGTATATAAAAATATTGAATAAGGTGTAGTTTTGTGAAATAAAGGTTGAAATGGTGTAGTTATGTGAATTTCTCTTGTTTAATTATGTGTAATATAGAAATTGACGATTGTAGAAAGTGTTTATAACATAATGAGATTGGATAAGAAATTATATTGGCAATAAAACTTAGACAGCATGTATGGACTTTGTTAGTAATGTGTATATTTTGGGTATTTTTGTTAACTATTTGTAACCTTTTTTTGATCAGTTTCGAACATAAATTTAAGAATATTAGTATTTTGTTTTAAATTCAACATGATCTGTATTATTGTTATATAAGTTGTCCAGACGACCAAAAATCTGTCGAAAATATAGTTGACATTATATAAATGTATGCAAGCAGTAATAATATATGCTACAAATAGTTATATAAATAAAAAAATAGTTATATAAATAAAAAAATAGTTAGTTGTCATAAAAAAAAAAAAAATTCACAAAAATACACCGTTTCTTCAATTCTTTTTTAAAACTTTACCTAATTTAATTTTTTTACATTAGTCTATATTATGCAGGTAACATCACCCCATAAGGGATCGATTTCCAGAACTACAACAATGTATGATTGACTAATGGATCGGTCATATATCTCCCAATATTAGACAAAAAAAAACTGCTACTATAATAGCGAATTTATGAACAAAATAGCCTGTTTTCATAAGATAAGTGCTATGTTTTTTTTTTGTCAAAGAGATAAGTGCTATATGTTAATAATAGTAATACATTTACAACAAACAACATAGGCTCCATAATTTAAATAAAAACAGTCTAAAAACAAAAGGAGAAGCTTCAGGTGGCACGCATCGAACATTAAGAGGAAAAGAAACACTCTCTATCAAGGAGAAGCATACGTCTCAAGAGGCACTTTACTTAGACACCATAACCTACTGCTTCTACTTGGTGTTGTATTCACCGAACTCGCCTTACCATCCGGAAACAGAAACTCTAAACCAGCCTCTGCCCCGTCATCGGCTCTGTTCATATCATCCGTGAGGGAATGTCTTACACGTGACGAAAGCAAAGGCCTCTCGGGTGTTCTAATGAAGCAACTAGGTGTCGCGGGAGAGTTCGGGTTGCTTAATGAATCTTCTTTCAAGATTTCACCTGTTCTTGAAAGAATACGAAACGCTAAATTCGCGAGTGTCCGTGAATACGCCTCAAGAACCGCGTGACCAATGTCCTAATAAAACATAGAACAAGAATGAATAAATATTTTTTATACTATCGAAAAATGTGGTTAAGTTCTGTTTATGTGATATTTACCTTGCCGTATTGTATCTTTGTGGCATCAAGAAACGATTGCGGGAGATTAGTGTATTTCGATTTAATGTGGTTTCTAAGCGCTTCTGCTCGGTTTAATAGCGACTCGTTGCGACCGGTTTCAGATGATGGATCTTTAGTAGGGAACGGCCACGACGCACGTATAGGAGATTTACCGTTGTTGTTGGATTCTTCTGTAATCCTTTTCTTTTCTCTCCACGCGAAGATAGCAGATTCTAACCGGTTAACCGTGTCAAGAGCCGCGTGTTCTGTCCTAACCTTGAGAGATGTAAAGATTTCATCTACTGTTGAAGATTCCGCGGCTAACAACTTGTAAAGTTCATCGCCGAGGCTGTTCTTGCCAGACTACAACACAAGATTTTAGAGAATAGTTTTTATTATTTGAGATTTTCGCTACTTTTGATTATGAGATGTAAAGGCAGGAAGAGATTACTTTGGGTATAGCTTCTTTGATAACGGTAGGGACCGGCATTTCGAAGAGGATGTTTTCGTTTATGGATTTTGCAGCTTTGAAGACTTGATATACGACTTTGCCTTTGTCTAAAAGTTTCTTCCTTCCCGTGTTAGAGAGTCCCGGTTTGGGCACTTGTGGCGACGGAAGCCACCACCGTTTGCTCTCGTTTGTGCTCTTATTAGTACCTTCGGCTCTACTACCAGTTTCCGAATACCAAAACTCCGTGTTCACCATTGAGTCCAACGTCTCCTGCAAGTTTTCGCAACGAAACCTTTAAAACCATAACCAAAAAAAACGAAGAAGAGTGGATCGAAGAATAGTAAGATAAAGGCTTACAATAAGCATGGAGTCTAGCTTTTGAAGAGCTGGTAGATTCATGTGAATGTCGGCACGGGCTTTCGGTGTCATTACCTGTTTACAAAACAAAGGACTCATTTTCAAGTTTCTAACTATGGATTGTATTTGTATCTATTTTCTTTCTAAACAACTTAGCTACATACTTCGACGGATCTTCCATTGGCGTCATTATGCGTGGACGGGACTAACTCGATCATGTAGTTAGTTGGAGAAAGTAGCCAATCCATTTCTCTTTGCCATTTTTGTTTCTTCTCCTCGCATAAAGGTTCCAACTTCCATAGCTCGCCAAATATCGAATCTGAAAAATTCAAGAAAACTTAGTACACGTCACAAGGGCATATCTTAAAATGAACGTAAGTGGTAAGGGAATATTTTAAGACATACTAGCAAGATGTGTTACGGCGTTGGACAAAGCAAGAGCTACTTGAACACCTTTGCATCCACCAGTGACATCTTCGCCGAGCAATAGCTTCGAAAACTTCTCCTTCATGGCTTCAACATCTAAATTGCAGTAGACATACCCTTGTGGTTTCTTCTTAGCGTTGTCGAAATGTTTGGACCTTCCGGATAAGCTGGAACCGTCGTCGCAGCTTTGTTCATCTTTCTTCATCGGTAAATATTTCGAAGAAAATGAGCTAGAGGCTTCTTTGCTCGACGAACAGCTTGAGAATGCATCATCATCTAATGAATCTGTTAGGAAACCATCTCCTCCGCTTTCTTCTTCTTCGTAAGATTGATTGTTGATTACACAAGTCTCCAAGCCGTCGAATGTGATCATTTCTGAAACAAACAAAATATGATAAATGTAAAAACCTTTATAACATATTATTGATTTAGCATGCAATGTAGTATGCATATTGAATCCAGAAGAGTTTTTGTTTATAAGGTCACAAGATTATCTTAAGTTACTAAATTACACAAACATAATAGCCACTCAATGTAAGAAAGTTCAAAAAAAAGGAAGTGAGTTTTACCTTTACTATGGACTGAATAGAAATATACCTAAAGATCAATGTATCATCAAGAGACCATTCAAATTATGACTATAAATAAAACCCCACCTTCACAACTACTTCTTGTCTCACTCATATAACATTGTTTATACAGACTTAGAGTTCTAAAAAGAAAAACAAATGATAAACAAAGGAACAAAAGTCATTGTGTTCCACAAGTCTTTAATAGCTAAAGTCAAGATTTTTGTTAACCCAAGACTATACTAACACACACATTTAAAAAAAAAACAAATGAATTAAGTGTATACCCATGTGCTGAAAATTCCAAAATGGACCCACACACAAAGACTTTTCATCACTTGTGACGACTACTAACAAAAAATTCAAATGTTCAAAGGAATAATGATACCATTTTTAATCATATCTAACATTGATATAAGAAAGTGACAAATGAAAAAAAACAAAATTAAAGAAGTTGTTTATGAATCCACATTTTACTACTATATCAGTAAAAACAAGAAAAAATTAGGAAATCGCGTACATTTTTTTACCTTAATTTGCAATAAGGTGATTTGTGTTTCAAAATTGGTAATTAAGTGATTTTCCTTCCTTCTATTTTTTTATGACTGATATACCCCTCCGTGCATTCACACATGTTCATGAATGTTCACAAGTTTTTTGTTTCAGATTTTTTCATGAATTATTTAATCAAACTATGAATGTTCACATGTCATCATGAATATTCACACATGTTCATGAATATTCACACAATGTCACGATTATTTTAGAAAAAAGAACATGAATGTTGATACGAATACATGAATGTTCACGCATATACATGAATGTTCACACGATCTGACAAGAAAGTTCAGGGTTATTTTTGACTTTACAACATAAAAAATCACCTAAATGCAAATACAAAAAAATCAACCTATTGACAAATTAAGAAGTAAAAAGTACTAGTTTACTAAATAACTCTAAAAACAATACTAATGTATAGTCTTAATGACCATGTGAAACCAATTAAACTCCCTACTCTTTTGCAGTTTCTTAATAAATATATATAATTAATGTTTTTAAAAAACAAACCCCACATCCAAGTAAACAGGGTTTGGTCTAAAAATAAAACACATTGCTCTCAGAATCAAAATTGAATGTAGCCATTGATTTCTTGTGGAAAGCTACATACTTCACGCCCCTATTTATTACAATGAGTAAACTCTGGTTGGTATATGTCTTTAAAAGTGTATGTTTTTGGTCCCATACCCAAAAAGATAAACCAAGTCACTACACAAATAGAGATTAGAGTCTAAAAGTATCATATTTTGTGTAACTAGTAAGTATCATTAGTGAGATAATGAAAATGAAAGATTGTGTGTACTTACTATCTTGTTCGTCGAAATCGATGCTAATCTCCCTTTCCTTGCTGCAACAAGCTAATCTTCTTCTCATTAGCATCATCTTCTCTTCTTTAATCTTTTGAATAATCTTTATAAGCCAAGCTTCTTCTTGTGTCTTGATCAGGTGATAATAAATATAACCAAACTATCAGGTCCCTGCATAAATATGCATTAAAGATTTTAATTTACATTTAAGAAGAATAATGAATATTACTAATTAAGGAAATGAAAATTTAACAGCAAAACATAATGGTTAAGAGAAGTATTATCATTTAATTGGTAAGAGGAACTAAACTACTAACCACTCATTAGACACAAAGGGACAAGAAGTAGGAATTTTATCATTTTACAATAAAAGATTTGACAAAAGAAATGGAGTTTTTATTGTTTTTTTTATTTACATTAATTGAATTTAAACTAATTGTATACAAATCTGATTTAAATATAATTTAGTTAGTAAAAGTCATTTAAGAAGAGGATTAAAAAGGAGTAATGATGTAAACCTTTTTACTTAAAACTTAAAAGATAAAAAAGAGGTGCTTTCATATACTTAAAAAAGGAAACATCTGAAATTAATTTCTAAAAAATTATCAACACTATTCCCATAAAAACCAATAATTACATTAAATAAAATGCTTAAAATCAAAATAATAATATGGAGCCAAATAATCAGATCAAACAAAGCATGAGGAACAACACTACATTACAAAAGTATAATGCTTAACTTAATTGATGAGATCAAGACAAGAAATTTTTAAAACACAAGAGATTAGTTAAATATAAAACATAGATTTAGACGATAAATATAAAACAGAACAAACCTCGATTTCTGAAGCGAGATCCAAGTTAGTAAAGAAAGAAAATCTACAGAAGAAGACGAAAGTAAACAAAGGGAAGAATCTGAGCTTCAGAAGAAACCATAATGCGTCCGTACAGGTTTTATTACAGAGATAAAAGAGTAAACATTGTAATATAATAATAAATGAGATAAATAAAATCAGAAGAGGAAGAAGAAGAAAGAGAGTAGGAGAGGAATGGGGTTTATGCGTTTGCGTCAGAGAGAGAAGCTGATAGCATTTATTGTGGTCGAATAATTTTTTGTTGACAATTTGTTTTTTTTTTTTGACGTCTGTTGAATCCACTAAATAAAACCGGTTTAATTACAAACTAGATATATAGCACAAAAATGCCTTATCAGAAGAATAAACCAAGAAAGCTCAAATTATTAAACCTAAAAGAGGCAATGCACCAGAATTTAAAAAGACAAAAGTGCACCAAAATTAAGGTGAAAGAAGCTAGCTTCACTTCTCAAATAACAGTCTACCACCTTGGATATCCAACGAACATAAGATTGAGACAAATTCAACTGGATTACGCTTTTGGCAATGAGAGAAGCGACTCTGTTTCCACTTGGGGAAACTCCCGCATTTCCAACTTCGAAAACTATTTAAAGCTAGTCTTAATCCATTTGTGAAGTACCGAAGGATGGCCAAGCTTTTCGTCCGTTTAAAGCCTCTACTAAGTTCCTCCCTTCCAACTCAAAGATAACACAATCAAACCTATGGCTTCGCATGCTTTCTATTGCCCATAAGGTTCCTTTGTAATGAGCTTCCTCCAGGAAAGGATCTCCGAAAAGATCTTCAGAGTGAAGTTTGGTAATACCTCTTGAATCTCTTACCACCCAAGCTCCCGAACTTTCTTTTCCTTACTCCAAGACATTCCAATATTACACTTAATCCATGGATCCGGCGGTAAACTCCATTTCTTTACCACCTTAGTCAAGACCGAGGCTACTGGGTTGGTTTTCTGAGCCTCAAACCATAGAATAGCTTCAGCCTTAATCTTTTTTGAGATTTCAAGATTATCAAACCTTTTCCCTTCAAAGATAAAACTGTTTCTGTTCTTCCATAAGAACCAAATCACCCACGGCCAGATCCTCTTTATGTCCTTGGAGTACTCTTGCCTTTTATCTATAGTCAACAAATAGTAGAAATTGACATAAACTGATGTGAGGTGGAAACCTTGACCTGACATAGGAGGGAATGAGAGAGCCCGGACTTGTCGTGCTAATGGACAAGTGAAAAGAACATGGTTGATAGATTCTCCATCGGAACCACATGCACGACATCTTTGATCAACCTTCATTCCTCTTGAAGCAATTAAATCGGCCACGTAAATAGCTTGACTTAAGGCTCTCCATAAGAAAGATTTGATTTTCGGAGATGTCTTTACCTTCCAAACCATTGTTTTCAAGTCTAATAGGGATGGTCTAACTGTGGCTTCTTCAATAAGTCGCTTTTTATTTACACGACAAGCAAACCAATACCCGACTTCACCGTGTAGTCTCCACTTCTATTATGTTGCCAAACCCAGAAATCATCCATCTCTACTACCGGATTGTCCTTAGTGATTAGCCTAATGTCTTCGGGATAAAAGTTCTCTTCAAGCTTATCTATGTCCCAAGATCTAGCCCGATAATCAATGAGATCACTAACCATTAAGTTGAGATCAATCAGAGGATGCATCATCAAAGGAGGTCTTCTTCTTACTTGGTCGAAGATCCAAGTGTCAACCCAAACACTAGTAGAGAGACCATTACCAATCATCTTTTTTAGGCCTTGTATTAGTAAATCTCTCCCATGCAACATACTTCTCCAGGCCAAAGGAAGGTCTATAACCCATCTCTGCTTTCAAAAATTCTGTTTGCTCAAAATATCTGCTCTTTAACAATTTGGCACACAAGCTATTAGGCTCTTGGAGCACTCTCCACGCTTGTTTAGCAAGAAGTGCTTGGTTAAAGCATTCCAAGTCTCTAAAGCCCATGCCTCCCTGCTCCTTGGAGAGACACAGCTTGTCCCAAGCTATCCAATGGGTTTTTCTTTTTCCTTCAACAGCATTCCACCAGAAACTTGACATAGCTGAAGTAAGTTTCTTACACGTAGCTTTAGGTAACCTGAAGCAGCTCATTACATAGATTGGCATTGCCATAGCTACAGCTTTTAGCATCACCTCCTTTCCACCATGGGATAAGGTTCTTGCAAACCAGCCAGATAGTCTTTTACCCATTTTTTCACCTATGTATGCAAGCAGTTCAGCTTTTGATTTGCTAAAACACTCAGGAATGCCTAGGTAGGTACCTGCTCCTCCTTCATTAAGGATACCTGTAATTTCCTTCACTTGTGCACATACATATTCATCCACTCTTGCTCCAAAGGTTATGGATGACTTGTTAAGATTAATAACTTGCCCTGTAGCTTCACCATAGAGGGATAAGATACCTTGGAGAGCTCTAGCTTGTTGAGCAGAAGCCTTGCACATGAATAAACTGTCGTCAGCAAACAACAGATGGTGAATGGATGGCCCTGTCTCTCCAAAACTAATCCCTTCAATCACTCCTTCCTCTTCAGCTTTGTTCAGGAGATGAGTCAAGCCTTCCGTGCACAAAACAAACAAGAAGGGAGAGATTGGATCACCTTGGCGTAAACCTCTTTCAGGCTTGATCATTCCATAAGGAATATCATTAATCAGAACTGAGAAGGAGACAGAGGTCACGCAAAACATGATCCAATCCACCCATTTACTATGAAAACCCAGAGCTGTTAGGAGAGCACGTAGATAGCTCCACTCCACTCTGTCAAAAGCTTTAGACATGTCTGATTTTATAGCCATGAATTCTGAACTTACTCTTTCATGAGTTCTCAAACCGTGAACCACTTCATGAGCTATTAAAATGTTATCTGAAATCAGTCTCTCCGCAACAAATGCTGATTGAGTTGGAGAAACAATCAGCGGGAGAAGAGGTTTCAGTCTGCCGGATAAGATCTTGGACACTATCTTGTAAAGGACAGAGCATAGACTTATAGGCCTTAGATCAGACATTAAAATTGGGTCAATAGTTTTTGGAATCAGGCAGAGATGAGTGAAGTTCCACTCCTTTGGAAACACTCCTGTAGCAAAGAATCTTTTGACCTCTGTTGTGACTTGGTCACCAATGATTTCCCAATATTTTTGAAAGAAACAACCTGTCATACCATCAGGACCTGGAGCTGCAGACGGTCTGATTGAGAAGACTACTTCTCTAACTTCATCGGCAGTTACTTCCTTTAGCAGTTCTAGATTCATGGCTTCATTGACTCTAGGTTCAAAGTTTTGAAACAAATCTTGAAACCTCCCATTATCAGAGGCAGTAAACAGAAGTTTAAAGTACTTGGATGCTACTTCCCCTTTGGTCACTTCACTTCTCTGAATGACACCATTTTCATCCATCAACTTCTCAATTCTTTTCTTGCTTCTACAACCTTTGACTGAAGCATGAAAGAATTTGGTATTCAAATCCCCTTCATTTAACCAATTCTCTCTACTTTTCTGTTTCCAGAAGTCCTCTTCTTCTTTTTGAGCTTTGATTAGGTCTTTCTTCAAAGGTAGGGTCACGGAGAGGTTTGGAAAGGAAGAAGATTCCTCTTCTTCAAGAGCACTTTCTATTTGAAAGATCTTGTCAGCTGAGTTCACTTGATTGCGAAGTTTCCATTTACTCAAAGCTTTCCTACACCTTCTTAATCTATCAGAGGTAGAGTTGAAAATCTCTGAACACGGCAATCTCCAAGCTTTTTCAATGACCTCTTTAACTAATGGCTTATCCACTAGTCTCTTATCAAACCTGAAGCTGCCCTTAAATGCCTTGTTATTTGCATCCAACCTAACTATAATAGGTCTATGATCTGATCCTCTTTTTTCCAAGAAAGTTTGGTTTGATCTTGGGAAACTTTTCCTCCAGCTTTTGTTCCCAAAACATCTGTCTAACTTACTTTGAATCCAGAGATCCCCTCTTTTGCCTCCCCAAGTGAAAAACTGTTTCCTATTGGACTCAAATCTTCCATTTCACAAGCTTTGAGCATGTCATTGAAATCCACAAAGAAATTGTCATTCTTGGTTGGTCCACCAATTTTTTCTCCATTGTGCATGATGGCATTGAAGTCACCCATCATACACCAGTCCTCTTTTCTATTAATCCCTATCCTTGTAATTCTTTCCCACACCACATGTCTGAATTTGAGATTAGGCTCTCCATAGACACATGACACAAAAAACTTATGATCCCCAAACACCACATGGAAGTCTATGAGGTTTTTGCTAATACAAAGAAACTCCACCTCCACACTAGTCTTCCAAAGTAAGGCCAATCCTCCACTCAGCCCATTAGGTTCCACCGTATACACTCTATCATAACCCAAATACTCTTGCAGATCAACTAACACATCTCTTTTGTTTTTAGTCTCCATCAAAAACAGAAGCTCAGGTGAATGTTTTTTACGCATCTCCTTGAGCCTTGGAATCACCAAGTCGTCGACACGGCCTAATCCTTGGCAATTCCAACTCACAAAGGCCATTAAACATTGGACGGTCCCTCGTTCGGGCCCGTCTCCTTGTGGTTGAATCTTGTAGTTTTTATTGGTTGATCTTCATCACTCCCTCTTTTCCTTTTGTACACTTCTGCTCCATCATTCTCCATTTGAAACTTTGAGTGATCTTCCTCTTGAATCAAGCCAGGTCCTAGTCTGAGTTGTCTCTTCTTCTTTTGAGGTCTTTTTCTTTGGCCTTTATTTCTTTTAACTCCGGAAGAACCAGCTTCATTGAAGCTATTTCTATTCACCGTAGAGTTAAAAAGAATCAAGGCATTTTCCTCAGAAGGGATATCATGATGTCTGCCCGGGGCAGCACCTAATTGCGGGAATGACCAGCTATTAGATCTTCCTGCACGGATAGCCGAAGAAAGTAGTTTTTGTCCATCACCTTCAATGCTCTTTAGACTCACCAAAGTTGATGTTTCCTGATAATCAAAAACTAGGCCTTTCTCTTTATTCACATCATAGGAAATGATAGGGGCTTGCTCTAGCCTTAGAATAGTCTTTTGAGTGATGGGATCTTTCTCCGCTTCTCTCGATTGTTTGTTTAACTCTTTCTTCTTTGCGATCTATCATCACCATTGTTAACCATCGGGTATCTTCTTAATTCAACCAGGACTTCTTCGGCTATGTTGGGCCTTCCATCGAGGATTAATCCCCACTTGGCTCTCAAAGGACCCCAAACAGAGGATCATCTTCTCTAATGATCAAGTCTTTCTTAGCTTTCTCTTCAACTCGCTTTTTTCCTTCTCTCCGTGACTTGATCTTGTCTAGATTTCACTAAAAAAGGACAAAGGTCCTTTTCATGGGTGAGTCTTTGACAATGAAAACATCTCTTTTGAACCTTCTCATATGTATACCATACTGATGTTTGTTCACCCGATGGAAGGTTAATCAACTTTGATCTTCTTAGGGGTTTGGAAACATCAAAGTTAATCTTGACCCTCACAAAATCCTTGCATCTCAGCTTAGTGGGATCAAAAATCACTTCGTCCACTCTTCCCACTACCACCAAGCGCCGTAATGGCGACCACCGTTTGATGGTTAATCGGGATGTTGCTAATCCTAACCCAAATGGGTACGAACTGCAGAAAATCCTTCGGTGGTTTCTTGACCCACCTTTCAACGGCTAAGGCCCATTCATTACTAGTGTTTAGACCTTTCTCCAGGACATCCAATAGGTCATGTTCAGTTTTAAAGATAAACTGAAACTTCTCTTTTGACAAGGCTATTCCACGAACCTTATCATACTTCTGCCATTTCCTCGGCATCTCTAGAATCAGCGAATCCATTTTCTGGCAGGCTGGATTTAGCATTCGACCTATGAGGCTTAACTCATTGGCTTCACTCGAACTATATTCAGGTAAGTCCGGCATATTGAACGGTATATCTTCTTCTTCCAGTGACATCGCTAACATCGCTTTGTCCATCTCTGATGACATCTTCTTTTATCTCTTCAATCTACTCTTCCTTAAAAACTTTGGCGGCTGGAAACTCAAGAACCCTAGATCTGGATGGAAACTTTTGTAATGACCTTCAAAAACCCTTATTTTAATTCTCTTATCCAATAGAAAACGTGTATTTCCAACCTTTGCTCTATTTTGCCTAAAGACCAAAGCCTCTAGTTGGAATAGAGAGTCCTAAGCCCATTTCTAGGGAAGCATTTTGACGATTTTTTGACAATTTGTTTTTATTTTTTGTTTTTTTCTGTAAAATTGTGTATGGAAATTAATAACAGCCGTAGGATCTCTAGGTATCTGTGAACGGTTGTGATTTAGTGTAAGTGTTGATTTGACGAAAGATGGAAAAAAAAAAAAAAAGAGTTTGCAAATATTTTTGAAACCTATATTGACCAGAGAGAGGGATTGAAATTCAACGGACATTACACTAGCGCCGCTTGTAATATAAATATTAAATAAATAAATAAAGTTTTGAATTTCGTGTAAATTAGGAATTAAATGTCGTCTAATCAACATCACGAGCTTTGTTTTCTTTTTAAGAAACTAAACAAGTCAAATTTAAAAAAACAACTTAAATTTCGAATAATGCACCTTTTATCTTGAAAAGATGAGCCATTTTACTGTAAAAAAAAAGAGCCATTTCAACAAATTTTCACCAACCGTCAAAACTAAAGAAGTATACACATAGACGACAAAGCTTTAGATTGTGAGTAAAAATCAAACCATGTTCAACGTTTCAAACAATCATATGTAACTAACGATTTAATACTTAAACAAGAAAAAAAAAAAATATGACAAAACTGTAAAACCAGAATCATAACAAGAGTCATCTCTCTGCAACCAAACACTAAGAAATAATCAATCTTCTTCCATTGGCACTTCAGGAATGTCAAATCTGTCTTCTTTAATCGGATTGTTGATTGTAGACACTGAAGAAGGTGATGCATCAAAAAAAAGTCAAGGAGACAACACATAACATAATATACCCTCTATATTGCATAATCATACTATCAAAAGTTATAAATTATAAGGAGAAAAAGGATATAATTAGTCAACATAGGATCATCTTCTTTCTCTCCACGGTTTCTGCTACCCTTTAGCTCTCTCTGTATCTCAGGAGTAACCTACATTTATATTCCAAAGCCAAAAATAAGCACTGATTTACAATACCAAATAAAGACTAGAAGAAGCCTTACAAGATGATGCTTTTGTCTATGTAGAAGAGTCTGAAAGTGCTCTTTGTCCTCTTTTAGTAGTTCATACTTGTACCTAAACATTGGCTTATACATCAACATACAATATAACTCTCTCATCTAGTTATGTTTTTGTCATAAAAGAGAATTTGTATAGCGAAAGTTACCGTTGCACGAATGCAAGAAGAGACTGGTGCCAAATCACAGGCATGACTCTTATTTCGTCCACAAATCTCATGAAATGAGCAACCAACGCGTCAAGCACTCTATAAGGCATACAATACTTCTTCTCCAACAGAACTTTGATGAAGTAACTGCACAATAATGTATTATCAGCACATTCTTATACAACCATCACACAATACCCGAAAAGGCATGATAATATATGATTCCATCCTAGTACAAGTTTACCTTGTTGTGCCACAATACTCCATCTCGGCAAGGTTTAGCAAAGCAACACTAGTTTCAAGTAACGAAATTAGTACAACGAAACAAATAATCTGAAAATATGTTCTGTTGGATGTGATCTTTGTATGCATACCATGAGTGAAGCATAGGGAAAGAACATTTTTCGAGAATGCTACCGATAATTACGGCTTCCCTAAGAGTGCATGTCCCGGACTGAAATTAACAAACAATCCAATGAATAAATACGAAAACACGCGAAATTTCGATGATAGTTAAAATTCGCGATAAGGACTATATACCTTGCAGAGAGGGAATAGTATCCCTTTATTGAAGGCGCTAGGCTTGTAGAGCGACTTTTTCAAAGCCTGGTATAAAGAAAAGTGAAGCCTCTTGTGCTTTCTAATATCCTCTCTCACACGGGGAAGCAGAACATAGTTGTAAAACCTTCGAATTTGAATGTCTTTCAAGTGGTGAGCAAAGATTCTTGTGGCTTGATACATGGCGTTAGGAGACCATTTCTCTGGTTCTGTCAAATACAGAACATCCTCCCAACGTTCCATTTTGGTAATAAGCACAAACGCTTTCGGCATTTTTCCGACAGTGTATTCACTCATAATCTTCGCAACACTGCCAAAAAGAATAATCAAAAAAGCATGAGAAACGCTTCACAAAGCAATGCAAAAGTAGTAGTAATAGAGAGAACAAAAGCATTACCCTTTGTATAATTTACTTATCCTAGGGTCTATTTCAGGATCAGGACGTTCTTCTGCAATAAAAAGAGAAGTATAATCAGTAAAGTTATACAAAAAGATACACAAATAAACAAAACCAATGTGGGTTTATTAGAAAACACAAATAAAGATATGTATCAACATACTACCTTCAGCTAATTTAGCGTCACTAGCTTTGATTTTCTTGATAATGATGTCGGCGAGAGTGCGTTGCGGAGGCGCATTCTTAGCAAAGAAAGACTCGAATAGCTTCTCATCATCCTCATTGATGTCTTCTTGCTATAACATTCATAACAACGAATATAAAACCATAAGCAAAAACGTGTAAACAAACTATGTGTACTTTAAAGCAAATTCTATCTAACTAAAATTCCCTTAAAATTCGTAAACATCAAAATATAGAACAAGAGAAATCTGTAGAGAATCGGTGCTTACTTGATAACTATCGACATCTTCGAAATTGCCATCGAAATTATCAATCTCTTCTTCCTCCTTCAATCTCTGCTCCTCTACGGCGGTGACGGCGGCGGCGGCGGAGAACGCGGCGCTGCTAGGGTTGTTCTCGAGGTTATCTTCATCGGCGACTTCCTTTTGCTGAGCAAGAGCTACTTTCATGATCTTAGAGGTAATCCCAGCTTCTATAAGCTGCATAAAAACACATAATACATAATCGAATTGTTATATACTAATGCTTTATAGCGATGAACAATGAGGAAAAATCCGTGAAAAAAAAGTTATGAGGTTTTTTACCTTCTCTTGCTTCTGATGAGATTTGGGAACTTTGGATCGTTTCCTGGAAGAAGCGACGGTGGTTGCGTCATCGGAGATGAAAGGCTGAGTGTTGATTATTCTATCACGCTTCTTCGCCATTGTTGTTGTTGTCGTCGAAGAAGAAGAAGAAGAAGAAGAATGAAACTGTACGGCGAGAAAACAAGTGTAGAAATTAAAGCCACACTCCCTCGCACATCATAAACCCTAATTAGTTGATACGATTTTGTTATCGAACCCATGCCATTATTAGGCCCAATAAAATATTAGCCAATTATTAGGCCCAATAAAATATTATTTTATTACGCTATTTATTTATTTTTTATCAAATATATTAGAGCAACCGTTATGAATAACACTAAATAAAGTTTTTTTAACACAATTATCACATATTTTGAAAGGTTTACAAATATCATTAAAATGTTTTTTTCTCATCTAACTCTTTAATTTTTAAAATAACACCAAAAACCTTCAAAAAACTATACCCTATCCTTCAAAATTATACCATAAACACTATATAACGAATCCAAATTAAAAAATTTAGGGAGAATCACAAAACTACACCATTTGAATTACATTTCACAAAACTACACCATTTCTAAAATACTTCACAAAACTACACCTAAACACTCAAAATTAAATCCAAATAAACTCTACCCAAACAATCATACCCCCTTAATACTATACCCTAAACACTAATTAGCGAACCCAAATGAAAAAAATTTAATTTTGGTAATTTTTTAAAGATTAAATCAAACTTTTAATATTTTGAAAGGGTGTAAATGTGTGAAAATATTAAATTAGGAGTAGTTTTGTGAAGAAGGGGTTGAAAGGGTGTAGATTTGTGAATTCCTCTAAAATTTAAGGGAGAATTACAAAACTACACCATTTGAATTACATTTCACAAAACTACACCATTTCAAAATAACTTCACAAAACTACACCTAAACACTAAAATTAAATCCAAATAAACCCTACCCACACAATCCTACCTCTTTAATATTATACTCTAAGCACTAATTAGCGAACTCAAATGAAAAGATTTTAATTTTGATAATTTTTTAAAGGGTAAATCAAGCTTTTAAAATTTTGAAATGATGTAAATATGTGAAAAAATTTAACTAGGTATAGTTTTGTAAAGGAAGAGAAGAAAGGGTGTAGTTTTGTGAATTCCTCAAAATTTAAAATCTAAAAGTGTTAAAACTCCTTTTTGTGTTTGTGATATTTTTGTAAACTACTACTTTTTGATGGTATTTTTGATATAATTTTTTTTTAATGGTACTTTTGTTATAATAAAAATTTTGTAATGGTATTTTCAAAACAAAAACTTATTTTGATGATATTCTAAAAAAATTTTCAATATTTTACTACGCTATCTATCTTGTCAAGTGCACTAGTCATATAAAAAACCTACAGTTGCCCAATCATGTTTTTACTTTAAAAAGTGACATCCAAATTTCTACAACCAAGATCCTACAGCAATAAAATTTAAAACTACAACAAAAAAACTACAACCAGATTTCTACAGCAAAAAATCAAAAGTTACAAGTACAACTACAACCAATCGGGCTCATAATCTTGTTTCCCTTTCACAAAAAAATATGGCATTTCCTCTCTGAAACCAATATCTGAATTTCGTTTTTAGATCAATACGATGTTAAAATGGTAATTGGTCAAGAAAATTATTCGAAAATTAATAAAAGAAGTATATCATTACAAATTTTTACCAATTATATTCTTAATCAATTAAGTTTCCAAAATTGAAAACAAACTTGTCACTAAGTTTTGCTAAACCCTAAACTTTTGCTACTAAATATCACACATATATATATATATATGATATTCTACCTACTCACAAATCACATAACAAACAAAAACTACAATCAGTCTATATGCTTTCAAGCATTACCATCAATATGGTAACTCACTTGTGGTTCTTTCATCTAAAATCATACAAATGCTCTACTATTTCTACCTCTTCTATAACTATCTGTAATAAACATAATTTTTAGGATCAACGTGTCTACATCACGGGTTTATATTTTCACAAATTTAATTAATCCTATTTTGTTTAAACAACGAAATAAAATAAAATTCAAAATTTATAAATTAAATATATAAAATCATATAGAAAACATTAATCGTGGTGAATCACGGGTTAATTTCTAGTTCTTATTATCACTAAGAGACTCTCACTAATATACTACCGTTTAGACCATTAATATAGGGGATTTTCACCCACCTCTTAGCTGTGGGATCCACAAATTTATCCAAAATGTGGCTATAGAAAATCCAATATAAGAGTCACTTCTTTGACTCTTCTTTGACTGTTCGCGGACCCCATTGCCACGCGGCGATCCGCGATTGGTCCATTTTTTAAAAAAAAAATTAAAATAAAATAAAAAAGAGGTTATTAAAACCTCTTATGGATAATCACCCTTTAAGAATGCTCTAAAATATGCAAACTAAGATAAGGTTCTATGGATTTTTACAACCACTCAGTCCACTTGTCATTCCGTTATTCATCAAATTTATTTAATTAATTAAATTAACTAATTTATATAAAAACAAAATATATTTATATTTATAAGAAATTCTCCAATGAAAGAGCCCAAAATCGCTTGACCCACAAAAGTCTCTTCTCTTGATCATCTTAAGATTCATCAAAAAATACACCAACTTTATTACACTAAAAGCCAAGCAAAGAACCCAACAACCCAACCATCACAACAAAGAACAAATCCACTCTTTCACAAAACACACACACATATATATATAAATATGTATGCCTTCGTAAATTATTACTTTTTTTTGTATCATATTTACCAATAGTTTAGACCTACCAAACTGTGGAGTAAGCATCAAGTAATCTCTTCTTCCCTCTTTGGGGGATTTAATTAAGAACAACATCAATGGAGGTTCAAGAACAAGATAGCAGAATCCGGAGACCCGAGTTCTCTCTAATTCTAGCATTCGTTTGTTTCTTTGGCCTCACCGCGTTTTTCCTCTGCCTCGCATCTGAGTTTCAAAAAGCCAAGGTAAATGTTTCTGCTTAGGTTACTTGTAGCTCAAGCTATTCGTTTTATGTTCTAAAACACACGAGAATCTTATTTAAATTTTGGATTTTTTTCCAGGGGAAGTACCTGAAATGGGATGGAGAATCGTGTTATTTACCCGGAAATCATGCTTTCGCGTTAGGTATCGCTGCTTTGGTCTGTGTTTCTGTTGCTCAAATCATTGGAAACGTTTTGATATGTAGAGGTTTCTTGAAAAAGGACAAAACGCAGACGACGACTGTTTGTGTGTTTCTTCTGTTGTTTTCTTGGTAAGAAATAAGACGTTTTGTCAAATTTAAATCAAATTAAAGAAATCAATTTATAAGTTATCTATGTGATTATACCTTAATCACAGGGTTAATTTTGCGATTGCGGTTACATTGATAAGTGTTGGTGCAAGCATGAGCAGAGAGCAGAGATATGGTGAAGGTTGGCTAAACCGTGAGTGTTACATTGTAAAAGACGGTGTGTTTGCAGTGTCTGGCGTTTTGTGCGTTACAACGGTCGCGGCGGTTATAGGAGCGTTTGCTTCCAATGTCAAACCATCATTACAGGTCGAGACACAAAATAAAATTAGTAGCTATAATGTGTAGTACTTTTCTTTTTGCTCATAAATTTGGAACTTAACTAAAATCGAACAAAATTCCTTCATATTCCGTATTAAATATTTACTGTTTGATGGAGATTGATCATTTAAACTCTAAAATTATCATAAAAAGTTGGCCAAATGTAAAACGACGTCACACCTTACTCTTCGTATCTAAAACGTGACCGTTTTAGCCAAGTGCCAACACTCAAAAACACAGCTTGGCTCTCACAATGCAATCATTTTGTTATGTCCATTTTTTGGTCAATATTACACAAACCGAAGAAAAAAAACAAATGACATGATGATTAAATGTGTTCACAAAAACAACATTCCTATCTTTCAGAAAGAATCCTTAATGAAACACAATCACAAAGGAGAAACTGATAATGCCTTCATTAACAAAACATGTGTTAGTTCAGAATATCTGAACACATTGTTACTCCATGAAACTCCTCAATGGATATCAAAAGAATATTAAACCTGTGCAAACTAAAAAACCGAATACTCGAGAGACTACTTATGGACACTGCCCTGTACAGAGAACAGAACTAAGAAGCAAAGAGAAATCGCAGAAGGCGACAAAAGAATTGATATTGTTTTGGTATTCATATATGTATATAGCTAGTAATATGATCACTCCATGTAGTGTATATCCGACGAAATAGAGTCACTTTGATCCTGATGCAGATGCTTCACCGGTAGTACTCTTATCATCATCCTGCATGAGAATCAAAAAACAATACATACCTCTAATTTGCTTAAGATCCTTATTAGTTTTATAGGTTTTGAGTTAATACCTTAGTAGTAGTGTCGGTGGCAGGTCTTGGTTTTGGTGGTGGCTTACGAAGCACCTTCAAGTTCTGTTTTACAAAGAAACCACCAATTTGGTTTAGTATAAACTGTGGATATTATGCACAATGACTTGGAACATCTAATCAGTGTTGTTAAATATACAAACCTTGACGTCTTTAAGGAAGAACTGGTAATACCCTTCGACACGATTGAAATCCTCAATTTGCTTCGTACGCGAGACTGTACCATCACAGATTCAAATCATGAATTCACATAAGGCCATGAACAAACACACGTGCACAATGCTTAAACCTAAACAACAAGAAGCTTGTGGTAGACAAAACAAACAAAGAATAACAATGACAATATCAGTACAATCTTCCAGTAAAACATGTTGAAATCAGTATATCTACGCGTAATCAATCAGATATATGGCGAGGAAACAATCGAAATCAGAAGGATTTTCGACACAGATCAGAGATTTGTCGAGAAAACGATTCAAATAAGCACGCTTATCAGAAAAAAACTAGTGTATCAGTACTGATCAACAACCATTGCAACAACAACATGAACAACAATACACCAATATCTTTGGCTCATACACAGAACACACAAATCCAGAAACAGAACAATCTCGAAAACGAATCGAATCAGAAGTAAAATCTGTCAAGAACACGATCGTATTCAGAAGTTCATGTAAACATCAAACACCAACGATTTCTTAAGAACATTACGCTAATCTCATAATCTCAGAATCGATTTCTCAAGAACATTACGTAAATCTCAGAATCGATTCCTCAAGAACATCAAGTAAAATCTCAGATTCTCTGTTTCGATTCCTAGAGAAATCTAACAACTAAACCGCGAAATCTGCCAAGTAATCAACATAATCACAATCTATCTCGTCTTGGATCGCATCTACAGAACCTAAATTCGCCGTAAGAGTTCACGCCAAATCGCACCACCACCACAAAACAGCGATTCGCGAATCGCGATTTCAACAGCAGCAATTCAATATCGAAATCAAAAGAAGCGAGGAAACAACTAACCGGCTTCGATACCGAAGCTAGCATCGTCTGGGTTGTAGAAGTAGACCGTTCCATGGAAAAACTCCGTGACTCTACCCGATGTGAAGCTCACGACGGATCCGACGAGCAAGTCTGGAGTGTTTGCGGAGGAGGAGGAGGATTTGCTCGCCATGGCTGCTTCGACGGTGGTGATTATCGATCTCGCGGTGGTTTTTTGATTTTTTTATCGGAGGATTCGCTCTGCAACTGCTCTCAGGGAAGGATTCTGTTAGATCTCAGAGAGTCTCAGAGACTGTGCCTTTATATAGGCCGTTGGAGGGAAAATGCGATTTAATTCTCGTTTCACGCACACGCGCTTCTTTATTTAACGTTCATATATTTGCATTTTTTTATCATGAGAAACATTTTATATATATTTATTTTGTATAATCCAATTTACAATAGCCATGTAACTGAGAAAAGTAAAGCAAATGTTTGTGTAGAAATACTGTCAATACATTTATCTTATCTATTAATTGGAAAGCATTATTGCAAAATGCCCTTCAAAAAAATTCTAATTACAATACAATGCCACTACATTTTTTTACTAACCTATGTTTACAATTTGGACTAATTTACAGAATTTACAAAACCCATACTTAGGTCCAAACTTAATAGCAAATACATATTTTTCATTTGAGGAATTCACAACACTACACCATTTCAACATTTCTTTCACAAAATTACACATAATTCAATATTTTTCTATAATTACACCCTTTTAAAAATTTAAAAAGTTGATTTTTTCTTTAAAAATTACAAAAATTAAAATATTTTCATTTGGGTTCCCTAATTAGTGTTTATAATATAGTATTAAAGGGGTATTATTTATATTTAATTTTGAGTGTTTAGGTATAGTTTTTCAAAATAACTTTAACATGGCGTAGTTTTGTAAAATGCAATTCAAATGGTGTAGTTTTGTGATTTCCCCTTTAATTTTTGTTACGGGTCGTTAAAGATCACAAAACAAATTTAAACGAATGATAATGGTTATGAGATTAGATCGAATTCAATTTATGCACAAATATTTATGTGTAATTTAGCAACGAGTCAAAAATAGCATAAATAATTCATAATATATTTATATTCCAAATATAAATTATACATAAATATAATTTTGAACTTTATATTAAATATAATTTAGTAAACAATTTTTAACTTTGTATCAAGACATCTTAGAAAGTATATCTCGGGGTAAAAAATTTAAATATTTCTAATACGCGGACGAATCCCGCGTTAAACCATACTTTATTTGTTACCCCGCACAATCCACATGTTTTATTCAATGTATTGTATGAAATAAGAGATTATATACATATAATCCAAGTCGATGAAAAAAAAATAATATATATTTTTTACTAAATAATTTAAAATATATAAATTTAAAAACATATTAAATTCCGCACGTACGTGCGGGTCCTCATCTAGTTTACCTTTAAAATAGGATTTCGGAAATGTGATAAACTTAATAGTCTTTTAAAAACTATACTAAAAATGAGTAGTCACTAATATTTATTTTTTATACATAAATTAGTGTATTGAAAATATGAAATAATATTTTTAACATACTGTTTTGACCTAAAAAACAAAAAAAAATCTTGACATACTGAATATTGATATAGATGAATTTGTTGCATGCATGTAAATTATAAATGTGTTTTTCATTTTTTTTAATAAGGTGATTTAGAGTATAATTATCGGTAAGGGCCAATAAAAAGCCTTTACCGATTTTTTTAAATATATATATATATTTTTTTAATTTTGAAAAAAAAAATTAAAAAAATAAAAATAAAAATCCACCATTCGTGGGCCGCCACGTGTCAGTGGGGCCCGCGAAAAATTGAAGAACCGATGCTTAGGGATGCATTTTTTGAAGCGCTACTTAACAAATATGTGGGCCCATAAAGTAAGGTCCCAGAGCATGATTATTGCACATGTCACAAAGCACAGGTTCTTAAAATCTTTTTAGTTTTTTTTATTTATTTTTTTCTGATTTAAAAAAAAAAAATCAAAAAAAAAAAAATTGCCAATCATGGGCCGCCACGTGTCAGCGGGGCCCATGAATAATGTAAGAGACGGTTCCGAAAGAAGAGCTGCAAGAGACTAGTTCTTGTGATTTTAGTGGGTTCAATCAATTAAGAGACCATTTAAAGCCTCCAATGATGATGGTCTTAAGACCACTAATATCAAGACTCTTAACTCCACCTCTTAATGGTGGGACCCACTAAATTAAGGAAGAACTGATTCTAAAAAGTCCAATATAAGAGGTGCCTTTTCTACTATTTGCGGGCCCCACTGCCCACGTGGCGGCCCGCGATAGGTCCTTTAAAAAAAAAAAGTTAAGATATTTTTTTTGTATCCTATGGATATTAATGCTCTAAACCATCTCCAACAGAGAAACCCAAAATTTATTGCTTATTCGGTGGGGTCGTGAACGGTTGGTTTAAAATAAAATAAAAAAATAAAAAATAAAAACGGACCAATCATGGGCCATGGCGTATCATGAATAGTTAAGATCTTGATCTTAAATAAGAAATATAAGATTCGAATCTTAGCTTATTTAGGTGGAACAAACGTCTTAAGATCCGTTAAAAACCATTAGGGATCTTCTAAGGACCCTATAATGTTGGTCTTAGTTTTACCCATACAAATACTCGTCTCAGTGTTGGAAAATATGATAGACTACATCATCGTTAATCTATGATAAATTGTTAAATGCATATATTATAAGTATAGTTTTGGGCTCTTGATAACCAGAAAAATTAAGTCTTGATAACTAAAAAAACACTAAAATAAATATTTTAATATATAAAGAATATATACATACATGTAAACACAAATAATTTACAAAAACACACATATTAATTAAAGAGGAATTACTTGATAATAAGTTTAAGCGTACGATTATTCATATATATTAACAAGATTACATAGATCATGAATCTTATAATACGACTATTTCCATTTCCTTCCGAACATGCCACGCTTGCCTCGTTTGCCACCAAACATGCCGTGCTTGCCACGCTTATACTTTCCTCCTCCGAACATACTATGCTTTCCTCTCTTGTATTTTCCTCCACCGAAAAATCCTCTTTTGTACTTACCTCCATGATGACCATAACCACCGTGGTGACCCGCGTGGTGTCCTCCTATCGCAGCCGCCGCGGCCGTTGCTGCCCCGGCTATTAGCCCCCCGACTCCTCCTCCAAGACCTATTCACAAGATAGGGTTAATTCGGCACGTGAACTAAACCAATACCCGTTTGCCATAACGGGCTGGTTACACATATATGTATCTCTAAACCAAACCAAATCCTTGTTTCTTTTACTTGCATGTGAACAAAGAAAACAAAATATCTTAAATTTGGGTTTCAATAGTAAATATAACACTTCAACATACCATTTCACATTTTTGAATGGACCATGCATTGCACACCATATATATATAAGCTTAAATCTTTGTTATCTTCAACACATGTTTTAAGAAAATATTCTCTTTGGATTAACCAAGATTCAACAATTTGTCTTCTAATCATATTTTTAGAACAAGATTTTACAAGATTCCACACAAAACATACAACCGATAGGACTAATTAATAAACATGCATATTGGTACTTTTTTTCTTCGGTCTAACTAACATTTCATTTCAATACCAAAGCAAGAGCACATAAGACATAGATAAGAACCTGGACGTTGAGGACCGGGGTAACCGGCGGGTGGGTAAGCACCGGGAGGGTAAGCGCCGGGAGGAGGAGGATAAGCGGCGGGTGGATAGCCTTGAGGCGGTGGAGGATAGCCTTGCGGAGGGTAACCATGTTGCGGTGGATAAGCTCCCGGCGGCGGAGGATAAACTCCGGGAGGATATCCATGACCATGATGATTATGATGTGAGAAGAATCCTTTGTCTTGTTCATGATGCTTGTCTTTACCCATTTTTGATTACTTTTAAATCTAAATTAAACATTTTCAAGATCAAATTAAATGATTAGAGGAAAAAAAATCAAAGATAATATTACAAGAGATTATTAGGGAAGAGAACACATATCATTATACCTAGATTTTTGAGAAATCAAGAAGTTCGAGAGATAAGATTGTGTTTAGATATTGTTAAAATGATAACTATTATAGTATATTGTAATTAGATACAACGTATGTGTGTGTATATGTTAGCGAAAAGAGCTCTTGGTTATTGATTTATTGCGAAATGGACGCGTTGGTGTATGCTCGTTTTAACAACGCATTTCTTTTTCTTGCGTTTTATCATGACACGTGTTAGATTGAAGCAATTACAATATTGATGATGACCATACGTTTTGCAATTATTTAATAAGGAAACGCATATTTTTAGATAATTGCATTCCATTTATGTAATAAATCAAAGATTATTGCAAACTCGAGAAGGAAGTTTAGTATTAACAGTGCAAGTGCATAATTCTTTTGATTCCAAATTTCAAACTATCTACGAATATAAACTTTCTATTATTAACTATAGGATTTTTAACAATAAAAATAAGTAGAAATATATAGATTGGAGAATCACAAAACTACACCATTTGAATTACATTTCACAAAACTACACCATTTCAAAAATACTTCACAAAACTACACCTAAATACTCAAAATTAAATCCAAATAAACTCTACCCAAACAATCATACCCCCTTAATACTATACCCTAAACACTAATTAGCGAACCCAAATGAAATTTTTTTAATTTAGGTAATTTTTTAAAGGTTAAATCAAACTTTTAAAATTTTAAAAGGGTGTAAATATGTGAAAATATTAAATTAAGAGTAATTTTGCGAAGAAGGGGTTAAAAGGATGTAGATTTGTGAATTCTTCTATATATATATAGGTAAATCATTTTTACTCTAATGAGAAGAGAAACATATAAGATAAAAAATAAAATGATTTATTTTAAATATTTTTTAAAAAGACCATGAAATGAAAAAAATTAAAGATTTTTTTATTTATAAAAAGGCTAAAAAAGAGAAAACCCTAAACCGGAGAGTAACGCATAGCTAACTTGTTTGGGCCTTTAATGATTTTACACAAATGGGCTTAACTGGGCCTTCCATTAAATTGTGAAATGCTATATTATCTTTCGTAAAGTAAATGTAAGCCAAGTAGCGAAACGGCGTCGTTGTAAGGTTTTAGTTCGATTTCTCCTTTCTCCTCTCAGGCGACCTCACATGGCGATTGCTCCGCCGTAACATCGCCGCAGAGAGACTCCGTCTCCGCTTCGTCACCTTAAAATCGCTTGTACGATTCTCTTCCTCAAAAACTTTACTTCGATCCTTCACGATACCTTTGCCTTTATCATCTAAACTTTGCATTTACATAACTGAAAATTTTCGATTTTTGTTTACTATTGAATTTTTTTTTTTGATTCAATAAAATTGCTCGTGAAGATGAAGAAGACGTCTTCTAGTTATTCATTGATCTATAAAATAGGCTATTTGATTTCTTCCTTTTTGAATATTATGCAATTCAAACATTTTCTTAAAGAAAAGATAAAGCTTATGTTGATAGTAAGCTAAAATATAATTTATAAGCTAAACAATAATTTAACTTTGGTTCTATGCTTGTTGGTTTTGTTAATGTTATCTCTTTAGGTAGATAAAATAAACAGCAACTAGTGTACATATTTTAAAGAGAAAAAAAAAACATGATTAGATCATCTTACATATCTTGCTTTCGTATGCATATATCACTACTATGATGATGTGTTTAGGCTTTTGAGAAAGCATTAGTAGTTAGTGAATGATGTTTATGTTTTTTTTTTACTTGGTTTTTTTTTTTTAAGATGGTTCTTCTTGGTGATGATAATGACACTTGAACAAAGTAGGGAGTGACATGGATTTCTCTTGTGATGTCTTTTTTTTTCTTTCTTCTCCCACTTGATTAAAGTGAATCACGTTTTGTTGTGTAACCATATCTTGTGGGCCTTCTCTTCCAATGATTTGTTGATCTTTTCTCTATGTTGTTTCTGCACACACACACACACACACTATAGTTTGCCCACTTCTATCTTTTGGTGTAATTATTTTGTAGCTAAAGCTGTGAGGTATAACAACCATTTAAAGTCTCAATTATTTGTCACATTTGTATGAAAGTGAAAGCGCATTCCTTTTAGTGTGTTTATCTTTTGTTACTTTTGTGAAAAAGAAACAACAAACTAATATTAGAAAACTTGAGATTGAGTGCCACGGTCAGGTGTGTTTGCTTATGTCCTGTCTATGTTAGTGCAATTATCAGCAACTTGTTTAAATCTTATCCGATACGTACGTTTCATTGTTTACACCAGTTGATGCACTTGCAGGGTGACTAGTAAGGTTTAAGGAGAGAGTGGTCTGAAAGTTATTAAGGAACCCCACAAAGGTACAACACTCATTTCCACAAAGAGTGGACCGAATGTTAAGTCACTTTCGATTTCACTATTTCGCAAATGGAAACTAGTATATACTTGGTTTCCCTTTCTTATCTTATACATTATCTCACTGTTTTATTCTCAAACTTAGGATCGTTATCATCTAGCCTAAAAACAAAAGAAAGTCGTCGGATATAAATCTCGGATACGTAGTAAAATTGACCAAAACTCGACGACTTTTCTTACCTTTTCTAATACTAATATTATTCATGTTTTGCAGTGGGGGAAAAAGTTTTTGGAGCTTCTTGGAGTTATCATCTGCTGCACTTTTACTTCAGCTTTACTCGGTGTAGTGCCATGTAGGCTATGAGCCGATAACCCACCAACATCACTCCCATAACAAACACGTCTATCCATAAACTGTTCAATCCCACTGATTTGACTGCTGGGAAATCTACAACTCTGCACCAGACACCCTTGGAGCATTCATAGTAGTCTTCATCAGTGTATTGAATACCCAAAAGCAGCTTGTAGCAGTAGTAGCTGTAACTTAGGTACTTGAGCCATACAATGAAAGGAGGGATTTGCTGCACGTAATAACCTCCGGCTATGAGAAACACAATAGTAGTAACAGATGCTAACGTTGTGGCCTGCTTGATGTTCATTAGCAGAGCACCAAAGGCTAAGCCAAGACCTTGAGCAACAAGGACTGAATAGAGAACAACCAGTAATGAGAGGATAAACGTTGTTGGGTCAGGTTTGAGCCCACCCATCCAGTATATTATGAACACAAAAGCAGTCGGAAGGGCGAGTTCCAACGGCAGGTCTCCAACGTTTCTAGCCATGAAATAGGATGAAAGACGGTACATTCCCGAAGAACGTTCTTTGATTAGCATTCTTTTCTCTTGTGGGAATGTGAAAACCGCGTTGTATAGCGGGTAGAATCCCCAAAAGACTGAGAAGAAGAAGAGCAACGCGGTCTGCATTTAGAATAAGTGTAGAATGATGGTTAGAACACTGTAATGAGTTGAAGAGTAGTTACAAATTCAAGATGGTTCATTATCTATTTTTTCCGTCGAGAAGAAGAGTCTTACCCTATCTTGAATGTGAGATTTTGGAGTATGCCACCATAGAAGGCCACCAAGAATAGCCACGCTGATGACTTGGAAAATTCTGAGCTTGTTGAAAGATTCGAATCTCCTTTCTCTGACCCCTCTTTGGAGCAATACAGTGAACTGGTACCACCAAGTCGTGCACCATTGCTCTGACTTGAGATTTTTTGCTTCTCCATTTAAAGAACATAGAACAACAGATTATTAGTGATGGAGAGGGGTAGAAGCAGAATTGATCAAGAAGACTATTTCAAAAAGCGAAAATTACCAGCAGCTTTGGTGTACTCATAGCTTTTGGAATCCGCATTGCAGAGTTCAATTTTCAGCTTAGCAGAAATGTTCTTCTCATAAGCTGAAATAAGGGCTTCTTTTACTGTCTTCTGTTCTTGTTCTGAGGTCTCCTTTTGAGAATCAGGTGGGATTCCTGCAGTTTTCAAAGTATTTGATGAATTAAAAAGGGTTTTGCTCTAGTCACATCATCTAGAAGCTTAAAGAGAAAAGTCGCGTACCGTTTGCAAGGTCAAGTAAAAGGTCAGCCGGGTTAACTGTCATGGAAGTGGAGTACCCAACAGAACTGAAATATTCAACTGCAGAAGATGCAGGGCCATAGTAGATGGGACTACCTTCAGACAGCAAAACCACTTTGTCAAACATATGGTATAAGCGGCTTGATGGCTGATGAATGGTGGTGACGACTGTTCTTCCTCCAGAAGCTAGCCGTTTGATTGTGGCCAAGATGCGATGAGCAGTGGTTGAATCAAGACCTGAAGTGGGCTCATCAAGAAGGAGCAAGCTAGGATTGATCAGCATTTCTTGACCGATGCTAACCCTTTTCTTCTCACCTCCCGATATTCCTCTGAATAGTGGTCCACCTATCATGCTGTTTGTACAACGAGTCAATCCGAGTTCAGCGATAACTCTGTCCACATGCTCAGCCTTCTCATCTCTGGTCAAACTGCTTGGTAGCCGTAGAAGTGCAGTGAAGAAGAGAGTCTCCCAGACCGTGAGGTGAGGGTACAAGACATCGTCCTGAGCAACAAAACCTGTTCTGCGCTTGATGCAGCCAGAGAAAGGCTGACCGTTGTACATGACTTTACCTGAGAAAGTTTTGGAGAGGCGCCCACCGAGAGCTGAGAGAAGAGTGGTTTTGCCACTTCCTGATGGACCCAACATGGCTAGAATCTCTCCGGGACAAACCATTCCCGTTATCCCGCTAAGAATCATCTTCTCTTTGCAGCTCCATGATCCTACACACTGACCTGTCTGCTCTATCTTAACCTTGTACACAACCTCCTCAAACTGTACAACAGCAAAGTATCCAGTGGAAAAATTTGTTAGAATGGTGAGATTTTTTGAGAAACAACGAACTATCAAAATAGAGAAAGAAATATTTCTGATGAGATTTTTTTGGGCAGGTAATACTCAAAAGCAAGAAGTGAACAAGACTGCTTTTTCTTATTATTGCTCTCTTTTCGGTAGAAGAGAGAGATATAGAGACATACACACACACACCTTGAGAGTTATGGGGTACATGGAAAGCTGGAGACCAGGTTGTGAAGTGACCACAGGGAAGGCTAGTACAGGTTTGCTCTCTGTTTCTGACATATCTGTGAAACCTTGTACCATAACTTTGCTATTTTCTTCAGGCCTTGGTGCTATGCAGTTCTGAGGCATGATGAACCCTGGACCAGTTTCCTTACTCGTCGTTGTGATTCTCTTGAGGAAAGTTCTTAATGGTTCTAACAGTGTCAAAGTAAACAACAAAGGTAAGAAAGCTTAAAAATAAGAGTCTTTGGTAACTTTCTTCTTGATATCCCTCAAAGGGAAACCATGTGAGCACATCAATATATAGTAGTGTGAAGACACCCTCTCACACTTGGACTTGCTCTTCGTATGCATTGCAAGAACAGAAAGTAGAAAGAGAGAGAGAGAGAGAGAGACCGAAAAAGAAGCTTTCTTTACGATGTTGGCCGATCAATCGTCTATGGTGGGTTCCCACCTTTCTTCTCTCTGATTAATTTATTCTAAAGCTAATTCTTTTACCAAATATTTATACATATCTCTTCCTTTGTTCCATTTATCAGAATCTTTTACCTCTAATTACATTTTTTTTTATCTTAGATAAATTAAAATAAAGCAACCCACCCTCTTGAGTCATGACTTGTGTGGAATCTATTATTGTAACTGTCCTATTTACACAAAGTTGTTTCTATTTGAAAAATTTCATAAGTTGTTATTACTTTGTTAGGTTCTCTGAAGCTCTTAACCGCTTTGATGTGACGCGGTCTTTAGCACATATATGTACTAGGTGATGCTTTAAGACCATTCACCTTAGTAAAAGTGGTAACTTCTTCAACTTCTATTTCTTTTAAAGAGATGTTTTTCATGTATATAAAACATACAAAAAGTTGAAATGAAAAAAAGGAAAAGACTTTGCGGCTTTTGCATAATACATGACCAATAATTATGCTCTCCACCATTTTCAGAAACTCAAAACTACAATTACAACCAATCCTAGTGGGAAGATCTTCTAAATCTTTAAAAGAGTAAAATATCTTATTATAAGGTTTTCAATTTATATTTGGCTTTATATCTCACATGGCATCTTATATCATTTTGGTATGTGTCTGCATTATCAAGCTTTCATGTGGTTAATGTTGTCTGCATGTGAAACACTTTGTAAAAATCATTTATGCATAACACAGCACACCATATAAATAGTAACTAGATCTGGTCATAGATACACTATCTTTCTTTATTTCTCTATTAGCGCAAAAAAAAAACTCGAAATCGCTCATTACAATGACAGTTATATGATTCTTTTGCTGTCTCATGTCTTGTAGGAGTTCATATCACACATTGAAAAAAGGTTGCAGCATGTCCGCAACATGAAACAAACAATCCACAAAAGGGTTTAGATTCTTGTGATAGCCTGAGAATCTTATACCACTATACTACTTGTGTAATCACCAGAGATTTTGTATATACGCGATAACTTTGATTTGAAAACTTGTATGTCTTATCAGGTAAAGCTTAAGCAGAAGGTAAGTTTGTTAGTGTCTGGTTTAAAATATATGGATAGAGACATGTAGAATGGTTAAATTGTACATCATTCAAAATAAAAAAAGACAAGGTATCTTCGCACGTTGTTTTTGCTGCTATGTGAACACTAAAGGATACATTTCTTAGACAAAAGTTGACATTATAGACATCTTTTATGACGTCACATTACTATACTTTAATTTTATTAATATATTTGTTTTTTTGTAACATTAATTATGTGATGCTAATCTATGGTATTTATTTGTTGAATAAAAAAGTGTGAGTTTTAATTATTTTTATGAACACTTAAATGGGTTAAATTATCCTGCATGTTTTAGGAGAGTGGTCCACGAAAGAACGCATTCATAAAAACACCAATCCTATAGTATTTGAAATAATAATTTGATTTTTTACCAAGCTAGAAAAAAGTAGTTAATGTGGTTCTACTGAACAATTTGAAAGAACTGAATAAAAACTTTTAAATTTGGATACCTAATTTGTGAAATTTTGTAATATGGCTATATATGAACAACCACTCATATCTTCATAGTTGATGTGAGATTTCTGGCTATGAATAATAGTACACATGTGTTTTATGTTTGGTTGTTTCATAATCCACTTGACGAATTTTATATGAATATCAGAATATGGTTGTCTAGTTATGAATTTATAAAATTATGGGCTAATATATTCACTTAATCCAGATTTATAACTAGTTTCCATTTTTCTTGATTTTATAAGTAAGTAATTAAGAACAAAGAATGAAAAAATTAATCTTAGATCTTTGGATATGTTTGAACTTAAATATTTAAATATTAATTTAAATATTTATTTTGTGTATGTTTGAACTTAAGTATTTTCCTCATAAGTAATATTATGTTATAGTACTGTTTAAACCTAACTAGATTTTTTTGATCCGCGCCATGTGCGAATTATAAATTTATAAGTATATATTATATAAAAATATACATAAATATTTTTAATTTTTCGGCATATAACTATTTAAAATAAATTTGAAATTGTTTTTAACCCATTTTCAACCGATTAATCAATTTTAACACGTTTTAAATAGATTAATCTCTCACATCGGTACAATGTCAATTGAAATTTAAACTATTGTGGGTTTAAGCCAATTATGATGATAGAACAAATGATTCATTTTACTAAACTCGTTTAACTCTTCAAAACACAAATGACTTATTTATATGTAGTGTTTCAACTAACAAGTAGTTTTCACTGTCAATGTGAGACTTTTTTCAAAAAAAATTATTTTATCAATTTTATAGGCTTTTTTTAATTTACATTCAAATTTTCAAAAGTGTCTCCTAAATTAATATATATAGGATTTACATTTTTATTGGTCTGAATCATGTTAAATTTTTTAGTAATTAGATTTTCTCTTGTTTATTTTGTATTTCATCATTAACTCATAATCTAATTTATTTTATAATTTATGTAATAATTTATTAGTTATTTCTGCATAATTCATTTAGCCAAACTACACCAAATTTTTAAAAATGTTGTGGATACTGAAAAATGTCAAATAAAAAAAATGAAGAAAAATAAATAAAGAAGGATCTGATTCTTGAAATAGTAATTTCTCGGCCATTGAATATAATTAGAGCCAACACATAGAACAAAAGGGGCAGGTGGTGCTATTTTATAAGTTTTCCTTTTTACTAAATGAAGCAAATGAGAATATTGTTAAACATTCCTTCTTGTTTCTTTTATTAGTTTATTCTCTCTTGTTTTTTTAAAAAAAATGATTTTGTTATATATTCTCCAAGTTTCTCTATTATTTTTCTTTTGACCTTGTAAATAAAAAAATGAAACTTTTTTTTTTACATGCATATATATATGCTAAGTTGCATGTAAGTTTGTATGGTATTATTTCTACGTAATATGTTTTCAAAATGTACATTCATTTTTATACTTTTTTATATAAAGATTGTAACTCAATTTGATACCTTCTTCAAGTACCCATTAATATATTTTGTTGCTCACACATAATAAATTAGTTTTTCTTCAAATTTATTCACAAATATAACCATCGCTTTTATTTTTATGAATTACTTTTTTTTTGCTAGGGGTGTAATACTAATTAAGGTCAAAGTTTGCGATGGAATAAACTAAATGAAGATTATCTAGATGAGATGTCGCGTTGCGTTTACGAGCATTGAGAATTATTTTTATATATTTATACCATAAGAATAATTCATTTAGTAAATGTTTTCCATATTATAACAAAATATCAACGAAGATTGAGAATTTAAGATAATTGGAAAAAAAGATTTATTTGTGATATATATGTATATATATATATATAATGATAGTTAGAATACGATTCTCCTCATCTTAATTCCCTACCCGTAGAAATCTTATCAATATAAAAAAATTCGGATTTTTTTATTTCATATATATAATTCAAATAGAATTTCATTCCTTAAGTTTTATTGCCCAACTTGCTTATAACTTTGCACGAATACGAATATAGACAAGATTATATTTGAATATTAGAAGATGCCGGAATTTATTTAACAATAAAAAAAAAAGATGCCGGAATTTTTTTAATATTTTTTTCGTTGTCAAAGATGAAAGCAACGAAGCTAATGTAACAATTTAATGTTCAACGGAATTTGTAATACCATCTTTGATACTCCAAAAAAACTTTACCAACTTAAGATTATTTTGTAAGTAGAAAATAGGGAAGATTATTTTGCAAATGACTTCTAAGATTTGATTATTTTCTATATACACTCAAAATATGTAGACATCATATGCAAAACATCATTACTAATTATTTAATTGGATATGACTAGTTTTATATATTAAGAAAGTTAAAAAAGTTATTAACGGTCATAATTACATCTATTTAAATCTTGTTTTTATGTGTTTTAATTACTCTAACCATGTGGTGAAAAAGAAAAAAAAATTACTCTAACCATGTAGATCATTTTTTTTGTTAAAGAGTATTCAACTAATGTACAAAAAAAAATATATAATCGTCTACAAATCATGCAAGTTTGAATAAACTATATATATGGCTAGTAGTATACATACTAGGAATTATAAAATGTTTCCTTTTAGTTTAAGAAAATCTTAGTGAAAGAGATTGATACTTTAACTTTCAACTTCTTGCGTATAACTCTTTAACTAAATAAAAAGAGGAAAAGCTTCAGTCGTATTTATAAATAAATTAATAACATTTAAATACAATAAATTAATAATATTTACCCCAATCCCGAATCCTCAAAATGAGATACTACTAGCTATAAAATATTTTTATCCTTTACCAAAATAATTCATTATTTTATCATACTTAGTCTTATCTTTTATTACAGAATTATTCACCTTTTCTTTTATTTTATATAAAGAATTGTTCACATTGTTTCATTTTATTATAAGTATACTTTGATATTAAAACGCATAACCCTCAATAGCTATTCTTTTAGAGGAATTCACAAAACTACACCCTTTCAACCCCTCTTTCACAAAAGTACACTAATTTAATTTTTTCACATATTTACATCCTTTCAAAATTTTAAAAGCTTGATTTACTCTTTTAAAAATTACCAAAATTAATATTTTTCATTTGGGTTCGCTAATTAGTGTTTAGGGTATAGTATTAAGGGGGTAGGATTGTGTGGGTAGGGTTTATTTGGATTTAATTTTGAATGTTTAGATGTAGTTTTGTGAAGTATTTTGGAAATGGTATAGTTTTGTGAAATGTAATTCAAATGGTGTAGTTTTGTAATTCTCTCGTTCTTTTATACGTTGATTTTAAGTTGAAGATAATATAAATATAAAGGGCATCTGATTATCTACAAAGAATACTAAATACATTCTACATATATCAATATATATATATATATAAATGTTATAATATCATGTGAATAAAATATATTTAGAGGAATTCACAAAACTAAACTCTTTCATCCATTCCTTTACAAAACTCTACCTAATTCAATTTTTTCACATATTTACACATTTTCAAAATTTTAAAAGTTTGATTTACCCTTTAAAAAATTACTAAAATTAATTTTTTTTCATTTGGGTTCGCTAATTAGTGTTTAGGGTATAGTATTAAGGGGGTATAATTGTGTGGGTAGAGTTTATTTGAATTTAATTTTGAATGTTTAAATGTAATTTTGTGAATTAATTTTGAAATGGTGTAATTTTATTAAATGTACGTAATTCAAACGGTGTAGTTTTGTAATTCTTCCATATATTTACTACATCAAATCTTCCCATATGACTTGATCTTTTTCAGTGTGGACTCCAAGTGGAGCTAGACAGTCTTTGCTTTTTTCTTCTAATTGTCTTTTCAAAATTGTTCTTATTATTTGATTTTTTGTTAAATATATTTAGGAATCTTACATATTTTCTTAGAAATCTTTGGCGCGCATCGTCTCCAAGGGCATTTTGTCCCCATCTTACTTATATTATATATTTATATAACTCAATAATATAATAAATGTATATAACAATAATATACTTATGTTTATAAATTATTGTTTTTTTGTTAAAAAACACATAAACATAATCTGGATATAGACCAAAATCCCTTTAGGACCTAATCGAGTACAATTAATTCTCACTCAAACTTCAAATCGAACCGAACCTAAATTAAAAGCAAACCAGAATCGGTTAAATTATATAATACAATTTATAAATATAGTACTTTTACAAGTACGCCAAGTATCAATTGGATTAGTCGTTTTAATTTTCAGGATCAACAACGAAAATTTATACATGGTATTGGTAACTATGTAAGAAAATAAGAATATATAACACCAAATGCATATGTGGTGGTCTCAAAATGAGTTTCAATTCCTAAATTTTATGACAAATATTATTTTCATTAATTCCGATATAAAATTCTCGTGTTTTACATATGTACTAATATTTTGGAATTATAAATCTTTTGAGTTTTTTTTATTATTTTCGAGGAATAATACAATTTACTATTTCGCATGGCGTGGACGTTGAAATTATTAATCTTTTGAGTATTTTTTATTATTTTCCACGAATAATACAATTTACTATTCCGGATGGCGTGGACGTTGATCCTCACATAGCAGTAGTAAAAATAATAAAAAGATAATATAGTAGTAAAAAAATAGTAGTGATAATTAAATTGATACTAGGTGTCGTAGTAGTGGAAAAAATGTCATTTAGTGAGTTTGAATTATAGTTAGGAAGACGACACGTGTCACGCACTCTAGTGGTGGGTGCTTGTTCTCATGTCAAGTTCTGATTACGTTTTGATTAGTTAATAATTTACTGAAAACTGTTAATATGTCTCAAACAATGGGAAGATATGACCCATCCACTTATTAAATTTGATTCTATCAAAACTTGTATTAATTTACCTAATGACTCTTACCATATAAAGTAGAAAATAGTATAAAACGAAGTATATAATAAAGGAGCAAAAACGTCTGGCTCAAAAATACATTTTCGTTTCAGATAATAAAATTTTGAGAAATTTATAAAAATATACCCTTTTAAAGATTATTTTACAAAAAATGACCCGTTTAAAACAAGTTTAATATTTTTCCAAAATTCAGATAATTAAATTACCATCTATAAAATTTATCAAAATCACATTTTATATTTAGGTTCACTATTTTATGTTTATAATCTTAACTATTAAAAGAGAAACATTTTTGTAAAAAAGACAAAAAAAATATTTACAATATTGCCACTCAATATAACCTATGGTTAAGTTTAAATTAGGCCTGGGCATATTAACCTGAACCTGTAGACCCGAACCTGGACCCGAACCTGTAAGACCCGAACCTGGACCCGAACCGAAATTAGAGGTGGAACCTGTTGGGTATGTTTTGAGCATACCCGTGGGTACAGGTTCGGGTCCGGGTAAGAACCTGTACCCGAATTGGACCCGAATAGAACCTGTAACTTAATAAAAATTGACAAAAGACGTTTCCTCTTCTCTGATTTTGCCTAAAACAAAAAAAAATCGATTAAACCTAAATTCTTCAATCTGAAATCTACAAATCCTCTCCGACCTGGACCATCGTCTCTTGACTCTCCTCCGTCAGAGACATCTCGATTCCGATCTACGGTAAGAAAATCATCTCTTTTATTCCTTGGATTGATAAAGTTTCAGTTTTTCTAAAAAAATTTAACAAGAAAGATATTAAGTTCTCTAATCTCTCCTTAGCAATTTGTTTCGGTCTTTTCACCGGATTTGTTCTCCTCCACCATAGCTCTCTCTCTCTCTCTTTCTCTCTCTGTGTTGGAGAATCGAACACGAGAAATTAACGGCGTGGTGAGTGTGATAGTGATAGCGGCGGCGTACGGGATGTGCGTGTGGGTGACGGTGGTGTCGAGCCACTTGTTGAAACATATTTGCCTAAAAGTTTTCCCCGATGCGGTGGAGATGTGGCAAGCCGTTAATGATATTTGCCTAAGATATACGTAAAATCAAACAAGTTTGAGCTTTTTACTCTGCCATTTTATGTTCTTATTCACCTTTTTCTTAATGTTATTTAGCTTCTGAGATTTCAGATTTTGCTTCTTTCTCTATCTCTTTTGAGATTTCAGATTTTTATGTTCTTATTCACATTCTTTCTCTATCTCTTTGTTATTGGCTTTAATTTATAAGAAACATAAGTTCATGTTTTTTACAATTTTGGGTAAAAATATCCGAAACTTGTACCCGAAACCTGTACCCGAACCTGTACCCGAAAAAAACCTGTAAAAATTCGGGTATTTTGGGTAGAACCTGGACCCGAACCTGTACCGATAGGACCCGAACCTGTACCCGACCCGAAAATTACAGGTACTTAAATGGGTCCAATTTATGTATACCCGTTGGAACCTGTACCCGTTAGGACCCGAACCTGGACCCGAACCGAATACCCGTATGCCCAGGCCTAGTTTAAATTCAAAGAAAAACAAAAAAAAATATATTAATTTCAACATTAAAATAGGAAACAAAAAATACAAAAAAGGAAAGGAAAATTATTATTAATATCAAAATAAAAAATAAACATTTTCAATTTCAAAAGGTTAAAAATAAGAGAAATTCACAAAACTACACCCTTTCAACCCTCCCTTCACAAAACTACACCTAATTCAATATTTTCACAAGTTTACACCATTTCAAAATTTTAAAAGCTCGATTTACCCTTTTAAAAATTACCAACATTAAAATCTTTTCATTTGGGTTCCCTAATTAGTGTTTAGGGTATAGTATTAATGGTGTAGGATTGTTTGGGTAGGTTTATTTGGATTTAATTTTGAGTGTTTAGGTGTAATTTTGTGAAGTATTTTGGAAATGGTATAGTTTTGTGAAATGTAATTCAAATGGTGTAGTTTATAATTATCCCTAAAAATAATGAATCGAATAATAATATCTAAAAAATAATTAACGAATAATTTATTAATAAAGTAAGACATTTTTTATGGATTAATTTAGAATTGAATCTAGGTCTAATGATAGATTTTAATTTTTTAACATCAATTATGGATAACAATTATGATCTCTACATATTTTTTTTTTGTAACGGGTCATTAAAAATCACAAATCGAAATTGAAATCACGAATAATAATTGTTATGAGACTAAAATAAAATTTAGTTTATATATAATATAGAGGAATTCACAAAACAACATCATTTCATCCATTCATTTACAAAACTCTACCTAATTCAATTTTTTCGCATATTTACACCCTTTCAAAATTTTAAAAACTTGATTTCCCTTTAAAAATTATCAAAATTAAAATCTTTTTATTTGGGTTCGCTAATTAGTATTTAGGGTATAATATTAAGGGGGTAAAATTGTGTGGGTAGGGTTTATTTGGATTTAAGTTTGAGTGTTTAGGTGTAATTTTGTGAAATAATTTTGAAATGGTGTAGTTTTGTGAAATGTAATTCAAATGATGTAGTTTTGTAATTCTCCCTATAATATATATGTGTAGTTTTTGTGACGGATCGGAAAATATCAAACATAGTTTATGAGATATAATTATATAATCCAAAAGATCGCAAACATATAATTCGGGTCGTCATCATAAGAAAATAATAAAATTTACAATATATTTATTTACTTTATGACACAAGATACCACAAACATATAATTAAAATCGACATTTTTAATATATGATTTACCAAATAATTTTAAAAATATAAATTTGCAAATATATTTTATTATTTAAAAATTACAGGTCCGTATCTAGTTTATTTTTAAAGGAAATAGGATTTAGTGTTTTAATATTTAGTGTTTAAGAATATTTATGAGAATGAACTTGGATGTATCTTTGTAAAATAAAATTCTAGGGGTGTATTTTAATCATTCAACCTATATTTTTAGAGTTAATTTATCAAAAAAAAAATTAGGAGTTTTAATTAATTTTATATATAAAAAAGAGAGGATGTAAGATGAGATGCAAATGGGTAAACAAAAAAAAACACACACACACGCGTGCAAAGTGGGAGTAACGGTGGATGCAATCTTCAGTTGTTTGCTAAGAAAGCACTCAAAAAATCATATCCTTATTATATTATATATATTATATGTCACTCTCACCAATCATCTGATCTTCTCCCTCTTTGATTTTATAAACTCATTTTATTTATATTATCTTCTTTATTTCACATCATCTATTGTTTTAATGGCTTTTTCAATCGTACATAGTTTAATCATCAACAACATTAACTTACAAATTTAACTTAACTATTTAACATTCTATGTAAGAAAATCATTGTTCATATGTATATTATAAGAGATGTAACTCGTTTTGGTAACCATAATAATACAAAATTCTATTTATTGTTGATTAACTTTGTATCTACGTTAAAGTTTTAATGGTATTTATTTACCAAGACATTCATGCTTCTAAAAATAGATATATACATTAGAAAATATTCACGTAGTCATATGTAGTTAATGATATGTTTGTATACGTATGTATGTATATACAAAAAGACAAGATGCGAATAAAGTGTGACTAAAATGAAAATCTTTCAAAGTAATGTTTGTCTCTTCTCATATGATTTTATGGCCCCCACGGCCCCACCCCCTTACCCCTAAGCTCTAACCAATAATTAAAACTAATAATTAATTTACATTCTTCAATATTTATAAATCCCTTTAAATAATTGTAGCTGATCATTTTTTTTTCTTTTACCTAATAAAATAGACATGGAATAAGGTTTCGCTCAATAAAACTAATTTTTTCACGTAAAAACAAAAATAACTGATCATTAGATTTCACCTTATCTCGGATTATAAATATTTGAAAAAACAATTGAAAAATCAAGATTAACATGTTTTATTTACCTATGATATATGTCAATGCGACAACTATTTACTTTTTATTTTTTCATGGTCGACAACTATTATTTTTAAAAGGTATTTATTTAACGTTGGATCCCAAACATCTATCAAATAGTATTTTTAAATTATTAACAAAGTAATTCACAAAATTACATCATTTTAACTTTTTCTTCACAAAACTAAAACTAATTCAATATTTTTACTTTTTTTTATAACCCTGGTGTCCTGACCCTCACCGAATTGAGTACAAACTAATCAGTTGGGGTCCGAGGCGCGCAACGGTCCACACGTTCTGTCGGCACAGGGGACACGTGGTCCAAGGACAGCTCCAAATTGTCGTTCTAGGGACGCTGCAACCCGTATGTGAATACTGCAGTGGCCGGGGTTCGAACCCATGTATATTTACTTATTTGGATCCTTTCAAAATTTTAAATTGTTGATTTCCCCTTTAAAAAATTACCAAAATTTTTAAAAAAATATTTGGTTTCGTGAATCAGTGTTTTTTGTATAATATCAAAGAGATATGATTGTGTAGATATGATTTATTTGAATTTAATTTTGAATGTTTGAGTGTCGTCTTTGAAATAGTGTAATTTTGTGAAATGTAATTCAAAAGGCGTAGTTTTGTAATTGTCCCTTATTAATATATAATATATTTACAAAATAGTTTAGACTATCTTGGGTTCATTTTTTCGAGATATGGTTTACGTAGGGTTTTTGACTTTTTGTTATTATTACCATTTAGTCTTGATTTATGAAGATATTTACGTGTTTTGGTCACCAACTTTGCGATTATAAAACGCAATCTGGCCTAAATTATTAAACAAAAACTTACATCTCTTACTTTTGTAACTCTACATATAATTATATACTGTACATTCACATATGTGATTTTCATATAATATAAATTATGTTAGCATCAATGTTGATTTCTTAATTTTATTAGTTTTATTTTATACTTATTCACTTGCATAATAAAATTCATTTATCACATCATTATCTTGTAGTAAACATCTTTTAGATTTGTATATATAATTAAACGTACTCGCCAAAATCGAATAAAGAATAGGGAGAATTACAAAACTACATCATTTGAATTATATTTCACAAAACTAAACCATTTCAAAATAACTTCACAAAAATACATTTAAACACTCAAAATTAAATCCAAATAAACCCTACCCACACAATCCTACCCCTTAATACTATACCCTAAACACTAATTAGCGAACCCAAATGAAAAGATTTTAATTTTGGTAATTTTTAAAAAGGTAAATCAAGTTTTTAAAATTTTAAAAGGATGTAAATATGTGAAAAAATTAAATTATGTGTAGTTTTGTGAATTTCTCTAAAGAATATTGCATTCATGTATATGGTCAAATCACTAATATACCTTTTGATTATTTTGCTATGATTTTGTGCGATTCTTTCTAATTCTTAAATATTATATATCCACTCTCTTTGTGCCAAGATTTTTTTTATTAATTTAGGTTTAAAATTTAAAATAATAATACAATCTGATTGATAAAAAATAATAATAAAGAAATAGAAATCAAAGTTAAAGAGAAATCAAAATATAAATTAAGATGAATATAGTTCCAGCCTTTTTGTTTTTTGAGCAAACAAACCTAAACAAAATTCTTTCATTTATTATCATTGTTTCATACTGAAATTCATAATATAATATATATGGGTGAATTACCACCATAGTCTTAGAAAAGTTTTTTTTTTGGGTTAATTACTCTGAGAAAAGTTGTTTATTATTATATTATATATCTTTGTAAAATGGAGTTCGATAACATATTATTTTTTCCTTTCCTATAAGAATCTCTTTTATCAAATTTTTTTGAATCTATTTTTTTTAAGTGCCACTAACCCCAAAACTACTTGATTCTATCTATTTTAAAACCATTTCTGCTAAAGAATATTATATTTTGTTCGACCACTAGAACCCAAACTGTTACTTAACTCAGAAAAATATGAACAAAGAAGCTTAGAAGAGTAGTATGTATACTTTTTTTAAAAAAAAATATGATAAGAGTGGTACGTATATTAAATTAATAGAAATGGATTCCTGAATAAAACTAATTTAAACAAAACAGCCTTCGGTCACTTTAATACTCAATGTTCATGGTGGCTAAGATTATAATTTTAATAATTAATGTTCATGGTGTGTGCGTATTAAAATAATAAGATTATAATTCAAAGACTAAAAAGGCGTTAATACTACTATAGACTATAGGAGTAAAACCTATTACTATAAGATACATGTTAAATGATTAGTAGCTAAATTAGTTTCCTAAAATATTGTTTTTGTGAGTGGAGGAAAATATTTGATAATAATTTTCGTAATCATTGTGAAGTTGACTATGTTAGCATATCATATCATTGTAGTGCGATGCCCACACTTACGCATACACACCTAATTATTAACACTAATGAAAATTTATGTTCGGTTTTAAACGAAGTAAAACTTTATCACTTGACATAGTACTTATGTTGCTGTTTTTTTTTAATTGCGGGTCCTATTAAGAAACTTTATTTCTAAACTTATCAAACAAAGAAAGCATATATATCTTCAGAGAATTTAGTTAACTATTTATGTGTTTATTTTATATTTTAGAGTAAAAATATGCTCATCAATGACTAGGGAGGGGTGGGCAACCAGGTGACCATTCGGGTTCGGATCGGTTCTAATCGGATTTCTGTTTTTTGTATTTATAAAAATCAGCCCGTTCGAATATTATAAAAGTACGGGTCGTGGTCGGTTCGGATTTTGATTGGTTCGGGTCGAGTTTGGTAACACATCATACACCCGGTTGAACCATTTAATTTTTGGGTTCGGTTATTAACCGGGTTTCGGAAATCCGTACTACTCATTTCACCTTTTAGTGCTTTTGTCGGAGTTGGAGGAGAGAAATTTTGATGTTTTGTAACTCGGCGAAAAACGTAACTTACATAAGAAAGAGATTTTAGGGTTTGTAAATCGCAAAATAAAAAAAAATGGGAGAAAATATGTTTAGGAAAGAAGATAATGATTTAGGAAAATCTCTATAACTTAGAAAGTTAGTGTGAAATCTCTGTAAAATCTTAACAAGGTCAATGAAAATCAAAAACAAATCCTATACATAGACTAGTCACTCTCGGATACCCATATATCCGATCGGTTTGGTGTTATTTACCCGAACCGACCCATAACCCATTATACCAAAAATATGTGCCCATTCGGTTAATTATCAAGATCCCAATCCGACCCGAACCGATTATATCGGACCAGGTTCAATTCGGTTGATCGAGTTCGGTTTAAAAACTCTGGCCTATCAATGACGTTGAAAAAAACTTAATTATGAAATAATATTTATTTACAAAAGCAAGCTAAAATATTGGTTAATCATACAAAGGTTTAACTTAATGTGATTAAAAAAACTCATGTCACTATTTTTTTGTCACTATTTTTTTGTCACCGTTTGGGTCACAAATAGCCGACCCATTATCCAATCCTACATAAACATAAACGTGAGAAATCGATCCCGGGTAAAGTGGTGCTACCTGTCACTAGACGAAGACTGATGTCACTATTAAAAGCATTAAAATAAAAGTTCCCCCTAAAATTTAATTAGGTGCAATTTTTCTTTTAAAATACACTATAACGTTATCATAGCACAAATCATTTAAAAATATATGGTATCTTTATCTTTAAACTCTTTTTAAATAAATCTGTTTACATATTTAAACAGTTAATTAGTCATATAAGTAGACATAGGATTGTGTGAGTTCTGAGTGTATAGACCAGCCTGGTCGGGCCCTTAAAAGTTGAAAAACCCACTTGGAATACTAATATATACCTAATCATTATTTGTCTTAATCATCATTATCATCTTGTGTTGTAGCTATACCACAACTAGTCCACCATTGTTTTTTTTTTCCCTTTTTCGATTAATTATGTTCTTATTATACACTATCTAATCTATTTCTTAATTAACTCTACACCGCCCATTAATTATTAATAAAAAGTGTGATCTTACAAGTTACAACACATGATTTGATCAAATGTTAAGATTATTTACATGTAATTAATTAGGTTAATCTTTAATTATTTCAAACCATATAGTATATATATATATTCTTATGAGTTGTAAAAATAGTAGGTTCTATTGTAGTGGTGTATCAATTGTTTATCTCCATTAATACTGCGTTTTAGAATTGGGACGATCAGTTTATATCGAGCTACTTATTATATCAAGATTATAATTAGCACTTTTATCTATATATAAAAGATTATAATTAGCATGCACTTGTTATTAATAATTTGATATGTTTTCACTAGATTATGATAACCGATCCAAAACTTAAAGGCAGAATTACAAAACTACACCATTTGAATTATATTTCACAAAACTACACAATTTCAAAAATACTTCACAAAACTACACCTAAACACTTAAAATTAAATCCAAATAAACCTTACCCACACAATCCTACCCCTTAATACTATACCCTAAACACTAATTAGCGAACCCAAATGAAAAGATTTTAATTTTGGTAATTTTTAAAAAGGTAAATCAAGCTTTTAAAATTTTGAAAAGGTGTAAATATGTGAAAATATTGAATTAGGTGTAGTTTTGTGAAAGGAGGGTTGAAAGGGTGTATTTTTGTGAATTCCTCAAACTTAAATACATAATACAATGTATATATATCATCAGGTTTAAATTAAATAGTTAGCGTGATATTGTCTTTACATAAAGTTGAATCGATTATCCATTGTGTAAATTTACTTTTAAAAACATATATAATTATGAGTAGTATTTAACAAAATATATGTGATAAGTTTAATTGTAACATGTAAAGAAAATTAATCCGTAATCTGTGCATCATAAATTCAGTTAAAGCATAGGGCCTAATTTCTTAATATATGATGTCAAGTAATAATTCATACCCTTTTAAAGGCCCATAAGCTATACTATCATATGGGATGATTGTTGATTATTGATTGCGATATTTACATATTAGGTTCATCATTTTTCATTATATATCGTTACTATTATGTTATCTAATGCTAGGCTTGAGATTGACTTGTCTCAAGAGCATGTCCTGTACTTTCACACCGTTTGCTTTCATATGATATAAAAGCTTAATGGCTTCAATGTACAACCCATTCTGCATATAACCCGCGACCATAGCGTTCCAACACGCAACACTTCTCTCATATACAAACGCCTTCTCCGCGTCTTTAACCATACCATACTTCCCATACATCTCAATTAACCGAGACCGGACCATACAATCTGACTCAAACCCGAGCTTTACAGCGTCCGCGTGCACTCCTCTCCCGCTTCTCCCACCGTCATTTAGCCATGTGGATGCTTTCAAAGCGTAAGAGAACACCGAGACGTTCTTCTTGATCCCAAGCTTACCCATTTCGACGAAACCGCGGATCACCTCTCGAAACTCACCTTCTCCGTAATCGTTAGCAACTTTCGCCGCCCAAACCACGGTGTCGACATTAGAGAGCTGGTCTAGCACAAGATCAGCTTCATCGAAACGCTTGAACTCGCCGTAGAAACGTATCAAAGAACCCGAGAGATACGAATCTTCTTCCTCTATAAACCCTACCTTGTAACTCAAGCCATGAACCTGCTTCCCTAATCCAAAATCTCTAATCTCACCACAAGCTTTCAAAACCAAACCCAAGAACCAAGGCTGAATCTTCGAAACAACGTTACGGTGTTCCGACATCGACACAAAGAGAGAAACAGCGTCTTGGTAATAACTACTTTCGATGCATCCGAGTATAACTATAGCCCAAGAATGAAAATCTCTGTGAGGCATTTTATCGAACATGTGGCGTGCGATATCTAAACGCCCACACGAAACTTGCATAAGAAGAAGACGATTTAGAAACGTCGTCGTGGGTCTCAGGTTAGACTTCATGACGTGTACTTGTAGCTCGTGAGCTTCACGTGGATCGCACGTGGTGGTTGATTCCTTGGCGAGACAAGAGTAAAGTTCTTCGTCTCCGTTGAGAGAAAGCGAATCCATTAATCTGAGAATATCGGAAGTCGAACATCGTGGGATTGGTTTTGTATGAATCTGGGGTTGGGTAATGACGATGGGTTCTGGTTTGTGGTGTTTGGGTTTTCTTAGGAGAAGTTGAAAATCGAAGCTTGTTCTGATGTCGGTTCCGGCGATTTTTGCGGCGGAGTAGTTGTGAAATGGGACGAGAGACGGCGGAGATGGCGGTGAAGCTAATTCTAGAGTTCTCATTTAGAAATTTATTATGTTGCAGAGGTTAATTGGTAGGAAAATTTCAGTAGGAGAAAATCAAACTTTTGATTTCATGATTTAGAACACATGAAGAAAGCTACAAGTGACAAGCCGGTTCGGTTTAGTGTGTACCGATGCTAGGTCCGGTTTGATTTTAGGCTCGTGGAAATATCGTTTTATCTTATTACTAGGATTTTTACCCGGCTAGCCCGTAATCATATATAATAAATAGCAATGATTTTTGCCTACGTGTCGTCCAAAGAGAAAAATAAAGAAATTATTTTATATTTAATAAATTTAATATTTTCGAAAATTGTTTGTAATTATCTCTTTTATTTCTCATAATTTATATTTTTTATATTTAATTAATTTAATATTTTCGAAAATTATAATAAATAGCAAGGAGTTTTGCCTACGTGTCGTCCAAAGAGAAAAATAAGGAAATTATTTTATATTTAATAAATTTAATATTTTCGAAAATTGTTTGTAATTATCTCTTTTATTTCTCATAATTTATATTTTTTATATTTAATTAATTTAATATTTTCGAAAATTGTTTGTAATTATCCCTTTTATTTCTCATAATTTATTTTATCATATATTATTTATTAATATAATATTTTCGAAATTTCAATAAATTTACTAAAAAGTGTACAATATATTTTTGGTATTTTAATTTATATTATAATTTAAAATATTTAATTATTACTAATATATTGAAATTTACTAAAAAGTGTACGATGTCTTTTGGTATTTTAATTTATATTATAATTTAAATATTTATTTATTACTAGAGAAAATTAAGGAAATTGTTTTATATTTAATTAATTTAATATTTTCATATATAATAAAGAGGAATTCACAAAACTACACCCTTTTCCCCTTCATTTACAAAACTCTACCTAATTCAATTTTTCACATATTTACACTCTTTCAAAAATTTTAAAGTTTGATTTACCCTTTCAAAAATTATCAAAATTAAAATCTTTTCATTTGGGTTCGCTAATTAGTGTTTAGGATATAATATTAAGGGGTAGGATTGTGTGGGTATGGTTTATTTGGATTTAATTTTTAGTGTTTATGTGTAGTTTTGTGAAGTTATTTTGAAATGGTGTTGTTTTGTGAAATGTAATTCAAATGGTGTAGTTTTGTAATTCTCCCTATAATAAATGACAAGTACTTTTGCCTACGTGTTGTCCAAAGAGAAAATTAAGAAAATTGTTTTATATTTAATTAATTTAATATTTTCGAAAATTGTTTGTAATTATCCATTTTATTTCTCATAATTTATATTACCATATATTAATTATTTATATAATATTTTCGAAATTTCAATAAATTTACTAAAAAGTGTACGTTATCATTTTGGTATTTTAATTTATATTATGTATACAATAAATGACAAGTAATTATATTATATATAAGGTTTGACCAGCGCGCCTAAATAAATTTCAAACAAAAAACCATATATACCAAAATTTTATTAGAAATATAATATATAATAAAGGACAAGTAATTTGACATATGTGTCGCTCAAAGAGAAAATTAAGGATATATTTTAGAGGAATTCACAAATCTACACCCTTTCAACCCTTTCTTCACAAAACTACTCCTAATTTAATATTTTCACATATTTACACCCTTTCAAAATTTTAAAAGCTTAATTTAACCTTTAAAAAATTACCAAAATTAAATTTTCTTCATTTGGGTTCGCTAATTAGTGTTTAGAGTATAGTATTAAGGGGGTAGGATTGTTTGGATAGAATTTATTTGGATTTAATTTTGAGTGTTTAAGTGTAGTTTTGTGAAATATTTTTGAAATGGTGTAGTTTTGTGAAATGTAATTCAAATGATGTAGTTTTGTGATTCTCCCTATATTTTAATACTTGTTTATGATTATCCCTTTTATTTCTCAAAGGTTTATATTATCATATATTGTTTATTAATTTAATATTTTCGAAATTTCATTAATATTTTCTAAAATATTATCATGTATTTTTTATTAAATTAATATTTTCTAAATTTCAATAATATCTTCTAAAAAATTATATGATGTCAAGTTTTTGGATTTTAATTTATATTATAATTAAATATATTTACTTATCATTAATACTATTATTATAAATCATGCATAAAAAATGTGAGTAATTTAGCTTATCTGTCGTGCCAAAAGAAAGTTAAGATAAAAAAAGTTATTTAAGATAAAAAACAAGACACCTAACACCAAATCTAAAAGTAAAAAACCAAATTTTGTTTTATAATGTGACTAAACCATATTAATGTCAATTTGTGGTAAAAGATTGAAACAAGAAAAAAAAAAAATAAGCAAATGATTTCGAAAACTAATGAGATAAACTGAAAAAACTTTTGAACAACAATAAAATCGATGAAATTTAAGTATCCATAATTACAAAAAAGTAACCAACACAAGAATGTGCTTAATTATAAATAAGCGACTACATAGAGAATCTTAAAAGGAAAACTAAATCTAAATTATGCAAAATCTACAAAACCATTAAAGTTCTCAAAATAACAATATATAACCAAGAATATAAAATAAATTAAGAGAAATTCACAAAACTACACCCTTTCAACCCTCCCTTCACAAAACTACACCTAATTCAATATTTTCACAAGTTTACACCCTTTCAAAATTTTAAAATATTGTTTTACCCTTTAAAAAATTACCAAAATTAAAATCTTTTCATTTGGGTTCGCTAATTAGTGTTTAGGGTATAGTATTAAGGGGGTAGGATTGTTTGAGTAGGGTTTATTTAGATTTAATTTTGAGTATTTAGGTGTAGTTTTGTGAAGTATTTTGGAAATGGTGTAGTTTTGTGAAATGTAATTCAAATGGTGTAGTTTTATAATTCTCCCATAAATTAATAATAAATATGGAAGTAACACATACATTTAAGAAATTAAATCATATAAGTAACGTTGCTACACAAAATGTAATTGTCAACAAAAAATATAACAATCACATAAATAAAAACAAAACAAAAAAATATATAACTTCTATAAAATCCGAGAATTGGTATTCACGTGACAACTGAAATTTTGGGTAAATGATTTTTTAAAAATATTTAATTAGTTTTATGTATTATTATAGATAAGGGAAAAATAAAGGAAAAATAAAAAATACACTTATTATTAATAATATTATTATTATTATTATAAATTGTCTAATCCATTTTGCTTACATACACGATGATTCAAGTTTGATCAACAATTTACTAATATTTATGCAAATATTATAAATGTAACTTCTTTTAAATGTTTGATAACTATTAATTTATTCTTATAAATATTTAAACTTGTAATTTTTGACCTACATCATACAATTTTATATTTTTTGAAATCTAAAGCTATTATAATTTTCAACATCTTCATTAATGACTCATAAAACTATTTTTGTTGAATATGCTTTGTTTTATATTATCCAAATTTATTTGTAGACATATATCTTTAACGTCTTTTTAAGTGTCAAACATATTATTTCGTAGAATAAAAACATACGTAACAAACATATGTTTTAATAGCCCACATACATACGTTTTTAACAAATTTACATTTTAATTGATGAGTTTTATGTAAAATCTCTAACCAAGGTTATATTTCTTTAACAAAAACTCAAAACTATAAAAAATTTACAAATTTTGTATTTAAATAATATAAGTCCACCATAAAACACAAAACCACAATTCTTATATGTTTGTTCTTTTTCAATTTTTCATTTTTTTATTGTTAATATATTACATTTGGTTTTATTTATCTCATTGTGATGTTAACATAATTTAAGAAAAATATTATTTTTCATTAATATAACATTTGAATTTATTTTATTTATTTTTTCTAAAAATTATTTATATCCGCGCCATGCGCGCGGGTCAAACCACCTAGTTTCTAAAAAAAATCATTGATTGTTTTTTAAATTTATATGTACAAAATTAAAAATATTTAATCATATAAATGTTTTGTATTCAAATATAATAATTTGCCAAAAATAATTTTTCAAATGACTTTTTCCAATAATTTTTCTCATGATTTTAGTAAATAAAATCACGTAATAATTGTGAAAGTGTTACCATAATTTTAGGCTATTTGATGAATTTTTTTTGTTAAAAAAAATTGAAAAAAGAAATTATGAAACACCACTTTGCAGAATTTTATTGGCGAAGTGACTTGTGCTTTATAATATAAGGGATTTGTAGCGGTTTGCTCAATGGTGTTTTGTCAAATATAATCTGAAATTAACAAAATAAGCCTTATAGATTAAAAGCATAACTTTCATATCTTATTATATAAAAGAGAGCGCGTAAAATTATAACTCACCAGATCGTGACACGTGTCACATTTAATTTAGATCGTGACACGTGTCACATTTAATTTAGATCGTGACATTTATCATTTTTAAAATAAGTAATTTTCTTAAAAATCTTATTATATAAAAGAGAGCGCGTAAAATTATAACTCACCAGATCGTGACACGTGTCACATTTAATTTAGATCGTGACATTTATCATTTTTAAAATAAGTAATTTTCTTAAAAAAAAGGAATAAAAGAAGAAGAAAAAATGGAAATGAAAAATTTCATATAAGCGAGTCCATAAATAGAAGAAAGATCCAATCTTGTGAACACTTATTTAATAAAAAGGTTTTAAATTTCTGTAAACAAATAGGAAATCAAAAAGCAGCCAAAAAAATCACAAAAAATATTATCTCAAGCTTCAAGTTAAAGATCAAAGCAATTAGCTTAATCAATCTTGAAACCAATCAATAACGTAGATTAATATTTTAGATCAACTAATAGAATAGAAAGAATCTAAAAGACATTTAATAAAATAAGAAAATAAGAACACAGTTCTTGCAACAAAAAATAAAATTAGGGTCACCTATGAGAGATCTTTTTAAGTTTTTTCTGAAGCAAGAATAATAAGAACATATATTTGTTTGTGTTTAGTAATTTACCGTAATCCACTGCTATGTAAAATCTGTTTTGTCTCCAAGAATGAAAGGTATTCTACCCGTCACAACTTTAAGAAAGGAAACAAAGATTATAGGTTTGTGTTTTCGTTTAACCAATAAAAGCAATATGTTTTAAAAATTTTACAAAAAAAAGAATTGCTTGAGAAAAAAGAGGAGTAGTGGATTGAGATTTTATCAGAAATTTAATTTTTGTAAACTGATTGCAAGAACAGCGGCTTCGTGAACAAAAATTCTTCAGAAAATAAGTATTTATGATTAAGAATATCTTAGTGGGCTAAAAAATTGGTAGTTATGAATTTGTTTAATTTGAATTTGTTTTATGAATTTGGGCTCGATTGTTTAGTTCGTGAAGCCCATTGTTTTTAAAATTAAAGTAATTATGAGGCACAAGCCACCTGACAGAATTCTATTGGCCAGGTGACTTGTGCTTTATAATATAAGAGATTCTTAAAAGATTGATTTTTTATAAAAATTTTTTTTGTTTTTTAAACATTTATTTTCTAATTTTTTAAATATTTTTAGTTCATCAAGAATAGTGAAATATACATTCTAAAATATATTAATTGAGATTTTTGAATTATTATTCTTTAAATTTTTTAAAAATTTGTGAAATACAAAAAACTATATATTTAATATTGAACATTAATTAATTTTCTTAATATGTATGAAAAGTAGGCTTGGGTATTCGGGTATTCGGTTCGGTTCCGGGTCCGAAATTTCGGTTCCGGTTCGGTTCGGTTCTTGAATCTATTATCCAATCACTACTTTTCAATATTTCGGTTCGGTTCCTATCGGTTTCGGTTCGGTTCGGTTCTTTGTTTGAGGAACCGAAAAATACCCGAAATTTTCGGTTCCAATTCGGTTCCAGTTCGGTTCCGGGTATTTCAAATCAAAAATAGAAAAAATACCCGAAAACATAAAATATACCTAAAAAAAGTTCATAAAAATACTCAAAATTATGAAAAAAACCCGAAAATTGAAAAAATACCCAAAAACAAAAAAATACCCGGAATAGGATAATAAAAATACCCGAAGTTAGAAAAATAGCCAAAAATACCCGAAAATATAAAAAATACTCAAAGTATATAAAAATATTTCGGTTTTTCGGTTCTACCCATGGGTATTCGGTTCGGTTCCGGTTCCTACCCGATACTCATGGTTCTTAAGTTTAGGAACCATCGGGTATTTAGGGTGGAACCGAAACCAGAACCGGAACCGTTTTTTTCGGTTCTTCGGTTCCGGTTTTTCGGTTCGGGTATTTTGCCCAGGCCTAATGAAAAGTATAAAAAATCAAATAATTAAAATTATATCACTGACGTTTACGTTAGATTAATAATCCACACGAGACGTTAATTTTGAATTTTCCTAATTTGTCTTCATATTTTTAATCAAGTAAATAATATTTTTAATATCCAAAATATTAATTTCCAAATTCCAACTTTGTGATTATTGGATTTTTCTTGTCCTAATGCCGAAGTGGGCAATACTAGATTGTTAAAAAAAATGGTAAACTCAAACATTAGCTCTCTCCTTCTACTCATCGGGCCTTAGTGATCAAGAAAACTCAAACATTAGCTCTCTCTTGGGAATCTCTCAAGGCACATTACCGGTCCGTTATCTAGGACTACCCCTCTCTTCTAAGAAGTTATCCATGTGTAATTGTGCACCTTTAATCCAACAAGTTAAAGACAAAGTAACAACATGGAGCTCTCGGTCCCTTTCTTTTGCAGGCAGACTACTCTTCCTCAATACGGTGATAGCAGGAATCACTAATTTCTGGTGCTCAACATTCATTTTGCCAAAAAAATGCATTCATTCGTTAAACTCTTTATGTGGTGCTTATCTCTGGCAAGGAACTATTGAAGGCTCACATACAGCAAGAGTTTCTTGGGAGACTATTACGAAACCAAAATCACAAGGGGGTTTGGGAGTTAGAAATCTGATTACTGTTAAGAACAATGTAGTTAACGCACTTGATTTCTCTGAATAATACCTTCCTCTTATTATTTCAATATAGATTCGATCTCATAACGATCTCATCTAACAAACTCATAATGTTTGTTACAACTTTTATCAAAGATAAGCATAAGGAAATGAATACAACAATACTCTTCTTTATATACTATTCATTTCCTTCTTCAGCTTTACTTGCCACGTCATGCAAGTCATTGCTTCTCTTCTTTCTTTGTCTCACATAAGCTTTCCACGGCTTATCAATACCCCCCATGGCAAAGACGAAGCTTGTCCTCAAGCTTAGATGATGGAAACTGTTGGGTTAAGTCTCGCATTCGAACCCAAGTATTCTCATGACTAGGCAAACCCTTCCAAGCCACCAATGCTTCCAAATGTCCTGCCTCATCATATCTTGAATCAAGTATGTAATCTGGTTCTATTACAAACTCATCCGTTGCGAGACCATGTTTCGGGCAGGGGATTGACTATATGATTCTCTCCAATAACCGGTTTCATTGCGAGATATGGAACACGGGATGAATACGTGAGCCTTCTGGAAGTTTCAGCCTATACGCCACTGCTCCCACACGTGCTAGCACTTCGTATGGTCCGTAAAAACGTGCAGACAACTTTTGACACACACGTGATACCACCGTATTCCGTCTATACGGTCTCGCCTTCGGAAAAACATGTGAACTCACTTCCAATTGTAGTTCCCTCCTCTTTTTATTGGCATTGTTCGCGCATCCTCTCGTTGAGCTCTCCGAAGATGGTCTTTTATCTGAATTAACATGGCATCTCGTTCCAATAACATCTTCTCTAACTCAAAGTTGTTAGTTGAACCAGTTTCATATCGCAAAATCTTCGGTGGTTCTCTCCCGTATACTAAGCTGGAAAGGGGTGGTTTGAATAGCCGTGTGATAGGCGGTATTATACCACAACTCTGCCCACATCAAAAAGGTTGACCATTTCCTCGGATGTGCGGATGTGAAACACCTCGATACGTTTCTAAACATCCGTTAAGAACTTCGGTTTGGCCGTCGATTGAGGATGATAGGGCCGTACTAAATCTTAGCTTTGTACCCGCCGCTTTGAAGCATTCTCTCCGAACGTACCGAGAAAGATTTTGTCTCCGTCCGACACAATGGGCGAGGAAATCCGTGATGCTTGACCACCTCTTTAACAACCGATAAGCCACATCGGACGCCGTGTACGGATGCTTCAAGCTGATGAAATGTGCATATTTACTTAAACGATCCACTACTACCAAGATGACATTCCACCCTTTAGACAGAGGTAAGCCTTCTATGAAATCCATGGACAAATCCTCCCAAACTTTGTCAGGAATTGGTAATGGTTGTAGTAAACCTGCCGGACACAAGGTTGAATATTTGTGTGTTTGGCATATCACACATTCAACAACAAACTTATGGATGTCTTTCTTCATCCCTTTCCAATAAAAAGATGATTGTATTCTCTTAAGTGTCTTCAACACTCCAGAATGGCCACCCATCAATCCAGAATGTCCCTCCTGAAGGATCCATAACAATTTAGTATTGTTCCTTGGTACCATCAACCTTTGTTTATAGAACACTCTGCCATTTACTAGTGTATAACCTGGTTTCTCTATCTCCCGCATAAGATTTTCATCTTAAACTGTTGCAATTCATCATCATGATCAATGTCCCGATACGATCTTGTAATTGCGATCCTGCTCGGTACCGTTAATGCTAACTTCTCTAATGCCGCACATTCGGTTTCCCCTTGTATCATTCTGGATAACCCATCTCGCCGCAGCATTCCCCCTTCCAGGTTTATACACAATTTCAAAGTCGTACCCCAACAAACTTAGTCACCCATCTCTCGATAATCCATCGTCACTTCCCTCTGTTCTAACAGTACTTCAAGCTTTTCCGTCCGTTCTCACCGAAACTTGTGGCCCAAACAAGTAATGTTTCCACTTTAATACAGCCAAAACTATCGCCATCGTTCTCTCTCATATACCGGCTTCATCTCGTTCTCTAGGTGTTAATCCTTTGCCGAAATAAGCTATTGGCTGATTTTGCCGCATTAAGATCGCTCCAATACCCACTCCCGAAGCATCCGATTCAACAATGAACCTTTCTTCAAAATCGGCAAAGCCAACACCGGAGCCGAGATCATAGCCGTTTTCAAGGATTGAAAAGCAGATTGTGCCACCGATGACCATTCAAACTTATCTTTCTTCAAATCATCCGTCAATGGTCTTGCAATAATACCATAATCTTTGACAAATCTCCTGTAGTATCCCGTTAATCCCAGGAACCCTCTTAATTCCTTGACAGATCTAGGTTTTTGCCACTTTTGCACAGCTTCAGTCTTTGCTGGATCAGTTGCTACCCCTTCATTGGATATAACATGACCCAAATATTCTACCTTCTTCGACCAAAGCCGCATTTCTTTCGTTTGCAAACAGCTCTTGTCTTTGAAACACCTCCAACACTTGTTGTAAATGATGACAATGATCTTCTTCTGTCAAACTGTATATAAGGATGTCGTCAAAGAACACCAACACAAATTTCCTTAGAAATGGCCTCGAAAATCTCATTCATCAAAGCTTGAAATGTTGCGGGCGCATTAGTCAATCCAAAAGGCATGACCAAGAACTCGTAATGACCGTCATGTGTTCTGAATGCTGTCTTTTCCACATCTTCTTCCTTCATTCTTATTTGATGGTAGCCTGATCTGAGGTCTAGTTTTGAGAATATCTTTGCTCTATGAAGTTCATCAAGAAGCTGGTCAATCATAGGTATAGGAAACTTGTCAGGGATAGTTGCACGATTCAACATTCTGTAATCCACACAGAATCTCCAAGTGTTATCTTTTTTTTAACCAATAACACCGGACTTGAAAAAGGGCTTTTGCTTGGTCTGATTATCCCTGAGGTCAACATCTTCTCCACCAGTTTCTCCATCTCTTCTTTCTGAGCATGTGCATACCTGTATGGCCTGACACTCACAGGTCCTGATTGTGGTATTAACTGAATTGCATGCTCCCTTCCTCTAACTGGTGGTAGCTCCACTGGTTCTTGAAACACTCTGTGAAACTCTTGTAATACTTCTAACAACTCAGGAAATACATCTTCTGTATTTTCCTTAACACATGTGTTTCCCAGCTCCACAGATTCCATTAGTGGTTCAAACATTCCTTTCTTCTCAAGCATCTGAAAGTCTGTACCAGCGTGATGTAGAGATTTATCTCCAATTATTGTGACTGCAGTATCATTGTATGTGAATGATAGCTCTTGTTTTTCCCAATCCACTTGGCATCTCCCCAGTGTTCTCAGCCACTGGATGCCCAATATCACATCTGCACTACCCGGTTCTAAAACAATAAAGTTTGTTGTGAAAGAGAGGCCTTGGAATGAGAGTGTTACATTCAGACAAACTCCTGCTCCACTCACAAATAATCATGTTCCCAGCTTAATCTCAAGCTTCTGATCTCGCTGTTGAATCAGATTCAGTCTTGTCACCACTCTTGGATCAATGAAATTATGGGTAGCTCCGCTGTCCAACATGATAACAACTTCCTTGTTGTTTATCATTCCCACTATCTTGGTTGTTGTTGGAGATGATATCCCAAGCAATGCACTGATTGATAATTCCATTAAATCACTTTTATGAATCACATCATTATGTTCTTCATCCTCTCGAGTCAACCATATTCTCATCAAGCACTTCCATTGCATACCCATTAACTACGTTAGCACCTGCAGCAGCCTCCTCGTTAGGACATATCTTCTCATGCCCCACAAAGTATCTAGCATCACACTTGAAACATTGTCTGTTTCTTCTCTTCTCATCCGATTCGGCATCGGTAAATTTTTGTCTTGGTCTCAAATATGGTTTAGGTGCATAACTTTTGTTTGGTATCCGTCTGTCTCTCCTTTAGACTTTTGTCCTCCATTTTGAACTTTATTTGTTGACTCATTAGTTCTATTCGGTCCCGCTTGTTCATGATTCTCCCATCTTCTCGTTGGAATTATAAACGAGGCCGACCTAAATGGTTTAAAACTACTTGTCTTGTGCACAATTTGTTTCTCCTCACCAAGTACTTTGCATAAGGCTGTTGACTGCATTTTCATCACCGTTGCTATCTGTTTTGTAATCCCTTTTGGTTCCTTTATGTTCAACACCTCCTTCGGCTACGGTTTCGACCCATTATAGAAGACATGTTCCAAGTTCGAGAATCTATCCCCACTACCTGATTAGCTAGCTCTTCAAATTCATTGACATAGTCACTGATGTCCCCAACTTGTTTCAAGCTAAACAATCTCTTAGCTGGATCTTCTTCCATTGATTTTGCAAACCTATCCAATAACTTGTCCTTAAACTGCGACCACATGTAAAAAGGATTCCTTGCTGATTCCCAGTTAAACCAGTTCAACACTGCTCCTTCTAGGCAGAGAGACACTAATCCAAGCTTTTCTTCTTCGTCAAAATTCCCCAGCTTAAAATATCTTTCCACTCTTGAGATCCATCCGTATGGTGAAGTGCCATCAAAGATTGGCATCTCAATCTTTCTCAACATTTTATCTCTATTAACTAGGTTACTAGCTAATCCCCGATAACCTAACGCGTTATCTCTCCGGTTAGATTCAAGAAAGGTCTGCCTAACCTGATACGGAGATATCGATGTTTCCCCGATCTGGTGATGGTTTGCTCCGTCGCTGTTTTTGTTTGCTTCGATTCGTCCCAGAGATTGAATCAACGCAGTAAGTTGTTTCTCGATGGTATCGAATCTCGTCGTTGTCTCCTTTTTTATCGCACCGATCTCGTCATGAACCTCGTCTAAAGAACCTTGGATTTGAGAAATTGATTTCTCATTCTCCGTAAATCTTCTCTCCAAATCCTCTGAACTCGTCATTGTTGATATCGCCGTCGTCAGATCTAGCCGTCGTCAGATCTGAATTTCCTCGCCGTACACTCTGAAATCGCCTCCGTCAGATCTGAAAATCGTCGTCTTCGGTCCACGCTCACCGCACCAATTTGTTAAGAACAATGTAGTTAACGCACTTGATTTTTCTGAATAATACATTCCTCTTATTATTTCAATATAGATTCGATCTCATAACGATCTCATCTAACAAACTCATAATGTTTGTTACAACTTTTATCAAAGATAAGCATAAGGAAATGAATACAACAATACTCTTCTTTATATACTATTCATTTCCTTCTTCAGCTTTACTTGCCACGTCATGCAAGTCATTGCTTCTCTTCTTTCTTTGTCTCACATAAGCTTTCCACGGCTTATCAATTACATGGAATAAAGCTTGCACCCTCCGACTAGTTTGGTTGTTGTTCTTCAAATCAGGTTCTGTGTGGGTTGCCTGGTTCAAAGAAGAGGTTATAAGAGGTTGCTTAAATGACTTTTGGACGATAACTGAAAAGGCAAGAAATGCATGGTTATCAAACAAAATACTGAAGCTGATGAAGTACTTGCTATGAGTGGATTAAGGTGCGTGTGGGTAATGGCAGAAATACAAGATTCTGGAGTGACAATTGGTCCGTCCTTGGAAGTATCAAGGACTACCTACGAGAGGAAACAACATTCAAACTAAGGATCAGAGATAAGTCAACATTGGGAGATTTATTCATCAACAATACTTGGAGAATTCAAAATCCAAGAACTGACAAACAAGTTCAGGTCATTGCTTACCTTACTGGATTGTGCTTAATAGAAGCAGATGATACATATGAGTGGGAATTGGGAGGGGTGGTATCATCTTCGTTTTCCACAGGAGGAATTTACAGTCATCTAAATGGGCCAGTACAATCAGTTTGGTGGAGTAAAGTGGTCTGGAACTCGGGTGGGATCCCGAAGCATAGCTTCCTGACTTGGCTTTTCGTATTGAATCGATGTCCGACAAGGGACCGACTCTTTAGTTGGGGACTACCAACACCAAAGATTTGTCTCCTCTGCAATTTAATTGATGAATCAAGGGATCATCTCTTCTTTGATTGTTCTTACTCATGGTCAATATGGAGTAAAGCTGCAACACGTTGTGATTTCAACCCTCCAAGATCTTGGCAAGCTAATCTAGATTGCATGAAATCAATCCAGGGATCAAAATTAAGAAGAAGGCTACTACTCTTAGTCTGGCAGGCGGTCATCTACTTCACATGGAAAGAGAGAAATGATAGGCTCCACCGCAATACCTTCAGGACACATGACTCGCTTTTACAACAACTTGATTCAACAATCAGGAACAAGATTTCAAGTTACAGAGATAGCAACCCGGAATTGGCATCTACCTTTATGCAATTTTGGTTTGCCTCTGTAACTTAATCTAGTCGTCTCCTACCTCTGCCTCTCTTCATCTCTCTAGTTCTTTTTATATTATTAATCGTTTCTATATTATTGGGCTGGATTTTTATGTTATGTTTTGGAGCTCTATTTTGTTTTTTTGGTTATATATTGGATTCGGTCTATGCTTAGGCTTTGCTTTAATTTATCTAGGTTCTAATTATTGGGCAATTGCTCTAACTATGGCCTATAAGACATGTAAAACTTTTTGGTCCTGTTATTTAATTTGAAAATCTTTTATCAAAAAAAAAAATGGTAAACCATAAATAGTTTTGACTTTTGAGTAACAAATGTAAATTAATAGCGACAATTAAAAGAGATAGATAATGAGTATACGTTAGTAAAATGTACACGTCATCACACACCTTCTCTAATCCTCTCTCTCTTCACTTCTCTCTCTCTCTCCTCCGCGAAACAGATTCAAAATCCTTCCATGGTAAGAGCTCTGTGAACTCAGCCTCTGTCCAAACGGCGTCGTATGGCTATGGCGTTTCCTCTTTCGTACACTTCCGTCTCCGTTAAACCATTAACGTACTCTCGCAGACCCAAACTCGCCGTTTTCGCTTCTTCTTCTTCTAACGGAAGAGATCCCTCCGATGAGAAAAGCGTAGAGAAGCTTGAGGAGACGAAACGTCGTGCTGATTTATCTGCTCGTATTGCTTCTGGTGCTTTCACTGTTAATAAAACAAGGTTAGTGAGATCAAAAAGACTAATCTCACGAATCATCCAAATAAAAGAGGCAAAATCGTTTGATTATGTGATTGTTTTGCTTGTGTGTGTGTGTGTGTGTTGATTCTATGATGTGAAATTTTGTGTTTTTTTTGTTGTTTTTGTACAAGTTTTCCATCTAAAATCAAGAATGGTTTATCTAAGCTTGGATTTCCAAGCAATGTTTTGGATTCCCTTTTTGATTGGAACGGTTCTAACGAAGACTACACCAAGGTTCCCGAGGCTAAAGGATCGATTCAAGCTGTCCGAAACGAAGCTTTCTTCATCCCTTTGTATGAGCTTTTCCTTACTTATGGTGGCATCTTTAGATTGACGTTTGGTCCAAAGGTTTGTTTTTGTTTTATATTCCGAGTTTTTTTTTAAAAACTATTGTGTGATGATTGTTGTGAATCCAATCATACGTTTGTGTTGTCTTTTTGGTTTTTTAGTCGTTCTTGATTGTGTCGGATCCTTCTATTGCTAAGCATATATTGAAGGACAACGCGAAAGCTTACTCCAAGGTAAAAGAAAAACAACATTAGAACTAACAATTAAGCGAAGAAGAACGGTGTAGTTTCTTGCTTTTTTATCTTATGTATCTACTTGTAAATTTTAGGGGATTTTAGCTGAAATTCTAGATTTTGTTATGGGGAAAGGACTCATACCGGCAGACGGAGAGATATGGCGTAGAAGAAGACGTGCCATTGTCCCTGCATTGCATCAGAAGGTAACCAAAGAATAACAAAAGCAACGAAAAGTTAAAAAGCCATAGTTTTAGCTTTTTCTCTGTTTGTTTAGTATGTAGCAGCTATGATAAGCTTATTTGGAGAAGCTTCTGATAGGCTTTGTCAGAAGCTTGATGCTGCTGCTTCTATAGGGGAAGAAGTAGAGATGGAATCGCTCTTCTCTCGCTTGACGCTTGATGTTATTGGCAAGGCCGTTTTTAACTACGACTTTGATTCCCTAACAAATGATACCGGTGTGATCGAGGTTCTTTCTCTCATGCTCTAGTAGAGTTTTTTCGTCGGTTTTTTGTGTGTTGGGTAAGCGAAAAATGAAAGCTTTCCTTTCATGTTCTCTTTTGTTAGGCAGTATACACTGTTTTAAGAGAAGCTGAAGATAGAAGTGTTTCGCCTATCCCTGTTTGGGACATACCGATCTGGAAAGATATTTCCCCGCGTCAGAGGAAAGTTACTAGCTCCCTGAAACTGATCAATGACACACTTGATGATTTAATCGCAACGTGCAAGGTAATAACTAGGAAGAAGCAAGTCCAAGAATCGTTCGTGCTCTTCGTGATCGTTATTGTTTTATTGTCTTTACAGAGAATGGTAGAAGAAGAGGAGTTGCAGTTTCACGAAGAATATATGAACGAAAGAGATCCTAGCATCCTTCATTTTCTTCTTGCTTCGGGAGACGATGTAATAATAATCCTCTCTTCCGGATCAAATATAGTTTCGTTAGTTATCAGCTTTATCGGATCTTAGTTGTTTCGTCTTTTGTTATAAGGTGTCTAGCAAGCAGCTCCGTGATGACTTAATGACAATGCTTATAGCCGGACACGAAACCTCAGCGGCGGTACTAACATGGACGTTCTACCTTTTAACAACGGTAGAGAATGGATAATTAACAACCTCAACAAACAGTTAAACCGCTTCTTAAGAAAGTCTATAACTTTTGTTGGTATTGCAGGAACCCACCGTAGTTGCCAAACTACAAGAAGAGGTTGATTCTGTTATTGGAGATAGATTCCCTACCATAGAAGATATGAAGAAGCTGAAATACACTACCCGAGTTATGAACGAGGTAATAGGCTTATTGGATTTACCGGTTTAGGAGAATGCTCTTTGGATTTACCTTTTGGTTTTGATGTTTGTGCAGTCGCTGAGACTATATCCACAACCACCAGTACTTATCCGCCGGTCTATAGATAAAGATGTGCTTGGAGGGTATCACATAAAAAGGTCAAAAGATTTCAATATTGTGTGGTGTTGATTTGTTTTCGCTTTGACGATAAGCATGTGTTCAAGAATGCAACTTTCTGACTAAAGATTGTGTTTGGAAAAACTAACAGCGGAGAAGATATCTTCATCTCGGTTTGGAATATACATCGAAGTCCTCTTAATTGGGATGACGCGGAAAAGTTCAACCCCGAGAGATGGCCTCTAGATGGACCAAACCCAAATGAGACAAACCAAAACTTCAAGTAAATCCACTTATCATATCTTTCTTTTGATTACATTTCGATTATATTTTGGAAACTTTTCTTGTCCAGTTACTTACCGTTTGGTGGAGGACCGCGTAAATGCATAGGCGACATGTTTGCTTCGTTTGAGGTAAAGAAACAATTGAATATAAACAGTTTTTTACTTACAAGTACATGCTTTGGATGTTCTTGTAGTGATTGAAATCTATGTGTGTAGAATGTGGTAGCAATCGCAATGCTTATTCGAAGATTCGACTTTCAGACTGCACCAGGAGCTCCTCCGGTATAAGCCATAAGCAAACTCTTCCTCTTTAGTCTCTAAATACAAAAATTTCCGAAAATGAACCAAAACCAGACTTGAAATGCAAACCGAAAGCTCGTCTTTTGTTGACATTCATATTTGTGGATATGGACAGGTGAAAATGACTACAGGAGCTACAATCCACACCACAGAAGGATTGAAACTGACTGTAACAAAGAGAACGAAACCTCTCAACGACGTGCCATCGGTTCCAGTACTTGCGGTGGAAGCTCCTCGAGATGAAGTTTCTTCGGCTTCCTCTGCCATGTCTTAGAGTCTTTATCTTTGCAAAACTGAAGCAAACAAACTCGATGAAGAAAGGGTCAAGTCTTGTGTTAGAACAACAAACGTTAGAACTTGTTGGAAACAAGACCAATGCTTTCCTGATTATTTTTCTGCATTATGTTATGCAGACAAGTAAACTGTAAAGACATTATATTCTTTGGAAAAGAAATACTTTTTATAGGCACAGTGACGATGCTATAACTTTTGTGTTCTATAAGTTTATAATAAGACAAACACAAATATCTTGATTTTACATCAATGAAGTGTTCATGGATAGTATACACTTCCATCTTAACATCACAAAAGTTGTCTACTTTGACTTAAGATCAAGGAAAGTTCTATAAAACCACTAAATCAGATTGTTTTTTTCTACTAGAGACTGAAGATTGTTGTACAAGGAGCAACATAGACTCCTTAGGGAATTTGGACACATCATGTTTGCTAATGAAATATGAAACAATTTATTTTTTGAACATAAATTCATCTTTTGCTTCAAAGGTGTCTTGAAATTGGACCATGACCAGAAAGCAACTGTCATGTTACTTACACAAGAAAAAAGATTTAACAAACTTGTAAATTTCGAACGAGTTTATCAAATTATATACATTTTTCTAGTTAGTATATAAACTATATACATTTTTCTCTGAATAATATCAACAAAGGAGAATTTTTTACTTTAATTTTAAAATATGGAAATTTACTTTTTAATATCATTATTAATATAGATATAAAGAGTCCCACATCGAGAAGAATAAAACAAAAAGAGTTATATATAAAGAGAAGATGATAATGGTATAATTGCCTAGCTTGGTAATGTTAAGCTAATCAAATCCCAGTGGAGGCACCTCGGTAATAAAATATATATTCGATCAAAAATTAGATGGTTTGGTTAGGTCGGTGTGACTGAAATCCTCGGGTCCAGTCCACATGCTATGACCCAACAGTCAATAGTGGTTCATAAGTGACCAATATTTGACTCATAGCATTGTTGTGATTTGCCTAATAAGCAATTGCGTGGTTCGCACTGGTGACTAGAAGGTGAGGCTACGGGCTATGCAAATCCGCGAAAATGCCTGGGAAACCACCGATTTAAATCAAACAAATCTTTTTACAATTTTTTTTTTGGAAAATATTATCAAGAAAAGATATTATTGGGTAAAAGATATCATCACAAACTTTTTTTTGTAAAAACCACTAAAAACTTTTTGGTCCAACAAACCACAAATAAAAATAGAAGATTACAAAACTACGTCATTTGAATTATTTTTATTACAAAAAAAACTACGTCATTTGAATTATATTTTACAAAACTACGCTATTTCAAAATCATTAAGTCAAATTTTTATAAAGTAAAATATGGAATGCTATAGTTTTTTTTGAATTTCTCATATTTTTATGGGCATTCCAAACAAAGAAAATTGGACTAAAATATGAACAATTACAAAACTATACCTTTTGAATTTCATTTCACAAAACTACACTATTTGAAAGTCACTTTTCAAAATTAAATCTAAACATTCAAAAATAAATCCACATAAACCCTACCCACATAATCCTACCATTATAATACTATACCTAAACACTAATTAGTGAACACAAATAAAAGAGCATAGTTTTGTGAATTTCTCATTGAAAAGGTGTAAAAATATAAAAATATTGAATTAAATGTATTTTGTTTAGGAACGGTCGAAAGAGTGTAGTTTGTGAATTTCTCATTAAAATATCATTAAAATAAGCAATTTTTTTAATACCATTAATTTTTTTAGAAAAAATATCATAACATTTAGGGCTCAACTGGTTTAAACGCAGCGGTAGCGATTGCGGTTGCGGGAGATTACTGCAGCGGGAGATTACTGCAGCGGGAGATGACGGTTAGTTGTGTTATTAAGCGGTTTGTACGACTGGTATAATGGTTTAAAAATTATGCGTTTGCGGGACATTTTTGACTGGTTGACAAACGCTTGCGATAGCGATTAAATATTACCAAAATTATTTTGAAAACTAAAAAACACCAAAACTATATTATTATTATTATAAAATTTAAATTTAAAAAAACAATAAACTAAAAGTGGTATTTTCGAAACTAGTCAATAAAAAATTGCATACATAATTTATGCTACAAATTTTGCTAACGAGCATCCCATATTTCTTTTGCTAAAGTGGGAAAAAAAGATGAAGATAATAATTATGAGAGATAGGAGATATAATCTAAGTAGGGTTTGATTATTTATTTTGATTAATAGAACGTGCCTAGGGTTTTTATAGGGAGAATTACAAAACTACACTTTTTAAATTGCATTTCACAAAATTACACCTTTTAAAATCACTTCACAAAACTACACCTAATTACTAAAAATTAAATCGAAATTAGCCTTACCCACAAAACCCTACACCTTCAATATTATACCTTAAACACTAATTAGCGAACCCAAATGAAAATATTTTAATTTTGGTAATATTTAGGGCATAATTGAACCATTTAAAATTTGAAAAGGGTGTAAAAGTAGGAAAAATTAAATTAGGTGTAATTTTGTGAAGGAATGATTGAAATGGTGTAGTTTTGTGAATTTCTCTTTTTTATATGTTTTTTTATAGTTTTTTATTAATATAATTTTTTTTTAAAAATGAATCGCTATCGCCCGCAAATGCAAACGTTTGTGGGAAACAACTTTTGATTTTAGGTTGTTTGAAACGTTACATAGAGATTTAAAGCGATTTGAACGATTTTTTCAACAACCACAAATCGCTACCAACCGCAAACGCAGTGGTAGCGGCTAAACCAATCAACACCTTAGAGTCATGAAGATTGTTGTATAAGGAGCAGCACGGACTCCTTTGTGACTTTGGACTCATGAGGAATGAAAATGAAACAATTATTTTGGTAATAAGCTTCAACTTTCTTGTCTTTGAATTTTATAAAAAAAATTTAATTATTATACAGGACATAAAGTTCTTTTTAAGCGTTAAATTAGTAAATAACAAAATTTCTTAGATTTTAGTATGTATTCGTGAATTTGAAATACTTCTAAATCCATTAATACATTTTTATCTAGTTTGAAAATACATTCTTTAGTAATATATAAATAACAATACGTAAAAATATATAAAAGTATTTTATCTTTGGAAATATATTCACTTTCTAAATCTTTCATATATTGTCATATTTTAATATTTTTAAAGTAATATGCCTACTATATTACGTAGAAATTTTAATTTATAAGCATATAATAATTTTTGTCAATAGACGAGTGAGATATATATATATATATATTATATATTATTTAATTATATGGCATATTAAATATCTATTTTTCGTCAATATATATATATATATATATATATATTACTAGTGTATATATACAATGAAGTGATAATTTTCTTATTTTCAAATTCAAGATATTTTAAATTTTTGAGGTTTGGACGTTTTAATAAAAAAAATTGTTTTGAAAAAACCTTCCATTTTATTTTATAAATCTTTACTGCTATTATTCCTAATGTATTTTTTATTAAACTTATAATTAATCTAGAGCATAATTTTTGCCAATTGAGATTTTATTTTAAAATTCTACAGCAAACTTTCTACAGCCATAATCCTACAGCAGTAAAATTAAAAGCTACAACAACAAAACTTACAACCAGATTTCTACTGCCAAAAACATAAAGGTACAACCATTACCAATCACCACCTAATACTCACACATTCAAACTTATGACGCTCTTCTTTGCTCAAAGTTCTCACGTACATTTTCATAACAAGCTGGAGTTTTTTGGTTATTTTAAAAATATGGAAATTTACTTGTAATATGTGTATTATATTATTACTAAAGTCCCACATCGAGAAAAAAAAAATAGAGTTATATATAAAGATGAAATAATAATGATATAATTGCCTAGCTTGGTAACGCAAAGCTAATCATATCCTAGTGGAGGCACCTCGGTTTATATGTTCTCATCAAATGTTAGTTGGTTTGGTCGGGTCCGTGGGCTAGATGTTGTCTTCATATTCCGCGTTCCAGTCCACATGCTATAGTCACACTATATAAGTGGTTCATATGTGATCAATATTTGACTCATAGCATTGTTGTGATTTGCCTGATAAGCAATTGCGTGGTTCGCACTGGCTAATTGTTGGAAGAAAACAAATTAACATCCACAAATCTAAGATCAAACAAATCTTTTTATAATATTTTTTTAAAAAAATATTATCAAAAATAAATTATTAGGTCAAAAGATATCATCACAATCTTTTTTTTTGTAAAAGATCGCTAAAAACCTTTTGGTCCAAAAAAAAAAAAAAAAAAACTACACCATTTGAATTGTATTAGATAAAGTTTTGTAAAGTAAGGTATGAAATGGTATAGTTTTGTGAATTTCTCATATTTTTATGGGCATTCCAAACAAAAAAAAATTGGACTAAAATATGGACAATTACAAAACTACACATTTTGAATTTCATTTCACAAAACTACCGTTTCACAAAATTGTTATTTTAATTTATATTTAGGCTTGTAATAAAATTGTTACAACTAAGATTAAAACTGATACCGAGATTAAATCTATACTATAAAAGTAGAACAACTCTCTCCATATGAAAGACACTTGGCAATAAAAAATTAAATACATAATTAAAATTAAAAATTTGATAAAATTCATTTAATACTAATAAAAATCAAATAAGAAATCATTAAAGACATAAATCCATTTAATAATAAAATAAAGCATTACATTATATACAATAACAAATACAAAAAAATATTTAAACTTAAATATATCTAAAGATAAATAAAGTTTAAACATTATAAATTTGAGATTCAAATACTACATAGTCATACATATAAATAATTCATTAATTTTCGATAATCTTTTTAAACTAAATGTTAATAATCACTAAAAATATCCACCGAAAACATAGACGCCATATAAAATAAACAAAAACACATTTAAAGTTTCTAATAACGTTAAAGAAAAAAACAAACTATGATGCAATTTTATAATAAAATTAAAATATTAAATTTTATGATGCAAAATAAATAAAAAAACAAACTATGATGCAATTTTATAATAAATTTAAAATAATATATAAATTGTTCTCAATAATCTTCTTTAACTAAATGTTAATAATCAGTACAAATATCCACCGAAAACATAATCGTCATATAAAATAAACAAAAATACATATAAAGATTCTAATAACATTAAAAAAAAATTATGATGCAATTTAAAAAACGGATTAAAATCTCCACGTAAAATTTAAATAAAGATATTGTGGACAAAAATAAATTATTAGTAGTAAAGAAATTAAAAGAATACACTACAATCTTTACTTCTCTTTAAATTATTTTTTTTTGTAAAATTAGATTTCATCACATATTGATATTCTAATCGTTTATAATAAACTAAAATATCCTTTCAAAAGTTACAAATGAACAATTTTATTTTCATTAGTTTGATAAAATAAAATGAGTTAGTTATATTCAATGTCAAACCAAATACATATTAGAATAATAAAATATATTAAACATCATAAACAAAATATAAATGTTTTTTTGAAATTACTATAAAATATTGAAGGATATCGCTTTTGGTCTCACAATCTCGAATCAGATAATGTAAGAAGAACACTCAAAACGACCCCACAGATCAAACAGTCTACAATTTTATTAATTAAATCCATTTGGTCTCAAAGATTATGTGGGAAGAGATAATCTAAGTACTCTTTTAAACCCAACAACAGAGACAATTTTCAAAACAAAAAGTTTCTTATAGTAAAATCCATAGAATAGCAACAAGATAAATAAATATAACCTCTGACATGCTCCAATGCCAAAAAAACACACTTTCTTTCTTTCTTTGTGTTTTCACACTCGGCGTTTCCTCGGCAACCTGCAACCGTTATGAGCTTTCCTAGTCGTGTCCTCGATGTACACAATAGGATTCTGATCAGTCCTCGAATTTGAGTACCCGTTTCTGAACGCGATTACCGCGTTCCTCTTCTTCTTGAAATGCGTGAAACCGTTCACCTTGACCACCACGGATTTCAGACCCATGGCTTTAGCTCTCCTCCCGATGTTTTCAGCGGTTGCATCAGCTGTGTAGTTAGTCATCTTCCTTCCGCCTTTCAGATCGGGCAGACTACCCGACGTGGCCTTGCACTTGACGTTTCCTTTGGAATCAGTTACCGTGACAAAAGTGTTGTTCCGCAGCAGCTTGATGTGGATAATGTCGGCGTTGGTCTCTATGTTTGGTCGATGGAAAGGAGAGAATATACCCAAGTTTCTCCGCCCTTCGTCTTCTACAATCGCATCTTTAATAAGCTCCAGGTCTTTCGATGTCCCTCTGCTGCGTAAATCGTCCTTCAAAATCGAAGTTTCAGCAAATTTTTGGTAGCTAGGAGAAGAGGAGACTCCACTTCCACCCTTGTTTGATAAGCCTAGATTCATCTGACCGAACTGATCAGGTAAGCGCGGTGATCTCAATGGGTTTCTGAAAGTAGGAGGAGCGTTAGGAGCAGAGGAACCGAAACCGTCTCTTCCCGTATTATTTGTTAAGCCTGATCTCATCTCAGCGAAACTTTTAAAAGTCGAGGAACCATTTCCTCTTCCGGTGCCTGGTTTTGTATCACTGAAGCTTTTGTAAGAAGAACTTACGCTTCCACCAGAGTTCGGTAATTCCGAGTTCTTTTCAGAGTCTCCAGGGAATGGTCTTTGCTCACCGAATCTACCTACAGTTCAAAGAATCCATTGAAAGACAAATCAAAACATTACATGAAAATACTATCTAGAAGAAGATAAAGTATACGAAGAAAACCCCTTTTCTCTGAACATCTTTCTTCTACACAAAAGGGTTAGAGAGAATCTCCTATGGCGAATCCATAATCACAAAAACAAGGTTTTTTACATATCAAACAGCAACAGGAAAACGACAATGGATATAACTTAAAAACCCAGAAAGCTTAATACGGATCCAATCGTCATTAGTGAACGAGAGAGATAAAGATTTGAGAGATTAGCGAACCAGAGAATCCGTCTGATTGAGACGAGAATCGATGGAGCGAATTGATTCCGCCATAGACGCGAATCAAACAAGGAAGAGAAGAAGCTCGAAGATGATGAGAGAGACCATTCATTTTCTACTGCTCGTTGAATTTTTTTTTGAGGTTTTTAGGGTTTTTTTATTGCTTTTGTTCTTCCAGAAGATGAACGAAACAGTTTCTTCTTCTTCTTCTTCTTCTCGATCGGTAGATCTGAAAATGAGCTCAATATTTCTTAGTGGGCCTTTTTCAATTCTCATGGGCCTTTTTTTACCATTAACTCATTATTTCTAGCACAATTCTTATAAATAGCAGTAAATAACAAAATTAGCAAATATTAACAGGAATTCACAAAACTACACCATTTTTTCCTTTCATTTACAAAACTCTATTTAATTCAATTTTTCACATATTTACACTCTTTCAAAAAATTTAAAGTTTGATTTACCCTTTAAAAAATTATCAAAATTAAAATCTTTTCATTTGAGTTCGCTAATTAGTGTTTATGGTATTTGAATTTAATTTTTAGTGTTTAGGTGTAGTTTTGTGAAGTTATTTTGAAATGGTGTAATTTTGTGAAATGTAATTCAAATGGTGTAATTTTGTAATTCTCCCAATTTTTATTGATATTTTTGGTATTAAAAACATTTTAACGGTAATGATATTTTCAAAATGAAAAAAAATAAAATTTCTTTTAAGTGGTATTTCAAGGAATTTTCTTATTTCTAATATCTTTTATCTTTTAACAATTTTTAGTTTGATACAATACTAACAAGTGAATCACTACTCATTTCAGTTATAACATTTCAGAGTTTATTAAAAACGTGTTTTCCAAAGAAGAAAACTAACAATGAACTAACTTTACGAGAGAAAAAAACTACAACTTTTAAAACAAAGCTTTGGATTAAACAAAAAACAGACCATGAAACTCAAGCTTTTTGGCTAGGACATGGCTTTGTCCTTGAAAACATAAGATGGGACAAAGAACTGAAAAAACACTCTTCCTTAACGTATAAGAGTTTCTTCGCTTTCCCGAGTCACATGTTGAAGGTCCGGCAGATCGGAACTGATGGAGAATTTGAGCCATCTCTTCCTGTCCATATGATTCAGACAAGGATGCATTAAGAACCCGACGATTAGCATCACAAAGCTAACCGCAGCTACTTTAAGAGACGAGAGCGCTACAACGGCACATATTAGTATCGTTGGAGGAACACACATGAGGATCGAGCCTACGGTTCCAATAGGTATCTTGTACGGTCTGGTTAAAGCCGGGTGTTTCATTCTCATCCTAACGAAAGCGATAAACTCCAAGATCATACCGATGCAGTAAAGCAAATTCTCTGCAGCTACAATCTCTTGAAAGCTTAGCCAAGACAAAAGCACTACACCAGAAGCCGAAAACAGAATCCCTAGCAAAGGTGTACCGTGACGTGACCTTTTGGCAAAGAACTCGGGAAGCATACCCCGCTCAGCCATGCCGAGAAGCTGAAAAGAGTCGCTGCTCATCTCGGCTAAAAACATACCCATGTTCGACGTGGCTGCAGCCGCTTGAACCCACCATCTCAACCACGCACCGCCGAGAGCTTTAGCCACGTCAGAGAAATACCCGTCAGTCCATAACTCACGCTCAAGCGGTATCGCACCGGTTCCAGTCAATAGAGGGAAGATGTACGACGAGGCGACTAAGATCACGCCGTAATACAAAGCCCTTGGAAGCGTATGGTTCGGGTTCTCGACTTCACCAGCCAACGTGCTTATCGAATCCCAATAGTTTAGATTCCAAAAGAGCGTATTCAAATAAAGATTCCAATTCACATTCCCCAAGTCCATCACAAGCCATCTCGAAGGCTCTAACTTTGGGATCGAAATCAAACCCATAACAGCGAAAGGAAGTATCGAGAAAACACCCATAAGCACAGCAACCCAACCAACTATAGTTAACCCCCTGTAATTCAAATACGTCAGCAAAACCGTCAAGACCAAGATGGCCGCGACTCTAGGCAAGCCGCTAGCTAAAGCAGGTATCCCCGATTTCAGATAATCAAGAAACAGGACAGGATACAAGGCGTTGTCGATAACGCCGCTAAGCCATTTCATCCAGCCTTGCTGAAACCCCCAGAACGGTCCCAATGCTGAAGAGACCCACACGACGTAACCTCCGTTCTCGGGAAACATCGTGCCCATCTCCGCGGTGATCAGAGCCTCGGGTACGCTCCACACGAAAGGGAAGATCACAAACCCTAAAAGAGCTAGCAACGGTCCAGCTGCATTCACACTGTCTTCGACACCGAAAGGACCTCCCGAGACTTCGTAGAATATCAGGAAGACGAGTGGTAACATCGAAACTTTGCGAAGCTTATCCGTGGCTTTAGGCGACGGAGACACGTCATCGACATCGACGGCGATGTTTGAGTAAGGAACATCGTCGTTGTTATCGTTGCTGTGTTGTCTCATCTCAATAGAAGCTGATGGATTCAGTGTGATGATTCTCCGCTTCTGCATAACATCGCAATTTAACACTTGATTGGGTTTTTTGAATTTGAATTTTGAAAAATCTGCAACAAGGCTTATAGAGATTAACACGAAAGTTGAAATCTAGGGTTTCAAATTTTTGATTTTGAATCTAGGGTTTCGTTGTAACATGATCAAATCGAAACAGCGAAGGAAGAAGAAGAAGAAGAAGAAGAAGAAACGAACCAGTGAGAGAATCGTTGTGTAGTCTCGAGATCTCCGTCTTATGTTAAAGCTCTTGTAGGTAAGTGAAAGCGAAGCTTTTTGTAGAGAGATGATTCAGGGAAGGAAACAAAACTTCAGAAGAATGATAATTAAATTTTTTTAATTTATTATATTGACCAAAAAGAGGGTTTCCTCGTGTCAATCGTGCGCACGAAAATTGAAATTATTTTTTATTTAAAATCTGTGAAGAAAAGTTTACATGTGATATTATTTTGTGTTTTCTCAAGGCTTTTATGTTTTTTCAAGGCTTTTATTTTTTCAAGGCTTTTATGTTTTTTCTTTAATTGTCGGCAACATGAATGATCATTTATTCTATTAAAATTTAACTAGGTAAGTATCCGCGAGACATGATATTCATAAATAACTAGGTAATTTCTCGCGTCAAGCGCGATGAATAAATTTTGAAAATAATAAAGTTTTACGTAAAAGTGGATAATTATGTTTAAGGTTTAATATAAAAATATTTCTAATTTGATTTACTTTTAGTTTTGTTAACTCCACTCAATTTTTGTAGAAATATATTTATAAAAGTATTCACATAAACGGATCCGGATATCGTTCAAAAGTCAACGGGTATTCTGTGACAGAATATTCGTCTAATGGATCTGAATTCGAGTCATTTTTTACGGATTTAGGCATATGCGAATTTGGGTATCTTAAGAAACGGATATATGGATCCGGTTCACCATTAATATGTGATATATATTTATAGGGTTGTGGTGACGTTAAACGTTTTAATACTGAGATTTATTGTTATATCCATTTCATAATAAATATGGTTTTAAAAAAATTATTTTATTCCAACGGTTTATTCTTTTTATTTTTTGATTGAAAAATTTAATGCGTTTTGCCTTTTTTAACCAATAAAATTTTATTACATTTTTCTATATTTGTTGTACTCTATATATATTTTTTAAAAAAATTTAGAATTTATATTCTAAAATATTTTTTTATTTCATTTGTTTTTCCATAAATGATCCTTGAAATTTATTCTAGTTATTAGGCCTTAAAAGCCTTTTATTTTTTTATTAATAAATGTTTTTTCCATGTCACATTTTTGATTGGTTATTAAAGATCCTTCTTTCCATGTCACAATTAATTTGTTGAAACTCATTGTGGTGTTGACACGTAGGATTTTTCACAAAAATCACTTCAGAAATAATGTCTTAGGGATAACAATTAGGATTGAGCCCAATAAGGCCTTCTAGTGTAATTTGTGTAATTTTCTAAAAATATATTTTAAAAAGAGAGTTTTGATTGATTTATATTAAGTGTTTCGGCCTTGTCACCATATATTAAATTATGCACTTACGTGCGTGGCTCATCTAGATGGTGACATGGCATAAATATTAATTAAGTAATATCTTATTTTTGTACCTTTTTAATCAACTTCCTAAACATTAATAGAGAGGGTTATCTTCGTTTTGTTTTGACATAAGATCTTTGCTAAAAAAAAGGGAGTGTTGTAATTTCTTATCTCCCCTTTATATGTAACTAGGGGTGAAGCCCCGCGCAAGCGCGGGGACGTATGTGTAGTTTAAATATGGTAACAAATATTTAAGTAATGTTGAATCGATGAGAAAAGTTATGAGCTGAAGTAGGAGTGTGCAGTGTTGTGACGACAAAAAGGGCTGATATCAAATGCCAACAGTGGATGTATTTTATATTTGTTCTCCATTTGTAATAGGCAGGTTTTAAATTGTCATAGTTTCTAATACTGTTGATGAAAATTAAATTGGTGAACATATAGGGTGACAATTTTTTTATTTTTAAAGTTTGAATAATTGTTAGAAAATTTTAAAGTGAAACTTGTTCATAAATATGGACTGAGAAACATATGCACCCTAAAGAGTGAATACGTTTTTATTTGTATATGCGAAGAGAAAACAGAAAACAGAGAACAAACTGAATACTTTAAAAAAAAAAGCGTTGTCATTACAAAAACAAAAAGATACGCAAGAACACAGACTTGACTTCAGGGTGGGTTCAAAGTTTTAGTCACCTGAGATATCAGGTTTAATGAAAGGAAGATAAAAGTAAACAAAGCAAAGCCAAACGACCACTATTAAGATAATAGCACATTTCATGGCAAGGAGAACAAAAAATATCAAAGGAAGATATATTCGGTTAAGTTTGATACTTAGATGAAGAATGATGATAATGTTAGTGATAAGGCAACACACACTTGCTCATCTTTTCTTACTTATTTCAAATATAAAGAATGTTTGAGTTACACTGAACAACAACTTATTAGAGAAACCAATGGTGCTCATAGAACCAATTAAAGTTTACAAATTTCAAGACTTTACCTCCAAAAAGTTTGAGATTAACATTGGTGACAAACATGACAGATTGTGTCCTATCACCCGACTTGAGGATGCCCCTAAAAACAGACGCAACATCATCCCACAAAGACAAGTAAACAATCACCTAACTGTTATGCCAATGATTGTCGTCAATTTCAGTAAGACGTAATAATGTGTGATGCACTTAGTTTTCCTTTAAATAATTATTTTGAATTTAGTTATTACTAACTAAAACTAAAACTAAATATTTGTAACTTTAGTATCAGAAATTGTATATTTACATAATTGCTAATAAGAATTATAAACCATGATAAGTTGAAAAATTACTTATAAAATACTTTTTTGAATTTCATTTCAGTTAAATATATAAAGCTAGAAAAATCCATCATTATTAGAAAAGCTAATAAAAAAGAGAATAGATAATACTTCGACAGAATTTTGGTTAAAGACCCTTAAGTTGAAGATGATTTGAAGGGTTTCTCTATAAAAGTTCTTCCCAATTAATAGTATAGATATACACAATTCACTTATATTTATTTTAATCTGTTTTTTAAATATTGATTGTGACCATATGAATTGTAAGATGTTTCTAGTTTTCTTGTTTTTTTATTTATACCTTTTGTAAGTAAAATCTATCATTATTAGAAAAGCTAATAAAAAAGAGTAAAAAATACTTTGACAGAGTTTTGGTCAAGGGCCCTGACGTTGAAGATGACTTGAAGGGTTTTTCTATACAATTCACTTATATTTATTTTACCTCGTTTTTTAAATATTGATTGTGACCATATGAATTGTAAGATGTTTCTAGTTTTTTTGTATTTTTGTTTATACCGTATGTAAGATGTATTTATGATTAGTTTTAATAACTATTTAAAATTGATATATGTATCTATATATATAGATATTTATAAATGTTAAAAATTACATTAAATATTTCTTTTTCGGATTTTATTTATGTTAATGAGTTTTATCAAAAATATTTTAGTGATGTTGTTTATATTTTTTTGACGTTTTATTTGAATTTTATTAGTATTAAATGGTTGTATTAATATTGTCAAAAAAATAGTTGTGGAAGAAAAATCCATCATTATAATAAAATCTAATAAAAAAGAGAATAGAGAATACTTTGACAGAGTTTTGGTCTAGGGCCTGAAGTTGTAGATGAGTTGAAGGGTTTCTCTATTAAAGTTATTCCCAATTAATAGTATAGATATACACAATTCACTTAAATTTATTTTAATTTGCTTTTTAAAAGATTGATTGTGACCATATGAATTGTAATATGTTTCTAGTTTTTTTGTTTATATCGTTTGTAAGATTTATTTATGATTAATGTTAATAGTTATTTAAAATTGATATATGTATCTATATATATATATATAGATATTTTATAAATGTTAAAAATTACATTAAATATTTCTTTTTCTCATTTTATTAATATTAATGAGTTTTATCAAATATATTTCAGTGATGTTGTTTATATTTTTTGGGGGTTTTATTTGAATTTTATTAGTATTAAATGATTGTATTAATGTTGTCAAAAAATAGTTGTGTAAGAAAAATCCATCATTATTAGAAAAGCTAATAAAAAAGAGAGTAGAGAATATTTTGACAGAGTTTTGGTCAAGGGCCCTGAAGATGACTTGAAGTGTTTTTCTATAAAAATTATTCCCAATTAATAGTATAAATATACACAATTCACTTAAATTTATTTTAATTTGCTTTTTAAAATATTGATTGTTACCTTATGAATTGTTACATGTTTCTAGTTTTCTTGTTTTTTTGTTTATACCGTTTGTAAGATTTATTTATGATTAGTTTTAATAGCTATTTAAAATTGATATATGTATCTATATATATAGATATTTTATAAATGTTAAAAATTAAATTAAATATTTCTTTTTCGGATTTTATTAATGTTAATGAGTTTTATGAAAAATATTTCAATGATGTTGTTTATATTTTTGGAGGTTTTATTTGAATTTTATTAGTATTAAATGATTGTATTAATGTTGTCAAAAAATAGTTGTGTAAGAAAAATTCATCATTATTAGAAAAACTAATAAAAAAGAGAGTAGAGAATACTTTGATGAGTTTTGGTCAAGGACCACGAAATTAAAGATGATTTGAAAAGTTTCTCTATAAAAATTCTTCCCAATTAATAGTATAAATATACACAATTCACTTATATTTATTTTAATTTGTTTTTTTAAATATTGATTGTGATCATATGAATTGTAAGATGTTTCTAGTTTTCTTGTTTTTTTGTTTATATCGTTCGTAAGATTTATTTATTATTAGTTTTAATAGCTATTTAAAATTGATATACGTATATATAAATATTTTATAAAATATTTTTTCGGATTTTATTAATGTTAATGGGTTTTATCAAAAATATTTTAGTGATGTTGTTTATATTTTTTGGGATTTTATTTGAATTTTATTAATATTAAATGGTTGTATTAATGTTTTCATAAAAAAATATTTATATTAAATAATATAATTTTTTAAAATTTTATTTTCTTAAAGATGATTATGTGGCTTCTTGTGGGAGAAGCAAAAAGTGTCTCATTATATAATAGATTTCTTATATCCCCTTTATATTTTGTAAGCTAAAAAAATATTCCCTTTGTAAAAAATTTCATACTAATTTCAAAAAGAAAGTTTAAAATGTTTGAAAAATTTCTCGGCCCATTTTGAACTTAATAAACAATAAGTCCTCAAAAACTTTGATTGCATAAAATAAGTGCAAAAATCTATCGGTCCATTTTTAAATTTCAAAGAGAAAGTTTAAAACTTTTTGTCTCCGGCCCATAAATGTTCGATTTTGAACTTAAAAATGTTTTTAAATTTTCTCGGCCCATTTTGTAATCCATAAAACTTTTTCAGAAAAATTATTTTTCAAACCACGTTGTTAGATCCATAAAACTTTCTCGGCCCATTTCAAAGAGTAAGTTTCAGAAAAAGATTTGCCATGCCATGTGTTATTCAATCATTGGTTTATTTTAAGTTTTTATGACATGTCATCATTCTTTTGCTGAAATTGAATGTGGTGCTGACACCTAAGCATTTTTGTGAAAATCACTTCACAAATAATGTCTTAGGGATATTAAGTAATATTATAGAATAACATGAATTGATCAATTTAAGGCTGAATATTTAACCCGAGATCTGAAACCCAAAACCGAACCGATCCAAAAAATCCGGTTTACTCTGGTTTCGGTTCTCATATTCTCCTATCGGATTTAAATATATTATAACTTAGGTTTCCGTTATAACCCGAATTGATCCAAAAAATTTGGTTTGGTCTGGTTTCAGTAATCATATTATCCTATCGGATTTTAATATTTTCTAACTCGGGTTTCCGTTCTAACCCAAACAGACATGAGACCCGAATTGTACTCGAATAGACCCGAATATACAAATGTTATACTTTTAATAAAGTAATTTGGATTTTAGTAGGCTATTTCAATTTTTTATGGGTTGTATGAATAAGCCGAACCAAAATCCGAACCGAATCCTAATTACTCGAAATAAGACCCGAAATTCTTACTAAAATATGAAAAACCTGAAAATTTGTACCAAAAAACTCGAACCAAAGAATCCGAATGGATTCGAACCGAAGGTAATCGTATTTGTAAATAACTAGAACGGATCCTATATCATCTAACCCGAAAATCCGAAAATCCGAACTTGAATGAGCCCGATCTGAACCCGACCTGAAAATCGAATGTTAAGGCTCCAATCCACTAATTAAAATCTCTGATACTGTTGGCCAATTTATGATCCAATATCGAAAGCCAAAATAATTAATCAAACTTTGCATACCTATTCAAAGAAAAAGATTCTCATTATGCATAACCCGGTAAATGAAGACGCAATCCATTTACCGAAATTCGCAGGCCCATTAGACGAATGACCACTTTAATGATTTTGTATGTGATAAAGTCTTATTTATAATATAAGATTTCTTATTGTTTCTTATTGTTTTCAATGTGGGAGAAATTTAATTCTTAAAAGTTTTATATGTGGGTCTGAATTCGTTGGACCTGAAATATAATTCGTCGAACAAAAATTATTCAAAAATATAAGGATTAAAACGCAAAAAAAAAAAAATATTCTAAAAGCTCTCAAATCGCGACACATAAGCGTTTTGTCTTCTCTTTTAATAGTATAGATAGAGAACGACAAAACTCATGTGTCATGGTAAAATCGATTTTAGGAAATTTTATTATTTTTACATTTGTGGTTTTATATATATTTTTTTGTGTTTCTACCTTATATTTTATTTTTTTTGCGTTTGTTGTACCATTTTATTTTTGAATAATTTTTTTATCTCCGATTTTATTTTATTTTTCATAGATAATATAGAAAAATAATGGTTCGGATTTGTTATCGATCAATCAAAAATATTAATATTGATTTGTTTTAAAAAAAATATTTTTAACCGTTTTCTTTAGTCTTGTGTCTATCTAAATCTAAACTCTGCAAAATATTTTTACCACGTACCTATTTTCTCGTGATATTTGTGTTCATTTTAGGCCCCACCATTTTCCACCATCTATATCCATTATTTATATATAATATAAATAGGGAAAATGGTTAATTAAATCGTCAGTCGACAAAATTGATCCAATTTAAACTCAGATACCGATATGAACTATTTAAAATGTCAATTGTGATTAAGTGATCCAAATCGAACCCGAATTAATCAATCGATAATTTGTTTAAACAAACATTAACTGTTTCGTTTAAACTAAAACGGTGACGTTTTATTAAATAGATATATCGAGTATAAACACACAAAAATCCCCAAATCGATAAACATAAACCCTAAACCCTTCACAAACACATCCTATCTAAGTAGATTGTCCAAACGATCCATGTGGTTCTCCCTATAAGACATAAAAACATTCAAGCTTTTAAACAGATGTAAGTTTACAAAAAATTTCATTTGTAAGTTTACAAAGATATGGGAGAAGAGGAGAAAATCGATTTAGGGTTTTGTTTATCGATTTGGGGTTTTTTTGTGTTTATAATCGATATATCTATTTGTAAGTATACTAGGCTTGAACCTACATTTTAAACCTAATATAAAAAGGGAAAATTCCATTTTAATACTTATTTTAGATAACATATTTAATACTCATATTTTTGATAGCTAACCATTTAAAAACGCAAAGTTAATGGAAAGTTAACTTCCGTTAACATTTTATTTATTTTTAAAAAGAAAATATTAATATTTTTTTAAAAAATCATAAAATTCTGAAAAATGTTAAGTATAATAAAAAAATCTTCAAAAATTCTGAAAATGTTTTAAAAACTATAAACATTGTTAGATATTTTAATTTAGCAATATTTAGTAAAAATCTATATTCAATTCAAAAAATTTATTCGATAAAAAAATTAATGAAATTTAAAGAATTTGGTAAATTTTCTTTAATGTTTTATCAAACAACTTTTTTAACTAAATATATAATTTTAATAAGTATTGTTAAATTAAAATTTTCTTAGATTTTTAAAACTTTTTCTGGATTTTTAAAGGATTTTTCATTAATTTTAATATTTTCTGAATTTTATTGATACTTTTTAAAATAAAAATAAAAAGTTAACGAAAATTAAGTTTGTTGTTAAATGGTTAGTTGTCAAAAGTTGAAGTATTAAATTGGCAAAAAATTGAATTTATGTATTTTTCTTGACATAAAATAAATTCGTGTATTAAGTTTGTTATCAGAATTAAATTAGTGTATTAAAATGGAAATTTCCCATATAAAAATAACATACTTTTAAAAAACTAACATGCTTTTAAAATAAATTATAACATAACATTTTGTATCAAAATTATAAAAATATCTAGAATATACAAAAATAAGAGAGTTTGTTTGAATCTAATAATATTGGTATTATATAATTATAAAATAAATTATGTTTTATTTTATACGACAAAAAAAATATATTTTAAGATTTAAAGCATGTTATAAAATTCTTCTAATTATTTAGAAAAAATTCCAACTACTATAACATTTTCTAATATTTTTTGTATTTTTTCATTATTGTAGTAATGTAAACATATATGAATATGGTGATATATATACAGATTAAATAATTTGTCGTAAATAGATTTAGATTTTTAATAAAATAAATATGTATATTTATCTAAAATAAATTTTGTTTAATTATATATGTATCTAATTATATTATTATTGGGAAAATGGTCAAATAAATCCCCAACTTTCAAATTTAAGTCAAATTAATCCCCAATTTTCAAATTTAAGCCAAATTAATCCCCCAACTTTCACTTAGATTATTTAAATCTTCAACTTCTGTTGACCAAACCAAAATAGACATGAAAAAGTCAAACATGACAAAATACTTAATTTCGTTAATGGACAAATCTCAAAAATGAAAACCATAAATCTAACTTCGATATAGCCACTAGTAGCAACGATATGTAGAATTGAATGATGAACGTGATAAACATAGATTGATAATAGTTTAACGACAACAAATTTTATAGTTTCCGATGTATTAATCGTCTTTTCCGACATCATCCAAAAAAAATCATATGGAAGAGTAAATTATTAATTAAATAATATCTAACAAATAAAGGCAAATAACGCAATTGGTTAAAGCATGAGTTTATAAACTTGAGGTTCCGTGTTCAATTCTCAATAATTCAACTTTTTATTTTTCAAAAAACAATGTCGTTTTAACTGAATGAAAGAACATCGTTTGTTGATTAAACAAAACCGTTAACATAGTTAAATATTCCGTCATGTTTGACTTTTTTAGGTCTAATTTGGCTTGATCAACATAAGTTGAAAATTTAAATAGTTAAAATTTGGGATTAATTTGGCTCAAATTGAGAATTTATTTAACCATTTTCCCTATTATTATTATGGAGGATAATAATAACTTTATATGAAGCGGAATCCTCACCAAGTTCGTTATATAATAAACGTGGGATTAAAATGTTGATTATTACAACATTATAAATTTATAACCAAGAGATAGTATAGTTCTTATTCTTCACTCTTGCTTCCTTAAGCATACTCATTAGCCTTTTTGTCGTTGTAATTCTTATTATGTTATTTGAGTTGAGAAAACTCATAACTAACTAGTAAAATGATGTAAGAAGAAACCAAATATGAAACTGAGTGTTACTTGCAAATAAGTAAAGACTTTCCAAGATTATTGTCATTTCAGGTATTCTCGATTATATTCATGAATCACTGCAAACATATAAACTACTAAACCCTACCCAAAGTAAAACGCTTGCAAAATACCAAATACACAAAACACAACTTTTGATACACAAGAAACAAAACCTATGGGATAGATTATAACCGCAACAACTGTGGATCTTATCCCAAACGGTTGTCTGGCCGCTTACTGCTTTTAAAAACAGCTCATTCATTTACGCATCCTTGTAAATTGACATGCCACACTATAACGTGACATAACCTTTTATAGACAAGGTGCAATAAAATATCCCAAAAATTTCATTAAAACAAAAGAGAAGCTTATGTAAGATAGATTTAGTAGCTGAAACAGAGTAAAGTCTGTTTCACCTGTGGATCTTATCCCAACGGTTGTCTGGCCGCTTACTGCTTAAAAAAACAGCTATTTCTCTATGCACTTTGTTGTTTTATGACTATATCACTTTTATTTGACATAGCCTTTTATAAACATTAGTGCAAAACTCAAATCTAAAACCTTAAAACTAAAGAGCAAATCAAAGAAACTCGAAAGCAGAGACGGCTTGTTTTTATGAATTAGGGTTTGTGAAAACGAAGAGAATTGGCTCTCTTAAATAAGAGAATATCATCAGTTTATTGGGCCCGAATCTGTAAAAAGCCCATATTCTTTTATTTAACCGGTTTAATAAACCGGATTTGTTAACGGGTTAATTTAAGATAAACCGGATTGTATTGCATTTAATGAAAAAAAAAAAAGAAGAGCAATAGCTCGCTATGGTGGGAACTCTGAGAAAGATGTTTCTTCTTCCTTCGTCTTCTTCACTGTTACGCATGATTTTTCCATTGTTCGTGAAGCTTAACATTCTGAAATCTCGTGGGTTTTCTTCTGATTCTACTAAATCTCTAGCTGCAGGTATCTCTAAAGCTATCAAAAAAGGAAGCTTTAAACTCTTAGATTCTCACTACGGCCCAAATTCGCAGCCAAAAGAGACGAACTTGTTCCTCCTTTCGCTTCAATCACGTCCCTATTCTGCTCTTGAGTACTTTCGATGGGCAGAGATGTCTGGACAAGGTCCTTCTCTCTTTACTCTTGCCCACGTTTTGATCCGACACGGGCTGTTGGATGTTGCACATAAGGTGTTCGATGAAATGATTGTGAAACGTGGAAAGGATGTTTACGTTCTGGGTTCGAATCAGGACGGTTCAATTGATTTTTCTCTGAAAGACGGTGTTGTTTCTGGGTTTTTGATGGAATGTTGTTGTAGACACGGCTTGGTTGATGAAGCTATGAAGATATTTGTGTATAGTGTTGAATCAGGTGTAGTTATAAAGGAGGGTTCTGTGTATAGGATGATGTATTCTTTGATTGATGCCGATCGTGTTGACATAATAGCTGATAATTTTGATAAATTGTGTAGACCAATCTTTGCTTGTGGTGTGAGTACTCATGGATTTGTGTTGGATGCTCTTTTACGCAGAGGAGATGTCACGAAGCCTTTTGATTTTCATCGACTAATGATTGAGAGAGGTTTTGATGTTGATATAGTTTCTTGCAATAAGATTATGAAAAGTCTTTCGTTTGATAAAATAGAGGTAGCTTCTCGGATGTTAAGTTTGTTGTTGGATTGTGGTCCTGAGCCTAATCTGGTGACTTTTGGTACTTTGATTAACGGGTTTTGCAAAAGAGGCGAAATGAATAGAGCGTTTGAGCTTTTCAGAGTTATGGAACATAAGGGGATAGTGGCGGACTTGATAGCTTACAGCACATTGATCGATGGATACTTCAAAGCAGGGATGTTAGGAATGGGTCATAATCTTTTCTCGCAAGCATTACAAAAAGGTGTTAAGTTAGACGTTGTTGTTTTCAGCTCAACGATTGATGTGTACATAAAATCTGGAGATTTAGCAACAGGTTCTGATGTTTACAAGAGAATGTTGTGTCAAGGGTTTTCCCCTAATGTTGTTACCTACACCATTCTCATCAATGGCTTGTGTCAAAAAGGTAGAATTTTAGAGGCTTTCGGTATATATGGTCAGATCTTGAAACATGGTCTCGAGCCAACAGTTGTAACTTATAGCAGTCTCATTGATGGTTTTTGCAAATGTGGTAACTTGAGATCCGGTTTCTCTTTATACGAGGATATGATAAATATGGGCCATATGCCTGATGTTTTCGTGTATGGTGTGCTTGTAGATGGCCTTTGTAAGCAAGGGAAGATGCTCCACGCTTTGAGATTCACTGTTAAGACTCTAGGACAGTCGGTCCGGGCAAATGTTGTAGTATTTAATTCTTTAATAGATGGCTGGTGTAGGCTAAAACAATTTGACGAGGCTTTAAAGGTGTATAGGTTAATGGAGATATATGGTATAAACCCTGATGTAGCCACTTTCACGACGCTTATGAAGGGTAGTGTCGTTGAAGGTAGATTAGATGAAGCATTGTTTCTATTTTTTCGGATGTTCAAGATGGGTTTTGAACCTGATGCTATATCATATTGCACCGTTATGGATGCATTATGCAAACTTAAGAAGCCAGCCATTGGACTTCAGCTATTTGAGCTTATGCGGATTAATAAGATATCTGCAGATATTGCGGTATGTAATGTCGTCATTAATTTGCTTTTCGAAGGTAACCGTGTGGAGGAAGCTTCTATGTTCTTTAAGAATCTTCTCAAAGGAAGGCTGAAGCCTGATATTGTGACGTATAACACCATGATTTGTGGCTTCTGCTCTTCTAAAAGGTTAGATGAAGCAACAAGGATCTTCGAGATGTTAAAGTTAACCCCTTTTGGTCCCAATTCTGTTACTTTAACCATGCTTATCGATGCGCATTGTAAAAATAACGATGTGGATGATGCTATAAAGATGTTCTCCATAATGGTGGAGAAGGGCCCTAAACCGAATGTTGTCACCTACGGTTGTCTAATGGATTTGTTTTCTAAGTCTGTTGATATAGAAGGTTCTTTCAAGCTTTTTGAGGATATGCAAGAGAAAGGTATTTCTCCAAGCATAATAAGCTATAGCATCATAATTGACGGTCTTTGCAAACATGGAAGAGTTGATGAAGCAACAAATATCTTCCATCAAGCCATAGATGCGAAGTTATTGCCTGATGTTGTTGCTTATGCGATTCTTATCCGTGGTTGTTGCAAGGCTGGAAAACTCGTTGAAGCTGCATTGTGGTATGAACATATGTTAAGAAACAGAGTTAAACCAGATGATTTGCTGCTAAAAGTCCTTTCAGAGTTGAATCTCCCAAAATGGTTGATGATCAAAGGCGGTTCGGTATACGACAAAACGGCTCCTGATTAGTTAGTGAGCGTGTTTGATATCTACTGTATATTCCAGGTAAAACAAGAAACGTAAAGTGTTAAACTCTGTGTCTCATTTAGACAAGATAGAAAGGTGTAAGCTTGCTTAATGTGCTTATGGTAGCTTGTTGTTGAAATCAAGATATGGAGGAACATAACGAATCACTTGCTCTTGTTCGAAAAAGAGGTGTTCTGACTAGTACTCAACGTGGTGATGACTCGAAATAGCCTTGTAATACATGTGAAGAAGAAGAAAGAGTAAAGAGCTAGCATAGCCAAATCTTCATGTAACAAACTCAGGTGATTCTGTTTGTAGCAAAATTGTTTCTCTTCTTATTCCATGGCAGGTTTGTTTGCCCGTCATTCGATGATTTATTAAACTCTTACAAAAACATCACGGCTTTGTCTTAAACATCTATGGATTGTGTTTTTTGTTTTCAGGAGTTTCTTACCATCAATCAATGATTAAGGCACGAGAGAGGCATCAAGTGAGTCACAAATAAGCTAGGATTCTTGGAAAAGCTGAATGGGGAATGGGTGAATCGTGGGAAGAAGAAAAAAGTCGTGGAGGCTTGCGATTACGGAGGATACTTTCCCAGATGATGGAAACTTATGCTCTGTGTCAAAAAGAAAGATACCAATCTGTGGCTGTCTTGTCGCCGATACATAAGGTATACCAATGTTTTAGCTTATTGTTGCTCTAGTTACCTTCACTGGGGTTGGGTTTATCATGTGTATCGAACAAGTTAGATTATGATTTAGACCTGAAACTAGCTTGTGAGATCTTCTTGGTTGTGTAGGAAAGTATAGAACCAAAAATCGCACATTGTATATAATGTTGTTTTTAGTTTCTGGCTTCTCTTGAACATAAAAAGGACATGTTTACAATTGCTTATCGCCAATCTCTGTCTTTGTTGCGGTTCTAGCTTCTGTTATCACTTTTAAGTTTCATGATACTTAGTTACTCTTTAGGTTCTGGCTGTCCTGTACAGTCCTGATGGGAAGGAGTTTGCAACTTGCAAGGAAGTATCCGCATATCTGCAATCTCGTCTTGAATCCCAATGCAAGGACCGGCTCTATTCCTTGCAATCGGAAAACAAGACTACTCTAGAATCCATGCGATGATGGCTAATGGATCTTTAGTAAGTAAATCTTACTCCATGCAATTGTTTCTCTTCTTATTCCATGGCCGGATTGTTTGCCCGTTATTCGAGGATTCATTGAGCTCTTACAGAAACATCATGGCTTTGTCTTAAACATCATATGGATTGTGTTTTTGTTTCAGGAGTTTCTTAACACCAATAGATCATTAATGTATATCTCTGAACTGAAAACAAAACAGGCACGAGAGAGGCATCAAGTGAGTTCAATAGTAAGCAAAGGTACATCTTGTTACAGAGGAATCAATTCATGTAAAGTCTGAAGGAGTTGGAAAATAGATAGTCGAGTAAAAAAAGAAAAGAAAAAGCAACACGAAAGTAAGAAAAATGTGAAATTTTGTCCCACACTCCAATTGTGAATAACTTAAGCATAAATGGGTTACTTAAGTACTAATCTACTATCATGTTTATAAAAAAGTCTCACTTAAAAGTGCTAATCCTTAATTATGTTTATTCCTATATTAAAAGCTCATGTAAAATTAATTGGAGAAAATAGTGAGGAATTATTTTTGATTATGACTGAAAATAAAACCTTACTTTTGAACATAGCAAGTCTAAAGTATAGTATATATGTAAATTAATTGGATTTTATCTAAAATTATGATCATATTATAAAAAACCATTTAGATTTGCTCTTGTTTGTAGTTTTATTTTAGTTAGTAAAGTTTCAGCTCTTAATATTTTATGGACATGTTAAAACATTTTGTTGAGATTATGCATATTGTTGGATAATCATTGTTGTAATTATCCATTGTGGTAATTATCCATTTGGATAATTATATGGATAAATATGAACTATATTATCCATTGTGGTAATTATCCATTTGGATAATTATATGGATAAAGATGAACTTATATTATATTATATAGTTAGATATTTATAAGTTTCTTCGTGTTGAAGTAAACTTTTTACTATAAATAGGTTCATAACGTTAAACAAAATCATAATGAAGAAACAATTCATCTCTCTAGCTTTATCTCTCTAGAATTCTCTTAAACATTATATACACATAAATATACGGTCTATATACTTAATTGTTTTATAACACGTTATCAGCACGAACGGCTCTGCTTATACGAGGTAATCGTTGGATGAGCTTTTATATACCCGGTTAAATATTATCCAGGTAATTTTAAATTATGTCGTTAAGTTTATAAACATAATGGAAAAAATTCTGTTTCAAACCTATAACAAAATTTATATCCTAAAATGTTTAAATTATGATTTTACTATATAAAAGAAACTCTGGCAAAATTTAAATTAATATAGTTTAAAATTTAAGAGAAACTCTATCAAAAATAATTTTTGCCAAAAGTATAAAATTAATAAATCTAAAAGAAATTCTGGCAAAATTTTAACTAGTATAGTATTAAAAATCTAAAAGAAACTTTGCCAAAATTTAGTCAATAAAAAATTATCGATATTTATAAATTTAACTTTTATATTGGAGCGGAAAGTTTAGTCTCCAAAAATATAATAGAATATGCCTCTTTGATCAAATAGAAGACTATAGTTTATAAATCAAATTGAAGACTATGTCTCTTTGATTATATGAAAATATATGTCATTAATCAAATTGAAGATAAGGTCTCTTTGATTATATTGATGATTTGTCTCTTTGATCTTATGAAAGGTTATGTCTATTTCATTATACGGTAAGTTAAAATCCAAAATATATGAAAATTAAATGCTTTAAAAGAGTAAAATATTTTATGAAAGAAAAAATGCTAAAAAGCTAAAATTCTCATGGAAAACTGAAATGCTCACAAAAAGTTCAATGCTCATGAAGAGCTTGCATGCTCCTGAAGAGCTTGAATGCTCCTGAAGAGTTTGAATGCTTACGAAGAGCTTAAATGCTCATAAAGAGCTTAAACGTTCATGAAAAACTAAACGCTCATGAAGAGCTTAACTCTCGAAGAGTTAAAAGTATTTTAAAATAGCGAAAACGCTCTAAACGAGCGAAAGAAAAGTTAAACGCTCTAAAAGAAAACATGATGACGACATGCAATATGTATAAAAATGGCAAAAGATGTATATGAAAGCAAACCTGAAGTTTATTGATTGATTAAAGTTTAATATAACCGGTTAAGTCATCCGGAAGTATTAATGATTGAAGATCATTAAAAAATTTGTTGGGAAATCAAGAAGTTTTTCAATCTATGCATGTTTTAAAGAAAAGAAGAATCAAAGTCATCATGTGAAAAAAAAATGAAAATCACTATTTTTTGGTTAAAAGAGCTCATTGAATATAATGGTTGATTTTTTTATAAAGATCCCCATATTATACTCCTAATATGACCAAAAGTGAGAATCGGTCCAAGATAAACGAACATGTATAGTCGTTATCTTGAGAAAGTGAGTAATATGAATCTTATATTAAAAGTTAAAATGATCCAAGATGAAACACATGATCCTAGAAGGATATGTTATTGATCAAAAAAAAAAAATGGATTCATTTCGAGATGAATAATCTAGAAGAATTATTATCTCGAGGGGGAGAATTAAAGAATCCCACAATGACATTAAAGTGATAGTTTTGGTGGATTGATATCCCAAAACTAAAGCTTTTTAAAAGCTTATTAGATGTCGAATGAGATAAAGTTAAACATCCAGAAGATGAAAGTGAAACATCTAGAAGATGATATTCACAGTCAATTAGTTTTAAAGAATGGTGATATTTTCGTCTGGAAATTTGTGGGTGTGTGATATATATTATGAATGCTCATCCACACCACATAAAAATGACATCCAATGAAGTATATGAGCTGGAAATGAAGAGCTGCTCTAAAAAGTCATCATTGGAGATGTGCTTATTGTAAGATTTGCAATCATAATCTTGATGATAAGATTTCTCTAAGGGAGAATTGTGGAATAGTTGGAACACTTGAACAAAAGGATTATAAACCAGAAGTTCAAAAGTTCAAAGGATCATTATTCAAATTTATTGCAAATCAAATGATGGATGAGATTTCATGAAATGAATTATCATTTATAAGATCCTCATACAAAAGAAAATGAACTTGAAGTTCATAAGATAATTCAAGATGATGAAAAGAAATCTCACTCCATATGAAAATGCTCCAATACAAAATATATGTGTTTATGAAGAATGACACATAAAATCTATGTAAGACTACTTTGGTTCCGAAAATTAAGAAATGATAAAGGAGCAAATATTTATTAATCTCTTCAAAAGGGGAAAAGGAGTAATGAGTCATGATCAGAAATCCCAGGAGGATTAGATCCTAGGAGGATTAGATCCCTGAAGGATTAGATCCCTGAAGGATCAAAGATGAAATCAAGTACTTGAACAAAATCATTGATAATGATTAAGAGATCTCGATGGATCATGACGTCAAAGAAAATGTGGAACCAAAGTCGAAATAAATGTCGACTATAACAATGACATAACACGCGATGTTATAAATGAGGATCAAAATTCTCCGCTTTGTGGATTAGCGTTGAGAGACATAATTGGCCAATAAATAAAAGACATTCAAGTCTTATTATACTAGTTTAAGTAACGAGAGTTTTGGACCAGAAGTCCAAATATGAAAAGAGTATTAAAGTATATAAAACAAAACGCATATGATGTATGGTTTTGTAAAAATACTCAGTATTGAGAAATATATATGAGAGACTTGAATTGCGTCTCATAAATAAAATGCATGCAAAGTTTAAATTCCTGAAGAATTAATGATATCATAGTAATGTTCTCGAGAACTAAGATCGATCAAACTCTGAAGAGTTATAAACAAAGTAAAAGACTTTGGAAAGACCAGAAGTCTTCAGACATTAAGTTAAACATCTAATGAAAAGATGTTATGTTAAGAACTTCTAGAAGAAGTTGAATATATATATATATATGGTCATAAAGGACCATACTTATATGATGTTAAACATCCATAGATTTTGCAAATTATATATAGAATTTGCTATTAATATATATGGAGGATATAACTCATCTCTTATGCGCATATATTGGGATGAGATATGATTAACGTGGAACTATTAGAAATCCCAAATTTTGGTATAAGTTGTTTTGCAGATAAAGAAATTATAAGATCATGTAAACTGAGATCGCAAAACAACAATCTCGTGGTGTTTCCATGTTTATTTCGGAAGATGAAATTCCGAGGGGAGCAACAGAAGAAAACACATTCATTGAAAGACCTGTTTGAGAAGATGATTATTTGTGAAAATATGACTTCCAGATGAAGTCATGATTATGTTCGCGGTTGCACTCTTTTTCCCCTCATCATGGTTTTTATCCCAATGGGTTTTTCCATGGTAAGGTTTTTAACGAGACAACAAGAACGCGTCAAAAGATAAACATTTGTAGAAGAAGAAAACATATTTTCCTGAAGATCTCTTTACAAAAGATGTCTATTCGGAAGATGATGATTTCAGGGGGAAAAATGATGAAATGCGTGGTTGCACTCTTTTTCCCTTATCGTGGTTTTTATCTCACTGAGTTTTTCCACGAAAAAGTTTTTAACGAGACAACAACAACAAAACACGCAAAAGAAAGAATTTAGAAGACGGTGTCTACGAAATTTATAAAAGAATATTATAACCAGTTATTCCAGAGAGACTACGCAATGATGGATAATTAAGGGGGAGTGTTGGATAATCATTGTTGTAATTATCCATTGTGGTAATTATCCATTTGGATAATTATATGGATAAAGATGAACTATATTATCCATTGTGGTAATTATCCATTTAGATAATTATATGGATAAAGATGAACTTATATTATATTATATAGTTAGATATTTATAAGTTTCTTCGTGTTGAAGTAAACTTTTTACTATAAATAGGTTCATAACGTTAAACAAAATCATAATGAAGAAACAATTCATCTCTCTAGCTTTATCTCTCTAGAATTCTTTTAAACATTATATACACATAAATATACGGTCTATATACTTAATTGTTTTATAACACGTATACAATTTTTAATGATATTTTAAGACAAAAAAAACTTGTGATATTTTACAAGAACTATTCAATCTTTTCCTCAAAAGAAAAAGAAATAGAAAAATACTAAATAGATACACCTTAAAATCTGCTGAAAGAGAGAGATAAAGAAATGGAGACGACGAAGAAAAGCGAATGAATTAAACCTATAAAGAACATAGCTTTATAAAAAATAAACGCTTGCTTTTTATAAACCTTTTAGCTTCACTTCTTCTCAGAAACAAAAAAAAAACACAGATTCTATAGTAACTTAGAAGAAACATATCCACAGAATCTTCTCTCTTCTTCTTAGGTAAATCCCAATTCGCAGCTCTCTGTTTTGTGCAATGATAGAGGAAAACCGTCGTTCGTCGTCGACGACGGAATCGGAAAATCTCCGGTGAGATTTCTAGAGAGAAAACTAAAGAAGAAACTAAAATTTAACAAATGATTTTTCTCATTATTGTTTTCGGTTACAATATCTGCTTTTATAGTTCCTGAAATGATAATGAAACTATCTTCATCCTTGCCACGTCACAAGCTTTGTCAAATATACCACCTTCCTATTATTCACTTATATCACTCCTCCTTTGTACCAATTCCCTGTAACAAATCTTCCTTTTTTCGAAAAACCTTGACCACAAGGTTTGATAAGAACACCATCTCACCAGCATCTAATGGTTTGATAAAAACCTTGACCACAATGCTCATTGTCTCATGGTGTTGAGTAGTTTTTTGTATGTGAAAGTCTCAAGTAACTGAGAGGAGCTTGGACATGAAAACGTCATGATCTTATGGTGGTCTTGGAAGATCACGGTTAGAATCTCCGGTGAGATCCTTTGATAGAAGAAGTTCACGCTTAGAATCTCCGGTGGGATCCTTTGATAGAAGAAGTTCACGCTTAGAATCTCCGGTGAGATTCTTTGATAAAAGAAGATCGCGGTTAGAATCTCCGGTGAGATTCTTTGATAAAAGAAGATCGCGGTTAGAATCTCCGGCGAGATTTCCGTGACACCGACTATCTCTCAATCCCATTGTGCAAAGCCTAATCATCTCAGTCTCACGTGAATGCTCCTTCCTTGTAGTGCAGTTTTGAACATGCTTCTTACTCCAACACTTATGCCACAAATGAAACTTCATAGCATCGTTGAATTGATATGCTAAGTCACTTACTCGTTGTCTCATACTACTTAACACACTAGGTATATGAAAGTGCTCACCCAAAAGCCTCCTCTCCAAATCTTCTCCTAGCTTCTGATTCGTTCCAAGTATTAAGCTTATTAGCTTCTTAAACTTCCAGCCATATACCATATCTCCTAGCTTATATCTCCATCTATGCCACAAATGAAATTTTGTCCCACTTGTATGACTTCGCCGAGCCGAAAACCGAGACAACTTTTGGTTCGTTTCAAGTATCAAACCATATCCATACCAAGCTATCTTAAACCCAAACTTCATTAGCCATAAATTCATGACATGAACACCAACACAAGCTCTTCTATCAATTTCCACCTTAATGTTAGTATCTTCGCATAAGTTTCCCTCAACCATAAGCTTCTCCTCTTCCACTTTGAATTTAAACATCCAAGTCTTAGGGAATAAACTTTTCATCTTTCTTTGTTGTAACTTGTATCCTTTAAGAGTCACTTCATCAAACACCTCGTGTGCATTATGATAAACATCGACACCTGCTTCTTTTTGATAAAAGTTATTCATCTTCAAGTCGTCCAAAACGAAAACACTATGTTCTTGCTCATCGAAAACGTCTTCGATGCCAAATCCAATTTGTGAATTCGCATAAAATTGTAATGATTGCTTACAATATTTAAGGCTTGGTTCTAAATCAGAAATCGCTACCTGAATCGATGTCTTCTCCATGTGCAATTCGATGTCATTAATCATTGTTTGCGTTTCTTCTTCGTAAACATCTTCTACGTCTTGTACAGGTAACAACGGATCGATTCATGTGAAACTATTTCTTCTTCATGGATTCGTTGCTCGAACGAATCGTTCTTCGATCACCGTCGATCCTCGCTGAAACGAATCCAATGATGGAATCGATCCCCAACTATCGTGCGGCATATCTCCGTGAGATTCTTGCCGTGAAACAAAGTTTGAAGCCGATCAAAGTAGTTCTGCAACCTCCGTTCGTTTTCCGCCATGATTCCAAGGACGTGTGGCTTTGATAGGGAAAAATCACGACTAGAATCTCGGTGAGATTCATGAATCGCGATTGCAAACTCTCCGCCATGATTCCGAGAACACGACGAGCTCTGATACCTTTGATAGAGGAAAACCGTCGTTCGTCGTCGACGACGGAATCGGAAAATCTCCTGTGAGATTTCTAGAGAGAAAACTAAAGAAGAAACTAAAATTTAACAAATGATTTTTCTCATTATTGTTTTCGGTTACAATATCTGCTTTTATAGTTCCTGAAATGATAATGAAACTATCTTCATCCTTGCCACGTCACAAGCTTTGTCAAATATACCACCTTCCTATTATTCACTTATATCACTCCTCCTTTGTACCAATTCCCTGTAACATGCAACTAGTTTATAATAGCTCTGTTCTTATTCCTCTGTTTATGTAAAGTTTCTATCTTTTTGGATAAATGATAAAACCCATAGTTGTTGAATCTTTGGGATCTTCATATTTCAACTTATTTTTGACCTAGTGGTATTGCCTTTAGCTTTTTTGGGGACCCATAAATCATGTCTGAAAAAAGATGTGAAAGTGAGACATAACTTGCACTGTGTTTTGAAATGACTCTAATCTCATATCTCCTTTGATACATTTGTTATAAAAAACCAAAATGTTGTTTATAGGTAGTGACTAAAGATTCACACTTTATAGTAAATTTCTTGTGAATTTTGCTATAAGAGTCTTTTGTTTAGTTGATTTTGCCAAGTGTTTTGGTTTCTTTGAATCTACCAGGTGAGGCTTTGTTACATCTTTTGGTGTAATAGAATCATGAGGAATGTGAAGCAATCTTCGCTACCCGAAAAGGGTTCTTCTAGGATCTTGTTAGTGTCAGTTCTCTTTTTCGCATTTTGCGGTTTATCCTTCTATCTCGGTGGGATTTTCTACTCCGAAAGAGACAAAATCGAAGCCAAGGATATCACTAGTACTACTACAAAGGTAGTAGCTTCCTCTAAGGAACCTACGGTATCGCCTCTTCAGATCAAATCTGTTTCTTTCCCTGAATGTGGGTCAGATCTCCAAGATTACACTCCGTGCACCGATCCAAAGGTATATAAATGCAATCATACTTTGTGATTTTACCTTCTAGTGGCGTAAAATTGAACTGTTGTTGTGTGTTTTGCTGTTTAGAGATGGAAGAAGTATGGTGTCCATCGCCTAAGTTTCTTGGAGCGTCATTGTCCCCCGGTTTATGAAAAGAAAGAGTGTTTGATTCCACCACCAGACGGGTATAAACCACCTATAAGATGGCCCAAGAGCAGAGACCAGTGTTGGTACAAGAACGTGCCTTATGATTGGATCAATAAGCAGAAATCTAACCAGCATTGGCTCAAGAAAGAAGGAGACAAGTTCCATTTTCCGGGCGGTGGTACGATGTTTCCACGAGGAGTTAGTCACTATGTTGATCAGATGCAAGATCTTATCCCTGAAATGAAAGACGGTACAGTCAGGACCGCTATCGATACTGGCTGCGGGGTTAGTGAGTCTCTAGTTTTCAACTAACTTACTTAAATTCTCTAAATCGGATTCTGTTTATAAAGTGGGTTTCTTTTCTAGGTTGCGAGCTGGGGAGGCGATCTTTTGGACCGTGGAATTCTAACACTATCTCTAGCTCTAGAGATAACCATGAGGCTCGAGTTCGGTTGCTCTAGAACGTGGAATCCCTGCGATTCTTGGGGTTATATCGACGCAACGTCTCCCTTTCCCTTCAAATGCATTTGATATGGCTCATTGTTCAAGATGTCTTATTCCCTGGACGAGTTTGGTAAGCCTCTTTTCTTGTTTTTGGTCTATAACTAACGGTTACATATTTGAAAAACCCGAATCTAAAGATATATACCAATGCATTTGAGTTCTTGTGATTGTTGTATTACAATATGTATTGTTTGATATTGTAGGTGGAATCTATTTGCTTGAGATTCACCGAATAGTCCGACTGGAGGCTTCGGGTTCTTTACGGTCCACCGGTGAACTATAAGAGACGATGGCGAGGATGGAACACAACCATGGAAGATCGAAATCGGACTACGACAAGCTTCGGTCGCTTCTAACCTCCATGTGTTTCAAAAAATACGCCCAAAAAGACGATATAGCCGTGTGGCGAAACTCCGGATAAATCTTGCTATGACGAAATCTCAAAGAACACGGAAGCTTACCTGCCCAAATGCGACGACAAGATAGAGCCCGATTCCGCTTGGTACACTCCGCTACGTCCATGTGTGGTTCCACCGACCCCTAAAGCCGAGAAATCTGGTCTAGACTCGATCCCAAAATGGCCCGAGAGGCTAAACGTCGCGCTAAGAGAATATCGGATGTTCACGAGAGGGAGCGCAAATGGTTTGAAGCACGATGACGGTAAGTGGAAGAACAGGGTTAACCATTACAAGAAAGTCTTGCCGGCTCTTGGGACGGACAAGATAAGGAATGTAATGGATATGAACACGGTTTATGGAGGTTTCGCCGCGGCTCTTGTCAAGGACCCTGTTTGGGTCATGAACGTTGTTTCGTCCTACGAGCCAACTCTCTTCTGTTGTGTTTGATCGCGGTCTCATCGGGACATACCACGGCCGGTAATATGAATATATTTTCGAAAAAAAACGATCTGTTTTCTTGTTTGGGTATGCGTGTGGTATTGACACGAAACCGATGTTGCGGGTGCGAAGCTTTCTCGGCGTATCCAAGAACATACGATCTTCTTCACCTAGACAGCCTTTTCACATTTGAAAGTCAAAGGTAACGGCACCATAACCGACAAATCTGTTCGATAATTTGTTTCTCACGGTTTGGTTTTTCATACGAAAACACCACCGGGACAATGTGCAATCTTTTTACCGTGTTTTAAGTTTCGGTTTTTGTGCATGTTTTGGTGGTTAATGTAAATTTGTGAACCTTTTGTATGTGTGTAATGTGAAATAGGTGTGAGATGAAGTACGTTACGGTAGAGATGGACCGTATCCTACGACCGGGCGGTTATGTAATAATGCAAGAGTCGAGTTATTTCATGGACGCAATCACGACATTGGCGAAAGGGATGAGATGGAGTTGCGGAGAGAGAGACAGAGTATGTTGTCGAAAAGGAGAAGATTCTGGTTTGTCAGAAAAAGCTTTGGTTCTCATCTACGCAAAACTCTTGATTATTTTGGTCTTTTTTTCATTCCAATACTTACATATACATATATAGCTATTCCAAGTTATTTGCCTTTGTTCTACTTTACATTGGGTTATGTTTCATTTCTTTTGTATATATAGTATAGATTTTATATTATACTTTTTAAAAATTATATATTTGATCATACACTCGCTGTTATATCATTAAGCTACAACTTTATGAACTGCTCTAATAAAATGCCAAAATGTATTAGTGAAAACTAAAAAATTTAAGTAACGTCTTCATGAAATTAATCAATTATACACTACTTTGAATTTTTATTGGGCCTATAATTTTCAGGCCCAAAAGTTTCATCTACTAAATCCCTAATCTTACATTCTCCTTTTAACCCTAAAATTAATTCTGAAAAAATATACACATCTCTCTCTCGCTCTGTTTCTGCCACTGCTTCTTCTTGATCGTTGAGAAGAGATATTATCATATCACTGGTTAGTTTTTTCTTGTCTGAAAAATTCAATCTTTTGTTTGTGCAAATCAAATTTAGAAGAAGATGAATTCGAATTCGACAAAGGTCAACGAAGACTTGTTCGATTCAATATTGAATATAGAGGAAACACACATTCGACAAGGCTTCGACGAAGGTTACGAAGCAGGTCTCGTCTCTGGTCGGGAAGACGCTCGTCACTTGGGTCTTAAACTCGGATTCGAAACCGGAGAGCTTATCGGATTCTACAAAGGTTGTTCTTCTCTATGGAACTCTTCTTCTCTCCTACCACACTTTTCTCCGCAGATCCATAAGCATCTCAATGATTTCAAAGCTTTGCTTGATAAGTTTTCTTTGTTGGAACCAGAGGAAGAAACCAAAGACGATATCAAAGATGGTCTTAGAGTTAAATTTAGTATTATTTGCGCTTCTTTAGGCGTGTCTAAGAAACTATTGGTTTATAAAGGATACCCAAACACATCCTCTAATCTCGAATTCTAAAAGAAGAGATTCTCTTGTTGTTGTGTATACTTTTTTTTAAAGTATTTTTTCTCTGTTTATTATTGAGTTTTATGTGTTGTGTTTTTTTAAAAAATTGTATTTGGTTAAGGCAGTAACATTGGGTGTAGTTTGTTGTTATGTCTCGATCTACAAGTTATAAATTGTTGTAATAATAAAATAGCATTTTGGTGTATTAGTGAAGAGATAAAAGTAAGTTTTCTATTAGTTATTCACACTAGTTTGAAACATTTACTACCACCGTATATGAGGTGTATAGTCTCGGTTAAAGAATTGTGTGTTTCGTTGTCCTAACTTGTTGAGAGGATATTATTAGGGATAATTAAGATACCTAGACTCATTTAAACCCCTAAATACCAACTACAATTACACAGACTACTCTAATCCATATTCTCCCTTCAAAGAATGGATGTCGTAATTTTATTTTCATAATCATTGGCTTCTTGTTATGAAAACTCTCTGTATTTGCAGCCGTTTAAAGAGTTCCACTCTCCCCTGTCTATTTCGATCTCGGCCAAGAGATCTGCTACCTTCTCCACTACATTTTGAGGTGGAATAAGGTAAGGTCCGGGCTGCGAATGGAAAACTTAGAGATATGGTAAGGTGAGGAAAGATCGGAAACTACAATTTCGCCATTGTCCCATATGTAAATCTTGATTAGGGCGTACGCAAGGAAGCAGCTGAGAGGAGCATGAGCTAGGAGTGACACAGAAAGGTTCAGACTGCGAGACGAATATTAGCGAGATCTCCAATGTCTTGTGTGTAAACTGCTTTTCCTTTGTTTAATGTCTAGCTTGAACACATTTACAGCTACGGTTTTCATTTCTGCTATACCTTGTTTATTTATCTTCTCCGTGAGCTTATATGACTTGACGATGAACATTTCGCCTGTGGATTGTGACTCCACCAAGTTTTCAGCCGTGTAGAGCAGCAAATCGGGAGGATATTGAAACTCCCTCTTGACGGTGTTTTCATAATGCAACCTATTGTAACTTGGGTTTGAAATTATCAATAAGGTCCCAAGACCCGATTAGGTCGCACTTTTGTTTGGAGGCAGGATAGCGTCTGCAGAAACTGATTTGAGAACCCAAGAACTTGGGCCACTTGCTCATCCGCATCATTTTTGTCAAACGACCCCTTAATTAATCGTAAAAGCCATAGAAACCGAAGATTAGTTATTAGTAATTTACTAATTTGGTTTTTTAATAATTGGTTAAAGTTTGAAACATGAGCCGTATTTACTACTTGGCTATTAAAAATGAAGTATCGTTTTTAACTTTTAACTAGAATTTAATTTGGGTATCGGTTTTAACCTTAGTTGTAATAATTTGATTACATGCCTAAATATAAATTAAATGATACCATTTAATATCTTACTTTCAAAACATTATTTAATGCAATTCAAATGGTGTAATTTTATAAAAAAAAATTATTTGTGGTTTTTTGGGCCAAAAGGTTTTTAACGGTCTTTTAATATCTTTTGACCTAACAATTTATTTTTGATAATATTTTCAAAAAAAAATAAATTATAAAAAGATTTGTTTGATCTAAGATGTGTGGCTGTTTGTTTTCTTCCAAGCTATGACTTAAACATATCTCAAACCTAGTCACCAGTGCGAACCACGCAATTGCTTATTAGGCAAATCACAACAATGCTATGAGTCAAATATTGATCACATATGTGACTATAGCATGTGGACTGGACCGAGGAATTCAAAGACAACATCTAGCCCACCGACCAGACCAAACCAACAAACATTTGATCGAATATATATTATTATCGAGGTGCCTCCACTAGGATATGATTAGCTTTGCGTTACCAAGCTAGGCAATTATATCATTATTATCTCCTCTTTATATATAACTTTTTTTGTTTTCTTCTTCTCGATGTGGGACTTTAGTAATAATATAATACACATATTACAAGTAAATTTCCATATTTTTAAAAATAACCAAAAAAACTCCGCTTGTTGATATTATTAGACCATCTTCAACAGAGAAACTCACAAAATTTCTTAACTATTCAGTGGGGTCCATGAACAGTTGGTTTAAAACAAAATAAAAAAATAAAAACGGACCAATCATAGACCGTCACGTATGCATGAATAGTTTAGATCTGGATCTTAAATAAGAAATATAAGATTCATATCTTAACTATTTAGGTGGGCTCCACATGCTAAGATCCCGTTAAGAAACACCATTGGATTTTCCCTTAAACATAAAAATGTATGTGATCTTTTGAGCAAAAGAAGAGTGTCATCCGTCAATAACAGATAGTCAAAAAGTGAATGCTAGTTCGAATGTGTGAGTTCTAGTTCCCGTTTTTAATCGGATCACAACACAAATAAAACATAGATTAGATTAACAAATATAACATAAAAACATAAAAGATATGGTTAAGATAAAATCTATAGATTTAAGTGTATATATTTAAGTAGAAAACGTATTTAAATACATAGAATAAAGTAAAGAGAAAATATTTCTTTATAAAAATAATATTGGTTGTTAAGATGAAAAAAAAGAATAATATTGTACAGATGAATTCTCTTGTTTTGAATAATATCTTCTTTCTTGCCATTAAGTTGGAGAATTAACTCTAACATTTATTATTAATGCATAGTAATGGAGTATTAGTAAGCAAGTAACTCTAAACGTTGACCATATTAACTTATGAATTAAACCATAAATTAATAATAAAATAAATCTTTTAGACAATGCACTATGATGGGATTACGGTGAATTATACGGTCCAAAAGTGTGGATTCCCGCACCAACAGACAGTGAGATTTTAACAAAAAGTTTTAAGTTAATAATTTTTTGATAAGGTGCCTATACCATGAAAAAAACATGAAAACAAGTTAAGGTTCCTATATAAATTTCTGTCTAACTATATTTAACAAAATTTTACGTGCTTTACGTGTTTCATATGTCGTATATCTATTACAAAATACAGAAAGTCAACTATGAAACCTAATACAATAGTCTTATTTAGTTTTGTCAATTCTTTTCTCCTATTTGGATCTTTTAATTTATCAAATTATAGTTTTTAATTTATAATGAAAGGAAATTTTCAACCTAAGCTATAAAATACAAAAGACAACATTACTACTTTGCTTAATTATAATTAAGAACAAATACAAAGTAGAGTTGACAATTTGAGTTTTTAGATGAGGCAAACCATATTCATTTTTCATAGAGAAAGGTCACTATAGATTCATCAATGGCCGAGATCTTTGATATTAATGTTCGACCTCAAACCGTCGTCTCCGACGTAGAAGACGGTGGATCCGGTGGTGACTCCCGGCGTCGGATTTTCCACGTCCTCTTGTATCCGTATCCTTTGTTCAAAAGGTAATGCTTTAAACTTTTTGTTAATGATATCAAGACATAATTTTCGATAATATTGATTAGTTCAATCTTGAAATATAAATTGATTTGCTATCAAGAAGTATTGATTAGTGCAATTCAAGATTTTATGTTTTTATTTGGTGTTTTGTATGTGGTTGTTCAATCTTGACTTTTGTTAGAATTTTGTTTCTAACGAGATTTTTCAAATTATCAAGTAGTTGTAATTTAGTCAAATCAAACTAAAATCTAGCCGGATCCGGTTGGTAGATATTATTATGTTTTCAAAATTTTATTATGTTTTCTTTGGTTTGGTATTATATATTTTGAAAAAGTATAATCAATAATTTATTTTTTCCCTTAAGGAAAACAAATTTTGTAGATTAAATGACAAAAAAAATAAATATGTCATTTGTGATCCCTAATGATATAGATGTTATTTAAATTTTAAATGTATTTGTACATTCTTTAGTTGATTGGCGAGTTCGTGGGGACATTCACAATGATATTTGCTGGTTGCTCGGCTATCGTTGTAAATGAGACATATGGTAAACCCGTAACACTTCCCGGCATAGCTTTGGTTTGGGGACTAACCGTAACGGTTATGATCTACTCCATCGGTCATGTCTCCGGTGCACATTTCAACCCTGCCGTTTCCATTGCCTTTGCCTCTTCTAAAAAGTTTCCTTTTAATCAGGTAACTCCCAAAATAGAAAGAAATATTATTTTTACTTCAATACTTTTCTCTATTGTTACATTCACAGTTTTTCAATTTTTAATACTAATAACCAAAAACATAAATTGTATGCATGTACGTATGTGATTGTAATTGATCTCTTTATATAGGTACCGGCGTATATAGCCGCACAAGTTCTCGGATCCACTCTAGCTTCCGCGGCTCTACGGCTAGTATTCCATCTAAACGACGACGTTTGTAGCCTAAAAGGAGATGTTTACGTGGGGACATATCCATCAAACTCAAACACGACATCGTTTGTTATTGAGTTTATAGCAACTTTCAACCTAATGTTCGTTATATCGGTTGTCGCTACCGATAAACGAGCATCCGGTCATTCGCCGGTTTAGCTATTGGCGCGACCGTGGTACTCGACATCCTCTTCTCCGGGTAATTAATTAATCTAAGTATAAAAATAAACCCTAAACACTAAATAACACCCTTTCAAAACTAAACCTTAAATTCAACATATTGAATCTACTCCAAAAATATTTTAAAAACTAGTTTAAATCATCTGATACTTTAAAGTGTATATATATTTTAAAAGAATTTTAAATATATGTAGTCTTGTGAACTAGTGGTTAAAGATATGTGGTTTTGCCAATTTCTATAAGAGTTTCTTTTACAAGTTATGATGATTGTTATGTTAAAATGTTTTTGCTCTTATAAAAATTGATTTAGGCCGATTTCGGGAGCATCCATGAATCCAGCAAGAAGCATAGGGCCTGCATTGATATGGGGATGTTATAATGACTTATGGTTATACATAGTTTCACTTATGGTTATACGGTGATAGGGGCATTATCGGGTGCATGGACTTATAATATGTTACGGTCCACAAATAAGTCGTATGGTGAGATTATTCGACCAAATTGTAACAAAGTTTCTTCAAGAGATCGTCGAGAAGCAACTCGAGATGAGATTTGTGTTCTTCGAGTGGTTGATCCGACTAACCAGAAATATTTTATATGCTCCTCGCCTAATGATGTTGATGGAAAATGTAATGTCACATGTAAACTTGTGTGAAGATTGATATATATATTCACAACACAATGTATAACACTCTGCAAATGTTAAAGTCTAAAGGGGCAAATCAATCTCAATAAACCCATGAATCAAGATCACTCAAGTTGTTTAAAGTTCTCTGCTTTTACGGTTTTCTAAAACCGCGAAAAACAATGAAAAACTACCACTCCAAAATCGCCAAACGATAACGACAAAGAAAACGCAATTCATCGCGGAATATTGGTAGAGATATATATAGAGATACATAAGCTCAATGAACCTTAGTTATCTATATAATACATAACATTCACATACATAAAAGCGTAAAACACGAAAAACACATAGATTCAATAGAGTGGCTTAAGTGACAACATGCTTGTATCAGTGTGATGGTATCATATAAACTACTGAAATCTATAAAACAACTTTGTTCATCCGTTCGTAGATGATGTTACTGCCTGCATCGCGTGACACTCTTCAAGTAGATTTAGCAAGTCGTGTTCAGGTGCACTTAGCGATGGCAATATCGAACGACTAGGCGGGCTAGGACGAGGCGGTTTACTCACAGACCCATCAGATTCAGCAGCAGACTCATCTTGCACAATATTCAAATCGCCTTTTCTCCCTACAGACGCGGATACTCTCTCCTTCCAAACTCTACCATCCTAATTTATAGATTCCAAAAATCAAAAAAGTTAAGACCTTTCTACAAATAGATACAATGAGACCAACAAAGTAACCATCTTTTACATTAAGAATGGATGGTTCGGGCAAAGGACATTGAATCGGTAAATCGTTGTCTAAAGGCTCCACAGGATGTTCCACAGGTTTAAACTCTGTTGCTATTTCAATACCATGAGTAGCTGTTGTTGTTGCAGCAGAAACATCAGAAGCTGGAGCTAATACTTCTTTATCATCCTTATATCAAAAGAGACAAACACACACACTCTCAAATAACTACAAATCAGTCTACAAAACCTAATTTGAAAAAAGGCTAAAGCTTTTAAGACATAATCATTAAATAGTTAAGGAAGTAACAACAAAAAAACTCATACTTTGGTCGAATCTGATCTGGGTATTTCAAATCTGAGCTAAAGGTGAGATTTTTTTAACCGAACAAAGATCTAAACATGTTCTATAGATTGATAAGAACCGACCCAACAACAAAAGATTCAATTTTTGGTCGAACCCAGAAGCTGAAAGAAGAAGAAAAGCTTACGATTGCACTTTGTGTTCGTCGATGGCTGATTCTACCAATAGAGAATCTGGAGAAGATACCAACCATTCCTTTTTGATTCAATCTGAAATCTCCCTTTGGTTTTGAGTCTTTGTATGTGCCAAGGAAATTAGATATTTGCTTAAAGAAGGTTGCTTTATATCTCCCTAGTTAATGTGTGTTAAGTGTTTCTCTTTTGTTTTGTTTTGTTTTGTTTTGTTTTGTTTTAAAGCTTTGATTTTGAATTTGGTTAATCAAAATCTTTACTTATAAATGCCTTCTTCACTCTTGTTTTTGTTTACTTTTTCTTTTCTACTTCAGTTTATTTTTGGATTTAGGAAATCTAATTCTTGTTGCTTTTTTTAATAATTAAGCTGTTAGTGATGAATGTGTTTTGTGTATGATCACTAATGATAAATTTAATTAATATAAGAAATGTAATAATCTATAGTGGAACTATTTAAAAATGGTTGAGTACAGATAGTGTTTTTTGTTATTTGTCCCTATCTTATTAAAAACTTGTTTTGAAATTAACAGAAATGTTTTTCTTAAAAAATAAAAAATGTATTTTTTGTGTAAGGAATCTATGGATGTCATTCATACACCAAATATATCTATCTGTACATAAGATATTTCTTAATATACTTGTCAACATTCTGATATTAATCAAGACTATTTATTATATTGGTTTGTGGATATTAATCAAGAATGTGAATCTAGCATATCATTTTTTGTGTATAAGAAAATAACCTAAAAGGCTAAACCAAAAGAATTGGACTTGGTCATAATGTGGTCTACTTTGATAAAATAAGATTATATAGGGAAAAAGCTAATAAAACAAGAGTTTGTACCTTTTTAGTAAATAACTAAAATATTCAAGCGAAATTTGCAATTTCAGAAAATTAACATCTCCTATGCTTTAAAACCCTAAAGAAACCTAATTCGAACAACGACTCTCGCACGGCCGTTTCAACACAAACAAACAAACAAACACACAGAAATCACAATGGCCGGTGAAAAACAAGAGCTTCCACTTTCCGACGAGCCCTTAGCCGTCGAGAGTCCAATGACAGATTCGATCGTTAAGAAGAAGAAGAAGACGAAGAAGAGCAAGAAGAACAAACACGAAGAAGAACAAGTGATAGAAGAGGTAGAGTTAAGCAACAAGGATAAGAAGAAGAAGAAGGAGAAGAAGCGTAAGAGAGAGGAGAAAGAGAACAAGAAGAAGACGGAGACGGAGGTGGAAGATAACGGAGATATCTCTGAGAAGAAGCCAAAGCAAAATGATTCGACTGTTAGTAACGGAAGCGGAGGAGAAAGCGAACAGAAAGTTGTCGTGACGGGGAAAGGCGTAGAAGAAGCAAAGTACAAAGCTTTAACATCTTTCGCAGAAGCTAATTTGCCTGAGAATGTACTTAGTTGCTGCAAGACATTTCAGAAACCTTCACCGATTCAGTCACATTCGTGGCCGTTTCTGTTAGACGGTCGTGATCTTATCGGTATTGCGAAAACCGGGTCAGGTTCGTAATCATGTCTGTGGTAGAAACTTTATCAGGTTTATGTGGAAAGTATTGTGTAAAAGTTGTAACTTTTTTTGTGAAATTTGGGTGTTTTTTAGGGAAGACATTGGCTTTTGGGATACCTGCGATTATGCATATGTTGAAGAAGAATAAGAATGGTGGTAAAGGAGCAAGGAACCCGACTTGTCTTGTTCTTTCTCCGACAAGAGAGTTAGCTGTTCAGGTATGTAATGATTGATCATACTAGTTTATATAAGGTGGAATGAAACATACATGTGTTCTTAGTTTATGTCTGTGTTTGGTTTTTGTTAGATTTCTGATGTTTTGAGTGAAGCTGGAGAACCGTGTGGTCTGAAATCGATTTGTGTGTACGGTGGAAGCTCTAAAGGGCCTCAAATTAACGCACTTCGGTCTGGAGTTGTAAGATAATTTCTTGTTAATGTTCTTTTCTATTAGGATACTGACATGTGTTTGTGGATCAGACCATTAAGGTGTTTCTTATCTTATCTTATAGGATATTGTCATTGGTACGCCGGGTCGTTTGAGAGACTTGATTGATTCTAATTATCTCCGTCTCTCCGATGTTTCCTTTGTGGTAAGGAAGTAATTGAACACGTTTTGATCATGTTATTTTGATTTAGTCCCTTAGGATAACGTCGTCCATGCATGTGTACTATGCTCTAATGTGATAAGATGAATTACATAATTAGATGGTAACATAAGTTCTTACATATCAGGTATTGGATGAAGCTGATAGAATGCTTGATATGGGTTTCGAGGAGCCAGTCCGGTTTATACTGAGCAAGACAAACAAAGGCAAGTAGTTGAATCCTTTTTTAGCCAACTTATGGATCTTGTGCCAAATTGTAATGGAAATTCTTTGTCTTTCTTATAGTTCGACAAATGGTTATGTTTAGTGCGACTTGGCCTATTGATGTGCACAAATTGGCTCAAGAATTCATGGATCCAAACCCAGTCAAGGTATGTTTTCCTCTTGGGTTTATCACTTTCTCGCCAACAAGTTGTTTGATTTTCTCAACGGATCATTCATGTTTCTTTCAGGTAGTTATAGGTTCTGTAGACTTAGCTGCCAACCACGACGTTATGCAAATCATTGAGGTATGTTATGTTCTCTCTGACTTTTCACAGTGCAAGTAGTGTTTTTGACTATTATGACTTGTGTTAAACAACATTTCTTTGGTTTGGTTACATATGCAGGTCTTGGACGAGCGTGCCCGTGATCAGCGTCTTGTTGCTTTACTAGAAAAATACCACAAATCTCAAAAGTAATTCTGCTACTCAATTAGCCAACACCTTACCAGATCTTTTCTTTTTCAACATACTTATACCACATGTTTTGGTATATTACAGGAACAGGGTTTTGGTATTCGCCTTATACAAAGTGGAAGCTGACCGTCTTGAGCGTTTTCTTAATACAAAGTATGATGTTTTTTCGAGACTTCGTCTTGACAGAGAAAAGCAAATATCTTTGATTGTTTTGCTCATAACCCGCATTGATTCTAATCCTTTACATAACTATTTAGGGGTTGGAAAGCGGTATCCATACATGGAAACAAAGCACAAAGCGAACGCACAAGGTCTTTATCATTATTCAAAGAAGGATCCTGCCCGTTACTGGTACATACACTCTTACTATTCCGCAACTCTCCACGGGTATCAATAGTACTTTTGCTTGTTCTGAAACAGATCATTAACACTGTTTATATAATGTAGGTGGCTACTGATGTAGCAGCAAGAGGGCTCGATATCCCCGATGTGGAAGTTGTGATAAACTACAGTTTCCCTTTAACAACAGAGGACTATGTACACAGGATCGGGAGGACAGGAAGAGCCGGTAAAAAGGGTGTTGCACACACCTTCTTCACGCAACAGAACAAGGTAGAAACTTAGTTTTAAATCTGATAATAGTATCTTGTGGATTGTTTAACATGTTAAGATCATTCAAATACCGTTGCCTCTCTCTCTCTCTCTTGCAGGGTCTTGCGGGAGAGCTTGTGAATGTTCTCAGAGAAGCAGGACAAGTCGTGCCGGCTGATCTTTTGAAGTTTGGTACTCATGTTAAGAAGAAGGTTTGATTCCTAATATCACATTTTTGACACTCTAAACACAAGTTGTTTCTTCTTCTTTATCTTGAATGATTGATGTGTGTTTTGTTTGATTTTTAATATATAATTTGTAGGAATCAAAACTGTATGGAGCTCATTTCAAAGAAATAGCAGCTGATGCTCCAAAAGCTACAAAGATCACATTTGATAATTCTGATGATGAAGACTAGTTTTTGTTTTTTTTAATTATTTGTACTATTTATTTATTAGTATAATTATAGCTACTTGGATTTGAAAAACCTGCCTTTTTTGTTTGGAATCTTTTGTGCTCCGGCCGAATAACATATAAAATGTTATTCAGCAGTTTCGTTACAAGTATGCTATGGGAAAATAAAGAGAAGTCGGTTGACAAAACAAAAATAAAAATAAATAAATAAGCAGTCGTCATGGTAATTCTGCCAAAATATCCCTTTGTAAAATCCATGTACAATGTAAAAAGTAAACTGTTTCATAGATATATTAGATTTTTTTATTTCAATATGTATATTATATAAAAATACACGTAAATATTTTTAATTTCGGCATGTAACTATTTAAAATAAATTTGAAATTGTTTTTAAATCATTTTCAACTGATTAATCTATTTTAATCCGTTTTCAACCGATTATATTTCAAATCGGTGAAATTTAAATTGTTATGAATTAAAATCAATTACGATTATACAACAAATCATTGATTTTACTAAACTCATTTAACTTTTCAAAACACAAATAACTTATTTATAGATAAGGTTTGAATTAGGGGTGGGCAAATTATCCGTTATATCCGATCCGATTCGATATTTGCTTCGATCCGATTCGTAAAATCCGGATATCCGAGATAATTCAAAGCAAAACAAATACTAAAATTTAATATCCGCGGAGAACAAAACAAATAACAAATACTCCCTCTGTTCACTAATATAAGATGTTTTAAAGTTTTTTTTTGTTTCTTTTTATTAGATGTTTTGAGTTTTTCAAGCAAGAGTTAAATGCATTTAAAATAATTTGACCAATCATAATATGTATTATTTTTTGTGATTGGTTTAACTTACTTTATTATCAATTAAATGTTAACTTTTAATGAAGAAAAAACAACTAAAACTAATTTCTTAAAATCCTCAATTTTAACCAAAACATCTTACATATAAAAATAGAGGGAGTAGTAATTATTAGAAGGTCGGATATCCGATCTGCTCCGTACATTCGTATAATACATAATATATTACAAATATGTATATTAGGTAACAAATATATAATACTTATTATATATTTTCATATTTTCAAGTCAAGGAAAATAAGTTAAACTTATGCATACAAAATAATTTAAATTATAATGGGATGAGTTTTTATCTTAGTTATCCTTATTTTTAACGTTTTTTCTTCTATTTTAGTTTAAAATTAGTTGATTTTACTTATTTTTTACGTGTTTGATCATTTTAACAAAAGCTAGAGTATTTTTGTATAAAATTTATTAGTATTTTCGACTTTATGTAGTATCGAAATGAGTGATCCGAATAACCGCAAATATCCGCAAATCCTAGTAAAATTTTCGGATATCCGAGCATCCGGATATCCGTATTTTTCCGGAGCAAAGCAAATCAAAAAATTAGATATCCGCAGATACCAAAGCAAATCACAAATACTGGAATTTTTAGCGGTATCCGCTCCGCGCCCACCCCTAGTTCGAACTACCATTTAATTTTCACTATCAAATGTGAGACTTTTTTTAAAAACAATTTTATCAATGTTATCAAAAATGGTAATTTAATTCCCGAACTTTCAAATTAAAGCCGTTTAATGCCCCAACTCCCATTTAAGTCTTTTTATATCTCACTTTTTTGGCGCGAACTAATTAATTCTCTACTTTCGTTGACCAAGCCATTTTAGACCGGAAAAAGTCAACTGTTAACTCATCAGTTGACGTCGTTAAATAGTTGGGGAATAATTTGGCTTAAATCAAAATTCGGACATTTTTTGCTTCAATTTGAAAATTAAAGAATAATTTGGCTCAAATGAAAGTTAAGATCTTTTTCTGTATTTGATTTGAAAATTAAGGAATATTTTATCGTTTATCTCTCTAATATTATTTGGGAAGCCAATAAGAAAAATTTACAAAACTACACCATTTGAATTACATTTCACAAAACTACACCATTTCAAAAATACTTCACAAAACTACACATAAACACTCAAAATTAAATTCAAATAAACCCTACCGACACAATCCTACTCCTTAATACTATACGCTAAACACTAATTAGCGAACCCAAATGAAAATTTTTTAATTTTTGTAATTTTTAAAAGGGTAAATCAAGCTTTTAAAATTTTGAAAGGGTGTAAATATGTGAAAAAAATAAATTAGGTGTAGCTTTGTGAAGGAGGGGTTGAAAGAGTGTAGTTTTGTGAATTCCTCAAAATATTACATGCAATGCGACTATAAATTTTATAAAAAATTAAAATACGAAATGATGTAATTGTCGTTATGATATTTTTGATAAGATCTTTCTTTAACAATAAAATAAAGTATGAACCAAAATTGTTATCATACGATTATATTAGTGTATATATATTATCATAAATAATTTTGTATATATTTTTCCATCCCTAAGACATTATTTGTGAAGTAATTTTTGTCAAAAGTCCTAGGTGTCAACACCACAATGAGTTTCAGCAAATTAATTGTGACAGGGCAGAAGAGATCTTTAACAACCAATGAAAAATGTGACATGGAAAAAACATTTATTAATAGAAAAATAATGAAAAAGCTTTTAAGGCCCAATAATTACATATCAATAACAAATTTCAAATGGTGTAGTTTTATAATTCTCCCATATAAATTCTCATTTTTTATAAAAAAATATAGAGTACACCGAATATAGAAAAATATTAAAAAATTTATTGGTTAAAAAAGTCAAAACGTATTAAATTTTTCAATCAAAAATTAAAAATTTTACACAATAAAAAAATGAAATAAAAAACTCTTTAAAACCACAATTATTATGAAATAAATAGAACAATAAATCTCAATATTAAATAGGAATGAACGTTAAACGTCACCACAACCCTATAAATATTTACCGCATATTAAGGGTGAACCGGATCCAGATATCCGATATTTTTAAGATATCCGGGTTCACAACTGCCTAAATCCTTAAAAAATGACCCGAATTTAGATCCATTAGAGGGATATTCGGTCAGGGAATACCCGTTGACTTCTGAAGGATATTCTGTACCTATTTTGTGAATATTTTTATAAATATATATTTACAAAAACTGAATGAAGTTGAAATAAAAAAAGAAAATTTTTATATCCAAAAAAGTAAAACAAATTATAAATATTTTTATATCAAACCTTAAACATAATTATCCACCTTTACGTAAAATTTTATTATTTTCAAAATTTATTCATCGCGCATGGCGCGAGAAATTATCTATTTATTCAAATAACAATGGAAAAAATATCATAACGACAATTAATTTTTGTATATTTTAATTTTTCATAAGGTTATTTTCTTAAGTGCTTCCCAAATAATATTATAGAGATAAACGCTAAAATATTCCTCAACATTCAAATCAAATCCAGAAAAAGATATAAACTTTCATTTGAGCCAAATTATTTTTTAACTTTCAAATCCAAGCCAAAAAATGTCTGAACTTTGATTTAGGCCAAATTATTCTCAAACTATTTAACGACGTCAACTGATGAGTTAACGGTTGACTTTTTTCCGGTCTAAAATGGCTTGGTCAACGAAAGTAGAGATTTAATTAGTTCGCGCCAAAAAGGTGAGATATAAAATGGCTTAAATGGAAGTTGGGGCATTAAACGGCTTTAATTTGAAAGTTCGGGAATTAAACTACCATTTTCCCCTTTTTAGTTTGTTTTGTATGATTTTTAAAAAAAAATTATTTAAATTTCAAAAGTATTTCATCAATTAATATATATAAGATATTTCTTACACAAAAAGTTTAATCACTAATCGAAAGAACTTCTAATGTAGAAAAGCAGTGACTTGAAACGGAAGATTCTCTAGTGGCGAACAAGAAGAAGCTTTTATTGGATTTGATTTGAATATAGAAGCGCTCCGTAACAGGAGTTATCTTTCCACAGTCTCTATTTCTCTAAGTGTAATTTCAAAAAACCTTTGAATTACATTTCAAAAACTACACAATTTCAAAATTATTTCACAAAATTATTTCACAAAATTACACCTAAACACTCAAAATTACATCCAAATAAATCCTACCCACACAATTATATCCCCTTAATATTATACCCTAAACACTAATTAGCGAACTCAAATGAAAAGATTTTAATTTTGGTAATTTTTAAGGGCAAATCAAGCTTTTAAAATTTTGAAAAGGTGTAAATATGTAAAAAAATTGAATTAGATAGAGTTTTGTAAATGAATGAATGAAAGAATATAGTTTTGTGAATTCCTCAACAATATATAGCACCTAATATCATTTGACAAAATTCAATTATACTTTGTTTTGTCATTTTTCGAAGACAAAATTTTTAGTTAAAACTATCACTAAAATGATTTCTATTTTAAAACTATAATTTTAAATAGAAATCTGTTCAAAAATTATATAGTTTGAATAAAAATATTTATATGATATTTATTTGTGCAAATACTTCTATAAATTAATAATTATAGAGATTTTATTGTATACTAGATTCTTACATGCGAGTCCCGCACGGGTATAATTATAGAGATTTTATTGTTTACATATTGTAAACTATCACAAAAATTAATTTGATATAATTTGATATTATTTTTTATTGATGCATGTTGAATAATAAATTTTTAATCATATAATTATGTATGTTCTAATATTAAAAATAATTTTTTTATATATCATAAATTATGTATGATATATTTTGACATGTCGCAAAATTAGCAGTATGTCTCAAAAAGATGTATAAAAGTATTAATTATTTATATTTTTTAATATTTTCGGATACTTTTGGTTTTTTATTTACATTATCGATTCGAATATTCTAAAAAAATACTTTTAAATAAATAAAATTTTCTATAAATTAATTTTTTAAGTAAATAAATATATTTAATATTGGACGATGGATTATCATAAAATTGAAATATTTATAATATTTTAACTTTTCATTATGATACCTATTTATTTTATTTTCTTTTTTCATTTTCATCCTATTAATTAGGAATGATTTTTTATATTTAATTTGGTTTTTCTCTTTTAATCCTATTAAATAGGAATGTTTTTTATTTTTTATTTAAAATTATTATATATTAAAATTTATACAATGATATTACATGTAATGAAAAGAAAATTTTAAGGTTTCTCAAAAAATGTATTTCCCAATTAGTAGTATAGATAACTCTTTTTCGACGACATAAGGTTCATCAACAATAACAATAATTTCATATTTAAGACTAAAGTTTCCATACTTTTCATTGTAAAAATAGCCCTAAGAATCAATAACATAGTTGGGGTGGGGAAGTGACATTGGTCTAGAGGCATTCATAAATCCACGTGAGACATGTAATACTTTTCTACCTGGGATCGATTCTCAGTGTCTACGATAGTGTAGGAATGGCTAATGGGTCGGACAGTTGTAGTCCAAATGTTGACAAAAAAAAAATCAATAGTTCATACTTTTTGTCCTATAAAATTAACCCACAAATAAATATAAATTCTCGAGTTGTTCGGATCTTGCATCCACATTTTGATGTAAAAAACGAACAACGCCTTACAACTGTATTGAAACAAACATCTCCATTGTATTTAATGTGATTAAAATAAGGGTAATTCTTATCAATACCACCAAAAAAAGTTTTTATAACACAATTAGCACATATTTTGAAAAGTTTTACAAATACCATTAAAAAGATTTTTCTCATAAATACCCCAAATCTTAAATTTTCAAAATTACACCCAAAATCTCCAAAAAACTATACCCTACCCCTTCTAAACTATACCCTAAACACTATATAGCGAACCCAAATGAAAAAATTTAAAATCTAAAAGTGTTAAAACTCGTTTTTTGAGTTTGGGGTATTTTTGTAAACTACTACTTTTTGATGGTATTTTTGTTATAAAAAACATTTTAATTGTATTTTTGTTATAAAAAACTTTTTAATGGTATTTTTAAAATAAAAACTTATTTTGATGGTATTCTAAAAAAATTTTCTTAAAATAATTAAATTCATAATACATGAGATAGAAAATGGCTATCGATAAAACCATTCATTTTTTCCATGTGTCCTGACTCTCAATTAAAGAGTCCGATCAAGACTATTTGTAGCCGCTCAAAAGTTCCACAGATGTAGGTCGCGTGTGAATTCCTCAGTCGGGGGTTCGAACCCCGATGGCAGTACTCATAGGTGTAAGCCCTTTACCACCAGAGGTAGAAGCCCCGATTATTTTTTCCATTTTTGCTTCTAAATCATTCATTTTTTCCAATTTTGCTTCTAACTCATTCATCTTTTCCACCTTTGCTTCTAACTCATTCATCTTCTCCAATTTCTTTTCCAAGTCACTAACTCGACTCCTCAAGTCTTTAACTTCTGTTTCTGCTTCGCGAGCGGATGTTGAAGAAGCGGTGTGATTTTGAAAGAATGTGGAAGGAGTAGGACCAAGACCAACACAACGCACACGACCATTAGGTTCATCTCCAAATACTTGAGAGAATGCATCTTTCTTACTTGAACAAGTGCTATTACTATTATTATTAATATCCGTTGATGTGTTTTCCTTCATCTTCTCTAATAGTTTTTCCTGAAAGACAAGACACGCCAATCTCAACAAACATTATGCTAAACAAATAAGGTATATACCTAATAATAAAAAATTGTTAACTCCAGAGAATATACCGATAATTCGCGAGCTTCTTCATTAACATAGCTTTGATCAGCTTTTTTACGCGATAGCACAAACATCTCAGCACGGCTTGGACGCTTACCCGTGTCTCGAAACTGGAAAATTTTACCAGTGAAATCAAAAATTTCAGAATGTCATAATAACTAATAATAAAAAATAGAAACTTACAATTTCCTTTGATTTTCGAGCAATGCTTTTACTCCCTAAAGTATGGGGTGTCTTGTAGTGGCTCCTGCTTTTTTTATTTCGCTCGCTTATTATCTGAAACTCATACATAACAATATTTTAACGTATATGGAAGTCTCGAGATGGAACGCAATGTGTTGGAGAGGAACTGCTCTCCAGAAAAAAAAAGAGTTGTTAATTTTGCAATGGTCTCAGACGGGGCAAAAACTAGCTAGCTTTGATTTGAACTTTGTGATTAACAAAATAAAACAATATTAAAGTAAACTAAGATATAATATTACCTTAGCTTTTTTACTAAACTTTACCCGCACAAAACTTTCCCATACTTCTTCTTTAATACCATATGGTATGGATTTTATACTTTCTTCAAAAGTGTTTTTTCCATAATCATGCCATAGACGAAGTTTACGAACTTTCCACTTTCGACTCAAACTTTTCATCGCAAACTTCTTGTAATTTTCATTTAAAGCATCAAAGTGAAAATCCTCCTGCATATACATTTACACAAAAGCAATTAGATTTAATGATAATAAGTGTTTAAAAAAACGATAAAAACTGTATATTAAAAACATATTTTGTATGATCAGTAGTACTATACCTGTATTAAATCCCATACATCATTCTTAATTTGTTTAGGTACTTTCCTCCAGTCCTCATAATTTATGGGTAATAGAAGTCTGCCAAGCCACCAAGCAAACAAAGCTCCACTTTCTTCTTCGGGTTGATTATTTGGACCAAACACAAGAATTATCTTCTTATCTCTCAAAAGGGTAAACAAAATTTTATAATTTACATGTTCTGTTGTTACATTTCCGTGTGAATCTGCAAAGAAAATACATAGTTGGGAACTCTTGCTTTTTGAAGTCTTCAGAATCTCTCTATGTAAGAAGCTCTACTTACCTATTGATAACTTGCATATTTTACACATTTTACCTTAGTCTATGCATTAGAACTCATTCATTTAGGTTGCATTTAGTGTCATATAGGTTGCATTTTGGTTTGTTTCGTGTATTTCAGGTTTTGGAGCATAAAGACGGCGAAAGTGATGAATCTAAGCCAAAAAGAAACCGATACACTTGCATCGGCATGTTGTATCGGTTTACGTTGGCCGATACGAAGACGAAAGTTCGCCGAAGTCCGTATCGGCCAAGCATATCGGTTTCGTGGCCGATATTGAAAACGAAGTTTCGCCGAAGCTTGTATCGGCCAACCATATCGGTTTGGAGTGGCCGATACAAGAGAAAAAGACTCGAAGACACGTATCGACTGTCGTATCGGCTTAGCTTGGCCGATACGAAGAAAACAGAGTTGAAGGAAGAATACCGAAGCGCATATCGCCAACTCCGTATCGGTTTGCTTTGACCGATACAGGCTGCGAATTTTTATAAGAAATTTGATTTTAATGTGTAAAAAAAGGAAAACCGACTAAACCAATTTCGGTTTCCTTTATTATTTTTCGGTTTGGATTTTATATTAGGGTTGAACTACACAGCCACCTACATCTTGTTTTTTTTATCGTTTGTTTTGTTTTTTGAGACTGGGAGGAGATTTCTTGGTGATTGCTTCTTGGCCACCTTGTAATCTTCATCATCATCATTCAATAAGAGTTTTCTTTACCCTTTATTCTCCTTGTTTTTGTTTATGCTATTGATATTTATAAACCTAATTGCTATGAGTTTCAATATGATTTGTGAGTAGTTCTAAATAGACAATTGGGTTAGGGTAAAAGGGGTTTGATTGAATCTAGGATAGATAATTGTCAAAAGCTTAATTGATTAAAAACTTAGTCTTTGGTAACAGCCTTAAAGCTTTAATCGAGTTGGCCATTCGATTATCGAACCCAGGAAGCTTTGTGAATCGAGAGATTGTAAAGCCTCCCGAACAATTACCTTAGAACCAGCCTAGCTTAACCGAGAGATCTGTGTTAATAAGCTTGGTGGTTAGAATTGATTTGTTCTTAAAGTTTCTCGACGATTAAACTATCCAAGACATTGTTTTAGTTTAATTGTTGAGAAAAGGATCATTGCCACGAGAGTGGATTGATCTAAAATCGTTTTCAAAACCTTAAAGTTATTTTTGTAAAAGACAATTTGAAATCCGAAAGTTTAATCATCCTTTAAAACACCTTAACCTGATTGTTTAGCTTTTTTATTAATCTTTCAAAACCTTTAATTCTCGTTTTTCGTTTTGTTTAACATTCGGTTACAAAATCACTCAAACAACAATCTTTTTGATCACACTTAAACTGAGTTCGTTTCACACAAATTCAAATAAATTGTTTGCTCCTGATTTGGTTTGACATCTTAAGTACTACAATTAAGACATTAGATTAAACGGAGTAAAATCTCGTTTATCACCTATAAGCTTGACCAGCCACTTTCCATGCTTACGATGGTGTGTATGCGCAGAGGAAGGTACAATACTCCCTAAATGATCCTCATTTTCCATATTAACTGCTTCCTCAACATCAGAAGAATCACTGCTATCTATCTGCATGAATTTTAGAATAACCCCAAATTATTATTAGTTTTTTTATATAACTTTCCACAATGCATAAACATAAAAAAAAAAATTAAAGCATTAAACAAACCGAATGTATATACAACTAAGCTAAAAACAAATGTTTAAAATTAAAAATCATCATCCAAATTGTCTAAAAGTAGATGAAAGTAATTAGGAATTAGGAGTGTCGTCATCTGAAAAATACATATTCTATTATTGACAACATATATAATCACCGATATCAATATATATATATATATATATATATATATATATCACAGATTCACACAACCAACTATACATATGATACAAATCTTAATTGGATCTACAATAAAAAAACAATCCAAATCCTCGAAATAAATCAGAAGATCATACATATTTGGAAATAAAATTATTTTATACAACAAAATATTTCAAGCTCACGAACACGATAAATTAGGGGAACGCTCTAATCAGATACCAACAAACAAGCATGTATGAAAATTTTAATATGAAATTAAGTCACAAATTTTTAATATGAAAATTTTAAATCGAGATTCAAGACCCCGACTTTTGATGAATGAACAAAGTTAATTTTTGATTGACATAAAGAAAAATCAATAAGAGTACAAATTAGATATCGCTACCTTCTCTAGAGGCTTCTATGCTTTCTCCAATACGATTTTTCGACGGGTAAAGAAGATGATATTAATAAGAAGAGGAAGTAGAAAATAAAAAATAAAAAGAAGAGGAGGAAGAAAATAAATAAAAATAAGAGGAGGAAGAAAAGTCTGAGGCACTCGTCTCCAACCAATCTCCAAGACTCCAACCATCTCTATATAGAGACAAACTTTTTAATTTAAATAGTATTCTTTTAATTTATCTATTTTCTATAAACTATAACTAGAATATATAAAATATCATTTCTTTTCGAGTAAGTTATCATCATGACATGTTTTGAGTCAATTTTAAAAGTAACACTAACAAAATAAGTGATACTAAATTTTGGTTTTAACCATGACATGTTTTGAGTCAATTTTAAAAGTGACACTAACAAAATAAGTGATACTAAATTTTCTGTCCATGACATGTTTTGAGTCAATTTTAAAAGTGATACTAACAAAAATTAGTGCTACTAAATTTTGGTTTTAACCATGACATGTTTTGAGTCAATTTTAAAAGTGACACTAACAAAATAAGTGATACTAAATTTTTGTTTGAATAGCAATTTTATTCTTCTTATTACACACGGTCTCAAAAAATATATATATCTATTTAATCAACACCATAGATCTTCTTCTACAGCACACACACAAGCAATGTCAAATACCACTTCTTCACAAATTACCAACGAGAGCATGGTGGATGATCACACTTTGTACTCTTCCACCATACACAAGATCTTGTCTACTACAATCGCAGTGCTTATCGGTTTGCTCCAAATCACTCCAACAAATGAACCAGGATTTCTTAAAGACACGTTAAGCTGTTTCTTGGTGTTCGGTTTGATCTACGTCGTCCTCATAGTCTGCGAAACGAAGCTAAGAAGAAACCAAACCCTTTTTACGTATTACTTTTTCGGACACTTGAGTCATTTCTTTGGCGTTCTAGCCGTGAGCATACTTGTCTTCCTTCTATTCCCTGTCTTAGCTCTGGTCCTTGCTTTGTTCTACCTTGTTTGGTTTGTCTTTGTTATGTACCGCTTATTTGGAGAGGACATGTTCAAAAATAGTGACCAGTCAGGACCTGCTAGTTCACCGGATCAGGACTCTCCGGTTTAACTAGGCACCGAGCAACAAAATATTTTCAGTTGTTTATAGTCATCACAACCACTTTCGGGCCTATTGATATTCGTGTTCTTTTTTTGTTATGAGTGTTTGTAATTAGGGGTTTCATCAATGAATGATACTTGATTTGTTATAAAATATATATACGTGTGTTTGAGGTATGTGTTGTTTATTTTACTTTTTGGGTATTAAAGATTATGTGTTGTTCATCAGTTTCAGTCCATTTTAGTAAATATTAATTTTAAAACTTTGAAATTAATGTAATAACGCGTTAAGGATAGAAACTAGTGTTTAAATTAGATTCCTGTTTGGAAAACTCGGAATAAAGAATTCTTCTTCATCGTTTTTTTTTTGTCACGGCTTCCATGTTACGATAGTACATATCATCTATTTAGTACTATCATTCAACATGTATTCATAGAAATTAATTAAGGAACAATTACAAACCTATACATTTTGAATTACATTTTATAAAACTACAATTTCAAAGTCATTTTTCAAAACTATATCTAAACACTTACAATTACTTCCAAAAAATCATACCCTCATCAATTTTAAAAGGGGAAAATGGTAATTTAATTCCCGAACTTTCAAATTAAAGCCGTTTAATGTCTCAACTCCCATTTAAGCCATTTTATACCTCAACTTTTTGGCGTGAACTAATTAAATCTCTACTTTCGTTGACCAAACCATTTTAGACCGGAAAAAGTCAAACGTTAACTCATCAGTTGACGTCGTTAAATAGTTGGGAAATAATTCGACATAAATCAAAGTTTGGACATTTTTTGGCTTCGATTTGAAAGTTAAAGAATAATTTGGCTCAAGAAAAAGTTCAGATCTTTTTCTGGATTTGATTTAAAAGTTGAGGAATATTTTAGCGTTTATCTCTATAATATTATTTGGGAAGCCCTTAAGAAAATAACCTTATGAAAAATTAAAATAAGAAAGGATGTAATTGTCGTTATGATATTTTTCCATTGTTATTTGAATAATGGAAAAATATATACAAAATTATTTATGATAATATATACACTAATATAATCTTATGATAACAATTTTGGTTCATACTTTAATTTAGTAAAAACTAATCTAAAATATATTTTTGTTGTTAAAGAAAGATCTTATCAAAAATATCATAACGACAATTATATCATTTCTTATTTTAATTTTTTATAAAATTTATAGTCGCATTGCATGTAATATTTTAAGGAATTCACAAAACTACACCCTTTCAACCCATTCTTCACAAAACTACACCTAATTTAATTTTTTCACATATTTACACCCTTTCAAATTTAAAAAGCTTGATTTACCCTTTTAAAAATTACCAAAATTAAAATATTTTCATTTGGGTTCGCTAATTAGTGATTAGAGTATAGTATTAAGGGGGTAGGAGCCAAATTATTCTTTAATTTTCAAATCGAAGCCAAAAAATGTCCGAACTTTGATTTAGACCAAATTATTCCTCAACTATTTAACGACGTCAACTGATGAGTTAACGGTTGACTTTTTTCCGGTCTAAAATGGCTTAGTCAACGAAAGTAGAGATTTAATTAGTTCGCGCCAAAAAGTTGAGGTATAAAATGGCTTAAATGGGAGTTGAGGCATTAAACGGCTTTAATTTGAAAGTTCGGGAATTAAATTACCATTTTCCCATTTTAAAAGTTACTAACAAAAATAAGTGATACTAAATTTTGGATTTAAAGAGGATTTTTTGAGTCAATTTTAAAAGTGACACTAACAAAAATAAGTGATACTAAATAGTAAATATATATTTTCATTACATGTTTTGAGTCAATTTTAAAAGTGACACTAACAAAAATAAGTGATACTAAATATATATTTTCATTACATGTTTTTGAGTCAATTTTAAAAGTGAAACTAACAAAAATAAGTGATACTAAACTTTGGTTTTAATAAGGAATTTTTTGAGTCAATTTTAAAAGTGACACTAGCAAATATAAGTGATACTAAATATATATTTTCATTACATTTTTTTGAGTCAATTTTAAAAGTGACACTAACAAAAATAAGTGATACTAAATATATATTTTCATTACATGTTTTTGAGTCAATTTCAAAAGTGAAACTAACAAAATTAAGTGACACTAAACTTTGGTTTTAATAAGGAATTTTTTGAGTCAATTTTAAAAGTGACACTAGCAAATATAAGTGATACTAAATATATATTTTCATTACATTTTTTTGAGTCAATTTTAAAAGTGACACTAACAAAAATAAGTGATACTAAATATATATTTCCATTACATGTTTTTGAGTCAATTTTAAAAGTGACACTAACAAAAATAAGTGATACTAAATATATATTTCCATTACATGTTTTTGAGTCAATTTTAAAAGTGACACTAACAAAAATAAGTGATACTAAATATATATTTAATTTCCATTACATGCTTTTGAGTCAATTTTAAAAGTGACACTAACAAAAATAAGTGATACTAAATATATATTTCCATTACATGTTTTTGAGTCAATTTTAAAAGTGACACTAACCAAAATAAGTGATACTAAATATATATATTCATTACAAGTTTTTGAGTCAATTTTAAGTGATACTAAATATATATTTTCATTACATGTTTTTGAGGCAATTTTAAAAGTGACCCTAACAAAAATAAATAATACTAATTTTGGTTTGTATGGCAATGTTATTCTTCTTAAATACTAGAGAATGTTCCCGCGATATCTTCTAATTTATGTTATATATTGTAACTTTCAAATATTAGTTTTAAAAACTATAGTAGCACTCTTAAAAAGAAGATTTCTTCTAATATTGTTTATGTCCTTATTAATTTTTTTCTATTTTTTTATTGGCCAAAAACATTTTGTACATGCTATTATTTTGATTAGTAAAACTGCTTATATCAAACCTCTAATATATAAAGTGTTCTAATATATAAAGTGTTTTTAAATTTTGGGTTTGTTTCTATTTATAAGGTGTTTACATATTTCTATGCATAATTTAATAGTTGATGACCAATAGTGTTATTTCTTTTAATTGAGTTCTTATTATTTAAAACTAATATGAATGAATTTATTGTTTATTAATCTTTGTGATTTTAATCAAAACATCTTATATTTATGAACAGAGGGAGTATAACTTAATTGATGTACTAAATTGGATGAACATCACACACACACATATATATATATAGCAATTGAGAAGATACTTTTGAATTTTGAATGAAAATTAAAAAAAGCTCGTAAATTATAATTTTAAAATCCCGTAAATTATGAATAAAAAACTTATAAAGTATGATATAATAAAAAGCACATGATTTATATTACATTAGTACTGAATTTTCTCAAATGAAAACAATGTTCAACTTATTCTAAATAAAATCATTGTTATAAATTTTAAAATATTTATATTCGTTTTATATAATTTTCAGTTTATGGTATTTATTTAATAAATTATGTTGGTGGTTTTCAACGAAGACAATCATATGATGTTATTATTGTTCAAAAAACTTTTAAAATTGTGTTTTTCATAAACATCACGAGAAATAATAAAAAAATAATTGTCAACACTTTTAAATTTATTTTTTTTTTATAAAATATACACTTAAAAAATTAAAACTCTGCACTTGGCAGGGATTAAATAATTTAGTTTATGTAAAATTATGAAAAACATATATGGAGTATTTTGTTTCATAATTAGCTCTTGACAATAACTCTATTTTCCTTGTTCCTCCTCTCACCATTTGCAACCAACATCCTTTTTTTACTTTCGTTGTTATGACATCCCCTAAACTACTTTACCTTGAGACTTATAATGTTAACTTACTCATTGATTTGACCAATCTTGAACGTAGACCAAATATATGGTTCATTGTTCATATTATTGCGGCTCTCTAGTTTTTTTACTATGACGGTACATATTCCATGTATGTAGAATGCGTATAATTACAATTATTCCTAGTTTTCAGGCTGCGTGCAATCTACCAATCGCAATACCGTAAATAGTTTATTCCACAATAAATCTATAAATAACACAACCTTTGGTTTTTTAGAAGAGCTAAAGTAGCTCAAACATTCGACTACATGACATATTAGCTTAAGTATTAAAAAAACAAATACTACAAAACATTATTGATGAGTTTGACCTTCGCCACAACACAGCTCATCATATTAGCCTCATATTAAAATGCTACCAATTGGCTTCGGAAACACATGTATAACTCATCACCTACCGTTGGAATTGAGTTCCCACCGTTGGATAAGAAGAAAGTAGGCAGACTTATATATTTAAAAAGTTTCAGAATGATATGGATCCATATGATGCCAGAAACGATGTCTTAAAGAAGTCTTGTGAAAACTGTTTTATGGTTTTTATATGTTTTGATAGATTCATGTGTTTGTTGATCATATAGAAACAATATAACTTTTGAAATATATATGGTAATGCGACGCCGTTTGCTTTTATGGCTTACTTGACAGGTGATATATGCCATAAACAACTATATATATCCAAAATCACAACTTTTTTTAATAGACCCTTTCACGACCTCCAAACACCCAGCTCGAAAATTGTCCCATTTCCATCATCTTCCTTTGGTTTTCTGATGGTGATGGTGGCCCCAATTGTGGTCAACAGTGACGTCGTCTCTTTTTTTCTGTCTTTACTTATTCTGTTTTCCTTAACTTTTAGTATGTGCCTTCTCCATCAGTAACGTGGTTGTTGCAAGCTTCCTTTTTTTCCTCTGTTAGCAAATAGGTTATATTATAAGAGTAACAAAACAAAAGACCTCAAAAAGAATACTACTGACGGAAAATAAAAATCTAACAAACCTTAATTAAAAATAACACATCTTTGTTCATAATTTTTGGATTCTGATTTTTTGATGAAATTTCAAGGAGAACACTTTCATATATATATATATATATTGGTAATAATGTAGGTGAGAGGCCAAAATATTTCTAAATCAAGTGGTCATTATTAGTTATTTTGATAAAGAATTTAAGAAGGATTTAAGGGAGACGTTTTGCAACGGAAGGAGATAAATAGAGATGTGAAACACCAAAAGAGCGATTGATGGGTTTCTCTTAAATATCTTAATGAGTCGTAATAATTAAATTGAAAAGGGGCAAAGTCGAAGCAGAAGGACATGGGTTTAGTTTATTAATGTGATACTAATTAATAGGCAATGAGAGGAGGGGAAGAGATTAAATTGCTTGGAAACGTTGGCACTCCTTTCAGATTTGGGCTATGCCACGTGTCTCTTTTTTGAGGATTTAGTTGACGCTATGTGGCATACTCCGGGAGCTCTTCTAAAAGCCTCCTTTTATATAGATATATATCATTTTTCACAAATCACAAAAATGTCAAATACCACTTCTAAAGTAATTATAAAACTACTATTTCAAAGTCATTTTAAAAACTATATCTAAACATTTACAATTACTTCCAAAAAATCATACCCTCACAATTCTACCCTTTTAATACTATATCATAAACACTAACTTACAAAATCAAATAAAAAGATTTTAATATTAGTAACTTTCTAAACGGTAAATCAACCATTTAAATTTTTTTAAAAATGTAAATATGTAAAATTATTAAATTATGTGCAATTTTGTGAAAAAATGTTAAAAGGATGTAGTTTTGTGAAATTTCTAAGACATTATTTGTGAAATGAATTTAAGTAAAAAACTTATGTGTCAACGCCAGAAAGAGTTTCAACTATTTAAATGTGACATGAAAATCAAACTTAATATAACATAATCGAATTATTTCTTTTGCTAAATGTGACATAACAAAAAAATGACATGGCAACAACATAACACTTACACAACACATTACCCTAAAAGGTTTTAATCGGCCCAAACATTACCAGACATGGCTTACATTATGCAAACATAATTTTGCAAACCATACAAGTTTACTAGGATTATAATTAAATAAACCGTGACACCTTTCTTTCCTTCACAAAATATGTTCGTTAAACGAGCGATAAAAAATAAAGGAGAGATAAGAAATTACAACTAAGACATTATTTTTGAAATAAAAAAATATGAGTTCAATTGTTTAAAATCTTAGGTGTCAGCGCCACAATAAATTTTAGCTTATTAAATGTGACATTACATAACCAATAAAAACGAAACTAATTTACAACATGGAAAACAAATTTAATGAAAACAAAAAGAGAAAATCACAAAACTACATCATTTCAATCCTTCATTCACAAAATTACACATAATTTAATTTTTTTCCTACTTTTACACCCTTTTCAAAATTTAAATGGTTCAATTATGCTCTAAAAAATTACCAAAATTAAAATATTTTCATTTGGGTTCGTTAATTACTGTTTATGGTATAATATTAAAGGGGTAGGATTAGGTGGGTAGGCTTAATTTGAATTTAATTTTTAGAATTTAGGTGTAGTTTTGTGAAAAAAAAATTAAAAGGTGTAGTTTTGTGAAATGTAATTCAAATGGCGTAGTTTTGTAATTCTTCGAAACAAAAAAAGCAAAAAATACTTTAAAGGGCCCAACAATTTAAAATCTAAAAAATCCTTTCTAAAAACCCAAAATATAATATACGAATTTTATAAAATAAAATATAATATCTCAATTACCTAGGTGACTTAGAGAAGTATACAACATGGTAATAACATTGACAAAAAAATTAAAACGTAAAACAACATTTAAGGTCAAATAATTACATATCAGTAAAAAATGAGAAATTCACAAAACTACAGACTTTCAATCATTAATTCACAAAACTAAACCTCATTAAATATTTTTACATATTTACATCTTTTTAAAATTTTAATTGGTTGATTTACCCTTTAAAAATTACCAAAATTAAACTATTTTCATTGGGGTTCGCTAGTTAGAGAGTTTAAGGTATAATATTGATTGGGTAAGATTGTTTGGGTAGGGTTTATTTGAATTTAATTTTGAGTATTTATGTGTAGTTTTGAAAAGTGACTATAAAATGGTGTAGTTTTGTAAAATGCAATTCAAACGGTGTAGTTTTGTAAATATCCCATAAAAAAATTAAAGCATCATTTATTGAGGAACAAATGAAAAGTCAATATTTTAAAATATAAATTTTATAAAATAATATTAAGAGAAAAAAATATAATAATATACTCCTATGTTTACATATATAGAATATTTTGGTTAAAAGTGTGGATTTTAAGAAATTAGCTTTATTTGCTTTTTCTACATCAATAATTAACATTTAATAGATAATTAAATTATTTCAACCTATCACAAAGAATACTACATAATATCATTGGTCAAATTGTTTAAAAGCAATTAATATTTATTTGGAAACTCAAAACATCTAATATAAAAAAACAAAAACAAAACTCTAAAACATGCAATATAAAAAAGGGAGAATCACAAAACTACACCATTTGAATTACATTTCACAAAACTACACCATTTCAAAATTACTTCACAAAACTACACCTAAACATTCAAAATTAAATCTAAATAAATCATACCCACACAATTCTACCCCCTTAATACTATACCCTAAACACTAATTAGCGAACCCAAATGAAAAGATTTTAATTTTGGTAATTTTTTAAAGGGTAAATCAAGCTTTTAAAATTTTGAAAATGTGTGAATATGTGAAAATATTAAATTATGTGTAGTTTTGTGAAGGAAGGGTTGAAAATGTGTAATTTTGTGAATCCTCATAAATAAATACAACATAATCGGACATTCTTTAATAGCAAAAAAAAAAAAAGAGAATAAATCAAGACAATTAATTTTTGTCTTTTGACTCCTTTAACACTCAGTCCCCACCTGACACGTAAGCTGAAAGCCACAGGCAGAGAGACACAATAGGCTTCAAATAAAACGACACCGTTAGCAAAAATACACTTTCCTATAAAGTATTTATTTTATAAATATGTCATTACAAAAACTAAACGGAGTTGAACTAATAAATTGAAAATATAGCGTTAGACATAAATATAAATTTCGTTTGGATTGTCCATGAAGTGAAAGTGTCGGGATAATAGTTATAATTCCTCGATCAAGTCTATAGTGACATGGTTCCGAATAAACTATTTCACGACAAAAAAATACACTTTAAAACTAAATCTAATTTAGTTATGTCAAATAATATCTTAAAAATTATTATATTAAACAAAATGTAAATCAAATTATAAATATTGTTCTATTAAATCTTAAACATAATTATTCAACTTTACGTAAAAGTCTATTATTTTCAAAATTTATTAATCGCGCATGGCGCGATAAGTTACCTAGTTCTTCATTAATTAAAGTATTTAATATTTTTTCATAATCTATTTTATGTATTAATCTTAAATAATTTCAATTTTATCATATTATCTGTGTTTTTAGAAATAAAAAAGTATTTATTCTAAAAATTTCCCTTCTTTAAATTTTAATTTAAAGTCTTAACTAGGCCTGGGGATACGGGTATTCGGTTCGGGTACAGGTTCGGGTCCTAACGGGTACAGGTTCCAACGGGTATACATAAATTGGACCCATTTAAGTACCTGTGTAATTTTCGGGTCGGGTACAGGTTCGGGTTCTATCGGTACAGTTCGGGTCCGTGTTCTACCCAAAATACCCGAATTTTTACAGTTTCTTTCGGGCACGTGTTTCGGGTACATGTTTCGGGTATTTTTACCCAAAATTGTAAAAAACCTGAACTTAAAAAGATTGTCTAATTGTGTTTATCCAAAAACAAAAACCAAAGTTCAAATTTCAAAGTGAAAAACAAAGTAAACATCAAATTCAAAATGCAAAGTTCAAACTCAAAATTACAAAATATGAAATGTCTTGTATTCTTGAGTCTTGTTTTTTGGAAGTTGGAACCATGAAGCTTCAAGTCTTACCTTATTGTGGGTGCACCAGATGGAATACAAACTCAAATTCTACAAGCAAAAAGACTAATGTTAAATATTTAGCACAACTAAAAATCAAACATAACATGAAGAACACAAAAGTTTACCTCTCATGAGCTCATCTTGTAACTCGAAATCTGCCAACATTTGTTCTTTTCTTATAATTCCTTTCTCATTCATTTTAATCTCACACTTTAGCCATTGCTCCAAACACATAAGAACTTCAACCATATAGTGTGTCAAACAACTTCAGATGAGTTTAAAAGCCTACCACTAAGCTAAAGGCGATTCTCGAAGCTACGGAAGACACTTGCATTGCAAGAATATCTTTAGCTATTAATGAAAGAACTGGATACTTAGCATTGTTTAGCTTCCACCAAGAAAGAACATCATATTTTAAACCATTAGGGACACTTGCAATCTCTACACACTCATTCAAGTAACAGGTTCTATTCGGGTCCAATTCGGGTACGGGTTTTCCGGACCCGAACCCGTACCCACGGGTATGGTCAAAACATACCCAACAGGTTCCACCTCTAACTTCGGTTCGGGTCCAGGTTCGGGTCTTACAGGTTCGGGTCCAGGTTCGGGTCTACAGGTTCAGGTTAATATGCCCATGCCTAGTCTTAACCTTATATTTAAGGGAAAATTACAAAACTACAATTTTTGAATTATATTTCACAAAACTACACCATTTTAAAGTTATTTTCAAAATTATATCTAAACATTGAAAATTAAATTTAAATAAATCATATCTACAAAATCCTATCTTTTTAGTACTATATCCTAAACACTAATTAGTGAATACAAATTAATTTTTTTTTTAATTTTGGTAACTTATTAAATGATAAATTAATCATTTAAACATTTTAAAAGATATAAAAATATTAAATTATATATAATTGGGAGAATTACAAACTACACCTTTTAAATTGCATTTCACGGAACTACACATTTTTAAAATCAATTCACAAAACTACACCTAATTACTAAAAATTAAATCGAAATTAGCATTACCCACAAAACCCACAAAACCCTACACCTTTAATATTATACCCTGAACATTAATTAGCGAACTCAAATGAAAATATTTTAATTTTGGTAATTTTTTAGAGCATAATTGAACCATTTAAAATTTTTAAAAGGGTGTAAAGATAAGAAAAAATTGAATTAGATGTAATTTTGTGAATAAAAGATTGAAATAGCGTAGTTTTGTGAATTTCTCAATATAATTTTGTGAACCAAATGTTAGTTTGGTGAATTCCTCGAAATTTAACTATCCCCACATATGTGTACACGGTGACCTGAATGTCAATGAATTCTTATGTGAGACAAATATTTGATTGTTGTATGTTACGCATATGTTATTAATTGGGCCTATAATGAAGTCCGGTTCAAATATCAATAACGGCCCATACACGTCTTAGGGTAGTTTCGTAAATAGCGAATCTTCCAAGCCCCTCTCCCACTTCGCATGTGTGTGTGAGAGAAAAGAAAAAGAAAAAAGAAAAGAAAAAAGAAAAGAAAAAGAGTCCAACCATATCTCTTGCTTACACAGTCGGTGACAACTTTATTATCTTTCTTTATCGTTTTCTCTCTGGTTTGATCTCTCTGGCTTGATCTTATCGGAGAAAAGGTATAGTCTCGTAAATCTACGGAAGAGATCTGAATAAAAAACAAAATCCAACGATGAATCGCCACCACGATCCAAACCCTTTCGATGAAGACGAAGAAGAAATCGTCAATCCCTTCTCGGTAACGCTTCTTCCTCCTCCTCCTCGTTGAATCCTCCGCTTCTCTTAACTTCTGCGCATTTTTCTCTAAGTTTTTTCTAGTTTTCTGAGTTTCGCGACGGTGTATGAGTCTAGATCTCGCACTTATTTTCGTCGTTATATGCAAATAGAATACATCAGAAACTGAGAAACTGTGTGCTTTCGATTTCGTACTTGTAATACACTGGCTCGTTTATGTGCGAAATGAATCTCAACAATGTCTTATGCGATGGATCTATGTATTACTGTTACTGTATCTCTGGATCTGGAAACTAACTTTAGAATATCCTTGAGAAAACTAGTAGTGTTAGCTACTGATTTGGTTTCAAGCTGTATTGTGATTCTTTAGAACTTAGAGATTGTGAAGTTTTCTTGGCTTTTGACATTTGATGGCTTACTTTGCAGAAAGGCGGTGGAAGAGTTCCTGTTGCATCTAGGCCTGTTGGATTCGGCCAAGGCCTCGACGCTACCGTTGATATTCCACTGGATACGATGAATGTAAGTGGCATTGATATGCCTTGAACTCGTGAATTTGTTCTCGCATAAGTTTTTATCTTATATACGGATGGATGTGTTTAATTGGCGCGCGCAGGACTCTTCGCAGAAACAGAGGAAGCTTGCTGACTGGGAAGCAGAGCTTAGGAAGAAAGAAATGGTTAGTACCATTCATATGAATTCGTAAAAGCTAGCTTCTTCATGTCACTATGCTTATTTTATTTGGTATATGTAAACTATGTATATTCTTTTCACTCAGGATATTAAGCGGAGAGAGGATGCTATTGCCAAATGTAAGCAAAAATCAACTTGATGACAGTGTTGTTCATTAGTTTTTTTAAATATCGTGGTGGATGATTCCTGACTATACTCAATGATTTGTGTTGCAGCTGGTGTCCAGGTAGATGACAAAAACTGGCCGCCGCTTTTCCCAATCATACACCATGACATTGCTAATGAGATACCAGTTCATGCACAAAAGCTGCAATACTTGGCTTTTGCTAGTTGGTTAGGTGAGTCTATTTTTGTTTGTCTGTCTTTTGATATGAGTTGGTGGGCGTGTATCGTAATGCATAAGTTCAAAACTTTCAGGTATAGTTTTGTGTCTGGTGTTCAATGTCATTGCAACAATGGTTTGCTGGATTAAAGGCGGAGGTGAGCTCTGCTCTATACAATAGTTATATTAACTAAGACGAGGGTAACTAGTTTTTTGATTTTCTGATTGGGGTTTGATTGAACTAAAGCTGGTTTTAAAATATTAATGATAGGCGTGAAAATCTTTTTCCTTGCGACAATATATGCTTTGATTGGATGTCCTCTTTCTTATGTACTCTGGTACAGGCCTCTCTACCGAGCCATGAGGTAATATTTGTTTTTAACTAGTTTTCTTCCAATGGTTATAATAAAACTGTAGGCAAGTTTCACCATGCATTGCTACTTGTTTAACAAGACCTTTCATATAACAAGACCCGACATATAATCAAAGTACTTTATACAATTTTGTAGGACTGACAGTGCTTTGAAGTTTGGTTGGTTTTTCTTCACCTACTTGGTGAGTTTGTAACTTACCCGTTAGCAGATATATGTCCCATTCTTTGATAGGATTGACCTTAGCTCTTGCTTCACAGATTCACATTGGCTTCTGCATTGTTGCCGCCATTGCCCCTCCGATCTTTTTCCACGGAAAATCGTTAACGTAAGTTTTGCAATTGTATATAGCCTACGATTCTTCTTGCCCTCGTGCTTTCATTGCTTCATGTGTAGTAAGATAGTCTTGTGAGGCTTCATTGCTTTCACTTTGAAAGTTCTAAATTGTTCTAATCCTTTTAAAAAATATTGAGTTATAACTTAAGAATGACAAATTATAAGTTTCTCTTTGACACTCGTATGATTCGACTTTGCAAAACTTTTGCGGACAGAGAAACCTCGTAACCTTCAAACTAATGCTCTATGTTGTAATGATTTGCTTTCATCTTCTGTTTTATCAACAGGGGTGTGCTTGCAGCAATTGATGTCATCTCAGACAGTTTATTAGCCGGGGTATGATTTACTCATCCTTTTTTTGTATGCACAATGCTAAGTAATATGTTCCGAAAGCATATTATGTTTATGCTAACCTTGCTATAGGCTAATCTCTGACCAACATGAATGAATGAATGCAGATCTTCTACTTTGTTGGTTTTGGTCTCTTCTGCTTGGAGTCACTTCTGAGTCTATGGGTTCTTCAGGTAACCCCTAATCCTATATGATATCATATCTACCACGTCTTTGTCAGCAACGAAAGGGTTTTGATTGAACCGCTGGGATTAATCGTGATTCTTGTCTTGGCTCTGCAGAAAATTTACCTCTACTTCAGGGGAAACAAGTGAAAAAAGAAGGGACCAAGATAAGCATGATGGTAATTTCCCCTTTCCGATATAAAAAGTTTGGAACTATGTGTTGTTTATGGGTATGATTGTAATTACCACCATTTACCATTTCATGTGTTGTGGTAAATTTGTTTAGTTACTACTATAGTAGTAAAAGAGAATGGTTCTTCGTGTCATTTCTTTAGGCTTCGTATTGCTCTGTCACACTTTTTTAGTACAAGTCCCAGTATTGTCCCTATCTGAACATTTGAGGTTATGTCTTGACGAAGTGAACAATTTAAATGTCTGATTCTTCTAATTTGATAGCAGTATGATTTTTTTTTGGTAATAATTGATAGCAGTATGATTTTTTTTTGGTAAAAATTGATAGCAGTATGATTGTTATTGTATTATATAATGTTACTTGAAATTGCAGTAAAAAAAAAATATAATGTTACTTGAAATTTTAAACGTATGGTCAAATTCATACTCAAAAGAATATAAAGATTCGAAACTCTTAAAGGGGAATTAATTGTACGAGACGTGTCAGTGGGACCCTCGTTCGACTTGAGACCTTAAACACCTAATCCCTATCCCTCCAATTATAGCCTGACACGTGTCAATTCTAATATCCGAAACCAGAAAAAGAGACCAATAAGCACATAAACACCAAATGTCTCTCCATGCCCTGTTTAGTTAGTTTAGAATCAAATGCTATAATACCCTTTGACTAAAAATCAAGAGCTATTATACCCTTTGATAATTTTGATTTTTGTTTTGATTTTTATAAATTTCAAAATAAATCAATTTTATAAACTGAAAACGTGATTATTTTTTATTTAATTTTAAGAATTTGATAAAAATATTTTAAAACAAAAAAAATAAAAATAAAATATTTTTAACAAAATCGTCAAAATATGATATAAAAACGATTTTAAAATATTTTTTTTGTTGAATTTAAAGATTAAGTAGTTTAGGGTTTCCATTTGGGTTCGCAATTCCAAATCCAAGACACTTGTGATTAGTTTAGGGTTTAGATTTGAAAATATTTAGTGTTTTATGTTTTTGGTCAACGAAAGTCAAAGGGTATGAAGACTCAATAAGGGTATGAAAGATTATAATTTTTGTTTAAGGGGTATAATAGCTTTTGACCCGTTAGTTTATCACTTCATCATCCGCAACTTTCACACTCTTAATGATTCAACTAAATGATTTAAACCATCATGAACCCCCATTATGTAATTCTAATAATTTGCTTGGTTTTTATGAGGCTAGAAATGTCTCACCCCATCCTCTAATATTATCATCAATTATCTTTAACAAAGAGGCATACAAAACCTTATCTATAACAACATTACAAAGTATTTTACTTCAAAATACCTAAACACATGAGCCACTCATCACATAACTACACTAATCCAAAAACAAAACTCCTTTTCTTCTTTTCAAATTATCATCTGTTTTTCCTCCTCTCATTTCTCTCTTTCCTCATAATAAACACATTATAATATCACCACACAAAAAAAACCCCATAAAATCACAAAAACGTTACCCACATTTCTCTTATTCTATCTTAAATCCTAATCACTCAAACCAAAGCTCACAAACACACATAGAGAGCTTAGGCGGAGAACAAGAGGAAACCAAACAACAACAACAACAACAACAACAATGGCTGTCTCAACAATCTACTCAACACAATCTCTAAACTCACCTCACTTCTTAACCTCTTCCTCAAAACAAGTCTTCCTCTACCGTCGTAACCAACCACAAACAAACCGTACTAGACTCACCACGTTCATCACATGCGCCGCGCAACAACAACAAACCATCGTGATCGGACTAGCCGCGGACTCCGGTTGCGGCAAAAGCACTTTCATGAGGAGGCTAACAAGCGTTTTCGGAGGAGCAGCCAAGCCACCGAAAGGAGGGAACCCTGATTCGAACACACTCATAAGCGACACGACCACTGTGATCTGTCTCGACGACTATCACTCTTTGGACAGGACAGGTCGTAAAGTGAATGGAGTCACTGCTTTGGACCCACGTGCTAATGACTTTGATCTTATGTATGAGCAAGTTAAAGCTCTTAAGAGCGGTGTAGCCGTTGAGAAACCTATTTATAATCATGTCACTGGTCTTCTTGATGCTCCTGAGCTTATTCAGCCTCCCAAGATTCTTGTTATTGAAGGTCTACATCCAATGTAAGCCTACTCTTACTCTGTTTTTGTGTCTCTTTAAGACATACTGTACTTTGAGTTTTGAAGTCTTTTTTGATCTTGTCGGAATCTTGGGTGATTAAGAATATCTTGGACTTAGATTTTATGCAAGTATCAGTATAATAAATTATGGACTATTGAATCTTTGCATGAAGTCTTTGTAGTTAGCAATGATTAAATTTTTATTCGAATAATGTAATCATTGGTTTGTGTTAATTAATACTATATATATTTAGTTATGGATTCAATATAAATGGAATGATCTCTAAATTAAAAATATGAAGACTTAACATAGGATGTTGAATTGTTGTAAAAAATTTTTAGGATGCTAACTAAATTATTGTGTTGAATATAAAATCAGTATTTTTACAAAGACTTTCAAATAATTTGAAATACACTAACAAATAACACTTTTGTCTATATAATAATGTTTGTATACATATATTATTTATACGTTGTAAAGGTTTGATGAGAGAGTACGAGACTTACTGGACTTCAGTATCTACTTAGACATAAGCAATGAAGTCAAATTCGCTTGGAAAATCCAGGTGCATTTCCTTTGAATTCTATATAATGTCCCATGATATGCATAAAACTAATTTTATGTCACAAAATATAGCTTTAAATCTTAAATAGATACACATTTTATTGCATTGCCTTCTTAATTATCAATGGAATTTGTAATGTTTTGATGTTGGTCACAGAGGGACATGGCTGAAAGAGGTCACAGTTTAGAGAGCATCAAAGCAAGTATCGAATCACGAAAGCCCGACTTCGATGCCTTCATCGGTAAAACCATTCATATTTCGTCTTTCATTTCCCGGGAAAACGCAATGATCAGGTTTTTAACAACGGGTTATTTACAGACCCGCAAAAGCAGTACGCGGATGCAGTGATAGAAGTACTTCCTACGCAGCTGATACCCGATGACAACGAAGGCAAAGTGTTGAGAGTGAGACTTATAATGAAAGAAGGTGTAAAGTACTTTAGCCCTGTCTACTTATTCGACGAAGGCTCAACAATCTCTTGGATCCCATGTGGCCGCAAACTCACCTGTTCGTACCCTGGAATCAAGTTCAATTACGAACCTGACTCCTACTTCGACCACGAGGTACATTCACTTATCGTATAAACATGATAGTTAAAACATGTACTGATCACTCTCATTGTGTTTTGTCTTTCTTTTAGGTATCGGTTGTGGAGATGGACGGGCAGTTCGATAGACTAGACGAGCTGATTTACGTGGAGAGTCATCTGAGCAACCTCTCGACGAAATTCTACGGGGAAGTGACTCAACAGATGCTCAAACATTCTGATTTCCCCGGTAGCAACAACGGAACCGGTCTTTTTCAGACCATTGTTGGATTGAAGATAAGAGATCTTTATGAACAGCTCATTGCCAACAGAGCCAATGCTCCTGCAGAAACTGCTAAAGCCTAAACACAAAAAGCAAAACAGAAGGTGTCGATAAATCCATTCACAGTTTCTTCTTTCTTTCTCTCTTTCTGCGTTGTTTCGTGACGAAAAGAACGGTCTTGGTTGTTTGTAATTTATGTGAAGATATATGAAAAACATGTAATATAGAGAAGTTAATAGCAGAGCAATAAAAATTCGGGTATCGAATCCATAAAAGTTCATACTCATGTTGAATTTCAATAGACACATTTAATTGATATTGAGTTACAAAATGCACATTTAAAAACACTTCCATATAAGAGATTATACAAACAAATAATGATGATACCATTCTCTTGCAATCACAAAAATACTATTTTGGGTACCAAAACATGCCTTTGATGCCTTCTGGATCAGCCTCAAACCCCAAATTCTGATAGAAATCTACAACTGCGAAACTCCCGCGACAAAAAATACGCAAAACTCAACAACTAAGAAAGAACAAATCTAGTCATTACAAGGGTTGTGAATTTTGATATTACCTTGACTATCTGCAAAAAGAGATATATTACCAATATCCCTTTGAAGAAGCGCCCTTACGAGTTTCTCTACAAGAGCTTTACCAAGTCCTTGACCCTAAGACATAAAAAAAAACACTAATTAACATCAAAAACAAAGCAAAAGCAAACAAAGACGGTTCTTGTTTTGATCAACCTGATATTCAGGATCAACAAGAACATCCCATATTGTAGCGTTAAAGGCATGATCAGACGTCGCACGTGCCATCCCAATAAGCTTCTTACTCTTCTTCTGCTGCTCGTTATCGCCTTCTGTGTTCAAATAACTATCCGCTAAGATGTTCATCAAAACACATCCTCTTCATATTGGAATGAAAAGTGTCACTAGATTTTTAAGCACCTGTTGAATCTGAATCTGATGGTTTCATCACAGAATGCAATGTAGCTACCATGTAACTATTCTTCAAAGCTGCAGCTAGTTTCGATAACGGTCTCCTTGGCCATCCCACCTAATGTTTCATCATCATCTCCACAAATGAGATTTTCTTCATAAAGTGTAAAATAGTAAACAATCAAAAGAGTAGCTTCTTTACACAACCTTGTCACAGAGAGCTTGAAGATCATAGACATCAATAACACCACCAGAAGAGAATATGATCTCTTCAACAAAACCATCTTGTAGACTTCTCTCAACAAGAGTAAACTCCACAGGAAGCAACTGTTCTGTCTCTTCTTCTTCTTCATCCATTGTAAAAGGTGGTTCCACAAGTTGTGTTGTGTTATCATTCTTCAAAAACCTTTAAAAGAACCAAACATCAAAATTCAAAATTCAAAAAAAACAATGGTGTGTTGATTCAAAAAGCATAAAGTATGAATCTTTTTGTTTTGTGGGTAATACCCAGATCGGATTGATTCCCAGAAGTTAGCTCTGAGACGTAAAGTCTTCAACTTTCTGGTTCCTGAAGATAACCAAATACGAATAAAACAAAAAAGAGAGAGACTTTATTAAGACATTGAAGCAAAGGGTACCATTTTGATTGGAGAGAAACAGAGAGTGATGATGATTCGATAGGTAAGGATTAGAGCTGGAGAAAGATTGAGGAAGAAGGCTACAAAAGCAAAGAGAAGTGTAAAAGGGTATGTTAGTAAATTTCATTATAAAGGAGAGAGCTTTATTGGATGTTGAAATGGAGAAGACTTACAGAGAAGAGGAAGAAGATGAAGTTGGGATTAGTAACATTTTTGGATTTGTGGTTTGAGATTTGTGAAGAGAGAGTTTTGAGACCATCGCAGCTTTGGTCTCGTCATCCTCTTTATTTTACACTTTTACCCTCTCAAAATTTTTTGTTGAATTTTGACACATTTGTTTTCTTCATTTTGCTAAATTTTTGTACATATACACTAAATAGTACAAAGTCAATGGCAGAAAAACAATCTCTTTTGGGAGCTGAAGAAGATACATCATATAGTCTTCTCCATCTTTTGTTTAATCAAAAACATTCATCATATTTTCACTTTTAAACCAAAATTTACAGTTACAAAAAGACCAGAAAGCAAATGATAAGATATCATTCTTTTTGAATATAGTTTTATACAAGTGAACAACAGTAAATTTCAATCTACTATCCCCAAAAACCAAAAAATCAGAATCAGCAACAAATAATAACAAATAATCTAAAACCTATAGACCTTTTTATCAAATTTTAACACTCATAAGCAACACTCATAAGAGACCTTAATATCAACATTGTCTTTCGGCTAATTATAGCGGTACTCATGCTCCTCATACCAATGAGCTTCGTTGTAGTACTCATACTGCTCATAAGCTGAAGCGTGGTACGAAGAAGAAGGAGAAGATGAATTGTAGACTTGATGGTTATGGTAAGGAGTACCAAGCTCTGTTACAGGACTAGATGACCGTGTTTCATGCTTGTCGACTTGTAACTCTGCGCTCTCTACTTCTTCTCCATCTTCTACTTCTTCCTCGAATGAGTGGAAAATCGGGTGCAAGTAAGCATCCGCAAGATCCGCTTTCACGTTCATTTCAGGTTCTGTTTCCTTCTCCAGCTTGTCTTTCGACATTGCTTCCTGCAGACAACAAGGAAGAACCCGGGTTTCTGTATGAAAGCTTTAAACTTTATCTGGTTAAGATGTGACTTGGAGAAGATTCTTTATTTACCTCAAGAGGGTATTCTCGGAAGGCGGGTTCGAAGCGGTGTTTGCAGTACTTGTGGAAAGAAAGTGTGAGAATCGGTAAGATGATGAGCAATGGCGTCGAGTCAGCTGCCTCTTTAGAAGTCAAGAGTCCCATAAGCAGAAGCTGAGATATAAACAAGCTGGCGATTATTCGGCCATGAACGTGTGGCCAAAACGCTCCACAACTCTCATACTGTTGGTTGTAAACATTGATTATCTGTGTTGTAATCAAAGCAAGAATCATCAAGAAATAACTCTGATACTTGGGCAAAAATTAGATGTGACTGAGCCTTAAACTGAACCTGATGGCGATAGACCAAGTAAGCAAAGGCAAAGAATATACAAATGAAGGGAAGAAGAATGGGAGTAACAACAGCGTAGACAATTCCCAAGAGGAAGTAGAGCTGCAGAGATGGGATAGTCTCCTTGAAATCGACAAAACCAGGGTCCATTGCGCTCTCTCTATCTTGTTCAGTCTTCACAAGAAACATGTTCGTCAAGTGGAAAATCACGAGTGGCTTTAACCGAAGAATCTCACCCGCGATACCCGCCCACCCGTCAACCATAATGTATGTGATAAAGAATGTAGCTTTCATCGGTATGGAGACCCCAATGGTTCGAGGAATCCTACAAAATAAAAGCAATAAACAAGAGAGCATTTCAACATTTTGATTTTAACAGAAATTTTGGAGAGTTAAAAGAGGTTAAAGGTGTTTTTACTGAGATGGTGATTGGTGAAGGAAAGAGTCTAGCTGCTCAAACGCGGTTCCAGCAATAATACTTCCCAAGAACACATTAACTAACATGAAGTAATAGTATTTAGCTGCTGCTCTACGCTCAAGTGTAGATAAAGCGATGTAACCTTCGATCTTCGACATAATCAGCAAAACCGTGGGAAGAATCCACAAGAAAATCTTCAGAGCAAGACCGGGGAGAAAGCCTTGTAAGAATGACTTGATGAAATCTCTGCAATTCAAAACAAGGAGATCGAATCTAAGGGTCTTATATACCAAGAAGCGAGAATCCGAGATTAGATGGATGGATCTTACAGTCTAGTGATGGGTCTGAGGAAAGGCGCAACTCTATCGAGACCTTCTAAATTGGCAAGAGACTGCACGAAAGCGATTGGGATCATGTAGAAGAAGATCAATGCAAAGACTGAGACACCGATAACGAGTTTCCTGATGGTCAAAGAGATAAAAGGAATGGCGAGGTTTTGCCAATAGATATCACGAGGCTCTGGTGCGCTACTCGTTAACCACATTGTCGGATTCTTGCTCTGCTGCGTCTGTGCACAAACAGCAGCGCCCCATCGTGAATTAAAAGACACAAACGTAACGGGAAGCATAAGTTTCGAGTCGTGGAGAACTTTTTCGCGCTCCAAAGACATCTGAATCAGTATCAAAGCATTGAAACGAGGTTAAAATTTTGAAGGTAGCTTATGTGTTGGAAGTAATTAAAAAGCGACGTAACCGCTTACAGTGTGGTTAAACTCCTTGATAAGTTGTTGGTAGTACTCAATGGAATCAACCTTTTTACCCCATAGACCAAGAAACCCTGTCTGAAAAAAACACAGGCATCATCGCAATCAACAAACATCATATCATCTCATAAAGCTTAAGAAATGGTGTGAAGAGACTAACTCTGGAAGTAGGCTTCTTTTGCGGATTCCGTTGATGCTTTAGCACATAATAGTCAAACCAATGTTTCAGCCTCTCTCTTTGCTTCACCAGCTTTGCGTACTTGTTCGCGTTATAAACTGCCTAAGAAAGAAGAACCTATCTATCAATGAACAGGGCAATAAAGAAAGTAAGCGGTTAAGAACAAAAAATTTACTTGATGACATAGGTAATGTTCAGGGTGATTCGTCTTAAAGAATTGATCCACGGTATCTGGAACCGAGTGTCCGGGAATATCAGGGACATTTCTGACAACAACCTACCAAGAAAGCAATGTTGTTTTTTAAGAAAACACCATTGTGACTAATACTGATGTTTTAAATCTGAAGCTTTCACTCACCGTGAACTGCTCTGCACGCCTACGCTGTGAAGCTAGATACTGCAGACGCATATAAGCGACATTATTGTATTCTCTGTAGAGCATGAAACACGTCCATAGCGTGAAAAGGTACTCTACTCCAATGTGGAAGAAGAACCTAACACACAAAAACACACGCACACGCACACGCACGCATTTTTAGTCTCAGCCCAGTGGATAATCATTGATCTTTGATTTGGTAGCTCACTTTGAGGATTTAGGCTGAACATTTGATATAGAGAGCTTATCAATGTCGCTGACAACGAGTTCTTTCTTCAAGAAGGAAAGTGTGCCACTTGATACATTCACTGGAACAAGTACAACGAGAGCTAATACCATTGCTGGTACAAAGATCTTCAAGCTGTTAAACAAGCAACAAGGAGAAAACAGTTTGATAAAATAACCTCAGTAATTTTCTTGGGTAAAAAGGAAAATCTAAAATGTGACTTTTTCTCAGGAAACAAACAAGAAACAGTGCCAACAAACGAAACTTCTATTATTGCTTTTGCTTTGTAGAATACAGAGCAGACAAATCTGAAACTTAGCTGTAAACTTTTTAATTCTTTTTTATCAGAATAAAGTACAATATTTCTGAACAACAAGAACATGCACCAGAATTAAAAAAACATAATTTTTTTTTCTCGAGAATTCAACATAGTTTCATAAAGATCCCTAAATAAAAGAAAAAAATACCAATCAAAAGTCAGTTAAATAAATTATGTGAAAAATAGAAATAAATCAGATAAATTTGGTTTAGGCATTTTATCGAACACATAGCAATCTAACTTTTTTCTTCCTTTTAAACAGAAATGACTCAAACTTTATTTCACTTTCTAGAGAAACTGATATGTCTTTTTCACATAAACCGAAATAATAGTGAGAATAATTTAAGATTTTTTATTGACCCGAGAGTATAGATCCTGAGGAAAACAGCAGAATCGAGACCAGCGTGACGAATAATCTCAGATTCAGTCATATTCATGGCCTGAGGCATCCAATTAAGGAAAGTGAAGTAAGTTCTGTAGTTGAGATTTACGAATTTTCCGACAAGGGTTCTGTCGGAGAGACGGGGACTGTTTCTGTGTCCGGAGAGATACCATTTGGGGAAGTAGACTCTGTCGTTGATTGGTTGGATTCTTAGGACAGCGAATGCTATTAGAAACACCAAAGCACCGAAGAGGTTTATCAGAGCTGATACTACTATGTCCTGTAGAGTCGCCATTGATAATAACACAGAAGAGAGAGACAGTAAGAAGAAGAAGAAGAGAGATAAGAGAGAGTAGTGGAATCGTGTTTTAAAAACGTTGAACTATGAAAAAATGATGAATTTTTTCTAATACCTTTTTTAACATCGGTTTTTTTAATTCAAAGTCAAACTATATTATATCTTTTTTTATTCAAAGTCCATATCTACTATGCTTTTCGGTTTCATTATCTTCATAATATAATTAGACTTATTTATAATAAAAAATTTATTTCATATTCTAAATTAATTTTAGAAAATAAATAAATATTGTATAACGACAGTCTATTTTAGATATAAATATATAATTATTTAACTATAAATAAATCTATGTTTACGACAAATTATCTAAATTTTATATATATATATCACCATATTCACATATATATATATATATATATATCAATACCACAATGAAAAGATACAAAAGTATTAAATAATGTGATAATCGTTGGAATTTTCTGCAAATAATTAGAAGAATTTGAAACGTTATAACATACATTATTTCATAAAATATTTTTATCATCGTATATAATAAAACATAACCTATTTTTAAAAATATGATATTTTTTATAGTAAGGTAATTAAGTTAGACACACAAATATCGCGAAAAGATAGACACGGAATAAAAATATTTCGTAGAATTAGACACACAAAACGAAATAAAATTGTTAAAATTAATTTCTTAAAAACAAACCAATATTAATATATTTGACTACAATATTTGATCGATAAAAAAAGTCCAACAATATTTCTATAAACAAAAACTAAATAATATATCCGAAATTATCTATAAAAAATAAAATAAAATCGAAGACAAAAATTATTCAAAAATATAAGGGTACTAACGCAAAATAAATAAAATATAAGGACATAAATCCAAAAAATCATGCATGTGGATGATTGGGTGACCTATGTGAAATATATATTCCAATAAGGGAGAATCACAAAACTACACCATTTGAATTACATTTCACAAAACTACATCATTTCAAAATTACTTCACAAAACTACACCTAAACACTCAAAATTAAATCCAAATAAACCCTACCCACACAATCTCACCCCCTTAATACTATACCCTAAACACAAATTAGCGAACCCAAATGAAATTTTTTTAATTTTGGTAATTTTTAAAAGAGTAAATCAAGCTTTTAAAATTTTGAAAGGGTGTAAATTTGTGAAAATATTGAATTAGGTATAATTTTGTGAAGAGAGGGTTCAAATGGTGTAGTTTTGTGAATTTCTCTTCCAATAATGGACTTAAAATATATTTAAAATTGTGTATTGTCGAGTTTTACAATACGTAGATGCTAGATAGACCTAAAATATATTTTATATGGATTCTTTTAATAGTATAAATAAATTAGTAAAATCTATTATATAATAGCACAATAATCTCTCAATCTAAGGCATCCACATCATCAACATAAATAATTGACATAATTCAATAAAAAAATCATTTAATAAAACTTATTTAATATTTATAAAACTCATTCAATAATCAATATTAATAAAACTAAAATAAATAACATTCAATATAATATTTAACACTAATAAAAAACATGTATATCAACTTTCTAAAATGAAAATATATAAGAAAATTCTCTCTTACACTAATTCTTTTTGGAATATATTACATATGTCCCATTATCTAAATTTTTCTATCTAAAAGCACAAAATTTAAAAGTTATAAATGATGTTTAACATTTATTCAAAACAATTAAAAATTAAGACTACATAATATTAGTGGTCATACTATAGTCATTAAATAAAAAAATACGCATATAGAAACTTGTGAAAATCAAATAAAATAGAACAAATCAAAATATTTAAAACATTTAACAAAATGGGTGAGAGAGAGAGAGTATAGTTTAAAAATAAATAAATATAAATTTATAAAAGTTTAAATAAAATTTGGGATTAAAAAGCTCCATATATATACATACTTTCTAAAACTAAATGTTAGTACCAAATATATGAAATAAAATTAAAATATTTAAGGAGAAAACAAAACCTCATACAAAATCAACAATTACATATACAAATAATTCAATAACGGTATAGAGAATACAAAACAAAATATGATCCAAATTAATTGACGGGTTAATATTTCCACGTAAAACCAAAGTAAACAACATACGTTAGAGAATAAACTAAAACATCCAAACAGAAGTTGTTCGTAAAAAAATCATTTTCATTAGTTTAGTAAAATATAAAATAGATGGAAAATATCTAAAGTTAAACCTTAACAAACCAAAACACATGTATATTCAATGCAATGTAAAATTATTTAAAATTACTATAATAATTAGCGAATATTCCGCGCAACGCGTGGGTTGTTTCCTAGTATATTAAAATTGGGTGAGAAAATTAGTTTAAAGTATAAGGATTAAAACGCAAAAAAATAAAAAAAATATCCTAAAAGCTACCTCTACGCGACATGTAGGCATTTTTTAAATTATAATTATAAAAAATTATTATTATTAAACATTGAATCTCTGTTTGGGTTTGGGAAGTGTTAATTTACATTGTTATTAAACATTGATAGTCAAAGAAGAACAAACTTCATTGTAAAATCATATATGACACATCTTTTGAAAATACGTGTCTTGTAAAAAATGCAGTTTTTTATTTTTATTTTTATTTTATGTTATTATATAAAAGACTTTGAGAATACGTTGTGAAGGTGATGTATTTTGATTAGAAGAGTTTGTGAAGAAAAATGTTTTTAAAAAAAAAAAAAAAAATTTTAATAGGACAATACAATGAGTGACTTTCATTTAATTTGAATAACACAAAATTTTTATTGACTTTCATTTAATTTGAATAACACAAAATTTTTATTCATTTTATAAATTTATGAATCCAATAACCCGTGACTTTTAAAAACTTTTGATTATTTATCACAAATCTATAAACTAATAACACCAAACTTTTGTAGAGTCTTAAAAACTCTTTATTGAATAACACTAGACTCTTCGAAGATTTTAAATCCTTAAAACTCCATCTAAATACACAATCCAATAACACCCACTTAAGGGCTGTTATTGGTTCTTTACTTTTAACAAATTTTAAAAACTTTAAAATTACAAAACTTGTTAATATTTATAAAGATTTTATATATTTTACGAGATAGAGTTATAAAGTCTCAACAACTATCGTAGACTACTATATTCTAAACTAGAAGATTATCTCCTACTTTTATAGAATCTATCTAGTTATTAGATATTTGACAAAAAAAAATCTAGTTATTAGATATTATATTATTTTCCAATAGTATCGTTAGTTAGAATCTTCCCGAAACTATTATCCTTCATCTTCTATAAATTAGTCGCCCAAACTTGTTAATTATCAAACAGGAAGTCCGCGGTTAGATTATGAGAGTTTTAAAAAAGAAACTATTTATATGTTTTTGGGTTTGGTAAGTGTTAATTTACATTGTTATTAAACATTGAACCTCTGGTGAATTATATTTTTTTATTATCAAAACCTGCATATTTTAATAATTATATAGTTAAAAATCTACTTTGAAACATAGGTTATAGAGTTAAAAATGGCATATCATTGTAATTATTTTTTTTTTGTCCTCTTCCATAAAATGCTTTCCGATTAATTGTTAAAATATATTTTTAAAAGGGAGAATTACAAAACTACACCATTTGAATTACATTTCTCAAAACTACATCATTTCAAAAATACTTCACAAAACTACACATAAACACTCAAAATTAAATCCAAATAAACCCTACTCACACAATCCTACCCCCTTAATATTATACCCTAACACTAATTAGCGAACCCAAATGAAAAAATTTAATTTTGATAATTTTTAAAAGGGTAAATCAAGCTTTTAAAATTTTGAAAAGATGTAAATATGTAAAAAAATTAAATTAGGTGTAGTTTTGTGAAGGAGGGGTTGAAAATGTGTAGTTTTGTGAATTCATCTTTTTAAAATATACTGAATTTTAAATTTATGTTTGTTTCAAAAACTTAAAAAACAAAATAAAAATTTCATTTTTCTGCTCTTAGCTCAACCGGATAAGGTTTGTCTTTGATTTTACTTTTTGTTACTTTCAAGATGACGCATCTTCGATATTTAATATAAACTAAATCAAACAAATTTCATATTAGTAACCGAATCCAATTCCGAGTCATTAAGAATATTGTATTTTTATACACTTAAAGTTAATAAAACATATTTATCTCTCTTACAACATCTACTAGTTAGAACTTCCACGGTTGTGATAAATGTGGTCATCTATCTATACTATTAAAAGATAAAACAAAACGCCTACGTGTCGCGACGAGAGAGTTTTTATGATATTTTTTATTTTTTTGCGTTTCAGTCTTTATAGTTTAAACTAATTTTATCACTCAATTTTAATATATTTTACTAATCTATCTATATCTAGCATCTACATATTGTAAAAATCGACAATACACAATTTTAAATATATTTTAGACCCATTATTGGAATATATATTTTACATAGGCTACCCAATCATCGACATACACAATTTTTTGCGTGTATGTCCTTATATTTTATTTATTTTGCGTTTATACCCTTATATTTTTGAATAACTTTTTGTCTTCGATTTTATTTTATTTGTCATAGATAATTTCGGATATATTATTTAGTTTTCGTTTATAGAAATATTGTTGACATTTTTTGTTTTCTTATCGATCAAATATTGTACTCAAAGATATTAATTTTGGTTTGTTTTTACGAAAACAATTTTAATTCGTTTTGTGGTGATCTAAATCTACGAAATATTTTTATCATGTGTCTATTTTTTCGCGATATTTGCGTGTCTGACTTAATTATCTTAATATAAAAAATATCATACTTTTTAAAATAGATTATGTTCTATTTTATACGATGAAAAAAATATTTTATGAAATAAGGTATGTTATAACGTTTCAAGTTATTCTAATTATTTTCATAAAATTCCAACGACTATCACATTCTTTAATATTTCTGTATCTTTTCATTGTGGTATTGGTATATATATATGTGAATATGGTGATATATATATAAAGTTTGGATAATTTTTCGTAAACATATATTTATATTAAAAGTTAAATAAGTTAATATTTATGGGAGAATGACAAAACTAAACCATTTGAATTACATTTCACAAAACTACATCTAAACACTAAAAATTAAATCCAAATAAACTCTACCCACACAATCCTACCCCCTTAATACTATACTCTAAACACTAATTAACGAACTCAAATGAAAATATTTTAATTTTGATAATTTTTTAAAGGGTAAATAGAGCTTTTAAAATTTTGAAAGGGCGTAAATATGTGAAAAATTGAATTAGATAGAGTTTTGTAAAAGAAGAGAAGAAATTGTGTAGTTTTGTGAATTCTTCTATATTTATATCTAAAATAAACTATATTCGCTATACAATATTTATTTATTTTCTAAGATTAATTTAAAACATGAAATAATTTTTATTATATATGAGTTTAATTATATTATTAAGGATAATAAAAATTTGTTCCTCGTATAACGGATTCGCACCTAGTTATGTGTTATACGTATATATAGTTTAGAGTCCATTAAGGCACTCATTACACATTCATTATTTCGTTTAATTGGCTCAAAAGTTGGTAATATCTGTTTCCCATCCAGAACTTATATATTGACCAAATTCTATCGGTTTCATATATACAAAGGCTTCATGGACCAAATCCAATATCAGTTCATTGCTTATATTTTTTTGTTTAATTTTACAGGTAAGTGGTCCATCATCCCCCAAACCACTAATGTTTGTTTATACTGAAAAAAACACTTGATGAACCAAGTACATTAATACACATATTTTTGTTTTCTTTGCTCATTTAGCTACGCACTTCTCTCTTTGCACTATTCATTTCTTGTGAAAATTTTCATATATATATATATATATGATTAAAGGGTATATTGTACTCAATATCCGTTAAGAGCAATATTAAGTTGGGCAACATATGAAATCGCTAGAATATGAAAGTACTTTATTATTATGCTTACAACACACATAAGCTCGCATAAGGTATACTCTAGAGATAAATCTTGGGATCGGACAACCTTATCACAGGCGTGACGAAAAGGGGATCCTTCAGCTTCAACACGGCCCCAAAAGTCTCCACTATCTCCACTCTCTTCCCTTGAGGAAGTTTCCAATCAAACGAATGCAAAAGCACAGCAAGATTGTAAATGCTAATCCTTTCAGCCATGGCTATCCCCACACATATTCTACGACCGGATCCAAATGGAATGAAGTTCAAGTCATTTCCACTAAATCCATAAGACTTATCGAGAAACCTGTTTGGATTAAACTCCAATGGGTTTTTCCAGAACTTTGGATCCCTATGGATCGCCCACGCGTTAATTATGACTTTTGTATCTTTAGGAATGGTGAAGCCACCCACCACGGTGTCCTGGGACGGGCTATGATTAGCCAGGAAAGCAGCAACCAAGTGAAGCCTTAGAGTTTCTTTCACGATTGCGAGTAAGTATGGAAGTTTAGGGACGTGAGATTCTTCAACTATTTTGTCTTTGCCCACAACATTATCAAGCTCTTCTTGAGCTCTCTTCATGACATCCACATTGTTTAATACCTCTGCCATTGCGAAGATTATGAGACTTGTTGGTGCCTCTGTACCATCAAGCACCATGTCCTTATATCAAACAACACACAACATTTAAACAAGTCCCACCAAATTCTAGAACAAAACAAAGAATATAAGGTTTTCTACTACACTTACCACTAGCACGGCTTTGACATCGTTCATGGTAAGATTTTCCTTTTCATCTTTTGCATCTACAAATTTCAACAACACATCCAAAAAATCCTCACTTTCTCTAACCATCCCAAGCCGTTGACCAATGATCCGGTCAAACATGTGGTCCGTTCTCTGAGCCAGTACTCTCATACGTTTATTCAAACCCTGAATATCGAACCTGCTTAATAACGGGTAATATTCGGAAATATTCTGTGTCGAGAGGATGTCGTTTATTTCTGCGACCATCTCGTAGAACTTGGCCCCGTTGACAATCTCCCTCTCTTCTCCCTTAATAGTTGACCCCCATAGCGTATGCGTCACAACATTCAGAATCATACGAGTTATTTCTTCTCCAATATTAACAGGCAATCCGGCTCGAGCTTTATCCGCTAAAAAACGGATTGTTCCCATGGCTTCTAGGCGACGGAGTTCAAATGTTGAATCCAACATGGGGTTGCATAGAACCCGATTAGCACATAGTTTCCTCAACAACCGCCATTTTGGTCCGTAAGGAGTCCATACGATATCTGTACCACCGTAGGTGATGGCTGGAGCCACTGCTGGGACTTGGCGGTTTGCAAAGACGGCATCATTGGTTTTGAGAATCTCGTGTGCCACCTCGGAAGAGCTGACTACTATTGTGAGCTTTGCACCTAGCCATAGTTTGAAAATGGGACCGTGCTTTAGAGAAAGACTTTGAAAGTATGTGTGAAGCTCCGGTTTGAGGAAAGGAAGGTTTCCTAATATGGGAAGCCCCCACGGGCCCGGTGGCAACGGTGGAGACGGACGTTTTGGTTTGGCGTAAAGAAATAGAAAAACAACGGAGGCTACACCGACCAAGACTAAAAGATAGTCCATGTGTTCACTGCCATCTAGGATCTTGAAATTGTATGTCATCTTTTTGAAGAGTCTTTTGATATTTTTGTTATAATTGGTAAATGATAATTGTGCAGATTGCAGAGACTTTAGTGGGTAGGTTTCATGCCAGTTATTATAGGGTTTTTTCCTGTTATAATTGGTATTTCCTCCGTTTTTTAATGTAAGATTTTCTAAAAAAAATTGTTTTAAAATGTAAGATTTTCTAGATTAATTGACACATATTTTCCTATTATATCTTACTTATATCTTTATGGTTTATCACGTTTCTATTTTATCAATTATAATAGCAATAATAAATGAGGTTATAAAAATAATTTTAAAGAATTTGTTAATTTGTGATTTTTTTCTAAAAAATCCTACATTACAATATGGAGGGAGTAAATGATAGTTATACACATAATTATACAATAAGTATGTTATATTCATTGGTTTTTTTGTTAAATCTTAAAGATATGAAAAACTATAATTATTAATGCTATAAAGATTAGTTTCCGTTTTCGGACAAGATTGTGTGGTAACATATCCAATTATCTCTTGGATTATTATAATAAATGGACATAGATAATTTCTTTATTAGGTGCTCAAAAGTAATTACTGTTGTTGTCACTATTCACGTTTGATTTAACAAAACTACCCATATTTTCTTCTCAACTTTAGATTTTTATCTACACACTATTTTCTGACACAACTCTGACACATGTTTTGTATTGAAATATTTTTTTTAATGTTGTCTTTCTCCTCCTAAATCTCTCTCTTTCGGAATCGTTTCATAACTTTCTGAAACTAAAGTTTTTTTTGTTCAAATCCACACTCATTTTTTATTCTCACAAATTTTTAATCGATTGTTGAAGTTTAGATTAAAGGTAATCGGAGTAAGCGACAAATTATCAGGTAACCGAACAAATCTCTGTTTATTTCAGTCATGAGTATTTCATTATGTTAAATTTGGTTCTCATTGATTTTAGTTATCATTTTCATCATTTATTCGATAATTTCGACCATGCATTTAGATTTCATTGTTCAAATCGATTTTTCCTCTTTTTCGTTTGTAACTTTGTCAGTGAATTGATGTGTATACAAATTTTATTTCGAAAACCATCGGGTTTATCATCCAAATCACTGTAAATGTTATTTTTAAAAGGATTTTTGTCAAAAACTGTAAATTTATTCTCACCTGTTATGTAATGGTTATTTTCACATAACCTTACCAGTTATATTTTTGGTTAGCGGGTAATTTGATGGATGTTTTGTATTCATTAGTGAATTGATTAGTACAAAAATCAATATGCAATTGGTAGTCGATAACTATTTTGCTACACGTTTGTCTATTCATCACATTCTTTAACTTGATTGTTAAATCGTGTTACCGTTTATATTATATCTTATCATACCAGTTTATTGTGAATAATTTGTCATGCTAACATTTTGTGTATTTTTAATAAAGTCAATGTTTTTCACAAGAGCGAAAAGTTACGGCTGATCATTGATTTGCTTGACCCGTTTGAGAGAGAATATATACAAAAATCACATTTTGTCACATTTTTGTTCGATTTTGTTGTATGAATAACAATTTGATTTAAAATGTATACAATGATGACCTATACATTAGCAATGTTCATTAAATTTATTGTGATAATTAAATTTGTGAATCTACAAGTTAGCTAATACAAAATATATAAATAATGATTTAACACGAATACACGATAAGTAAATGTTTATCACATAAGTTTCGTGATAATATTTAAATTAATTGATATCAATTAAGTTAGCACGATAAAACACATAAATAATCGAGGTAATGATAATTATTATCAAGTAACATAAATATTATCACAATTTAACATTAATCTAGCATAATCTGGATTATTTATCATGTAAGATATATATTTTCACTATTTATTGAGTAAACCAAGATTTAATATCGTATTAACAATTACATTATAAAAATAAAATATCGTATTAGCGGTAACAAAATTATTAGCGCCACAAACTTTGTTAGCGCTAAATAAATTGTTATTGGTAACAATCATTACTCTTTCATGACAAGTTATTCACTATTTATATGTGAAGTTGTCATGTTAATGTTATCATGTCAAGTTATTAAGTATGAAAGAATATTGTAGCTTAAAAATCTAATCATATTTTTTTGTTTATGCAAAAATCTAGTCATAATTTAACATTAATCTAGAATAATCTAGCAAAAATTCACTCATAATTAATGAGTCAACGGATTGATTGACAAAAAAAAATAATTAATGAGTCAACTTTTATTTTTTGACGGTAACAAAATTATTAGCGCCACCAACTTGGTTAACGCTAACTAAATTGTTATCGTTAATAATATTATTAGCGGATAACATTATTAGCTCCAGATTTAGTGATCTCCCGCCCAAATCAGAGCATTTAATGCTGCAAATATCTTCTGAATCTTTTTACCTTGCAACAACAGTAACCTTGTCCCATATATCTTATTATATAAAAGTGAGCGCGTTTAATTATAACTCACTGAGATCGTGACACGTGTCACAATTAAAAAAAAATGTTAATAATGTAATAATTTTAGGAAAAATGCTAATAATGTTTAGGAAAAATCATAATAATTTTAAAAGAAGAAAAAATAACATTTAGGAAAAAGGCAAAACAAAAAATAAGAAAAAAAGAGAAAGGAAAAACAAAAAAAGAAAAAAATAACCAAACGAAAAGGTACATAATTATCAAATAATCTTATTAGAGAAATTCACAAAACTACACCCTTTCAACCCTCCCTTCACAAAACTACACCTAATTCAATATTTTCACAAATTTACATCCTTTCAAAATTTTAAAAGCTTGATTTACCCTTTAAAAAATTATTAAAATTAAAATCATTTCATTTGGGTTCGCTAATTAGTGTTTAGGTATAATATTAAGAGGGTAGGATTGTGTGGGTAGGAATTATTTGGATTTAATTTTGAGTGTTCAGGTGTAGTTTTGTGAAGTAATTTTGAAATGATGTAGTTTTGTGAAATGTAATTCAAATGGTGTAGTTTTGTGATTCTCCCATCTTATTATATAAAATTGAGCGCTTTTAAGGTGAGTTTGAAAAACATAATTATAACTCACGAGATCATAACATTTGTAATGATTAGTTCATATCGTGACATGTGAATTAAAATTAATACGTACACATTTTATTAAATGGAAACTTAACAATATTGAGAAAAAAACATAAATAAGGAAAATAATCAAAAATAAAAAAAATTAACAGAAATAAGGAAAATAACATAGAAAAAAAAATTAAGAATATTTTAAGAAATAACCAAGAAAAAAATTAGAAATAAGAAAAAATAAAAAATAAAAAATAAAAAAGCAAAATTACTTGAAAAAATAAAAAAAAATCTTTATGATAACTTATTTGTTATCTTCATGGATTCACTGTCTAATTATTAATTTAAAACAAATATTTTTCATGTAAATAAAAAAGCAATGTAACGGGTATAATATTAGTTTCCGTTTAAATCTAACTATAACTATACAAATTTACTAACAATATTAATATATAATTATAAAATGTTTTTAGGTAATTTGTCCGCGTATTACGCGGGATTTCATCTAGTATATAATATATATATATATATATATATATATATATTATTACACGCTAGTGTACACATTGCATTGTTTCATTGTTTCATTAACATGTATCTTGATTTTTAACCGGTAACGGTGTTACCCTATATATATATTATATTTTATTCATAATTTTATGGTAAATAATTTGGTATGGTAAACAAATGTATCGTATTAGCGCTAACAAAACTAATTGGTAATAAATAGTTAACAAAACTGTAACTAATAAATACATTTGTTTTTATGAGAAAAAAGCAAGGTCCTAAAACTCAGTAGGCGCTACGCGTGCGGGCAGCAAGGGCCTAACGCCGGCGAAAAAATCGAGATTTTTCGGGGATTAAGCGGGGAGTAATTTTAGGATAAATTTATATTTTTATATATTTTTCACTTTATATTGATTTTTTATTATCATTTATAATGTTATTAACCTCTAAAACTAATAATTTATCAAAAAAATATAAATATTAAATCTACATGATCAAATTAGTCAGAAAATAGTCAAAAATTAACTGGATTATCCGAAATTTTATAGAATTAGACGTCGTTATTTAGATCATTAAATTTACGCGGTCAAAAACTTAATCGATGCGGACGACCACCGAGTAGCGAAAACTTGGAGGAGTAATCGGTTAGGCGAGCAGGTTTTATAACAAAGGAAAAAAGTATTGTATAATAAAAATAATAATTCTTTAATGTTCTTCGGCAAAAAAAATTTCTCAATTACACAAGATATTTTCGACGATATCTTGCTCTCTTACACATAATCAGACCATTAATGATTTTGTTTTTCTCCATAACTTGATGATCCATATCTTTTTTAAAAACTTATAAAAACTCATCAAAAACTTAAATCACTTCAAAACATTGTTTGAATACACCCCCCTCAAATACACAAATTTTAAAGAGATCAATGGCTCAAAGGGTACTTTTTAATTTTCTAATTTGCTAGAAGATAGTTTTGTTTTTTAATTGTTAAATAGGTAATTTTTATAAGTTAAAAGACAATTATAACCTTTAAGTTATTTTTATGTTTATTCGTGATGAATGGTGAATCGAATATGTGAATGGTGAATCTAATACTTGAATGATGAATCTAATACGTGAATGATGAATCTAATACGTAAATGGTGAATCTAATACGTGAATGGTGAATCTAATACGTGAAGGGTGAATAACACCTATAAATGATGAATACATATGATGAATAATGATATGTGAATGGTAAATGTCAAATGAAGAATGATGAATATTGATTGGTGAATAGTAAATAGCGTTGATGAATGGGGAAAACCGGTTGGTGAATACCGAATAAAGTTGGTGAATGGTGAATATCGGTTGGTGAAAGGTGAATAACGTTTGGTAAATAGTGAATAAATTTTGTTAAATACTAAAAAGGATAAAACAGTTTTTTCGCATGCTTTGAAAATTAAAATGACTTATTTTTCTAATTAGAAAACTTAAATTACCCTATTCATAATAACAAAACAAAAGTAACTAATCTACTAAATTTCCCAATTTTAAATCCCTAAAATACAAAATTGTTTTTGAGAAGAAAAAAGGGGAAGAACATGATTTTGTAAATTACAAAATTGTTTTTAAATTAAAAATAAAAAAGTTAACGAAAGTTAAGTTTCCGTTAACTATGCGGTTTTAAATGGTTAGCTATCAAAAATTTGAATATTACGTTGGCAACAAAAAAGAATTTGTGTATTTTTCTTGACATAAAATAAGTTTGTGTATTAAGTTTGTTATCGAAATTAAGTTGGTGTATTAAAATAGATTTTTCCCTATTATAAAATATAAAAATATTTAAATTTCGAAACAAGTACAATTTATGTTTTAATTGATTGTTCTTTAAAATACTTAAAATTAATTTCTCCAATCTTCAAAAAACAAACATCTATACTATTAATTAGGAAGGACAATTTTTGAGGAACCCTTAATTTTTTTTTTTTAATTACATGTAATCCCATTGTATAAATTTTAATATAAGATAATTTTAAATAAAAATAAAAAAAACATTCCTATTTAATAGGATTAAAAGAAAAACGAAAAATTAAATATAAAAAATTATGGGACAATTAAAAAACTGCACCTTTTGAATTGCATTTTACAAAACTACACCATTTCAAAATTACTTTCAAAATTACACCAAAATACTCAAAATTAAAAATAAATCATAGCCACATAGTTCTACCCCTTTAATATTATATCATAAACATTAATTAACGAATCCAAATATAAATATTTTAATTTTGGTAACTTTTTAAAGGGTAAATCAACCATTTAAAATTTTGAAAGGGTGTAAATATGTAAAAAATATTGAATTAGGTGTACTTTTGTGAATGAATGATTGAAAGGGTGTAGTTTTGTGAATTCCTCAAAAATTTCCTAATTAATATGATTAAAATGAAAAAACGAAAAATAAAACAAATAGTTATCATAAGAGAAATTCACAAAACTACACCCTTTCAACCCTCTCTTCACAAAACTACACATAATCTAATATTTTCACATATTTACACCCTTTCAAAATTTTAGAAGCTTGATTTACCCTTTTAAAAATTACCAAAATTAAAAATTTTTCATTTGGATTCGCTAATTAGTGTTTAGGGTATATAATTAAGGGGGTAGGATTGTGTGGGTATGATTTATTTGGATTTAATTTTGAGTGTTTAGGTGTAGTTTTGTGAAGTAATTTTGAAATAGTGTAGTTTTGTGAAATGTAATTCAAATGATGTAGTTTTGTAGTTCTCCCTTATCATAATGAAAAATAAAATGTTATAAATATTTCAATTTTATGATAATCCATCAAACCATATCAAAAATATTTATTTAGTTTCAAAAAATATTAAGTTATAGAAAAATTTAATTATTTAAAAGTGTTTTTTCTAGAATATTCGAATCGATGATGTAAATAAAACCAAAAGTATCCAAAAATCTTAAAAAAATTAAATTTTTAATACTTTAAGAGACTTTCGCGAGACGTCCGCGTAATTTTGCGACGGGTCAAAATATATCAAACATAATTTATGATATACTATAAAATATTTTAATATTAGAACATACATATATACGTATATATGATTAAAAATATATTATTCAACATAAAATCAATTAAAAATAATTAAAAATTATATCAAATTAATATTTTGTAAATATTACTCCCGTGCGTCTGCACGGGTAAGAATCTAGTCTATACTATTAATTGGGAAGGACAAATTTTGAGGAACCCATTCCTATTTAAGAAGATTAAAGAACGAAATTTTAAAAAATAAATAAATATAAATAGAAAAAATTTTTCCTAATTAATAGGATTACAATTAAACAAGAAAATAAAAATAAGTAGGTAACATAATGAAAATATAAAATATTATAAATATTTCAATTTTATGTTAATCCAACGTATAATATTAATAACTTATTTTCATTATTTAAAAGTGTTTTGATTATTTAAAATTTTCATTATTTAAAAGTATATTTTTAGAATATTCAAATCGAGGATGTAAATAAAAAAACAAAAGCATCCGAAAATCTTTAAATTTTTAATACTTTTAGATACATATGCGTGATGTTTTGCGCAATTTTACGACGAATCAAAATATATCATACATAATTTATGATATATAAAAAATTATTTTTAATATTAGAACATACATATATATTTATGTAACTAAAAAAATTAATTCAACATGCACAAACAAAAAAATAATTTAAAATTATATCAAATTAATATTTTTGTAAATATTAGTCCCGTACGGGCGGTAAGAATCTAGTTCTTTTATAAATGATGCCACTACTTTTCTAAATATGTTGATAAGCGTTATAAGAGGAAGAAATTTAAACGGTAAAAACATGATATTAGGCTATTAGCTGTTTAGCAATAAAAATAAAGAATGAATGAAAATGAATATGAGAAAAATAAAAAACTTAATCAAAGTTTTGATTAATAATCGCGGTGAAATGTTTAATCAAAATAATAATAAATTTGATTAGTATATCTAGAGGTGTGCACGGGTCGGATACCCTTGATTTTCGGGTATCCGACCCGAACCGTATGAATAATAGATTTTTAACACTCGTATATGATTCGGAAAAAATGGGTACCCGGTTGAACGGGTTTTTTTTTAAAAATCTAATACTCACGGGTTATCCGATTCAATCGGTTGTCCGAACTATTTTCTAAAATTATATATTTTATTCAATAACACAATTCATACCAATTTAATATATTGGTATAACTATATTATCTAAAAACAAAATTATTAAAGTTATAATAGTTACACCTGAAACTATATAAAGATATTTTATAATTTTCAAAATATGATGTTTAATGAAAATAAAGTTATATTATGTACTGATTTTCAATATTTTATGTAGAGCTAAATATAATTATATACTAAATAACATTGTTATATTTAAAAATTTAATACATGTAGTTACGGGTAGGTTTGCGAATACCGAGACGCATAGTTGGAAAAAATGATACCCGTTGCCCGACCCTTATCCGCGAATAGTAGAAGTTTGATACCCTTTACCCGACCCGAATGATATGGATATCCTTTTTTGCGAAACAAAGTCGAAAACGGGTAACGAAATAGAGACGGTAACGGATAATAATGCTCAGCCCTAAGTTAAACCCACCCAAATATTTTTCATCAATAGTGAAAACAAAGATAATTATTAGTTACAAAATTATAATCTAAGTATTTTTATAAATTTTCTAAAACATTTTTAAAAACCTTATTGGTAATTTAAATTTAGTGAAACTTTCCCGTTTCACTAAATTACGGGCGGGACAATCCCTATTATAAACATATAATTTAGCTGATTAACAAAAAAAAACATAAGTACCTTTTTGGTAAAAGTAATAAGTATTTAATACCTTATTTTATTTTATTACATAAAAATGAGTGCGTTTAATTATAACTCACCAGATCGTGACACGCGTCACAATTAAAAAAAAATGTTAATAATGTTAATAATTTTAGGAAAAATGTTAATAGTGTTTAGGAAAAATGTTCATAATTTTAAAAGAAGAAAAATGTAACGTTTGAGAAAAAAGGCAAAACAAAAAATAAGAAAAAAAGAGAAAGGAAAAACAAAAAATGGTTAGTTCAGATCGTGACATGTGTATTAAAATTGATATGTAAACATCTTATAAAATGAAAACTTAACAATATTGAGAAAAAACAGAAATAAGAAAAAATTAATCCGAAATATAGAAAAATAAAATAATCGAAATAAGGAAAATAATCGAAATAAGAGTAATCAAAAATAAAAAAATTAACATTAATTATCAAATAATTAGAAATAAAATAAATTAATCTGAAATATAGAAAAATAAAATAATCAGAAATAAGAAAAATAACATAGAAAAAGAAAAATTTAAGAATTAAGAAATAATAAATAAAAAAATTAGAAATAAGAAAAAATAAAAACGTAAAATTACTTGAAAAAATAAAGAAAATATTTATGATAACTTATTTGTTATCTTCATGAATCCACTATTTAACTATTAATTTAAAACAAATGTTTTTTCATGTAAATAACAAAAACAATGTAGTAAAACAAAAAAAGGGAGAATTACAAAACTACACCATTTGAATTACATTTCACAAAACTACACCTAAACATTTAAAATTAAATCGAAATAAACCCTACCCACACAATCCTACCCCCTTAATACTATATCCTAAACACTAATTAGCGAACCCAAATGAAAAAAATTATTTTTGGTAATTTTTTAAAGGGTAAATCAAGCTTTGAAAATTTTGAAAATGTGTAAATATGTGAAAATATTGAATTAGGTGTAGTTTTGTGAAGGGAGAGTTAAAAGGGTGTAGTTTTGTGAATTTCTCAACAAAAAATGTGTTATTTTTTTTTAATAAAACTAGGTAATTACTCGCGCATGGCGCGATGAATAAATTTTGAAAATAATAAAATATTACGTAAAGGTGAATAATTATATTAAAGGTATAATATAAGAATATTATATTTTGATTTAATGTTTTTTGGTTATAAAAATTTTCATTTTTTTTATTTCTATTCCATTCAGTTTTTATAGAAATATATTTATAAAAATATTCAAAAAACGGATCCGGATATCCTTCAATAGTCAACGGGTATTCGTTGACCGAATATTCGGCTAATGGATTTTAATTCAAGTCATTTTTTAAGGATCTGGACAGATGCAAATCTAGATATCTTAAAAAGAACGGAAATCTGGATCCAGTTCACCACTAATATACGGTATATATTTATAGGGTTATGGTGACGTTTAATTTTTATTCTTATTTAATAATGAGATTTATTGTTCCATCAATTTCATAATAAATGTGGTTTTAAAGAGTTTTTGTATTCCATTTGTTTATTGTTTTAAGTTTTTGTTGAAAGAATTTAATGCATTTTGAATTTTTTAAACAATAAAATTTTATTATAAAAATTAGAATATTAGAATTAGAATTTATATTCTAAAGTATTTACTATTTCATTTGTTTTTCCATAAACGATGTTTGAATACTTTTTTATATGTAATTATTGGGTTTAAAAGCCTTTTTAATAAATGTTTTTTTCATGTCACATTTTTCATTGGTTGTTAAAGTTCTCTACTGCCATGTCACATTTTATTTGCCGAAAGTCATTCTCGTGCTTACACGTAAGCTTTTGAACAAAAATCACTTCACAAATAATGTCTTAGGGATAATAAGAAATAAGGAAAATAACATAGAAAAAGAAAAAGAAAAATTTAAGAATATTTTAAGAAATAATCAATAAAAAAATTAGAAACAAGAAAAAATAAAAACGTAAAATTACTTGAAAAAATAAAGAAAATCTTTATGATAACTTATTTGTTATCTTCGTGGATCCACTATTTAATTATTAATTTAAAACAAATATATTTCATGTAAATAACAAAAGCAATGTATTAAAACAAAAAATGTGTTATTTTTATTTCTTAATAGATGAAAAAAGTAAAAATCTCTTATTTACTATTACCATATATTGTTGTGTGTCTTTTATATTTATTTGTTAATAAAATAACGGGTATAATATTAGTTTCCTTTTAAATCGGGAAAAATGTCAATTAAATCATGAACTTTCTAAATTCACCAAAAAAAAGCATGAACTTTCAAATGAACCATTTAAATCATGTATTTTTCTTTGACTGACGTTTTAAATCATAATTTTTTTATTACCGGAACAAAAAGAGCACAACCTAAACAAAAAGAGTCTAAAGTTAAGTCTATTAACATAATAGTTTGACACTGTTTGAGGTTTATTTGAAGAACCAATCACTTCAATTGGTTGGAAATGAGCATACTGTCAAATTTTCCTTTAACAAAGTCAATTTTGTGTTCTTTTTGTCTCAGTAAAAAAAAATTCGTGATTTAAAATGTCAGTCAACGAAAATAGATGATTTAAATGGTTCACGTGAAAGTTCATGTTTTTTTTTGGTGAATTTGGAAAGTTCATGATTTAATTGACATTTTTCCCTTTTTAAATCTAACTATAACTATACAAATTTACTAACAATATTAATATATAATTATAAAATGTTTTTATGTCCACGTATTACACGGGATTTCATCTAGTGTATTAATAAAACATACTTATCTCTCTTACAACATCTATTACTTAGAACTTCCAAGGTTTTGATAAATGTGGCCATTATGTGTTATATGAAAACCTTATTGAACTCCTTAGAACATATTTAGTTTGCCAACATATGAAATCCCTAGAACATTTATAATGCTTACAACTTACAACACACATAAGTTCACATCATAACTTTCACTCTTTTTTTGTAATGAGTAAAAGGTATACTCTAGAGATAAATCTTTGGATCGGACAACCTTATCACAGGCGTGACGAAAAGGGGATCTTTGAGCTTCAACACAACCCCAAACGTCTCCACGATCTTCACTCTCTTCCTTTGAGAAAGTTTCCAATCAAACAAATGCAAAAGCGTAGCGAGATTGTAAAGGACTATCCTTTCAGCCATGGCTTTCGCTACGCATATTCTACGACCAGACCCAAATGGAAGATAGTTCAAATCGTTTCCATTAAAGGCATACGAACTATTAAGAAACCTTTCTGGATTAAACTCTAGTGGGTCTTTCCAGACACTTGGATTCCTATGGATCGCCCACGCGTTAATTACAACTTTTGTATCTTTAGGGATGGTGAATCCACCAACCACGGTGTCCTGGGACGGGCTATGGTTAGCCAGGAAAGGAGCAATACAGTGAAGCCTGAGAGTTTCTTTCATGATGGCAAGTAAGTATGGAAGTTTAGAGACGTGGGATTCTTCAACTACTTTGTCTTTGCCCACAACTTTCTCAAGCTCTTCTTGAGCTCTCTTCATGACATCCACATTGTTTAATACCTCTGCCATTGCGAAAATTATGAGACTTATTGGTGCCTCTGTACCATCAAGCACCATGTCCTAATATCAAACAACACACAACATTTAAACTAATTGGGTTCACCCACAAAAATTTTTAAAAAATGAGAATACAATTATGTTTTACACTTACCACTAGCACGGCTTTGACATCGTTCATGGTAAGATTTTCCTTTTCATCTTTTGCGTCTATGGTTTTCAGCAACACATCCAAAAAATCCTCGCTTTCCTTAACCATCCCAATCCGTTGGCTAATGATCCGGTCAAACATGTGGTCCATTTTCTTAGCCAGTACTCTCATACGTTTATTCAAACCTTGAATATCAAACCTGCTCAATAACGGGTAATATTCGGAAATATTCTGAGTTGTTAGGATGTCGTTCATTTCTGCGACAGACTCGAAGAACTTGACTCCGTGGATGATCTCCCTCTCTTCTCCCTTAACGGTCGTGCCCCATAGCGTCTGCGTTACAATATTCAGAATCGTAAAACTTATTTGTTCTCCAAGATCAACAGGCGACCCGGCTCGAGCTTTATCCGCTAAAAAACGGACTGTTCTCATGGTTTCTAGGCGACGGAGTTCAAATGTTGAATCCAACATGGGTGTGGTTAGAACCTGACTTGCACATAGTTTCCTCAACAACCGCCATTTTGGTCCGTAAGGAGTCCATACGATATCTATAGCACCGTAGGTGACGGCTGGAGCCACTGCTGGGACTTGGCGGTTTGCAAAGATGACGTCATTGGTTTTGTATATCTCGCGAGCCACCTCAGAAGAGCTGACTACTATTGTGAGCTTGGCACCTAGCCAAAGTTTGAAAATGGGACCGTGCTTTAGAGCAAGACTATGAAAGTAGGTGTGAAGCTCCGGTTCTGGGAAAGGGAGGTTTCCTAATATGGGAAGCCCCCACGGGCCGGGTGGCAACGGTGGAAACGGACGTTTTGATTTGGCGTAAAGAAATAGATAAACAACAGAGGCTATACCGACCAAGACTAAAAGATAGTCCATGTGGTCATTGCCATCTAGGATATTGGTAATGTATGTCATTTTATTTGAAGGAAATAAAGAGCCTTTTGATTTATTTATTTTACGTTTTGTTGTTATAATTGGTAAATCATAATTCTGTAGATATCACTTCCGTGCCAGCTATTTATAGGGTTTTTTTTGTTATAATTGGGAAATGATAGTTATATTTCATATTATATTCATTGTTTTTTTTTTGTTATCTATATTATTAAAAGAGAAGACAAAACGCCTACGTGTCGCGACGTGAGAGCTTTTGAGATTTTTTTTTTTTTTGCGTTTTAGTCCATATATTTTTGAATAATTTTTGTTCGGCGAATTCTATAAATTATATTTCAGGCCCAACGAATTCATGTCCACGTATAAAACTTTTAAGAATTAAATTTCTCCCGTGTTGAAAACTAAAAAAAAATAAGAAATCTTCTAATATAAATATGACTTTATCACATACAAAATCATTAAAGCGGACCTTCGTCTATTGGGCATGCGAATTTCGGTAAATAGATTGCGCCTTCACTTAAAACCTGAAATTCTTATTTCGGTAAATAGATTGCGTATGAAACCAAATATTATCCGGTTCGGGTTTTTTGATTTTTTGGTTCGAATTTTCAGGTTTTACATATTTTTGTAAGAATTTCCGGTCTTATTTCGGGTAATTCGGGTTCGGTTCGGGTTTTGGTTCGGCTTATTAATATAACCCACAAAAACTTGAAATAGCCTACTAAAATCCAAATTAGCTTATCAAAACTATATATATGTGTATATCTTCGGGTCTATTCGAGTACAATTCGGGCATTAGGTCGGTTTGGGTTAGAAAGGAAACCCGAGTTAGAAAATATTAAAACCCGATAGGATAATATGAGAACCGAAACCTGACCAAACCGGATTTTTTAGGTCGATTCGGTTTCGGGTTTCAGATCTCGGGTTAAATATTCAACCCTAAATTGATCAATTCACGGATTTCTATAATATAACTTAATATTATTTATGAATATCATGTCCCGCGCAAGGCGCGAATACTTACCTAGTAATTGGTAAATGATATATAATCATGTAGGGACTTTAGCGGTTAGGTTTCAAAACAGTTATACTTACTAAATGATAATTAGTTAGTTTAAGACTTTAATGAAGTGAAGTCAATTCCTAAATTGGGAAAAAACAATTTTGTTTTATTTCTATGCTAGTCTGATAGTCTCTCTTTCTTGCAATTTTTCAAAGTAAGGTGAAAAGTTTTTGAAATCTCCATATGGAGATATGCTTATATTCAAATAGCATATTCTCTAAAGAAATAAAGTGTTTAAATACTGGATGATATTTTTCGCCCGAGAAAAAGATTAAGAGATTTTAACAAAAAGAAAAAGATGTAGAGTTCATAGTGTGTGAGATTAGAATATAAGTAATTCACATTTTCTCTATGTATGAACATATAATAATATGTTCAAATTGTCTCAATCTTATGTTCAAGTTAGATATCCGAGGTGGCTGACATTGTTATTTGAGAGTGAAGCTAATTTTATTTCATCTTAATTTGGGTGCATTTATGTCTTGTTTAGTTTAGACAAGTCTGAGTATTGCTTTGATAAGCTTGTTTTTGTTCCGTCTGGGTACCGCTATGTGATCTCTCTCTATTGTATTCGAACTGGGTTTTTTCTTGTGGATTTAACAGACGTCAAAAAAAAAACATATAATAATATGATATATATCGATATATATATATATATATATATTAGTTTTCACTATAGAAATGTTTGCATTTTTGATTTGGTGTTATCCAATGAAAATGATTGTAAATCACTTGTTACAGCTTGGTTTGGTATAGTTTATCTTTTGCCCATCCTTACAAAAATGTTCTAAAAGACTATTTGTTTCAGAAGTTTGTCGTTACCTAAAATAAACAAAAAAAATGGTTAAGAGTATATATAATCACGTGTTTCTCCAATTTTGATTGCCGTTCACATAAAAACTTGTACGAGAGATATTTTGAAGATAACATACTTATATAAGTTATAACGTCGAAACATGTGGTAGCTAAAGCACTATCCGTAAAACACCAAAAAATAATAACTATGCCGTCCAATATGTCGTTGGATTGGACAACATCTCACACTAAATATAGTGTTATGGGGTTACGTTAGGGTTGGCCTATAATGCATTCATTACAAATTGGTTTTAAATAATAATGAGAACATTGGTAATGGTGACATCTTGCCAGCTATTTTACTTCATATTAATTGTTCATTATTATACACTACGTATTGTAGATCAAAATCAAATAATGTGTGTTTAGTTAAATTTCAATACATATTAGTTGAGAAACTTATTTAGAAAATTGTTTACGTTTTCAGGAGAGCTATGCGATTTTAAAAAGGAAACAAATAAAAGTTTATGGCGACATATATAACTATTTAATCGTCTGTAAATATTCGAAAATAATACTCCCTTCGTTCCAAAAAATATGTTGTTTTAGGAGTTTTCACGCATATTAAGGAGTAATAAATTGTTTGTATTTTCAATATAATAACATTATAAAAGAAATACATATATTCAATTTCAACCAATAGAACAAATGTTTCTAAAATATAATTGGTTAAAAAACATTAAATACTAATAAATTTTGCATGGAAAATACAAAACATCTTTTGTGGAACAAAATTATTCCCCTAAAACAACATGATTTTTGGAACGGAGGGAGTATAGAATAACGAACCAGTCGTGGATTATGATAGAGTTATCACATCAAGAGAGTGTGGTAATTAGCAAAATAATTAAAATTATTAAAATTATAATTAAAATAATTAAAAAATGTTTTAACAAAAAAAAAAAATAAATAATTAAAATTATAATTATTGAAAGATACATGAAGTAATTAATGTTTACATCCAACTTTGGGAGAAGTGTGGTAACACATTCTCAAATCTTCTCAACCATTGGACAATATCACGTGGACAAACCCTATAAATGTTGTTTTTCTAAAAATAAAGTTGCATAATTTCTTTTCGTGCCTCTAAAAAATATCATAGGGTCATTCATAATTATTTATTTGTTAAAAAATAAAATAAAAGGCCATCTAATAAATTTTCAAATAACTATTTATTAAACAACCTATTAAATTTTCATTTTTAGGAATTAATGTGAGCATTAGTTATCAGAGAGTGATTAAGGCTTCGTTTTAACATCAGAAGTGAGTAAGACTTCAAGTAATTATATGTTAAACAACAAATTAAATTTTCATTTTTAGGAATTAATGTGAACATTAGGTATCAAAGTGATTAAGGGCTTCGTTTTAACAAAAAAAGTGTGTATAATTATTAGTCAAAGACCAAAGTAAATTATAATATATGTGGAATTAATGTGTATATTAGGTATCAATGGGTGGTTGTACTTGAATTACAAACACTACATCTCTTTATTTTAAGAGAAATTCCTCGAAAAAATGTTTTTGGGAAAAAAAAAATACCATTAAAATATTTTTAACACTTTAAAACTTAATTTTTTTTCATTTGGATTCGCTATATAATGTTTAGAGTGTAGTATTGAAGGGGTAAGATTTAGTTTTGAGTGTTTCATGTTAATTTTGAAGGTTTTAACTTAATTTTAAGTTTATAATATTTGTCTAAAAAAACTTTTTAATGGTATTTAAGGAAAAAAAAACTTATGATGGTATTTTTGGAAATTGCCCTTATTTTAATTTGGAAACTTATGATGGTATTAGCTCCTTTTAAAAATGTAAGGTTGTAATAGAAGCGTGAGATTCCAAAGCACTCTTTTCACTTATGGGTGACTCATTTAGACCGAGCACGTGAAGTTTCAATGTCCTGATAAACGAGATTTTACCCTCGTTAAGTCGAATGCCTTATTGTAGTATATAAGGTGTCAATCCGAATCAGGAGCAATTAAATTACTAGAGTTTGCAAGGAATTAATCTTAGTCTAAGTGATTTAAAGAATGGTTTGTTTTGAGTTTTGTAACTAAGTAACGAGAAACAAAGACGAAATTAAAAGTTTTAAAGATTCAAATTAAAAAGCAAAACAACCAGGTCAGGGTACTTTAACGGGTTCATCAACTTTCGGGTTTTTCGATGTCTTTTATAAAAGTACTTTAAGGTTTTGAAAACGATTTTAGATCAATCCACTCTCGTGACAGAGATCCTTTTCCTAACAAGTGAACTAAAACAATATCTTGGATAATTTAAATTTTAGAAAACATTAAAGTTCAAATCAATTCAACCACTAAACTTATTAACACAGATCTCTCGTTAAGCTAGGTTTAGTTAGGGTAATTGTTCAAGAATCCTCGCGACCTCTCTACCGTGAAGTTTCTGAGTTCTATCAATTGATTGATCGAGTCAATTAAAGCATTAAGATTGTTACACTAGATTAAAGATTTATCGTGTTTTAAGTTCTAGACATCGATCAACCCTAGAGTTGATTCACCCTTTTTCCCCCAACCTAATTGTCTATGGGAAACTACTCACTAAGCATATTAAAATTCAAAGCAATTAAATTCAAAGAAAGCAATAACATAAACAAAGACAAGAGAATAAGGTTCAAGAAAATCTTATTGATGATGAAGACTACAAAGGTGGCCAAAGAAGCAATCACCAAGAAATCTCCAAGTCCAAGAACTTAAAAAACAAACGATGAAAAACTAAAACAAAAGATCGGAGGCCCTCAAAATCAGTCCAACCCTAATATAATATTAAACCAAAATTAAAATAAAGGAAACCAAAATTGGTTTAATTGGTTTTCCTTTTTACACATTAAAAACCGAATTATTTATAAAATTTCGCGACTGTATCGGTCGGTCCGTACCGATACAGCAGGCCGATATGCGCTTTCGGTAGCCTTCCTTCGCTCGTTTTCTTCGTATCGGCCAGGCTAAGCCGATACAACAAGTCGATACGCGTCCTTCGGGTCTTTTCTCTCGTATCGGCCACTCCAAACCGATATGCTTGGCGATACAAGCTTCGGCGAACTTTCGTCTTCTATATCGGCCAACATAAACCGATACAACATGCCGATGCACATGTATCGTTTCTTTTTGGCTTAAATTCATCACTTTCGCCGTCTTTGTGCTCAAAAACCCGAAATACACGAAACAAACCAACATGCAACCTATATGATACTAAATGCAACCTAAATGAATGAATTCTAATGCATAAACTAAGGTAGAAAGTGTAAAATATGCGAGTTATCAACTCCCCCAAACTTATCCTTTGCTTGTCCTCAAGCAAAAGAACTAACATCAAAGTTTAGGAAGGTGTGGAGGCGGGGACCTCGTAACCAAAGCAACACGGAAGTGTAATGAACAAGTATCCTAAACATAGTACCCTCTTGCAACCGAACTAGTTCCACTTATTTCTATCTACCTTAACTCCGTCTAAATCCGCTGTTATTACCAAAAGTATGTGATCCACTTGTCTAGTCTAAACACCTTTCACATTCAATTAAAATACAATCAAGCATGAAACATGATTAAAAATTTCCAAGAGTTTTTCTATTTGTCTAGGTAAGAACGGGATTTCGAATCAAACGAGGAGGCTAACACTCAGGCATGTGGTTAATTGTAGCGCGGTTTCTCTCGGGGAGTGAAAGGGTTAAACAAAACCAAGAAAGACAAGAAGCAACTGATGCATACAAGTCCGGACATCCATCCCTACTCAAGACTATCCACTAACCCATCGTCTTTCTTTTAAACATTTAAACACCTAAACATCGAGTTTCTTTTCTTTTCTTAACAACCTTAGGGGATTTTATTTTGGCTAAGTTTCTTTTTTTCTTTTTATTTCTTAATCGAATTCTTTTTCTTTCTTTTCTTTTCCTTTTCTTTTTTTTTTCGATTTTTCTATATTTTTTTTTTTTACTTAGCCATTCTTTTACCCCCTAGGTGTTTTACAATTACTCGTGTTTATTTTCTTATTTTTCAAAATTCAAAGACGTGTCTCACCAAACCGTTATCCCTTTCTAATTCACTAGTCTAAGAAAAACTAGCCCAATGGATGTCCTTTCTTGTCGCTCCCTATACTTTCAAGTTTTTGCGAAACCAAACAATCACTAAATGAAAAGAATTCTCACAAGTGTTTGGGTTAAGGTTTAAGGGGTGAGAGGGGAATCATCCTTAGAATGAGAATGACCGGATTGCGCTTTAAGTGTTTCGGTTTAGGAAGCCACAATCCGTAGAAATCACAAAGCCATAGAAATTCTCTTGAAAACTATCAATCATGCTAATTAAAAGTCAAATTTAAGTTCGATAATTTTTCGAAGGTGACTTAGAACTACCAAGCTTCATAACCACACAATTGGCTTTTTAAACATCAATGTCTAGAGTTGCGGTTTTAAGATTTTCAGCGAGTTCTAATTCGTTTACGGAAGATACTACACCTAAGATACTTGTTCAAAACACAAAGTGCGTCGCTTTACAAGGTTAACATCATCATAGATCCCCTATGCATATGCTCTAAATGCCATGAACTAATCCTATATGCAGATTTTTGTTGTTTTTTTTTTTTTTATGAATGCTAATATGCGAAAACTAATATGACTACTCCCCCAAACTTAAATCACACGGTCTCCGTGTGAAACAAGTATCGAAAGAGGTTCCTAAATGCATGTATGAATGACTCTAATATGAAAAACTAATGCGTATGCATATGGTTCATGATTTACCTCAGTAGTACTAACGCGTCGAGTCGAAGTCGTCTGTATCGGTCACAGCAACCGATACTCTTGCCCGATATCGGTCCAGCAACCGATATAACGGGCCGATACGCCCTTCAGAAATCGTTTTCCTACTTCGATTTCACCTGAAACCATTAAACATGACATAAATTCTAAGTAAACTATCATCTAAATGCAAACTAAAATTTTATATACAAGGATAGACATGGGACTTCCTCCCAAGTGAGCTTGTTTATAGTCTCTTAGCTTGACTTTACCCCCTTCTTTTTAGGCGACATTGGGGTTTGAAAGAGATGTCGAATCTCCTTCGGTGACAACTTTGTGATCCGCAGGCGGCTTGAGTTTTACTCCTTTCACACCAAACTCGCCTCTATCTTTGTGTTTGCCTTTATCCGAGTCGCAGCGAGCACTCCTTGCTTCTTTCTTGAAAGCTTTCTTCAAAGATTTAACCTCGTTGATTAACTTTCGATGACGCGGTTTTGAGACATGTTCCAATGCACCTTTCTCGAACTTCCTAGGAGGGGATTGGTGTTCCACTTTTGGAGCTTTGGGTTTGCTCCTTGCATCATCACTAGACTTACCATTGCTAGCATCTTTTTCCACTCCAATCACCAAAGCTTCACAAGGGACCATCTCCGTAGGCTTCTTGACTACATCGTTGATGTTGTACCGCCGAACAAGGTCCTTCCCAAGGTGCAAATCTATCTTACCAACCTTCACATCTATGACGGCTCCAGCGGTTGCCAAGAAAGGTCTTCCAAAGATGAGTGGATTATTAAGCTCTTTGTCTATCTCCAAGACGACAAAATCTGTTGGAATGAGAACGTCTCCCAACTTTACCGGAATATCTTCTAAGATTCCAACGGGTACCTTCACGGATCTATCGGCCAGCACCAAAGAGATCTTAGTAGGTTGGAAAGAAGAAAAGCCAAGTTGTTTAGCCACGGACGAAGGCATAACGTTGACACTAGCCCCTAAATCGCATAGGCACTTTTCGAAGACCAAAGGACCAAGAGTGCAAGGCAAAGTAAAACTCCCTGGATCACCAAGTTTCTTAGGAGAATGGCTCTTTTGAATGATCACGCTGCACTCTTGTGAAAGATTCACCGTGTCTTCCGAGTTTTTGAACTTGTTTTTGATGGTGTCTTTCAAAGATTTGGTGGAGTGAGGGACTTGCTTGAAAGCGTCAACAAGAGGCATGGGAGTTTGCACCTCGTTTATTTGCTTCTCGAGCTTAGCTTTAAAGTACTCCTTCAAGAGATGCATCTTGGCTCGACCCGGAAAAGGAAGCTTAGGCACGTAAGAAGACGTCACGTAAACGGGCTTCTTCTTTTTCTCGGATTTTTCCTCCGTATCGGCCATGTTTTTGGCCGATGTAGGTGGTCGATATCGGTCAGATGAAACCGATACTCCTGGCCGATGCGAGTGTCCTGTCTCCTGTTCGCACGTATCGGCCTTGTCCTTGGCCGACACGGGTGGTCTATATCGGCCGTTGTGGCCGATACGCCCGGCCGATACGGTGTCCCGTATCTTTCTCATCACCGATTTCCTCCTTTGCCACTATCTCGGGTTCTCGTCGTTAACAATCGTGTCTTCCGCTCAAACCGTGGTCCACCCCCTCACCTTGTTTCGCATTGTCCTCAATGAGATCACTTGAAAGCGTTTGTGTACCACTACGAAGTTCTATGGAGTTGACATACTCTCTAGGATTGGCTTCGTGTTTACCCGGAGTTGACCCATTGGTCGCAGAGGCCGAGGTAATTTGAGCCACTTGATTATCCAAGGCTTTCAGTGAGTACTCAAGGTTTCAAACTTGGCGTTGAGATCATGGTAAGAGTTGTCAACCTTTGCCTCGAATTTCTTTCTTGAACGTGCTTGAACTCCATTTGACTTCGGGTTTGGCCGTCTAGAATCTGTTTTAGCATCCGAATGGTTTGATCACCTTGGGGAGCGGTGATGCGGCCACTCCTTGAACGACGGGGGGTTGTTGTAACCGGAGGACGATTAGGTGGTGGTCTCGGTATGTATCCGCCTTGGTTGTATTGAGGCTTACCTTGGTAACCTCCTTGTTGCGCATGGGGATAGACCTGGTCTTGGGGGTTGGCTACGTTGTTGTTTCGGTAGGAGAGGTTTGGGTGTTGAGAATAGTTGTTGAATCAGGAATCAATCCGAATCAGGAGCAATTAAATTACTAGAGTTTGGAAGGAATCAATCTTAGTCTAAGTGATTTAAAGAATGGTTTGTTTTGAGTTTTGTAACTAAGTAACGAGAAACAAAGACGAAATTAAAAGTTTTAAAGATTCAAATTAAAAAGCAAAACAACCAGGTCAGGGTACTTTAACGGGTTCATCAACTTTCAGGTTTTTCGATGTCTTTTATAAAAGTACTTTAAGGTTTTGAAAACGATTTTAGATCAATCCACTCTCGTGACAGAGATCCTTTTCCTAACAAGTGAACTAAAACAATATCTTGGATAGTTTAAATTTTAGAAAACATTAAAGTTCAAATCAATTCAACCACTAAACTTATTAACACAGATCTCTCGGTTAAGCTAGGTTTAGTTCTAGGGTAATTGTTCGGGAATCCTCGCTGACCTCTCTACCGTGAAGTTTCTGGGTTCTATCAATTGATTGATCAGGTCAATTAAAGCATTAAGATTGTTACACTAGATTAAAGATTTATCAGGTTTTAAGTTCTAGACATCGATCAACCCTAGAGTTGATTCACCCTTTTTCCCCCAACCTAATTGTCTATGGGAAACTACTCACTAAGCATATTAAAATTCAAAGCAATTAAATTCAAAGAAAGCAATAACATAAACAAAGACAAGAGAATAAGGTTCAAGAAAATCTTATTGATGATGAAGACTACAAAGGTGGCCAAAGAAGCAATCACCAAGAAATCTCCAAGTCCAAGAACTTAAAAAACAAACGATGAAAAACTAAAACAAAAGATCGGAGGCCCTCAAAATCAGTCCAACCCTAATATAATATTAAACCAAAATTAAAATAAAGGAAACCAAAATTGGTTTAATTGGTTTTCCTTTTTACACATTAAAAACCGAATTATTTATAAAATTTCGCGACCGTATCGGTCGGTCCGTACCGATACGGGCGGCCGATATGCGCTTTCGGTAGCCTTCCTTCGCTCGTTTTCTTCGTATCGGCCGAAGCTAGCCGATACAACAAGTCGATACGCGTCCTTCGGGTCTTTTCTCTCGTATCGGCCACTCCAAACCGATATGCTTGGCCGATACAAGCTTCGGCGAACTTTCCGTCTTCTATATCGGCCAACATAAACCGATACAACATGCCGATGCACATGTATCGCTTCTCTTTTGGCTTAAATTCATCACTTTCGCCGTCTTTGTGCTCAAAACCCGAAATACACGAAACAAACCAACACGCAACCTATATGATACTAAATGCAACCTAAATGAATGAATTCTAATGCATAAACTAAGGTAGAAAGTGTAAAATATGCGAGTTATCATGTCCCTACTTCATGAAGCTTTGGCTTCGACGGTCGAAGTGTTCTTTAGACTTCTTGACAGAGCCACAAGGGACCATCTGGTCGCTAGAAAAAATCTTTTGTTGGTTTTATGTGTGATTGGCTTTGGAATATATTCAAAACAAAAGCTTTTGTTTTTAGTTTTGTCTTTAGGACCATTAATTGTCATTTACCCATCCCGAAAGGAAATATAAAAAATTCACATTTTATCCTAAAAACGTAAGGTTAAGGTTGTAAGAAAAATCTTATATAATAAATGGGAAATTAGAAATATAGGACATATTTACCTATAGTTTGTCCATGTAAACCTTTATGTTTTTTTTACTAAAATACCCTTTGTATAAATCTAAAAATGATAAAAATTAATTTTTAAATTAAAAAGAAAATCTATAATATTTCACAAACCCTTTATTTATTATGTAGAAGAAAATTTATTCACAAATTTTTGAATTTTAATTTGTTTTTAGAATATTCTAATTCTTTTAGTATACATATTCTACGTACTACAAATTTTAGAATATGTATTCTGCGCAGTTTGACAAAATTTCATTCTACGTAGTTTAGAATGGACTACAAATAATATTCTACGAGTTGGTAGAATACAACTTCTGAACTACGAAATCGTTATGAATAATTTATAATACATATTCTAAAACTTTTAGAAAACGCTACACAACCTATATACATGTTTTTTCATCGGTTTTTATTTTTTCACTATAACCTAGAACGATTTTCAATTACAAAGATGTAAATTTTGCATCTTAAAAAAAGGTTCGATATTGGACGAAGTTTAATGTACCAAAAGCATGCAAAGTTCATCTCCATTTTTATTTTCATATAACAAGAAAAAAACTCAAAAATTTAAACCATATAATTAGTGATCGACGCTAAATATATCATGCTTCACCCTCTTTTAAAAATAAAATTAGATTACAATGAACAATCAGTAATTCAAAGTTGAAAACAACATGAATTAAAAAGTTTCCTCTTTCTCTTTTGTTTTCTTCTTATAAGTGTTGTTTATCTGACATACTTGTGGTTCAGATTCAGGTTTGAAAAGTCGTTTTGGAAGCACACTTTCCTCCATACCTAAACGAGAATAAAAATGAAACTAAATTAGAATTACAACAAACATAACACTAAGTGAGAGTTAAACTCTCTAAACCTATAAAAGCATACTTGCAAATTCTCCATAAAATACACTCCCAAACACTAAAACTTGCAACAAAATGGTTACTAAACAATGATACTAACTCTATGACAAAGACATACAAGGCAGAGTATAAATATTCTTCGCTTAACTCATGTTACATTAAAAGCTAAAGTAAACTACATATGCATATTTAAAAAAGTTATAAATCAAGAATCAAAACATCAAATTACTTAACTAATTGAAGCTTCAACAATAACATATATACTAGTTAACAAACCAAATAAACGTGACATGTTAAAAGAGAAGATATGTGTAGATAATTTAGCTAATTTACAGTCTTAAAACATCCTAGAATCAGAAAAAATATCAAGTTTCTTATAAGTTATAACAAAGATGAACATAGAACATAGAACATAGAAACCGACTCTAAAATCAAAAAAATTAATATCACCACACATTGAGAAATTGCAAAATCGCTTGACAACAATTAACGACATGCATGATGAAACCCAATTCGTGAGAGAACTCAAAATCACTCATGTGTAATGAGAATGACTCTCTCGAGAGAGATAAGTAGTGGAGATAGGGAGAAAAAGAAACTTACATATATCAAAAGGGATTGGTTGGAGAAGGTACAAATCCAATTATTAGAAGAAGAAGAGCTTGATCAATCATTGAAGAAGAGCTTGATCGATTATTAAAGAAGAAAGATGTTAGAAGAAGAAGAAGATAAGGAAGAGGAGAGAACGAAAAAAAACCTAATTTTTTTTTAATTGATGTATGTTTGCCTTCTTTTATTTTAGTTTTATTTATGATTTATAATTAATTATATATTTTTCATTTGATTTAATTTAAGGGTATTTTCGAAAATTAAAGTTAAAAAGGTTTATATGAACAAATTTTTATTAAAAATATCTATATGGATAAACTATATGTATATATGTCCTATATTTCCAATTTTCCCTATAATAAATGGCAAATAGTTTTGCATACATGTCACCACCAGAGACAATTTAGGAATTTTGTAAAATTATTTATTTCTATTTTATATAAATTATTTCCTTTTATTTCTCCATCAAAATCTATGCATGTATTTTTTTTTTTCATATATATGAAAATATCACTTTCGTATTTATCTATGCGAGTATTGTTTATCGGGTTTACTTTTTTTTATGCTAAGCACATCGCACATTTTATTATTTTATTGTGTATATAAATTTGGGACAATTACAAAACAACATCTTTTGAATTGCATTTCACAAAACTACACCATTTCAAAGTCATTTTTTTAAATACACATAAACACTCAAAATCAAATCCAAATAAACCCTTTTCACACAATTTTACCCCTTTAATATTATACTCTAAACACTAACTAGCAAACCTAAATAAAAGGATTTTAATTTTGGTAATTTTTTAAAAGGTAAATCAACCATTTAAAATTTTGAAAATGTGTAATATATAAAAATATTGAATTAGATGTAGTTTTAGTTTTATGCAGAAATGATTGAAAATGTGTAGTTTTTTGAATTCCTCGATAAATTTTCATTTTTTGTTATATTTTATTCAATTTTTTTGGTTTTGTTAACATATCATTTATTTTGTTTGAAATTTTAAACAATCATATATCATATATATTGGCAAGTAGTTTTGATGTCGTGTGACATAGAGAGCCATTCTTGGATTTTTTGAAAATATTTTTTAATTATTTGTGTTTTTGTATTTTCGATTTATTTTTCCAAACTCGCGTGTTATTTTTTGATATATTCCTTTATTTTTGTAACTTAAGTTTGTTGATATATATTTTATATAACTTCGTATATCAAGTGCATGGATATTAACCTTTTTATGTTTTGCTTCATTCACAATTAGGGTTTTTCTAAACTCTATGTATATGTTTAGTTGCTTATTCATTTTCTCTTTTTTTAATCACGGTAAATATTATTAGGTGAAAAGTTTTATAGGGAGAATTACAAAACTACACCATTTGAATTACATTTCACAAAACTACACAATTTCAAAATTACTTCACAAAACTACACTTAAACACTCAAAATTAAATTCAAATAAACCATATCCACACAATCATACCCTTAATATTATACCTTAAACACTAATTAGCTAACCCAAATGGAAATATTTTAATTTTGGTAATTTTTTAAATGGTAAATCAAGCTTTTAAAATTTTGAAAAATCGTAAATATGTGAAAAAATTGAATTAGGTAGAGTTTTGTAAAAGAAAAGAAGAAATGGTGTAGTTTTGTGAATTCCTCTTTTATAAAAGGTAATACAAAAAGATATTTACATAACAAATTTTATTAGTTATTTATTCGTGGTTTAATTATCTTTTTCTCGCACGTTTTACTCGCTCAAGCGTTAGCATAATCTTTTACCAATTTCTTCCGACTCCACTTTGATGGTTCACTTCGACAATGTTGTTAATTGGATTGTTTTTCTTTTTCAATCAATATTGTTCTTTTTCTTTGGTTTTGTTCTTTTTCAATCAATACTGTTCAGTGTTTTGTAGCCATGGATGCAAGGTAATTGGTTTACTTTTTTGTTATTTGAATATTATATAGAAAAATTCACAAAACTACACCCTTTCAACTCTCTCTTCACAAAACTACATCTAATTCAATATTTTCACATATTTACACCCTTTCAAAATTTTAAAAGCTTGATTTACTCTTTTAAAAATTACCAAAATTAAAATATTTTTCATTTGGGTTCGCTAATTAATGTTTAAGATATAGTATTAAGGGGGTAGAATTGTGTGGGTAGGGTTTATTTGGATTTAATTTTGAGTGTTTAGATGTAGTTTTGTGAAGTAATTTTGAAATTGTGTAGTTTTGTGAAATGTAATTCAATTCTCCCTATTATATATCTGCTTTATTACTAATCTATATGTTTACTTTTCTTATAAAATATATTTAGAATTATATGTTAATTTGAACTGGTTCATTTGAATTGTTAATTGTTGAGAGTTCAGTTCTCTCCATTTCCCCTAAAAAAATATAAACTAAACCACTTTGTCTTGGTGAAGTTTATCGTTGAAAGTGTCTTTAATGGAACATGATGAAATGTACATCATAATGTATATAAATGATATATTGCATATTTAGCATGTTTTTACTTTGATTTTTGCATTAGAACTAACACATTTAGGTTGCATTTAGTATCATATAGGTTGCATTTGTGTTTGTTCATGCGTTTTCGTGTTCGTGAGTGCTAAAGCGACAAAAAGGCGAGGAAAAGAGGTTTAAAGTAGAGAAACGACCATTATCGGCAAGTTTTGCTGATTAGCCGTGGTCGAGGCGCGAAGAAAAGGCGAAAAAGAGAAGAAGGAGTCAATATCGACCGGTTGTATCGACCAGATTCGGTCGATATTGAGCCTAAACTCATATCGATCGGTAGTATCGACCGAAACCGGTCGATATCGACCAAGAGTATCGACCGAATCCGGTCGATATCGAGGGCGTAAAATAGAGAAAAGGAAAAAGCCCAAGACGTTTTTCAAAGGCCCAAGACGAATTTTTAGGTCAAAACATTGTTTTTGAGCGAGCTTTTTGTTTTTCTTATCTTTTATCATACTTTGTTCTTGATTTGGGGAGCTTGTTCTTGGATTGGATTTTAGCTTTGCTTGCTTGGATTTTTGTTTTTGCAAATCAAGATTCTTGTACACCTATTTCAATAACAGAGTTCTTCTTTCCCTTAATCTTGTTATTTTGCTTTTCATGTTGTTTTCAACCTTGATTGTTTTGGTATTCATAATGTTTAGTGAGTAATCTCCCTTAGGCAATTAGGTTGGGGAAAAAGGGTAAATCAACATTAGGATTGTAATTGTCTTGATCTTAAACTTTATAAAACTTTAATCTAGGGTAATGTCCTTAATGCTTTGATTGAATTGGCCATTCAATTGATAGAACCCAGGAAGCTTCACCTTTGGGAAAAGTGTGGAGTTCCTGAACAATTATCCTAAAACTAAACCTAGCTTAACCGAGGAATCTGTGTTAATAAGTTTAGTGGTTGAATTGATTTGAACTTAATGTTTTCTAAAACTTAAACTATCTAAGGCATTGTTTTAGTTTACTTGTTAGGAAAAGGATCATTGTCACGGGAGTGGATTGATCTTAATTACGTTTTCAAAACCTTAAAGTTACAATTGTTAAAAGACATTTAGAAATCTGAAAGTTGATCACCCGCTAAAGTACCCCAACCTGGTTGTTTTGTCTTAAATTTAATCTTAAAAACTTCTCAAATTAATCTTTTGTTTTCTTGCAAATTCACATCGGTTACAAAATAAAAACAACTCTTTTGAACTCGCTTAAACTGAGTGTAGTTTCTCATAAGGTTTATTACATTAGTTGCTCCCGATTCGGATTGACACCTTAAATACTACAATAAGGCATTCGAAATAACGAGTGTAAAATCTCGTTTATCAAATTGGCGCCGTTGCCGATTCAGGAACTCGACTAATTATTAAAACTTTGAAATCACTTGGGATTAAGTTTTACTTCTTGTTACTAATCGTTACTCTTTTGTGTTGTTTCTCGTTATCTCAGGTGTATGCAAAGAAGAAGTCACAGACAAAGCGACAACCTACTCTTCTTTGCGGATATCAAAGCTCGCGAACGAGCCATCGCCAGAGAAAGAAGACTCGATCAACACTCCGACTCGTTTCAATCGGTAACATCAGACTCAGATTCAGATTCAGAGATGGGTGACGCAAACAACGCCAACAATGGCCCACGCACGATTGGAACCGACGACGTGCCTTCTAACGTCACCTACCGTAGTGGTATTGCGCCACCGGCCATCGCCAACAACAACTTCGAGATCAAGTCCAGTCTCATCAACATGATCTCGGGCAACAAGTTCTACGGTTTGCCTAGTGAGGACCCGATTGACCACCTTCACCAATTCGATATGCTATGCGATACGGTGAAGATCAACGGTGTCAACGAGGACATGTTCAAGCTGCGATTGTTCCCTTTCTCACTAGGGGACAAAGCACACCTATGGCAAAAGAACCTTGTCAAGGACACCATCCAGACTTGGGAAGCTTGCAAGAAGGCTTTCCTAACAAAGTTCTTCTCCGTGGTTCGGACATCAAAGCTTAGGAATGAGATCTCAGCTTTCGCCCAAAAGGACCAAGAAACATTCGGCGAAGCTTGGGAAAGATTCAAAGGCTATACGCCGAGATGTCCACACCACGGGTTCTCGGGAGAAAGTTTGCTCATCACATTCTACCGAGGCTTAAAACCCAAGTTCGAATGCTTCTAGATTCAGCTAGCCAAGGTAACTTTCTTGGGAAGACGGAAGCGGATGGGCATCTCGTTGGTGGAGAACTATGCATTGAGTGATAGCAACTATGGCGAGGATTACGATCGCAACATCCGTAGCTCGGTAATGATGAGCAATTCAAGCGAGAGATAAAAGCGGTGAACGAGAAGCTTGACAAGCTGATCATGTCTCAACAAGTGGGGATCAACTTCGTGGGAAGCGGAGAGGAACAGTTGCCCCCAATCGAGGGAAATCGGAGGAGATAAACTACATGGGGAATCGAACGGTTGGCGCTTCAACAATTACTCTCAACACCCAAACCTCTCCTACCGCAACAACAACGTCGCTAACCCTAGTGATCAAGTCTATCCCCAAGCAGGACAAGGAGGTTACCAAGGTAAACCTCAATACAACCAAGGAGGGTACGCACCGAGACCACCACTTAATCGCCCCCCAGGTTACAACCATCCTCCCGCTGCTCAAGGTGTGGTTTCTTCACCAGCTCCCTAAGGTGATCAAACCACACAACTCTTGAAACAAATCCTCGACGGTCAGACCCGTCATAGCATGGAGTTCAACACTTTCAAAAAGGAGATTCACGCCAAGGTAGACAACTCATACAATGATCTACACGCCAAGTTTGAATCAGTGAGCTCGCACTTGAAAGCTCTGGATAACCAAGTTGGTCAAATCACCTCCTCATCTAAGCGACCAATGGGTCAACTACCAGGGAAACCAGAGGCTAATCCGAAAGAGTATGTCAACGCTCTACACCTCCGTAGTGGTAGACAATTACCTTCTGGGGATCGCATCGAGGACAATGCGAATCAGGACGAGGAGGTAAACCATTCGACAGAAGCAGAGAACGCGGATACGCGCGATGGAAACCCCGAAACTGAGGCAAAGGAAAATTTCGGTGAAGGAAAACAAGCAGACAGTCCATATCGACCTATGGTATCGACCACACCTGGTCGATATCGACCAGTGATATCGACCAAAAATCCGGTCGATATCGAGGGTGAAAAGCCGAATGATCAGGATCGACCAGTGGTATCGACCAAAAATCTGGTCGATACCGAGGGGGAAAAGACGGATGGTCAGGATCGACCAGTGGTATCGACCACACCTGGTCGATATCGACCACCAATATCGACCAGAAATCTGGTCGATACTGAGGAGAAACTCGTCAACAAAGGTAAACCGGTCTACGCGACGTCTCCTTACGCGCCCAAACTTCCTTTTCCGGGACGAGCTAAGAAGCAGCTTTTAGAGAAGTACAAAGCGCAATTCGAAAAGCAAATGAAAGAGGTTCAAATTGCTATGCCCCTCATCGACGCTTTCAAACTTGTTCCTCACTATAGCAAGTTCCTAAAAGATGCCATCAAGAACAAGTTCCAAGACTTTGACGATACGGTGATTCTTTCGCACGAGTGTAGCGCTATCATCCAGAGAAATTCCCCTAAGAAGCTAAGTGATCCGGGGAGTTTCACAATACCATGTGCCATTGGTCCGTTGGTCTTTGAAGGGTGTTTGTGCGACTTGGGAGCTAGTGCTAGTCTAATGCCGTTTCTATTGCTCAAAGACTTGGATTCTCGTCCTTTAAGCCGACAAGAATCTCCCTAGTGCTTGCGGATAGGTCCGTAAGGATCCCCGCGGGAGTGTTAGAAGACATCCCGGTTAGGCTTGGAAACGCATTCATCCCCACGGATTTCATCGTCTTGGCAATGGATGAAGAACCCAAGGATCCTCTAATCCTTGGTAGACCATTCTTAGCCACCGCCGGGGCCATCATCGATGTAAAGAAGGGGAAAATCGATTTGCACCTTGGAGAAGACCTTGTCCAAAGGTACGACATCAATGATGCAATCAAGAAGCCAACTATCGACGGGCAAATCTTTTACATCGACTTGATGGATGAGCTCGCCGACGAGTACTTGGAGGAGCTAGCAGCTGAAGATGAGCTCCAACTTGCCTTGACAACACGTGAAGAAGGAGGCCAAAGCGCTAGGAGCGACGTCATGGCAATGCAAAGGAGAATCGACTCCCACCCCGTTGACAAGGAAGCCGATTTTCTCAACCTACCCGAAGTACTCGCGTGCGACGCAAAAGCCATAATGATGGAGAACAACGCTAGCAATGGTAAGCCTAGCGACGATAACGACGATTGGAGCGAGCTCAAAGCGCCAAAGGTAGAACTCAAACCTCTTCCTAAAGGGCTAAGGTACGCTTTCTTGGGGCTTAACTCCACCTATCCGATAATTATCAACGCCTCGCTTAGCGATGAAGAAGTGAAAACCTTGACTCATGAGCTTAAAAGATTTAGGAAGGCCATAGGTTATTCTCTAGATGATATCAAAGGGATATCACCCTCATTGTGTATGCATCGTATACATCTAGAAAACGAATCTATGTCCTCAATAGAACACCAACGTAGGTTGAACCCTAACTTGAAAGAAGTGGTCAAGAAAGAGATAATCAAGCTATTGGATGCGGGGATCATCTACCCTATATCCGATAGCAATTGGATCTCTCCCGTGCATGTAGTGCCGAAAAAGAGTGTCTCGAAGCCTTCCACAAGATCAAGCAAGAGCTGATAAGTGCTCCTATTGTGCAACCGCCGGATTGGGATCTTCCTTTTGAGATCATGTGTGACGCTAGTGACTATGCCGTCGGCGCGGTTTTAGGCCAAAGGAAGGATAAGAAGCTCCATGTCATCTACTACGCTAGTAAGACAATGGACGAAGCTCAAACCAAGTACGCTACCACGGAGAAAGAGCTTCTCGCCATAGTGTTCGCTTTCGAGAAGTTCAGATCCTACTTGGTGGGTTCAAAAGTGATAGTCTACACCGACCACGCGGCGTTGAGGCACTTGCTAGCAAAGAAGGATGCGAAGCCTAGATTGTTGAGGTGGATCTTGTTACTCCAAGAATTCGATTTGGAGATCAAAGACAAGAAAGGCATCGAGAATGGAGTCGTGGATCACTTGTCACGATTGCGCGTAGACGACCTCCTTCCCATTGACGATTCGTTCCCCGAGGAACATCTAATGACGATCATGTTAAAGAAATCTCGGGGAGATCAAGAGCATGAGGTTAAAGAGGTTTTTGCCGCAGAAAAAGAACCTTGGTACGCGGACATTGTGAACTACTTGGCCGCGGGAGAAGAACCGCACCGCTTGGAGGGGTACCAAAAGAAGAAATTCTTCCACGATGTGAGACGGTTTTATTGGGACGAGCCTTATCTCTACACCTTGAGCAAAGACGGTTTATACCGAAGATGTGTAGCGGATGAAGAGATAAATGGCATACTTATGCATTGCCACGGTTCGGCTTACGGAGGACACTTCGCTAGTTTCAAGACGGTCTCTAAGGTATTACAAGCTGGTTTTTGGTGGCCTACAATGTTCAAGGATGCCCACGAGTTCGTACAAAGGTGTGATCCTTGTCAAAGTCAAAAAGGGGAACATAAGCAAGCGCAACGAGATGCCACAAAACCCGATCATGGAAGTTGAGATTTTCGACGTATGGGGGATCGACTTCATGGGTCCTTTCCCATCTTCATACGGAAAGAAGTATATCCTTGTGGCGGTTGACTATGTGTCCAATGGGTTGATGGGTTGAGGCTGTAGCGAGTGTAACAAACGACTCGAAAGTGGTTGTTAATCTCTTCAAAACGATCATCTTTCCAAGGTTCGGAGTTCCTAAAGTGGTGATTAGTGACGGTGGATCCCATTTCATCAACAAGGTCTTTGAGAGTCTTCTCAAGAAGTACGGTGTTAAGCACAAGGTGGCAACACCTTATCATCCCCAAACAAGTGGCCAAGTTGAGGTTTCCAACCGACAAATCAAAGCCATCCTCGAGAAAACGGTTGGCGTGACGCGGAAGGATTGGTCCGTCAAGCTCGACGACGCGCTTTGGGCGTATAGAACCGCGCTTAAGACGCCCTTGGGAACGACACCTTTCAACTTGCTGTATGGGAAAGCATGCCATTTACCGGTAGAGCTCGAGTACAAAGCCGACTGGCAATCAAGCTTCTCAACTTCGATCTTAAGAGCGCGAAAGATAAGAGGGAATTTCAACTCGAGGAATTGGATGAGATAAGGCAACAAGCCTATGAGAGCTCGAGGATCTACAAAGAAAGAACCAAAGCCTTCCACGACAAAAAGATCATCAAGAAAGAATTCAAGGTGGATGACTTGGTTTTGCTTTTAAACTCGAGGTTGAAGATTTTTCCGGTAAGCTCAAATCCCGTTGGTCCGGTCCATTCAAAGTCAAAGAAGTAAGACCACTCGGAGTGGTGGTCCTCTCGGAACAAGCACGGGGGGAGTTCGTGGTGAACGGTCAAAGACTCAAGCCGTACCTCGCGAATGAAGCCGTCACCGAGGGAGACTCATTGTCTCTTTCGGATCCCAACGTCGCTTAGAACAACGGGTAAAGTCAAGCTATGTGACTATAAACAAGCTCACTTGGGAGGAAGTCCCATGTTTATCCTTGTATATACATGCTTTATTTTTGTTTTACAACTTTTATTCTTTTAGTTTTCTTTTGTCTTAGTGGTTTTCAGGAAACACAGAGCGGAAAATGGCGAAATCAGGCAGTATCGGACAGTTGTATCGACCAGATTCTGGTCGATATTGAGCTTAAACTCGTATCGATCAGTAGTATCGACCAGAACTGGTCGATATCGGGTCAGTCGCAAAGCCAAACCTGTATCGAGATGTAGTATCGACCAAATCTGGTCGATATTGAAGCAGACCCGAAGGCCAAACTCATATCGACGTGTAGTATCGACCACATCTGGTCGATATTGAACCAGGCATCGAGGATCGGGGAGTAATATCGGTTTGATCAAACCGATACAGGTATTTAATATCGACCAAATCACGGTCGATATCAATTGGTCGATATCGACCAGTTGTATCGATCAGATTTTGGTCGATATCGGGTAAAAAGTCGCGATTTAAAAAAGGAAAACAAGGGCTTCCCTTCATTAACTCATCTTTTTCACACAGCCTTCTTTCTTCTTGTGCGAAAATTTGTGCGATTTTTACAGTTTTAAAGCTTCGATTTCTCCTTCGATACTCAACGAAATCTCTTGATTTTGGGCTCAATCTCTTTGTTTTCTTCCCCTCTTTCAGGTCATACCAATTTCGTCCTCGATCTACAAGCTTTCACATCCTCCAAATCCTCCAAATCCTCCTTAGAGCTTCAATGGGGCCAAAGACAAATTTGAAACCAAAGGCAAGTTCCAAAGATAAGGGAAAGGGAATTGCTATCCCGGAGGAGCCTCGGGTCAAGAGGATTCATCGAGGAGGAGGCCCGGTGATAAGAGACCGCGTGGATGAACCCCAAAGAGCTCCACCAAGCCGAGCACGGCAAGATACGGAGAGCTACGCTCCTCACGCGACGGAATTAGGAGAAGGAGAAGAGTGGGAAACGGATGATGAGGTTGAAGAAGAAGCTCCACGGCCTCGCGGTTTCACCTTTCCACCAAGGCCCAAGGATGAACCTTTTGTGAGAGACCATAAGGTGGAACCGACCGCGAAAGAGCTCTTCTACGCATTCATGGAGATAGAGTTTTTCCCCTCCGCCTTCCCGGATCCGGTGACGTTGAAGAAATTGGGTATCTACGACGAAGTCAAAGAGATCATGGGTCACATGGGTATATCAAGCACACTTGGTATGAGTTTCGCGGCTTTCCAAGAAGAGACTTGCCAATTCCTTGCCACCCTCCGGATTAGGTACCATCACGAGGGTAGAGCGGACTACGAAGAAGATCACGGGGGCTACATCGAGTTCTCGGGAAACAACGGGACTACTTACCGCGTTTCATTCGCGAGGTTGGAGCAACTATACGGTTTCTCGAGCGAGGGTCCTAGTACCTTCGAAACTGCGGTGGGTGAGAGCGTATATCTCCGGGAGATGATTGCCGATGGAGATTTCATACCGGGAAAAGCCAAGGCGAGGAAGATTCGACATCCGGCTACACGGTATGTGCGCCAACTACTTTCCCATGCTTTCTTTCCTAGGCACGAGACGGGTTGCGTCCATGCGGATGAGATGGCATTCCTGCAACAAGGACTCACCCCAATTATACGGAGAGGTAGTGGCAGGGACGATATCTTCCCGAGATGCGAGGAGCAAAGGCCAAGCATCTTGAAGATCTTCCTCAAAGGTCTACTTTAGCTTGCAGCATTGGGCGTGGTCCCACAGGGTCAAGAAGCCAACATTGAGCATTGGAGGATGGATCACCCCGATCCTCGCGACTTGCGGCTCATATCCCGCCGCGAGGTAAGTGCGAGGAACCAAAGCTCATGGATGTACCCTACATGGCCAAGCTGACATGGCTTAATGGTGAGCTCAACGGGAGCTACGGGTACATATTCGACCTCGACTCTCATCAGCGCATGGTCCTCTTGCCAAATGAGCGGTGGACGTCTTTTCGGTACCGCGACACGGTATATTTTCGGCCAAACCAGTTCCACAACGCCATCGAGGCGCCACTTGCACCTATCAGAGGACCGCGCAAGCCCGTGATACCAATCGGACCACCTCGGTACGATCACCCAACCTCTCCTACACGACCTACGGAAGCCGCCGATACCGCCTGTGCAAGATGGCGATACCGAGCAAACCAGGGCCACTTCAGGATATCTACATGGAGATGAAGAACATGATGCGCTGGAACAGGTTTCAGGATCACACCATCGGGAAACTTGTCAAGGAAGTTAAGTCCTTGAAGAAGAAGCTGGCCAAGGTGGCCAATTGTGCGAGTTGTAGTACGAGTAGGAGCGCACCATCCGATGTGAGGGAACCCGAGGGAACCCAAGCTGAGCCGCGCAGGTCCGAGAGGAGACCCCGACGCTACATCGCTCCACCACCTCGTCCTGAGTCAGATAACGAGTCTCCTACCTTCTCGACGGACGACGAGGAGTTTGACGCCTCGCGACACTACTATTGAGGTAACTCCTGAAACCGTTGTACATAAGCATATTTCTTTTGCATTAGTTTTTGCATATAGGATCTTCTCCAAATACTTTCTTCACACAGAGACTGTGTGATTTAAGTTTGGGGGAGTAGTCATATAGTTTCATATTAGGTCATATGCATAGGGGATCTATGATGATTTTAGCCTTATAAAGCGACGCGTCTAGTGTTTTGAACGGTATCTTAAGTGTAGTGTCTTCCTCAAACGACTTAGAACTCGCCGAAAATCTTGAAATCTCGACCCTAGATATTGATGTTTAAAAAGCCAATAGTGTGGTTATGAAGCTTGATAGTTCTAGGTAGCCTTCAAAAACTATTTGAACCTAAACTTGACTTCTAATTAACATGATTGAGAGTTTTTGAGAGTATTTCTATGGATTTGTGATTTCTACGGATTGTGGCTTCCTAAACCGAAACACTTTAAGCACAATCCGGTCATTCTCATTCTAAGGATGATTCCCCTCTCACCCCTAAACCTTAACCCAAACACTTGTGAGATTTCTTTTCATTTAGTGATTGTTTGGTTTCGCAAAAACTTGAAAGTATAGGGAGCGACAAGAAAGGACATCCATTTGGCTAGTTTATCTTGGACTAGCATGTTAGAAAGGGATAATGGGTTGGAGAGACACGTCTTTGAGTTTTGAAAATAAGAAAATAAACACGAGAAATGTAAAACACCTAGGGGTAAAAGAATGGCTAAGTAAAAAAAAAAAAAAAAAAAAAAAAAAAAAAGAAAAGAAACTTAGCCAAAAATAATCCCCTAAGGTAGTTAAGAAAAAAGAAAACTCGATGTTTAAGTGTTTAAATGTTTAGAAGAAGACGATGGGTTAGTGGATAGAGTTATATAGGGATGGATGTCCGGACTTGTATTGTTCCTTGTCTTTCCCGATTTTGTTTAACCCTTTCACTCCCCGAGAGAAACAGCATTACAACTAACCATGCCTGAGTGTTAGCCTCCTCTTTTGATTCGAAATCCCGTTTTTACCTAGACAAATAGAAAAACTCTTGAAAATTCTTGATCATGTTCCATGTTTTGACTATGCTTAATTGAATGTGAAAGGTGCTTAGACTAGACAAGTGGATCACATGCTTTTGGTAATAATAACGGATTTAGACGGAGTTTGAGATGAATGACAATAGGTAGAACTAGCTCGGTTGCGATAGGATACTATGTTTAGGATACTCGTTCACTACACTCTTCGCGTTACTTTTGGTTCTGAGGTCCCCGCCTCTATACCCTTTTAAACTTTGATGTTAGTTCTCTTGCTTGAGGACAAGCAAAGGATAAGTTTGGGGGAGTTGATATATTGCATATTTAGCATGTTTTTACTTTGATTTTTGCATTAGAACTAACACATTTAGGTTGCATTTAGTATCATATAGGTTGCATTTGTGTTTGTTCATGCGTTTTCAGGTTCGAGAGTGCTAAAGCGACAAAAAGGCGAGGAAAAGAGGTTTAAAGTAGAGAAACGACCATTATCGGCAAGTTTTGCCCGATTAGCCGTGGTCGAGGCGCGAAGAAAAGGCGAAAAAGAGAAGAAGGAGTCAATATCGACCAGTTATATCGACCAGATTCTGGTCGATATTGAGCCTAAACTCATATCGATCAGTAGTATCGACCAGAAACTGGTCGATATCGACCAAGAGTATCGACCGGAATCTGGTCGATATCGAGGGCGTAAAATAGAGAAAAGGAAAAGGCCCAAGACGTTTTTCAAAGGCCCAAGACGAATATTTAGGTCAAAACATTGTTTTTGAGCAGTTTTTGTTTTTCTTATCTTTTATCATACTTTGTTCTTGATTTGGGGAGCTTGTTCTTGGATTGGATTTTAGCTTTGCTTGCTTGGATTTTTGTTTTTGCAAATCAAGATTCTTGTACACCTATTTCAATAACAGAGTTCTTCTTTCCCTTAATCTTGTTATTTTGCTTTTCATGTTGTTTTCAACCTTGATTGTTTTGGTATTCATAATGTTTAGTGAGTAATCTCCCTTAGGCAATTAGGTTGGGGAAAAAGGGTAAATCAACATTAGGATTGTAATTGTCTTGATCTTAAACTTTATAAAACTTTAATCTAGGGTAATGTCCTTAATGCTTTGATTGAATTGGCCATTCAATTGATAGAACCCAGGAAGCTTCACCTTTGGGAAAAGTGTGGAGTTCCCGAACAATTATCCTAAAACTAAACCTAGCTTAACAGAGGAATCCGTGTTAATAAGTTTAGTGGTTGAATTGATTTGAACTTAATGTTTTCTAAAACTTAAACTATCCAAGGCATTGTTTTAGTTTACTTGTTAGGAAAAGGATCATTGTCACGGGAGTGGATTGATCTAAATTACGTTTTCAAAACCTTAAAGTTACAATTGTTAAAAGACATTTAGAAATCTGAAAGTTGATCACCCGCTAAAGTACCCCAACCTGGTTGTTTTGTCTTAAATTTAATCTTAAAAACTTGTCAAATTAATCTTTTGTTTTCTTGCAAATTCACATCGGTTACAAAATAAAAACAACTCTTTTGAACTCGCTTAAACTGAGTGTAGTTTCTCATAAGGTTTATTACATTAGTTACTCCTGAATCGGATTGACACCTTAAATACTACAATAAGGCATTCGAAATAACGAGTGTAAAATCTCGTTTATCAATAAACTCTTTGTGTCACTATTCCATTATTTTGTTTTTGTTTCGATCTTCTCAATTTCTAGCTATGTCAAAGCTCATTAGTTTTTCTCCGAGGAATGTTGTTGGGACACGTTTACACAGATTTTTAACAATTATTGAAGCTCTAAGGTATCTATATTAGTATTTTTGAAGTACTAATTTGAAATTTTCCAAAAAATCACACTAAATTACACATTATGCCATTGGGCATAAAAGAAAATATTTGTGAACATTTAATTACGAAAAATCAAATAAGGAAATATTATAATTCTCTCCAAAAATAAATAAAAAATATTAAAGAAATTATGTAAAAAATATTTGAAAAACAAAATAAACATATGTAATTCACATAAATACATTATTACATAGTTTTTTTATAAAAACTATCATTAAAATTTTATTTAAATCAAAACAAACAGGTTTAATTAATATTATTAAGAATTTAAAAACGATTTGAAATTTTTTTTTGTTAAAAATATCAAACAATAAAAAACAAAATAGTTTGTTAACGAGTTTGATTTCCGGTTCGATTATAAACAAAAAAGAAGAAATTGCAATTCTACTAAAATTTAAATCTTATATTACATATTTAGAATATGTTTACAACAATTATTTATATATATATAATCAAAATAATTATAATTTTAAATAAATTTGGGTAAATCGCATAATATGATTTGTGTATTTTGATTCGGTTTGTATTTTGAATTCGGGTATTTTTGAATCCTAAATATAATAAATAATAAATTATTGGTCTAATCAACTTATAAATTATATTAAATTTTTGCTATACGAAATATATAATAAAAATATATATATTATTATTTTTGAAGTACTTTTTGAACTTTTCCAAAAAAACTCACTTAACTACATACTATGTCATTGGTTTTAAACTCACTTAAAGAGTTATGTGAAACTTACACACAAACATATCTCATTCTATATATATACTTTTTTAAAATTGACTTAAATATCAACAAAAACAATAAAACCGATTTTAACATAAAATTAACCACTAATTTCATATTTATGATATTTTTGATATAATCTTTTTATTTTTCTTACGGAGGTCTATTAAAAAATTTCAGAATATAAATATTTTTAAAAAAGTATATAGTTTAGTTTTATAAAAACATAAACTCGTGGTGTACCACGGGTTAAATCCTAGTAAAGAAGTAATTTGAGTGGCAAGGAAAAAAAATTAAAGATTTTTTGATTTTTTATTAGTTTAGTATTTTTGTAATTCTTTATGATTATCCTTTTTTATTTTTTAATGGTTATATTATTTATTAATTTAATACTTTGAAATTTCAATTATATTTCCTAAGAAATTACACGATGTCAATTTTTTGAGTTTTAATTTATACTATAATTTAATATCATTACTTATTATTATTTATATAAATTGTTTTTGGTGAATATGCTTAGTTTTATATTAACCAAATTAGTTTGTGAACGTATACATGTCACATCTTTTTAAGAATCAAACATATTGTTTCATAAAAGAGAGACATATGTAACATATGTTTTTGTAGCACACATATATACATTTCTAATAATTTTTCTTTTTAATAGATTATTTTTATCCAAACACAACTATAATTATTTAACAAAAGCAAAAAACTATATAAAAAAAAATTAAATCATATAAGCCTACCATAAAACACAAAATTTTTAAAGTTTGTTATTTTCATAGTTTCATTTTTTATTGATAATATATTATATTTTTATTTTGATTTTATCTCAATGTGATGTTAACATATAATTTAAATATTAATAGATTGAGAAATAGTTTAAGAAAAAAATTTATTTTTCATTAATGTGCCACTTGAATTCATTTAAAAAGGGAATATTAATTATTTTATGTATTTTTGTTCAAAATTTATTTGTGTCCGCGTCATTCGAAAAATGTCAAACCACCTAGTGAGTTATCAAAGATACTAAAACTATATATTGAATAATTATTACCAATAAGATGGTCTCATTGTAGTTAACTACCGATATCTTGTATATTTTGCATGTTTTGCATTGATTTATTCATTAGAATTAACGCATATAGGTTGCATTTAGTTGCATATAGGTTGCATTTGCGTTTGTTTCATGAGTTTTCAGGTTTAGGAGTGCAAAGACGTAAAAGACAGAGAATTCAGACAAAAAACGTCAAAACGACACTCGTTGAAGACGTTCCCACTGTTGGATCTTTATGAATTTTACCACAAGATAGATACGGATGTTAGCTTTCATTTGGAGGTGGTTTTACATGATTCCAACGGTTAGATCTAAAGTTATGTCAGTTTTGGTGAAGACGGGTCAATCTGTTGCGGAATATCGGGTTGTCATATCGGTTTATTATATCGGTCAACTGACCGATACGGACTAAAAAATACACGAAAAAACAACCTATTTTGATTCAGAACCGATCCGGACCGAAGCCCGGCCCATTAGGGAAGAGAGATGACGTTTTTTATATAAAAAGAAGGTCATTGCCACCTTAAGGGACATCTTCTTTCATCTTTGATCTTTCATCTTTGATCTTCCATCATCTATCTTTAATCTTGTCTTTTATTATTCTAGGGTTTTCTTGGAATCAAATGCTATAATACCCTTTGACCAAATGTCAAAAACTATTATACCCTTCCATAATTTTGATTTTTGTTTTGATTTTTATAAATTTCAAAATAAATCAATTTTATAAACTGAAAAACGTGATTATTTTTTATTTAATTTTAAGAATTTGATAAAAATATTTTAAAACAAAAAAAAAAAAAAAGTTTTTAACAAAATCGTCAAAATATGATATAAAAACGATTTTAAAATATTTTTTTTGTTGAATTTAAAGGTTTAGAAGTTTAGGGTTTCCATTTGGGTTCGCAATTCTAAATCCAAGACATTTGTGATTAGTTTAGGGTTTAGATTTGAAAATATTTAGTGTTTTATGTTTTTGGTCAACGAAAGTCAAAGGGTTATAGACTATATAAGGGTATGGGAGATCTTGACTTTTAGTCAAAGGGTATAATAGATTTTTACCCGTTTTCTTGTTAGCTTTTGTTTTGTTTTGTTCTTGCTTTTGGAGATTGGATCTTGAAGCTTTTGAGTTTTCTTCGTTATTACATAGAGTTTCTTCTATCCATATCTCTCTTTGATTTTATTTATGCTTTCATCATCTTTGATTACTTTGATGTTCATTATGCTTAGTGAGTAGTTTTCCTTAGGAAATTAGGTTTCGGGAAAAAGGGTGAATCAACTCTAGGATTGATGTCTAGATCTTAAACTTTAAAACTTTAATGTAGTGTAGTGTTCTTAATGCTTTAGTTGAGTTGACCATTCAATTGATAGATCCCAGGAAGCTTCATCTTCGGAAGAAGTGTGAAGATTCTTAAACAATTACCCTAGAATTAAATCTAGCTTAACCGATGAATTTGTGTTAATAAGTTTAGTGGTTGAATTGATTTGAACTTAATATTTTCTAAAACTTAAATTATCCATGGCATTGTTTTAGTTTACTTAAATATCAATAGACTTAAATGTAAATAATATATTTCTTGATAATGACAAACTTCCTAATCGGAGATATTAACATATCTCTACGATATCTTCATAACCGGATATTTCATCTCGGTTTATCTTCTGGTTAACTTCGGTCGATCTCTCGATCTCCCAATACCCTCCGGCAAGCTCATACGTGGTGACACGTGTGAGATTGGACATCTTCAAATTTTCGGTGCTATACCCCACCGTGGGTCAATACGGCTTCAAAACCTTCGTTGGGCAATCGACGTTTACACCCGATCGTAGGGTCAAATTGGCTACAAACCTAGCCATGAGGTCATCGACGTTTATACCCGGTCGTAGGGTCAAATCGGCTTTAAAACCCAGCCGTTGGGCCAATAATCGACGTTTATACCCTGTCGTAGGGTCAAATCGGTGGAAAAACATCACCGTCAAAATTGAACAACTCGCGAGAACGAGAAATCGAATAAAAAGCTCGCAATTGCGAAATCGAATAGAAATTCGCATGATCGCGAGATCAGATAGAAACTCGCATCGGCGAGAGAAACATAAACCGAATCGATCGTTTTATGACACACGTTGGGCTATGTTTCTGTTTATGTTTATGTCTATAAACGATCGATTCGGTTTATGTTTCTCTCACCGATGCGAGTTTCTATCTGATATCGCGATCATGCGAACTTAATCCACATGATATGAATCTTGGCTCTGATACCATGATAAATTGATGAGAGTAAGAACACGAAAGTGTTTAGGAAAAATTATTATTAGACTCTCATAAGAATAAAGTTACAAAACACAATAGTTTATATAAGGAATATCTAAACCTAATTTTTGAATATCAATAGACTTACATGTAAATAATATATTTCTTGATAATGACAAACTTCTTAATCGGAGATATTAACATATCTCTACGATATCTTCATAACCGGATATTTCATCTCGGTTTATCTTCTGGTAAACTTCGGTCGATCTCTCGATCTCCCAATAGTTTCCGAGGTAATCTTATTAATATACTAGTTTTGTGGCCCGTGCTTCCCACGGGATAATTTTATCTAAAATATTTATTAATTTTTTGTTCGTAAAAATTAGTTAAATTTATATATAAAAAAATTATTTACCATGTAATATTATATCTATTCACAAAGTTAACTAAACATATTATAGTTATTATATATCTTTTGAGATTATTAGTTTGTTTAATATGTAATTTGCATGTTTTTATTCGAACTATTGTTACAAAATTTAGTTTAATAGGAAAAAAAATTAGGGAAAGAAGTGGATTTGCGGAGTCGAGTAACACTCTTTCTTATTTCTAAAAACACCCCGTAGTGTGAAGGGTTTAATCGAATTCCAAAATAAAACCACATAATATTTATGATTCTTAAATTTTATATTTGTATTGTATTCTCACACAAGCAAAAAGAAAAATAAATGAAAGATAGAAAATATGTAAATAATAATATCTAGAAGATGTTGGATGTTTTCTTCTTATATAGGAGAGGAGGATGTAAGATTTTTTTGGTTTCATCTAGAAGATGTTGGATGTAAGATTCTTTGGTATCCACAACTTTCTGTACACAACTTTTTTTGTGTACACGAAGGGTAAAACTGTATTTAAACGAATAAAAAGTGTAAAAAGTGTCTCATATCACAAAAGTGTCTTATTTTGATATGCAAGTGTTAAAAAGTGCTCCATTGTGTAAATCACTATATAATTTATAACACCACCATTACTCACATTTAACATAACTTTATGTCAAATTTGGTGGTTACACAATTGAGATATAAAAACTCTTATATTAATTCAATTTAAGAGTAAGAGTTTTGTTTGACAAAAAAATATTTCTTTTTATCATGAGAAATATTATTTTATTGTTTATCAAAAAGATAGATAAGAAAATACAATTTAAGAATAAGAGTTTTTTGTTAATAGAAAAAATATTAAACATTTATTTATTTATTTATTTTTAATCAAAAATACGTTTTTATTTTTTTCATTTGATTAGAAAAGATAAATAAAATTAGTGAAGCTTTCATATGTAGTTCATAGTGAAAATTTTTTTTTTCTAATATAATTTACTATAAAAAATATATAAAACTTATGATATATATATGTAGTTTTATTCCAAGATATTTAAGAAGTGTTACATATCAAATTAAAAAAAATGATTTAATAAGTGAATTTTGGTTTAAAGTGTTTAAAACTTTAGACATAAAAAAAATGATGCTAAAGTTGTTTCATATTGTTTAAAACAAAAATAATTTAATAACTGAATTTAATAAACATGATTTAGCAATATTAAAAAATATATAAAAATCGTTTAAAACAAAAATGATGCATTATGACTAAAGTTTTATGACTAAACTAATATGAAAATATGAAAAAATTATCTTAAAAATAGAAGTAATAATTATGAAGAACTAAAGTGGACACATGTCATAAAAATAGGTAAACACTTGTCACCCCACATTCAAAGTTACAAAAACATTAATATATCGTGGTCTAACTTGGCGCCGATCTTCCCTTCTCTTTTTAATATTAAGAAGTTATAAGAATAGTATTAAAGTATTGATTATGTTCCAAACATGAACTATTGATTTATGCCTTAACAAGTTGGTTGTGTTTCCCAACACAATGTTAGCCTAATGGTTTAAACTCACTATGAGTAAGGTTGAGGTCACGGGTTCCATTTTTGTTAAGAGAGGATTCATACCCAAAGAGCGAAGATTAACATGCTTTGATCTCCGGCTAGAGACATTATGGATTTTGGTCCATGACTACTTGGTTGAATAAAGAAAAAGTCTATTGTGTTTAAGATCAAACTCTATCATGAACTCGATCTAACTATTTCACAAAAGATTTTGTGTAATCATCTCACTTCTCTCTCGTCATTCGTTTGTTAAACACATAAGAACCAGACAAAGAGGTTTTTTGTTTGTTCACCCCTGAGTTCACCAATCCCTCGGCCAATCCATTAGAATCAATGAGATTACAAATGTCGTTCTTCTCCTATACACTTTCGTAACCAGAGATTATTTATCATTAGATTTTCTAAACTACACTAAATGTATTTGTGTAGCTAGAACCGATTGAACAGCTCTATGTGTATAAACATATAATTTAGCTCTTTCTATTATTTTGACATCTAATGACTAATGCATTAATGTAGGTACGAGCATTTAGCACACCCTTAACCGGGACCCAAACAGATTATTACCGTCCGGTGATAACCAAAGATCTTAATACCAAGAATCAATACAACCGATCACGAAGAAGAGATACCCTATCGGAAGTACATTCAGATATGTAGACAATCTACTTGCCAAGGACCGTGGCCCATTCAACTGCCCGTAGTTACCTCGGAAACCGACACGAGCATAAGGAAAGAAGAATAAAGAAGGAATATAAGCGAGATAAGGAAGAGTGCCATAGATCTTATGCGATATTTAGACAATCTTCCATATACTTCTCCTAGATATTTAGGCATGTTATTTACTATATAAAATTAACCGTTAAGAGGTTGGAAATTATAATGAAAATCTGATAATATTAAGTTGGGCAACATATGAAATCGCTAGAATATGAAAGTACTTTATTATTATGCTTACAACACACATAAGCTCGCATAAGGTATACTCTATATATAAATCTTTGGATCGGACAACCTTATCACAGGCGTGACGAAAAGGGGATCTTTCAGCTTCAACACGGCCCCAAAAGTCTCCACTATCTCCACTCTCTTCCCTTGAGGAAGTTTCCAATCAAACGAATGCAAAAGCACAGCAAGATTGTAAATGCTAATCCTTTCAGCCATGGCTATCCCCACACATATTCTACGACCGGATCCAAATGGAATGAAGTTCAAGTCATTTCCACTAAATCCATAAGACTTATCGAGAAACCTTTCTGGATTAAACTCCAATGGGTTTTTCCAGAACTTTGGATCCCTATGGATCGCCCACGCGTTAATTATGATTTTTGTATCTTTTGGAATGGTGAAGCCACCCACCACCGTGTCCTGGGACGGGCTATGATTAGCCAGGAAAGCAGCAACCAAGTGAAGCCTTAGAGTTTCTTTCACGATTGCGAGTAAGTATGGAAGTTTAGGGACGTGGTATTCTTCAACTATTTTGTCTTTGCCCACAACATTATCAAGCTCTTCTTGAGCTCTCTTCATGACATCCACATTGTTTAATAGCTCTGCCATTGCGAAAATTATGAGATTTATCGGTGACTCTGTACCATCAAGCACCATGTCCTAGTATCAAACAACACACAACATTTAAACAAGTCCCACCAAATTCAAGAAGAAAACAAAGAGTATAATGTTTTTCTATTACACTTACCACTAGCACGGCTTTGACATCGTTCATGGTTAGATTTTCCTTTTCATCTTTTGCATCTACAAATTTCAACAACACATCCAAAAAATCCTCACTTTCTCTAACCATCCCAAGCCGTTGACCAATGATCCGGTCAAACATGTGGTCCGTTATCAAACCTGCTTAATAACGGGTAAAATTCGGAAATATTCTGTGTCGAGAGGATGTCGTTTATTTCTTGGACCATCTCGTAAAACTTGGCCCCGTCGACAATCTCCCTCTCTTCTCCCTTAATAGTTGACCCCCATAGCGTCTGCGTCACAACATTCAGAATCATACGAGTTATTTCTTCTCCAATATTAACAGGCAATCCAGCTCGAGCTTTATCCGCTAAAAAACGGATTGTTCCCATGGCTTCTAGGCGACGGAGTTCAAATGTTGAATCCAACATGGGGTTGCATAGAACCCGATTAGCACATAGTTTCCTCAACAACCGCCATTTTGGTCCGTAAGGAGTCCATACGATATCTGTACCACCGTAGGTGATGGCTGGAGCCACTGCTGGGACTTGGCGGTTTGCAAAGACGGCATCATTGGTTTTGAGAATCTCGTGTGCCACCTCGGAAGAGCTGACTACTATTGTGAGCTTTGCACCTAGCCATAGTTTGAAAATGGGACCGTGCTTTAGAGAAAGACTTTGAAAGTATGTGTGAAGCTCCGGTTTGAGGAAAGGAAGGTTTCCTAATATGGGAAGCCCCCACGGGCCCGGTGGCAACGGTGGAGACCGACGTTTTGATTTTGTGTAAAGAAATAGAAAAACAACGGAGGCTACACCGACCAAGACTAAAAGATAGTCCTTGTGTTCACTGCCATCTAGGATCTTGAAATTGTATGTCATCTTTTTGAAGAGCCTTTTGATATTTTTGTTATAATATTGGTAAATGATAATTGTGCAGATTGCAGAGACTTTAGTGGGTAGGTTTCATGCCAGTTATTATAGGGTTTTTTCCTGTTATAATTGGTATTTCCTCCGTTTTTTAATGTAAGATTTTCTAAAAAAAATTGTTTTAAAATGTAAGATTTTCTAGATTAATTGACACATATTTTCCTATTATATCTTACTTATATCTTTATGGTTTATCACGTTTCTATTTTATCAATTATAATAGCAATAATAAATGAGGTTATAAAAATAATTTTAAAGAATTTGTTAATTTGTGATTTTTTTCTAAAAAATCCTACATTACAATATTACAATATGGAGGGAGTAAATGATAGTTATACACATAATTATACAATAAGTATGTTATATTCATTGGTTTTTTTGTTAAATCTTAAAGATATGAAAAACTATAATTATTAATGCTATAAAGATTAGTTTCCGTTTTCGGACAAGATTGTGTGGTAACATATCCAATTATCTCTTGGATTATTATAATAAATGGACATAGATAATTTCTTTATTAGGTGCTCAAAAGTAATTACTGTTGTTGTCACTATTCACGTTTGATTTAACAAAACTACCCATATTTTCTTCTCAACTTTAGATTTTTATCTACACACTATTTTCTGACACAACTCTGACACATGTTTTGTATTGAAATATTTTTTTTAATGTTGTCTCTCTCCTCCTAAATCTCTCTCTTTCGGAATCGTTTCATAACTTTCTGAAACTAAAGTTTTTTTTGTTCAAATCCACACTCATTTTTTATTCTCACAAATTTTTAATCGATTGTTGAAGTTTAGATTAAAGGTAATCGGAGTAAGCGACAAATTATCAGGTAACCGAACAAATCTCTGTTTATTTCAGTCATGAGTATTTCATTATGTTAAATTTGGTTCTCATTGATTTTAGTTATCATTTTCATCATTTATTCGATAATTTCGACCATGCATTTAGATTTCATTGTTCAAATCGATTTTTCCTCTTTTTCGTTTGTAACTTTGTCAGTGAATTGATGTGTATACAAATTTTATTTCGAAAACCATCGGGTTTATCATCCAAATCACTGTAAATGTTATTTTTAAAAGGATTTTTGTCAAAAACTGTAAATTTATTCTCACCTGTTATGTAATGGTTATTTTCACATAACCTTACCGGTTATATTTTTGGTTAGCGGGTAATTTGATGGATGTTTTGTATTCATTAGTGAATTGATTAGTACAAAAATCAATATGCAATTGGTAGTCGATAACTATTTTGCTACACGTTTGTCTATTCATCACATTCTTTAACTTGATTGTTAAATCGTGTTACCGTTTATATTATATCTTATCATACCAGTTTATTGTGAATAATTTGTCATGCTAACATTTTGTGTATTTTTAATAAAGTCAATGTTTTTCACAAGAGCGAAAAGTTACGGCTGATCATTGATTTGCTTGACCCGTTTGAGAGAGAATATATACAAAAATCACATTTTGTCACATTTTTGTTCGATTTTGTTGTATGAATAACAATTTGATTTAAAATGTATACAATGATGACCTATACATTAGCAATGTTCATTAAATTTATTGTGATAATTAAATTTGTGAATCTACAAGTTAGCTAATACAAAATATATAAATAATGATTTAACACGAATACACGATAAGTAAATGTTTATCACATAAGTTTCGTGATAATATTTAAATTAATTGATATCAATTAAGTTAGCACGATAAAACACATAAATAACTGAGGTAATGATAATTATTATCAAGTAACATAAATATTATCACAATTTAACATTAATCTAGCATAATCTGGATTATTTATCATGTAAGATATATATTTTCACTATTTATTGAGTAAACCAAGATTTAATATCGTATTAACAATTACATTATAAAAATAAAATATCGTATTAGCGGTAACAAAATTATTAGCGCCACAAACTTTGTTAGCGCTAAATAAATTGTTATCGGTAACAATCATTACTCTTTCATGACAAGTTATTCACTATTTATATGTGAAGTTGTCATGTTAATGTTATCATGTCAAGTTATTAAGTATGAAAGAATATTGTAGCTTAAAAATCTAATCATATTTTTTTGTTTATGCAAAAATCTAGTCATAATTTAACATTAATCTAGAATAATCTAGCAAAAATTCACTCATAATTAATGAGTCAACGGATTGATTGACAAAAAAAAATAATTAATGAGTCAACTTTTATTTTTTGACGGTAACAAAATTATTAGCGCCACCAACTTGGTTAACGCTAACTAAATTGTTATCGTTAATAATATTATTAGCGGATAACATTATTAGCTCCAGATTTAGTGATCTCCCGCCCAAATCAGAGCATTTAATGCTGCAAATATCTTCTGAATCTTTTTACCTTGCAACAACAGTAACCTTGTCCCATATATCTTATTATATAAAAGTGAGCGCGTTTAATTATAACTCACCAGATCGTGACACGTGTCACAATTAAAAAAAAATGTTAATAATGTAATAATTTTAGGAAAAATGCTAATAATGTTTAGGAAAAATCATAATAATTTTAAAAGAAGAAAAAATAACATTTAGGAAAAAGGCAAAACAAAAAATAAGAAAAAAAGAGAAAGGAAAAACAAAAAAAGAAAAAAATAACCAAACGAAAAGGTACATAATTATCAAATAATCTTATTAGAGAAATTCACAAAACTACACCCTTTCAACCCTCCCTTCACAAAACTACACCTAATTCAATATTTTCACAAATTTACATCCTTTCAAAATTTTAAAAGCTTGATTTACCCTTTAAAAAATTATTAAAATTAAAATCATTTCATTTGGGTTCGCTAATTAGTGTTTAGGTATAATATTAAGAGGGTAGGATTGTGTGGGTAGGAATTATTTGGATTTAATTTTGAGTGTTCGGGTGTAGTTTTGTGAAGTAATTTTGAAATGATGTAGTTTTGTGAAATGTAATTCAAATGGTGTAGTTTTGTGATTCTCCCATCTTATTATATAAAATTGAGCGCTTTTAAGGTGAGTTTGAAAAACATAATTATAACTCACGAGATCATAACATTTGTAATGATTAGTTCATATCGTGACATGTGAATTAAAATTAATACGTACACATTTTATTAAATGGAAACTTAACAATATTGAGAAAAAAACATAAATAAGGAAAATAATCAAAAATAAAAAAAATTAACAGAAATAAGGAAAATAACATAGAAAAAAAAATTAAGAATAGTTTAAGAAATAACCAAGAAAAAAATTAGAAATAAGAAAAAATAAAAAATAAAAAATAAAAAAGCAAAATTACTTGAAAAAATAAAAAAAAATCTTTATGATAACTTATTTGTTATCTTCATGGATTCACTGTCTAATTATTAATTTAAAACAAATATTTTTCATGTAAATAAAAAAGCAATGTAACGGGTATAATATTAGTTTCCGTTTAAATCTAACTATAACTATACAAATTTACTAACAATATTAATATATAATTATAAAATGTTTTTAGGTAATTTGTCCGCGTATTACGCGGGATTTCATCTAGTATATAATATATATATATATATATATATATATATATATATTATTACACGCTAGTGTACACATTGCATTGTTTCATTGTTTCATTAACATGTATCTTGATTTTTAACCGGTAACGGTGTTACCCTATATATATATTATATTTTATTCATAATTTTATGGTAAATAATTTGGTATGGTAAACAAATGTATCGTATTAGCGCTAACAAAACTAATTGGTAATAAATAGTTAACAAAACTGTAACTAATAAATACATTTGTTTTTATGAGAAAAAAGCAAGGTCCTAAAACTCAGTAGGCGCTACGCGTGCGGGCAGCAAGGGCCTAACGCCTGGCGAAAAAATCTGAGATTTTTCGGGGATTAAGCGGGGAGTAATTTTAGGATAAATTTATATTTTTATATATTTTTCACTTTATATTGATTTTTTATTATCATTTATAATGTTATTAACCTCTAAAACTAATAATTTATCAAAAAAATATAAATATTAAATCTACATGATCAAATTAGTCAGAAAATAGTCAAAAATTAACTGGATTATCCGAAATTTTATAGAATTAGACGTCGTTATTTAGATCATTAAATTTACGCGGTCAAAAACTTAATCGATGCGGACGACCACCGAGTAGCGAAAACTTGGAGGAGTAATCGGTTAGGCGAGCGAGGTTTTATAACAAAGGAAAAAAGTATTGTATAATAAAAATAATAATTCTTTAATGTTCTTCGGCAAAAAAAATTTCTCAATTACACAAGATATTTTCGACGATATCTTGCTCTCTTACACATAATCGACCATTAATGATTTTGTTTTTCTCCATAACTTGATGATCCATATCTTTTTTAAAAACTTATAAAAACTCATCAAAAACTTAAATCACTTCAAAACATTGTTTGAATACACCCCCCTCAAATACACAAATTTTAAAGAGATCAATGGCTCAAAGGGTACTTTTTAATTTTCTAATTTGCTAGAAGATAGTTTTGTTTTTTAATTGTTAAATAGGTAATTTTTATAAGTTAAAAGACAATTATAACCTTTAAGTTATTTTTATGTTTATTCGTGATGAATGGTGAATCGAATATGTGAATGGTGAATCTAATACTTGAATGATGAATCTAATACGTGAATGATGAATCTAATACGTAAATGGTGAATCTAATACGTGAATGGTGAATCTAATACGTGAAGGGTGAATAACACCTATAAATGATGAATACATATGATGAATAATGATATGTGAATGGTAAATGTCAAATGAAGAATGATGAATATTGATTGGTGAATAGTAAATAGCGTTGATGAATGGGGAAAACCGGTTGGTGAATACTGAATAAAGTTGGTGAATGGTGAATATCGGTTGGTGAAAGGTGAATAACGTTTGGTAAATAGTGAATAAATTTTGTTAAATACTAAAAAGGATAAAACAGTTTTTTCGCATGCTTTGAAAATTAAAATGACTTATTTTTCTAATTAGAAAACTTAAATTACCCTATTCATAATAACAAAACAAAAGTAACTAATCTACTAAATTTCCCAATTTTAAATCCCTAAAATACAAAATTGTTTTTGAGAAGAAAAAAGGGGAAGAACATGATTTTGTAAATTACAAAATTGTTTTTAAATTAAAAATAAAAAAGTTAACGAAAGTTAAGTTTCCGTTAACTATGCGGTTTTAAATGGTTAGCTATCAAAAATTTGAATATTACGTTGGCAACAAAAAAGAATTTGTGTATTTTTCTTGACATAAAATAAGTTTGTGTATTAAGTTTGTTATCGAAATTAAGTTGGTGTATTAAAATAGATTTTTCCCTATTATAAAATATAAAAATATTTAAATTTCGAAACAAGTACAATTTATGTTTTAATTGATTGTTCTTTAAAATACTTAAAATTAATTTCTCCAATCTTCAAAAAACAAACATCTATACTATTAATTAGGAAGGACAATTTTTGAGGAACCCTTAATTTTTTTTTTTTAATTACATGTAATCCCATTGTATAAATTTTAATATAAGATAATTTTAAATAAAAATAAAAAAACATTCCTATTTAATAGGATTAAAAGAAAAACGAAAAATTAAATATAAAAAATTATGGGACAATTAAAAAACTGCACCTTTTGAATTGCATTTTACAAAACTACACCATTTCAAAATTACTTTCAAAATTACACCAAAATACTCAAAATTAAAAATAAATCATAGCCACATAGTTCTACCCCTTTAATATTATATCCTAAACATTAATTAACGAATCCAAATATAAATATTTTAATTTTGGTAACTTTTTAAAGGGTAAATCAACCATTTAAAATTTTGAAAGGGTGTAAATATGTAAAAAATATTGAATTAGGTGTACTTTTGTGAATGAATGATTGAAAGGGTGTAGTTTTGTGAATTCCTCAAAAATTTCCTAATTAATATGATTAAAATGAAAAAACGAAAAATAAAACAAATAGTTATCATAAGAGAAATTCACAAAACTACACCCTTTCAACCCTCTCTTCACAAAACTACACATAATCTAATATTTTCACATATTTACACCCTTTCAAAATTTTAGAAGCTTGATTTACCCTTTTAAAAATTACCAAAATTAAAAAATTTTCATTTGGATTCGCTAATTAGTGTTTAGGGTATATAATTAAGGGGGTAGGATTGTGTGGGTATGATTTATTTGGATTTAATTTTGAGTGTTTAGGTGTAGTTTTGTGAAGTAATTTTGAAATAGTGTAGTTTTGTGAAATGTAATTCAAATGATGTAGTTTTGTAGTTCTCCCTTATCATAATGAAAAATAAAATGTTATAAATATTTCAATTTTATGATAATCCATCAAACCATATCAAAAATATTTATTTAGTTTCAAAAAATATTAAGTTATAGAAAAATTTAATTATTTAAAAGTGTTTTTTCTAGAATATTCGAATCGATGATGTAAATAAAACCAAAAGTATCCAAAAATCTTAAAAAAATTAAATTTTTAATACTTTAAGAGACTTTCGCGAGACGTCCTGCGTAATTTTGCGACGGGTCAAAATATATCAAACATAATTTATGATATACTATAAAATATTTTAATATTAGAACATACATATATACGTATATATGATTAAAAATATATTATTCAACATAAAATCAATTAAAAATAATTAAAAATTATATCAAATTAATATTTTGTAAATATTACTCCCGTGCGTCTGCACGGGTAAGAATCTAGTCTATACTATTAATTGGGAAGGACAAATTTTGAGGAACCCATTCCTATTTAAGAAGATTAAAGAACGAAATTTTAAAAAATAAATAAATATAAATAGAAAAAATTTTTCCTAATTAATAGGATTACAATTAAACAAGAAAATAAAAATAAGTAGGTAACATAATGAAAATATAAAATATTATAAATATTTCAATTTTATGTTAATCCAACGTATAATATTAATAACTTATTTTCATTATTTAAAAGTGTTTTGATTATTTAAAATTTTCATTATTTAAAAGTATATTTTTAGAATATTCAAATCGAGGATGTAAATAAAAAAACAAAAGCATCCGAAAATCTTTAAATTTTTAATACTTTTAGATACATATGCGTGATGTTTTGCGCAATTTTACGACGAGTCAAAATATATCATACATAATTTATGATATATAAAAAATTATTTTTAATATTAGAACATACATATATATTTATGTAACTAAAAAAATTAATTCAACATGCACAAACAAAAAAATAATTTAAAATTATATCAAATTAATATTTTTGTAAATATTAGTCCCGTACGGGCGGTAAGAATCTAGTTCTTTTATAAATGATGCCACTACTTTTCTAAATATGTTGATAAGCGTTATAAGAGGAAGAAATTTAAACGGTAAAAACATGATATTAGGCTATTAGCTGTTTAGCAATAAAAATAAAGAATGAATGAAAATGAATATGAGAAAAATAAAAAACTTAATCAAAGTTTTGATTAATAATCGCGGTGAAATGTTTAATCAAAATAATAATAAATTTGATTAGTATATCTAGAGGTGTGCACGGGTCGGATACCCTTGATTTTCGGGGTATCCGACCCGAACCGTATGAATAATAGATTTTTAACACTCGTATATGATTCGGAAAAAATGGGTACCCGGTTGAACGGGTTTTTTTTTAAAAATCTAATACTCACGGGTTATCCGATTCAATCGGTTGTCCGAACTATTTTCTAAAATTATATATTTTATTCAATAACACAATTCATACCAATTTAATATATTGGTATAACTATATTATCTAAAAACAAAATTATTAAAGTTATAATAGTTACACCTGAAACTATATAAAGATATTTTATAATTTTCAAAATATGATGTTTAATGAAAATAAAGTTATATTATGTACTGATTTTCAATATTTTATGTAGAGCTAAATATAATTATATACTAAATAACATTGTTATATTTAAAAATTTAATACATGTAGTTACGGGTAGGTTTGCGAATACCGAGACGCATAGTTGGAAAAAATGATACCCGTTGCCCGACCCTTATCCGCGAATAGTAGAAGTTTGATACCCTTTACCCGACCCGAATGATATGGATATCCTTTTTTGCGAAACAGGTCGAAAACGGGTAACGAAATAGAGACGGTAACGGATAATAATGCTCAGCCCTAAGTTAAACCCACCCAAATATTTTTCATCAATAGTGAAAACAAAGATAATTATTAGTTACAAAATTATAATCTAAGTATTTTTATAAATTTTCTAAAACATTTTTAAAAACCTTATTGGTAATTTAAATTTAGTGAAACTTTCCCGTTTCACTAAATTACGGGCGGGACAATCCCTATTATAAACATATAATTTAGCTGATTAACAAAAAAAAACATAAGTACCTTTTTGGTAAAAGTAATAAGTATTTAATACCTTATTTTATTTTATTACATAAAAATGAGTGGGTTTAATTATAACTCACCAGATCGTGACACGCGTCACAATTAAAAAAAAATGTTAATAATGTTAATAATTTTAGGAAAAATGTTAATAGTGTTTAGGAAAAATGTTCATAATTTTAAAAGAAGAAAAATGTAACGTTTGAGAAAAAAGGCAAAACAAAAAATAAGAAAAAAAGAGAAAGGAAAAACAAAAAATGGTTAGTTCAGATCGTGACATGTGTATTAAAATTGATATGTAAACATCTTATAAAATGAAAACTTAACAATATTGAGAAAAAACAGAAATAAGAAAAAATTAATCCGAAATATAGAAAAATAAAATAATCAGAAATAAGGAAAATAATCAGAAATAAGAGTAATCAAAAATAAAAAAATTAACATTAATTATCAAATAATTAGAAATAAAATAAATTAATCCGAAATATAGAAAAATAAAATAATCAGAAATAAGAAAAATAACATAGAAAAAGAAAAATTTAAGAATTAAGAAATAATAAATAAAAAAATTAGAAATAAGAAAAAATAAAAACGTAAAATTACTTGAAAAAATAAAGAAAATATTTATGATAACTTATTTGTTATCTTCATGAATCCACTATTTAACTATTAATTTAAAACAAATGTTTTTTCATGTAAATAACAAAAACAATGTAGTAAAACAAAAAAAGGGAGAATTACAAAACTACACCATTTGAATTACATTTCACAAAACTACACCTAAACATTTAAAATTAAATCGAAATAAACCCTACCCACACAATCCTACCCCCTTAATACTATATCCTAAACACTAATTAGCGAACCCAAATGAAAAAAATTATTTTTGGTAATTTTTTAAAGGGTAAATCAAGCTTTGAAAATTTTGAAAATGTGTAAATATGTGAAAATATTGAATTAGGTGTAGTTTTGTGAAGGGAGAGTTGAAAGGGTGTAGTTTTGTGAATTTCTCAACAAAAAATGTGTTATTTTTTTTTAATAAAACTAGGTAATTACTCGCGCATGGCGCGATGAATAAATTTTGAAAATAATAAAATATTACGTAAAGGTGAATAATTATATTAAAGGTATAATATAAGAATATTATATTTTGATTTAATGTTTTTTGGTTATAAAAATTTTCATTTTTTTTATTTCTATTCCATTCAGTTTTTATAGAAATATATTTATAAAAATATTCAAAAAACGGATCCGGATATCCTTCAATAGTCAACGGGTATTCGTTGACCGAATATTCGGCTAATGGATTTTAATTCAAGTCATTTTTTAAGGATGCGAATGAGATGCAAATCTAGATATCTTAAAAAGAACGGAAATCTGGATCCAGTTCACCACTAATATACGGTATATATTTATAGGGTTATGGTGACGTTTAATTTTTATTCTTATTTAATAATGAGATTTATTGTTCCATCAATTTCATAATAAATGTGGTTTTAAAGAGTTTTTGTATTCCATTTGTTTATTGTTTTAAGTTTTTGTTGAAAGAATTTAATGCATTTTGAATTTTTTAAACAATAAAATTTTATTATAAAAATTAGAATATTAGAATTAGAATTTATATTCTAAAGTATTTACTATTTCATTTGTTTTTCCATAAACGATGTTTGAATACTTTTTTATATGTAATTATTGGGTTTAAAAGCCTTTTTAATAAATGTTTTTTTCATGTCACATTTTTCATTGGTTGTTAAAGTTCTCTACTGCCATGTCACATTTTATTTGCCGAAAGTCATTCTCGTGCTTACACGTAAGCTTTTGAACAAAAATCACTTCACAAATAATGTCTTAGGGATAATAAGAAATAAGGAAAATAACATAGAAAAAGAAAAAGAAAAATTTAAGAATATTTTAAGAAATAATCAATAAAAAAATTAGAAACAAGGAAAAATAAAAACGTAAAATTACTTGAAAAAATAAAGAAAATCTTTATGATAACTTATTTGTTATCTTCGTGGATCCACTATTTAATTATTAATTTAAAACAAATATATTTCATGTAAATAACAAAAGCAATGTATTAAAACAAAAAATGTGTTATTTTTATTTCTTAATAGATGAAAAAAGTAAAAATCTCTTATTTACTATTACCATATATTGTTGTGTGTCTTTTATATTTATTTGTTAATAAAATAACGGGTATAATATTAGTTTCCTTTTAAATCGGGAAAAATGTCAATTAAATCATGAACTTTCTAAATTCACCAAAAAAAAGCATGAACTTTCAAATGAACCATTTAAATCATGTATTTTTCTTTGACTGACGTTTTAAATCATAATTTTTTTATTACCGGAACAAAAAGAGCACAACCTAAACAAAAAGAGTCTAAAGTTAAGTCTATTAACATAATAGTTTGACACTGTTTGAGGTTTATTTGAAGAACCAATCACTTCAATTGGTTGGAAATGAGCATACTGTCAAATTTTCCTTTAACAAAGTCAATTTTGTGTTCTTTTTGTCTCAGTAAAAAAAAATTCGTGATTTAAAATGTCAGTCAACGAAAATAGATGATTTAAATGGTTCACGTGAAAGTTCATGTTTTTTTTTGGTGAATTTGGAAAGTTCATGATTTAATTGACATTTTTCCCTTTTTAAATCTAACTATAACTATACAAATTTACTAACAATATTAATATATAATTATAAAATGTTTTTATGTCCACGTATTACACGGGATTTCATCTAGTGTATTAATAAAACATACTTATCTCTCTTACAACATCTATTACTTAGAACTTCCAAGGTTTTGATAAATGTGGCCATTATGTGTTATATGAAAACCTTATTGAACTCCTTAGAACATATTTAGTTTGCCAACATATGAAATCCCTAGAACATTTATAATGCTTACAACTTACAACACACATAAGTTCACATCATAACTTTCACTCTTTTTTTGTAATGAGTAAAAGGTATACTCTAGAGATAAATCTTTGGATCGGACAACCTTATCACAGGCGTGACGAAAAGGGGATCTTTGAGCTTCAACACAACCCCAAACGTCTCCACGATCTTCACTCTCTTCCTTTGAGAAAGTTTCCAATCAAACAAATGCAAAAGCGTAGCGAGATTGTAAAGGACTATCCTTTCAGCCATGGCTTTCGCTACGCATATTCTACGACCAGACCCAAATGGAAGATAGTTCAAATCGTTTCCATTAAAGGCATACGAACTATTAAGAAACCTTTCTGGATTAAACTCTAGTGGGTCTTTCCAGACACTTGGATTCCTATGGATCGCCCACGCGTTAATTACGACTTTTGTATCTTTAGGGATGGTGAATCCACCAACCACGGTGTCCTGGGACGGGCTATGGTTAGCCAGGAAAGGAGCAATACAGTGAAGCCTGAGAGTTTCTTTCATGATGGCAAGTAAGTATGGAAGTTTAGAGACGTGGGATTCTTCAACTACTTTGTCTTTGCCCACAACTTTCTCAAGCTCTTCTTGAGCTCTCTTCATGACATCCACATTGTTTAATACCTCTGCCATTGCGAAAATTATGAGACTTATTGGTGCCTCTGTACCATCAAGCACCATGTCCTAATATCAAACAACACACAACATTTAAACTAATTGGGTTCACCCACAAAAATTTTAAAAAAATGAGAATACAATTATGTTTTACACTTACCACTAGCACGGCTTTGACATCGTTCATGGTAAGATTTTCCTTTTCATCTTTTGCGTCTATGGTTTTCAGCAACACATCCAAAAAATCCTCGCTTTCCTTAACCATCCCAATCCGTTGGCTAATGATCCGGTCAAACATGTGGTCCATTTTCTTAGCCAGTACTCTCATACGTTTATTCAAACCTTGAATATCAAACCTGCTCAATAACGGGTAATATTCGGAAATATTCTGAGTTGTTAGGATGTCGTTCATTTCTGCGACAGACTCGAAGAACTTGACTCCGTCGATGATCTCCCTCTCTTCTCCCTTAACGGTCGTACCCCATAGCGTCTGCGTTACAATATTCAGAATCGTAAAACTTATTTGTTCTCCAAGATCAACAGGCGACCCGGCTCGAGCTTTATCCGCTAAAAAACGGATTGTTCTCATGGTTTCTAGGCGACGGAGTTCAAATGTTGAATCCAACATGGGTGTGGTTAGAACCTGACTTGCACATAGTTTCCTCAACAACCGCCATTTTGGTCCGTAAGGAGTCCATACGATATCTATAGCACCGTAGGTGACGGCTGGAGCCACTGCTGGGACTTGGCGGTTTGCAAAGATGACGTCATTGGTTTTGTATATCTCGCGAGCCACCTCAGAAGAGCTGACTACGATTGTGAGCTTGGCACCTAGCCATAGTTTGAAAATGGGACCGTGCTTTAGAGCAAGACTATGAAAGTAGGTGTGAAGCTCCGGTTCTGGGAAAGGGAGGTTTCCTAATATGGGAAGCCCCCACGGGCCGGGTGGCAACGGTGGAGACCGACGTTTTGATTTGGCGTAAAGAAACAGAAAAACAACAGAGGCTACACCGACCAAGACCAAAAGATAGTCCATGTGGTCATTGCCATCTAGGATCTTGGTAATGTATGTCATTTTATTTGAAGGAAATAAAGAGCCTTTTGATTATTTTTTTTACGTTTTGTTGTTGTTATAATTGGTAAATCATAATTCTGTAGATACCACTTCCGTGCCAGCTATTTATAGGGTTTTTTTTGTTATAATTGGGAAATGATAGTTATATTTCATATTATATTCATTGTTTTTTTTTTGTTATCTATACTATTAAAAGAGAAGACAAAACGCCTACGTGTCGCGACGTGAGAGCTTTTAAAATATTTTTTTTTTTTTGCGTTTTAGTCCATATATTTTTGAATAATTTTTGTTCGGCGAATTCTATAAATTATATTTCAGGCCCAACGAATTCATGTCCACGTATAAAACTTTTAAGAATTAAATTTCTCCCGTGTTGAAAACTAAAAAAAAATAAGAAATCTTCTAATATAAATATGACTTTATCACATACAAAATCATTAAAGCGGACATTCGTCTATTGGGCATGCGAATTTCGGTAAATAGATTGTGCCTTCACTTAAAACCTGAAATTCTTATTTCGGTAAATAGATTGCGTCTGGAACCAAATATTATCCGGTTCGGGTTTTTTGATTTTTTGGTTCGAATTTTCAGGTTTTACATATTTTTGTAAGAATTTCCGGTCTTATTTCGGGTAATTCGGGTTCGGTTCGGGTTTTGGTTCGGCTTATTAATATAACCCACAAAAACTTGAAATAGCCAACTAAAATCCAAATTAGCTTATCAAAACTATATACATGTGTATATCTTCGGGTCTATTCGAGTACAATTCGGGCATTAGGTCGGTTTGGGTTAGAACGGAAACCCGAGTTAGAAAATATTAAAACCCGATAGGATAATATGAGAACCGAAACCTGACCAAACCGGATTTTTTAGGTCAATTCGGTTTCAGGTTTCAGATCTCGGGTTAAATATTCAACCCTAAATTGATCAATTCACGGATTTCTATAATATAACTTAATATTATTTATGAATATCATGTTCCGCGGGTACTTACCTAGTAATTGGTAAATGATATATAATCATGTAGGGACTTTAGCGGTTAGGTTTCAAAACAGTTATACTTACTAAATGATAATTAGTTAGTTTAAGACTTTAATGAAGTGAAGTCAATTCCTAACTTGGGAAAAAACAATTTTGTTTTATTTCTATGCTAGTCTGATAGTCTCTCTTTCTTGCAATTTTTCAAAGTAAGGTGAAAAGTTTTTGAAATCTCCATATGGAGATATTGTTATATTCAAATCTATACTATTAAAAGTGAAGACAAAACGCCTACGTGTCGCGACGTGAGAGCTTTTAAGATATTTTTTATTTTTTTGCGTTTTAGTCCATAAATTTTTGAATAATTTTTATTCGGCGAATTCTATAAATTATATTTCAGGCCCAACGAATTCATGTCCACGTATAAAACTTTTAAGAATTAAATTTCTCCCGTGTTGAAAACTAAAAAAAAAGAAATCTTCTAATATAAATATGACTTTATCACATACAAAATCATTAAAGCGGACCTTCGTCTATTGGGCATGCGAATTTCGGTAAATAGATTGCGCGTTCACTTAAAACCTGAAATTCTTATTTCGATAAATAGATTGCGTCTGGAACCAAATATTATCCGGTTCGGGTTTTTTGATTTTTTGGTTCGAATTTTCAGGTTTTACATATTTTTGTAAGAATTTTCGGTCTTATTTCGGGTTCGAGTTCGGGTTTTGGTTCGGCTTATTAATATAACCCACAAAAACTTGAAATAGCCTACTAAAATCCAAATTACCTTATCAAAACTATATACATGTGTATATCTTCGGGTCTATTCGAGTACAATTCGGGCATTAGGTCGGTTTGGGTTAGAAAGGAAACCCGAGTTAGAAAATATTAAAACCCGATAGGATAATATGAGAACCGAAACCTGACCAAACCGGATTTTTTAGGTCGATTCGGTTTCGGGCCGGATCTCGGGTTAAATATTCAACCCTAAATTGATCAATTCACGGATTTCTATAATATAACTTAATATTATTTATGAATATCGTATCGCCGCATGAGCGCGGATACTTACCTAGTAATTGGTAAATGATATATAATCATGTAGGGACTTTAGCGGTTAGGTTTCAAAACAGTTATACTTACTAAATGATAATTAGTTAGTTTAAGACTTTAATGAAGTGAAGTCAATTCCTAAATTGGGAAAAAACAATTTTGTTTTATTTCTATGCTAGTCTGATAGTCTCTCTTTCTTGCAATTTTTCAAAGTAAGGTGAAAAGTTTTTGAAATCTCCATATGGAGATATGCTTATATTCAAATAGCATATTCTCTAAAGAAATAAAGTGTTTAAATACTGGATGATATTTTTCGCCCGAGAAAAAGATTAAGAGATTTTAACAAAAAGAAAAAGATGTAGAGTTTTGAACCCAATTTTGGCTAGCTTAAAAAAATAGTGAAGAGATGATATTAACCTAGTGGCGTTCATAAATCTACGAAAGACAAGCACCACGACCCCACCAGGTAACTAGTCCACGCGCCTACGATGGAGCTAATGGTTTACCGCCTTATCGGACCGACCAATTGTGATCAAAAACCAATCATAAAAAAGCAAAAACAAATAGGGTTTAATTAAAAAAGAAAGTATGTTTAACGTGGATGTGTGGAAGTAAGAAAAATGCTTTAGAAGTCTATTCATTTATGTAAAATATACAATTCATAGTGTCTGAGATTAGAATATAAGTAATTCACATTTTCTCTATGTATGAACATATAATAATATGTTCAAGTTGTCTCAATCTTATGTTCAAGTTGGATATCCGAGGTGGCTGACATTGTTATTTGAGAGTTAAGCTAATTTTATTTCATCTTAATTTGGGTGCATTTATGTCTTGTTTAGTTTAGACAAGTCTGAGTATTGCTTTGATAAGCTTGTTTTTGTTCCGCCTGGTACCACTATGTGCTCTCTCTTTTGTATTCGAACTGGGTTTTTTCTAGTGGATTTAACAGACGTCAAAAAAAAAAACATATAATAATATGATATATATATATATTAGTTTTCACTATAGAAATGTTTGCATTTTTGATTTGGTGTTATCCAATGAATATGATTGTAAATCACTTGTTACAGCTTGGTTTGGTATAGTTTATCTTTTGCCCATCCTTACAAAAATGTTCTAAAAGACTATTTGTTTCAGAAGTTTGTCGTTACCTAAAATAAACAAAAAAATGGTTAAGAGTATATATAATCACGTGTTTCGCCAATTTTGATTGCCGTTCACATAAAAACTTGTACGAGAGATATTTTGAAGATAAACATACTTATATAAGTTATAACGTCGAAACATGTGGTAGCTAAAGCACTATCCGTAAAACACCAAAAAATAATAACTATGCCGTCCAATATGTCGTTGGATTGGACAACATCTCACCAGTGGCGGAGGTAGTGTCTTGTGAGGTGGGTCAATTGACCCATGTGCAATTTTAAAATCTGGTTTAGTGTGTATTTAATTTTTAGGTTGACCCTCCTCTAATTAAATTATTGACCCATACTAATTTCAATTCAATTAAAATCCACTAACAAATTAAAGATTAAAAATACAAATTTAATAACATTTATGATAAATAATTTTAACACAAAGATAAATTTATGAAAGCAAATAAATCTTACTTAATACTCCCTCCGTTTTTTAACGTAGGATTTCTTAAAAAAATCACAAATTAACAAGTTCTTTAAAATGACTTTTATAATCTCATTTATTATTGCTATTATGATTGATAAAATACAAAAATCATGTGTCAATTATTCTAGAAAATCTCTTATATAGTTTTTTAGGTAAAAACTATTTTTAACTTATCAATATAAAGAAAAAAAATTGATCTATGTAAATTAAAATTCTAGTTCCGCCACTGAGAGCACATGAATACTTTTAAATTTTTTGCTTTTGTATTATCTTTAACTACTAATAAAATTATACAATTTCCTCATCAAAAAAAAATTATACAGTATTGTATTAAAAAATTATTATGACCCCGGTGAATCCAAATCCTGGCTCCGCCACTGCATCTCACACTAAATATAGTGTTATGGGGTTACGTTAGGGTTGGCCTATAATGCATTCATTACAAATTGGTTTTAAATAATAATGAGAACATTGGTATTGGTAATGGTGACATCTTGCCAGCTATTTTACTTCATATTAATTGTTCATTATTATACACTACGTATTGTAGATCAAAATCAAAACATGTGTGTTTAGTTTAGTTTCAATATATATTAGTTGAGAAACTTATTTAGAAAATTGTTTACGTTTTCAGGAGAGCTATGCGATTTTAAAAAGGAAACAAATAAAAGTTTATGGCGACATACTCCCTCCGTTCTTTTTTATTTGATTTTATAGGTTTTTCACACAAATTAAGAAGACACATAAATAACTACTAATAAATGTATGTTTAACAATTTTCAATACTTTTGGACCAATAGTGTTGCAAAACTTCCAATTAATATATCTTGAAAACTACAATTCACAAATATCAATATATAAAACTACATTGATATTTGTGAAAATCAAACAATTAAAAACAAAAAAAAATTCTAAAACATCAAACTTAAAAGAACGGAGGGAGTATATAACTATTTAATCGTTTGTAAATATTCGAAAATAATATAGAATAACGAACCAGTCGTGGATTATGATAGAGTTATCACATCAAGAGAGAATGGTAATTAGCAAAATAATTAAAATTATAATTATTGAAAGATACATGAAGTAATTAATGTTTCCATCCAACCTTGGGAGAAGTGTGGTAACACATTCTCAAATCTTCTCAACCATTGGACAATATCACGTGGACAAACCCTATAAATGTTGTTTTTCTAAAAATATAGTTGCATAATTTCTTTTCGTGCCTCTAAAAAATATCATAGGGTCATTCATTATTTATTTGTTAAAAAATAAAATAAAAGGCCATCTACTAAATTTTCAAATAACTATTTGTTAAACAACCTATTAAATTTTCATTTTTAGGAATTAATGTGTGCATTAGTTATCAGAGAGTGATTAAGGCTTCGTTTTAACATCAGAAGTGAGTAAGACTTCAAGTAATTATCTGTTAAACAACAAATTAAATTTTCATTTTTAGGAATTAATGTGAACATTAGGTATCAAAGTGATTAAGGGCTTCGTTTTAACAAAAAAAGTGTGTATAATTATTAGTCAAAGACCAAAGTAAATTATAATATATGTGGAATTAATGTGTATATTAGGTATCAATGGGTGGTTGTACTTGAATTACAAACACTACATCTCTTTATTTTAAGAGAAATTCCTAGAAAAAATGTTTTTTGGGAAAAAAAAAAACCATTAAAATGTTTTTAACACTTTAAAACTTAATTTTTTTTCATTTGGATTCGCTATATAATGTTTAGAGTGTAGTATTGAAGGGGTATGATTTAGTTTTGAGTGTTTCATGTTAATTTTGAATGTTTTAACTTAATTTTAAGTTTATAATATTTGTCTAAAAAAACTTTTTAATGGTATTTAAGGAAAAAAAAACTTATGATGGTATTTTTGGAAATTGCCCTTATTTTAATTTGGAAACTTATGATGGTATTAGCTCCTTTTAAAAATGTAAGGTTGTAATATAAAGTGTGAGATTCCAAAGCACTCTTTTGACTTATGGGTGACTCATCTAGACCGAGCACGTGAAGTTTCAATGTCCCTACTTCATGAAGCTTTGGCTTCGACGGTCGAAGTGTTCTTTAGACTTCTTGACAGAGCCACAAGGGACCATCTGGTCGCTAGAAAAAATCTTTTGTTGGTTTTATGTGTGATTGGCTTTGGAATATATTCAAAACAAAAGCTTTTGTTTTTAGTTTTGTCTTTAGGACCATTAATTGTACATTTACCCATCCCGAAAGGAAATATAAAAAATTCACATTTTATCCTAAAAACGTAAGGTTAAGGTTGTAAGAAAAATCTTATATAATAAAGGGGAAATTAGAAATATAGGACATATTTACCTATAGTTTGTCCATGTAAACCTTTATGTTTTTTTTACTAAAATACCCTTTGTATAAATCTAAAAATGATAAAAATTAATTTTTAAATTTAAAAAGAAAATCTATAATATTTCACAAACCCTTTATTTATTATGTAGAAGAAAATTTATTCACAAATTTTTGAATTTTAATTTGTTTTTAGAATATTCTAATTCTTTTAGTATACGTATTCTACGTACTACAAATTTTAGAATATGTATTCTGCGCAGTTTGACAAAATTTCATTCTACGTAGTTTAGAATGGACTACAAATAATATTCTACGAGTTGGTAGAATACAACTTCTGAACTACGAAATCGTTATGAATAATTTAGAATACATATTCTAAAACTTTTAGAAAACGCTACACAACCTATATACATGTTTTTTCATCGGTTTTTATTTTTTCACTATAACCTAGAACGATTTTCAATTACAAAGATGGAAATTTTGCATCTTAAAAAAATGTTCGATATTGGACGAAGTTTAACGTACCAAAAGCATGCAAAGTTCATCTCCATTTTTATTTTCATATAACAAGAAAAAAACTCAAAAATTTAAACCATATAATTAGTGATCGACGCTAAATATATCATGCTTCACCCTCTTTTAAAAATAAAATTAGATTACAATGAACCATCAGTAATTCAAAGTTGAAAACAATATGAATTAAAAAGTTTCCTCTTTCTCTTTTGTTTTCTTCTTATAAGTGTTGTTTATCTGACATACTTGTGGTTCGATTCGAGGTTTGAAAAGTCGTTTTGGAAGCACACTTTCCTCCATACCTAAACGAGAATAAAAATGAAACTAAATTAGAATTACAACATAACACTAAGTGAGAGTTAAACTCTCTAAACCTATAAAAGCATACTTGCAAATTCTCCATAAAATAAACGACAAAAATATAAATATAAATCCCAAACACTAAAACTTGCAACAAAATGGTTACTAAACAATGATACTAACTCTATGACAAAGACATACAAGGCAGAGTATAAATATTCTTCGCTTAACTCATGTTACATTAAAAGCTAAAGTAAACTACATATGCATATTTAAAAAAGTTATAAATCAAGAATCAAAACATCAAATTACTTAACTAATTGAAGCTTCAACAATAACATATATACTAGTTAACAAACCAAATAAACGTGACATGTTAAAAGAGAAGATATGTGTAGATAATTTAGCTAATTTACGGTCTTAAAACATCCTAGAATCAGAAAAAATATCAAGTTTCTTATAAGTTATAACAAAGATGAACATAGAACATAGAACATAGAAACCGACTCTAAAATCAAAAAAAATTAATATCACCACACATTGAGAAATTGCAAAATCGCTTGACAACAATTAACGACATGCATGATGAAACCCAATTCGTGAGAGAACTCAAAATCACTCATGTGTAATGAGAATGACTCTCTCGAGAGAGATAAGTAGTGGAGATAGGGAGAAAAAGAAACTTACATATATCAAAAGGGATTGGTTGGAGAAAGTACAAATCCAATTATTAGAAGAAGAAGAGCTTGATCAATCATTGAAGAAGAGCTTGATCGATTATTAAAGAAGAAAGATGTTAGAAGAAGAAGAAGATAAGGAAGAGGAGAGAACGAAAAAAAAACCTAATTTTTTTTTAATTGATGTATGTTTGCCTTCTTTTATTTTAGTTTTATTTATGATTTATAATTAATTATATATTTTTCATTTGATTTAATTTAAGGGTATTTTCGGAAATTAAAGTTAAAAAGGTTTATATGAACAAATTTTTATTAAAAAGGTCTATATGGATAAACTATAGAGAAATTCCTTAGAATACCATCAAAATAATTTTTTGTTTTAAAAATACCATTAAAAAGTTTTTTATAACAAAAATACCATTAAAATGTTTTTTATAACAAAAATACCATCAAAAAGTAGTAGTTTACAAAAATACCACAAACTCAAAAAACGAGTTTTATCACTTTTAGATTTTAAATTTTTTCTTTTGGGTTCGCTATATAGTGTTTAGGGTATAGTTTAGAAGGGGTAGGGTATAGTTTTTTGGAGATTTTGGGTGTAATTTTGAAAATTTAAGATTTGTGGTATTTATGAGAAAAAAACTTTTTAATGGTATTTGTAAAACTTTTCAAAATCTGTGCTATTTGTGTTATAAAAACTTTTTTGGTGGTATTTATAAGAATTGTCCTAAACTATATGTATATATGTCCTATATTTCCAATTTTCCCTATAATAAATGGCAAATAGTTTTGCATACATGTCACCACCAGACACAATTTAGGAATTTTGTAAAATTATTTATTTCTATTTTATATAAATTATTTCCTTTTATTTCTCCATCAAAATCTATGCATGTATTTTTTTTTCATATATATGAAAATATCACTTTCGTATTTATCTATCCGAGTATTGTTTATCGGGTTTACTTTTTTTTATGCTAAGCACATCGCACATTTTATAATTTTATTGTGTATATAAATTTGGGACAATTACAAAACAACATCTTTTGAATTGTATTTCACAAAACTACACCATTTCAAAGTCATTTTTTTAAATACACATAAACACTCAAAATCAAATCCAAATAAACACTTCCCACACAATCTTACCCCTTTAATATTATACCCTAAACACTAACTAGCAAACCTAAATAAAAGGATTTTAATTTTGATAATTTTTTAAAGGGTAAATCAACCATTTAAAATTTTGAAAATGTGTAATGTTGGGGATAAATTTAATCATCTCGGTTAAGGTTTAACCGGCGACAGAATCGGACCGGGTTGACGGCAGATCGGACCAGCCAAACCGGAATCAGCGGCAATATCGGAACCGGCCTCCTTTAGTTGATATTGGGCTTTATTTGGGCTTAATTATCGACATGAGGTAAAATGGAAAAGATATATTACTAGATTCTCTTAAATATTCATTAAGGAGGGAATCTAGGAAAATATTTAAATAAAAGGAAAAAGGTCAATAAATGGAAACATGTCAATTCCTATTCATAAAAGGAAAAGGAAGCTCATTGACCTAAAGACCTCTATATAAAGAGAAGAAGCTAGAAGACCTAGAGGATTCATTCATTCATATCGACATTCATTCATATCGACATTCATTCATATCGACTTTCACATACACTTTTCGACATAAGCACTTGTTTCTAGAGAGAATATTCGATTATAAGCTTTAGATTGTTTTAAGTCTAGATCTTGAATCATATTCCTCTTTTCTTGTATTCTTTCATCGATTAATAAAGACATCCAATTCAAACCGATTCTAGTAGTATTAACCGTTATCGAATTCCGTGGTTCTTCTAACGGATCGCTAACTTTTGCCCAAACAAGTTTGGCGCTAGAGAGAGGCGAAGTATAGCGCTACGATGAGCGATAACGGAGCAACCTACTACACCGTTCTCGACGAACACGCTCAGCAACGGGTGGATGCCGTCAACGAGCAACTTCGGGCAAGCAACGAAAGGCTTGCTCGGCTGGAAGAGGATAATCTTCGACTTCGGAGGCAGAGCGCTAATCTCACCACCCAGGGTCAAAGATCCGCTTCCCGGCAGAATCTCGTCACCCCCATCCGCCGATAAGATTATTCCGATCGGGGACGGAACATCGGACGACGGAGGAAAGACTCGCTTTCTCCGACGATCAGCACACCGACGATCTAGATCGCAACGGATCCGATCTCGGAAGGGATCACGCTTACATAGATTCCGTCATCGAGAAAAAGCTCAACGCTTTCGAATCGATGATCGAGCGGATGCCAGGAGTAGCTCCACCTATAAGACGTTCCGACCGCTACTCCTACGCCGATTCGCCCTTCATAGACGAGATAGCCATGGTAGAGATGCCCAGAAAGTTCACCTTCCCGTCAATGAAGATGTATGATGGCTCTACCGACCCCGACAATCACGTGGCCTTGTACAAGCAACGGATGCTCACCTTAACAATTCCCCCCGAGTCAAGGGAAGCCGTCATGTGCAAAGGTTTCGGATCAAGCCTAACGGGACCGGCGCTCCGGTGGCTCGTCAACCTCGCCAACGGCGAAATAGATTCCTTTGCCGGCCTGACTGACAGGTTTATAGAGCAATTCGCAAGCAGCCGCTGCATAGAGAAAAACGCCGACGACCTCTATGAAATCGTCCAAGAAGCCGGGGAGCCCCTTCGGGCATATGTAGGACGATTCAACAGGAAAAGGTGAATATCCCGGCATGTAATGTGTCAACGGCCATATCCGCTTTCAAGAGAGGACTCTTGGTGACTGGCGATCTCTATAAGGAACTCACCAAGTATCGTCCAAAGACGATGGAAGATGTTCTGAGCAGAGCATGGGCTCAGATCAAGTGGGAAGAGGATCCATCTCAAAGGAAATCTCTTCCCCCCAGAGTCGACTCAAGGATCATCCGACCTGAGAGAGCTCCTCGAGACGACAAACCCTACCTGCGACCTCGGGTGGACCCTCGTCGAAGTAATTCCCATCGACCAATCGCCCATATAGGAGCCGGAGGATACCGAGATAACTCATGGCCCAACGCGGGCGGTTTGTCTATCCAAGGTCGAGAACTGTCCGCGCCTTGGGAAGGATGGGAGACGCGGTCGGATGGCCTCGAAGATGAGGGGGGACCCGAGAAGGACGAGACACGCGGAAGTGGTGCGATTTCCACAGTGACCACGGGCATCGCACCGAAGATTGCGTCGCCCTCAGGATGGAGGTAAACGATCTAATCAAGAGAGGGCACCTCAAAGAATTCTGTCGACGAGCTCGGAGACGGCCAAACACCCGAAACCCCGAGCAAGAAGAAGGGGCAAAGAGAAACCTAAATCTCCACCGAGACGGGATCGAGTGATTAACGTCATATCCGGTGGCTCGGAGGTTAGCGGGATATCGCATTCGGCGCCAAAAGGAATACGAGGATTGCGAGAAATTTCCAAAAGACCATGATGGAAATAACCACCGACCAATCGATCAACGCAATTACCTTCACCGCCGAGGAGGGTGAAGAGATGATGACTCCTCATCATGACGCCCTCGTCATTACTTTGTCGGTGGCAAACCGCCCGATAAAGAGAATTCGGTCGACAATGGAAGCTCGGCAAACATTCGTTCCCCGGCCGCATACAAGGAGATGGGCCTCGACGAATCAAAGATTGTCTCCGGGGCAACCACTGCGGTAGGATTCGGTGGAGAGGTGAAACGGACGTGGGCGAGATAACCCTCGCCCGTCTACACCGAGGGAGTCAACAAGCAAACCAAATTTCTCGTTCTGGATTGCACGTCGGCCTATAACGCCATAGTGGGGAGACCTTGGATCCATGACATGAAAGCCGTGCCATCCACATTCCATCAGACAATAAAGTTTATGACACCCTGGGGTGTGAGGAAGATAAAAGGTGACCAGGAGAACTCGCGATCCTGCTACCAAACTACGCTCAAAGGAAAAACGGGGACGACCATGCAGATAGAGGGTCCGTCGACGACGAAAGAGGCATCGAGCTCTACGGAGGAGCCCGATGTAGAGCGGATAGATGAGATCCCATTGGATGAAGCCAATACGAGAGCGCAAGGTAAACATTGGGTCAAAACTACCGAAAGACGTGCGTCGAAACTCATCGACTTTCGAGATCGAACGCCGATTGTTTCGCCTGGTCGCATGCGGACATGCCGGGCATCGATCCCGAGATCATCACACATCGTCTACGGGTCGATCCCGATCATCACCGATCGGGCGAAAAGAAGGAAGTTTGCGCCGGATCGCGATCTCATTGTCAACGACGAAGTGAACAATTTACTCAAAGCCGGATTCATCCGCGAGGTAAAATACCCCGCGGCTAGCTAATGTGGTCGTCGTTCGAAAGAAAAACGGTAAGTGGAGAGTCGCATAGACTTCACCGACTTAAATAAGGCGTGCCCAAAGGATCCTTTTCCTTTGCCTCACATTGACAACCGGTAGACGCAACGGCCGGCCACGAATCGCTAAGCTTCATGGACGCCTTCGGCGGGTATAATCAAATTCGATGCACCCCCGGGATCGGGAGAAGACGGCCTTCATGACCTCCGGGGGCATATATTGCTACAAGGTAATGCCCTTTGGATTGAAAAACGCCGGTTCAACCTATCAAAGGTTGGTGAATGCGATGTTCGCCGACCAGATTGGCCACACCATGGAGGTATACATCGACGATATGCTCGTAAAATCATTAGTTGTCGACGATCACATCATGCATCTACGCCAAGCGTTCGACACGTTAAGGAAATACAACATGAAGCTCAATCCGACTAAGTGCTCATTCGGCGTAAGCTCGGGGAAGTTTTTGGGATACATTGTCACACATCGGGGCATTGAGGCGAACCCCGATCGATCGGGGCCATCCGGACAATTCCACCACCGCGAAACATAAAGGAAGTCCAAAGACTTACGGGAAGAATGGCGCCCTTAGCCGATTCATCTCTAGACTATCCGACAGATCTCATCCGTTTTTCGAGGCTCTCAAGAAGCCGAAGGGATTCGCGTGGAACGAAGGATGTGACGAAGCCCTTAAACAACTCAAGGACTATCTAACTTCTCCACCGCTACTGTCAAAGCCAAAGACCAACGAGGCACTACTCCTATATCTAGCCGTGTCGAACACGCCGTAAGTGGGGTATTAGTGCGAGAAGAAAGTGGAAGACAAGCATCCGGTCTATTACGTCAGCAAATCCTTGCTAGAAGCCGAGACCCGATATTCTCATCTCGAGAAATTGGCTCTCGCCTTGGTTGTGGCAGCGAGGAAGTTACGGCCGTATTTCCGTCGCATCCAATTATCATGGTGACATCACATCCGATCAAAAGTGTTCTCCACAAACCGGATATCTCGGGAAGATTGGCCAAATACGCTATAGAGCTTGGAGAATACGACGTGATCTATCGACCAACCTCCGCCATCAAGTCACAAGTCCTCGCCGATTTCGTGGCCGAGTTTACACCAAAGATGCTTTCAGAGGTCCAGGAGGAAGTGAACGCATTAGAAAACCAGGCGGTAACAGGGACATGGAAACTTTATGTGGACGGATCCGGCAACGTACGAGGCTCCGCACGGGACGACACACGACCTCCCCTATCGGAAACACCATTTCAAGGGCGATCCGATGCGCTTCCGAGCGACAAATAACGAGGCGGAGTATGAAGCCCTAATCGCGAGTCTATCTCTAGCATGCGATTTAGGAGTAAAAGATATAGAGATCTATAGTGACTCGCAGTTGGTCGTTAGCCAAACCGAGGGTGACTATCAAGCCAAGGACTCAAGCATGATCAGATACTTAGCGATAGTCAAACGGATCGAAAAAAGGTTCAATAGCCGCAAAATCACTCAAATCCCTCGAGAAGAAAACGGGCAAGCGGACGCTCTCGCCAACCTCGGTTCATCTTTCAAAACCGACTCACCGACGAATGTGCCTTGCTAGTATTACGGTGGCGGCAACGCAAAGAGATCTCGATGCGATCCCGGTCAACGAAATAAGTGGAGCCGAGATGTTTGGATGACTCCCCTTGTGGAATATCGAGAGATGGAACGCGCCACCGGAAAGAGCGAGAATGCCGAAGGATTAAACGACAAGCGACTCGATTCGGCCTCATTCGCGGAGCGTTATATCGCCGATCATATTCAGGACCATATCTCAAATGCATCAGCATCGCCGAGGCACAACAAGTCCTGCTAGAGCTGCATTCCGGCGAGTGCGGAAACCATTCCGGAGCCAGAAGTCTAGTCCTCCGAACCATGCGAGCCGGATATTACTGGAAATCGATGAATCACGACGCAACCATGTTCGTCAAAAGATGCGACAAATGCCAAAGGTTCGCCACTGTATCCAAACTTCCGCCGGAGAACCTAAAAACTATCAGTGCTCCCTGGCCATTCATGAAGTGGGGCATGGATATAGTTGGCAAACTTCCCACGGCACCAGGTCAGAAAGTCTTTCTATTGGTGATGACCGACTATTTCTCCAAGTGGATAGAAGCGGAAGCGCTCAGTCAGATAACCGACAAAGAGATCCGCGGCTTCGTATGGAGGAATATAATCTGCAAGTTCGGCATTCCCCACGAGATAGTGACCGACAATGGACCACGGTTCACAAGCAACAACTTCAAAAACTTTTGCGAAGACTGGAAAATCAAATTAAGTTTCGCAACACCCAGACATCCGCAATCCAATGGCCAAGCCGAGGCCTCGAACAAAACCATCGTCAAGCTCCTTAAGAAAAGATTAGAGAGTGCTAAAGGAAAGTGGGCCGAGGAACTCCACGGGGTCTTATGGGCCTACAGAACAACCTCAAAGGTCTCCCCGGCGAAACACCTTTCTCACTCGTTTATGGAATGGACGCGAGTGATACCCATCGAGATAAGTGTGCGGACCGGCCGCACGAAAATCCCGATGAGGAAAGTAACAACGAAGCAATGGCGTTCGACCTCGACTTGCTCGACGAGAAACGAGAAGCGCGCAAATAAGAAACGGTGTTACCAACAAGACGTAGCCGAGGTCATACGACAAAAGGTGAGGACGAGAACCTTCAAACGGGTCGGTGGGTCTTAAGGCGAGTATTCCAAAACACAATGGAGAAAGAAGCCGGAAAGCTAGGACCAAACTGGGAAGGCCCATACCAAATCGTTAAAATCTGTGGAGCTGGAGCCTACTCACTCCAAGACAAAGACGGAAAAAGACTCACCAACAGTTGGAACGCTTTGCATCTCAAGAGATATTTCTTCTAATAAACGGGCCACGCCCGCAAAAGGTCATGTATACTTAAACTATTTTTTAAATTCTATACTTTTATATCTTTTAGCTAAAAACCTCGCCGAGAATTTCGCCAACGAGAGAAACCCCAAAGGCGAATTTCTCGCCAAGATTTTCGGGGGCAAGGGATATCCATCCTTTGAACTCGAAAACCAAAAAGCCCTACTCCGCGTAGGCCAAAAGCCCTATCCCGCATAGGCCGAAAGCCCTACTCCGCGTAGGCCAAAAGCCCTATCCCGCATAGGCCGAAAGCCCTACTCCGCGTAGGCCAAAAAGCCCTACTCCGCGTAGGCCAAAAGCCCTACTCCGCGTAGGCCAAAAAGCCCTACTCCGCGTAGGCCAAAAGCCCTATTCCGTATAGGCCGAAAAGCCCTACTCCGCGTAGGCCAAAAGCCCTATTCCGCATAGGCCGAAAGCCCTACCCCGCGTAGGCCAAAAGCCCTATTCCGCATAGGCCAAAAGCCCTACTCCGCGTAGGCCAATCCTAGCCGAACACATCACGACGACCGTGTCGGTGTAAATCGAACGCTAGAAGGGTTCCATACGGGTTTCCGGACCACGTTAGGACCGGGCAAAAGTTAGAGTTATTGTCTGCGGGCATGTAACCTAATAGCCGAGTGTACGGTGCGACGGCACCTCGCTCCATAAGACGCCGCCGGGTTGCCCGAACCGCACGGTCGACAAGGTGGAGGCTAATTGTGTGTTAATGACCTTCCTCGAAAGTATAAAATCGCAACGCACATTAGTCGCCCTCTTGGGTGTACGAGGTCGACGGGACCTCGCCGAAACCACACTGAGATGGCCGATCTACGGATCCCATCCAGGCAATGTACAGCACAAAGGCTCGGCGAAACTTAACCGACTCACCCGACGGGCTACGTACGGTTAATACGGCGCGAGACCCTTAAGCGGTCCACTATTAATGACGATCGAATCTCCGAGATCTCGTCCAAAAAACGGTCGACCCCCGCGGTCCCATACGCATTAAAAACAGCCAGCGGATAGAATCTCCACGAGAGATAGTAGATTCACCACTTAGAGATGAAGGATGACCGACCTCGTCGGATCCATCCGGATTTAAGATGGTCAGCGACGGATAACCTAACGAGGCTTAATTTGCTCGGTGCATCTAAATCGGATCTGACGCTCAAAGGGTATAGTTCAAACTTATCGAAAGCTCAAAAACAAAAAGATAACCGAAAAAGCAAGTTTAGCCTCAGGGGCAAAATCCAAAAAAGCCCACCAAGGGCAAAAACATAAGGGTCCGCTATGATCAACGAAAGTTTGAGCGGCCCACTTAACAGTTTAAAGATGGCCCATCTCACGAATGGACCACAAAACAAAATTAATGTTTTTAGATAAACGAGGATCAAGACGGAGGAGTATCGCTAAACGCCATCAGCGACTCAATCACCTCCGGAGCAGGCAGACCCTTGAACTGTGCCTGAGCCTTCACCACTTGGGCATAACGGCGATCAAGGCTCTCAAGGTCCCACGACAAATGCTGCCCGGCCAGATACTCCTTCACCGTCTCCCACCGGGTTATAACCGCAGACCCGCCAAGGAAGAAGTCGTATTCAGCTTGAAGCAACTCATTCTTCCTCTTCAGCGACTTCACCTCCTCGTCTTTGAGCTCATCCTCCCTTTCCAGATCAGCAACTCTTTTTTGGAGACCCTCCTTAGCCTGCTCACATCCGGCTATGGAGTCCTTGAGATCTATTATCTCCGTGTCCCTGGCACCAATGGCGGCGAGCTGATCCTCTCCTCTTTTCTTCTCCACCTCGTACCTTTCTCTCATATAGACGGAGGCCTCGTGATCCTTGGAAGACTCCTCCACAGCTTCAGCGAGTTTGGCCTCCATGTTGCTAAAAGAGAACATCACCTACAGGCAGCAAAACCAAAGAGGTTTAGACGATGCTCATAAAAGGTTTCAAGTACACGAAGACTTTTACCTTAAGGAGAGAACGGCAGACTTCATCAGCGGCTAACTCGGCACCCACCTCAGCAATGGATTCCATATCCCATGACAGGAGTTTATTCTTTATCTTGCCTACCCGAGAGGAAGATTGGGAGCTGCCAAGTTCACCACCTGACGAAGGAGATACCTTCACCCTGCGACCCTCCACGGGACCGCATAAACTCCGTCCAGCTTTGCGTTTGCCAGCGGCCACTGTTCCACTCCTCGGAACCTCGGTGACCTTTGCTTGACTCTCAGGGGCATTAACAGATCCTCCCATCTCAGCTAACCTCCCCGAAGCAGCGAGAAAAAGTTCAAAGGGATCGGGGGCAGATGCTCGTTGACTCTCAGACATGTTACAATCTAACAAACAATGTGTCATTCTCGGAAATCAATGTTAAAGGAAGAACTTAAAGATGGAGTGAAAACTTACCCCAGATGGCACTGTGTTCCAAGGCAAGGTGGCTGGAAAGAAATTCAAGGGATCTCCGTTCGGATGGGATCTCTAACAGCTGCTCTATAATCTTTTTCCCAACGGCGTCGTCACCTTTGTTCAAATGGCTAATGTCTGCAAACAAACAACAAAAGAACAATAAGGAGAAGTCAGCAAACTTACAAGATCAGAGAAATAAAAGCACCCACCAGAATAGGACCACGCGGTTGGAAAATTTGGAGCAGGTCCAACCGATAAGAACAAGAAACGACGACACCAAGTCTTCTCCGATGCGCCTTGATCACCAATCTCAGGGTTAGTCACCAACGCTAGATTACGACGAGGATGGAGGTGATAGCGATTGATATCACCCGCATAGGGTTTGAAATAGAAGGCGTACGGGACGAGAGGCCACCGATACCTCGATGGAATTCAAATTGCCCATCACCTCAAGTGCCATCGCATTCTCCACACCATTGGAGAAAGGCGCACGGAGATAGACCAAGATAGCGGGATATCGCCGCAACTAGCGAAGGAACAACTCCGCGGAACCCATAGGCTGAACAGAGCCTCATACACCACAATCTCCTCGGACCGGCATCCATCGGGCGCTCCGCCGCGTTGGGAATCCTCAAACGAGGAAATAGGGAGACCAAAGGTCCTGGAGATCCGAGCCACCGAGTTCATGGTGGTGGAAGATTTAGGGTTCTTCTTGGAATCTATCGGCGGATCTTGCGAAGAACCAGAGTCCTCGACTTTTATCGCGTCATGAAGGCAACGACGGTCAGATCTGGTGGATCGCCGTGATTTGAGACGCTCCCCGACAGATGAATCATTCGAAAGATTCATAGCTTTAGGATCGAAGGACACGATAGCGTAGTTGGGTCCCAATCAAGCGATGACATGCAAAGAAGAAGAAAGAAAGGGGAAATCAAAGATGCTCACACGATGACAAGACGAAGAAATCGCGACTCTATCACCGTCGAAGACGATACCAAGCTTTATCTGACTGGGTATGGAGAAGGTGAAATAAAATCTTGAGAAAGAAGATGAAAGGACCGCCGCGGAAGAAAATGAAGTAGACGAAACGCGAAAAATATCCTTAGGTCAATAAAAAGGACATTTCGCAGGATTTGGGCCTGAAAACCAAGCCCAAATTTGAAGAAGAGACCCAAGACGGTGATAGAAGGCCATATTTGGAATTGCGATTGAACGAGAAGTATAAGCTTGTGGAAGATCAATTCATCACCGATCAAGACAAATACGAAGCTCTTAAATTCATCCTCGACAAGCTACTTTCCTCTTCTTATCCGAGGTCAAAAAGAGCAAGGCGGGGGCAAACTGTTGGGGATAAATTTAATCATCTCGGTTAAGGTTTAACCGGCGACAGAATCGGACCGGGTTGACGGCAGATCGGACCAGCCAAACCGGAATCAGCGGCAATATCGGAACCGGCCTCCTTTAGTTGATATTGGGCTTTATTTGGGCTTAATTATCGACATGAGGTAAAATGGAAAAGATATATTACTAGATTCTCTTAAATATTCATTAAGGAGGGAATCTAGGAAAATATCTAAATAAAAGGAAAAAGGTCAATAAATGGAAACATGTCAATTCCTATTCATAAAAGGAAAAGGAAGCTCATTGACCTAAAGACCTCTATATAAAGAGAAGAAGCTAGAAGACCTAGAGGATTCATTCATTCATATCGACATTCATTCATATCGACATTCATTCATATCGACTTTCACATACACTTTTCGACATAAGCACTGTTTTAGAGAGAATATTCGATTATAAGCTTTAGATTGTTTTAAGTCTAGATCTTGAATCATATTCCTCTTTTCTTGTATTCTTTCATCGATTAATAAAGACATCCAATTCAAACCGATTCTAGTAGTATTAACCGTTATCGAATTCCGTGGTTCTTCTAACGGATCGCTAACTTTTGCCCAAACATGTAATATATAAAAATATTGAATTAGATGTAATTTTAGTTTTATGCAGAAATGATTGAAAATGTGTAGTTTTTTGAATTCCTCGATAAATTTTCATTTTTTGTTATATTTTATTCAATTTTTTGGTTTTGTTAACATATCATCTATTTTGTTTGAAATTTTAAACAATCATATATCATATATATTGGCAAGTAGTTTTGATGTCGTGTGACATAGAGAGCCATTCTTGGATTTTTTGAAAATATTTTTTAATTATTTGTGTTTTTGTATTTTCGATTTATTTTTCCAAACTCGCGTGTTATTTTTTGATATATTCCTTTATTTTTGTAACTTAAGTTTGTTGATATATATTTTATATAACTTCGTATATCATGGATATTAACCTTTTTATGTTTTGCTTCATTCACAATTAGGGTTTTTCTAAACTCTATGTATATGTTTAGTTGCTTATTCATTTTCTCTTTTTTTAATCACGGTAAATATTATTAGGTGAAAAGTTTTATAGGGAGAATTACAAAACTACACCATTTGAATTACATTTCACAAAACTACACAATTTCAAAATTACTTCACAAAACTACACTTAAACACTCAAAATTAAATTCAAATAAACCATATCCAAACAATCATATCCCTTAATATTATACCTTAAACACTAATTAGCGAACCCAAATGGAAATATTTTAATTTTGATAATTTTTTAAATGGTAAATCAAGTTTTTAAAATTTTGAAAAGTCGTAAATATGTGAAAAAATTGAATTAGGTAGAGTTTTATAAAAGAATAGAAGAAATGGTGTAGTTTTGTGAATTCCTCTTTTATAAAAGGTAATACAAAAAGATATTTACATAACAAATTTTATTAGTTATTTATTCGTGGTTTAATTATCTTTTTCTCGCACGTTTTACTCGCTCAAGCGTTAGCATAATCTTTTACCAATTTCTTCCGACTCCACTTTGATGGTTCACTTCGACAATGTTGTTAATTGGATTGTTTTTCTTTTTCAATCAATATTGTTCTTTTTCTTTGGTTTTGTTCTTTTTCAATCAATACTGTTCAGTGTTTTGTAGCCATGGAGGCAAGGTAATTGGTTTACTTTTTTGTTATTTGAATATTATATAGAAAAATTCACAAAACTACACCCTTTCAACTCTCTCTTCACAAAACTACATCTAATTCAATATTTTCACATATTTACACCCTTTCAAAATTTTAAAAGCTTGATTTACTCTTTTAAAAATTACCAAAATTAAAATATTTTTCATTTGGGTTCGCTAATTAATGTTTAAGATATAGTATTAAGGGGGTAGAATTGTGTGGGTAGGGTTTATTTGGATTTAATTTTGAGTGTTTAGATGTAGTTTTGTGAAGTAATTTTAAAATTGTGTAGTTTTGTGAAATGTAATTCAATTCTCCCTATTATATATCTGCTTTATTACTAATCTATATGTTTACTTTTCTTATAAAATATATTTAGAATTATATGTTAATTTGAACTGGTTCATTTGAATTGTTAATTGTTGAGAGTTCAGTTCTCTCCATTTCCCCTAAAAAAATATAAACTAAACCACTTTGTCTTGGTGAAGTTTATCGTTGAAAGTGTCTTTAATGGAACATGATGAAATGTACATCATAATGTATATAAACTCTTTGTGTCACTATTCCATTATTTTGTTTTTGTTTCGATCTTCTCAATTTCTAGCTATGTCAAAGCTCATTAGTTTTTCTCCGAGGAATGTTGATAGACGAGATTTTCACCCTCGTTATTTCGAATGCCTTATCGTAGTATATAAGGTGTCAATCCGAATCAGGAGCAATCAATATATTAGAACTTATGAGAAATAAACTTAGTTTAAGCGAATCAAAAAGTTGTTTGTTTGGATGTTTTGTAACCGTGTAATCAATGAACGAAAACGAAAATTAAGAGTTTTAAAAATTTATAAAAAGCTAAACAACCAGGTTGGGGTACTTTAGCGGGTGATCAACTTTCAGATTTCTAAATGTCTTTTAACAATTGTAACTTTAAGGTTTTGAAAACGTAATTTAGATCAATCCACTCCCGTGACAATGATCCTTTTCCTAACAAGTAAACTAAAACAATGCCTTGGATAGTTTAAGTTTTAGAAAACATTAAGTTCAAATCAATTCAACCACTAAACTTATTAACACAGATTCCTCGGTTAAGCTAGGTTTAGTTTTAGGATAATTGTTCGGGAACTCCACACTTTTCCCAAAGGTGAAGCTTCTGGGTTCTATCAATTGAGTGGCCAATTCAATCAAAGCATTAAGAACATTACCCTAGATTAAAGTTTTATAAAGTTTAAGATCAAGACAATTAACAATCCTAGTGTTGATTCACCCTTTTTCCCCAACCTAATTGCCTAAAGGAAACTACTCACTAAACATAATGAAAATCAAAGCAATCATGATTGAAGAAAGCATAAATAAAATCAAAGAGAGATAGGGATAGAAAAAACTCGTTATTGAAATCAAGGTTTACGAAATCTGATGCCTCCAAAACTCAAAGCAAGAACAAGCAAAATCCAAAACCTAAAACAAGAACAAGCTAAATCCAAATCAAAAGCAAGAAGAAAAAGTGATAGAACAAGAGTTGTCTAAAAATAAGATCCTCTCCCCAAAAACACACTTTTAAACCTAAAAATCAAACAAAAAACGTCTTGGGCCTTCAGAAAACGTCTTGGGCCTTCAGAAAACATCTTGGGCCTTTTTTATTCTGTTTTTTCACAGCCAATATCGACCAGAATATGGTCGATACACTTAGTCGATATCGACCGAAATCCGGTCGATACGACAAATCGGTATTCCGCAGCAGATTGACCCGTCTTCAGTAAAACTGACATAACTTTCGATCTAACCGTTGAAATCATCTCAAACCACCTTCAAATGAAAGCTAACATCTGTGGCTATCTTGTACCAAAATTTCATAAAGATCCAACGGTGGGAACGTCTTGACCGCGTGTATTTTTGAAGCTTTTCGTCTGTCTTCGATATCGACCAAACTCCATCGATACCATAGGTCGGTATGAGTTTCCTCCCAATATCGACCAGTTGTTGGTCGATACCATAGGTCGATATGACCTTATTTCCCTCTTCTTTGCCTTTTCTTCGCGTCTCGACCACAGCTAATCGGTACAAATCACCGATATGGTCGTTTTTGCCACTTTAAGCTCTTTTTCCTCGCCTTTTTGGCACTTTGGCACTCTTGGACCTGAAAACACATGAACAAACACAAATGCAACCTATATGACACTAAATGCAATCTAAATGTGTTAGTTCTAATGCATAAATCAATGTAAAAACATGCAAAATATACAACATATCAACTCCCCCAAACTTATCTTTTGCTTGTCCTCAAGCAAGAGAACTAACATCAAAGTTTGAAAGGGTATAGAGGCGGGGACCTCAGAACCAAAAGCAACACGAAGAGTGTAGTGAACGAGTATCCTAAACATAGTATCCTATCGCAACCGAGCTAGTTCTACCTATTACCATTCACCTCAAACTCCGTCTAAATCCGTTATTATTACCAAAAGCATGTGATCCACCTGTCTAGTCTAAGCACCTTTCACATTCAATTAAGCACAATCAAAGCATGAAACATGATCAAGAATTTCCAAGAGTCTTTCTATTTGTCTAGGTAAAAACGGGATTTCAAGTCAAACGAGGATCGGCTAACACTCAGGCATGTGGTCGATTGTATTGCGGTTTCTCTCGGGGAGTGAAGGGTTAAGCAAAACCGGGAAAGACAAGAAGCAACTGATGCATACAAGTCCGGACATCCATACCTACCCAAGACTATTCACTAACCAATCGTCTTTCTTTTAAACATTTAAACACTTAAACATCGAGTTTTCTTTTCTTTTTCATAACTACCTTAGGGGATTATTTTTGGCTAAGTTTATTTTCTCTTTGTTTTTTTTTTCTTGTTTTTTTTTTATTTTTTTTTCTTACTTAGCCATTCTTTTACCCCTAGGTGTTTTACAATCACTCGTGTTTATTTTCTTATTTCCCAAAACTCAAAGACGTGTCTCACCAAACCATTATCTTCTTCTAAATCACTAGTCTAAGAAAAACTAGCCCAATGGATGTCCTTTCTTGTCGCTCCCTATACCTTCAAGTTTTTGCGAAACCAAACAATCACTAAATGAAAAGAATTTTCACAAGTGTTTGGGTTAAGGTTTAGGGGTGAGAGGGGGATCATCCTTAGAGTGAGAATGACCGGATTGCGCTTAAAGTGTTTCGGTTTAGGAAGACGCAATCCGTAGAAATCACAAAGCCATAGAAATTCTCTTGAAAACTATCAATCATGCTAATTAAAAGTCAAGTTTAAGTTCGGATAATTTTCGAAGGTAATTTAGACTACCAAGCTTCATAACCATACTATAGGCTTTTTAAACATCAATGTCTAGGGTTGCGGTTTCAAGATTTTCAGCGAGTTCTAATTCGTTTGCGGAAGACACTACACCTAAGATACTGTTCAAAACACTAAGTGCGTCGCTTTACAAAGTTAACATCATCATAGATCCCCTATGCATATGAACTAATCCTAAATGCGATATTTTTTTGTGTTTTTGTGTTTTTTTTTTTATTATGCGAAAGCTAATATGACTATTCCCCCAAACTTAAATCACACGGTCTCCGTGTGAAATAAGTATCGAAGAAGGTTCCTAAATGCAAAACTATATGAAAACTAATGCGTATATACAAAGGTCTAGGAGTTACCTCGATAGCAGAACTAAGACGGGTCGATATTACTCCACCGGAGAAATTTTTGAACCCGTATCGGTCCAAGCGTATTGATACAACATGTCGATACAGGTATATCGATCTCAGCATATCGATACGACTACCCGATACAACTTCGTGTCGCGATTTCTTGCATCGATCGCGCCTTAGATCTTTTTGAAGAGGTTTGAGTTCCACCTTTGGAGCTTTGAGCTCGCTCCAATCATCGTAATCACTAGTCTTACCATTGCTAGCATCACTCTCCATTCCGAAAGATATCTCATCTTTAGCCTTCACATCCTTGGCACCAACAACCTTAACCTCAAGAACTTTGGCATTTGTCTCAACTACCTTCGGTGGCTCCTTTCCATACACAAGACGTTCCATCTCTTCTAACTCTTCGTCCCATTGCGTGCTTCCATTGGTATATGCATTCTCTTCCACTACATTTACCTTCTTCGGTCTTGGCTTGTCTCCATAAAGAAGATCCTCAAGCTCCTCGATATCATTATCCCATTGGTTCTTCTCGGCGTTATTTTCACCCATCTATGGATGAATATATGAAAAAAAACGACAAGAGATACGAGCAAATTAGTAACTTGAAACAAAAACTTAATCCCAAGTGATTTCAAAGTTCTAATAATTAATCGAATTCCTGAATCGGCAACGGCGTCAATTTGATAGACGAGATTTTCACCCTCGTTATTTCGAATGCCTTATCGTAGTATATAAGGTGTCAATCCGAATCAGGAGCAATCAATATATTAGAACTTATGAGAAATAAACTTAGTTTAAGCGAATCAAAAAGTTGTTTGTTTGGATGTTTTGTAACCGTGTAATCAATGAACGAAAACGAAAATTAAGAGTTTTAAAAATTTATAAAAAAGCTAAACAACCAGGTTGGGGTACTTTAGCGGGTGATCAACTTTCAGATTTCTAAATGTCTTTTAACAATTGTAACTTTAAGGTTTTGAAAACGTAATTTAGATCAATCCACTCCCGTGACAATGATCCTTTTCCTAACAAGTAAACTAAAACAATGCCTTGGATAGTTTAAGTTTTAGAAAACATTAAGTTCAAATCAATTCAACCACTAAACTTATTAACACAGATTCCTCGGTTAAGCTAGGTTTAGTTTTAGGATAATTGTTCAGGAACTCCACACTTTTCCCAAAGGTGAAGCTTCCTGGGTTCTATCAATTGAGTGGCCAATTCAATCAAAGCATTAAGAACATTACCCTAGATTAAAGTTTTATAAAGTTTAAGATCAAGACAATTAACAATCCTAGTGTTGATTCACCCTTTTTCCCCAACCTAATTGCCTAAAGGAAACTACTCACTAAACATAATGAAAATCAAAGCAATCATGATTGAAGAAAGCATAAATAAAATCAAAGAGAGATAGGGATAGAAAAAACTCGTTATTGAAATCAAGGTTTACGAAATCCTGATGCCTCCAAAACTCAAAGCAAGAACAAGCAAAATCCAAAACCTAAAACAAGAACAAGCTAAATCCAAATCAAAAGCAAGAAGAAAAAGTGATAGAACAAGAGTTGTCTAAAAATAAGATCCTCTCCCCAAAAACACACTTTTAAACCTAAAAATCAAACAAAAAACGTCTTGGGCCTTCAGAAAACGTCTTGGGCCTTCAGAAAACATCTTGGGCCTTTTTTATTCTGTTTTTTCGCAGCCAATATCGACCAGAATATGGTCGATACACTTGGTCGATATCGACCGAAATGCAGTCGATACGACAAATCGGTATTCGCGGCAGATTGACCCGTCTTCAGTAAAACTGACATAACTTTCGATCTAACCGTTGCAATCATCTCAAACCACCTTCAAATGAAAGCTAACATCTGTGGCTATCTTGTACCAAAATTTCATAAAGATCCAACGGTGGGAACGTCTTGACCGCGTGTATTTTTGAAGCTTTTCGTCTGTCTTCGATATCGACCAAACTCCATCGATACCATAGGTCGGTATGAGTTTCCTCCCAATATCGACCAGTTGTTGGTCGATACCATAGGTCGATATGACCTTATTTCCCTCTTCTTTGCCTTTTCTTCGCGTCTCGACCACAGCTAATCGGTACAAATCACCGATATGGTCGTTTTTGCCACTTTAAGCTCTTTTTCCTCGCCTTTTTGGCACTTTGGCACTCTTGGACCTGAAAACACATGAACAAACACAAATGCAACCTATATGACACTAAATGCAATCTAAATGTGTTAGTTCTAATGCATAAATCAATGTAAAAACATGCAAAATATACAACATATCAACTCCCCCAAACTTATCTTTTGCTTGTCCTCAAGCAAGAGAACTAACATCAAAGTTTGAAAGGGTATAGAGGCGGGGACCTCGGAACCAAAAGCAACACGAAGAGTGTAGTGAACGAGTATCCTAAACATAGTATCCTATCGCAACCGAGCTAGTTCTACCTATTACCATTCACCTCAAACTCCGTCTAAATCCGTTATTATTACCAAAAGCATGTGATCCACCTGTCTAGTCTAAGCACCTTTCACATTCAATTAAGCACAATCAAAGCATGAAACATGATCAAGAATTTCCAAGAGTCTTTCTATTTGTCTAGGTAAAAACGGGATTTCAAGTCAAACGAGGATCGGCTAACACTCATGCATGTGGTCGATTGTATTGCGGTTTCTCTCGGGGAGTGAAGGGTTAAGCAAAACCGGGAAAGACAAGAAGCAACTGATGCATACAAGTCCAGACATCCATACCTACCCAAGACTATTCACTAACCAATCGTCTTTCTTTTAAACATTTAAACACTTAAACATCGAGTTTTCTTTTCTTTTTCATAACTACCTTAGGGGATTATTTTTGGCTAAGTTTATTTTCTCTTTGTTTTTTTTTTCTTGTTTTTTTTTTATTTTTTTTTCTTACTTAGCCATTCTTTTACCCCTAGGTGTTTTACAATCACTCGTGTTTATTTTCTTATTTCCCAAAACTCAAAGACGTGTCTCACCAAACCATTATCTTCTTCTAAATCACTAGTCTAAGAAAAACTAGCCCAATGGATGTCCTTTCTTGTCGCTCCCTATACTTTCAAGTTTTTGCGAAACCAAACAATCACTAAATGAAAAGAATTTTCACAAGTGTTTGGGTTAAGGTTTAGGGGTGAGAGGGGGATCATCCTTAGAGTGAGAATGACCGGATTGCGCTTAAAGTGTTTCGGTTTAGGAAGACGCAATCCGTAGAAATCACAAAGCCATAGAAATTCTCTTGAAAACTATCAATCATGCTAATTAAAAGTCAAGTTTAAGTTCGGATAATTTTCGAAGGTAATTTAGACTACCAAGCTTCATAACCATACTATAGGCTTTTTAAACATCAATGTCTAGGGTTGCGGTTTCAAGATTTTCAGCGAGTTCTAATTCGTTTGCGGAAGACACTACACCTAAGATCTTGTTCAAAACACTAAGTGCGTCGCTTTACAAAGTTAACATCATCATAGATCCCCTATGCATATGAACTAATCCTAAATGCGATATTTTTTTGTGTTTTTGTGTTTTTTTTTTTATTATGCGAAAGCTAATATGACTATTCCCCCAAACTTAAATCACACGGTCTCCGTGTGAAATAAGTATCGAAGAAGGTTCCTAAATGCAAAACTATATGAAAACTAATGCGTATATACAAAGGTCTAGGAGTTACCTCGATAGCAGAACTAAGACGGGTCGATATTACTCCACCGGAGAAATTTTTTGAACCCGTATCGGTCCAAGCGTATTGATACAACATGTCGATACAGGTATATCGATCTCAGCATATCGATACGACTACCCGATACAACTTCGTGTCGCGATTTCTTGCATCGATCGCGCCTTAGATCTTTTTGAAGAGGTTTGAGTTCCACCTTTGGAGCTTTGAGCTCGCTCCAATCATCGTAATCACTAGTCTTACCATTGCTAGCATCACTCTCCATTCCGAAAGATATCTCATCTTTAGCCTTCACATCCTTGGCACCAACAACCTTAACCTCAAGAACTTTGGCATTTGTCTCAACTACCTTCGGTGGCTCCTTTCCATACACAAGACGTTCCATCTCTTCTAACTCTTCGTCCCATTGCGTGCTTCCATTGGTATATGCATTCTCTTCCACTACATTTACCTTCTTCGGTCTTGGCTTGTCTCCATAAAGAAGATCCTCAAGCTCCTCGATATCATTATCCCATTGGTTCTTCTCGGCGTTATTTTCACCCATCTATGGATGAATATATGAAAAAAAACGACAAGAGATACGAGCAAATTAGTAACTTGAAACAAAAACTTAATCCCAAGTGATTTCAAAGTTCTAATAATTAATCGAATTCCTGAATCGGCAACGGCGTCAATTTGATAGACGAGATTTTCACCCTCGTTATTTCGAATGCCTTATCGTAGTATATAAGGTGTCAATCCGAATCAGGAGCAATCAATATATTAGAACTTATGAGAAATAAACTTAGTTTAAGCGAATCAAAAAGTTGTTTGTTTGGATGTTTTGTAACCGTGTAATCAATGAACGAAAACGAAAATTAAGAGTTTTAAAAATTTATAAAAAAGCTAAACAACCAGGTTGGGGTACTTTAGCGGGTGATCAACTTTCAGATTTCTAAATGTCTTTTAACAATTGTAACTTTAAGGTTTTGAAAACGTAATTTAGATCAATCCACTCCGTGACAATGATCCTTTTCCTAACAAGTAAACTAAAACAATGCCTTGGATAGTTTAAGTTTTAGAAAACATTAAGTTCAAATCAATTCAACCACTAAACTTATTAACACGATTCCTCGGTTAAGCTAGGTTTAGTTTTAGGATAATTGTTCAGGAACTCCACACTTTTCCCAAAGGTGAAGCTTCCTGGGTTCTATCAATTGAGTGGCCAATTCAATCAAAGCATTAAGAACATTACCCTAGATTAAAGTTTTATAAAGTTTAAGATCAAGACAATTAACAATCCTAGTGTTGATTCACCCTTTTTCCCCAACCTAATTGCCTAAAGGAAACTACTCACTAAACATAATGAAAATCAAAGCAATCATGATTGAAGAAAGCATAAATAAAATCAAAGAGAGATAGGGATAGAAAAAACTCTGTTATTGAAATCAAGGTTTACAGAAATCCTGATGCCTCCAAAACTCAAAGCAAGAACAAGCAAAATCCAAAACCTAAAACAAGAACAAGCTAAATCCAAATCAAAAGCAAGAAGAAAAAGTGATAGAACAAGAGTTGTCTAAAAATAAGATCCTCTCCCCAAAAACACACTTCTAAACCTAAAAATCAAACAAAAAACGTCTTGGGCCTTCAGAAAACGTCTTGGGCCTTCAGAAAACATCTTGGGCCTTTTTTATTCTGTTTTTTCGCAGCCAATATCGACCAGAATATGGTCGATACACTTGGTCGATATCGACCAGAAATCTGGTCGATACGACAAATCGGTATTCCGCAGCAGATTGACCCGTCTTCAGTAAAACTGACATAACTTTCGATCTAACCGTTGAAATCATCTCAAACCACCTTCAAATGAAAGCTAACATCTGTGGATATCTTGTACCAAAATTTCATAAAGATCTAACGGTGGAAACGTCTTGAACGCGTGTATTTTTGAAGCTTTTCGTCTGTCTTCGATATCGACCAAACTCCATCGATACCATAGGTCGGTATGAGTTTCCTCCCAATATCGACCAGTTGTTGGTCGATACCATAGGTCGATATGACCTTATTTCCCTCTTCTTTGCCTTTTCTTCGCGTCTCGACCACAGCTAATCGGTACAAGTCACCGATATGGTCGTTTTTGCCACTTTAAGCTCTTTTTCCTCGCCTTTTTGGCACTTTGGCACTCTTGGACCTGAAAACACATGAACAAACACAAATGCAACCTATATGACACTAAATGCAATCTAAATGTGTTAGTTCTAATGCATAAATCAATGTAAAAACATGCAAAATATACAACATATCAAATGTTGTTGGGACACGTTTACACAGATTTTTAACAATTATTGAAGCTCTAAGGTATAAAGAAGTAATTTGAGTGGCAAGGAAAAAAAATTAAAGATTTTTTGATTTTTTATTAGTTTAGTATTTTTGTAATTCTTTATGATTATCCTTTTTTATTTTTTAATGGTTATATTATTTATTAATTTAATACTTTGAAATTTCAATTATATTTCCTAAGAAATTACACGATGTCAATTTTTTGAGTTTAAATTTATACTATAATTTAATATCATTACTTATTATTATTTATATAAATTGTTTTTGGTGAATATGCTTAGTTTTATATTAACCAAATTAGTTTGTGAACGTATACATGTCACATCTTTTTAAGAATCAAACATATTGTTTCATAAAAGAGAGACATATGTAACATATGTTTTTGTAGCACACATATATACATTTCTAATAATTTTTCTTTTTAATAGATTATTTTTATCCAAACACAACTATAATTATTTAACAAAAGCAAAAAACTATATAAAAAAAATTTAAATCATATAAACCTACCATAAAACACAAAATTTTTAAAGTTTGTTATTTTCATAGTTTCATTTTTTATTGATAATATATTATATTTTTATTTTGATTTTATCTCAATGTGATGTTAACATATAATTTAAATATTAATAGATTGAGAAATAGTTTAAGAAAAAAATTTATTTTTCATTAATGTGCCACTTGAATTCATTTAAAAAGGGAATATTAATTATTTTATGTATTTTTGTTCAAAATTTATTCGTGTCCGCGTCATTCGCAAATGTCAAACCACCTAGTGAGTTATCAAAGATACTAAAACTATATATTGAATAATTATTACCAATAAGATGGTCTTATTGTAGTTAACTACCGATATCTTGTATATTTTGCATGTTTTGCATTGATTTATTCATTAGAATTAACGCATATAAGTTGCATTTAGTTGCATATAGGTTGCATTTGCGTTTGTTTCATGAGTTTTCAGGTTTAGGAGTGCAAAGACGTAAAAGACAGAGAATTCAGACAAAAAACGTCAAAACGACACTCGTTGAAGACGTTCCCACTGTTGGATCTTTATGAATTTTACCACAAGATAGATACGGATGTTAGCTTTCATTTGGAGGTGGTTTTACATGATTCCAACGGTTAGATCTAAAGTTATGTCGATTTTGGTGAAGACGGGTCAATCATTGCGGAATATCGGGTTGTCATATCGGTTTATTATATCGGTCAACTGACCGATACGGACTAAAAAATACACGAAAAACAACCTATTTTGATTCAGAACCGATCCGGACCGAAGCCCGGCCCATTAGGGAAGAGAGATGACGTTTTTTATATAAAAAGAAGGTCATTGCCACCTTAAGGGACATCTTCTTTCATCTTTGATCTTTCATCTTTGATCTTCCATCATCTATCTTTAATCTTGTCTTTTATTATTCTAGGGTTTTCTTGGAATCAAATGCTATAATACCCTTTGACCAAATGTCAAAAACTATTATACCCTTCCATAATTTTGATTTTTGTTTTGATTTTTATAAATTTCAAAATAAATCAATTTTATAAACTGAAAACGTGATTATTTTTTATTTAATTTTAAGAATTTGATAAAAATATTTTAAAACAAAAAAAAAATGTTTTTAACAAAATCGTCAAAATATGATATAAAAACGATTTTAAAATATTTTTTTTGTTGAATTTAAAGGTTTAGAAGTTTAGGGTTTCCATTTGGGTTCGCAATTCCAATCCAAAACACTTGTGATTAGTTTAGGGTTTAGATTTGAAAATATTTAGTGTTTTATGTTTTTGGTCAACGAAAGTCAAAGGGTATGTAGACTATATAAGGGTATGGGAGATCTTGACTTTTAGTCAAAGGGTATAATAGATTTTTACCCGTTTTCTTGTTAGCTTTTGTTTTGTTTTGTTCTTGCTTTTGGAGATTGGATCTTGAAGCTTTTGAGTTTTCTTCGTTATTACATAGAGTTTCTTCTATCCATATCTCTCTTTGATTTTATTTATGCTTTCATCATCTTTGATTACTTTGATGTTCATTATGCTTAGTGAGTAGTTTTCCTTAGGAAATTAGGTTTCGGGAAAAATGGTGAATCAACTCTAGGATTGATGTCTAGATCTTAAACTTTAAAACTTTAATGTAGTGTAGTGTTCTTAATGCTTTAGTTGAGTTGACCATTCAATTGATAGATCCCAGGAAGCTTCATCTTCGGAAGAAGTGTGAAGATTCTTAAACAATTATCCTAGAATTAAACCTAGTTTAACCGATGAATTTGTGTTAATAAGTTTAGTGGTTGAATTGATTTGAACTTAATATTTTCTAAAACTTAAACTATCCAAGGCATTGTTTTAGTTTACTTAAATATCAATAGACTTAAATGTAAATAATATATTTCTTGATAATGACAAACTTCCTAATCGGAGATATTAACATATCTCTACGATATCTTCATAACCGGATATTTCATCTCGGTTTATCTTCTGGTTAACTTCGGTCGATCTCTCGATCTCCCAATACCCTCTGGCAAGCTCATATGTGGTGACACGTGTGAGATTGGACATCTTCAAATTTTCGGTGCTATACCCCATGCCGTGGGTCAATACGGCTTCAAAACCTTCGTTGGGCAATCGACGTTTACACCCGATTGATAAACGAGATTTTACACTCGTTATTTCGAATGCCTTATTGTAGTATTTAAGGTGTCAATCCGAATCAGGAGCAACTAATGTAATAAACCTTATGAGAAACTATACTCAGTTTAAGCGAGTTCAAAAGAGTTGTTTTTATTTTGTAACCGATGTGAATTTGCAAGAAAACAAAAGATCAATTTGACAAGTTTTTAAGATTAAATTTAAGACAAAACAACCAGGTTGGGTATTTTAGCGGGTGATCAACTTTCAGATTTCTAAATGTCTTTTAACAATTGTAACTTTAAGGTTTTGAAAACGTAATTTAGATCAATCCACTCCCGTGACAATGATCCTTTTCCTAACAAGTAAACTAAAACAATGCCTTGGATAGTTTAAGTTTTAGAAAACATTAAGTTCAAATCAATTCAACCACTAAACTTATTAACACAGATTCCTCGGTTAAGTTAGGTTTAGTTTTAGGATAATTGTTCAGGAACTCCACACTTTTCCCAAAGGTGAAGCTTCCTGGGTTCTATCAATTGAATGGCCAATTCAATCAAAGCATTAAGGACATTACCCTAGATTAAAGTTTTATAAAGTTTAGGATCAAGACAATTACAATCCTAATGTTGATTTACCCTTTTTCCCCAACCTAATTGCCTAAGGGAGATTACTCACTAAACATTATGAATACCAAAACAATCAAGGTTGAAAACAACATGAAAAGCAAAATAACAAGATTAAGGGAAAGAAGAACTTTGTTATTGAAATAGGTGTACAAGAATCTTGATTGCAAAAACAAATCCAAGCAAGCAAAATCTCCAATCCAAGTACTAGCACAAACTCCAGAACAAAGTATGATAAAAGATAAGATAAACAAAAACTGCTCAAAAACAATGTTTTGACCTAAAAATTCGTCTTGGGCCTTTGAAAAACGTTTTGGGACTTTTCCTTTTCTTTATTTTACGCCCTCGATATCGACCAGAATCCGGTCGATACTCTTGGTCGATATCGACCAGATTTCTGGTCGATACTACTGATCGATATGAGTTTTGGCTCAATATCGACCAGAATCTGGTCGATACAACAGGTCGATATTGACTCCTTCTTCTCTTTTTCGCCTTTTCTTCGCGTCTCGACCACAGCTAATCAGCAAAACTTGCTGATAATGGTCGTTTCTCTACTTTAAACCTCTTTTCCTCGCCTTCTTGTCGCATTAGCACTCCTGAACCTGAAAACGCATGAACAAACACAAATGCAACCTATATGATACTAAATGCAACCTAAATGTGTTAGTTCTAATGCAAAAATCAAAGTAAAAACATGCTAAATATGCAATATATCAACTCCCCCAAACTTATCATTTGCTTGTCCTCAAGCAAGAGAACTAACATCAAAGTTTAAAAGGGTATAGAGGCGGGGACCTCAGAACCAAAAGTAACGCGAAGAGTGTAGTGAACGAGTATCCTAAACATAGTATCCTATCGCAACCGAGCTAGTTCTACCTATTGCCATTCATCTCAAACTCCGTCTAAATCCGTTATTATTACCAAAAGCATGTGATCCACTTGTCTAGTCTAAGCACCTTTCACATTCAATTAAGCATAATCAAAACATGAAACATGATCAAAAATTTTCAAGAGTTTTTCTATTTGTCTAGGTAAAAACGGGATTTCGAATCAAAAGAGAAGGCTAACACTCAGGCATGTGGTCAGTTGTAATGCGGTTTCTCTCGGGGAGTGAAAGGGTTAAACAAAACCGGGAAAGACAAGAAACAATACAAGTCCGGACATCCATCCCTATATATCTCTATCCACTAACCCATCGTCTTCTTCTAAACATTTAAACGCTTAAACATCGAGTTTCTTTTCTTTTCTTAACAACCTTAGGGGATTATTTTTGGCTAAGTTTCTTTTCTCTTTTTTTTTTTTTGTTTTGTTTTTTTTTTTTTTTTTTTTTTTTTGATATTTTACTTAGCCATTCTTTTGTCCCCTAGGCGTTTTACAATCACTCGTGTTTATTTTCTTAATTATCAAAACTCAAAGACATGTCTCACCAAACCATTGTCCCCCTCTAAATCACTAGTCTAAGGAAAACTAGCCCAATGGATGTCCTTTCTTGTTGCTCCCTATACTTTCAAGTTTTTGCGAAACCAAACAATCACTAAATGAAAAGAATTCTCACAAGTGTTTGGGTTAAGGTTTAGGGGTGAGAGGGGAATCATCCTTAGAATGAGAATGACCGGATTGCGCTTAAAGTGTTTCGGTTTAGGAAGCCACAATCCGTAGAAATCACAAAGCCATAGAAATACTCTTAAAAACTCTCAATCATGCTAATTAGAAGTCAAGTTTAGGTTCAAATAATTTTTGAAGGCTACCTAGAACTATCAAGCTTCATAACCACACTATTGGCTTTTTAAACATCAATGTCTAGGGTCGAGATTTCAAGATTTTCGGCGAGTTCTAAGTCGTTTGAGGAAGACACTACACCTAAGATACCGTTCAAAACACTAGACGCGTCGCTTTATAAGGCTAAAATCATCATAGATCCCCTATGCATATGACCTAAATGAACTAATCCTACATGCATTTTTTTGTGTTTTTTGAGTTTTTTTTTTTTTTTTTTTTTTTTTTAAGTATGTCACTAATATGAAACTATATGACTACTCCCCCAAACTTAAATCACACAGTCTCTGTGTGAAGAAAGTATTTGGAGAAGATCCTATATGCAAAAACTAATGCAAAAGAAATATGCTTATGTACAATGGTTTCAGGAGTTACCTCAATAGTAGTGTCGCGAGGCGTCGAACTCCTCGTCGTCCGTCGAGAAGGTAGGAGACTCGTTATCTGACTCAGGACGAGGTGGTGAAGCGATGTAGCGTCGGGATCTCCTCTCGGACCTGCGCGGCTCAGCTTGGGTTCCCTCGGGTTCCCTCACATCGGATGGTGCGCTCCGACTCATACTACAACTCGCACAATTAGCCACCTTGGCCAGCTTCTTCTTCAAGGACTTAACTTCCTTGACAAGTTTCCCGATGGTGCGATCCTGAAACCTGTTCCAGCGCATCATGTTCTTCATCTCCATGTAGATATCCCGAAGTGGCCCGGTTTGCTCGGTATCGCCATCTTGCACGGGCGGTATCGGCGGCTTCCGTAGGTTGTGTAGGAGAGGTTGGGTGATCGTACCGAGGTGGTCCGATTGGTATCACGGGCTTGCGCGGTCCTCTGATAGGCGCAAGTGGCGCCTCGATCGCGTTGTGGAACTGGTTTGGCCGAAAATACACCGCGTCGCGGTACCGAAAAGACGTCCACCGCTCATTTGGCAAGAGGACCATGCGCTGATGAGAGTCGAGGTCGAATATGTACCCGTAGCTCCCGTTGACCTCACCATTAAGCCATGTCAGCTTGGCCATGTAGGGTACATCCATGAGCTTTGGTTCCTCGCACTTACCTCGCAACGAGATATGAGCCGCAAGTCGCAAGATTGGGGTGATCCATCCTCCAATGCTCAATGTTGGCTTCTTGACCCTGTGGGACCACGCCCAATGCTGCAAGCTAAGTAGACCTTTGAGGAAGATCTTCAAAATGCTTGGCCTTTGCTCCTCGCATCTCGGAAAGATATCGTCTCTGCCACTACCTCTCCGTATAATTGGGGTGAGTCCTTGTTGCAGGAATGCCATCTCATCCGCATGGACGCAACCCGTCTCGTGCCTAGGAAAGAAAGCATGTGAAAGTAGTTGGCGCACATACCGAGTAGCCGGATGTCGAATCTTCCTCGCCTTGGCTTTTCCCGTATGAAATCTCCATCGGCAATCATCTCCCGGAGATATACGCTCTCACCCACCGCAGTTTCGAAGGTACTAGGACCCTCGCTCGAGAAACCGTATAGTTGCTCCAACCTCGCGAATGAAACGCGGTAAGTAGTCCCGTTGTTTCCCGAGAACTCGATGTAGCCCCCGTGATCTTCTTCGTAGTCCGCTCTACCCTCTTGATGGTACCTAATCCGGAGGGTGGCAAGGAATTGGCAAGTCTCTTCTTGGAAAGCCGCGAAACTCATACCAAGTGTGCTTGATATACCCATGTGATCCATTATCTCTTTAACTTCGTCGTAGATACCCAATTTCTTCAACGTCACCCGCGGATCCGGGAAGGCGGAGGGGCAAAACTCAATCTCCATGAATGCGTAGAAGAGCTCTTTCGCGGTCGGTTCTACCTTATGGTCTCTCACAAAAGGTTCATCCTCGGGCCTTGGTGGAAAGGTGAAACCGCGAGGCCGTGGAGCTTCCTCTTCAACCTCATCATCCGATTCCCACTCTTCTCCTTCTCCTAATTCCGTTGCGTGAGGGGCGTAGCTCTCCGTATCTCGCCGTGCTCGGCTTGGTGGAGCTCTTTGGGGTTCATCCACGTGGTCTCTTATCACCGGGCCTCCTCCTCGATGAATCCTCTTGACTCGAGGCTCCTCCGGGATAGCAATTCCCTTTCCCTTATCTTTGGAACTTGCCTTTGGTTTCAAATTTGTCTTTGGCCCCATTGAAGCTCTAAGGAGGATTTGGAGGATGTGAAAGCTTGTAGATTGATGACGAAATTGGTATGACCTGAAAGAGGGGAAGAAAACAAAGAGATTGAGCCCAAAATCAAGAGATTTCGTTGAGTATCGAAGGAGAAATCGAAGCTTTAAAACGTAAAAATCGCACAAATTTTCGCACAAGAAGATGTAAAGAAAACGGTACGTGTGAAAAAGATGAGTTAATGAAGGGAAGCCCTTGTTTTCCTTTTTTAAATCGCGACTTTTTACCCGATATCGACCAAAATCGATCGATACAACCGGTCGATATCGACCAATTGATATCGATCGTGATTTGGTCGATATTAAATACTGTATCGGTTTGATCAAACCGATATTACTCCTCGATCCTCGATGCTCGGTTCAATATCGACCGGATGTGGTCGATATTACACGTCGATATGAGTTTGGCCTTCGGGTGCGCTTCAATATCGACCAGATTTGGTCGATACTACATCTCGATACAGGTTTGGCTTTGCGACTGACCCGATATCGACCAGTTCTGGTCGATACTACTGATCGATACGAGTTTAAGCTCAATATCGACCAGAATCTGGTCGATACAACTGTCCGATACTGCCTGATTTCGCCATTTTCCGCTCTGTTTTTCCTGAAAACCACTAAGACAAAAGAAAACTAAAAGAATAAAAGTTGTAAAACGAAAATAAAGCATGTATATACAAGGATAAACATGGGACTTCCTCCCAAGTGAGCTTGTTTATAGTCACATAGCTTGACTTTACCCGTTGTTCTAAGCGACGTTGGGATCCGAAAGAGACAATGAGTCTCCCTCGGTGACGGCTTCATTCGCGAGGTACGGCTTGAGTCTTTGACCGTTCACCACGAACTCCCCCCGTGCTTGTTCCGGAGGACCACCACTCCGAGTGGTCTTACTTCTTTGACTTTGAATGGACCGGACCAACGGGATTTGAGCTTACCCGGAAAAATCTTCAACCTCGAGTTGAAAAGCAAGACCAAGTCATCCACCTTGAATTCTTTCTTGATGATTTTCTTGTCGTGGAAGGCTTTGGTTCTTTCTTTGTAGATCCTCGAGCTCTCATAGGCTTGTTGCCTTATCTCATCCAATTCCTCGAGTTGAAATTCCCTCTTCTCTTTCGCGCTCTTAAGATCGAAGTTGAGAAGCTTGATTGCCCAACTGGCTTTGTACTCGAGCTCTACCGGTAAATGGCATGCTTTCCCATACAGCAAGTTGAAAGGTGTCGTTCCCAAGGGCGTCTTAAACGCGGTTCTATACGCCCAAAGCGCGTCGTCGAGCTTGACGGACCAATCCTTCCGCGTCACGCCAACCGTTTTCTCGAGGATGGCTTTGATTTGTCGGTTGGAAACCTCAACTTGGCCACTTGTTTGGGGTTTGGGGATGATAAGGTGTTGCCACCTTGTGCTTAACACCGTACTTCTTGAGAAGACTCTCAAAGACCTTGTTGATGAAATGGGATCCACTGTCACTAATCACCACTTTAGGAACTCCGAACCTTGGAAAGATGATCGTTTTGAAGAGATTAACAACCACTTTCGAGTCGTTTGTTACACTCGCTACAGCCTCAACCCATTTGGACACATAGTCAACCGCCACAAGGATATACTTTTTTCCGTATGAAGATGGGAAAGGACCTATGAAGTCGATCCCCCATACGTCGAAAATCTCAACTTCCATGATCGGGTTTTGTGGCATCTCGTTGCGCTTGCTTATGTTCCCCTTTCTTTGACAAGGATCACACCTTTGTACGAACTCGTGGGCATCCTTGAACATTGTAGGCCACCAAAACCCAGCTTGTAATACCTTAGAGACCGTCTTGAAACTAGCGAAGTGTCCTCCGTAAGCCGAACCGTGGCAATGCATAAGTATGCCATTTATCTCTTCATCCGCTACACATCTTCGGTACAAACCGTCTTTGCTCAAGGTGTAGAGATAAGGCTCGTCCCAATAAAACCGTCTCACATCGTGGAAGAATTTCTTCTTTTGGTACCCCTCCAAGCGGTGCGGTTCTTCTCCCGCGGCCAAGTAGTTCACAATGTCCGCGTACCAAGGTTCTTTTTCTGCGGCAAAAACCTCTTTAACCTCATGCTCTTGATCTCCCCGAGATTTCTTTAACATGATCGTCATTAGATGTTCCTCGGGGAACGAATCGTCAATGGGAAGGAGGTCGTCTACGCGCAATCGTGACAAGTGATCCGCTACTCCATTCTCGATGCCTTTCTTGTCTTTGATCTCCAAATCGAATTCTTGGAGTAACAAGATCCACCTCAACAATCTAGGCTTCGCGTCCTTCTTTGCTAGCAAGTGTCTCAACGCCGCGTGGTCGGTGTAGACTATCACTTTTGAACCCACCAAGTAGGATCTAAACTTCTCGAAAGCGAACACTATGGCGAGAAGCTCTTTCTCCGTGGTAGCGTACTTGGTTTGAGCTTCGTCCATTGTCTTACTAGCGTAGTAGATGACATGGAGCTTCTTATCCTTCCTTTGGCCTAAAACCGCGCCGACGGCATAGTCACTAGCGTCACACATGATCTCAAATGGAAGATCCCAATCCGGCGGTTGCACAATAGGAGCACTTATCAGCTCTTGCTTGATCTTGTGGAAGGCTTCGAGACATTCCTCATCAAACTGAAAAGCGATATCCTTGCATAGCAATCTCGTGAGCGGTCTAGCTATCTTCGTGAAGTCCTTGATGAACCTCCTGTAGAAACCCGCGTGACCGAGAAAGCTTCTTATACCCTTAACCGAATTCGGGGCTCCAAGGTTAGCCATTACGTCGATCTTTGCTCTATCAACCTCAATACCCTTTTCGGATATTCGATGACCCAAAACTATACCATCTTTCACCATGAAGTGGCACTTTTCCCAATTCAGAACCAAGTGGCATTCCTCGCACCTTTTAAGTACCCTGCAAAGATTAGACAAACAAGAGGCAAACGAAGAACCATATACAGAGAAATCATCCATAAAAACTTCCACAATGTTTTCAATCAAATCAGAGAATATAGACATCATGCATCGTTGGAATGTCGCGGGTGCATTACACAACCCAAAAGGCATTCTACGATATGCAAATGTACCATAGGGACATGTGAAGGTTGTTTTCTCTTGGTCTTGGGGGTGGATGGGTATTTGGAAAAATCCGGAATACCCATCGAGGAAACAATAATATGGGTGGTTTGCTAATCTTTCAAGCATTTGGTCAATGAAGGGTAGGGGGAAATGGTCTTTTCGAGTCGCAGCGTTTAACTTACGGTAATCGATGCAAACTCTATGACCCGTGATTGTTCTCGTTGGGATTAATTCATTCTTTTCGTTTTTAACCACGGTAATTCCACCCTTTTTCGGCACTACATGCACGGGAGAGATCCAATTGCTATCGGATATAGGGTAGATGATCCCCGCATCCAATAGCTTGATTATCTCTTTCTTGACCACTTCTTTCAAGTTAGGGTTCAGCCTACGTTGGTGTTCTATTGAGGACATAGATTCGTTCTCTAGATGAATACGATGCATACACAATGAGGGTGATATCCCTTTGATATCATCTAGAGAATAACCTATGGCCTTCCTAAATCTTTTAAGCTCATGAGTCAAGGTTTTCACTTCTTCATCGCTAAGCGAGGCATTGATGATTATCGGATAGGTGGAGTTAAGCCCCAAGAAAACGTACCTTAGCCCTTTAGGAAGAGGTTTGAGTTCTACCTTTGGCGCCTTGAGCTCACTCCAATCGTCGTTATCGTAGCTAGACTTACCATTGCTAGCGTTGTTCTCCATCATTATGGCTTTTGCGTCGCACGCAAGGACTTCGGGTAGGTCGAGAAAATCGGCCTCCTTGTCAACGGGGTGGGAGTCGATTCTCCTTTGCATTGCCATGACGTCGCTCCTAGCGCTTTGGCCTCCTTCTTCACGTGTTGTCAAGGCAAGTTGGAGCTCATCTTCAGCTGCTAGCTCCTCCAAGTACTCGTCGGCGAGCTCATCCATCAAGTCGATGTAAAAGATTTGCCCGTCGATAGTTGGCTTCTTGATTGCATCATTGATGTCGTACCTTTGGACAAGGTCTTCTCCAAGGTGCAAATCGATTTTCCCCTTCTTTACATCGATGATGGCCCCAGCTGTGGCTAAGAATGGTCTACCTAAGATTAGAGGATCCTTGGGTTCTTCATCCATTGCCAAGACGATGAAATCCGTGGGGATGAATGCGTTTCCAAGCCTAACCGGGATGTCTTCTAACACTCCCGCGGGTATCCTTACGGACCTATCCGCAAGCACTAGGGAGATTCTTGTCGGCTTAAAGGACGAGAATCCAAGTCTTTGAGCAATAGACAACGGCATTAGACTAGCACTAGCTCCCAAGTCGCACAAACACCCTTCAAAGACCAACGGACCAATGGCACATGGTATTGTGAAACTCCCGGATCACTTAGCTTCTTAGGGGAATTTCTCTGGATGATAGCGCTACACTCGTGCGAAAGAATCACCGTATCGTCAAAGTCTTGGAACTTGTTCTTGATGGCATCTTTTAGGAACTTGCTATAGTGAGGAACAAGTTTGAAAGCGTCGATGAGGGGCATAGCAATTTGAACCTCTTTCATTTGCTTTTCGAATTGCGCTTTGTACTTCTCTAAAAGCTGCTTCTTAGCTCGTCCCGGAAAAGGAAGTTTGGGCGCGTAAGGAGACGTCGCGTAGACCGGTTTACCTTTGTTGACGAGTTTCTCCTCAGTATCGACCAGATTTCTGGTCGATATTGGTGGTCGATATCGACCAGGTGTGGTCGATACCACTGGTCGATCCTGACCATCCGTCTTTTCCCCCTCGGTATCGACCAGATTTTTGGTCGATACCACTGGTCGATCCTGATCATTCGGCTTTTTACCCTCGATATCGACCTGATTTTTGGTCGATATCACTGGTCGATATCGACCAGGTGTGGTCGATACCACAGGTCGATATGGACTGTCTGCTTGTTTTCCTTCATCGAAATTTTCCTTTGCCTCAGTTTCGGGGTTTCCATCGCGCGTATCCGCGTTCTCTGCTTCTGTCAAATGGTCTACCCCCTCGTCCTAATTCGCATTGTCCTCGATGCGATCCCCAGAAGGTAATTGTCTACCACTACGGAGGTGTAGAGCGTTGACATACTCTTTCGGATTAGCCTCTGGTTTCCCTGGTAGTTGACATATTGGTCGCTTAGATGAGGAGGTGATTTGACCAACTTGGTTATCCAGAGCTTTCAAGTGCGAGCTCACTGATTCAAACTTGGCGTGTAGATCATTGTATGAGTTGTCTACCTTGGCGTGAATCTCCTTTTTGAAAGTGTTGAACTCCATGCTATGACGGGTTTGACCGTCGAGGATTTGTTTCAAGAGTTGGTTGGTTTGATCACCTTGAGAAGCTGGTGAAGAAACCACACCTTGAGCAGCGGGGGGATGGTTGTAACCCGGAGGGCGATTAAGTGGTGGTCTTGGTGCGTACCCTCCTTGGTTGTATTGAGGTTTACCTTGGTAACCTCCTTGTCCTGCTTGGGGATAGACTTGATCACTAGGGTTAACGACGTTGTTGTTGCGGTAGGAGAGATTTGGGTGTTGAGAGTAATTGTTGAAGCGCCAACCATTCTGATTCCCCATGTAGTTTATCTCCTCCTGATTTCCCTCGATTGGGGGCAACTGTTCCTCTCCGCTTCCCACAAAGTTGATCCCCACTTGTTGAGACATGATCGGGCTTGTCAAGCTTCTCGTTCACCGCTTTTATCTCTCGCTTGAATTGCTCATCATTACCGAGCTACGGATGTTGCGATCGTAATCCTCGCCATAGTTGCTATCACTCAATGCATAGTTCTCCACCAACAACTGCCCATCCGCTTCCGTCTTCCCAAGAAAGTTACCTTGGCTAGCCGAATCTAGAAGCATTCTCGAACTTGGGTTTTAGACCTCGGTAGAATGTGCTTGAGCAAACTTTCTCCCGAGAACCCGTGGTGTGGACATCTCAGCGTGTAGCCTTTGAATCTTTCCCAAGCTTCGCTGAATGTTTCTTGGTCCTTTTGGGTGAAAGCTGAGATCTCATTCCTAAGCTTTGATGTCCGAACCACGGAGAAGAACTTTGTTAAGAAAGCCTTCTTGCAAGCGTCCCAAGTTTGGATGGTGTCTTTGACTAGGTTCTTTTGCCATAGGTGTGCTTTGTCCCCTAATGAGAAAGGGAACAAGCGCAGCTTGAACATGTCCTCGTTGACACCGTTGATCTTCACCGTATCGCATAGCATATCGAATTGATGAAGGTGGTCAATCGGGTCCTCACTAGGCAAACCGTAGAACTTGTTGCCCGAGATCATGTTGATGAGACTAGACTTGATCTCGAAGTTGTTGTTGGCGATGGCCGGTGGCGCAATACCACTACGGTAAGTGACGTTAGAAGGCACGTCGTCGGTTCCAATGGTACGCGTCGCATTGTTTGCGTTGTTTGCGTCACCCATCTCTGAATCTGAGTCTGATGTTTCCGATTGAAACGAGTCGGAGTTTTGATCGAGTCTTCTTTCTCTGGCGATGGCTCGTTCGCGAGCTTTGATATCCGCAAAGAAGAGTAGGTTGTCGCTTTGTCTGTGACTTCTTCTTTGCATGCACCTGAGAGAACGAGAAACCACACAAAAGAGAAACGATTAGTAACAAGAAGTAAAACTTAATCCCAAGTGATTTCAAAGTTTTAATAATTAGTCGAGTTCCTGAATCGGCAACGGCGTCAATTTGATAAACGAGATTTTACACTCGTTATTTCGAATGCCTTATTGTAGTATTTAAGGTGTCAATCCGAATCAGGAGCAACTAATGTAATAAACCTTATGAGAAACTATACTCAGTTTAAGCGAGTTCAAAAGAGTTGTTTTTATTTTGTAACCGATGTGAATTTGCAAGAAAACAAAAGATCAATTTGACAAGTTTTTAAGATTAAATTTAAGACAAAACAACCAGGTTGGGTATTTTAGCGGGTGATCAACTTTCAGATTTCTAAATGTCTTTTAACAATTGTAACTTTAAGGTTTTGAAAACGTAATTTAGATCAATCCACTCCCGTGACAATGATCCTTTTCCTAACAAGTAAACTAAAACAATGCCTTGGATAGTTTAAGTTTTAGAAAACATTAAGTTCAAATCAATTCAACCACTAAACTTATTAACACAGATTCCTCGGTTAAGCTAGGTTTAGTTTTAGGATAATTGTTCGGGAACTCCACACTTTTCCCAAAGGTGAAGCTTCCTGGGTTCTATCAATTGAATGGCCAATTCAATCAAAGCATTAAGGACATTACCCTAGATTAAAGTTTTATAAAGTTTAGGATCAAGACAATTACAATCCTAATGTTGATTTACCCTTTTTCCCCAACCTAATTGCCTAAGGGAGATTACTCACTAAACATTATGAATACCAAAACAATCAAGGTTGAAAACAACATGAAAAGCAAAATAACAAGATTAAGGGAAAGAAGAACTCTGTTATTGAAATAGGTGTACAAGAATCTTGATTGCAAAAACAAATCCAAGCAAGCAAAATCTCCAATCCAAGTACTAGCACAAACTCCAGAACAAAGTATGATAAAAGATAAGATAAACAAAAACTGCTCAAAAACAATGTTTTGACCTAAAAATTCGTCTTGGGCCTTTGAAAAACGTTTTGGGACTTTTCCTTTTCTTTATTTTACGCCCTCGATATCGACCAGAATCCGGTCGATACTCTTGGTCGATACTACTGATCGATATGAGTTTTGGCTCAATATCGACCAGAATCTGGTCGATACAACAGGTCGATATTGACTCCTTCTTCTCTTTTTCGCCTTTTCTTCGCGTCTCGACCACAGCTAATCAGCAAAACTTGCTGATAATGGCCGTTTCTCTACTTTAAACCTCTTTTCCTCGCCTTCTTGTCGCATTAGCACTCCTGAACCTGAAAACGCATGAACAAACACAAATGCAACCTATATGATACTAAATGCAACCTAAATGTGTTTGTTCTAATGCAAAAATCAAAGTAAAAACATGCTAAATATGCAATATATCACCGATCGTAGGGTCAAATTGGCTACAAACCTAGCCATGAGATCATCGACGTTTATACCCGGTCGTAGGGTCAAATCGGCTTTAAAACCCAGCCGTTGGGCCAATAATCGACGTTTATACCCTGTCGTAGGGTCAAATCGGTGGAAAAACATCACCGTCAAAATTGAACAACTCGCGAGAACGAGAAATCGAATAAAAAGCTCGCAATTGCGAAATCGAATAGAAATTCGCATGATCGCGAGATCAGATAGAAACTCGCATCGGCGAGAGAAACATAAACCGAATCGATCGTTTTATGACACACGTTGGGCTATGTTTCTGTTTATGTTTATGTTTATAAACGATCGATTCGGTTTATGTTTCTCTCACCGATGCGAGTTTCTATCTGATATCGCGATCATGCGAACTTAATCCACATGATATGAATCTTGGCTCTGATACCATGATAAATTGATGAGAGTAAGAACACGAAAGTGTTTAGGAAGAATTATTATTAGACTCTCATAAGAATAAAGTTACAAAACACAATAGTTTATATAAGGAATATCTAAACCTAATTTTTGAATATCAATAGACTTACATGTAAATAATATATTTCTTGATAATGACAAACTTCTTAATCGGAGATATTAACATATCTCTACGATATCTTCATAACCGGATATTTCATCTCGGTTTATCTTCTGGTAAACTTCGGTCGATCTCTCGATCTCCCAATAGTTTCCGAGGTAATCTTATTAATATACTAGTTTTGTGGCCCGTGCTTCCCACGGGATAATTTTATCTAAAATATTTATTAATTTTTTGTTTGTAAAAATTAGTTAAATTTATATATAAAAAAATTATTTACCATGTAATATTATATCTATTCACAAAGTTAACTAAACATATTATAGTTATTATATATCTTTTGAGATTATTAGTTTGTTTAATATGTAATTTGCATGTTTTTATTCGAACTATTGTTACAAAATTTAGTTTAATAGGAAAAAAAATTAGGGAAAGAAGTGGATTTGCGGAGTCGAGTAACACTCTTTCTTATTTCTAAAAACACCCCGTAGTGTGAAGGGTTTAATCGAATTCCAAAATAAAACCACATAATTTTTATGATTCTTAAATTTTATATTTGTATTGTATTCTCACACAAGCAAAAAGAAAAATAAATGAAAGATAGAAAATATGTAAATAATAATATCTAGAAGATGTTGGATGTTTTCTTCTTATATAGGAGAGGAGGATGTAAGATTTTTTGGTTTCATCTAGAAGATGTTGGATGTAAGATTCTTTGGTATCCACAACTTTCTGTACACAACTTTTTGTGTACACGAAGGGTAAAACTGTATTTAAAAGAATAAAAAGTGTAAAATGTGTCTCATATCACAAAAGTGTCTTATTTTGATATGCAAGTGTTAAAAAGTGCATCATTGTGTAAATCACTCTATAATTTATAACACCACCATTACTCACATTTAACATAACTTTATGTCAAATTTGGTGGTTACACAATTGAGATATAAAAACTCTTATATTAATTCAATTTAAGAGTAAGAGTTTTGTTTGACAAAAAAATATTTCTTTTTATCATGAAAAATATTATTTTATTGTTTATCAAAAAGATAGATAAGAAAATACAATTTAAGAATAAGAGTTTTTTGTTAATAGAAAAAATATTAAACATTTATTTATTTATTTATTTTTAATCAAAAATACGTTTTTTTTTTCATTTGATTAGAAAAGATAAATAAAATTAGTGAAGCTTTCATATGTAGTTCATATTGAAATTTTTTTTTTTTCTAATATAATTTACTATAAAAAATATATAAAACTTATGATATATATATGTAGTTTTATTCCAAGATATTTAAGAAGTGTTACATATCAAATTAAAAAAAATGATTTAATAAGTGAATTTTGGTTTAGAGTGTTTAAAACTTTAGACATAAAAAAAATGATGCTAAAGTTGTTTCATATTGTTTAAAACAAAAATAATTTAATAAGTGAATTTAATAAACATGATTTAGCAATATTAAAAAATATATAAAAATCGTTTAAAACAAAAATGATGCATTATGACTAAAGTTTTATGACTAAACTAAAATGAAATTATGAAAAAAATTATCTTAAAAATAGAATTAATAATTATGAAGAACTAAAGTGGACACATGTCATAAAAATAAGTAAACACTTGTCACCCCACATTCAAAGTTACAAAAACATTAATATATCGTGGTCTAACTTGGCGCCGATCTTCCCTTCTCTTTTTAATATTAAGAAGTTATAAGAATAGTATTAAAGTATTGATTATGTTCGAAACATGAACTATTTGATTTATGCCTTAACAAGTTGGTTGTGTTTCCCAACACAATGTTAGCCTAATGGTTTAAACTCACTATGAGTAAGGTTGAGGTCACGGGTTCCATTTTTGTTAAGAGAGGATTCATACCCAAAGAGCGAAGATTAACATGCTTTGATCTCCGGCTAGAGACATTATGGATTTTGGTCCATAACTACTTGGTTGAATAAAGAAAAAGTCTATTGTGTTTAAGATCAAACTCTATCATGAACTCGATCTAACTATTTCACAAAAGATTTTGTGTAATCATCTCACTTCTCTCTCGTCATTCGTTTGTTAAACACATAAGAACCAGACAAAGAGGTTTGTATCGGTTTGGAGTGGCCGATACAAGAGAAAAAGACCCGAAGACACGTATCGACCTGTCGTATCGGCTTAGCCTGGCCGATACGAAGAAAACGAAGGCGAAGGAAGACTACCGAAGCGCATATCGGCCAGACTGTATCGGTTTGCATTGACCGATACAGGCTGCGAAAATTAAAAGGAAATCCGGTTTTCATGTTTTAATTAGGAAAATAATTCCTAAACCAATGGGTTTTCCTTTATTTTATGGTTCAAGACTATATTAGGGTTTTGTTTTATGTTTTGACAATTATTCTATCTTTTGTTTTTAGTTTTCATCGTTTGTTTCTTTTTGCTTTGGACTTGGAGATTTGCTTGGGGATTGCTTCTTTGGCCACCTTTGTGATCTTCATCAATAAGAGTTTTCTTGAACCCTTTATCTCTTTGATTTGTTTATGTTTATGCTTTCTTCAATATCCATTGTTTTAAGAATCAACATGCTTAGTGAGTAGTTTCCCATAGACAATTAGGTTGGGGGAAAAAGGGTGAATCAACTCTAGGGTTGATCGATGTCTAGAACTTTAAACCTGATAAAACTTTAATCTAGTGTAACGATCTTAATGCTTTAATTGACCTGATCAATCAATTGATAGAACCCAGGAAACTTCACAGCCGAGAGGTCTGTGAGGATTCTTGAACAATTACCCTAGAACTAAACCTAGCTTAACCGAGAGATCTGTGTTAATAAGTTTAGTGGTTGAATTGATTTGAACTTTAATGTTTTCTAAAATTTAAACTATCCAAGATATTGTTTTAGTTTACTTGTTAGGAAAAAGATCTCTGTCACGAGAGTGGATTGATCTAAAATCGTTTTCAAAACCTTAAAGTACTACACGAAATGTATTTGTGTAGAACCGATTGAACAGCTCTATGTGTATAAACATATAATTTAGCTCTTTCTATTATTTTGACATCTAATGACTAATGCATTAATGTAGGTACGAGCATTTAGCACACCCTTAACCGGGACCCAAACAGATTATTACCGTCCGGTGATAACCAAAGATCTTAATACCAAGAATCAATACAACCGATCACGAAGAAGAGATACCCTATCGGAAGTACATTCAGATATGTAGACCATCTACTTGCCAAGGACCGTGGCCCATTCAACTGCCCGTAGTTACCTCGGAAACCGACACGAGCATAAGGAAAGAAGAATAAAGAAGGAATATATACGCGAGATAAGGAAGAGTGCCATAGATCTTATGCGATATTTAGACAATATTCCATATACTTCTCCTAGATATTTAGGCATGTTATTTACTATATAAAATTAACCGTTAAGAGGTTGGAAATTATAATGAAAATCTGATAATATTAAGTTGGGCAACATATGAAATCGCTAGAATATGAAAGTACTTTATTATTATGCTTACAACACACATAAGCTCGCATAAGGTATACTCTATATATAAATCTTTGGATCGGACAACCTTATCACAGGCGTGACGAAAAGGGGATCTTTCAGCTTCAACACGGCCCCAAAAGTCTCCACTATCTCCACTCTCTTCCCTTGAGGAAGTTTCCAATCAAACGAATGCAAAAGCACAGCAAGATTGTAAATGCTAATCCTTTCAGCCATGGCTATCCCCACACATATTCTACGACCGGATCCAAATGGAATGAAGTTCAAGTCATTTCCACTAAATCCATAAGACTTATCGAGAAACCTTTCTGGATTAAACTCCAATGGGTTTTTCCAGAACTTTGGATCCCTATGGATCGCCCACGCGTTAATTATGATTTTTGTATCTTTTGGAATGGTGAAGCCACCCACCACCGTGTCCTGGGACGGGCTATGATTAGCCAGGAAAGCAGCAACCAAGTGAAGCCTTAGAGTTTCTTTCACGATTGCGAGTAAGTATGGAAGTTTAGGGACGTGGTATTCTTCAACTATTTTGTCTTTGCCCACAACATTATCAAGCTCTTCTTGAGCTCTCTTCATGACATCCACATTGTTTAATAGCTCTGCCATTGCGAAAATTATGAGATTTATCGGTGACTCTGTACCATCAAGCACCATGTCCTAGTATCAAACAACACACGACATTTAAACAAGTCCCACCAAATTCAAGAAGAAAACAAAGAGTATAATGTTTTTCTATTACACTTACCACTAGCACGGCTTTGACATCGTTCATGGTTAGATTTTCCTTTTCATCTTTTGCATCTACAAATTTCAACAACACATCCAAAAAATCCTCACTTTCTCTAACCATCCCAAGCCGTTGACCAATGATCCGGTCAAACATGTGGTCCGTTCTTTGAGCCAGTGCTCTCATACGTTTATTCAAACCTTGAATATCAAACCTGCTTAATAACGGGTAAAATTCGGAAATATTCTGTGTCGAGAGGATGTCGTTTATTTCTTGGACCATCTCGTAAAACTTGGCCCCGTCGACAATCTCCCTCTCTTCTCCCTTAATAGTTGACCCCCATAGCGTCTGCGTCACAACATTCAGAATCATACGAGTTATTTCTTCTCCAATATTAACAGGCGACCCGGCTCGAGCTTTATCCGCTAAAAAACGGATTGTTCCCATGGCTTCTAGGCGACGGAGTTCAAATGTTGAATCCAACATGGGGTTGCATAGAACCCGATTAGCACATAGTTTCCTCAACAACCGCCATTTTGGTCCGTAAGGAGTCCATACGATATCTGTACCACCGTAGGTGATGGCTGGAGCCACTGCTGGGACTTGGCGGTTTGCAAAGACGGCATCATTGGTTTTGAGAATCTCGTGTGCCACCTCGGAAGAGCTGACTACTATTGTGAGCTTGGCACCTAGCCATAGTTTGAAAATGGGACCGTGCTTTAGAGAAAGACTTTGAAAGTATGTGTGAAGCTCCGGTCCGAGGAAAGGGAGGTTTCCTAATATGGGAAGCCCCCACGGGCCCGGTGGCAACGGTGGAGACGGACGTTTTGGTTTGGCGTAAAGAAATAGAAAAACAACGGAGGCTACACCGACCAAGACTAAAAGATAGTCCATGTGTTCACTGCCATCTAGGATCTTGAAATTGTATGTCATCTTTTTGAAGAGTCTTTTGATATTTTTGTTATAATTGGTAAATGATAATTGTGCAGATTGCAGAGACTTTAGTGGGTAGGTTTCATGCCAGCTAATATAGGTGCTTTTTGTTATACCCCTCCATATCAAATAAATATTGATATTTTATGTTGTCAATGTATAATTTATTGTAAATTTGTAAAGTTCAAAAAATATATATTAAGAAAAAATGAATTTTTTAAATATTATTGGTTGGTTGATATCGAGAATTGTGTATTTTGTTAAAACAATGTATTTATTATTACCATATCTTTAATATTTTCTTAATATATGTGAAATCTCTGAAACATCAAACATTTTGACACGGAGAGAGTAATTAGTAAATGATAGTTATAGACATAAATTTTATTTCCTCCGTTTTTTATTGTTTGATTTTATAGGTTTTTCACGCAAATTAAAAAAATACATAAGTGACTACTAATAAATATGTTTTGAACAATTTTCAATATTTTTATACCAATAGTGTTTCAAAACTCTTAATTAATATACTTTGAAAACTACAATTCACAAATATCAATACATAAAACAACTTTGATATTTGAGAAAATCAAACATTTAAGAACAATTTTTTTTTTCTAAAACATCAAACCTAAGAGAACGGAGGGAATATATAATAAGATAGAAAGTTTTTTTGATAAACTCTATAATTATATTGAAAAACATGATGCACTTAAATACACATATATCATCAAAAAAATTATAAAAAATTAATTATATCGAAGATATCAAGTCAACAAAATATTTTCTACATTTAGTCATTCAACAAAATTAAATTGTAATCAATATTGTGACATAATGGTGATAATTATGTTGAGATTAAATTCTCATTATTCCACTTCATAACTCCTATGTAAATGGGGCTATAAAAAAAAGCTATATTTTTCTTATTTTGATATACATTGAAACATAGAAACAAAACTAAAAGAAAATTAATTATTCACATGTTCTCTTCTAATTTTCTTTTATTTGTTCTATTTTTAATTTGTGTTCTAGAGAACAAAACACAAAAAGATTTAAATATTTATGATTTTATGTACGTCAAAAAAAAGTTATATCATAGGGCATTTCAAAAACTAAAAAAGGGTTTCGTCTTCGTAAATACATGTTACTTTCTAATTCTTGTATTAGTATCATGCAAATAAATAATTTAAATATTTTATTTTACGAATATTAATTAGTTCATGTGTTGTAAAAATTGTGTTAGTATAGTATTTTCTCTTTAAGTTTTTTAAAAAGTGTTTAGAGGTTGATAATCTTCTCTTTTGAAGGTATTTTATTGTTTCTTGAGATGTTAACTAATTCAATTTTTTCGTGAAAATTTTGTTGTTCAAAAGTCGAAAAGTTTATGATGGTTTTTTTTATGACAAAGTTTATGATGGTTCAAAGGTCGAAAAACTTATGATTTTACAAAATGTTTAATATATTAAATTTTTCCTACATTGTTAAATATAATAACCAATATTAATAACTTATACTTTTGCAAATAATAATAATAATAATAAATATTTACATAATTATAATTTGATAATAATGTATTTTATACACATGTTAGCTAAAAAGAGTTTTCCAAAAAAAAAAAAAAAAAAAAAAAATAGAAACAAAAAGTGTAATGAAATTCTCAAAATATTTGAGTAATCAATTTAAAATAAATTACGTTTATCTTTTAAAAATCAGTTATTGTAAATACAACGATATACTTTTATATCACTGTCCGGCATAACACGCGGGTCTTTTCCTAGTATACTATAAGTATGTTATATTCACTAGGTTTTTTTGTTTGTTAAAGTCTTAATAGATATAAAAAGCTATAATTATTAATGCTATAAAGATTCGTTTTCGTTTTCTGACAAGATTCGTGTGGTAACATATCCAATTATCTCTTTCACCTAGGGATGGCTAAATATAAATGGATCCGAATCCGAAATCCGAACACGTACATAAACTTATCCGAATTTTAATTAAATAATTGTTCTAATAATATAAATATCGCTGTAAAAAAATATAAATATCTAAATTTATAACCCGGTATATTTTGTAGAAGTTTATAATTTGAGTATATTTTTGTATACGTGATGAGATCGAAGTTTTACCCCAATCACATACAACCCCAAATGCAAGACATAAGTCGTTGTAGTAATATAAGGATCGAATTCACAAGGAGAGAAGGTTTAGAACAACAAGAATACAAGAAACTAGCTTTAGATTAGATCGAGTAAGAATCTTGGTTTGTAACTAAACTATATCTAAGACAATAAAAGAAAAGTCTACTTAAAGTCATTGACTAATAACTAAAACGAAGCTAAACAAGATAAAGCATGGATCTTGGGGTTAAGATAATTGGTTTTGGATGGATGAAATCAAGCTAGTGACACTAAGACTAACAAAGGAGATGACTTTCTAGAACAAGGATCACTAATCTAGATTAGATCACTTCCATGACTCAAATCCATTCTTTAATCATAAAAACCACAAATCTTCCAATCGAGCCTAGATGATTAGAGATCATTAAGTATAAATCATTAAAAATTCATCTTAAACCTTAGACATCAACTTCCATTGGCTAAGCATAAAAGACTAACAAGAAATTTAGATTAGACATTTCATCGAACACCTTCCGGGCATAAAACATCATCTAAGTACTAAGCTAAGTTAATTAATTCTATCTTAGTATTAAGCACATCTAATGTTATAGAAACCATAATCTAGCATCCTAAACATCACTAACCATCATCCATCATCCTAAACTATAGAAACCCCAAGACCCAAAAGATGACTACTCACTAATCATATTTGAAAGAAAGCTAATAGATATAGATGAAGACATTAATGATAGACAAAGGAGATTAAAAAGACAATCTAAGATTATATAAAACTAAGGATCTTCAAAGTTTACAAAAGTGGCTAAGAACTAGAGATGATGAAGAGATTCCTTATCAAATAAAACCTTAGTAGTATTTATAGGGAAATAAGAGAGAACCGGGTAAACCCGGGACAAACCGATCAACCCGGATAAAATGAATGAGTCGCGCAGGACCCGACGGTTTAGTCCAGCGGTCTGGAGACCGCTGGAATGAACGTCCACGAGCAGTCTTCATTGTGTCTTCTCTGGCGGTATTATCTGGCGGTTGAAACCGCTGCATTTGTCATCTTCAGGACGCTTCGGCTGCTTCGATCCAAATGTCTGGTGACCGCTGGAACTCACACCCGTGAGCATGCTTCAACTCGTTCTCTCCGGCGGCTTGGACCGAAGGTTTTGACCGCTGACTGCTCCATATCTTCTCCTTTGCCTTCTTTGAGCTTCTCTTAAGCTCCCATTAACTCCATTTAGCTCCTTAGTACCTAAAATGTATGATATAATGCAAAAATGGCATAAAAACTAACTAAGATTCTATCTTAGACTAAACATAGAAAATAAGCTAATTAATGCATTAAACTATATGAAATATGCAACTAAGGTCCTAAAATGCTATGAAAATACATGCTTAAAACACCTAAAATTCACAATCATCAATACTTTTAGATCATTTTAGTTGTCTATTCAAATTAACCTAGTAAATCATATATTTTGGATATAATAACATATAATATATATATATATATATATTAAAATTTTAGAATATTTTTTTAATAGTTTCGGGTACCCGAACCTTAAAAGAACTGAACTTGATCGAACCAATTTCGAAAAGTTATTGAAATATTTGAACATGTTCTACAATCCTCAAATCCAAAACATGAAACCCGAATAGAACCGAACTCAAAACTCCATGCTTAAGTGAATGCTCACCCTGCCTATGAATCATTAGCTTTCATGTAAATTGCAATTGACCACACAAATACACTTTTCTTGCATTGTAGTTTTTAACATTTTATATACTTTTTTTTTTTGTTAAAATCTTTGTTAACATTTTATATACTTACTGTAAACTAAAATATAAAAAAAGAAAAGGATGAGGTTACACTGACCAAGACTAAAACAGAGTCCATGTGGTCACTGCGATCTAGGAATTTGAAAATGTATGTCATTTTTTCAAGGAAATGAAGAGCTTTTTAATTGTTTTTTTGGGTTACAATTGGTAATTGGTAGTTGATAATCATGTAGGGACTTTAGCGAATAGGTTTCATGTCAGCTATATATAGTGTTTTTTTTGTCATAAGTGGTAAATGATAATCATGTAGGGACTTTAGAGCATGTGTATCAAAGATGCTAATTTTTAGTTGCTTAAGTATATTTAATTAATATTTGTATGTATTTATACCAAAAAGAAATACATAAGCAATTTTTGTAGTTTTACTTAAAATTGTCCTCCATTAAGAGAGACTAAAAAGAGTTGCTTAATTTTTTTTTTAAAATGTGTTTACAAAAACAAACTATAAAAGAGTTTAATTGTGAAAGAGTTTACAGAAAAAACTAAAAAACATGGTGTACAATTGTGAAAAAGTTTACAAAAACACACTAAAAGAGATAAAATGGTGAAAGAGTCAACAAAAACACACTTAATTTTGTTAACCTTTTATAAACGTGAACGTAGCTTGCCTCTTCTAGCTTATTGCTTGCCTCTTCTAGCTTATTGCTTGTCTCTTCAAGCATCCAAAGTTTATGTTGGTTCCTCCTACAAAGCAAACAACGACAACCACCAAACACAAAACAAATCAACATAAGAACAAAACACATCAACACAAAACAGACTTTAACCATTAACATAAACAGACTTTAACGCAAAACATAGACTTCAAAGTCACAAGAACAACAACATAAACACAATACAACAAGAAGCAACTTGCAAACAACAAGAAGCAACTTGCAAAAGCTTTCAATACCATTAAACATCATCATTAAAAGCTCAACATGTTAAACATACTATCAGAACACAGTAACATAGTGATTGAATCTGTCAACAACATAGCAAATACAAAGGTAATGAATGTGAATGTTCTATAGACCACTCAAATTACTTATGAGAAAAAGCATTACACTACAAAGAGACTAAACAAAGCTCACAAATTTGAGAAACATGGACTCCAACAAACAGAGTAAAGCAACTAAATCCGAAATATTCTATGATCCATAAGAGTTAAAATAAAAAAAGTCAAAGACCAAAGCATTACACTAAAAAGAGAAAAAACTTGCAGATTTAAGATACATAGACTCGAACAAAGAGAGTAAAGCAACTAAATCTCCGTCGTCTTCAATACCATCGTCCCTGACTTTGAAGCAACACCAGAAAAAGCATGCCTATCTATCTGAATCTCAACGACTTCACCTTCAATAACCTCTGTTTCTTCTTTGATCCTAACACCAATTGCTCTACGAAAGGACTGAGTCAAAGCCTCAATTTTCGACATCTCTAAAGAGAAAATCTCGCTTCCTGCGATCATAGCGAATGGCGTTTCCAGGCCGAGTGATTTCGCCATACCATCGCAATCGCCGTCTTACCCGTAGCTTTATCCATGGTGATAATATCGTCACTCTGCACTTTCTCCTTGTTAAAAGCTTCAATTAGCTTACCTTTCATACAATACGTAGCCTCCATCTCCGTCTTCTTCGCAATCGCCTTTTCCTTTCTCAAAACCTAAAAAATTTCAATATGTTTTCGACCAAATTACCATCAGAAGAAAAAAAGAAATTAATTTTTTTAACCAACCACAAAGCGCCACGTGTCGCTGCTAATTGGTTGGCAAAAATGCTTAATTTAGCATCGCTGCTTAGTCAATTGGGCCTAAATACACAATTCATATTTAATTAATTCATCTAAATACACACTTTTATACATAAGCACCCATCTATATTCTTTGATAAACATGGTCTTAGCTTTGGTTTGTGATGAATGTTTATTGATTAGAATAAAATAGGATTAGCTTTGGTTTGTGATGAATGTTTATTGATTTGGTTACAAAATATGTCGTTTGTTTCTGTTTCGGTTTATCATATTCCGAAATTTAAATGTTAATTTGTATTGTGTATTTTTATTTTCTATTAATGAATAAATTTCCAAATATGTTTTTAATTTCCTATTTTTAATTTTAAAATTTTTCATATTTATTTTAATTTTTAAGAACCCTAAATAAGCAACACCAATAATCGTCAATTAAAAAACTAAGGAACAATTGTTTCTTAAACCAAAAATTAATTACAACTAAATAAAATAAATTAGCTAAGCAACTTCTCAAAGCATCATTGATAATGATGCTCTTAGCAGTTAGGTTTCAAAACAGTTGCTTGTTATAATTGGTTAAGGGAAAAACGCTATTTAATTCTCCAACTTTTTTTAAAAAAAATATTTAATTCTCTGACTCACGTTTTAGCCATTTTATTCCTCAACTTTTAAACGCGGGTTATTTAAATCCCTATAATCGTTGAACAAGTCATTTTGAACTCGTACAAAGTCAACGTTAAATTTATTTTAAACGACGTTAACCGTTAAAACGATGCGTTTACTATTCGGTCTTAATTAAACAAAAATGACCAAAACTACGTCGTTTTGACGCTTCCCAATTCTCAATTTTTTGTCGTATCCCAATTTTTTCTTGTTCTTTCTTCTTCCTCATCTCCATCGTTGCTTAGATCATTATCATAATCAACATCATCATCGTTGCCATGGTCATTGACATTAAATTTTGATGTTGTTTGATTCACTGTGTCATGCATGATAGTTCAGTGTATCGATTAAGTTCAGAGCCCACAAACAATCGGATTTTGTGATTCAAGGATTTAGGGTTTGTTCGAGCTCATAGTAACAACAGATTTGTTGAATGAGAAGTTATAGAGAAGAAAATTGATTTTTAAAGTTTTTAACTTTGATTTGAGGATTTTGGTCGATTTTATGAAGGGATTTAATTAAAACAAAACGCACCCGTTTTAAGAGTTAACGACAACTAACCGAGACTTCACGGTTGAATTTATTTGGGGATTAAATGGTTTCGTCAATGTTTATAGGGATTTAAAAATTCCGCGGTTAAAAGTTGCATAATAAAATGACTCAAAGGTGAATTGGAAAATTAAACGACATTTTTTAAAGAATTGAGAAATTTTTTGGCGTTTTTCCCAATTAGTAAATGATAATTAGTTAGTTTAAAACTTTGATGAAGTGGCAATTTTGTGTTCATATCTATGCTAGTCACTCTCTAGCTATTTTTACACGTATTCTCACTAAAGGTGAAAAGTTTTTGGAATCTCCATATATATGCTCATATTTTTTTAATCAAAAAAAGATATGCTCATATTAAAATAGCATATTCTTAAAGGAAATAAAGTGTTTAAACATTGGATGACATTGTTCACTCGAGAAAGAGATTAAGAGTTTTGAACCCAATATTTCTTAGCTTACCAAATAAAATATTGGGGATATGGTTTTAGGGTAGTGGCATATAAGTCCACGAAAGATAACTACCACCATCTCACCAGGCATGGAGTCATTGCTCTCCTATATAGAGTTTATGGCTATGAGCTAATTGTGATCCAAAACTGATGATAAACAATTAAATAAGCAATTAAATAATGCTTAAATCATAAAAGAATTTGTGTTTAAAATAAACTTGGAAATGTGGAAGTGGAAATATGTTTTAGAAGTCTATTCATTTATAAAAAAAAGTATATAAAGTTCATAGTGTCTGAAATTATAATATTTATGAACAGATAAAAACATGATATATATCGATATTAGTTTTCACTAGCTATCGTTAATGTTTGCATTTTTGGTTTGATGTTAGCCAATGAAAATGATTGTAAATCACTTAATACAATTTGGTTTGGTATGGTTTATCTTTTACCCATCCTTGCAAAGTTACAATAATAATGTTCTAAAAGATTAAAAAAAACAAAGAAATAGTTAAGAGTATATATAATCACGAGTTTCTCCAATTTTTATTGCCGTTCACATAAAAACTTACAAGAAATATATCTCGATTACTTATATCTTAATTATTTGTTTCACACGTTTGTCGTTACTTAAAAAAACAAAGAAGTGGTTAAGAGTATATAATCACGTGTTTTTCCAATTTTTATTGCCGTTCACATAAAAACTGTGAGAAAATGTTTGAAGATAACATACTTAGAGCATATTCATTGGTGTTTTTTAAAGAGATATTAGCAGGTGAGACTCATTAAATATTTAAGATCTGGATCTTATATTCCTATTTAAGATCCAAATCTTAACTATTTAGTGGGCTCTTTGGAATCGTGGATCTTATTTTTCTTTTTTTTGAACCAACTGTTCATGGTCTCAATGAATAGTTAAATTTTTTTGTAGGTTTCTCTATTGGAGATGGTCTTATAAGTTATAACTTCGAAACATGTGGTAGCTAAAGCACAAGTCCAAGTCCGAAACAGTACACACTCACTTATCTTTGTCCATAGAATCAAACCGTGTTCTTATGCCACGTAGTTATTACTTGGAGCATTTTCAACGAAGTTCTTTAGAGGAATCTTAGCCGGTGGGGTCCATAAAATAGTTAAGAAACCGACTCTTAAATTCCTTATTTCGGATATGATCTAGAGAGATCTTGCACTGTTCATGGACCCCACTAGATACGTAGCGGCCCATGATTGGTGCGTTATTAATTTTAAAAAAAAAAATTAGACTCTTCATAAGTCCCATTAAATAATTAAGAAACTATGTCGGTTTTTCCGTTGGAGATGATCTTAGTGCACTAAGTTATAACCGCGTGCTCTTTACCTAAAGAAGTGCTCTTTACCTAAAGAAGTAATTGTTTTGTCTGTTGGTACAACTATAGATTTGGAGATTTCTTTTACTTTTTATTTTTTTAACAACACGTGTTTTAACAAGTTAAATTGTTGTTGACGGAATTCCCTTCTCCGTTACATAAATAATTTTCTAGTTAAAATTACATCACAAACAAAATTTGTGGTTGGGTGTTTAACATGATAATAATATAGGTATGGAGGTTTCAAATGATAGTGAAATATCCTCAAGGTTTAAAGTGATAGTAGATTGTAATTTGAAAGTTTAAAATGCAAATTTCCCTTTAATATTATATTCATTGGGATTGTTTTTTGTTGAAGATACTTCGATGTTACTTTTATACTATTCTTATAGTATAATTATTAATATTATAAAGATTCATTTTCGTTTTCTTATAGTATAATTATTAATATTATAAAGATTCATTTTCGTTTTCTTATAGTATAATTATTAATATTATAAAGATTCATTTTCGTTTTCGGACAATATTTTTCGGGTAAAATATCCAATTATCTATTTATGCAGGGTGGGCAAAAACCGAAGTGAAGCAAAAATTAAGTATCAAATATCCGAACTCGAATGAATCTGAACCTAAAATCCGAAGGGTACCCAAATTTTAATTAAATATATAAAACGCTAGTAATTTTATATGTGTAGTAACTTAAATAACCAAAATTATAATATTTCGAGTAGTTTTGTACAATTTGACTATTTTACTATTATGGATAATTTTATTCTTATATAGATTATCATAGTAAACTACAGTAAAACCTCTATAAATTAATAATGTTGGGACTACGAAAATTTATTAATTTATAGTGATATTAATTTATAGTTTAAAATAATATTTATTAATTTATAGAGATATTTTTACAGATAAGGTAACATTTTTACCAAATTTGAGATGTTATACAAGTACGTGTTTTACAAGTTTCGTAAGTATATTTTAAAATTTTCAAAACACAACTTAAATTCTACGAAAAATAATTGTTTGGGATTCCATAAGTCCATAAAATTTGTATAAAGTTTATTTGACAATTATAAACATTTATTTTATGTAAAACAAATTTTTAAGGTACTACTTATAATAAAAACGTTATTAATTTGTTTTTGTCCTTTACATATTAATAAAATTTAGAGGAATTCACAAAACTACACCCTTTCAACCCTCCTTCACAAAACTACACATAATTTAATATTTTCACATATTTACACCCTTTCAAAATTTTCAAAGCTTGATTTACCCTTTAAAAAATTACTAAAATTAAAATATTTTCATTTGAGTTCGCTAATTAGTGTTTAGGGTATAGTATTAAGGGGGTATATGATTGTGTGGGTATGGTTTATTTGGATTTAATTTTGAGTGTTTATAAGGTGTAGTTTTGTGAAGTATTTTTGAAATGGTGTAGTTTTGTGAAATGTAATTCAAATGGTGTAGTTTTGTAATTTCCCCTAAAATTTAATGTGTATGTAATCTTAAGAAAACATACATTTGCAGTAATCATATTTTACTAAAGTTGTCATAGTTATATATTATATGCATAAAACTACAATTATTAATTTATGATATTATTGAGACCATATTTTTACATAAGAATTTCTAAAAATTATTATCTTGTCAATTTATCGAAATTGATCATTTTTACATTGGCCCGACTTGGGACCGACATATTTTACTATTTTATAGTGGTTATTAATTTATAGAGTATTAATTTATAGAGGTTCTAATGTAGGTGGTTTCGCACGCCATGGGCGGGAAAATAACTTAAAAAATAAGATAATGTGTTATTAAAAAATAATTTAAATAATAAACATAATGTTATAGATTCCAAAATATAATGTTTAGATAATCAAACCAAAAACCTAGAAAATATTCAAAGTACCAAAAATACACCATTTAGTAACAAAATGTATATAAAAATACAGAAACCTAAATACCGAATTAAATTAATTGAATTGGAACCGGACCAAATTAAGAATTAACCAAACCAAAACTATATATATAAATCGAATAAATATTAAACGAGATATAATTTTGTAATCATAAGTCTTTTTTGAAAACCGAATGAACATTAAACTCAAGATCCATAATATTCGAATGAAAAATCAAATAGATATTCATAATACATAAAAAAAATTTGTTATTATATATGACTGAAGAAGAATATTATTATTTTATATGTTATATCATTTAAGAATTTCCACAATTTTTTTTATATTTCTATATTGTGTTTTAAGTTTCCAAAAATATTTAAATAATAAATGTTACATAAATTCCTAAACAAAACTTTCAAACGCCATGTCACATTTTTCTCAAGTCATGTCACGTTAAAATTTTGCCATGTTATATTTTTATGCAACTTTGAATGTGTGAACGACACATAAGATTTTTTAAAAACTGACTTCGCATATAATGTTTAGGGGATTACATATTTTCACATATTTTATAAATTACATACTTTCACATTTTTTATAATATATTATTTTGTAGTTTTGTGTTTTTCATAGTTTTGGATATCCGAACTGAACTCGAAAAAACCGGATCCGAACGGAACCCGAAAAATTATTGAAACACATGAACATGTTTTGTAATCTTCAACTCGAAAACCCAAAACATGGATAGACCCAAATTGTTACCCAAACGCCCACCTTTACCTATGAATCTTTGGCATTCATGTAAATTACTATTGACCACACAAATACACTTTTCTTGAATTGTCGTTTTTAACTTTTTATATACTTATTCGACTATATACTAAAATGTATAAAAAAGAAAAGGATGAGGTTACACTGACCAAGACTAAAACAGAGTCCATGTGGTCACTGCGATCTAGGATCTTGGATAATGTTTGTCATCTTCTGAAGGAATTGAAGAGCCTTTTGCCCTTTTGACCTTTTTTGGGTTAGTAAATGATAATCATGTACAGACTTTACCGGGTAGGTTTTATACCAACTAGTTATAGGGTTTTTGTTATAATTGAAAATGATGTAAAAATCACCAATAATGCTCTTTTATTTTTCCAAACTTGCGTGTTATTTTTTGATATATTCTTTTATTTTTGTAACTTAAGTTTGTTGATATAGATTTTATATAACTTCATATATCAAGTCAAGTGCATGGATATTAACCTTTTTATGTTTTGCTTCATTCACAATTAGGGTTTTTCTAAACTCTATGTATATGTTTAGTTGCTTATTCATTTTTTTAATCACGGTAAATATTATTAGGTGAAAAGTTTTATAGGGAGAATTACAAAACTACACCATTTGAATTACATTTCACAAAACTACACCTTTTCCAAAATACTTCACAAAACTACACCTAAACACTCAAAATTAAATCCAAATAAACTCTACCCACACAATCATACCCCCTTAATACTATACCATAAACACTAATTAGCGAACCCAAATGAAAATATTTTAATTTTGGTAATTTTTAAAAGGGTAAATCAAGCTTTTAAAATTTTGAAAAGGGTGTAAATATGTGAAAATATTAAATTAGGTGTAGTTTTGTGAATGAGGGGTTGAAAGGGTGTAGTTTTGTGAATTCCTCAAAAATTGAATTAGGTGTAATTTTGTGAAGGACATATTGAAATGGTGTAGTTTTGTGAATTTCTCTTTTATTAATATTAAAGGGAGAATTACAAAACTACACCATTTGAATTACAATTCACAAAACTACATCATTTCAAAATTACTTCAAAATAAATCATACTCACACAATCTTACTCCCTTAATACTATACCTTAAACATTAATTAGCGAACCAAATGAAATTTTTTAATTTTGGTAATTTTTTAAAGGGTAAATCAAGTTTTTAAAATTTTGAAAATGTGTAAATATGAAAAAAAAATTGAAAGGATATAGTTTTGTGAATCCCTCAATATTAAATTAGTTGTGTTGTCTTTATTATTTATGTTTCTTAACTAAGTTTATTAGGGGAAGTGACATTGGTCTAGTGGTAGTCATAAGTCTACAGGAGGCATGTAGCACCACCCCACCCGGGATCGATTCCCCGCGCCTACGATAGTGTAGGTTTGGCTAATGGGCCGACCATTTGTGGCTCAAATATTTAAGATGACGAGGTGTCACTTATATAGAAATAGTTTTTCTTTTTTTATATAATAGATTAATAATTAATATTATAAAGATTCGTTATCGCTTTCACACAAGATTTCTCGGGTAACATATTTTTAGTTATCTATTTCACCTTTTTGGATATCTATTACAAAACAAAAGAGCATTATTGGTGATTTTTTTTTCATAAGCATTATTGGTGATTATAATGGGCATTATTATAAAATAATAAAAGATCCAATTGTAAGCGGACAAATTATCCTTTAGAAAATTATCAAAAGTAATTCGGGTGGAGTTTTGTGGAAAAGATTTAGTTGAATATAACTTTTAATGTTTAGATCAAATGGTTATTAGTGAGAGGAATATGTTAGATATAATGAAGAGAAAAATATTGAGTGGAATAATAGTAGAAAGATGAATAAAAGGAAAGAGTTTGTTAAGCTTGTTCCTCTCATGTTTAGAAGAACAAAAATCAGTCGAAAAGTAACAAGACCATAATGGCAAATTACACTCATTTTTTCAGCTAAAACACCAACAACCATAGTTTTGTAAAATGAATTTGAAAAATGCGTAGTTTTGTGAAATACAATTTAATTTACCTAGTGTGTAGTGAATGAATTAGAGTAATGGAAGTGATCTTGTATATATGTAAGATAGGATTCTCAAAACAAAAAATTTCAAATCCCTACTCAAAGCTAACGGAGTATCAAGGAACTTCCAATAGTCGGAACCGACGACGAAAAGCTACTACACCGGAAGAGAACGGAAACGAAAACAAATCGGAACTGAGGCTAAACAGAACGAGGAATCAAAGGAACAACGAGTGATACCACACAACTACTACCAAGGCTTTGGAGACAAAAGACACGAGCTTAAACTAACCAACTTCAGAGGGAAATTTCTCTAAAGGCAAGAAACGAGCAACATATCAAAACCACAAGAGACAACCTCACAACTAAAACTAAGACTAGAACAAAACCAATCTATACCAAAACCGTTGACCCCGCCTAGACAAAAAGCTCAACTCAAACCAAAAATGAACCTTGGACATGCTCAAAAGTCCAAGAAACCCAGAAAAAGGAGCGCAGATCGGACCCGAAGGATAGATCTTGTCGAGAAACAGAAACCAAGCCACCCAAGGCCAACTTCACCATGTGGTTTATAAAACCGAGTTACATAGTTGAATTTTTTATATAAAATGTGATTAGCTTTAACCAAAAATATAACCTCATGGTTTTTGATATTTTTATAAGAAAATTAAATAAAATATATGAATGTTTATTGTCTCAAAGAGGAAAGTTATGGACAGTGTTTTCACTTCCCATTACAATAGAGGCTCAAAGCAAACCATTTATAGATAGTGAGAGTACATAATAAGTATAACCCCAAATGCCTCAAGTCTTTGTTCTTTTTAAACACTGATCAAAGCAAAAGTTAAAAGATTACAAGATAGAAGAAGAGCCAGTTCCAGCTTTGTTCGATAGTCTGGTTGATCATACAAACGTAGCTCGGTGGTCTGGTTGCAACCTCTCTACAGGTACTTGATCATACCCCGACCTTCCACGCTCACCTTTGTGGCTTGTAACCTCTTCTTCTTCGTTCCTTTTAGCTGCTGAAGCCTTTTGTTCATCTGCAAATCCAAACACAAAAGAGCCACAACGGTTCTTCAGATGAAAGAAAAAGAGTAACAAGAAGTTTCTTTGTTTGTAAACTGTGACACACATAAGCGTTCAGATTGTGTTCAAAGCTAATCATGAGAAAGAAGTAACAAGATGCTGTTTTATTACCGGGTCAGCAAGCAAAATAGTTAATGGTAAGAGTGTTTTTTACCTTCATTCGACGCTGATCCTGAGAACCCTGTTTAGCACGGGCTCTGACCTCGTCTGGATCAACTTTGGATTGAGGACGGATCAAAAAGTCCAACGGGGTTGCTTCTGGTCTCATGGTCATCTGCCTGGACGAATCTCCCCTTGAACTCTGACCCGAAGTCAGACCAGATTTACGCTCCCTGCATATTAATTAACAAATACTGAGTACTGTCTCAAAAACATAAGTTTATACAAACTGCATATATCCAGATTCTGAAGGGTTCTTTCATTACCGAATATCTAAGTCAAAGTCACTGTCTCTTGACTGCATTGTCGAAGTTTTGTTGCTAGGCCTATTTGAAAACCCCCAAAAGCAAAAGATGAGAAAATATGCATCAGTATATGAGTGTGAATACTAAGCAAGTGAAGTCGAGAAATGAAAAAAAAAGTTTGGGGTTTTACTTCTTCACTGATGGTCTTCTATAGGGAGCTCTATCTTCATCAAGATGCCTCATGTCCTCAAACCTAGTACTCTTGTTGAAAATCGGACGAGACTGCAACATTAAGCATACAGTAAGCAAACTGCTAGAATTTTGTTCAACGGATTGGAGTTTTCGGAGAAACCGTTTACCCATTTATCAACCAAATCCTTAGCAAGCCGTCTGTTTGAAGTAGTTTCCTCGTCGGACTTTGATAAGAACATAATGACCTACCAAAACCAGAACATATATAAGTGTTAATGGGGCTTATTGCTACATAGTTACTCGTCTATTTGCATCTAGCGGTGTATCCTAACCTTTCCAAGCCCACTCTTTTTCAATTGCTCCTTTCGATCGTACTGATCCAAGTCAATCGGAAACTGCAAGAAACACTCAGGAATGATAAAGAAGCTAAATACGGCCAAACAGGAAAAAATAATTTACAGCAAAGCAGGAACATACATCAGTAAGAACCCGTAGAATAGCTGCACGGATGTTTATATTCGGCAAGCTTCCATCTGGAAGAGGCTCAAGCCAATTCTTTAAAAGAGTTAAAACTCCATGGTCCAGGAACTCTGTCTGAAGCTGCTTCCTGGACAAAGACAAATATGCAGTAACCGTATTACAAAAACCAGATTTCTAGATAGAAACTGTGTCGCATATATATAACAGTAAGTGAGAGAGACATACTTTCCAAGTACATCGGTAAGAAGGGAAAGCTTCTTAAGCTTGTTGATAGCAGGCTTCCCTTGTCTATTAAGTTCCGCATCTTCCTCAGCAGTGACCTCGAGCTCAGCCATCACATTCTCAACCAAGAGCGCGATCTCTGCAGGGTTTTTCTCAGTCTTTTTCTTCTTCTTTCCCATTTTGAAAAGGTTATTCACCTCATCCTCCTCTTCGCCTTCCTCTGCCTGATTTTGATCGTAAAAGCTTTACATTATGTATCATAATAACAAAACGCTAGATTTAATGATGAAAATTTAAAGATACTACTCATACCTGAGGATAGTGGGTTGGAGAGCGGTCTCCAGCATCGCCACCATACCTCTCGGACGGATCCAAACCAGTATCATCGATGAAATTTTCGTCATCCATAGTCCTAACACCTTCGTCATCGTTCTATAACAGAAATTAAATACTATTACCATAGACGCGGAAAAAAAACAAAATCTGTCTCAACCAGCAACAGCTAAACACAATCTCAGAAGAATCAAACAATGTGATGGTGATGTCACCTCTGGGTTATGCGCGATAGACTTCCACATCTCATCAATCTCTTCTGATTTCCTCTCACCGCGGCTAGGGAACTTATGCCTCTTCTCTTTCCCACTTCCGCTACTACTTCGATCTTTCTCCTTCTTCCTCTTCCTACCAACCTTATCATCATCATAATCCGCACCACCACCACCTCTTCCTCCCATGAACTCTTCGAACTCAGCGTCATCCACGTCTTCATCAATCAGCTCAGGAACATGGATAGTCTCTTTCTCTTTCTTCACAAGCCTTTTCCTCGGCTTGACTTTATCGTTATCGTAAGCAGGCGTTTGCGAGCCTTGGCCGCCGCCGCCATCCCAGTCACCCATATCGTCTTCCAAGTTATCTTCAAAGTCCTGAAGTGGCTCTGGAGATGGCTCACGGTCGTTGCCAAAATCATCAAAGTCCATCAATGGCTCTCCATCTACATCACGATACCTGAAACAAAACTCGATCCCATCAAATAATCCTTCTTTATAATCCACAAATCGAACAAATCGAAAAACCTACGGATCTGAAAACGCATAACGTATTTCAAAATAAAAGGAAGAACAAAACTAAAGGTTGTCTTCTACGTAAAACCCATGAAAGCAAATACAATTTCGAATCTGAAAAATCAAAAAAGAGCTCGATCTCGATAACCCTAGATTTAACCCCCTTTTTTAATCAAAGGCTGAGACTTTGTTTCAGCAGAAGGAAGCTAAAATCATGAAATTGAAGAGAGGAGAAGAAGAAGTTACGGATCATCCTCGAAACCCATTTACGCTCTGTTTCCAGAAATTGATTAAACGGAGATAATCTCCAACACTGATCTTCGACTTTGTCGAGAGATGGCGAGAGGAGGCAGGAAGGTAAAAGGGAGAAGCATATAAATATGGAATCGTTCTTTGTTTATGAGAAATTCAACGGTCTCGATTGAAAAACGATTAACGTTCCAGATTTTGCCACGTAATCGTAACCCCAGGTTGAGCATTTATTGGTCTTGACTTTTGACTTTGTGAGTTAATTAAGAAAGTCAAATTCACTAAGTCAAGTGATACACAAACATTATAGACTCCCCCAAATTACGGGTGAAAATGTAACCAACAAATCTAAAAGATGTATTCTCTTTCCTTTGCATTCAAGTGGCCTTAGAGCATGTTTATCAAGGGTTCTTATGTAGAGTGCTTGTGTATTTTTTTGTGTATTTTTTGTGTATTTGAGTATTAAATTTAATCAAAACATGTACTATTCATGTTAACTCTACAAAAAGGGAGCTTAAAATGCTTAATTAAGACTTTTCATTATAGGTGCTTATGAATAGTACATGTTTTGATTTAATTTAATACTCAAATACACAAAAAAATACACAAAAATACACAAGACTATACATAAGCACCTTTGATAAACATGGTCTTAAGACCATAAACATTACAAGAATTTAAGTTAGTGTGAAAAATCCAAAAAAAAAATAATAGACCACTTTTTTAATCTTTTTAATCAGAACCGATTCTCCACAAAATCTTTTTTCATTTTTTTTCCAAGTTGGACCCACTTGTCTTCATATTTTTTTAATATTAATTTTTTTAATAAAAACTGAAAATGTGATTGCATTGCACATGCTCTAAGTCTCATAATCGGTTATGTATTGTGTTGAAGGGGTTCGAATCTTATATTTTGTACAATTTTGCACCCATTTAAATTTAGGATTAGATTGGCTCCTAGTCTACCTCAAAGAAAATAGTTAAGAGCATTTTCAATGGTGTGTTTTAAGGGTTTTAAAAAGGTTTCTTAGTTTCATTAAATGTATAATTAAACTACAAAATAATGTTTTAGTTAAGAAATGTGTAGAAACGTATTAAAAATAAAACTCCTTTTGAATGCTTATGGGCGATTTAGGGTTTTTGACGGCTACGACGGGTGATGTCATGATGACGGATCTGGGAGTGAAGGGTAGACCTCCGGATAAGCCAGATTCATGGGCAAATAAGGTAGCGAGCGGAATCATAGGAGGGAGGCCGATGCCGGAGAGTATATTAGGAGATGAGTTTGTATCGCAAAGGGTACAGCTTGAGTTTCCAGATGGGGAAGATGGTGAACCTGTTATAACAATTGGAGAAGAAGTCTTGGAGGCGATGAATGGGCTGTGGAAGAATTGTATGATCGTTAAAGTGTTAGGAAGAAACGTCTCCATTGCAGTTTTGAGTAGGAAGCTTAGGGAGATGTGGAAGCCGAGAGGTGCGATGTTTGTTATTGACTTACCACGACAGTTTTTCATGGTTCGATTTGGAGAGGAGGATGAATACTTGTCGGCATTAACAGGGGGACCATGGAGGGCTTTTGGAAGTTATCTTATGGTCCAGGCGTGGTCACCGGAATTTGACCCAAGAGTGGATGATATCACCACAACACCGGTGTGGGTTCGGATATCAAATATCCCCGTGAACTACTACCATAATTCGATTCTAATGAGGATAGGGGACGGGTTGGGCAAGTCGGTTAAAGTCGACCTAACAACTTTAAACTTTGAAAGGGCTAGATATGCGCGAATATGTGTTGAAGTGAATCTCAAGAGACCACTGAAAGGCACTGTGATGATTAATGGGGGGAGATACTTTGTGGCGTATGAGGGGTTGACTAGCATTTGTTCATTATGCGGTTTACATGGGCATATGGCGAACTCCTGCCCGAAAGGAGTTCCAGAGAAGAGAGTTCCGGAGAAGGATACAACCACGACGGCTCCGATGAGACAAACAGACCGAAACTCGGCGGCTCCAATAAGGAAGGCTAATAATGGAGATGATGGGTTCACCATGGTTAATAGAGCGAATAGGAGGACGAATAGAGCGTCAGGTAGGACGGAGGTGACGCCGGTGGTTGCAAACGAAGCTACGGGGAGGAATCTCAGGGAAATCTCGGGGAATACAGTTAATGGAAATGTTTCCATAAAAAATAGATTTGGTGGATTAGAGGAGGAATCTATATCAAGTGAGATAAGGAAGGAAGCGAATATGATGGAGGCAGATAAGGAAAATGAGGGAATCACACCAGGAATAGGGGAAGGAAAGAAAATCGTCCAAAGTAACATGATTTTCAGCGCTAACTTGGAGAAGAAGAGAGAAAGCTCCAATTTGGGTACAAAAGGAAAACGGGCCGAGATTGTTAGGCCCAAAGTGAAAGCTGGGAAGTCCAGACCTCCGAATAGGCCCATCAAAGGTCTAATTTTTGGTACATCAATAATGGAGAGTGATATCTCGGTAAGCGGAAAACGTCTGCGAATTGAGGAACACGTAATGGGAAGACCGGGAGGGATATTTGCGAATGGTAAAGAACACATGAGGCAGTCGGCGAACACAGACAATGGGATGTTGGGAGAGGACGAACTCCATGCAAGTGAGAGATTGGCCGAGAATGTCAAGAGAGTGAGTAAGGAGGTTGTTATGCATCGTGACCCATCTGGTGGCGGCTCACAAATGGATGCATAATGGTGGTCCCCGGTTGTTCAAAACGCTGTTATTGATTATATGACGAACTTCATATTATGGAATTGCCGGGGGGCAAATAAACCCAATTTTCGTAGATCAATCCGTTATATACTAAAGAAGTTTACTACTGACGTACTTGCGTTTTTTGAGACTCACGCAGGAGGAGACAGAGCAAAGAAGATTTGTCAAGGGTTAGGCTTTGATAATTCTTTCCGAGTGGATGCGGTAGGCCAGAGTGGCGGATTATGGTTGTTATGGAGATCTGAGGTGGGAAACGTGTCTGTTATGGAGTCCTCCGATCAGTTTATTCATTCAAGAATAGAAAAGGGAGAAGAGATAATCCACTTGGTTGTCGTGTATGCGGCCCCCACCGTAAGTCGAAGAAGTGGGTTGTGGGATAGGCTCCGGAGAGTGATCCAAGGAGTTGATGGACCGGTGATTGTTGGCGGGGATTTTAATACGATCGTCCGGCTGGATGAGAGAACTGGCGGGAATGGATGTTTATCTCCGGACTCTTTAGCCTTTGGAGACTGGATTAATGAGTTAGCTCTCGTTGATATGGGGTTTCGAGGGAATAGATTCACTTGGAGACGAGGAAGAGAAGAACGTACATACGTAGCAAAAAGATTGGATCGGGTGCTTTGTTGTTCTCAAACCAGACTGACTTGGCAAGAAGCTAGGGTATCTCATCTCCCATTCTTGGCATCAGACCATGTACCTTTGTATGTGCAGATGGAGCCAAGGGAAGGGGGTAACTCGAGAAGGAGATCGTTTCGTTTTGAAGCAGCCTGGTTAGAGCATTCAGGTTTTAAGGACTTGCTACTAACGTCGTGGGATGGAGAAATGTCGACATCTGATGCCTTAATAAAGTTGAGAGTAAAGTTGAAGAGATGGAATAAAGAAGTCTTTGGAGACGTGAATAACAGGAAAGAGAAGTTGATGAATGATATTAAAAGTGTACAGGATCTTCTTGATATCTCAACGACGGATGAGCTGCTTATCAAAGAACAAATATTGATCAAAGAACTAGATCTGGTGATGGAGCAAGAAGAGATGATTTGGTTTCAGAAATCTCGAGAAAAGTGGATTGCTTTGGGAGAGAGGAACACAAAGTTCTTCCATACCTCGACTATCATCCGAAGGCGAAGAAATCGGATTGAGAGCTTGAAGGATGATACAGGAAGATGGGTATCTGAGAATGAGGTCCTTGAAAAGCTTGCGGTGGATTACTACAAAAAGCTATATTCAATGGAGGATGTCGAACAAATGGTGGATAAACTACCCCGGGAAGGGTTTATGGCGATATCAAGGGAGGAACAAGCGGCTTTGGATAAACCTTTCACGGCCCTTGAAGTGGAAGCAGCGATGGGAGGAATGGGTAAATTCAAAGCGCCAGGGCCTGATGGCTTCCAACCTATCTTCTACCAGAGATGCTGGGATGTAGTCGGTCCTTCGGTGATTCGTTTTGTGTTGGGTTTCTTTGAGACAGGATGCCTACCGAGTGGAGCCAACGATGCTTTGATTGTGCTGATAGCTAAAGTGGACAAACCAGACAAGATTACACAATTCTGTCCGATTAGCTTATGTAATGTGTTGTTTAAATCAATCACAAAGGTCATGGTTCTAAGGCTGAAGAGAGTGATATCGAAGTTGATAGGGCCGACGCAATCAAGCTTTATACCAGGGAGGCTGAGTACGGACAATATTGTGATTGTACAAGAAGTTGTACATTCTATGAGGTGTAAAAATGGACGCAAAGGGTGGATGTTATTAAAGCTTGATCTTGAAAAGGCCTATGATCGTATTAGATGGGACTTCTTGGAGGACACACTAATAGCCGCAGGTCTCTCACAAGCGTGGGTCGGCTGGATTATGCAGTGTGTAACTGGGCCTAGGATGAGTGTTTTGTGGAATGGGGAGAGGACGGAGCCATTCGTACCATTGAGAGGCCTGAGACAAGGAGATCCCCTTTCTCCATATCTTTTTGTGTTATGTCTTGAACGCTTATGCCATCTGATTGAGAGAGCTGTAGAAGCTAAGGAGTGGAAACCAATCTGCCTATCAAGAGGAGGACCGAAACTCTCTCATATTTGTTTTGCTGACGATCTTATTTTGTTTGCGGAGGCGTCGGTGGCCCAAATCAGAGTGATAAGACGCGTTTTAGAGAGGTTTTGTAGTGCATCAGGTCAGAAAGTAAGTCTTGAGAAATCCAAGATTTTTTTTTCTAACAATGTACCTTGGACTTTGGCTAATCGGATCAGTACTATGAGTGGCATCAAGGCCACGAAAGACTTGGGAAAGTATCTTGGTATGCCGATCCTACACAAGCGTATTAACAAGGATACATTTCGAGGGGTCATTGAGCGAGTCTCGTCTCGGTTGGCAGGTTGGAAGGGTAGGGTTTTGAGCCTCGCTGGACGTGTCACATTAACAAAGGCGGTGTTGTCATCTGTTCCTGTTCATCACATGAGCACAATTTGTTTGCCTGCGGCTACGCTTGAGAACTTAGATAGAGTGTCGAGAAGTTTTCTTTGGGGAAGTACGCCGGAAAAAAGGAAACTACACATGGTGTCTTGGGAAAAAGTATGTCTACCCAAGAGAGAAGGAGGTTTGGGGATTCGCTCGGCGAGAGAAATGAACATTGCTCTCATTGCCAAGATTGGGTGGAGGCTGCTCCAAGATCAAGATAGTCTATGGGCTAAAGTTTTGAGAAAAAAATATCATGTGGGGGATATTCATGATCTTACCTGGATGGAGACAAAGAGTAATTGGTCATCCACTTTCAGGAGCGTGGGGATGGGCCTGAGGGAAGTGGTGACACCTGAGCATACTTGGGTACTTGGGGACGGTAGCAACATACGTTTTTGGACAGATAAATGGCTACCATGTGGTCCACTTATACACTTGGCCGTAGGGGATATGCAGGCTGGTTTTGAGGATGTACGGGTTAAGGAGATGTGGAGAGATGGAGCGGGTTGGCAGATGGCAGTGCTTGGGCATATCCTGACCGAGAACACGAGGCTGGAGATGGCATCGGTAGTGGTAGATAATGTGACGGGGGCAAGTGACAGACTTTCATGGGGAGGAAACTCGGATGGAAAGTTCACAGTGAAGTCAGCTTATGAACTGTTACTGAAGGATACGTCACCAAGGCAAAATTGGGAGCTTTTTTATAAACGTATTTGGGGAGTATCAGCTCCAGAGAGGGTTAAGATTTTCATTTGGTTAGTGGGAAACCAAGTTATTATGACTAATGTTGAACGTAACCGACGTCATTTATGCGCATCAGGTGTCTGCCAAGTGTGTAAGCAAGGCTACGAGACAATTATACATGTTCTCCGTGACTGTCCAGCAATTACGGGAGTCTGGTCAAGAATAGTCCAGACAAGGAGACGAGATGCTTTCTTCCAAACTACACTCCTCGAATGGCTGTTTGATAACTTGGGTGATGACAAAGAACTTGATGGAAACAAGTGGAGCACTTTATTTGCTATGACGGTGTGGTGGGCATGGAAATGGAGGTGTGAGAATGTGTTTGGGTCAGAGAATAGATGTCGAGACAGAGTAAAATTTTAAAGCCTTAGCATCAGAGGTTACTAGAGCAAATATTTTATATGGGACTAAAACAGCTAAACCACCTCGATCAGAAAGGATGATAGGATGGAGTCCACCAAGCACGGGTTGGATGAAATTGAACACAGATGGCGCGTCGCATGGTAACGCTGGACCAGCAACGGCCGCTGGAGTGATTAGAGACGAGTCGGGAAATTGGGAAGGAGGCTTTGTGTTGAATATAGGTCGGTGCTCGGCACCCTTGGCGGAATTATGGGGGGTATACTATGGGTTGTGGATTGCTTGGGAGAAAAGGATACCGAGACTAGAATTGGAAGTGGATTCGGAGATTGTAGTGGCGTTTCTAAAGACAGGAATAGAGGGATCTCATCCATTGTCATTCATGGTACGTTTGTGCCATGACTTTTTATCAAAGGACTGGATAGTCCAAATTTCACATGTGTATAGAGAAGCTAATCGCCTAGCGGATGGGTTAGCAAACTATGCATTCTCTTTACCGTTAGGGTTTGTTTCGCTTTCTTGTGTTCCGGATAGTCTTGTTTCGATTATGGAGGACGATGCCAATGGGGTCACGCAACCTCGGCATGTCTTAACATGATCTTGTTTTTGTATTAGTTTTTTATTAATAATAAGTACGGGAGATCATCTCCCATATTCATACCAAAAAAAAAAGAAAGAGTTTTAGAAACGTATCGTCGAACCATACATCTCTCACCGCTTTATCATCCATATATAGATCCAACATGTACACACACCCTTCTCTTCTTCGATCTTAATCTTTTCAATTTTAATCTTCGCGATTTCCATCAAATGTAGTCTCTGCCAAATCAATATAGATCTCAGATCTTTTGATTTCTTAGATCGGATCGATGTATAATTAAGTATCTACGAGTTGACTCTTTTTTTGTATTATCGGAATCTTCAATTTTCGAATTCTATGGTTTCATATTAATATCATGTGAATGATATGAACTTTCAGCTTTAGTGTGTTTGAAATAGTGTTCATTTGTGGAGCATCTTAATTACAAAGACCAACATTGAACAAGGTTGACTGACAAGCTAAGTTGCACCGAGACGGGTACGGGGACGGAAACGGGGACGGGAAACGGGGACGGGAAACGGCAATTCTAAAATATAGAGATACGGGGACGGCTAGGATACGACAATGAAATATATAAGAAATATCATAAGTTTTATATATAAAAGTCACAACATCTTTAACAAAAACCATAAAATACCATAAGTAACAAAATAACAAAAACCACAAAATAACTTAAGTCACAAAATATCATAAGTCATAAAATAACACGAGTTATAAAAGAAAAAGCTAATCAACATCAACGAGTAACTCGTTTTCCAAATCCGGTTCATCTAACGAAAGCTCCGCAAACTCTAAGAATCCCGCTCCTTCCATAGAATCATTAGAATCTCCACCAACATCCCACATCTTGGTCTTTCTATCTTCATATTGAGAGGAGTTCCTTGATAAAAGACGAAGATTGTTGTGAATGAAAACCAAATCTTGAGCACGACTTGGATTCAACTTGTTTCTTCTAAGAGAGTGAATAAAAGAGTAAGTACTCCAATTACGCTCCGCACAAGAAGATGAACTAGGTTGTCCAAGCATTTTAAAAGCCAAACTTTGAAGGAGAGGAGTTTGTGCACCGAAGTTTGCCCACCAACTTTTGGGATCCATAGTAGACATCGTCGAAATGCTTGATAAATCCTCAAAAGGGCCACTCTTCATAGAAAATGATGCATATTCCTCCATCACCTTAATATGTTCTTCATCACTTGGAAACAATCTTCGAAAACACTTCATCCTCTCAAGTGAGATTTCTCCATCTTGATGAGGAGGTTTTCTTGCAATTGAAGGATCCTCGTTTATCCATGTTTAACTATAAAATCTACAATATACAAAATATTTTAAATGTGTTACAATGAAACAAAAATAAGATTAAAAATATAGTTTGAAATGAGATACCTTGGATTTAAAGAATTAGCTAGGCAATGTAGAGGAGTGTTATTCTTTGTCCAACGAGCCACCAAAATACGATATACGACATCATAGAATAAACTAAAATCGGACATTTCAAGTTTCTCTCGGTTGTAGATCTCAACTTTCACCTTCTCAATCATGGAATCCCACATCTCATACACCAAATGAAGGCATGGCTTGTCGGTATCACAAAACCTAATCATATCATATACAGGTTTTGTGAAATCGATAATGTAAGACACTTGATCCCACCAATCATCATTCAAAATCTTTTCTTTAACAAAACTCGCTTTCCCCACAGCATCCTCTCTATAACTAAACCACTCCTCGCTTATGACCATGGCTTGACGACCTCTTCTAATGAGTTTCAATCTCTTAATCATCACAATAATGGAGGCAAAACGCGTATCGGCAACCGAAAGCAACTTAAGAGGAGAGAACTTAGTAAAAATTGATAATCTCATGTTGTGGTTCATGATAAAATGTTTGATGGCGAGTGCATCTTCATGAGTCTCCGTTATCCAATTACACTCCATATATGTGTCTCCATTTCCTTCTACATTCTTTGCCGTGCAAATATTCTTCAAAGCAAGATTAAGAGTATGGACGACGCACGGAGTCCAATAGATGTGAGGAAATATACTCTCTATAAGCTCTCCGGCCGCTTTACAATTTGATGCATTATCCGTGATGATTTGCACAACGTTATGATGACCCACTTCATTGATAACTTCTTTCATCAAGTTGGAAATGAAAAATCTATCTTTCACTTCGCCAAAACAATTCACGGCCTTGAGGAATATAGGAGCATTTCCACAAGTAGCAATGAAATTAATCAAAGGTTTCCTTGTAGGATCGCTCCAACCATCGGATACAATCGACAACCCTCTCTCTTTCCATGTTGATTTCAATGGTTCTAGTAATCTCTCAACATTGATCTTCTCTTTATCTAACAAAGTTGTACATAACCATCAATCTTGTGGGAAGCCGCAAACATATAGGACCTAATAATATGTGGATTATTTGCAAGATTAAATGGTAAACCTCCGGTGTAAAACATCCTTGCGATCTCTTGATCCAATTGATCTCTAATTTCAACACCAAATGCGACCTCGAGAGGGGAGGCGTTAGACTTTCTTTTCTTTGCGCCGATCGTTTCACAAGACAAAGGAACCTCTTTAGATCCGGACTCGCTTTTCTTCTTCTCAAACACGTTTTGTAACATTTGCATGTTAAGTCTTTCACTCCTAGATATCTTTTTGCAAGGAGCAACACCAACATTCGCTATCCCAAACAAATGCGCTTTCACTCTTGAATAAGACCCATTCTTAACTTCCTTACAAATATTACATTCAAAAGTCCAAGTTCCTCCTTTTGATGCTTTTTTGTCTTTTTTAGTAACATATCTTCATAATGGAGCTTCACCACTACCAATTTCAACATCATCACTTTCTTCTTGAGAAGCCATTATACACGATAGTCACCAATCACGTTCTATAAAAACAAAACAAGAGAAGAATAAGAGACTAAAGTATAAACAAGAGATAAACAAAAACAAGAGACAATAACCAAAACAAAATACAACAATCATAAATCAAATACATACCTTGTTAAAGAAGAGAATCACATAAATTGGGAGAATATTAGAAGAGAAGAAGAAGGTGGGACTTGGGAGAATCGGAGAAGAAGCTGGGAAAAAAGAAGTGGGACAAAAGAAAAAGAAGAGAAGAAGAAGTTGGACTTGGGAGAAGAAGCGTCATATATTTTATTAAGGTTACTTAAAAATTTAAACCCTCATTAATTTTTCTTTTTTTAATGTTTATTATAAAAAAAACAAAATAATAATTAAAGATCGCCGTCCCTCGCCGTCCCCTTGCCGTCCCTCGCCGTCCCCAGAGATCGCGATGCCGTCCCCGCTAATTACGAAACGTCCCCGCCGCCGTCCCCGTGTCGTCCCCGTGCCGTCCCCGTGCCGTCCCCGTCCCCGAAACATCCCCGGGACTGGTTCGCCATCGGTTTTGCCGTCCCCGTGCATCTTAGCTGACAAGCCATCACGGATTGGCTTGTTGAAGTGAGTGTTTTTCTATTCTTTATTTTGGTTATGTAATAAATTTTTTTGGTGATTATATTGCATAGCTCATATGATGAATCAATATGTTGTTTGATTGAAATTGGTGTTTCCGAATAATAATGTTTTTTTTGTTTTTATCATAAAACAAATTGATCTTTTTTACAAAACTCATGGATTTTTACCATTGAACAACAAACTAGTGGAAATTATATAACAAATCACTACAAGAAAACAATGCATTACCATCGAAAATTTGCGTCGAAAATAATTCGATGGTAATGAACATCGAAGTTACATCGAATTTACAACGAAATATTTTTCGTTGTAAATTCGATGGTAATCGGTGGTAGAGTATTTCGTCGGTAATTCGACGGTTTACCAACCGATTTGCGTTGTCACCAAAAATCGATGTAAATTCGTCGTAAATTGCCCTTAAATTAACATCGAAATTAACGTCGAAAATTTACGATGTAAATTAGTTGGGAATTTTGTTGTAAATGTAAATTCGATGGTAAAATCCTTGCAAATTCGATGGTATTTTTTTAAAAAAAGTCTATATATACCAGAACTCTTCCTCACCAAATTTCATAAAAAAATTCTATACTTACTCTAAAATTATGTCCATATACGAATTTAGAAAAAGGATGTATATCCACAAAGATACAAAAAAATGTATCCACTTAAAGTTGGACTTGAAGGATTCATGGAACAAACAGGAAATCTGCAACTTACGCTGGAGAGCGGGAGGATGCATTATCCTTGTCAGAAATGCAAGAATAAAAAATTTCTGGATGTAAGCAAGGTATGGTCTCATTTACTACATAGAGGATTTATGACGCAATATTACGTTTGGTATAACCATGGAGAGGGTTATGACGCAAATGCTGCAAGTAGTAGTAGTAATTATGAAGGGATGGGTTTAGATCAGTATCATGAATCTAGTAATCTTTTGCATCACTCTAATGATCATAATATGGAACATTGTCAAGATAGTGATAGGATTCATGATATGATTACTGATGGATTTCATGATACGACAACTACCATTAATGTTGGACATGTAGATGATAGTGAAGAACCAAACTTATATGCAAAAAGATTTTATGATATGTTGGATGCGACAAATGAGTCTATCTACGAAGGATGTAGAGAAGGATTGTTAGCAGCTAGAATGATGTCCATTAAAACTGATCATAACTTAGCTGAGACGTGCATGGATGATTGGGCCGATCTCATTAAAGAGTATTTACCGGAGGACAATTTGACTGCTGAAAGATACTACGATATACAGAAAATTAAAACAAAAACATAAAAAAATATAGTTAAGAAACCCAAATAGGGTACGGCCATTGGAAATGCTCTAACAAGTTTAACAAGTTTATATATGTAATTATAGAGAGTAAAGTTCGTTAGGTTATGCTTTAGACCGTGGGGGTTATGTAGGATGAATTGTACGCTTAAAATTTTAAATAAGTAATATAATGAAGTGCTTTGCCTTTAAGTAATTAATCGCCAACGATGAACTATAGATACATCGTGTTGAAGTTTCATGATCAATGCACAAGAGAAGATAAGCCAAGACATAACACTTTGTTTACAACACCAAAACATAACACATATTATAGAGAGAGATGTATGCAAAAACAATCCTTAATTAAACAAATTAAAAAAAAAGTAATATTACAAAGTTCAAGCAATTGAACATATATATATGTATAATGTAATGTTCACTCAAGCATCAAACTCTAGCAGCAATAAAACACCTAATTAAAATACAAGATCTAGGGACTTCACGCACACCATCACACCACACAACCTTCCCAAAAATCTCATCCACGCCGCGACGCCTTTCAAGAGCAATCTCAGCACACCAAATCATCTTCCGGCAACTCAAAACACACTCACTTTTCGCCCACAAAACCGCTAGCTTCCCGCCATTATTCACCAATCCAACACTACCATAACTCTTTGGTAGTTTAGGTAACCCTTCCAAGCCCTTCAAAACTCTCCATGACTTTCTCTCGAAATCGTACCATTCGATCACTCTCTCATAATTGTAGCAATAAACTACATTGTCTACCACGCAACACGAACCGAAATACCCATTGTAAAAATTCAAACGTATAACCAAACCCATGTCCCATTCTACTACATCCCATCTATTTTCCTTTGGCTTGTAAACCACATGATGCTTGTCCCCAAACAAATAAAGATTTTCATTGATGACTAACGTTGCATATATATATTTCAAGCGTATCTCGGCAATAGGGCTTGGCACATAGTCCCATCTTTGAGTTTTAGGATCGAAAACCTCCATCAAATTCGATTCATCGTTGTCGTTGCAGCTTTCCACTACATATATTTTCCCATCAAAAACACTCACTTTAGGACACTTTCGTGCTATCCGCATGCTTGGAGCTTCGCGACACGTGTGAGACCGGCAATCCATGACAAATACCCTTGAGGTGGGCTTACCGTTGATCTTTACACCGATGGTATAAATATTATGATCAAGTGTGGCAATATGATTCCACAACCAAAGCGAGAGATGGCGAGATGGATACGGGATCGAGACCAAAAGATTTTCGCTTGGTTTCCTTTCTTTCTTCCTTTGGATTCTAAACGGTTTAAAACATGGATTGAAACATTGTGATTTAGGGTTAGGGTTAGGGTTAGGGTTTAGGACCCGAGTTGGTCTTCGACAGAGAGTGAACCAACGTGGTGGGTCGTTCTGTAAGAGCAAATAGAGACAACTCTCGGTGCGGTTTAAGAGCTTTCGGATATTGTAAAGCGCAGGTGAATCTAATAGGGAGCGGAATTTCTTGGAGACCAAGGAAAGAGTCGGATAGTACAATCTTGAGACGCGGGCAAAGCAATTCAACAGTATTTTATCAGGGAGATGTGAGAGACTACGTGGTGGCGATGAATCTGTTATAGTATATATATTGATACCTTTGCTTTTTCTTATACTATCGTTTAAGATTATGGAAAGGTGAAGGTTGCGTGAAAGAGACGACATGTTAGAAGAAAACGATCGAGATTAGATTATGATGATAATCAAACTCCAGAGCCTATGTATATTTGACGAGTATTTTCATAAATATATACGTTTTCTATTTTTGTTTCCAAACCCTAGTGTTTATCTTTCTTTTTTTTTGTTACTTCCCTAGTGTTTATCTTAACATTAATATATATATATATATATATATTAACATATATTATATTTAGGTTTTGAAGTTTGATTAACATCATAATGATATAATCTATTATTTTCTTTAAAAATCGACTCTCATTATTATTACTAGGATTATTACTAGGACCGAACCCGGTATACTCGCGGATTTGTTTTCTAAACCATATATATCTTATTATATAAAAGAGAGCGCATAAAATTATAACTCACCAGATCGTGACACGTGTCACAATATAACTCACCTGATCGTGACACGTGTCAATATAGAATATATAGAATATATATAATGTTAATAATGTTAATAATTGGGAAGAAATATAAATAGAAACACGTGTTAATTAATAATGTTAATAATGTAGAATAAATATAATAATGTTAATAATTGGGTTAATAATTGGGAAGAAATATAAATAGAAACATGTGTTAAGATATAATGTTAATAATGTAGAATAGATATAATAATGTTAATAATTGGGAAGGAATAAGTTGTGCAAAACACGTGTTAAGTTCAATTTTTAATATAAATATAATGTTAATAATGTTTATGAAAAAATGTTAATGATGTTAATAATGTTTATAAAAAATGTTAATAATTTTAAAAGAAGAAAAAATGTAACGTTTAGGAAAAAAGCAAAACAAAAATAAGAAAAAAGGAAAAACAAAAAAAAAGGAAAAAAATAATCAAACGAAAAGTCTTCACTATATCTATATATTCAATTTTTAATATAAATATAATGTTAATAATGTTTATGAAAAAATGTTAATGATGTTAATAATGTTTATAAAAAATGTTAATAATTTTAAAAGAAGAAAAAATGTAACGTTTAGGAAAAAAAGCAAAACAAAAATAAGAAAAAAGGAAAAACAAAAAAAAAGGAAAAAAATAATCAAACGAAAAGTCTTCACTACATCTATATATACATATCTAAAATCACTAAATTTCATTGTGCTCTCCTCTTTGTTCTATTTACTATTATTAAATTTCTTTTTTTTTACTCAAACAGAGAAAAAGATGAATTTCATAGTTTCTAAAAACAAAAAAAATTTCTTCACACTAAATCAGTTAGATCGAAACCGTCCTTATCGTCGTACGATAGTTCGTGTTATTCAAAAGTGGGAAGCCAAAAATTTTAAAGCAAATAATGTTCTTATGAGAGTCGAAATACTCTTAATTGATTAAAATGTTAATAATTTTAAAAGAAGAAAAAATGTAACGTTTATGAAAAAAGGCAAAACAAAAAATAAGAAAAAAGGAAAAACAAAAAAAGGAAAAAAGTAACCAAAAAAGTCTTCACTACATCATATTTGTAATGATTATTTTAGATCGTGACATGTGTATTAAAATTAATACGTAGACATCTTATAAAATGGAAACTTAATAATATTGAGAAAAAACATAAATAAAGAAAATAATCAAAAATAAAAAAATTAACATTAAGTATCAAATAATTAGAAATAAAATAAATTAATCCGAAATATAGAAAAAAATATTAAATAAGAAAAATAACATAGAAAAAGAAAAATTTAAGGATATTTTAAGAAATAATCAATAAAAAAAATTAGAAATAAGATAAAATAAAAATGTAAAATTACTTGAAAAAATAAAGAAAATCTTAATGATAACTTATTTGTTATCTTCATGGATCCACTATCTAATTATTAATTTAAAATAAATGTTTTTTCATGTAAATAACAAAAGCTATGTAATAAAACAAAAAATGTGTTATTTATATTTCTTAATAGATGAAAAAAGTAAAAATCACTTATTTACTATTACCATATATTGTTGTGTCTTTTATATTTATTTGTTAATAAAATAGCGGGTATAATATTAGTTCCCGTTTAAAACTAAGTACTATAACTATACAAATATACTAACAATATTAATATATAATTATAAAATGTTTTATGTAATTTGTCCGCGTATTACGCGGGATTTCATCTAGTATATATATATATATATATGTTTGAATATATTAATAGTTTTATTTTACAAATTATTTTGTTTGGTTTTCTTGATGGTTTTAGTAGTTTCTTCCATTTTCATTATATAATTCTTCTAAATAATAGTACAAATATGCAAAAATCTAACCGCAAGCTTCCCACCATTATTTTTTTTTTTTTTTTTATTACATCACTTCCCACCATTATTAGATTTTAAAATCTTGACACTAGATAAATTACTAATGGAACTCCACACCTAATCATTTCAAATGAATAAGAAATTCAAAATCTCTGCAATAATGAATCTATGCAATATTCATTGGATTTGAAATCCAACCATTTACTAACAAATTACTAATGGAACTCCACATCTAATCATTTCAAATGAATAAGAAATTCAAAATCTATTAAAGTTGAATAACACTAGATTTCTAAAATTTGTTTAAACATCTACATTAAATAACTCCAAACTTTAAATCTACGGGAAATAATTTTGTAAACCTTATATCCAATAACACTAGATTTTTTTAAAAAATTTAGAATCATGCAATGAATAACATTGAATTATAAAACCTCTAGAATTGATTTACAATCACTAATCGAATAACACTCACTAAATCTAAATAAACCCTACCCACATAATCCTACACATTTAATATTATATCATAAACACTAATTAGCGAACTCAAATATATTTTTTAATTTTGGTAACTTTGTAAATGATAAATCAACCATCTAAAATTTTTAAATGGTGTAAATATGTAAACATATTGAATTAAGTGTAATTTTGTATAGGAATGGTTGAAAGTATGTAGTTTTGTGAATTCCTCTTATATGTATTGTAATTAAATTATTTTCATTTGTTCAAAAACCAAAAAAATATTGAGAATACACATTTAAAACTTCAAATTAATTGATACCCATGTGTCAATATTTTTAATGCATTTATTATTGTAACACAATAATATTTAACAAATTAATTTGAAATTTCATACTCTTTATGCATTAATAATTAAAATTGTAAGATGATTTTTTATAATTTAATAAATTTAGTGATTTAAATTATATGCATGATGATAAGTCAACATTAAGAAAGTTCCCCTCACTCATTATATATAAAATTTTTGACTCAAAAAAATTAAGGAAGTGTTATTGGTTGTAGATATTTAAATCAACTCCAATAGATTTAGATTTCATAAGATTCTTTAAAAATCAATGGATTTTATAAGATCTACTTTTGATTTTAGATTGATTTATTATTGATTTTACAATCTAAAATGGAGAGTTATTCTAAATATTAAAATATATGATCACATATTTACAAAATCAACATGCAGCCATTATAACTTTATAGTGTTGAAGGAGGGAGTATATTTGACAAAAAAAAGGGAGGGAGTAAATTAATAAAAAATGGAGGGGATAATAGATTAGAGGAATTCACAAAACTACACAATTTCATCCCTTTTTTTACAAAACTCTACCTAATTCAATTTTTACACATATTTACACTTTTTCAAAATTTTAAAAGCTTGATTTACCCTTTAAAAATTTACCAAAATTAAAATCTTTTCATTTGGGTTCGCAAATTAGTGTTTAGGGTATAATATTAAGGGGGTAGGATTGTGTGTGTAGGATTTATTTGGATTTAATTTTTGAGTATTTAGGCGTATTTTTGTGAAATATAATTCAAATGGTGTAGTTTTGTAATTCTCCTAATAGATTATTATAGAGGAATTCACAAATCTACACCCTTTCAATCCCTTCTTCACAAAACTACTCATAATTTAATATTTTCACATATTTACACTCTTTCAAAATTTTAAAAGCTTGATTTAACCTTTAAAAAATTACCAAAATTAATTTTTTTTCATTTGGGTTCGCTAATTAATTAGTGTTTAGGGTATAGTATTAAGGGGGTAGGATTGTTTGGGCAGAGTTTATTTAGATTTAATTTTGAGTGTTTAGGTGTAGTTTTGTGAAGTATTTTTGAAATTGTGTAGTTTTGTGAAATGTAATTCAAATGGTGTAGTTTTGTAAAGAAATAGATGAAATGGTTATGTTAGAGGTAAAGCTTTGGAGAAGAGGTGGTGGTACATTGGTACAACAATGTTTCATGTAGCACAATGGAATGCCTCTCACCCACCTGACTCTCCTCCCTTGGATAATTTCCCTCTATGGGCTCATCTAAAAGACATTCCCCTCGATCTTCGTTCTATTGAAGGTCTTAGTTTGTTAGCTGGTCTGATTGGTGAGCCTAAGGAGACGGATGACTATACACTAAATTTGGTTAGCCTTTCCATCTCTCATGTAAAGGTTGAGGCAGACTTAACAAATCCTCTTCCTACTCAGGTTGAGTACAAAAGAGAGAATGGTCAAGTGGTTTTAGTTGATGTTTCATACCCTTGGCTTCCTCCTTCTTGCTCTCACTGCAAACTAGTGGGTCATGTCGTCAGAAATTGTCCCACATTTCATCGTGGTGCACAACCTGCTAAAGACGCTAAGGATGTCCAGGCCAATGTTAGTGTTAATTTTGGACATGTAAACTTGGACCCTTCTAGTGCCACTAACAATACAACTCCTGCTCAGAAAGAGACCCCTCATCCTGTTGTAGTTGCAGCCCCGGTGATTAACCAAACAGATAAAGGGAAAGGTATTTGGGTACCAAAAAGCTTTATGCCTCCATATGTGGGTTCTACTCCGGATATTATTGTGGGTTCTACTGCGGATACTATTGTGGGTTCTACTCCGGATCCGGGTGATGATGTTGATCTTGATCTTCCCCTTGAAATGGATCTATCTAAGCCGAGGGTTCTTTCTCCTAAGTCCCCAAATTCTCCAGCTTTCAGCTATTTGGAGAATGTGATCCTTGGTCTCCCAGCTCAATTTAATTTGCACCTGTCAAGACCTCCTCTTTCTTCACCTTCCCTTCTTCCTTTCCATTCAAATAAAAAGCCTAAACACTTTCGTCCTCTTTCAAAATTCAATACACCAACTAAACTTCCTCCAATCACAAACTCCTCAGAAAAGTCTATAAACAAGAATCCTTCACAAACAGCCATAAACACTAACTCTCACCAAACACTACCTTCTATCTCTTCACGCCTCTTGTTAGTTGCTTCTAGCTCAGACTCCTCAACTGGCTCTAAGCTTTCTTTACCTTCCCTTTCGGCTACAAAGTCTCATCTTAATGGTGAGGTTTCTCAACCCTCTCTATGAATATAAAATCATTTTTTTGGAATATCCGTGGACTTAATAGTCAGGATAATATTCGGCCTATAATTACTTGGCTAACTATACATAAGCCTCTTTTTGGTGATTTTTTGGAAACTCATGTTAAATTACACAATTTGAACCTTGTTTTGAACAAAATATGTCCGGGGTGGAGTTTTGTTTCTAACCATCAAAGTGATGATGATGGTAGAATAATCTTCATTTGGAAGCATCCGACACAAATCTATGTGCTCCATCAGTCCAAGCAATCCCTTACTTGTGAAGTTTCAATCCAAGGGTGTAGTAATTTCATAGTGACGGCTATCTACGCGTCTAACTTGGCAGAAGAAAGGTCTGCTCTGTGGTGTGATCTTCTCGGTATCCAACAATCTTTCTGTGGTGGCTCAACTCCTTGGTTACTTATGGGAGACTTCAACCAAATTATTCACCCTTCAGAGCACTCTAATCCAAATGTTAATCATATCTCAAATAGGATGATCGAGCTTAGAGACTGCTTACTCCAAATGGGACTTTCTGATCTCAAATTCCAAGGACCAAGATTCACTTGGAACAATCACCAACCTGCTACTCCTATAGCTAAGAAACTTGATCGTGTTCTTGTTGATAACAATTGGCTCTCATTATACCCGGATAGTGTTGCATCTTTTTTAGCTACAGAAACCTCAGACCATACACCTTGCCTCATAAACCTTGCTTACTCTCTACCTTTAGCAGGCACTAAACCTTTCAAATTCTTTAACTTTCTTACTACCCACCCTTTGTTCTGTACTTTGGTGGAAACGGCTTGGACCTCCTCAGGAATCACTGTCTCCAATCTGACATTGCTGAGTGTAAAATTAAAGAGTATCAAAAAGTGTTTAAAGTCCATAAACAAAGATAATTTCTCCAATATTCAGGTGAGAGCTGAGGAAACTAATTGTTTGTTGAAATTGATGCAGGTACAAGCACTTCTTGATCCATCACAAACAAACTACCAACAAGAAAGAGACCTTTATGACCACTGGTTACAATTAAGAGGAATTGAGGAAGCCTACTTCTTACAAAGATCAAGGATCAATTGGTTAAAAGCGGGGGATCAGAACTCGTCATATTTTCACCGAGTAACTAAAGCTAGAAACGCTTACAATGCTATCAGAGCCTTCACCTCAACTGATAATACACTCATCACTAATCCATTGGAGATGAGTAACTTGGCCGTCTCTCACTTCACTTCAATCTTGGGACCTCCTATTTCCTCGGTTGTGACAAGTTCTGTACCTTTCCTCCGGTCTCTCTCTCCCTATAGATGTAACCAGGTTATAAAGGACCAGATGATCTCAATGCCTTCTCCATTGCAGATTACCTCAACTCTTTTCAAGTTGAACCAGAATAAAGCCCCTGGCCCTGATGGCCTAACCTCAGGTTTCTTCAAAGCTTCTTGGTCCTTCACAAGTGCAGATTTTATCGCTGGTGTGTCTCATTACTTTGCTTCATCGTTCATGCCTAGAGCAACAAACAACACAATCTTATCTCTAGTGCCTAAATTCTAGGGAGCTTCTATGATCGCTGATTTTAGACCAATTTCATGCCTAAATACAATCTATAAGGTTATTTCCAAGCTTCTAGTGGTCAGACTCAAACCACTTCTGCCAGAAATAATTCAAAAAAATCAGACGGCCTTTATCAAAGGGAGACTTCTTCTAGAAAATACTCTTATGGCATCTGAAATCATCTCAGGTTATCACAAGAGAAATTGTCCAAAGCAAATCACGATGAAGGTTGACATAGCAAAAGCATTTGATTCAGTTAGATGGGACTACGTGTTGGAGTGTTTGGAAAGCATAGAAATCCCAGAGTTATTCATCAATTGGATCAAAGGTTGTCTTTGTACTACTACGTTCTCAGTGGGCTACAATGGTATGATTCATGGTTTCTTTAAGGGGAGTAGAGGATTAAGGCAAGGTGACCCCTTATCACCTTACCTTTTCGTTTTGGTGTTAAATAATCTATCACTAATGTTAAACAAAGCACCTAGTGAAGGAAAGTTTAACTACCATTTCAAGTGTAAAGAGACTGAACTTACTCACTTGTGCTTTGCGGATGACTTATTGATTTTTGTGGAGGGTTCAGTCCAGTCGGTAAAGAGTGTGCTTCGGGTACTAGATGAATTTGAGATCCTATCAGGCTTGCGCATCAGTGTGGCAAAGACCAGCTTCTTTACTACAGGAATGGATGACAATGAAAAAAATCAAATAATTAGAGAAACGGGATTGACGTTGGGTACGCTGCCTGTTAGATATTTGGGTTTACCATTAACTACAAAGAAGCTATGTCTACTTAATTGTGCACCTCTACTAGAAAAGATCAAAGGGAAGTTAAATACCTGGACAACTAGATCTCTCTCGTTTGCAGGACGGTTACAGCTTCTGAACTCTGTTATTAATGGAATATCTAATTTTTGGTGTTCCTCTTTCACTCTACCCAAAAAATGCATCAACATCATAAACTCCTTGTGTGGTAAATTCCTTTGGACAGGGAACATTGAGGGTCACAACACGGCAAGGATTGCTTGGGATACGGTGGTAAACAGTAAAGAGGAAGGAGGGCTAAACATAAGGGATATTGTAACCTGGAACAAAGCTTGCTCTCTCAAACTTATTTGGCTTCTGTTCTTCAAAGGTGGTTCAGTCTGGGTCGCCTGGTTCAAGAGCAATGTTCTTAGTGAGAGGCAACGTCTAAAATGGTCGTTTTGGAGGAAAGGTATTCCCCTATACCCACCTTAAATCCCTTATACCCATATTTTATTGATTCTATACGAACTGACGATTTTACCCCTTAAAAAAAAAATTTTGGTTTGGATTACGGTTGGTTTTATCTCTCTGGTTTGGGTTGGTTCTATTTGGGTTTTGGTTTAAAAAAAAAAAAAACTCACCTGCTTCTTCCGCGACGACGAGAACGAGACTCGTCTTCTCCGGCGAGACGCGCGACGGGAAACCTCGTCTTCTCCGCCGTACGCATCGCAACCTCCTCCACTAGAAGATTTCTCCGACAACGATCCCGCAAATCGGAGAGCGGGTTAATTCATCCACAATTGTTTTTGAAATAGTATTAGGGTTCACAATGGGATTTGATGAATATTTTTTGATTTGTTGCATATTGATGATTGTTATAGAGTATTTAAGGAATTGGTTGATTGTTTGAGATTCTCGTAATTGTATTACTCTTTATTATGCAATAGGCCAAAATCTATCAATCAATCGTGGTATCGCGAAACCAAAAAACTTTCAAAATCGCATGTGTAAAACTTAGTATAATTAGTAAAACTGATATGTAGTTATACAATGTAGAACATTGTATAACTAGTAGAACTGATGGTTGTAATTTACCATGTAAAACTTATTATAACTAGTAGAACTGATATTTGTTATATTCTACGTAAAAATCAGTATAACTGTAGATACTTCGGTAAAATTTATTTTTTTGTTGTTTTTGCAGGATACAATGGCAAAATACGTTAGCGTTTTTTTCAAATTCAAAGGATGCATGTATAGTGTAACATTGAAGACAACAGTTGAGGATATAAGTTTGGTTGTGTTGGAAAAAAGGTTGCTTTTTGGAACGCATCGTTATCCGACCGATTGAACTTCTTTAACGGTGTTGAACTTCTGTATTGTCAACTTATGTAAAACTATGATTGTGTTGTTAACTTATGTAAAACTAAGTTTTACTATTGGGTTTCTTATTTATTTATGTGTTTGATATTTATTTATGTGTTTGGTATTTATTTATGTGTTTGGTATTTATTTATGTTAATTCAACAAAAAAATATGTTCAAACAAATTACACATTGTTTTTATATATGTTAGGTTAACAAAAAATATGTTCAAACAAATTACACATTGTTTACAAAAACTCTTTAACGTTCAAGCACTTTCGAAGAACACTTTCTACTTAAGCACAACTTATAAAAGGACTTTTCTATAAAACGATGATTTCGAACGTATTATTGCAAAAATCATGTTTACGTACATATTAAAAACGAAATGTGAAAAGTAAAACTTCATAAACAAATTTAAATTATAGGTAAAACTAAAAACTATTGAAATCAGCAAAAATAGAACTATGAACAACATTGGTAAAACCATAACCTTATGTAAAACTATGTGTAATAATTTGGGCGGGAAACCGAAAATATATTTGGCGCCTAAACGAAAAGAAAAAAACATAATAATTTTGTTGCAAAAAAACAGATTCGACACACATCTTTTCTCCCTCGATTTCTGTGTTTTGTTGTCCTATAAACAAGAACTTCTCTCCTCTCTCCTCTCATTCTTTCACAAAAAAATCAAACAAATATATTTCCTTTCCTTTCCTACAATTTCCTTTCCTTTCCTCCTTTCTCTATGTTGCTTCCTTTCATGGATCCTTGGGTGGAGAAACAAGAGAGGCGTGAGATGAAGAAGGCAAAGCAACACCTCGACATGCAAACGTTCGTTGTCGACGCGCAAAACGGAATTCCAATTCGTTGTCCATGTGGAGGAGAAATCATTCAGGATGCTACTCCAAATCCAAAGTATAGATCTGATTTTGATACTTTACCTCGGAGTAGGTACTTCACGTGCAAGACCTACAAGGTAATTGTTAGTTTTAAAACCACGTCTGTGTATAACTGCGTAGAACCGTGTGAAACTTTGTGAAACTAACTGCGTATAACCGCGTATAACCGTGTGAAACTATGCGAAACTAAATGCGTATAACTGCGTATAACAATGTAAAACTATTATGCGTAAAACTGAGTATAACTTCGTAAATCTGTGTTGATTGTTCAGGACGATGGGTTGCACTTCCGTCAGCCATGGGTTTTCGGTGTTGAGGAGGAAGTTGACAAGTTAACTAGGAGGGTGGATGTTATGGCTGAAGAAATTGCAAAGCTTAAGGAGCTTATTGTTGATCCCCGTCCGTGAGAGATTTTCAGTTTTTATAACTTATGCTATGTTACCAAATGTATTACCAATATTCATTAGTTTTCATAGTATTACATATTCTGCTACCAAATATGTTATCTAGTAATCCTAAGTTTTACTAGTTTGACAACAACTGATACAATAAAACAAAGTAAATTGTTAATTTCTTACTTCTTCATTGTCTGAACCAGATGAATTTTGTACCTCCTCGTTAGCAATCACTTTCTCTGCATCACCATCATTTTCTTCTCCTTCTTCCTCGTCCTCTAATTCATTTTCTTTTTCATCGTCTTCTTCTTCTCCTTCTTCGTCTTTTTCTTCGTCTTCTTCTTCTTGTTCTTCACCGGCATCAGACATTGTTTTCTCCGAGTCATCATCGCCGGAAATAGTGGTATTCTCCTTCGCAGTAGCCGTCGTCGTGGTCGTTGCAGTCCCCGACTCCGTCGTCGCGGTCCTCGTCGCCGCGGTCCCCGTCGCCGCGGTCCTCGTCGCCGCGGTCCCCGTCGCCGCGGTCCTCGTCGCCGTCGCCGCGGTCCCCGTCGCCGTCGCCGCGGTCCCGTCGCCGCGGTCCCCGTCGCCGCGGTCCCCGTCGCCGCGGTCGCAGAAGGAGAAAAAATGCGGCTACGAAGTTTCCTAGACATCTCCGTGAGTTTGAATTTTTTCTTTTCCAAACTCCTATTGTAATGAGTTAATAGTGTATCTTCTTCATCTTTCTCCTTCTTCTCACCCAACCGAGTCTTCACCATATTTCACTGATTTCGATTTTGAAATTTATAGGAAGAATTAGGGGAGATTCGAGATTCGAGTGTTCGTCGGGAAATTTAGGTTCGTCGTCGACAAAAGGAAAAAAATAAGAAAAAGAGGAGAAGGAGGTAAAACTAAATTATACCAAGGTATATTGGTGAGATATTGGTTCGGTTTGGTTGAGATATTAGTTCGGTTCGGTTTAACCAATTAAATTAAACAATAATTTAATTTCGGTCGGGTAATACGGGTCGGGTCAGTTTTACCCGGGGTTTGACCTGTAAATAACGAAAGTCAATGAAATAATTAGGTCTTTTCCACTAAGTAAAAAAGAAACGACTTAATTAGATTACCTTTTCTCCAAAACGACTTGCGGAGACGTTGCCTCTCTTAGTGACAACTTATCAAATTTATGGACTATCAAGCAAAGTCAAAGATTCTCGTGGCAGGTTAACAAATTGATCAAGTAAAGAGATATTGCTTACCCTTTGATCAAAATAAATCCGGGAAATGGCAGGGTGTGTAGATTTTGGACGGATAATTGGTCTGCGTTGGGAAAAATACAAAACTTTCTTCAGCCGGAACCTACTAGGAATCTCGGCATCCCCTTAAACTCAACTCTCAGCTCGCTTTGGAGGGAAGGAGCCTGGAGATTCCCTAATGCTAGATCAGAAAAGCAAGTACAGATTAGTATTGCTTTGTCATCTTTGGTCTTGTCAGATAACGAAGATTCATTAATTTGAGTGGCAAGTGGGAGATAACAGAGTGGGAAATAAGACAACAGGAGCCATCTATAGGGAAATAAAATTACACAAACCTGAGGTGGATTGGCACGGAGTGGTTTGGTTCTCATCAGGCATTCCAAAGCACAAGTTTCTTACTTGGTTGGTGATACTCAATAGGTTACCTACAAAAGACAGACAACTTTCATGGAGTATAGTGGTTGACTCAACTTGTGTGCTATGTGGCGTGGCAAATGAATCGAGAGATCACCTCTTTTTTTTTATTGTAGCTATAGCTGGGAGGTGTGGAGTGTTGTTGCTAGAACATGTGGCTTCAACTCTCCGAGATGCTGGATCGATTCGTTCAACGCAATCAAAGGCATGCATGGTCAGTCAACGAAGGAAAAATTAACAAAGATAGGTTGGCAAGCTGTAATTTACCAGATCTGGAGTGAGAGGAACTCAAGAATCCATCGCCGGAACTACAAGCCAGTGGTGTCTCTGCTAAAACAGATTGACTCTTTGATTAGGAACAGAGCTTCCTCTCTTCGCGGTAATAGCTCGACCTTAGCATCCGATCTCCTGCAGCTATGGTTTGCCGGCTATCAAACTCCTCCAAATCACTAGTTCGCTTTGATCCTCTTCTAGCCGGTTATCTCCTTTGATCGTGATCTTCGGTGAGTTAATAATCACCAACCGATCACTTTCTGCATTTACTCTCCAAGTTAATTTTAATTGGGCCTATCATCACACTTTGGGTCACAAATACACTATCAAGAGGATAAAGACTTAGCCATTTCAAATAATGGGCTAGATGCACTAAAGGGCTAATTGTTAAAGAAAGGTTCTCGCTATGGTTTTTTAATTGGAAACATTTGAGTATTTTACCAATTATATGGTTATGTAATATTTTTAGGTTTATTATATATAAAGAAAATTCTTTAACAAAAAAAAAAATAAGTATGATCGTAATCTATATTAACAACTAATTAATTTGTTTTGTCTGGATTCGGTAGTTCATTTAGGTTATTCGAACTTAGTTTGCAGCTTTGTGATTTGTGAATTATTTGAAAGTGAGATATCTTATATTATTAATACAGAAGACAGAGAGAGAAAATCATTCTAAAATTACACGTGTCATCACCTAAGCATTTTTGATCCCACATTATTAAAAATTCATAAAAACCCAAAACAAAATCTCAAATTTAATACAAAATGACTTAAATTGACATAATAAATGAATAATATTAAAAAATGTTGAAAACCCCATAAAATATAATATTAAAAAAATCATAAAAAATACAATTCTATAATTTCTAATAGATCTCTTAATATTTATATATTATATTTTATTACATTGTGTTCAAAATAATGATAAAACATATTGTTCATTTACAAATAACAATATTATTTTGTAAAATTGTATTTAACACCAAAATTCATGTCAAATGAAAAACCTGAACACACAATTTACCCGATTCATCGGTTGAACCACCAGTTCCCAAACTTTGAACAAAGAATTTTCGGATAAGTTTAGACATGAAAGAGTGATTAAACTTTCCTAGAAAATATGTTTAAAATATTTAAAAAACTAATGAAAAACACAATTTTATAATTTTTCTAATGTTTGTATGTTATATTCTCGCACAAAAGAATGATAAAACATATTGTTCATTTATAAATAACAATATTATAAAAACCAAAATACAATATATTTTCTATATATACTTCAAATTTAAACTTCGCGTTTAACGCAGATCACATGAGATACAAATTCTTTTTATTTTATTTTATACTACACATTGTTTTTACCAATAAACATTTTTTTCTATTACGTAAATTTTTATCCAGCGCTTGGCGCGGGTAAATTCCTAGTATATATATATTATATATATAGTTAAGAAGAATTCACAAAAACTACACAATTTCAACTCTTTCTTCACAAAACCACACAATTTCAAATCTTTCTTCACAAAACTACACTTAATTCAATATTTTTCTATATTTACAATTTACCTATTAAAAACTTACCAAAATTAAAATATTTTCATTTGGATTCGATAATTAATATTTATAGTGTATAGTATTAAAAGGTATGATTACGTGAATATGGTTTATTTGAATTTAATTTTGAATGTTTAGTTATGGGTTTGAAAAGTGACTTTGAAATGGTGTAATGTTGTGAAACACAATTCAAATAGTGTAGTTTTGTAATTTCTCCTATAGTTAATGAATAAATATATCAAGACAACCATGCATTCATATCTTATACTTTAATTAATTGGACGATTCGGCCATTTGGGTATCAGATACTGTTAACTAAAAAAGAAGGATTAGTTAAGTTCACCATACATAAAAAGGAAGTGTTTACCTATATGTTACATAAGATCTTATACCTAAAAGCATTAGTATTAAACTATCATAAATTTGTTGTTTCCTATAAAAAATAATTATTTTAAATCAATTCAATCAATAATAGAAAATAGTTTTTGATTTAGTTTGTCATATTACATTATATGCATTTAAATCTTGCATTAAAAATCTAAAAATATTATAAAGTGAAACAAAAACAAAAGTTTTAAACATTGTTCCATTGTATAAAGGAACGGAGAGAGCTAATAAATTTAGGGAGAATCACAAAACTACACCATTTGAATTACATTTCACAAAACTACACCATTTCCAAAATACTTCACAAAACTACACCTAAACACTCAAAATTAAATTCAAATAAACTCTACCCAAACAATCCTACCCCCTTAATACTATACCCTAAACACTAATTAACGAACCCAAATGAAAAAAAATTAATTTTGGTAATTTTTTAAAGGCTAAATCAAGCTTTTAAAATTTTAAAAGGGTGTAAATATGTGAAAATATTAAATTAGGAGTAGTTTTGTGAAGAAGGGGTTGAAAGGGTGTAGATTTGTGAATTCCTCATAAATTTATTGGTAACCAAAATATATATACTAAGATGTGTCAATAATTGTCTACCTTAGAGCATGATTATCAATAAGAGGTGAAAAACCTCTTAAAAGTTTTTTGTTTTTGTTTTTGTTTTTATTTTTCAAAAAAAAATAAAAAAAATGGACCAATCGGGGCCGCCACGTGGCTGTGGGCCCGCAAATAGTCAAAGATGTGTGGATCAATGTCTCATATGCCACATTTTCAGAAAAACTGATCAAATATGCTTCTCTATTTTTTGGAGTTGAAAAGATAAAAAAATTTATTCAAAAAAATTATTTTTAAAATCTGAAAAACGACAATATATTTTCTTTAATTTTACGGATTTTATAAAAATATATTAAAAATTGAAAAACAAATTTTAAATGTTTTTGATAAAATCATCCAAATATGATTATAAAATCGATTTTAAAATATTTTTTTGAAAAGTTTTAGGGTTTAGAAATTAAAATTCAACCATTTGGGTTCGCAAATCCAAATCCAAGACATTTCGATTAGTTTAAGGTTTAGATTTGTGAATTTTGAATTTTTTATATGATATTTTCGAAATATAAAAAAAGTGGCATAAAGATCATTGGGTTGCATGCGAGATCATTTTTTCTGGAAAAGTGACATATAAGACTCGTGCTCAAAATGTGTCTCTTATATTAGATTTTTTCGAAGTGCCTCTTGTATATTTTTGTGGATCCCATATTTAAGAGATGAGTTTAAAATGCCATATATTAATGGTCTTAGAGCATCTATATCCATTAGAAACTCATAGAGTACCTTGAGAATAAAATAATATTATATATAATATATTTTAAGTAAAGAAACTTTTATAGTATTTTAACAAAATATTACCTCCATTGGTAAGATACCCTACGAGATTCTTGACATTATAATATTATCATCACTTGAATAATTTATTTTAAGTTTTTTAATGTTAAAGTATTACTAATAAAATTTAAACTATATTAATATATATTTAGAAATATCAAATTATATTATAAATACGTCTTAAGTTCTCAAAAAAAAAATTATATCTTTATATTTATTTAAAATTATTAGTTTTTTTTTCTTAACTTAATAGTATGAATTTAAAACTAATATGAAACATAGTATAAAATTATACATAAATGAGCTTGTTATGTAGATAATTTTATTTTATGTTTTTATAAAATATTTTGAAAACAAAAATAATAATAGATAAAGTATTTTAATTCATATTTTTAGTTTTGGGAAATTTGGATTACTAAAAATAATATTAACCACCTATGAATAAACATGTGACAAGTAATGATGAGAGAGAGGGTTTCTAATGGATCTTTTAGGGAAGAGACTATAAGGCACGTATTTATATGTTGGAAGAATAAAATATTAATTTTTGAATATATAAAATCACTTTTAATAAGAGTTTCTGATAAACGAGATTTTACCCCGTTAAATCTAATATCTTAATTGTAGTACTTAAGATGTCAAACCAAATCAGGAGCAAACAATATACTTGAATTTATAAGAAACGAACTTAGTTTAAGCGTGATTAAAATGGTTGTTGGTGAATGTTTTTGTAACCGAAAATCAAACAAATAAAAACGCGAATTAAGAGTTTTGAAAGATTTATTAAAAAGCTAAACAATCAGGTTAAGGTGTTTTAAGGATGATTAAATTTTCCGATTTCAAATTGTCTTTTACAAAGATAACTTTAAGGTTTTGAAAACGATTTTAGATCAATCCACTCTCGTGGCAATGATCATTTTCTCAACAATTAAACTAAAACAATATCTTGGATAGTTTAATCGTCGAGAAACTTTAAGAACAAATCAATTTTAACCACCAAGCTTATTAACACAGATCTCTCGGTTAAGCTAGGCTTGGTTCCAAGGTAATTGTTCGGGAATCTTTATAATCTCTCGATTCATAAAGTTTCCTAGGGTCAATAATCGAATGGCCAACTCGATTAAGGCTTTAAGTTTGTTACCAAAGACTAAAGTTTATGATCTATTAAGTCCTAGACAATTATTAATCTTAGATTCAATCAATCCCCTTTTACCCTAACCCAATTGTCTAAGGGAAACTACTCACTAAGCATGTTGAATCTTAAAACAATGGATATTGAAGAAAGCATAAACATAAACAAATCAAAGAGATAAAGGGTTCAAGAAAACTCTTATTGATGATGATGAAGATCACAAAGGTGGCCAAAGAAGCAATCACCAAGAAATCTCCAAAGTCTAAAGCAAAAACAAAGCGATGGAAAAGATAAAAGATAGAATCCCCCCTCTAAACATAGAAAAACCCTAATATATTAAAAACCAAAGAAAATAAAGGAAACCAATTTGGTTTAGGAATTGGTTTTCCTTTTTACAACATAAAACCGAATTTCCATTAATTTTTGCGGCCGTATCGGTCAATGCAAACCGATACAGCCGACCGATATGCGCTTTCGGTAGCCTTCCTTCGGCTCTGTTTTCTTCGTATCGGCCAGGCTAAGCCGATACAACAAGTCGATACGCGTCCTTCGGGTCTTTTTCTCTCGTATCGGCCACTCCAAACCGATATGGTTGGCCGATACGAGCTTCGGCAAACTTTCTCGTTTTCTATATCGGCCAATAGAAACCGATACAACATGCCGATGCAAGTGTATTTGCTTCTTTTTGGCTTAAATTCATCACTTTTGCCGTCTTTATGCTCCAAAACCTGAAATACACGAAACAAACCAAGATGCAACCTATATGACACTAAATGCAACCTAAATGAGTTAATTCTAATGCATAACATAAGGTAAAATGTGTAAAATATGCAAGTTATCAACTCCCCCAAACTTATCCTTTGCTTGTCCTCAAGTAAGAGAATTTGCATCAAAGTTCGAGAAAGTGCAGAGGCGGGGACCTCAGAACCAAAAGCAACGTGGATGTGTAATGAACAAGTATCCTAAACATAGTACCCTCTCGCAACCGAACTAGTTCTACTTATTTCTATCTACCTTTAACTCCGTCTAAGTCCGCTACTATTACCAAAAATATGTGATCCACTTGTCTAGTCTAAACACCTTTCACATTCAATTAAACACAATCAAGCATGAAACATGATCAAAAATTTCCAAGAGTTTTTCTATTTGTCTAGGTAAGAGCGGGATTTCGAATCAAATAAGGAGGCTAACACTCATGCATGTGGTTAGTTGTAGCGCGGTTTCTCTCGGGGAGTGAAAGGGTTAAGCAAAATCGGGAAAGACAAGGAGCAATACAAGTCCGGACATCCATCCCTATACAACTCTATCCACTAACCCATCGTCTTTCTTTTAAACATTTAAACACCTAAACATCGAGTTTCTTAACAACCTTAGGGGATTTTATTTTGGCTAAGTCTCTTTTTTTTTTTTTTTTTTTTTCTTAATCGAATTCTTTTTCTTTCTTTTCTTTTCTTTTTTTTTCGATTTTTCTATTTTTTTTTTATACTTAGCCATTCTTTTACCCCTTAGGTGTTTTACAATCACTCGTGTTTATTTTCTTAATTTTCAAAACTCAAAGACGTGTTTTACCTAGCCATTATTCCCTTCTAAATCACTAGCCCAATGGATGTCCTTTCTTGTCGCTCCCTATACTTTCAAGTTTTTGCGAAACCAAATAATCACTAAATGAAAAGAATTCTCACAAGTGTTTGGGTTTAGGCGTAGGGGGTGAGAGGGGAATCATCCTTATAATGAGAATGACCGGATTGCGCTTAAAGTGTTTCGGTTTAGGAAGCCGCAATCCGTAGAAATCAAAAAGTCATAGAAATTCTCTTGAAAACTATCAATCATGCTAATTAAAAGTCAAGTTTAAGTTCAGATAATTTTTCGAAGGTGACTTAGAACTACCAAGCTTCATAACAACACAATTGGCTTTTTAAACATCAATGTCTAGAGTTGCGGTTTTAAGATTTTCACGAGTTCTAATTTGTTTACGGAAGATACTACACCTAAGATACTGTTCAAAACACAAAGTGCGTCGCTTTACAAGGTTAACATCATCATAGATCCCCTATGCATATGCTCTAAATGACATGAACTAATCCTATATGCAGATTTTTTTTTTTTTTTTTTTTTTTTTTTTTTATGAATGCTAATATGCGAAAACTAATATGACTACTCCCCCAAACTTAAATCACACGGTCTCCGTGTTAAACAAGCATTGGAGAAGGTTCCTAAATGTAAAAACTATATGAAAACTAATGCGTATACACAAAGGTTTAGGAGTTACCTCGGATTGTCGGATTGTTCCTTCGCGCTCGTATCGACGTGATCAAGCCGATATGTCTTGTCGATATCGGTCCGAAGAGACCGATATCACATCCCGATATTGCACATGCGCGTTTTTCCAATCTTCGTTCCTCCTGAAAACCACTAGGCAAAAGAAAAACTAAAAGAATAAAAGTTGAAAACGAAAATAAAAGCATATGTACAAGGATAGACATGGGACTTCCTCCCAAGTGAGCTTGTTTATAGTCACTAAGCTTGACTTTACCCCTTGTTTAGGCGACGTTAGGATTCGAAAGAGACATTGAATCTCCTTCGGTGACAACTTCGTGGACCAGGGGTGGCTTGAGTTTTACTCCTTTCACCCCAAACTCGACTCCATCTTTGTGCTTCTTTTGCCTTGAGTCGCAGCGAGCACTCCTTGCTCCTTCCTTGAAAGCTTTCTTCAAAAGTTTAACCTCGTTGACTAACTTTTTAATGACGCGGTTTTTAGACAAGTTCGAATGCGCCATTCTAAACTTTCTAGGAGGAGGTTGGTGTTCCACTTTTGGAGCTTTGGGTTTGCTCCTTGCATCATCACTAGTCTTACCATTGCTAGCATCTTTCTCTACTCCAATCACCAAAGCTTCACAAGGAACCGTCTCCGTAGGCTTTTTGACCACATCGTTGATGTTGTACCGTTGAACAAGGTCCTTCCCAAGGTGTAAGTCTATCTTTCCAACCTTCACATCTATGACGGCTCCAGCCGGTTGCCAAGAAAGGTCTTCCAAAGATGAGTGGATTATCAGGTTCTTTGTCCATCTCCAAGACGACAAAATCTGTTGGAATGAAAACGTCTCCCAACTTTACCGGAATATCTTCTAAGATTCCAACGGGTACCTTCACGGATCTATCGGCCAGCACCAAAGAGATCTGAGTAGGTTGGAGAGAAGAAAGGCCAAGTCGTTTAGCCACAGACGAAGGCATAACGTTGACACTAGCCCCTAAATCGCATAGGCACTTTTCAAAGACCAAAGGACCAAGAGTACAAGGCAAGGTAAAACTCCCTGGATCACCAAGTTTCTTAGGATAATGGTTCTTTTGAATGATCGCGATGCACTCTTGTGAAAGATTCACCGTGTCTTCCGAGTTTTTAAACTTGTTTTTGATGGTGTCTTTCAAGGATTTAGTTTCGTCGTGGACTAGCTTGAAAGCGTCAATAAGTGGCATGGGAACTTGTACCTCGTTTACTTGCTTCTCGAGCTTAGCTTTAAAGTACTCCTTCAAGCGTTGCATCTTAGCTCGACCCGGAAAAGGAAGTTTGGGCACGTAATCGGACGTCACGTAGACGGGCTTCTTCTTTTTCTCGGATTTTTCCTCCGTATCGGCCATGTTCTTGGCCGATGTAGGTGGTCGATATCGGTCATCCGAAACCGATATGACAGCCGATACGAGTCCCCCGTCTCCTTCTCACTCGTATCGGCCTTGTTCCCGGCCGATACAGTGGTCGATATCGACCAGATGTGGCCGATACGCCCGGCCGATATTGGTCCCCCGTTTCTTTCTCATCACCGATTTCCTCCTTTGCCACTATCTCGTGGTTCTCGTCGTTAACAACCGTGTCTTCCGCTCAAACGAGTGGTCCATCCCCTCACCTTGTTTCGCATTGTCCTCAATGAGATCGCTTGGAAGCGTTTGTGTACCACTACGAAGTTCAATGGAGTTGACATACTCTCTATGATTGGCTTCGTGTTTACCCGGAGTCGACCAATTGGTCGCTTAGAAGCCGAGGTAATTTGAGCCACTTGGTTGTCTAAAGCCTGCAAGTGTGAGTTCATGGATTCGATCTTGGCGTTGAGATCATTGTATGTAGAGTCCACCTTTGTCTTGATGGCATCGATTTCCATGAAGCTTCGGCTTTGACCTTCTAGAATTTGCTTCAACAGTTGGTTAGTTTGGTCACCTTGGGGAGCTGGTGAAGAAACTTGGCCTTGAGCAGCGGAAGGATGGTTGTAACCTGGTGGTGGATTAAGTGGTGGTCTCGGTGCATATCCTCCTTGTTGTGCTTGGGGATAGATTTGATCTTGAGGATTAGCTACGTTGGTGCTTCGGTAGGAAAGGTTCGGGTTGTGTTTGTAGTTGTTGAAACGCCAATCACCTTGATTACCCACATAGTTTATCTCCTCATGAGTTCTGTGAAGTGGGGTCGCCTCTTCTTCTCTACTTCCTACGAAGTTGATTCCCGCTTGTTGAGACATGAGTAGCTTATCCAGCTTCTCATTCACCGCCTTTATCTCTATCTTAAATTGCTCATCATTCCCTCGAGCCGCGGATGGTGCGATCATAATCTTCCCCGTAGTTGCTATCGCTTAGGGCGTAGTTTTCCACCAAAAGTTGTCCATCGGCTTCCGTCTTCCCAAGGAAATTTCCTTGGCTAGCTGAATCGAGAAGCATCCTAAACTTCGGTTTGAGACCGCGGTAGAACGTGCTGAGTAAGCTCTCTCCCGTGAAACCGTGGTGTGGACATCTCACCGTGTAACTCTTGAATCTTTCCCAAGACTCGCCGAACGTTTCTTGGTCTTTTTGTGCGAAAGCCGAGATCTCGATTCTTAGCTTTGTCGTCCTCACCACCGAGAAGAACTTTGTGAGAAAAGCCGTCTTACACGCCTCCCAAGTCTGTATGGTGTCTTTCACAAGATTCTTCTGCCATATGTGTGCTTTGTCCCCGAGTGAGAAGGGGAACAAACGCAGCTTAAACATGTCCTCATTGACACCATTGATCTTCACCGTGTCGCAAAGCATGTCAAACTGGTGAAGGTGATCAATGGGGTCTTCACTAGGCAGCCCGTAGAACTTGTTGCTGGACACCATGTTAATGAGACTAGACTTTATCTCGAAGTTGTTGTTGGCGATAGCTGGTGGTGTGATGCCACTACGGTTGGTGATGTTTGATGGCACATCCGCTGTACCAATGGTGCGTGCAACGTTAGGTGCGTTGTTTGCATCACCCATCTCGAATTCTGATTCCGAGCCCGAAGTGTCCGATGTGGATGAGTCGGAGTGGAGGCTGGTTCTTCTTTCTCGTGAGATAGCTCTTTCGTGTGCTTTGATGTCCGCGAAGAAGAGCAAGCCGTCACTTTGTCGGTGACTTCTTCTTTGCATACACCTACAAAACGAAAATCACAAGGAAAGAGAACAAGTTAGTAACGAAACTGAAACTTAATCCCAAGTAGTTTCAAAATTCTAATAATTGTTCGAGTTCCTGAATCGGCAACGGCGCCAATTTGATAAACGAGATTTTACCCCGTTAAATCTAATATCTTAATTGTAGTACTTAAGATGTCAAACCAAATCAGGAGCAAACAATATACTTGAATTTATAAGAAACGAACTTAGTTTAAGCGTGATTAAAATGGTTGTTGGTGAATGTTTTTGTAACCGAAAATCAAACAAATAAAAACGCGAATTAAGAGTTTTGAAAGATTTATTAAAAAGCTAAACAATCAGGTTAAGGTGTTTTAAGGATGATTAAATTTTCCGATTTCAAATTGTCTTTTACAAAGATAACTTTAAGGTTTTGAAAACGATTTTAGATCAATCCACTCTCGTGGCAATGATCCTTTTCTCAACAATTAAACTAAAACAATATCTTGGATAGTTTAATCGTCGAGAAACTTTAAGAACAAATCAATTTTAACCACCAAGCTTATTAACACAGATCTCTCGGTTAAGCTAGGCTTGGTTCCAAGGTAATTGTTCGGGAATCTTTATAATCTCTCGATTCATAAAGTTTCCTAGGGTCAATAATCGAATGGCCAACTCGATTAAGGCTTTAAGTTTGTTACCAAAGACTAAAGTTTATGATCTATTAAGTCCTAGACAATTATTAATCTTAGATTCAATCAATCCCCTTTTACCCTAACCCAATTGTCTAAGGGAAACTACTCACTAAGCATGTTGAATCTTAAAACAATGGATATTGAAGAAAGCATAAACATAAACAAATCAAAGAGATAAAGGGTTCAAGAAAACTCTTATTGATGATGATGAAGATCACAAAGGTGGCCAAAGAAGCAATCACCAAGAAATCTCCAAAGTCTAAAGCAAAAACAAAGCGATGGAAAAGATAAAAGATAGAATCCCCCCTCTAAACATAGAAAAACCCTAATATATTAAAAACCAAAGAAAATAAAGGAAACCAATTTGGTTTAGGAATTGGTTTTCCTTTTTACAACATAAAACCGAATTTCCATTAATTTTCGCGGCATGTATCGGTCAATGCAAACCGATACAGGCTGACCGATATGCGCTTTCGGTAGCCTTCCTTCGGCTCTGTTTTCTTCGTATCGGCCAGGCTAAGCCGATACAACAAGTCGATACGCGTCCTTCGGGTCTTTTTCTCTCGTATCGGCCACTCCAAACCGATATGGTTGGCCGATACGAGCTTCGGCAAACTTTTTGTTTTCTATATCGGCCAATAGAAACCGATACAACATGCCGATGCAAGTGTATTTGCTTCTTTTTGGCTTAAATTCATCACTTTTGCCGTCTTTATGCTCCAAAACCTGAAATACACGAAACAAACCAAGATGCAACCTATATGACACTAAATGCAACCTAAATGAGTTAATTCTAATGCATAACATAAGGTAAAATGTGTAAAATATGCAAGTTATCAGTTTCTAAACTAGAAACCTCCATTGGAGATGCTCTTATATGCTTGTCATTACTCTAACTTAATCTGCTTTTGATTTTACAAGAAAGGTGTAATTAACATACAAAATATATAGTATATATACTAATACACATACAAAAGATATGAACAAATATTAGAGGAAGTAATAGTTTTATTAATATAAGTGAAAACCCAAAAAATAAAGCTTTTAGGAGTAGATATAAAGATGAAACCTAACTAGATAAAGAACAAAAGAGTCTATCAAAATGTTTAATTACGTTTGCATGGCTGTCCACAATTTTGGAATCTATACCTTTTTCTTAATTATTTTTTGTCAAAAACCTTTTCATTAATTTAAAGTGTTGATTAGTGTACCACTACCACCAAATATGAACACCTACACATAAAGTATGTATTTATATGTAAATATATATATAATTATATTTAGTGATGAGGATAGATGACTGGTTACTAAATATAAATTTCCATGGGTATAAAGATAAAAACCCTTTGCTCGTTGGTGTCCATTTCATGCTTAGAGCATGATTATTGGAAACTCTTAATTTTGGGCTTTTAGGTAAATTAAAATATTAAAAAATGTTAAGAGATTTTTAATTGAATGTGGGAATTATTGGTAGAATTCATAAATGATTCTTAAACAAAAAAATCACAAAACAATCAAAGAAAATCAAAATCAAAATCAAAGAAGAAAAGAAGAAGAACGATAGATTGGAAATTACATGAGGTGAAGCATAGGCTTCGAAAGCAAAGCTGGCGAGGACATCAAACGAACAAGAGAGACAAGCATAGATATAATCTAAAGAGAATCGATTCCACTAACCTCCTCTTTCGCTTCTGACCTGAGAAGATCCGATAAAACCCATCCTCGAACCGTTGAGAGCCGCGTCTGATAAAGGCGAACCGAAAGTCACTGCGAACAAAATTAGCAAATGCAGTAGGAAAAAATTCAATCGACGGAGACGAAACGGAGAAAAGAAACTCACGGCAGTTAGCAGCAGTTAAATAGCCGGATGACTTCAAAAATCGCCGTCGTACTTCAAGAAGAACACACAAACCTCAAAGAAATCGATTCGCGGCTAAACAAGAATCGATGTGGTTGAGCAACCGATTCTCAGATCCAGTCATGCACGGCCTTTTGTATGCGAATCGGAGCTGATTTGGTCGGAGTTATGTGAATATAGGCGTTTGTTTCGCCGGTGAGGAAGTCGACAAAGGAGAGAGGAAGAAAAAAACATTGTTTTTTTTTTGGAACCGGATCCGAATGTAGGGGTTGAAGAGCTTGACTCTTGGATTTTTTTTATTTTTGATTTATTTAAATAAGCCTTTTATTTTAAAACTCACTCTAAAAGACTCCAATAATCATGGTCTTAGTTGTCATTTTTGTTCATTTTGGTTTCAATATCAGAAATGACAAATCTACCCTTTAATTTACACGTAACCATACATTATTATATCAACTATATATTTTATAACCATATGATAATACTAGAATTGGATATGAACAGCTAAAAAGAAGAAAGAAAACCACTAAAGTGTCACATTTATCCAAAATTTAGGGAAAACGAGTTATTTGGCCAAATATCTTATACACGTAACGTAATCTACTAATAAAGACATGGTTTCACTTTTTAAATGTATCACTATTTGTTGATCATTCCAAAAATACTATCGTATAAGGAGGTTAATGTTGTTTTAAACAGATTTTACAAAGTCTTATAAAATCATTTATAAAACATAGTTATGTAAAGCTTGGAAAACAAAACGTTAAATATCAAATATTGATAAGCTTTAAAATTATATATAAACTTTTATAAGAAAATCTACAAATAAAAAAGTTCATAAATTTTCAAACCATTTTATAAAAATGTATAAGGAACAAATATTCCCTTTTGCAAAAACTTTTTGACTTTTTAAAAACAACACTAATTTACTCATTATTAGTTTATACATATGCTACAAATACAACAAACATCGGCAAAACCGTGGCATTATAGAAAAAGAAGGGTAAAATTGGAAAAATAGTCAAAACAGAATTAAAGAAAAATCAGAAAGAAGACTATTGAATAACTCTCCATTATATAAAAACCACAAGCATGGAAGCCAAAGAGCAATTTTCTCCCACCAAAAACCTAAAAAAAAAAATTCTCATATGTTAAAAAAAAAATTATATAATTAATAAAAAACAACAAATTATAAGAATGTACAAATCCTCTTATAATCTCGTTTTCCTGATCATCATAACCATCTTAATCTTTGGATTAGATTTAAGAACATCATTAGCTTTCAATAATCTCAACACATTAAGCTTCGAAGAATCACTTTCTCCTCTCTTTGGCGATGGCAACGTCGTACGTTCTCCTGATGATCTCTCCGTTCGTCTCCTCCTTGACCGATACACCGGTAAATACACATATTATCATTATAATATACATACATATAAAATATATTCACATGACATATAGCATGCATGTTTTCTTATATTATGATGATGATAGGTTCTGGTTTTATATCATCGAATATGTATCAACATGGATTTTACAGCTCCATGATTAAGCTTCCCGCCGATTATACCGCCGGCGTCGTCGTCGCCTTTTATGTAAATCTCCGGGCATTTCTTTTTATTAATTTTCTACAAATATATTTGTTTTTTATTCATAATTATTATTATTATTATTTTTGATAAAATGCATAATTATTTTATCAAATAAATATGATTTAACTAACTACTATTAATGTCATTTGATGTTAATACTGAAGAGAAATTCACAAAACTGCATCATTTCAATCATTCATTTACAAAATTACATCTAAATTCAATTTTTTTCTACTTTTACATCTTTTTCAAATTTTAAATGGTTCAATTATGCTCTAAAAATTACAAAAATTAAAATATTTTCATTTGGGTTCGCTAATTAGTGTTTAGGTTATAATATTAAAAGGGTAGGATTGGATGGGTAGGCTTAATTTTGATTTAATTTTTAGAATTTAGGTGTAGTTTTGTGAAGAAATTTTTAAAAAGTGTAGTTTTGTGAAATGTAATTCAAGTGGTGTAGTTTTGTAATTCTCCCAATACTAAATAGTTTCAAAATTTTGCGAAAAATAAAAAAAATTGAAAGCATCTTTGAATAAAGAATTGTGATCTAATCTAACTATAAACATTTTAAAATAAATTTTTGATTTTGATTTTTGTAGACATCGAATGGAGATGTGTTTGAGAAAACACATGATGAATTAGACATAGAGTTTTTAGGGAACATAAAAGGAAAGCCATGGAGGTTTCAGACAAATCTGTACGGAAACGGAAGTACACATAGAGGTCGTGAAGAGAGATATCGTCTTTGGTTTGATCCTTCTAAAGAGTTTCATCGTTATAGTATTCTCTGGACTCCTCGCAAAACCATGTAAGCTTTTTCTCCGGTTTACTTTCAATTACATTGACAAAACCCGGTTCATTAATCTTACCACCAACTTTTTGGAAGACTTTTTTAATCCTTTTTGTTTCATTTAAAATAACAAAATCGACAGAGAAGACTTTTATGAGTTTTTAAATTATTTTTTAATCCTTTTTTATTTAGTTTAAAATAATAAAATTAAAAGAGAAGATTGCTTTTCCACAACAACTAATTCGTCATTACTGTAAAAATCATTTTTAATCCTCACGCGTAGCTGATTTTAATTAAAAGTCTAATTAATTATTCAAAAATCTTAACTTTCCGTTGATCTTCTTGTTTTTGAGATTAATAGAAAAAGAAACGTAATGTGACCAAAAAAAATAAAATAATAAAGATAAACGTTAATCAAAAAAAATAAAATAATAAAGATAAACGTTAACAAAAACAAAACTAATATTAATTAGCAAAAAAACGAGATAATTAGCAAAAAAAACGAGATAACTTTAAGATGGTTTGTCATTTCTTCAACACGGGTGAGCTTGAGGCTAGGCTTAATGAGGTTAATATTTGTCTCATTCCGAAGACAGATAGACCAAAGGAGATGAAAGATTTCAGACCAATCAGTCTATGTAACGTGGGGTATAAGATTATCTCAAAGGTGATGTGCCAAAGATTACGGCCCATCTTGCCAGGACTCATCTCGGAAACGCAGTCTGCCTTTGTGGCAGGTCGGGCCATAACTGATAATGTATTAATTGCTCAGGAGGCTTTCCATGCATTAAATACCAAAAATATCTGCAAAGACAATTTTATGGCAGTTAAAACGGATATGAGTAAGGCCTACGATAGAGTCGAATGGCATTTCCTCGAAACACTTATGACCCGAATGGGGTTTGCTGAGGCCTGGATATCGAGGGTCATGACATGTGTGAACTCAGTTTCTTATAGTATTATCCTCAATGGGTGCCCAAAAGGGAGAATCGTGCCATCGAGAGGATTGCGTCAGGGGGACCCGCTGTCGCCCTACCTGTTTATCATATGTACGGAACTTTTGATCTCCCAAATTCGGCGGGCCGAAGAGGATAGAAGTTTAACGGGGATTAAGGTGGCGTACAGAAGTCCCCAAGTTTCACACCTCTTATTTGCGGACGATAGCCTGTTTTTATGCAATGCAGAGGTGGACCAGTGCGTGACACTAAAACGAATATTAGACTCTTATGAGCGAGTGTCCGGGCAATGTATTAACTTTGAGAAGTCGGCAATTACCTTCGGTAAAAACATTAACCAGGAAGTGAGGAGAGAGATAAAATCCAGATTAGGCATCAGGTCGGAAGGAGGAATGGGGAAATATTTGGGCATCCCGGAACAGCTGCAGGGTTCCAAACAACAAATTTTCGCTTATGTACGTGATAGGCTCCACCAGAGGATTAATGGTTGGAATGCTAAACTTCTGTCCAAGGGAGGCAAGGAGATAATGATTAAGTCAGTAGCACAGGCCATACCTACTTATGTCATGTCATGCTTTATGCTTCCCAAAAAACTGTGTGATCAGCTAACAAGTGCTTTGGCAGAATTTTGGTGGAGAACAAATGAGAACGCAAGAGGGATCCATTGGATGTCATGGAAAAAGATGTGTATCTCGAAAGAAGATGGGGGTCTAGGTTTTAAGTCATTTACGGACTTTAACAAAGCCCTACTAGCTAAACAACTGTGGAGATTACATCGATTTCCCAACTCCCTCGCGACAAGGGTCCTCAAGGGGCGGTATTTCCGAAATGTCCACCCTTTCCAGTCAAGGAAACCAAACTGACCATCTTTTGGATGGAGAAGCATTTGGTCGTCGAGAGACCTAATTCATTCAGGAACAAGAAGAATTATCAGTTCAGGGGAACAAAAAAGGGTCTGGCAAGACAACTGGATACCGGACAAGATTCCTCGCCCGACAACAGGACCTGGATCACAGTTTTATCCAGACCTGAGGGTCTCTGACCTGCGGGTAAATGGACAAACGACATGGAATCTGCCTTTATTACGGCAAATGATTAGCCCGAAAGATATCTCCTTAGTTATGAGTATTAATACACCGACAAGACTAAGGGAGGATAGTTACTGCTGGCATCATACGAAATCCGGAAATTATACAGTAAAATCTGGGTACCAGGTTCTGTACTTAAACAAAAATGATGAGGAGATTCAAGCCCTCTTACAGGAACCTTCTTTCAAAGCTTTAAAACAGTTTGTCTGGAAACTAAGGTCTCCAAATAAATTGAAACACTTTTTATGGCAAACATTGGCCGGAAATATACCGGTCAATGAAAGATTTACAAACATATGGGGAGAGATGCGGATTGCCCCCGGTGTGGACAACCAGAAACGATCAATCATATGTTGTTCCAGTGTCCGCCAGCTATTCAGACTTGGGCACTGGCTGGAATACCATCGGGGCACAATAGATTTCCTACGGCCAGTCTGGGATCTAACTTAGACTTCCTTTTCTCCCGATGGCGGGGTCCAGAGTCGAGATTTCGGGCGGTTCCGTGGGTGGCATGGTATATATGGAAGGCCCGGAATGATAAGCTCTTCCGAAATATAGACCGCAGTCCGATGGAAACAAAGGATTTGGCATTAGGAGAAGCTGAGGCATGGTGGAAGGCACAAGAGCTGCTTTCATCCCAGGCACCTAAGATGTTGACGGAAGGTGGGGAAGATTTGAGCGCGATACGACCACGAGATGGCGAGTTAGCCTGCTTTACAGACGGCTCGTGAAGGATGGAGATTTAACTAGCGGGGTAGGATGGGTCCTAAGCAGGACGGGAAGAGGCATAGAGCTACTGGGATTGGAAGGACTGTGTGGAAGCATAACTTCGCTGCATGCAGAGCTACATGGCCTCATTTATGCCATGGAGTGTCTGAGGAGGTATAGGACAGATTGTCGTATTTTCTATACGGATTGTAGGGATCTTTTGAGCATGATGGCTGTTGGGGATAAATTTAACCATCCCGGTTAAGGTTTAACCGGCGGCAGAATCGAACCGGACTGACGGCAGATCGGACCAGTTAAACCGGAATCAGCGACAATATCGGAACCGACCTCCTTTAGTTGATATTGGGTTTTATTTGGGCTTAATTATCGACATAAGGTAAAATGGAAAAGATATATTACTAGATTCTCTTAAATATTCATAAAGGGGAGAATCTAGGAAAATATCTAAATAAAAGGAAAAAAGTCAATAAATGGAAACATGTCAATTCCTATTCATAAAAGGAAAATGAAACTCATTGACCTAAAGACTTCTATATAAAGAGAAGAAGCTAGAAGACCTAGAGGACTCATTCATTCATATCGACATTCACGAATATCGACTTTCACATACACTTTTCGACATAAACATTTGTTTCTAGAGAGAATATTCGATTATAAGCTTTAGATTGTTCTAAGTCTAGATCTTGAATCATATTCCTCTTCTCTTGTATTCTTTGATCGATTAATAAAAACATCTAATTCATACCGATTCTAGTAGTATTAAACCGTTATCGAATTCCGTGGTTCTTCTAACGAATTGCTAACTTTTGCCCAAACAGTTTGGCGCTAGAGAGAGGGGCAAAAGTATAGCGCTACGACGAGCGATAACGGAGCAACCTACTACCCCGTTCTCGACGAACATGCTAAACGACGGGTGGATGCCGTCAACGAGCAACTCCGGGCAAGTAACGAAAAGGCTTGCTCAACTGGAGGAAGACAACCTCCGACTTCGGAGGCAAAGCGCGAATCTCACGTCCATCGGCCAAAGATCCGCACCCATGGGAGATCCCATCTTCACAATCCGGCCAGTGAGATTATTCAGACCGGGTACAGATTATCCAACGACGGGAGGAAAACCTAGTACCTTCCGTGATCGGAACATCGTCGATCTCGACTACGAATGTTCCGACTTCGAAAGAGATCATGCCTACATCGATTTCGTCATCGAGAAAAGGCTTAGTGCTTTCGAATTAATGATCGAACGAATATCGGGAGTAGCTCCACCCATAAGACGCTTCGAACGTTACTCCCATGCTAACTCACCCTTCACGGATGAGGTAACTCTGGTAGAGATACCCAAGAGATTCACCTTCCCAACGGCGAAGATCTACGATGGCTCTACCAACCCCGACAATCACGTATAGATAACAAGGATGTATAATGGGGCAAAGCAAAAACCCTAATAACTATATAGAATCACGAAGGTGAATTGTTAACAACGACGATCCAGAAGAGGTGAAAAGAGGTTGACATCCGGTCACTTCCAACTGCTCGTCAACCATCCGCTCGGCGACTAGTTTGTCAACGATATTTATGATAAATGTGTCGACGATCTTACGAAGGCTCCTAACCCAAGCTGCAATATGCCAACGAGTAGTTTCTGCGTTCGAAGGAGGTCTATTTGTATACATCAACCTCCACAAACAACTCACCGAGTACCAATGCAAAACCATGGAGGTGTTCTCGATCGAGCATGGTCACTTGGGAAGAAAATTGACTCGCATTGATCATCAATCAACAAAGGCGGATTCACGGATCTTACGATGTGGAAAACCTTCATGAGAAGACGAACCGTATCAAAAACCACGTTTCAACATTAGCGAGACGGACTCATCGGTCTCTTCACATGTAAAGCCTCAATGAGAGGAAAAGACGTATTGGAGATCACGCTTCGACGTTAACAAAGCCGGAGACAAAATCGATGCTCAGTGAACGGTTAGAAGATCCGTCAAGGAGGACCGATTACCAACCACTTCGATTCATGGTTGCGCCACAACAAAAGATAAGTTTTTGGGACTTTTACTTTTTACCTCGATAATACTCGGTTGATAGCTTTTATACATGTTTTCATATGAATTAAGATGAAACATGTCGCATCGAACCATCGAGTTCACAATACTCGCACCTACAATGTTGTCCTGATTTAAATGTTTTAGAACACACGGTTCATCGGTATCTGATCATTATTTGTATTTTGTCTTTGTAGACATCTCATCAACGGCCTATAATATTCTCAGCGGGATATTCATCAATGGGGGTATTCGCAACGACAAACTCCGTCATGAATTAGATAAGGAGAAGGAAGATGAATCCTATTCCGCCAAGGATTACGTCAACCGAAAAGCCACCGACATATCTGGTTGTTCACAAAGATATGGAAACTGAATGCTATTCCGTCGAGGATTATGTCGCCATCATTGTCAGAATTCGTCAAGCTACCTCAGCTCGACGACCAAATCAAGTATAAGAACCACCACAACAACGATGCCGAAGGAATGGTTGAACAGTTCGTATACCACGTAATTTGTTCATGATCAAAGGATATCATAAGGAGTATAAATCCCCATGGCACACCAATCATCGTGTTAACGCTAATTGCTTGATTGAAGGACGATTCATCAACTATTGAAACTTGGTGAACACTCTCTTGAAGAACGCTTATAGAAGGACGATCTTAGAAGATACAACCGAGGAATCAATACAACATGTGAGTTCGTACGAAAACCATGATCTCACAAGACGAAGGGGATTCCATCGACGTTTGACTATCCCATCAACCCCTACCTCCATGAGAAGTCGAGATGATCAAGATCAGCCGTAAGCATATTCACCGGCGACGTCTGAAGAAGCGTACAACTGGCGACTTAACCATCGACGAAAAAGTTCTTTATCAGATCGCGAGTAAAGTTAGGCGTAATTGGAGGATACAACCAGGTCAGGATCCAATCCCGACGAAGGAATCGAAACGCCACTGACGATTCCTCAAGTGACTTACGACTGGGGACTTAATCATCAATGACGAACTTAAGCGCAAGGAAAGTCTATTACGGATCATGACAGGGTTGCCAAGGACAAAGTCGGAAACCTCTGTCAATCATAATTGGCTCAGGAGATAAGCTCACTGCAATTATGACGGGTCATCAGCTATATGGCGAGACATCAACTAATCGGATAGGCCAACGTTCTCACTACATGTAGCCGAATCCCAATGCATCTGCAAGATCAAAAGAAATATTTATCTCATGGGGCATGTACTACCACAAATCCGTGGGGCATAAGGTTCACTCGGCGGACATAAGAACCTCATCCAATCTTTACCACTGAACGAAGAGGATATTGCAACGAGGGTATTCAAGAAGAAACTTACACTCGACGTATCGATGGCCGACGAGAAACTATAACCTTACTATCAGCCGCGTGCAACAATGATGATGATATCTCTAAGAGCGGCCAAACTCAGCGACTTTGCCGTCATCTGGAAAATCCTCAACGAACGTCAAGCCGCAGACTTTAAAATAATGACTGGAATATCAGTGAATCCTTCAACGTCCCCACTCAGGCCATTCAGTCGGGCTAACCACCTCAGCCGAGAAAAGAGACGTGCAAAACTACTTATTGCGCAAACTTTATCCACGGAGAATTGCTTTGGCGACTATTCCTCGGATCACATCTCAACGACAAAGTTCCATAAGGAAGAAGGTACGCATTAATTATTATCAAATAATTAATATACCTATAAAACAAAAACTTAAAACGTAAGTGAACTTTTGAAAAAAACTCGCTTACCAAACATAGTGTTAATATCAAAACTAGTCGTCCATTGAAACTCAAGCGAGATACTAGTTAGCTGCAAAAGCGTTCATGACATATCTCGCCCAAGTTTCAGGGGCAAATATAGATAATCTCAAAACACTGAAATAGGTCATTCATTGAAACTCAAGCGAGATATTAGTTGGCTGCAAAAGCGTTGATGACATATCTCGCCCAAGTTTCAGTGGCAAATATCACCAATCCTCAAAAAACTTTCATGAAAAATACTTAGGGTAAAAATTATAAGCAACCAAAACGTTTAATAAAATAAACCCTAATGAAAACGCCGTCGACAAGAAAAAGCTCGGTGAAATATCGTTCGACGATTTACGGGGCAAGGTACAAACCTAAAACCCAAAAGTCTTAGAACGATTTCCCTATAAACTCGTAGACCTAGGTAAACGAGATAAAGCTAGATGTTGAGTTCGATGAAATTCATCAACTAAACATCTTAGAGGTAAAGGTTACGAAAGTAACCTTGCAAAATAATAAAGGTTAAGACGATATACTTCGTCACCCTAGAAGGCTCAAAGAAGTTTAAACTACTTCACCAGCCAATAATGTTCGACGTGAGTTTATCGACTTCGTCAAGCAAATACCAAAAGCCCTATTCCGCATAGGTCAAAGCCCTATTCCGCGTAGGCCAAAAGCCCTACTCCGCGTAGGCCAAAAGCCCTACTCCGCGTAGGCCAAAAGCCCTACTCCGCGTAGGCCAAAAGCCCTACTCCGCGTAGGCCAAAAGCCCTACTCCGCGTAGGCCAAAAGCCCTACTCCGCATAGGCCAAAAGCCCTACTCCGCGTAGGTCAAAAGCCCTATTCCGCATAGGCCAAAAGCCTTATTCCGCATAGGCCAAAAGCCCTATTCCGTATAGGCCAAAAGCCCTATTCCGTATAGGCCAATAGCCCACTATGGTGGATAAATTTGCTCGAAATTTATCAAACCACAGGCTCAATCCTAGCCGAAAACATCTCGACGACTCGTGTCAGTGTAAATCGAACGCTAGAAGGGTTCCATACGGGTTTCCGGACCACGTTAGGACCAGGCAAAAGTTAGAGTTATTGTCGCGGGCATGTAACCTAACAGCCGAATGTACAGGTGCGACGGCACCTCGCTCCATAAGACTGCTGGTATGGTTGCCTGAACCGCCCAGTCGACAAGGTGGAGGCTAATTGTGTGTTAATGACCTTCCTCGAAAGTATAAAATCAGCAACGCACATTAGTGCCCTCTTGGGTGTACAGGTCTGACGAGACCTCACCGAAACCCCACTGAGATGGCCGATCTCCGGATCTCATCCAGGCAATGTACATCACAAAGGCTCGGCGAAACTTAACCGACTCACCCGAGAGGCTCTGTACGGTTAATACAGCGCCGAGACCCTTAACTGGTCCACTATTAATGACGATCGAATCTCCGAGATCTCGTCCAAAAAACGGTCGACCCCCGCGGTCCCATACGCATTAAAAACAACCAGCGGATAGAATCTCCACGAGAGATAGTAGATTCACCACTTAGAGATGAAAGATGACCGACCTCGTCGGATCCATCCGGATTTAAGATGGTCAGCGACGGATAACCTAACGAGGCTTAATTTGCTCGGTGCATCTAAACGGATTTGACGCTCAAAAGATACAGTTCAAACTTATCGAAAGCTCAAAACAAAAAGATAACCGAAAAAAAACAAGTTTAGCCTCGGGGGGCAAAATCCAAAAAGCCCACCAAGGGCAAAAAACATAAGGGTCCGCTATGATCAACGAAAGTTTGAGCGGCCCACTTAACAGTTTAAAGATGGCCCATCCCACGGATGGACCACAACAGAATTAAAGTTTTTAGATAAAGGAGGATCAATACGGAGGAGCATCGCTAAACGCCATCAGCGACTCAACCATCTCCGGAGCAGGTAGACCCTTGAATTGTGCCTGAGCCTTCACCACTTCGGCATAACGACGATCAAGGCCCTCAAGGTCCCACGACAGATGCTGCCCGGCCAGATACTCCCTCACCGTCTCCCATCGGGTTATAACCGCAGACCCGCCGAGGAAAAAGTCGTATTCTACTTGAAACAGCTCGTTCTTCCTCTTCAGCGACTTCACGTCCTCATCCTTGATTTCATCCTCCTTCATCAGCTCGATGACTTTTTACTGAAGCTCCTCCATGATCGATATGGAGACTTTGAGGTTTTCTCGCCTCTTTGTTCTTGGCATTAATGGCGACAAGCTGACCCAACAAGTGCCTAAAAGATGACGGGTCCATCATAAAAGCGTTCTGAATAGTCGACCAAGACGAGCCGAAGAAGACTCATTCAACACCGGAGAAAGCGAGCCGTTAAAGCGACCTTGAGCCACCCTCATACATCTTTTTTATGATGAATACGACCCTATAATCCTTGGACGACTCATCAACCATGGCGGAAGTTTCAACCCTACGGAGTTCATCAACCATGGCGAAAGTGTTAACCTTACGGACACAAGCTATGTTTTGATTTACGGACACAAGCTATGTTTTGAAGACGAAGTTTCTACCTTTCATGGCGTACCTTTGACAACTGAGCGTGATCCCCGTGAAAGATCATACATCGAAGATAAAACCTTATAAACGTTCAACATCAAATAGAGTAACGAGGAATCTCATTGACGAAAAAACGACTGACAGGAAAACTCATCTTCAACCATCAAACATAGAAGACGCATGCTCTCTTGAAGGACGTACCTGCGACATTAGAAGGTTTCAACTTCACAAAACATCATCTTGGACCAAGAGGTATCAATTCCAACTCACTTACAACCTCTACGGCGATCGCATCACTGAAGAAAGCGCGAGTTCGACGGTGATACTCTGCTTGGAGCCAAATTCAAGTAAAAAGAACCCAAGAAGCTGAAGACGATAAGTATGTTCTAAAATCTACCAACATGGCGCGAATTGTCCATCAAGAAGAATCACCCTCTCACTTGCAAGGTGACCATGGTGAAAAAACACAAGACTTTGCTCGCAAATACTAAACCAGTAATCGGGTGCAAGTCTGGAGATGCACTAAGGCGTAGTACATCCAAGAAGTATTACTCAAAGGGGGAATATTTCAAGTTGAGGAACTCGTCGGATGCAACGACGAAAGGATCAAACAGACGACGAGTCAGAATCATATTGCCACTTGCAACCACGAAGGATTCACATGGCGGCACTTCATATCAGCATCATCTAGACTTCATCTATAACGATTTCTCATAAAGATCTTTGTCTTAAAGATCTTCGTCTTAATCTCTCGCGAAGATATGATCGCCGACCTACAAAGGCGCTAATTACATCCGGTGTCGACGACTTCTTTCCTTCGGATGAGGTTATCAACCTCTTGCGACATGGATTCAATATCTTTCTGTCAGAGATAGACGTTTCAAGACCTAGCATGGACATGAGAAATTTTATCTTACCACCATGATTTCCCTTCGTGACCAAAGAACCGTCACTGGCGATATAGAAGAGATTCCTTTCTCTCCAATGGAACGGAATGAAAGTTTCTCTTACAAATAAGAAGTCCTGCCAACAAAGCTTTGAACACGGCGGCAACATCAAAACATGAAGATATACGGCGGATTCTAACCTTTATTCGCTCGGTATCCCCATCCTCACGGATGAAAGCAGACTCGACCTCGATTATGGACTTAATCCCCGAGAAAAGATGATCAAGGACGGATGTTACTGGGAGTAGAAAGACGATGACAATTCATCAACGACATCATATCCCGAACGAAACAGTTCTCATGATCAAATCGGCTTGTCGGTCACTTAGCAGATCATCATCGAGGTAATATCATCATCACAAACTCTTTCAGTTTTGACTAAACGTTGATATACGCTTATAGTTAAAAACAATATCGAAAGAGAGAGACTTTACTCTCAATGAGAAAAAAGTCTTTCCTAATCGAACTCTTACGAAGAGAACCCCATATGGAATCATATAACGACTATGTTCCAAGTCTTCAATAATCTTTACAAAAGATATTCACACGACTAATCCCCACGCGGGAGAAGGTCAGTGACCCTCACAGAGGATAATAGAAAGACCAATCCCTACGCGGGACAAACGTCTAAGATTCTCACTGAGAATAACCACATGACAACTATCTACACGAGAAAAAGTCATCAGATCCTTACATAGGATAATTATGATTACATTGATCAAAATCGTTAAAGCATTACTTTACTTATTATCTTTAATATACTAACACATGTTTTATAATCTCTGCGCGAGGAAAACATTCAAAATTCTCATCGAGGATAATGAGACGATCATCCTCTCGGCGGAAAAAACACCAGAAAGTCATCACTTCACGAAGCCGCGCAAAAGGACCATCAAATCATGATGCAACTTCAAGATTGGCGAGATATGTTGTTTTTGAAGCATGGAAAGAAGTCATAATGCAAGTTCAAGTGATTCCTACTCAAGCGAGTCGATCAAACGAGGAGGAGACAATGCGTGTTGCACTCTTTTCCCCCTAACCATGGTTTTTCCCACTGGGTTTTCCTGGTAAGGTTTTTAACGAGACAACATCCCCAGTGCATCCATGAATATCTCTTCCAAGTGAGGTCGACTCAACATTGCTACTCGGCGTATGACTAAATCAATCCACGACGAAATCAAAGGCGAGCTCAAGAAATTTATCCTTCGACAAACTACTTTCCCCTTTTTACCCGGAGTCAAAGAAGAGCAAAGCTGGGGGGCAAACTGTTGGGGATAAATTTAACCATCCCGGTTAAGGTTTAACCGGCGGCAGAATCGAACCGGACTGACGGCAGATCGGACCAGTTAAACCGGAATCAGCGACAATATCGGAATCGACCTCCTTTAGTTGATATTGGGTTTTATTTGGGCTTAATTATCGACATAAGGTAAAATGGAAAAGATATATTACTAGATTCTCTTAAATATTCATAAAGGAGAGAATCTAGGAAAATATCTAAATAAAAGGAAAAAGGTCAATAAATGGAAACATGTCAATTCCTATTCATAAAAGGAAAAGGAAGCTCATTGACCTAAAGACTTCTATATAAAGAGAAAAAGCTAGAAGACCTAGAGGACTCATTCATTCATATCGACATTCACGAATATCGACTTTCACATACACTTTTCGACATAAACACTTGTTTCTAGAGAGAATATTCGATTATAAGCTTTAGATTGTTCTAAGTCTAGATCTTGAATCATATTCCTCTTCTCTTGTATTCTTTGATCGATTAATAAAAACATCTAATTCATACCGATTCTAGTAGTATTAAACCGTTATCGAATTCCGTGGTTCTTCTAACGAATTGCTAACTTTTGCCCAAACAATGGCTATACCACACGAGTGGCCTACTTTTTCATCGGAATTGGAGACGCTACGGGATCTGCAAGTATTCTTCCCGGGCTTCACACTACGGTTTGCAGCAAGGGAAATGAACAGAAAAGTGGATCTACTTGCACGGAGTGCACGTGGCAGGAAGGCTTCCTTCCATTATATTGGTCCGTCGGCTCCTATTTGGCTTTCAGCGGCTTCGGACGTTCTAGAAAGAGAATAGGGTTGACGTACTAGAGACACAAAAAAAAAAAAAAAAAACTTTAATAAGAATGAACGTATGCCTTTATGTGGCAATTAAGTGCTACTAAGGCTCCGACTGGTGACTCGAGTTACTGAATTTGAGTTAGAAAATGTGGTATACTTTGCAGTAGCTTGCAGTTAAAAAAATGTGGTAGAAATTGTATTAATCGGAAGTTTGATGTAGAAATATGAGTTAGCATTTTTGCCAAAAATAATACTGATTGGTAACTTTTATGATGTATACATTGCATTATCATTTTTAATAATAAATTATTAATAACAAAAAAATTCAGAAATAAAAAGCAAATAAAACGAAAAAAATGATAAGAAGACTTCTAATGACGTACATTCCATAACATATTTGCGATTTCATCTCGTATGTTACTTAATGAATATTAATAGAAAATGAACGTTAATCTAAATGATAATTTAAAAGTTGTATTTTCAGGTTAAAAAACGTTTATACTTTTTTGAAAATGAATATTAATAAAAAATCTCAACTCACATATAAGACATAACTCATACACAAGACATGAATATTTTTTGATGTTGAATAAATTTTAGAGTTAGCAATTTTACAAATGAGTAACTCAAATTTATAACTCAATCATACCACATTCTAACTCAAATTTAACTTCAAAAAATTTGGTTTTATACCTGATTGGTAACATTTTTTAGTTGTCTTTGAGTTAAACCCATAACTCAACTTTACTCATCAATAACTCGTGTCACCAATCAGAGCCTAAACCATACATTTATGATTTATCCTCATATTCATTATTAATATCTGCAAAATAAACTTAAATCTTTAGAAAAAATTGTCAAAATTTGATTCATAGCCATAATGTTATCTTTTTGGCCGGATTTTTTATATTTTTATTTTTATAATATTTTTACAATATTCGTTAAGTTAACTTATAAATTATTATAAAACTAATGATCAGATTTTGGGTAGACGATGTGCCAATAAGAGAAGTAATAAGAAGCGAAGCAATGGGATCTGATTATCCATCGAAGCCAATGTCTCTTTACGCCACCATTTGGGACGCCTCCAATTGGGCTACTTCCGGCGGCAAATTCAAAGCTAATTACAAATTTGCCCCTTTCGTCGCCGAATTCAAATCCTTCTCCTTAGACGGTTGCTCCGTCGAACCAATCCAAGAATCCCCCGTCGACTGCTCCGACTCCGTCGAATTTCTTGCGTCGCAAGACTACTCTTCCATCGATTCTCGACAACGCGCCGCCATGAGAAGATTCCGGCAAAGGTTCATGTATTATTCGTATTGTTACGACACGGTTAGGTATCCGGAGCCGCCGCCGGAGTGTGTGATTGTTCCGGCGGAGAAAGAGAGGTTTAGAGATACTGGGAGGTTGAGATTCGGTGGTACGGAGGCGCGTGGAAGGCGGAGGAGGAGGACGAGGGAACAGCAACAACGTCCGGTGGTTGAAATCGAGAGTGATCCTGACGAAAGAAGACTTTTATAGTAAAGATTTGTGAATTTTGTTATTTTTTTAACAATAAAATGAATTAATGATTTTAGAAAGAACATTATAGAATAGATTTCATACATTTTTAAATGTTGTTACCCCCAAATCTTTGAACAAAATCTATACAAAATTATAGATAATACCAATATTACCCTTCACTCTTCACCACCGTCTCCCCTTCCTTCCTCCTCCCTCTTCCGCCGCAACAACACAGCCAGCTAAAACAACCAACTTTTAACATAAAAATCACGTAAACGCAAATACAAAAAAACACCTTATTGGCAAATTAAAAGGTAAAAAGTACCTAGTTCACTAAATAACTCTTATCGAAAATATTGAATAAGTAGAATTTTGTGAAGAAACGTTGAAATGATGTAATTTTTTGAATTCTTCAAAAAAATACGGTAGAATTTCTATAAATTAATATTTTATAAATTAATAAACATTATAAAATAACAAATTTTCAGCCTTACATTAGGGACAATAAAAAAACTAAAAATTCGATGAGAAAATAAAATAATAATTTGTAAGGAACCATTATATAAAAATATGACACCAACAATATCATAGATTAGTATTGTGTGTTTTAAACATATAGGACATAGAAATATGGTAAAATATGATTATATTTTGGTTTGTCATTTCTTTAGAACTATCACTAAAATGAAGTTATACTGTTTAAATAAAAACTTAGTTTTAAATTAAAATTTGTTTTCAAAAATTATATTGAATAAATATATTTATTTTATAATTATTTTCGTGCAAATATTTCTACAAAATATTAAATACTTCCTCTTTGTCCCATAATGTAAGATTTTAAAACTAAAAGCACTCGGTTTTAAGAAACAATTAATTTAATTCAGTTCTACCAATCATAAAATAATCTTCAAAACATCTTATATAGTGGAACTGAGGGAATATTAATAAACTACTAGCCTTAATTTTGTTACAAAATAAATGACATTCAAAAATTAAATGTATCTGAATTTTCTAACCAATAATATTTTATAGTACTAATTTGTATTGGTTGATAAAAAACCTATCAATGTACATGCTTGAGCTGATCACTTCTCTTGATATTATTATAAAAAGATAAATTTCTCAATGCAAAACTCTATAATACCATTTATTTTGAAATGAAAAGAGTATAATAATTTCAACATTATTAACATTATTAATTTATAGAAATTTAAGTTACCCGCATCTAAAGCTGAAATTAAAGCACTATTTTTTTTGTTAAAAGGTTTACTATCGAAATTGCAAGGATAAAAAATTAAAGCACTATATTCAAATGAAAATAACATCCTCCCCCAATACAAACTTATGTAAGGTATTTTGTGAAAATGAGATACTTACATTCAACTTTCACTTTGGTCTTCATAAATTATAACATAAAGGTTTTAATATTCTTGAAGGAGATTGGGCTATTTCCATATTCTCAATTTGAGACGAATACGTAAAACATTCCTTACATGAACTCTAACCATTGATTCTTTTTTTTTTTGTTAAAGTCCATTGATTCTTGTTTTCTTAGACAATTATTTTACTTAAATTCACAATATAAACAAAACAAATCGGGGCTTCTAGCTCAAGCGGTAAAGGGCTCACAGTTGTGAGTTCCGCCACCTGGGTTCGAACCCCGGCCACTGCGGTATTCACATACGGGCTGCAGCGTCCCTGGAACGACAGTTTGGAGCTGTCCTTGGACCACGTGTCCCCTCTGCCGACAGGACGTGTGGACCGTTGCGCGCCTCGGACCCCGACTGACTAGTCTGGACTCACTTCGGTGAGGGTCAGGACTAGGGGCGGCTCCACATAGGGAGGAGGGGGTGCAACTGCACCCCATGAAATATTGAAAAATACAAAATTTTCACTATTTTTCTTAACAAATTATTGCTAAAATTGTAAAATATGTGTGTTTGCCCCCTATAAATTCAAAGTAAAACAGGTTTTGCCCGGGTAAATTTATGTGCTAGATTCGCCACTGGTCAGGACACCAGGGTTATCAAAAAAAAAAAAAAATATATATATATATATATATATATATAAACAAAACTATTTATATGAAGTCTAATAGATATATTTGGAATGGTTAAAGTTCGGACATTTAATTTCTAAAAAAAGTTAACTATTGTGTATTTTCTACTTTCTAGTATGATATTATATGAACAGAGAGTGACAGAGCCACATTTATTAATGTTATTTGATGAGAAGCATGTAACGGGACCTTCATTGTTCGCCTATCGTCCAGACACATGCAATTATTGCATGTTTTTTGTCTTTCTCATTATTAATGAATAAAATTCATCTAAGCAAAAATTTAAAAATAAATAATAGTGAAAATAACTAAAGATATATTATATTGAAGAAAAAAAAATAAATCATCTATACTATTAATTGTGAATGACAATTATTACATGTTTTTTGTCTTTGTAATTATTAATGAATAAAATTCATCCAAGCAAAATTTGAAAAATATAAATAATAGTGAAAATAACTAACGATATAATATATTGAAGAAAAATAAATAAATCATCTATACTATTAATTGGGAATGACAATTTTTGAGGAACCTTTAAAATTTTCTTTTGCTTACATGTAATGACATTGTATAAATTTTAATAAAATATAATTTTAAATAAAAAATTAAAAAACATTCCTATTTAATAGGATTTAAATGAAAAAACAAAATTAAATATAAAAGTTATTCCTAATTAATAGGATTTAAATGAAAAAACGAAAATAAAATAAATAGGCATCATAATGAAAAAACAAAATATTATAAATATTTCAATTTTATGAAAATCCATCATACAAAATTAAATATATTAATTTATTTAAAAAAAAAATTAAGTTATAGAAAATTTTAATTATTTAAAAGTATTTTCTTAGAATATTCGAATCGATGATTTATATAAAAAATAAAAAGTATCCAAAAATATTTAAAAATCTAAATAATTAATACTTTTATATACCTTTGTGAGACGCTCTGCTAATTTTGCGACGGGTCAAAATGTATCATACTTAATTTACGATATATAAAAATAATTTTTAATATTAGAACATATATAAATATAAGATTTTTTTATAAGTATATAAATATATGATTAAATATTTATTATTCAACCTGCATCAAAAAAAAAATTATATCAAATTAATTTTTATAAATATTATTCCGGTGCGGTAAGACCTTGTCCAACAGAGAAACCCTCAAAAATTTTTAACTATTCATTGGGACCCATGAACCGTTAGTTTAAAATAAAACAAAAATAAAATAATTAAAAACGCATCAATCATAGTTCGCCACGTATCCAAAGGACCCACTAAATAGTTAAGATCCAGATCTTAAATAGGAAATATAAGATCCAGATCTTAACTATTTAACGGGTTCCACCTGCTAAGATCTCTTTAATAAACACCAATGGATATACGAATCTAGTTGTTTTATAAAATTGAAAGACAAATATATATTCCTCACGACACAAAAATTGTTTTTAACGAATCATAAATCAAACTTCTCCCGAAAAAGTACAATTCACTCGTGGAAATAATCAAAAATTGTAAATCGAATGTTGTGAAAGTTTTAAATTGGAGTGTTAATCATATCTTCTAGTTAAATTTCCGTGGGATCATCCAAATAAAAAACGGTCGATGAAGGCGCGTGGAGTTTACAAGAAAAAAACATGTTTTAAATCGGAGTGTTTAAGTTGTTGTTTGACTTTTAGACAAAGATCTATGACTCGTGTCCGTAGTTGGGTCCCACCACTATAGCTTATCAGTTTGCTTACAAATCTGTTCCTCTTTTGTGGTCCTTTCCTTGTTTTCCCTCTCCTGCTCTGCCACGTGTTACATAATGTTAATAACTTGTTTTATTTTTATTTTGCATTTGGCTCATATTTTTTTTATTGGGAAAAATGCTTAATAAATGCCGAACTTTCAAAATTGATACAATTAAATCCTGAACTCTTAAAGTGTCATTTTAATACCCAACTATTCTTGACTTTCTATTTAAATCGCCAACTTTCGTTGACTGGTAAAATTAAGTCCCGTTGACGGGAGGACAAACGTTGACTTGGACGAAGTTATTACGGGGTTACTATGTCGTTAACGTTTCCGTTTTCTTTCAAAACGACGTCATTTCTTCACTAATCAAAACGACGTCGTTTTGATTTGGGAACAAAAAAAAAGAAACGCGAAAATATAAACCCTAAGTTCTTCCCCAAATCGATTTCATCTTCCTGTTTTGCGATTCTCATAAACGACGATGGCAGAGCGTGGATTTCCGTCTAAGTGTGCGTGTGGATGGGACGTAAAGATGTATACCTCGAAGACGAAGCTTAATCCAGGACGCCCGTTCTATCGGTGTGCTAATGTCAATTCGGTGAATTCAAATGATGTAAGTCGAATTCATTTACGTAATTGTGTTTATGTTGCGTTTAATCACTCATGTTTTGTTTGTTATTGTATAATTAGGGTCATTTGTTTAAATGGGTAGAAGAATCCATGTGTGAAGAGATAATTGATGTCAAAGTTAAGGTAGAAGAGATAAAAGAAGAAGGTTTGGTGAGCAAAAACCAAATTCGGAAGCATAAATTCATGTTGCAAGTATGTTTTGTTTGGCTTTGCCTTATGACCATTGTCTTAGTGTACTTGATAGTTCTTAAATCCAAAGAAATGAATCTTTTGGTTGGTTATTAGTATTGGATTAGTGTTGTTAAGTTTCGGTTGTAATGGTAATGAATTGTGGTTGATTAGTATTATGTTTGGTGTTTCGGTTGTAATGAATTGTGGTTGTATTGTTGTTTTTTAGACAAAACATAAGTTCAAAATGTGTTACATAATCCATAAAAGAACCAAATGTGTTACATAATCCATGAAGCAACATAAACAAAGTACATAAACAAGCAGCGATAACATATCTTGAACATAAACAAGGTACATAAGCAAAAAACAACTTAACCAAAACAGATTTATCTTGAACATTCAAACCATGAAGCAAAGTCTTGAGATGGTTGAGAAGCTTGAGAAGGTTGATGAGAAGATTGATGAGAAGCTTGATGAGAAGCTTGATGAGCTCTTCCTTGTGCAGTTTGAGGTTGAGAAGGTCTTCTTTGTGTTGTTTGAGATTGTTGAGGTTGTTGAGCTTGAGAACCTTGTCCTTGAGAGAAATTATCTTGATTTCCTTGTCCAAACAAAACATTCCTAGGTCCCTGAATCATCAAAACATTTACACAGTTAGAACAAATCATTATACCATATTTTGATCATTAAAACTAATCACTTACTTGAGTCTTCTTTGGACGACCTCTTGGTCTTTTTGGTGGATCAACAACTCTCGCATTAGTACATGTTGAGCGCTTATGGTCTTCTTGCTTGCAATTAGAACATGTCATCACACGATTGTGCCTTGATAGCCTATCCTTGTCCTTCTTTGAAGTTGAGGCAGACTCGTATCTACTCCTCCTCCTATCATGGTTACTTGGCCTTCCAGGATTTCCTCTTCTCCATGGAGGTGGTAAAACTCCTAATCTATTAACTCTTGGCCACATCTTAGGACCTTGCACAGGTTCAATTCCCTTCTCATAGGTTTTATTCCATCTATTTTTTGTGTACCAATCACAACTAACATAGTCATCTACCTTCTCCTTCTTCCCTATAATAACAGATGCAGCATGAACACATGGAATACCTGTCATTTGCCACTTTATACAACCACAAGTAGAATCATTCATATCCACAGAATATTGATCATCTCCTAACTGAACCTCATGCTTGTTGTTCCTTGCCATCCATCTAACACAAAACGAGCACCAAAGCAATCATCTTCTCTATCTCATCATGAGCTCTTTTTGTAAATCTAGTCTTTAACCTATGAGAGATAACATATCTCTTCTCATTCCTAACCATGCATTGTCTCCTAATGTCCTCTAACATGTCTAACAATGGTTTCCTCCTAGCAAGTCTGATTGTTTTGTTAAATGACTCACTTAGGTTGTTCAAGTTGTCATTGCAATAGGTTCCCAACCTAAAAAAAGCTCTAGACCATGTATATGGCAATGTTAACAACAGAGAATCAAAAGCACCTCGATTGTAGCTTTTCAAGGCTTGCATGTGAGTGGCATATTCCCCTTTGGTATAACTTCTAGCAATCTTCCAAAACAGTCGTTGCAATTCCATATCATGGCTATTCCTCTTCCAATTCCATATCTTCGTTAGAAATGCTCCATCTATACCTATGATTGGCGTGCAATGTTCCTTCCAAGAGTCTCTTTGTGATTTAAAACAGATAAAGAGACGAAAAAACCTTTGTAAGCTTCCATTGCTTGGGCCGGGTACAGTCTCAATCTCAAAAATGCTTCCTGGATTACTCCTAAAGATCTCTGCTTGATAGTCCCACACCCTTGAGAAGTGATCTTCATGAGAGGCTTTACTTTCCTTCATAATTCTGGTTTTAGCCTTTGAACATTGCCCTTCACTCACCGACAAGTTATATTCTCTTTGGATCTCAGCAACCATCTCTTGTTTAGTAATCTTAGGATTCTTCCTCAGCATGTCTCTAAACAACCATGCTATTGTTCCCTGCTTCAACATCTTACTATAACCTGATCGACTATAACAATGAAAATTCTTGTACGCCTTCACTTGCATCTTGTTTTTCTTCTTATCATAAGCACAATAACACTTCCACTCACACTTCTTCTCAACATCATTGCATTTAGCACCTATCTTTAAGCTCTGAGATCTGTATAACTTAATGTCATATTTTGTTTTCAGAGAGTACCTTAGCACAGCCATTTTAAATTCTTCAGGGGTACTAAATGTTTTCCCCAGCTTCAACAACTCTTCTTCTTCTTCTTGTGGACGAGGATGATCGCGTTCCTCTTCGTCTTCCTTGTCACTATCGGACAAAGGATCTGGAATCTTCTCTTCATCCCAAATATCATCTCCGCCGTCCGCATCAATCACATCTTCTCCTTCTCTTGCTTCTTCTCCAAACTCTTGTTCCATATCTGAGCAGTACAACACGTCTACACTTATCAGACGACCTTCACCTTCCTCTCCTTGTCCATCGATGATTGTATTAGACACTCTGTCATCTTCATATGTGATTTCATCACAGTCTCCATCACTAGCAACTTTGCAATCGTCGCTACTGAGAGATTCCACATCTTCTCCAACATCATTGGCCTTTCGTTTCCGTTTCCGACGTTTTTGCTTTCTTCTACGTTTAGGATCAGGTTTTCTCTTTGGTGTAGATTCTCTCTCGGATTCTCTCTCGGATTCTCTCTCTGGTGTACTGAAGTCGAAATCGTCATCTTCCCCAATCTCTGCCATCGTTGTTTATGAGAATCGCAAAAAAAGAAGATGAAATCGAAGATGAAATCGATTTGGGGAAGAACTTAGGGTTTGTATTTCCCCGATTCTGTTTTTTTTTGTCCCAAAATCAAAACGACGTCGTTTTGATTAGTGAAGAAACGACGTCGTTTTGAAAGAAAACAGAAACGTTAACGGCACAGTAACCCGTCGTAACTGCGTCCAGGTCAACGTTTCTCCTCAGGTCAATGGGACTTAATTTTACCAGTCAACGAAAGTTTACGATTTAAATAGAAAGTCAATAATAGTTGGGTATTAAAATGACATTTTTAGAGTTCAGGATTTAATTGTATCAATTTTGAAAGTTCGGCATTTATTAAGCATTTTTCCCTTTTTTTATTTGTGGTTTAACATGTTTTGGAGTTGCAAACACAATGAAAAACGAAGAGTAGAAGATATATATCATATATGGTGTGTTGAAATAAATTCTTGAAACAATACTAAGAAAAGATCTCGTTTCACTATATTCCTTCTAGGACGTCTTCCTAGGGCTGGGCAAAATACCCGAACCCGAAATTCCGAACCGAAACTGACCCGAAAAAATCGGTCCGGGTCGGGTACATGTAATACAATATTACCCTATTGGATCTTAAAGTCATGGATCCGTGGGTATCGGGTAAACCCGAACCGAACCTGATATCCAAATGGGTACCCGTTATTACATATATTTTTACATATACTATATATGATTATATCTAATATCAAACTATAAATACATTTATATCCAAAATTTCCAGATTTGTTACATAAACTTAAATGCATTTATTTGTAAAAACTTAAATTAAATTTATTTATACTCAATCACTTGAATTTTTAGATTATATATTTTAAAAAATTAATAATGTTGTAAAATTTTCGGGTATTTGGGTAATTTTTCAGGTAAATGAGTAATTTTTTCGGGTTTTGGGTAAAAATATACGAAAAATTTTCATTTGTTCGGTTATTTCTAGTACTTATTCGGTTCTTTTAGTACTTTGGTTACAAAATTAACCGAACCGTTGATAACCGAAGAGTAATTCGGTATTAATCGGATCTTTAATTGAAGTACAAAACCGACCCGAACCCGAATAGTTCCGAACCGAACCGAACCAAATTTTTTGAAATATACCGATTGGGATCATGTTGCCTTATACCGAAAAACCCGAAACCCGATTGGGTGGATCCGAAACCTGTTTGGGTACCCAATTACACATGCCTACCTCTTCCTATTATTTTTGAAAGAATGTTGTTTTAAAGCTTTTTTGGTTTTCAATTTTTAAAGCTTTTTGTTTAGTAAAGAATGTTGTTTTAAACTTTTTGTGCAATAGTGTTATGCAAAAAAAAAATTGGTTAATCTAGTCATATTTGATGTTTTTTTATTGAGGATAATTTTTAAAAATATATATGCATACTAATAATAAAACGGAAAGAATACTAGTTTTCTTCTTAATAAAAAGATATCAAGAAAGAGGACTAAAGACATCATTTTTGGCTAATTATTCGAGAGGAATTCACAAAACTACACCATTTCATCCCCTCCTTTACAAAACTCTACCTAATTCAATTTTTCACATATTTACACATTTTCAAAATTTTAAAAGCTTGATTTGCCCTTTTAAAATTTACCAAATTTAAAATATTTTCATTTGGGTTCGCTAATTAGTGTTTAGGGTATAGTATTAAGGGTAGAATTGTGTGGGTATGATTTATTTGGATTTAATTTTGAGTGTTTATGTGTAGTTTTGTGAAGTAATTTTGAAATGGTGTAGTTTTTTGAAATATAATTCAAATGGTGTAGTTTTGTAATTCTGCATTATTCGATAGATACAAAGTTAAAACTAACAATGATATGTAATTATTAGGACATTTGTGAATTAAAAATAACCCAAGAAGGAAGGCAAACATTACTAATCCAAGGCAAATGAAGTGGAGATATATAATAAAAATCTCATAACCTAATTATCATATTATTAATTTGATCTAATCATTGCTTTATAAACTGATTAGAGCATATATCATAATTATGTTTATAATAGTACAATTTGCAAATTTTCAAAAATGGTGGCCGGGATTTACAAATCTTTTGTTTAGGCGAATACATCCAACCAAAAACAAAGCAAAATAGTCAAAACATGTTTTTGGAATCAAGATCAGTCACATCGAATCCATAACCATTTAAACCATACAAGGCAAGTTAGGTAACGTTATAATGCAAAGTTGAATTTCAATGAAAAATTCAAAATTTTGAGCATTTAACTACTATGCTAATACTCTTCCCCAATTTTTTTTTTATCACGCATAAAGAGTTTATACTACTAAATTATTAACAATTCTTCTTTCTTAAGTTATGACCTTATGTGAGAAACAGATTATATTTTTTAAAAAATATTAATAAAAATAGAAAGAGTATTAAATAGTTGCTATAAAGAATAATAAAATGATTAAAATCGTTTGTATAGGAAGGCTTAAACGTCACTCCTTTACAAAGTTGATTCCAATATCGATATGCATTTGTTTTTTCTCAAGAAAAAATTGGAAATAACACAACCAAACACACTAAACAAATTTAACCAATCGATAAATGAGTAATAAATACTTCCAAATTAAAAAATGACAAAAGATTACACAAGTATACATTAGAAAAATAAACAAGGTTCCGAGAATGTGAAACGATTCGAGAGCCACATGCTATTAAATTCGAATTAAATCAAGAAACTAATAAAAGTACAAAAAATAAATATTATGAAAACTAATGGGGGTGCATGCCCTTCACTGGGAGTCGTGTACCCAAAATTACTACATGCCACTTGTAATTAATTTAATTTACACATAAAAAGGTAAAAACCTTATACCTCTACAGAAATTTAATTTACAAAATGTTAGTAGAACTTTTCGTTGAGAATTACTTTGGATAACATGGAAAATAAAACCAAATGGTTCAATTTTTTGGGAATTACAATTTACAAAACTACACCATTAGAATTGCATTTTATGAAACTACACTATTTTAAAGTAATTTTTTAAAATTACACTATTTTAAAGTAATTTTTTAAAATTACACCTAAACACTCAAAATTAAATCAAAATAATCTCTATCCACGGTCTTTTAATATTATATCATAACCACTAATTATCGAACTTAAATGAAAAAATTTAAATTTTTGTAGTTTTTTAAAAGGTAAATCAACCGTTTAAAATTTTAAAAGAGTATAAATATGTAAAATATTGAATTATGTGTAGTTTTGTGAAATACGGGTGTAAGGTTGTAGTTTTGTGAATTCCTCATTTTTTATCATTTTGGTTATTTTGTGCATTTTTAAGAATAAAAAACAACATGTTCTTACAAAAACCTAAAGGAAAAAAGAAGAGAACCAATATTGTTTTTGAGATTGACACGAAAGAGGTGATTGTGCTTGTGATAAGTTGATAAACTATTCGTAGATATCGAGTTGTGAAAAGTGAAAACCACAGTAACTTTTCACTAAATATCACAAGATTGTTATTCCGGAATACTAATGGATAGAAATGAGAATCTTGTACTATGGACACAATAAGTAGGATAATAACAAAAAGTAATATAAAAATGGTCAGTTCATATGTAAAACCTGGTAATTAATATTTGTGTAATTGATAAATGATTTTGTGTCTAAGTTATTAATTGGAATTTATATACTCCTAATGTTTAATTTTATTAACTAAGACCATCCAATGAATAGGAAAAACATACACCATATATGAAAATCCATATCAATTTATTTTCTTATACAAAAACTATAAACATCACTTAATTTAAACAAAAAAATCTATCTAAAAGTATCATTTAATTTAAGTGGTATAGAAAGTTTTTTGTAAAACATTTCACATATATGAAGCAATTGGTTAAAGCATTTCTAACCTTATATAATGTTTCACTCCAGATATTATTAGTGACTACTTTTTTTGCTTTAAAAAATAAGTAAGATTATAGCAAAACTCAAGTTGAAGTTAATTACTCAATTTCCAATTCAATTTTGGAATAAAAACAAAAAAAGTACAATGATGATGTTCTAAGTTTATAGAAACATGTAAAGATTAGCACTAAACATTTAAAGATTAGCCTGATTAGGCGGAGCTCTTTTGGTAGTGTTTGATATAAGGGCATCTCCAAAAGAAACTTCAAAACCTCAAATTTGAGGTTTTTTGTCTTCCAAAAGAAACCTCAAAACTTCAAATTTTGAGGTTTCATTTTTTTTTTGCACTTTCATCCCTTCAATTAATAATATTTCACAAATATCTTTATTAATTTTTTAATTTCATCATTTTAGTACATAAAAAATTATATTTTGTAAATATAAACTTAATTTTCACATGTTAAACTAAAAGAAAGACTTTAAATTAAAATAAAAAATATTAATTTAGTAATTATTTATTGGTTTAATAACTATTTGAGGTATATTTTATATTATCTACAAAAATTAAGAGATTTATTTAATTGTGAAAAATAGTAAGGACTTAAATGCAATATGTAAAATTAAGTTTGAGGTTTTAATTTTCTTTGGGAGAGAAACACATGAAAGCTCAAATTTGAGGTTGATGAAACCTCAAATTTGAGGTTCTTTTTGGAGATGCTCTAAATCCGTTGAGGTTTAAATAAAAAAAAAGACAAAGAAGATTAAAGTACGATTACGAAATGTGAAATGTATATGTAGAAATATAAGGAAAAGAAAGAGACAGATTTGATCAGATTTGATCAGATTTGATCGTTGTTTTTTGGGAGAATTACAAAACTACACCATTTGAATTACATTTCATAAAAACTTCATAAAACTACACTTAAACACTCAAAATTAAATTCAAATAAACTCTACTCACATAATTTTACCCCTTAATATTATATCTTAAACACTAATTAACGAACCCAAATGAAAAGATTTTAATTTTGGTAATTTTTAAAAGGGTAAATCAAGATTTTAAAATTTTGAAAGGGTGTAAATATGTGAAAAAATTAAATTATGTGTAGTTTTATAAAGGAGGGGTTGAAAGAGTGTAGTTTTGTGAATTCCTCTTGTTTTTGTTTTTATTAATTGATTATTCACACGAAATATTTGTAGGAACGCAATTTCTACAAATGGGCAAACTGAATATTTGTGAATAAAATATGTAACTAAATTGCAATATTACAATAAAAATACCGATACAAGAATTTGGAAAGACGGATTGCAGAGTCGAGATCAAGATCTCTTTCCTTAATTCTGTAAACGCCCCGTAGTGTGACGGTTGCATGGCGTTCCGAATCCCGGATAAACCGCATGACTATTATGATTTGCATCACCCAAAATCATAATCTTGCGAACCTGAAAATGTGATGTACTCTCTAAAAACAAGAAGAGAATGTGAGAGATTGTATGTTGTGTTTAACACTTTTGTGTGAATGTATATTTGTTCTCAAAGAACATATTTCTCAATGTGTATATTATGAGAATAGAAGATGCCTTCTTTTATAGCCAAACTCCATGGGAGTTACAAATGTGGAGTCATGAGAATTTATTCTCATCTTAATTTCATTTTTATGTTACAAAATTAATCACACTTTAATTTTGTTGAACACAAATCAATGAGGAGATATTTTCTTTGTTGACTTATTCAACAAAATAATATAGCCACAAAGTTATCTTGTTTTAGCATCGTTGGCCCATTTGCCAATTCCGAAGTCCGATCTTAAATCCGGTTCGGATATTTCCTCTTTCCAATACACCAAAGTGTATATAAAATTTTAAACATTATTAAAATCTTTCCACATTATATATTAGAGGATTTCACCTCTAACTTTCAAAGTAGTATATTTGCTAGTTTTTACACTTAGCCAAATTTAGAAACTTTACAATCTTTCTAATCACTCACTTTTAGCTTCCATTTCTCATTCAAACTAACTCCGATTTTGACATATTAATACACTATCATATAGTGCACACGGCGACGATTACATCGTGCCCATAATTCGTTCATTCCGCTAACTATATTAGCCGGAAACTTAAACGAAAACTTGACCTAAGCCCCTTGTCAAAAACGAGTTCCAACAATATTTGATTAAACGTTATATAATTTTTCATATTAAAGACAACAAAAAATAGTAAATCACATCAACTTGAGATATATTCGGAATAATTATAATGATGATATAAAGTTATTTTTTTACAAACTTGAGATATAAAGTCATGTTTCTATGATGATATAAAGTTGTAAACCAAACTTCTGTATTAAACTAGTCTTAATCACCGATTAATAGTAAAAAGAGAGTGTTAATTGTTGACTAAAACAGATGATAAATGTATGAGTGGTGTTGTCGCTTTCAATGTTCTAATCCGCGTAATTACTGAAATGAATAGGAATCAAGATTTGAATATTTACCAAAAAAATATTAAAAAATGATAAATAAATATAAAAAATAATCTGAATTATATAGAATTCAGACAGTGCTATGCTTTATTTGAGTGTGAGTGATTAATTTCTGAAAATCAGAAAGTGAGGGAAAGAAGAAAACAAAAAAGAGAGAGCACGTGAATACAGAGAGACAGAAAAATGAAAGCTTTGATTTTAAATCCAAAACGGACCAGACACACTCCAACTCTGTCTGTCAACTTAGCTCTATGTATCAGATAGTACACACACACACTCTCTCTCTCTCTCTCTCTTTCTCTGCGTGGCCTTAAAAGTTAGATGATCATAACAAAACTGGGAATGTAATTATACTAAAAAAAAACTTAAAAAGTCTAATTTCATGAATTTAGTTTCATAAAGTTGGAGCTCATGCTCTTTTTATTCACACGGTTTAACTTTCAAGGTTTAGTATTCAGAATTTAGAGCTTCAAAAGAGAATACTATTTACTTACATATGAAAAAAGCATATGGTGTTAAATAGCATCTCACTATTTCATACATACACACACACAAAAACAAACTTACTCTTCAATTGTTACTGTTAGATTCGATTTTCTCAGCATCAATATATTAACATTGGGGACTACTATTTCGACACATCGTATGAACGGTTCATACACGCCGAACCAAACTCATAACAACATTGATGAGACATTATTTATTGAGAGACTATAAAAAGTTTGATAGATATAACCAAAACCATAGTAATAAAATATCTCGAACTAAAGTATTTGATGATTTCAAGTGACACCTAAAAATTATCCTTGACATTAAAACATGAAAGCAACAAGGAGAGTTAAAACTTAACCGAGAAAGTTGATGATGACCAAGTGTAGGACCAAGTTGCATAGTACAAAATCTGCAAATGCTCTCTCTGGTGCCAAATCCTGCAAGTTTTTGAAATTGTGGATGATAATTCAGTGTTATTATATTAATAGTACAATGCAATAATAGAACAGTACATGTAATGAATATATAGGATGTGTATTAACCAAGTTCCAATGGAATCAATAACCAAGTAATTAATTGCGAGAAAGCTTATAAAGTTTCCTCCTAATTCCCTTGTAGACACTCATCTCCTAGCTAACAATTGACTTAAGCTATGTTGCATAGATTTCAAACAATGCCACATTCACATACAAATATAAAATTCCCCTTTAAAACATTCTTCTACTACACAAACAAGAACGCTGAACGCCTTTTCATCAAGATGGAAACATTTGCGTACTGATGGATATATGCACTAATCAGCTAAACATGGGGGGGGGGGGGGGGAAAGAGGAGGAAGATGAAACATTGCTAGTCATAATATCAAAAAGTAGTAGTTTTGGTTATTGAAGATAACTAGAATTGCCACCTAATTTTGCTACGAAATGGATTAGCATTACCTTGAAATCCTTGTTTTCTTTGTTCACTTGAATCCTGAGGCAAACTAACAAAAACAAAGAACATTGTTAGTTTTACACATTCCCAAAGGTACAAAAGTATTTGTCTGTTTAAAGAAACGCTAAAACTTACCAGCGAGAACTGCTGTCCCGATACAAGAGAGAACTCCAGACAAGAATGAGTTGAATGGAAATGATCCCACCAAAGCCATATAAGCCACCTGCTCAGTAAAAAAAAAAGAACAAAGACGAACAGATTGTCTTAGTCACTCGAGGTTTACTATATTTTCCATTCCACTGAAATGCTACTTGTCCATGAAAAAAATGCTTCATTTAATAAAGATAACTAGTGTGGGAGAAACTTGTGTCTTGAATCCTTAGAATCACAAAGAAAAATTCACAGTTTCATTCGATTTCGAGCGAAACAAGAGACTGATGCATAACAGAACAAACACATTTTTTTTGTCACAAGCAATGCTAAGTATGTTATGAAACTATATTGCAATTTAAAAGTTAATAGGCAGATATTAGATCTAAATTCAATAACCGATTCTAGAATACATCAAGGATCCTCTAGATTCGTTTAAAATCAAGATCCATAAGAACCCTAAAGTTTTGAGGTACAAAACGAGCCTGGAGATCGCAGATCTATAAAGACATAAACTCAGAGAGAGAGAGAGAGTACCTGAATCAGAGCAGTGAAGACAGCGAAAACCACATACATGTCTATGATCTGCATTAACCAAAAGTTCCAATAAAACATCAATTTCGACATCGAGATCGAGATAGAGATAGAGAGAGAGAGAGAGAGAGGAGAATCAGCAATGGCGAACCTTGAGATTAGTCGGAGTAGCTGAATAAGCGGAACGAAGAGATCTGAATAGATCCTGAGCATCTTTGCTTGTAGATTTCACCATTTTCGAAGATCAAAACACGAATCGCTTGTCTCTCTTTCTTCTTCTTCTTCTTCTTCGCGATCTGAGAAGACTTTTTTATCAGTCTACAAGAACTTCTCTCAACGGCGTCGTTTTAGTCAAGTGTAGTAGGGAAGATATTATTGTTTTGGGTCTCAACGTCGTCGTTTTGGATATTAGATTTTTTTAAAAAAATAAATAAAATAAGCTTTCTTTTTTATATCGCTTTAATTCCGCCGCGTCACTAGTTCACATTTTTCTCGCTCTGCCGTCTTCTCCGGCGATTTTCAGACCACTAGTTTTTCTCCGATATTTCTTTGTCGGAAACAAGAAGCTGAGAAAAATGATGGCTTCGTTTCTCAATTTCTCGGCCATTTCATCTCACCCACCTTCTTTCTCCGCCGCTTCATTTCGTCCTCGCTCCTTATCTCCCCGGTCATTCTCTCTCTCTCTACAAACTATACTTTTTCATTGAATTTCATGGATTCGTGGTAATTATAGATTCCTCCATTGTTTTTTTTTTTAGAAAGTTAGGATTTTTTTTTGCTGTATATGCGATAATCATTTCACAAAACTAGCTACAGTTTGTATGAATCTCTGTATCTGAAAGATGAAAAAACCAACACTGATCATCAGATTTTACCTCCATAGATTTGTTTCAGATCTGTACTAATAAGAATCTAAAGTTACATTATACTGTGAGTTGTGAAACGAAGCTCTTTGTTGTGTATTTTGTAGATTGTTCAAGTCAAGTGTCAAGTGCAGTTACGCTGAAGAAGCTCCAATAGACGTTGTGGCGGATATCAAATCCGAAAGGGTACGGAAACCCGAAAGAGCGAACCTTTTAGTTACTTGTTGATGATATGGACTCATTCATGTCATATTTTGAAAGGCATTTGATCTTAGTTTAGGTTGTAGTACTTGGAGGCAATGGTTTTGTCGGCTCTGCTATCTGTAAAGCAGCAATTACCAATGGAATCGAGGTTGTTAGCGTCAGCAGGTATATATGAAAACAGTGTTCTCACATCAGAATCTTCACCTTTCTCGCCTTTTCGCTAATATCTTTGTTTGATTGTTTAGGTCGGGTCGTCCTCCTAACTTCCAAGATCCATGGTTGGATCAGGTTACATGGGTTACTGGTAATCACTTATGTTTCTTGATATGCCGTTGATTCGCCATAAACATATTCAAAATTTGGTTAGTAATGTGTTATTTTTTTGTTTTTTTTTCGGGTTTGTGTAGGTGATGTTTTCTATTTGAATTGGGATGAAGTACTTCTCGGTGCTACTTCCGTTGTTTCGACCATTGGCGGTTTTGGAAACGAAGAGCAGATGAAAAGAATCAACGGTGAAGCTAATGTTATCGCTGTGAATGCTGCTAAAGATTTCGGTTAAGTATCTCTCTCTTATAAGCTAAAAACTTCGAGTTATTACCCTCATCTCCGCGGTTTTTTTCTCTCACAATTTTGAATATTCTATTGTGTGTGTAGGGGTTCCTAAGTTTGTTTTGATCACGGTTCACGATTACAATCTCCCGCCTTTTATTCTCTCCAGCGGGTATTTCACTGGAAAACGTAGCGCGGAAGCAGAACTTCTCTCCAAATATCCCAATGCGGGTATGTATACTTTCGGGTTTCTTTTTTAGTTTTGGTTTTTGAAAACTTATGTCTCTATGATCTTATTTTCGTCCTTGTGTTGTCGAAGGAGTTGTGCTAAGACCGGGTTTTATATACGGGAAAAGAAAGGTAAACGGATACGAGGTCCCGCTTGACCTTATCGGGGAGCCACTAGACAAGATCTATGAAGCCGCAGAGAGTTTCATCAGACCGTTAAGGTCTCTTCCTGCGTCTGATCTACTCTTGGCTCCACCGGTTAACGTCGATGATCTAGCGCTCGCTGTGATCAACGCGGTTAAAGATGACGAAGTCTTTGGTGTTTTCACTATTGAACAGATCAAAGAAGCAGCTGCCAAAATGAGAGAGTTTAGATACTAAATAACATAAATTAGCTTCTTTTGTTTCCCTCTCTCTCTCTCCCTTTGTCATACTTATATTGTAATATCATTTGTAAACGGTATATATATGTCATGAGATTATGTGTTGTTTGATATATAGATGGTTCCATGTGTTAAGTTACTAATTTACCAACGGATGTTTAGTCTACTTATTGGGGCTAGGGCAGACCAAAGGGGCACACGAGTTTGGAGACTCTTTTCCCAAAGACTTGCTAATTTTTTTTTGTCAACAAACATATCATTAAATATTGTAAAATGAGTCATTCCTGAAAATGTTATCTTTTTGAATACCGCTATTTCTTATACTGTAAAATATTTCACAACTTTCTTAAATACTAACATTTTCTCGTCTAACCGAAAACTCCATTTATTTTTCTATATTATAGCAAACTCCATATTTTTCTTCATTATTTCTAACAGATAACTTCATCTGCAACTCAAAATTTAACTCATAAATTGGAGGAAAAAATAGAAATCTCCAAATTTTGTCTCCAAATATAGAGAATAAAATGGAAATGGATATCCATTTTAAAGATGAAAATGGAATTCGGTTGGAGTATTTCTACTTCATTTTTGCAAATAGAGATTAAAATAGAACTAGGTTTGAGTTGCTCTTAGAACTAAACTTTAAATAGACAATTTGATACTAATCGAAACAAATTTGAAGTATCAAAATTAATTTTTTGATATGTGAAGACAATTTTTTAATGTTAGTGTGTGGTGTTATTTTTGGCACAAAAAGAATTACAATTATTTTTTAAAAAGATATATTATTAAAATTTGCATATCCATATAATATAAGGCAATTTTTATGAATACCACTAAATTTTTTTTTTAACACAATTACCACAGATTTTCGAAAATTTTACAAATACCATTAAAATGTTTGTTTCTTATAAATACCACAAATCTTAAATTTTTAAAATGACACCAAAAACTTTCAAAAAACTATACATACTCCTTCAAAACTATACTTTAAACACTATATAGCGAACCCAAATGGAAAAATTTAAAATCTAAAAGTGTTAAAACTCGTTTTTTTGTATTTGTGGTATTTTTGTAAACTACTACTTTTTGATGATATTTTTGTTATAAAATCATTTTAATGGTATTTTTGTTATAAAAAACTTTGTAATAATATTTTTAAAACAAGAACTTGATGAAATTCTAAAGAATTTCTCTATAATATAATCCCATGAACCAAGGTATATCTACACTTCACATATTAAAGATATAATTGCATACAACTTAAAACTTCTTTCATTGGTGAACGATACAATGAGTAATACAATGTAGATCTCTATGCAACAAAAGATATACTTTTAACAACAAAAAAAACAAAAGATATACTTTATTTTATTCTCCATAGTTATCCTCCATTCAAGTGGCCCTTACCCATCAATTCGAAAAATCTAATCATGGTCCGTTTTCAATAATTTTATAATTTCACTAAATAAATAGGAATTGAGAAGACTATACATTTTATAAAAAAAATCGCAAAACTATGCTTAATTCAATATTTTTAAAAATTTATATCATTTCAAAATTTTAAATATTTGATTTACTGTTTAAAAAATTATCAAAATTTTATAAAAATATTTGAGTTGGCTAATTAATGTTTAAAATATAATATTAAAATGATATAATTTATGGTAGAGTTTATTAAAATCATCTCCAACAGAGAAACCCGGAAAGTTTCTTAACTATTCAATAGAACCCATAAAAAATGTAATTTAAAAAAAAAATTAATAACGCACCAATCATGGGCCGCCACGTATCCAGTGGGTCCATGAACAGTGCAAGATTCCTCTAAGATCGGATCTTAGATAAATAATTTAAGAGTCGGTTTCCTAACTATTTTGTGATCCTCCGGCTAAGATCCCTCTAAAAAACTCAATCGGAGATGCTTTAATTTTAAAAAAATAACTAAAAAATAATGTAATTTTACGAGATACCTTTCAAAAATTATAGTCTTTATAGTTGTCTCTTAAATTAATACGAAAACTATTCCAATATCTTTATTCGTCAATATCTATCCACGTGTATCTCACCGCCTCTTCAATATCTCACTGCCCAATCAGATTTCGACTTTGACTTTCCTTACGTAAACGGCTCGTCTCTCTATCGAAGCCCAATCGAATTGCTTTTCGTCCAAGCAAATTTTTGGTCAGAAGAAGAGGAAAACTCAGAAAATCGCCGACTTAAAGCTTTTATCGCCGAAGATACTTTCCCTTTATATAATGACTCGTCTCCTTCGTTTCACAGTTTCTTCTTCATCATCGCCGGCTTAGAGTTTTCTTCTCTTCAAAAGCATATATATACACATATATATATATATTCTTACCGTCTTTTTATCTTCCTCCGTATTCTCTAGTTTTGCTTTTTGAAGAAAACTCTTCGCCTTAGCGATCGATCTGAAAAATTTCATCAGGTTAAGTTTATTTTCCTTTTGTATATACTCTTCGCTATGTTATTCATATTTCGTGAATTTTAATCTGATTTTTTTTGCGAATTAGTGTGTGTTTGTTTAGGTTTTTGAAGTCGTTTCGTGTAGATCGGCTTAGATTCGTATGATTCAAACACGATTCGAATTTTTTTGGAATTGAATTGATGAATTATCGTATTGAATTTTTGTCTACGATCTGTGTGTTTACTTGTCTCTAATTTAGTTTATTTTTTTTGGGATTAAACACCATGCGAATTGACTTGGAATCTCTAAAGCTATGGAGATTTTTTTTGATAAATTTATATCAATTTTTTCATGTCTTTTTTTGTATCGCAGGAAGTTTCTTTTGCCGGCGGCTGTAAAATTACAGAATAAGACGGTGGTGACGTGTCTTCTCTGATTGTGTTTATTTTTATGACGGTGAAGATGAACACACATCATGTATCTATCTATCAGACTCTAACTGTTGTAGTTGGGTTAGTTTTAATCTCATGGTTGTGTTTTAACTTTGTTCTTTTCTTTGTGTTAAGTGTTTGAGTTTCATGTTTTTTTTTTTGCATTTCTTGATTGGTTTGATTTTGTGTGTTCCTTTACTGTCTAGGATCTTTCTTCTTGTGTGTGTTGTCCGTTTTTTCGTTTACCTTCTTTTGGTTCATTCCTGTGTAGAAATGCCATTGTACTGATGTTTTTTGTAGAAAGTAGAATTGCCTTTGTACTGATTCTCTCTGCACAACTCGAAATGAAAATACACATGTTCTTCTTTTGTATTGTTGCATTTGATTGTTTAAGGGCAAAAAAACTTATGAAAGGAGTTTTTGTTGGAGCCTAGCTTCGTACTTATAAGCTGTAATATACTAACCGTTTTTGTTTCTTTTGCGCAGTGCTTTTTAATGCTATCGGCAAGACACTATTTTTAGGACTGCTAGGGAGGTTAAGTTTACAGTTGACTTTTTCTTTCAAGGTTATAGGTTTAGCATTGTTAATAGATAGAAATGGAAGCCAAGATCGCCAAGGTGTTGGATAGTAGGTGTGAAGATGGATTTGGTAAGAAGAGGAAGCGCGCAGCAGCAAGCCATGTTGCTTATGTTACCGGAGTTTCGTGTGCAAACCTGCAACAGGCGCCCCCACCGAACTCTCAGGGACAGATTCTTGACAAAAGAAGGAAGTTAGAAGGTGAAAACAAGATTAGTACGTTTGAAAATCGCTCTGGGAAGTCACTGGTCAGATACTACTCTTATTTTAAGAAGACTGGAATTGCAAAGCGTGTTATGATCTACGAGAATGGTGAATGGAACGATTTACCGAATCATATAATATGTGCCATCAAAAATGAATTAGCTGAAAAGAGGGCAGCGATTGAGTATGAGTCGCATGGTCAAAATTATCTTTTGGATTTCTTGCACATGCATAGGCTAGACTTGGAAACTGGAGCAAAAATGCCACTGGCATGGATTGACATTGCAGGCAAATGCTTTTTCCCTGAAATTTATGAGACTGATGAATGGAGTGATTGCTGCCGTCGTAACTCTGTGGAAGATTCAAAACAATTTGCTCCGCATGAGATCAAACTGCGTCTTGAGATTGATGTTAATGGTGGGGAGCCACTGAGGGTGAATTTGGACGAGTGCAGTGACGAGTCTGATGACAGTATGGATGATGTTCCAGCAGAGGACAGCTGCAGCCGTAAGATTGAGGATGCTGTTTCGAAATGGGATGAGGCTGATGCTGCAGTCTCTGGTCTCAAGCCTGCTCGAACCGAAGGAATTGATAAAGATGCAGTTAAAAAAATGTTTGCTTTAGGTACAGCTTCTCTTGGGCATGTAGCGGTGCTAGATGTGGGCCGTTTCTCAAGTGAGATTGCTGAAGCTCGTTTAGCGCTTTTTCAGAAGCAGGTTGAGATCACTAAGAAACATCGAGGGGATGCAAACATTAGATATGCATGGCTTCCTGCCAAGAGGGAAGCTCTAGCTGCAGTTATGGTGCAGGGACTTGGTGTTGGTGGAGCTTTTATTAGAAAGTCTGTTTATGGTGTTGGGATTCATCTAACTGCTGCAGACTGCCCATATTTCAGGTTCTCCATTGCCCTTGTCACTGATTCTTCATCAGACTAAAAAAAAATTCACTGTTCAGTGGATATATTTTAAGCTTCTATCTCCCAATAGATATTGTGGGTTTCTACTTTCTAGTACTAACCTTGAAGTTGTATTCAGTGCTAGGTACTGTGATATTGACGAAAACGGAGTACGGTACATGGTTTTATGCCGCGTAATAATGGGGAACATGGAGCTTCTCCGTGGTGATAAAGCGCAGTTCTTTTCTGGTGGAGCAGAATATGACAATGGAGTGGATGATGTCGAGAATCCAAAGAATTACATTGTCTGGAACATCAATATGAACACTCATGTATTCCCGGAATTTGTTGTTAGGTTCAAGCTGTCTGTTCCCTCCAATGCTGAAGGTGATTAGTTTGTTTTCTTCTCATTTCACATATAAATTGTCCCAAACTGAAATCAACCGATGACCCACTGAAAGGGACACAGCTTAGAGGCTGAAGCTCAGGTCTCAAGTGATAAATTTATGAAAAAGATCTGTGTGTGATAAAAAACCTAACGACCTCCGGTGTTGTTAACACATTTGGTTTCAAGAGACACGTCTCTGATTTCATCATCCGGGGGTCGGATGGAGATACCCACAGGATTAATGGGGTATTTCAATCCATCATATTCTGTTTTGTGCTTTGTTAGAAGTCGATGACATACGCTGGTTTATGCAGGTAATCTGGTTGCTAAGCGTGATAACTCAGGAATTACGTTGGAAGGACCAAAGGATCTTCCTCCACAGTTGGAATCAAACGTGAGTTTGGTTCTCATATTTTTCATTTTCTTTGTATATGATGATCTTATGAGAGGAATTGAACAAAACTATGCTTGGGCTCTTTTGTTTTTTAAAACAGGGATCAGGGAGTGCGAACAGTGTCGGTTCATGCATTACGAAACCCAAATCCCCATGGATGCCTTTTCCTACACTGTTTGCAGCAATATCGCATAAGATTGCAGAGAAAGACATGTCACTCATCAATGCTGACTATCAACAACTGACGGTGAGAACTGATCTTGAGAGAGTTTTGTGCGAATATACTGAAAGTGACAGGAGAGTTGAAATGGTTTAAGATATATGTTTTGCAGGAGAAGAAGACGACGAGAGCGGAGTTTGTGAAGAAACTGCGGGCGGTTGTAGGAGATGATCTGCTTAGGTCAACAATAACAGCTCTTCAAAACCAGGCAAGTCAATAGTAGAGTTGAGATATTTGGTATTAAAAAAGTGAAATCGTAATGCTTTAGTCTTATAAGCAAAAAGTGAACAAAACTTTGTTTTGATTCAGCCAAAGTTGAAGGAGGAAGAAGGTGGTTTGTAAGTAAAAAGTGGTATGATGATGATGACGAATATCAAAAGGAAAAGCTGCTTTATAATTTACCCTTTCTTTTAGTGGCTCTCCTTTTGACTCTTTTTATATAAAAAACTTGTTATAGTTTTTAATAGACTTTTGTCTTTTCGGGTCCGGGTTGTGTTGGGTAAGAGAGTCTAATGTGCCGACTATTCTGTCGTGATATGGTTTTTATTAAAGACAATGATGTGTCGTTGTGTCTTTTTTTTATTATTATTAGCTGCAAAACATTGTTGTGGAAGTCGTTGAGTGTAGCTTTAAACTTATGTTAGCTTATCTGTATGAGATTGAGACTATTCATGAATGCTCGTGTACCAACGCAAGGCTTTGAAATGGTCTTTTAGCTTTTCACAAGGGAATATTGCTCTTATTTTTAAGATTTTGTTGGTACTCTTTTTTTCTTTTTATGGTGGTTTTGTATAATCGAATCGAATACAAGTTAAGTATCCTTTGTTATCATGTGTCCAAGTTTAGTTTACTTTGGAATTTAGAGAAGATTGCTTACTAACTTGCAATAGGAGATGAAAGCAGAGAATATAGTAGTTTTGATTTTTTAATTGGACAATAGGAGATGAAACCATTTAGATTGGTTTTTCCATTCAAAAATGACAAAAGAAAAACATGACTTGTGTCGTAAAACCCAAGAAATTTCTCTTTAGATTTGCAGTGTAGGCCCAATTGAGTATTTGGACCAATATCATTAATAATGCACAATAAACTCCCAATATATAGTGACCACCAAAGCAAAAAAAAAAAAAAAAAAACATGAATGTGACAATCCAAGAGAATCTGTGTGTATAATATGTATCATGTGTATGTATATTGGACGTATCTCTTTTGTCTGTTTAATTACGGAAGCGATAGAAAGAAGGGAGACGTTGGTTCCCGCGAGAATTTCGCCTTATTATCCGTTGTCCTCTAAGTCAACATTTTTTCCTTTTCTTTTCTTTTTGATATATATATATATATGAGTACCTATATACATATGTCTTCTCCACATCCTGCATTATTTTTTAAAAAATTTACTTTCTCTTGTTTGTTTGCAAAACAAATTTTAAGAGAATTTATCAATATCATCACGTTTATTAAACAATACCTACCCAATGTCAAATACTCCTTTAACTTCTTAATCAATTTGATATTTAAAGAAATTTGTTTTAAAAAATTTAGTTACTTTTAATTTTAAAAGTGTAGTATTACTTTTTTGTAAGAATTTTGTAATTGTTCTAGAAAATGTAAATAACAATTAGTAAAACAAGGATATACGTGAAAATAATTTACCTAACGTGTATTTTTTTTTTTTGACAAAAAAATTAGTAATAATTTACCTAACGTGTATTAGAATTATGTAAGATACATATATATTGTTATTTTTTCAAATGATATGTAACCATACATTCATGCATCCTCTCTCTCTCTCTCTAGCATTGACGTTGATGGGACCCAAACCACAGCCTTTTCCCCATGCAAAAGCTCCCCTCGAGCTACTCAATAATCAGCACTTCAACACAATTTCATTTAAAATTTTAGTCTCTTCCTTTTCACTTTCACTTGTTTTATTATTTTCCATTTTTTTATTTTTTTTTGGGTTATAATTCTTGTTTTAAATTGTTTGGCTTACATTTAATTTCATACCTGTAATTTTGAAAACCGTATAATATTATTTTATTCATATTTACGGACTATATCATTCAACCACTTCAAAAGGCCTATGATTTTACAAAATCTTTTTGCATTTGTATATAGTTATAAATTTTTGGAATTTACGATAAAAGAAAAAAAAATTGGAATTACAGGCTACATTATTTATTTATTTATTTTATGACAAATTTTGGAGCTTTTTTTTATCTTGAAAGTGAAAACAAGGAGGGTCAAATTTATTGGTCACTTTCTTGTTGATCAGTGCAACATTCTGCAGCATTTTGGAAATATAAGAATCTGACGGCTAACAGAGCAGCAGAGGCCCAATAAACAAACCGTCAAGATTAGGACACGTGGATGAGAGATTGTGTGTTTGATGTATCCAAGAGACTTGAAATGATAATGTAATGATGGAACAATGATATATACTTTTTGACTTTTTCTGTGGATTTCGTGCTCTTTCTTCTTCTGTTCGTACGACAGACAGTAACATATCAATTACCAAATCATAAACACTTAAGAATTTAGTTATGATAGATTTACATTTTATGAAATGTGGGTTTTAATTAATTAAAGATAAGTAATTGTTTACTTAACTTGTTACATCATCTCCAAGATCAACACCAAAACATTATTATTTATATGGTTATTATATTATTAAATTTTTGGTGTTTTGTGAATAGTACGACACCAAATTTGGTACGACACTATCAGTGGCGAATCTACCATGTAAGCAGCTGCACCGGATGGTAAATTAAAATTAGTTTAAATTTTTAAAGAATTTTTTTTTGTCCTTGTTGATATATTGTCTAATGCACCCTATCTCATATTCATGTTTTATAAAAAAAAAGAAAAGCCCATTTTTTCTTGAGAAATTCACAAAACTACACTTTTTCAATCCTCCCTTTACAAAACTACACCTAATTCAATATTTTCACAAATTTACACCCTTTCAAAATTTTAAAAGTTTGATTTACTTTTTTAAAAATTACCAAAATTAAAAAAAATTCATTTGAGTTCGCTAATTAGTGTTTAGGGTATAGTATTAAGAGGGTAGAATTATGTGGGTAGGATTTATTTGGATTTGATTTTGAGTGCAATTGTAGATGTTTTTGCATTTTTAAGGATATAAGAGCGTGATTATCGGGGGCCCAAAAGGGGTCTCTAACCCTGTGGGCCCCACAATAATATTAAGTAACACAACTAAAAAAACTACTCTAAGTATCGATGCTTCAGATTTTTGCGGGCCCCACTGACACGTGGCGGCCCGCGATTGGTCCAATTATTATTATTATTATTTTTTTTTTTGAAAAATATAATATTAAAAAATTACTAAGGGTCTTTTATTAAGTTTCAATGGATAATTATGCTCTAAGGTTTTAATATTTTCTTTTTATTTTTGAACAACTGTTTTTTTGTTATTTTTTTTCGCATCTGAGGGTAACTCTTGTTTGGAGAAGTAACTCTTGTTTGGAGAAGTAACTCTTGTTTGGAGAAGTAACTCTTGTTTTATTTAATGAAAATGTTTTGATAATTTTTTTTTTTGATATTTATGCACCCGATGAAAATAATTCATAGATTCGCCACTGGACACTATTCACAAAACATCAAAAAATAAAATTTGGTATAACATTTGGTGTTCTGTTGGAAAAGTTTTGCACAGTTATGCCCTTATATTTATGGGAGAATTACAAAACTACATCATTTGAATTACATTTCACAAAACTACATCATTTCAAAATTACTTCACAAAACTACACATAAACACTCAAAATTAAATCCAAATAAACCTTATTCATACAATCCTACCTCCTTAATATTATACCCTAAACACTAATTAGCGAACCCAAATGAAAATATTTTAATTTTTGTAATTTTTTAAAGGATAAATCAAGCTTTTAAAATTTTGAAAATGTGTAAATATGTGAAAAAATTGAATTAGGTAGGGTTTTGTAAAGAAAAGGATGAAATTATGTAGTTTTGTGAATTCCTCTATACTTATATATGTTTCCTATGCAAGATATGTTATATATTTAACAGTCTAGATGATTGGGTGGGTATATGTTGTAATCAAGGATAAGCTACTTCACATAATCAAATATAATGGGTTCTTAGTACCGATGGAGAGTTATTAAATCATTTTAAAACAATATCTTATATAATTTTTAATTGTTTTGACTAAAATAAATAAAATATAACCAATGATAGAAGGACACATCATATAGAGGTTTCTTAGTATTTTTAAAAACTTTTCTAAAGTTGTTTAGTTAAGGTACGTTCTTTGATTTTCTCTCTTTTTTCTTTTATTTCTTATTTAGTTTTATCATAAGAAACTCTTTAATTCCACTTGTTGGAGGTGCTCTTATACTAGTATAGCTTATACTATTGTTAATTATATTAAGATATGATTCAAAACTAAATGATAACACACACACACACACAAGACTATATCTACACAACTAATTTAATTAACGATGTTAAAGATCTCAAAGTTACAAAACATGTTGTAACTTTGTTCATAATGTTAAAGATGAATTGTGAAATGGTGTATATCTTATTAGAAAGACATTAGCAATAGCAATATAAAGAAATGTCACACTATGAAGTATGAACATATTAACCAATATTAATTCATTGAGTTTCAATAAACATGCTTTTGGGTCTAAATGTTCATTTTAATTATTTTTTCTTCCTAATTTTCTCTGTGTTTTAAATGTAAAAACGTATATTGTCTCGCGTATAATGGTAGACCTATCCGTATAACTTCAATTCTGTAAATCATGATATTTCTCCGATTAATCTGATTAACCAAACATTTTAATTATTTTGTACTACATGTTCATAGAAAAGACTAGCATTGTTATGCTCATGGAGAACAAAAAATACTATAGAGTGTTGACATCTAAGGAAACATCAAACACTACCTCCTAAGTGAAAGCAATGAATTAGACATTGGTTCGTGGGAATCGACCTTTATACCTCAAAATTCTTTTATTTATTTCATTGAGTATATATATATAATGAACTTTAGTGATACATCCTTATATATTTATAAGTATTTCTAAAAACAAGTCCCAACTAAATTTTCATACTTTATTTTGATGAAGAATTATGTTTAATATTTTGGAGCTAAAACCTACAATATATGTTTTCTTTTTACGAGGATAAAGAGATATTCTTTATTTGCTTTATTTTTCATTCATATTCCTCTTTTGTCTTTCTTTAAAACTTTTCTCATCTTTCCCATTTTTATGCTTTTTTTCTTTAGTTTTTTCTTTATTATTATTATTTATCTATATTTACATATCCCATTTAAATTTGATTTTCAAATATAAGAAAAGTTATAGAAGTTTAACAAAAGAAACTTAATATTTATTTGTCTATATAGTACTCCATTCTTTCACTAGCTATCTTCTCAACAGATAAAAATGAATACTAGTGTTTTGCAACTATCCTAGGGAAGATAAATTTAAAAACAAAAACTTATTAAATTCATATGAATATGGATGCTAGTCACTAGCCAAGATATAAGTTAATTAAGTTTAGTTAATTACTAATTAGGCGCTAAACAATAGATTTAGTGAGATCGGCCCAAAGTAAACTCAAGATTAGGCATGAAGGGACTTGTTCCCGAGATGCTTGATGAGCTCATCTCCTCTGATGGTATCCTCTCATAACTTGAGCATTTTCCATTTATTTCCTTCTGTTTAATTAATTAAAACCCAATAGAAAAATAATAAGCACATTAGTTAATCATATATAGAAAATAGTTGTATATATGACAAAAATAATGTCGACGATAATGGAATTAACTTAGCAAAGGGAAAAAGGGGAATACATAATATGTGAAGCAAAAAAAAAGAAAAGTTATAAACATAATATTTTCTCTATATATAGCGCCATTTTAGTAATTAAAAACATCATAGTTTAATTATTCAACTCGATAATTATAATAGAAAGAAGTGATATACTCATGCAACACTAAGTGAAAGTGAAAATGATTTCAATATCTAATTAGGGTTTATGTTTACTTCTATAATAAGATCTAAATTTAGCGTAATTATTGTTGTAAGTACTAGTATTTGACCATTAACAAAAAAAGTACTAGTATTTGACGTCTACACAAATATATGTATAAATATATATTCTAATTGTTCAATGGTAGCTACCATGATTTAGCTTTTGTACATATTGGCTTATATATAAGCACAAACTTAGATAACCACACCTCAAGGCTTAAACTTTTCACAAGTCAAAAACAAAATTACCTATCATGGTCAATGTCAATGGGGTTAGGTTTTCTTTATTTCCTTTAATAAATATACAAATAATGAAAATACCCTTTGCTTTTTGAAAATTCCTAAAGCAAGTTTTAATGAAAGCTCTTTTTGTGGCACTACTTTTGAGGTTTTCGGGTGACATAGCAATGAAAAGTAACCGACGACAATACATATTTTTTTTACAATATAGTACAATTTTTATATATATATACATGGCCATATTCGAGTATACATTAGTTTATTGTTATATACTTTTTTTTGTTAAAAAACTTAGTTCTATAATTATAGATTTATAGTGCAAATTAAAAAGAGATGTGTTGTGTACCTCAGAAGGAAGCATAATTTCTGAAATATTATCGATTAGCTTCCCATGCAAACGTGCCTCTCTGCAAAAGCCAACGAAAACTTTTATTTAATATTCGCTATAAAGAAATGAACAAATAGTCAAATTATTGAGCACAAAGATAAATAAAGTTAAAAGGAAGATAAGAAATTACAAGACGAAAAAAACAAAGGAGAATTACAAAAAAGAAGGTAAGTTATTGAAAATTGTCATAAAATGTACCTCAATTTAATATTTGTAAGTACACATTTTGAATTACGTTTTATAAAACTAAATCATTTAATTTTTTCACAAAACTATACCTAAAAATTAAATATAAATTAATCCTACTCACACAATTTTATCCCCTTAATCATTATATTTATCAAATTGTTATGAAAAACTTATACAAAAAATAATTCTATAAATATAAAGAATAGTAATGGTTATAAAATATCAAACTTTTTTAATAAACACAAAAAGTTTATGATACCATTATTGTTCAAAGAATACTTTTTAATGATATTATAATAATTGCTCTAATAATAAGAAAAAATGTTTGAAAACGATTTCAAAATTCTTTAAATAAAATTTACATGCCGAAAATTAAAAATATTTTTATATAATGTTTATATACTGATAAATTAAAACTAAAAATATTTTTGTATAATATATATATTTATAAATATAAACTCTGCGTTTGACGCGGCTCAAAAATCTAGTATATATATATTCTGAATTCATTTACTTTATGTTAGTAAGAAATTGAGAAAACAATCTTTTAATCGAATCCGTGTATATACTTATAAATACAAACTATGCGTTTGCCCACTTGTTCATGTGTTTTTGCCATTCTAAAAGAACATTAACAAAGTTACCTAAATATCATAACTTGAAAAATGATATTTTCTAATCTAATATTAATTATGATTTTCGTAATCTATATAGTATCCTTGAGCTAAGTAGTCCTGAAAAATTCAATAGATTAACCAAAAATTGTATATATATATCGTAGCATGCACATGTTTAAGTTAAGTGAGGTATTGAGATTCCACATTTAAAAGATTTTATATATAAAGTTATATGTATACAAGTTAATTATATATATATAATCTACGTACGCATCAATGTATATAATACTAAATAATAATGCGTATGTGTAAGTACCCGGAAGAATTGGTCCATAGGCCATTTGATTTATCAAGAGGATCATAATCACTATCTCTACATTTTCTATTCATATCAAACATCCAATCTTCTGAGTTATTATCTCCCGAAGATCCGTTTTCATATACGTCAGATTGTCCTAAAATCACATTTATAAAAGAAAAAAAAATTAGGGTTTCTATAAACATTACATTTTAATTAATAAATTCTATCAATCCAAATAAGTTAACCCCAAAAAATATTCTATATAAATTCTCTAACACTAACCTGACGAAACTGATGCTTTGTCAGTTGTCTTCACAGTTCTATACATCTGATTAAACATAAAAAAATACAATTAAAAAACGCATGTACAATGTCATAGTTTTTCATTTAAGTAAAAAAAAAATGTAAAGCCTAAACTATATATTTTGAATTTCCGTATGTATTTAGATGCATTTTTATCAAATTATATAGCAAAGGAAGAAAAAAAGACCAAATAAAGGAGACCAATGTACTGTTGTTTTCCGACACAGTTGAATAGTACCAACAAAATATTTATAAATAAATATTTAGTTGAACTGTTGAGACACAGAATCATTAAATTGACATTACTAAATTGAAGTTTGGGATTTTCATGTACTACATGCATCAATTTATGTGCCTAACCATGGTTATGACTAAGCTCATGTAAACATATAGAGAAATATAACCATGGTTAAGTTAAATTCACATTCTGACTGTGTGTAAGACCAAAGCCACTTCATCATTGATAAATGATGATGTTTTGTACGTACCCATCCTTTCTTCTTTATTTTTCATTATTAAGACTTTATGGAATATATATAACTTTAAAATGGGTAGTTAAAGGCTACTTAGTAGTAGATTATGCCCAAGATTATGCGCTCTTAGGCATACATGTGTAGTTAGTATTTTTAATACACAAAATATTTGATTTTACTATTTATAAAAATATAAAAGTATACATTTTGGTGTATAACCCAAGAAAAAATGGATAATATATTTTTTTGTTAAAAGGAAAAAATGGATAAGTAAGAAACCAGAAGTACTAAAAAAAATTTCTTAAATTTCTTTAAGATAATTTTGTATATTAAATTATTAATCAGCACAACTAAACATGTAATTTCTACATCTCTTTATTTCTCTCTCTCTCAAACTTTTATTTGGTCAACTTCTCACTAACTTTCTATTTTATGTGTGTCAGTAATAGTAATATTAAGTAATTTTTGGTTTACTTGTGAAAAGACAAGTTTATTCTTCCAAGACGAAATAAAATTTGAACTTGCAAAGAAAGAAAGAAAAACTAGCAAAAGAAAAAAGTTGATTAATTCTATTTATAAACGTATGTTAAATTTTGTCTTGCATTATTGGTAAGAAAATCAGAATTAATTAATAAAGACAAGAATATTAAAAAGGAATTAGATCAGAAGAAAACAAGATTCGATCTGTTCTGACTCGAGTGAAACTCTGATTTAAGGAAGTCACCGAGTCAAATACATCATTGATACCCCCATAACATTATTATTATTATTAACTAATTATTAATTGATTTTTTCTACCACTAATTAAATACTCTTATTATATGGATGAAATGTCATTTATATACCAATCACATAAATTATTTTCTATACTTAATAATCAAAATTTACCTGTAAATGGGATTTAACATGAGCCAAGGTGAGATCTTTAACATCCATAAGCTCAAGAACTGATTTAGGTGTTGCTCCTAATCAAATAAAGAGATTTAAATAATGAACACATTAATTAAACAATTATCAAAAAAGGGTAATTAAGAAATGAAAAAAAAGAAAGAGATAAGCTTTAAGCTTAAATAAGGAACATATATACTTTCATGGCCACCAAGCAACTCAACGGCGTGAATGAAGCGAGCATGGAGAGTGGTGGTCCATCTCATCCTAGGAGCTCTTGTGCTTCTTTTAACAGGGAATCTTGGCATGAACCTTCCTCTGTTTAGTGTTTGATATTGATTGTTGTGGTAATTAGGGTTTGTAGCTAAACCGGTGTTATTAGTATTAGTACGAGACGGTGAAGAAGATATTGGGAGAAGAGACGACGGGTCAAAAGGGAAACACGGAGGAGGAGGAGGACGGTGATGATGATATGGAGGAGGGTTTTGGTAAAGAGGGATTCCTCTTATTGGTCTTAAGTGTGTGTTAAGGTCACGGTGATGATGACCAAGAAACCCTTGTTGTTGTTGTTGTTGTTGAAGTTGGTAAGAAGTCAAGATGTTAGAGTTCATGTTGTAGTTTGGGACAAGATGTGGATAATGATGTTGTTGCTGATGTTGATGATGATTGGTTGTTTTTGAGGTGGAGTTAGAGATTTGAGAAGATGTTCTTGAATCAAGAGCTCTATTCCAAAACCCTAAATCTTGTTCTTCATTGTCACTTTCTTGATTTCTTCTTTTTTGCCATGTTGATGATGGTTTGCTATTTGGAGGACTAATTTGTAAGGATAGATCAGGCTGAGCAGGAAAGAGCTCCATGAAAAAGATCTTTAAGTTCTTGTTGTTGTTGTTGTTGTTTTCTTGAATCAAGAACAAGAAAGAGAAGAAAAGAAAGATACTTCCTTTTTTGTGGGTAGGGAAGAAAAAAAGAAAAGTGTATTGAGGATTTGCGGAAGAGATAAATGGGTCTTTGTTGAGAATGTTGTGTTCTTTTTGTTTTGAGGTTAAGTTGATTTTTGCAAAGATTTTTGAGATATGGAGAGAGAAAATCAATGGCAAGGTTGTATGTAGTGAATGATTGTTTCTTTTGTGTGAAGTATTTGTGAGAAAATGACTCTTGAGTGTGTGTGTGAGAGAGAGGAGAGAGGAGAGAGAAGGTGTTTGTGTGGACATTAGGTCAAGAAAGAAGAAGAAAAGCAAAGGGATAAAGAAAAAAAAGGAGAGAGAAACTAAAAAGAGAAAGAAATAAAATAATAAGTTGAATAAAATCAAAAGTGGTAAACGGTAAATAAGGTTTTCTTTCTTCTTTCTTTCTTTTGCCTTCTTTTGTTTTCTTTGGAGGAGAAAAGTAAATATATCCTTTATTCGTGTTTTAAACCATTTTTATTGTCCTTTTCTTTATTTACATTCCACTTTTTATTTTCTCTTTTCATTCCTTCTCTTTAACTTTTTAAGAGGCAAAACCCAATAAATTAATTCGACTATATGTTATTATTAATATATTACATGCATGAAGGTATGTACTTTTATGTATATGGTTATAGACAAAAAAATTTAAGAAAACATGAAAAGTTTATTTTGGTAAGCTTTAGTTTAGAATAAAGTGATTTCATTTTCATAAGAAAAATTCTCTCTAATGTCTTTTAACATAATCAAGAAGAATATAAAGGCGAAAACTTTGGCATGATTATATTTATATATATCACACGCTCTCTATGTTTGCTTTTCAATGAAACCCAAGGTAGTTTTCTTCTTTTATAAACCCTAAATTCATTCCAAAAAGAAAATCTTTAAATAAAAATTATTTTTACAAAAGAAAAGAAAGAACAAATAAAAAGATGAAAAGAGGGACTGAGAAAAAGGAAAAGAGGAATAAAACAAAATTTGCTTATTTTAATTTGTATGTCTTTCTTTCACATGATTACCACTTTTTTCTTCTACCTATGGATTTTTCCTTTTGATTTGTAAATTATACATTAACGATTAAAAACCCTTAGACCATAAACAATGCATATATCTCTTAAAAAACAGGATCAATCGTGGACCGCCACGTGTCAGTGGGCCCCACGAACAAAGCAAAAGTTGGATATGTGATAAGAAAACAAAGAGCAAGTCTCTTACCTTTTGTGTGAGACCCACATACTAAGAACCCTTTAAATATGTGCATTGTTTATGTTCTTACGACTTAGCTTATGAATAATCAAGTTTTTAAGATTGATGCCCAAATCGGTTTAACATCAACTATATATATGTAACTTCATTTAGGCAACTGCTATATAGTGAATTTCACAATGATTGTTAGTATATGATGACAAATACTTCCTCCGTTTTTTATTGTTTGATTTTATATGTTTTTCACACAAACATTTTTAAAAAAAATTCTAAGACATCAAATATAAAAGAACGGAGAGAATATGAATTACACGAGTACTGTTTGGGCAAAAGTTAGCGATCCGTTAGAAGAACCACGGAATTCGATAACGGTTAATACTACTAGAATCGGTTTGAATTGGATGTCTTTATTAATCGATCAAAGAATACAAGAGAAGAGGAATATGATTCAAGATCTAGACTTAGAACAATCTAAAGCTTATAATCGAATATTCTCCTTTTAAAGCAAGTGCTTATGTCGAAAAGTGTATGTGAATATATGAATGTGTGAATGTCGATATGAATGAATCTCTCCTCTAGGTCTTCTAGCTTCTTCTCTTTATATAGAGGTCTTTAGGTCAATGAGCTTCCTTTTCCTTATATGAATAGGAATTGACTTTTTTCCTTTTATTGACCTTTTTCCTTTTATTTAGATATTTTCCTAGATTATCTCTTTTATGAATATTTAAGAGAATCTAGTAATATATCTTTTCCATTTTACCTTATGTCGATAATTAAGCCCAAATAAAGCCCAATATCAACTAAAGGAGGTCGGTTCCGATATTGTCGCTGATTCCGGTTTAACTGGTCCGATCTGCCGTCAGTCCGGTCCGATCTGCCGCCGGTTAAACCTTAACCGGGATGGTAAAATTTATCCCCAACAGTTTGCCCCCAGCTTTGCTCTTCTTTGACTCCGGGTAAGAAGGGGAAAGTAGTTAGTCGAAGGATAAATTTCTTGAGCTCGCCTTTGATTTCGTCGTGGATTGATTTAGCCATACGCCGAGTAGCAATGTTGAGTCGACCTCACTTGGAAGAGATATTCATGGATGCGTTTGGGGATGTTGCCTCGTTAAAAACCTTACCGGGAAAACCCGGTGGGAAAAACCATGGTTAAGGGGAAAGAGTGCAACACGCATTGTCTCCTCCTCGTTTGATCGACTCGTTTGAGTAGGGTTCACTTGAACTTGCATTATGACTTCTTTACATGCTTCAAAAAGAGCATATCTCGCCAATCTTGAAGTTGCATCGTGATTTGATGGTCCTTCTTTTTGGCTTCGTGAAGTGATGACATTCTGGTGTTTTTTCCGCCGAGAGGATGGTCGTCTCATTATCCTTGATGAGAATTTTGAATGTTTTCCTCGCGTAGAGATTATAAAACATGTGTTAGTATATTAAAGATAATAAGTAAAGTAATGCTTTAACGATTTTGATCAATGTGATCATATTTATCCTATGTAAGGATTTGATGACTTTTTTCTCGTGTAGAGAGTTGTCATGTGGTTATTCTCATTGAGAATCTTAGACGTGTGTCCCGCGTAGGGATTGGTCTTTCTATTATCCTCTGTGAGGGTCACTGACCTTCTTCCGCGTGGGGATTAGTCGTGTGAATATCTTTTGTAAAGATTATTGAAGACTTGGAACATAGTCGTTACATGATTCCATATGGGGTTCTCTTCGTAAGAGTTCGATTAGGAAAGACTTTTTTCTCATTGAGAGTAAAGTCTCTCTCTCTTTCGATATTGTTTTTAACTATAAGCGTATATCAACGTTTAGTCAAAACTGAAAGAGTTTATGATGATGAGATTACCTTGATGATGATCTGCTAAGTGACCGACAAGCTGATTTGATCATGAGAACTGTTTCGTTCGGGATATGATGTCGTTGATGAATTGTCATCGTCTTTCTGCTCCCAGTAACATCCGTTCTTGATCATCTTTTCTTGGAGATTAAATTCGTAATCCAGGTCGAGTCTGCTTTCGTCCGTGAGATGAGGATACCGAGCGAATAAAGGTTAGAATCCACCATATATCTTCATGTTTTGATGTTGCCACCGTGTTCGAAGCTTTGTTGGCAGGACTTCTTCTTTGTAAGAGAAACTTTCATTCCGTTCCATTGGAGAGAAAGGAATCTCTTCTATATCGTCAGTGACGGTTCTTTGGTCACGAAGGGAAATCATGGTGGTAAGATAAAATTTCTCATGTCCATGCTAGGTCTTGAAACGTCTATCTCTGACAGAAAGATATTGAATCCATGTCGCAAGAGGTTGATAACCTCATCCGAAGGAATGAAGTCGTCGACACCGGATGTAATTAGCGCCTTTGTAGGTCGGTGATCGTATCTATTAAGACGAAGATCTTGATGAGCAATTGTCATAGATGAAGTCTAGATGATGGTGATACGAAGTGCCGCCATGTGAATCCTTCGTGGCTGCAAGTGACAATATGATTCTGACTCGTCGTGTGTTAGATCCTTTCGTCGTTGCATCCGATGAGCTCCTTAGCTTGCCATATTCTCCCTTTGAGTAATACTTTTTGGATGCACTACGCCTTAGTGCGACTCCAGACTTGCCCCCGATTACTGGTTTAGTATTTGCGAGCAAAGCCTTGTGTTCTTTCACCTTGGTCACATGTCGTCTTCGGCTTCACCTCTTGGATTCTTTTTACTTGAATTTGGCTCCAAGCGAGTATCATAGTTCAACTCGCGCTTTCTTCAGTGATGTGATCGCCGTAGAGGTTGTAAGTGAGTTGGAATTAATACCTCTTGGTCCAACATGAGGTTTTGTGAAGTTGAAACCTTCTAATGTCGCGGTAGGTCCTTCAAGAGAGCATGCGTCTTCAATGTTTGATGGTTGAAGATGAGCTTCCCGTCGATCGTGATTTCGTCAATGAGATTCCTCGTTACTCTATTTGATGTTGAACGTTTATAGAGTTTTATCTTCGATGTGTGATCTTTCACGGGGATCACACTCGGTTGTCAAAGGTACGCCATGAAAGGTTGAAACTTCGTCTTCAAAGTAGAGAGCTCGTGTGGGCTAACTTCTACATTCCTAGGTGAACTCCGTAAGGTTGACACTTCCGCCATGGTTGATGAACTCCGTAGGGTTGAAACTTCCGCCATGGTTGATGAGTCATCCAAGGATTATAAGGTCGTACTCATCATGAAAAAGATGTATGAGGGCGGCTCAAGGTCGCTTTAAGGGCTCGCTTTCTCCGGTGTTGAACGAGTCGCCTTCGGCTCGTCTTGGTCGACCATTCAGAACGCTTTTATGATGGACCTGTCATCTTTTAGGCACTTGTTGGGTCAGCTTGTTGCCATCAATGCTAAGAACAAAGACGTAGAAGACCTCAAAGTCTCCATATCTGATCATGGAGGAGCTTCAACAAAAAGTCATCGAGGGGATGAAATAAAGGATGAGGACGTGAAGTCGCTGAAGGGGAAGAACGAGTTGCTTCAAGCTGAATACGACTTCTTCCTCGGCGGGTCTGCGGTTATAACCCGGTGGGAGACGGTGAAGTAGTATCTGGTCGGGCAGCATTTATCGTGGGACCTTGAGGGCCTTGATCGCCGTTATGCCCAAGTGGGGAAGGCTCGGCACGGTTCAAGGGTCCGCTCGCTCCGGAGGTGGTTGAGTCGCTGATGGCGTTTAGCGTTACTCCTCCGTCTAGATTCTCCTTTATCTAAAAACTTGTAATTCGTTGTGGTCCATCCGTGGGATGGGCCATCTTTAAGCGTTAAGTGGGCCGCTCAAACTTTCGTTGATCATAGCGGACCCTTATGTTTTTTGCCCTTGGTGGGCTTTTTGGATTTTGCCCCCGAGGCTAAACTTGCTTTTTCGGTTATCTTTTTGTTTTGAGCTTTCGATAAGTTTGAACTGTATCTTTTGAGCGTCAAATCCGTTTAGATGCACCGACCAAATTAAGCCTCGTTAGGTTATCCGTCGCTGACCATCTTAAATCCGGATGGATCCGACGAGGTCGGTCATCCTTCATCTCTAAGTGGTGAATCTACTATCTCTCGTGGAGATTCTATCCGCTGGCTGTTTTTAATGCGTATGGGACCGCGGGGGTCGACCGTTTTTTGGACGAGATCTCGGAGATTCGATCGTCATTAATAGTGGACCGATTAAGGGTCTCGCGCCGTATTAACCGTACGAGCCTCGTCGGGTGAGTCGGTTAATGTTTCGCCGAGCCTTTGTGATGTACATTGCCTGGATGGGATCCGTAGATCGGCCATCTCAGTGTGGTTTCGGCGAGGTCCCGTCAGACCTGTACACCCAAGAGGGCGACTAATGTGCGTTGCGATTTTATACTTTCGAGGAAGGTCATTAACACACAATTAGCCTCCACCTTGTCGGCCGGGCGGTTCGAGCAACCCGGCGGCAGCCTTATGGAGCGAGGTGCCGTCGCACCTGTACACTCGGCTATTAGGTTACATGCCCGCAGACAATAACTCTAACTTTTGCCTCGGTCCTAACGTGGTCCGAAACCCGTATGGAACCCTTCTAGCGTTCGATTTACACCGACACGAGCTGTCGTGATGTGTTCGGCTAGGATTGGCCTACGCGGAGTAGGGCTTTTGGCCTATGCGGAATAGGGCTTTTGGCCTACGCGGGGTAGTAGGCTTTCGGCCTATGCGGAATAGGGCTTTTGGCCTACGCGGAGTAGGGCTTTCGGCCTATGCGGAATAGGGCTTTTGGCCTACGCGGAGTAGGGCTTTTGGCCTATGCGGAATAGGGCTTTTGGCCTACGCGGAGTAGGGCTTTTGGCCTACGCGGAGTAGGGCTTTCGGCCTATGCGGAATAGGGCTTTTGGCCTACGCGGAATAGGGCTTTTGGCCTATGCGGAATAGGGCTTTTGGTATTTGCTTGACGAAGTCGATAAACTCACGTCGAACATTATTGGCTGGTGAAGTAGTTTAAACTTCTTTGAGCCTTCTAGGGTGACGAAATATGTCGTCTTAACCTTTATTATTTTGCAAGGTTACTTTCGTAACCTTTACCCCTAAGATGTTTAGTTGATGAATTTCATCGAGCTCAACATCTAACTTTATCTCGTTGACCTAGGTCTACGAGTTTATAGGGAAATCGTTCTAAGGCTTTTGGGTTTTAGGTTTGTACCTTGCCCCCGTAAATCGTCGAACGATATTTCACCGAGCTTTTTCTTGTCGACGCGCGTTTTCATTACGGTTTATTTTATTAAACGTTTTGGTTGCTTATAATTTTTACCCTAAGTATTTTTCATGAAAGTTTTTTGAGGATTGGTGATATTTGCCCCGAAACTTGGGCGAGATATGTCATCAACGCTTTTGCCAACTAATATCTCGATTGAGTTTCAATGGATGACCTATTTCAGTGTTTTATATCTGAACTTTTTGAGATTATCTATATTTGCCCCCGAAACTTGGGCGAGATATGTCATGAACGCTTTTTGCGGCTAACTAGTATCTCGCTTGAGTTTCAATGGACGACTAGTTTTGATATTAACACTATGTTTGGTAAGCGAGTCTTTTTCAAAAGTTCGCTTACGTTTTAAGTTTTTGTTTTATAGGTATATTAATTATTTGAAAATAATTAATGCGTACCTTCTTCCTTATGGAACTTTGTCGTTGAGATGTGATCCGAGGAATAGTCGCCAAGGTAATTCTCCATGGATAAAGTTTGTGCAATAAGTTGTTTTGCACGTCTCTTTTCTTGGCCGAGGTGGCTAGCCCGACCGAATGTCCCGAGTGTGGACGTCGAAGGATTCACCGATATTCCAATCGGTGTATTAAAGTCTGCGCCCGACGTTCGTTGAGGATTTTCCGGATAACGCCAAAGTCGCCGAGTTTGGCCGCTCTTTAGAGATATCATAACCATTGTTGCACGCGGTGATAGTAAGGTTGTAGTTTCTCGTCGGCCATCAATACGTCGAGTGTAAGTTTCTTCTTGAATACCCTTGTTGCAATCTCCTCTTCGTTCGGGTGGTAAAGATTGGATGAGGTTCTTATGTCCGCCGAGTGAACCTTATGCCCCACGGATTTGTGGTAGTACATGCCCCATGAGATAAATATTTCTTTTGATCTTGCGGATGCATTGGGATTTGGCTACATGTAGTGAAAACGTTGGCCTATCCGATTAGTTGATGCCTCGCCATATAGCTAATGACCCGTCATAGTTGCGAGTAAGCTTATTTCCGAGTGAATCATGATTGACGAGGTTTCCGACTTTGTCCTTGGCAACCCCGTCATGATCCGTAATAGACTTTCCTTGCGCTTGACTTCGTCATTGATGATTAAGTCCCGAGTCGTAGGTCACTTGAGGAATCGTGAGTGGCGTTTCGATTCCTTCGTCAGGCTTGGATTTTGACCTAGTTGTATCCTCCAATTACGCCTAACTTTACTTGCGATCTGATAAAGAACTTCTTCGTCGATGGTTAAGTCGCCGGTTGTACGCTTCTTCAAACGTCGCCGGTTAATGTGCTTACGGCCGATCTTGATCATCTAAACTTCTCATGGAAACAGGGGTTGATGGCATGGTCAAATGTCGATGGAATTGCCTTCGTCTCGTGGGATCATTGTTTTTGTACGAACTCACTTGTTGTATTGACTCCTCAGTTATATCTTCTAAGGTCGTCCTTCTATAAGCGTTCTTCAAGAGAGTTTTCACCAAGTTTCAATAGTTGATGAATTGTCCTTCCATCGAGCAATTAGCGTTAACACGATGGTTGGTGTGCCATGGGGATTCATACTCCTTATGATATCCTTTGATCATGAACAAATTACGTGGTATACGAACTGTTCAACCATTCCTTCGGCATCGTTGTTGTGGTGGTTCTTATACTTGATTTGGTCGTCGAGCTGAGGTAGCTTGACGGATTCTGACAATAATGGCGACATAATCCTCGGTGGAATAGCATTCAATTTCCATATCTTTGTGAACAATCAGATATGTCGGTGGCTTTTCGGTTGACGTAATCCTTGGCGGAATAGGATTCATCTTCCTTCTCCTTATCTAATTCATGACGGAGTTTGTCGTTGCGAATACCCCCATTGATGAATATCCCGCTGAGAATATTATAGGCCGTTGATGAGATGTCTACAAAGACAAAATACAAATAATGATCAGATAACGATGAACCGTGTATTCTAAAACATTTAAATCAGGACAACGTTGTAGGTGCGAGTATTGTGAGCTCGATGGTTTGATGCGACATGTTCATCTTAATTCATATGAAAACATGTATAAAAGCTATCAACCGAGTATTATCGAGGTAAAAAGTAAAAGTTTCAAAAACTTATCTTTTTCATGGCGCAATCATGAATTGAAGTGTTTGTGAACCGGTCCTCCTTGATGGATCTTCTAACCGTCCACTAAGCATCGATTTCGTTTTCGACTTTGTTAACGTCGAAGCGTGATCTCCAATACGTCTGGTCTTCTCACTGAGGCTTTTCATGTGGAGTGACTGGTGAGTCCGCCTCGCTAATGTTGAAACGTGGTTTTTGATACGGTTCGTCTTCTCATGAAGGTTTTCCACATCGTAAGATCCGCGAATCCGCCTTTGTTGATTGATAATCATCGCGGGTCAATTTTCTTCCCAAGTGACCATGCTCGATCGAGAACACTTTCCATGGTTTTGAATTGGTACTTGGTGAGTTGTTTGTAGAGGTTGATGTCTACAAATAGACCTCCTTCGAACGCAGAAACTACTCCTTGGCATATTGCAGCTTGGGTTAGGAGCCTTCGTAACATCGTCGACACCTTTATCATATTATTATCGTTGACAAACTAGTCGCCGAGCGGATGGTCAACGAACAGATGGAAGTCGACCGGATACGAACCTCTCTTCACCTCTTCTTGATCGTCGTTGTTAACAATTCACCTTCGTGATTCTGTATAATTATTAGGGTTTTCGCTTTGCCCCATAATACATCCTCGTTGTCTATACGTGATTGTCGGGGTTGGTAGAGCCATCGTAGATCTTCGCCGTTGGGAAGGTGAACCTCTTGGGCATCTCTACCAGAGTTATCTCATCCGTGAAGGGTGAGTCAGCATGGCAGTAACGTTCGGAGCGTCTTATGGGTGGAGCTACTCCCGACATCCGTTCGATCATTAATTCGAAAGCACTAAGCCTTTTCTCGATGACGGAATCGATGTAGGCATGATCCCTTTCGAAGTAGGAACAGTCGTGGTCGAGATCGACGATGTTCCGATCACGGAAGGTATTAGGTTTTCCTCCCGTCGTTGGATAATCTGTACCCGATCTGAATAATCTCACTAGCCGGATTGTGAAGACAGGATCTCCCATGGGTGCGGATCTTTGGCCGATGGACGTGAGATTCGCGCTTTGCCTCCGAAGTCGGAGGTTGTCTTCCTCCAGTTGAGCAAGCCTTTCGTTACTTGCCCGGAGTTGCTCGTTGACGGCATCCACCCGTCGTTTTAGCGTGTTCGTCGAGAACGGTGTAGTAGGTTGCTCCGTTATCGCTCGTCGTAGCGCTATACTTCGCGCCCTCCTTCTAGCGCCAAACCTGTTTGGGCAAAAGTTAGCGATCCGTTAGAAGAACCACGGAATTCGATAACGGTTAATACTACTAGAATCGGTTTGAATTGGATGTCTTTATTAATCGATCAAAGAATACAAGAGAAGAGGAATATGATTCAAGATCTAGACTTAGAACAATCTAAAGCTTATAATCGAATATTCTCCTTTTAAAGCAAGTGCTTATGTCGAAAAGTGTATGTGAATATATGAATGTGTGAATGTCGATATGAATGAATCTCTCCTCAGGTCTTCTAGCTTCTTCTCTTTATATAGTATGTCTTTAGGTCAATGAGCTTCCTTTTCCTTATATGAATAGGAATTGACTTTTTTCCTTTTATTGACCTTTTTCCTTTTATTTAGATATTTTCCTAGATTATCTCTTTTATGAATATTTAAGAGAATCTAAGTAATATATCTTTTCCATTTTACCTTATGTCGATAATTAAGCCCAAATAAAGCCCAATATCAACTAAAGGAGGTCGGTTCCGATATTGTCGCCGATTCGGTTAACTGTCCGATCTCGTCGATCCGGTCCGATCCGATCCGGTTAAACCTTAACCGGGATGGTAAAATTTATCCCCAACAAGTACAATCTGTTAATTTATTTTTAATTGAGTTTCTATAAACACTAATTAATGTCCCCGTTTTTAGTTGATAGATGGTCTATCTTTTTCACACATATATTAAGATGACATAATGCTATTTATTAATTAAACAATTTATTGTAATTCTAAATCAAATTTTGGTAGATTCGGGTTTTCCTAAATAATATGTTTTGAAATCTACAGTTTACAATTGAAAACTTATAACATTTATTTTTTAAATACAAATACAATTTACAATTGAAAACTTATAACAATATCTTTTTTTGTCAACATCTATCGTTTAAATACACTGATAGAGTAATTATCTATATAAAAACCAACTAAAGAGAGATTAGTATGCATAATACGAAAATTAAATGTCGCATTGAAAAATCAAAACATCACTCGGTTATCAAAAAAGTAATCAAAACATGCAATCACTTAATTAATTAAACACAAATATTTTTTTCTAAAACATCACTTAAGGGGATGAGTATATTTTGATTATTTTAAGTTGGAGTGAATTTTGGAAGAAGATTAATCAAGAGAGCAAAAACTTAACTATATTTATTTGACTCTAAAAAATCTTGCTAATAAATTACGAGGGAATAAAATAATGAATGTAATTAATTAAAAATGTACTATAAATTAAAAAAACATCTTGACATAATGGTAAGTAGTGCGGATGACTTGGGCCTTGAGATTAGGAAGATACCTTCCATAGGGAATTAAAATATTTACAAGAAAACAACATTTGATCTTAATTTTCTTGAATACTACCACATAGATGTTTCTGTATCTCACTTTGATTTTGTCATTAAGTTCTGATTAACGACAAATATACAATAACTATGAGCATTAATCTCCATTAATGATAAATTATTAAACTAAACACAAAAGCCGGTGTACTTAACATCGAACCATTTTTAATGTTTTTTAGTAATTAACCATGTTTAATGTTATACTATTGTTGATTTCTTATTTTCTCTACTCAACTTTTATCTAGTAGTACACTTCAAATAAAATTGGTAATTTTTAATTTTATTTTGCTAATAAAATTAAAATAACCACATAAGTTTAATCGTCATAAACTAACGAATATAGAATGTCCAAGTTTTTACAACATTAAATGTGGGCAGAACCTCCCTCATTTTTAAAATTACGAAACATTAATGGTCGCAGCAACAATTACGGAGCATATATCATATAATTTTTTATAAATATATTGGAGTCATATTTTATGGAAGAAGTATAATTATTTATTTAAGAAATTACAATATGTACACATATACTTATAGATATGTACATAGTTAGGTACGGGTTTGGCTATTGAATGGTCAACGCAAGCACCTTCATGGCAATTTATGGTCTGATAAAAAAACACATGCTTCGAGAATATGTGTATTTAACTAGATAGGAGTATGTTTTTCGTTGTGTAATCTACAAAATAAAAGAAAGTATCAAATATGTTTATAAATATGTAAAATTAGCAGAGCTAAATTGTTATAGTTTATGAATTTTAAAAACATAGAAATATGTATTCGTTAATTCAATTTTACTTGATTAAAATTTTGGTGAAACGTGACCAAACATGAAATATTTCGACGACAGAGTTTATAGGTAACACTACAAATAATTCATTTTTGTATTTCAAATAGTTGGATATATAATATCTGATATCTACACGAAAACTGTTCACAGGGATTTTGGGCAGTTCTAAATAATTTTGAGTTATCAACCAATAGGGTAGACTATCATAGCTAGTGATAATAATAAGTATGATTGGTAACAGTTATATAAACTTTATTTCTCTTTCAAAACACGTTAAATCAGTTATTTTTAAAAAAATAATTTTGGTGCAATTCTAAATAATTTTGTTTCTTTTTATAACCATAATTATAGAGTTAAAAGCTGTAACTAATATTTGTTTGAGAAAGAGTAAAGGTTACAACTCTAATATCTACAAACTTCTATTATATTTGGAATGATAAATCTTGAGAAACCATTAATTTTTTTTAGTTACATGCAGTGGCGGAGCCGAGATTTGGATTCACCGGGGTCATAATAATTTTTTTTATTATAATATAGTATAATTTTTTGTGAGAAAACTGTATAATTTTATTAATAGTTAAAGATAATACAAAAGCAAAAAAAATTAAAATTATTCATGTGTCCTCAATGGCGGAACTAGGATTTTAATTTACAAATGTCAATTTTTTCTTTATATCAATAAACTAAAAACAGTTTTTTACCTAAAAACTATATAAGTTTATAAAAATTTGTGAATATAGTCACAAATATATACATTTGAAAGAAGTATTCGATACACACTCGTATTTTAGAATCGTTTTATACTATATTGTTAATCACACAAGTTTTTGAATAAAACTAACTAGACCAATACGATTGTAAACATGAAACAACTCTAAACTTGGTACAAAAATAGTAAAAAAATTAAAACACTTTTGTAAAATAAAGAAACAAAAAGAAGAGAAAATGTAAATAGTTTTGTTTTGTGGTCTCACTAGATTATTATTAATTAAGATTTATTTGGTTTCATAAACTTATATCTTTATGTTAAAATTATTTATCATAAATGTTATTAGATTTGTATTTTTAATATTAAATTTGTTAGTGAATTTTAATTGAATTGAAATTGGTATGGGTCAATAATTAAATTAAAGGAGGGTCAACATAAAAATTAAATACACACTAAACCAAAATTTAAAATTTCACATGTAATGTAATGTCATTTTATAAATTTATTATAAGATAATTTTAAATTAAAAAAACATTCCTATTTAATAGGATTAAAGAAAAACGAAATTAAAATAAATAAATAAAGAATATAAAAATTATTCCTAATTAATAGGGTTAAAATTAAAAAACGAAAAATAAAAGTAAAAATGTAACATAATAAAAAATAAAATATTATAAATATTTCAATTTTATGATAATTCATTGTACAATATTAATAATATATTTAAAGTTTGAAAAAATAATTAAGTTAAAGAAAAATTTAATTATTTAAAAGTTTTTTTAAGAATATTCGAATTGATAATGTAAATAAAAAATCAAAAATATCCGAAAATCTATAAAAAAACTAAAATTTTAGTCCTTTTAGATACCTTTGCGAGACGTCATGCGTAATTTTGCGACGGGTCAAAATATATCATATGTAATTTATGATATATAGAAAAATTATTTTTAATATTATAACATACATATATATGATTAAAAGTTTATTATTCAACATGCATAAAAATTTATTAATTTAATTTAATTCATAAAAAATATGACAAATTATATCAAATCAATATTTTGTAAATATTACTCCCGGAATAAGAATCTAGTATATTTATAAATCTAAAACTACATCGGCTATTAAAATCATATCGTATGTTAATTACATTAAAATTAATTTCTTTCAGTAAAGATTCAACGAAAGTTATTAGGCAATGTCTTATTAAAAAATGATAGATTTCATTCTTTTTGTGTGATCATACATCATAAACAAACATTTTAGTAATATTGTTCTTTGAGTTTAAAATTTTACAGTACATTCAACAAAAGATTTTGTTCCCATTGAATGGTTGCTCTTTTGAGGTGGAACATCATTGTCTTTTATTCTAAAATATACAATTATTTATGTGCATTTTGAATTTGGTGTCCATTAATTAAATAATATTTTAAGTCAATAAGAATATATTTTCCAAAATTATTCTTTTATTAGGTTAATCCGTCCACATCACGATACATAAACCTCTCTTTTTCTTGCATAACTTTTTAATAGTTTAACATATTGCATCACATCAAACATTTTCAGAATAATTGAATGCGAATGACTTGTGAGAAAATGCATACAGATTTTTTTATTACAAAAAATCATAAAATAAAACTAAAATAATTTTTTTATGAAAGAAGCATAATTATTATCTAGAGAAAAATAGAAATGGTGCTAACATAAACTAAAGATATTCATGTGCAACTTTAAACTACAATATAACCTCTATAAATTATTATTTGATTCGATAATATCTCTATAAAATAATAAAAAAAATTCTGGTGCCAAATTTGATTTTTGGTGAAATTTATCTCTCTATAAATTAAATTAATAATTAATGTAAATTAATAATTTTTAGAGTACTAGTATACTCCCGACATTATTAAATTATCTTTGTTTTACTATAGAAAGGTATTTTTTGTTCTTGACAAAAAAAAAGAAAGGTATTTTTTGTTATTAGCTACAAATAATAGATTTTCAATATTCTAATAATATATGATAAAAAATTCACATTTTTAAACTATTTGCTCTATATAGTCTTTCATATAAGTAGTGAAGAAATACTGTTTCATATGCTGCAATATTTAGAGGAATTCACAAAACTACACTTTTTCATTTCTTCTTTTACAAAACCCTATCTAATTCAGTTTTTTCACATATTTACACATTTTCAAAATTTTAAAAACTTGATTTACCCTTTCAAAAATTACCAAAATTAAAATCTTTTCATTTGGGTTCGCTAATTAGTGTTTAAGGTATAATATTATGGGGGTAGCCGTAGGGCTGTCAAATGGGCTGTCCGCGTCCATTTTGGCCCGTCCAATATTGACCATTTCATTTCTGGACAAATTTTGACCATGTCCATTAACGATCATGTCCATTAACGACCAAGCCCATTAACGACCATGTCTAAATGGGCTGTCCATGGGCTGTCCATTGGACAAAATGCATCTAAATGATAAAATATATCTAAATTACAAAATGCATCCAAATTTCTTGAAAATATTGTTCTATGTCAATATAAAGCAAACTTAATATGTGATAATCAAAAACATGAACATTCATTTAGTTTTTCTTAAATCCAAACACAAAAGTACCAAATCAAAATAACCATATCCAAAAACACATTAAAAAAAGAACTTAGAAGAGAAACTTAAAAGAGCACAAGTAGAAAGCTTTTGTCATGTTTATGTGCTTATAGCCACGGTTATAACTCTATAGCCACCGATAATATGTTTCGTTATAATGTGTAGAAAGATCCCTCTAATAGTAAAAGACATTTTATTCCATTAACATAGAATGAAATAAAATGTTTCATTTTACTATTAGCAATATTATATGAAAAATAAATATTAACTTTGTATATATATATATATATGCATGATCTTTCGTTGCAGACTAAGGTTGACACGTTTGCAGCAGATCAGACTAAGGTTGTACTAGTACGCACTTACCTTAGTATGTCATTCACAAAATCAGATTAGTACAAAGATGTTCAGATGAAAAATGTGTGTACTAGTCTGCATTTATACACAGAACGCCGTACCATCATTTTACACTATTAGACTGATTTTTCGGTCTGCACCATTTACCCTTCATAATAGTAAACAAAAACAAGTTGAAATTTTAAACATTGAGATTTGTCCGAATTGGTATCAACGTTGACTTGTTTAACGGAGTTGACTAACGACTCCGTTAGCCGAATAAACGTTGTGACCAAATTGGATAAGTCAACATAAGTTTGAGATTTTTATGGAAAGTCAACGCAGAGTTGAGGATTTAAATAGATAATTGAAAGTTCATGATTAAAATGGGGAAACTTTGAAAGTTGAGGATTTTTGGCATTTTTCCCAATAAAAAATCCCTAATTTTTAACCTAGAATTTAAAGTCCAATGAGCCACCCAATGTCCATCTTGTCCGACCCATTTTGTCCGACCCATTTTGTCCATGGACAAAATATGTCCAAGACCATCTTAGCCCGTTCAAATATGGGTTTGTCCATGACCGTCCATATTATGTTGGACGTGGTCAGGACCATGGACGTCCGCCCATTTTGACAGCCATAGGGGTAGGATTGTGTGGGTAGAGTTTATTTGGATTTAATTTTGAGTGTTTAGATGTAGTTTTGTAAAATATTTTAGAAATGGTGTAGTTTTGTAATTCTCCCTAATATTTATAGTCTCCTCAAACATAAATGATAAAATTGTTTCGAAAATGGTGTCATACTTTTGACATGCTAAAAAGTTGAGTGCACCATCAACAAAAGTAATATAAACATTTAGAAATTCACAAAACTACATCTTTTTAGTCTTTTCTTCCACAAAATTGTATCTAATTAATACTTGAGTAATTCACAAAACTACACTCTTTCAACCCTCTCTTCACAAAACTACACCTAATTCAATATTTTCAAAAATTTACACCCTTTCAAAATTTTAAAAACTTGATTTACCCTTTAAAAAATTACCAAAATTAAAATATTTTCATTTGGGTTCGCTAATTAGTGTTTAGGGTATAGTATTAAGGGGGTAGGATTGTGTGGGTAGGATTTATTTGAATTTAATTTTGAGTGTTTAGGTGTAGTTTTGTGAAGTAATTTTGAAATGGTGTAGTTTTGTGAAATGTAATTCAAATGGTGTAGTTTTGTGATTCACCCTTAATACTTTCGTTAAACTTACATCCTTTTGAAATTTTTAATGGTCATCTTATACTTCAAAAGTTATTTAAATTAACTTTTTCATCTAAATTTACTATTTAGTGTGTAGAGTCTAGTGTTAAAAAGATATAATATTTATATGAGATATTTACCATCAAAATAAGTTTTTGTTTTGAAAATACCATTACAAAGTTTTTTATAACAAAAATACCATTAAAATGTTTTTATATCAAAAATACCATAAAAAGTAGTAGTTTACAAAAATACCACAAATACAAAAAACAAGTTTTAACACTTTTAGATTTTACATTTTTTCATTTGGGTTCGCTATATAGTGTTTAGAGTATAGTTTTGAAGGGGGTAGGGTATAGTTTTGAAGGTTTTGGATGTAATTTTGAAAGTTTAAAATTTATGGTATTTATAAGAAAAAAACTTTTTGATGGTATTTGTAAAACTTTCGAAAATGTGTGCTAATGGTGTTAAAAAAACTTTATTTAGTGTTATTCATCAGAATTACCCTATTTATATTTAGGGATTATTTGGATTTAAGTTTTAGTTATTATACGTTGTTTTTGTGAAATGCACTTTGAAATAGTGTAATTTTGTAAATGCATATTTGAAAGATGTAGATTTGTAATTATAAACATTTTCTTTGTAGTTTTTATCAGTTAAAGTTGATGTATACTGATTAATTAAAACTAACATTGTTATTAATCTCAATGCATACAAAAACTTTATTTAAGGAGGATCAGAAAGAAAGAAAAAAAAGACATTGCAATGTTTTTCTACATAGTTGCTCCTATCCACAATCACATAATAAGTTTCTGGAATTAAAAGTTAACTAAAAGGTTTAAAGATGTCGACATGACTTTGTTGTTTCCTCATCATCATCATCATCATCATCATCATCATCTATGTACCATCATCCACTGCAAAATGTCCTTCCTGATTACATCGTTTCTAACATAACTAGCGACTGAACCGGCACTGTAATGTCTGTACTGAGTCGTAGTAGTTCCATTGGGTCTTCTCGGCGGTTGGATCATCATAGAGACAGTCGGGAACGGCTTTTGACGAAAGTGTTTCAACGAGGAGAACAAGTGCCTATCGGATTCACGGCCTTGTGGGGTGTGCGTCGTGTTTGCGTGTTGCGGTAGTTTGGGACGGGACGGTTCGGCTAGTCTTTTGGCCTTGTCGATGTTGGAGCTGGTGCTGCGTGGTGGTTCAGGCCGAGTTCGGATCTCAGCTGCTGGTTTCATCCTGTCGAGCCAACGGAGGATCCAGTTACCGAGATTCCTACCGACTTCTATGTCTCTTTGCTGTATGTTCTTGTGTACACTAACCGCCACATCGAAGATTTTACGTGTCCTCCTGCACAGAAAACAAGAACATGTGGAGTTTGAGTGAATTCATGAAGCTAATCTTATGTCAAATGTTTCGAATGTAGGATCACATGGAAGAAGACTATACTTTAACAAGACAATCTATACCGTAAAACAAAGGTTAGTGTCGATTCAACACGAATGGATAGAGAGTATGATACCGAAAAACAGAGGAATTCATAAGGTTCAACAAGAACAAGAAAACGATCCTGTAGAAACTTCTACACGCTTAGATTCAAATCCATGTTAGTAAGATCATTCTCTTTTAAACAAAGACGAAAAATCAACGATTCCGTATCATCAACACGAAAAACCTAGAATCTCTATACACCTAAAATTTAGGGATAAAGATTCATAGATTGTATCTAAGGACAAATCGATTTCGAGCTAACGATTCAGGAAGCATTACAAATACAACCGCAAAATAGTCGAAATTATGCGATCTTAAAAACCTAATTCTCTCAAAACGCGATTTCGTTCCGAACAAAGAAGATAAACGAAAAAAGGAATCTGACCGATGGAGAAAGAGACGGATCTTGGGGTGATTCGGAGTAACGATACGACGCTGGATCTTCAAGGTGAGCCTGTAAGTCCTTCTCAGACCTAAAAAGTAGGCTGTTCCCAATGTTATCTCCCAAAACACCATTTTCCTTTTAAGACCTTCTTCTTCTTCTTCTTCTTCTTCTTCTTCTACGTTTATCAGAGGCTCATCGCCATTTTTTGTTAGTCACTGGTTTTTGCCAATGGTGTTAAAACAAACCGGCGTGATGCTAATCCTCGTCGTCTACTTTAGGCCCATTTATGGCCCACTTTGATTCTGTTATGGCTCGTAATTATCCAAACCAATCATATTTTCAAATTAATTTATTTAGGAGAAATTAATTTAGGAGCTATTTTAGCCAAAACTATCATTACAAGCTTTTCTAATATATCATTAAAAACAAAATTTGGATGAAAAATACTATAAACATCTTTAAACAATTTAGAATATATATATATATATATATTAATTTAAAATGTTGAGTTTGTTATTTAATGTTTAGGTTTTAGTTTAGAAGATACAGTACGGTTCATTTTTAGGGTTTAATATTGAAAAGTTTAAGCAATTTAAATTTAATGGTATTTTGGTCCAATTTTTTTGTAGTGGTATTCCAGAAAGAAAACTTTTTATGTTACTCCAAAAAACTGTTTTCATGCTATTTTGGAGAATTACCCTTTAATATATATATTTTGTTAATAAAAAAATGGTAGTTGTTTCCGGTGTGAAATTGTAAACCCGCGTAGGTGAATAATTTACATCAAATTTGTAAAAATATATGGCAGTTTTATATTTCCATTTTTTTTGCTGTCGGAAATAACATATCCCATTTAAAAACTAGACCATGTTTTACCGAAAAATGTAAAATTGTATAGTAGCAAAAAAGTTAAAATCTTTTTCATTTGATTTATTTACATTTTTTTTATCTAACGAAAGGAAACAGTGGAGGTTATAAATAAGAAACTCTTCTTTTTTTTACTTTCATTCACAAATCAAACTCTCTCTCTATAGATCGATTTCTCTTGTTACCACTTCAAAGTTTTCATTCATTCACAAACTCCAAAACATGAACACGGCTAACGAAAACGGTGTTCGTAATAATAACGCGGCTAACGAAAACGGCGGTGTTCGTAACAATCTTCAACGCTTCGTGGCTAGTTGCCGCGGCCAAGTGACGATATGCGTTGTAAGCTTAATCATTTTAGTCTCCATCGTGTCGCTTATCTCTTGCATAATGCTCAAACCAAGCCCCGTTAATTTTCAAGTCCAAGACGCGAAGCTAACGCGATTCGACCTAGACTTCGACAAAAGCATCCTCAGCTACAATCTCTCTTTGACTTTCGTCGTCCGGAACCCGAACAATTACTTCGGTTTCCAGTACGACGAGTTCGGAGCCATGGTTTACTACAACGAGGAGATATTGTCATCGTCCCTCGTGTCGTTTCCTATGTTTTACCAAGGACACAAGAGGACGACGGTTCTAGGAGCGGTGTTTCAAGGACAAGATCGAGTTTTGTTAGGTTCTGATGGAAGGATGAGATTTGAAAATGATAAGAAAGGTGGGGCTTGCGGTATCGATGTGATGGTGAGGATTAAGATGTCGAGGGTTTTGTTTGGTCATTTAATCACCAAGACTATTAATCCAATCGTTGGGTTCCACGTCATCGTACCATTTGGTTCCTCTAATTCATCTCGCGGGGTTTGAGAACTTTTTCTTTTTTCTTCTTCTTTTGGAAGTATTTGCGTGTTTTTGTTTTGAACGTGAAATAATTTGATTGTTTTTTACTATTTACTTTCTGTTATGATCTTCAAGAAAAAAAAATGTTTTTATATTTTGATTTGAGAGAATTTTAGAGAGATGAAACTTAAAAGATAAAATGTTCTGATTAATATTTTTTATTTTACATTATGGACCTATATATATAATAAACATACTATGAAACCTAGTGTATGTTCGCGTCTGTTAATAGAATTTGTACGTAAATCAAAATCCAGACACTACAAAACTCGTCACCGTAGGTACCAAAACGCTCTACCTCTACGCGTTAAAAGTCATGACAACGGCAACAAACAGCCATCGAAGCCGATATCTTCAAGCGAATAGAATCAAATATCATGGTCAAATGCTGCGCCGTTTTTGAACTACGTATAGTATGTTGTGAATATGTGCTCGATTCACTTAGATATATCTTTGATTCACGGATCTTGATCTAGCGAACGGACATAACTTATAGAACACAAGAGATTTGAGTTCACTATTCGGTATGGATAAGCTACATCTCACGGGAGGGAAAACCAGTCCCTCGTCCGATCCACTATGAATCCATGAGATTACATGTGTTGTTCTTCGTCGGAGATTACACTCACACCACTTATAAACACCAGAGCATGAATATTGCTAAAACCCAAAAATGGGTTCTTAGCCAAAAAAGTATTAATAAAATAAGGTTAAGAGATTTAATAGTGAAATTAATAAAAAGTGGGTATTATTGGTAGAATTTTTCAAAGGTTTTTAAAAAAAAATTACAAATTTTTTTTTATAATATCTGGCTGAAATTCTTTTTCTCTCTCTTTATCGATCTAATAACAAAGACTGTCACAAATGTCGATCACCACCACGCACGACTGAGCCACCTCCGCACAACCACCCAACTCCTCCGTCAAACAACATCATCGTTCTCCACTCACCCTCTAACTTTCATCTTCCTAACTCTCCTCCTCTTCTCCTTCCACTCTCTCGTCGACCACTGCTCTCTCCTTCTAACCTCCTTCGTCGATCGCGACCCTTCTCTACGATCTCTCCTCCCTCGTCTCCCTGATGCGCACGCGCCGCACACGCGCCTCTGTCGTCATCATCGACGCGCTCCGTTTCTTCAGCTCACGCGCTCAGGGACCTTGGACGACGATTTCTTCTCCACTGACGAGCAAAATCCTCATCGGCGAACGCTTACCGGCGATTCGATTCGTTCTCCGATCAACGCCACGACTGTTTTTCTCTCCGGATTCGATAGCGTTTCTGGCTTTTCACGACCTATCGCCGATAACGGCCTTATCCTCCGTCAGATTATCCAATATGGGTTCCTTCTCAAATCGGTTCCTACCGACTTCTCGTCGTCGATTCACACTTTATTTCAGCGGAGGAAATGATTGGTCGTCGGAGAAGAAGAAAAGATTCTTCGTGACTTTGGTTTCTCCGAAGAGAGAGAGGAAGCAAATTTTTTGGTTTTTTTTTCAGAACCGGATCCGAAAGAAGAGTTACAAGAGTTGGGTTTTAGAATTTAATTATTTTTTGAATTAAATTAATGGGTTTTTTTCTTAAAACTCAACCCAAGAGACTCCATTAATAAGACCATGAACATTGGGGTTTTAAAAATGGGTTTTAAGTAAAAAGCCCATTTAATTAAATCAGAAATTGAAAAAAACCCTAGAGACTAAGAGCATTAATATCAATAGGTTTTTAAAAAAACCTCTTCAAATTCTTTTATTAATTTTTTATTTTTCAAGAAAAAAAAAAGGAAACGGACCAATCGCGGGCCGCCACGTGGCAGTGGGGCCCGCGATTAGTTTAAGATCACCTCTTATATTGGACTTTTTAGAGGTGATTTTTTTTAAAAATGGTGGGTCTCACACCTTAGAGGTGTTGTAAGATGCATGAAGTTAATGGTCTAACTCTTCCATCTCTTATTTGGGACCGATTCCGAAAAAAAAATTGCCCTGCTTTTTTTCCTTCTCTCTCGTTCCAAAAAAAGGTCTTTGATGTTTCTCTCTCAACAATGGGGGATTCGATATTCAGAAAGGTGAGAGACGGTGGAGAAGAAGGAGAGCTAGCTCCATCTCTCACCATTGAAGAACTTGTTTCTTCACCTTTCGCTCTCGGTGTCTCTGTTCATCTTCTCGTGAATCTATCTTCGTCGATTTTGGCTGCGAAATCAAAGTCACAGTACATTCTCTAAAACCCTTATTTATACTAATTATCAAATCTATAAACCTTCTTCTGCGATGCTGAGGTCTCGTGTTGATCACATTCTCGAGAAGCCCTTCGTTGAAATCTCTGAAGCAAAATGGAATCGTTGTTTTTTCATCTTCTAAATAGTGATTTCGAATTTTGATTTTGAATCCTTGAGATGTGTTTAAACTTCATTGCTGATATTGATTGGTTGTGTGTTGACAAAAAAAAAACTTCAAATTGTGTATTTTATTTTTGTATTAATTTTGATTAGTAAAATTATGTTTACAAAAAATTATAATTTTTGTTTTGTCAATTTTTTTAAGAACTATTTAAGAGTTCTACCAATAATACACACTTTCTATTAATATCATTATTAAGTCTCTTAACTTTTTAATTTTTTTTAATTTAGCCTAAAAACCCAAAATTAGATTCTCCCAATAATCATGCTCTATGGTTATAAACCTAACCAAAAATAGAAGAAGAACAAAGAAATAAGAAAAATGAAAAAGATGAGCTCCCTTTCTTAGTGATGGAGTCTATAAGGAGAAAGGATCTCTCCAGGAAGCGCTACTTGCATATCAAGCTTTGCCCAAATAAGTGATATCACATCGTTTTAAAGTATTTTTCAAAATTACACCTAAATTTAAAATTAAATCCAAATAAACACTATAAAGATAATCTTAACCCTTTAATACTATACCCTAAACACTAATTAGTGAATCCAAATATTATTTTTTTAATTTTGGTAATTTTTCAAGAGTAAATCAACCATTTAAATTTTTTTAAAAATATAAATATGTAAAAATATCGAATAAATTGTAGTTTTGTGAATGAATGGTTGAAACGGTATAATTTTGTGAATTCATCTTTTTTATTTTATTTTAGAACTCTTTTTTCAAACAAACATTTAATATATTAATTAAATGCCTATTAATTGTCAAAAGTATTTACGCCTCTTTCTCTTCTTCTCTAAGCCGTTTAATTCATGTCTTCTCCAAGCTCTTAGAGCATGATTATTGAGGGTTTTTAAAGGGTTTTTAAGGGGTTTTAAAGAGGTGGAGCCCACACAAAATTAAGAGCCAACCTCTTTCTTCTCTTGTTTGGGAACCGATTCTTAGGCAAATTGCGGGCCCCACTGACACGTGGCGGCCCGCGATTGGTGCACTTTAATTATTTTTTTTTTAATTAAAAAATAATAATAAAATAATAAAATAAAACTATCTAAAATATTGTTCTAAGAGTCCACCCATTAAATACTGGCCGGTTACTCATCTCTTAGTAATTATCTAAGTGACCTTTTAAATTCAACTTTTTCTTAGTTACTTTTGAATTTCTTGAACTTATAAATAAGAAACTCTCGTTTCGTTTTACCTTTCCTTCACAAATAGAACTCTCTCTTCATCGACTTCTCTTGTTACTTCACAGTTCATTTCATTCAAAAATCAAAACATGAACATGGCTAACGAAGACTGTGTCCGTGTCCGTCTTCATCAACGCGTCGCTATTCGTTACTGCGGTTACGTCACGGCATGGCTCTTAAGCGTGATCGTAGTCGTCTTCGTCTCTGCCGCGTCGATGATCGCTTTCATGACGCTCCAGTCAGATGACTTTAAATTCCAAGTCAACCAGTCGGAGCTAACGCGATTCGACCTAGACCTCCGCAACACCATCCTCACCTACAATCTCTCTTTGACTTTCACAGTCCGAAACGATTACATCGGTGTCCACTATGACGAGATCGAAGCCATGGTTTACTACGGCTACCAACCATTATCATCATCCTTCGTGTCTTTTCCTTCGGTTTACAAAGGAAATAAGAGCAAAGTTCTCAAAGTGTGTTTTTTTTTGTTTTTTTGTTAAACCAGAGGTTCTGGGCCGAAGCCCATAATCTCTTATACCCGCGACCAGCCTTTGATATTTGATAATATCAATTAATGGCGTAAATCATCGCTCCCAACGCGGTTCGAACTCAGGAGCACAACATCACCAACGACTGCGCTTAACCGACTGAGCCAACCCGTCGTTGGTAGACTCAAAGCGGTGTTTCAAGGCCAAGACCACGTTAATATAGATTTTGATGATCGGAGGAAATATAACGATGAGGTGAAACGTGGGGCTTACGGTATCGACGTGATGGTGACGATTAATACGATGAGGGTTTTGTTTGGTCATTTAGTCACTAAGCCTATGTGTTGGTGTTCAAATTGGTACCAGGGCCCGCTAAAGGAGCTGGTCGAGGCCCAGTAGAAGAACATGCCCGTTTCTCTAGAAATCCCCAAAGTACGATGGGCCGAAGGAGGGCCCATATCCGCTTTCAGTTCGACAAGAGGGCGAGGGGAGGCGAGCGGACTTCGACGGTTAGGGAGTTCGATGACGACATAACGGCTGCTTTAAATGCATTTAATTCGTGTTAATGAGCCAAGACTTAAATGTCTCTATTTGTAAATCATAGTATAAATAGAGGAAGAGAGCAAGGCAGTGGCGGAACCAATGTATTGGTAGTGGGGTCAACTGCACCCATCAAATTTTCAGATTCTTTTATTTTTTCAGATTTTTTTTATATTGCACCCATGTAAAATAAATCTTGACCCCATCTAAATTTTTTTTGATCCCATTAAATAAGAAAACGTAGAGTACATTTGTACTAATTTGTTTTAATAAAATTTGTTTGCCCCCAGTAAGAAATTTACTTGGCTCCGCCACTGGAGCAAGGGAAAAAGGCATGTCTAATTCCCAAGAAAGAACCCATATCATCTTATTTGAATAAACTTCTCTTATATTATTCTTTTCCTTCATTTTCCTTTGCTACTTTGATCTATTGAGCCTCCGATTCCCAGTTCTTATCTTATTCAAATCGTCGTACCTACAATTTGGCGCTAGAAGGAGGGGAAATTGATAGATCATCTTTAATTATTAACAGAGGAAAATCAAACCTTTTTTCATGGATATCACCGACTCTCAAAATGTCTCATCTGTCGACTTCGCCCAATTGCTCACCGACCTCCGAAGGTAATCACCGAGCAACGAAGGCGACCTCTACCCTAGCCGAGCGCTTCGACAAGATAGAAGGCGTGCTTACCAATCTCCAACCCCCCAACGAACGAACACCGATGGCACCCCCACTCGGCCGGCAACGGCGAATGACGGACGAAACTGCGAGGAGCCAACGCCGACTTCGCGACCCGCACCGAAGCCTTGCGCGGAGCGGACCCGGCTGGGAAAGATTTCGAGGAGATCCGAACCGAGATCCGAGGAATAAACTCAAAGATCCACGAAGCAATAAGCTCCGCTCCAGAAATCAACCGAGTTATTGAAGAAACCAGGCGAACCCCGTTTACTCGGAGGATCGCATCGCCGCGCGTCCGCGATACAAGAAAGATCAAACTTCCGTCCTACGACGGAGTCGGAGATCCCAAGACGCATCTCACCGCCTTCCGCATCGCCGCTGGGCGGGTACAGTTCGAGGAGCACGAGCAAGACGACGACCTTTGTAGGCTGTTCGCCGAGAACCTCTCCGGGCCGTCCTTAGTCTGGTTCACCCACCTCGAACCTGGCTCGATCGATAGCTTCACCGACTTCACCACCGCCTTCATCAAACAATACTCTATTTTCATAGACCGGGGACTCTCCGACGACGACCTCGTGGAACCATGTTCGAGGAGCGAGCCGAGCCTCCGAGAAAGTACATAACCAAGTTCACGGAAATTCTGTCCGGATTACCCGGGATCACCGATTCCACGGCGATCTCCTCGCCTCAAACACGGCCTGCGGCACGAGTCGCGCTTCCGCGAGGAGATCGTGATCAACAAGCCCACCGGTATCCACGATGCACTTCACCGAGCCACGGCCGGATGGAGCTCGAGGAAGATAAGCTCGCGATAAGCAAGAAGTATCGACCGCCTCCTAAGACCACTCCCCAGAGTCCGTCCAAGAAACCTGACAATCGCCGAGCCAGCGGAAGTTCGCAAACCTTCGCCGTGGGCAGAGACTCCGGGGGAAAGCGAAGCGGTTCGCTGCCAAGCAACAAATGGGTCCGAGACAAGGATGCTTATTGCGAGCTCCACGGGGTAAAAGGCCACGACACGAAGGATCGCTACCGTTTGAAAACCATCCTCATGGAGAAGTGGTCGGCGGCGACCTCGCCGATTTCGACCTCGAAACCATCGCTCAGGCCGAGAGAAGCAGACTTTCCTCCGTCGGAGTCGGTAGCGCATCGCCCAAAGGAGTCGAAGCCGATAACGAGAACGAAGAAACCCCCAAGAAAAGGATCGATATGATCATGGGAGGGTCCAAGCTTTTTAGCTCATCGGTGAACTCTATCAAAAAGCACCAAAGGAAAGTCGGGAAACCGAGCCCCGAATACGGGACACTCGACGGACCAGTCATCACCTTCGAGGAAAAGGAAACTCTCCGCCTCGCCAGGCCCCATGACGATGCCCTGGACATCGCCAACTTCGAGGTGTCCAGAATTCTGATCGACACGGGCAGTTCCGTGGACCTCATCTTCCTCAGCACCCTCTCAAGGATGGGAATAAGTGTGGAAGAAGTAGAGGGGGCCCCCGCCCCACTCATCGCCTTCACCAGTGAGACCACTATGTCTCTCGGAACGATCCGTCTTCCCGTCCTCGCCAAAGGAACTTCGAAGCTCGTGGAATTCACGGTCTTCGACCGCCCTGCTGCGTACAACGCTATCCTCGGAACTCCTTGGCTGTACCAGATGAAGGCGGTGCCCTCGACCTATCATCAGTGCCTCAAGTTCCCTACCCCGACAGGGGTCGAAGAGATACAAGGAAGCCAGGAGACCGCACGCTCTTGCTACATGAGCGGACACAAGCTCACCGTCAAATAGCAGTTAGCCAACGTCGCTCGACCCAGCGGGGCCGAAAAGAAGCTCCGAGGGGGCGACGACGTTAGTATCGAAGTGTCAATTGATCAGAACAATCCGTCCCGAGCCGTCAAAATCGGAACGCAGCTCTCAGATCCGCAGAAGGTCGAACTGATTCAGTTCCTTACCAGCAACATACACTCGTTTGCCTGGGGGCCCGAGGACATGACCGGGATCGACCCAACGGTAATAACTCATAAACTGAATGTCGACCCGACTTACAAGCCAGTCAGGCAAAAAAGAAGGAAGCTGGGGCCGGACAGAGCCAAGGCTGTAAACGACGAAGTACAGAGACTCCTGAGCTTAGGATCGATCAGGGAGGTAAAATATCCGGAATGGCTCGCAAATCCGGTCGTCGTGAAAAAGAAGAACGGGAAGTGGAGAGTATGCGTCGATTTCACCGACCTCAACAAAGCGTGCCCCAAGGACAGCTTTCCGCTCCCTCACATCGACCGACTTATGGAAGCAACGGCCGGTCACGAGCTCTTGTCTTTCATGGATGCCTTTTCAGGTTATAACCAAATCTCGATGCATCCTGACGATCAGGAGAAGACTTCCTTCATAACGGACAGAGGAACCTATTGTTACAAAGTAATGCCGTTCGGCCTAAAAAACGCAGGAGCGACGTACCAAAGACTTGTCAACAGAATGTTCGAGAAACAATTGGGCGAGGTCATGGAAGTCCAGATAGATGACATGCTCGTCAAATCATCAAAGCAGGGCGAGCATATCGAACACCTCCGACAGTGTTTCGATCTCCTCAAAGAGTATGACATGAAGCTTAACCCGGAAAAGTGCACTTTCGCCGTACCTTCCGGAGAATTCCTCGGGTACTTAGTCACCAAGAGAGGGATAGAGGCGAATCCTAGCCAGGTCGACGCTCTCCTAAATATGCCGTCACCTCGTAACGTGAAGGAAACTCAAAGGCTCACAGGGCGGATCGCAGCCCTTAACAGGTTCATCTCGCGATCAACAGATCGATGTCTCCCTTTCTACAACCTTCTAAGGGGAAACAAAAGCCGGGTTTGGGACGAGCAAGGTGAAGAGGCTTTCAATCGCCTAAAGTCATACCTCTCGAAACCACCGATCCTCGCTAAACCAGAGGAAGGAGAGCCCCTTTTTCTTTACATCGCGGTGTCCCCTTCGGCCTTCAGCTCAGTCCTCATACGAGAAGATCGGGGCGAACAGAAACCGATCTTTTACACAAGCAAAACTCTAACTGATCCTGAGACCAGGTACCCGATGATGGAAAAACTCGCCCTCGCAGTTGTAACGGCGGCAAGGAAATTACGACCCTATTTTCAGTCCCACTCGATCATAGTGCTCATATCGCACCCCCTTAGAACGATTCTACACAGCCCGAACCAGTCCGGAAGAATTTCTAAGTGGGCAATCGAACTCAGCGAATATGACGTGGAATATAAGCCCCGTGTTAGCGCGAAAGCCCAGGTACTCGCCGACTTCATAGTAGAACTCCCCGTGCAAGATCCCGAGTCCACAAACACTCTCCCCTGGATCTTGCACGTTGATGGGGCCTCATCCAAGCAGGGATCGGGGATCGGCGTCAAGCTGCGATCGCCCAATCAAGAAGTCATCGAACAATCTTTTCGGCTACGTTTTCCCGCCTCGAACAACGAAGCAGAATACGAAGCACTGATCGCCGGTCTTCGCCTCTCCATCAGCGTTGGGGTCAGAAATATCTCAGTCTTCTGCGACTCCCAGCTCGTTGTAAGCCAGTTCTCCGGAGAATATTCCGCCAAAGACGAAAGAATGGAGGCCTACCTCGCCATCGCCAAAGAACTTTGCAAAGAGTTCGACAAGTTTGAGCTCGTCAAAATCCCCAGGGGCGAGAACACTTCGGCAGACGCCCTGGCGGCTTTAGCGTCAACTTCCGACCCTGACATAAGAAGGAACATCTCCGTGGAGTGCATCGACCGACCTAGCATCGATCCGACTGGCCCGATCCTTGCGATCCTGAAAGGGAAGAAGCAGGAGGAGTCCGCCCATGCAGCAGAAACAATCATCGATGACTGGCGGACGCCAATCCGAAACTACATCTCGAAAGGCGAAGTCCCTACTGAAAAATGGGAGGCTCGAAAACTTAAGGTCATTAGCGCCAGATTTTGCATGATCGAGGGGGGGCTCTACAAGCGGAGCTTCCAGGGGCCCTATTTCCTCTGTGTCCACGGAGAAGTCGCCGACACCGTCATGAGGGAAGTCCACGAAGGACTCTGCGGAGACCATTCTGTGGTCGTCTCCTCGCCACCAAGGTTCGCCGACAAGGATATTATTGGCCCACTTTGACCGACGATTGCATTAAATATGCGCAACATTGCGAAAAGTGCCAGCGCCACGCTCCTTTCATCCACCAGCCGTCTGAACCATTGTCATCCGTCTCCGCCCCCTACCCTTTCATGAGGTGGTCCATGGACATCATCGGTCCGCTGCACGAGTCAACCAACGGAAGAAAATTCCTTCTCGTTTTGACCGACTATTTCTCCAAATGGGTCGAAGCCGAGGCTTACTCCGCAATCATCGACACAAAGGTCTGCAAGTTCTTATGGAAAAACATCATTTGCAGGCACGGACTCCCGTACGAGATCGTCACGGACAACGGCTCCCAGTTCATATGAAAAAAGTTCGAAAAATTCTGCCAGACCTGGAAGATAAAAGTACAATACTCTACACCTCGCTACCCGCAGGGAAACGGACAGGCAGAAGCAGCGAACATGCTCTACAGTCTCAAGAAGCGCCTCGATTCTCGCAAAGGAGGATGGCACGATGAGCTCGAAGGGGTACTTTGGGCCTACCGGACCACACCGCGCAGGGCGACGGGGGAAACTCCGTTCTCCCTCGTCTACGGAGTCGAAGCGATCGTCCCTGCCGAAGCAGCAGTCCCAGGGATCAGGCGAACTCGAACCTCTCGATCGAAGCGGACAATGACGAGATGCTAAGAGAATCCCTCGATAACCTGGATTCGAAGAGAGATCAAGCAATGATCGAGATTCAAAACTATCAAGCAATCCGCATCCCGATACTACAACTCGAAGACAAAGCAACGAACCCTATCAGTCGGAGACCTAGTACTAAGAAAGGTCTTTGAGAACACCGCCGAATATCGCGCTGGCAAACTCGGAGTCAAGTGGGAAGGACCATACATCGTACACGAAATCATCCGCCCGGGAGTCTACCGTCTCAAAACCTCCGAAGGGAACAACGTCAAAAGACCTTGGAACATCATGAACCTCAAGAAATTTTATGCTTAAATTCGCTCTATTGTAAACCGAACTACGTTTCAGGCTTGATCCCAACTCGGGTACGTAGGCAGCCCGTATCATTTGATCGGGTCCAGCTATATAAATAAATAAAATCTTTTTTCTACAAAGGATATTCAAAAAGCGAACTACATTTAAAGTCATCCAAACAGTTCGACAGAAAGAACTTAACGATGTATATCGAGCCCTAATGTTCGCGAACGATCAACACAGTTCCACCAAAGAACTTAACGATCGAGGAAGCGAACCGTATTTAAGCCATCTAAACAGTTCAACAAAAAGAACTTAACGATGCACATCGAACCTTAGGGTCCGCGAACGATCCATACAGTTCTAACAAAGAACCTAAAAGGTCTAGCAAAACATATTTAAGCCATCTAAACAGTTCAACAAAAAGAACTTAACGATGCACATCGAACCTTAGGGTCCGCGAACGATCCATATAGTTCTTCCAAAGAACCTAAAAGATCTAGCAAAACATATTTAAGCCGTCTAAACAGTTCGACAGAGAGAACTTAACGATGCATATCTAAACAGTTCGATGTACGGAACTTAGCGATCAACACAGTTCCACCAGAGAACTTAAACGACGCACGACGAACCCCAACGTTCACAAATTGTCAGCACAACTCTGCCAAGGAACTTAAAGACTATAACAAATCTTAAATCTAGAAGGCTCGGATGAGGTGAACCAATTAAAGGTCCGATCACAGCGAATATCGCTTTTCCGTAAAAACGACTAAGTACGCAGAAACAAAGATATGAAAAGCCAAGAAATGGATTCCACGAGGACAAAGTAATATTGTGCTCAACGAATACAATTTTTTTTAAAAAAAAAACACAAACAAAAAGAGTTCTTGGGACATGCCCCTGTTTAAAGACATGACCACATTCATGTCTGACCTGCTTCATCCACCGCTCCGCTCTCTCCAGCCCCTGGCTGCGACGACTCTTCTTCAGCGAGTGCGACCTCTTGACCCCCCTCGGCGGGAACTGTGACCGACGGTTCGGACCCTTCGGGGCGAATGCCCTCCCTGAGGTTAAGGGCGTCTTCGACGGTCAGGCTGGCGGTCATCGATCCGAATTGATCGAAGGATGCCGAAGCCAGTGGTGTTATCTCCAGCGGCGCCGCTTCATCGACCGCTCGTGGCTCCACAAGAACCAGAGCTGACTCACGGCCAACTGCATCCTCGGGAGGTGGCGAATCTTCGAACCTCTTGGCCAGCTCGACCAGGTCCAGCGAAGGAAGAGGCATAGCGGCCAGCTTCGCTTCAACCACCGGCAGATCCTCGACCATGCTCGCCGCCTCCGCCTCGGGATCAGGGTAATCGCCCCTCTGGATCCCGACCAGGAATTCCTGATTGGCTCGGATCTCGGCCACTTCGGGCTCCACCCGAGATCGCTTCTTCAGGAGCAGGAGGTGGTCCTTCACCTGGTTTATCACCTCAACCCCGGTACCTTTGACATCGCGCCTGGCTTCGTGGGAGGAGAGTCGGAGATCGCGATCCCGAAGTGTGAGGAGAGCCTCGTATTTCGCCGACATCGCCTGCGAACTCTCCTCCGCCGCAATCAGCTCTCGCTCGAACCGCGAGCTCTTCTCCTCCGCAATCTCAGCCCTTTTCAGCATAAGGGCCACCTTCGTCTCCATTGCGGCAGCCGCCGTCCTCGCCTCGTCGCGTTGGCGACGATAATCTTCGACTTGCCTCAGCCTATCCGCGTTCTTTTCTGACGCGATGCGCATGGTCTCGAGTGACCGCTCCGCCAGGGCCAATTTTTCCTTGGCCATGGTCAGGTCGAGCTGAAGAGATCCGGGTTCGGTGAGCATCCCCTCGTACCCGCAAAGAAGACGATTGAAGGTCGTCGCCGACTGAAGCAGAAGGCAGCCATGTGTAAGAACCAAAAAACATACATGTAAGCGTTAACGAAAGCGAAGAGAAGATGCAGGAGTCATACCTCGGCTAAGGCAATAGAGTGACGGGCGTATAAGTCCCTCACCGGATCGCGCATGTTCTCCGGCGCCGGGATTTCGAGCCCCTGATACGAAAAGGTCCGGAATAGGTTCGAGACGCGCTCGCGATCTGCAAAACAAGAACGAGCACACGTCAGCCTCGAAGCGAAAGCTAACCAGTTTCAAAGGGCATGAGTTTTCCTTACCACTACGGCTCTCCGCATTCACGACGAGAGACCGATCCTGCGCCGATCCTCTGCTGGATCCCTCGCGGCGAAGAGTAGGCCGCTGTTGGGCGACCTGGTTCACGCCGCCAGGCGGGGCGGAGCGGTCCGAGCGGGCGGTGGGGGGAGGCATGGTTGCACCGCGGGCCTTCACGGGGTCCGCGCTTCTGGACCTCGTCCTCGAGTCAGTGCGGGGAGATGAGTCCGCATCATCGGCCCCCCTTTTTCTCTTCCGCCTCTCCAGGCTCTCCTCCTCCTCTTCCGCGTCGTCGTCTGCGCAAGGCGGAGCGACCACGGCCCGCAGCTAGGCTGACTTTGGGTTTCTCCCCGCTCGCCTTAAAGCGCGAGATCTCTTCCTTCTTGGCCTTAGCCAAGGCTGTGAGCCGGGTCTCTCTCTCCTTCTTCGCCCGATAGGTCGGGGGAGATGACTCCGCAGGTAGCCGAGGAGAGGCCGACTCTCTGAGTGTCCGCTCTCGCGCGCGGGCACAAGCCCCATGGATCCTCTCCAGCGAGAAGGAATTCCACTTTGACGAAGCCTCGACAGCGACCCGATAGAAGTCTTCGAAGCGCGTGAGGTTGTCGAGGCGCGTCTGGGTCTCTGAAATAAATTCTACTTTATTTTATTAAGAGCTCTAAAGGGGCTGAGGCGAAAGCCCTTTTTCAAACATTTTTCCTTCCAAGTCGAAGCGTAAAAAAGAAAATTAAAAGCTTACCGCAAGTCGCGACCCATTTACGGCCGATGAATTCGTGCATGTCCCCGACGCGGAAGAAAAAGTACCGGTCCATCCAGCCCGAGTCCTTCTCAGGAAAGCCAAATACCAGATTCCGGTTCGTGTTGGGGTAAATGGTGAACGTTCCGCTCGTTTTCGAGATGCGGACGCTGAATAGCTCCATCAACTCCGGGACGCCGAAGGCAAATCCGGTCTCCTCCGCCACCGTCAGGGCACATAACACCGATCTGATGAAGTTCGGCAAGGCTTGGGGGAAGGCGATACCTAGCTGATGCATGTAGAGTATCAATGCATCCGGGATTGGGAAAGACAGTCCGGCTCCGGAGAAGTACGCCTCGTAAGCGCAACAGAATCCGGGGCGGACACTTTCCGGCGATTCGCCCTCGCGGGGCAGCACCAGCCCCACCGCCTCGGGAATCGCGCATGAGCGGCGAAGAACTTCAAGGGATTTTTCCGTCGATAACGTACTCTGGTAGGGGCCGAATTGATCGTTGGCCTGGGTAACGATCCGTCGTGGTTCTCTAGGGGCCATTTTTGTCGGAATTTTTCGGGTGTATGAAGAAAAAAAAATATATAAAGATGAAGATTCGTTGTTTTCTTCCTGAAGGATGAGCGAGTATTTGTTTGCAAAGGATAGGAAGGAGACCCTCGTTTCTTTTTCTGCCTATTTAAATCAATTTTTAAAAGTGATGTCATCCGGTTTTAAAGTGACGTCACCTGACTCTACGGAAACCGTGCCGCCCCACTTTTTCGAAAAAACGAATCATTACCTTTTAATATTTTTTAATTATTAGGGTATCGTACAGCGCGATACTCGGGATCCGAGGAGACCTAATTGGCGGGATTTTCTCCTAATAATTAAGGGTTTAACTCCTCCGAGTCCGAATGCCGCGTAATCCTCGGGATCCGCGAAGATTTATTTGGCGATCCGTTTCCTCTCGGCAGTCAAAGAGTTCGTTTTGCCTAAACCTGATGAGCTCGACGGGAAGCATGAGTTCGACTGTTTAAGTCCGATGAGTTCGACGGGAAAACATCGAACTTAGGGGGCCTTCTGTTGGTGTTCAAATTGGTACCAGGGCCCGCTAAAGGAGCTGGTCGAGGCCCAGTAGAAGAACAGGCCCGTTTCTCTAGAAATCCCCAAAGTACGATGGGCCGAAGGAGTGCCCATATCCGCTTTCAGTTCGACAAGAGGGCGAGCGGACTTCGACGGTTAGGGAGTTCGATGTCGACATAACGACTGCTTTAAATGCATTTAATTCGTGTTAATGAGCCAAGACTTAAATGTCTCTATTTGTAAATCATAGTATAAATAGAGGAAGAGAGCAAGGGAAAAAGGCATGTCTAATTCCCAAGAAAGAACCCATATCATCTTATTTGAATAAACTTCTCTTATATTATTCTTTGCCTTCATTTTCCTTTGCTACTTTGATCTATTGAGCCTCCGATTCCCAGTTCTTATCTTATTCAAATCGTCGTACCTACACTATGGAGACATTCGAAATTTTCCACGTCATCGTACCGTTTGGTTCCTCTAATGCAACCAGTGTGGTTCGTCTCAAATTCTCATAATTTTTGCTTGTTTTTTTTTTATTGGAAGTATTCTATGTTTAGTTTTGAACGTGAAATATTTTTGTTCTCTTGTGATCTTTGCTAAATTTCAATAATTTGAGAATGAAAATATAAATTATTGAAAGGTTTAGCTGCGAAATCTCTCCTCAAATTTAGTTAGGGCTTAAAGAAGATTCTACACTTGTTATTATCATCATCCACCATGCCCAAAAGATGAAATGGTTTTGGATTTCAGTCATTTAATCTCTCATATCACCAATTGACTATATGTTGTCTCAAATTTGAAGTATAGCCAATGTTTGTATATTTGTGTGTAAAAAGAATCCTTTAGGTTTTGAAACATTGGCCTAAACACAATTTAAAAGGTCTAATCTATACTATTAAAAAAGAACACAAAACTCTTATCAAATTTTCTATTATAATACATATATTTTACAATTTATCGTATATATATAATATTCCATGTATTTAGCGTATCATATATATAATTTTTAGAGTCATCACCTAAGTGAATATTGTATTATTCATATAATATATCATATGATATTAATGTATTGTAGTAAGGTATGATATTATATAGATTATCATATAATATATCATATGATATATGAACGTTATGCGGGAAATATTATATTGATTATGATATTAAGGTAAATAATATATTACTTACCTAATAGTCCTGCACAAAGTTAGAATAATATTATCGTATATACAATATTCATATATATAAGATATAATTACCAAATATAGTATCGAAATACTATAATACATATGTCGTATATTATATAAAAATTGTATGTAATAATATAAAAATTATCGTGGCTGCAAATATATTTTGTTGTTACCCTCTAATTAGAATTTTTAATTAGGGTTGCCTTTTATTTTTGGAATCCCATATAATTCGATAAAGATACGAGTTTATCTCACCACACCGGCTTAAATTAATATCTATATAAATATAGATGATACATCTTCTCCAAACACATTCATTCAACATCTAATTTAGCCAAACTCAATCATGTCGCACTTACGTAATAAACGTCCGTCCGCCCCTTTTACACTCCTCAAAGATCTAGATCAATCTATCTCTTTGTTTAAGATTCGAGTTGCTATAATCCGTTTGTGGACTAATACTTTTCGTGGTGGTCAAACATTGAAGATGATCTTTGTTGATGAAGAGGTATATTCACTACTCCAATTTGTTTACCCACTCTTTATGTACTAACAATATTTTTCTCTCTGTTTTTAGGGAGACCGTATCCACGTACGCTTCGGTTGACGCAAAACTGGTTACCAAATACCAATCTATCCTTGCCGAGTGTGACTTTGTTTTGGTCAATACTTTCAAAGTTATTTCGAACGCCGCATCATTCAAAACAACAAATCATCCTTCAAAACCTTTTTCTTTACCGTACCACCATCATTACTAATTGTGAAGATTTTCGCTCTTGCGTTCTTGAAAAATACATTGCACGTTTTATCGATATTACTTGTGGACTCTGGGATAACAATATTCTTATAGGTTATTTTTCTCTCTCTATTAATATATTCCGTAAGTCTTTTTACAACTTCTATTTGTTATGATTCATATTCTACTTTTGCTCTTCTAGATGTTGTCGGTCAGGTTTTGTCTATTGGTGATTTGGAGACGGTTCATGGCAAAACCAAGTGTTGTGGGGGTAAAACGGTTAGGTGTTTATTTCGGAGTCGATGTGAAGTGTGGGTCGGAGAATCCCGTTTATTTGACAACCGTTTGTTTGAGCCGAGAGCCGGGAAGCGCAAGTTGGTGAGCGAGAGCGCGACGAGCCCGTATGTCGGCGAACTGGGAGCAGATGAGCTGGATGTCGGCGAACTGGGAGCAGCCGAGCTGGATGTCGGCGAACTGGGAGCAGACGAGCTGGATGTCGGCGAACTGGGAGCATCCGAGCTGAAAGTTAGCGAACAAGTGAGCTCGGAGTTCGGAGCTGACGAACTGGGGAGCTGACAATCTTGATGTCGGCGAACTGGGGACATGTTGAGCTGACGAACTCAATGTCGGCGAACAGGGAACATGTTGAGCTGAGAGCTGGGAGCTTAAAGCTACGACGAGCTGACGAAATCGGGAGCGACGAGCCGGATGTCGGCGAACGGGAGCGCCGAGCCGAGAGTTAGCGAACAAGTGAGAGAGTTCGGAGCCGACGAACCCGGGGAGCCGACAACCTTGATGTCGGCGAACCGGGGACATGTTGAGCTGACGAACTCAATGTCGGCGAACAGGGAACATGTTGAGCTAACAGCTGGGAGCTGGAAGCTACGACGAGCTGACGAACTGGGGAGCAGACGAGCTGGATGTCGGCGAACTGGGAGCAGCCGAGCTGAGAGTTAGCGAACAAGTGAGCTGGGAGTTCGGAGCTGACGAACTGGGGAGCTGACAACCTTGATGTCGGCGAACTGGGGACATGTTGAGCTGACGAACTCAATGTCGGCGAACAGGGAACATGTTGAGCTGAATGTCGGGAGCTGGAAGCTACGACGAGCTGACGAACTGGGGAGCCGATGAGCTGAATGTCGACGAACTGGGGAGCTGACGAGCCGAATGTCGCCGAACAGGGAGCAGACGAGCTGAAAGTCGCCGAACTGGGAGCAGACGAGCTGAAAGTCGCCGAACTGGGAGCAGACGAGCTGAAAGTCGCCGAACTGGGAGCAGACGAGCTGAAAGTCGCCGAACTGGAAAGCTGACGTGCTGAGAGCTGACGAACACAATGTTGACGAACACGGAGTTGACGAAGTGACGAACATGAAACTGACGAACATGTGATTGACGAACTGAGAGCTGACGAACTCAATGTTGACGAACAGACGAACAAGGAAACTGACGAACAGAGAATTGACGAACTCAAAGATAGAAAAATATTGTTGATTGTTTCTCTCTCTAAATTCTCTCTCTAAAAGTTGTCTCTAATAGTTCCCCCCCATAGTTGTGTGTTTGTCTCTCTATTTATAGAGTTCTTCCTTTGAGTCAAATGAGACTTTCCAAGCGGGCCGGACCTTGATGGGTTTAAGCCCACCACTAACACCAAGGTCATGCAATTGGTTAGGCTGGAATTGCGCGATGCGAGGTTGGTTTCATAATATGCTTATCCATGTTTTTTCTATTTGCCTAATCTGACCTATCAACTATTTTCAGCAATGTTCGTCTCTCAATGATTCTTTGGGGAGACTATGTTACCCAACTTTTGGATCACTCTGCTCTAAATGTGACCATCGGGACTGGTTCGTTGCTTCGCATGGCTCAGTTTCGGGAATTTGGAGGTATATTTCATATTCTTATACATTACGTCATTATTTCATTATTTGATATTGATCCTTTTTGGTTTTTTTGTTAGAGGTGTTTTTACCGTTTCTAATGCTTTTGATACGTCGGTACTTTAGAGGTGTTTTTACCGTTTCTAATGCTTTTGATACGTCGGTACTTAGTTTTGATCAAGTCTGCCTACTATCGCCTCCTTCTTAACATTGTAAGTTTGAATCACAAAATATACAAATATAATCAATTGTTAATATAATGATAATATATATACAATCCATCGTAAACCGTTATTTTCCAAAGTTTTTTTTTACCATTTTAACTTACCTTAAACATGAATAATATTTGTTATAATAATCAACCTTCCATTGGGATACAACTTAGTTTAGTGTAGGGGTCAACAAATAATGTCTTATTAAAAGAGAAGACAAAACGCTTACGTGTCGCAACGATAGCGGTTATAGAATTTTTTTTTGTTTTGTATTTGGGTCCTTATATTTTTGAATAATTATTGTTTGACAAATTCTATAAATTATATTTCGGACCCAACAAATTCATGCCCACATATAAAACTTTTAAGAATTAAATTTCTCCCACATTGAAAACAATAAGAAATCTTCTATTATAAATAATACTTTATCACATTCGAATTCATTAAAGCGGGTCTTAGTTTAATGGGTCTGCGAATTTCGGTAAATGGACTACGTCTTCATTTACCGGAGTATGCATAATGCGAATCTTTTTCTTTGAATAGGCGTGCAAAGTTTGATTAGTTATTTTGGCTTTTGATACTGGTCTTTCATAGATACATGCCTCATAAATTGGCCAACGAGTATCGGAGATTTTGATTAGTGGATTGGAGCCTGAACATCGGTTTTCATGCCGGGTTCAGGTCGGACTCATTCGAGTTCGAATTTTTCGGGTTAGAGGATATATGATTCGTTCGGGTTATTTACAAATACGGTTTCGTTCAATTCGAAAATATTCGAATTCAGGTCGAGTTTCGTATTTTTAACAAAACTTGACATGTAACCAAATATTATTCGGCTCAGGTTATTGGTTCAAATTTTCAGGTTTTTCATATTTTTGGTAAGAATTTCGGGTTTTATTTCGGGTAATTCGGAAGTTTTGGTTCGGCTTATTCATACAACCCACAAAAAATTGAAATAGCCTATTAAAATCCAAATAACTTTATCAAAACTAAACACATGTGTATATTCGGATCTATTCGAGTACAATTCGGACCCAGGTCTACTCGAAAACCCGAGTTAAAAAATATTAAATCCGATAGGATAATATGAGAACCGAAACCGGACCAAACCAAATTTTTCGGGTCGGTTCGGGTTAGAACGAAAACCCGAGTTAGAGAATATTTAAATCCGATAGGATAATATGAGAACCGAAACCGGACCAAACCGGATTTTTCGGATCGGTTGGATTCCGGGTTTCGGATCTCGGGTTAAATGCTCAACATTAAATTGATCAGTTCATGTTATTCCATAATATAACTTAATATTATTTATAAATATCATGTTCCGCGTGCGCGGAGTACTTACCTAGTTTTTTATACATGAAAACATATGTGTAATGCCAATGTATGTAGTTGATGTCTAAGAGATACTTTCTTTGTATTGTGTACTTATACTTTCACTGCCGAAACAAAACAAAATGATCTTTGTGTAAATCTAAAATGTGGTAGTAATATTGTTATTATAAAGGTTGGTTATTAATATTGTTATTATCCTCTTAAAGAACGGGGAATTACAAAACTACACCATTTCAATTATATTTTACAAAAGTACATTATTTCAAAGTCACTATTCAAATCTACACATACATACTCAAAATTAAATCCAAATAAATCCTACCTACATAATTATATCTCTTTAATATTATATCCTAAACAATAATTAGCGAATATAAATAATTTTTTTTAATTTTGGTAATATTTTAAAGGATAAATCAATCTTTTCAAATGGTGTAGTTGTAGAAAATATTAAATTATGTAATTTTAAAATGGTGTAATTATAAAAAATATTGAATTAGGTCGAATTTTGTAAATGAATTGATGAAATAATGCAGTCTTATGAATTCATCGTTAAAAAATAGTCGCTTTTATGAGCTTGTGGCAGAGTAATTGCTTGCCATAAACCCTTTTCATAATGATTTGATAGCTTCACCCTTTTTGTTTCAAGCAAAATGGTTCGTGTACATGACTTTTTTGACTTTTAGTTTTATTTTCTTGACCGGTAGTTTCTCAGAGAAGTCGAGTTTTTGGACATAGAACTCTTCGAGTGTTTTGAAAGCTATTGTTGATGTGGTAAAAGTGCTAAATGGTAGCTAGAGGTGTGAGGTATGAAATAAAATGTGAGTCGGAAAACTCATTAATAGACAACTCGCGAGGTGTAGGTGGATATTGTCGAAGTGAGTCTCGAACTCAGTTTTATTATTGATGTGATAAATTGGTTACATGATAGCGAGGTGAGTGTCGAACTATACGATAAGAAAATACAATGAATTGTTTCTCTCTGTAGATTCTCTCTAGAATTTTGGATCCTTTGATCTGAAGCGAAGCTCTCTATTTATAGTAGAACCGATGGGCCTTTGGCGCATTCACAACACGCTCAGTCCGTACTGTCGGCTAGCTCCTAGCGGAAAACACGCTCGCTTGTTTTCCGCTTATAGATCGTACGGTCTGTGCGTATGACATGTTCTGCGACCTGCGTAATCCATGCCGACGTCACTATGTCGAGCACGCGTCTGTCGGGTCTTAACGGGCCTTGGGCAAAATGAACCACGACGTCAGGATTCTACCCCTCAAAAGGGTTTCGAGCTTGAGCTTAATTGACATTTAAACTTCTCAGGTGGATTGGGATTTTTCGGACTTAAACCCACCACTAAGAGCCATACTACTTTTTGTGTTATGTATATTCTCTCTTGTTTCTTACCTTTATTTGCTTGTATAAAACGAAGCTGTCTGTCAAAAGACTACGAGTAAATGGTAAAGTGAACTTAGAGCACTTCCATTGTTGAAAAAAAAAAACATCATATTGGAATAGAGAAAATAGAGACCGTGTCTGCATATAGACATTGCTATATTATGGATGTCACCAGATGTTCATGTTGCTATATTATTGGGTTTTTTTCATATCTTTTTTGAAATATAATTAAAAATTACAAAAAATAAATAAATTTAAAGACCTCATCACCGATGTTAAGGGTAGGCTGAAGTCCAACCAGATCTGACCCATTTGAGAAGTCACTAGGAAGAAAACTTGGTGGGCTCTATTTACGGTTCGACCCCAAGGCCCATCAGAGGCAAGGCCCAGTAAAGCCGAAGCCCAACGACGGAAGGAAGCGCGCCTGACATGATGACGTCGATACGGACCTGCCAGGACTGACACATGTGACGTCTGTACGGCGTTGTGGTTCGCAGAACCGACAATGGTGTCAGTACGAACCTGCAAGCCGCAAAAGCATGCCGAACGGAATATGGGTCGACATAGCATTTAATGCAAAGGGATGCTCGACAAAACAATTTTCCGTATGTCGGGCATGCGCCGAAGCGATCCCGCCAAAGGAGCAAAAGCCCGCCAAAGATCAAAGACCTCCACTATAAATAGGAGAATTCTGCTCAGAAGTAGGGGATCCGAATTTTAGAGAGAGAATCTACAGAGAGAAACAACTATAAACATATCATTTCACTTCGTCATCATTGTATCAAACAATTAATCAATAAATAAACGAACTCCGAGTTCTAAATCACATTCTGTTTCGGCATATATCTTTAGTTCGGCATTTTATCGTTACCACCTATTTCACTTCGGTTCAACATGTTCGCTCTAGTTATCATTTAACGAGTTTTCTGACCTTCCTCTATCTTCATCATTTGAGACCTGTTTTAACAACCGATGAGGATTATCATCGGTCCGGTATAGTTTGGTTTGATTTGTTGGTTCGATTTAAACAAAATGAGACTGGATTCCATATTTGATAATTTCCCCGCTTGAGGAGGTAAAAGGGTTAGAGATCGACAGCGATGAGCGGCGCGTCTCCATCACATTCTTCGGTTTCGACGACCGCCGTAGCAGGAGGCGGTAGAAGCAGCGGAGCCGCCGCGAGTATAGATGATTTCCATTTCCCACCGGATCTTCCTTCTATGCACGATCGTAAAGACGAAGCCTTGCGAGGTCAGTTCCTTACTCTTCTTCTTCTTCTTCTTTCACTATCTCTCATCTTAAGTAGTCTAATTTCTCTGTTATGAGAAGATCTCTCCATTGTTAGGGTTTCCAATTTCTTGCAAGATTTAGTTGTAGAAGAACCTTTTGAACTGTGTATCTAATAAGCTGATTTGAATCTAGTTTTGTTTATATGATTTGGTATTGCTAAGTACACAAAGGGACCATGATAAGATCAAAAACACCCTTTGCTTTCAAGTGTTTTTGCTTTGTGAAGAATAGATTCATTTATATAATATTTTTCGGCTATTTTTTCGGATATGGTGTAGTTTTGAAAACAGATTTGATGAGTGAGCTAGACAAAGAGGTTAAATCTTTGGAAGAAGACAATTGGATGTTTGACGGTCCTCGCTCCCGAATCCATCTTATCTCAAGAAGAGGTTAGTTTCTCTCATCAAATCCAATTTTCATACACAAAGCCCTTTCATGTTAGAGCATATTCGGTGTTTGTTCGCGTCTGTTCTTGAGTTTAATGGACCTTGTAAATAATTCAAAATCCATACATTGGCGGTTCTATAGATTGGAATTATCGATACTATGAAGTAAACAGGTGTTAGAATCCATATGAGTTTGTGACGAAAAGGGTTTATGATTAGGAAACTTTCTGAAAACCGAAGGTGAAGCTGTGGCGAAACCAAGCATTGTTCAGCTTCCTAGATGATCATCATATTCCAAGTAAGAACATTCATAAAATGGTCTTAATCTCTGATAGGTATCCTAATCTTTTTCATTCGTTGTTGTCAGTCACAAATTGCTACAATTTTACAAAGAACACATTATTTTGTAGTTTACTGTAATCATGCGTTTTTCTTAATCATCCTACCAACTATAAGAAAAGATCCTTACTAGATGTATGGGGAAGAAAACACTAAAGGGTGTATGTATAAATCCAACGCCGGAGATACATATCCGTGGTCGTTTTCGGCATCATCATCATCATCATCATCATCATCTAGCCTTGACTCATTGCGGATTAAAACCGTAAATGATCTAGAGAAACTCTCTGTTTTATGACAAGGAAGCGGCAGGACAGTCTACAAAACCCGTCACGGGAGAATCAAAGCCCTCTACGCATCCTCCAGTCAAATCTCAATAAGACCACGACGAGACAACAACCGTCATTGAAGCCGACATTCTTAAGCCAACATGAACAGGTCTGGATCTAGTTAAGGACTAGAACCCCCCATAGTTTGGTCCCTTGAAGTTCGTCATAAGCAACTCGACAATATTTTCACCCTTTCAGGTAGAGTTAGATCATCAAGGCCAAGGAACTGCTACAGCTACTGTTAACATTCGCATGAGCTGCTCCACTTGGTGTTGATGATTGTATTACATAAGATGTTGGCATATCCTGAAGAGTGTCACATCGCATACGTGGTTCGATGATATCCATCTCTGTAGTAAAAGTAGCATTGCCTAGAAGCAAACCGTTATCGCCAATTTTGTAAGGCTACATCTTCATAAGCTGTCCGAACACTGTCTTCGCTTGCTCTTGATCAAATTTGAAACAGTTCATCAACACATAACTCCACATTTCGACACAAAACATGTCAAATAAGCTTCCTCAAGGTGTTACAGTTTATGTGTATATCATGTTAAAATACAAATATAATTCCATGAAAAAATGTAAGAACATAATGGTTTATCTTCAAAAAAATGAACAAAATAACAACAATGGTTTCTATATACACTCAACAAATCAAAAGACACAAGAAGAAAAGAGTATCATAAATATGAAAAACATAACTCAAAGAATGAATAAAAAACAATCAATTACCCTTTAAAAAACAAAATGAAAAGAAACACAGAAACTGAGTTTTGGTATTTTACAAACATGGCTTTTACCCATCTGTATGCTGCTTGCAACCTTTTGGTCCATAATGATGCGCGCTTCGCTTCACCACTTTCTTGCAAAGATAACAAAAGTGTGCTTGACATGCCCAACAAAACAAATGATTGTTGTTTCCCGCCTACACAAATATAACCAATTCAAGAATCATTAGTCTCCATGAACACCTCAAAAACTCGCGGGTTTCAACATTGTAATAAGAGTTAGTTTCTTCTTTTACCTTTGCGTTGAACTGACGGCAATTAGGACATAACTGACCGCGCTGTTGAAACTGATTGTTCTGTGCAAACAGTTGAGCTTGGATCTGTCCAATGACTTGCCTCTCGTTCATCCTTTCGTTCCATTCTTGGATCGCATCTTGCGGGAACAGATCACACGCTCCCTCGCTTTTTCCCACAAAGAAAACAAATCATTGTTTTTAGTTCCAAGATTTCCAATACACATGTGTATATGTCGTAAAAGTTACAAACCTGAAATGTTCATAACCGGTGATAGCTTTGTTGCAACGGTAGCAAAAGTACTGCCCACAGTTATTACACACCATTTTATTACAACCTCCTGTTCTTTCAATGGCCATTTTGCACGACGGGCATTGCTTAGAGCTTTTCTTTATCACATTCACACTCATTATCTCATTAATCATTTCTTTCTCTTTTCTCCTTTGTTCATCTCCAAGACGAGTAGAACTTTGACGATCCTAAAACAATGTTTACACGCAAAGAAAGAGCCATGTTTAAAGTCTTCTCGGGTTTATAACGAACGTAAATTTAAACCATTAATCAAATGTAGCGGTAACAGTACCTGCAAGATTTGGAGCCTAAGTTCCGGGGTCATACAAGCCACACCCACATGACGTTTTTCTTTACAAAGAGTACAAAAACTGAAGTAGCATTTGAAGCATAAAGCTTGCTGCTCCTCGTCCTCTATGCACGGTGTCTCGCATCTAGGACAGTAAGCGACATCAGTCATTGATTCCAATGTTTTCTGTAACAATAAAGTCTCCCAACGTTCGTACGCTTGGTTGCCCAACAACCTCTTCAAAACACCCGGCGGAACAGTCTCTCCACACTTTGAATCCGGACACTTAAGCTTGTTAACAGTGCCTTCGGAGACGTGTATATCCGTATAGGTCTTCATGCATTTCGTACAAAAGAAATGCTGACAAGGTAACTTCACAAAGTCGATACCCGCTGATTCAGAGAAACATATACAACATTCGTGTAAGCTTATAAGGAAGCTTTCGTGGCGCTTCTCATCGTCATAGCTTTTTATAAAAGGTATGTCTGTGTCCGAGGACCGGCTTCCAGAGACAGCACGCTTATCTCTAGAACATGTAACACCGTAAGGACCAAGAAAAATCTCATTATCGAAGCCTAGATGAGAGACCGACGAGTTTTGTAACCAATCTGTCCATTGGTATAACACTTCTTGCCCTGGCTGTTCTGTCCATATCGAATCTAGCATGGAGCAGAGACTTGAGATCTTATCAGGGTTCATCCACTGTACACTTAGTAAGAAGTAAGGCGGTGAGTGGCTCGGATAAGCTTTTGGTAATAAACATGTCAACACAATAGGTGGTAGGTGCTGGGCCTTGAAAGAGTACACGAAATCCTCGGTCTCTTTGCTTGAACCAGCTGGTAAGTTAAGATTCACAGAGACGGTATGTTCACTAGTAGCTTCGACGTTTACATGAATCTGCAAATAAAAGTCTTCCGAGTATTAGACCATTCGTTATGCCACATTACCGATATGAAACAAACTAATGACTAACCTGAAAGTATCGCATATCTTTATACCGGTCAAGTATGAACATGTTTCCTCCATATATATACCCAAGCGCAAGAAGCTGCAAGAATTTTAAACAACCTTTGAGTCTATGTGAGAAACTAACTAGTAACCGCGCGAAACGCATTATAAACCATAGGCCTATTTCAACAACAATTAGAGCTTAGCTTAATTCAAAACACTTATCAAAAGCCTAAATAGCAAACTTGTATCAAAAGAATGTTCTTGAGATAATGTTAAAAGTCACAAACTTTAATAGCTATTTAGTTTTACCTCATCTTCTTGCAACATATCATTCGTCTTTAGCTGCTCATCGTTTAGCTCCGGCTCAGTAACGATACATCGCAAATCATTCAAAATAGTCAACATTATATCTTCCTTACTTTCATCATCACAATTCGAATGAGAACCAGAACTCATATGAACCTCTTCCTCTGCTTTCAGATTTTCAATTGGATTCTTAGACTCCGAATTCGATTTCTTCTGAAGCTTTAAGCTAATCAGATCATTACCCAATCGAACAGTAGAATCGGATTCGGAAGAATTCAAATCCGATTTCGAATCGGACCCAACACGACCGCGCTGACTCCGAGACGCCGACGTTTGATTCCGGTGAGTTTTGGAAGGTTTTGTTGGATGGACGATGAGGTTTTCGATGGGTTTAGAAGTAGACGGTGGTGACGAAGAAGACCGATCCGTTTTTGCGGCGGAGGTCGACGTGTCTTCCTTCTGATGCTCCGATTGTGGAGGATCGTCGGCCACCGGATTCGCGATCCCGACGTTTAAGAAGTCACGGCGGATATAGCGGCGGTCTTGGTTTCTTCCGCTGCTTCCGCGTGTACGTCTCATGGCGGTCTCGTGAAAGCAGTGGGTTCAGAGGTAGCTTAGACGAATAAAGTAATAGAAGAAGAAGAAGCTCGATCCCGAATTTATATCAGAGGGACTTACTAAACCGGGTCAAAAGTACCGGTTCGGACATGAATTGGGTTTTAATTTGGTCTGGATAGTTTCGTGTCCGAAAATTAATGATCGATTTAAAAATTGATATTATTTTTGGGGAAATTGGGAAAATAGACCATAACGAGAATGTATTTGTTCCAATATACTGTTGTGGGGGTAAAACGGTTAAGTGTTTATTTCGGAGTCGATGTGAAGTGTGGGTCGGAGAATCCCGTTTATTCGACAACCGTTTGTTTGAGGAGGTCGGGAAGGCCGCAAGTTGGTGGTCGAGAGCGAGACGAGCCGAATGTCGGCGAACTGGGAGCAGACGAGCTGGATATCGGCGAACTGGGAGCAGTCGAGCTGAGAGTTAGCGAACAAGTGAGCTGGGAGTTTGGAGCTGACGAACTGGGGAGCTGACAATCTTGATGTCGGCGAACTGGGGACATGTTGAGCTGACGAACTCAATATCGGCGAACAGGGAACATGTTGAGCTGAGAGCTGGAAGCTACGACGAGCCGACGAACCGGGGAGCCGATGAGCCGAATGTCGGCGAACGGGAAGCCGACGAGCCGAATGTCGCCGAACAGGAGCGAGACGAGCCGAATGTCGCCGAATTGGAGACATGTTGAGCTGGAGTTGGGAGCTGATGAGTTGAATGTTGACGAACTGGGGAGCTGACAATCTTGAATGTCGCCGAACTGGGGAGCAGACGAGTTGAATGTTGACGAACTGGGAAGCTGACGAGCTGAATGTCGCCGAATTGGAGACATGTTGAGCTGGAGTTGGGAGCTGATGAGTTGAATGTTGACGAACTGGGGAGCTGACGAGCTGAATGTCGCCGAACTGGGGAGCAGACGAGCTGAATGTTGGCGAACAGGGAAACTGACGAGCCGAATGTCGCCGAACGAGGAGCGAGACGAGCCGAATGTCGCCGAATTGGAGACATGTCGAGCCGGAGTTGGGAGCCGATGAGTTGAATGTTGACGAACCGGGAGCCGACGAGCCGAATGTCGCCGAACTGGGGAGCAGACGAGCTGAATGTTGAAGAACTGGGGAGCAGACGAGCTGGATGTCGGCGAACTGGGAGCAGCCGAGCTGAAAGTTAGCGAACAAGTGAGCTGGGAGTTCGGAGCTGACGAACTGGGGAGCTGACAATCTTGATGTCGACGAACTGGGGACATGTTGAGCTGACGAACTCAATGTCGGCGAACAGGGAACATGTTGAGCTGAGAGCTGGGAGCTGGAAGCTACGACGAGCTGACGAATCGGGGAGCGACGAGCCGGATGTCGGCGAACCCGGGAGCGCCCCGAGCTGAGAGTTAGCGAACAAGTGAGCCGGGAGTTCGGAGCCCGATGAGCTGAATGTTGACGAACTGGGGAGCTGACGAGCTGAAAGTCGCCGAACTGGGAGCAAACGAGCTGAAAGTCGCCGAACTGGAAAGCTGACGTGCTGAGAGCTGACGAACTCAATGTTGACGAACACGGAGTTGACGAAGTGACGAACATGAAACTGACGAACTCAAAGCTGACGAACACGGAGTTGACGAAGTGGCGAACATGAAACTGACGAACTGAGAGCTGACGAACACGGAGTTGACGAAGTGGCGAACATGGAACATGTTGAGCTGAGAGCTGACGAACTCAATGTTGACGAACAGGAAGCTGACGAACTCAGAGATAGAAAAATATTGTTGATTGTTTCTCTCTCTAAATTCTCTATCTAAAAGTTGTCCCTCCGTTGTTGACAAAAAAAAAAAAAAAAAAAAAAAAAAAGTTGTCCCTCCGAAAAATCCTCTCCTTATTGTGAGTTTGTCTCTCTATTTATAGAATTCTTCCTTTGAGTCAAATGAGACTTTCCAAGCGGGCCGGACTTTGATGGACTTAAGCCCACCACTAACATATACCTTTATAAGTCTTGCTCAATTTTAGACATAAATACCCTTATAGAAACAAAAATAATTATTAAAAATTATATATAAATCATAAAAATATGAAAAAATCAATACAATCGCAAGAATATTTTAAGTGTTTTGATATACGAAAATTGGATTTCAAAAATAATTTGGATAAGTTGATCTATATTTGTTAGAATGTATATTATAACTTTTTTTACAAAGATAGAATATATGTTCTAACTTATATTCTACGTTTTATAAAAGTTACAATTTGTATTGTAAAATATTCTCTATGATCTATCTAAATATAGAACACGTTTGCCTCATATTTAACTAAAACACTTTGTTGTATACAACCCACAATATATATTATAAGCTTTTAGCTTTATTGTGGACAAATATAGAACACGTTTAATTATGTTATATCCTTTACTCTATCATATATCTTACATAAAACAATTTGTTCTCACATATGTATTCTATGTTTTAAAATCTGACAAAATCTAGGACATGTCGCCGAGAACAAATGTTCCCCTCGATTCATCAAGAAAAAAGATGGGCAAGTTGATTACTTAATCGGAGAGTTGATTTTTTACTTACACATAAACTTACACATGCACAAAGTAAACTTCTTTGAATCAACTTTTATATTAATTTAATTCTCAAAAAGAAACAATTTTCAGTTTCTAAAAACTAAAACGGTCGAAATCGATAATTGAATGCATTATTCCTCTTCACAATGTAAATCGATAACCTAAGTAAAAACGTATACATGTTTCTTCTGCTTCTGCTCCAAACCTCTGTCAATTTAAGTCGTAAAATTTAGATATCATAGATAATAACATAGAAGAAAATAAGAGAAAAAGAAAGGAACGATGAACAAAAAGAGAAAAACGATGAACAAATATAAGATAAAGAGGAATAATGAATTAACAATTTGTGTTTTTAGATTAAATATATTAGTTTTGCTTTTAGATTTTCTTAATGGGTTTATGTTATAAATATTTTTAAGACAAATCTTTATCGTTTTATATTAAGGGCAATTTTGTATTTATGGAAAAAATAGGTATATTGGAACAAAATAATATGTCCAAAGGTATAAAGAGACAAATCAATTCTCAATATGGCCTATATAGCCAATTTTCCCATTATTTTTTGGGCTTTGGGATGGCAAATAACGAGAATGGCTTGTAACGCTAGATTCTTGTACATGTTAGAGCATGGTTATACGTTTTTAGGTTTTTTTGTTTTAAAAAAAAATGTAGGGTCGTCACGTATGTGGACCCACAAACAATGCAAGAGATAATCTAGTGTTTTATAGTAGGATAATTATAATATATGGACACCAAAGAATCGAAAATTAGGTCATACAAAAATGTAACTATTCCACGTACTATTCACTACCAAACTTACCTTTTTGCCTCTATCATTAAGCTTTTGTTTTGATTTTAAAAATCAAAAAGTTATGACACAACTGACACAATTGATTTTTTTCTCTCTCTTGCAAAACCTATAATCGGCGGTTTCTCTCTCTTCCATTTCTCTCTGTATTCTTCCTTGTTTCATTCTTCCTTTGTGTAAATCCATTTCTCATCTTCTTCATCATTTTATGGGTTCCATCATTAAGATAAAAAAATAAACGGCGTTGTTATAGAGATCAAGAAGACGGTCATACGATACCGCTGATTAAAGTAGGTATGGTCTTCGAGGATAACATTGTGAAGTTGATTTTTTTCTTTGATTTTTTTCCCATTCTCTTAGTTTCACTGTCTATTTCTCACATAGTCTCAAAATTTGCACATGCATTTGACCATTCTTATCAATTTTAGGTTCTATGTATTTGTATTAACCCTTATAGATATTTGGGGGTTTTATTGTGTATGTATAAATACGATATTAGAGTGCTTTGAGGATTCTGTTTTGTTATTTAAGTTTGTATTTTGTAATTAATTTCAAATTTAATTATGTTTATGACCATAGTTAAATATGAACTCATAGTACTGTGATTATCGGTTGTTGGAATCTGCTAATAGGGATATCGGATAATTAGTTAGATCAATATCTTTCTTCAAACAAATCTTTTCAGTATAACCGTATCCGATGAATCTTGTAGTTGTGTATTAGTTATATATACTTACACTGTAACATATTCATTACAATGTCCAACATATTTCGTAACTGAATTGTTATCCGCTAAGATTGTTATCTTAGATATTATTTTCAACAATAGTTTCTAATATAACTTGATTCTATGATTCGTGTAGTTGTGTAGTAGTCAAATATGTTTATCTTGTAACTTAGTTGTTATCTGCTAAGTGGGTTATCGTTTATATCATATTGTACCCGCGAACTAAAAACATCTGTTTTTGAATTGATTTATACAACTTATCTACGATCGTTAGCCGATAATTATGTATACACAATACGTAGTTTATACATTGTAATATCAAACATGTATCTTTATTGTTACCTGATAATGGTGTTACCGCATATATTACATCTTACCTTATAACTTTATGGTAAATAAATTGGGATGCTAACAATTTTTGTATCCCACAAATGGTTATATCTTGTAAGTCCGCCCTTATCGCAATAAACAAATTCATATCTTCATCATTTACGATGTATATTGGGCTTATTTTTATAAAGATTTTTGTCAAAACTGAAAATTTATTCTCGCAAGTTTTGTACTTATTATTTTCACATAATCTTACCAATTACATTTTTGGTTAGAGAGTAATTTGAGGGATTTTTTTGTATTCACTAGTCTCTAAGTGAATTAATTGGTACAAAATTATTATACGATTGGTAGCCGATAACTATTTTTCCTACACGTTTGTGTATTCATTATATTTTTTAACTCTATTGTTACCGTTTATATTGTATCTTACCATAAAAGTTTATGGTGAATAACTTATCATGCTAACATGTTGTAAATTTTTAATAAGGACAATGTCTATCACAAAAGCAAGAAGAGGCAACTAGCTGATAATTGATTAAGTCGATCCATTTGAGAAGGAATATATACAAAACCACCCCTTGTCACATTCTTTTGTTCGATTTTGTTATATGAATAACAATTTGATTTAAAATGTATACAATGATAACATATACATTAGCGATGTAACATAAATATTATTAATGTGTAACTAATACAATGATTAGTGTCTTAAATGATTTCAATGATTAATGTCTTAAAGTTGTTCTTTGTTGGTGATTTGTGTCTTAAATATTTATTGTGTCGCTACCATTAATGGTAACACCATCGATTATTATATACTAATCACAAATTCATTTGCTAAGTTATCATAGGTTTTAGCTAATAATTAACATTGATATAGATGATGTTAGCGGATAACATATTGGTTATCGCAAAAATATTTGCGTTACCTCCCGCCCAAATCTGAGCATTTAATGCTCCATATATCCACCGAATCTTTTTATCCTGCAACAAACAGTAAACTTGTCATCTCCCTTCTCTTTTTACGCGATGTCAGGTATGTGTCATAAGGGCATTTTCGTCCAATTAGGAAATTAAGTATGTGTCATAACTAATGAAAGACAAAAAAAGTCATCCCACCTAATATTGGATTCTTCCATGTCTAGATATTTAATTGACCCTTTATAGTATTGGTCTGGATGTTAAAATCTCCCTTAAAAACTAGCGATAAACATGGTCTTAGATTCATACACAAACATAAAAAAACAAATCACCCAAAAAATATATAAAAATTTATTAAAAATGTGTAAATAAATTTTTTATTGTAAACACTTTTAACAGATGAAAACTAAAATAATTATATCAAAATATTTTATGTCATAATAAGTCTAATAAAAAAAGATAATCAATAAAAGCATATGAAAATTTGATAACCTTAAAATGAATACTAATATTTCTAAGAAACACCAAAATTTAAGATAAATTTCTTTTGAGTTCGACTTTAAAATTAAAAAAAATGAAAAAAAACCTTTGATAATGGTATCATGAATCACTTGTTAAGTTTAAGAGTAAATGATGGAATACCAGTTAGTGAATCTCTACCGGACGAACTAATTATGGCGATGATAGTTTTGTTAGCGCCTATATATATACTTGAAAAGATGATGCGTTTCAAAAATGAAGACTTTTTCTTGGTAAGCTCACACATAATACAATCCAAACCATGCAACTCATAGACCAAAGACAAGATTGTGAGTGGTCGATTAACCACACTCGTGAACAATGCTAGCGGCCAAACAACTTGAACTAGGAGAACTTGAGTAAAGTAATTTGGACTTTGACTTTGTCTTTGTGAACCAAATTGGTCGTTTACTAATTAGAGATCACTTTAGTATCATCCTCTCATCTTTTCCACAAAATCCAAACTACTTTTTAAAAAAAAAAATTATCAAATTTTCAAAGAAATTCTTTCTTATTTGAAAAATCAAAATCTTTATAAAAAAATTTCAAATCTATTTTAATCTTGCTACTAATCACATGTTTTAGCTTTTGTTGTCTCTCATCAACCATAACTCTAAGAAATGTGCATCTCTCTCTCTCTTTTTCAATGGATACATGTTAATCTTTTTATCATCATTTATGAAGATTGGTAAAGAAAGCTAGATTTGAACTTCATTACTTTTGAAATAGTCGGATTGGGTTGTCTTAAGCTCATAATTCTTTAAAAAAAAACAATGAAGTATAATTAAGGTTTTGCTAACTAGTCACTAAAGATTTTTACATGCGATTAATGATAGATTAATTTAAGAAAAAATAGATGAATTTTGGTCTATGCTTAAAGTCGCTTATTGAATACATATGTGGTGTCATCTAATTATTGCCAACCCGTTTCATACCATATTCACCAATTTTGAAAAATTTTAGTTAAATGTAAAATTTATTATCTAAGTTATATGATATAATGGTTTGAGAATATGTACAACGCTCATTTTGAATATGGTTATATATGTAGGTACGATGGCAATCAAACAGGAGACAAAAACGATGGAGCCTCGAGCTCGAGGATAAACGCGATATTCGCACATGAAGGTGAAATTGAAGTTAGAGCAAGATATATAAGTTATGAAATTTGTGTAGAACCAATGACGGGTGTGCAAGCCAAGTTATTTGTATATTTCGAGCTATTTTGATTAGATCCTTAACGTCTAATTAGTAAAGAATGTTAACGCGGGATATCCATCAAATTTTATTGTAATTTTAAAATATATTTATATTTTGTTTACGGCGGTTTGAGATTGATATTTTAAAACATTTTATTATTGTAATAGGTATTTGGTTTGACATTAGATACACACAACCCGTTTTATTTTACCAAATTAATGAAAATAAAATTGTTCATGCGTAACTTTTGAATGAATATTTTAATTTATTAAAAAACTATTAGAAAATCAATAAGTGATGAAATCTAGTTTTACAAATTTTTTTAATTTAAAGAGAAGTAAAGATTGTTGTGAATTCATTTTGGTTTCTTTAATATTAATAATTTATTTTTGTCCATATTACATTTATTTTTGTTTTACGTGGAAATTTTAATCCGTTTTTAAAATTTCGCCATTGTTTGTTTTCTTTAATGTTATTAGAACATTTATATGTGTTTTTGTTTATTTTATATGACGGTTATGTTGTTTTCGATGAATATTTTTAGTGATTATTAACATTTGGTTTAAGAAGATTATTGACAAAAATTTATGTGTTATTTATATTTGTAGTCGTGGAGTATTTGAATCTTAAATTCATAATGTTTAAACTTTATTTATCTATATATATTTAAGTTTGAATTTTTATATATTATTTATTATTGTATATAATGTAATGTTTTATTTTATTATTAAATTACTTTATGTCTTTAATGATTTCTTATTTGATTTTTATTAATTTTAAATAAATTTTATCAAATTTTTATTTTATTTATGTCTTTAATATTTTTGATGATTATGTGTCATTCCATGGAGATAAATCTTTCTTCCTTTTATAATATAGATTTTTCTCAAATCATTTCTTTTAGACACAACACACATATTAAGGTTTGTAACATATTATATATATCGAATATATTAAAGAAATATAAATTATCATATAGACACAACACATATTCATTCATACATTACACAAATTAAACTTTGTAACATACTAACATGATCTTTAATTAGTGATATCCAATGGGAGCCGGAGCTTTATTGAGTTCGTGTCCTTGAAATTGTATGTCCTGCACATATTAACCCCACATTTTAACAAAAAATCACATTCAACCCCTAATTTGATATATGTTAATAATAGTAATAATAGTAGTATTATACTATTATGTATATAAACTTTCTTACCGAAGCATAATGGTTAATATCTCGGTGGTGAGCTTCGTCAGCTCGTATAACGAAAACAACGTCCCTTAGCGTCGCGTCTTTTGGCAACCGCCAATAATCGATTGCGATGGCCGGAGCTGGAGAGTTCTCGAATTTACCGGCATCGATGTCTCGGAGAAACTCGGTGTAAGAAGTCACAGCCTCTTCTTCCAAGTAACCAGTAATGCGATGAGCTAGTTTCGGAGATATTATATAAGACAAGAAATATGCGTTGAAGAATACGCCTTGGACCGTGAACACAATCGCACGTTCATACCTTTGTATAAACGGTTCAAAAATAATCAAATAAGTTGCAAAATTCCAAAACATTTAATACTACTATATATATATATAGTATTGTTGTTATGATATATAAATATGTAACATATATGTTTAAACTACATATACCATTTAGGTTGTGATAGTTCGATAAAGGTCATAAGATGCATACGCTCGTTCTCGGCCTCTTCGAGCAAAGCTTTGATCCATCCTCCGCTTTGTTCGAATCTCCTTAAGGATTTCAAGTGCAAAAGCATCCCTCCGACCATACCGGGCACCGCCGCCACGGTCTCTAGTAGCATTGCATGGCACATATGCTTCCTCTATACTCGGAAGAACAAATTATTGAATTTAGTGAAAGATTAACTAGTAGTTATTAGAGATAAATGTCTCATATCGAATCATTAATTAGAGGACACAAGCTAACAAGTAAATTATATACGTCAATCCACTTATTGTTAGCTGATTATAAGTTCAAAGTTTATAATTCTAACATTTTAATCAAAGTTTAAAAGTGGTAATCTAAGATGTTGATTAGCAAAGTTTTAAGTTTATTTATGAGATTTATGGAAATTGTTTAATACAAAAACAATGTAGTTATAACTTATAAATAATAATTAATGTATTTTCTTAACATGTGTGATAAAACTAAAACATCTCCTTTACCAAAAACAAATTCTAAAACATTGATCAATTGGAAACATAGGGAATAGAAAAAAAATTAATTTTGTTGGAGGCTACAAAAACAACCTAAGGATTGGTTATTTTGGTCTTTTTCATTTTCAAATAATTGGTTGGTTTACCAAAACCAGGTCTAAAAATAAGGAAAATCGTTAATTATGTTCTAATTAGTAATATACCAAAATTCGAATTTGAAAAATACAGATCAGACTTTCAATAGAAACCATTAGTTTTGATGAAATTACCTGGAAAAATAAGTGAACCGGTATTTTCAGAGACTGGACGGTCCAATAAGCAAATTTATCAGTAAAATTTGCCGGTTTGTGATGTTTGGTTACATCAATGGTCACGTCCGGTTTATAAGAATCCCATGGTTGAAAACAATTCCATTTCCAAGCTGAACCGTCCGGTTTAGTTATCTTAGCCGGAGATATACCCCAATAACTTGTTATAACTTTGCCGTCTGCAGTTCGAACCGGTTTTTCCGGCTGGTTTATCCCATTAGCCGGAGATGACGTGTCGGAGCTCATATACCGAACCGGCGGCAAGTGGCTGATGACGTGTCCATCTATACCCGGTCCAGTTCCTAAACCGGAATATCGTACCGAAGATGATAGAACCGGTCGAAGCGTACGGTAAATCGATCTAGAGGACATGGGTGAGCAAAATAAGAGTAGTTGGGGTGTGAATGTAATATTGATGAATTTTGAGGTCAAAAGTGAAAATACTTAAAAGAAGATAGAAGGTTTTAAATTATTATTTTTTCTCTTGACAGATTTGGTTATGTGGCAGATGATATGTGAATTGTGAAGAAAAGAGTTATTATATATATATACAAGTGTGATTATTGACTATTCTTGGTTAGATTCAAAGTTTCTTGGAGGTTTAACAAAAACAGAGGAAATATTTGACACGTTTTTCTTCAATATAGAAAAGTCAAAGTAGAACAACATATGGAAATTTCTTATTAATTTTAGATTTTCTCTATCAATTCAATTATGTGTTTGTATTAGTTATTACTTATTAGTATTATTTTTCTTTATATGCTTATAGTATATCACTAGATTATAAACTCTAATTATTTGGCCGTCATATTTGTTTGGGAATATTTTCATACACCAAATAATTTTCAAAGAAGGAAAAACAAAGTTAAAAAGTGTTTATTTGGAAGAGCTTAATCGCCATACACTGTCTAATTCTTTTAATACTCACATTACAAAAATATTGGGAATATTACATAAAAGAGATATTTTAGAATACCTCACATGTTAATATAATTTATATAATTTATAATTTATATTGTTACGTGTGCCCACGCTGACCAATCATGCTACAAGGCAAGGCGATTTTTCTTTCGCACATTAATTGTTTAAACAATAACGCGGTTTTAGGTTATAATGTAATCGAAACCACATTATGCATTACTTTATGCAAAAAATATATTTAACATTTAAATTTAAAACAAAAAAAACTTATTCTTCGTTAAATAGTTTCTTATAGAGCGACGATTTTATAATGAAATATGTTCAATTTTCTTTTAACTTCTTTCATCATAATCGATTGAAAACAATTATAAAATATGAAATTTTAATCCATTTGTGTTTGGGGAATTATAAAAATAAGCTTTTCAAATTACATTTCACAAAATTACTATTGATTTAGGTCCCTGATACAGTTTTTGATGTATCTCGATCTTTGTCCACTTTCTATCAGATTTGATTGTGCTTGATCCTTGATTGTGTTTGTGCGTAAACTTAAAGACACACGATTTAGTTACCCAGTTCACGTTACCGCTACGTCTGGTAGTGGAACTAACCACCATGATCACTATCACCAAGCTTAATTGCTTAACAATGGCTACCTCTTTGTGTAGGTACCAAATACAATAGCTAAAAGAATCTAGGAGGAAACTACCCGGCCCAGTCTTGATCGGGACTGACTCCGGCGATGAAGCGGCTTGCGGAACCTCTTGCTTCAACGGCTGCGATCGTCTTCTCCGGCGATCTCCTTTCTCTCTCTCTGTTCTTGATTCTTTCTCTCTCTGTAACAATCCCTGTAACAGACTCTGATAATGATTACCTTGTTAGTGATAACAAACAATACGTCGTCGTCTTCCTTTTATACTGAGACTTGGGCCTTTCTTCTTTTGTTCGCGAATGGGCCTGCGACCCCATTATGTCTTAAGCTATTTTCACAAACTCCACCTTAGTTTCAGACACCCTTTGCGACAAAACCGCCGAACCCTAATTCTTGTCTCTCCTTGGCGACGATGAAGGCGATTCGTCTCCTCATATTCTTCGACGAAACCCTGCTCAAGATCTTCACGATCTTTGCCCAGAAGAACTCATCAGGTACGTCTCTCTTCTTCAGCTTGATTTTGAGTAGCTTAGGAACCTAGACCTTGTACTGAATCTTGTATCTTCTTCTTGCATGTTCTTCACTGCTTCTGTGAAGCTCACACATCTCAGATCTGATCTCCTTAACCTCGAATCTCTCTAGTAAGAACTTCCGCTTCCTTTATCCTTTACCATTAAGTCTCTTAGCATTCCAAAGACTAACCCTTTTGTTTTGTCTTCTTCCCTTGTCAGATCTGAGCTTCAATGACACAATTTCTGCCTTAACTCTCTTCGGCTTCAACGGGTATTGACCTTTCCTCAAACTTTCTCCATAGTTGTTATCATAACAACATAGAAAGCTCTAACCTTTGTTTCTGTTTTGCATGTGTACTCCACCGGAACAAGACCTCCTTGTCTTTTCCTCTCGCTCTTCGAGTAATCACTCTTCACCTCTTTCAATAACTTTAGTCAACAAGTTTCATATTTGCGAAATACACTAACCATTGTACCTTCGTTTTGGGAGACCAATGTTGACGGTGATTACTGAGCCGCATGTCCCTTCAGGACAAGTTCACGAGGTCACAACAGAGCTCAAACTTTGGCCCAGGTAAGGCTTTAGTTAGAAAATCTGCGCATTCTTACTCGTATGAACCTTATAAAGAGTAACACTTCCATCAGCTACCACATCTCTAATTTGATGATACTTAGTTGCAATGTGCTTTGTCCTTTCATGATGCACGGTGTTCTTAGCCAAACCTAAGGCACCTTGTGAATCACAATTTATCCTTGCACTTCCACCACTAAAACCCAATTCTTCACAAATATTCCTTAACCAAACTGCTTCTTTACCTGCTGCTGACAGAGCCATATATTCTGCTTCAGTAGTAGAAAGAGCAACAACTGACTGTAGATTAGATTTCCAGCTTACTGTGTTTCCCCAAACCTTAAACACATATCATGTTACAGATCTTCTTCTGTCAAGATCTGTACCATAATCTGAATCACAGAATCCTTCAACGCTGAAACTTTTTCCTTTCTTGAAAACTAAACTTGAGTTGTAAGTCCCCTTCAAATACCTCATCACCCACTTAACTGCAGCCCAATGTTCCCTGCTAGGTCTTGACATAAATCTGCTTATCAGTCCAACTGCATAAGCTAGATCAGGTCTTGAACCAATCATGGCATACATGATAATCCCAACAACACTAGCGTATGGAACCTTCTCCATATGCTTGCTTTCTTCTGCAGCCTCTTCCTTCTTCAAGCTCTTAAGTTTGAAGTGTGATGCAATTGGTGTAGTAGTCTGCTTTGCTTCATCCATATCAAAACACTTGAGAACCTTCTTCAGATACACTTCCTGTGACAGAGTTAGAGTTCCCTCCTTTCTGTCCCTTTGAATATCCATTCCTAGTATCCTTGAAGCTTTTCCCAAATCTTTCATTTCAAATTCTCTGTTTAAGCTGTCCTTAACCTTTCTGATCTCTGACTTATCCCCAGATGTTATCAACATATCATCCACATAAAGCAACAAGTAAATTGCTGTAGCACTTCCCTCATTCTTCATGTAGACACAAGAATCAAAGCTGCTTCTCTTGAACTTTTCCTTCTTCATAAAGGTGTCAAACTTCAGATTCCATTGTCTGGGTGATTGCTTTAACCCATACAATGACTTCCTCAATAAGCAGACTTTGTTCTCATCACCCTTTTTGATAAACCCTTCTGGTTGTTCCATCAGAATCCTTTCCTCTAGATCACCATGCAAGAATGCAGTCTTGACATCCATTTGTTCCAGCTCATAATCCAGGTTCACCACTATTGAAAGCATAATCCTTATAGACACGTGCTTGACCATAGGAGAGAAAATCTCATTATAGTCAACACCTTCCTTCTGTGAATAGCCTTTTGCTACTACTCTAGCCTTGTGCCTTCTGTCTTCCACTCCTGGTATTCCTGGTTTCAGCCTGAAGATCCATCTGCACCCAATTACCTTCTGATTTTCTGGTCTGTCTATTAAGTCCCAAGTGTGATTCTTTTTGAGAGAATCCACCTCATCAATAGCTGCACTATTCCATAATTTCCATTCCTTGCTTAGCTTAGCTTCTGCATAGCTCTTAGGTTCTTCTATCTCAATGTCTTCAGCCGCTGATAGAGCATAGGCAACAAAATCTGCATCCTCAAACCTTGATGGTGGTCTAACATTCCTTCTTCTACTTCTGTCCCTAGCTAGTAGATATCCATCACCAGCCTGATCTTCACTTCCTGAGTCATCTGATTCATGAAAAATTAAACCTTCTGATTCATCTCCTGATGCATCCTCTGATGCATCCTCTGACTCAGAATCTGAAGCCTGTTCCAACTCTCCACCTGCATCAGGTGACTCCTCTGAAGATGTAGTTGGAGAAACCCTTTCATTTACCACCTTAGAGCTGATCTTCACTCTGTTCCCTTCTGGTCTATGAGTAGCTTCCCCTTTCTGTCCTGAGATGTCCTTGTACACCTCCTCTTCATTAAACACAACGTTTCTGCTTGTGACACACTTCCATTCCTCTGCAATCCAAACTCTATAACCCTTTACTCCAAATGGATATCCAAGAAAAATACCCTTCACAGCTCTGGCACTTGTCTTTGCCTGTATTGTATGAACATAAGCAGAACATCCAAACCTTCTTAGATGTGTTAGATCAGGTTTGTAACCTGTCCACACTTCTTCAGGTAACTTGAAGTTGATTGTGGAGTTGGGTGTTCTGTTTATCAAGTACACAGCTGTTGATGTAGTCTCTGCCCAAAATTCCTGACCCAAACCAGTTTCAGCCAGCATACTTCTTACTCTGTCCATGATAGTCATATTCATCCTTTCTGACACACCATTCTGCTGAGGAGTGTAGGTGCATGTTCTGTGACGTTTAATCCCTGAGCTTCTGCACAAATCTTCAAACTGATTGTTGCAAAATTCAAGTCCATTGTCTGTCCTTAAACATTTGACCTTCTTCCCCTTCTGATTCTCAACAGTTTCCTTCCACTCTTGAAACTTTGAGAAAGCTTCATCCTTAGTTTTACAGAAATAAGCCCAAACCTTCTTTGAGAAATCATCTATAAAACTGATGAAGTACTTGCAGCCTCCTAAACTTTCTGGTGTAGATGGTGATCCCCACATATCCGAATGAACATACTCCAATATCCCCTTTGTAGTATGCTTAGCCTTAGGAAAACTCTGTTTGTGTGATTTCCCTAAGACACAGCTTTCACAAAACTCTAGCTTTCCAACTTCTTCTTTAGGTATGTACTCATTCTTGACTAAGACTTCCATGTTGTGAGCACTCATGTGTCCCGCTCTTGAGTGCCATAACTTGGTGAGTTTTCCAGCAGGTTCTGCTACGTTTGCTTCATGGCTTGATACAGATCCTTGTAAGTAGTATAACCCATTATTGTACTTCCCTGAGATGACCTTCTGACCTTGCTTCTTGAAAGTAACAACAAAATCTTCACCCTCATACTTGCGGCCGACTTCTCTAACATCCCATAAGATATTAGGCTCTTTTCCATCTTTGGCATATATCTCACTTGGGTGAGAATGACTTCTGATCCATCTGGATTAACAATATTCACCTTTCATATGCCTTTGATACTGCTTAAAGTATCATTACCCATCAACACTTTACCTCCTTCTGTTTTCTCAAAGTCAAATAGGAGTTCTCTCGTTGTTGGTGATGTGACAAGAGGCCCCCGAGTCCAATACCCATCTGTCCCTTGTACCTTGATGACTAGCCATGAGTACCATAGGTTGTCTAACCTCTGATGCAACGTTGATTGAAGATTCTGATGCTTTCTTCTTTCCTCTGTCAGGACATTCTCTTTTCCAATGACCCTCCTTTCCACATATGAAACATTCTGATTTGTTACCCTTGTTGAACTTGAGGTTGGGTTTGTGGTTGACCTTCTTCTTGAAGTGTCCCTTGCCACTCTTCTGGTTTGATCTACTTCTTGACTCAGAGTACAATACTTCTGGAGTTGATTTTCCCTTCTTTATGAGCCCCTTCTGCTTTAGTTCAGCCTCCTTAGAATATGTTGCTGTCACAACTTTATTGACAGTGAGTGTCTCCTTTCCATTCCCATATTGTAAGGTGTGAACAAGCTGCTCATATTGTGAAGGCAGTCCTGATAATAGTTGGATAGCCTGATCCTCATCTGAAATGCTGATCTTTAAGCTTGCAAGATCTGCAATCAGCTTTAGGAATGTATCAACATTTTCTTCAATAGTCTTGTCTTCTTCCATCTTGAAGCAAGATAACTTTCTTTTCAGGTGTATGCGATTTGGAAGAGACTTGGTTTGGTAATCTCTCTCTAGAGCCTTCCACATACCAAGAGCCGTTGTCTCATTCATGACCTTCCTTAGAATAAGGTCGCTGAGACAGGTTCCTATGAGACTTCTAACTCTGAGATCCTTCTTGGCCCACTTAGGATCAGCCTTTGCAGGCGTGATTCCTTCTTCAGCTTTGCTTGAATCAGACATATCAGATAAGTTTTCATCCAAAACTGCTATTAGGCCTTGTATCTCAAGTTGTGCTCTCATCTTGAACTTCCACAGACCAAAATCACCTTTACCGTCAAACTTTTCTACTTGAAACTTCCCTGGTGTAGGCTCCATGACTAATCTTGACTGGTTCTTGTATCAGGTGAACTGTCAAGAGGAGATGGAGGAGCTGCACGCTTGAAGAAGACCCTGAGACTTATTTGCCCTTGAAGACTGCAGCAAGATAAGTCTTCTACAATCCTTGAATCCCTCTCACTGATCTGATAGGATGCTCCTAGAGCTCTAATACCACTTGTTGATTTAGGTCCCTGATACAGTCTTTGATGTATCTCGATCTTTGTCCACTTTCTATCAGATTTGATTGTGCTTGATCCTTGATTGTGTTTGTGCGTAAACTTAAAGACACACGATTTGGTTACCCAGTTCACGTTACCGCTACGTCTGGGAGTGGAACTAAACCACCATGATCACTATCACCAAGCTTAATTGCTTAACAATGGCTACCTCTTTGTGTAGGTACCAAATACAATAGCTAAAAGAATCTAGGAGGAAACTACCCGGCCCAGTCTTGATCGGGACTGACTCCGGCGATGAAGCGGCTTGCGGAACCTCTTGCTTCAACGGCTGCGATCGTCTTCTCCGGCGATCTCCTTTCTCTCTCTCTGTTCTTGATTCTTTCTCTCTCTGTAACAATCCCTGTAACAGACTCTGATAATGATTACCTTGTTAGTGATAACAAACAATACGTCGTCGTCTTCCTTTTATACTGAGACTTGGGTCTTTCTTCTTTTGTTCGCGAATGGGCATGCGAGCCCATTATGTCTTAAGCTATTTTCACAATTACACTTAAAACACTAAAAGTGAAACTTAACAACCTCAAATTGAACTTCGCAACCCTCTTTAACCCTACCAATCAATAATATATGAGAAATTCACTAACCCTACCTACAAAATCTACCCTTTTTTGTCACAAAATACTAATTTTTTTTACATCATTTTAAATACTAATTAGTAAATCCAAATGAAATACTTTAATTTTGGTAAATTTTTTAAAGGTAAACTAACTATTTAAAATTTGGAAATGGTGTACATATACAAAGAATTTGAATTAGGTTTGGTTTTATGAAGAATGTTTAAAAAGGTTTAGTTTTGTAAATTTCTCTTTATATTTTTATGTAATTTATCTTGTGTGGTTAAAGACGGAACAAATTGAAATTTGTATCTAGTCCCAAAATATTTATAATATACTTTTATATTCACATTACAAAATTGGATTAATTAAAAAAGGAGATATTTTAGAATATCTCATATGGTTATGGATTCAATGTTATATATATATATATATGAACTTCTTCTTCTTCTTCTCTCTCTCTGGGTGCCTTGCTAAGGTTCGAACTCATCAAGCGTTGCACACATAAGTGCCCTCGCTGACCAGACGTGCTACAAGAGCAAGGCATTAATTATTCCGCGTGTAATTATATAAACAATATCGAGTTTATAAGTAAATGATTAAATGTAAACCACTTTATGCAATATAATTAACTTTTAAGCCCAAAAATCATATTATGCTAAAAATAGTTAACTATTTCCTCCGTTTCAAAAATGACATCTTTTAGTCTAAATTTTTTTTTACAAAATAAATGATATTTTTAACCAATAGTATTTTTTGTATTTTTCTTCTATTATTTGATTTAATCATTAAATATAAAAAATTGAAGTTTATTAGTATATGTGCAACACCGTAAAATGTCATTTATTTTTGATATGGAGGGAGTATGATACAAACGACCATTGATAGTGAAATATATTCAGAACTTTAACTTCTTTCACCATAATTTATCCATGGTTTGGTCATTCACAACAATTACAAAATATGTAATTTTAACTAATTTATGTTTTTTGTATCTAATTTTTGTTTTAGGGTATCAACCTATAAAATTAAACAATTAGTAAATGAACGTTTAAAAAAATAATTTTAGAGAAAATTTTAGAGTAAAATTTTACCTCATGATATTTTTTAGCATCTAAATTAGGTTCTTCAACTAAATTTTCATCAGATGCAACTTCAGGACGAAATGCATCGCTAACCATGTCATTTATCCTATCCGGTTCATTTCCATGATCATGATGAAAATTATAAAAATCATACTCATTTTCTACATGCCGGTCATACTACAGTATTCCCGATGATAATTACTACTACTAGCAACATTACTGAATAACCTTCCCCATGCCGAAACCATATATAATATTGTGGTGTAAATCATCTATTTAACAAATGCTTCCAAACATTTTCAACCAAAATGAATCGTCTATTGTCGCATTTGATACAAGGACAAAACATCTTACCGCTTTCGATAGTGACAGGTAGATTTGTGGTTTGTTGCATGAATACTTCAACCCCGTCGAGGAACTCCCGTGTCACCGATCCGTCATCGCCTCGATGTATGTACATCCATTTTCAGATTTCGTAAATATCGCCTCCGGACATTTTTTTTTATAAAAAGAGTTTTTTTTTGTAAGTGAGAGAGATAGAGAGATATAAAATTGATGGTGTGATTTATGGTGAAAGATGAGGAGGTATTTATAGGATTTTTAAAAATTTTCCAACTTTTTACCAAGGAAATTAACTACTAATTTACAACGATTCATAATTCTACAAGGAATTAACAACGATTTTACAACGATTTAACGACTAAAATGAAAGTTGTAAATAATTAGGTGTAACAGTAAATACACGTTTTCAACTACCAGATTAAATGTCTTTAAATCGTTGTTAAAAAGTCCCAAAATCAGAAGTTGTAAATTCGTGGTAAATTAGCAACGATATAGCGACGAAATATTCTTATAAACCAAAACGTCGGTAAATCGTTGTAAATTTACCACGATTTTACAACGATTTGGTGCTTAATCGGAAAATCGTTGTAAAATCGTCGTAAATTTACGACGATTTTACGACGATTACCAAAATCGTCGTAAAATCGTCGTAATATCGTCGTAAGTTTACGACGATTCAAATCGTTGTAAATTTTTCGTGGTAATTTGCGCAGATTCTTGTAGTGTTAAAGAGCCCTATAATTTTGCTCTAAGCTACTCAAACACACATTTCACAATTTGTCGAGCTTTAACTTTAGTGGTAAAAATGAACGATTGTGGTATAAAATTTGTTTAAGAAACACATATGGAACTTTACCTTTGAACAACAAATTAATGGAAATAAATAATAAGTTTCTTAAACCCAAAATGAAAACAAAAACAAAAAAATAAAGAGTTAAGAAACTTACACAAATAAATAGACAATACAGACAACCAACAAATCTTAAACTCTCTCAAAATAGGTAGCCGCCACCATTCTCTCCGGTCGGTGACTTTCCGGCGTTTCGGCGGCTCCTTTAGTGCAAAACGCCGGTGGGTCTTTTGCTCTCCCTTTCCTTGGCTTTCGTTTCAATTATGCTTAAACATCGATCGGATTTTCTTAGTGAATAGATCTGGTTAATGAGAGATTGTCGGAAAAGGTGGTGGGCACCGGATCTATTTGTCGATCAACGGAGCTGTTTTGTCGGCTAACAACCCAGATTTGGTCTGCACGTCTCTCTCCTCAGATTTATATTTCTTGTCTTTCTTCGTCTCTGACATTGGTGGCTTCTTGAGCATCGATGGTCGGCTTTTGTTTCGACAAAGAAGGTTTCTCTAACTCTTTTGTCGCTTAAAGTTTCAACGTCGATTGCTCTTTTAGAATCGATAGTTGCTTTTGTCTTTGGCACAACTGGCTTCGTTTTATCAAATTTGGTGTTCAACAATGGTGGGTTTGTACTCTCCGGTACCGGTGCTGCTCCATTTAGCGACGGTGACTGGCTCCGTGTCCAAAATCGTCTCGTTTCTCCGGCGAAGACTTGGACTTTTCTTTTTTTATATGTTGGGTATAATTTTCGTTATTGGGCTTTACAATGTTATTGAACCCTGTTTTTACTTGGTTTATCCTATTATTATTAGGTTCACCGGAGTTAATTCTCGGTAGAAACTAATTAGGGTTGCTTGTAATATGTATTTTGCTACAAATTTCTAACATATAATTCAGATGAAAAAAAGAGTTAAAGAAACTTAAATAACAAATGACCATTGGAGATGCTCTTATACCTTAGTGTATAACCTTTTGTGTTTCCTACGTGGAATATTATCCCTAATATTATATTGTTTGAAGATTTTTTTCAAAACCTATAGTAATAAATAAAACAAACATAAAAGAGAAAAAATAAACAATAAAAATAATTTCTTATGTTCTTTATAGGAAAAACTATTATGTTGAGTTTTTGTAATTATCATTTACAAAAAATAATAATATGCTTTAAATAAAACCTACATTTTCTCACCAAAGACTCGCTCAAAACTCTATTACACACACATTCCCCTCTCTCCTTATTTCACTCTTCCCCAATGACATTACCCCTTCTTACACGCAACTTCACAAAAAACACAAACCCTTTTACTTCTCCGTCAAGCAATCTTCAAAACTAGTCATAACAATTTCTCACCCTTACCCTATTTTCCACTTCCACGGTCTTTCAAAACAAAATGTCTACTACTACTCCCACCACGACCGGCACCGAAAATTTCAAACCAGTCCACAAAGTGGTTTCGCCACCGGTCAACATATTTATGACCGGTGGTCTTCTCTTGATCATCATCACCGGTTTCATCTACTTCTTTTGCACATATTTCTACAACAAACTCTTAACCGTTTTGAACACCCATCGTAACCGAAACACTCCTCCTCGTAACCTAATCCAACAATCTTCTGATCAGCAAGAACACGCCGGCCTCGACTCCAAAATCATCGAATCTTTCCCCGAGTTTCCTTACTCGGTTAGAGACAAAGGGAACGATAAATGTGCTATTTGTTTGATAGATTATATGGATGATGACACCATGAGGCTAATTACTACTTGTAATCACTTCTTTCACACGATTTGTATCGATCTTTGGTTTGAATTACACAAGACTTGCCCTGTTTGCCGACGTGAGCTCGATGTAGACCAGACATTGCTAGAAAACTCGGTGGATGACCCTGAAATCCACGAGGAGCGTTTGTCTCGGGACACGGTAACAATCATTGTTCATGAGGAGCATCCTACTACTACTGTTGTTAGTAGTTTAGACGAGATAGAGAAAATCGAAAGCTGTGAAAGAAGAATGAAAGATCCGAATTTACGGTTTTGGAGGTCGCATTCTACTGGACATTCTATAGTTGTTAAGAGCGAAAACGAAGAAATCAAAGTAGAAGAAGAAGAAGAAGAAGAAGAAGAGGAGATTAAGATACATATTGAGATCTCTAGTGAAAGTGAATTTGAAGATCACAAGAAGACATTACCAAACAGAAAGTTGTATTGCGTTAGAGGAACTTACTCCGTGGGATAGAAGAGACATGAGCTTTGTGGTCAATTGGATTTTAACATTTTTGGATTAGATTGTTTTTGATTCGACAATTCGAATCTGTTTTGATACTATATACATAGTTTATTTTTTATAGAATTTTTTAAGCATGGTATTGTAGTAATAATTATGTACTCAAGTTCTTATTCTTCCATAATACATATACTTGAATGCAAACCATATATGTATATTTTTGTTTGATGTGGGGTGGGGGGTGTAAATTTAATTTAAATAAGTATTGGGGATAAAATGATATGAATTGAAAGTAAAGGGGGTAACGACGCATATTTGTGTGTTTACGTTTATCTATATTTTTCATTTTTTTTTATAAAAAGAAGAAGAAGAGAGGTGAACAAAATCGGAGAATGGCGTCGGCGTCGGGAAACGGAAGAGGTGATCGGACGGCGAAAGCAGTCGTCGCAGATCAGATCTCACAAGCCGTTAATTCTACAGCTAATCTTCTTCACCTTATGCGCCAATCATCTTCTTCTCAGGTTACTCTTTTTTCAAAAACCCTTATGCTCGCATAGTAACGACGAAAGATCTAATAAAATTAGGAGTTTGGTTCAATGATTCGTGAAACTTGTGATTTGGGATTATGAGATAGAGATGTCTGTCTACATTTTTGGTTGAATTTTAGATTCACTTGTGAAGTTGGAATGTGAATTTTGATAATTAGGTTTTGGCCTTTGATCAAACTTCTTTTGCTCTCTGTGTAATGTTGTATTTGGTTACATTAAGGTTTGTTTTTGTGGAATATTTTTGATTCTAGTCTATATCTTTGGGTTGATTTAAGTACAATGCTGGTCTGATGATAGAAAAAATAGAAAATTGTGGTGTTTTTGCGAGAATTGTTTCAGTAAATGACTGCTTAAACTGAGTTCATGTAAGATTATATTGATACAAGCTAAAACACAGACTATAGGTTTAACTATACTGCGACACTTTCTTCGTTGTTGTAAGCAGAATGTGCCTTTTTATTTCCGTTGGAAACTTGCGTTCTCTTCCTGTTTCATGCTAATTTTGCTACTGTGAATCATTTTTTAAGTCTAGTAAAGAAGCATCCAACAAGTTGTATTATGAATTAGGATGAGATTTGTGATATCTGTTACTTGCCGCCGCCTTTTAGTGATACCTTGTCACAGATGTGATAATATATATGATATATGCAGGCTCAGTTAGCAAAGCTCCCAAAGAATCTTTTGGCCAAAGCTTCCCTGACTAAGGCAACAGGACAAGTATGTAACTTCTGGTGTAGAATGTGTAAGATAACATATAATATCAGTGTTGACTGGTTTCTTATGTATAATGCTGTCTATTAACAGACGTTGGCGCAGCTTCCTCAAGTGATTTCATCTCTAGACGCTCATATAGAAAGCGGATTGAACAGGTTTGTTCTCTTTTGTCACGCAAAAATTTCCCAGTTTTCTTGAATAGCATCCGATTTTAGTCCACATAACAATGTAACATGTACAATATGGAGTTGAATTCTAATAGATTAGCTTCAAAGGCAATAACCAACGACTATGTTAAGAGATTTCTCACTTGCATGATGCATCATACCGATATTCTCATGCTTTGTTATTTTCTAATCCAAGTTTAATTTTACTAATACAGCGGTGTTCATCTAAACACAGTAACACAGTTACTTGAAAACATGGAAAGCACACAGCTTCGTGCTCTTCGGCAATCTAATATATCATCTCCTGTGGTATATAAACTCAATCTCTTCACTTACTTAGCAATAGTTCCTTTCTCTGTTTTGTTATACTTTTATAACAAGCAAGCAATTGAGAGGATCATGTCTTGTTATGTGGTTTTCTTCTGTTTGCTCAATAGGACAATCAATCTCCAGAGACCACTTGAAATTTTTCAGACAAAACACAAAGTAGCGATCTCTAAGATAAGGTATGTATGTTCAAATCCATAAACTTCTTATGAGTTACAGTCATTCATATATTACTTTTTATGACTGCAAATATTCTCCATTTGGCACGTCTTTGACGTGTCGTTGCGAGCCACTTGGCAATCTCTAGTGTTTAGAAGAAGTCTTTTGTAATATTTTTTATTTGTTCTTTTTATTTGGGAGAGGAATCAATTCATTTTTGAATAGTTCTTTTGATTTTTCTAACTTTCAATGGCCAAAGCTGGTGGCATGACTTGATCTACTTGTATAGTCGAAAAGAACCCAAAAAAGAATGGTATCCAAAATTCAATGATGGCTTTTTAGGAGAATACTAAAGTGGCATGTAAGAAAAGAGTTTATTTTAGATTTTTATTGTTGTGTTTGGACTCTTCCTCACAAGTGGATGACTATTATACGACTAGCTTTGCGCACTCACCAATAGGTTCTATTTTATGTTGCCACATAATCATGTGTTTGTTTTGTGAAAGTTGTATTTTTTTAGAAAAAGTTGCCATTAATCAAATCAAATACATTATATATGGATTCATTTAAGTTTATATATACGAATAATAACCCATCTCATTGATGTTTAATATCATGTTTCGAAATTTTGATAAACACATTTCCTAAGTTGTTACATATAGTAGAACCTTTTGATATGATCAAATTTTACAAGAAATTTCTTAGAATACCTTCAAAATAAGTTTTTGTTTTGAACATACTGTTAAAAAGTTTTTTATATCAAAAATATCATTAAAATGTTTTCTATATCAAAAATACCATCAAAAAGTAGTAGTTCACAAAAATATCACAACTACAAAAAAACGAGTTTTAACACTTTTAGAATTTATTTTTTTTCATTTGGGTTCGATATATAGTGTTTAAGGTATAGTTTTGAAGGGGTAGGATATAGTTTTGAAAGTTTTGGGTGTAATTTTGAAAATTTAAAATTTGTGGTATTTATGAGAAAAAACTTTTCGACTTTCGAAAATGTGTGCTAATTGTGTTAAAAAACTTTATTTAATGTTATTCATGAGAATTGCCCAAATTTTATCTAACATTTATTATTTGGAAAATTCACAACTATATTTTGTACAATATATTTCCAATATATGAAAATAACCCAAAATTCGTAATTATTATCTTACAGAATCAATCGATTATAACAAATTAATACAATCTAATAATAAAAAAATTATTAGTAATGTATATCTCACAAATATATAAAACTAGGTGGTTTGACCCGCGCGCATGGCGCGGGCATAAATAAATTTTGAAAAAATTACATGAAAATAATTAATATTGACATTTTTAAATGAATTCAAATGGTACATTAATGATAAATCAAACTATTGTATGATGTGGTATAAAAAGTTTTAGATTGACATATTTATAACAATAAATCAATATTTATCTAACATTTTAAACGAAGTTAAGTTTATAATATATACATAAATATTAGAAAACTAAGGATCAACTTAAATCATAATGAATGTAAACAAAATCAGATGATGTTGCATGTAATACCATTTATAATAATAATAATAAAATATATTAAATTATTATATAAATTAAAATTCCCAAAATATTGACATCATATATATTTTTAGGAAAATATTATTGATATTTTGAAATATTAAATTAATAAATAATATATAATGATATAAACCATTGAAACATAAAAAGAAAATTGAGAAAATAAGTATATTTCAAGACATAAATTTACTAATTGAGTAATTTTTTTTAATTTGCTATAAGGTGATCTTCACTTTTTAAATTACAATATTACCATTAACTTTAAAATTATCAAATCTCGTGAATGATTGTATGTAAATGTTCATATGTGAATGATTTCGAGTGAATAATCGTTGTGAATGATAATTGATATATGTGACTGATAAATAATATATGTGAATGAATTATTTATGTCAATGATGAGTTGTTCATGATCTCAATGAATGATATATTTGAATGATTTTTCGTGAATGATTTTTGTGAATGATTTTGTGTGAATAAAGTTAAATTTGTTAATTTAAGTACGAAAATCAAATTAAATTACCCAAAAATTTATTATTACATCAAAACAGTTAATTGACAAATTATGTTTTAAAAATATATAATACGCTAATTAACTCAAAAATAAAAGGGATGATCATAAATAAAAATATTAAATTAATAAAAATCAAAAAGTTCCTAAATTTTAGGAAATAAAATTAAAATTTCGAAATATCAAATTAAAAATAATATATGATGATATAAACTATTAAAAATAAAAGGGATAATCATAAACGAATAACAAAATAATAAATTAATAAAAATATATAATATAGTTGGGCAATTATTGTTTTTTTGTTATAAATATGTCAATCTAAAACTTTTTATACCACATCATACAATAGTTTGAATTATCATTAATTATTTTTCATGTAATTTTTTCGAAATTTATTTATGCATACGCCATACGCGCGGGTCAAACCACCTAGTTTAAAATATAGACAAATACCCATTGATAAATAATGATAAAAATAAGAATAGTTTTGGATTGTTAAAGGTTTAAAGTTTTAGGTTATGGTATAATAAGTTTTAGATTGCATATTTATAACCAAAAAAACAATAATTGCCCAACAATATTATCGGAGCTATGTGTATCATAATTGAATAAGAATCATTTAGAATAATCTAAACGGATTTAGAAACAATAATTTAGGAAGTTAGAAAAATATAATTTTAAAAATCCAAAACAAGTAAAATTATAATTTTCCTAAATTTTCTTTTTTACAAGTAAAACAATAATTTAGGAAGGAAAAACCTAAAAAGTTTGGAATAATTTTGAAGGGCTTAATCTAGATGAATTACCAAAATAAAATAATCAAAAAGAACTTACGAAGTTAAAAAAAATAAAATTTAAAAAATCCAAATGTATTTTGAATAAATTAAATAAAAAAATTAAAATATAATTTTCCTAAAAAATTTTCCCGTGTTGACAAGTAAGCAAAATTACCTAAATTCCATATCAAATAACCAAAATATTTATGATGAAAAATAACAAAATACCTTAACACATGAAAAAGGTACAAAACCAAAATTTCTTAAAACGTGATTAAACCATATTACCGTCAACACTCAAGGATTAATAATTTAGATAATAACAATATCGTCGAGATGAACCACCAAAGCGGAGTGAGAAAAAGATGGCCAAAACGCGTCAACAAACTCAAAAAGAAGTAGATGATTTAGATAATCAAACAAAACTAAAAACGTTTGAACATCAATAAATTCGATAAGGGAACTTATAATCAAGAATAAAAAAAGAAGAATTAAAGAGAAGAATTTGCCGGAGAAAAATAACTCAAACATTAATAAACGAATAAACATAATTAAAATCTTAGAAAAACCTAAACGTGAAAACTTATATACACAACAAAATAATAATAAAATTATGATGTGCCTATCAAGAAAATTTAAATAAAGTAAAACGATAAGTTGTAAGGATAAACATGAAAAAATATATTTTCATATAAATGAAAGAAAAAAATTATTTGCAAAGAAAATATCAGGAAAAATAAAAGAACATAAAAATAAAAAAATAAACTTTAAAAGTTCCTAAATTCACTCTTAAGGTGACACATAGGCAAAATGCCTTGCTATTTGGTATATATGGTATTTTTGTTTGAAATTTATTTAGGTGCGCGGATCAAACCATCTATAATATAATTACTTGTCATTTATTGTATACATAATATAAATTAAAATACCAAAAAGATAACGTACACTTTTTAGTAAATTTATTGAAATTTCGAAAATCTTATATTAATAATTAATATATAGTAATATAAATTATGAGAAATAAAATGGATAATTACAAACAATTTATGAAAATATTAAATTAATTAAATTCAAAAGAATTTTCTTAATTTTCTCGTTGGACAACACGTAGGCAAAACTACACTATTTCAAAATAACTTCACAAAACTACACCTAAACACTAAAAATTAAAACCCAAATAAACCTTACCCTAAACACTAATTAGCGAACCCAAATGAAAAGATTTTAATTTTGATAATTTTTTAAAGGGTAAATCAAACTTTTAAAATTTTGAAATGGTGTAAATATGTGAAAAAATTGAATTAGGCAGAGTTTTGTGAAGGAAGGGAAAAATGTGTAGTTTTGTGATTACTCTTTATTATATATGAAAATATTAAATTAATTAAATATAAAACAATTTTCTTAATTTTCTCTAGTAATAAGTAAATATTTTAAATTTTAATATAAATTAAAATACTAAAAAGACATCGTACACTTTTTAGTGAATTTCAACATATTAGTAATAATTAAATATTTTAAATTATAATATAAATTAAAATACCAAAAAGATATTGTACACTTGTTAGTAAATTTATTAGAAATTCACAAAACTACACCCTTTCAACTCTCCCTTCACAAAACTACACCTAATTCAATATTTTCACAAATTTACACCCTTTCAAAATTTTAAAAGCTTGATTTACCCTTTTAAAAATTACCAAAATTAAAAAAAAATTCATTTGGGTTTGCTAATTAGTGTTTAGAGTATAGTATTAAGGGGGTAGGATTGTGTGGATAGGGTTTATTAGGATTTAATTTTTAGTGTTTAGATGTAGTTTTGTGAAGTAATTTTGAAATGTTGTAGTTTTGTGAAATGTAATTCAAATAGTGTAGTTTTGTGATTCTCCCTAAATTTATTGTAATTTCGAAAATATTATATTAATAAATAATATTTGATAAAATAAATTATGAGAAATAAAAGGGATAATTACAAACAATTTTCGATAATATTAAATTAATTAAATATAAAAAATATAAATTATGAAAAATAAAAGAGATAATTACAAACAATTTTCGAAAATATTAATTTATTAAATATAAAATAATTTCCTTATTTTTCTAGGCAAAACTACTTGTCATTTATTATAGAGAGAATTACAAAACTACACCATTTGAATTACATTTCACAAAACTACAATATTTCAAAATAATTTCACAAAACTACACCTAAACACTAAAATTAAATCCAAATAAACCTTACCCTAAACACTAATTAACGAACCCAAATGAAAAGATTTTAATTTTGATAATTTTTTAAAGGGTAAATCAAACTTTTAAAATTTTGAAAGGGTGTAAATATGTGAAAAAATTGAATTAGGTAGAGTTTTGTAAAGGAAGGGAAAAAGGGTGTAGTTTTGTGAATTACTCTTTATTATATATGAAAATATTAAATTAATTAAATATAAAACAATTTCCTTAATTTTCTCTAGTAATAAGTAAATATTTTAAATTTAATATAAATTAAAATACCAAAAAGTCATCGTACAATTTTTAGTAAATTTCAATATATTAGTAATAATTAAATATTTTAAATTATGATATAAATTGAAATACCAAAAAGATATTATACACTTTTCGAAAAATATTATATTAGTAAATATATAATATATGATAAAATAAATTATGAGAAATAAAATGGATAATTACAAACAATTTTCGAAAATATTAAATTAATTAAATATAAAAATATAAATTATGGGAAATAAAAGGGATAATTACAAACAATTTTCCAAAATATTAATTTATTAAATATAAAATAATTTCCTTATTTTTCTCTTCGGATGACATGTAGGAAAAACTCATTGCCTTTTATTATATATGATAAACTAATAAATAAATACAACATAATCAGACATTCTTTAATAGCAAAAAAAAGGATGTTAAAAAAAAAAAAAAAAAAAAAAAATAGCAAAAAAAAAAAAAATAAAGAATAAATCAAGACAATTAATTTTTGTCTTTTGACTCCTTTAACGCTTTAACACTCAGTCCCCACCTGACACGTAAGCTGAAAGCCACAGGCAGAGACACAATAGGCTTCAAATAAAACGACACCGTTAGCAAAAATACACTTTCCTATAAAGTATTTATTTATTTTCGCAACAAATGTCGAGAAAGTGAGAAAAACTTTCGCCGCACCGCCTGAGATTTAACACAAAGAAGGGAGAGAGTCCAATTTCGAAATTCGGATTCTCGAAGAAGAACAAATTCACCATTACCTTCTTCTCCTTCTTCTTCGCTTATCACTCAAAACCCTAATCTCCTTCGAATCAGTTTTCGTCTCTCTCTAAGCTCAATACGGCGAGAATCTGATACCGCGCGGCTCATAGAAGATTTAGCGACGCTTATAAAATTCAGGTGTTTATTATACACACACACATATATGGCGTCGCTAGCTCTGACATGTCCTCCCGGTGTTAAGATTCCGTCGTCGTATCTTGCCTCCTCCTCGTCTTCTTCGTCTCTCTTCTCTCGCTCCTCGATTTCGTTCACGACCAACGAGTCTCGCTCCCGAATCTGTCTTTCCCGTTTCGCGGTGAGCAATATATGATGATGATGATGATGATACATTAGCTTTATGCTTTTGATCTGTGAGATTTTTTTGATTCATTGTATGCTATTTAGCTCTGTGTGTGTGTGTGTGTGTGTTCATGAGAAGTGCCACACATCCTCTTTTGGCTTGTCTCTGTTCATGTATATATGAATGTGATAGTGGATATTGAGAACTTTGTGTGTATTGTTTTGTGTTCAATGTTGTTAATTTTTTTGTTGTTATTTCTAGAGATGCAATTTGCCTAAGGGGATGAATGTCGGAAACGGGAACGCTCGGATTCCGATTATCAATGAGACGACAATTCCAAAGTACTTTGATTCTTCGCGGTTGGAGAAATCATCGGTTAGTAGAAACAATACTAAGCTCAAGCTGTTTTCTGGCACTGCAAATCCAGCACTTTCTCAGGTAGTTTCTTTTATACATTTGGTTTTTAACGCTTCTTCTTGTGGTTAAAAAGTTGTCATATATGAATAAAGAAAGATGTTTGTTTGTTGAATGAATGAATCTCTTGTGAAGGAAATTGCTTGGTATATGGGTCTTGAGCTTGGGAAGATTAGCATAAAGAGATTCGCTGATGGAGAGATCTATGTTCAGCTTAAAGAGAGTGTTAGAGGTTGCGACGTGTTTTTGGTGCAGCCTACTTGCACTCCGACGAACGAGAATCTCATGGAGCTTTTGATCATGGTAGATGCTTGCCGGAGAGCTTCTGCTAAGAAAGTTACAGCCGTGATTCCGTACTTTGGCTACGCGAGAGCTGATAGGAAGGTGGGTTTCATTGTGAATAGATCTCATTCTCTGGTCATGTTTCAAGCGATTTATATATTTTATGTATGTATTTATTGAATGCTTCTAGACACAAGGGCGTGAATCCATTGCTGCAAAACTGGTTGCAAATCTTATAACAGAGGCCGGTGCAGATCGGGTTCTTGCCTGTGATCTTCATTCAGGACAGTCCATGGGTTATTTTGACATACCTGTGGATCATGTCTATTGCCAGGTACTTCATATTCCAGTTTCTTTTGAGAGACATGCCTCCTTTTTTCGAGCAAACTTTAAGTAACCCATTTTGTCGTGGTTACATTTCAGCCTGTGATACTTGATTATCTTGCTAGCAAGTCAATATCTTCAGAGGATTTAGTAGTGGTTTCTCCTGATGTCGGTGGAGTAGCCAGGGCACGTGCTTTTGCTAAGAAATTATCTGATGCACCACTTGCCATTGTCGATAAAAGGCGTCATGGCCACAATGTTGCTGAGGTAAAACTTTTTATCTACCATTTTCTTGACACAAGTTCACATGTGTTAATAATACTCTTCCCTACAGGTCATGAACCTAATTGGCGATGTTAGAGGGAAAGTGGCAGTAATGGTGGATGACATGATTGACACCGCTGGTTAGTTACAATAACACGAGTTTTATTAATATGATGACTATGTTTGTTACCGACAAAAGTCTATTCTTTCCCGACAACAATCTCTAAAACAAATCATAGTCCATAATCAGATGAGATGATACCCAGATTTGCTTACCAAAACCTGCATTACTAAGAATCAGTTTTTGTATTTGCAGGAACCATTGTGAAAGGAGCAGCTCTTTTACATGAGGAAGGTGCGCGTGAGGTTTACGCTTGCTGCACCCACGCTGTTTTCAGGTTATATCCATTGGCTCGAGTTCGCCATGTTTTTTTTCTTTTCACTTAACAATCAAACAGAACAGCTTTTTTTGTATAAACATCTAATGTGAGACTCTCTATCTATCTTCTTAAATGGATCAATATGACTATCATAGTCCGCCTGCGATAGAGAGGTTATCGAGTGGATTGCTGCAAGAAGTGATAGTGACGAATACATTACCAGTAGCGGAGAATAATTACTTTCCGCAGTTAACGATATTATCGGTGGCTAATCTATTGGGCGAGACCATTTGGCGTGTCCATGATGATAGCTCCGTTAGTAGCATTTTCCTTTGATGCCTTCTTCTTCTTCTTCTTCTTCTTTAGTCTTTGTTATACTTTTTTGGTTTTTGTTATATCGGCTACAAGCTCCTTCCTATACTTTCTTGCATTTGCTAGTCTTAACCATGTTTTGCTTCCCTCTTTTGTCACCCAAACTTTGTCATTTCTCTGAGTTTATTTTTAGCTTAAAGTTATCAATAATAGAAGATTTTCAATATCCAATGTTCTTTTTTAGATACTGGGCATCATGTTTTAGAACTTGTTTCGCCTGATTCTATACAAGTTCGTGAGTTTATTTTATGTCATGTGACATGATTTTTCATAATACTATATAACAACAAAAAAGCATAGGAAAAAAATCAGATAAACAAACGCAAGGATGGTCATGAATCATGATGATAATAAATTCTTACATAAAAAAAGACTACACAGAGCAACAAAAGAGACGGTGACTAGTTCGATTACAAATCTCCAAATGCTTATATGTATATATAGTCATCACCAAACCCCATAAACAAAAAACCTAATTTTGTCCAACACTCTTAATTGTTTACACACACAACAATGAAACATGGAAAGAAATTTGAACTGAACTTTTTTCTCAGCATTATTAAATATGGATCTCACATGATGGTGCATCTTCCCTTTTCTTCATTTGGTTGCGTCGGCATTTGCTGGAACCGATGCGACTCCGAGGGATTGTAAGTGAACTCAGATGTGTCGAGCCCATACTGTTTCAAACAAAGAAGAAACTCATAAGTGAATATTTCGGTATCTTGATAATGGCTCTTTTTGTAATATATGTTTACCTTTTCTCGCATACGTGAGCTCCAAGGGTCACTGCGGCTCGGGCGGTTGTCCAGAGTAGGAGCAACCGGGACACCTGTGACAGGGGCGGGTTGTCTGTTGATGAATGGCTGTCTGATTTGTTGCCTTGGAGGAACAATAAAGTCATCGTCACTGTCATACTCTGGTGGTGAATTAGCTGATCTTACCACAAGGGCAAGCAAGAAAAGCAAAGCCTGCGAGTAAACAATACACACATCAATAGTTTTTAGGATGTGACATGTTTCTATCGCCATATTCAGCTTCGTTCTTCTGAGTCGTATTTTAATGTAAACAAGTTTTGTTCATGGTGTTTAGGTTTTGATTTTTTACAATGGAACAAATGAGAAGAGAAAGAAACTATCAAAAGTTCTGAAAGTTAGCTGCTCTCACCTCGAAAACAACTGCTCCTAGAGCTACCCATCTTACAATCTTCCAGTTCTCTCTCAGGAATGTATAAATAGTATCGAAGTTTCCAGTCCTGTCCGAAGGAATTTCCTACAGAACAAAGATACAAAATGGTTAGGTAAGTACTAACTGCTTCAGATCATGCCAAGTTATAAGGCAACAAGAAATCCAACTCAAGAGGAAAATAAACACAAAAAGATAACTCACATCTCTCCAGCTGTTATCGAAGAATATAAAAGCTGCAAATCCAAGCTCCGCCAAGATCAACAAGATCAGAAGCAGGGAGTACTATTCTCAATTAAGGAAACAAAAGACTATGGCTTTTAGTTTGCTAAAGGATAAAAAAAAACCTGAGCATGATGTTATTGGAGTTTCCAGGCATGGCACATATTTAAAGCAAGAAAGTAATGATCTTAAACTAAATGTTGGATAAGAAAAAGAAAAGTCAGCAAATAAGGATACACAAGATAAGCAGCACACGCTCCTTGAACATGTACCAACACACCCACAACACGATATAACAAACAAAGCCACACCGATACCAATGAACAAGTATATAAACCTGCATTTACATGAACAAACAAAAGTTTTGTTACAAAAACCAACGTATCGTCAAATTCAAAGGAACATAAAAACCAAAAAAAGTGAAATAAACCAAGAATTTGTCTCTTCGGAAACCACTACATTAACTAGTAAGAAAAAGACAAAAAAAACCCGGAATGAGACATACATACCAAGCTTTAGGAAGATTATCAAACACATTAGAAGACAATGCCACAGACATAAGCATTGGCCTCCCGAACGAGACGTAGCTTTGGTCCCCATTACCCGAAGCGAACGTAAGAGAGTTATCGGTTGCTCTCTTGTACTCAACAAACAAGTAGATACCATAACCGATCATGCCAAGGCCGGCAACAGCGAGAATAAAGTTGAGTAACTTCAACAAACACTCCAAAAAACCTCTACAAGCCATTTTTATCCTTACAATGACTCAAACTGTAATAAGGTTTACTCAGCTTTTCCCTCTTAATTCATCAGTTTAAAGAGTTTAGCCTAAAATACCACAAACAAATAAATATCAATAAAAAAAAAACTCAATTCAATGGAGAAAATTCCAGCTCAAGATTATAAGATCGTCATCGAAATTGCTTAATTAAACACTAGAAATGTTAATTAGGATTCAAATTCAACGAGAAATAATGTTCTGCTCAAATCAAAATCATAGAAACAGCTGAAATCGGAGAGGTAATAACAATCAATAATCACTAATCAACATAGAAACACAACAAAACATCAAAAATCACAGCGAAAAAACTCGTAACCTAAGAAAAACTTGCACGGAGAAATGATTCAACGATACCGTTCGGATCGGGACAAGGAAGCGAAAGAAACTACGCGATCGAAGGAAGAGATTCAGAAGAGGATAAGAAGAAGAAGAAGAAGGATACTTACGGAGAATTTATTGAGATGAAATCTTCGTCGTCGTCGTCGTCGTCGTCGAGAAGAAAGGGATGAAAATGGAAAAAGTATTTTGCTTCTTTTTGTTTGGAATTTTTACATGAATACCAGCTGGCATTATTATCCAAGATGTAAGGCCTTTCTGTTCCAAGAGCCCAATCAAATGAAAAATAATTTTAGTTTTGTTTTTTTGTCGGCAATTAAAATTAGTGTTTTTTTATTATGCAAAGAAGACGTAGGTATACTAGGAAGTTATCCGCGTTAAGCGCGGGATAAAAATTTACGTAAATAAAAAAAAAAGTTTATTGGTAAAAACAATGTGTAGTATAAAATGATATAAAAAAAATTTGGATCTCATGTGATCCGCGTTAAACACGGAGTTTAAATTTGAAGTATATATACAAAATATATTGTATTTTGGTTTTTATAATGTTTTATTTACAAAAATTTATTACTATTATTATTTTAATATTTATCATCGAAAAAGATTATAATTGCTATTTCGATATTGAATATTTACCATTACGTATAATTTACTATTTATCATTAAAAACAATAACTACATAGTGTTTTGAAACCATGATATGACTCGTTTAACAACGAAAAATATGTCATCCGGTTTCTATTTGTCATAAAACTCGGACTATTAAAACCTCTGATAAAACCACTGAATTTTTGGGGGCTCGAGTCAATTTTATGTTCAAGTTTTGTCATTTGACATGAGCTTTGATGTTTAATACAATTTTACAAAATAATATTGTTATTTATAAATGAACAATATGTTTTATCATTCTTTTGTGTGAGAATATAACATACAAACATTATGAAAATTATAAAATTGTGTTTTTCATTGGTTTTTTAAATATTTTAAACATATTGTCTAGGAAGGTTTAATCACAATAGCCCAAATTTTAGTGGTGTTATATGAAAAATAGTGTGTTATATGATATTAAGTGAGTTTTTTCATTGGGTTTCGAATTTTAATTTAGGTTTTTTTGAAAATTTTAATGATGTGAGACCATAATTAATCTGGTGATGACACGTATAATTTTTCCAATAATTTTATCTCTCTGTCTCCTGTATTAATAATATAAGATACAACGTTGTAATTAATGGTGAAGATAAATTTAAATAATAGTGAATACTTTATAATGTAAAACTTACGATATGTAATGTCAATAATTCCATTAAAACAAACAATAGGTTTTGGTTATGAAAAGATATGGTTTAGTTTCTAAAATTTAAATTTGAAGTTTAAAACATTTTTTTATAAATTTAGAGGAATTCATAAAACTATACTATTTCATTATATGTTTCACAAAACTCTGCCTAATTCATTATTTTCTATATTTATACATTTTCAAAATTTTAAATAGTTGATTTACCTTATAAAAAAGTATAAAAATTAAAATATGTTCATTTGAATTTGTTAATTAGTGTTTAAAGTATAATATTAAGATGAATTTACAAAAATATACCATTTCATTCCTTCTTGGAGAATTCACAAAACTACACTCTTTCATCGTTTCCTTTACAAAACTCTACTTAATCCAATTTTTCTCGTATTTACACATTTTCAAATTTTTAAAAGTTTGATTTACCTTTTAAAAAATTACCAAACCATTGAAAACCCTATAGATAGATAAAACCATTTCAAAAACCAAAGAAAGCTTGAATTTTCATTTATAACGGATTAAATCAAATATTATAATCTTGTTGTTGGCCTAGTAAATATAATGCTTTTCGCTTAAATTTGACCTAATAAGAGCTTCTAATTCACAAAATAGTAGTTTTTAAGTAAACCGGATAAGTCAAGAAGGTCTAAAGATTCATCAAAATCTAATCAAACCGGTTTTCAATTAACACCATGTGTTTGACACGTGTCCCTTAATTTACAATGGATTTAAGATGGAGCTCGCTCGACGAACAACAAAGGCTAAAGAATGTCTGAATATTTGAAGCGATTCAACAGTCGGTCTCGTTAATATTATTATTTCTTCTTTCCTTCTTACAAATCTAAAACCTTTTATCGGTATCATTCTCTTTTATATCCCTTCAATTATTTATTTTTGTTTGACCTTCGGGTTCTATGAAATTTAAGATCCGTTTGATTCTGGCGATTTGGGGATTGGATTAATTATAGTTTTTCCTGATTTTTTTTTTTTTTTTGAAAATAGCTCGTAATTAATATTGTAGAATTCGAAGTTTCTTTGAGTTTTATGAAAAATAAGTATATTGTTATGTTGAAAAAAAACTATAAGTCTGATTTTTGATGATACTTTCTTTCTTTTAGCTCCTTTGTTGTCTTCTTCTGTAAATTTGAGGATTCACACACTGATTCAGTACTGTTTGAGTGTCATAGAATCTTCAAATTTTGAAGGTTTTTTGTTTGTGTCTTGATATTCTCTTATTGGGTTTGGTCTCTTGTAGTATTTTCACCCTTTTTTTTTTGCTTTTGTGGTAGAGAATAGAGAGAGTTTTGTGAGAATGGGAGACGTACCAAGACACATAAGGGCATGTTTGGATATGGGGAAGATAGCTTTCTTAGCCATTCTTGTTTCCTCTGGAATCGTTTTACAGATCCTTGTATGTATCCCTTTACAAGTTTTTTAAACTCTCTTCTCTTTATATGCTTTTAGTTTCATCATGCTTGTCTCCCCTTTTAAAACCACTTTCTTCCGAAATTTTGTCGCAGGCCTGTGCTCTTTTCGATAATTGGTGGCCAATGCTAAGTGGTTAGTTGTTTAATTTTGGCTCTCCTCCTTTCTTATATCTGCTTTTGTTTGTGTGAATCATATGTAACTTGACAATTTACCGTATTGACAGTTAGTTAGACTTGAAAACTTTGTTTCTTATATCGAAGAAACTTGTTTTTAACCACTTGAACCGTTATTGTTTTAAATCTTGATTGTGAGTGAGCTTGATGATGGCTTTTTTAGACTCTAACTTGTGGTTTTAAGTCTAAATCGTATAATGCTTTTGCAGTTATAATGTATGTGCTCCTCCCTATGCCTTTGCTCTTCTTCGCTGGTTCAGACAGTACATCTCTCTTCAGCGAGACAGACAATAGGTAACTTTCGTTTTATACATAGACCTCAAATTGTGTCGTGTTGGCGTTCACGTTTTGTTGTTTACTTGTAAATCCAAACACTAAACTTTAAACCAAAGGCTTTTGTTGATTTCATTTCGGCGTTTTTATTTTGTGCCATATATCCCTCTTTTTAAGTCTTGACATATTCGAAAAATCGTTGAACTGTTATATTGTTTAGCTGGATCAATGCAGCCAAGTTCTTGACGGGTGCATCAGCGGTTGGAAGCGTAGCAATACCTTCGATACTAAAACACGCTGGACTCATCGGTTGGGGTGCATTAGCCTTTGATCTCTCGTCGTACGTTGTTTTCATCGTCGCTATTCTAAGTTACATTTGCATAGGAGATGGTAGTGACAACTACTACAGCTACATTTAAAAGAAAAAGAGACACACAATCAAAAGTCTCAGCCTTTTTGTGAGTGACTGATCACAAGACTGATATGATTCTTGGATTTAGTACACAAAGCTTATATATCTATATTTTGTGTGTTTTGGTTTCTAGTGGATGTAAGATTGAATGGAATGGTTGTAACTTATAAGATGAATTCTTAATATGGTTTGGTTTTGGTGTACATAACAGAGTTCTGTTTTGAGAAAATGTTTCACTTTTCAGTATATTTTTTAGGGGTAATTGTCAAAATACTATTTTTGGTCTAAAAGATTATCGTCACAACCTTTATTCTTTTAAAATAACACTGGTTTTCAAAAATAATACAAATACAAGTTGGGATAATTACAAAATTACACTTTTGAATTGCATTTTAACGAAACTACAACATTTCAAAACTACACTGAATACTCAAAATTAAATCTAAATAAATCTTACCCACACAAGCGTACCCTTTAATACTATACCTTAAACATTGATTAGCAAATACAAAATAAAAATATTTTAATTTTGGTAATTTTTTTAAATGAGAAATCAACTATTTAAAATTTTGAAATGATGTAAATATGTAAAAATATTGAACGTGAAGAAAATGTTGAATGGGTATAGTTTTGTGAATTACTTGTACAAAATTAAATTAACTAAAAAGTTTTGAAGTTAAGTCATGATTTTCATAACAAATTTTAAACACTAAAAATGCAAAATCAAACACAAAAAAAAATTAAATTGTAAAAGTTCAGTGTTAATTTTGAAATAAGAATTATTTAGTGGTATTTTAGAAATTTTGGGTTCAATGAATAAAATACCGAAGCTTTACTAAATTAGGTTCATAAGCATATGTAAAGCCGTGAATGACTATTTTGCAAGAGACAGAGAAACTGAAACAGATTTAAGAAAGCGAAATTGTTTGAATGCGAGCTCTCTGTTTCAAGAAAGTTCATTGCTTTCTCTCGAGAATCTCTTCAAATTCTACAACCCCTTTTCGTCGAATCTTCAACAATGCGAGATCAGATTACAAAACCCATCTCCGAGGTTTCTCACATGAAGAAGCTCTTATCCTCCGACGCTTGTCCGAAGGAAATCTCCCACACGCACGCCACATGCTCGACGAAATTCCTCAAAGAGGAATCAACAGCCGCGTCATCTATTGCACTTCGCTTCTCACAAAATACGCTAAAGCTGGATACTTGGACCAAGCAAGAGCCTTGTTCGAAGCTATGCCTGAGAAGAACATCGTTACTTGCAACGCGATGTTGACTTGTTACGTTAAACGCAAGAGACTTAACGATGCTTGTGTTTTCTTCAGGGCAATGCCTAAGAACGTTGTGTCTTGGACATTGATGCTTACTGCTTATTGTGACGATGGGAGGGGAGAAGACGCAATCGAGCTGTTCGATGAAATGCCTGAGAGAAACATTGTTTCGTGGAACACGTTGGTCACTGGTTTGATTAGGAACGGTGATTTAGAGAAGGCGAAACATGTGTTTGATGCTATGCCTTGTAGAGATGTTGTGTCTTGGAATGCTATGATTAAAGGGTATGTTGAGAACGGTGGTATTGACGAAGCGAAAGTGTTGTTTGAGAGTATGAGTGAGAGGAATGTAGTTACTTGGACTAGTATGGTTTATGGTTACTGCCGGTATGGTGATGTTTGTGAAGCTTATAGATTGTTCTGTGAAATGCCTGAGAGAAATGTCGTCTCTTGGACCGCTATGATTAGTGGGTTTGCTTGGAACGAGTTTTATAGAGAAGCATTGTTGCTTTTTCTAGACATGAAGAAGGATCTTGATGCGGTATCTCCGAATGGTGAGACTCTTGTATCTCTTGCTTATGCTTGTGGTGGTCTTGGTGTTGGATTTCACCGTATTGGCGAGCAGTTGCACGCACAAGTTGTGTTTAACGGTTGGGAAAGCGTTGACTATGATGGGAGGTTGGCTAAAAGTCTTGTTCATATGTATGCATCGTCTGGTTTGGTTGCTTCAGCGCAATCTCTTCTCAATGAAAGCTTTGATTTGCAGTCTTGTAATATTATGATGAATGCTTATTTAAGAATCGGGAATTTGGAACGAGCTCAAACTCTGTTTAAGACAATCGAGAGCTTACACGATAAAGTATCTTGGACATCGATGATCAATGGGTATCTAGACGCGGGTGATGCATCAAGCGCCTTTGATCTGTTTCAGAGACTTCATGATAAGGATGGAGTTACATGGACGGTTATGATCTCAGGTCTTGTCCGAAACGAACTTTTTACAGAAGCTGCTTCACTATTGACAGACATGGTTAGACAAGGTCTGAAACCGTTGAACTCGACTTACTCTGTTCTTCTTAGTTCCGCAGGTGCCACTTCGAATCTCTATCAAGGGAAGCATTTACACTGTGTGATCGCAAAGACTACTGCTTGCTATGATCCTGATCTCATCCTTCAAAACTCTCTTGTCTCTATGTACGCAAAATGTGGAGACATAGACGATGCTTACAAAATTTTCTCAAAGATGGTCCAAAAAGACACAGTTTCATGGAACTCCATGATAATGGGGCTATCACATCACGGCTTAGGAGGCAAATCTTTAGAACTCTTTGAAGAGATGCTTCACTCAGAGATGAAACCAAACTCTGTAACGTTTCTTGCAATTCTCTCAGCTTGTAGCCACTCTGGACTCATCACCAGAGGCTTAGAGCTATTCAAAGCAATGAAGGAAAAATACTCAATCCAACCAGGGATCGAACATTACATCTCGATGATAGACCTTTTAGGCCGAGCCGGGAAACTAAGAGAAGCAGAGGAATTCATCTCTGCTCTACCATTTACGCCAGACCATACGGTCTACGGCACATTGCTAGGCTTATGCGGGATCAACTGGAGAGATAGAGATGCAGGAGTCATAGCGGAAAGAGCTGCAATGAGGTTGCTAGAGCTGGATCCGGTTAATGCGCCGGGACACGTAGCATTGTGCAACGTTTATGCGGGTTTAGGAAGACATGAGATGGAGAAGGAGACGAGGAAAGAGATGGGGTTAAAAGGAGTGAAGAAGACACCAGGTTGTAGTTGGGTTGTGCTTAATGGAAGATCTAATGTGTTTCTCTCTGGTGATAAGTCTGCTCAGATGGTTTTGCCAATCTTTTTCGATAAAGGCAATTGTATGGTTGAGGAGGAAGAAGACAAACAGTTGAATCTCCTCTACCATTTTCAAAGTTGCTAAGAAGTGAAGCACGTATGTGTTCGCTTTTGTGTTTGTGTATAACATTATCTTCTTATAGCAGTAAAAGGAAGTTATTTTTTAGCTGAGTTCTTAGTTCAATTTACTTAGTTATGTACATAAATCAAAATTATCAGTTGAGTATTCAAGCTGTTGAGAATCAGTTTCTTTAGGATTGTATTAGCTACCACTAAAAAAGTGTTACCGTAGAATTTGCTTTGTGATCTTTTGGTGGTCATTGTAGGGAGTGTGTTGGATTCTTCAGTCGAGCCAATTCACAACCTAACGCAAGTAATGATTCAAGTAGGAAATCTAAGATGGTGGTGTACAGACTTTCTTGAGGTCTCAGGAGATGATTTGGAATCTCGCTGAAGCAGGATCGAACGTGGCTGGTTTGAATTTCTCTGATGGAGATCATGCTTCTCACTAGTAAACAATTCTCTGTTCGTAGACAAAGCCATTGCTAAGCCTGCATATGTGGAGTTCTATGATGATGTAAAAGATACAGATGCCGGGTCTATGAACTCTAACAGGTACATTCACCATCTTCTTTTTCACCTATCAACCTTACATTTTCTCATATGATAGAAGCAGTTTTGCATACACTTCACTGCTATATGTCGCTCAGGACAAAGATATGCTCAAGGAAGGACAATATCTAAGTCTTGTTCAAAGCGGCGCACAACCTATATGGTGTGAAGAATCAACATATTTTATGCAACTCCGTAAGGTAAACATCTCTTTCTCTTACATGCTTTATTGTTTGAATTAGTCACAGTGAATCAAAGAACCTTATATTTTTGAGGATTTATAACTTATTGGTAGGAGTAACCCTTAGAACACGTGAAACAGTAAAAAGAAAACAATCTTTTCGATGAAAAAGACCAATCCGATTTTATCTTTTTTTTATTTATCAATCAGTTTTTGATGTTACATCACACAAACCTGAAAAAAAAATCCAAAAACCAAACACACATTGTTGTTAGACTTTAGAATCCTTCATTGGTTCATCGTAGTCATCGCTGTCTGTGTCATTTTCATCGTCACTCATGTTTTGCATCTCGTCTTTCCCTTCTAATTTTATACATTTGTACCACCTTGCACAAACAACGTAAACCACCAGGTCGATGCTGGTCAACGCGGCCAAGAGGAAATAGAATCTGTCCAAGTGGCCTTTGTTCAGGTTTCTTGGGATCCAACCAGGCATGTGATCCTCTGTTGAGATCTTCACCACCATAGTCACCAACAAGCTGCTCACAAAGTTCCCCATCGACATCGACATCATACACAGAGCGCTCCCAAAGCTCTTTAGCCCGTCTGGTGTCTGTGCGTTGAAGAACTCAAGTTGTCCCACATACATGAACACTTCTGATGCTCCGATGAATGAGTATTGCGGAACCTATAAGAGGAAGAAGATATGTTAGTTATCGGTTTTTAGGACCGGATCGTGGTTTTTAAGGTTTTGTGTTCTATTACCTGCCAGAAGATGCTCAAGGAGCTTGAGCCGTCACAGTGAGTGCAGCTCTTGTCTGCGTATTTAAGCCTGTAGCATTCAACAACCCCGGCTGCTATCATAGCTAAGATAGCAATCACTAGCCCAATCCCCATTCTGTGAAGCTCGGTGATTCCTTTCGATCCGTCCTTCTTCTTGAACCTGCTGGCTAGCGGCTCGAGAACTCTGCGGTATATGAATATGAACAAGGCGACACTAAGGATATCGAAGCTTGACATACTTGCTGGCGGGATTTTGAAGTTTGAGACCGTGGTTTTCATCGCTGCACCTTGCTCCACAAACAGAGAAGCCATTTGTGTGAAGACGACCGAGTAGATTATGGTGCAGAGCCAGATCGGCATCAGTCTGAGTATACACTTGACTTCTTCGACTTGTGTCACCGGACATAGCCTCCACGGATTCACACCGCCTTGTTTCTTGTCATCAAGATCTTTTGCTGTGATGTAAGCTGCTCTGTCCAAGAACCTACAAGTCCAAAAGAAACATGTTAGAACACTTCATGACATTGAAATTAGGTCTTTATCCTTTTTTCGAAACTTACTTGAATTCATCGGTATGCATTATCCTCCTCCCTGTGTTTCCAGCGTTTTTCGCTTGTCTATCTTCGTCATACATTTCTTCTCTCCCTTTTGACGGCGCCTCTACAGATGATTTCTTCGTTGCGGCAACCAGAACTTGGCAAAACCTCGAGAGAGGATTTCCCGTGGGTTTGAAATATCGGTATCTCGGTGTTCCGACGAGGAAAAGAATCAAAGCTAAGATAGCAGAGCCAGTAGATGCCCAAAACCCGAGCGCCCACATTCCTTCGTCCTCTAGGTATCCCAAGATCGTGTTCGAAAAGAGCGATCCGAGGTTCAAAGCAAGATAGAAGTAGCTGAAAAACGCAACCTTCGAGTAACTTTCTTTTGAATGTTCCTCGTCGAATTGATCCGCTCCAAACGTCGCAATGTTTGGTTGGTAACCGCCGTTTCCCAACGCGATCAAGTAGATCGAAAGGTAGAACATCGTTATCTCCATTGTGGAATGTGTACCACAAGGCGTGACTTCGTCCCCGCATCCTCGTGGTCTGATCAAGAACATGTACGATGATAGCGATAGCGATGAAAGTCCCTGCGTTTTCATGTAAAGAATGTGTTCTTATCAGCTTAAAGTTTCAAACTTTACGCCTTAAACGCAGTACCCAAATCGCGAATAACACTAAATAAAACTCAAATGGCTTAAAGATTATACTTAAAATGCGATACTCAAATCGCGTAAATTGTAGTTTATGTTTTGAATTGATATGACTTACAATGACAAAAATGACTTGGAAGATAGCACAAGTCTTGAAACGACCCCAATAAGAATCGCTGAGAAACGCTCCGACCAATGAGAAGATGTAAACAGTTCCTGTCCATTTGCTAACGTTGTTCGCAGCGTCTGCGTTGTTCTGTTGCAAAACGCGCGTTAGGAACAGCACCAAGTTCACTCCAACACCAAAGAAGGCCAATGTTGCCAATCCCTGGTTCACTGTATAAACCCGGTTCGATCAGAAAAACCGGTTTAGTGAGTTAATAATTTAAATTATTGATTTGAAAGGGAACTGATTAATGAATGATTTGCGAATAATTGAGAAAAGTATGTTACGTGTTTGTCAAGGTGATGTTAACATTTCTTTTAGTTGGATTGTATTTAATGACTACTTCATAACAGTTCCACCTTCTAACGAAATTCATTTTTTTTTTTATTGCTTAAATAAAATTATATACAAGTTATTGAAAATTTAGAAAAAGATAATTGGGATGTTTATCACTGTTTATTACAACTATTAGCTGGACTCTACTAACTCAACTACAAAAATATTAAATTATATCTTTAACAAAAAAAAAAAATATTAAATTATATATTTATTTTATATTCGGATTTATTTCTATTTTCATATCGATTAATGTTAAGTTGGTGCGAATTACTCTTAAAACATTTTTGGCATTTTCGAAAGATTTTAAAATGTACTAAAAATGTGAAGAAGTATCCACGTGGCAATAAGACGTCATTGATATGTAATTACGTGTAAGGCAATGTAATTCCACTAACACATGCATGCTTTCCTTGCACTTATATATTATCTATCATTGTCCTCTTCCTCAAAATAACTTTTATTCTTTCTTTTTTTGGTTAAATTTGATAAATATCAAATATCTTTATAAAATTACTAATATCTATCAACTTATATTTAGAATCACTTGCAGCCCTGAATGTTTTCATTTTTAGTTATTCTAACACACAAAAAAACACACTCAATCATTCAAATATGTTACATCATATACTTTTCCATAAAATATTATACTGAAAAAATTTCCCAAATTAACTTATTTCACGATAGGTAGATAACTAATGATATGTGAAATTTCCCACAACTATTTTTCATGATAATAAGTATATAATTACAGAATAAAATTATATATATATATATATATATATGCATATGTCATGTGGTTGGAGGGTTTTAACCACAACATGCAGCCTACGTTCGAACACATGGATATGTCTTGACACGTTCACGTAAAACTCCAAGCTATATTTTTTTGAAATTATATAAGTAATATTTATTGTCACTTTCCTATATTTTCTGATAACTTATTACCACAAAGATAAAGTATGCATATCAATCAATCTTAAAAACTTTTAGATATACATCATATCAACATCTATTTAATTTATGTATACGTGCTTCTATATACAACAAAACAATTATTGTATTAATACGTAACAGTAACATGTGTCCAAAACCTATTTGGGTACCATGAGTTTGTATGTGGTATCTTTAAGAAAAGGACATGAAGAAATAAAAAAAAAAGGTTATATGTATGTGTTTAAGGTGTTTGAAACATGTTACTTAATTTTGATATATATATAATATAGTTTTGGTTATAAATATGATTAGAGAGTTAATTAAGAGAAACATACGAAGGATGATTATGCCAGCGACCCATTGGCCTGAATTGGAACGAATAGAGGGACGACCATAATAATCAACAGTCCCATCTCTTGTTTCTTCTTCTTCTTCTCCTCTTCCTTCTTTCTTCTTCATCATCTACATTTTTTTAATTTCATTTATAATTAATACACTCATAAAAAATTAATTATATACTTAAAGATGAGTATATTATGTCTTATATAAATTCTCTTATAGTATTTACCACCTTTTGTCATATTTTGTATTTGTAGAAAACTCATAAGTTCTATAAGTTTTTTTTTTGCATTTTCACTTAAAACGTTTATTTTTATTATGAATCACTGGTGGCATAATTATTACATGATCAAATATATGTATTGCCACGTATGTAAAATAGGCAGTATTATGTAGTTTAATTTAATGTTTTTTTATTATATTAAATTGAAGAAATAAAGAAAAGATGTTGAGCTAAATGTATTTTTTTGCACATAAAGATCGTGACTTTTTCATTGCACTGAGCATATCCTTTTGATCATGCTCTTCTTAAACCATCAAAAGCTTTTTTTTTACATTTTTACTATTAATTAGTTACTTTAAAAAATTATGTTGTACTCGCATAAAATTCAGGAAATAAGAACTTTCATCACAAAAAAAATTATAGTTAAAATAAGCAATTATGTAAGAGAAACACTTGAAGGGAGAAACATAAATATTACTTACATCTTTGTTATAAATCTCTAGGCAAGACATTTTTGGATGATATTCGAAGATATATATGTGTGAGTTTTGGTATGAGAGTAGTAACAAAATTATGTTAATATTTTTTGGTTTTTTTTTGTGAAGTGATATGAGAGAAATTATTACAAAGGAGTAAGAAGAAAGGAAGAAGCAGAAAACAAGTTTAAGCTTGGATGTTGTAAGAGCAAATGAGATTGACAATAAATAGAAGTTTAAAAGATTATTTGAACGGTTCTGATTTTACTTGGGACACTCACATGCCCAATACCTACTTTTCATTATTTGTCCTATTAAAAATAAATTATTTTTCTGTTAAAAGTATACTTATAATTAAGCACGATGGCAAAAATAAAATAAATAAATAATTAAGCACAATTTTAAGTGTAAGAAAAATACGATTTTGCATTTCCGCCCAAAAGTTATGTTTTGTGGCTAAAATGTTTCTCGTGGCAATTTTATTGCTTAAAACTCTTTTTCTAACTAAATGTATTAATGGATATTTTTTGAAAGATGATTCTCTTTTTTAATGTATTTTTTGTTAAAAGCTTTTTAATATTTTACATCATTATTTAAAAATTTAGGTTTATTATTATATATACAATTATGCTAAGAAACTTATACGATGAACGATTTGACGGTGCATCTTTTTATGTAACACTTGAATATACAATAAGTTGTTATCGAAAAATTATATATATAAATGACTTATTAAATAAGTATTAGTTATAAAATTTATTTGAATTTCGATTATGTAAAAATCTAAAGTATCACTAGTTTAGAAATTAGAAACATATGTCTACATCATGGAGAGCGTGGATTAAATCCTATTAAATGCTTAACTAGAATTGTTTGTGTGTACATTAAAGCTAATTAAAGGGAGTTGCTTAATTAGAATTGTTTGATTTTTTTTTTTTTAACATTTGGGCCACAAGTGGCCGGCCCATTAGCCAAACCTACACTATCGTAGGCGCGGGGAATCGATCCCGGGTGGGGTGGTGCTACCTGCCTCTTGTGGACTTATGACTGCCACTAGACCAAGGTCACTTCCCGAATTGTTTGATTTATACTATGATAAGATTGTCTTTTTTACCTAATATTTATGATCAATGATTTCATGGGGTTGTACATATAAAACCTCTACCGACAATAGTTTACGTCTAAATAGCCTAATTAAACACAAGCATGCCTACAATTTTCTATAGTTTCTCCTTGTTTGATATTCATGTATCTATTGATGAACTTTGTTTTGTTAATATTACTTTAAATAAATGACATAGACAATACATACCTTTTTCTTTTCTTATATTTCGTTTTTATGGCTTTAATTGTGAATTATCCCTCGTGTGGACCAAGAAATGAAATATCAAAATCATTATAATTAACACCGAACAGAACAATGACAAAAAACATCTATAATGAAATATCAAAATCATTATACTTATACATTAATACGTGTAAATTTTATAACCAAGTAATTTAATTTATTTAGTTATTATTGTCTTGGTTCTTAAAATTACTAGTCCTCGCTATAAGATGGTTTTAAAATTATACAAATTCATACTTGTATGTTATGCAAATGTTTACATATATTTCAGTAATTTTATATTTTTGATTGTTAATATTACGTTATTTATTTGTTTGATTATAACTTGTTCACCTTTTTATGTTGTTTGTATGTTCTTAAATTTATTTTTAATATAATTTTACTTAGCCGGAAAATTTGGTTTTTATTGTATTGAGATTAAACTATTTTGTAATTTTAAAATTGATAATTAAGCTAGTGAATACCTAAAACTAAAGATTAAAACAATGGATAATCACAAAAACACCATTTCAAAATCATTTTTCAAAACTACATATAAACACTCAAAATTAAATCTAAATAAAACCTACCCACACAATTTTACCTCTTTAATACTATACCCTAAAGTATCAAACTCAAATAAAAAGATTTCAATTTTGATAATTCTTTAAAGGGTAAATCAACCATTTAAAATTTTGAAAATGTGTAAAATATGTAAAAATATTGAATTAAATGTAGTTTGTGAAATAAGAGTTGAAAGGGTGTAGTCTTGTGAATTCCTCTTTAAACAAAATTTGTATGTAATTTTATGATATCTATTTATTAACCTTGAAATGTATTATACAAATATATTTACTTTTTGTCGCTTATTTAGTTATTTTCTCGCAATATGTTGAAGGTTGGTTAATATAGTTTTTGCAACTAAACATGCACAATAAAAAAAGTTAAAAATTAGCATATTTTTGGGGGAATTAGAAAACTACGCCTTTTAATCTGATTTCACAAATTGATAATATTAGGGCACTTCCTTGCTGTTGTTATATAGACTAATTGGCTTATTATAAACTTACTCTAAAAGTTAATGTAAGTTGTTGATAAAAATCAAATTTTATTTTCGATTATATTTTTATAAGATATTTTAAAGTTTTTTGCTTGTTTTCTTTTGTAAGATGTTTTAGATTTTCAAAACAAGAATTAAATGTATTTAATGTAGTGTAATCAATAATATTATACATTCTTCTTTTATCATTGGTTGAATTATTATAAATTAGGATTTTTACCCGGGCGTACAATATAATTTCTATAAAAAAACCATTGATTGTTTTTTAAACTTATATGTACAAAATTAAAAATATTTAATCATATAAATGTTTTGTATTCAAATATAGTAATTTGTCAATGACAATTTTTCAAATGACTCTACCCAATAATTTTTCTCATGACTTAAATAAAATCACGTAATAATTGTGAAAAGTGGTACCATAATTTTAGGAAACTTGGATAACAATTTCTATTTGATGATTTTTTTTTTGGCAATTCTTATGAATACTACTAAAAAAAGTTTTTTAACACAAATAACACAGGTTTTTGAAAGTTTTACAAATACGATTAAAAAGTTTTTTTCTCACAAATACCACAAATCTTAAATTTTCAAAATTACACCCAAAACCTTCAAAAAACTATACCCTACCCCTTCAAAACTATACCCTAAACAATATATAGCGAACCCAAATGAAAAAATTTAAAATCTAAAAGTGTTAAAACTCATTTTTTGTATTTGTGGTATTTTTGTAAACTACTACTTTTTGATGATATTTTTGTTATAAAAAACATTTTAATGGTATTTTTGTTATAAAAAACTTTGTAATCGTATTTTCAAAACAAAAACTTATTTTGATGGTATTCTAAGAAATTTCTTTTTTTTTTGTTAGAAGAAAATAAAAAATGAAATTATGAGACATAAGACACGTGACAGAATTCTATTGGCCAAATGACATGTGTTTTATATTATAATATAAGAGATTAGCTATAACATCATAGTTTTATGTAGAAAACAAAAAACATAAATGATACTTTAATATTTGTGTTTTTAACAAAAACATCTAATAAAAATATAAAATAGAACATAGGGTATTATTTAATACCAAAACACATGCATACGTGATACGTTGGTAAACATATACACAGTTTATAAATGTGCATGTTATTGGTTATATGCAAGATAGTTAAACAGTGACCTTTGGTTTCAAAATTTAAACTTAAGTTTTTAACTTTTAAAGGAAAAAAATGGAAAATCTAACCTCACTATGAAAGATCATCTTACCTATCATGGAAAAAGAAAGAGGAAGCTCTGCAAAATCAATCATCTCCTCCATCACATTTGTAGAATCAAATCAGAACTGTTTTAAGGAAATAAAATAAAATTCCATATAAGTCAACTATGCTCAATTTCCTCCATATTTAACTACTTCACAAAAGTAATTTGAAAATATATGTTATGTATTATTGAAAATGAGAAAATTACAAAACTATACATTTTTAAAGCACAATTTCACAAAACCACAACTATTTGAATTTAATGAAATTTACAAAACTACGCATTTTCAAACTCTGCTTCACATAAATCTACATAATTAAACAAAATTCTAAATATACACCTTTTCAAATTTTAAATGGTTAAAATAGTTTTGAGAAACTATCAAAATTAAAAATATATATTTGGATTCACTATCTAATGTTTAAGGTTTAGTGTTAAAGAGAGTAGGGTTTTTTATTTGAGATTTATTTAGATTTAATTTTTAGCGTTTAGGTTTTTATGAAATGCAGTTTGACATGGTGTAGTGTTGTCAAATCGACTTTCAAAGGTGTAGTTTTGCAATTCCCCTGACTTTTAAAGATACATTTTGTTAAAACAATAAATGTTTAATTTTTTTAAATAATTGTTCAAATTAGAAAAAACCATTTAGGTTCGCTATTTATCGTTTATGGTTTAGTTTGAATTGGGTCGATTTAGTGTTAAGAGTTTATAGTTACTTACATTCAAAATTAAATTCAAATAAGCCTTAATTTTGAATGTCTAGGTGTACTTTTTGAAAACAATCATATCCATTTAATATTATATCATAAACACTAATTAGTGTTCAAAAAATTTAACGAACACAAATGAAAATATTTTAATTTTGGTAATTTTTAAAAGGTAAATCATCATTTAAATTTTTTGAAAGTGTGTAATTATAAAAAAATATTGAATTATGTAGAGTTTTGTAAAGCAAAAGATGAAATAGTGTAGTTTTGTGAATTCCTCTATTTATTTTGATTTTGTCTGTCTTTTGTAACATTTAAATTTGGTAGAATTATTCATTGTTAATTATGTATTCTCAATTATAAATTTCAAAATTATTGTTCATATATCTAGCAATATAGTAACACGCGTTATTCTGTGTTTCAAATAATAATTTGTTTATTTTGTTATATTAATGTTTTCATTATTCAAATAACTTGTATATATCAAAATCATGTATTAATTAAAAATAAGTTTCAGATGAATTAATAATAAATGTTATTTTGCAAGTGATTATTAGTAATTTGTAGGGTCCATATTCGATAATACTGTTTTAGTGATGATGTGGACACCATACGAAAGAAGAAAATTTTCTAATTATATATTTGCTCACAACCATTTAAACTCTATAGTTGGAGAATATGCATGAATCATCTAATAGTATATATATTATATTTTATTTTGGTAAAGGGGGATATCAATATAATATTTTAAAACTTAGGTTCACTTGATTTTAAAAGTAGGTCACAATCCAAAACAAAGTAGTTCAAATTGTCTACAATAGAACAATTTAAACCAAATATAGACACATTCTGACACTAGCTTTATACTAACCTCAGGGGTGAAATCTTAGTACGAATTAGGCCTGGGCAAAATACCCGGAACCGAAAAACCGGAACCGAAGAACCAAAAAAAACGGTTCCGGTTCTGGTTTCGGTTCCACCCTAAATACCCGATGGTTCCTAAACTTAAGAACCATGGGTATCGGGTAGGAACCGAACCGAACCGAATACCCATGGGTAGAACCGAAGAACCGAAATATTTTTATATACTTTGAGTATTTTTTATATTTTCGGGTATTTTTGGCTATTTTTCTAACTTTGGGTATTTTTTATTATTCTATTCCGGGTATTTTTTTGTTTTTGGGTATTTTTTTCAATTTTCGGGTTTTTTTCATAATTTTGAGTATTTTTTTGAACTTTTTTTGGGTATATTTTATGTTTTCGGGTATTTTTTCTATTTTTGATTTGAAATACCCGGAACCGAACTGGAACCGAATTGGAACCGAAAATTTCGGGTATTTTTCGGTTCCTCAAACAAAGAACCGAACCGAACCGAAACCGATAGGAACCGAACCGGAACCGAACCGAAATATTGAAAAGTAGTGATTGGGTAATAGATTCAAGAACCGAACCGAACCGGAACCGAAATTTCGGACCCGGAACCGAACCGAATACCCGAATACCCATGCCTAGTACGAACATTTACCAAACCTCCAAATTTAGCTACTAATCTGACTTATAATTTTTAGGGAGAATTACAAAACTACACTATTTGAATTACATTTCACAAAACTAGACTATTTTAAAATAATTTCACAAAATTACATTTAGACACTAAAAATTAAATTCAAATAAACTCTACCTATACAATTCTACCTCTTTAATATTATACCTTAAACACTTTGTTATAAACTCTACCCTTACAATAATACTAATTTTCTTGTTATGGCATTTTCTTGTAATAAAATTATATTTCTGGTAAAAAAACTTCGTTGATTTTGCTTTCTAATCTAAATAGATGTAAACGTCAGATACCTAATCTGAAACTTTTTATCAGCATTAATCAACAAGCTGAATAATCGACTAATTATATAAGAAAAAGAAAAATTTAAACTTTACAAATTACAAATAAACAGTAAAGAAATGAAAAGCAATTGCTCGTATTACGTCCATCCACTTACTTATCAAAATATTTCTCTTACGTAACCAAATCACCTTTTTTAAAATAAAAACAACATCCATTAACAAAAATCTGCTTTTTGTTAACAATAAAATAATGAGACCCTAATATAATAAATAAAATATTTGAAAAATTAAGGACAAATCACTTATCAGGCTCTACCAATGTCCCCCCATTTGCACAATAGTGAGACTAATTATATAAATATTTTTAAAAACTTAATATAAAAAGTGTGCAAGAGCTAGACTCGAGTTGGATCCCACTTCACTTGTTGTGTATATTTAATTATTTACTGGTTTCTTTTGTTTTAATTAATTTATTAAGACATCAACATCCATACCAAATAAATTTGAAAAAATCAACTATATTATTAAGAAAACCGTGGTGAAATACGGTCATATATAATATATATATTTATTTAATAAAGAGTATAATCTATATATTTATGGGTGGTAGACCTTTACGAGTATATATTGCAAAAATACGACATCGCCATAAATTATATTTTCATAAATACAGCTAAACACTAAATCAAAATAAATTATTCTCTTTTCACAACGAAATCATAAATACTAAATATTAAACTTAAATGAAAAATTGAAAGTATTTAAAGTGAATGTTTAATCATTAAAAGTTGTATTATAAAAAAAATTGAAATGGTATATATTATAAAATGGTATGTACAAAGGTAAGTTTTGTCAAAAAAAATATTATCTTGAGCCTTTCCTAATTAAAATCTCAAGAGTAAGTAGCGGGAAATTAACCAAACTGGTTATTTTTGGTGTAGAAGAATGGTTGTTGCTCAAAGTAATTCAACACATTTTTGAGGAAGAATAATTCTACTTAATTAGGGATAATATATATAATGAAATTCACATCTCAAAAGTATCTCTTTATATAACAAAAACTTTTAAAACTACATATTTAGCAAATCATAATTTTATAAAAGATCCATTCTACTTAAAAAATGTACATACTCTTTATAAAAAAAATTACGTTAGAAAATTTATTTAAAACCATAATGCTTGTGTAAACAATAGGAAAATAGTAAATAATTGGTCAACAGTAAAACTAAAAAAAAAATAGCAAAACAAAAAAACAGTAAAACTAAAAAAGGACATCACAGTCACTTCCACTAAATAATTATTCCATCAACCACGAAGGCACAGTGGACCCACTCTTACTGTTCTTGTGTGATATATTGAGATTATCACTATATATAAAATTATATACATGAGATTATTCACAAAAAAAAGTTAGGACTGTTAAAAGAAAAAGTTGGGACTTTTAGGCTGTGTACAGAAATGGCTGGTCTAATCTAAAAGATTATTGGAAGTCTCTACAAATTAGGTTAGGCTAAAAATTTTGTGTTGAAAATTTCAGTGTTGAATATTTTGTTCATTCAGTGTTGAAAAATCTTATAAGTTGTATTTTGTATATTTAGAAATGTTGAGACTTAAAAATTGATTATATATATATATATATATATAACTAGTTATCCACTAGTTCATAAGCAAATCATTAGACCATGATTATCCATAAGGACAAAAAAAACCCTTAACCTTTTGTTTTTTGTTTTTTAAAAAAAAAAAAAAAAATAGGACCAATCGCGGGTCGCCACGTGTCAGTGGAACCCGCGAATAGTGTAAGTATTGGTCCTTAGAGAAGAATTATAAGGGATATTTCTTAATAATTATGCGGTCCCAGTTAAGGACCCTTTTAAGGGACCCGATAATCATGCTCTTAGAGACTAGAAGTGATTCGAACCAATCAATCATTATAGTTAAGGAAACAAATAGTACTTTATCTTGTAGAGAGATATGATTACGGTTTACTATTTAGGACAGTTTTAGATCATTACTTAATTTACATGATTATCGACTATTTTGGAAAATAATCAAATTATATAAGCAAATCATGACCTAACTCTTCCATACTACATTGCTTTTTTTTTTTTTTTGGGGAATTATAAAATTACACTTTCCAAAATGCATTTCACATAGTTACACTATTTTTAAATATGTATTTCACAAAATTACACTTACATATTAAAATTTAAATTTAAACAACCCTAAATATAAAATCGTATTCCTTTAACATTAAACTCTAAACAATAAATATTAAATCGAAATGAAAAGTTAATTTGGGTAAATTTATAAAAGGTAATTTAATCCTTCAAAATTTGAAAAGTGTATATTTAAGTTTTTTGAATTAGGTGTAGTTTTATAAAGGAAGTATTTTTTCTAACAACATAAAGGAAAAGTTGAAGGTCTTGATTGGAAGGGGCTGTAGAAACTTTCTAAAGCCAAAATTTAGTCTAGAGTCAATTTATAAAACCAATCAAGCTTTATTTTATTTTAAAATCCTACAGCCCAAAAGATAAATAAAAAATAAAACATGGCTTTACAAATCTTTCAAACCAAAATATCACAATTTTACTTATCAATGTTAACATATCGATACAAAATACATATATAACATATATTGTAACTATTACAGTTCATGATAACATATATACTATTCTGTTATATATATACTTTAACATACGTATATGTTATTTTTCAACTAATATATAATTTATTGGAAATTTATAAAGTATTCCATATATATGTATATATAATACTTTTTTGTCAACATATATTTGTGTATATATATATGATTATAATTTACTTTTTTAATATTATATTGTATTTTTATTCTGTTCTTTATTACAAATGTGTATATACATAACATATTAATGATGTATAAATATTGTATAATTATGATACTTACTATATAATTTTAATTTTTAAATAAAATTCTACATTATTATTTACAGCATTATCAAACCAATCAATTTTTTTTTTTAAACTCACAACCGAAAATCTAGAGTCAAAATCTTACAGCAACAAAGGGCCTGATTGGTTGTAGCTTTAACTTTTGATTTTTTGCTGTAGAAATTTGGCTGTAATTTTTTTTGTTGTAGCTTTAAATTTTATTGCTGTAGGATTTTGGTTGTAGAATTTAGCAATCACTTTTTAAAATAAAAGCATGATTGGATAGCTGTAGGTTTTTTATATCTAGTAAATATAAATAAATTATCAATACAATAAAATAGCTTAATCGTTACATGTAATTTCTAAAATATGTAAACATATAATCTACACTTTCTACATATATTTTAAAATATAAAAATATATTTCTTTGGCACAAAAACTATTTTTAATATAAGTATACAATTTTTATTATGAATAGTCATTTAATGTATGTTTTAACAATATGTATTATTTTTAATAAAGTTTCTGGTTTTAAGCTTACATTGAATTATTTTACCTATCAAACATCTACCTACAGCTTGTAAATAAATATTTTGTAAAATGAAAAATATAATCTTTTTTTAAATGAAAAATATAAATATACATATATATAATAATGGTTGATGTAAACATATAATTATTAATACATATGTAAATTAAAATCTGTTATTCCATATATTATTAAATATTATTAGTATATATATAAAAATATAGAATTTCATAAATATGTCATTCATATATTGCAATATATGTACGTTTAGTTGCGAAAAAGAATAGTTCACAGCAAGTATAAAGTCAAAATTTATGAGCTTTAGAAAAAATGACTTGTACAGCCAAAAATAATTGTTAAAGGAAAGTAGAGGCTGTGCAATTTTTAAAGGAAAGAAAGCATGATTGCTTTAGAAATGGAACTGTATAAATTAATATGTCTCTCCACGATCACTACAGCTCAAACCAATCACCCCCAAAATCTAGAACTACAACAAAAAAAACTACAACAAAATTTCTACAACAAAAAGTCAAAAGCTACAGTTTCAACCAATCAAACTCGAAATTGTGTATTTTGTGAATTTCCCTTTTTTATAAAATACTGCTTTTTGAATTTCTCTTTTTTATATAAAATAAATTGCTTTTTGTCTTAATTTAGAGTTCTCTTTGTTTTCAATTAGTGCACTTGGATCGTTTGTCTAGGCCACTAATTTACTTTATACATCAAAAATAATAACTCATCATTAGCTAATTAGTTTTCAATTAAGTTATGACCGTGGGTTTATTTTATATAATAATTTTGATTTATGAAACTTTTGCATCACACAAATTTGGTGATTTTGCACCACTTATAAATATTTTAATTATTGGGAGAATTATAAAACTACACCATTTGAATTACATTTCACAAAACTACATCATTTCCAAAATACTTCACAAAACTACACCTAAACATTCAAAATTAAATCCAAATAAACCCTACCCACATAATCCTACCTCCTTAATACTATACCCTAAACACTAATTAGTGAACCCAAATAAAAAGATTTTAATTTTGATAATTTTTTAAAGGTTAAATCAAGCTTTTAAAATAGAGGAATTCACAAAACTACACCCTTTCAACCTCTCCTTCACAACACTACACCTAATTTAATTTTTTCACATATTTACACTCTTTCAAAATTTTAAAAGCTTGATTTACCTTTTTAAAAATTACCAAAATTAAAATCTTTTCATTTGGGTTCGCTAATTAGTGTTTAGGGTATAGTATTAAAGGGGTAGGATTGTGTGGGTAGAATTTATTTGGATTTAATTTTGAATGTTTAAGTGTAGTTTTGTGAAGTATTTTGAAAATGGTGTAGTTTTGTGAAATGTAATTCAAATGGTGTAGTTTTGTGATTCTCCCTTTAAAATTTTGAAAGGGTATAAATATGTGAAAAATTTAAATTAGGTGTAGTTTTGTGAATGAAGAATTGTAAGGGTGTAGTTTTGTGAATTTCTCTTAATTATTTTATCAATGGAATATATGTAGAATGAAATGTCTCGTTCTGGTCGACAATTATTGAGGAGCTGTATATTATTTATAAATTCCAGTGGTATGTATAATATGCTTCTTTTATGACCATATATAAGTGGATTATGCTTTAATTATTTGTGATTATATATCTAAAATGACTCTTTCATGTACGGCTCTTTTCATCCTAGTGGTTAACGAAAGGCCATATTACTTTTCAGATCATTAGTTTACTGGTTCACAAAGGAAAGAACCGGTGGTTTTAAAATAATTCATCTTTATCGACAAAATGATTTAATGTTCGTTATATAAAAAGTAGTTAAAATTAGATACTGTTAGATAATATCGGTTGTAATTATCCATTTGGATAAATATATGGATAAAGATGAACTATATTATATATTATATATTCAGATATTTATAAGTTTCTTCATGTTGAAGTAAACTTATATTATATTATATAGTTAGATATTTATATAAGTTTCTTCACGTCAAGAAACTTTTTACTATAAATAGGTTCATAACGTTAAACAAAATCATAATGAAGAAACAGTTCATCTCTCTAACTTCATGTCTCTAGAATTCTCTTAAACATTATAAACACATAAAGATACGATATATATACTTGATTGTTTTATAACACGTTATCAGCACGAACGTCTCTCGCTTATACGAGGTAATCGTTGGATGAGCTTCTATATACCCTAGGTTAAATATTATCCAGTAATTTTAAATTATGTCGTTATGTTTATAAACATAATGGAAAAATTCGTTTCAAACCTATGACATAATTTATATCCTAAAATGTTTAAATTATGATTTTACTATACAAAAGAAACTTTGGCAAAATTTAAACTAATATAGTTTAAAATTTTAGAGAAACTCTATCAAAATAATTTTTGCCAAAAGTATAAAATTAATAAATATAAAAGAAACTCGGCAAAATTTTAACTAGTATAATATTAAAAATCTAAAAGAAACTTTGCCAAAATTTAGTCGATAAAAATTATCGATATTTATAAACTTAAATTTTTATTGGAGCGGAAAGTTTTGTCTCCAAAAATATATAATAGAATATGCCTCTTTGATCAAATAGAAGACTATAGTTCATAAATCAAATTGAAGACTATGTCTCTTTGATTATATGAAAATATATGTCATTAATCAAATTGAAGATAAGGTCTCTTTGATTATATTGAGGTTTTGTCTCTTTGATTAAATGAAAGGCTATATCTATTTTATTATACGGTAAGTTAAAACCCAAAATATATGAAAATTTTGCATATTGCAAAATAATTAAATGTTTTAAAAAAGTAAAATATTTTAATAAAGTAAAAATGCTAAAGAGCTTAAAGGCTCACGAAGAGCTTAAAGGCTCACGAAGAGCTTGAATGCTCAAGAAGAGCTTGAATGCTCCCGAAGAGCTTGAAGGCTCACGAAGAGCTTGAAGGCTCACGAAGAGCTTAAAGACTCACGAAGAGCTTAAAAGCTCACGAAGAGCTTAAAGACTCACGAAGAGCTTAAAGGCTCACGAAGAGCTTGAATGCTCCCGAAGAGCTTGAATGCTCCTGAAGAGCTTGAATGCTTATAGAGAGTTTGAATGCTCACGAAAAGCTTAAATGCTCATGAAGAGCTTAAATGCTCATGAAAAACTTAAACGTTCATGAAAGACTAAACGCTCATGAAGAGCTTAACTCTCGAAGAGTTAAAGAGTTAAAAGTATTTTAAAAGAGCAAAAACGCTCTAAACGAGCGAAAGAAAAGTTAAACGCTCTAAAAGAAAACATGATGACGACATGCAATATGTATAAAAATGGCAAAAAATGTATATGAAAACAAACCTGAAGTTTATTGATTGATTAAAGTTTAATATAACCGGTTAAGCCATCCGGAAGTATTAATGATTGAAAATCATTAAGAATTTGTTGGGAAAACAAGAAGTTTTTCAACTTATGCATGTTTTAAAGAAAAGTAGAATCAAAGTCATCATGTGAAAAGAAATGAAGATCACCATTTTTGAGTTAAAAGAGCTCATTGAATATAATGGTTGATTTCTTTATAAAGATCCCCATATTATACTCCTAATATGACCGATCTAAAAGTGAGAATCGGTCCAAGATAAACGAGCATGTATAGCCGTTATCTTGAGAAAGAGAGTAATATGAATCTTATATTAAATTGTTAAGGATCAAAGATAAAACACATGATCCCAGAAGGATATGTTGTTGATCCTGAAAATGGATTCAATTCGAGATGAATAATCTAGAAGAATTATCATCTCGAGGGGAGAATTAAAGAATCTCACAATGACATTAAATTGATAGTTTTGGTGGATTGATATCCCAAAACTAAAGCTTATTAAAAGCTTATTAGATGTCGAATGAGATAAAGTTAAACATCCGTAAGATGAAAGTGAAACATCTAGAAGATGATATTCACAACCAATGAGTTTTAAAGAATGGTGATATTTCCGTCTGAAAATTTGTGGGTGTGTGATATATATTATGAATGCTCCTCCACACCACATAAAAATGGCATCCAAGAGGATGAAGTATATGAGCTGGAAATGAAGAGCTGCTCTAAAAAGCCATCATTGGAGATGTGCTTATTGTAAGATTTGCAATCATTATTTTGATAATACAATTTCTCTAAGGGAGAAATATGAAATAGTTGGAATCCTTGAACAAAATGATTATGAACGTGAAGTTCAATAGTTCAAAGGATCACTATTCTAAAATATTGCAAATCAGTATAAAAGATTGATGGATGAGATTTCATGAAATGAATTATCATTATAAGATCCTCATACAAAAGAAATGAACATGAAGTTCATAGGATAATTCATCAAAGTGAAAATAGAAATCTCATATCTCATCTTAAAATACTTCAATAAAAATATGTGTCAGCAAAGGACAACATATTATTAATAAGTCTATAACATGTAAGAAACATGATAGACTACTTTGGTTTCAAAGATATAGAAAATTCTCGAAAAGAGAAATAATATCTTAAAGAGGAGCATGAGACATGATTATTATAAAATTAGATATCTGAATGATATCATTGATAGTGATAAAGAGATCTCACAAATGATCATGTCATTAAAGAAATATGGAACCAAAGTCGAAATAAATGTCGACTATTATAGTGACATAACGCGCGATGTTATAAATGAGGATCAGAAATCTCCGCTCTCTGAATTAGCGTTGAGAGGTAATATTGGCCAATAAAGAAAAGAGACAATCAAGTCTATATTAAACTCGTTTGAGTAACGAGAATTCAGGACCATAAGTCCAAATATGAAAAGAGTATTAAGGTATATAAAACAAAATGCATATGAAGTATGATTTTGTAAAAAAATACTCAGTTTTGAGAAATATATATGAGAGACTTGAATTACGTCTCATGAGAAAAATGCATGCAAATTTTGAATTCCTGAAGAATAAATGATATCATAGTAATGTTCTCGAGAACTAAGATCGATCAAACTCTAAAGAGTTATAAACAAAGTAAAAGACCTTGGAAAGACCAGAAGTCTTCAGACATTAAGTTAAACATCTAATGAAAAATATGTTATATATGTTAAGAACTTCTAGAAGAAGTTGAATATATATATATGGTCATAGAGGACCATACTTATATGTTGTTAAACATTCATAGATTTTGCAAATTATGCATAGAATTTGCTATTATATATGTAGGATATAAATCATCCCTTATGCGCATATTGGGATGGGATAATCTATGATTAACTTGGGGTTATTAGAAATCCCAAATTGGTATAAGTTGTTTTGCAGATATTTATATGATCGCAAAACAACAAGATCGTGGTATTTCACACGAGGCTTCCAGTGAGAGCGAAAGAAGAAAACATGTTCTTTTTAAAAGCATATTTGCAAAAGCGCTTACTTCGGAAGATGAAGCTCCCAGGGGGAGCAACAGAAGAAAACTCATTCGTTCAAAGACCTATTTGAAAATGTGTTTATTTGTGAAGATGAGATTTCGAGGGAAGTCATAATTATGCGCGTGATTGCACTCTTTTTCCCTCATCATGGTTTTTGTCCCAACGGGTTTTCCATGGTAAAGTTTTTAACGAGGCAACAAGAACGTGTCAAAAGGTAAACATTTGTGGAAGAAGAAAATGTGTTCTCCCAAATAACTCTTTACGAAAGACGTCTATTCCAGAAGATGATGATTTCAGGGGGAGAAATGATGAAATACGTGGTTGCACTCTTTTTTCCTTATCACGGTTTTTATCCCATTGGGTTTTTCCGTGAAAAGGTTTTTAATGAGGCAACAATAACAAAACACGTAAAAGAAAAAACTAAAATGGATAATTAAGGGGGAGTGTTAGATAATATCGGTTGTAATTATCCATTTGGATAAATATATGGATAAAGATGAACTATATTATATATTATATATTCAGATATTTATAAGTTTCTTCATGTTGAAGTAAACTTATATTATATTATATAGTTAGATATTTATATAAGTTTCTTAATGTTGAAGTAAACTTTTTACTATAAATAGGTTCATAACGTTAAACAAAATCATAATGAAGAAACAATTCATCTCTCTAACTTCATGTCTCTAGAATTCTCTTAAACATTATAAACACATAAAGATACGATATATATATTTGATTGTTTTATAACAGATACAAAGTTATTTTATACTATTTAAAAAGAGAATATACCACTCTTACTCTATGACAAAAAAAGAAGAAGAGAATATACCATAATGTAAATATACAAAAGTTACTTGAGTGAAGTCGGGCTGTATAAGTTATATACTAACTAGTTATTATAATTATTTTATTTATCTGGACACTAATTTCATATCTAAGAAAGTTAATTTTAGAAAGTTTTTTTTGATAAAGAGTTTAATATCTAGAAAGTTATTGTAACGACTCCGATTCGGACGTCCGTTATCTTTGAGAGTCTAACCCGTTTTTTATTGTGGTATTATTCGTTTTGGGCCATAAGCCCCCACAACTTTGTTTTTGGTTTTTTTTCCAAAAGAACCTACGTTAAATTGAGGTTAGACTCTCTTTTATATATTATATTTATATTTTCTAAATATTCGATGTGGAACGAATGTTACAATCCACCCTCACTCAAAGGCCCAACGTCCTCGTTGCGTACCAGACCCCATAAGATCGACCCTCTAGATCAACATTAGAGTGACTATTCGCTCTGATACTATTTGTAGCGATCCCGATCTAGGCGTCCGTTACATTTGAGAATCTAACATTTTCTTAGTGTGATATTGTTTGCTTTAACCCACAAGACCCGCACGGATTTGCTTTGGTTTCTTTCCCATTGAATTGGGGTTAGACTCTATAATATATATTAGATTTTTCCTAAAAATCATTTAAAATCTTTTGCTCTCTAATACCATAAAACTTAAATTAATTTAAAACTTTCAAAATTTAAACCCAAAACTAAACCTTGAAAACTAAAACATAAACATTAAAAATATATTAAACTCGAATGAAAAAAAGTAAAGTATAAAGTGTTGAAAATAATAATTTTTTTTGTCAACGTTTGGGTCACAAATGGCCGACCCATTAGCCAATCCTACACAAACGTAGGCGCGGGGAATCGATCCCGAGTGGGGTGGTACTACCTGCCTCTTGTGGACTTAAAACTGCCACTAGACCAAGGTCACTTCCTCGTTGAAAATAATTATTTGTAGTAATTTTTTAACACTTATTTGTACTAATTTTTACCAAAAAACATTTATGGTACTTTAACTTGTAATAATATTTTTAGGCCTCAAAACTTCTATTATCTAAACATAAAAGACAATTCTCATAAATAACACTAAATAAAGTTAATTTTTCTTATAAATTGAGTCTAGTTCGAGTTAAGTTCATATATTTTGCTGCCAAAATCATAGATTAAATTCAAACCTCGTTATAGATTTATCACATTCCATGAACAGCTATGAGTGAATAGGCTACTTGTCCACTTGGCTTTGTGTGTATGTGGTGCTTATTTAGTACGAGGCCAATTCTGGTTTTATAATAATGTTTTATCTTTTTTTGTTGTCAACATTATAATGTTTTCTCTTTTTTTTTGTCAACGTTATAATTTTTTTTCTCTTGGAGTTATTATTAGTGACTTTCTTAAACATTGTTGTCAATGTCGTATTATTTTAAAGTCTTGCTTGTTTTTGTTTGGTCGTTGGAGAGTGCGCGTACTTATTTACTGTTCATGTTATTCATTGTCCTTTGTTTAAAGCATGATATGATGTCACGTTTCATAAACACATCACATTCACATTTTAATTACTTTTTAATGTTGATAACTTTTAAGAGAATGAATACAAATAGAAACTAATTAGGTCTTGATTTGATAGCAAATCTTCAATCATTTTTTTTTTTTTATTGTTGTTGTGCGCATTATTCTCATTTTTTTTCTTCTTAATTTCGCATTTCTGATTTAAATATATACGCTATGTAATATAGTTTGTGATCACATGATTTTTTTACGATTAGTAAAACAAACCCTGACACGACTTATCATATAACGTGATCTTATATAATATGATTGGTGATTTATATACGTGATTGTCTTGCAGTATATTTTTCCTGATAGATATACATGTATACTGCATAAAATACTATTCTACGACGTACCAACGAGTCTAACCTTAATTTTTATTTTGTTTATCACGTTACATCAACATTTTTTAGGTTTGAAAGTTTGAATATGTATACAAAATCATATATAGTAATATATATATATATATATACTTTGCGCACTCAAGAATTTGAATATTATTTCTAGGATAATTCTATTCAGGATCCTTTAGCCAGTGCAAAAACCACTTTGTGTATTGTATATATATATATATATAGCATCTTTGGATCGTTTTGGGTATCATTTCAGCTTTATCCTTTAGGTGTACGTATATTTTATTGATTAATATAGGAAATTATCTAAATCTGATTTGTGTTTAGGCAGAATCAAGGAAACTATCAATATGATATGGCCTTTATTACGTTACACACACATATATATATAATTACTTGCTAATTCTCCAATCTATCAAATACTTTTTCTTGAACACGGAACCTGCATGCATCATGCATGGTTGTACGTAGTGTCTTGTGAATGTTCATAAGTCATGAGTTTTAACCAAAGTTTCTAAACAAAAAAATAAAAATATTAATTATATTATTTGAGTGGTACCTTAAATGGTTAAGAAACCACCCAAAGTTCATTAAACAAGAGATTTTAGATATTTTGTGTGGGTTTTTTAACAATTTAAATACCATCTATATAATATCATTAATTTTAATTTTTTGTTTAAAAACCCTTCTTTAAAACTATTGTTGGAGATGCTCTTAGCAAACACGCACGTGAACGTTCATGGTCATGGAGTGTTTTATACCCTCGAGCTTGTCATATTCTTGATACTCTCCTCTCTGTTACTAGGGCACAGAGAAAGGTGTGAGCAAAATGTTTGCATAAATAAAAACATTAAATACAAAAATAAAATATCATCAATATAAGAAAACTAAATAAATTATAAAAAAGATTTGGATTCTATCCATATAATAAAAACTTAAAATCTATATTTCCAAATTTTGAATTTTTTTGCATTTGGGACAAAAATATAATAACAAAATCTCTATGAATTGTAACTTGCCATACTAAATTGGGGACAAAGATCTCTCGGAAATATCAATAAGGCAATTTTGCATGATAATCATCTTTGTCGAATTGTAGTTGCAACAATTTTGATCTAAAGAAAAAGTTGGAGAGATAATGAGAAAGATGAAAAAAGTAAAGAGGAAGATGAAGATGAAGATGAAGATCATTTTTACCCTTTAAACAAAAAAAAAAGATGAAGATCATTTTTTTTTCTTTTGTTTTTGATAGTTTTTTCTTTGATTTTTATTTTTTTTAATGTCGGCCAGTCATATTTTAACACATAAGGGTTCTACTTCCAATATTAAAAATCCCAAATGTAGAATTGATCATAACCCATATTTTCACTATTCATTAATTTTATTATTCTTTTTGGAGTAGAAACCCATTTAAATGTAAATAGATATTCGAATGGACATGGCCTAAGATGTTATGCATACTATGACTATTTTTGTTCTTTTTTTATATTTATGGACTTATCATAAAAAAAACTTATTTTTGGTGAAAAACTGCGAAGAATGTTTAAGTGATTCTATAATTTATCAGAGTTGTTGTTTTTAGAGAATATTAGCAAAATAGACAGTTTTTAGAAAATAATCCAAAATACAACTCTTTAATAGAGCGTGTGTACTGGAAACTGTGTCGTGGGCTCCACAGAAAACACATTACCCATGAAAAACTAAATGTCATAAGCGAGTATCTAACATCCATTAGATGCAAAAAACCTATTAAATTTTTTTATTTTTTTTTATATTTTTTGAAAAAAAAAATTTTGAAAACGAACCAATCGCGGGTCGCCACATGACAGTAGGATCCGCGAATAGTAGAAGAAGTGTCTCTTATCTTGGAAGTTTTGGAGGTGGTGCAAATTTGGTGGGCCCCACCATTAAGAGGTTGATGGAGAGATGCCTATATTAGACCATAATTAATGGAAGCTCTCAATGAGCTTTTAACTTGTGCGTCCCATGTGGGTCCTAGAAAAATCACAAGAAACCACATCTTTAAGAGCAAATCCATTGGAAAAACTTGGGTAGATTTCTTAGCTATTATTTTAAATGTATTTTGTAAAAATTTATACTCTTAAGAAACAAAATTATGTATTTATTGTTTGTACCATTCAATGGTGAATCTTAAGTTCGGATCTTAAAAAACAAAAAATTATTGAAATTTTTTAGAAAGATCCATTGAACCACCATGAAACTTCACTATCATCATTGTAACCTACAATAAAATTACAATAATCACTACACTAATCAATAACAAAATCAATGTTAATAATAAATCACTAATCTAAAGCTAAAAAAATCACAAGTTAAAAATCATCAATTACTAGTTCTTATTATAAACTAAGTGAATTGATCAAGAGTTAACTTCAAAAAATACAACACACAATAACTAATCTAAACCAAACATAGTGTGGTTTAGAATCAACAAGCAACATCTATAAACACATATAAAACACATTCCGTAAAATTACAGAGGCCCATCTCTGATTTAGATATTTGAGGAACATAAATCACATGTAAAGTCAAGACTTTATACAAATCCATATCAGAAAAAAGAACAATTTTTTTTATTTTATGTCTTCAGCAGAAAGATAAAACCAAAACTCAATACAAGAGACAAATCATAAAATCGCATCTTGCAAGAAGAAACCTTTCGTTTTTTTTGCAGATTTAAAAGTCTCTTTGCAGATCTAAAATCGATCTAAGATTTTATACCTTCAAACAAAAAATCCTCAATTAAATCGATATGGTTAAACCCTAGCCACCAATCCATGAGAATACATCTTCAATCAACATGTCTGATGATCTCCCACGGCTCGCCGTCTCATGCCATCATTCCTCCGGTGATTTCACGGCTGAATTTTCCGGCGAAACAACGATCGCCTTTTTCGTCGCGTCCGAGAGAAAGAAAAAAAGTTACGGAAGTGAGAAATACAAAAAAGAATCCAACCCCAAAAAAAACTAAAAAAAAAGAAAAATAAAAGGTCGGTACTTCAGGAATGAGCACCCTTTCGTGGCGAGGAAGCCAAGTAGGCCGTCATTCGGATGGAGGAGTATATGGTCAGTCCGAGATCTCATTAATATGGGAACCAGGAAGATAATTGGAACCGAGGAGAATATACGGGTCTGGCAAGACAACTGGCTGCCGGATATAATCCCTCGCCCAGCAACGGGTCCAGGAGCATACTACTACCCAGATCTGAGGGTCTGTGAGTTGAGGATACAAGGACAAAATGGGTGGAACATGCTAAATCCAGCGGATATTCCACTGATTATGAGTTTGGCTCCAATCAGGAGAACAAGGGTAGATAGTACATGTTGGCATCATACCAAATCAGGAATGTACACGGTGAAATCAGGATACCAGGTTCTGAACTTAAACAAAAATGATGAGGAGATTCAGATCCTCTTACAGGAACCATCATCCACAGCTTTAAAAATGTTTGTATGAAGACTGCGAACCCCAAACAAACAAAAGCATTTCCTATGGCAGGCTCTGTCAGGATGTTTACCAGTTAACGAGAGACTGGTATACAGACATATAGGGCGGGAGGGGATGTGTCCCTGCTGTGGTCAGGAGGAAACGATCAATCATTTGTTGTTTGAATGTCCCCCGTCAATACAGACGTGGGCATTGGTTGGTGTTCCAGCAGGGCATAATCGCTTCTCCACAACCAGTTTGGGAGCAAACTTCGACTTTCTATTCTCACGGTGGAGAAACCCGGAAGATAAGGTACCAACGTACCCATGGATAGCATGGTATATCTGGAAGACGCGCAATGACAAGCTGTTTCGTGGAATTGAGCACAGCCCGATGGATATTAGAGACGTGGCACTGGGAGAAGCTGAGGCATGGAGCATGGCACATGAGTTACTGAATACCCAAAGACCAGAAATTGGTGATCAAAAAGTGGACACGGAGGACTCACATTCAATAGACAATACGGAGTTGGCCTGCTATTGTGATGGATCGTGGAAGGAAGGAGACCTAACTAGTGGTGTTGGATGGGTCCTTCAAACACATCAAGGTCGGATGGAACTTCTTGGAATGAAGGGATTATCCAGGCGTATATGCCGCTTCATACGGAGATTTATGGGCTTCTTAACGCGATGGAAGACCTAAAGCGGATTGGGCAATCCTGTAGAACTTTCTATACAGACTGCATGGATCTTGTCAGGATGGCGAATTTGCCATGTCAGAGGCCGGCATTTTCGGCGGAGTTAAATATGCTACGTGATCTACAGTCCTCTTTTCCGGGCTACTCACTCAGGTTTGCGGCAAGGGAAAGGAACAAAAGGCGGATCTTTTAGCACGGAGTGCACTTAGTAGGATTCAAAGTTTCCAATACATCGGTGCATCAATCCCTATCTGGTTACCGGATACGTCTCGCGTATTTGTAATAGGATAAGAGTGATGTACTAAGCGACAAAAAAAAAATTAAAATAAAATAAAAATGAAATCATCCACTCGTCATGTGACACGAGTCGATCTTAAAGAGATCTAAAAATGTTTATTTTAGATCGATCTTACATTAAATGTTTTCTTTTAAGCCCAAATACAAAAATATACTATTAAGATCCAATTAAGAAATGCCAATAAATTTGCTCTAAGCTCTAAACTCGGAACCAACTCTTACACTTATCGTGGGCCCCGCTGATACGTGGCGGCCCACGATTGGTCTGTTTTTTTTTTTTATAAATAAAAAAAAGAAAAATAATTAAAATAGTTTCCTAGGAAATTGTGCAGAGGACTTCTCCAATAATCATGCTCTTAGAGCGAATTCAAAGGAGAAATTCACAAAATTTCTTAACTATTCAATAGGACCCATAAACATTTAGTTTAAAAAAAAAGAAAAAAATAAAAACGCCCAATTATGGCCGACACGTATTCAGAAGGTCCACTAAATAGTTAAGATCCGAATCTTAAATAGGAAATATAAGTTACAGATCTTAACTATTTAATGGACCCACCTACTAAAATCTGTGTTAGAAACTCTAATGGACATGTTTTTAGTGCCTATCTTCCTCTTCTCTTATCTCTATTCTCTTTTCAAGAATTGACTCAACAAGTGTTCAAATTTCACTTGTTGAAATTGAGAATTGTACAGTCCAATGGACAATGTGATTTCAAAAACTGTATATTTCACATGACAATATGTCCAGTACAGTCTGATGGACATTTTGTCTCGTACTTAAAAAATAATTATTGTTGACCTAAAATTTATATTTATATTATTGCATCTAAAAGTAACTGTGATAGATAAACTTCCACGTTATCTAGAATCCAAACATATACGTTGAAGATAATTGATCGAGAAGAGATATAAAAGTTGAAAGCAATTAATGTTTTTGACCATTTTTATAGTTTTTTTTGTGTTTGGTTAACTATTATACATCAAAAATTATATTTTGAAACATAAAAAATTATTTACACTCTTTGTCCTTTGATAAAGACTTGAGATTCGATGAAAATGTTTATGAGTTTCGGTCCTCTCATTATATAATGAAACATAAACACATAAAACATGTTAATATGCGTAAAATAACTTATATAATGAAACATAAACATATTTTTTTTTTTGATCGTTGCCTAGTGTCTAAGTAGTTATCTCCCAACTGAGAACGGCGAGATTCGAACCCCAGGTTATGCGATTAGATGCAGAGATGACTATCATTGGGCCACTTGCTCATCCACGTGAAACATAAACATATAAAAACATGTTAATATGCGTAAAAAAACTTGCATTTTCATCATTACATGAAGAATGGACTTCGTAGAAGAAATAGAACAATCAAAGACTTGCAAAAGATGTAGAGCATAATATTTTTTTGGTTCTTAAAGTAAAGCATTTTGCGTATGCACCAATTTTTTTTTTTTATTATTTTAAATATGAACTAGAATAGGACCTGCGCCAAGCGCATGATAAAAATTTTCGGAAGGGAACAAATGTGTGTTGGTAAAAATAATTTGTATAAAAAATAAGATAATTTTTTTTTTAATTAAAATTATTACTAAGAACTCAAATGGCTAAAAAACGAACGCATATGAATCCAATAATAAAAAAGACGAACATATAACAAAAACAAATAGAATGAAAAACTTAAAAGATGATCTAGTTGTTCACCTTCTTGCATTTAGAAGTAAGATTATCATCAAAACTCTATTTTTTAGCGTAAGCAAAAACATTGATTTAGGCGTGTGGTTGGTGTTTGTTTGTGTTTGTATTTATATGATTAATATCCGGTGTGTGGTACTTTAGGGTTTTATAAATCGAATGAATATACATTCACAGAATATGGTAATTGTTATTGATTTTTTATTTTATTGTGTATCATGTTTAGTAGTAATGTTTAGTAGTAAACATTGATGATTAGCAAAATTTAGTTAGTAGTATCTTATATGAAAATATATGATTTCCTAAAAACTAATAAATTATTTTTACTTGTGCAGGAAGCAAGAGAGAAAAGGGAGATATTAATTAATTATGGCTTTTCGATAAAGATTTTCAGACTTTTTAAAAATTTGGGTTTTCGGATTTTCAGAACCTCGCCGCTCTCAGTTGGGAGAGAACTACTTAGACACTAGGCATTTTTAAACAACACATCGCTTTTGAATCGTATAATAAAATTTGGATTTGGATCAAAAGATGCAAAACAAAATTTGGACCTTTTTTAACTTTTATATTATCTATCGTTAAATTAAGTGGGACACAATCTCTATAGTAATGACACATCAGCTTTTTTCACTGATTTTCTCTCTCTATTCTCTATTAGTAATATAAGATGACACATTATTGAACCCGAAATTGATATGGTCAAGATCAATTTATTAATTGACAAACCGAAAACATCAAACAAAAAGGGAATGATTAACATATCAAAATCTATTTATCATCGATTTCATATTATATTTAATGATTTATAGTGAAGTTTTAAATACATTTTTAAAATTTCTATAACGAGAATTTTAGAAAATCAAGAATAAAATTATTCTGAGGTTAAAGACTTTAAACACTCCCTCCGTTTTTTTGTTTGATTTTATAAGTTTTCACACAAATTAAAAAAAACACATAAATAACTAATAATAAATGTATGTTTAACAATTTTCAATACTTTTGAACCAATAATATTTGCAAAACTTTCAATTAATATATCTGAACTCTACAATTCACCAATATCAATACATAAAACTACATTGATATTTGTGAAAATCAAACAATTAAAATCAAAATTTTTTTCTAAAATATCAAACATAAAAGAACGGAGGGAGTATCTAAAAATAAGAAAAATATACTCGGCTAAAATAACATTTATCTTTAAAAAAAATAAAGTATTAAAGTGTTTTCCAAATACAACCTATATCATTTGCTTTAAGTCAATAATGAACGAAAAGTAGAAAATAAAAATGGATTATTTTTGAAAATGTTAGCCGAAAACAAAAATTAAAGTCTTAAAAGACATTTAATCTAAAGCTGAGGATTGTTTTCAAAATTTATACGCATGTAACATGTTCACATTATCTGTCTAGTTTCTAAGTAAACTTTTTAAATAGTTGTTAATAAATACATTTTACATCTCATTTATATATTGTAGTTTAAAATTAAAACTAAAATATAGAGATAGATAGGCCGTTTTCTCAAATAATTATTTTTTTGGTAAATTTATCAAATAAAATTGTTTGCATATACACAACTAACTAGTGGGTAATGGAAGTTGCTTTTCACAAGTTGTCAGTTGCGAAAATTACAAAGGAAAGCTTAAGCAAAACATTTCAAAATACAATATTATTTGAATCTAATTGATTTATTTCCTTATATTATATATAATAGTTGTATATTAGGATAAGTTAAAAAAAAAGAAATTAGGTTATTATAAGGGCAATTCTTATAAATACCACCAAAAAAAGTTTTTATAACACAAATAGCACAGATTTTGAAAAGTTTTACAAATACCATTAAAAAGTTTTTTTCTCATAAATACCACAAATCTTAAATTTTAAAAATTACACCCAAAATCTCCAAAAACTATACCCTACCCCTTCTAAACTATACCCTAAACACTATATAGCGAACCCAAATGAAAAAATTTAAAATCTAAAAGTGTTAAAACTCGTTTTTTGAGTTTGTGGTATTTTTGTAAACTACTACTTTTTGATGGTATTTTTGTTATAAAAAACATTTTAATGGTATTTTTGTTATAAAAAACTTTTTAATGGTATTTTTAAAACAAAAAAATATTTTGATGGTATTCTAAGGAATTTCTCTTATTATAATCTATATAAAAAATATATATTCAACTTGAAAGAAATCCACTTGATGATGTGCATATACATTACACACAAGTTGTTGTTGAGGTGTGAATTAGCTGGCAAAAAGAATATTATAATCCTTTTTCAAAGACAATAAATATAAAAAACATGAAATCATAAAAATGTTAAAACACAATTCTTCTCTCCAATTTTCCCGTTTGCTATTTGCTTTACGAATCAAAGAGGTACTTTGTTTTTCTTCCCTTTGGTTTCACGATTTCATTTATTTTCTTGGAAAAATCTCCAAAGGCACCATTTCTTAAGCATTTAGGTCAAAAACACCATCAAAAGATTTTTAGAACCGAATTAAAACTAAAATGTAGTTTTCAAAAATAGCACTAAAATTGAAATAGCTTAAATCCTTCGAATTCAAACTTTAAAATCCTACCACTTCAAAATAAAACTATAAACGCTAAATCCAAATAAAAAAAACTCAAATTATAAAATGTTAAAACTTGTTGTTTTGTGTGTTTGTGTTACTTTAGACCAAAAATCTTATAAAGTAAAGTTCTCAATACAATTTGTGTGTTTATATAACTTCAAGAAATGTTCTCCAATATAGAACGATATTGCAAAAATATGTGTTATTCATATACTATAAAAACATTATGCAGAAAATCAAGTGTTATTATAAAGAAAGGCATATATATTGATGGAACAACCAAGTGACCATTTGATAGAATCTCTCATCGCAATCTCTTACACTTCACCCGAAAACCAAGATGAAGACTACTTCTCCAAAGATGTCACAAATACCACAAGTACCAAAGTTGCTGAAAACCTCATATTTGAACTCATTTCAATCTCCGACGACGAATCATTGATGGGTCCAAAAGAATTAGACCATTAGTAATGTAATGTAATGTAATGTAGTGTCTCTTCTTTGTGTTGTTACTTATTGTCTTTATATCATTGTATGAGCTTAATTTCAACATTAGTATCATACAAAGGGTAAAGCAACATTGACAAGTGAACAAAAGATTCAAACTTTTGAGCGTAAAAAAAGGGCGAATAAAACGCCTAGTGAGCAGCGTCTTCATCTTCGCAGAACTTTGTGTATTCTTTTGGACCCATCAACGATTCCAACTCCGCGGGGTTGCTTGGTTTCACCTTTATCATCCATCCATCTTCATAAGGGCTTGAATTAATCTACAACAACAAAAAAAAAACATCGATAGAATCAACTTTGTTCCGTGGCACACACGGTTACAAGTCATTGTTCAAAAATGTATTAAAAAAAGGAAACATACCAAACCAGGTGAATCAGTGAGCTTTGTGTTGACTTCAATGACTTCACCAGAGATTGGGGATAGAATCTCACTTGTGGCTTTAACACTTTCAACAGCTCCAAAGTTGTTTTCTTTGCTCACCGAACTTTTCGCTTCCGGAAGCTCCACAAACACAACTTCTCCCAAATGCCCCTACACAATATCAACATATATATATCTTTTTTTGTTTACGAGGAAGTTCTGGGCTGAAACCCATAATCTTTTACCCTTTGTGTGTATATATAATCACTCTTTAGGACACTAATACTGCATTTGAGCTAAACTAGTACTAATGAGATATGTTTAAAATGGGTTACCTGGGCATGGTCAGTGATGCCAATGGTAGCTACTGAGCCTTCATGTTTGACCCACTCATGTGAATTTGCATACTTAAGTCCTTCCAACACTTAGCAAACCCAAAAAAACCAACCAAGACTTTATTTTTAAGACAAAAGTCCTAAGCAAGAGTTGTGTTAAAGAATGTAGTGTTGTTATAATACCTGAGGAGAAGCATCTTGAGATGGAGAAAGCTGGGAGGAGATGGGATTTGGAAGAAGAGAGCTTGAGAGCATTTGCTGTAGAGGAAGCCCACATTCTCAATGCCATTTTTTTCTCTGTGTAGAAAAACTCAAAGGAGGAAAATAGTAAAAGAGTGTTTTGCTCTCTTAAAAGTGTTATTGAGATTATGTTTGTGTGTTTTATCTTTAGATTGTATGGTAGTAAACAAAAGCCTCATCTTTATGTTTGTCGTTGGATAAAGTTGTGATTCACAATAATTTTAAAAATATATAATTCATTACTAGATAAGATATCAATTTTATAAAGTTGTTATGAGAATAAAAGTGGTCATTAGTGTGGTTCTGTTCATAACAAATATAACTTTTCTTCTAACAAAAACTAACGACAATGAGGCTGACCAAAAATGAGTCTCATGCTCCTCTTTAACAATTTGTCAAAAGTTATACAACAAATCTCACATTCTGTTTCCACTATTTTTCTTCACTGATACAATTTTGACTTCTTTTACTTACATTGCAGCTTTACCAGTTCCTTTGGGCATTTTCTTTGTTGCAGCTGCAAAAAAATAATCAAGATAGATTATTTTACAATGAATAATTGAAAGATAATATAATATTATTAGACAGAGAGAGAGAAAAAAGGGTTTAATACCATCTTCAACGTCCTTATGCTGGTAATAGTGAGGAGCCAACTCAATTAACCACTCTGGTTTTAACTCCGTTACCTTTCATCATTGTTATTATAGCAAAGTATACAAACAAAACCACATAAATGAAACCGAAAATAACTCAAAACAGAGATCCAATTATATGATATGAAACATAATAAATTACCTGTCTCATATACTCCTTAGAAGTAAGCACTAGTTCATGATACACGACCCATCTCGGCAACACCTACAAACAAATAACCATTAAAGAAGAATCAAAGTTTTTTGAGTAATAGAGTGAAAAAGCTTATTAACCTGAGATAAGCCTGAATTGGGATGTATGTGCACTGTCTGCGGATGCTTTACAGTTCTATATGATCCATTCTTCTGCAGCTTTGCAGTGTGCGGGAAAAACCCTGAGAGTGAAAGTAATAGCCAACAAGTGTTGGTGTAATGTAAGGAACTGTATGTTTTATATTGAAACGAAAAAAGGAGAGTGAAGGAACTTACCGGCTACAATGGATTTTCTAACCGAGTCCATTTCATTCAGGTTCGAGCTGATTTCTATTTCTACTCTCTCTAGAAGTCCTTCTAATTGGTCACGGATATCTCTGGCTCTTTTCATGCTCCGTACCTATAAAGATATTTCGACACAAAACAAATGTAAAATGGATTCACATCAACTCCAATCGCAATGGTAAGCATAGAGAGACAAATTGGTACCTGTATGTAGTTCTCGTAGCACCACTGAGTAGAATAGTTTGTTTCCTTCCATGAACTGTAAACCTTTACAGAACAACAAAGACGATAAACATATGGCACTATAAACTAGTGGAAGAGGATAAAGAGAGAGAGAGGTAAATAGAAGGTTTATACCTTTAGCAAAGCAATGTGGTCACCAACATTCCCAGTGTGGAAATTCATTCTCGCATTGTCAGCGTGAACCTGTTTATCCTTGGGACGGTAGAAGATAGATCCTCCAATTGACAACATAGCGGCAATTGATATTATCTCATCTGAGCATTTATACTTGTCGGAAACAACAATCATCTTCGACAACATAGGATCAAGGGGAAACTCTGCCATCCTTCTACCAGCTTTAGTCAATTCACCGAGCTTATTTAGAGCACCCAAAGCAAAGAGCAGTTCTAAAGCCTTTACAAGTGCTTCAGCAGGTGGAGGGTCCATGAAATCGAAGTTTATGAGATCATGAATTCCAAGACTCTTCAAAGCAAGTACCACACTAGCAAGGTTCGTCCTCTGTACTTCTGGAACCGTGTTTTCCTCCAAGTCGTTGTTGTAATTAAACGCCGTGTACAGACGATAACACTTCCCTGCGCTTGTTCTTCCAGCACGACCAGCTCGTTGCGTTGCTGAAGCCTTAGAGATAGGAGTAATAAGCAGAGACTCCATCCCTGTTCTTGGGTTATATGATTTCATTTTGCTAAAGCCAGGATCAACAACATACTTTATACCGTCAATCGTCAATGATGTCTCAGCAATATTTGTCGCTAGGACTACTTTTCGCGCCCCTTCTGGAGTTGGCTCAAATATTTTGGCTTGGAGTTCGCTAGGAAGGTTTGCATAAATAGGGCATATAATTAATTCGCGGATCTTTGTACCTAATCCTCTTATCCTGTGCTTCAAGATCTCTTCTGCAGTTTCAATTTCCTCTTGACCTGTGAAGAAGACCAATATATCTCCAAGAGGCTCCCTCACATGGATTGTAAGCACAGTAACTATTGCTGCGTCCATGTAATCAGCTTCAGGTGCGCTTGTAAAGTTAATTTCAACTGGATACCTTCTTCCTGGGAAACTAAAAATCGGGGCTGTGTCGAAATAATCAGAAAACTTTTCTGCATCCATAGTTGCACTAGATATCAACAACTTCAAATCAGGTCGAAACCGCGCTATATCCTGTCCAAAATAGAAGAGACAATCAGAATTTATCCAATTATCAAACCCTGATTACACAATCGGATATATTGGACAGGAAAATCCACTTGCCTTAACTAATCCAAACAGTATATCAGTTGACAAGGTTCTTTCATGGGCCTCATCCACAATGACAACACTGAAAGGTTTTGCAATCATTAAGCATAAACGTTTAGCTGTTCAGTAATAATAATCTGTATTGGGAAAGGACTACATTACCTGTAGCTGGCCAGATCTGGTTCTCCAAGCAGCTCACGCAAAAGCATTCCATCAGTCATATACTTCAGAACTGTTTTGTCTGAAGTACAATCTTCAAATCGAATGGAATAGCCAACCTGTGATAAGCACCAACCACAGTTGAGCATCTGAAAGTGAGCCGGAGATTGTGAACAATCAACTACCAGCAAAAAAATGACGATAAAAAGCCAACATACCTCATGTCCGAGCTTGACTCCCATCTCTTGAGCCACACGGGCAGCAACACTCATAGCTGCAACTCTTCGGGGCTGTGTACAACCAACCTGAAATATAACCGAAAAGCATTATAGTACTTTATCTGAATCTGATAACTGATAAAGGAACTAGTTTATCAGCTGCTCTTTACTTTTGAGCCCATCCAACCACACGTTTTAGATAAAGGCTTTTTTCCTAAACAATACTACACATTTTGTAAGGAATGATAAGTTTGTTCTCAACAAGCTAACAGCACAGTTTTTTCATGATATGTGTTACAATTCGAAGCAAGAATTAGGTTGTACCTTTCCACGCTTTGTGTAACCAGCTTCATGGAGATATTGGGGTATTTGTGTTGTCTTTCCTGAACCAGTGTCCCCCACAATGACAAGAACCTAATAAATAAAATAAAAAAAAGTTGAAAGAAGGTTTCAAATTTCAGTTACATGCAGCAGAGGAAACTATAACAAACCGAACTAAAAAATATGCAAATTTCAGAAGCAAAAACTTCATCCACATCTTCCTTTGAACATGACACTGAAATTTGATGCTTGTTAATTTAAAAATGTTTCCTTCTCTGTTGATCTTTTACTTGCACATATTCAAATGTAATACCCTCAAATAGATTGATTTCAATAGGAGTGGTTAAAGTGAGCTTCTCGTCTGTTATTTAAAAATCTAAACCTTTTCTTTTAAATTAAAATCTGAATGTCACAGTATGTAAACTGAAGTCAATGACACGAGAGCTAGAATTACCTGGTGCTCTTCCACAGCCTTAAGCAGTTGATCTCGATACCCATATATTGGAAGGCTTCTTCTGACTTCCTGAATCACAAACACACATATGCAAGAACATGTCAGAAAAAGTTATAGTTTTTGCAATGCATTATTCAAAGGAATATATACAAATCTGAACTTATTCCGAGTTACATCCTAGAAAGAAGATCTGGTTGGTTGAGTTTGATCAAGCAGAGTTAATGGGAAGAAAAAACCAAAAAATATAGCACCTGAAGTTCTTCTAAAGCTGATTTCTCTGCTGCGTCTTGAGTTTCTTTAGCATCCATAGCATCTTCATACTGCATGGCAAAAGCATGCAGTCAGCTACAAGCCAGCATGTGACAGAAAGTATCATCAGGTTTAATATATAGAATAGGCAATACATTTTCACCAGCCATCACAGATTCCTTTATGAAATTTATTTGGTCCTCAAACACAAACCTGCAAAAAAAAGAGAACACTTAGAATACTCAAACCATGGGCCTAATCGATCTCTAAGAAGCTAACAGGATTATCTTTCAGAAGAGAAACAAATTCTAAAGCAGTAAAATAAGAATAAAAGAACAAATGTGTAACAGATCTCACTGATAATCGTCTGAGGTTTTCTTATTCTTAGCGCCAAATTTTAATGTTGCTTTTCCTGCACAACAATGTAACTTAATCAGTGGGCAGTAAAAACGAGAGTGATCAACGGAGATAGAGTTAAAACAGAAAATACCAATTTGATGGTCCTCCCAAGCTTCTTGCTCTGCAAATGGATTCATTTTCTCTACTGAATCTATGTCCCTAAGAAAAAAACATGATTTAGAACGCACAGAAGGGTTTGAACTTTGAAGTGTGTTGGATCACTATTCACTAGCAAAGGGCTCTTTGTCAACTCACTTGTATCGTTGTACAGCAACAGCAAATCTTTTCTCCTGATTAACACCACCTTCTTGATCATCATAAGCATCTGGAATTCTATACTGAACTCCGACAGGTAGGAGTAAGAGGGAGATGCATAATGTGTTAGATACACGAAGAGTCTAAAGAACAAGGAGGGAAATAATCGAGAAAGAATCAAACATTACCTCCTCTACGTTATCTTCATCTTCTGTTCTTTTCTTCACGAGATCATAAAGCTCTTTCTTATATCTAAACTCACGAAGCTCTGTTTCTGTAAGCTTTTCACCTCCAAAAAGGTATTGTTCATCTTCTATCTCATCCCTATGGAGAAAAGGAGGAACGGAAGAAATCGGTTTAAAGAGTAGATCAATAATAGGAAAAGAAAAGTGCAAATATATATAAACATATATATATATATAATATATCATGTACCTTAGTTCATCTAGTTTCTTCTGTTCCCTCTTCTTCAAATATTCTTGTCTCGAGACTTTCCTGCATCAGGCCAAACAAAAAATGATCAATAACATGTCCAGCACAAAATAGCTACTACAGAGATTATTTCTACGAACAGGTACACCATCAAACGCTATTAACAGGGAGATGAATGACAGGCTCAAGAATTTGAAATCAAGTTTGCACTTCATATAGTATCAGAGATTAAACATATGACACACAAGTACATTGTCGATTACTGTTCCTGTCACTCAGGCTATGCATTACACTTCATTACCTTAAGGAATATAAATCATCCTTCTCCAAAGCGTTTGCTCTTCGAACAGCTTCTTCTGTTTTGCGGAAAAAGTAAAATAAAGTTCCAAAATGAGATTGTCAGGCAAAGTACATATTCATGCAAAAAATTAATAGATATTACCTTGCTCTTTCTTGGACATCTTTTGCTCTGTTAGCTGATCATTAAACAAAAAAAGAACATATCACTAACTTCCACATTTACAAACTATATTAAACAAGTGAAACGTTCTAGCTGCATAATTCCTATTCGGTTAGAGAAATTGTTTTGGCATACATGATTAAATGACATATAGATGTGTCTTTTTTGCTTAATTCGTTTTTCCTACTCAAAGGAAGCTAGATATGCGGACCAAAACTCGTTCAATAAGAGCTTATACATACTTAGCGACAATACTTAACCCTTAGTTTGCTACAAAACATGACCTATTCAGAGAACGAAACAGGTAAAATTATCAAGAATACGATTGAGCCATACCTTTCGTGTCCGTGCAATATCACGATCTTTTAAATGCTGTTCCAGCTCTTCTCTCTCTTTTTGGTCACGCAATCTTTCCTCTTCTGACTGTGTCCGTGTGCACAGGGTTGCAACAAATTATAAAAGCACACGTGTTATCGAAACATATCTATTGAATATCTCCTATTTACTAAATATCACAAGAAAATCAAGACACAAGAGATAGTTAAAATGCAAACACCCTAAAAGAGTTTCCTAAGATATACCTCAGACCCATCATCCTCCTCTTCATAGACCTTTCTTTTAACGTGTCTATCGTCGTCTTTAACAGGCACCTACATTGTTGTTCACAGTTTGTCAGAAAAGATAGCAAACTATATCTTACCATAAAGAAAGATAGAAACCGGAATCTTTCTATGAGGAAAGGAAACTATACCTCTTCATCACTGTCATCTGACTTCCCACTTTTCTTCCTAAACCTTTTCTTGCCCTTATTTGACTTTCTAGACTCAGAAGCTGAGGATTTTTTCTCAACGACAACTTCGTCTTCATCATCATCAGCATCTAAAAGAGCATATGTCTTTTGCTTCCTGACTAGCATTGCTGCCTCTGCTTCCTGTTGTTGGTAGAGCTGAAAAAGGAGGCCAAAGAAACTGAGAAAACAGACCAAACCTACAACCATGCTTCCTCACTATACCTTTAGCACTATACACACTTCTCCCATACAAAATAAACTAAAATGCATCTACTACCATAAGCTTCAACAGAGAAAAAACAAAAGAGCACTAAAGTTTACAGTATCTCATCGAGAAAACTCACATTCACACCAGCAGATTTGCGTGGAACTCTTGCGAAGATTTCTTCTGCAAACGAACGAGTATCACCAGAAGAAGAAAACCCATAATCCACCAACTCTCGAACAAGTTCAGTCGGTGATTTTGTTTTCTTAGCTTCGCAAACAACAATAACACCACAACTCATTAAATTGTTAAGAAACTAGCTAAAGCCTTCTTCATAAAGCTCCATGATACGAAATCGAAAAACATCAATGATCAAAACTTATTACCCATTGCAATGAGATAGTTAACAACAGCTGCTTGAGAATAGCCAAGCAACAACATCAGCTTGTCCGAAACCCATGTCTTCAAATCATTGCTCGCCATTATCACTGCTTCGCGGTATAAACAATTTCGAAAATGATTTCACTGTCATAAATACATACCAACACTGAAATTAGCTATCTAAAACAAACAAGAGCCTCAACATCAAAAAATTCCATTACGCTGCTTAAGCACACATAAAATCAAGCATTAGTATCAAGCGAAACGGAACAAGCTATGAACCCTAGATTTGAGTTCTAACTTGTAGGGTTTTCCGAAGCTTACAGAGTGAGAAGATACAGAGAAAGCGACGATATCTATTTCTGAAGATCGAAGTGATTTTTCCGGCGACGGTTGATTGTAAAGGCGGTGGGGAATCTCTCCGACGTCGATGGAAGCTAACCAAAAAAATTGGAAGAAAGGGGGAGGCCAAAGTTGATGTTTTTAATTAAAAAGTTGAAGAAACTATTATCCCAAAAACGCCGCCGTTTCGTTAAGTCACGCCAAAGTATTTGTTTTTTGCATTTTTTATTAGGCTTGGCCCATTTCATTTTTTATTGACAGCCCATTAGTGTACCATAGCAAACCGATTAGACCACATAAACCGGTTTAAACCGATATAAAGAAAATTAAGGTGGTGATTGTTCATTTGTTTGGATGGTTTTTGGATTTTTAGATTTTGGTTTTTGGTTTTGAAATAGATTTTGGGTTTTAAAAATCTTGATTGGGTTGTAATAAAAAAAAAGTTGTAATTAAAAAAAAATCTTGATTGGTAATTTTTTTAGTTTTGGTATATACTTTCTTTTTTCATTTTTCGAAAAATTTTGTTGCCAAAATTAAGAAGATTTAAACAATTTGCAATCAAGTTTTTACATATTTTTGATAACCCGGTTGATTTAAACAATTACTTGATGAAAATTAGCATTTATATAATGTTTTTTTTTTTTTTTTTGAAAATATGGTATTGATTGTCGTTGATTGTGGTTAAATTTTGGCAGAACTTTGATAACCAAAATAAACCCAAACCCGAAGCGAACAAGTTATTTTATCTTTTAATTTCGGCATAACTTTCAAAAATAAAATAACCTAAAACCGAACTTAACCGTACCGGTTTGGGTTTTCGGTAAGCTGATTTCCCGGCCCTAGCCCTAGGGAGCGAGTGTAAGCCAAATAAGTGTTTCTTGTTTATCAAATCCGTAAGATATTATTTCTGAAGTGATTTTGGCTTAAAATTCTAGGTGTCAATACCACAATGAGTTCCAGCTCATTAAACGTGACATGGAATAGAGAACCAATAAGAACACATTAAATTTACAACATAGAAAACAAATTTAATAATAAAAAAAAAGTTTAAAGGTTCAACAATTTAAAATCCGAAAACCCTTTTTAAAGGCCCAACAATTTTGTTGAGAAAATTTTATATAACTTAAAAACTTCTACAAAACTCAGAATTTTTTTTAATAATCTATGCTTTTCGTAAAATTGAAATATTCATAATATTTTAAGTTTTCATTATGTTACTTATTAAATAATTTGGTATTTATTTCAAACGCGTCGAGAATATCTAAAATTAAATATTACTATAATTTATGTAATGGTATAACATGTAATTTATCCACCTCAAAATTTGTCCTCCCTAATCAATAATATATATATTTAGATCATATTGATTTGTTACTAAATCTAAATGATATGTATGAGATACAAAATTTATTATTAAATTTAATTTTAAATATTCGGAAACTTGATTTTAGGGAAAAATATTATAAGAATTTAGGAAACTTTCAATCCGAGATTTTTATGAAACTTATTTTTTTAGAAAATTACTAAATCGAGGATTTTTAGCAAACAAAAAGTTTTTTCATGTTTAATTTTGAATAATTTCTTTCACTTGCTTCAGAGAGTTTAGGGTTTGAGTCTTTTAGTTTTAATGTTGAATCATTTTATAAGGATTCGAATCCGATACAAAAACTGAATGGAGCTGAACTAAAAGATTGGAAATAAAGCGTTATATAGAAATATAAATTTATGTTTGAATTGTCCATGATACAAAAGTCTCAAGATAATAGTTGTAATTTCTCGATCATGTCTATAGTGACATGGTCCCGAATAATCTATTTCACGAAAAAATACATTTTAAAATTAAATATAATTTAGTAATTAGTAAATAAGAAAATAGTAAAAAATTTATAACCAAAACAAAAAATAAATCAAATTATAAATATTTTTATATAATTATCCACCTCTACATAATTATTTTCAAAATTTATTAATCGCGCATGGTGCGAGATATAACCTAATTTCAAATAAACACTGTGTAGTTTTATTGATCAAGTAGCTTCGATGTTTTCATATTTTGAACTGATGATTTTGAGTGATTTGTGTTAAAATTAGAAATCAAGTGTTATTTAAACAAGAATTTATAAAAGTCTTTTAAAATCCGCTGTTATTGGAAGAATGATTTAAAAATCCATCATCAAATCCACCGTTATTGGAAAAAATTAAAACATTGAATTTCAAAGGATTTTATGAAATCACATGAGATTTCTAAGTTAAAAATACAAAGAATCAAATCTCATAGTTTTAGGTGAGATTCTAGAGAATTTTAAAAACAAATCTCTACAACTTTCAAATTCATCCAAATCTCCAAAAAACTTCTCTCCTTCAAATACTTATTTCAATACATCCTTCTAAAATTTTGAAAAACCTCATGCCGTTTATTTCACATAGAAGCCAAGTGTTTGTTGTTCACAATATGTATAGGCCAAAACTGAAGTAGTTTGGTTCACACAGTAATAATGAACAAAATATAGAGAACAGTGGATTCATCGCACTCGCAGTATCGAGTGCGATGAATGCCACGCATATGAGTCTCTGTGATCAGAGCAAGCCTTTGATGTGATCCCTGGCTTTGTCGCGGATTACCTTATTCGGAAACTTGTCGATAACCTCGGATCCAAAAGAGGAAATCAGAGCTCTTCTTGCGGTCTCCAAGTCTATCCCACGAGCTTGGAAATAGAAGAGCTGGTCCTCTTCCAGATCGCTTATCGCGGCTCCGTGCGAGCACTTGACATCGTCCGCAATTATCTGAAGATTCGGTTTTATGTTCACGGTTGCTCGGGGTTTCAAAAGTAGGCTCCTTGTTAGTTGCCCCGCGTTCGTCTGCTGAGCAAATCTGCATTGCATATAACAAATAATTAAAACCCAACGAAAACCGAAAAACAAGAATGTGTCTTGAGAGAGACAGGAGGTGGTTACTTGTTGACTCGGACATTGCCGTCGAAAACAGCTTGACCAGAAGAATGAGCAACAATACACTTGTGGAGCTGACTCGAAGAGCCACGTGGATGGTCTAATACGATTCTACTGTGGAGATCAAGAGTTTGCTCGTTCACGCACATGTGAAACGTGGTCAACTCCGTGTTGGTGTCAGGACCAAGCTGCTGCACATGAACATTGTGCCTACCCAATCTCCCGCCGGTACTCACTTCCACTAGCTCATATTCACTCTCTGCCTCCTACACACATAGCCAACACACTAAAACTATTCAAACACCAAATGAAATATATATCCTCACAAGAGTCTTGAAACTACACTAAAACTATTCATCATACTAAACAATCCAATCATAAACATTACAAACTTAACCACAAAGATTATCATAAACCAAAATTTCTCTATTTTCATTCTCGAACTATACCAAAAATCGACTAAGCTATACACTTTCAACCGACTAAGAACGAAAATTCACATGAGGCAGAAGCTAAACTAAACCATTCATCATTTTAAACAATCCAATCATAAAAATAACAACTTTACTCCATCTCCACCAGCAACAAAACTAAACAAAGGCACTCACAAAGATTTATACTTTTCGATATTCGAATTGATACCTAACCATCCTAAAAACTAGTCTAAGCAATAAAGCTAAGCAAATTGTTTGGGACCTGTCGGACGAAAGTCCACTTGATATGAGCAGAAGCCATTGATTCATCCTGCAAATACGAATGCTTAGCTTTCGCATTCTTCCGTAAAACAACTTCCAAAACCGGATTCGTCCAATAAAACCCTTCTTTGTTATCCTCTCCTCCTCCCACGAATTCCTCAACAATACCAATCTCTCCTCCTTCCTCAACAAGCACAAACACACGAGGATTCGATACCGGCAACTTCTTAGATTCTCTGTCACCGGTTTCTCCAGAAACATACCTAAGATGAATCGGATTCTCGACCTTACATCCCTCAGGAACGTAAATCACAACCAAATCAGGTGCTCCCATGCCGTTTATCGACCAGAATAAGTCTCCGGAGTCGAAATCTCCCATGAATTCGGATACGCGGTTCGCGAGCTCATCGGACAGATCGTAGAAGCTTCCGAAGTAAACCCCATCGGGCAAATCGGAAGGCGAAATCGTCAATTTTGACAAGAACCCATCGATTATTACAGCGTTTGGGAACTGGGTTTCCGACAGATTGTGTAGGATCGTTGAATCGCGTTGTTGTTGTTGTTGTTGTTGGGTCGAGACGGGTTCGATTTGGGAGTATCTGATGAAGGAAGTGTCTGTGAATCTGAAAGGCTCGTCTTTTCGCGATGGCCATGGAGTGGATAAGAGTGTCACGGCGGAAGAATCTCTGATTCTCTGAAGAGAAGAAGAAGAAGAAGAAGAAGAAGAAGAAGAAGAAGAGAGAGAGTCTTCGAGAGATTCGGCTAATTGAAGAACGAATGGGTCGGAGAAAGAAGAAGCTTGTGCTCGAACGGAAACACTTGTCGGAGATGATGTTGTTGTTCTTCTGATTGATTTGGGTTTTGGTTTAGAAGATAGATTTGGTATCAACGATAAGCGGCCGAGAACTGTGGAAGCCGCCATTAATGGATTGGATTCTCAAAATGTTTCTCGTTCTCTTTTCTCTTTTCTCTTTTGCAACGAATAGGACCTGTTTTTTTTTATATACCTCTAATGGAGAATTTATTTTCTGTGATTCGTTTCTATTTTTCTCGCTTCTTCTAATATTGTTTGGTTTGGGCTAAATGGGCTTACTTTGTAGACTCGTTTTTGATCTTTTAACACCCCATGTTATTGTTCTTTCACTTATTAACTAGGAAATTTAACGAATAGATGAGAAATGTTTATCGGTAAAAATATTGTATAGTATAAAACTAGATTCTGATCCGCGCAAACCGCGAAAGTTAAGTATTTTTTTAATGTTGTAAAAGATTATTTTGTGTAGCGGTTTGTTAAATAGAAACGCACAATTAATTTCATTAACATTGTAAAAATTAAGAAAAAATATATTATTTTAAAAGTAAAAAGACATATTGTAATAAAGACACATGAAACAGTTAAGATCGGAGAAAGATAACATCAGAAGAGGTCTTCATGTATCTTAAGAAAACATAATTCACAACATGACGACCGTCTCAAAAATACGATGAACAACACCGTCAATGGTCATTGTGTCGTGTAAATTCTTCGATCCACGAACTTTGTTTTAAGTAATATAGTTTAACATTGCATGGCGGAATAAATGGAAGATGTTGAATTAGGAAATTGACATTGCGAAGTACTTCACAAAACTACACCTAAACACACGAAATTAAATCCAAATAAACCTTACCCACACAATCCTACCCCTTAATATTATACCCTAAACACTAATTAGCAAACCCAAATGAAAAAAATTTAAATTTGGTAATTTTTAAAAGGGTAAATCAAGTTTTTAAAGTTTTGAAATATGTAAATATGTAAAAAAATTAAATTAGGTGTAGTTTTGTGAAGGAGAGGTTGAAAGGGTGTAGTTTTGTGAATTCCTCTTATTTTTAAAACATTAAGCATATCATATATGCAAAAATTAAAAAATTGTCGATCAACCTGAATAATTGTGAAACATAAACTAAATCGGATAATTACCACTTATATTAACAAAAAGTGTCTAGACGTAAAGAGAAGAGTTGCGTTTCTTATTAGTTTTGTGAGAATAAATACACTATTTGAATTACATTTCATAAAATTCCATCATTTCAAAAATACTTCACAAAACTACACCTAAACACACAAAATTAAATTCAAATAAACTCTACCCACACAATCCTACCCCTTTAATATTATATCTTAAACACTAATTTTATCTCCTTGTTCAAAACTATTTGTCATTTATTATATATGATTTTGGTAATTTTTAAAAGGGTAAATCAACAATTTTAATTTTTAAAAATGTGGAAATATAGAAAAATATTGAATTAGGTAAAGTTTTATTAAAGAATAGATGAAATGGTGAAGTTTTGCGAATTCCTCAAGAATTAATACATAAATCTTATATGGGACTTGTGTATAACAAAAAAATCATGTGAAGATCACGATCAAGTTCTACATTCTTCATGTTGCAAGTTTTCCTTTTGTTCAATATATATGTCACTCCATCTTCACGTAGTATGAGGTTTTCCCATTGGATTACTAGATTTTTCATCGTATTTGAAGATGTTTCTATTCTAAAAAACCATTGGCAAGAACAAAATTATTAAATTAGAAAAACTTTTGACATTTTTTGTTTAAACTAACTCAAAACCATTTTTTGTTTAAACTAATTCAAAACCATTTGTAAGAAGTATATCATAAAGTGGTGAAATACATTTACTTCTTGTTTTTCTAATTGCGTAGAATCGTACAAATTCATCTTTGATATCATCGTGAACTTTACCATAAGTTCATGTTTTTTTTTGTGTGCAATGTACATACTTTTTTTTTATATATTCATGGTAGTGTGTTTGAATATATATATGAAAGTTGTAAAAAGAAGAACAACTGTTTTTGTTTGGTATGTACTAAGTATACATGATGTAAAACTTCAGGTAACCTTGTGGTATTTGGATTAATGTATAAATTAGGATTGGTTCTTTAAATATTCAACGTTCTAGTAGCTAATTTCAATTTAGGGCCTGTTCGTTTGCCCATTCGAATGATCCATCCGGACGGAGATGGAAATTGGCGTTCGTTTAATGTCAAAATTGTCACTATTGAGATGAATCATTTGAATGTTCAAATAGACCATTTGAATGGATTTGAAAAATTTAGGCTAAATTTTCAAATGATCCAATTTGAATCATTTAAATGGAAATGATCATGTAAAAATGACAAATGACAATTATACCTCATTTCACCAAAAAATAAAAAAAAAACAAAATTTTTCAAAAAACAAGATTTCGCGTTTTTTTGTCGAAAACGCGATTTTGCAGGTTTCTCGGAAAACGAGATTTCACGGTTATTCATGAAAAACGTGATTTCGCGGTAGTGTCGAAAAACACAAATTCGCGGTTAGTGTCGAAAAACGCGATTTCGCGGTTTTGCTGGTTTTGACCGAAAACGAGATTTTGCGGGTTTTGACCGAAAACACGAATTTGCGGGTTTTGACCGAAAACGCGAATTTGCGGGTTTTCCGAAAATCGTGAATTTGCGGTTTTTCCGAAAAACACAATTTTACGGTTTTTGCAGTGAAAACCCGATTTCGCGTTTTTCGACCGAAAACCCGATTTCACGTTTTTGGACCGAAAACCCGATTTCGCGTTTTTCGACCGAAAATCTGTTTTTTGCCTTTTTCAACCGAAAATCCGATTTCACGTTTTTCGACCGAAAACCCGATTTCACGTTTTTCGACCGAAAACCCGATTTCACGTTTTTCGACCGAAAACCTGATTTCGCGGTTTTTGCCTTAAAACGATATTTCACTGTTTTTTCTGAAAACGCGACTTTACTGTGTTCCTTGAAAAACACGATTTCGCGGTTTTCGTCCAAAAACTATGATTTCACGATTTTTGCCGAAAAACGCGATTTCACGTTTTTCCATTGAAAAACATGACTTCTCGGTTTTCGTAGAGAAACCCTATTTCGTGGTATTTGCTAAAACGCGATATTATAGATATAATTAAGATTAAAACTAAAATGTGATTAGATTAAATCAAGGGTATTTTAGTCATTTTCATGTTGCAAACATGTAGATGGAGATGGAAATGCATTAGTTTAAACCAAACAAACAAAGATCCATTCAAATGAATTATGTGAATGAAAATGAAAAAATAAAACGAACACCAGTCAAATGGATCATTGAGGTGGTCACTTGAATGAACCATTTGAATGTAAATAACAAATGAACAAACGAACGGGCCCTTAGAGTATTTTTCTCTACAATTATCATATATTGGTTGATTTGCAACATTTAACATGTCGTAAAATCTTTTAACATCTAAATTAGGTTCTTCGACTAAATTTCCATTAGATGAGAATGCAACAGCGTTAACTTCAAGACGAAATGCATCGCTAACCATGTCATTTATCCTATCTGGTTCATTTCCATGATCACGATGAAAATTATAATAATTATACTCATTTTCTACATGTTGATCATGGTCTACAGATTTCTGATGATAATTTCTACTAATGTTAGCAACATTACCACAATACCCTTCCCCATGCTGAAACCATATAAAATATTGTAGTGTAAATGCTCTATTTAACAAATGTTTCCAAACATTTTCAACCAAAATGAACCGTCTATTGTCGCATTTCGTACAAGGACAAAACATCTTACCACTTTCAATAGTGATCGGTAGATTTGTAGTCTGGTCCATGAATATTTCAACCGCGTCGAGGAACACCCGTGTCATCGATCCGTCATTGCCTCGATGTATGTACATACACTTCCGGATTTCGTAGATATCGCCTCCGAACATTTTTTGGAAAGAAAGAGAGTTTTTTCGTATGAGAGAGAGAAAAATATGATTTGTGGTGTGATTGGTGGTGAGAGGTGAGGATGTATTTATAAGAATTTAAAAAATTTCCCAATATTTTACCAATGAAATTTAACTATTAATTTACAACTATTTGTATTTAACAAAGGCTTTACAACGAATGTACAAGGATTGAACTACTAAAATGAAAGTTGTTAAAAATTAGGTGCAACAGTAAATACAAATTTTCACCTACCAGATAATGTTTGCAAAATCGTTGTTAAAGTCCCAAAACTCAAAAGTTGTAAAATCGTTGTATACTAACAACGATTTAACAACGATGAAATCGGTTTAAGTGTGTTGTCGTCAAATCGTTGTAAATTAACAACGATTTAATTACGACGATACTTTCGGTTCAAGTCGGTTCTCGTAAACTCGTTGGAAATTGCCTACAACTTAACAACAATTATGGATATCTTTGGAAAATCGTGTCTAAATCGTCGTAAAGGTTACCACGATTTAACGACGATTTTATTCGTTGTTCTTTTAAGTAGATTGTACAACAATTTCAGAAATAGTTGTAAAATCGTCGTAAATTCCTTCTAAATTTACGAAGAAAAAAATCGTTGTAATTTTTTCGACTTAAATTGCGCAGTTGTGTTTGATAGTTTTTGTGGTTTTGGGGTAAATAGTTAAAGTAGACACATTGATGTAATTGACTATAACTTTTGTCACTTGTGCTTAAACGTTTTTAGATGAAAACACAAGTTATTATTATCGTTTTCTTCTATAGTTTAAAGAAATAGTAAAATCTAAAAATGTTGACAAAAAAAAGAACCACAACATATATAATATAGTCATGATATGAAGAAAAAAAAATATAGTCATGCATTTGTCTTACTATATCCAATACAACTCAAAATAACACTAAAATAATTATCCATAAGCGATAAAAAAATATGAGAAAATAAAAGCCATTTCATGGAATGTAAATCAGCGTCTTCATAGAGTATCTTCTCAACATCTTCATTGGCAAAGAGTATGACTTTGTAGCCAAATCTCTTTAAAATGGCAAATGTCTTTGCAAAATCAGTGTCGGGTATACATATCATTATCTAACTAAGCCTATGAACAAGTTTGTTTTTGTTTTTGTTTTTGTCGTAGTTTTGATTAAACACATCGTATACATCCTTGAAGATGCTTTTTCAAATTCATGTAAGATAAACTCTTTTTCTCAACCGGAAAAACAAAAATTATAAAAAAAAATGACGTAAAATTTTAAAACTAAATAACCTGCAAAATTTTGTAAGTAAAAACCTTACGCAAAGTTCAACTTTCATGTGCTTGAGGAATGCAATCTTCACATGCAAAAATTCTTTTAGGATGATGCTCGAACGAGATATTCACGTCACCGGCGACGGGTTGGTTCAGTAGGTTAAACGCAGTCGTTGGTGATGTACTTCGAACCGCGTTGGGAGCGATGATTTATGCCGTCAATTGGTATTATCAAAGGCTGATCGCGGGCCTAGGGGAATTATGACTTCGGCCGGAACCTCCTGGTTTAACATAACATGCTCTCGGGTGACTATAATTTAATAATTATGTTAAGAAAGAAAATGAAGCCCAATTGAAACTTTCCTAATTATTGAGAACAATTTATTTTCGCATAAATTCAAGTTTTTAATTAAACTACCTATTATCTATCACCATCAAAATATTTTACATGCTTCATTTTAAAAATGGTTGCAAATAGTAGAAATAATAAGCAAAAGATTTGTTGCAAAAAAGAGAAAAAAATAAAAAAAAAGACAAAGATTCATCTTGAAGTTATTGGCGGCTAAAGAAACTTCATAGCAAGCGGCATCGATTAATAAGGATGGCATTGAATACCTTTGCATTACGTCAGCAAAGAAAGAAATCCTAGAAGAATTATCAACGTTATCTTCCGGATTATACTGCACAAAAATAAACGAGACTGAATCATATGTTACTGTAGACTTAAAGTCTATTAGTACATTTAAAGTATGGCATGAAAGATTTGGCCATCCAAGTTCAGTCATGATGAGAAAAATTGTGCAAAACTCGAATGGGCACCCATTGCGAAATCAAAAGATTTTCCAATCGGGCGAGTTATTATGTAGTGCTTGTTCTCAAGGAAAGCTCATAACTCGGTCATCAATAACAAAAGTTGGAAATGAATCTCCATTATTCTTGGAAAGAATACATGGTGATATATGTGGACCGATTCATCCACCGTGCGGGCCATTTAGATACTTTATGGTATTAATTGACGCATCTAGTAGATGGTCACATGTGTGTCTATTGACAACACGAAATATGGCTTTCACAAAGTTCATTACCCAAATTATAAGGCTAAGAACACAATTTCCTGACTATGTTATAAAGAAAGTCAGACTTGATAACGCTGGTGAATTCACTTCACAAGCCTTTAATAGTTATTGTATGTCAATGGGGATTGATGTTGAGCATCCAGTTCCCCATATTCATACCCAAAATGGTATGGCCGAATCTTTAATTAAACGGTTGCAATTGATTGCAAGACCGTTAATATTGAGAACAAATTTCCCAATTTCTGTATGGGGGCATGCTATATTGCATGCAGCGGCATTGGTCCAGATTCGACCAAGCGCATATAATGAATTTTCCCCTACTCAATTGACATCTGGCAATGTGCCTGATGTATCCCATCTCCGTGTTTTTGGTTGTGCGGTTTATGTCCCAATTGCTCCACCGCAAAGAACAAAAATGGGACCACAAAGGAGATTGGGAATTTATGTTGGGTATTCGTCACCGAGTATAATTCGGTATATTGTACCGCAAACTGGTGATATGTTTATGACACGTTTTGCCGATTGCCATTTTAATGAAAATGAATTTCCAGCGTTAGGGGGAGATATGAAAAGTATATCAAAAGATGTTACATGGTGCACACAAAGTTTAGTACATCTTGATCCCCCAACAAAACAACGTGAGCTGGAAGTTCAGAAAATTGTGCATTTACAAAATATGGCAAATCAATTACCAGACTCGTTTACAGATATAAACAGAGTGACGAAGTCATATATACCCGCCGTTAATGCGCCATCAAGAATTTGTATTCCTGATAAATAAATTGATGGGAGCAAAGCAAATGAATCTAAGGTTCAGTTAAAGAGGGGGAGGCCGATTGGCTCGAAAGATAAAAATCCCCGAAAGAAAAACAAATTGGGAGAACAAAATGATAAGGTTCTTGATCCCAATAAAGAACAGTATCTCGAAGATATTTCCGGAAAGGTTCGAGATGAACCAATTAATGATAAATCTTCAGAAGAGATATATGAAAGGGATCAAGAAGAACCATGTGATGAAATTCGTCAAAAGGACGAACAAGATACATAAAAATATGAGATCTCCATCAACTATGCCCATAATGGAAAAATGTGGCTTAGAAATGAAATTGAAGATATTGATGGAATATTTTCTTTCTCTGTATCTGAAGAAATTGACAATGAAAACGATGACTAAGACCCACGGTCCGTTTCAGAATGTCAAAAGAGAGGAGATTAGAATAAATGGCAAAATGCCATGAGAACTGAATTAATCTCTCTCAATAAACGAGACGTCTTTGGACCTCTCGTCATTACACCAGGAGATGTAAATCCTGTTGGGTGTAAATGGGTCTTTGTAAGAAAAAGAAATGAAAATAATGAAGTCACAAGGTATAAAGCAAAACTTGTGGCACAAGGGTTTTCTCAAAGACCGGGAATTGATTATGAAGAAACATATTCCCCCGTAATGGATGCAGTCACATTTAGGTACTTAATGAGCCTAGCGGCATCTAAAGATTTAGAAATGTACCTGATGGATGTAGTGACTGCATATCTATATGGATCATTTGATAGTGACATATATATGAGAATCCCTGAAAGAATGAAGATTCCAAAAGGATCTAAGATTCTAAAAGAATCTAAAGAAATATGTTCGGTCAAATTACAAAGATCACTTTATGGATTAAAACAATCCGGACGCATGTGGTATAATCGATTAAGTGAATATTTGTTGAGTAAAGGATATATCAACAATACGATTTGCCCTTGTGTATTTATTAAGAAATCCTCAAAAGGATTCGTGATCATTGTTGTGTATGTTGATGACCTGAACATAATTGGAACTCAAGGAGAAATTGATGATGCAAGGACTCATATGAAAAAAGAGTTCGAAATGAAAGATCTGGGAAAGACAAAGTTTTGTCTTGGGCTCCAGATAGAACATCTTCAAGATGGAATATTTGTGCATCAATCAAATTACACCAAAAGGGTGATAAAACGCTTTTCTATGGACAAAGCAACTCCTTTGAGTACTCCAATGGTTAATAGATCCCTCATTGTTGAAAATGATCCATTCCGACCTTGTGAAGATAATGAAGAAGTATTAGGTTCAGAAATTCCATATATGAGCGCTATTGGCGGTCTTATGTATCTTGCAAATTGCACTCGACCTGATATAGCTTTTGCTACTAATCTACTTGCAAGATACATTTATTCCCCTACGCGCAGACATTGGAATGGAATAAAACATATATTCCGTTATCTTCAAGGAACCATTGATTTGGGGTTATATTATGCAAGAAACTTCGAATCTGGTTTAGTTGGTTTTGCAGATGCAGGTTATTTATCAGATCCTCATAAAGCTCGATCGCAAACTGGTTATGTTTTTACCTTTGGTGGAGCTGCGATCTCTTGGCGTTCTCAAAAACAGACTTTGGTCGCCACTTCTTCAAATTATGCGGAAATCATTGCACTTCATGAAGCATGTAGAGAATGTGTTTGGCTGAGATCTATTACTCAACATATACAAGATGCAAGTGGAATGATTGTTAATAAAGAGCCAACAAAATTGTTTGAAGATAATTCGGCATGTGTCGCTCAACTCAAAGAAGATTTTATAAAGAGCGATAGAACGAAGCACATTCCTCCAAGATTCTTTTCCTACACTCGAGAACTTGAGGAAAACCGTGAAATAGACGTTCAATCCATTCGTTCAAGTGAAAATGCCGCAGATTTATTTACAAAGGCGCTTCCTACTACAACATTCAAGAAACGTGTTCAATCTATTGGAATGCGTCATCTGCGAGATCAGTGAAAAAAGATCATAGCCGAATTTTCCAGGAGGAGATAGCGTAATTGTACTCTTTTCCTGTCATGGTTTTTATCCCACTGGGTTTTTCCATGATAAGGTTTTTAACGAGGCAGTATCCAATTCATATGAATAATTAAGGGGGAGTATTAGATAATACTCTTGTATTAGATAATACCAAATGTAATTATCTATATAAACTAGTAGGATAATAACGTTTGTAGTAATCCTAACTTGTTAACCGACTTTGCCTTACTATATAAAGGCATCGTCTCATTTTGTATAGGACACACGATCAAGTTAATAAAGTTTCTCTCACTCTCTTCCTTTATACGACATACATATAAATTTTTATATTAGTTTTATAAAAATCCTCAGCTTTGTATTGATTTTATATTTGAACATATAAAATTTGTTGATTTCGTCGATTTAGCCCCGACGTTAAGTCAACAAAATGTTAATGTTTACCGTGTTAAAATTTGTTAAATAACAATGTAAAAAAGCCTCAACTTTCAAATTTGATAGGATTAAATCTTGAACTTTGAATATCATTTAAAAACCAAATTATTTTTTATTGCACCAAACAGACTACATACTAGTAATAATCTCTGTTCTAAAATTTGCTCGCCTAGCCGATTACTCCCCCGAGTTTCCGCTACTCGGTGGTCATCCGCGTTGATTAAGTTTTTGATCGCGTAAATTTAATGATCTAAATAACGACGTCTAATTCTATAAAATTTCGCATAATCCAGTTAGTTTTTGATTATTTTCTGACTAATTTGATTATTTAGATTTAAATTTTATAATTTTTTTGATAAATTATTAGTTTTAGAGGTTAATAACATTATAAATGATAATAAAAAATTAATATAAAATGAAAAATATATAAAAATATAAATTTATCCTAAAATTACTCCCCGAATAATCCACAAAAAATCTCCGATTTTTTTGCCAAACGCTAGCTCTTGCTACCCGCACGCGTAGCGCCTAGCGAGTTTTAGAACCTTGATAATAATTAAAACACACAGTACGAACCTCTTGAGGTATTAAATTATTTTCTCTCGCCGATCGTTATTGCAAAATCGATTGGATCATCATTGTTTAAAACATTAGATTTATTGTTGACGTTTTAACAGCGAATGAATCCTTCAAAGTCAAATGTTATATGAATGGTTTTTTTTTTTTTTTAATCAATAGTTTTATTTCTTAGTTTTTTTAAAACAGAATACTCCACTTGAGAAATAAAAAAACAAGAAATAACTCAACAAGTGGAGATGATTAAAAAAATAAGGATTTGTCAGCTGAAACCTCATTGAACCACTTTTGTATTATTTTTATTATATAAAGTTTGGTTTCAAAATTTAGTAATTCATGAAATCGCGAAGGATATCAAATTTACTTATAAGATTTTGACACGTGTACAAAATTTTAACCAATCATGTTTAAACAAATATTTTAAGATAAATATGTAAATTTGTGAATAAACAAGAAAATATTATGAGATTTATCCTAAAAAAAATAACACACTATAATATGTTTAGCATTATCAAAAAAGATAATTACATAAATACCAATATACAAACAATCGAGATTGCTCACGAGTTTCATAACAACATCCAAGTTGCAATTACAATTATAATATCTTCGATCATAAGTTTCAAATAAGATTAAAAAAGGAAAATTAATTACTTTTATGGGACAACAATTAAAACAAATACCATTTCATTCTGAAACCACAATGATTTGTTAAATTAGCAAACACAACAAAATATTTATAAGGTATTCATGAATTTTTACATTTTAAAAATATATATATATAACATTGTTTATCATACTTATAAGATATAACTAGATATATCAAAATATGGATAAAATTGATGTTCGTAGTGAAACTACACCCATATTTAGAAATTTATTCTATTTTATTTCTACAAACGTACGTTTTCTAAATTTAAATTTTAAACTAATTTTTATTTTGTTTTGCTGATTACTTATTTTGTGTATTTTTAAACAATAAAATTGTGATTGATTCAAATATCTAGGCGAAAAAGAAAAATAATTGGAATATAAATTTTACTAGAATCGTGATTTGATTTAGTCATTGTCATTCGAAAATGTATTTTACTAATATGATAAAATATAGGGTGAATTTGCCGAATGGACCCTTTTATGAAATTAACTAAAAAATAAGGCAGTTTACTGTGTACAATTAGCAAAATAGGTCTGTAGGGCCCTCAGGTAGGACCCACACGTGTAATAGAGCAAAAAAGGAGGTTACGAAACTGCCCCCCAGGAAAACCGCACGCAATGTAAATATGGGTGTATTTGTGTATGTGTGTATTTGTGTATATGTGTATTTGTGTATATGTGTAGTGTCGTGTGTATAGTCTTCGACAATTAATGTGAGTGCAGAGGCATTAATGATGGTGCAGGGATAAGTGACAGGGGAGGAAAAAGTGGCGGTTTTGGAAGCGACTAATAAAAATGGGCCGGATGAAGCCCATAGTAAAATTGCCAAATATCTCATATTTAAATATTAAAAAAAATAGAAAAAGAGTAATGTTGGCGACGGAGGAGACAGGCACATTGGCCGAATACTGTCCAAAAAGGTCCTATAATGATTAAAACTGTGAAGATATCCAACAAAAATTAAAAAAAAAAATAGAACAGGAATAGAAGTGTGGTGAAGATGGAAGGTGATCGAATATATCATACTTTTAGATGAAAAAAATAGGTTAATGTACATTATTTCTATTTCTAACTTATCCCATCTGTTTTTAATAGTTGATGATGTAGTTGTTGTCCAAGAAGGACGGTGGATAATGTACACCAACGGAGAGTGGGAGTTCAAGACGAGCACAGGAAGGCAAGGACGGTGTCTGAAGTTGGGTGGGGTGGAAACATACTCAGAATTGGAGAGGCGGGTGAAAATCATGTATGGGATGTTAGAAGAAACGCAAATGGTTGAGCTGTCCTACTGGATGGCGGATGTTATAAGCGAAGAAAGAGGTATACAAGTAAAACCGTCCGCTGTATCAAACGATGGGGAATACAAAGTCTATAAGTTGCTCGCTTTGGATAATGAGGGGGTGAATCTGTTGGTGACATTCAAAAAACAATTAAGCGGGGAAGTTATTTTTGTGAAGTCGCCGGGAGTTTTGCGAAAGAGGGCAAGAAGGTTTTCATCGGAAGGTGGCCAAGAACCGGATTCAACGTCAATCGTGGTAAGAAAAAAGGGTACATTTACAGAACTGATGGCTGAGGTAGAGAATATAAAGGACAATAGAGTGGATATGGTTGTTGCAGATGGAATACCAACAAAAGTGATTGGTATGATGGTGAACAATCATGATGATTTTGAGTTTGATATAAGCGAAGAAGAACTAATAGCTCGTGTGGAGGAAGTTGAAGCTGAACTGGCTAAAAAAAAGCAGATAGAAGAGACTAAAAATGATAAACACAACATGATGACGGATGAATGGGTTGATGATGACGAGTTGGCGGAGAGCGAGGAGAGCGAAGTGGAAGAGGATTACGACTGGGATGAAATGCATGAATTGGTTAGGAATGACAGGCCACAATTAGAAGATGGTGACGATGATGATTTCGTGGATCCTCCACCACGTAGGTGGGGGGAGGCAGCATCAACAACAGCTGGTACAAAGAAGAAAAATATTGGGGACAATATTAACAGCATTGACGAAAAGCAGTCGAGGACTTTGAAAAAGGGGATTAGCTTGGAACAAGTTTATGGTTATGAAGACATAGACCCAATGTTCGATGACGATGATGAACACCAGGAAGCAGATGAACTTGATTTAACAAGAGAAGACGATGCTATGTTCAAAGGGAGAACATTTGCAACGAGGGAGGATTTCAAAACAGCTACGTCTATATATGCAATTAACGGGATATTCGATTCGATTTGCGAAGTTTGATGCGAAATACCTTGTGGCGGAGTGTTATGACAAGACACTTTGTGATCGGCGTGTATTTGCAAAGCAAGTCGGTGAAACACCAGAATATGAAGTTCGAAAAGCTAAACTGGAACACGTGTGTCCTACAGACACTAGAAGAACGTTTTCAAAACATGCTACATCAAAAGTATTGGCTGCCCTTCTAAGGTCGAAATACGCAAAGGAATATTGTACCCCGAGAGCACGAGATCTACCTGAAACATTGCGGAGTGAACATGGATTAAAAGTGTCGTATTACAAAGCTTGGAAAGCGAAAGAGCTTGCTGTGGCAACCGCGCAGGGTACAGAAGAAAATTCATACAGGTTGTTACCATTGTATCTGCATCTGCTAAAACTGTCAAATCCAGGGACGGTGTACAGTTTGTTAACTGAGAAGGATGAAAGGGGAAATGATATATTCAAATTCGTTTACCTTTCTTTCGGTGCAAGTATCAAAGGGTTGCCATACGTCCGTCCAGTTTATGTGGTGGACGGAGCACACCTTTTTGGCAAATACAAAGGTTGCTTGTTGACCGCGAGCTGCCAAGATGCAAACTATCAAATATACCCTATAGCGTTTGCAATAGTGGATAGCGAGAATGACGATTCTTGAAGTTGGTTTTTTCAAAATCTTAAGGCGGCAATTGAAGATTCAGAGGAGGTGACATTCATATCAGACATAAACACTTCTATTGCCACATCATTAAGAGAAGTATATCCGAAAGCCAACCATGGATTGTGTTTAGTACACGTAAAGCGAAATGTTAATAACCACTACAGAAAAGGGAAACTTGGAGGACTTGTGTGGAGAGCTGGAACAAGGTACAGATTAAAGGATTTTCAAAAAGAGTACTTGCGAATAAAAGAGAGGAATATAAAATGCTGGGATTATCTTGAAAATATCAGTGTTGAAAATTGGTCACGGGCTTGTTTCAAAGGCAAGAGGTATAACCAAATGTTAAGTAACATCGCGGAGTCTTTGAACAAAGCATTGTTGCCAGCAAGGGGTAGCCCGGTGGTTGCTTTGTTAGAATTTGTTAGAAAGATGATGGGAAGATGGTTTGAAGCAAGAAGGAGGAAGATATCAAGGACTGTTGGTGAAATTCCAATAGGAGTGGAGAGGGAGCTATTAAAACGTTACAAGAAATCAGTTAAGCTTAAAGCATTGGCCGTTGGAGATAATGATTTTGAAGTCCATGAAAAAGGAGAGAAGTACCATGTTTCTTTTGAGAGTAACACATGCAGTTGCGACGAATACGAAATGATTCAACTCCCATGTAAACACACAATGGCAGCAGCGGATGTGAGGGGTTATGAAATTAGGACACTTGTTGGTGAGAAACAAAAAGTTACCAATTGGATAAAAACCTTGAACGCAACTTTGCTGCCAGCACAGGATCTAGCGTACGTAGTTGTACCTGAAGAAATCAGGATAATGGACGTCATGCAGCCAAAGGTGAAGAGACCACCCGGAAGACCACCTAAACAAAGGATACACCATCCAGCCGAGTATTCAGTTAATACTACTACTACTCCGTCATTAAAATAGTTAATTGTATATGATAAAATGATTTTAGTTATGAAAATGTTCTCTTTGTGGTTGTCAATGTTGTAGGGAGGTAATAAGAGCCAACAACCTAACAAATGTGGTCGGTGCGGAAAGAGTGGGCACAACCGGGTTACCTGTACAAATCCTCTAGGTTAACAAACATCCTGAAGTATGTGGATGTGGATCATATGTATGCTTTTGTGTTCAATCAGTAGCGACCAAGATATGGATATTTTTTTGGGGATTTTGGTCGAAACTTTTGGCTATTATAAGTTATCAGTTTGTTATCGAAACAAGTTTAGATAAAAAGTTCTGTTTAAAAGATATTTAAGAAGGTCGTTAATTAGATATGTCTGAAATACCACAATCATTAAATTTATAATTTTCTTAAAAAGACACATTTAAGTGTACTGGATGGATAATGGATGCGTAGCGTATACCATCCATTAGGACGTTCACAGCATCTCGCATACTCTGACCGCCAAGTTGTATAATTGGCAATCTTCGCAATAATATGCAGAAGTATGAACATCAACACACCGCAGGAGTTTTAAGGGTGGACTATTTGGGTACTCCCAAATAGGGCCAAAGGTATCCTCCTGCAGGGGATCGAATAACAATATTGTATTCACTAATTGTTCACCATACTCATTCACAAAATCGAACCACGGCTGTTTTATTGTTTTCATCAGGTCCTCTATGATCCAACCAGCTTTCCCGCCATTCCCAGCACACATTTGGAACATAGCGTACGCAAATGTACATCTTATGTCCCGAAAATTAACACAAGCAAGCAGTTCAAGACATCCAAACACATCTTGATTGGTTGTAATCCTCATGACAACTTCGTAGTAAACGGAGGTCCAGTTGCCTGCTATTAAACATTTGTTGAAAAATAACCTAGCAGGAGAACCTATGAAAGAAGAAAATCTGAGTTAAGTTCGATTAGTTTAACAAAAATATTTACCTTCACCTTGTTTACCTTCTTTGAGCATAGATGGTGTCGTGCATAGCAGCATTAGGTTGGTGGATTTAAGTACAACATTTGACAATGCTATCCGGTTCAAGCGCCTGGATGTACGAATTATAGGACCCAAATACAAAAAACACTGTTGCCCAAGTTTTTGAACAATAATTTCGAAAACTAGATCTGGTAAATGTGGGGTTGGGGGTGAATGGGGGGGCAATATCTGTCTTTTTGGAAACATAGTTGAAAAGGCTAAAAGTTTGGCGAAAGTTTGTAAAGAATTAGGATTGGAGGAGTGGTGGTTATATATTATTTCATAATTGAATGATAATCATTCAATTCCTTAAACTGTTTCAACCAAAAACCAGCAAAAACGCAATAAATACGCTGTAAAACGCAGTAAATGATGACTCAAGAAAACGCAGTAAATGGACAGAATAGTTTCTGGTGGACGGTATAATATCCGGTGGACGGTATAGTATCCGGGGGACGGTATGGTATTCGGTGGACGGTATTGTATCCGGTGGACGGGATAGTATCAGGTGGACGGTATAGTATCCGGTGGACGGTATAGTATCCGGTGGACGGTATGGTATTCGGTGGACGGTATTGTATCCAGTGGGCAGTGCGGGAATCAGTGGATGGAATTTTTACGTACTATCCACCACAATCGGTGGACGGGCGCGATTAGTTCCGTGAATTTAAATTTAATTCAAAGGGTTGCGCCGTTTGGACTGTGAAACAATCTAAGTGCGACTTTCCGTCTTCCAATCTCTCTCTCTATCTCTAAAAAGCCATTCTCATTAACCTAAACCCATAAAACCAAAAAATCATAACCCCTAATCTCCAAAACCGCCTAAATCATGTCTATTGTCCCTGGATTTACATCAGATTTGAGGAGGATGGTCAATGTCATCCAGGACATGACAGATCGTGAACACCTACCCCTTCTTAACCCTGGTGCGGATGTTTGGTGTGACAAAACCACTGTTACCTGGTTTAGATTTTTGCATGATGTATCTCAGGCGATCCCGGATATTCTTACAGAGGGATGGGTTCATCCGTGGGCTACTTACCGCTACATTCCGGATGCTACTAAGGGGCAATGGTTTCTTAAACTATCTGTAAGCATACCATGTAGTGTATTCTCATTAATTTTATCTTCATGTTTGTTCAATACTAATACATTATGTTTATTTTGTAGCGAAAATACAGATGGGATCCCAAGCATAATTTGACTGTTTGGACGCAATTTAACTTGGTGTGCAGAACCATATTCCGAGATCATATGCGGACATTGAAGAGGATATGGTTTAAGGGTGGACAAAAACCTGATTGGATGACTACTAGAGTTTGGCTTGCTTTGGTCGAACTGTTTGATGAGTTAGGGCCTGATAACTTTCAGTTTGGGGAATGTAACTTTAGATAAAATGTTGGGTAAAATGTTTTCGTATTCAAAGTAACTACTGGTTTTCGGGGATGGTTTTAGATGGATAATTGTTGAATTGTTGTATTTTGAAGATTTATGAATTTATAAGTAATATAATTTGTTTGGCAAAAAATTATGATTTCTGATTATATGTGGAAAATGTTGTATATGTAATGGTTTTAAGGCTCCTATTTTTTTATAAAACCATCAATTACACAAAATTGATTCGCTGCATACCAGACGGTGGATGAATATAATCCAGTTAGTGGATGACTATCATCCAGTTAGTGGATGACTATCGTCCAGTTGGTTGATGCTGGTCATCCAATTGGTGGTAGATAGTCATCCAGTTGGTGGATAGAATTCATATACGTAATAGAAATTATGTGGATAGTCATCCAGTTGGTGGATGCTAGTCATCCAGATGAATTCTATCCAGTTGGTGGGTGATATTCTGTGGTATAGAAATTACAAAACAGGTGGGTGGTTGAATATAAAGACATTTCAAAATAAAAAATGCAAATGCGATTATCGAAACAAAAGTTATTAAACCGATAATTGGATATCACAAAAACAAACAACACCGAATTGAAAAGATAAAACTACAACATAAAACAAACATCGCGGGAGATCCAGAATAGGGCACAATTATTGCAGAAGTTTTCATGCCTATAAGCATCGAAAAAACATTCTGAAAAACACTCGTTATCTGGAAAACCAGGATGAGAGGGGTAATGATAATTGTCCCTAAAAGTGTTGGCATATAGTGGTACATAGAGGGCGATTTGACGGATCAGTTCTTTGCCATTGACACGTACATTTTCAGAAGAAAGAGAATAGTGATTATCATTAAGCAGCTGAAGATAGTGAATAGCCCCCTCAACATCCCCACTGCAAATGGAAAATACACCATAAGCTAGGGTCGAACTGTGGCACTGTGGGACGTTACGTTTTATGCGCTGGATAGCCCGCCAAATGTCTCTGTCGTGAGCAACAATCCGTAGACCTTCGAAGTAAAGCGCGTCCGGGTTACCCGCTGCTACTAACCTTTCAAAAAATGGACGGTCCCGTCCACCGTACCTGATGGTGTCTGGATAACTACAGAGAGAATAGGTTTCAGCCGTACGGAGGACCTCTGGATGGTAAACTAAATCTCTGCCTATCCGTCCAGCTCTGAGTATTGGACCAAGTAAACACCATTTTTCTTCGCCAACACGTCTAACGATTTGTATAAGGATGTCAAAAGGTAGAGAGGGTAGGGCCATTATGTGTTTGGTAGTATTTTGGGTTATTATTTGTGTTTAGCATAGTATATAAATGGGAAATAGGAAATAATGGTTAAAGATGAATGAATTATGTGTTAAATGTAAAAGTCATGGGAAATAATTACTGATTTGAAAGGTGAATATATGGCTAAAAAGATAAGATCTAACATAGCCCTGCAAAATCTAAAAGTTAAATCTAATATGGCTGTAAAATACGGTGAACCCACGTGGGTTTACCGAATGAATTAAATTAACTTTAAAATTTGTGGTTGTTATCTAAAGAGAATTTGGGGGGCGTGTACAACAAGACAGTGCGCAGGAAGAGCCTTAAATTTGTAAGTCATGCCAGTTTGAAAGAGAAAAGCAGAATGATGTGAGATAAATATGCATAACTAAAAAAAAAATAACTTGAGAATTGGAAAACAATTAAAAGATATTTCGCAGAGTATGCACATAAAACTGACGAGATAATTTTACTATTTTAAATAAAAACATAAAAATAACATTGTCTAGAAGTGCGAACCAAGCATAATGCGTTTATAATGCGTTTTAAGTTTAGGCATCGGCGTAAGCGCCAACAAATTCTTCGTATACATCCATCGCATAAACTTTCCTTATGCAATCAACAATGCCATCATTGAGAACTGCCGTCTCCTCAGGTGTAGCACCATGCGCAACCATCTCCAACAATTTAAGAACAACCACTGCGCAACTGGAATCACCTTCGTGTGGATACGGGACAGCGAAATGTGTGAATGAGAAGGCATCCGGCGTATTGTATCCAGACATCTCGGCACCCACGTATTTGAGGATGATCCACGGGAGACTTTGTGTGATGGGTGCTATCTGTGCTGCAGCGATCTCTTGTGTACAGGGCAAAGACAATGGGTTAAGAATTAGAACATGGCGTGCCTTCAGATCAATGACAAGGCCAACCCAACACTGAGGAGCCCACAACATTGGGACATGAACATAGTCAATGTTTTTACAAAACTCAGACTTTAATTGTCGTCCAGTAGACTTGCCATTCACATAGGACTTGATGTTCAGTCCCCAGTCAAATGCAGCCTTGTCATGAGTGTTCTGGAAATCTTGGTAACATGTTTGAATAAGGGATACAAACCAGGGATCAAAGTAAGCCGTACGATTCAGTTCTAGAAACTTGCACCTCCTACGCAACAACATTGCCACTATAACCTGGACATGCTAGTGCATGAAAAAGAAGAATAAAATGAAATTGAGACAGCCATAAATCTTTTGAAAACCAAAAATAAAAAAAACTAAAAAATAAAATTAATAATTACCTCAGTAGCCAGCAATACATCTTTATTTGCAAGATCAAGGAACATGGCGTTGGACAGGTTGTGTCCTGTGCAGATTGAGAAAACCCTGCGAACATAAAAAACACGATTTTTTAAGCTATGGATGCAAATAGTAATCACCTAGTAAAACTGAAATAAAATTACTAAAACAACAAAAACTTACTGTTCTTTGTCTTCAGCTAACAAGGTAATGAATTTCTCAAACACAGATTTATCAGGCTCATCGGGGATAACTTTATATTCCACCGGTTTAGAACGAGAGGCAAACAGTGACTTCATTCTCGGGTCTGCGGTGAACTGAGAGTCCTCCAAATATCTGGAACGCTTAGGAATGCGTTTGGGAAGAGGTTGACGGACATTAGTTGTCTCTCTTACGAAATACGCAGGAGAAGAAACAACAATGGAATTTTGGGTATTTGGTGATGATGCTGGTTGATTAACAGGAGTCCTTGGTGAATTTTGCAAAAATACATCCTGTGACAAGAGTATACGACAACCGAGTGTTCATACAAATGTAAACACACAATTAAGTAAGCATCTTACAAAAACATATCTCATTATGGTCTGCAAAAAAATGGGCTGTAGGCGATGAGGGGTTGCCTTCGCTTTTATCAGAGTTTGGACATTTATCGGCGTCGTCGTTGCCATTGTCCGCTGACTGAAACTGGTTTTCAAGGCCATCATGAAAAAGGTCAACGACTGATAGTTACATTTAGATCGTCCAATGTCCAGCAGGACATTTGACGATCAAACGTCCAGTGTCCATTAGGTTAAAGAAGATTTAGGACCTGTTCATTTGCAGACTGATCTGCAGGAACATCATCTGCTAGCGGCGCCTGGTTAGGATCATCAATGGGGACATCCTCAACTTGTCTCTTGCCCTCCTCAACTGGTCCTTGGACCTCCTCACCTGGTTCCTGCATACATATGAAAATCCTCATTCATATGTATATTGTCCATTGTCCTATAATTCGAAAGGACGTCCACAATCCAGGATATAACGAAATACTTACCTGGATGGTTTGTTCCATACCATGTACTGGGATTTCAACGTCTCCCTGCAAATGGCCCCCCTCATGAGGTTGCTGGATGTTAATTGACATGATATTATTATATGTACACAATCCGCCATCCATAAAAATTGGGACAAAGACATAAAGGAAAAAACAAAAAAAACAAAAAAAAGTTGGTAGCCGAAGACAAACCTTATTTGCTGAAACTACATCCTCCTCTCCATCCTTATGGACCTCCTCATTGGTTTGATGAACGAGGTCTTCCATAACATCATCAACAACCGTTGTCTCAACGTTGCATGCCTCTTCTTCCATAAGACCTTCACTAGTGTCGCAAGCATTGCCATCGTTTGTTTCCATCATATCAGCAAACTGATTCTGAACAATCAGACATAGCAAAGATCAGACAACCCTAAAAACAAATATTTAAAATTTCATAACCTAGTGGGGTGTACCAGGTCATTATGTTCTTCGCAATCCCCCCGATTTATCCGAGAAGATATGTCGAACGCGTCGCCATAATCTTCCCATGAGTTACGCCGCTTGTCGGTTTCAGGAGGGTCAGCTTCCCCACATGTATCACTAGACAATTGAACAGCAGCAGGAGATCTCTTACGTTTCCTAAGTGGGTTTCGTCTGGGTTTTGCCGAGGTTGAAGGGTTTGCAGATGGCAACAATTTCTTAATATCAGAGACAATTTGTTTGCGCAGAACTTCATTTTGATCAAGTATCCACTTCTTCATCGAATCAAAATCATTCTTTGAAACAAATTCAGAGTTTGTATCAGCAGAAGCCGTTGGAATTACCCGGGGTGTTCTCGTAGGTTTTGATACCTTGGGCACAGTTTTTGGTATTGACGCCTTGCCTTTACGTTTGGGCGGAGAAGATGTAGCAGCCGGAACAGCTTCGTGGGGCCGGAGAGGAGGCAATGGAGAATCACCATCTTCCCATTGCGATGTACTGAAGTTATGACCTTTATTAATAAGAGTCATCATAAAGTCAACCTTCTCATCGTTTTGCTCGTTAGGCCATAGATACTGAGACTCATCCACCGAATCTTCTGGCCGTATTGTGTAAGAAACAGATAGCTGCATTGCAAATTTAGAAGGTATGTTATCATAACAAAAAAATGTACAAATAAAAATTATTAAAAATGACAGGTGAAACAAATCGACTTACATTTTCAAATTGTTCAACATTAAGAACATCGGACTCACGTAAGAGTATAGAACCAGCCACATTCTCTGACTCCAACTCTATGAAATTACGCATATCTGAAGGCCTTCGATCTTCTCACAAATTGAAGGGATACATAACAACGCTTGCAACCGAAGAGCCGGCGGGAAACCATAACAAACCGTGGATTTCGTTGGAGTCTAGCCTTGAGGATGCGCAAAGGATGATCAATACCAACGAGGTAGGGAAAAGCGCCGCAGAGTCTCCATAAATGAGAACCTTCCCCAAGGGAAATCCAAGAATAATTGTACATCGTGCAACATTTCAACGTACTTATTTGTGACATATTTTTCGTTATTGCTACAAACAATAACACCATCAATGATAACTATTAGAGCATAACAAATCCTTTTCCAATTAGTCAACGGAGGCAAAATTTCCCCTTTCTTGTCTAGCCTCAGAATCTCAACAACATCTGCGACAAACACAATCTTCTTGTCAGAAAACAGCCGGTTCCATACAGACAGATAAGCCGGGTCCTGGTGTCCTTCAATCTCAGCCTCCGAAGGGATATTGCCACATTTCAAGCCAGTTACAAGGCCGAATTCTCGAATTGAAAACCTCATTGGCTTGCCGCCATATACGACCCATAACTCATGCATTTTTTTGGTGACTAACTGCCTCACAAGAAGACTAATTATCAATTTACCCGAGTGGATGCATCTGGCAACAGGCAATTCGAATAGCCCACGAAACTGAGATTCCATTAACGTCTCCCATGCTTCTGTTCCTTTGAGATATTCTGCCAAAAGACCCAAATATTCAGGCTTAGAATGGATATTGATACGCCCACCCACAGGCAACCGATTCGCGGAATACAACCTTGGAGGTAACTTTGCATTCAATTCACAGTCGTCCATAACTGTAAATTGAAAAGGGAAATGAAAAAATAGAAGTTAACAAGTGGAGGGGAAGTAAGTTTCTCTAGGTTAAATGTAAATGAGTAAAGAAGTAATAACTTCTCTCGCAAAAACCGGTCCGAAAATTAGGAGGTCAAGTACTTTTCCCGCTACACAAAAATTGAAATCGATTTGAACATTAACTCACCCGGATGCTGTTTTCTCGAAACGGATCTTGTTGTCCGTCCAGGAGTAACACTGGATCCTCTTGAAGCCATGTTCCTCAGTTCACTAGAAATCGATTGTGAGTAAAAGTGTATTGATTAGGGTTCGTGGATAGAAAGAGGTGAAACAAATCGACTAGATAGAGGAGAGAATGATCGAAAAAGAAATGTTAAAAACAGTGAGCTCAAAAAAAGTGAGCTCAAATACCAAAAAAAGATGTTAACAAAAAAAAAGAGTTTTTCGGCGATAATATACATTAAAATAAGGATATATTGTGATATTTCATCAGTGGCATAAACGTAATATACAATGAATATATACCCATAAATGGAAAACCACAAAATCATGGGCCCTCTTAAGGTGGACCACACAAATGGGAGAGAGAAAAGTGTCCTTCTTGCAATATTTCCTAAAAAAGTGCATATTTTGACAAATATCCCTAAAATATATCGAAATAATCAATCATAATTTATTCAAATTTTACTTCAAAACTAATGATTTAACGATATTGAATTAATTTTGGCTATGAAGATATTTGTTTTAGTTAATTTTAACTACATGATTTAGCAATCTTCAATAAACAATTCATGTGTCATTACGTAGCACTCAATTCACAAAGATATACTTCCTCAGTTTTTTTATTTGATGGTTTAGACTTTTCACAATTCTTAAGACAAAAGTTAATTCTAAGTATTTAATACATTATTTTTAATGTGAAACAAATACTCATAACTCTTTGACCAATAGTGATCCAAAATTTGTACTAATTTTTTTAAAACGAACAATTTACTATTATCTATGTATTGAAAATACAAAAAAACTATTATTTAGAAACAAAATAAAAATCTAGAAAATCTATTAAAAAATGGAAGGAGTATTACTTTATATTATGAGTAAATATGCAATAACCATATTATTGGAATATGATATAAAAAATTGAGACAAATTAATTGGAGGAAAACTAAACTAAATAACTAACCGGTAGAAATCAAATATTAGTTATATATATTTTATTTATTTTCACGAATAATTTTAGTTGAATTAATTTACTTTAAATTTTTTAATTATTACAGGTTTTAATATATAATTTATAAATCCGCGTATTCGCGGGTCTTAAACTAATACTATATAAACCAACTCTCATATATAATAAACCAACTCTCGTATATAATAAAAATAATAGAATTATTTTTATATTTGAAAACAGTTCCATAAGAACTCACCATTAGACTCTATAAAAAAAATTCAATCTTTGTATTTTCTATGCAAGCAAAAAAAAAATGGACTTGACTCAACTAATTTCACTTGTCTCATTTATATTCATCTTTGTATTCTCAATCAAGAAGTTCTTGTTCACAAAACCTAACCGGAAACTAAATCTTCCTCCAAGTCCGGTTTACTCCATACCGGTTATCGGTCACCTTCATCTCCTCAAAAACCCGGTCCACAAAACATTCCTCTCAATCTCTAAATCCCTCGGAAACACTCCCATCTTCCACCTCCGCCTCGGAAACCGCCTTGTCTACGTCGTCTCCTCGCACGCCGTTGCACAAGAATGTTTCACCGTGAACGACGTCGTTCTCGCGAACCGACCAAAGCTCATAATGGCCAAACACCTATCGTACAACTCCACGGTCATGATTGTTGCTCCTTACGGAGATCATTGGAGGAATCTCCGTCGTATCGCCTCCGTCGAGATATTCTCGTCTCATAGGATCAATTCCTTTATGTCTATACGTAAAGATGAGATCCGACGGCTCATAACACATCTCGCGCGAGACTCTTTGCATGTAAACATTTCTTCTTTAAAATTAACCTATATATGTTTTTGATTTTTTCACACAAATCAATTTTACATTGTAACTAATTTTATAGAAAACATACAAATTAAATTGTAACGACACCAACTCGGCGGTCCGTTACTTTCGAATCTAACCCCTCCGTATTGTGATATTATCCGTTTTGGGCTCTAAGCCCCATACGGTTTTGTTATTGGTCTCCATCCGAAAATGATTCACATTATATTAGAATTATAATATCTTTTATATATTATATATCTTTTCTTTAATTATCTGATGTGGGACGGAAGTCACATCAATTTTAATTTCAAAAACAATAAATGTTACATGAATTTTGGTGGCAGTCTTGTTTTTTTTTTTAATTTGTGTAGAAACTTTAAATATCCTTTCTATTTGATTTTAGGTTTTATATGGAGGATAGAAATTTATCTTTTTCGAACTACTTCAAAATTTATTGCTCAGGTCCATGTGCTATATATGCGCTGCCTCCCATGTGAGCTAGTTAGTAGGTAGTAGGGGTGGGCAAAAAACCCGGACCCGAAGAACCGAACCAAACTCGATCCGAAAATAAGAAACCGAAACCGAACCGAAATCGACCAAATACCCGAACGGGTTTTACATTTCAATACCTGAAAACCTGAACTCGAATGGACCCGAACCCTAAACCCGAATGTGTATCCGAACTACCCGAAATTTAATTAAATATATAAATATATTAGTAATTCTATAAATGTAGTAACTTATATCTCCAAAATTATAAGATTTTTTCTTATATATCGAGTAGTTTTGTATAATTTGAGTATTTTTAAATACTTTTGTATAATTTTAATTATCTTTTATTCGTATTATCTTAATAAATTATGTATTTTTGAATATTTTAAAATATTTAATTTTTATAATTTTGGAGTTTTTAAAATAATTACGGGTACCCGAACCCGAAAAGAACCGACCCGAACCCGAACCCGAACCGAACCCAAAAAAATTAGAGAAATACCCGAACGGATCCTATAATCCTTTACCCGAAAACCCGAAAACCCAAAATCCGAATAGACTCGACCCGAACCGGAACGCCCACCCCTATTAGGTATTATTTTTTAAGTTAGTTTTCAATTATTGTCAATTTAATGAATTTATTAAAAACCGGTGCAGTTGACTCACTTTTTTAAACACTATTTTACACAACTAGATCCACTTGAAATCATATTAAATATCCACTTGAAATTATATTAAATAAGGAGACAATAATGACAAAATTACGCATTTTGAATTGCGTTTTATACAATTACAATATTTCAAAGTCAATTTTCTAAGGGAAGATCACAAAAATACACCATTTGAATTACATTTCACAAAACTACACCATTTCAAAAATACTTCACAAAACTACATATAAACACTCAAAATTAAATTCAAATAAACTCTATCCAAATAATCATACCCCCTTAATACTATACCCTAAACACTAATTAGCGAACTCAAATGAAAAGATTTTAATTTTGGTAATTTTTAAAAGGGTAAATCAAGCTTTTAAAATTTTGAAAGGGTGTAAATTTGTAAAAATATTGAATTAGGTGTAGTTTTGTGAATTTCTCATTTTCTAAACTACGCCGAAACATTCAACATTAAATTCAAATAAATCTCACACACACAATTTTACCCATTTCATAATATACCCTAAACACTAATTAGCGCACCTAAATAAAAATATTTTAATATTAGTAATTTTTAAAGGGTAAATCAATCATTTAAAATTTTAAAAAGATGTAAATATGTAAAAATATTGAATTATGTGTAGTTTTGTGAAGGAAAGATTAAAAGGGTGTAGTTTTGTGAAGGAAATGTTAAAAGGGTGTAGTTTTGTAAATTCCTCTTAAATAATGTATATACATTTTTTAAATTGGTTAAAGTATTAAATTTAAATTACCATTTAAGTAGATATTGTATCTTTATTTATTTTCACTTGATATGTAATATTTATGATATAATTTAAAAAGGATAAGTTTATTGTTTAGGGTTTATTCCTGTTCAATATTTAGTATTCTTTTTTTTTTATAAAACAATATTTAGTATTCTATGAAAACGAATTTAAAAGTAGGTTTATGTTTGCAAAATACAAATCTGTATTTTTGCAATTGTCCATAATCAAATAGGAAGATATACTTTTGCAGTTTTCTGAACATTTAAATAGGTGTATTTGTTGCAAAATTCTTCAATAATCAACTAGAAATATATAATATATATTATCTTTTTGTATGAATATTTAAAATATATTAACTTGAATAGTTGGATGAGCTAACAAATGTCTCACTGCAGGGATTTGTAGAAATGGAGATGAAATCATTAATAGGCAGCTTATCATTCAACAATATCATTATGATGATAGCCGGAAAGCGATATTACGGTGGCGGAACAGAAGAAGACAACGACGAAGCCAAACTGGTGAGGCAACTTATATTAGAGGTTACGGCCGGTGCCGGTGCCGGAAATCTCGCTGACTATCTTCCATTCATAGGTTGGGTCAATGGTTTTGAGAAACATGCCAAAACTTTAGGGAAACGATTTGATGTGTATTTGCAAAGTCTTGTTGATGAGAAACGTGCGGAAAAAGAAAAAGGTCAAACTTTGATATACATCACTTACTTTCTCTCCAAGAAACCCAGCCTGAGTATTATACTGATGTCATCATCAAAGGAATCATAATAGTAAGTACATATTGCTTCTATTATATTAGATTCAGAGTTTAGAATAGCTATTAAATAAATATATATATAGAGGCTATGGGTCACCACTCTCGCTTAATGTCTAACGCTTTTTTGAACAGGCTTTGGTTATAGCAGGGACAGACACGGCATCAGTGACGTTAGAATGGGCAATGTCTAATTTGTTGAACCATCCAGAGATACTTGAGAAAGCAAGGGCCGAGATCGACGAAAAGATCGGTTATGACAGGTTCCTCGACGAATCAGACATTGCAAATCTCCATTACCTCCAAAACATTGTGTCTGAAACACTTCGTTTGTACCCTCCGGTTCCTCTACTACTCCCTCACTTCTCATCGGAGGATTGTAAAGTGGCGGGCTACGACATGCCACGTGGCACAATGTTGTTAACAAACGCGTGGGCTATGCATAGGGATCCAAGTTTGTGGGAAGAGCCAGAGAGGTTCAAGCCAGAGAGATTCGAGAAAGAAGGAGAATCTCTTAAGCTAATGGCGTTTGGGATGGGACGAAGAGCTTGTCCTGGAGCCGAGCTTGGTAAGAGGTTAGTGAGCTTGGCTCTGGGGTCTTTGATTCAGTGTTTCGAGTGGGAAAGAGTTGGTGAGAAACTTGTGGACATGACCGAAGGCGAAGGGCTATCTATGCCTAAAGCTACTCCGTTGCGAGCTATGTGCAAGGCACGCGCCATTGTCCGTATGTAATATGGCATATACTTATGTCAATAAAACAACAACAACTCACAAAGTCATTTCTAATACATAAAGTTTGTGACTTTACATGACTCCTTTTCATTTCTAGTTTTCTACTCATCTTCCATGGCAAGTTCTTGGGCGTAATCGTCTCTTTCTTGCAAGTGTGTAACATTATAAACCAGTTAAAAATCTTAAATGCCAATAAAAACTAAAACTATTATCCAAATAATATAGCTTTGATCTCTTTGATAACATCAATTCCATATTTTTTGTTTAGATGTGATTTGAATTAGAAAAGTATCTTCCAAATTGTAGCCAGTAGATCTGTGTATTCCATACGAATTATAATAACTCTTTAAATAAAATGAAATGAGACTATACATGTATTGTTGAAACACTGTTTGGATTTTTTAGAAGAGTAGTTCTGATAATAAGTTACCTCGTCTTCGTCTTGTGTTTTATTAGTATACATAATCCGATTTATTTCTCTTGTATATAGTAAGTTGGTACAGTCCGGTTTATAGGCTTGGTTTAGCTAATGTATTTGTGTATATATACTTGTATGTGTACATTGTATTTGATTAATGAGAATAAGAGAATACTTCTAATACTAGGATTTAACCCGTGGTACACCACGGATTTATGTTTTTTACAAATAGTTTTATATATATACAGTTAATTTATAAGTTTGTAATATTTTTCTGTTTTTGTAAAATAAATAAAAATATTCTGAATTTCTAAAGAGTATTTTGTTCTTTTATTGTTTATGAAAATAAATATATAATGAGAATTAGATTTTATATAGCAAAATTTTAATATAATTTGTAAGTTGGTTTATTCTAAACTATTATAAACTATAAAAATTAGGGATGGGCAAAACTTTTGGATCCGAAATACCGAACCCAAACCAAACCGAAATCCAATCCCCAAATTAATACCGATCCTAAAAAAAAATAACTCGAATGTATAGGGAAATTTACCACCATAATACCCGAAATCGAATCTGAACAGAACTCGATTTTTTTGAACTAAACTAAATTATAATTTGAAGTACATAATTGGAACCAAACCAAAATTAAAGAACCGAAACCGTTCCAAAAATAAATAACCCGAACGAATTGAGAAATTTACTACCTGAAAACCCGGAGGCAAAACAAATTTTTAGATTTGAACCCGAATTATCCGAAATTTGTTTATGATAAAGTTTAATCATTATTTTCAAACTTCTTGTCATTTATCTAGAATTTTTCCAGAAACCGAACCCGTTAATAAATAATTGTTTTTTATTGTTCGATATTTTTAACAAAAAAATGTTTCAACTCGTTTTAAAATTCTTAATAATATTAATTAAACCTGTTTTGATTTAAATAAAATTTTAATGGTAGTTTTTATAAAAAAAACTATGTAATAATGTATTTATGTGAATTACATATTTTTATTTTGTTTTCAAATATTTTTTACATAATTTCTTTAATATTTTTTATTTATTTTTGGAGAGGATTGTAATATTTACTTATTTGGTTTTTCGTAATTAAATGTTCAAAAATATTTCTTTTTATGTTCAATGGTATAATGTGTAAATAAGTGTGATTTTTTGGACATGTTCAAATTAGTACTTCAAAAATAATATATAGACTAGGATTTAACCCGTGGTGTACCACGGGTTTATGTTTTTTACAAATAGTTTTATATATATACAATTAATTTAGAAGTTTGTAATATTCTTTCTGTTTTTTGTAAAATAAATAAAAATATTCAGAATCTCTAAAGAGTATTTTATTATATTTAGGGATGAACAAAACTTCCGAATCCGAAATACCGAACCCAAACCAAACCGAAATCCTCAAATCAATACTGATCCTAAAAACAAATAACTCGAATGTATAGGGAAATTTACTACCATAATACCCGAAATCGAATCTGAATCGAACTCAATGTTGTAAAACTAAACTAAAATACTCTAACTACCCAAAAAATATTTAAAATAATAATAATTATAATTATATTTGAAGTACATAATTGGAACCAAACCGAAATTAAAGAACCGAAACCGTTCCAAAAATAAATAACCCGAACGAATAGAAAAATTTACTACTGAAAACCGGAGCTAAAACAAATTTCTAGATTTGAACCCGAAGTACCCAAAATTTGTTTATGATAAAGTTTAATCATTATTTTCAAACTTCTTGTGATTTATCTAGAATTTTTCCAGAAACCGAACCCGTTAATAAATAATTATTATGCTAATGTTAATTGATTTAAACAAACTTTATCTATGTTCAATATAGATGTTTATTAACATCTAAAATATTAATATAAATAGAAACTTATAATATGGACAATGATTATATATAAAAACTAAACTATATACTTTTAAAAAAATATTTATATTCTGAAAAATTTTATAGACCTCCGTAAGAAAAATAAAAATATTATATCAAAAATATTATAAATATGAAATTAGTGGTTGGTTTTTGTTGAAAATCGGTTTTATTGTTTTTGTTGATATTTAAGTTAATTTTAAAAAGTATATATATAGAATGAAATATGTTTGTGTGTAAGTTTAACATAACTCTTAATCCTATTGTTGTCTAAAATAAGAATAAGATTAATCTTAAATATTTTGTTTGGATTTACTAAATTACGTTTTTACCATTAGTGAAATTTTTGCATCTTGTTTAAAACCAACGACATAGTATGTTGTTAAGTGAGTTTTTTGGAAAAGTTCAAAAAAATACTTCAAAAATAATAATATATATATATTTTTATTATATATTTCGTATAATAAAATTTTAATATAATTTGTAAGTTGATTAGACCAATAATTTATTATTTATTATATTTATGATTCGAAAATACCCGGATTCAAAATACAAACCGAAACCTAATCAAAATACACAAATCATATTATGCGATTTACCCAAATTTATTTAAAATTATAATTATTTTGATTATATATATATATAAATAATTGTTGTAAACATATTCTAAATATGTAATATAAGATTTAAAGTTTAGTAGAATTGCAATTTCTTCTTTTTTGTTTATAATCGAACCGGAAATCGAACTCGTTAACAAAGTATTTTTGTTTTTTATTGGTTGATATTTTTAACAAAAAATTGTTTCAACTCGTTTTTAAATTCTTAATAATATTGATTAAACCTGTTTTGATTTAAATAAAATTTTAATGGTAGTTTTTATAAAAAAAATATGTAATAATATATTTATGTGAATTACATATTTTTATTTTGTTTTTCAAATATTTTTTACATAATTTCTTTATTTTTTTTATTTATTTTTGGAGAGAATTTTAATATTTCCTTATTTGGTTTTTCGTAATTAAATGTTCAAAAATATTTCCTTTTATGTTCAATGCCATAATGTGTAAATAAGTTTGATTTTTTGGACATGTTTAAATTAGTACTTCAAAAATACTAATATAGATGGTATCGGAGTTTTATCTCTTTCTCGTTCCTAACAAATTTTCCGTCAATTTTTTTTTCCGATTCACCGGAGATTTTCTCTTCGATTTTCGTCTCCGATCAAGTGTTCGTTACTCCGACAAGTCCTTATCTCTTTCTTACTGTGCGAAGAGTGCCGTGCTTAGGGAGATAGAGGCTTACGGCATATACAGATTTGAGGCCTATGTAAATAATTTGTTAATACATATAATATTATTTTAGTTTTAAATTTTAATGATAAAGATGAAAAATATGCTTATAAGATTTTTTAATACATATAAATTATCTCATTACATGCAAAATAATGATGATATCCAAACTATTGAGTGTATTTTAGTTAATATAATAACTTAAATGTCATGTTTTTTTTAATAAATAACTCAAAAATAAACCTAAAACTTTATTAATTGTGGCCTTATAACTATGTATTTTAGTTGAGGCCCGAGGCAAATGCCCTTCACAATATACATTAAGCACGCTACTGTGTGCGAATCGAGCTTAATTTCATCTTCTTCTGTAATCTCTAAACTCCGATTCGATTTCAATGGCGAGAAGAAAGTGTAAGTCAAAGTATCGTAACGATTCACCTGATCCTCCTGAAATCGAATCTCTGAAGTCTCTCGATAAGATCTATTGATTCTCCGCTCCGTTCGACATCTCTGGATCTATGAATCGAGCTAATCCTACGCCTCGTGTCGCCGATCTCATATCTAAACCTTCTGCTAAGTCGTTCGAGGTATCTTACTCTCCTGATAGTGTTCATAATCCGTATCATCTTCATAGTTCAGATAATCCAGGATTAATATTAGTCCCTAAGACCATCTCCAACAGAGAAACCCACAAATTTTTTTAACTATTCAGTGGGGTCCATGAACAGTTGGTTTAAAACAAAATAAAAAAATAAAAAATAAAAACGGACCAATCATGGGTCGCCACGTATACATGAATAGTTAAGATCTAGATCTTAAATAAGAAATATATGATTCAGATCTTAACTATTTAGGTGAGATCCACATGCTAAGATCCCATTAAGAAACACCATTAGACTTGCTCTAAGTTATTAGATGGAAACAACTATGGAACTTGGATCATTCCTATGACTACTAGTATTGAAGCTAAGAATAAGCTTGGTTTTGTGGATGGATCTATATTGAAACCTTATCCTTATTGCAATATATGGAAGCATTGTAATAGTATGGTGAAGTCTTGGCTCTTGAATAGTGTTTCTAAGAAGATATATGTTAGTGTGCTATATTTTCCCACTGCTACAAAGATATGGAAGGATCTTCACACTAGATTTCACAAATCTAATCTACCAAGACTTTACAAGTTGAGGCAACATATTCATTCTCTCAGACAAGGCTCTTTGGATCTATCATCATATCATACACAAACTCAATCATTGTGGGAAGAACTCTCAAGTCTTCAGGTTTCAGGTACAAATGTTGAAAAACTATTGGTTGAGCGTGAAACAAACATAATCATTGACTTCCTCATGGGACTCAATGATGGTTATGATACTGTAAGAAGTCAGATTTTAATGGAGAAGAGTTTGTCATCCCTCTTTGAAGTTTACAACATGTTAGATCTGCAAGATCATCACATGTGATTAGCTTAGACTCTTCTGCATTTCAGATTTCTCAACAGTCTAATTCATCTCATTCAAGTCAGTATTCTCAAGTTCAGTCCAATGCAGTTCAGAACTCCAACTATGCTGACAATCCGAGGAGAGACATGCCTGTTTGCACATTTTGTGGTAAGATGGGGCACATCATGGATCGTTGTTACAAGAAGCATGGATTTCCTATTGGTTTTCAGTCAAAACAGAGAGCTGGTAGACACATGAATGTTTCATCTAATGTGACCAATAACCACGTTGCACATGATCAAGTGACTTTCAGTAACAACATTGATGATTTATCTCCTCATCAAATTCAACAAATTGTGTCTTTCCTCAGCACCAAACTTCAACCAAGTTCTGCACCTAAACCTGAAGTTCATTCTCACTCACCATCTTCTAAAACCATTCCTTCTCAACCTCTTGGCCCAATATCTGGTATTTTTATCCCTCTATCCTTTGTTTTTTACCAGTATTGATAGGCATTATATATGTTCTGCCAATAACAATCTCTTAGCTATAAATGCTTGGGTCATTGACACAGGAGCTACAAATCATATTTGTCATGATAAATCATCTTTCTTTTCATTTCGTTCTCTCCATAACACCACTGTTACTCTTCCTAATGGTGGGTTAGTGAGCATTGTTGGCATAGGAAATATAATTTTAGGTAGTTTTTTAGAACTTAAGGATGTTCTCTATATCCCTCAGTTTAAGTTCAACCTTCTTAATATAAGTTGTCTTACTAAAAGCCTAAAGTGTAAGGTTTGGTTTGATGAAGATTCTTGTGTTCTTCAGGATCTTTCTCAATGATTAATGATTGGAATGGTGATGTGGCGGAAGATAAGATAAACACAGCTCAACCAAAGGATTCAAGAATCCACACTTGGGACCTGTCAGCTCGACCAAGGGATTCCAAAGAATCCTCACTTGGGACCTGCTTCGCTCAATCAAAGGATCCGTAAGGATCGTTTGAGACCGGTCTTCTTGTATTGATGAATCTAATCAAATCAATAACAAGGAACGAGAATACTCTTCTCTTAAAAGCCAAAGCTCTTTATTAAATAATCAAAGTCTCAATTACAAAATAAGCCTAGATGACCTATTTATAATAAATCATAAAACCCTAAAATATTCTAAATAGGAATAGGAAAACATCTAAATAATACATAACAAATAATGTAAATAATAAAGATATTTGTAAATCTTCCAAATATCTCTCTGCATCAAATGGGTAGACAGTTTGGGAAACTTTACTTTCTGGATATAGGATCAATTGCTCTTTCTAATGTTGCCATTCATCTAGTTGCTTCTGTTTCTACACATAAAGTTTGACAAAAAAGGTTAGGTCATCCCTCTCTTTCAAAACTTCAGTCTCTATCTAGTCTTTTATCATTTCCAAAAGAAGAAAAAACACAAAAGAATATCATTGTCGTATTTGTCATTTGTCTAAACAAAAACATTTCCGTTTTGTTTCACATCAAAATATTAGTAAAAATTCTTTTGATCTTGTTCATATAGACACTTGGGGTTCGTTCTCTGTTTCAACTCATGATAGTTATAAATACTTTCTTACCATTTTTGATGATCATTCTAGAGCTACATGGGTTTAGTTACTCAAAAATAAATCTGATGTTTTACATATTTTTCCTTCCTTTGTAACTATGGTAGAGACTCAGTTTGATAGAAAAGTTAAGGGGGTTAGATCTGACAATGCTCATGAGTTCAATTTCACTTCTTTTTTCAAGTCTAAGGGCATTCTCTCTTTTCATTCCTGCCCTGAAACACCTCAGCAAAACTCTGTGGTTGAGAGAAAACATCAGCATATCCTGAATGTTGCTAGATCAATCTTTTTCCAATCACATCTTCCTCTTTCCTTCTGGGTGATTGTATTCTTAGTGTTGTTCATCACCTTATCAATCGTCTTCCTACTCATGTGTTACATGACAAGTGTCCTTTTGAAGTACTAATTCAGAAAGTTCCTGACTATAACCAACTTAAAGTCATTGATTGTCTTTGTTATGTTTCTACTTCTCCTAAAAATATACATAAGTTCAACCCTAGAGCTCGTGCATGTGTTCTCTTAGGTTATCCTTCTTGCTATAAGGGATACATGCTTCTTGATAAAAAAAAAAGGAAACGGACCAATCGCGGGCCGCCACGTGGCAGTGGGGTCCGCGATTAGTTAAGGATGCACTTCTTATATTGGATTTTTTGGAGGTGATTTTTTAAAAAAATGGTGGGTCCCACAGCTTAGAGGTGATGTAAGATGTGTTGATGTTAATGGTCTTATGGTCTAAGACCATCAATATTGGTGATTCTTAGAAAAAATTTAGGAGTGCTTAGCAATTAAATTAATTAGAAATAATTAAATAAATGTAAGGATCCAAGCTTAATATAACTACTTTGATTATGCTAAGGAGCACACACGTGTCGAAAAAGTGGGTGGATTTAATTTTTTTTTTGCCTTTTCTTTTTAGTTTGTCGGGAAATAAAAAAAACGTAGAGAGAAGAGAGAGAAGTTTTGAAAGAAAACAAAGAATCTTGATTTGGTTAGATCGTGTGAAGATGAGATTAAAGGTTTAAAGAATAGACTGATCAAGAACCATCCTTGTGTTTGATTTGGAATTTAAAGGTTGAGTGTTTGGAGAATATTCTCGCTGTATGAAACAGAGCAGATTTGTTGTTGTTGTTGTCTGAAAAAGTAAGAGAGTTTGAATCGGTGGTTGTGACGGAGATTCCTTGATTGAGATTGTTGTCGGAGACGAAAAAATCAGAAGCAGTAGGTTTTGTAAGAAAAGAAGGGAGTTATAACACATAAAGTAATGAACTTTAATTTCAGCATAGCCAATTGATGAACAGACAGAGTAATCACCAGAGAAGAGTGAATTTGAAGACAATCCAACGAACACTGATAATTGCCAAAAAAAAATTCTAAAGTTCACAGACACGTGACGTCCCACGATTAATGTGATTATTATTATTATTATTATTTTTTAAAACAAAAAAAATAAAAACAATTTTTTTTAAGTATCACTTATCGTAAATAATGGTCTTACAACGAATCAATACGTGAAGCGATCATTTCTAACAACGAATGAATTATTATATTAATGGTTTTATTTGTTAGTTTTTTTTAACAGAAACCTCCACCGAGAAATTAAAAAAAAAGAACAAGAAATAACTCAACAAGTAGAGATGATTAAAAATTACTCAAGGATTTGTCAGCCGAAAATCTCATTGAACCACTCTCATATATAATAATAAACCAACTCTCATATATAACAAAAATAAATATATTATATTTTATATTTGAAAACACTTCCATTATAACTCACAATTAGACTATAAATTCAAGGTTAGATATAAATCTTTGTGTGTTATAAGCAAAGCAAAAAAAAAAACAAAATCAATGGACCTGTCTCAGCTAATTTCACTTGTCTCATTTATATTTATCTTTATATTATCAATCAAGAAGTTCTTGTTCATGACAAAACCTAACCGGAAACTAAATCTTCCTCCAAGTCCGGTTTACTCTTTACCGGTTATCGGTCACCTTCACCTCATCAAGAACCCGGTTCACAAAACATTCCTCTCAATCTCTAAATCCCTCGGAAACACTCCCATCTTCCATCTCCGCCTCGGAAAACGCCTTGTCTACGTCGTCTCCTCGCACGCCGTTGCACAAGAATGTTTCACTGAGAACGACGTCGTTCTCGCGAACAGACCAAAGCTCATAATGGGCAAACACCTAACTTACAACTCCACCGTCATGATTTCGGCTCCTTACGGAGATCATTGGAGGAATCTCCGTCGTATCGCGGCAGTTGAGATATTCTCGTCTCATAGGATAGTACATTTGTGTCTATACGTAAAGAAGAGATCCAACGGCTCATAACACACCTCGCGAGAGACTCTTTGCACGTAAGACGTTTTCTTACTATACTCACTTTCCTATCAGTTTTCAATAGTGTTCTAGATTTTTAAAAAAAATTACTTAAATTAAGTTATACGTGTTTTCTTTTTTTAAAATAAATTAATTTTATTTATATGTTTTTGACTTTGTTTATAGCAAATATAAAAATTGAATTTTAGCTTAAAAACAATAAGTTACATGAATTTTAATAGAGAAATTCCTTAGAATACCATTAAAATAAGTTTTTGTTTTGGAAATACCATTAAAAAGTTTTTATAACAAATATACCATTAAAATATTTTTTATAACAAAAATACCATTAAAAAGTACTAGTTTAGAAAAATACCACAAAAACAAAAAACGAGTTTTAACACTTTTAAATTTAAATTTTTTCATTTGGGTTCGTTATATAGTGTTTAGGATATAGTTTTGAAGGGGTAAGGTATAGTTTTTTGGAGGTTTTGGGTGTAATTTTGAAAATTTAAGATTTGTGGTATTTATGAAAAAAAAACTTTTTAATGCTATTTGTAAAACTTTCGAAAATTTGTTCTAATTGTGTTAAAAAAAACTTTTTTTAGTGCTATAATTACCCATTTTATTAATATGTATGTAGATTCTTGTTTTTTTGGTCAAAACTTTAAACATCTTTTATTTTTGTTTTATACGAATGATTAAATATGTCTTTTTCGAACTACTTAAATATTTATTGATTACGTCCATGTGATATGCGCTACCTTCCATGGGAGCAGGTATTTCACTTATTATTAGTATTTTATAGACTAATTCACAAAACTATGCTTTTTCAATCCTTTCTTCACAAAACTATATTTAATTTATTTTTTTCATATATTTATACCTTTCAAAATTTTAAAAGCTTGATTTACCCTTTTAAAAATTACCAAAATTAAAATCTTTTCATTTGGGTTCGCTAATTAGTGTTTATGGTATAGTATTAAGGGGGTGAGATTGTGTAGATAGAGTTTATTTGGATTTAATTTTGAATGTTTATGTGTAGTTTTGTGAAGTATTTTTGAAATGGTGTACTTTTGTGAAATGTAATTTAAATGGTGTAATTTTGTAATTCTCCCTATTTTATAAGTTACTTTCTATATTTCAAAATAAATGACATTCTAGGGTTTGCACATATATTAAGAAAATATGATAAAAATATCATTTAATATGACTAAACCAACCAATAGAAAATAATAATATAAAATTTTATTGGTTAAAAAGTCAACTACAATTAATTTTTACATTAAAACCTTATAATGTCATTTATTTGTAACAAAAAAGAAGGATAGAATGTTATTTACTTTGAAATGGATGGGAGTAGTTTTTAGTTATTGCCAGTTTATTAAATACCTTTGTATTACAAGGGAAAATTGACAAAATTACATATTTTAAAACACAATTTTATGATGTAATAAAAAAACACTATTTTATAAAACTAGTTCTACTTCAAACTATATATTTAAAGACACATCTTTTGTACTGGTTTTACTATTAAACTACTTTTAAGATACTTTAGAATTTAAAATAAATTTCGTTTGATTTTGATACTTACTATTAAGATTAGTTATGGAAAAGTAAGTTTAGGGTTTAGGGTTTATTTGAGTTATGCAGTGTTGATGTGTATCGGAAAATAAACTTCAAGTGGGTTTATGTTTGCAAAATACAAATGTGGATTTTTGTATGAATATTTAAAATATATTAACTTGAATAGTTGGATGAGCTAATAAATGTCTCACTGCAGGGATTTGTAGAAATGGAGATGAAATCATTAATAGGCAGCTTATCATTCAACAATATCATTATGATGATAGCCGGAAAGCGATATTACGGTGGGGGAACAGAAGAAGACAACGACGAAGCCAAACTCGTGAGGCAACTTATATCGGAGGCTACGGCCGGAGCCGGTTCTGGAAATCTTGCTGACTATCTTCCCTTCATAGGTTGGGTCAATGGTTTTGAGAAACATGCCAAAACTTTAGGGAAACGATTTGATGTGTATTTGCAAAGTCTTGTTGATGAGAAACGTGCGGAAAAAGAAAAAGGTCAAACTTTGATACATCACTTACTTTCCCTCCAAGAAACCCAACCTGAGTATTATACTGATGTCAACATCAAAGGAATGATACTAGTAAGTACATATTGTGTCTATTATATTAGATTGACAGTTACTATTGAAAAAATTTGGAAAACATCTTTTTGCACCTTAATTTGGTTATAAGTTAATTTGTTTTTAAAATTGGTAATTAGGTGATTTTTCTTTCTAGATTATTTTTTTGAGACCGATATACCCTTTCGCGGTTTACACAAATTTATGAATTTTCACACTTCACAGCTTTTTCTGTTACAACTTTTTCATGAATTGCGTAATCAAACTATGAATGTCATAAGTTGTTATGCATATTCACACAAGTTCATGAATATTTAGAGGCAATTTCGATTATTTTATATATTAATGTTTTTGTTTCTTGTTATCTCCGTAAACTCTGTCTAAAATAAAAGGCGTAAAGTCTTAACATTTTACCAAAAAATATTTTTTTAACCAATAATTGGATTGGCCTATGTCCACTATATATTATTAATTATTTTTATGAGTTTCAAATGTTGGTTATTTATCTCTAATATAATTTACTTACGTGCAAAGTCTTTGGTTGCGGCGGGGACAGACACTTCAGCAGTGACGTTAGAATGGGCAATGTCTAATTTGTTGAACCATCCAGGGATACTTGAGAAAGCAAGGGCCGAGATAGACGTAAAAATCGGATACGATCGATTCCTCGACGAATCAGACATTGTAAATCTCCATTACCTACAAAACATAATGTCTGAAACACTTCGTTTGTACCCTCCGGTTCCTCTACTACTCCCTCACTTCTCATCAGAGGATTGTAAAGTAGCGGGCTACGATATGCCACGTGGCACGATGTTAATGACAAACGCGTGGGCTATGCATAGGGATCCAAGTTTGTGGGAAGAGCCAGAGAGGTTCAAGCCAGAGAGATTCGAGAAAGAAGGAGAATCTCTTAAGCTAATGGCGTTTGGGATGGGACGAAGAGCTTGTCCTGGAGCCGAGCTTGGTAAGAGGTTAGTGAGCTTGGCTCTGGGGTCTTTGATTCAGTGTTTCGAGTGGGAAAGAGTTGGTGAGGAACTTGTGGACATGACCGAAGACAAAGGGCTAACTATGCCTAAAGCTACTCCGTTGCGAACTATGTGCAAGGCACGCGCCATTATTCGTAAGTAATATGGCATATACTTATGTCAAAAAAACAACAACAACTCACTAAGTCATTTCTAATACATAAAGTTTGCTACTTTACATGACTCTTTTTCATTTCTACTCATCTCCCATGGCAAGTTCCAGGGCGTAATCGTCTCTTTCCTGCAAGTGTGTAACATTATAAACCAGTTAAAAATCTTAAATGCCAATAAAAACTAAAACTATTATCCATATAATATAGCTTTGATCTCTTTGATAACATCAATTCCATAAATTTTTGTTGTCTAGATGTGATTTGAATTAGAAGAATTGAAACAAGAAACTTACAATTGGTCCACGAGCAAAGTATCTTCCAAATTGTAGCCAGTAGACCTGTGTATTCCATACGAATTATAATAACTCTTTAAGTAGAATGAAATGAGACTATACATGTATTGTTGAAACACTGTTTGGATTTTTCAGAAAAGTAGTTCTGATAATAAGTTACCTCGTCTTCGTCTTGTGTTTCTACTTCAAGGTCAGATGTGGGAAAACCCACACAAAGAAGTGCATAGCCCTGCATGTATGAGCTACATTGTTTGAATACAAGATAAACACCAAATCATGATCTAATAAGTACCAAAACCCCTATGGCTTTGTAAAGAATTACCACACCAATTAGCAGTAGGGTTTTAAGCATATCAAGATCTAAGGACCTAAACTACGTTATACATTCTCTAAACGCTAAGAGTTACTCAAGTCTCGGACAAGGCACAACGTCAAGCGATGAGATTCACTTAAGAGAACATTACACTACATTTTGAGTTATTGGTTGTAGCTTTTCGCATTATTTTTCAATGGTTCAATAACAGTTGGTCCTAAATTATTCACAGAGAACGACTATCGTCATGACAAACTGTCTCTGTAGTTCCAACCTAATATTATTTCAGGTCACATCGCAAACTTGACTCCCTAAAGCACAAAGATAAAAGGATAATTACCTGGGACTTAAGTTCTGGTGATATCCCCAATGCTTGTGGCTGCCGCAGCTCTCCAGATTTTACACGTACGGCACAGCTAGTACAGCAACCTGCCAACATAAGAAGATACATTTAAGATTGTAAAAACTCATAATGTAGACAAGATCACATAACTAAGTTAAGAGCTTAGCCAAAACATATTTTAAATATGTAAATCTCACAAGAAACATTTAGACTACATTCTTCATGCACATGTCTCTAACATAACTCCATTAGTGATTAGACTATCCCTAATCATCTACATCACCTTTAAGAAAATCAATTATGGGATACATGTAGAAGAAAATGTCTTAACAACGAACAGAAACAGGTCAAGAGAACAGTACCATGCCTGCAAGCAAACGGAAGTGTAATGTTCTGAGATTCAGCTGAGTGCAATATGTACTGATCCTGCATTTTCAAAATGTTAAAAACCTTGATTATTCAACTACACTATCTATACAATGCCCCATATATATAAGAATAGTCACAAAACAAAGATATGCTTCATGTTGTTTTACACCAAGAGAGCCACAATGCAAAGGTACTCATTCTCAATTTATCCCGCTTACGCAATCGGATTTTGATTATCATCGAGATGTTGTTCAAATCAAAGCGAGGAATCCAATATATAGACCCAAATTATACTTGAATCCCGACATTCCAAAGCATAAATTGCTTTTTATACAACGCCGAGGCATATAATAAGTAACCCCAAGCTATGAATATTCCCTAATTTCAGCTCCTAAGCTAAAATAACCAAGTAATAATCATCACAACCTCGTATCTTACGATATGCGTAGGCCACGAATCGCGTTGCGAACCAGCATAACGCCGTAACGAAACGTGCTTAAGTATACTCTAGATTTAGATTATCAAAATGAAACAATGAATCAAAGTATACTTGAATCTCTACATTCCAAAGCACACATTGCGATTCCACATAACACCACTCAGAATCTAAACCCCCAAAATCTAACACATAAACGAATCGTATCGCGAATCAGCAAAACGCAGTAAGTAATGAAACCGCAACATTCAACATAATGAAACTCGCCTCTGGGACTTCGAATTCGTGAACGACGCCACGTTGACGATCGTGTACGGTGACCTTGTGCGAAGGAACAGACAAAGATCCTCTATCTGACGGGCTCGATACTTCCACAGGAATCCGGTACTCGGACGCCGTAGCTCCGCGACGGAGACTCCGATAATCTCGCCGATTGATCGTAAGATTCCGCCGCGGAAGCGAAGTACAAAACGCGCAGTGTAAAACCAGAGCCATCTTTTTTTTTGTTTTGGTGGGATTCGAATTTTTTTGTTGAAGATAAGTGTTTCTATGATCTCCTGAGAAAGAAGAACCATTCGCTGTAAACCGGGAGAATTTTTTGGTTTATATTTTAGTAATCTCGGTTTAGGCTTGGATTATAATTTAAACCGGTTTACGTATTTGAAAAAGAAGAAAAAAGTAATATTGGGGTGAGAGAGGCTCGAACTCTCGACCTCAGGATCACTCAATAGCTATGAGACCTACGCGCTAGCCAACTGCGCCATCACCCCATATTTGTCTTATAATTTCATAAATATTTATATAAATCATATATTAACCGACAAGGTTTGTTAGGAAATTTTGTGCGAGAAAGAGACCTCTTTTCTATCAATTTTTTTGGCAGAGAAAACAATTTCTCTCTCTTCTTCTCCTTTCATAAGCTTGAAGTAAGCAAGCAAGCAGAGAAACGCTTTGAAAGGTATGACCTTTATTGATTTTGATTTCGTCTTTTTTTTTGTATCAAGGATTTCTCGCAAATCAATCATCGATAGATTGGTGTTTTTATTGGGTTTAGCCTCTTAAACCCCAAACCAGTCTTTGAATTAATCCGAATAGAAGAATCTGTGATTATCGAACTTCTCTGTTTTGTCAACTGTTAAAGAACATAACAAAAAAAAAACACAATCTTTCTATTTATATTTGTATAGATTTTGCTTATTGTTGCTATTAATGGACCTTATGTTCTAGTGAAGAAGCTTACTTTAGCTTTTTGAATCAATATTGTAGGGTTCTAATATAGTTAGTTTAAGATCCTTCCACTAAATTTATTACCTTTTTATATATTAATGTCTACAAGATTCCTTATATGGATCCATTTTTGGTATTTTTTTTTTTTTTTGAAGTAATGGTTATTGAAGGAGAGATGACTCAGATGAGTAATGGTGGAGAGATGCAAGATGTTTTGATGAGCATTGATCAGAAAGAAGGTTTGATATGTAAAGATGAAGTCATGATCCGTCGAATGAAGAATCGGGAAAGACAACGTAGGTATAGAGCTAGGAAACGGATGCGTGAAGAAGCTGGTATCGATGAGAATCTCTCATTCGAAGAGATAACAGGACAGCATCAACAACAAGACGAAGATGAAGAAGAGGAAGAAGAAGAAGAGGAAGAGGCACTAGAGTGTGGCAATAACAATGGCTGTGTTGAGAACTTTGTGAGGCGTGTTTATTGCGATAGAGATTGGAAAAAAGAAGCTAGAAGAGCTCATCTCATGACTGACAAAGGTAAAGATGGTTATTGCGGATCTTTCAAAAGGAAGATTTGGCCGCGTAGAAGAGACTGGAAAGGCGAAGCTAGGAAGAAGAAAACTTGACGGTTTTCTTTAGGAACTTGTTGCTTTGAAGAAAAGGAAACATCTTTAGATTACAATCTGAATTTTGTTGTAGATAATTGGATTTTGTTGAAGCTAAAGCAAGAGTGATTTTACACTTTCTTGTTGTGATGTTTGAAGATACAAATGTTATGGGATCCTTTTAGTGAAGAACTCAAGATTAGCCTTTATAAACAAAACTGTGTAGTGTGTAAGTAACTAAACACATATCTTATGGACTTTGAAGATAAACTATATAATGATACAACATACACATACTCATAATATAGAGCAAGAGAAACTTGTAGCTCTATTTGTTTGGACTCAATCTTACATAGTAAGAGAAACTACAGTTTCCAAAATTACTCAGGAACCCGCTAAAACGAATTAATTATAATTTGACCCCGTAACTTATTAACCGATCTTTGAGATCAGATTCGCGCGGAGCTGTTCCTGCGTGTAGATTCTGAAACCCATCTTCACGGTCGCTTGTTGAATCATGAGATCGTTAACCACGGACATGCTGGCGTGGTTCACCTCAAGCTCTAGATCCATCAAAGCTGACATCAACCTCGCGGCCGGATGGTTCCTCTTGCTGGATTCTACTCTGATCATCGCGTCCCAACCTATTATCTTAACCTCTATCTCCATCCCCACCGGTTTGATCGTTGTCAAGGAAGAAGACGACGATAGGTCTCCTCCTCCGCATGCGCTGGCTTTTCTTCCGGCCAGCTCGGCTTTCACTTCCTCGAGCTGGTTTCTGATCTGGATCTTCTCCGATTCCGTCTTGCTTACTTTCGATTTTAGCTCGTTTATGTAAGCGATGGCGTCTCCGAGCAAAGACGCTTTGTCCATTTTCGATACGTTCGGTACCACAGCACGCAACGCGTAGAATCTCTGGTTTAGTTTCTCACGTCTCTGCCGCTCGGCTTCGACGTGGTTTAGCGGCTCGTCTCTACCGTTGGCCGGTTTTCTCCCGCGTTTCTTGGGGCGTTTCTCGGGCACTTCTTTGACTACTACGGAAGCTTCTACATCCGAGTGATCGGATTCTCCACCGGTTATTTTATCTCCGCCGCCGAATGATAGAACTTTATCCTCACTCAAACCCATACACTTGTTCCTCTTGTTCTCGTACTGAGTCTGACCCGAATAAGAACTCGGATCCGGGTTTCCGAAGCTCCGTTTACCGTCATCGCCGAAGCTCAAGATCTCGCTGGATTTGGGTTTCACCAACGTAGTACTCGACGTCGAGAAATTCAATTCCTGAGAGAAGATGTTATTGAATTTCTGATTCTGTGTTTGCGAATGAACCGGGCTTGGAGTCGGATCAGGGTTCGGGGTTCCGGTTATGGTGCTTGAGCTACCGTTTTCGAACTGAATCGACTTGGTGAGAAGCTGGGAGCTAGAACTCGGAGCTCCGTTACCCGGTTCGTTAGACCCGGGTGCTCCTATCGGGTCATTAATCCACATAGACGGATCGTTCTCGCCTTGATCCGGGTCAAGATTCCAATTAAGACCCGATAAGTCACCATCTCCACCGTCGAAATTGAAAAGTATCTTAACTTTATTGATAAGATCCGAACTTTGTCGGATCTGATCCGTTGACCCGAGTTCAACAACACCGTTCGCCGAAGGTATACAAGCGATGGTTTGTATACCAAACACTCCTCCTTGCTTCGCCCTCTCGCAACCCGACCCGGTTAACTGATCCGACCCGGAAACCCAAACCGTGTTACCCGACGCGAAAGCTTTGCCCGCCACACCGGCACCGCAAGCGAAGCTCTGCGTCATCGAAACCAAGAAAAACCACTCCGTATCCGTAACCTCCTCGTCGACGGCGTCATCCGCCGGACAAACTCCGCCGCCGGCGATCAACGAATTAAGCTCTCGCAACACCTTTTTCCGATACTCCTGATCCGCCGGAGTAGAAAACGGAGGATGATTCGATTTCTGCCTCGGCTTTCCTTTGTCTTCTTCGCCTTTGTAATAACCGTCTCCCCATCCAAGCACGGAGGCGCCGGAGAAATCGTACGACGGCTGCCAGAATATGGCGTAGGTCCAGCCTTCGTTTGTGCCTTCGATTAAAGCTTGTAGACGTTGCTGGAGAGTCTCCTGGCTAAATCCCACCGGTGGTGCCGGAATCTCCAACGGCGGCGGCGCTGCGGTTGATGTTGGCGTAATCGCCGGTGGCCATAAAGCTGAGATATCGGAGGAGCTCATGAAAGCCTCCATCATAGAGGCGTTATCGTCGGTGGTCCAGAGATTCATCGGTTGTTGTTGTTGCCGGTAATCTGTCATTTTGTTAACCGGTCACCGGTTAAAAGATTAAAGTTTCTATAGAGAGAGAGAGAAGAAAGTCGTTGTGGTGGAGAAAAACATGAGTGCCTCTTGCGAGTATTATATGTGAAACAGATCTTAAGGGGTGAATAAGTCATTTCGATTGTAAGGATATTACGTGGCGTGTTATGATTCGGACACATGGATGGTAAAAGATGGAAAGGAGAAGCTTCGATGAAGTGTCGTCCCGTTTTGACCCCATTTGGATCTACTCTTTGAAAGAGTAGAGTGAGATCGTGCGGCTGATAGTAGCGCGTGCATTGCACGCTCTTTTATTGATCGGTTGAGATTTTAAACTAGTTTCGAAAAAGAGTGTGAGCTCAGTCGTCCAAGCGCGTTTACCACATGTTTTCAGGTTCTTAGGTTTTTACTACCTTTTTAAAATTAATATTAATTAAATAAACAAATTAGCGTAATTATGCAAACAAACAAAATTAGAGAAGAATAAAGAAATTTAAATATAAATTGCTATTTCTATAAATATGTATCTATTGTATTTACAATACAAATATATGGGGAAAAAATTATAAAATACGTAAGGGTTTCATTTCCAAGTCATATATATCATAGTATCACATTCCATAAGAAGCTTAATAATTGTCCTAGTTTAATTAGTTTTGAGATGTATCATATATATCTAACATGGGCAATTGGCTAGTTAATAATTGTAAAAAAAACAAAAATAATAAGAAAGTCATTTTTGTCTGAATATGTAAAAATTACAACAAGGTGTAATATGCAACGAGAATCTCAATCTCAAGAAATGATTCTTGTCTCCTTAACTAATTATTTTGTTGACGAACAAAAAAAACTAATTTGATCGTTTGACCAACGATATTATAAAAATAGATGAATTCACAAAACTACACTCTTTCAATTTTTCATTCACAAAATTACATCTAATTTAATTTTTTCACATATTTACACCCTTTCAAAATTTTAAAAACTTGATTTACCTTTTAAAAAATTACCAAAATTAAAAAATTTTAATTTGGGTTCGCTAATTAGTGTTTAGGGTATAATATTAAGAGGTGTGATTGTGTGGGTAAGGTTTATTTAGATTTAATTTTGAGTGTTTAGGTGTAGTTTTATGAAGTATTTTTAAAATGGTGTAGTTTTGTGAAATGTAATTCAAATGATGTAGTTTTGTGATTCTCCCATAAAAATAGAGAAATTCACAAAACTACACCATTTCAACAATCCCTTCACAAAACTACACCTAATTCAATATTTTCACAAATTTACACCCTTTCAAAATTTTAAAAGCTTGATTCTTTTAAAAATTACCAAAATTAAAATATTTTCATTTGGGTTCGCTAATTAGTGTTTAGGGTATAGTATTAAGGGATATGATTGGTTGGATATAGTTTATTTGGATTTAATTTTGAGTGTTTAGGTGTAGTTTTGTGAAGTATTTTTGAAATGGTGTAGTTTTGTGAAATGTAATTCAAATGGTGTAGTTTTGTGATTCTCCCATAAAAATATGCTATAATAAAGGAAGAAACTATTTATAAGATTAGTTAGATTCACGTTACACGATGAACACATGGGAACTAAGTTGTGTTAGTATTATTTTATTTAAAATATTAATATTGTTATTTTAATAAAGATAAAACAATAATTCAAGGATTAAATATGAAAATATAATAATTCAAAGATTAGGTGAGTGATTAACAAAATCATTTGGCATCTTTTTGTCCATACATATGTATTTATCACAACAATGGGCCATGGTCCCATTACTCATAACTCCTACCGTCCTACGTCATAATCTCTTAGCAACTAACAAAAAAAATTTAAAAAATGAATTAGGAAAATTAAGACGAAATAGTATATAGTATTTTGTTATTCGGTGTTAGATGATTGGTAACTATAGATTACTTGTTCCCATTCATAACTTTAGGGTCCTAATGGTAACATCAGAATAACGTAACGGTGCAGAATTAGATATTTGCGAGACGGTGCGGTTTTGGTATGAAAAAACGGTATTCGAATCAAATGCGGTTTTGATAAATTAAGCATAATTATAAAGAGTACGACTGAAAAAACATTAACGGTACAAAATATTTTCTATAGAAATAGTATTTATGAAATTACTAATTGTATCAATATATACACAAACAAACATTTTAAAATGTCAAAACCGCGCCGCTTTATCAAAACCGCTTCATTTTTGTTTCTTATTAACAAAACCGAACTTTCTTTTTGTATACAAACAAAAATTGTACCCAAAACCGCACCGCATTTCACTTGACAAAAAACACCCCGCTCTTCCATTTTTTAAGTGATTGGCAACTTTTTGAAATTGTGGTGCAGTTTTGCTAAAAACCGCTTTTAAATCCGCCTTTACAATGCTTCCATTCAGAGCCTAAATCCGCACTTAAAAACCATCTGAATGGTTACAACAGAATTGCGGTGTATAATTAGATATTTGCAGGACGGTGCGATTTTCAAGTGCGGATTTACCGAAAAAAAGCGGTCTGCGGATCAAGCGCGGTTTTGATAAATTAAACGGAATTGTAAAGGGTTTGATTGGTGAAAAACATTAGCGGTACAATGTAAATTTTATAGAAATAGTTTTTTATAAAATTAAATGATAAAATTTTATAATTTAAGTTTGACTTTTACTGATGACAAAATCTAGTGTATAATATCACAAATAATTTTATTATAAAATTAATAATAATATTAGTGCATTTTTTTAATTCATATAATCTTGTATTTATCTTTTACTTATAATTGTACAGATATACTATAATAAAAATGTAATTAACTAACAAAGTTTTTGCATTTTAACCGCATTATTTTTAATTATTAATTTATCAATATACATATAAAAAACTTTTCTAAAAGTCAAAAGTCGCACATCTATGTCAAAACCGCACCATTTTAGCTTATTATTAACTAAACCGCACTTATTTTTTGTACACAATTAATTTTTTTAAGTGAAATTCGCCCTGCACTCTCTTTGCCAAAATACGCCCGCAATGTTATATTTTGTGTGATTGGTGACTTATAACAAATCCACAAATCCGTCCCGCAAACTCACAAAACCGCCTTCAAAACTCTTTTTTAATGTTTCCATTCAAAACCTTAGTGACTAGTATTAATAAACTTATTATATTTTACCAATATATATATAATGATAATCCCTAAGACATTATTTGTGAAGTGATTTTTGTGAAAAATTATAGGTGTCAACACCACAATGACTTTCAACAAATTAATTATGACATGGCAAGAGAGATCTTTAATAATCAATCAAAAATGTGACATGGAAAAAACATTTATTAATAGAAAAAATGAAAAAGACTTTTAAGGCCTAATAACTATAATAAATTTCAAGCATCATTTATGGAAAAACAAATGAAATAAAAAATACTTTAGAATATAAATTCTAATTTTTTAAAAAATATATATAGAGTACAACAAATATAGAAAAAAGTAATAAAATTTTATTGGTTAAAAAAGTCAAAACGCATTAAATTTTTCAATCAAAAATTAAAAAGAATAAACCGATGGAATAAAAGAATTTTTTAAAACCATATTTATTATGAAATGGATATAACAATAAATCTCAGTATTAAAACGTTTAACGTCACCACAATCCTATAAATATATACCGCATATTAATGGTGAACCGGGTCCAGATATTCGTTTTTTAAGATATCCGGATTCGCATATGCCTAAATCCGTAAAAATGACTCGAATTCAGATCCATTAGATGAATATTCGATCAGAGAATACCCGTTGACTTTTGAATTCTAATTTTTTTAAAAATATATATATAGAGTACAACAAATATAGAAAAAAGTAATAAAATTTTATTGGTTAAAAAAGTCAAAACGCATTAAATTTTTCAATCAAAAATTAAAAAGAATAAACCGATGAAATAAAAGAATTTTTTAAAACCATATTTATTATGAAATGGATATAACAATAAATCTCAGTATTAAAACGTTTAACGTCACCACAATCCTATAAATATATACCGCATATTAATGGTGAACCGGGTCCAGATATTCGTTTTTTAAGATATCCGGATTCACATATGCCTAAATCCGTAAAAATGACTCGAATTCAGATCCATTAGATGAATATTCGATCAGAGAATACCCGTTGACTTTTGAATTCTAATTTTTTAAAAAATATATATAGAGTACAACAAATATAGAAAAAAGTAATAAAATTTTATTGGTTAAAAAAGTCAAAACAATTAAATTTTTCAATCAAAAATTAAAAAGAATAAACCGATGGAATAAAAGAATTTTTTAAAACCATATTTATTATGAAATGGATATAACAATAAATCTCAGTATTAAAACGTTTAACGTCACCACAATCCTATAAATATATACCGCATATTAATGGTGAACCGGGTCCAGATATTCGTTTTTTAAGATATCCGGATTCGCATATGCCTAAATCCGTAAAAATGACTCGAATTCAGATCCATTAGATGAATATTCGATCAGAGAATACCCGTTGACTTTTGAAGGATATCCGGATCGGTTTATGTGAATACTTTTATAAATATATTTTTACAAAAACTGAGTGGAGTTAAAATAAAAAAATTGAAATTTTTTATATCAAAAACTAAAAGTAAATCAAATTATAAATATTCTTATATTAAATCTTAAACATAATTATCCACTTTTATATAAAACTTTATTATTTTCAAAATTTATTCATAAATTACCTAGTATAAAATATAAACAAAGCAAGTGTTCTGTGGCGTTTACTACAGCATGCATACATATCAATAATGGTGTGTTTTTTTACTTAGTGTGATTAGCAACCTAAATGCGTTATTATCTGTCCCGCAAAGAAATCGGCTCCATCCATTGTCTCCATTCGCAAATTAACATGATTGGTGAACAATTTCAGTTTTTATGTATTCCGCTTTCAAAACCGTCCCGTAGTCGGTCTCCATTCACTACCTAATATTACTATTTCACCAACGACACTCACGTATACACATCAAATTTGGTGCGGTCAAGTGCTGTTTTCCATTTTTTTTTGTTTACAAATATCTAAGAATGTTAATGTAACATCCCCATCCCGCCCCTACCGTGTACCACACAGCGTCTCTCTCTAGGCCCGTGGGCCCACCTGTCCGACGGGTCGAGAATGTTACTTCGAGAGTCTAACCTTTCCTTTAATATGATATTGTTCGCTCTGGGCCCTAAGGCCCTCACGATTTTGCTTATTGGGTATCACCCCAAAAGGCCTCACATTAAATTGGGGTTAAACTCTCCCTTATATATTAGATTTCCATTCTCTAAATATCCGATGTGGGACGAATGTCACAATTCACCCCCACTCAAAGGCGCAACGTCCTCGTTGCGCACCAAGCCCCAGACAATCGGCCCTCTAGGTCAGAACTAGAATGGCTTCTCGCTCTGATACCAAATTGAACATCCCCATCCCGCCCCTACCGTGTACCACACGCCGCCTCTCTAGGCCCGTGGGCCCACCCCGTCCGACGGGTCGAGAATGTTACTTCGAGAGTCTAACATTTCCTTTAATATGATATTGTTCGCTCTGGGCCCTAAGGCCCTCACGATTTTGCTTATTGGGTATCACCCCAAAAGGCCTCACATTAAATTGGGGTTAAACTCTCCCTTATATATTAGATTTCCATTCTCTAAATATCCGATGTGGGACGAATGTCACAGTTAAAATGGATCACCCAACCCATTTCAACCATGACCTTAATGGGTTTGGTGTTAATGGATCATTGGTTGACCCAACTCATTAGTTATATGGGTTGAATCAACCCATGACCCATCTAACATAGTAGGTAAATGGGTTACCCAATATTGACCCATGTAATTATATATGATAAAATTAAAATATATGATTCTTACATTTTCGCGGTAAAAATTGAATTTATACTTTTGAATGAAATATTGATTTAACGATTTCGACGATAACGTCATTTCACGATTTCGACGAAAACGCGATTTAACGATTTCGACGTTAACTTGATTTAACGATTTCGACGTTAACTTGATTTAACGATTTCGACGTTAATGCGATTTCACAATTTTGTTAACGCGATTTCACGATTTCGATGTTAACGCGATTTCACGATTTCGACGTTAACACGTTATCGCGATTTCACGATTTCGACGATAACTTAATTTAACGATTTCGACGATAACGCGATTTCGCGATTTCGACGATAACGCAATTTCGACGTTAGATTTAAATTGTGCAATTAGATTTAAATCGATTAATTAAATTTGATGGGTCAAATGGGTCAACCAAATTACTCATGAACCCATTTGAATATGATCCATGTTGACCCAACCCATTTGACCTATTAACTCATATGACTCATGAACCCATTTGGTTCAAATAAATTAACCTATTTGGATTGATGGATTGGGTTGAATCGGGTCAACCCATTAATTTTGACCCATTTTGACATCCCTACAAACATGTGTAAATATTTTAGCATCTAATATAGTTTATTATTAAATTTTTATAAAGTTTGAATTTTGTTTGTTTAGAAATAAACTCATTTTTTTATTTGTGGTGATTTGTAAACTAAAATATTTTAAAGGTATATTTGTTATAGAAACTTTTATAATGGTATTTTTTAAATTATTTTTTTTGGTATTTCGATAAACACATTTTATTGTATTTTACCATTTTAATTTTTAATATTCTTTTCATTTCAAAATGAGGTATTATTCTGTTCCGGTTATTTCACATAAACTACACTTATTCAGTCCCGCTTTTTCTTTTCTGAAATCCGCACTTGTACCGTGCCGTCCCGCTTAAATCCGCAACTTGAAAATTCCGGTTACCATTCGGACCGGAATCCGTTCCGGTTATTTGAGTTTGGTGTAAGGATGCTGTAAGAATACAATGTTTCTCTTAATAGAGAATGTTTTCTGTTAAAGGCTTAAGATTTAACATTATTTACTTTTAATTTTTATCATTAAAACACTAACTACTGTACTAACAATATTCCTTTTGAGGAATTCACAAATCTACACCCTTTCAACCCCTTATTCACAAAACGACTCCTAATTTAATATTTTCACATATTTACACCCTTTCAAAATTTTAAAAACTTGATTTAACCTTTAAAAAATTACCAAAATTAAAAAAATTTCACTTGGGTTCGCTAATTAGTGTTTAGGGTATAGTATTAAGGGGGTAGGATTGTTTGGGTATAGTTTATTTGAATTTAATTTTGAGTGTTTAGGTATAATTTTATGAAGTATTTTAGAAATGATGTAGTTTTGTGAAATGTAATTCAAACGGTGTAGTTTTGTGATTCTCCCTATTTTTTTATGTTTGTTTTGTTGCGACAAAAATTGTTGTAGACCATCGGCTCCTAATTAATTGAAATTAATTAATTAATAAATAAAAGAAACGTGGAACCCGTAGAAGACTAGTTGCTCGTAATATAATTTACGAAGATTCAACCAAAAAAAATATATATAATTTACGAAGATATTTCAACGTTCTATTTACTATAAGAGTTTTTTTGTTAAAAATGTTTACTTTAAGAGTTGATGCTAACTGATTTATTAAATCTAAATTAAATGTCAGTTATATATTTATTTTATCTATCGAAAAAACATCACCACTCTACATAAAAATATTTTGGGATTCATTTTACTTTACAAAAATATAGAATAAATCTTTTGGTAATCAATAATTTTCTAAATTTGTTATAATTTGATCAATTATTTTGCGACGATTTTTTCTATAAGTTTTTTAATTTTTTTTTAAAAAATCTAGAGATTCGTTAATTATATACTAAAAGTCATCGTAGCTTAAAATGGGGATTAAGTGCAAAAGGAGAAACCCCACTTGTTACGCCAAAAAACATATTCAGTCTTTTTCTATTTTGTTATATGTCAATGTTTATCTTCATTTAGCTGGCAATCGTATTATTTATCTTAAAGTTTAGGTTACATCATAATCAGATAAAATTTAAATAGTAAGCTTTTCTCGTGTGTATTTTCTTAATAATAAAGTTACACCATGTGACTTTTTCAAACCTTTACATAATTCAAAATATTTTCGGAGCTAATAAATGATTTGCTGGCGGAGAGACAATTTTATTTTAACACATAAAATCCAAAACACATCAAAGTGTGAATAAATTAAAATCGTGATTAGAGTGATGATAGTGATAAATAAAACTAAAATAAATGGATGTTTAATTTGATCTTAATTAATGGACGGTAGTGAGGGATATTTCTTGAATTTATTATAAAAAAAAACTCACATGGACAACGTGTAATACTATGCTCTCCTTGTCCTCTCTGCTTTTGGATCTTATCTGTTTCCTTTCAAGATTTGATTCCTTTATTGTATCAATACGAATATTTAGTTACACAATCTTACCATGTTAGTATATAGGATCAATTAAATATCTAGACACCAAAGAATCGTAAATTAGGTGAGAGGACTTATTTACACTTTTATTAGGTCTGACACAAATCTGATATATGGGTTGGACGAAAATGCCCCTATGACATCGCAGTGAAAAGTGACGGTAGGGGACAAGTGTATTGTATGTGCAGAGCAAGAAGATTCAGAAAATATCCAGCCACTTGCCGCATTAAATGCTCTGATTTGAGCGAGAAGTTATTAAATTCGGCGCTAATAATGTTATCCGCTAATAATATTGTTAACGATAACAATTTAGTTAGCACTAACCAAGTTCATGGCGCTAATAATTTTGTTATTGTCAAAAAATAAAAGTTGACTCATTAGAATTATGAGTGAATTTTTGCTAGATTATGCTAAATTAATGTTAGATTATGACTAGATTTTTGCTTAAACAAAAAAATATGATTGGATTTTGCTACAATATTCTTTCATATTGAATAACTTGTCATGGTAACATTAACATGACAACTTCACATATAAATAGTGAATAACTTGTCATGAAAGAATAATGATTGTTACCGATAACAATTTAGTTAGCGCTAACAAAGTTGGTGGCGCTAATAATTTTGTTACCGCTAATACAATATTTTTGTTTTTAAAATGATAATATTTACTCAAATAAATAGTGAAAATATGTTAATTTATTATAATAATATTTATGTTACTTGATAATAGTTAGCATTACCACAATCACTTATGTGTTCTTATCGTGTTAACTTAATTGAAATCAATTAATTTAAATATTATCACGATAATTACGTGATAAACATTTATTTATCGTGTATTCGTTTTAAATAATTATTTATATAATTTGTAACATTATAAATTTATTAAACATCGCTAATGTATAGGTCATCATTGTATACATTTTAAATCAAATTGTTATTCATACAACAAAATCAAACAAAAAGGTGACAAAGAGTGATTTTTGTATGTGTTCTCTCTCAAACGGGTCGAGCAAACGGGTCGAGCAAACGGGTCGAGCAAATCAATGATCAACTGCAACTTCTCGCTTTTGTAATAAATATTGACCCTATTAAAAATACACCAAATGTTAGCATGGCAAATTATTCATCATAAACTTGTATGGTATAAGATACAATGTAAACATTAACACGATTTAACAAGTTAAAGAAAGTAATGAACAAACAAACATGTAGCAAAATAGTTATCGGCTACCAATCGCATAATGAGTTTTGTACCAATCAATTTACTAACAGACTAATGAATACAAATATCCCTCAAATTACCCGCTAACCAAAAATGTAACTAGTAAGGTTATGTGAAAGCAACTCTTTTCCAAAAGCAATGATCCTCTTGGGAATTTTGGTATCAGTCATCTGCAATATAACAAAAACTCTCTTTTAACGTCCCAGTAAGATAACATTACATTTACTCGCTAAAATGTAAAATACACGATAATAATATTAGTAGAGAGAGGAAGGTCTCTTATCATCTGAGTCTTAGTGGACGGTGAAGATGAAACTATAAGACAAATCAACGAATCCCATTAATTCTTCCCCAATGAATCACCAACAAACATTATAGTCTTCTCTTTCATTTTCAACAGAAACTCACCTCCATTGAACCTATAATCACACCATTACACACACACAACATAACATAAAGCTTCAGACTTTTTTCAATTGAAATCTCATAGATACACACAAGCTTAAATTGAAAAACATGAGATAAATCCAAGTAAGAAGACGATGTGTAAATACGTGGATAAGTTACATATTTATCAACAAAAACTCACATCCATTATATACACAACGTAACCCAAAAAAAGCTTGAAACTTTAACAAGTAAAAATTCGAATCTCATAGACACAAAAATTGAAGAACTTGAGATAAACTCAAGCAAGAAGACGATGTGTACGTACGTGGGTAAGTTACAGTTTTGTGGCAGCCATCGATATTTGAGATAATCGGAGTCAGGGCGTCCGTACATCTGACAATCGAACTCCGGTTCGATGACGGCGGGACAATCTGACGGTTTGTACAAAGAACATGAGTTGTCGCGAACCCACTTGCCGAGGAAGAGATAGCACGTGCTCTTATTCCCTTGGAATGAAGATGGTCTGCTTGAGTTGTATTAGTTGTTGTCATTGTTGCTGCTTCCATGGCGTTTCTATTAGGTAAGGATTATGACTGAAGAAGATGGTTTTGTGTGAAGGAATTGGAAGAAGACTATGATAATGGCGGAGATTGAGATGCAGAGAAGACAACGTGTCAGATGTGTCAGTCCAAATTTAATTTTAAAAAATCAAAAACAACAAGACTGTAGGGGCAAAAGAGTCAGAACAAGGGTGAATAGTAACGACTACAGTTGCACTTTTCGTTCACCTAATAAACGATTTCTCCATGTCCATATCGTGATATTATCCTAGTATATATTTAGCCAGTTTTTTTTTGTTAAGCTATATATAGTTTTGGAATCGAGGTCTATATTTTTTTTCTAAAATTATTTTTTTTATATAATTTTCTAAAATCATTGATATTGTGGAATAATCCACTTACTAGAATAAGCATGATATATTTTTCCATTACTTTTTTTTGTTTTACTTGGATATGATATCTATAATTCAGGACAACATAAAATGTATATAATAAGTGTAGTATGCAAATGGTGTGAAATAAAATTTCAATATGTTTGTTTCTAGCAAAATATATTTTTAAATAAAAGATTTATAGTCAATTAGTCATCGTATATATAGGCCGATATTACTTGACTTGGATAGACTAAAGCTTTTTGGTGAAGAGAAAAGTTTTAATATTGTGGAATCTAAATAAATGAAAATGTAAATTTTGCTTATAACGGTATATTTTTATGTAAACCATTTTGATCTTCTTCTACTCTAAATTAAAGAGAATAAAAGTAGCTTTTATGACAATTTCTTTTTGTTATAAATTTTTATTGAAATGAATTTTGATACACATATAACATGGGTGATCAGTTATGAAACAAATTAAGATTAAAGAACGTAAGAATATTATGATGTTGCATATATAAAACAAGCTAGCCACTAAAATAAGAAAAAAATTATGAGAGATTTTGTGATGGTTGATATATAACAAATTTAATAAACACGAAAACAGATTACTTAAGTTATAATAACTTGATTATCTTATGTAAATTAACGAGTGTATCAAAAGGCTAAATATATATCTCAAATTTATTAAGTGGTGGGAGAGATAAGCACATGCTTCATGCTGCATCTTGGACGTCATTTTCACTTTTCCTATACATAATTTTTTTTTTTTGGTTTAATCCCATAAAGTTATGAGAAATTCACAAAACTACACCCTTTCGACCCTCCCTTCACAAAACTACACCTAATTCAATATTTTCACAAGTTTACATTCTTTCAAAATTTTAAAAGCTTGATTTACTCTTTTAAAAATTACCAAAATTAAAATATTTTTATTTGGATTCGCTAATTAGTTTTTAGGGTATAGTATTAAGATGTAGGATTGTTTGGGTAGAGTTTATTTAGATTTAATTTTGAGTGTTTAGGTGTAGTTTTGTGAAGTAATTTGGAAATGGTGTAGTTTTGTGAAATGTAATTCAAATGGTGTAGTTTTATAATTCTCCCTAAAGTTATTTCTTTTTCAAGTTTAAAGTAACAATTGTTTTTCCTATTTAGCAAATCTAAGAAGATATTTTTTACAACAAAACTCCTTCTTATTAAATTGAATGAAAGTTGGTTGATTAAAAAAAGTTATTTTAACAAGAAAATCGGCTCGGACATTGGTACACCAAAAATTATAACAAATAGTGAACAAAATAAAGAAAGATTTTAGATCACCAAAAACCTCTAAATCCAATCCGTTGCTAAAAAGAACAATTCCATTGGATTCGAGCTCATAACAATCAAATTTTTATTAACAAAAAAAAAATCAAATTTTTGATATCCGTTGCAAAATGTGAAATTGTGGAGCCTTCCATTTTCACATTCTATCGCCCAAAGTGAAAAAGATTTGTTACTAATAAATTAGAAAAAAAAATTAGCGTAATCTCCGGGTAAAAACATGTAGTTCTAAAACGCGCCCTAGGCGCCCGATTATGCGCCGCATATACGCCGTGCGGCTTAGTAACGTAGCGACTTCGGTGTATTCGGCTTGTTATGCGGCTGAGAATAATGCGGACGATTAGGCGCCGCATACACCGATTACGCGGAAACGATTAAACGCCGTCTTTTTTTATTAACTAAAACGACGTGGTTTCATTGTTTTATTTGATTTTTTAATTTTGAATAAAATATAAGGCAAGCGACGTTTTGTTAAAGTAAAAAAGAGGAAAACGATAAGAATTTGCAATTATAATTTAATAAACCCTAAATCAATAAACTCCATTATTAAAAAAAAATCCACATCGTCGCTTGTTCTTCTTCTCTTAGCAAACGAAACTGTGAAAAAAGGTATGGCTTTAGGTTTTTATGTTATTGTTCTATGCAAAAATATCATACAGGAAAAATATACTAATAATTATGTATGTAGACACGAAGATGCCAAGTTGATTTTGAGTTGTGTTTTTTTTAAAGATATTATTTGTTTATACTTTTTTCTTTGGTCATATATGTTTGCTAAATCTAAGACTTTAACATATTTTCCTATATTTGTTATTATGTGCAGAACAAAATCAAGTGTAAGATGGATGAATCTTCAGCAGGTTCAAATATGAACTCACCAAGAACTTCCGAAAGTTCAGTTTTGAAAAGAAATTCGAAAGATGTTGCTTGGAATTATGGTATGTTGTGTAATCCGAATAATCTCGACAAGGTGAAGTGTAAGTTATGTAGGAAAGAGTTTTCAGGTATGCAGTGGTGCATATAGGATTAAAGAACATATTGCTAGAATTCAAGGTAATGTTTATAGTTATAATTAATATATCCGCGTAGATTCCGCCTAGGCTCCGTATAGGCGTCCGCGTATACGGCTAGGCGCTAGGCACTGAGTCACCGCCTAGATACCGCCTAGCGCGTTTTTGAACATTGTTTCTTTAAAATGAAAAAGTTATAGGTTTTACAAAAAAGTAACAACGGCCTACAACTACAAGAGAGAAACTTGGACAAAACAAGATTGATTCAAAAGTATTGGAGATTTGTTTTGGTCCAAAAGTATCTTTTAGTTTGGTGATAGTCATCATAAGATCATCTCCAACAGAGAAACCCACAAAATTTCTTAACTATTCAGTGGTCCATGAACAGTTGGTTTAAAACAAAATAAAAAAATAAAAAATAAAAACGGACCAATCGTGGGCCGCCACGTATGCATGAATAGTTAAGATCTGGATCTTAAATAAAAAATATAAGATTCAGATCTTAACTATTTAGGTGGGTTCCACATGCTAAGATCCCGTTAAGAAACACCATTGAACTTGCTCTAAAGCATTTAGACCTTTTTCGTCTTGTGGAAATTATATTTTGCAGGCGTACAAGTCTTTCGACGCGTAAGATTTTTCGTGGCAGCCAATGCAGCTTGCCGATCTTTATATTTCTAACAGCATTACGGTATAAATGTATAATTTTTTCACTTAGGGTTCAAACTTTTGCAGAAGGTTTATTTATCGGATGGTGGTTAAGATATAACTACCCCAAATCCACACAAGTATTGGCTAGATTGGAGTAATGTTTGCTTGAGAATTTTGTGATGAGTTTATTTGTTTTGTTTTGCATGTTAGTTTGAAAAAACAAACTTATGATATTCTTTTCTTATTTTCTGGCTTAACTCTTTTTTAATACTCTTAAAAGATTTTTTTTTAATTATTGACTCATATCTTAAAGAATTTATCTGATAAATTTTTAAAATTATACCGACAAAATAAATATTCGCAATAAAGCTCCCTAAAATAATAAATTGGTTTGCTAATGAATGGTTTGTCCTCTACTAAAGGTCTCGTCATTGTGGCCCGGGAAGAAAAAGACAGTCAATTTGTTTGCATTCTTATGTATTTATAACACGTTTTCAAAACTATTTGTTGCAATTTCCTACTCCACCCTCTTAAAGATTCCGTTTTAAAAGATTATCTTTAACGAAATTTACAAATTACACTCTTTTAAATACTAATTCACAAAACTATACTTAATTCATTTCTTTTCAAATTTATACGATTTCCAGATTTTAAATGGTTAAATTATCCGTCGAAAAGTTATATATCCAAATTAAGTTTTCATTTAGAATCACTATTTAGTCTTTACAGTTTAATATTTAAGGACGCAAGATTTAGTGTTTAAAGTTTATTTGTAGAGTAATTTAGTGAAATAGGTACATTTTAGTTTAATATTTGGTAAAAATATGATTTTTTAATCCATTTGCAAAAATGTGATTTTATTATGGGAAAAGACAAAAGTACCCATGATTTTGAGCGATCAAAAAATACATGGTCCGGGTTTGGTTTGTACCATAAACCAATTGTTTGTACCGTGAAAGAGGAAAAAAAAACCTAATTTTCACCTTTTTTCGGCATTGTTCTCTCCTCCGCAAGACATCCTGGGAGATCTACATCTCTAAAATTCGATTTAAGCAATTAAATTTTTCAGAATACGATGAGAATTGTTCTTCAGCCACAATGCGTAATTTAGATTCACCATTTTCTTTTCAAAACGACAGAGAAAAAATCCAAATCCAGAATCGATTAAAGCCTTCAAAAGAGAACGAACACTAACTCGACTCCACCACTAGTGTTACCTCCTTCGTCCAGATCTCGATTGAATCAACAACGTTTACTTACCGTCTAGATCACCATGAGGCTTCTCCACAATAAGTCTATTGAGAAGGTAACGAATGGCAGGTTGACTCGCTACAAAAACTTCAAGGAAAGACACAAGAAAATCCTTGTGGCGACTGATTTGGTTGGGAGAGGAATTGACACTGAGTGTGTAAACATTGTAATAAATTATGGCATGCTAATATGTATGGGGTGTTTACTCTTTAGGTTGGTAGAGTTGGTAGGTTTGGTGGTTGTGTACGTTCATGGGTGTTTCTTGAACATTCACGGACTATGATGAATATTCATCAGAAACTGTGAACATTCATCAGTGAATATAAACATTCATCAGTCAATATGAACATTCACATATAGTGTTTTTAGAGACAAGTCAGACGTGAATATTCATAAGAACTTGTGAACATTCACATAAGATAATATCTACTTTTACAGAAAGCATGAAGTTTTACATAATGTTAACAATGGTGAAGTAGATAATCTCACGATAAAGATTTTGTACACGAATTACCTTTGAAAACATTACAGTTTAAATCGTTTTTCTCTCGTCTCAGTGGCATAACTAATGTGAATTAGGCATGGGCAATCGGGTACCCAACCGGGTTTCAGATCCACCCAATCGGGTTTCGAGTTTTTCGGTATAAGGCAACATGATCCCAATCGGTATATTTCAAAAAATTCGGTTCGGTTCGGAGCTATTCGGGTTCGGGTCGGTTTTGTACTTCAATCAAAGATACGATTAATATCGAATTACTCTTCAGTTATCAACGATTCGGTTAATTTTGTAACAGAAGTACTAAAAGAACCGAATAAGTACTAGAAATAACCGAACAAATGAAAAATTTCCGAGTATTTTTACCCAAAACCCGAAAAATTACCCATTTACCCGAAAAATTACCAAATACCCGAAATTTTTACAACATTATTAATTTTTTAAAATATATAATCTAAAAATTCAAGTGTTTGAGTATAAATAAATTTAATTTTAAGTTTTTACAAATAAATGCATTTAAGTTTAGGTAACAAATCTTAAAATTTTTGGATATAAATGTATTTATAGTTTGATATTAGATATAATCATATATAGTATATGTAAAAATATATGTAATAACGGGTACCCGTTTGGATATCGGGTTCGGTTCGGGTTTACCCGATACCCACGGATCCATGACTTTAGGATCCAATAGGATAATATTGTATTACCCATACCCGACCCGAACCGATTTTTTCGGGTCGGTTTCGGTTCGGATTTTCGGGTTCGGGTATTTTGCCCAACCCTAATGTGAATTCAATTGTTATCAGTTTATCATCCATCGTTGCCATGTCAAAACAGAAAAAAAACTCTATAGGCTTAGAACTGAGAAAACAAAGAGATTTACAAAGATCGTGAAAATATATTTTCTTTATTTTAGGAAACAAAATATGTTGTATAATTTTATTTAGTTATTTTTAAAGGAAAACATCAAAACGGTTTGTTAAACCGAAACCTGAACCAAGAAAAAAATTTTCTTTCTCGATAAGAGTATTTTGGTCTGAAAAAATCGAATTTGTCTTAAAATCACCTAATTACAAAAATCGGGTATACAATCACCCAATTGGCAAATTCCAGTCCAAAAATGTATTTGTTTAGCCAATTTTTTCTTATTTGTATTTAAAACCCCCTCCATTTGTATTTTTTAGAGATGTTGTAAACTTAAAATTAAATAAAATAATTAGAAAAAGGAGAGAGAAAGTAGAATCGGCTGTAAAATTTGCTTTTTTAGATACGATTGATGTTTTTGGAAACCTTTTCTTCAATGTGTCATTTTCTTATATTTTACATTATTTTCTTTTTAACATTTATTGAACATCATTATTGGTGATGTTTAATATAGGTGCTTATTTAAATTTTTTTATTTAGTTGTAATTAATTTTTGGTCTAAGAAACTATATAGTTTCTTAGTTTTTTTTTTGACGATTATTGATTTTTCTTAGTTATGGGTTTTTAAAAATAAAATTTAATATTAAAAAATTAAAATTAAAAATTAGAAACATATTTGTAAACTTATTCATTATTAGAAAATGAAAAGAAAATGACAAAAGAAAAATTATAAAGGTTAGTATAGGTTTTTTTTTAAAAGCTCAACCAAATGAAAAAATGACAAAAAAAAAATTAAACCCATATATTTTTTCCCCTTGCTACATGTGTCTACTCCTAGGGGAGATGAAAGTTGTTTGGATAAGCTTCGAATCTTAGGTTAAACAATTTAATGATATTTATTTTTAATCATAAGCACTCTTTAATTTCATGTAAGAAGCATCAATAATCATGGTCTTAGGAATTTGCGCATACAATACAAGTGCAAACGACTGAAAATGCTATGATATTTAATTTTTGTACTACTTATAGAAATGAGTGCCGAAAAATATAGTTTTAAAAAAATATAATTTTTAAGATTAATTTTTAATATGTAGTTTTGTAATTCTCTCTTATTTATCTGCAAGACGACCAACTTATTTAACATAAAATTTGGGTAAACATGTACATTTTTTTACCCTAATTAGGCAATTAGGTGATTTATTTTTCAAATTAGAAATTAGGTGATTTCGCTTGATTTCAAAAAAAAATCGGACCTTTACACCCTTATACGATTCAGTGTATTGGTTTACAAGACTTTGGTTTTCGTTTTAACTGGTTATGGCATAAAGAATATAAAACGGAAAATATTAACGAAACAATTACAATATCACGTTTAAATTTTTATCACAATATTCTTATTCCCTTTTTTTGATCATGATCTTTTCTAATATTGTGTAAAAGAAAACAGATCTCAAAACACAGAGGACGATACATATTGATATTGTTTTAGGGTTCTTATAAAAAACTTTTGCTTTTACTCACCATCAATGAATTATAATTCTGACGGATTGCAGATTTGCTCAATGGGTAGTATGGATTCTCTTCGCAATCCACTTGATGGTAATTTTTACACAAACAATTATACAATCATCGTTTCTTCTTTCTCTATGTCTCTGTCTTTTTAATATCGACTTTTTAGATTCAAGTTAGAGGTTGAAGATGATATTAAGTACTTTGAATATTCATGAAATATTACAGCTTACCACGAATGTTCACTTGATGTTATGAGTATTCACGCAAACTTATGAATATTCATAATTTTGTTATAAATCTAGGCTTTTATTACTCATATTTTCAGATACAGGACATGAACATTCATAAGCGTACATGAATGTTCACACTACTTTATGAATATTCACATGAATGTTCACACTACTTTATGAACATTCATCAGCTCACATGTGTTCTAGGTGCAACCAGGGAGGACATAACAGGACAACGTGCATTACTCCGTTGGATTAGTTTTAAAGCTTTCGAAGAATTTCAACTCCCTTTCTTTGTTTTCCCTCTTTTTAATGAAGTTTTAAGTTCTTCAATTGTTGTTACTTTTTAATTTCATTTCATGTTTAAACATTTGTTGCTACTTTTTATTCTTCTTTTATAATGGACGTGACTCATAATTACTAAAAAGTTTTTCCTGGTTTTTGAACAATGTTACATTTACACTATGAGCGTTCACGTCGTGTCATGATTGAACACAACATGTTATGAATATTCACATTTGTCAACTTGATTATCATGAATGTTCATTCATAGTCATGAATATTCACATACAGAAATGAATGTTCATCTGCCCTCATGAATATAATCAGTGGATTAGAGATCGATATCAAATGAAAGACATTATGAAATCAAACTTGATATTCTGAAAGATGTTTCAAAACAACTATGTAGTTAACATGATAAACATCTTAATTATCCAAGAATCACCCAAAATTACCCAATAAAACCCCAAAACACCCAAAACCCCAATTCTATAAAACCCAAAATACACACAAAATCACCCGATAAAACCCAAAATCAACCGATAAAACTGAACCAAATCACCTTAGCCGTCGCCGGAATTGAAGAAAATGGTCCTTCGAGATCGACAAAATCACCCTCGAAGACCTTCGGAGGAGAGAGTCAGAGAACAATGGCGTAAAAAAAAGTGAAAAATTAGGATTTATTTTTCTTTTCACGGTACAAAATAAAAGAAACCAACCCAAAAAAATGAAAACCAAACCAAACCAGCTTGTTTTTGTCGACAAAAACATTGGTAGTTTTGTCTTTTAACATGATAAAATCATCTTTTTGCAAATAGATTTAAAAATCACCTAATTACCAAATAATAAACTAAAATGTATCTATTACACTAAATTACTCCTTATTTAATCATCATGTAAATTCTATTAAGTATAGTGCATTTATGGTTTACAATAGAATTAATAAAGCTATTCAAACAAAGAGTAGTTAGGTTAGCCCTTTAATACATAAAACATAGATATGCGAATAGAGTGTTAATTAGAAAATGAACAAAAATATACAAAATGTATTGAGGAGTTTCAAATCAAATTCTCCCAAGTCTCAAGAAAAAAACGCACAACAACATTTCAGGGTATGTTTATTTTTTTGAGTAATAAATGTGATGTTCGTTTAAAGAAAGAGTGGGTGATACTTAATTTATAAAAACCTAACAAAAATTAAAATGACTAGATTGGAATCCGCGCGACACGGGCAGATGTAATGTTTGCAAACATGTTATTTTGATACAATTTTAAAAAACTATAATTGATATATATTGATAATATTAGGAACCATTTATCTATGTTTTGATCTTACTAATATAATTTTGCTTATATCTCATATATTATATATGATATTTTTTTACTTGTTGCAAAATTACACACATATATATACATAACATGACTATAATTTAACTTCATAAAAATTATCATTCGTAATTTGAAATTCGATATGTGATATTCAATGACCCGTTACAAACTAAAATATGAGAAGATCATCATATTTATTAAAATCGGATGTTAAAATATACGATTATACTTACATTTAAATTTAAAATTACACCCACAAGACAAATTTATCTTACATTTATAAATTTAATATATACTTTTAAACAATATAAATATTATATAAGTTAAGGCATTTTAAAAAACTTTAAATATATATTTAATATTGTATGATTTTCATAAAAATGAAATACTCATACTATTTCAATTTTTCATTATCTTATCTATTAAATATGAATAGTTTTTGATATTTGTTTTTATTTTCTTTCTTATTTTTCGTTTTTTATTTTTGTTCTTATTAAATAGGAAGATTTTTCGCTATTTTTGAAATCTAAAATTACCTTATACTAAAATTTATGTAATGACATTACATGTAAGTAAAAAGAATTTTGAAGGGTTAATTTCTCAAAATTTGTAATTCTCAATTAATAGCATAGATGACATCATTTCATTTTTACATATTTCTGATATGAGTAGCTATTAACCAATAAATATTTCTTATTTTTGGTTTATATAAATTTTTACATCATTTTTTACTTATTTTACTTACTAGATAACTTTCCTCCGCCATGCGCGGGTTTATGTTTTTTGAAAAGTAATTTAAAAATGTACTATTAAAAAAAATTAGTAAAGCCAAAATTATGATTATAGGCTTTCTAAAAATTATGATTGTAAATATTCATTGTTATAATCCATATTATTGAAATATATACGAAGAAAGAATACGTACAAAGAAAAATTGTATTAAAACCAAAATAATTGGCGTTCATAAAACTACGAACAATTTAAAAGGATATTTATAATTAAGAGACCATAAAGTTTAACTCTATTGAGCAAGTAAAAGAACTGATTCAGAATTAAACATGACAAATCTTTTTGTTTGCTAAAAATTCTAGACTTTATATTTTATAAAGAGTCAAGTTTCCAAAATTCCCTAATTGAAGTTTCCTAAATTCATAAAATCAACTTTCCGAATATTTTTTAAAATTAAAAGTTATTTCGCAAATTTTACGTTTCAACCATATTGACTTAGCTAAAAAAGGCACGATGTTAAATGATTTAACGGGACGGATGAACAACTCCGTTAAACGATTTCACGGTATGACTATTATGGCTCATTCAACAAAAGTTTGTGATAAAAATAAAAAGTCAACAAAAGTTGAAGTTTATTTTGACATTTTGCGCATTTTATCATTAAAATCATTTCTTGATGAAAATAGAATATTCATTCAAATAATTTTTAACCAAAAAAATAATTGAATATTTTTTCATGATATTTTTAAAATTTTCTCTAAATTAAATGTGCATTTTCAAGAAATATGTCTTTCGTTAATTTCTTGGTTATTTTTAATAATTTTCCAAAATTTTTTATAAAAGATGAATATTCAAGTTTAATAGTCATTATTTAATTTGATAACTAATGTTTTGCAGATAGCTTTTATTAATGGGCTTTCGAAAGCCTTTTACGTTTTTTAATGAAGTTGTTTATGTTGCTATTTGATTGGTTGTTATTGAGTAAACTTGTCATGTCACATTTGTTTGGCTGAAACTCTTTTTGGTGCTGACACCTAAGTTTTTTTTGTGAAAATCACTTCACAAATAATGTCTTTTATGAATTGTTTTAAAAGTGGTCATTTCACTTTTTAACATTTTCCGCAGCATATCTAGTTTTTCTAAAGATATAGCTATATTTGTTTATTGTTATATGATAACGTGACTATCGTGAATGAAAATATTATTATTAATGCATGTAAGGTTAAAAGTACCCAAAATTAAACATATACATTCTCCAAACTTTGTCAATTGATCAAATTTTTCATATTTTCATATGATTTTTTGAATGATACATTTATCCATAATTATTTAATTTTTTTTTTTGTATAATTAAAGAGTGTCCACGTGTCAATCCATAGAGAGAAATAAGATTTGATTAGATGCGTATAGACTATAGAGAAACATGCAATAAAAAGTGGACACCAAAAATTTATAAGTGTTGTCTCTATTTGTGTAACTTTTTTTTAGATAACTTGTGACCACCGTAACGCCTTTTTCCACAGAGACGTCCATTTCCTAGTTTATTCACTACCACAAGATCTTATCGTTTCTACATTTGGCCAAATATGTTTTTATTTATATATTTTTAGGTGTTTGCCTTTGGTTTATCATTTTCCCTTTGCTAACCAACAATTTTACTTTTATAACTAGAGTAATTTGAAACCAAAATCTAAGTATTCATACTTTGTAAAATTATGGTTTTTATGTTAACTTTATGTTAGTAAACTGAATATTCTCTGTTTTTAGTATTTACTATTTTTCTTGCCCACCTCTTAAGGTTTTACTATTTTGTCTTTGTTTCTTAATTTTTCCTTTTCTTTATGTAATGTATTTCGCAATACATATATTGCCGACAGAAAACAAAAACCAAGAGTAAATTTATTGTTTAGCAGATGGTTAAACTTTTAAATTACCAATTATAGCGAATTATTTTGCTCCAAAATTAGTATATTAACACAAAATATTTAAAAAATCTATTTATCCCTAAAAACTGATGGCCATTGGTATTTCTTATTAGTTTAAAGTTGATTTAACGGAAAAATTGCAAAAAAAAACCCAGGGTTTCAACTTTTCGACAGAAAAAACCTGACAAATATTCAGTGTAAAAAAAACCTTAACTTTTTTATTTCACATTTTAAAACCTAAGGTTTGTTTTTTTAAGCAAACAAACCCTAGCCAAAAATCGTTAAATTTTAGCGGAGAAAAAATTATTCGTTTCACTTAAATGAAAATGTGATTGTTTCATCATCGTATACAAAATGGATATAAGAAAAAAACGAGATAAACAAAAATTTTTTTGTGATTTTAAACACTTTATCAAAGACTGAAGTTATGGATTTTTAGACAAATAATATCATCTTTGTTTGTGTTATTTTTGTTTTTCTCGTTTTTTCTTCATATTCTCTTTGATATACGATGATAAATCAAACCCGTTTTAATTTTATGTGAAATATGTCGTTTATCTCTCGCTAAAATTTAACCGATTTTTCGGATAGGGTTCGTTTTGCTTTAAAAAACAAACCTTAGGTTTTAAAATGTGAAATAAAAAAGTTAAGGTTTTTTTTTACACTTGAATATTTGTCAGGTTTTTTCTGTCGAAAAATTGAAACTCTGGGTTTTTTTTTGCAATTTTTCCTTGATTTAACTGTTCAGTACAAGTACCCAAATTTTAAATTTTCATGTAAAAACCTAAAATAACATTTAGTTTTGAAGAATTAATTCTTGCACCACACTTAGCCTAAAATAAAATAAAAAATGTATTTAACTATTTGTTTAACGAATGCTACCTACCATATAGATATATATGAGTTTAACTTTAAACTACCTTTTTTTTTTGTTAATCAACTTTAAACTACCTACCGATTCACAATTTCACATAAGCTAAGATGTTGGTACCATTTTTTGGTAAGATAAGGGAGGCTCGTTTAAATCACACAATCTTATACCCCACCAATTAATAGGCATTATTATGATAGTGTCCTAACACTACTCTTTTCTTCCCAAAAGTTAATTGATAATATTGAAACAATATTTTTATTTAAATCAATTTTTCTATATTTTATTGACAAATTATTTATGCACGTGATGAATTATCATCCACATATGGGTATTGCCATAAAGATTTGTCATTTTAACGTGTGGCCTTTAGTGGTAGGCACCCACTCCTCATACGTTGACACTTCTATATAGAGATATATATGGGAGAGACATATAAATAACAAATTAAAGGAGTGGAAAGAAGAATAATAAAACAAATCTTCTCTAAGATTTGTTCCTTGTTTCATAGTTTGATACATCATGTCATGTAGTATTGTACAAAATTTTACAAACTTCTTTATTATAACACAAAATATTAGAATTTATAAGGTATTTATAAGTTATACATATATATATATATATTTAGTTTCTTATGTTGAGGTAGTATACAATCACATATCACACTATTTTCAACTACGTTATATTTGTGTGTTCTAGAAAAAAAAGTTTTTACAAAATGTGTATGTTAATATTTTTAGATTGTAGACTAGATAGTAGATACTGAAATTTAGTAGGGAACACAAATTGTACAATTATGAAGTTTGAGAAACACGTTTTTAAAAGAACATCTTGTTGTTCTTCCAAAAATATTATATTCATTTCTAAATAAAGAATAATAGTATCCAAATTGGAATTGAAACTTTAGTGGCCCAATCAAACAAAAGCATAAAGTGTAGTAGATAAAGGCATAAAACCATAATTATGGGTCATATTGGTGATTTACTATTGAGTTAAGTTGAGTTATGAGTTTAACTCAAAGACAATTCAAAAATGTTACCAATCATGTATAAAACCAATTTTTTTGACTCAAAGGCAAAAATGTTAACTCATATTTGTACAACAAACTTCCGATTAATACAATTTCTACCACATTTATATTACTGCAAGCTACTGCAAAGTATACCATATTTTGTAACTCAACTTCAGTAACTCGAATTACCAGTCGGAGCCTATTAAGTGGAAAAAGTTATCTTATTATGCATTTATTTATATTCTTCCTTCAGCAAAAGAAAGGCTTCTTGGGCCTTATAAAACCATAAACTACTATTCAAATCAGTATGGCACAAACAATGTAACTAAGGCCCAAACCCATAAGATAATGTGTTGTGAGCAAGATGTATAAGCCAAGTAATACAAAAATCATAATCATAATTTGTCTTTTCTTTTGGTGTGATTATTCATAGCTTATTTGCTCCAAAATAGAGAGAAAAAACAAATAAAATAAATTGAAGTCCAAGAAAAGGAAAAGAAAGTCAATGAAATGGAATAGTTTCATATATTCAGAATATTGGTATATGTAATGGAATACTAATATATGTTCTTGAACGAAAATAAAAAAACATAAAGTGTAACAAAACTAAACAATAATAAAACTAGAAATATATAAAGTTGCAGATCACAGTAAATAAAAATGGAAATATATGTAGGCCCGATACTTTTTTTTTATTAGAAAACCCAAATGGTTGGTGGGATTTAATTTGAGTACAAGGACAAAGAACAATATAAGATCTAATAATCTATTTATAAAAATTTGGTTTAGAATTTTTTAATGATTAGAATAACTTTACCTATCTGATATTAAAGGTTTTTAGATTAACATAAGCAAAAGAGAAATGAAAAAAACAAACAAAACAAAGTTTTACATTATTGGTAAGCAATATCTATGTTTAAGTTTAAATGGTGACATAGCAAAGAGTTTTAGAATATAGTATTAAAGTCTACATTTTCTAGTCATTATATTTTTTGCAACTTAATAGAAACTTAAATAAAAACTACACAACATTTACTACCTCCTGATATGGGCTTCTTGCTACTCGACTAAGCCAAATTTTAAATACTAAACTATGTATCTATAAAGTATATATATATCAACAATTAAGTTAATTACATGTTTATCTTGATAACTTAATTATCATCTACAAGTGATCTTCAATTTGCTCTGGCGTTTGAAGAGTACCATACGTCATTTTCGGTCTATGAATTAATATTCATTCTTATTAACTCCTATGGTGAATAATTTTATATGATTTAAAACTGAAAATGACAAAAGTATAGTGATGGGTTTCTTTTGGAGGAAACAAAAGTAGCACGAATGTTGATAACGAAAAGGAAATTAAGGCCACTCTTTTATATTTTTCTATTTTTTATAAAGGATTTTCAAATAATTCGTAGTTTATGCACACGTCTCAGCAACTTGTACAAGTTTATATGTTAGGATTTGGATCCCAAATATTTTTTTTGTTACAAATTTGGAACCCAAAAATTATGATCAGAAGCTGATTAAAACAAACAAAATAAAATACACGACTTAGAGTGTGGCTCATCGATCTTTGACATGAGACTTATGTGATCACTAGGATTTAGGAAACAAAAATCATTGATTGTTTTTTAAACTTAGTACAAAATTAAAAATATTTAATCATATAACTGTTTTGTATTGAAATATAGTAATTTGTCAAGGATAATTTTTCAAATAACTCTTCCCAATAATTTTTTTCATGACTTTAGTAAATAAAATCACGTAAAATAATAATGGTGAAAGTGGTACCATAATTTTAGGAAACTTGGATAACAATTACTATTTGATGAATTTTTTTGTTAGAAAAAAATGAAAAAAAAATTATGAGCACAAACCACATAACATAATTCTATTGGTCACGTGACTTGTGCTTTATAATATAAGGGATAAAATATTTTAAATCTTTTATCAATCTCTATGCCATTTATTATAGGCTAATCTATTTTTTCTACTCGGCAATATAATTTTAGGAAACAAAAATCATTGATTGTTTTTTTAAACTTATTTAAACTTAGTACAAAATTAAAAATATTTATTCATATAACTGTTTTGTATTGAAATATAGTAATTGTCAAAGATAATTTTTCAAATGACTTTTCCCAATAAATTTTCTCATGACTTTAGTAAATAAAATTACGTAAAATAATAATGGTGAAAGTGGTACCATAATTTTAGGAAACTTGGATAACAATTACTATTTGATGAATTTTTTTTTGTTAGAAAACAATGAAAAAAAAAATTATGAGGCACAAGCCACGTGGCATAATTTTATTGGCGAAGTGACTTGTGCTTTATAATATAAGTTATAAGAGATGTCTATTTCTTACTAATATGAATTTCAATAACTCATTGTGTAGAATAATAAGTGTTTACAAAGTATAAGTTTCTGAAATTAACAATTTTAAACATAGTTTTTGTGTTATAACATCAAACCTACTCCCTCCTTTTTTTAACATAGGATTTTCTAAAAAAAATCACAAATTAACAAGTTGTTTAAAATGACTTTTAATTTATAACCTCATTTATTATTGCTATTATGATTTACAAAGAATAAAAATATAATTTTTCGAATAAATACTAAAGATACGACAAGATATTAAAGATTGCAAATATTCCAATTAGAAAATTATGCTAACGAAATAAGTGATTATTTATGAGGCAATGAATGAGGCAATCCACTAAGTATGAATCTAAATGATGAGAGTTTTTTTTATTGTGATTATGAACACATAATCGAGTAATTGCAAAAAGTGATGAGATTTATTATGAAATTAAGAAAGAACAAGAATTTGAGAAAAATGGTCATAGAGACGTGGTAACAAAATTACGCCTTAATCAATTTTTTTTGTTAGGTGAATATATTTTTGTGCACTAGAATAAGATTTATAAAAATATAAATGTGATAACTATAGATATATAAGTAAGTACATAATAGAAAAATACGTGTCAATTATTGTAAAAATCCTACATTTCAAAACAATTTTTTTCTAGAAAATCCTACATAAAAAAACGGAAGAAGTATATCTATGAACCAAAAAAAGAAACACGACTCGATCCATACACACCTTAACTTCAACGTTACGTCAATATATTACACGGTCCAAATGATCGAACAATTAACTAGCAAAAGAATATGCCAAAAACCCTACTATATCATAAAATAAAAATAAATAACAAAATACTTCTACAAAATAAAAAATTATCAAGATTCAAATTGTAGAAAAAAGACAAATAAGATAAATAATATATATAAACGAGGGTGATCACTTGTTTTGTAGGGCTTCCATGCACATGCAATTGTCTCGCCCTCGATTTCTATATATTAAAGTTAAATCATATTTTGTTTTTTTAGTTGTTTGTATATAAACGAAGAAAACTACTATATGAAATTTATTTTTTTAAATATAATTTTGTTTATTTCTCAATATGAATAAAATCAAATCAAAAATTATGAAAATCAGTTTTGGGCTCTTTTAAACACACTTTTTTATCTACCTATTAGTAATTTAGAAGAAGAAAATATTATATGATGACTCCTTTATTGTCTTTCTTTAGATCTTAGAATGAGTTTTTGATTGGTTAGAAAATTGTATGGTCCCTCGTACAAAGATGTGTTTGTTATAATATCCACCGAATTAACTTATTCTTTTGCTCGAATAATTATCTTGTCATTTCTTAGATAATGTGTCTACCAATTAGTATCAGTTTAAGCCGTGTTGTAAAATACGTTATACGCTAGACGTACGGTAGACCATAGTATAACGCATGGGTGTATACATTGGCGGAGGGAGCATAGACCTAGGGGGGTCAATTGACCCATGTGAAATAAAAAAAATAGTATAGTGTATGTATATTTTTTTAAGTTGATCCTCCTAGTTCTAAGGTTGACCCTCCTAAAATTTAATTATTGACCTATACCAAATTTAATTCAACTAAAATTTGATAACATATTAAATATTAAAAATATTAATTTAATAAAACTCATGATAAATAATTTTTAACAAAAAAATAAGTAAACTAAAACTAATAAAATCTAATTATATCTCATGAAACAACAAAATAAAAATTTACTTTTATGAAAGTGCTTCGATTCTTTGATATTTTTTGGTGAATTAATAAGCTTATAATTATTTACACTTATATTGATGATTGAGTTTCTACGTGATTGTCTAATTTATTTTATAAAAAATTGGGAGAATTACAAAACTCACCATTTGAATTACATTTCACAAAATTACACAATTTCCAAAATACTTCACAAAACTACACCTAAACACTCAAAGTTAAATCCAAATAAACCTTACCCACATAATCCTACCCCCTTAATATTATACCCTAAACACTAATTAGCGAACCCAAATGAAAAAAAATTAATTTTGGTAATTTAAATGTTAAATCAAGCTTTTAAAATTTTGAAAGGGTGTTAATATGTAAAAAAATAAATTAGGTGTAGTGTTGTGAATGAGGGGTTGAAAGGGTGTAGTTTTGTGAATTCCTCTAAAAAAATAGGGTTGGCTAGTGATAAAACGATTCTAGTATAGTATAAACATCCAATATTTTTTAAAGTATTCATTTGCAAAGATATTTGTAATTTTTTATAGGTTTTAATAACAAAAAAATTTACCATTTTATAACCAAAAACATATAAATTACTTTGACCCTGGTGACTTAAAATCCTGGCTCCGCCACTGGGTGTATATACGGACGACTATACGGGGTATATATGGTGAATACTTTTAGGGAAATATATTAATAATATAAAAATTATATGTACAACAAAAATAAAAAATGACAAAAAAGTCCACATTAACAAGTATCATAAAATAATTAGTTTATATTCGATAAATAATATATATTATGAATATATAATTAAACAAAAGTTTTTTATTTATTTTTAATTGTCTTTGAAAAAGTGTAAACCTTTTAATAATATTTAATAAAATAAATTTTTATATCAAATCCAAAGTTTAGTATAATTTTTAAAGTTCGAGTAATGATTTCACCGTATATACAGTTGTATAGCCGGTTTATGCCATATATACGGCCATATTAACCGTATATACGGTCGTATTATTCAAAAACGCATTTTTCACTGTATAACTTAAATACGGTACGGTTCTTTACTGTATAGCGTATAGTCGCCGTATATACGGTCGTATTAACCGTATTTTAGAACACTGATTTTAAGTAATGTTTTAGACAAATATTTTATTTCAAAGTTCTCAAATTTTTCATGCAAATTCACATGTAACTTTATGTTTTCTATTATATACGTACAAAAGTTTCATTGGTTAATTTGCTTTGAAAAGTATAATAATAAATATATATATAAATCAGAAAGAGTATAAAAACTATAAACTATATATTTATTTTTGATAAAAAAATAGAAAGAGTATATTTATAAATCAGCTAGAGACGCAAGAGTATAATAACTAAGAACATCTCTAACCCTTCTTCATTTTGGAGTAGATTTCCATTTTGGAGAAAAAAATCTTCTCCAACCCCACTCCATTTCCTACTACAAAATGGAGAAAACTATTCTTCTACTCCATTTATGGAGAATTTTTAATCTCTACTCCATAATGGAGATGAACTATTTTAATTACACAATAGTACTTCAAAATTTATATTCATTTATTTTGTTATTAATTTATGTTTTAAATCAAGTGTTTGTTATTAGTAAACTAAAAAATATGAAAACAATGTTTTTTAAAAAATAAATATTTAACTAATTTTAAATTTCAAAATACAATAATAACACAAAATAAACATAAAAACTTGATTTTTAAAATACAACAACAAGAAACCAAACAAAGATTTAACAAAAAGATGCACCAATTGAAGTTGGAAGAGAGGATCCACCCATAGAGGTCCAAGTAGCCGAGAATGAAGATATTCGATTTCAAGAGTTTCTTGCTCGGTTTAGGAAAATAAAAGACAAAGAGGCTCACTTCACTATTCGAAATGCATTAATTGAACATTTGTGAGATAAATACACTAATGAAAATAATTGAATAATATTCATGTTTTATTTTATGATGTAATGTATTTTTAATTACATGGTTTTATTAAAATAATATTATAATTTCTATTAATTTTGTAGAATATAAATAAATAAGGTTAATTTTTAAATTATAGAAATTAGAGGCAATATCTTATATTATTAATACAGAAGACGGAGAGATAAAATCATTCTAAAATTACACGTGTCATCACCTCAACATTTCTGGTCCCACATTATTAAAAATTCATAAAAGCCCAAAACAAAAAGCCCAAAATAAAAAGCCCAAATTTAACACAAAATGACTTAAATTAACATAATAAATGGATAATATTAAAAAATGTTGAAAAACCCATAAAATATAATATTAAAAAATTCATAAGAAATACAATTTTATAATTTCTAATAGATCTCTTAATATTTATATATTATCTATTACATTGAGTTCAAAATAATGATAAAACATATTGTTCATTTACAAATAATAATATTATTTTGTAGAATTGTATTTAACACCAAAGTTCATGTCAAATGAAAAAACATGAACACACAATTTACCCGACTCATCGGTTGAACCACCAGTTCCCAAACTTTGAACAAAAAATTTTCGGATAAGTTTAGACATGAAAGAGTGATTAAATCTTCCTAGAAAATATGTTTAAAATATTTAAAAAACTAATGAAAAACACAATTTTATAATTTTTCTTATGTTTGTATGTTATATTCTCGCACAAAAGAATGATAAAACATATTGTTCATTTATAAATAACAATATTATTTTGTAAAATTGTATTAAACATCAAAGTTCATGCCAAATGACAAAACTTGAGCAGAAAATTGACTCGAACCCCCGAAAATTCAGTGGTTTTATATATCCGAGGTTTTAATAATCCGATTTTATGACAAATAGAGACCGGATTGACATACTTTTCATTGTTAAACGACTCATATCAAAGTTTCAAAACACTATGTAGTTATTGGTTTTTAGTGATAAATAGTAAATTATACGTAAAGGTAAATATTCAACATCGAAATGGCAATGATAATCTTATTCAATGATAAATATTAAAATAGTAATAGTAATAAATTTTTGTAAATAAAACATTATAAAAACCAAAATACAATATATTTTCTATATATACTTCAAATTTAAACTCTGCATTTAACGCGGATCACATAAGATACAAATTTTTTTTATTTCATTTTATACTACACATTGTTTTTACCAAGCACGGGTAAATTCGCTCAAAAAGCTATGTAGTCAGCATCAGTAATGTATTTGAATATTTAATACAAAAGAGTTGACAAAAAAGGATAATGCATGACTTTCCGTGATCCTTTACACTAGGACACTAACACGTGTCAGTCTAGGGCTTCACTAGCTATTTCTAAATATCTTGTCCAGTTTAGTTTTAGATTGGTCTCTTTTTTGATTCGTCGTATACATATAAATAAGCAGTAAGAATGACACTACAAAAGTGATAGTGGTATTGTTTTCGTTACAATTAGCTTTATCCATTTATGTTAGATAGATTTACAAAACTTTGTATATATGGATAAAGCTAATTGTAACGAAATAATTTTGAAATGGTATAGTTTTGTGAAATTTAATTCAAACTTTGTATATCACCATTTGAATCAAACTTTGTATATCACCATTTGAATTAAATTTCACAAAACTATACCATTTCAAAATTATTTCACAAAACAACACCTAAACACTCAAAATTAAATTCAAATAAACCACAATTTTACGCCTTTAATACTATACCCTAAACACTAATTAGCGAACCCAAATGAAAATATTTTAATTTTTGTAATTTTTTAAAAGGTAAATCAAACTTTTAAAATTTTGAAAGGGTGTATTTATGTGAAAAATTGAATTAGGTAGAGTTTTGGAAATGAAAGGAAAAAATGATGTAGGTTTGTGAATTCCTCTTCTTTTTATGAGCTATCAATCTAGATTTTAAATTGTTATTGATTTATTGTTTTCCACTTTATCTAAATAATCTATACTATAAAAGAAGAAAACATTATATTTTTCGAGGGACACGTCATCATCAAAAATATTAAATACATAAATATAATCAAAATTTGATAAAATTTATTTAATATTAATAAAAATAAAATAAGAAGCCATTAAAACATAAAATCATTTAATAATATGGAGAATTATAAAACTACACCATTTGAATTACATTTCACAAAACTACACCATTTTCAAAATACTTCACAAAACTACACCTAAACACTCAAAATTAAATCCAAATAAACCCTACCCAAACAATCCTACCCCCTTAATACTAAATCCTAAACACTAATTAGGGAACCCAAATGAAAATATTTTAATTTTGGTAATTTTTGAAAGAGTAAATCAAACTTTTAAAATTTTGAAAGGGTGTAAACTTGTGAAAATATTGAATTAGGTGTAGTTTTGTGAAGGGAGGGTTGAAAGGGTGTAGTTTTGTGAATTTCTCTTAATAATAAAATAAAACATTACATTATATACAATAACAAATATAAAAAAATCAAACTTAAATATATATAGATAAATAAAGTTTAAACATTATAAATTAAGATTCAAATACTCCATGAATACACATATAAATAATATATAAATTGTTCTCAGTAATTTTCTTAAACCAAATGTTAATAATCACTAAAAATATCCACCGAAAACATAACCGTCATATAAAATAAACAAAAACACATATAAATGTTTTAATAACATTAAAGAAAAGAAAACAAACTATGATGCAATTTTAAAAACGGGTTAAAATCTCAACGTAAAACAAAAATAATTGTATTGTGGACAAAAATAAATGATTAATAGTAAATAAACTAAAAAGTATACACAACCATCTTTACTTCTTTATAATTTTAAAAAGTTTGTAAAATTAGATTTCATCACATATTGATATCTTAATAGTTTTAAAATAAATTAAAATATCCATTCAAAACTTACGCATGAACAATTTTTTCTATTAATTTGGTAAAATAAAATGAGTTGTTTATATATAATGTCAAACAAAATACCTATTACAATAATAAAATGTTTTACAAGATCAACCTCAAACCGCCATAGAGAAAATATAAATATTTTTATAATTATTATAAAATATGAGAGAAATACAAAACTACACCATTTGAATTGCATTTTACAAAACTACACAATTTCATAGTCAATTTTCAAAACTACACCTAAATACTTAAAATACCATTTAGCGAACCCAAATGAAAATATTTTAATTTTGGTAAATTTTTAAAGGGTAAATCAACCTTTTCACATTTTGAAAATGTATAAATATGTAAAAATATTAATTTAGGTGTAGTTTTGTGAAGAAATGATCGAAATGGTGTACTTTTGTGAATTCTCATAAATATTGACGGATATCCTGTGCAACGCGCGGGTTCTATCCTATTTCATATAACTTTTAACTTTTCTTATATTCCTTACTAACATATCCTGTGCAACGCGCGGGTTCTATCATATTTCATATAACTTTTAACTTTTCTTATATTCCTTTCTGACATTTAACAAATCAGTTATTTTTACCTTTCAACTAGGTGACTTCTCGCGAATAAATTTTAAAAATAATATAGTTTGAGGTAGAGATGGATAATGATAATGAGGTTTAAAGTTTAATATAAGGGAGAATCACAAAACTACACCATTTGAATTACATTTCACAAAACTATACCATTTCCAAAATACTTCACAAAACTACACCCAAACACTTAAAATAAAATCCAAATAAACTCTACCCAAACAACCCTACCCCCTTAATACTATACCCTAAACACTAATTAGCGAACCCAAATGAATTTTTTTTAATTTTGGTAATTTTTTAAAGGTTAAATCAAGCTTTTAAAATTTTGAAAGGATGTAAATATGTGAAAATATTAAATTAGGAGTAGTTTTGTGAAGAAGGGGTTGAAATGGTGTAGATTTGTGAATTCCTCTTAATATAATAATATTTACAATTTGATTTATTTTTTGTTTCGGTTATAAAATTTATACTATTTTTTATTTAGAAGTACCTTAATTAAAGTATAATTATTTGGAAAATCATATCAAATATGATTTTTTTCCTAACAAATATATGAATATTATTTTTAATAAAAGTTATTACGAAAATTGCTTTATTGTCTAATTAAAAGTTATATCCTACCCTAAAATATCTTTGTATGTTAAAATTCTTTTTGATAAATATTATTTAGGGAGAATTACAAAACTACATCTTTTGAATTACGTTTCACAAAACTACACCTTTGAAAAATTTCTTCACAAAACTACACCTAAACACATAAAATTATATCCAAATTAAGCTCACCCATACAACCCTACCCCTTTAATCATTATACCCTAAACACTAATTAGCGAACCCAAATGAATTTTTTTAATTTTGGTGAAGTTTTAAAAGGTAAATCAACATTTTAAAATTTTGAAAGGGTGTAATTATGTAAAAAAAATTGAATTAGGTAGAGTTTTGTAAAGGAAGGGATAATAATTTTGTGAATTCCTCTATCATTTATAACATGGGAAGATATTATACGATCTTTTAGTTCATTTTGGTAAACATTATTTGAATATGATTTAAACAAATGGGGATCCTACTATTTTCTGGATCTTCATAAATTCGAAAGAAATATGTTTGATTACTTCGTTAACGGAATATTATCAAACGAAAAACTTTTGTGTTAAAGAGTTCTATTTTCTAACAATTTTCTTGTTAAAGGACTATTTTTTGGATCTTCATAAATTTACTTATATCATGCAAGAGTTCTATGTTCGTAATCAAAATAAAAATAATATTAATAACTTTATTTTATTGATTTATTAGAGAATCCTGATTTTTTTATTAAACTTTTATCATTGTGAAAAATTAAATTTTTACAATTTTATCTAGGTAACTTCTCGTGCCATGCAAATGTAAAATTGTAAAAAAATTTATACATATAAAAATTATCGGCCCAAAGCTTAAAAATTTTCGGCCCATTTGGTTTATATTTATTTGTGAAGGCCATGTCATCATTTTTTTGCTGAAATTGAATGTGGTGCTGACACCTAAGCATTTTTGTGAAAATCACTTCACAAATAATGTCTTAGGGATGTCTTAGGGATTTAAAACATTAGTTAACTATTTTTGTTGGGTCAAAAATTAGATAAATATTTAATTTTTTTCGAGGAATTCACAAAAGTACGCCCCTTTCGACCATTCATTCACAAAATTACATATAAGTCAATATTTTTACATATTTACACCCTTAAAAAATTTAAAATGATTGATTTACCCTTTGAAAAATTACCAAAACTAAAATATTTTCATTTGGATTCGTTAATTAGTGGTTAGGGTATAATATTAAAAGGATATGATTGTGTGGGTATAATTTATTTGAATTTAATTTTGAGTGTTTAAAAGTATTTTTGAAAATTGACTTTAAAATAGTGTAATTGTGTAAAACTGATGTAGATTGATATTTGGATATATCTTTATTATTTCCTTTATTTATTACTAGTGGTTTGACCCGCGCGCATGGCGCGGACATAAATAAATATCAAAAAAATTACATGAAAAATATTTAATATTGACATTTTAAAATGAATTCAAATTGTACACTAATGATAATTCAAACTATACCTTAATATCACGATGAGGTAAAACCAAAATAAAAATATTATAAATTATCCATAAAAATGATAACATGAAAAATAACAAACTTCAAAAATGTGACTTTGTATTTTATGGTAGATTTATATGATTTAAAATACAAAATTTGTTTTATTTTTATAGTTTTTCGCTTTTGAGAAACAATTATAATAGTGATAGGAGATTTTATATAAAATTAATCCATTAAATTGAAAAATTGTTACAAATGTAAGTTTGTATGCTACCAAAGCATATGTATGTTACATATTCTATGCAACATAATAAGTTTGATACTTAAAGAGAAGTGAAAGTTGTATATGTTCACAAACTAATTTAGTTGATAAAAATAAAGCGTATTCAAAAAAATAGTTTTATAATTAAAGAAAAACTCATTAATGAAGATGTTAATAATTATAATGGCTTTGGATTACGAAAAATATAAATTGTATGACGTGGTATAAAATTTTTTATATTAACATATTTATAACAATAAATCAATATTTATCTAACATTTTAAACGAAGTTAAGTTTATAATATTTACATAAATATTAGAAAACTAATGATCTACTTGAATCATAACAAATGTAAACAAAATAAGATGAGGTTGCATGTAGTACCATTTATAATAATAATAAATTATATTAAATTTTATATAAATTAAAATTCCCAAAATATTGACATCGTATATAACTTTAGGAAAATATTATTGATATTTTGAAATATTAAATTAATAAATAATATATAATGATATAAACCATTGAAACATAAAAAGAAAATTAAAAAAATAACTATATTTCAAGACATAAATTTACTAATTGAGTGATTTTTTAATTTGCTATAATGTGATCTTGACTTTTTAAATTACAATTTTACCATTAACTTTAAAATTGTCAAATCTCGTGAATGGTTGTCTATAAATGTTCATATGTGAATGATTTTGAGTGAATAATCGTTTTGAATGATAATTAATATAATGTGAATAATAAATAATATATGTGAATGAATGATTTATGTCAATGGTGAGTTGTTAATGATCTCAATGAATGAAATATGTGAATGATTTTTCGTGAATGATTTTTGTGAATAATTTTGTGTGAATAAGGTTAAATTTGTTATTTATGTACGAAAATCAAATTAAATTACCCAAAATTTAATTATAACATCAAAAATAGTTACTTGACAAATTATGTTTTAAAATGTATATAATACATTAATTAACTCAAAAATAAAGGGATAATCATAAACAAAAACATTAAATTAATAAAAATCAAAAATTTCCTTAATTTTAGGAAATATAATTAAAATTTCGAAATATCAAATTAACAATAATATATGATGATATAAACCATTAAAAATAAAAAGGGATAATTATAAACGTATAACAAAATAATAAATTAATAAAAATATGTAAATTCTTTAATTTTAGAATATATAATTGAAATTTCGAAATATTAAAGTAATAAATTTTAGGAAACATAATTGAAATTTCGAAATATTAAATTAATAAATAATATTTGATGATATAAAATATTAAAAAATAAAAAATAAAGGAGATAATCATAATTTTAAATTTTTTATTATATTAATAAAAAATAAAAAAATCATTAGTTTCCTACAAACTCTCTCCACTTGACATGTAGGCAAAACTCCTTGCTATTTATTATATATGATTTAATAATATAGTTATTTTCTTTTATTATTTTAAAGGTTCTAGGGTTTTTCTATTGTTATAAATAAGGCGTTTATGCATAAATTTGTATTCAGTTGTTTATTTGATTATTAATAAAGTTTTGGCTTTTGAGAGAAGAGTATTCTCATCCTTGTTTTCGGTAGATCTATTGAGAGATCTCAACGAGTTCAAGAAAGCATGGTTTATTCGGGATTTTCAGACTAAACGAATAATCTTGCGTTTATCCCTAGTTATCCGGGTATTCTCAGAATCAACGGATCTCTAGTCCTATCCTTTTTACGCTTCCGCGCTGCATCAAAAACGCAATTCAAAAGGTATAATTTTGTAATTGTACATTTTTCTTACCAACATAAATTACATAATGTAAACCATTAGTTATCAATTTATATCAAATCTTTGACTGAATACAGTTTTGGAGAACTTAGAACAAGGAAATAGTCACAAGACTTGGGAAAGATTATGTGTTCAATGAATTAATTCATAGTCAATTATAGTTTAGCTGGCGAAATCACCTTTTCTTAAAATGAAAATATCCTTTTAACCCAATCTTTAACAACCAAAAGTTTGTCCAGCTACCGAAATATACATCAATTTCTCTGTCAAAATCTCCCCCAAATCACCCATTAGATTAATATTTTAATTAAAACTATCTTTAAACCCACTAAAGAATAAAGATATATATATTGTTTCCTGAATATCTGCACAATATCCGCTGAAAATATATTTCTATACTAAACTCAATAGGAGTATTTGTTTATGAAACAGAAAAATAGAGTATTATTACTTATTAGTGCCTAAGCAGATTTGCAAAATATCAATTCATATAATGATTGATTTTTTCAGCGTTAAACATGGAATCAGCATTCTCAAATTGCAGAATTACAAATTCTTAAAAAGAAAAACTTTGCATAATTACATATATATATACACTGTATTACACAAATTGAAAAGAATTTCAAGAAATTAAATATTTTTCACCTCTTTCTAACACAAGAGCTTGAAAATGATAATACTAATAATTTCAAATTTGCAAAAAAATAAAATAAAAAAGCTTTAAATTAAGAAAACTAAAACAGAGAGAATCTCAACCTCTACACAACGGAGAACGTTGATGAAATATCATCTTCGACACTCTTGATTGTCGGAAAACCTTAATCGGGCTCGGAAAACTCCATCCTTTACTCTTCACCGTCGTCTTCTCCGACGAAAATCTCGATTCTCCGGCCACCGCAACGGATCTCGACTTCCTCATTATCGCCGGCTTCGTATCTCCTCTGTTTCCCGTAATCAATCTCCAAAACGACGACGTTTTACTGCCCTTGCCACGATCCGATTCGAAACCCGAACCGGAATCGATAACCTGATCCGATTTAATCGGAACCGCCATCGATTTCGATCTCCGAAACGCCGGTTCGCATTCGATCAGACTCGCGACTCGGCCTACAGATCCGATCCCGGAGAAACTGAAATTGATATCGCCGGGAAATAAGGAGAACGAGGAGGAGGAAGAAGAAGACGGCGACGGAGAGAAATACGCGGCGGCGCGTGAGCTGCACGAGCAAGGGAGTTCGTGAGCGCAGTCAGGACAAAGGGAAGAGAGTCGTTCGTGGAGACAGAAAGGGCAAACGCCTCCGCCGTTTACGAAACCGCGTTTCGAAAAGTGTTTGTGGCATTGAGAAAATCCATCTTCGTCCATTGTTTTTTTTTTCTCGAGAGAGAATTTTCTCGCGTTTTCTCTTCACTTTCTCGGGGTTTGGGAAGTCGAAGAAGAGAGTTTATATAAACGGAGTGAAACGGTGCGTTTCGTTATTGAAGATGAAACGGTGCGTTTCACATGTTTACTGTATTTGTTTATTTGCGTTTATGCCATATTGCCATCGTGTCATTGGAACCAGTCCATTTAGTTCGTTCACGTGTGGCATGACTTTTTTTTCGATAAAGAAAAAATTAATAATTACATTTATTAAATGTAAACGAATTTGAAATTTTTTATATTTCAAATGATATCAAAATTTCAATTCATTTTCGTCTCTTAACTTCTGGTTCAAACTCAATTTCAATTTGGTTCTGTTTATGTGTAATTTGTGTAATTTTATAACGGAGAATTACAAAACTATATTATAAACTACACTATTTTAATGTCATTTTTCAAAACTACACATACAAACTCAAAATTAAATCCAAACAAATCTTGCCTACCCAATTTTATCCCTTTAATATTATACGCTAAACACTAGTTAACGAATCCAAATAAAATGATTTTAATTTTGATAATTTTTTGAAGGGTAAATCAACCTTTTAAAATTTTTAAATTATGTATTTCTAGAAAAATATTGAATTATGTAGAGTTTTGTGAATTAAAGGATGAAATTGTGTAGTTTTGTGAATTTTTCTTGGGAGAATTACAAAACTACATCATTTCAATTACATTTAACAAAACTACACATAAACACTCAAAATTAAATTCAAATAAACCCTACCCACACATTCCTACCCCCTTAATACTATACCCTAAACACTAATTAGCGAACCCAAATGAAAAGATTTTAATTTTGGTAATTTTTAAAATGGTAAATCAAGCTTTTAAAATTTTGAAAGTGTGTAAATATGTGAAAAAATTAAAGAGGAATTCACAAAACTACACCCTTTCAACCATTTCTTCACAAAACTACACCTAATTTAATATTTTCACATATTTATACCCTTTCAAAATTTTAAAAACTTGATTTACCCTTTAAAAAATTACAAAAATTAAAATATTTTCATTTGGTTCGCTAATTAGTGTTTGTGGTATAATATTATGGGGGTAGGATTGTGTGGGTATGGTTTATTTGAATTTAATTTTGAGTGTTTAGGTGTAGTTTTGTGAAGTAATTTTGAAATGGTGTAGTTTTGTGAAATGTAATTCAAATAATGTAGTTTTGTGAAATGTAATTCAAATGGTGTAGTTTTGTAATTCTCCCAAAATTATATTAGGTGTAGTTTTGTAAAGGAGGGATTGAAAAGGTTTAGTTTTGTGAATTCCTCATTTTACTTTTATAATATGAAAGCAACACTAATTATATAAGATAATCTTACATAAGATATGAGACTTATTTTAACAACATAAAAAAAATTCAAGTTCAAAATAAAATCATATGTTTTGAATAACATATGGTACTAAAATTTATAGTAACTTTTTCATCATTAAGTTAAACGCAAACATAATTGTACGACTTTCAGTCCAAATTTTTGTAGTTATCTTTAAAATATATTTTAAGATAAATTTTAGAATTTAATAAAAACTGAAGAGTCATCTTTAGATCTTTTAAATTTGAAAAGATATTATAGATTGATTATCTATTAAATATTGAAGTGGATGCCACAAGTGTACAAATCAAAATATTTGAAGTGTAGAAGTAAAAGCATATATGTGCTTGGAAAAAGACAGTTCCAAATTATGGAGACAAGTTCACTTACAAAGAAAGCTACCTAACCCGCTAAATATTTTTAGATCTAAATGTGGCTTAGGCTATATTAGGCTTGGTGCCAACAAAAAATGTGGCTTTTATTAGAAATATGATAATTATTTTTACAATGTACAAAAAATACTAATGAAGAAATGTTTTATTTTCATAACTTTTCTTCTCTTTTTCTTAAAAAGTCATACACCAAAAGCACATTATCTAGTTGTTGATTCAATTTTTCTTTATAAATATAATAGCCAAAAATTTCAATTTCTCTTAAAACGGCCAATTTGTACATCAACTAATACTATCGTGCGGATTCCGACATGAACTATTAGATCATGCCAATTTATACCTAAATTATAGTTAATTTTGAATTTCCTACACGAACAACTCTCAAGTCTGTAATCACTAAGTCTTGAAAATTGTTCATCATGCTCTTTTTGGAGCATCTCAAATGCTCTTGCTTTTGCCTTCCTACATTTGTCTATGGATGCAATTAAATCCCACCGCTGCTGGATTGAATATTGAATTTTCTTTGGCATCAAAGTACGATCGTTCCTTAAATCATCTACAAATAAGGAAGCAATAACATCTCCAGTTAATATCTTGCTATACCCAGTCTTGCTACAACTATGCTCATCGTAGTACACTTTCACCATCCATTTTCCAGCAGGTTCTTCATAAGAACAATAAATTCTCCATGAACAAGGAGATTCCCCATTTGAAGCACATTTGAGTTCAGACTTCTCTTTACCATAACGCACATATTGCACGTTCCAACCTTCCTTTAACACATAATCTACTATGGCTTTCTTGAAATCTTCTAAACTATCAAACACTTGCCTTAATTTCAACTCACCACTTCCTCTTACGTATCTCACATATCCCTCTCTATCATCATCATCATCATCATCATCTGAGCCTATTGGTGATTCATACTCGTCAGCTTCTTCTTCATCGACAAAGTTAGCAACATTTTTCTCAACCCTTTCGGCTTCCTCGTATAACTTCTCTGTTTGCTCTTCTTCGTCACTCTCGTCACTCTCCGTCTCTTCTTCCCTTTCAGACTCGATCGCGACGCCGTCGTTAGCTTTGTTCCAGATCGCGACGCCGTCTTAAGAACCCTAATTTGATTTATGTTTGATTTGTGTTTAAAAAATGATGGGCTTTTCTTTTGTTTCGAGCCCAATAAACCAAATTTCAAAACCCCATCGTTTAAGATAAAACCACGTGGAGTCTTACGTGGCATGAGTTAACGTTTCAATTAACGGTGTTAAACAAAATGCAGAAATTAGCCACATTTTAGTTGTTCGTGTAGGAAATTCAAAATTAACTATAATTTAGGTATAAATTGGCATGATCTAATAGTTCATGTCGGAATCCGCACGATGATCTTAGTTGATGTACAAATCGGCCGTTTATCCGTAATATAGTTGATCGAAGGTAAGATCTTTGGAGAATTTTGTTAAATACCATAAAAAAATTCTTACGTCAAAAATAACATTGTACGTTTTTTCCTAGAATATCAATTTTTACTAAATCTTCGTAAACAAAAAAAACTAGTTTAAACACTTTATAATTATTTGGGTTTAGTGTTTAAGGATGTAGAGTTTACATATAAAACTAGGGGTGGACATAATTCCCGTCCCGTTCCGATCCGTCCCGTTCCGTCCCGTTCCCGTTCCGTCCCGTTCCCGTTCCCAAATTCCCGTCCCATATAGGACGGATGTCCCGATATGGGACAAAAGTTTAATTCCGAATTGGGACCGGGACGGGACGGGACGGGAACGGGAATACCCGAAGTCCCGAAGTAAATTTTAATGATGTGATGTGATATATATATATTGTTTCCTTTTTCTATGTGTACACAAGTTATAAATAAAGTATAAACACATCTAATTTACTTATCCATTTAATCTAATATTTAAGATTTAATTTATATTACTAAACCTAGTTAATATTAATATAAGTCCAAACTCCATAGCAAAAAAGTTATGACCGCTTTTTTAAATATTACATATTTTAAAATATATTGTTGTTAATATTATCTTATAACCATCTACTATTTTTTCTTATGAATTTGTATAGAAATGAGAAAATAATCTCAGAACGAAGAATGATGCAAAGAGACAGTGGATACTTATTTGTTTCATGTTTGGTTTTTGAAGTTTTTTTATTATTAGACATTTCTTTTTACTTGAGTTTTATTATATGACTGCGGCTTTTGTGGTGGATTTTATTGGTTTAGATTTTATGAACTTTGATTATTAATTAAGTGTGACCAAATATATTTTTTATATCATTGATACAAAAATTATCATCGTATAAGAATTGTGATATAAATTATTTTAACATGATAATTGATAAGTAGTCACGATTGTAAATTTTTAACAAATGAATTAAATGTCTAGATATTTGGGAATTCCCGATCCATTCCCGTTCCGTCCCGTTCCATTCCCGTTCCGTCCCAAATATAAAATGTGACAAGAATGGGACAATTTTTTACGTTCCGAAATTCCCGTCCCATTCCCGAACCCGAAAAATCCCGTCCCGAATTCCCGTTTGCCCACCCCTATATAAAACTACATAGTCATTTTCAAAAAAACAAACAAAATAAATGAAAATGGTGAAGAAAACAGCTCCTCGAGGAGCTACTTGACTACAAAATCAAACAGAAGCAAACAAAGCAGGCAAGCTTATTACTACACATTGTCAAAACAAAGACGATGTTGTAGAAATAAAGGAGTAAAGCGAAATGCCACATATATTTAAGGTAAAGCCTATCAACTTCTACACTCAAAACTCCAGAATTTACAAACAAACAAAAAAAAAACTTTTTTTCCATTACTTTAGTACTATTACACAGCCATGACAATGTTCTTTTTCTCATACAAATCATTTACCTAAGCTTAAGACAAACCCACTTTTTGGCTTACAAACAGGATTACAGATTCCAATCTTAAAAAAAAACAGACTCATAGTAGTCATCAGTCATTGGGATCTATACCTTTCTCTGCTTCTGTTAACTGATCTCCATAATCATCTAACAAGTAATCACAAATCTCTAGCAACTGATCAGCTAATGGTGGTATCCCCGGGTTACGCCCGTCGTTGTAAAGATGAGCATTGAGCTGTATCTGCCATACATCATGTCTAAACTGATCTCTGTCTCTGTACTCTATCTTGCGTACCTTGTCCCGGATTGTTGACAGATCCATCGGGCGTTCCACAAAGTCAAGATAGTCCGGAGCCTCCTTCTTGGTAACCGGTTTCAAGAAGAGACGTGACACTTCTTCTTTAGCTCTTAGTGTGTCCACTATACCTTCCAAGATGTTTGCTAAGCCAACCTGTTGGTAAAATGAACAGACAAGAGAAAACAAAGATGAGTCCCGCAGAGATCATAAGACAGTGTGTATCAGTTGACCTCTCTTCATTTTGTGGCAAGACAAAAGAAATTTCAATGCGATACAGACAGTTTCAGCAAATGCGAGGATATGAAACCACATGAAAGTAAGCTACAATGGTTATAGGGGAATTTTAAGATAAATCAAACAAATGTACATATGGAAGCAAAGGGAATTTACCTCTCCTTTTTTGCGTCGTTTAGGTTGAGGCGCATAATCCGCACCATTTGTTTCAAAGTCCGACACATACCGGCTTCTGACGTTCCGGCCTCTTTCTGCTAATCTTCTATCGTTTCTCCGAGGAGGATAATCTTCTACATACCCTTTCATTATTTCGGGTTGCAGCTTCTTTTTCTTCTTTTTCTTTTTGGCTTTTTGTTGTTCCTCTTCTTCCCTTTCACTCCGTAATACCTCTTCGTATCTTCTGATCTCAGCTATCTCAGTGGGTTCTTCAGATACATTGATATCACCATAATCTCTTCTCGCCTTTGATTCCCTGTACATTCCCGTACTTACCTCATCTTCTTCCCACCATACTCTATCTTCATTTGGTCTCCGCTCTATAGAGTTCTCTGACAATCTGAAGCTCTGCTGTCTCTGACAACCAGCTAGTTCTGCCATTCTTTTTGTTTTCCGGGACTCAAACCGTGGACTCTCTTCAAGACTACTCATGTCATGATCAGTTATCTCTTTCGAACGCTTTATAACAAGTTTCTTCTGTGGCTGTTCTCTTTCCGTTGGCGGCCGTATCACGAGATGAGGCCTACGAGATTCAGCTTGATCCCTATCAATGCTTAACGATGGCTGCAGAATAGAAATAGTGTGCCTGCTTGAGGCAGCTTGGTTTCTCTCTGCACTAGACAAGGGTTGTCCAGAAACAGAAGGCTTGTGAGAGTCGCTATATGTAGGCATCAACGAATGCAAAGGTCTGTCAGATTCAGCCTTTGATTCTTTAGGTTTTGCCTTGCTTGAAATCTTGAGTTTGCTAATCTTGGATGTGAACTTAGTCCCAGTGTCTATGTCAGACACCGCTGCTTGTACAGAACTTCCAGGAGCTTCAGAACCAGGTTTATCTGACATATCTCCAGCGGGGATACCGTATCTAAACTTCAGAGGGAGAGCCCCAGACTTGGAAGTTGAATTATCTCCCTTCAGAGATTCATCTACAGAAACTTTCAGTGCACTTTTTGACGCAGCCTTGCTGTTCTTGGTAGGTTTGATAGGTTTGATCTTGGCCTGCCCTGATAGTTCTGAAGAGCTCGGTTTTCCCACAGACTTCTCCATATCTATACCTTCGGGCTGTGATTCTGTATTTTCTCTGTATCTTGGGCAGTGTTTATTGGTTCTCATGTGTCCATACTGGCCATGAAGATAGTAGTCAAAAGGCTGTTCTCTATGAAGGAAGTCTAAATTCATAATCTAGGCTAAAAATGAAATTATACCTGACCACAGGCTCCACAAACAAAGTTCTCTCTCGCGGATTTCTTTTCCTTGAATACCTGGTTCAGACCGAAAGAACATACAACTCCTCAGAATGACCATACAAGCACAAGAATAAATTAACTATATAGCTTTTTGTATGTTGTACTGATTTGAATCTACCTTTAGGTTTTCGTTAAGTATTTTGACCTTCCTCAGCTGGCCCAGAGAACTGATGCTCTCTTTCACTTGTTTACCTTTCGGGGTCTTGATAATAGGGCTATCCACCTGCCAATGGAGGGAATAGAAGATACAATTATATAACACATAGAAGACCTCACGATTTGACAAATTAATGGGAATGGGCAAGAGCAAAAGGATTTTGGAAATTTTCTAACTAATACTGACATTTATGGTATCTCTGATGTTGCTCTCATTTACTAAGAAAGATGCATCAGGTTGGGTGGCAATAGGTTTCTTGTCAATGACGGACTTTCTTACAGGTTCAACATTCTGAAAACCAATATTGGGCCGCGGAGGAGGAAAAGATCCCATTCCTTCTCCCACAGCTTTGATCTTCTTCTTTTTCTTCTTCTGCTCTTCATCTAAATAAAGCATCATCAGTCAGTGATTCATTGACGAAAAAATAGATCTTTAACTAATAACGTAAATGCTTGCTTAGTTGAAAGCACATACCTTGCAACAGCAATCGGCATAACTCTGCATATTCAGTAGCTTCATCTTCAATCTCTTCATCTGTCTCAACTTGAGATGGTCGCCGTCTCATCTTGAGACCCTTAACTCCATCCAACTTTTCATTCTTCGACATATTAGATTCTTCCCCGTCTCCACCTTCCTCGGCGTCAAGTAGATTTTCTAAATCCCCGGCAAAGGAGTCCAGATCACTGTTCGCCTCATTTTCGCTTTCATTCTCATCGTCATCAAAAGCAGAAAGTGACAAATGTTGCCTATCCCAAATCTCCTGACACTTTTCCCGAGCCTGTTGTTGCATCTGCAGGAAGGACATCCTCTGGCCACGAGCATACTTTCCTATGGTTGTAGCATCAACCTTAACACCGGCCGCCGCCTGCTCACTGGATAGCTTCCTAATCATAGCTATACGGTGCCATCGAGTTTGCTTGGCAATTACGTCATCTTCAATATTGAACTTGAGAAGAACCTACACAGATGTAAACCAGACCATATCTTAATTAAATTTAGATGGGCTTTAAAAGAAATGGTCAACTTGTAATAAATATGTCCTTTTAGGTTCCTAGACGTCTAAAACAAAGAAGTATACCTCTCGAGCTGCTTCCATGCTTAACCTGCGAAGATCGGCATCTGTACCAGTGACAGTTGGGGCTCCACGACCAGCAGCTACCTTTTTCTTCACCCCAGGTGCAGCTGGCGCTTTGGGTGCAGCTTTAACGTAGCTGAATCCCAGACCCCGTCCAGACGGATCGCCTACCCCAGTAATTTCCAAGCGCTCTATATTTGCTCTATCCTACTCAAACCCACAAATGAAAATCAGATAACTAAAGCATGAGCTATAACTGATCAGACGCATCAAATCCACTGACAAGATTCAAATAGTCTCTTAACAAAACTAGAGAAGATAAAGCTGAAATAGATTCTAGTGTTGATTGCAAACAGCTAATAACGAATCTATAAAAGAGAACTGAGAATAGCCACCTTCCAAGAATTAGGGTTGATTAACTTTTAAGTTCCTACCATACCATATAGATAAGTAATCACTGGCTATGTTGTTCCCTAATATGGACAAGCGATGCTCACCTGATTTGTACAAGCAACAAAATTACTGCTCAGATTCCATGGAGTTATCTGCAGCTCCCTCTCAATGTGTGATGCAGCAGCAAGAGCAATAGCTTCATCTGGGAGCTGAGCCAATGCGGTTGATATGCTGGCAGGTAATGTAAACCGGACGATCCCTAAATGTTTGAGCCGGTACAGCCCAGCTAGCATACTCTCGTAGGAACACACCTAGCCGAAGAAAATATATAAAACCACGCATGAAGAGAATATTTCTAACTGCATGAATCAGTGGAAAACAGATGGCGTGAATTTCAACCATGAACTAAACTCAGAGAAGAAACTTACATGCTCTGGTGCCACCATCTTTTTAAGCTCATTCTCCGGTGGAATTTGAAAATCGTATTTCTTAAGCCAACAAGGCTGGCCATTTTTATCCCTCTGCATATATAACGTCTATGTAAGATGTCAGAGCGCTAATATTACACAGAAGCATAATGACTCAAACTAAAAAAAGAAAGCAACTCAAAAAGAGAATTTGATGAGATACCTTCAAAATAGCACAAACTTTCATGTTCCTCTTGAGTAGAGTATCTGATAAGTTAGAAAATAAGAACGACAGCTCATCTGCAGCAATTGGGTGTCGCAAACTACGCTTCATAAATTCCCGGTACACATAGACTAACATTCTGTTCACCAAATAAGTCTGTTGATTCTTTGATCCAGGAGACATTACTTCCATGCGAGGTTCCTGGAAAAAAATAATCTGAAGATATCGGTATATGAAACTAAAGCAAAATAACCACCCTTTCGAGTTATCACAACTGAAATAAGCATATCACATCTCTCTAATCACTAGAGTACCTTCCCCAACAATATCTACTTATCCTAGATCTGTTAGCTCTTCATTTACTATCTCTTCCACCACTCATCCTAAAATTTTGCTAGGATACCAATATAAACATACTAACGTAAGTTGTAAAGGTAGAATTGGCCATGCAAACGATAATATAATATAATTCGCTAAGGCTAGTAAGACCTTCTGGACACAAATTCTAAAAGAAAAATCTTTCAAAAGGCAAACCTGTTGTCCAACGACAACTATCTTGTCAATACGCCTTAGAGAGAGCTTTCCTTTAGCAGACCGGACCAACAAATAGTCTGTTGATTGCAATCTATGCGGAAAAACAGGTGCTTTATACATGTTTGTTTCAACAGATGACTGACTGCAACCGGCGGGTATCTCTCCAAGGAAAGGGGATTTGTCTCCAGGTTCTAGAGTCATCACATTCCCTAAGGTGTCACTTTGATCGCGGAGCAAGTCCCCATGTTGGTCATCTGGGGATGACTTTTGATAATACGTGCACAAATTTGCACCCATTCCTGCATTACTGAGCAACAACGGCCTCTCCTCGCAATACCTACAGAGTTCAATAAAAAGAAATTGAGACTTCCAGCAAAACTCTTTTCCTGGTAGTAGCATGCCGTAAAAGAAAAGAAAAGTTCCCAATTAGATAGAAAACTTTGTCTTACTCCATCAAGAAAACATGACCATCTTTAGTAGATAAGTCAGATTTCTTCTTGAACGCCCCTGGAGGTCTCAGAGATTTATTTTCGCCAGGCAGCTTTTGTGCCCATGGCCACAGATGTATTTTAGTACGTACAAGATGGACCAAGGAATTTGGTTGAACATTTTGTTCAGCAAGAGACTTTTCATCCTCAAGTTCCTTTCCCATACAAAACATCTTTACTGATTCTGTTTCCTTAAAATCTGCAAAACAATTGTAGCAAGTGAGAACCAAGGTTTGTCAGTGAAATGAACATAAGAGCCTTTTCTAAGAATAGAACCCACGTCAATATGTATTAGACAGAATGCGAAAGGAAAACAACAACCTAGCTTTCTAGAAGCCTTGGTTTTTAAAGAAGACACAGATTCTTCTATGCTAACATGTAGCTTGCTTCCTTTACCCCCCAGGCTCTTAACTACAATTTTCATGGATCCTCGGGTGGGTAACTTTCCTTGCTGCTTCATGGCTAGCTCATTATCATGTGGATACCATAAAGCTTTGGGCCGGTGAAAATTTGCTATGTCTTTACTGCAATGAGTTAACTCAAATCATTTTAGAACAAAAGACCACCAATGTACAACATTTTAGAGTATGCGAAAAAAGGTAAATGCAAAATGATGAAAAAATATGAATGCCAACTTACTTGCTCAACTTATTCTTCATCGTCGTCAATTTAATCGCTGGTGCAGAATGAAAAACTCTCAAACTATGAACACCGGGTTTATTAGTATTTGCTTGCAGTTGTTGAGAGCTTTTCCCACTCATATAGAACTTGTCATTAGAAATATTGAATTGCCACCCAGAATTTGATTCATAGCCTTCCTGAAAGCTTTCATCCTTGGATTTTGAAGACCGAGATACCATCATAGCTCCAGCGTGAAGTTGGAGATTTTTACTTTCCTCATTATCCAAAATATCAAAGACCATTTGTTCATCTTGAAGATCATAAATTAGTTTAGATCTGCGAAACTCTTTATCTGAGTCCCATATTATATTATCTAGCCATCCCTCATCCCCCATATCCCTCTCTTGTAACGCAAGTCTGCTAAAACGCCCAAGAGCATCGCTTTCAAATCGCTTTATATTCTCCACTCTAGAATCGCCATTTTCACTAAGATGATCCTCGTCCCACTGGGATTCTAACCTTAGGAGTTGTGGATGATGTCTGCTTTTGTTAGTGGACTCGTTCGAAGTAGGGGAACCTCTTGTTCCTAACGACTCCAAGAGATTGGCAGAAAAAGGCACATGGATATTATCGGTAGCTTGAGCTTTATCTCTAGAGTTCATTACATTCGCGCTTTCTTGTTCAGTCTCTGGATTCGTACCTTGAACCTGCATATTTACTGATTCAACTCCACATTTGAAGCCTTCCCCAGAAGTACTACTAATCTCAGGAGAGTTTTCCCAAAGAATCTGATGTTCCCATTCATGCTGGTCAAGAGGAAAAGGTTCCATATAAAATTGAGACTGGCACAAAGATGTATTATCTTCCATCAAGTCCTGCTTCAACAGTTCACCAGTGATACATGAATCCCTTCCTAGCTTGCTTTCTCTTGATTCTCGGGCGTTACCTCCAATTGTGTTAGCTTTTACCAGCTGCAAGCCATCTCTAATTGGAAAGGGAACATCCATCTGAACCAGATCACCTTCTTTTACCTGAGTATCAATCCTACCATGGCTCCTCAAGATTACCTCATCATCATCTTCAACAAGCTCAGAAATATTCATAGACTTGTATTTATCTGTACAAAAGAAGGCATCAAGTAAGATTTCCACAAGAAAAATCATCCAAGAGAAAAGATAAGATGTTTCCCGGTATTGATAGTCCAAGTATTTTAGAAAGTCTTCATAACAGTATTTAATTCCTGTATGATAAGTATTTCGTATCTACATGAAGAGAATATCAGTCCTAATTACAAACAAAAAGAAAAAAGGAATACACAAACAATAAGACAAAGGAAAATATAAAGTTGCATAGAAAAAGAGAAAGAATGAAAACACAAACATTGTCTCCAAGAAGAGACTGAGACACTTAAGAGAAAACACTTAATGGCCTTTGAAATTGAAATGGAATACTATAAAAACTGCAGGGACAGCACAGAAACTAAATAGGATTTGGTAATAACATTCCAGATAAAATACCTTTATAAGTGACATGTCTATTTTCTCTCTTGTCCCGTTTCCGTGGTGGCTCATGGATGGCGAATATTTGAGAGAACTGTAAGATGACCAAACCATCTTCTACATACAACGTAGGCAATGGAGTGGCGCCTTCCTCTTCCAGTGTACCTTCCAATGACTCCTGGATCGTTTGATGAGATCAACAACAGAGAAAATATGGTTTTGAGATACAATTTTCCTTTTTGAGGGGGTGGGGGGACTGACCTCCTGGGCATCTTCTGTGTCCATCTGATCCTCGTTTTCCAAGATTCTAGCCTCCTGGGCCTTGTCTTCCATTAAGACAACTATATAGATGTATTTAAGTGTGATAATCAGTAGCTCAAGAGGTATATAAGAATAATTTCAACTGGAAGCACAAGAGGTATATAAGAATAAAACGACAAATTTGACTTCAATTTTCCTTAAACAGACTCAAGAGCAAGAAATGACACAACAAAAGTACAGTGTAGAGTGTAATAATTGGAAACAGATTTTAAAATGCAAACCTGGTTCTCTCTCTTCAGTCTCAAAAGCTTTTTCAATTGGCGCATGCTCCTCTTCTTGTTCTTCTTCCTCATCATAATCTTCATCGTCAAACACAGAAGTTTTGGAATTTAAACTACCCAACGCAACTGCGGATGAAAAATAATATTTTTTTGGCAAGAGATGATCCTCCTCAGTAACTACTTGAACTTCAGGCCCATCGTACTGTTCATCAAAATCCTCGTAGTCAACAGCATCCTCAGCTTTTCTATCATAATCTACACGACATACCATCACAGTCAGTGCGGCTGGTGACTAGGATTTGGTAGTTAGATAGTGTCCGTATGTAACTGCTATGGGCAGGGCTTATTGCTTATTTAAAGAACTCAAACATAAGCCATTAATGCAGGACAATGTGCATTAAACCAACGTAGAAAGAATGAAAGAGACCAGTATGATGGGATCCTTACCGCAAGATAGAAATTTTCTAGCAGGGTTTTAATGAAACGGGGGTACTAATAGAAAATAAAAACTGCATGAGATAGACGACCCTGACCAACAACGTTACCTTGCTCAGCTGTAAAACTTATTGTACGTTCTGATTTTGTCAGCAACTGTCGAGTTTAGAAACAACATTTTTTGCAACCCAGTAAAACAAAGAGAGGATTAAAAATCACATAAAGACTCAAAATTAAGGAAACAAAAAGTTAAAAGAGTGTATAAAATGTTACATTTATATCTGGTAGAGATGAGCCCAGCTTATCTGCCAATGCAGAAAGATGTTCTTTGGCGTCCTGCGAAGTTGAAATGTTATCATTGGCACATGCACGCTTGGTAGATAATTTACAACTTATAAAAAACAAAATACAGATATCTTTCTGAAATTATAAGTCTTGAGAGAAGAGACAGCAACATCAAGAGCAAATTTTTGCACAAAAATAGCGGGTTCAACACGGTTGGTCACCTTATTGAAAGCGTAAAATAGACTTATACCTCATCAAGGTAATCAGCATCCAAGTCCCCCGAGTTATCAACATTTCCAAATATAAATCCCAGGTTAAAACCCATGTTGTTGTCTTCATATTCCTCATCTTCATCATCTGCAAAGTACAAACATGTAACTATTCGTGTTCACCAAACAAATCCTGGCTACTGATTGAGCATACATGATGTTACAATCATGCATTTTAAATTATGATTCCAACATTACCTTATAATTGCCTTCTTCTATCTATCTAATGTACTATTCACATATATCTTTGTCAACTACGATCCTACAAACTCGCTTTCAATTGAAAAAAAGGATCCTAACTATACACTAAAACATGTGCAGGACAACACAAGGCTGCTCCTTTTCTACTTAACCGAACTTCGAAACCGTAAAACAGTTAAGGAGCTGACCTAAACACACTAAAACATTGTAAAGACATACATACACACATCTCTTTGTTTCAAATCTTGTAGTAAGAAAAAGTGAAAAACACACTTTGATAAGAGAATTCATAAATATATATTACCTGAGGAAGCCTCGTTGTTGGATCCCTTGCCGTTGGATTCAGGCATACTAAAAAGTGAGAATCAGGAGACGATAAGACAATCTTCCTTCTCAAATCCCAAAAACCATTAAAAATCGAATCAGGACTCAATTGCAACCTTCAAGATAGAAACCTAACGAACCCAGAGAATAAAAAAACAACTTCGTTACCCACCAAAGACAATTTCATCAAAAGGGGTCAAATTCTCTTTACGAGACAACCAAATACAGAAAAACCCCATTGATATAACCTTTGAAATAAGCTGAGTAACAGTTAAAATGGGATGAAATTTGACGAAGACGATACCATTCACTGAAAGTAGAAGTATCCGTCGCCGGAGAAGATGAACAAGCTCAAGACGGAAACGACGCCGGAGAGAAAGTTTAGAGGAGGCAAAGGCACGAATCGGGAGGTAAGATCAAGAAGCAAAAGAAGAAAAATCGTCAAGGGAGCAAGACGGATTGTGAGGGCATTTTATAAAAAGAAAAAGTTTATAATCCGACCCGATTAAAGTTGGTATCGGGTCTAACCCGAAATAATATTTAATTTGGTTGGATAAGAAGATGATTAGTATGGAGACAAAAAAAGAAGAAGATGATTAGTAATAGTATGGAGATTATTCATGATAAGAGTTGATTATAGGAGATTTATCAACAAAATTATATTGAACAACATCTTTCATACATTCAAATAGAACAATTTTTTCTTAATTCATGATTTATTTTAAGAGGAATTCATAAAACTACACTCTTTTAACAATTTTTCATAAAACTATGCATAATTCAATATTTTTACATATTTATATTTTTAAAAAAATTTAAATGGTTGTTTTACTCTTTAAAAAATAACGAAAACTAATATATTTACCTTTTGGTTCGCTAATTAGTATTTAGGGTATAATATTACATTGATAGTTGTGTGGTATGATTTATTTGAATTTAATTTTGAGTATTTTGGTGTAGTTTTGAAAAATATTTCAGAATCGTTTAGTTTTATGAAATACAATTCAAATGATTCCCCTTTTTAAAAACTATTTCATCCATTTTTTTAAATGAGATTTTTGGAAAAAAACATATTCTCATATAAGAAGTTTCCAAGATTTCATGCATTGTAAAGTGATTTAATATTTTGTGGTTATTTATATTTGCAGTTTTCTTAATTTTTTGTTTGGTTAAACGGTTTTAAATTAAGAGGTTGATTGACGGTAGTTTTTCAACTAGTTTTTGGTTTTGGTTTTGGCAAAAACCACTTTTTAGGCCAATCGTGATTTTGACAAAAATGATTTTCTATTTTTTATAAAAACTAGTTTTGTTGAAAATTTTACCATTTCCTTAATAGAAACTAAAATCTCTATTTCTTGGGTTTCTCGGTCTTTATTTTGCCGAGAATTTTGCCAACTCATTTTAATATATATTTTTACAACAAATTCTATATTTAGACGTTATCATTTTCTATATAAGACCTACAAAAATCTAATGAAGATATAGACAATCCATTGCTTTAAAAAATGGTATTTGTTGAGAAACAACTTTTTAGCTCCTTGTGTTGATAAGAACTTGATGAACAATGTTCAAGAACAAGTTTATAACTTAAAACTTTAAAACAAGTATATGAAGAACTTTGTTATTTGGAGAGAATATAAAGAGAGATGTTTATAGTATAAGCTTATGTTTTAGTGTGGTGGTTCTTATTCTAAATTACAAACAAGACTAATTACCTATTTATAGTAGTCTTAGAGAAACCTAGAAAAGACAAGTGTATGTATGACTAATACATAACCTCTTAACAAGACAAAGACAAATGTTACAAGTGATGAATAATCACTTCTACTTTGGTGAATAATCAAAGCTAATAGGATGAATAATCAAAGCTATTATGATGAGTATGTGTGTTTAGAGTGATGAGTAATCACAACATCTAAAACACATGTTTTATAACAGTATTGAAGTCTTTTTTATTTAATAAATGAACTAGAATAATGATTTTTTAGAAAACTTTTGTTTTATTTATTGTTAAAACAGGGTTCGGTCTTAGGACCGAACTGAGATGATAAGGGTAAAGGGAAGGTCGGAAAACTCGTTAAGTGATAATCGAAGCGAACAGATAGAACCGAAGTGACAATATGTATAAATGATAAAGTGCCGAACAAAAATATGATTAAGAACTCGGAGTTCGTTTATTGATAGATTGATTGTTTGATACAATGACGAAGTGGAAAAATATATTTGTGATAATTTCTCTCTATATATTCTCTCTCTAAAATTCGGATTCTTTGCTTCTGAGGAGGAATCCTCTATTTATAGGGAAGGTCTGATCCTTGGCGGGCTTTTTCTCCTTGGCGGGATCACTTTGGCGCATGCCCGACATACGGAAAGTTGTTTTGTCGAACACGCCTTTGCATTAAATGCGGTTTTCGAACGTGCCTTTGCATTAAATGCTAGTTCGGCTGGCCTCTGCGTCCTGCAGGTCCGTACTGACACCTTTATTGACTGAAGCGCGGTGCCGTACAGACGTCACCATGTCGGGCACGCTACCTCCCGTTGGACTTCGGCTTCGGCTGGGCCTTGGGGCCGAACTATAGATAAGGCCCACTGGGTTTTCCCCAATGATGACTTGTCAAATGGGTCGGCCTGATTGGGCTTAGGCCCACCCTTAACATTTATGGAATAATTTAGTTTTTATGGAATAATTTAGTTTATGTTTTGCATTAAATAATAAGAAATAGAGGTGAATATTAGAAAGTGAGAGTTAATTTGCAAAAATAAAAGAGGAAAGAGAGGGTAATGGAAAATTTCTTTTTTACCCCTAACTATCTTCTTCTTCTCTACTAATTTTTTTTCTCTTTCTCATCTTCTTCTTCTTTTTTTGTTCATTTTTCTTTCTATCTTCTTCTTTCATTTCATTTTATCTTCTTTTTCATATTATTTTCGCTATCTTCTTTTTCTCATATTTTATTCTTATTCAATTTCGATAATGAACGTCATTTATAGAAACTTCAGTATATTATCCATCTATTTCTCGAATGTCAGAAAATAAGATGTTTGTGATATATTCGAAAGCAAACGATAAATGTGATTTTTTAAGAAATAGAATATGTGTCTAAGTTTATAATAGATAACTATTTTGAGAATAAATAATGATTATGAGATAAAAGTTTATGATATAGGGTTAAGTGTTTAGGGTTTTAGGTAAATGTAAAGGTATAAGGTTTAGGGTTTTAGGTAAATGTAAAGGTATAAGGTTTAGGGTTTAGTGTTTAAGGTTTATGATGTAGGGTCAAGTGTTTAGGGTTTTAGGATTTAGAGCACTACAAGAAATTTGGACTTTAACAACGACCATAATCGTTGTTAAATCGTGGTAATACGCGTGCCCCGACGATTTAACGACGATTTCAAATTCGTCGTTAATCGATCGAAGTAAAAACCAAATCGTCGTAAATTCGTGGTAAAATTTACGACGAAATACATTCGTCGTATAATCGTGGTATAATGTTCGTTGTAAAATAGTTGTAATTTTTACAACCTTTTTACAACAAATATTTGGTTGTAAATTTATAATTATAATAAATTAGAAATTGTTATAAATTCGTCCCTAATTAGGCTATTATGATAATATACAAGTTATAATTGAGCTATTATGATAATATACAAGTTAGACAATATCAATTATACGATACTTGAGTTATCAATTGTGATAACAAAAGAAATATCGCGATAACAAAATAACAAAAAAACTATCGCAAAAACAAAAGAAAAAATGCGATAACAAAAAAATATAGCGATAATAAGAGATATCCGACTGAGAGAGATCCCCCCGAAAAAAGATTCGACCGAGCATCATCCGCCCGAGAGATATCAAAGAGATTCGACCAAGATATCGAGAGAGATTCAATCACGAGAGATGCGACCGAGAGAGAAATAAAGATCAAAGAGAGATATATCCAAAATTGAAAAAAAATAAAATAAAAAAAGAGATTCATAAAATGAAGAGAAAGAACCAAAAGAGTAAAAAGAAAAAGAAATTGAGAGAGAAACAGAGATTCAGAAAGAAGAAAAAGGTTAAAAAAAATTGTCTTCATGAATAATATTACCCTATTCACTCTCTCTCCTATCATCTAATTTTCAATTTATACATGTCCATTTGTTATAATTATCCTTATTTTAACAAAAAACGAATAAATTATTTAGTTTAGAAAGTTTATTAAAGAACTAAAGGGGATGACTATGACGAGAGTACCATATTTTGTGAGGATTAAAAAAGTCAACCCAATAACATTGGATTCCACTCCTTTAAAGAAAACATTATGAATTCAAGAGTAATTAATACTTGGTTTTAGAGTATTTTAAAAAGGGACAATCACAAAACTACTCATTTTAAATTCATTTCGCAAAACTAAATCATTTCAAAGTCAATTTTCAAAACTACATCATAAACATTCAAAATTAAATCCAAATAAATCATACCTTACAATCCTACTTATTTAATAACATACCGTAAACACTAATTAGCAAACCGAAATAAAAAGATTTTAGTGTGGTAACTTTTTAAATGGTAAATCAACTATTTAAAATTTTGAAAGGATATAAATATATAAAAATATTGAATTAGATGTAGTTTTGTAAATGAAAAATTGAAAAGGTGTAATTTTGTGAATTTCTCTTTTAAAAATGAATATCCAAATAAAGTTGAGTCTCTCATGAAACATCAACATTTTTAATGTCTTAGAGATTTCTGTACAAAACAAAACATCAACGAATTCTAGCGCTTTAGATTTATATCCTACAACGAGATTACTAAGAGCGGTTAGAGCATGATTATCGGTGACTGAGTTCTTAAAGTTTTTAATTTTAATTTTTTTTTTTTTGTGGTTTAAAAAATAATAATTAAAAAGTGATCAACCACGGGCCGTCACGTGTCAGTGGAGCCCGCGATTTTTTCTATAATCACCTCTTAGGGAAGACGCAAAAGAGATAAATTTTAATTAAAGTTGAGGGACCCACCGTAAGAACCATCGTTATCTCCACCGATAAAGATGGTCTTAGGCAGGCTACTCTATCCGTTTTATCTAGTATTATTTCTTAATGGAGAATTGAGTTTTTATAATATATTAGGATTTTTACTCGCGTTACGCCCAACAATATAATATGCAAAAAAACATAGATTGTTTTATTAATTTATAAGAGGATATATCAGTTTCGAAAATCATGGAATAGTAGGTAGTTTTTGATGAGAAAATTTAGGGATTTGTTAATTGTTTTGATTTTTTCGTTTTTTACTTTTTTATTCTCTAATTATTTGTTTAACTTATTTTTTAAAAAAATATATTGAATCACAAGCGACATGGCATAATTTGATTGATCATGTGACTTGTGCTTTATAATATAAGAGATATTGGAGGTCTAAAAGTTTTTTATGGACTAACATATTTTAGATCATTTTTACTATTTTCTTTTACAAATTAACTATGGGTTAATTACAAAACTACATTTTTTGAATTGCATTTTAAAAGTCAATTTTGAAAACTACACCTAAACACTCAAAATAAAATCCTAATAAATCCTACCAACACAATCCTATCCGGTTAATAATATACCCTAAACACTAATTAGCGAACCCAAATGAAAAAAAATTAATTTTGATAATTTTTAAGGGGTAAATCAATCATTTAAAATTTTAAAAAGGTGTAAATATATAAAACTATTGAATTAAGTGTAGTTTTTTGAAGGAAATGTTGAAATGGTGTAATTTTGTGAAGAGGAATTCACAAAACTACACCCTTTCAACATTTCCTTCACAAAATTACACCTAATTTAATATTTTCACATATTTACACTCTTTCAAAATTTTAAAAGCTTGATTTACTTTTTAAAAAATTACCATAATTAAAATATTTTCATTTGGATTCACTAATTAGTGTTTAGGGTATAGTATTAAGGGGGTAGGATTGTGTGGGTATGGTTTATTTGGATTTAATTTTGAGTGTTTAGGTGTAGTTTTGTGAAGTAATTTTGAAATGGTGTAGTTTTGTGAAATGTAATTCAAATGGTGTAGTTTTGTAATTCTCCCTTTTTAAAAAACATTTTTATAATAATATAATAAAATTTAAATTTATCTAAAATCTTCAAAATTAAACCCTAAATTCTTAAAACAAAACTTTATTTTCTTCGAAACTAAACCCTAAATATATAATCTACATAAAACAAATAAATGTTAAAACTTTGTTTGTGATTATGATTTATGATATTTTGGTCAAAAAACTATTTTTAATAATACCTTGTAAAGAAAAATGGTGATGCTTTGTCTTTGCCAAAATTATTTCATCATATTTTAGTGAGTAATAGATTAAAGAGTCTTAACTCTTAACCCTAACCCTTGGAATATTACCAACGACGGGTTGACTCAGTCGGTTAAACGCAGTCGTTGGTGATGTTGTGCTCCTGAGTTCGAACCGCGTTGGGAGCGATGATTTACGCCATATTGGTATTATCAAAGGCTGGTCGCGGACCTACGGGGATTATGGATTTCGGCACAGAACCTACTGGTTTAACAAAAAAAAGAAAAAAAAGAAAAAAAAAACCCTTGGATTATTAAAAAAGAAAGGTTTTTTATTTATGTAACACACGTATAAAACCCATAGCAAAAAAAACAGAAATATACAGAAAATAACGTCTAAAATAATAAAATAAGGACATTAACACATCCCACGTGCATTGTCCCTCTCCGAGTTTTAAGTTCTCTTTTAATAAACTGTTTCAAAGCAATTTACTTGTCTTTAATCCAACTCCACCGTCTCTCTCACGGACCAAATCTCTCAAACTAAAACTTCTCCGCCGTTAAATCCGACGAATCTCCGGCGATGGGTTGCGTCTCCTCCAACCTTCTTAATCAAAACGATGACTTCTCTCCGCTCTCCGGTTGTCACCACCACTTCGTCAAGCTTACTTCCTCCACTTACGGCCTTCTCAATCTCGACCCTCCTCCTTCTCCGCCTCCTCTCTCCTCCTCCATCGCCGCCGCAGAAACGGCGACACCGATGACTCCGCCTGAGAGATTCACCATCTTCGACAAAAACCCAGTAACCGCCAAGCCAGAGACGACGACGACGGAGGTTGTTAATTTCTACGAGCTAATGTCTGGTCTTGACGCCGATACTCGCCGTTTCTCTCCGTCTCCGGAGAAACGCGACGTCGTATCCGGCGGATTAAACAAAGAGAACTCCGATCCCAATTCGAAAAACCCTAGAAATCAATCCAAAATCGACGACGAAGAGGCTATGCAACCGCTAGATCCGAAATCAACGGAGAGATTCGAGAGGCCGTTTCCTCCCGGCGGCGGTGTAGACGGCGGAGGAGAGAATCAAAACCGCGTGGTGATATACACGACTTCGCTGCGCGGCGTGAGGCGGACATTCGAGGCTTGTAATGCCGTTAGAGCCGCGATTGAGAGTTTCGGCGTCGCGATATGCGAGAGAGATGTCTCGATGGACAGAGGATTCAGAGACGAGCTCACGACTCTCATGGAAGGAGACGACGCGGCGGCGATGATTCCTCCTAGGGTTTTCGTTAAAGGGAAGTATATAGGCGGAGAAGAGGAAATAATGAGATTAGTGGAGGAAGGTTTGCTCGGAGATTTGTTAAAAGAGATTCCGAGGAAGAAGAAGGAGAAGAAAAACGGTTACTGCGGCGGCTGCGACGGTTGCGGCGGTTTATTGTTTTCGCCGTGTAAGGATTGTAACGGAAGCTGTAAAGTGGTGGAAGGATGGGGAAACGATGTTGTTGTGGTGAGATGTAAGGAATGTAATGAGAATGGTCTTGTTCGTTGTCCTATTTGCACCTAAATCAACAACATAGTAGTAATTTAATCAGAATCATATCTAATAGTATTACTACTACTCTAAGCTATGATGAATCGTTCACTAAATCATCATTGGTCGGGAAGTAAGAGGTTTAGTTTTGTAAATGCAATATCTATCGTCGAGTATGATAACATGACATCTTGAAGGGAAACTTTTAATCATTAAATTTCTTCCAAAGTAAAAAACAAAACTCAAACTTTTAATCGTTAAATTTCTTTGTTGGGTTTGTGTCCTTGTATTGTCTCAATTATAATTTTGCCTCAACTTTTTTCTCCTATTTTATTTTATTCTTTTAATATATTCTTTTTTAATATATTTTTAACTAATTATTTATTGCCGATTTTTTTTTTTAAATTTCTCAGAAAATATTGTAAGAACAAACAAGATTTTATTAAATAATATATTTTATTTTATTTCTTAAAAATATTTCATGTTATATTGCACATGAACAAACAAATAATTTTGAATATATTTTTGTGGCAATAAATTCATAATATTTTTAAAATAATTTTTTAGTATAGATGATTATTTTTTAATGACTTGCCCGCGTATGGCGCACGGAAAGCACCTAGTTATTTGTAAATAGAATTGGTCCGGATATGATTTATTAAGTGGACCAAGTTTGGCCCATATAATCAGACAAAGCCCATATAAGCTCGACGGACTTCAAACAAATAATTTTTCGTAAGCTTTCTTCTTAATTCAGTTCCGCAGCTTCCGACAATCACAAAATACACACACTTCCCCTTTTTTTATCCCCTTTGGTGATTTTGGAAGCCGCTTTGCCTTCACTGTCTTCGTTCTCCTCTTCTGTTACTGCCGCAATCTTACACCGGAACCGGAGATGCACGTGTCAGAGTTTAGGTTTCTGTCGGAATCTTTGAATCAATCTCTTTCAGGTGATACGATTTGAATCTCTCGAGCTTTGAATTTCAAGATTTTGCTTCTTTGATTCTCAAGGGTTTGTTACAATAGACGAATCGGCTTGTAGTATTATATAAAGTTAGCTTTTTTACCTTTTTATTGGTTCTGGTTCTGTGTAGTTTAAGGCAAAGAGTTTTAGAGAAGTGTCTTTGGTTAGGGTTTGTTTAGATTTTAGAGAGCATGAAAGGAAGGTCGTATCGGGATCATCATGAGGATTGGGTTGATGGATCCTGGACCGTTGATTGCATCTGCGGTGTTAATTTCGATGATGGAGAAGAGATGGTGAATTGTGATGATTGTGGTGTTTGGGTTCATACGCGGTGCTCTCGTTACGTTAAAGGAGAGGAGCTTTTCACTTGCGACAAGTGTAAGAGGAAGAGCAACAACAACGATAACGATAGCGAGGAGACCGAGGTTGCTCAGCTGTTGGTTGAATTGCCCACCACGACCATGAGGATGGAGAATTCGTGTACACGGAACATGCCTTTGAATCGTCCTTTTAGGCTATGGACCGAGATCCCCATCGAAGAGAAAGTTCATGTGCAAGGAATCCCGGGCGGGGATCAGTCTCTCTTTGGAGGGTTGTCTTCGGCTTTCTCACGTGAGCTGTGGAAGTGCACTGGTTATGTGCCGAAGAAGTTCAACTTCAAGTATAGAGAGTTTCCGTGCTGGGATGAGCAAGACAAGGGTGAGATCGATAACAGGTATCAGGAGGAAGACGGTGCAGGGGTTCTGTTTTCTATGTCTAAAGAGAACGTGATCACTGGTCCCGTGAGGGCTTTGGTTGGGATGAAGAGCCTTGATTGTAAAGTAGCCAATGGTTTTGCCAAAACCGCCGAAAGTTTGAACTCTGGAGAAGTGGGGATGAAACATTCTCAGGGTGCCATGAAGAAGGATAAACGGTTTCTTCGTCCTATGATTACAAATAAACGAAGAAAAGAACTGTTCGGAGCTTCCAAAGAGCGGACGAAGAAGAAGGCAGAAGCTGCAGACAAGGAAGATGATGATAAGAAAGGTTTTATCGGTAAAAAAGGTCAGTCTAATTACTTTTTCAACCTTACTATGCTATAGGCAGACTTAAATTTTACATTCTATGCTTCACATTTAGAATATTTATTCCATTGTTCGTACATAATTTTTGTTTATTTCTTTCACCTTACTAGCAACTCGGTCTACCAGTGATTCTAAACCATCAGAAACACGTAAGGACACGGAACCAGAGCGTTTTGCTACCGATGTGGGGACCACAAAGATTGAGAAGTCCAAGAAAGATGTGGTTGAAGAATCTACTCTGAAAACTGGCGGTGACGAATCTGGTAATAAAGAAATTGGTGTTGAATGCTCGAGAGAGCGGAATCTTTCTGACGTTCATGCTAATGGTGCTGGAAAACAGGATGAAAAGGCCGGTCATCATCTCCGAATTGTGCTTAAGAGCTCAGTAGCTAATGATTCTTCTGTCCTGGGAGAGAAAGATGCTCCGCCCAACAATGCCAATAAGGAGGTGGAGGTATGTCTTAGATTGGCTTTAGACTTTTTACTAATTTGAAATTTACCTTTGAATTATCCTCGGTTAGATCAGTAACACTATGTCCTAGGGGTTTTCCTACAAGGTGTATTGAATTTATTTTAAATAATTATCATCAAGGTGAAACCAATTTGTTCTCGTGCATATAGTCGTAGAAAAGGCCTGAATTGTAGTTATGTTCATAATAGTGAAGCTTAAATAGCAACAAGTACCTTAATTTTGTGATAGAGAAGATACTGCAACTGGTATTAGAATTGACATAGGAAATTTTTTGTTTTGGTAAAATTGATTTTGTTCTAAACTTTGCGATGCCGTTTTTACCCTTGCTTAATAATCGGTTTCCTAAGACGATTTATTTATTTTACAGAAACAGGGCACAATAGCAGATTCTCCTAAAGACAATGCAGTTGATTCTCCTGAAAGTCTCCAAAAGCCTTCTTCTGGTTCCACTGTTGGTATAACAGGAGAAGTTGAAGAGACAACTTGTGATGATACCAGCAGGAAACTCGGTTCAGAGAAGAGCAAATTCCAAAAAGAAATGGTTTATACGAGTGCCGGTGGATCTGCAGACAAGCAGACGCTAGACCCTAGTGATTCTAAAGTTTCGGGGACCTCTACATCTCAAGTCTCTGGAGCTTCTGTATCTAACAAACTAACGACAAGCGGCTCACTTCAGGATGATCATAAACCGCAGCCTATAGATATTGTATCAGAAGCGATCAGTAATGGCAATAGAGACAGATCTAGTGATTTAAAACGTGAACCGATGGTTTCAGAAACGGAAAAGGATATTCTGAAAACAAAGCATGGATCTGGTTCACTTCAAGAGCCCTCAAAGCCTTGCAGACCTGTCCCGCACACGTTCTCAGTATATGGCAGGCCTAAGATGGTAGTATGCATTGGAAAATCATCGTCTAGCTCAGCCACGGAAAAGTCTTCTAGGTGCGACGACAACAACACTAAGCCCTCAACTTCCAGGGGATCAAAGCAACAACCAAGCGATGGTGATGCCAATACGAATGCTAATGATGAGGACTGTGTTTCTAGTGATTTGATCCGAAAAGAAGATGGCGGTGATGAACCTCCAGAGAAAGACGTGAAAGAACACCCTAAGTTCTCTATTACCTCTATGAAATCAACGCAGCAGAACCGTGCATCCCATTCGTCAGTTTCCAAAACAAGAGAGTCTCCCTCTTCTTCTAAGGCATCTTCAGTAGCTCGGATTAATGATGGTTCTTGTGAGGCTCCTGGTAAACATTCGCTTTCAGGGACCTTCCAGAAAAATGAAAAGCCTGGACAATCAGTATCACAGTCAGCATCTAAGAACCATGTGCAGTCTATAATATCCCTTGCTCCTAATATAAGCGACGAAGAGGTTTGTGAGATATCATCTATTCTCTATTTTTCATTCGTCTTCCCTCGTCTATGTCTGGTTTGACATTTTTTGTTTGTTTGTTTGTTTCTTTCATTATTGACCAGCTTGCGTTAAGACTGCACCATCAACTCAACAGTTCTCCTCGAGTTCCTCGTGTCCCACGCCTGAGACAGCCTGGTAGCTTGCCCCTGTCTCCAACCGCCCCTAGTTTTAAGCGCACTTCTAGTTCCAATAGCAAGGACCATGCAACGGTATGATATACTCTCCAACATTTTCTTCTCTTTATGCTTGAGCTTGGTTGTTCTGATTATGTATCTATTTTTGGCTAGTTTTCCAGAAGAAAAACCAAGGACGCATCCAAAGAAGGTTTCCGCAATTTCCGTGATGATGATAGATGTAGTACAAGGAGTGCCAAGACGCGCCGCTCTCCTGATTGGAGGGCAAACCAGGACAGAAGAAGCAGAAGAGGGAGTAAGAAAGGGGAAGAAAATGGAACCCACAAAGCCTCTCGGAAAGTACTTCTCCCGCCAAACTCGAATACAAGCACAAGCAGCGGACCTTCATCATCCAACGAGTTGAATGAGCACAGTATGCCTTCTCCACTCAGTTCCCCGAGGAACAACGGCACTCCGGTCCATCAAACTTTGCCGGGCTTAATCAATCAGATTATGAGCAAAGGCAAGAGAATGGCATATGAGGAGCTCTGTAATGCAGTCTTGCCGGTATAATACCTTCTTTATCTCAAATATATCTGATCTCATGTCTCCTTTGATCGCGTAACAGCTGTTTTAATATATGTTGTTGGTCTCTTATCTTGCAGCACTGGCCTCACTTGAGAAAACACAACGGGGAACGATATGCGTATTCAAGCCATTCACAAGCTGTTCTCGATTGCTTGAGAAATAGGCATGAATGGGCTCGTCTGGTTGATCGTGGCCCCAAGGTTTGTTGTCTTAAGTATCACTCTTTTTTTCTGTTGTCTTCAACATGTAGTAATGACCACGAATAATCGTATTGTTTTTGTCTTGCAGACTAATTCGGGTAAAAAGAAAAGGAAGGTTGATGCAGCAGAGGAAGAGGAAGAGGAGGAGTCAGATGAGAATGAAAGCAGTAAGGGAGGAAGAAAGCAATTGCATCACTCTCAGGTTGAAGAGTTTCCTAAAGGCAAGAGGAAAGCGAGAAAACGGAGAAGGCTCTCTGTTCAAGAGAAAGGCATCAAAGTGTTGAGAAAGAAGAAAAACCAAGAAGAAGAAGAAGAAGAAGCTAGCGAAGAAGACGAGGAAGATGCGTCCTCAGACACAAGCGAGGAGAGCATGTTCTGCGAAGAAGATGAAGAAGAGGAAGAGAGACCTTCTAATGGTAAAGATGTCTCTGCTAGTAGCTCTGAGGAAGCTCAAGCCACTTCATGACTCTTCTTCTCTCTCTCTCTCTATGTAACATAGAAGTAAATGTGTATGCATTATGTAGTTTTATGTATTTACTATTCTACCAAAAGCTTATCTTTGACTTGGGATATATATATTAGAGGTTTGTAGTAAACTCAGAAATTAGAGACAGAACATCACTTCCTCTTGTGTGGTTTTATCTATTAATAATAATAACCGTATTGTGGCATATCTGTTTGCTTCTATTGCATGTATTATTATAACTTTTAAGTTTCACGGTTTATCATTCTTAAATGCCAAGCCACTTGTGTCTGAAGAAGAATTCAAAAGTTATTTATTCGAAGTAAATATTTTTAGTTAAGAAGTATTTTTTAAGGTTGAATTTGGTGAATATTAAAAAATTTGAGGTTAATTTGCAAAAATAACAAAAACATGTATAAATTTGTCAAAATGACAAGGTTTTTTTTTAATCCATGTTTTAACATTTCTCTCTCTATAATGAACATAATCATCTATTGAAAATTATTCATTGAGTCAACAATTAAAGGTTCATTATCCAATTGAAAATAGACGTATATTATCTTCAATAGACGTATATTATATGTAAAATAAACGTATATTATCTAAAAAATCACATTTATCGTCTATTTTCGAATATATCATAAACTTTACACTTAACCCTAAACTCTAAAACCCTAAACACTTAACCCTACGTCATAAATCCTAAACATTAAACCCGAAACCTTATACTTTTACTTTTACCCTAAAATCATAAACACTTTACCCTACATCATAAACCCTTATCTTATAATCATTATTTATTCTCAAAATAGTTATCTTATTATATAAAAGTGAGCGCGTTTAATTATAACTCACCAGATCGTGACACATGTCACAATTAAAAAAGAAGAAAAATGTTAATAATGTTAATAATTTTAGGAAAAATATTAATAATGTTTAGGAAAAATGTTAATAATTTTAAAAGAAGAAAAAAAGGTAACGTTTAGGAAAAAAATGCAAAACAAAAAATAAGAAAACAAAGAGAAAGGAAAAACAAAAAAGTAATCAAACGAAAAGTCACATAATTATCAAATAATCTTATTATATAAAATTGAGCGCGTTTAAAGTGAGCTTGACAAATATAATTATAACTCACGAAATCGTAACATTTGTAATGGTTAGTTCAGATCGTGACATGTGTATTAAAATTGATACGTAAACATTTTATAAAATGAAAACTTAACAATATTGAGAAAAAAACAGAAATAAGGAAAATAATCAAAAATAAAAAATTAACATTAATTATCAAATAATTAGAAATAAAATAAATTAATCCGAAATATAGAAAAATAAAATAATTAGAAATAAGAAAAATAACATAGAAAAAGAAAAATTTAATAATATTTTAAGAAATAATCAATAAAAAAATTAGAAATAAGAAAAAATAAAAATGTAAAATTACTTGAAAAAATAAAAAAAAATCTTTATGATAACTTATTTGTTATCTTCATGGATCCACTATCTAATTATTAATTTAAAATAAATGTTTTTCATGTAAATAACAAAAGCAATGTAATAAAACAAAAATGTGTTATTTTTATTTCTTAATAGATGAAAAAAGTAAAAATCATTTATTTACTATTACCATATATTGTTGTGTGTCTTTTATATTTATTTGTTAAAAAAATAACGGGTATAATATTAGTTTCCATTTAAATTTAACTATAACTATACAAATTTACTAACAATATTAATATATAATTATAAAATGTTTTTATGTAATTTGTCTGCGTATTACGCGGGATTTCATCTAGTTTATTATAAACTTAGACACGTATTCTATTTCTAAAAAATCACATTTAGAAAGAAAAAGAAAAAAATAGTTGGGGGCAAAAAATATATTTTCATTTACTATTTCTCCTATTTTATTTTGGGAGAATCACAAAACTACACCATTTGAATTACATTTCACAAAACTACACTATTTCCAAAATATTTCACAAAACTACACCTAAACACTAAAAATTAAATCCAAATAAACCCTACCCACACAATCCTACCCCCTTAATATTATACCCTAAACACTAATTAGCGAACCCAAATGAAAAGATTTTAATTTTGTTTAATTTTTAAAAGGTAAATCAAGCTTTTAAAATTTTAAAAGGGTGTAGTTTTGTGAAAAAATTAAATTAGGTGTAGTTTTGTGAAGGATGGGTTGAAAGGGCGTAGTTTCGTGAATTCCTCTTTTATTTTTGCAAATCAACTTTCTAATATTCACTTATATTTCTCTTTTTTAATGGTATTTTTGGGATTTACAATACTATTTACACGTAAGATATTGGAAACCACATGTCTTCTTCTCTTGCAAAATAAATATCACTTTTCTACTCCAAGCATTTTTTCTCTCTCTTTCTCTCTCACTATTAGCTTTGCTTCTTCTTCTTCTTCTTCGTGTTTGCCAAAATATCTGAATGGGGATTCTTCAACAAATCGGAGGATGTTCTCCGTCTTCGTACTTGGGTTTGACTGAAAAGGCGAGAAGAAGAAGAAGTAGAAGCAGAAGAGTGGTTGTTGTTGTTTCAATGTCGTCTTCTCCATTGAATATGAATTTGAACGAGTATATGGTCACACTCCAGAAGCCTCTCGGGATTCGATTCGCACTTTCAGAAGATGGAAACATCTTTGTCCACGCCATCAAGAAAGGGGTATTTTACACACTCTTTCTTCTTCTTCTTCTTCTATTTCTCTCTACATGTCTATATATATATATATATATCTCTTGACCCTTCTTGTTTTTGGATTTTGTGCAGAGCAATGCAGAGAAGTCAAGAATCATAATGGTTGGTGATACTCTCAAGAAAGCCACTTCTCCTTCTTCTTCTTCTAGTGATGCTACTCTTGTTGAAATCAATGATCGTGGTGATACCCAGTAAGTAAGGAATCAAATACTATGTGTCCATGTAGGCCATAACTTGATGAAGCTATAAGGAAACATACATAAATTTGGTCACTTTCCTAATAACATTATGTAAATCTTTCCCAATAATGATGTTTCTTTTTTTTTATTATGGCCCTTGTTTTGCTGACTTGAGAGTGTGTGTTGTGTTTCAGGGAGATGATGGTAGAGAGAGAAGGATTGTTTAGCCTTGTTCTTGAAAGACCGTTCTCTCCGTTTCCGATTCAATATCTTCTTCGTTTAAGCGATCTTGATATCCTTTTTAACAGAGGACGTGTCCCCTTTGTCACATGGAACTGCAACACAAATCTTTCTTCAGGCAATGGAAAATGTGGCTATGCTACATTCTCTTCGAAATTCTCGACTCCACAAGGATGGAAACTTTTGAGAGGGAGGATGACAAAGAAGAGCCTTCTTTCTCCACCTATGATAAGTCCGTTGGTATGTGTGTTTTCCGAGCAAGAACCCGGAGAAGGTGAATGGGGTTATGGTAATTTCCCTTTAGAGGAATACATCAATGCTCTTGATAGATCCAAAGGAGAGTTATATTATAACCATGCCTTAGGAATGCGATATAGTAAGGTACTAAAAAACACTCATTAGTATCTTTTTTCGCCCTCTCCGAGAAAAAAGCATCTCTCTTTATATATGTTTTCTTGCTGGCCATTTTTGTAGATTACAGAGCAGATATATGTTGGCTCATGTATACAAACAGAAGGTGATGTAGAGAATTTGTCCGGCGCAGTGAGTGCTAATGCTTTATAATGTTGCATATCATTGAGATAATTTAAAATTTTGGCTTTTTCATTGTTCAAGCTTTTATTTATGCTCTTTAGGGAATTACTGCTATACTGAATTTTCAAGGTGGGACTGAAGCTCAAAACTGGGGAATTGATTCACAAAAAATCAATGACGCGTGCCAGAAAACCGAAATCTTAATGATTAACTATCCTATAAAGTACCCGCCTTTACGAGCATCACACACTTTAAAGCTTTCTTTTCCTATATCCTTTTTGAGTATTTTTGATTATTTTTGGTGCCAGGGATGCTGATTCCTTTGATATGAGGAAGAAACTACCACTTTGTGTAGGTCTCTTACTACGGTTACTTAAAAAGAATCATCGTGTCTTTATAACTTGTACCACTGGTTATGACCGGTCATCGGCTTGTGTAATTGCCTACCTGCATTGGATGACTGATACCTCTCTTCATGCTGCATATAGTTTTGTTACCGGATTGCACGCTTGCAAACCCGACAGGTTATCAATTAAATCTCATCTCTTCTTGTCTTGGCCTAATGAAATAGAAAAGTCACTTGTTTTCTGGTTATGGACAGACCTGCGATTGCTTGGGCAACATGGGATCTTATTGCAATGGTAGATGATGGCAAACATGATGAGAATCCAACACACTCTGTTACCTTTGTGTGGAATGGACATGAGGTGATACTATTGATTGCTTTACAAACCAAGCCTCTCTATATTTTAAGATAATAAAAAAAAAACATTTGGTTTGCTCTCTCTCTCTTACAGGGTGAGGATGTATTGTTGGTTGGTGATTTCACTGCGAACTGGAAAGAGCCGATAAAAGCAACTCAAAAGGGCGGTCCACGTTACGAAACCGAAGTTAGACTTTCACAGGGAAAGTAAGTCAATATCCTTGGTTGCGATTTTCGAGGGATCGCAAACGTATAAATGAGATTTGTGACATTGTGGCAGGTACTACTACAAGTATATAATAAACGGCGATTGGAGGCATTCAAATAATTCACCAACAGAGAGGGATGACCGAGGAAATACAAACAATATAATAGTGGTTGGCGATGTTGCTAGCGTAAGACCTACTATTCAACAACCAAGAAAGGTAAAAAAAAAAACATGATCAACATTGTTTTTTAGTCTAAAGGACATTTATGGTGAAGCAAGCTTAGCAAGCACAATGTGTTTTTTCTTTTTGCTGCAGGATGCAAATATCGTAAAGGTGATCGAGAGAATGTTGACAGAGAGTGAAAGGTTCAAGTTGGCAAAAGCAGCTCGGTGTATCGCATTCTCAGTATGCCCAATAAGACTATCCCCAAAGTAGAAGTTTTCTTTAAGTAATATATATATATATATATATATATATATTTGCATCCTTTCTTCAAGGTATAGTCTTCCTAATGTCTGCCTTTGTGAATTTCGTTGCTCATTTTTGTTTGTTTTTAACTCCAAAAGATGAATAAATAGAATGTGACAATAGAATGTTGACATTTATGTTGTGTTGTGTGTGATTTGCATGAAAAAAATGTCCGACATAGTTTCGCCATTACCACCAGCTTCTCATATAAGTCCCAGAACCAACCCTAAATGCATTTCTTGTCTTTTGTCTTCTACTAACGTTTGTGTGTGTTGTGTTGAACTTTTTTCTAATGGTATCTTGAAATTGAAAAAAAATTGTAGTATTTACTGGACCTCTAAATTTTTTCTAGTAATGTTTTAAAGAACTTTATAATACTAGGAGTGAACCCAAATATTAGCGGATTTATATTACTTTTTTTTTGTTTTCCTTAAAGATTCAAATAATTTTTATTTTCAATATTAATATTTTTAATCACTTAAACAATGTTGTTGTAATATATGTTTTACAATATTTGTTTACTCAATGTCTTAGATTGTATTTTTTGTTTTTTTCTTATTTATTTTGCTTTTTATGGTTTCTAACTAGTTTTATAAATTTTGTATACCTTTTATTTTATTTGTTACGCATGTACAATGAAATGTTGTTTTACGTAACAAAAAAAGAACACATATTTGATTTTTTTATGAATTAGTAATTAATGTTATCACATAGATTTTAGAGTTAATTAGTGTTTTGGGTACATTTTGAAAGATAATTTGTCAATTGAGTGATTTTGATGTAGTAATTAAATTTTATGTACTTTTGTTTGATTTTCGTATTTAAAATGACATATTCACTTGTGACCAAAAAAAAAATGACAAATTTACCATTATTCACAGAATTTATTCACAAAATCATTCACATAAAATCATTCACATAAAATCATTCACATAGATCATTCACGGGAGACCATTCACGATTCACCATTCATATAGATTATTCACGAATATTATTCGTCATTCACATGTATTATTTATCATTCACATGTATTATTTATCATTCACATGTGTTATTTATCATTCACATAGACCATTGATCATACGCAGAGATAAATTCATCATTCACAAATCACAGCGATCATTCACTCAAAATCATTCACAGAATACCATTCACAGACAATCATTCACGAGATTTGACAATTTCGAAGTGAAGGATAAAATTATAATTTAACACGCGAAAATCAACTTTTAGCAAATAAAAATAAAAATCAACCAATTAGCAAATTTATGTCTCAAAATGTACCTCTTTTGCCAATTTTCTTTAGATTTTAATGCATTTAATATTTTAATATGAAGATATTTATAAAATTAAGTTCAAATTTAAAATGTTTAATGAATTAGTAATTATAATTGTCACATTGATTTCCAAAATAATGAATTTAATAAATTGATATATAAATTTGAAATTATTATGTGACAATCATAAGAGAACTCCATTCTCTCTTTGTATATAAGATGCATAACGATCTATTTTCTAATAAAATATAGATCATTATGAAGCGACACAACACATGCTAAGAAAGCACAATAATAACATTCACAGAATCATGAAAGCAACAAAACACAACATTGCTTTACAACTCTCTACGCTATGGCCAAACCAAACCATCATAATAGAGATATACAATAACTCAACAATCTGCTCATATCCCTTATATTATAAAGCACAAGTCACTTGGCCAATTAGACTTGGCCAATTAGAATGCACCAAGTGGCTTGTGTCTCAAAAATTTATTTTTACAAAATTACTTTTTTACTGTTTTTTCAAAATGTTGTTATGCGAAAATTTGAAACATAACTAATTTCCTTATTTATTGTTTCCATTAATACTTGAAGATCTCTAACTTGAAAGTTTTTTATTTAACAATTTTTAATCACAAATTCATTTTTTGCTTCAAATATTATTTAAACATAAAGAAAAATTAAAATTCCTTAAAACTACTCACTCCATATATCACTCACGATCATTATAAATTTTTACCTTTCTTTATCAATGTTGTAAGTTACTATAATCTTTAGAAGTTTCTAATAAATATATGAATAAAAATTCTAGTATAATAAATAAATGATCGTCCCTACAAAAACATTTTGTAACGGCACTCATTGGAATTGGATAAGCTCTACAAGATTTATTAAGATAATTAAAAAAATCTCAAAATATATAATTAAATAGGTTGAGACCATTGCACGGGTAAATTTTCAATTAGTTTTTGATTTGATTATCATCTTTAGTTACGTCTTATGTGTTTTTTAGTTTAATCAACATGTTTTTGAATTAAGTCAAATAACATATCCATTAATAATAACTTTCAAAAAACAATGGAAGATCTTCAAACACTCTTTAAAAAACTTATAGTAACTCCATTTTTACAATATGACACCAATACAAAAATTAGATATTTGATATTTGTAAAAGAGAATAAATAAATGAAATCTTTTAACATGACACCAATACAAAAATTAGAACTAACATGTATTTACGAAGGGAAAACCTTTTTCATATTTTTTGAAACGCCTCATAGTGTGACGCTTTTTCGACGTTCCAAAAATTATTAACCATGAAATCTTTTTTGTGTTGTGCTCTCAAGAACACAAACCAAAAATAGAAAAAAAATAAAGGAAGATGAAAAGAATATCCATATGTTTAGTTTTTGTTATTTTCATGAAGAAATAAAATGGTAAAATGAACACTATTTTTTGTGATCTTAAGAACACAAACAAGCGGATGAGCAAGTGGCCCAATGGTAGTCACCTCTGCATCTAATCGCATAAACCGGGGGTCGAACCTCGCCGCTCTCAGTTGGGAGAGAACTACTTAGACACTAGACTATGATAAAAAAAAAACACAAACAAAAATAGAACAAATAAAAGAAGATGAAAATAATCATCCATATTCTTAGTTTTGTTGTTTGAAGAAAGAATATGCTAGAGTAAATATTAGTTTTTTGTTTGATTTTGTAGAAAAACTTATTGTGGCTTTTATAAGCACATATTGTTCCACTACTCACAAGCCATTATGGTGGAGGTTACAAAAATATTTTTTCAATATTAATTTCCAATTGAATATGGGAGTTATTCTTGTTCAATATTGTGAGAAATAAATTTCATTTGACTAAATTTATTTTGAGAAGAAAACTTTATAGAAAATGAGAACATTAAAATTGTAGTATTAATATAAAATAAAATTTGAATGTAATATTATATAAAAGTAATATGAATTATTTGTATTAAATTAAAATAAAAATATAAGATAATTTCACATGTATTTTTAATATTTTAAAGAGGTAAGATATTATTAATTTTATATTTTCTTTCAATTATGTGAATAATATAATATATTAGTATTATATGAAAGTAATGTGAATCAATTGTATTAATTAACATAAAATAGAAGATAATTTGACATTTCTTGTTAATTTTTGAAAGAGGTAAAATATTATTAATTTTAGATTTTATGTCAATTATGTGAATAAGTTTATTGTGAAGTCATGAGAAGAACACATGTCATGAGAAGAGAGAAATATGTGTCACCACCACATTGAAACTTAAAAAAAACCTTATCTTATTATATAAGATATTCATCACCACTAACATCAAGCTATATAAATAAAAGAAAATATTACCCTCAATACTATTACAATTTTATTTCTTTTCCCGTCTGCCATATTGATTAACTTTTTTTCATAAAATGCCACATACCATATGGCTAAGTCCGTTTTACCCTTTTCGTTAGATTTAACAAGGTAAATAATTGACTTCTGACATTGTTTCTCTATAAAAATCATCATTATTTCTCTGTAAAAAATATTTCGATAACATAAACCGAAGAAAGTTCAGAGTTTCGGTAACATAAACGGAAGTAAGAGCATCTCATTGGTAGTCTCTAGTTTAGATACTCTATCAATATAATAATAATAAATATATTATATTTTATTCTAAAATATTTAGTGGTAGATGAGTAACATTGTTACCTCCATTGGTAATCTCTAGTTTAGATACTCTTATTTATTATTATTACTAATTTGTTATATTGATAAAAAAATTAATATTATATTATTTTTATTGAGTTATTAACACAATTTAATGTAATAATAATATATAATTAAAAGTTATACAAAATGTACTCTTCAAATAATAATATAGAGATTAATTTATGATTTGTAAAAAAAATATGAAAGGAAGTACCATATATAAAAAAGAGGAATAATACACATTCAAAATATTATTGTTTTATAATTTAAGAATATGCAAAATTGAGCTTGATAAATAGATAATTTTATTTTAAGATTAATGAGTAAAACAAAAAATAAAAATAAAAATATATAATGTATTTATTTATTTTTTTAAACTATGGGGAATTTGATTTATCACTCATAATAACAAGTGGACAAGTGTTATTATGTATTGAAGGAGAGAAAGAGTTTCTTATGGATTCTTTAGCAAGAATCGATTCTCAAGATTTTTCATCAAAAAATTATTATTTTATTAATTTTGATTTAATTTTATAGTGAGTTTCTTGTTTATATACTCCCATTGGAGATGCTCTAACGGAAGAGACATAGGTAAAATAAACCTTTTATTTTTTCACTTTCGGTTTATCATCTTCTTCGTTTATTTTGTAAAAGGGTCTTCTTCCTTCTCAAAAATTTCTTTTAACTTTCGGTGAAAATTTCAGATTTACGAAATGATTAAGCAACACGACAACCACACGATGTTTGTTTTACGAAACCTTTAAATCCTCCTTATCTCTTTCTTCTTCATGTTTTTGACTATAAATAACATATTTAAAAAACTTCTAAAATCGTGTTCTTCCTCTTAAATTAACAAATTTTTTATTTAAAACACCACCAACAAATTTCTTATCGAATGTTTTTGACTACAAATAACAGATTTATAGGGCTAAACCTTTTTTCGGACTTAAAAAGCCATTAAAATCGTGTTCTTCCTCTTAAATTAAAAAAATTCTTATTTACACCACCAAATTTGTTTTCTATGCTCTAATTCGTTTTGTAGCAAAATCATTTTAAAATTTTAAACTTCGGAAATTGTTCCTTTGAAACAAAAAAAATGTTTTCGTGTGCTAACATCCATTTTGACCAAAATCACTTTGACAACATACTCCTTATCATTTTTACTTTTTTATCTTTCCCCACATATGTGGACAAAATTAATTATGTTTCTAAAATTTTCCAAACCGTGGACAACTTAAACCATAGACAATTTTGTGTTTTTGGTCCTTAAAACAAATTTATAAGCATTTTTTGTCAGTCCAAGTCGTGGACATCTTGAATATTGTATTTCTGTCCACGATTTATATTAATACAACTTCGTATTTTTCCACAACCGGTGTTACTGAATATCTTTTAAATTTTGACTTTTCTATTATTCCCAATTCGTGGACAAATCTACTACTAACTACTTGTATTTCTGGCCACGATTTATATTAATATAACTTCTTATTTGTCCACGACTTGTGTTATTGAATATCTTTCAAATTTTGACTTTTCTTTTATTCCCATTTGGTGGACAAATTTACTAATAACTACTTGTTTTTGTAATTTCCTTGGTGGTCCATGATTTTACGTCACCATGGAATCTGATAAAAACGAAGAATTCAACAAGGATCTTCTCCCTCGTAGATTATTCGTCGTAGACCGTTATCCCATCAACAAACGTATACATTCGTACTCTAAGTCATAGTACCTACTTGACATAGTCGATGCTTTGCAAGGTTCCACCGAGCTTGAGTGGCTACAAATTTTTTTTTTCGGCGGTCTAATGCAACTTCCAATACGGAAATGTTCTATCTCTGACAACTTTTCCACAACTTGCTAAGTCGATCTCTCCACACCAACGAAAAATATGAGATGTGGTTTGTGTTTGTTGGCCAAACCTTTCAGATTTTTGTTGCGTGGGTTTGCGATCATCACCACACTTCCATGCGGTCCATATCCTTACATATGTACGTTCTAATATTAATTTTATTTTTATATATCATAAATTATGTATGATATATTTTGACCCCGTCACGCATGACATCTCGTACAAGCTATGGGAAGAGAGAATAGCCTTTTCAACTACAAATTCACTACGAGTGAGCAAGAAGTAAACTATTCTTGGACTCCAAGGCGACAAATCGTGTCAAGATTGGTTTTAAACGACACCGGGAAGCTCCAAAGGTTTATCCAGTCAAAGAAACATGAATGGATCTTAGCTAACACTGCGCCAGAAGATGAGTGCGACTACTACTCTATTTGTGGAGCTTACGCGGTTTGTGGTATCAACAACAAAAACACAGCTTCTTGCTCATGTTTACAAGGTTTCAAGCCAAAGTCAGGTAGACAATGGAACATTTTAAGAGGAGCAGATGGTTGTGTCAATGAGATACCGACTAACTGCGGAAAGAAAGACACATTTGTGAAGTTTCCAGGTATGAAATTACATGATACTTCATGGTCTTGGTATGATGTATTAGTGAATACAGGAAATGTATTGTATTCACATTAAAGTTAAAATGAATGTACAAAGACAATATTTATACAAGTATAATTCTACTCTAACTACCTCTACTCTAGTATATTTACAATATTACCCTCATACATCTTATAGTCCCCCTCAAGATGGGAGCAGGATATTAAGTAAACCCATCTTGGACATGAGTCGATTGAACAAGGTAGGATATAGAGGTTTGGTAAACGGATCCACAAGTTGATCTTCTGAACGCACATGAAGTGTAGTTAGAAGACCATCTTCAATCTTCTCTCGGATATAGTGAACTTGAGCTTCTATCTGCTTAGTCCTTTCATGACAAATTTGGTTCTTCGCAAGCTTTAGTGCAGATGAGTTATCACAAAACATGACTGGAATGTTAGGAGAAGCTACATGAAGAGACTCAAGCATCCGAAAGAGCCAAACTACTTCATTAGCATTGTCGGACACAACCATGTATTCAGCTTCTGTTGTGGATAAAGATACCACTTTATGTTTCTTTGTCTTCCAGGAAACCAGAGAATCACCAATGAAGACACAAGAACCAGTAACAAATCTGCGAGTATCAGGACATTGTGCGTAGTCAGAGTCACAAAAGGCTTTGATCTGACAATCAGGATTCGATGAGTATAACAGTCCTTGGCCAATTGTACCCTTGAGATAGTGTAAAACTCTATTGGCAGCTTGCATATGAACCTGTGTAGGAGCAGAAGCAAACTGACATAGCTTGTTGACAGCAAAGCATATATCAGGTCTTGTTATAGTGAGATATATCAGCTTGCCGACACGTCGTCTATAACCTTCACCATTTGGTAAAACTGATCCACTAGTAGTAGAAAGCTTGTTGCTAGGATCCATAGGAATGGATGAAGGTTTACACCCGAGAAGCCCAGCATCAGACAAGAGATCCAATACATACTTGTGCTGACAAATTGATATTCCAGAAGCAGAACGTGCAATCTCAATACCTAAAAAGTATTTTGGTGTACCCAAATCTCGGAGCTTGAAATGACCTTTGAGATTGGTAATGAAAGTAGAGACTGCGCCTTCATCATTGCTAGCAATGATTATGTCATCAACATAAACAAGGACAATGAGAAACACACCTGAAAGTTCACACATGAAAATTGTGTGATCTCCATGAATCTGCTTAAAACCAAGTAGTTTCAGAGTTGTTGAGAACTTTAGAAACCATTGTCTGGACGCTTGCTTCAAACCATAAATGGACTTCTTGAGCTTAAGAGCTGCATTAGGAGGCAAATCTCCATGACGAGCAGCAAATCCAGGAGGCAACTCCATATAGATCTCCTCTGATAATTCTCCATTCAGAAAAGCATTTGAAATATCAAGTTGTCTGAGATACCAATTCTTCTTAGCTGCAACTGCAAAGATCATCTTCACTGTAACCATCTTAGCAACAGGAGAAAAAGTATCTACAAAGTCTATACCTTCCTGTTGAGTGTAGCCCTTTGCAACCAGACGTGCTTTATACCTTTCAAGAGTACCATCTGCTTTGAGTTTTAAAGTAAAGATCCATTTGCACCCAACTATTTTCTTGCCCTCATGTAAAGAACAAACATCCCAAGTATCAAGACCTTCCAAAGAACCATACTCCTCATTCACAGCATTACACCATTCTTTTGACGTTTTTTGCCTCAGTAAAATTTTTGGGTTCAGGAATAAGAAGAACAAAGTGAATAAAAGAGAGATAAGCTGGAGAAAGCTTATCATAGGATAAATAAGCAGAAAGTGGATATAAGGACGAAGTTTGGCATTGATAATCCTGTAAGTAAGAAGGTGGTTTTCGATTTCGATGTGATGGAATTGCTGAAGGCAAACTTCCATCAGAAGATGATTGTGCCTAGGCCTGGACGTTTTAACCGGATCCGAAAACCGAACCCGAAATACCCGGACCCGTTATACTTCGGATAAAGGCTTATTTATCTATTGGGTTTTGGGCTTAAAGATCCGTGGGTACCTGATATTACCCGACCCGAACCCGAAAACCCGTGAGTTTAAAAGGTTGCCTTACAAACTCGCAGATCCTTTCAGAGATTGAATTGATGGACAATCTCCAAAAAGGTAAATTTATGTTTCATGTATTTTAGTTAAAGTTTTAATTAGTTTTCACATGTAAGTCTAACATTTGTTGTTAAAATTAAATCAGAGTTTCAGGCTGGAGTCAACTTGGATTAAAATATTGATCAAGTGATCTCAAACTTGGTTTGAAGGTAACATAATCTCTGTCTTTTTTTTAACAACAGAGTTTTGAATGGTCTTGTTAATTGTTTATGGAACTTTGCTATGATGATGCGTTAGTTTTACGAACAATGTCTTAATTATACAAAGCAGAATGTTAATTGTTCATGGAACTTTATCATTTTTCCTTTTTGTCTTATGATGATTTATAATGACTATTTTCTATGTCACTAAAGGTTGTTTATTTAATGTATCAGGTTAACTTTTGGCTCTACTTACACGCACAAGACATGCTTTGATGGGATTTGCTTTTATTTGTTTTCTCTCTCTTTTGTTAGGATTGAAACTTTTTTTTCTTTTTTCATTCGGATGATTCAATAAGTTACTTTTGGTTTTTATTTTGCTTTGTCCAGACACTGATTTCTTTCCATTTTGTTTCAAAACATAAAGTTTGAACTTCAAATGTGTTTTCTCTTTTGATTCAAGTATTGTTTCTCATTTGTTTTATGAGTACGTATGGGTACATATGGGTACATTTGGGTTCAAATGGATACGTATGGTTAAAACCGAAACCCATATAAATAATATTTCAGTTTTTAGCGGTTCCTCACACTAATAACCGACTTAAACCGAACCCGAATGGAACCGAACCGAATCCGACCCGAATTCTAGAATTACCCGATCGGATCCTATGTCCCTAAACCCGAACTACCCGAACCCGAAATACCCGACCCGAACCCGAACCGAAAACCCGAACGCCCAGGGCTAATTGTGCCATAGGCAATGAATCATCAGAAGGTGTGTTTACAGAAGGTAAATCAACATCGGGAGATACAGGATTAGGAAAGAAAGCTTTTGTTTCATCAGAAAGAGAGGAAGCAGCAAAAGGAAATATGTTCTCATGAAAAGTAACATGCCTGGAAATGGTAATTGCATTAGTCTCAAGATCTAGAAGTTTATAACCTTTGAATCCATAAGGATATCCAAGGAAAACACAAGCCTTGGCTCTTGGATCAAATTTGGTTCTAGATTGAGTAGATGTACTCTTATAACAGAGGCAACCAAAAGTTTTTAGTTGGTGATAGTCAGGGATTTTATTGGTGAGTATTTGGTAAGGTGTTTTATTTGAAATGTTTGGGGAAGGTAAACGGTTGATGAGAAAGACTGCAGTAAGAATGCAATCTCCCCAATATTCAATAGGTATATGTGACTGGAAAAGAAGGGATCTAGCTACATTTAGGACGTGTTGGTGTTTTCTCTCCACAACAGAGTTTTGTTGTGGGGTTTCAGGGCATGAATGAAAGGTGATAATACCTTTGGTTTTGTAAAATTTTACAAAAGAAAGTTCAGGAGCATTGTTGGATCTAACTGACTTAACACTCACACTAAACTGTTTTTCTACCATAGTAATGAAATCAGGGAAAGTATGAAGAACATCAGATTTAAGTTTCATCATAAATACCCAAGTAACACGACTATGATCATCAACAATTGTTAGAAAATACCTAAAACCTTCAACAGTTGGGACATAAAAAGGACCCCAAACATCAATGTGTAAAAGATCAAAAGGATGATCACTCTTTTTATTAGATATAGGAAAAAACAAATGTTTCTGTTTAGCTAAGTGACAAACTTCACAATGAGTTTCAGTATTTATTTTTGTTTTATCTATATTCAAAGCAGAAGAAAGACTATCAACCTTAGCATATGCAGGATGACCCAAACGACTATGCCAAACATCAATACTAACATTGACTGAACAAGCAATCTTATTACCTGGAAATATAGAAGCATGAATTAAAGGAACAGACTCCAAAACATAAAGATTTGAAACTTGTTTACCCTTGCCAATCATCAATGCCTGAGTAAGATCCTGTATAAAGCAAGAAGTGGATGTGAAACTGACCATGGAATTTAAATCTTTAGTCAAACAACTAACACTCAACAAATTGAACTTAAAAGCATGAACAAGCAACACATTATTCAACATGATCTTTTCACTAAGTCTAATTGAACCTAAACCGACAATGCTCTCTGATATACCCGTAGGTAAAGTGACAAAGGTATTATCAAGAGGGGTAAAGGTTGTGAAAAGAGAGGATGAATGGGATACATGATGGGTTGCACCTGAGTCTATGATCCAAGAGTTAGGTGAGACTAATGCAATTCCATGAGAAAGCACAGAAGGCATGTTTTTATAATTGGAAGGATAAAGAGTAAGGAATGTACCAGACACTTTAGAAGTGGATGGTACGACTAAAGTAGAGGCAATATGTCATGATGGTGTTGATGTAATGCCATGAGTTTGAAGCTGAGAACTGAAGTAAGCAATGAACTGGTTCATCTGATCTGGAGTGAGAGAAGAAGGAACACTAGAATGCTCTGGAGAAGGCTCAGAAGACTCAGAGTTGACAACCATGTTTGTGGAATAAGGAGAAGCAACATCTGGATTCTTATTAAATTTGTTCTTTGGTTTATAACCAGGTGGATAAACATGCTTCTTGTAACATATGTCCACTACATGACCAAGACCTCCACAGTGTGTACAAACTGGTCTTGTTCTCTGAGCAACTTGACCTGCATAAGTGGCATTTGAATCAATCTGGAATGTTGATGGTTCTATACCACTCTGAGTAAGAACTCTCGCAGATCTCTGTGAGTCTTCTTGATCCAGGAGATTGTATACTTCAGAAAGACTAGGCAGAGACTTCTTCATCAAGATCTGACTCCTGATATGATCATAACTTTCATTCAATCCCATCAAGAAGTCAATAACCTTGTTGGTTTCCCTTTCTGCTATCAAGTCTTCTACTGTCCTAGCAGTTACTTGTAGACTAGACAACTCTTCCCAATAAGATTGAGTTTTAGTGTGATAAGAAGACAAATCCATATTCCTTTGACGCAAAGAATGAAGCTGATGCCTCAACTTATACAGTCTTGGTAAGCTTGATTTGTGAAACCTAGTGTGTAGATCCTTCCAAATCTCTGCAGCTGATTTGATATAGAGCACACTAGCATATATATTCTTTGTCACACTATTCAATAACCATGACTTAACCATGCTGTTGCATCGATTCCAGATTCTACAGTATGGATCATCTTCAGCAGGTTTAAGTAAGGTTCCATCTATGAAGCTAATCTTATTCTTAGCTTCTAAGCTTGTTGTCATAGCTACTAACCAAACACCATAGTTTGTACCATCTAAGAGTTCAGCAGCTAATACTAATCCAGGATGATCAGCATTGGTGAGATGATACGGACTATACAGGTTCTCAGGTGAATCAGAGAACTCAAAAGCTCGATGTACCTGAGAACGAGAGATGATCGGAAGAGTCGGACGATGATCTGCATCACGAATGTATGAACCTGAAGCTCCATTCAAGCTATTGAAGCTTCCATGTCCTTCGTGCTGCCTCGGCGACTGATCTCCTTGAGGTTCTGGCGTGTCATTGCGATACTTCGATTTACAGTTTCGTTTCCCCATAGATGAACAATTCGAAAGGATCTCTGATGAATCGTCACTTGAATCGGATGAAAAAACGAAGACAAAAGACGAAGGAGCTCGCGGTGAAGAATATCATATCTGAGATGAGAAAACGATGAGGTAAACCGATCAATCGATAGATCTCGACTAATCGGAGAGATTCGCGGAAGGAAGAAGATGATCGGAGTTGAGATTCCGATGATCAGAGATCTAACAACCCTAGAATCGAAGAAGAAAAGAGAGCTTTGCTCTCGGCTCTGATACCATATTAGTGAATATAGGAAATGTATTGTATTCACATTAAAATTAAAATGAATGTACAAAGACAATATTTATACAAGTATAATTCTACTCTAACTACCTCTACTCTAGTATATTTACAATATTATCCTCATACATCTTATATGATGTAAGAAATGCAATGACACTTGAGGAAGGTATCTAAAACTAGTAAAAAATTAGATTTTTTAAGGATTTTCGGATATTTTTGGTTTTTATTTACATCGATTAAAATATTCTAAAAAATAATTCTAAATAATTAAAACTTTTATAAATCAATTTTGTTTATAAAAACTTTAAATATTTTATTAATATTGTACGATGAATTATTATAAAATTGAAATATTTATAATATTTTATTTTTTCATTAAGTTATCTATTTATTTTTATTTTTATTTTTTATTAGTAATCCTATTAATTAGGAATAATTTTGTGTATTTATCTTAACTTATATTTTTTAATTTCTTTTTTATTTTAACCTATTAAATATGAATGTTTTTTTTGTTTTTTTATCTAAAATTAACTTATTTATACAATGACATTACATATAATTAAAAAAAATTGAATGGATATGATTAATTGAATATATATGATTAATTGAATAAATATGATTAATTGTTAATTACTATTTGATCAGCAGACAAAAGAGAGTGGTGGGGAAGAGGGACAGCTTAACAAGCAAGTGGTGGGTTTAAAATAAGTAGAGATTTATAATATACAGATCTGTAGGTTACCAAACGTTGACTAATAAAGTTCTTCCCAAAAATATCGAATTAATCTCTTAGGGACTCAAATTTGATTAGAGAGAAAAAATTGTTCCATGGACCCTCCACAAGTATATCTGAACTTCCGAGGAGCCGAGCTGCGGCAGAGCTTTATCTCTCACTTGGAGATGGCCTTGAGAAGGAGCGGAGTCAAAGTCTATGTTGACCATGTAGAGTTCAAAGGTAGAGATCTTCAATCCAAGGGGATCGAAGATTCGAAGATCGCTCTCGTGATCTTCTCGCAAAGGTACACTCAATCTTCATGGTGTTTAGACGAGCTTGTGAAGATCAAAGAACTAGTCGAGGAAGGCAAACTCATCGCCTTTCCCATTTACTACAAGCTGAGTCCATCACAAGTCAAAAATCTTGGTGGCGATTTCGGAAATAACTTGTTGAATCTCGCGACGAATGGTCGTGAGTTTAACAAGCTCGAGAAATGGACGGAAGCTTTGGGTTTCTTTTCTCAGAGGTTGGGGTTGGTGTATGATGATGATGGGAAATGGTATGGATTCTTTGTTTACGTCTTTCTGGTTTTATCAATTACATTGCTTAAGCCTTACTTGATCATTGTGTGTGTTTTTTGGCAGTAATGAAGACGAGTTCATCAGTGAAGTCATCTTAGGTTTAAATAGATTATTATCAAAGTTTGATTATACTCCTATGCTACAAGACAACAATGTTGAGAATAACGAGGTGGACCCGGTAAACGAAGAAAAGAAAGAAGAAAAGAAGGAAGAAAAGAAGGAAGAGAGTGGACACGAAAGCTCTAACATGGTGGAGTATGACAAACCCTCCCCAAAGCAAAAAGTGTACATCAGTTTTCGAGGATCCGACACGCGCACTTCCTTTGTCAGTCACCTTGTGAAGGCCTTAGAAATCAAGGGAGTCGACGTCTACAATGATAGAGATCTGGTGAGAGGTGCAGATCTTAGAACACTTTTCATGAGGATCAAGGAGTCAATGATCGCACTTGTAATCTTTTCTACCCGGTACACAGAATCACTATGGTGCTTAGAAGAGCTGGTGAAGATTCAAGAGACGGCAGAAAAATGCAATCTCGTAGTCATTCCAATCTTCTACAAAGTGAAGCCATCAGATGTTAGATATCTAAAGGGAGACTTTGGTACTAACTTTTGGAATTTAATGCGTACTAATCGGGATCACAATGTCGTTAAGTGGAAGGAAGCTTTGGAGTCTATTGCGTCGAGGATTGGCTTTTGCTTGAATAACCATAGGTATTTAATTGGCTTGCACTGGTTGTTGCTGAAACCACTCAATTCTATGGGCTTACATGATTGTTGACTTTTCATTTGTTTTTTTTTCTCTATGCTTTGACAGTTCTGAAAATGAGTTCGTCACTCGTATCGCCAACAGAGTCGTAGATACTATTTCGCGGCATGAAGGAGAGATACCGACTCCCTGTCCTTCTACGGCGAAAGGGAAAAGTACTGAACTGCCCACATTAAATGGAGATTACGTTGGAATGGAGCAACGTATGGAGCAATTGGAGAAGAAGTTAGAGTTTGATTGCAATGATACTCGAATCATTGGAGTTGTTGGTATGCCTGGTATTGGTAAAACCACTCTTGCAATGAAGTTGCACGAAAAGTGGAACCGCAAGTTTGTATGTTGTCTTCCCCTTTATGGTATCCGTAAGAAGTCAGAGAAATATGAGACATTGTGGCTGCGAAAGACACTCCTAGAAATTTTACTCGAGGGGAAGTTTCCAGTGAGTGACGACACAACACATGAATCCGTGAAAGAAAAATTACTCCAGACCAAGTTTTTTGCTGTTCTCGATGACGTGAGTGATAAGAAACAGTTAGAGTTTCTCCTAGGCGACCGTAACTGGATTAAGAAGGGAAGCAAGATTGTTATTACGACGTGTGACAATTCATTGCTTGAGGGATTTGCTCATGGTACTTATGTGGTACCGGAATTGAACGATAGTGAGGCTTTTCAACTCTTTAGATATAATGCCTTTAGTGATCACCGCATTAATCCCACCGGCACCTTTTTGACGCTCTCTAGAGTGATTGTGGATTGCGCTCGAGGACACCCATTGGCTCTGAAATTACTAGGACGCGAACTTTATGGGAGCAGGGAAGATTACCGGGTATCCAAATTGGAATTATTGACGAAAAATCCTCATATAAAGTGCCAAGATCTCTCAAGAATACTCACTGATCAACTTAGTGAGAAGCAGAAAGATGTGTTTCTCGACATAGTGTGCTTTTTTAAATCAGAGGATGAGTACTTTGTTAAGAGATTACTAGATTCAGAACACCCTGACTCTACTGATGCTGTTAGTGAAGTAAAAGATCTTGTCAACAAGTTCCTGATTAGAATTGCTGGCGGCCGAGTGGAGATGAACGGTCCGCTATGTGAGTTCTCCGAGGACCTTGATTCTCGGTGGCTTAGGCTGCCGAACTACAAAGAGATCATTAACATGGTAGAAAAAGTGGAAAACACAGTAAGTTACAGTTAACTTTCCCTGTTAATATCCATTCATGTTTTTAACATTCCTAATAATATTTTTATGGGCAATTCTTATCAATACCACTAAAAAAAGTTTTTTTAACACAATTAGCACAAATTTTTGAAAGTTTTACAAATACCATCAAAAAGTTTTTTCTCATAAATACCACAAATCTTAAATTTTCAAAATTACACTCAAAACTTCCAAAAAACTATACCCTACCCCTTCAAAACTATACCCAAAACGCTATATAGCGAACCCAAATGAAAAAATTTAAAATATAAGAGTGTTAAAACTCGTTTTTTGTATTTGTGGTATTTTTGTAAACTACTACTTTTTGATGGTATTTTTGTTAGAAAAAACATTTTAATGGTATTTTTGTTATAAAAAACTTTTTAATGGTATTTTCAAAACAATATCTTATTTTTAAGGTATTCTAAGGAAATGTTTTTATAGGAAGAAAGGAAAATTGTTTTTATGATGGGTATTCTAAGGAAATGTTTTTAAACAAAATCTATTTTTATAGGAAGAAAGGAAAATTGTTTCATGTCTGAATTATGAACAATGGGGTTGATAAACATTTGTAGATTATTCAGATGGGTCTTGAACTCTTTTCCACTAGTCTGAGAATAGGGGAAACTTATATTGACAAGGTTTCTTTATTAAACTGTAAATTTTCAGTTACACTAATTAAGACTTCTCTTTTGACTTGCAATATAGGATGTTGATAATTTAAGAGGTATTTTCTTAGACTTGTCAAAGTTAACAAAGAGCATGTGCTTGGACCGTTCAACCTTCAATAAAATGCGCAATCTTCGATTCCTGAAAATATATGATTCTTGTTGTCCTCGGCAATGTGATGCTGTCTGCAATTTGAACTTCCCGGACGGGCTTGAATTCTACTTGGAAGAGGTCCGATATCTTCATTGGCTGAAATTCCCATTAGATGAGCTCCCAAGAGAATTCAGACCCGAGAATCTTGTCGACCTTAGACTTCCATATAGTAAGATTAAACGTGTTTGGGAAGGTGAAAAGGTGCGTCTTTGTGTGTCATCTTTTTGTAGTTATTATGTTTTTATTAGACGTCTCATGTATTTTTCTTTTATTGATGGTTGAATTCTGGCAGGACACGCCACGACTGAAATGGGTAGATCTAAGTCACTCGAGGGAATTGTTCGACTTGTCAGGATTATCAAAGGCTAAAGAACTTCAAAGCCTAAATCTGGAAGGCTGCACGAGTTTGGATGAGTTGCCAGTGGTGATTCAAAATATGAAGTCTCTTGTTTGCCTAAACCTGAGAGGATGCATATGTCTCTGGTCTCTTCCGAAGATAAATTTAATCTCTCTGAAAACACTTATCCTCAGTGACTGCTCAAACCTTACGGAGTTTCAGCTAATATCAGAAAATGTAGAATTTCTACATTTAGATGGTACATCAATCAAAGAACTCCCTCCGGCTATACAAAACCTGCAGAGGCTTGTCGTGTTGAATTTGAAAAACTGCAAAATGTTGGAGTGTCTTCCCAACTGTCTAGGGAACTTGGAAGCTCTTGAAAAGCTTGTACTCTCTGGTTGTGTAAGGCTTAAGAATCTTCCAGATGTCAAAAACAGCTTAAAACGTCTCCAAATTTTACTTCTCGATGGGACAAGAGCAAAAGAGATGCCAAGTATCTCAAGCTTCACTGAATCCGAAGCCCCGATTTCTGCGGATATGTTCTTACAACCTCTAGGATCACATTGCAACATAAGAGAATGGCCATGTAGTGTTAACAAAGTATCCTCACTACGACGTCTATGTTTGAGTGGAAATGATTTTGTCAAGCTGCAACCCGACATTGGGAAACTTTATAATCTAAAATGGCTCGACCTGAAAGAGTGCAAGAAGCTCATATCTCTTCCAGTGCTACCACCAAGACTTCAGTACTTTGATGCAGATGGATGTGATTCACTGGAAAGAGTTGCAAATCCCGTAGCCTATCCAGCATTGTCTGATCAGATCCATGCCACTTTCAATTTTTCAAACTGCAACAAGTTGGATCAAGAGGCAAAGGATAATATTTTGTCATATACTCGGTGTAGAAGCCAGTTAGTGCTTGATGAACTCACACGATACAATGGGGTCTCTGACTATTTCTCTTTCAATAAATTTTTCTCAGTCTTTCTTGCTGCATATATGGTTATCTGATCTTATGTTGTTTGTTTCCTCTTTTTCAGGGTTTAGTTTCGAAAGCTTTCATTGGAACTTGTTTACCCGGATGGGAAGTCCCGTTGTGGTTCGGTCACCGAGGCGCTGGATCAGAGTTAAAACCCAAGTTGCCTCCGCACTGGTTTGACAACAAGTTTATTGGGATTGGTCTATGCGCTGTTGTGGTTTTTGATGGTAACCAAACCCGCAAGAAAAATGTCTTAGTGAAATGTAAATGTGAGTTCAAGAACAAAGACGGGTCTAGTATCCGTTTTAGTTGCACCATTGGAGGCTGGAGCGAAGCAAGTAACACACCAAGGAAGATTGAGTCGTCTCATGTCCTTATTGGCTTTACGAGTGGGATGGATATCAACCAATTTAGTGAAGAGGACGAAGAAGAAGAAGAGAAATGTGTTTGGACTGAAACATGTATTCAATTTAAAGTAACAGATGGTATGGAAGAGATCAAAGGTTGTGAGGTGGTGAAGTGTGGCTTTACTTTGGTATATGCAACCGCATAGAGGCGGAATAGGAACATCCCTACTTGAGCTAAAACACAAACCCTCTTGTCGAGACAGTGATTTGTGTGCACGTCCCTTTTTAAGAGTTGGATCATGAGCTACTTAAGTATAATTTAACTATATGCAAACTTGTTTTTTTTTTGTGATCTATCGACTTATTATTTCCAAAGATCTATTTGAGACTCTATATGTTTTATATGTACTAGGGAAATCCGTCCGTCAATATTTTACGCTAATTTCAAAAAATATTTATATTTTGATATTGTAAAACATTTTAATATTGTAATAGGTATATGGTTTGACATCAAATATAAACAACCCATTTTATTTTACCAAATTAATGAAAAATAAAATTGTAAATAAAATTGTTCATGCGTAACTTTTTAATGGATATTTTAGTTTATTATAAAACTATTAGGATATCAATATGTGATGAAATCTAATTTTACAAATTTTTTTAATTTAAAGAGAAATAAAGATTGTTGTGTATCATTTTTAGTTTCATTACTATTAATCATTTACTAGGTAATATCTCGCATCATGCGCGATGAATAAATTTTGAAAATAATAAAGTTTTACGTAAAGATGAATAATTATGTTTAAGGTTTAATATAAGAATATTATAATTTGATTTGCTTTTTTGTTATAAAAATTTTTAATCTTTTTATTTCTATTCCATTAAGTTTTTATAGAAATATATTTATAAAAATATTCAAAAAAACGGATCCGGATATCCTTCAAAACTCAAAAGTCAACGGGTATTCGATGACCGAATATCCGACTAATGAATCTTAATTCGGGTCATTTTTTACGGATCTGGGCAGATGCGAATCCAGATATCTTTAAAAGACCAGAAATCTGAATTCGGTTCACCCCTAATATGCGGTATATATTTATTGGGTTTATGGTGACGTTTAACGTTCATTCCTATTTAATACTGAGATTTATTATTCCATCTATTTCATAATAAATGTGGCTTTAAAGAGTTTTGTATTTCATTTGTTTATTGTTTTAAATTTTTAATGAAAGAATTTAATGCGTTTTGACTTTTTTGACCAATAAAAATTTATTATAAAAATTAGAATATTAGAATTAGAATTTATATTCTAAAGTATTTACTATTTCATTTCTTTTCCATAAACGATGTTTGAATTTTTTATTAATATGTAATTATTGAGCTTCAAAGCCTTTTTATTATTTTTTTAATAAATGTTTTTTCCATATCACATTTTTCATTGGTTGTTAAAGTTCTCTACTGTCATGTCACAATTCTAATTTTTGTTCAATATACATTTATTTATGTTTTACGTGGAGATTTTAATCCGTTTTTTTAAATTGCATCATAGTTTGTTTTCTTTTCTTTAATGTTATTAAAACCTTTATAAGTGTTTTTTTATTTTATATGCGGTTATGTTTCAAGTGAATATTTTTAGTGATTATTAACATTTAGTTTAAGAAGATTATTGAAAACAATTTATGTATTATTTATATATGTAGTTATGGAGTATTTGAATCTTAAATTTATAATGTTTAAACTTTATTTATCTATATATATATTTAAGTTTGATTTTTTATATATTTGTTATTGTATATAATGTAATGTTTTATTTTATTATTAAATAACTTTGTCTTTAATATTTTCTTATTTTGTTTTTTATTAATATTAAATGAATTTCAACAAATTTTGATTTTATTTATCTATACTATTAGTTGGGAATGACAAATTTTGAGAAACCCTTCAAGTCTTCTTTTAAGAGGAATTCACAAATCTACACCCTTTCAACCCCTTCTTCACAAAACTACTCATAATTTAATATTTTCACATATTTACACCCTTTCAAAATTTGAAAAGCTTGATTTAACTTTTAAAAAATTACCAAACTTAAAAAAAATTTCATTTGGGTTCGCTAATTAGTGTTTAGGGTATAGTATTAAAGGGGTAGGATTGTTTGGGTAGATTTTATTTGGATTTAATTTTGAGTATTTAGGTGTAGTTTTGTGAAATATTTTTGAAATGGTGTAGTTTTGTGAAATGTAATTCAAATGGTGTAGTTTTGTGATTCTCCCTTCTTTTAATTACATGTAGTGCCATTGTATAAATTTTAGGGAGAATCACAAAACTACACCTTTTGAATTACATTTCACAAAACTACACCATTTCCAAAATACTTCACAAAACTACACATAAACACTCAAAATTAAATCCAAATAAACTCTACCCAAATAATTCTACCCCCTTAATACTATACCCTAAACACTAATTAGCGAACCCAAATGAAAAAAAAATTAAATTTGGTAATTTTTTAAAGGTTAAATCAAACTTTTAAAATTTTGAAAGGGTGTAAATATGTGAAAATATTAAATTAGGAGTAGTTTTGTGAAGAAGAGGTTGAAAGGGTGTAGATTTGTGAATTCCTCTAAATTTTAGTATAAGATAGTTTTAGATAAAAAAAGTAAAAAAAATAAAAAAGCATTCCTATTTAATAGGTTAAAATAAAAACAAAATTAAAAATATAAGTAAAAATAATATAAAAAAATATTCCTTATTAATAGGATTAAAATTAAAAAACAAAAAAAATAAAAATAAATAGGTAACATAATGAAAAGTAAAATATTATAAATATTTCACTTTTATAATAATGCATCGTACAATATTAATAAAATATTTAAAGTTTTTAAAAACAAAATTAAGTTATAAATTTTTTTATTATTTAGAAGTATTTTTAGAATATTTGAATCAATGATGTAAATAAAAAAACAAAATTATCCGAAAATCCTTCAAAAATCTAAAATTTTAATACTTTTAGATACATTTACGATATGTCATGTGCAACGGGTCAAAATATATCATACATAATTTATGATATATAAAAATAAAATTAATATTAGAACATACATATGTATAGGCATGTTGTCATGGGTAATTTTACCCTACCCTACCCGAATCCGAAAAAAGCCTACCCAGAAAAAGTCTGTTTTGAAAAAACCCGGATAGGGTAAAGTCTTGGTAGGGTAACCCAAAGTCTACCCTATACAATTTAGGGTAACCCGCGTGTACCCGCTTCAATTTTAAAATAAATATGTTTTTGTGTGTTTATTCTATATATATCCGAAATGATCATATAATATATTTGTAGTGTCTTCATTTTCATCATCAAAATAATCTTCAATAATACCTACAATTCTTTTTTAAAAACATTAATAACAATTAAATTTAAATAAGTAATATATGAATTAATTTTTACTTTCAAACTCTTCATAAACAAACAACAACGAACACAAGTCTCTTTATACTAAGCCCATAAATTCTAGAATCTCAAATTGATTAGGCACGATCTAAACCTAAAACACCCATAAAAGATATTTGATTTTGAAATTGAGAGATCGAGAAAAGGATTAGTTATATACAAAGGGGTGACAGAGTAGTAAATCAAGCTTCCATTGAAATTTTTGATTTTCGATCTCATATCGTTTTTGTTTAGGGGTTTTATGTTTTGTTTTCTAAATACATTATTTCAATTTTATGGAGAAAAACAAATCGTTTCAGAAAAAATAAAAATTGATTTAAAAAGCACATGATACATGAAACCCAATAGGGTAAAACTTCATTGGGACTTAGGATAAAAAAACATGTTCATGTTAAACCCTATCAACATCAACAAAATAAATTCAGGTCATGGGGCTTCAATTTCATATCGGGTCACGGGTACCCAATGGGTTTTTACCTATAATTAACATCCCTACATATGTACATGAATAAAAAATTATTATTCATCATGCATCAATAAAAAAAATAATTTAAAATTATATCAAATTAATATTTTATAAATATTACTTGCACGTATATTTTTGATGATCATGATTCACTCCATGTATCACTCCATGTAGAGAAATTTTTGTTCTTTTATAGTATAGATACTAGATTAGACCAAACAAATAAGCGGGATTGTGTGCAATATTTTAAAACCACAAAATAATAATAATTTGTATTACTCAGACATATATAAACCAATATTAAAAAAACCTATACAAATTTTTCATTCTATACACTTCATTTCAATAATTAGAAATAAATTATATATTAAAATAATATGTGTATCATATTAAATAAATAATAAAAAAACCTAATTAGTTTTATTTTTTTCAAATGTTGGAAAATGAAACTGAAAACTAATATATATCTTTCAAAATTGAAAGACCTTTTTACACATGCTTTAAAATCGCATATATATGTCAACTAATTTTAAATGCATTTAAATATATAGACTAATAGTTTTATTTATTTTCTTAGTATCCATGTTTGATTGCATAAAATTTTTATATAAATTGAGAATGATCGAAATATTCATTCAATTAATTTAAATTTTTATTTGTTTATATTTAATACGTGATATATAAATATAATTGGTTGAACTTTTTAAAAACGTGTCAAAATCTTAACGATGTATTAATCATATGTCGCAATTGTTTGAGTTCGATCCTAACTTTGAAAAAAAGTTGTACATAATAATAAAACTAGAATAGGATCCGCGAATTTATAAGTAATATTTATACATAAGTAATAGGAGGAATTACAAAACTACATATTTCTAACTGAATTTCGTAAAACTACATCCTTTCAAAATATTTTTTACAAAACTACACATAAACACTAAAACTATTAAATTCAAATAAATCTTATAAAGAAAACTCTACCTACTCTAACACTAAATTCTAAACGCTAAATAGTGAACCCATATGAACATTTTAGTTTGGGTAATTTTTTGAAGCGTAATTTAGAGTTTAAACATTCAATACCGTTAAATCGTTAGTTTCTAATTAAAATTTGAATAATTAGGATTAATGATTTAGATATATCTCAATGTCTTAAAAAATATTTTTTTTCGAAAGACCAAATCATAATCACGATTTAAATAAATTGTTGGTTTCAGAAGATGTTTGTAAAATAATATAATTATTTTCCACGCCACAATATTTATCTTTCAATTGTTTTGTTTTTCTGTCTAGGTAGTGGCATAATATTTCAATTATAATGTTTAAAATAGGGGAAATATACAAATAGGAAGTAAACAAAACAAAATAAATAAAAATTAAAAATTAAATTTAGAAAAATATCTTTCTAACAATAACGTTAGAATAACCCTTCTAAGTGTGGTTGTAGTTTCACTACGAACATCAAATTTACTCGTATTTTGATATATCTAATTATATATGTATGATAAATAATATTTTATATTATTTTGAATAACATATATTAAATATAAAAAGTCATGAATTTAATTTATAAATCTCTTTGGTGTTTTCTAAATTTAACAAAATTATTGTGGTTTTAAAGTAAAAAAAATATTCTTCTCTTTTAAAATCTTATCTAAAATTTATGATTGAAAATTTTGTAATGGTAGTTGCAACTCGATTCGATTGTTGTTATGAAAATTGCGAAAAAAAGAAAATTGTGAAAAAATTGTTTATATATTAATAATTATATTATTTCTTTTTCGTAGTAGAGTTGAAATTGTATTATATTTTTAGGATAATGTTAAACCCTTGTTCCAAAACTCGAGTGGCTCTACGCGTGGGGAACACCACGGTCTAGGCTATATTTTATAAAAATTAATTATAATTAGGTATTTGTTTAAAAATTGTGTGAGATTTGCAATTGTTTATATCAACAAGCCGTGAGTTCGAACCATATTTAATGAAATATGAAAGTCTTCTACCAAAAAAAAAATTAGCTTAAATGAAGGATATATTAGCAATTTATAAATCATTTTCTTACTTTTCTCTGCAACGACAACGAATTATTCATCCTTTTGGTTGAAACATATTTTACTGATTTTCAAGTTAGATATACATATTTTCTTACAAATCCGACATCATGGTATTGATTCCGGACCTTAAACTACCAAAAACAAGGTTATTGAAGAATCCGAGTTTTGACCCGAATATGTCTAATCACCATGGCTTTCTTTGGCCGGGAACATAGGTTAAATTTATGAGAAAATAGTCTAACTAGATAAGTTTGTTAAAAATTTAGGGTTATTCTAACATAGGTTAAATCTTGGGAAACGCGTCGTGGGCTCCACACAAAAACACATTATACATCATTAATGATTTACTAAATAAGGAATAATAATCTCATTTATTACAATTTTGTCATTGGGCATATTTTAAATTACAATTTTTATTTAAACAAAATAATCATCACTATTTATCTTTCCGTTGTTTTTCTTCTTTCTTGTATGTCTTCTATCTTGTCTTTCTCTTCTATTTTTCTCTCTCCTCTTTTTTTTCTCTCTATTTTCTTTTTTCTTTCTCTCTCTCCATTTTTTCTCTTACTCTTCTCTTTTTTTTTTCTTCTTTTTCTCTTTAAAAACCAAAATTTGACAATGAATCCAAATCGCAAATTAACTCATTAAGTGTACAATTTTACTGGTACAACGAAAATTACTGGAAAAAATATGTTATTATATTTATTTGGGACAATTACAAAACTACACCTTTTAAATCGCGTTTTACAAAATTACGCCATTTCAAAGTCATTTTCCAAAATTATATCTAAACATCCAATAAATCCAAATAAACTCTACCCACACAATCACCTGTTTAATATTATACTTTAAACACTAATTAGCTAATCTAAATGAAAATATTTAAATTTAAGTAATTTTTTAAATGATAAATCAACCATTTAAAATTTTATAAGAGTATAAATATAGAAAAATATTAAATTAGGTGTAGTTTTGTGAACGATGGATTGAAAAAGTATCGTTTGGTGAATTCCTCTATTTATTTTAATATATTTTTTTAACTTTTAAAAAGAAACCTTATCTATACTATTAAAAGAGAAAACAAAATGCATATGTGTCGTGACGAGAGAATTTTTATGATATTTTTTATTTTTTCGTTTTAATCCTTATACTTTGAACTAATTTTCTCATCCAATTTTAATATATTTTACTAATCTATATATACTATTAAAAGAATCCATATAAAATATATTTTATGTATATCTAGCATCTACATATTGTAAAAATCGACAATACACAATTTTAAAAATATTTTAGGCTCATTGTTGGAATATATATTTTACATAGGTCACCCAATCATCCACATATATAATTTCTTGCGTTTATGTCCTTATATTTTATTTATTTTGCGTTTGTACCCTTATATTTTTGAATAACTTTTTGTTTTCGACTTTATTTTATTTTTTATAGATAACTAGGTAAGTACCACGCGTCTTGCGCGGAAAATAATATTCATAAATAATATTAAGTTATATTATGGAAGACCATGAATTGATCAATTTAGGGTTGAACATTTAACACGAGATCTGAAACCCGAAACCGAATCGACCTAAAAACCGGTTTGGTCCGGTTTCGGTTCCCATATTATCCAATCGGGTTTTAATATTTTCTAACTCGGGTTTCCGTTCTAACCCGACCGACCTGAGCCCGAAGTGTACTCGAATAGACCCGAAGATATACACATGTATATAGTTTTGATAAGGTAATTTTGATTTTTGTAGGCTATTTTAATTTTTTGTGGGTTATATGAATTAGTCGAACCAAAACCCGAACCGAATCCGAATTACCCGAACTAAGACCCGATATTCTTACCAAAAATATGTAAAACCTGAAAATTAGAACAAAAAAACTAAAAAAAAACCCGAACCGAATAATATTTGGTTCCAAGTGAGGTTTTGTTAAATATATGAAACTTGACCTGAACCCGAATAGATTCGAACCGAACATAACTGTATTTGTAAATAACCCGAACGGATCCTATATCCTTTAACCCAAAAAACCCGAACTCGAATGAGCCCGACGTGAAAACCGAATGCCCAGGCTCCAATCCACTAATCAAAGTTCTCGATACCCGTTGACAATTTATGAGGCATGCATCTATGAAAAACCATTAGCGAAAGCCGAAATAACTAATCAAACTTTGCAAGCTTATTCAAAGAAAAAGACCCGCATTATGCATACCCCGGTAAATGAAGGCGCAATCCATTTACCGAAATTCGCAGGCCCATTACACGAAGGTCCGCTTTAATGATTTTGTATGTGGTAAAATCTTATTTATATTAGAAGATTTCTTATTTTGTTTTTTATTGTTTTCAATGTGGGAGAAATTTAATTCTTAAAAGTTTTATAAGTGGGTCTGAATTCGTTGGGCCTGGAATATAACTTATAGAATTCGCCGAACAAAAATTATAAGGACTAAAACGAAAAAAAATAAAAAAATATCATAAAAACTCTCACGTCGCGACACGTAGGCGTTTTGTCTTCTCTTTTAATAGTATAGATTTCGGATATATTATTTATTTTTTTATCGAAATATTGTTGGGCTTTTTGTTTTCTTATCGATCAAATATTGTAGTCAGAGATATTAATATTGATTTGTTTTTAAGAAATTAATTTTAACAATTTTATTTTGTTTTGTGTTTCTAAATCTAAGAAATATTTTTATTTCGTGTCTATCTTTTGCGATATTTGCGTGTCTAACTTAATTACCTTAATATAAAAAATATCATATTTTTAAAAATAGATTATGTTTTATTTTATACGATGATAAAAATATTTTATAAAATAAGGTATGTTATAACGTTTCAAGTTCTTCTAATTATTTTCAGAAAATTCCAACGACTATCACATTCTTTGATATTTTTGTATCTATTCATTGTGATATTGGTATATATATGTGAATATGATGATATATATAAAGTTTGAATAATTTGTCGTAAACATAATTTTTTTTTATAGTTAAATAAGGATATATTTATATCTAAAATAAAATGTATTCGTTATACAATATTTATTTATTTTCTAAGATTAATTTTAAACATGAAATAATTTTTTTTATTATATATGAGTCTAATTATATTATTAAGGATAATGAAACTTTGTCCCGCGTATAGCGTAGGATCCGCACCTAATATAATAAAAAGGGGAAATTATTGTAATTCTATCATTTTAATAAATTGTCTAGTTAAATGAATGATTATTAAAATTTGAACATAGTTGGGAAATCGTACCATGGTGAGAGATTAAATATATAGAAAAAGAAAAGAACTTGGGTGGGTGGGTGAGTGGTATAAGCATTTTGTACAGTTGACCAATCTCAAACATTATTAGAATTGGTCAAAACCAAGAAACTCTCTCGGGATGGCGAACGATGAACAAGTCTCTCAGTGGCGTCCTCAGGTGTTCATAAACTTCCGGGGACCCGATCTCCGCCACAACTTCATAAGCTTTTTGACGGTGGCCTTGGAAGCTAATAACATCAAGTACTATATCGACTATGAAGAGCCCAGAGGCGAAAGTCTTCACATCCTTTTCGAGAGGATCAGGGAGTCCCAAATCGCCCTCGTGTTCATCTCCAAGTTTTACGCAGAGTCAGAGTGGTGCTTGGACGAGCTTGTCGAAATCATGAAGAACGTGGAGAAAGGAACCCTTAGAGTCATCCCTGTTTTCTTCAAGGTCAACCCAGACGACGTCAGAGGTCAAAAGAAAGAGTTCGGCGTTACGCTATACGCTGAAGGTCGCCGTAGAAGACCAAGGATGCCCCAATGGGAAGACGCTTTAGAGGCTCTTCCCACTAGGATGGGTTCGGTATTGCCTGATCAAAGGTCAACTACTTTTTTTTTTCTAAAAAATTTAATTAGTATTACGAGTTGAAAGAGAGTTAGATAGATCCTGTAAAGGATTTTGTGATCCAAATCCTTGTCCCAAGACAATTAACCGATTTACGAATTCTAAAGACACAAGACTTTAACCCAGTTCACGGTCGCAACCGCTACATCTGGGGTGGATCCGGGATCCACAACATTCACTATGAAGCATCGGAAAACACCTCCGACGTGGTTTACAATAAGAAGGTCAAACACTCTCTCGATCCCCGGTTAGATAACCCGAGAGAGTACAAAGAGAACCTAGGAAGAAGGACTACTACAAGCTAAGCCTAGATACCGAGAAAAGACTCTTTCTCTATCTAGCTATCTCTTGCTTTACGAGCCACCTCTAAGGTGCTCGGAATCCTAAGGACTCGGATTAGTTTATGTCTTAGATTCTATGCTTGTATTTATAACCAATGTCTTATGAAGGTCTTTTCCTATTAAGATTAGGAATCATCGTTTTCCTAATTGTAATAGGAACATGTCTAAATACGATATTCTCACAATCTCCACCTTCGATTAAACATCACTTCAAACCTCCATGAATCATGCTTTGTTGTCTTTCTTCCTTATTGCTTCCTTGAGCTCCACCTTGAGCCCAACTTGGTTTCTCCTTACATGTTGCCCTTTAGAACCTTTGATGTCTTGGCACTTTGATCTTCTTTAAACACGCATAAGTGTATACTTACGCAGAACAAATACCATAGTAGAATAATTATCATAAATCTACTAAACCATCAATGATCTAGACATATGCTTGATAAGCTCCACATGTGGAAATCACAATGCCTTTCCGAGCTACCAACATCTCCACGTCTATCTTGAGTTATAGCTTGAACAAAATTCTTCATGTATAAAGCTCAACTCATCATTGATTATTTGTTTCTTCATAGTTTCCTTTTATGAGTTAACATACTCATAACCAACTTTGATCAAGTTCCAAGACGTGTATCTTTGCAACTTGATTCTCTTACTAGCCTTTTGATTTCACTCATGCGCATTGAGTCTTGAATCAAATACCTTGAATCTTGTGTGTCATCTCCTTTGAATCAATCTTTGATTCAATGTTTTCTTTGTTTAAACATGTTATTTGAACTCCTTGTTGTACTGCTTGTTGGACTTAACGAACACGCCATCTAACTATAAACGTTGCTAGATAGACTTTCGACACATCCCCTTCCAAACACCATGTTTTAACATAAAGCGATAACAAACAAATTCTCCATGAATCAATTTGCAGAATAACTAACTCATGTTTCACTTCCTTGAAACAATCTTGAACTTGATCAAAACTTGTTTGAACATCTCAAATAGAGCATCACTTCGCACCGCTGTTATTACTAACAGAACCCGCCGCCTAACTCCGTCGGCTAGGAAGACTATCGATACAAATATCTCTCGCTCAACCTTTTGTTCAAACTTTTTCTTGCAATAGCAAAACCATCGAGATCAGACTCGAACTGTTGCCCCCTTAAGTTGGTTTCATATTCACAACCTTGTGACATCTCTGAAACACTAACTTAAGACCCTTGACTTCTTTAATCTAGAATCTTTGAAGTCACTTTATTTCCAATCCAATTTGTACCCTTTGCATTCCGATCCTTATCTTGGATCCCACGTCGATTGCTAACACCGTTCTCCAGGAACCCGCAGCGATATTCATGTCTATACCATCATCAAGCACATCATCCATAAAGAAAGTTTTCCTCTCTTTCTCTTGTTGCAACAATCTGATTATGCTTGGAACTTTAGACATCTTCGCTTGTTCTAAGAAACTTGTTTTCTTCACACACAATATGAATCCTTCCCAACAATGACTACTTCGGTTTCAACAACTTCATGAACTAATGGAAACCACACTTAGAAGACTAAGACACTCTTGGTTGTACATCTCCACTGAAACCTAAATTCTTTAGCGTTTCTTATGTCTTTGAGATCTATCTTCTTACTTTCTCCTCATTGTTTCTCTTAGGTTCATAATCACCAATTCTTTTGTGTGGTTATTTGTATAAACTATGGCATATTCTCTAAACAACATGTCAAACCTTCCGAGTTATTGACTCGATTTTGGTTCTCTAACCTTGAGTCAAATACATTATCTTAGACACATGTTTTCCACCATAATGTAGCTACCTCCAACGAGTCTTTCTTCCGAGAAAACTTTCCAAGAACACTTTACTTTTGGTGAATCCCTCAATCGATTCGAGTAATCGATTGAATTACAATGAATGTTTCAATTCATTATTATCCTTTGATTTCCTTGTAAGTCTCTCGGACTCGAGTTTCTTACACCTTTTGAGACTCGGTCTTTATCCGAAGTTGTCAACCTGTTTCAACTCAAACGATTTCTTTGTTCGGGTTTCTACCATCTGCTATAACCTCATACTTGAATCCTAGATCTTAACTTGATGTTTCGGTAACCCTTTTGACATAGATATCATTCCTAAAGCGTCCTCTAGAAACCATGAATCTCTGTATCCTTCTAGGATCTCTTTCCACCAAACTTGAACACTATTATCCTTGTGTTCTATTAAGATCTATATTCTTTAACCTTAGCGGCTTGTTTATCCGAAATTTCGAACATCACATAATCACTATGTGATCCACAACCACGACGAAACAACATTCCTTCGGATCTTAGCCTTACGAGTTTTAACCACGAGAGAATCTCCACTTTAAATCAAATCGCCGTTGACTTAACTTTCGCATATCAAGAACGCCATCTTGATAATGTTCCTTTGAAGCTCTCTGTGTTTCTCCTTATAGCGAGAGACACGTCGTTTAACCAAACTTCTCCCCCTTTTCCTCTCGCTAGTTTCTTTCCTCGACAAAGACGAGAGCGGTGAAACCGGCGATTCATGCCGATGATGTTGAATCATATGAGTTTTATCTCACCGTCATCTCCAAACTTCGGGTGACATGAACCAATAATCACCATCAATTTCCGTTATGGCTTATTTTTCGCAAAAATAACACATGAAGTGATTCCGGCCGTCACTTCCGTATTGTCCATGCCGAGATCTGCGGTCTCATGAAAAGTTCTCTTGTCATCTTAGCGATTCTCCTATCGCCGTTTGAGAACCTTTGTGCACCAAACCTGTGAGCCTTTGCGAGAGATCTCTAAGTTGCGGCTATGTTCTCGGTGACGTTCTCATGTGAATTGGAACGTCTCCACCATTGGTTTGGAAACCAATAACCGTCAAATTTAAATCCACTAATGAATTTTCCTTGACAAGATCTCTCTCTCAAAATAAAACCTCGATGCGATTCCTTGCCGTAGTTTCATCTTGGTCATCTCGACTTAGCCATCGTCTCTTCGGCTAAATCGGATTGACAAAACCGGCTAATCATGTACAATCACGACCTCCATATCTAATCACATTCATGACCGAAGAACGCCACCACCGGACAACTCGATTCGGTCGGATCAGCATCGTTGTCAACTTTGTTGTTGACTTCTCGGTTGCCTCACTATCGTATCCCTAGTCCGTCATGAAGACCTATATCCCGTCGAGTAGCCAAATTCCAAGAGCTTGCTCTGTTTTTAATCTTTGGTGACGATAGGAAAGTGTTGACTTGAATATATTTTTTTAAAAAAAAGTGGTGATTTATTACTAAATCAAACATGCTAGGAGTTGAGAAGATAGACCCATTAAGATACACATTCACCTCGGGCCCAATTTTCTTCCTTTTCTCCCTCTCGTTGTATCTTCCTCAACAATGGCGAGGCTTCTTCTCCGCCAACCTCACCGAGCATGCCAAATCACTTTTCTTCCGATGACTCTTTTTCCTCGAATTTCGTTCGAGTATCCGTCCGATGACCATATGCGATCCTTGTCGCCATCACGGCGCCAATGTTACCTACTCGAGTAGTCGACTGCGCAATGGCCGCTTCTCTGTTATGTCTACAAGACCTAGATATGACCACCGCGACCGAAGCGTCCCGTGCTTGTCTCGATTTGCGGTTCTACGACAATCACCGGCGTCTCTAAGTTCTTATGACATAACCGGTCATCACCGACCTATGACAATCCAACGCGACGGAGCTAAGCCTATGCTTACCTCGTTCGCGAATCCCTCTCAACATCACCGATTCAAGGCTCGTCGAAACCTATGGTGTTGTCGGTGATTCCTCTCACCGATCGCGATTAGGAACCGCTTTTCCTTCGGCTTAGCCGCCACGATTTATCACTCGAATCTTAGACATGGACAGATCCTACGATCGTTTTCCATCCTCAAGGAAGTTCCTCCGTGGCGACAACGAGAGCTTCTCGATCGATACGGCACATGCCGTCACGGATCAAGATCCGGCGAATTCCTTCACCTTGATCGCCAATCATCGGGCACGACACAAATCCGACCACAGATTTTTTGGGCTCTCTCCGGCTTCGACCACCGCGACTTCTCCAACGAATTTCTTCTCGGCGTTAATCTCCACCGACAACTTCTCAGGTTGCAAAAGAAAAAAAAACTGACGCGGTTTCAGATTTGCTTCCTCTGTTTGCCACCGGCGCTTGAAAATTAGAGATCTCAATCCTTGTCGTTCTCGTGAGATATCAGCTCTTCTTCTCGTCGTCCCCGTCGAGCTTTAATCCTTCGAGCTCAACTTGGTTTCTTTTAACGTCGGGAAACGAGTCGAAGAAGACGAGGTCTCAATCTCTCTGATTTTCACCAATCAGATTTACAACGCGTCCTTACACGTGTTTATGAAACCCAACAACTTGCTATTTTCCTTTCGAGAACCTTGGGAATTCACGAACGCTCTATTTCGTGAACTTTCCAAGCTAACAACTTCTCTTCTTGTTGAATTGAAGATGACAAAGACTTGATCTCTCTCCTATGGGTCAAAAAAAACATGTTTTCTTCTCTTACTTGAGACCGTGTTGTTCTCTTTGATTTTCCCGCAAATCAAATCGCACACATGTAAAATATGAACACGTCATGAACGGAAACTCGTCATCTTCTCTTCCTTTGATCTCTTTTCTTTCACATGACCGCATATGTAGGACCAAACAAATTAAACCCTTGAGAAACTTAATTTCTCCGAGCAACTTTTATTTACCCAACCAATATGATTAACTTCAAAGCTCTCTTGCTTGGTTTAAGATTTCCTACAGATGCATGTGTGACCAAACCTATCAAAATACCTAAGCTTTTAATAAACCTTAAAGCTTTTGTGTTTGGCTTTATAAACTTTAAACCACAACACAATTTTTCAACCCGTGAACTCTTGTGATATACCGTTGAATACGTAAATCAAAACACGAAAGCTCGATACCACTTGTAAAGGATTTTGTGATCCAAATCCTTGTCCCAAGACAATTAACCGATTTACGAATTCTAAAGACACAAGACTTTAACCCGATTCACGGTCGCAACCGCTACATCAGGGTGGATCCGGGATCCACAACATTCACTATGAAGCATCGGAAAACACCTCCGACGTGGTTTACAATAAGAAGGTCAAACACTCTCTCGATCCCCGGTTAGATAACCCGAGAGAGTACAAAGAGAACCTAGGAAGAAGGACTACTACAAGCTAAGCCTAGATACCGAGAAAAGACTCTTTCTCTATCTAGCTATCTCTTGCTTTACGAGCCACCTCTAAGGTGCTCGGAATCCTAAGGACTCGGATTAGTTTATGTCTTAGATTCTATGCTTGTATTTATAACCAATGTCTTATGAAGGTCTTTTCCTATTAAGATTAGGAATCATCGTTTTCCTAATTGTAATAGGAACATGTCTAAATCTGATATTCTCACAGATCCCTATAACATGAAAATAGATTCTCCGTTTGATCGTTATTGGTGATTATGGTAACATGACCTATCTTGTCCTTGGTAGGTCGTATGTGTGTTAAGTCCCCAAGTAACCATCTTGATTATAATCTAGTCCAATATAGTTTCATTGATCCTAGTTCCATTAAATGTGTTTCAGTTCGTATTCCGATTTCCTCATCAAGCTCGTCAAAGATATCAAGGATGTGATAACAATAATTATATCAGAAAGCGGAAGAGGAGGAGGAGGAGAACGTTGCTCTTCCTCTGTACCTTTCCAACACCTTACCTCATCTCGTCCTCCATTCGAGCAACGCCTCGAGAAATTGGAAGAAAGGTTTGGTTTTAACATTAACGTTACTCAAGTTTTCGGAATTGTTGGAATGGCTGGCATTGGCAAAACCACTCTCGCAAAAGAACATTTCGATAAGTGGAATAAAAAGTTATCAGTTCGCAAGATGATTCTTCGTATTCACGAGAGGTCAAAGAACGAGGAGGATGTGTCAGCTTGGCTTGCTAAAGAACTTTCCGATGTTGTTTTCAAAAAGAAATGCTTCATTTTTCTCGATGATGTGAGCGAAATGACGCAAATACAGTTTCTAATCGATAACCGCAAGCGGATTGCGGAGGGGAGCAAGATTGTGATCACGACGCGCGACAAGTCATGGATAGGAAAAGTGGTTGATAATACTTATGTGGTACCTCGTTTGAACGAATACTTAGCCTTACAACTCTTTCGTCACCATGCCTTCAAAAACCAAGAACAAACTCATAATTTCGTTAGTCTTTCGAAAAAGTTTGTGGATTACGCCGGAGGCAATCCGCTAGCCCTCGAGGAATTGGGGAAGGAGCTTTGCAATAAAACCGAGGCCGAATGGGAAACAAGACTGGAAACAATGCCACATTGCTGCATTGAGAATATCAAAAGAAAACTAAAAATCAGTTACGACACACTAACCGATCAACAAAAGGATGCGTTTCTAGACATAGCTTGTTTCTTCATATCAGAAGAGGAGGATAAAGTAACAAGTTTACTTGCTTCATTAGACTCTCATGAGTCTGGTGAAGGTGCAAGAGAAGTTAGAGATCTCATTGACAAGTTCATGATAAGTGTCTCTACTGGCCGAATCGAGATGTCTGGTATACTATGTTCATTGGGTAAAGAACTTGGTTTGATTGCATCTTTAGAAGACAATATGGGAAAGAGTAGGTTGTGTGATCATGATAACGTTGTTAGAGCTTTGCTCACCAACGAGGTAAGAACCATCAGTTACATAGACAAAATACTAAATCAATGTTTGTTGTACAAATCATCCAAAAGGCTTATTACTTTTTGTTATGTATATTGATTTTTTTGTTATGTACTTTCCCGACTTTCTAGTGTTTGAACATGTTAACAGGAAACAGACACTACTGTGAGAGGTATGTTACTCGACGTGTCGAAATTAAAAGAGGAAATTGCCATAGCTACAAACAAGTTGGCATTGATGCCGAACCTGCGGTATATCAAAATCTTTGACTCTAGCTGTCCTCGGCAATGTAAAGCTGTCGACGTTGTTGGCTGCAAAGTACACTTGCCTGACGAACTTGAGCTGCCTTTGACAAATATTCGATATCTCCACTGGCTGAAATACCCATCAAAGCAACTTCCATCAGATTTCAAACCAGAGAATCTTATTGACCTCAGGCTGCCATATAGTAAGATTGAACGTATATGGGAAGTTGTGACGGTGCGTCTTCTTCTAGATTTGATTACATGGCTGCTTAAGTGAATCTTAGCTCATTAGTCGTTTTTTTTTGTTTTTTTGTCATAGGATGCACCAAATTTGAAGTGGGTTGATTTAAGTCACTCGAAAGAGTTGACCGATCTTTCAGCTTTGTGGAAAGCTGAATCTCTTGAAAGATTGAATCTTGAAGGTTGCACTGAGCTTGTTAGTTTGCCAGAAGATACGGAAAACATAAAGAGTCTTTCTTTCTTGAATCTCAGAGGATGCAAAAGTCTCGAATCTCTTCCGGAGATGGAGAATCTAATCTTTCTCAAGACTCTCATCCTCAGTGACTGCTCGAGGTTTCATGACTTTCGAGTAAAATCTAAAAATCTTGAACACCTTCACTTAGATGGGACAGAAATCAAGAAACTCCCCGAGACGATCAAGAACCTCCAGAGACTTGCTGTTCTGAATCTGGAAGACTGCAAAATGTTGGAGTCTCTTCCTAGCTGTCTCGACGAGCTAAAGGCTCTTGAAGAACTAATACTTTCTGGTTGTTCAAAGCTTAAGAGTTTTCCTGAAATCAAGGGGAACATGGAAAACCTGCAGATTTTACTACTCGATAGGACGATAATCAAAGACGGGCCAAAGATATTGTCACGATGTACTGCTTACTCCGACCAAATGAATATCCAGCAATTGCCACGTACGAGTGGCTTGTCCTTGCTGCGACGTCTATGCCTAAGCAGAAACAATATGATCAGAAGCCTTGAGTCTAGCATCAGTGATCTTTATCATTTGAAATGGATCGACTTGAAGTATTGCAAGAATCTTGTATCTATTTCGACGTTACCACCAAATCTTCAGTGCTTAGATGCTCATGCTTGTATCGCACTTAAAACAGTGTCTAGCCCACTAGCCCTTCTTAGTCCAACAGAGACGGTTCCTTCCTCATTCATTTTCACTAACTGCGAAAAACTAGATCACGTCGCCAAGAATGAAATCACATCCTATGGTCACAATAAAGGCCGACTCCTGTCGGAAACATTGAATCGCCACAATAAGGTATTTTCTTTTATTGCTTCAAGTCGAAAAAGTTTTAAAACTTATGTGAAGTCTAATCGGGTTTACTTTGCAGGGTCTTACTTTTGAAGCTCTGGTTGCAACATGTTTTCCTGGAAGTGAAGTTCCTGCTTGGTTTGGTTACAAAGCTTATGGAGCAGTGTTGGAGCCTGAGCTACCTAGACATTGGAATGAAAGTGGTTTCGTGGGAATAGCTCTATGCGCTATCGTCTTTTTTCAGAAACAAAGGATTCAAAACAACAACCTCCAGGTCAAATGCATATGTGACTTCAACAATGTCAAGACTTCATCTAGCTACTTTAACTGCCCTGTTGGAGGTTTATCTGAGACGGACAATGAGCAACGCACGATTGAATCTACTCACGTGTTCATTGGCTACACCAATTGGGTGAATATCAAGAAATGTCAAGAAGAAGTTGAAGAAGAAGGAGAAGAGGACGAAGAAGTTTGTAAGAAAGGATGTGTTCCTACTAAAGCCTCAATAAAGTTTCAAGTGACAGACGATATCGGTGAGGTTAAGAATTGTGAGGTATTGGAGTGCGGTTTTAGTTTAGTATATGAAACTGGTTCTTGGGAAGCAGACTCAATGGCAAATGACGTCGAACAAGAAGGTGGAATCGCGTCTCTTGGGACGAATAAGAAGGTATCTAAGACTATTAATGCAAACTGTGGTGCAACTACAATGAGAAGTAATAGAGTTACTAATGAGGCAAGCTGTAGCTCCCCCACAAAAAGCTAAATAGCTTCTTTCTTTTTAATCTACTTTTGCGACAGCGAGGCTGATCTTTGATGTCATTCATTGTACAACAGTTTTGTTTCTAATTTCTTCATACTAAAAACAGAGTTGGAGTTGTTAAAGTTTCAAGATAAAGACACTCTTTGGATAGAAAATCTCAAATCAGTGTTTAGACATTTCATCCAGTTTCTTTTTGTTTTCCTTTCATACACAATAGTACAAGCTTAGTCTTATTCTAATTGTTGATCAAACTTGTTTGTTCTAAAAGTAGACTGAAAATGAAACAAAATACAATTATCTGTGTGACTTTATATAAACATTCTTGGAGGAGAAGATATATATATATTTTATGTGATTTATATGTATTAACATTCTTGGAGGAGAAGATATCTGTTTCTATATAAGTGCTTGTGCTTCCTCAAATTAATTTTCATGTAGATTAATATTTAATAAAACACTTTCTTTTGGATTGCAATGTGGAATTTTCACAGATCATCTATTCGCTTGGTGCTACTAAGTTTGCTTATAGTTTTGAATACTTCACAAGCTGGTGCTAAGAGCAAGGTAATTTATAAATTTTATTTCTTTAAAAGGGAGAATTACAAAACTACACCATTTGAATTACATTCACAAAACTACACCATTTCCAAAATACTTCACAAAACTACACCTAATTACTCAAAATTAAATCCAAATAAACTCTACCCACACAATCCTACCCTTAATACTATACCTTAAATACTAATTAGCGAATCCAAATGAAAAAAAATTAATTTTGGTAATTTTTAAAAGAGTAAATCAAGCTTTTAAAATTTTGAAAGGGTGTAAATATGTGAAAAAATTAAATTAGATGTAGTTTTGTGAAGAAATGATTGAAAGGGTGTAGTTTTGTGAATTCCTTTTTAAAAAGACTAAGAGCAAGGAAAATTATAATCTTGTTCAATCAAAGAGACAATTAATTAGGTGGTGACACACTTTTGGTTGTGTTATGATGATTAATTAAATCATACAGGTTCATATAGTGTATCTATGGGATAATCCTCATGAGTTTGTCACAGAGTGTCATCACCATATGTTGTCATCACTTCTTGGAAAGTAAGTGCTAATTAGTATTCAAAACTCTTATTATATGTATATCAAGTAGTAGTAACAGTTACCAATAAGTTTTTTCTTTGATAATCTTTGTGTCACAGTGAAGATGAAGCACATGATTCAATGGTGCATAGTTACCGACATGGCTTCTCAGGCTTCGCTGCCAAGCTTACCGCTTTACAAGCCAAGAAACTTGCTGGTAATTAACTTATAACTTCATTGCTATTTGTATGGCTTCGAATAGTACTATTCGGACAAAACTGTATATGGGTTTGACACGAAGTGGACTATACAACCATTCGAAGACTTATGTCTTTCTTTTTAGCATTCTGATGATGTTTTGGATACAGCTTTCCCTGAAGTTGTTCATGTCATGCCTGATACTTTCTACGAACTCGCGACAACTCGTACTTGGGACTACTTAGGTCTATCTGTTTCCAATCAAAATAATCTCCTAAATGATACAAACATGGGTGACCAAGTTATCATTGGCTTTATTGACACAGGTATATAACTAGTTTACACTAAACCATACTTCATATTTCTTTTTATTGTAGCGCCTCGAGTGATTGGCGGTCTTGTGTGGTTTTGTAGGAGTGTGGCCAGAGTCCGAATCGTTCAACGATAATGCGGTTGGACCTATACCAAGCCATTGGAAAGGAGGATGCGAAGCAGGAGAAAAATTTGCATCGACGAATTGCAACAGAAAGCTCATAGGAGCTAAGTACTTCATTGACGGATTTCTTTCCGAAAACAAAGGTTTCAAAACCAAGGAATCGCGTGACTATGTTTCTGCTAGAGACTTTGTTGGCCATGGCACGCTTGTGGCCTCTATCGCAGCTGGTTCGATTGTATCTAACGTGACCTACAAGGGACTTGGTAGAGGAAACTTGAGTGGCGGTGCACCACGTGCACGCGTGGCGATATACAAGGCTTGCTGGTACATGGACCTTCTAGGCCGAGCGGCTTGTTCGGCTTCTGATGTATTGAAAGCAATGGATGAAGCTATACACGACGGTGTCGATGTTATATCGCTTTCACTTGGCGCTCAAGTTCCTCTGTATCCTGAAACCGATCTGCGCGATAGGATCGCGACCGGTGCGTTTCATGCTGTCGCAAAGGGAATTGTAGTTGTTTCCGCAGGCGGAAACTCTGGCCCGGCGGCACAGACCGTGATTAACACGGCTCCTTGGTTCATAACAGTCGCTGCAACCACATTGGACCGGTCGTTCGCCACACCTATTATACTTGGAAACAACAAAGTGATACTGGTAAAACATAGTGGATGTGTTTGTGTTTTTTGTTTTTTCAGTAATTTTTGTTTAATGTGTTTTAATTGTTAATGCAGGGTCAAGCACTATACACTGGTCCAGAACTAGGCTTCACTAGCTTGGCTTACCCGGAGGATCCGGGCTACAACAATGAGAGCTTTAGCGGGTAACATTACTAGCTTCTTACACACAATGTTCGATTTTTAAGTTAGAGAACCTCTTGAATATGTAATGTAAACATCTTTGCAGTGTATGTGAGCTTCTTAATCTCAATCCAAACCGTACAATGGCCGGGAAAGTTGTGTTGTGTTTCACTACAACAACACTTTACACCGCGGTATCGAAAGCTGCCTCTAATGTGAAGGCAGCAGGTGGTCTTGGCGTTATTGTGGCAAGGAATCCAGGTTACAATCTCGCTTCGTGTAGTGATGGTTTTCCTTGTGTAGCCATCGATTACGAGCTAGGGACCGATATACTTCTCTACATACGCTCCACTGGGTAAGAAACAATGAATAAGTAGCATACACTTTTATGAATATTTCTGACCTTTTGGAATGAAATGATTGTTTGTAGATCACCTGTTGTGAAGATACAACCTTCTAAAACACTCGTGGGACAACCCGTGGGGACAAAGGTTGCAACTTTCTCATCAAGAGGACCTAACTCGATTTCCCCGGCGATACTCAAAGTATTGTACTTGATCTTACCTTTTAAGACCCATCAAGATGTGTTTTCTAAATCATTACATTACATAATCTAGTTTTTGTTTCGCAAATGAAGCCTGACATAGGTGCACCAGGAGTGAGCATATTAGCTTCTGCATCTCCTGACTCCAATTCAAGTGTTGAAGGGTTTGATATCATTTCCGGAACATCGATGGCGGCTCCGGTTATCTCAGGAGTTATTGCACTTCTCAAAGCATTACATCCTAATTGGTCTCCTGCTGCTTGTAGATCTGCTATTGTCACTACAGGTTCTTGTTTTTTCATTGAACTCCTATATAAAATTACCAAAACAAAGAACACATTGATTATTCTCACTATGTTGTTTCTTTAACTTTGTAGCTTGGAGAACAGATCCATTCGGAGAGCAGATTTTCGCGGAAGGTTCATCTCGCAAAGTAGCTGATCCGTTTGATTACGGTGGAGGCCTTGTGAACCCGGAGAAAGCTGCATATCCCGGTCTAATATACGACATGGGTCCAAATGACTACATTCTCTACTTGTGTTCCACCGGTTACAATGACTCATCTATCTCTCAGCTTCTCGGTAAAACAACGGTCTGTTCAAACCCGAAACCTTCTGTTCTAGATATGAACTTGCCTTCAATCACTATACCAAACCTTAAAGACAAAGTCACTCTCACTAGAACGGTTACTAACGTTGGACTGGTTGATTCGGTCTACAAAGTCGTGGTTGAGCCACCGTTTGGTATACAAGTCATTGTGACGCCGAAGACACTAGTGTTTGATTCTAAAACCAAAAGCGTCTCCTTCACGGTTTATGTTGCGACCACACACAAAATCAACACTGGATACTACTCTGGTAACTTGGTTTGGACCGACTCTGTGCATAACGTGACTATTCCTGTTTCTGTAAGAACACAGATTCTACAAAACTACTATGATGAGAACTAGTGTTGTAAGAATCTTTGTGTTTTTGTAAGAATACACCATTAATAATCAGTATTGAAACAAAAGAATCATATTATTAATCAGTCATTAGCACACTAGGACACTAAACAAGAACTGAAAACAAGTCAAACAATGCCAGATTTTCGTGTGAATACAAATATTTTTTTTTATCAGTTTTCGTCGTAATATCGCTGTAAGATCTGAGTTCTAACAGACACAGGGATAACAACATTATAAACAGAGTCAGTCCAGCTCAAGCTTCCAAAGTAGTAGCCAATGTTCACTCTATGGTTCGTCGACACATGAACCTTGAACGAAAGCGTCATGGTCCCTGAATTGAACAATAATATACGCGGAGTCACGGTCACGTTAAAACCCATCGGAGCATCGATAACGTCAGCTCCCTGTTCGTCAACACAGAGCTCAGCTGCTCTCAGTTCGTCAGTTCCCTGTTCGTCAGTTCGTCAGCTCCCTGTTCGTCAACACATAGCTCAGCTGCTCCCCAGTTCGCCAGTTCCTTGTTTGCCACTCCCTGTTCGTCAACACAGAGCTCAACTGCTCTCCAGTTCGTCAGTTCCTTGTTCGCCAGCTCGCCAGCTCGTCGTAGCTCCCAACTTACAACGAACGGTGTATTGAACCGACGCGATTCACATCTGTTCGGTTCTATAAAACCAAACATCTTGTTCTTCCTTTTTCGATACGATCTCATTTAAAAAAAACGAAACAGTTACCAACATCCTTTTCTGTGTCTCGAGAGTGTTCGCTGCGCAAGTGGTTCGCCAGACTTCGTTATCGAGTGAAGCGTAACGAAGACGTCCACGGTTGTATCCTGAGATTCGTAATCGCATCAAACCGTCTCACTACGGGCGATTTACAAAATTAAGGACAAAGTTCTTTACTCGACTCCGTGATTGTAAGTTTTTCACTTAATTCTCATCCGTTTTAGATCATAGATTTCTTGATCCGTTTATCCGGTTTCTACATTTTCAAAATTTGTCGTTCCCAATTAATAGTATAGACTTAGAAATACGATCTTTGTGATAATTAATTATTTTATTTCTGGTCAAGCCATAAAATTTGAACTCGTGGGCTACTCACTCTCGATGATGTTTGTATGATTGTGATATTTTTGTTGTTGTTTTAATAGTGAAAATTATTACGTTAGGGGATTGTATCTTTTTATTTTATAAAGTTAGGTTTTCAAAATTAGTAACTCATTTTACCATGACAAGCCATAAATTAATCGCTAAAATTTTGACACGTAAAAATATTGTTTAAAAATTGGGGAAGTGACATTGGTCTAGTGGCAGTCATAAGTCCACAAGAGGCAGGTAGCACTACCCCAACCAGTATCGATTCTCCGCGCCTACGTTTGTGTAAGATTGACTAATGGGTCGGCCATTTGTGGCCCAAACGTTAACAAAAAAAAATTGTTTAAGAATTTAAAAATATTGGTTTATAATCATTAAATGTTAGAATTGGTTTAATATTACTAATAATTTTATAAATTTGAAAACTAACCTTAAATTTTAAAGTTTTGAAAACTAACCTTTTTACAATATTATGAAATGACAAAAATACCAATTTGATTTTTAGTAATGTTAATCACACAACTTATTCAATTGTTAATTTGTTACCATTCAAAAAATACATGAATATGGGTCCTTACTTTCGCCTCATTAGAAAAAACTGGAGAGAACATCTATTCATGGGCTTTCATCTCCCCATGAGATTAGTCTGAATCCTTCCGTATGTCTGAGATTACCCTGAGTTATCAAAAAAAACCTTCATAAAAACCTTAACTTTAAAAATCAACTTTTATTGTTACATCAATTAAACTTTTTAGTATCACAGTATTATGGGCTTTACTTGACCTAAGATTAAAAAGCCCACTAGCTTAAGCCCATTAACACTATAAAAATAAAAGATTTATATAACTGAAACAAAAAAAAAACTGGATAGGATTTTGCTTTCTCCTCACTTACCTTCTTCCTTCCTTACACTGTGAATCAATGGCGTCTTCTTCTTCTCTATCAACACTCTGCATCTCCACTTCATCTTCTTCTCCACATCTCAAATCAAACATCTCAAATACTCTTTCTCCTAAACTATCCTCAAAAGCAAATGTATCAGTCCAGTTTCTGGGAAAGAGACAGTCACCACCACTTCTCTCTTCGACACCGAGATTTCTCACAGTTATAGCCATGGCTCCTCCTAAACCAGGAGGCAAAGCTAAGAAAGGTACAATCTTTTCACTACCCATTTCCTCAAAAACCCTTAAATCTCACTTGTCGATTTTTGCTAAAAATTGGGTTTTGATAAAATTGTCGTAGTTGTCGGAATTATAAAGCTGGCTTTAGAAGCCGGGAAAGCAACACCGGCGCCGCCTGTAGGTCCGGCGCTTGGTTCAAAAGGAGTGAATATTATGGCTTTTTGTAAAGATTACAATGCAAGAACTGCTGATAAAGCTGGTTATATCATCCCTGTCGAAATCACTGTCTTTGATGTGTGTTCTCTTTTTTTTACTTTTCTTATATAACATCAGTTTTTATGAGATTGTTTGGTTATAGTTTTACTTGTATGGTTTGTTGCAGGACAAGAGTTTCACTTTTATACTCAAGACTCCTCCTGCTTCGGTTTTGTTGCTTAAAGCTGCAGGTATATTTCTCTTTGAATGTGCATTTTGATTTAGAGGATTAAGCTTATATAGAAATGAAATGATCATCTTTAAGGTGGTGCTTGTTTTGCAAAGCCAAGTAGCTTTGAGTTTTTGGTAGGTCATTAGTTTTTTCGCTTTCTCTAACTATAGAATATTGAATGTATAGTGTGGTAGGTATAAGGACACTCTACTAGAAAATGATTCATACCATATGTTTAGTTATGTAGTTTTCTCGGTGTGAGGTGTAGCAGTGTGGCTTCTGCACTCTTTCGATTTCGATACTTTTGTGGAGTCTGACATTTGTTGGGTTGTGGGAATAGGTGTTGAGAAAGGATCTAAAGATCCAAAGCAAGATAAAGTTGGGAAGATAACAATAGACGAACTACGCGTAATTGCAGCAGAGAAGCTTCCTGACCTGAACTGCACGACCATTGAATCCGCTATGAGAATCATTGCAGGAACTGCTGCTAACATGGGGATCGACATAGACCCTCCGATTCTTGAACCCAAGAAGAAAGCTGTTTTGTTGTAAAAAAAAACCGGAAAGGTAGTCTCTGTTTTACAATGCCTTACTCATATCCTTCATGTAATTTCAAACAAGACACCTAAGAGAGTTCCATTCCGAAATTGCTTCGCTTAAATTACAGTCTTGATGCAACATGCTAATGTGTGTATATGTTATCAAAAATGAAACTTATATACTTAACACTTGAAACGCATGAATGTTTATGCTCCTTGCAGTAGTCTCAACAATGGTAACTATCATGTTGTGTCTAAATTATTTGAATACAATGGCCTTGAAGGAAAGAGACTATTAGTCTTTTCCTTGTGTGTCTAAGCAAGCAAAACCAAAGTTTCTTCTATATTAAATTATCATATATCTGAAGCTGCCATGGCTATATCTTGTGATGAAGCAAGAAAGTGTCAATAAGGCCAATGCCATGAAGGCTTCTAAAGGCCAGTGATGGAGATAATTGTTTCAGCCAGTAGGGATTTAGGTGCTTTAACTTTTGTTTCATTGTTGCCCAAATTCTTTTTGGCTACCATTTTCTACTTGACTACTTTAATTTTAGACTTCACTATGTGTCTAACTTTTAAACAACTTAAAAAGATGGAAGCACTATATAAGAGTGATGACATAGATAAGACAAGAGTAACATAGGTTTTGTTTATACATTAGATAATTTGAGATCAAGATCACATTCACATAAAAAGAGGGCAATTAGAATCTTCAGCAACCAAAAGGCCCCACGTCCAAGCAGTACACACAGGTTCTGGCAAGAGAAAGAACAAAGTTTGATCAGACAAGTATCATGCATGTAAAGTAATCTCTGAGATAAGAACAAACTCATTATCTGGAAAGGACTGGTCAAAAGAGAGCACCAACTTCATCTTTTTGCACAGTTACTCACATCACATGTTAGCCGCTTCTTAGGAGAATAGTTCAATTCCTTATAATTTCCCTCCATCTTGTGGCTCTTCTTTGATAAATTACTTGCCAACCTGCAAAATCAAAAGAAAAAACGCTCTAGAGGAACCGTGGGCATGCCTTACCAATCTGAGTCTACTAATGCCCTTTAAAACTTCAGTCCATAATAAGAGTGATTCAGCATCAACTTTCTAATACCTTAAGAAGTTGGATTCGAAAGAGAAGTCTCGTATACCATCAAACACCTCTCCGCTTCAGCCTTTAGCCATAAGCTTTTATAGAACAGTGCATTCTGGTTAACCTGATCTCCACCTTGATGATTCTGTTGGTAACTGCTATTAGCCACAGCCTGCACAATATCAAAACGACGGTGTACCTCCTCATAAAACGCCAAATATCACAACTCAAGTATGCAGAAAGTGAAACCATACCTGACCAAAGCCATTATATGTGGTCGCACCATATTCATACAAACATGGATCCCCTGAGACCATGGAGTAATTCTCATTCCTATTAGCATCCAGGTTGAAAGTCATACTGTTTGCCGTTGGAAGCTGAAGGTCTCTAATCGGTAGCTAATAGATAAGATGTGGAATCACGATGAACCATTAACACAATATCATTTATGATAATTTTGCAAGACATGATGCTTCTCCTACTGGCCTTGAATAAACTATGTCCTACATGAATGTAATCTCATCTGGCTTTATCTATCAAAACGTATACATTAGGAACAACATACCTTACTCTTGTGAGGTAACATCGTCAGATCGTATGAATTGTATCCTGTGGTGGTCTGGTCCCAAGCCTGTTCCTGAACATTGTTGTTAGTGTACAAGTTGAGATTTTGCACAGTACTGTTGATGAGATCAAGCTCTTCCGAATCATGTGAATTGTAAGATTCTGGACCATGTGCAAGTGTTAGCAACTCTGACAGCCCATGCATTGTAGTAAGTAGTTTCTTCACATCCATCTTTGGAGATGGTTCAGATAAAGCTTTCGGATCACTTGGTGCGGTTTCGACGACATGAAATGGAAGAGGATGCTTGAAATGATTAGTACCCTTCACTGAGAGTGTAGTTTCTGGCTCCACTTTAAACCACTTAGTAGACCCAAAGTTATTGTCCACCTTTGGAGATATATGTGACGTGTTGGGAAGGAGACGTTCGACATAAACTGAGGGTTGTGAGAAGTCTGCATCTCCGACATTATGGCCCCAATAACCAGTTGAAGGGGAGAAACCAGGAGTATTCACTACTAGCGACAAATCATCTACAGTTTGTTTTTTCTCATAGACATATGCTTTCGGTTTGGTACTTGCAAGAGAGAACTGAGGGGCCAATGGATTCAATCTCCGCAGACCGTGAGGCTTGTTGCTGGAGCTTCCTATTTTTGCATTCTCCGTAATCCCAGCTTTGGATTCATTCCTAGGATTGTAAGAAGATGTTGAACCTACTTCATGAACACTGTGGCCAGCCTCTCCAGAACGGGCCACTACAGTGACCTTATTTAGCGGCTTTTTATCTGAAGAAGTTAGAGCAAAAGTTGAAGGCGCCTTTATCTCCACAGATCCTTGCTTCTCATGCACCAAAGGACTTAGTTTTGCACTAGAGGGAACAAAAACAGGGGCCAAAGGATCCAACCCTTTTGACGGTTGTACTTCATTTCCAGAATCCGAAGTTATCAGGGCCGTGGAAACATTACCTTGAGTTACAGAATCGACATTTTCACCAGCATTGTAAGTCAAGACGCTTGTCCTTGTTGCTGCAACGTTTCTTCCATCTTCAGGAGGATCAGTTACGTTGAATTCTCCCGAAGATGATGACGGAAAAGTGGAAGATAGAGACTTTTTCAAAGAAGAAGTACTACCCTCCCCACATGTTATCTCACTCGTGTCGATATTCTTCGTAGAGCTTGACGGTACAAACCGAGGTGCCAACGGATTCAACCTCTGAAACCCACTAAGATCATCACTCGAACGCCTCGAAGCCAGAGATTTGGCACCTGAATCAATAATAGCCTTGTGAGAAAGTTTCCCTACCCAGCAAGGAGAATCTTCTTCCTCAGAGTCATCTTGCACAGAGCCATTCAAAGTTTTCTCAGACACAAAAGTCGTTGTGTTGCCACAGGACATTTCAATGGACTTAATCAGCAGCTGAAGCTGTTCAGAGATAACTGGTTTAGTACAAGACATCTTCTCCTCTACAATCTGCCCTTCTGCAAAATAATTCACAAAGTATGAGTAGAGAAAAAAAATCATATCTTTTTACACCAAAATCTACTTATCAGCTTACCCTAATCATACTAATACATATATTTTCCCCAAATAACATCAATTCAGAAGATGACTCCATAGCATATAACATCAAAGGAGAAAAAGTATTAACCTTTGGTCGTCTCTACAACGCGAGACAAGTTAGATAGAGAATCATAGTCATCGAAGCCACTTCTCTGATCATCGGAAGATAAGAAAGAGATGTCTAAAGTATAATTTCCCCAAATAGGATCTTCTTGTTCAGATTTTGAAGGCGAAAATCCGCTTCGTAACCCAGAGAATCCGTGACTATACTGCTTCATAACCTATCTCTTACTCTCTCGCTATGGCTTTTTATAACTTGTTGATGAAGAAGGAAGAAGAAGGAGGAAGAAGGAAGAAGAAGGAAGAAGGAAGAAGGCTTCTTCACCTTCCTCTTGCCAAGCTTTTTTCTTTCAGGAGAAGAGTCTCTTCTTTGATTATAATAAAACGCGTCGTTTTCTGTTTACTCGTCAAATTTTCGGATAGAGGACGAAACTTTCAGGAATTTTACATAACAGACCTTTTATTTTTTAATTGTTTTATTTGTGTCACCTATACACCTGTTGAATTTTGTACTAACATATCTTTTTCAACTTATTTTTATATTCGAATTGATATAATTTGTTTGTTAAATTATCCAATTATCTATCTTTTGGTAAACAAACCAAGACCCTTTCTCTTGCATTTCTAGCCAAGTTACAATTTTTCTTTTGGTATAAAGTCAATGTTGTACCAAGACTTTTTACTGCAACATACATGTTTCTGTTTTTTAGATTTAAGTGTAAATTGTTTTTTTATGTCGTTTTCTTTTGACGTCGTGTGATCAAGTCGCAAATTTTAAATTCCACAAAAAAATTGGTGTTTTTTTTTTTATTTAAATTTTTCTATTTAAAGCATGAGAAGCAAAATAATACAGAGGTTTGACCCTCAATTTTGTTTTAGTCCAATTATACATAAACCCATATAATTGAACCATAACATACCGAGATTAGTTAACATCCCAATCAAATCTCAATTGTTTGTTGTAATAGCAGTAACCAACTCAAATTTATTAGAGAAATTCCTTAGAATACCATTAAAATAAGATTTTGTTTTGAAAATACCATTAAAAAGTTTTTTATAACAAAATACCATTAAAAAGTTTTTTATAACAAAAATACTATCAAAAAGTAGTAGTTTACAAAAATACCACAAATACAAAAAACGAGTTTTAACATTTTTAGATTTTGATTTTTTTTATTTGAGTTCGCTAAATAGTGTTTAGGTTAGAGTTTTGAAGGGATAGGATATAGTTTTTTCAAGGTTTTGGGTGTAATTTTGAAAATTTAAGATTTGTGGTATTTATGAAAAAAAATCTTTTAATGTTTTAATGTTCTTTGTAAAACTTTCGAAAATCTGTGTTAAAATTTTTTTAGTGGTATTCAGAAGAATTGCCCAATTTATTATCGAGCGACCTAAATCTCCGATTAAGAATAAGAGGAGCAAACGATTGCCTCTTGCAACCCTAGTCGATAGTTTTGAAGGAAAAGATTGTGGCTTGATCTTTTGTTGCATGTCAAGCCGATTTGAACCAAAGTTGTATCATCCTTGAGGCCAGATGAACTCTATCATTGCGCATAGCTGTTATCTTCGCTCTTGTTTGGGAGTCGATGCCAGGTCCGACCCAACAAAAATTAATGCCTAAAGCAAAAATAAAAAATTGCGCCCTCTAGGAATTGAAGTCGGGTGTATTAGGGAATTAAGGGAGGACACAAACCACTATATTACAGCAGACTTTTAAACTTTTGATGCCCTTTATTTGATAATAAATGATGCGCCTGAAGCCCTAGCTTTACTAGCTTCCCTCAGGTCGGCACTGGTCGATGCTTCGAAGGAGAGAAGCAAAATATTTGCTTTCATTCTTATGGATTCGATGGTTCCTCTCTGCCCATAGCCCATAAATTCGAGGATTGTCAAAAAAATTGGTGTTCTGTGACCACGTCTTATAGTTGGAAGTTTGTAACCTCTGCCTTTATATATGAGAGTAGTTGTGGAGTCTATGGTTTGCATTAATAAAACAAAGAGAAAGTTAGTATAGTAATACACTTCACTATTCAGTTACAATATTATCTTCAAAGCCAAATTTCGTCATAATTTGTCTCAATTTAACCTCATTAAACTTTATCAAAACATTTGGTATTATCTAACGTAAGAATTTGAATGGTTGTGACAGACGAATAAGACTAAATCATTAGCGCACTAGATCGCTTCACTTTTGAGATAGAAAACAATCGGCCGCGGATCTAGTGTGGACAATGTTTATTTATAGTCCGCATTTGGTCCACCGTAAACTTCTTTTTTTTTGCACCACTACGAACTATATAATTAGTGAATAGTAAACTAAAAGCGGTTCAATCCGCAAACAAACTAGTCCGCCGCAACTATGGGTGTTCGATTTGGAAAATCCGAACCAAACCAAACCAAATTGAACACACCGAAGTAAAACAATATGGTTTGGTTATGGTAATACCACTTATACCGAACATATGTGGTTTTTTCAAAACCGTAGGATATGGATACAATATAGATATAAAACCGAGGTAACCGGTTAAACAAAAAAAATCAGATTATTTCAGCTCTAATAAATAGTACTATATTATCTATTTATCTAATAGGAACGTTTTGGAGCTCAATATGAGATCCACGTAGGCAAAATACATGCTCTAGAAAGTTGCCACGTCAGGTCTTTTAATAGAAAAGCGATCAATTTTTTTTGAAAACTCACGTTGACCGTTTCGTAAAGAAATAAACTCAGTTACAACATCACAACGTTCCCTATTCCAGAAACCTTCCAACTGCCCCGCTATTCTTAAAGTGTTAAGTCGTAACGTAAATCCTTTATTAGATTCCTCAAGCCTTTTGACAATCCTCTTTGCAAAATTAAATTCATCCAAACCTTAAATGCTCATCCATCTATAAAACCAGAGCTTCAGCGCAACCAAAACACAAACACCTGATCCGAACAACAGTCAATCAAACACGTCTCAAATCACAACCTTTTGGTTATGGGTCTATCAATCAGAGACACTTAATACCCTCCATGGAGAAAAAGGCGAGTTTTTGTCCCCTTTGTGATGCTCTTATATTATTTGGCATTACACTGTATGGGTTTCCGATCCTACCATCTAAATAGTCTCATAGACATGTTCATAACAATAAGTATATGCCATCTTCTTAATATTTCGTTTTGATTTGGTCTTCAGGTGGTTTTGCTTTAAACTCGCGAAGTCAACACCCTTAGAATGAAGAAATCCTTCTTTATAGACATTCTTGCCTCCGTATACGTTTAACAAATCTTATAAGTTGTTTTCTATTTGTTCTTACTCTTAATTCGATAAAGGTTATGTTGATGCTCTTAAGAAAATTAATTGCTTGACATAGTTAATAAATTTTCTGCATGGATGTTTACCATTTGATAAGCTTTCAATTTAAAGTAAATCCAGATATAGTTTCGAAGTTTTTGTTACCTTAAACTCAAAATATATGAAAAATTAAAAGTTGTTGATATATAATGTAAGCTCTAAATATAAGGGCTAAGGAGATAACTCATCTCTGCCTTGCAATGAACTCAAAGGCGTGTCGCATCCATAAACTTATTGTGCGCTACTGAGTCCCTCTATTTTGTTTTTACAAAATAGCCACTTGGTTCTCATGTTACAGTTCCTTAAAAGTCCCATAATACAATTTCAAATTCTTAAGGTCTTTGGCTCTGTTCTTTATTTCTTTCTTTAGGTTGATATATGGTGCTTTTGATTTCATTTCAGTTCAATATTTTTTTTGCTTGATATTCGAAGCCAAATAATTGTTACCAAGGCAAGATTCATATGTCGTTGTGAAGTATAATAGCACAAGACACCATACAAGTTATCAAAGTCACTTTATCCATAATCTGCTTGACTGCTTAGACCACCAAAATGGTCATGTTTAAAAGGGTTTAGATATATTCGTTTATGTGTTTATGATTGTTTCTTTGCAAATAGTGGAAAGAGGGATTTATCACAAGAAAAGCATATGCTCAACTTGCATCAAGGGTGTGGATATTTAAAAGTAAGTGCATTGGAATATCAATGCACTCTCCACTTAAGAGTCCACTAATATGAATTTCATGTCTCTTTTTAATTTCCAAATGCATGTTTCAGATTATATAACTGATTTATATATATTGCATGTTTCTTTCTTTTCTTATTAATGTCAGAGTCTCTCCATGCGCGTTGATCCCTCTATTGTAATTACGTATCTTAGTTTTTTAATATGTAAGATTTGAAATCCATGCTCTCAAATACTTTTTGGCGGTTATTAATGTGGGAGATGTAAGACACAAATTACAATTCAAGACATGTTCAAAGATACCATACAAGGTTGGTAATGTTAGACACTATTAGGTTATGAGGCATCTATTAATCACAACAAAACAATGGGCCAAAACAAGATGGGCCTTGAACAAAATGAGTCCACCAACAAGCAACACCAAAACGACGCCGCTCCACAACGTTCTTCTTCCTCACCTGAAAACGACAAAACAGAGGAAACAGCTCATGAAGACGGCTTGAACAAATCAATGACTCGATCAACAATCCCTATGCATAACAGTTTTGATGCTCTTGGATTATGTGAAACGAATTAGGTGTTGCCAAGTGTCCAGAGCTAAACCTAGAGTTTCAATCTATAAATACTGATCCTTGTATGTTCATCATCGTTAAGGAAAATAATCAATAAAAGAATCATTCAGTATAACAATCTTTTATGGTATCAGAGCCATGGATTCAACTTCCATGGAGCTCTATGCTCATCCTTCACTAAACATTATCCATTGTGTTACTATCAAACTCACAAATAAAAACTATATTCTTTGGAAATCACAGTTTGAATCCTTCCTTTCTGGTCAAAATTTACTCGGCTTTGTTAATGGATCTACTCCACCACCAGCTGAAACCATACATGTCCCTGCTATTGATGGAAGCACCAATACAACCAGCAACCCCGATTATCAAGCTTGGGTCAGATCAGACCAGGTGGTTATGTCTTGGCTCCTTGGATCCCTTATTGAAGACATCCTTAGCATCGTGGTTGGTGTAAAGACGTCTCAAGCTGTCTGGTCTGCTCTCTCCAACTATTTTAATAGGGTATCTTCCTCTCGCCTCTTTGATCTTCAGCGTAGACTGCAAACTGTGTCTAAGCAAGGCAAAACAATGAATGAGTATCTTAGGGATGTGAAAACTATTTGTGACCAACTAGCTTCTATTGGTAGTATTATCACTGATAAAATGAAGATTTTTGCTGCAATACATGGTCTTGGTAGAGAATATGAACCTATCATTACAACCATTGAAAGCTCTATGGATCTCATACATGAACCCACCTATGAGGATGTTGTGTATCGTTTGATTGGATTTGATGATAAGATGCAAACCTATGCTCCGCAAGCTGATGTCACTCCTCATCTTGCATTTAACACAAACATTTCTCATACTGGTGGTTACTACAACAGAGGATGCTATCCAAATAGAGGTAGAGGCCGTGGCAGTTCATTTACTACAAGAGGTCGTGGTTTCCATCAACAGTTCTCTTCAAACCAACGAGCCTCACCCTCTGTGGCTGATTCAAACAGGCCTATCTGTCAAGTTTGTGGCAAGGTAGGACACCTTGCTTTAGGATGTTGGCATAGGTTTGACCAGAGTTATCAACATGATGATCCAACCACTGCACTAGCGGTTATGAGAATCACATATGTAACAGAGAGCTCATGTTATTAATGGTACCCATACACAGGAGCAACTGCTCATGTCACCAACATCAAGCAAAGACTTCAACAATCACAACCATACTATGGTTCTGATTCTGTTATGGTTGGTGACGGTAACTTCCTCCCTATTACACATGTTGGCTCTGCTACTCCACCTTCCACATCAGGTAACTTACCTTTAAAAGATGTGTTGGTTTGCCCTGACATTGCTAAGTCATTATCTGTATCTAAACTCACAAGTGACTATCCATGCTATTTTACCTTTGATGCTAATGATGTTGTTGTAAAGGACAAAGCAACAAAGAAGGTTATGACTCTAGGCCGAAACCATGATGGGATGTACAAACTGGAGGATTCACATCTTCAAGTCTACTATTCAGCCAAACAAATATCTACATCTGATGAAGTTTGGCATAGGCGGCTTGGTCATCCTAATGATCAAATCCTTCAGTGGTTATCTAATAATAAAGCAGTAATAATAAACAAGACTATCAAGCCTCTATGTGAAGCTTGTAAACTTGACAAAAGTTCTAGACTGCCTTTTCCTACTTCTAGTTTTGTTACTACTAGACCTCTACAGAGAATTCATTGTGATCTTTGGGGTCCAGCTCCAACAATGTTTGTTCAGGGTTTTAGATTCTATGTAGTGTTCATTGACAACTTTTCTCGGTTTAGCTGGTTGTTTCCTCTAAAACATAAGTATGATTTTTACTCAGTATTCTGTAACTTTCAGAGTTTAGTTGAAAACCAGTTTCGAGAAAAGATTGGAACTTTTCAGTGTGAAGGTGGAGGAGAATTTACCAGCTCAAAGTTCATCTCTCATTTACAACATTCTGGGATACAACAGTTTATATCATGCCCTTATACACCTCAACAAAATGGGCTTGCAGAAAGAAAGCATAGACATGTTACAGAACTGGGTTTAACAATGCTTTTTCACAATAATACTCCACAACAATACTGGGTTGAAGCCTTCTTCACTGCAAATTTTTTGAGTAATCTCCTCCCATCTTCTGTCCAAGATGATAATTGTAGTCCTTTTGAGAAGCTTCATGGTTTTGCACCAGACTACACAGCCTTGCGAGTCTTTGGTTGTGCTTGCTATCCTACTTTAAGAGGCTATGCTTCCAACAAATTTGATCCCAAGTCCTTACAATGTGTCTTCTTGGGATACAACGTCAAGTACAAAGGATACAAATGTCTATATCCTCCAACTGGGAGAGTCTATATTAGTCGTCATGTTACATTTGATGAAATGGTGTTTCCCTTTGCAGACAAATACATACATCTGCACTCACATAAAGGAACAAAGTTATTAGAAGCTTGGCAGAAAAGCTTCCTGCCTGCTTCGACATCACCTTATTCAGAAAATTCTAGTGGCTCAAATATACAAGAAGTCTTACCTTATGCATCTTCCGTACCTTCTCCTGATCACTACAAGAAAACAGCGAATTGCCGACTACATATAACGACTAAACAATTAGTCGCCAACTTTGATGACTATTTAACGACTATTATACGACTGTATAACGACTACATAGATATAGTCATATATCAGTCGTTATTTAACGACTACAAACAGTAATCGGTAATGTAGTCGTAATTTAACGACTGATATATGACTAATATCTTTATGAGAAAAATATTTTTGAATGAAGTCGGTAATTAGTCGCTAATTTGTGACTAATTCGAAAAGTCGTAAAATAGTCGGTTTTTTAGCGACTATATAACTACTCTTCCGGCGGGTCATTATATAGTCGGAAATCGATCGTCTTTGTTAGGTGCAAAAAACACGTGTTTTGTTGGTAGGTATACTTGGTTTTTGGCGACTACATAGTTTTAGTCGCTATGTAGTCGCTTAGTAGTTTCTATATAAAGAAAGCTCAACCACTTCTCTTCCTCAACAACCCACAAACATCTCTTTCTCCAACATAAAAAAAAACGTTTCTTATCATATTTTGATATCTCAAATTCTCTTTTTCATATGATTGTATAATGTCGAGTCATTATAACAATTCTCGAGAGTGGATGTATCGGCGGATCGATGAAGATACCGGAAATTTTTCAGAAGAGTTCAGATTAGGAGTGGAGCAGTTCATGACGTTTGCAAATAGTCAGTCTCTAACACAAGATAACGGGGGTAAGTTTTTCTGCCATTGTAGTGTTTGCAAAAACGAAAAATTTCTCCCCGGGACAAGAATTTGGAACCATCTTTATAGTAGAGGGTTTATGCCAGATTATTTTGTTTGGTATAAGCATGGGGAAGAAATCAATATCGATTTAGGAACTAGCTACATTGATCCTACATATATAAGTGGGAGCCATGTAGTTGAAGATAAGTATGTGGATATGGTTAATGATGCATTTCGTGAAAACATGGGTTTTGATGAAAATTATCATCAAGAAGGTAGTTATGCAAATGTAGAAGAACCAATATTTAACCATTCAAAGAAATTTTACAACTTGTTAGAAGGTGCAAAAGATCCACTATATGATAGTTGTCGTGAAGGTCACTCGCAGTTATCCTTAGCTGCTCGAGTCATGCAAAATAAGGCTGAATATAATATGAGTGAAAAGTTAGTAGATTCGGTTTGCGATTTACTGACAGATTATTTACCTTAAGGAAATAAGTCTACCGGTTCTCATTACGAAACTGAGAAGTTGATGCGTAATTTAGGTCTTTCGTATCATACAATTGATGTTTGTCTTAACAATTGTATGATATTCTGGAAAGAATACGAAAACGAAGAAAAATGTGTTTTTTGTGGTGCACAAAGATGGAAACCTAAGAACGACAAACGTAGAACGAAAGTTCCATATAGTCGTATGTGGTATTTACCGATTCTTTGACAGATTGAAGAGAATGTATCGAGCCACAAGACTGCGGCGGCAATGAGATGGCATGCCGAGCACGAAGCAAATGAGGGAGTAATGAGTCATCCTTCCGATGCGGCGGAATGGAAATATTTTCAAAATCAAGCATCCTCGGTTTGCTGCCGAACCACGAAATGTTTACCTTGGATTGTGTACAGATGGGTTTAATCCATTTGGCATGTCTCGTAATCATTCATTGTGGCCTGTGATCTTGACACCATATAATCTACCCCCCGGTATGTGCATGAATGAAGAGTACTTGTTTCTTACTATTCTGAATTCTGGGCCTAATCATCCGCGAGCTAGTCTTGATGTCTTTCTCCAACCTCTTATTGCTGAGTTAAAAGAGTTGTGGTCTACTGGAGTCGATGCATACGATGTGTCGTTAAATCAAAATTTTAATCTAAAAGCAGTGCTTATGTGGACGATAAGCGACTTTCCAGCATATGGGACAACCCATGGTAAATTGTCTTGTCCGGTTTGCATGGAAGATACAAAGTCTTTTTATCTACCAAATGGAAAGAAGACATGTTGGTTTGATTGTCATCGAAGATTTCTTCCTTATGGACATCCACTAAGAAGGAATAAAAAAAACTTTTTGAAAGGAAAAGACGCATCAAGAGAGTACCCACCTCAGTCTTTGACCGGTGAGCAAGTTTACTGTGAGCGGATAGAAGGTGTAAATCCTCCGAGAACTAAGATCGTAGGTGGAAATGGTCACGAAAAAAAGATACGTGGCTATGGGAAGGAACATAATTGGCACAAGGAAAGTATATTTTGGGAGCTGCCGTATTGGAGGGACCTTAATCTTCGACATAATATTGATGTGATGCATACATAAAAGAATTTTTTTGATAACATCATGAATACTCTTATGAGTGTGAAGGGCAAAACAAAAGACAACATCATGTCAAGATGGGATATTGAACGATTTTGTGCTCGGCCACACTTACACATTGATAGTGAAGGCGGGGCTCCTTTTCCACCCTATACATTGACGAAGTTGCGAGAACAAGTTTACTCGAATGTTTGAAACATTCGGTTAAATTTCCAGATGGTTATGCTTCGAGACTTGGCTAATTGTGTTGATATAGAGAATGGAAAGCTTTCGGGCATGAAGAGCCATGATTGTCATGTGTTTATGGAGCGACTACTTCCATTTATCTTTGCAGAACTCTTGCACCGCAATGTCCACCAAGCGATAGCGAGTACGAATATGAATATGCAACTTCTTTACGTTCTAATATATTAATTATGTAATAATTAACACAACGATGCAATTAAACTATATGTATATTGCGGGGATTGGAGCTTTTTTCGGGATTTATGTTCGAGAACTTTGCACACAACTCGCGTTCAAATTCTAAAACAGAACATAATTATAATCCTATGCAATTTGGAGAAGATCTTTCCGCCATCGTTTTTCGATGTGATGGAACACCTGCCTATACATCTCCCATACGAAGCTGAATTGGGAGGTCTGTCCAAGTATAGGTGGATGTATCCTTTCGAAAGGTTTTTCAAAAAGTTGAAAGGCAAAGCGAAGAACAAAAGGTATGCAGCGGGATCAATTGTTCAATCTTATATCAACGACGAGATTGCATATTTTTCGAACAATACTTTGCCGCGAATATACAAACAAAGTCAAGGTAAATGAACAATATACACTTTCGCGTAACTTATTAATTAATGTGAATTACTTAAAAGTGTTTTATTATGCGGGTTAACTAGATTTGATGAAGGTGATGTCCCCGTATATAATGTTCCTGGAGTGCCTTTGATATTTACTCAACCAGATCGCCCAAGTGGTGAAATGCATGAACTTTGGCTTTCGAGAGAGACTATCAATGCGCACACTCATATGTGCCGAGAAATTGCGATTACTTTCAGCCAATTGAGCGGTACATAAACTTATTTACCTTTTCATGTAAATAATTACAAAATTTCGCAACATATATTTATATACTTGTTGAATATATATAGCATGTTCGAGGATTTTATCACGGACAAATATACAGGACTTACCGAAAAAGAACTCTCCGTAAAAAGAGCCGAGGAATATCATTTATGGGTCAAAGATTATGTAAGTACAAAATATAGTCATATATATGTATAGTAAATTTAGTTTTACACATGTTTTTCTGACTATTTTATATATATATATATATATATTCAGGTTACTTATTGGAATGCCACAAATCCTTTTCCTGCATGGGTTCAAGACCTAGTTCATGGACCTTTGAACAAGGTAAAAACATGGCCAATGTATTTTACAAGAGGCTATTTGTTTCATACGGAAAATCACGGCGCTGGACGAAGGACATGTAACTACGGGGTCAGTGTTAAAGGTGAAAATTACACAGATGCATCTGATGTAGCGGATTTCTATGGAACTCTAACTGATATAATGGAACTTGAGTACGAGGGGATGGTCAATTTAAGAATCACACTATTTAAGTGTCGGTGGTATGATCCCGTTATTGGTAGAGGCACTAGTAGGAGCAATGGTGGTGTTGTAGACGTTCTTTCATCGAGAAAATACAATAAGTATGAACCATTTATTTTAGGTACGTATACATATATATATATATATACACGTTAAATAATATTATTATCATATATATCTTATATGTAACTTAAACTTTTTAATCTTGCAAAAAGCCTCTCAAGCGCATCGTGTTTGTTATATTCCGTACCCGTACGTAAAGAAGCCGAAAAAAGCGTGGTTGAATGTTGTAAATGTCAATCCGAGGAAAAACATAGAGGTGCAATATGTGAACAACGAACCAACACTTTTGCAAACAGAAAATGACGATGGTGTACTTGTTGACTACAATTGAAGATCTCGAACTCGACAATTTTGAAGAAGGAGTTAACCGAATAAATCTTGATTACAATGTCGGAGATGCGAACCGAAGATGAGTTTCAATGTAATTTATCTTCTTCGATGATAAAACGAGAAAGACGAAGATTAATTTGTCATATAATGTATTTGTAAAATTCGAAATAATGTATTATTAATGTATTTGTAAAATTCGAAATAATGTATTATTATTAATGTATTAAAATAAAATTGAAATAAATATTAGAAGAAGAAGAATAATTTGTCATATAATGTACTTGTAAAATTCAAAATAATGTATTATTAATAAAATTTTACTAAGGTATTATGTTTTGGGCTAAAAAATAAAGGACCTATGTTTTACGATCGTTTCCCGACTATTTAGCGACTACGATGTTTCGTGACTATTTAGCGACTACAATTTTTAGCGACTATTTAGTGATTACAATGTTTAGCGACTATTTAGTGACTACAATGTTTAGCGACTATTTAGCGACTATTAGGCGACTACTAAGTTTTCCCCAATTCATAACCTAATCTTCTTTCCCCCAAATCGATACATTTCTTTCCTTCTCCGCCGATTCTCTCCTTCTCCGCCGATAATCATCCTCGCCGCCGATTCTCTCCTTCTCCGCCGCATCTCTCCTTCTCCGCCGCTGCTCTTCTCTCCTCTCCGCCGCTGCTCTTCTCTCCTCTCCGCCGCTGCTCTTCTCTCCCTCTCCGCCGCCGCATCTCTCCTCTCCGCGGATTCTCTCCCTCTCCGCCGATTCTCTCCCTCTCCGCCACTTCTCTCCTCTCCGCATCTCTCTCCTCTCCGCGACTTCTCTTCTCTCCTCTCCGCCGCTGCTCTTCTCTCCTCTCCACCGCTGCTCTTCTCTCCTCTTCGCACCATGAATCAACAAAAGAAAGGACGAAAGCGAAAGACGACACACAACGTTTCTATGACCGCGGTGCAGAAGCGACCAATTCTTCCCACGCAGTATAATTTCACACCGGCGACAGAGTTACCTTCACCGCAAGAACAAGTCACGAACTTGGCCGGACCTTCAAAGCCACCACCACCGGGAGTTAGGGATTATCCACCCCCAAGGGCTCTGTTCCAGAACTCGGCGCCTCCTCCTCATAATCAAACCGAGATAATTGAAGATTTGGCGAACTCTCAAGCCCATAGTCGTCCGTCTTCTGAAGGAAACAACTTCGGAGATCCAGAGGAAGGTTTGCCGGAGCTTCAAGAGGACACATTGACAACATTAAATGCTTTGTTGGTGATGTCGGGACGTGAGCGTTTTGTAACCGTTCTCTCACCCACACCGACGCCAAACACTACTTGGTATGCTTCTCACTTCTTCGATGATTGTTGATAATAGATGGGTAATAAGCATTTCGATTAAACCATGTCTGCAATGGGTAATAAGCATTTTGACTTGTGTTGTGTGTGACAATGTTGGTTAAAAAAAGACAATTTTATTCGTATGTGCTGATTTATTGAACCATGAACCATGATTGTTTGACTTTTGCTTTGTTTCTCTTCTTTTGGGTTCTGTTTTTGCTTTGTCCATTGATTAGTTCATTGATGTTTGCAGGTTTACTCGCGACAAGGGATCTAAGCTTGTTCGTAAAATTACAAAAAAAATTACGAACAAGTTTGATGGTCCCTATTATAGCTGGACTTGTGTGTCTCGGGATAGACAAGAAAGATACTTTCTCGAGTTCGCGGTAAGTTTATAATTCTCATTGCTATCTTTGTTTGTTTTTACCAAGATTTAAGTATTATCTCTCTTTGTTTTGTAGAAAACCCATACTTGGGATCCATTGATAACAGGAACCGTTCAACAACACTTCGAGAGCATCTGTCAACGCCGTATGAAGGACATGGTTTCAGCCGTGAGGACTTCTCGAGAACGACCAACATGGATCGGTGAAACTCTGTGGAAAGAAATGACTGCCTATTGGGATACAAATGAAGCTAAAGAAAAGACCATCATTTATTCTCATGCGCGCATGTCTGAACGTGGTGGTCTCGGTCCTCACATCCACTTATCGGGTCCGACGTCGTATCAACAAATCCAATACGGAATGGTTAGTAAATATAACAATTTTTCTATAATTTCCCTACTCATACTTTAACTTCGTTTTGTAACATTGCAGGAAGAGGAATTGGGGAGACCCGTGTCTATTGGTGAGGTTTTCATTAAGACACACACCAAACCGGATGGAACGTATGTGGATAAGAAGGCGGAGAAGATTGCTGAAATTTATGAAAAGAATTTGCAACATAAAATGTCTCAGCTTGAGCATGAAAGCTCTGCCATTTCATACGGTGCTTCGCGACCTCGCGAGCTCACAAGAGAAGAATATACTTGCCATCTTTCTCGAGGTACTAAGAAACTTTTTTCATAATCCACATTTATAGATTTTATGTTTATGTTTTGTGGTTATTGTTTTGGTTTTCTATTCAGTCAACTCAAAAGGATTCAAGAGGCAATATTTATGGAGCCGGAAGCCTCAAGGAGACTCTTGAGAATGTGGGCAGTAGTAAGAGCAACACACAAGGAGAGTATTCTTCATTTGTATCCATTCAAGAGCAGTTGAAGGTCACACAACATAAAATCGAAGAACAAGCTGCTGCTAGTAAAATGCGTGAAGAACAACATCGCAAAGCTTTGGCGGACCAACAAGTCAAGGTCGCAAAGTTATCCTTGGTGGAGAAGTACTTACGCAAAACTGATCCGGCCTTTCTCGACTTCATGGAGACCGAAGAAGCCGAAGAAACCACCGAACAACCTCTCTCAACTTCTCCTCCTTCTTAGGTTACTAAAACTATCCCATGAACTAAACACTTTTCATTTTGAATGTAAATGTTATATATTTTGGTTTTGAATTGATGTTTATGTATGTTTCTATGGATAATTTGATGAATTTATGTTTATATTCGATTGTATGATGTTTATTTAGAATATATCATATTATGTTTGCAGGATTTTTCGAGAATTATATAAAATGGAAAAAGATACAAAACGATTACCAAATGAACAGCAGTTTATTAATAGTAGTCGCCAAGTAGACACAAAATAGTCGTCAAGTAGTCGCATCGTAGTCGCAAGGTAGTCGCGAAAAAAACGACTACTTTAAGACTGAATACAATAATTTGTTTTCTGTGATTTAGTCGTTATATAGTCGTAAATTAGTCACTATATTGTTACGACTATTTACCGACTACTCTAAAGTTACACATGCTCATATCAAATAATCGTAAAATAGTCTCTAAATAGTCACTAAATAATACGACTACCTTACGACTATTGTAAAGCTTTTCTTATTCAAGTTTAGTAATCGTAGTTTAGTCATGAAACGGTCGTCACATACACCGACTATTAATCGACTATATTACGACTACGCTCGTTGTCGTAATGTAGTCGTTATTTAGCGACTAAATTGACGACTATTGAGTTTAGCGACTAAGGATTGCCGACTACATGGTTTAGTCGTGTAATAGTCGTAACTGGTCTTTCAGCGACTATTATGCGACTGATTTTACAGTCGGAAAATCTCTGTTTTCTTGTAGTGGATATTCCTGCTGCTGCACAAGTCTTACCTACAACATCTTTTGGACCTTCCCCTGCCATTCCTGCCTCTCCGAGATCAAGTATTAAAGCGAGTTTCACTACACATAAAGTCGTCAAAGTATTCACATAGGCTTCAGGGACCCTCAATGCATGTTTAATCTTCTAATGGTGATGGTCAAAAGTAAATTAGGTTTCTTATCATCTTGCTTTAGTAATTCCATATGGACAATAATAATGTTTTCGAGTGTTTCAAAACTATTTGGTGTTTCGAATGTTTTTGTTTGAAGTTGATAAATATTGTAGTCCACAATTCTACAAATCAAAGAAGCGACTATAAGAAAATATAAATACGTTATCACAGCGCAACAGGAGAAAAAGCATTGAATTGGGGAAATGCAGGTTCAACTTTGTCTTCGATTGTCTACCACAAATCTTACATATTCTTTATGTTTTATATGCCTCACAAAAGCAAAAAAACATAAAGATACATGATAAATATTTGTGGTTTGGAGTAAAAATTTATAAGTAAAACAAATAATTAAAACTTCTAAATGTGGTTGTTATTTCTAAGTATGTATAAGAAATATGTTAAACAAAAAATGTATATAAAATATGTAAAACAAAAAAAGAATAAAAATTGTGTTATTTAATTATGAATTTGTGATAATTAGTGTAGAAAAACTACTATCTTATTATATAAAAGTGAGCGCGTTTAATTATAACTCACCAAATCGTGACACGTTTCACAATTAATTTAGATATGAAAATCTTATAAAACATTCAATGTTGTTAGAATAATGTTTAAGAAAAAAATAATTTTTAAAAAAGAAAAATGTTAATCATGTTTAGGTAAAATGTTAATAATGTTAATAATTTTAGGAAAAATGTTAATAATGTTTAGGAAAAATGTTAATAATTTTAAAAGAAGAAAAAATGTAACGTTTAGGAAAAAAGACAAAACAAAAAATAAGGAAAAAAAGAGAAAGGAAAAACCAAAAAAAGGAAAAAATTAACCAAACCAAAAGTCATCACTACATCTATATATACATATCTAGAATCACTAAATTTCATTGTGTTCTCCTCTTTGTTCTATTTACAATTATTAAATTTTTTTTTTAACTCAAACAGAGAAAAATATGAGTTTCATAGTTTCTAAAAGCCAACAATCTTACTTCACACTAAATCAACTATATCGAAATCGTCCTTATCGTCGTACGATAGTTCGTGTTATTCGAAAGTGGGAAGCTAGAAATCCTAAAGCAAATAATTTTCTTATGAGAGTCGAAATACTACTAATTGATGAAAAGGTAAATATTAGAAAAAGTACTCTCAATACAATATCTATTGTTTATGTAATTTAACAATAATCATTATTTTTTAAAGGAAAATACAATTCAAGGATTCATGCATTACTCAATGATTCAAAAGTGTGGAGATCAACTAATGGAAGGAAACATCATTGAAATATGTGATTTCAACGTACAATATGTTAATACTAAGAAATACAAAGTCTCAGACCATCAATATTTTATCAAGTTTACAAAAATGACAAAAATTACAAGTGTTGGTTAAGAAATCTACAAAATTACATTACAAAAATTTAGAATTTTAACATATTAAAACCTAATCAAAAGGTTGGACATGACTGATGACTCATATGGTAAGATAAATAATGTACATATATAAAAATAATTTATATCTTATTATATAAGATACTCACTTAATATATTAAACTTTTATGTAGATGTAATTGCTTATATTGTGGACGTAAGGAAGAACGACGTACACAATTTAACCAATCCTACTGGTCCCATGATTAGGAAAGTTGACGTCTATTTACTTTTAGACAAGTAAGCAAGTTAAATTAATCTATATAATTCTTTCAATTTAAACATTAAAAAATCTTATTATATAAAAGTGAACGCGTTTAACGTGAGTTCGACACGTAGGCAAATTATAACTCACCAGATCGTGACACGTGTCACAATTAATTTAGATAGCGACATTTGTCTTTATTAAAATAAGGAATCTTCTTAAAAAAATAGGAAAAAAGAAGAATGAAAACACCTTAAAAATGAAAATCTTATAAATTAAACAATCATTGTTTAATTTATAAATTAAACACTTATAAATTAAAAAAAATTAAAAATTAGAAAAATAAAAATGTAAAATTACTTGCAAAAATAAAGAAAATCTTTATGATAACTTATTTGTTATCTTCATTGATCCACTATCTAATTATTAATTTAAAACAAATGTTTTTTTTATGTAAATAACAAAAACAATGTAATAAAACAAAAAATGTGTTATTTTTATTTCTTAATAGATGAAAAAAGTAAAAATCACTTATTTACTATTACCATATATTGTTTTGTGTCTTTTATATTTATTTGTTAATAAAAATAACGGATATAATATTAGTTTCCGTTTAAATCTAACTATAACTATACATATTTACTAAAAATATTAATATATAATTATAAAATGTTTTTATGTAATTTGTCCGCGTATTACGCGGGATTTCATCTAGTAATACATAATTAAAACATACATATTTCACATTATATTATAAATATTTCGGTCAACCCGCGTTTGACAAACATATATAACATAAAATAATTGAAACATACATATTTCACATTATATTATAAACAAACACATATAACATAAAATATCACAAACAAGAAAAAATAAAAAAATAATCGGCCAACCAACATTTGACACGTGTTGGAGCTTAATGAGTTTCGAAAGTGCTTCGCCTAGCTTCGGTGCTTAGTATTATTACGTTAATTACCAATTAGTTTTTTTTATTTTATTAACCTAAATATTTGTTATTATACTTAAACACCTCTTTAGGTCATTTGATGCACATGCTATTACTGATGTTAACCTTAGGATGAGCATAAAGATCCGTAGAATCATCTATGTGCTCTGATATCATGAAAACTTAAGAGAAACAGAGAGAATGAAGATTAGAAACTTGATTTTATTGAATCATAGTTGCTTAAATGTTTGTGATTACAAGATAGTGATTTTATATAGTGATGTCATCATTAGGAGATGATGCTGGATCCAAGACAATCAAACCTCTTGTATATAATAAAGATGAAATAACTTTGAAGACTAATTAAACTCAAGTCGACGAAATATAGCATTACAATCTATGATGTATTAACACACTTTGTTTACGCTAAAAAAATCATGATTTTGAAATCCTCTAAAGTTGTTCATATTCAATGTCTCATGCTGAAATATAATTAGAGAAAAATAGAGGTTTCCGTCCTACAAAATTTACTAATATCATGATAACACGTTGGACACATCTATTTTCAGCTTCTTTCATGTATGAAAATTATACTCTTTTTTTAAACATATGATTTTTTGAATAATTTTTTAGCAAGAAGAACGAACTAATAAATATTTTTAAGTGACAAACATCATTCCAAGACAAGATTACGACAGTATTCTAAATATTTTACTTTTAAACATTGTTACAATTAGACTTATATTAAAAACAAACCATGCTTTATATATATCCTTATGTCCCACAATATAAGATGTTTTAGGTTTTTATATATGTTCAATTTTATAATATTTCTCAAATATTTATAAAAAACTTCAAATAATTTAATTTCTAAAACTAATTAGAGTGGTCATTTACCTTCTATTTATAACTGAGTTTAAGTGGTACTCATTAAATGTTTTCCATGTGAAAATAAGTTTTCTTAACTTCCCTGCTTTTAAACTTGAACATTCTATATTTTGATACATATGAAGTATTTCTTTGCCAATTACTGTACCATATTTTAATTTTTTATATGTAAATTAATTACACCTCTAATCCATGCATCATAAACCATGTTTTTCTTTGACAAACGAATAAAGTCACTCATATAGTTTTTACGCTCTACAGAATATGAATGCAGGAGATATGAAGACGGCATAAATCAACATTACAAACCTTATAAGTTATGTTTTCCAATTTAAACCAATTTATATAAATACACAACAAAACAAAATAAACATTTCTACAAATAATTTAGCAATCAATTAAAATGTCAACCCACAATTTTCTAGTACACTATAATTACAAGGAATCAATATTTTGTCAATAAATTATATATATTACGAAAATAACATACATTTATCTAATCTCAAAACTATAAAAAGTTGTTTTAAATGATATAACAGACTTTTATAAACCATTTAGAAATTCATGAATTGAAATATATTGTTTAAATCAAAGAAATTATATGAGTATGTTTTTAACATTTTTTCGGTGGCGGTTTTCAATAAATATGTCAAAAAATTTCTTTTTTGTTTTATTCAAATATAAGTTATAGTTAATCTATTAAAAGAAATTCAGATTTTGAATTTTAAAAACAAAAACGAGGCACATGTTTAATAAAACGAACGAAGTTAACTGTTCTGTTAACATTGTGACGATTTCCATTACAGCAACCCGAGTCACGATCACGAAAGCCACTTTCAAGGTTTAAATAGTAAATTTTCACGTTGGAGGTTTATGACGGCAAAATGGGAATGCTAAATTTTGAAGGTATAAAGTGGAAATACAAGTCACTTTTGTGGTTTTTATGGAATTTTCCCTTTTTATTTTGCTAAAATATAAGTATATAATGTGTTTGTTTATTTATATTATTAAAAGAGAATTATTAAAAGAGAAGACAAAACGTTTACGTGTCGCGACGAGAGCGATTTTGATATTTTATTTTGCGAATTCCATAGAACTTTTTAGCATTAAGTTTGTCCCACATCGAAAACAATAAGAGACAAAATAAAAAAACTTTTAGTATAAATAAGACTACATCCCATGTGATCTATACCATTAAAACATAAGACAAAACGCTTAAGTGTCGCGACGAGAGCAATTTGGATATTTTTTTTGCGAATTTCATAATTATATTTCAGACCCAACAAATTCATGCCCACATATAAACTTTTTAACATTAAATTTGTCCCACATCAACAACAATCATAGACGAAATAATAAATCTTTTACTATAAATAAGACTACATCCCATATGAAGTTATTGAAAGTGGACATTCATATATCGGGATATACATAATGCGGACATTTTTCTTTGAATGAGTCTGTAAAATTTGATTGATTATTTTGACTTTCAATACTGGTGTTTCCTAGATGCGTGCCTCATAAATTGGCCAACGGTGTCAGAGATTTTTACTAGTGGATTGAATTTTCAATTCATGGTTTTCCATAAATGCAGACTTTCTTAAATCCGGTTTTTTGGCAAATTCTATAACTTATATTTTAGACCCAACGAATTCACACCCACATGGGGTGGGCATTCTATATTTGGTTCAGTTCGGATTGGTTCTTTTCGGTTCCGGTTCTTTCGGTTCTATGTAAAATGGAGACATATAGAAACAGATAAAAATTTGGTTCGGTTCGGTTTGAATATCAAATAGAGGAACCGTTTAAGAACCAAAACGTTTTTGGTTCGGTTCGGATATTTCAACCAAAAGAACCGAACTAATGCAACAAAATATGCAAATTATTGAGTTTGAGTGGTTTATTGCGTATTAGATGAAAGATTTAAAAATATGCTCAATGAAACAATGTTAGAATCCATAGAACATAATTTGAATCTTTCATATATATGTAATAATGGTGTGTTTATAACTCTTTCAGTGACCTAACATCAATACAAGTTTAAAAATTTTCAAACATAATGGTTATTTTGGTTCTACTTTCGGTTCTTCGGTTCGGTTCGGTACCGAATCGGAACCAATGGTTATTGGTTCCCAAGAAAAAGAACCATACGAGTATTTTAGAGAGAACCATACTCTAACCGAACCTGATTTTTCGGTTCGGTTCGGTTCGGTTCTAGGTACTTTTGCCCAGGCCTAGACCACATATAAACTATTAAGCATTAATTTTAATTTCCGCAAAACACAGTTTAACACGGTTATATACGGTTTAGATTTTTTTGTAGATAAAATTTGGTGGATTCATCTATTCTACGAATGATTTAACATGGATTAGATATAGACGATATCACACTCTGTGTTTTTCAATAGCATAATAAGTGAGAAGTTTGCAGATTTTCTCCTTAGGATTAGGATAATTATGATCGATGAATTTGTATGATTGATTTGTAGCATACAATTTTGTTCTTAAAAGACTATTAAAAGACAACAAAGAAGGTCGTTGCTCACAAGATGTATCGTTTTTGAAGTAACTAAGATATGTGAGAAGAAAATTTATGATGCTAAAGTTTGTGTGTCAATTTATTAACGAATTTCATAAATTATATTTTAGACCTAGTAAATTCAGGTCCACATACAAAACTCTTATGTATTAAGTTGGTCCCACATCGAAAACAATAACAAACGAATAAGAAATCCCATACTATAAATAAGACATCATCAAATGTGAAATCATTAAGCGGATCTTTGTTCAATGGGTTTGCGAATTTCAATAAATGAATTATGCATTAATATAAGGCTTTTGTTTTAAATGAGCATGCAAAATTTGATTAATTATTTTAAATTTCGATACTATATATATATATATATATTTATATGAATAAGGTGACATATATAAAATTTGGATTATTTGTCGGAAACATAAATTTAGAATTTTAATAAGATAAATATATATGACTATATCTAAAATAAATTATGTTTTTATAATATTTAATTTATTTCTAAGATTATTTTAAAACATAAAATAAATTTTTTATTATATATGATTATTTTTGAATAATCTGAACTCCGTATCGTGTGGATCCTCACCTAGTTGTGTTTAATGTTTTTGACCGTGTCATCCAAGCTAAAGCATAATTTGATGCCAAAATCTTATATTATTAATACAGAAGACGGGGAGAGAAAATCATTCTAAAATTACATATGTCATCACCTGAACATTTCTGGTCCCACATTATTAAAAATTCATAAAAGCCCAAAACAAAAAACACAAATTTAACACAAAATGACTTAAATTGACATAATAAATGGATAATATTAAAAAATGTTGAAAAACCCATAAAATATAATATTAAAAATTCATAAGAAATACAATTTTATAATTTCTAATAGATCTCTTAATATTTATATATTATATTCTATTACATTGAGTTTAAAATAATGATAAAACATATTGTTTATTTACAAATAACAATATTATTTTGTAAAATTGTATTTAACACCAAAATTCATGTCAAATGAAAAAACATGAATACACAATTTATCCGACTCATCGGTTGAACCATCAGTTCACAAACATTGAACAAAGAATTTTCGGATAAGTTTAGACATGAAAGAGTGATTAAACCTTCCTAGAAAATATGTTTAAAATATTTAAAAAACTAATGAAAAACACAATTTTATAATTTTCTTAATGTTTGTATGTTATATTTTCGCACAAAAGAATGATAAAACATATTGTTCATTTATAAATAACAATATTATTTTGTAAAATTGTATTAAACATCAAAGTTCATGTCAAATGACAAAACTTGAGCAGAAAATTGACTCGAGCCCCCGAAAATTCAGTGGTTTTATATATCTGAGGTTTTAATAGTCCAATTTTATGACGAATAGAGACCGAATTGACATAATTTTCATTGTTAAACGAGTCATATCAAAGTTTCAAAACACTATTTTTTAATGATAAATAGTAAATTATACGTAAAGGTAAATATTCAACATCGAAATGGCAATGATAATCTTTTTCGATGATAAATATTAAAATAGTAATAATAATAATTTTTTGAAAATAAAACATTATAAAAACCAAAATACAATATATTTTCTATATATACTTCAAATTTAAACTCCGCGTTTAACGCGGATCACATGAAATACAAATTCTTTTTATTTCATTTTATACTACACATTGTTTTTACCAATAAACATTTTTTCTATTATGTAAATTTTTATCCCGCGCTTGGCGCGTGTTAGGATGTGATTCAACTTAAAGACAAGTAAAGATGAAGAAAGGGAAAGACTCTTGTTGGAACAGAAGGTCTCAATATAAAGGTGTATTAAGGAGGCACGTGATGTCACGTGAGATGATTATCTCCTTATAACAAAGGTCTTCTTCATCGTGAATCATCACATTATTATCATCTCTTGTTAAGTTACAGAGGGTTAGAGAGAGAGAACCAAGAGAGGAGAGACACGGTGAGTGTTCTTGAGCTTGGGTTCTTGGGGTTTTCTCTTCCTTATTCTTCTCTTCTTCTTTGATCTTGTAAACCCGATTGGTTTGTAATCGGCGGTGAGAGTATTCCCACGCCGGAGGTTGTTTCCGGTGATCTATGGAACTTAGGGAACGGAGCAGCGAGGACGAGTTTCCGTTCCTAACCGGATGTAGCGGCTAGTTAACGCCGTGAACCGGGTCAAATAGCGTGTCGTGGTTTCGTGAGATTCGCCGAAATCGATGGGAAAGAGAATCAAGATCTATATCAGATTCTCTACAATTGGTATCAGAGTTTCGTTGTTCGGCGATGGACGGATTCAACGGCAAGTTTTTTCGGCAATAGACGGATTCAACGACGAGTTTGTTCGGCTCAAGTTTCAGAGATGAATCCGATTCAATCGGAGATTTCTTGGAGCTGCAACATAACGGGACAAGAAGCAAGAAGAATCAAAGGTATCCAAAACCTAGAGGAAGAAGATGTTGATAGGTGATTGAGTGAAATTGCCATGGTCAGAGAGTAAAGGATCTCGGTGATGGTTTTGGTGGAGCTTAATTCTCCACAGGTAATGTATTTGTGACGCTACAAGTTTGGGTTAAAGAACTTGGTGTTCTAAGGTATTGTCAAGAGCAAAGTTTAGATATCTAGAGATTGAGAAAGGAAGATTAGACTAGAGAAAGGTTCTTGGTCTGTTTGTGTTAAAAGGATGGTGCAAGGTGAAAGTTTATCACCGTGATGGTGCTTCTGGTTATGAAAGATCAGAATGGGATCATTGATTCTCAAGACACAAAGCTTAGAGATGGTTTGCACTGTATCCGCTGCGAGTCACAAGGTAAAGTTGTGATGCTCTTGGTTGATATTATGAGTGTTCAGGATCTGCAATTAGAAGGAATCAAGACCAGTTGAGACACAAGTTTTGTATGTTCACTGTGCAAGGTTTTTTAGTCAAAATTCAAGCTAAGTGTTAGTGAAGTTCTTGGTTACTACTGTGTGATAGTTTTTTGCTACAAACTAGTGTTCAAGGTGAGTAAATAACAACTTCTAGAAACTCATCAAGATCAAGGAACTTGGGGACGCCTTAGTTGTCTGATCAGTATATGGGTTTAAGGTTGTTTGGATATCAGTTCAGACTTGGTAATGAGAGTGAAATTGCAGATAAGTTTAAGGTTAAAGAATCAATTTGTTTAGTCAAGCAGGCTGGTGGTTCTAAATGATTCAGGACATCTCACAAGAGTGAAGAAATATTGTTTGACACAAGTTCAGTCTCAAAGGTAACCTTAGAGGCTCAGGTTAGCGATGGTAAAGGTCTATATATCATCATGGAGCAAGGTTAAGTCATCATGATCAAAGAAAAGATCATAAGATGATGTTATTGTTGTTTGATGTATTGGAAGCACTTTAGTGTTTTGAACAACAATGATGCATCCGGTAAAGAAGTGCATCAAGCGCATTTAAGGAGAGCATGTGTTATACTCATCAAAGTCAAAGGAATCTGAAACTGGTTATACCTCGAGGAAGAAACTTCGGAAACTCAAGAAATTTGTGTGTACAACATTCAGTTGTGTGCTGCAACAGATGTGTCTTTGTGGTAGCTACAAAAGGAAGCTTAAGAGAAGCTTGAAGTGGATCATACAAGGACAAGGTGAAGTTCTCGGTGAGTTAAAGGAAAGTTTTTCAGATGTGATTATCAAAGGTATGACGATTGATGAAGCTGATGTTATAAAAGTCAGAAGTGTAGAAACCAAGGGAAAATGTTTTGTTGTCTAATGTGGTGTTCACCTAGAAGCCATGGAGATTTAGACTGTAGAGTTATAGGATATTTAGATGTGAAGACTTAAGGCTCATGGATACTCTTGTTCACAAGGCTGAGAGTTTCAGAAATGGATCAAAGTTTCTGTAAGTTTTGTGCAAGGTGGAGTATGTGAGATGATTAGATAGTACACATGGTATTATAAATCAAAAGGATGAGTGGTCCAAGTCTCAGGATCTTAAGCTATAACAAGATCAATCTTGATGGGTGAAAGTCAAAGATTGGAATGTAAGCAAGATTGCTTGAAATGTCTATATGAATTCCTTCAAGGTGTTAATGATAAGACAGAAAAGTGAAACCACATCATAGAGATATTGTCATGTGCGTACGGCATGCTTAGAACATGTTCCTATTGGCGACAGTGGTATCTCTTTGATGTTAGGACTGTTTCTGAGCATAACATGGAAGGAGTTCAGTTTTCATGAGGGCTTATGATGGCCAAGGAGATGTTTAAACTCGGATTAAGTTTGTTAAGACATGGAATTTCAAGATGGTGTAGTTCAAGGTGGAGTCATTGTTTGTATCATGAGTGATACACACTCTAAATATGGTGATGTCTTCTACATGTTCAGTTCTGGAATATGTCTTGGCAGTTTTGGATGAAACAAAGTTATGTTTCTGTCCAGTTCTCGGGGAAGAGCTGAAGGTGAGTTTGGTTCATGGTTAAGATGTAACTCATGGTTGTTAGACGATTTAAAGAAGACACAGAAACTCAAGACTGGTATAGGGTCAGAGGTGGAGTTTTGACAAGTGTACTCAAGTACAAGTTGCAGGTCTGAAAAATTCAGAGAAAATACATAAAGTATGGGCTTGAGATGAGTTTATGAAGTGTTCAATGGGATCCCTACGAAAAATAGGAAAGAAACAGATGCAGGTTACGCATGAGCTGTTTTGAAGAATATTCACTTCAAGAAGAAATAAATTGTTGTGCACAAAGCATGGAAAACAAGTCATCTCAAAGCTGTGTAATGCAACAGAAGATTAGTTAGTCCTATAAAGGATGAAGCTGCAAGTGCATGGGGTAACAAGCTGCATTTGGAGACAAACAACAAGCAAGTGCTAGTTTTGTATGTTTGTGTGCATCATGAGGAGACTTTGAAAGAGACACTTCAGGAGTCAAGCTTGCAGGATAGTCAAGCGGAAGGTTCAGCTATCAAAGCGCGGAAGCTGATGTGAAAGGGAAGTTTTTGTTAAGTCTGAATATTGATATTGATGCTAGTGCCAAGGAGTTTGGTGAAGTCTGCATGGTATAATAAGGTTTTGCAGGGTTACTTAAAGTGGTAATATGACATTGTTGAGCTCAAGTGTGATGTCAAAGAAGCTGTAAAAAGAGTCTCAAGTGTATCACCAGATTGGATGATGTGAGACAGGTTATAAGTGGCTAGTAGTTGAAGCTAAGGCTGCTAGTGTGTTCTGGTTTTACCAGATTTGTTGAACAAAGAAAATGTTCATGCTTGGTCTGTTTAAACAGGAAATGTTGAAGCATGGGTAGTCTTGTGTTGTTCTAACAAGTATTGTAAAGGTTTAATCTCAATGTTAAAAATAGTTAACTGTTTTGTTGAGATTGTTTACAGGTGAATCAGGTATGCTTCATGGATTTGGAGCTAAGATGGTTCAGGTTTGCATTAGTCAAAGATTATATGGAACTTACAAAACCATATATGAGACTTAGTGTATTATTGATTCTTAAGTGGTTGTCTTATGAATTATTTGTTGAGTTAACAAGTTAGATGGTTAGTTTAACCTTGTTAATGGTTTTGTGTTTGAGTAGTTTACTCAGGATTCCATGGTATGAGTTGTGACGTTCTATGTGTAGCTTATCAAGTGATTTATCATTGGAAGTTTAGTGAACTAGGGATGAAAATTGTTTGATAGGAGCTTAAGCCGACAGAGAGCTGGTTTAATCAAAGGTTGGTTTAATCATTTGGTTAGGTCGAGTTCTTATTGGTTTATGGTTGTTGAAACCAACCTAGGCGTTAGCAGTTACCTTTGTTATATCAACAAGGCTCATATGGTATTAATTGTGTGCTTACATGTGTGAAAGTACTTCAGTGTTATCTCGCATCAGCCGAGCCTTGGTGGTGTGTCGAAAGTCTTCCTAATATTGGGTGTTAGGTGGCGTGTTCTATTTGGTTTAAATAGCGGTACACATAGGTTTATGTTGGTGTTGATGGTTTAACATGTTTAGTTTGTATAAGTGAAACTTATGCAGATTATTGGAGATCAAAGATGAAGGTTAGAGCTTAGTCTAAAGATCTATGGAGGCAGCTAACAAGAAATTCTTCAAGCTTGAATCAAGGTGGAGATTGTTAGGATGTGATTCAACTTAAAGACAAGTAAAGATGAAGAAAGGGAAAGACTCTTGTTGGAACAGAAGGTCTCAATATAAAGGTGTATTAAGGAGGCACGTGATGTCACGTGAGATGATTATCTCCTTATAACAAAGGTCTTCTTCATCGTGAATCATCACATTATTATCATCTCTTGTTAAGTTACAGAGGGTTAGAGAGAGAGAGAACAAAGAGAGGAGAGACACGGTGAGTGTTCTTGAGCTTGGGTTCTTGGGGTTTTCTCTTCCTTATTCTTCTCTTCTTCTTTGATCTTGTAAACCCGATTGGTTTGTAATCGGCGGTGAGAGTATTCATGTAATCCCACGCCGGAGGTTGTTTCCGGTGATCTATGGAACTTAGGGAACGGAGCAGCGAGGACGAGTTTCCGTTCCTAACCGGATGTAGCGGCTAGTTAACGCCGTGAACCGGGTCAAATAGCGTGTCGTGGTTTCGTGAGATTCGCCGAAATCGATGGGAAAGAGAATCAAGATCTATATCAGATTCTCTACAGCGCGGATAAATTCCTAGTGAGTAATGAATCTTGGAACATTCTTTAACAAAATCTTGAATTAAAATAAATTTAGTGAAAAAAATACAACTACCAATAAAAATGTAGACAAATTATAGAAAGTAAATAAAAAAAATCTAGTGGCGAAGTCAAATCTGTCAAAGTTAAGAAGAATTTGGCTTTTTTAGTCCTTTTACTTTACATCTTTTGCTTTCAGAGACACAAACTTTGATGTGTCTTAAACCTTCTCAATGCAAAAGAGTGTTTCTCTGTTCTTATCTTTAACCAAGAAGAGACCTCGAAAAACAAGGCTTCCTCTCAAATTCTTCAACCAATATTTCAACAAAAATAGTAAAATACCAAGAAACATATATAAGTTTAATTGTTTTACTTTCAAATAAAAAAAAAAGATGCGATAATTGAAAAGATCTTATTTACAAACAAAACCCTCTTAAATTTCACATCTCATCGTAATAAAGCAAAAAAGCAACAAAAAAAGATTATGAAGGGCGAGGAGGAAGAAGGAGAGGTGAATTTGAGTGATGGAAAGGAAGTGAATATAAAATATGAAGTCGGATTCTTCTCGGAAAAGGCGCCTGAGAAAATATATGCTCTAATACTCCGGCGAGGACCACCGTGTACTCCTTCAACATCTCCGCCAATACCGTCGCTAGCAACATTCTCTTAACTTTGATTTCAATACAATCTTTATTCTTCTTTCTTCTTCTTTCTTTTGTATGTGTTGTGTTTCTACATAATTAATTGTATTAGGTTTATATATATATATATATATATATATATATATATAGTTGGAGAAAGAAATAAATAAGTAAAATCTAGGGGTGTCCCTCTTGGTTTTCTACTTTCTTAATCTATCAACTTTAATATTAAGATATTTGACTAATCACATGTTCAAGACTATATGGCCCCATTTATACATAACAATTATTATTCTTAACTTTTACCTCATATCAAACCATATACATAGATTTTAAAAAATTATTGGTGGCGTTAAAAAACTAAAATGTTATATTAAAAAATTATGCAGCTTCTTTCCAAACTATATTTCTATTTCACAAATATAATACACTTTCTATGTCGAATATTTTGAAGTTTTAACAGTTTAAAATGCTCTCATGTCAAAAAAAGAAAAATATAAGATAAATTACTAGTATATTATATCATACTAAACTCTAGTCGTTTATTGAAATTATTACTATACAGTATTTTATTAATTCATATTATTAAAACAATAATCAAATGGAGAGAAAAAAAACTGTTTTCAATTATATATGTTCTTATAAATAATGCAAGCAACTTCAATACAATTATGAAAATTGCAATACAATATCTTCTGGTTTATATATTTTTAAGTAAAAATTAGGCATTGTGCAATTAAAAATAAAAACTTTTCGAAAAATGCAACATGTGGACAATAAATTGTTCTATTTTTAATTGCAAAACTTTTTAAACAGACAAAAAAATCGCCATAGTTTGAATTAATAGAAAAACACACAACTGCAGAAATAGAACAAGAAAAAGGCAGTATTGGATGGATATGCACTTAAATTAGATACTACTTTATTAACCTGGACCCACTTCGAACCCGGATGATGTTTATCCATTCTTCTAGATATTTTATCTTGTCTCTTGTAATATCATTAAAAATTAGGGAAAATTACAAAACTACAAATTATATTTCACAAAATACACCATTTCAAAAATACTTCACAAAACTACACCTAAACATTTAAAATTAAATCCAAATAAATCATACCCACACAATCCTACCCCTTTTAATATTATATCATAAACACTAATTAACGAACCCAAATAAAAAGATTTTAATTTTGGTAATTTTTTAAAGGTAAATCAAGCTTTTAAAATTTTGAAAAAGTGTAAATACGTGAAAAATTGAATTAAGTGTAATTTTGTAAAAGAGGGATTGAAAGAGCGTGGTTTTGTGAATTCCTCAAAAACTATATCCGTAATAATAAAATAATTAAACTATTGATTACAAAAACAAATCATTACGAAAAATTGAATTTAGTTTAGTGGCAATCATAAATCCATATGAGACAGATAACATCATTCTAGCCAGGTCGATTCCTCGCGTCTAGAAAAATCGGTTAATATGTCGGTATTTTAATTTAATTTAATAGAAGTTGTTTAGGATTGAACCTTGATTTACAAAGACCACTAACTGGTATTTTAATAGGGGTTTGTCGGTATTGAAATATGACGTTTTAAAGGGGTCCACTAATTTCTTTTTTTTTTTTTTATGCTGACTCACGAGGACGTTGTTAGAATCTGTGGAATGGTTTTTGTAAACTGTATACTATAGTCCAAAATACATAATTCATGTATGAACAAAAAAAATACTCGTGTTTACATATACTTCGTCCGTTCTTTTATTTTTGGTGTTTTAAAAAAAATAATTGTTTTTAATTGTTTGATTTTCACAAATATCAATGTAGTTTTATTTATTGATGTTTGTGAATTATAGTTTTCAAGATATATTAATTGAAAGTTTTGCAACACTATTGTCAAAAAATATTGAAAATGGTTAAACACATATTTATTAATAGTTATTTATGTGTCTTCTTAATTTGTGTGAAAAACCTATAAAATCAAATAAAAAAGAACGGAGAGAGTATTAATTATAACTTCGTATTTTTGTAAATTTGTATATATAAACTAAAAACCCGTGACTAATAATATATATATTATTTTTAAATGTTATAGTCTCTTAAGATGTTTTTAACTAAGAGATTTAATGCAATTATATGCAATTATGACTAGTTTTTAAAAACCCACCTTATTTTATTTTTGTTTTTCATTTATTTATTTTCTAACAAACTCATTCTAATTATCAAGAAACTATGGTTGGAGATGGTCTAATACCTACTTCGGTCGTCATATTGAATAGTCAACTTTGCCAAATTTTCGTTTAAGTTTAAAATTTAATATAGTTAGCGGAATGAACGAATTATGGGCACAATGTAAATGTCTCTGTGAGCACTATGATAGTGTATTAATAAATCAAAATTGGAGTTAGTTTGAATGAGAAATGGAAGTTCAAATTGAGTGATTAGAAAGCTTGTAAAGTTTCTAAATTTGGCTAAGTGTAAAAACTAGCAAATATACTACTTTGAAAGTTAGAGGTGAACTGATGTAATAATAAAAAAAAAGTTAGAGGTGATTTTTTTTAATATATAATGTGGAAATATTTTAATAATGTTTAAAATCTTATATACACTTTGGTGTATTAGAAAGAGGAAATATCTGAACCGGATTTAAGATCTAGACTTCGGAATTGGTAAATAGTAAAAGAAGATAATTTTGTGGTCTATATTACTTTGTTGAATAAGTCAACAAAGAAAATATCTCATCATTGATTTGTGTTCAACAAAATTAAAGTGTGATTAATTTTGTAACATAAAAAAAGAAATTAAGGTGAAAATAAATTTCTCATAACTTCATATTGTAACTCTCATGCGAGTGAGGCTATATAAGAAAAGTTATATCCTTCTCATTTTAATATACATTGAAAATTATGTTCTTTGAGAACATAGTACATTCACACACAAGAAACAATCTCTCGCATTCTCTTCTTAGTTGTTTTTATAGAGAGGACAATACAATTTCTAGATTCGGAAGGTTATGATCTCGGGTGATGCGAGACATAAATATCAGTGCAGTTTTATCTTGGGATTCAGAATGTCATGCAACCGTCACACTACGGGGCATTTACAGAATTAAGAAAAGTGATTTCGATCATGACTCTGCAATCCGTATTTCCAAATTCTTGTATCGATATTTTATTGTAATGTTGTAATTATAGTTACATGTTTTATTCACAAATATTCAGTTTGTCATTTTCTAGAAATTGTGTTCCTACAAAAATATGATGAGCTAAGAGCATTTTTATAGGTGGAGTTAACAAAAGATTCCTGAATTTTTTTTTTTTTTTCGAAAATTAAAAAAAAAAAAAATTAAAAAAAAAAATTAAAAAAATTGACCAATTGCGGGCCGCCGCGTATCGGTCGAACCCACGAAACAATGCCAACTTTTAATTAATTTGTGGGTCCCACATATTAAAAACCTCTCCCAGGAGCATAGATGGTCTAAGTTACTACGTACATACACTGCGTACATACAATATAAACGTCACATCGGCTTAATTATCAACAAAAAAATAAGTCCTTTAATATGTTAACAGGGAAAATTACATAGAAAAACATGAAAAGAAATTTGTAATATTTTATTAATAAAAATTCGAATCTTATATTATTAATACAGGAGATAGAGAAAGAAAATTATTGGAAAAATCTTACGTGTCATCACCAGATTAGTTCTGGTCACACATCATTAAAATTTTCGAAAAGGCCCTAAATTGAAATTCGAAACCCTATGAAAAAGCCCACTTAATATCATATCTTATAGATGAATTCACAAAACTACACCCTTTCAATCTCTCTTTCACAAAACTACACCTAATTTAATTTTTTCACATATTTACACCCTTTCAAATTTTAAAAGTTTGATTTACCCTTTTAAAAATTACTAAAATTAAAATCTTTTCATTTGGGTTCGCTAATTAGTGTTTAGTGTATAGTATTAAGGAGGCAAGATTAGTGTATAAGATTAAGGGGGTAATACAAATATTTAGATTTAATTTTGAGTTATTATGTGTAGTTTTGTGAATTATTTTTGAAATGATATAGTTTTGTGAAATGTAATTCAAATGGTGTAGTTTTGTGATTCTCCCTATCTTATATTATGAATACAGAAGACGGAGAGAGAAAATCATTCTAAAATTACAAGTGTCATCATTTGAGCATTTCTGGTCCCACATTATTAAAAATTCATAAAAGCTCAAAACAAAAATCTCAAATTTAACACAAAATGTCTTAAATTGACATAATAAATGGATAATATATTTAAAAAATATTGAAAAACCCACAAAATATAATATTAAAAAATTCATAAGAAATACAATTTTATAATTTCTAATAGATCTCTTTAATATTTATATGTTATATTCTATCACATTGAGTTCAAAATAATGATAAAACATATTGTTCATTTACAAATAACAATATTATTTTGTAAAAATGTATTTAACACCAAAATTCATGACAAATGACAAAACTTGAACACACAATTTACCCGACTAATCGGTTGAACCATCGGTTCTCAAATTTTGAACAAAGAATTTTCGGATAAGTTTAGACATGAAAGAGTGATTAAACCTTCATAGACAATATGTTTAAAATATTAAAAAAACCAATGAAAAACACAATTTTATAATTTTCCTAAATGTTTGTATGTTATATTCTCGCACAAAAGAATGATAAAACATATTGTTCATTTATAAGTAACAATATTATTTTGTAAAATTGTATTAAACATCAAAGTTCATGCCAAATGACAAAACTTGAGCACAAAATTGATTCGAGCCCCCGAAAATTCAGTGGTTTAATCCAAGGTTTTAATAGTCCGGTTTTATGACAAATAGAGACCAGCTTGACATATTTTTCATTGTTAAACGAGTCATATCAAGGTTTCAAAACACCATGTAGTTATTGCTTTTCATGATAAATAGTAAATTATACGTAATGGTAAATATTCAACATCGAAATGACAATGATAATCTTTTTCGATGATAAATATTAAAATAGTAATAGTAATAAATTTTTGTAAATAAAACATTATAAAAACCAAAATAAACTATATTTTGTATATATACTTCAAATTTAAATAAACGCGGATCACATGAGATCCAAATTCTTTTTATTTCATTTTATACTACACATTGTTTTTACCAATAAACATTTTTTCAATTACGTAAATTTTTATTCCGCGCTTGGCGCGGATAATTTCCTAGTTTTTTGTTATTCTACAAAACTCAATTGTTCTTAAAATCATCTTATACCTTATATTTTCCTTAACGTTAATATTAATATTAGCAGTTGAGTTTGAAATGTGTTTTGTGTGGAATAAATAAGCTAGTCCATATGAAGCAGATAACACCATCCCATCCGGAATCGATTTCCAGCGTCTACGATTTACGATTGTAGGTTTGACTAATAGGTCAGTCGTTTGTGGCCAAATGTTGACAAAAAAAAATTATCATCGTCATTTTGTAGTGTACCTATAAAGTCAACCTTAAAATTATGATATTAAAAGAGCTTTTAATTTGAAAATAGAGAAATAACTAAATTAAATTTAGTCTCTCTCTTAATTTTTCTCATGATTTTGTTATTTGAGCGTAGTCAAAGTTCATATGAAATTAAATGTGATTTTATGTGTGAAAAAAAAAGTTTTTCGATTTAGTCAAAGTTCAACTAAAACTTGTTTTCTTTTGTTATGGTAGAAAAAGTTGGAAGAACAGATAGTTAACTAGGAAGTTAAGGAAGTTACTCGCACTAAGCGCATGATAAAAATTTACGTAATAAAAAAAAAATGTTTATTGGTAAAAACAATGTGTAATATAAAATGAGATAAAAAGAATTTGGATCTCATGTGATCGAGTTTAAATTTGAAGTATATATACAAAATATAGTTTATTTTGGTTTTTATAATGTTTTATTTACAAAAATTTATTACTATTACTATTTTAATATTTATCATCGAAAAAGATTATCATTGTCATTTCGATGTTGAATATTTACCATTACGTATAATTTACTATTTATCATGAAAAACAATAACTACATAGTGTTTTGAAACCTTGATATGACTCGTTTAACAATGAAAAATATGTCAATCTAGTCTCTATTTGTCATAAAACCGGACTATTAAAACCTTGGATTAAACCACTGAATTTTCGGGGGCTCGAGTCAATTTTGTGCTCAAGTTTTGTCATTTGACATGAACTTTGATGTTTAATACAATTTTACAAAATGATATTGTTACTTATAAATGAACAATATGTTTTATCATTCTTTTGTGCGATAATATAACATACAAACATTTAGGAAAATTATAAAATTGTGTTTTTCATTGGTTTTTTAAATATTTTAAACATATTTTCTAGGAAGGTTTAATCACTCTTTCATGTCTAAACTTATCCGAATATTCTTTGTTCAAAGTTTGGGAACTGGTGGTTCAACCGATGAGTCGGGTAAATTGTGTGTTCAAGTTTTTTCATTTGACTTGAATTTTGGTGTTAAATACAATTTTACAAAATAATATTGTTATTTGTAAATGAACAATATGGTTTATCATTATTTTGAACTCAATGTAATAGAATATAATATATAAATATTAAGAGATCTATTAGAAATTATAAAATTGTATTTTGTATGAAATTTTTTTTTTTCATCTTTCTTATGAATTTTATAATATTATATTTTATGAGTTTTTCAACATTTTTTAATATTATTCATTTATTATGTCAATTTAAGTCATTTTGTGTTAAATTTGGGCTTTTGTTTTGAGCTTTTATGAATTTTTAATAATGTGAGACCAGAAATGCTCATGTGATGACACATGTAATTTTAGAATGATTTTCTCTCTCCGTCTTCTATATTAATAATATAAGATATTTTCAGAGTGAATGATAGCATCTGATAATACACTCACCTAATCCTATATATAATGAGCGAGGGAAACTATTGTACTTGACACTTTATCATTATATCATTAAATTCATTAAATTATTTAAATTATAAAAAATCATCCAATAATTTTAATTATTAATGCATAAAAGTATTAAATTTCATCTAATTTGTTAAATATTATTATATTACAATAACATGCATTAAAAATATTGACTCATGAATATCAATTAATTCTAAGTTTTAAATTGTATTCTTAATATTTTTTCAGATTTTGAACAAATGAAAAATAGTTTAATTACAGTGTTATATGATATCACATTACATAAAATAACACATAAAATAAAAAGGATACAAAATTTATAAAATAGTGAAAACATGACAAGTAAAATAAAGAAAAAAATACAAAAAAATTATACAAACTATTTAAACTATTGAGTAAACATATACTAAAACAAATATTGCAACCTTCATCTAGATGAACAAGAAATATACAAATATTAAAGATAAGTGAAAAATATGCAAAAAGTATAGAATTAAGAACGTAAAAAATATTGTACAATTATTTATGTGAACATCAATATTGAAAATGCAAGAAATTATTAGAATCACCAAGAAAAACCAAACAAAATAATTTATAAAATAAAACTATTAATATCTACAAACATATATATTTCTAATTTAGAAAATAAATCTGCGAGTATCGCGAATTTCCTCTTAATTATCAATAGTGTTCAAAGATTGAATGATACTATCGGATATTGTCCACTCATGATTTTGTTATTTTAATTTGTTAGTCAAAGTTCAAAATATGATATTAAATGAGATTTTATTTGTGACAAAAATGTGACTTTATTTAGTCAAAGTTCAACTAAAACTTGTTTTTTGTTATGTTATATAAAAATTGGAGTGAATTATATAAATAACTAGGCTATTTTAAAGTAGATTATTTCTTTGTGTAACTACCAAGTTAAGGTACTAAATTAAAGTTGGTGTTGTGGCAAAATAACAAAAAAAACACCAACAGAAAAGAGTGTTCATCTTAGTCAAAACTTGTAGAAAGCAAGTTGTTTAATGAAATTATAGAATAACCAAAATTAACTATTGACCCTTTGATTAGAAACCCAAATTATTATTTTGACAATTAAGGTTATCTAATTATTATATATAAATAATTACATAATGCGATAATTACAAACTTTAAAAGGCCTTGCATAAAACAACCCCCCAAACAAAATTATCTCCTCTCTTCCACCACCACCACATCCACCACCACCACCATTCAATTACTCTTTGCGATTGCCGGAAAAAGAGAAGAAGTGACAGAGACTCTGCTTACGAAGACAGTGAAAAACGACGGAGAAGATGTTGCATTTGAGTCGTTGTGTATGAGAAAGAAGGTATTGAGAGAATCTAAAAAGCTATGGATTGTAGCGGCGCCGGCTATTTTCACGAGGTTCTCTACGTTCGGAGTCTCATTGATAAGTCAAGCTTTTATCGGCCACCTTGGTCCGACGGAGTTGGCCGCTTTCTCCATCAGCTTCACCGTTCTCTTGCGGTTTAGTAATGGTATCTTGGTAAGACTATACCCCTCTTATATAATTTATCAATACAAATTAGTGCATGTATTATTATAATTAATATATTAGCAAATAATTAGAGTTTTATACCAATATCAAGTTTAACTTACACAAATCCTTCTTTTTCAACGCCAAGGAATCTAACTTTGTTGTTGGGTTTGATTTAGTTTATTGTGTTTACGAAGAATATACATTGGTTTGTACACTAAATTATGATTATGTTTTATGGTTTACTTGGCTGATTTGTTTGATATTAACTATATGTTTTTTTGTTAAACCTGAAAGTACAATTATTAGTGTGTTAACTATATGATATTAACTATATGTTATAAAAAAATTTCACTTAGAAAAATGAAATGGGGCCGTTTGGTTTTAATTTATATGGGATCTAAGAACTTTAGTGTAACGACTTCAACCCGGGCGTCTGTTATATTTGGGAGTCTAACCCTTCTTTATTGTGATATTGTTCGTTTTATGCTATAAGAGCATCCTCATTGGTAGTCTCTAATTTAGATACTCTATCAATATAATAATAAATAAATATATTGTATTTTATTCTAAAATGCTTAGTGGTACATTAGTAACATTGTTACCTCCATTGGTAATCTCTAGTTTAGATATTCATATTTATTATTATTATTAATTTGTTATATTAATAAAAATTAATATTATATTATTTTTTATTAAGTTATTAACACAATTTAATGTAATAATAATATATAATTAAAAGTTATACAAAACGTACTCCTCAAATAATAATATAGAGATTAATTTATGATTTGTAAAAAAAAATTGAAAGGAAGTACCATATATAAAAAGAGTAATAATACACATTCAAAATATTATTTTTTATAATTTAAGAATATGCAAAATTGAGCTTAAATAGATAATTTTATTTTAAAATTAATGAGTAAAACAAAAAATAAAAATAACAATATATAATGTATTTATTTGTTTTTTTTAAACTATGAGGAATTTGATTTATCTCTTATAATAAGAAATGGACAAGTGTCATGTATTGAAGGTGAGAGAGATAGTTTATAGATTCTTGCTAAAGAATCGATTCTCAAGATTTTTCACCAAAAAATAACTATTTTATTAATTTTGATTTAATTTTATAGGGAGTTTCTTGTTTATATACTCCCATTGGAGATGCTCTAAGGCCCGTACTATAGATTTTGTTTTTGGTTTCCTTCCTAAAAAGTTTTACATTAAATTGGGGTTAGACTCTCCCTTAAATACTCTCTCCGTCCCATTATAATTGATGTTTTAGCCAAAAAATTTGGTTTCATATTAGATGATGTTTTTGGTTTGTAATGTAAAATTAATTGTTATTTTGTATTTTTTATTATTTAATTTATGCATAATGTTTTTCTATTGGTGAAATTATGTTTAAGTAAAATATTAAATAATGTTTGTACACAGAAAATAAGAAAATTTAATGAATTCTTAATCTGCGTGTAGAGACCTAAAACATCAAGTAATTTGGGAGAGAGGGAGTATTAGATTTACATTTTCAAAATCTATTTTAACTTTCACAAAAATAAAATGAATTAATGTCCGGGATAATGCTCGCCGTTTGGTTTTGGATTGTATAATATATATGTCATCAAAACTGGCGTTTATAACTACATCGTGTAGAATGCATATGCATTCTTTTGTAATTTTCTACAAATTGAGTTGTTTCCATAATTCCATGTTCGTGATAATGATATTATTTCTGTTAAAAAGCTTGAATTATTTTTTTTTTCTAAATCTGGACGGATTTGTTAATGTTATGTTTGCATATACTTTTTGTCCTACTTTTGTAAAATATTGTTATATTTCTTCTTCTTATTTTGATATATATTTTGTAAAAAATAAACATACAATTTCTCTAAAAAATAAATAAAAACAAACATACAATATATTAGTCAAGAAATATTTATATTAATAACGACAGACTTTGAAAATAATATGAACTACGTCCGTTTTATATAGTTAGGTATGACAAGTGCACTAGAAACACTATGTGGTCAAGCCTACGGAGCAAAACAAAACCATATGTTAGGAATCTACCTTTGTTGTAGGGGTAAAACGGTTAAGTATAATGTTCGGAGTGAAATAAATGGATGGTTCGGAATAGGTACGTAAAAAAGGGGGTCGGAATTCTCGTTATGACAACTGCGGTTCGTTTGGATAGTTCGCTAGGTTTTCTAGCGAACCGTTTTTATTATGCTAAAGATAAAGAGCGGAAAGTGGGCAGAGATGCCGAACAAAATATGGGCAAAGATGCCGAACAAAATGTGGGCAAAGATGCCGAACAGAATGCGGACGAAGATGCCGAACAAAAGATGTCGAACAAAAGAGATAGTAAATATGATGTTCTTGTTTCTCTCTGTAGGTTCTCTCTCTAAAATCCGGATCCCTTGCTCTGAACATGATGTGCGCTATTTATAGTAAATGCTCTCCTTGGCGGATTTCCTCGGTGCGCGATCTCCGTACCGATCCCATACCGTTGAATAGTGTCCTATCGCAGGGTCGTTCGGTTCGGCGCTCCATAAATGCTCTGTCAGAGTGCCGTTCGGTGCTTCATAAATGCTTTGTCAGAGCGCCGTTCGGAGCCGCGGGATTGTGCTGTCAGGGGTGACGTGGCGCCGCAATCTGCTTAACGGGCCCTCTTTCCAATTGGGCCACGATTCGATATTTGGGCTTTGGCGGGCTTGTCATGGCGGGCTTCTTAAACGGACCTGGTCATGTTGGGCCTGGGAGGCCCACCCATAACAACCTTCAAAGATCATGGATCGTCCTCACAGGCTGTGCCATTTGCATCACACCGGTCTACATCTTCTCTGGTCCTATCCTCTTAGCCTTAGGTCAAGAGGAACGCATCGTCCACGTGGCTCGTATCATTGATAACTTGTGTTTTACCACATCAAATAACCTTTGAGTGCACACTACCACAATGGGATGGTATGTCGTTGTGTACTTAAGGATCGAATCCACAAGGAGATAAGAACAAAACAATAAGAATACAAGATACTATTTAAGATAAGCTAATCAAGGTTTTTAAGTGTTCAAAGTATCAAGGTAAAAGAGAATAACAAAACTAGAAACTAATAAGCAAATAAGGCTAGCAATTTATAGAAAGTCAACTTAAAAGTCAACACAAGCTAAAGACTAACAAGTTTGAGACTAAAATGATAAAGCATGGATCTTGGGGTTTAGGTCAATGATTAGGCATGACAAGACTCTAATTGATGATGCTAATATCGAACCTAAAGGAATCACCTTTCTAAGACAAGGAACACTAATAAAGATAAGATCACTTCCATGACTCAAATCCATTCTCTAATCATAAAAACCACAAATCTTCCAATCGAGCTTAGATGATTAGAGATCGTTAAGTATAAGTTCTAAAAGTCTACCAATCACCTTAGACATCAACTTCTATTGGCTAAGTATGAAAAGCATGCATAAGATTCTACTAGACATTTCATCGAACACCTTCCGGGCATGAAAGTCCTAAACATCTAAGAATAAATTAGCAAGTTCTATCCTAGCATTAAACACATCTTATGCAATAGAAACTATAATGAAACCATCATAGCATTCATTAATCATCATCTAATCAACCTAATCTACCAAACCCCCATGATCCACAAAAGAGACTACTCACACATAGATAAAGAACAAGACATAGATAAAGATAAAGAAAGCATGATTAAAGAAGATAAGAAAAGATAAAGAAACTTCAATAAAACATAAGTAAAGATTCAACAAAGATGTTCTTCATCTAAAAGAGGCAAAGAGAAAGAGGCTAGATAAAAACTTAGGTTTACAAAAGCTTAAAAAACTATTTATAAGAGTCTCCAAACGAACCGGGTCAACCCGAGACAAACCGGGTCAAACCCGGATTTTTAAGTGACGACGTCTATCTCGGCGGTTTGCTCCGGCGGTTTAGTGACCGCCGAGATGGACGTCCGCGAGCTCGCAACCTTCTCGTCCTCCGCGTCTTTTCCGACGGTTTGTTTGGGCGGTCCAAACCGCCCAAACAAGTATCTTCATGATTTCTTGCTCCTTTGTAGCTCCATTTGCATTCTCATTGATCCTTTCTTTGATCCAATAAGTCCATATCTTCTCAATCACATCCAAGCTCCAAAAGTCCCTTAAAATACAAAGAAATGCTATGCAAATGCATGATTCTATCATAAGACTCTAAATGTGACTATGTATGAAAATAAGCTAATAATGACTATAAACTATGTGAAAGATGCAACTAAGGTCCTAAAATGCTATGAAAATACATGCCTAAAACACTTCAAATAGACACTTATCAATCATAGCCTTATGGGTCATAGGAGTTAACTTCTCCTTTGTGCCATCTTTCACTTGTCAAATGTTTCTACAAGCTCAAAGCAAGAACAAGGTCATTGCCTACGTGGCTTTTTGTCTCTTTAGGGATCCACTTATTCTTGTCGTGGCTACTTGTGGTTTATTATGAGTTTGGGATCACTGGTGCAATGGTTTCGATGCTTGTGGCGTATTGGTTGCCTGACATTGCGCAGCTATTGTTTGTCACGTGCGGTGGGTGTAAGGACACGTGGAAAGGGTTCTCTTGGTTGGCTTTTAAGGATCTTTGGCCTGTCTTCAAACTATCCTTGTCTTCTGGTGGTATGATTTGGTATGATTTCAATATACTTTACTTCAAATTTGTTGATAAATAATTTATATGATTAGTTATTAGTTTTTAGAATCGTTAAGTGGTAATCTAATGGTTTTATATTGTTGGGTATTATAAATAAATGTTAGTTTTAGGTACATATTATATACTTAATTGCCATAGTGTTAGAATGCTTAAAAATGAATTATGTTAGAATGCTTAAAAAATGAATTATGTTAGAAGCTGTGTACATAGCATATTATATTTATTCACAGTGTCAGAGGTTAAAAATGTTTTAAAATAGGGAGAATTACAAAACTACATCATTTGAATTATATTTCACAAAACTACATCATTTCAAAATTATTTCACAAAACTACACATAAACACTCAAAATTAAATACAAATAAATTATACCCACACAATCCTACTCTCCTTAATACTATACCCTAAACACTAATTAGCGAACCCAAATGAAAAATTTTAATTTTGGTAATTTTTTAAAGGGTAAATCAAACTTTTAAAATTTTGAAAAGGTGTAAATATGTGAAAAAATTGAATTCCTCTTTAAAATATTGTGTAGATAGAATATTGTAATTTTTGCACAAAAAAATAGAATATTGTAATTTGTTTAGATATATTTACAAGAGTTTGTAGTAATTAGTTGGTGATATGAATCATGAGCAGCTTGGAGCTATGGTACAACACGATCTTGGTTCTGCTCACTGGAGGCTTAGAAAATGCAGAAGTTGCTCTTGATGCACTTTCAATCTGGTAATTAAAATTTAATCTCAGTCTTTAATTTGGTCACCTATATATTTTTTTTTATTCATGCATATATACCGTTTTTCTTACAATTTTTATATAGTTTTTCTTACAGCTTATGAAAAACATTTCTAAGCCATACTTTCTTTTAAATAAACATTACAAAAGTTAAAATTAAATTTAAATTATTGTAAAATAAAACCCCGTTTTTGGTTGATAAATTTTTTTACAGTGTCAACATAAATAGTCTAGAAATGATGGTAGCATTTGGCTTCATGGCAGCAGTAAGGTACATACAATTCAATTTTTCTTAACATAATCACATATTGCTAAACTCATAAATGTATACATATGATTTATATGCATTAAGAAGATATCTTATTTATTTTGCTAAAAATGATTTGTGTGTATGTAAAAAGTGTAAGAGTTTCAAACGAGATAGGAAGTGGAAACTCAAAGCAAGCCAAGTTTGCAACAACAACAACTGTTTTGACTTCACTATTCATAGGAATCATATTCTTCTTCGTGTTCTTGTTTCTTAAAGGAAAGTTTTCTTATATTTTCACAAAAAGTGAAGATGTTGCAACACAAGTAGCAAATCTCTCTCCAATCTTGGCCTTCTCCATCCTCTTAAATAGTGTTCAGCCTGTTCTTTCTGGTATATTCTTCTCTCTCTCTTTTCTTCTTGTTTGATTTCGACTTCTATTAATTGTTTTAGTGTTTAGAAAATTTAGAATGTTTTCATTTTAAATATGTTTTGTTGCGAATTTGCGTGTGAACTTTCAATAAACTCATAAAACATAAGAAAATGAGAAAAATGAGGTGATTAAGAGCGCGAGTCTTATTTGTCACTTTTCCAAAAAAATGATCTGGTCTGCCACCCAATTATCTCTATGCCACTCTTTTTTTGGTATTCCGAAAATATCATGTAAAAAATCCAAAATTCACAAATCTAAACTCTAAATTAATCGAAATGTCTTGGATCTGGATTTGCGAACCCAAGGGGTGAATTTTGATTTCTAAACCCTAAAATTTTTCAAAAAAATATATTAAAATCGATTTTATAATCATATTTGGATGATTTTATCAAAAACATTTAAAATTTGTTTTTCAATTTTTAAAATATTTTTATCAAATCCGTAAAATTAAATAAAAAATATTGACGTTTTCATATTTTTTTAAAAAAAATGAATGGATTTTTTGGTCTTTTAGAATCCAGAATAATAAGGGTGGCAAATAAACCAAACATTTTTGAGAAAGTGGCAAATAAACTATTGATCCGGTGAATAAACCCCCATCAATACCATAATCTGATTTAGGAGATTGTAGGATTACTAAATTTAACTTAAAATCAATTGGTTGTTTTTTGTCACCCAATTGGTTATGAACCGATTTACTCATATCTTTTATATATTAGTTTGTTACATTTGTTTCTGGTTCGATGTGAGATATTTTATTCATATATTAGAAGAGTTTTCATGTGAAATCTCATAACGTTCTTTATTCATGGTATTTTAATTAGAAATTCATTGGTACCTAAAAAAAAAATCTTAACACATACTAAGAGCTTAATTTTGTTTTTTTACTGCACTAAGAGCTTAAATCTTGTACTTGAAGTGTAAGATAAAATATTTGATAAATTTAATTTATGTATTTGTTTATTAGAATACTATATGCGAACCCGCACATACGTGTGGTTTTTAATTTGTTGTATTTTTATATAATATGATATGTATTTAAACTTATTTATTTGAAATTATTTGGTAAAAAATAGATTAATTTTTTTTTACATCGACTTTGTTTGCGATCTCTTGTTTTATAGAGTACATGAATATATTGCACTTTTTATTATTTTCTTAAAGTGAAAGTATACAATTTTTTGTTTATAGATTTTGATTTTTTGAATATGATTTGGTTATATTTTATAAACTATGTTTGATATTTTCCGACCCGTCGCAAAAATTACACGTATATATTATACATAAACTAAAATGGATTTAGTATCATAACAATTATCATTCGTGATTTCATATTCAATTGGTTTTTAATGACCCGTTATGAAAACTAAAATATGTGGATCATAATTTTATTCAAATTGAAATTAAAATGACCCGTTATTTAAACCTTTTTCCCTATTTTACTGTTGAAATTAACATGTTTTTTTATTTGTTTTTTTGTTTTTAAACATTATTTTTTTAAAATGTTTAAACATATGTTATATTGGATGGCATTGTATTATAATTACAATTTTTTGTCCTCTTTGTAAAAATGTTTCTCTTTTAATAGTGTAAATTTTTTGTTTTGTTTTTTTTTTATTTTTATTAAGAAATAAAAAATTAGTTTCCTTTTTTGTTTCTTTTTTTATTTCGAAACTAAAAAAAGTTTTTTTTATTTCGACTTTTTTTATTTTAAAATTAAATTTGATTTTTTCTTTTTTTTAATATTCTAAATCAAATTTTTTTGTTTCCTATTTTGGTGTTGAAATTAAAAATGTTTTCCTTTTTTTTTGTTTTTAAACATTATTTCTCTCTCTAAATCTTTTAACCATATGTTATATTAGTGGCATTTGATGGTAATTACAATTTTTTTTGTCCTTTTTACAAAAATGCTTCTCTTTTAATAGTTAAAATTGTTAACTAGTCAAATATTGAGTATTGAAATCTAATATATATTGGGTTTTCGAGTATATATAAACAGGAGTTGCTATTAAAGCGGGATGGCAAGAATATGTAACATATGTGAACCTTGCTTGCTATTATCTTGTTGGAATACCTTCCGGTGTTGTTCTTGGTTATGTCATAGGCTTGCAACTCAAGGTATTTTATATATGGGAGAATTACAAAACTACACCATTTGAATTACATTTCACAAAATTACACTATTTCAAAAATACTTTACAAAACTATACCTAAACACTCAAAATTAAATCCAAATAAACCCTACCCACATAATCCTACCCCTTAATACTATACCATAAACACTAATTAGCGAATCCAAATGAAAATATTTTAATTTTCATAATTTTTTAAAGGGTAAATCAAACTTTTAAAATTTTGAAAGGGTGTAAATATGTGAAAAAATTAAATTAGGTGTAGTTTTGTGAAGAAGGTGTTGAAAGGGTGTAGTTTTGTGAATTCCTCTTTATATAATAAGATTGAATGTTTTTTGTAGTTTTTACTGTGGTAGTGAAAAGTGTCCCATTATGTTTTTGACATGTGTCTAATTTAATTAGTTTTAAACTAAAATTATTTTATTTCTACTAAAAATCAAAGAGAAGTTCCTTATGATACCATCAAAATAAACTTGATTTACCCTTTAAAAAATTACCAAAATTAAAATCTTTCTATTTGAGTTCGCTATATAGTGTTTAGGGTATAGTTTTGAAGGGGTAGAGTATAGTTTTTTGGAGGTTTTGGGTGTAATTTTGAAAATTTAAGATTTGTGGTATTTATGAGAAAAAAACTTTTTAATGGTATTTGTAAAACTTTCGAAAATATGTGTTAATTGTGTTAAAAAATCTTTTTTTAATGGTATTATAAGAATTGTCCAAAATCAAAAGTAAATGACAAATTATTTTCTATGTATCTTATATAATAAGATTAGATGTTTTGTAGCTTTTATTGCGGTGGTGACAAATGTTTCATTGTGTTTTTGACATGTGTCTACATTTAATTATTTTTCAAACAAAAAATATTTTGCTTCTTCTAAAAATAAAAAGTAAATAACAAATTATTCCTTATGTATCTTTTAATTTAATACAAATTATCATCATAAGTTTCATATATTAGTAATTTTAAATTGTATGAATTATTTACAATCAATATATCATATTATTCATATAACTTAAATAAAATATAAAATTAATAATATTACCTATTTAAAAAGTTAAGAATATATGTCAAATTGTCTTATATATTTATTTCAATTTAGTACAAATGATTCATATGACTTTCATATAATACTATTTTAGATTTTATTTTAATTTGATAACTTTTACTTACAAAATTTACAATCACTAAAAATATAATATTTTTGTAACCTCATAATAGTAATTATATTTTGCTACTAAATAAATTAAATAAAACAAGCAAAAAATATTTTTAAACTATGATGATTAGTTTAAGCAAAAAATAATAAAAAATAATCTATTAAAAAAACACAACAAGTTGTAACGGTAAATTTTTGAGAGCATAATACTTTGTAAATACATATTATTTTCCAATTCTTGCATTGATATCATGTTAACAAATTCTATTTACAAATTTTATTTTACAAATATCAATTAGTTCATGTTGTAAAAATTGTGTTACTACATTATTTTCTCTTTAAGTTATTAAAAGAGTGTTTATGAGTTGGTAGTCTTCTCTAAGGCCTTCTATTGTTTCATGAATGTTATTTGCAAATTCAAAATATTAATTCAATCAATTTTTATCGTGAAATAGATGTGACAACTTTTTCGTATGACGAATGTTTTTTTCTTTTAATTCAAAATAAACTAATTAATAATTTTCTACTTTGAAAAAAAAATTTAATAATTTTCTACTAGATTTAAACACCTCATTGTAGTAAAAAAATAAATCATAGAAAATGTTTAATATATAACAAAAAATATTTTGAATATTTATAACAAAAAACAATATATAAAATGTTTAATATATTAATATATTTTCCCGTATAATATTAAATATATAATAATCAATACTAATAACTTTTACTTATATATATTATTCAATACCATAAAAATTATTATTTTCAAGAAAGAACACTTGGAGTCATCTCCTCAAATGGTCGTTTTGAAAAACAATGATCTTTGAAGGGCGGTCGTTTTTTTATTTTTTTAATTAGACAAAAAAAAGAAGGAAAAGACGAAAATAATGAGGTTGACCACACTTATTTACTGGTCAAACCCGGGTAAAACCGGATCCGAACTCAATGACCCGACCGTAATACTGAACCGATGATTATACCAAATATGACCAAAAATTGGTTTCAAAAAACCAAATCGATATATTAACCGAGAATATTAACTTAACATTATTTTCGCCGTCTTCATTGTTCTACTAAAACTCTCGAGTAAAACTGAGAGACCCTCAAGAACCCCAAATCCCCAAATTCTTGCATCTTTACAATCGATAAAATTTCTTAAAATCGAAAGGTGCTAACAATGGTGGAAACGCGTCTGGGTAAGAGAAAGGTTTCGAATGAAGATGAATTGTTGATATCTCATTACAGAAGGAGTCAAGAAAAGAAGAAGGGGAAGAAGACGAAGCAAGCGGAAAAGGCAAAGAAAGTGGAGAAGGCAATGCCTACTAGAAGTAAAGTGAGATTTGTAATGCCGGTCTCTCGTCCATCATCATCGGCGGCGGCGACGAAAGAGAAGACCGTTGCTCCCGTCAATATATCAAAAACGACAAATACAGAGATTGTTGTAGCAAAGAAATCGGGTGAGCCGAATGCATGTGATGTAGAGAATGATTCGGAAAAAACAATATCCGATGAAGAGGAAGAAGAAAGTGAGAAAGAAGAAGAAATTGAAGACGGTGGAAAAGGAGAAGGAGAAGAAGAAGAAAACAACAACGAAGAATCCGAAGAAGAAGATGACACAGATGAAGACGGTGAAGAAAACGATGGTGATGATAATTTAGTGGAAGATGTGGCAAAAAATGTATCAGAGGAAGAAGTAGAAGATAGAGAAGTGAATGCTAACGAGGAGGACCAGAATTCATCCAACTCAGACGATGAAGAAGTAAGAAATTAGCAGTTTAATTTTTTATTAACTCGTTGTGAAACTAAGATAACTAAGGAATATTGGACAATACTTATAGGAGCATTTGGTGTTACACTAGTAAAACTTGGGATATCTGGATAATAAATTTAGTGAATATTAAGTGTAATACTAGGGAAACCAAGAAATACATATGATTACTGAAGGTTATTGTGTTGATGTTATGATGTGGTTGAAAGTGTATATTATTGTCTTGCAAGATCCTGAGGCAATCAAACCAACAAAAATGTATTTTCCTCCATCCTAGTACAAGAAACAAATCAAGATAGGGACGAGGTGTTTCATAACAGACGCAATTGAGACGCTCTTTGAAGTTATACAACCAGCTTTGAATAACTCTGAGAAGAAGTGGTTTCTTGAGCATCCTCAGTTCAAACACATCTTTCATATGGAAAAAGAGAAGAACCACAAGGTCCAGGGAATGTGGATGTTGTTGATGAGGACAGCCGAAACCCAAAAGAAGAGAGAAGCGTGGTTTGTTGTCAATGGCGTTCCCATCCGTTACGGTCTTAGGGAACACGCATTGATATCAGGACTCAACTGTCAGAACTATCCTTTGAACTACGAGACTAGTGGTGGGAGAAAGTTTGTTGAGAAACATTTCAAGAAAGGAGAACACATAAGATTGGAGGATGTGAAAGAGAAGCTTCTGAAAATGGGACCCCGTAAAGACAGACTGAATATGGCGGTTTTATTCTTCTTAGGAAGTGTCGTTTGCGCGCAAACGAAGAGTGGCCCAGGTTCGAAGAATGTCTTGCCATTTTTCCAGAAAGCAGTTGATGATCTTGACCTCTGCAAGACGTTTCCTTGGGGGAGATTCTCGTATAATTACATGTTATCAGAGATCTCTCACACTATGAAACATTTTGGAGGTGTGGTCCCTTCAAATCCGCATACCTTGTGGCCTGTACCAGGATTTTGTCTTCCCTTAGAGGTAAGTTATTAAAATAAACATTCACTATTAGTATTGTTATAAAATGTTGGTGATGATGTATTTTGGTATTTTGTAGATTCTCGCTTTCGAGGCAATTCCTAGACTTGGACGTGTGTTTAGAGAACCGGTCGTAGGAGCAGATGCGAAGTGTTCTAGGATGTGCAAGTCCTCGGTCAAACTGACTGGAATGACAGGGATGCCACTTTCAGAGATAAACAAAGAACTTGCTCATGAGACTGTAAGTTCAGTAATATGTTCATGAGAGAATTATGTAGAACTAATGTAGAATTAAAGTATAACAACTGTAGAACTGCGGAAGCATTTGGTAATACTAAGGTAGTATTAAGTTATAACTTTGGTAAGTTAGAATTAATATTTTGATATTTACAGGATATTGACAGCATTATCGTCGCCAGCAGAGAAGAAAGAGAGTTGTTGGATGAAATTTTCGAAGTTGATGATGATGAGGATGCGTTTGATCTAGCGGTTAGTAGTTGGGATAAACGCCATGCAAAAGGATTAACAATCCTTTTCAAAGACATGTTCGATGAAGATGTTGCAGCGCGAGAAAAAGAGACATAAGAGATAGAAGCGGCTACGGTGGAGGAAGTTGAGAACGTCACGGATATTTTGAAAACCATGAAGAAATTGGTGACTGTCATTAAAAAGGTTGAGAAGAAAATTGATGCAATGGGTGATAGGTTAACCACTTTAGAGGCCTTTGTGAATGGTTCTGGTGGTTCCGTTGGAGATGGTTCGGGTAAGCAGAAGGGAAGAAGAAAGAATTGAAGTTACTTTTTGGATTTGTAATGGTACTTTTGGGAGTTTTTTAAGTTACTTTTCGGATTTCTAGTGATACTTTTGGATGTTTTTTATTCGGATTTGTTATGGTACTTTTGGATTTTTTATGGTATTTTCGGATGATTGTGGTACTTATGGATGTTTATGATAATTTGGATTAAGGTATTTTCGGATGTTTATGGTACTTATGGTAATTTAAAGGCTAAACATAACATAAAACTCAATCCGAAAAACAAAAGAAAAGTTTAAGACTTAACATAACATCAAACCATACATAGATGCGAATAGAACATAGATCAAATCCTAATAGAACTAGAAGATTCAAGTACGGGGTCCAGCAATAAGCTCCTTGAGGTTTGCAATCTCTTTAACCAAATCTTTCACCTCCTTTCTTAACTTTTCAACTTCCTCCTGAACACGGAAAACCCATGGTTGACGAAAGTGCAGCCCATCGTCCTGAACGATGAACATAGTTTCACTTAGTAAATTACAGTTTTACTTAGTTTCACACAATAAGTTTCACTTAGTAAATTACAGTTTTACTAAGTTTTACAAAATAAGTTTCACTTAGTAAATTACAGTATTACTCAGTTTGACACAGATGTGAAATTAAAAACAAAACATTTACCTCGTATGTCTTGCAGATGAAATACCTTCTCCTAGGTAAGGTATCAAAATTTGATCGATATTTTGGATTTGGAGAAGAATCGTGAATGATATCTCCCCCACATGGACAACGACTTGGAATCCCGTATTGTGCATCGGCAACGTGGTATCGCCTCTCGTAAAGCCGTTTATTCTTTTTCATCTCACGTTTCTCCTCGTATGGATCCATGAATTGAGAGATTTGAGAGAGAAAAGAGATAAAGAGAGAAGAAAAACGTTGAACAAAAGAGAAAGAGAGAGAAATGAAGTAGTGAAATGAGGAGCCCTCGTGAAATGAGTGTTAAATAACAAGAGAGAAAGAGAGAGAAATGAGTGTTAAATAAAGGGGATTCGACTGACTAGGATAGACAAGACCCGAGAATCTAGGCAGAACATAATGACAAAATCAGCTTTTTGACCATTCTTGGTCCAAAACGAAATTTAGGCAAAACGAATTTTGATTTCCCTCCAAAAAAATGCACATAGTTTTACCCATGTTTTACCTGAGTTTATGGTTTTACAAAAGTTCTTCATAGTTTTACTTTTCATGATTTCATGTTTTTTTAGTTTTACCCAAAATATTAATTTGTCAAAGTAGTTTTACGTTTTACAAATCTTCATTAAAATGTAATAATATGTGGTTAATGCAATAAGATGTTAGAAATCAACGTTTTGTGAAAAAGACATTTTAGAACTTGTTCTCACTAAGAAAGTGTTCCTATAAAGAACATGGAATATACAAAAGATTTTTTTAAAAATGAGTGTTTTCACATGTTCTTTTGAAATTTAATTTTGTAAACTATGTTTACACTCAAATATATTAACAAAAGTGTTATATTACAAGTTTTATACTAATTTGAATTCACATACTAAATCAATGAAATCGAAGAGTAGTACTAATCCATAGTATTCCACAGTATGACACAGTATTTCAACAACAGAACCACAATATTACATAAGTTCAACATCAAAAGCACAATATTCAACATCAAAAGCACAATATTACATAAGTTCAACATCGCGAATATGACATAATATTACAAAAGTTCATTCACTCGGATAACGATGTGTTCCAAACAACAACCAATTGTAGCCAAAATTATGCCTAGGCCTCTTTGTGTTTTGTGTCCTTTTACGTCGCTCTCCAACGGATGGCTTCCTCTTATCTTCTTTCCTTCCTTTCTTCATGATGCGATCTTTTGGTAGCACCTGCCTCGCTTTGATGTGGTCCGGTACATTCCAATCAGCCATGTCAGGCACCGAATAGATAGTCGAGATATAAGCATCCCCCCATAGTTGTACCAAGTAATACTCTGAGCACAACTCATGATACTCTATTTTCTCTCCACTAACACGACCAGCATCGACATGACGCATAAATAAATAAGCTGCCAGTCCGTGCACACAAGGATATTTTTCATAATCATAAAACTTGCAAGAACAACTCTTCGCTCTCAAGTTAACAAAATAGAGTTTACCATCGTCTGTGTCTGTTACCTCGAACTCGAGCTCGTAACTATTTAGTTCTCGCACAGGTGTTTTATCAGCTTTGGACCATATGTTGTGTAGGTGGTTCTCGACAAAAGGAACCAGTCTCATATCAACCGATGGATCCACGACGTCTTTCCGGTGTTCGTTAAACCAATCTGAGAATTTTTTGATGATTATATCAAGCATTGGTATTAAGGAATACCTCCTCGCATCCTTAAACAAGCTATTCATAGACTCTACATTGTTGCTAGTGTCCAAGTTGTATCTGTCACGTGGGAAAAATACACGTGCCCAAGTATCTTTCAAAATTTGCTCTTCTACATACTTGTACGCTAAAGGGTATCGCGCCTTGAATGATGCGTACGCAGAATCGAACTCAACCATCGTGTAGCATCTAGCTAACTCCATAAATCTCCATCCGACTACGGCTTTGTTAGTGTTACTGGCATGACTTCTTACGTTCTGAGACAAATGCCATACACAATGTCCGTGGTGAGCTTGTGGAAACACGGTAGCTACAACCGCGATGAGGCTCTGGTTTCTATCGCTCATGAAAACTAATTCAGAGGAGTCGTTTATAACACTTCTGAGCATTTCGAAAAACCATTTCCAACTAGCTTTATTCTCACCGTCAAGTACACCTATAGCAAGAGGATAATGATGGCGATTAGGATCTTGAGCTTTAGCAAATACTAGCACACCACCATACCCGTTCTTCAAAAATGTTGCATCCACAACTATCACTTTTCTCATGAACACAAACCCTTCAATACAAGCTCCCAAAGCTATGAAAAGGTACTTAAACTTCCCTGCATCATCCACCTCCACTCTTGTTTTTGTCCCTGGATTTGCCTCCTCTAACATGTACATGTAGCTAGGAATCATCTTATAGTTGTCTTCTGCATTACCGCGCTTAATACTAACAGCTAAATTTTTCCCTCTCAATGCTGTAGAGTAAGATATTTTTACCCCAAGTTTTAGCCGCAGGAGCTCCATAATATCTCTCGGGACAGGAGTTTTAACTTTTCCAGGAAATTCCTCATTCAAAAAAGCCGCAACTAATTCAGGTGATCCTCTCCTCTTGCTTTTGTTGATTTTTCTTTGAGTAGTCCGAGAACATGAATGCACACCCATGTACCTCGTAATAGAAAAGAGTTCGGTGTTCGTTATCCTTGAAGCTCGCAAACCCCATTTACAACTTGATACACAACATCTAATCAACAATCGTCTAGGATCAGACCTCTTCGTTACATAACGAAAACATTTCTCAAATGCGGCTCTATCCACCAACTCTTGAATTGCTTTCTTGCTCGGAAACTCCTGAAGAAGTATTAAACCCAATCCATCTTCCCATTCCTCTATAAGCTGACTAGATTGTTCTACGGGTTCTTGCTCAGCCGCGTTGTTCTCCCTAGCCGTGGTATCTGTCTCACCTGCCGTGTCTGTGTCAGCAGCCGTGTATGGATCGCCTGCGGGATATGTATCCCTACAATCATCTCCTCTTCTATCATCATCATTCTCACTCTCCATAAACTCTTTCTCTTTATTTCCTTCACCATCTTCTACATATAGAGTTATGGCATTACGTCCAACATTGTCATCATTTCCTTCCAACATTTCATAGTTCATACCAATCGAACTAAGACCCGCTCTTGACAACTTCTCTAACTCGTCTAATGCACTCGTCTCCTCCACTAACAAAAGAGATCGACGGTTCTCCGTTAGGTAAACAAACAAATCCTCATCATCGCAAATACTTATGTGTTCCACACATTCCACCACAAACGGTATGTAACTCAATGACAATTTTACTTTACTTTCATCCAAAGCAAGCTTCTTATACAACCTTTCTTCCATCACAACCAAACTTATATCCTCAGCTTTTGTCTTGAAGATTACACTATATATACGACCTTTGAATTTCAAATATACGCACACGTGTTGTGCCATTGTATCCTGCAAAAAAAGTTCTTGTTAAACCACTTATTTTTAGTTTTACTGCGTTGTATATAGTTATACCAGTTTTACAAATATCAGTTTTACTAGTTATACTAAGTTTTACATAGTATCACTACAAATCAATTCTATTGATTATACTAAGTAGAACTTAGTATAACTACAAAGTTTTACCCAATTAATTAAAGTTCTTCGATTTATGTTTCGTTTCGCGAGCATAATCGATACAGATTTTGTTATATTGCATAACTGATACTACTACAATTAACCATACCCTTTACTAGAGTATATCAAACATCAATGTGCAACGAAACAAAGAAGAAAACCACCATCAATCGAATCGAATTTTCCCCCAAAATTTTTCCCCCAAAATTTCAAAAACTGACTAATAGGAAATGAATTAACCTGCATTCCGATGCCCAAGAATGATCAGTGGTGTAGAAGAGTTGTTCCCGACGTCGGCCTTCACCGGAGGAAGACGATTGATGTTCGTCGTCGTCGAAATCGTCGTCGTCGTTTCTATTTTTTTTTTAGATCGAATTTTTTTTTTTACCAAAACCAATACCAAACATCAAACCAAACCGAAAACCGAAACCAAACATTTATCTTCACAAACCAAACAGTGAACCAATAAGGGTATAAGTGAAATTTCCTTTTCAAATGGGTATAGTAGACTTTAGGTGGTTATAAGAGATCATAGATTTTTTAAAACGACCATTTGAGGAGATGACTCGAACTCTTGATATTACCTATTAAATGTAACTACTGATAATAGTAATAAATGTATAAATAACTATAATTTATTAAGAATGTCTATTTATACACAAGCTATTTGAAGGAGTTTCTAAAACAAAAATAATTAAAAGTAGGTTCAAAAATTTTGTGTAATGAAATTATGAAAACATTTTAATAAACATCTTTAATTAAATTAATTTTACCTATTAAAAATCAAATACGTACAACTAATAAATACTTACATAATTTTGATTTGCTAAGAAGATATATATATATATATGTAATTTTCATATCACTATCGGCGCAACGCGCGAGTCTTTCCCTAGTATATATATATGCTTTTAATGGTGCAATTATAACATTTTCATTGAATATATTAAGTTTAGAGTATAAATTAATATAACTAATTTGTTCTCTTAATTTTAGGGTGTATGGATTGGAATGCTCTTTGTAGTTTTCGTTCAAACTTGTGTGCTTACTATAATGACTCTAAAAACAGATTGGGATAAACAGGTAGTTCACAAAATGATTACTACCATTTTCTAAATCTTATATGATTAACGAAAAGTATTAATTATAACTTGTTTATGAATTAATTATATTTTATTGTTAATAAAAATTCAGGTTTCTTCGTCGCTGAAACGATTGAACCGTTGGGTTGAACCGGAATATGTAGGTTTAATCGAGAGTTCAGAAAAAGAATAAGTTGGTTTAAAACAATTTCTCATAATGGATATGATGACATTTAATCGAGATATCTCCTAAGGAAGGTCTTTTCAAATAACTTAATCTTAGGGCTCTTTGATTTTTTTTTACGTTTTCAATTTTATACGTCACAAAAAAAAATTAAATCTGTTTTCGCGAATATTTTTAATTTAATTTTAAGAATCTGAAAAAAATATTTCAAAAATCAAAAATGAAATTAAAATACTTTTCATAAAATCACCCAAATATGATTATAAAATCGATTTTAAAATGTTTTTTTGAATATTTTTAGGGTATAGAAACTAAAATCTTACCATTTGGATTCGCAAACCCTAAACCAAGGTACTTTGATTAGTTTACGGTTTAAATTTGTGAATTTTCGAATTTTTTTTTACAAGTAAAATAAAAATGGGTATCGGAAATTTTTGGGGATCATAGGAGATTATGGTTTTTTAAAAACAACCGATTGAGAAGATGCCTCCATTAAATCGAGTCAACTTCTCAAATGCCCTCATTTCTCCCCCTTAAATTCTTTATGCCCTCCCAAAAAATTTTCTGCCTTTCTCTATTTTATTTTTTAATAAAAAAATCCAAAATTCACAAATCTAAACCATAAACTAATACAAGTGTCTTGGATTTGGATTTGTGAACTCAAGGGGTTGAACTTTGATTTTTAAACCCTAAAAAAAATTTAAAACATATTTTTAAATCGATTTTATAATCATATTTGGATTATTTATCAAAAACATTTAAAATTTGTTTTTCAAATTTTAAAATATTTTATCAAATCCGTAAAATTAAATAAAAAGTATTGGCGTTTCCAGATTTTAAAAATATTTTTTGTTGCGTATAAAATTAAAAATGCAAAAAATTAAAAGATGTCCTTTTAAGATTACACTTATAGAAATAGGGAGTTTGTAAGAGATAACTCTATTAAATCACTACTAAAGGACCTCAAGCCGTATGCGGGGAAGATTATTCAAAAATAATCATATATAATAAAAAAATTATTTCATATTTTAAAATAATCTTATAAATAAAATAAATATTGTAAAAAGAACATAATTTATTTTAGATATATATACATATTTATATTATTAAAAATCTAAATATATGTTTACGATAAATAATTCAAACTTTATATATGTAGTTGTATTCTTACATAATATGTACATATAATATTGAAAGTCAAAATAATTAATCAAATTTTGCAAGCATATTCAAAAAAGATAGCTCACCTTAATGCGTACCCCAATAAATGAATGCACGATCCATTTATTGAAATTCACATACCCATTGAACAAAGATCCGTTATAATGATTTCGTATGTGATGAAATCTTATTAATAGAAGATTTCTTATCCGTTTCTTATTGTTTTCGATTTGGGAGCAATTTAATATATAAGATTTTTTATATGTGGAATTGAATTTACTGGGTCTGAAATATAATTTATGAAAATCGCAAAAAATTGGCACACAAACTTTAGCAACATAAATCTTTTTCTCACATTCCTCAATTACTTCAAAAGTAAGACGATACATCTTGTGAGGAACAACCTTCTTTGTTATCTTTAATAGTGTTGAAAGGTTAAGAACAAAATTGTACGCTACAAATCCATTAAAACATAACCTAATTATATCATATATGCAAATAAATCATACAAATTCATCGATCAGGACTATCCTAACCCTAGAGAGAAAATCTGCAAACTTCTCGTTTATCTATACTATAATGTGGGTCTAGCCTACTGTTAAATCATTCGTTGAATAGATGAATCCACCAAGTTTCATCTACAAAAAATATAAACCGTATATAACCGTGTTTAACTATGTTTTACGGAAATTAAAATTAATTCAGAAACTTAATGCTTAATAATTTTATATGTGAGTTTGAATTCGTTGGGCCTAAAAAAACCCGCATTTATGGAAGACCATGAATTGAATATCCAATCCACTAATCAAAATCTCCGATACTCGTTGGCCAATTTATAAAGCTCGCATCTAGGAAAGACAAGTATCGAAAGCCAAAATAACTAATCAAAAAAGTTTGCATTATGTGTATCTTATTGAGTTGCAATAGTTGTGATTTTTGTAAGTTCCAATAGTTGTGATTTTAAATAAGAAAAATAAAATATTTTTTGATTTAAATAAGAAAATAAATAGTTGATATATTATTATGGGCACCAAAAATAGTTAGTGTATTATAAAGCTAATAATAATTAAGTATGTGCATTTTTATGAAATTTTCCTTTCGGTATTACATAACTCTTTACGAATTATGATACCAATATATCTTCGTAGAATTTAAAATAAATTCAAGGTAAAAAAATTTATATGAACGGACACGATGACTTAAGCTAAACTAGTTGTGATTATCTTGTTAAATGTTAAATATTTATATTATTGGAATATTTTTAGGGAGAATTATAAAACTACACCATTTGAATTACATTTCACTAGAACTACACCATTTCCAAAATACTTTACAAAACTACACTTAAACACTCAAAATTAAATCCAAATAAACCCTATCCAAACAATCCTACCTCCTTAATACTAATTAGCGAACCCGAATGAAAAGATTTTAATTTTGGTAATTTTTAAAAGGGTAAATCAAGCTTTTAAAATTTTGAAAGAGTGTAAACTTGTGAAAATATTGAATTAGGTGTAGTTTTGTGAATGGAGGGTTGAAAGGATATAGTTTTGTGAATTTCTCATATTTTTATATCCTAGAAAATCTTTCAATAGCTTTTAGGTGTATTCTGACATGCTCGTCGACCCTTTGTACTTTGTAAGTTCTTAGACCATAACAGCATCTCCAATGGAGTTTTTTATAGGGATTTTAGCCGTCGAGGTCCACAAAATAGTTAACAAATTGATTCTTAAATTATTTATCTAAGATCTGATCTTATAGGGATCTTGCATTGTTCATGGACCTCACTGGATACGTGGTTGCCCATGATTGATGCGTTATTAATTTTTTTTTTTTTAAATTACAATGTTCATGGTCCCATTGAATAGTTATGAAACTTTGTCGATTTCTTAGTTGGAAATGGTCTAAGAGCAAATCCAATAGTGTTTCTTAGTTGGATCTTAGCAGGTGGCCCACCTAAATAGTTTAGATCTGGATCTTGTATTTCCTATTTAAGATTAAGATCTTAACTATTATGGATCCCATTGGATAAGTGGCGGCCAATGATTGATACGTTTTTTTATTAAATCAACTTTTCATGAACCCACTAAATAGTTAAGAAATTTTGTGGGTTTCCTAGATAATTTTTTTTCTTTTATTAAAAAAATAAAATAAAAAACGCATCAATCATAAGTTCCATTAACATCATGGGTCGCCACATGTTAGTGGGACTCATGAACATTACAAGAATCGGTTCTGAACCGAGAGACCATAGGAGCAGTTTCTTAAAAATCTGATGGCCCCACAACTTAAATCCCCTAAGAACCTGCATTAATCTTGCTCTTATCTTGTCTTTGTGAAGTTAAACACAATTAAACATTTAGGGCTCCAAATCTTATTATATAAGATTGAATGTTTTTATAACTTTCACTCTCAAGGTAATAAGTGTCACATTCATTTGTTACATTCATTTGTTGACATGTGTCTTTTATTAATTGATAAATGCAAAAAAATTCTGATGTTTCTTTTAGTTTAATACATATGATTAACATGAGTTTCATGCAAAAATTTTGATTTTATATATAATTTTTAATTCATCTTCACTAAAAGTTTCATTTTAACTCTTTCAAAAAACATGCTAACTTATTTTTATGTTTCTTTTACTTTACTACAAATGATTTACATGAGTCTCATATAATATTGTTTTTAGATTTCAGATTTAAATATTGCAATCAACATATCCTGTTATCCTCATATTTTTGTAACTTACTATAATTGTCATAATTGTATTTATATTATGTGTTAAAAATAAATTAAATAATACGACATGAAAATCATAATTTTTAAACTCCGGTAATTGGTTTTTGTTGAAACAAATAAACAATAATTTATTTATAAACAAACTAAAAAACAAGAAATAACTTTTATATTATAAATACCATTATTATGAATAAATGACACCATCATCACTAAATATATTTTATTTTGGTCAAAATGATATAATTCTCATGTAATGGAGAATTAAATTTGGTCAAACAAAATAATAATTTTAATAATAAAGAGTTAAATTTTGGTCAAATAAAATTTTTCTTCTTAAATAGAATTAATAATTGATTTTATTACTCAATTGTGTAACCATCAAATTTGACATAAATATATATGTTAAATGTGAGTAATTGTGATGTTATGGATTAGATAGTGAAACCAAAGACTCTTCATCCTCCTCTTGTATATAAAGAGAAAATATTCAACATCACTTTATGAACAAATAACACCAATTTTATTACATATATTTTATTTTGGTCAAAGTGGTATAATTTTCATGTGATGGAAAATTAAATTTGGTCCAAAAAGTAATCTAACAATAAAAGAGTTAAAATTTGGTCAAATAAAACTCTTCTTCTAATATATATTATATATTATAGATGAGTAAAGGTGGTATTATGGACTAGATGGTGAAACTAAAAACTCTTGCATTCTCCTCTCCATTCTCATCTCTTATATAAAGAGAAAATATTCAACATCTTGTATATACCATTTTTATATATTTTCTATATATCCTCTTATTTTTTTAAAACACAACACAAATATAAGGTTTAAGAGCTTATGCTTTCGAGTGATTCGAGGTTCTATCTTAGAATTCTGAACGTCATGGAGTTTTAGGAATTAAGGAAAGAAGTTTATACAAGCTCACTTCATTTTCTAATATTTTTATTCGCAAACTAGGTGGCATAAATAAATTTCAAAACAATTACATGAAAAATAATTAATATTGACATTTTTAAATGAATTCAAATGATACATTAATGATAATTCAAACTATACGTTAAGATCACGATGAGGTAAAACAAAAATAAAAATGTTATAAATTATCCATAAAAATGAAAACATGAAAATAACAAATTTCAAAAATGTGGCTTTGTGTTTTATGGTAGACTTATATGATTTAAAATACAAAATTTGTTTTATTTTTATAGTTTTTCGCTTTTGAGAAACAATTATAATAGTGATAGGAGATTTTATATAAAATTAATCCATTAAATTGAAAAATTGTTACAAATGTAAGTTTGTATGCTACCAAAGCATATGTTTGTTACATATTCTCTTCTACAAAATAATAAGTTTGATACTTAAAGAGAAGTGAAAGTTGTATATGTTCACAAACTAATTTGGTTAATAAAAATAAAGCGTATTCAACAAAATAGTTTTATAATAATTAAAGAAAAACTCATTAATGAAGATGTTAATAATTATAATGGTTTTGGATTACGAAAAATATAAAATTGTATGATGTGGTATAAAATTTTTTAAATTAACATATTTATAACAATAAATCAATATTCATCTAACATTTTAAACGAAGTTAAGTTTATAATATTTACATAAATATTAGAAAACTAAGAATCAGCTTGAATCATAACGAATGTAAACAAAATCAGATGAGGTTGCATGTAGTATTATTTATAATAATAATAAATTATATTAAATTATTATAGAAATTAAAATCCCAAAATATTGACATCGTATATAACTTTAGTAAAATATTATTGGTATTTTGAAATATTAAATTAATAAATAATATAAAATGATATAAACCTTTGAAACATAAAAAGAAAAATGAAAAAATAAGTATATTTCAGGGGAAATTAGGTGTAGTGTCATTTTTTGAAAGTTAATTAAGTAAATAAATGTGATGTTCTATTCATAGGTAGAATTACTTTTGGGCCCCCAATCTAACAAAATGTGTTTTGCTTGCAAATTATTTTGTTTATGGGGTTGCTGGAATTTTCTGACACAAGACCTCTCTCTCCTGTCAAATCACTTTTTATTTACATCTTTATCCTACTCATTTTTGCTAACACGCGCCGTAATACACTTTCAATACAAATTAATTCCACACCGTTTTTCTTTTGTTTTAACATTCACATAAATAGTCACCTATAAATAAATAATAGTTTGTTTATAAATGTTCACCTATTTATTATAGTTACAAATATATCATATGGAATATTTCTAAAATAGTCAGCTATTTATTATAGTTACAAATATATCATATGAACTAGTCACCTAAATAGTCACCTATAAACAAATTGTCACCTATAAATAGTCACGTATAAATAAATAATAGTTTGTTTATAAATACTCACCTATTTATTATAGTTACAAATATATCATATGAAATATTTCTAAAATAGTCATCTATTTATTATAGTTACAAATATATCATATGAACTAGTCACCTAAATAGTCACCTATAATTCCACACCGTTTTCCTTTTGTTTTAACATTCACATGAAATTTCCCTTTGTGAAATTTGTGGTTTATAAATAGTCACCTATAAATAAATAATAGTTTGTTTATAAATACTCACCTATTTATTATAGTTACAAATATATCATATGAAATATTTCTAAAATAGCCATCTATTTATTATAGTTACAAATATATCATGTGAACTAGTCTATCATAAATAAATTTTCGTTCAAAATTGTGGTTTATAAATAGTAACCTATAAATAAATAATAGTTTGTTTATAAATACTCACCTATTTATTATAGTTACAAATATATCATATGAAATATTTCTAAAATAGCCATCTATTTATTATAGTTACAAATATATCATGTGAACTAGTCTATCATAAATAAATTTTCGTTCAAAATTGTGGTTTATAAATAGTAACCTATAAATAAATAATAGTTTGTTTATAAATACTCACATATTTATTATAGTTACAAATATATCATATGGAATATTTCTAAAATAGTCATTTATTTATTATAGTTACAAATATATCATATGAAATATTTCTAAAATAGTCATCTATTTCAACCGTATAGGGTAAAGGGTTTAGGGTATATTGTATATGATATAGGGTTTAGGGTTTAGGGTTTAGGTTTTAGGGTTTAGAGTTTAGGGTTTAGGTTTTTGGTTTTGGGTTTACCTTTTTAAAATAATAATCACCTATTTAGTTCAAAATTGTGGTTTATAAATAGTCACCTATAAATAAATAATAGTTTGTTTATAAATAATCACCTATTTATTATAGTTAGAAATATATCATATGGAATATTTCTAAAATCGTCATCAATCACCATCAATTTTTAAAATCTGGTTTTTAAATAGTCACATAAACGTTAAACAGTTGGTTTATAAATAGTCACCTATATTGTTCTAAATAGTCGTTTATCAAACTGCTTATGCTAAGTTTATTGGGAATAATTTATCAAGTTAATAATTTATCAAGTTAATAGATAAATATTATCAATTTATCAAATAACCAATATCTACTATTTGTATTTTTCGATTTTCCAATCTTTTCATTGACAAGATAGATTGAGGGTAGTTTGGTATTAAAAAAAAATTATACTCTCTCTCTTACTATTTTAGCTAATTAATCTACTACTTTGTCATTCCACCCAATTTTTACCTCAATAGATAATATTCACCTAAATCGTCCTATATTTCAAGACATAAATTTACTAATTGAGTGATTTTTTTTAATTTTCTATAATGTGATCTTAACTTTTTAAATTACAATTTTACCATTAACTTTAAAATTGTCAAATCTCGTGAATGGTTGTTTATAAATGATTATATAAACCTTTAAAAATAAAAGGGATAATCATAAACAAAAATATTAAATTAATAAAACATCAAAAAGTTCCTTAATTTTAGGAAATATAATTAAAATTTTGAAATATCAAATTAACAATAATATATGATGATATAATTAAACCATTAAAAATAAAAGGGATAATCATAAACAAATAACAAAATAATAAATTAATAAAAAATATATAAATTCTTTAATTTTAGAATATATAATGAGAAATTCACAAAACTACACCCTTTCAACCTTTCCTTCACAAAACTACACCTAATTCAATATTTTCACAAATTTACACCCTTTCAAAATTTTAAAAGCTTGATTTACCCTTTTAAAAATTACCAAAATTAAAATATTTTCATTTGGGTTCGCTAATTAGTGTTTAGGGTATAGTATTAAGGGGGTAGGATTGTGTGGGTAGAGTTTATTTGGATTTAATTTTGAGTGTTTAGGTGTTATTTTGTGAAGTTATTTTGAAATGGTGTAGTTTTGTGAAATGTAATTCAAAAGGTGTAGTTTTGTGATTCTCCCATATATAATTGAAATTTCCAAATATTAAATTAATAAATTTAAGAAACATAATTGAAATTTCGAAATATTAAATTAATAAATAATATTTGATGATATAAACTTTTAAAAAATAAAGGAGATAATCATAATTTTTAAAAAATTATTATATTAATAAAAAATAAAAAAATCATTATATCCTACAAACTCTCTCCAGTTGACACGTAGGCAAAACTCCTTGTTATTTATTATACATGATAGTCAGTTTGCCCATGTTGCGAAAATAATGTTCCTAAAAAACTTTTTATGTAAATGTAATATTACATAGTAAAATATTTTTTACTATAAATTCAACTAAATGTTATTAACCGAAAACTAATATGCATTTTAATTTAAATTATTCTGTGCAAAGCACGGATCACAACACTAGTAATTATATATGCATAAAAATAAAATTGAATATGAAACCAAGAAAGTTGTCAATAAATGTGATATAAATATTTTACCTAAAAAACAGAAACATGTTATAATATGTGATGTTAAATATTACATCTCTTACTTTATAAAAGAAAATATTACATCTCTCTCCCCCTCTCTCTCTCCATCAGTTTCAAAGAGACTCCACAATGGCCGGAAGAGAAGGAGAGCTCACGGAGGCTTTGTTGAAAAAGACGGCGGAGAAAGGCGGAGAAGAGGACAAGTTAAAGACAAAAGAAAAGGTTTGGATTGAAACTAAGAAGTTATGGATTGTGGCGGCGCCGGCGATTTTCACGAGATTTTCTTCGTTCGGAGTTTCGTTGATAAGTCAAGCTTTCATTGGCCATCTTGGTCCTACGGAGTTAGCCGCTTACTCCATCACCTTCACCGTTCTCCTCCGTTTTAGTAATGGTGTTTTGGTAAGTCTTTAATTAATTACTCATCTTTTTTTTTAATATAATCTTTATTGTTTATTACATATTCATATTCATAAGTTCTCAAAAACATTCTCTTCACCCTGCTACTAGCAAATGTGGTAATATATTTTATCTTTCTTAGTAATATATATTTTATCTTTCTCGCAATGTTAGAAGAGAAGTTATGTTTTTTTTTGAAATTCCATATATGTGGAATAATATTTTTTTAACGGTGATATATAGTTGAAGAATTCACAAAACTACGCTCTTTCATCCATTCATTTACAAAACTCTACCTAATTCAATTTTTCACATATTTACACTTTTTCAAAATTTTAAAAGCTTGATTTACCCTTTAAAAAACTACCAAAATTAAAAAAAAATTCATTTGGGTTCGCTAATTAGTGTTTATGGTATAATATTAATGGGGTAGAATTGTGTGGATAGAGTTTATTTGAATTTAATTTTAATTGTTTAGGTATAGTTTTGTGAAGTAATTTTGAAATGGTGTAGTTTTGTGAATTGTAATTCACATGGTGTAGTTTTGTAATTCTCCCTACATAGTTTGCATATATTAATTTGTAAAACTTTCTATTTTTATTTATAAATAACAATTTTTCATATAGTCTATTCAAGTTAGTTTGCGTTTTAAGTAGTTTCTTACGGTTATTTTCATAATTGTGTTTAGATTTTCTTTGTGGTTTTTGTTAGCCGACAAATATTTTGATATAATGAATTAGTAAATGTTTCGTGTCAGATAGTATTAGTCCATTTATAACTTTACAAAATAATTTTCTTTGTTATGCATAGCTAAATATAACACTATAGATAAGATTAATCCGTTTGTTATAAGATATTTGTGAAGAATATGACATATTAGTTGTTGTGTTGATAGAGATAAGTATATTACTTGTATAGTTGTTGTGTTGATAGAGATAATTTCTGTTTTTCTAAAGTAATTTTCCAAAACAATTCACTACAAAATTCAGCTACCTGTGTCCTGCTAAATTAAATGTATGTGTTTTGGTTGGTCAGTGAGAACAATACTGATAATAAAAGTCATTTACTCATTTATGACTACTTGTCGTATCATGTGGTTGTTTATGTCTCCACGAATTTTATTTTTGTTAGAGAGCATATCCATTGGGGAAACGATGTTTACAGCTTCTAGAAAAAATCAATTTATAAAAATAGAGATGTATTCAGAAAAAATATTGTAAAGATACTATTTTGGAAAAGTAATAGTAATGTTTCTTTTAGAAGAGTAGTTTTTATATAGAACATTTAAAGGCGTAAATCATCGCTCCCAACGTGGTTCGAACCCATGAGTAAAAACCTCCATATATTAGTACATAGTAATAAATTAGTAGACACTATAAGAACGTTGGGAGCGATGATTTACGCCTTTAAATGGTATTATCAAATGTTGGTCGCGGGTCTAATGGAATTATGAACTTTAGTTGTTTTGGGGGAAAATAAAACCTTTGATTATCACCGATTAATATGCTTTTAGGTGTTTGACAAAAAAAAATGCTTTTAGGCTTTTATGAATTAAACCATCCGACTAATAACGTACAAAGAAAGTCAATTTAATTTTTGGTTCAGTGTATAGGGGTTTGGAGTATTTTTTCCAAATATGTTATTTTGACTAAAACTAAAACCATCTTCACTGCATATATATTATCATGTCTGTAATTAAAAAATTAATAAAAACCCAAAAAAGGAATATTTGTGTCTTTCTATAGCTCACTTCTTTAAAACACGATATGTGTCAACATGGTATTGGATATTTATTATCTATTTCTTATATCATTTTTTTATATATGTGTAATGGCAGTTAGGCATGGCAAGTGCACTAGAAACACTATGTGGTCAAGCCTATGGAGCACAACAAAACCATATGCTTGGAATCTACCTTCAAAGATCATGGATCATTCTCACATGTTGCACCATTTGTCTCATGCCTATCTACATCTTCTCTGGTCCGATCTTCTTAGCCTTAGGTCAAGAGGAACATATCGTACGTGTGGCTCAGATCATAGCCTTATGGGTTATCCCAATAATATTCTCATTCATACCATCTTTCACTTGTCAAATGTTTTTACAAGCTCAAAGCAAGAACAAGATCATTGCTTACGTGGCAGCTGTCTCTTTAGGGGTCCACTTATTCTTGTCGTGGCTACTTGTGGTTTATTATGAGTTTGGGATCACTGGTGCAATGGTTTCGATGCTTGTGGCGTATTGGTTGCCTAACATTGCGCAGCTATTGTTTGTCACGTGCGGTGGGTGTACGGACACGTGGAAAGGATTCACTATGTTGGCTTTCAAGGATTTGTGGCCTGTCTTTAAACTCTCTTTGTCTTCCGGTGGAATGCTTTGGTAAGTTTTCTTTATTTTCAAGAAAATTTTGACAAATAAAAAATTGCATCATCAACCAATTATATATATATATATATAAATTCTTACAAGTTACAAAATCCCATATAAGAGTAATAGAGTATTGGTGAGATCATTTTTTTTTATTTAAACCAAGAGGTTCTGGGCCGAAACCCATAATCCCCCTAGGCCCGCGACCAGCCTTTGATAATACCGGCGTAAATCATCGTTCCCAACGCGGATCGAACTCAGGAGCATAACATCACCAACGACTGCGCTTAACCGACTAAGCCAACTCGTCGTTGGTTGGTGAGACCATATTTTTATCTAAGGATTTCTTACAAGTTATTATTTTATCGAATTTTGTTAAATTTTTACACTTACACAATTATGGATCAACAACTTTTATTATTTTAACCAACGACGGGTTGAATCAGTAGTCGGTTAAACGCAATTGTTGGTGATGTTGTGCTCATGAGTTCGAAACGCGTTGGAAGCAAGGATTTACGCTACACTGAATGATATTATCAAAGACTGGTCGTGAGCCTAGGGGATTATAGGTTTTCGGCCCATAACCTCATAGTTTAACAAAAAACAAAATTTTATTATTTTATATTTTTATTAGTTTATAAAATATTAATTTATGGAAATTCTACTATATATACAGTATATTACCTTCTTGTTAGACTACCATAATTAAACTATATTCAGAATTCTTTTTGGCTCCACTAATATAATAAAATTTCATTTTGTGAACCAACGTTAAATTTTTGTGTCGTGGTCAAATATGTTTTTCTCACATGAGTGATAATAGTTTGAAATATATCAAGTCGCATATGTGTAACATCTCTAAAATATAGCTACATTTACATATTTCAAAAATTATAATAAGAACTAATACATAGTTTTGTGATGGTAACTTTTGAAGCTTGGAATTATGGTACAACTCAATTTTGGTATTACTCACTGGAAATTTGAAAAACGCAGAGGTGGCTTTAGATGCTCTTGCAATATGGTAAAATTAACACATTTTACCTATTTGATAAATTAAATATGATCATGATTAACAATAGAAAGATATTACATAGAAATTGTTCATTTTTTTGAAGCATCAACATAAATGGACTTGAGATGATGATAGCACTTGGTTTTTTGGCAGCAGTAAGGTACATACATACCCTTCCACACTTAACATAATTGATTCTGTTTTTCTTAATTATAATCTTTTTTTTTATTGAATTATGTATGAAAATTAGTGTAAGAGTGTCAAATGAGATCGGTAGGGGAGACGCGAAAGGAGCCAAATTCGCAACATTGGTAGCGGTTTTCACTTCACTCTCTATAGGAATAGTTCTATTCTCTGTCTTCTTGTTTCTAGGAGGCAGAGTTTCCTACATTTTCACTACAAGTGAAGCCGTTGCGGCGGAAGTAGCCGATCTTTCTCCACTTTTAGCATTTTCAATTCTCTTGAATAGTGTTCAACCCGTTCTCTCGGGTATGTATACTTTTTGTTATTAATGTAGAAACCGATATTTGAAATATATATATATGTAACTTATGGATTGAAATGTGATTAAACCGGAACAGGAGTTGCGGTAGGAGCAGGATGGCAAGGATATGTTACTTATGTGAATCTTGCTTGTTATTACCTTGTTGGAATCCCTTGTGGTGTTTTTCTTGGTTATGGAGTTGGCTTGCAAGTCAAAGTAAGTTTTTTTGTTGTTTTACTGTTATTTTTATTTTTTTTTTTTGACAATAATTTTTCTTTTTTTTATTAATGGTTCTGGAAAGAAAAAAATAATCAAATTTTAACTTTTTGACAAAAAAGAATAAACAAATTTTAATATTGAATCATTTAAATTATCTCATTTGCTTATAGTATTTAGTGTTTAGAGTTTGGTTTTTTTAAAGGAGTAATTAAAGTTTAGTTTTGAAGTTTTAGAGTTTAGTTTTTAAAGTTTAAGTTTATTTAATTTTTTTGTTATTTATGGTAAAAAAAAGTTTAGTGATATTTTAAGCCTAAAAACTTGTGAAAGTATATAAAGCATGAAAACTTAAAAAGATGGTATTTTGGGGAAATTATCTTTAAGTAAACAATTGAAAATAACATACAAGTTTGTTTATTGTCTGTAATTTTAGGGTGTATGGATTGGAATGCTCTTTGGAATATTTGTTCAGACTTGTGTGCTTTCCATCATGACACTGAGAACTGATTGGGATCAACAGGTTTGCAAATTCATTAGTCACTTTTCTTATAGGATTTAAATTAAATTAAAGTTGTTTTCCCAAAATACTTTTGGGAGAATCACAAAACTACACCTAAACACTCAAAATTAAATCCAAATAAATCATACCCACACAATCTTATCCCCTTCATACTATACCTAAACACTAATTAGCGAACTCAAATGAAAATATTTTAATTTTGGTAATTTTTAAAATGGTAAATCAAACTTTTAAAATTTTGAAAATGTGTAAATATGTGAAAATATTGAATTAGGTGTAGTTTTGTGAAGAAAGATTGTAAGGACGTAGTTTTGTGAATTCTTCGATACTTTTTAGTCTTTAAACAAGCTATATAATATTACAATTTGTTGCTAAATATTTTAGGTGTCTACTTCTTTAAGAAACTTAAACCGGTGGGTTGTTCCAGAATCTAGAGAGGGAAACCAAACTTCATCAGAGTAATTATTAAGGCCGAGTTTGGAACTATATATAATCGTTTTATTAATTGTATTCATAAGAACTAATTTATCCTTTTAGCAGTGTTTTTTTTTAATTCGGATTAAACATCACTTTATTCTATTTGATGGTTAGTTGGATTTGTCCAACCCACTGCACCTTATTTTTGAATATTTATGATTTTAATTCTATATGTTGCGATTATTAAAACGCATTCTAAGAAAATGAGAAAATCCATTTTTATACAATATCCATTTTTATATTTAAGCGCATTCTAAGAAAATGAGAAACTCACAAAATTACACTTTTTTGACAAAATTATACAATTCGGAAAAAATATATTTTACATCTTTTCAAAATTTAAATAATTAAATTACCCTTTAAAAATTTACTCATTAGAAATCTAAGAATATGTATTCATAGAAAAAACATGGGTTTTTATTTAAAATAATGTTTGAAATTGAATAGTTTTGTAAATTTATCATTTAAATATTTCGAATCACTATTCATTTTAGCATATAATTCTACCCCCCCAAAAAAAAACTCCCTAAATTCAAATAAAAGTGACCCAAATGTATAGGTAACAAACAAATAAACAAGGCCCATTAAAAATCACAGACATTTCGTATCTTCCTTCTTCTAGGGTTTCTTCTCCACTCACCGTTTCACTTAAATTCCCAGCCGCCGCGAAATTGTGAAAGAAGCAGAGAGAGAGAGAGAGAGAGAGAGAGAGAGAGAGAGAGCAAAAGAAAAAAAAGATACAGAGAAGATGAAGACGATCCTCTCCTCCGAGACGATGGACATACCAGAGAGCGTAACCATCAAAGTTCACGCCAAGGTCATCGAAGTCGAAGGTCCACGTGGCAAACTAGTTCGAGATTTCAAGCATCTGAATCTCGATTTTCAGCTGATCAAAGAAGAGGAGACTGGTAAAAAGAAGCTCAAGATCGATTCTTGGTTCGGATCTCGTAAAGCGAGCGCTTCCATCAGAACAGCTCTTAGCCACGTCGATAATCTCATCTCCGGCGTCACCAGAGGTTTCCGTTACAAGATGAGATTCGTCTACGCTCATTTTCCAATCAACGCTTCCATCGGCGGCGACGGAAAGTCTATCGAGATCCGTAACTTTCTTGGAGAGAAGAAGGTTTTCTTTGTTTCTTCTTCTTCTTCTTCTCTTAATGATTTGATTATTGTGAGAATGGTTTGATTCTTTAGGCTTTGTGTAGATATTATTGGAATGGTTTTGATTTTATGTGTGAGTAACACTTTGGCTTATTATTTGGCTTATTATGTGGCTGTGTGGTTTGAATTTGAATGATAGGTGAGGAAGGTAGATATGTTGAATGGTGTAACCATTGTTCGATCGGAGAAAGTTAAGGACGAGATCGTTCTTGACGGTAACGATATCGAGCTTGTCTCGAGGTCATGTGCTTTGATCAACCAGGTATAAATATCACACATTTTATGTTTAAATGATATGGAGAGTTTGTCTTTGTAGTTTGTTTTGGGTTTATTATTGATTTGTTATATCACATTTCGAATAATGAAACTGCCCCTATTGTCATCATTTGATAATCCTAAGCTAATGTGAAAACCCATCAAAATTATCTACATGGGTCTCTTTTAAGACTTGTACTATATTGTCTTAGCCAAGTTTTAAGGGGGGTTTTGTAATGGAAATGGTGTTTTGTGATGTTGTAGAAATGTCATGTGAAGAAGAAGGATATCAGGAAGTTTCTTGACGGTATCTATGTTAGCGAGAAGAGCAAGATCGTTGAGGAGGAATAATAAGACGTTGTGATACTCTGATTTCTTCTCTTTTTCGGATGTTTAGTTTCTGCTTTGAGAGTTGTTGCAAAACACTCTGTTTATCCCTTGTTTGGTTTTTTTTGCTGGTTGGAGATTTGGTTTTAAGTTTTGAAGACAATGTTTTGAGATTGATTTTGTATTTGGATAAATGGGTTTTGTAGTTCAGTCGCTAATCATTTTCAAAGCCAAATTTTAGTAATCTCACCTTTTTTTTAAAACAAAAGCTTTGTAGTGTTCGTTGGACCCACTCTACTCTTTATCTGTGATAAGAATCTCTATACCAATCTTTTCGGAAATGTCATTCTCTCTAGTCTCTTCCGACCAATATCATTGGTTCTTGAAATTATACCCTCTTTTGCCTGTGAATGCAGGAGCTTCATGGAAACACATACATGTACAGTTGGAAGTATTGAGTGAAACAAAACATGGGTCAAAATCTAAGGTCTACCTACACATTATAATATATTTAAGTGACTATTTACATCAATAACTTTTTGTATATTCTTATATGCATGTAATTAATACGTTCTAGTATAGTTCTTATATGCGTGTAATCTCAATTCTTAGACTATATATCCCTCTTGACTCAAAAACAATATTACTCATTAAAGAGGAGCATGTATACGTCGAAGCTGTGGAGGGTGAAAATGATGAATGGATTTATGATGCATGGTAAAGATCCAATCCATTCCATTCTTCACTCTTCACAGCTTCGACGTATGCATACTCCTCTATAATGAGTAATATTGTTTTTGAGTCAAGAGGGATATATAGTCTCAGACTTGAGATTACACCGTCTATTTTTCCACTCTCCTTAAAGCAGTTTGATTGTGTTAACATTAGCCACGGAATCCTTTTCTTAAAAGGGGTCCTCAATCTGAGAATGAGATGTTCAACCTTCCTTTACATAGGTAATATGCTGATATATAATTGTCTGTCGATATGTATGTGTTTAGTGTTGCTATTTAGACCATCTTCTATCGAAAACTTCATTTTTTCTCTACTTTGGTGCATCTATAATTCTATTTTCATCTTTAAAATGGAAATCTTCATTTTGGAGATGAAATAAAGGCCGATCAGAGAGGTTTTCGTAGAGGCTTTTAGAAACTATGCATAAGGTATTCTTGTATTACTAAACCATTGTCAAGAAAGGTGGTTCGGGGGAGGCGATCGCCTTCTCTGTTAGTAGTGCTTTGAAACGCAATCTCATAAGCCACATCGGACTTTCTCATCCTCGCCTACTTCTTCTTCATCCATCCATCCTCCATGTAATGACAATTGCGAGATTTCTCAATCTCTTCATAGTCACCTATCATTGATTCTTGTTGTTGCATCATCTCTCTCATCACATAGTCTTCTGGCTTCAACACCGACAAAATCAAGATTTTAGAATATTAATTAACACAAAACACAATTCACATGCAAAATCGAAGTTTGTACCTTTTTCTACTCCTTGTGGACTTTCATGTCTAAGTTCTTTATCGTCGCTAGAAGCTAAACCATGAGATTGATCATTGTTAACAAGTGGACTCTGCTTTTGCACCGTCCATGTTTGGTCTTGAAGTTGTAGACCACAAGTGCTATCACTACCTACAACTTTTTTTCGATAGAGAAGATCGAGACGGTCAAAATAAGGACATGTTTTAGCATCTTGAGGACGTGTCTTTTGGCTTTCTTTAACTTTCTTGTAGTATTTGTTAATGTTTTCCCATTTCTCTTTGCATCTTTTAGCGTTTCTGTTGTATCCCATTCTCTTCATTGAACTTGCGATCTCTTCCCATAATACTCCTTTGGGTACATTATCTTGGTACTTTGGCTCCATACCGCTTCTAACGTTTATAAGGGCTAAAATCTCCGCTTTTGGCCATCGCGATGTTGACGGCAACAACGATTGTTCCGAGCTCATTATCACCTCTTGTTGATGGTGAGGAAGAACATGCGGTTGTGAAATCGCCACTATTGGTTCTATGCGTTTAGGGGCCGATGGCGGTTGTGATGATGATGATAATAAAGAAGGAGGTAACTGAATGGTATGGCCAGTTATTTTCTGGATCAATGAGATAATAGCGGCGTCACGAGAAGCGGAGACGGCACGTTCTTGAGACGTTAGCTCGTGTTCTTGAGCTAATCGGGATACTTGTTGGCGTTTCCAAGCTTCTTCTCGATGAAGACGTTCTTGTTCTCTCTTCTCAAGCGCTTCAAGAAATCTCCTTTGCATAGCGGTTTGCTTATGGATCATTTTTCTCGACAAACTTTCGAATAGTTTCATCATCTTGTATTAGTGTTTAACGGATAAACTTGTTTTCTCATTAATCAATCAAAAAGTACAATGTTCACTATATATACAAGTATGAATAAATCATTAACCGTAATGTTCACTATACTAACTATGTATGCTATATACATATTAATATCCCCCCTCAAGATGGAGGTTCAAAGATATTGTAAACACCCATCTTGCTAATCAACTCTTTGAATGAAGATGGATACAAAGCTTTAGTGAGCACATCCGCAAGTTGTGAACCAGTCTCAACATACATTGTCTTTAAGAACCCATCATCAATAGCTTCTCTAGTCTTGTAACAATCAAGCTCAACATGTTTTGTTCTTTCATGGAACACCGTGTTGTTAGCAAGCTTCAAAGCTGAAGTGTTATCACCATAGAGATAAACAGGTTTGGATAATGGCAAATGAAAGTCAGTCATGAGTCTAGCAAGCCAGATCATTTCCTTAGTAGCTAATGCCATTGCCCTGAATTCAGACTCCGTAGTACTTCCAGAGACTACATCTTGTTTCTTTGATCTCCATGAAACCAAAGACTCTCCAATGAACATACAATATCCTGTAACAGAACGTCTAGTGTCTGTACAAGATCCCCAGTCTGCATCAGAAAAACCTCTCAAATCAAACTTAGAATCTGCAGGATAGAATAAACCTTGTCCCACTGTTCCCTTCAGATATTTCAGAACCTTGTGTGCAGCATTCAAGTGAATATCTCTAGGATCATGTGAAAACTGACATAAGGTATTGACAGCATAGGCAATATCAGGTCTAGTCATGTGAAGATACATCAGCTTCCCCATGAGTTTTCGATAAGAAGAAGGATCTGTCAACGGAATACCTGATTCTTTGTTCAGCTTGATACTAGGATCCATTGGTATGCTTGAAGGTTTACTACCCAGAAAACCTGTAGATTCTAACAATTCCAATATGTATTTCCTTTGGCAGATTGAGATGCCTGAAGCTGATCTTGCAATCTCTAAACCCAGAAAATACTTTGCTGGACCTAGATCTCTAAGTTTGAAATGAGACTGTAGAGCTATGATGACTTTAGTGATATCACCATCATTGTTACTCATTATCAGTATATCATCAACATATACCAATACTCCAATAAACACACCACCTTCAGTCTTGAGAAACAAAGTGTGATCTGAATAAGACTTAGCAAATCCAAGAAGCTTCAATGTAGAAGACAACTTGAGAAACCATTGTCTAGATGCCTGTTTCAATCCGTAAATGGATTTATGCAATTTACACACAGCATTAGGTGGCAATGATTCTCCTTGAAGATCTGCATATCCCTGAGGAACTCTCATGTATATCTCTTCATCCAAATCACCATTAAGAAAGGCATTGCTGATGTCTAACTGATGCACTTTCCAATTCATCTTAGCTGCAACCAAAAACATCATCCTCACAGAAGTATGTTTAGCAACAGGAGAGAAAGTCTCTTCATAATCTAAACCCTCTTGTTGTGTGTACCCTTTTGCAACCAAACGTGCCTTATACCTTTCAATATTTCCATCAGCATGAAATTTGATTGTATAAACCCATTTACAGCCAATGGGTTTCTTGTTTGGTGGCAAACTACAGATGCACCAAGTACAAGTCCTTTTCATAGCACCAAGTTCATCCTTCATTGCATCACAATACACAACAAGATCTTTGGCCTCTGAATAAGTTTGTGGTACAATATGGCTGGTGATGGTATTAAGAAAGGCTTGAAAAGGCTCAGATAAGTATGAATAAGAAATATAATTGGTGATAGGATATACAATAGTACTAGTAGTATTATAACAATGAAAGTCCTGCAAGTGTTTTGGTGGTTTCTTTGGTCTGCGATACTTTGACTCAGAAGGAATCAAAGCATCAGAAGATGATACATCTTGATGTTGATGTTCATCAGAAGATGTTTGTTCATTGAACAAGACATCAGGGACAGCAGGTATAGTGTTTTGAGGAAAGAAAGTCTTTGCATCATCAGTGATATTAGATGAATGAAAAGGAAAATTTTCCTCATGAAATATGACATGCCTTGAAATAGAAACAGCATGTGTCTCCATATCTAGTAGCTTATACCCCTTATAACCTATAGGATATCCTAAGAAAACACAGGCTTTTGCTCTAGGTTCAAACTTATGTCTATTCTTAGGTGATGTTGAACTATAACACAAACACCCAAAAGTTTTCAAAGAATCATATTCTGGTTGTTTTGTTGTTAACTTTTCATAAGGAGACAGGTTTCCTAAGACTGGAGTTGGTAATCTATTAATAAGAAACACGGCTGTTAACACACAATCTCCCCAAAACTCTAAAGGTATGTTAGATCGAAACAATAAGGCTCTAGCCACATTCAAGATGTGTTGATGCTTTCTTTCTACCACAGAATTTTGTTCAGAGTTTCGGGACATGAATGATATGCAAGTATTCCTTTATCGGCAAACAAACTAGAGAATTTAAGTTCATGTGCATTATCGATCTAACAGATTTCAACTTAGTATGATATTGAGTTTCAACCATATTAATGAAACTAGGAAAGATTTGTAAAACATCAGATTTCTGTTTAAGCAAATATACCCAAGTAGCTCTGCTATAATCATCAACTATAGTTAAGAAAAACCTATGATTATCTGATGTTGGAACAGAAAAGGGTCCCCATGTGTCTATATGCACCAATTCAAAAGCAGACTTACATATATGTTGTCCAGATTTAAAAGGTAAATGCTTTTGTTTAGACAAATGACAAACATGACAAACATGAGAAGATGTTTTATTAGTTTTCAAATCTTTTGGTTTCAAAATATTAGAAAGCAAATCAACTTTATACTGAGCAGGATGACCTAGTCTCTTATGCCATGTAAATGAATCAACTACAACAGCAGAACAAACTTTAGCTATAGAAGTAGTACCTTTTAAAGAAACAGAATGATTAGACTCATTGAATTCCAAGACATACAAATTCCCTACTTGACTACCTTGACCAATCATCAATTCCTGTGTAAGTTCCTGAACAAAGCAAGCATCTGATGTAAAACTAACTATAGAAGGCAAAGTTTTAGTCAGAACACTAACACTTATCAAATTGAATTTGAATGCAGGAATGTATAACACATTATGTAGAAAGATAGCATCAGACAACTTAATGTAACCTAAGCCTTCTATTTCAACCGTACAACCATTAGGTAAGGTGACAAAGGTGTTATCTAAGGGTCTGTATTCTACAAATAAGGATTTGTTATGAGTGACATGGTGTGTAGCCCCTGAATCTATTACCCAAGCTCTAGGAGACACAGCTGGTTCTTTAGAGATAGATGAAATCAGCATGTCATAATAAGCATTGGAGTATAGTGTCAGAAATGTACCTGAAATCTGTGAGATAACAGGTGCAGAATTTGAAGTCGAGGCACAAATCACTTGTTGTGTAGGTTCCACAGTAGACTGACGAAGCTTGTTACTGAGATAAGAAATCATACTCTTCATCTGATCATTAGACAGATCTGCATAGTTGTCTTTGGTCTCCAGCTGAACTTGTGTAGAAGCAAGGTTAGTCACTCCTATTGTCTGAGGTTTCTTCCACTTGGAAGTATACCCTGGAGGATAACCATGTTGTTTGTAGCACTTGTCAGCTGTGTGACCTGTCTTATGGCAATAAGAGCACTTTGGTTTCTGAAAACCACCTTGAGCTAGATTTATATGAGCCTCAGGAACAGAAGAACATGTTTGAATCTGAAAAGCAGCCGCAGGAATTGTAGAGTTGACCAAAGAATGTCCTCCTACAATACGCTGACTCTCATCTTGATCAAGCATGTTATAAATTTCTGTCAATCCTGGTCTTGGCTTCATGTTCAAAATCTGACCTCTAATATGAGCAAAGTTATCATTCAATCCCATTAGAAACTGAATGATCTTACTAGTCTCAGCTTCTTCAATTAGATCCTTGACATGATCACAATTACATTTCTTGACAGACGACATCCTTGTGTTAGCTAATTGCTCCCAAAGTGTCTTCTTCTTCGTATAATATGTGGACAAATCAAGGTTTCCTTGCTTGAGAGTATGAATTGATTGCTCAAGTTGATACTTCCTAGGAAGATTACTGACTTTGAATCTGAGAAACAAATCATCCCACATTTCCGCAGCATCCTCATAGTAAAGTATACTGTCATAGATTTCCTTATTCACTACATTCAATATCCAGGCTTTAACCATACTGTTACATCTACTCCATATCCTGAACAACCTATCATTAACCTCTGGCCTAGGAAGAGATCTATCTACAAAGCTTAACTTGTTCTTCGCATCTAGACTCATTCGCATAGCAATAGACCAAGAGTTATAGTTCGTTCCATCAAGAATTTGAGTGACTATGGACAGACACGGATGATCGCGCGAATGTAAGAAGAAAGGACTATGAAGATTATCATACGATTCGATCCCAAACGATTAGCTCGAGATTGAGAAAAACGGATCGCTATGTCATCTTCTTCAAGACGATGTGATCATGCGGAGAAGCATCTTGCGGAGAAGATGGAGATACGCTTCGCATTTGTGTTTTCTTCTTTCGAGTCACCATTGAAATTGATTCGAAAGCTCAGAGATGAAGATAGAAGCTATCGAAGCTCGATGGAGTTCAATATTATGAAATCGCTTCAAACAAATCACAGATCTGAGATCTAATCAACAAAATAACGGTGAAAATCGAAGAAAACAAAGAAAACGATGAAGAAATCGATGAGAAATCGCCGAGAAAAGGCGAGAAAATGAGAGAAAAACTTAGATGCGAGAAAATTTCGAGAGATTGAGCGAAAGGGCTCGATACCATATTAGTGTTTAACGGATAAACTTGTTTTCTCATTAATCAATCAAAAAGTACAATGTTCACTATATATACAAGTATGAATAAATCATTAACCGTAATGTTCACTATACTAACTATGTATGCTATATACATATTAATATCTTGCTACCGCATTTGCGGCTGCTAGGACCGTCTTGATCATCAACGGCCACATCGTCACCAGACCCCATTCTTGAAGCCGTTGAGGAGCTATGAGAGGAGAAGGTGGGACCCACTGAAGGTGGTGGTGGAGGAGCTACATTAGGGTTAAAGGAAGCGGTATGCGGTCGAGGCGGTTGCGTTAGGGAGAAAACGGGTAAATGTTGAGAAGAAGACAAAAGTGGTTGAATGCGATTTGCGAACGAGAGAGGAGATACGTCGAGGGAAGAGGAATGAGGAGGAGGATGAGGAGTGTTGAGAGCTTCGAGCTCAGAGAAGAACTTGTAAGTTTTATTCTCATTGCCGCCACCGCGAGTTTCTTTAGTGCGTTTGTGGTATTTTTGAACGTTTTCGAATTTCTCTTTGCATTTCTTTGCATTGCGTTTGTATCCAAGCTCCAACAGCTTCCTGCACTCAAACATCAAATTTACAGTTTTAAAAAAATATTATTAATTTAGCGGGAAATAGTATGTTGCTATACTTTGCGATTGACATTTTACATGTCAACAAATAAAAGTCTCCTTATTTACAAAATCGAAGACGTCCAAGAAACTCATGCTTCACTATCAATAAAGCAATTTAAAAGGACAAATCTTGATTCTTGAGGATGATGCTTGATCCCAAACATAATACTTGTTATGTAATTAAAAATTGCAGAAAATAAAATATATTTCTTATGTCGGATGTTTTACGTTTTTTCACGCATATTAGTTAAATAAAATTGCATTTTACTTTTCTAATTTTTGTTTGTTATTTTAAACGCACTAATTATCGCATGGAGAATTACAAAACTACATCATTCGAATTGCATTTTATAAAACTATATCATTTTAAAGTTATTTTTCAAAACTACACCTAAACACTCAAAATTAATTCTAAATAAACTATATCCACACAATCGTACCCATTTAATGTTATATCCTAAACACTAATTCCACCTAAACACTCAAAATTAATTTTAAAGAAACCATATTCACACATTCCTACCCTTTTAATGTTATATCCTAAGCACTAATTCGCAAACCTAAATGAAAAGATTTTAATTTTGGTAATTTTTTAAAGGATAAATCAACCTTTAAAATTTTAATAGGGTGTAACTATTGAAAAATATTGAATTAGGTAGAAATTTGTGAAATAAAAGATGAAATAGTGTAGTTTTGTGAATTCCTCTGATCGCATCTCTTCATTCGTTATTAGTTAGAAATAAAAATAGAACTAAGACCATCTTCATCAATGGGTCTTAAAAGTGTCTTTCAATTAAAAATAAATGACAAAAACATAAATATATAAATAGTGTTAGACCCGGGTCTTATAGAATTTTTTTTGGAAAGAGTTTAAAACCCTACGTGTCAACATTTGAGAGGATTGATTTATTTATAAACAAAACAATCATAATTTCAATTGTTTTAAATTTTATATATGTTTCATATTTTATCATATGAATAATTTAAGAATATTAATAATTTCAAACGACTAAATATATTTTTATATGTAAAATAATTTATTTTCTTAAGATCTAGTGGTGTCTACTAATGTACCCAACCACTACAAGAAACTGGGCAAATAGCAACGAATTTTAGCAAGGAATTAGCGAGGAATTTATATAGCAACGGATTTGTGAGGAATTAGCGAGGAATTAGCGACGACACTAAATTTCGTCGCTAATTCGTCGCCAAATAGCAACGAAACTATTCGTCGCTATTTCGTTGCTATTTAGTGACGAAATAGCGACGATTTAAGGAGGAATTCCTATACCGTCGCTAAATCGTCGCTAATTAGCGACGATTTAGCGACGAAGATATTTCCTTGTTAAATAGCGACGAATTTGCAAGGAATATTGCTAGGTAGGTGAGCACGTTTTCATTGAGCTCCACCGGTATTTAGCGACGAATTATTCGTTGCAATTTCCTCTCAAAATCGTTGGTAATTCCTTGGTAAAAATATTTCGTTGCTAAATCGTTGCTAAATTTCCTTGCTAATTCCTTGCTAAAATTTACAATGTCCCTATATAAACTCATTCGACCAAATCAAAATCACAACACAATATCAAAACATTCTCTCTTATATATATTCTAAACACTTATACAAAAACTTTCATAACATATATACTCAAAATGTCTCACGGTAATAACGTATACGAGTTACGATCTTGGATGTATAGACACAAAGATCGATCGGGGATAGTGACAACGAGTTCACGGAGGGACTTCAAACATTCATGTATCAAGCTGGAAACATGCGAGACTACTCAAGAAAGTGGTAAAATGTATTGTCCATGTAAGAAGTGTGTGAACACTAAATACATTCATGTTGATACCGTATGGAAACATCTTTTTAATAGGGGTTTTATGCCACAATATTTTGTTTGGTTTCAACATGGGGAAGGGTATAATTATAATAACACCGAATTTGGAGAAAGTAGTTCGTTTCATGTTCCCGAAACTAACGAACCAGCTAATTTACCGCATCATTTTGATAATAGCTATGATCATCATGGTGGGTCTAATATGCATGTAGATGATAATAGATATCATGACATGGTTGCGATGCATTTCATGATACGAGGGAGTATTTATCTGAAAATGTTGTTGAAGAACCTAACCAAGATGCTAAACGTTTTTATGATATGTTAGACGCTGCGAATAAACCAATTTACGATGGATGTAAAGATGGATTGTCAAAACTATCATTAGCATCTAGAATGATGAATATCAAATCGGATCATAATTTGAGTGAATTTTGCATGGACTCCTGGGCGGAATTACTAAAAGAGTATTTGCTCGAGGATAATGTAGCCGCTGATTCATATTATGAAATACAAAAGTTGGTTTCTAGTCTTGGATTGCCTTCAGAAATGATTGATGTTTGTGTTAACAATTGTATGATTTATTGGAAAGATGATGATAAGTTGCGGGAATGTCGTTTTTGCCGTCGGTCGAGATATAAGGTCCATGGAAAAGGGAGTAAGGTCCCGTATCAACGGATGTGGTACTTACCCATTACGGACGGGCTCAAGAGATTGTATCAATCGGAAAGGACATCCGATTCAATGAGATGGCATTCGAGCACTCGGTCGTAGATGGGGAAGTAACTCATCCGTCGATGCAAAGGCTTGGAAGCACTTTAACACGGTATACTCGACTTCTCTAGAGAGATTCGTAATGTATATCTTGGTTTATGCACCGACGGATTTAGTCCATTTGGTATGTACGGTAGACAATACTCCTTGTGGCCGATTATCGTAACCCCTTATAATCTTCCTCCATATATGTGCATGCAAAGAGAATTCCTCTTCTTAAGTATATTAGTTCCTGGTCCGAAACATCCAAAGAGAGCTCTAGATGTTTTTCTGCAACCTTTAATCCATGAGCTAAAAGAGTTATGGTGCACCGGGGTTCGTACGTACGATATATCGTGCAAAAGAAATTTTATGATGCGTGCGAGTGCTTATGTGGACTATTAGTGACTTTCCCGCTTATGGCATGTTATCCGGCTGGACAACGCATGGACGATTGTCTTGCCCTTATTGTCGTCATCGGATCGATGCGTTTCAACTCCCACACGGAAGGAAAACAAGTTGGTTTGATTGTCACCGACGATTTCTTCCAATTAATCATCCGTACCGGAAGAACGAGAAGGTTGTTCAAGAAGAACAAAGTCGTTAAACAACCACCCCTACTATATCCGGCGGGGACGAGTTACTAAACGAGTTGGATTATTACGGGGCGCAAGAAACATGTAGACGGGGTGGAAATTGGCATGTTTCGAATTTACACGACGGATACGGGAAACCCATAACCGGCACAAGAAAAGCATCTTTTGGGAACTCCCTTACTTGGAAAGATCATTTGTTGAGACATAACCTTGATGTTATGCACATTGAGAAAAATTTCTTTGATAACATCATGTACACATTGTTGAATGTGCGGGGGAGAACGAAAGACAATTTGAAGACAAGATTGGATTTGCCGAAATATGTTTTAGAAGTGAGTTGCATATTACGAACGATGGTAAGGCTCCAGTCCCGATCTACAGATTGAAACCTGAAGCGAAAAACGCTTTATTTAATTGGGTAGCGTCAACATTCCACCGGCGGATTTACCACCGCCTCCGCATCAAGGACCCCACATGATGCGGATCTTGGATCTCCTACGACAAGAAGGCCACAACCGTTTGCCTTTGATAGATCCAGACCGGCCGCGACACACGTTTTGATAATTTTTTAATATTATATTAAAAATATTAAAAAATAATAAAAAAAATTATTAAATATTAAATATTAATAAAAAAATTTACTTTGTTAGGTTTTGCGATAACAAAGTGAGTCGGAGTGTCGCGGACACAATGAAGTCTTACTTCGTCGAGCCGCACGTGAACCGGTCCCAAACGCCGGGATACATACGGGATATCCGGTTCGAATCTTTCGCGGTAAACTAAATTAAATTTTAAATTTTAATTAAAATAATTTATATTTAAATATAAATTAAAATTTTTAATTTGAAAATTTTAATTTAAAATTTCTAATTTAAAAAGTTAAACTAAAACTTAGTTTTAATTAATAGCAAAAATGGCATTGGGCCGAGGCCGATACGGTGAAAGTCCGTAAGGGGTTCAACGAGAAGGCGATGCACCGCCTTACGGCATTGTTTCCGGTTGGAAGAAAGACTGGAAACTAAAAGGAGATGGTGGAAAGCCGGAGTCGATGGACCCGGCGGTGTGGAAAGGGCCGATCGACTACCGGACGGAACCGCATTCTCTCGCCGTCGCGCAAAACGTTCCAAGTCCCGCCTCACTCCTATCGACGGGATCGGTCCCTACGTCCACACTTCGGGACCGAGTTCATACGCCGGTCGTCGTATTAAAATGGTAAATTTAATTTTTTAACACTTTCTTTAATTATTTTTTAAATAAATAAATATTTAATATAAATATTAAATATAGGCCGAGGAAGAGGGTGAACCGCCCCTATTGTGGAGATATTGAAGAAAACCCGTAAGCGCAAAGATGGGTCATATGTCGGTTCACGATCCGAAAAGATCGTGAATGACTATGAGGCTAGACTCTCCGAGCGGGTAAGTCAGTCGTCCACTGCAGAAGGGAGCTCAGTGAACTCCTCGGGACGACTTTCGGTCGCGGAATGCGACCAAATCTACTACGAGGTAAATAATTTAATTTATATTTTTTAAATTATATTATATTTACTAACGGATATATAATATTAATTCTACGTAGGTCGCTCCGAAAAAGAAGAACCGCACTTTCGGAGTCGGTTCTATCGAGACCGTTCCCGCAGGCTTCTTCAACGCAACCTCATGTTTCTCGGCGGGATCGGGCTGCGGAGAATGCTCGTTTGCGACGGGAACTCCAAGATACAAACGCCCGCTTCAAGACAATGACGGATCTATTCTCCATAATTGCGATGGATAGTCCAAACCTGGCTAATGCGATGCGGGAACGCGGATTAGGGGTCGATCCGGAACCGGAGGTTGCTCCAGACGAGGCTGAAGCCGCAGCGCAAGAACTGGGACGGAATGTCGGGATTAATGATTTTGATCCCTAGTTTAGTTTTTGTAAAATGTAATTTGAATTTTAAATTTTAATTATAATAATTTTATTTTATTTTATTTTTAAATTCGTTTTTAAATTTTTTTTTAATTTTTTTTTTAAAAATCGTTGCTAATTCGTTGTTAATTTAGCAACGAATTAGCGACGATTGTTATGTTCTTCGTTGCCAAATCGTTGCTAAATTTAGCAACGATTTGGCAACGATTTAATCAAATCGTCGCTAATTCGTTGCTAAAATTAGCAACGAATTAGCAACGATGTGTATAAAGAATCGTTGCCAATTCGTTGCTAAATTAGCGACGAATTAGCAACGATTTGTATAAAGAATCGTTGCCAATTCGTTGCTAAATTAGCAACGAATTAGCGACGTTTGCAGCAATTTCATAAGTTTTTAAATTCTGAAAATCGAAAATAATTTTTTTAAATTCGACGCTAAGTCGTTGCTATTTCGAAGCTAAAATAACCTTGCAAATTCGTTGCTAATTCGTCGCTAAAATAGCAACGAATTAGCAACGAATATTTGGCAACGAATTAGCAACGATTTTGAGTCGTCGCTAATTTAGCAACGAATTAGCGACGATTTCGAAATAGCGACGAGAGATTAGCGACGAAAATGTAATCGTCGCTAAATCGTTGCTAAACGCGTTTAGCAACGATTTAGCAACGATTTTGGTCGTTGCTAAATGTGCAGATTCTTGTAGTGAACATAAATTCCAAAAATCTTAAACTAAAAAAACACAATATTAAATTAAACCATTGGTTAGACACATATCCAACTAATGGAGATGCTCTAATAGTACTATAGAATATAGTAGTGAAGTGTAATTAACTAATTACCAATACCATAAAATAAGTTTATTTAAATATAAAACACCAAGTATTATGAAAAAAGAAAAAAAAATTAAAATACCATCATTTTAAGCATAAAAGGAGTAAAAAAGTAAACGTTAGAACACAAGCAAATAGATTTGTATAAGGGAAAATTACAAAACTACACCATTTGAATTACATTTCACAAAATTACACCATTTCAAAATTACTTCACAAACTACATCTAAACACTCAAAATTAAATTCAAACAAACTTTATCCACGCGATCCTACCCCCTTAATAATATACCCTAAACACTAATTAGCAAACCCAAATGAAAAGATTTTAATTTTGGTAATATTTAAAGGATAAATCAAACTTTTAAAATTTTGAAAGGATGTATACATGTGAAAATATTAAATTAGGTGTAGTTTTGTGAATTCGTCTTTGTATAATGGAGGAAAAAGCGATAGAGAGACCTTGAAATGTGTTCCCAAAGAGGAGCTTTGAGAGTGGAGTCACGAAAAGTAGAATCCATATCTGATCTTATCTTCAAAAGAGCTATAGTTTCTTCTCTCGGCCATCTATTTCCCGATGAAGGACATAACAACCTTCCTCCTCCTCCTCCACCACCGTCATCGGCCACGGGGGAGAATCTTATTATCATCTCTTCTAAATTAGCCGGAGGTCTTGAACTGATGGGCGAAGCTTCTTCCACCACTTCATTACCACTTCCTCCTCCTCCTCCTTGCTTCATTTCTATATTTACCAATCTTGTTTTCGATTATTTAGCTACACTCTCTTTCTCTCTATAAAGGATGATGATGACGATAGGTAAGAGAGAGAGAGGGATAATGAAAGCAAATTAAGGAGAAGTTAATAAAGCTCAAGCTTCTCTTCTAACTTTGCAGCAAATAATTGTTAAACCCACTTTTCTTCACACCACCTTTTCTCTTTTAATTTCTTAATTTTTTTCTCCCAAAAAAAACGTCCACGTATATTTATTACATTAAATTTGTCATTATCATTATTTGGATCCGCAAAAATCTCATTGCTAGCTATAGTGATCCAACTAATTGTTTTATATATATTCAGATACATTGCATATATAATTCTTGTAGTGATCGCACGTATAATAGAAGGGACAATTACAAAACTATACATTGTATTTTAAAAAAGGGAGAATCACAAAACTACATCATTTGAATTACATTTCACAAAACTACACCATTTCCAAAACACTTCACAAAACTACACCTAAACACTCAAAATTAAATCCAAATAAATCCTACCCACACAATCCTACCCCTTAATACTATACCATAAACACTAATTAGCGAACTCAAATGAAAATATTATATTTTTGGTAATTTTTAAATGGGTAAATCAAGCTTTTAAAATTTTGAAAGAGTGTAAATATGTTAAAAAATTAAATTAGGTATAGTTTTGTGAAGGAGAGGTTGAAAGAGTGTAGTTTTGTGAATTTCTCTTTACAAAACTACACCATTTTAAAGTCATTTTTCAAAAATATATCTAAACATTCAATAAACCCTACCAACACATTCTTATCCTTTTATTATTATACTCTAAACATTAATTAGTGAACCCAAATAAAAAGATTTTAATTTTTGTAACTTTTTAAAGCGAAGATCAACCTTTTAAAATTTTGGAAGAGTGTAATTATGTAAGAATATTGAATTAAATATAGTTTTGTGAAAAATGGTTGAAAATGTATAGTTTTGTGAATTGTTCGTGATGGGATCACAAATTATTGCCCACGTGGCTATGTCTAAATTGGTAGGGCATGCGACAAATCATATTTTGAGAGAGAAGGACGACAAAGTTGGAAATCAAATATAGGGTTTAACCCAATTTGAGTTGGACCAGCCTTGATATTTTTGCTGTGTAAATTGTAATATTGTTTTCCTTTTGTTAAAATGCTATGTAATATTGTTACAGACACAAACTATTTGTGATGTAAGAAAAATATAGATAATTAAGAACCTGTAAAACAATGGCAAGGATTTTATTTTGTTATACGTAGTGCAAATCATAATGTTTAGCTATTGTACAGTTTTGGTAAAAATAATTTAAAATGTTACGTAACTGCCAAGCAATTTACGTACGAGTGCTACTTTTAGAATAAGGTCAACGATGGGTTTTTTGTCACCCAAAGTCAACGCTTGTTAAAAACTACTGTATTTCGAAACAGAATTTGTGATTTAAGTACTAATGTGAAAATGTATATGTTTTTTGGTAACTACAAATACTTTTTTTTAACATAAAATATAATAATATTAATTATGATGTAATAAAAGAGCTGACAAAAATTAGGTTAATAATGGAATAAAAGTACAATAGAGATACTAAAATAGTTGTGAAAGATAGGTAGGACACATGTGGTGATGAAAAAGTTAATGAGAGCATAAATCGAATAGCTTCATACCTAAAATTAGCTGAAAACTAATTAAAGACTTTCCGACGCATACAACATTATACAACTCATAAATAGCCTCTCCTATGTACATAAAATTATAACACTCCTCCTTTAACATCTCATTTTTCTTTGTATCATTTAGTCATTTACCAATTTAAGCTATACAACTACGCAGCTGGAAGTTAAAGTGAATAATGTTGTATACATACTACATTATACAATTTAATAGAAAAAAGTAAATAACCAACTAGGCCATAATAATAAGAAATTGTGGACAAAGCTAATATTTGTAAAACATTATTTTACAAAACTAAACCCATTTAAATTTGTTTTAAAATATGTCTTTAAAGTGTCAAATAATTAAAATACCCTTTTCAATATATTTAGTTCTTTAAGGTTTAATTCTTAAGGGAAAAAATTGAGTGTTTATGATTTTGTTTTAGGTGTATTTATGAAAATGAGTTTTATTTGAGTTTGTTTTTGTAAAAGAAGAACTCACAAAACTACACCCTTTTAACCCTTCATTCACAAAACTAAACTTAATTCAATATTTTTACGTATTTATACCCTTTCATAATTTTAAATTGTTGATTTAACGTTTAAAAAGTTACCCAAATTATTAATTTTTATTTGAGTTCGTTAATTCGCGTTTAGGGTATAATATTAAAAAGATAAAATTGTGTGGCTAGGGTTTATTTGTTATTAATTTTGAATGTTTAGTTGTAGTTTTAAAAAGTAACTTTAAAATGGTGTATTTTTGTTTGTAATTGTCTTTTTGTAAAATACGATCTTAAAGATGTATTTTTGAGAATTGTTATAATAATAGGGGAAAATAATAAAGAAAGAAAAAGATGATGAAGAGGGAATGAAGAGAGAAGGTGGAGAACTTTCTTGAAGTGGAAAGAAAGAAAAGAGAGAGCAACGGAGACAATTGTATTCTCTTCTTCCCCACTTTCACATGCTTTCTCCCCTTAACCCCTTTTTCACTTTTTTATTAATTTTTACATGTGATATGTTTCTAATTAGTTAATTAACTATATTCTTAAAACTTAATCAAAAAAAAAAGACAGAAGTATTATAATCAAAAAGAGGTGGTAAGAACATGCCCACGGAGTTCCTTCCTTAATTTCTGAATCTCTCTAATCATCTTATTTCCTTTTATTCCATCTCCCCCACATAGACACCTTACTTATATTTTAAAGCGTTTGGTTTACATTACTACTTGTTTATCTTAGTTTTTTTTTAAATCAAAACAACTTCCCTATTTAAGTCTCTACCAATAATATTTACACTTAACCTAACCAAGTGCTCTCGGTCAAGTGCTCTCGGTCAAGTGTTTTCTATTTGTTGGGGGAATAGCCGTGTTGGTTTAGGCGAGAGATCGATTTCTCGCAAACGTGAAAACTCTAGATTATTCACAAGACCACATAGATATGTGTCTTTGTTTACGACCCATTTGAATATTTAGAAAGAGAGTATATCCGTGGGTTGTACCTCTTCCATAGATTAGTCCGCCCCCTTCCATAAAACATGAAAATACCCGGATTTATTGAAAAAGAAAATGTATATATATACAAGTTACAATACTAGACAAATAGTCAATCTCATTAGGCTCATTTACTTTCATAACTTGTGTCATAAGGAATAATGAATATCAAATACAATGTAATTTTTAGAAATTAATACTTGATAAATTATTACCTCTATAAAATACTATTTTAAAATTTTGGATTTGTTTTGCGTAAAAATTATTTCTTTATAATTTAATAATCACAATTGAATTTTTATATTATAGTTAAATAGTGTACTTTTAACATTATTGGTTTATAAAACAAAGTGACAAAGTCATAACTAAAAATTAGTTAGTAATGAAATTATTTACCATACCCCTTGAATAGACTCAAATGTGTAAACTAGTCTCTTCCATCATAATGTCAATTCATAATTTAAGGAAAAAAAAGTAGCAAACTTGGGCTCCATTGCAAGTGTGTCAAAGTGTCTGACAAGTCAACTCATGCCTCATGCCACTACATTCCCACATTAAACAAACCTACAGGTTTACAACAACAACAACACATTCACACATCTTGAAACATTTATCAAACTAAAGACATTTCCTTAAATCTGCACCAAATCCACAAAGTATGGACCACTCTACTAGTTGATATTTTTTTTTGACTGCTATATTATGTGGCTATAAAGATTAACAAAGTAGTAGATAGGAAGAAGAAAGAGTCATTTTTCAGAGTATTTAAGATAGACATGCATGGTTTAGTTCTGAAGTTTTGATGGAAAATTGATTTGGTTATTGAAAATATATGATAAAAAGATATAAAATTGATTTGGTTATAATCAGTATTATATTCTAGGCTAAAGAAGATATAAGATTTTGGATTGGCTTAAGTAGAAATTAAAAACATATGATAGAGCGAAACAACGTAGGATTAGATCTAGTATATAACTACCATGAATGTATGTTCTTTGAGAACTAATCTTGGAACATAGAGTTACATCTTTCTACACTGCCAAAGTTAATATGAGTAGTAGTCTAATTTGTTGTTGATCTGCAACACAACCGATATGGGGGATTATAAAAGCAGTAACAAAGAGCGTTATATATACTCCTTCCGTTTCATATTAGATGATGTTTAAGGTTTTTACACATAAATTAAGAAATCATTTATTTTTTTTGTTTTTTTTGTGTAAGAGCTTCATTTAATTGCTTACATAAACATGATTTAACCAATAGAAACACATCGTTCGTCATCTAAATCATTGAAAACCACAAAATACAATTAATTCTACATTGAAAAATAAAAACATCAACAAATTTAAAACAATAAAAATTGTCTAAAACATCAATTATTATGAAACGGATGGAGTATATAGAATCATCAGATGCAATTCATTAAGAAAAAGAGAGAAACATGCATTAATTAGGTGATCGAATGATAAACAAGAAAACCTGATCAAGTTTATAGACTTTAAGAAAAGTTGGGTATTAGAGATTTGGGCTTTGGCTAATTAGGTGTTAGAGTTTACGAGTATATAGGTCCCCCTTAGTTAACCCTTTTCTAAAATACAAATGTCACAAGTTCCATTTGGTTATAATACAAATGTTAAAATGTACTTGGTATATTGATTCCATGTGACATTTTCTAATTAGTAATTAATCCTTGGTTTAACACATTTTTCTTCTAACTAAAAAGTTATAGTTCGTTCAATATCCATAAACCATAATATCCTGAGGTCCAAAACCAAAACATGTTATATGGTCGCGAGTGTTAGTCGAACATGTGACTTCTAAATTGTCTACTTCAAAATATTATTACCGTATGATGAGTTCTAACAATCTTAAAAGTTCTATAGAAATAACTTTGTTGAAGTAAATTAATCATATGTGATATGTCAACGTAAAAATACTATCACCTCAAGTCCCCATGCACGTGGGATGCATGGGATTGACCGTTATGTTCGCTTGTTAGAATCTCAATTTTCTAATTCTTTCTCATTGAGCTCATAAATCTATTTATATATTGGTTGCTTTAGTGAAGAAAATTAAACAGAAAGAATGCTTGAAAGTTAGACAAACCAATATACCAAACCAAACACATGTAAGGTCGCATTTACACTTGCGCTGCGTTCCATTAACTTCATCTTCCATGCATTATGCTCTTTTTAAAACTCAAACTATAAAATCATACTAGTCATCTTGATTAGATTCATATTAACTCCTGAATAAAATTTCCCATATATATGAACACGAAAATATGGACCGTACGATGAGAATTGGAGTTTCCCATATTGAATATCTGTACTATTAAAATAGAAGACAAGACGCTTACGTGTCGTAACGAAAGCGATTATAAAAACTTTTTTTTTGCGTTTATGCCTTTATATTTTTGAATTTTTTTTGGCAAATTCCATAAATTATGTTTCTGCCCCATAAATTATGTTTTTAATCATTGCCTCTTCTAATTTCAAGAGAAAGCGTGATCGATGGGATTCGGTATCAACAAGCTTGTGAGGCATAAGGGGGTTGAGGTTGGTACTTGTAAAACAATAGATGAGTGGGGAATGGTGAATTGTCTCATGGGGAATCATGATGATGATTCGTCTAGAGCAATCACGTTTGATGATCAAGGTAACAATAGTTCATCATCGGTCCAACCACCTTCGAAACTACTATCTTTGCGCGGTGATAATGGATTTCTTGGTTTATTCTAAATATATGTTAATTGTGTTATATGTTTCTTATTTTAATGTATGGTTGTTCTTTGATTACATGCAGGGGTGGGCAAACGGGAATTCGGGACGGGATTTTTCGGGTTCGGAAATGGGACGGGAATTTTGGAACGTAAAAAATTGTCCCATTCTTGTCCCATTTTATATTTGGGACGGAACGTGAATGGAACGGGACGGAACGGGAACGGATCGGAAATTCCCAAATATCTAGACATTCATAATTCATTTGTTAAAAATTTACAATCGTGATTACTTATCAATTATCATGTTAAAATAATTTATATCACAATTCTTATACGATGATAATTTTTGTATCAATGATATAAAAAAATTATTTGGTCACACGTAATTAATAATCAAAGTTCATAAAATTTAAACCAATAAAATCCACCACAAAAGTCGCAGTCATATAATAAAACTCCAAGTAAAAAAAAATGTCTAATAATAAAAAAAACTTCAAAAACCAAACATGAAATAACTAAGTATCCACTATCTCTTTGCATCATTCTTCGTTCCGAGATTGTTTTCCCATTTCTATATAAATTCATAAGAAAAAATAGTAGATGGTTATAAGATAATATTAACAACAATATATTATAAAATATGTTATATTTAAAAAAGCGGTCGTAACTTTTTTGCTATGGAGTTTGGACTTATATTAATATTAACTAAGTTTAGTAATATAACTTAAATCTTAAATATTAGATTAAATAGATAAGTAAATTAGATGTGTTTATACTTTATTTATAACTTGTGTACACATAGAAAAAAGAAACAATATATATATATATCACATCACATCATTAAAATTTATTTCGGGACTTCGGGTATTCCCGTTCCCGTCCCGATCCCAATTGGGAATTAAACTTTTGTCCCATATCGGGACATTCGTCCTATATGGGACGGGAATTTGGGAACGGGAACGGGACGGATCGGAACGGGACGGGAATTATGCCCACCCCTAATTATTTACATGTATCACTTTATTTCATTATTTGATTTGAAACAAAGTTAATAAGAAATGAATGTTTTAGCTAGTTAATGTTTATGTTTTGTAAATTAATAATGTCAAGAATAAGCTATCTAACTAAAAATTTATTAATTAATATATAATGATTATATTATAATCCGAGAAAGATTAACTTAGATGTATTAATTTATCGAATATTAATTTATAGATGTTATAATTGAATAAGAAACTTAAAAGTAAAAGAGGAGAAGATTATATGCTATAGAATCATTGTCTCGGATGGGTAAATGGGTAGTTTTCAATACAGACGACCAGTGGCGGATTTATCACATAAATTTACCAGGTGCAAAACAGTTTTACTTTGAATTTATAGGGGGCAAACACATATATTTTACAATTTTAGCAATAATTTGTTAAGAAAAATAGTGAAAAATTTATATTTTTCAATATTTTATAAGATGCAGCTGCACCCCTGCTCCCTCTTTTGCTCCGCCACTGCAGACGACGCTTGTGGGGGGAAACCAGGAGAGATAATTTGATGGAAAGCTCCTCCTGGTTTTATTTTTATCATCTACTTATCTATATTATATAAACACATCTCATAGAATCTCAACTTCTCCATCAACAAAATTTCATAACACAATCACAAGAGACATTAGATATATTTCTACAAAAAAAGAGACATTAGATATACTTTTGTTGATGGAGAAGTTGAGATTCTATGAGATGTGTTTATATAAAATACTTTTGATGAGATGTGTTTATATAAAATAGATAAGTAGGTGACCAAAAAAAAAAAGATAAACTTTTTTTTTAATGTAGACGGATATATAAGTTTATGATGTTAGTATTTGAATCTTGATGTGCGGTACAAGTACGAAACATGCTTTGTTACTACTACTCCACTTGTTGTTGAATTATTTAAGGAAGAATTACAAAACTACATCATTTGAATTATATTTCACAAAACTACACCATTTCAAAATTACTTCGCAAAACTACACCTAAACACTCAAAATTAAATCAAAATAAACTCTATCCACACAATTCTACCCCCTTAATACTATACCCTAAACACTAATAAGCGAATCCAAATGAAAAAAAATTAATTTTGTAATTTTTTTAAAGGATAAATCAAGCTTTTAAATTTTTGAAAATGTGTAAATATGAGAAAAATTTGAATTAGGTAGAGTTTTGTAAAGGAAGAGATAAAAGGGTTTAGTTTTGTGAATTCCTCATTATTTAATACTTTAATATTGGATATGCCCCTTTACTTTTATTTTCCAAATGAACAAAAAAATATATCACTGCAAATGGTTAAGAAATGATTAATAAGGTTAAGTATGTGAAATTATTGATGGTATAAATCTAAACTTTTCATAATTACTTGAATGTTTAGAAAATTTATCGTTAATAATCTGAATATATTGCACTCATTTGGATAACTTAAGTTAACAAGAAAATTATTCACAAAAAAGTAATCTAATCAATCATAATATCATATCCTTCTTTTTAGTTATCGGAATTGTGTAATTATGAAGTATGTGCATAGATATTGGTATTATCTGTCTAATGTCATATAGAACGCATGATTTTATCAAGTATATATGTAGAGATATATAGATAATATAGAGGTTGAAAGTTTCTGGCGATGTATGTAAAAATATGTGAGTTAGAAAAAAACAATGAAAAGTAATGATCCAAATTGTATATTTTGATTTCTTTGAAAAATGTTATTTATTTTTTTACAAAAATACATGTGTTTAAATAAGTCTAATTTCGGAAATAAAACTGTCATATACACTACTAAAAAACAGCGTCACAACCACTTTAATTTTCGTAGGCAAAATCACTATTTCGTGGCTATAGAGAGCAAAAGCCACGATAAAATAAAATAAGAGGTAAATCACCTTTTTTGAAAACAAGAAAAGCTCCCAGACACGAAGACCGAGGTAAGGGCGCAGACTTCTCCTCCGTCTCTTCAAGCTCAGTCACCGATGGTCCCCTCCTCCACCGCCACCAGCGACGAGCCTCCACCTAAACCGCGTGGCTCTCGGTCACGGTTCGTCTCACCACCACCACCACCGGAGCCTCCAAAACCACTGGATCCTCTCCACCACACCAACAACACCATAGCAAGTTGCATTTTATTGTTGGGGCTTGTGGTGTCCTCGGTAGCTCTCTCAGGTGTCTTTTCTCTTCGGCGGCGTAGCAAGTTCTCACCGATGTAAGCGTCAAGCTCTGGTCTTGTTGCTCCTCGTTGGTGGCTCGCATTTACTCTGACTCGCTGTATGCGGCGTTTCCACGTCATCTACCGTCCATTGCGGTTCATACCCCCCCCCCCCCCCCTTTTACCGCTTATTGCGGAGCCTCTACCGTCATGTGCGGTTCATCGTTCACCTCTCCTACCGCGATGCGGTTCCCCTCTCGCTGCTACCACTTTATGCGTCTGTCTTTCCATCACCACTACCGTTTCATGCGGTTCTCCTGCTTTGTGCAGTCTCTCTTTCACAAATACCACCTTATGTTGTGGTAATATGTTGGTTAGAGATCTCAGATCTGGATCTCTTGCATCGTCGGAGATCTTGACTTTTTCACCGGCGTACGCATTGTCAGCGGCTGCAACCAAACTAAGTTTCAATTTAGTGCGAACAAAAGTTTTCTTGGACCTAGAGAGAAAAATTCGTTTGGGCCTAAGCGAATTATTTGACCCAAATTTTTTGAATCATAGATTTGCTAGAATCAGACTTGGGCTTCAGGAAAAGATTTATCAAATGGGCCAGTGTGGAAAGAAATCTTTTAGTTGGCTTCTTCTTTTGACGATTAAATGGTCATTAAATTGTTTCTCGGCTTATAATGCCATTTTCAAAACATGTTACTCCTATATGGAGAACTTATGTTATTATTCTGCCTCAATGGCTCAAATTTATGTAATGCTTGATTTTCACTTAGTTTTAAGTGTTTATGCTTGTATTTCAAGCTTGTTTACTATCGTTTGTAACCATTATTACTTAATATAAGTATTTGTTTGACAAAAAAAAAGGAGCAAAAGTCACGAACTGCGACAGAATGAAAAACGTGTGCATACGCTCGTAGCAAAAAATGCGCCTGTCAAAAAGCGTAGCAAAAAAGCGTACATTGATCTCAACAATAAGATTTAGAATTTCAGATAATGAGTTTTTTTGGTCAAAATGTAACTGGGCGCTAAACAATCGTTCCCTTAGGGAGAGTTATGTAGATAAATGTTGACATATCATTGTTGTACTAAGAAATGGATTGAGAAAAATGCTCGTTAACATTCTTTGGTAATTAAAAACTTTTTGATAAAAATGCAAAACCTAAAACTAAAAAGGAAAAATAAAATTACCATAGTTTTAAAATAAACCATTCAAGATGGAACCATGAATGTTGGGCAGTGGTCCAAACATCAAAAAGACTCCAAACTCCCAAACCAGTTGCAGGAACACACTGAAAGTTGAAACCGTTGGGATATATAAATTCCAGTTTTACCCCTTATCCAATTTGTTAATGCTTTCAAATAACCAGTGTTCAAGAAAGCGCTAGGCGCTAAACGGACGGTAATCTAGAACCTAGTGCCTAAAACGTTTAGTCGGAACCTAGATGATTTTGTAGGCAATATAAACGTTTAGAAAACCATACAATATATTATATATAAATAATAGAATATACAAATATCATAGTTTAAATAAATAATAAAATCTTTTAAAATATTTTTATTATTATTGTATAGCATTCATATCTTTATTCTATAATATAAAATATTAAATATAATAATTTATAAATAATTATATTATGTTCTTTTTTATATCATCGTAATATTTTAGGCGGATTAAAAGGAAGTTGATGCGGTCTATAAGAACCTAGCGCCTAAGCGTCGCCTAGACGTACAAAGAACACTGCAGATAACACGTAGAATAAGCTGGACAAAATTGTCATTTTCAAAAATCATCAACACCTAAAACGACATAAACAGATAAAACCAGCGGCTTTAACGCACCTTGTTTACCACTTCACCTTCTAAGCTGATGAGTTTTTTGTCTGTTTGTATTCTTTTATAAGAAACCCATCGATCCTCATTATATACTCCATCGTCAAATTCACAAACTTCATAGCAAAAAAAAAGAGTATATATATCTTTGAATAAATCAGTAAAATTATTGAGATGAGTTCTACAAGCAAAGCATGGACTGTGGCAGTTAGCATTAGTGTATAGGCATTGAAAGATCAATTAGGCGTTTGCCATTGGAATTACGTTATCCGTTCAATGAATAATCATCTCCGCAATCACATCAGACCCATTTCTCACTCCATCACTCTCTCTTCCTCTTCCTCCCCCGCTGCCGTCTCCTCCGGTAAGGCGAAACAGGCGGAGGAATCGCTACGGACGGTTATGTACTTGAGTTGTTGGGGTCCCAATTAGGAATGTTTTATGTATATATATATATATATATAGTTATTTACCATTATTATATGTACTTGTATGCTTAACAATGAATTAAGCCTTTAAATGGCTAATTTAATCAAATGATTAAAACTCATAAATCATCATTTTAATTGGTTACAGAACTGATTCATTGTCATTCTAGTAATCTATTTACTGCAATTAATTAAATTTTGTCACTAACAATGTCCTTTAAAGTCATCACACAAAAATAACATGTTGTTATCCAAAGGTTATAACGTTAAGATCCATGGGCTATTGTTTGTTTATTAGATGTGAGTTTTCTTTTTGCATTTCTGGGATTATGTTAAAGTTCTGTTACACATTTTCATATCTTACTTCCACAGAGTGTTGAGAATGAGAATAAAGAATTAAGAGTTTATTACACCTATAGGTACTTTTTAGAAGTGTAATTACACCTTCAGGTACTTAGACTTTTTAGCATACTTTTGTATGCTAGAAAGACAGTTATACCCTTAATTCATTCCTAACTAAGTCACGTTTTCTAGTTATACATCTAACTAACCAAATTCATCTTCTTAAAAACATTTGTTTTTTAGAAACCCTCTTTTTTGAGTTATATTCATCGGTCTCGCCGGAAATCAAACAACATTATTTTCATTCTCTGTTTTTCTCTCTCTCACATCGCTAGAAAACATATAGATCTCGGAGTTTATCTCGCCGGTAAGTGAAAAAGACATCGACTGAACCTAATTTTTCTTCATTTTTTGCTTTCTTTTCTTCTTTGCCGAATGCTGGGGGTATAGATCTCACGTTTATAGTTCACCGGAAAGAGAAATAGATCTCGCCGGAATCCTATGGTCATTTAATTTTTGTTTTCTAATTTTATTGCCGTAAATCCCCTCTTATCAAACCACTTCTTTCCTAACCCTAATAGTTCCCGGCGGCTTTCCGATTTCTCCTCCATTTCCTGCGGCGGCGACGACGACATGGATGGTATGTTCGATAACGCACTATTTCCCCGCGGAGGCGTTAAGATTTCTCCCCTCTATCTAACCTCTTATGATGTTTTTGTTTCCCCTTTTTTCACCGAATCTAACCCCGATACACTTTTCGATTTCAACCTTCCGCCAAGGCTATATGCTTCAAATCGGTTTCCAAGCGGGCGGTTAAATGTCTATTCGAAGACGGATTTCATCGCTCTTGTGCAGTTGAAGTTAAAAGGTAGACCGCAGCTAATGCGGATCCTTCGATCTCGGTTCGGCAAGCTTTTTGAGTTGCCCATATACATGTCCTCGATTTCGTGGAAACTTGTCCACGCACTTATGTCCCGGCGGCTTGTAACGAAGAAACTATATGAGTTGTGGACAGTTTTCGGTGGACAGCCTCTTCGTTTCTCAATGACAGAGTTTTCCCAAATCACGGGTTTGGATTGCTCGATTTCGGCAATGATTCTTGCCACATGTGGTTTCCTAAGGAAACGAAAACACCTTCAGAGTTCTGGGTTAAATTGTTAGGCCGCGACCCACATATTCAACTAGCCGATGTTGCTAAAATGTTGGACGATGTTAGCACGATGCCTAGCCGGAGGATTTTAGGTCTAGCTCTCATCATTCTTGTCGACGGGGTGTTAATTGGTTCACACCAAGCATCCCAAACCAACACCAAAGTATGTTGATATGCCGGAGGACATTGATACTTTCCTTGCTCATCCATGGGGTAGAGAATCTTTCTTCAAGACGATTGCGGCTTTGAAACCACCACAGCAGGGTCGCGGCCACTTGAATGACCCCATTCAGTATTTTCGACTACAACTTCAACAACAAACGTTATGCCTCAAAGGGTTCCCAGTTGTATTTCAGCTACTCGCGTTTCAATCAATTGAATTGTCGGCAAACAAAATACCCCTAGCATTCCGGGTGCGAAAAATCGATCGTTATTTGGTGTAGCGATTTTACCAAAACTAAGTGTGGCACTCTCGCTTGAAGATGTGATGGCAGTCGAAAACAATCCCGAGGTAAGACAAAAAAACTAACTTTTGGTTATACTCATATATTCACAGCTTTAAAAATGTTAAATATTGACATTATCTCTATAACTAGCTCGTGGTCAAGCCAACATTGGATGATATATTGTGCGAGCGTGCTCCTTTCGCACTTATTGACGGCGAAGTTGTGGATAGAAAAGTCGCCTACATGGAGAGGCTGATCAAGGAGAAGCATAGCTTCAAATTAGCTATGTGGCATGGTGGAGACGAATCTTTGAGTTTACTTCTTCCTAAGACAATCAAGCAACCTCGTCCACCTAGAAAACACTACCAAACCAGGTCGAAAAAGACAGCAAAACCGGGATTAGGTGTCAAGAAACCTAATCTAAAGAAATCTTCCTCAAATCCCACACAACCGAGTATGGCAGACTACTTCCAACCGTATTCGACAGACCAGCAAAGTCAAATTGAAGCTTTGCAAGCGGAGCAGCTTCAACTTAATACAAGATTAAACGCACTTGCTTCTAAAATTGATCACCTAGAAAAACGGGAAAAAAACGTCGTGATCGCCGCCTCGCACGGAAAGCTATCCGCAAACAACGTTTTATGCGCAGGAAACATCGCGCAACTACACAACTATCATCACCACGATCTGTCTCTAATTCAGAACCACCGGGGATGGAACCGCTTGTTAACTTATCCAGCCATGTTGGTATACCACCTCAATGGAGTCAACATTCACCGGTAAGGCAGTACATACGGGTGAATAAACCTTGCTCTCCACCATTCCTATTAACAAATGACTTTTACCTTTTCTAACTGGGCAGGGGACTGACCCACAATGTTCTGGGAGTTCGTCCACGATACCACCTCCACAATCACCCATCCACACGTTGAGCGGAAACACCGAACAGGTAAACTTTTGAACAATTTGTCCATTTTTTGCGGTTTTTGTTAGTAACCCACACACCTTAATATACACAACAATTTTTTGTCTCAGTCTGATGACCAACCAATGGCCCAGGACACTCAAGAACAAAGGACAACACCCCACCAGTCACCAGAGGGTAGTATTTCCCAATTTGCGGCAGTAAGTTTTTTTCCATATTCAATTCAACCTCCGACACATCTGTCCATAATAAGTTGTCCACCGTTTAGGTGCCGGTTCAATCGTATCCACCAGGTAGTGCAACCCATGAGTGTGCAACAACCGCCTATCCACGACTCCCATCCGGACCAGCCGTTACTCGTAAGTGGAGTTGTACTTTTACTCTACAACCTTTTTCACACTTTACATCTTATATAACTCAAACTAATTATGTTTAGGACTTAAATCAGACTAACTACCCGCTCACACAATCGCACCTCAAAACATTTGAGCATATCCCACAAGGTAGCGTTGACAACATACAAATGCACACGGATGTTCAAGAACAGCTTAATGATGACAAACATCCACAGGTACAAAATTATACCGTTAAGTCATTTACTATATTTCACTTTTATAAGTGCCTACACTGTTGCTTTACCCAATCGGCAAACATTTCAGGGAAGTGCACCGCTTTGCATTGAAAACATCCACATGGACACGGATACTCATGGACCTATTGAGGAAGAAGACTCTGGCCAGGTAATAACTTAAACATATACCCACATTAAAGAGAATGCGTGTCCAGCGGATCATTGGATCATTTGCCCAATACATACATCACACGCCTCACATAATTGTGTGTCCATTGTATCATTTCTTAAAACATAGGCACACAAAATTGAAGTCCCCCCTCATTCTCCTATCACGACTAACATAGATATATGTCCAACAAAACAAGCGCAGAAGACCTGTACCAACGTCGTATACTCTAATGACTTTCAATTATATATCCTTATATATATACAGCTTACATTGGGATTTAATTGTTTTTCTTCAACTGCACAATAGAAGTTGGCTACTATCGGACGAACTTGAAGCAATCTCAACCCCTTCTGCCAATCATCTGCTGGTAACATCCACCACAATTTTATTAACTCATTCTCTTACCACAACCCGATCACAAACACAACGGTCAAAACGAAATTATTGCTTAGGCCTCACACATAGGGGACGTCATAGCACAAGGACTTCATCAGTCTGCAAGACAATCCACGGTACATCACACACCATACCACCCATTGTCTTACCAATTACCCAGAACGGAAATCTAATATCGATTCCTTTGTGTCCACAGGAAAGTGTGGATGCCATAAAACATGTTGACAACCAACCTCCACAACTGCCAACTAAGGAGTCATCCACCAACGAACATGGCTGGAAAGAGGTAAACCAAATGCACCGACCTGTTCGAACATTTTAACTAGTCACCGCAACAAAACAGAATGTGAGTTCTTTTTCTTTTTCGTTGTACACACAGTGCATGGCAGACATTGGTAAGCAGGTAGACAGCATATTAGCGTGGACAACATCTAATGAAGGTAACAACATCCAACCAACATTGGTAATTGATTCTTCTCCAACGCATAAGATACCAAGAAACATTCCAACAACGCTAGAGGTCCAACTTGCAACACTGTTACAGACTATTCCCGATCCGCCACCGTCAAATTTAAGACCACACATTAACTGCGAAGATTACGCTCTCCTAGAAGCCGTTCTAAACAACAACCCCACCACGTAAGTATATAACATCATGTAAATAAAACAAAAATAAAATTACATGTGAATGACCCAACTTCAAATACAGCTCACACACAACACTGGACGGCTACGCAGTTAACAACAAATTCCTATTGGACTTGGCAACACCCACAACATGGGTCTCCACTCAGGTACCTTTCCAAAACCGCATCCATGTGTTAACCGATTTTTAGCCCCACTATGAACATCAATACTAACTCGTTTCTACCCATCCACTTGGACGCACAAAGACATGGAGGTTTTATGCGCACACCCGCAACACAAACACAACGACATTTTGGCAACCGAGCGGGCATACTTCGCATCACCATGGTTAATAACACACATGACAGACAAATACAGATCCTTTAAAGCGGCGGTTGACAAAAACAAGGTCCGAGTTGATCGACGAATCACAACTCTAGTCACCCAACCCGGTCACGCGTGGATAGATGATGTCGACACTGTGTACGTTCCGATGAACTGGGATAACGTCCATTGGGTAGGCCTCGCAATCAATCTTAAACTTTCTTTCGTCGAGGTTTTAGATCCCGATAGCACTATCTACACCCACGACCAGGTGTCAGAACGTGTATTGCCCATCCTTGACATGCTACCCCTGATCATCAACAAGGTATGCAGGCCAAATGGATTAAAACCATGGGGTTGGAAACGGCCGTGCTTGTTCACCAAGCGAAGACGCTCAGGGGACTGCGGACCTGTTTCAATGAAACTCATGGAGTTACACGCTTACGGCGACCCAGCTCCTACCATGGCAGGCCTCACAACTGATCAAGTGGATACACTGCGCAAAGAATATGTCATCGACCTTTACAAAAATCAGATCCTCCCTGTTTACTTCCCCACGCCCAGCCAACACTTTTAATGGGTTTAGCCTTATTTGTGTTTATGTGCCTCAACATTTTGTGGTAACTATGTACGACTAAATACCACCAAACTATCGGTTGTATTTTTGTGTTACATTTAAGAGATTTAAATTGGTAAGGTGGACATCATCGGCTAATTTTGTTTGCATCCACATTTTTTTGTCCAACGTATGAAACATATTTGTCGAAGAATCTTATTCTGCTTATCCGTCCACACAACACAACTTGCTTTGCTAAAGCTGCTTCTACATCCACAAATATACATCCACCAGAAACGTCTGCTTCAACAAGTTCGACAACCAAACTAATTTAGCAATCCACAAATGTGCATCCACCTTTTCAAAATCATTATACATCCACCATTTAATAACAACTATTCAACTCCATGTTCGAACATCCACTATTAAACATCCACACCCTATCCATCCATACCTTTATGACAATATCACCGACTAAACATTTCCCTAAAAAATTGAAAATTTTACAAATTAATTATGAATACCCAAAAACGCAGAGTTTCGTATCTCAAACACTAGGTCAAATAAAAAGAGGTCATTATACTAACACTCCCCCCCTTACGCGCCGTCAAAAAAAGAGACAAATGGGTAGAACTTTAAGCTTCAGTTTGAGTGATCCGACTGAAGCTCCAGAATACGGTTTGGGCGAAGACGAGGTAACAAGCTCCATGGCAAGGTCTGATAGCAGCTTCTATCCGTACGACGAATCTGGGGAAATGGGTTTTGCGAAGATATGTTATTGTGGACGAGATGTTACTATAAGGTCTTCCAACACGGCTACGAACCCGGGAAGGCGCTTCCTAACATGTCGGGCAAGAAATGTAAATGTACTACTTTTAAAATGTTCTTTCTTTATGAAATACCGCTTTCCTTTTTTTATTTAAATTGTTTTTATTTAAATTGTTTTAGGATGGTCAATGTCATGTGTGGAAGTGGTGGGATGTTGCAGTTACGGAAGAGTTTCGTCTTGCTCATCTAAGGGCAACTAGGATTGAAGAGAAGCTGCAATCGCTAGAGAAGATTCAAGATTTGGTTTTGAAGAATAAGATAGAAGTTGGCAAGATGAAGAAGACATTGAAGGTATGTCTGTTTATCATCACTGGATTACTTTTTGCCTTTGTGTTTGCCTACAAGAGGTACGGCTTTTCCGGTTTGTAGACCGAAGTCCTTGTAATGTATTATAACGAAGTTAATGCTCTGTCTTATTCTTCAACTTTGTAATGTAACTCTAGACCTAACATTATCAATCGTCGTCCACTAAATTCAGTCCATTACGTATTTTCCACACATATTGCCCCGTTCCGTAATTTTTAAGGCCCACAAATTGATGTCCCCCTAAACCCGACATTGGTAGTTGACATCCACTATTATCAGTCCACTATTAAACATCCATAACTTTGTTCGCCATCTAAAAAAATGTATGTTACTGTACCCCCCCCCCCCCCCCACCCCCATCATCTTTGTAATGTAACTCTAGTCTTACTATCCTAAATCATCGTCCACTAATACCAGTCCACTACTAATACTCCGCACATATAGCCCCCCTAAGGGCAACAAATTGATTTCCCACAAAACCACGACTAAAAAAAACTGTTTCACCCAATTCAGTCCTCCAACAAATTAATTCTTCATTTGTCCAACCAATTCCGTCGTCCACAAAAATTCGTCCACACATGGTACCCATTTTCTGTTAATGCAAACTGTGCAAAAAGACATGATACTAGATTTACCACAAGTTACCACAATAGTGGGCCCCATCAGCGTGCATCCAAAAATGATGACACTATGGCAAAAGGATAAAATTCTACAAAAATTACACCGACTAGTTCGCATTGTCCACATTTACCGGACGACATTACGCAGACCAAAAAAACAAACATAAACGTCCACAATACAAGTTCATCTGGATACCTAAAACCCCACACTTATATAGGGTTCGCATGTACTGCTCCTATTGTGACCAACTTGATGACATCGACCACACTCGTTGGGAACTCGCTTTTGGTTTCTTCATACCCTTCAATGTATATAAAACCGAATTCTTTATAAAATCCTAAAACAAACATCGATGTATATAATAAAATTCTACTTACAAATTCACCCTTTGACGGAAACCTCCCTTCCTTTGGGCGGCCATACGGTCTCCTAGTTCTTGGTGGATACGGCTTGATGTTGTGAACCTCCTGTGGTATGGTCTCATCCTCGGCATCGCCTTCAGGGCAAATTAGACCAGCATATTGACGAACCCATGTTGCGCCTTGAAACATTCATCGGCCAAACCGTCTATAGGAACACCCAAACTATCCGCAGCAATAAGTGCATGACCACACGGGATTTTAAGCTTATTATATGCCCCACACGTGCATTTCCTCTCTTTTAGCTGTACATGGTTTCTTGCCCCATATATTCCAACTATGCCACAACTCCACGTACACACACTGTTAACTTTACTTCCCTTGCAAGTAGCTAAATTTTTCTAATCGCTTATCCACCTCGGGTGTAAGTACACTCTCTCTGCAAACTTGCGGTTCGCGTCGGCACAAAACCATCCGCTCATCATTGCTCGTATGAATCGTAGCAGCTCCACAATAGGCGATCCACGAGCGGTTTTTAAAGCCTTATTAAGCCGCTCGCTATATATTGCTAGTCATAATGTTATATCGCTCACCAAAAAATGCGCTCTTGTCCAATGAGCAATGCCTATCTTCTCTAAGTACTTTGCACAAGCAACACTTTCGACCGTATTTTTGAAAACTCATTCCTAAAATCACCCACCTTGTACGCAAATCCAGCCTCGATAACAAGTTTACCCAATCCCTTGTTAGTATACGCCGAGCTCACGTTTCTAGCTACATGCACAATACATGCTCCATGGTGCGCTTTTGGGAAGACCAATTTCTTCGCTGCGTATATGGCATTGTGCCTGTCTGAGATTATTGTCAACTCACTACTATCCGCCAATATAGCTTCCAGCTTCTCAAAGAACCAAGTCCACGAAAGCACGTTTTCACTATCCACCACAAAGAAAGGCCGGTGGATATACTTGACAGATTCGCATCCCGTCCACCGGCCGTCAACAATACCCCTTTGTATTTACCAGTCAAATGGGTCCCATCCACAACAATTACCCGCCGGACTCTTCTGAACCCTACAATAGAGGCCCCAAACGCGAGAAACGTATACAGAAAACGACACACACCATCTTCATCTGCCCGTGTCTCTAAATGTGTAACTGTCCCAGGATTAGCTAACTTAATCATGTGCAAATATTGCGGCAAATTCATATAAGAGTCGTCGTCCGAACCGCGCACATCGTATATTGCCTTCTCCCGAGCCCTATAACATTTCATATAAGTCGCTGATAATCGCAACTCCTCAAGCACTAACTGTTGAAGATCCATTGCTTTAGGACCACCAATACCGCGCCGTACTTAGACTTGAAGACGGCGGCGAGCACCTTCGCGTTGCTTTCCGTTTGTAACCATCCCCGGTCTCTATTGGGCAAGAATGATCAAGATTTGCTTTCCGGATCTCATAGTACCCACAACCACTCAATTCATGAGCCATTATGCGCCAATCACATCGGGGATCGGCACAGGTTACTACAAAATAATCTCGTTTCGTCGTAGTCTGCTTGAAGTGGAATTGAGTTTTAATAGCATATATTGCTAATGCAATCTGGCAATCTTTTTTGCTATTAAAGTGTTTCCCCACGTACATGCGTTCATCTACCCCGTCTATGTCTAGGTCTGGGATTTCGTCAACCACATACTCAGTGTCATCAAATAGTGGATGTAAGTCAAATTCTTCATCGCAAATTTCATCTAGTTTCCTCCTTATACCATCTGCATTCGTCCACGTAGACCCGTCCATGCCAACACCAGAAGGGGCATCTGTTTGCGGTTTGGGAAAACCACCTTCAACTTCGTCAATTACAACACTGTGGGTAAATGCGTCTCCAGAATCACACTCTACTAATCTACGTTTTGTTTTCATAGGAGGCATATCTAATAAAGGTTCGCTATCAGTGCACAAAAGCTCAACCGCATTGGACCCACCATATGCATCTTCAATCAATGGACTCCAAAATTCAGAATCGTACCCACGAGGCGCAATATCTTCGGCCAATGAACCCTCATCAATCGCTGAATCATCCCATTCATTGTCATCGCTGTCTTCCAAGAAAACACTCCCGCTAGAATACTTAGCTTCGACGCGCTCCACCTTTGCAATAAAGTCGTCGTCACCCAAAACAAAAGGTTTTGTCTTTGACCCTTTGCACGAACCAGCACCTTCTCCACTTAAGACATTAGTAGCTTTCCCCTCACTCATAACCTTATTTTGCGAGATCTGAACTGGCGTCGAAAAACAGGCAGATGATTCGTTAGCCAGCACCCGTCCACTGTTGGTTCTTCTTCCAAACCGTACACAGAGATTAATCCCACCATTAACACGAAGATGCCTAACAAAGTACCCTACCGAACCATCACTTGTTAACAAAACTGGTGGAGTCTTCAACCCTGTAGCTAGCTCTTTGCTATTAGGAGGCCAATAACTCAAACCATTAACACCATATTCGGCATTTCCGAGACCAAAAAACTCCACCAGGCAAGCTTCTTTCAAATCGTCAAACTCATTCCATCCTTCACCGTAACAACCCTACCATACCGTTGTTTATCGATCAAGAACTCCCAAAAACCATCAGCTCCACACCTCCACTCACCGCTCATGACCATTGCCTGGTCGTCCATCGAAACCTGTACAAAACCAAAATCAAGCTACACTTTTAAGAGGCAACATACATGCATAATCAAGTTTTCTTATTATGAATGTAAAATCAAGCTTTCAAAATTCAAGCTTTCAACTATTTAACAAACCTCTACAATGTTTTCTCTTTTAACTCAAAATAGCTTAATTTCTCAGCCAACTATTTGTTCCACGAAAGTTACAGATCTGAAAGACAAAACCAAGTCTCTTTTTACAAAACATATATTCCACGTCATCGATCCACTATCTTCCAAATGTACAGGTCACCGATCCAAACTGACGGAAAACACAATATATTATTATTCATTAGTTTATGCTTTACACAAATAGTACAGATTTGACATCCTGGTTACTAAATAAGTAACTGAATGTGTAACTACTCCCTCAAATGTCTTTACGGTTACCAAACTCTTTTTCTTTGTAAACAAGGGCACAATGGGCATTAATTTACATTTTACACTACAAAAGTGCATCTTCTAGCCTATGTATTAAAGTGTAAGAATAACAACACAAAGTACCTTAAAGTGTAAATCACTCAAGAATTAAAATGAACTAACAAACTAAAAAAGCACTTTGTTATTTGAAGTAGAGAAAGTTACAAATAATGTGTTTGTTTACACAGTGAAGAGTTACATTCCTATTCATTTTTTTTCTATGTTAAACAATTCAACTTTTGAATCTATAAGCTAACAATCTTTTTTTTTTTATTGTACAAAGTGGATAATCTCTCTGCCACTTTTTATGAATGGATGTTCTTTACAAAACAATCAACAAACTTTTAAAAACTGGCTCTTCTCTTATTTTCTCTTTACAAGCTCACTGCTCTCGCCGAGCCTACTCTTTCGTCAACCTGCAATGTAAAACACACACATCAGCTCTCAATGTATAACCATACATTACATAGTTAAGTGCAGACATAAGTAGCATGTAGTAAAGAAACATAAGAGACTTGTGTTGGTGATAAACATAACTACTTGCTCTTATTAAACAAACTTTCACTAAAGTATAACATCTGACATCAACCACCACATAACAATGTGTCCAAGAACTAGACTTGTAATCGTAATGAGTTTATACATATATTTACTCAATGAGCAGACAATATATGATTTATTACAGTCATACCGTTTGTTCTGTAGCTTCTTTCGACTTGTTCTCGCTGAGGTAACGCTCAAAAGCCCCGTCTCCTTTTAATAATTTCGCTGTGCATCCACGAGAAGCTTCTGAACCTGTTGTTGATTCCTCGTCTACAATAACAGCGTCAATTCTTTCGTCTCCCTTCTTAGCATCCGGAATCTGAGAAAGCAAATAAGACAGAATTTTGAAAACAAGAGTTATATATATACTATATAGTAGCTTAGCAATCTTTTTTCTATAGCTGAAAGTTACCTCAAACATGGCTTCAGTGAGAATGCTTTCTAGTAAGGCTCTTAGCCCCCTCGCGCCTGTATTCTTCACCATCGCTTGCTTTGAAATGATCGCGAGGGCTTTCTCAGTAAAATGCAGCTTCACCTAAAATATTGAAATAAGTCATATACATGTAAGTCTTGGCAAGGTGTATATTTCGAGGGAGCTTACATTGTTCATGCTAAATAGTTTCTTGTACTGTTTCCCAAGAGCGTTTTTGGGTTCTACAAGAACCTGCAAGGTAGAGAGAAAAATGCAATATTAGCTATCCTTTACATATGAGAAGGGCTAAACCAATCAAATATTCGATGATGGCAGCTATTATATCACTAGATGCGATCAAGCTTGAGCAGTCAAAGAAATGCACTATTCAGCAATATGCGGAAAACAAAAGCTATGAAAAAACGTAAAAAGTACCCGTATGAGCTGATCCTCTGTTAGGGCTGACAAACTAACTAATATGGGAAACCGTCCTACAAACTCCGGTATAAGGCCATATGCTGTAAGATCGGCACTCTCGACCTGAAATCCAGCCGGCAGTCCAAAACTAAGATCTAATCTCCAGGGATGAGAAGTTTTTACTTAAGGAAAACAGAGGGTTAACAGAATCTATTTTTAGTATTTACCGATTCTAGCAAAGATGAAGTTATTGCACCACTAGCAACTCCATTGGTAGCCATGTTGGCACGGACAGGAGCTCCAAAACCTATTGATGAGTCTTGTCGTCTGGAAAAACATTAGAAATGCTTACCAAAAGTCAACGCCGAACCACTGATGTTTCGCTGCAGAAGAAAGAATAGTGAGTTACCTATCCACAATTGTCCTCTCAAGGTCAACAAATGCTCCTCCACATATAAATAGGATATCTTTCGTGTCTATCTGAAAATCATTGGACATCCAGCAAAATAAAACGATTAAAAAGATGCGTAATGAAGCTAAAAGATTTTAAGCTAACGATAAAGGTCTAGCTCTAAACCTGTACATGGTCACCCCGTGGATGCTTCCTTGCTCCCTTCCCCGGAACATTTACAATCTGACAAAATGGAAGAATCCAACGATAAAGACAGAACCAAAGAACGAATACATAACAACTCGATTTCGTAGAAAGAGACTCAGAATTAACAAAGATGTCTAAACGGGGTCGTACGTATATGTGATATTGCATAAGAACAAATGTCATATCAAATAACCTTTCTATTATCTCTCCTTGAAGAGACCTATTAATGAGACCTCTAGAGACTACATGATGTCTATTGAACAATGATTCCAGTAGATGCATCAAAGAGTAAGAAAGCAATTAACTTACACTGCCTTCCAGTAATTTCAAAAGTGCCTGTTGTACACCTTCCCCAGAAACATCCCGGCTAATGTTTAAACTCTCAGCCTGCAAAAGGAAGAATCCATGAAGCATCAAGCTTAATTACCATGAACTTATCGAGTTCAAGGTTTATCATGTTTTGCACACTGACCTTCTTTGTTATCTTATCAACTTCATCGATGTAGACTATTCCCTGTTGTGCTGCTTGCACGTTGAACTCAGCGACCTGCAAAGTCATAAGGGAATCTTCTGAAACACATAGAAAGTGTGTTGGGGGAATGTTAATGGCGACTGAATAAAGAAGTGGTACCGTTAGTAGCTTATGAAGGATTGATTCAACATCATCACCAACATAGCCAGCCTTTAAAGACACCATACAAAAGATGAGTCACCGAGCAACATACTATATTGGTGTATTTAGATCCAAAAATCTATCGAAAGATATACACCAAGTCTTACTTGAGTCAGTGTTGTTGCATCAGCAATAATGAAAGGAACATTTACAAGCCGAGCTAAAGTCTTTGCGAGTAATGTCTTGCCTATAGTTTATACAACCGAATGTTCAGAGTCAGCAAGGAAGAGCACGAACAGAGGACGTAAAGAACATAATATGATGGTGAGAAAGCAGAAGCTAATACCAGAGCCAGTAGGACCCATCAAGAGAACATTGCTCTTATCTAATTCTACATTATCGTCATCATCAATTGGTTGTGCTCCTGTCCTACATTATCCAAAAATCCACAATATCAGCAAAAGAGAGCACCACAACACATTGAACGGTAATAACATGTTAGATCATGTAATAGAAGCCAATGGATGAGAAAGAGAACCAACCCTTTCCTCATAGAAGTATGATATATTCTCTTGTAATGGTTATACACAGCAACAGAGAGCACCTACCATCAAATATCCATGACCACACACTTACATCATAACTAACTAACAAGATCATAACCGAAATTAGGCGAAAAGACCACAATACCTTCTTGGCTCGAGTTTGTCCAATAACGAACTTGTCAAGCCATTTGCAAATCTCTTTAGGAGTAGGAAAGTCTCTGCCAAGGCTAGCTCCTCCCCATTTACTACTAACGTCGTTAGCCGCATCAGGTAACGGAGTTGCATCCGTTTTAACGGCGGCTTTAGAGCCTTGAGCTATGTTAATAGAAGCAGGAGGAGGAAGATGCGGAGGAAGAGGAGGTAAGGACCAATCCTCAGGAGGCTCAGCACCGTAAGATCTGAGAGTATCCCAGAAAGAAGATCTGAGTTTGCTTCTGTAAACGGAGCTGAGATTTGGGTCTCTTGAATGTTGTTTCCTTGCGGTGTTGTTGGTGGCTTGAGATTGAACTCGACCGATCTCTACGAAAGTGCCCTGTAGAGGAGACACGCCGTGTGGGTTGAATCCGTAAGCTGTTTTGCATGTCGGACAGAAACTCACCGATTGAAACCCGGTCTTGTCTCCGGCGGTTGCGGCGGAGGAGGAAGAGGAATCGTCGTTACGGTGGAGAAGATTCGAAGAAGAAGAAGAAGAGAAGTTACGATCGGAGAAGAGGAGATCCATTTGCTTTGAGCAACGAGGGCAATTAGGCTCTGCTCTTAGCTTCCGCCGTGTAGACGGTATCGGAAAATCATCTCCTCCTCCTCCTCCGCCGCCGTTGCTGCCGCCGCTACCAATACCGTTTTGATCGGATTTGAATCGTTCTTGTAGACGGCGGCGAGGCGGAGACGATCCCAATTCAAGAGAATAGAGATGATTAGGGATAGGTGAAACAGAACGGGCATGGAAAGCTAAGGACTTTAGGCTTCTCCATCTCCAGATTCCAGACATTTTGATTCAATTACAAGAAAACGAGAAACTCGAGATCCAAAAAAAAGGTGTAATAATAAACAAAAGAGATAACATGTGTCTTATATCTTCATCACCTCCGATGATGTTGCGTATGTCTATATAATATTTAATTATATATATGTGCACGTTATGTATATAAAGTGTAAAATTGCAATTCTGTGAATTAATGAAGAGAAGAGAAAAGCGGAAAGTGTAGAAGAAGAAGAAGGAAGAAAACGATAGACTCGGAGAGAAAAAAGAAGAAGCACACACTTTCTCTCTCTCTTCACGTTTGGTGGATGAGCACATGGGGACACGTGTTACCCAGATCTGAAACTACTCTTCTCACGCGCCGTCACCGCGCATGGCGGCGGCGGAGGAATCAGGAACACCCGACGGCGGCGGATCGGAGACGAATCGATTCGTCTCCGATTTGATTTCAAAGTCAACACATTTGAATCATTTAAAGCAAGTCCAGACCTTTCTCGTCGTAGCTGGTCTAAGCCATTCGCAATTCCTCTGTTTCAAGCTTCTACGATTCTGCACGATTCGTCTCTGCAACATCTCTTACGCTAGATTCATTTTCGACCGATTCTCTGTACCCAATACGCATCTATACGCCGCCGTTTTAACGGCTTACGCTTCTTCTCTCCCTCTCCACGCTTCCTCTGCTTTCTCCTTGTTTCGTCTCATGCTTAAAAGCTCTCTTCCTCCACGTCCTAATCACTTTATATACCCACTCGTGCTTAAATCAACGCCGTTTCTATCCTCTGGCTTCTCTACTCCTATGGTGCATTCACACTTGTTTAAATCTGGGTTTCATCGCTACGTCGTTGTGCAGACTTCTCTGCTTCATTCTTACGCTTCCTCTGTTTCGCATATTCGTCTTGCACGACAAGTGTTCGATGAAATGTCTGAGAGAAATGTTGTGTCTTGGACTGCTTTGCTTTCTGGGTATGCGAGATCTGGTGATATAAACGATGCTATTGCTCTCTTTGGTGAGATGCCTGAGCGTGATGTTCCTTCATGGAACGCTATTCTCGCTGCTTGTACACAGAACGGTCTTTTCGTCGAAGCTATTTCTCTGTTTAGGAGGATGATCAATGAGCCTGACATTCGTCCTAACGAGGTTACTTTAGTCTGTGTCTTGTCCGCTTGTGCTCAGACCGGTACGCTCCAGCTAGCTAAAGGGATACACGGCTTCGCGTACCGTCATGCTCTTTCTTCTGGTGTGTTTGTTTCAAATTCGTTGGTTGATTTGTATGGGAAATGTGGAAACTTGGAGGAAGCAAGCTCTGTTTTTAAAATTACGAACAAGAAAAGTTTAACATCTTGGAACTCTATGATCAATTGCTATGCTCTTCATGGTAGAAGCGAAGAAGCCATAGCAGTGTTTGAAGAGATGATGAAGCTGAATAGTAACGACATCAAGCCGGATCACATTACGTTTATAGGTCTTCTCAACGCATGTACACACGCGGGTTTGGTATCGAGAGGCCGTGCTTATTTCGACCTCATGACAAGTAGTTTCGGTATTGAGCCAAGGATTGAGCACTATGGCTGCCTAATAGATCTTCTAGGCAGGGCAGGTCGGTTCGATGAAGCTTTAGAAGCTATATCGAGGATGAAGATGAATGCAGATGAGGCGATTTGGGGCTCATTGCTCAATGCTTGTAAGAAATATGGACATCTTGTTTTGGCTGAAGTTGCTGTGAGAAATCTGGTCGCTTTGAATCCTAACAGTGGAGGTTACGTCGCGATGATGGCAAATTTATACGGAGAGATGGGTAATTGGGAAGAGGCACGGAAGGCTAGGAAGATGATTAAGAAACAAAATGCTTATAAGACGCCGGGATGTAGTTGGATAGAGATCGATAACGAGGTCCATCAGTTCTATTCTCTTGACGAATCGCATCCCAAGGCCGAGGAGATATATACGGTTCTTGACGGTTTGATTTCTTTATGACACTTTGGGAATGTCCTAGATGTTTCACATGACTTGACTCTGCTACCTAATAGTGAGCTTTCTGCGAAGTTGTTGCTTTGCAGTAGAAATGGCTTCTGAGATGCAACATTGCGGTGCATACAGAGTATGTTACAGTATGTTTCTGATACACATAAGCTGGTAGCATAACGTTATGTACTCTTTTGTTGCACTGTAAGAAGAGGAACTAATAAGCGATATCTGAATGTACGCCTTGAATTCCTCTCTGATTTGTATATATGTGATATCTTTCTGCGATTATTCGTTTACTCTCTTCCCGGATTTTTCCAGGTCCATGAAGGAGTAAACATGGCAAGAAGGGGAAGTTTCTAACGCCAGAAGCATTAGTACTATATTCAGTTATGATCTTTAAGCTGTCTTAACACTTCGGTGTAGTTGAGAGTCTTGAGACTTCGATAAACAATAAGCCTATATAAAGACATGTTATTAGGGAGTTATTGCATTTAGAAAACAGATTACAAAGACTTTAAACCAGAGATCTTTTTAGGACTACGAAGAACTGGCTCGCTCGTCTCGGAACGTAACGTGAACAACCTTGGGCACTTGACTTTGTCTTGGGAAAGCTTGTTGATCTGAATGATGAACAGTTCTCAAGCTTGGCCTCAAATAGAGTCCAATTCCATATTAAAAGGCATTCTAAATAGCTTCTACAAAGTCCAAATCAACTATCTATGTTGTCTCATTCTGCATTGTGTAGACCAAACTAAATTAGACAAAACAAACCAAGTTTCTTTTAAGAAGACAAGAAAGCTTTTATTGCTGGATTTGTAAAGTGGCATGTCAATACAAGTTTTGAAGTACTTTTAATCCCCATTTGTTTTTAAAAAGCTCTTTAAAACTCATGACACTGTATATGCCAAACCACTTGTTTATAACCAATAATGAATTCTTAAATATGCACTAAATTATCATATAAAATCCGGTAAAACCCTGGTGTACTCAATGGTATTATGTAAGGTGACAACAATAGTATTATGTACTCTGAATCAAAGACACAATCTCTCTGATGGAATTAGCGGTGTGATACAACTTTCTTTTAGTTCTTGTCTGAGATGAATAATCAACATCCATATGCTTTCTCTGTTTGGCTGTCTGATTCTTCACCATCTTCACTGTCAAAAACCACCCAAACCATGCTGATTTTGGTCTCCAAAGGAAATGAGAAAGGACTTGTAGACGATAAACCGGCACAATGCTTTTCTTGATTTCCATCATTGCAGGTGACTAGATCACTTAGGCTGGTGGAGACAGAGAAACCTCTTTTGCCTCCATTGCTCTTCAACACAGTGCAGCTTGATGATTCCTCTAGTGCTATTATATGATCCATGGTAATGGCTTGCACAGATGGGTAATCCAAGCTCTTCATCCCGGCGAATCCTCTACACTTCTCATACAGTACGCGTAGATCTTGAATCTGCTGAGAAGCTTTTCTCATCATTTTGCAAGCTAAATCTCTTGCGGGTCTTGAAAGATCGAATAACATGTCACTCAGCGCCACTAGCCCTTCGGAATACGTCATGTAAACCTGGAAACTCTCTTTCAAGATGTTCCCTGTAGCTGCTTGGACAAGGTTATCGATAGGACTCGCATCAATCGGTGAACACTTCAACACCTTTGCGATGAACTCTTGGCACTTTGGTAAGATGTGGAACACTAGATCCATGGATTTCTCTTTATACCGGCTAAACTTTGTACCACCGGACATTACAGGCTCGAGCTTACCAGCTTGGTTAATGATCCATCCAACTCTTTCTTGGAGATAACCTACATAGTTCTGAAGAAAAACATAGGACGGAGAATCCAGGCTCGTCATGAACCAGCAGCAACCTATTTGGAGATGACCAGAGGTGTGTGCGATATGCAATTCCTGTTCTATACAGCGACTACTACCACGCAAGAGACGGTGGATGAGTAACAGAGTTTTACCTGCGACTAAGCAGTCTCTTGTCTTAGCTATACGGCGTGAGATCTGTTCAGAAAGAAAAGGAATTGCTCCCTGAGTGTTGGAGACAAGGAAGAGTATCTCGTGCATGGTTTTGTCATCAACAGGACAATCATCGTGGCTAGTGGCTCGAACCACTGCAACTTCAATGTCAAAAAAGCATTTTTCATTGTAGTTTTGTACAAAAGCTCTACCAATAGATGCACGATCCTTGGCTTGGCCAAGAACTTGCCGAATCTTGGCAGATAAATCAAGCCTCATTGGTTTCTATAGACTATATGACACTATTGGAAGTTGGAACTCTTATAAGAAACTGATTCTATATATATATATATATAATTACTCACGAGGCCTAAGAGAAGAAAGTTGCCAATAAAAGAAATAAAAACCCCACATAAAAAATATGTTGGGTGAGGAATCAGATCTTTTTCTTTCAACATAAAGTAAGGAATTATCCTTGCAAATATTATTACTTAACAGTGCTTATGCCTAAACGAAAGTCAAAGTCACTTTAGAGAGATGCTGTAAGAGCTTTATGACTAAAACAGAACATACACAAACATATCTACTTTCAGGAATATGGCATAAACATGAGAATTCTAAAGAAGCTGAGCATTCACTATAAGGGTTGTAGAAATTTACTTATATTAATTCATTGTTAAGATTCATACCAGAGACAGAAGGGAAGGTGAACAACCGGTGTTGACTCGATGAGAAGTCAACGAATCTCGCTCTGTCAAGCTCATCTTAAAAAAATTCAGATCCATGTTTAATATATAGTATAAGGTGTGAGTCAGAATGCACCCAACAAGACTGTAATTCTGAGGCTTTTCTGGATAAAAAATGAATAAACAAAAATTTCTAAAGAGTCAACTCAATAAAATGTTATTTATTTTCATATGTGGGGAAGAAGGGAACCTCATTCCACAAGAATCTGATTCTCATGCATCAAAACTCTCTTTTGCTATTTTCAAATGTCCAATATACCTGAGAATATTCTTGCAGGCACAGTGACTGTTTTTTTTCTTCATTTGCTCCATTGACTGAAATGTTAAGCGTATAATAGACGTCGCAGCGCACTTCATTTTAGCTGAGATACCATTAAAGAAGATAGAAAGATGCAGAATAAGCCATAGTAGCTGATAAACTATTAGGTTCAAATGGTTCCAAGTTCCAAACAGTATTAGGTTATAACACAATCAAATCAAAAAGGGATGAAAGATAACTATATACATTTAAACAGCCTAGATTATCTCATCTCAAATGTTAGACTGAACTCAACATTTCACCTTTGTTTTATATACAAATGGTAGTGAATACAGAAAGTCCAAACCGAGCAATCATTTTCAAATGGCAATACATCTCAACTATTTGAATGACGGCAATCCATGAAAGTTTTTCGACTTTAGAAACTAGTTAGCCTGTTGAAAATTCGAATAACAATATTGGTATACCTATCTAAGAAAGGAGGTAGATGGACAAGAAGAGAGACAAGCAAGCATTTCATGAGCATATACGAAGACTATCATGGGACAGTATCACACGAGATAAGCCACCAGTGCTCCAACTGAAAAAAAACCAAATACTAAGGCTCAAACTCAGGTGAAGACAATACTATCATTCAGTGAATTAACGGTTTCAAGATGGATTTGTAATTCAAACAATTTCGCAGAATCTGAGATAGAACCATCAGAAGCAGAAACAATATCAAGCAAAGCTTGCACTCCATGTAAAAGAGAGATGTCTAAAGCTGGAGGGAAGATGAATGCAAGAGCTAAAGAGAGTAAGAGACTCGTACCAGTATGAGTTCATGTCTTTTCATAGTTTTAGCTGTTATATTGGTAGAACACTGAAATCCTGTCTAAACACGATAATTTAAGCCAACAATGTATGAGTTCATGTCTTTGCCATATTTTTTCCTTAGTCGCTACATCAAAACTTGTATTAACCGAGTTTTTAGAGCACCAACAGCTAGCTTAAGACTTAAGGTCACAACAAGTTCACAGCTTTGGCCGCTTCTTGCTTCAGACATGGGAGATAAGAGACGAGAGTCTCAGCATGTGATCCGTAATACTTTGAGAATATCTGAGACAATCTCTTTGTAGTGTCCCAGGCTCCATTAGAATCTCCTGTTGCAAGCTGAATCGACGCAAGCTTCACCATTTCATTTCCAATCACAACGTGTTCATTCTCATACAGCTTCTTCAAAATCTGCCACCGAACGCGAAAAAAATCTATCTCACATCACAAACAGGTTAAGTCTTAAAAGGTTTTTTGAGGGATTAGGTATTACAGAACAATTTTGCTCAGACATCTTTTCGGTTGTTACCCAAGCGATTTTCTCACCATTGTCAAACATTGAATCACTTTGTGGTCTAAATCGAAAGCAGAATTAATATACCTTAATGGACGCTTCACAGTGCTTCCTTGCACCTCTCAGCTCTCCAGCGAAATAGCACGCCTGAGCAACCTTATCCTCCGCCTGAGCAAACAAAAACTCAGAGACTCATGTTTGTTTTTCTTGAAGGTTGGCAATATATAAAGCAACAATGCTTTGAGATCCTTTAGCATAAATATCGAGTAATTTGACTCACATCAGCAATGTCTTTGTTATACATGTGAAGGAAAGTTCTTAGCACAGCGATGGACCTTAAACATTCTGATAATACAGAAACATTGGCACTTCCTGAGTTCATCAACTCTTCCACCCTGACAATCTCAAGAGATCCAAGTTTTAAAGAGAAACGGCACATTAATTACTAACAAACTTGATGCTTCAAGTAAAAACCTGGTAGTACCTTCTCAGCTGATTCCAAGCTTTGTTCACCTCGACATGAGAGTTTTCCACGTCACAGCGGGAACCGCATTTCAAACATATTTCAGGCTCTATATGAAGAAAACTTTTAGGTTTACAGAGCAAACTTGAAGCCACTTCACTGACATCAGCATACACCTTATCCCTCCCCTGTGAAAGAAACACAATTAAACCCAAACTAAACTATTTCCGTGATACTGACGTCAAGAAACACTGTCTAAACCCTTATATATATATAACAATTTAAAGTTAAGACGGTCATAAAACCATGAAAACGTTTCATTGCTCCATTCCAAAAAGATGTGATGCTGAAAATAAATGTATGCTTCTAGTAAGAAACAAGAACTGCCTAAATTGGCAGTTTAAGAATGACTAAAGAGCATCTTCTTAATCAGCGGGGAATTGAACTGCATGGAAGCTAAGCCCTGATAAATTATTTTAAAATATATCAAATTACCTGAGAAGGATGATCTAGGCTTTTTGGAGCAGCCAAAAAACTGTTTAGCTTGTCGGACTCGCATGTGGCCACTTTAGTGTCTAAAACTACACCAGTACAGTTTGTATTGACACAGCAATACCCATTGTAAACAAGGTCAGATATGTTAACCTGAGAACAGCCACGGCACCGACAATGGAAAAAGTACTCCTCTTCAAGAAATCTAAGGCGATCTTTGCAATCCCATTTTCCGACCTGTGAATCGTAATCCATACTGAAAATTTTAAAATTATGAACTCCAAAGCACGTAGCAGATACATAGTACACACCAAAAGTACCAAATAGAGACAAGAGGATCACAAGAATACCTCTGGACCGTATGAAAGCTCAAGGTGACAACCCATGGGAATAAACTCTGTTGTTCTCATAACAAGTCCACGTGAAAGGAAATACAAATGGATGTTTGGCTTGCAGGAATGATTGAACAAACTACCAGTTTTATAAAGAGCTTGACCAACTCTAATCTGTGGATAAAACAGCAGTAATAACTAACAAACATGCGAAAAAGAAAATTTGAGCTAGGACTAATCTATGTCATAGCCTCCAATGTCCAATGGTCATAAATTTCATACTAGAGTAATAAAAATACAATGGAAATCAGGTTACAGATAGATGAGACTTGAGAGTCCTTTCTTTAACTCAACATTGCATATTTTTAAGTGGTTATATCTAGCTCAAAATAAACTGTTTAAGTCGGAAGATGAAACAAATAAAATTCAAATAAGCAGTACCTCTGCCTAGACAAACCTGCTCTAAACTCTGGATCGGCTCATTCACTGAGACGCTTCCCGATGGGGCACACTTGAAAGAATCACAGCTGGACTTCATGCGTACAACTGCTATAGAGTTCACCTTGATTTGTGACAACAGTATGATAGTCTACACATCAAGGAAAAATTCATACAGTGGTCACCACCTCGATAAGTAAAACTTGATATATGTACACAAGATTATATTTAGTAAAGGCTAAAACATAGCATTAAACAGGCATCATAATCATAGATAGACTTCTTGATCGACTCATAATAGCATGAACTCATCACCTAAACCATATAAATATTGTTGGCTTGTTGCAGCCAGTACACACTTTTGGCATTGAGGATTTAATCTAAGAAATCAGAAATCAATTTGAAATTAAACTATATCTTCACAAGGATAGTAGATAAACTAAATCCCAATAACAAAAGAGCACAGAAGCAAGATAACCTTGATCTTTTGTGCGGGAATGTATAACTTAAAAGCCTAAGCTGTCAGCATCCGCCAAATTTTATAAGTTAATGCTTGCACAATTTTTAGATCGCAAAATTGACCTCAATGAGATACTGATATTGGTTAGGGAGAAGTAGGGGAAAACCTGTGTGACAGAAGCTTCACAGATTGAAAGATCAGGGCAGCACGATTTACTTAGGCACCAGATCAATACAATGGAAAGTAAATGCAAATCCAACTTGCTCTCTGGACTCATATTAGAGTAGCTGTGAGACAGTTCCTGTAGAATACATAGGGTAGTCAATCCTTATTAAATTTCCGACTACTATTGCAAATGATGAGAAAATTTTACACGAAAAAGTCATACTAATATCTCTTGAAGGTTGGACAGATCCATAGCTGCTTTCCCTTCATTTATCAACTTCATTATAATTCGACCAGCTAAAACAGCATCGGATGGCAATACAGCAGGCCAATTTGCTCCATGACATTCATGCTGGTGCTCTTGAATGCACTCAGTTTCAGAACAATAAATATCAGCTGATGTAACAGCTTTAATATGCTCCACAACATCATTCGGTAGATTCTGGCTGATGTGATGCTTGTCCATCTCCGTTTTGGTCCACATTCCACATGACTGTATTTGGCAGGACTCTGAGCAGTACACGGGTATTGAGCACGATGGACATGGAACAGTGTCAGCAGGCAACTCATTTAGGCAAAAGTGACAATGCGTTTCTCGACAACTTTTTGATATGACCTGTACGAAATCGACATCACCATTGAAATATGCTCAGTAACATAAGAAAATGTGCCGGTTCAAGTATAAAACATTATTTTCTTCATTTAGTAGAGAAAACCTATCGGACACTAAAATCATCGGAAATTTACTATTAGCTTCCTCCGCTTATTTGAAAACCAATAATTGCATATTATAGCTCATACCACACTAAATGGTTCTTCGACATGTATCACAGAAGCTTGTTCAATATCACATTCTGATACCATACTCCGTCCTTTCTCCTCAGTCGATACACAACACAGCTTTACTTCACTTTTTACACTCGGGAAATGATCTACGTACCAATAACACAGACAAGTCAAAAGAACCCATAGCCTAGAAACTATATCCTGCAGGGTCAAGCATAGGAGAAAAACCTCACCAGCACCACCATAACTGCTTGGATGCTGTTCATCGTGTTCCATTGTTTGCTTCTTCCGGTGCTCTGAAATAGCCTCAAGTTCAATTTGTAGCTGCTTCTTCCCCATTGGTGATGACTCGAGAGACATAGAAACTGTAATGTCAAGAAACGCATCTTTATAGTTCCCAAGAACAGTATTAACTTTGCTTCTCCTATACCACGCCTAAAACAAAGATCAAGCAAAATCTGAGTAACTTGACATAACTAAGATCCAAATTCACTAAAAGCAACTATAAGGGAACCTTTGCATAGTAAGGATCAATACGGAGAGCACGGCGACAATCACGCAAACTCTCTTCGATAAGCCCCAAATTCTAAACAAACAAGATAGAGAGTTAACACACACACGCACATGAAAGCAGCTTAGAGATTCAAAAAGGAAATCGAAGGGTTAGATACGTGAAGGACGTTGGCTCTGTTGAGAAACAGAGAAGCAAGCAAGCTCTTGTCTCCATCAACAGCGTTTAGAGGAGCAACACGTAAAGCCTTTGAGTAGAATCGCAGAGCATCGTCGAAATCTCGGATACGGAAGCAGAGGTTTCCACGGCGTTTCAAGTCGAGAGACGTCTCTTCGTCTTTACCACAGCAACCTAAACCGGGATCGGCTAATTCACTCACCGCCTGAAACAAAAAAAGGAGAAGAGCAATGAGAAAGAAAAAAAACTCGAAATCGAAGAAAAGGTGTGGCTATTAGGGTTACTTGGTGAAAGTGAGGGAGTCCTGAAAACAAATGGAGAAGAGAAGAAGAAGAAGAAGAGAGAAGATCATCGACGCCGCTTGATTTCACCGTTTGGAGAATATCGTCGGGAATCAGCGATTTCAGCTTCTCCATTGTTGCGATTTCCACACACTGTAGTCACAATTGGTCAATTGTGTTTATACAAATTGGCCTCACTCATGTTTTTTTATTATTTTATTTTTTTCCCAACATTCGGCCCACAAATAACCGATAATCATTCCTACGCTATCGCAGACGCGGAAAATCAAATCCGGATAGAATAGTGCTACGTCTCACGTTTTTTTATTTGCGTTTGAGTTAAGTTTTTATTTGGGATCGCTCAAATGAATAATGCAAGCTTTTGGCATATTAAAATTGACAAAAATTGCATTTTAAACCTCAAAACTATAATCTACTATCATTTTAAACCTTGAAAATATTTCACTATTATTTCAAACCTCCATACTTAAATTACTATCCGTTAAACATTTAAACAACAACTTTTGTTTGCACAAACATTTTATTAACGAAAAATTATTTTTTTTTCAATGTCAATATAACTTTCGTTTAAGTTCTAAACATATATGAAGTTGTAATACCATACTCAGTATCATGACTAGATTTGGAGATTTTTTTATACTTTTTTTAACAAAATGTGTTTAAAATTTCAACAAAACTTAAATTGTTGTTGACGGAATCCTCTTCTCCGTTACAGAACTAACTTCTGTTAAATTAAAATGACTCCGCAAACAAAAGTTGTGATTTGGATGTTTAAATTGATAGTAATTTAGGTATGGGGGGGTTAAAAGTGATAGTAAATAGTAGATTATAGTTTGAAATGCAATTTTTCCTATTAAATTTCTAATCTTACAAAATTTGGAAAAACTAAAACACCATCTTTTCTTTGTGGTATTAAGAGATTTATATTCAATGGAGAATTGAATTCAAACAGATAAATTCACAAAACTACACCCTTTCAACCCCTCCTTCACAAAACTACACCTAATTCAATATTTTCACAAATTTACATCCTTTCAAAATTTTAAAAACTTGATTTACTCTTTAAAAAATTACCAAAATTAAAAAATTTTCATTTGGGTTCGCTAATTAGTGTTTAGGGTATAGTATTAAAGAAGTAGGATTGTGTGGGTATTATTTATTTGGATTTAATTTTGAGTGTTTAGGTGTAGTTTTGCGAAGTAATTTTGAAATGGTGTAGTTTTGTGAAATGTAATTAAAATGGTGTAGTTTTGTGATTCTCCCATCTAAACAAAAAAATGTAAGTTATTCGATCAAATTTTAATTGGTTTATTCACAAAAATATATAAAAGTGTTTAGGACTGAATAATTTGTAAGTTTTTTTAACAACAGTAATTCAATCATTCTTAACGATGTTTGGATAGGTTAACTACCACTAAGGCTTTAAGCTGTAAATTTGTAAAGGCATTGAGGACTCATGAAACTTAGTTTTGGTTGAAAAAATTGATTTAGAGTTTATAAGTACTAGGATAGAACTCGCGCGTTGCGCGGGATATCCTTCAATATTTTATAGTAATTTCAAAAAACATTTATATTTTGTTTATGATGGTTGATTTTGTAATATATTTTATTATTGTAATATGTATTTGGTTTGACATTGTATATAACTAACTCATTTTATTTTACCAAGTTAATGAAAATAAAATTGTTCATTTGTAACTTTTGAAAGGATATTTTAGTTTATTATAAACGATTATGATATCAATATGTGATGAAATATAATTTTACAAAAAAAAATTAATTTAAAGAGAAGTAAAGATTGTAGTGTACTCTTTTAATTTCTTTACTACTAATAATTTATTTTTGTCCACAATACCTTTATTTCAGTTTTACGTGGAGATTTTAATCATTTTTTTAAATTGAATCATAATTTTTTTTTAATGTTATTAGAATCTTTATATGTATTTTTGTTTATTTTATATGACGGTTATGTTTTCGGTGAATATTTGTACTGATTATTAACATTTAGTTTAAGAAGATTATTGAGAACAATTTATATATTATTTTAATTTTATTATAAAATTGCATCATAGTTTGTTTTTTTATTTATTTTGCATTATAAAATTTAATATTTTAGAGAAATTCACAAAACTACACCCTTTCAACCCTCCCTTCACAAAACTACACATAATTCAATATTTTCACAAATTTACACCCTTTTAAAATTTTAAAAGCTTTATTTACCCTTTAAAAAATTACCAAAATTAAAATATTTTCATTTGAGTTCGATAATTAGTGTTTAGGGTATAGTATTAAGGGGGTAGGATTGTGTGGGTAGGGTTTATTTGGATTTAATTTTGAGTGTTTAGGTGTAGTTTTGTGAAGTAATTTTGAAATGGTGTAGTTTTGTGAAGTAATTTTGAAATGGTGTAGTTTTGTGAAATGTAATTCAAATGGTGTAGTTTTGTGATTCTCCCTTAATTTTAGAGGAATTCACAAATCCACACCCTTTCAACTCATTCTTCACAAAACTACTCCTAATTTAATATTTTCACATATTTACACCCTTTCAAAATTTTAAAAGCTTGATTTAACATTTAAAAAATTACCAAAATTAAATTTTTTTCATTTGGGTTCTCTAATTAGTGTTTAGGGTATAGTATTAAGGGGGTAAGATTGTTTGGGTAGAGTTTATTTGGATTTAATTTTGAGTGTTTAGGTGTAGTTTTGTGAAGTATTTTTGAAATGGTGTAGTTTTGTGAAATGTAATTCAAATGGTGTAGTTTTGTAATTCTCCCTTAATTTTATTATAAAATTGCATCATAGTTTGTTTTTTTCTTTAATGTTATTAGAAACTTTATATGTGTTTTTATTTATTTTATATGATGTCTATGTTTTCGGTGGATATTTTTAGTGATTATTAACGTTTAGTTTAAGAAGATTATCGAAAAATTAATGTATTATTTATATGTATGACTATGTAGTATTTGAATCTCAAATTTATAATGTTTAAACTTTATTTATCTATATATATATTTAAGTTTAAATATTTTTTTTATATTTGTTATTGTATATAATGTAATGCTTTATTTTATTATTATATGAGTTTATGTCTTTAATGATTTTTTATTTGATTTTTATTAGTATTAAATGAATTTTATCAAACTTTTAATTTTAATTATGTATTTAATTTTTTATTGCCAAATGTCTTTTATATGGAGAGAGTTCTTATCGGACGTTTCCTTTTATATTGTTATGTACTTGAAGATAGTTTATTAGAATGATTTAACTCTCATTTGATTATATTTTGTTTGTTGAAAATGTAATAAAATCAACGTTTCTATGTTACTGCATGGAATATTTTTAGGACAAATTGGCTAAATATACAAAGTTGAGGTAAAAATTGGGTGGGGTAACAAATGGGCATCTTAATTTGCCAAAATAACTGGATTGAGGGGGAAATTTTCCTTTTATGCCGATTTTGCCCTCAATCTTGTTGAGCTCGATGACGTGATGTCATATCTCCAAAAATCGGTGGAGTGTCAGACTATGACAGAAACACTCGAGTAACATGGTTGAAATGCCAAATAAAATATACAACTATTTGTCTATCTAGCAAATAAACTTATCTCCAAATATTTAGATTGTGCCTATTTATCAAACAAGAGTTGGAGATAATAAATTCACAAACTACACAGCGAAAAACATGTATAATTTCTTTCACATTTATTGCAAACTTCCATTTTTGTCTCAAGATTTGCATTTATTGTTCTTGATTCTATTTATTTTTCTTGTATAAATAGGAAGTTATGATAGTTGTTTTACTTTTGTGTGGAGAATGAATATTTACCGAATATAGAGTTTGGATCTTTCAACCCTCAAAGAGTTATGGACTGACTCTTTCTTCAAGGACTCGTTTTGCTGAGCTAATGTGTATGGTGGAGGAGAAGCTCGAGTTAGACCGTAGGACGCAGAGGGTGAATATTACTTACCAATGGTCTTCCTTCATGTTGATGGAAAATGAGAAAGATGTTCCACCGGTCCCAATAAAAAAAAGATGAAGATTTAGATTGCTTTATATATGTTCGTGTAGAAGTTCCAATGCTAAATCTATGTGCGACAATAAGAGAGCATTCACCTAATTTCCACGAAGGTATGTATAAAATAACATATTATGTTGAAAATTGTCTTATTACAAAAAATCACTTTCATATGTGTCAACTTTTGTGATAACAGTTGTGGAGTCGAACAACATATTGACATCTCCTTGGATCGGTGGTTATTTTGTCCAAGAAAGCATGGGTACCACAAAAGAAAACATAGGTGCTATGGTCGTCTACCAAACGGGGAATGGACATTTTTTTGGTGTTGCATAAATAGCAGGCTATTTCTAAACATACTGTTTAAAATAGCCTCCTGTTTGTCAACAATAGTTTATGTTAACTTTTGGTGATGTCTGTAATAAACTCAACCCTTATATTTAATAAATAATGTGTTATTTTGATGTTAAAATGTTTACATCTAGAACTATAAATATAGAGCAAATGATATTATACACAAATAGTCACATATGGTAATTTAGAGATGAATATTACATTTTGCCGCCTAAATATACTAATAATATATAAGCGACTACTTGTCTGTAAATATGTTATTATTCTCATAATATATAGGCGACTACTTGTCCGTAAATATACTAATAATATATAGACTACTTGTCCGTAAATATACTAATAATAGACTACATTTTGCCGCCTAAATATACTATTAATATATAGGGGACTACTTGTCCGTAAATAGGTTATTATTCTCATCTTCCTTTCTTTTTTATTTGGTTTTGGACCTTAGACTTCATTTTTCCTAAACAGTTAACCCTATACCCTAAAATGATAACCTTAAACCCAAAACCTAGACACTTATCGATATACCCTAAACCCTTAATCTTTATAAATCTACCCTAAACCTTCAACCCTATACCCTAAATACTAAACCCTATAACCTACCCTTGAAACCCTATACCCTATTCACTAAACCGAAACAGTACATAGGCGGCTATGACACGAATAATAGGTTATTATTTACATCATTTTCTAATTAATTATGTTGTTAACCTTTCCGTCATTTGTAAGAACGTCTAAGTTATTTAATATAAAGGATTATTTATAGTCATCTCGATTTAGAACTCTTTAATTTTAGAAATATGGGAAATTAAGACAAACAATACCACGAAAACCAAGTAGGTTAACAAAGAACAGATGGTTCGGAAATGCATGAAAAGAGTATTGAAATATTTGTTACAAAGAAATACGAATACTTGTCCATTGTTTTAAAATAGATGAATACTCGGAAACTTGATTCAACAACTTGGGATTTCTTTTCATCAATGATTAGGATGGTTTTTCATTACTGTGTGGAAAAGCGCTATAACGTACGTAACGCTGCATAGCAATGTAAGTTAATTAAATATTACCGCTTAAATATACTAATAATATATAAGCGACTACTTGTCCGTAAATAAGTTATTATTCTCATAATATATAGGCGACTACTTGTCCGTAAATATACTAATAATATATAGACTACTTGTCCGTAAATATACTACATTTTGCCGCCTAAATATACTAATAATATATAGGCGACTACTTGTCCGTAAATAGATTACTATTCTCATCTTCCTTTCTTTTTTATTTGGTTATGGACCTTAGACTTCATTTTTCCTAAACAGTTAACCCTATACCCTAAAATGATAACCCTAAACCCAAAACCTAGACACTTATCGATATACCTAAACCCTTAACCTTTATAAATATACCCTAAACCCTCAACCCTATACCCTAAACCCTATAACCTACCCTTGAAACCCTATACCCTATTCACTAAACCGAAACAGTACATAGGCGGCTATGACACGAATAATAGGTTACTATTTACATCATTTTCTAATTAATTATGTTGTTAACCTTTCCGTCATTTGTAAGAACGTCTAAGTTATTTAATATAGAGGATTATTTATACTCATCTCTATTTAGAACTCTTTAATTTTAGAAATATGGGAAATTAAGACAAACAATACCACTAAAACCAGGTAGGTTAACAAAGAACAGATGGTTCGGAAATGCATGAAAAGAGTATTGAAATATTTGTTACAAAGAAATACGGATACTTGTCCATTGTTTTAAAATAGATGGGTACTCGGAAACTTGATTCAGCACGTAGTCGGCGTAAGAAGACGACGCACCCTTGGTCCGCTTACTTTTTCGTAAGTACACTTCACAAAACATCTTCCTTTTGATTAGTTTTGTGTCAAACCAATGGAAAAAGATGGGGGAACTAAGGCATCTTCCACTTTTTTATCTATAGGTAATGCCCCTCCGATTGCCTCTCGACCTCCATCCTAAATTACATATATAGGCAATAAAATAGATGGTTATTTATAGAGTAGGCAACCTATTTACATTAATATCATACATCAAAGGTTTTTAAAATGTGAAATAGTCGACTATCATTGTTGTAACATAATATACTATCCAATAAAAATAATCATAGTAAGGTATGAGTAAAATATGAACAAAATAGGCCGAAAGGAATGACCGAAAGAAGAGTGACTGAAAGAAGACAAAAAATAGTAAGGAGTGACTGAAAGAAGAAAAAAATGATTATTGTCTCCAATTTCATTGATGAATGAAGCTAACAACATAATCCCAAAACCAACAAAAGATTATCCTAACGCGAAAATTAAAAACTCAAATCTTAAATCTATAAATAACCCTTACCGAGTTCTCCTATTCGCCGCAGCTACTTCAAAAAAAATCACGTCGATTGTCTTCTCCGGCGTAACATCAACAAGACGACAATTCTTCTTTCCTTTATCTTTCTCTATTTCTTCTTTTTGGATTTGCGATTTTAGTATGATATTTGAAGAATATGGACGAGTAAGAATAAGGAACAAAGGTTTCTTTGAAGAAATCAGGACGAGGAAAACGATATTTGAAGAATTAGGACGAGGAAGAATCAGGACGAGGAAGACGATATTTGAAGAATAAGGAACAAAGGTTTCTTTGTTAAAATAACTTTGCCTTTGTACATTTATTCATCTGAACAAATAGAAAAACAAGATGTGACAAAAGAGAAAGCGTGTGTCAGATTTAGGAGGAAAAAATGTATGAAGATTTATTTGGTTTAATAATGGATTTGGGGTAAAAAGGTCATTACACATGTACTTAAACACACCAAAATATTTACCTAATTTCTTCACTACCTTTGTATATTTAGCCTAAATTCTCATATTTTTATATCAAAACAACATAAAAATAAAAGGGAGAATTATAAAACTACACATTTGAATTACATTTCACAAAACTACACCATTTCCAATATACTTCACAAAACTACACCTAAACACTCAAAATTAAATCCAAATAAATCCTACCCAAACAATCCTATCCCTTAATACTATACCCTAAACACTAATTAGCGAACCCAAATGAAAAAAAAATAATTTTGGTAATTTTTAAAAGGGTAAATTAAGCTTTTAAAATTTTGAAAAGGTGTAAACTTGTGAAAATATTGAATTAGGTGTAGTTTTGTGAATGGAGGGTTGAAAGGGTGTAGTTTTGTGAATTTCTCAAAATAAAATACATGACGAGTTATCTTTGGTTATTCTCTTGATGGAAAGAAACATGTAACTAAAAATGACTGGGAGATAAAATACTCTTAAAAAGTTAATAATTTTCTTAGATACTTTGCATGTGGAGAATGGAAATAACGTTGCGAGTCACGGAAGATTCAAAGAATATGAATGAGAAACCCTAAATACAAAACGGCTCCATAGATTTGCTTCTAACCAAAACGACCTACAGAGAATATAACTCTTCTCAGGCCAGACCCAAACGTCTTACACGCATCCGATCTAACCACAATGTATCTCTGGCTTCTCGATTTGAAGCTTTCAATTTAGGATTTTTCCCGTTTAACATACAATTCATTTTAGGAATGTAAAAAAACCTTAACACATAAGAATAACAAAAGCAAAAGACTCAAAATTATTCAAGTTGCTTGTTTGATTATCTTCTTCAACTAGTTGCAAGAGGATACAGCATCATCTGAGTCCACCTTCAGCTGCAACAACATATATCAAAACCCACCATTAAAAAACCAAACATCACTTTTCTACACTACATGAAATTTCACTTTATATTATTAGCTTATGATTGTTATTATTATGACAAAAAAAATGTTACCAGCTTTAAGTGATTGAGTAATGCTTGTTGGAGTTGTCCCTTAAGCTTCTGGCACTGATCCAACATTCTCCCCGAGTTCATCGTTTTCTCGAGCTCCCACCATAGTCTTTCCACTGTTGTGTAAGGAAACCAAACCCCTGATACCTTTTTCCTTTTCAATACCTCTGCTGGTTTCTGTTTTTTATTACGAAACAAGAGACGAAACAAAGTTATTCAGTCCTACCTAACACATGAATCATGGTCACCATAGCTTATTAACAAGAACATGTCATTGTGTAATCATCAAAACTTCGCAAGTGTAAAATCTGCAAACTATTGTCTTATTGTTTTGTCCGTGCGTAAGAAGACTCTTGCAACTTACACAATCTCTATCTTTTGTTAGACTAATCAATTTGACTGTGACGAGCATACAAGCTACACAGATAAATATGGAGAAAAGCCCTATACTACATCATGATTATCTACAGATGACAGCTACAGATCATAAAAACTCACCGAGGATGCAAATGATTCCATGTACTCCAATAGCAAATTAGTGGCCTCTGTAAGACGCCCATAGTCAACATATAACTGAAACAGGGAAGCAGGACTTGCTTCTTGCCCACCCATTCCCAAAGCTTTTTCTTTCTGACCGTCCTATCAAACACACAAGAAACTGTATAACTGGCACTAAACCAGAAGATAACAACCTAGTGGTAGAATATAAGACATATCAGTAATTCTATAGAGATATTAAAGACAATATCCTCAACGCTAAACAGTCATGCCATGCTTTTCACATTATAACAGTTCTCAGAAAGTGTAATAATCTAACATGATATACAACAAGAACGCATAAATCCACTTGACTTTGCATCTAAGATATATTGATAGGAAAGCAAAGGCTAACCAATGCAACAATTGTTCACGCAGGTTTGTCACTTTTATCATGGATGTGGCAAAACCAAATCCAAAGTTTCACGCACGGAATTTATAAAACCTACCTAAACGAATTGAACTATACATGATATCACATATAAAAAAAGTCATCCACTTATACTATCCCCAGAAGATTACCTTGAACATCTGAACCAGCCAGAGAGGCAATTCAATACAAGAATCTGCTTGAAGAAGGGATGATGCAACAGTAACTGGTAGTCTAGGGTGTATGTCTTTGTACCTCTTCTGCATTTACACATATCCGATACACAAATTAATTTTATGAAACAAATAACGACTCATGAAATAAATAATAATACTACGCATGGGTCAAGCCCTCAACCAACTTAGCACAAATCTTCAGCACGGTTTATAGTTAATACTCTCAATAAATAAAATGTTATACCCTAAGCTCCAGTTAAAAAATAAAGCACGCTGTTCGCTCTGGTTTCAGTGACCAAAAGACAATTTAGAGTATAGATGCCTATAATCTGGGATGCATCTGGATCCGTACCAATTACGATCATTTATTTAGATACCAATTGAAACAGAAACTAAATTCCAAGAAAGAAAAGGATTAAGAAGTTACTGACAAGATAAACCTCGAGAACTTCCCAGTCACCAGCCAACTTAGAGCCCTCAACAGCAGGGCTCCTATCAGGTGAATAAGTAACTTCTTGTTCCGTAGATGTTAGCATAAGATTAGGCCTGAGATCATTTCTATAAGATAAATAAAAGCTATGTATTAATATTATTTTGGATTAAGTCAGGTAAGTCAACAAGTAACCAATGAGATACCAAGCAACTAAGGAACAGTCACTCACGATGTCCACAGAGTTCCTTTAGCAGGGCAACATTTAATTGCCATATTTTCAAATATCTTTTCCAGCTCCCTGAGAATTAGCAGCAACTCTTAAACATACATTAATCTCTCTAAAGCTGAGCATCTCGAAAATACCAAGCAAGAAATTTACCTTTTCAAAGATGAGCCTTTCCAAAATTTTAAAACAACAGTGAATGCCATGTCGTACAAGTTTGCCTGGACAAGAAGGTCAACCAAATCCGATGGTGGCTTTTCGATTCCTGGAGTGAAGACAGCAATGCATATATTAAAACAATATTCTGCCACCTAAGCAGTCTTCCATAGAATACAGGTTCCTACAGTAGCTAAATCAATGATGCACACAATCTCTATCTACTAAATAAGAGACAATGTTTATTCTTCTCAACTGTGGGAGTCAATGAGGTTCTTAATTTCCTAGCATCACATCTGGGTGAAGATCACCCGAGATTTTCAGTCAACTACAACTGCAGAAGCTTTTTAGCTACTTCTAACGCACCAATTATTCATGATTTCAACTACCCCTATACTGCAAACTCAAAACAGATCACATAAGAACTAAGAAACATGAGACAGTTTACCTGAATAAGTCCACCTGAAGTTTTTCAGAGAAAGTAAATATTCAGCTGTAGTAAAAACAAACTCGTTTTGGAGTTTCTCCATATCAATGCAACTATGCTCTCCTTTCGGCTGGTCACTATTTCTTACTGCAGAAAAAATAGTTATATGTCACTATACATATGATAATACAACATTAAAGCATGATGCACCAGGGTTTGAGATTGATGTTAGGCTGAGCAATAATGAGAGGACTAACATTGTTCTTCTTCTTCCCTTCTAGCCTTTTTAACTGGATAATGCATGGATTCTTCTGGTAATGGATCAATCCAAGCATACCTAGGATGAACAAGACTTAATGCATTCATAGCAGCAGAAAGTCCATTCAGCCTCTCTTGCAAAGCTAAGGACATGTGTTTGCAATCCTTAGATGCAACCTCTCTTCTCAGACGAGCAGAATACTGATACATGTAGCTTGCCGCCATTCGCCAATTGTGTCGTCTCATCTCATACGCATAAAGCAGCTTGTATGTATTCGGCTTTATCATTATAGCAGAACCTCTGGCCTACAAATCGTATAAAGAATGAATGAAACATAGAAGAAATAAACCAAGGGAAGAAACACTGAATCTGCTTCCCAACAAAATACCTTCCAAGAAAGCTTTTGGGTGATCTTCTCTGTTAAGCCAATGAAAGGTATATGTCCATCAATCAGAATCTGAAATCAGAAGAAAAATATTCATAGGAATTTACTTTTTCAAATTATTGTATTAAGAAAGCACCCACAATAGCAGAAACATTTTAATTAAATTAAAGCATACACCTAATAACACAAAAAGAAACTGGATATGAACCATTAAGAAAAACTGTGGTGATAACCGACTCTGAAATGTTCTCGTGGCCGTGGTACCAGAGAATATAGAGAAAAATGTTTCTTAGGTTTCAACCCCCATTTTTCTAAAAGCATGGAAGAAATAGTTATGGAAAATAAGAGAAGAAGCATTCTTGACCTCTACCTTTGTTTTGTCACATTCAAATAAACGGTTTATGAAGCCTCCCAAACATATGTGCTTATCCTCTTCATCAGGGTTTGAAATTATAGCACAGTAAGCATCATCCAAGAGATTCAGATCTAAAGTGAACCTGAAGACATTTTCCCAAAGCCGTCCTCTATCGCGGGTGGCTGTTACAGGTAAACAGACATTCCCACTACTTTCCAAGAAATGCATGGCCTCGTCTACTTGCTCAAGGGCTGCATAGGCAAACTGACAAGCTCCTTCACTTATATTGTACCGTTCAAAAATTTGCATCGCCCATTCATAGTAATGAAATTTCCAAGTCGCGCAAGACTTTTCACTATCTGAAATATTGGTACCTGCTACAACAAAATTGAGGGTAAAAAAGGAAAAAAAGGAAATTGTGAGACATACAGAATAGTATTCGAAATAATAGGCAGAATAGTATTCGAAATAATAGGCAGAATAGTATTCGAAATAATAGGCAGAGATGTAGAGCATGAGTGAATTTCTTGGAGTAGCTCACCAATAGTAAATTGCGAAAATCCTGCTTCTTTAGACAAGCTGTGCAATGCCTTCCAAGATCCTTCACCTGATGAAGCTCTACAATGGAGACCATGACCGGGAAGATACATGAGATGTATGTTAGATAAAAAAAGACATGTTCTTGAAGGGATAATATTACAAAACAAAATAACCAGGGACACTGAAAAACAAAGGCAAAAAATTGAGCTTGTAGTGTATGCCTTTAAAGAAAAGCCATAAATTATGTATTGAAACAATATATGTAGTCGTATATAGTGACTAGGCTTCAATATTACCCCTGACCAAACTACAATAGTAAGCACCTGAAGAAGCAGCGGATGGCATCACTAATCTTCCTCTCTCGTAATATCCCGCATGCTCCACGGTGTACTTGATCAAGGAGGCAACAACCACGGAGATGTTGAAGAAGACACCAATCTCCACTAGTATCTTGAGAACGTCCAAATGTTTTCTCCCCGCGTAAACTTGCCTCCACAACCACGAGGATTCGCTTGAGAAAGCAATCAAGAACATACGGGGAAAATTCAAAACACAGAAATCAGCAATTAAGTTCAACTAAAAGTTAGTCAATTAGAACTTGTTGGAAAAGGTTTGTCCAAGAAACAGAGATATTTTTACCTCAACGGCATCAGATTGTCCATTTCTAATCAACGTAAGAGTAAGCTCAGTTGAGCGTCTTAGCAGTGAAGAAGAGTCCTCTCCAGTTTTACCATAACGAATCCAGCTGATGAAGTTTGGCACCAAACTTGTGATGATTTGTGAAGTTGGAAAATATCTCAAGTTAAATCGGCTATCCACAATGTCACTTTGGTCACTAAAAAGAAGAATAAACGCCAATGAGAAACCACATTTCCCAAGCATTGTGTTCCATGATCTTTTGTCAATGCTGCTATCTGCAATGAAAAACAATTGGAACCAATCAGATATATTAGCCGTGAGGTATGAGCTTAAGGGACAACCTACCAATCTTCAAAGATGAGAGTTTAGAGCTGAAATCTTCCATTGAAGTCGACTCAGCTGGAGTGGTAACAAGGAAAAGAATGATGAGCCACTCTGAGACAATATCTTGGATCATTGGGAGCAACTCAAGCCGTAACTTGCATATGTCTTTCTGTGACATATTAACCTGCAAAAAGAAGCGAAAGAACAAAAAGAATGGATGACTGAATATAAACTTTTTTGCAACAAAGTATAATATGACATAAGTGCCAAAATATAAACTACACTGTTTCCATTGAAGGAAAATTTTTATAGTGATACGAGACAGAGTGGAAACTGACCTGTCCAGATATGTTAAGCAGATAGCTTAGGAGTAGGAAGATGTCAAAGGCAGACTCAAACATCGCCTTTACAAACTGAGAAGTGGCCTGGACGAGGATAGAACTACAGATATCAGATAATTCATCACCATCATTCTTGTGCATAAATTTCTTAGGGACCAGATACTGCAAATAGTTCTCCATGATAGTACAAACTTTTTCCCAGGATCCAGCCCTTTGACATAGAGCAGAGAGAGACAATAACATGTCAATCGAGAATGTTCTAAGATTTTTATGAGCTTCTAACTCTTTTTCCCACGCTCTGTCAGCACCAAGATCTGACCAAGTATGCTGACCTATGGACATAGCATATCCTGACTCAAGGATGTTCACTAAGCGAGGAACGATTTCATCAGATGAAATAACCGTCTTTCCAATGATTGATTCATAATACATGGCATAAGGAGCACCACCCCACTGTTTACTGATCTTCAAAGTACATCGCAGTACATCCGCCATTATTTCATCTTCAGTGTGAGACACACCCAAGCCTAAGCTTGCAAGATTGCTGTATTCGGAAGAAGGTCCTATCAAAAGGTAAAAACAGTATCAATATTAAGTCTTAAAGGTTGGGAACAAAACAGCGAAATTCTGGTTCTATAAAATAAATCAAGAATCCTCTGCATACCTCCAAGGCTGTGCTCAGCACTCTTCAAACTAAAAAACAATGATACAGAATTGTGTCTAACTAAACCAATAACATCTGACTGAACGAGCAACGTTTGAGGTTCATTATTGTTACACCAGTGACGGAGATAGCATGTACAAAAGTTTTTCCACCAATAAAAAACTGAAATAGAAGTTTCACCAGTAACCTGCAATAAGTAGATGCATATATCAGCTTTTCTGACCCATAGTTCATGCCATCTAATAGTAGCACACATCATATACATTGTATCTACAAGGTAAACTAGAACTTAGCAAAAACCAAACCTCGTGCTCAACCAGTAAAAGAATCTCGCTTTCAAGCTCATCAAGATTTAAAGTTTGAAACTCAGAATCAGTCCAGTGTTTGTTGTGGTCTATTAAAGTTAGACGCAAGGCAACATTGTGAAATATTCCAGGACAAAGAAGCCTGCGTAAGAAGATCGATGAAATGAACCCCATAATTTGATCCTGAAAAGTGCAATGTAAGTTACAATGGACCCGTACAAATAGATTGTTATACATGCGTATAAGGAGAAATGGATTGGCCCATGTAATAGTCATGTTTTAGTATAAGGACCTTTGCAGATGAAAGCAGTGAGTGGGTGGTCAAATGAAGGTTATGTGAAGAGCTCCTAGAGCTCAGAAAAAGCTGCTCAGCGATATATTCTTCCTGCAAAGTGTAAGACTGTGTTTCCCTAGGTCAAGGGAAAAAAAGAGAGAATTATCCACCATCAAGAAACAAAATTCAAAGCATGGGGAACTAATATATCTGTAGTAGTCAGTACTCAATAGCATAACCACTATGATCAAAATGCATTATAGCGTCAATTCTCTCTGCAGTTAAGACCCAACAATTGTTGTAGCTTAACCTACTAAAAATTTACAAACCCATCTCAAGAACGCAACCGCTAAGAAGGACACCTGGAGTTTTGCATTCAAAAAGACTCCATCACAAGAATAGTATAAAACAAAAATTTCACCTACTATATTGCACACTAATATTTGCAAATTGTAAAGGTTCCAAGCTGTAGAAGACCATAGACAATAAGATGTGCACATGTATTCAGAACCTCTTAACACATCATGTCTAATACAATTTCTACAAGGAGTACAGATTATCTCAACCAATTCAGCAGAAAACAAAGTCTTCCTGAACTTACATGGTGCTAGATTTCTGGCACAACATGTGTGATGTCAATTCATCAGCCTTTAAAATCCAGATCTTGTCGGATGTAAATCTGACATCCCTCAATTCCCCCTGCCAAAGTCCGGATATGCAATTCAACAAAGTAGTGAGCAACAGATATAAGGAGTTGCAAATTCAACATAGAAATGAGCAACAGAAAAGCAGAATACTTTGTGTCAAAAGTACAAGCACAAAAAACGTACCTCTTCCAAGGAAATATTCTGTAATCCAGAATCGAGAGACAAAGGTATCCCCTGCCCAGAACTAAAGTTCAGACCATAGACAGTGATCACGTCCACGCTGGCATCCTTCAAATATTAGGAAAAGGATATTAGAGAAAGAATGCAATGGAAAATTAACAAATTATGTCTCCCTCAAGTCGACCCATCAGTTGTGAAGAATTTTGAAATGCAGGTTGCAAAAACTTACCATACTGTTTCTATACAAGACAGCTAATGGAATGAAGCCAGAATTGTAATCAGCTTTGCCCAACCATAACCGGAGACAAATAACCCCTAGTCAAAGAAGCTTGAAAAGGTCAAAACAGAGGCAAGAGATAACAAAGTAAAGCTACTTAATGGTCACTGATAGAAATAGCAGATATTACCCTCAAGGTTTTTAGCAGCTACACTCTGACATAAAACCCTGTTATACGTCAGAATATCCCATACACGTAGTGCCCCATCAGCATGAAGCACAAATACATAATTTTTTCCACAAAATTCTGCTATAAATAAATCTTGCACGGCTGCAACCACCGTCCCCCTACATTGCACATAATAAGAATCTATTATATTAACATCAGGGGAGGGGAAAACAACGGCATTTCTAAATGCCTTACATTAGCCTTCTTCCTATCTTCTAATTATAAAAAGCAACAGTACTACAATACATGCCTTACAAAGCCCCAAATACGACTAAATCCAGTATCATCACGCAGCTCCTGGTGGAAACCTGATCAGGAACAAGCCAAATGATAAGATAACAGAAACAAAAACAAAAAAACTTCAAAAACTGAGATCTCTTAAGCTAATATAAACCAATCTACCATATGATTTATGAGGAGACGACCCAACAGGTTCGAAGCAAGAGACACAACCATCAGATCTCCCGAGGAAAAGTAAGCCAGACGATGCAGCAACACTAGTAACCACGGCTTCGTTTAAGTAAGGCCTAACATCCACGTGGATCAGATAATCAAGAGGAAACACTGAGCCTGATACATAACCCGAAATATCCGATAGCTTAAGGACGTAGACGACACCAGAAGGCGTTATGGCGTAAAGAAAGAAACCACTATCACTACCCTGCCCACATTCAATTCAAATAAGATTCAAGCTCAACAAAAGCAATAATAGCCTAAAAATCGAAGAAAAAGACGGATTAAAGCTACCTCGTCGGCGAATACGAAAGCGAAAGGAGAGAGAGCTTGAGCAAATACGAAACGCAGACCGGTCATTGGAAACGCCGATTCAGCAGAGATCTGAAGAAGCTCGAGAATATTGGAGCTCGTCTTGTTGATTCTCCAAGTGAAAGAGATCGGAGATTCGTCTATTTCGCAGCTCGAAGCGTAGTCTTCTTCTTCTTCAGAGGAAGAAAGAAGAACACATTCATTGTACTCACTTGAGTCAATATCGATAGTAGAAGAAGAGGGAGAGGAAGAGGAAGAAGGAGAAGGCACAGAGATATCGATCCATTTGATTATGTTTCCGCCGCTAGCAACTGGAACCTCCATACCGGCCGGCGAGTTCCGGCGAGTCTCCTCTGCTTTCTTTTCTCTTTGAACCCTAAACCCTTTTTTGACTCTGATTTTGAGGACGAAAGAGAAGAAGAGGAGACGGTTTAGCAATTGATATCACACATAAACGATAATAACTCGAGCCCATTATTGATTTTATTAAGGAATCATCTTTATTGGGCCAAGTATGTAGGCCCGTTAAGTGTCAGTACGACACAACTAGGCCAGGTCGTTTAAACCAACCCGATCAACCGAACCAAACCCGATCCGATAAAACCGGTACGGGTCGGGTTCGGATCTTGAGAATTAACCGAATGGCCACATATTTTTGGTATAATGGGTTATGAGTTCGGGTAAATTGCATCAAACCGATCGGATATATGGTATCCGAGAGTGATTAATATAGGTATAGGAACTTCTCCTCTTTGTTTTTGATTTCCATTGATTTTTTTAAGATTTTGCAGAGATTTCACACTAACTTCCTAAATTATCGAGATTTTTCTAAATCATGATCTTCTTTCTTAAATATATTTTCTTCGATTTTTTTTCCTTTTGAGATTTACAAACTCTAGAATCTCTTTCTTATATAAGTTACATTCTCCTACTTCGACAAAAGCACTTAAAGGTGAAATGAGTAGTACGGATTCCCGAAACCCGGTTAAGAATCGAACCCAAAAATTAAATGGGTTCAACCGGTGTATGATGTGTTACCAAACCCGACCGAACAATTCAAAGCCCGAACCGAACCCGACCCGTATTTTTATAATATTCGTTTTTTATTAATCCAAAAAACCGAAATCCGATTAGAACCGACCCGAACCCGAATGGTCACCCTGTTGCCCAGGGCGGATTTAGAAATAATTTTTAGGGGGCACAACCACAAAATATTCTTATTAATTAAAACTAGGTGATGACCCCACGCTATGCGTGGGGAGGTTATTCAAAAATAATCATTTACATTCAATTTTTTATTTCTGGTTTTAAAAAATCATAAAAACAAAATAAATATTGTATAACGAACATAATTTATTTTAGATATTGATATATATTTATCTTGCTAAAATTATAACTCTTTTTTAACATCAAATTATCCAAAATTTATACATATCACCTATTCATACACATATACTAGGTGACTTCTCGTGCCATGCGCGAAAAATAAAATTTAAAAATAACAGAGTTTGACGTAGAGGTGGATAATTATAATGAGGTCTAAGGTTTATTATAATAATATCTACAATTTGATTTACTTTTTGTTTACGTTATAAAATTTATACTATTTTTATTTTAAAATATTTTTCAAACTCTCTTATAATAATCTTATTAGTTATATATGGTAACTCTTAGATTATAAGAGAAATGTGAACAATTTTAGGGGAATTCACAAAACCACATAATTTCATCATCTCCTTCACAAAACTCTACTTAATTCAATATTTTTCTATATGGTGGCATATTTATCGTTCATTCCTATTTAATATTGAGATTTATTGTTTATCCATTTCATAATAAACGTGGTTTTAATGTTTTTTTATTCCATATGTTTTTTGTTTCTTAATTTTGATTGAAAAATTTAATGCGTTTTGACTTTTTTCACCAATAAATTTTATAATATTTTTCTATATTCGTTGTACTCTATATTTTTTTTAAAAAAAATTAGAATTTATATTCTAAATTATTCACTATTTCATTTTTTTTTCATAGTGATGCTTGAATTTTTTTTATTGATATGTAATTATTGAGCCTTAAAAGCTTTTTTCATTATAAATGATTTTTCTATTAATAAATGTTTCGGAAATAATTAAATAGTTTTGTAAATCTTTGTTAACATAATTATGCAACTATTTGTCAAAAGATTTCCTAAATCTCAAAGATCTTTATTTCCGAAACAATTTATTTCCGAAAATCAATTTATTTACGAATCAATATAATTGGATTTCAAAAAAATTAAAATCGAAGATCATATTTCACAAATCAATTTATTAAATAGTTATGTAAATCTTTGTTAACATAATTTCACAACTATTTATCAGAGATTTCCTAAATTTCGAAGATCTTTATTTACGAATCAATATAATTGGATTTCAAAAAAATTAAAATGGAGGGTCTAAAGGCACATTTGTTTTAAATCAAAAAATATTTACGTTAAAAAAAATTAAAGGCCCATTTGATTATTTGTGTGTATATATATGAGCTAACTCATAGATGCGACGGCTCGCCGCTCACATGATTATATATTGGCCCATTTGATTTTGAGTTATTGGATTTTAACCTATTTGAAAACATATCGTTATATTGAATTTAACATGTCATTTATTACTTACCATTTTTAATAAATAATAACGCCATGTCATCATTCTTTTGCTGAAATTGAATGTGGTGCTGACACCTAAGACATTATTTGTGAAGTGATTTTTCTATTAATAAATGTTTCGAAAATAATTAAATAGTTTTGTAAATCTTTGTTAACATAATTACGCAACTATTTGTCAAAAGATTTCCTAAATCTCAAAGATCTTTATTTCCGAAACAATTTATTTCCGAAAATCAATTTATTTACGAATCAATATAATTGGATTTCAAAAAAATTAAAATCGAAGATCATATTTCACAAATCAATTTATTAAATAGTTATGTAAATCTTTGTTAACATAATTTCACAACTATTTATCAGAGATTTCCTAAATTTCGAAGATCTTTATTTACGAATCAATATAATTGGATTTCAAAAAAAATAAAATGGAGGGTCTAAAGGCACATTTGTTTTAAATCAAAAAATCTTGAGTTATTTACACTTAGACACACTTTTATGCTTTCATATTACATGTTGGACACTTTTTAATCAAGGCACACTTTCAATAGCTAAAAAGACATTTATAACCTCATATTAAATTGAGGAATTTTATTAGAGTATTTTATTATGGTGTTTGATTTTTATATAAAATAATTTTTTTGTTTTTTTTAATTTTAAAAATATATTTTTTAATTTTGCAAAGAACCCTAAATATAACTCTTAAACCTAATAAAATATAATAAAAACCTTCTTCTTCGTTCACACCGCCGCATCTTCATCTTCGTTTACATCGTCGCTTCTTCACCACCGCGACATAGAGGTTTATTTTTCTCCGGCGAAATCAACGAAGCTTCAGATTAAGGGTGCTCCTAGATTTCGCCGCTTCTTCTTCGCTTCTTCAATATCGTCGCTTCTTCACTACCTGATTTCTACGACAACCAACAACCCATGGAAGAAGGTGATTTCTTCTGTCTTTTTCTAACATTCTTTCTTTCTCAGTTTATTCTGTCTTCTGTGTGTCTCAATTTCATTTTTTTTTGTTAGCTCAAGAATACACAGAGATCGACGAACGACTGCCTCATAGGTTATTTGCAACTAACCGATATCCTAGTAATCGATTAAACGTCTATTCAAGTCCCGAAATACTTAGCTTTCTATCCTACACGCTCAAAGGAACATTGGTGTTAGAAGCCCTTAAGAAATCAGTTTTCGGGAAATTGTTCGACCTACCTCTGTACCAATGTTCTATTTCAGGAAAACTTGTCCACGGATTGTTATCCAGACAACTAGTGTCCAAGAAAGTATACGAACTGTGGACAACATATGGAGGCCATCCACTCAGGTTTAGTCTTGTTGAATTCGGGAACATTACAGGCTTACCTTGTCATGAGTACCCTGAAGACTACGATCCAAAAGACGTTGTACCCACTTCCACTGCAACCGATCCGTTTTGGATTCAACTTATTGGACCTGATTCGAAGACTACTCTTGCCGATATCGCTGCGCTCATTGAGGCGAATCCTACCATGCCTGCTTGGCGATTGCTCAGGCTAGCCTTCCTATTGATTGTTGATGGTGTTCTCATTGCCACACATCAGACACACCGCCCAACACTCAAATATGTTTTGATGTTAAAAGACCTCAAGACCTTCAACGAGTTTCCATGGGGTAGAGAGTCCTTCTTCTACACAATACAAACCATGAAACCAGGGATAAAAACAGCGGGAAAATGCGAAGATCCGGTGGGAATTTTTCGACAACAACTTCAACAACAAACTTTACGGCTACAGGGCTTCCCGCTAGCGTTGCAGTTTCTAGCTTTTAAAGCAATTCCTGACCTTGACGCAAAGCTCCATCACGCTAACAAGGAGCAAAAAATTGGTGATCTAATAACTAAACATATTCCTAAACAAGTTGTGCTCACTCTTACTGATATTTTGGAGGTCGAAAGTAGCCGAGAGGTAATGTTATTCACACAAAAAAACTTGCATTTACTAGTCTATTTTATATCTAAACTTTTCATGTTTTTAATGATTCTCAGTTAGTCGTAAAGCCGGTAATGGAATCTCAAGAACCTGAGATTGAAGGTTGGGGAGAATGGTATAACGAGGTCAAGGATAGAAGAATTAGTCATTTGGAAGAGTTGATAAACAACAACCATTGTTTTAAACCGTCACATTTCCCCGGCGGTGACACGTCCTTACCCATTAAAGTTCATGAGCCAAAACTACCACAAGGAATTCATAGAGTCCACATTATACATCAAGAAAAAGGTGCATCTTCAAAGGCGTTGAAAGTTCGCAAAAAGGCGAACAAATCCAAAAAAAATGCTTCAGTCCGCAAACAAACAGAGCTACCTCCAAGCTTACAAGAACCATCCAACTCAGAATTAATGGAACAAATTCAACATTTGGCAGGCGAAGTCGAGGATCTCAAAAAGCTTACAACTCGTCTACAAAGAAAATTAAAAAGAAATAAAAGAAGAAGGTTTGGGAAACTTTCATCTAAACAACGAGGTTTGTATCCAAAACCACAACCACTACGGTCATCAAGCACACAATCTCAAGATATCACTGAGGCCAGCCCCCCCCCCCCAATAGAGAAGGTGAACATGGTTTAGAAGATTCGTTCGCCGCCGTTCAGGTATAACATCATTCCATATCATAAGTTTTTGTATAATACGTCTTTAAACTCCTCCAAATGTACAAATGTACATAACTCCGTGGATGCGTCAGTCGAAACACCTTTGAGTCCACTAGCCGTTGCAGCATTGTACCAGGTTTTATTATACTTGATACAGTCTTTCATTTTTTGTTTAACTCTAAACCCCTGTATTTTTTCAGTAAATTCCAACACTAAAACCCTGATTTTTTTCAGGACCAGTATGGTACGCCACATAAGCAAGTGGATCTATCCACAGTTAGAGATCCACAAACCTCCAAAGTACACACAATATTAAGAGACATTAATTACATTTTCAAAGTATCTGACATTTTCTAATTATAGTTGATCACGTATAATATCATGTACATGTACATGTGGATACTGTTCTGCTAACATCCACAGGTGTACATGTAGAGCAAGAGAAGTTAGAGGGATCCACAAACTTACTTGAAAATTCAATCCAAAATACAGAAAAGGTACACACACGTACATATGATTGCATAATGTTATAGTTTAGTTTTACAAGACCAAATAAAAAACATAATTATGACTCATGTACAGGTACATGTGGATGATCTCCCAAAAGAATCAGGATGTACACATACAACTCTCGAATATTCTGAACATGCCCCAACACTTCTTACACCTAAGAACACAAAAAGTTGTTCGAAAATAACGACTGCTGCTCAACAAGACAACGAGGTAAATACACCAACGACACTAGTAAACGTTTGTTACCTTTTTATTAATACATCCTTAATTACATGAATATAGGCTCCTCTTAAGCATATAGTCCCTTACAAGCGCAAAAGGTCTACTAGGAACAACAAAAATGTGGAAGAAATTAGTGACACAACTGAAGAGAAACACTGTCCATCACCAATGGAAATAAACTTAGCGAGAATGCTGCAATCAAAAGCAATCACAGAAACAACCGAGTTGCTTCCCAATGTCGACGAAAAAGAGTTTAAAGTCTTTGAAGAAACACTAACAACATGCCAAAATGTGTAAGTACCATCACTTTTTAAAATTGTATATTTTACACGATTTTAATCAAATAACCAACAATACTTCGCAGGAGACACCACATACCCAACCACTTTAGCTTCGACAACAAGTTCTTGCTCGAACTAACAAAGAAGACAAAATAATTACGTTTAGTGCGCGTTTGCTTAAAATGGAACCTATTCTTAATAGCATAAATGGCTAACGAAATTTGGCAATCTTCCTTGTTATTATAAGTTTTACCAACATACACCTCCTCGTCTCTCTCATCGAGGTCAAGATCGGGAATATGTGATGGCACATACTTACTGTCATCAAACATTGGTTCCAAATCAAACTCTTCATCGTCCACAGATTCTAATCCACGTAATGACCCGACTTTGGATTGTTTACCATCATCAATATCCACCGGTCCACTGTACCCGGTACATTGTTCTGGCGTATACTCTGATCCGCCTCGGCTATTGTCGCCGACTCAATACATGTCAACACGCCTAGGCACTTTAGGCACGGGTAAAACTTCAATTTCTTCTGTATCACTAAGCATAACCCTAGCTGCGTTACAACCACCAAATGTGGTATCTAAGAAAGATTCCCAAAACTCTTTGTCATATCCGCGAGGAAGAATTTCTTCGGCCACATCCCGAACTATATGTTCTTCGTCGTCCTCTTCACAACTATCCCACCCGATATCGTGACCGTCAACTGAACTAAACCCCCCACTGTTCACCTTGGCCTCCGCAATTTCAGCGGCTGCTATCAAATCAATGTCGTCTAAATCGATCGGAGTAATTAAAGATCCAGACACGCCTTGATCTTTTGAGCCAATCCTAGAACCCACACTAGAGCCAAATACATCTTCTGCTACAAAATTCTCAATATGAAAAACAGCCTTCTCTTTGTTTATTGGTTGCGGTGTAGTGAATGAAACATTAATACCACCCAAATCCTCAATTGTCGTATTAAGAGTGTCGAGTCTAACAAACAGATTCAATGACCCATTAACACGCAACTGCTTCATAAAAAACCGTAAAGCAACATCGTTTGTTAGTAATAACGGCGGTGTTCTAATCCCTGTAACCAACTCAGCATTGTTAGGCAACCAATAACTTAGACCTAACACATCAAGTTTGTCGTCATCTTTAACATACTCGCGTCTACAAGCAAGCTTCAAGTCTGATAAAGTCATTTGATCAGAAATCGCAACAACCCTACACATACGCGTCTTGTCTATCACAAAATCCCACTTGTTGTCTTCTTCACAAAGCCACTCACCACACATTATCATACATTGATCGTCCATGGAAAATCTGTGCAAATTCAGAAAAATTTACATATAAAAAAATCTATAAAACTACAACATATAAGGAGATGCAAACAAACTTAAAGAATGATCCAATAATACCTCGCAAGAACCTTTAAAATATGATGCTATGCTTGTAGATGCAGTGGCCGATAGAAAAAAAAAACAAAGAAGATGGTGATCGGCCATAGAATAACCTAGTAATCACTTTCTCTCCTTTAGTAACTTTTAATCTTAGACGTCCATATTTTTTTAAGATTAAGGGTTGTGATATTTTAGTAAAATAATCAAAAAAGTACTTTCTATTAAAAAACAATAAATAAGAGTCGTAAGTTTCTGTGGGTATTTTGGTAAAAAAAAAGACAAAATAAGAAGGAAAGTGTCCCACTATTAAAAAGTGCCTCATATTGATAAGCAAGTTGCAAAAAGTGATCCATTGTGTAATCAACTCAAAAATCTTTACGTTAAAAAAATTAAAGGCCCATTTGATTATTTGTGTGTATATATATGAGCTAACTCATAGATGCGACGGCTCGCCGCTCACATGATTATATATTGGTCCATTTGATTTTGAGTTATTGGATTTTAACCTATTTGAAAACATATCGTTATATTGAATTTAACATGTCATCTATTACTTACCATTTTTAACAAATAATAACGCTATGTCATCATTCTTTTGCTGAAATTGAATGTGGTGCTGACACCTAAGCATTTTTATGAAAATCACTTCACAAATAATGTCTTACGGATACATAATAATTCTAGAATATTAATAATTGGGCGTGATTTTGGTTATTCAAAATGTGAAATCGTAAAGTAAAATCGGCCATTAAAAAAGAAATAATCAAAAATATATTGAATCGCAATATATAAAAAAATGGAAAAATCGGAAATCAGAGTATATAAAATAATCGGAAATAAATTGAGAAATTTTTTTATTTAGACGAAAATATAAGGGCATAAACGCGAAAAAGTAAAATATAGACAAAATATTAATTAATGCTAAAATATAAGGTCATAAACGTAAAAAATAAAAAATTTCCTCAAATCTCTCTCGTCGCGACACGTAGGCGTTTTGTCTTCTCTTTTAATAGTATAGATTATCAATAGGGGCAATTTTAAAATCCAATGTAAAATTTAGGGGTGGGCAAATTACCCGATACCCGAACCGGAACCGACCCGAAATTTTCGGTTCGGTTCGGATACGGGTATTAGACATTTACCTCGAAAGTTACTATAAAGTCGGTACCCGTGGGTATCGGGTAATACCCGAACCGACCTGATACCCGAACGGGTACCCGAATACCCAAAATTTTATTATATTTCATATGTTTATAGGTACCATATATCCGAATATACCCGAAAATATCCGAAATATCCGAAAAATACCCGAAAATATCCGAAAAATACCCAAAAATATCCGAAAATACCCGAAAATAATGGAAAAATACCCGAACCGAACGGATACCCGATTTTTCGGGTATTTTCCGGGTCCAAATATCTCATACCCGAAAGACCCGGACCCGAACCGAAAAACTCAAAGTACCCATACGGGTCCTAAATCCCCCTACCCGAAATACCCGGACCCGATCGGTTCTTACCTGGACCCGATCGGTTCTTACCCGAACCCGACCCGAATACCCGAATGCCCACCCCTAGTAAAATTAAACTAATTTTCATAATTTATAGGAGCAAGTCCCCCTGTCATTCATAGTGTGCATCCGCCCATGCCGTTGCTACGAACAAATCCAACTAACTCTTTCGTGAACAAAACGTCTGTTGCTCAGAATTTTAATTGTTTTTGTCTTTTTGAGGTGCTACGAACAAATCCAACTAACTTTTTTAAAATGCAAATTCATAAAATACCAGCATTCCTATATTAAAAATAGTGAAAATACATTTGAATGACCCTAATAAGTTGGTTATTACTAGAGTAACCCGAAAACGGAGGTCATTCTAGTTATTCCAAAAAAACACGAGATGGACATTGAAGGGTAGATTTCAAAAAAATATTTACGGTTGTGCCATTTACGAAAATGTCATTTATGTATATAAAAAAAATCTACAAAGCAGACACAAAATGATGAAATCGGGTGAAACAAATCAACAAATAGATGAAACAAATTCTACAACCGAGTTAAAAAAAATGCCATTATATATTAAAAAAAACCGGAAAATTATCATAACCACTTTATTTTATTCGTAAAAACCTTCTCTCCTCTTCTCTCCCGTGCGATTTTGGAAACCGTCGTCTTCTTCTTCGTCGCCGTCTTCTTCTCCCTCGTCGTCGCCGTCATCCTCTTATTCCCTTAATCTTCGTCTTCGTCTGTGTCAGTGTCTTCTTCGTCTGTGTCAGTGTCTTCTTCGTCTTTCTTCGTCTCTCTTCGTTCTCGTCGTCGTCTCTGCTTCTTCTTCGTCGCTGTCGTCGTCTTTGCTTCTTCTTCGTCTTCCTTGTCGTCTTTGCTTCTTCTTCATCTTCCTTGTCGTCGCATTCTCTTCTTTTTCCCATCTTCGTTTTCTTCGAAGTTTATATCTCTTTTTAGGGTTTTGTTGTTTGTAAGTTATTGACTGTTTTGTTTAGTGTTTCGTTGTTCAGTGTTTCGTTGTTCAGCGTTTAGTGTTTCGTTGTTTGATGTTGCATGTCAACGGTTATTTGGTTTTCTTCACTTCTTTCATCTGTAGAGTTTTTGTATCTGCTTTGTAGAGTTTTTGTATCTGCTTTGTAGAGTTTTGTATTTGCTTTGTAGAGTTTTGTATCTGCTTTGTAGAGTTTTGTATCCGCACGTTCACACATGATGGCCTACCACTGAGGTTTTCTCTGTATGAGTTTGTAGAAATTACAGGGTTAAACTGTGATTCAGTCAATCAGTTTGTCTCTTCCTTTCCTCTCTCTTGGTGGTCTCTCCTCTCCGTAGTGTTGGTTCAGCTATCGCGGGTGGCGCTAGCTCGGACACAATGTTGGCTTCTCCTCCATCCACAACCTCGTGGTTGGTCTTGCGGTTGGAGAGGAGTAGTTTGTGGTTGTTTTCTTGGGTTGGCTGAACGATGATAATGCAGATCTAACCTCTTATCCTTCAGATATGGATTGTTGCAAACTTGTCGTTGATATTTCCGTCGCCATTGTTAAGGTTCGTTTTTCGTTTCCTTTTCATATCACTTATTATGTTCTCAAATGTTTTGGGTTTAGATATAAAAGGATAGATCTCATATCTATTGTTCTCCTCGGTATTTGGTGGTTTCAAATATAATGAGATTTTACGGTTTGGTTCGTTGTCTTTTTAGGCGATAGCTATACTTGGAACTAATTACATTGCATTGGATTTGAGAAAGAAATTATTATGCTAAAAATCAGATTCAAAGATATTAAATAACAATGTACTAATTTATTTAGAGATGTGCATGATCTTATCCTCGCTAATTTTTGTTGTTTCATAATGTTTGTCTACTTTGTTGAGGCCGTCAAGTGAACATGAAACACGTTTTGCATTGTTAGTGAGTTTTCTTTATTAATTAAGTTTTCTTAATCACTGTTTTCAATTGTAGGTGATGGATGAATGCTTTGGATTTATAGACATTGTTGTCACAATATTGCATTATTATGGTGGTTGTCTTGTGGGTAATATTGGAAAAAGAACTCAAAAGTATTATTTTTGCACAAAACTCAAATATGGTATTTTTGTACTAGTTTACCGTAAACCAATCTTTTTTTTGTTATTGTTTTTTAAATAAGTTATGATGGTATTTTTGAAATAGAACTTAATAATGGTATTTTAGATTTTTTCTAACACCCTGCAAATTTAAATTATATTTTGTAGATTTATTTTGGGGGTTCATAGATATAATGTTCTATTTTGTAGAGTTATTTTGGGGGTTCGTAGATTTAATGTTCTCTTTTGTAGAGTTATGTTGTGTACCTTATGATATGATAGTTCTCTTTAAGTAATGGTTATGTGTCTTATGCTAATCTCTAATGATTATGTATCTTCGTAGTTTATATTGCTTGGAGTTGTTTCGTTCCCGTCTCATGTTCTGCGGTTTAAAGAGCTCGGTATTTTTGTGGAGTGATCACTCTCAATGAGCCAGCCATATGAAACTTGGGTTCCATCATCTCTTCACAAAGTCTGTTCTTTTCTCCGTTGGAACAAAGATTTCTCCGTTGGATAATGATGAAGAAAACTATATAAAGGAAGATTTTATCAATATTTGCTATTGATTTTGTGGTTGAAACTAAACATTAATTAGTTTAAAGTTATGAACATATAAGATGGTACTTATGATGGTATTTTTGATGGTTTGCATATATAATGTTCTGTTTTATAGAGTTATTTTGAGGATTCGAAAATTCGGTGTAAAGTTTTGTTGAGTTATTTTAGGGGTTCGTAGATTTAATGTTATGTTTTGTAGAGTATTTTGGGGTATACTTTGGGGGTTCGTAGATTTAATACTCTGTTTTGTAGAGTTATTTTAGGGGTTCGTAGTTTTAATATTTTGTTTTGTAGAGCTCAAAAGTGGTATTTATGCACAAAACTCAAAAATAATATTTTGTTATTGGTGTTTTTTTTTGTAGATTTTTTATACTTGCATATATGTTTTAGGGGTTGTGTTTAGGGTATAGGGGTTATACAGTTTCGCAGTTTTGTTATAGGTTTCGTAGAGTTAATTGACTGGATTGTAGATTTATTTAGGGGTTCGCAGATTTATTTCAGCGAATAAAAATGTGTTTTTAAACTTAACTTCACCCATTACAAAATAGTGTTCAAGGATACAAAGACAAAATCATACAAAATTAAGAATACAATTCAACACAATTTTTCAAAACATACTGAGTACGTAATATCAAGCAAATCAATGTTTGCACACACCATGAGGAAAGGTTGCAAAAATTGTCTCCACTTTGGAATCTTGATTTTAAGGTTTATCAAGTATAAAAAATTATACGACATATCCATATCAACAAAAAAGTATATTGGATAATGTTATGAAATTTATGAGATTCTCTTATGTGAATGTTCCTTTATGTGACTACATGTATTAGTCCCTAATGTCATGTTATGCAAAAATTGCAAAAATTGGTTTCACTTTCGAATCTTGATTTTTAAGGTTTATCAAATATGAAATATCATAAAGACATATATCCACATCATCACAAAAGTATTAAGGGTCGTGTTTATGGTATAAGGTTATACAAGAATGCAAATTTGTTATAGGTTTCGCAGAGTTAATTGACTGTATTATAGATTTATTTAGGGGTTCGCAGATTTAATCCACTACGAAGACGACGAAAACGAACAAGACGATGAACACGAACAAGACGGTGAAATAGACGACGACGAAAACAACAACGATGGAGAAGACGAAGGGAAGAAAGCTTAACCCTAAACCCTAATAATGGTTGAAACATGAACCCTAAACCCTAAAAATGGTTGAAACATGAACCCTAAACCCCAAAAATGGTTGAAACATGAAACCTAAACCCCAAAAATGGTTGAAACATGAACCCTAAACCCCAAAAATGGTTGAAGACGAAGACAAAGACGAAGATCCACGAACACGACGGCGGCGATGACGACGGCGAAGACGAAGACAAAAAAACCAACGAAGTCGAAGACGAAAACGAAGGTGAAGACGCCGACGTAGAGAAAAACGGCGACGGCAGCGCATATCTACGACCACGAAGCTCACAAAAAGATCCAAGAAAGACGAAGATGAGAGTGATGAGGAAGCTCACAAAAAGGGGAAGAGGAAGATGAGAAATGACGAGGAAGCTCGCAAAAAGTTGATATTCGATCTACAATGGCGATTTCACCAATGATTTTGAGTTTTTAGTATAAAGGCACGCACTAAGAGACAAATAGCGAAGAGCCACGGCAAATAAATCTGCATCAAATGACATAATCTACAATACAGAGAAGTAAGTTTGCTTCACGTAGAAGGTAGTCTAGTTCTGATATTGGAATTTTTTAACGTTTTGTAGATTTAATAAATCTGCTGCAGATTTAATTAACTCTGCAATTCGTAAAAACAAATCAACACTTCACACGTATTGTAGAGTTTCCAAATCAGACATAAGTCTGCAAAACAATGTGATGCAGACTTAATAAGTCTGCAGCAGATTTATTAAGTCTACTGCAGATTTATTAAGTCTACTGCATATTTATTAAGTCCGCATCACTGAAAATGACCTAAAATCTGCAACAAAGAGGCATAAATCTGCGGCAGATTTTGCCACATATAGAATATGACGTGGCAAAATAAATCTACAAAACGTGAAACGAAAAGTCTGCATCAGATTTTTTCTACGTGGCGATGGCAATTTCGTAAATAAGTCGACTTTTTTACTCAGCTAGAATTTTTTTTTTTTTCAGTGGCAGTTTCACAACATTTTTTTTTCGTGTCAAAGGGAATGAGTGGCAGTTTGGGTACGAAAGTTCAGGAGGGTCATTCTAGTTATTAAAACAGAATAGGGTTCGGCTAGCAATTAAAACGTGATTGTTGGTTAGTTTAGTAATTTTCCCTTAAAAATATGAGTTTAAAATTTTAAATTGAGTTATTTCTTGCAATATCATGGAAAAAAGTTTTTTTTTTGCCAGCAGCAGCATCACAGTTTTTGTTTCCTCAAATACCATCAAAAAGGTTTTTAGAGTAAAATACCATAAACATAAAAAATCAAATTTTAACAATTTAAAATTTAATTTTTTTTTATTTGAATTTTCTATTTAGGGTTAAATATTGAAGGGAATATAGTTTATTTTGAGGGTTTAGGGTTTAATTTGAATGTTTTACGCTAATTTATGGTATTTCAGTTAAGAAACTTTTTAATGGTATTTAAGGAAAACACTTATGATATTATTTTTTTTCCTAAAGACCTTTTTCATGGTAATTTTTGGAGTTGGTCTTTAAAATTTGTATACAAATTCAAAGCTTATAGGATTACATTATCCAGCAAACTGAAAGTAATCTAGAATCCATTATTAAATTATATAGTAATACTAGTTTTGTGGTCCATGCTTCCCACGGGATAATTTTATCTAAAATGTTTATTAATTTTTTGTTAGTAAAAATTAGTTAAATTTATATATAAAAAAATTATTTACCATGTAATATTATATCTATTCACAAAGTTAACTAAACATTTGAGATTATTAGTTTGTTTAATATGTAATTTACATGTTTTTTTCGAACTATTGTTAAAAAATTTAGTTTAATAGGAAAAAAAATTTAGGAAAAGAAGTAGATTTGCGGAGTCGAGTAACACTCTTTCTTATTTCTAAAAACACCCCGTAGTGTGACGGTTTAATCGAATTCCAAAATAAAACCACATAATTTTTATGATTTTCATCACTCGAAAACATAGATTCTTAAACTTTATATTTGTATTGTATTCTCACACAAGCAAAAATAAAAGTAAATGATATCTAAAAGATGTTGGATGTTTTCTTCTTATATAGGAGATGAAGATGTAAGATTCTTTGGTTTAACCATATAATTTATAACACCACCATTACTCACATTTAACACGTAACTTTATGTCAAATTTGGTGGTTACACAATTGAGATATAAAACTCATATATTAATTAAATTTAAGAGGAAGAGTTTTGTTTGACCAAAACTTATTTCTTTTTATCATGAGAAATATTATTTTATTGTTTATCAAAAAGATAGATAAGAAAATTCAACTTAAGAATAAGAGTTTTTGTTAATAGAAAAAAATATCAAACATTTATTTACTTCTTTTTTTAATCAGAAATACGTTTTTTCATTTGATAAATAAAATTAGTGAAACTTTCATATATAGTTCATAGTGATAAATATTTTTTCTAACATAATTTACTATAAAAAATATATAAAACTTATGAAGTATGTAGTTTTATTCCAAGATATTTAAGAAGTGTTACATATCAAATTAAAAAAATGATTTAATAAGTGAGTTTTGGTTTATAGTGTTTAAAACTTTAGACATAAGAAAAATGATGCTAAATTTGTTTCATATTGTTTAAAACAAAAATGAATTAATAAGTGAATTTAATAAACATGATTTAGCAATATTAAAAAAATATATATAAAAATTGTTTAAAACAAAAATGATGCATTATGACTAAAATTTTATGACTAAACCAATATGAAACTATGAAAAAAACTTCCAAGATATTTAAGAAGTGTTACATATCAAATTAAAAAAATGATTTAATAAGTGAATTTTGGTTTATAGTGTTTAAAACTTTAGACATAAGAAAAATGATGCTAAATTTGTTTCATATTGTTTAAAACAAAAAAGATTTAATAAGTGAATTTAATAAACATGATTTAGCAATATTAAAAAATATATATATAAAAATTGTTTAAAACAAAAATGATGCATTATGACTAAAATTTTATGACTAAACCAATATGAAACTATGAAAAAAACTTATCCTAAAAATAAAAGTAATAATTTTGAGGAACTAAAGTGGAGACATGTCATAAAAATAGGTAAACACTTATCACCCACATTGAAAGTTACAAAAACATCATATCATATTATATAAGATGTCCTTTAAAAACCGAACATAAAAATGTACTCAAAGTAATCGGAGTATATGTTTATAATAGTAATTTTAAAAATTCTTATGTATTTGCTTAAAATGTTACCCAAATAATAGTAGGGTTAATTAGGTGAATAATAGTTTTTGGGGGGTTAATTTGCTGAAATAACAAAAACAAGTATAAATTTGCCAAAATGACAAAGATTTTTTTTTAATCCCAGTTTTACCCTTGATCTATCTATAATGAAAATAGTCATCTATTAAAAAATATTTATTGAGTCAACAAACAAACGTCTATTATCCAATTGAAAATAGACGTATATTATCTTCAATAGACGTATATTATCTGCAAAATAGACGTATATTATCTTCAATAGACGTATATTATCTGCAAAATAGACGTATATTCTAAAAAAATCACATTTATCATCTATTTTTGAATATATCATAACTTTATACATTTAACTCTAAACCCTAAAACCCTAAACACTTAACCCTACATCATAAACCCTAAACACTAAACCATATATCTTTACATTTAACCCTAAATACTAAACCCTAAAACCCTAAACACTTAACCCTACATCATAAACCCTAAACACTAAACCCTAAACCCTAAAACCCTAAACACTAAACCATAAACCCTATATCCTTACATTTACCTAAAACCCTAAACACTTAACCATATATCATAAATTTTTATCTCATAATCATTATTTATTCTCAAAATAGTTATCTATTATAAAAGAAGGAGAAAAGAATAAATAGTTAGGGGTAAAAAGGAAATTTTCCACTACCTTCTCTTTCCTCTTTTATTTTTGCAAATTAACCTTCACTTTCTATTATTCACCCCTATTACCCATAATAGTATAAAGATTCCTGACTAGCAATTGACAAAAAAAAACACCATGACTTACCGACCAAAGACTCCGAATAACCAAAACAATAAAAAGATCCATTCTTATTAGTAACATCCTTCATTATTCATTCCACAAGCACTCTCTAGTCTTCTACCAACTAAAAAAACCAAACTTAAAAATCAATCTTAAAAGTAAAATCGAAAATTAGAGAGAGGAGTGTCTCCTTCAGCGCAAGCTCGGTGCACACGTGTCATACGATCAACGGACTTACAAATGCCGCTACAAGACCAATCGAAAGACGCTGCACAAACGTTACCAGACTGAGCTTTCCATTGACAATCCGGTGGTGTCCCGCAACACATTGACCTCTCGTCCACATGCTCCACTTCTAAACCTAGCAACCATGCTCCTAAAGACACATCCTCGTTCGCGTACCGGTGTAGTATTCCCCTGTGACAATGTCCCACCGTAATGATCAACAAAGTACAAATGTTATTGTAATAATGTATAGTAAAATTAATGTTACATTATCTTACTGGTTAGTTGAGATGTATGAAGCCAAGTCTTTGGAGATTGCATAGATTTGTCCCGTGGCATGTCTGAAGTATTTGTTCCCTTCTTCTCCGAATTTCCAAAACTCTGGCTCGTGGTACTTCATTCCTCTAATTAATATTTTACATTTTTCAAAGAGAAGATAATTAAGAAAAAGTAGTAAAATAAAACATTTTGGGTTCCCTATTACCACAAAAGAAAACAAGTGTTAACATTGTAGAATTTATTTATATTATTTGGGTTCAATATATAGTATTTACTATTTAGTTTTGAAGCGAAAGAGTTTAGCTTTTAAGTTTTAATTTTTATGGTTATTTAGCCAATAAATTTTAAATGATGGTATTTAGGGTATTCCCCTCTTATTTATTTATTTTAAAATCTACACTACTTTATTAATTTTGGTTTGAATTAAGGTTTAATTAATTTCTAACTAGTTTGTCCCAAATATTCAAAATTTCAAAGATTTCCATTTTTTAGAAATAAAAGTGTTTTTTATGCTTACTTTTGAGAGAGGACAGGACCAGACTTCATGCAACCAATATAAACCCTTGGTCTTGATTGATATCTCGAAAGTGTTGTAGCAAGCATCCCTATGTTAACATGTACATCATCATCCACTTTCACATAAAACTCAGCATCCCACATCGCAGAAGCTGTCGAAAAATAAACCCTTGTCTTGGTCGAAAGCTGGTGATACCCTTCCACATGTTTCAGCCTCAAAAAGTCTTTATGCTCTGTATCTTCCTCATCAATGGCTTTGTCTAACACACCTCCTGGTGTTGCACTGTGTCCTATCACAAACCTCACTACAATGCCTTTCTCTTTCTCTATCTTCTTAAGCTTTTCTCCTGTTGGCATCCATGTTTGCCTCACCGAGTCTCGCCTTTTCTTGCTGCTGAAAGCTGTGTTGATACCTATCACTGCAAATACTCTCTGTAGACTTTGGTTCTTAGCGCTACGTTCGGTCAAAAAATCGCTTGTTCTGTGGCTTTTATGTGCTTCTGCAAACTCCATCTCAAGTGTTGACATTGTTCTCTCTAGTGATCTACACAATTTTTTCATTTAAAGAGTACTATTTAGTAGTTTTAACATCCTCCCTCTGTCTCAAGAAATACAAGAAAAGAAGGGCATCCCAAAAATACCATGAAAAAGTTGTTAGGGCTAAAATATCATGATAGGTTTTTATTCCCTTGAATATCATTTAAAAGTTTTTCCCTTGAATACCATTAAAATACTTTTTAATCCAAATACCATAAAATTTGAATTATCTTAAAACTTTCAAAATTAAACTTGAAACCTTCAAAACTAAACCATACTCATTTCAGAAAACTAAACCCTAAACGCTAAATAATGAACCTATTTAAATTGTTTATGGTCCAAAAAACTTTTTAGTGATACTTGAAGGAAAAGAAAGTTATGATGTTTTCTTGGCCTAATAACTTTTTCCATGGCATTTTAAGAAATTACTCAGAAAAGAATGTGTGTTTTATTTACTTTACTGCTTGGTGGGTTTTAGATACTTCTCCTATTATGTCTCTTGATTTGCTTTCTATCAATCTCTGATCAAACAAAGAAGAGCAAAACTAGTGATATTAGTGAGCTTATAATGTACATAAGATAATGTAATGTATAGGTAGAGAAGGGTTTGTTTACGCGTTTATGTTCATCGCAATCCTTTTGAATCTCTAAACTTTTCGACACATGTTTTGCGAGATGTTGATCTTCTTCTTCAGTCATGTAAGATCGACTCAACGTTCGGCTCATGAAGAGTGAGCCTGCAAGAAAGCTTGCAAGGCATAGTACTATTATGGCTTTCCCTGAAGCAGCTTTAGGTCTCATCTCTTTTGTGTCTCCTTTGCGCTAAATCTGCGAAAAACGTCACATAAATTGCTCATGTTTGTGCATTTATATTACATTCCATTACCATACTATACGTATATTCATAGCATTTGTGTATAAACATATGTTATATATATGCTCCATCCATATAAGGATGCTAAAAAGCTACAACTTAAACATGTTATTTCTAATATAATCAAAAATCTTTATATGATCAAAAGCATGCCATTTTCAAGGGATTTAAGAAGGTTATTGACTAAATCTATACATTAAGGAACTCAGAGGTAAGAAATATATTTTGAACATTTAATTAACAGTAATTATGCACCATTTACATAAGAATTTCTAGTTTTAAGAAACTCTTATTAAAATTGATGCTTGAGTATCATGAACATACCTAAGATAAGCGCAAAGAAGAGAATGAATCTCTAGAATATGAAAGCTGCCAAGTTAAGAAACAAGTTATGAAAGTTAATGAGATATTATTTATATAATATAAAAACAAGAATGTAGTTGCAGAACGGCAATGGCGTTTATGTTTTGCTTCTCTCTCTCTCTCTTTCTCAATCTGTTTGTCTGGTCATGCATTGTGCATGTCCCAACTAACTTTCTGCCATGTATCAGATATTACAAAAACAAACTCTAGTTTCTGTTTTTTTCTTCTTCTTTTTATTCGCAATATTTTAGAAATTAAATCACTTGTGTGAATGCGCTTTTGTGTGTTGTTTTCGACAAACATACATGACTTTAGTTCTTTGGGAATGAATGTGGTATAGATGTAACTTGTTGTTAAGTTGCACCGTACGTTAATGTTTGTATACATATACTATTGTTGAACTACATGAAATTGCAAAAATTCTCTTCTCAAAGAACTTATTCGGATATATATATATTAACTAGTTTCAGAGGTTTTAATCCTAAAATAAGCTACTGCAAGTGCACAATAATTCGTGTAGTATTTAGGGTTCGAATCCACAAGGACCAATGTAAAACTAATAGTCACAAGAAGATTGTTTGTTTAGTGATTGAAAACAATTAGTAAAGAAAACAAAAAACGTTTGTAAACAATATATTAAAAAGCGTCAGACGCAAGAATTAATCGCAAGAAATAGTTATCACTAAATAAATATATGATAGGGAAAGTAATTAAACACCGTTCTTAAACTCAAATCACAAATTATAGATTGACTCCCTCTCGGGCGTATCAAATCCTTATGCTAACAAGTATGATAACTAAACTCTCATTTGTGTTCGATAAATCTTAGCATGCAGTTTTTCTAAGTCTGATATGTTCACAAAACCCAATAACATCTACTCTCGCAGGCTAAGGACGTTTTGCTCATCTAGGTTTTATCACGTTTCTAAACCAACTCTCGTTGCGCCTGAATAACCCTAAAATCATGAACTATATTTCGTCAAGCAATGCGAATAACCTAAATGAAGAACCCTAAGATAAATTCTCTATCTATCAATCCAATTTAGCAATTCCTAATTTCCTTTGAAACCCTGAAACCTAACTGGAGAACTACTCAAATATATTCATGATCAAACAATTCAATATGTTTTTAAGAATTATGAATAACAAAATAGGGTGAAAAATCTCTTCTCTGTAAGTTGCAAACTCTCCAAAACTTATATTATGAAAGCACACATCTAAAAGAGGTTAAAAACATGTTTTTATAGGTTTTGGGCGAATCTCTTACAAAATAGGAAAATATTTTGGCAAAATCTAAAATAAAATGAAATTAAATCTTCGACTTTTGGTCGATTTGATTTTTCTCCGTAAGTTTTCCTGAAGGAACAATCGATCGATCCTGATGAAGATCGATCAGTATTCGGTCCTCGGTCGATCCATAAATTCTCCGTAAGTTTGCGCAATAAGATATCGATCGATCTCTTAGGAGGATCGATCGATCTCTTAGGAGGATCGATCGATCATTTTCCTTTCTTCTGCATTCTTCGTTCTTTTGCCTTGAAAACTCCATAAGTCCATCTTTAGTGCCTCGGGACGCCATTATGTCTTTATTACATGTAAAACAACTAAAGACACATAAAAGACTCTATTGTGTGACTAAATCATATGTTTAAAACGTTAAAAACGCCACACGTCAATCCTTGAATACGCGGGTTTATAGGTTATATTTAGAAAATTTTAGTAAATTAGGTATTTTTTGTTTTGTAATTGTTAATAGGGTAGTTTTAGTTTTCTAATTAGGAATATAGGTAATTTTAATTTTCAGAGTATGCAAAAATATTGATTTATCCTTATTAATATTTAACCAAAACATATTTATCATTCATCAACGTTATTCACGATTCACCAACGTTATTCACTATTCACCAACGTTATTCACTATTCACCTTTCATCATTCGACTGTCACCATTCACTTATCATTTTTCATCATTTATCATATAGATTGATCATTCACTAAGAAAACACAATACGTTAATAGTAATATAAAAATCGTTCACAAATGATATTCATCACTCATCGGTGTTATTCACCATTCACGTATTAGATTCACCATTCACCACGAAGAAACATAAAAATTAAGAAAGATTATAATTGTCTTTTAGCATATGAAATTACCCATTTACCAATTACAAAACAAAAATTACCTTCTAGCAAATTAGAAAACTATAAAGTACATTCTCAACCAATTATCTCTATATTTTATAACCCGTAAAAAGAAACTCAAAACTAAAAAGATTTTAAAATAAAAGTAAGTCAACATAAAATTATTCGTGAAATAAATAAAATAAGATATATGAAATTACTAATATTGATCTCTACCAACTATTTATTTATTTTTGTTTGAGAGAATTACAAAACTACATCTTTTGAATTACGTTTCACAAAACCACACTTTTTAAAAATTTCTTCACAAAACTACACCTAAACACCAAAAATTAAATTCAAATTAAGCCTACCCATACAACCCTACCCCCTTAATCACTATACCTTAAACACTAATTAGCGAACCCAAATGAAAAAATTTAATTTTGGTGAAGTTTCAAAGGGTAAATCAACCTTTGAAACTTCACCATTTGAATTACATTTCACAAAACTACACCATTTCCAAAATATTTCACAAAACTACACCTAAATACTCAAAATTAGATTAACAAAAAAAAAACACTCAAAATTAAATTCAAATAAACTCTACCCAAACAATTATATCCCCTAAATACTATACCCTAAACACTAATTAGCGAACCCAAATGAAAAAAAATTAATTTTGGTAATTTTTTAAAGGTTAAATCAAGCTTTTAAAATTTTGAAAGGGTGTAAATATGTGAAAATATTAAATTAGGAGTAGTTTTGTGAAGAAGGGGTTGAAAGGGTGTAGATTTGTGAATTTTGAAGAGGAATTATGTGAAAAAATTAAATTATGTAGAGTTTTGTAAAGGAAGAAATGAAATGGTGTAGTTTTGTGAATTCCTCTTTTTGTTTTTAATTTGGCATAATTTTTTCTTATTTTTTATTGGATTATATTTCAATAAAATTATTATTGATTTATTCACATATAAATAATATTGTGGTTTGACTCGGGCCATGGCGCGGGCATGAATAATTATAAATAATTATACGCAAATTATACAATTACTTATTAAAATTATAAAATTCTAAAATTCTAATAATTTATTTAAAGAAGATTCTAAATACTATACGCAAATTATACAATTACTTATTAAAATTCTAAAATTCTAAAAAGCGTAAGTTATTAACTACTAATTTATTTATATAGATACAAATTATTTCACATCAACTTTATTGACATGTTTATAATTATAATCTAACTAAAATCATATAATTTAATATTTATCATGAAAACCAATTTGTCTAAAATTTATCAAAAAGTATTATACAATATTATACCAATAAAAAATTCACATATTCACTTATATATAAATATTTGCGTTTGGTTAAAAATTATATCAACAATAATACATCATTTCTTTGTTTACACATGGTTCAACCAATATAACTTCTTCTTTTTTAAGGTCTATAACACTAACCTCCTAATACATTTACTTTAAATTGTTCTTACGGTTTTAGTTATGGATATTAAATTTAAGGGAGAATTACAAAACTACACCATTTGAATTATGATAAACGAGATTTTACCCCGTTTAATCGAATGTCTCAATTGTAGTACTTGAGGTCAATCCGAATCAGGAGCAATTAAATTACTAGAGTTTGCAAGGAATCAATCTTAGTCTAAGTGAATTAAAGAATGGTTTGTTTTGAGTTTTGTAACTAAGTAACGAGAAACGAAAACGAAATTAAAGAGTTTTAAAGATTCAAATTAAAAAGCTAAACAACCAGGTCAGGGTACTTTAACGGGTTCATCAACTTTCAGGTTTTTCGATGTCTTTTATAAAAGTACTTTAAGGTTTTGAAAACGATTTTAGATCAATCCACTCTCGTGACAGAGATCATTTTCCTAACAAGTAAACTAAAACAATATCTTGGATAGTTTAAATTTTAGAAAACATTAATGTTCAGATCAATTCAACCACTAAACTTATTAACACATATCTCTCGGTTAAGCTAGGTTTAGTTCTAGGGTAATTGTTCGGGAATCCTCACTGAGACCTCTCGGTTGTGAAGTTTCCTGGGTTCTATCAATTGATTGATCGAGGTCAATTAAAGCATTAAGATTGTTACACTAGATTAAAGTTTTATCAGGTTTTAAGTTCTAGACATCGATCAACCCTAGAGTTGATTCACCCTTTTTCCCCCAACCTAATTGTCTATGGGAAACTACTCACTAAGCATATTGAAATTCAAAGCAATTAAATTCAAAGAAAGCATAAACATAAACAAAAACAAGAGAGTAAGGGTTCAAGAAAATCTTATTGATGACGAAGACTACAAAGGTGGCCAAGAAGCAAAACACCAAGAAGTCTCCAAGTCCAAGAACAAAGAAAACAAAAACGATCCAAACTAAAAACAAAAGATAGAATGTCTAAAACAAAAGCCAAAAACCCTAATATATTATTAAACCAAAGAAATAAAGGAAACCAATTTGGTTTAGGAATTGGTTTTCCTTTTTACAAAACAAAACCGATTTTCCTTATTATTTTCGCAGCCTGTATCGGTCAAGTAAAACCGATACAGGCCGGTCGATACGTGCTTTGGTCGGTAGCCTTGCTTCGACTTCGTTTCCTTCGTATCGGCGGGCCAAGCCGATACAACATGTCGATATAAGTGCTTCGGGTCTTTTTCTCTTGTATCGGCCACTCCAAACCGATATGGTTGGCCGATACAAGCTTCGGCGAACTTTCTGTCTTCTATATCGGCCAACAGAAACCGATACAACATGCCGATGCACATGTATCGGTTTCTTTTTGGCTTAAATTCATCACTTTCGCCGTCTTTGTGCTCAAAAACCTGAAATACACGAAACAAACCAACATGCAACCTATATGATACTAAATGCAACCTAAATGAATGAATTCTAATGCATAAACTAAGGTAGAAAGTGTAAAATACGCCATTTCAAAATAATTTCACAAAACTACATCTAAACACTAAAATTAAATCCAAATAAACTCTACCCCCTTAATATTATACCCTAAACACTAATTAGCGAACTCAAATGAAAAGATTTTAATTTTGATAATTTTTTAAAGGGTAAATCAAGCTTTTAAAATTTTGAAAGGGTATAAATATGTAAAAATATTAAATTAGGTATAGTTTTGTGAAGGAATGGTTGAAAGGGTGTAATTTTGTGAATTATTCTAAATTTAATATATTATATTATTAAATATTAGTATCCAACATATTAGTACAAGTTACAAATTCAAGATATATATGTCGCATGCAAATTAACATTCCGATATAAAATATGAGGAATTCACAAATCTACACCATTTCAACCTCTTCTTCACAAAACTACTCATAATTTAATATTTTCACATATTTACACCCTTTCAAAAATTTAAAAGCTTGATTTAACCTTTAAAAAATTACCAAAATTAATTTGTTTTCATTTAGATTCGCTAATTAGTGTTTAGGGTATAGTATTAAGGGGGTATGATTGTTTGGGTAGAGTTTATTTGAATTTAATTTTGAGTGTTTAGGTGTAGTTTTGTGAAGTATTTTGGAAATGGTGTAGTTTTGTGAAATGTAATTCAAATGATGTAGTTTTGTGATTCTCCCATATTAGCGAACCCAAATGAAAATATTTTAATTTTGGTAATTTTTAAAAGGATAAATCAAGATTTTAAAATTTTGAAAGGGTGTAAATTTGTGAAAATATTGAATTAGGTGTAGTTTTGTGAAGGAAGGGTTGAAAGGGTGTAGTTTTGTGAATTTCTCAATCTTTTTTTATATTTTAAATCTCAAATTACCTTACACTATATTTTATACATTGGCATTACATGTAATTAATTTTTTTTTTAAGAGTTTCTCAAAATTTGTCCTTCCCAATTAATAGTATAGATTAGGGGTGGGCAAAAAAACCGAACCCGAAGAACCGAACCCGACCCGAAAAAGAGGATCCAAACCAGAACCGAAATCGACCAAATACCCGAACGGGTTTTAAATTTCAAAACTCGAAAACCCGAACCCGAACGGACCCGAACCCGAAACCCGAATGGGAACCCGAACTACCCAAAAATTTAATTAAATGTATATAAATATTAGTAATTTTATATTTGTTAGTAAATTTATTTCAAAAATTATAAAATTTTCTAATATTTCGAGTAGTTTTGTATAATTTAAGTAATTTTGAATAATTTTAATTATCTATATTCGGATAATCCGAATAAACTGTATATTTTTGAATATTTTATAATATTTTAATTTATAATTATGGAGTTTTTTATAATTTCGGATACCCGAACCGAACCCGAAAAAATTATTGAAATACCCGAATGGGTCCTATAATCCTCCACCCGAAAACCCGAAGCCCGAATAGACCCGAACGGATACCCGAACGTCCACCCCTGGTATAGATGTTTTTGATAATATTAAACTTATTTGTTAGGATTAATCTCACACTAAAATTGCATATTTATCTTAATATATCTGTTTAAATATGATTGGTTGAACTTTTTACAAATGTCAAAATCTTAACGGTAAATTTGACACATGTCACGATTATGTGAGTTAGTAACTTTTGAAACCAAGATTTATATAATAAGATTGAGGAGACACTTACAGAATTTGAGTGAATCCGTAATACAATTTTTAATTTTTTAATAATCTCTGAATGTGTATGTTATATTTTCCCACATCATATTCAAAACGTATGGTTCATTTATAAATAACAATATTATATTGTAAAGGTGTATTGAGCTCCAAAAACCAAGTCAAAAAACAAAAGAATAATCAAATGTTGTGAACCATTCGGTTCAATATAAGTGAATGGACGAACCGTTGGGCCCTAAAGCCCAAGAGAGATTTCGGCCACCTACTTATTACTATTAGGGTTTATGATATATTGTATTTCCTATATAAGGACCTTATCTTAATGAATAAACACAACTTTCATTCATCCAGTTTACAACATTATCAGCACGAGTTTGCTCTAGAGAAATAAAACCACCTTCAAAAATCTCTAACCCTAAAAATCGCAAAACACTATTCACGCAAAACAATGTTCACGTAAAACATTGTTCATCGTCGACACTGTTAATCGCCGACATTGTTCACGCAAAAAACTATTCATCGCCGACATTGTTCACGCAAAACACTATTCATCGCAGACATTGTTCATCACCGAGATTGTTCATCACCGACATTGTTTATCACCGACACTGTTCACGCAAAACACTATTCAAATCGCAAAACACCGTTCATCGCCGACAATGTTCATCACCGACATTGTTCATCACCGACACTATTCACGTCGACACTGTTCATCGGTGTTGTTGATAACTTGCATATTTTACACATTTTACTTTAGGTTATGCATTAGAACTCATTCATTTAGGTTGCATTTAGTTGCATATAGGTTGCATTTTGGTTTGTTTCGTGTATTTCAGGTTTTGGAGCATAAAGACGGCGAAAGCGATGAATTTAAGCCAAAAAGAAACTGATACACTTGCATCGGCATGTTGTATCGGTTTCAGTTGGCCGATACAGAAGACAGAGAGTGTGCCGAAGTCTGTATCGGCCAAGCATATCGGTTTCCGTGGCCGATATTGAAAACAGAAGTTTCGCCGAAGCTTGTATCGGCCAACTGTATCGGTTTGGAGTGACCGATACAAGAGAAGAAGACCCGAAGACACGTACCGACCTGTCGTATCGGCTTAGCCTGGCCGATACGAGGAAAACTGAGCCGAAGGAAGATTTGCCGAAGCGCGTATCGGCCAGCCTGTATCGGTTTGTTTGACCGATACAGGCTGCGAAATTTTAAATAAGATTTGGTTTTTGCTATGTAAAAAGGAAAACCGGTTTGATTTTTGGTTTCCTTTATTTTATTTATCGGTTTAGACTTTTTATTAGGGTAAAAAGAGACAGCCACCCTTCTATCATCGGGGATCTTAGTTTTTTTTGTTTTTGAGATTGAGACTTTGAGGAGATTTTCTTGGTGATTGCTTCTTGGCCACCTTGTAATCTTCATCATCATCATTGAATAAGAGTTTTCTTTACCCTTTTTATTCTCTTTGTTTATTTTGTTTATGCTTATGGTTTCTTTGAATCAAATTGCTATGGTTTTCAATATGATTTGTGAGTAGTTCTAAATAGACAATTGGGTTAGGGTAAAAGGGTTTGATTGAATCTAGGAATGAAAATTGTCTAAAACTTAATTGATTGAAAACTTTAGTCTTTGGTAACAACCTTAAAGCTTTAATCGAGTTGGCCATTCGATTATCGAACCCAGGAAGCTTTATGAATTGAGAGATTATAAAGCCTCTCGAACAATTACCTTAGAACCAAGCCTAGCTTAACCGAGAGATCTGTGTTAATAAACTTGGTGGTTAGAATTGATTTGTCCTTAAAGTTTCTCGACGATTAAACTATCCAAGACATTGTGTTAGTTCAATCGTTGAGAAAAGGATCATTGCCACGAGAGTGGATTGATCTAAAATCGTTTTCAAAACCTTAAAGTAAATTTTATAAAAGACAATTTGAAATCCGAAAGTTTAATCATCCTTTAAAACACCTTAACCTCGATTGTTTAGCTTTTTAATAATCTTTCAAAACCTTTAATTCTCGTTTTTCGTTTTGTTAAATTTCCGGTCACAAAAACATCACTCAAACAACCCTTTTGATCACACTTAAACTGAGTTTGTTTCGCATAAATTCGAATACATTGTTTGCTCCTGATTTGGTTTGACATCTTAAATACTACATTAAGATATTAGATTAAGCGGGGTGAAATCTCGTTTATCAAATTGGCGCCGTTGCCGATTCAGGAACTCGAACAATTATTAGAATTTTGAAACCACTTGGGATTAAGTTTCAGTTTCGTTACTAACTTGTTCTCTTTCCTTGTGATTTTCGTTTTGTAGGTGTATGCAAAGAAGAAGTCACCGACAAAGTGACAGCTTGCTCTTCTTCGCAGACATCAAAGCACACGAAAGAGCTATATCACGTGAAAGAAGAACCAGCCTCCACTCCGACTCATCCACATCAGACACTTCGGGTTCAGAATCAGAATTCGAGATGGGTGACGCACCTAACGCAAACAACGTACCTAACGTTGCACGCACAATTGGTACAGCGGATGTGCCATCAAACATCACAAACCGTAGTGGCATCACACCACCAGCCATCGCCAACAATAACTTTGAGATAAAGTCTAGTCTCATTAACATGGTGTCCAAGAACAAGTTCTACGGGCTGCCTAGTGAAGACCCCATTGATCACCTTCACCAGTTTGACATGCTTTGCGACACGGTGAAGATCAATGGTGTCAATGAGGACATGTTTAAGCTGCGCTTGTTCCCCTTCTCACTCGGGGACAAAGCACACATATGGCAGAAAAACCTTGTGAAGGACACCATACGTACTTGGGAAGCATGTAAGACGGCTTTTCTCACAAAGTTTTTCTCGGTGGTGAGGACATCAAAGCTGCGAAACGAGATCTCCGCTTTCGCACAAAAAGACCAAGAAACGTTCAGCGAATCTTGGGAACGTTTCAAGGGTTACACGGTGAGATGCCCACACCACGGTTTCACGGGAGAAAGCCTACTCAAGCACGTTCTATCGGGGCCTAAAACCGAAGTTCGGGATGCTTCTCGATTCGGCTAGCCAAGGAAATTTCCTTGGGAAGACGGAAGCCGATGGACGGCTTCGGTGGAGAACTACGCCCTTAGCGATAGTAACTACGGAGAGGACTATGATCGCACCATCCGCAACTCGGGAACGATGAGCGAGTTCAAGAGAGAGATAAAGGCGGTGAATGAGAAGCTGGATAAGCTACTCATGTCCAACCAAGTGAGCATAAACTACGTTGGTAGTGGCGATGAACAAATACCCCCAACAGAGGGGAATCAAGAGGAGATTAACTACATGGGTAATCAGAACGGCGGGCGTTTCAACAACTATTCTCAACACCCAAATCTCTCCTACCGAAACAACAACGTAGCCAACCCCCAAGACCAGGTCTATCCCCATGCGCAACAAGGAGGTTACCAAGGTAAACCTCAATACAACCAAGGCGGATACGTACCGAGACCACCACCTAATCGTCCTCCAGGGTACAACAACCCTCCTGCTGCTCAAGGAGTGGTTGCATCACCAGCTCCCCCAGGTGATCAAACCATTCAGATGTTAAAACAGATTCTAGACGGCCAAACCCGGAGTCAAATGGAGTTCAACACGTTCAAGAAAGAGATAAACGCAAAGGTTGATAACTCCTACAATGATCTCAACGCCAAGTTTGAATCAATGACATCTCACTTGAAAGCTCTGGACAATCAAGTGGCTCAAATTACCTCAGCTTCTAAGCGACCAATGGGCCAACTCCCGGGTAAACCTGAAGCCAATCCTAGAGAGTATGTCAACTCAATAGAACTTCGTAGTGGTACACAAATTCTTTCAAGCGATCTCATTGAGGACAATGCGGATCAGGTCGGGGAGGTGGAACAGTCCCACGAGGCAGATACCACGCTCTTGGACGAAGAAAGTGGAGGAGACGGTAAAGAGGAAGATACAGGACACCTGTATCGGCCAGGCGTATCGGCCACAACTGGCCGATATCGACCACCCGTGCCGGCCAAGGACAAGGCCGATACGAGCGAACAGGAGACAGGACACTCGCATCGGCCAGGAGTATCGGTTTCAGATGACCGATATCGACCACCCACATCGGCCAAGAACATGGCCGATACAGAAGAAAAATCCGAGAAAAAGAAGAAGCCCGTTTATGTGACATCTCCTTATAAAGATAAGCTACCTTTTCCGGGTCGAGCCAAGATGCATCTCTTGAAGGAGTACTTTAGAGCTAAGCTCGAGAAGCAAATAAACGAGGTGCAAACTCCCATGCCTCTTGTTGACGCTTTCAACCAAGTCCCTCACTCCACCAAATCCTTGAAAGACACCATCAAAAACAAGTCCAAAAACTTGGAAGACACGGTGAAGCTTTCACAAGAGTGCAGCGCGATCATTCAAAAGAACCATTCTCCTAAGAAACTTGGTGATCCAGGGAGTTTTACTTTGCCTTGCACTCTTGGTCCTTTGGTCTTCGAAAAGTGCTTGTGCGATCTAGGGGCTAGTGTCAACGTTATGCCTCTATCTGTTGCTAAACGACTTGGTCTTTCTTCTTTCCAACCTACTAAGATCTCTTTGGTGCTGGCCGATAGATCCGTGAAGGTACCCGTTGGAATCTTGGAAGACATTCCTGTAAAATTGGGGGACGTTTTCATTCCAACAGATTTTGTCGTCTTGGAGATTGACAAAGAGCTTAATAATCCACTCATCTTTGGAAGACCTTTCTTGGCAACCGCCGGAGCCGTCATAGATGTGAAGGTTGGTAAGATAGATTTGCACCTTGGGAAGGACCTTGTTCAGCGGTACAACATCAACGATGTAGTCAAGAAGCCTACGGAGATGGTCCCTTGTGAAGCTTTGGTGATTGGAGTGGAAAAATATGCTAGCAATGGTAAGTCTAGTGATGATGCAAGGAGCAAACCCAAAGCTCCAAAAGTGGAACACCAATCCCCTCCTAGGAAGTTCAGAAAGGCGCATTGGAACATGTCTCAAAACCGCGTCATTAGAAAGTTAATCAACGAGGTTAAATCTTTGAAGAAAGCTTTCAAGAAAGAAGCAAGGAGTGCTCGCTGCGACTCAAGGCAAGAGAAGCACAAAGATGGAGGCGAGTTTGGTGTGAAAGGAGTAAATCTCAAGCCGCCCCTGGTACACGAAGTTGTCACCGAAGGAGATTCGACATCTCTTTCAAACCCCAATGTCGCCTAAAAAGAAGGGGGTAAAGTCAAGCTAAGAGACTATAAACAAGCTCACTTGGGAGGAAGTCCCATGTCTATCCTTGTATATAAAATTTTAGTTTGCATTTAGATGATAGTTTACTTAGAATTTATGTCATGTTTGATGGTTTCAGGTGAAATCGAAGTAGGAAAACGATTTCTGAAGGGCGTATCGGCCCGTTATATCGGTTGCTGGACCGATATCGGGCAAGAGCATCGGTTGTTGGACCGATATCGGGCAAGAGTATCGGTCTGCTGAGACCGATACAGACGACTTCGACTCGACGCGTTAGTACTACTGAGGTAAATCCTGAACCATATGCATACGCATTAGTTTTTCATATTAGAGTCATTCATACATGCATTTAGGAACCTCTTTCGATACTTGTTTCACACGGAGACCGTGTGATTTAAGTTTGGGGGAGTAGTCATATAGTTTCATATTAGTGACATAAAAAAAAACGAAAAAACCCAAAAACACAAAAAAAAAAAAAATGCATTTAGGATTAGTTCATTTAGGTCATATGCATAGGGGATCTATGATGATTTTAGCCTTATAAAGCGACGCGTCTAGTGTTTTGAACGGTATCTTAGGTGTAGTGTCTTCCTCAAACGACTTAGAACTCGCCGAAAATCTTGAAATCTCGACCCTAGACATTGATGTTTAAAAAGCCAATAGTGTGGTTATGAAGCTTGATAGTTCTAGGTAGCCTTCAAAAACTATTTGAACCTAAACTTGACTTCTAATTAGCATGATTGAGAGTTTTTAAGAGTATTTCTATGGCTTTGTGATTTCTACGGATTGTGGCTTACTAAACCGAAACACCTTAAGCGCAATCCGGTCATTCTCATTATAAGGATGATTCCCCTCTCACCCCCTTCGCCTAAACCCAAACACTTGTGAGAATTCTTTTCATTTAGTGATTGTTTGGTTTCGCAAAAACTTGAAAGTATAGGGAGCGACAAGGAAGGACATCCATTTGGCTAGGTTATCATATGCTAGTTTGTAGACGGGATAACGGGAAACACATCTTTGAAATAAAACGTATTTTCAGAAAATAAACACGAGTTAAATTGTAAAACTCCTAGGGGTAAAGAATGGCTACTTAAAAAAAAAAAAAAAAAAAAAAAAAAAAAAAAAAAAAAAAAAAAAACCGAAAAAAAAAAAAAAAAAAAAAAAAAGAGAAAGTTAGCCAAATAAAACCCCTAAGGTAGTTAAAAAAAAAAAAAAAAATGAAAGAAAACTCGGTGTTTGAATGCTTAAGTGTGTAGAGAGTGAAAAGATGGGTTAGAGATTAGAATTGTATAGGGATGGATGTCCGGATTTGCATTGCTTCTTGTCTTTCCCGATTTTGCTTAACCCTTTCACTCCCCGAGAGAAACCGCGCTACAACTAACCACATGCCTGAGTGTTAGCCTCCTCGTTTGATTCGAAATCCCGTTCTTACCTAGACAAATAGAAAAACTCTTGAAAATTCTTGATCATGTTTCATGTTTCGACTATGCTTAATTGAATGTGAAAGGTGCTTAGACTAGACAAGTGGATCACATGCTTTTGGTAATAATAACGGATTTAGACGGAGTTTGAGATGAATGGCAATAGGTAGAACTAGCTCGGTTGCGATAGGATACTATGTTTAGGATACTCGTTCACTACACTCTTCGCGTTACTTTTGGTTCTGAGGTCCCCGCCTCCACACCTTCCTAAACTTTGATGCGAAATTCTCTTGCTTGAGGACAAGCAAAGGATAAGTTTGGGGGAGTTGATAACTTGCATATTTTACACATTTTACTTTAGGTTATGCATTAGAACTCATTCATTTAGGTTGCATTTAGTTGCATATAGGTTGCATTTTGGTTTGTTTCGTGTATTTCAGGTTTTGGAGCATAAAGACGGCGAAAGCGATGAATTTAAGCCAAAAAGAAACGATCGATACACTTGCATCGGCATGTTGTATCGGTTTCGGTTGGCCGATACGAAGACAGAGAGTGTGCCGAAGTCTGTATCGGCCAAGCATATCGGTTTCCGTGGCCGATATTGAAAACAGAAGTTTCGCCGAAGCTTGTATCGGCCAACTGTATCGGTTTGGAGTGACCGATACAAGAGAAGAAGACCCGAAGACACGTACCGACTGTCGTATCGGCTTAGCCTCGGCCGATACGAGGAAAACCGAGCCGAAGGAAGATTTGCCGAAGCGCGTATCGGCCTCAGTATCGGTTTGTTTGACCGATACAGTCGCGAAATTTTAAATAAGATTTGGTTTTTGCTATGTAAAAAGGAAAACCGGTTTGATTTTTGGTTTCCTTTATTTTATTTATCGGTTTAGACTTTTTATTAGGGTAAAAAGAGACAGCCACCCTTCTATCATCGGGGATCTTAGTTTTTTTTGTTTTTGAGATTGAGACTTTGAGGAGATTTTCTTGGTGATTGCTTCTTGGCCACCTTGTAATCTTCATCATCATCATTGAATAAGAGTTTTCTTTACCCTTTTTATTCTCTTTGTTTATTTTGTTTATGCTTATGGTTTCTTTGAATCAAATTGCTATGGTTTTCAATATGATTTGTGAGTAGTTCTAAATAGACAATTGGGTTAGGGTAAAAGGGGTTTGATTGAATCTAGGAATGAAAATTGTCTAAAACTTAATTGATTGAAAACTTTAGTCTTTGGTAACAACCTTAAAGCTTTAATCGAGTTGGCCATTCGATTATCGAACCCAGGAAGCTTTATGAATTGAGAGATTATAAAGCCTCTCGAACAATTACCTTAGAACCAAGCCTAGCTTAACCGAGAGATCCGTGTTAATAAACTTGGTGGTTAGAATTGATTTGTCCTTAAAGTTTCTCGACGATTAAACTATCCAAGACATTGTGTTAGTTCAATCGTTGAGAAAAGGATCATTGCCACGAGAGTGGATTGATCTAAAATCGTTTTCAAAACCTTAAAGTAAATTTTATAAAAGACAATTTGAAATCCGAAAGTTTAATCATCCTTTAAAACACCTTAACTTCGATTGTTTAGCTTTTTAATAATCTTTCAAAACCTTTAATTCTCGTTTTTCGTTTTGTTAAATTTCCGGTCACAAAAACATCACTCAAACAACCCTTTTGATCACACTTAAACCGAGTTTGTTTCGCATAAATTCGAATACATTGTTTGCTCCTGATTTGGTTTGACATCTTAAATACTACATTAAGATATTAGATTAAGCGGGGTGAAATCTCGTTTATCAGTTGTTCATCCCAACGTGAGTTACCGAGGTCTTTAGCTCCCGGTCCTAACTAATTCAGAATTCAATCGGTGAACAAAGTAACATCGAAATCTCAAAAACTAAAGAACCAACCTCGAATTTGAAAGTAACTTATCAAAATATTACTTTTCTATTAAATTTTATAATACTTCAAATAAGCGTATAAAAAGATAAATATATATTTTTTATATTTAAAGTTTTCATAAAGATTTATTATAACCAAAAATTATGCAACGCTTTGAAACAATATAAATTACGCATATAAAATTATATCTTTTTCTTAATAATCGTTTGTTAAAATTATTTTCGGATTTATTTAGTTTATTAAAATAAATTCGAAAAAGTTGATTTTTTTCTAAATCTGATTTTTAAATCTAGCTTTTGCATCTGTTAATGTTATTTTCGAATAATAAAAAATTATTTTCGAAAACTAAGTATTTTCTGAAATTTTCTTCGGCCATGGCGGCCAAATTTAAGTTTTTTTATTAGGGTTTATGTGAAACCTTAAAAATTCATTATGATAACATGAAACGTTCCGTTTCAATAAATTACAATAATTTCCGGAAAAAAAAATTCCAATAATTTTTGAGTGGGCTTTAATTTTCGGCCCATAATGAAATTAATTAAATAAAAAAAAAATTTGAAGGCAAGAAAATGGGAAGGATTCGGATTAGGCTCATGCCTATTTAAGGAATTAACATAATATATTTAAATCTGTCGCTGCAGGGAATCGAACCCATGATCGATTTAAGCTTCCCCTCTCTAAACCACTGTTTCACTTAATATTTTTTGTTATGTAGTTTGACAGACTTTTTAATAAATGTCTGAATAGAAATAATAAAACAATTTGTTAAATCAATATTTAAATTAAATTATACATTTTATAAAATCTAATAAAATTTCTAATAAACTTTATAAAATCAAATAAACTATATCTTAAAACTGAAAAAAATCAATATAACCATCAAAGAACGATGCTATTACCCAAAAGCATGATTTGATTAGAAGAATCTCAGATTTCAGGAATTCAAATCCATGAATGAGTATAACTCAGCACTATTTAAAATAGTGTCAATACTGAGATTATGTGGTGAGGAATGACTTGCTAGAGAAAGCATTCTCGACCTTTCACACAAACAATATATTGCCTCAACAACAATATCGCGAAAAGGTTTTTACCACATATGTAAGTCTAAACTCTTGTTTTGCTGCTTTCTGAGCAAAACAATAAGTTATGAATAGTGAAATGAGACCTCCTGGTTATACCCCATTACCAGAAGCCCATTAGGCTGAAGAGCTTAAAGAGCCTAAAGAGACTAAATAGTTAAACCACGTCCAAAGATATAAGTATCATGACCACAATCATGATAAATGGAATGGATGTGGTAGAAGTGGCAATTATAATCTATATGATAAAGGAAACCTTTCATATGGTTAACGCCACCGATCCGACTTTGGTCGTAATCGAGGTAGAGGTCGTGGTATACCCAAACCACAACACTCATATAAACTTGTTTGCCACTGATGAGGAATGGGGAAACCATTGGACTAAGACGTGCATAACACCTAAGCATCTCATTGATCTCTATCAAGAGAGTTTGAAAATAATCTAGAAGCTCATTTAGTTCATCACGATGGTAAAGAAGTTTATAACCATGAGATAGATGACTATGAGACTTCGGAATCGGATTGCCTAAAAGCGGCTTAATTGTTTTCGGCATCTAAGTGTTCTTGATTTATTTATGAGAATTTAATAAACGAAATATCTAAATGCACGATTCATTAGCCAAATTGCGGGTATAACTAAATTTAGTGAAGGCTAAGGGTAGGCCCATATTCCCAAGGGCACGCATCCTCAGATGCTTCATATTCACCCAGCTCAAAGGGGCTTATTGAGTTTCAAAGAAATGTGTTTGAATGGTTTCCACATTGAAACAAAGGGTGAAGGGAACAAAGAATTCCCACATAATACTTAGAGCACCCAAGACCATGAGAAGGTCTTAGAGACTATACACGCGTCATAAACCTTTACTATGCCAAGGTTAATATGATAGAGGTTAATACAGTAAACAAAAGGGTTTACTGAGAAATTTACTAATGGCATGGCCGGCTTGGCCAGCCTGGTTCTAACATGATACGTAAAGCTGATATTAAAATAAATAAAAAGGCACAATCCTTAAGGAACTCACGTGTATAGCATGTACACAAGGGAAACTCATACTAAGGCCATTACCAGTCAAAACAACTAGAAACTTGGTGTTTGCTAGATTGTTGGCCCAGACCATAGTCTGTGAGCTCACATACTTAAGACTATATGTCTAGCTAATGCTGGTAAATTATGTCTCAAGCGTTTTATGGCTACAGTATGTCCATGAGGGGAGAATAGTATACCTGTGACACATGTCCATACTTGAACTCACAGTAAATATCCAAAATAGAAATAGTAATTGTAATGTTTTTCGATAATAAACATCAAATATAGTAAAGGAAATAAATTGTTGTAAATAATATATTATAAAAATAAGAAACAATAATTATATATTATAAATTAGGAGAATTAGAAAACTACACCATTTGAATTACATTTCACAAAACTACACCATTTCAAAGTTACTTCACAAAACTACACCAAAACACTCAAAATTAAATCCAAATAAACCATACCCACACAATCTTACCCCATTAATACTATACTGTAAACACTAATTAGCGAACCCAAATGAAAATATTTTAATTTTGGTAATTTTTAAAAGGGTAAATCAAGCTTTTAAAATTTTGAAAGGATGTAAATACGTGAAAATATTAAATTAGGTGTAGTTTTGTGAAGGGAGGGTTGAAAGGGTGTAGTTTTGTGAATTCCTCTTATAAATTTCCATAAACAAAAATTTATTAATTATTTCTGAAGAAAAAAAATCAAAAACAAGGAAATGATATTTTTTGCAAATTGTCCCAATAAATAATGAATGTTTGAAAACAATTTTCAATTTCATTTAAAATAAATTTAGATGGTGAAAATTAAAAATCCTCTTTATAATATCTACTTTAAATATTAAATTTCGCGCTTGGCACGGTCAAAATATGTAGTATATATATATATTAATTGAGGAAATACTTAGAGAAATTTAGTGAAAATTTTTAAAAGTCCAAAACTATTTAATTGAAAAAGTCAATAAGAAACATAATTTTTAATAAATTTCCCTAATGTTTTATGTTATATTTTTCACATCGAATTCAAAAGAATCATAAAACATATTGTTGATTTATAAATAGCAATATTATTTTTTTAAATTGTATTGTCCCCCAAAGCTCATGTCAAAAGACAAAAATTGAACACAAAGTTGACACAACCAATCAGTTAAACCATTGGTTCCCGAATTTTCAACGGTTTTATTCGAGTTTTAAGTCAAATTCAAATCGGATAGCAGCGGTTCACGGTTAAACCAGGTTGGTCAAGGTTTAAAAACGTTATTGTTTTTCAATGATAAATAGTAAACTTTACGTAATTGTAAATATTAAAATTAGATATTGTAATTTTGTTCGATGGTAAATATCAAAAATAGTAATAGTAATAAATATTGTAAATAAGATATTAAAAAAAATAAGATATAGTAATAATTTAGTTTGAAAATATTGGCATAAACAAAAAAAATTTAATTATTTCGCAAGAAAAAAAACTTTTCAACAACAAGTAACTGGTATTTTTGGAAATTGTCCTAATAAATAATGAAAAATGGTTTGACAACAATTTTGAGTTTTATTGAAAATAAATTTATATGCTAAAAAAGTATTCATTTATAAAATATATTTAAGTAAAATTTTAAACTCCGCACTAAGTGCGGGTCAAAATCCTATATATAATGAGTCATGAGAACTATCCTAGTGTTGACACATCATCGTTCCAAATTTATGTCAAAACTCTATAAATTCATTACTTTTAAAAAATCTATGTAAACTCAATATATGTAAAACCACACCACATAAGTAACAAATAAATAAAAGGTATACAAAATTATAACATTAATTTGAAAACATTATAAACAAAATAAAGAAAAAGAATACAAAAATATATAATTTAGACAATGAATAAAAAAATATTAAAAACATATATTAAGCCATTTATTTAGGTGAACAAAGATATGAGAAAAATATATCAATATAAGTAAGAAAACTCATAATACAGAGGAAGAAGAAAAATACAAAACTAAGTAACATACAAACTATTTAAGATTAGTTAAAAATATACAAAAACCAGAGAATTTAGAATGTAAAAATTAATGCAACATTATTCAGGTGAATAAGAATATAAATTTTGAAAATAAAAATTAGTAGAATGAAAACAAAATTATTAAATATATTAATACATATATATAATATTGAATGCAAATCCGCGATAATCGCGGATTCCCTCCTAGTCTAGCATAAAATGTAAAGTAAAGACCCAATGATTTAACATGGTTCTAGCAAAGATAAATCGACTTTGTAATAGAGACACAAGTTTACAGAATATATTAGGGTTGTGGGCACAAGCGAGTAATGTCAATACATATCCAGTGTTGTTTTAGACGGAGGGACAAGAGGTGCGACGCACCAGACCCATGATTTTAGGGGCCAAATTTTTTTATAATTTTTAAAAAAAAAAATTTTTTGTATTTTTATATGAATATTTTTACCTAATATAAAAATCTAGTCACTTTTTACAAAAATAAGTTTAAAAAATGTTTTTTTTTTTAATTATAACTCACTTTTAGGAAAAAAATACAAAATATGTAGTAGTGGAAGAACCCATATTTTTTATTTTCTTTGTAAAAATGTGTAATTTTTTTTCCGCCCCACGACCCTTTAAATTTTTGAGCCGGCCCTGTGCATATCCAACTAAACATAAATAAAACTTTTCTAGTTATCTCTTAGAAACCTATAAGTACATTTTTTTTTGTTAAATTAAAAGTAGCAAAAGACATTGTTTTTCAATGATACAGTAGTAAGTCCCCAAATCAAAGAAGAAAATTGAACTTTGGAAGAGATAAAGCCCACAGTTTCAAGAAGCCCATAATAATTAGAAGCCCATGACGTTTCAATATTGCTTGTTGAAGCAAAGAGATATGTTGGTCAGCGTGATGATAATAACGACGAAGAACAAAGAGATCGAAAGGGTGGTCGCATGCTTTAAGCCATAGAAAACCAGAATTGCATTAATTCACTAGCTTGAGAAGAATTTTGTTGGCGAAGAGAGGAGATTCGATTTCTGATTGTGGCATCTAGGAGTTTGTAAATTGTATCAACCGAGGAGAAAGAGGATCGATGCAGCCTATTATTTCTTTCTCTCCACAGTTCGTAGATGAGTATTTGCCAGGCTAGAGTTACCAAATAGCCTTTGATTGATGATTGGGAGAGAGAAGCGATCAATTGCAGGGAGTCTGACCAAGCTAGGGTTCGCGGATGAATGCTAAACTTTGATGTGAGGCGGTTCCATAGATCTCCGGAGAAGTTACAGTTGAAGAACAAGTGGTCTCGTGTTTCTGGGAACGCGTTACAAAGGAGACAATTAGCATCAACCTGTAAGCCCCAAGATCTTAATCTATCCTTTGTCGGAGATCTGTTAAGAGTAAAAAGCCATGTCAGAAAATTATGTTTTGGGATTCCTTTCCTTAGCCAAACCGCTATGTTCCATGTAACCAAAGGTTTTTTGATTCTGAGCTCGTTGTAGATAAAACCTCCTTTGAATTTTGTGTTTGATGAGCAGGTTTAGAGTTCCAGCAGTAAGTGTCCTCATTAGCCGAGAGAGTGATGGTTGTTAGGTGAGTCTGAAGCTCTTCCATTCTAGGCGATCTTGCTCCTGAGATTGACCAATTTGATCCGTTCCATAGGGAGTCCAGAGTGGCTGATAGGGGGATTCCTGACTGGCGAGGACCAGCAGCACCAACGTAGGTGATAAGCTTCCCAAACGGAGACCATGGGGTTGTCCAGAATTTGATGTTTTTCCCATTACCAGGTTTGAGATTCAGCCATCTTGATATAGTTTCTCTTTGGTTTAGAATTTGGTTAAACAACCAAGTGTTTGTCTGACTCTCCTTTAGGTCCCATATATTGTTGTCTTTGATAACATTCTCATGGATCCAAGCCACCCACACTGATTCAGGTTGCAGAAAAAGCATCCACAAAAGTTTGAGGAGACAAGTTGAGTTCCAAACTTCAAGGTTTTTTAATCCCAGTCCCCCTTCTTCCTTTGGTGAACAAACCGAATCCCAAGTTACTCTTGCTGTGTACTTCCCTTCTGAAGAGCCCTTCCATAGGTAAGCATTACACAATGAGTTTATTTTGTTAATGCAATCTTTTGGAAGGATAAAAGCTGCACACCAAAAGTTGATAATTCCTGAAATCACTGAATTTAGAAGTTGCAGTCTCCCTGCAAATGACAAGTATTTGCTTGACCAGAGGTTGATCTTTCCTTTTATTTTCTGAATTAGGGGCTCGCAGTTCAGGGTGGAAAGCTTCTTGGTGCTGAGAGGAAGTCCAAGGTATTTAACCGGGAGATGACCTTCTTGGATTGAAGCAGGAGATCCATCAGAGAAAATGAGTAGGTCATCTGCGAAACAAAGGTGCGTTAACTTTGAATCTTTGCATCTAGGATGGTAACCAAACGTAGAGTACTCAGCTGCCTCATTTGACATTTGAGACAAGATGTTCATAGCCAGGCCAAATAGATAGGGGCTTAGTGGGTCTCCTTGACGTAACTCTCTTGACCCTTTGAAATAACCATGAAGCGAACCGTTAATGCTAACTGAGTGGGAGGGTGAAGATATGCATTTACAGACCCAACTTATGAAAGTTTGAGGCAAATCTAGAGCTTGGAGGCAAGAGATGATGAAGTCCCATTTGACTGAGTCAAACGCCTTAGCTAGGTCTATTTTTAGAGTAACCCTTTTCAGCCCTTTATTCTTGTGATCTTCGCTAACTATTTCAGAAGCTAATAGACAATTCTCCAATAACAATCTGCCTTTTATGAATGCAGATTGGTTAGGAAGGATGATTAAAGGAAGTAAGGGCTTGATCTTGGCAACTAAAAGTTTTGAGATCAGCTTGTAAGAGTGTGTTGCAGCAGGAGATTGGTCTGAAATCCTTAACCGTTGTAGCGCAGGGGAACTTTGGGATAAAGGTAAGGATTGTTGAGTTGGTTGCAGAAGGGAGGATGCATGAAGTGAAGAACTTGCTGATTGCTGAGAGTACATCAGAACCAAGAACAGACTTGGTCTTGCTTCACGGCTCACGCCTAGGCGCAACGCCTCGGTCGCCTTTCGGATATTAGGCAGAGTTGTTGGTTATATTTAGTTTTAGGTTTATAAAGGATTTATATTGAAAACTGGCTGAGTTATCTAAATTTTTTTTTCACATCTAAACTCTAATAAAGGGTAGAATAGGAATTTACACTTCATCTTCTTCCTCCTACAACCTATCTGCAACCTAGATTATCCACCGCTTAACTATTAATACTATATGTATCATTTAACTTTATTTTTCTTTAGTATTTTCAACTCATTAGTTCTCTAAATCTACAAAAAGTACTAGTTTTTTGACTTAAAACTGCCTAAAAAAGCATTTCTCAAAAAAGCGCACGCCTCGATTGCCTAGTGCCTAGGCCGCCTTGTACAAAGGCGGTCGCCTTTGTGATATTGCCTCGCCTAGGGAACCTAAGGCGACAACACCCTAGCCTTAGGTCGCCTCACGCCTAGGCACGCCTTAGGCACGCTTTTTAAAACCAAGTGTATAAGTACATCTTGTAAAAGCGTGTTTTGCATTTTCATATGAAACCAAAGACAGATTTCACCATATTGGGTTGGCCCATCTTCTAGATGTTGCTCACATTCTTGGACCGAGCTACAAGAAAATGTAGCAACCTTAAGCAACACAATAGATATGAGTTCAATGAAAAGTTATGAAGAATAATGTACATATGTATTATTATTGTATTTTTCTTTTAAAAGTCAATGATGATGCTCAAATCACAAACACTCAATTTTTTTAAAAGATTTAGTGGTGGGCACTGTTTTCAATGAGATTGTTGTAGCAATGGAGCAATGTGGTGTGTGGACCTTCTCTGTCTGCCCAACGGTTACATAGCTAATGATGATGCTTACCTCTCTATGTCCTTTTTACTTGATGATGTCCATATCTATGAGTATTTGACCATTATCTTTCTCCAACTTCAAATATGTGTGTTATTATTAAAGTCTATGCAATCATCATATTACTCAAAGTCAAAACCTGTTATTGTTTTGCGGTTGCTTCTAAACGCAACAATCGCTATACAAAAACGTTTTCTTAATCAATTGTAGCGGTTGGTGTTCTCCATCTTTATTCCAAATCTTATAACCTTACAAAAAACATTGTTAGACTACATATATAAACTTTGCTTTGCTTTGCTTGACAATAAAAGATATCCTATATCACAAAACAGCATATTACTCGATAAATTAAATTAGTATAACATAATAAAATATCCACATTATTAGTAGGATTAGTATCTCTAAACCTTTTTAACTAACTCGTTATCATTACAAATCCCAAATAAAATAACAAAAAAAAACTCTACCCCGCCACTTCCAAAACATATGATTACACCCATATTAATAAGCATATATGATCTAACTACTCAAAATACTCCTAACATTCTCCTTCATAAAAAAACATACTTAGTCAAATTCTTGGCCTATCCGTCGCGGAATCCTTAATTTCGCCATCTTCTAAATCCTCCAAGCTATTAACTTCGGCGCTATGATGTGTCGCGGATGGATCAAAAGAATACCATCTTGACCAAAAAAGATAATTAAAAAAGTTGATAAAACTCAATGAAGCTAATAGCCAATAAAAGAGATCTAGTCTATCTTTGTTTAAGTCGTTATCGCCTAACCAACCACCTTCTCTTGTACTAGATGTAGTAACTCTATTCACTGTCGAGACAAGAACAGAGCTAAAATAGAATCCGAAAGAGTATGAACAATAAGTCATTGCCGTTAGAAAAGATTGCATACTCTGCGAGGACTGTTTGTAGAAAAACTCGACTAATCCAACCGCTGTAAACATCTCCGATAAACCGAATATTAGAAACTGTGGTGCGATCCAAAAGATCGAAAGCGTTTCGTTATGTTCCAAGAACGAAACCCGTCTCTTCTTTTCAACCACAGCGGCTGCGACCATGGAGAACGTGGCTAAGAACAGCCCCGTGCCGATTCTCTGGAGAGGAGAGATCCCGGAGTCGTCTCTTGCGAGTTTTCTAGCGATTGGGACGAAGAACGTTTCGTAGAGAGGCACGAAGAAGATTAGGATGATGTAAGGTATGGCTTGAAGAGAAGCAGGTGGGATTTGGAATGTTTTTGTGATGTGTGTGTTCATGGAGCTTCCTTGTTGAACAGAGAATGTTTGTAGCTGAGCTAAGATTGTGTTGAAGATGATAGTGCAAGCGAATATCGGTATTACTGATAGTAGAATCTTGACTTGATGGACTTGTTCGGTAGTGCATAGTCTCCATGGACTCTCTATTTCTTTTCCTTGTGTCTTGATGCAAGCTTTATCAAGAAACCTACATGTTTTTTTCGGTTTTTAGTTAGGTAGTTAGTTAGTTAAATAATTTGGCGGTTATTAATAAATAGATCAGAACATAATCATGTGTTTTAACAAAAAAGAAAAACATAAATCACCTGAACTTATTAGCATGGAGCAAAGGTTTGAAACAAACTAGATCCCTTGAACGTTGATGAACTATGTTCGAAGGACAAATCTGTTTACGCTTAGTGATCGCGGCTACGACGACCTGATCCATCGACGAATACCGGCCACAAGATTAGATCAAGATCAATCAAAATATTTCTATTCTCAAAATGTATCCAAGCCTAATATTTGAGGTTTACATGTGAAAAACAAATTATTTACATTCTCACATTTAAATTTTTATTTTTTAAGAGTATTTTTTGTTAAGTATATAAGCTTAGGATAATATATTGTTTGCAATTTGACAACAGAACAAACAATCAATTCTATATTTACCTGAGCAAGTGGTGTAAATATGCTACCACGAGGCGGTTTATTTCTATAAAAACTAGTACCAGCAGCGAGGCTGATCATCCCGGCGGCCATAACAGCCGCCGAGACACCAAAACCGACATCCATGCCAGAATGCGTTTGCACCCAAACCAAAAGTGTGAGTGCAATAAGCTGACCCACTGAGAAAGCGAAATAAGCCGCATTGAAGAAACTCGATAGCTTCCTTAAATCTTTACTTTGAAATTGGTTGGCGCCGTGTGAGATGATGTTCGGTTTCAGACAACCGCTCCCTAAGGCCACTAAACAGAGTGCGGCGTACAGAGTGGCTGCTTTGTAACCATTTGCCTCTAAGCAGTGTGTTGTGGTGTCCTTCATGTTGCATTCTGGTGGTCTTAGTTGTGGTAGATGAGCTTGAACTGATAATAATATAAACCCCTGTTTCATAATTATACAATTTTTGTTAGCCAAAACTTATTTTGTCGACCAATACACAAATTACAATCTTTTGTAATTGAATAACTATTTACACGTATAATTTGTATGCTAGAATCAAACATGCTTATAACATGTTCGATAATCTTTGTTAAAACATGTTTCCTATAGACTTTGTACTACACTCTTATAGACTATTTATGTGTTACATTTTTTGTTTTATGTCATTATGTGTGACACTAACTAGACCAAAAAGGAAATATAATATAAGATAGTGAAGATAAAAACATATTATATAACCCATTTGCTTTTCCAAAGAACAAGTTTCAAGAAAAATTTTGTTCAATCACTTTAGCTACAACTTTTACGTTAAAGTTATGGACTTTTGTCTCAAACTACTTTTTAATAGCACGAATTTTTTTTTATCACAACTTACTAAAAGTGATGTAACAATATTCAAGAACTATCTAAAATATAAAAGAGAAGAAGAAAGGCGAAAAATCGCAACGAGAACATACAAAGATTTCTATGAAGCCGAAAACGAGCATGGTACGAAAGCTTCCAAGGTATGAATCAGAAAGGAAACCACCAAGAAGTGAGAGAAGAAACACAGTTCCTATGAAGTTAGTCACGAGATTTGCGGATTTCGACAAAGGAAAATGCATCTCATTGAACACATATGTGATCAAGTTGTTCCCAACAGCCGCTATCGCCATCATCTCAAAAGCTTGGAGGCCTAAATATATATATATATATATAGAACCAACAAATTTAACATTTATGATATAATATATGCATGGTTTAGTCCTAAGTTTAACTAATTATAGAGACTAAGAGATATATAGAACTAATATAGTGTAACGAATAGAGAGTAAGAGATAGACCTAGAACAAATATGGCAGCTCTTGAACCACCATGCTTGCTTGGCCTGCATGGTCGGCCTTGCGAATCAACGCAAAGATCATCCGATAATTCCTCGGACATGTGTAGTACTCTTTTAGATTCTTCGGTCAAAACATTAACATCCATAATTTTTCTTGTATTATATAAAGTAAAGGAAGATATGTATAAGCTCTTGGCTTTATAAGAAGTTGGCACAAAACTAAATAAAACAAGGTGGGGCGAGAAGAGGTACTTATAGTGTCTCGTTCATTTTTAAAATTGCATAAATAAATAAATGATGATATATAGAGAGAGAGAGAGAGAAATTAAAAAGGATTATCAAAGTCTAGTATATTGGCTTTTATAATTTAAAATAGGTAGAATTCAGTATTACATACGTATATTTTTCCTTAATAAAATATCTCTGTTAAAAACCTTTTGTAGTAACAGCATTAATATCAGTAGATTTTTTAAAAAAAGATTATTTTTTAAAATCCCATTAAAAAAAGAAAATTTTTCTAAAATGCCATTAAAAAAATATCTTTCGGAAAATGTCACCATGTGGACAAAACACGAGGGGAAATTCGTCATTCGTCGTCCTTTTTCGTGGACGTGGACAAGAAATTGTTCACGTGTGCCATTTTTCGAAATGTTTTATTTTAATGACATTTTTCGAAAGGTTTCTTTCTTTAATGGCATTTTCCCTAATTTTCTCTTTAAAAAACCTCTTAAAATTATTTTTTATTGGGAGAATTACAAAACTACACCATTTGAATTACATTTCACAAAACTACACATTTTCAAAATTATTTCACAAAACTACACCTAAACACTCAAAATTAAATCCAAATAAACCCTACCCACACAATCATACCCCTTTAATACTATACCTTAAACACTAATTAGCGAACTCAAATGAAAAGATTTTAATTTTGGTAATTTTTTAAGAGGAATTCACAAAACTACATCCTTTCTTCCCTATCTTTTCTTCCCTTCCTTTACAAAACTCTACATAATTCAATTTTTTCACATATTTACACCCTTTGAAAATTTTAAAAGCTTGATTTACCCTTTAAAAATGATCAAAATTAAAATCTTTCATTTGGGGTTCGCTAATTAGTGTTAAGGGTATAGTATTAAGGGGTAGGATTGTGTGGGTAGGGTTTATTTGGATTTAATTTTTAGTGTTTAGGTGTAGTTTTGTGAAGTTATTTTGAAATGGTGTAGTTTTTTGAAATGTAATTCAAATGGTGTAGTTTTGTAATTCTCCCATTTTTTAAAGGGTAATCAATTAATTTTTGTTGAATGATAGTTTATAGAAAAATATTTTGTTAACAAAGTTATTTCAAATATGACAAATGACATAAAAGTAGAGCACAATGTGTCACCACCTGTTATGGGTGGGCCTCTCAGGCCCAACATGACCAGGCCCATTTGAGAACCCCGATACGTTACAACCCACCAGGCCGAACAAACAGGTCAAAAGCCCAATCAAAATCAGGCTCGTTTAGCAGATTGCGGCGCCACGTCATCTCTGACAGCACAGTCCCGCGGCTCCGAACGGCGCTCTGACAAAGCATTTATGGAGCGCCGTTCGACGCTCTGACAGAGCATTTATGGAGCGCCGAACCGAACGACCCTGCGATAGCACACTGTTCAACGGTATGGGGATCGGTACGGAGACCGCGCACCAAAGGAATCCGCCAAGGAAGGTATTTACTATAAATAGCACACATCTTGTTCAGAGCAAGAGATCCGGATTGGAGAGAGAGAAATCTACAGAGAGAAACAAAAGCATCAAATCTACTATCTTTTTAGTTCGACATCGTTAACTGTATTTTACGTTCGCCATCTCTGCCCATATTTCGTTCGGCATCTCTGCCTGTATTCTGTTCGGCATCTTTGCCCACTTTCTGTTCGCTATCTTTAGCATTATAAAAACTGTTCGCTAGAAAACCTAGCGAACCATCATTCCGAACCATAGTTGTCATAACGAGAATTCCGACCTCTCTTTACATACAAATTTCGAACCAACTTCGCTACATAAATCCGAACAACCCATCTATTTCACTCCGAACATTATACCTGACCGTTTTACCCCTTATAAACAACCTAAAAGAAAAACCAGAATTAGATCATAAGGAAAAGATAATAACGCCGACCTAAAACAAACCAAACTCACCCTTTGTTCAAGACGAGCCAGCGCGGCAATCTCGTCCTCAAAAACTAGCGAGCTCGTCGGACACCTCTCCTCGTGCGATTCGAAGAGCATATGTTCAAGGCCAGCACAAGCCTCGCCATTGTTAAGAAAGGGCCCATCTCCTTCGTCGACGAACTCAAACTCGTAGGGATTGTCCTTGCCGAGCCGGAAGGCGAAGTCACCTCCCTTAAAAAGGGGCAGGCTAGACGAAGTAAAAACGTCGTTGTCCCCCTCTTGAGGAATCACCGGGTTAGTCGAACCAACCCCCGGCTCATCACACGCCTGACCGTCACCATTGGTCGGAATCCCCGCGACCACCTCGTTGGTAACAGCCGGAATCGCTCGAGCCGCTCCACCACTTCCACTTACTTCGCCGACCGGGCGACCCTCGGTTTGCGCTCCCACCTCGGAAGCCACAATAGGATCCGAGGCCGCGACAACAGGATCCTCGCCGGAGATACCTTCATGAGCCTCCGACCTATCCCCGACCGGAACGGTCGACCCATCGGTACGCACCCTCTTGACGCGAGGGTTGGTTTGACTATCTCCCAACACATCTCGAGCTCGCGTGGCCCGAGGCTCCGAAAGCGTAACAGCTTCGGGGTTCGCCGGTGGATCAGGAACTTGTTCACCAAAAAGAGACGGGAGACTACGCGAGTTCATCATCTCTAATCCCCTTTTGCGTTCGTCTTCTTGATCGAACTCGTCAGAAGAATCTTCGAAATCGTCTTGAGCGTCGATCAACCACGACTCTAAAAAATGGCCGAAGAACAAAATAAGCAAAAAAAAAAAAAAAAAAAAAATTATACAGGTCGAACAGATCATACCCTTCAGTGATGCCCAGTAGCGACTCTGCTGTTCGAGTACTTCGGTCCACGGGATTTCAGTTCGGCCCCTCAACTGGTCCTTGTACGTATTGTAATCCTCTGGAAAAGGGACGATCGGAAGGTGACGATCTGCAACAGCAAAAAGAAAAGGTTAGCTAAAAGCGCACGATAAAAGAAGAGACTCAAGACACCTACCAATAACGACGCCCCATTTCGTTCGATACTCCCTATCGACGTCAAGAACGGAGGCCGAACTGATCTTGACGAAGAAATACTTTTTCCACCAGCCCGTGATCTTGACGTGACGATCCGAAGTAAGTCGATACCCTTTTCGCCGGCAAATCGAATAAGTACCCGGAAGTGAAGCATTCGCCTGCGTCGTCGTTATCTCATCGAAACACGCAGGCGTCATCTCGAACCCAAGTTCTTTGGCTGCCAAAATCGCAGCCACCAAGTTCCGAAGGCACGGCGCTGTCAACTGAGAGATGGCCATCCCTCTCCTTTCGCAGTAAGCGACCAGAAGCCGAGGCAAGGGGAACCACAACCCCGCCTCGGCGAAAGATGCCTCGTAGAGACAAATATACCCTCGAGGACAATGCCAAGGCAACTGACCAGACTCCGGTTTGATTATCTCCAGGGGTTCGCCAACACCGGAGATGTCCTGAATCGAACCAAGCCCATCGTCGAATCGACTCGTCGACGAAGCGAACGAGTTGATCTGTCGCGGCTTCTTTGCCCTCTTAGCTATTCCGGCCACAGGAGGCGTTGGAGCCTTTTCCGCAGGAGCCCGCCGAACTAAAGGCGGATGAGTAAATTCTTCATCTATGAGATGAGGAACTTCTATCTCATCGCGAACAGAAGAATGAGGAGGCGTCCGCGCCGTAGGATCAAAGAAAAACCCGCCGGGTACCGAAGTAACCTGCTCCGAAGAACGGTCTCGAGCAGAATCTGGACGAACAAGCAGACGAGAGTTCCTCCGACTCACTTCGGCGCTGGGAGATCCTCTCTCTAACGCTTCTAGATGTCGAAGGTGTTCGGGAGATAAAGAATCCCCCGAACTCGAAGCTGACGAACCCGAAGATGAAGAATCCGACGACGAAGGCGACATTGAGGCAAAAGAAAATCTAGAGAGAAGAAGAGTTCGAAGAGAGAGAAAGTACATGAATTCACGCGGAGAAGAAATGAGGAGAAATGAAAGGAGTGAACCCGAAATGAGACTATATAAGGAGGAGCGAAGGAAGATGAAAAGACGCCATCGAAACACGCGAAGGAACATCATCATTACAAATTTATAATGACGTGGCACTCAACGATACAGCCAAAAAACGACGCGAGACTTCTCAAACACGCCAAAGTCAAAACACGCGAATCGTTTCACCTTCTCCGAAACGAATTGGGGAGGGACTAATGTTATGGGTGGGCCTCTCAGGCCCAACATGACCAGGCCCATTTGAGAAGCCCGATACGTTACAACCCACCAGGCCGAACAAACAGGTCAAAAGCCCAATCAAAATCAGGCCCGTTTAGCAGATTGCGGCGCCACGTCATCTCTGACAGCACAGTCCCGCGGCTCCGAACGGCGCTCTGACAAAGCATTTATGGAGCGCCGTTCGACGCTCTGACAGAGCATTTATGGGGCGCCGAACCGAACGACCCTGCGATAGCACACTGTTCAACGGTATGGGGATCGGTACGGAGACCGCGCACCAAAGGAATCCGCCAAGGAAGGTATTTACTATAAATAGCACACATCTTGTTCAGAGCAAGAGATCCGGATTGGAGAGAGAGAAATCTACAGAGAGAAACAAAAGCATCAAATCTACTATCTTTTTAGTTCGACATCGTTAACTGTATTTTACGTTCGGCATCTCTGCCCATATTTCGTTCGGCATCTCTGCATGTATTCTGTTCGGCATCTTTTCCCACTTTCTGCTCGCTATCTTTAGCATTATAAAAACTGTTCGCTAGAAAACCTAGCAAAACATCATTCCGAACCATAGTTGTCATAACGAGAATTCCGACCCCTCTTTACATACAAATTCCGAACCAACTTCGCTACATAAATCCGAACAACCCATCTATTTCACTCCGAACATTATACCTGACCGTTTTACCCCTACAACACCACCACATTGATAGTTATAAAAACTTTCTATCTTATTATATAAGATTAGTTCATAACTAATAACATCGAGGGACATCAATCTTATTATATACAAATCCTAAGAGTAAATATAAATGTGATGTTATACATTTTTCTTAGTTGTTATGTATGATGAAATCTAGTTAATATAAATGTGACTCAATTACGATGGTTACTATTATGCTAATTATAATTTGAAAAAATTAGGAAATGAGATACATTTTTGGACCTTAATTTGCAATAAGGTGATTTGTTTTTCAAAATTGGTAATTAGGTGATTTTTCTTCCTTATGTTTTTTTTATGACTGATATACCATTCCGCGCGTTCACACAGATTTATGAATGTTCACAAGTTTTCTGTTTCAGACATGTTCATGTTGTTCATGAATATTCACACATGTCCATGAATATTCACACATGTCCATGAATATTCACACATGTTTAGATTATCAGTGTAGCGATTATTTTAGAAGGAAGAACATGAATGTTCATGCGCATACATGAATGTTCATGCATATACATGAATGTTCACACGACCTGACCAGAAAATTCAGGGTTATTTTTGATTTTTCAACATAAAAAAATCACTTAAACGCAAATACAAAAAAAAATCACCATATTGGCAAATTAAAAGGTAAAAAGTATCTAATCGACTAAATAACTCTTATAATTTTGTTATGTATTAAACTCTCACAAGAGTAATCAAATTTTATATAATAAAGTAATTAATTAAACCCTTGATAATTCGTATTTATAATACATGTTTATACCACATCATCAATAGTTTACTAAACTTCTTAGTGTATTAGTGGAAAGAAAAGGACCCACACTCCAATATGTTTAAAATGTATCATCATCATCATCATTACAATAAAATTTTCACCATTGGCATTTGTGGCTCATGGGCATAAACTATTGTTTACTACAATGTTTTCTTGACATTTACGGCTGATAATATAATATAATTGGGATTTGATCATCATGACAATCTTTGACAAATCATCTCTTCCCATTCAAAATTTATTTTACTTTTTTCAATAATCAAAAATAAATATCAAATTACTTTATATGTATCTTTTTATTTAAAACAAATTATCTTCTTAAGTTTCAATATATTTTTTAACTTTAAATGTTATTAAGAATATACAATTATACACATAATTGAAATAAAATTTAAAATTAATAATCTTATACTTCTTTCAAAAATGAAAAATAAATGTCAAATTATCTTATATGTCTCTTTTAATTTTGTGCAAATGATTCACATAACTTTCATATAATACTATTTTTATATTCTATTTTATATATAAAAATTTTAAAATGACATGTGTTCTCTATACAAAAAAATTGTGAAATTTGAATACTTTTAGTTACAAAATATTAATTATAAAATTCACAATCACTATATTCTAAAAATACAATATTTTGTAACCCCCATAATAGTAATTAAATAAATTAAATAAAACAAGCAAAAATATAAAATTTTGGTCAAATGATATTTATTTTTTATAATATTGACCAACACTAACTTCCATCTTCAATTTGAAATATTATTTTTGTAACCTCCACCATAATGGTTTGTGAGTAGTGGAGAAATATGTAGTTATAAAAAACACAATAAATCTTGTGTGCAAAATCAAGCAATAAAATAATGTTCACTCTAACATTTTTTTTCTTTAAGCAAACAATAAAAAATGAAAATATGGATGATTCTTTTCATCTTCTTTTATTTGTTCAAGACATAGCTTTTTAGTGTTTATAAGAGCATCTCCAACCCTTCTCCATTTTGGAGTAGATCTCCATTTTGGAGAAAAAATCTTCTCCAACCCCACTCCATTTCCTACTCCAAAATGGAGAAAACAATTTTTCTACTCCATTTATGGAGAATTTTTAATCTCTACTCCATAATGGAGATGAACTATTTTAATTGCACAATAGTCCTTCAAAATTTATATTCATTTGTTTTGTTATTAATTTATGTTTTAAATCAAGTGTTTGTTATTAGTAAACTAAAAAATATGAAAACAATATTTTTTTTCGCAAATAAATATTTAACTAATTTTAAATTCCAAAATACAATAATAACACAAAATAAACATAAAAACTTGATTTTTAAAATACAACAACAAGAAACCAAAACAAAGATTTAACAAAAAAAATAAGTTAAAAATCCACTAATGAAAATAATTGAATAATATCTGTGTTTTATTTTATGATGTATTGTAGTTTTAATTACATGGTTTTATTAAAATAATATTATAATTTCTATTAATTTTGTAGAAGATAAATAAATAAGGTTAATTTTTAAATTATAGAAGTTGGAGGTAATATTTGTAATTAATAAGAAAATGAGAAAAAGAATATACTTAGAATATTCTTTTATGGAGTAGAAAATGGAGAAATAAGTTGGAGTAAAATTCATCTCCATTTTGAAGATACTCCATTTTGGAGTAGAAAATGGAGAAATACATTGGAGATACTCTAAGAATGTGTTGGGATTTGAAAATGGTGAGAAAGTTGTCTTCATGAATAATGTGCACATACGTTTTGTAAGTAACCGACTCTATAGGGTCGCTTGTGTTCCGACTCTTGAGTCGAGAACCTTACTTGAGTTAAGATGAATTTTTTATCTTATTCAAGTTAAAATTTTAAAAGTTTTCTCATTTGTAGATTATCATTTTAATAACTTGTTTTTTATTCTGATATGTATCACTTTGTATTTTTTAAAGATCTTGCCATAAACCCCACATTATCATAATTTGTATATATTTTAAAAATAAATTATGTTGGACAAAAATATTTGTGCTATGACCTATAAAAGCTTAGTTACTTTTATCTATCTTTTTCTAATCAAATGAAAAAAGAAAAAATTACGTATTTGTGTGATTAAAAAAGAAATAAATACATATTTAATTTTTATCTATTACAAAAAGGGAAATTTGGTCCACAAAAATAATAATTCTCATGATAAAAAAATTAACATTTGGTCAAACAAAACTTTTATTCTTAAATTGAATTCATAATTGAGTTTTATGACTCAATTGTGTAACCACCAAATTTAACATAAAGTATGTGTTAAATACTTAAATGTGAGTAATGGTGGTGTTATGCATTACAGGGTGAAAACAAAGAGTTTTACATCCTCCTCTCTTATATAATAAGAAAACATCCAACATCTTTTACATATACAATTATACACATCTTTTGTAAGTATCATTTTATGTTAAATGTGAGTAATGATAGTATTATAGATTACACGGTGAAATCAAAGACTCTTGCATCCAAAATATTTTCTATATTTGCTTTACATCTTTTTCCCTTTAATTCTCATGAGTATCCTTTTTATTTTTAGTACAAGCTTTTTCATAATTTTCATACATTTGGGTTTTTAAATAAATATTGCTTTATAATTATCAAATTTAGATAAAATGCATCATTTTTATACTACATCTTTAAAACAACAAGTTATGCATCCTTCTCTCTTATATAAAAGAAATCATCCTACATCTTTTAGATATCATTATTCGCATATTTTCTATGTGTCATTTTATTTTCTTTTTCTTTGTGTGAGAGTACAATAATAATATAGAGTTCGATATTTTCGAGTGATGATAAATCATAACAATTATGTGATTGTATTTTAGAATTTGAAATGTCATGAAATCGTCAGACTACATGTATTTTTCAGAATTAAGAAAATAATGTTAGGCACCTCCGCAAACTCACATATTTTCCAAAAAAATTTCTTATTAAACTAATATTTTATGTAGAGAAAAAAAAGAAACAATTGTTGGTTGGTGTTGAAAATGTGAGAAGTGTTATATGCCTTTTAAAAAAAAATACGTAGTCCGAAAAAAAAATTGTAAACTACTCATCAAACAAATTAAAAATCTCAACAAACATATAGTAATAATTTTAGTTAACTTTGTGGATGGATCTAATTATATAGTAAATAATGTTTTTATCTATAAATTTAACTAATTTCTACAAACAAAAATTAAGAAACATTTTATATTAAATTTTCTCGTGGAACCCACGGACCATAAAACTAGTTAGGTATATATGATAGATTCATAGGTTAAGGTCAAAGTTCTAGAACTCGCTAAACGCTACGCGTACGGACAACAAGGGTCTATCGCCTAGCGAAAAAATTGGAAATTAATTGGGAGTAATTTTAAGATAAATTTATATTTTCATATATTTTTTCACTTTATATTGATTTTTTATTATCATTTATATTGTGATTGGCCTATAAAACTAATAACTTATCAAACTTTTTATAAAATTTAAATGTAAGTGATCAAATTAGTCAGAAAATAGTCAAAAATTAACTGGAGTATGCGAAATTTTATAGAATTAAACGCCGTTATTCAGGTCATTAAATTTACGCGGTCAAAAACTTAATCGACGCGGACGACCACTAAATAGCGAAAACGCGGGAGAGTAATCGGTTAGGCGAACGAGTTTTAGAACAGAGGTTGAGGCTAATGGCCTATTTTCAACCTTAAACAGTAGTTTATTTGTATTTAAAAAACGACACTATTTTATGTAATTTTAGCACCATTTTTTTTCTCCAACCATATATAATACCAAATATCATACTAAACTCTTATATTATTTGTATTAATCTTTATCCAACTATAACACAAAATATAAAAAACACAAGTGAATAATGGTTACCGGCATGCCAAATTTGATGTGGTACTTTTGTATTACACTAAAATAATATGAATTTTAGTCATGTCTTATAAAGTTTTTGTGTAATTTACACCAAATAATGTTATACCATCAGTTGGAGATTGCCTAAACACAATGACTAGTTTATTTTTTTGTGGGAGCATATATACAAATTAAGTGACATTCATGAGTTCACTATAATAATAATTTATCAATCAAGGCTTTATGGAATCTTTTAATCTGTCTTGAAAGTCAAATCAGGATATAGTTGGTGGCACTACAAAATCCCCATCCTCACCAATACCTTTCTCATCACAATAAGTATATTATATCTTCCTTTTTCTAAAAAATGATGATTACGAGTGATTCATTTTTTTTTAAATTGGTTATCCAGAAAAGAAGAATCACATGGTTTAACTATAACATGAAATAGACACTTTGTGTGAAATGTATGGTGAATATTTGAACCGAAAATATAATCCAAAATATATATTTCAACCAAAAAGATGAAATACTAATTAATTAGATGTGTTAAAAAGAGAAGGATGCAAACAACATGAAACCATTCACCTATTCAAATTGGGTACTAAGTAATAATATGTATTTCATGATATAACTAGTTAATCTACATCCAACATAAATTAACTTGTAATGATATTTTTGTCCTAAAAACATTTTTAATGGTATTTTTAAGTCATTTTTTCATAAAAAGGAGTAGCAACCATTTTTTTTGCTAATTGATTGAAGCAAACACATTGTCATCTTTTATTAAAAAAACATATTAGCTTTTTCTACATTCTAATAAGTAAATCGCAACAAAGGATATATCAATAGTTTACTCAAGACCTATCATGAATCTTTACTCAAGACCTAACATGAATCTTAGACCAAATCTCCACTAGACCCTTCCATTTGAGTTGTAAAACATAGCCAAAAAGCAAAAGCTACTTTTACATAAACACTTATAATAGTCAAATCAATTAAGTCAAATCTAAGCAAACATCACAAAAAGATAGATGAATTAGAAATGAATGAAGAGACGTGGGTAATATATTTGGAGGAATTCACAAACTACACATTTTCTTCCATTCTTTTATAAAACTCTACATAATTCAATTTTTTCACATATTTACATCCTTTTAAAATTTTAAAAGCTTGATTTACCATTTAAAAAATTATCAAAATTAATTTTTTTTCATTTGGGATCGCTAATTAGTGTTTAGGGTATAATATTAAGGGGGTAGATTGTGTGGGTAGGGTTTATTTGGATTTAATTTTTAGTGTCTAGGTGTAGTTTTGTGGAGTTATTTTGAAATGGTGTAGTTTTGTGAAATGTAATTCAAAATGGTGTAGTTTTGTAATTCTCCCATATATTTTTGATGTTTAAAACATATTCTTTGGCTATAATCTCTTTGTATATTATGCCTCCTTTTGTTGGTGTGGCCTACTAACAATTGTCAACAACCAAAATGGCCTTAATTGCGCTTAGAGCATCTCCAAAAAGGAACCTCAAATTTGAGGTTTACGTGTTTCTCTGCAAAATAAAAACCTCAAACTTAATTTTACATATTGCATTTAAGTCTTTACTATTTTTCACAATTAAATAAATCTCTTAATTTTTGTAGATAATATAAAATACACCTCAAATAATTATTAAACCAATAAATAATTACTAAATTAATATTTTTTATTTTAATTTAAAGTCTTTCTTTTAGTTTAACATGTGAAAATTAAGTTTATATTTACAAAATATAATTTTTTATGTACTAAAATGATGAAATTAAAAAGTTAATAAAGATATTTATGAAATATTATTAATTGAGGGGATGAAAATGCAAAAGAAAAATGAAACCTCAAATTTTGAGGTTTTGAGGTTTCTTTTGGAGAACAAAAACCTCAAATTTGAGGTTTTGAGGTTTCTTTTGGAGATGCTCTTATGCGACCAAATTTGAAGTTATGTATAATCACGTTCGACCAAATAAAAATGTATATGTACGACCAAATACAAGTATATACAACAAATAATCCTAATTATTTTAATTTCATCGCTTATCTTATTACTTTCTTTATTTAGTAATTAAGCACCGACCATTCGTAGAAAGTTTAACTAATGCGAATTTGTTGATTTCCTCTATATCAGTCTTCAAGGATAATTAGTTTTTAATAACAAAAGTGAAAACATTAAATGCGATTAGGTGAAGACTAGAGACTGAAGATCGTCTTAAATCCGTTAATTAGGGTTAATTTCAATCTAACCGACTCAACAAAAAGTTGAAAAGATTTTGTCAAAAGGACTTTTGTATCAAATTTACCTAATTTCCCCAAAAATGTATATATAACACGAAAATATATTAAAAAATTATTAGACAGGTAAAGAAGTTTTTTTCTGAAACAGTTTATGACTAATAGAGTTTTAACCCATTAGCCTCAAACCATAACGATGAAATCTTCTAGTTGGGAGGAATGTTGAATGATAATATTATCTTAGTTTTAAGACTATATATTTCATGAAACCCAAAAAAAAAAACATTCTAATTATATACTTTTACGGAGCGAAAACATATATTAAAATATAGAAGAATTCACAAAACTACATCATTTTATCCATTCATTTACAAAACTCTATCTAATTCAATTCTTTCTCATATTTACACTCTTTTAAAATTTTAAATGGTTGATTTACCTTTTCAAAATTTACTAAAATTAAAAATTTTCATTTGGGTTCGCTAATTAGTGTTTAGGGTTTAGTAAAAATGGAGGTAAGATTGTGTGGATAGGCTTAATTAGGGGTTTAATTTTTAGTGCTTAGATGTAGTTTTGTGAAGAAATTTTTAAATGGTGTAGTTTTGTGAAATGTAATTCAAAAGGTGTAGTTTTGTGAAATGTAATTCAAAAAGTGTAGTTTTGTAAAATGTAATTCAAAAAGTGTAGTTTTGTAATTCCCCCTAAAATATATAGGGTTTTGACAAATTACATTTTTCTAATTTCAAATGGGTTACACTATTAATTAACCGTGGTGGGTATCTACCATTACTCAAACGAAAAGCTTATAAAAGTGAATAAATAACCAAATTATCAAAAAGGTTCAATGCTGGCCATTACCATTACAACCTCACACAAACACAGTTTCCTGAATATAAAAATATAAAGAGCATGTGGTGACACAATAATTTCACTATAAAAAAAATTAAAAAAGGAACAATGCAGAATTATGTGGTAGCGCGAAAATTTGTATAGATTTTATTGATAATCAAAGAATATTATTTATTAAAACTATATTTCAATTTTGTATAAATTATCAATTTAAATGCTGAATCTCTTCATCTATAGATTTATTTTGTTTCCATACGAGTGTGGCAAACATTTGAATTAATATGTTTTTATTTTCCAAATGGCATGAATTTTAAGAAAATTATTCGAGGACATGTCGTAGGCACGCAGATCCATTGACATCGTCCTGTAATAATGAAATAACTATATATGGAACAAGAAGAACATGAAAAATGTAAATCCAAATATAAAGAAAAAGCATAGTTCCCTAATCCATCAGCAAGACGGTTCGTTTTTCTATACACGCGAGTAACCCGGACTATTCAGTCCTTCGCAATACAGCTATGGTATAACTGTACCTTGAACGACAAAGGATGGACATCTCCAATCCTTGTATGTAAGAATCTCACAACCAATCTAGAGTCCACCTCCAACACCATTCTTCTCGCTCCACTCTCCCAAGCCATACACAGTCCATAGTACACTTCCCATAGCTTCGCTAAAGGTGTTGAATATATACCAATATTAAGCAAAATCTACACCATTCTCCTCTCTCATTCCTGAGAACCCCCCTGATGATTGCTAACCAGGATTCCCAACTGAGGCACCATTCGTAATTAGCTTCATCCGTTTTTTATTAATGGAATTTTTAGAGTTCAAATTTTGTTTCTAAATAACAAATTATTTATTTTCTCAATGTACTTTTATCCCCAAATTGTAAAATTTAGATTTCTATTGGTTTATTTATATTGTAATTATGTTTTTATGAAAAATAAGAAAATAAATAGTTGATTTTTTAATATGTGAGAAAACCTAAAAAAATCTATTAAATAAAAGCGGAAGGAATATAAAACAATAAATATGTATATAATCCGAATAGAAATCGAATTGATCCAACTTCAAGCACTAACCACTAGCCAAATGCATGATCCAACTTCAAGCACTAACCACTAGCAAAATGCATTGTAACTAGATTTATCTTAAAGGAATTCACAAATCTACACCCTTTCAACCCTTTCTTCACAAAATTACTCCTAATTTAATATTTTCACATATTTACACCCTTTTAAAATTTTAAAAGCTTGATTTAATCTTTAAAAAATTACCAAAATTAAAAAATTTTCATTCGGGTTCGCTAATTAGTGTTTAGGGTATAGTATTAAGGGAGTAGGATTGTTTGGGTAGAGTTTATTTGGATTTGATTTTGAGTGTTTAGGTGTAGTTTTGTGAAGTATTTTGGAAATGGTGTAGTTTTGTGAAATGTAATTCAATTGGTGTAATTTTGTGATTCTCCCTTTATCTTATATCATGTCTAATGTTTTTCTTGAAAAGAAACTTCAAATTAGTATAGACTTTAAAGATTAGTCTAAATTTTGATTTGAAATACTCCAAATTATTAATTAAAAAAGGGACAATTATAAAACTAGAATTGCATTTTACACAATTACACTATTGTAAAGTCAATTTTCAAAACTACACCTAAACATTCAAAATTAAATTCAAATAAATCCTACCCACACAATCTTACCCCTTTAATACTATATCGTAAACACTAATTACCGAACCAAAATGAAAATATTTTAATTTTAGTCATTTTCAAAAGATAAATCAATCATTTAAAATTTCAAAAGAGTGTAAATATGTAAAAATATTGAATTAAGTATTGAATTAAGTGTAATTTTGTGAAATATGTTGAAATGGTGTAATTTTTTGAAAAAGGTTGAAAGAGTGTAATTTTTTGAAAAAGGTTGAAAGAGTGTAATTTCGTGAATTCCTCTATTTTTCCATGGATATATTATCTATATGACGGTGGAAAAATAAAGATTGATGCCAACATCAACATCTATCAATGACGATGATATAAGTTGACATTGACCAATTGTCATGACTTCTATTTACATACTTTATAAATAAAAGCTCCCCAATAGTGTGATTCATTTTGTATTGTTGGAAGCACAACGTTGCACACACACAACATGGGAATAGGGGGGTCAAGAGTGGAGTGGTAGGGGCAAATGAATGATGAATAAAAAAGTCAATGCAGTTTCAGATTGTAAAGAAATACTCAATACTTTTTTTTATTAACACACTAAATTAACAACACCGATCATTTCCTTTTTTCTTCTTCTTTTACCATCACTCGATATGCCCTTTTTTCTCCATTAAAAGTTAAATCTCACATTTTTTTTATTTCTTTTAAATCCTATAGCTAGAGGTGTAAGTACTCGCAGGGGCGGACCCACGTAAGAGTTTAGGTGTGCAGTTGCACCACCAAAACTATATAATAACTGGGTTTTAATAACAACAATATATGTTAAAATGACAAAATGGTACAAAGTGCACCGGTAAAATTCAATGTGAAGGGATCAAATCCCTGCCATACCTATTTTTGGACCCGGAAAATTTTTGGGATGGGTCCGCCATTGAGTACTCGCATAACTAAAATAGAATTTTCCCAAAGTTTAGAAACTATATGGCACTAACATGGAGTATTAAACTGATTATCCACGAAAACAACCTTATATATTGCATCCGATTCAATTTAAATGTGGCTTTCAATTTTTGTACATGTTAAAAAAGTCAGACATTCTATTAATATCTTTTATTAATTTAATGAAAATTAAAAAAATTACATTGAAACTATAAAGTGGCACTTATTTAGCCATCTATACTATTAAAAGAGAAGACAAAACGTCTACGTGTCGCGACGTGAGGGTTTTTATGATATTTTTAATTTTTTGCGTTTTAGTCCTAATATTTTTGAATAATTTTTGTTCGGCGAATTCTATAAATTATATTTCAGGGCCAACGGATTCAGGCCCACATATAAAATTTTTAAAACTTAAATTTATTCCACATTGAAAACAATAAGAAACAAAATAAGAAATCTTCTAATATAAATAAGACTTTATCATATACAAAATCATTAAAACAGACCTTCATCTAATGGGTCTGCGAATTTCGGTAAATGGGTTGCGCCTTCATTTACCGAAATATGCATAATGCGGGTCTTTTTCTTTGAATAAACTTGCAAAGTTTGATTAGTTATTTCGGCTTTCGATAATGGTCTTTGATAGATGCATGTCTCATAAATTGCCAACATGTATTGGGAAATTTGATTAGTGGATTGGAGCCTGGGCATTCGGTTTTCAGGTCAGGTTCATTCGTGTTCGGATTTTCCGGGTTAAATGATATAGGATCCGTTCGGATTATTTACAAATACAGTTCTGTTCGGTTCGAATCTATTCGGGTTCAGGTCGAGTTGCATATATTTAACAAAACCTAACTTGGAACCAAATATTATTCGATTCGGGATTTTTGATTTTTTGGTTCGAATTTTTAGGTTTTACATAATTTTGGTAAGAACTTCCGATCTTACTTCGGGTAATACGGGTTCGGTTCGGGTTTTGGTTCGGCTTATTCATATAACCCAAAAAATTTGAAATAGGCTACTAAAATCCATTTTACCTTATCAAAACTATATACATGTATATATTCGGATCTATGTGAGTACAATTCAGGCATCAGGTCGGTTCGGGTTAGAACGGAAACCCGAGTTCGAAAATATTAAAACCCGATAGGATAATATGAGAACCAAAACCGGATCAAACCGGATTTTTCATGTCGATTCGGTTTCGGGTTTCGGATCTCGGGTTAAATGTTCAAACATAAATTGATCAATTCATGGTTTTTAATAAAATAATTTAATATTATTTATGAATATCTTCTCCCGCGCAAAGCGCGGGGTACTTACCTAATTTACGTGTATACATTTATCACAAACAATAAAAAGAAAATGTGTCACATTTTGTATCATCATCTACCATCAAAAGTATATATTTTTATTGTTATTATGTTGTTTTTAAAAAAAAGGAACATAGACCAAAATTTTTGGGGATTGCTAACAAAGTTGTCCCAGTCAGAAACTGTATTTGCGCATATAGTTTAACATATAAAAATTATTTATAGAGACCACATATAAAATTTATAGAGACCACATACAAACTGGTATCTATCGATTCAGACCCACATATAAAATTTATAAAAATTAAATTTCTCCCATATTGAAAACAATAAGAAACAAAATAAGAAATTTTATAATATAAATAAGATTTTATCACATACAAAATCATTAAAGCGGGTCTTGGTCTAAAGCGCCTGCGGATTTCGGTAAATGGATTGCGCCTTCATTTACCGGGGTATGCATAATGCGGGTCTTTTTCTTTGAATAAGCTTGCAAAATTTGATTAGTTATTTCGGCTTTCGATAATGGTCTTTCATAGATGCATGCCTCATAAATTGCCAACAGGTATCGAGAACTTTGATTAGTGGATTGGAGTCTGGGTATTTGGTTTTCAGTTAAGACTCATTCGAGTTCGGGTTTTTCGGGTTAAAGGATATAAAATTCGTTCGAGTTATTTACAAATACAGTTCTGTTCGGTTCGAATATGTTCGGGTTCAGGTCGAGTTTACATGGAACCAAATTTTATTCGGTTCGGGTTTTTTGATTTTTTGATTCGAATTTTCAGGTTTTAAATATTTTTGGTAAGAACTTTCGGTCTTATTTCGGATAATTCGGGTTTTGGTTCGGGTTTTGGTTCGGTTTATTCATATAACCCACAAAAAATTGAAATAGCCTACTAAAATCCAAATTACCTTATCAAAACTATATACGTATGTATATCTTCGGGTGTATTCGAGTACAATTCGGGCCTCAGGTCGGTTCGGGTTAGGACGGAAACCCGAGTTATAAAATATTAAAACCCGATAGGATAATATGAGAACCGAAACCGGACCAAACCGGATTTTTCATGTCGATTCGGTTTCGGGTTTCGGATCTCGGGTTAAATGTTCAGTCCTAAATTGATCTATTCAAGGTTTTCCATAATATTATTTATGAATATCATGTGCGGGTACTTACTTAGTAAAACATTATTTTAAGACAACACTTATATTTAAAATAGAGAAGGATATATGTATTATATAGAAAAATACATTAAACTAAAGAAAAGTAATGTTTGAACCTACGAGTGAGTTCCAAATTCCCAAAATTCGTTTTTTCAATAAGAAAATGGCGATTTTAGAACCGGGCTCTAAAAAAGCCACAACTATGGAGACAGGCCCATTAATAAAAGGGCCTTAAAAAAGGCTCAATATGTTAAATAGAGATCTGATAGTGGACCCCATCATTAGCTGTAAAATTAAAAAAAGGGGAGCATTGCTAGGCTGTGGAATGAATGATGACGTGAGGTGGGCCACGTGGAGGGATGAATGTGTTATGCTTTTCTTTGTCTAAAGGGCGTGGTGGAGACTGGAGACAGCTCTGTCTCTTTTGCCTTTTTACTCGCTTTTCTTATTTTATTTTGTTTTTAATAATGCAGCTTGCCAATATATGCTCCCTTGCCTCGTTTTTCTTTGTATTTGAGGAAAAAATACAATAAAGGGACCATAATAATGTAGAGAATTTACTTTTTCGACTATGAGCAGGAGATTACACTAACTTTTTAAAAAATCTGGATTAGATTAGATCCACAAAATTTGATGTAAAACGATTTATTTTATGATTAAAAAAAATTAAAATCTACCATATGAAATAATGCGACAAACTATGTTTAGAGAAATACAAAGTTACTTACATTTGTGACATTAGACTAAATGCACTTTTACATTAAACAACCTTTATATATTGTTGTAAAATTATTGTCTGAATTTCATATGGATAGTTTTTATTGTTCATTTAAATTCAAATGGATAGTTCTCCACTGATATCTTATTATATAAAAATTGATTTCAAAATTTGGTGACTCATATGATTATGACCACCCATGTGTCAAGTTTAACTTTAAAATAAATTTTAACACATGAAACTAAAAATTTCAACCATAATATATTAAGATAAATATGAAAATTTCAGTATTTAAATAAATACAATAACATAAGTGCGAAAAATTACAATTTAAAATTATATTAAAAATAAAAAACCGGAAATAAGAAAAATAAGAAAACAGTAACATGAAATTAATTATATTATTCAATATTTATTTTAAAAAATAATAATTTTAAAATTATAATAAGATTATAATACAATCATGATACTAAATGCAAAACAAAACTACATAAATATAATTTAATCTTAAGTCTAATATTATCAAAAAATTAATTTTATGAAAATAGTTTAATATTATTTCAGCTATACTATTCAATATTTATCATGAAAAATAAAATATTATATCAAATTTAACATGATCAAAAGTTTAATATAATTTCAATCCTAAAACGCAAAGAAAATTACATAATTTTTAGTATATAAACAATAAAGATTGCTTACAAGTTTCACAACAACAACAAAGTTGTACTTAGAATTATAAATTTTGCAATCATAAGTTTCATATAAAAGAGATAAATAATTACTTAAAAGCGGTATCAGACAAATTTTGGTCAGATACCACTTGAAATTTTTAAAGGGATAATTACAAAACTACACCATTTCATAGTCACTTTACAAAACTACACATAAACCCTTAAAATTAAATCAAAATAAACTCTACCCATTCAATCCTACCCCTTTAATACTATGCCCTAAATACTAATTAAAAAACTCAAATAAAAAGATTTTAATTTTGGTAACTTTTAAAAGGATAAATCAACCATTTAAAATTTTGAAAGACCGTAATTATGTAAAAATATTGAATTATATGTAGTTTTGCGAATGAAGGGTTGAAAAAGTGTAGTTTTGTGAATTCCTCATTTTTAAAGGACAATTACAAACTACACCTTTTGAATTGTAGTTCACAAAACTATATCATTTTAAATTAATTTTTCAAAACTACACATAACACTCAAAATTAAATCATAATAAACTATATCCACACAATCCCACATCTTTAATACTATACCCAAAACACTAATTAGCAAACTCAAATGAAAAGATTTTAATTTTGGTAACTTCTTAAAGGATAAATCAATTATTTAAAATTTTAAAAATGTGTAAATATGTAAATAATTAGGTGTAGTTTTGTGAATGAAGGGTTGAAAAGATATAGTTTTGTGAATTCCTCCATTTTTAATTCCAAAACCCACAATAATTTTAAAAAATTAGCAAACATGGCAAAAGATTTAGAAGGTACATTCATAAATTTTACATTTAATAATTCTATATCAAATATTTATTTATAATATATATAATATTGTGTATCATACATATGTAATTATATATGTCAAAAATATGGATAACTTTGATGTTTGTATAGTGAAAATATATCCACTCTTAGTAAATATTATTTCAAAACGTTTTCTAATTTTCTATTTTGATTTTTACGGGTTTAAAAATATTGTATTACAATCTCGCGTATACGCGAATCCTTATCTAATATATTTATAAATATAATGTATAAAATGCGCCTATTAAAAATATTATTTTGGTCACTTCTTATGTTGAAATATATGCTCTTAAATTACCTAATTTTGACTTCTTTTTTCACTGAAATGTCAATAAAATTAAAAAAAAGAGTAGACCTCATTACAAAGTTCTTTGAAATCTATACAGACCGAGCAATAAACTCCGGTAGTATATCACAAGGGAATAAATGATCTAAAGCCTTGATTATCGTCTAAACACAAACGACATGAGAATGACATGAAAACAACCAAATACACAAAATGCCCAAGAGGACGGCATGTAGGTACAAGAACGACTCAATTGCAAGCACCCAATTACCATTAATCTTTACGCGTTTAAAATGGTTCATCTGAAAACACTAACACATTGGAATACGATTATGAGACACAAAGCCAGCAAAAAATTACATCTTTCCGGAGACACAAGTCGGCGAGTCGAAAATTATAAACCCCAGAGACACATTTTGACCGACGAGATAGCCAAAGACAGTTAAAAACCCTAGCCAAAGTCGCAGACGTGGATCAACCACCTGGTTCCTATCCTTTAAAACTAATTCTCGATACTAAAAGGTTTTAACTTCCCTACTCAAAGTTAACGGAGTTTAGCCAAACAAAGAGTCTCGAATAGTCCGAACCGACGACTACAAGCTACAACTTCGACCGAGAACGGGAGCTAAAACAAAACGGAACCAAGAACCCAACCTAATCCCACCGAAACCATAAAAGACAATCAATCGAAAAGGAGAATTAAAGGAACCAAGATAACTACCACAAACCGACGAGGCATTGGAAATCCGTTGCTCAGCCGATCCGGCACTTTGAAACTCACACCTCCCCGACTCAATCAAGGCCTTCAACGCAAGTTAACCTCAGAGGCAGCGAGATAGAACCCAACTACGACGCCAAAACACGACTAAGTTAGCAATAACGAGGACTCATCATTGACAAGCGAAACAAACGATTTCTTGATTTGTTACTTATCATTATTTTTTTGGGAGTGTGGTGTGTATTTTATTTGTAAGATTTAGTTTTGAGGAATTCAAAAATCTACACCCTTTCAACCCCTTCTTCACAAAACTACTCCTAATTTAATATTTTCACATATTTACACCCTTTCAAAATTTTAAAAGCTTGATTTAACCTTTAAAAAATTACCAAAATTAAATTTTTTTCATTTGGGTTCGCTAATTAGTGTTTAGGTATAGTATTAAGGGGGTAGGATTATTTGGGTAGGGTTTATTTGGATTTAAGTTTGAGTGTTTAGGTGTAGTTTTGTGAAGTATTTTGGAAATGGTGTAGTTTTGTGAAATGTAATTCAAATGGTGTAGTTTTGTGATTCTCCCTTTAATTTTTAGACTTTAGAATTTAGTTTAAGAAATATTAAGTTAATTTAATAATTATGGTATTTTTGTAAAAAGAGTTTTTTCAACAGTGTTCAAAGAAAAAAACAATGAATCATGTTAGTTTATTAGTGAAATAAAAATTGATTACAATTTAATTAATTGCCCAACTTTTAATGTGTGTTCCGTTAAATGGTGGTCTAACTTAAGGTAATGAAAAATTAAAACATCTTATCTTAATCAAATCATAACTATTTTTCTTAATCAATTTAGACTAATAAACTAAATTTATTTATACCTCTCTAACATATTAAAAAATTAATCAGATAAATTTTATCATAAAAAATTTAAAGTAAAATTCCAATAAATGTAACAAAACTTAATAATTTTGTTGACAATTACCAAAAATACGATTAAAAAATATTTTCTATAGATGTATTCACATATAGAGTATTAATATAAAAAGGTTTTATTTTAGTTTAAAATCTTAAAAATTAAACCCTAAATCCTCAAAATTAAATCTTACCTATTTCAAAATTAAATTTTAAACGCTAAATAGTTAAATCAAATGAAAAATGACCGTTGTCTTGTTTGTTTTGTTGAAAACGGAGATTTTTGATATCTTACTAACGTAAGATTTTAATTTTAAAAAAAATTGTGACAACATTTTTGAAGTTAAAAATATTGTTACGAGGTTTGTAAGTTTGTGATTGAGTTTTGAAAAATGATGTAGGATTTTAATTTTTTTTTTAATTGTGACAACATTTTTGAAGTTAAAAATATTGTTACGAGGTTTGTAAGTTTGTGATTGAGTTTTATTTAAATCTAATTGCAAGTTTTACACTTTTAAAATAACTAATGTATATAGAATATTAAAATTATAATGATTATGGATTATCTAATATATATGAATAAATATACTAATTAGTTTAGATTTATGAATTTTAAAAAAATATTTTACGTATTCTAGCTCCCATGCGATATCAGCTCCCGTGCGATACCGCACGGATACTTACCTAGTAGGATTAAAAGAAAAACGAATTTAAAAAAATAAAGCTAAATATAAAAAATAGAGGAATTCAGAAAACTACACCATTTCAACCCCTCCTTCACAAAACTACACCTAAAAAATATTCTTAATTAATAGGATTAAACTTAAAAAACGAAAATAAAAATAAATAAGTAACATAATGAAAATATTATAAAGGTTTCAACTTTTTGATAATTCATCGTAAAATATTTATTTAAAGTTTAAGAAAGAATAATTTATAGAAAATTTTAATTATTTAAATTGTTAATACTTTTAGATATCTTTGTCAGACGTCCTACGTAATTTTGCGATTTGTCAAAATATATCATTCATAATATATGATATATATGAAAAAATATTCTAATATTAGAACATACATATATATAATTAAAAAAAAATTATTCAATATACATCAATAAAACTATAATTTAAAATTATATCAAATTAATATTTTGTAAATATTAGTCTGAGAAGAACAGTAACAATCTAGAATTAAATATTAAATCTATGTACGGAATGGATGCCATAACAAACGAAAAAGTGAACATGCACCACAACAACAGTGACCGTAAATTAATAAAATAAAAATGTCATTGATAGTTACGTTGTGTAAAGCAAATATAAAAAATAATTCAATAAGTGTGTCCCCCAATTTCTTTCTTTTTCCCTGTTTTGTTACTTCCTTTTACTTTTCCTTGAATCCTCCTCCCTCCTCTCTCTCTCTCTCTCTCTCTCTCTCTCTCTCTCTCTCTCTCTCTCTCTTCTCTCTCAACAACCGTTCTGCTTCTGTTCTAAAATCATTCAACAATTTTCTTCGCTGAAATGGCGGCAGCAATGGAAGACACGACATTCACCAAAGTGTTCGTAGGAGGATTGGCTTGGGAAACCCACAAACTCTCTCTGAGGAATTACTTCGAACAGTTTGGGAGCATTCTCGAAGCTGTCGTTATCACTGACAAATCCACAGGCAGATCCAAAGGCTATGGCTTTGTAAGAGATTCTCTTCTTCCTCCCCCTCTCTCGTAAGATTCAGTCTATTAATGGGTTTGTGTGTTTTTGTGTGGGGGTTTTTTCAGGTGACATTTTGTGAACCAGAAGCAGCACATAAAGCATGTGTAGATCCATCACCTGTGATTGATGGGAGAAGAGCTAATTGCAATCTTGCTGCTTTTGGTGTTCAGAGATCCAAACCCTCTTCTCCTGTCCATGGTATCTTTCTCTTTTCTATCTATGACTTGATCTTTGGGAAGCTCTACTTTAAAGAGTATATAGAACCTAGATATCATTTTATATATGTAGTTAGTCACATGGATCATTATATTACTAAAGAGTGTAAGGTCATAGTTTATATCATAAACCACCTGTATCACATCAAGTTACGTACTTTATATAGTATCTTACTTCATTGGTTAAATATGTTATGTTTTGGTTTTTGCTGAAAGTTAAGCAAATGTCTAAAGAGGACTTTCTCATGGTGGTGTGTGCTTGGCAGGTCATGTAGGAGGAAGAGGCGTGAAGGTGAGCAGCCCTTTCAAGACACATTTTGGGGCGGCCGCAGCTCTTCCTTCCACACTTCCATTCTCCCACTACACACTTCCTTACACTAATCCTTTTGGGTACTCTTCGTTCACTCTCTTTACGTCTTATCTAAACTCATCACTCTATATAGACTGATAAATCTCTCTTTGGTCTCATTAAACTTTGCATAGCTACTCTTCGTACTCAATGGATTACAATTACCCCACGGTATGTATACTGTGCTTTTCTCTAAGAAAGTCTCTTATTATGTCATTTAGCTTATTAGGTTCTTCTTGATAACAGAACTACTACAATGTGTATGGAGGGGCAACTGCTCAGCATCAAATGTATAGCAGCGGACCGATGACTGGTTTCACAGCAGCACCAGCGTACTACCCATATCTCCAGTTTGCTGAAGGAAACGGTCCTGTCACTGGTTATGCCCCTCACCACTACCCCAACCACATGTTTCACTATCCTGCTCTTGCTGCTTCTACCGGGGGAAACTACCCATATCACAATGGTTCACCAGTGTCTCTTGCACCTTCACCTGTCATACCATCAGGTTTTTTTTTTTGCATTAATCAGTCTTCTTTGTTCATACACAACCTGGAAACGTAGAGGTACTGATGCTCTCAGCAGTTTGCTTTGCAGTTCCACAGGCTTGACAACTGCCTAGGCACATGGTTCTCTTCTGATTCCATGATGTTGTGTAGAGGTCAATTCATTAAAGCAAGCTTTGTTTACTACTTTCATCTGCATGCGTCGAAGTTCCACAAGACCTGTGGCCTAACCATGGTTGCCCTTTTCCCGTTGTTCTTCTAACCCATTAGGCAAGAACCCATAATTTGGAGTTTGGGTATCTTTGCAAGTTCAAGTTAAGTCTCACATAGGGGTTTAACTTGGACCATAGTCATACGCATTAGTCATTACTCATTTTTTTCATTTTTCTCATTGCATATACATGCTTCTGAACGAAAGGTTTTGTTCAAGATAGCATTTTCGAGCTGTAGAAGTGCCAACTAAGTTAGAGTTACCGTGTTTTGCACAGTGCCTCAGAAAGGCAAGCAATTTTGTAGAGAAACTTAAAAGCTTAGGATTAGCTTATCAACAAGTATGAAAATAAGGAATTCAGGGGAAGGCTAAAAAATGAATTGCCTTCACCTGGAAGTGTTGGAAGTAGTGTGTATAAAGGTATGCACACTACTTCTCACTATATCCATTTCAATATGCAGTCTTAGGATTATTAGATCTAGGACCATGTCTTATCAAAGAAAGTTAGAAAATAGATTCTCTTACACCAATATAGGCGCATAACCAGCCTCGTAAACTTGCTTTTAAGGAGAAAGGAAGTAATGGTGTTTGAGAATTCATGTATATTCTCGGTGGCTAAGCTTTTTGAGTTATAGCCACACTTGAACTAACATAGATTAGCTCAACATAGTTTGAACCAACCCCACTTATGGAGTGTGGGGGTCATTGCATTTGCATGTTTTTTGCCTTATTGGGAGATATTTCGATTCCCATTAGGTTCTTATCATAACATCAACTAAACCAGTTGAACAACAACCATGGTTAGGAATTCAGGTGAGAGGTATTCATCACCTCCTTATATTTCTCTCTCTTTTACTCTTTCCCTCTTCTTAAAAATACTTATGCAGACTCTTTTATGTGACTTGTTGTTTATCTTTGTATGTTCGTGATTCGGATTCTGTGTAAGAAAACAAACCTTCATTCTCCATCCGCGGTGGTTGGAAAATGAAAAATTGTGTATTGCAATACATCAACTTTAATCTTATTCATCCTTCTATAATGAGTTGTGACAATATGTCCGCATTGTATATATTTCTTAACATTCATTAGCTTGATGTGTAGTTGTCCAAATTGCAGAAGATGAACCGAGGACAGCACAGAACAGAGAACACAGTTTTGATATAAGACATTACTCAAAACTTTTTAGCCAAAAAAAACCACTATTTTTCCCTTTACAACAACAACAACAAATAAGATGGTTTTTATGTACAAGGGGATACAACTGGTTCTGTGGTTTCACTAAATCATATACACATAAAACATCATCATATCATAGACAAACCAAGGTAGAAACTTGAGCATCATACTTAAATATACGATCAACAATGCTGCACAGTGAGAGAATGATATAGATCAATGTCTTATACCAAGTGAATATATAACTTCAAGCCTAGACTGACTGATTTTTGGGAAGGGAAGAGACCCTGTTAATCAAGAACCTATACATTCAATGCCATGAAAAAATATCCAACCAAACACCGAGTCACGTTAAACAATGGCTGCATCAATGGCAAGGGCCATCTTCGAACTCAATGTCTATTAGTATGTTCTTCACATGACCGTTCACTTTCTTCTTCTTCTTCTTCTCTTGCATGTTTGATCTTCCCAAAAGCGGAGCTAGCGTGGAATTAGCTGCTTCACTTTGTTCAGCGTTTATAGAAGCTTGATGATAATGGAAGACAAGTGAGATGAGTAGTCTCAGAACATACACTCTAGTGAAGCTATGAGTCTTTGGACAAGATGGTCTTGAAAATTGCTAATAACGCTAAGCCATTGTGACTTTCAAAGTTTCTGATTTTCATCTATGGGGCTAGGTTCTCATTTTTTCAAGCCTAGAAAATGTACTAATGTTACAAGTGACAAACTTTTACATGATTATCAATGACATGGCTGTGTAAGTAAATCTTTAACCAATTCTACAGTTATAACAACCATTTGATGACCCGGCGCTGTTCCCTTCATGTTCCTGCATTTCCTTAAACCCCTCTCCCTCTCTACCGCACTCGTTCGAATCACATTGCTGCTCTTGGTCTTCATTTCCGTGGCATTCTGGATGAGTTTCCGCTTGACTCGACACTCCTCCATCATGGCTCGAGAGTCTGGGAACATGATGATGGTCTTCTTCTTGTTCTTGGGTTTCTCTATCCGACAGGCTAGGGATAAGAGTGAGACGGCAAAGAGGGCAAGTGGTGTGGGATGTGAGCCAAAGATCAATACAGTCCATGTGAAAAGTGTGTTTACAGGCCGGTATCTGTTGAAGCTTATCATCTGCTTGATAGTCTCCAAGGCACACTGAACATCTGTTCAAAATCAAAATCAAAAACACAAATCACTACATTCTTGATTCTTGTTATTGCCTCTCCATCACAACAACTAGTCATAATGACATTTGTCCATAGACTAATCTCATACTAAATGATCATTAGAAGCAACTTTTGTGTCAACCATTAGATTTCAACTCATATAACCTCTTAAAGCTTTAAACTTTATAACCTCTCTAAGACATAGAGAAATCTCAGGAAACTCACAGTGAATCCATTACAGAGAAGCTCTCTCTAAAGACGACAATGGGTAGCATATCTCTAAGCTCTTTGCTTAAACCTAATTCAGCCTGTTCAATGTTCAAATCCAAAAATCACTACAGAACACAACCTATATCAACTAAAGAAGAAGAAGAAGAAGAAGAAGAAGAAGAAGGGGAAGAGACCGTGGAAAGAGAGTTTCCGGGGAGGAAAGAGGTAGTTCGGATTCCGAGAGAAGAGAAATCGGAGCTGGTGCGGCGGCGGAGGTAGATGAGGTAGAAGAAGAAGAGGATTATGAATGTGAAACATATCGGCACTGAGAATATGAATGCTTGGTATAGTTTTAGCTCCGGCGTCGATGATGACGAGCCGTAACTTACTTTGTTTGAATTACTGTAAGACATTCAACAGATTCAAAACACAAAGAAAACAAACCAGAGACGACGACGACGACGGTCCAGATTTGAGATCCTACTTATTTTAAATTAAATATTAAAAAAAAACAATAATTTGGGACTGTTTCCTTCTTTATTTTATTTTATTTTTTTGAAAAGAAAAAATAATAATAATATGTGAGGTATTAATTAGTAAGATTTTGGGATTAGGAATGATGTTATAGAATAATTAGATATAAAAAGTTAGGCATGTTATTAATGATGTGATTAAGAAACTGTTAGTTATATTATAGGCCTAATTACAAAAGAAAAAACGAGATTATAATTAGCCAAGTAAACAAGATGAGAGCAAATCGTTACACATTGAATCATAATAGTCCACATAATATATATTCATACATAATGTTGTAATTAGTCAACCTCAGGTACTTAATAATGCGATGCGACTAAATGTAGACACGTACCAAATTGTTTTTAGTTTGTGTAAATTAATTTAAACAGGACCACACAAACTCGTCTATGTATTAATGATCCAAACAATAACCAAGGATTTGATGCCCACGAATTTGGACAATAACATTGCTACACTACGACATTGTCCCGTACGCTATTTCAGTTCTTGTGTTATTATACAAATAGGCATATCGATGCGGAAAAATCAAACCCCAATCAAAAATCAACACATAGCAGAACATAAATGTCACATAATCTCAGCCTCTCTGCTTTGTAGAAACCAATAACTTTGGTGTAGTCGATGTGCAGCGTTAAACATATGATTAAACCATACAATAGAGTCTTTTTTATGTGTTTTTAGTTGTTTTACATGTAATAAAAAACATAGTGGCATCATGAGGCACTAAAGAATGACTTATGCGGAGAAAGGAAATCGATCGATCGATCCTCCACAACGATCTATTGATCGCACATTGGGAGATTACGCAGATTTTATTTGGATCGACCAGTAGTTTCAAAGCGAGGCATCGAGTTAATACTGTGATTTACTTACAAATCTGCCTAGATATATGCCTAGATGCTTATTTAACATTTAATGGTTAAAACAAATGGAAAGATCGGAACATGGAAATACCACGAAAGCAGAATAGTCGAGAAAGTAACACAACACAAAGTTATTTTATTTTATTTTCATACAGAGCCGGTCATGAGTTTTAAATTTTTTAGAAAAACCGCAATATGTAAGGGAAAAATGACTTATTTTACATACAAAATTGAGACGGAACCGTGTTGTGCTTGGACTCAAATAGAAGGTTTGAGATGCAAAATCATATATCTAAAAGCTGCACAAGTAAAATAACACAAAAAGAACCTTAATGCATTTTACCAACAAGGGAGCAATAACCATTGGTCAAAATTAATTAAAACGATTACACAACACAAAGTTATCTAAAGTAATGAGAAACAAACAAAAAAAAGGATAAAACCGGGGGTTAAATGGGCCTTTATTGGGTTTTTCAAATCGGGCTTGGTAATTACTAAACCGGGTCGACCCGGTTATAATTTCCCTCTTCATAAACTCTTCTTTGGTCTTTCCCTCGCTAGTTTCTAATTTCGTCGTCTTTTGAAACTTTCGCCCAAAAGTTAGTGCTCGCGTAAAATCTCTCTCTATCTCTCTCTCCCTCTTTGTTCTTCAGATTCGCACGAAGCTCTGATTCAAAAAAATTTGAAAATTTTCACAAGTTCCTTTGATTTCTAAATCGATTTTGATTGTTAGGCTAAACTGAAATCGGTGAGCGAAGAAGAAGAGGAAGAAGATGGAGGAGTACTTACAGTGTATGAAGACTCTCCGCTCTCAAATGACTGGTACAAATCTTCCTCTTCCTATCTTCGCTTATGCTTTTACATATATTTTCAATGGCGATTTTGAGCTGTTGCTTGGGGATTAGATGTGGAGGATCACGCCGCGAAGGTCTCCGTCGATGAACAGATGCAGCTTAGCACAATCACTAACTTGGAGAAAGATCTCGATCATGGTTAGATTCTCTCTATCTCTCTACGTTTTCGAATCCAGAAGCTTATGTCGATTTTGTACGGAAGTTTTTAGGTCTATTTTTGTGGAGATTTGTGCTGATTGAATGTGCGTTTTTGTTTGTTAACATAGATTGATTTCTTATGTGATAAAATATTGAGAATCAGAGTATCAGTTCTATGTTTAAGTTAGTTTGTCTATGGATCTGTACTTTGTACTCAGCTCCATACACACTGTTTATATGATATCTTATAATGGCTTTTTTCTGATTTTTGTGTCAAATGTTTGAAGCATTGTCTGAGACCAAGAGACTACAAGAAGAGACGGATCAGAAGACGAGGACGAAAGGCGGAATATGCTCACATATCCTTGGAAAGCAGAGGAAAATTGCGTCCATGGAATCTGATTCTGTGAATCTTGCACAGGTACTTAAAACTCTTGTGTAAGCCTTTGTAGAAGCTGAAAGATGAAAATCATATACATGTTTAGTTATGCTTTGGAAGTTACCACTGCACACAGTTTGTTCATCTTGTGTGTTGTTGCTTAAAACTGGGTAAGTTGTTGTCCTGTGTTGTAGAGTTTGGAGCTTATTCTACAAGAGCGAGACAGTGTATCCGCAAAACTTGTATCGAAACGGTATATGATGACCATATTGCTAGAACTGGTTTGCAGTTTTGTATTCACCTGATTGGCTGTCAAAATTTCGTTGTTTCTAATTGCAGCTCTTACTATGTTAAGACGGAAGAAGAAGCTAGAACCAAACTAGAGGAGCAAAAGGTTTGTTATTCGCATTTATCTTCATTCCATCTCATTCGCTGTTTCATCTTTGTGTTGTCCTGTTTTGGCCAGGGCTGGTTTGTTTCCCATATGAGCAATGAAACTGGCCAACGAGGACAGGTTCGTTCTCGTCTGAATCCTTATAAGCTTATTCTATTACAATATACTTCCAATATCTGTGTAGTTACTGAGGTTAGCTGGTTATGATGTCTTATCCCTTCCTTGCCGGTTCTTGATATTGTAGAAAACAGAAACAAGGAAAAACCTGATGGAACTAACAGATTCTGCTAGAGCAAAGCTTGATCATGCAAAGCATATGAGATCCAACATTAACCAGGAAAATACAAAGGTTATTATTTACTTTCGATCCGACTCTTTACTATCTTTTGGTTTTGGTTCTTACACTTCGTATCTGTAATATATGTTTTACTTAAGCACTTCTAGTAATCCTTGATGTGTCTCTTTGAGCACTTTTCTGAAACATATAGTTTTAATTTCAGATAAAGCTATCAATTGAGAATGCGAAGCGGAAGATTAATGAGTTTAAGGTAATTACTCTCTACATAGAACTTTGATAGCATTGTGGTTTTCACTTGAGTAAATCAGTTAGATCTTATACTCAGCATCAAAGATAAACTTGCTCAACCTATTTTACATTTGCAATCGTCGATGATTTGTCATGCAGCCGGAGTTAATGTCATTGGATGTTAAGATCCTAGAAGAGGAATACACAGCTCTCTTGTCAGATGAATCTGGAGAAGCAGAGTACTTGCAGTCTCTGCAGAGTCAAGCTGAGAAACTAAAGGTGATATTGATTTATAGGCTTCGATTATATGATTATTTTGAAGTATGTGATCTCATATGACCAACTCCCGCCGCTTTGCTGCAGGGAATTTCATACATTGCTAAATGCGGTTGTGGAGAGGAATACAGTGTTGGTCTACATTAGGGAGTGATGCGTGCACGCCCGACCAAAAAGAAGTTTTAATCTGCTACTATATCAGGTGTAAAGCATGAAACAGGTGTGATACCATGAATATGATCTTACTCTTACTGTCTTACAAATGGTACAGTCAGTGCAATACAGAATCATAAAGACAGACATTGACGCCAATCTTTCCGATATCTGTAAACTCAACAAATGCAACTTTCACCGCCTTCTTCTGTAGATCTTCAAGCTGCATAAAGAACAGAACCTAAAGATCATTACCAGTTTATAAGGAAATTATGTTTCTTATCTACTCAAGCATATAATATAGGTAGAGTTATTGGCATTTGATCGAGAAATATAACCATTACGCATACAAAGTTCACATCCGTAGTGTACATCAAGTACAAAAAAATGTAAGCATTGCGAATCACAAATGGCGAATAACCGACTTATTCAGATCTCTCCCAGACTTAAACATTAAAGAAACTTATGCAAAAGCAAATAGCAGTAGATAATTTCAAGATTGTTCTGTTTAAAAGCTTGCAAATTACAGTAGCGTAACTATGTTTCAATCCAAAACCTTGCTCAACTCAAACTCGCAAGGAAACTAAAGTAGGATATGAGGTAGTTGTATTACCTGAAAGCTAGCAGCTTCGTTTTCAACAGATAAGTTCAGTACTCGATATCATCCATATCACCCATGTACTCAGCAACTTGATCAAGCCTAACATCAAGCATCTTGTGGTTATCTAAATCACGCACCACGCCAGTTTCTTTATCCAAATCTTTCTCAACCAGGTTTCCATAGACGCCCTTGTGTTTCCCCAATAGAACCAGAACAGGCCCTCCTCGCCTAGGCAATGCCGTCTCGAGCAACTCCTGATCCACTCCTTGAACCAACTCTTGCGTCTCGTCCATGGTGATATCACATGTAGTTGGTCCAACAACATCAACAACTTTTCCTTTCTTAAGATACAATCTCCCACTTTTCAAATCCTTGCTTACTATTCTCACCTTTATATGACTCCTAAGCCATGAGGGCTTCTTTCTCCTCTCTCTAGTTACATCTCTATCACGCTTCTCGCTGACTTTACTCTCTGTTCCTCTGCTACGTTTACTCGATACCTTATCTTTCTCCTTGTCGTTTAACTGCAAATCTTTCAGCTTCTTCAAACACCTCTCATCTTCCTTGGAACCCAAATCCGCTACGTCCTTCACACCGACTTTAACTTCATCTTCGCTTCCAGAGAGCTTCAAAACAAACAAATCGGTACCGAGCTTCTCAACAATCTTACCCTTTAACCCTATATCTCTTCCTTCAACAATTCTCACTTCTTTACCAACAAAGAACAAATCTCCACAATTATCAAGCTTAACACTTTCTTTCGCTTTAGCCTTAGCATCCACAACAACCTTAGATCTATCAGTATCGAAACCTAAACCTTCTTTAGCAGTCCATTTTTTATATTCCTTAATCTTAACATCTTCTTTAGCGTTTTTGCCAATGCCTTTACCAGGAATCCAACCATAACCAGCCATTAAAGCAGCTCCAAAGCCTTCCACAGGAACGCTCTCGAAATCATCCAAAGTCGGTTCATCGGCTAGAGACTCCAGATCTTTCCTCAGACTCTGAAGCATAAGCTGCTCCACCGGAGTTATCATCTTCCGATCTCCTTCCGCATCGCTCGCGGCGGAGGCGGCGGAGTCGTCTTTGGCTCTCTGACGCAGATTCAAACCGTAGGTTACGTTACCGGATCCGTTGGAAGAATCGGGTAAAGGAGCCTCGGGTTCGAATTCGAGACCCGAACCTGTGTTGGTGGATTGGAGAGGGAGATCGAGATTCTTCATCTTCTTGTGAGGTCTCCATGTATTCTCTATCGGAGCGATGACGTGTTTGGGGATTGAATCGGTTAGGGTTTTCGATGGATCGAATTCGGTGACGAACTCTTTGCTGGTGCTGCCGTCTTCTACGGCGGTGGCTGTGATTTTGGGCTTTGATTTGGAGGGGAGAGAGAAAGAGAGCTTCATATTGTCAGATTTGAAAAGGCGACGGTGAGAAATCGCAAAAAGGTTAAACTCTCGTCAGAGATATTTTGGTGTCTGTGTGTATACGCGAAAAATTGGTCCATTAAATATTTTAAGTGGGATCGAAAAATGGAAACAAATATTTTGTGGGATAATGGGCTGAACCTTGAGGAAAATCCATTGACAATGGAACAAAATATCGAATACGCAATTTTAGTTTTTGACCAATTTTTTTTTTTTTTTTTGACAAAGTTTTTGACCAATTGAAAAGAGCAAAAAGAATAATATATTTTAGAAAAATGTTAAAATCTTCTAGAAAATATCACAATTTAAACTAGTTTAAAAAAAAAAAATAGATTCTAAAATCTTCAAAAAGAGAAGTAGAATAATTCCTTGAAAAAACAAAAAATAATCAAATAGATAGTAGTGATGAGATAATATTTGTAAAATAAATATTTAAATCTAAAAGTGACATATTTGCATGATACTAAATTACTAATACAATCACAAAGAGTAACGTATTAGCCATGTGTTGGCGATGAAAAAGGCGACTGTAACGGCCGATGTTCAAACGAATCTCGCAGGAAATTGAGATCGGAGATCGGATCGTTTGGGATCGGGAAGGATATTCGGCGTCTCTGTGGATACTGAGAATCACCATGCCGATGGGATACACGGCAAGATCTGCGGATTAATTAACTGGGTGGTTCAAATATGGAGTTCAATTACGGAAATGTCGGCGGTCCAGAATGGGTTACGGATCCGGCACCGGGATATCAAAGTATCTGTTCGATTTTGGCAGATCTTAAAATTATTGGGAGAGGTAGCATTGGGTAAGCATGGATTCAGGCAAATTAATACGAGATCTGCGTCTTCCTTATTTGGAATACGAATTTTGGGCCAGGTTAAGGAAAGTTCCATTACTCAAACCTTACTTTTGGCAAGTGGCGAAATTGTAGGTCTAATGGAGATGATTTCGCGCACAATAAAGACTCCAAGGAGCTACTTATTACCGAGGAGCAATCTCAAGGGCAATCACCCTCCTTTTTTTTGTCCACAGCTCTTAATCTCTTTATTCCCCCTTAGCAGAATGGCTTCTAGTGCAGTCTCTTCGTTGGTGGCTAATGGTGGAGTGAGGAGAATTAAGATGAGGATACCACAGGTGGAAGCAGCGGCTCAGGCACGGCAAAACGCCCTAACAATGATCGGCCGAGTACTGAATGTTGATCTTCAAGCGGAGAAGGTGAAAGCTCTGCTAGCATTCATGCCTACGGTGTGGGAATGTGCTGGTAGAGTCAGGGGGTTTGATCTTGGGAAGGGCAACTTCCACTTCATATTCGAAAACGAGGAAGACATCGTCACGGTAGAGACCAAAAAGCCATATCATTATGACCAATGGATGCACGTGGTGGAGAGATGGTCACCAACCACGGAGGTCACGGCTCTATCCACCATTACTTTCTGGATCAAAGTAGAGGGTCTCAAATTCAGGCACTGGCTAGTCGAGACACTGATGGACATTGGTGAGTCAATAGGGGTGGTAGAGGAGGTTTGCTTGGCCGAGAAAAAGGTGAGAGTTACATTCCCCTGTAACAAACCTTTGGATTTCGCACTTGAGCTGGATTATGAGGATGAGGTCCTATCTATTAAGCTTAAGTACGAGAAGCTGTTCGGATTTTGCCGGATTTGTCACATGTTGACCCACGCAGAATCAAACTGCCCTTTGCGGGTAACAAGACCAACACAGGACCGTGATTTCAACAGGCGGCCTGACCGGGAGGACAAACGGGATGGCAATGATCGTCGATTCCGACACTTTGGTGACGACAGGAAATATGGTGGCCAGAACAGAAACAAGGCCGGAACTTCACAATACTACAACGCCGGGAAGGATGTGGTCCAGCCGGCAAGACTTCCTATTCAGAGGCAATTGCTGCAAGAGTTCACGGCGGCAGCAGAGAAGAGAACCGAGACCAAGAGCTGGGTTGCAACGGCGTTTGGAACGGCTTTCGGTAAAGCGGGTAAGGACGGCGTGGTCATAGACCAGGACAGGGTTGAAAGTTTTGTCCCGCCTAAGGAGGCCGAAAAGGAGGAGGAATCAGGCAAGGCGGATTTGGATGCGGCGGAGAATTCAGAGGTGACGATGGTAAAAAGTGTAACGGTGGGGACGAAGACGGCAGCGCCATGGAGGAGATCGGAGTCGGTGATACTTACCGCGATCGAGAACCTCCGGGTGCAGCAGCTGGGCCGGAAGCGAGCTGTGGGGGGGCCCAAGCCTAATGGGCCTGAAGGGTATTTGGCAAGTGGGCTTCAGATATCTGGGCCTGATGGGCTTTAAAAATCTGGGTTTAACGGGCAACTGAAAATTGTAAATCCCCTCACAAGAGCGGGTCCGCTTGGCTTCGGATCGGCCCCAATAAGAAGCTCGTGGTATGAACAAACCTTGGAGGAAGAGGAGGCTGCGCAACAGGCAGCAGTGGTCGCGGTGGGACCGGCATCGACACCGAGTGGCTCGGAAGCAATGATTTGTTACCGGCGTGACACTCAAAGTCATAAGATGGGGATTGAGGATATCATCTCTCCACTTAAGGAGCTCTACGATGTAACACTTGGAACTGATCATCCAACGAGCCGGGAGAAAAAGGTCAAGCGGTTCAAGGACGCCCTACTCCTGAGGAAGAAGGTCATGAACATCTCGGCGAGGAAGGGGAAGAGGGTCAACAAGTCCCTCTTGGCTCTGACTGATTTCGATTTGGTGACTAAGCCAAAAGGTCCAAAGGAGGTACCGGATAAAGGAAACCATTTTACAAATGATGCGCTGGTGGGCGAGGTCCCACTGGTGAAAGAGTAAGATGATTATTAGCTGGAACTGTCAGGGTATTGGTTGTGACATGACAGTTCGTCGTTTGAGAGAATTTAGACAACTTTTCTTTCCTGATTTTCTTTTTATTATGGAGACTAAGAATAATGTACTCTTTCTACAAAATATTCAAGCAATGTTAAACTATGACTTCCTTTATACTGTTGACCCGTGTGGACGAAGTGGGGGTCTAGCCCTTCTTGCAAAATTAGAGTCCAATGTTTCAATCTTATATTCCGACAAAAATATTATTGATGTATCGGCCACAATAAAAGGGCAATCCGTCTTTATTTCATTCATTTATGGTGAGCCAATGGTGATGAGACGACGGAATGTCTGGGAACGGATTACACGTATTAGTACAACACGCAACGGTCCATGGCTTATGACTGGAGATTTTAATGAAATTTGTGGTCATCATGAGAAACTAGGCGGGAGAAAGAGACATGAAAACTCCTTCTTGGATTTTCGTCTTTTTAAACATAGTTGTGGAATGGTAGACTTTCCTTTCACAGGGAATTGCTTCTCGTGGGTGGGAAGAAGAGGGAAGAAACTGGTCCGTTGCCGATTAGACAGATCAATGGGCAATGAAGACTGGTATGACATGTTTACGCACACCCGGGTGGAATATATGCGCTATATGGGGTCGGACCATCGCCCTATAATGACATCCATGGAAATTAAAAGACGAAAAAGGGTCGCATTTGTTCATATTTGATAAAAGATGGCTCGCGAGCGAGCAACTAGAAGGGGTGATTCTGGACGGGTGGAATCAGGTGGAAAAAGATGAGGAGATTGGGGATAGAATCAGGGAATGCTGAAGGTCAATTTCGAGATGGAGAAGACGCGATATGGCCAACTCAAAGGAGAAGATTGATAAACTAAGAGAGGAGCTTGACGAGGCCTATATGGATGAACAGGTCTCAACTGAGCATTTAGAGGGGATAAGAAATAAGTTGCGAGCAGCTTTCATTGAGGAAGAGCAATTCTGGAAACAAAAAAGCAGAGTTACATGGCTCCAAGAAGGGGATAGAAACAAGGGTTTCTTCCATGCAACAACCAAGGCAAGACGGGCGCGCAATAGGATCACGGGGATGCGTGCAGAAACGGGTATTTGTACGGAGAACGAAGCAGAAGTTGAGAACATTGCGGTGTCATACTTTCAACAGCTGTTTGAGGGATCAGTGCAAAGGAACCAAGTTGAGGAGGTGGTCAGTTCTCTACGTATGGGTGTCACAGAAGATATGAATGAGGACTTACTCAGGGAGGTAACGGCAGAGGAAGTCAAAAAGGCGGTATTCTCGATTAACCCAGAAAAGGCACCTGGACCAGATGGAATGACAACACTCTTCTACCAGAAGTTCTGGCAAATCGTGGGAAAAGATGTTGTTGAAATGGTGAGCCATTTTTTCGCATCAGGAGAGTTGGATACCAGGCTAAACGAGGTGAACATATGCCTAATACCGAAAACGGAGAGGCCACAGGGGATGAAAGAATTCAGGCCTATTAGTCTTTGTAATGTTGGATACAAGATCATTTCGAAAGTGATGTGTCAAAGGTTAAAACCCATTCTACCGAGTTTAATTTCAGAAACTCAATCCGCATTCGTGGCAGGACGAGTGATTACGGATAATATACTGATAGCACATGAAGTGTTTCATGCCCTTAATACAAAGGACATATGTAAGAAAGGGTATATGGCAATTAAGACGGATATGAGCAAAGCATACGACAGAGTAGAATGGCCTTTTCTACAATCCTTATTATTACGGATGGGATTTGCGGAAGGGTGGGTGAGGCTCATCATGCGATGCGTCACCTCAGTGTCATATAGTGTCCTCCTCAACGGTGAGCCGAAAGGGAGGATCAGGCCCTCGAGAGGGCTTCGACAGGGGGACCCTTTATCACCTTATTTATTCATTCTATGTACGGAGGTACTGATATCCCACCTACAACGTGCAGAGGAAACAAAAACGTTGACGGGAATAAAAGTGGCCTATAGGAGCCCACCGGTTTCCCATCTCTTATTTGCAGATGATAGCTTGTTCTTATGCAAGGCTGATCTGCAACAGTGTTCGGAAGTTTTACGAATCCTAGAGATATACGGGCGGGCGTCTGGCCAGTGTATAAACTTTGAAAAATCGGCGATTATTTTTGGGAAGAGTGTAGAGCAGAACACGAGGATTGATATTAAGTCGAGACTTGGAATTCAGAATGAAGGAGGTATTGGAAAATACTTGGGTATCCCGGAACAATTGCAAGGGTCAAAAAACCAGGTCTTCGGATATGTTCGCGAACGACTCCACCAAAGGATAAACGGGTGGAACGCGAAGTTTCTGTCCAAAGGTGGGAAAGAAGTCATGATAAAATCAGTAACACAAGCTATTCCAACATATGTCATGTCGTGCTTCCTTCTACCTAAAAGCCTATGTAATCAATTGACAAGTGCGGTGGCAAATTTCTGGTGGAGCTCAAATGAACAGTCACAAGGAATTCACTGGTTGTCGTGGAAGAAAATGTGTATCCCGAAGGTGGAGGGGGGGGCTAGGCTTTAAGATGTTTGAGGACTTCAATAAAGCCCTATTGGCGAAACAGCTTTGGAGACTGCACCAGTACTCGAACTCCCTTGCGGCACGGGTATTAAAGGGGCGGTACTTTCGGAACCACCACCCTTTCGAGGCAAGGAAGCCAAATCGGCCGTCCTTTGGGTGGAGGAGCATTTGGTCAGCAAGAGACCTCGTCAGGTCGGGAACAAGGAGAATAATATGCTCGGGGGACCAAACACTAGTATGGCATGACAATTGGATCCCAGGTAGTAATCCAAGACCGGCAGTAGGCCCGGGGGCAATGTACTACCCATATCTGAGAGTATCAGATTTGAGGGTGGAAGGTCAGAATGACTGGAACATACCTCTGCTAAGGCAGATGGTGATACCAGAGGATATCCCACTGATTATGAGGATCAGACTCTCAGGGAGGGAGTTGGAGGACAAGCTATGCTGGAACCACACAAAATCAGGGATGTATACGGTTCGATCAGGTTACCAGGTTCTGTACTTAAACAAAAATGATGAGGAGATTCAGGCCCTCTTACAGGAACCATCATTCACAGCTCTTAAAAAATTTGTTTGGAAATTAAAATCTCCAAATAAATTGAAGCACTTCCTTTGGCAAGCCCTCTCAGGGACTCTGCCTGTGAACGAGACACTGGTTTACATGCATATAGGAAGAGATGTTGCGTGTCCCCGGTGTGGGTTAGAGGAGACGATAAACCACATGCTTTTCGAGTGTCCCCCAGCCAGGCAGACATGGGCTCTAGCTGGTTTTGGCCCAGGACATAGAGGCTTCCCTACAGGAAGTTTGGGGGGGAAATGTGGATTTCCTTTTTTGGCGGAGTAGGCAGACCAATGGACAAGATACAATATACCCATGGATAATGGGGTACATATGGAAAGCAAGGAATGATAAAAATTTTCGGGGCATAGAAAGAACACCTATGGAAACCAAGGAGGTTGCGCTGGGGGAATCAGAGGCATGGATTAAGGCGCAAGAACTTATGTTAGCACAGAAACCGGTGAAAGGTGGTTCCGATACACAGGGATCTGCAGACGACGGAGGATCTCAATTAGAGGAGGCTGCGTGCTTCACAGATGGATCATGGAAGGATGGCGAACCTACGTGTGGGATTGGTTGGGTTCTACAGAATGGCCAAGGTAGGACGGTATTGCTGGGAGTACAAGGCTATAGTCAGTGCTTATCCCCGCTACATGCGGAACTTCAAGGTCTACTATTTGCACTAGAGGGGCTGAAGGATCAAGTTCCTCGCTGCAATGTATTCTACACGGATTCGTTGGACCTAATTAATATGGTCTCCACGCCAGATCTCTGGCCGGCCTTTTTCTCAGAGTTGGATACGCTACGTGATCTGCAAGCTAATTTCCCTAACTTCACACTTCGGTATGTAGAAAGGGAAAGGAATGCAAAGGCGGATCTTCTAGCACGAAGTGCGCGTGGCAGGAGGGTTAACTTCCAGATTATTAGTTCGGCCCCACCACATTGGATTGCGGATACATCTCGAGTATTTGTAAACATGTAGTGCAGTTGACACAGTGATAAAAAAAAACTAAATTACTAATACAAGAATTAGAAAGAAACATGTATTTACAAAGACGGGACCCTTTTTCTTAGCTTTTGAAACGCCCCATACTGTGACTTTTTTTTTGACGTACCTAAAATCATAAACATTCAAATCTTTTTGTGTTGTGCTTTCAAGAACACAAACCGAAAATATAACAAATAAAGGAAGATGAAAAGAGTTATCCATATTTTTAATTTTTGTTGTTTGCTTAAAGAAAGACGATGATAGAGTGAACACAAACTTTTTCTAGAATATAGTGATTGTGAATTTTATTTTGTAACTAAAACTATTTCAATTTTACATTTATTTTTTTGTAGAGAGGAAACATGTCATTTAAGCTCATCTTATATATAAAATAAAATATAAAAATAGTATTATATGAAAGTAATGTTAATAAATTTTCTAAACTATTATTTGACATTTATTTTTAATTTTTGAAAGTGGTAAAATATTAGTAATTTTAGATATTATTTCAATTATGTGACTAATATAATATATTAATTGTAAATTTATAATAAAATCTAAAATCAATAATATACGAAAACTTATGAGGATAATTAATCTTAAATTAAAATATTTAATACATAGAAAATATTTTAGTATTTATTTTTGATTATTGGAAAAAGTAAAATCATTTTGATTTTAAAAATTAATTAAAATAAAATGTTTTTTAATAATCATAAATTAACAATTAAATTTTGAAAAGACACATGCCATAAGAATAGACAAACACATGTCAGAACCACAAAAAAACATTTGATCATATTATATAAGATAAGATGTGGGTTTTTTCGTCAAAAAAAAAGAAAGATAAGATGTGGGTTCTTTTGCATAAGGTTAGAAAGGTGGGAGAAAGCTATATTAGTTTTTTTGCTCCATTAAGGTTGAATTCATGTAAAAAAGGTTAAATTATGTTTGGTTTTCGCCGTCTTTGGTTTCTAAGTCTTTCTCTTCTTTTAGGGACATAATGAACACCTCTACATTGTGAGTCACTTCTCTCTTGTTCATTCATATTGTTTTTGATAAAATATTGTGTTTCAAGATTAGTGTTCAATTAAGTGTGTTTTGTCTTCGTCACATAATATTCTTTGTAGGAAATGGAGATACAAATACTTTTTGTGCATTCATGTTTCAATGAAACCAACAAAAAGTGAACTCGAAAAAGTGATAACTAATTGGTTACCTTACCGCATCTCTAATGTATTTTTCCATTTTCTACTCTAAAATGGAGTATTTTCAAAATGAAGATGAATTTTACTCCAATGTGTTTTCTCCATTTTGGAATAAAAAATGGAGTGAGGTTGGAGAGAATTTTTTCTCTAAAATGAAGATTTACTCTAAAATAGAGAATGGTTGAAGATGGTCTATCTACATCCCTCATCTTCGGGTTGGGGTCTTGACTAAAAAGTTAATTGAAAAATTTGAAAAAGAGAAAAAGAGTGTGTTTAAGGAGAGAGAGTCCTTAGAACATCAATATTGGTGTTACTTAAGTTTGATGCTTAGTAATTTAATTTTAATTTTTTGTAATTATTTTTTTGTTTTAGTTTCTTAAAAGTGTTTTTGACAATTATTGGTGTTGCTTAGTTAAAAGTTCTTAAAAATAAAATAAAATAAAATATTAAAAAATTTATATTAAAAACATTTATGAAAACATCTTAACTATTAAAAGATAAACATTTTTGTAAAAATGATAAAAATTCTATTTACAATGTTGTCACTCAATGTTTAAATTCAAAGAAAAGAAAAATGAAAAACATATTAATTTCAACATTAAAATAGGAAACAAAAAAAGGAAACAAAACTATTAAAAAAAAGAAAAGGAAAATATTATTAATATCAAAATAAAAAATAAACAATTTCAATTTTAAAAGGTTAAAAATAATAAATCGAATAATAATATCTAAGAAGTTAATTACAAAATAATTTATTAATAAAGTAAGACAATTTTTACAAATTAATTTCATAATTGAATCTAGGGATAATCGTAGAAATTTACAATATATTCATTTACTTTATGACACAAGATACCACAAACATATAATTAAAATTGACATTTTTAATATATGATTTACCAAATAACTTTATATATAAATTTGCGAATATATCTTATTATTTAAAAATTACAAAAAATAAACGGCACGGGGTCCGTATCTAATTATTATTATTTCAAAATGAAAAAACATTAGACAAAATATTATCCATCATTTTTTGGCCCATCTTCTCTGTGTTTTTTTACCCGAAAAAATGAAAACAAAATACAAATAAATAACACCCTTTTTTGTCTCCCAGCAACACGTGTCCGGTGCTTAACCAACACAAAGCTCCTCCATTAAGAATCGATGCTAGCATTAAACCATTTAATTTATTTATTTTTAATTGCTAAGCATCACGAATTATATGCTAAGGAACATCAATAATGATGGTCTAAATGTCTCTCGGAAGACATTCACTCTCCTCCGAAACACAATATCAATTTATTTTTGTTGTTTTTGTTATAAAACTATTATAATATAATATATGTATGTGAGGAAGAGATAGTAACGTAAAGGTATGAAAATATTATTGTTCATTTTCTTTTTTTTTTTAGTTATCATATACAAGAAGTGAGAAAACCTTTATATAGGCTACAAGAACCGACTATCTAACCGACACATATAAATGGGCTTGTGGGCCTTTAGATGAATAATTATTTTATAACATTCCCCTTAATTATTCATCAACAGTGGATTATATATTGTCTCGTTAAAACTTTTATTACGGAAAAATCCGATAGGGATAAAAACCGTAATAAGGAAAAAGAGTACAATAGTTTAATCTCCTCTAAATTAACGGGTTATAATCTTCTTTTATAAATCTCGTAGACATCGTCTTCTAAATTCATTTTTTTGCGTGTTTTGTTGTTGTTGTTGTCTCGTTAAAAACTTTTCACGGAAAAACCCAATAGGATGAAAACCGTGATAAGGTAAAAAGAGTACAACCACACATTTCATCATTTCTCCCCCTGAAATCACCATCTACCGGAATATACGTCTTTTCGTAAAGAGATCTTCGGGAAAATATGTTATCTTCTTCCACAAATATCTATCTTTTGGCGTGTTCTTGTTGCCTCGTTAAAAACCTTACCATGGAAAACCCGTTGGGACAAAAACCATGATGAGGGAAAAAGAGTGCAACTACGCACATAATCATGACTTCACCTGGAAGTCTTATCTTCACAAATAAGCATCTTCACAAATAGATCTTTGAATGAAAGTGTTTTCTTCTGTTGCTCCCCTGGGAACTTCATCTTTCGAAGTAAGCACTTTACAAATAAGTCTTTGGATGAATGTATTGTTCCCCCTTTGAAACCTTATTGTTCCATCCCAAAATATACAGATGAGAGATGAATTATATCCTGCAAATACCGTGTATATTGCAAGATACACAAGTCCGCCGCCTATATTGCTTATAAGGTACTTCAGGACCTTTTTGGTGTGATTTGATTGATGCACAAATGCTCCATCTGTGAGATGCTCTATATGGAGTCTAAGACAAGATTTGGTTTGTCCAAGATCTTTCATTTCAAACTCATCCTTCATATGAGTTCGTGCATCATCAATATCGTTTCGAGTACCAATCATGTTCAGGTCATCAACATAAACAGCAATGATCACAAATCCATTCTGGGATTTCTTAATAAAGACGCAAGGACATATTATTTACATAGTCTTTATTTAACAGAAAATCGCTTAAGCGATTATACCACATGCGTCCGGATTGTTTTAATCCGTAAAGTGATCTTTGTAATTTGACCGAACATAATTCACTTGATATATCATTCATCTTTGATCCTTCAGGGATCTTTAATCCTTCTGGGATTTTCATATATATATCATTTTCAGTGATCCAAATAGATATGCAGTCACAACATCCATAAGGTACATCTCCAAATTCTTGGATGTCTTTAGGCTCATTAAGTACCTGAATGTGACTGCATCCATAACCGGGAAATAAGTTTCTTCATAATCAATTCCCGATCTTTGAGAAAAACCTTGTGCTACAAGACGAGCTTTATATCTCGTTATTTTATTTTTCTCATTTCTTTTTCGCACAAAGACCCATTTACATCCAAATGACTTTACATCTTCTGGTGTAACGACAATGGGTCCGAAAACATCTCTTTTGTTGAGAGATATCAACTTTGTTTTCATGGCAATTTGTCATTTTTCCCAATCATGCCTTTTCTGACATTCAAATACAGACTTTGGATCTAAGTCATCATTTTCATCATTTATTTCTTTAGACACAGAAAATGAGAATATCACATCATCATCATCAATTTCATTTCTAAGCCACATTTTTCCATTATGGGCATAATTAATAGAAATCTCATAATTTTCTGTGTTACATTCGTCTTCAGGACTTTCCTCATTTTCTTGTTGTTCTGGAACATTTTCATATATGTCTTCGGGACATTTTTCGTTATTTGGTTCTTCTGGAATCTTTTCATTTATTTCTACTTCTTTCTTTTTCTTTCGAGGATTTCTATCCTTAGATCCAATAGGTCTCCCCTTTTTCAATTGAACCTTAGGCTCATTTATTTTATTCTCATCATTATTTTCTTTAGGAATATCAGTTCTTGATGGGACATTTGCTGCGGGTAAATATGATTTTGTTACTTTCCGCGTATATGTAAACGCATATGGATTTTAATTTGCCATATTTTGTAGATGAACTATTCTTTGAACTTCAAGTTCACGTTGTTTAGTAGGGGGATCCAAATGTAATAATGTAGATGTATACCATGTAACATCTTTCATAATTTTCTGAATTCCTCCCCCTAAAGCTGGAAATTCATCCTCATTAAAATGGCAATCGACAAACCGTGCCGTAAACATATCACCAGTTTTCGGTTCTAAATACCGAATTATACTTGGTGATGTATATCCCATATATATATATATATATATATATTCAACTTCTTCTAGAAGTTCTTAACATAATATCTTTTTCATTAGATGTTTAACTTAATGCCTGAAGACATCTGATCTTTCTAAGGTCTCGTTTATAACTCTTCGGAGTTTGATCGATCTTAGTTCTCGAGAACATCACTATGATATCATTAATTCTTCAGGAATTTAAACTTTGCATGCATTTTATTTATGAGACGTAATTCAAGTTTCTCGTATATATTTCTCAATACCGAGTATTTTAACAAAACCTTATATCATAAGCGTTTTGTTTTATATCACTTAATACTTTTTTCATATTTGGACTTCTGGTCCTAATTTCTCGTTACTCAAACGAGTTTAATATAAACTTGATTGTCTCTTACCTCTATTGGCCAAATATGTCTCTCAATGCTAATCCACAAAGCGGAGAATTCTGATCCTCATTTATAACATCGCGCATTATGTTACTATTATAGTCGACATTTATTTTGAATTTGGTTCCATATTTACTTTATTGTCATGACCCATCGAGATCTCTTAATCATTATCAATGATTTTGTTCAAGTACTTGATTTCATCTTTGATCCTTCAGGGATCTAATCCTCCTGGGATTTCTGATCATGACTCATTACTCCTCTTCTCCTTTTGAAGAGATTAATAAATATTTGCTCATTTATCATTTCTCAATTTTCGGAACCAAAGTAGTCTTACATAGACTTTATGTGTCATCCTTCATAAACACATATATTTTGTATTGGAACATTTTTATATGGAGTGAGATTTCTTTTCATCGCCTTGAATTATCCTATGAACTTCAAGTTCATTTTCTTTTATACGAGGATCTTATAATGATAATTCATTTCGTGAAATCTCATCCGTCATTTGATTTGCAATAAATTTGAATAGTGATCCTCTGAACTTTTGAACTTCTGGTTCATAATCCTTTTGTTCAAGGATTTCAACTATTCCATAATTCTCCCTTAGAGAAATCTTATCATCAAAATAATGATTGCAAATCTTACAATAAACACATTTCCAATGATGGCTTTTTAGAGTGGATCTTCTTTTCCAACTCATATACTTCATCATCTTGGATGTCATTTTTATGTGGTGTGGAGGACCATTCATAGTATATATCACACATCCACAAATTTCCAGACGGAAATATCACCATTCTTTAAAACTCATTGACTGTGAATATTATCTTCTAGATGTTTCACTTTCATCTTCTGAATGTTTAACTTTATCTCATTCGACATCTAATAAGCTTTTAATAAGCTTTAGTTTTGGGATATCAATCCACCAAAACTATCAATTTAATGTCATTGTGGGATTCTTTAATTCTTCCCCTCGAGATGATAATTTTTCTAGATTATTCATCTCGAAATGAATCTCATTTTAGGATTAACAACATATCCTTCTAGGATCATGTGTTTCATATCCTTTTAACTTTTAATATATGATTCATATTACTCTCTTTCTCAAAGATAATGACAATACATGCTCGTTTATCTTGGACCGATTTTTACTTTTAGATCGGTCATATTAAGAGTATAATACGGGGGTATGTTTAAAGAAATCAACCATCATATTCAATGAACTCTTTTAACCCCAAAATGGTGATTTTCATATGTTTTCATATGATAACTTTGATTCTTCTTTTCTTTAAAACATGCATAAGTTGAAAAACTTCTTGTTTTTCCAACAAATTCTTAATGATCTTCACTCATTAATACTTTCAGATGGCTTAACCGGATATATTAAACTTTAATCAATAAGTAAACTTCAGGTTTACTTTCATATACATTTCTAGCCGTTTTTATATATGCATGTTGTCATCACGTTTCTTTTAGAGCGTTTAGCTTTTCTTTCGCTCGTTTAGAGCGTTTTCGCTCTTTTAAAATATTTTTAACTCTTCGAGAGTTAAGCTCTTCATGAGCGTATATTCTTTCATGAACGTTTAAGTTCTTCATGAGTATTTAAGTTCTTCATGAACATTTAAGCTCTTCATGAGTATTTAAGCTCTTTATGAGAATTTAAGCTCTTCTTGAGCATTTAAATCTTTTGTGAGCATTTTAGCTCCTTATGATACTTTTAGCTTTTTAGCATTTTTATTTTAATAAAATATTTTACTCTTTTAAAGCATTTAATTATTTTGCAATATGCAAAATTTTCATATATAATGGGTTTTAACTTACCGTATAATGAAATAGATATAACCTTATACTTTTGGTAAAATATTTAAGTATATATTTTGACAGAGTCTCTCTTAAATTTTTAAATTATCTTAATTTAAATTTTGTCATAGTTTCTTTTATAATTTTATTAGCCTTTTGGCAAAAATCTTTAACTATAAAATTTGGCAATTTCTCTTAGATTTTTAATTTATTTACTTTTAAATATTGCCAGAATTTCGTTTTAAATAAAATCAATATTTTAAGATGCAAAATTCTGGCATAGTTTTTAAACATAATTTTGTATTATATTTATATATTTAATAAATAATAATATATAATAAATTTAGGAGACAAAGCCTTCCATGTTCAGGCGGCATAGCACGCCATAGAGAATAAATAACGAAAGCATAATAAATTTAGGAGCCAGAGCCTACCATGTTCAGGCGGCATAGCACGCCATAGATAATAAATAACAAAAACATAATAAATTTAGGAGGCATAACCTACCATATTGAGGCGGCATAGTACGCCATAATAAATGAATAACAAAATATAATCATATAAAATAATTAATTTAACATACCTTTTTACTATACCTTCAAAATATAATTGATCGGGTAGAGCTTCGTGCTGATAACGTGTTATAAAACTATTATAATATAATATATGTATGTGAGGAAGAGATAGTAACATAAAGGTATGAAAATATTATTGTTCATTTTCTTTTTTTTTAGTTATCATATACAAGAAGGGAGAAAGCCTTTATATAGGCTACAAGAACCGACTATCTAACCGACACATATAAATGGCCTTGTGGGCCTTTAGATGAATAATTATATTATAACAGTTTTCTTATTTTTGATTTTTAAAGACTTTTCATCAAAATGTGGGATTGAGATGCTCTGAGACTCTACCAAGTAGCAAGATGAAGCTAAATGACATAATAGTTGGAGCACATACACAATCAAAAAATCGCTGGTCGCTAGTCGGGCGGTGGGTAGAGGCCTAGCGCCTAGAGGGATTAATCGGGGACTAGGCGGAGCTAGGCGTTAACTAATTTTTATAAAGATATTTTAATTTATGTATATAATTCGACAAAGCATCCAAACTTATTTTAAATCCAAACTTAAAATTCAACCCAAGAGAAATTCTAAAATAATAAAAGACAAAACCATAACAATTTTTAATAAAAGATAAAGGAAAAAAACTGAAAATCTAGAAAAAAATAGATATTATACTATGATTCTTCGTCTTCAATCATGACCACATTCATCATATCTTCATTATCTGATTCAAATTCAATATTCCTAGCAATATCATGCTCTTCGTCAGAATCAATGTCTTCTCCATATTCATCATTTGAAGTTTGGTGAGTAGGTTCATCATTGTGTTTTGCATCCATTCTTCTCCATTACTTTCATCTCCATCATCAAGAATCACATCAAGCCTATTCATTTTCTTTGTATGAATCTGTAAAAAAAGAAAGTAAAAGTCTTAAAATCAGCAAACAAAATTCATACAAAAAATTAAAAACTAATTTTAGTTTTTGCCGAAAATATGCCGATTACACCGATTTTTCCCGAAAATATGCCGATTACACCGATTTTTCCCGAAATAGAACGCCTAGATTGGAAATCCGATTTGCTTCAACGATTTTAGTAAAATCGGATCGGCCATGTGTATATTACCGCCGAGTCGGGCGCCTAGTCCCCGCCTAGACCGATTTTTTGAGCATTGCACAATACTAACACCTATCGCAAACACATGGACATTGCTAAAAAAAAATTGGAACCTTAGCGAGAAAAGCATCATGGTTAGTTTTTATTTCATATTTAAGTTTTTTCCATTTTTATATTTCTCGTTCAATGTATCCTCCTTACATAAATTTCCAATTTAAAATGAGACTAGATAAAGATCCGCACGTACGTACCTAATTTAGTATGTTTTTAGATTTTATATATTTAAAATTACTTAGTAAAAAATATATATTAAAAATTCATGCAATGACTTGGATTATATGTATATAATCTTTTATTTTATAGAGTACTTTAAATAAAACTTGTACATTGTACGGGATAACAAATAAATTATGATTTAATGAGAAATTGACCCGCGTATTAAAAATATCTAAATTTTTTATTCCGTGACATACCGTCCGGGATGTTTTCATACAAATTTAAAAATTGTTTACATGAATATATTTAATAGAAGTTCAAAAGTATATTTATGTATACTAGGGAAGACCCCGCGCTACGCGAGGGGAATGATACTAATTTATTTTTATGTTGTAGTTTTTAAATGTAATTTTTTGAAAATAATGAATATAATTTTATGTTCCAATTTTGTATATGTTTTTTATATTCATGAGGAATATATTGATTTGTGTATAGTTAGAATATAATATATTTAAAGTTATTTTTATTAAGGGGATATATTTCACGACGATTATCAATAGAAAACCTTATAATAGATTTGTATAAGTAATTTAAATTAATTTATTTATAATTTAAATAATTCTTGCTTTCGTTTTTCAGAGATAAATTAGTTTATGTTTTTCTCTTCTTTGTTATAACATTAAAACTAACTAAAATTTTGAAGATGCTATACTTATAAATTTTATGATTATATTGGTATTTATGTTAAATTATATTTAAAACGTAAATTATCATTAAGTATTTTTACCTTTAAGTATTTTTAATTTGCTTTATATAAATTTATTTGAACTAAATAAATGAGGTTTTACCAGAAAACTATAAATGAGCTAAATATTATAACTATAAATATATATATTATTGTTTTGTTTTTTACTTAGTCTCTTGTAATTGAATTTTTTTCAAACAACAAAATAGTTTTTTTTTGTGAAATGTGACATTCATGCTATAAAAAGTAAATGAACTCGATTTAAAACTTAAAACCAATATGGCGTCATTGGAGGACACGTGTCATTACCAGGAGAGAACTTCTTTAACTTTTATAGTATAGATTATAATACTAGGAACATAATTTAGTTATATCTTATAAATTATTTATGCTATTTTTCGACATGCCGCAAGATTACACATATATATGTATACATAAATTGAATTTGATTTAATCTCATCACAATTATTATTCGTTTCAGATTCTCTTTGTGTTCTTTTAACGACATGTAACAAAAATTAAAATATGCATTTGATATTCCTTTCTTTGTTTATGTCTGAATTAGTTAACTGAATTTATAAATAAAACAAACTTAGATTCTTGTAATATTATTCTTCGAATAATTCCAACTTTTTATTTTCGACATGAAAACTATCATCAAATTTTATTTTATTTGCTAAAATTTTAATCGATTTTAATGTTAAAATTTAAATCGATCGTTATTAAATATATTTCACGAATACTATTGTTTTCATATTTTGTCATATATAAATGTTGAATTTTAAATTGATTTTTTGTTTAATTCTTCTATTCATTTTTGTAGAATATTTTCGAATTTAAATAATTATTTTTTGGTTTATTTATTTGATTTGAATTTGATTGGGCATGTGTGGTGGAATTTGTGTATTGTTTAACTTGATTCATTGTAATTTTAAAAAATTAAAAACATAGGTTATTTTAAAATAATGTAGTGACATTGTATTGTAAATACAATTTTTCCTCTTTGTAAAAGTATTTCTCTTTTAATAGTATAGATTTGACTGAACCATAAGAAGCTGATGAAAAAGTCTAGGAACACAAACAAGTTTTTCACCAAACTATCATGCTGCTCATCAACTTTGGTGTTTTCTTTCCCTAACACACCATCAACACATCCTTTTGCATTTGATTGTGCGTGCTAGGTCAAGTTCAAAAAACTTCCACAAGGTTTATGTTCTTTTTCACTATCTAGTTTGATCCAAAACAATTTTTGCGTCTTCCTTTCGATAAAACCATTTGAAGAGTCGTGTGTTGGCGGCGATCGAATTACACAAATAAAAGAAATAAATCCTTAATCATTTAAAACAAATTTTCTAAAACACATTTCTACTTTTTCATATATCACCTTGTTATCTACCATATGAATATATGTGTCTAGTACAATTATGATATATTTATGCATTTGAGAAGAATAAAACAGTTGGTTGAAGGTGATGAGAGATGATCAAATCAAATTAGAGATGTGAAATTCATAAATAGAGACATAAGACATCCACATTGCACAACTTTATGAGTGTCTTTAGGTAAAAAAAATAAATCAAAAAGAAAATTGAAAGTCTTTAAAATCTTATAAATGTCTTCCTAGAGACATTACATACACTATATATCACTTTAAAGACATTTTCAAATAGTATTAAAGATTTTTATCTACAAATAATATTAAATCTAGATTAAAGACATCTCATAGTGTAGTGACAAAAAAAATATCTCATAGTGAGATCACTAATGTGGATGCTCTAAGAGATGATGATGTATGTTACAAGTAAACACTAAATATTCATTTGGAAAAATCCTAGAAACATGCTAATATGCAAAGAAACCATACATGAAAAATCTACATATGTTTGAATTGTACGAGGATTGCACATATAAATAAAGAAACCTAAGATGATGTGATTCTCATCGGACCATTTCCAAAAACAAAATCTGATTTTTACATAAAGAGATCATGACGATTTTAGAAGCTTTCGAGAAACAAAACGGATCGTGGAGTAAAGCTATGAAAAGCATGCTAGAAAAACTCAAAAGAAGGAGACTGAAGACATATAAACATATGAAGATGATTATTAAACTATTTACTTCGTCGCAAAATACTTACCTAATATTTTTTATCTACGCTTTGGTTTTATATTATCGGATTTTTTCAATCATAGGTTTTAACGAGGCTACACAAATACTTTTCATGTGTTACTTTGTATTATTTTGGATCATGTGAAGACCATTTTTCTTTTTGCATGATCTTTGTTTTTAGTCAAGTTTTTTGTATTTATTATTTTTGTGTCTTCCCCATTTAAGAAGGATCCTTTTGTCATTCTTTCTCACTTTTGTGTAAAGGGGCCACTAAACAAAGTGCAACAGACACTTCTGGATTGTCCGAAATATATATTCAAGTAAGAATATAATTTATAATGATATCTTTCGAAACTGTTATTTTTCCATATAACGCAGGGATATTGTTTCTGGTGTTGCACACTTGCACAGACTTGACATCATCCATCGTGATCTGACGCCGACGATTGTTGTCATAACAATTAACATAAACGATTTTCTAGCAAAAATTGGAGACTTTAGCATTGCCAAAGGTCCCAATAAGAAAGCCTTGACGGGCACAAGAGGTAGTGAAAGGTGGCGAGCAACAGAGCAAGTTGTCAACAGGAAAGAAACGGTTGCGGTTGACATTTTCAGTTTAGAATGTATGTTGTATTACTTTATAACGAATGGAAAGGATCCAATTATCTATCAAGATTATAATGTGATCAATTTTCCCGATGCGTACAAGTTGATACAAAAGATGACTAGCCATGACCCTTGGTTACGGTAAGTTTTTCTTTTAGTCACTTGTGATATTTATCTCTCTTCCTCATGAACTCTAATGTCTCTTTGGTTCAAGGGCCTAAGATACATGATGTGTTAGCTCATCCGGTTTTCAGGAGTGATGAAGATAAGCTTATGTATCTTCATGATGTAAATGGTGTATGTCAAAGTGTTCATGACAGTTGTTGGAAATTAGATAACGTTGTTACTAAACTAGTTGGAACAAAAACTGGCGTAACCAAATAGATCCAAATCATTTTGCGAGCACCACAACCACATACAGCAATCGTCAATCTGGATTGTTAAAATTCTTGCGCAAAACCTTATGTCACTTTCAAAACATCTCATAGTGAGATTACTGATGTGGATGCTCTAAGAGAGATGATGTATGTTACAAGTAAACACTAAATATTTATTTGTAGACGTTGAAAAATCTACATATGTTTGGATTGTACGAGGATTGCACATATAAATAAAGAAACCTAAGATGATGTAGTTCTCATCAGACCATTTCCAAGATCAAAATCTGATTTTTACATAAAGAGATCATGACGTTTTTAGAAGCTTTCGAGGAACAAAACGGATCGTGGAGTAAAGCTATGAAAAGCATGCTAGAAAAAGTCAAGAGAAGGAGAATGAAGACATATAAACATATGAAGAAGATTATTAAACTATTTACTTCGTAGCCAAGTACTTACCTAATATTTTTTATCTACGTTTTGGTTTATATCATCGGATTTTTTCAATCATAGGTTTTAACGAGGCCACACAAATACTTTTCATATGCTACTTTGTATTATTTTTGATCATGTGAAGACAATTTTTAAGAATTCAAGAATCATTTTCTTTCTTTGAAATTTGAATTTTTTTTCTTTTTTGCATGATCTTTGTTTTTAGTCAAGTTTTTTGTATTTATTGTTTTTGTGTCTTCCCCATTTGAAAAGGATCCCTTTGTCATTCTTTCTTACGTTTGTACAAGGGGGGCACTAAACAAAGCGCAACAGACACATCAAGATCGTCTGTCAACATTCCTTATAGAAATATATATTCAAGTAAGAATATCATTTATAATGATATCTTTCGTAACTGATATTTCTCCATATGACGCATTGATATTGTTTCTGGTGTTGCACACTTGCACGGACTTGACATTATCCATAATGTGCATGTTTGTTTTGTACTCTTATCATTTTTTCCCTTGACTTGTTATAAATTAATTTTCTAAACTCGACTGTTTAGCATCTCTTCCAAAAGGACGGATTACTTATATAAGATATTTCTTTGGATGCTTATTGAAACATATGACTACGCTTAAGGACATCCAACTCTGAACTGAAAACTAAAGAAGTATGTGGAAGTCATCAGAAGAAGAGTGGAGAACAGAATAAGAGTGGAGAACTGATGAAGCAATCGTGAGACATTCGTTTGTGTTTTTTTATTAGATATTAAGAACAAAGTTGTCTTTTAACTTTAATTTTGGGATTTTCAAGAGGCTTACAATGAGCTTGAGACCGTGGATAAGGTTGTTCTCATGTTCTCTACAAAACCATGTATGGGATCTGGTTTGTATTTTTGGATATGCTTTCGATCTTCTGCCATTGTTATCGAAATCTATAATGCGGTTGCTCTTCTGCTCGCTTCTTATCTCTCACAAGAAGTGATAGATTGTTAAGAAGTTGAAAGTATTGGTTTTTTCGTTGATTTTGAAATGTTATAACTTCTCAGAGCTTGTTTGTGTTTTGCTCTGTTTATACCACTGTTTATGTGGAAGTGATTTAACTTACTGAGTTCAAATTTTGTAGGATTGATCTTACTAGCTAGCATTAACTTCTCTATGTACCTCGTTTATGACTGTTTGGTCTTTGTCCATTGGAACCCTCACCGATTTTTCTGTGTAAGTGGTTTAGCTTACTAATGATTCTGCTAGCTAATTCTATGTTCCTCAGTTTATTGGACGAGTTGGAAACTGAAAGTGTGTTTAAAATTTATGATTGTGTGATTTTACACTTGTGCTAGAGTTAGTTTTTTAGGTGATTGATAGTAGATGAAATTTAAGATCTTCGAATTCGAGCTCTCAAATTTCCTCTTTTGCCAGCTTTATCATTAATTGTGGTCGCTTTTCACATCTTCACAAGTTGCCAGAAAGATCTAAAGTATGTACGGTACAACTCAAGTGTTATTGAGCTTAATCCTTGGTTTATGCTTTGCCATGATGTGGATCGTAGGCGAACTCAGCGGTGTGATTCTGAACTGAGGTCCAAAGCTTTGCAATGTATGCATTAGTCCCAGGACTAGTCCACGAAGAGGTTAACTCTTCTTCTCACACATTTGAAACGCTATCATTGTTTGCATATCAACTGAATCTTGGCTTGTAATAACAACAAACACAAGGTTGGTTTCGCTTCTAAGCCGTTTAAGGTATTCACCTATTTAAGAATCGTACTCGCCGATGTTGTGATAATCTCTACAGAAGTTGTAGCTAAACATCTTAGCTTCACTGGATCTGGTGAAAGCGGAGATGTTGCGCTTGTTTGTTGCCTAATAGCATAATGTTGTTAAGGAGTAGTAAGTTCGAGACTCACTCCGCAGGTATATTTTGGAGACGGCTTTTTGAAAGTCATTAGCTTTATATGATGGGTCGTTGTCTTGGTCTTAAAGTGCAATGCTTTGTATATCATTGATATAATATCATACACAGTTAGCCATTTACACGGCGGTATGGTGAGTGTTTAGACATATGAAAGTGTTCTATGTTGTCATCTTAAGATGTTATCCTTTTTTTTTTGTTTTCATGAATCAAAATCTCTATATCATAAGTAACTCTGATCAACAAACTTGTTAATGGGTGTATGGCTGCCTTGGATGCACAACATTAGCTTTTTTTCAATTGCATCTCACGTGGAAACCATTCATCAAAAGACCCTAATGAAGACACGAGTGTTTGGTTGTTCACACTCCATAGATTTGGATGGGTAAAAAAACTATAATCTAACTATTAACTCCATCAAGCGGCTCACTCCGTCCACTGTTTTGATCATTGTATACGTAGGTCGTTCTAAGTCTATACAACCACATTTTTGACTTTTAATTTTTGGTCAATATCAACCGGAGATTAAAAGATACTTCAGATAACGTAATGTATTGTTCGACAAAAAAAAGGTGATATTTTACTCATGACAAAAAGTAATATTTTTACTATCTAGCTTTCTAAATAAGTATATAAAATAATACTCTTTCCGTATCAAATAAATTGGTGTTTTAGGTTCTTTCTTTATATCAAAAAGATTGATGTTTTAAGTTTTCAATGTATAGTTTATTGAAAATTTGTAAAGTAAAAAAAAAAATTATTGTGAAAAAATAAAACTATGAATTTATATTGGTTTATTGATATGGGAAATTGTGTAGTTTGTTAAATCAATGTATTTATTAACATATATTTATTGTATATTTAAAATATAAAACTTTTTCACACAGAGGAGCATTATTATTTTTTTGTCAAACACTCCCTCCGTTTTTTCTAATAGAGTTTCCATGCAAATTACATTATATTAAAAAAACTAAAAAAAATCGTCTTGTTATTTGTAAAAACTTAAATTTCTACATAAATAAACAAATATAAATTTAGATTTCATTAGAATCTATAATTTACGAATAAAACGAATTGAAAAAGTAAAATTCTATTATTTAGAGACAAATTTGAAATCTAAAACTCTACTAAAAAACGGAGGAAATAAAAAAGAACATAATAAAAAGGGAGAAGACCATATCAATCTTAATCCCACTTCACATAAGCTAAACACACAATGATTCGTTTGATTTACTGAGCCCTAAATTTTCAAATCAAACCGACTCGATAAAAATCAAAACCCGCCTAATTTACTTGTCACGAGTTGTCCCGTTAAATCAAATCACATGAAAAATCGATATGTATTTTTCTTGGGAAAATTCCATATTAATAGACCAACTTGTTATAAAACTAATATAATATGAATACAGTATATGAATACAGTATATGTATATGTGTAAATCGTATAGAGAGAATAAGGTAAGCTTTATTAACTTATGTTATATATTCTTACAAACGCATGCTTTCTTTTTATACTACTAATAACCGACATCACTATAAGATAATTACGTGTAATGGATAATCACATAATAAACTAATATTTTCTAACACAACTAAATTATTATTAGCTTTTTAATATACCAACTTTTTGATTGCCCATAATAATACACCAACTATTTTTATTTGTTCATTTTAAATCACGAACTATTTTACTTACTTATTTTAAATCACAAACTCAAATCATCTATCTATTTAACCAAATCACCGTTAGTTGACCGTCAATTGACCGTTAGTTTATTTTTATTTTAAATCTAAATTTTGTTATTTTAATAAAGAAATACTTTAAAACTACGATTTAACCCGTGGTACACCACGGATTTATGTTTTTTACAAATAGTTTTATTTATATACAGTTAATTTAGAAGTTTGTAATATTTTTTCTGTTTTTGTAAAATAAATAAAAATATTCAGAATTTATAAAAAGTCTTTTGTTCTTTTATTGTTTATGCAAATAAATATATAATGAGAATTAGATTTTATATAGCAAAATCTTAATATAATTTGTAAGTTGGTTTATTCCTAACTATTTTAAACTATAAAAATTAGGGATGAACAAAATATAATTTGTAAGTTGGTTTATTCCTCCTGGGATTTCTGATCATGACTGAGTACTCCTCTTCTCCTTTTGAAGAGATTAATAAATATTTGCTCCTTTATCATTTCTCAATTTTCGGAACCAAAGTAGTCTATCATAGACTTTATGTGTCATCCTTCACGGGCACATATATTTATTATTGGAGCATTTTGATATGGAATGAGATTTCCTTTTCATCACCTTGAATTATCTTATGAACTTCAAGTTCATTTTCTTTCGTATGAGGATCTTTCAATGATAATTCATTTTATGAAATCTCATCCATAATATGATTTGCAATAAATTTTAATAGTGATCCTTTGAACTTTCGAACTTCTGGTTCATAATCCTTTTGTTCAAGGATTCTAACTATTCCATAATTCTCCCTTAGAGAAATCTTATCATCAAAATAATGATTGCAAATCTTACAATAAGCACATCTCCAACGATGGCTTTTAGAGCGGATCTTCTTCTTCAGCTCATATACTTCATCCTCTTGGATGTCATTTTTATGTGGTGTAGAGGAGCATTCATAATATATATCACACACCACAAATTTCCAGACAGAAATATCACCATTCTTTAAAACTCATTGACTGTGAATATCATCTTCTAAATGTTCTACTTTCATCTTCTGAATGTTTAACTTTATCTCATTCGACATCTAATAAGCTTTTAATAAGCTTTAGTTTTGGGATATCAATCCACCAAAACTATTAATTTAATTTCATTGTGGGATTCTTTAATTCTCCCCCTCGAGATGATAACTCTTCTAGATTACTAATCTCGAAATGAATCCATTTATGGGATCAACATATCCGTCTAGGACATGTGTTTCATCTTGGATCCTTTTAACTTTTTAATATAGGATTCATATTACTCTCTTTCTCAAGATAACGGCTATACATGCCCGTTTATCTTGGACCGATTCACACTTTTAGATCGGCTATATTAGGAGTATAATACGGGGGGTTTGTTTAAAGAAATCAACCATCATATTCAATGAACTCTTTTAACCCAAAAATGGTGATTTTCATTTTTTTTCACATGATGACTTTGATTATCTTTTCTTTAAAACATGCATAAGTTGAAAAACTTCTTGTTTTCCCAACAAATTCTTAATGATCTTCAATCATTAATACTCTGGGATGGTTTAACCGGATATATTAAACTTTAATCAATCAGTAAACTTCAGGTTTGCTTTCATATACTCTTTTGCTATTTTTATACATATTGCATGTCGTCATCATGTTTTCTTTTAGAGCGTTTAACTTTTCTTTCGCTTGTTTAGAGCGTTTTCGCTCTTTTAAATTAGTTTTACCTCTCCGGGAGTTAAGCTCTTCATGAGCGTTTATTCTTTTATGAACGTTTAAGCTCTTCATGAGCATTTAAGCATTTAAGCTCTTCAGGAGCATTTAAGCTCTTCATGAGCATTTAGGCTCTTCATGAGCAAGCATTTAGGCTCTTCGTGAGCATATAGGCTCTTCATGAGCAAGAATTTAGGCTCTTCGTGAGCATTTAGGCTCTTTAGCATTTTTACTTTATTAAAATATTTTACTCTTTTAAAACATTTAATTATTTTGCAATATGCAAAATTTTCATATATTTTAGATTTTAACTTACCGTATAGTAAAATAGATATAACCTTTCATGTAATCAAAGAGACAAAACCTCAATATAATCAAAGAGACCTTATCTTTAATTTGATTAAAGACATATATTTTCATATAATCAAAGAGACATAGTCTTCAATTTGATTTATGAACTATAGTCTTCTATTTGATCAAAGAGGCATATTCTATTATATATTTTTGAAGACAAAACTTTTTGCTCCAATATAAAAATTAAATTTATAAATATCGATAATTTTTATCGATTAAATTTTGGCAAAGTTTCTTTTAGATTTTTAATATTATACTAGTTTAAATTTTTCCGTAGTTTCTTTTAGATTTATTAATCTTATACTTTTGCCAAAAATGATTTTGACAGAGTTTCTCTTAAATTTTAAACTATATTTGTTTAAATTTTGCCATAGTTTATTTTAGCTTTATTAGCTTTATACTCTTGGCAAAACTTATTAACTTTAAATTTTGATAGAGTTTCTCTTAAATTTTAAACTATATTAATTTAAATTTTGCCAGAGTTTCTTTTATATAGTAAAATCATAATTTAAACATTTTAGGATATAAATTTTGTCATAGGTTTGAAACATAATTTTTTCACTATGTTTATAAACTTAACGACATAATTTAAAATTACCTCACTACAAGAATCGGCACATTTAGCAACGACCAAAATCGTTGCTAAATCGTTGCTAAACGCGTTTAGCAAAATCGCTCGTCGCTATTTCAAAATCGTCGCTAATTCGTTGCTAAATTAGCGACGACTCGAAATCGTTGCTAATTCGTTGCCAAATATTCGTTGCTAATTCGTTGCTATTTTAGCGACGAATTTGCAAGGTTATTTTAGCTTCGAAATAAAAACGATTTAGCGTCGAATTTAAAAAAATTATTTTTCGATTTTCAGAATTTAAAAACTTATGAAATTGGTGCAAACGTCGCTAATTCGTTTCTAATTTAGCAACGAATTGGCAACGATTCTTTATACAAATCGTTGCTAATTCGTTGCTAAATTAGCAACGAATTAGCGACGATTTGATGAAATCGTTGCCAAATCGTTGCTAATTTAGCAACGATTTGGCAACGAAGAACATAACAATCGTCGCTAATTCGTTGCTAATTTAGCAACGAATTAGCAACGAGTTTTTTTAAAAAATTTTAAAAAAAAATTTTAAAAAAATTTTAAATAAAAATAAAATAAAATTATTATAATTAAAATTTAAAATTCAAATTACATTTTAAAAAAACTAAACTAGGGATCAAAATCATTAATCCCGACATTCCGTCCCGTTCTTGAGCCGCGGCTTCAGCCTCGTCCGGAGCAACCTCCGGTTCCGGATCGACCCCTAATCCGCGTTCCCGCATCGCATTAGCCAGGTTTGGACTATCCATCGCAATTATGGAGAATAGATCTGTCATTGTCTTGAAGCGGGCGTTTGTATCTTGGAGTTCCTGTCGCAAACGAGCATTCTCCGCAGCCTGATCCCGCTGAGAAACATGAGGTTGCGATGAAGAAGCTATGGGAACGGTCTCGATAGAACCGACTCCGAAAGTGCGGTTCTTCTTTTTTGGAGCGACCTACGTAGAATTAATATTATATATCCGTTAGTAAATATAATATAATTTAAAAAATATAAATTAAATTATTTACCTCGTAGTAGATTTGGTCGCATTCCGCGACCGAAAGTCGTCCCGAGGAGTTCACTGAGCTCCCTTCTTCAGTGGATGACTGACTTACCCGCTCGACGAGTCTAGCCTCATAGTCATTCACGATCTTTTCAGATCGTGAACTGACATATGACCCATCTTTGCGCTTCTGGGTTTTCTTCAATATCTCCACAATAGGGGGAAGTTCACCCTCTTCCTCGGCCTATATTTGATATTTATATTAAATATTTATTTATTTGAAAAATAATTAAAGAAAGTGTTAAAAAATTAAATTTACCATTTGAATACGACGACCGGCGTATGAACTCGGTCCCGAAGTGTGGACGTAGGGACCCTTCTCGTCGACAGGAGTGAGACGGGACTTGGAACAGTTTTGCGCGACGGCGAGAGAATGCGGTTCCGTCCAGTAGTCGATCAACCCTTTCCACACCGCCGGGTCCATCGACTCCGGCTTTCCACCATCTCCTTTTAGTTTTCAGTCTTTCTTCCAACTGGAAACAATGCCGGTAAGGCGGTGCATCGCCTTCTCGTTGAACCCCTTACGGACTTTCACCGTATCAGCCTCGGCCCAATGCCATTTTTGCTATTAATTAAAACTAAGTTTTAGTTTAACTTTTTAAATTAGAAATTTTAAATTAAAATTTTCAAATTCAAAATTTTAATTTATATTTAAATATAAATTATTTTAATTAAAATTTAAAATTTAATTTAGTTTACCGCGAAAGATTCGAACCGATGTCCCGTATGTATCCCGGCGTTTGGGACCGTTCACGTGCGGCTCGACGAAGTAAGACTTCATTGTGTCCGCGACACTCCGACTCACTTTGTTATCGCAAAACCTAACAAAGTACAATTTTTTATTAATATTTAATATTTAATAATTTTTTTATTATTTTTTAATATTTTTAATATAATATTAAAAAATTACCAAAATGTGTGTCGCGGCCGGTCTGGATCTATCAACGGCAAACGGTCGTGGCCTTCTTGCCGTAGGAGATCCAAGATCCGCATCATGTGGGGTCCTTGATGCGGAGGCGGTGGTAAATCCGCCGGCATATCTCCAACCGGTGGAATGTTGGAAGCGCATCTAACCCCACCTCGGGGACCTCATGGATGTCGGGTTGGGTTGGTTCTGAAGGTTGTCGGATCGGATTAGAATCAGATCCGCTACCAGAACGATTACGGATGAAATTAAAATAATGGTTTGGACGAGGAGGCATTTTTGTAAAAAGGTTTAGTGTTTTGAAAAGAAATTGTGATGTTTTTATAGAGAGATTGTAGAGAGATAAAATGTAGAGAGATGGTTGTGTGAAAAAAATGAAAGAATTTGGCCATATTTATAGATTTTGTGATCGTTGCTAAATCGTTGCTAATTAGCAACGATTTAGCAACGAATAGTTTTTGTAATCTTTTCGTTTTCCCACCGGAGGGAAAATTACGTGTAATGGATAATCACATAATAAACTAATATTTTCTAACACAACTAAATTATTATTAGCTTTTTAATACACCAACTTTTTGATTGCCCATAATAATACACCAACTATTTTTATTTGTTCATTTTAAATCACGAACTATTTTACTTACTTATTTTAAATCACAAACTCAAATCATCTATCCATTTAACCAAATCACCGTTAGTTGACCGTCAATTGACTGTTAGTTTATTTTTATTTTAAATCTAAATTTTGTTATTTTAATAAAGAAATACTTTAAAACTAGGATTTAACCGGTGATACACCACGGATTTATGTTTTTTACAAATAGTTTTATTTATATACAGTTAATTTAGAAGTTTGTAATATTTTTTTCTGTTTTTGTAAAATAAATAAAAATATTCAGAATTTATAAAAAGTCTTTTGTTCTTTTATTGTATATGCAAATAAATATATAATGAGAATTAGATTTTATATAGCAAAATCTTAATATAATTTGTAAGTTGGTTTATTCCAAACTATTATAAACTATAAAAATTAGGGATGGACAAAACTTCTGGATCCGAAATACCGAACCCAAACCAAACCAAAATCACTAATCCATACCAATCCTAAAAACAAATAACTCGAATGTATAGGGAAATTTACTACCATAATACCCGAAATTGAATCCGAACCGAACTTTTAAATTTTTATTGTGAACCTCTTGTATATTTCCGAATTTTCTAATTTTTGCTGGATTTTTTACATAATTTTAAAGTATCTTTTTATTAAAATAGAAAAAATTATTTTTGTTTCAAAAAATATTTAACGGTCAACTGACGGTCAACTAACGGTGATTTGGTTAAATGGATAGATGATTTGAGTTTGTGATTTAAAATAAGTAAGTAAAATAGTTCGTGATTTAAAATGAACAAATAAAAATAGTTGGTGTATTATTCTGGCAATCAATATGGAATTTAGTTGGTGTATTAATATGGAATTTTCCCATTCTTCTTTGTCGGTATTTTTTCCGTTAAATTTAGAGAGATCATTGGTTATGATTTATAGATGATTTTAAAGTTTTATTTATTTATTTATAGATTTTTAATAAATTATGAAGTTTTCAAAAAGAGTTATTAAGTTTTTTTGTCACAATAGTTTTTAAGTTTAATCGGATAGTTATGAGTTTAGTTTGAATAAGTTTATTTGGTTAAACAACTAAAAATGGTTTAACATAAAGTAAACTTTCAATAACCACTTAAATCAATGTAGAGGGATAATTAAATATTGAATTTTAATATTGGGGGACATAAATTTAGTATTTTAAAATAAGGGGAAACAGTTAGAGTGATTTACACAATGAAACACTTTTTAATACTTGCATATCAAAATAAGACATTTTTGTGACATGAGATACTTTTTACACTTTTTATTTTTTTAAATACACTTTTCCCCATCGTGTACACAAAAGTTGTGTACAGAAAGTTGTGAATACACAACGTTGTGTACAGAAAGTTGTGGATACACAACGTTGTGTACAGAAAATTGTGGATACGTTTTATGTTATGTGAACATAATTTTGTACAATTTCGTAAATGTATTTTAATTTATTCTAAAATATATTATTTCAATAATTTTTTTGTTTATCATATATCTACTTACATAAGTAATTTATATTTAATATTTACACTCCCATATGTTTTGTAATATTTTTAATAAATGTGAATGAAACATGTTGATATTAATAAGTGAAAACATGAAAATTACATGTACATCAAAACATATAAATGTTTTAAATTCATTATTAAAACCTATTCATTCAATTTTGAACAAGAATCATCATATAATTTTAACGACAAATTTTATTTAAACTTGAACACAATCATCATATAAATTGTCTATGATAGATAAACTCATTGGAATAAAATTTAAACTCGTACATTTTACTTTGAACATTTGTACAATTCTATGTGGACATATATAAAAAAATTAAATATTGACTAGTTGTCCACAAATGTTGATTCATTCATAAATAAAATATATAAAAGTGGATATCAAAATATAGATATTAAATTTATAAATCAATATACGAAAATAAATTATTTTATATTACCCTAGAAAATTAAAATTAGAATGCAAAATAGAAAAATGAAAAAGAAAATGATTGTAAAATTTATGTAAAATGAATGAATTGATGGATAATTTAGTCTTTTATGACAATAAAGTGCATCTATGACAATAAAGTGCATCTATGTCAAAAATACTCTAAATTATAATTTATGTTTTAAAAAATGTGTCATGATGTAATTTTTTCAGATAGTTATAAGTAGAAACTTTGGATAGAACTATCAAGTATAATAGTTCTTGTGGAAAATAGATCGATCTCCCGATAAAAAAAGATAGAAATAATTTTTTTTGTAAAAATAATACTTGACTTGTAAACTTTAACACTATATGACAACAAAATTATGGAATAAGTTATGTTAAACCTTTTACATAATCATATATAATAAATAGCAATGAATTTTGCATATGTGTCAATTGGAGAGAGTTTGTAGGAAATTAATGATTTTTTTATTTTTTTATTAATATAATAAATTTTTAAAAATTATGATTATCTCCTTTATTTTTTAATAGTTTATATCATCAAATATTATTTATTAATATCATATTTCGAAATTTCAATTATGTTTCCTAAAATTTATTAATTTAATATTTGGAAATTTCAATTATATATTCTAAAATTAAAGAATTTATATATTTTTTATTAATTTATTATTTTGTTATTCGTTTATGATTATCCCTTTTATTTTTAATGGTTTATATCATCGTATATTATTGTTAATTTGATATTTCGAAATTTTAATTATATTTCCTAAAATTAAGGAACTTTTTTGATTTTTTATTAATTTAATATTTTTGTTTATGATTATCCCTTTATTTTGAAGTTAATTAACGTATTATATACATTTTAAAACATAATTTGTCAATTGACTGTTTTTGATGTAATAATTAAATTTTGGGTAATTTAATTTGAATTTCGTATTTAAAATAACAAATTTAACCTTATTCACACAAAATTATTCACAAAAATCATTCCCGAAAAATTATTCACATAGATCAATATTCATTGAGATCATTAACAACTCACAATTGACATAAATCATTCATTCACATATATTATTTATCATTCAAATTATACTAATTATCATTTATTCACTCAAAATCATTCACATATGAACATTTACAAACAACCATTCACGAGATTTGACAATTTTAAAGTTAATGGTAAAATTGTAATTTAAAAAGTCAAGATCACATTATAAAAAATTAAAAAAATCACTCAATTTGTAAATTTATGTCTTGAAATATACTTATTTTCTCAATTTTCTTTTTACGTTTCAATGGTTTATATCATTATATATTATTTATTAATTTAATATTTCAAAATATCAATAATATTTTGCTAATGTTATATACGATGTCAATATTTTGGAAATTTTAATTTATATAAAATTTAATAAAATTTATTATTATTATAAATAGTACTACATGCAACCTCATCTGATTTTTTTTACATTCGTTATGATTCAAGTTGATCCTTAGTTTTCTAATATTTATGTAAATATTATAAACTTAACTTCGTTTAAAATGTTAGATAAATATTGATTTATTGTTATAAATATCTTAATATAAAAATTTTTATACCACATCATGCAATTTTATATTTTTCGTAATCCAAAGCCATTATAATTATTAACATCTTCATTAATGAGTTTTTCTTTATGTTATTTTTGCCTACAAGAATGATTCAATTTCAATAAGTACTAAACCGAGTTTTGGAGTTTCGGTTATCTCGGTTAAGCAAATCCAAGTCAAAGAAGGAAAAGGAAAAGTCAAATATAAATAGCTTATATTCTTCTTCTTTTTTGTCGTAGTTGTTATTGTTGTTGTTGAGAGAGAAACGAAAAACACCATTGTTGAGGCTTGCTGGTTTTATAGCAAGGTTTCCTCGGATTAAGATTAGTGGATTGCCGAAACGATTCGGCCCACGAGACGTAGTGTACCGCATCGGTCACGAACTCGTGGATAAACAAATCTCGTTCTTCTTGTTCTTTCTTTTATACACACATACACTAATACGAATTATAGAGAGAGAGATCGGTTCTGTAACAATTGGTATCAGAGCTCAGGTTAAAACCCAATGGCGAAGACGCGCATTAAGGTGGAGCAATTCGATGGAACCGGTGACTTTACTCTGTGGAAGATTCGCATGCTTGCCTACTTCGGTACACAAGGACTAAAGGATGTGGTGCTTAACGACGATTTCAAGCTTGGTCAAAAGGAATCAAAGGATGATGATAAGGCATCAGATTCCAAGAAGGAGGAGAAGACAGAGTCTGATTCTGTTGCGCTTGATCCTAAGAAGCTTGAAGATGATGAAAAGGCAAAGAATCTCATCATCTTGAATGTTGGAGACCATGTCCTGAGGAAGATCAAGATGTGTGAAACAACGGCTGTGATGTGGGCAACTCTTGATAGGCTCTACTTGTCAAAATCCTTACCAAATAGGATCTTTGTGCAATCTCAGTTTTACACATTCAAATCAGATTCTTCCAAGACCATTGATGTAAATGTGGATGAGTTCTTGAAGATAGTTGCTGAGATGAGCAGCTTGAATGTCGTGGTATCGGAAGAGATTCAGGCCATCTTGTTCTTAAACCCTTTTGCCTGCCTCATAACTATGATCAGCTGAAACATACCCTGAAGTATGGAAGAGAAACCTTAACACTTGAAGAAGTGATATCAGCGGCTAGATCAAGGGAAAGAGAGATTTATGAATCTCACAAGCAAGATAAGAGCATTGCATCTAGCTTGTACACTGCTGATAGGGGAAGACCCAGCAGTAAAGGACCAGGACAATATCGTGGCAGAAGTAGGAGCAGATTTCCGTCAAAGAACAAAAGGGTATGTTGGTTTTGCAACAAAGAAGGACACATGAAGAAAGACTGTTTTGCGAGGAAAAGGCAAGATGGTGACAGTCATGGAGAAGCTGGTGTCATAACTGAGAAGCTTGTGTTTTCAGAAGCTTTGAGTGTGAATGGTCAAGAATCAAGGGAAACTTGGGTGATTGATTCAGGCTGCACATTCCATATGACATCAAGGCGTGACTGGTTCTCAGAGTTTAATGAACAAGGCACAACAACCATTCTCCTTGGTGATGACCATACAGTTGTTTCAGCTGGCTATGGGTCAATAAAGATTAACACTAATGGGGGGGTCAATAAAGGTGCTGAACAATGTAAGATATGTTCCAAATCTCAGGAGAAACTTGATCTCTACAGGCACCTTAGACAATCTGGGATATACCCATGAAGGTGGAGATGGCCAAGAGAGATTTTACAAGGGCAAGACACTAGCTTTGAGGGCAAACCTGAAGAATGGTTTGTATGTTCTTGATGGAGAAATTGTACTTCCTGAAAGCTGCAACGTGGAGAAGAGCCTAAGTAATACTGAACTGTGGCATAGCAGAATGGGTCATCTTGGAATCAACAACCTAAAGATTCGGCGGGAAAAGGGTTGATTGAAAAGAAAGAGGTTAAGGAGCTAGAGTTTTGTGAACACTGTGTGATGGGAAAGGCTAAGAAGGTTAGTTTCAATGTGGCTAAGCACACCACAGCTGAACCACTTGGCTACCTTCATGCTGATCTGTGGGGAGCTCCATCAGTTACCCCATCAATGTCTGGAAATCAGTACTTTCTGTCTATTGTTGATGACAAGACAAGGAAGGTATGGTTAATGTTTCTCAAGACAAAGGATGAAACTTTTGAGAAGTTTTGTGAGTGGCAGAAGATAGTTGAAAACCAGATAAACAAGAAGGTTAAATGCCTAAGGACAGATAATGGGTTAGAGTTCTGCAACAACAGGTTTGACACATATTGCAAACAACAAGGCATTGAAAGACACAACACTTGTACCTACACTCCTCAGCAAAACGGAGTAGCAGAGAGGATGAACAGAACTGTAATGGAGAAGGTTAGATGTTTGTTAAATGAAATTGGGCTTGGAGAAGAGTTCTGGGCAGAAACAGCAGCCACGGTAGCCTACCTGATCAATAGGTCACCTGCCTCTGCTGTGGATCACAATGTTCCTGAGGAACTCTGGTTAAACAAGAAACCAGGTTACAAACACTTGAGAAGATTTGGTTCTGTTGCATATGTCCATCATGACCAAGGAAAGCTGAAACCAAGAGCTTTAAAGGGTATATTCTTGGGGTATCCTCCAGGAGTAAAAGGTTACAAGGTCTGGTTGTTGGAGCACAGAAAATGTGTTGTTAGTAGGAATGTTACATTCCATGAGAACTTGGTGTTCAAGGATTTAAAGGAGGTTCAGGTCACAGATCAAGGAAATGGCAAAGGGAAGAGGATAGCCTCTGATCTTGACTCTGTGGAACATAAGGAAACTGATATCTCTGATTCAGGGTGGAGTTAGCTCAAGCCAAGGAATTGAAGTTGAATCAGATGAGGAGGAAGAACCTGAAGAGAACCTGCAACCCAGCCTTAGCAACTATAACTTGGCCAGAGACAGAACAAGGAGACAAATTAAACTGCCTTCAAGGTTCACAAATTACACAGAAGAAGTGGTGGCCTTTGCACTACTTTCAGCACAAGAGATTGATGATGAAACAGAACCAAGCTGTTATCATGAGGCTTTATCAGATCCAAACTGGGAAAAATGGAATGGTGGTATGACTGAAGAGATACAATCTCTGTCAAAGAACCATACATGGGATTTGGTGGATAAACCTGAAGGAGCCAAAGTCATCAGTTGTAGGTGGATGTATAGGCTCAAGTCTGGAATACCAGGAGTGGAACCAAAGAGATATAAAGCCGTGAAAGAAGCTATGTGGCTACAAGGGTTATTGGATGAGATGGGTTTCAAGCAAGACAAGGTTACTATTTGGTGTGATTCAAAGTCTGCAATGGACTTGTCCAAGCAAAACATGTTCCATGAGCGTACAAAACATGTTCAGGTGAAGTGCAATTACATCAGAGAGGTAATAGAGGAAGGAAAAGCACAAGTGTTGAAGATTCACACTTCTGTAAATCCTGCTGACATGTTGACCAAGACTATTCCTGTGAGTAAGCTTGGTTCAGCTTTGGAGTTTCTGAAGCTGGTTCGATGAAGGCACCAGCCTTCATGGCCGAAGGTTAGTTTCAAGTTAGTGCAGTCTGCTATGGAGGTTGTGGTATTATTGAAAGGTTGAATCAAGGTGGAGTGTTATTTTTGCCTACAAGAATGATTCAATTTCAATAAGTACTAAACCGGGTTTTGGAGTTTCGGTTATCTCGGTTAAGCAAATCCAAGTCAAAGAAGGAAAAGGAAAAGTCAAATATAAATAACTTATATTCTTCTTCTTTTTTGTCGTAGTTGTTATTGTTGTTGTTGAGAGAGAAACGAAAAACACCATTGTTGAGGCTTCTTTGGTTTTATAGCAAGGTTTCCTCGGATTAAGATTAGTGGATTGCGAAACGATTCGGCCCACGAGACGTAGTGTACCGCATCGGTCACGAACTCGTGGATAAACAAATCTCGTTCTTCTTGTTCTTTCTTTTATACACACATACACTAATACGAATTATAGAGAGAGAGATCGCCCGTAACACTTTAATTATTATAAAACTATTTTGTTGAATACGCTTTATTTTTATTAACCAAATTAGTTTGTGAATATATACAACTTTCACTTTCTTTAAGTATCAAACTTATTATTTTGTAGAAGAGAATATGTAACAAACATATGCTTTGATAAGCATACAAACTTACATTTGTAACAATTTTTCAATTTGATGGATTAATTTTATATAAAATCTCCTATCACTATTATAATTGTTTCTCAAAAGCCTAAAAACTATAAAAATAAAACAAATTTTGTATTTTAAATCATATAAGTCTACCATAAAACACAAAGCCACATTTTGGAAGTTTGTTATTTTTCATTTTTTCATTTTTATGGATAATTTATAACATTTTTATTTTGGTTTTTACCTCATCGTGATCTTAACGTATAGTTTGAATTATCATTAGTGTACCATTTAAATTCATTTAAAAATGTCAATATTAATTATTTTTCATGTAATTTTTTTGATATTTATTTATGTCCGCGCCATGCGCGCGGGTCAAACCACCTAGTTTGATATAATTAAACAAAAAAAATATATAATAAAACAGTCTATCTCATTCTTGTCGGGTGAAATGATAAATTCGACGACGATTACGGATACCACTTATTAATTACTTCCACATGCAAATCAGATTTGGTCAAAATCGTCAACTTTGACTTGTCACCACACCTCTCTCTCTCTATTAATAGCTTCACTAAATTGCATTTACAATCCCACGACACAAAAAAACCCAATCATGAACTCTCTCTTCTTCATCTTTCTCATTGTTCTCTTCCTCCACTGCTTAAACCCCAACAAAGCCGCCACGTGTCATCCAGACGACGAAGCGGGTCTTCTAGCTTTCAAATCGGGTATAACTCGAGATCCATCGGGTATTCTCACCTCTTGGAAGAAAGGTACTCCTTGTTGCTCATGGAACGGTATCACTTGCCTAACCAACGACCGCGTCACCGCAATCTTTGTCGCCGGACAAGAAGACGTCGCCGGGAGTTTCCTCTCCGGCACTCTCTCGCCGTCTCTTGCCAAAATTAAAAACCTCGACGGGATTTACTTCACGAATCTCAAAAACATCACCGGTTCTTTCCCACAGTTCCTTTTTCAGTTACCACTGTTAAAATACGTTTACATCGAGAATAACCGTCTTTCCGGTCCACTTCCGGTTAACATAGGTTCTCTAAACCAATTAGAAGCGTTTAGTCTCGAAGGAAACCGGTTTACCGGTCCGATTCCGAGTTCGATTTCGAATCTGACTCGGTTGTCTCAGCTCAAACTCGGTAATAATCTCTTAACCGGAACCATCCCTTTAGGGATTAGCAATCTCAAGGCCATGTCGTATCTTAGCCTCGCCGGAAACCGCCTCTCCGGAACCATACCGGATGTTTTCAAATCCATGACGGAGCTCCGATCTCTCGCTCTCTCCCGTAACGGATTCTCCGGTAACCTTCCTCCGTCGATTGCTTCACTCGCGCCGATTCTCCGGTTCCTCGAGTTAGGTCAGAACAAACTCTCCGGGAAGATTCCGAGCTATTTGTCGAGATTCAAAGCCTTGGACACATTAGATCTCTCTCAGAACCGTTTCTCCGGCGTCGTGCCAAAGACCTTCGCGAATCTCACGAAAATCTTCAATCTCGATCTCTCTCACAATCTCTTAACAGATCCTTTCCCTGCTTTGAACGTGAAAGGAATCGAATCTTTGGATCTATCGTATAATCAGTTTCACTTGAAATCGATTCCGAAATGGGTGACGTCATCGCCGATCATCTTCTCGTTGAAGCTGGCGAAATGTGGGATCAAGATGAGATTAGACGACTGGAAGCCGGAGCAGTTCTACTTCTACGATTTCATTGATCTATCGGAAAACGAGATCTCGGGGAGTCCGGCGAGGTTTCTTAACCAGACGGAGTTTCTTGTGGAGTTCCGAGCGGCGGGGAATCAGCTTAGGTTTGATTTTGGGAAGATTGCGTTTGCGAAGACGTTGAAAACTTTGGATCTGTCGAGGAATTTGGTGTTCGGGAAAGTTCCGGCGACGGTGGCGGGATTGAAGACGCTTAACGTGAGTCAGAATCATCTTTGCGGGAAACTTCCGGTGACGAAGTTTCCGGCGAGTGCTTTTGCGGGAAATGATTGTCTTTGTGGCACTCCACTTCCTCCTTGTAAAGTTTAGTGGTGAGAAAAGTAATATATGGATTTTACGGTGACAATTTTATTAGCTCCAAAATAAGATTTGTATCAATATAATAACAAATAAAGTAGTTTTACTAAGATTCGAAATGTATTATTGGAAGTAATAAATCTCTAATACTATATGAGTATCATGTAAGTTTTCGACACATTTTCCCAGTGACTTTTATTGCGGAGGTCCAGAAATGAGAAATCTAAAGAGATAAAATTGGGATCAAAATCTAAAAAACCCCTTGACTTATATTTTCAATCTTAAAAACCCCTACTTATTCTAACTACCCCCTTCTTTTCAAAAGTAAAGGAATATCCATTTTTAACCTTGTCTTTTTATTTATTAAATAAAATAATTTTAAAAAACTTCAACAATTAATAACACATTAAATTTTATTTATTTTCTGAACTACTTTTTTCTCTTTTCTTCATCTTCTTCTTCAATGAGATCTCCACCATTTTCCGTTTCTAATTCTCTCTTTTTTTTTCTATCATTGTCACTTCTTTTCTTCTTCTACATCATTCAAGTTCAGAGATTAAATCACATATTAAAAGGTAAATTGTTTTATATTTTCCATATTCATTAGATAACAAAATATAATATAGTTGTACAGATCCAAACTGAATCCAAAAAATTGTTGATTTATATATATTTTTGGTTATTTAGGTTCATTAGGTAAGTGGACTTATGTTCTAAGTAGATTATGTAATAACGTACTACATTTCAAATTTATAAAGGTCTAATCTCAAGTTTGTGGATCAAACTTGTTAAGATTGTACAACTGAGTACGACTATGTGAACAACTTAGAATATCTGGTACGAGTGAAACAATAAGGTACAACTATAGTTATGGGAAACAAAAAAAATGAAAATTTAGAATTGTCGTTTTGCAGGTGATAATGAAGAAAAATTTAGTCATACGCTTTGTTTGTGATGGATATTATTTAAATGAAGGAGATGATATGAGATGGATATCAAGAAAAGATAAAGAAGTGTATTCTTTGTTTATAAAGACATCAAATGGTGAGATATCATATTCTGACTTGGTTGAAAAGATATGCAACAAGATAAGGGTAGACGAGCCTACAAAAATGCTGAAGATTAGTTACTTTCCATTTTCATGCACGGGACCAACGGATCCAAACTATATTCGGGATGACGAAGACGTTATGTGTTATTTAATGGATGTGACTAAAGAAGGGTTTAGAAGTATTTTGCATGTGGAAGTTATCAATAGTGATGAACAAGATGAGAGGATTTATGAAAATCAAAGGTTTGATCAAGCTTCAAGAGAAGATAGGGCAAATGAAGTTAGAACATGTAATGAAACGATTCCTCTAGTTCGTGGAGAGGATGATAACGATGGAGATGCCATTAATATGTACGTAGGAGAACCGTCTCAACAAAATGAAGAGATGGTGATGGAGAATGATGGAAATGATGATTATGTTGATAATCATGATACATTTGAAAATATCCATATAGAGTCTACAAGAATTGCATGGAATGATGGTCTTGATATTACGGTAGGCCAAGAATTTAGAAGCAAAGACGCCATACAATTTTTGATTGAAAAGGCGGGACATGAGCTGTGTTTTGAGTATGTTGTAAAAAAGTCGGAACCGTTGAGATACGTGGTTAAATGTTCTGAAGCGCATAATGGGTGTGAGTGGTATGTACGAGCTGCAAGGAGTAATCCGTCACATTGTTACACTATAAGAACACATAAGAATACTCATACATGCTCACGAACAACTAAAAGTACATGTCGAAGTAGAAGGAAAGGTACACCAAAGTTAGTTGCTTCTATTCTAGCTGAAGACTATCCAGGTAAATTTGACACTCCAAGTCCAAAAAATCTTATCGGCTTGGTTAAAGGAAGATTAGGTGTGAAAGTGTCATACTCTACAGCTTGGAGAGGGAGAAAAAGAGGCTCAGAAGATGTCCGAGGTAATCCGACGAAGGTTTTATGAATTTGTATTCTTATATGTTCATGCTAAAGCAAATGAATCCTGGTACCGTTTCAAATGTGGAAGTGGATGAACATCAAAAGTTTAAGTACTTATTCTTTGCCTTAGGAGTTTCAATTGAAGGATTTCGAAGCATGAGACAAGTGATCATTGTGGATGCAACACACATTAAAACTATGCATGGTGGAGTGCTTATTGTTGCTACGGCTCAAGATCCCGACCATCACCATTATCCGATCGCTTTTGGTGTAGTTGACGGTGAGAAAGATGAAAGTTGGACTTGGTTTTTCGAGAAGTTGAAATCGCTTATACCTCTGATAGTCCAAGACTCGTGTTTATGTCTGATAGAAACCAAAGTCTCATCAAAGCAATAGCTCAGGTCTACTCTTTGTCGCTTCATGGGTATTGTATCTTCCATTTGTCTCAAAATGTGAAGAGTCATGTTTCTGGACTAAATAGAGAAGTTTGTGCAAGAAAATTCAGAGAATGTGCTCGAGCCTATACAGAGGCAGAGTTCTTGCATCTTTATGGTGTATTTTCGTCTACATATCCTTCTGCCCGTTTGTATCTAGATAACAGTGTGTTGGTAACAAAATGGGCTAGATGTTATTTTCCTGGAGATAGATACAACATAGACACTACCAACGCTGTTGAATCTATTAACGGTGTGTTTGTAAAGGCGAGGAAGCACTCATTATTACAAATGATAGATGTGATTATTGAGAAAATGGTGGAGTGGTTTACCAAACATAGGAATATGTCCGGACGAATAACGGATGACTTGCATCTTGTTCCTTTTGTGGAGAACGAAATCCATAAGAGTTGTACGGAAGCAAATCGTTTGGCGGTGCTTGAGCTTAACAGTTACGAACTTGAGTACAGTGTGACCGGACGCGATGGTCTAAGGTATTTGGTTAAGTTGAGGAGGAAAAGTTGCAGTTGTAAACGTTTCGATATAGACAAATATCCTTGTTGTGTCCATGCGATAGCGAGCGGTGTTGGAGAAGCAAATAAGAAGAATGCAAACCCCGAGATTATGTTATATGAGTTGTGCTCAGAATATTATATGGTAGCGACATGGATTTTGGCGTATAGTAAAACGATTTACCCGGTTCCCCATATAAATCAATGGGTAGTTCCGGAGGAGATAGAAACATTGTTTGCTTGGCCTCCTGATTATGTTGTAAAACTTGGAAGAAGACAAGAAACAAGGTTTCCATCTGTTGGAGAACATCGAAGTAAACAACGTAAAAAGAAGTCGAAAAAACCAAGTGATATGGAAGATTCAGTTAATAATGATGGTGATAATTAAGTCTGCTTTGTTTTGAAACTGTTTTGTTTGGTACGAATATGTCTAAATAAGTACAATTATTGTTTGTTGTTTTAGAAGTCTACTTTGTTTGAAACTATTTTGTTTGATACGAATATGTTTCAGCAAGTACAATTATGGTTTGTTATTTTAGAAATCTGTTTTGATCTGTTTTATTTGGTACAACTACATAATTGATGGTACAACTATGTATTATTGTCTTAAAGTAAATTTTGTAATTATAAAATCCAAAATTAAATTAGAAAACCTAAGACACATTTTCTAATATTAAAACAAGTTAACCATACATTTAACATCATTTAAGAAAAACAATAGTTAGTTAACGAATCTCACATAGTTACATAAAATATTCTTACACTTCTAAGGATATATTGTAGAAGTTGGCTCAAATTTTAAAATTCACTCAATTTATGGATTTTTAAATATATAAATACATAAATAGATTGTATTTATACTTTTAAGAAGAATTACAATCGGTTCCATACACAAAAATGATTTGAAATCAAAAACAACTGATTATACTAAATTTTGACGTATAATACAACTATGTCTATTTTTTTACAACTAGGTACGAGTGTACAACTATGAATAAAATTATTGTATTATTTTATTTTATTTTTCTTTATGACGGCGCTACTTGGTCAAAATGACGGCGCTAAGTGGTCAAAATGACGGCGCTAAGTGGTCAAAATGACGAAACTTTAGTTGTATCAAGTTGTACCTAGTTGTATTTAGTATTCCCAATAAAAAAAATTCTCTCTTACTTACTTGTACCTAATCGTACCTAATCGTACCTGAACCGTATCATAACATAAATATTGTTTAAAACACACAAACACTTAAATGTATCACAACAGAAACAGCAAAAGATACCACAAAACACACAAATAATGAAAAGTATCATAACACAAATATTGAAAGGTATCACTTCTTCGTTTTGATGTTCTTGATCTTGTCCTTCTTCTTCTCTTGTGTAAAAGGACTCAACGTAGCAGCTGCGGGAGTAATTTTCCTTTTCGATTCTCTGCGACATATCTTCCTAGAACAAATTTTGTACCTTCGATGTTTAACCGGCTCCGCCACAGTCTTAGCAATAGCCATCGACTCCTCCACAACATCAACCACCGGTTGCTGCACATTCTTAGCTAATGGCTCCTCCATATTATCAACCATCGGTTGCTCCACATTCTTAGCTACTGTCTTCTCCACAGTCTTATCCATAACCTCATGTTCCTCCACAATATCATCCACCGGTTCCTCCATAGTATCACCCATAGGCTCCTCCACATTCTCCACCACCGGTTCCTCCATAGTATCACCCATAGGCTCCTCCACATTCTCCAAATTATTTGTCTCCGTCTCTTCCAAATTATCTGCCCCGGTCTCCACCAAATTATCAGCAACCGGCTGCTCCGTAGTATCACCCATAGGCTCCTCCACATTCTCCACCACTGGTTCCTTCTCATTCTCCACCATCGTCTCAATTGATGTTTTATCCACCGGCTCCGCCATACTTTGAACCGTCTTAGTAACCGTGTCACTACAAGCTCCTTGTCCGTTCTCGAACTCAGATGCTCTCTGTGGAGAATATATCGGTTCTTCATCCCTAGGATTGTAAACATATCTCTCAAGCTTATATAGTCTCTCCTCAAATCCTTTTAACTTTGATTTTATTTCGTTAAACCCTTTCTCCATTGTTTTCACAATGACCTCCATTAAGCTCATGTTTTCAGCACTTGGACTATGATGTTGTTGCGGCTCTTCTACATGCTCAGTTCTTGGAACATTGTTCAACTCAACTTGCTCAACTCCATGAGGATCCACTCCATGAACATTTTTATCTCCATATCCTCGAGACTCGAGATCTAATTTATATAAACCTTTCCACCAAATCTTCTTTTGTTGTTCACAGAGACGCTCATTCCATGCATCAACAACAGAGTCACTAACATCTTCTTCTTGAATTCGCTCCGTGATTTGAAGAAAAAGAGGTTGCTCTGTCTCTGATGGTTCCAAGATACTAATAATATCCTAAAAAAACAACAACAAAACAAAAGTATGTTTCTCAACAACTCAACAAAAACATTGTACATGTTTTAAAAATAAATACTTAACCAAAATGTTACCGTAGTTGTTCCGAGTGCTTTGTTTATATGTTCAAGTGGAAAACCTCTCATTCCATTTTCTTTGAATGTTCTCTTGCACATCAATGGGCATCCATCTTTTGCGCCTCTTACTTCTTGTTGAAATTGATTTGACAATTCATGAATGCACTCAAATGCTAAAATCTATACAAAATATCACACAAACAATCACATATATTGAATCATAAACAAACATATAAACTAAGTTAAGGAAAGTTTCTTTTTACCTCGAGAGGAATAATGAACCCTGGAAATAGAAAACTAGATTTCACTTCGCCGTTGAAATGTTTTATCGTGTGGTTTATCGCGGTTAAATTGTCTTCAAACGTCATGCGACCCCAAGGAAAATTTTCTACAGCTTTCAAGTCGTTCACTATCCTTAGAACGAAAGGATGTATGGCATCAAATTTCCTCGCACCTTTTATTATCTCCGCTAAGAACAACAAGACTGCCACTTGCAAGCGATCGCCACCGCATTGATCATTCATTGAATCCAACATCGCTTTCACATCTGACACGTTCACATTCCTACATCCGAAGATCCTCTCCACAAAGTCAAACTTACCGTAACTAGCCTCGTTAAAATTTGAACCATACTCTCGGCAATTAAATCCAGTAATGAGAGCATGTTCTCTAATCGAGTATCGTATTGGAATCCCATTCACCACGAACCAGCATACTTTCTTCTTCTTTGTAAATGCAGTTCGCATAATGAGCATCCACAAACCTTGCATCTTGTTACTTCTTCTCCTAACCAAGTGCCAAAGGTGTTTGAATTGATTGTGTTTTAAGAACCAATTCAATTCTTCCTTGTGAAGCTTCTCTTCTAGATAATCAAGTGTACTAGCAATATGACACCTTGTTGAAAACGTGCAACTCTTTCCGAAATCTTTGTGACTAAAGAAAAAGCGCTCAGGTTGAAGAGGTTGGGTGTCATCCTCTATATCCATCTCAGTTTCCTGCAATACAAAACAAATTTACAAAACATAGTAGTACTCATTAGTACTTATTAGTGACTAAGTATAGTCGTACCCATTAGTATCTTGTTGTACAAACTATAAATTAACAATTATCCACTTCTAATTACCTCAAATGCATTGGGGACTGAAGATGATGCAACACCATGGACAGACGCTGCAGCTGGTGACGACGTTGCAGCTGGTGACGAAGTGGAAACGACCACAAGTGACGAAGCGGAAACGACCACAGGTGACGACGGAGCAGTTTCATCAACTTGATTTTGTACAACATCATTTGTTGCTCTTTTCACTCGTTTTGATCTTCTATTCGATGGTGGTCTTGTACTTCCTCCTCTGGTTCTAGCCATTGTATCCGTTATTAGTACCTATAACAACAAAAATAAACATCAAAAGAAACAAATTTTATTATATGATACAATGAATAATGAATCTAATTCCATCAACTAGATAATGCCTAAATGCTAATATTTACATTTCCAAACACATCCAAAAAGCCCTTTAACTTCTTGAAACACTTCAAAAATCTGAGAAATTGATTTATTTAAAGTGATACTTCAAAAAAATTCACTATACTAAAGACACAACTTTTACCCAGATTTATTTGTCATGAACTCGTCATTTTTTGCTACTAAAGATTTCGAACAACAACAACAATGAAACTTTAAAACTCATGGTGAATCACCTTTTTTGGTTATGGATCTGAGGGATGTTTATGTTGGAAAAAAGTTATAACACCGACCAATGAAGATAAACCTAAAAATTGGGAGATTGATGAAGATAAACCAAGAGATTGATGAAGAAGAAGAAAGAGATGAGAAGAAGAAGAAGAAAGAGACGAGAAGAAGAAGAAGAAAGAGACGAGAAGAAGAAGAAAGAGACGAGAAGAAGAAAGGAAGCGAGAAGAAAAAAGAAAAATTAGAAAGAAAAGGAATGAATAAAAAAATAAGGTTTTTTCACTTTTTTAATTTAAAATTAAAGATCCGATTTGAATTGGGTTTGGGTCTGGATATCCGCTGGATCTATTGGTTGGGTTGTAAATACTCTAAACTCTACAATTTTGTTTGTCTTTTACCCTTCTTTCTAATTTAAATAAATAATAAAATAATTAATTGTTATAACGGGGGCAAGTTAGATTAGTTTTCTAAGTCAAGGGGTTTTTTAGATTTTGATCATCCATAAAATTGTGTGTTAGAAGAAACTATTTACTAGTGTTACAAAAATCCATTAAAAAGAAATTAAAAGCCTCTCCCTAAGAAAGAATTTGAATTAAACTGTAAATGTAGAATAGCTCAAGACACAATAATAATAAAACTAACTACGCCATGGCGGGAACATGTTATTAAAAAATAATCATATAAACTAAAATTCTTATTTCAAAAATATTATGAATTTATTGCACACAAAAATAGATTCAAAATTATTGGTTTGTTTGTGTGCAATATAACGTGAAATATTTTTAAAAAATAAAATAAAATCTATTATTTAATAAAATCTTGTTTGTTCGCGTGGAATATATTATAAATTATTTATAAGAAATAAAATAAAAATTGACCATAAAAAATTAGTCCAAAATGTATTAAATTGGAAAATATTAAAAGAATATAATAAAACCGGCAAAAAATTGAGGCATAAGAAATTGAGGCAAAAATATAATTGAAACTCTCTCGTTGCAACACGTATGCGTTTTGTCTTTTCTTTTAATATAATAGATTTTAATCTAATAGATTATGATATTCATCAAAAAAATAAATAGTAACGATTATCGCCGTAAACTTTTACTTTGTATAATTGTAAATGGAAAGTAGTAATGCAACATGATAAAAGTGCTCCAATATACAAAGTTATGTAAACTTTGCAATCATTCTTTACATTGACTTCTAATGCTCCGTCTAGAAAGAATATGTTAAATTGTGTAGATAAACCTTAAATTAACATTAAAAACCAAAAAAAAAAAACCTTCAATTTTCTTAGTTTACATTTGTTAATATCTTGATTTATATATAAATCTGACTGACATATCTTTGGCAATAACAAGTAAGACTAAAATGGGGTCCAATTCCAATATATGGGAATTTTACGGTAACTAATTCTGCATCCATAACTAGGAAATATCCAGAATTTCAAATTTGAGTATATATAGTAAAAAAAATTTATTCTTAATCAAAACAAAACTCCAAAAAATAACTCCCAAATATCTCAATAGTATCTTTGAGTATAATAAGCAGAAAAGAGTGCTTATTCGACCACATTCATTGCCACATGCAAATGGTCACCGGTCAAAATTGACAACTTTCGAAAGAAAAAAAAACAAGGAAGACAAGATGTGGCCTGAAAGGCCCATTAAAAGGCCCATATAGAGATTGGAACTACACAAAAAGCCCTTATTCTCCACTGCTCACAAGTTTCGCCACTTCTCTTCCTCTCCGTACACTCTTCTGTTTCCGAAACCCTAACTTTCCCAAGTCGCCGATTTCATCACTCAAGAGAGAAGAAAGCTCCGTTTTCTAGCTCAAAACATGGCGGAGGAAGAGGTTATCGCTTTACCTGTACAGCCTTCCGACCACAAACGCAAGCTCGAAAACGTCGAATCAGAGATCCTCGAACAACATCGCGTCTCGATTGATTGTAATAAAGAAGCTCCTGTAGACGATGGAGAAGACGCTTCTGATTTTTCTCAAGCGAAGCGACCAAAGCTTGATGATGAGTCTGTTGATGGATTAGGTATTACAAAATCTAATTTCTCTCTAAATATCTAAAATATTCATGGATTTGGAGTAAATTTACTAATTGTTTGGGCTTGTGAAGAATCCTTCTTTTTGGTTTAGGTGTAGATGAATTTTTGTATTCTCATTGGTCTCTGTTGTTGCTTTTTCTTATAGGTATTGAGAAAACTCTAGAGAGTGGTTCTCCAACGGAAAAAGGGAAAGAAGACAGTGGTGAGAAACTTCACAGAGATGAATCTGAAAATAAGATCGATGATGATGAAAGCAAGCCTGAGGATAACCAACCAGCTTCTGTTGAGGCTTTAACCTCTCAAGAAGTTTCTGTTGAAGAAAGTAAGGATGTGGACACTAGCGGTTCGCAAAAGGAAGCTGATGAAAACGGTAAGGAAACCAATGATGCCGATCCTAAGGAGGTAAACGAAAGCAAGGAAGTCAATGATGGCGGCAGCTCTCAGAAGCGAGATGACAACGGCAGTAAAGAAGCGAATGAAGATGGGTGTCAGGAGGAAAGGAAGGATGTTGTGAATGGCAGTGAAGTAAATGGTGGCGACCCTCAGAAAGAGGTTGATAATACTCAGTCCATTACTCGGCGAATAGAAGTCCCGAGTTCAAAGGTGAACTGATTTTGTTTCCCTTTTACCTATTTAGTGAGTGCGTTCTACTATGGTTTATTTCTCATTTTTGTGCTCTTGGCAAAATTTTCAGGTTGGCACGCTTATTGGTAAAGGTGGGGAGATGGTAAGACATCTTCAGGTCACTTCTGGTGCCAAAATCCAAATTCGGAGGGATGCAGAGGCTGATCCGAATTCATCTTTGAGACCCGTGGAGTTAATTGGAACTGTTTCTTGTGTCGATAAAGCAGAGAAGCTTATCCACGGAGTCATAGCTGAGGTTTTAAATCGTCTTTGACAATTAGTGTTCTTTTTTCTTTTGATTCACAGTTTTTTTTGGCGGCTCACCTACTTTTTCTTCTTTCTTCTTCTGCTGCAATCCCAGTCTGAAGCAGGAGGTATACCTGCCCTTGCTGCAAGGGGTGTCCCAGAGCAGATGGAGATTAAAGTTCCAAATGATAAGGTATCCCCTGGAAAGTTTTCTGCTCGACCATTTATAAGCGATACTTAAGCAACCTTAAACTGACAGGTTGGTGTAATTATTGGCCGCGGTGGAGAGACTATCAAGAACATGCAGACAAAGTCTAGAGCTCGCATTCAGGTGGTCACTTCTATTCAATCTTGAACGTATTCAGAGTACTTAGAAAAAATAGCTTACTGTGTAACAGCTGATTAAAATAGTTACAATACAGTTAATACCACATGAAGAAGGTGATGGATCTAAGGAAAGAACTGTTCGTATTTCTGGTGATAAAAGGCAGATTGATATAGCTACCGCTTTGATAAAGGATGCTATGTACCAGGTTTGTCTTCTGATGTTTATCTCTAAACGATGTCATTGCTTTTAGTTTTTGTAACCATGCAAGTTGATACATGTGAGTGTTTAACTGTTTAATCTGCATTCATGTTGGTTGTGCAGAGTTTATCTATATCGAGATGCTTGATAATCTTATCCTGCTTAACTCATGACTTGATAAATCTGTGATTTTCCTAGTGTTAGTGCCATGGGTTTTAGTTTATGTAGGTACTTTTGTTCTGGTTGGTGCATTCTCTGTGAAACTAGTTTGGTACTTATGATCAATTATAGCTACATTGCCTAAATCATTTGGTTATGTTATTTCACATTGCATTGACGTTCTTCAGAGGATAATAATGACATGATTCTGGATCTTTATATTTAATCTCCTGCTGCATAGATATGCAAAACCCTGCTGTCTAAATTGAAACCTATGCTGCGTGAATAGCTGCATGTTGATGTCCTAGAGAATTACTTGATTCATGTTGCTGCAGTAAAAAGGATACTTGAGAAATATGTACATATAGTAAGAAAGATTCTCACTTTCTCCTGTTAGGAAGATTTTATGTCCGTCTTCGATGTTGCCCACCATGATTTTTTAAAGTCTAAGGTGTGGATCTCGAATTGGTGTTGGCTTTAAAAATGCAGATGTGGGCCATGTGGTTATTACCTTTCAATTGGGGTCAGCATTGCCTTGTTGGTGAACAATAAACATCACCCAGGTCTACTGATGAAGGTATTTCGCATTTGTCATTCACACTTGGAGGTTCTAGTAGTCGGTAAGGCTGCTTTTTGGAAACTTCAAGACCATAGTGTGAGTTTGGATATATTATGTGGGCCTCATTTAACCTGCAATGTGAACAGAAAATAGGGTGTAGTAAATTTTTTATAACCAGGTGCATCACAATTGTGTTCGTATGCTCAATAATGGAATTGCTAAATGGGAGCCTGGAGCCATTGTGTGTGCTGTAAATGATCAGTTTTATGTTACTAGGTTGTCATCAAGGCTTTATGTTCTGTTTGAAACAGATTGCAATGCTATTGTCAGTTGCATTATATGTAGAGTTGTCACTTTTATTGTTTTTGCATGTCATCTGCATATGAACTGCTTGGATGTTTTTTTGTGCTATCCTGCTGTGTTCTTAGTTGTACCTTCTTTTAGGTTCTTGTCTAGATAAGAGATTTCATGTTATGCTATGAACCTCACATGTTTTGTTGCACAATTCTTTTAAGTTTCAGATTTAACAGCAATACCTTATTTGCTCTACTTTCTGTCAGCTGTGTGAGATTTTATGCCCCCTTTGTTGTCTCTAACGGGAGATTTTATGGTTGTATCTTTTGTAGGATACAAGGCCATCACATTATTCTGGTGGTTATAACCAGCCTGGTTACCAACCCCGAGGACCTAGTGGTCCATCTCAATGGGATTCGCGTGGTCCTCATGACCCCCACTCAATGCCATACAACTACCACCATGGTGGACCATACTCATCTCAGGGCTCACATTTCAGACCTCCCAACTCTGGCGGTTATCCTCCACAGCATATGCCTCCTAGAAGCGGATATGGTCCTGGTTGGGAACGAAGACCTCCACATTCTGGTCCATATGATTATTACGGTAGACAAGGACCTCAAACCCCTCCCTCCCATGCTGCTCCTTACTCCCAGACAGGTCCTCAGCAAAATTATGGGCCGAAATATGATCAGCCAAACTATGATTATCCTCCCATGCATCAATCTTATGGAGGATATGGAGGCTCCCAACAGGGTTATCCACCAGCAGGTGGTCAGCACCAAATGCAGCAGCCAAATAGGTCTTACGGGTGGCAAGGATCAGCCGAGCAAGGATATGGGCCTCCAAGGCCAGCTGCGCCTTCAGGGGATGCACCTTTCCAAGGTCCAGCTCAAGCAGCGCCATCGTATGGTGCAAACATGGCTCCACAACAACAATATGGTTATGCATCAAGTGCCCCTAGTCAGCAAACCTACCCTCCGTACAGCTCTTCAACACCTTCTGATGGTTATAATGGTACACAAGCACCAGCAACTGTCCCACCTTATGACCAGCACAGTGCCCAGCCAGCTTCTGGTGTGCAGCAACCTTCAGCTGGCTACGGGCAAGCACCTCCAACAGGTGGTTATAACTCATATCCTTCTACACAGCCGGCTTATGGTAATGCCCCTTCTCAGAGCAATGGAAACTATGGTTATGGCTCTCAGTATCCTAGCTATGGAGGTGGAAACGCGTCAGCTTATTCTGCACCTGCTGGTCCAACCGCTTATTCCCAGACAGCACCTGCTCAAGCGGGCTACGAGCAATCTGCAACTCAATCAGCAGGCTATGCAGCTGCTCCAGGAACAACACAGTGAGATCTATGTTCTCTCAAAATCAGTACTGTGCGGACCAAGCTTATGTTGTGCCTCACTAAAAGATCACAAGTATTGAAAAGTTAGTAATTGCATTCCTAGACCGCACATCTTGTATTGAGTTTTAGACAGCTCAGTAGTTCATCAGATCTTTGATACGTCTTCCTAATATTGTTCTTCTTAGATAATAAACTGTGACCCGAGTTTATGTTTGCTTGTTCCTCTTCTGTATTTGTAATGCTGCTATCGTTTAAGATGTTCTCAAATCTTAGTTGTGGACTTTTTTGCTATTTCTTTCTCCATTTTCACTGTGATGCTCGCAAACATTCTTGGCGGAGCAAACATAAAGTGACAGTGAATTTGCATCGAGGATTAGTAGATTGAAGGGTTTTTATTCAAATTTTTTTTTTTTTTTTTTTCACGCGGTTTTTATTCAATCTAAAGACGTTGTATGGGAATTTTATAAGTTTTAATCCAAATAAAGAAAAAAGGAATAGGTACGAGGACCAATAACGCAAATTACTAATTAAGTAAAGCGAATCCTTTCATTACCATCTATCAAAACGCTGCGTTGTAGGTTACTCTCCTCACTCCACCACTATAAAAGACACTCCAAACACACTTTCTTCTCCATCATTTTCTCGACATAACAGCAAAATCCCAGCCCCGCAGATTTAGAAACCCTAAATATCCGTACGGAAGAGTGAAGAGAAAAGTTTCACCGGAGAAGAAAAAATGGCGACTATGCCGATGGATATCATCCACGACTTGTTCCTCCGTCTCTCCGCAGCTACGCTAGTCCGATTCCGCCTCCTCTCCAAGCCTTGCCTCTCTCTAATCGACGATCCCGACTTCATATCCTCTCATCTCAACCGCACACTCGAAACCGGAGACCATCTCATGCTTTTGCTTCGCGGTCCTCGCATTCTCCGTACGGTGGATCTTGACGCAACGGATAATGTCTCCGTCGTCGAACATCCTCTGAGCTCCGGTGGTTTCGCCGATGTTTTCGGCTCCTGCAACGGTTTGATTGGTTTAGCCAACTCTCCTACCGATATGGCGATATTCAATCCCTCTACCCGGAAAATCCACCGGTTACCTTCTGATTCTATGGATTTCGCGGGAAATTGCGTAAATCTCGAGTATGTGATGTACGGATTAGGTTACGATTCGGCGAGCAATGATTACAAAGTTGTTAGGATTATTCAGTGTAAAGGAGACAAAGGTGACTCTCTACATGCAAGAGCTTACGAAATCAAAATCTTCAGCTTAAAGAGAAACTCATGGAAGAGAGTGGATTATCTTCCTCTCGAGTCTATAATGCTTTTCAGACTCTATTACCATCTCGCCTATCGCCAAGGAAACGGCATTTTAGCCAACAATTGTCTTCACTGGGTATTGCCTCGAAGGCAAGGGGCTATCGCCATTAACACGTTACTGAGATTTGACCTTGCTTCCGAGGAGATTGATAACGTTTATATACCAAAGGAGCTTTGGTATGAAGTTATCGATGTCGGCGTGTTAGACGGCTTCCTTTGTTTGATGTCTATCCACGAGTTTAGCCATGTCGATGTTTGGATTATGAGGAAATACAAACGCAATGGAACTTGGACTAAGCTGTTTAGGGTGCCGAAACCTGAGAGCGTGGAGTCGTTTGAGCTGATGAAACCTCTGCTTTATTCCAAGGACAGGAGGCAGGTTTTGCTTGAGATAAACGACGCGAGGAATCTCATGTGGTTTGATCTGGAGAGTAAGAGGTTTACAGAGGTGGAGATAAAGGGATGTGATAATCCGTATAGCGTGGAACTTCTTGTGAGCAGCCTTGTTATGGGATGTAAAGGTGATCCTAATCGTGTTAAACGCCGTAAAGAACAACAACACAAGAGTAATAAAAGGTGGTAATGGCTCAAATGCTTTCTTACTCATTTTAGATAATGCTAGGGGGGCATGTACATATGGTAAAATGTATCAACGATTCGGTATTATGCTGAAACATGTTTGTGTTACTATTCTCAGGGATGGTTTTCTGTCAAAGGGATTCAATCTCAAGTTATGAGCAAAGCAAATCAGGTGAACTTTAGAGCCTCTAATGGAATCAAGAAGTTGGAATACTATTTATTAAACCTCGTCTTCTTTCCTTTTCTTGTTACATTATTGGAAATCTAAAGTCTTAGTTATTGGAACTTGAGTTCAACATCATAGGACTAGTCTTAATTAGTATTTCAAGTGTTTTGAAGTTTGATATCTTGACTTGGTGTGTTGATTTTCAGGTAAAGGTGGAAAAGAAATAGCTTAAAGCAAGTTGAACAAATCCTAATCTTAGTACTAAGTAGCTTAATCCGTGTGCGTATTTGACCCAAGAGAAGAAGATGGTCTTCTTCAGTATGTAATGGAGTGGATATGTCTTTTAACTCTTTTGAATTTGGTGGTGTTGCTATTTGGTTATGACTTAAAACTAGCAAACTCCTAGTTTAGTCCCAATTATTAAATCTGAGATAATCGTAGAAAATCAACATGTTAAGAATATGCTTTTGCGCATCCGAGAGACATTGTAGAAAGTTTATCAACATTTGAATATATGGTTTATAAATGTAAATTAGTATCCATAACTAGGTTGTGTCCTAGAGGTGGAGTACTTTGAGGAAGGTTTCGTACGTGGACTGGAGGCGGCTTGTGTGATCGTTTCCCTTTGCGATTTTCAGGTAGTGAGCTACTTTGGTGAAGCCTGCGTGTTGCTGAAACAGCACAGAGGTTTCCTCTTCCTCTTTTGGCCTTAACGGTTGTTCTTGCGTTTGCGGCATTGTGTGTGCCCATTGTATTCCCCATATAGCTAAAGGCCTCATGTAACAAAGTGACCTATACTCGTCGTTCGTGGTCCACGCCTCCGGTGTCTGAAATGAGCATCTGCAACCCAAACAATCCAGAACAAGAGTTGTTAACGGAACACGATGAATTAAAGAAAACAAATTAAGCTAGTCATGAGATGGTTTTACCCAATACCACGGTCTGACCAAGCAGCCTCATAGATTCCACTTGCTGTTCTAAACCCTTTATCCGCAAGCCCTTCTTGGATCATACAAGCCGCGACCGAGTACGTAGTCCCGGCCCAAACCTCCCTCGACACCATTGTGCTTCTGTCTACTCGTCCATCAGGTAACATCCCGTTCACAGCCCCACGTGTCCCTCCTCTCACTTTCATCACATTGAAGTCGTAGACCGTCTCCAGCGCTTTTTTGATCCACTCTTCTTTCGCTATAGGCTTCAATCCACAAGCTCTCGCGTACCATTGTCCAGCCATTTGATCAGCCAAGATTGCTGAGCTTGAGCCGCTTCGACTGTTGTCGTAATTGAAATAAGAACCGTTCCAAAGCTTCTCATAAACACTTCTCGCTTTCTCATACTTGGCATTGAAGTAAACCGCGGCCCCGTTGTCTCCAACTTCACGGGCCAATGCCGATCCTGCCTGAAGAGCCGCGACCCAGAGACCCCCACAATAAGCGCTAACTCCAGAGCAAGACCAGGCATCATAAGTCTGATCCGGAAACCCTTCATTCTCTATCATCCCGTCTCCGTCTTTATCAAACTGGTCCAAGAAAGCGATGGCAGTATAAACCGAAGGCCAGACCTCTTTCGCAAAGTTTAGGTCGCCCGTCGCAACCACGTCTCTGTAAACCTGAAGAACAAACTTGGAGTTCAAGTCTTTCCACCTATCCGTGCTGAACAAGTTATAAGCATTCACTTCATTCCACGGATCATTTAAACCGATATCGTGTGGCACCGCTCCTAGAACTTTCCTCTTAACAAATTCCCCGGAGCTCATGACCTGTTTCTTGCTTGAATCGTGCATTAGAACCGCTGCCGCGAAATCTCTCTGGATGCTTAGCTCGAGTTTTGGGAAAAGCATGAGCAATGCGAAAGACGAGTAGAAATGAACATCGTAAGTGTTGTACATTAGATATTGGATCCCTTCTAAGTAAAGGAACTGTCCAATGTTCCCTTGTGTGTTCTGACTAGGATTGGTTCCTAGTGAAGCATTTGAGGACAGAGGAGCGTGTATCTGAGAAGAGACAGCGTCGATTCTTCTCAATATGTCTGTGGCTACATTGTTGTTTTCTGGATCAGTATTTTCTGTTGGTAATATACTAAGAGAGATCTTTCCTTTTCCAATACTCTCTAGGCTTTGTTTCGGAGGTAACCCATCTATCGAAAAATGGATAAAAGTATGTGAGAACTACCGTTATAAAGATTGAAAAGGTAACAACAAAACTACCGTTATTGGAGGAATCAAGTGTGTGTTACCTGTCCAGATGGTTCCTCCTGAGTTAAAATAGTATAGTTCATTGAAGAGAGTTATTCGATACCTGAAAATCTCTCCGATTACTTTCTTTGGCTCAAATGAATTAAGCAAAGAAGGAACAAATGGTTGTGTATAGCAAAGGAAATTACCACTCAGGAAGTGTCGAGTCAGCAAGAATAGGAGCTTGCCACTCTTCTATCTGTCTCTCCCACTCAGAGAAATCTAATAACAGGCAAGAACAAAAAATGAAAGCATCATGAGATAATATTCTCTTAGTTTAAGTTGAGAGGCCAGGGAGAAATAAAAAGTGAATTTTTATGCGTACTGAGAAGAGCGTCGCGAGCCATTGCAACTGCAGCGTTTCCTAAACCGCCATAGAATCTTGTGTATCGTCTACAAGAAGTATATATATACATACATATTGGGTTAGAAACAACAATGATGTATGTATGTTTGAAAATATCTATGAGACTGATGTTTAATGAGTCTACCTGTTGTAAGTCTTCTTATCGAATCTCACCTCCGGACAATCCCAAGAGAGCGAAAACGTGACAGTACGTTCGCAACCAGGCGGTACCTTCACTTTGGCTGCAATGGCTGCACCAATGGAAGTTCCAGGTTTTGAAGGAGTGCATGTATTGCTTGTTAACTTGTCGAACGATGCGTTCTAAAGAGCAAAAAAAGGTTTAGGACCTTAAAGATCTTTCAATAGGGAACAACTTGGAAATATTAGTTATAAGTTAAATCTAACCTTTTTAATCTCATCCCACATATCTCCTGCAGTGATTTTGTTAGGAGTAAAACCCGAAACTAGGAAACAAGGACACGAGGAGACACGGACATCCTCTGTTTCTTTTGCTGCTATTGCATAAGTAACTGGTGGGTGTCCATTTGCTGTCCTGCAACATAAATTTACACAACAATTATCAACAAAAAAAAAATCATTCAATAACACAGAAAACCAAACCAATCAAAGTGTCAGTGAAAGTGGGTTCTTACTTGTGGTTTAAAGCTACTGCATGAACTCCATCTCTTGCCCTGAAGATTACATAAAAGAGACAAGATCCATGTTAGTACAAGAAGCACATAGCAAAAATATGTTGCACCAATAGATGAAGATTCTTACTGCATTGCTGAATTAGAATGTTTTCCAGTTAAACCAGAAGCTCCTCCCACAGAATTCTAATTAACCACAAACAGACAAATGGGTTAGCTAGTTTTGTATTCAAAAATGTCTTATTGAGTAAAGTCTTATGGGTTCTTAAAGGAGATGTATTCAAGATTAGCTACCTCCCAAGTAAAGAGCAAAGTAACTGATGCTTGTTCTACTCCGGTGTTAGTCACCTTAAACATAACACATTTTAATCAGCTAACCACAAGTTGTTGCTTAAGTTATATAATGTCGAGGTAAACATCGTAAATTCTTTTACCGTGAAGTTAAAAACTGAAACCGGTAGACTACTTTCCTCGTAATTATGAGGTATAAAGGGCGAGACTTGACGAGAAACTATTCTGAGTTCAGGGTCAGGTTCACCTATTCATCATGTTAAAAAAAAAAAACAAATTTACTTGATGAATAAATAATCTGAAATATATCAAATATGTAATAAAACATGGTTTGAAACATTTTTAAAGATGAATATATATATATATTAGACCTTCGTAGACGGTCCAAGATCTCGGATAAAGAGCATGGTAAGTAGATTTTTCACCAGTCATGTTCCAGTCCCAAGACTCAATTCCTATATTTGGAGCTTGGCCTCTACACAAATAGCCTCCATTGTCTCTGTACAATCATATATACTTATTCACAATCTTTTGTTCTTTTTTAAAACAAAAGATATGATGACAAAACAATAAAAAAAATGGATTTGGCTTACTTGATCATTTCTGGCTTTTTTGGGCATAGAACAGTCGAATGTTTCACACCGCCCGGTCTAGTAACAAAAACCTACAATTTCAAAACATCAAGAAGCATGATTAATGATACTTTACATTGTTGTCCATAAAACCCAAAGAAACCAAAGCAATGTTCATGGTTGTTTACTTACAGAGAATTGGTTTGTGAGAATCGGAGCTTCCTCGCAAACTTTTGGGAATAACTTGAACTGTTGAAACTCTCCCTTGTAACTCCTCCCAATGCTTCCTGCACTGAAACACGGTTTTTTTACCCGCGGTTGTGGTATATTAGAATATTGCAACATAAGATCTTAAAACTTTAGTGTATTGTTATTTTGTGTGGTATGAGAAATTTGTGAGTTATATACCCAATTCCACCTAAAGGGACACCATGATCCCCTGTTACATGGTGTTTCCTAAATATGTCGAAGATCGTAGCCTGCAGGTTTATAATTCGAAACTATTAGGTTTTCGATATTAGATAAAGACAAAGGTCACTAATGTTTGTTTAAAAGATATCTTACTCTTCCTTTTGAAGCTTCTTCTTTCGTGTGACGCCACAATCTATAGCCTAATGGAAACTATGGTAAAACCAAAACAGAGAGAGATTTAGTTCTTTTTAATTTCTAAAGAACAGAGTATCTAACTTGTAAACCAAGTAATATGAATAATCTTCATTTCAAGAATCTATCTTTGATTGAATAATCTTTAGTTTTTCTCAAAAATCAATTTATTTAGTTCTTTTGAATTCCAAAGAACAGAGTATATAACTTGTAAAGCAAGAAATATGGTTACACCTTTATGATTTCATCACTTTGATTAAAAAATTGTCTTTGTTAATGAGAAATTAGTTTAATTTAAAGAGTGGTAGATGAAGAAAAAGATGTCGTAATTACCATATGAAGATGGTCTCGTTTTCCAAGTTTGAACTCAGAAGGGGTCTTTGCTTCACTGTTTAACTTCCTTTCCCATGAAAATGGAGGAAGCTTATCATCTATTACCTATATATATTAAGATTTTGACCCCAAAGATCAAATATGAAGCTAGACAAATATACTACATCATCACTTGTCTAATCACCATAAACAATTAAATTTATTTGAGGGAATAAAACAGAACATGATCATACCATTTGGTTTTGGCACTCTTCAGTTTCTGCATGACTGTTCTGCATCTTTGTTTTACCTTAAAATACTCTGATCAGAGAAAAGAGATACATAAAGAGAGTAGTAGAAAAGGCCAAGAGACATAAACTTAATATTAAAAGGCTCTCTACATATAAGACAAAAACATGTACTTTGTGTGAATTATTTTCAGGTCTAAAAGTAATTTTTTTTTTTATGTCAGAAAAGATGAACATGCATGTGTCTATTAAAGAGATAATATATACACAAGAAACAACAAAAAAGCTTCAAGCTTTTTTTGCATGAAAAATCTTATGTCTCTCATGGGTTTTGCAAGAAGAACAACATGCATATTCATGATCCATACTAAAATTCTAAATTTTTCTAGATCATAAAGTATAAAAGCCTTACTATGAATTTATGAACATGCAGAGAAGAAAAACAGGACTACACTAAATGAGAGAAAGCTAGAAACTATATATATAAATGAGATTATTATGTATTGAAAATTAACAATATGTATAAGGTAATAATTACAAACATAAAAGTTTAAATTACCAAAAGGGTTATATGTTCAATTACCCTGAGCAGAACAAATGAAGGAATTAAAGGAATGAAGAAAAGATAAGTGTCTATAGATTTTTTTTTGGATGTGGGAAGAAAGAAACATAAATAGAAGCAAAGAAAGAAGAAGAAAAAGACAACATGTTGGCCACACAATAACTTGGGTTTGGTGAATACTAAATTTCAAAAAAATTATAGAAAAATTAACAATAACCAAATTGCCGGTCTTTTCTAATTTTTTTAAGAGAATTCACAAAACTACACATTTTCATCCATTCTTTTACAAAACTCTACCTAATTCAGTATTTCATATTTACACATTTTCAAAATTTTAAAAGCTTGATTTACCCTTTAAAAATTTTTTAAAATTATTTTTTTTTCATTTGGGTTCGCTTATTAGTGTTTAGGGTATAATATTAAGAAGTATGATTGTGTGGATAGAATTTATTTGAATTTAATTTTGAGTGTTTAAGTGTAATTTTGTGAAGTAATTTTGAAATTATGTAGTTTGTGAAATGTAATTTAAATGGTGTAGTTTTGCAATTCTCCTTTTTTTTAAAGAGATTTTTATGTTAAAAGCAATATGAACTAAATAATAGTAATATTTTAATCATAATCGGCCGGTCAAATATTTTTGCGTTTGTAGACGAATTCAACACAGAATCAATATTATGTACTTTATTATTATTATCATTATTATTATTTTGTTAAAATATGGATTCTGTATCAAACTCTCATTGGATTTTCAATCTTAATATGAACTAGGATTTAACCCGTGGTACACCATGGGTTTATGTTTTTTACAAATAATTTAATATATATACAATTAATTTAGAAGTTTGTAATATTTTTTCTTTTTTTGTAAAATAAATAAAAATATTCAGAATTTCTAAAAAGTATTTTGTTCTTTTATTGTTTATGCAAATAATATATAATGAGAATTATATTTTATATAGCAAAATCTTAATATAATTTGTAAGTTGGTTTATTCCAAACTATTATAAACTATAAAAATTAGGAATGGGCAAAACTTCTGGATCCGAAATATCGAACCCAAACCAAACCGAAATCCCCAAATCAATACCGATCCTAAAAACAAATAACTCGAATGTATAGGAAAATTTACTACCATAATACCCGAAATCGAATCCGAACCGAACTTAATTTTTTAGAACTAAACTAAACTACTCTAACTACCCAAAAATTATTTAAAATAATAAGTAATAATTATAATTATATTTAAAGTACATAATTGGAACCAAACCAAAATTAAAGAACCGAAACCGTTCCAAAAATAAATAACCCGAACGAATTGAGAAATTTACTACCTGAAAACCCGGAGCTAAAACAAATTTCTAGATTTGAACCCGAATTACCCGAAATTTGTTTATGATAAAGTTTAATCATTATTTTCAAACTTCTTGTCATTTATCTAGAATTTTTTCAGAAACCGAACCCGTTAATAAATAATTGTTTTTTATTGTTTGATATTTTTAACAAAAAATTGTTTCAACTCGTTTTTAAATTCTTAATAATATTAATTAAACCTGTTTTGATTTAAATAAAATTTTAAGGGTAGTTTTTATAGAAAAACTATGTAATAATGTATTTATGTGAATTACATATTTTTATTTTGTTTTTCAAATATTTTTTACATAATTTCTTTAATATTTTTTATTTATTTTTTGGAGAAAATCGTAATATTTCCTTATTTGGTTTTTCGTAATTAAATGTTCAAAAATATTTCCTTTTATGATCAATGGCATAATGTGTAAATAAGTGTGATTTTTTGGACATGTTCAAATTTGTACTTCAAAAATAATATATAGATTTAGTAGTGTGGTCTAGATTTACGCCATTTTCAAAATTTAAATAGTTTAATTACCCTTTAAAAGTTCACTAAAATTAAAACATTTTTGTTTGGGTTCGCTAATTTGTATTTAATATTAAGGGAGTAGAGTTTTGTGGGTAAAGTTTATTTTGATTTAATTTTTAATAATTATGTGTAGTTTTGTGAAATAACATTAAAATGGTGTAATTTTACGAAAATGGAATTCAAAAGTTGTAGTTTTGTAATTCTCCCCAAAATTTATAAGAACCAGTGAAAGAGCAGTGAAAGAGCTAGAACTTTTTTTTACCGTAATCATATATTAAATTTACTTTAACTAAAATGAAATGTACATAAATTTAAGATTATGAATAAAATAAATTAAAGTAAAATAAAAACAATATTTTATGTTAATAGTATTAAATCAACCATTTAAAATTTGGAGGAAATGATTACCGACTTGGAGCTCAAATCCAAATAACTAGTGAATTTGCCTAAGTTATCTTATATGAGACCATAAATTATATCAAAACTTCTATATAAATCTTTTAACATATGAAAATCTGATAATTTTAGAACTTTACTTTTTTTGTGACTCTTATAACTGGCCGAACTATCCTAATGCTACTCGTGAAGCCTTAAAAAATTTGATTTCGTTATCCAACTGGTTCTTACATATTACAACTAATTTCATTTAAATATACATTGTTAAGGGTGGGCCTAAGCCCACTCGGGGTTGACCATTTCAGAAGTCACCAGGAGAATTCGTTGGACCCTATTTGGAGTTCGGCCCAAAGGGCCGCCGAAGCCAAGGTCCGCCCGAAGTCGAAGCCCAATTGAAGGAAGCACGCGCGACACAGTGACATCGGTACGGACCTGCCAGGACTGACACAGGTGACGTCTGTACGGCGCCGTGGCTTAGTCAACAGAGGTGTTAGTACGGACCTGCAGGACACAGAGGCCAGCCGAACCGCATTAAATACAAAGGCATGTTCGACAAAACAGCTTTCCGTATGTCGAGCATGCGCCGAAGCGATCCCGCCAAAAGAGCAAAACCCCGCCAAGGATCAAAGGTCTTCGATATAAATAGAGAGTTCCGGCTCATAAGCAGAGGATATCCGAATTTTAGAGAGAGAATCTACAGAGAGAAACTACTATAAACATATCATTTCACTTCGTCATTGTATCAAACAATCTATCTCTTAATAAACGAACTCCGAGTTCTTAATCACTTTTCTGTTCGACATATATCTTTAGTTCGGCACTTTATCGTTCACCCTTATTTCCACTTCGGTCCTATCAGTTCGTCTCAATTATCACTTAACGAGTTTTCCGACCCTCTTCTACTTTAATCATCTCAGTTCGGTCCCGAGACCGAACCCTGTTTTAACATTTGGCGCCGTCTGAGGGGACAATTCAAGAAAAACTCTCACGCTTACGATAATTCACGAACAACCCGAAGTCAAGAAGAAGATCAACATCTCCAGCTACAATGACAAACCAACCAGAAAACGTTTCACACAGACCAATCGTCCTGCAAGCAACACTTGCCGAAGCCCAGGCATCGGTAATCCCGGTCGGCCAGATCCCGCCAGTCCCGGAATCGGAGCCTCACACGCCGATAGCAGTTCGTACAACTGCTGTCGAACCAACACTCGAACCGAGAGTCACCATCGCAATACCAAGCAATACCCCAACAACGGTTGTCGAAGTCAACCACAACAATCAAGACGGCCGATCAGAAATCGCCGAACTTCTCACCAGCCTGATGAACAAGGTGGACACCCTAACCAGGTCCACCAACGAGCGATTTGAAGCACTTTCGGGCGAAAGATCCCGAAACCCGAGGCCAATCATCGATCTCTCGCCGAACATCCAAAGGAATCTGTTCGGGGGACCCTCGACAGACGCGACTCAGTTCGCGACACAGGGAAATCAGAATTCTCAGGCTTTCAGCCCGCTGACAGGACGTCTCTACGGGACTCACGACAAGACGTCAATCTACAACTCCCCGCAATTCACTCACCAAGCTGCCGGACCAAGTACACATCAGCGAACCCCGCAGTTCGCCAACCCCCAGATCGCCATAAACGATCACCTCTTCCAGGACGCACCATCCTTCGCGCAAACGGGAAGAGATTACGAGCTGGAAATGATGCGCCAAGAGTTGGCAGAAAGAACTCTCGTGTCCACGAAGCGACAAGCGCGACACCTGAGATCGGCCGTGTCCTGCGAGAAGCGCAGAACTTCCCTTTCACATCGGACATCACGCGATTCCGTATTCCACATCCCGGGAAAATCATCATCCCGAAGTACGACGGAACGAAAGACCCCGTGCAACACGTCACATCGTTCACCATATCGATGGGAAGAGCGCAGTTCACACCGAACTAAGAGACGCAGGTTACTCCCAGCTTTTCGTCGAAAACTTGACGGGTGGAGCACAACGATGGTTCAACAGGCTAATTCCGAACTCCATCCAAAACTTCCATGAGCTCCAAACCGTCTTCCTCAAACACTACTCAATGTACATCCACAAGGAGCTGTCAATCGCCGACCTATGGAAAATGACGCAGGCGGAGGGAGAATCACTTCGGCTATATGTCGAAAGATTCAAGGAGGTCGTCCCAAAATAAAAGTGCCAGATGATGTCGCCATCGAAGCACTTCGCAACGGGGTCTGGACCGAATCCCAATTCTTCCGAGAACTCACAACGAATTTGCCGAAGACCTTGGAGGATGCGTTGCATAAGGCAACGACATACATCAAACTGGAAGAAGACATAGCCAGTTTTAAGAAAAAGCGGACGTCGACAAAGACTGTCCCAAAAGAAAAAGAAAAACAAGAAGAATACCGCGAACCGCGACAACACTTCGACGCGGAATACAAAAATCGACACCCCAGAGTCCATTCGGTCGAGGAAGCCGAAGAACAGGCGGTCCATAACGTTAACCGCCCCGAATATAACCGAACTGGAAACAGTTCGGGATATCCGAACAGAGGGAACTACCAAGAAAGGAGTAGTTCGGGAGGATATCGCAACCGGCCGCAGGGTGAAAACCCGAACAGAGGCTCAGGGAGCTACCAAAACAACCATCAACAAGGAAAACACGATGCAACCAAACATTGTAGCTTCCATAATCAAGACGACCACTCCAACGAAGAGTGCAGGCATCTGAGAAGCCTGCTGATGCGCGAGTACATGGCCGGACATGTCAAATTACCAACGGCAGAAGAAATAAAAGCCACGTACACGTACAACCGATCTCAACCAGCGATAAACGTTCATGCCGAACGTAATCAGACGAGGAACCAAGATTCGCCTGATAAAAGAGAACGGGAAGAACTCCCGGGCCCGCCCAAAGTTGCCCGCAAAAAGATCGGAATGATCATGGGAGGCCTCGTCGATTGCAACGACTCAATCCGGTCAATCAAAAGGGCCCAACGCGGAGCTGTAGCCGCAGTCAAGTGAGAACCCGAAGCCGATGTCCCAGAAAACGCGACCAAGGAAATAACCTTCACCGAATGCGACGTCACCAGCGTCGCCTTCCTCCACAACGACCCTCTGGTCCTAGAGCTACTCATCGCAGACTGCGAAGTAGCCAAGGTGATGATCGACACCGGCAGTTCTGTCGATCTCATCTTCTACAACACCTTGCAAAGGATGAAGCTGAAGGACTACACGATCAAGCAGAATCGGAAGCCCTTGACCGCGTTCAACGGCGAAACGACCATGTTACTAGGGACCATCAAACTCCCAGTGCACATCGGCGGAGTGACCAAGTTGGTCAAGTTCGATGTCATCGACACTCCGGCTATCTACAACGCCATCATGGGAACTCCGTGGATCCATGCGATGGAGGCCATCCCATCAACCTACCATCAATGCCTAAAATTCCCGAGCCCAACGGGAACGGTAACGGTTCGAGGGGATCAGCGCGTAGCGCGAAGCTGCTTTATCGCCGAACTCAAAATCAGAAAGTCTTGCGCGATAACTCAGCCCGAAGACGAAGAGATGGCCGAAGCTTTTCAGTCAAAGGTAAACCTCGCGCCATCCGATACCTCCACATCCACTTCGGCGACGCATTATGAAGAAACAACGAACAAAGAGGCCCCGAAGTTGGATAAGATATTGCAAGTCAACATCGACTTGAGCGATATTACGCGATGCGTCGGCATCGGAGCTAACCTCGAACCAACGCTGCAGGATAAGCTGATCGAGTTCCTGAAAGAGAACTACAAGACGTTCGCATGGTGCACAGAAGACATGCCAGGCATCGACCCGAACATCACCTGCCACGAACTCAACGTGGACCCAACTTTCAAGCCGATCAAACAGAAGAGAAGAAAGTTGGGACCAGAACGCGCCCAAGCAATAAACGACGAGGTAGAACGACTCGTAAATGCTGGGTCAATCGACGAAGTGAGATACCCGAACTGGTTGGCCAACCCCGTGGTTGTGAAAAAGAAGAACGGCAAGTGGAGAGTTTGCGTCGACTTCACCGACCTCAATAAAGCCTGTCCGAAGGACAGCTACCCATTGCCTCACATCGATCGAATCGTCGAGGCAACGACAGGGAACGAACTCCTATCCTTCATGGATGCTTTCTCGGGCTACAATCATATCATGATGCACGCCGAAGATAGGGAAAAGACTTCGTTCATCACCGATCGGGGTACTTACTGCTATAAGGTCATGCCGTTCGGCCTAAAGAACGCAGGGGCAACGTACCAACGACTGGTAAACCGCATGTTCGCCGACCAACTGGGCGAAACAATGGAGGTATACATCGACGACATGCTCGTCAAGTCACTAGCCTCCAAGGATCACGTCGATCGACTCGCCACCTGCTTCGCAACACTCAATCAGTACGGGATGAAGTTAAACCCAACTAAGTGCACGTTAGGCGTAACTTCAGGCGAATTTCTTGGGTACATCGTCACTCAACGGGGCATCGAAGCAAACCCGAAGCAGATCGCAGCCATCAGGGACCTTCCCTCACCTCGAACAACCAGGGAAGTCCAAAGACTGACAGGACGAATCGCCGCACTCAACCGGTTCATATCGCGGTCTTCGGACAAATGTTTACCCTTTTTACCAACTGCTCAAGGGTAACAAACGCTTCGAATGGGACGAAAAATGCGAAGAGGCATTCACACAGCTCAAAGAGTATCTTTCTACATCGCCAATCCTCGCCAAGCCAGTCGACCAAGAGACTCTATACCTCTACATCGCCATATCGACTTCGGCAGTAAGCAGCGTGTTGGTAAAAGAAGATCGAGGCGATCAGCGGCATATCTTCTATACAAGCAAAGCCCTTGACGGTGCGGAAAGCAGGTATCTGACCTTAGAAAAGCAAGCCCTAGCAGTGGTCAGTTCGGCAAGAAAGCTTCGACCATACTTCCAGTCTCACTCCATCGTCATCCTCACGAATAAGCCGTCCAACGAACCATCGAATCTACATCGAATCGAACGCGGTCGGCCGATCGCCAAGTGGGCGGTCGAGCGCGATCGACATCGAATACAAAGCGAGAACCGGTGCGAAATCGCGAAGTCTACCGACCGAAATGATCGAACTACCATCCGAAATGACAACGACATCGAGAGAAAAACACCGGACACTTCATGACCGACGGATCGTCCGGCCAACATGGGTCCGGCATCGGCATCACGCTGAAATCACCAACAGACGAAGTCCTCGAACAATCATTCAGGCTGGGCTTCAAGGCCTCCAACAACGAGGCAAAATACGAAGCCATGATAGCCGGCATGCGCCTCGCGATCGAACTCGGGGCAAAGGAGCTCGACGCATTTTGCGACTCACAGCTTGTCACTAGCCAGTTCAGCGGCGAGTTCGACGCAAAAAACGAAAGGATGGAGGCGTACCTCCAAGTCGTCAAAGAACTTGCCAAAAAACTCAAACACTTCACCATCACCAAGATACCGAGGGCAGAAAACACATCGGCAGACGCACTCGCAGCTTTAGCTTCGACCTCGGATCCAACACTGCAGAGAACGATCTCCATAGAATGCATCGAGAGCCCGAGCATAGCCCTTCCAAAAGTTGTATGCATAATAAATCGAGACGTCGAGGAAACTGATGAGTTCGGCGAAGATCTTCACACACCGGACTCACCACTAAGAGAAGATCGTTGCCCTCAGACCCTTGAAGAACCAGACGATTGGCGGCAAGAAATCGTTCGATACCTGTTACTCGGCGAAGTACCCGAAGGTAAGTGGGCAGGCCGTAGACTCAAATGCAGGGCAGCACGCTACACCCTCCTCGACGACTGCCTATTTCGTTGGAGCGCCTCAGGAGCCCTCCTGTTCTGCATCGCTGGCGACGAAGTCAACCGAGTTATGCGAGAAGCCCACGAAGGAGCAGCCGGCAATCACTCCGGAGGACGCGCATTAGTCCTTCAGGTAAAAAACCACGGCTTCTATTGGCCGACGATGCAGAAGGACTGCGCCGACTTCGCCCAAAAATGCGAGAAGTGTCAAAGACATGGAGACTTCATCAATGCTCCAACACAACTCCTCAGTTCGGCAACCGCGCCTTATCCCTTCATGAGATGGGCCATGGACATCGCCGGACCCTTGCCATCGTCAAGACAGCGGAAGTACATCTTGATCGTCACCGACTACTTCACAAAGTGGGTTGAAGCGAAGGCATATGCGAAGATCGACGCGACAAAAGTTCAGAACTTCGTTTAGAAGTACATCATCTGCCGCCACGGACTCCCATACGAGATCGTCACCGACAACGGAACCCAGTTCACTTCGGCCAAATTCGAAGGATTCTGCGCAAGGTGGAACATCCGGCTCAATAAGTCGACCCCGAAGTACCCACAAGGAAACGGACAGGCCGAGGCGACGAATAAAACGATCATAGACGACCTCAAAAAACGACTAGAAGAAAAGAAGGGGTTTTAGGCCAACGAACTGGAAGGCGTCCTCTGGTCACACCGAACAAGTCCACGCAGTTCGACTGGACGAACACCTTTCTCACTCTCTCATGGAATGGAAGCCATGTCTCCTGCCGAAGTCAACGTCCCCGGCATACGCGGAATGATGCTGACCTAGTACCCACTGACGAACGAACAGATGATCGTCGATCAACTAGATCATGTCGAAGAGCAGCCACATCACGCCTTACTCCGCATCCAGAACTACCAACACCAGGCGGCAAGATACTACAACAAAAAGGTGAAGGGAAGACATTTCGAAGAAGGCGATCTGGTCCTTCGGAAAGTGTTCGAAAATACAGCAGAAAGGCCGATCACGAAACTCGGAGCGAAGTGGGAAGGTCCATACCTCATTTCAAAGGTCGTTCGGCCTGGCGTCTTCGAACTCATGGAAATGTGCGGCAAACCGATCCCAAGGTCCTGGAACGCGATGCACCTCAAAAGGTTCTACCACTAGAAGAAACAACGCCGAAGCCAAACGAAATCTATCAACGCCGAAGGCAACAAAAACCGAAGAACATACCGATCATCCAAAAAAAAAAAAAAAGAATACTATCTACTATATTGTAAACCGAACTACGAATGGCTTGATCCCTTATTGGGTACGTAGGCAGCCTTTCTAAAGGCGCAACTATAATAAAAAAAAAAAAATTCCTTAATACGAGTCCCGAACTCAGGAAACACGAGCTCAGTACTCAGACAAAAACGAACTCCGAGTTCGGTCACACAAGTTCTCCGCTTATACTAAACGGGCTGCGCGCTCTATCTTTAAGCCGGTCTATTCCGCAAACTAATTAGCCACTATCTTAAAGTGTAGTGGACTGATCACCCACTATTTTGCAAGGAAGTTTCCTACGAACTCAAGTTCAACACTTGCAGTGGCCCAATCCGAAACCACAAAAGCCGAGTATCTCGCAACCTTGAAAAACGGTTCGTATCATGTGCGAACTACGAAAGAAGAATGTGCAAGAAATAAAACAAGTTAGGCACACATAGAAGAATAAAAGACGAACCAACAAAAGAACTTTTATACCAACAAGTTCAAGAAGAAACGCCGATCCCAACAACCGACCCGAAAACTGAAACGAGAGAAGAATCGACGTACGAACAAAGAAAGATGGACGACGAGAAAAAGTGGAGAAAAGATTTATTATATTAATGGAGAAAACAACAAGGCCGATCCCAACAATCGACCCAAAAGTTACAAAAACACAACAAAAGAAGACCGATCACAACGATCGGCCAAAAAGAAAAGAAAAATTACAAGGGCAAAATCCCCAGCCCTACTCGACCCGCCTCACCGCCTCGCCCTCTTCGGCTATGATGGCATCTTCGACCACCTCATCTTCAGCCGCCTCGTCTTCGGCCACCTCATCTTCGACCCGCTCCTCGTCCGCTCCACCTTGCGGCTTATCGGCATCATCGTCCGCTTGCTCCCCCAAGAACGCTAGGAGAGAGTCGATCTCGAGCTCGGCAGGGAGCTCGAAGTCAGAGGCCTCGTAGGAAAGTTGCGGCCTATCCCCCAACCAGCTTTCGAGCTTCGTTACCTTCTCGCGACACCGACGCTCAAAAACGGGAGGCGTGTCGATCGCGAACAGAGTCTTCAACCTTTCCATGGTGCCAAAGACCCCCTTCATCTAGTTGAACAGAAGGTAATTCTCCTTCACGAACTCCCATTCGTCGAGATAGGCCTTCAACTTGCCAAGACGAGTCTCCGAAGCCGCGCGGAGATCGTTATACCGCTCTTTCGCCATAAGGAGACACTCACGAAGGAGCTTTACCTCTACAACGCCGACTTCAGAGAGCTGATCATAGTCTGCCCTCAGCTCGGAAAGTTCCTTGGCGTTCGCCTCTTCGGCCTTACGAGACGACTGGAGGGCCAGGTCGTGAGCTTTAGATGACTCGACCTCGGCCTCGAGCGCTCTCTGAAGATTGCCTTTCTCAGCCTCCATCTCCTGAAGCCGTTTCTTGAGTTCGGCATTCTCAGACTCCGCCTTCTCAACATCTGCTTTAGCTTCTTCGACTTCTTCACTTTCATCAGGCCGACCTCGAGCTCTTTTACCTTAGACAATGTCGCGTCTTTCTCCATCTCTACGGCATGAAGACGACCTTCGGCCATCTCCTTCTCTTTGGCCAGAAGAGTTTCGTAGGTGAAACTAAGATGGGTCCGCTTGTAGGAAACCTGAAAAAGCACAAAATTCAGACTAAGGCAAACATTAAACGCGTTATGAGTAGCGAAGAGATTGAACCTACCCTCTGCTCCAGCCTCGCCAGCTGAGCTATCTCTTCAGCAAGCACCAACTCGGCAGGACCCCCTTCGCCGTGATAAGCCGCATAAACGGCCCGCTGGAAACCCGCACTCGCTTCCTTGTGGTTAAGGAAGGGGACCTCGCCTTTATAGGCAAAGTAGAAGCCATGCTCATTGCCTTCCTCGAGTGCGTGGGCGAACCCATCCTCGCCGGCCATCGAAGGATCAGCTTCCCCCCCGAGAGGACTGGAAGGATCGGCATTCCTCGCAGACTGATCCGCTCCCCCGGACCCAAGCCCAGCATCTTGGTCCTCGCCTTTATCTTCGTCAAGAACGGCCCGACTGTCGGACGCGATATTCGCCCGATCCTCGTTTGACTCAGCTTCGGTACGAAGCCTCGTGGCATGAGGAAGCTCCGCCGAAGCCATTACGTCCGCTTCACGACCCCTCTTTTCCCCGACCTTCGGCGGCAAAGGAGGCGAAGTCAAAACCGGCAAAGAAGAGTCATCCACCGGCGGAGGCGGAATGAAGGCCGCGGGGGGAGCGTCAGTTGGAAGAAGTGACTCGTTCGGCACTGGAGACGAACCCTCGGGCATGGATGGCAGATCGGCTCACGCCGAAGTCGAACCCAACTCAGAGTCGCTTTTTCCCTCTCCTTCCTCTTCGATGCGAAACTCCTCACTAAGCTCGTCATCAAAAACCCCCGGGAAATCGTCAAGGGTCAGCATGGCGTCAACGTTTTCCTTCTTCTGCGACTTAAGTTTGTACGAACCTGAGAAACAGATCAGGCAAACCAGAAACGTTAATAAAAAAAAAAAAAAAATTGCAGGTCAGTATAGCCGAACTAACCGCCTAACAATGCAAAGTAAACTTTTTGTTGCCGAAGAATTTCAGTCCACAGCACTTCCGTTCGGCTCCGAAATGCTTCCTTGAACGGTTCGTACTCCGGCGGGAAAGGATAGAATGGCGGGAAGAGAGCTGAAAAAGACGAAGAGAAAATCAGTTAGAGAATCAAAGATAAAAGAAAAATACGAAGAACCTACCGACACAAGGCGACCATTTGGTTTGGTACACCCTATCGACGTCCAAGACAGATGCCGAGTTGACACGGACGAAGAAGTACTTGTCGCACCACTTGGCAAACTTGACCGACGTATCCGATGTCAGCCTAAATCCGGGTCTCCAGCAGATCGACCATGTACCGTTAAGCGAGTGGTTCTTGCTAAGTCGCGTAATCTCATTAAAAAGCCGAAGAGTCATCTCGATCCCCAACTCCTTGGATACCACCATCGCAACCACCAGATTCCGAACGCAAGGAACGGTCAGCTGAGAGAAGGCAATCATCCTTCAGCAATTCGGCAAAAAACAGTGCGCCTTTATGACGTGGCACTCCCCAAATCAGTCAAATGTCGATGGTGACTCCCCAAATGCGCCAAAGTCAATCTCTTTTAGTTCGCCTCTCCTAAAAAGCCGAACTGGGGGAGGGACTAATGTTAAGGGTGGGCCTAAGCCCACTCAGGCTTGACCCATTTCAGAAGTCACCAAAAGAATTCGTTGGGCCCTATTCGGAGTTCGGCCCAAAGGGCCGCCGAAGCCAAGGCCCGCCCGAAATCGAAGCCCAATTGAAGGAAGCACGTGCGACACAGTGACATCGGTATGGACCTGCCAGGACTGACACAAGTGACGTCTGTACGGCGCCGTGGCTTAGTCAACAGAGGTGTCAGTACGGACCTGCAGGACACAGAGGCCAGCCGAACCGCATTAAATGCAAAGGCATGTTCGACAAAACAACTTTCCGTATGTCGAGCATGCGCCGAAGCGATCCCGCCAAAAGAGCAAAACCCCGCCAAGGATCAAAGGTCTTCACTATAAATAGAAAGTTCCGGCTCATAAGCAGAGGATATCCGAATTTTAGAGAGAGAATCTACAGAGAGAAACTACTATAAACATATCATTTCACTTCGTCATTGTATCAAACAATATATCTCTTAATAAACGAACTCCGAGTTCTTAATCACTTTTCTGTTCGGCATATATCTTTAGTTCGGCACTTTATCGTTCACCCTTATTTCCACTTCGGTCCTATCTGTTCATCTCAATTATCACTTAACGAGTTTTCCGACCCTCTTCTACTTTAATCATCTCAGTTCGGTCCCGAGACCGAACCCTGTTTTAACATACATATGCATCATATATATATATATATATATAGTGAAAGATGTTTATATGACCAATTCTTTAAATTAACAAAATAAATCAACAAGATAATGAAAATGAAGTGGACAGAACATCTAACGACAAGCAAGTCTAACCCGACGATATACTTTAGGGACTCACGCAATCTACTAAATGCACACAATATTCTACATTATATATATTTTCCTATTCCAGAAAAATGTACAAAAACACACAACCTTCTTTTTTAGAGACATATATTCTGTTTTTAGGGACTTCATAAAAACATTTCTCGTTTTAAGTATTTGTCCACGAACACGAGAAACCGATTCATTTAGGATCTCATAATCAATGAGAAAAACACCAAAAATTTATAGGAATTAAAATTATCCTAACCAACACAAGTTTACACCAACAAACGCAGCTTTACAATTAGACACAATTTTACACATAAACATGTAACATTTTTGAGTTGTCTTTGAGTTAAACCCATAACTCAATTTAACTCAATAGTAACTCAAGTTACCAATCAGACCAAAATGAGTTATCATACCAAATTCTAAAAGTGTGAGTTAGTAATATTTCAGTTATCAAAAAGAGTTATCATACCATAATTTTTATTTATCAAAAAGAGTTAAGTGATTAGTCATATAAAATACAATCATAATAGCTAATGACACATTTAAATTGATGTTTTACACACTTTTATTTATACTATTCGGGGAAAGTATTAAGAGAATAGAGGTACAGTTTTGATATGTTAAAAAAACCTAATAAAAATTCAAAGCTAGTGTTACTATAAAAATGGCCATGTCTAACTATATAAGTGTTTAAACCAAAAAAAAAACTATATAGGTGACGCATATCAAGTATTTATTTTAAAGAAATTTACAGCCATTCGAGCTGTCTCTAGTCTTCTTAATATGATAATATAATGTTTTAGTTCTATCCCAAAAATTAAATAAAATGTTGTATAAATTTAATTTTGAAAGGAAGAAAAGGTCATGTAATATTTTTGGTTGGTGAATAAGAAAATGAGCTGTTGCCTTGAAAGCGTTATGAATAAACTCCGCACAACGCTGAAATGTGAACGTGCTTTCTACAACGTCACGCCTCTTTATTAGTGTTTCTTACAAACGCGTTATTATTTGATTACTAATTAGTATTAACTAGGATGAATCCGCGCGTTACAAGTTAATTTTTCATTGTAATATGTATTATTATTGTTATTCGAATATACAAATTTTATATTTTACCAAATCAATGAAAATTAGTTTGTTTGCGTATACATCTTGTCTACATCGTTTAGTTTATTATCAAATTGTGAGGATATTAATATGCTAAGAAATCTAATTTTTCAAACGTTTTCTTAAAAAATATTCAAAATTGTTGTGCATCCCTTTCAATTTCTTGATTTTTAATTGATTTGTATATTTCTGTAAGATGTTTACTACGACTTTAATTAGAGATTTTAACCCATTTTTTAAAATTGTATCATATTTTTGTATTGTTTTTCTATGTAACATTATTGAAATATTTATATATGTTATTTTTTATTTTGTATACGAGTATTTTTTTTGCGGTGGATATTTTTAATCTTCTCACGTAAAATTGGTATTATCTTTATGTTTTAAAAGATTGTTGTGAAAATTTTATGTATTATTTCTATGTATAGATATAGAATATTTGCATCCCAAGTTAGAATTGATGAAATTTTTTATTTATTGATAAAATTTTTTTTTGACTATTTTTAATAATTATTTAAATTGATATTCATATTATTTTATTAATGTTAGAAATTACATTGAATAATCTTTTTTGAATTTTATTAATATTAAAGGGAGAATTACAAAACTACACCATTTAAATTAAAAATTTGAGAAGGTGTAAATATGAGAAAAAATTGAATTAGGTAGATTTTTGTAAATAAATGATTGAAAGGATGTAGTTTTGTGAATTCATCACTATTAAATTAGTTGTGTTGTTTTTATTAGTTGTGTTTCTTAATTAAATTTATTAATATTAATGATTTTATTTTATTATATTTTTATTTTTATTTTGATTATATTGTGTTAAATATTTAAGATTATGAGGTATCATTCATATATGAAGAAGAGAGTTATTCTTGTTTTATAGTATCGATTGATTAGTCTCTTTCTCAAGCTTCGATTCTAAAACGTCAAATAGGTATATAGTTGGTGAATTATATCTGGTCAAACATTAACAAAAAATAAATATATTTTCTTGTCGGTCGTATTTTTGTTTACTTTTTTCCCACTCTATATTATATTATATATAGTAAATACTAAATACACATGAGGATATTATATGTATATAAATACTTCAGCTAGCAATACTAAAAATAAAAATAAAGATAGAAAATGACCGAGTCGAAGTAAGTTTATAACGCGAAAGCGACTACTACATTCACAAAAAAATGAGTTGTATTTTGTAAGGTCTTTTTGTATATTACAACTATAGGTATAAGAAATTTATAACCATTCGCGACGTGGTTTGAATGTAGTAGACCAATGTGCATAAGATAAAGCAAGTTAGTGTCTTTACTGCAAAGTAAAAAACTAAAACTTACCAAATGGACATGTGGTCTTGACTCTTGAGTTACTCTTAAAATGCTAACTTCATTAGTTCAAATGACTTGTGAGGAGTAAATCAATTGTGAGGAGTGATTTACGTTTTAAACAAGACTAGGTGCGGACCCTGCGTTATACGCGAGGCAAAATTTTATTATCCTTAATAATATAATTAGATTCATATATAATAAAAAATTATTTCATGTTTTAAATTAATCGTAGAAAATAAATAAATATTGTATAACGAATACAATTTATTTTAGATATAAAAATATACTTATTTAACTATAAATATAAATATATGTTTACGACAAATTAATCAAACTTTATATATATCACCATATTCACTTTTTTTTGGTCAACACCATATTCACATATATATACCAATACCACAATGAAAAGATACAAAAATATTAAAGAATGTGATAGTCGTTGAATTTTTCTGAAAATATTTAGAAGAATTTGAAACGTTATAACATACTTTATTTTCATAAAATATTTTTTATCATCGTATAAAATAAAACATAATCTATTTTAAAAAGTATGATATTTTTTATATTAAGATAATTAAGTCAGACATGCAAATATCACGAAAAAATAGACACATGATAAAAATATTCGTAGATTTAGATCGACACAAACGAAATAAAATTGTTAAAAGTAATTTCGTAAAAACAAACCAATATTAATATCTTTGACTACAATATTTGATCGATAAGAAAACAAAAAATCCAACAATATTTCTATAAACAAAAACTAAATAATATATCCGAAATTATTTATGACAAATAAAATAAAATCGAAGACAAAAAGTTATTCAAAAATATAAGGGTATAAATGCAAAATAAATAAAATATAAGGACATAAATGCAAAAAATTGTGTATGTGGATGATTGGGTTACCTATGTAAAATATATATTTAATAATGAGCCTAAAATATATTTAAAATTGTGTATTGTCGATTTTTACAATATGTAGATGCTAGATAGACCTAAAATATATTTTATATGGATATTTTTAATAGTATAGATAGATTAGTAAATTATATTTAAATTGGGTGAGAAAATTAGTTCAAACTATAAGGACTAAAACGCAAAAAATAAAAAATATCCTAAAAGCTCTCTCGTCGCGACACGTAGGCGTTTTGTTTTCCCTTTTAATAGTATAAATATTATCAACGACGGTCTCCGGGCACCGATGGAGATTATTGATCAAAAGTTCGGAATTCCCACGGTTTATCCAAAAAAAAAAACTAAAACGTGTACATCATTCATTACCACCATAAAAAATAAAGAATTCACAAAACTAGACCATTTCATTCTTTTTTCGTAAAACTCTACATGATTTAATATTTTTCTATAAGACTATAACACAATTTCAAAATCTCTAAAGGTTGATTTATCTTTTAATAAATTACCTAAATTAATATATTATCATTTAGGTTCGCTAATTAATGTAAGATCTTATATATTAATTGAGAAGCATTAATTTAGAGGAACCCTTCAAATTTTCTTTATTTACATGTGATGACATTGTATAAAATATAGTATAAGGTAATTTTAGATTTAAAAAATAATAAAAATATTCCTATTTAATAGGAACAAAAATAAAATCGAAAAATAGAAAAGAAAATATAAATAAATATCAAAATCTTTTCCTATTTAATTGGATTTAAATTTTAAAAACGAAATTAAAGAAAAAAAGAAATATAAAACTATTTAATTGGTAACATAATAAAAAATTAAATATGATTTCAATTTTATGAAAATCATACAATATTAAAAATATATTTAAAGTCTTTTAAAAGTTTTACGTCACATACATTTTAATTATTTTAATTTTTTGACAACAACATTTTAATTATTTAAAAGTATATATTTTTGTTTTTTTAAATAAGATAAATTTTATTTACGGGTTTAATTTTATATTTAAATGTAGGTATAATTGTAGATTTTAAAATATCTAATTTGAATAAAGATAATGATTTCCATATATTTTAATTTACGTAACGGGTCACTAAAGATCACAAATCGAATTTCAAATAACAAATGATAATTGTTATGAGATAAAATCAAATTCATTTTCTATATAATATGTGTAGTTTAGAGACGGGTCGGAAACTATCATATAAAATTTGTAAGATATACCCAATTATATTCGTAATATCAAAACATACATAAATAAGATTCCAAAATTTTATGTTCAATATAGATAAAATGATTCAATAATATGTTTATAAATATTACACCCGTGAGGTGACCAAAAAAAAAAAAAAAATATTACACCCGTGCGGGACGGACGGGTTTCAAATCTAATATAGTATTAAATGGTATAATTGTGTAGGTATAATTTATTTTGAGTGTGTAAATGTAGTTTTGTAAAATGCAATTCAAATATCTTAGTTTTGTAAATCTCCAAAAAAACAACTTAAAATAAGTTTAAAAAACATAGTATAATAATTGGTTTCCTCCTACAAACTAACCCAAATCAATCACACTAACTTTCATCCTCTGATTCAAACTCAAAGTGGAAGGCAGATTCATCATCTTGATCATCAATAATTTCATCTTCTCCTTCTTCCTCTCTTTCTTGATCCAACTCCATAAACCACTCCTCTACATTTTCCTCATTCTCACCTACAAGCACATCACAGTTCTCCTCTTTGATCCTCTTTTGCTTGTTGAACAATCTCAAATTACTTTGTACATATACTAGACTCTTCATTTGATCAACGTCTAGTCTCTTCTTTTCACTCTTGTGAATCTGCAACATACCAGAATATGTAATGTATGAGAGAGTTAACATAACTTACCAAATCTTAGAAACAAAAGCAAAGTTAATACACAAATAAAAAATCACAAACCTCTTCGAAAACACTCCAGTTTTGTTGAAAGTTTGATGAACTTGAAGTCAAAGAGAGGATCTTTGTGGCTAGTATTTCCAAATTACGCGCAGAACATCCGTATGACGACCACCACACTCCTGCGTAAACCAAGTTGCAAACATAAGTGATACTGTGATAGTTATACAAACTTAAAGCTACAAAAAGTTAGATAAAAAAGAGAGGAGATAATAACTTGGATCGAACTCGTCTGTGCTCTTTTTTTTACATCCTCTCAAAGCAAAAGGTATTCCAAAGAGTCCAAGTTTATCCTGATAGACTTTAAACTCATGGTTGATGATCTTATCTTGTTTCTCTAGCTCGCCATAGTATAACGTCTCGACACAATTGGCAAAGCCATTCTTGAGTGTCTCATCCAAGTGAACGGTTTGTTCGTTGTAGAAGTAAAATGGGTTCAACAAGTAGGCGGTCAAATGCAACGGAGAATCTAACTTACCTTTAATCTTCTTATCAATGATCTCAATGATAGGTTGATAGTAACTTTCCAAGTCGTTAGACGCAATTTTGATTGATCGTTTGGCTTCTATTAACTCTCCATAAATAAAACCCATTGATGGCTTTTTCTCTCCTTCGACCATCCTAAGAACTTTGACCAAAGGCTCCAAAACGTTCACAACTCGTGAGATCCCGTTCCAGAAGGCAGGACTTAAACAAGTATAGTAAGAGCTTCGACCCTTTACGTATTTGGAATCCTTGCATCTCTATTAGGGATAAATGTCCCACATCGGAAACACAAATGGTTAAACACTAATATATAAAGGATATGGACCTCTCCACTTATCGCCAATTGGTTTTAAGTTGGAAGCCCATAATCCTAACAATCTCTCCCATTTATTGCTTATAAACATCGACTTTATTTGTGCTTTTTTCTCCAGCAAATTTTGCATCGTCAAGAAGGTTGTAGCGAATTTTGTGACTCCGGGTCTCACGATATCCTTTTCCTTTGTGTAATCTCTCATCATAGCTAAGGTTTTCTCATGAGAATATATGAACATGGTCACTGCTTTGGCTTTATCAATGGACGTTGAAATCTTCGGCAGCTTAACAATGTCTTCAAGCATAAGATTCACCGTCTGAGCAGCGCATGCAGACCAGAATATACTTGGTCTCTTCTCTTTCAACATCTTTGCTGCTGCTAAGTTATTCTCCGCACTGACAGTAACTACCTGAACAATTTTTTCAGAACCAACATCTTCTATGCATTTGTCTACATGCTCAAAGATAAACGCGCCGGTCTGAGATTCTTTTGAGGTCTCTTCTGAAGAAAGAAAACCCGTCCCTCCTTTCGAATTGACACACAATGTCATTATGTTCTTCTCTGCGTCGTCAGTCCAGGAATCAACAAGTATAGAAATAGAACAACCATACTTCTCCCGTTCTACCTCTAGACTCTTGAGTTTATCTTTGACTATTTCTTCTTCTCCTTTCAACAATGTTCCCCTCAATTCACACTCCTTTGGAGGAACCCAACCGTGTCCTCCGAGCTGTCCTAACGCTTCACAAAACGACCTAAAAGAATCGTTGTCGATGGCATCAAAAGGAATACCATACTGATATAACCATCTAGCACAACTTTGACGCGCTTCCACCATTATCTCCTCGTAAACCATATCATCATCATCATCATCATCATTAGTGTTTTCTTGTCCTGAAGAATCCTCCTCGGCCACTAGAAACTTATCCATTGGACCTTGATTCCCAACAAAGCCATCTTCCACCATATTCTGCCGTCCATTAACAACATTCACATCAAAACTAAGCGCGTCAGCTTCGGTTTTAACTTTCCTCTTCTTGTTCTTTGCCTCAAAGATTGCTCTCATACACTTTGATTTGTGAGGATAAGCTCATAATGTTCAAAGTAATACAAAGCTACTCAAGCTAACTAGAGTTAATGAAGTCTAATCTTTGGTTAAGTTAACTTGTTGGACCACAAAGAGTGCATATGTCATGGTAAGGACAAGGATGTTTTGTCTTGATTCGGACAAGACTTGTTTGGGCAAAAGACAAAGGCTTTTGAAGAGACAACTAAGCATTGGGAACAACTCAAGTCCTAGGGTTTTAGTGCACTCTATAAAGTGGTGCTAAAGGTGAGAGAGGCAGAAGAGGAGAGAAAAGAGCCAAGAGAGAGTAACAATGTAGATAGAAGGAGAGAAACATGTAGAAGCTTAAGCTTCTTGGGTGGGGTTTCTCTAGTAGAGTGAAAGTGAGATCTTGAGTGTGATTTACTTTCTCTTGTATCATCCTTCTTCTACATTAATGAAAGTTAGGGATCTATAGATCCCGACCGACGTAGCGGGTCGTTAATACCGTGAACCGGGTGAACAAACTTGTGTGCTCCCTTCTCCTCTTCTTTCCTCTCGTTTCATTATTGCTTCTTCTTCTCCTCTTTGTTATTTCCTCTGTTTTGGTTTCCATGGCATGGTGTGTTGGCTTTTGGTGGTGATGATAACTTGCAGGTTAAGCTTGAGGGTTGGAATGGTTGGTAAAAACCCTAACAAGTGGTATCAGAGCACAGGTTTGTGCTAAAGACTCAAGCTTTGTTCATGAATCTTCAGTTTCCGTGGGAAAGATTCAAGCTTTTCAAGGAAAAATGCAAGCTTTATCAAAAAAGGTCACAACTTTATGAAGTAAAAGCTTATGGAAGAACATATTTGAAGAAGAAAGGTCAATCTGGTGTTTATGTCTCAAGGAAGAAGTTTATTCAGAGACATTGATTCGCTGAAAGCTTTAAGAGAAGAAGAAAGAGGAAGAAACTAGATTTGGACACAAATCTGGGTTTTGACAGAGGAAGTTATGTCATGAGCTTTTGATGATTCTCAAAGAGTTCAAAGACGGAGACGTCGCAGAGATTCTCGTCGGACAAAGGCGTGATGACGACATCGTGAAAGAGCCGACGACGTATAGTCACCGGTGGAGAGAGAATCGGAATAGGAGTTTCAAGGACGGTTTTGCGGTCAAGTTATAGAGACGCTGGGAGAAATCGTGGAATCTTGTTGACAAAGTATTCATCGGATACTGTGATATGTTGACCGGAGAAGATAGTAACGGTGGGTGATGGTGATGAGAGGAAAGGTAAGTCACGACAAAAGAGACGGTGACTTCTTTTCAAATGGGCCAAGATGGGCCTAGTTTCTCATATCAAAGAAGTATTAATTTGGGTTGATATTCTTTAAGTCCAAAAGTAAGAAAGAGAAGAAAAAAGTAACGTGTTTTATTTTCTTCTGTATACTTCTTCTTCGTGGAGATGTTGTCTTGAAGCTCAAAGTAGTTTGATCTCAAGAAGGGGATCTCGTATGGTGGTGACAAGGAATAAGATTGTATTTCAAGTAAATAGAAGCTATATACAATTCGTGATTTCATGTTTCATGGCTGAGAACGGTTCAATATAGGAAGAACGGTTGGTTAACATTGTCATGTTGGAAAATGTGACAATTGGAGAGGAGACTCCGACCAATGGTGTATTAGCTCTTGTCGGTGAAGTATGGATCTTAAATTGATGGTTTGGGCTCCGACACATTCTGGTAAGTTCGTGAGATTTTCTGATTTTTGTAAGGAAATTGGAGGTTGAGCGGGGTTGATAGAGACGATCACAAGACGGTGTATTCTCTGCACAGATTAGTAAAGCTCAATCAAAGAAGCTTTACTTGGGTGAAGTGTGATTCTGAATATTTGTAAGTCGGTTCTCTTTGACTACAATCATTGGACCAGAATCACCTTCTTTCTCAAGACTCAGTTTGGTGGTTTATGTTTTCTTCTATTGTTGTTGAAAGAAGGATTGAGAAGACTCAAGATTGGTTTTTCTTTCAGAGTTTTGAATCAGATTCTTTTACAGTTGGTTTTTTCAATTGTTGTTCAATTGTTGTTGAAATCACAACCTCGGAAGCTCTAAGATTTCATGGGACTAAGGGTCGCGACCTTGGAAGCTTTAAATCTTATGAGTATTGGGCTGTGGAGTGTGAGTAAAAGGATTTTCCAGATTCGGTTTTGAAGACAGGACTTCAGTGGTTGTTGAGTTTTGAAGATGATTGGTTTTGTGGGTTTGTCTCAATGTCAAAGGTTTGATTCTTGTGAATCAGAAAGTCTACAATTGGTGGTTTGTCAGTGACAGGGACTACCATAAACGTTTTCAATAAAGAGAGTAAGTCAAGCAAGCTGCTAGTATAAGCTAGTTGTGAAATGAAGAATGTTTAGGTTCTTATTCAAGAACATAAACTTGTGAAGAGTGGGCAGCGACAAAATTCATTGGTACAACAAGTTTGTGTTGTTTCTAACACAAGGTAATATTTGTGGAATGAATCTTGGTGCAATGGTTCTTATCTCGGGTGGAGCAAGAACTTCTCGGTGTGATTATCTTGTGTTTGAATCAAATATTCAAGTGACGAATATTTGATGGTATGCAATTGACTTCGTTATTTCCGTGTGTCGAGAGTCTTCCTAGCTAAAGGAGTTAGGCGGCGTGTCCTGTTCTCTTGAACAGCGGTGCAAGGTAAATATGTGGTGGTTTTGCTAAAGAAGAGTACAAGATTTTGTTTTCTGGGATTGTGGTATGGTTTTTTGATTATGTATCAGCTCATGTTGTTGCATTATAAAATCATGAAGAATGCTCCCAAGTAGAGAGGAAAAGGCTGCCGAAAAAAATGAGAAAGGTCATTGGGGCTTGTTATGGTTCATTAGGCTAAGTTATAGTGGTCGCAAGAAAGTTGAAAAATATGTCCAAGTTCAGACACATTTTTTCAAGAAGCCACACATATCTAGTCAATTACGCAAAGCAAGTGTGTATGGATTCAAAGTTAGAGTGAACAAGATTGTTTAACATTGAAAGGTGGAGCCAAGTAAGAGAAAATATAGTGAAGTTTGTTTGGTGTTGTTCCTGGTGTAGTTCGTCTCTGCAACGAGTGTAGAGCACATCTTGTGATGTTTTTGGACTGTTGGAGGAACAAAGATCCATGGAAAATATGTTTTCTTTGGTAATTTGGATTGTCACTAATATGAGCAGTCAGTGGTTCAAAGAAGCAATGTTAAACATGTACAAGTCGCCGTTTGGAAAGGGTTCATGAAGTTTTTTGTAACAAGAAAGGAGCCAGCCAAGAACAAGTGTTTGTCGATAAGTATTTAGCTCAAGCATGGTTATAATCTGAGGGTAAAAGGGTGCCCACAGAGTTGGTTTAGAGCTTGTTATTGGTAAAGGGTTAGAAACGGTGAAGTAGTTATAGTAAAAAGTTTTTCAAAAGGAGTTGCAAGTTTTCTGAAAATTCAGAGAAAGCATTAAAGTTTGAAAAAGCACTAAAGCTGTTGGTTTTCTTAAGTGTTTCGGTGAAATTCTGTTTGGATTAAACTGAAAGAAACAAATGCAAGAGTTGCAAGGATTGTCTCAAGGTCAAGTCATTACAAGAAGGAAAAGATATTGTATATCTAGCTTGTTATACAACATCTCAAGGCTTTGTGATAAAAAGTGCTAGAAAGGAGATAATGTGCGTAAATTCAAAGTGCATTTTGGAAGACAACATCAATGGAGTTTTTTTGTGTTAGTTGTCCGCAACAAGGAGAGTAATACAAAAGTATTTGCTCATGGAAAATTACTTGGAGGTTAGTCAAGTGGATATTTTCAAGTACAAGGGAGTCGTAAAGAAGACAAAGTTTCAGACTATAAGGTTTGGGAAATTGTTGATGACGATGGTACCAAGTTCTGGTGGAGTTTTGTGGTTATGGCTGAATATGCATCAAGGATTCTATTGATGCGAGAGGTTGCTGTACATGGTTGTCTCGAGTTATCACAATGTTTTGTTGGTATGAGACAGTTTTGGTTTATATCCGTGTGATTAAAATCGCTAGTGAAAAGTCTGTTTTAGCTCTCGATTTGAACGTGGCTTATTGTTCAAGATCCGATGGTGTGAAACAGGTTATTGTAAAGGTTCAGTCTCGGGATAGCTAACAAGTTAGTGAGACTGTTTACATGGTGAATCAAGAGCTTCAAGTTAGAGGCTAAGACGATTTTTTTTTCTGCATAAGATTCAGAAAAGGTTTTGATTCAAGACTCAGTGTGCACTGAAGGTGAATCAAGCAGTCAAAAAAGAATCAGGATTGCAGAATGGAAAGGATGAATTCATTCATTCATTGTTACAGGTTTGTCGCGTTAACAGAGGCCATAGACGAGACTGTGTGATTGTTGTGCTCATAGGTGGTAAAACTTATGGAGTTTTCTGTTGGGATTAACAAGCTGGAGGTGTTTTCTTGTTTTGTTAATGAAGAGCTTAGTGGTAACATCAACATTCAAGCCTTGAATGCATTGTTAAGTGGTCAAAGAAGAGTTGAGCTTCATTCAAGATTGTTTTTTTTGGAGCTGGTTATTCACAATTCTAGTGATCAGAAGATGTGTTGATGGGTCATGTTCATAATTGTGAACAACCACAGTGGAAGTGCATGAAGTGCATGAAGTGTAAGCTCAATGCATGGAGGATCAAGCAAGTTTATGGTGTTTAAATTGCTAAGTATCAAGGCTGGGTAATGCTACTCAAGAGCTAAGATTGGGATCCAAGAATACAGAAGAAGGTACTCTCTATCTCTCAAATATGTGCAGGCTGCTACTTTAATCATTATGTTCTTAGGTGGAGAATTGTGAGGATAAGCTCATAATGTTCAAAGTAATACAAAGCTACTCAAGCTAACTAGAGTTAATGAAGTCTAATCTTTGGTTAAGTTAACTTGTTGGACCACAAAGAGTGCATATGTCATGGTAAGGACAAGGATGTTTTGTCTTGATTCGGACAAGACTTGTTTGGGCAAAAGACAAGGCTTTGAAGAGACAACTAAGCATTGGGAACAACTCAAGTCCTAGGGTTTTAGTGCACTCTATAAAGTGGTGCTAAAGGTGAGAGAGGCAAAAGAGGAGAGAAAAGAGCCAAGAGAGAGTAACAATGTAGATAGAAGGAGAGAAACATGTAGAAGCTTAAGCTTCTTGGGTGGGGTTTCTCTAGGGAGAGTGAAAGTGAGATCTTGAGTGTGATTTACTTTCTCTCTTGTATCATCCTTCTTCTACATTAATGAAAGTTAGGGATCTATAGATCCCGACCGGACGTAGCGGGTCGTTAATACCGTGAACCGGGTGAACAAACTTGTGTGCTCCCTTCTCCTCTTCTTTCCCTCTGTTTCATTATTGCTTCTTCTTCTCCTCTTTGTTATTTCCTCTGTTTTGGTTTCCATGGCATGGTGTGTTGGCTTTTGGTGGTGATGATAACTTGCAGGTTAAGCTTGAGGGTTGGAATGGTTGGTAAAAACCCTAACATGATTGATCGTCTTTCGTAGACACAGGACACGGAGAAACGTTTCCTTTACGGTGAGCAATATGCTCCTTGATCCTGTAAACACCACCTCCCATTTCTTTAGCACAGAGCTTGCATTTAACTCTATCTGGGTTTTTAGAGTCACAGAGATATCCATAGTCCCATCCAACATCATTGGAGTTACGCTTCATTCCCGGAGAAGTCGAAGTCGATTCCATATCTGCCAAAAACCGCATAATCTTTTAAGAGAAACTACAGAGATAAGATTTGATGATAAACAAACAATCGAATAAAATCCCTAAGCGAAGGAAGAAGAAATCAACGACATGGGGGTAGATACTGTAAATAATATATATATAAAAAAAATCAGCTCACCAGTTAGTTAGGTCGGAGAGAAAACGAACAATGGCAGACGGACGACGATAGAATTGGGGCTCCTTTTAGTGCTCTTGAGAAAGTGAAACTGCGTCGTTTTTGAAAGTTTCCCGGCGAAAACAAAAATGAAGCCGGTTCATTAATTCGACGGACGGTTTAGTCAACTAATCGCTTAACCGGTCAATTAATCGAAATATATCGATTTGTTTGCACTTTAAAGTGAATGTTTCTTAAACATACCGGCGGTATGATACCGCTAACTCAATTTACATTTTTTCTTTTTTTTTTGGGGTCAAATGTTAAGTATTTATATCATTTTTGTTGTGAACCATTCGGTTCAATACAAGAATAAACGAACCGTTGTACCCTAAATCCCAAAAGAGTTCATCGGTCCATCCTTATATCTATTAGGGTTTTCACAATGTATTATATTCCTATATAAAGAACCTTTGACCTAATGAATAAACACACAACTTTCATTCATCAGTTTACAACACGTTATCAGCACGAAGCCCTAGCCACCAGAGCACGAAGCCCTAGCCACCAGAGCACGAAGCCCTAGCCACCAGAGCACGAAACCCTAGCCACCAGAGCACGAAGCCCTAGCCGCCAGAGCCACCGAGCACGATCAGATCTGTCTTACCTCTCATCAACGATCAGTTTTTTTTAAGGTAAACAAACCTGATAAGCAAATTTTGATATGTTTATTATTAAAATAAAAACACAATCAATTTATTATTTCCTATTTAGATCTATTTACTAAATATACTAAAATCACATGCATATAATCGGATTTGTACATGTTTTAATCTAGATCTATATTTTATGAACATATTACTCTGATTTTCACCATTATTAAAACACGTTCAGTTTTTTTAAAAACATAAAAACACCACCACCTTTATAGCTTTTACCAAAACTATTTTCTTTGAAAAAAAAATACATTTTACTTATCACACAATTTTATATATTAAACAAATATTGTGAAACGATAATTAAAAAGTGTGATAAGATTTTAGTTTTTTTTTCAAAACTAAAAACTAAATAAATAATGAGATGATGAAAAATATTCAATAATATATAATTTATAAGGTTTAATTCATCAAAGAAATATATATTTTATTAATCACACAATTTTGCTTGTGTAGATAAAATATTTTGATTTTGTTTAAAAAGTGAGGGTGATTACTAGTGTATATAAATAAATAAATAATATATATATATATATATATTTTTTTTTTTTACTACTAAAATCTAATATTAGAAAATTTATATTATGTATATATGTGAATCCGAATGGTATTGTGAAGTATTATAACTACATTATAAAAGAGAATATACTTAAAAAGAAAAACTAAAACCATACCACTACTTTAAAATATAAAATAGATATAATATATATATATATATATATATATTTAGTTATAACAAATTTGTCAAATAGACAAATATTGTGAAAAGAAAATATTAAAGTGTAATTTCAATAAAATATCTTGCATAATAAATAAATTATGGGATGAGGAAAAATCTTGAATAAATTTTAATTTATAGTGCTTAATTCCATTAATGGCATATGTCATCTTTTCATTAAAAAAAAAAACAATATAACCACCAAAGAATGATGCTATTATCAAAAAACCTGATTCGATTAGAAGAATCTCAGATTTCAGGAATACAAATCTATGAATGAGTATAACTCATCACTATTTAAAATAGTGTCAATACTGAGATTCCGTGATGAAGAATGACTTGCTACAGAAAGCATTCTCGACCTTTCACACAAACAAAATATTGTCTCAGCAACAATATCGCGAAAAAGGTTTTTATCACATATGAAAGTCTAAAATCTTGTTTTGCTGCTTGCTGAGTAAAACAATAAGTTATGAATAGTGAAATGAGACCTCCTGGTCCTACCCCATTACCAGAGGCCCACTAGGCTGAAGAGCTTAAAAAGCCTAAAGAGACTAAAGAGTCTAACCACGTCCAAAGATACAAATTTCATGGTCACATTCATGGTAAATGGAATGGACGTGGTAGAAGTGGCAATTATAATCTATATGATAAAGGAAACCATTCATATGGTTAAGGCCACCGATCCAACTTTGGTCGTAATCGAGGTAGAGGCCGTGGTATACCCAAACCACAACATTCATATAAACTTGTTTGCCACTGATAAGGAATGGGAAACCATTGGACTAAGACGTGCAGAACACCTAAGCATCTCGTTGATCTCTATCAAGAGAGTTTGAAAATAATCTAGAAGCTCATTTAGTTCATCACGATGGTAAAAAAATTTACAACCATGAGATAGATGACTATGAGACCTCGGATTGCCTAAAAGCGGCTTAATTGTTTTCGACATCTAAGTGTTTTTGATTGATTTATGAGAATTCAATAAACAAAAATCTAAAGGCACGGTTCATTAGCCAAATTGCGGGTATAACTAAATTTAGTGAATGCTAAGGGTAGGCCCATGGCAGGCCCATATTCCCAAGGACACGCATCCTCAGATGCTTCATATTCACTCAGCTTAAAGGGGCTTATTGAGTTTCAAAGAAATGTGTTTGAATGATTTCCACATTGAAACTAAGGGTGAAGGGAACAAAGAATTTCCACATATTACTAAGAGCACTCAAGACCATGAGAAGGTCTTAGAGACTATACCCGCGTCATAAACCTTTACTATGCCAAGGTTAATATGATAGAGGCTAATACAGTAAACAAAAGGGTTTACTGAGAAATTTACTAATGGCATGGCCGACTTGGCCAACCTGGTTCTAACATGATGCGTTAAGCTGATATTAAAATAAATAAAAAGGCACAATCCTTAAGGACCTCACGTGTATAGCATGTATACAAAGGAAACTCATACTAAGGCCATTACCAGTCAAAGCAACTAGAAACTTGGTGTTTGCTAGATTGCTGGCACAGCCCATAGTCTGTGAGCCCACATACTTAAGACTATATGTCTAGCTAATGCTGGTAAATTATGTCTCAAGCGTTTTATGGCTACAGTATGTCCATGAGGGGGAGATTAGTATACCCCATGGCACATGTCCATACTTGAACTCACAATAGCTGTTTGTGACACACAATATTACATGCATCAGAGCTTATTCGCATCAGGTCATCTAGTGAGCATAGATATTCACCATCCCAATTAATCACGGGTCATGAGCCAGACATATCCCATCAAAAGACATTTGGGTGTGCCGTTTATGTACCCATTGCACCACCACAGAAAACAAAGATGGGACCTCAAAAGAGGATGGGAATATACGTTGAAAATAATTATCCCCCATCATTAAGTATCTCGAGCTAAAGGCCACATACAAGGATTGTCATCTCAATGAATCCGTTTTCCCAACACTGGGTGGAGAGACTAACAAGCTGGTTAAATAAACATTATGGAATCAAACATCCTCCACATGGCAGGATCCTCAGACTCCATCAGAGATCCAAAAGACTATACATTTACAAAAGCTAGCTAATAAATTGCCAGATTCCTTTAATGACCCAAAGAAAGTAATAAAATCGTACATGTCAGCTTGTAATGCACCAGTACATATTGATGTTCACAAGGAACACAATCAAATTGCTACAGAGGCTACAACATGTAAGAAACGTGGTAGACCCAAAAAGTTCCAAAGACAAGAACCCTCGGAAATCAAAGAAAGGTGCAAGGGAAACCGAGAAGGTTCAAGAAACCATAGACATGGCCGGCAAATAGACATAACCTGAAGGTACCAATCAATGAGGTTTGGGACGCCAAACCTCAAGGTCCTGAAGGTATAAAGAGATCTCTATAAACTATATCATGTCTAGAATACAATGGAACGAAAAGATGTCGACATCAATGATAATATATTTGCGCACAAAGTAGCAATTGAAATGAATGAGGATCAAGAGCCCACGTCTATACTAGAGTGCACTCAAAGACTTGATTGATTAAAATGGTACAAGACCATAAAACGTGGAGCTAAGAATCATTAAGTAAAGCCAGTGGGACAAATGATTCTTTGTGATTGTGTGAAATAAACATAGAAAAAGCGTGATATATCAGACACGGCTTGACGCACAAGGATTCACACAAAGACCATAAATAGAGGAGATATACTCCCCTGTGGTGGATGCTAAGACATTTAAATTTTTGCTAAGTCTAGCTATATAAAAGAGAAAAACTTTATTTGCGGCTAATGGATGTAATGCATGCATATTTATATAAGTCCACTGGATAATATATGAGATTACCAGAGGGTATTGAGCTCAAAGCTAAGAAAGATTCTCGAGAACAACATTGTGTAAGGCTGGAAAAATCCTTTCATGGACTTAGACTAAGTGGGCATATGGAAGATTATAAATGATCTCATCTATCCATGTATTTTTATAAAGAGGTTTGCAAACAAAGGATTTGTAATCATAGCAGTGTATATGAATGATATAAACCTCTCGGTAATCAACCAAATAGTTTAGTATATATAAAGAAAGAATCTGAAATGAAAGACCTAGGCAATAATTAAGTTGTGTTTGGGATTACAACATGAGTACGTGAATAATGGAATCCTTGTTCATCAAATGGCATACACTGAAATAGTACTCAAGGAAATTTAATAAGGACAAGGTCCGCCCATTGACCAGGCCCAATGGTGGTGAGAAACCTCAGATTGGATAATGATCCATTCAGTCCGGAAATGCCATACCCCAGTGTCATAGGAGTTCTAATGAATTTGGCTAGACACACTAGACCAAACATTTGTTTCGCCGTGAGTCTCATATCTAATTTTAGTTCTTGTCCAACCCAGAGGCACTGGAATGGGATCAAACACATCCTTCGTTACCATCAAGGGACGAAAGATTTGGGTATGTTTTACACTAATGAGTCCAAAGACTCGCTTGTTGGTTTTGATGATGAAGGATACCTCTCGGATCCGCACAAAGCTCGTTCACAAACTGGTTATGTCTTTACACATGGAGGAACGACAATTTCTTGGAGATCCATGAAACAGACAATAGCAACCACATCATCTAATCATGCCGAGATTTTAACCATTCACGAGGCAAGCCGAGAATGCGTGTGGCTACGATCCATGACCAACCACATCCAAAACGATAATGGAATTGCCGAGGGGAAGTTACAGTCGACGATCCTTTATGAAGACAATGCAGCGTGCATAGTTCAACTCAAAGATGGATACATCAAGGGAGACAGGACGAAGCATATTCTGCCCAAGTTCTTTTTCACACCCGATCTACAGAAAGCTGGCGAAGTTGCTGTGGTGCAGGTTCGGTCAAGTGAGAACTCAGCGGACTTATTCACCAAGTCACTATCAACTTGTACGTTCAAGAAGCTCATACATCAGATCGAGATGCGTCGACTCAAAGACCTCAAGGCTGATCCGAAACAAGGGGAGTAGCTACGTGTTGTACTCTTTTTCCTTCACCACGGTTTTATCCCACTGGGTTTTCCTGGTAAGGTTTTAATGAGGCAACATCCAAAGCGTACTACGAACTCTACGGTTACTTCATTCAAGGGGGAGTGTTGTGAACCATTCGGTTTAATACAAGAATGGACGAACCGTTGGGCCTTAAAGCCCAAGAGAGTTCATCGGCCCATCCTTATATCTATTAGGGTTTTCACAATGTATTATATTCCTATATAAAGAACCTTTGACCTAATGAATAAACACATAACTTTCATTCATCAGTTCACAACAATTTTCAAGGTTTTGACAGAAATTACATAGTACAACTAGGTAAGTATCCCACGCCTTGCGCGGAACTAGATATTCATAAATAATATTAAGTTATATTATGGAAAATCATGAATTGATCAATTTAGGGCTGAACATTTAACCCGAGATCCGAAATCTGAAATCGAATCGACCTGAAAAATCCGGTTTGGTCCAGTTTCGGTTCTTATATTATCCTATCAGGTTTTAATATTTTCTAACTCGGGTTTCCGTTCTAACCCGAACCGACTTGAGGCCCGAATTGTATTCGAATAAACCTGAAGATATACATACATATATAGTTTTTATAAGGTAATTTGGATTTTAGTAGGCTATTTCAATTTTTTGTGGGTTATATGAATAAACCGAACCAAAACCCGAGCCGAACCCGAATTACCCGAAATAAGACCGAAAGTTCTTACCAAAAATATGTAAAACCTGAAAATTCGAACTAAAAAATCAAAAAGCCCGAACCGAATAATATTTGGTTCCATATAAACTCGACCTGAACCCGAATAGATTCAAACCGAGCAGAAATGTATTTGTAAATAACTCGAACGGATCCTATATCCTTTAATCCGAAAAACCCGAACTCGAATGAGCCTGACATGAAAACCAAATGCCCAGACTCCAATCCACTAATCAAAGTTCCCAATATCCGTTGGCAATTTATGAGGCATGCATCTATGAAAGACAATTATCGAAAGCTGAAATAGCTAATCAAATTTTGCAAGCTTATTCAAAGAAAAAGACATGCAATATGCATACCCCGGTAAATGAAGGCGCAATCGATTTACCGAAATTCGCAAGCCCATTAGACGAATATCCGTTTTAATGATTTTGTATGTGATAAAGTCTTATTTATATTAGAAGATTTCTTCTTTTGTTTCTTATTGTTTTCAATGTGGGAGAAATTTAATTCTTAAAAATTTTATATGTGAGTCTGAATTCGTTGGACCTGAAATATAATTTATAGAATTCGCCGAACAAAATTTATTCAAAAATATAAGGATTAAAATACAAAAAAATAATAAATATCCTAAAAGCTCTCACGTCGCGACACATAGGCATTTTGTCTTCTCTTTTAATAGTATAGATAGTAGCGGAAGTGCGGAACTTTCATAAATAACTATGGCAACAACGAACTACAAACAAAAAACAAACAATCAAAAGCGAAAAGGGTCGTCGGAGGAAACGATGAGAGAAGAGAAAATGAGCAAACTAAAACAACGGTGGTTAACTAGTTTACATTTGCTTTTTTTTTTTTCACTCTAGTACATCTTTTCTATTATCTTTCTAAAACGTCAGAAGCCGTTGAAAGCCAAATAAGAAGCGATGGGCCAGTATAATGGAAGAAATCCTTCCTGCCACGTGCACTTCGTACAAGTAGGTCCGCTTTTTTGTTTCTATCCCTTACTGCAAACCGTAGTGAGAAACCCGGGAAGAACACTTGCAGATCTCGTAGCATCTCCAGCTCAGATGAAAAAGTAGGTCACTCGTGAGGTGTCGTCACCATACTCAGGAGATCCCTGCAATCCGTATAAAAGATATGACAATCAGACCTACATCTACGCAAGCATACCATGGCGTAAATGAGCCCATGTAGCTCTGCATGAAGCGAGGTTAAGCTCCCACCGAAGCCTTTCAATCTCAGCAGCTCTATTCGTCTCTCGGTCTGTTGTAGAACCCATCCTACCCCACTAGTTGCATCCCCTTCCTTCCACGAGCCGTTTCTAAAGCAGGCCAACTCGCCATCTCGAGGTTGTACCATATTCATAGCTTCCTCAGCTGCCGTTATTATATCCGGTGTCTGTGATACAATTAGTTCTTGTGCCATACACCACTAGTTTACATTTGCTAAAAGAATCTTTATCTATTAATTGGAAATCATTTTTGCAAAAACCCTTTAAAAAATTCTAATTACATTGTAATGCCACTACATTTTTTAATATAACCTATGTTTTTAATTGTCTTTGAAAATTACAATTTTAAATTCACTACAAAGGTTCAAAAGAATTCATAATGTAGTTTAAATATTTGTAATGAAACTTTAAGTAACAAAAATCATTCAAATTTTAATCTTCACTAATTTTTAAATTTAAAATCGAAAAATATTCTACAAAAACGAATAAAGAAAATAAACAAAAACCGATTTAAAATTTCAAAATTTATATATGACAAAATTTGAAATCAATAATATTCGTGAAATATCTTTGATAACAAATGATTTAAATTTCAAAATGATAATCAATTAAAACTTTAGCAAATAAAATAAAATTTGATAACATTTTTCATCCCGAAATAAAAATACTTCAATTATTCAAAGAATAATATCTACAACAATCTAAATTTGCTTTATTTTTAAATTTATATATAGTTAATTAAGACATAAGCAAAAAAAATAGCAAATACATATTTTAGTTTTCCTTAGGGGTCGTTGAAAGAATCACAAAGCGAATTTGAAAGGAATTATAATTGTTATGAGATTAAATCGATTTAATTTATGTATAATTATAATTTGCAACATGTCAAAAAATAACGTAAATAATTGATAAGATATAACTAAATTACATTCTTAATATTAAAATATACATAAGTATAGTTTTGAACTTTATATTAAATACATTTCAATAAATAATTTTTAAATATTTTTTTACGCGGATCAATCCCGGATTATCCCATAATTTATCTATTACCCCGAACAATGTATATATTTTATTTAATGTACTATATGAAATAAGAGACTATATACATATAATCCAAGTTATGAATTTTTAATATATATTTTTCACTAAATAATTTTAAATATATAAATTTAAAATATGTTAAACTCCGGGCGTACGTGCGGATCCTCGGATCCTCATCTAGTACAAATTATTTTGAATGTCTTTTTAATACAAATTTTCAAAGAATCGGAACTTTCATACAAACTTTAATGGTATTTTGGTTATCAAAACTAATACCCATAATAACACATTTAATTTGAATGTCTTTTCAATACATATATTTTTACAAAAACACTACAAGAAAATATAGAGTTTACAACGAACAAATTCGATGGTAAATCGATGGTAACATGCGTTTACATCGAATTTACGTCGAAATCCAATTCGTCGTTAACCGATTGTCGCTAAAGCATATTCGTCGTTAATTACCAACAAATATATTTCGTCGTAAATTTGATGTTAAATTAACGACGAAATACCGATGAAAGGTTAACATCGAATTTACATCGAATTTACAAAGTTAATATTGCAACGAATTTACATCGAATTTACAAAGTTAATATTTACAAAAAAAATTAAAGTAGCGATGGGAATTCGATGGTAAAAATTCGATGTTAAATCGATGGTAAAAATTCGATGTTAATTCGATGGTAAAAATTCGATGTTAAATCGATGGTAAATTGTTCGATGTTAATTCGATGTTAATTCGATGTTATATATATTATTAGTATTATAAATATATAATATATTATTAATATTATAAATATATAATATAAAAGTAAATATAGAAATTATAAATAAAATTTAAATTTAAAATGTATAACAAAAAACAAATTGTATTATGATAAAAGAAAATGTTATAAAAACTAATTAAGATCGACATTCATATCGTAATCAAAAGCTAAATCCTCTATGCCGTTTCCATCCTGAGCTGTAATGGCTCCGGTCGTTGTAAATTGCGTAGGTTGCGACACTGTTATAGACGGTCTGGCCCCGCCTGCCAACTCTCTCTCACGACGTTCCCGGTTTGCCCTCAGTAGTGCTGCAATATCAGGGTTACCAATTGCCATGATGTCTAAAATCGACTCAACACTCTGTTGGTTGATCTCAAGTGATGCGATCTTCTGATTTGCGTAATGCAAGGATGTACGTAGTTCAGCATTCTCCGAGTCATGAGTCGAGCGACTTGGAGCTGTCCAGGATGCCGAAGGAACAACTTGGACTGAACCATCTCCGACGGTCTTTCCTTTACGCTTTGGAGCGACCTTGAAATATTTTAAAATAGCAACGTATTAGTAAATTACAAATTTAATATAAAGTTGAAAGAACGTGTAAATAGTAAGTAATGTCAAATCATATCGATATCGCGGGTAGATAATGTAGATTGAACCGAAGATACACCAAAAGAGTGTTGAGATAGCTGGGTTTGTCGCTCGTTCACCTTAGTTGTTACATCGTTGAATAACTTCTCTGAACGAGCGTCGACAAAAGTCCCATCCTTCCTCCTATGGGTCTCTTCGAATAAGGTTGTCAACGGGGGAAGTACGCCTCCATTTTCGTCGGCCTAAATAGTAAAAAGTTAATAAAATTCATATGAAAATTAATTAAAAGATTTGAAAAATAATAATTCATACCATCTTAAGACGCTTTCCAGCAAAAGGTCTCTGGCTCGGATGTATGAGCGATAGCCAAAGGTAGCCCATTTGGTCCAACAGTGTTCCGCGATGTGGAACACTTCCCGGAGCGTATCTCAGAGTTAGGATCAACCCAAAAAGCAACTAATCCACTCCAAACTGCGGATGTAAGGTAAACCGGCTTAGCTGCATCACCCTTGGCTCTCCACGCCTTCTTCCAGTCTGAGACGTTGTTCGATAACCGCAACTTCCCCTTCTCGAAGAACTCTTCCTTGACCAGCTCGTGGATACCCATATGTCAATGATACTTTTGCTGGAAAACACATAAACATTGAAAATAAGTTTTAAACAACATTAATTATATATATTATTATTAATTATTTAGGATATATGTAAGAGTAAAAGTGATAAAATAAACAAGTACTTACCACAAACATTTTAAACCATGTTTGTCGGATATGGTATGGAGTTTGACTCCAGTTGGCATGTGGCTCGGTGAAAAACGACTTAATGATGTTTGAGACGTTTTTACCGACAGAGCTTTGGACATTGAACCTGAAAAAACATATATAAGTTAAATAAAATAAGTAATATATAAACAAATGATATTAAAATCCAAAATATAATATTAAAAATAGTTAATACATATTTGATTAATTTCATACCAATGAGCTCCGTTCGTTCCACCGGAATCCAATATCTGGAGAGACTCTCTCCTCGGTTGTGATAGAAGCTCATCAACCATCATATGAGCATACGACATAAGAGGAGGAACAAACTCATGTGAAACGGGAGGAGGGATAAGGGCTTGCCGAGTCACCGATGGCGGAGGAGATGGATGTACTAGAGGAGAACGTCGAAGAGGTATAGACGGACTCTCCTCGCTTATCACCGTGCGGCCATAGGAAAAAGACGCAGTATCGGTCCGCTCTAACTCCTCCATGAAATGAATGTAATGAGGAGGACGACTACTAGACATAATCTACGAAAACATTTGATAACTTGCATATTTTACACATTTTATCTTAGTTTATACATTAGAATTAACTCATTTAGGTTGCATTTAGTATCATATAGATTGCATTTGCATGTTCTTTCATGGTTTTCAGGTTTAAGAGTGCAATTATGGAAAAAACAGAGAATTGTGACGATACTCCCCCAAACTTATCCTTTGCTTGTCCTCAAGTAAGAGAATTTGCATCAAAGTTCGAGAAAGTGCAGAGGCGGGGACCTCAGAACCAAAAGCAACGTGGATGTGTAATGAACAAGTATCCTAAACATAGTACCCTCTCGCAACCGAACTAGTTCTACTTATTTCTATCTACCTTTAACTCCGTCTAAATCCGCTATTAAGACCAAAAGTATGTGATCCACTTGTCTAGTCTAAACACCTTTCACATTCAATTAAACACAATCAAGCATGAAACATGATCAAAAATTTCCAAGAGTTTTTCTATTTGTCTAGGTAAGAGCGGGATTTCGAATCAAACAAGGAGGCTAACACTCAGGCATGTGGTTAGTTGTAGCGCGGTTTCTCTCGGGGAGTGAAAGGGTTAAACAAAACCAGGAAAGACAAGAAGCAACTGATGCATACAAGTCCGGACATCCATCCCTACTCAAGACTATCCACTAACCCATCGTCTTTCTTTTAAAGATTTAAACACTTAAACATCGAGTTTCTTTTCTTTTCTTAACTACCTTAGGGGATTTTATTTTGGCTAAGTTTCTTTTTATTTTTTTTTTTCTTAATCGATTTTTTTTTTTTTTTTTTTTTTTTACTTAGCCATTTTTTTACCCCTAGGTGTTTTACAATTACTCGTGTTTATTTTCTTATTTTTCAAAACTCAAAGACGTGTCTCACCAAACCGTTATCCCTTTCTAATTCACTAGTCTACGAAAAACTAGCCCAATGGATGTCCTTTCTTGTCGCTCCCTATACTTTCAAGTTTTTGCGAAACCAAACAATCACTAAATGAAAAGAATTCTCACAAATGTTTGGGTTAAGGTTTAGGGGGTGAGAGGGGAATCATCCTTAGAATGAGAATAACCGGATTGCGCTTTAAGTGTTTCGGTTTAGGAAGCCACAATCCGTAGAAATCACAAAGCCATAGAAATTCTCTTGAAAACTATCAATCATGCTAATTAAAAGTCAAGTTTAAGTTCAGATAATTTTTCGAAGGTGACTTAGAACTACCAAGCTTCATAACCACACAATTGGCTTTTTAAACATCAATGTCTAGGGTTGCGGTTTCAAGATTTTCAGCGAGTTCTAATTCGTTTGCGGAAGATACTACACCTAAGATACTGTTCAAAACACAAAGTGCGTCGCTTTACAAGGTTAACATCATCATAGATCCCCTATGCATATGCTCTAAATGCCATGAACTAATCATATATGCATATTTTGTTTTTTTTTTTTTTTGGCGCCGTTGCCGATTCAGGAACTCGAACAATTATTAGAATTTTGAAACTACTTGGGATTAAGTTTCAGTTCTTGTTACTAATTTGTTTTCTTTTCTTGTGATTTTTCGTTTTGTTAGGTGTATGCAAAGAAGAAGTCACCGACAAAGTGACAGCTTGCTCTTCTTCGCAGACATCAAAGCACACGAAAGAGCTATCTCAAGAGAAAGAAGATCCAGCAATCACTCCGACTCATCTACATCAGAAACTTCGGGTTCATATTCAGAATTAGAGATGAGTGATGCAAACAACGCGCCTAACGTTGCACGCACAATTGGAACAGCCGATGTGCCATCTAACATCACCAACCGTAGTGGCATCACGCCACCAGCCATCGCCAACAACAACTTCGAGATCAAGTCTAGTCTCATCAATATGGTGTCCAGCAACAAGTTCTATGGGCTGCCTAGTGAAGACCCCATTGACCATCTTCACCAATTTGACATGCTATGCGACACGGTGAAGATCAATGGTGTCAACGAGGACATGTTTAAGCTGCGTTTGTTCCCCTTCTCACTCGGGGACAAAGCACACATATGGCAGAAGACTCTTGTGAAAGACACCATACAGACTTGGGAGGCGTGTAAGACGGCTTTTCTCACAAAGTTCTTCTCGGTGGTGAGGACAACAAAGCTAAGAATCGAGATCTCAGCTTTCGCACAAAAAGACCAAGAAACGTTCAGCGAGTCTTGGGAAAGATTCAAGAGTTACACGGTGAGATGTCCACACCACGGTTTCACGAGAGAGAGCTTACTCAGCACGTTCTACCGCGGTCTAAAACCGAAGTTTAGGATGCTTCTCGATTCAGCTAGCCAAGGAAATTTCCTTGGGAAGACGGAAGCCGATGGACAACTTTTGGTGGAAAACTACGCCCTAAGCGATAGCAACTATGGGGAAGATTATGATCGCACCATCCGCAGCTCAGGGAATGATGAGCAATTTAAGATAGAGATAAAGGCGGTGAATGAGAATCTGGATAAGCTACTCATGTCTGAACAAGCGGGAATCAACTTCGTAGGAAGTAGAGAAGAAGAGGCGACCCCACTTCACAGCACTCATGAGGAGATAAACTATGTGGGTAATCAAGGTGATTGGCGTTTCAACAACTACAAACACAACCCGAACCTTTCCTACCGAAGCACCAACGTAGCTAATCCTCAAGATCAAGTCTATCCCCAAGCACAACAAGGAGGATATGCACCGAGACCACCACTTAATCCACCACCGGGTTACAACCATCCTCCCGCTGCTCAAGGCCAAGTTTCTTCACCAGCTCCCCAAGGTGACCAAACTAACCAACTGTTGAAGAAAATTCTAGAAGGTCAAAGCCGAAGCTTCATGTAAATCGATGCCATCAAGACAAAGGTGGACTCTACTTACAATGATCTCAACGCCAAGATCGAATCCATGAACTCACACTTGAAGGCTTTAGACAACCAAGTGGCTCAAATTACCTCAAGACAAAGGTGGACTCTACTTACTTCTAAGCGACCAATTGGTCAACTTCCGGTAAACCTGAAGCCAATCCTAGAGAGTATGTCAACTCCATAGAACTTAGTAGTGGTACACAAATGCTTTCACACGATCTCATTGAGGACAATGCGGATCAGGTCAGGGAGGTGGAACAGTCACACGACATAGAGACCACAGTCCTAGACGACGAAAACACCGCATGCGGTAACGAGGAAGATACAAGACAGTTGTATCGACCAGGCGTATCGGCCACATCTGGTCGATATCGACCACCTGTATCGGCCAGGAACAAGGCCGATACGAGTGAGAAGGAGACAGGGGACTCGTATCGACCTGGCATATCGACCACCTACATCGGCCAAGAACATGGCCGATACAGAGGGAAAATCCGATAAAAAGAAGAAGCCCGTCTACGTGACGTCTTCTTACGTTCCTAAGCCTCCTTTTCCGGGTCGAGCCAAAATGCAACTCTTGAAGAAGTACATTAGCGCTAAACTCGAGAAGCAAATAAACGAGGTGCAAAACCCCATGCCTCTTGTTGACGCCTTCAAGCAAGTCCCTCACTCCACCAAATCTTTGAAAGACACCATCAAAAACAAGTTCAAAAACTCGGAAGACACGGTGAATCTTTCACAAGAGTGCAGTGTGATCATTCAAAAGAACCATTCTCCTAAGAAACTTGGTGATCCAGGGAGTTTTACTTTGCCTTGCACTCTTGGTCCTTTGGTCTTCGAAAAGTGCCAATTTCTGAATTTTAGATGATAGATGAGAGAATTTGTGATGTTAGAGATTTTGAGAGTTTTAAAAAAATTAACAAATGAGGGGATAGACCTATATATAGATCTACAAATCGATGTTAAATTGATAGTAATTTCCATCGATTTAGCGACGAATCGATGGAAAATCGATGGTAATTTGCGACCCATCGATGGAAAATCGATGGTACTTAGTTTTTGATTCGTCGCAAAATCGATGGAAATTACCATCGATTTTCCGTCGATTCGTCGCTAAATCGATGGAAATTACCATCGACGCGAAATCGAAGGTAATTACCATCGATTTCGCAAGGAATTGACGCGAATTCGAAGTAAATTACCTTGACTTTGATGTTCCACAGTTATCGGCGATTGGATGTTTTGGAGTTTAGAGTTTCGTTTCCAAGTCTCCAAACCGATGTTATTTCGTCGTTAATGAGTTGGGTTTACATCGAATTTACATCGAATTGTCGCTAATTCGATGTAAAACTGTTTTATGTTTTTAGTTTTTAAGGTTCCAAATATGTGTATTTTTGATATTATTAAAGTATACAAAGTTCATAGATATTATTCTAATTATAATTTAAAGTTTTTTCAAACTTAAGTTTTAAAATATAAACACATGTTATAACTGAGATTATATGTAAGATTTTATTAAATTGATAAAACTTACAAAACAAAACATATTTGTAACAACGAAAACTATTATAATTATATTGTAGTTCACCTAATTGTTAAGGTAATCAACAACATGATGTTGTACCTCTATATATATTTTAGGGTTTAAACCCTCCATTTAGCGACGTTTTTACATCGTTTCGTTGTAAATTCGATGTTAAAATTACCATCGATTTTACGACGAATCATCGTAAATTCGATGGTAATTTGATGATTTATTGGATGTTACGTAGTATAGGGTTTTGGAGTTTACAGTTTCGTTTCCAAGTCTCCAAACTGATGTTATTTCGTCGTTAATGAATTGGGTTTAAATCGAATTTACATCGAATCGTCGCTAATTCGATGTAAACATGTTTTATGTTTTTAGTGTTTAAGATTCCAAATATGTGTATTTTTGTATCTTTTTGCATATACATCCATTTTCTAAATTCGTATATGGACATGATTTTAGAGTAAGTATATAATTTTTTTATGAAATTTGGTGAGGAAGAGTTCTGGTATATATAGACTTTTTTGAAAAAATACCATCGAATTTGCAAAGATTTTACCAACTAATTTACATCGTAATTTTTCGACGTTAATTTCGATGTTAATTTAATGGCAATTTACTAAGAATTTACATCGATTTACCGTCGAATTACCGACGATACCACCGATTACCATTGAATTTACGACGAAACATTTTTTCGTTGTAAATTCGATGTTCATTACCATCGAATTATTTTTGACTCAAATTTTCGATGGTAATGCCTTGTTTTCTTATAGTGAAATAGAAACTTTCATACATATTTTAATGGTATTTTGGTTATCATAACTAATACACATAATATTAATTCCTAAGAAATATTTTAATTGCATTAAAATAAAAACTTGTGATGGTATTTTACACCAACAAAATGTTAGATGGTATAATTGAGAATATTCTAAGACAAAAAAACTTAGAATTCACAAAACTACACTATTTTATCTATTCTTTCACAAAACTTTATTTAATTCAATATTTTCTAGGGAGAATTACAAAAGTACACCATTTAAATTACATTTCACAAAACTATACCATTTCAAAATTACTTCACAAAACTACACCTAAATTGTTTAGCGAACCCACACAATCCTACCCCCTTAATACTATATCTTAAACACTAATTAGCGAACCCAAATGAAAAGATTTTAATTTTGCTGATTTTTTAAAGGGTAAATCAAGCTTTTAAAATTTTGAAAGGGTGTAATTATGTAAAAATATTGAATTATGTGTAGTTTTGTGAAGGAATGGATAAAAGGGTGTAGTTTTGTGAATTCCTCTATTTTCTATATTTACACATTTTCAAAATTTTAATTAATTGATTTACCTTTTAAAAGTTTACCAAAATTTAAATATTTTTATTTGGGTTCGCTAATTTGTGTTTAGGGTATAATATTAGATATGTAGAATTATGTAAGTATGATTTATTTGAATTTAATTTGGGAGAATCACAAAACTACACCATTTGAATTACATTTCACAAAACTACACCATTTCCAAAATACTTCACAAAACTACACCTAAACACTCAAAATTAAATTCAAATAAACACTACCCACACAATCCTACCCCCTTAATACTATACCTTAAACACTAATTAGCGAACCCAAATGAAAATATTTTAATTTTGGTAATTTTTTAAAGGGTAAATCAAGCTTTAAAAATTTTGAAAGGGTGTAAATATGTGAAAATATTGAATTAGGTGTAGTTTTGTGAAGGGAGGATTGAAATGGTGTAGTTTTGTGAATTTCTCATTTAATTTTGAGTATTTAGGTAAAGTTTTGTGAAGTTACTTTGAAATAGTGTAGTGTTGTGAAATGAATTTCAAATTATGTAGTTTTGTAATTCTCCCACGAAATTGAGATAAAACGTATCATAATCAAATCCTAATACAACAAAAATTGGATCATCAATGGGTCGAAAGTCCGAAATTTTCACGGATTATAATTTATAAAAAGTATACTTGAAATTTGAATCATGAACACATGCATGATGAATAAAATGACTAACACCGAATAAAATGACTAACACCAAATCCCTTATATTATAAATCACAAGTCACCTGGCCAATAAGAATGCGCCAAGTGGCTTGTGCTTCAATATTTTCCTTTTTAAAGTAAATCAAAATATTTTGTTTGGGGAAAAACAAGTCATGGGCCCAAAGAGCCAATTAGCCCACTAACATTTCGGTTGTTTTTTATTCGATTTTATTTACATAAACCTAAATTCCAAAAAATCTTCATCCATTACTCCCACTCTTAACAAAAATATCTTTAAGTATTCCAATTAAATGGTGACATATGGCACTGTAGTGAAAATTAAAGAAACTAATATATAAAAGTGACAAAAACAATAACGAACAAAAGTAATGTCCCACACTTTTATAGTCCCTAATTTTTCTCATATAAAACTACCACGATTGGGGAAACAGTTCCACAACTTCTTTAATTATAAAACTCACAATTTGTTCACGAATGATATATTTGTTGTAAAACATGCTTACTTATCTCCTACTCTCTTACTTTTGGAATTATTTTTTTTTCAGTTTTTTCTAACAAAAAAAATTAATCAAATAGTAAATGTTATCCAAGTTAAATTATGGTACCATTTTCACAATTGATTTTATTTACTAAAGTCATGAGAAAAATTATTGGAAAAAGTCATTTGAAAAATTATTCGTGGCAAATTACTATATTTCAATACAAACCATTTATATGATTAAATATTTTTAATTTTGCACATATAAGTTTAAAAAACAATCAATGATTTTGAAATTAAAATAAATAAAGGATTAACTCTAAATACGATATATCTAGAAGAATTCACAAAACTGTACCATAACAACCTTTTCTACACAAAATTACACATACCTTAATTTTTTTTTATCTACATCTTTTCGAATTTTAAATGATTCAATTACTCTCTAAAATTACGAAAATTAATAAAATTTTAGTTTGATTTCGTTAATTAGTCTTTAGGGTTTACTATTAAGGAGATATTGTTTGATGAGTAGGATTTATTTTGATTTAGTTTTTAGTAATTAGATGTACTTTTGTGAAAAAATTGAAATAGTGTAGTCAGAGGACGATCTAGTGTAGTCGATGTAGAGGGGCGGTCTTGAATCTACAGATGAGTAAGAACACAACTTAACAAAAAATAACTCTCTTTATTAATCTTTAAAAAAATCACTAAAGTTCTCAAGTTCTCTTTCAGAATTCTCAAAGCTCTCGATCCCTAAACTCATAAGTTGTGCTACAACTTAGAATCTCCTTATATATAAAACATAATCCAAAACCTAGTAGGAAAACTACATTTACATAACTTTTAAATAAAAGGAACTCCCATAACAATATATTTAGAAAACTCCTAAATATATTTTGTAATCCTAATTTCTTTAGGATTGCTTGTGGTTCAAGTTTATTCCAACATTCTCCTCCTTAAGCTTGAAGTCATCGCTTCTCACATTTTGAACTTCAATCAACTCTCTCATCTCGTTAAACTTTGTTCGTCCCAACGCCTTTGTTAATATATCCGTCTTTTGTTTATATCCAGAAACGAACTCAGCCTCCACTTGATTATTTGCTATACACTCTCGAATGAAATGATTTATTTTGTGAATGTGCTTACTACCACCATGAAATACCGAAATTTTTTTTGTTAGTGAAATAGCCGATTTATTATCTATCTTGACAATAACCTTCTCACTCTTTCCCTGTTATCTCGGCAAACATCTCTTGAAGCCAAATGACTTGTTTTGCAGCCTCTGTCACAACCATGAACTCGACTTCACAAGAGGATATAGCCACCGTCTCTTGTTTTTGTGTACACCACGTAATTGGACAATCACAAAAATAAAACATATGTCTAGTCGTTCTCTTGCCATCATCTTCATCAATATTATGTGATTTGTCGCTATATCCCGTGAGTTTTACACAATATGATCGTTTAAACACAACACCAAAACTTGAAGTTCCCCGTAAATACCTCAATATATGGTTTTAAACTGCTCCATGAGATTCTCTTGGCTCATGCATGTACCTACTCAACACTCCAACACTATAAGATAAATCTAGACGAGTATGAAGTAGATACCTTAAGCATCCAATGCTTCTTCTAAATTCTTTCTCGTCAATAGTCTTCTCGGTTAGGGCCTTTGAGATTTTCAGATTTTGTTTCATCGGAACATCACATAAGTTACATCCTTCTATACTGGTTTCTCTTAGTATCTTCTCTGCATACTTCCCTTGACTTAGAAAAATCCCTCCTTCAACTTGATATACTTCAATGCCAAGATAACATGTTAACTTCCCAAAATCACTCATCTCAAACTTGGTTGTCATCTCCTCTTTAAACTCAAGTATCAACTTGAAAGATGAACCGGTAACAAGTAGATTATCAACGTATACCGCCACAATGAGAAGATGTTATTTCTCTTCTCGTTGATACAATGACGGTTCCTTCACACACTTCTGAAATTTCGACCCTTTAAGGACTTTGTTTAGCTTCTCATTCCAAGCTCTCGGCGCTTGCTTCAAACCGTAAAGAACTTTATGTAATTTGTAAACCTTTATGTAATTTGTAAACCTTGTCTTCACTTCCTTCCCTCACAAAACCTTATGGTTGAGTTACATAAACCTCTTCTCTCAAGTCTCCATTAAGAAACGATGTCTTCACATCTAGATGATGTATTTCCCAACCACTTCATGCTGCCAATGCAATGATGAACCGAATTGTCTTAATGCGTGCCACAAGTGCAAACACTTCATCATAATCAATTCCATGTTTTTGAACATAACCTTTTGTCACCAACCTTGTTTTGTACTTGTTTACACTCTCATCAGAATTTCGTTTGATTTTAAATACCCATTTTAAGCCTATAGGTTTAACCCCTACTGGTAAATCCACCAAGGTCCAAGTATTATTTTTCTCTATAGATGATACTTCATCTACACACTCATATATCCATACCTTCAACTTTCTTGCTTCATTGAAACTCCATAGTTCATCATTTAATGTTAGAAGGACACTCACAATCTTCTTCATCAAGAAGAACATAATCGGCTAAATGAGCTTGTTTCATACGCATTCTTGATGCTCTCCTTATGGTTGGTGATGGCATTGACTCACTCACACCATCTTCTTCATTTTCTTCACTATCGTCTTAATCATCTACAACATTACTCGTTGTATTCATCTCAGTTTTACTCATTACTCGAGTATAATGATCACCATTCTCTGTTTCTCGCATATCACGGGAAGCTTCATGTTCAAACCTTCCTAAATCAACTTTTAATGTTCCAAAATTTCTCTCTGGATCTCTTCCATCATTGTTCCACCTCCACAATTTTTCTTCATCAGAGACTACATCCCTGCTCACTATTACCTTCGTTCTTTTTCTTCGAAAAAACATTGTACTAAACACATATCATATGTTTTTCTTCACATAATTAGATATAAACACATGGCAATGACACCCTCTACCCATCTTTCTCAACATCACTCTTTGTGTTTTTACACATATATTTGATCCACATGGGTTAGAGTTCTTTGAAATCTTTTTCCATCTCTTTTTCTTTTTCTTCTTCGTGCTTATTTCTTCTTTGATCGACATTTGATCAAACACTTTGTAAGAATGAGCCATTTTGACATTAGTCCTTATATTCCTCCTTCTCATTACTCTTTTTCTCCCAAAAATATTTTTTTCAAACACCTCAGAGGCAGTTCTATTTGACTCGACATCTTTTTAATTTGTCTTTCTTTGTTGGCTCGTTTCCTTTCTCTTTTTCATAACAAACCCAAACAACTCCGGTCCTAAACGATCCAGAATATCTAGCTTGTCCAGCTGTTTATTCATGTTCATCAAGTTCAACGCAAGTGACATTAAGATGAAGTTTCATGTCTCGATTATTTCCCACACCTTGGTGACTTTGAGTAAAATCTTCATCTTCGTGGACCACATCGTGTAATTACTCGAGTTAAGCATGTGACACTTTGGCAGACCCTCCTCCTTCTATTATCTTTGACATTGGCGATTATTTTTCTTTCGTTTTTTTCTTCATATCGTTTCTTTTTTTTCTTTTGTATTACTCTCAAAAGAAGAACAACGCGTTTCCTCATGATCTCTCTAAAGCTCTGATATCAATTCTTGAATCTAGAGATGAGTAAGAATACAACTTAACTCTCTTTATTAATCTTTAGAAAAATCACTCAAAACCTAAAGTTCTCAAGTTCTCTTTCAGAACTCTTAAAGCTTTCAAAGCTCTCAATCTCTAAACTCATAAGTTGTGCTACAACTTAGCACCTCCTTATATATAAAACATAATTCTAAAACCTAATAGGAAAACTACATTTACATAAGAGTAATTCACAAAACTACATCTTTTCATCCATTCCTTTACAAAACTCTACCTAATTCAATTTTTTCACATATTTACACATTTTCAAAATTTTAAAAGCTTGATTTACCCTTTAAAAATTTACCAAAATTAAAATCTTTTCATTTGGGTTCGCTAACTAGTGTTTAGGGTATAATATTAAGGGGGTAGGATTGTGTGGGTGGAGTTTATTTGGATTTAATTTTGAGTGTTTAGATATAGTTTTGTGAAGTAATTTTGAAATGGTCTAGTTTTGTGAAATGTAATTCAAATGGTGTAGTTTTGTGATTCTCCCTTTACATAACTTTTAAATAAAAGAAAAACTCCCATAATAATATATTTAGATAACTCATAAATATATTTCATAATCTCTTTAGGATTGCTTGTGCTTCAAGCTTATTTCAACAGATGGATCTAGCGTAGAGAGAGGGTGGTCAATTGACCTAAATGAAATTATATAGACTTTTGTTTTAAGCTTAATTTTCTAGTAAATAACAAAAAAAATTGGTTGGAATCTCTTTAATGACCCTAGTAAAATGAATAACTAAATTTATATTATCTTTTAACAAAAAAAAAAAAAAAAACTAAATTTATTTGACTTTTTTCCGCCTCGGTGTAATTTTATGAAATGTAATTTAAAATTTATAATTTTATAATTCTCTGGATATCTATTAAAATAAAATCATATATATTATTAGAATTAGTTATAGTCGACATATTTGAGATACAGGGAGACAGACAATGCTACACAATACAATCTACCGTGTGACCCCTCATGGTCAAAGAGATCCCTTTCTCGCAAGTGCCACCCAAAAGCCAGAATAAGACTATAATACTATAAATAGAATGAGTTGTAAATAATATAATTCAAATAATATTGTAGTAATATACGTACTAATATATTAAGATACTAACATATATATTATATATAGAAAATACATACTAACATATATAAGATTTTAATCAAGAAAATAATGAGTTCAAAAGAATAGAATGAAAATGCAATATTTTGTTATATATACTTTGTCGGATTCATATGTATGGTCTATACCGATAACATGGGCGGTGGTGAGATTAAGACCGGTGACCTTTTTGACCACCGGTTGCTCCGTACGGATTGCGACCATTATGCAGCCACGTCACGCAACCATTTTTTTCTTTTGTTTTTGTTGGAATTAGACGCACGAGGTTTTAATACATTGTATGGATGACAGAGCATCTTCTGGTGGTCTAGCTTTAGTATTTACTAGAAAGTTACCCGCGCCAAGCGCGGGATAAAAATTTACGAAATAAAAGAAGAAATATTTATTGGTAAAAATATTGTGTATTATAAAATGAGATAAAAAGAATTTGGATGTCATGTGTTTAAATTGAAGTTTATATATAAAATTTATTGTATTTTGGTTTTTATAATGTTTTATTATCAAAAATTTATTATTACTATTTTAATATTTATCATCGAAAAAGATTATCATTGTTATTTCGATGTTGAATATTTATCATTACGTATAATTTACTATTTATCATTGAAAACAATAACTACATTGTGTTTGAAACCATGATATGACATGTTTAACAATGAAAAATATGTCAATCCGGTCTCTATTTATCATAAAATTCGGATTATTAAAAACTCGGATAAAACCACTGAACTTTCGGGAACCGGTGGGTCAGCTGATGATTCAAGTCAATTTTGTGTTCAAGTTTTGCCATTTGACATGAACTTTGATGTTTAATACAATTTTACAAAATAATATTGATATTTATAAATGAACAATATGTTTTATCATTGTTTTGTGCGATAATATAACATACAAACATTAGGAAAATTATAAAATTGTGTTTTTCATAGGCTTTTTAAAATCATATTTTAAAATCATACAAACATACAAACATATTTTCTATGAATGCTTAATCACTTTTCATGTATGAATTTATCCGAAAATTTTTTGCTCAAATTTTGGGAACATGTGGTTCAACCGATGAGTCGTAAATTATGTGTTCAATTTTTGTCATTTGACATGAGTTTTGATGTTAAATACAATTTTACAAAATAATATTGTTATTTGTAAATGAACAATATGTTTTATCATTATTTTAAACATAATGTGATAAAATATAACATATAAATATTAGGGAAATCTATTTTTAATTATAAATTGTGTTTCTTATGGATTTTTTAATATTATATTTTTTATATTTTAGGGTTTTTTCAATATTTTCTAAATATATTATCTATTTATTATGTTAGTTTAAAAGACTTTTATGATAAATATGAGCTTTTGTTTTGGGCTTTTTGTTTTGGATTTTTATGAATTTCCAATAAATCTTTTAATGATGTGGGTCATAATTACTTACGTGATGACACGTATGATTTTCACTATTATTTTCTCTCTCTGTCTCATGTATTAATAATATAAGATATTTTAATATAATATATTTTTTACTCGTCTATTTAATTATTCCCCGGTTTTTAATATAGGATTTTTGTTGAAAATATTTGGTTTAAAAAATATGGATTTTCTCACTTTTTATATACAATTTTTAATGATAAATTATAGAATTCAAGAAAATTAACTAAACATTATGGTAAAGTGTTGTTGGAAATTATAAATCACAAAAAAATAATATATTTTTATACATTTGTTTATTATATCTGAAAAGATAGAAAATCCTATAATAAAAAACGGAGGGAGTATTTATATGGGTTTCTCCGTACCTTCCTTCGTAACTATATACTCTATTTCCTTTTTGGTTAATCTCATTTACGGGTAGTTACATATTTAATATTATTTTATTATATAAAAATGAACGCCTGAATCTCGAAGCATAGTCAAATTTTAATTTTAATATTATATTATAATATTAAGAATATAATTTAGTTGTATCTTATAAATTATTTATTCTATTTTCCGACCGTCACAAAATTACACATATATATGTATACATAAATTGAAATTGATTTAATCTCATAACAATTCATTCGTTTCAAATTCTTTTTGTGATCTTTTATCTATCTGTAACAAAAATTAAAATATGCATTTGCTACTACTTTCTTTGTTTATGTCTTAATTAGTTATATCTGAATTTAAAAATAAAGAAATGTTAGATTATTGTAGATATTATTTTTCGAATAATTCCAAATTTTTTTATTTTTGATATGAAAACTGTTATCAAATTTTATTTTATTTGCTAAAATTTTAATCCATTTTAATGTTGAAATTTAAATCGATTGGTATTAAATATATTTCACGAATATTATTGTTTTCATATTTTCTCATATATTAATGTTCAAATTTAAATCGATTTTTTATTTTCTCTTTTATTCATTTTTGTAGGATATTTTTTGAATTTAATTTTTTTTGTTTATTTGTTTGATTTGAATTTGATCGGGCATGTGTGGTGGGTTTTGTGTATTGTTTAACTTGATTTATCGTAATTTAAAAACAAAATTGAAAACATAGGTTATGTTAAAATAACATAATGGCATTGTATTCTAAATACAATTTTTTTTTTCTTTGTAAAAATGTTTATCTTTTAATAGTATAGATTAAAATTTAGTTTCACAAGAATAAGGTAAAACCCCTTTTTAACTATTTATCCACTAAAATATTTGTAATTAACGTTTTCACTTGACCGCTAACTTGATAATAACATTTGATAATAATACATGTTATTACCAGATAAGTATCATTGTATCAAACTAGGATACTGCAACTTATAAGATATAATATTTTGTAGATTTTACTAAGATAACAAATGTCCTTCTATAATTCACAAATTTCCATATAATATTTCACAAAACTACACCATTTCAACTTTTCTTTTACAAAATTACACCTAATTCAAATTCTTTCTAAATATATACCTTTTTCAAAAATTGTTCTTAAAATAATTTATAAACTATTTATTTCACATTCTCTAAATATCTTGTTTTTCTTATTCAACTTTGCAATATGTTTGATGGAGAGTTATAAGGAGATATTACAATTTTAAGTGCATGGTGTTTTTCAGTATAATCAGTTTCAAATAAATAAAAAGTTTATGGTATATTAGGTTTAAGTCCATGATATTTTTCTTTTGAAAATGTGTACTTTTAAATGATATGTATCAAATTATTTGTTAAAGGTTAGAGTTATACAAAAATGTATGACATAAATGTTTGTCTGACGTACATGTTATAAAATTGTATCAAACTCTTTTTAAAACAGAATTTTATAATTATATTAATACAATTGTATTAAAACAATTGTATTAAAACAATAATTTTATAATTATATTAAAATAATTGTATTAAAACTCATTTGAAAATGCGTTCACAAAACTACACCAAAACAGTAAAAACTAAACTCAAATAAACCTTAAATACTAACACTATACCCTAAACACTAAATAGTGAACCTAAACGAATTTTTTTAGTTTTGGTAAATTTTTAAAAGCTAATTTAATCTTTCAAAATTCGAAAAGGTGTATATTTAGAAATAATTTGGATTAGGTGTAATTTTGTAAAAGAAGGATTCAAATGGTGTAGTTTTGTGAAATATTATATGAGTATGAATCATATGTATTAAAACAAAAGAAATATAAAAAGGGAGAATCACAAAACTACACCATTTGAATTACATTTCACAAAACTACACTATTTCAAAAATATTTCACAAAAGTACACCTAAACACTCAAAATTAAATCCAAATAAACCCTACCCACACAATCCTACCCCCTTAATACTATATCCTAAACACTAATTAGCGAACCCAAAAAAAAAAAATTTAATTTTGGTAATTTTTAATAGGATAAATCAAGCTTTAAATTTTTTGAAAGGGTGTAGTTTTGTGAAAAAATTAAATTAGATGTAGTTTTGTGAAGGAGGGGTTGAAAGGGTGTAGTTTTGTGAATTCCTCTATAAAAAATAAGTTTGAAATTTATATTTGATTCTTGAGAGAAGTAAAACAAAATTTTGTTTGAAAATGAATTGAAAGGAGATACATGTCTAAACAATGGAAAGACACTTGATGCCTTGAGAGTGAAATCAACAAAAACATTATAATAATTATGTTACAAAATTCTTTTAAAATATTCAACAAAATATCTCATAGAAATTGTCATTCAAAAAATAAAATTGTAACATAATAGTGACAGTTAAATTGTGATGAAAATAAATTTTCTCATTACACCACTTTGTAACTCTTGTGTGAGTGAGACTATATAAGAAAGTCATTTTTCTCATTTTGATATACATTATAACATATCAACAAAACAAAAAAAATCGCCTTTCTTAATATTAGTGAATTATTGTTTCTTAAGTGATATTTCATAATTTTAATACGTTTGGCATTTTCAATAAATACTAGATTTTTTTGACCCGCGCCAAGGGCGAAGTATAAATTTATAAATATATATTATATGGAAATATAAATAAATATTTTTAATTTTTGGCATATAATTATTTAAAATATATATGAAATTGTCCCTAACCCGTTTTCAATCGATTGATTTATTTTAACATGTTTCAACCGATTAATTCCTCAAACTGGTACATCGCCAATTGAAATTTAAATTGTTGTGCGTTAAAATCAATTTTGATGATAAAGCAAATCATTGAAACCATTTAACCGCGTAAACACACAAAAAAATTAAAAAAAATATATATATATCTTTAACAAAAAAAAAACACACACAAAAAAATATTTATGTTTTAGCTAACATGTAGTTTGTATTATCAATATGAGCAAAAAAATCTATTGCCAATGTTATTAACTTTTTTAGTTCATAATTTATGGGTTTTTTAAAATTTTCATATTTTTAAAATTTACACACAAATTTTAAAACTGTCCTCAATTAATAAATATAGGATTGGTTTAGAGTCATAAAACTTAGATTCAATGCATTTAATCAAATAAAAATATAAAATTAAATATTTGTGATAAAAAAGAAATAAATAAATGCTTACTATTTTTCCATAAACAAAAAATAAGCTAAAGAAATTGTTATGAGATTAAATCAAATTCATTTTCTATAATATATATGTATAATTTTGCGTCGAGTTGGAAAATATCATACATAATATGTAAGATATAATATATTCATAATATCAAAACATACATAAATATAGTTTTCATTACACGTCAATGAAACATTTAATTAAATTATATCAAATTAATAAGTTTATAGATAAAAATATAAACATATTATATAATATGTTCGAACCTACTATTCTATTATTTGATATGTTAAAGATGACGTCATGTTTTATTTCTATTAAAAAGGACAATTTAGGTAAATATATAAATGGGAGCTAAAAATTTGCTCAAATGACAAATGTGCAAATAAATTTGCTGAATTGTGTTTTATAGGAGGAAAAACACACAAATATGCCGAAAATACCCTCAATCTAATATCTTCCAGAATCGGCAGCATGTCATGATGAAATCTTGAAGAAGCGACGGCATGTCACATCGTCTTCAACTCCAGACGCCAAAACAGAGAAGCACTCGATTACTTTACCTCCAATCCTAAATAAAATATATCACTATTTTCCAAACTAGCAAATAAACATAATATACTAAAAATATTGACTCTATATATGAAATAGGAAGAGAAGACAATAGTTTAACAATCTACTTTCATAAAAAAACTGGTTTTGTGTTCAACATTGATTTTGTATTTTTCACATTTATTGTAAGCGTTCATTAATGGCCGTTTGCATTTATTGTTCTTGATCCATCTATCCATTCCCGATACCTCTTGCCACAGAACCTAGAGTGATGCCTCCTTGGACAAGACGACCACCAGGAAGACCAAAGAAACAGAGATATAAGTCAAGAGTTGAGATGAAGGTAAGCTCGAAATTTTATTTAACTGAATATATGCATCTACTTCAACACATAACCATTTTCTTTGATGCAGAGGCGATCCACGAAGCAGAAGAAATGTTCAAGGTGCCTGGGGACTGGCCACAACAAGGCAACTTGTAAGAGGCCTCTCCACCAGCTCAATACGTGTTTATAAATAAAGGATAATGGTTAAAAATGGGGTTGCAGGCAAGCTTTTAATTGGTCGGATAATAGGACGTAGAAGGCTATTTTGGGTGGAGTTTTTTTGAAAATATCCTTCTAGTCCTGTATAATTAGTTTTATGTCAGTTGATATTTTCGGCTATGTGAACAATGTTTTGATGTTGCAGAAAAAGCAGGCTATTTCAATGCTTATTGATTAATTAACATAGCCGCCTGTTTCTGGACAATAGGTTGTGTTACTTTTGGTCCTGTCTGTAATAATCCCTAAACCCTAATCTTATTATATAAAAGAGAGCGCGTAAAATTATAACTCACCAGATCGTGACATGTGTCACATTTAATTTAGATCGTGACATTTGTCATTTTTAAAATAAGTAATCTTCTTTAAAAAAAAGGAATAAAAGAAGAAGAAAAAATGGAAAATTTTAAAAATGGAAAATTTAAAAAATGAAAAAATGGAAAATTTAAATAATTTAAAAGAAGAAAAAAAGAAGGAAAAAACCTTTAAAAATTAAATTTAATAAAATGAAACTCATTATTTTAGAAAGGAGAAAAAAAGAAACTAACCAATCTCTAATTAGTTTAGTATATAAAAAAGGTAACTAAAACACATTACTCTAATTCGTTTTGTATATAAAAAGGAAACATATTAAAAAAAATAATCCTTCGCCGTGATTACGCGAGGATCCGCGTCAACTGGGAATCTTATTATATAAAAGTGAGCGCGTTTAACGTGAGCTCGACACGTATGCAAAATTATAACTCACCAGATCGTAACATTTGTAATGGTTAGTTGAGATCGTGACATGTGTATTAAATTTGATACCTATACATTTTATAAAATGGAAACTTAACAATATTGAGAAAAAACAGAAATCAGGAAAATAATCAAAAATAAAAAACTTAACATTAATTATCAAATAATTAAAAATAAAATAATCATAAATAAGAAAAATAACATAGAAAAAGAAAAATTTAACAATATTTTTAAAAATAATCAATAAAAACAAAAATAATTAGAAATAAGAAAAAATAAAAACGTAAAATTACTTGAAAAATAAAGAAAATCTCTATGATAACTTATTTGTTATCATCATGGATCCACTATCTAATTATTAATTTAAAATAAATGTTTTTCATGTAAATAACAAAAGCAATGTAATAAAATAAAAAATGTGTTATTTTTATTTCTTAAAAGGAGAAAAAAGTAAAATCACTTATTTACTATTACCATATATTGTTGTCTTTTATATTTATTTGTTAATAAAATAACGGATATGATATTAGTTTCCGTTTAAATCTAACTATAACTATACAAATTACTAACAATATTAATATATAATTATAAAATGTTTTTATGTAATTTGTCCGCGTATTACGCGGGATTTCATCTAGTGTTAAATAAATAATATGTTATTTCCTTATATAATTGCATCTATGTATTAATTTAGGACTTGCCCAATTACTTCAATGCTATATCTTTGATATAAACGAAAGTATATATGCTCTTTATGAATAGGCGAATATAATTATAAATAGACTACTATTTTGGTAATTTTTTGAAATTTTAAGATAACACAAACCCCGATGTTAGATAATGAATAGGCGAATATAACTAATAAATAGATTTTTATTTGAATAATTTTGTATAATTACTAGATAACACAAACCCTAATGTTAAATACTAAATAGGCGGATATAACTTATAAATAGACTACTATCTTTATAATTTTGTTTAATTATAAAATAACACAAACCTAAACCCTAAAAACTAAACCATAAACCCTAAGAACTAAACTCTAAACCTTAAGAACTAAACCCTAAGAAATATACCATAACCCCTAAGAAATAAACCCTAAAACCTAAGAACTAAACCCTGAGAACTAAATCCTAAACCCTAAACCCTAAGAACTAAATCCTAATAAAATATACCCTAACCCCTAAGAAATAAACCCTAAAACCTAAGAACTAAACCCTAAACCCTAAGAACTAAACCCTAAACCCTAAACCTTAAACCATAAACCCTAAACCCTACCCCTAAACAATAAACCCTAAAACAATAAAACCTAAACCCTAAACCCTATAACCTAAAACCAATAAAATAATAAGACTAAACCACGTGCATCATGAATACTAAACTCTATACTCTAAACTCAAGAGTGATGGTTAAAAAAAGAAAAAACAAATACACCAAACCCAAAAACATAAGGACATAATTTGTAAATCCAATGACTTTGCAAAAATAGTAGATTATATTCAATCATGGCTGGTGATGTTTTTTTATAAAAATATGCTAATATTAAATAACCGACTATCACAAATAATAGGGTACTATTATCATACTTTCCTGTTTAATGTGTTTTAAACTTATGAATTATGGGAATTTGAGACAAACAAAATCCCTAAACCCCAAAAACCCAATACTCATATCCTATATCTCTAATTAATACTTACCGAGTTCTCCTCTTGGTCGAGGATATGTCGGAAACGATCTCTCCGATATTCTTCTCTGGCGTAACATCGACCGGACGACGGTTCTTCTTCGTTTGCACCTTTTTCATTTCACTCTATCTTCACTCACTTACTGTAACTTAGATGTGATTTTGGTTGAGAAGATGAAGTTCTTTTCTCTCTCTATGATGAAGTTACTCTCGAAAAACTAATTTGTTCATATGAACAAATAAGAAACCGTGAAAGCGACATAATGGAGGCGTGTGTCATAAATTTTGGGGAAAAATTAAATTATGCAAATTTGGAGTCGGGGTAAAATGGTAATAATATTTACACAAAATTTTCCTTGTCATTTAGTTAATTTATCTCCCACATTTGTATATCTAGCCTAATTTCCGTTAAAAAAAATCGATGACTGTGTTATTCAGTGATGTCATTCACTCTAAATAATACTACCTCTGTTCCAAAAATCATGTTGTTTTAGGAGAATAATTTTGTTCCACAAAAGATGTTGTTTTGTATTTTCCATGCAAAATTTATTAGTATTTAATGTTTTTAACCAATTATATTTTAGAAACATTTGTTCTATTGGTTGAAATTGAATATATGTATTTTTTTTTAATGTTATTATATTGAAAATACAAATAATTTATTATTCCTTAATATACGTGAAAACTCATAAAACAACATATTTTTTGGAACGGAGGGAGGAGTAAAATACCCCCACTCTCCATAACTTAACAAAAATACAATAAAAATCAAACATATCTGCGGGCATAAATATTAGCCTATAACTATATTCTTACGAAACAGTTATATTTATTTTCTTTATATAAAAAACAATTATATTGATTTTTAATTTTAAAGATGTCCACAAGGCCCCACAAGTTATATAAATATTCAAAATGAATGAAAGCAGGATCTTCTAAGAATGCACTAATTTATACGTGTTAAAAGACAGCCTTTCTAATTAATTACACAGTATATCCATCAACTATATACAATGCATGCATGACAGCATAATCCCACTTTATACGTAACTACGTGGGAAGCTTACTTCACCTGAAAACCAAACAAGCCTTCCACAAAATTACACCTCATCATTTTATTTTCCTCTATATATATAACCCCACTTAACACATCACACTCTAAATAACTCTTGACTTCTAACTAATTTACACATTTCAACACAAACACACACTTGTGTTTTATGGAAAACAATCTTGATGGTCAACAACAACGACACTGCTTCTCCGTTGACCAAGCGTCTTACCGAGGCGTTCGCCGTAGGAAATGGGGAAAATGGGTATCCGAGATCCGAGAGCCCGGTAAGAAAACCCGAATCTGGCTAGGGAGCTACGAGACGGCCGAGATGGCGGCAGCGGCTTACGACACTGCGGCTCTTCACCTCCGAGGAAGTAACACTCATCTAAACTTCCCGGAACTCGCCGACGGTTTTCCTCGTCCACAAAGCTCTAGCGCCAAACATGTTCAAGCAGCTGCTCAAGAGGCAGCAGCACTCATGATGATGATGTTTAAACCGGGTGGGTCTAGTAATGAACATGATGATACCGGACCGGGTGAGGGTGTTTCTCGGGTCGTATTGTCTCCCGATGAGATTCAAGCGATTAATGAGTATCCATTAGACTCGCCGAGGAGGATGATAGGGTGGATGCAAAATCTTGAAGTGAATGATTATGAAGAGTTGTACGGACAGTTTTTTGGTGATAAGGAAGAGTTTTTTGAAACGCAACAGCTTCGGTCTATATGGGATTCTAATTCATAGTACTCTTGATTTTACGTGATTTGCGTAAACATTTTATTTATTTTATAAACGTAACCGAAAAATTTTAAGGTTTTAATTTTTAAGATTATTTATATTTAGTGAAGTATTATAATAAATTAAATTTGCCACCCCAAATGTTTTGTTTTAGGTCAATTTATAAACCTAACGATTAAAATGCATGTGTCATCTCTATGTCAATGTGATTGAGTTAAAATTTTAATTACATGTTAATTTATGGGCAGCTGGTGACATGAGTTTTATAGTAAACATAAATATACATGTAATTCATTTTTTTCGAAGATAGTCTATATTCGTGGGTTTGTCACGAATAGTATCGAATGTTTACTCTAGGTTCTAATAGTACAATTATGGATTAAACGAAACTTTTTAGCTGTAAAAGAAATTATAAACAAATTAACAAAAAAAAGAAATTATAAACAAGACAAAACAAAACCTTTGATTATAGGTCTAGTTAATTAAAGAGCTAGATCCATTTTTAGTTAATTGTTTTCTTTTTTTTTTGCAAATTCATTCTGAAGTAATTGCGTGAAACTAATTAATTGTTTATCATGAACATATTTTACTGAAAAAGTAGAAGAAAAGTTGTGAGGGACGACGATTTTTTTACCTCTGAAGAGTACCATCCCACACTAAATTCACCTATACTTTCATCCTCTAGACGTAAACACCTAAATTCGTAAAATTATTTGATTGTTCACCCAAACTTATTACAATCTAACTAATTCCACATTTGTCCAAAATTGTAATTAATTTATTAACTAATTTTGTTCAATTAAACCCGATTATTATCCGAATTTTGTCCGATAACTATCGAAACTGCGGATCTAATCCGCAAAAAACATGTAAAATTTAATTTCACGGTTTTGAATCGTTATCGGACAAAATTCGGATAATAATCGGGTTTAATTGAACGCAATTAGTTAATAAAATAATTACAATTTTGGAAAAATGTGAAATTAGTTAGATTGTTATAAGTTTGTGTGGAAAATCAGATAATTTTACGAATTTAGGTGTTTACGTGTAGAGGATGAGAGTATATGTGGATTTAGTGTGGGATGATACTCTTGAGGGATAAAACGATCGTCATCCCAAGTTGTGAGTAATTAATTCACAATAATTGTGTAATTGCAATGGTACCATAGTACACTCCGTGTGGGGGCAAGACTAAAGAGGGACGATTCTAATATGCCGCCCAAATATTCTGCGGATCTATTCTACTAGTTTACATTGACATTTCAGCGCCTTTACAAACATTTTTCTAATTATCCTTAATGTTTTCTTCAAAGGTTTTTATATTTTTTTCATCCCATTAAACTTTTTTTTTAATAAATATTTATAACATATATTCCTATATATTAACGGGACAATTACAAAATTACACATTTTTGAATTGCATTTTACACAGCTACGCCATTTTAATATGTTTTCACAAAAATACATATAAACACTCAAAATTAAATATAATCACAGAATCCTACAATTTTATTAATATACCTTAAACACTAACTAACAAACTCATATGAAAATATTTTAATTTTGATAATTTCTTAAAGGGCAACTTTTTAAAATTTTAAAAGGATGTAAATATAGAAAATATTGAATTAAGTGTAATTTTGTGAAACAAGAGTTAAAATTGTGTAGTTTTGTGAGTTCCTCTATATTAATTGGAAAACATTTATAAATTAATATTACATTCATTTGTTGATAAACTTTAGAGTGCTTTAATATTTTTTGTCTTGTTTCATTAATGAAAGAAGAGTATTTAATTATTTATACAAGGTTAGCTTATTCGAAGCTTAATAGGAGTAGAAAATCTAACTTAGAAAATCCACGGTTAATTTAATCGAAAAATGCTTATTAATTTAATGTTCATAGAAAAGTTAAATTTATAGATAAAAAATATTATTTTATCATGTAATATTATATCTATCCACAAAGTTAACAAAAACTATTATATTTACTATATAGCTTTTGAGATTCTTAGTTTGTTTGATATGTAATATACATGTTTTTATTCAAACCACTGTTAAAAAAATAAAAAATTAGGAAATCAGGTATATTTTTGGACTTTAATTTGCAATAAGGTGATTTGTGTTTCAACATTGGTAATTAGTGATTTTCTTTCCTTCTATTTTTTTATGACTACCCCTCCGCGCCTTTACACATGTTCATGAATGTTCACAAGTTTTCTGTTTCAGATTTTTTCATGAATTATTTAATCAAACTATGAATGTTCACATGTTATCATGAATATTCACACATGTTCATGAATATTCACACATGTTCATGAATATTCACACATGTTCATGAATATTCACACATGTTCATGAATATTCACACATGTTCATGAATATTCACACATGTTCATGAATATTCACACATGTTCATGAATATTCACACATTTTCATGAATATTCACACAATGTCACGATTATTTTAGAAGGAAGAACATGAATGTTCATACGAATAAATAAATGTTCACGCATATACATGAATGTTCACACGACCTGACTAGAAAGTTCAGGGTTATTTTTGACTTTTCAACATAAAAAATCACATAAATGCAAATACAAAAAAAATCACCCTATTAGCAAATTAAGAATTAAAAATACCTAGTTTACTAAATAACTCTTAAAAAAATTAGTTTAATAGAAAAAGAATTTGGAAAAAGTTAGTTTACGGAGGCAAGTAACACTCTTTTTTAATTCTGAAAAACACCCTATAATTTGACGGTTTCGTCGAATTCCAAAATACAACCTCCTACTTTTTATGATTAGTTTTTTGACCCAGCTTTCCACGTGATAATTTAATCTAAAATGTTTATTAGTTTTATGTTCTTAAAAATTAGTTAAATTTACAGATAAAAAGTATTATTTTACCGTGTAATGTTATATCTCTCCACCAAGTTAGCAAAAAATATTATATTTACTATATGGCTTTTGAAATTATTAGTTTGTTTGATATGTAGTTTATATGTTTTTATTCGAACTATTGTTAAAAAATATTAGTTTATTATGAAAAGAATTATGAAAAGAAAAAGATTTGCGGATGCGAGTAACACTTTTTCTTAATTTTGAAAACACCACATATAATATAATGATTTCATCGAATTCCAAAATACAACCACATTATTTTTATAATTCTCATCACTCGAAAAAGATGATGTAAGACTCTTTGGTTTCATCATATACTGCATAACACCTCTATAACTCACATTTAACACATAATTTTATGTTAAATTTGGTGGTTACACAATTGAGTCATAGAAACTATTATTAATTCAATTTAAGAATAAGAGTTTTTGTTTGACCAAAACTTAACTTTTTTTTATCATGAGAATTTTTATTTTCTTAAACCAAATTTTAGCTTGTTTTTTTAATAGAAAAATATAGAGAAATTCACAAAACTACACCCTTTCAACCCTCCATTCACAAAACTACACCTAATTCAAAATTTTCACAATTTTACACCCTTTCAAAATTTTAAAAGCTTGATTTACCCTTTTAAAAATTACCAAAATTAAAATATTTTCATTTGGGTTCGCTAATTAGTGTTTAGGGTATAATATTAAGGGGGTAGAATTGTTTGGGTAGGGTTTATTTGGATTTAATTTTGAGTGTTTAGGTGTAGTTTTGTTAAGTATTTTGGAAATGGTGTAGTTTTGTGAAATGTAATTCAAATGGTGTAGTTTTATAATTCTCCCAAAAATATAAACATTTCTTTATTTCTTTTTATCACAAATACTTTTTTATTAGAAAAGTTAGACAAAAGTAACAAAGCTTTCATATATAGTTCATAGTGAAAAATATTTTTGTCCAACATAATTTAGTCGAAAATATATAAAATTATGATATATGTAGTTTTAGTTCAAGATTTTTAAGATGTGATACATATCAAATTAAAAAAATGATTCACAAAATGAATATTGGTTTAAAGTCATAAATATTGTTTTAAACAAAATGATGCATTATAGCTAAAGTTTTATGACTCTAAACCAATATTTATTTTAAAAATAAATGTATGAAAATTATGAATCTATGAAAAACATTATCTTAAAAATAGAAGTAATACTTATGAGGAACTAAAGTGGATACATGTCTTAAAAATAAACAAACACTTGTGAGCACTACGTTGTAAGTTCAAAAACATTATATCTTATTATATAAGATAATTGTAAATTATACAATTTAAAGAGGAGAATTATATCTTAATAATATCTCAATATTTGTAATTAGCAAAAATGTATGGTAACTTGTCGTCGACAACTTTTTTTTTTTTTGTTAAATGGTATTTTATTGAAATTGCATAAAAGTTATAAGACATAACTTTGTGGGTCACATAGTTTTTAAAAAATTGAGAAAGAAGCTATAAATGTTAAGCTAAACACCTATCCTTAAAGATTTCAAACACTACAAGCTTTAGAGGGCAAGAAAAAAAAGAGAGACAAGAGCTAGTGTGAAACACTAGTTATGAAGTGTTTGTCAACAAAAGTTCCTTAGATCACTTTTGAAGAAAAGTTCACTAAAATTGTCATTATAACATCTTTTGTATTATATATCTACTATAAAGTTAAGTTGACTAATAGTTGAAAAAATAAGTCCATTAACAATTATTCTTTCTACTGCAAAAGAAATTAAACCCACCATTTACTCTCATTATATGGTATCCAGTAATATAGTAATATATCAAACATTCATGAAATAGTTTACACTAATTACACTTACAATATCTCAAGAAATATAATCAACAATTGTTGTGTTGCACCAAAACATGTTGAATCTGCCTTCTGATTCACTTTGTGCCGATGTGGTGACTCCTCCTTTGTGGTGGTTGAATTGCAGAGATTCGATGTGCCACCTCTCTTTCTCTACTTTACATGAAGAGGTTGAGGAGACAATTTTTAGGTTTAAGGTTTTATCTTAATAATTTATTTGGATTTTAAACATATGGGACTTAATACATATCTTTTTTGGGTTGTGAAATTTGTTTATAAAACCTTAAAATCAATCTTAGAATGAGTTAAAGATTATTGGTTCTCTCATTACGTATGGATTTTTCTTATTGATTCAATTTTAAGACATGGTTAGATTATATCAAAACAAATACTTCTATATATATCTCTCATACAATATATTATTTATATCTAAGACTATTCAAAACATAACCAAATGTCTTCTTCTCCAATAAGTGTTTCCCTCAAGCTTTTTAATGCCATCAACAAGGCATTTCTAACACCATGGTTGCCTCCAGAAATCTGCAAAGAGCACATGTGATATGAACGCAAGTTACTTAATCTAAATCTAGCTTACCAAAAACAAATGAACTCACCTTGAAAATTGTATCGTCATTTTACTGTTGAAAGAGTAAAAGAAGCAAGTGTTTGTTGACTCCACTCGGTAAAAAGTTCATATCTTTAAGCCGTCTCGGTCTTCTTTTTCCACAAGAATGTTACTGTGAAAGTGGTTGAATTTTCCGTCTAAGGCATACATAAAAGAGCATCCATGGTTGATGAGTTAGGAGTATCTATATTAGTATATTTGAAATACTCATTTAAACTTTAAAAAAAAACACATTTATTGATATCATGTTTGATTTCGTTTATATTCGGGTTTCATATTTCAAATCCGGGTTATTTGGATATGAAATGATCAAATTATCTTATTTGTTTGTATAAACAATAATATTGAAAACTTTAAATTGTGCAAAAAATAAAAACAATAACTTCCAAAAATACAAACAAAACTACTCAACAATAGAAATATTTTTAACTTGGATAACAATCATAAAAAAGAATAATTATAACCTTACAATCAAACATATTTTTAATTTCGTTTTTCCTTATTTATTAAAAATAAAATACAACAAAATATTAAAAAATGATAACTAGCAAATAAAAAAATAAGCAAAGAAACTATTTAAATACAAATACAAAAGAGAAATTGTGTACGAGTATGTTTTTAAATTGAAAAAATAGTTTTCGGTTAATATAAAACAACTATAGCATGTGTTTCTAACCTTTGATATTAAAATTATTATTATTTTAAATAATTATTGGGTAATTCGGTACAATTACATAAAATTTGTTTCAATTCGCATTTAATTTGGTTTTCGTTCACTAACAATGTTTGAGGTATTTATTTTTTGATCATTTTCAATTTTAGTATTTCGTTTATGTCCGGGTTTGATATTTCAAATCCGGGTTATTTGGATATGAAATGATCAAATTATCTTATTTGTTTGTATAAACAATAATATTGAAAACTTTTAATTATTTCAATTTTTTTTATAAAACAAAAAAATATATAACAAACTTCTAAAATAAATATATAGATATATAAATCATTTGAAAAAACATAAACCCGTATTGTAACACAAGTTAAATTCTACTCCCTCCGTTTTGAAAAAACATAAACCCGTATTGTAACACAAGTTAAATTCTACTCCCTCCGTTTTTTTATTATAGGATTTTCTAGCTTTTCAGATATAATAAACAAACATATAAAAAATATTATTTTTTGTGATTTATAATTTCCAACAACTCTAAACCAATAATGTTTAATTATTTTTCTTGAATTTTATAATTTACAATTAACAATTGTATATAAAGAAACTATCAAAAGACTTGCCTTAGACCATCTCCAATGTATTTTCCTATCTCTATCTCTAAAATAGCAGGAATAGTATATAAAGAAACTATCAAAAGACTTGCCTTAGACCATCTCCAATGTATTTTCCTATCTCTATCTCTAAAATAGAGTAACTCTATAATAGAGGTGCATTTTCCTCTATTCTTCTCCAATGTATTTTTCTATCTCTATCTCTATAAAAGAATATTCTATAAAAGATTCTATTTACATTTTACTATAACACATTTTATTTATAAAAGTTGCAAATGAACCCAATTAAGTTTAATTTTCGCAAGATATTCATAAAATTATTATAGTATTTAAGTTTAAAACTTTATTATAAAAATAGTACATTACCCAACACAAAAATATTATAGCTTATTTAACTATCACCGCTAGAGTATTTTTCCCATAAATGATCGATTAATGCATTTCAAAGTGAGAAATGAGTTTATTTATCTTTAATTTTTCTAAATCGACCTAAAAATTCTTGGAATCGGAAGCAATTTACCGGAGTATTAAGTCGTTAATCTTTGTTGTATTGCAAAAATTATTATGTAATGAATAAAAATGTTTCATTAGTTTATGTCTTATTATAAAACTTTATATGATTTATCTTTTATAAATAATAATTTCAATTTTGAATTAATATTTATAATTTATTTGTAATTATAATAACAATATTTAAATGATTATTTTGAAAATTAAAACAATTTTGATTTTAAAACATAAAAGAAAATGACAATTTTTTATATTTTAGTAATAATTAATATAAAACAGAAAGTAAAGGACTAGTATGCAAATAAAAAACTATGTCTCTATTTATAGAGGAAAATATAACATTCCTCTATATATAGAGGAAATAATAGCAATCTCTATTTTAGAGGAAGAAATAGAGATGGGTTGGAGCAAATATTTTAGATATCAAAATAAAATTTAAATAATCATTACTCTCTCTGTTTTTTATTATAGGATTTTCTAGTTTTTCATATATAATAAACAAACATATTAAAATATATTATTTTTTGTGATTTATAATTTCAACAACTCTAAACCAATAATGCTTATTTTTTTTTAATTCTATAATTTATCATTAACAATTGTATATAGAAAAATTAAAAAATCCATCTTTTTAAACCAAATATTTTCAACAAAAATCATATATTAAAAATCGGAAGGAGTATATAATAATATAATATGTTTCACACTTTATTAAATTATTTTAGATATCTATAATAGAGATTAAAGACAAATATAGAGTGGGTTGGAGAGGCTCTTAATGGCTACTTAAAAAAGAGGAAAACAAATATGAAAACCAAAAATTTGAAACAAGATAGATACGATTTAATAGTGACTCAACACAAACAATCAAAAACATAAAGGACTAATTCATGAACAATAATAATCTAAAACTCCTGGGATTTTTGTATGCTTATGCGTGAATTAGTTTCACTTCTTATCTTGTCAAGATTCATATGATTTTTGTCTTTCAAGAAACTCATTTTCAATCAAACTTCACAATCTTCTTCTCCATAAAGATTTTGTCGGTTTTATAATCAAAACTTGAAATAGAAATCGAGTACAAACGTTTATGAAATATTGTGAGACAGAGAGAGGTTTATTCTCAAACTTACCATGTATTTATGAAAGAGATGATAACTATAGATGGTGATGAGTCGTGGAGAGATGGTGACGAGAGTCGCGGAGAAATGGATATTGAAAGAATGTTGGGAAAATTACAAAACTACACTTTTTAAAATGCATTTGACAAAACTACACATTTTTAAAATCATTTCACAAAGCTACACCTAATTACTAAAAATTAAATTTAAATTAGCCTTACCCACAAAACCATACACCTTCAATATTATACCCTAAACACTAATTAACAACCCCAAATGAAAATATTTTAATTTTGGCAATTTTTTAGAGCATAATTGAAACATTTAAAATTTGAAAAAGATGTAAAAGTAGGAAAAAATTGAATTATGTGTAATTTTGTGAAGGAATGATTGAAATTGTGTAGTTTTGTGAATTTCTCAAGAATGTTTTCCTTAAAAAAGAATGTTTTGTGATGAATATTGAAAGTTTTACAAATACCATTAAAAAGTTTTTTCTCATAAATACTAACATTTTAATATTAGGGCAATAATTAATAGGGAATTCTTATGAAGTTTTTTTTACTACCAAAGTTTTTTTTAACACAATTAGCACAAATTTTTGAAAGTTTTACAAATACCATTAAAAAGTTTTTTCTCATAAATACTACAAATCTTAAATTTTCGAATTACATCCAAAACCTCCAAAAAACTATACCCTACCCCTTCAAAACTATACCCTACCCCTTCAAAACTATACCCTAAACACTATATAGCGAACCCAAATGAAAAAAAATTTAAATCTAAAAGTGTTAAAACACGTTTTTTGTATTTGTGGTATTTTTGTAAACTATTACTTTTTATGGTATTTTTGTTATAAAAAACATTTTAATGGTATTTTTGTTATAAAAAACATTTTAATGGTATTTTTGTTATAAAAAACTTTTTAATGATATTTTCAAAACAAAATTTATTTTGATGGTATTCTAAGGAATTTCTCTAATTAATATTGAAGTCGAGAAACTCTGATTGATATTGAAAACTACAAATTAAAATATATTGTTGAGAGAACATCAATATAATTATGGGAAAATTACAAAACTACACTATTTGAATTACATTTCACAAAACTACACCATTTCCAAAATACTTCACAAAACTACACCTAAACACTCAAAATTAAATCCAAATAAATCTTACCCACACAATCTCACCCTCTTAATATTATACCTTAAACACTAATTAACGAACCCAAATGAAAAGATTTTAATTTTGGTAATTTTTAAAAGGGTAAATCAAACTTTTAAAATTTTTGAAAGAGAGTAAATATGTGAAAAAATTAAATTATGTGTAGTTTTGTGAAGAAAGGGTTGAAACACTCTAGTTTTGTGAATTTCACTATAATTATAAGCTATTAGAAGGTAATGATTCAAAAAGAGAAAAAGATATAAGCTAATTTAAAGGATAATTTAGTAAATATGATTTAGTTTGGTAAAATATATATTTTTTAAAACTAGTTTTGTGAAATGCAAAGGTATAGTTTTGTTTTGTAGTTTTCCTAACAATTATGAATTTGCGGTGTAATATTATAAGATGAAAAGGGATATTCCTACCCAAAAAAAAAGATGAAAAGGGATATTTGTCCAAAGCCAAACATATAAAAGATTCTGGAAACTCAACAACATACAAAAACTATGAGATATCTAAAGAAAGCTATAGAGAGAACAAATTATTGTGAGCTGTGATGTCCCAAGAATCAAGGGCTCTCCTGATTTAACTCTCATACAAAAACCATATCTCTCTTTCATTCTACTTTCCATCTCTCTCCTCTGTTCACAATCTTTTCTTTTCCTTATTTTCCCCCTCCGGATTTTCCGTTTTTCCCTGCAACGATTCTCTCTATCTTGCAGTAATTACCCAAAAAATCCGATTTTTTTTGAGAAATGCACAATCTTTGGAGGTTTTAGAAGAAACCCTTTTCGTCTGTGGCTGCAAAAACCTTACCTTTCTTCTCTCTTTTCTCATTTGACACCTAAAGACAAAGACTTGCATATATCTGGTTTGATATCTGTGTAATAGAATCCTGAAGATTCCTGAGTTTTGATGCTTAGGGATCAATCAGGACATAGTATTGGTTTATTAGTATAGGACAAAGATTTGATTTAACAATCATATTATATATATATAAGTTAGGAGATTGTGTGAACAAGGTAAGGTTTATAATGGGTTGCATTTGCTCAAAAGGAACAGCAGATGATGAAGATGTTTCTTTTAATCCTCAGAAAGGAAATGACTATTGGAACAAATCTTCCTCTGTTCAAATGATAGCTCCTCTGCATTCAAACAAAGACGATTTTTCGCACAAAGCGGTAGATGGTAGCTCTGGTGGTGGAAGAAGAGGAAGCGGTTTGATTGTTCCTATAGATGATAGTCATGATGGCAAAACAGTTATTGTAGAGAGGCCTTCAAGGTCTCATAGAGGAAGAAGAGTTTCAGATAATGGCAAAGGAGGAGGAGGAGGATTGATTGTTTCTAATGTTACGCGAAGCGCGGAAGCAGAGCTTATCGCAGCTGGTTGGCCTTATTGGCTAACCTCTGTCGCGGGTGAAGCTATTAAAGGTTGGATTCCTCGCCGCGCTGATTCCTTTGAGAGGCTTGACAAAGTTAGTCTCTTTATTGTTGTTTTCATTTGTCTTAAATCAGCGCTTTAGATCATATATTGTAATGATGTGAACATGTTTTTGTTATTTGTAGATTGGGCAAGGGACTTATAGTGTTGTGTATAAGGCTCGGGATCTTGAGACGGGCCAGCTAGTGGCGATGAAGAAGGTGAGGTTTGCTACAATGGATCCAGAGAGTGTGAAGTTCATGGCTAGAGAAATCAACATTTTGAGAAAACTAGATCATCCCAATGTTATGAAGCTTCAGTGTCTTGTCACTTCAAAGCTATCAGGCAGCTTATACCTTGTGTTTGAGTACATGGAGCATGACCTTTCAGGCCTTGCTCTCAGGCCCGGTGTCAAATTTACCGAGCCACAGGTACTTTCGAAAAAGCTTCCTCCGATGAATCACCGTGTTGTGTTCTATGACCAATCAAACTAACTAGTTGCTTTTGTTTTCAGATCAAGTGTTTTATGAAACAACTATTTTGCGGACTTGAGCATTGTCATAGCCGTGGAATCCTTCACCGTGACATCAAGGGTTCGAATCTTTTGGTAAACAATGATGGAGTTCTCAAGATTGGAGATTTCGGTCTGGCGAGTTCTTATCATCCGGATCAAGATCAACCGCTAACTAGCCGTGTAGTTACCTTGTGGTATAGAGCACCGGAGCTTCTACTAGGATCTACAGATTATGGACCTGGCATTGATCTCTGGAGCGTTGGTTGCATTCTAGCAGAACTCTGTGTTGGTAAACCAATCATGCCGGGGAGAACAGAGGTGAGTTTTAGATTCATATTATATAGACTGCTTCAGGGTAGTTCCGATGATTTTTAACTGGTTTTGTATATTGAAGGTGGAGCAAATGCATAAGATCTTTAAGCTGTGCGGCTCACCATCCGAAGATTACTGGGAAACTACAAAGTTCCCATTGGCGACAAGTTACAGACCGCAACATCCTTATAAGCGTGTGCTTGTAGAGACGTTCAAGAACTTACCATCTTCTTCTTTAGCTCTCATTGACAAGCTTCTGTCTGTTGAACCAGAGAGAAGATGCTCAGCTTCTTCGACTCTAATGAGTGAGGTAGCGCATCCTCTTTTTTCCTTTTTTTTTTTTTAACTTTCTTGATTTGGCTCAAGAAGATTACCAATCATTGATTATCTTATTCTTATCTCTAGTTCTTTACAACGGAGCCACTGCCTTGTCACATATCAAGTTTGCCTAAGTATCCGCCAAGCAAGGAACTTGATGCAAAAAATCGGAATGAAGAAGAAAGGTGAGTATAATGCAATGAGAGTTCCTAATCTTCTACAAACGACGCAGGCGAGAGATACTAAAACAAACTTTTTTCATTTTTGACCTTTTTAGGAAGAAAACTGAAACTGTGAAGTGGCGAGGACATGAATCTGTGAGAAGAGGTTCAAGAGACTCCAAAGTAACACCTGAGTTCATTGCCTCAGGGCATTCAAATATGTCAATCAACACACCGGTTGGGTTCAAGAAAGAGATTAGAAGATATGGCAATTCAGTGATCCATCCAAGCATAATAACCGCAACACGAAACGGAAGCTCTAAGAGCACTGTTGGAGATGTGAAGGCTAGCCTGTCTGTTACAACAGGAGATTACTTATCTATCTCTTCGCAAAAGGAAAATGTAGCTTCCATACAACCCACAACGGTAAACCGAATTGATTCAGCTCTTTAATCTTACCCCACTTTAGATAAAATGGACTCTTACTTGATTATTGTTATGTGATTTCAGACATACATGCGGAAGAAGAACAGAATACACTGCTCAGGTCCTTTGATGCCTCCTGGTGGTAACATCGAAGACATGATGAAAGATCACGAGAGACGGATCCAAGAAGCTGTACGTAAGTCCCGCCTTGAGAAATCTGCAACAAAGAAGAACAAAGATATCTCAGTCAGATCATGCGCTTAGTGAAAAAGCATCAAACCAGAGAAAAAAACAATACCTGAACTTGTCGATTTCGTAACTCTCTGCGCTGGGGATTGCCTACTAAGATTCATTATTATTATGTGGTCTTTGCACATAGCAACCAACAATCTCTGTTTCATTCTCTGCTCTTTCTTTCTCAGAGATTTCTCTTTGGTTAGGGGAAAAGCAAACAATGTGTATTTGTAGATAGAAGCTTTTTTATTAGTTATTAAGCTTTAAAATACATAGGAGTTTTCAGAAAGCAAATCTTTTCAAATAGCATGAACTACATAATTCAAATAAAAGCTATACACTTGACTTCACAAAGAAAAAATATATATATAAGTTGTAGAAGACTCAAGTTCTCTTATAAACTAGCATAAAGTTCAAAACATGATGTCTACATATCAAGCTTGGGCTTTCGGCTAAGCTCTGAGTATTGACCGCCCATTAGCTGTAAAATCTCTTCCCACAAGTTTTCTGATGAAGCTCCGCATATTAGATCCGAGCTACACGCAGCAACATGCCAATAATCTGATTCGATCTCTTCTTTGAGCTGATCTAGCTGCCAACCTGCGTAGCCAACAAAGAATCTAAAGTCTTGTGGCTTAATAATTCCCTTCTTTACAAGTACTGCAGCTTCATCCAAGCTGTTTCGAGCACCAAAGTTGAGTCCGGGCATGACTTCTTCAAAACCAGGTAACTTGGTTTTGTTGCCGGTTTTCAACAGGAACATGCTTGCTTCGAGAGGCCCGCCAAAGTACAATGAGCATTCTGAAAACGTGGTAGCTAGCTCGGTTTTGGTTGATTTCATGTGTTTGATGTTTTTGTGAAGGGGGCGGTTGATGACAACTCCAAATGGACCTTCTTGTGGGTGGTTGGTTCCTGCTCTAAGAAGAAGCACAACGGTTCTCGCAAATGTTCTATAACCGTCTAGCTTCTCTGTAGCAACTAGAACGCAGCCAGTCTCAGGAAATGGTATCGGGTGTGCCCATTTCAGGGCTATGGGTTCTGTATCATGAGATGGTGTGGCTGGTTTGTGACCCTCAGCATCTGCCGTTTCTTCCTGCGACATCATTTAGAGTGTAGTAAATGCCATTGATTAATATATATATATAACTTCTCGAATGATGCAAAACAAAACCCATCAGAAATAAACCGCTTGAGGTGAAGGGGATTACCTGCTCCTTCATAAACAAGTTTGCTCTAAACTCTCTCCAATCCGTATTTAGACCAAAAGACTTTGGAGAAGCGAAATCACCTGATTTGTTGTTGCCATTAGAAGGTTTGTTTTTCCCCCGAGAAGCATCTCCTCCTCCTCCTCCTTTATTAACAAATACGGCTCCAAAGTTGTAAGAATCAGAGAAGATAAGGAACAATATCAAGAGTAGAATCACAGTCTTATTTGATAAAAGCCATTCCCAAACATGATTATGAAACTAAGATTACCACTTCCTGAACATTGACAAATTCTCACTTAAACTATTAAACCTACAAAAAGAAAACACATAAGCTTTGTAAAACAGAGAGTTCAGTACACTCATGTTTCATGTCAACAACAACAAAGCTAACTCTTTCTTTCTTCTTCTGAGCAATTATCTCTGCTTCTAATTAGATACTAATACAAGACATTATTTCCCAAATTTTCTTAACAAATCAAAGCATAACCCACATGAATTTGGGTTAAAAAAAATCGGTAGTAAAAGCCATACCAGAAGAAGAAGAATCGTCGTCGTTACTCTTCTTCTTCTTAGAAGTGGCTCTAACGACAAAGGAACGATACCCAGAAACTGAGATTTGACGCCTCAGAGACCTAATCTCGACGGCACAGAGTCTCCTCGAAAGAGATTTTTCAGAGATCGATGATGATGATGATGAGAAGAAGATAGGGTTTCGGATCGGCGTCTCCTTCAAATTAAGAGTCCATAGATCCATTGGACTTAGATTCTTTGGGATGTCCGATAAGACTGTCAAGTGGAAGATTTTTTTTTTTTTTTTGAAGTTAGTTAGCGATGACAAGAAAACTCAGAAAATCAAGAGAGGGTTGAAGATTTTCTGTGATCGATAGAAACAGATTGCTAGCAAGACGACAACATAATAATCATCCTATATAATAAAGAGAAATTCACAAAACTACATCCTATACGACAACTCAATTGCCCTTTCTTTTAAAACATAATCTTAAAAAAACACTTAATTTTCTATTTTATTTTTGATTTTTATTTAAAGGTTTTTTTATTAAATGACAGAAAAGACAGTTTGACTTCATTATTTACGAGTCAAACCCGGGTAATATCCACCCGATCCGACAAATCTGATCTGACCCGTTTAATTTGTAAATCAAATCGGTTAAATGTATACCGAATTAACCGATTAGCGTAAACCAAAACTAAATCGAACTAAATCTAAGTAAAACTGTAAAACTAAGTAAAACTAAGTAAAACTGTCAAACTATTGTTTTTGACAAAATCTCAAAAATTAATTTTCTCTCAAAATCGCCGAACAAAAACTCTAATTCTCTCAAAATCTCTTTAAAATAGAAAATTGTAATCATCTATTGCATTTCAAAATCGAAATCTATAAGTTATAGTGAGGATAAAAAGAAGGATAAACCGGATAAAAGAAATCCTTTTCCGGAAATCTCTTTAAATTTAGATGAAGATACGCTGATGACTCATTACAAGATTATTAAAGGAAAAAAGGATGAAGGTAACGAAGAATATTCAATTTGTAAGAATGATTTCATCTCCGTTTTCGAACGCGACGGCTACCGCGACGAACAAGACCACTGCTCCCGCTGATATATCCGAGCCGATAAATGCAGAGTCATTTGACGTTGAAACAAGTGTATTACCGGATAAATCGGTTGAGGCGAGTGCATGCGATGTAGATAGTCATGAATCGGAAAAAACAATCTCCGATGAAGAGATGCAAGACGAAGGTGAGAAAGAAAAAGACGAAGAAAAGGTAGAAGAAGATGGTGAAACTAGGAAAACTAAAGAATATTGGACAATACATTTAGGAGAATTTGGTGTTACACTAATAAAACTAGGATTAATGGAGAATAAATTTGGTAACATCCTGTAATACTAGTAAAACTTGGGATTACTAGGTAAAACATTGAGTAACATTTGGTGTAGTGATAGGAAAACTTAGGATTATTGAAGATTATTGTGTTAATGTTATGATCTCGAGGGAATCAAACCATCAAATATGTATTTTCCTCCATCCGAATACAATAAAAAAATCAAGATAGGGACAAGGTGTTTCATAACAGACGCAATTGAAGTGTCGTTTGCGCGAGAGTGGCCCAGGCTCGAAGAAGTGATTCCTTGATATGTGGTGCTTTTGTTTTTGATGTTACTTTTTGGAATTGTAATGGTACTTTTGGATGTTTTTATTGTATTTTCGGATGTTTGTGTTACTTTTGAATGTTTTTATGGTATTTTCAGATGTTTGTGTTACTTATGGATGTTTATATTACTTTTGGAATTTTTTATGGTAATTTTCAAGATTAAACATAAAATCCAATCCGAAAAATAAAAGTTCAACACTTAACATCAAACCAAATATAGATCCGAATAGACAATAACAAGAGAGGGATAAAATTGAACAAGAGAGAGGAATGGAAATGAGTTAAGAAAATGAGTTAAATAAAGGAGATTCGAGTTGGGTAGACATGACCCTAGAATCTAGGGACAATATTATGAAAAAATCAGTTTTTTGACTCATTTTTGACCAAAATGAAATTTAGGCGTCAAAACGAAATTTAGATTCCCTCCAAAAAAATACACATAGTTTTACCCGAGTTTATGGTTTTACAAAACTTCTTCATAGTTCTACTTTTCATCATTTCATGTTTTTTTAGTTTTACTCATAAAATTAATTTGTGAAAGTAGTTTTACTTTTTACAAATAGGCATTACAATGTAATAATATGTGGTTATTGCAATAATATGTTCGGAATCAACGTTTTGTGGAAAAATCATTTTTGAAGTGTTCTCACTAAGAAAGTGTTTGTATAAAGAACATGGAATGTACAATAGAATTTCAAAAAGTGTGTTTTACATGTTTTTTGAATGTTAGTTTTTAAGCGATGTTTACACTCAACTATATTAACAAATTTGTTATATTACAAGTTTTATACTTATTTGCTTTCAAATACTAAATCAACGAAATCGAAGAGTAGCACTAATCCATAGTATTTCACAGTACTACAAAAATTCAACACCAGAATCAAAATATTTGATAAGTTCAAAACACAATCAAAATCAAAGCAATGTTTTACAAAGTTGATAAAATCAAACACAATCAAATCCTCATAATCACAAATATTTAGTTGCTCCTCACATCCCACCACCATTTTGCTTTCATCCAACGCAAGCTTTTTATATAACCTTTCTTTCATCACTGTCAAACTTATATCCTCAACCGTTGTCTTCAAGATTACACTATACGTGCACCCTTTGAACTGGAAATATAAGCTCACGTGTTTCGCCGTTGTATCCCGCAAAAACAACAATATAAAGGTCTAGTTAAATCACGTCTTCTCAGTTCTACGTAGTTATCTACAGTTATACAAAGTTTTACATACTGTATTACAATTACCAGTTATACTAGTTATACAAAGTTTTACATAGTATATTACAATTAACGGTTATATACGGTTATACTAGTTATATTGAGTTTTACATAGTAAATTACAATTCTCCGATTTGGGAACGAACGATTGAATGGATACAGAGATTCTCTTCTTTGCGTAATACAATTCAATTCAATCTCATACGATTAATAAACCATATTCTTGAATTGCATCAATCGAAATCAAATCAAATTACTTTATTCAAATCAAATTATAACCCTAATTCCTAATTCGATTAACCTGCATTGACGAGAATGGAGGACCTGTCCCGCGGGAATGCTCGGCGATAAGTTCCGAAAAAGCAAGAAGGGGTCGTCGGAGAAGACGAGGAGTAACGACGGGAAAGGAGATCTTCGAATCGAAGAAGACAGAGGAAGAAGAGATCGATCTGCTTTGTTTTTTTCCTATTTTATTTTTTGCCAAAACCAAACCAATATTACAAAAACCAACAACCAAACCAGATAATTAAACCGAAAACCAAACCATCTATTATTTCATTTTTTTAATATATAGTGATAAGGGCAAAATAGTCATTTACAATCAGTAAGGGCATAAGAGATTAATAATGGTATAAGAGATTTTAGTACTTTTAAAAAGGGACATATGAGGAGATGTCTCCATCCTATATAATCAAGGATGATTAACCCTTTTAATCGTCTTGATTTACCATTTTAAAAATTACCAAAATTAAAATTTTTTCATTTGGATTCGCTAATTAATGTTTCGCTAATTAATGTTTAGAGTATAGTATTAAGGGGTAGATTGTGTGGATATAGTTTATTTTGATTTAATTTTTAGTGTTTCTGTGTAGTTTGGTGAAGTATTTTTGAAATGGTGTAGTTTTGTAATTCTCCCTATAATAAATGAGAAGTAATTTGACTTTTGTGTCGTAAAAAGCAGAAAAAATTAAGAAGATTTTAGCTTTATAACTAATTTATATTATGAAAAATAAAATAAATTTTGTTGTTCCATTTTTATCAAGATATTTCAGATTAAATGAAAGATGTTAATCTATCTATACTATTAAAAGAGAAGACAAAACGTCTACGTGTCGCGACGTGAGAGTTTTTAAGAATTTTTTTTTTTTTTTGCGTTTTAATCCTTACATTTTTGAATAATTTTGTTCGGCGAATTCTATAAATTATATTTCAGACCCAACGAATTCAGACCCAACGAATTCAGACCCACATATAAAATTTTTAAGAATTACATTTTTCCCACATTGAAAACAATAAGAAACAAAATAAGAAATCTTCTAATATAAATAAGACTTTATCACATACAAAATCATTAAAGCGGGTCTTCGTCTAATGGGCCTGCGAATTTCGGTAAATGGATTGCGCCTTCATTTACCGGGGTATGCATAATGCGGGTCTTTTTCTTTGAATAGGCTTGCAAAGATTGATTAGTTATTTCGGTTTTCGATAAAGGTCTTTCATAGATGCATGTCTCATAAATTGTCAACGGGTATCGGGAATTTTGATTAGTGGATTGAAGTCTGGACATTCGGTTTTCAGGTCGGGCTCATTCGAGTTTGGGTTTTTTCGGTTTAAAGGATATAAGATCCTTTCGGATTATTTAGAAATACAGTTATGTTCGGTTCGAATCTATTCGGGTTCAGGTCGAGTTTCATATATTTAACAATACCTGACCTGGAACCAAATATTATTCAGTTAAGGTTTTTTGATTTTTTGGTTCGAATTTTTAGGTTTTACATATTTTTGGTAAGAATTTCGGATCTTATTTCGGATAATTCCGGTTCGGTTCGAATTTTTTAGGTTTTACATATTTTTGGTAAGAATTTTGGGTCTTATTTCGGGTAATTCCGCTTCGGTTCGGGTTTTGGTTCGACTTATTCATATAAACCACAAAAGTTTGAAATAGCCTACTAAAATTCATATTACCCTATTAAAACTATATACATGTGTATTTTTTCGGATCTATTCGAATACAATTCGGGCTTCAGGTCGGTTCGGGTTATAACGGAAACCCGAGTTAGAAAATATTAAAACCCGATAGGATAATATGAGAAACGAAACCGGACCAAACCGGATTTTTCAGGTCGATTCGGTTTCGGATTTCGGATCTCGGGTTAAATGTTTAGCCCTACCCTAAATTGATCAATTAATGGTCATAGTATAACTTAATATTATTTATGAATATTCTGACGTACTTACCTAGTTTATCCCTTAAATTATAAAGCAGGTCATGTGGCTTGTGCTTCAATATCCCTTTTAAAAAAATAAGTTAAACAAATAATTTGTTTGATAAAATAAAAAAGAAAAAAACGAAAAAATCAAAATAATTAACAAATTCCTAAATTTTCTCATCAAAAACTATCCAGTATTCCATAATTTTCGAAACTGATATATCCTCTTATAAGTTAATAAAACTATTAATGATTTTTTTCACAAATTATAATCCTAGTTTTACTCTAAACCCTAAACTTCGTTGACATTTTCCCTTATAAATAGTACAATATATATATTCAACATAACTGAAATTTAATAAAACAAATGTTTTCGTGAGTATGAATTATGTAATGATTTTTTATTTATTTTCTTAAGATATAATGTAACTAAAACTAATTAAACTTTCTTTTGGGTTGATTGATGTCTAAATGAGTAAATGTATATGGATATTTTTTCATGAGTGATTTACATTATGAGAGACTTTTCAACATTTACGTATTAAAATAAGACATTTTTGAGATATAAGCAGTGTTCAACAGCAGATTAGTAATAAGAACTGAAACTTAATCCCAAGTGATTTCAAAATTCTAATAATTGTTCGAATTCATGAATCGGCAACGGCGCCAATTTGATAAACGAGATTTTACCCTCGTTATGTCGAATGTCTTAATGTAGTATTTAAGATGTCAAACCAAATCAGGAGCAAACAATGTACTTGAATTTATAAGAAACAAACTTAGTTTAAGCTTAATAAAAAGGTTGTTTGTTGAGTATTTTTGGAACCGAATAGTAAACAAAACGAAAACGCGAATTAAGAGTTTTAAAAGATTAATAAAAAGCTAAACAATCAGGTTAAGGTATTTCAAAAGGTGATTAAACTTTCAGATTTTAAAATTGTCTTTTCACAAAAATAACTTTTAGGTTTTGAAAACGATTTTAGATCAATCCACTCTCGTGGCAATGATCATTTTCCCAATAATTAAACTAAAACAATGTCTAAGATAGTTTAATTATCGAGAAACTTTAAGAACAAAACAATTTTAACCACTAAGCTTATTAACACAGATCTCTCGGTTAAGCTAGGCTTAGTTCTAAGGTAATTGTTCAGGAACCTTTATAATCTCTCGATTCATAAAGTTTCCTAGGTTCAGTAATCGAATGACCAACTCGATTACGGCTTTAAACTTGTTACCTAAGACAAAAGTTTTATAATCTATTAAGTTCTAGACAATCATCAATCCTAAATTCAAGCAACCCCTTTTCCCCCTAACCCAATTGTCTATTTGAATCTACTCACTAAACATGCTGAATCTGAAAACAATTGAATTTAAAGAAAGTATAAACATAAACAAATCAAAGAGAATAAAGGGTTCAAGAAAACTCTTATTGATGAAGATTACAAAGGTGGCCAAAAGTAAGATCACCAAAAATTCTCCAAAGTTGCAAAAGCAAAAACAAAGCGATAGAAAATTAAAAGCAAAAACTAGCATAATATCAAAAACAAAATACAAAACCCTAATATAGTCTTGAACCAAAGAAATAAAGGAAAACCAATTTGGTTTTGGAATTGTTTTCCTTTTTAAAATATTAAAACCAAATTTCCTTTAATTTTCGCGACCTGTACCGGTCAAGTGAAACCGGTACAGACTGGTCGATACGCGCTCATCGGTATCCTTCCTTCGGCTTCGTTTTTTCTGTATCGACCAGGTCAAGCCGGTACGACTGGTTGATATCCACCTCCAATTCTCATGTTCTCGTATCGGCCACTTGTGGCCGATACAACATGTCGATACAAGTGTCCTGGCAAAAATATCTTTGTATCGACTACAGCAAACCGCTACAACAAGCCGGTACAACTGTTTTCGCTCTTTTTTGGCTCAAATTCTTTGTCTTTTGCCGCTTTAACGCTCTGAAACCTGAAATACACGAAACAGACCCAAATGCAACCTATATGATACTAAATGGAGCCTAAATGAGTTAATTCTAATGCATAAAATAAGGTAAAACATGTGAAATATGCAAGATATCAACTCCCCCAAACTTATCCTTTGCTTGTCCTCAAGTAAGAGAACTAGCATCAAAGTTCAAGAAAGTGCATAAGCGGGGACCTCAGAACCAAAAGCAACGTGGGAAGTGTAATGAACGAGTATCCTAAACATAGTATCCTCTCGCAACCGAGCTAGTTCTACTTATTTCTATCTACCTTTAACTCCGTCTAAATCCGCTATTATTACCAAAAGCATGTGATCCACTTGTCTAGTCTAAGCACCTTTCACATTCAATTAAACACAATCAAGCATGAAACATGATTAAAAATTTCCAAGAGTTTTTCTATTTGTCTAGGTAAAAACGGGATTTCGAATCAAACGAGGAGGTTAACACTCAGGCATGTGGTTAGTTGTAGCGCGGTTTCTCTCGGGGAGTGAAAGGGTTAAGCAAAATCGGGAAAGACAAGGAGCAGCACAAGTCCGTACATCCATCTTTATATACTCTAATCTCTAACCCATCATCTTATTCTTTCAGGGCCCTTAACGACTTCTTTTGAATTCTCGTCACCGCTAGACTTACCATTGCTAGCTTGATCCTTAACGTTCACTTCTTTGGCACCAACAACCTTAACCTCAAATACTTTGGCATTTGCTTCAACTACCTTCGGTGGCTCCTTTCCATACACAAGACGTTCCATCTCGTCTATCTCTTCGCTCCATTGTTTGCTTCCATTGGTATATGCATCATCGTTCACCACATCACCTCTTATTACCTTCTTTGGTCTTGACTCGTCCCCATAAAGAAGGTTCTCGAGCTCCTCAATCTCATTATCCCATTGGTTCTTCTAAAATTTAGCACATAATTTCGTGGAAGTTCTTGTGATCGTTCCACAAAACTCAACCGAACCTTTCTTAATGGGATATGAGACATGGCTATTAACATTCACGAGGGTTACCGAGTTGTTCTTGAAGTTGATACTTGCACCCGCGGTAGCTAAGAATGGTGTACCAAGAATCAATGGAGTTTCACGACCATCTATTTCTTCCATCACAACAAAATCGGTAGGGATCAAGCAATCACCAACTTTGAGTGGAAAGTCCTCAACAATACCAAGTGGCTCGGTTATAGATGTGTTACAAAACACTAAGGGATACGCGCGCTTTGTTCCCTTGATACCAACCTTCTCCATGGTGGACTTTGACATCACATTCACACTAGATCCCGAATCACACAAAGATTCATCAAATTTCAAACCACCTAGAGTGCATGAGATAACAAACTCACCGGGGTCTTCAACTTTGGGGAGTTTGGATTGTTGAACCAATTTGGGCGAGTGATCATGAATTCCCAATATATCTTCCACATTTTCTCTATTGGCAAGCAACTTAGTAATGAACTTTACAAGTGTTGGAACCTTTGTTAATGTGTCAACAAAAGGTAGCTCGATTCCTAAATCGCTAATGTCGTTCTTGAACTTTGAAAACGCCTTCTTTTGATGCTTGGTGTAAACCGGACGTGGAAAAGGAGGTTTGGGTTCATACTCACATGGCTCTTTCCTTGTGACTTCTACCTGAGGTTCCTCGTTATTCCTAACATCCTCAAAAACGTGAACTTCTTCTCTATCTTTTGTGATCATGTTGCAATGACCTTGCGGATTAGCTTTGGGTTCACTCGAGATCTCATTACCATTTGTCTTTGACTTCAAAGCAGCTTGAGCTAATTTATTTTCCACGGTGAAAACACGCGAAGAAAAAATCTCAAATCTTGCATTGATATCTTTCTTGAAGGAATTGAACTCAATGGCGCTACGGTTTTGACCATCTAAGATTTGCTTCAAAAGTTGAGTAGTTTGATCACCTTGGGGAGCTGGTGAAGAAACTACTCCTTGAGCAGCGGGAGGGTAGTTGTAGCCCGGGGGTTGATTTGGTGGTGGACTTGGTGCATATCCTCCTTGGTTGAGTTGAGGTTTACCTTGGTAACCTCCTTGTTGTGCTTGAGGATAGACTTGATCTTGAGGATTAGCTCCGTTGGTGCTTCGGTAGGAAAGGTTTGGGTTTTGAGAGTAGTTGTTGTAGCGCCAACCGTTTTGATTACCCACGTAATTCATCTCCTCTTGATTTCTATCGGGTGGGATAACCTCTTCTGTTCCACTTCCTACAAAGTTGATTCCGACTTGTTGGGACATGATTAGTTTGTCAACATTCTCATTCACCGCCTTAATCTCCCTTCGATGATGATCATTCTCGGAGCTACGGTTTTTGCGATCATACTCCTCACCGTAGTTGCTATCACTCAACGCGTAGTTCTCTACCAAAAATTGTCCATCTGCCTCCGTCTTCGCAAGGAAGTTACCTTGGCTAGCTGAATCGAGAAGCATATTGAATTTTGGCTTGAGACCTCGGTAGAATGTGCTAAGTAAGCTTTCTCCCGAGAAACCGTGATGTGGGCATCTCACCGTATAACCCTTGAACCGTTCCCAAGTTTCGCTAAACGTTTCTTGGTCGTATTGTGAGATCGCGTTCCTTAACTTTGAGGTTCTAGCCACCGAGAAGAACTTGGTTAGAAACGCCTTCTTGCAAGCGTCCCAAGTCTGAATGGAGTCTTTGACAAGGTTCTTTTGCCATTGGTGTGCTTTGTACCCTAGTGAGAAAGAGAACAATCGTAGCTTGAACATGTCCTCATTGACACCATTGATCTTCACCGTGTCGCATAACATATCAATTTGATGAAGATGGTCAATCGGATCCTCACTAGGCAAGCCATACAACTTGTTGCTTGATACCATGTTGATGAGACTAGACTTAATCTCAAATTTGTTGTTGGCGATGGCTGGTGGCGTGATACCACTACGTTTGGTGACGTTAAGAGGCACATCGTCGGTTCCAATCGTGCCTGTCACGTTGGTTGCGTTGATTGCATCACCCATCTCTAAATCTGAATCCGAAGTTTCTGATGTAGATGAGTCGGAGTGATGGCTGGATCTTCTTTCTCTTCAGATAGCTCTTTCGTGTGCTTTGATGTTTGCGAAGAAAAGCAAGCTATCACTTTGTTGGTGACTTCTTATTTGCATACACCTAAAAAAACGAAAATCACACAAGAAAAGAGCATATTAGTAACAAGAACTGAAACTTAATCCCAAGTGATTTCAAAATTCTAATAATTGTTCGAATTCCTGAATCGGCAACGGCGCCAATTTGATAAACGAGATTTTACCCTCGTTAAGTCGAATGTCTTAATGTAGTACTTAAGATGTCAAACCAAATCAGGAGCAAACAATGTACTTGAATTTATAAGAAACAAACTTAGTTTAAGCTTAATAAAAATGTTGTTTGTTGAGTATTTTTGAAACCGAATAGTAAACAAAACGAAAACGTGAATTAAGAGTTTTAAAAGATTAATAAAAAGCTAAACAATAAGGTTAAGGTATTTCAAAGGGAGATTAAACTTTCAGATTTTAAAATTGTCTTTTCACAAAAATAACTTTTAGGTTTTGAAAACGATTTTAGATCAATCCACTCTCGTGGCAATGATCCTTTTCCCAATAATTAAACTAAAACAATGTCTTGGATAGTTTAATTATCGAGAAACTTTAAGAACAAATCAATTTTAACCACTAAGCTTATTAACACAGATCTCTAGGTTAAGCTAAGCTTAGTTCTAAGGTAATTGTTCAGGAACCTTTATAATCTCTCGATTCATAAAGTTTCCTAGGATCAGTAATCGAATGACCAACTCGATTAAGGCTTTAAACTTGTTACCTAAGACAAAAGTTTTATAATCTATTAAGTTCTAGACAATCATCAATCCTAAATTCAATCAACCCCTTTTTCCCCTAACCCAATTGTCTATTTGAATCTACTCACTAAACATGTTGAATCTGAAAACAATTGAATTTAAAGAAAGCATAAACATTAAAAATTAAAGAGAATAAAGGGTTCAAGCAAACTCTTATTGATGAAGATTACAAAGGTGATCAAAAGCAAGATCACCAAAAATTCTCCAAAGTTGCAAAAGCAAAAACAAAGCGATAGAAAAACAAAAGCAAAAACTAGCATAATGTCAAAAACAAAATACAAAACCCTAATATAGTATTGAACCAAAGAAATAAAGGAAAACCAATTTGGTATAGGAATTGTTTTCCTTTTTAAAATACTAAAACTGAATTTCCTTTAATTTTCGCAGCCTGTATCGGTCAAGTGAAACTGGTACAGACTGGTCGATACGCGCTCATCGGTATCCTTCCTTCGGCTTCGTTTCTTCTGTATCGACCAGGTCAAGCCGATACGACTGGTTGATATCCACCTCCAATTCTTATGTTCTCGTATCGGCCACTTGTGACCGATACAACATGTCGATACAAGTGTCCTGGCAAAAATCTATCTTTATCGACTACAGCAAACCGCTACAACAAGCCGGTACAGCTGTTTTCGCTCTTTTTGGCTCGAATTCTTCGTCTTTTGCCGCTTTAACGCTCTGAAACCTGAAATACACGAAACAGACCCAAATGCAACCTATATGATACTAAATGTAGTCTAAATGAGTTAATTCTAATGCATAAAATAAGGTAAAACATGTGAAATATGCAAGATATCAATAAACTATGATATTTTGTACATTCTATTATGTATATATAATATATTGTACGTTTTTTAAAACGTTTAGACCGCCTACAAAATTGCCTAGGCTCCGACTAAGCGTTCTAGGCACTAGGCTCTAGGTCACCGTCCGCTTAGCGTCTAGCGCTTTCTTGAACACTGGATATAAGACATTTTTACTATTTTTTATTTTTTTAAATACAATTTTACCCTTCGTGTATACAAAGTTGTGGATACAATTTTACCTTTCGTGTACACACCAAACTAGTTTTGGATACATAAAATTGTGTACACAAAGCGGTGAATATGTTTTTTTGTGGACATACTTTTGTACAATTTCGTAAATGTTTTTCAATTTGTTCTTAAATATATTATTTCAATAATTGTTTTGTTTTATCATATTTCTACTTACATAAAATAACTTATATTTAGTTTTTACATGTCAAATTAAAATATATTTTTGCAATTTACTTAATAAATGTGAACGAAATATGTAAACATTAATAAGTGAAAACATGAAAACTACATGTACATCAAACATGTATATTTTAAGTTCTTTATTCAACCACATTTATTCATTTTTGAACATGAACCATCATATAATTTTAACTACAAAAATTATTTAAACACAAATACAAAAATAGTCAAAACTAATTTTTGAGAAGTCAAAGATATGTTATTAAGAAATGTCTATGATATATAAATTCGGCGGAATAAAATTTAAAATCGTCCATTCTACTTTGAACATTTGTTCAATTCTATGTGGACATATATAAAAAACTTAGATAATGACTAGTTGTCCACAAATATTGATTCATTCGTAAATCAAATATATAAAAGTGGATATCAAAATGTAGATATTAAAATTTTATAAATCAACATACGAAAATAAATTACTTTATATTACTCTACAAATTTAAATTAGAATGTAAAACAAAAATGAGAAAAATAGAATTGTGAAATTTATGTAGAAAAAATGAAATTATGGATAATTTAATATTTTACAATAAAAATGTCTCTGCTATCAAGTGTAATTACGCTTCTTCTCTTAAAGACATGTATATATTTCGTATGCTAATTATTTTTAAAAAATTATTATTTAAATATAATTATGCTAGAAAGTGATATTCTACCTTTTATTTGCATTCATTTCTTGTTTTATTTATGTTTCTTTTATTTATCCCACGAACTTTGTTATTTACTAGGAAGGGACACCACGATATTCGCGGGTTTTTATGATTAGAAATATATATATATTGTAGATATTAATATTTTTATTTTATAAATTATTGGATTTGGTTTTTCTTGCTTATTTTATTAATTTCTTGCATTTTTAATATTTATGAGTTTGTTTACCTAAATAATGGAACAATATTTGATACTTTCTTTTTCAATGGGAGAATTATAAAACTACACCTTTTGAATTACATTTCACAAAACTACACCATTTCAAAATTACTTCACAAAACTACACCTAAACACTCAAAATTAAATTCAAATAAATCTTACTCACATAATCCTACCCCTTTAATACTATACCCTAAACACTAATTAGCGAACCCAAATGAAAAGATTTTAATTTTGGTGATTTTTTAAAGGGTAAATCAACCTTTTAAAATTTTGAAAGGGTGTAATTATGTAAAAATATTGAATTAAGCGTAGTTTTGTTAAGGAAGGGATAAAAGGGTGTAGTTTTGTGAATTCCTCTTTTTCAATTATTATTTTTTGTTTTTGTATTCTTTTTTTGTTCATCTAGGTGAATATTGCAATATTTTTTTTGGTTTATATTTACTCGATACCTTAAATAGTTTGTATAAATTTTGTTTTGTATTTTTTTCTTTATTTTATTTGTCATGTTTTTCACTATTTTTATAAATTTTGTAAACTTTTCATTTATGTTTTATTTTTGTAATGTGGTATTATTATTATATATATAAATATATTGTAATTAAACAAATATTAAGAATACACATTTGAAACTTAATATTAAGAGAAATTCACAAAACTACACCCTATCAACCTCCCTTCACAAAACTACACCTAATTCCATTTTTTCACATATTTACACATTTTCAAAATTTTAAAAGGTTGATTTACCCTTTAAAAAATTATCAAAATTAATTTTTTTCATTTGGGTTCGCTAATAAGTGTTTAGGGTATAGTATTAAGGTCGTAGGATTGTGTGGGTAGGGTTTATTTGGATTTAATTTTTAGTGTTTATGTGTAGTTTTGTGAAGTTATTTTGAAATGGTTTACTTTTGTGAAATATAATCAAATAGTATAGTTTTGTAATTCTCCCTAATATTAATTGTTATTCATGTATAGATATTTTTAATACAATAATTATTGTAATATAATAACATTTAACAAATTAAGTTGAAATTTATTTTTTTAAGCAATAATAATTAAATTTGTAAAATGATTTTTGATGATTTAATAAATTTAATAATTTTGAATGCTAACTGATGAGGTATTAACAATAGGAGAATTCCATTCAGTCATTATATATAGGATTTCCTTTAGAAGACAAAAAGAAAATATCTAATTATGCTAATATAATTGGGAGATTTAAAAAGTACACATTTTGAATTGCACTTCACCAAAATATACTTTTATCTATTTTTATAAGTACACAAATACTAATATATCTAAATAAATTAACCTTAAAAAAATTCTACTATCTTTAACACTAAATCCTAAATATTAAAATAATGAACATAAATGAAAAGTTCTAATTTTAGTAAAATTTTAAAGAATAATTAAACCATTTAAAAGTGGTGTAAAATTAAAAAGAATTAGAATTATGTGTAGTTTTGAGAATTAGAGTTTGGAATTATGTAGTTTTGTGAATTTCTCAATTTAGTTTTCTTTTATTTATTCAATGTTAGATAATCATGAATACATTATTTAGGTTTAAAGAAAGGGCGGGCCTTAGGGTATTCGTTCGAGTTCGGTTCGAATGTATTCGGGTTTCGGGTTTTTCGGGTGGATAACTATATAGAATCTGTTCGAATATTTTTATAATTTATTCGAGTTCAGTTCGGGTTCGATAAGATTGCTTTCGGGTTCCTTTCAGGTTTAGTTTGGGTTCGTGTACCATAAATTAACAAAAAACTTCAAAACAACAATATAAAAGACAATAAAAATTATCCAAAAGTATCAAATAAATCTTGATTTTACAAAACTACCCGAATTTTTTTAAGAATGTTTTATAGTTTTGGATATTTAAGTTAGTACAAATATAAAATAACTCTTTACTTAAAATTCGAGTAAATTCGGGTATTTATTTGGATCTTGGGTTTGGATCCATTCGAGTTCGGGCTTTTAAAATTTAGAACCCGTCTTAGTATTATATCGGTTTCGGTTTGGATCTGATACCCAATTTCCGGGTCGGATACAGTTTGGATCCGATACCCAATTTCCGGGTCGGATTCAGTTTGGATTATAGGGTTCGCTTTTGAATAAAAAAATCAAACTACATAAAAAAATCTTTCTTGGATAGTTTCTTTGGTCGGACAAGACAGCTAGCACTAAGTCAACCCCTAAAAGTCGTCTTCACATTTCTCCTCTGTTTTACCGTTTCCAATTTGATATATTCTAACTTCTAAGCAAATTATATGTGCGGTTGACAAAAACCAACTATATAATCAGAAGTTTCTATTAAATCTCAAAATGCCTTCCTTGGTCACCACATAATATCATACACATGACCAGCTTCTATTTAAACATTAGATAATCTATTCAGACTTTTCAATCTCTGTGTGGTTTCTTCTGCTGGAGAAGTGCTAAGAAGAAACTCAAAAAGCTCGTGAGTTTTCCATATTTTTTTTTTTTGTTAAATAAAGTTTTCCATATTGTACTGACTTTTAAATATCCAACGCCGCTCAAATGTTAAAACTACATGATGATGTTTTCTTTTTTTTGTGTGTGTCTTTGTAAGAAGAAAGGAGTAAAACTGGTCAATGGCTTATGGGTCAGAAACAATAAAGAACATAGTTTTGGTGGGGCGTGCGGGCAACGGAAAAAGCGCAACCGCAAACTCACTCGTTAGAAGAAAAATATTCACATCAGGTTACCAAGCAACTGGTGTTACTATGACATGTCAAACATTTAGAGTTGTCACACCAGATGGCCCCATAATCAATGTTATTGACACTCCTGGTATGACCTTATTTCCGGCGTAACATAGACTTTTGCCTCTAAAAGAAATTACATACATATTCTGGGTGTGAAATAGGTTTGTTCGATTTGATAACGAAACCTGACGTTATAAGTAAAGAAATAGTAAGATGCCTTGCTCTAGCGGAAGAAGGATTACATGCTGTGGTGTTGGTTCTATCTGTGAGAACTCGGATTACCAGAGAAGAAGAGGACTCACTTTGTACACTACAGATCATGTTTGGTGCTAGAATACTTGACTATTTGATTGTTGTGTTCACGGGCGGTGATGCGTTGGATGAAAACGACCAGACGCTGGAAACTTATTTGTCTCAATGCCCTGAGTTTCTCAAGGTATATCTTATTAATCCATAATGCATATTTAATAACTTTTTGTTGAAATAATTTTATTTTTTAATTTATATCATATTAGTTTTTAATGATCAAATATAACGTCGAATGGTACTTGATGATGAATCTATGGTTTATAATTTGGATTTGGTTATGGTCCAGAGGAAACCCCTAATCACTTTCGGTTTATGGTGTTGATAGGATGCATAGAGTTATGTATTTTTGGTCATATGGTTGTTTAGGGGATCATAACCCTCTATTTATATTGAGTATTAGTTTCTAGTTCGACCATTCATCAAATTAGAAATTACTTAAATTATTCGCAACTAATTTTTCATTACAATTATGCCTCTCGTCTTTTAGTTTTTTGTACATAAGGTTTACTTTATTACACAAGAGACCAAATAACTTTGCATTATTTAATAATATCCCTATCATATATTAATACATTTGTGATCCCATAGAAAATAGATCTTACACTTTTGGTTTAATCAACAAGTATTGAATAAATATGTTCTTTGAATTGTAATGTTACAAATTTTCAGAATATATTCAGCCTGTGTGGCCACAGAAAGGTTTTGTTTGATAACAAGACTAATGATGAAGAAAAGAAGAATGTACAAATCCATCAGCTTCTGGACCATGTTGCATCTATTGGAAGGAGAAATGCTGGGAAACCGTTTACGGAAGAGATGCACCGTAAGATAAAGGTGAGGTTGTTGTTGCGTTTCAATATATGACATTCAACTTTTAAAAGAAAATGAGTAATTGTTAATTGTAAACCATTTTGTTTCTTAGGAGGAGACCAACAGGCTTAGGGAAGAGGAAAAAAGAGCAGAAGCTATGTATTTAGTAACAGAGATGGAGAAGGAGAAGAAGAAGCTAAAGGACGAGTATGACCGTAACATGAGCGAAATGGCAAGGATGGTAAATATATTCTTTTTCATACGTATTAAGAAAACACATTGAAAACCTAAAACATCTATCAGTGAAATATGGTAAAAAATGTTTTCAAAAGATTCTGATGATCTAAGTAATAGTGTTTATATAATTTTTATTTAATAATCAAATTTGAAAACATATTTAAAATTGAACCATTTAAAATAGAGATATGACACACATATCTTTCATTTTTGGACCTTATACTTATTTTTGTTTAAAGACATCCTAATATTTATCTAATATTGGAGATGGTCTGAGACTTTAACAATGTGTTCATCAGGTGGAAGACGTAATAAGAGATGCTTGGCAGGCACACCAGAGAATGCTGCGTGCAATGGAGAACATGGGGTCAAGGAGAGAACAAGCTACCAGGAGATGCAACATCATGTGATTTGATGTATGTTGAAGGCATGTCAAGGTCTAGTTTGTGGATTTCAAGTGTTTTATGTGTGATTTGCACTTTCTTTTGCATTCCCTATATGATTACCTAATTAACAATCAATCCATACAAGTGTGTTGTGGCCAAAAACTTGAATACCATGTGTACAATGTATATATATATAGTGAAATCTGATCTTTGGGTGAGTTCTACTTTACCGTATCCGTTATATATTATTACAAGGATGCCATGTTGCTCAAAACCAGTTTAGAAATTAATATTCTATAAATATTATTCCAATGCGGACGCACGAGTAAGAATTTAATAACAACTTAAAATGTCATTTATTAGTTTAGAAACATCATTTAACTTATTTTCATTGTTACGTGTATGAAAACATCATTATGTTTTAGTTGGTTAAATCATCAAACTTATATTATCACTTAAACATATCACTACAAGAAATTACGACTTTAACAATGAACCTAATCGTTGTTAAATCGTAGTAAAACTGATGTACTTACGATTTAACAACGATTTTCAATTCGTCGTTAATCGATCGAAGTAAAAATCAAATCGTCGTAAAATCGTGGTAAAATTTACGACGAAATTATTTCGTTGTATAATCGTGGTATAATGTACGTTGTAAAATCGTTGTAATTTTTACAACCTTTTTACAACGACTATTTGGTTGTAAATTTACAATTATAATAAATTAGTATATGGTTACGAATCGTTGTAAATACATTGCTAAATATCGTCGTAACATCGTCCCTAATTAGGGACGAATTTACGACGATTATAAAAAATATTATTAAAATAAATCGTCGTAAACTCGTCCTTAATTAGGGACGATGTTACAACGATTGACCATATTATATATATAAAAAAAAATTATTTTATAATAAAAAAAATCTATTTTATATTATAAAAATATACAAAATTTTATAAAATTTCAAATTAAATACAAAAATATAACAAAATACTAAACACGATCCGGATCTTGGTCGTCTGTCAAGCTGAAATCAATATCATCCCCGAAATAGTTTTGCGTTGCGTGGTCGGGATCGATGGTGCTTGGTCCAGCCTGAGTCGGGCGGTCGGGATGTGTCTACATCGTCCGAAGTAAATCTGGGCTAGAAGCAGAAAGTACCGTGAAAATTTTGTTGTAGAAGGCCATAGTCTTCGCCCCCTCAGCCTGAGTCGTCCGTAGCTCCTGAATCTCAGCCTCCATCTGAGCCGAAGATCGATAGGAAGTAGGAGCAAGTGGGACGTCCTGCATGGATCTCATGCCTATAATCCACCTTTTCTTCTTTGGAGCAACCTATAAAATTAAGCGATTAGTAAAAATGATCGTTTAAATTCAATAATTTGAGAAAAAAGAAACATTATGAATAAAATTTTACATGTTCAAAAATCTGATCCAGCTCGGCTGTCGTAAGCGGCTCGCCTGGTTGCTGAGTGCCTCCCGGGGATCTATGAGATCGTTGAGTCTCGATCTCCGTCTTCCGAGCTTCCAGGTCGTTGAATATCCGCTCCGAATGGGCGTCAACGAACTCGCCGATCTTTTTTCTGTGCGTCTTCTCGAAGACGCCACTGACGGTCGGCTTGTGACCCAACTGCTTGGTCTAAAATCAAATTGTAAACACATTAGTATATATATAACATTAATAATTTAAAAATAAAAATAAATTTAAAAGATTAAGTAAGAAAAAACTTACCATGTCGTACATCCGACCTGCAAAGGGGATTTGTCCGGATGTGTGAGTCATCTGCTTCGGCGTCCCGTCAGGTAGCTTAGCGTTCCTGGAGGTGGAACACTTCTCAGCTACGCTGGCGTTGTGGTCATATGTCCAGTATTTCTTCAAGCCGTCCCAAACCGCGACCGAAAGATAGACCGGCTTCCCCGCGTCGCCGACGAGCCTCCACTTGTCCTTCCAGTCGGAGACCGTGTTGGCGAGACGAAACTTCGCCGTCTTGTTGAACTCCGTCTTCACAAACTCGTTGATCGAGACATCCCAATGCCACTTTTGCTACAAAATATGAGAAATTATAACATTAGTTTACGAGAGTAATAATAAATAATTTAAATTTAAATAAATGAATTTACTTAAGAAAAATCAAAACATTACCGCGAAGCATTTGAACCACGTCTTCTTGATGTGCTCCGGTGTCTTGCTGCAGTTGGGATGTGACTCGGTGAAGTACCCCTTGATGATATCCACGATAGATAGCGCGACCTGGTTGTCGTACTTGAACCTGGAAAAAAACAAATTTTGATTGATTAATATATAAAGAAATCAAAGTATTAATAAAGTATTAAAATAATTAACAAAACTTACCAATAAGTGTCCGCGGACTTGTGCGGATCCAAACGGCGCAGACCGTCATGTCCGGGTTGAGCGAGGATATCATCAACCCGGAGGATGGCGTACGGCACGTGTCCCGGTACATACAACTCTGGATGTACCGGGCCCGGAAAAACTCCGTCGGCTCCGTCGGCTGCGGAGGGCACGGTGGGCACAAGAGGAGGTGGAGGCTGCTCGGCATGGACGGATGGAGGCATCCCGGTCTGGACAGGTGATGTCCCGGCATGGAGATGTGGAGCCGGGGTAGTAGAACCGGACGCGGTTCCGGAACCAGAAGCGGAACCGGAACTGTAGCTTCCCGGGAAGCGGCGGCCCTCTCCGCCATCATCTGCATATAGCCTAGAGCTATAGTCTTGCCCTTCCTACGAGGCATGTATAAGTACCTGTAAAAAAAACATTAAATAATTTAATAATTAATTATGTTCTGAACCTAAATCTAAAATCTGAATCCTAAAACTAAAATCCGAGCCTAAAACTAAATTTCAAATCCTAAAACTAATCCTAAAATCCGGTTCTAAAACAAATATATTAAATATATTTACCTTTTGGGATATTGAGAGAGAGTGTGAAAGTTGTAGAGTGTGAGAGTTGTAGAGAGAGTGTTTTAGAGAGAGAATTTTAGCGAGAGAGTGGTTTGGGGAGAATGAGCGAAAAAGAAGAAATTTGGTCGGGTATATATAGTATTAGCGATCGTCGTAAAATCGTCGTAATACGACGATTCCTCGTAAACGCGTCGCCATGGAAGTTCAAACGTTTTGGTTTGCCGCGTGTTGGAGGGAAATGAAATTTCAAATCGTCGTAAAATCGTTGTTCCTGTACCACGACTTTACGACGATTCCTCGTAAAACCGTCAGTAAAAGAGAATTTTGAACGTTTCCGATTGGCTAATGTTAATGTGAATTATAATTTCCAAAACAACAAATCGTCGTACAATAGTCGTTAAATTACAACAAAATTATAACGATTACCTTTTTAAATCGTTGTAAAGTCGTGGTAATAGTTGATGTTGTCAACCTCGTACACACAAAACACCTGAGGATGTGACATTTAGAGGTTGATCAAGGTTTCATGTTTGGTCGTAAATTTGTTGTTATAGTACGACGACTTTACATCGATTTGGTTAGAATCGTCGTAAAATCGTCGTAATCGAACAACGAATTTACGACGATTCTTTACACTAAATGGAATTCAATGAAATTCATCTTCCATTTGACTTCATGTTGAATTTATTCATAAGCTATTTTAGCATTGTTTTTATAGTTATTCATTAACTTTAGAGGTCTTTATGAGTGTTTGTACGTAATATAAGACATACTTTTGAAAATGTTTAGGGTTTAGGGGTTTATAAAAAAAACGTCGTAAAACAGAAGTACATATACGACTATTTTACGTCTAATTTACGACGAAAGTGTATTTGTACGGCAAAGTACAACCTCGTATGATCTGACAACCTCGTACTAAGATTGATCATCGTTACTTCGTCGTAGGTACAATAATCGTCGTTAAATCGTCGTAAATTTACGACGATTTCACGACGATATTTTAATTTATTTTATAAAAAAATTAAAATACATAATTTTCATTTTACATTTAAACAAACAACTTATTTATTACTCGGAGTCATCATTAGACTCATATTCGTCCTCGGAGTCAGCTTCATCAAATTCGTCAGTCTCTTCGGCTTCTTCTTCGTCCTCATTCACCTCTTCAGCTTCCCTATTATGTGGATCAACGAGTAAGACCATATGTCCGTGCTTAGTTCTGGCGAAGGAATATCGACGGGCGTGTCATTATGGAGTGTTGATTCTTCTTCCCTGACTATGTACCCTCTTGGGGCACTTTTGATGACGGATACCCAATGTATTCCCGTCGACTTAAGACGCGGATAAGGAATGAAACTTACTTGCTCAGCTTGCGATGCAAGTATGAAAGACTCGAATTTGTTGTATCTTCTACTCTTATTGACATCAACGATCCTAGACTTGCTGATTCGTACACCTCTTCCGATCGTAGGATCAAATCACTCGCACTTGAAGAGTATGCACTTCAACATGAGCAACCCGGGAAACGTTATTTCTTGGATGATTCCGTAGGAATCAATGTCTCCTCTAACACAAACACCGTAATTAACACTTGTTCGATGTCGGCCGTACTCGTACGCGTGGAAAACATAACCTCTTGTAAAATACATTGGTGATGTCCGAATCTTCGCAAAGGGACGTTGTAGCATCTCGTGGAACCACACCGGATAATATTCGTCCTCGTACTCAATCTATATGCATCAAAATTAATTTTGTTTAAATATATTAGGTTGCTATGTAATTTCATATTCGATATTTTCATACCTATCTTTGCAACCACATCACAAAGTGTTGAGCTTTACGGGAATCGAGCTCATCTTCAGATATCCCCTGAATTTTTTCTTGAACTTGTTCGACGAAGATACTATATGACAATATCATAAGTAAGCAATATTTTTATGCCATGTTGTAATGAAAGAGTATTAAAAATTGAATTTTACCTTTCCCATGGAGTGACAATATCGCAGTTCAATAGAAAATACGTGTGGGCACAATGAATTTCATCCTCGTTGCTCCACCAAATCTCTTTTATGCATCCGCTGAGCCGACCAATTGGACAAAATATGTCAGACACTCCTTCCACCGCGTACGTTGTTTGAATGCCTCCGTCATCATATCTCCTTGGCGCTCTTTTACGTGTCCTCACAGTTGGTGCAAAGTAGTACGACGTAAAGTGAGACGTCTCCTCTGTAATACTACTCGCAACGATTGAACCCTCGACTTTAGCTAGATTCTTCGTCTTCCCTTTTAGATGTTTCATAAATCTTTTGAAAGGGTACATCCATCGGAAGTGAACGGGACCCCCTAGTTCTGCTTCGTGTGGGAGATGTACTGGTAGGTGCTCCATAACATCAAAAAAGGATGGGGGGAATATCTTCTCCAAATTGCACAAAATGAGAGGAATGTTCTCGTCGAGTTGTCTTATTACTTCATCGTTCAACGTTCTTGTGCAAAGATCAGGAAAAAACAACCCAACACCTACATAAATTAAATCAAACGTATTACGATTTATTCAGTTATGAAATATTTTATTAATTAATTAGACATTACGTACCAGCAATTGCTTCGTTCACATTCTGTGGAACAAGTTCCGCCAAGACAAATGGTAGCAGTCGTTGCATGAACACATGACAATCGTGACTTTTCATACCTGTGAATTTACTACCATCTACACACCGGGAAAGATTAGAAACAAAACCATCAGGAAACTTAACTTCAGAGATCACCCACTGGAACACCGACGCCTTCGCTGCACTCGATAATCTGAATATAAGTACTGGCGCTTTTCCGTCTTTATCAATGTGCAATTCGGATCTCGCACATATCTCAGCCAAGTCAAGACGTGATTTAAAATTGTCTTTTTTCTTTCCCTGCACATTCAAAAGAGTATTCATAATGTTATCGAAAAAGTTCTTCTCTATGTGCATCACGTCAAGATTGTGTCGGAGTAGATGATCTTTCCAGTATGGAAGCTCCCAGAAAATGTTTTTCTTATGTCAGTTGTGTTCCGTAAGATAACCATCCGGCAGATTAGGAGGGACATGCCAGTTTCCTCCACGGGGAACTGTGTAATTCGCAAAGTAATGATTCATATGCGCCTCAAATTGTTCGCCCGTGTAATACACCGGTGGAGGATCACGAACCACTTTGTTCTTCTTAAACATTCGTTTGTTTTTCCGGTAAGGGTGGCGCAGACTAAGAAAGCGACGGTGACAATCGAACAAGCTAGTTTTCCTTCCATTCTTCAATTGGAAGGCGTCAGTACGATGCATGCAGTAAGGACAAGAGAGTCGTTCGTTTGTAGTCCAGCCCGACAATATTCCCTAAGCGGGAAAGTCGTTAATCGTCCATAGAAGCACTGCACGCATTGTAAAATTCCGTTTCCTCGAACAATCGTAAGTCTTTACTCCAGTGTGCCATAACTCCTTCAACTCTTCCACCAAAGGCTGTAGAAAAACATCAAGGGATCTTTTTGGATGTTTAGGTCCAGGGACTAATATACTCAGAAATAAAAATTCCCTTTGCATACACATCTCTCGGTGGGAGGTTATAAGGGGTGAAGATGACGGGCCATAAAGAATACCGCCTACCCGACATACCAAATGGACTAAATCCATCTGTACATAGACCAAGGTAGACGTTACCTTTTCGTCTAGCAAAATCGGGGTACACCGAGTTAAAGTGTTTCCAGGCTTTCGCATCTGATGGGTGGGTCACCTCTCCAGGCTTCTGTGTAAGTTCTGCATGCCACCTCATCAAAGAAGTTGTCCTCTCCGAGTGATACATCCTTTGTAGCCTTTCTGTTATAGGCAGATACCACATCTTCTGGTACGGTACCCTCTTCCGACCTACTCCTTATGGCATGTATCTTGGTTTTATGCAAAAACGACATTCCTCAATAATGTCGTCGTCTTTCCAATATATCATACAATTGTCTACACAGACATCAATTGACTGATACGGAAGGCCAAGACTAATAACCAATTTTTGAACCTCATAAAACGTTTCAGCAGCTAAATTATCAGAGGGTAGATATTCTTTTAACAATGAAGCTTAATCATCCATGCACACCTTAGATAAGTTATGGTATGTTTTAATATTCATTATTCTAGCTGCTAATGACAATTTAGAGTGCCCTTCTCTACAATTATCATATATTGGTTGATTTGCAGCATTTAACATGTCATAGAATATTTTAGCATCTAAATTAGGTTCTTCGACTAAATTTCCATCAGATGAGAATGCAACAGTGTTAACTTCAGGACGAAATGCATCGCTAACCATGTCATTTATCATATCCGGTTCATTTCCATGATCATGATGAAAATTATAATAATCATATTCATTTTCTACATGCTGGTCATAGTCTACAGATTGCTGATGATAATTACTACTACTAGCAACATTACCACAATAACCTTCCCCTTGCTGAAACCATATATAATAATGTGGTGTAAATCCTCTATTTAACAAATGCTTTTAAACATTTTTAACCAAAATGAACCGTCTATTGTCGCATTTGATACAAGGACAAAACATCTTACCGCTTTCGATAGTGACCGGTAGATTTGTTGCCTGCTGCATGAATATTTCAACCCCGTCGAGGAACTCTCTTGTCATCGATCCGTCATCGCCTCGATGTATGACATCCACTTCCGGATTTCGTAGATATCGCCTCCGGACATTTTTTTAAAAAGAAAGTGAGTTTTTTTTAGAGAGAGAGAGATAAATGATTTGTGGTGTGATTTGTGGTGAGGAGTGAGGATGTATTTATAGGATTTTTGAAAATTTACCAATTTTTTACCAACGAAAATTAACCACTAATTTACAAATTTTGAATTTAACAAAAGATTTACAACGAATTTACGACGATTAAACTACTAAAATGAAAGTTGTAAAAAATTAGGTGTAACAGTAAATACACGTTTTCAACTACCATAAAATGTTTGAAAAATCGTCGTTAGAATGTCCCAAAGTTTGTTGTAAAATTAACAACGATTTTACAACGATTTTTTCGGTAAAAGCAGATTCTCATAAAATCTTCGTACATTTACCACGATTTAACGACGATTCTGAAAATATTTGGAAAATCGTACTTAAATCGTTGTAAATTAACGACGATTTTACGACGATTTATTTCGTTGTTTATTTACGACAATTTAAGTACGATTTCCAAATTCGTTGTTAAGTGGTCGTTAACTGGTCCTATATTTACAACGAAAAAAATCGTTGTAAAATTTTCGTTGTAAATTGCTCAGTTTCTTGTAGTATATACGTTTATATTAATTAATTATTTTATTTTACTAATTAGTCATCAATGTATATTTTTTATTAGGGAAAATTGCATTTTAAACCTTTAAACTATAATATACTATTACTTTAAAACTCGAGAATATTTCACTATCATTTCAAACCTCCATTCTAATATTACCATCGGTTTAAAAATCCAATCGGGTTAATGCCTCACATCTTATAAAATTACTATTATTTCAAACCTCCATTCTAAAATCACAAACATTCTAAAATATTCAAATCGTGTTAATGTAAAAATTAACAAATTAAGAAAAAGATAAAAAAAAAATTATGATAAGTATTAAGATAACAACAATATATATATAGGGAAAAACGTCAATTAATTCCCAAGTTACCAAAATAGGCCATTTTATTCTCCAACTTCATATTAGGCCAATTAATTCCTAAGTGAAGTTGACCAAACCAATTTAGACACCGATTTAGTCAACGTTAAAATGAAGTTAACGGCGTTAATAACACCGTGAATAATTGACTAAATCAGAGTCTAAATTGGCTTGATCAACTTCAATTGAGGAATTATTTGGTCTAATTGGAACTTAGAGAATAAATTGCCTTATTTTGATAACTTCGAGAATAAATTGGTGCTCAATTAAAAATATTTAACATTAACTTTTAAATGATGAATGTTAATTTTCCAATAGATTAAATACACTAAGGTTAGGACTATGAAATTTTAAATGTAGCTATTTGATTCTAAATACAGTAAAACCTCTATAAATTAATAATGATATTAATAAAATTTCATAGTTCTTTTTTTTGTCAAACAAAATTTCATAGTTCTAACATTATTAATTTATAGTGAATCTACTATATATCGAGAGATTTAAAACAACCAATAATATCATGTCACATCAACGTTCAAAAATTAAAAGAGAGAATTACAAAAGTACACCTTTTAAATTACGTTTCACAAAACCACATCATTTAAAATTTCTTCACAAAACTACATCTAAACACTAAAAACTAAATGCAAATTAACCCTAATCAGACAACCCTATCCCATTATCATTATACCCTAAACATTAATTAGCAAACTCAAATAATATTTTTTAAATTTTGATGAAGTTTTTTAAGGGAATCAATCTTATTAAATTTTGAAAGAATGTAAAGGGTGTAATTAGGTAATTTTTTTGTAAATGAAAGGATGAAAGGGTGTAATTTTCAATTAAAAATTAAAGAATTTATCAATTTTGAAAAGTTGTCAAAATATGTCATTTTATTCCCCAAGTTACCAAAATATGTCATTTTATTCTCCAAATTACCAAAATATGTCATTTTATTCCTCAATTTAGACACTGAATTAGTCAATTGTTCACGGTGTTATTAACGCTGTTAACTTCATTTTAACGTTGACTAAATCGGTGTCTAAATTGGCTTGGTCAACTTCACTTGGGAAATTAATTGACATAATATGAAGTTGGAGAATAAAATGACCTATTTTGATAACTTGGGGAATTAATTGACGTTTTTCCCTATATTATATATTAGCGTAAGTTGATTTTGACGAATGCTTAAGTTAATGCATAAGTTAACAACAAAATAAATTTTCATAAGTTAGTCATGGTTGATTTTTTATCCAAAAAAAAGATAACAACAAAATAAATTGATTTTTACAGACAAATGCTTAAGTTGATTCATTAATGTTCTTCTGAGAATTACACTTGTCTGCGTTCACGTAGAAAACAGACATTTTAAGACTCGGTGAAAGTGCAAGAACTATCGATTAAGAGATTAAGACAGAAACTGAGACAAAGATTTTTTAAACATACTTTTATTAGATAATCTTATTTGAGAACTTTACAAGTTTCTCTCAAATCTATTATCTAATCACTCACATTAAAGGATTAAACACAATCCAATAACCTCTCAACAAAAATCCCTTAGTCGTTCTTAATCACTAGCTCTCTTTATAAGAACATGCTCCTCAACACCATTAAACACTAAAAAAACTTCTTCTCTAATGTGGTTATCTTTTTCTAAGACTAACCATTCTATTTATACACAAATAGGTCGATTGTATTATTAGGACATTTCCTAATAATACTCGAACACCAGAATAGTCTATTTCCGTTTTCTGTTATGAAAAAGAAAATTTACTATTTACTTTTTCTAACCGAAAAGTAAAACCTCCATGTTTTTCCATTATTATCTTCAAGACTTTTTCCACTTCTTAGAACCGCTTCTTTGTATATTTGTTTTCCATTTTGTGATTTTTTCCAATTTTCATCTTCAAACATATAACTATGTTCAGTTGTATCACTTTTTGATTTACTTTGAACCGGTACAGGTGATAAACCAAATTCTGCTTTAACACTCGGAACTTGGGGCTTTAAGGTCGTCGCAACAATGACCATGTACTAAGTGAGCTCTGTCTATGAACTTTTAAAACTCCCAAGGGGGAGTGTATATAATATGGTTGATTTAATTAATATCTAGAGCCGTCCTGCTCCATATATAAAAATTCCACTAACTGGGTACTAAGAACGAACAAGTCTTTTGTTAAAAACAAAGGAAAAAGTCCTTAAGCTCATGTTATGTGCCAACAACTAATGCTTGTTTTTAATTAGCAATGTGACATAATTTAAAAAAGAAAATTTCTAAAACAATTCAGGTTATTCCGTTATTAGAAAATGTCCAAATATTTTTGTTAGAAAAATACAATATATTTTAAGAAGACTTTGTAATTTACTTGAAAACCAAGTAACCTCAAATGGCACAAACAATTGAAATTTATAATCTTAAAAATCTCCAAAATATCAACAATAAAAAAACACGTTGGGTTAGCCAAGCCAACTTCTACTTAAACTTCGGTTGTATAGTTGGTTATATTTTGAGTTCATCTTTTGTGATTTTTCAGTTTTAATAGTACATTTTATAATATAACAAAAAAATAGTACATTGTATTTTATTATTCTTGTAACACTTCAAAGATTTTCTCAATTATTTGAGTAGGTATACATTAAAAACAATTGTAGAGTTGTTGTTAAAATATTTTGTATGAACTAACCATATATGTTAGCTAAGTTTTACAAGTAACTTCTTTTTAAAATGTTTTAACAACAAGTAATTTGTATTTGAAAACAGGTGAACATGGATGTTACGGAACTGCCTTCAATGTCAAAATCAGTAAAAAACATAGTATTGGTGGGGAGAACCGGAAATGGGAAAAGTGCCACAGGAAACTCCATCATCGGACAAGAAGTGTTCATCTCAGAATCTAAAGCATCAGGTGTTACCACCACATGTGCGACATCTAGAGTCGTCACACCGGATGGTTCGCTAATCAACGTTATTGACACACCTGGTATATATGTTTTTGCTATATAATTAATGACTTGTTCTATACAAAATTATCTATTTGATATTAATATGGTTAACTAATTATATAGTTTTGTGGAACAAAGCATGTTTATTGTTTATCAATTCATAGTAACGGTTCGACGATGATGTTATCCCAGGTCTGTTTGATCTGTCGGTCTCTGCCGAATTCATTAGCAAAGAAATCATCAAATGTCTTACCCTCGCGGAAGACGGATTACACGTTGTGGTGTTAGTTCTATCTTTGAAAAATCGGATTACACTCGAAGAACAAAACACACTTAGTACCTTGCAGGTCCTATTTGGAAACGAAATTGTTAAATATTTGATCGTTCTGTTCACGGGTGGCGATGAATTAGAGGCAAACAACCTAACACTAGACGATTATTTTCTTCAAGGTTGCCCTGAATTTCTAACGGTCCGTGGTTTTCATATTATTTTTTGAATTTTTGATTATTTGCAACGTATGAGTCTTTCCATTTAATCTTATATTGTATGTTGCAAATTTAATAGGCAGTTTTTCGAGAGTGTGGGGATCGAAAAGTTGTTTTTAATAATAAGACTAACGATGAAGTCAAAAAGGCCGAACAAGTCCAGCAGTTTCTTGCCCTTGTCGCGTCCACTGTACATAGCAACAAGGGGAAACCATTCACACACGAGATGCATCTTAAGATAAAGGTGAGAATTGTGGATACACCGGGGCCGGTATTGAGATTTATGATGCTTAAAACAATTCCATAATTTTTTGAGATGTAGATTGGTTTTCCAAAAATTATAGGGGGATAAAAGTGCATTATTCATTTATTTCCCTTCAGAATTTGCCCCGCTCCTCGCGTATGTAATTCTCTCTAGAATTCTCAAAAGAAATTTGTTGTTTGTTGAAATAGGAAGAAACTAAAATGCTTAAAGAACAAACAAAAGAAGTTGAAGCTAAGAATCTTGGAGAAGAAGAGTTGGAAACAATGAAGAAGGAACTACAAGATTTGTATAAGAACAGCATGAAGGAAATGCAAAAGAAGGTAATATGTATATATTCCTTAATTAAACTCTACGACATCCGTATGGATTTCCAGAGATTCAACGAGATATGTCTTCTTTTAGATGGAGACTACACTAAGAGAAACTTTTGCTGCAAACGAGAGAATGTTCCATACACTAGAGAGGACGCAGAGAGAAAATGAATCTCTGCGCAATGAGAATGATGCGGTGCGTCGGAGGCATACCATGTTTCAGGCTCTCGCTATGGCGCCAGCGGCAGTAGGAGGGATAAGTGCACTATGTAACATATTGTGATTGATGCAAACCAAATTCACACCCAAATTCAAGTCAATGGCAACCGGTCCAAATTTTATTTTTCTTTTTTGTATGTGTGCTCTTTTTAAAACATTATTCCCATTTCATTGCAACCATATATAAGTATCAAACTTGTTGCTACCGCGTTTAAAACCGTTATTCTCTCGTATGAAAATATAAGAGTAATTTACGTTATAGGACACTTTTCAACACTTACATCCTATCTTATATTATTAATACATGAGACAGAGAGAGAAAATTACTGAAAAAATCATATGTGTCATCACCAGATTAATTTTGGTCACACATCATTAATGATTCGTTGAAAAATTCATAAAAGCCCAAAACAAAAAGCCCAAATTTATCACAAAGTGTCTTAAATTGACATAATAAATGAATAATATATTTAAAAAATGTTGAAAACTTATAAAATATAGAAAATATAATATTAAAAAATTCATAAGAAATTCAATTTTATAATTTCTAATAGATCTCCTTAATATTTATATATTATATACTATCACATTGAGTTCAAAATAATGATAGAACATATTGTTCATTTACAAATAACAATATTATTTTGTAAAATTGTATTCAACACCAAAATTCATGTCAAATGACAAAACTTGAACACATAATTTACCCGACTCATCGGTTGAACCACCGGTTCCCAAAATTTGAGCAAATAATTTTCGGATAAGTTTAGACACGAAAGAGTGATTAAACCTTCATAGACAATATGTTTAAAATATTTTAAAGGCAATGAAAAACACAATTTTATAATTTTCCTAATGTTTGTATGTTATATTCTCGCACAAAAGAATGATAAAACATATTGTTTATTTATAAATAACAATAATATTTAGTAAAATTGTATTAAACCTCAAAGTTCATGTCAAATAACAAAACTTGAACAATAAATTGACTTGAGCCCCCGAAAATTCAGTGGTTTTATCCGAGATTTTAATAGTCCGAGTTTTATGACAAATAGAGACCGGATTGACATATTTTTCATTGTTAAACGAGTCATATCATGGTTTCAAAACACTATGTAGTTATTGTTTTTACTATAAATATTAAATTATACGTAATGGTAAATATTCAACATCGAAATGTCAATGATAATCTTTTTCGATGATAAATATTAAAATAGTAATAGTAATAATTTTTTGTAAATAAAACATTATAAAAACAAAAATACAATATATTTTGTACATCTACTTCAAATTTAAACTCTGTGTTTAATGCGGATGACATGAGATCCAAATTCTTTTTATCTCATTTTATACTGCACATTGTTTTTACCAATAAACATTTTTTCTATTACGTAAATTTTTATCCCGCGCTTGGCGCGGGTAATTTCCTAGTATATACTAATTGAGAAACATTACGTGAGTTAAACATGGAAATAAAACACGTGTCACACTCGCGTAATTTCTCACAAAAAAGTTACAAATGGACTCAAATTCGGCCCAACTCAAATAACACATATTCATTAATTTTAAAAGCCCGTAATTATCATATGTTTGTTTTGTTTTTTGTTGTCTTTAAGAATATGAATTCAAAAGCCCACATACTCAAAGGAAAAAAATTGAAAAAGTCTCACATTGATAGTGGAAACTATATGTTAGTTGAAACACTACTTATAAATAAGTCATTTGTGTGTTTGAAGAGTTAAATGATTTGCTCTAATATCATAACTAACCCACGATAGTTTAAATTTCTCAAAAATAAATTGGCATTGTACCGATTTGAGTGATTATTCGGTTGAAAACAGGTTAAAAATTCAAATGCGACCGTTTTTTAGAACAACGGAAAAATCTATACAAAATTAAAAAAAAATTAAATATACAAAATACGAATAGTAATGGTGATAAAATATCAAATATATTTAAGTAATTTGTATGCCAAAATTAATAATATATAATTTTTTTTATAAAAATACATATTGATAAAATTAAAATGCTATATTTTTATATAATATATATACTTATACATTTATAATCCGCGCTTGGCGCGGGTCGCATCCTATTTGCAAATTATATGACAAACTCATGGGAAATCACCTTATTTTATCATATCGTAGTTATGCTTGTTTGCCTTGCATTTCGCGTTACTTAACACTTTCTTGCGTAGAAGAAAATGAAAAAAAAACAAAAGAAGTTGAGTAATTAGAATATTTACTCAGGTTGAGCATTGAGGTTTTATATGATCGCTAATACACAACATCGCAAATAAACAAAAGCATATACATAGCCAAGAAATAGTCATGTATCACTTATCAATAAATTTTAACACTGTTCAACTTTAACTTTATAACTTAAGCTAACTTTAATTCACAAACCATTTCCTACACGCATCGACACATATGAATATATATATATAAATATATATATATATATATCAATAATTAACACATGACATTTGGGTGAAAGTGTGGAATATGAATCAAACGGTACTCACCACCCTAGACTCATTGAACAATTTGCCAAGAAACTAACACCAAATTTTCTACCTTTTTTTAAAAAAATGTACATAACCAGTGGCGGACCTACGTAGAGAAAAGGGGATCATATGACACCCCATTAATTCTCAAAATTTTCAATTATTACTTAGGTTTGTTAGTGAAATAATTTAGTAATTTATGTTTTTGACACTCCATTAATTTTTGATTATGCAATTTTGACACCCGTAAAAAAAATTTCTCGGTCCGCCACTGTACATAACGATTTCCATTTTATTAACACGCAAGATTTTGAAAGTTAATTTGAAAATACATATTTAATTTCATCTTACTAGAAAGAAGCACACAAATTAGAGTAATAACTAAACACATAAAATGAAAAAGATGGATACTAGAGTTACGTGACGACCATGAAAAATCATTACGGTCCACCTTAATTAGTAAGTGTGGGAACTTCATAGTATTGCACTCACATATCATACAAATATGGGAGGAAATGAACCATGTGCTTAAATGTTTTATTCATGCAACCCTTTTTCACATGTGTTTCCGAATTTTGTTTCTCCACCTGAAATAAATAATTTGCATAAAGTGGAGAATAGTTATTCAGGTTCACAATGTTTACAAATATGAATTTTCCATTTTTGTTGTCTTCATGTTTTGTGAGAGTTTCAGCTGAACTGAGTCTTTTCAGTAGTTGCATCTCTCTTTCATGTGTAGCTGCATTTTCAATCAAATTGGGTGAATTGGCTACTACCATTAGTAGCCTACAAAATTGGCTACATCTTATAATTTGAAGGAAAAAAAATCTCGACGACATCTTATATTTTGGTATACAAGGAGTAATATATAATAGATACTATTTAAAAAAAACATCGAAACGTACATAAGTAACAATCTAATATTTTAAACACTGCTAGACGTTAAGCATTAAGCGCGGACGGTGACCGAGAGCCTAGTATTTATAATGCTTAATCGGTATCTAGACGGTTTAGTAGGCGTATTAGGCGTTCAAAATAAAGCACAAGATATCTTATATAATAAGATTGAAAGTTTTTTTTTTAATTTGCATTTTCATGGTGACAAGTGTCCATCTAAACTTTTGACATTTGTCTTAATGTTTACTCATTTTTAATTAATTCAAAGAATCTTTTTGGTAAATAATTCAAAATAACATGTTAAACTTATAAATAAAATAAAATCAATTTATGTTACAATCTTATGATTAATTTTACTCATAAGTCAAAATCAACTATAATTGTCAAAAATTATTATATTCCGTATCACAATGTTATTTAGTAATAATTTTGTGCCATATAATATCTTATATAATAAGATTGAAAGTTTTTTTTAACTTGCAATCTCATGGTGACAAGTGTCCACCTAAACTTTTGACATTTGTCTTAATGTTTACTCATTTTTAATTAATTCAACTAATCTTTTTTGTAAATAATTCAAAATAACATGTGTTTGGGCAAAAGTTAGCGATCCGTTAGAAGAACCACGGAATTCGATAACGGTTTAATACTACTAGAATCGGTATGAATTAGATGTTTTTATTAATCGATCAAAGAATACAAGAGAAGAGGAATATGATTCAAGATCTAGACTTAGAACAATCTAAAGCTTATAATCGAATATTCTCTCTAGAAACAAGTGTTTATGTCGAAAAGTGTATGAATATGTGAATGAATGAATGAATCCTCTAGGTCTTCTAGCTCCTTCTTTATATAGAGATCTTTAGGTCAATGAGCTTCCTTTTCCTTTTATGAATAGGAATTGACATGTTTCCATTTATTGACCTTTTTCCTTTTATTTAGATATTTTCCTAGATTCTCTCCTTGATGAATATTTAAGAGAATCTAGTAATATATCTTTTCCATTTTACCTTATGTCGATAATTAAGCCCAAATAAAGCCCAATATCAACTAAAGGAGGTCGGTTCCGATATTGTCGCTGATTCCGGTTTAGCTGGTCCGATCTGCCGTCAGTCCGGTCTGAAACTGCCGCCGGTTAAACCTTAACCGGGATGATTAAATTTATCCCCAACAGTTTGCCCCCAGCTTTGCTCTTCTTTGACCTCAGATAAGAAGAGGAAAGCAACTTGTCGAGGATGAATTTAAGAGCTTCGTACTTGCTTTGATCGGTGATGAATTGATTTTCCACAAGCTTATACTTCTCGTTCAATCGCAATTCCAAATATGGCCTTCTATCACCGTCTTGGGTTCCTTCTTCATATTTGGGCTTGTTTTCAGGCCCAAACCATGTGAAATATCATTTTCTTGACCTAAAGACAATTTTTGCATTTCGTCTACTTCATTTTCTTCCGCAGCGGTCTCTTCATCTTCTTCTTCAAGATTTTCTTTCGCTTTCTCCATACTCAGTCAGATAAAGCTTGGTTTCGTCTTTAACATCGATCAAATCTGCGATTCCTTCGTCTTGTCGTCAGGTGAGCTTCTTCGATTACTCCTTCCTTCTTCTTTCTTTGCATGTCATCATTTGATTGGGACCCAACTACTGCTATTGTGCCCTTCGATCCTGAAGCTATGAATCTTTCCAATGATTCATCTGTCGGGGAGCGTCTGAAATCACGGCGATCCACCAGATCTGACCGTCGCTGCCTTCGTGACGCGATAAAAATTGAGGACTCTGGTTCTTCGCAAGATCCGCCGATAGACCTCAAAAAGAACCCTAAATCTTCCATCACCATGAACTCGGTGGCTCAGATCTCCAGGACCTTTGGTCTCCCTCTCTCCTGTTTGAGGATTCCCAACGCGGCGGAGCGTCCGATGGATGCTGGTCCAGAGGAGATTGCGGTGTATGAGGCTCTGTTCAGCTATGGGTTTCGCGGAATTGTTCCTTCGCTAGTCGCGGTGGTATCTCGCTATCTTGGTCTATCTCCGGGGCAGCTTTCTCCAATGGTGTGGAGAATGCTGATGGCGTTTGAGGTGATGGGCAATCTGAACTCCATCGAGGTATCGGTGGCCTCTGTCCTGTACGCCTTCTACTTCAAGCCCTATGCGGGCGATATAAACCGTTATCACCTCCATCCTCGTCGTAACCTAGCGTTGGTGACTAACCCTGAGATTGGTCATCAAGGCGCATCGGAGAAGACTTGGCGTCGTCGTTTCTTGTTTTTGTCGGTTGGACCTGCTCCAAATTTTCCAACCGCGTGGTCTTATTCCGGTTGGTATCTTTATTTCCCAGATCTTGTGAGCTTGCTGACTTTCTCTTATTGTCCTTTTGTTGTTTGTTTGCAGACATTGGCCATTTGAACAAAGGTGACGACGCCGTCGGGAAAAAGATCATAGAGCAACTGTTAGAGATCCCATCTGAACGGAGATCCCTTGAATTCCTTTCCAGCCACCTTGCCTTAGAACACAGTGCTATCTGGGGTAAGCTTTCATTCCATCCTTAAGTTCTTCCTTTAACGTTGATTTCCGAGGATGACACATTGCTTGTTAGATTGTAACATGTCTGAGAGTCAACGAGCATCTGCCCCTGATCCCTTTGAACTTTTTCTCGCTGCTTCGGGGAGGTTAGCTGAGATGGGAGGATCTGTCAACGCCTCTGAGAGTCAGGCAAAGGTCACCGAGGTTCCGAGGAGTGGAACAGTTGCCGCTGGTAAACGCAAGGCTGGACGGAGTCCATGCGGTCCCGTGGAGGGTCGCAGGGTGAAGGTGTCTCCTTCGTCAGGTGGTGAACTTGGCAGTTCCCAATCTTCCTCTCGGGTAGGCAAGATGAAGAGTAAACTCTTGTCATGGGATATGGAATCCATTGCTGAGGGTGGTGCTGAGTTAGCCGCCGATGAAGTCTGTCGTTCTCTTCTCAAGGTAAGAATCTTCGTGTACTTGAAACCTTTTATTGATATCGTCTGAACCTCTTTGGTTTTGCTGTCTGTAGGTGATGTTCTCTTTTAGCAGCATGGAGACCAAACTCGCTGAAACTGTGGAGGAATCTTCCAAGGATCATGAGGCCTCCGTCTATATGAGAGAAAGGTACGAGGTGGAGAAGAAGAGAGGAGAGGATCAGCTTGCCGCCATTGATGCCAAGGACAAGGAGATAAAAGATCTCAAGGACTCCATAGCCGGATGTGAGCAAGGCTAAGGAGGGTCTCCAAAAAGAGTTGCCGATCCGGAAAGGGAGGATGAGTTCAAAGATGAGGAGGTGAAGTCGTTGAAGAGGAAGAATGAGTTGCTTCAGGCTGAATACGACTTCTTCCTTGGTGGGTCTGCGGTTATAACCCGGTGGGAGACGGTGAAGGAGTATCTGGCCGGGCAGCATTTGTCGTGGGACCTTGAGGGCCTTGATCGCCGTTATGCCCAAGTGGTGAAGGCTCGGGCACGCTTCAAGGGTCCGCTCGCTCCGGAGGTGGTTGAGTCGCTGATGGCGTTTAGCGATACTCCTCCGTCTTGATTCTCCTTTATCTAAAAACTTGTAGTTCTGTTGTGGTCCATCCGTGGGATGGGCCATCTTTAAACTGTTAAGTGGGCCGCTCAAACTTTCGTTGATCATAGCGGACCCTTATGTTTTTGCCCTTGGTGGGCTTTTTTGGATTTTGCCCCCGAGGCTAAACTTGTTTTTTTCGGTTATCTTTTTGTTTTGAGCTTTCGATAAGTTTGAACTGTATCTTTTGAGCGTCAAATCCGTTTAGATGCACCGAGCAAATTAAGCCTCATTAGGTTATCCGTCGCTGACCATCTTAAATCCCAATGGATCCGACGAGGTCGGTCATCTTTCATCTCTAAGTGGTGAATCTACTATCTCTCGTGGAGGTTCTATCCGCTGGCTGTTTTTAATGCGTATGGGACCGCGGGGGTCGACCGTTTTTTGGACGAGATCTCGGAGATTCGATCGTCATTAATAGTGGACCGCTTAAGGGTCTCGGCGCTGTATTAACCGTACAGGGCCTGTCGGGTGAGTCGGTTAAGTTTCGCCGAGCCTTTGTGTTGTACATTGCCCGGATGGGATCCGGAGATCGGCCATCTCGGTGGGGTTTCGGCGAGGTCTCGTCGTACCCGTACACCCAAGAGGGCGACTAACGTGCGTTGCTGATTTTATACTTTCGAGGAAGGTCATTAACACACAATTAGCCTCCACCTTGTCGACCGGGCGGTTCGTGCAACCATACCGGCGGCCTTATGGAGCGAGGTGCCGTCGCGCCCGTACACTCGGCTGTTAGGTTACATGCCCGCGTACAATAACTCTAACTTTTGCCTCGGTCCTAACGTGGTCCGGAAACCCGTATGGAACCCTTCTAGCGTTCGATTTACACCGACACGAGTCGTCGAGATGTTTTCGACTAGGATTGAGCCTGTGGTTTGATAAATTTCGAGCAAATTTATCCACCATAGTGGGGTATTGGCCTATACGGAATAGGGCTTTTGGCCTATACGGAATAGGGCTTTTGGCCTATGCGGAATAGGGCTTTTGGCCTATGCGGAATCGGGCTTTTGGCCTACGCGGAGTAGGGCTTTTGGCCTATGCGGAATAGGGCTTTTGGCCTACGCGGAGTAGGGCTTTTGGCCTACGCGGAGTAGGGCTTTTGGCCTATGCGGAATAGGGCTTTTGGCCTACGCGGAGTAGGGCTTTTGGCCAACGCGGAGTAGGGCCTTTGGCCTACGCGGAGTAGGGCTTTTGGCCTACGCGGAGTAGGGCTTTTGCTTTTCGAGTTCAAAAGGATAGATATCCCTTGCCCCCGAAAATCTCGGCGAGAAATTTTCCTTTGGAGTTCTTCTCGTCGGCGAAATTCTCGGCGAGGTTTTTAGCTAAAAGATATGAAAGTATAGAATTAAAAAATAGTTTAAGTATACATGACCTTTTGCGGGCGTGGCCCGTTTGTTAGAAGAAATATCTCTTGAGGTGCAAAGCGTTCCAACTGTTGGTGAGTCTTTTTCCGTCTTTGTCTTGGAGTGCGTAGGCTCCAGCTCCGCAGACTTTAACGATTTGGTAAGGGCCTTCCCAGTTTGGTCCTAGCTTTCCGGCTTCTTTCTCCATTGTGTTTTGGAATACTCGCCTTAAGACCCACCGACCCGCTTTGAAGGTTCTCGTCCTCACCTTTTTGTCGTATGATCTGGCTACGTCTTGTTGGTAACACCAGTTTCTTATTTGCGCGGCTTCTCGTTTCTCGTCGAGCAAGTCGAGGTCGAGCGCCATTGCTTCGTTGTTACTTTCCTCATCGGGGTTTTCAGTGCGGCTGGACTGTACACTTATCTCGATGGGTATCACCGCGTCCATTCCATAAACGAGTGAGAAAGGTGTCTCGCCACTGGAAACTTTTGAAGTTGTTCTGTAGGCCCATAAGACTCCGGGGAGTTCCTCGGCCCACTTTCCTTTAGCACTCTCTAATCTTTTCTTAAGGAGCTTGACGATGGTTTTGTTCGAGGCTTCGGCTTGGCCATTGGACTGCGGATGTCTGGGCGTCGCGAAGCTTAATTTGATTTTCCAGTCTTCGCAAAAACTTTTGAAGTTGTTGCTTGTGAACTGTGGTCCATTGTCGGTCACTATCTCGTGGGGAATGCCGAATTTGCAGATTATATTCCTCCATACGAAGCTGCGAATCTCCTTGTCGGTTATCTGACTGAGCGCTTCCGCTTCTATCCACTTGGAGAAATAGTCGGTCATCACCAATAGAAAGACTTTCTGGCCTGGTGCCGTGGGAAGTTTGCCAACTATATCCATGCCCCACTTCATGAATGGCCAGAGAGCACTGATAGTTTTTAGGTTCTCCGGCGGAAGTTTGGATACAGTGGCGAACCTTTGGCACTTGTCGCATCTTTTGACGAACATGGTTGCGTCGTGGTTCATCGATTTCCAGTAATATCCGGCTCGCATGGTCCGGAGGACTAGACTTCTGGCTCCGGAATGGTTTCCGCACTCACCGGAATGCAGCTCTAGCAGGACTTGTTGAGCCTCGGCGATGCTGATGCACTTGAGATATGGTCCTGAGTATGATCGGCGATATAACGCTCCGCGAATGAGGCTGAACCGAGCTGCTTGTCGTTTAATCCTTCGGCACTCTGCTCTTTCCAGTGGCAGCGTCCCATCTTTCAGATATTCCACAAGGGGAGTCATCCAGCATCTGGCTCCACTTATTTCGTTGACTGGGATCGCATCGAGATCTCTTTGCGTTGCCGGCCACTATAATACTAGCAGGGGCACATCCGTCGGTGAGTCGGTTTTGAAAGATGAACCAAGGTTGGCGAGAGCGTCTGCTTGCCCGTTTTCTTCTCGAGGGATTTGGGTGATTTTGCAGCTATTGAACCTTTTTTCGAGTTGTTTGACTATCGCTAGGTATCTTATCATGCTTGAGTCCTTGGCTTGATAGTCACCTTCGGTTTGGCTAACGACCAACTGCGAGTCGCTATAGATCTCTATATCTTTGACTCCTAAGTCGTATGCCAGAGACAGACCTGCGATTAGCGCTTCGTACTCCGCCTCGTTGTTTGTTGCTCGAAAGCTGCATCGGATTGCCCTTGAGATGGTGTCTCCGATAGGGGAGGTCAGTGTGAGTCCCAGGCCGGATCCTCGTACGTTGCTGGATCCGTCCACATAAAGTTTCCATGTCCCCGTTACCGCCTGGTTTTCTAATGCGTTCACTTCCTTCTGAACCTCCGAAAGCATCTTTGGTGTAAACTCGGCCACGAAATCGGCGAGGACTTGTGACTTGATGGCGGAGGTTGGTCGATAGATCACGTCGTATTCGCCAAGCTCTATAGCGTATTTTGCCAATCTTCCCGAGATATCTGGTTTGTGGAGAACACTTTTGATCGGATGCGACGTCACCATGATAATTGGATGCGACTGGAAGTATGGCCGTAACTTCCGCGCTGCCACAACCAAGGCGAGGGCCAATTTCTCGAGATGAGAATATCGGGTCTCGGCTTCTAGCAAGGATTTGCTGACGTAATAGACCGGATGTTGTTTTCCACTTTCTTCTCGCACTAGTACCCCACTTACTGCGTGTTCTGACACGGCTAGATATAGGAGTAGTGCCTCGTTGGTTTTTGGCTTTGACAATAGCGGTGGAGAAGTCAGATAGTCCTTGAGTTGTTTAAGGGCTTCGTCACATCCTTCGTTCCACGCGAATCCCTTCGGCTTCTTGAGAGCCTCGAAAAACGGATGAGATCTGTCGGATAGTCTAGAGATGAATCGGCTAAGGGCTGCCATTCTTCCCGTAAGTCTCTGGACTTCCTTTATGTTTCGCGGTGGTGGAATTGTCTGGATGGCCCTGATCTGATCGGGGTTCGCCTCAATGCCCCGATGTGTGACAATATATCCCAAAAACTTCCCCGAGCTTACGCCGAATGAGCACTTAGTCGGATTGAGCTTCATGTTGTATTTCCTCAACGTGTCGAACGCTTGGCGTAGATGCATGATGTGATCGTCGGCAACTAACGATTTTACGAGCATATCGTCAATGTATACCTCCATGGTGTGGCCAATCTGGTCGGCGAACATCACATTCACCAACCTTTGATAGGTTGAACCCGCGTTTTTCAATCCAAAGGGCATTACCTTGTAGCAATATATGCCCCTGGAGGTCATGAAGGCCGTCTTCTCCTGATCCTGAGGGTACATCAGAATTTGATTATACCCGCTGAAGGCGTCCAAGAAACTTAGCAGTTCGTGGCCAGCTGTTGCGTCTACTAGCTTGTCAATGTGAGGCAAAGGAAAAGGGTCCTTTGGGCACGCCTTATTTAGGTCGGTGAAGTCTATGCAGACTCTCCACTTACCGTTTTTCTTTCGAACGACGACCACATTAGCTAGCCAGTCAGGGTATTTCACCTCGCGGATGAATCCGGCTCTGAGTAAGTTGTTCACTTCGTCGTTGACAATGAGATCGCGATCTGGCGCAAACTTCCTTCTTTTCTGCCTGATCGGCTGATGATCGGGATCGACCTGTAGACGATGGGTGATAATCTCGGGATCGATGCCTGGCATGTCCGCATGCGACCAGGCGAAACAGTCGGCGTTCGATCTCAGAAAGTCGATGAGTTTCTGACGCACGTCTTTCGGTAATTTTGACCCAATGTTTACCTTGCGCTCCGTATTGGCTTCATCCAATGGGATCTCATCTATCTGCTCTACATCAGGCTCCTCTGTAGAGCTCGATACCTCTTTCGTCGTTGACTGACCCTCTATCTGCATGGTCGTCCCCGTTTTTCCTTTGAGCGTAGTTTGGTAGCAGGATCGCGAGTTCTCCTGGTCACCTTTTATCTTCCTCACACCCCAGGGTGTCATAAACTTTATTGTCTGATGGAATGTGGATGGCACGGCTCTCATGTCATGGATCCAAGGTCTCCCTACTATGGCCTTGTAGGCCGACGTGCAATCCAGAACGAGGAATTTGGTTTGCTTGTTGACTCCCTCGGTGTAGACGGGCAGGGTTATCTCGCCCATAGTCTGTTTCACCTCTCCACTGAATCCTACCAGAGTGGTTGCCATGGAGACAATCTTTGATTCGTCGAGGCCCATCTCCTTGTATGCGGCCAGGAACAGAATGTTCGCCGAGCTTCCATTGTCGACCAGAATTCTCTTTATCAGGCAGTTTGCCACTGACAAAGTAATGACGAGGGCGTCATGATGAGGAGTCATCATCTCTTCACCCTCCTCGGAGGTGAAGGTAATTGCGTTGACTGATTGGTCGGTGGTTATTTCCATCATGGTCTTTGGAAATTTCTCGCAATTCTCGTATTCCTTTTGGCAGCCGAATGCGATATCCCGCTAACCTCTGAGCCACCGGATATGACGTTAATTACCCGATCCTGTCTTGGTGGAGATTTAGGTTTCTCTTTGGCCCCTTCTTGCTCGGGGTTCTGGGTGCTTGGCCGTCTCCGAGCTCTGTCAGACATGAATTCTTTGAGGTGCCCTCTCTTGATTAGATCGTTTACCTCCATCCTGAGGGCGACGCAATCTTCGGTGCGATGCCCGTGGTCACTATGGAAATCGCACCACTTCCGCGTGTCTCATCCTTCTGGGTCTGCTCTCATCTTCTGAGGCCATCTGACCGCGTCTCCCATCCTTCCCAAGGCGCAGACCAGTTCTCGACCTTGGATAGACAAACTGCCCGCGTTGGGCCATGAATTGTCTCGGTATCCTCCGACTCCTATATGGGCGATTGGTCGATGGGAATTACTTCGGCGAGGGTCCACCCGAGGTCGCAGGTATGGTTTGTCGTCTCGAGGAGGTTTCTCAGGTCGGATGATCCTTGAGTCGACTCTGGGGGAAGGGATTTTCTCTGAGACGGATCCTCTTCCCACTTGATCTGAGCCCATGCTCTGCTCAGAACATCTTCCATCGTCTTCGGACGATACTTGGTGAGTTCCTTATAAAGATCGCCGGTCACCAAGAGTCCTCTCTTAAAAGTAGATATGGCCGTCGACACGTTGCATGCTGGGATATTCACCTTTTCCCTGTTGAATCGTCCTACATATGCCCGAAGGGGCTCCCCGGCTTCTTGGACGATTTCATAGAGGTCGTCGGCGTTTTTCTCTATGCGCGGTCGCTTGCGAATTGCTCTATAAACCCGTCGGTCGCCGGCAAAGGAATCTATTTCGCCGTTGGCGAGGTTGACGAGCCACTGGAGCGCCGGTCCTGTTAGGCTTGATCCGAAATCTTTGCACATGACGGCTTCCCTTGACTCGGGGGGAATTGTCAAGGTGAGCATCCGTTGCTTGTACAAGGCCACGTGATTGTCGGGGTCGGTAGAGCCATCGTACATCTTCATTGACGGGAAGGTGAACTTTTTGGGCATCTCTACCATGGCTATCTCGTCTACGAAGGGCGAATCGGCGTAGGAGTAGCGGTCGGAACGTCTTATAGGTGGAGCTACTCCTGGCATCCGCTCGATCATTGATTCGAAAGCGTTGAGCTTTTTCTCGATGACGGAATCGATGTAGGCATGATCTCTTTCGAAACCAGATCCGTTGCGATCTAGATCGTCGGTGTGCTGATCGTCAGAGAAAGCAGGTCTTTCCTCCGTCGCCTGATGTTCCGTGCCTGATCGGAATAATCTCATCGGCCGGATGGGGGTGACGAGATTCTGTCGGGAAGCGGATCTCTGACCCTGGGTGGTGAGATTAGCGCTCTGCCCCCGAAGTCGAAGATTATCCTCTTCCAGCCGAGCAAGCCTTTCGTTGCTTGCCCGGAGTTGCTCGTTGACGGCATCCACCCGTTGCCGAGCGTGTTCGTCGAGAACGGTGTAGTAGGTTGCTCCGTTATCGCTCATCGTAGCGCTATACTTCGCCTCTCTCTAGCGCCAAACTGTTTGGGCAAAAGTTAGCGATCCGTTAGAAGAACCACGGAATTCGATAACGGTTTAATAGTACTAGAATCGGTATGAATTAGATGTTTTTATTAATCGATCAAAGAATACAAGAGAAGAGGAATATGATTCAAGATCTAGACTTAGAACAATCTAAAGCTTATAATCGAATATTCTCTCTAGAAACAAGTGTTTATGTCGAAAAGTGTATGAATATGTGAATGAATGAATGAATCCTCTAGGTCTTCTAGCTCCTTCTTTATATAGAGATCTTTAGGTCAATGAGCTTCCTTTTCCTTTTATGAATAGGAATTGACATGTTTCCATTTATTGACCTTTTTCCTTTTATTTAGATATTTTCCTAGATTCTCTCCTTGATGAATATTTAAGAGAATCTAGTAATATATCTTTTCCATTTTACCTTATGTCGATAATTAAGCCCAAATAAAGCCCAATATCAACTAAAGGAGGCCGGTTCCGATATTGTCGCTGATTCCGGTTTAGCTGGTCAGATCTGCCGTCAGTCCGGTCTGAAACTGCCGCCGGTTAAACCTTAACCGGGATGATTAAATTTATCCCCAACAACATGTTAAGCTTATAATAAAATAAAATCAATTTATGTTACAATTATGATTAATTTTACTCATATGTCAAAATCAACTATAATTGTCAAAAATTATTATATTTCGTATCAAAATGTTATTTAGTAATAATTTTGTGCCATATAATATAGTTTTATTATATATTATAGGTAAACAAATATTGTATTGTTTTTTCTTATTTTTTATTTTAAGCTGTAAATATATCATTGTGTTTTGAAAAATATGTTGAGCTATGACTCAATAATCAATGATGCAAAATAAATATTTATGTAATTGATCATATATTTATATAATAAAATATTTATGTAATTTATGCAAAATAAATATTTATGTAATTGATCATTACATATATTTTCTTTTGGTCAAGTGATATACTTTTCATGTGATGTAGAATTAAAATTGGTCAAAGAAAATAATAATTCTCATGATAAAATAATTAAATTTTGGTCATATAAAAATCTTCTTCTTAAATTGAATTAATAAATGATTTTATTATGAGAAATTCACAAACTATACCCTTTCAACCCTTCCTTCACAAAACTACACCTAATTCAATATTTTCACAAATTTACACCCTTTCAAAATTTTAAAATCATGATTTACCCTTTAAAAAATTACCAAAATTAAAATTTTTTCATTTGGGTTCGCTAATTAGTGTTTAGGGTATAGTATTAAGGGGGTAGGATTGTGTGGGTATGATTTATTTGGATTTAATTTTGAATGTTTAGGTGTAGTTTTGTGAAGTAATTTAAAAATGGTGTAGTTTTATAATTCTCCCTTTTATTATTCAATTGTGTAACCACCAAGTTTGATATAAAGTTATATGTTAAATGTGAGTCTTGGTGGTGTTATAGACTACAAGGTGAAACCAAAGAATTTTGCATCATCTCCTATATAAATAGCAAAATCCCGCATTTTTTAACCAATGATGCAAAATAAATCTTTATGTAATTGATCATTACTGTTTGGGCAAAAGTTAGCGATCCGTTAGAAGAACCACAAAATTCGATAACGGTTTAATACTACTAGAATCGGTATGAATTAGATGTTTTTATTAATCGATCAAAGAATACAAGAGAAGAGGAATATGATTCAAGATATAGACTTAGAACAATCTAAAGCTTATAATCGAATATTCTCTCTAGAAACAAGTGTTTATGTCGAAAAGTGTATGAATATGTGAATGAATGAATGAATCCTCTAGGTCTTCTAGCTCCTTCTTTTATAGAGATCTTTAGGTCAATGAGCTTCCTTTTCCTTTTATGAATAGGAATTGACATATTTCCATTTATTGACATTTTCCCTTTTATTTAGATATTTTCTTAGATTCTCTCCTTGATGAATATTTAAGAGAATCTAGTAATATATCTTTTCCATTTTACCTTATGTCGATAATTAAGCCCAAATAAAGCCCAATATCAACTAAAGGAGGCCGATTCCGATATTGTCGCTGATTCCGGTTTAGCTGCCGCCGGTTAAACCTTAACCAGGATGATTAAATTTATCCCCAACAGTTTGCCCCCAACTTTGCTCTTCTTTGACCTCGGATAAGAAGAGGAAAGCAGCTTGTCGAGGATGAATTTAAGAGCTTCGTACTTGCTTTGATCGGTGATGAATTGATTTTCCACAAGCTTATACTTCTCGTTCAATCGCAATTCCAAATATGGCCTTCTATCACCGTCTTGGGTTCCTTCTTCATATTTGGGCTTGTTTTCAGGCCCAAACCATGCGAAATATCATTTTCTTGACCTAAAGACATTTTTTGCATTTCGTCTACTTCATTTTCTTCCGCAGCGGTCTCTTCATCTTCTTCTTCAAGATTTTCTTTCGCTTTCTCCATACTCAGTCAGATAAAGCTTGGTTTCGTCTTTAACAGCGATCAAATCTGCGATTCCTTCGTCTTGTCATCAGGTGAGCTTCTTCGATTTCTCCTTCCTTCTTCTTTCTTTGCATGTCATCGTTTGATTGGGACCCAACTACTGCTATTGTGCCCTTCGATCCTGAAGCTATGAATCTTTCCAATGATTCATCTGTCGGGGAGCGTCTAAAGTCACGGCGATCCACCAGATCTGATCGTCGCTGCCTTCGCGACGCGATAAAAATCGAGGACTCCGGTTCTTCGCAAGATCCGCCGATAGATCCCAAGAAGAACCCTAAATCTTCCACCACTATGAACTCGGTGGCTCAGATCTCCAGGACCTTTGGTCTCCCTCTTTCCTGTTTGAGGATTCCCAACGCGGCGGAGCGTCCGATGGATGCCGGTCCGGAGGAGATTGCGGTGTATGAGGCTCGTTCGGCTATGGGTTCCGCGGAGTTGTTCCTTCGCTAGTCGCGGCGATATCCCGCTATCTTGGTCTATCTCCCGGGCAGCTTTCTCCAATGGTGTGGAGAATGCCGATGGCGCTTGAGGTGATGGGCAATTTGAATTCCATCGAGGTATCGGTGGCCTCTCGTTCGTACGCCTTCTATTTCAAGCCCTATGCGGGTGATATCAATCGTTATCACCTCCATCCTCGTCGTAACCTAGCGTTGGTGACTAACCCTGAGATTGGTGATCAAGGCGCATCGGAGAAGACTTGGCGTCGTCGTTTCTTGTTTTTGTCGGTTGGACTCGCTCCAAATTTTCCAACCGCGTGGTCTTATTCTGGTGGGTGCTTTTATTTCTCGCATCTTGTAAGTTTGCGACTTCTTCTTATTGTTCTTTTTTTGTTTGTTTGCAGACATTGGCCATTTGAACAAAGGTGACGACGCCGTCGGGAAAAAGATCATAGAGCAAATGTTAGAGATCCCATCTGAACGGAGATCCCTTGAATTCCTTTCCAGCAACCTTGCCTTAGAACACGGTGCTATCTCGGGGTAAGCTTTCATTCCATCCTTAAGTTCTTCCTTTAACGTTGATTTCCGAGGATGACACATTGCTTGTTAGATTGTAACATGTCTGAGAGTCAACGAGCATCTGCCCCTGATCCCTTTGAACTTTTTCTCGCTGCTTCGGGGAGGTTAGCTGAGATGGGAGGATCTGTCAACGCCTCTGAGAGTCAGGCAAAGGTCACCGAGGTTTCGAGGAGTGGAACAGTGGCCGCTGGTAAACGCAAGGCTGGACGGAGTCCATGCGGTCCCGTGGAGGGTCGCAGGGTGAAGGTGTCTCCTTCGTCAGGTGGTGAACTTGGCAGTTCCCAATCTTCCTCTCGGGTAGGCAAGATGAAGAGTAAACTCTTGTCATGGGATATGGAATCCATTGCTGAGGGTGGTGCTGAGTTAGCCGCCGATGAAGTCTGTCGTTCTCTTCTCAAGGTAAGAATCTTCGTGTACTTGAAACCTTTTATTGATATCGTCTGAACCTCTTTGGTTTTGCTGTCTGTAGGTGATGTTCTCTTTTAGCAGCATGGAGACCTAACTCGCTGAAACTGTGGAGGAATCTTCCAAGGATCATGAGGCCTCCGTTTATATGAGAGAAATGTACGAGGTGGAGAAGAAGAGAGGAGAGGATCAGCTTGCCGCCATTGATGCCAGGAACAAGGAGATAAAAGATCTCAAGGACTCCATAGCCGGATGTGAGCAGGCTAAGGAGGGTCTCCAAAAAAGAGTTGCTGATCTGGAAAGGGAGGATGAGCTCAAAGATGAGGAGGTGAAGTCGCTGAAGAGGAAGAATGAGTTGCTTCAGGCTGAATACGACTTCTTCCTTGGTGGGTCTGCGGTTATAACCCGGTGGGAGACGGTGAAGGAGTATCTGGCCGGGCAGCATTTGTCGTTGGACCTTGAGGGCCTTGATCGCCGTTATGCCCAAGTGGTGAAGGCTCAGGCACAGTTCAAGGGTTTGCCTGCTCCGGAGGTGGTTGAGTCGCTGATGGCGTTTAGCGATACTCCTCCGTCTTGATTCTCCTTTATCTAAAAACTTGTAGTTCTGTTGTGGTCCATCCGTGGGATGGGCCATCTTTAAACTGTTAAGTGGGCCGCTCAAACTTTCGTTGATCATAGCGGACCCTTATGTTTTTGCCCTTAGTGGGCTTTTTTGGATTTTGCCCCCGAGGCTAAACTTGTTTTTTCGGTTATCTTTTTGTTTTGAGCTTTCGATAAGTTTGAACTGTATCTTTTGAGCGTCAAATCCGTTTAGATGCACCGAGCAAATTAAGCCTCATTAGGTTATCCGTCGCTGACCATCTTAAATCCGGATGGATCTGACGAGGTCGGTCATCTTTCATCTCTAAGTGGTGAATCTACTATCTCTCGTGGAGGTTCTATCCGCTAGCTGTTTTTAATGCGTATGGGACCGCGGGGGTCGACCGTTTTTTGGACGAGATCTCGGAGATTCGATCGTCATTAATAGTGGACCAGTTAAGGGTCTCGGTGCTGTATTAACCGTACAGAGCCTGTCGGGTGAGTCGATTAAGTTTCCCCGAGCCTTTGTGTTGTACATTGCCTGGATGGGATCCGGAGATCGGCCATCTCAGTGGGGTTTCGGCGAGGTCTCGTCAGACCTGTACACCCAAGAGGACGACTAACGTGCGTTGCTGATTTTATACTTTCGAGGAAGGTCATTAATACACAATTAGCCTCCACCTTGTCGACTGGGCGGTTCAGGCAACCATACCAGCAGTCTTATGGAGCGAGGTGCCGTCGCGCCTGTACACTCGGCTGTTAGGTTACATGCCCGCAGACAATAACTCTAACTTTTGCCTGGTCCTAACGTGGTCCGGAAACCCGTATGGAACCCTTCTAGCGTTCGATTTACACTGACACAGGCTGTCGAGATGTTTTCGACTAGGATTGAGCCTGTGGTTTGATAAATTTCGAGCAAATTTATCCACCATAGTGGGCTATTGGCCTATACGGAATAGGGCTTTTGGCCTATACGAAATATGGCTTTTGGCCTATGCGGAATAGGGCTTTTGGCCTATGCGGAATAGGGCTTTTGGCCTACGCGGAGTAGGGCTTTTGGCCTATGCGGAATAGGGCTTTTGGCCTACGCGGAGTAGGGCTTTTGGCCTACGCGGAGTAGGGCTTTTGGCCTATGCGGAATAGGGCTTTTGGCCTACGCGGAGTAGGGCTTTTGGCCTACGCGGAGTAGGGATTTTGGCCTATGCGGAATAGTGCTTTTGGCCTACGCGGAGTAGGGCTTTTGGCCTACGCGGAGTAGGGCTTTTGGCCTACGCGGAGTAGGGCTTTTGCTTTTTTGAGTTCAAAAGGATAGATATCCCTTGCCCCCGAAAATCTCGGCGAGAAATTTGCCTTTGGAGTTCTTCTCGTCGGCGAAATTCTCGGCGAGGTTTTTAGCTAAAAGATATGAAAGTATAGAATTAAAAAATAGTTTAAGTATACATGACCTTTTGCGGGCGTGGCCCGTTTGTTAGAAGAAATATCTCTTGAGGTGCAAAGCGTTCCAACTGTTGGTGAGTCTTTTTCCGTCTTTGTCTTGGAGTGCGTAGGCTTAAGCTCCGCAGACTTTAACGATTTGGTAAGGGCCTTCCCAGTTTGGTCCTAGCTTTCCGGCTTCTTTCTCCATTGTGTTTTGGAATACTCGCCTTAAGACCCATTGACCCAGTTTGAAGGTTCTTGTCCTCACCTTTTTGTCGTATGATCTGGCTACGTCTTGTTGGTAACACCAGTTTCTGATTTGCGCGGCTTCTCGTTTCTCGTCGAGCAAGTCGAGGTCGAGCGCCATTGCTTCGTTGTTACTTTCCTCATCGGGGTTTTCAGTGCGGCTGGACTGTACACTTATCTCGATGGGTATCACCGCGTCCATTCCATAAACGAGTGAGAAAGGTGTCTCGCCAGTGGAAACTTTTGAGGTTTTTTTGTAGGCCCATAAGACTCCGGGGAGTTCCTCGGCCCACTTTCCTTTAGCACTCTCTAATCTTTTCTTAAGGAGCTTGACGATGGTTTTGTTCGAGGCTTCGGCTTGGCCATTGGACTGCGGATGTCTGGGCGTCGCGAAGCTCAATTTGATTTTCCAGTCTTCGCAAAAGCTTTTGAAGTTGTTGCTTGTGAACTGTGGTCCATTGTCGGTCACTATCTCGTGGGGAATGCCGAATTTGCAGATTATATTCCTCCATACGAAGCTGCGGATCTCCTTGTCGGTTATCTGACTGAGCGTTTCCGCTTCTATCCACTTGGAGAAATAGTCGGTCATCACCAATAGAAAGACTTTCTGGCCTGGTGCCGTGGGAAGTTTGCCAACTATATCCATGCCCCACTTCATGAATGGCCAGGGAGCACTGATAGTTTTTAGGTTCTCCGGCGGAAGTTTGGATAAAGTGGCGAACCTTTGGCACTTGTCGCATCTTTTGACGAACATGGTTGCGTCGTGGTTCATCGATTTCCAGTAATATCCGGCTCGCATGGTCCGGAGGACTAGACTTCTGGCTCCGGAATGGTTTCCGCACTCACCGGAATGCAGCTTTAGCAGGACTTGTTGAGCCTCGGCGATGCTGATGCACTTGAGATATGGTCCTGAGTATGATCGGCGATATAACGCTCCGCGAATGAGGCTGAACCGAGCTGCTTGTCGTTTAATCCTTCGGCACTCTGCTCTTTCGAGTGGCAGCGTCCCATCTTTCAGATATTCCACAAGGGGAGTCATCCAGCATCTGGCTCCACTTATTTCGTTGACTGGGATTGCATCGAGATCTCTTTGCGTTGCCGGCCACTGTAATACTAGCAGTGGCACATCCGTCGGTGAGTCGGTTTTGAAAGATGAACCAAGGTTGGCGAGAGCGTCTTCTTGCCCGTTTTCTTCTCGAGGGATTTGGGTGATTTTGCAACTATTGAACCTTTTTTCGAGTTGTTTGACTATCGCTAGGTATCTTATCATGATTGAGTCCTTGGCTTGATAGTCACCTTCGGTTTGGCTAACGACCAACTGCGAGTCGCTATAGATCTCTATATCTTTGACTCCTAAGTCGTATGCCATAGACAGACCTGCGATTAGCGCTTCGTACTCCGCCTCGTTGTTTGTTGCTCGAAAGCTGCATCGGATTGCCCTTGAGATGGTGTCTCCGATAGGGGAGGTCAGTGTGAGTCCCAGGTCGGATCCTCGTACGTTGCTGGATCCGTCCACATAAAGTTTCCATGTCCCCGTTACCGCCTGGTTTTTTAATGCGTTCACTTCCTTCTGAACCTCCGAAAGCATCTTTGGTGTAAACTCGGCCACGAAATCGGCGAGGACTTGTGACTTGATGGCGGAGGTTGGTCGATAGATCACGTCGTATTCGCCAAGCTCTATAGCGTATCTGGTTTGTGTAGAACACTTTTGATCGGATGCGACGTCACCATGATAATTGGATGCGACTGGAAGTATGGCCGTAACTTCCGCGCTGCCACAACCAAGGCGAGGGCCAATTTCTCGAGATGAGAATATCGGGTCTCGACTTCTAGCAAGGATTTGCTGACGTAATAGACCGGATGTTGTTTTCCACTTTCTTCTCGCACTAGTACCCCACTTCATCGCGTGTTCGACACGGCTAGATATAGGAGTAGTGCCTCGTTGGTTTTTGGCTTTGACAGTAGCGGTGGAGAAGTCAGATAGTCCTTGAGTTGTTTAAGGGCTTCGTCACATCCTTCGTTCCACGCGAATCCCTTCGGCTTCTTGAGAGCCTCGAAAAACGGATGAGATCTGTCGGATAGTCTAGAGATGAATCGGCTAAGGGCTGCCATTCTTCCCGTAAGTCTCTGGACTTCCTTTATGTTTCGCGGTGGTGGAATTGTCTGGATGGCCCTGATCTGATCGGGGTTCGCCTCAATGCCCCGATGTGTGACAATATATCCCAAAAACTTCCCCGAGCTTACGCCGAATGAGCACTTAGTCGGATTGAGCTTCATGTTGTATTTCCTCAACGTGTCGAACGCTTGGCGTAGATGCATGATGTGATCGTCCGCAACTAACGATTTTACGAGCATATCATCAATGTATACTTCCATGGTGTGGCCAATCTGGTCGGCGAACATCGCATTCACCAACCTTTGATAGGTTGAACCAGCGTTTTTCAATCCAAAGGGCATTACCTTGTAGCAATATATACCCCTGGAGGTCATGAAGGCCGTCTTCTCCCGATCCCGGGGGTGCATCGAATTTGATTATACCCGCTGAAGGCGTCCATGAAACTTAGCAGTTCGTGGCCGGCTGTTGCGTCTACTAGCTTGTCAATGTGAGGCAAAGGAAAAGGGTCCTTTGGGCACGCCTTATTTAGGTCGGTGAAGTCTATGCAGACTCTCCACTTACCGTTTTTCTTTCGAACGACGACCACATTAGCTAGACAGTCAGGGTATTTCACCTCGCGGATGAATCCGACTCTGAGTAAGTTGTTCACTTCGTCGTTGACAATGAGATCGCGATCTAGCGCAAACTTCCTTCTTTTCTGCCTGATCGGCTGATGATCGGGATCGACCTGTAGACGATGGGTGATGATCTCGGGATCGATGCCTGGCATGTCCGCATGCGACTAGGCGAAACAGTCGGCGTTCGATCTCAGAAAGTCGATGAGTTTCTGACGCACGTCTTTCGGTAATTTTGACCCAATGTTTACCTTGCGCTCCGTATTGGCTTCATCCAATGGGATCTCATCTATCTGTTCTACATCAGGCTCCTCTGTAGAGCTCGATACCTCTTTCGTCGTTGACTGACCCTCTATCTGTATGGTCGTCCCCGTTTTTCCTTAGAGCGTAGTTTGGTAGCAGGATCGCGAGTTCTCCTGGTCACCTTTTATCTTCCTCACACCCCAAGGTGTCATAAACTTTATTGTCTGATGGAATGTGGATGGCACGGCACTCATGTCATGGATCCAAGGTCTCCCTACTATGGCGTTGTAGGCCGACGTGCAATCCAGAACGAGGAATTTGGTTTGCTGGTTGACTCCCTCGGTGTAGACGGGCAGGGTTATCTCGCCCACAGTCTGTTTCACCTCTCCACTGAATCCTACCAGAGTGGTTGCCCTGGAGACAATCTTTGATTCATCGAGGCCCATCTCCTTGTATGCGGCCAGGAACAGAATGTTCGCCGAGCTTCCATTGTCGACTAGATTTCTCTTTATCAGGCAGTTTGCCACTGACAAAGTAATGACGAGGGCGTCATGATGAGGAGTCATCATCTCTTCACCCTCCTCGGCGGTGAAGGTAATTGCGTGGACTGATTGGTCGGTGGTTATTTCCATCATGGTCTTTTGGAAATTTCTCGCAATTCTCGTATTCCTTTTGGCAGCCGAATGCGATATCCCGCTAACCTCTGAGCCACCGGATATGACGTTAATCACCCGATCCTGACTTGGTGGAGATTTAGGTTTCTCTTTGGCCCCTTCTTGCTCGGGATTCTGGGTGCTTGGCCGTCTCCGAGCTCGCTGCACAGAATTCTTTGAGGTGCCCTCTCTTGATTAGATCGTTTACCTCCATCCTGAGGGCGACGCAATCTTCGGTGCGATGCCCGTGGTCACTATGGAAATCGCACCACTTCTGCGTGTCTCGTCCTTCTGGGTCCTCCCTCATCTTCTGAGGCCATCGACCGCGTCTCCCATCCTTCCCAAGGCGCGACCGTTCTCGACCTTGGATAGACAAACTGCCCGCGTTGGGCCATGAATTGTCTCGGTATCCTCCGGCTCCTATATGGGCGATTGGTCGATGGGAATTACTTCGGCGAGGGTCCACCCGAGGTCGCAGGTATGGTTTGTCGTCTCGAGGAGCTTTCTCAGGTCGGATGATCCTTGAGTCGACTCTGGGGGGAAGGGATTTTCTCTGAGACGGATCCTCTTCCCACTTGATCTGAGCCCATGCTCTGCTCAGAACATCTTCCATCGTCTTCGGACGATACTTGGTGAGTTCCTTATAAAGATCGCCGGTCACCAAGAGTCCTCTCTTAAAAGCAGATATGGCCGTCGACACGTTGCATGCTGGGATATTCACCTTTTCCCTGGTGAATCGTCCTACATATGCCCGAAGGGGCTCCCCGGCTTCTTGGACGATTTCATAGAGGTCGTCGGCGTTTTTCTCTATGCAGCGGCTGCTTGCGAATTGCTCTATAAACCTGTCAGTCAGGCCGGCAAAGGAATCTATTTCGCCGTTGGCGAGGTTGACGAGCCACTGGAGCGCCGGTCCTGTTAGGCTTGATCCGAAACCTTTGCACATGACGGCTTCCCTTGACTCGGGGGGAATTGTCAAGGTGAGCATCCGTTGCTTGTACAAGGCCACGTGATTGTCGGGGTCGGTAGAGCCATCGTACATCTTCATTGATGGGAAGGTGAACTTTCTGGGCATCTCTACCATGGCTATCTCGTCTACGAAGGGCGAATCGGCGTAGGAGTAGCGGTCGGAACGTCTTATAGGTGGAGCTACTCCTGGCATCCGCTCGATCATTGATTCGAAAGCGTTGAGCTTTTTCTCGATGACGGAATCGATGTAGGCATGATCTCTTTCGAAACCAGATCCGTTGCGATCTAGATCGTCGGTGTGTTGATCGTCGGAGAAAGCAGGTCTTTCCTCCGTCGCCTGATGTTCCGTCCCTGATCGGAATAATCTCATCGGCCGGATGGGGGTGACGAGATTCTGTCGGGAAGCGGATCTCTGACCCTGGGTGGTGAGATTAGCGCTCTGCCCCCGAAGTCGAAGATTATCCTCTTCTAGCCGGGCAAGCCATTCGTTGCTTGCCCGGAGTTGCTCGTTGACGGCATCCACCCGTTGCTGAGCGTGTTCGTCAAGAACGGTGTAGTAGGTTGCTCCGTTATCGCTCATCGTAGCGCTATACTTCTGCCCCTCTCTCTAGCGCCAAACTGTTTGGGCAAAAGTTAGCGATCCGTTAGAAGAACCACGAAATTCGATAACGGTTTAATACTACTAGAATCGGTATGAATTAGATGTTTTTATTAATCGATCAAAGAATACAAGAGAAGAGGAATATGATTCAAGATCTAGACTTAGAACAATCTAAAGCTTATAATCGAATATTCTCTCTAGAAACAAGTGTTTATGTCGAAAAATGTATGAATATGTGAATGAATGAATGAATCCTTTAGGTTTTCTAGCTCCTTCTTTATATAGAGATCTTTAGGTCAATGAGCTTCCTTTTCCTTTTATGAATAGGAATTGACATGTTTCCATTTATTGACCTTTTTCCTTTTATTTAGATATTTTCCTAGATTCTCTCCTTGATGAATATTTAAGAGAATCTAGTAATATATTTTTTTCATTTTACCTTATGTCGATAATTAAGCCCAAATAAAGCCCAATATCAACTAAAGGAGGCCAGTTCCGATATTGTCGCTGATTCCGGTTTAGCTGCCGCCGGTTAAACCTTAACCGGGATGATTAAATTTATCCCCCACAATTACATATATTTTATTTTGGTCAAGTGGTATATTTTTCATGTGATGGAGAATTAAAATTGGTAAGAGAAAATAATAATTCTCATGATAAAAAGAATTAAGTTTTGGTCAAATTAAAATCTTCTTCATAAATTGAATTAATAAATGATTTTATTATTCAAAGGTGTAACCACCAAGTTTGACATTAACTTATATGTTAAATGTGAGTATTGGTGATGAAACCAAAGAGTTTCATCATCTTCTATATACAAAATCCATCATTTTTAACCAATGATGCAAAATAAATCTTTATGTAATTGTTCATTACATATATTTTATTCTAGTCAAGTGATATATTTTTCATGTGATGAATATTTAAAATTGGTCAAAGAAAATAATAATTCTCATGATAAAAAGAATTAAGTTTTGGTCAAATAAAAATTTTCTTCTTAAATTGAATTAATAAATAATTGACATTAAGTTATATGTTTAATGTGAGTATTGGTGGTGTTACGGAGTACATGGTGAAACCTAAAAGTATTGCATACTCTCCTATATAAGGAGAAAAATCTATCATTGTTGTGAACCATTCGGTTCAATATAAGTGAATGAACGAACCGTTGGGCCCTAAAGCCAAAAAGAGATTTCGGCCACATCCTTATTACTATTAGGGTTTATGATATATTATATTTCCTATATGAGGACCCCTTAACTGAATGAATAAACATAACTTTCATTCATCAAGTTTACAACACGTTATCAACACGAATCCCTAGCCATCTGAGCAATTTCCTAACCCTAACACTGTTCACGTCTGACACTGTTCACGCAAAACTGTTCGCACCAAATCGCAAAACACTGTTCATCGTCGATACTGTTCATCACCGACAATGTTCACGTCGACACTGTTCATCGGTGCTGTTAATCCCAAAGTGAGTTACCGAGGTCTTTAGCTCACGGTCCTAACCAATTCAGAATTAAATCGGTGAAGAAGGTAACAAAGAAATCTCAAAAACTAAAGAATCAACCTCGAAATTGAAAGTAATTTATCAAAATATTACTTTTCTATTAAATTTTATAATATTTTAAATAAGCGTATAAAAAATAAATATATTTTTTTGCTTATATATAAAGTTTTCATAAAGATTTATTATAACCAAAAATTATGCACCGCTTTGAAACAATATAATTTACGTATATAAAATTATATTTCTATTTTTAATAATCGTTTGTTAAAATTATTTTCGGATTTATTTAGTTTATTAAAATAAATTCGGATTTTTTAAGTTAAAAAAAGTTGATCTTTTTTTCTAAATCTTATTTTTAAATCTAGCTTTCGCATCTGTTAATATTATTTTCGAATAATAAAAAATTATTTTCGAAAACTAAGTATTTTCTGAAATTTTCTTCGGCCATGGCGGCCAAATTTAAGTTTTTTATTAGGGTTTATGTGAAACCTGAAAATTCATTATGATAACATGAAATGTTCATTTTCAATAAATTACAATAATTTTTTTTGTCGGTTTTAACTGTTTTTCGGCCCATAATGAAATTAATTAAAAAATAAATTGAAGGCAAGAAAATGGGGAGGATTCGAATTGGGCTCAAAACCATTTAAGGAATTGACAGAATATATTTAAATTTGTCGCTGTAGGGAATCGAACCCAGGATCGATTTAAGCTTCCCCTCCCTAAACCACTGTGCCACTTAATATTTTCTATTATATAGTTTCATAGACTTTTTAATAAATGTCTGAACATAAATAATAAAACAATTTGTTAAATCAATATTTAATTTAGATTATACATTTCATAAAATCTAATAAAATTTCTAATAAACTTTATAAAATCAAATAAACTATATCTTAAAACTGAAAAAAAAATCAATATAACCACCAAAGAACGGTGCTATTACCCAAAAGTATGATTCGGTCAGAAGAATCTCAGATTCGAGAAATTGAAATCCATGAATGAGTATAACTCAACACTATTTAAAATAGTTTCAATACTGAGATTCAGTGGTGAGGAATGACTTGCTAGAGAAAACATTCTCGACCTTTCACACAAACAATATATTGCCTCAGCAACAATATCGCGAAAAAGGTTTTTACCACATATGCAAGTATAAACTCTTGTTTTGCTGCTTGTTGAGCAAAACAATAAGTTATGAATAGTGAAATGAGACCTTCTGGTCTTACCCCATTACCAGAACCCATTAGGTTGAAGAGCTTAAAGAGCCTAAAGAGACTAAAGAGTCTAACTACGTCCAAAGATATAAGTATCATGACCACAATCATGGTAAATGGAATGGACGTGGTAGAAGTGACAATTATAATCTATATGATAAAGGAAACCATTCATATGGTTAAAGCCACCGATCCGACTTTGGTCGTAATCGAGGTAGAGGTTGTGGTATACCCAAACCACAACACTCATATAAACTTGTTTGCCACTGATGAGGAATGGGGAACCATTGGACTAAGACGTGCAGAACACCTAAGCATCTCGTTGATCTTTATCAAGAGAGTTTGAAAAGAATCTAGAAGCTCATTTAGTTCATCACGATCGTGAAAAAGTTTTCGACCATGAGATAGATGACTATGAGAGTTCGGATTGCCTAAAAGCGGCTTAATTGTTTTCGGCATCTAAGTGTTCTTGATTTATTTATGAGAATTCAATAAACGAAATATTTATAGGCACTGTTCATTAGCCAAATTGCGGGTATAACTAAATTTAGTGAATGCTAAGGGTAGGCCCATGGAAGGCCCATATTCCCAAGGGCACGCATCCTCAGATGTTTCATATTCACCCAACTCAAAGGGGCTTATTGAGTTTCAAATAAATGTGTTTGAATGGTTTCCACATTGAAACTAAGGGTGAAGGGAACAAAAGATTCCCACATATTACTAAGAGCACCCAAGACCATGAGAAGGTCTTAGAGACTATACCCGCGTCATAAACATTTAATATGCCAAGATTAATATGATAGAGGCTAATACAGTAAACAAAAGGGTTTACTGAAAAATTTACTAATGGCATGGCCGGCTTGGCCAACCTGGTTCTAACATGATACGTAAAGCTGATATTAAAATAAATAAAAAGGCACAGTCCTTAAGGACCTCACGTGTATAACATGTACACAAGGGAAACTCATACTAAAGCCATTACCAGTCAAAGCAACTAGAAACTTGGTGTTTGCTAGATTCCTCGCCCAAACCATAGTCTGTGAGCCCACATACTTAAGACTATATGTATAGCTAATGCTGGTAAATTATGTCTCAAGCGTTTTATGACTACAGTATGTCCATGAGGGGAGAGTAGTATACCCCATGTCAGATGTCCATAGTTGAACTCACAGTAGCTGTTTGGGGACACACAATATTATATGCATCAGAGCTTATTCGCATTTGGCCATCTAGTGAGCATAGATATTCACCATCCCAATTACTCACAGGTCATGAGCCAGACATATCCCATCTAAAGACATTTGGGTGTGCCGTTTATGTACCCATTGTACCACCACAGAAAACAAAGATGGGACCTCAAAAGGGGGGGGGGATATACGTTGAAAAATGATTCTCCCACCATTGTTAAGTATCTCGAGCCAAAGGCCAGATACAAGGATTGTCATCTCAATGAATCTGTTTTCCCAACACGGGGTGGAGAGACTAACAAGCTGGTTAAAGAAACATTATGGAATCAAACATCCTTCACATGGCAAGATCCTCGGACTCCATCAGAGATCCAAAAGACTATACATTTACTAAAGCTAGCTAATCAATTGCCAGATTCCTTTTCTGACCCAAAGAAAGTAATAAAATCGTACATGTCAGCTTGTAATGCACCAGTACATATTGATGTTCACAAGGAACACAATCAAGTTGCTACAGAGGCTACAACACGTAAGAAACGTGGTAGACCCAAAAGGTTCCAAAGACAACAACCCTCGGAAATCAAAAAAATGTGCAAGGGAAACCGATAAGGTTCAAGAAACCATAGACATGGCCGGTTAATAGACATGATCAGAAGGTACCAATCAATGAGGTTTGGGACGCCAAACCTCAAGGTCATGAAGGTGTAAAGAGATCTCTATAAACTATATCATGTCTAGAATACAATGGAACCGAAAAGATGTCGACATCAATGATAATATATTTGCGCAAAAAGTAGCAATTGAAATGAATGAGGATCAAGAGCCCACGTCTATACTAGAGTGCACTCAAAGACCTGATTGCTTAAAATGGTATAAGACCATAAAACGTGGAGCTAAGAATCATTAAGTAAAGCCAGTGGGACAAATGAGTCTTTGTGATTGTGTGAAATAAACATATTGAAAGCGTGATATATCAGACACGACTTGTCGCACAAGGATTCACACAAAGACCAGAAATAGAGGAGATATACTCCCCTGTGATGGATGCTAAGACATTTAAATTTTTGCTAAGTCTGGCTACATAAAAGAGAAAATGTTTATTTGCGGCTAATGGATGTAATGCCTGCATATTCATATAAGTCCACTGGATAATATATGAGATTACCAGAGATTATTGAGCTCAAAGCTAAAAAAGATTCTCGAGAACAACACTGCGTAAGGCTGGACAAATCCTTTCATGACTTAGACTAAGTGGGAGTATGGAAGGTTATAAATGATCCCATCAGTCCATGTATTTTCATAAAGAGGTTTGCAAATAAAGGATTTGTAATCATAGCAGTGTATATGAATATCATAGCAGTGTATATGAACGATTTTAACCTCTGGGTAATCGACCAAACAGTTGAGTATATCTAAAGAAAGAATCTGAAATGAAAAACCTAGACAATAATTAAGTTTTGTTTTGGATTACAACCTGAGTACATGAATAATGGAATCCTTGTGCATCAAATGGCATACACTGAAAGAGTACTGAAGGAAATTTAATAAGGACAAGTCCCGCCCATTGACCAAGCCCGATGGTGGTGAGAAGCCTCAGATTGGATAATGATCCATTCAGTCCGAAAATGCCATACCTCAGTGCCATAGGAGTTCTAATGAATTTGGCTAGACACACTAGACCAAACATTTGTTTTGTCGTGAGTCTCCTATCTAATTTTAGTTCATGATCAACCCAAAGGCACTGGATAGGAACTACGTGTGGCTTGATCCTTTCCAAGGGTACGTAGGCAGCCTTCCTTAAGGTGCAACTACTACTACATAAAAGACCATCATATTTGAAGACAACGCAGTCTATATTGCTCAACTCAAGGACGACTACATTAAGAGAGACCGGGCGAAGCACATTTTGCCAAAGTTCTTCTTCACACACGAGTTACAGAATGCCGGTGAAGTACAAGTTCAACAGGTCCGGTCCAACAACAACTCAGCCGATCTATTCGCCAAGTCTTTGCCAACACCAACACTTAAGAGACTCATACATCAGATTGAGATGCGAATACTTAAGGAGCTTTACTGATGTACAAATCAGGAGGAGTAATGTGTGTTGTACTCTTTTTCCTTCACCACGGTTTTGTCCCACTGGGTTTTTCTGGTAAGGTTTTAATGAGGCGGCATTCCCAAACATATTACGAAGATCTCTGAACATCTACACGGTCACTTCATTCAAAGGGGAGTGTTGTGAATCATTCGGTTCAATATAAGTGAATGGACGAACCGTTGGGCCCTAAAACCCAAGAGAGATTTCGGTCACCTCCTTATTACTATTAGGGTTTATGATATATTGTATTTCCTATATAAGGTCCCCTTAACTTAATGAATAAACATAACTTTCATTCATCAAGTTTACAACAATCATTTTTTAGATACCATTCTACACATATTTTCTATCTATTCTTTTCTTTTTATTTTTATCTTTGTGTGAGAATATAACACAAAAATAGAAATCGAGAGATTATGCTTTCGAGCGATCTGAATCATATGAATTATGTGGTTGTATCTTGCAATTAAGAACTTCATGTCACACTAAGTGACATTTCCAGAAGTAAGGAAAGAGTGTTACTCGCGTTCGTAAACCCACTTATTTTCCTAATTTTTGTATTGTTTTTTGTCATTTTAATTTAATTACCAAAGTTTTATTCACAAATATTCACTTTGTCATGTTGTGGTAATAAAATTTCTATATATATACATGTTTTATATCATTAACCGACGCAACGCCCGGGTTTTTCCCTAGTAAGATATAAATTTTTTTTACAAACTCTATAATTTTGACATGTGTCTTCTTCTTTTATTGACATCTCTTCAAACAAGAATTATTTTATTATATTTACTAGGATAGAACCCGCGAGTTGCGCGAGATATTCGTCAATATTTTATAATAATTTTTAAAAATATTAATATTTTGTTTATGGCGGTTTGAGGTGGCTATTTTTATAAAAATTATTATTGTAATAGGTATTTGGTTTAACATTAGATACAAACAACCCATTTTTATCTTACCAAATTAATGAAAATAAAATTGTTCATATGTAACTTTTGAATGAATATTTTAGTTTATTAAAAAACTATTAGAAAATCAATATGTGATGAAATCTAGTATTACAAACTTTTTAATTTAAAGAGAATTAAAGATTGTTGTGTATATTTTGTTTCTTTACTATTAATCATTTATTTTTGCCCATAATACATTTATGTGGAGATTTGTTGTGTCTTTTTTTTAGTTTCTTTACTATTAATACATTTACGTGGAGATTTTAACCCGTTTTTTAAATTGCACATTTGTTTTCTTTTCTTTAATGTTATTAGAACATTTATATTTGTTTTTGATTATTTTATATGACAATTATGTTTTCGGTGGATATTTTTAGTGATTATTAACATTTGGTTTAAAAGATTATTGAAAACAATTTATGTCTTATTTATATTTGGAGTCATGGAGTCTTAAATTTATAATGTTTAAACTTTATTTATCTATACAGGAAAAACGATCTAGATCCCCTCATAACTATCATCTCTTGCCAGATCGTCATCAAACTTTGACATCTATCCAGATAGTCATGAATTCAAAATTTAAAACCCACATCCCCCTCCGTCTGGTTTTCTTGGTTTTTTATCTTAACCAAACATTAAACCAATATTCGTGTAAGTGGACCAAATTACGACCCGACTCATTTCAAAAACACAACCCGACTCTGCAAAACCCCCAAATCGATTTTAGCTTCAAAATCATAGAACCCTAACGAAAATTAAAGAATGTCGATGAAGATTGTGGTCGGAGATGGGAGTGGATCGTCGAATTTCAAAGGAATCTCAAGAGTTTATGGTGTTTCCGAGATGTGTTGGTGCAGAGAAGCAATCATTGAAAAAATTTCAAAATTGCAAGCTAACCCAAACATGAAGTATTATCGATGTGCTTTTGCTGCTGCAAATAGGGTGAGTTCTTGGTGATTGATTTTCAAACCTTATGCTTTTCTAAACAATGGATTGATTACTATTTCTTATGCTATGTATAGCTTCGGAATGACATAAACTTGTTTAAATGGGTCGATGAGGGTCTATTGCACGAGATAAAGACATTGACAAGAAAAAAATGTCGCACTTGAGGAGAAGCTCAAAAAAAGAGAAAGAGGCAAAAGAGCGTTTAGAGTTTGAAATTTTGATGTTTAAGAAAATTCAATGAAACTTGAAAAATCTGAGATGAATATGTGTTGTATGATCATATGTAACAAATGTGTAGTGGTTGTGTTTGAAGTTTAATGAGTGTTTCATTCTCCACATATTCGTTCACCAAACTCAAGTTCTCATCATTTTCTCGAATAACTAAAGTCATACTTGATTCACCTTTCAATTTCCTTCTCTTTATGCTAATGTCTGCGATTTTTAGGGTTCTAAGAAGGAGAAAATCGATTTTTAAGATTTCGAAATCCAAAAGGGGAAAAATGATTTATGTCAACAAAGAGGGTGAAATTTTTGGTTTAGGTAAATGATAAATCGGTTTAGTGTCCAATCGGATCTTTTATTGGATATTTTCATTTTAATCGGTTTATAATCGGGTTTAATATGGTATAAGTGAATAGTAAATCAAACAGTGAACCGTATTGATTTGTTTTGGGGCAATTAGGTTTCGGCATATTTTTAAGGGGGAAAGATATTTGAAAACAAGACGGAGGGGAATCTTATATTATTAAATACAGAAGACGGAGAGAAAAAATAAGAGTGAAAATCCTACGTGTCATCACGTGAGTAATTCTGACCCCACATCATTAAAAGATTTATTGGAAATTCACAAAAAGCCCAAAACAAAAACCCAAATTTATCACAAAAGTTTTTTAAACTAACATAATAAATGAATAATATATTTAGAAAATGTTGAAAAATCCCTAAAATATAAAAAATATCATGTAAAAAATCCATAAGAAACACAATTTATAATTAAGAATAGATTTTCCTAATATTTAAATATTATATTTTATCACATTACGACTCATGGGTTGAACCACCGGTTCCCAAAATTTGAGAAAAAAATTTTCGGATAAGTTTATACATGAAAGAATGATTAAACATTCATAGAAAATATGTTTAAAATATTTTAAAAACATACAAAATATGATTTTAAAAAGCCCATGAAAAACACAATTTTATAATTTTTCTAATGTTTGTATGTTATATTCTCGCACAAAACAATGATAAAACATATTGTTCATTTATAAATATCAATATTATTTTGTAAAATTGTATTAAGCATTAAAGTCCATGTCAAATGGCAAAATTTGAACACAAAATTGACTTGAACCATCAGTTGACCCAACGGTTCCCGAAAGTTCAGTGGTTTTATCTGAGTTTTTAATAATCCGAGTTTTATGACAAATAGAGACCGGATTGACATATTTTTCATTGTTAAACGGGTCATATCATGGTTTCAAAACACTATGTAGTTATTGTTTTTCAATGATAAATAGTAAATTATACGTAATGGTAAATATTCAACATCGAAATAGCAATGATAATCTTTTTCGATGATAAATATTAAAATAGTAATAATAAATTTTTGTTAATAAAACATTATAAAAACCAAAATATAATATATTTTATATATAAACTTCAAATTAAACTCCGCGTTTAACGCGAATCACATGACATCCAAATTCTTTTTATCTCATTTTATACTACACATTGTTTTTACCAATAAATATTTCTTATTTTATTCCGTAAATTTTTATCCCGCGCTTGGCGCGGGTAAATTTCTAGTATGGGTATTAAATTTTGAATTCATGATTATCTGGATAGAGGTCAAAGTTTGAAGACGATCTGACAAGATATGATAGTTCTGAGGGGGATCTATATATATTTAAGTTTGAATTTTTATTTACTTATTATTGTTTATAACGTAATGTTTTATTTTATTATAAAACTAATCGAATAGAAAGAGAAATTATTAGTCGGTTGTTGATAAAAACCCAAAAAAATTAAAACACATCAAATAACAAAAAATAGACATCGATAATACCTTATTCATAGTTTGAAAACGTCAATATACTAACCATCAAACGTTCACGATATAAACTCGACTATTTACTAATTATTAATGGACATGTTGATCATTAGTAAAAATTAATATCAAGATTCAATGAGAATTTATGCACTAAAAAATCAAACTAAATTTTTTAATATTTTTAATAGATTATCGATGTAAAAATTGGAACACAAAAAACTCTTAGATTCATAAAGGAAAAAACGAAAAAATATTATACTTACAATATATATTAAGACATGTTGATCAACTGAAACAATTCAAAATTTTAGATCGATTCACGTCTTTGTTTTCACAAATCCAAACTGCAATAAAACTAAACACCATTAATATTTCAATAAAACTTTCATGTCATAAAGCAATGTATTTATATAGGGTTAATATGATGTGAAAGTGAAGATCAATCAATGTATTTATATAAAATTAAGAGGCGGTGTAAAATTATAGTTTCCTTTTGTTTGACGATATCTACTAAATTAAAAGGATATTTTATGTATTATAATTAGAAATTTACATTTCTTTTATTTCCAAATTATTTTCTTCATTTAAAATTTATACTATATAAAACTAATATTTAAAACTAACTTTTCTTATGTGTCTACTACGTAATATTTTAGAAAGCTTACTTTTCTCTATTACAAAATATTTTAGAAAATTTACATTTTTCTTAAGCTTACATTATACGTAATATTATTGAAAATTACATTTCTCTTATTTTACATTTCTCTACTACGTAATATTTTAGAAAATTTATATTTTTCTTAAGCTTACAATATACGTAACATTTTTGAAAATTACATTTTTCTTATTTTACATTTCTCTACTATGTAATATTTTAAAAAATTTACATTTCTTCTATTTTCAAATTATTTTCTTCATTTAAAATGTTTATTAGTGAAGTGGCTAATCGTGATTGATCGTTTAAAATCCTATGCGGACGGTCTTAGAAGCACGTAATATTTTAGGAAATACGTAATATTTTAGAAAACTTACATTTCTCTATTACATACTAATATTTTAGAAAAATTACATTTTTCTTAAGCTTACATTGTACGTAATATTTTTGAAAATTATATTTCTCTTAATTTACATTTATTTACTACGTAATATTGTAGAAAAATTATATTTTTCTTAACCTTACATTATATGTAATATTTTTGGAAATTACATTTTTCTAATTTTACATTTTTCTACTACGTAATATTTTAGAAAATTTTTATTTCCAAATTATTTTCTTTATTTTAAATGTTAATTAGTGATGTGGCTAATCGTGATTGGTTGTTTAAAATCCTAGGTGGACACTGTAAGCATTAAATAGCTTCAACTTTTATTAGTAATAAAATTAGGGAGAATCACAAAACTACACCATTTGAATTACATTTCACAAAACTACACCATTTCCAAAATAATTCAAAAAACTACACCTAAACACTCAAAATTAAATCCAAATAAACCCTACCCACACAATCTTACCCCCTGAATACTATACCCTAAACACTAATTAACGAACCCAAATGAAAAGATTTTAATTTTGGTGATTTTTAAAAAGGTAAATTAAGCTTTTAAAATTTTGAAAGGGTGTAAATATGTGAAAATATTAAATTAGGTGTAGTTTTGTGAAGAAGGGGTTGAAAGGGTGTAGTTTTGTGAATTCCTCATAAAATTAAGTTTCTCTTATTTTACATTTATTTACTACGTAATATTTTAGAAAATTTATATTTTTCTTAAGGTTACATTATACGTAATATTTTTGGAAATTATATTTTTTTTATTTTACATTTCTTTACTACGTAATATTTTAGAAAATTTACATTTATTTAATTTCCAAATTATTTTCTTCATTTAAAATGTTAATTAGTGAGGTGGTTAATCGTGATTGGTTGTTTAAAATCCTAAGTGGACACCCTTAACATCAAATAGCTTCAACTTTTATTAGTAACTAGATGAAATCCCGCGTAATACGCGGACAAATTACATAAAAACATTTTATAATTATATATCAATAATTTTATTAAATTTGTATAGTTATAGTTAGATTTAAACGGAAACTAATATTATACCCGTTATTTTATTAACAAATAATATAAAAGATACACAACAACATATTAGATAATAGTAAATAATTGATTTTTACTTTTTCCAACAATTAAGAAATAAAATAACACATTTTTGTTTTATTACATTGCTTTTGTTATTACTTGAAAAACAAATTATTTTAAATTAATAATTAGATAGTGGATCCATGAAGATAACAAATAAGTTATCATAGAGATTTTCTTTATTTTTCAAGTAATTTTACGTTTTTATTTTTTCTTATTTCTAATTATTTTGTTTTTATTGATTATTTTTAAAAATATTGTTAAATTTTTCTTTTTCAATGTTATTTTCCTTATTTGTGATTATTTTATTTTTGATTATTTGATAATTAATGTTAAGTTTTTTAGTTTTGATTATTTTCCTTATTTCTGTTTTTTCTCAATATTGTTAAGTTTCCATTTTATAAAATGTATAAGTATCAAATTTAATACACATGTCACGATCTCAACTAACCATTACAAATGTTACGATCTGGTGAGTTATAATTTTGCATAAGTGTCGAGTTCACGTTAAACGCGCTCACTTTTATATAATAAGATTCCCGGTTGACGCGGGTCCTCGCGTAATCACGGCGAAAGATTATTTTTTTTAATATGTTTCCTTTTTTATATACAAAACGAATTAGAGTAATGTGTTTTAGTTGTCTTTTTTATATACTAAACTAATTAGAGATTGGTTAGTTTCTTTTTTTCTTCTTTCTAAAAATAATGAGTTTCATTTTATTAAATTTCATTTTATTAAATTTCATTTTTTTAGTTTTTTTTCCTTCTTTTTTTCTTTTTTTAAAATTATTTAAATTTTTAATTTTTCATTTTTTAAATTTTCCATTTTTTAAAATTTTCCATTTTTCCTGTCATGATATAAATTAAATGTGACACGTGTCACGATCTGGTGAGTTATAATTTTATGCGCTCTCTTTTATATAATAAGATAGATTAAATGAAAGTTATCAAAATTTTAATTTATTCACGTATTTAATATTTTTGATGATGTGTCACTTATAGGGAGAGTTATTCTTCTTTTATAGTATAGATTATTAGAAGTTAACTTGACCACAATTTTCTATTCAAACCAGTTTTTTTAAGTGATATTTGGTGATGAGCTTCTTTGGTATTAGTTCGATGTCATGGCTATATCACTTTTATGAGTGTGGCGTAAGATAGTGTCAAACAAGTATTAGCTAATTAAGTATTATTGCCACGTGTACCCACATGAAAGTATCATGTTTTATGTTATAAATTTTGTATAACTCTAACACAATATTATTTTAACAAACTATAAATTTCTGATTTGATAAGTATCAATTTTTAATAAAACATAAATTTTTGTTTATCAAATTTTAAACATGCTCGATTTAACTAATAATATATTTAAATAATTGTAATACTTAAATATATATGCATCATTTTTGTGATACGCATATATTTATAACTCTAAATCAATATTTATTTAACAATCCATATATGTATATTTTTATAAACATCATGAACTTAAACCCTCATATATCATAATTTTTTTACTTATTTAAAATTAATTATATTGAAAAACATGATGCACTTAAACACACATATATCATCAAAAAATTGTAAAGAATTAATTCTATTGAAGATATCAAGTCAAAAAGATATCTCCTACATTTTGTCATTCAACAAAATTAAATTATTATCAATTTTGTGACATAATGGTGACAATTACGTTAAAAATAAGTTATCATTATTCCACTTCATAATCCTATGTAAATGGGCTATATAAGAAAATTATATTATTCTCATTTGGATATACATAGAAAAAAATCTAAAAGAAAATTAATTCTTCACATATTCTCTTCTAATTTTCCTTTATTTGTTCTATTTTTTAATTTGTGTTTTCGAAAGCAAAATATAAAAATATTAAAATATTTATGATTTTAGGTACGTCAAAAAAACATTATAGTATGAGGAGTTTCAAAAACTAAAAAAGGGTTTCGTCTTCGCAAATACATGTTACTTTCTAATTCTTTTATTAGTATCATGCAAACAAATAATTTAAATATTTTATTTTACGAATATTAATTAGTTCATGTATTGTAAAAATTGTGTTAGTATAATATTTTCTCTTTAAGTTTTTTAAAAAGTGTTTAGAGGTTAATAGTCTTCTCTTTTGAAGCAATTTTATTGTTTCTCAAGAAGTTAACTCATTCAATTTTTTTCATGAAAATTTTGTTGTTCAAAGGTCGAAAAGTTTATGATGATTCAAAGGTCGGAAAACTTATGATTTTATAAAATGTTTAATATATTAAATTTTTCCTACGTTGTTTAATATAATAACCAATACGAATAAGGGTTAATTGTCCATATGTACATACATATGTTCGAATGAGTGAAAGTGTGTATTTATATATATATATATATATATTGTCTTTCTCTCTTTTCTTTTCCCTTTTCATTAATTATCAATAGTACTATTTTTATTTTTCTCACTATTTTTTCTTTCTCTCTTACTTTTTTGTGTACAAATGAATGTTATTTGTAAGTACACTCATATTGTTCATTGGATTATTATCTTCACATTGTATAGTTACTATAAAGTCATATTGTCCATTGTATTGTAATTCGTATGTACATATAAAACTTGACAGAAAAAACTGTACACCTGATTAGACTATTATGTTCTTAAAATTAGCAAATTAAACTCATTAATAAATGGGAAGATTACTAAAGTAACCTATAATTTGACTTTTATTGCTAAAACGGACCTAATCTTTTTTTTATAACTAGAGTAACCCCTCTGAACTTTTGGCCCGAAACTACCCCTCCTCCCCTTTGACAGGAAAAAACAGTTTTCGAAACTGTCATTATGTTGTCATAAAAAAAAAGCCAGCGCATTTAAACACGCGAATTATTTACAAAATTGTCACCGCCAGCGAGGATAAGTCTGCCGCAGATTTATTTTTCACGTTTTGTAGATTTATTTTGCCACGTCATTTTCAATATTTTGAAAGTCTGCCGCAGATTTAGTCCATTTGATGCAGATTTTATTCGATTTACAGTGATGCAGATTTATTAAATCTATGACACACTTAATAAATCTGCATCAGACTTAATAAATCTGCCGCAGACTTAATAAATCTGCGGCATACTTAATAAATTTGCGGCAGACTTTATAAATCTGCGGCAGACTTTATAAATCTGCTTCACGCTAAAGCGTTTTGTAGATTTGTTTATACGATTGTAGATTTGTTTTGGATTTTGCAGATTTTTTGGCGCTTACTTTACAATTTGTCTCTATGTGCGTGACTTTAACTTCATCGGTGAAATCGCCGTAGATCCAGTTTTTCTTAGTTTTCTCATCAACCGCCATCGCCATTGTAGATCCAATTTTTCTTAGCTTTTTCATAAATTCGCATCTCCGTTTGTTGCATCGGTAGTCCCTCGCCGTCGTCTTCGCCGTAGCCGTTATCTTTTTCGGCTACTTTTCGTCGTTCTCTTCATGTTCGTTGTCGGGGTTTTCTTCATCGTCGTTGTCTTCGTCGGCGGGATTTTTGTTGTCAATGTTGAGCTTTCTTTGGCTTAGTCGTCGACTTTTGTCCTCATCGTGTATGTCTTCATCGGCTTATTGGTGGTTGTCGTCTTCGTCGTCTAGATCTGGTTAAAAATCTGCAGCAGATTTTTAACTCTCGTTGCAGATTTATTTTTAAAACCATCAATGGAACAAGTTGTGCTTGTTTGTGGTTTATGGAAGCGCAAGAAGAAAGGATGGGTGTTTGAAGTTGACAGTAAACGAGGATCTCGTATTCTTGGAGTTAACCCATACACGCGTTTCGTCGTATTTGTCTTCTCCGGCGTCGTCATCTTGTTCTTCAACGTGTCCTTAATCGTTGTTCTCTTTTTCGTCGTCAATTTCGTTGTTTTCGTCGTCTTCGTTAAGCTTCTTCATCTTCTTCTTCTTCACTGTTGTTGTATTCATCGTCTACTTCGTCGTCGTCGTGTTCTTCTTCATCAACTCTTTTATGTTCATTGTCTTCATGGTGGAATAAATCGCCGAACCACTAAAATAATTCTACAATACAATCAATTAACTCTGCGAAACCCATAACAAATCTGCAAAAATATATAACAAATCTGCAAAACTATATAACAAATTCACATACTTGTATAACCCCTATACCCTAAACACGGCACAATCTTATATATTTTTTTTGTTGATGTGGATATGTTATTATGATTCTTCATACTTAATAAACCTTAAAAACCAAGATTCTAAAGTGAAGACAATTTTTGATATCCTTCCTCATGGGGTATGTGAACATTGATCTGCTTGGTATTACTTAGTAAGATTTGAAAAAATGTGTTGAATTGTATTTTTGTTTTTTTATGTTTGAACATTATTTTTACTGGGTGAGGTTAAGTTTAAAACACATTTTTCTATGTTGAAATAAATTCGTGAACCACTAAATCTACATACATGTATAACCCCTATACTCAACACACGATACAACCTTATATACTTTTTTGTTGATGTGAATATGTCTTTATGATACTTCATACTTGATAAACCTTAAAAACCCGAATTCGAATGTGAATTTTTTTTTTGCAATCCTTCCTCATGGCTCGTGTGAATATTGTTTTACTTGGTATTACTCAGTAAGTTTTGAAGAAATGTGTTGAATTGTAATCTTGTATTTGTATGTTCTTGTTTTTGTATGCTTGACTACTACTTTGTAATGGGCGAAATTACGTTTAAAAACAATTTTTTATAAGTTGGAATAAATCCGCAAACACCTAAATATATCTATAATACAATCAGTTAACTCTGCGAAATCCATAACAAGTATGCGAAACTATGTATCTCTTATACTCTAAACACGACACAATCCTATATACTTTTTTGTTTATGTTGATATGTTTTTATGGTTCTTCATACTTGATAAACCTTAAAAGACAAGATTCGAAATTGAAGACAATTTTTACATAACGATGGCGACGACAAGGGAGAACGACGACGAAACGAAAAACGATAGTGATAACAAGGAAGAATGGTGACGACAATAGCAACGGAGAGGAATAACGACAACGAAGAAGATGAAACAAATCTACAAAGAAGATGAAACAAATCTACAAAGAAGATGAAACAAATCTACAAAGAAGATGAAACAAGTCTGCAAAAGATGAAACAAGTCTACAAAAGATGAACCAAGTCTACAAAAGATGAAATAAGTCTACAAAAGATGAAACAAGTTTACAAAAAGTGAATCAAGTCTACAAAACGTGAAACATGAGAACAATAACGACGACGAGAAATAACGAAAAACAACGACGAAAAATGATAACGAAGGCGAGGAAGAACGGCGAGGAAGAATAATGACGAAGAAAAACCGTGATGAAAACGAAGAACGATGACAACGGCGAGGAAAAACGGCGACGAAGATGAAGAACGAAGAACAACGACGAAAAAGATGAAACAAATCTACAAAAGATGAAACAAGTCTACAAAAGATGAAATAAGTCTACAAAAGATGAAACAAGTTTACAAAAAGTGAATCAAGTCTACAAAACGTGAAACATGAGAACAATAACGACGACGAGAAATAACGAAAAACAACGACGAAAAATGATAACGAAGGCGAGGAAGAACGGCGAGGAAGAACAATAACGAAGAAAAACCGTAATGAAAACGAAGAACGATGACAACGGCGAGGAAAAACGGCGACGAAGATGAAGAACGAAGAACAACGACGAAAAAGATGAAACAAATCTACAAAAGATGAAACAAGTCTACAAAAGATGAAACAAGTCTACAAAAGATGAAACAAGTCTACAAAAAGTGAATCAAATCTACAAAACGTGAAACATGAGAACAATAACGACGACGAGAAAGAACGAAAAACAACGACGAAAAACGATAACGAAGGCGAGGAAGAACGGCGAGGAAGAACAATTACGAAGAAAAATTGTGATGAAAACGAAGAACGATGACAACGGCGAGGAAAAACGGCGACAAAGATGAAGAACGATAGCGACGGCGAGGAAGAACGACGACGAAGAACGATAACGACGGCGAGGAAGAACGGTGACGAAGAACGATAACGACGGCGAGGAAGAACGGTGACAATAATAACAACAGAGAGGAAAAATGACAACGAAGAATATGAAACAAATCTACAAAAAGATGAAACAAGTCTACAAATAAGTTGAAACAAATCTACAAAAGATGAAACAAATCTACAAAAGATGAATCAAGTCTACAAAAAGTGAATCAAATCTACAAAACGTGAAACATGAGAATGAATAACAACGACGAATAACGAAGAACAACGACGAATAACGAAGAACGAAGAACAACGACGAATAACGAAGAATAACGACGAATAACGAAGAACGAAGAACAACGACGAAGAAGATGAAACAAATCTACAAAAGATGAAACAAGTCTACAAAAGATGAAACAAGTCTACAAAAGATGAAACACGTCTACAAAAGATGAAACAAGTCTACAAAAAGTGAATCAAGTCTACAAAACGTGAAACATGAGAACAATAACGACGACGAGAAAGAACGAAAAACAACGACGAAAAACGATAACGAAAGCGAGGAAGAACGGCGAGGAAGAACAATGACAAAGAAAAACCGTGATGAAAACGAAGAACGATGACAACGACGAGGAAAAACGGCGACAAAGATGAAGAACGATAGCGACGTGGGGAAAAAGGACGACGAAGAACGATAACGACGGCGAGGATGAACGGTGACGAAGAACGATAATGACGGCGAGGAATAACGGTGACGATAATAACAATAGAGAAGAAAAATGACAACGAAGAAGATGAAACAAATCTACAAAGAAGATGAAACAAGTCTACAAAGAAGATGAAACAAATCTACAAAAGATGAAACAAATCTACAAAGGATGAATCATGTCTACAAAAATTGAATCAAGTCTACAAAACGTGAAACATGAGAACGAAGAACAACGACGAAGAACGACGAATAACGAAGAACGAAGAACAGCGACGAAGAAGATGAAACAAATCTACAAAAGATGAAACAAGTCTACAAAACATGAAACAAGTCTACAAAAGATGAAACAAGTCTACAAAAAGTGAATCAAGTCTACAAAACGTGAAACATGAGAACAATAACGACGACGAGAAAGAACGAAAAACAACGACGAAAAACGATAACGAAGGCGAGGAAGAACGGCGAGGAAGAACAATGACGAAGAAAAATCGTGATGAAAACGAAGAACGATGACAATGACGAGGAAGAACGATGACAATGACGAGGAAGAACGATGACAATGACGAGGAAGAACGATGACAATGACGAGGAAGAACGGTGACGATAATAACAACAGAGAGGGAAAATGACAACGAAGAAGATGAAGCAAATCTACAAAGAAGATGAAACAAGTCTACAAAGAAGATGAAACAAATCTACAAAAGATGAAAAAAATCTACAAAAGATTAATCAAGTCTACAAAAAGTGAATCAAATCTACAAAACGTGAAACATGAGAACGAAGAACAACGACGAAGAACGAAGAACAACGACGAAGAACGAAGAACAACGACGAATAACGAAGAACAACGACGAAGAACGAAGAACAACGACGAAGAACGAAGAACAACGACGAATAACGAAGAACAACGACGAAGAACGAAGAACAACGACGAAGAACGAAGAACAACGACGAAAAACGAAGAACAACGACGAAAAACGAAGAACAACGATGAAGAACGAAGAACAACGACGAAGAACGAAGAACAACGACGAAGAACAACAACGAAGAACGAAGAACAACAACGAAGAATGAAGAACAACAATGAGGAAGAAGACGGTGAAGACGACGAAGACGAGGAAGACGAAGAACAACGAAGACGATGGTGATGACGGCGAAGAACGGCGACAAAGACGAAAAACAACGAAGACGATGAAGAACGGCGTTTGATTTTTTTTGGGAGAATTAGGGTTTTTTTCTTAAATTTTTTTTTGTAAAAATTGAAAATTTTCAATAATAAAGCAAAAATAAATTTTTAAAAAAAATAATTTTTTTTTTCGTAATGGCATTTTCGTAAATGGCATTTTCGTAAATATTTTTTTGTTTTATAACCCTCCTTGTCCATCTCATGTTTTTTATAATAACTAGAGTAACCCTCCAAAAATGGGTTACTCTAGTCATTTCGGATTTATTAGGGTCATTTCAAGTCATTTTCACTTAATAAATTATTAAAAGTTTTAAAACAAGAGAGAAGAGACAAAAGAGATAAGAGAAAAAATAAAGAGAGACAAATAAAGAAAAGAGAGACAAATGAAAGAAAAACACGAAGAAAACAAAAATAAAGAGAGAGAAAAAAACAAAAATAATCAACAATGGCATAATCGTAATATATGATGATTATATACATGTTTTGGTAAAATCATAAAACGTGAGTAATGTTTTTGGCGGGTCCTACGACCCTATTAGCAATTGTAAATAGTACTCCTCCGTTTTTTAATGTAGGATTTTCTAGAAAAAATCACAAATTAAGAAGTTGTTTAAAATGACTTTTATAACCTCATTTATTGTTGCTATTATGATTGATAAAATATAAACATGATAAACCATAAATGTATAGTAAGGATATAATAGGAAAATATGTGTCAATTATGCTAGAAAATCCTACATTTCAAAACAAATTTTTTTTATAGAAAATCCTACATTAAAAACGGAGGGAGTATAAGGTCTATTCTTTCATTATTTTTGTAAAAATGGTCCAATTGGACAATTATCCTTACTAATATCCTATACTTTTGCAAAGAATAATAATAAATATTTACATAATTATAATTTACTAAGAATGTTTTTATACACATGTTAGCTAAAAAGAGTTTTCCAAAAAAAAAAAAAAATAGAAAATAGAAACAAAAAGTGTAATGAAATTTTGAAAACATTTGAGTAATCAATTTAAAATAAATTACGTTTATCCGTTAAAAATCAGTTATTGTATATACAACGATATACTTTTATATCACTACCCGGCGCAACGTGGAGATCTTTTCCTAGTTACGTATATAGAGTCAGTGTCGTGCCTAGGTATAGAGATTAGAGGGGCTTGAGGCGGATTAAGATTAAAATATTTTATAGTATTATTAAATAATAATGTTATCGACAATTTAGTGACCTACTTCTTCCATGGTAGCTTCTGTTATCTGGAATGTCGTGCTTTTTGTCTAGTTTACTCCTATCATCTGCGATTTGGGTTCGATTAGTCTCTATCTTTTTCAAACTTTCTCAAACTATATTTCAAACTTTCTCAAACTATATGGCTAACCATATCTTTGTATCTTTCTGTTACTTAAATTAATGTTACAAAATTGGTCAAAAAAGAGTCACATATTCTTTAAATATGGTACGGTACGATTTCATGAGTCATTGTTAGTTCCTAAGTAGTTTTGATAGATCGATATGGCAACAATCACACACACACACACACAAATATATATAGATGTATATTGTAGCTTATGAAAAAAATATAGTAGAGTTTCGTAAAGAAGAAAAAGTAAAGCCAAATAAAAGTGTTATGATGCATGCGAACACAACTAGTAAGAAAATACTTTTGCAATTAATCAAAAACGTAGTGCTTAAAGAGATCCAATAACCATGAAATATCTCAAACTACACTAGCATATGACTCTTTGTGTAACCAAAGAAACGACTTGATTCCTAATAAGAGCCACATTTTTTGTCAAATTCAATCTCCATCTTCTCAAAAGTAGGTCCCTTTCTATCGTAGCGGATAACACTTGCCTCTTTGGAATAGTAGGGTGTAAAAATAATCTCACCAGTATGACTAATACCTTTCATAAGTAAACTCCACTTGGGAAGATTAGAAATGTGCAACAAGTTATGTTTACCATCCTCCAAAATATACAAATCAATTGTAGCCACACATTGAATAGGTATGGCTACCTTACCATGGCAGTTTATCAAAATTCTTTCACATAGGTGAAGTCTTTCAAGAATATCTTGAGATATTCTAGCAATTATATCAAACATCTCAGTCTTCAAATCGAACCGAACCAAACTCATTCCTATACATGTGTGAGCAAGGTAGTACACACCACCATCTATACACATGCCCGCTGAAAATGTACCACGGTGATCATGAATACCACATTGAATCGTTCTCCATGAATTTGGAGCCAAGTGGGAGACTAGTATGATCTTGTAATATATCAGCAAACATATCAACATCATACCACCAGTATAATGTATAATGGGAGACTAGTATGATCTTGATATGTTTGCTGATATATTACATCCCATTGTACATTATACTGGTGGATAAGGTGTGGTAGATTGATCTAAGAAATGACAAACATTAGGCGAAATATGGAGTTGATGTCAACCTACCATCTAGTAACAATGACATGTAGGGTAACTCCTCAAATCAAAACCAGAAATATTTAAAAGACCAACTAAAACTCAATTTCGTCAAGAAAGAAAAGATGCAATCATTCACATGAAGTAGAACCGTAAAAACTGATATGAATAAACAAAAAACACTTATCATCAGACTTCGATAAATCTCTTACCACAAATTGATGCATTTCCCGAGTTTCTTCAAGAGTTCCTTTGTCTCTTTCTCAGCGCTCTCAAGATTCTCTCTAAGCTTCTTGATCTCATCGTTAGACCGTTTCAACTCTTGCCGCTTGTTCCTCACCTAGCTGCTCCAACCTCTTTGCTGGTTCTCTCCCTTTGTCTCCACAACAACATCAAAAACATGTGATTAAAATGTTATCAGTCTACAAAAAAAAAAGACTTGTTCAGGACCAAGTGGTAAAGTAAACAACAAAGGGCGATGCTATAAATTAAACACCATTCAATGACATGAATAAAATATACTGACTCTTTGTGCATAATTATGAACGGAAGCACAATCACATATTTAGTCTCTAAACACCTTAACACATAAACTAACCGATACAGATCCCTACTTTTTGTTTATACTAACAAAAAGTAGTTCTCCTGTAATCGAAACTCTGTTAAAAATTGAAATTGCAACAAAGATTGATTAATAATCAATTAGAAAATGATACAGAAAAAATATCTCTGTAACAAACTAAGAAGAATAAGAAAAATAAGAAAATGTGTATTTTATTTCTGTCTTGTAAATGAGTACAAAGACTAATATTTATACTGTATTTCACCCTCCATATACAGCCACGTCACCACACATTATTCCTATAACAAATCTCCCTTCTTCGAAAAACCTTGACCACAAGGTTTATGGATTGAAACACCCAAAGATGCTAGAGTATAAGAGATGTGAAGCTATTAAACCCTCTCCAAGCGACCCTTCGAAGTACCTCCTCATGTAGCATAGAAGCAATAAGACACTCCAAAAAAACATGTTCCAACACAAATTTGATATGTTTTGATCTTGTTGCCACTTGATTGCTAGAATAGAACTTGTTGCACTTGTTGTCCTTTAGAGAAATGAGTAGATATGGATCGTTGTGTGTCACTATTCTCTCTTTAGTCATGATCTTGAACTTGAACCTCCAAGACTTAGAACACTTAGTTGCCTTTCGTTTCCATCGAAGAACTTGAGCCACAATTACATCCAGCTGATCAAACATATCATCATAAGAAGCCATACGGCTAATTTGTCCATCACCAACACAAGCTTTTTCTTCAAATTTCATTTTTAACTTTTCTTGAGAAATAATAGGATATTCCCGTGACTCATTCCCAAACACAAACTTATCCACTTTGTAAGTCCATGGTCTAGTTTTGTATTTGTACCTCCAAGATTTTAGCATCTTCCTTTGCTTCCTCTTCGAATTATACTAAGAATTACAACAAACAGTTGGTGTGCACTATACCGAACTTTCAAATCAGCCTCAACAACCAATGATCCAAGTCCTAGATCTAAGGCAAGGTTCCGAATAAGAATTTGATACCTCTTTCTTCTCCGCCTGCATTTCGATGTCATGAATCGTTGTATGTGTTTCTTCGACGTAGAATTGTTGCTGAAACGAATCTGTCTTTAGCTCCTTATCACGATTAGAATCTCCGGTGAGATCCGTTGATACGAGAGCACGATTAGAATCTCCGATGAGATCCGTTGATAGAGAAAGAGCGCGATTAGAATCTCCGGTGAGATTCGTCGTCGTGATAATCTGGATCGGGGAATCTCCGGTGAGATTCAACGCCGGAATCCGAGAATCTCCGGTGAGATCCTTCGTCGTGATAATCTGGATCGGGGAATCTCCGGTGAGATTCAACGCCGGAATCCGAGAATCTCCGGTGAGATCCTTCGTCGTGATAATCTGGATCGGGGAATCTCCGGTGAGATTCAACGCCGGAATCCGAGAATCTCCGGTGAGATCCTTCGTCGTCGTGAACGGAACCGATAAATCTCCGGTGAGATTCATCTTCGGTAACGGATAATCTCCGGTGAGATCCGTTGATAGAGAAAGATCACGATTAGAATCTCCGGTGAGATTCATGAATCGCGATTGCAAACTCTCCGCCATGATTCCGAGAATCAATGGCTCTGATACCTTTGATACAGAAAAAATATCTCTGTAACAAACTAAGAAGAATAAGAAAAATAAGAAAATGTGTATTTTATTTCTGTCTTGTAAATGAGTACAAAGACTAATATTTATACTGTATTTCACCCTCCATATACAGCCACGTCACCACACATTATTCCTATAACAGAAAACCATCTATGTGATGCGGCTAAGCTGCTGGTCATAAGACATCTCTATCAGATATCTCATTCTTTGAATAACCCTTTCGCGATTCAACCTACTTTTTCTGATCACGTAGCTTGATAGCCTATTCAAGATAAGAAAATCATGTTAAAACACTCTCTGCTTCAAAAAAAAAAAAAAGAATAAACCGAAAAAGGGGATATTATCAACAGCATGCATCAACTGTAGCTCGTGTAAAAGGCTTTCCATTGTTCTTTCTAGAAATTAAATCAACAAGTGAACGGATAATACCTGATGGACGAAACAAGATATTACTCACACATCATTGATATAATCTACCTCACGATGTAGCCGTAGCCGAGTGACATCACTAGATGGAATATACCAATGGTGTGTTGAGTGATATCTTGTCTCCTCTCAAAACTAACTGAATCGATATTTGAGATCAATCTCAAAACCTTGACAAAACAATTTGCCTCTCTCTTAGGTTTTTGTGATCCGCCGTAACCTTTTCTTGATTAACCCTAACGTTGTCACACATATTTATATATACACAAAGTTGTGACCGACTTCTTTAATGTGAGCCAAGCCCAATAACTTAACCATCAACACATGTGGATAAATATTATATAAAAAATTTTTTAACAAAAAAAATACATATATATGTATATCTCATAAAACATCTTATTATATAAAACTTGTTATTAAAAGTTGAGTTATTTACGTTAATAGGTATTTTTAAAACTTGTATTCACGTGAGACGGGATTTACCGTAACGAGAATAGAATCCGATCTAGTGCTTACCGAAAGCCTAAGAAAGGAGAAAATCAGTCTAGGAGATGATCACGAAAGAGAAGGATCGTCTCTAAGAACAGAGATTCATTGATAGGATGATGATGATAAACATCGATCAAGGACAAAGTTTTAGAGTGAAGAAGATGATATTATTTTATTTGTTACCTTGCCCAAAATGGCCTAAAGCGTACCATATAGTGTTTGTGGTACAAACCTACTTAACCAAGTTTATAAAACTAGACCGAAATGACAAATTATACTACTAAACCGGATAATTGATTAAACCAGCAAGGAGATATAGAAATCCCTGTCACATCACGTAATAAGGCACTTAGAATTTGTGGTGTACTTTTACTTGATGAAAAGATTTTTTTGCCCATAGTTTATGGCAAACTAAGATTCTAAATATTTTCTTTCGATCTAACTAAAGTTTTATTTGTTTCCTACATCGGTTAAAACAAAAAAATCTAAAAAATAGAAAGAAAACAAAAATCACTACTCCTTCTCTCTCTTTTCCTATTTTCTCTCTATCACGGCAAACTCTTCTTTTTACTTTCCACAAACCCTAGTCCAATTACTTTCGTCCACTTAAGGTATATATATGTGTAACATACACTATAGTCAATTTGTATATATCCACCAATACAAATACAAACTAAAACTCTCAAATATCATCTCGTCCACACGGCCACTCACAATTCATAATATTGCATGGTTGTCCATCACATGTTGTCTACGACTAAGAAAGAAAACTAAATAGGAGACCTCGGGGACACAAAACACACAACAAATCAAGAAAATGATATAATACCTTTGTTGATGACAACATTAGAATATAATCCTTTGTAATCCGGATCTTTCCACACAAAAGAAAATTAACGCGAATGCAACTATCCACATACCTCTGTCCACAAACTCTTGTACACTTACTTTCGTCCATAATCAGTAATGAGGTCACATGTACTCTGTCACAAGAAGACAAAAAACAGTTAGATCACACCTAAATAACTTTAAAATTTGTCATTCACATAGTCAGAATTCTATAGATGTGGAATGTTCGATTTTGAGGAATATTATTGAATCAATGATCATAATTGAAAATATGTCAACTCATGAGTCTCATGTCTGCAATAGCATTATGACACATAAAACTTTTATTATAAATATTCTAAACCAACTCATTCATTTAGTTACACAAAAATAATGAAACATGGGTATTTTCGTCCGAAATTATATGCACAGTGTCCAAAAGTACACTTCAAGCTATAAGTACTTTTTTATCAACATAAAGTCTCCTAAGTCTCATAAATTTGTAATTGGCGTGATCGAGGACGTGTCAAGTTTCTAGTTAAGATTTTAACATGTGTAAAAAGATTTGAGTCAATTATATCTAACAAATATACTAAAATAAATATGTAAATTTAAAATTTTCAATTAATTATGTTTAAACAAATAAAGTAAACTAAATAAGAGAAATTTTAATACTTCGATCACAAATTCAAAAAGAATTTATATTATAGTTAATATAATCGTAAGTCTAGCGTTATAAAAAATTAATTTCATTAAAAATATTTAAATAGCTGCTACTATCTAGGCGTAAAAAGCAAAACAATTGAAAGATAAATAACATAGGCGGAAAATAAAATATTATTTTATCCCCATCTACTCGAATTTCATTTTCATTTTATTAGAATCGTGATTTTTATTTGGTCATTGTCTTCCGAAAAAAGTATTTTAGTGATACACTAGGATTTAACACCATGGTTTATGTTTTTTACAAATAGTTTTATATATTTCTAAGACATTATTTGTGAAGTGATTTTTGTGAAAAATCCTAGGTGTCAACACCACAATGAGTTTCAACAAATTAATTGTGACATGACAAGAGGGATCTTTAATAATCAATCAAAATCTAACATGGAAAAACATTTATTAATAGAAAAAATGAAAAAAACTATTAAGGCCTAATAACTAGAATAAATTTCAAATATCATTTATGGAAAAAAATGAAATAAAAATACTTTAGAATATAAATTCTAATTTTTTAAAAAAATATATATAGAGTACAACAAATATAGAAAAATGTAATAAAATTTTATTGGTTAAAAAAGTCAAAACACATTAAATTTTTCAATCAAAAATTAAAACAATAAACCGATGAAATAAAAGAATTTTTTTTAACCATATTTATTACGAAATGGATATAACAATAAATCTCAGTATTAAAACGTTTAACGTCACAGCAACCCTATAAATATATACCGCATATTAATGGTGAACAGGATCCAGATATCCGTTTTTTAAGATATCCAGATTCGTATATCCCTAAATCCGTAAAAAAAGACTCGAATTCAGATTCATTAGACGAATATTCGGTCAGAGAATACCCATTGACTTTTGAAGGATATCCGTATTCGTTTATGTGAATATTTTTATAAATATATTTTTACAAAAACTGAGTGGAGTTAAAATAAAAAATTGAAAATTTTTATATCCAAAACTAAAAGTAAATCAAATTATAAATATTCTTATATTAAACTTTAAACATAATTATCCACTTTTATGTAAAGCTTTATTATTTTCAAATTTTATTCATCGCGCATGGCGCGAGAAATTACCTAGTATACAGTTAATTTAGAAGTTTGTAATATTTTTTATGTTTTTGTAAAATAAATAAAAATATTCAGAATCCTAAAGAATATTTTGTTCTTTTATTGTTTATGCAAATAAATATATAATGAGAATTAGATTTTATATAGCAAAATCTTAATATAATTTGTAAGTAGGTTTATTCCAAACTATTATAAACTATAAAAATTTATTTTATTATATTTAGAGATGGACAAAACTTCCGGATCCGAAATACCGAACCCAAACCAAAAGATCTTCACAATGAGTCAGCATAAAGAGGTGATGATGGGGTTTGGTCTAGCTGCGACAATGGTATAAGGGGGATAGATTGATCTAAGAATGACAAGTATCCGCGAAATATCGAGTTAATGTCAATCATTCATCCTTAACCCTCATACACCTTTTACAAGTGTGTCTGTTTCTAATTTCACCCACTCCCTTTGTTACTACACTACAGAAAGTATCAACCTTGTCATCTTTTAGACTGACAAAAAACCAGTTTCTAGTAATAATGACCTGTGCAGGATAACTCATCAAATCAAAACCAGAAATAAAAACCAACTAAAACTCAAATTCGTCCAGCATAAAAGATGAAAACATCCACAAGCATGCGTTTTTAGATATATACTAAATATAAGTTATAGCACTCTTTGACTCCGATGATAGAAGTAAGAACCATAGACTGATATGAATAAACGAAAACACTTATCAGACTTCAACGAAGCTTTTCGGTAAATCTCTGATCAAAGATTGATGCACTTTCCCAGTTTCTTCTGGAGTTCTTTTGTCTCTTTCTCAGCCCTCTCAAGATTCTCTCTAAGCTTTTTAATCTCATCGTTAGACCGTTTCTGAGCTTCGTCTGCCCTCTTTTCAGCTTCAACTCTTGCTGCTTGTTCCTCACCTAGCTGCTGCTCCAGCCTCTTCGCGGTTTCTCTAAGCTTTGTCTCCACCTAGACCACAACAACAACACAGTAAGATATAACTACTTTTTGTTTGTTGTGTAAACGAAAACTCTGTTAAAGAACTTTCCTAACATGAACCCTATTAAGGCAATCTTAGATTGACTACCGTAACAAAGATTGATTAACTAGAAATACCATCTCTGTGATGCGGCTAAGTTGCTGGTCATACGACATCTCGATCTGCTTCTTGAGCTCAGATATCTCATTCTTTGAACAGCCCTTACGCGATTCAACCTCCTTTTTCTGGTCACGTAGCTTGATAGCCTCCTCCTGATAAGCAAATCATATTAAAGCACTCTCTGCTTCTAAGTAAAGAACAAACCGAAAAAGGGATATATAAACAATTGTAACCTGTAGCTCGTGGAACAACTCGTCTGTAAACGGCTTTCCATTGTTCTTTCTAGCAATTGAATCAACAAGTGAGAGAAGCTTCTGAACTTGCTCAGCTTTCTTGCGCTTGTCCGATGTCTTGTTATCAAACAATACCACTCGATTGTCACATACCTCGAGAATCTCCTACAAAAAATTAAAAATAAAAACATAAGCAAGCTTAAGAATATAATCTTTAGCCTTGTGCTCAAAAGAAAACCGACATCTAAAAACTCGGGGCAGTCTTGGCACAAATAGTCCTCCAATGTCTCCTCATTATCTTCCAAGTCATCGCCTCCAGTAAAAACTACAATCATGTAGTCAGTGATTTTACTCCCAAAGAGCGTTTGCAAGTGAAAAAGAGCAGACTGCTCCTCTTTCGTAGGCCGAGTCCTCACGGTGAACACCAACAGAACAGCGTGAATTCCTTCTTCAGCCAAAGTTATACATCTCACAATCTCTTTCCCAAGAAAATCAGCCGCAGTCGACAAATCAAACAGACCTAAAACAACAACAAAAACATCACAAGATTAGCATCAAAACACATACACACAAAACATCACTATAAGAGGTTATTATTACCGGGAGTATCGATAACATTGATGATCTGGCCGTCTTGTTGAACAACTCTGTGTGATTCAGATGTGGTTGTGACTCCTTTAGGACTTGGTTTAGACTTGAACACTTTCTTACCAAGGATGCTGTTACCTGTTGCGCTCTTACCGTTGCCTGTACGGCCAACAAGAACTAAAGTTCGGCTAGGGTTTAAGGAGGAGGATGATGCAAATTCCCAATCATCTTCCAACAAATCTCCACCCATCTTTACCAAACTCATATACTTTTTTCCTTACAACAAAAGAAAACAATAAATTTGTTTAAATCTCTCTTAAAAGGGGGGGGGGGGGTCGATTCAGAGTTTTAACAGATACATCACAAAACCAAACTAAGCTAAAGCTTTACATACACAACAAATCTGTAAATTTTTGGATTGATTAATACACCAAAACAGAATTAAGTAGAAGAATCAAAGGAACATAACCAACAGATCAAGAGACAGATCGGAGGATGTAAAAGAAAGAGAGAGAGAGAGAGAGGATAGAAGATTACTTTGCTTGCTTGCTTGCTTGCTTGAAAGAAGGAGGAAAGCTAAAGCGACGATGACGATATACCTAATAAAGAAGAAAAGCAATATATAAATCCTTTTTCAGCGATTTATACGGAATCAGTAAAATCATGGATACGGGAATAATAAATAAAGTAAAACATTAAAAGTGTGTATAAATACAAAACAGGTAGTTATCACATGTGATACGTATCACCTACAATGGTAGTTATAGACCGTAAGATATGATAATTTATGATCCGACGATCATTATTTGATATCACTATTTGTTCGACTTATGGGTTGGGTTCAAATGATAGCCCATAGTAATTTAAAAGTCCACGTAGACTTATTTACTTTTATCCTTTTTTTTGTCAAAAGGTTTATGTTAATTTTTCTTGTTTAATTTAATTTAATTTAATTTTTAGCCGTGTTTGTTTTCTAGAAAAAGAGAATGAAGAGAGAAACAAAATTAGGGCAAAATTGTGTGGCGATGTTTCTCACTACTGCGTCTTGATGTGTTTCATCGTTCTTCTTCTTCGTCGTCGTCTTTCTCTTTGGATTTAGGGTTTCTTAGTAATCGATCGATGAAGGAGCCATCACAGAAGAGGAAAGTGGTTGTACGGCACTTACCTCCTTCTCTTACTCAATCCGATCTCTTATCCCAAATCGAACCTCGTTTCTCTGATCGTTACAATTGGGTTTCTTTCCGGCATGGCAAGTCAAGGTATAGCTCCTTTTCTTCATGTCTCTTCTTCTTAGGTGTTGAATTTTTATTCATTGATTTTTCATTTTTTTCGAATATTAGTTACATGGGGATTCTTGCTTGATTTTTAGGGTTTCTCTCGATATTTGAGGAATATGATCGATTTTTGACCTGTGATGATCATATTATTTGAATGTGTCTAGAGACTCTATAGCTACTTTGTTGATTTGTGTGTTTGTGTGAGATTTAGTTGCTTATGGTGCGTGCACTTAAAGTGATGTGTTGTGTCTTTCTTTCTTATCTTTTTTTTGCTTTCTCAGCTATAAAGATCAAAAGTGTTCACGGGCCTACTTTGGTTTCAAGGCACCAGAAGATGTTTATGAGTTCGCTGCGTTTTTCAATGGGCATGTGTTTGTTAATGAAAAGGGTATTTTCACTTTAATCTGTCTTCTTCTGAATGCATAGAATCAAGTTTTTTTTTCCGGAGATGTGATTATGTGGTTGTTTCTATCAGGTGCTCAGTTTAAGGCCATAGTTGAATATGCACCTTCACAACGTGTGCCGAAACCATGTGACAAGAAAGATCCTCGTGAAGGGTCTATTAGCAAAGACCCTGAATTTCTTGAATTCCTTAAGCTAATTTCTCAACCTGTTGAGAATCTCCCAAGTGCTGAAATCCAGCTCGAAAGAAGAGAAGCTGAGAAGTCTGGTTTGTCTTCAGAGAACGATTTTTTATTACTTTCTGACCGTGTTTATTGGTCTCTTATTAATTAATGTATTACTAATAAAACAACTTTTTTAGGTTTTCCAAAACCGGCTCCCATTGTTACCCCTCTTATGGAATTCATACGTCAAAAACGTGCTACTATGACTGGTTCCCAGGTGTGATTATGTTATTGTCTACCTAGCAGGAAAACAAATATCTTTGTAGTTTATCTATTATTCAATGGAACACCTATTGTTCATCTCTTGTTTCTTTTCAAGCAACAGGGTCTGTTAGATGTCCGAAGAGGAGGCAGGAGAGCCAGAGCAGTGTCTGCGAACAAGCCAAGCCCAAGGCCCTCAAAACGAAACTCTGAGAAGAAAAAGGTGTGTCTCTAACTCGTATTTTGCCTTTTTTATGAAGAATATTTTGTGTCCATTTTAAAGCTTTTACTTTTATTAATAGTATGTGGAAAAGGACATTTCAAAAAGCGTGCCTCGGAGGGCTACATCAGACACCAGCAGCTATAAGAAAGATTATCATCAGCCAAATTCAAGTGGAAAGGGCACACTAGAAACTGAAACTGGTAATCACGTATATTCCCTAGACGTAAAAGGCCCACTGCATATGTAATTTAACTTTGAACCTATATAACTGCAGTCTCGGTCATGGATAGCTCTCTCCCAGGGATTGCGTTGACTATGGATTCTGGGAAGAAAAAGATTTTGCTCCTGAAATCAAAAGACCGAGACGATCCTGGTGTAAGTTTTATGCTCTTTAATAAAGTAGTGGGGTCCAAGAGCCATGATTTATTTTCCATCTAGTATTTTGATAGTTGTAGACATAATCATGTCATGTACAGCTTCTCATTTGTCAATGGGTGTTTTAAATATGGTTTTTCAGAACCCTCCACCTCAACCAGAACAGCCAATGGAAACTAATATTTCTGGAAGCGCCTCGGTCTCAATACAGAATCAGAAGAGTGAAGTTGGTGGGACATTGATCAACGGGATAATTCTAAAAGATGAGCCGCGGCCAAGCCAGCCTGAGCAAAGGGTGGAACCTTCAGTAGCAGAAAACTGCAAGAGATCTCCCCGACCAGCCAACAATCGAGCAGGTTATATGGGAGTATGACTTTAGTCAAAATATTTGCTATCCAAGTTAGACTGATCATTTAAAATGTAGATGGTAAATGTGCAGGGAAAGACTATCATGTCTCCGGTACCTTCAGTGAGAAACAAGAGAGGCGTACAAGAAACAGAGAGAGACCTGATCGCGGTGTGTGGGCTCCTCTTCGTCGTGGTGATGGGTCCAATATCAGCGAAGATCAACAGTCATCCTTGCCAGGTTTTGTTCCTGTTGTTGACTAATACCTAATAAGGTTGTATTTATGGCTGTATTCTATGGCAACTCAAGTCATTTTTATATGATCTTACAGCAAACAATGGAGAAGTGAAAGACAGGATAATCTTGCAAAGATCAGGAGAAGTGGTGAATTCGTCTGGTGGATACTCTCTTGAAATTGGTTAGCTCAATTGATATTTGTTAAGCTTTATATGCCCTGTGTCATTATATGAACAAAAAAGGAGTAATGGTGGTTCTTCCAAAACTTCTGACTCTATTCAGGTTCTGCTAGACATTCTAATCGACGTGTTGGAGCTCGCAATAGAAAAGAAGAGATCACTGTGATGAGTGGTGAGGGTAAAACATCCCGGAGAGGAGGTGGTGGTGGTGGTAGTGGTCCAAATTCACATGAGGCAAGCTAAAACAGAGCCTTTTACCACGTTCTAAAATGTCTGCTTCTTCTTATAACTATGTTAAGAAGACTCATCTTTTACTGTGTTGCAGAGGCAAATGTGGATACAAAAATCATCATCCGGTACTTGACATATTCACTTAACATAGGGTAAGCCTTAGTCGCCACACCTACCTCTATTACTTCCGACCTTTAACATCATCATATTGTTTTCTTGATATTAGATTATTTTTCAACGCAACGTTATGATTGTTCTGACCTTGCAGGGCTTTATATATCAGCCGTTACAAAGGATTTTCTCCTTCGACTGGGAATCAATAGATCTCAATCGAAATGGGGAAGTAACTAAATCAACAAGATCACTCGGGTTTTTGGGGACTTTTGGTCCACCTTCGTAAGTCGTAGTATTGCAATATAAAAGAAGGCCATTCTCGAAGTAGGAACCAGCTCAAGTTTTGTGGGTATGAAACAAAGAAAGACACTAAGTAGCTACTACTGCCTTTGAAGGCAAAAGCGGTTTCACAGTACCTGCATATCCCATTTTTTTGGCTTGTCACAGACAAGTGGGTGAGAAGTGAGAGCTTACTCTTGAGTCTGAGTAATGAAATAAAAGTCAAAAAGTGTATAGGGAGCAGGATACATTCTGTGACAGAGGCCTTGGAATTGCAGGATTTATACCATATTAGTTATATATTTATTACCGTGAAGTTAATTTCTATCTAAGTAAGAACTTTCTTGTGTAAAGTTAGTTTACTTCACCAAATTGTTACGTAGCTTACTCCATGAAACTAATTTTTAGCGTATCACCAAGGTTTCTTGATTTTACTTCTTAAAATTGCCAATGCTTACTGATAATTCGCAAAATAGTATAAGTTTACATCTAAACTTAATAGCTTACAAGTTACAAGTGACAAAATTGTTTGAAAAAGGTGGACAAAGAGAAACCCCAATTATATTTAACATAAAAATAAAGAGAGATGGAAAGTCATAATGGAATAATCAACATATTTGTAAACAAATATTGTTTTTAGATTACACAAGTCTTTTTGACAAAAAAAAAAAAGATTACACACGTCTATGGTGAGATTGTCTAATATACGAGCTTAAACAAGCTTCAAAGGTAATGGTTTTTTGAGGTTCAGCACTACTCTATTAGGATTTGGATTCAGTAAATCTTACACTGATCATACTCTTTTCCTCAAAGAGTTTTTTCAAATGGTTCTGAACATATTATTGTTATTGTTTTGAAGAAAGATCAAAGTAAGGCATTCAAACTCAGAAATCTTTGACCATTGAAGTATTTCTTAGGCTTGGAGATTGCTAGAAATTCTCATGGGATATCTTTGTTCAGACTCTTCCGATGACTTTACTGAAGAACGAGAAATTTATCGCAAATTAGGGAACAAAATTGATGTATCTTACCATCATTATACATGATTTGACATATGTTGTTCATAAGCTCTATCAGTGTGCATATAGAAATCTCATTTCACTGTTGCCTATAAAGTGATTCAGTTCATAAAAGGTATTGTGGGACAAGATTTATTCTCCTCAACTCAATATGACTCCCTTGCTAATGCAAATCGGGGATTTTGTAAATGTACTAGACACTTAGTTTCAAACCGCTTATTCCTCCATTGTTTGCGAGATGGGTATCTCTTCCAATATCTTTGTTTCTTTCTTCTCATATTGTAGATTCTCCTTCTTGAGGGAACGTATTAGACTTATGAGTTGTTATGGTTGTTAATTAAGTGGTTGTTTTTTTGTTAATTAAGTGGTTGTTTGTTTGTTAAGTGGTTAAAGAGGTTGTTGACTAAGTTGTTAGAGTTAAAACCTGATATGTACGAAGCAGAGCATCCACCGGTGTTGTATCAATACAGAAGGAGGAGAATGGGTCAGAAGAAGCTAAGTGGGCCGAGTCAGGAAGAGAAGGGCCCAATGGGCTTATAAGGCCTGTTTTAAATAAACGTAGAGTGACACACATATGTTGGTGTGGTCACTAAGTTACTAAGTAGTATAAAAGAGAGGGAATAGTAATGGGGAAGATCATCATTTGTTTTGTGGAAATATTTGATCATTGGTAAGGAGGGAGAGATCCTTAATCTCTCAAAGTTACTTGATACTTTTCATATTTCTTAATAATAATCTCTTGAATCTTTACAAATATTGTGTTCATTGATTTAACACATATCAACTTGGTATCAGAGCAAGGTTTTCATCTAAGAAGGACAATATGCCACCTAAGAAAAACGATCCAAACACAGAGGACAGAACGGAGAGTCTGGTACGTGACGTTGAAGCGATCCAAAGGGAGATCTCGAAGATCGGGACTCTCGAAGAAGGGGTCAACGAAATCAGACAGCAGATGAAGGCACTGATGGCGATGATGGCTGGAGGGACGAAAAACGGAGATGATGTCTCGCAGGGTGATACTCCGGTGTCAAAAGAAAACCCAAGTGTCGTTGACGGGGGGTATCACGACGAGTGAAGAGTCCAACCAGACGGTGACGAATCCAAGGAGTACGACGATGGATCGTACACCACTGACGAGAAAGATCAAACTGTCGGTATTTGACGGTGAGTCCGCCGCGAACTGGGTTCTAAGGGTAGACCAGTATTTTGAGATGGAGGATCTGAGAGAGAACGAGAAGCTCAAAGCCGTGAGGAAGTGTTTCGATGACGACGCACTAATCTGGTACTGGTGGGAGAGGGATCGGGATCCGTTCGAGAGTTGGGATCAGATGTGGAGAAGGATCCTAGAGGATTTCTCCGAGGCGCACGATGAGGTACCAGGGGAGAAAGTGCTCACGCTCCGTCAGACCACCACGGTGCGAGATTTTTGCAGGGAGTTTATATACTTAGCCTCTAACGCACCGGAAATCGATGAACCGGTGTTGATGTTAGCTTTTATGGTCGGATTGAAGCCGAAAATCAAAGCCAGAGTAAAGCTGTTCTTCCCAAAAAGCTTGAAACAAATGATGAACAAAGCAAAGTTGGTCGAGGATTATAAAAGTATCGATGATCTGTCATCAGAAAAAAAAATGGGAAAGAGGGGCGCGTGAGGCGAGTGGGAAGTGGAGTGCACGCGCCAGAGGGGACCAACATACAGGTAGCGGTTTGTTTGGAAAAAAGAAAGAAAGAGACGTGTGGGAAAACGACAAGACACGTGTCGATAGATCTGGGTATCGCAACCGAACCCTAGATCCTAAAATCAGCCCCCAAAATTCCCAAATCAAAAGAAACGAAAATAGAAAATTTGCTCCGTTCCGTAAGCTCTCACCGGAGGAGATAGCGGACAAAAAAGAGAAGGGCCCTCTGCTTCAAGTGTGATGGAAGATGGTATCGGGGACATCCTTGTAAGTTCAAGGAGTTGCAGGTGATTTTGGTAATGGAGGATGGAGCAGAATGCGATATCGACGACGATGAGGAGCGGGACGATGACGGCGATACCCCAGTCACGACGGAGATGGCCGTTCTCTCTCTAGGATCGATGATGGGAATCTCGTCGCCAAGGACAATCAAAGTCAAGGGTGCGATAAAAGGGAAAGAGGTCACGGTGCTAGTAGACAGCGGAGCTTCACATAACTTCATTAATGGAAGTTTGGTGAATGAGTTGGGATGTCAACAAAAGAAATCACATGGGTTTGGTGTCAAGCTGGGTACGGGGCTGACAGTGCGAGGGTGTGGGTTGTGTAAGAGGGTGGAGCTATTCGTACAGAAGGTGAAGATTGTGTCGGATATGCTGCCCATGGAGTTAGGAACCGCATATGTAATAATGGGCATGCAGTGGTTGGAGACACTGGGAGATACTAAAGTAAACTAGAAGACGCAGACACTGAGATTCTGGTGTGGGGATCAGGAGGTATCGTTACAGGGAGATAAAAGTCTGAGGAACGAGTATGTGTCGTTGAAGACCATGAGAAAAGAGGTAGAAGAGGAAGGGCACAAACTATTGGTGGAGTGTAGTAGCTTGACAGCTCATATTGAAGAGATATAGAAGACTCCAAGGTTTCTGATGCAGACACTAGCTCAGTATGAACAAGTATTTGTTGAACCCCAAGGACTGCCTCCATCCAGGAAAAGGGAGCATGCTATAACGCTGAAGAGGGACACAGAACCAGTCAGCATGAGGCCTTTTAGATACTCGCATGCTCAGAAAGAAGAGATAGAAAGGCAGGTGGCAGTCATGATAGCTGCGGGAATTATCCGAGATAGTACCAGCCCTTTTTCTAGCCCTGTGTTGTTAGTCAAGAAGAAGGACGGAAGTTGGAGGTTATGCGTGGACTACAGGGCTCCCAATAAGGCTAATATACCGGACAATTATCCCATCCCCATGATAGATCAATTGTTGGATGAGTTATATGGATCTGTTATCTTCTCCAAGCTGGATTTGAGGTCAGGCTACCACCAGATCAGAGTCAAGGCGGAGGACATTCCCAAGACAGCTTTCAGAACTCACGAGGGTCACTATGAGTTCATGGTAATGCCCTTTGGGTTGACAAATGCCCCGACCACTTTTCAATCAGTGATGAATGAAATTTCCAGGCCTTACCTCAGGAAGTTTGTCCTAGTCTTCTTCGATGACATCTTGGTATATAGTAAACAGAAGGAGCTACACAATGAGCATTTGGGAAGGGTATTGACGTTGCTGGAGGAGAACCAGTTGTACGCTAATCAAAAGAAGTGCCAGTTTGGGAGTAAATCCATTGAGTACTTGGGTCGTATAATATCAGACAGAGGGGTAGCAGCTGACACCAACAAGATTCAGTCAATGAAGGACTGGCCGAAACCAAGGAACATCAAGGCACTCAGGGGATTCTTGGGTTTGACCGGGTATTACCGGAGATTTATGCAGAACTATGGGCTGATAGCAAGGCCACTAACCTCGCTGTTAAAGAAGGATCAATTCAGGTGGTCGGGAGAGGCTAGTGAAGCCTTTGAGAAGTTGAAGACAACCATGATCACAGTACCAGTTCTTGCTTTACCCAACTTTGAGAAGGAGTTCGTAGTAGAATCAGATGCTTTAGGAACAGGGTTAGGAGCTGTACTGATGCAGGACCATCGGCCCATTGCCTACTACACCCAGGCCCTAACGGACAGACAAAAGCTCAAATCTGTTTATGAGAGGGAGCTGATGGCCATTGTCTTGGCAATTCAGAAGTGATGGCATTATCTTCTAGGCAGGAAGTTCATTGTCAGGACAAATCAAAAGAGTTTGAAATTTCTGTTGGAGCAAAGAGAAATCAACATGGAATATCAGAGGTGGTTGTCCAAGGTCTTGGGGTTTGATTTTGATATTCAGTATAAGCCAGGGATGGAGAACAAAGCCGCAAATGCCTTATCAAGGAAAGAAACATTGTGTGAATAGTTGGCTATGTCAATACCCACAACAATTCAGCTAGAGGATATAGCCAAGGCAGTGGAGCAAGATCCGAAATGGCAGAAATTGATGAAGGAATTGGGTGAAGACCCACAGATACATCCAGACTTCAGGATGGTACAGGGAAGATTGTCGAGGCATGGAAAATTAGTGATCCCTAATGATGAAGGTTTGAAAAAACTGATTCTGCAAGAATATCATGATAGCAAAATGGGGGGACACGGAGGAATATTGAGAACACAGAAACGTGTGGGAAAGATGTTTTATTGGCCTGGAATGATGACGGAGATTAGGAAGTACGTGGCTGCTTGTGGGGTTTGTCAACAGCACAAATATTCTACTCTAGGGCCATTAGGTTTACTCCAACCTTTACCAATACCAGATTTGGTGTGGGAAGACATCTCTATGGACTTCCTAGAAGGGTTGCCAAAAGCGGGGAGGTGTAATTCAGTCTTGGTAGTAGTGGATCGGCTCACAAAATATTCTCACTTCATTGGCCTGAAACATCCGTACACGGCCGTAGAGGTGGCAGAGGCATTTGTCAGAGATGTAGTCAAGCTACAGGGGTTTCCCAAAACCATCGTGTTGGACCGTGATAAAGTGTTTATGAGCCATTTTTGGAAGGAGCTGTTTAAGGCTGCAGGAACTAAGCTCTGCTTTAGCACATCATACCATCCGCAATCTGATGGACAAACATAGGTGACAAATAGAGGATTGGAGACGTATTTGAGATGTTTTAGCAATAAACAACCTAAACAGTGGTTTCACTTACTCCGAGTGCAACAACTTATGAAGGAGAGGGCCGATAAAAGCAGAAGGGAGGTAGAGTTTGAAGTGGGAGAGAAGGTCTATCTGAAGATGAGGCCATATTGTCGTAGGACATTGGCAAAGAGGATGAATGAGAAGCTGGCCGCACGCTACTATGGTCCTTACGAAGTCGCAGAAAGGATAGGTAAGGTAGCCTATAGGCTGTTGGCTTCCACCGGAAGCTGCTTCTTCCACTGGAGGCAAAAATTCACCCCACTTTCCACGTATCCCAACTGAAGAGAGCAGTGGGAGAAGGGCTGGTGGCAGCTACTTTACCGGAACAGTTAACGGAGGAGGGAGTGTTAGAAGCTGAACCCGAGAAGGTACTAGGACAAAGGGTCAATGGGACACATGGCCATGAGGAAGTGTTGATAAAATGGAAGGCCCAACCTGATTATGAGTCATCTTGGGAATGGAAAAAAGTCATAGAAGGACAGTTTCCAGATTTCAACCTTGAGGACAAGGTTAATTTCATTGGGGGAAGTATTGATATGTACGAAGCAGAGCATCCGCCGGTGTTGTATCAATACAAAAGGAGGAGAATGGGCTAGAAGAAGCTAAGTGGGCTGAGTCAGGAAGAGAAGGGTCCAATAGGCTTATAAGGCTTGTTTTAAATAAACACAGAGTAGCGTGACACAAATATGTTGGTGTGGTCACTAAGTTACTAAGTAGTATAAAAGAGAGGGAATAGTAATGGGGAAGATCATCATTTGTTCAGTGGAAATATTTGATCTCTAAAAATTACTTGATACTTTTCATATATCTTAATAATAATCTCTTGAATCTTTACAAATATTGCTTTCGTTGATTTACACATATCAAAACCCTCTCTATGAGAGAGTCTGCACAGTGAATGATAAGAGAAAATAAGAAAATCATTTCAAAAAATCATCTTCTTCTACATTGTTGTCTTTTTAATCACGATAACTTCACGCTCAATATTATAATACCTTTAAGGCTTTAACTAAAACTTACATTATGTTTTATTTTTATGATTTGTCATCTTTTATACCTCTTAATCTTATGTTTCAAAACAATTGCAATTTAGATTTGCATACATATTAAGGAATTATTATTTGTGAGCTCAAAATGGTAAACTATATACTTGTTGTGCTTAAGTTTTTCAATTTGAGCTAATAGAGAAAAATTTTCCTACAAAATTTCAATGGTAAAATATATGAAGTTTACAATAAAGACTTCTTTGATGCAAATAAAATTATGAGATCAACGGTTATGTTCACTAGGGAATGTTCGCGCTACACGAGATATTTAAATTTAAATATATTTTAGTATATTGTTAATTTTTTTTTTTGTAACTTTATATCTATAGTAGTGTTAAATAAACTTTTTTATGTATTTTGTGATTTTTCTTTTGTAAATTAAATTTTGAAAAATTTGACTCCTTGCCTAATTGAACATAAATCGAAATGTGAATATTTTAGTATATTATTTGTAAGTAGTATTTTATTTTATCTTAAATTTGTACATGAATTTTTGGAATATTATAATCATTATTAATTTATTAAAAGCTGGCATTTAAAACAATTTGTCATACCAAAAAAATATAATTTGAGGAAGATGACGTCATCACATGACATGTGTCACTGACAGGGGATCTTACGTGTCAATCTCAGGAGAGAAACCCAAAATAAAATATGTTAATATTTTTTAATATTTTTTTATGGATTTGTATTCATAAAGTGTTAAATAAATCTATTTTCTATTATTATGTGAAAAATCAATTTTTTCGCATATTTGATTTGAAATTTTTGATTTACTAAACATGTAGCATATATTCCGCATATTTAATATTTTGTTTTATTTTTTGTTATTCGATTAAAATTATAAAGAAACCAAACATGTAGGTAAAGTGAGGTTGCAGATAAAAACGATTTTTTCGAACATCTTTATTACTTATATTCTTTCTTTTATACTATTATGACATCATTTAGTTTCTAAATATTTCAGATATGTGTAGCCATTGACCAATAATCCACTTCTTCTTTTGGTTTATATAATTTTTTACATTAGTTTATTTATTTTACTTATTGTTTTGAAAGTGGTCATTTCACTATTTTACATTTTTCAGCAACATATCTAGTTTCTCTAAAGATATAATTATCTTTGTTTCTTGTAATATGACAACGTAACTATCCTGAATCTATATATTATTTTTGAAGTACTAATTTAAACATGTCCAATAAATCACACTTATTTACACATTATGTCATTGAACATAAAAAGAAATATTTTTGAACATTTAATTACGAAAAACCAAATAAGGAAATATTACAATCCTCTCCAAAAATAAATAAAAAATATAAAAGAAATTATGTAAAAAATATTTGAAAAACAAAATAAAAATATGTAATTCACATAATACATTATTACATAGTTTTTTTATAAAAACTACAATTAAAATTTTATTTAAATCAAACAAAGTTTAATTAATATTATTAAGAATTTAAAAACGAGTTGAAATAATTTTTTGTTAAAAATATCAAACAATAAAAAATAAAAAATAGTTTGTTAACGAGTTCGATTTCCGGTTCGATTATAAACAAAAAAGAAGAAATTGCAGTTCTACTAAAATTTAAATCTTATATTACATATTTAGAATATGTTTACAACAATTATTTATATATATATAATCAAAATAATTATAATTTAAATAAATTTGGGTAAATCGCATAATATGATTTGTGTATATTGATTAGGTTTCGGTTTGTATTTTAAATCCGGGTATTTTCGAATCCTAAATATAATAAATAATAAATTATTGGTCTAATCAACTTACAAATTATATTAAAATTTGGCTATACGAAATATATAATAAAAATATATCTATATATTATTTTTGAAGTACTAATTTGAACATGTCCAATAAATCACACTTATTTACACATTATGCCATTGAGCATAAAAGGAAATATTTTTGAACATTTAATTACGAAAAACCAAATAAGGAAATATTACAATCCTCTCCAAAAATAAATAAAAAATATTAAAGAAATTATGTAAAAAATATTTGAAAAACAAAATAAAAATATGTAATTCACATAATACATTATTACATAGTTTTTTTATAAAAACTACAATTAAAATTTTATTTAAATCAAACAGGTTTAATTAATATTATTAAGAATTTAAAAACGAGTTGAAATAATTTTTTGTTAAAAATATCAAACAATAAAAAATAAAAAATAGTTTGTTAATGAGTTCGATTTCCGGTTCGATTATAAACAAAAAAGAAGAAATTGCAATTCTACTAAAATTTAAATCTTATATTACATATTTAGAATATGTTTACAACAATTATTTATATATATATATATAATCAAAATAATTATAATTTAAATAAATTTGGGTAAATCGCATAATATGATTTGTGTATTTTGATTAGGTTTCGGTTTGTATTTTAAATCCGGGTATTTTCGAATCCTAAATATAATAAATAATAAATTATTGGTCTAATCAACTTACAAATTATATTAAAATTTTGCTATACGAAATATATAATAAAAATATATTTATATATTATTTTTGAAGTACTAATTTGAACATGTCCAAAAAATCACACTTATTTACACATTATGCCATTGAGCATAAAAGGAAATATTTTTGAACATTTAATTACGAAAAACCAAATAAGGAAATATTACAATCCTCTCCAAAAAGAAATAAAAAATATTAAAGAAATTATGTAAAAAATATTTGAAAAACAAAATAAAAATATGTAATTCACATAAATACATTATTACATAGTTTTTTTATAAAAACTACCATTAAATTTTTATTTAAATCAAAACAGGTTTAATTAATATTATTAAGAATTTAAAAACGAGTTGAAACAATTTTTTGTTAAAAATATAAAACAATAAAAAATAAAAAATAGTTTGTTAACGAGTTCGATTCCCGGTTCGATTATAAACAAAAAAGAAGAAATTGCAATTCTACTAAAATTTAAATCTTATATTACATATTTAGAATATGTTAACAACAATTATTTATATATATATATAATCAAAATAATTATAATTTAAATAAATTTGGGTTAATCGCATAATATGATTTGTGTATTTTGATTAGGTTTCGGTTTGTATTTTAAATCCGGGTATTTTCGAATCCTAAATATAATAAATTTCAAATTATTGGTCTAATCAACTTACAAATTATATTTAAATTTTTTATACGAAATATATAATAAAAATATATATATTATTATTGAAGTACTTTTTTGAACTTTTGCAAAAAAACTCACTTAACTACATACTATGTCATTGGTTTTAAACTCACTTAAAGAGTTATGTGAAATTTACACACAAACATATCTCATTCTATATATATACTTTTTAAAATTAACTTAAATATCAACAAAAACAATAAAACCGATTTTAAACATAAAACCAACCACTAATTTCATATTTATGATATTTTTGATATAATCTTTTTATTTTTCTTACGGAGGTCTATAAAAATTTTCAGAATATAAATATTTTTTTAAAAAATATATAGTTTAGTTTTTATATATAATCATTTTCCATATTATAAGTTTCTATTTATATTAATATTTTAAATGTTAATAAACATCTATATTGAACATAGATAAAGTTTGTTTAAATCAATTAACACTAGCATAACAATTATTTATTAACGGGTTCGGTTTATGAAAAAATTCTAGATAAATGACAAGAAGTTTGAAAATAATGATTTAACTTTATCATAAACAAATTTCGGATAATTCGCGTTCAAATCTAGAAATTTGTTTTGGCTTCGGGTTTTCAGGTAGTAAATTTCTCAATTCGTTCGGGTTATTTATTTTTGGAACGGTTTCGGTTCTTTAATTTCGGTTTGGTTCCAATTATGTACTTCAAATATAATTATAATAATTATTATTTTAAATAATTTATGGGTAGTTAGAGTAGTTTAGTTTAGTTCTAAAAAATTGAGTTCGGTTCAGATTCGATTTCGGGTATTATGGTAGTAAATTTCCATATACATTCGAGTTATTTGTTTTTAGGATCGGTATTTATTTGGGGATTTCGGTTTGGTTTGGGTTCGATATTTCGAATCCGGAAGTTTTGTCCATCCTTAATTTTTATAGTTTATAATAGTTTGGAATAAACCAACTTACAAATTATATTAAGATTTTGCTATATAAAATTTAATTCTCTTTATATATTTATTTGCATAAACAATAAAAGAACAAAATACTCTTTAGAAATTCTGAATATTTTTATTTATTTTACAAAAACAGAAAAAATATTGCAAACTTCTAAATTAACTGTATATATAAAACTATTTGTAAAAAACATAAACCCGTGGTGTATCACGGGTTAAATCCTAGTGACATAATATTATGGAAGATATTAATAGTTTTATTTTATAAATTATTTTGTTTGGTTTTTCTTGATGATTCTAGTAGGTTCTTACATTTTTAAATATCATGTTCATGTTCACCTATATAATGGTATAATATATGTTATTTTATCAGTTCTATACTCTTTTGCATATTTTTCACTTATCTTAGATAGATTGTATATTTTTTTGTTTTTGTATTCTTTTTTCATATAAGAATGAAGGTTGCAATATTTTTTTTTAATATATGTTTATTTAATACTTTGTATAGTTTGTATAATTTTTATCTTGGTATTCATTTCTCTTTATTTTACTTAATTGTCATGTTCTCACTACGTTTATAAATTTTGAATACTTTTTATTTTATTATAGATATTCTATTTATAGATATTCTATTTTTGAATAATTTTTATATTGGTATAATTTTGTATAATGTAATATTATAGATATTCTATTTAAACTATTTTCAGTTGTTCAAAAGTCAAAAAATATAGAGAATATACATTTCGAGTCGGGCATGGATAATATTTAATTATTCTATTGGGTCCTACAATCATGGACCCGTGGGTATCGGATAAAACCCAAACGGATTACCGGATTACCCTTATGTACATATATTTATACATATGGTATATATGTTTATGCCTAATATCAAACTAAGTGACCGACTAGAACCTGACACAATACGAAGTGAACATGAACTGACTTTTTAAAATGATCCTAATGGGTCCTCCGCCTTTACATGAACCTGACCCAATTACCCGTTTGTCCACCCCAAAAAATCAACCACGAGTTTAATAATATAATAACTTTTAATATATATAACTATATATAAAATTCATAGTTATATAATAATTCATATTTTTGTCAATATTATGTTTTTTTTTTTACGAATATCATAATGAAATATTTATCAATTTATTTTTTATATAAATAAACCATTTTTTGAATATATTATTCACAAATTCAAAAAAAGAAATTATCCATACTTTTAAACATAAACGGTTCAACCAGTAATATCGGATTGCGGGTTTTAGTGATTCCATCGGATTTTTCTGGATTTTCGCGGGTATAGAAATAGTAGATTTTACCTTTAAACCCGAACCGAAAAAAATTTCTACTCATTGGATTTACTCCGTATTCGGGTATGAAAACATTGATTTGGTTTTTTCGGATTTGGTTCCGGTTTGCTTTTTAATTTTTGGGTTTGGTTCGATTTGGTTTTTCGGGTTTGGTTTTTTCACTTTTTTTTTTAAATCAAATAATTTATAAGTATTTATATTCCAATATTTCTCTCACTTCACTCTCCACTAGGTGATGATTACGCGTCATGGGCGGGACAAAATATTCCTAAATAATCACATGTAATAATACTTTTATTTGATGTTTTCATTTAAATTGTGCAATTATAGGAAGTTTTAGCATGCTATTATTACTACTAGGTAAGTACCCCGCGCCTTGCGCGAGACATGATATTCATAAATAATATTAAGTTATATCATTGAAGACCATGAATTGATCAATTTAGGGTTGAACATTTAATCTGAGAACCGAAACCCAAAACCGAATCGACATGAAAAATCCGGTTTGGTCCGGTTTCGGTTCTCATATTATCCTATCGGGTTTATTATTTTCTAACTCGGGTTTCTGTTCTAACTCAAACCGACCCGAGGCCCGAATAAACCCGAAGATATACACATGTATATAGTTTTGATAAGATAAATTGGATTTCAATAAACTATTTCAATTTTTTGTGGATTATATGAATAAGCCGAACCAAAACCCGAACCGAACCAAAACCCGAACCGAACCTGAATTACCCGAAGTAAGATTGGAAGTTCTTACCAAAATTATGTAAAACCTGAAAATTCGAACCAGAAAAACAAAAAACATGAACCGAATAATATTTGGTTTCATGTTAGGTTTTGTTAAATATATGAAACTCGAACTGAACCGAATAGATTCGAACCGAACATAACTATATTTGTAAATAACCCGAACGGAACTTATATCTTTTAACCCGAAAAACCCGAACTCGAATGACCTGAAAACCGAATGCCCTAGGCTCCAATCCACTAATCAAAGTTTTCGATACCCGTTGGCAATTTATGAGGCATGCATCTATGAAAGACCATTATCGAAAGCCGAAATAACTAATCAAACTTTGCAAGCTTATTCAAAGAAAAAAACCCGCATTATGCATACTCCGGTAAATGAAAATGCAATCCGTTTACCAAAATTCGCAGGCCCATTTGACGAAGGCCCGCTTTAATGATTTTGCATGTGATAAAGTCTTATTTATATTAGAAGATTTCTTATTTTGTTTCTTATTGTTTTCAATGTGGGAGAAATTTAATTCTTAAAAGTTTTATATGTGGACTTGAATTCATTGGGCCTGAAATATAATTTATAGAATTCGCCGAACAAAAATTATTCAAAAATATAAGGATTAAAACGCAAAAAATAAAAAATATCCTAAAAACTCTCACGTCGTGACACGTAGGCGTTTTGTCTTCTCTTTTAATAATATAGATTTTGACATCTTTTCAAACATGGTGATTAAAAAATGTGAAGTCTCTCAAGAATCATAGTATAAACTAAAAGTACAGTTAAACCTTTATAAATTAATACTCGATTTCGTTAATATCTCTCGAAGATAATAATTTTTCTCGGTCCCAAAATTGATTTTTAGTGTGATTTCTCTTTCGATAGATTAATAATCACCATAAATTAATAATTTTTTACCGAACTCGTGTAGTCCCGACATTATTAATTTATAGAGGTTTAACTGTACGATAATTAGTGATCGAATGTTAATAAATAAATATCAATTTATAAAAAAATTTAATATAGCATATGATTTATATAAATTAGTAGCCCAATTCGCAAATTGCAATAAATTTAGCTAGGTGAGGATATTGTAAATATCAAAGCAATTTTTGTTTTAGATATAGATAAATAATTCTCGGTGTGGTGATATTTGCTAAAGATCACATATCCGCCTAATATTTCTCGGTCAAATATTTATCTGCCATAGATCACATCCTATATATATACTAATAGAGAAACATTATGTGAGTTTAAAATATAAATAAAACACGTGTCAAACTCACGTAATTTCTCATAAAATATTATTATTAGACTTAAATTGGGTCCAACTCAAATAACACACATTCATTCATTTTAATGGCCATAATTATCTTATGTTTGTTTTGTTTTTTGTTGTCTTTAAGAATATGAATTTAAAAAGCTCATATTTGAAAGAATTTTTTTTGAAAAAGTATCACATGATAGCGGAAACTACATGTTAGTTGAAACACTACTTATAAATAAGTCATTTGTGTGTTTGAAGAGTTAAATGAGTAGTAAATTCAATGATTTGATCTACTATCATAATTGCCCTTAACCCATGATAGTTTAAATTTCTCAAAAATAAATTGATAATTGTACCGACTTGAGTGCTTATTCGGTTGAAAACGGTTTAAAAATTTCAACGAGACCGTTTTTTAGAACAAAAGAAAAATCTATACAAAATAAAGAAAACTAAATATATAAAATATGAACATTAATGGTGATAAAGTATCAAATATTTTTAAATAATTTGTATGCCACAAAAATATAAATTTTTATAAAAATATATATTGATAACTATAAAATATGATATTTTTATATAATATATACTTATAAATTTGTATAATATGATATTTTATATAATATATATTTATAAATTTAATATCCGCGTTTGGCGCGGATCACAATCTAGTAGGCTACTATTTAGGTTTATCACATTATAATTTGTTAGTGGGCTGTAGTTTAATTAAAAATGGCACATTATATGTGTGGATGTGTGTATGATGTGAAGAAAAATAGATATATACAATATTAACAATATTATAAATTCTGTTTATAATAATTAAATATTAGATATTCTGTTTATAATAAATAGAAATCGAAAATATTCTCAAAATAAAATTTATATTCAATAATTTAAAGCGAAAATATTATATAAATCGGTTTTTAAAAGAGTCAAAAATATAGGGTACAAACGCAAAAAATATAAAATTTCCTAAATTCGCTCTGGTGCCGACACGTAGGCGTTTTGTCTTCTCTTTTAATATAATAGATGCCACAAAAATATAAATTTTTATAAATATATATATTGATAACTATAAAATACGATATTTTTATATAATATATACTTATAAATTTGTATAATATGATATTTTATATAATATATATTTATAAATTTAATATCCGCGCTTGGTGCAGGTCACAATCTAGTAGGCTACTATTTAGGTTTATCACATTATAATTTGTTAGTGGGTTGTAGTTTAATTAAAAACTAGGTGACTCGTCCGCGCCTTGCGCGGATTTACGTTTTTTGAAAAGTAATATATGCATGATGCATTAATTGATTTAGCTCTTAAAAATCTTTTAAATTATGCAAAAATTATGTTTATAGGCTTTTTTAATTGTTATAATCAATGTTATTGAAATATATATATGAAGGTAAAAAAAAAGAATACATGTTACATATAAAAATTTGTGTTAATAGATTTTTTAAAATTTAATATTATATATATATATATATATATATATAATTTAAAGGTTTGAATATTGGTTTATATTTTGTATGATTAAAAAGACAAAAAATGGTAAATATTAGATGACGAAAATATTTGTAAATTTCGATTAGTATACTTAATTTAAATGTAAATGTGCAACAACATCCCGTATTAGTACCTAATATCACCGACAACAAATAAGTCTATGTTGAATAAAAAAATAAATATTTGTAACCCCAAAAGGGCGAAAATAACGAAGAGAATAAACATAGCGTAAAACGATCCTCATCACTCCACCGTCGATCTTCTCTATTGGTCTCGGATCCGTTTTCACTCCGCCGCTAATCGCTCCAAATAATTTCCTTCAAATACATTTATTTTTCTTATTTTACATATACATATAACAGAACACATTTATTTTGAAATATTATTACACATAAAACTGATCTGGCTAACTTGATAGAGTGGTGTTGTCATTATCCTTCTTCTCCTACTTGATGTTTTCGAAAACCTCCTTGTACACCACGTTCATAGTTTTCTTTTGAGGAATCCCGTTTTCATTAGTGATAAGAATTTTAATGATTACCTCCCCATTTCCTTGAATAAATGATTCAATTTTTGTCCACACAGACCAAGTATACTACGTATCCGGTTGTATTTCCTTTGTAATTATTGTCGCCAATGGTAATTTTCCACAATAGTTTCTTTCCAATTAAATCGGTAAGAACAGGGGGAACGAAATTCGCATCTTCGATTATGCTCTGAAAACTTTGAAAATTAGTTTCTAAACCCTATATGTTAATCAGACTAAGTGAATGAGTTCAAGTAAATGTCATACAACCTCTTCGTAGTGTGCATATAGTTCGTCCACGGTGGAAAGGTTTAGCTTGTGTGCCACAGGATCGAAAAGGAGAAATTTGATCTCGGTCAACGGATCATCAGATACTCTTAACACCAGATAATACCTATAGAAATTAGGAAATAGATTTTAGTTTTTCACAAACGCGTTTATATAAGAGTCACCTTGTTCAACTTAATTGTAACTCCGTTACCTGCCATCAACATTCGTGACATCATCACATTTTTCACAACTAAACAACGGTTTTCCATTGTCATCAATGATACCATCGGGATAAGGCTCAACCTTCTTGTTGCAATCAACACACGCCATGTAGAACCAGTTTTTAGTTTGATCGATAGCATCAATTGTGGCAAAAGTAACATACTTCCCGGCCTATGCAAAAAAGATTAAACTACTTTCGTACCTATTGAATAAATAACAGTAGAATTAAGTAATAACTTATTTTCGTATCTTTTTAATTAAATTCATAAACATTAATAGATGGTTATTTTTGTTTTCTTTAGACATAAGATATTCGCTAAAATAAAAAATAGTGTTGTAATTTCTTATCTCCCCTTTATTTTTTGTAAGCTCGTATAAGAAAGGAATATTTTTAAGAAGTGAATAATGATTGAGAAGAAGTACACTATCTATATAAATCTTTAGGTTAAAAAAATTTCACAATCCTGTGAGTTTTTAGTTTTAAAAAATCATTAAAACTATTAGGGCCCATCGTCGCTCACATGATTATTGAATTTAACACGGGCCCATTTGAAAACATATCGTTATATTTAACCTAAAGATTTAACATGTCATCTATTACTCTTTATTACATATCGTTATTACATTTAACATGTCATCTATTACTTACCATTTTTAAACAAATAATCATAAGTGAATGCCATGTCATCATTCTTTTGCAGAAATTGAATGTGGTGTTGACACTTAAGCATTTTGTGAAAATCACTTCACAAATAATGTCTTAGGGATGGTCCATTATATGTATATACAATATTAACAATATTAGAAATTCTGTAATAATTAAATATTAGATATTCTGTTTATAATAAATAGGAATCGAAAATATTCTCAAAATAAAATTTATATTCAATAATTTAAAGCGAAAATATTATATAAATCGGTTTTTAAAAGAGTCAAAAATATAGGGTACAAATGCAAAAATATAAAATTTCCTAAATTCTCTCTGGTGCCGACACGTAGGCATTTTGTCTTCTCTTTTAATATAATAGATTTCTCCACTTGAACTCTCTCTCTCTCTCTCATGAATACGGAAGAGGAAGAATAAACAAAGAAACAATTTGGTAGGTACCGCCCAGATCTACACTTGCCCGGGAGGACAAATTTACAGTTTTCTAAGGATTATTTACAGTCCCCCGACGGAAAGTTCGTCGGCTTAACGTAGCCGGCGTTCCTACAATGACCACCACGACCCAAGTTGGAGAGAAATAATTGAACCTCTTGGATCTGAGGACATTGGAATTATACCTCCCGTGTAGCAGATAATATATTATAAAACGAATCTCAAACATAAGGTAAAAAAAATTGTACAATTTAGAAATTTTGTTTCCCCAATAAAGACAACCAAGACAACCCAAATGCATTTCTTCGGTCGCGGCGTATTCGGTACGCAATTCTCCAATTTCGTCATGGAGATAGTCGTTGTACGGGCGTGTGTCTAATTGATTTTGTTTTTTGTGTTATATTTTTCTGAATTAATAATCAATTACTAAATACTTTTGTTTAAAATTTATTTGAGCTAGCACATATTCACCTTTATGGAAATAATATCTTTTAACAAAAAAAATCATTGGTTATCATAAAAAAAATATAAACAAAATCCAAAGAGACGATTTTGGTCTCCGTCCGATTTAAATTTAGTTTTGAAATTGTTCTAAATATTTCTTTTTAGTTTTGTATTAGTACAATTTCGAAACTAATTATAAATGTTTGGATAAAAAGAAATTGTTCTTAATATTTCTTTTGGATTTAATTCAATGATAAATATATTTTTAATGAACCTCGTCCGTGCAATAGAAGATTTTTTCCGGACAACCACGAACTTGACAAGAAAGGCATGGCTAAAAAATTTGACGTGCACTTCTTGATCATTCGAAATTCCTAATATGATAGGTAAATTGTCTTCTTATTCATTAATGGTTACTAAGTGCGATGAACAAGATTTGTAGATACTAGATACCATATTTTAGAGAAAATGAAATCTTTCTAGGATTATTAGTGATATTGATACTCTTGATTCAATAAACACCAATTTTTTAAAATGATTATATTGTTTAATTAGTAGTAATAGTTTATTTCCTTTATCAAACAAAAGCAAAATAATGGAGTGATAGAATTGAAGTTGTGTCCCACCCCACTATTACTTTCAAATCATTTTGTTTATTCGATTTTAACTTTATAAGGTTTTTTTACTTTAATTATTAGGTTTGAATAAAATTATAGAAGGAAAAAAAATTACAAAATGACTATAAATTTTTTTTAAAAAAAGACATGAAGAAGAAGAAGAAGAGACGACCATCTTCATCAATATACTTAATACTTGCAAGTCAATACTCTTAACAAGTTAACGCTTAATACTTTTGCAAATGAGATGATGACCATCTTCATCATAATCATTATGATGATGTACGAAAAATCTATCAGATGATGATGATGATGATGGAGGATAAGTGGGTCCCATAGAAGTGAAATTAAATTGATGCTTTGCTATTTCTGTTTCGTGTCACAAACTCATCACACGTTTCTTCTTCTTCTTCTTCTTCTTTAAATGTTTTTTTGTTACATAACACACAAACTTATTAAAGAAACGCTTTGGATTGGCCTATATTTTGCTTCTTTTGTACGTATACTTCTTTTTTTGATTATTTTAAAAAGTTATATTGTATATACGGCAGTTTCAATTATATAGTATCTTGAAAATTATTACACTGGTTTATTTTCTTGTCACGTAAAAAAAGATTATTTTACCAAAAGACAATTTAAAGCCTGAGAAGAGGCTGCTTAATGTCGGAGTCGGACACGTGTTCATCTCTTGTTTGTTTACAGGTTTAAGGCTATCCTCACAGTAAATTACTCTAATCCGTAAAACAGCGTTACAATTTTACGGATATTGACAAAATCCACCCATCTCTTTCTACTGTTATCACTTTGGGCCCCATTGTTTTCTTTATTTTGTCCCTTCATAATTTAATTTCGTTTCATTTAGTCATATAACCAAAGCCAAAAATTATAACATTCATATATCACAATAAAAAAATAGTTCAAGATCTTTTCTGTCTAACTAAACTGCAATATTTGTAATTTACTTGAATTTGAAAATTAAAAAAATATTCTCAAAATCCAAAGAGATGATTTGTGTCTCCGTCAGATTTAAAATTAGTTTTGAAATTATTCTAAATATTTCTTTTTAGTTTTGTATTAGTAAATTTTCGAAACTAATTATAAATGTTTGGATAAAAAGAAATTGTTCTAAATATTTCTTTTTGGATTTAATTCAATAATATATATATTTTTAATTAACCTCGTCCGCGCAATAGAATATTTTTTCCGGATATCCACGAACTTGACAAGAAAGTCGTGGCTAAAATATTTTTCGTGCAATTCTTGATCATTCGAAATTCCTAAAATGATAGGTAAATTGTTTTTTTTCATTAATGGTTTTATAAGATATATTTTAGGTTTTAAGAAATCAAAGCTCACTTAGATGAAGTTTGTGGAGTCAAATCAAAACAATCCTCTATTGATTTAGAATATCACTTAGGAGATTTTTGTCAAAATTATGGAAGAGGAAGAATAAACAATCCAGTAGGTATGACCCAGATCCACACTTGCCCGGGAAGACAAGTTTACGGTATCCTGAGGATCATGACTATAAGATTTGAGGCGACTGAAACTTTTCTCGACGGCAGGTTTGTCGGCTTACCATAGCGAGCATTCCTACAACGACCAACACGACTCAAGTTGGAGAGAAATCATTGGACCTCTTAGATCCCAAGACATTGACATTACGCCTCCCGTGTAGCAAATAATATATAAATTCTTTATATTTTTCTCTAATCTATACTTTGAAGAACAAAATACAAACTATTTTTGTTTCTTTATTGCAGCAAAACCAGAATTCTGAAAAGATGGTGGGACTAAAACAAATTTGGTTAGAAGTTTAATGAAAATCCTTAAAATATGACAAAAAATTGTACAAGTGCAAATATTATTATAAAACGAATCTCAAACGTAAGGTAAAAAATTGTACAATTAAGAAATTTTGTTTTTCCCGATAAAGACAAGACACTTATTGCATCAAAACCGAGCTCCAAGGCAACCCAAATGCATTTCTTCGGTCACGGCGTATTCGGTACGCAATTCTTCAATTTCGTCAAGGAGAGTCGTTGTATGGGCGCGTGTCTATTTAATTTTGTTTTTTCTGTTATATTTTTTTGAATTAATAATAAATTACTAAATATTTTTGTTTAAAATTTATTTGAGCTAGCAAATATTCACTTTTATGGAAATAATATCTTTTAACAAACAAAATCATTGGTTATCATAAAAAGCATAAACAAAATCTAAAGAGATGATTTTGGTCTCTGTCAAATTTAAAATTAGTTTTGAAATTGTTCAAAATATTTCTTTTTAGTTTTGTATTAGTAAAATTTTGAAACTAATTATAAATGTTTGGATAAAAAGAAATTGTTCTAAATATTTCTTTTTGGATTTAATTCAATAATAAATATATTTTTAATGAACCTCGTCCACACAATAAAAGATTTTTTCCGGACATCCACGAACTTGACAAGAAAGTCGTGGCTAAAATATTTTCGTGCAATTCTTGATCATTCGAAATTCCTAAAATGATATGTAAACTGTCTTCTTATTCATTAATGGTTTTATAAGATATATTTCCGGTTTTAAGAAATCAAGGCTCCCTTAGATGAAGTTTGTGTAGTCAAATCAAGACAATCCTCTAGTCGTTAAGAATATCGATAAAAATTGAAAAATCTGAAATAAAAGAAATATTTGATAGAATAAAAAGTTTTACCGGCGTCATGCAACTTCTTAAGAACCTAATAAACTCAATGGTCTTATTACAATTAACGAAAGAAATGTCTATGTCATTATAATTTGTACCTGACCAGATCATACCTGAACATGATTGAGTTATCCGTTTGCCCACCCCGAAAAGTTAACCATTGGTTTAATAATACAATAACTTTTAATATATATAATTATATATAATCGCGGGTTCCTTCCTAGTATCTAATAAAAAAAACACAAACGAATGTCTCAGGATTGTTTCATCAGTTCTCCACTTTTCTTCTGTTCTCCACTCTTCTTCTGATGACTTCCACATACTTCTTTAGTTTTCGGTTCAGAGCTGGATGTCTTTGAGCGTAGTCATATGTTTCAATAAGCATCCAAGGAATTCTCTTATATAAGTAATCATATAACCCGTACCCTTGGAAGAGATGCTAAAAAGTCGAGTTTAGAATATTAATTTAGATATATAACAAGTCAAAGAGAAAGAGGTAGAAGAGTAGAAAACAAACCTGCACACTATGATGTTATTCTTGAAAGTGGCATAAGGTGTTACGCAAGAATTTCAACAATCCAGACTGACGATTGTTGTATGTGGTTACGCCAGTTTTTTGATCCAACTAGTTTAGTAACATCGTTATCTAGTTTCCAACAACTGCCATGAACACTCTGACATGCATCATTTACATCATGAAGATACATAAGCTTATCTTCACCACTCCAAAAAAACGGATGAGCTAACACATTATGTACCTTAAACCTTGAACCAAAGAGACATCAGAGTTCATGAGGAAAAGAGATAGATACCACAAGTGAACTAAAGGCAAAACTTACTGTAACAAATGTTCATGGCTAGTCATCTTTTGTATCAGCTTGTACGCCTCGAGAAAATTGATTGCATTGTTGACATTAACCACATTATAATCTTGATAGATGATTTGATCCTTTCCATCCGTTAAAATGTAATACAACATACATCCTAAACTAAAAATGTCAACCGCAACCGTTTCTTACCTGTTGGCAATTTGCTTTGTTGTTCGCCACCTTTCATTACCGCTTGTGTCCGTCAAGGCTTCCGATCCTTACCGGGACATTTGGCAATGCTTAAGTCTCCAATTTTTGCTAGGAACCCGTTTTTGTTAATTGTTATGACAACAATCGACGGCGTCAGATAACGATGGATGATGTCAAGTCTGTGCAAGTGTGCAACACCAAAAACAATATCCATACGTCATATGGAGAAATATCAATTACGAAAGATATCTAATGAATACATTATAAATTATATTCTTACTTGAATATATATATTTCTATAAGGAATGCCGACGGACGATCCTGAAGTGTATGTTGCGCTTTGTTTAGTGGCATCTTATATAAAAGTGAGAAAGAATGGCAAAGGGATCCTTCTCAAATGGGGAAGACACAAAAACAATAAATACAAAAAACTTGACTAAAAATAGAGATAATGCAAAAAATAATAAATATCAAATTTCAAAGAAAGAAATAGATTCTTGATTTCTTAAAAATGGTCTTCACATGATCCAAAATCATACGAAGTAGCATATGAAAAGTATTTGTGTAGCGTCGTTAAAACCTATGATTGAAAAATCCAATGATATAAAACAAAAGAGTAGAAAAAAAAATATTAGGTAAGTTCTTGGCTACGAAGTAAATAGCTTAATAATCTTGTTCATATGTTTATGTCTTCATTCTCCTTCTCTTGATTTTTTTAGCATGTTCTTCATAGCTTTACTCCACGATCCGTTTTGTTCCTCGAAAGCTTCTAAAAACGTCATGATCTCTTTATGTAAAAATCAGATTTTGATTTTGGAAATGATCCAGTGAGAATCACATCATCTTAGGTTTCTTTATTTATATGTGCAATCCCCGTACAATCCAAACATATTCATTTTCTAAACTTTTTCATAGGGCTGGGCAAAATACCCGAACCCGAAAATCCGAACCGAAACCGACCCGAAAAAATCGGTTCGGGTCGGGTACGGGTAATACAATATTACCCTATTGGATCCTAAAGTCATGGATCCGTGGGTATTGGGTAAACCCGAACCGAACCCGATATCCAAACGGGTACCCGTTATTACTTATATTTTTACATATACTATATATGATTATATCTAATATCAAACTATAAATACATTTATATCCAAAATTTTCAGATTTGTTACCTAAACTTAAATGCATTTATTTGTAAAAACTTAAAATTAAATTTATTTATACTCAAACACTTAAATTTTTAGATTATATATTTAAAAAAAAAATAATGTTGTAAAATTTTCGGGTATTTGGGTAATTTTTCGGGTAAATGGATAATTTTTTCGGGTTTTGGGTAAAAATACTCGAAATTTTTTCATTTGTTCGCTTATTTCGAGTACTTATTCGGTTCTTTTAGTACTTCGGTTACAAAATTAACCGAACCGTTGATAACCAAAGAGTAATTCGGTATTAATTGGATCTTTGATTGAAGTACAAAACCGACCCGAACCCGAATAGATCCGAACCGAACCGAACCGATTTTTTTAAAATATACCGATTAGGATCATGTTGACGTATACCGAAAAACCCGAAACCCGATTGGGTGGATCCGAAACCCGGTTGGGTGGATTTGAATGGTACATTTATTCATAATTATTTGATTTAAAAATTTTATTATTTGTGTATAGTTAAGGAATGTGTACATGTCGGTCCACTGAGAGAAATAATCATTGTTTTATAGTATAGATAGATTATTGGATGAAATATCATGTTCTTGTTCACCTATATAATGATACAATATTTGTTATTTTCTCAATTCTATATTTTTGCATATTTTTACTTATCTTAGATAGTTTGTATATTTTTTTTGTTTTTGTATTCTTTTTGTTCTTTGCAGGATGAAGGTTTCGACATTTTTTAGTATATGTTTATTTAATACTTTGAATAGGTTGTATAATTTTTATCTTGGTATTCATTTTTCTTTATTTACTTAATTGTCATGTTCTCTCTACTTTTATAAAATTTGTATACATTTTATTTTATCTATAATTTTTTTTAATCTTATATAGTAAATGACAAGGAGTTTTGCCTACGTGTCACGTGGAGAGAGTTTGTAGGATTTTTTTATTTTTTTATTAATATAGTATTTTTGTTGTTTGTTAATGATTATCTCTTTTAATTTTAATAGTTTATATCATCACATGTTATTTATTAATTTAATATTTCGAAATTCCAATTATATTTCCTAATTTTTATTAATTTAATATTTCGAAATTACAATTATATTTTCTAAAATTAAGGATCAGCATATATAATAAATGACAATTAGTTTTGCTTATTTATCGCAAGAAGAGGAATTTAAGGATTTATTTTATTTTTTATTAATATAATATTTTTGTTATTTGTTGATAAGTATCTCTTTTATTTTTAATAGTTTATATCATCATATATTATTTATTTATTTATTTAATATTTCAAAATTTCAATTATATTTCCTAAATTTAATTAATTTAATATTTCGAAATTCCAATTATATTTTCTAAAACTAAGGATCAGCATATATAATAAATAACAAGTAGTTTTGTTTATGTGTCGCAAGAAGAGGTATTTAAGGAATATTTTATAAACTTAACTTCTTTTAAAATGTTAGATAAATATTGATTTATTGTTATAAATATGTTAATCTAAAACATTTTATACCATATCATACAATTTTATACTTTTCGTAATCCAAAACTATTATTATTATTAACATCTTCATTAATGAGTTTTTCTTTAATTCTTATAGAACTATTTTTGTTGAATATATTTTGTTTTTATTAACCAAATTTGTTTGTGGACATATATCTTTTACGTCTCTTTAAATACCAAACTTAATATTTCGTAGAAAAAAATATGTAACAACATATGATTTTGTAGCACACATGCTTACATTTGTAACAATTATTCAATTTAGTGGATTATTTTTATGTAAAATCTTTAATCACGATTATAATTGTTTCACAAAAGCGAAAAATTATAAAAGTAAAACAAATTTTGTATTTTAAATCATATAAACCCACCATAAAACACAAAGCCACATTTTTCGAAGTGATTTATTTTTCATGTTTTCATTTTTGTATGGATAATATATCAAATTTTTTATTTTGGTTTACTCATTCTGATGTTAGAATATAGTTTGAATCATCATTAATGTACCACTTGAATTCATTAAAAAATGCCAATATTAATTATTTTCCATATATTTTTGTTTGAAATTTATTCATGCCCGCGCCATGCGCGCGGGTCAAACCACCTAGTGTAATATTATAGATATTGTAATTAAAATATTTTCATTTGTTCAATCCAAAAAATATTGAAAATATACATTTAAAACTTAGACTTAATTGATATTTATGTGGCGAAATAATTATATTTAAACTTGAAATTTAATATTTATATGCATTAATAATTAAAATTTTAAGATAATTTTTATAATTTAATAAATTAAATATTTTAAACTTTAAATGATATGTAAGGATGAGCTGTCAACAATAGGACAACTCCCTTCATTCATTATATATGACTAGGAGGGAACCCGCGTACTCGCGGATATTTTCTATATTTGAAATATATATTTTTAAATATTAATAATTTTATTTTTATAAATTATTTTGTTATAGTTTTTCTTGATGATTTTAGTATTTTCTTGCATTCTCAATATTTATGTTCTTTTGCACCTAAATAATGATACAATATTTGTTACTTTCTCAATTCTATATTTTTGTATATTTTCCGCTTATCTTAAATAGTTTGTATTTTTTTTTGTTCATTTAGATGAAGTTTGCAATTTTTTTTAGTAAATGTCTATTCTATATCTTAAATATAGTTTGTATAATTTTTGTTTGTATTCTTTTTCTTTATTTTACTTGTCATGTTTTTCACTTTATTAAATAGTTTGTATTTTTTTTTGTTCATTTAGATGAAGTTTGCAAAAAAATTTTAGTAAATGTCTATTTTATATCTTAAATATAGTTTGTATAATTTTTGTTTGTATTCCTTTTCTTTATTTTACTTGTCATGTTTTCACTTTATTAAATAGTTTGTATTTGTTATTTTGTTCATTTAGATGAAGTTTGCAATATTTTTTTAGTAAATGTCTATTCTATAGTTTGTATAATTTTTGTTTGTATTCTTTTTTTTTATTTTACTTGTCATGTTTTCACTATTTTAATAAATTTTGTATGCCTTTTATTTTATGTTATTTTTTAATGTGATATTATATATATGATCAAACTATTTTCAATTGTTTAAAGTCCAAAAAATATTGAGAATACACATTTAAAAATATTGATATTCATGTGTTGATTTTTAAATGTATTTAGTTTTGTTATAATATTTCATAATTTAAGTTAAATAAATTTGATGATTTAAATGAGAATGATGAGGTGTCAACACAAGGAGAGTTTCCTTCATCATTTATATATAGGATTAATGTATGTGAGGTTAAAAATACCCAAAAATTAAACATATTCATTCTCTAAACTCTGTCACTTGATCAAACTTTTCATATTTCCATATGATTTTTTTGAAAGAAACATTTATTCATAATTATTTGATAAAATATTTTTATGGATTAATAACTATACTAAACTTGGAAAGTATAGTATTTACTTAACTAGTCTCTTACAAAGCAAGTTTTACTATAATAGTATTGAAAAATTTAGAAATGTAAAATCACCCTTAGTTTTGTTTTTAATAACGAAAGTGTCATTATATAAAAATAAAAAAAAAAACAACACTCTTTTCTCTGTTCTCTTTCTCCTCTCTTCTCTCTTCTCTCTTTTCTCTCTTTTCTCTCTCTCTCTCTTCTCTCTCTTTCCTCTCTTCTCTCTCTCTTTCTTTATCTCTCTTTTTTTTTGCATCTCGATCTCTCTCCTTTTTCATCTTTTCTCTCTCTCCAACGAAGAAGAAGATCTTCACCATCAATTTTCATTTTCTTCCTCTTCATCGTTCAATCTCGTTTCCGTTACAATGGCGGTCACACTCACGTCGTTTCCGTTCACCGTTTAATCTCGTTTTTCGGTGAGTTTTCCATTTTAGATTTGAAATTTTTGTATTCGTTTTTGTTGGAAAAAGAGAAACTAAAAGCCACGCGCCGATATCCTTCAGATCTGTAACAATCTATCCTCCGCCGAGATCCGTCGAGAACCATCGGATCTGTAACAATCTCTCTTCCGCCGAGATCTGACGGATCTGTAAAGTTGTGGTAGATTTGTTTTGTTATATTTTATGTGATTAATTTGTTTAGTTTATTTTAAATCTTATGCAGTAGATTTGTTTTACTTTAACGTTAGATGAAGTGGTAGACTTATTTGTCAAATTTTTTGTTCATAACTTGTTGTGGTAGACTTTTCTCGGTATCTTTATTTCGTGCATAATTTGGTGTGGTAGACTTATTTTGTGTTTCACGACGACGAGGCTTCACGGCGGATTCAGACGACGGCGCAAAGATGTTTGTCTCTTCTCTCTTTATTTTTCAGTATTTTTCGACAATAAAATATATGTCTCTTCTTCCTTTATCGAGTTGTTTATGTTGTATTTGGCAATTTTATGAAGTTTATGCGTATTTAGGATTTGAAATATTGTGGTTTAATGTTTTTAGGAGGTTTGTGACGTTCCTGGTCGGCAAAGTGTCTATCTCGTGGCGACATGATTTTTGTCTCTTTCACAACGGAATTTTTCAACACTAACGATGAGAAATGTTCAAATCTGATTTTTTTTTAATATGGTAGATTTGTTTGGGGTTATAGTTTTTGTTCTTATTTTGGCAGATTTATTTTTATTGTAAGGTTTGATGGTAGATTTATTTATGTGAGATGGTAGATTTGTTTATGCATAAAGATAAATTCGTTGTTGGTTGATTCATATTGGGTTTGGTAATTCATATATATCGTTGTCAATATTAGTTCTAAATGTATTACATCGACAATAACTTAAAACGGAAATTATTACCAAATGCAATGAAACAAAACTTAAATTAATTTTTTATCCTTTATAGTGTCAATGGTTCTTTCAATTACAACATATAAAGTCATATTGTTTTTCAATTGTTGTAAAAACAACTCAATTGCCTTGAATTTAAAATAAATTCTCAAAACTCCACTCTCCACAAACCAAATGACTTGGTTCATGTTTTAAGATAACTATTTTTTAGTAAATGAATGAAAAATCTAAATCCAAAGATCAAATAGGAGGAGGATGCAAATGAAAATAAGTGTTTTCAAAGGGTTTTCTTATAAATGGTGCGGTCAAGCCTAGGTGAAAATAGAAAAAGTGGTTTTTATGAAATTGTGTGCATAGTTAAAGACATAGAAGTACTACACGTTTTGATATATTAAAACGTCTACCGTATCTAAAGTCTACCACGATGTGGATGCTTGAAAACCTTTTCTTTTTCAATGCTTGTAATTGTTGTGCATAGCCAAGGACATAAAAGTAATTAAATCGTTTTATATATTAGAAAGTCTACCGTAACCTAACATAAATTTTATTTTTCTTATTTTATGTTTTCAAATAAATCTACCGAAAAATGATAAGTCTACCATGAGAAAACTATTATAGTAACCTCTGCAATTCTGCAAAGATTAGCAAAACTCTACCATCAACAAAAATAAATCTACCAACATATAACAAATCTACCACCAAAGAAATAAATCTACTACCAAGACGAGAAATGAAAACTGGTACAAATAGTCTACCGCAACAATGGTTACGTCTATATAATTTTACAAAATCTACCACTACATGAACAAGTCTACCACCACACACAAAGACAAATAACAATATTAAACCTACCAAGTCAGTAAATAAACCTTCCAAAAAACATAAAAAATCTACCATCATATAAAACAAATCTACCGATTTAGTCAACGAAAAATCCTAAAAAGTCAAATGTGAGCTTCCAAGGTTTAAAAATCTACCAAACGTATTTAACTCTACCGTGTCTGTTGAACAAATCTAGCAATGTTGATAAAAGTCTACCACACCCAAACAAATCTACTATGTCAGAAATATAAGACTACCGGATTTAACGAAATAACTCTACCATCGTTTTTTAAATCTACCGTTCCAAAATATAAATCTACCGTTCCAAAATATAAATCTATCGTTCTAATAAGTCTGCCGTAACATCAGCGCGCTGGTTTTTTCGTAATAAACGCAAAAGCGCAGAAAAATAGTAATGGCATTTTACGTAATTATGTTTTTTGTTGTCAAACGATAAAAGGGTAAAAAAGTCAGCAAAAATATTCTAGTAATAAAAAAAGTTTTAGACCATCCTAGTAATAACCATACTTTCCAAATCTAGTATTGTCATTCACCCTATTTTTATTGTTTTGTGTATAGTTAAGGAATGTGTACATGTCGGTCTATGGAGATAAATAATCATTGTTTTGTTTTATAGTATAGATAGATTATTGGATTAATATAATATTTTCATCTTCTTCCGACATCACCGGCTACGATACGCGGTGTTTGGTTGGCTAAGCTTCGGAATCGTCGGCTTGTTTGTCGAGATGTCCGCTTTGTCTCCGGGTGATGTGTGCTTTTTTAGATCTATCGCGTTGGCTTTCTTCCCGTCATTTTGGTGAATCCCAAGTCTATTAGTCCATAGAACCTAGAGAAGACAGAGATTTGCAGCTATGAAGGAGACGAGGTAATCAAAGGGCGTTGAAAAAGTGCATCAGAGCATGAAATTTCGTGGTGAAGTTTTTATCAACACGGTGGTTCTGGTGAAAAAGTCTTACCTCGGGTTGTCATCAAATCGACAAAAGGAGAGTCCGACATCAACCGTTTCTTCCGACGAAGTAAGTGTCACGCACAGAGGCGAGCACTAACACGGCGGCTGCACAAGCATCATCAATCTCTCTATTTTCTAGGATTTGTCTTTTAATGGATACTAGGATTTAACCCGTGGTACACTAGGTGTTTATGTTTTTAAATTCTTAATAATATTAATTAAACCTGTTTTGATTTAAATAAAATTTTAATGGTAGTTTTTATAAAAAAAACTATGTAATAATGTATTTATGTGAATTACATATTTATTTATTTTTCAAATATTTTTATATAATTTCTTTAATATTTTTATTTATTTATGGAGATGATTGTAATATTTTCTTATTTGGTTTTTCGTAATTAAATGTTCAAAAATATTTCATTTTATGCTCAATGGCATAATGTGTAAATAAGTGTGATTTTTTGGACATGTTCAAATTAGTACTTCAAAAATAATATATAGATGGGTTATTTGTTAGTTTGGGTTTTAGTTCTTTAAAAAACCTCTTTTGTATTTTAACTATGTTTGGGCCTTTTGACATGTTGGTGTTTCACCCAAGATGAATATACTAGATGACAAAAAAATATAATATTCCTATCTTATATTATTAATACAGAAGACGGAGAGAGAAAATAATAGTGAAAATCTTACGTGTCATCACGTGAGTAATTCTGACCCCACATTATTAAAAGATATATTGAAAATTCATAAAAACCCAAAACAAAAAGCCCATAACAAAAGCCCAAATTTATCATAAAAATCTCTTAAACTAACATAATAAATGGATAATATATTTAGAAAATGTTGAAAAACCCTAAAATATAAAAAATATAATATTAAAAAATCCATAAGAACACAATTTATAATTAAAAATAGATTTCCCTAATATTTATATGTTATATTTTATCACATTATGTTTAAAATAATGATAAAACATATTGTTTATTTACAAATAACAATATTATTTTGTAAAATTGTATTTAACATCAAAATTCATGTCAAATAACAAAACTTGAACACATAATTTACGACTCATCGGTTGAACCACATGTTCCCAAAATTTGAGCAAATAATTTTGGGATAAATTTATACATGGAAAAGTGATTAAACATTCATATAAAATATGTTTAAAATATTTTAAAACCCTAAAAAATATGATTTTAAAAAGCCCATGAAAAACACAATTTCTATAATTTTCCTAATGTTTGTATGTTATATTCTCGCACAAAACAATGATAAAACATATTGTTCATTTATAAATATCAATATTATTTTGTAAAATTGTATTAAGCATCAAAGTTCATGTCAAATGGCAAAACTTGAACACAAAATTGACTTGAATCATCAGTTGACCCACCGGTTCCTGAAAGTTCAGTGGTTTTATCCGAGTTTTTAATAATCCGAGTTTTATGACAAATAGAGAATTTGATTGACATATTTTTCATTGTTAAACGTGTCATATCATTGTTTCAAAACACAATGTAGTTATTGTTTTCAATGATAAATAATAAATTATACGTAATGGTAAATATTCAACATCGAAATAACAATGATAATTTTTTTTCGATGATAAATATTAAAATAGTAATAATAAATTTTTGTTAATAAAATATTATAAAAACCAAAATACAATATATTTTATATATAAACTTCAAATTAAACTCCACGTTTAACTTGAATCACATGACATCCAAATTCTTTTTATCTCATTTTATAATACACATTGTTTTTACCAATAAATATTTCTTTTTTTTTTCCGTAAATTTTTAACTTTTAACTTTCTAGTAGTCGTCTAGTTCAAAAGAATATACAGATACAACATGAAGTGTCCTTTCCATAACCAACAAAATGGTATACAAAGTCACATGCAATGTTTCTTTTTTTATAAAATACAATGAAATCAAGTATGTAGAAAAATAAAAAGTTTCCAAATTTATTTAGTAGATATCCAAACTAATCATAAGATAGAAAAAGTAGTGTTTTAAAATAAAACCAATGAAACAGCAGTGTGAACACATCCATATTCTTACCAAATGTAGAGCCACATCAAACACACTTTCCCTGCTTATTATGTCCGAATCTGTCTCTATCTAATCCATTTTTTTTCTTCCTTCTTGTGGTGTTACAAAGAAAAAAAACAACCCAACAACTGTATTCGCAATTAATGACCGATTGCTTCTTTCACCTACTCTCTCTCTCTCTTTTGATCCCATCTAGGTCAAGCCCTTTGACTTTCTCGGAAAACATACTAATTTTTCTCCTTTTGTTTCATCCTTCCTTCCAAAAAAAAAAAAAATCAAAAGCTTCTGGGTGAATCTTGATGGGTAACAAGTTTGTGTCAATGATGAAGAAAGAAAGCAGAGATGGAACATCGAAAAGCAAGAGAATGAATAGGTCACAGAGGAAGTTGCTAGCAGATGAAGAGAATTTGCATCGTAGAGCTCTATCAATGGCGATTCATCAGGCTCAGATTTCTCAGAGATTCGATGGATCCATGTCTAGACGTGTCGGGTCTAGAAAACAGAGGACCCTCTCTGACCCCTTCTCTAATGCCAAGCAGGTCTCTCTCTCTCTCTCTCAATAATAATAAACTTTCTTTTTTAAAATCTTTTCAATGAAATTTCAAAGCTTTTTGCTAATTCAGTCCTTTTTTATATTTTATTATTATGATTATTTAGCATAATATATGATTCCTTTTGTTCAAAAGTGTTTATAGATTACTATTTATAACTTATTTATAGGAATTGTTATGGACACAAATTGAAATAGTGGTAAGCTTTGTTATGTTTAAAGTGCTTTTTGTCTCTCCTCTTGTTTCTATATTCATGTATGAATTTGCTTGTACAGTTGCTGCTATTTGCTTGAAAGTGAATCTTCTTTGTTCATAGTTTGTGTCACACTTTGTCAATTGCTTTATAGATTGATTATTCATCAGATTTCATAATGTTAGAGCAATGAATGGGTATATAAGCTTGATTTTAGTAACATATTTCCTTTCATTCCTCAGGTGCCTGATTTTTCATTAGAGAGCTTGGCAGTGAAGAAGTTCGTCCTGGTACACGGTGAAGGGTTTGGAGCTTGGTGCTGGTACAAAGTTGTTGCTTCATTAGAAGAGTCGGGACTGTCTCCTACCACGGTCGACCTCGCTGGATCTGGATTTAATATGACAGATTCAAACAGTGTTTGTACATTGGAGGAATATTCAAAACCATTGATCGAGCTCCTCGAAAATCTCCCTGAAGAAGAGAAGGTTAGAACTTTTTAGAGGGATATGTTCAAAGCCTGAGAAGAAGACGAAATGAGATACGATTTTGTTGTTGTTGTTGTCTTATGCAGGTTATTCTGGTGGGTCATAGTACTGGAGGTGCGTCCGTTTCGTATGCTTTAGAGCGGTTTCCAGAGAAAATATCGAAAGCTATATTCGTATGTGCAACCATGGTTTCTGATGGCCAAAGACCTTTTGATGTCTTCTCCGAAGAGGTAAACAAGAAACTCTTTTGAGTTCATATATCATTAGAGAAGTTTCTGTTTTGCTTTACGAGGTCACGTTTGTGAGAAACCGTCTATACTGGCTGCAGCTTGGTTCAGCAGAGCGGTTCATGAAAGAGTCGCAGTTCTTGATCTATGGGAACGGAAAAGATCAGCCTCCTACAGGGTTCATGTTTGAGAAACAACACATGAAAGGCTTGTATTTCAATCAATCACCCAACAAGGTATAAACACTACTAATTCTTGATTGGTTTCTTCATAATCATTGGCCAAAGTATGCATCTTTTGTCAAATCGGTTCTTTCTTTACGGCGTTTTCAGGATATAGCATTGGCGATGATCTCAATGCGACAAGTACCGCTAGGACCAATGATGGAGAAGCTATCTCTAACCGCAGAAAATTACGGGAAAGGGAGGAGGTTCTATGTTCAGACGCTAGATGACCGCGCGCTGTCACCGGATGTTCAAGAGAAGTTAGTGAGAGAGAACAGCCCTGAAGGAGTCTTCAAGATCAAAGGAAGTGATCATTGTCCTTTCTTCTCAAAGCCACAATCTCTCCACAAAATCCTGCTAGAGATTGCACAGATCCCTTGACAAGATCTTTAGAGAGTCTTCTTTGGAAGAGAGAAAGAATATACATTTGTGTGCATTTCTTAGATACCGATACATAGGATCAATATTTATATACTATTTGGAAGACAAAAGTGGTTTGAATACACACAAATGGTCCTGTATTGTACATATACAGGAAGAAGAAGAAGAAGAAAGAAGATTGAACATAGAACTCGGAGACAAGAGGTTTTGTTTGTTATTCCAAGTCTAAGATGCCGAAATTGGAGAAAAGGATCTTAACTTGGTCGACAAGGTCTGATCCTGTGGCGTATTCGGTCAGCATCCCAACCGCAAAACCAAACATAGCCCACCTACAACACACAAATACAAACACAGAAAGATACATATCTCAAAGTAGTCCAAGGCAATACCAACATATTCTGAACAAAACCATAGTTCATGTGTCTGCTCAAGAGTGTCTCATGGCCAATGCACATGTAAAGTTGAGCAAAACAATCATTACAGAACTCATAAAGTATCAAACTTTAGGATTATGCATGTCTAAGTTTTTGATGAAACATCAATGACTAGATATGCAATTGAGAAACCCAGGTCTTGAAATGGCTAAGAACATAATCACTATTATAATGTAATATCACCACAAGAAACAAATCTATCTCTCTATTAAGACACAGTAGTAAAAGAAGAGTACCTTCCATTGGAGATTTCGTTTTTGGTCTGAAAACCAAAGAAGGGACCTTGACCAGAAGCTTCAAACTTCTTCTTCTTAAAGTAATCTTGAAGCTCTTTAGCCTTCTGCCTCTGAAACTCCACTGTAATTACGCCCTTGCCATCAACAGCCACCGATTTCTGCGGCGGCGGCGGAGACGGAGGAGAGGAAGAAGGCGGCGTAGGTTTTAGAGGAGGAGAAGGCTCTCGGAGAGTAGGAGGAGCCGATGGTCTTCTCAAGGGACCTTCCGCCTGTGAACATCTGATTATGATGACACGTGGCGTAGTATTTGTCGTCGAGAATCTGAAATTCGACGAGGAAGCCGTTGAAGAAGAAGAAGAAGAAGAAGGATTTAGAATTCTGATGCATTGAATCGGCGAAGCCAGTGACATATTTCCGTTAATGGGTTTCTTAGATTTGATTTGATAATTCGAAACCCTGTTATGTTGTGTAATTATGTATCTTGTTTTGTTTATTGTCTGTCTTGTGTGGATGAGATATGGCCAAGTCTCTATGCAGTTTGCACAATTTGCTTCCAAGGATATAATAATTTATTTACCTCTTCTTCTTTTTTACACCACAAAGTGAAATTAAATGTAATAATCATGGTTATGTAAATTTCACTACTTGAACAAGAAATATCAATTTGAACTTTTTGTGTTGAATTTTCTACTCCAAAAGTTGTGGTGTGGATTTTATCATTACATGACCGAAGAAATTGACAAATCAAGTGGTTACGAAAGGTACATATCCAAAAGTTCTTCTTATCCAAACCTTTTGGCAGAATTATACATAGCATTTTATTATTATTTTATAAAGTTTGACCCGTTTAAAATGAACTCGATTTTTATAATTTACTAAATTTTGATTAGTGTCATTTTTACTAAATTTTGATAAGTGTCATTTTTGAAAAATATAAATAAAATATTTTCATATAAAATTATGTATAGTGTGAAAAAGAAAATAATAACTAAATTATAATGTATAACAAAATAAGTTTAAAAACATTAATTATAAGAAAAAGTTTAGTATCTAATCACTTTAAATAAAATTTTACGTTTCATAATTTATGAAATTATAGTTTAATCATTCTATTATTTCATACTAGATTAAAACCCCGCGGAGAAATATCAAGATCAATGTTTATTACTAAAAGTTATTAAACTCATATTGTTTCCGTGTAATCTAATTTTCCCCAATTGTAAATCGGTTTATTTGACTATCCATAATCCTAGTATAAGTTTTCTAAAGTTATACAAAATAACATTTTTGATTATAATAAAAAAAATGTATGATATCAAAATATACACATTATTTATTATACATTATTTGATTGTTGTATAAATATTTTAAAATTCTAACTCATTTATCATTAACAACAAATTTCTACTTTTATTTTATGTTTTTATAATGTGGAATTAGTTAGCTTAATTTTGTTACCTATGTGTGTTTAATTGATAATTTTTATTTTTATTAACTTAATCATTAATTATTTTTCTATTTCTATATTTGATAGTTTCCATTTGTAATTTACTAAATTAATCAAAAATTTATATTTTATTTCTACCACATGTCACAGTACTCTAAAACAAAATTAATATGTGTTACAACCTAATCGGTTATATTTATATTTACGTGTTCAATTCATGTTAAACATACTCATTTTTATATGATAAGATATTTTTCTATGATAAAACTTAGTTATATGTACTCGTCCCAAAGTGTTTTTTCCAAAATGATTGACTACGCTGAAATTCCCCGCAATAATTTAGAATGATTGACTACGCTGAAATTCTCCACAACGATTTGCAACTCGATAGACTCTCATCCACAAAATCTATTAATTTACTTATTTTCTAAGTATTATTTCAAAAATTAAACTTAGTTGTTTGTTGTTTTTGTATGAGTTTGTTGTGGGAAAATTTCCTCTCTTTTTTTGTATGTTATTTCTTCTATTATTATTACGTAGAGATATTTGTAATGCTTTTATTTTTTGTCACCTTATTAATTTCCTTTTATCAAAATTATCTTGTACATTTGGAAAATACTTTTTATCTTTTGTCTTATAAAAATTATATTGTATTTTTGGAGTATTTCACAAATATGATTATTTTTAATACACATGTCACGATCTAAATTAACTTTGACACGTTTCCGGATCTCTGAGTTAGAATTTGTTAACGTGTCAAACTCACGTTAAACGCGCTCACTTTTATATAATAAAATAAACAATTTGAATGAAACGTAAGTTTGTAAAATAGTATTCGAAAATCTGTACATTTGTGAATTTTTGAAAGCGAAAATCGTCATTTAATTCCTTAACTTTCAAATTAAAACTATTTTAATTATTTTTATATAAAAGTTTGTTTTTTGGCAATGCGTGAAGAATGAAGCTAAAAATTGAAGTTACAAAATGCATGAACTTTTTGATTTATGCCCAGTTATTCCCTAACTATTTAACGACGTTAAGCCGTAAGATAACGATTGATTTTCGTGAATTTTAAAAATGGTTTGGTCAATGAAATTAGAGATATAATTAGTTCACACGTAAAAGTTAGGGTATTAAATGGCTTATATGGTAGTTGAGATATAAAATTACTTTAATTTGATAGTTTAGGAATTAAATAACGATTTTTCCAATCTTAAAATATATCAATGGAGTTGTAACTATTACAAGGAAAAATAAAATACTAAAAATTTGAGATAGTCTATTTACCTCATGAGAAATTAATATGAAAATGTTTCTTTTTAATATTGTTGTTGTTGAAATACTCATTTTTATTAGAGGAAAATTTTAAAAATATTACAAAACTTGTATATAATTTGAAAAGTAACTTAAGTATTTAAAAGTTGGTAAATTAACTTTTGTATCCAAAATTACTTAAATACAGTAAATATTACGAAAAATTAGTAATATTGTTGTTGTTATGTAATTTGCAAAAGTGATATATTGTTCAACACACGTTTTAATGTGTTACATACCCATTAGACTAATGACATTAGTGTTTGTTACAATTTCTCAAGAATCATCATCATATTAATAAGATGATGATTCTTAGCTATCACTTACCCAAAACCAAATTAAACATCTTAGGTATATAAAATCAAACGGCACACAAATAAGAAAGACAACCCTACATTTATAAATATATTACATATATATAATGCTTAAATAATTGAGTGAGAAGTTCCTTAAAATAGCATGAAGAAATATTTTTTGGACAAAAAAAAAATTCAAGTTTTTTCCTCAAATACCATTAAATTTTTTTTTTTGGATTAAAATACCATAAACACAAAAATCTAATTTTAACTCTTTAAAACTTTAATTTTTCATTATGGTTCACTATATATTGTTTATGATATAATATTGAAGTGGTAGGGTTTAGTTTTGAGTGTTTCATATTAATTTCGAAGGTTTTAAATTAATTTAAGTTTATAGTATTTTTTTCAAAAACTTTTTAATGGTATTTAAGGAAAAAAAACTTATGATTTTATTTTTGTCCTAATAGATTTATACTTAGCAAAATAATAATAATTGTTTTATACATCTGTTGAATATTTCTTAGTAGTATATAAAATCTAGTATAAAATAAAGAGAAATTCCTTATAATACCATCAAAATAAGTTTTTGTTTTGAAAATATCATTGCAAAGTTTTTTATAACAAAAATACCATTAAAATGTTTTTATAACAAAAATACCATCAAAAAGTAGTAGTTTACAAAAATACCACAAATACAAAAAACGAGTTTTAACATTTTTAGATTTTAAATTTTTTCATTTGGGTTCGCTATATAGTTTTTAGGGTATAGTTTTGAAGGGGTAGGGTATAGTTTTTTGAAGGTTTTGGGTGTAATTTTGAAAATTTAAGATTTATGGTATTTATGAGAAAAAAAACTTTTTAATGGTATTTGTAAAACTTTCGAAAATCTGTGCTAATTGTGTTAAAAAACGTTTTTAGTGGTAGAATTGCCCAAATAAACTCAATTTCTTATATTTTCAAAAATTGTTAAAATCTGTAATAAATTTATTATTAAAGTTATATAATTTTTGTATATTATAAGATATATCTTACTACTAAAGTAGTTAATGAAAAGTAATATTTTATAATAATTTGAAACTACTAAAATTTGGAATGGTATTATCGTCTTTTTACGTGATAAAAGGTTAGTTTTAAAAACTTTAAAATTTAAAGATTTTTCAAATTTATAAAAATAATTATAATATTAAACCAAACCAAACCAAATCACCTTTTATTAATGCTATATTAATTATATAAATTACCCAAGAATATTAAATAATAGAATAAAGTAATTTTAAAATATAAAAAGAAAATTGTTAAGCTAGTCATTTAAGATGTCTATGTAAACGCTTGAGCTTACGAGTTTGATTTTTGTTAGGAGAGTATTAACGTTCGAAAAATGGAGAGTAACCTGTTTTGGCTGTGATTCATGAGTTTATTGACTTCGGTTCAAAACTTCATCGTATATAAAGAAAGTTAGTTCTTATTTCAAAAATAAAACCCACATTTTATAAAATTCATTAGTTATTTTCAAAATTACGAGTAATAAAGCAAAATTCAAACTTCAGTATTTTATAGAATTAAATCCTAATCTATAATAAAATACCAAAATGTCACTACTAGTATTTGATATTTTGAAAATGTGATATTACATAGAGTATTACAAGAATACACTTTTAGAATTGTATGTTTCAATATTACATCCAACTAAAGTTCAGTTTTAAAATAAACTTACACACTAAATTTTAAAGAGGAATTTACAAAACTACACTTTTTCAACTATTCATTCATAAAACTACACATATTTCAATATTTTTACATATTTACGCCCTTTCAAAATTTTAAATGTTTGATTTACTCTTTAAAAAATTACCAAAATTAAAATATTTTTAGAGAAATTCACAAAACTACACCCTTTCAACCTTTCCTTCACAAAACTACACATAATTTAATATTTTCACATATTTACACCCTTTCAAAATTTTAAAAGCTTGATTTACCCTTTAAAATATTACCAAAATTAAAATCTTTTCATTTGGGTTCGCTAATTAGTGTTTAGGGTATAGTATTAAGGGGGTAGGATTGTGTGAGTAGGGTTTATTTGAATTTAATTTTGAGTGTTTAGGTGTAGTTTTGTGAAGTATTTTTGAAATGGTGTAGTTTTGTGAAATGTAATTCAAAAGGTGTAGTTTTGTAATTCTCACATCTTTTTTTTTAGGTTCGCTAATTAGTGTTTAAGATATAATATTAAATAAATAGAATTATGTTGGTAACGTTTATTTGAATTTAATTTTGAGTGTTTAGGTTTATGAAATGCAATTTAAAAATATAGTTTTGTAATTGTCACAATATTAAATTGAAATAAACATTATAACGTCTAAAACCATACTTCTTTTAAAACTAAACCCTAAATAATATATATAAAATTAGGAGATAGGTATATTTTGAAACATAAATTTGCTAATTGGGTGATTTTCTTTCTAATTTGCTATAAGGTAACTTTTGCATGTTAAATTAATATTTTATTTTTAACTTTAAAATTATCAAATCTAGTGAATGATTGTTTGTGAATAGTTCTCTATGAATGATTTCGAGTGAATGCTTGTTGTGAATGGTGAATGATCTCTGTGAATGATGAATAATACATGTGAATGACGAAGGCTACTTGTGAATGATCCATGTGAATGGTGAATTGTGAATAATATTCGTGAATAATCTATGTGAATGATTTTCCGTGAATGATATTTGTGAATAATTTTCCGTGAAATGAGGATAAATTTATCATTTTAAATACGAAAAATCAAACAAAATCACCTGAAATTTAATTACTACATCAAAATCACCTAATTGACAAATTATTTTTCAAAATATACCTATTACGCTAATTAACTCAATAATATATCGTTAACCCCCCCCACCCCAAAAAAAAATAAAATTAAATTGGATAAGTTTTTTAAGAGAGTTATTTTAAATAATTTAACCTATTAAAATTCGAATAAGGTGTAAAATAGTGTTCAAAAAAGTGTATTTGTTTTTCTTCATAATCTTATATAGTAAATGACAAAGAGTTTTGCCTACATGTCATGTGGAAAGAGTTTGTAGGAAAATTTCAATTTTTAATTATTTTATATGTTTATATACACGTATATTTGATAATATACTATATGATAAGTTTTATTATACATTTTCCTAATATCTTGATCGGATACAATGTTTTGTTATAGGTATATGTTATTATTTCGTATTTATTTTATAAATTTATAATATCATATATAATAAATGACAAATAGTTTTGCTTATGTGTCGCAATGAGAGAAAATTAAGGGTTTTTTTATTTTTTATTAATATAATAATTTTTTTAAGTTTATGATTATCTCTTTTATTTTTTTAATGTTTTATATCATCACATATTATTTCATATTTCGAAATTTCAATTATATTTTCTAAAATTTATTAATTTAATATTTCGTTATTTCAATTATATATTCTAAAATTACAGAATTTTTATATGTTTTATTAATTTATTATTTTGTTATTCGTTTATGATTATCCCTTTTATTTTTAATGGTTTATATCATCATATATTATTATTAATTTGATATTTCGAAATTTCAATTATATTTCCTAAAATTAAGGAGCTTTTTTGGATTTTTTATTAATTTAATATTTTTGTTTATATTCATCCTTTTTATTTTTGAGTTAATTAGCGTATTATATACATTTTAAAACATAATTTGTCAATTAGTTGTTTTTGATGTAATAATTAAATTTTGGTAATTTAATTTGATTTTCGTACTTAAAATAACAAATTTAACCTTATTCAACCAAAATCATTCACAAAAAATCATTTACATAGATCATTCATTGATATTTAACAACTCATCATTGACATAAATCATTCATTCACATATATTATTTATCATTCACATATATCAATTATCATTCACTCGAAATCATTCACATATGAACATTTACAGACAACCATTCACGTGATTTGACAATTTTAAAGTTAATGGTAAAATTGTAATTTAAAAAGTCAAGATCACCTTATAGAAAATTAAAAGAAAATCACTCAATTAGTAAATTTATGTCTTGAAATATACATATTCTCTTAATTTTCTTTTTATGTTTTAATGGTTTATATCATTATATATTATTTATTATTTAATATTTTGAAATATCAATAATATTTTCCTAAAAATATATACGATGTCAATATTTTGGCAATTTTAATTTATATAATAATTTAATATAATATATTATTATTCTTATAAATGGTATTACATACAACCTCATCTGATTTTGTTTACATTATTTATGATTCAAGTTGATCCTTAGTTTTCTAATATTTATGTAAATATTATAAACTTAACTCCGTTTCAAATGTTAGATAAATATTGATTTATTGTTATAAATATGTCAATCTAAAACTTTTTATACCACATCATACAATTTTATAATTTTCGTAATCCAAAGCCATTATAATTATTAACATCTCCATTATAAGCCATGAGTTTTTCTTTAATTATTATAAAACTATTTTTGTCGAACATGTTTTATTTGTTATTAACCAAATTAGTTTGTGAACATATACCTTTTACGTCTCTTTAAGTATCAAACTTATTATTTTGTAGAAGAAAATATGTAACAAACATATGTTTTGGTATCATAAAAACTTACATTTGTAACAATTTTTCAATTTAATGAATTAATTTTATGTAAAATCTCCTATCAAGATTATAATTGTTTCTCAAAAGCGAAAAACTATAAAAATAAAACAAATTTTGTATTTTAAATCATATAAGCCTACCATAAAACACAAAACCACATTTTTGAAGTTTGTTATTTTTCATTTTGTAAGGATAATTTATCACATTTTTATTTTGGTTTTAACGTATAATTTAAATTATCATTAATGTATCATTTAAATTCATTTAAAAATGTCAATATTAATTATTTTTTGTGTAGTTTTTTCAAAATTTATGTATGTATAGGGGAAACCACCCAGTAGTAGTCTGGTAACACAAAATCATTTCTTAAAAATAAAACAAAAGTAACGAAAGTGTTGGAGCTGACTCTCTCCGTCGACGGCACCGTTTCTCCGATCACCTCCGTCTCATTCAATCTCTCCAGGTAAGACTCCCCACCATATTCTCTTCTTCTTCTTCTTCTTCATCATCTCTCTTGAATATCTCGTAGTCTCGTAAGATTCGATTGTATAATGTCGTAGAATAGACGAATCTATCGTTTTCATTCACCGATTAGCTCTGTTCTAGATCGGATCTTATGCTAATTCGTTTCGATTCCAATCCTAGACCCGGATCCGATCTGATGATATATTGATCCGGCGAGTTTAGAATTATGTGATTTCTTCATGATGATTTTTTTTGGTTGGTTTAACACTATTATGTAAATGGAACAGTATATTGGAGAATGAAGATTACTTAAGAGAGATTAGCTTTTGATTTAAGACAAGAGAAGAAAGTTTTCACAAAGAAAAAAAAAACAATGGCTGCTGGTAGTAAAGCAGATAAGAAAGCAGCAGTAGATGCAGCTGCTTGGATGTTCAATGTCGTCACTTCCGTTGGTATCATCATTGTTAATAAAGCTTTAATGGCTACTTATGGTTATAGCTTTGGTAAATAATAACAAAAACACACTCTCTCTCTCTCTCTCTTGATCTCTCTTTTCACCTTCTTAAGCTTCTTTTAAAACCTCTGATCATTTCTATTCATGTCTCTACTCGCTGCAGCTACAACGTTAACCGGTTTACATTTTGCTACGACAACTCTGATGACGATTGTTCTGAGATGTCTTGGCTACATTCAGCCTTCTCATCTTCCGTTTACGGAGCTTCTTAGGTTTATTCTGTTTGCAAACTTCTCCATTGTTGGAATGAATGTTAGTCTTATGTGGAACTCTGTCGGTTTTTATCAGGTAATGATAACTACCATCTAGCTCTGTCCGTGATTGTGGAAAAGAAGAAAATCTGGTTTCGGTTTCATTGTGTTATGCGTTTTCTTTTCAGATTGCAAAGCTAAGCATGATTCCTGTATCATGCTTGTTGGAAATGGTACTTGATAAGATCCGTTACTCAAGAGACACAAAGCTTAGCATAGGGCTTGTTCTCGTGGGTGTTGGTGTTTGCACCGTTACTGATGTTAGCGTTAATGGCAAAGGCTTTGTAGCCGCTGCTGTTGCTGTGTGGAGTACTTCTCTACAACAATACGTATGTGTGATTTACAAACTAAACATAATTTGCCTTTATTTTAACTCCTAATCAACTAAGATTGACATGATTGATACATGATGCAGTATGTACATTACCTTCAGCGCAAGTACTCGCTTAGCTCATTCAACCTGTTGGGACACACTGCTCCTGCCCAAGCTGCAACATTGCTAGTAGTTGGCCCATTTCTTGATTATTGGCTCACAGAGAAAAGAGTAGACATGTACGACTACAACTTGGTCTCCGTGGTAAGAGCCGTAAACTTCAATAAGTTTCATTAGTATAGGATTCAACTTTACTCTCTTCACATAAGAAAAATAGCTTCATTATGTCGGTAGTAACAAATACTCATCACTACCTTGTCTTGTGCTAGTCTGATTATGATAGACTTCTTATACTTTCTATGTATAGACATCATACCGAGGAAAGTAGATTATTTACGAGGTCTAACTTGTTAGATGCAATTTCAAGGCTTAAGATTATTTTCTCTAATTGTTTACCTATGCTCTCAAGGCCAAATCTTGCTACACTCGTGTGACATCTAACAAGCTTTCTGAAATCTGCAGCTGTTTATAACCCTCTCTTGCACAATAGCGATTGGGACAAACCTAAGCCAGTTCATTTGCATCGGGAGATTCACGGCGGTATCTTTCCAAGTCTTGGGACACATGAAAACGATCCTTGTGCTAGTAATGGGATTCTTCTTCTTTGGTAGAGAAGGTCTAAACTTGCACGTTGTTGTTGGGATGATTATAGCAGTACTAGGTATGATCTGGTATGGCAATGCTTCTTCAAAGCCAGGAGGCAAAGAGCGACGAAGCTATTCTCTTCCGACAACGCGTCAACAGAAACATGGAGCTGGTTCTGGTTCTGAAGACAACGAAGACAAAGCATAGTAGTAATAAGTAGTAAAATGATCAGGAACAATATAATATATATATAGCTGCTACGATACATATCTTGATCTGAGTTGTTCTGTTTTAGCTTAATTTATTATCCACATCCTGATTTTGCTTGGTTACGGCTAGAAACAGAGTTATTTTTCATACGAACGATTTTGATTTTTTGTAATACATTTTGCCGATTTTATTCTTTAGCTAAATTGATAATCTGAAGAAATTATTAGTTTGATAAATTGATTAATAACTGAAACTAACTTGAATAGATTTGGCATAAGTTGTTTCTGGCATCGCCTTTTTCGAGAGTGTTGTGGCGAGCCAGACGTTTAGTCTTGGTTCTTACTTGCCGGATTTGAAGCCAAGGAGTTCTCGCGTTGTGACTTATGTTTCGTCGTTGTTTGTATTTTGAGATCCTCTTCGGTTTCGCTTGGCTGGTCAAGTCGCAAGGCCCTTGTCCGAGATTGTTTCGGATTGAGGACAAGTGCAAGCAAGTTATTTTAAACTCTATTAGGCTAACATTGTTCTAGTTCAAAATTAGCTTCTAGGGTTTTAAAAGATGACCTCCGGTTTTGCTTCTGGGGTTTAAGTTTGTAGATCCCGGCTTTGTATCCCATTGATACGAAGAAAACACACACACTATCGAATGTCAACCAAAGATATAACTAGATCATTATCCAGCAGTATAAGCACAATCAAACAGTAGCAAAAAAAAACTCTCACAAAAAGACAAAATTGAGTCTTACAAATTTGGACGAAAAATAAAAACTTGAAACGAGAACTTATCAAAGATCCATTGCAGGTGCAACAAGCAACATGTTCAACTTAACGCTTCTTAGAGACACCAACAGTCTTTCCTCTGCGACCAGTTGTCTTGGTGTGCTGTCCACGCACTCGGAGACCCCAGTAATGTCTCAGACCACGATGGTTCCTGTCCATTACATGAAATACCCATTCAAATTTCAACCCAAGAGGGCATTGAAATTGTATGATTGGGATCAGTACGAGTTTTACCTGATTTTCTTGAGACGTTCGAGATCATCCCTGAGCTTCATGTCAAGGGCGTTGGAGAGAACCTGCGAGTACTTACCGTCTTTGTAGTCCTTTTGTCTGTTCAAGAACCAGTCTGGAATCTTGTACTGTTTCGGGTTAGCGACAATAGTCATGAGGTTGTCAATCTCAGCTGCAGATAACTCACCAGCCCTGAACCATAGTTTATATCAAAATTAGTCAACAAATACAATGAAAGTCGCGATAGACAAACTTTTAGGCTGAACCTAAAACAAAACATGATAGCTATTCTAAATAACATAACTTTTGTGGTTCACAATGACATTTAAATACAAACAAAGATCAAGATTTTACTAATAAATTCGATTACAAAATAAAAGTAAAAAAAAGAAACCTCTTGTTCATGTCGACATCGGCTTTCTTGCAGACAATGTTGGCCAATCGCCTACCAATACCTTTGATAGAGGTAAGTGCAAACATTATCTTTTGCTTTCCATCAACGTTAGTGTTGAGCACACGCAGAATGTGCTGAAACTCTTCGTTCGCTACCAGAGACTAACACAAAATCACCAAAACCCATCAGAGAAATGCAAAAATCAGAATCAAAATCCTACTCAGTAATCGAACCGGTATAAGCAAAAATAGCATTTGTTTACAACGTAATAGGCTAAGCTACGATTTTGGAGATCGAACGAAACCAAATCTGAACTAAGAAAGACACAAAGAGTAGTCGAAAGGAGAGCGTACCATTTTTGAATTGAAGAAGATGAGCTGCTGCCTGAGAAGAAGAAGAATATGAAGAAGAAGCTCTCGCCGTCGTCAAGCGGTTCTCTCTCTTTGGGTCTATAGGGCAAAATCTAGGGTTTTCTCTGGTTAGTTTATATAGTAGAGCTAACGAGACAAACTAAATGCTTAATGACCATTTTACCCTTAAAGGACCTTGAAAACAGATTTCTATTTGGGCTTTTTTTAAAGATTACCTTAAGATTTAGAGGCCCATTTATATACTTTGTTTGGAGGCATTTTTGGGGTTGATTATTATCTACCACTTGTAAACATATCATTAAAGATAAAAAACATTATTAGTAGATGTTTTGTTCACAATATTTACTAATAATATTGTTCGAACTTCGAAGTATACATGGAGATTGAATAATTGAAAGCTTCACAATTTTACAAAGTTTTCATAGCATAACATATATATGCTTGATTGCAATGACCATATATATATATATATATATACTTACTTCACATTATGAAACAAAGACTTTTGATTGGTGATAGTATAAAGTATTTAGACAGAGTCAACTCCAACAACTTCTTGGGAGACTAACTTCTTCAACACATCAACAAGATTATCAAAGTCATCTTGTGCTCTTATGAGACTCAATCTCACAAAACTTTCCTTTGATCCAAACACTTTGCCGTCGCGTCCTGTTATCTTCCCTTCTCTGAATATCTCATAGCAGTTTCTGTCTTCTTGTCTCTCACATTTCACCCATGCATAAGCTTTCAAATTAATGATAAACCAAAACACATAATTATTATAATTATAGTTTTTTTTAGTTACTATCAAATAAAAAGTCTGATTTTGTTGTAGCAATTAGGCCTATTAGCTCAGTTGGTTAGAGCGTCGTGCTAATAACGCGAAGGTCACAGGTTCGATCCCTGTATAGGCCAATTTTTTACCATCATACATTCAAAGAAAATAGAGAAAGAACTTACAAGGAGTAAAGTTTTTGACTTTCTTGAAATAGTTGCAATACTCAGGCTTGATTTTTTGGAGCGAAAATCGCGTTGACATGGAAAAGATCTTGTTAAGTGTCTCCCATCTTTTTTTCATAGTTTCATAACAAAATTTGAATATGTCGTCGCCTCCATCGCCAACTACTACTTTGAGAAGCTGCAAAGCATGAAGTTGTGTGTCTCTTGAAACTCCCATACTACTTAGAAATATATATCTACTCATTCTTTCATAAACTGCTTTGTCCTTTACCAATGCCCATCTACAACAACAACAACACACTTTTGTATAACGCGAAATGACGAATTAAAAGCATTGTTTAGAGTAGATTAAGAGAGCGAAAACGAAAAGTAAATCACCCGAATCTTGATCCAGCATGACCCGTAGTCTTTGAGAGACTAAACAAGCTTAAATCTTCATTTGTTGGATGTGTAATAGGCGAGAAGTAAAGGCCAATAATACGCGTAATCATGGATTGTTTTGACATTAGGACCATCAAGAACCGCTCTTTTCATCTTCCCATCTGGATTATTCGGAGACGTCACTATCTCTATAACTTGTGTTATATTATCATTTCCTTTGCTCTTCTTCCACGCAGACGCGTCTCCTCCAAATTTTACATTTGTATAATCAAAGAACTCTGCTTGCTCTTTGTACAACTTCACACACACATAGACAAAGAACTCATCATATAAGTTTTGTTTACGTAAAGACAAAGCTTTCTTATGTTTTTGCTTACAGAGTAGAATGGAACCGAAGTCATGACTCTCGAAGTCGAAGGTGATGATGTGTTTGTTAAAGACGACAAGGCGTGAACAGAGGCTGCAAGCAATTGCGTTGAGCCAGTACCAAAGATTATGTATCTTTCATCAGTAACCGCGTTACCGACTAACTTATGCAGCTTCTTTATGACCATCTCAAGCTCTTCAGACAAAAATGAACCGTCTTTATAATATTTATAACTCATTCTATGCCATCCCGACTCAACAACCGCGCTTCTCTCTGCGTTTCGCATCCAGAAAGGCTCCAAGAACAAAGGGTCTCCTCTTCATAACCCAAAAGAAAAAACAAAACAAAACTCAATCTAAAAGTTTAAAGATTATAAGATCAAATAGGTTGCGTGTTTTGCGTACGAGTTAGCATCGACGTCACAATCTTGGACAAGAAGGGAACAGTCTTTGCCTGTGTAACAATTGTTACACTCACAAGGAGGTTTGTTGTTGCCATCAAGAACACCGTGACCATCCACGTAAGCTCTTCCATGGCCTGAGCATGTAACAGAGGCTGCAGCTTCTGCTTCAGCCGCGGCTCTACTGGTCCATATTGGATTCCATATTGTGGAGTTGTTATAGAGAATATGAATTGCTAACAAAAGGTTCAATATTATCAACGACGATGTAAAGAGTAACTTCATCTTTTATTATCTTTACTTTGATTACATGTATCAAAATCAAACATACAACATTGTATTACAGGTACTAAGGAATCTTTATGTATTTCAACTTGACAACACTGAATAAGACTGCTCAACTTATTATTGGTTTTATTACAAAAAACTTGTTATTGGTTATTTAGAATATCTTAATGTATTTCAGTATATGTATCAATTGATTGTTCTCTTGTCAATAAATATACCTCTTACAAACTTAGCACAGTTTTAAACATATGTGATTTTTTTGTTATCAAAACAGACAAACATGCATATTTAATAGTAGTTTATATAAGAAACTACTTGGTTTTAGTATGGAGGATTATTCTGTGTGAATGCATAATGATCAAATATTATTGGATCGTTCCTAAATAAAATGTTGTGACATTTTAGAGTTTATATGTTTCATAGTATAACTAAATCAACATATCTTTTATAGTAAATGACAAAGAGTTTTGTCTACGTGTCACGTGGAGATAGTTTGTAAGAAAATATCAATTTTTAATTATTTTATATGTTTATACACGTAATATGATAAGTTTTATTATACATTTCCTTAATATCTTGATCGGATACTATGTTTTGTTATAGGTATATGTTATTATTTCGTATGTATTTTATATATATGTTATATGTATAGACTTAAAATTATATACCTAGGTATATGTTAATTTATTGCTAATTCATCAATGAGTATTTCTCTATATGTTATTGTACAAAACATATGATTTTCTATAACAAACACATAATAACAAACATATGTTCTTGTAACTTTTTTATACTTAATTTAGTTTTAATGGATTACTTTCTAACTTTAACATAACAATATTATAATATTATTGCGTCCAATAATATGTGGTATATTGGAAATTTTAAAATAATTTGTGAAAAACCGAATACATACGGGGAGAAAGTAAAACAATATCATCATCATATCATATAGAGTAAATAATATGAAGTAATTTGGCTTCTATGTCACAACAAGAGACAATGAAGGAAATTTATTGAAATTTCATTAATTTAGTATTTTTGATATATATAGTTATGACTTATGAATATACTTTTTATTTTTCAATGATTTATATTAGCATATACTATTTATTAATTGTTTTCGAATTTTATGGGTTTTTATGAATTTATTATTTTCAAAATATTGTTATGAGAATCTCTTTTATTTTTCAATGAATTATATTATCATACATTTTTTATTTAATATTTTCGAAAATAGTGATTTTTTATTAATTTAGTATTTTGAAAATATGCTTATAATTATCCCTTTGGTTGATATTATCATATATTATTTATTAACTTAATAATTTAGAAGTAACTGCCTAACCTTTCTATAGTTTTCTTTCTCAAAACATTTTCACAAAAAAACATTTTCACAAAAACCTTGTCAATTTTTAGTACTTTGTGTAATTAAGTTATATTTGATTTCACTATATAACTTAGGGAGAATTACAAAACTACACCAAAAGAATTACATTTCACAAAACTACACCTTTAAATTTTTTTCACAAAACTACACCTAAATTCTAAATATTAAATCCAAATTAAGCTTACCCACCCAATCATGCCCCTTTAATACTATATCATAAACACTAATTAGCGAACCCAAATGAAAATATTTTAATTTTGGTAATTTTTTAGAGTATAATTGAACCATTTAAAATTTGAAAAGGGTGTAAAAGTAGGAAAAAATTGAATTATGTGTAATTTTGTGAAGGAATGATTGAAATGATGTAGTTTTGTGAATTTCTCTATAACTTAACTATGAAATTTTAGCAATATTTCAAAAAATTTAGCTATTATCTTTATCAATGGGTTTTTCTCTAATTCTTATAAATCTATTTTTCTTAATATGTGTGGTTTTATATCAACCAAATTAGTTTATAACATGTACGTGATGTGTCACAAATAAGACAATTAAATAAAATCTTGATTTACTATTAATTTAATAATTATTTTCAAAATTTGAGATCATGTTTTCAATATTTTCGAAAATATTAAATATTACGACCGATATCTAAAAAACATAGTTTTTACAAATGTTCTTCAACAAAGTATTCCAAAATATATCTTAATCATTTTTTCATAATCCATTTGTTCCGTTTTATGTTTTCCTATTTTCATTGATAACATACTATTTATTTTTTTTTGGTTTTCAATATTTTGTTTTATTTTTATAATTAAATAATATTTATGATATTGTCATATGGTGTAAATCATCAATATATTGGAAAAAATCAAGAAAATATCACTTTAATCATTCAATGGAAACACTATATATTTATTATGTATTTTTAATTCGAAAATTATTTATATCCCCGTTATGTATATATAAAAAAAATATCGTAGAATACTATTGGATTGAAAAGTCAAACTCATAAAATTATGTTAAAAACGACACTTATATTAAAACAAAATATTCCTAAAATGACACTATTTGTTATTTATTAGATGGAGAGTGTAGTTGATATAATTATTTACGATGACGTAGTCTAATACGCAAGTATATGAACGTCCACGTTAACTTTATTTTTTCATATAATTTTTAACCTTTTTAATATATATTTTTTTAAAAAAGGGAAATCACAAAACTACAATTACATTTCACAAAATTACACCATTTCAAAAATACTTCACAAAACTACACCTAAACATTCAAAATTAAATCTAAATAAATCCTACCCATACAATTCTACCCCTTAATACTATACCCTAAACACTAATTAGCGAACCCAAATGAAAAGATTTTAATTTTGGTAATTTTTAAAAGGGTAAATCAAGCTTTTAAAATTTTGAAAGGGTGTAAATATGTGAAAAAATTAAATTAGGTGTAGTTTTGTGAAAAAGGAATTGAAAGGGTATAATTTTGTGAATTCCTCGAAAAAAATTACAAGCTAAAGGAGAAGCTAATACACGAAGAAGAAGAGAGAGGACTACTGGTGTTCATTGCGGCGAAACCCGAATCGAACCGAACAAACTGAACCGAATAATTCGTATGAATATTTTTTTAAAAAATGGTTTTGAATACACCATATAAACCGTATGAATATCTTTTTTAAAAAACTTCACGAATATGGTTTGGTAAATAGCCGATTAAACCGAAAAACCGAAAAACCGAAAAAACCGATTAATTTCAAAATATGATATAATAAATAATATTATTATAATATAGATGATTATAAATACACATATGATGTATATGTAACGTAATCTAAATAAATTTTAGATCCTAATAATATATAAATAATTCAATTTTAATTATGAAATACTTTAGTTTTTTTTTATATTCGTAAATACAATCGTTAAAGATAATGATGTCACTTTTGACTATAAATTGTTATTATGTCTTATTAATCTTTCTAAATTGATGAATCATTAATATATTAATGATAAATTTCTTAGAATACCATCAAAATAAGTTTTTGTTTTGAAAATACCATTAAAAAGTTTTTTATAACAAAAATACCGTTAAAATGTTTTTTATAACAAAAATACCGTTAAAATGTTTTTTATAACAAAAATACCATCAAAAATAGTAGTTTACAAAAATACCACAAATACAAAAAACGAGTTTAACACTTTAGATTTTAAATTTTTTCATTTGGGTTCGCTATATAGTGTTTAGGGTATAGTTTTGAAGGGATATGATATAGTTTTTTGAAGGTTTTGGGTGTAATTTTGAAAATTTAAGATTTGTGGTATTTATGAAAAAAACTTTTTAATGGTAAACGAGATTTCATCGTAAACGAGATTTCAAGATTTTCACCAAAAACGCAATTTCGTATTTTTTTACCGAAAATGAAATTTCGCGACTTTGACGGAAAAGGAGATTTTGAAATTTTACCAAAAACAAGATTTCACGATTTTTGTCGAAAATGAGATTTCAAGATTTTTTCACGGCTATTGAGAAAAAATGATTATGAATCAAGGGTATTTTAGTCATTTTCTTATTGCAATCAATTTGACGGAGATGAAAATGATTATTCTTTAAGTCAAACAAACAAAAATCCTTTCAAATGAATTATTGAGATGACAATGAAAAAATAACCGAACATCATTCATATGAATCATTAAGATGATCATTTACATGAATCATTTGAACGTAAATGACAAATGGATTGTAATAAATAAAAAATAGAGAAATTTTTTAGAATACCATCAAAATAAGTTTTTGTTTTGAAAATACCATTAAAGAGTTTTTTATAACATTAAAAAGTTTTTTATAACAAAAATATCATTAAAATGTTTTTCATAACAAAAATACCATCAAAAATTAGTAGTTTACAAAAATACCACAAATACAAAAAACGAGTTTTAACACTTTTAGATTTTAAATTTTTCATTTGAGTTCGCTATATAGTATTTAGGGTATAGTTTTGAAGGGGTAGGGTATAATTTTGAAGGGGTAGGGTATAGTTTTTTGGAGGTTTTGGGTGTAATTTTGAAAATTTAAGATTTGTGGTATTTTTGAGAAAAAAACTTTTTAATGGTATTTGTAAAACTTTCAAAAATCCGTGCTAATTGTGTTAAAAAACTTTTTTTAGTGGTATTCATAAGAATTGCCCTAAAAAAATGACAAATGGACCTAACTAAAATCATAATAATAGGTTTAGTTAGGAACAATAGAACCACAATATCTGTTTTAATCCGAATCTCATTGCGTCCACATTAACTTTAACTTAGTGTTTTCATATCCAACCCAGACCCGCAGTCCACCCAGTAAACCCGATGATCCTAGATTGTTTTAAACCCACATAAACCCAAAAAATCCGATAAATTCAGAAAAATCTGATAAACTAAGTAAAACTTGCAACCATATATTACTGGTTGAACCATTTTTGTCAAAAAAATTTAGATAAATATTCAATCTTTTTGGAATTTGTAAATAAAAGATTCAAAAATAGATTATTTATAACAAAAATATATATAATGATGAATTTTTGTTATGTTATTCGTAAAAAACAAACATAATATTGATAAATATAAATTATTTTATAACTATGATTTATATTTTGGGAGAATTACAAAACTACACCTTTTAAATTGCATTTCACAAAACTACACCTTTTTAAAATCACTTCATAAAACTACACCTAACTACTAAAAATTAAATTGAAATTAGCGTTACCCACAAAACCCTACACCTTCAATATTATACCCTAAACACTAATTAGCGAACCCAAATGAAAATATTTTAAATTTGATAATTTTTTAGAGCATAATTGAACCATTTAAAATTTGAAAAGGGTTTAAAAGTAAGAAAAAATTGAATTAGATGTAATTTTGTGAAAAAAAAATGGAAATGGTGTAGTTTTGTGAATTTCTCTATAATTATACATAAAAAATTATTATATTATTGTCATTCGGTTGACTCCCGGTCATCCCAATAACCGGTGATCTGGAAGCTATCCGGTTCAGTGTCCGGGTCCGGTTTAAAAACATTACTTGTGAACAAAAAAATTGTGAGAATCAAGCAAGATACGTAAAGAATCTTAACACTTCACAGAAACATCAAGAGACAGAAGTGATGTAGACACACAATTAAGAATCTAAAAGCATCATTCTCTTTTCATTGGTGTTTTTTATGACTCTTTTGGTTGCTCTGTGAAAGAATCTGTTTTGTCTTTTCTAAAACACCAAAGAAAATCGAACCTCCAATTCCTATCCACAATATCCTTGGGCCCATTCCCTGTATGTACATACAGACTTGTCAACACCTTTGAGAAACTTGTGTGCTAATTTTGATCATATCCCTAAAAAATTAGAATGTGGTAAGGAAAGAGACTGAATTCACCTTCCATAAAGCTGATGACCCTTCTTCTCTTAATATCGTCTTTACGCAATCTGAAACACCTTTATACTGATTTCCTGCACCCTGGAAGAACCGAAGACGAAACAAGTCAGTAATATAACGAAATACATCCAAGAAAAACATGTTGCTCTTTCCCTATTTTGAGTATACCTGAACCATTAGTCTGGTTTTTATTACGTCTAAAGGAGTAGTAAAAACTCCAGTGACAGCACCGGCAAAGGCACCAAGCATTGCGTTCTCCGGATCATTTAGATCTCTTTTCGCCTGTTCTAAACATGTGTGATATCTCACTGGCATTAGTCAACAAAACGTGGATGGCTTTCGTTTTAACTTATGAAAGTAGCATCAAAATCTTACAGCCAATTTGTATCCAATCCTTAATTGCTCATATACACAAAACTGAAGCGCATCAAAAGGCAAATCTCTTAACAGGAAAGATCCAAAACCCTGTTGAAAAAATTAGATGAAAAGATCTGATGAAGCCTTCTTTATTGTTTGCTCCTCTTAAACGATGTGTTATTTGAGCTACAAACTCAAGTAATGACTTCTCCGAAGCATATAGTAAAAGAATAGAATCTTTAATGAACATACGTACCGCATACATGCCTTTAAAGCCTTCCTTGGCTATGATAAGGCGAACAGCATCAGAGGCAGAAGTAAATTGTCCAGTTTGCATTCGCTGTTTAACAACCTGTTCAAGTTTTCATTAGCTTATACAAGCGCATATAACCAATACAGAACAGTATGCAATGAAACAAGTAGAGAGAAAGAGAGAGCTTACTTCTGTAGGTACCCGGACAATAGATGAAACCGCACCTCCTAAAGCACCTGCAGCCTGATTTATCTCATATAACTTGCTAAGACATATTTTTATCCCTTTCTTAATAGAGCATATAAAGATTCTAAGGGCCACAAATCTCTCTCTCTCTCTCTCTCTCAAATCCAGCATGACTAATGTGTAAAGCTTGATAAGACACCTATCTTCTCTCTATCAAATTCTAAAAGACATTAACTGGAAATTCTCCGGCAGACAAACTACTCTTGAATTGCTATTATAGAGTTTATACATACCAAATGTGCAACCGCACTAAACTTTTCGGGTAAAACTTTCAGCAGCTTCTGTTTTGTTGGTTCATATACACCGAAAAATAAGGCAGAAGCACTGCACATGAGTGAGAAAAATCATCATTTATTAGAAACAATAGTCACACGTATTCAATACGCTTTCATGTCTTTCTCACTAAAATGCTTACGGTAAGACACCAGCAAGGTTTCCACCAAGACCAGAGTATAGCCCTTTCCATATAATCTTTCCTCCATCTCGAGCTACCTATAACATGTCGAAAGAAAATATAACTAGCCATTGTAAGTCAAACGTTGGCTTCTCCAAGCAAGTAAACAAAACAATATGAAACAAATCTAGGCCATAGTAGTGGCACATACCCTGAAATTAGATTACCGTAAAAGGGAACTTACTATAGGATCATAACACAAAGTGATTGTGTCGAGAAACAAACCTGAACTCGAGTTTTGATAGTATCAATTGGGTAAAGAGAAGCTTCAACAACAAGACCAGCTATACCTCCTGCAATCATGCTCTCTGCAAAACAAAAACAAAAACATGAAACATTTCTTGTACTCTCTTTTCATTACATTAACTAGAAAACAAAGTGCTTTCTAAGGTATGTGTTGTATAAACCATACCATAAAGGAGACGCAAAAAATGGCATGGATCATCATCATCATGTTTAAGAAATAGTGTGCCACAATCATTGATCTGCTTCTTTTTGATGTTATTGAAAGACAATGAATCTACCCAAGGAACATGAAAACATTATCAATCAAGCACAAGATAATAACAACTGAAACATAAATAAACGGAGGAGACCAAAATCGACAAGAGAATGTGAGATTTGTGTGACAGTGTTTGATTACTAAAAGGGGGTTGTGAGTAATTTTACCAGGCAGAGCTGTCTGAGATCTATCTCCTCCGTTACTAGAGACAATGCCACGATCCATCTAACAAAAAAAACCCATTAAAAGGAAGAGGAAATAAATAAATAAATAATCAAAATCAAGCTGAAGAAGATGAAGATCGAACCAAATTTGATAGTTGCGATGCCAGAAACAACCAAAAAATAAACATAAGAGTGTGTGATTTCTTCATAAACCCTCTAAATAGCGGCATGATTACTATATGCAAACCGAACCGGACGTAAACGGTTCGACCGGTTCAACCAGTATTCTGATTTGTACTCCACGTCAAGATCTTATTTACGCTTTGAAAATAATCTATCATTTACCTGGGAATTAACCCGTGATTCACCGCGAGCTTATGTTTTCAATATAATTTTATAAATTTAATGTAGAAATTTTGAATATCATTTTATCTTCATTGTTTAAACAAAATAGAATCAATTAATATTGTTGAAAGAGAGAATTATAAAACTACACCATTAGAATTACACTTCACAAAGCTACACCATTTCCAAAATACGTCACAAAACTACACCTAAACACTCAAAATTAAATTCAAATAAACCTTATCCAAACAATCATACTCCCTTAATATTATACCCTAAACAATAATTAGCGAACTCAAAAGAAAATATTTTAATTTTGGTAATTTTTAAAAGGGTAAATCAAGCTTTTAAAATTTTGAAAAGGTGTAAACTTATGTAAATATTGAATTAGGTGTAGTTTTATGAAGGAAGGGTTAAAAGGGTGTTGTTTTGTGAATTTCTCTTGTTGAAACTAGATTTTTTTAATTAATATTTAATATTTTTATTATATATTTCGTATAGAAAAATTTTAATATAATTTTTAAGTTGATAAGACCAAATTATTATAATTTATTATTTATTTGGAAAAAACCGGATTCAAAACACAAACCGAAACCTAATCAAAATACACAAATAGAACTATGCGATTTACCCAAATTTATTTAAAATTATAATTATTTTGATTATATATATAAATAATTCTTGTAAACATATTTTAAATATGTTATATAAGATTTAAATTTTCATATAATTGCAATTTCTTCTGTTTTTTTAGAATCGAACCAGAAACCGAACCCGTTTACAAACTATTTTGTTTTTTATTGTTTGATATTTTTAACAAAAAAAATGTTTCAACTCGTTTTAAAATCTTATTAAACTCCTTTTAATTTGTGTGTTATTTTTGTTAAAAATAATGTAATGGTTTTTAAAAAATACTCTTATGGTATTTTGATTTAAGTAAAATTTTAATGGTATTTTTTTATAAAAACTATGTAATAGTTTATTTATGTGAATTGCATATTTATTATTTTGTTTTCCAAATGACTTTTACATAATTTTCTTAATATTTTTGAGTTTATTTTTGGGAGGAATTCACAAAACTACACCCGTTCAACCTCTCCTTCACAAAATTACACCTAATTTAATTTTTCACATATTTACACCCTTTCAAATTTTTAAAAGCTTGATCTACCCTTTTAAAAATTACCAAAAATAAAATATTTTCATTTGGCTTCGCTAATTAGTGTTTAGGGTATAGTATTAAGGGGGTAGAATTGCGTGGGTAAAATTTATTTGGATTTTATTTTGAGTGTGTAGGTGTAGTTTTGTGAAGTATTTTGGAAATGGTGTAGTTTTGTGAAATGTAATTCAAATTGTGTAGTTTTGTAATTCTTCCTTTTTTTGGAAAGGATTGTAATATTCCTTTATTTGGTTTTTCATAATTAAATGTTCAAAATTATTTCATTTTATACTCAACGGCATAATGTGTAATATTGAGTAATTTTTTGGACATGTTCAAATTAGTACTCCAAAAATAATAATATATATATTATCAAAAGACAAAATGCCCACATGTCGCGACTAGAGAGATTTGAGGAAATTTTTTATTTTTTGCGATTATGTCTTAATATTTTAGCCTCGATTAAAATTTGCATATATTTTACTTTTTTGCGTTTATATATTTTGCCTCAATAAAAATTTTGTCTCAATTTATTTCCGATTTTTTTTTATATACTCGATTTCCGTTTTTTCCATTTTTTTATATATTGCGATTTAATATATTTTAGATTATTTCTTTTTTAAATGTCGATTTTATATTACGCTTTCACATTTTGAATAACCAAAATTAAAAAACTTTATACCAATTACTAATATTCTAAAATTATTATTCTTTTGACATTCTTTATTATTTTAGATGATTATTATAATTTACAAATAATAACAATTATTAAATTCATAATTCAAAGTTTATTATTTAGATACATTTTTCTACTTTAATAATACTAATTATTATTTTATGTTATATGAAAACTAACTCACTTTTTAAAATTTTATAACATAACTTTTTCGCATCGAAATTTCAAAATTACTTGGAATATACAAAACAATAGTTTGTTTGAATTTAATAATATTTTTTCTATGTAATTATGAAATATATTACGTTTTATTTTATACGACGATAGAAAAATATTTTATGAAATAAGACATGTTATAACGTTCAACGTTCAAGTTTTCTAATTATTTTCATAAAATTTCAACCAATATCACAATCTTTAATACTTTTTAATCATTTCATGTGCTACTACTACATAGATATGTATGAATATATTGATATGTTTAAATTTTGGATAATTTTTCGTAAACAAAGAGTTATACTTTTAGAAAGATAAATATATATATCTATATCTAAAATAAATTATGTTCGTTATACAATATTCATTTCGTTTCTAAGATTATTTAAAACCAAAAATAAAATTTAATGTAAATAATTATTTTTGAATAATCTCCCTGCGCATGGCGTGGGGTCATCACCTAGTTTTATATTAATATCATACTCCCTCTGTTTTTTAAAGTAGGATTTTCTAGGAAAAAAAATTGTTTTGAAATGTAAGATTTTCTAGAATAATTGACACATATTTTCCTGTTATACCCTTATTTATACCTATATGGTTTATCAAGTTTACATTTTTATAAATCTTATTATGATACACTAAATTATCTCTACCTAGCAAAATTGAAATAAATATATTTTGTTGCATCTTTTTCTATTAAGGCTTTTTGGGCTCCAATAATTTTTCATAGATAATGATTTGATCTATATTTACAAGGTCAAAACAAACTTTGAGTTTTTTGCCAAATTGCGTCATAAGTATATTTGTCTAATTGGGAATATCTCCGATCTTTATATCTTCATGTATCTTTTGTACTTACTATAAAAGTTATTTTTTCTTTTTTGTAATTCATAAATAAATGAGATTATAAAAGTCATTTTAAATAGATTGTTAATTTGTGATTTTTTCCTAGAAAATCCTACTTTAAAAAATGGAGGGAATATAACTTAACTTTGCATTGAGATTATGATCATTTATTTGATTTTCTCAATATTTTTATTTTTGTACTAGGTACTTAGTATAACTTTGGATATTATTCATCTATTTTATATTTTACTAAACTAATGAAAATGAATTTGTTACCAAGCTGTTACAATATCAATATGTGATGAAATCTAATTTTTTCAAACATTCTTGTAAAGATTGTAAAAAAATCGTTGTTGTGTATTCTTTCAATTTCTCTACTTTGAATTCTAAGCATGACGTTTACATTGGTTTTATAAGGAGATTTTAATCCGTCAATTAAATTACATCATATTTTTTTTCTTTTTAACGTTATTGGATTATTTGTATATATAATTGTTTGTTTTGTATGATGTTCTGTTTTTCTAGTGGATATTTTTAAATTTATTTCATATATTTGATACAAACATTTGGATTTAAATACTTTTATAGAACAATTTATGTATTATTTATAGAGGAATTCACAAAACTACACCTTTTCAACCATTCCTTCACAAAACTACACCTAATTTAATATTTTCATATATTTACACCCTTTCAAAATTTTAAAAGTTTGATTTACCCTTTAAAAATTTACCAAAATTAAAATCTTTTCATTTGGGTTCGCTAATTAGTGTTTAGGGCATAGTATTAAGGGGTAGGATTGTGTGGTATGGTTTATTTGGATTTAATTTTGAATATTTAGGTGTAGTTTTGTGAAGTATTTTGGAAATTGTGTAGTTTTGTGAAATGTAATTCAAATGGTGTAGTTTTGTGATTCTCCCTTTATATGTATAAACATGAAATATAATTCCATCCCAAATTATAATTTTTTAAACTTTTATTTATTTATATATATTTATGTTTTAAACTATATATTACTAAGATTTTTTTTTAATATAAGACTGTTAGGTATACATATTTTTATCAATGTTAAGTATTATATTGAATGGTTTTTTTATTTGAGTTTTATTAATATTGAATGAGTTTTTTATTTGAGTTTTATTAATATTCGTACGTACGTGCGGAGTTTAACATGTTTTAAATTTATATATTTAAAATTATTTAGTAAAAAATACATATTAAAAATTCCTAACTTGAATATATGTATATATTCTCTTATTTCATAGAGTGCGTTAAATAAAATATATACATTGTGTGGGGGTAACATATAAATTATGGGCTAACCCGGAATTGATCCGCGTTTAAGAAATATTTTAAAAATTGTTTATTGAACTATATTTAATATAAAGTTCAAAACTATACTTATGTATATTTTAATATTATGAATATAATTTAGTTATATCTTATCAATTATTTATGTTATTTTTGACTCGTTGCAAATTATAATTATACATAAATTGAATTCGATTTAATCTCATAATAATTATCATTCGTTTAAAATTTGCTTTGTGATTCTTTAACGACCGTAAGGAAAATTCAAATATGTATTTGTTATTTTTGTCTTTGTTTATGTCTTAATTAGCTATATATATAATTTTTTTTTTTAAAAATAGATTGTTGTAATAATTATTATTCGAATAATTCAAGTTCTTTTATTTCGATTTGTCACAATTTCTCTATCCAGTATATTCTTACAGAGTTATCTGCAACTTTCATGGTAAGAGTTATCAACTTTTCATCAATGTAAGTGTAAGCATACTGAAATGTGGATAAATTTAAATTCATTGATCCACAATGTTAAACCGAGAAATTAACAGTAGAAGTGTGCATGGTTTAGTTGTGTATCGATTCTTGAATCTTGATGAACATTGTTTTGTGTTTATCTTGAAAGTGTGGAAACTCTCAGATAACTGATGAACACATGAATTTCACTCGGAAATCGCCGAGCTCAAACGCATACACACTTTATTAGATAACTCTTTAGGTTTCTCTTTACAAGACACAACCTAAACTGGCAATTACACAATCTAACATATTGTCCCCAGACGTTAACTAATAATCCCAACAATCTATCACTTCCCTGAACTCAGTAGATAGATCGAACACCCACCTTTGACATACAAAGATAATTACCCACAACAATAAGCGGCTGAAGTGTTAACCCTAATTCTGAACACCTTCACGCCCTTATATACCCTACACACAATACCTAACTTCCCAAAACATAAAGCTTTCCATATCTTCATTCATCCAGGAATATTTCCTTATTCTTCACTTTCGAAAATATTCCCCAACTTCGCTATCTTCCCATAACGAGTCTTCCTTCCTTGTTCACCACGCCTTCTCCAAATAAGGCATACAACACGTCATCCTTGTTTCCTTTTTCTTCTCCAAGTCTGAGACATCCTCAGCTACCCTTAGCTCACTGCTGCCTCCTCAGTCATCTGATCATAGTTGCATCTTCAATCTCTCCCTTTTTATCCGATTTTGACAATCCAGCAACCCTGCACGATGATGAACAAACACAACACCAAAAGCAAGACAAGGCACATAATGCAATAACAGCCATGCATATCAAAAGCAACATCGAACCAACAAAGTGGTCCGGATTTAAAGGTTCAATAGCGGATAGGTTTTTAAAAGGTTAAAAAAACAAGAGAGAGCTGGATACACAAACTCCACACTCTCTCTAAAACAAAACAACCAAAAAAAAACAATCCCCACACTCTCCCCCTGCACCAATGCTCCAACTAATCACCAGAGTGAGTAATCTCATCATCACTACTTTCTCCCCCTGCTTGATTGCACAAATCAGTTAAAAATATTCAACTATGCAGTTATAGGGAGGTATGGTTAGGGGCACTTACCTGTAGCAAGAGCTGCCTGAAGAAGCATAATGGCTGATTTTACCGCAGCTCTCAGGTTTGGTCGGCGTGAGGCTGATGCTGGTATCTCAGTCGATGACTTCAGAGGCTTAGCAGCGGAAACCTTTTGCCTTTTAGTTGAGGTGCTTTCCACCTCCGGAACCACAAGCCCTTGATGTCGGAGCATCCTGGTGATAAGGGACGGATATGGCAGGAGTAGCTTGGGGTCGCAGCCTTTAGCCATGTTCTACACATTGTCATATACCAGCTTCCCTAAGTCGAAAGGGATTCCTTCACATACCTGATACACTAACCTCACTCGGCCGTTGGTGACATTGTCGAGAATTTTCATTGGCGACCAGTTCGCACAACAGATTTTGTAAAGTAAGCCCTTCTCCTCTTCGAAGTTCGAAGCCTTCAGTCCCTTGAGAGATGTGAACTTGTTGTCGGTCATGTATTCTTCAAGTTCCTCATCAGTGATCCCTCCAACTTTCTTCAGCATGGATCTGCGTTCCTCTTTTGTAAAAGTGGGAGCACGCAGTGTATCGTTGATAGCTTATGGAGAGAACACATAGGTTGACCCACGAACTTTCACCTTTATTGATTCTTCCTCAGTCTTCACCGTTGGTAATCCAGTCCAGAACTCACATAACAACTTCTTATCGTAAGATTAAACGTCTGTTACGGAGGGCAGCAGGTTCACATCACTGAGGAGCGATTTTGCAAGGTACACTTCTTCGGGATTGAGCAGGCGGCGCTCGTCAATGAAATTTCTGCGGAAGAAGGAATCGTACCTCCGCTGAGTCTGGGTCGAGTCCCCACGGCTCTTTGACTCTCCTCCCCGAGAGCTGGTACCTGGAGCAGACCGCTGAGACCTAAAACGGGGTTTCGGCCTAGGGTTTCATTTCCTCTTCTTCTCCGACGGTGGCTCAGATGATGAGATCTCGACGGCGGGGCTTTCAACCGAAGTTTTGGGCTTCGGCTCCGGTGTCGCGGTCTTGGACTTCCTCTCTCTCTCTTGTTGTTCGCGGATGATCGAGGTAACGACAACTTCCAGCCCGGCGGTTTCTTCCTCCTCTGGTGTCGTTTTGGCTTCCCGACACGCTTCTTTTTCTCGATCGGCTCTCGAGGTTTCTGCTTCTTCTTTCCGCTCTTCGGCTCTGGATTTTGGAGCTTGGTCACGAGGTTCTTCGGGGACCTGCGAATCCAGTGCCTCCTTAAACTCCTCACTTCCTTGAATGTCTGGGGCCATTGCATCCATGTTTGAGATTTGGGGCGGTGGTGGCGAGAATCGTTTGACCCAATCAGTTATTCCGGTGATGAGTGATGACATTTACAGGCGGCCAAGATGTGTTGTGCCCTTTTCCCCTTTTGGTTCTCACCTTTTATAGTGAAACCCTAGCTTTGAACCGTTTTGGGGCCTTTATTTCCTGTTGGGCCTGCACAACACTTCAACAAATGGATCACAACACCATTTTTCCAGAACCCTATCTTATTACCGTGAAATGTTAAGCCTTTGTCTAAGTATGATTCATCTAACATTAATCACGACTTAACAGTTTCGAGCATGCAGACACATTTGACAAAGTTTAGAGTGACCCAGAATGCTATAAATCACATGAGCAGAGTATTTAAAAATCATTTATAGTTCAGAATTTACCCTGTTGAAATCCGCCTCATAAGACTAAGACACCATTAGACACATGGGACACCACAGGGAAAATGTTCATGTTGGCAGATGGGTGCACTTCTCTTGTCCAGTGTCTAGCTTTCACACTCTCTCACCTTTATAAACGGTTGGAGTGTTAACCCTAATTCTGAACACCTCCACGCCCTTATATACCCTACACACAATACCTAACTTCCCAAAACATAAAGATTTCCATATCTTCATTCATCCAGGAATATTTCCTTATTCTTCACTTTCGGAAATATTCCCCAACTTCGCTATCTTCCCATAACGAGTCTTCCTTCCTTGTTCACCACGCCTTCTCCAAATAAGGCATACAACACGTCATCCTTGTTTCTTTTTTCTTCTCCAAGTCTGAGACATCCTCAGCTACCCTTAGCTCACTGTTGCCTCCTCAGTCATCTGATCATAGCTGCATCTCATATCTAACTTCATCTGCATTTCATGTATTTCGCCATTTAGAAGTTATCAGCTGCAGATCTACATGACCAGGAAGTATCTGCCGTGCCATCCGTTTTATAGGATCCAATCTTTTTCTAACTCGGGGACTCTTGTTGCGGGCTTGCGGCTAAGCTTAGAGAGTTTCACGGTATAAACATTTCTGGTGATAGAAATTTGCTTATTTGGGATAGGATGAGGCAAATAATCTTTCTACATAATATATATATATATAAAACAATAACATAATCTATGAAACACATGGGGGAAGGAATTGGCTTGGACAAGCCAAGAGTCTGTGTGCACATAAGAAGAAGATTCAGCAGAGTTTGGTCTAGACCAAACAACATTGAAGCTGAGACAAGCAGCACCATGAGATTGGGTTTTGTCACAATGATTTGCAATCTGGCAACATCATGATTGATAAAGAAACCAATGCCATTCTCATTGCCTGTTTTTTACATTCCATAAGGCCGACGAGCTATCATCAAACATGGACCTAGTGAGATTCTATTAACAAGAATACGAGTATGGTAGTTATAACCTAGTTGCATATGACATAGCAAATCAGTTCTGTGAAATGGCGGCAAATTACAAGTCCGACACTCCCCATATCTTACACTACTCTTGTAGGAACGCAATTTCTACAAATGGGCAAACTGGATATTTGTGAATAAAATATGTAACTAAATTACAATATTACAATAAAAATACCGATACAAGAATTTGGAAAGACGGATAGCAGAGTCGAGATCAAAATCTCTTTCCTTAATTCTGTAAACGCCCCGTAGTGTGACGGTTGCATGGCGTTCCGAATCCCAGGATAAAACTGCATGACTATTATGATTTGCATCACCCAAAATCATAATCTTGCGAACCTTAAAATGTGATGTACTCTCTAAAAACAAGAAGAGAATGTGAGAGATTGTATGTTGTGTTTAACATTTGTGTTTGAATGTATTTTTGTTCTCAAAGAACATATTTCTCAATGTATATATGAAATGAAAATAAATTATTTGTTTATATAGCCACACTCCCATGGGAGTTACAAAAAGTGGAGTAATGAGGAGTATTCATTCCTCACCATAAAAAGAGAATTGAATTTTAAGTTACAAAATTTAATCAAACTTTTGACTTTCCTCAAAACCAATTAAAAGAGATGTTATATTTGTTGATTTTTTCAACAACATATTAACAATGACTTTGACCACAAGAATAATATTTTGGGCCAAAAATCCATTTCCAAATCCCGAAGCCCAAAACCTTGAGGCCCGAATCGGTTATCTCTTTATTCCAATACACCTAAGGGTATCCAAGATTTTACACCTTGTTAAAATCTTTCCACTTTATAACTTAGAGAATTTCATCTCTAACTTTCAAAGTGATATTTGCTAGTTTTTATACTTAGCCAATTTTAGAAACTTTACAAGTTTTCTAATCACTCACTTTGAACTTCCTTTTCTCATTCAAACTAACTCCGATTTTGACATATTACTACACTATCATATAGTGCTCACGGCGACGATTACATCGTGCCCATAATTAGTTCATTCCGCTAACTATATTAGCCGAAAACTTAAACGGAAACTTGGCCTAAACCACTTGTCAAAAACGAGTTCCAACAACTCTCTCTATACACAGGTACTAACTGGTTAAGCCGGTATAAAACTAACAAATACATTTGCGTATGACTGGTTCTGACCTGATTAGTTATGAGAATTGCAGGAGAATTTAGGTTTATCTATAAAAATACATTAAAATTGGATGTATATTATAAAAATATATTAAAATTGGATGAGAAAATTAGTTTAAATTATAAGGACTAAAATACAAAAAATAAAAAAACTCTTAAAATCTTTCTTTTAAAACATTTTTTGTCTTCTCTTTTAATAAAAGTATTCTTTTTTAATAAAAGTATTCTCTTTTAATAAAAGTATAGATTCACAGACCAATGATTTTTTGCAGAAATTTGAAGTGTTATCATTTTCTTGTCCAAAGCGATATATATTAGTCCAAAAAATATAAAAAATACCGTACTAAATTTATAATATAAAAAGTGTATATGAAATTTTTTTTACTACTTATTCAATATTAAATTTTTTTACTACTTTAAAGTTTTGAAAACGTAATTTAGATCAATTCACTTCCGTGACAATGATATTTTTCCTAACTAGTAAACTAAAACAATGGCTTGTATAGTTTAAGTTTTAGAAAATTTTAAGTTCAAATCAATTCAACCCCGTTATAGAGTTCGTCAGATCTATTTCTTTTTTTCTTTTTTTTTCCTTTTCTTTCGGTTTTTCCTTTTCTTGTTGTTAATTGGCGTCCTTAAATAAACAAGAGAGAGCTTTCATATGATTCTCACAAACATTCTTATTATTATTTTTGTGAGATTTTAATTTTTTTATTGCGCGCGTGATAATGGGGACAACGAGGCAAGCGAAGAACAAAACCTCTGCGCCGGTTCAAATCACGGCGGAGCAGATTATAAGGGAAGCACGAGACAGGCAAGAGGCGGCTGAGTTCGGTCCACTTAAGCAGAAAATCGCTGATTCGACGGAGCTTTCCGACTACAGACTCCGCCGCCGCAAGGATTTCGAGGATCAGATCCGCTGCGCAGGACGCGACGTCAAAGCCTTCGTAAACTACGCTCGCTGGGAAGAGTCTCGGGAGGAGTACGCGCGTGCAAGGAGCGTGTTTGAACGCGCCATGGGCGCAAGCGATCACTATAAGAACCGTACCTTGTGGCTAAAATACGCCGAGTTCGAGATGAAGAACAAGTTCGTCAACAGCGCGAGGAACGTTTGGGATCGAGCCGTCGCGCTTCTGCCACGCGTGGATCAGCTCTGGTACAAGTACATCCACATGGAGGAGATGCTCGGTAACGTCGCCGGAGCTAGACAGATCTTCCACCGTTGGATCAATTGTTCGCCGGATCAACAACAAGCTTGGGTCTCTTTCATCAAATTCGAGCTTAGGTACAACGAAATCGAACGTGCTAGATCTCTCTACGAGAGGTTTGTTCTAATCCATCCAAAAGCTTCCTCTTTTATCCGATATGCAAAGTTGAAGATGAAGATCGGTGGTGGTAAAGTAGCTGCGAGGAAAGTCTACGAACGCGCATCGGAGATGTTTAAAGGCGATGATGATGAAGAAGAAGCTGAGATTCTCTCTGTGTCTTTTGGTGAATTTGAAGGAGACAGGGGGGCTAGCCTTAGAGCTGCTCAAGTGAAGAAGAAGAGCCCTTTGGTCTATGATTCTTGGTTCGATGATGTTAGGCGAGAGGAGGCTCTAGGGAACAACAAGGATAGGATCAGAGAGATCTACGAGAGAGCTATTGCTAATGTTCCACCCGCCGAGAAGAAACGATACTGGCAAAGATACATTTATCTGTGGATTAACTATGCACTTTACGAAGAGATTGAAACCGGAGATGTGGATCGTACACGAGCTGTGTACAGACAGTGCCTCAAGCTTATCCAACACACCAAGTTCTCTTTCGCCAAGATATGGCTGCTCGCTGCTCAGTTTGAGATCAGGCAATTGAATCTAACTGGTGCTCGGCAGATACTAGGCAATGCCATTGGAAAAGCTCCTAGTAAAGACAAGATATTCAAAAAGTACATTGAGATCGAACTCCAGCTGGGGAATATAGACAGGTGTAGGAAGCTGTATGAGCGGTATCTCGAGTGGTCTCCTGAGAATTGCTACGCTTGGTGCAAGTACGCCGAGTTGGAGAGGTCTTTGTCTGAAACAGAACGTGTTGGAGCTATTTTTGAACTCGCCATATCTCAACCTGCTCTTGACATGCCCGAACTGCTATGGAAGGCATACATTGATTTCGAGATATCACAAGGTGAATTGGACAAGACACGGGGTTTGTATGAGCGGCTCTTGGACCGTTCAAAACATTACAAGGTGTGGGTTAGTTTTGCAAAGTTTGAAGCTTCTACTACAACGCAACAAGGAGGAGGAGGAGGAGATGGTAGAGACCGTGCCAGAGCGGTTTTCGACAGAGCCTACTCATTCTATAAAGACTCTGCACCGGAGCTCAAGGAAGAACGAGCTACGCTGTTAGATGAGTGGTTGGGCATGGAAATGAGCTTTGGTAAGCTCGGTGATGTCAGTGTCGTACAGTCGAAGCTCCCGATGAAGGTCAAGAAGAGAAAGTCAATCACTCTAGAAGACGGATCAAAAGAGTACGAAGAATACAATGATTATTTGTTCCCTGAAGAATCACAGACGGCGAATCTCAAGATTCTAGAAGCTGCTTATAAATGGAAGAAGCAGAAGGTTTGTGAGGATAATGATGTTTAAAATTAACAGTTAAAACTTTTCCACTCGTCTGCATGATTTAGAAGGTCATTTTTTTAATAAAAAGATTCATCCATAACTATCTCGGCTCTTCAGGTCAGGTTCTCAAGGAATCATAGTTCCTTGCCTTCTTCTACTTCTTCTTCTTTAGTTAGGCGAAAGATCCCAGAGAAGAAGACATTCAAAAGCTCTTGGACGATGCTGAGGAGTACACATTGGGAAGCCATCTCTTCTGGGGCTTATGGGGAATCATCTCTGTAAGATATTCACCCCTCTTTTTCTTCTTCTTATTCTTGATATAGTTGTACAATATAATACCAAGACCGTGTCTGAAATGTGAAATGGGATTGTGCAGGGGGGATGTGAACAAGATCGAGTTCAATTCCCCGAGTACTCAAGACAGAGATTCCGAGAGTACTGGCTTTGAAAACCCCATCTCTTGCCTTCTTCCTCTCCTCAGATGTAGGCAGTACTTCTTGGATTCAAACACCAAAAGCAATGTAATCCAAGCTTGTTACCAAATCTAATTAACAAGTCAAGCATACAGTCCAATTAATCTTGTTCTAATACCTACCAAAATCAGAAGCAAATCTTTGGACATTGACTAAAAAAACTTCAAAGAAAGATTGTAAATTGAATGTTCAAACAATTATCCATACAATGTGGCATAAACTAACATCAATACTTCCAAAATATATACAAGGAATCAAAACCTGCTAACCAAATTCTCAAGCAGTAACACATAAATCCAAACACATGAACAAGAATAAGAAGAAGAAGAAAGATGAACAACTTAACCGTTGGTTAAGAAGAAGAAGAAGGCTTAATAAGAGGCTGAGATGTCTTTCCCCATTCCTCAGGGCTACACTTAACCTCCGTCAACAAAGCCACTACTTCCTTCATCGTAGGTCTCTCCACAGGCGAAGGATTCACACAGAACATAGCGATCCCCAATGTCTGAAGCATCTCTTGTACGATCTGATCTGGTAAGCCTTGTAGCTTCACGTCAAGCACCGATAAAGCCGGTTCGAAGCTACCCATCTTCTTCTTCTTCTTCACCCATTCCACTATGTGTAGCCCGTCTCCGATCTGCGGCTCCACGGCGCTACGCCCGCTCAGAATCTCCAGCAAAACGACGCCGTAACTGTACACGTCACTCTTCTCTGTTATGTTCATCGTGTATCCGTATTCTGCATGATTTCACAAAATACCCTCGAGTTTTAATAAAAGTTGATTAAAACCCCAATATTTTTAAAAAACTACAAAAGAGACCTAGAAACTTGCCTGGTGCGATGTAGCCATATGATCCAGCGACACGAGACATGTCGGTGTGATAGTTCGGCGAATTCATCATCAGCTTCGCGAGCCCGAAATCCGCGAGAATCGCTTCGTATTTGGAATCGAGAAGTATGTTGTTGCATTTCACGTCTCTGTGTATTATCGCCGGAACGCAATCGTGGTGGAGATAAGCTAATCCCTGAGCTGCTCCGATGGCGATCTTGTACCGAGTTTCCCAATCCAAGCTTCTGTTTCCTTGAAGCAACTGTTGGAGATTACCGTTTGGGAAGTAATTGTAGAGAAGCAGCTTCACTGATTTGTTCGAACAGTAACCTAATAGCTTCACGATGTTCCTGTGCCTGATGTTACCCAGAATCTGAATCTCCGCCGCGAAAGAATCGATCGTCGCGTGCTCTCCTCCTCCTTCTTCGTCCTTGTCATTGACTTTCCAGAGCTTTTTCACGGCGACGATCTCTCCGTTAGGCATTTCGGCTCTGTAAACGATCCCGGAACAGCCTTTTCCGATCACGTTTTCGTCTAGTAAGCAATTCACGACGTTGTTGACGCTTATACCGAGTTTCTGAAACGGAATGAATGTCCATGGGTATGAGAAATCTTCTGCTGTTGATGTAGAAGAAGAAGACGTTGTTGTTGATTTTTGTGTTTTGTAGCGGTGATTGTTGCGTAAGACGAGCAGCCAGGCCGCAAGAATGGCGATGGTGACTGAAGCGAGGACAACGGCTATTAAAGCTACAATCTTTGGGGATCTGACTCCGTTGCTTTGTCCTGTGCCTGATGAGCAAGTGATTCCGTCATTTGAATGGCAGAGATTGGTGTTCTGGAGATAAGATTTTGCGGAGATCGTCTTGAAGAACGGTGTAGCTGGGATAGGACCAGAGAAGTTGTTGGAGGAGATGTTGAGAGAAGCTAGGCTCGTGAGGGAACCGAGGACTTTTATGTCACCGTGAAGCATATTGCGTGAGAGATCGAGCGACTGCAACTGCGTGAGGCCAGAGAAGGATTCGGGGATGTCTCCTGTGAAGCCATTGTAGCTCAAATCCAGGTTTATAGTCAAGCTCGTGACTTGACCGAGCTCCTGTGGGATTTCACCGGATAAGCTGTTGAAGCTTAGATCAAGCAGCGTAAGCTTCTGCAGATTCTTAATGGATTTAGGGATTTGGCCAGTGAGGAGATTGTTGTTTAGGATCAGCTTGTTCAAGTAACTGAAGTTGCCGAAACTCAGCGGTATGTTCCCTGTAAAGCTGTTTCTGCTCAGATCAAGCTGCTCTAGATTCACAAGTTTCCCTATCTGAGCAGGGATATCTCCGGCGATGTAGTTATTATGCAAATCTAAGAGCTCAAGCACGGAGATGTTAGAGATCTCGTTAGGAAGCCCACCAGAGAAATGGTTCATGTAGAGATCAAGAAACACCAGGTTCTGTAACTCGCCTATCTCTTTAGGGATCTGACCTGAAAGTTGGTTCTCTCCCAGTCTTAGCCTCACAAGGGACTGACATTTTGCTACGCTCTTTGGTAATCCACCTGATAAGGAGTTTCCTAGAAGGAGAAGCTTGCTGAGCCTCTTTAAACTGAAGAGCTCTTCCGGGATTCTTCCTGTGAGCTTGTTCCTAGAGAGGTCCATGGCGATTAGGTCTGTGCAGTTTCCAAAAGAAGACGGAATCGTTCCTGAAACAGAGTTCTCCCACAAGAAAAAGCTCTGCAGTGACTTTAGGTTTCCTACTTGGGAGGGTATGGAGCCTGATAACTTGTTCTTGTCCAGCTGAAGAGCAATGAGGCTTGAACAGTTGCTTAATTCCCAAGGGATCTGACCGGTGAACATATTATCAGACAACTGAAGTTGCTCCAACCAAACAAGCTTTCCCAAATCTCCAGGAATCTCACCGGAAAGATCGTTGGCCGAAACATCAAACACCACGAGTGAAGAACAGTTAGAAATCTCAGGTGGGATGACTCCAGATAAAGAATTCCCCCATAGAAGCAAGCTGGTGATCTTCTGGAGCTTACCCAGTTCCTTTGGGATGGATCCAGTGAGCTTGTTCATGTGCAAATACAAGTTTCTCAGCTCTGAGCACAAACCCAATTGAGGTGGAATGGTACCAGAGATCTCAGTGTCATACAGAGCCAAAGTTTGCAAACTTACCAAGTTCCCAAATGTTGATGGGATCACACCAGACAAACCAGTGGCTGCAAACCCTAGAGTTGTCAAATTCGTCAGAAACCCTAGCTGCGCAGGGATAGGGCCTCCGAGATTAGGGTTACCACCAAGTCTGAACTCCTGAAGAGAGACCAATGAGCCTAAACTTGAAGGAATCGAACCGTTCAACAGATTGTCCTGAAGACAAAGCACTTGCAAGGAGATGAGATTTGAAATCTGTGAAGGGATTGAGCCAGAGAGCTTGTTGGCATTCAAGATAAGGAACTGGAGAGAAGAGAGACGGCCAAGCTCTGATGGGATTGGACCATAGAGAGCGTTCGAAGAAAGGTCGAGAAGCCTGAGGTGGGTGAGTTTCCCAAATGAAGGAGGGATTGGGCCAGAGAGGTTTGTGGAAGAGAGGTTTAGGAACTGAAGAGAGGAGAGAGAAGAGAGGTCAGGGATTGAAGATAGGTTAAGGAAAGTGTCGGGGATGGAGACAGAGATGACTCTGTTGTCTGCAGAACATGTAATGCCATACCAAGAACATGGTGTCTGGTCTTGTAGGTCCCATGAGGAGAAGAATGGTGATGATGATGGTCTCTTGAGAGAGAGAAGAGCTTGGCCATCTGATGAAAGAGAAAGAGTGTGATGGGCCATGGAGACCCATGAACAACAAAAGAACAAGAACAAGAGATTCAACTGTTTGCTGCTTCTGCTACAATAAAAAAAATGAGTGAAATGGTTTGGTTCTTTAGCCATGGAATCTCTGGTAAAATGGTGTTATGAAAGTGTTATTAGTGGTGTAATGGAGAAGGATGAGGAAGAAAAGCAAAAGTTGTGTTATCTTTTGTTGTTGTTGTTGTTGTTGACCTTGAAGAGGAGACAAGAAGCATGTGTAAGGGCTTTGCTTTATGATTGCTTAGTGTTTACACTAAACCACTGCAGAACAAGAACATCAAGAAGTGTGGATAACCATGTGAAGCTAAGAGTACACACTCTCTCTCTCTCTCTCTATCCTTGGTTGTACTCTTTGGCCAGAGAAAAAGAATGAAACTTCACGGCGTGGCTGCGGCGGAGCTAAGAGGTTGATGAAAATGACGTTGGACTTTGAGTCTCACTTATATGGCTCTCTCTCTGTCTCTTTCTTCTTGTTTGTTGTCTTGGGAAGACTAATAATAAAGATTGTATAACCTTTAACAAAACATAATAATAATAATAATAAAGATTGAATACCCTCAAAGCTTTATTTGATATTATAATGTTTTTAGATTATATTATTATATACTACATCGGATTTTACTCCGTTTTTTCGTGGATATGTGTAAAATGTGTATACATCTTCTATCTCTCTATATAACATCACTCTACATTTTTAAAAATAAATAAATCTGTATTTCTCTAATTAAAGTCTTTTCCAAAAATCAAGGTTAATTATTATGATTTACATTTTATAAAGTTACTAGAAAACCCTAGTTACCACTCTTGTCTCCTCATATTCATTAGTTTTCTTTTTTTCTTACAATGGTTTGGCTGTGATGAATATAAGATATGTTTGTTCTTTTAATAGAACGTTAACAGTTGTTTCTTTTGAGCATTTAAAATATACTATATACTTTTTAATTGTTTTTGTTTTACACTAATCCAAATTTTTGTTTGGATTGGTTTGGATGTTTTTTCTTTATTTTTGATAATTCTATCAAATAGAAAGAAGAATCATGATAAAATATTATCTTCGTTTCATTTGTATTGATTTGTTTTAGTCTCGTGTCATTTATTTGTTTGTTCTATGATTTAAACAATAACAAATGGAGTTTTTTTAGATTTTACATACATTTTGTTTGTTATTTTTGATTTTTTATTTAATAAATAAGTTTTTAATCTCGATTGGTTCAAACGTTTTTAAATTTTGGGAGATGTAAATTATTAGTTTTTTTTATTGTATATATATATATATATTTTAAATTCAGATAATTAAGTCAAATAGTTGAAAACATCATAATTTTTAAATGATTTTTTTTTATTTTTATTTCAATAAATAAAATTACATTAGAGCGCCCAATTGAAACAAATCTGGACTGGTCCACTTAATTAGATATTTTAACGATTTTTTTTTATTTATACTGGGATCGAAAACAATTTTTGAATTTCAAAATCTCAAAACTGTTCTCCGGCTTCTCTGCGATTCTCTCCAGCTTCATTGAATCTTTGTTCTTCTTCAGATCTGCGAGGTAAATTTTGTCTTTTTCGTTTCGAATCTCTCCATCTGATTGAATCTCGCGATTGTATTCTTTTCTGGTGATTTTATTCGATTCTCTTTGCTTCACATTTGTTTGTGTGATCGAATTTGTTGAACTGAATCAAATCTCGTGAATATTGTTTTCTGATACATTTCATGATTATTTTGTATGTTTTTGTGCGATTTTCTTTGTTTCACATTTGTTTGATCGAATATGTTGAACTAAATCAAATCTCGTGAATATTGTTTTCTGATACATTTCATGATTATTTTGTTTTGTGTGTGTTTACAGGTATGGATAATCAAGATCTATGGACTTTCAATGTTCAACCAGCTATTATGGCGGTGGAAGGCTTAGTTGCTGCAATCAATTCCTTCGTTTTTGATTGGCTTGAACCGAACCAGCTCACACTGCTTTTTCAGAATCGGAATGTTTTACCACTGTCAAACTTTGTGTTAGCAGGTCAGGAGGGCTTGTATTACATGTTGGATAGTAGGTATTTTGACCAGAATGTCTGGCAGGGTCAACCCAGTCCTAGATACACTTACGCGCCTAATTACATCCAAGGTCATGGTCAACTCTTCAACGCTACAGTAGTTGTGGCTTTTGAAGGTCACGATCAAGTTTACATGAGGCGCACCATCAGGAGGCGTCAACTTTACGGAATTGCGACGATCATCCACTACCATTGTCTCCCATAGAGTTGTTCGGTCCTACCTTTCTTCAATTTCATAACGCGGTTTGTTTGGGATAAGAAGACCTTAACGTGGAAAAAAACAAATGGAGGCTTCTGAATTTGATATAACACTCATTTTTGTTATTTTTATTAAGTGATTTTCTATTTCAAACTAATAAAGTATTCAAGTTTTACGTTATGGCCAGTTGATAAACATATATCACTCTGTTGTTTTAATCTTTGCTTCAACATATATCATATCAGTTGAACGACATAAGCAAATATTGATATACCTAACTTGATATACATGTTTTCACCCACGAACAACTTTATGTTGCCGTTTCAAGAGTGAAGTCTAGAGATGGACTTAAAATTCTTACACTACAAGAATCTGCGCAAATTACCACGAAAAATTTACAACGATTATAATCGTCGTAAACTTACGACGACATTACGACGATTTTACCACGATTTTGGTTTTCGTCGTAAAATCGTCGTAAACTTTACAACGATTAAAATCGTCGTAAATTTACGACGATTTTACAACGATTTTCCGATTAAGCACCAAATCGTTGTAAATTCGTGGTAAATTTACAACGATTTACCGACGTTTTGATTTATAAGAATATTTCGTCGCTATATCGTTGCTAATTTACCACGAATTTACAACTTCTGATTTTGGGACTTTTTAACAACGATTTAAAGACATTTAATCTGGTAGTTGAAAACGTGCGACATCGAACAAGTGTTAACTACGGTGTTTGTGTTAGAGGAGACATTGATTTCTACGGAATCATCCAAGAAATCATAGAAATAACGTTGTTGCTCATGTTGAAGTGCGTACTCTTCAAGTGCGAGTGGTTTGATCCTACGATCGGAAGAGGTGTACGAATCAACAAGTCTGGGATCGTTGATGTCAATAAGAATAGAAGATACAACAAGTTCGAGCCTTTCATACTTGCATCGCAAGCTGAGCAAGTAAGCTTCATTCCTTATCCGCGTCTTAAGTCCACAAAAATACATTGGCGTCATCAAAATTGCCCCGAGAGGGTACATAATCAGGGAAGAAGAATCACCACTATAGAATGACACGTCAGTCGATATTCCTTCGCCAGAACTAAACACGGACATGGTTTTACTCGTTGATCCACATAATAGGGAAGCTGAAGAGGTGAATGAGGACGAAGAAGAAGTCGAAGAGACTGACGAATTTGATGAATCTGACTCTGAGGACGAACATGAGTCTGCTGATGACTCCGAGTAATAAATAAGAAAATAATGTATTTTAATTTTTTTTTATAAAATAAATTAACAATCGTCGTAAATTCGTGGTAAATTTACAACGATTTTACCACGATATGTGTAAATTTCACAAATCGTGGTAAAATCGTCGTAAATTTACAACGATTTTACCACGATGTGTGTAAATTTCACAAATCGTGGTAAAATCGTCGTAAATTTACAACGATTTTACCACGATATGTGTAAATTTCACAAATCGTGGTAAAATCGTCGTAAATTTACGACGATTTTACCACGAATAATCTTATAATTCGTTGTCTTTTAAAGACCTCTAATCCTCAGGAGTTTTGTTTGTACGAGGTTGTCAACGTCAACGATTACCACGAGTTTACAACGCTTTAAAACGAAATCGTTGTAAAATCGTGGTAAATTTACCACGATTTTACAACGTTTTTTTGTATAAACCCCTAAACCCCAAATATTTTTAAAAGTATGTCTTATATGACGTACAAACACTCGTTAAGACCTCTAAAGTTAATGAATAACTATAAAAACAATGTTAAAATTGCTTATCAATAAGTTTTGTTTACATATTCTTAGAATTTATAAAGTTTAAGATAAAGTGTACTATAATATATTGTTGTTAATATGTATATATGTTCTAATTTTATCAAAACTTGTTTTTGTGCAATCATACGACTTAGAATGATTTCATATGCATACAATATCATAATTATATTCAACATGAAGTCAAATGGCAGATGAATTTTAGCAAAATCCATTTAGTGTAATAAATCGTCGTAAATTCGTGGTAAATTTACCACGAATTTACGACGATTCACACAAAATCGATGGAAATTCGTGGTAATTTAACAACGTATTTACGACCAAAAATGAAACTCTAAACGTCAAATCCTCAGTAGTTTTGTTTGTACGAGGTTGTCAACGTCAACTATTACCACGATTTTACAATAATTTATAAAGTAATCGTTGTTAAATCGTGGTAAATTTACCACGATTTAACAACGATTTTAAAGGTAATCGTTGTAAAATCGTGGTAAATTTACCACTATTTTACAACGTCTTTTTGTATAAACCCCTAAACCCCAAACATTTTTAAAAATATGTCTTATATTACGTACAAACACTCTTTAAGACCTCTAAAGTTAATGAATAACTATAACAACAATGTTAAAATTGCTTATCAATAAGTTTTGTTACATATTCCTAGAATTTATAAAGTTTAAGATAAAGTGTACTATATATATTGTGGTTAATATGTCTATATGTTCTAATTTTACCAAAACTTGTTTTTCTGCAATCATATGACTTAGTATGATTTCATATGCATACAATATCATAATTATATTCAACATGAAGTCAAATGGCAGATGAATTTTAGCAAAATCCATTTAGTGTAATAAATCGTCGTAAATTCGTGGTAAATTTACCACGAATTTACGACGATTCACACAAAATCGATGGAAATTCGTGGTAATTTAACAACGTATTTACGACCAAAAATGAAACTCTAAACGTCAAATCCTCAGGAGTTTTGTTTGTACAAGGTTGTCAACGTCAATTATTACCACGATTTTACGACGATTTATAAAGTAATCGTCGTAAAATCGTGGTAAATTTACCACGATTTTACAACGATTTATAAAGTAATCGTCGTAAAATCGTGGTAAATTTACGACGATTTTACGACGGTTTCGAATCTATATATAGTCGACCAAAATTTTTCATTTTCACTCATTCTCTCTAAATCTCTATCTCTCTCTAAAGTTTTCTCTCTCTAAAACTCTACAACTTTCACTCTTTTTCAACATCCCCAAAGGTAAATATTTTTAATATATGTGTTTTAAAACCGGATTTTAGAATTAGTTTTAGGAATTGGAATTTAGTTTTAGGATTTAAAATTAGTTTTAGGATTTGGAATTAGTTTTAGGCTCGGATTTTAGTTTTAGGATTCAGATTTTAGAATTATATGTTTAGAACATATAATTAATTATTAAAATACTTAATGTTTAGTTTTTAAAATATTTAAAACTTATTACTTAACATAATTAATTTTTAATCTTAGTTTTTAAATACATAATTAATATTAAAATACTTAATATTTAGTTTTTAAAATACTAATGTCATTAAAATACTTATATAATGTTTAGTTTTTAAAATACTTAATAATTTTTAAATACTTAATGTTTATTATTTAAATATTTAATGTTTTTTTGGCAGGTACTTTATATATGGCTCCTAGGAGAGGGAAGACCTTACCGTCGGACTACATGCAGATGTTGGCGGAGAAGAGGGCTTCCTGGGAAGGCTCGGCTTCCGGTTCAGCTTCAGCTTCCAGGACATCTCCTGTCCACACCGGGACGTCCGTCCATGGCGAGCATCCTCCTAATTTTTAATTTTATTTTTTTTATTTATAATAATACAAATCGTGGTAAAATCGTCCCTAATTAGGGACGATTTTACGACGATTTGTATTATATATATTTCTTCAAATCGTGGTAAAATCGTCCCTAATTAGGGACGATCTTACCACGATTTGAAAAATTTATATTTCTTACAATCGTCGTAAAATCGTCCCTAATTAGGGACGATTTTACCACGATTTGAAGAAATATATATAATACAAATCGTCGTAAAATCGTCCCTAATTAGGGACGATTTTACCACGATTGTAAGAATTTTCGATTTATTATAATTACAAATTTACAACCAAATATTCGTTGTAAACTCGTTGTAACAATTACAACGATTTTACAACGAATATTTTACCACGAATTTACAACGAATTTTTGTCGTCGTAAAATTTACCACGATTTTACGACGATTTGGTTTTTACTTCGATCGATTAACGACGAAATGAAAATCGTCGTTAAATCGTGGTAAACTGCGTTTTACCACGATTTTACAACGATTATGATCGTGGTAAAAGTCGTGATTTCTTGTAGTGTTATCACTAATGAAAACGGGATTTCTCAAAAGAAAACTATAAACGTAGTGTACAAGGAGGTTTTTGAAAACATCAAGTAGGAGAAAAAGGATAATGACAACATCACTCTATCAAACTAAATAAGAAAAATCACTCTATATATACTCCCTCCGTTCCAAATAACATCTATGTAATGGTAATAATATTTCAAAATAAATGTGTTCTATTATATGTATATGTAAAATAAGAAAAATAAATGTATTTGAAGGAACTTAGGAGCGATTAGCGGCGGAGTGAAGACGGAAATAAAGAAAATAATCAAAAATAAAAAACTTAACATTAATGATCAAATAATTAAAAATAAAATAATCACAAATAAGGAAAATAACATAGAAAAAGAAAAATATAACAATATTTTAAAAAATAATCAATAAAAACAAAATAATTAGAAATAAGAAAAAAATAAAAACGTAAAATTACTTGAAAAATAAAGAAAATCTCTATGATAACTTATTTATTATCTTCAAGGATCCGCTATCTAATTATTAATTTAAAATAATTTTTTTTTTCATGTAATAACAAAAGCAATGTAATAAAACAAAATGTGTTATTTTATCTCTTAATTGTTGGAAAAATAAAAATCAATTATTTACTATTACCTGATATGTTGTTGTGTATCTTTTATATTATTTGTTAATAAAATAACTGGTATAATATTAGTTTCCGTTTAAATCTAACTATAACTATACAAATTTAATAAAATTATTAATATATAATTATAAAATGTTTTTATGTAATTTGTCCGCGTAATACGTGGGATTTCATCTAGATGAAATTAGGAGCGATTAGCGGCGGAGTGAAGACGGGTCCGAAACCAATAGAGAAGATCGACGGTGGAGTGATGAGGATCGCTTTACGCTATGTTTATTTTCTTCGTTATTTTCGCCCTTTTGGGGTTACAAATATTTATTTTTTTATTCAACATAGACTTATTTGTTGTCAGTGATATTAGGTACTAATACCGGATGTTTTGTAATCATTTACATTTAAATAAAGTATACTAATCCAAATTTACATATATTACAAATATTTTCTTCATCTAACATTTATCATTTTTTGTCTTTTTAATCATACAAAATATAAAACCAATCTTCAAACCTTTAAATTATATATATATATATATATAATATTCAATTTTAAAAAATCTATTACCACAATTTATTATATGTAACATGTACTCTTCTTTTTTTTAATCTTCATATATATTTCAATAACATTGATTATAACAATTAAAAAAACCTATAAACATAATTTTTGCATAATTCAAAAAAATTTTAAGAGCTAAATCAATTAATGTACCATACATTTATTACTTTTCAAAAAAAACGTATGCGCGGGCGAGTCACCTAGTATCTTATATTATTAATACAGAAGACGGAGAGAGAAAATAAAAGTTAAAATCATATGTGTCATTACGTGAGTAATTCTGGCCCACATCATTAAAAAGATTTATTGGAAATTCATAAATACTCAAAACAAAAAGTCCAAAACAAAAGTCCAAATTTATCACAAAAGTCTCTAAAGTAACATAATAAATTGATAATATATTTAGAAAATATTGAAAAACCCTAAAATATAAAAAATGTAATATTAAAAAATCCATAAGAAACACAATTTATATTTGAAAATAGATTTCCCTAATATTTATATGTTATATCTTATCACATTATGTTTAAAATAATGATAAAACATATTGTTCATTTACAAATAACAATATTATTTTGTAAAATTGTATTTAACACCAAAATTCATGTCAAATGACAAAACTTAAACATATAATTTACGACTCATCGGTTGAACCACCGGTTCCAAAAATTTAAGCAAAATTTTTTGGATAAGTTTATACATGAAAGAGTGATTAAACATTCATAGAAAATATGTTTAAAATATTTAAAAAGCCTACAAAATATGATTTTAAAAAGCCCATGAAAAACACAATTTTATAATTTTCCTAATGTTTGTATGTTATATTCTCGCACAAAACAATGATAAAACATATTGTTCATTTATAAATATCAATATTATTTTGTAAAATTGTATTAAGCATCAAAGTCCATGTAAAATAGCAAAACTTGAACACAAAATTGACTTGAACCATCAGTTGACCCACCGGTTCCCGAAAGTTCAGTGGTTTTATATGAGTTTTTAATAATCCGAGTTTTATGACAAATAGGGATCGGATTGACATATTTTTCATTGTTAAACGGCTCATATCATGGTTTCAAAACATTATGTAGTTATTGTTATTCAATGATAAATAGTAAATTATACGTAATGGTAAATATTCAACATCGAAATAGCAATGATAATCTTTTTCGATGATAAATATTAAAATTGTAATGATAAATTTTTGTTAATAAAACATTATAAAAACCAAAATACAATATATTTTATATATAAACTTCAAATTAAATTTTGTTTTTGCCTTTTGTTCATAAACGTTATCTTTTTCTTCTTTAAAAATTATTAACATTTTTCCTAAACATTATTAACATTTTTCTAAAAATTATTAACATTATTAACATTTTTCTTTTTTTTTAATTGTGACACGTGTCACGATCTGGTGAGTTATAATTAAACGCGCTCACTTTTATATAATAAGATTGTGAGCTTCCAACTTAAAATCAATCATCATATATAATAAATAGCAAGGAATTTTGCCTATGTGTCAAGTGGAGAGAGTTTGTAGGAAATTAATGATTTTTTAATTTTTTATTAATATCATAAATTTTTAAAAATTATAATTATCTCCTTTATTTTTAATAATTTATATCATCAAATATTATTTATTATTTAATATTTCGAAATTTCAATTATGTTTCCTAAAATTCATTAATTTAATATTTGGAAATTTCAATTATATATTCTAAAATTGAAGAATTCATATATTTTTACTAATTTATTATTTTATTATTCATTTATGATTATCCTTTTTATTTTTAATTGTTTATATCATCATATATTATTATTAATTTGATATTTCGAAATTTTAATTATATTTCCTAAAATTAAGGAACTTTTTTGAGAGTTTGTAGGAAATTAATGATTTTTATTTTTTATTAATATAATAAATTTTTAAAAATTATGATTATCTCCTTTATTTTTAATAGTTTATATCATCAAATATTATTTATTAATTTAATATTTCGAAATTTCAATTATGTTTCCTAAAATTTATTAATTTAATATTTGGAAATTTCAATTATATATTCTAAAATTAAAGAATTTATATATTTTTATTAATTTATAATTTTGTTATTCGTTTATGATTATCCCTTTTATTTTTAATGGTTTATATCATCATATATTATTGTTAATTTGATATTTCGAAATTTTAATTATATTTCCTAAAATTAAGGAACTTTTTTGATTTTTTATTAGTTTAATATTTTATTTATGATTATCACTTTATTTTGAGTTAATTAACGTATTATATACATTTTAAAACATAATTTGTCAATTAACTGTTTTTGATGTAATAATTAAATTTTGGGTAATTTAATTTGATTTTCGTACTTAAAATAACAAATTTAACCTTATTCACACAAAATTATTCACAAAAATCAATCACGAAAAATCATTCACATAGATCATTCATTGAGATCATTAACAACTCACCATTGACATAAATCATTCATTTACATATATTATTTATCATTCACATTATACGTACTAATTATCATTCGAAACGATTATTCACTCAAAATCATTCACATATGAACATTTACAAACAACCATTCACGAAATTTGAAAATTTTAAAGTTAATGGTAAAATTGTAATTTCAAAAGTCAAGATCACATTATAGCAAATTAAAAAAAAATCACTCAATTTGTAAATTTATGTCTTGAAATATACTTATTTTCTCAATTTTCTTTTTATGTTTCAAGGGTTTATATCATTATATATTATTTATTAATTTAATATTTCAAAATATCGATAATATTTTCCTAAAGTTATATACGATGTCAATATTTTGGGAACTTTAATTTATATAAAATTTAATATAATTTATTATTATTATAAATGGTACTACATGCAACCTCATCTGATTTTGTTTACATTCGTTATGATTCAAGTTGATCCTTAGTTTTCTAATATTTATGTAAATATTATAAACTTAACTTCGTTTAAAATATTAGATAAACTAGGATTTAACCCGTGGGTGTACCACGGGTTTATTTTTTTTACAAATAGTTTTATATATATACAGTTAATTTAGAAGTTTGTAATATTTTTCTGTTTTTGTAAAATAAATAAAAATATTCAGAATTTCTAAAGAGTATTTTGTTATATCTGAAAACCCGGAGCCAAAACAAATTTCTAGATTTGAACCCGAATTACCCGAAATTTGTTTATGATAAAGTTTAATCATTATTTTCAAACTTCTTGTCATTTATCTAGAATTTTTCCAGAAATCGAACCCGTTAATAAATAATTGTTTTTTATTATTTGATATTTTTAACAAAAATTTGTTTCAACTCGTTTTTAAATTCTTAATAATATTAATTAAACCTTTTTTGATTTAAATAAAATTTTAATGGTAGTTTTTATAAAAAAAAACTATGTAATAATGTATTTATGTGAATACATATTTTAATTTTGTTTTTAAAATATTTTTTACATAATTTCTTTAATATTTGTTATTTATTTTTGGAGAGGATTGTAATATTTCCTTATTTGGTTTTTCATAATTAAATATTCAAAAATATTTTTTTTTATGCTCAATGGCATAATGTGTAAATAAATGTGATTTTTTGGACATGTTCAAATTAGTACTTCGAAAATAATATATTGATATTGATTTATTGTTATAAATATATTAATATAAAAAAATTTATAACACATCATACAATTTTATATTTTTCGTAATCCAAAGTCATTATAATTATTAACATCTTCATTAATGAGTTTTTTTTTAATTATTATAAAACTATTTTGTTGAATACGCTTTATTTTTATTAACCAAATTAGTTTGTAAACATATACAACTTTCACTTCTCTTTAAGTATCAAACTTATTATTTTGTAGAAGAGAATATGTAACAAACATATGTTTGGTAGCATACAAACTTACATTTGTAACAATTTTTCATTTTAATGGATTAATTTTATATAAAATCTCCTATCACTATTATAATTGTTTCTCAAAAGAGAAAAACTATAAAAATAAAACAAATTTTGTATTTTAAATCATATAAGTCTACCATAAAACACAAAGCCACATTTTTTAAGTTTGTTATTTTTCATGTTTTCATTTTTATGGATAATTTATAACATTTTTATTTTGGTTTTACCTCATCGTGATTTTAACGTATAGTTTGAATTATCATTAGTGTACCATTTGAATTTATTTAAAAATGACAATATTAATTATTTTTCATGTAATTTTTTTAATATTTATTTATGCCCGCGCCATGCGCGCGGGTCAAACCACCTAGTTCACAATAAGTGGATTGGTCAATATCTTTTATATATTAGTGTTTGTTCCTATGAGTTTCCGATGTGAGACATTTATCCCTAATACGCTCCTCGAGATAATGGGTCTCATTAACCATTAATCTCGGATAGTTTGGGCAAGAGAGGCGGACCAATCGGGTCAGGTCTGTGATCGGATCGGGATCTGATACCATGTTAGAATTATGAGCTTCCTACTTAAAATTAATTGGCAATAAGTGGATTGGTTCATACCTTTTATATATTAGTGTTTGTCCCTATGAGTTTCCCATGTGGGACATTTATCTCTAACAGTTATTATGTGAGTTCCCCGCGGCATGCGCAGAACAAGTTATTTTAAAATAATGTTAATCTAATTTTTTATCTAAGGTTTTAAAATATTTATAGAAAGAAAACAAATATTGTATAACAATGGGTGTCTTTTACAAGATTATATAGAACTTTGATTCAAATAATATATCAAATTTTGACAAAAAAATAATATATCAAATAACTTGTGTAATGTGATCATTAGTAGAGAGTGTTGTAAGAAAGACATACACACAAAATAGTTAGTAGCAAAAAGAATGTTAGCATGTGAACATCTTCCTTCATGTGGATAAGTGAATTTCCTATATGAGTCTCAATATATATACTTGATTGTGTACGAACACGTATAAGGATATGTTCTATGTATAATCGATGTGTTATTAGATGAGAAATAGTTAAAAAGTTGAAAATGTTTATTAAAAATACTATAAATCAAAATTCTCAACTAAAACAGGCTTAAACTAAATTGAAAAAACCAAAAGGGTGAAAAAGAATTAACATTCGAGGAAACCACATTCTAAAAAATCTAAGAAATTGTTTTTGGTTTGATAATATAAATATATCAAAGATCACATTAAAGACAATGTTAATAGTACTCTTCTCCGGCTAAGTGATGACTCTGCGTCATGCGCCGGGAAAATTATTTTAAAAATAATTATATATTTAAAACTTTTATTTTCGGTTTTAAAATAATCATATAATCTTAAAAACGAAATGAATATTGTATATTGAACATTATTTATTTTAGATATAAATACATATTTATATTATTAAAAATATAAATCTTCGTTTACGACAAATTATCCAAACTTTATATATATTACCACATTCATACATATATAGTAACACAATGAAAATATGAAAAAAATATTAAAGATTGTGATATTGATTGATATTTTCTAAAAATAATCAGAAAAACTTGAACGTTATAAAATGTCTAATTTTAAAATACTTTTTCTTGTTGTATAAATAGAATTTTAATATTTTAATTACATAGTAGCAATATTATTAGATTCAAACAAACTATTGTTTTGTATATTCCAGATATTTTTGTAATTTCGTTACGAAAATGTTATGTTATAAATTTTATAAAAAGTAGGTTAATTTTCAAATAACATAAAATAATAATTGTATTATTAAAGTAGTAAAATGTATCTAAATAATAAATTTTAATTATAAATTGAATAACTATTATTATTTGTAAATTGTATTCTTTGTCTAAACTAATGTCAAAAAATTACTAATTATATAAAATTAGTAACATCCTATATATAAAAGATGAAGGGAACTCTCCTTATGTTGACACGTCATCATCTCATTTAAATCATCAAATTTATTTAACTTAAATTATTAATTATTATAAAAAAATTAAATACATTTAAAAATCAACAAATGAATATCAATTAAGTATAAGTTTTAAATGTGTCTTCTCAATATTTTTTAGACTTTAAACAATTGAAAATAGTTTGATCATATATATAATATCACATTAAAAAATAACACATAAAATAAAAGGCATACAAAATTTATTAAAATAGTGAAAACATAACAAGTAAAATAAAGAAAAAGAATACAAACAAAAATTATACAAACTATATTTAAGATATAAAATAGACATTTACTAAAAAAATATTGCAAACTTCATCTAAATGAAGAAAAAAATAAAAAGATACAAAATATTTAAGATAAGCGAAAGATATACAAAAATATAGTATTGAGAAAGTAACAAATAATGTATCATTGTTTAGGTGCACAAGAACATAAATATTGAAATTGCAAGAAAATACTAAATCATCAAGAAAAACTCTAACAAAATAATTAAAAAAATAAAATTATTAATAGTTACAAAATATATATTTCAAATATAGAAAAATTATGCGAGTATCGCGGGTTCCTCCTAGTCTGTATAATTAAAGAATGAAGATTTTGAATGAATGTATTTGAATTATGATCGATGGTTATGAACTTATGATATAGGAGATACATATAGGTTTTGTTTGGGGTTTTTGATGGTTATGAGTTAGGAGAGGTAAGGTATATATAGGTTTTGTTAGGATTTTTTAAATATTTTGTGAGATGATAATCTCAAAAAAAATTATCCAAGAAAAAAATAATCTCAAAATTGTGTATATATTATTGAAATATATTCCATGATATACTTGTAATAGTTTAATGGGTATATACTCGATGTATATTGGGTTATTTTAGACTCATTATCTATACTATGAAAAGGAAAGCATTTTTACAAAGACGACAAAACAAAAATTATATTTACAATGTTGTCACTCAATATAACCTATAGTTATGTTTAAATCAAAAAAAAAACAAAATAATAAAACATATTAATTTCAATATTAAAATAGGAAACACAAAAAGAAACACAAAAAGAAACAAAATATTCAAAAAAGGAAAGGAAAATTATTATTAATATCAAAATAAAAAATAAACATTTTCAATTTCAAAAGGTTAAAACTAATAAATCGAATAATAATATCTACAAAAATAATTACAGAATAATTTATTAATAAAGTAAGATATTTTTTTACAGATTAATTTTAGAATTTAATCTAGGTATAATGGTAGATTTTAAAGTTTAAACATCAATTATGAATAGAGGAATTCACAAAACTACACCCTTTCAACCTCTCCTTCATAAAACTACACCTACATAGAAAATAATAAAATTTACAATATATTCATTTACTTTATGACACAAGATACCACAAACATATAATTAAAACCGACATTTTTAATATATGATTTTCCTAGTAATTTTAAATATATAAATTTGCAAATATCTTATGTATTGATTGGAAAACATTTTTGCAAAAAACCCTTTAAAAATCTAATTACAATGTAATGCCACTACATTTTTTAACATAACTTATGTTTTTAATTGTCTTTGCAAATTACAATTTTAAGCCCACTAATAAGGTCCCAAAAAAATTCATAATGTAGTTTAAATATTTTTAATGAAAATTTTGGTAACAAGAATCATTCAAATTTTAATCTTCACTCATTTTAACGTTTATTTCGAAAAATATTCTACAAAAACGAATAAAGAAAATAAACAAAAAACCGATTTAAAATTTATATAGGACAAAATTTGAAACAATAATATTCGTGAAATATCTTAAATAATAAATGATTTAAATTTCAAAATGAAAATCAACTAAAATTTTAGCAAATATATAAAATTTGATAATAGTTTTCATATCGAAATAAAAGAACTTGAATTATTCAAAGAATAATATCTACAACAATCTAAACTTGCATTATTTCTAAATTTATATATAGCTAATTAAGATATAAACAAAGAAAGAAATAACAAATACATATTTTAATTTTCCTTGCGGGTCGTTAAAAGAATCACAAATCAAATTTGAAAGGAGTAATAATTGTTATAAGATTAAATCAAATTCAATTTATGTATAATTATAATTTCCAACGAGTAAAAAAATAACATAAATAATTGATAAGATATAATTAAATTATATTCATAATTTTAAAATATACATAAAATATAGTTTTGAACTTTCTATTAAATATAGTTCAATTAACAATTTTTAAATATTTCTTATACGCGGATCAATATCGGGTTACCCTATAATTTATTTGTTACATTGCACAAAGTATAAATTTTATTTAATGTACTCTACGAAATAAGAGACTATATACATATAATCCAAGTTATGAATTTTTAATATATATTTTTCATTAAATAATTTTAAATATATAAATTTAAAAACATGTCAAACTCCGCACGTACGTGCGGGTCCTCATCTAATTTGATAACTCGCATATTTTACACTTTCTACCTTAGTTTATGCATTAGAATTCATTCATTTAGGTTGCATTTAATATCATATAGGTTGCATGTTGGTTTGTTTCGTGTATTTCAGGTTTTTGAGCACAAAGACGGCGAAAGTGATGAATTTAAGCCAAAAAGAAATTGATACATGTGCATCGGCATGTTGTATCGGTTTATGTTGGCCGATATAGAAGACAGAAGTTTCGCCGAAGCTTGTATCGGCCAAACATATCGGTTTGGAGTGGCCGATACAAGAGAAAAAGACCCGAAGACACGTATCGACTGTCGTATCGGCTTAGACCGGCCGATACGAAGAAAACAGAGTGAAGGAAGACTACCGAAGCGCATATCGCCGATCGTATCGGTTTGCATTGACCGATACAGCCGCGAAAATTAAAAGGAAATCCGGTTTTCATGTTTTAATTAGGAAAATAATTCCTAAACCAATGGGTTTTCCTTTATTTTATGGTTCAAGACTATATTAGGGTTTTGTTTTATGTTTTGACAATTATTCTATCTTTTGTTTTTAGTTTTTTCCATCGCTTTGTTCTTTGTTCTTGGATTTGGAGATTCTTGGTGTTTTGCCTTGGCCTCCTTTGTGATCTTCATCAATAAGATTTTCTTGAACCCTTATTCTTTTGTCTTTGTTTTTGTTTATGCTTTCTTTTAATTTAATTGTTTTGAATTTCAATATGCTTAGCGAGTAGTTTCCCATAGACAATTAGGTTGGGGGAAAAAGGGTGAATCAACCCTAGGGTTGATCGATGTCTAGAACTTAAAACCTGTTAAAACTTTAATCTAGTGTAACAATCTTAATGCTTTAATTGACCTCGATCAATCAATTGATAGAACCCAGAAACTTCACAATGGAGAGGTCCGTGAGGATTCCCGAACAATTACCCTAGAACTAAACCTAGCTTAACCGAGAGATCTGTGTTAATAAGTTTAGTGGTTGAATTGATTTGAACTTTAATGTTTTCTAAAATCTAAACTATCCAAGATATTGTTTTAGTTTACTTGTTAGGAAAAAGATCTCTGTCACGAGAGTGGATTGATCTAAAATCGTTTTCAAAACCTTAAAGTACTTTTATAAAAGACATCGAAAAACCTGAAAGTTGATGAACCCGTTAAAGTACTTTGACCTGGTTGTTTAGCTTTTTAATTTAAATCTTTACAACTTACAATTTCGTTTTATTTCTTTGTTAGTCTTTACAAAAACACGTAAACAAAACCATTCTTTAATTCACTTAGACTAAGATTGATTCCTTGCAAACTCTAGTAATTTAATTGCTCCTGATTCGGATTGACCTCAAGTACTACAATTGAGACATTAGATTAAACGGGGTAAAATCTCGTTTATCAAATTGGCGCCGTTGCCGATTCAGGAACTCGATTAAATATTAGAGTTTTGGAATTACTTGGGACTAAGTTTCAGTTTCGTTACTAACTTGTTTTCTTTCCTTGTGATTTTCGTTTTGTTAGGTGTATGCAAAGGAGAAGTCACCGACAAAGTGACAGCTTGCTCTTCTTCGCAGACATCAAAGCACACGAAAGAGCTATCTCACGAGAAAGAAGAACCAGCCTTCACTCCGACTCATCCACATCAGACACTTCGGGTTCGATTCGAATTCGAGATGGGTGACGCAAACAACGCACCTAACGTTGCACGCACCATTGGTACATCGGATGTGCCATCAAACATCACCAACCGTAGTGGCATCACACCACCAGCCATCGCCAACAACAACTTTGAGATCAAGTCTAGTCTCATTAACATGGTGTCCAAGAACAAGTTCTATGGGTCGCCTAGTGAAGACCCCATTGATCACCTTCACCAATTTGACATGCTATGCGACACGGTGAAGATCAATGGTGTCAACGAGGACATGTTTAAGCTGCGTTTGTTCCCCTTCTCACTCGGGGACAAAGCACACATATGGCAGAAGAATCTTGTGAAAGACACCATACGTACTTGGGAGGCGTGTAAGACGGCCTTTCTCACAAAGTTCTTCTCGGTGGTGCGGACATCAAAGCTAAGAAACGAGATCTCAGCTTTCGCACAAAAAGACCAAGAAACGTTCAGCGAGTCTTGGGAAAGATTCAAGAGTTACACGGTGAGATGTCCACACCACGGTTTCACGGGAGAGAGCTTACTCAGCACGTTTTACCGCGGTCTAAAACCGAAGTTCAGAATGCTTCTTGATTCAGCTAGCCAAGGAAACTTCCTTGGGAAGACGGAAGCCGATGGACAGCTTTTGGTGGAGAACTACGCCCTTAGCGATAGCAACTACGGAGAGGATTATGATCGCACCATCCGCAGCTCAGGGAACGATGAGCAATTTAAGAGAGAGATAAAGGCGGTGAATGAGAAGCTGGATAAGTTACTCATGTCTAACCAAGTGGGGATTAACTACGTTGGAAGCGGAGATGAACAATTACCCCCAACCGAGGGAAATCGGGGAGGAGATCAACTACATGGGAAATCAGAATGATGGGCGTTTCAACAACTATTCTCAACACCCAAACCTCTCCTACCGAAACAACAACGTAGCCAACCCCCAAGACCAGGTCTATCCCCATGCGCAACAAGGAGGTTACCAAGGTAAACCTCAATACAACCAAGGCGGATACATACCGAGACCACCACCTAATCGTCCTCCAGGTTACAACAACCCCCCGTCGCTCAAGGAGTGGTTGCATCACCAGCTCCCCAAGGTGATCAAACCATTCAGATGCTAAAACAGATTCTAGACGGCCAAACCCGAAGTCAAATGGAGTTCAGCACGTTCAAGAAAGAAATTCAGGCAAAGGTTGACAACTCTTACCATGATCTCAACGCCAAGTTTGAAACCTTGAGTACTCACTTGAAAGCCTTGGATAATCAAGTGGCTCAAATTACCTCGGCCTCTAAGCGACCAATGGGTCAACTTCCGGGTAAACCTGAAGCCAATCCTAGAGAGTATGTCAACTCAATAGAACTTCGTAGTGGTACACAAATTCTTTCACGCAATCTCATTGAGGACAATGCGGAACAGGTCGGGGAGGTGGAACAGACCCACGAGACAAAAACCACGGTCCTAGCCGACGAAAACATCGCAGGCGGTAATGAGAAAGATACAGGACACATATATCGGCCAAGTGTATCGGCCACAACTGGCCGATACCGACCACCTATACCGGTTGGAAACAAGACCGATACGAGTGAGAAGGAGACGGGGGACTCGTATCGGCCGGGTGTATCGGTTTCATCCGACCGATATCGACCACCTACATCGGCCAAAAACATGGCCGATACAAGAGGAAAAATCCGATAAAAAGAAGAAGCCCGTTTACGTGACGTCTTCTTACGTGCCTAAGCTTCCTTTTCCGGGTCGAGCCAAGATGCATCTCTTGAAGGAGTACTTTAGAGCTAAGCTCGAGAAGCAAATAAACGAGGTGCAAACTCCCATGCCTCTTGTTGACGCTTTCAAGCAAGTCCCTCACTCCACCAAATCTTTGAAAGACACCATCAAAAACAAGTCCAAAAACTTGGAAGACACGGTGAAACTTTCACAAGAGTGCAGCGCAATCATTCGAAGGACCATTCTCCTAAGAAACTTGGCGATCCAGGGAGTTTTACTTTGCCTTGCACTCTTGGTCCTTTGATCTTTGAAAAGTGCTTGTGCGATCTAGGGGCTAGTGTCAACGTTATGCCTCTATCTGTTGCTAAACGACTTGGTCTTTCTTCTTTCCAACCTACTAAGATCTCTTTGGTGCTGGCCGATAGATCCGTGAAGGTACCCGTTGGAATCTTGGAAGACATCCCTGTAAAATTGGGGGACGTTTTCATTCCAACAGATTTTGTCGTATTGGAGATAGACAAAGAGCTTAATAATCCACTCATCTTTGGAAGACCTTTCTTGGCAACCGCTGGAGCCGTCATAGATGTGAAAGTTGGTAAGATAGATTTGCACCTTGGGAAAGACCTTGTTCAGCGGTACAACATCAACGATGTAGTCAAGAAGCCTACGGAGATGGTCCCTTGTGAAGCTTTGGTGATTGGAGTGGAAAAAGATGCTAGCAATGGTAAGTCTAGTGATGATGCAAGGAGCAAACCCAAAGCTCCAAAAGTGGAACACCAATCCCCTCCTAGGAAGTTCGAAAGGTGCATTGGAACATGTCTCAAAACCGCGTCATTAGAAAGTTAATCAACGAGGTTAAATCTTTGAAGAAAGCTTTCAAGAAAGAAGCAAGGAGTGCTCGCTGCGACTCGGATAAAGGAAAACACAAAGATGGAGGCGAGTTTGGTGTGAAAGGAGTAAAACTCAAGCCGCCCTTGGACCACAAAGTTGTCATCGAAGGAGATTCGACATCTCTTTCAATCCCCAATGTCGCCTAAAAAGAAGGGGGTAAAGTCAAGCTAAGAGACTATAAACAAGCTCACTTGGGAGGAAGTCCCATGTCTATCCTTGTATATAAAATTTTAGTTTGCATTTAGATGATAATTTACTTAGAGTTTAATTATGTCGTGTTTGATGGTTTCAGGTGAAAACGAAGTAGGAAAACGAATTCTGAAAGGCGTATCGGCCTGTTGTATCGGTTGCTGGACCGATATCGGGCAAGAGTATCGGTCTGCTGAGACCGATACAGACGATGTCGTCTCGTTGTGTTAGTACTACTGAGGTAACACATGAACCATGTGCATACGCATTAGTTTTTCATATTAGAGTCATTCATACATACATTTAGGAACCTTCTCCAATGCTTGTTTCACACGGAGACCGTGTGATTTAAGTTTGGGGGAGTAGTCATATTAGTTTTCGCATATTAGAATTCATAAAAAAAAAAACAAAAAAAAAACAAAAAAATCTGCATATAGGATTAGTTCATGGCATTTAGAGCATATGCATAGGGGATCTATGATGACGTTAACCTTGTAAAGCGACACACTTTGTGTTTTGAACAGTATCTTAGGTGTAGTATCTTCCGTAAACGAATTAGAACTCGCTGAAAATCTTAAAACCGCAACTCTAGACATTGATGTTTAAAAAGCCAATTGTGTGGTTATGAAGCTTGGTAGATCTAAGTCACCTTCGAAAAATTATCTGAACTTAAACTTGACTTTTAATTAGCATGATTGATAGTTTTCAAAAGAATTTCTATGGCTTTGTGATTTCTACGGATTGTGGCTTCCTAAACCGAAACACTTAAAGCGCAATCCGGTCATTCTCATTCTAAGGATGATTCCCCTCTCACCCCCTTAACCTTAACCCAAACACTTGTGAGAATTCTTTTCATTTAGTGATTGTTTGGTTTCGCAAAAACTTGAAAGTATAGGGAGCGACAAGAAAGGACATCCATTGAGCTAGTTTTTCTTAGACTAGTGAATTAGAAAGGGATAACGGTTTGGTGAGACACGTCTTTGAATTTTGAAAAATAAGAAAATAAACACGAGTAATTGTAAAACACCTAGGGGGTAAAAGAATGGCTAAGTAAAAAAAAAATATAGAAAAATCGAAAAAAAAAGAGAAAAGAAAGAAAAAGAATTCGATTAAGAAATAAAAAGAAAAAAAGAAACTTAGCCAAAATAAAATCCCCTAAGGTTGTTAAGAAAAGAAAAGAAAAGAAACTCGATGTTTAGGTGTTTAAATGTTTAAAAGAAAGACGATGGGTTAGTGGATAGTCTTGAGTAGGGATGGATGTCCGGACTTGTATGCATCAGTTGCTTCTTGTCTTTCCTGGTTTTGTTTAACCCTTTCACTCCCCGAGAGAAACCGCGCTACAACTAACCACATGCCTGAGTGTTAGCCTCCTCGTTTGATTCGAAATCCCGTTCTTACCTAGACAAATAGAAAAACTCTTGGAAATTTTTAATCATGTTTCATGCTTGATTGTGTTTTAATTGAATGTGAAAGGTGTTTAGACTAGACAAGTGGATCACATACTTTTGGTAATAACAGCGGATTTAGACGGAGTTAAGGTAGATAGAAATAAGTGTAACTAGTTCGGTTGCGAGAGGGTACTATGTTTAGGATACTTGTTCATTACACTTCCGTGTTGCTTTGGTTCTGAGGTCCCCGCCTCCACACCTTCCTAAACTTTGATGTTAGTTCTCTTGCTTGAGGACAAGCAAAGGATAAGTTTGGGGGAGTTGATAACTCGCATATTTTACACTTTCTACCTTAGTTTATGCATTAGAATTCATTCATTTAGGTTGCATTTAATATCATATAGGTTGCATGTTGGTTTGTTTCGTGTATTTCAGGTTTTTGAGCACAAAGACGGCGAAAGTGATGAATTTAAGCCAAAAAGAAATTGATACATGTGCATCGGCATGTTGTATCGGTTTATGTTGGCCGATATAGAAGACAGAAGTTTCGCCGAAGCTTGTATCGGCCAAACATATCGGTTTGGAGTGGCCGATACAAGAGAAAAAGACCCGAAGACACGTATCGACCTGTCGTATCGGCTTAGCCTGGCCGATACGAAGAAAACAGAGCTGAAGGAAGACTACCGAAGCGCATATCGGCCAGACTGTATCGGTTTGCATTGACCGATACAGGCTGCGAAAATTAAAAGGAAATCCGGTTTTCATGTTTTAATTAGGAAAATAATTCCTAAACCAATGGGTTTTCCTTTATTTTATGGTTCAAGACTATATTAGGGTTTTGTTTTATGTTTTGACAATTATTCTATCTTTTGTTTTTAGTTTTTTCCATCGCTTTGTTCTTTGTTCTTGGATTTGGAGATTCTTGGTGTTTTGCCTTGGCCTCCTTTGTGATCTTCATCAATAAGATTTTCTTGAACCCTTATTCTTTTGTCTTTGTTTTTGTTTATGCTTTCTTTTAATTTAATTGTTTTGAATTTCAATATGCTTAGCGAGTAGTTTCCCATAGACAATTAGGTTGGGGAAAAAGGGTGAATCAACCCTAGGGTTGATCGATGTCTAGAACTTAAAACCTGTTAAAACTTTAATCTAGTGTAACAATCTTAATGCTTTAATTGACCTGATCAATCAATTGATAGAACCCAGGAAACTTCACAGCCGAGAGGTCTGTGAGGATTCCTGAACAATTACCCTAGAACTAAACCTAGCTTAACCGAGAGATCTGTGTTAATAAGTTTAGTGGTTGAATTGATTTGAACTTTAATGTTTTCTAAAATCTAAACTATCCAAGATATTGTTTTAGTTTACTTGTTAGGAAAAAGATCTCTGTCACGAGAGTGGATTGATCTAAAATCGTTTTCAAAACCTTAAAGTACTTTTATAAAAGACATCGAAAAACCTGAAAGTTGATGAACCCGTTAAAGTACCTTGACCTGGTTGTTTAGCTTTTTAATTTAAATCTTTACAACTTACAATTTCGTTTTATTTCTTTGTTAGTCTTTACAAAAACACGTAAACAAAACCATTCTTTAATTCACTTAGACTAAGATTGATTCCTTGCAAACTCTAGTAATTTAATTGCTCCTGATTCGGATTGACCTCAAGTACTACAATTGAGACATTAGATTAAACGGGGTAAAATCTCGTTTATCATAATTATACTTAGTAAATGGATATAACTCATGTATGTCGGATTAATTTAGGTTTATCTATAAAAATACATTAAAATCGGATGTATATTATAAAAATATATTAAAATTGGGTGAAAAATTAGTTTAAATTATAAGGGCTAAAATGCAAAAAAATAAAAACTCTTAAAATTTTTCTTCAGGACACGTAAACATTTTGTTTTCTCACACTACAAGAAAAAAGTCATATAGCCACGGTCGTTCCGTGGCTATAGAAAAAATCCGTGGCTATTTAGCCACGGATTGCCACGGAAATTTGTAGCTACGACCGTATAGCCACGGATTTAACGTTATAGCCACGGATACGACCGTGGCTATATGACTTTTTTCTTGTAGTGTCATTTAACAATATAGATTCACGGACCAATGATTTTTTGTAGAAATTTGAAGTGTTATCATGCATTTTCTTGTCCAAAGAGATATATATATATATTAGTCCAAAAAATCTAAAAAAATACCGTACTACATTTATAATATAAAAAGTGTGTATGAAAAAACATTTACTACTTGTTCAATATTAAAAAATGGTATCATTAATGGTCACAATATCAAAGTAAATGTCCATATTACACACATGCTCGATTTTTTAACGATCAATGAAAAAGCGGGTGCATGCATGTGTATAATAATTGAATAATGAAAAAAAAACTTAAAAACTTTTTGATTATGTTTGAATATATATATATTAATATATATATATATATATATGGGTTTTTTTTTTTTTTTGTTAAAATTGTTATATATATATATGGGTTTTGGAAGAAAGAATCTCAGTTATAAGTAACGAAATAAGCAAATAAGTAATTATGTTGTATACGTAATGTTACATGATCCACACATATATTAAGTGGTTAAGGAATGTTATAAATAAAATCAAAGCATGAAGGAATGGTAATGTAAGCTAACAAAGTAACAATGCATGTTATTGCTCTTTGTCTTCTTATACCATTTTCTTCTCCCCTTTGTCGGCCACTCCGAGCCGTTGGATCATGCATCATGATCTTATTGTTCATCACTCTCACTTTTTGAGACTCTATTGTATATATTATCATAATTAAGTTGCCGATAATCGATGCACTTATTGGTTGCACACTATTTATGAGCTGTTTATATGTTGTTATAACATCTCTATTTTGGAGTTATTTTATTAGATATTATTACTTTTTATTTAGATGATCGTATGCTTTATATATGATATTAAGATACATATATTTATATGCTCAAGTTTATATCCTAATTTATAGTTCATTTGGTGAACTAATGTGTATCTAAAAGTTTGTTTTGAATTGAAAGTGCACAAAATTTGAAAGTTGTTAGCTAACATACTCTAATTAAAATCTATAATAGCACAATGTTCTTTTCATCTAAGGTGTTCATCTAAGATTTTTTTTTTATTAAAGTTGTAGTTAATGTGAAACTTTAATTCAAAGTATTTATTTGATGTGTTGTTTAATTAAGATAAATAAATAATAAACATTGATTATTTACATCTTTTTTTGCACCAATTTAATTACATCTATAAACTACAATAATTATAAAAAAAACTAGAGGAATTCACAAAACTACATCGTTTCAATCATTCCTTCGCAAAACTACATCTAATTCAATATTATTACATATTTATACCCTTTTAAAATTTTAAATGATTGATTTATCCTTTAAAAAATTATCAAAATTAAAATCTTTTTATTTTGGTTCGCTAATTAGTGTCTATCGTAAAATATGAAAGAGGGTAGAATTGTGTGGATAAAATTTATTTAATTTTAATTTTGAGTGTGTAGGTGTAGTTTTGACGAGTAATTTTGAAATGGTGTAGTTTTGTGAAATGCAATTCAAAATGTGTATTTTGTAGTTTTGTAATTGTCCCATAAAACTAAAGAGAATTAAAATGTTAGTTACATAAAAGTAATAAATTAAGTAATAAAGTTTAAATATGACTATGAAATGTTTTTTTGGGTATAACTAATACAACTTGATATTCACCAAATGGAAAGTTGTAGATTCTAAGGTTTAAATTATAATATTAAATCCGGGCGACATTTACTCTCAAGTTTGAAGAATACTACTCCCTCTGTCCCAAATTACTTGATGTTTTCGATCTTTACACGCAGATTAAGAATTCATTAAATTTTCTTGTTTTCTGTGTAAAAACCTCATTTAATATTTTACTTCAACATAATTTCACCAATAAAAAAACATTATGCATAAATTAAATAATAAAAAACACAAAATAACAATTAATTTTACATTGAAAACCGAAAACATCATCTAATATGAAACAAAATTTTTTTGGCTAAAACATCAATTATAATGGAACGGAGGGAATACTAATTAATATATATAACTCGACGAGTCATTGATGAGAAAAAGATATCACAAGTGAATAGAGAAGACACAAGTGATGAGATCATACAGTGAAAAGTTAAAAACTTTAAATGTAAATTTGGAGGGAAGCCCCTTTTGTTCGTGTCGTGTTTCTTTATTTAATCCGATGCCTTGTTTTGTTTTATTTTTCCTTTTAAAAATGTCTCAAAATAGGTTTTATTGATTACAAAAACTATAATTAATTTAAACGATACGTAAGAAATCAAAAATTACATTACCAAGACAAAAAGGAGGTGGTGGGTGCGTTTCGGGAGGTGAGCACAACAGCATCAAATATTGTTTTTCAATTGCATGAATTAGAGAGCTATAAAATGTATAAAATATACTATTTTAGATTTTTACCTCTTTTTTACTTCCCCATTTAAAGTTTTGTATATAACAGTTACTAGATAATGGGGCTATGTAATATAATGGATGTACTAATTGAAAATCATTTTGACATATTGTTTTGTCATGAATTCGTAACTTTTTGGTGAAACAAAAAAATAGTACGTGTGTAATAATTTGTAGTATTTCATGTCATTATATCGCTAGCTAGCTCTTGTTTCACAATTGTAAAAAGTTTTTACTAAAAACTAATGGGTATTGTTACAAATTAAATTAGACAATGATAAATTGAAATAAAGATTTAGAAGAGCTTAAGATATGTAATAACTCTCACTAGTTGAGATATCACTTAACATATTTGTTTGCTTTTTAATTATTATTATTTTTTTTTTATTACATGCTTTTTAATTATTTGAGCACAACAATAAGGTAACTAATGACTTTTAACTATAATCTATGTGTATGCATTATAAACAAGTGTAACTAAAATTTGTCTTCATGCACGCTCTAAAAGTAGCAAATGCTTAAACGCGGCCGCTAAATAATAGGTGTTCCAGCTAATCTACTCTTAAAATAAATATTTTATCTCAAACTTTTTTGGTATAGTATGTTAGAGACCTATATATTATGAGAAAAATTGGCTAGGGCTTAGGAGGTTACTCATTTTACTATTTCATTTAGGGCAATTTTCATGAATAACACTCAAAGAAGTTTTTTTAATACAATTATCACACATTTTCTAAAGTTTGTACAAATACCATCAAAAGTTTTTTCTCATAAATACTACAAACCTTAAATTTTCAAAATTACACTCAAAACCTTCAAAACTATACCTTACCCCCTTCAAAACTATACCTTATCTCTTTAAAACTATACCTTAAACACTATACATCGAACCCAAATGAAAAAATTTAAAATCTAAAAGTGTTAAAACTTGTTTTTTATATTTATAGTATTTTTGTAAAGTACTACTTTTTGATGGTATTTTTGATATAAAAAACATTTTAATGATAATTTTGTTATAAAAACTTTGTAATGATACTTTTAAAACAAAAACTTATTTTGGTGGTATTCTAAAGGAATATCTCTTTCATTCACCATATTATGTAACCAATCGTTCTATCCAAAAACTAGATTTCAAAAACCAGTGTTGCTATGGTGATTTTTAAAACATTTTTGGTAATTTGTCAAAAGATTGCAATGAAAAAGCTACAAAAGACAGTATCTGCATAACAACAAAACCAAGTCGAGCAAAAAATTAAAACAGTATGGTTCCTCTCTGTGAAGTTATGAACTATCTAAAACAACTCTTCTGTGAGATGGTTAGGCTCTTAAAAATGTCAAAACCTGTTTGTGGGAGGTTTGACTCTGTAAATACGAACGATCCAGTTCGATGTTGTGTAGGCTTCTTCTAGATGTTCAAGTTTTATGTCTTTGTTACCTATCTCCACTCCTCTTGCTCTATCATACCTGTCAACAATAAACTTTTTCTTTATTTAATCCGAAAACGTAAATGCAGAACAAAACTATTTATATACAAAGACGTACCCGGGCGGCTTTCCGTATTCTGTGACCAGCTCTCCAAACCTGTAATAGCATAACTTGTACCTACACGAAACATTTTAAAAGATGAATTGACTTGTTTTTGGAAAGGGAAAGAGTATATATGAATAAAAAGTAGAGTCTTGAAGGTGAGAAACTTACATGAGACAGTTAAGCATCTTTGGTGATGCACCCTTGTCTACGCGGAACTCGCCATTCACAAGGTAATCAGGTTCCTTTATCACTGGGAATACTCCACCTCCAATTCTCACCATCCATAAGAACCTAACCAAAATTTTATTATTTATATAAGAGGAATCAGTAAATCCACACAATCAACTAAATTAACAAAGTTTCCTTACGTATCAACAGAAACTGGAAGCAATTCAAGCTATTGACATGTCAAATCTCAGTGTAGTAAACCCCTCTAGAAAAACTAGTATCTAAATCACCAATTACCATAACACACATTTGTATAATAACTGAGACGGTAATAAAAAAGAAGAGTAACATATTTTGGGAGATGGTAAAGAGACTTACTTGTTGATATCATCCGAAGAATAACCAGCAACGCCACCAAACACGACCAATACATAGTTCACATCAAGTGACCTCATGATGTCATATGCCTCATCTTCATAAGAAGACATGGCACGTCCAACAGTAGCAATATGAGTGTTGTTCCAGGTATTGTTATCGACGATGACAGTTCTGTTTCCCATGGCCGTGATTTGGTACCCATAGTCCCACCAGGACATGACCTTAGCATCAGTTGGAGTGTTCTGCCTAAGCCAGTAGTAGGCCTCACGGTAATCATCAAAGAGGATTCTGTTCCCATGGGCTCCTCTTGCAGCTAAGACAATTGAGGGCGATGAATATGCTTCTGATGTTACCCATGTGCAGTGAATAGCATATCTACTCAGCAAATATAATACACCAACAAGTAGCGCAATAGCACCATTCTTCTGGAAAGGTTGAGACTGATCAAGTGAAACCTGTTATGACATAGGATACAAGTATTAAAATTTTTCCGGTAGAACGGTATAGACTTCAGAGTTCAGAAGAAGAAAACAGATGAAAAATTTCTTTGAACAAGAAATCTAAAGTTTCACCTTTGAAGAGGCTCTCGAACTACCAGCTCCTTTCGTGGAACCAGTCTGGGAAACCTTTTGTTTTGTCCGTAACAAAGAAGTTAGATTCTTGACAGTGGCAGAGACAGCTATTGCACTGATAAGACAAACTGCTGGGGTGGCGACGAGAATAAGCCGGACCATGACGCCAGCAAAGTACAAGCTAGTAAGACCATACATGACGATAAATATCGTAGCGTCTGACAACCGCTTGAAACAGAAGTACAGTCCAGCAGGGAAAAGGAAGAGCAGAATATGGTAGTCAAACATGAAAGACGACCACGCCGTAGGCTGATGCTCAGAAACAGATGCAATAATGGGAATGTGATCTTTAGCGTAAGTCGGGTCAAGCAATGAGTAAAACCGACCAGTCCACGGAGATATATATCCAGATGCTGTTCCTACACCCAAAGCAATACCACCAACTAGAATAGCCGATGTTACGGTTATCCTCAAAAAGGTTTGGAACAACTTCGTATCATTCAGCTGATACTTCACCCAGTCGAGGAAGTAAAACACCTATACAAGTATATCAAAAACTTAGCAAGGATCTCGATATGGTCTTTGAAATAGTAGTATTATGGAGAAATCTCAGCAACGAGGTTCACAATCAACATGTTATGTATAAACCCACTAGAGAAAAGTTGAAAAAAACCAAGAACTAAACTGAAATCACAAGCAAGATGAGCCTCAGACCAATCCTAACACTCTACGTTAGAATTAAGAATATGATAGCAGACCTGCATCAACAAAAAGACTCCCATTGCACCCATATGCTCTCCAGACTGAACATGTTGAAAGCCGACAAACCGAATCTGCATAGCAAGAAGCATCCCCAAGATATACATACAGTTATAAGCAATGTACAGCCTCATCGAATACCTTCCAGTGATCAAAAGCACCAACACGTAAAGCGGAACCAAGTTAATAATAAACACATAGCCTCCCCAAGCCGAAACCATGTAAAAGTAACCGAACGCAGAGCCAAGAGCCCACGCCAAGGAGCCAGTGTTCACAGCCTTAACAAACAGATAAAACGTCAACAAAAGCGCGAAGATCGCCACAGCCTCGTTATCGTACGAGCCAGCTACGGATCGAGAAATGTAGCCAGGGCAAATCGCGATGAGAGCAGCAGCGACGAGACCAGCTCCCGTATCCCAAATCTCTTTACCAAAGAAATACGCGACGACGGTGGTATTGGAAGCGAAAAACGGAGCAGTCAAAACACAAACCTCGCGTATGTGAACGAAGAATCTGAGAAACCGGAGCGACCAGTAGATGAAAGCGGCGGTGAGCATGAGACCTGGATAGAGCGTGCCGCCGATGATACGACCGAGAGGGTACCAGCTCTCGGAATCGAACCAGTTCCAGAACTCGTAGAAGCCTTTCTCAGTGAGGAAAAGCGTCGTGCGGTAGTTGAAATAAGGATCGAACTCGTGGATCATTGATTCGTAGCGGAGGACGCTGAAGAGACGAGCGACGAATGCTAATACGTAGACGAGGCCGAGGATCGATACGCGGAGAAGTAGCTCCTGCTGCTTCGTTTTGAGTTTTACGGATTTGAAGGAGAGAGTCTTGAACAGATCTGGGATATGTTTCTTCTTCTTCTCCGCCGCCGTCGCCGTGGATTCTGATCTCGGGATCTCATTGGCTGAATCGTGTTTGTTTCCCATTACTACTATTTCACGGAATTGAAAAATGCAGCGATCTCCGAGTAGTGTTTGTGTGTGATCTTCAAGTAGAGACACTTCCGTAATGTACCATTGGGGGGTCTGCGATTGTAATTTTTGTTTTGTTTTGTGAGAAAATAGGACTGAGCATGAATGAAAATCAGTGGAGAAGTGAACAGAGTGGCAGATGTGTTTGGGCTTAAGCCCATTTTGTAATTTGACTATCGGTCGTTTTGGGCATGGGTGTTCTTGACGTTATTAAATTAATTTTTAAAAGTAATATAACCTTTTTTTTGGTCAAGCAAAAGTACTCTATTATATTAAAAGAGAAGACAAAACGTCTACGTGTCGGCACCAGAGCGAATTTAAGAAATTTTATATTTTTGCGTTTATACCCTATATTTTTTACTCTTTTAAAAACCAATTTATATAATATTTTCGCTTTAAATTATTGAATATAAATTTTCTTTTGAGAATATTTATGATTTCTATTTATTATAGACAGAATATCTAATCCCATATTTATTTATTATAGACAGAATTTTTAATATTGTTAATATTGTATATATATATAGGGAGAATCACAAAACTACACCATTTGAATTACATTTCACAAAACTACACCATTTCAAAAATATTTCACAAAACTACACCTAAACACTCAAAATTAAATCCAAATAAACCTTACCCACACAATCCTACCCCCTTAATACTATACCCTAAACACTAATTAGCGAATCCAAATGAAAAGATTTTAATTTTGGTAATTTTTAAAAGGGTAAATCAAGCTTTTAAAATTTTGAAAAGGTGTAGTTTTGTGAAAAAATTAAATTAGGTGTAGTTTTGTGAAGGAAGGGTTGAAAGGGTGTAGTTTTGTGAATTCTTCATATATATATATATGGGAGAATTATAAAACTACACCTTTTGAATTACATTTCACAAAACTACACCATTTCAAAATTACTTCACAAAATTACACCTAAACACTCAAAATTAAATCCAAATAAACCCTACCCAAACAATCCTACCCCCTTAATACTATACCCTAAACACTAATTAGCGAACCCAAATGAAAAGATTTTAATATTGGTAATTTTTTAAAAGGTAAATCAAGTTTTTAAAATTTTGAAAGGGTGTAAACTTGTGAAAATATTGAATTAGGTGTAGTTTTGTGAAGGGAGGGTTGAAAGGGTGTAGTTTTGTGAATTTCTCTATATATATATATATATTTATTTATTTTTTGTCAACCAATATATATATATATATATTTTTTTTCCTTCTTTACTCTTTTTCACGTCATACACACATCCACCCATATAATAGGTCATTTTTAATTAAGCTAAAGTCTACTAACAAATTATAATGTGATAAACCTAAATAGTAGCTTACGTGATCTATGTGCAGAGAAATATTAGGCCGAGAAATATTAGGCAGATACAGATACGTGAACTTTAGCAAATATCACCACAAGGACTTTGGTTAATAGATGATACCTCTTCTCCAAACACATCTCCAAACACATGCATTCAACATATAATTTAATATACTAGAAAAACTCAGACATTGTGAAATCATCAAGCGATTTTTGATGATATTTAGTTTATCAAACCTATAACATTTTTTGGTTTTTTTAGGATGTGATTTTTTAATATTTTCTTTGTTTTTCAAACCAATGACTTTTTATATTTTCTTCTTTTTTGTAACATTGTGCATTTTTCGGTTTATCTTTGTTTCTGAAGAATGTGGATTCTACAATTTACAAATAAAACCAATTATTCAATTTAAAATACAAATTTATATCTAAATCTAAAATAAATTATGTATTTATGTCTAAAACAAAAACTGCATTAATAGTTACAATATCCTCACCTAGCTAAATTTATTGCAATTTGCGAATTGGGCTACTAAATTATATAAATCACATGCTATATTAAAAAAGTTATAAATTGATATTTATATATTAACATTCAATCACTAATTATCGTACTTTGTATTAGTTTATACTATGATTTTTGAGAGATTTCGCATTTTTAATCACCATGTTTGAAAAGATGTAAAAAAATAATAATAACATGTTAAAACTTCCTATAATTGCACAATTTAAATGAAAACATCAAATAAAATTATTATTATATGTGATTATTTAGGAATACTTTGCCCTGCGCTATGCGCGGGATCATCACCTAGTATAATCTAACCAATGATTAACGGAGATGGTCTTAAGCCTATACAGCACATAAGTTTACAAAAAAAAAAAAAAAATAATCGTTAAGAATTTGACAAAAAAAACATCACATAAGTTTACTAGGTAAGAATTTCATGGGATACGCAACACGTAAATTATTCAAAAATAATCGTATATAATAAAAATTTATATAAAGTCCTAAAATAATCTTAAAAACATTAAATTGTGTATATAAAACATAATTTATTTTAGATATGTATACATAATCTTACTAAAAACTAAATTTATGTTTACGACAAATTATCCAAATTTTATAGATATCACCATATTCATAAATTTTATAGATATCACCATATTCATAAATACCACAAATCTTAAATTTTCAAAATTACACACAAAACCTTCAAAACTATACTCTATCCTTTCAAAACTATACTTTAAACACTATACGACGAACCCAAATGAAAAAATTTAAAATATAAAGAGTTATTTAGTAAACTAGGTACTTTTTACTTCTTAATTTGCCAATAAAGTGATTTTTTTGTATTTGCATTTATGTGGTTTTTTATGTTGAAAAGTCAAAAATAATCTTGAACTTTCTGGTGAGGTCATGTGAACATTCATGTATATGCGTGAACATTCATGTATTCGTATGAACATTCATATTCTTTCTTCTAAAATAATCGTGACATTGTGTGAATATTCATGAACATGTGTGAATATTCATGAAAATGTGTGAATATCCATGATAACATGTGTAAATATTCATGATAACATGTGAACATTCATAGTTTGATTAAATAATTCATGAAAAAATTTGAAACACAAAACTTGTGAACATTCATGAATCTGTGTGAATGCGCGGAAGGGTATATCAGTCATAAAAAAAATTGAAGGAAGAAAAATCACCTAATTACCAATTTTAAAATACAAATCACCTTATTGCAAATTAAGATAAAAAATGTATCTGATTTCCTAATTTTTTCAAATATAAAAATATTAAAACTCGTTTTTTGTATTTAGGATTGTTTTGTAAACTACTAATTTTTTATGGTAGTTTTGATATAAAAAACTTTATAATGGTATTTTCGTAACTAAAATTTTTTTTTTTGTAACACTAAATTTTTTTTTTTTTTTTTTGACTCCTAAGAGCATAATTATTGGGGAGTTTTAAGTGAACTCTTAAGAGTAGGCCCACAAAAAAATAAGATTTTGTCTCTTCCACCTCTTGTTTCAGATCCGGTTCTTGAGATTTTCGCGGGTCCCACTGACACGTAGCGGCCCGCGATTGGTTCACTTTTTTTTTTAAAAAAAAAAATAAATTAAATAAAGAAAAACTAACTAGGAGATTGTGCATTAGAAATTCTCCATTGAACATGGTCTAAGACTAAAATTTTATTTTGAAGGTATTCTAGCGAATTTTTTTTTACGGCAGTTAAGCCATGTATGAGTAAGAAGACGAAGATGGTGTCATAAGGAAACGGTCTCCCTACAAAAAACCCAGAAGCCGTGAAAACTGAAACAACAAAAGATTCAATGTTAAAACTTAAAAGCAACCTCGTCGAGTAACTAGGGGTCCTTATATTTCGCCTTATAAATGAAATGGCTCGAGTTTACATGGAGACGCTAATACAGAACTGCGTCACTTTCTCACACATCAAGCAGCTCCATTCCCATTTCCTAACCTCAGGCCATTTCAAATCATCTTTTCTCCGTTCTCGTCTTCTCGATCGCTGCTCGATCTCTTCCTTCGGCGACCTTTCCTTCGCCGTTTCCATCTTCCGTCGCATCCCTAAGCCTTTGACTAATGATTGGAACGCTATTATCCGCGGTTACGCCGCCAGCTCTCAGCCTTCTCTCGCGTTCTCGTGGTATCGCTCGATGTTGTCTCAAGCTTCGTCGTCGTCTTCTCTCTGTAGAGTGGACGCTCTCACTTGCTCTTTTACTCTTAAAGCCTGCGCGCGTGCTCTCTGCTCCTCCGCGACGGCGCAGCTTCACTCTCAGATCAGCCGCCGCGGGTTTTCCGCAGACTCTCTTCTCTGCACGACGTTGCTGGACGCTTACTCGAAAAACGGAGATTTAGTCAGTGCGCAGAAGCTGTTCGACGAAATGCCTGTGAGAGATGTCGCGTCTTGGAACGCTTTGATCGCTGGATTCGCGTCTGGGAACCGCGCGCACGAGGCATTGGAGCTTTACAAACGTATGGAAACGGAAGGAATCAGAAGAAACGAAGTAACGGTTGTGGCGGCTCTTGGAGCTTGTTCTCACTTGGGTGCTATCAAAGAAGGCGAAAAGATCCATCGCTACGTAAAAGACGCGAACTTGGATCGAAACGTGATTGTTAGCAACGCCACGATCGATATGTACACAAAGTGCGGTTTTGTCGATAAAGCTTTTCAAGTGTTTGATCAAATCACAGGAGAGAAGAGCGTTGTCACGTGGAACACAATGATCATGGGGTTCGCCGTGCACGGTGAAGCACATAGAGCCCTACAGATCTTCGAGAAACTAGAGCAAAACAGCATCAAGCCTGATGATGTCTCTTACCTAGCTGCTCTAACCGCGTGCAGGCACGCAGGATTAGTGGACTACGGTACATCCATATTCAACAACATGGCTTGTAACGGAGTCGAGCCTAACATGAAGCATTACGGATGTGTAGTTGATCTGTTAGGCCGCGCGGGAAAGCTTAGAGAAGCTCACAACATCATATCCTCGATGCCAATGCTACCGGATCCTGTTTTGTGGCAAAGCCTACTTGGAGCTTCGGAGATTCACAAAAACTACGAAATGGCCGAGATAGCATCTAAGAAACTGATTGAAATGGGTGTTAACAACGACGGGGACTTTGTGTTGCTATCAAATGTTTATGCAGCGCAGGGAAGGTGGAAGGACGTAGGACGAGTAAGAGATGCTATGGAGACCAAACAGGTGAAGAAAGTTCCCGGTCTTAGCTACATTGAAGCTAAAGGAACGATTCATAAGTTCTACAACAGCGACAAGAGCCATCGACAGTGGAAAGAGATTTACGAGAAGATCGAAGAGATAAGGTTAAAGATAAGGGACGAAGGTTACGTGGCACAGACGGGACTTGTGCTGCACGACATCGGAGAGGAAGAGAAAGAGAACGCTTTGTGCTATCACAGCGAGAAATTGGCTGTGGCGTATGGACTGATGATGATGGTGGATGATGGTGCGGAAGAGGAGAGTCCGGTGAGAGTTATAAAGAACCTGAGGATATGTGGGGACTGTCACGTTGTCTTCAAACATATCTCAAAGGTTTATAAGAGAGAGATCATTGTTAGGGATAGAGTTAGGTTTCATAGGTTTAAAGATGGTTCTTGTTCTTGCAGAGATTATTGGTGACATTACAAAACACAGTCCTTTTTCACTAAGTCTAATGAGTCCTTTTTCACTAAGTACAATGAAACAAGAATTCCATAATTTATTTTTGTAAAATTGAAAAAAGAAAAACTTGAAGGCTAATACAACATTTGAGGCGTATGACATGCATCTAAACAACATATTTGATCTTAGAGTGATTTACTATTTGATTTGACTGATTCGTATGTGTGTTGATTTGCAATTTTGCGTCAAATCTTTTATGTGCTTGATACATACAACATAGAAATAACACTAAATGACTTTAGAAGATCCAAAAATTATGTAAAAGATCTTGCATTGTGTTTAAATAGGTAGAAACAAGAGAATGTTATATTCTTGTTTAAGTTTATTTTTCTAGTATTTACATTTATATATTTTTGTTTAGCTTGAACATGTTTGTTTGTTAGTATTTTTAACAAAGAAAAATGTTAAAAATAAATAAATAAAACGCTGAAATATAAGTTACCGAAAATAACTAAATTAGTTAAATAATATGATGAATTTATTGTGGTATCTTATGATGGCTATTTCAAAGTTTCCTTTCCAGAAAATTCATGAAAATTCATGTTTTCTTTTATCACTTTTACTTGTGATGGTTGAATAATAAGTTTCTTTTGTGTACATGCTAAACGGTTTACGCATCATGTTGGATCCCGGATGGTCTAACCGGTCATGCCATAAAGTGAAATCTTCGGTAAAAGTTTTCTTAACCGTGGCATAAGCCTCAAACATACTGATTTGTGCATAGTACAAACGAGTAGACATTGCGGGTATAGTCTCTAGGACTTGCTTCTTGCCTAGTGTGGATTTGAAAATTTGTAGAAACTTTTTGGTTCATTCACCCTGAGTTTCTATATGAAAACCATTTAGACGTATGTCTTTGAAACTCAATAAGCTTCGTTTAGAGTTGGGTGAATATAGGGCATCATCAATCTCAAGGTATGTACCCTTAGGCAGAAGCACATAGGCTTGGCCGTGACCTTCAATGAGGTTAGCCATGCCCGCAATGGTGTTGACTTTGGCGGTTTTCAGAGTTAAATTCATGAAGTATCTTTTATCTCGGAGGATTGTGTGACTTGATCCAGAATCAACCTCGCAAATGTCCGTGTCCTCCGTCATTCTATAATAATCATAAAATTTGTGTAAGTATGTTTCGGTTTTGGTTTTAAAGTTTTTAGAATTTTTTGTGAATTTATACATTTAATATTTCGTAACAGCTTCATTCATATTATTAAAATTAAAATGTCAAAATAATGCAAAAAAGCTAGTGCCCATGATAGGTAATTGTCTCAAGAGACAGTGAGGGCAACAAATTTCAGATTATTGATTTTCGACATCTTAAAAAGAATCGTAGATGAGAGGTAAGGCAGATCTGATCGTGCTCGGGCGGCTAGGGAATGCGTGTGCTCTGGCGACTAGGGCTTCGTGCTCTGGTGGCTAGGGCTTCATGCTCTGGTGGCTAGGACTTCGTGCTGATAACGTGTTGTAAACTGGATGAATGCAAAGTCTGTTTATTCTTAAAAGGTCTATATAGGGAAATACAATATATCATAAACCTAATAAAAATAAGAAGTGACTGAAATATCTCTTGCATTTTAGGGTTCAACGGTTTATCCATTCACCTATATTGAACCGAATGGTTCACAATAACTTTAATTTTTTTTATCTAAATATTCAAAGTAGCAATTTTCTATTTTTCATATAATTTTAGTATTATTATATTATTATGAGAAATTCACAAAACTACACCCTTTCAATCCTCCTTTCACAAAACTACACCTAATTCAAATATTTTCATTTGTGTTAGCTAATTAGTGTTTAGGTATAGTTAGGGATGTCAATTGGGTCTGTCCGCGTCCAATGGGCTTGTCCAAATGGACATTTTCTTTTTGCGGACAAAATTGGTCAAGGCCCGAATAAGACCATGTCCAAATAGGACCAAACCCAAATAGGACCATGAAAAATGGTCTGTCCGCAATGTCCAAATAAGACCAAATTCAAATAAGTTTGATAAACACAAAAACATGTTTCAAACACATAAAGCTTTGTTCTTCTTTCTTCTACCTCCTTCTTCCTCCTCCTCTTCTTCTTCCTCAAAAAACTCAGATTCACAGACAAAGTGTAAAATAAAGATATCATAGACAAAGTGTAAAATAAAGAAAGATATCAAATAACTTCTAAAGAAGAAAACACACAACAAAGCCATAATAAAAATTATGTTCAGAATACAAAATAGAAGAGGCGTAGACAAAATACAAAATCTAGCACATATCCACAAAATCTAAACCCATTACACTGATTGTATGTTCAGGAGGGAGAGAGGCGGTGGGCTGAGTCGCGGAGCGGTGGGCTGAGTCGCGGAGCGGCGGAGTCGCGGAGAGGCAGAGAGAGAGAGAGGTAGAGAGAGGCAGAGAGGCGGAAAGAGGCAGAGAGGCGGAGAGTCGCGGAGAGGCGGAGAGACAGAGAGAGGCAAGCTTTTTGTATAAATTTTTTTTAAGAAAACAATAATAACCCTAATTTTTTAAGACCATTGGGCGGCCCATGTCCAAATGGTTTGTCCGCATTTGTCCGCTTTCGAATTTGGGCTCGTCCATTTCCGACCCATTATATATGATCTTATAATGGTCCGCCCATTATTGTCCAAATAAATATGGACGCGGACTGTCATGAACATTGCGCCCAATTGACATCCCTAGGTATAGTATTAAGCTAGGACATTGTTCAACAAGCGATGGTTAAGTATATGCGTCTACCGTTGTTGATGATTGTAACCTTGAGACAATGCTTGAGATTCCAAGTTACCATCCTTCTCTCAACAATGTCGAGTTGTATATCGAGGTCAAACCTTTTTCTGATGAAGTTACCGTCCCTATATCTCATGACTCGCCATTGGAAAAAAAAAACAATTTAACCCGGAAACGTTCTCGCCAAGAGGATGCTAGTGTCAATGCAGATGTAAATGTGGGTGTTGGAAATACTAAACCAAGAAATATGTCGGAGGATAACAATAATGGGTGGATTGAAGAAGAGGAGGGTTCTGATGTCGGAAACTGCGAGGTTGCACAGAAAGTTTCGGAGATGGAAAAGTCAGGTGTAGAGAAACGCCTCTGCAATATTGTCTCAAAGCAGTTGATTTTATCTGATTCATGGGTCGTTGAAAGTGAGTTGCATGTTGGGATGTTATTTGGGGATAAAGATGAGCTGGTGAAAGCTATGAAGTTGTACTCTAATAGAAGGCAACGTGAGCTTAATATACACGATTATCCCTATTCAGGTACTTTTCAAGCTAATTGCAAGAAAGGCTGTGGATGGGTTCTCGAGGCAGCTAAAACGAATGGAAATGGCTTCACGATAACAACTTATAGAGGACCACATACTTGTAAGCCAAAAGATATGGCCTCAGATTTTCTGGCTGGAGAAATCCAATGTCTAATTAAGGATCAGCCCTCGCTCTCAATTGCAGAACTGAACAATTGGGTGAAAGAAGAATTTGGCTACACAGTCTCATATAATAATATGTGGGATGCTAAAAAGAAAACGATCACTGCAGTTAGGGATGTTAAAAATGGGTAAAACCCACCGACCCAAGACCAGACACAAATTGTTCTTACGACTCGCCCATTTTTTTTATTAAAATATATGCTTAAAACGATGCGTTTTTTTACCCTTTAAACGGGTTTACCCTTACTATCGGGTTTAGTGCATGCGATGCTTGATTAATTATTTATGTTTAAATATTAAATAATTATAATAATGTTTAATTAATATTGTGATTTTTATTTTTAGTCCCTACTAAATTATCATATAGTTTCGTATATTATTTATTTAAAAGTTACGTTTTCTCTTCTAAAACGCAAGTCACATTTTCCCGCCCAAAACTCAAAATCGCATTTTTTGCGCAATAACGTAAAATCACAATTTCCCGCCGAAAAAGTAAAATCACAATTTTTCACCGAAAATATAAAATAACGTTTTCTGCGAAAAAAACACATTGTTTTTACCAATAAATATTTCTTCTTTTATTCCGTAAATTTTTATCCCGCGCTAGGTGCGGGTAAATTTCTAGTTTTCTAGGTAAATTGCAAATTTAAAAACTTTTTACCCTATACAATTTAGGGTAACCGCGGGTATCCGCTTCAATTTTAAAATGAGAAATTCTTTATAATACCATCAAAATAAGTTTTTGTTTTGAAAATACCATTAAAAAGTTTTTATAACAAAAATACCATTAAAATGTTTTTTATAACAAAAATACTATCAAAAAGTAATAGTTTACAAAAATACCACAAATACAAAAAAACGAGTTTTAACACTTAGAGATTTTAAATTTTTTCATTTGGGTGCGCTATAGTTTTAGGGTATAGTTTTGAAGGGTAGGGTATAGTTTTTTGAAAGTTTTAGGTGTAATTTTGAAAATTTAAGATTTGTGGTATTTATGAATACCACTTAAAATGTTTTTTAACACAATTAGCACAAATTTTTGAAAGTTTTACAAATACCATTAAAAAGTTTTTTTTTCATAAATACCACAAATCTTAAATTTTTTAAATTACACCCAAAACCTCCAAAAAACTATACCCTCCCCTTCAAATCTATACCCTAAACACTATATAACAAACCCAAATGAAAAAATTTAAAATCTAAAAGTGTTAAAACTTGTTTTTTTTTATATTTGTGGTATTTTTGTAAACTACTATTTTTTATGGTATTTTTGTTATAAAAAACATTTTATTGGTATTTTTATTATAAAAACTTTTTAATGGTATTTTCAAAACAAAAACTTATTTTGATGGTATTCTAAAGAATTTCTCATTTTAAAATCAAGCGGATTCGCATGTTACCCTAAATTGTATAGGGTAGAGTTTGGGTTACCCTACCAAGACTTTACCCTATCCGGGTTTTTTTCAAAACAAGCTTTTTCTGGGCAGGCTTTTTTCGGGTTCAGGTAGGGTAGGGTAAAATTACCCATGACAACATCCCTAACTGCAGTCTTGGGAGATTTGGACAAGAGTTTTAGCGTATTGCCCAAGTTCATGACTGCCCTTAACTTGTCTAACAAGATGCTTTTGGAATGGCAATATGATCCTTTTCCTGATCCCAAAGACACATCTTTTCGTGCTGTGTTTTGGGCGTTTCAACAGTCAATTAAAGGGTTTCCTCACTGCAGACCTGTCATCATAGTAGATACAATAGACTTGTGATAAGTATATAGCAGCTTATGGTGACGTGGACAAAGTTTCAAGAGTAAAGCAAAGACTTGGAGAGAAAAAGAAGGTTTGCGGTTAAAGCTTGGAAGAAGTATAAAAAAGGATCGTCTTCTTCATTTCATGTTTATGCTTTATTGTTGTGATTAGTTCTTGAGCGTGATGAGCTTGAGAGAGAGAGATCGTGATGAGATCTCTTTCCTCTTCTTCTTTGCATTCGCCATGAGAGTGTAAAGAGAGAGATTGATTGTGTTTGTTCTTGTTATTATCAATAAGAGAGTTACAGAGAGTTTGAGATATCCAAAGTTTATCATTGGTGCGGTGAAACTCGATCGAATCTAACGCGGCGGTGAAATCAAGATGGATTCGAAAGTGATGAAGATGGATCGTGATGTGTTCATGAAGAACGGCGGTGAGTTTCGTCGTTCATCTCAAATCAAATCCGACGGTGGAACGAATCTAATGCAACGGTGGATAGGATCTAAAGCGAAGACGGATCGTGACGGTGTTAGGCTGTTTAATGGTGGATTTCAGCGATCATGTGAATCGGGGAAGAAGATTGCTCAAAAACCAGATCTGGTGTCAAGATTGAAACGCATAGAAGCGAAGCTGTTTCAAGACACAATGAAACCTAATCCGATGAAATGTGTTGCGATTTTGATTTTTAGTGGCTGTGAAGTTCGTCCATGGATTGATTGGTTGGAGAAGAAGTTTGTGGAGAGTCATGTATCAGATCATCGGAAGGTTAATCTAGCGAAGAGTTTAATGGAAGGAGAAGCAAGAGTATGGTTCAATGAGATCCATAGTGCGTTTCCTTTTAAATCTTTGGAAAAGCTAAGGAGTCGATTGATGATAAGATATGGTGATAAAGATGATCCTGAGCGAGTAAGGTTGATCATCGAGCAAGAGCTAGAGAGGCAGAAATCGAGAGATGCAACGGAGGTACGAAGCAGGAATACAACGTCGCTTAAGCCACGAGAACCAATTCCATTGAAGAAACGTATTCACTACAACATTCTAAGCATGAAATCGATTCAAAATACAGATGTGGCGGTAGAGATGACTCGAGTTAAAGAGTTACTAACAGACAAAAAGGAAGCCATTCAACACGGGGAACTTATTCGCGAGAATCAGGTTTTGACCCATGACATGGAACCAAGCTTTCAAATGCACAATGAATCATTGGTTGTTGTGCATTCACGAGCTGATAATGGAAAGCTTACTGAGAACACCGAAGCACACCAAGTGTTTGACAGAATGCGTAGGAGAAAACACATACTATGTCACAAGAAAAAGTTAAGTATATCGCCTAAGTCTTGGAAGTTCAAGTACAAACCTAAGGAAGTGGGAATCAAGAGAGCACACAATAGGATTTTCTACGTTGCATCTTTGTTTGAACATAGGGTGAATTGGTTACGAAGAGCCAAGAAGAGAAAATCATGGAGTTTAGCTATGCAATTGCCACGTGAGGATGACCAGTTTCAAGTAAAGCATAAGTGGAGATTCAAGCTTTCCAAACCAGTTTCAGATTTGACATTGGCTGCAAAGAATAAATTGCATCAACAAAGGTTTTTTCATGGAAGTTCACACATCAATTTCGGTTCATTGATGATTACATAAGGGTGGTTACAAGTTTGGGTTCAACAGTTTACAAATGGTGTTTTAACGTCTCAAGAGGAGAACAAATGGAGCTTTAAGCATGTGGGAGTTCTCTCAAAACTTCTTGGAGATGACAGGGAAATGATTTTGCCTTATGAATCAACATTTCCACAACTTCAGGTATTGTTTTCGGTCTTGGAACCTGGCCATAGATCTTGTGATAAGTTGCTAGTTATTGGTGAGCATTTAGAGTGAAATCAAGATGGATTCGAAAGTGATGAAGATGGATCGTGCTGTGTTCATGAAGGACGGAGGTGAGTTTAGTCGCGACGTGTATCTGAAGTACGGCGTTAAATTTACCGGTAAATCTCAAATCAGACGCGACGATGAACGGAATCTAACGCAATGGCGGAGAGACTCAAACACGACGATGAACAGAGATTGAATCAAAGGTGCGACGGAGTTTGTACACTCAGGCGACAATGGATACGCTCAAATCCGACACGACGGTGACGGTATAAGCCGATCAATGTTTTCGCAAAATCGATTTATGCGGAATTGTGAATCGAAGGTGATAGAGATGAATCGATGGGATGGGAAGATAGATCATGACGATGTTAAGCTTTTTCATGGTGAATTTCATCGATCATGTGAATCGGGGAAGAAGATGGCTCAAAAATCAGATCTGGTGTCAAGATTGAAACGCATAGAAGCGAAGCTGTTTCAGGACACAATGAAACCTTATCCGATGAAATATGTTGCAATTTTGATTTTTAGTGGTTGTGAAGTTCGTCCATGGATTGATTGGTTGGAGAAGAAGTTTGTGGAGAGTCATGTATCGGATCAACGGAAGGTTAATCTAGCGAAGAGTTTAATGGAAGGAGAAGCAAGAGTATGGTTCGATGAGATCCATAATGCGTTTCCTTTTAAATCTTGGGAAAATCTAAGGAGTCGAGTGATGATACAATATGGTGATAAAGATGATTCTGAAAGAGAAAGGTTGATCTTCGAGCAAGATCGAGAGATGCAGAAATGGAGAGACGCGGCGACGGTACGAAGAAGTAATACAATATTAATATCGCTTAAGGCGCGAGAACCAATTTCAGCGGATGAATCTATTCAAGACGACAACATCATGCTGGGCATGGAATCGATTCAAAGACAGCTAGAACACCGTCAACATAAATCGATTATGGACAGTGAATTGTTTGATGAAAATCTCTTAGGACAGAGAAAAGAAGAAATTCAAGCCATATAATCATTTGGTGTTGCTCCATCGATTGAACCAGAAATGCTTCACGAGAAAGAAAGGGACGAGAAACTATTTACTCATTTTCAGGTAAATGTTTCTAAGTTGGAACCAAGCCTTAGTTTCTGTAGTGAACCTTTGCATATTTTGGAGGAATGGTCGTTAGAAGCTATGAGGAATAATCTGGTATACTCACATTCTAGTCATGAGAAATTTGCCGAAAAATCAGAGGCATACCAAGTGTTGGATCAAAGGCATCTTAGGAGATACAAACCACAAAAGAGGAAGAAAAGTATTTCTCCTAAGTCTTGGAAGTTCAAATACAAGTGTAAGGAAGTGGGAATCAAGAGAGCACAAAATCTGGTTCTACATATTGCATCTTTGTTGGAACAAAAAGTGATTTGGTTAAGAAGAACAATGATGAGAAAATCAGTGAGTTTGTCTATGCAATTTCTACTTGATGTTGAAAAGTTTCAAGTCAAACATAAGTGGAGATTCAAGCTCTTGAGACCAGTTTCAGATTCAGCAGATGTGGTGACAACTCAGGAGGCGGAGAAATGGAGGTTTAAGTATTTGGGGGTTCTCTTAAAACCTTATGGAGATGACAGGGAGTTCTTGGCCTTCATTACCGAGAACGTCATGGCACCACTTGTGTTTTCAAGCTTGTGGGCAAGCTTGTTATCTTGGGGGAAAGTAACCATGATATGTGGCAGAGACTCTCATGTTATGTTGATGTTTGAAGAACGTTTATCAAAGGGAATTGAGCTAAAAACCAAGACAGAAGACAAAGACTGGATGTTGTTACAGGACAAAAGACATTGGAGAAGGGCTTCACACATTATTAATCGTACGTGTTGTAAAATTAAAGCATCTAAAGATGGTAATCTATGAGTTGTGGACCCGACCTGGACTTTCCTCACTACATTTGTGCAAGCCTAAGTATTTTTCTGTGTGGCATTGTTGGAAAAAGAAGCAACTGCAGATTGTTAGCCAGACACAATGATGGTTTCAAGTTTCATCTTAAGCGGCTGCATCTGAAACACGTACAATTCAAGAGTAACATAAGGGACAATCATTTGGTTACATCAATGTGGCAACGTTTGTATCGAAAAGGTTCAAGATGGCTGGCTATTTTGAAGTTGTGGTTGAATTCATGGAGTTGATGTGATGTTTTTCTGCCATGGATACCACAATATATCACCACTACTTGCAACATGACTCATGGAGGTCTACTACAAGTTCTAACACAACAAGGTTTTCTGGCCAGATGGGTCTTATCTGGGGAGCTACAACATTCTTTTTGCCATTGTTGGAGGAGATGCTTGCTTGTATGTCTTTTGTGAGCACAAGGACTTAACACATTCTTTCTTTACAAGCTTGATTTCAAAGGGGGAAGTATTGATAAGTATATAGCAGCTTATGGTGACGTGGACAAAGTTTCAAGAGTAAAGCAAAGACTTGGAGAGAAAAAGAAGGTTTGCGGTTAAAGCTTGGAAGAAGTATAAAAAAGGATCGTCTTCTTCATTTCATGTTTATGCTTTATTGTTGTGATTAGTTCTTGAGCGTGATGAGCTTGAGAGAGAGAGATCGTGATGAGATCTCTTTCCTCTTCTTCTTTGCATTCGCCATGAGAGTGTAAAGAGAGAGATTGATTGTGTTTGTTCTTGTTATTATCAATAAGAGAGTTACGGAGAGTTTGAGATATCCAAAGTTTATCAACTTGACCGGTAAATACCCTGGGAAAATGTTGGTTGCAGCAGGATTTGATGCCGGAAACAGGCTTTTCCCACTTGCGTTTTGCGATTATTACCCAAGATAATTTGTCAGCTGATACTTGGCGTTGGTTCTTTGCGTGTATCAGAAAGAATGTTACGCAAAAGGAAGGCCTCTGTCTAATAACGAGTTTGAACCCTGACATAGTTGCAGTTGTTAACGAACCTGAGTGTCAGTGGGTACAACACATGTTCTCTCTTAGGTATATGTGCTTAAAATTCTTTGATGTTTTCCATAACAATCTCATGACAGAGTTTGTTTACAAGGCTGGATCCGCCAAGTACGTATCAAGTTTCGTTACTTACTTGAACAAAATCGAAAAGATGAACCCGGAGGCTCGAAAATGGTTAGACAAGATACCTCCGAGTCAATGGGCTCTTGCTTACGATGATGGCGGGCTGAGGTTCGGTATCCTGACTACAAACTTAATAATTAGGGGATATGGTTTCATAAACAAAGCTCTTGACCTTCCAATCACAACCTGCATCTTGCTAGTCTTTGATCACCTGGCAGAGCTTTTTAAATCTCGACGTGGTCTTCCTGGGGAATCACTTAATGGAAAAGATCTATACTCTAAACATGTCATGGAACTTCTTGAAGAGGGTAAGAAAGCTTCTAGAACGCAAAGTGTATTGCCATTTGACCTGACAGGGGAGACGTTTCAGGTCACGGAAATGATGCAAGAGAAAAGATCCAGATTCGTTGTTCATCTCAGCGACCGGGTTTGCACTTGTAGGACACTGTTACTTTACAAGTTTCCATGTTCGCACATGATAGCGGTTTGCAGGAGGCTGAACATTGATCATTTGCAGTATGTTAGTGACTGTTACAGTACAGAAAGTTCTATTGCAGTTTATGCAGCTGATTTCAAACCGCTTCCGAGAGTCTCTGATTGGCCAGAAGCTTCCCAAGTTCCAAGATTGTTTCCTGAGCCAAGAAACGTTGCTCGAGAACGGTTGTTAAAATTTAAAAAGAAGGTCTGAATCCTGAGATGTTGAGCCTAACTGAACAAAGAGGGTGAAAGTAGTGTTCTAAATTTATATGTTTGCTGGTTTGATTTCTTTCTCTTCATGAAACCTTGCCGTGTTATTGTTGCAAAGATTCTTATTATCTTTTTAAATCTCAGAATTTACATGTGAAGTCATGGTTTTTATTAGTGAGTGTTGATGTTTCCGTTACTATAATGCCATCACGAACTGCATGACAATCTGATCTTATATGTTTTGTTCTTCCGTGAAACATCAGATTTTGCTGCAATGAATAGTGGTGCCTTACTATCACAAAATAATATACATGCTGGAGTCTGAATCAAATCTTTACCAAGGGCAAAAAGAAAACACTGTTTGAGACCTCAACTCATAATATGTCCAAGCTGGTGTGAGTTCTTTCTTCACCGAAACCGAAAAGGTTATTTATTATCAATGGACTCTTTCACTGCATCAAGGAGCAGTTGCTTCTTCCGGTTAATACTCAGCCAAAATCCAACTTTTAGAACTATTTTTTTGCATTTTTGTTCAGGATTTAGTGATTGGAGTTTAGTTTTGAAAATGTATGGTTTAGTTTTGATGTTTATAGTTTAGTTTCGAGTGTTCTGAAATAATATACAGTATGTTATAATAATCATAACATAATAGATATATAACGTGAATGTATTTTTATACAAATATATTATAAAGGTAATATATATATATATATATGATAAGTAGCGTAAATAATATTAATGAAGTTTGCGAGAAGCTTTACAATAGACGTACTATTAGAGAGAGAAGTGTTAATATATATATTGTAGTGCTATCTCTTTTACAACGAACAACACATCTATATATACTACAAATTTTAGACAAATATTACTGTGAATCATAAATGACATGGGATCCACTTTTACTTCTTCACGTAAACTTACGACTTTTGTAACACTCCCCCTTGGAGACCATTGTCATTTACGTTTCTTGCGATCTATCTTTTGGTTGCCTCGTTAAAAACATTTCCAGGAAAACCCAGTGGGAAAAACCGTAGAAGGATAAAAGAGTACAACGATCAAAAGCTCTCCCTCAAAAGATCAGAACATCTTTTCAGAGGTTTTGTTGATTACACATTCCAATGTTATGGACATGTTTTCTAAACGTTGACGTGGGTAGTGACTTTGTGAAAAGATCTGCAGAGTTGTCACATGACCGAACATATTTTACTTCAATCTCTTTATTATTTTCAAGCTCTTGGGTATATGAAAAGAATTTCGGTGGGATATGTTTCGTTCTGTCGCTTTTGATATATCTCTCTTTTGTTTGAGCAACACATGCATCATTATCTTCATATAAGATAGTCGGTTCTGAGTTGTCTTTGAATCCACTACTTGATTTGATGTGTTGAGTTATTGATCTCAACCATACACATTCTCTGCTTGCTTCATGGAGTGTAATGATTTCAGCATGGTTTGAAGATGTGGCTACAAGTGTTTGTTTCTGAGATCGCCATGATATGGCGGTGCCACCAATTGTGAAAACGTATCCAGTCTGCGACCGAGCTTTGTGAGGGTCAGATAAATATCCAGCATCTGCAAAACCAATCATTTGCCCATTTGTATTTTTAGGATAAAGTAATCCCAAATCAATCGTCCCTTGAAGATAGCGAAAAACATGTTTAATGTCATTCCAATGTCTTTGTGTGGGAGATGAACTGAATCTTGCCAAAAGATTGATTGCAAATGATATATCAGGCCGAGTACAATTTGCAAGGTACATAAGAGCTCCAATAGCACTCATATATGGTACTTCAGGACCAAGTATCTTTTCATTTTCGTCAGGTGGTCGGAATGGATCATTTTCGACATTAAGTGACCTAACGACCATATGAGTACTGAGTGGAGTAGCTTTATCCATATTAAAGCGTTTTAACACCCTTTTGGTGTATGTGGATTGATGAACAAATATACCACTTTTCACAATGCTCAATTTGTAATCCGAGACAAAATTTCGTTTGTCCGAGATCCTTCATCTCAAATTCTCCTTTCAAATAATTTGTCGCTTTTTGAATTTCTTCATGAGTTCCAATAATATTTAGATCATCAACATACACCGCGATTATCACAAATCCGGATGATGTTTTCTTGATGAAAACACATGGGCATATAAGATTATTTACATATTCTTCTTTAGTTAAATGTTCACTGAGACGATTGTACCACAAACGTCCAGATTGTTTTAACCCATATAATGATCTTTGCAGTTTTATTGCACATAACTCTTTTGGTTTTGATTTCAATTTTTCTGGCATTTTAAACCCATCGGGTATTCTCATATAAATATCAATATCTAATGATCCATAGAGATATGCCGTAACGACATCCATGAGACGCATCTCTAGATTTTCGTAAGCCGCTAGGCTCATCAAAAATCTAAATGTGATTGCATCCATTACGGGAGAATATGTTTCTTCGTAATCAATCCCGGGTCTTTGTGAAAACCCTTGAGCCACTAAACGAGCTTTGAATCTCATTATCTCATTTTTCTCGTTTCTCTTACGAACGAAAACCCATTTGTGTCCAACTGGTTTAACGTCTTTAGGGATAAGTACGATAGGTCCGAAAACCTCTCGTTTATTAAGCGAATCAAGTTCTACTTGTATCGCATCTTTCCATTTGAACCAATCATGTCTCTTTTGACATTCTGATATAGAAATTGGTTATGGGTCATCGTTTTCTTCGTTTATTTCTTTTGACACGAAGTACGAGAAAATATCATCAATATCAGAGATTTTGTTTCGATTCCATATCCTTTTGGTATGAATGTAGTTTATAGAAATCTCATGATTTTCATCGGGCTCGGGTTGTTCAACACCATGCTCATTTTCTTCCACAATATCAGTTATATTGGGAGAATTTTGTATTTCAACTTCTTTTCGTTTTCTAGGATATTTATCCTTGGAACCCACAAGTCTGCCACGCTTCAAGCGTGTTTTGGATTCACGAGTATCATCCGCTCTATCACGTTCTTGTGGCATTGCAAGGTGAGCGGGGGCATTTGCAGCCGGTATATGTGATTTAGTTACCGTCTTAGTATATGCAAATGCATCAGGAAGCTGATTTGCAATACTTTGGAAATGCATAATTCGTCGAACTTCTAGTTCCGACTGCTTTGTAGGAGGATCAAGGTGTAACAAGGATGGTACACACCACTTAATAGTTTTTCCTCTTTGTTTGTTTTCTCCCCCTAGAACAGGGAACTCTTTCTCGTCAAAGTGACAATCAGCAAAACGTGCAGTAAAGACATCACCAGTTTGTGGTTCTAGGAACCGAATAATTGATGGTGAATCACAACCAACATATATACCTAATCTCCTCTGTGGTCCCATCTTTGTACGTTGTGGTGGTGCTATAGGCACATATACCACACAACCAAAAATCTTTAGATGAGAAATATTTGGTTCTCTACCAAATGCTAATTGTAGTGGGGAGAATTTATGGTACGCACTTGGCCTAATCCGAATAAGTGTTTCTGCATGCAAAATAGCATGTCCCCATACAGAAGGTGGGAGTTTAGATCTCATAATCAATGGTCTTGCAATTAGTTGCAGACGTTTAATTAATGATTCAGCCAAACCATTTTGTGTGTGCACATGTGCTACCGGATGTTCAACATCGATTCCAGTTACCATACAATAGTCATAAAACGCTTGGGATGTGAATTCTCCAGCGTTATCTAATCTAACTCCTTTTATTGGATTATCCGGAAACCGAGCTCTTAGTTTGATAATCTGAGTTAGAAATCTCGAAAATGCCACATTGCGAGATGATAATACACAAACATGTGACCATCTACTTGACGCGTCAATCATTACCATAAAATAATAGAATGGTCCACATGGTGGATGTATAGGTCCACAAATATCGCCTTGAACACGTTCAAAGAACTTTGGTAACTCTTTATCGATTTTACTAGGTGATGGTCTTATAATCAATTTTCCTAAAGAACATGCAGTACATGTCTTTTTATTCCCCTGATAAATCCCTTCGATTTTCAGTGAATGACCATGTGAGGTTTCTATGATCTTTCTCATCATAGATGTGCCCGGATGACCAAGACGATCATGCCATAGAGTGAAATCATCATGATTTATTTTGATCACAAAGTGTGATTCTACTGTATTGATATACGTATGATGCAAACCAGAAGGGAGTTTTGGTAACTTTTCTAGGACATGTATTTTTCCCGACTTTTCGGAAGTTATATACATGTATTTCTTCCCATCTTCAGTTGCGGATTGAGTATCAAATCCCTGAAGATATATATCCTTAAAACTCAACAAATTCCTTTTTGAATTTGGAGAAAACAATGCATTATTAATCGAGAACATTGTTCCATTAGGTAATGCAAAATTTGTTTTACCAATCACCTCAATCAAGTCTATAGGACCTGATATTGTATTGACAATAACTTTTGTCAGTTTTAAATTTGAGAAATATTTTATATGTTTAAGGATAGTGTGCGTTGTTCCACTATCTGGTATACAAATATCTCTACCATCTTCCTTGGATGTTGTTCCATTCGTATTGTAATCCATTTTATTAGAATAATTTTAGGATTACGAGTTTACATTAATAATAAAAGCGATTACAAAGAAAAACAAAGCATAGAAAATTAAAACTATATTTAGGACATATTGTTCATGAGTAGAATCTCCGACAATAATTTCGTAAATACAAACAATGATTATTAAAAACATAATGATTAACAATAATCGAACCATTTTTAAGAACTTTAAAATATTTTTAGAAAGAGATTTTGTAGAAAATGATATATGTGAATGGAAAAATATATTGAAAAGTGAGTGTATTTATAAATCGGAAATTACTGTTCATAGCCGTTGCAAAAGTGGAAAATTTTGAGAAAAATTTAATTATAAAACTACACCCTTTGAATTACATTTCACAAAACTACACCATTTCCAAAATATTTCACAAAACTACACCTAAACACTCAAAATTAAATCCAAATAAACCCTACTCAAACAATCATACCCCCTTAATACTATACCCTAAACACTAATTAGCGAACCCAAATGAATTTTTTTTTATTTTGGTAATTTTTAAAAGGGTAAATCAAGCTTTTAAATTTTTGAATGGGTGTAAACTTGTGAAAATATTGAATTAGGTGTAGTTTTGTGAAGGGAGGGTTGAAAGAGTGTAGTTTTGTGAATTTCTCATTAATATATCATCTATAATAACCTTAAATTTATTTTAAGAAGGAAGTAATAAAAGATTATATATCACATTAGTATATATTAAGACAATAAATAAATTATGGTGATAAAAAGTCATCCATAAAATTTGTAAATTAAATTAAAAATAAATGATGGTGCGTTTAAACAACCATAAGATATAACAATGAATAAATTATGGTGCGTTTAAACAACCATAGAAATATAATAATAAATAAATTATAGTGCGTTTAAACAACCATAAAAATATAACAATAAATAAATTATGGTGCGTTTAAACAACCATAGAAATATAACAATAAACAAATTATGGTGCATTTAAACAACGATAGAAATATAACAATAAACAAATTATGGTGTGTTTAAACAACCACAAAAATATAACCATAAATAAATATCGATGCGGTAATCCGCGTACGAATAAATTATGGTGCTTAAAGCAACCATGTCATAAATAATAAAATTCTGTAGAGACGATCGTGCTGATAACGTATATATAACGTGAAGATATATAACGTGAACGTATTGTTATACAAGTATATTATAAAAGTAATATATATATATATATATATACATATATGATAAGTAGCGTAAATAATATTAATGAAGTTTGAGAGAAGTTTTACAATAGACGTACTATTAGAGAGAGAAGTGTTAATATATATTGTAGTGCTATCTCTTTTACAACGAACAACACATCTATATATACTACAAAATTTTAGACAAATATTACTGTGAATCATAAATGACATGGGATCCACTTTTACTTTTTCACGTAAACTTACGACTTTTGTATCACAGTACAATTTTGGTAGTGTTTTAGGCCAAAAACTTTGATATTGTTGAGAAAAAAAAACTTAAGATGGTATGTATATTAGACCTATAAATGTTAAAAAGATGGTATTTTAGAAAACTCTTAAATGAAATTGAATGTAAATTTGTATAGTTGTTAACTTGTAGTACAGATTAATGAGTCCAATGGACCGGAAAAGCGTATTTCGAGCCCATTTAGTCCCAATGATTGAAAGGCTGCAAAGTATCAGAAAAAGCACAGAGAGAGAGAGAGAGACATCATTCTACTTCTTCTTCTTCTTTGTGGGGTTTCCCCGATAGACTTTTCCACCTCGTTGACTGACACAACCATCGCTCCCTTTTCCACATCAATTTTTCTAATCAAAGGATTTTTCTGATTTGTTACGAAGATGTCCGATTCTCCTCCCGATTCGTGTTTCAAAGAAGGTAAATTCACCGCTCCAGGGTTTCGATTCCACCCTACCGATGAGGAGCTTGTTATGTATTATCTCAAGAGGAAAATCTGTAGTAGAAAGCTTAGAGTCAATACCATCGGCGTCGTCGATGTTTACAAATCCGATCCCGAAGATTTGCCTTGTAAAAATATAATCTCAAACTTGATCTTTATTGTTGTTGTAGGTTTTACTTATTGATAAATCTCTGAATCAATCTGACACAGGTCAATCGGTGTTGAAGACGGGAGATCGACAGTGGTTTTATTTCACACCGAGGAGTAGGAAGTATCCTAACGCGGCTAGATCAAGCAGAGGCACTTCTACCGGCTATTGGAAAGCTACTGGAAAGGATCGTGTCATCGTATACAATTCGAGATCTGTTGGGCTCAAGAAGACTCTTGTTTTCTACAGAGGCCGTGCGCCTAACGGTGAACGCACTGACTGGGTTATGCACGAGTATACCATGGATGAAGATGAGCTAGGTAGATGTAAGAACGTAAAGGTATATGTGTGTATATATTATTACTTGTAGGTAGCTGCTTTATTGTGGTCTTTCCTTTGTTTATTTGCTACTTATTGATCTGTTTACTTTTTGTGTTCTCTCTTTAGGATTATTATGCACTTTACAAGCTGTTCAAGAAAAGTGGGTCTGGTCCTAAAAACGGTGAACAGTATGGTGCTCCGTTCCAAGAAGAAGAATGGGTTGATGATGGTGATAATGATGATGCACATGATGTTGATGTGTTTAAAGAAACCGTTGTTCGTCGTGTGGATGATAGTTTACTTTTCAATTCCGACAATCTGAAGTTAGGTGATATCGAGGAGATTCTCAGAGGAATCCCAGATGCGCCTGGTGTTCCTTCGAGATGTATTAATGGCCTTGCTACTAGTATTACTCAGGTCAGTTTCTTCTACCAATCTTTTGGATTAGGTCTTGTTTTACATGTTTCTTTTGTTGTGTCTTTACTCGATACGTGGTAAATTATACTTGCAGGTTAATAGTGAAGAAGAGCTACATAGCACATTGGTGAATAGTTCTGCTAGCGAGTTTCTTAATCCCCGGGAAAGTGGAGGGTTCTTTCCAAACATGCGTTCAAGTTATGAGTCTCTAGTGTCAGCAAACTCGTTAGAGGTCACGTCAGCTCCCCATATCTCTGGTATGGGACCTCTTGTGTTTGAGAAAGAGGATTACATTGAAATGGATGATCTTCTGATCCCTGAACTCGGAGCTTCTTCATCTGAGAAACCCGTGCAGTTCCTTAGCGATGGTTTATTTGGAGACTTTGATGACTTTGACCAACTGTTCCATGATGTTTCCATGTCTTTGGATATTGAACCTGTTGTTCAGAGAACTTCGACAAGTCCATTTTATCAACAGTTTCAGTACCATACCCCTGAGAACCAGCTGAACAATATCAAGGATCCTAGCCTAAATCAATTCACTGACGATATGTGGTTTCACGATAATGAACAGGATGTTTTCTTTGATCAACCGCAATCTATTTCTGGAGCATTAGCTTCATCCTCATCAGGTACTTAGATTCGTGCCCATCTCGACGTATTCACTTTAATTTTCTGCCAAGTTACTTTCCACTAAGCACGAATGCTTTTTCTGCATTTTATCTTTTGACTTAAACTAAGATGTATGTATGATACTCTGTTTGTTTGCTAGCCATGGCTTATAAAAGCCTCTTGTTAAGATATTTAAATGTAATGACTTAAGCCTAAATCTTTCCGCTGATACATTTTTTAATACTCCGTCTTTGCTTAGGTGTGATACCTGATTCCACAAATCCTACTTTGAGTGTAAATGCCCAAGACCAAGAAGGCGAAAACGGTGGTGGAACAAGCCCTTTCTCATCGTCTCTGTGGGCATTCATGGATTCAATACCATCAACTCCAGCCTTGGCTTGTGAGGGTCCTATTAACCGGACCTTTGTGCGTATGTCTAGCTTCAGCCGTATCAGGTTCAATGGAACGCCAGTGACTAGTGCCATAGCAAAGAAGCATAGCAGAAGCAAAGGTTTTATTCTATTATCAATTGTGGGTGCCTTGTGTGCAATCTTTTGGGTGTTCATAGCCACTGTTAGAGTCTCGGGAAGATCCGTCTTCTCGTGAGAGGTGGGTTGTTTTCTTGAACCAAGATTCTCAATTACAGGCAAGTTAGAAGAGATCATGAATGATCCTTATTAGTGGGTCATGAGATGTTGACATATTCTAATATATGAATCTTTTGAGTTTATGTACAGAGTTTGAAAAAGAGTAAAGAATAAAAGTTTCTTAGTAATAAAAAAGGGTTTGTTTTATTCTGAATGTCAATGGTTTTTGATTCTAATAGATAGTTTCAAGAATCAAGAGTCATAATCTAGGTAAGGTAAAGAGACTGTCTTGTTTGGCTTTTAATAACTCATGAGAGCATAATCTTGATCTAATAGGATGATCTCTGTCTTGACGACGGTGTTGATTTGCAGAAGAACCATCACTGAGCAAAGAGAGTAAGATCCGTAAGAACCTGCAAGCTTGAGAAACAAGAGAGCATATTCCGACAATACAACCAGCCGAAGTTTCCTCTGTTCTTCTACTCATATTCTTCTTTCTAATGATAAAAAAGGCTTTAAGCTTATCTCCTCTGTCATTTTTAATTTTTTATCACAAGGCCTGTAAATACATTACCCATTTTGTAGCCGCCACTCTTAAATATTTTATCCTCTAAATTTCAGCCTTCACCAAAGCGTTTTAGGCATATAATATAATATAATACTATGAATTTACCAGCGTCAAGCACGGGATAAAAATTTACGTAATAGAAAAAATGTTTATAGGTAAAAACAATGTATATTATAAAATGAAATAAAAAAAATTGTAATTCATGTGATCCGCGTTAAACGCGGAGTTTAAATTTGAAGTATATGTAGAAAATATATTGTATTTTGGTTTTTATAATGTTTTATTTACAAAAAATTATTACTATTACTATTTTAATATTTATCATCGAAAAATATTATCATTGCCATTTCGATGTTGAATATTACCCTAGGTGAACTTTTTCATTTACCTCCTTTATTATTAGCCAATTGAATTATGTCATGTATTTATTTATTTAAATCCAAATAATTTAGTGAATTAAATAAATTTAAATTAAATAATTAAAAAAACTAGATTATGATAAATCATAAACACTAAACACCAAACCTTGAACCCTAAACCCTAAATTATGTGCAAACTTCTCTCATGTTTCTTTTGTAATAAAAAACCCAAAACCCACCAAATTTAAACCCTAAACTAATCCAAGGGTCTTAAATTTGGACTTGCGAACCCAAACGCAAATATTTAACTACTAAATCCTAAAATCGAACACAAAAATAATTTATGTCGTTTTTATATCATATTTTGATGATTTTATCGAAAATATTTTAAATTGTTTTTTCGAATTTTGAAATATTTCTATCAAATTCGTTAAATTAAATAAAAAATAAATTTTTATGGCTTATAAAATTAAAAAGATTTAAAATTAGAAAGAAGTGATTTGATTGATTAATAATAAATGAGGTGAATAGGAAGGTTTGCCTAGGGGTGAATATTTATTTTTATGTATAATTTACTATTTATCATTAAAAACAATAACTACATAGTGTTTTGAAACTTTGATATGACTCGTTTAACAATGAAAAATATGTCAATCCAGTCTCTATTTGTCATAAAATCGGATTATTAAAACCTCGGATATATAAAACCACTGAATTTTCGGGGGCTCGAATCAATTTTCTGGTCAAGTTTTGTCATTTGACATGAATTTTGATGTTTAATACAATTTTACAAAATAATATTATTATATGTAAATGAACAATATGTTTTATCATTCTTTTGTGCGAGAATACAACATACAAACATTAGAAAAATTATAAAATTGTGTTTTTCATTAGTTTTTTAAATATTTTAAACATATTTTCTAGGAAAGTTTAATAACTCTTTCATGTCTAAACTTATCCAAAAAATTTTTGTTCAAAGTTTGGGAAATGGTGGTTCAACCGATTAGTCGGGTAAATTGTGTGTTCAAGTTTTTCTTTTGACATGAATCTTGGTGTTAAATACAATTTTAAAAAATAATATTGTTATTTGTAAATGAACAATATGTTTTATCATTATTTTGAACTCAATATAATAGAATATAATATATAAATATTAAGAAATCTATTATAAATTATAAAATTGTATTTTTTATAAATTTTTTAATATTATATTTTATGGGGTTTTACACATTTTTTAATATTATCCATTTATTGTGTCAATTTAAGTCATTTTGAGTTAAATTTGGGATTTTGTTTAGGGTTTTTTATTTTGGGCTTTTATGAATTTTTAATAATGTGGGACCAAAAATACTTAGGTGATGACACGTATAATTTTAAAATGATTTTCTCTCTTCGTTTTCTGTATTAATAATATAAGATTTAATTATCCTTTAGATTTTTATAAAGCATTCGGTCTAAAATATTATGATATTATAAAAAACACGTAATATAATTTTATTATTTATAAATTATGATATTTTATATTTTATATTTATAAAATAAAGTATCAACGCTACATAATAATAAAAATATTTTAAAATTTTTATAATCTATAACTTATCATATTTTATACATTTTATTATTTATATATAATATATTATATAATTTTCTAAACGATTAACCCGTTTATCGCTTACAGCTTTCGGGAACGCTGCCAAAACCTAAACATTATCTTGGAAAAGAAAAAAAAACTAAACATTATCTTGAAAAAAAAAAACTAAACATTATTTTAAAAACTTACTAAAAACAATTAAGCCGGAGAAAAAACAAGTAAACTTTAACTTTGTCTCTGTTACCGGAGAAACAAAAGATGGAGAAGCTGGCCGGCGATGATCCGATCAGAATAGGACTAGTAAGCTACACAAACATAGTCCGAAAACTCTCACGCGCCATAAATCTCGCACCGAACGCTACGATCGCCGCCATAGCCACCGCCACCACCACCACCACCACATTCTCAATCGACGAAGCCAAATCGTTCGCCGCATCTAACGGTTTCCCTCCAACGGCGAAGATCCACGGCTCGTACGAGTCTCTTCTAGAAGACTCCGAAGTAGACGCCGTATACTTTCCTATCCCCGCAAGCCTCCACGTCGAGTGGGCAGTACGCGCCGCTAGGAAGGGTAAACACATACTTCTTGATAAGCCCGTCGCGCTCAATGTTTATGAGTTCGATGAGATCGTTGCGGCTTGTGAAGCTAATTGTGTTCAGTTTATGGATGGGACTCAGTGGATGCACCATCCTAGAACGGTCAAGATTCATGAGTTTCTGGCTGATTCAGTGAGATTTGGCCGTCTCAAAACCGTTAAGTCTTATGCCACTAATCTCTAATTAACCACTTCTTGATTGTGTTTATTCCATGATGATTATGTGTAGGAGGAAGTTTCTGAAATTTGAGTTTCTTGGACATTTTTATCTACCAATCCATGGTTTATGGTGTGATGATTGTTTTAGACGCCAATATTTGCGTTGAAATCGCAATTTTGTGAAGAGATGATGATATTAGGGAGCTTTTTCGTTCCTATATTTGTGTTTCTGATTTGGTATGTTTTTAAAAATTGTGAAGGTACATAGTTGTTTCTCGTTTGCAGCAACTGAAAAATTCCTTGAAAACGACATTCGTGTTAAGCCTGGTCTTGACGGGCTTGGTGCCCTCGGTGATGCTGGATGGTACACAATCCAAGCAGCTCTTCTCGCTAACAACTTCAAGCTTCCGAAGACAGTCACTGCATTGCCCGGTTCAGTGCTAAACGATGCAGGAATCGTGCTCTCTTGTGGCGCATTGCTCGATTGGGAAGAAGGGATAACCGCAACGATCTACTGCTCTTTCTTGGCGAATCTAACGATGGAGATGACCGCGGTCGGTACAAGAGGTACTCTACGTGTCCACGACTTTGTTATCCCGTTTCAAGAAAGGGAGGCCTCGTATACTACGAGCAACAGAGCATGCCTCAGCGAACACAGAGTCATGAATGAGCTTCCACAAGAGGCGTGTATGGTGATTGAGTTTGCTCGGTTAGTTGGGGAAATCAAATACAGAGGAGCTAAACCGAATGGGTTTTGGCTGAGCATTAGCCGAAAGACGCAGCTCCTTGTTGACGCAGTGAAAGAGTCCATTGATAATAACCTTGAACCGGTTTTTCTCACAGGTAGGTGAAGAAAGAGCTCATACCAGCTTTGACATAGTTTGTATGTGTCACATAGTCTCCATTTTTTGTTTCTTAATAAGCTCTTATTACATTTCAAAATGTCATGGAACTTTGATGTCAGTTTGTGTTGGAAGCTGCTACAAGGTACTGTTCTGTAACTGAAACTTTGGCAGCACTATTCATTCCGGTACTGCGTTTCACAGAATTTAACAAAACATATAGAATCACATTGTCATATGGGACGATCACAAAACTACAACATTTGAATTACATTTCACAAAACTACACCATTTTAAAAATACTTCACAAAACTACACTTAAACACTCAAAATTAAATTCAAATAAATCCTACCCACACAATCTTACCCCTTAATATTATACCTAAATACTAATTAACGAACCCAAATGAAAATATTTTAATTTTGGTAATTTTTTAAAAGAGTAAATCAAGCTTTTAAAAATTTGAAAGGGTGTAAACATGTGAAAAAATTAAATTAGGTATAGTTTTGTAAAAGAGAGATTGAAAGGGTGTAGTTTTGTGAATTCCTCTTGTCATATTTCGTGCAAAATATTAAGGTATATACTATATGTTTAAATTAACCAATGATTCATGTTTTTCAAAAGTTAGTTAAACCAACTCAGGTTTTTAATAGTATTTCCTTAGAGCATCTCCAAAAAACCTCAAAATTTCAAATTTGAGGTTTTTTGTCTTCCAAAAGAAACATTAAAACCTCAAATTTTGAAATCCATTTTTTTTTTGCATTTTCATCCCTACAATTAATAATATTTCACGTATTTTTTTATTAACTTTTTAATTTCATCATTTTAGTATATAAAAAAATTATATTTTGCAAATATAAACTTAATTTTCACATGTTAAACTAAGAGAAAAACTTTAAATTAAAATAAAAATATTAATTTCGTAATTATTTATTGGTTTAATAATTATTTGATGTATGTTTTATACTATCTACAAAAGTTAAGATAATTACTTAATTATGAGAAAATAGTAAAAACTTAAATGCAATATATAAAATTAAGTTTGAAGTTTTTGAGAAACTAATGAAACCTCAAATTTGAAGTTGATGAAACCTCAAATTTTAGGTTTTTTTAGAGATGCTCTTAGACAAACAAATAAAAACCATACCTCAAAACCTCAAAAAAAAATCTCTATCATTTACAATAAAATGACACTATTAATGGTTTAGTTTGTATATCATACTTTAATTATGACAAAATTTTAATATAAAATAAATTGTAATTTTGGTAAGATAAATATTTCAATACTAGGTTTTTTTTTTTTGGTCAAATAATATTTCAATACTAATTAATTAGTAATTAAAATGACTTCAATTTTGAAAGTTGTGCCTTTAAACTTTTTTTTTTCTTTGTGTTATAAGAGCATATTCATTGGCGTTTCTTAACGAGATCTTAGCAGGTGGGACCCATTAAATAGTTAAGATTTGGATCTTATATTTCCTATTTAAGATCTGGATCTTAAATATTTAGTGGGTCCTTTGCATATGTGGCGATTCATGATTGATGCGTTTTTAATTATTTTTATTTTTTTATTTTTTAAACCAACTGTTCATGGGTCCCAATGAATAGTTAAGAAATTTTGTGGGTTTCTCTGTTGGAGATGGTCTAATAATTTTGAAACAAATAAAATGTGATTGTACATGAAATGAAATGGTTACTAGTCTCCATTAAGAGAGAGAGATATGTAGAATGATCCCATCACTTGTAGAGTAGGCTTTATAGAGAGAGATGGCTGTTGATAGATAACCACACAAATAAAACTTATTATTAATATTTATTTATTTATTATTAAATGAGAAAGTCCAAACCTTTTTGCTCTGAAAAGCATCACAAAGATTTGAAAGTGAGTTTCTCTTAATTCCTTTTATATTTTTTTTATTTTTTGCTTAAAAGGTCACACTTTTTTTACTTGTGTTTGTAGCTGTTACCACTTGTATTTCTTTGGCTTTTTCTCTGGGCTGTCATAAATGAGAGAGAGAGAGAGTAAATCAAACTCTGTAACTTGTGTTTCTCTCTCACAAATTCGATAATGGTTTTGATTTTGTGAAGCTTAGGGTTTTTTTCTTTCATGGAGGTTCTGGGTTTTGCTTGAATCTGACTTTCTTTTCTTTTGTGGAAAATGAAACTAAAAAAGTATGAAGCTTTTGGTATTGTCTTCTTGATCTCACTTCTTCTGTTTAATCCATTATGGTTTGCCTCCTCTAACATGGAAGGTTATTACTATTCTCATATCCCCAAATTATTCTTTTCTTGTTTTATATATTGTATGTCCTTATTTACTTTTGGCACTGTCACTGTTCTTAGAAGAACTTTTCTTTCCTTTTCTTCAAAGGTCTGATTATGTTTGAAAGTTTCAAATCTTTAGCTAATTTTGGTTATAATCTATGATTAGGCTCCTTCCATTAATTACTGTGCCCTTTTTATCTGATAAAGACATGAAAATTAGCCACATAATTTTGAAGGCATTTATGATTTGTTAAGGTTGCTAAATGCATTCTGCTAATTCAGAATAAAGTAAGGTTTGCTTGTAAAAGCATAGAAATGGTTGCTAAAGTCTAAATTTGTTAGCTTTTTGTGTTGTTAAACTCCACTTTTGTAACCTCTTTGTGAAAGCTTCATGCTTTTTTTTTTGGGTGTGTATATGACATAACAGGTGATGCACTGCACAGTTTGAGAGCTAATCTGGTAGATCCTAACAATGTATTACAAAGCTGGGATCCTACTCTTGTTAATCCTTGTACTTGGTTTCATGTAACGTGTAACAACGATAACAGTGTTATAAGAGTGTGAGTATCTCTCTGCCTCCACACCAATGTTCTTGCCTAAGCTTTTATTTAATCTTGTTTGTTGTTTGATCCTTCAGTGATCTCGGGAATGCAGAGCTATCTGGTCAATTGGTTCCTCAGCTTGGCCAGCTCAAGAGCTTACAATACTTGTAAAGCCTTTGCTTTGTATCGATTTATGTTCATGGGTTTTTTCAAAATTATACTGAGGGTGGTGGTACTCTTAAACTGCAGGGAACTTTATAGTAATAACATAACCGGTCCAGTTCCGAGCGATCTCGGGAATCTTACAAACTTAGTGAGCTTGGATCTTTACTTGAACAGCTTCAATGGTCCAATTCCAGATTCTTTGGGAAAGCTTTTCAAGCTACGCTTTCTGTAAGAACATCATCTTAGTCTACTGCTATATAAGTTTTTTTTTTTATGTTTTGAGTTCTGATAATCATCCTCAAGTATATCTTGTCCTATTACAAAAAAGGTCATTAAAGAGAGATGGTAATGTGGTATGAATTTTTGTTGTAAGGATAGTCGGCTCAACAATAATAGTCTCACTGGACCAATTCCCATGTCACTGACTTATATCACCACTCTTCAAGTTCTGTGAGTATCACTAAATCTAACTTAATTCTCTGCTCTTTTTTGAACTTCATAGTCCTAATTTTGTCAAATCCCTTGGGAAAAATGCAGGGATCTGTCAAACAACCAATTATCTGGATCTGTACCTGATAATGGTTCCTTCTCACTCTTCACTCCCATCAGGTTTGATGTATTTCATACTATCAAACATTAATCACTCCAATAATCTGCGACGAGCCTATATATTTCTCTAATTCTTTGTGCACTGTATACTAGAGTAAGGATATCTAATATGTTAGGATCAAGCACAAGTGGTTCTAGAACTTAAAAGTATAAGATCATCTTAAGTAAATGTAATTAATAGACATGCTACATTGCCTAAAATTCTTTTACTTTTTGTTAAGTGGATATGAGAAAGTTTGCACTTGACCTCACAACTTGTGTTTTTTTTTGCACAGTTTTGCTAACAACTTGGATATATGCGGTCCGGTTACTAGCCGTCCTTGCCCCGGATCTCCTCCATTTTCTCCTCCTCCACCTTTTATCCCACCGCCCACAGTTCCTACTCCAGGTAATGAAATGAAAAAGACATTAAAGTTTAGATCTTTTACATTACTCATGCTTGGAGACATAATGGGGACGGCTGTGTTGGGCTTTGTCAGAGTTTTTAGTGTATTATAATTGCGACAGTCAATACTCTCTCTTACCGATTTTAAGAAGCTAATGATAGAGTTTTGTTTCATAGTACTGATTTATGCTATGTTTGTATTTTTTCTTCTTCTTAAGGTGGGTATAGTTCTACTGGAGCCATTGCAGGAGGAGTCGCTGCTGGTGCTGCTTTACTTTTTGCTGCACCTGCTTTAGCTTTCGCTTGGTGGCGTAGGAGAAAACCTCAAGAATTCTTCTTTGATGTTCCTGGTTGGTCAATGAGTCTGCAATATCCAAGATTTGTTTCATTCAAGCATTGGTTTTGTACTCAGTCACTAAATTTTGTATTCTGTGATGCAGCCGAAGAGGACCCTGAGGTTCACTTGGGGCAGCTTAAGCGGTTCTCTCTACGTGAACTTCAAGTGGCAACCGATAGCTTCAGCAACAAGAACATATTGGGCCGAGGTGGGTTTGGAAAAGTATACAAAGGCCGTCTCGCTGATGGAACACTTGTAGCAGTCAAACGGCTTAAAGAAGAGCGTACCCCAGGTGGCGAGCTCCAGTTTCAGACAGAAGTGGAGATGATAAGCATGGCTGTTCACAGAAATCTTCTCAGGCTACGCGGTTTCTGCATGACCCCTACCGAGAGATTGCTTGTTTACCCTTATATGGCTAACGGAAGTGTTGCTTCGTGTTTGAGAGGTAACCTCAGAGTTTGCTAGATTTTGATAAAGCCGTATTCATGGTGCTGGTGTATGATAACTTTTATCCAGAAGTGCGTGTTTCTGATCTTATCTATTTCTCATTGTTGGGATGCAAAATGATTGCAGAACGTCCACCATCGCAGTTGCCTCTAGCCTGGCCAATAAGACAGCAAATCGCGCTAGGATCAGCTAGGGGTTTGTCTTATCTTCATGATCATTGTGACCCCAAAATCATTCACCGTGATGTGAAAGCTGCTAATATTCTGTTGGACGAGGATTTTGATGCTGTGGTAGGCGATTTCGGGTTGGCAAGGCTTATGGATTATAAAGACACACATGTCACAACGGCTGTGCGTGGCACTATTGGTCACATTGCTCCCGAATATCTCTCAACCGGAAAATCTTCAGAGAAAACCGATGTTTTTGGCTACGGGATAATGCTTCTGGAACTGATCACAGGTCAGAGAGCTTTTGATCTTGCAAGACTGGCGAATGACGATGACGTTATGCTCCTAGATTGGGTATAACACTGATATCTTAGGTACTTATGTAGTTTACCCTCAAAGCTAATGCCTCTGTTGATTTGATCTTCTCAGGTGAAAGGGCTATTGAAGGAGAAGAAACTGGAGATGCTTGTGGATCCTGATCTGAAGAGCAACTACACAGAAGCAGAGGTAGAACAGCTCATACAAGTGGCTCTTCTCTGCACACAGAGCTCACCGATGGAACGGCCTAAGATGTCTGATGTTGTTCGAATGCTTGAAGGAGACGGTTTAGCTGAGAAATGGGATGAGTGGCAGAAAGTGGAAGTTCTCAGGCAAGAAGTGGAGCTGTCTTCTCATCACACCTCTGATTGGATCCTTGATTCAACTGATAATCTTCATGCCGTGGAGTTGTCTGGTCCGAGATGAAAATCAATGTAATTTGTCTTAACAGAAACAAGATAAGAACACAGGCAAAATTAAGAAAAATCTTTTTGTTCTTTGCTTGAGAAAAATGGTAGTCTAAAATCATTATCTATACCAGCTGTTATGCACTTGCTGTATCGCATTGCCTTTGTGTATATATTCAAACGATAGCATACAATCTAGTTTCAGCAGCTATAAAAGGCCTTTATTTAAATAGTTACTCGCACCAAGTTCTATACATCACATAACATGTCTTCCACTTAACAAAAAGGAAAGAAAATGCTGTTCAAGTAGCGGTTTGTTCCACAAGAGAAGGAACATAAACACACTGAAAAATACCAAGTTTACATTACAACATTTGCAGATAAGAGTCAAGAATCATGGGGCATGTTTTGTATTGCCTGAGAATGAAGGAGAGCGATCAGGATTCTGCGATGTGAACAGATTAGGGTATGAGTAATAAGGATCATCTTCCATGGAAGGCAGTCTCATTTGTTGGTGGTCCTGCTCTGGGCTGCATCTGTCAAATGACAAGGTCTCTGGTCTTTGGAGCTCTGTAAGATCGCCATAGCTGCTTACTGATGAATTCTGATGATCAAACCGTATGTTTCCCATCGATGGGAGTCTCTCTGCTTCATTGTTATTATGATCGCGGCTAAAATGTGATGAAGTCTCTGCCATTTGGAAGTCTGTAAGATCTTTGTAGCTGCTGACCGATGAGTTTTGATGATCCAATTGCGGTTTTTCCATTTTCTGTGGCTGGTTTGAATAGAAAGGGTTCTCATTTGGACTTTCTAGAGACTGGTCATCAGGCGTCTTCTTGGAAAGCTCAGTGATTCTGAGTTGAGCAAGACTTGCAGCTGAACGGGCAGCTGCTGCTGCAATTTCCGCTGAGTCGGCAGCAGCTTGAGCAGCCATTAGGACATCCTGCAAGTCCAAATCAGATATTTTCCTTGGAGCATCCCTTGAAGCAGCACTCGCTTTTGTTGAGAAGGATTCTACTACATCAACAGATGGCGGCGAACAATTGTTTCTTGTCAAAGAATCAGACTCTGTCACGTAATGTGAAGAAACAATGGGTGAAACTTGTTGGCCTTCCACGGCAGTACGGCTTGCTTTTGCAGAATGTTCATTTCTTTTGGAAGCCGGTTCTCTATCTCGTGCATTCTCTGACTCAGAAGGCAGGTCGGGAAAGGTTTGCTCATAACTGGCAGATTTCGATGCCTCTGGTTCCTTATCAGCGGTAGCACCTGGAGGTGGCCGTAGCAAGACATTCGGAACCTCAGGAAAGTCCATATTTTCGTACTCTGAGTCAGAATCAGATTGGTCCTTGGAAGCGGAAATTGAAGTCAATCGTGATCCTGCATCTTGTTGCTCCTGCAATGGCACTATAGAGCCCCCAGTAAATTGCTTGGGCCCATCCTGTGAAGAAAGAATAGCAAAATGTTCTGACTTTAGTAAAAAACAGAGAGACTGGGACAAGATGAAACTCAAGGCCGCGGATCTCTGTACAGAGTGAAATATAACTAACATTTTACGAGTAAACCCGTTATATAGGAGATAGAAAGAGAGAAGTACTAACAAGGAGATCTTCATGGGATTTGAAGAGATCAGTTTCAGTAGAAGCAGGGTCCCAGTCAAGTTCATGTTCTTCTGCAATTTCCTTGAGAAGTTTCAGTTTAGTTTCCGGGGAAGGCGCACGCACAGATAACAACTCCACCAACTATAAGAAACATGAACCAAGCGATGAAAATGTTACATAATGGCCGATTGTACATGATAACAATCACTCGGATTCACCTTACGATTGACACCAGAATCCGGCTTGAGCTCAGACGCAGCTGCAACAAACTCCTTTCCGTATTTGGAAACAAATAGTAAATGAACCTGTTGTAATTCGGTCAAGTCAGAGCACCTCGGCGCAGCAAAACATATGCTTGAGATTGCTTCTTTTAGATCCAAAGGACATTCCCTACAAAAATTCCAAATAGTAAAGATTCAAAACCGCAAACAACGCCTTATTGTGAACACATAAAGAAGCCCAAGTGAAGAAACCTTTGTGCCTCAATAATCGGAAGACGAACAGCGATAAGCTCACAGAAGAGCTCAATGATCTCTTGAGCAGCCATCATCTTCTCTTCCCTTATAATATGCTCTACCTATTTTTGATACACACACACAAAGACTTTGTAAAGAAAGTTGTTCACAAGAAGAAGAAGAAGAACATACAAATCACAAGAAACAAAACAAGTAAACCCGAATACGAGCGGTGGCTTCTTGACCGGTCTCGAGAAGCTTAGCGATTTCACGGCGCATTTGCTTTAACTGAGCTTCTCTTCTGTTACGTAACAGCTTTATCCTTGGAACCGTTAACTTAAGCAATGTCTTGCTGCGTGTTTATTCATCACACAATTATTAAAACTAATCAAAAGAAGAATACTTTTGTTGTTTCGAAAAGACGAAAAATCAAGAGATGGAAAAATCGGACAAGATTTACCATTTTGCAGCTTTGAAACCCTTATTGAAGAAGGAATCAAGCATTGACATTTTTGGTTGATTGATCTCGCGAAAGATTCGATCGGAACAAAGGCAAATTAAAAAAGGGATACGAACAAGATTACCAAAATCTTTGCTTCTCGATGAAGGACTTTTCTTTATTTCTTTTACAGGAAAAATATCGGAAGAAATGTAAAACGGTGCGTTTTCTAAATCTATATGAAATGATTTATGGGAATATTATCAAAAATGTTATAAAAATAAAAATCTTTCGCTGAATGTCATTTTGTAAAAGGGTTTTGGTGAATGCTACAAGGTTGATTATTAAGCAACAAAATGCAAAAATACCCCTGCGTTTAGTGAGAGAAAAAAATAGGCAGAAGAGAAGTAATCTATACTATTAAAAGACAAGACAAAACGCATACGTGTCGCGACGTGAGAGCTTTTAGGATTTTTTTTATTTTTTTTTGCGTTTTATTCCTTATATTTTTGAATACTTTTTGTTCGGCGAATTCTATAAATTATATTTCAGGCCCAACGAATTCAGGCCCACATATAAATCTTTTAAAAATTAAATTTATCCCACATCGAAAACAATAAGAAATAAAATAAGAATTTTTCTAATATAAATAAGACTTTATTACATACAAAATCATTAAAGCGGGTCTTCGTCAAATGAATATGCGAATTTCGGTAAACGGATTGCACCATCATTTACTGAAGTATGCATAATGCGGATTTTTTTTTTTAATAAGCTTGCAAAGTTTGAGTAGTTATTTCGGCTTTCGATAATGGTCTTTCATAGATGCATGTCTCATAAATTACCAACATGTATCGGGAACTTTGATTAGTGCATTGGAGCCTGGGCATTCGGTTTTCAGGTCATGTTCATTCGAGTTCGGGTTTTTCGGGTTAAATGATATAGGATCCGTTCTGATTATTTACAAATACAGTTTTGTTCGGTTCGAATCTATTCGGGTTCAGGTCGAGTTGCATATAATTAACAAACCCTAACATGGAACCAAATATTATTCGGTTCGGGATTTTTAATTTCTTGGTTCGAATTTTTAGGTTTTACATAATTTTGGTAAGAACTTCCGATCTTATTTCGGGTAATACGGGTTCGGTTCGGGTTTTGGTTCGGATTTTGGTTCGGCTTATTCATATAACCCACAAAAAATTGAAATAGCCTACTAAAATCTAATTTACCTTATAAAAACTATATACATGTGTATATTCAGATCTATTCGAGTACAATTCGGGTCTCAGGTCGGTTCGGGTTAGAACGGAAACCCGAGTTAGGAAATATTAAAACTCGATAGGATAATATGAGAACCGAAACCGGACCAAACCGGATTTTTCATGTCGATTCGGTTTCGTTTTGCGGATCTCGGGTTAAATGTTCAAACATAAATTGATTAATTCATGATTTTCAATAATATAATTTAATATTATTTATGAATATCTTGTCCCGCGCAAGGCGCGGGGTACTTACCTAGTAAATATTGATTTGAATGATTTTAATGAGATGTGACTATAATGTTTTTCTTTTAATTAATTGTTGAATTCTTCGTTTTCAGCAGATTCTATGGTGACTTAAGAACATGGACAGACAAAGAAATTACATAAAGAAAAGTAGTTAGGAGAAAATTTGTCCACGACTTGTCTCATTGACTTTGTCCACCATTTGGGATAAACACATATTGTCCACAAATTGGGAAAATGGAATTTTTTAAAAGAAAATAAATTTTGTTGAAAGACCAAAGACACGTTATTTTATATGTGGACAAATATATAAGATTCAAATAGTCAACGACTTGGGGTGGTGTACAATGTTTTGCCAATTTTGATGAAAAACAATGGACCAAATCTTGTCCCCGATTTATTTTGTCCACGATTTGGGATAAACACATATTGCCCACAAATTGGGAAAGGGGAAAGTTTTTAAAGAAAATTATCTACGAGGGAAAAGATCCTTGTTGAGTTCTTCGTTTTGGGTAGATTCCATGGTGACCTAAGAACATGGACAAACAAAAAAATTACATAAAGAAAAGTAGTTAGGAGGAGATTTGTCCACGACTTGAGAATAAATGAAAATAAACAGATTGTGTGGAAAAAAATAGTCGATTGTATATTTTATATGTGGACAAATACAATATTATATGTGGACAAATACAATATGCAATACAGTTACAATGTTTTGCCAATTTTGTTGAAAAATAATAGAACAAAACTTATCCTATTAACTTTGTCCACCATTTGGGATAACACATATTGTCCACAAATTGGGAAAAGGAGAATTATTTAGAGAAAATAAATTTTGTTGAAATACCAAAGACACATTATTTTATATGTGGACAAATAAATAAGATTCAAATAGTCCACGATTTAGGGTGGGGTACAATGTTTTGTCAATTTTGAAAGACAATGGACCAAAACTTGTCCCCGATTTAGTTTGTCCACAAATTGGGAAAGGGAGAATATTTAAAACAAAATAAATTTTGAGACGAAATCGATTTTGTCATTTAAAAGAAATGTTTTTCAGGTTTAATTTTTAAAATGATTTTGATAGAAAGTAACGAGAGAAGAGAAAAACAATTTGGTGGTTTCAATAAGAAAATTATAATTTTAGAAGAAGAACACGTTTTACCTATGGTTAAGACATTAGAAGAGCTCGAATTCGTCTTTCCTCACCACAATCTCTCTCCTAATCGCAACCTCTTCATCCACAACCACCGCCGGAACCACCGTCAACGTCAACGGATCGAAACGTTCCCTCCGCTTTCTCCGCATCTCTTCCTCACGACGATATGCGGCTGAGACCAAACCTTCCTCTCCACCGTCGCCGCGCCGTTTGTTCTCCGTCGTCACGCGACGGTACGAAAAGGGTGAAGGAAGAAGAGGAGGAGAGATGGGATCAGAGAAAAAAGATGTTTGAGCTCTCTCATGGAGATAATGATGAAATTAAAAGATTTTATCCAATGTCAGATGTATTATTGAATTATTAAACAAAATGTAAGGGTATATCAGACTTTCCAAATACACTTGTGGCATTGAGTAAAAGAATAAAATTAATATGGCAAGCGGGAAAAGAACTTTTATTTATATGGCATTTTTGTTAATTTTTTCATGATTTATTCACCTAACCATAAACATTGGGTCTCTTATGTTGGGTTTTAAGAAAAAATGCCCATTTTTTAAAAAGAATAATTGTTTGTTTATATCATTTTTACAAATATACATAAATTTAAGACCATCTACTATTTATTATTGTCAAATAGGCATGTGGGGGCTACATGCTCTAATACAGATTTTGTGAGATGCAGTGGAGAGATAAAAATGTGTAATAGAGTAGTTAGTGGATTTGAGAAAAGACGATTGGGGGTATATCGATTGGTGATATACAATCCATATATGTATATGTTTCTATACATATAAAAGTGACTTAAAAATCTAGAGGATTTAATGCGGAGAGAAAGTGTAGAGAATTTAATGCGGAGAGAGAGTGGTCAGAGAGAATTTATTGCGACCAGACTAGTGGGTAACTGACGAATAACTAGATAATAAGATTGCACAACTGATTTGTACACTCTGTACGGTGGATACTGAACTGTACAAACTATGTATATACACTTTAATGTTATTCAATTGTACAATCATGTTGTCCATTACAGTGGATAGTCAAATTATCCACTGGATAGTACAAACGAATAACATTCAGGTGTACATACATAGTTGTACAGTTCAATATCCACCGTACAGAATGTACAAATCAATTGTAGAGTCATGGAGTCCATTACAGTGGATAGTCCGATTATCCACTGGATAGTACAAACGAATAACATTCATGTGTACATACATAGTTGTACAATTCATAAACACCGTACAGAATGTACAAATCAATTGTACAATCATGTTGTCCATTACAGTGGATAGTCAAATTATCCACTAGATAGTACAAACGAATAACATTAAGGTGTATATACATAGTTTGTACAGTTCAGTATCCACCGTACAGAGTGTACAAATCAGTTGTGCAATCTTATTATCTAGTTATTCATCTGTACATATAATTTTTTATAAATAATATTGTACGATGTACAATTTTCGATTCACCCTCTAACCTTACAAATTTAGCTCTTGATTCAATTTGTGATTTTTATCAAATAAGATAAGATGTGAGATAAATGTAAAAGAATAGATAGAAAATAGAAGATAGAGAAACAAACAAATCTAGAGAAGTGAGAGAAATAAAGAAAGAAAAAAAATGAAAAGAAAGAAGAAAATGAAACGTGAGTGGAGAGAGAAGAGAAAAAAAAAGATGAGAGAAAAACAACATTAAATGTTTTCTATATGTATATATTCGATATATATTCATGCCATGGATATTTAATGGCCAACTGAAAGTCGAACAATAAGAAGAAAAAAAAGAAGAAGACGAAGAGTCGGGAAGGTTTATGTAATTATTAATTGTGCTAAAATTAAATTTAACAAAATTACCCACAAAATATACGCTTTTTATGGTGTAGATCCAAGAAAATTACCCCACAAAATATCCATGGCATGACCGTAATATACGCCTTTTTGTAATCTCCACTCGACGTGAACAGTGCAAATGTGTGGGTTCTATGGTCTGATTTGCAATTGTAAATAGTAAATGGTGTTGTTTTTAATTATTTTTCAAAAAATGGTCCAAATGGCCAATTCACCCTTTTTAAAATCAAAAATGCAAAAAGTCCAAGAGCTGGGTTCTTTCCTCTCTTATTTCGGAACCGGTTCCAAAAAAAAAGCTATTTTTTTTACTCTTTCGTTGGTGATTCGATTCAACTCCGACCAAAACACAGTGATTTTCTTCCCTCTGGTGAAATCAGCTCCGAATCGTTCCTTTACAATCCCACACGCCGTTTGTTCCTTTCTTAAATCCGATTTTAGATAAACAAATTTTTACGAGGTGAATCTTTGATGGATATGATAACTTCTTGCATTTCTTGGTCTTATGTATACATCTGTTTAATGATGTGTTATTTGGTGAGGGATTTGGTGAGCTGTCTTGCCCGTACTATCATCACGTTTTGTGTGTGCTTCCCTTGTCTGTGTTATCGATGGGGAAGGAGATGAAGTAGTCATGGACTTCGTAGTGGGCTTGTCTTTATCTGATATCACATGAGTGGAAGATGAGGGCCAATGTTCTTCTGGTTTATTATGAGAAGTTCTACCAATAATAGGCAACTAGATTTTGAATATTTTTAAAATAAGTGAAAATGTGTATATTTTTAATAAAATGTTGTCGTAAGATAAATATAATTATGGTTTAATTGTGTGTCCAATATCGAAATGACAATTAAATTATCTTAAAAACTTCAGAAAACAAGAAAACAAAAAGAACGTAATATAATTTGAATAAAAAAAGAGAACAAAAAAGCGAGACCAAATGAAAACTCAAAATATGGTAATTATAATTTCCTGAGTTTAGACGACATATTGTCCATTCCATTGGTCCAAATTTTGAATAAATTAGGGTACCTAGCTCGACCTATTTATTGTGTTCTTTTGTTAGGTTCTGAAGAGTATTTTTTAAAATTAAATAGTAAAAAGGCAGCCATTAAGTTAAATAGTTGAGCCGTATGTCAAAATTTAGGAAATGCATCAATTATTTTCTATAAATATTTTTTTTCATAAATAGTTTATTTTTTTGGTAGATTATATTTAGCATTTTCGAGTCCATTCTGAAATATAATTATACAAAGGTGTGACATTTTAATCCAAGTACTTGAAACTATATTTAGTGGACACACATACAGTAAAAAGGTAATTTATTACGTATTTAATTAATCATATATATAATGAGACACTTTTGCCTCTCACCACAAGAAGCCACATCATCACTTTTAAGAAAATATAATTAAAAAAATAATTTAATACATTTATTTTTTTATGACAACATTAATACAACCATTTAATACTAATAAAATTCAAATAAAATCCCAAAAAATATAAACAACATCATTAAAATTTTTTTGATAAAACCCATTAACATTAATAAAATCCGAAAAAATATTTTATAAAATATCTATATATATACATATATCAATTTTAAATAGCTATTAAAACAATAATAAATAAATCTTACAAACGATATAAACAAAAAACAAGAAAACTAGAAACATCTTACAATTCATATGATCACGATCAATATTTGAAAAAAACAAATTAAAATAAATATAAGTAAATTGTGTATATCTATAATATTAATTAGGAAGAACTTTTATAGAGAAATCCTTCAAATCATCTTCAACTTCAGGGCCCTAGACCAAAACTCTGTCAAAGTATTATATATATTCTATTTTTTATTAGCTTTTCTAATAATGCTGAGTTTTTCTTACACAACTATTTTTTTGACAATATTAAATACAACCATTTAATACTAATAAAATTCAAATAAAACGTCAAAAAAATATAAACAACATCACTGAAATATTTTTGATAAAACTCATTAACATTAATAAAATCCGAAAAAGAAATATTTAATGTAATTTTTAACATTTATAAAATATCTATATATATAGATACATATATCAATTTTAAATAGTTATTAAAACTAATCATAAATACATCTTACATACGGTATAAACAAAAAAACAAGAAAACTAGAAACATCTTACAATTCATATGGTCACAATCAATATTTAAAAAAAGAAAATTAAAATAAACATAAGTGAATTGTGTATATTTATACTATTAATTGGGAAGAACTTTTATAGAAAAACCCTTCAAGTCATCTTCAACGTAAGGGACCTTGACCAAAACTCTGTCAAAGTATTTCCTACTCTCTTTTTTATTAGTTTTTCTAATAATGATAGATTTTTCTTACAAAAGGTATAAATAAAAAAACAAGAAAAATAGAAACATCTTACAATTCATACGGTCACAATCAATATTTTAAAAAACAGATTAAAATAAATATAAGTGAATTGTGTATATCTATACTATTAATTGGGAAGAACTTTTATAGAGAAACTCTTCAAATCATTTTCAACTTAAGGGTCCTTAACCCAAACTCTGTCAAAGTATTCTCTACTCTCTTTTTTATTTGCTTTTCTAATAATGATGGATTTTTCTAACTTTATACATTTAACTGAAATGAAATTCAACAAAGTATTTTATAAGTAATTTTTCAACTTATCATGGTTTATAATTCTTATTAGCAATTATGTAAATATACAATTTCTGATACTAAAGTTACAAATATTTAGTTTTAGTTTTAGTTAGTAATAACTAAATTCAAAATAATTATTTAAAGGAAAACTAAGTGCATCACACATTATTACGTCTTACAGAAATTGACGACAATCATTGACATAACAGTCAGATGGTTGTTTACTTGTCTTTGTGGGATGATGTTGCATCTGTTTTTAGGGGCATCCTCAAGTCGGATGATAGGACACAATCTGTCATGTTTGTCACCACTGTTAATCCCGAACTTTTTGGAGGTAAAGTCTTGAAATTTGTAAACTTTAATTGGTTCTATGAGCACCATTGATTTCTCTAATAAGTTGTTGTTCAGTGTTAACTCAAACATTCTTTATATTTGAAATAAGTAAGAAAAGATGAGCAAGTGTCTGTTGCCTTATCATTAACATTATCATCATTCTTCATCTAAGTATCAAACTTAACCGAATGTATCTTCCTTTGATATTTTTTGTCTTCCTTGCCATGGAATGTGCTATTATCTTAATAGTGGTCGTTTGACTTTTCTTTGTTTACTTTTATCTTCCTTTCATTAAACCTGATATCCCAGGTGACTAAAACTTTGAACCCACCCTGAAGTCAAGTCTGTGTTCTTGCGTCTCTTTTTATTTTTTTAATGACAACGCTTTTTTCTTTAAGGCATTCAGTTTGTTTTCTGTTTTTTGTTTTCTCTCCGCATATACAAATAAAAACGTATTCACTCTTCAGGGTGCATAGATTTCTCAATCTATATTTATGAACAAGTTTCACTTTAAGATTTTCTAACAATTATTCAAACTTTAAAAATAAAAAAAATTGCCACCCTATATGTTCATTAGTTGAAATTTTCATCAACATTATTATGAACTATCACAATTTAAAACCTACCTCTTACAAATGGAGAACAAATATAAAATACATCCACTGTTAGCAATTGATATCAACCCTTTTCGTCATCACAACACTGCACACTCTACTTCAACTCATAACTTTTCTCATTGATTCAACATTAGTTAAATATATGTTACCATATTTAAAATACACATACGTCCCCGCGCGCTTGCGCGGGGCTTCGCCTCTAGTATTCTTAATGGGCCAAACTTATCGAGTACACTATATGGATAAAGACAAAAACACTCATGCTAACGAAAATCTATACTAATAATAAGAAGAGTTTGGGACTCCTGGAAGTGTCCACGTAGGCAAAAATAAACTCTCTAAAATTATGCCACGTAAGCTTAAGCCAAAAAGGTTTATCGTTTTCCAAAGAAACGAAGAAACTCATCTTTTTCTCTTTCTTTCCGTTACTATGTCGATCTACTGAAGCTTATTAAATCGAGGCCCTTTCCTCTTCCTTAACGTAACCCATAATCGCCAGTACAATGGCTATAAATTAAACCAACTCTACATCTTCTTTGTCCAGACCTTTCTTTTTACTCCGCCAAGAAAACACAAAATGAATCCAAATACCGAGAAGACATAGGAGAACGAGAAAGAAGAAAGCTTGATAAGAAGCACCAGAGTAACATGTTGTGAAATCGTGTTTAGGTTTAGGAGCCAGAGAAATATGTAGAAACGATTTGTTGAGTTTGTGAAACACCGAATGGTCTAAGATCGGTAACAATGGCGGATTAGCTACTTGGATTGGAACTACTCAACATGTTTGCTCTTTCTTAAATTCTCAATAAAATTTGTTCATTGTTTCGATATTATTGTTCTATATAGCAATTATTGCTATTTTTTTTGTTCTGGCTGATTGATTAGAGAGGAAAATGATTGAGATTTATGTTTGAATGTTAATATTTCATTTTGTTATTATGTGTTTATATGCTTTTTGTTGTTTCCAGTGAACCAATATTGATTCATCATGTTTTTTGTTTGTTTTTTGTAGGAATGGTTTCCAGAGGTTGGATAAGGTCAAGGTCCGATGAGAGAATGTGACTGTGGCGTTTGATGTATGTAGTGCTCACTTCTTCTTTTTCAGAGTTCTTGTGCAATAGGTAGGATAAATATGTATGTCCAAAATTAATGTTTATCTAATGATTTGGTAATATATAAATGGTGCTTTGTCTCAGGTTGGTCAAAGATTTTGATTTTGAGATCAAGGATGAGGAAGCTAGAACTTCACCTATGTTAATAAGCAAATGAAACATGAGAAACAATCAATGGTGACTTCTTATCCACTATTAGAAAGTTTGTCATCATATATAACCAATGACAATGTGGTCATTTTTCGATTTAGGCCTAAATTACATTTTGCTGCAATTTTTTGTTCACAACTTCAAATATTTTTCTAAGTTATGCTTTCTAGCTGATGTCATAAGAATAGGATGTGCTTCAACTGAAAAAAGGAAAAAGAGATTAGTCAATACTAAGATTTAAAAGTTGAAGCAAGAACTTGCAGTTACGAAAGAGGCATCTTATTCTTCTCATGTGTATTAGATTTAACAAAAATAGAAGATCTTGAGAATATACGTGATACTGAAACTGAAAGATGGGTGAAGAAAGATGTTTACAACCACAAGTCAGGCTTTGCAAGTTAATAAACTTAGACTTAGTGTTTTGTAGATATGATTAATTAACTTTTAAATTATTTTAGCCATCGTTGAATTGTGTACCTTTGCAGGATTTGAAAGCTGCTTCACTGAGTTTAAAATATATATGTAATTTATATTTTGTAAGTTTATGAGTTTACGATGAGGCCATCAGCGAATACCCAATTAAAATGATCAAACCAAACGTTGGTTCTGTCGTGGCTTGAGTTATCGGAATATAAAGGTAACGAGAAATAGTTTCCATGGACAATGCCTTTGAAGCAGAACAAAGTGCCCGCTTCTCCTATGTTCTGTTATGTTTTTTCACATGATGCATAATTGTATGAGACAGGTAAAACTATAAGACAAAGTTACAGAGCAAAAGGCTTATGAGACCTCTATGTATGTGAATATAACAACTAAGCAATGATATATTGTTATACCTTGAGACAAGGGTTCAGTGTCAAGTAAAGGCCAAGCTTTAGAAACAGAGTTGGTGTGAAAGAGGAAGAATCCCTTCTTACCAATTAGGTAAAGGATAAGTTGTTGAGTTGCATTTACAAGAAAACATAGAATACGTATATAAGAGACTAAACTATACGATAACAAATTAAACTAAAATAAACTTGTGTTTCTCATATGGGTATCTTTTTAATATGAAGTACATGGACTTCGTTAAGGTATATTTACACCATATTTGACATTGACCATATATATACCATATAAATAGATATTTGGTTACTTACTTTTCACGCAAAAAATAGTTTCGTACAGATTTAAACAAAAGAGAGATGGTACATAGAGAAGTTGAGATGGTGGATGTCATGATGAAAGCACTATGATGGAGAAGGAATATGTGAGTTGTGATTTGGAAGAGGGTTTTAAAAGATTAGGAGGATAAGTTAACCTACAAAGATAGAGAACGTATATGTGCCTTGAAGAGTTGTGTTTTATTTATAACGTGTGATCAAAGGATGGTGAGTGATTTAAAATTGAGAATGTCTTTTCTATATTGAGTCAATGATTAGTCAATGTAGAGAGAGAGAGAGGACGAGAGAGGACGAGAGGGGAGAGAGGTGGATCTGTTGTGTAGCTCCGATAAATGGTTTAAGTATATACAAACAAGAGACAAGAATAAGTTAGATTTAGAGAGGGAAGAGAGGTGGTTGTGTTGTATAGCTCCCAGTGAGTTAGATTTTTTTTTTTGCTAAGAAAACAAGATTAGTAAGATATGGAGAAGATAAAAGAAATGAAATGGTCATGAATCTATTAGTAGACGTGGGGAGAAGACGGTCGTTATTTTTTAGTAAACAAAGCTTATTATATCACTGAGCGTGTCTGAGCCTATTATTTAAATTCAATATCGCTGAGACCAAACAATATAGTGAAAATTACGAAACTACATCATTTGAATTATATTTCGCAAAATTACACCATTTCAAAATTACTTCGCAAAACTACACTTAAACATTCAAAATTATATCCAAATAAACTCTACTCACACAATTCTATCTCTTTAATATTATATCCTAAACACTAATTAGCGAACCCAAATGAAAATATTTTAATTTTAGTAATTTTTTAAAGAGTAAATCAAACTTTTAAAATTTTGAAAAGATGTAAATATGTGAAAAAATTGAATTAGGTAAAGTTTTGATAAGGAAAAGATGAAAGAACGTAGTTTTGTGAATTACTCAACAATATATGACAAGGTTTATACTCTAAAAAAATCCATTAGACATTTCTCACATTTTATCTCTCAACACATGTAGATATATATAAGGAAAATTAAATTAAAATAAAATGAACGAGAATACATGTCTAATAGGAGTGGCAAACCGACAAATGGATAATAATATTTTTATCATCGGTGGATTATGACTATAGTCAATAGATTATGAAATGTATATATTTTAACTGAATCTAATATTTTATGTCTAAAAAGTTTGATTAATATAACAAAATTTATAACAAAAATATCATTAACATGTTTCAAATATCAAAAATTCCATTTAAAAGTACTTCCTCCGTCCCATTATTTGAAATGTTTGGGAGATTTATTTTTGTAACAAAATATAAGATGTTCTCAAGTTTATATACAAACTTATAAAACAATTTCATATTGTGTATCATTTATATTATGTAATCTTTTTATGATTTATAAATTGTATAAAATTAATTGTTTCTTAAATTGCGTATTTTTAGTTGAAAAAATCTTATATTTTGGGACATGCAAAATATTAGTTTACAAAACACTACAAATACTAAAAAGAATCTTAACATTTTCATAATTTAAATTTTTTCACTTTAATTCGCTATTTACTGTTTAGGCCTTTAGGGTATAATTTCATGGTGGTAGTGTTTAATTTTGAAGGTTAAGGGTTTAGTTTTGAAAATTTTACACTAATTTAAAATTTAGAGAAAAAAACATGCTAATTTTATTTGTAAAACTTTCAAAATGTGTGATAATTCGTAATTTTTTTATTTAGTGCTATTAAAGTCTTCTATTTAATTAAAAAATATTTAGAAGACAATTTTCAAACTAATTTTAAGATACATTAAAACCTTTATCTCGCGCGTAGCGCGGGACAACCCCTAGTTAACCAAATTTGAGCAATGTAAACCAATTTAAATCAAATGTAAATCAATATGGGATAATTAATGGGCAACGAAAACACAATAATTATTTTTCTTTTTGTGAAAAGCTTTCTAAGTGCAACTCGTGTTTTTTTCCTCTATTAACTCAACTAACTTTTTCGATGTGTATCTATTGTGTAATTCAGCCATTTATAGATAGAGTATAACTTAGGGTTTACCTTAATTCAGAGTGAGTGAGACATAGATGAAATGTCGAAAATATTATGCAAAACGAATAAGGAAACAATAAAGATCCATCCAATATTCGAGTTGTTATGATCATATTTTACCATTAATATTTCGTCTTTGTCAAGTTCTTGAAATGAGTAGACGATGGATGAAAAAATAATTTCCGCATAAGAAAAAATAAAAGATGGTCGAGTACATTGATTAGGTTTAGGCAACTAAGGACTTTTTAACTGTTAATGGGTCCGAAGTAAATGAAATTGTTTTGTGTGTTTTTTGTTAACGATGAACTTTTCTTTGTTTTGTGTGTTTCTTGTGATACATATATGAAAGTTTTCATGGGCCCGAAAAATAAAATTCATAAAGTTAATGGGCCACAAAAACATATTAATAATTTTTTTTCCTGAAAAAATCTCTAAGTGCGACACGTGTTTTTTTTCCTTTATAAACTCACGTTTCTCAATTAGTATATATAGAATTTTCAATAATATCACTATTAAATCTCTTAATCTTTTCTTAATATTAATTTTTGGCTAAGAACTCAAATTTGGGTAGAATTAATCATGCTCTTCGTCTCTTATAAAGTGAAGTTGTTTGAAGGAGAGAGAAAGAATGAAAAAATGTTAGAGAGAGATTTTTCTCCCAATTTTTACTCTGATCCGCATTAATTACAAAGTTACATTACACTCTGTTATTACCTTGTTCTCTTCTCCGCATACGCAATTATCTCTTGCTTTTTACCTTCTGTATTCATGTTCACATCGCCGAACATTAGATCTGACCTGCCTTCCGACCAGTTTTTCATTCTTCCAAGAAACGTGCCAAAGCTGTCTTCAATCTAGCCTCGTGTTATGTTTACTTTTTCTAACCCTCTGCTAAGTCTCTTCTTTACAGAAGAAGCTTGTATTATCTTTGAAGCACTCAAGCTTGGTCTTTTCTCCCTTTATTGTTCAAGTATGGATAGAGCTTCTTCTTCTCGTCAGGCAATCAAGTCTCCCCTCCAAGCATCCCGAGTCCAAAGAACTGCCCAAGTGTTGGTGTTGGGCTTCGTCTTTAGGCCTAGTAAAGTTTGGGCGAAGCCCATTAGAGGCGTACCTGTCACGATGGAAGCAGGAAACTAATATCCGTGATATTGGGCCTCATCGGCCCGGGCCGCTTAACCAAACCAGGCCTCGTGAGAGAAGGAAAGGCAAACCGAACAGATCGACCGTTGGGGAGTTCAACAGTCCGATCAAACCGACCGTTTTGGGGAGGTCGATGGCGACGTAACCGTCACCTTTAATGACATTGATGACTATTAAAGATGAACATAATTATTCAAGGTTCTAATGTCGAGAAATTCCTTTGCGCAGTATAAATAGAGAAAGTCTAGATCAGGGAAATGCATGTATTTTTGGGCAATAATCACTTATTACAAGGAATAAAATTTTCTTTCTTTCCCATCAAAGATATTGTTCTCTCTTATTTACAAGTTTTTAATTTTGTGTTTGTGATTTGTCACCTCTATCTCAAAATTATTATTATCCGGATCGACGCATCCACACCAAGATGACGAAGAAGAGCCGGTGCCAATTCCGGACTACGATTTGACGGAGCTCACAGAACAATTCCGACTCACTCTTGTGGACAGGACATTTCACGATGGAAGAAGCACATAAGCTCTGCTAGCCCTAATGCCTCGAGCTCGCATATGGGACATTGAAGGAATAGTTCACGATACAGATATGGGTAGAGGAAGATTCCAACTAGACTTTTATGCTGAAGAAGACCTCCGAAAAATTCTTAACAAGCGACCGTGCCATTTCAATAGATGGAAAATCTCGCTAGAGAGGTGTGTTCCAAATAGTCGTGACGATTTCCCAAACTTTCTTTCTTTCTGAATTAAAGTAACTGGAGTTCCTCGCCACCTCTGTAATGATCGAACTTTCAAGAAGATAGGAGATACTTTAGGTGTTGTGGAAGAAATCAACGCTAAGGGTTCTTCTTTTAAGCTCGCTGTGGATGTGACAAAACCCCTCCGCTTCTTTAAAAAAGCTTTGTTTCCAAATGGTGAAGTCATAGAGTTGTCTCTCCAATATGACCAACTCTACAGATTCTGCTTCACTTGTCATCTCATATCCCATGAAGAAATACCATGTTTGGAACTTTCCGAGGAACAAAAGAGAAAAAATAAAGAGCAAAGAGCTCTTATGGCGGAAGCAGAAGATTATCGTGGAGATAGACTTCGACTAGTAAGAGATCCCCGAGATTCTCGAGATAAAAGAGTTAGGGACGCTGCTCAATCCACAAGAGAGAGATCAAGGAGACCGGTGAGAAGGAATCTGGCCCTCTTTGACGATGTCGACGAGCTTCGCGATCCACATACATATGTTTGTAATAGGATCATAGATGATGGTAGAGGTGATGGTAGACCTTCCCCCCCTCCTTCCCGACGCAACCCGAAAATTAATTCGATGATTAACGATGTTCTAAAGAAGAAAAAACATGATGAATCTGTCGCAACGAGTTCCTGGAGACCCCGGTCAGAGCAAAGGGCTAGGGGTGCTCCGTTCAATATTATCCATGGTTCTACCCTATGAAATTACTCCTCGACCCGACGTCGCCTCATCCCATCGGAGGAACCAACAGGAGAAGTATGGAGAGAGCGTAGACCCACAAGGCACCAAGGAAGTCTGAAATTTGTGCGTTCATCTTTACCTTTGCAATCCGTTAATCTCGAAGCTCATGACATGAAAAGGAAAGGGAAGGCAAAAGCTTAAGAGGTAGATGAAGCTGCTTTAGTCCCCCCTGTAGGTATCTTGAGCAAAGGATCGAGTTCTGGAGGTGGAAGCTTGGTCTTGGCCGAGAAGCATGCTCAGTTAGTAGTTGTGGCCCATAAAGAGTTCGTTGTGTATCAAGATACCCCATATTTGTCTGAGAAAGTTGTTAAGGATGCATTGGGCGTTGTCCTTTATGCTAATCCTTCAATAGGCCCAACTTCTCTTGTTCAAAACCCAAATCTAGTTCTGGATAATAGTCAACCATTAGAAGAAAGCCCAAAGGATGTTTTAGGCCCACTTGTTGAAGATGGTATTGTCCATGAAGAGAATATATGTAACGATGATGTCGAATTATTACCAATTGTTCCGGAGGAGCAAATCCTGGGAGGTGATAGCTGGACTCTGGAGGACCAAGGTGAAGGAGTGGACCTCAACTAGACTGTAGAGGATGAGAGAGCTTTTTTGGATGTCGATCCTATTTTGCTGGATACAAATTTGATGGAGGACGATGATCTTCTCGGTGAAGATTACATGATCGCCATCGAGGCATCTCTGGAATTGTTGAAATAGAAAAAACGATCACTGACCCAATTCAACCAATCCCTCGGCTCCGTAATCAGGCATCGAGGTACTCACCCTCCCCTACAAGCCGAGCCATTGTTGAGACTCGCAAAGTTGCAAAGACTGCCGCCGATAAAAGCCTTTTCGGAAAAAAGACAGGAGCTAAAAGACCTACAACTGCTTCCTCATCTAAGAAGAATAAGAAGTCGAAGATTAAAAAGAAGGTCCAGTCTAGTCCTCGAGACACAATGGCAATGGCTTTTAAGAAAATGAAGCAATTTCAACATCGTATTTCCCTGAGGAAGCGGGCAGGAGGTACGCGTTTACCAAAATTATTTATTTATGATCCGATATCGGATGTCTTTTGGGTTGTCTCTACGATGTTATACTTCCCTCCCTTTGAGGTGCCATATGTTCATGATACGAATGGTGTTTCTAATGTCTTTGCTTCCAAATCTCTTGTAGGTCTGGTCGGGTCCCAGAACACACCCAGTCCCCATATATGAGGACCATTTCATGGAACTGTCAAGGGGCGGGTGCAAAGCTTACTACTCGTCGACTAGAGGAGTTATATCGATTGTATACTTCAGGTTTTCTTTTTCTATCAGAGACGAAGAATAATCGGTCCTATCTTCAAGATATTCAAGTTTCTTTAGAGTTTGATAACCTTCACACTGTTGATCCTATTGGAAGAAGTGGAGGTTTAGCTTTGTTTTATATAACCTTTTTGTACGGTTATCCGGTTGTTAAGAACCAAGCTTATGTATGGGAACATATAACTAGAATGGAAACTACTCGATCTCAAGCATGGCTTATTATTGGTGACTTTAATGAGATAATAGGAAATCATGAGAAACGTGGTGGTAAACGTAGATCTGAAGCTTCCTTTCTCCCATTCAGAACCATGATTCATAACTGTGGCATGTCGGATTTTCCGTTTCAAGGGAACCAATTTTCATGGATAGGAAGACACCGACATGGCCTAGTCAAATGTCGTCTAGACAAGTCTATGGGTAATGGAGAATGGTTCAATATCTTTTCCCACACTAATGTGGAGTATTTAAAACTATGGGGATCTGATCAATAGACCCATTGTCACGTCTATTAAAGCAAACAAGAAGAGGTTCCGTAAGAGCTTCATGTTTGACAATAGATGGCTCGGGAAACAAGGGCTTAAAGAAGCAATAATCGATGGTTGGTGTAGAGCATCTCGAATTTCTCCAACCCCGTTTTCTAATAAGATTAAAAATTGCCGCCAAGCATTGTCATCTTGGAAAAGAGGTTTGAAATCTAACGCAGAAAAACTTATTGAAGAACTTCAAGGGAAAATAGATGATCCCATGAAGATGAATCAATTTCGACAGAAAGTCTCCTAGAACTCAAATATAAGCTTTGTGAGGCTTATAGAGAGGAGGAATTGTTTGGGAAACAAAAAAGTAGGGCTATCTGGCTAAAAGAAGGTGATAGAAATACAAAGTTCTTCCATGCGTCCACAAAATACAAGAGGGCAAGGAATAAGATCATCAGTCTCCTCGGAAATAACCTTTTCATTGCCTCATAACCAAGAGATTTTGTTAGGGCTCTTGGGTTATCCCGATAAAAGTCACCGATTTGATGAACTCGTCTCTCACTAGAGCCATCTCATTATAAGAAGTTAGAGAAGCCCTTTTCTCTATGAACCCTGAAAAGGCACCATGCCCGGACGAGATGACACATTTATTCTTTCAAAGGTTTTGGGACGTAATAGGGAACACTTTATTTGACATGATAAAGCATTTTTCACGACATGCTTATTGGATGGTCGAATTAATGTAACAAATATTTGTCTCATCCCAAAGAAAGATATACCAAGGGAGATGACAGAGTTTAGAACGATAAGCCTTTGTAATGTTTGTTACAAGGTGATATCAAAAGTCCACAGCCTTCGACTTAAAATCTTTCTCCCGAAACTAATTTCTGAAACTCAATCAGCCTTTGTTGCTGGTCGTCTTATCACATATAAGAGCATCTCCATCGGTAGGAACCGGTGAAGATTTACTAAAGCATTTTAAAAATAAGATTTTATATCAATTTTAATTATTTAATTAGTTTTGAGAAAAAGAAAAAAATTTATTTAATAATATGAGGAAGATGTAGCTTAGAACTCTATAACAACGATTCTTAAAACTCTTAATAAAGGAACGATCTCTTCAATTTCTTATTTTTTTATTTAGTTTTATTTAAAAAATTTGCTTAACAACCTCCAAGTAACCTCCGTTGGAGGTGCCCTAACATTCTTATAGCTCAAGTTTTTGTCCGCGTAAATTCAATGACGTGAATACGTCCGTCTAGTTCTATAAAATTTCGCATAATCCAATTAATTTTTGATTTTCCTGTAAAATCTTGTTTAACAAGTTATAAAAATTTGACATGCTCTTTTTAACTAATATTATTTTCAATATTTTAACTAATTTTATGTTTTTGTATCTTTTATTGTGGAGCCAACAAGTGTTTCATTGCTCTTTGACATGTATCCACTTTTAATTAATTTTCATTCAAAATTTAAAACATTGTTTTATTTCTTCCAATAATCAAAAATAAATACCAAATTATTTTATATGTATCTTTTAATTTAAGTCAAATTATCCTCATAAGCTTCATATATTATTAATTTTAGATTTTCTTAAGAATATACAATCAATATATCATATTATCCACATAATTGAAATAAAATCTAAAGTTAATAATATTTTACCTATTTCAAAAATCTATACTATTAATTGGGAAGGACAAATTTTGAGAAACCCTTCAAAGTTATTTTTAATTACATGCAATGTCATTATAAATTTTAATATAAGGTAATTTTAGATTTAAAAAATAGCAAAAATATTTCCTATTTAATAGGAACAACAATAAAAAACGAAAAATAAGAGAGAAAATAAAAACAAATATCAAAAACTATTCATATCTATACTATTAAAAGAGAAAACAAAACGCCTACGTGTCGGGACGAGAGAGCTTTTAGGATATTTTATAATTTTTGCGTTTTAGTCCTTATACTTTGAACTAATTTTTTTATCAAATTTTAATATATTTTACTAATCAATCTATACTATTAAAAGAATTCATATAAAATATATTTTAGGTCTATCTAGCATCTACGTATTGTAAATATCGACAATACACAATTTTAAATATATTTTAGGCACATTATTGGAATATATATTTTACATAGGCCACCCAATCATTCACATACATAATTTTTTTGCGTTTATGTCCTTATATTTTATTTATTTTGCGATTATACCCTTATATTTTTGAATAATTTTTTGTCTTCAATTTTATTTTATTTTTTATTAGGGGTGGGCAAAAAAACCGAACCCGAAGAACCGAACCGAACCTAACCCGAAAAAGAGGATCCGAACCCGAACCGAAACCGACTAAATACCCGAACATGTTTTAAATTTCAAAACCCGAAAACCCGAATGGATCCGAACCCGAAACCTGAATGGGTACCCGAACTACCCGAAAATTTAATTAAATGTATATAAATATTAGTAATTTTATATTTGTTACTAAATTTATTTCCAAAATTATAACATTTTCTAATACTTCGAGTAGTTTTGTATAATTTAAGTAATTTTGAATAGTTTTAATTGTTTATTATTCGGATCATCCTAATTAGCTACATAGTTTCAAATATTTTATAATATTTTAATTTATAATTTTGGAGTTTTCTTTAATAATTTCGGGTACCCGAACCAAATCTGAAAGGAACCGAACCCGAAAAAATTTATTGAAATACCCGAACGGATCCTATAATCCTCCACCCGAAAATCCAAAACCCGACCCAAACCCGAACGGATACCCGAACACCCACCACTATTTTTTATAGAAAATTTTGCCCCGCGTATAGCGCGGGGTCCGCACCTAGTTTAATAGATAAGATAATGAAAAATTAAAATAGTATGAATATTCATTTTTATGAAAACCATACAATATTAAAAATATATTTAAAGTTTTTAGAAATGTCTAAGTTAAATTTTTTTATTATTATTTAAAAGTTTATATTAAATTTATAAATGTAAGATAAATTTTACTTGTAGGTCTAATTTTAAATTTAAATGTAATTATAATCGTATATTTTAACATCCAATTTAAATAAATATGATCATCTTCTCATATTTAAGTTTGTAACAGGTCATTAAATATCACATATCCAATTTCAAATTATGAATGATAAATGTTATGAGGTTATATCAAAGTTATGTTATGTATAATACATATGTGTAATTTAGCAACATGTCATAAAATATCATACATAATGTTTGGGCAAAAGTTAGCGATCCGTTAGAAGAACCACATAATTCGATAATGGTTAAGACAATTAGAATCGGTTTGAATCAGATGTTTTATTAATTGATGAAAGTTTACAAGATGAGATGAATATGATATAAGATCTAGACTTAGAACAATCTAAAAGCTTATGATCGGATATTCTCTCTAAAAGCAAGTGCTTGTGTCGAAAGGTGAATGTATCTAGGTCTTCTAGCTTGTCTTCTTTATATAGATGTCTTTAGGTCAATGAACTTCCTTTTCCTTTAATGAATAGGATTTGATATTTTTCCTTATTTTTAGATATTTTCCTAGATTCTCTTCTACATGAATATTTAAGAGAATCTAACAATATATCTTTTGTTTTTTCCCTTATGTCGATTATTAAGCCCAAATAAAACCCAATATCAACCAAAGGAGTCCGGTTCTGATATTGCCGCCGGTTTTGGTTCAGTTGGTCCGATCTGCCGTCGGTTCTGGTCCGATCTGCCGCCGATTAAACCTTAACCGGGATGGTAAAATTTATCCTCAACAGTTTGCCCCCAGCTTTGCTTTTCTTTGATCTTGAATAAGAAGGGGAAAATAGCTTGTCGAGGATGAATTTAGAAGCCTCATACTTGTCCTGATGAACGAAGAATTGAACTTCCACGAATTTTTACTTCCCACTTAGCCGTAATTCTGAATAGGGCTTTTTCTTCTATTTGGGCCTATTTTTAAGCCCAAAGCCGCGTGAAATTTCCTTTTTTAACCTAAAGACGAAATCTCCTTCTTCATCTTCAAGATTTTCATCACTCACTCCATTCTCGTCCAAAAAAAGCTCGATTTCGTCTTCAATATTGATCAGATATGCGAATCCTTCTTCGTATCGTTAGGTGAGCTTTTTGATTTCTTCCTTGCATGTCATCGTTTCACTGGGACCCAAATACTGCTATTGTACCCTTCGGTCTCGAAACCATGAATCTTTCCAATGATTCTTCCGTCGGGGAGCGTCTAAAGTCGCGGCGGTCCACCAGATCTGACCGTCGCTGCCTTGGCGATGCGGTCAAAATCGAAGAGTCCAGTTCTTCTCAAGATCCGCCAGTTGATCCCAAGACGAACCCTAAATCTTATATCACCTCGAACTCAGTGGCTCAGATCTCAAAGCCCTTTGGTCTTCCTCTCTCCTGCTTGAGGATTCCCAATGCGGCGGAGCGTCCAACGAATGCCGGCCCAGAAGAAATTGCGGTGTACGAGGCTTTGTTCAGCTATGGGTTCCACAAAATTGTTCCTTCGCTAGTTGCCGTGGTATCTCGCTATCTTGGCTTGTCTCCAGGGCAGTTTTCTCCGATGGTATGGAGGATGCTGATGGCGCATGAGGTGATGGGTAATATGAACTCCATCGAGGTGTCGGTGGCCTCTGTCTTATATGCCTTTTACTTCAAGCCTTATGCGGGTGATATAAACCGTTATCACCTCCATCCTCGGCGTAACCTGGCATTGGTAACTAGTCCTGAGAAGACTTGGCGTCGTCGCTTCTTGTTTTTATCGGTTGGACCTGACCCAAATTTCCCAACCGCGTGGTCTTACCCTGGTGGGTATCTTTATTTCTAATCCTCGTGAGCCCACTGACTTTCTCTTATTGTCCTCAATTGTTTGCTTGCAGATATTGGCCATTTGAACAAAGGTGACGACGCTGCGGGGAAGAGGACCATAGAACAACTGTTGGAGATCCCTTCTGAACGGAGATCCCTTGAGTTCCACTCCAGCCACCTTGCCTTAGAATGCAGCGCCATCTGGGGTGAGCTTTCATTCCATCTTTAAGTCCCTCTTTTAATGTTTGAATGTGACATTGCTTGTTAGATTGCAACATGTCTGAGAGTCAGCGAGCATTTGCACATGATCCTTTTGGGTCCTTCCTTGCTGCTTCGGGGAAGTTAGCTAAGATGGGAGGCTCTACTCATGCGTCTAAAAGTCAAGTAAAGGTCACCGAGGTTCCGAGGAGTGGAACAATGGCCGCTGGCAAACGCAAAGCTGAACGCAGTCCATGCGATCCCGTGGAGAGTAGAAGGGTAAAGGTGTCTCCCTCATCAGGTGGTGAACTTGGCAGCTCCCAGTCTTCCTCTTGGGTAGAAAAGATGAAGAGCAAACTCCTAACATGGGATATGGAGGCCATCGCTGAAGGTGGTGCTGAACTGGCAGCCGATGAAGTCTGTCGCACTTTTCTCAAGGTAAAAATCTTTATTTACTTGAAGTTTTTCCTTTGCATTGTTTGAAATTCTTTGGTATTTGTCCGCATGTGGTGTTCTCTTTTCGTAGCGTGGAGGTCAAGCTTGCCGAGACTGTGGAGGAGTCTTCCAAGGATCATGAGGCCTTCGTCCTTATGAGGGAAAGATACGAGGTTGAGAGGAAGAGAGGTATGGACCACCTTGCCACCATCAACGCCAGGGATAAGGAGATAAAAGATCTCAGGGTCTCCGCAGCCGGATATGAACAAGCTAAGGAGGAACTTCAGAAAAGGGTTGCTGAGCTGATGAAAGAGGGTGAGCTCAAGGATGAGGAGGTGAGGTCGCTGAAGAGGAAGAATGAGCTGCTTCAAGTTGAATACGACTTCTTCCTTGGTGGGTATGCGGTTATAACCCGGTGGGAGACGGTGAAGGAGTATCTGGCCGGACAACATCTGTCATGGGACCTTGAGGGCCTCGATCGCCGTTATGCCCAAGTGGTAAAGGCTCAGGCACAGTTCAAGGGTTTGCCTGCTCCAGAGGTGGTTGAGTCATTGATGGCACTTAACGACGCTCCTCCGTCTTAATCCTTTTCTCCTTTAAAAACTTTTAATTCCGTCGTGGTTTATCCTTGAGATGGGTCACTTTAAGAACTCTTTAATGGGCCGCTAAAAACTTTCTTGGCCATAGCGGGCCCGTAGATTTTTTGCCCTTAGTGGGCTTTTTGGATTTTCCCCCGAGGCTAAAGTTGCTTTTCGGTTATCTCTTTCTTTGTTTTGTGCTTTTGATAAGTTTAATTGTATCTACCAAGCGCAAAATCTGATTAGATGCACCAAGCAAATTAGTAAAGCCTCATTTAGGTTTTCAGCCGTCGACCATCTCAATTTGGATGAATCTGATAAGATCGGTCATCTCTTTGAGTGGGACTCGATAAGATCGATTATTTTTAGCGAGTTGACTAATTCTCATTCAGGTTTTAGTCATTGGCTATTTCGATGCGTATGGGGCCACGGAGGTTGACCATTTCTCAGACGAGATCTTGTAGAGTCGATCGTCTTAATAGTGAATCAATTAAATCTTGGCAATATATTAACCGCAAACTGTATGGATGGGACCGCTGAAGTCGATTATTTCCTAGTGAGTCAGTTAAGCCTTGCCGAATCTTTATACTGTACACTGTCGGTGGCGATGGGGCCGCTGAGGTTGCCATCGCGTGGATGGGACCACGTAGATCGACCATCTCCATTGGGTTTCGGTGAGGCCTCGTCAGTCCTGTACACCCAAGAAGGCGACTAATGTGCGTTGCTGATTTTATACTTCTAAGAAGGTCATTAACACACGATTAGCCTCCACCTTGTCGACTGGGTTAGCTAAGCAACTATCCCCGTTAGTCTCAATAGTGAGGTGCCGTCGCTCCTGTATATTTGGCTGATAGGTTATATGCCCGCAGGCTATAACTCCAACTATGTCTAGTCCTAATGAGGTTGAGCAATCTTATAGGAATCTACCAGCGTTCGAATTTAAACTGACTCGTGTTGTCGAGTTGTTTTCGGCTAGGATAGAGCCTGAGGCTTGATAAAATTTTATAAAAATTCATCTACCGCAGTTGGCTTAGGCCAAAGTTTTAGAAACTCTGATTTGCCTATGTGAGCTTTTATTTTATGAGTTCGAAAGGATAGATGTCCCTTGCCCCCCGAAAATCTTGAGGAGAGTTTTTCCATTGGAGTTTTTCTTACTGGCAAAGTTCTCGTTGAAGTTTTCAGTTAGTTAATAAAAGCTCTTTATTATTGTGCCTATTCGGGATAGGTCTTTTATGTCTATAGATCTTTTCTGCCTATTCGGAATAGGTCTTTTCTGCCTATTCGGGATAGGTCTTTATTATATATATTTTTTTAATTTTGAAAGCATAAAACTCTAGATAATTTAAGTATGTATGATCTTCTGCGGGCTTGGCCCGTTTGTCAGAAGAAATACCTCTTGAGATGCAAAGCGTTCCAACTGTTGGTGAGTCTTTTTCCGTCTTTGTCTTGGAGTGCGTAGGCTCCAGCTCTGCAAACTTTGACGATTTGGTAAGGGCCTTCCCAGTTTGGCCTAGCTTTCCGGCTTCTTTCTCCATCGTGTTTTGGAATACTCGCCTCAAGACCCATTGACCCACTCTGAAGGTTCTCGTCCTTACCTTCTTGTCATATGACCTGGCCACATCCTGCTGATACCACCAGTTTCTTATTTGCGCGGCTTCTCTTTTCTCGTCGAGAAAATCTAGGCCGAGCGCCATTGCTTCGTTGTTACTTTCCTCGTCGGGTTCTCGGTGCGGCTGGACTTCACACTTATCTCGACGGGTATCACCGCATCCATCCCATAGACGAGTGAGACCTTCGAGGTTGTTCTGTAGGCCCATAAGACTCCGGGGAGTTCCTCGGCCCACTTTCCTTTAGCGCTCTCTAATCTTTTCTTGAGAATCTTGACTATGGTTTTGTTCGAGGCTTCAGCCTGACCATTGGATTGCGGATGTCTGGGTGTCGCGAAGCTTAGCTTGATTTTCCAATCCTCAAAAAATCTTTTGAAGTTATTGCTCGTGAACTGTGGTCCATTGTCGGTCACTATCTCGTGAGGAATGCGAAACTTGAAGATTATATTTCTCCATACAAAGCTACAGATCTCCTTGTCAGTTATCTGGCTGAGCGCTTCTGCTTCTATCCACTTAGAGAAATATACGGTTATTATCAATAGGAAGACTTTCTGACCTGGTGCCGTTGGGAGTTTACCGACTATGTCCATGCCCCACTTCATGAATGGCCACGGGGAACTGATGGTCTTAAGTTTCTCTGGCGACAGTTTGGATACTGTGGCGAACCTTTGTCACTTGTCGCATCTTTTGATAAACATGGTCGCGTCATGGTTCATCGACTTCCAGTAATATCTGGCTCGCATAGTTCGGAGGACTCGGCTCCTTGCCCCTGAATGATTTCCGCATTCTCCGGAATGCAGCTCTAGTAGGACTTGTTGGGCCTCGGCGATGCTGATGCACTTGAGGTACGAACCTGAGTATGATCGGCGGTATAATACTCCATTAATAATGCTGAAGCGAGCTGCTTGTCGTTTGATTCTTTGGCAGTCCGCCCTTTCCAGCGGGAGCGTCCCGTCTCTCAGATATTCCACCAAGGGAGTCATCCAGCATCTGGCTCCGTTTATCTCGCTGACTGGGTACGCGTCGAGATCCTTTTGCGTCGCTGGCCATTATAATACCAACAGTGGTACATCAATTGGCGAGTCGGTTTTGAAAGATGAACCAAGGTTGGCGAGCGCATCTGCTTGCCCATTCTCTTCTCTGGGGATTTGGGTGATTTTGCAACTGCTGAACCTCTTCTCGAGCTGCTTAACTATTGCTAGGTACCTTATCATGCTTGAGTCTTTAGCTTGATAGTCACCCTCAGTTTGGCTAACGACCAACTGTGAATCGCTATAGACCTATATATCCCTGACTCCTAAGTCACATGCCAGAGATAGACTTGCGATTAACGCTTCATACTCCGCTTCGTTGTTTGTTGCTCGAATATTGCATCGGATTGCCCTCGAGATGGTATTTCCGATCGGGGAAGTCAGTGTGAGTCCCAAACAGGATCCTCGTACATTGCTGGAACCATCCACGTAAAGTTTCCATGTTCCCGTCATCGCCTAGTTTTCTAATGCATTCACCTCCTTCTGAACCTCCGAGAGTATCTTTGGTGTAAACTCAGCCACGAAGTCGACGAGGACTTGTGACTTGATGGCGGAGGTTGATCGATAGATCACGTCATACTCGCCAAGTTCTATAGCTTATTTGGCTAACCTCCCAGAGATATCTGGTTTGTGGAGCACACTCTTGATCGGGTGCGATGTCACCATGATAATCAGATGCGACTGGAAGTATGGCCGTAACTTCCTCGCCGCCACAACCAAGGCGAGAGCCAATTTCTCGAGATGGGAATATCGGGTCTCGGTTTCTAGCAAAGATTTGCTAATGTAGTAGACAGGATGTTGCTTTCCATCCTCTTCTCGCACCAGTACCCCACTTACTGCGTGTTCCGACACGGCCATGTATAGGAGTAACGCCTCGTTGATCTTCGGTTTCGACAAAAGTGGTGGAGAGGTCAAATAGTCCTTGAGTGTCTTAAGGGCTTCATCACATCCTTCGTTCCATGTGAATCCCGTCGAGTTTTTGAGAGCCTCGAAGAATGGATAAGATCTGTCGGATAGTCTAGAGATGAATTGACTAAGGGCTGCCATTCTTCCTGTGAGTCTTTGGATTTCCTTTATGTTTCGAGGTGGCAGGATTGACTGGATGGCACGGATCTGATCAGGGATTGCTTCGATGCCCCGATGTGTGACAATATATCCCAGGAATTTCCCCGAGCTTACGCCGATTGAGCACTTAGTTGGATTAAACTTCATGTTGTATTTCCTCATCGTATTGAACGCTTGGGGCATGTTCATGATATGATCGTCAACGACTAATGATTTTACGAGCATATCATCAATGTACACCTCCATGGTGTGGCCAATCTGGTCGGCGAACATCACATTCACCAACCTTTGGTAGGTTGAACCAACGTTCTTCAATCCAAAAGGCATTACCTTGTAGCAATATATGCCCCTGGAGGTCATGAAGGCAGTCTTCTCCTGTTCTTGGGGATTCATCAGGATCTGGTTGTACCCGCTGAAGGCGTCCATGAAACTTAGTAGTTTGTGGCTGGCTGTTGCGTCTACGAGCTTGTCGATATGAGGCAACGGGAAAGGATCCTTTGGGCACGCCTTGTTTAGGTTAGTGAAGTCGATGCAGACTCTCCACTTACCATTTTTATTTCGAACAACCACCACATTGGCTAGCCAGTCGGGGTACTTCACCTCGCGGATGAATCCGACTCGGAGTAAGTTGTTCACCTCGTTGTTAACGATGTGGTCGCGATCTGGTGCAAACTTCCTCCTTTCCTGTCTGATCGGTTGATGATCGGGGTCGACCTGTAGGCGGTGGGTGATGATCTCGGGATCAATACCCGGCATATCCGCATGCGACCAAGTGAAACAGTCAGCGTTCGATCTCAGAAAGTCGATGAGCTTCTGACGTACGTCCTTGGGTAGTTTGGACCCAATATTCACTTCGCGTTCCGTATTGGCTTCGTCCAGTGGGATCTCATCTATCTGCTCTACATCGGGCACCTCCGTAGAGTTCGTTGCCCCTTTCTTCATCGACTAACTCTTTATCTGCATGGTCGTCCCCGTTTTACCTCTGAGCGTAGTTTGGTAACAGGAGCGCGAGTTCTCCTGGTCACCCTTTATCTTCCTTACACCCAAGGTGTCATACACTTTATCGTCTGATGGAATGTGGATGGCACGACTTTCATGTCATGGATCCAAGGTCTTCCTACTATGGCATTGTAGGCCGACGTGCAATCCAAGACGAGGAACTTGGTTTGTTTATTGATTCATTCGGTGTAGAAGGGTAGAGTTATCTCGCCTACAGTCTGTTTTACTTCTCCACTGAATCCTACCAGAGTGGCTGGTTTTAAGATAATCTTTGACTCGTCGAGGTTCATCTCTTTGTATGCAGCTAGGAACAGAATGTTCGCTGAGCTTCCATTGTCGACCAGAATCCTCTTTATCAGGCAGTTTGCCACTGACAAAGTAATGAAGAGGGCATCGTGATGAGGAGTCATCATTCCTTCACTTTCCTCGGCGGTGAAGGTGATCGTGCAGACCGGTTGATCGGTGGCGGTTTCCATCATGGCACTCTGAAAGTTTCTCGAAACTCTCGTATTCCTTTTGGCTGCCGAATGCGATATCCCACTGGCCTCTGAGCCTCCGGATATAACATTCACTACCCGATCATGTCTTGGTGGGGATTCGGGTTTTTCGTGTGCCCTTTCTCGCCTGATGTTATGGGAGCTTGGTCAGTTACGAGCTCTATCGGATAGAAACTCTTTGAGATGCCCTCTCTTGGTTAGATTATTTACTTCCATCCAGAGGGCGACGCAATCTTCGGTGCGATACCCGTGGTCGCTGTGGAAATCGCACCACTTTCGCGTGTCTCGTCTCCCTGACTCTGTTCTCATCTTCTGGGGCCATTTGAATGCGTCTCCCATCTTTCCCAAGGCATAGACCAGTTCTTGACCTTGGATAGACAAGTTGCCTGCGTTGGCCCACGAGTATCTCGGTATCCCCTGCTTCCTATATGGGCAACTGGTCGGTGAAGATTACTTCTGTGAGGATCTGCGCGAGGTCGCAAATACTGTTTGTCGTCTCGAGGAGCTTTCTCAGGTCGTACAATCCTTGATTCGATCTTGGGGGAAGGGGTTTCCCTTGAGATGGATCCTCTTCTCACTTGATTTGCGCCCACACTCTACTTAGGATATCTTCCATCGTCTTTGGTCGGTACTTGGTAAGTTCCTTATAAAGATCGTCGGTCACCAAGAGTCCTTTCTTGAAAGCAGATATATCCGTCGACGCGTTGCACGCTGGGATATTCACCTTTTCCCTGTTGAATCGTCCTACGTATGCCCGTAGGGGCTCCCCGACTTCTTGGACGATTTCGTAGAGGTCATCGACACTTCTTTCTATGCAGCGGCTGCCCGCAAATTGTTCTATAAACCTGTCGGTCAAGCCGGCGAAGGAGTCTATTTTGCCATTGGGGAGGTTTACGAGCCATTGGAGCGCTGGTCCCGTTAGACTTGAGCCGAAACTTTTACACATGATGGCTTCCCTTGACTCGGGGGAATTGTCAAGGTGAGCATCCGTTGCCTGTACAAGGCCACGTGATTGTCGGGATCGGTAGAGTCGTCGTACATCTCTTATGATGGAAAGGTGAACTTCATGGGCATCTCTACCAGAGCTATTTCATCCGTGAAGAGTGAGTCAGTGTAGGAGTAGCGGTCGGAACGTCTTATGGGTGGAGCTACTCCCGGCATCCGCTCGATCATCGATTCGAAAGCGTTGAGTCTTTTTTCGATGATGGAATCGATGTAGGCATGATCCCTTTCGAAATCGGAGCAGTTACGGTCCAGACCGTCGGTGTGCTGATCGCCGGAGAAAGCAGGTCTTCCTTCCGTCGTCGGATAATCTATTCCTGATCCAAATAATCTCACCGGCCGGATGGGCGTGATAAGACCTCGTCGGGAGGCGGGTCTCTGACCGAGGGAGGTGAGATTAGTGCTTTGCCTCCGAAGCTGGAGATTATCCTCCTCTAGTCGAGCAAGCCTTTCGTTGCTTGCCTTTCGTTGCTCGTTGACGGCATTCACCCGTCGTTGAGCATGTTCGTCGAGAACGGTGTAGTAGGTCGCTCCGTTATTGCTCATCGTATCGCTATACTTCTGCCCCTCCTTCTAGCGCCAAACTGTTTGGGCAAAAGTTAGCGATCCGTTATAAGAACCACGGAATTCGATAACAGTTAAGACAATTAGAATCGAATGTTTTATTAATCGATGAAAGTTTACAAGATGAGAGGAATATGATATAAGATGAAGACGTAGAACAATCTAAAAGCTTATGATCGAATATTCTCTCTAAAAGCAAGTGCTTGTGTCGAAAAGTGAATGTCTCTAGGTCTTCTAGCTTGTCTTCTTTATATAGATATCTTTAGGTCAATGAACTTCTTTTTCCTTTTATGAATATGATTTGACATTTTTCTTTATTTTTAGATATTTTCCTAGATTCTCTCTTTCATGGATATTTAAGAGAATCTAGCAATATATCTTTTTCTTTTTTCCTTTATGTCGATTATTAAGCCCAATTAAAGCCCAATATCAATCAAAGGAGACCGGTTCTGATATTGTCGCCGGTTCTGGTTCAGTCGGTCCGATCTGTCGTCGGTTCTTGTCCGATCTGCCGCCGGTTAAACCTTAACCGGGATGGTTAAATTTATCCCCAACACATAATATAAGAGATATAACAAAAAAATTATTCGTAATACCAAAACATGGATAAATATGGTTCCAAATTTTTTCAATATATATCGAAAAATAGTTTATTAAAATTATATCAAAATAATTTGTTTACAAACATTACACCCGCACGAGTTCGAATTTACTTAACAATATATATGTAATAACTTCGAACCCGTGCGGGACGTCCCACATGGGTTAAGTAAATTCGAACTTGTGCGTCCCGCACGGATGTAATGTTTGTAAACAAATTATTTTGATATAATTTTAATAAACTATTTTTCAATATATATTATTGATATTGTACGATGGATTATGTTATGAGGTTAAATTAAAGTTATGTTATGTATAATACATATGTGTAATTTAGCAACGGGTCAGAAAATATCATACATAATATAAGAGATATAACAAAAAAATTATTCGTAATATCAAAACATGGATAAATATGGTTCCAAATTTTTTCAATATATATCGAAAAATAGTTTATTAAAATTATATCAAAATAATTTGTTTACAAACATTACACTCGTGCACGAGTCCCGCACGAGTTCAAATCTAGTAATAAATAAACGGGGAAATGACCTTGGTCTAGTGGCAGTCATAAGTTCACATGAGGCATGTAACACCACCCTTCCCGGGATCGATTCCCAGCGCCTACGTTTGTGTAGGATTGGTTGTTGGTCATTTGTGGCCCAATTGTTGACAAAAAAAGAAATAATAATAAATAAATAAATCTCAATTTATCTTATATGTCTCTTTTAATTTAATGCGTATGATTCACATAACTTTAATATAATACTATTTTTAGATTTTATATATATATATATATATATATCTTATATAATATGATTGAATGTTTTCTTGTGGTGGTGACATGTGTTTGTCCATTCTTATGACATGTGTCTTTTTCAAAATTTAATGGTTAATTTATGATTATTAAAAAACATTTCATTTTAATTAATTTTTAAAATCAAAATTGATTTTACTTTTTCCAATAATCAAAAATAAATACCAAAATATTTTCTATGTATTAAATCTTTTAATTTAAGATTAATTATCCTCATAAGTTTTCGTATATTATTTATTTTAGATTTTATTATAAATTTACAATCAATATATCATATTAGTCATATAATTGAAATAATATCTAAAATTACTAATATTTTACCACTTTCAAAAATTAAAAATAAATGTCAAATAATAGTTTAGAAAAATTATTGACATTACTTTCATATAATACTATTTTTATATTTTATTTTATATATAAGATGAGCTTAAATGACATGTGTCCTCTATACAAAAAAATAAATGTAAAATTGGAATAGTTTTAGTTACAAAATAAAATTCACAATCACTATATTCTAAAAATACAATATATTTGTAACCTCCATAATACTAATTACATTTATGCTATTAAATAAATTAAATAAAAAAAGATAAAATATAAATTTTGGTCAAATGATATTTATTTCTTATAAAATTGACCAACAATAACTTCCATATTCAATTTGACATTAATATTTTATAAAATATTGTGTAACCTCCACCATAATGATGTGTAAGTAGTGGGGTATGTGTACAAAATCAAGAAAAAATTAGTGTTAAATCTAGCATCATCTTTCTTTAAGCAAACAACAAAAACTAAAAATATGAATAACTCTTTTCATCTTCTTTTATTTGTTGTATTTTTGGTTTGTGTTCTTGAGAGCACAACACAAAAAGATTTGAATGTTTATGATTTTAGGTACGTCAAAAAAAGTCACAGTATGGGGCGTTTCAAAAACTAAGAAACAAATCATAAGTTTTCTCTTTTGAAGGAATTCTATTGTTTCTCGAGATAATAATTTTCAATCAATTATTACTGTAAATATTTTTTGTTCAAATGTCGAAAAACTTATGATTTGTTTCTCATACTATTAAAGATTTATATCATTAAACATATATATTAATGTTTAATATATTAATTTTCCCTACAATTTTAAATATAATAACCAATACTATAAAACCTTCCAATTAAATAGTATGCACATACCTCATAATTTTAGGTTATTAGACTAAGGTGATTTTATCTTTTTCATCTTTTATTATGTAACTCAAACCAAATATGTTAATTAAAGTTTGGAGATCTTTACAAAACAATATAAATGATTTCTTAAAAGCATAATAGTAGTGATGAGATGATATTAACTTAAGTGGTTTCCAATTAATAGTATAGATTCCTACCATAAGTACTTTTAATATATCTTCACTACAATTTTAATGTTCCATTTTCTATAACGTTTTCTTCTCAAAATAAATTTAGTCAAATGAAATTTATTTCTCACAATATTGACCAAGAATAATTCTCATCTTCAATTTGAAATTAATTTTGAGAAAATATTTTTGTAATCTCCACCATAATGGCTTGTGAGTACTTGTGAGTAGTGGAGCAATATGTGTTTATAAAAGCCACAATAAGTTTGTCTACAAAATCAAACAAAAATAATAATATTTACTCTAGCATATTCTTTCTTCAAACAACAAAACTAAGAATATGGATGATTCTTTTCATCTTCTTTTATTTGTTCTATTTTTGTTTGTGTTCTTGAGAGCACAACACAAAAAAGATTTCAAGGTTAATGATTTTTGGAACGTCGAAAAAGCGTCCCTTTTCAAAAACTATGAAAAAGGGTTTCCCCTTCGTAAATACATGTTAATTCTAATTTTTGTATTGGTGTTATGCTAAAAGATTTCATTTAATTATTCTCTTTTACAAATATCAATTAGTGCAAGTTGTAAAAATTGAGTTACTATACGTTTTTAAAAGAGTCTTTGAAGACCTTCCATTGTTTTTTGGAAGTTATTATTAATTAAATCAATTTTTATTGTAAAACATTGTTGTTTAAAAGTCGAAAAGATGATGAAAAACTTAGATTTCCGGAGAACAATGAAAAACCAGTAGAAAGACAATTTCAACGAATAAAAATAAATCTATGCTAACTTTATAATTACTTTTATTTATAAATAAAAATCAATTACAATTTTCAAAATTTAACGGTTTTAATATCAGAATGTCATACATTATAGTTGAACGCGAGGCTTATTTGTCACTTTTCCAAAAAATTATCTCTCTGCCACCCAATGATCTCTCTGTCACCCAATGATCTATAAAAAAAATCCAAAATTCACAAATCTTAACCCTAAACTAATCGAAATGTCTTGGATTTGGATTTGCGAACCTAAGGGGTTGAATTTTGATTTCTAAACCCTAAAAATTTTCAAAAAAATATTTAAAATCTATTTTATAATCATATTTGGATGATTTTATCAAAAACATTTAAAATTTGTTTTTCAATTTTTAAAATATTTTTATCAAATCCGTAAAATTAAAAAAAATATATTGACATTTTCAGATTTAAAAATTATTTTTTTGAATGGATTTTTTTGTCTTTTAAAATCCAGAAAATAAGGGTGACAAATAAACCAAACATTTTTGAGAAAGTGGCAAATAAGCCATTGATTCATTATAGTTTGATTATATTTTCTAGACAAACAAATATTCTATTTTTTCTTAGTTTTTAAAATATTTGCTTTCATCATATGCTAATATACATAATCCATGTCAAACAATTTAACAAAAATTAAAGATAAAATATTAATTTTTTATTCCACTTTTCTAACTCTTTATATCATGTTAGTTGTATGTTTAAATTTGAAAATGTATTATCAATAACAAAAAAAAATGATATTTGTTTATATAAATAGTAAAATAATTGTTCGGTTGGCCCTATGAGATGATGTAGCTAATGAATTTCGAAGAAAATTATGTATGAATAAATTAGAAAGAGTCTTCATTTTGGTTACAAGGATATACCCAAGACTATACGAAGATAAATCTTAATATATGATCTTCAATTATTATGTATGTTTTTCGATTTTCAAAATATATTGCATAAATATTAATATGAATGGAGTCTCCAACTGGAATCAACCGCATCAACTCTCATTTATAAAGAAGAAAATGCATCAATAGTTAGCAAATTTAAGAAAAGATGGGAAGCGGGACAACCTACGACGACATAATTTATATTTATAAAACTAAATGTGATCTTCGTTTAATGAAATTATTTGTTTCTAAAACATCATAGAATTAAACTAAAATGCACAACAATACTTGAAAAGTCCAAAAGTAAACTAAAACATTAAAACTTAATAGATAAGATTCAAATATGCCAAAAACATTAAGACACCTGATCGCATATATATTTTTTTGGTTAAAAGTTTTCCTATCGAACTAAACAAGACGTACATGTAGAAAGAGCACTAGGTACCAAGTTCACATGCTGATTAAACTAAAAAAGCACATAAGATGTAACTAAAGTTGAGAGCCAAATCAAAAACTAATTAAAAGATTACCCGTGCGATGCACGGGCCTCAACCTAATATATAATATTATAGGATGTTTTTGTAACTTTCAAAGTAGGAGCGACAAGTGGCACTCTACTTTTATGTCATTTGTCATATTGCAAAAAAATTGTTTCACAAATGGTGCTACAAAGTTTCATTATTGTAAAGGTTTGTTTAACAAGCTATAAAAATTTGACATGCTCTTTTTAACTAATATTATTTTCAATATTTTTAACTAATTGTAATGTTTTTGTATCTTTCATTGTGTAGCTAACAAGTGTTTCATTGCCCTTTTGACATGTATCCACTTTTAATTAATTTTCGTGCAAAATTTAAAAATTTATTTTATTTCTTCCAATAATCAAAAATAAATACCAAATTATTTTATATGTATCTTTTAATATAAGACAAATTATCCTCATAAGTTTCATATATTATTAATTTTAGATTTTGTTAAGAATTTAAAATCAATATATCATATTATCCACATAATTGAAATAAAATCTAAAATTACTAATTTTTTAACTCTTTCAAAAATAATAATTAAATCTCAAATTATCTTATATGTTTCTTTTAATTTAATACAAATGATTCACATAACTTTAATATAATACTATTTTTAGATTCTATATATGAAAATTGTAAAATGACATGTGTTCTCTATACAAAAAATTATTGTGAAATTTGAATAATTTTAGTTACAAAATATTAATTTATAAAATTCAAAATCACTATATTCTAAAAATATTATATTTTTGTAACCCCAATAATAGTTATTACATATATATTGTTAAGTAAACTAAACCCAACCATCAAAAATATAAAATTAAATTTTGGTCAAATGATATATATTTTTTTTATAATATTGACCAACATTAACTCTCATTTTCAATTCAAAATTAATTTTGAAGTTTAACTTTTGTAACCTCCAGCATAATGGTTTGTGAGTAGTGGAGAAATATGTAGTTATAAAAGTCACAATAAGTCTTGTATACAAAATCAAACAAAAAATTAATGTTCACTATAGCATCTTCTTTTTTCAAGAAAACAATAAAAACTAAATATATTGATGTTTTTTCATCTTCTTTTATTTGTTCTATTATTTGTTTATGTTCTACATAGTACAACACAAAAAAGATTTAAATGTTTATGATTTTTGATACGTCAAAAAAGTGTAACACTAACACTACAAGAAATCACGACTTTAACAACGAACTGAATCGTTGTTAAATCGTAGTAAAATTGGTTTAACTACGATTTAACAACGATTTCCAATTCGTCGTTACTCGATCGAAGTAAAAATCAAATCGTCGTAAAATCGTCGTAAAATTTACGACGAAACGATATCGTTGTATAATCGTGGTATAATGTACGTTGTAAATTCGATGTAATTTGTACAACCGTTTTACAACGACTATTTGGTTGTAAATTTACAATTAAAATAAATTAGTATATGGTTAAAAATCGTTGTAAATAAGTTGCTAAAAATCGTAGTAAATTTGTCCTTTATTAGGGACGAAGTTACGACGACTATAAAAAATATTATTAAAAGAAATCGTCGTAACATCGTCCCTAATTAAGGACGAATTTACGACGATTATAAAAAATATTATTAAAAGAAATCTTCGTAAACTCGTCCGTAATTAGGGACGATGTTACAACGATTGACGATATTTTATATAAAAAATATTTTATACAAAAAAATAATATTTTATATTAAAAAATATACAAAATTTTATAAATTTTCAAATTAAATACAAAAATATAAATTCTAAACACGATCCGGATCTTTATGGTCGTCAGGTAAGTTCTGCGTTGCGTGGTCGGGATCGATGGTGCTTGGTCCGCCATCATCTGCGGCCTGCTCCGCCATCATCTGCATATAGCTTGGAGCTACGGTCTTGGTCTTTCTACAAGCCATGTATATAACTGCAAAAGTTATAAGTTATATAAGTTATAAGTTATATATAAGTTATAAGTTATATAATTTATAATAAGTTATAAAAGTTATAAGTTACAATTTATAATAATACTAAAATTCGAACCTAAATACTAAAATCCGAGCCTAATACTAAAATCCGAGCCTAAATCTAAAATCCGAGCCTAAATCTAAAATTCGAGCCTAAATCTAAAATACGAGCCTAAAACTAAATTATGAATCTTAAACCTAAATTCTAAATCCTAAAATCCGGTTCTAAATTTTAATATTATATATTTGAAACAAGAAATTTACCTTAGGATTTGATAGAGAGTTCCTTAAAGAGAGAGTGAGTTTTAGAGAGAGAGAGAGAGAGAGAAAGAAAAGGAAGGAATGAGCGAGGAAAAGAAGAAATCTGATGGCATATATATAGTGTTAGCAATCGTCGTAAATTTACAACGATTTTACGACGATTCCTCGTACACGTGTCGCAACGGAAGTTCAAACGGTTTGGCTTGGCTCGTGTTGGAGGGAAATGAAATTTCCGAAAATAAAGAATCGTCGTAAATTGGTAGTTATGTTACGACGATTTTACAACGGTTACGTTTTAAATCGTCGTAAAATCGTCTTAACCTGTGATGTGGACAACCTCGTACACACAAAACACATGAGGATGCGACATTTAGAGTTTAGTCAGGGTTTCAGAAATCGTCGTAATATCGTCGTAACATAACAACAATATTACAACGATTCTTTACACTATATGGAATTCAATGAAATTCATCTTACATTTGGCTACATATTGAATATATTAATCGTTATGTATGTATATGATATCATACCAAGTCATCTGATTGCAAAAAAAACAAATTTTAGAAAATTTCGAACTTATATACATATGAAGCACAATTTATAATACACTTTAACTTAACTTTTAGAAAATTTAAGAAAATGTAAATTTTTTTTTAATAATCTACTTTATCATTGTTTTTATAGTTATTCATAAATATTAGAGGTTTTAATGACTGTTTGTACTTAAAATAAGATATATTGTAGAAAATGTTTAGGGTTTAGGGGTATGTAAAAAAAACGTTGTAAAATGCATGTAAATGTACGACTATTTTACGACTAGTTTACGAGGAACTAGTATCATTGTACGACAAAGTACAACCTCGTATGATCTGACAACCTCGCATGATCTGACAACCTCGTACTAAGATGAATCGTCGTAAAATCGTCGTAAAATTGTACGACAAATGCACCTTTAATTTCATTGAATTTTATTCGGAATTATGGATCATTGTAAATTAACAACGATTTTACAACGATCCAATCCATAACTCCAAATGAAATTAAAGGTGCTTTGACTTTATGTTGAAAATTTTGATTGTAATATATGAATATGATATCGTAATATGCCAGATAATCGAAAAAATACAAATTTCAAAAAAGTTATTACTTTGCTTACATATTAACTAATATATACAACTAGGAATTTACCCGTGGGTCACCACGGGTTTATGTTTTCTAAATGATGTTATATATTTAATTTAAAATATTTGAATATTATTTTATCTTCGTTGTTTAAACAAAATATGATCAATTAATATTGTTGAAATAAGATTTTTTTATTACTATTTAATATTTTTACTATATATTTCGTATATCAAAATTTTAATATAATTTGTAAGTTGATTAGACCAAATTATTATAATTTATTATTTATTTGGAAAAAACCCGGATTCAAAATACAAACCGAAACCTAATCGAAATACACAAATCGAACTATGCGATTTACCCAAATTTATTTAAAATTATAATTATTTTGAATATGTAATATAAGATTTAAATTTTAATATAATTGCAATTTCTTCTGTTTTTTTAAGAATCGAACCCGTTTTCAAATTTATTTAAAATTATAATTATTTTGAATATGTAATATAAGATTTAAATTTTAATATAAAACTTTTTTTTTTCTTGTTTGATATTTTTAACAAAAATATGTTTCAACTCGTTTTAAAATTATTAATAATATTAATTAAACTCATTTTTAATTTGTGTGTTATTTTTGTTAAAAATAATGTTATAGTTTTAAAAAAAAACTCTTTCTAATGGTGTTTTGATTTAAGTAAAATTTTAATGGTATTTTTTTATAAAAAAACTATGTAATAGTGTATTTATGTGAATTTCATATATCTTATTTTGTTTTTCAAATGACTTTTACATAATTTCCTTAATATTTTTGAGTTTATTTTTGGAGAGGATAGTAATATTTCCTTATTTTGTTTTTCATAATTAAATGTTCAAAATTATTTCCTTTTATAATCAATGGCATAATGTGTAATATTGAGTAATTTTTTGGACATATTCAAATTAGTACTCCAAAAATAATAATATAGATACACATTAGCTTACACTTACAAAATGATAAAAAATGTAAATTTTTTTATTCATAAGCTACTTTGTGATTGTTTTTAAGTAACATTAAAGGTTTTAATGAATACTTGTACGTAGTATTAGATTTACCATTACATTGCGGTTAGTGTTTAGGGTATAATACAAAAAAGTCGCAAATTCGTGGTAAATTTACAACGATTTTACCACGATTTGTCTATAATACAAAAAGTCGTAAATTCGTGGTAAATTTACAACGATTTTACCACGATTTGTGTATAATACAAAAAGTCGTAATTTCGTGGTAAATTTACAACGATTTTACCATGATTTGTGTTTGTAAGACATTGTACAACCTCAGAATCAGCAATCAACCTCGTATTATCTGACAAACTCGTATTAAACAAACATTTGAATTTAACAAGGATTTGACGACGAATTTACAAAAAATCGTCGTAACTCCAAATGAAATTCAATAAAATTAAAGGTGCATTTAACTTTATGTTGAATATTTTGCTTGTAATATATGAATATGATATCGTAGTATGCCAGATAATCTAAAAAATACAAATTTCAAAAAAGTTATTACTTTGCTTACATATTAACTAACATTTACAATACACATTAGCTTACACTTACAAAATGATAAAAAATGTAAATTTTTTTATTCATATGCTACTTTGTGATTGTTTTTAAGTAACATTAACAAACCTTCAAATTTAACAAGGATTTGACGACGAAATTACAAAAAATCGTTGTAAATTAGTTGTAAAATTAAATTTTACATATATTCTAATTACATTTTATTTTATTTAAACAACATACTTATTTATTACTCGAAATCAACATACTTATTCTTCGTTTTGGATTCAGTTTCATCAAATTCGTCTGTTTGTTCGACTTCTTCTTCGTCCTCGTTCACCAAAATATATTTTGCAAATTCGTTGTTAAAAATTTGTAAAAGTAAACGTTGTTAATTCGTTGGAATTTTACAACGATTTAACGACGAAAATTTCTTTTTAAGAAAATCGTTGTAAAATCGTTGTAAATTTCCAACCATTTTACAACGATTTTATAATTCATATTAAAATCGTGGTAAAATCGTCGGAAATTTACGACGATTATCGTGATCATCGTAATATTGATGTAACAACGATGTATATTTACAACGAATTTAATCGTTGTAAATATTTTCGTGGTAAAAAGTCCAGTTTCTTGTAGTGTAAGAGGCGTTTCAATAAATAAGAAAAAGAGTTTCGCCTTCCTAATTAAATACATGTTACTTTCTAATTCTTGTATTGATATCATGCTAACAAATCATTTAAAGATTTTATTTGATGTTATAAAAATTGTGTTACTACAAAAGTTTTCTCTTTAAATTTTAAAAGAGTATTTACTGTTTATAGGTTGATAATTTCTATTTTAAGGCATTCTATTGTTTCTTGGATGTTATTTTCAAACTCGATATGTTAATTTAATGAATTTTATCATCCTCTTAAATATTTATACACTATTACATAGTTTTTTATAAAAAAACCATTAAAATTTTACTTAAATATAAATACCATTAGAAAGAGTATTTTTTAAAAACCATTACATTATTTTTAACAAAAATAACACACAAATTAAAAAGGAGTTTAATTATATTATTAAAAATTTTAAAACGAGTTGAAACATTTTTTTGTTAAAATGATCAAACAATAAAAAAAATAGTTTGTAAACGGGTTTGGTTTCCGGTTCGATTATAAAAAAAACAGAAGAAATTGTAATTATATAAAAATTAATCTTATATTACATATTTAAAATATGTTTACAAGAGTTATTTACATGTATAATCAAAATAATTATAATTTTAAATAAATTTGGGTAAATCGCATAGTTCGATTTGTGTATTTCGATTAGGTTTCGGTTTGTATTTTGAATCCGGGTTTTTTCCAGATAAATAATAAATTATAATAATTTGGTTTAATCAACTTAAAAATTATATTAAAATTTTGTTATACGAAATATATAATAAAAATATTAAATAGTAATTAAAAAAATCTCATTTCAACAATATTAATTGATCCTATTTTGTTTAAACAATGAAGATAAAATAGTATTCAAAATTTATAAATTAAATATATAAAATCATATAGAAAACATAAACCCGTGGTGAATCATGGGTTAATTCCTAATATATATATAAAGTGTGTGTAAAGGTTGTGTAAAGGTTGATCGTTCTTTTCTATTATTGTTATTGATATATCAATATATGAGTATGACATTGTTTATTATATATATTTTCTCCTAACATAAATTAGAACAAAATGTTGTACATATTTGATTTGTCATAAGATTTTCAATTTCAACATCTAGACATGTCAAAATGGGTCAAAATAATTGGTTTGATTCAAATCAAACCATTAATCAATTAAATCATTAATTTGAATCTTATTGAGTTAATGGTTTTAAAGGTTAATGAGTTTAATAGATTAGGTTGAATTAAGTTTAGGTCAAACTGAGTTAGTGGTTTATCCAAACCAAATCATAAAAATTATTACCTTTATAAGAATGAGTAACTCAAACAATATAATAGAGAATTAGGATACAAATTTTGTATATCAAAATCATGTTTTTTCACAAAAAAACGTGAGCGAAAAAACGCAAAATCACTTTATATGTTTAATCATCAACAAGCATTCAAGATTTCGCAAAAGATTTGCGACTTCGCAAACGATTCGCGACTTCGCAAACGTATCGTGACTTCGCTAACGATTCGCGACTTCGCTAACGATTCGCGACTTCGCAAACGATTCGCGACTTCGCAAACGATTCGCGACTTCGCAAACGTATCGCGACTTCACAAACGTATCGCGACTTCGCAAACGATTCACGACTTCCCAAACGATTCGCGACTTCGCAAACGATTCGCGACTTCGCAAACGTATCGCGACTTCGCAAACGTATCGCGACTTCGCAAACGTATTTGCGACTTCGCAAAGGTATCACGACTTCGCAAACGATTCGCGACTTCGCTAACGATTTGCGACTTCGCAAACGATTCGCGACTTCGCAAACGATTCGCGACTTCGCAAACGATTCGCGATTTCGCAAAGGTGTTGCGACTTCGCAAACGATTCGCGACTTCACAAAGGATCGCGACTTCGTAAACGATTCGCGATTTTGCAAAGGTATCGCGATTTCAAAAAAGATCCGCGATTTCACTATGGATTCACATACAAAACCAAATTATATTAAGGTTTATTAGTTATTAAAATTACGATAATATTGTTAACAAAAACAAATTATATTAATATTGAATCTTGAATTTACGGAATTTACACAAATAATGATTTTAGAGGTGTTTTTAGTTTTTAGTGTGTTTATCCAAATACAAAAGAGAGAAAATTATTTGAACTAATGTTTGATTTTGATTTAATAGGTCAACCCATTTGTCCATTTAACCCTTTAATTTAAATGAGTTATGAGTTAACCCAAATCATTTAATTAATGGATATGGTTTACCCATTACCCATTTACTATTGAGTCCAAATGAGTTTGGTTTGGTTTGAGTTGGTTTACTCATCTTGCTTTTTTCACTCTAGTACATCCAATCTACTCCAGCTCAAATACTTTGGACGTATCTGAAACCCAAATAGGAAGAGATGGACCAACAAAATTGAAAAAACAATTCATGCCACGTGCACAGCGTGCAAGAAGGTTTGCTTTCACGTTTTTTCCCTCGCTACAAACCGGAGTGAGAAGCCTGGGAAGAACTCTCGCAGATCCCATAGCGTTTCCAAATCAGAAGAGAAGGTAGGCCAATCTTGTGGTGCTGACACCATCCTCATCAGATCCCTACAATCCGTGTAGAAAATTCTACAAGCAGTTCTATAAATCTTTAGACTCTCCATGGCCAGAAGAAGTCCATGGAGCTCTGAATGTAACGAAGAAATACTCCTGCTATAGCCCTTCATCCCTAATAGCTTCGTCCTACCGCGATATGATTGGAGCACCCAACCCACTCCACTTGTAGAGTCCCCATCCTTCCATTATCCATCAGTAAAACATGAGTCCTCAGTGTCGTTGTCTTGTGCGGGATACCGCTGTTCTCCCCCATCTTTATCTACCTCCAAAACCTGGTCTAATAATAGTTCATGCGCCCTCCTCCAAGCCTCAGCTTCTCCAAATGCAACATCCTTCGTTTCCATCGGGGTCCGTTCAATTCCCCGGAAAATTTTATCATTCCGCGCTTTCCAGATATTCCATGAAATCTATGGGTACATTGGAATCCTATCCTCCGGATCTCTCCATCTCCTTAATAGAAAATCCAAATTCGCTCCCAGACCATCTGTAAGGAACCGATTATGTATGTATTGCGGACGGGCACTTAAAAAGCATATGGTTTATAGTCTCCTCCTGACCACAACGGGGCACTCTCTCTCTCTCTCCCCACATGTCAATATACCAGCCTTGCATTGACTGGCAGAACTTCTGACAGTACCTGCCATAAGAAATGCTTTTGTTTGTTTGGAGTCCGTAGTCTCAAGACAAACTTTTTTAAAGCTGTGAATGATGGCTCCTGTAAGAGGATCTGAATCTCCTCATCATTTTTGTATAAGTGCAGAACCTGGTAACCTGACTTCACCGTATAAATCCCTAACTTTGTATGGTGCCAACATAACTTATCCTCCATCTCATCGTCGGGTTGATACTCAGAACTAGGGGGATGTCTTGTGGATGAATCATTTGTCTCAATAATGGAATGTTCCCAATATTTTGTGATTGATCCCTCAGGTCGGAGACCCTTAGGTATGGGTAGTAATCTGCTCCCGGCCCTATTGCTGATTGAGGTGTTATGTCCGGAAGTCAATTATCTTGCAAGACTCTTGTTTGTTTTCCTTTACTCATCTTGCTTAATTTAAATATTTGTATTAAAGAATAGTTAATAAAATTATATGTTTATGCTCTAATATAAAGTAGATTATTTGACCAATTAAAACAAAATCACAATTTCATACTTAAAACAAATAAAATACGTCAAAATAGGTTTATTCATATAATATCAAAATTACTTTTCCAAAACAAAAACTTATTATTTTTAAAATATCATAAAATTTAGATTATTATTAGTACCTTGGAAACAAAGTAAACGGTTAATTCAAAAAATTCAATAATTTTTTAGAAGAATCCACAAAACTACACAATTTCATCCATTACTTCACAAAATTCTATCTAATTCAATACTTTTATATAATTACACATTTTCAAAAATTTAAAAAGGTTATTTACCTTTTAAAAAATTAAAAAAATTAAAAATTACCAAAATTAAAAAAAAAATTATATGTGTTCGCTAATTATGTTTAGGGTATATTATTCAAGAGGTAGGATTGTGTGTATGGTTTATTTGGATTTAGTTTTGAATATTTAAGTGTAGTTTGGAAAAGTGACTTCTAAATAATGTAGTTTTGAAAATCCTATATAGTAAGAGACAACAAAAGTGCACCTATTGAATTGCATTTCACAAAACTACATTATTTATAAATCATTTTTCAAAACTACATCTAAATATTCAAAATTAAATCCAAATAAACTTTACCTAAACAATCATATTATTTTAATAATATACCCTAAACACTAATTAGCGAACTCAAATGAAAATTTTAATTTTGGTAATTATTTAAAGGGTAAATCAACCATTTAAAAATTTAAAAGGGTTTAAATATGTAAAAATATTGAATGAATTATGTGTAGTTTTGTGAAAGAATGGTTGAAATGTTGTAGTTTTGTGAATTCTTCCTATATTAATTGAGGATACACTTTGAAAATTTGAATAAAAATTAAAAAGGGAGAATTACAAAACTATACCATTTGAATTACATTTCACAAACCTACACTATTTCAAAAATACTTCACAAAACTACACTCAAACACTCAAAATTAAATCCAAATAAACCCTACCCACACAATCTTACCCCCTTAATACTATACCCTAAACACTAATTAGCGAACCCAAATGAAAATATTTTAATTTTGGTAATTTTTAAAAAGGTAAATCAAGCTTTTAAAATTTTGAAAGAGTGTAAATATGTGAAAAAATTAAATTAGGTGTAGTTTTGTGAGAGAGGGGTTGAAAGAGTGTAGTTTTGTGAATTCCTCAATTCAAGTTTTAAAAGAATGTTAATTGAATTAAAATCCATTCTATCTTTTTCAACGAATAATATATATTTTTGATATCAGCCAAATTTTCATTGAAAACTTATACAAAAAAAGAGTTAATTATATAAATATTGTGAATAACAAAGGTGATGAAATAGCAAAGTTCTTTTAATAAGCAAAAAGTTAATTGATGAGACACTTTGAAAATTTGAATAACAATTAAAAAAGCCCAAAATATAAAATCTAAAAGACCACAACATTAAATCTCAATTATCGAAAATTTTAGTTTCAAGTTTTAAAAGAATGTTAACTGAATTAAAGTCCATTATATATTTTTCAACAAATAATATATATTTGTGATAGCACCCAAATTTTCATTGAAAACTTATACAAAACAAAAATATTAATTATATAAATATTGTGAATAACAATGGTAATAAAATATCAAATTTCTTTTGATAAGCAAAAAGTTATTATACCATTATTGTTCTAAAAAACTTTTTAATGATATTTTGGAATTGGGAAAAAGGCCTAAAAATTCGCAAACTTTCAAAATTGGTACAATTAAAGCCGAGACTTCAAATATGTCGATTAAAACCCCAACTATTTTTGACTAACAAATTAAATCATCAACTTATCTTGACCTATCGAATTGAGTCCCGTTAACAAAAGTTCAAACGTTGATTTGAACGATGTTTTGTCGGAGTTATCAAGACGTTAACATCTTCCCTTTTCTGTGAAAACAACATCGTTTTCTCACTAAACAAAACGACGTCGTTTTTATTGAAGGACAAATTTAAGTTAAATTAGAACCCTAATTTTTTTTCTCTTTTACACAAAATTCGCGATGGAAGATATAGCCGACGGAAGGCGAGTGATTGCAGAAGACGTCGACGACACAGTAATCGAACCCAAAAAAGACGCTCCTCCGAAACAAAGGAGAAGACGAAAGCAACGAAAACGAAAACCAGATAATGTTGAGGAAGAAGCGGAGCCTATTAGTAGCGACGATTGTGAGGTTGCTATGGAGACTGCTATGAAATCACGTACGCGGATGAGGTATTAACTTTTTTTAGAATCTAACAATTACTAATCCTCAGTTTTTACAAGGTTTGGTGAAAGCTATACACAATGTGCTTCCAGAAGCAGAACATAAACAGTGTGCTAAACATATCATGGATAACTGGAAGAGGAATAGCCATGATATGGAGTTGTAGCGTTTGTTTTGGAAGATTGCTAGAAGTTATACCATATGAAAATATACCACTCACATGGAAGCCTTGAAAAGCTACAATCTATGTGATTTTGCTTCTCTGCTAACAACTCAACCCCTTACTTGGTCTAGAGCTTTCTTTAGGATAGGAACCTTTTGCAATGACAATTTAAACAATCTTAGTGAATCATTTATAGAAACATCAGACTAGCTTGAAGGAAACCGTTGTTACACATGTTAAAAAACATTAGGAGACAATGCATAGTAAGAAATGAGAAGAGATATATTATCTCTGGAAGGTTGCAGACTAGATTTACAAAAGAGCATATGCTAAGATAGAGAAGATGATTGATGGTGCTCAATTCTATGTTAGATGGATGGCAATGAACAATAAGCATGAGATCCAGTTAGAGAATGATCAATATTGTGTTAAAATGAATGATAATAGTTGTGGTTGTAGAAAATGGCAGATGACGGGAATACCATGAGTTCATGCACCATTAGTTATCATAGGAAAAAAAAGAGAAGGTAGATGATTATGTTAGTGGAGATTGGTATACTTGTAGTAGATGGCATAGAACCTACGAGGATGGAATTGAACATGCACAAGGTCCAAAGATCCGGCCAAGGGTGAATAAGTTACCAGTTTTACCACCTCCATGGAGAAGAGGAAATCTTAAAAGGCCTAGTAACTATGATAGGAGGAAGAGCATATACAAAACTGCCTCGAATACGATTAAAATCACTTTACCAAAAAACAATCGAGTGGTGACATGTTCTAATTGCAGACAAGAAGATCATAATTATTCCACTTGTACTAATCTAAGAGTTGATGATCCACCAAAAAGACCAAGATGTCGTCCAAAGAAGACTCAGATAAGTGATCAATGATAATCTTATTTTGTATATGTTTTATGTTCTAACTCTATTCATGTTTTGATGTTCCAGGAACCTAAGAATGTATTGTTTGGACAAGGAAATCAGGAGAACTACTCACAAGGACAACCATCAAAAACCTCAAGGCCCTTAAAGAAGAGCTTCCCAACCAAGACCTTCTCAAGCTTCCCATCCAAGAAAACCTTCTTAACTTCATAGCTCTCAATGTCAAGGAAAACCTTCTAGCTCTGAAAGACAAGCTTCTCAACCTCATAGCTCTCAAGGTCAAGCTTCTAAACATGGACGAATATATGACCTTCCTTCCTGGTTTCAATGTTCAAGTTGAATATCTTTTGCATTTTTAATGATTTGTCATGTTTTGTGCTACTTGTTCAAGATGATCCTGCTACTTGTTCAAGATGATCCTGATTATGTTTTGTGAAACAAGAGTGAAACTAGTTTTGTTTTTGTCCGGCTTTGTGCAACTTAGTTCAATATTAATGAACAAATTTAGATTTATTAGTTTGTTTTGTTATGCTTATAAGTCAATGGAAATCAAAACTAAAACCTCAACTCATTACCATTACCATCATAACTTAATGTCGCCACACCATTACAAATCTTTACCATTACAACTGTTAATACGGAGATCGGGTTAGGTGCCGAACTGAAAGATGAGATAGAGGCAGGTCGGAAAACTCGTTAAATGACAACTAGAGCGAACAGATAGAACCGAAGTGTATGGACGAACTTGAGATGAAATGTCGAACTGTAAAATATAAGCCGAACAGAAAGTGAATGGGAACTCGGAGTTCTTTATTGATTGTTTATGATAATGTTTAGTACAAAGATGACGAAGTGAATAATGTATTTGAGCTATTTCTCTCTATAGATTCTCTCTCTAAAATTCGGATCCCCTTCTTCTGAACATGAGTCTTCTATTTATAGTGGAGCTTCTCGGTCCTTGGCGGGCTTTCGCTCCTTGGCATGATTTCTTTAGCGCATGCTCGACATACGAAAAGATGTATTTGTCGAACATGCTTTCGCATTAAATACTATGCCGGTGTGTCCTCTGTACGGTCGGCTCCTGCGAACTGCAGGTTTGTACTGACACTACTGTCGGTTCTGCGAACTACGGCGCCGTACATACGTCACATGTGCTGGTCCTGGCAGGCTTACGCTGACGTCATCGTGTCGGCCACGATTCCTTTCTTAATGGGCCTTGGCTTCGACAAACCTCAAGGCCGAACTGCAGGTCGAACTCGAAAGGCCTTCTGCCTGGTGACTTCTCAAATGGGCCGGGCCATGTTGGGCTTTAGCCTACCCTTAACATTAGTCCCTCCCCCAGTTCATCTCATAAGGAGAGACGAACTGAAAGTGATCGGCCTTGGCATGTTTGGGAAGTCGCATCGTTCCTTGGTGATTCGAGAAGTGCCACGTCGTCGCAATGATGAGACTCTCTTCGCATGCTCTGGCGGCGCACTGGGAAGGACGCACCGTTTCTTAGCGAATCGCCGAGCGCCATGTCATCGCAATGATGGATTCTCTTCGCATGCTCTGGCGGCGCATTGGGAAGGACGCACCGTTTCTTGGCGAATCGCCGAGTGCCACATCATCGCAATGATGAGATTCTGTTCGCATGCTCTGGCGGCGCATTGGGAAGGACGCACCGTTTCTTGGTGAATCGCCGAGTGCCAGGTCAACGTAATGATGGGTTTCCGTCCTTTCGTATTCCGGAGTTGTATCGCGGAAGTCGCGCCTTCGTTTTGAAGAATAATGAATTGCCACGTCATCGTAATGATGAAATTTCGTTTCGCGCCCTTCGATGGCTCCTCTTCATCTTCCTTCGTTCTTCTATATATACTCTCTCGCGGCTTCATTTCTTCATTTTACTCTCTCGCGAATTTCAGGCACTTTCTCTCTCTAACTTCTTCTCTCTAGAATTTAAAGCTTTTAGTTCTTTGCATTATGTCTCCTTCTCCCAAGACGAGTTCGGGTCCTTCCGGTTCGGCTCCGGATCTGACCCGAAGATCGGCAGGACGATCAACGAGGCCCGACGCGGGGTTGAATCGAGATAACCCTAGGTTATCTCCGGCTGCGTGTTTGGCTATTGATCGTTCGAGCGATCCGGTGCTTAGGGCGATGTCAAACGTTTCTGCTTCGGCGCCTGGGTCGTCTAATCAGTCTGCTGGTCGAGTTCGGATCGAAGTTCCTTCACTTCGAGACGAACCAATGGCCTCTCTGCCGAAGAGAGTGAAGATTTCGGCCAAGAGTGCTTTGGCTCCTACCAAAGCCAAGAAGAAGACGAAGGTGGTCAAGCTGGTTCATACCTTCACCTCGTCCAAGAGAAAACTCGCGGGTGGTCTTGGCAAGATTCAGGCCCTTTCTGGGGCCAGCGAACCATTCGAGCTCCTGGTGCCGGAGACGAACCAGAGACCCTGGGACTGTCCTCCCGGGTACATCTGTTTGTACGAACAGATGATTACCCAGGGAGGGTTATGGTTTCCTTTACCTCGGCTACTCGTGGCCTACGCTGAGGAGCGGATGATCGCTCTTTTTCAACTGACCGCCCCCTACATTCGGAACTTGGTTGCTGCAATGGTGGCGGCCAAGGAGCTGAGGATCGAGATGACCCTTCGTCTCTTCAACTAGATCACGCGGATCAACATGAACATTTCGCTTCTGGGGACGTGGTCGATCTGCTGGAAGCAAGGGTTCATACTCACTTCGGACACCTCGGTCAAGTTCGCCACCTGGTGGGACAAGTACTTCTTCGTCTGGGTCAATTCGGCATCTGTTTTAGATGTCAATAGGGTGTACCAAACCAAGTGGTCGCTTTGTATTGGTAGGTACTACGAACGCTTCTTTTATCTTGATTCTCTAACTGATTTTGTCTTTCTTTTTCATCTAAATTTTTGCCGGTCTATCCCTTTCCTCCGGAGTACAAGCCGTTCAAGGAGGCGTTTTTGCGTAGGAAGGAAGTGCCGTGGATTGAGATACTTCGGCAACAACAGATTTACTTCAAATCGTTGGGAGGTTAGTTCGGCATTCTTTGTTCTCTTTTTCCTTCATCGTTTATTTCCATGTGTGCGGAGTTATTTGTTTCGTCTAATTTGTTTCAGGTTCGCTTAAGCTTAAGCCCCAAAACCAAGCGAATATAAACGCGATGTTGTCTCTCAACGATCTCCCCGACGTCTTTGATGACGAACTCGAGGCTGAGTACCTCGCCGAAGAAGAAGAAGAGGGGAGGGCGGTCGATCTCGAGGGCGGCTTGCCTTCGTCACCGACGAACTCTCCACCTTTGCCAGTCAATTCTACTCCACCGGCGGACATTCCACCTCCACCGGGGGTACTCCGCCTCCTTCAGCGGAAACTTCTGGTCAACAGAGTTTGACTCCTCCTCGAGCCAAGAGGGCTCGTGAGGTAACTGAAGGAGGTTCTGATGGCCTTCCCCAAGCGAAGAGGGTTCGCACCGAGGCGATGCCTGCTGAAGCCGGAGTTCGGCTGGACGAGGCTAAAATCGAGGAAAAGAGGGTTGTTAGGCCCAGACTTTAGGAGACTGGTCCATCTCGTGCTGCGGAGACCGAGGGAGAAAACCTCGCCTCGCCTGTTGTTCGGACGGTCGACCCCGCGGAGCAAGTCTATCCCGCGGAGCAGGTTGAGGTTCCTTCCTCTGGACGGCCTTTCATCGAGGGAGATGGGTTCGACTATCGGCTCCGAGAAGGGAGTGAGCACGGTTTCGACTTTTGCTACGATGGTGCGGTGCCGTTTCTCAACCATCAGGAAGCGAGCGCTGGTTTCCAGCGGGCCGTCTACTCCGCTCTTCATGGTGAGGGACCTCCCATCGGGCTGATGTTCTCCGAAGAGATCGCCCAGTTGGCAAAGCTGGAACAAAGGGTAAGTTCTCTTCGTCAATATGAGCTTTGTAGGTTCGTTTTCGATTTTTCCTCGGTATAAATTCTTCTGGTCTGTTCAGGTCGCCTCAGCCGCTGACGAGAAAGACCTGGCCAAGAGCCGCCTAGAAGCTGTCGGGAAAGACAAGGCGTCTGTCGAGAAGGAAAGAGAAGCGGCCTTGGCTAAGATCAAGGATCTTGAGAAAGACCTGGCCAGGGCGAAGGTTGAAGGAACAACTCTAGAAGACCGAATCCAAGAATGCCGAACTCAGGAAGAAACTCGAGGTCGAGGCTAAGTCGTCTAGAGTTCGCGACTTGGCGTTGGAGTCATCTCGTAAGGCCGAGGAGGTTAAAGAAGGCGAGCTCGTCGCTATGAGGAATGACTATGACTGTCTCTTCAATGTCAGCGTCGAGGAGGTCGCCAGACTTCGGCGTTCCCGCTTTGAGCGTCCCACTACGGCAAAGGAACGCTTCGACGGGCTTCGTGCGGCTTTGGAGGGTAGGCTCGGTATGCTGAAAGGGGTCTTCGGTACTCTGGAGCGGTTGAGCACTAGATTTGCGATACTGGTGCCACCGATCTTTGACCGTGAGTGCCGCGAGAGGGAGGCGAAGCTTGAGAGCTGGCTAGCTGATAGGCGGAAGTTCTCTTATGAAGCTTCGAACTTCGAGCTTCCTTCTGACCTCGAGGTCGACTCTCTCCTTTAGTTCTCTGATCCTGACGATGATGCCGAGGAAACCCAGGGCGACGAAGGGGACGCCGAACAAGTTCAGGATGGCGGGGAGGATGCCGAGAAGGCCGGTGGTGACGAAGCGACTAAGCAACTCCAAGAAGACGAAACGGCTGAGGACGCCAAACAAGCTGGAGACGGTATGGAGGATGTCGAGCGAGATGGGGCGGGGCAGGACGAACAGGAGTAGTCCTTTTTTAATATAATTTTGTAATCTATTCTGGGTCGACTGTTGGGGTCGGCCTTGTTGTATTTAACCTTCTATCAATATAGTCTTTCTTCTTCGCTTTTTCAGTTCGTCTCTTTTCTTCTTTCGGTTCGTTTGTCAACTCTCGTCTCGTTTCCTATCTTAGTATGAAGTTGGGTTCCTAGTTTGGTTTTAATGCGAACCGTTCTTTCGAAGTTGCGAGGTACTCGACTTTCGTGGTTTCGGATTGGGCCACTGCAAGTGTTGAACATTGAGTTCGTGTTAAATCTTTCTTGCAAAATAGTGGGTGAAAAATCCACTGCACTTTCAGTAAGTGGCTAATTAGTTTTGCGGAATAGACCGGTTTAAAGATAGAGCGCAGAGTGCGTTAAATATAAGCGGAGAGCTTGTGTGACCGAACGCTGAGTTCGTTTTTGTCTGAGCGTTGAGCTCGTATTTCCTTAGTTCGGGACTCTTTTTTAGGAAAAATATTTTTATTTATATTTATAGTTGTGCCTTTAGAAAGGCTGCCTACGTACCCAAAAAGGGATCACGTCATTCGTAGTTCGGTTTTACAATAGATATGTATACCTCCGTTTTTACTTCGGCCTTTTGTACCTTGTCTGTTGGCCTTGGCTTTGGTTGTCTTCAGATATTTGTTGTCTTCGTCTTTTTCTCCTTAGTGGTAGAATCTCTTGAGGTGCATCGCGTTCCAGGATCTTGGGATTGTTTTGCCGCACATCTCCATGAGTTCGAAGACGCCAGGTCGGACTACTTTTGAGACGAGGTATGGACCTTCCCACTTTGCTCCGAGTTTTGTGATCGGTTTTTCAGCTGTGTTTTCGAACACTTTTCGGAGGACCAGATCGCCTTCTTCGAAGTGTCTTCCTTTCACCTTCTTGTTGTTGTACCTCGCTGCCTGCTGTTGGTAGTTTTTGATTCGGAGCAGAGCGTGATGACGTTGTTCTTCGGCGTGGTCCAACTTGTCGATCATCATTTGTTCGTTCTTCAGTGGATATTGTGTTAACATCAGGCGGCGTATTCCGGGGACGTTTACTTCGGCGGGGGACATGGCTTCCATTCCATGGGAAAGCGAGAAAGGCGTTGGTCCTGTCGAACTGCGTGGACTCGTTCTGTGGGACAAGAGTACGCCCTCTAGTTCGTCTGCCCATAACCCTTTCTTTTCTTCGAGTCGTTTTTTGATGTCGTCTATGATTTTTTTGTTTGTCGCTTCGGCTTGTCCATTCCCTTGTGGATACCTCGAGGTTGATTTGTTCAGTCGGATGTTCCACCTTGCACATAATCCTTTGAATTTGTCCGAAGTGAATTGCGTCCCGTTGTACGTGACTATTTCATATGGGAGTCCATGGCGGCAAATTATGTACTTCCAGACGAAGTTTTGAACCTTGGTCGCGTCGATCTTCGCGTATGCCTTTGATTCTACCCACTTTGTGAAGTGGTCGGTGATGATCAGGATATACTTCCGTTGTATCGAGGACGACAAGGGTCCTACGATGTCCATCGCCCATCTCATGAAGGGCTACAGCGCAGTTGCCGAACTGAGGAGTTGTGTTGGGGCGTTTATGTAATCACCGTGCCTTTGGCATTTCTCGCATTTTTGGGGGAAGTCGGCTCAGTCTTTCTGCATGGTCGGCCAGTATAAACCGTGATTTTTGACCTGAAGGGCTAATGCACGTCCCCCCGAGTGATTGTCGGCTGCTCCTTCATGAGCTTCTCGCAACACTCGTTCGACTTCGTCGCCTGCGATGCAGTATAGGAGGACTCCGGAGGCGCTCCAACGGAAAAGACAATCGTCGAGTAGGGTGTAGCGTGCTGCCTTGCACTTAAGCTGGCGAGCCGCCCATTTCCCTTCAGCCTCTTCGCCGTTCATCAGATAAAGTTCGATCTCTCGTCGCCAATCGTCTGGTCCGTCGAGGGTCTGTGGGCAGTGACCTTCTCTTGGTGGGGAGTCCGGTCTCTGGAGGTCTTCGCCGAAGTCGTCTGTCTCATCGACGTCTCGGTTGATTATACATACGCCCTTACGGAGAGCGATACTCGGGTTTTCGATGCACTCGATGGGAATTGTTCTCCGCAAGGTTGGATCCGAAGTCGATGCTAGGGCTGCGAGTGCGTCGGCGGACGTATTTTCTTCCGTTGGTATATTGGTGATGGTGATCGAGTCGAACTTCTTAGCAATTTCTTTGACGACTTGGAGGTACGCCTCCATTCTTTCGTTCTTTGCGTCGAACTCTCCAATGAATTGGCTAGTGACGAGCTGTGAATCACATAACGCATCGAGCTCCTTCGCTCTGAGTTCGATTGCAAGGCGCATATCGGCTATCATGGCTTCGTATTCTGCCTCGATGTTGGAGGCCTTGAAACTCAGCCTGAACGACTGTTCCAGGACTTCGTCTATTGACGATCCGTCGGCATGGAGTGTCCAAGTGTTCTTCTCTGTTTCCGATGTCATTTCTGGTGGGAGTTCGATGAGGAAATCGGCAAGGACTTGCGATTTTGCGCTGGTTCTCGTCTTGAACTCGATGTCGTATTCGCTGAGTTCGACTGCCCACTTGGCGATGCGACCCGATTGCGTTGGGCTATGCAAGATAGTTCCCAATGGTTGATTTGTGAGGATAACGATGGAGTGAGAATGGAAGTATGGACGGAGTTTTCTTGCCGAACTGACCACCGTCTATCTGCTTTCCGCGCCGTCTAGAGCTTTGCTCGTGTAGAATATAGGTCGTTGGTCACCTCGGTCTTCCTTTACCAGCACGCTGCTCACTGCCGAATTCGATATGGCGATGTAAAGGTACAAAGTCTCTTGATCGACTGGCTTGGCGAGGATTGGCGATGTGGAGAGATATTCCTTTAGCTGTGTGAAGGCCTCTTCGCATTTCTCGTCTCACTCGAACCGTTTGTTACCCTTTAACAGCTGGTAAAAAGGTAGGCACTTGTCCGAAGACCTCGATATGAACCGATTGAGTGCGGCGATTCGTCCGGTCAGTCTTTGGACTTCCCTGTTTTTTGGGGTGAAGGGAGGTCCCAGATTGCTGTGATTTGCTTTGGGTTCGCTTCGATGGCCCGTTGGGTGACGATGTATCCTAGGAACTCGCCTGATGTCACGCTGAACGTACATTTGGTTGGGTTCAATTTCATCCCATACTGATTGAGCGTTGCGAAGCAAGTTGCGAGGTGATCGATGTGATCCTTCGCGACGAGTGATTTAACAAGCATGTCGTCTATGTACACCTCCATTGTTTCAACCAGATGATCGGCTAACATACGTTTTACCAATCGCTGGTACGTTGCTCCTGCGTTCTTCAGGCCGAACGATATGACCTTGTAGCAGTAGGTACCTCGGTCGGTGATGAACGAAGTTTTTTCTCTATCTTCGGCATGCATCATGATTTGATTATATCCAGAGAAGGCATCCATGAAGGATATGAGTTCGTTCCCTGCCGTTGCCTCGATAATGCGATCAATATGAGGTAGTGGGTAATTATCCTTCGGGCAGGCTTTGTTGAGATTGGTAAAGTCAACGCAAACTCTCCACTTGCCGTTTTTCTTTTTTACGACCACGGGGTTGGCCAACCAGTCAGGGTATCTCACTTCGTCGATCGACCTGGCGTTCACAAGTCGCTCCACTTCGTCATTTACTGCTTGAGCGCGTTCTGGTCCCAACTTTCTTCGCTTTTGCTTGATTGGTCTGAAAGTTGGGTCCACATTGAGCTCGTGGCAGGTGATGTTTGGGTGGATGCCCGGCATGTCTTTTGTACACCATGCAAATGTTCTATAGTTTTTCTTTAAAAACTCGATTAGGTTGTCTTATAGCGTCGGTTCGAGGTTAGCTCCGACGCCGACAAATCGCATGATATCCCTTAAGTCGATGTTTACTTGCAATATCTTGTCGAGCTTCGTAGCTTCTTCGTTCGCCGTTTCGTCATATTGCGTTGTCGAAGTCGACGTGGAAGGATCAGTTTGTTCGGATGGTGCGACCTTCATTTTGGTTTGAAAGGCCTCGGCCATTTCCTCGTCTTCTGGTTGAGTTATCGCGCATGACTTTCTGATTTTGAGTTCGGCGATAAAGCAGCTTCGCGCTATGCGTTGATCTCCTCGGACTGTTATTGTTCCCGTTGGGCTTGGGAACTTCAAGCACTGGTGATAGGTCGATGGGATGGCCTCCATCGCATGGATCCATGAGGTTCCCATAATGGCGTTGTTGATCGTCGGCGTGTCGATGACATCGAACTTGACCAACTTGGTTACTCCCCCGATGTACACTGGAAGTTTAATGGTTCCCAGCGACATGGGCGTTTCCCCGTTGAACGCGGTCAGGGGTTTCCGATTCTGTTTAATCGTATAATCATTCAATTCCATCCTCTGTAGCGTGCTGAAGAAGATGAGATCGACCAAACTGCCAGTGTCGATCATAACTTTGGCTACTTCGCAGTCTGCGATGAGTAGCTCTAGGACCAATGGGTCGTTGTGAGGGAAAGCGACGCTGGCGACGTCGCGTTCGGTGAAGGTTATCTCCTTTGTCGCGTGCTCCGATGTATCGGCGACGTTTTCCCATTTGACTGCGGCGACAGCTACGCGTTGGGCCCTCTTGATCGATCTGATTGAGTCGTTGCAGTCGACGAGACCTCCCATTATCAAGCCGATCTTCTTTCGGGCTACCACTACAAGAATGCAGGCAATTTCCGACCGTAGTTTTGGTCGGAAATCGGTCGGAAATGTCTATTTCCGACGGATTTCCGACCAAAATTGCGTCGTCGGTTTCAGATGGTCGGAAACCGGTTTTGGTCGGAAAGTGGCCGGAATTTTCCGACCATAATTGTGGTCGGAAATTTCCGACCACTCTCCTACCAAAATGTGGTCGGAAATTTCCGACCACTATCCTACGGAAATGTGGTCGGAAATTTCCGACCACATTTCCGACCACATTTTCCGACCACATTTTCCGACCACATTTCCGACCACATTTCCGTAGGATTTCCAACGGAAATTAATTTATTTTAAAAAAAATTAAATTATATTTCCTACGGATTTCCGACGGATATCCGACGGAAATAAATAAATTTTAAAAAAAATTAAATTACATTTCCGACGGTATTCCGACGGAAACAAATAATTGTTTTTAAAAAAATATATTAAATTTCCGACGGAAATCCGACGGAAATAAATATTACATTTCCGACGGATTTCCGACGGAAATGAATATTTTTTAAAAAAAATAAATAAATATTTCCGACGGATTTCCGATGAAGTAAATTTTATAATAAAAAAAAATTTATTAAAAATACGAATATTAAAAAAAAATTACAAAAAACGAAAATTAAAAAACGAAAATTAAAAAAAATTACAAAAAAGAGAAAAAAAACAAATAATGAAAATAAAAACTAAATTCTGTTCCCGACCCCGAACCGGATCCCGGAGGATAATCGGGGAAACGGTTCATCAAATACTCATTCATCTTCCGGATTTGAGCGCTTGTTTCTTGCCGGATCTTCTCAATTGCTTCATCTTTTTCTTTATTCGCATTTCGAAGCGCATCTTTCGGCTCGGAGATCTCGAGAAGAAGCGATGGATCGGTGTTTGGTACGTAAGGCAAAGACGTCTCTTGGGATTCGGGAAGGGTCCCTAAACCGTAAGGTTTACCTCGATACATAGGAGTCTCCTACGATCGGAAATTTAAATTATTAATATAATTATATTTTTTTAAAAAAACTATTTAAATATAAAATATTACCTCGAGAACCAACCGGTTTATTTCCGAATTGGTTAGGGTGTTGGACCGGTTGATTCGTCGGAAGATTGAGTTAAGCGGGTGACTTTCGTTTGCACCCGTTCGACGACGTTACGAACCTTTGGTATAATTTCACCCGTCTTTTTGTTGGTATGGGTGGTCTCCATAACCTTCAACCAATGAGGTTCGTGACCACCCTCTCGGACTCTCTATTACGGAATTAAAATTTAAATGTTAGTATGATTAATCATAATTATTATAATTTGTATATATTTAGTTGGTTTAAAATATACCATGACATCCGAGATTTGTTCGAAAGTGTTTGCGCCGGCATTGTGAGTTGGAGGCGCCTTCTCGATGGACCCGTCCCCACCTCTGCGGTTTGTGGCGTTTCGCTTGGCTTTTTTTCCGGCCGCTTCCGTCGTCCAATAGTTTTTAAACCCGTCCCAAACGAAGGGTTTAGGAACGAAGGTTTTTCCCCACCCAAACGCCATTTTTCCTTCCACTCGAACATATGATTCGAGTAGGAAGTCGCACAAGCCTTGTCAAATTCTTCTTGAATTTGACTAGTGAGTTGTGGTTCCCAATTAAACTCTTGCTGGAAATTTAAAGTTTATAAATAAATTTCATAAGTTTTTTTTATTTATTTAATAATTTTTTGAGTAAATAAAAAAATTTATTTACTAACCGCAAAAGAACGGAACCACATTTCCCGAAGTTCGGTGGGAAATCTCGGTATTTTGGATACGGAGCGGGTAACATTCCGTGGATGCATTTAAGAATAGCTTTTGGGATTTTTCCCTCATGTCTAAACCTTAAATTATTTTATAACTAATAATTAATATTTTTAGGTATTATTTTTTTGTAAATTTAAATGTTTGTAAATATTTACCAAGTGACTCGGTTCGGGAATGGCTTCAAAGTTGGGATCGAGCCGAATCAGTCTCTCCCGTCCTCCCTGCTGGACCAAATCTTCAACAGACATTCTCACGGATTGTGAGGATCCAATACCATCATTAGACCTAATTAAAAACATATAAAAAAAACAAATTAGTATTAATTAAAAAAACAAATATAAATAATATTTAAAAAAAATGATTTATAATAAGAAAAAAATTACATTTTTTGGAGAGATTTGGAGAGATTTTGTAGAAATTTCGGAAGTGTTTTTTTTAGAGAGATGTAGAGAGATGTTGTTTGAGTTGTGAAAAAATGAAAGGGGAAGGGGGTATATATACGAAAATTTCCGACCGAAATTTCGGTCGGAAATCGGTAGGAAAGTGAAAATTGACCGCCAAAGTGAAAAATTTGGCGGAAAAAGAGCGGTCAAAATTCATTGTGGTCGGAAATCGGTAGGAATTTCCGACCGAATTCCGACCACAATTAAATTTTAATATAATTAATTATTGTGGTCGGAAATCGGTCGGAATTTCCTACCGATTTCCGACCACAATGAATTTTGACCGCCAAACTGAAAAAAATTTGGCGAAAAAAAGAGCGCTCAAAATTATTGTGGTCGGAAATCGGTAGGAATTTCCGACCGATTTCCGACCACAATACTTAATTATATTAAAATTTAATTGTGGTCGGAATTCGGTAGGAAATTCCTACCAATTTCCGACCACAATAATTTAATTATTTTAAAATTTAATTTCCTACCATGCGAACACTTAGCAGTTTCGGGTAAATTTCAAGAAGTACGGTCGAATAAAAACGTATTTCGAATAGGTTTAATGGAGTGTTTATATAAGATTTCTTGAACATAACAATATATAAGTATAATATGTTTCACGTTTTCAAATGTTTTTATGAAAATACCAAAATTTTGAAAAAACATATGAAAGTTACATAACTAACTTGTAATGAAACATATATTTATAAAAATTAAAACTATTTTGCATTTTTTGATCATTTTAGACATTTTGTAGAGTTTATTTTATTTCTAAAACGTATTATATAAAGGTATTTCATTGATTCGACAAAAAAAAACATCATTTTGAAATGAAACCCTATAATGGTCGGAATTCGGTCGAAACTGATTAGTGATCGCATTGATTAAATGACATGCATTTAAATTTTTATATAATTAATTAATTGTGGTCGGAAATTGGTCGGAAATTCCTACCGATTTCCGACCACAATTAATTAATTATATAAAAATTTAAATGTGGTCGGAATTCGGTAGGAATTTCCGACCGAATTCCGACGGAAAATGCATGTCATTTTATCATCCGAACACTTGCGAGTTTCGGATAAATTTCAAGAACTACGGTCGGAAATCGGTAGGAATTTCCGACCGATTTCCGACCGAAGTTCGTGATTTAGTGTATATTTAGTGTTTCGCATAAAAACGAATTTCGAATAGGTTTAATGGAGTGTTTATATAAGATTTCTTGAACATAACAATATATAAGTATAATATGTTTCACGTTTTCAAATATTTTTATGAAAATACCAAAATTTTGAAAAAACATATGAAAGTTACTTAACTAAGTTGTAATGAAACATATATTTATAAAAATTAAAACTATTTTGCATTTTATGATCATTTTAGACATTTCTAGAGTTTATTTTTTTACTAAAACGTATTGTATAAAGGTATTTCATTGATTCGACAAAAAAAAACATCATTTTGAAATGAAACCCTATAACGGTCGGAATTCGGTCGGAAATTTCCTACCGAATTCCGACCACATATCAAAAAACGGTAGGAATTCGGTCGGAAATTTCCTACCGAATTCCGACCGAATTTGGGGTTTCGATTTAGTACGAGGTAATTTAGTTTTGGCGGCTATCGACGGATTTCCGACCGATTTCCGACCGTTTTTTTAAAAATTTAAAAAAAAAATTAATTTTGTACGAGGTAATCGAGTTGGTACGAGGTAATCGAGTTTCGACCGATTTCCGACCGAATTCCGACCGCAATGTAAAAAAATAAAAAAAAATTTAAAAATTTGAAAACGTGTAAAATTTTTGAAAACTCGTTGAAAACTCTTTTCAAAAACTCTTTTCACTTAAAACTCTTTGAAAAAGTGTAAAATTTTTGAAAACTCGTTGAAAACTATTTAATTGAAAAGTCTTTGAAAACTCTTTCAAAAAGTGTAAAAGAATTTAAAACTCTTTGAAAACTTTTTTTAAAACTCTTTGAAAACTCTTTGAAAAATTGTATAATATTTGAAAATTCGTTGAAAACTATTTGATAAATATAATCTTTGAAAACTCTTTGAAAAAGTGTTAAAGAATTTAAAACTCTTTAAAAAACTTGTTGAAAACTTATTGTAAAATCTTTAAAAACTATTTCAAAACTCTTAATTTGAAAACTCTTTGAAAAGTGTTTTAAAAATATTTTCAAAAAATTTGAACTTTTTTTGAAACATTTCATTCGGATTCGGTTGAGTCTTCGGTGGCGAATCGATCCCTCCTCAAATTCTCCAACCTCTTCTTCGGACTCTTCATGTACAACAAAATCAGCATCTTCTCGTTAAATCTACAACCAAATCCACTTGTAATGAAACATCCACTTCTCCCAAATGCCCAACTGTTGTCGCTTGCAAAGGAGGATCGACCTCGAAGAACTACCATGAACTCTTCCCCTCGGGTTTATTTCTGTAACAACTATCCAAGGATCCTGTCTGCCGTGTGGTCGCGGATAAGTCATGTATGATACTTGGTTGGCCTGCGATCCAAGAATGAACGGATAATATTTTTGTAACCTCCTCCGAGAATGTATTGTAGTAACACCAAACTCGTACGTACGTACACCATGTCCCGCAACGGGGCTATACCAATCACAATATAACGTAACACATCTTAGATCGAGCATCCCGCTATAATGCACTTCTAATATCTCATGTAATACCCCGTAGTAAACCAAATCTCCGGCTACCGCCGACACCCCATGGTTTGCCGTCGACCTTGAATTTCCCTCACGAAATATTTTAAAAGCGTATCCACGCGTGCGATACATCGGGTGTGAAACGGCAATATATTGTGGACCGTTCACCACCTCTTCTAACCATGTTGGAATTAACTCTCCTTCGCGCCGCCTGCCGTATACATATAACTTTAACCATTCTGCAAATTCTCTTTCTTTGACTTCATTTAATTCATCGTCCGTTGCTTCCGAATGTTCAAATCGTTTTTGCGCCATGTAAATCTCCTCGTACGGCACCAAATCTTCGCAGTTGGTCAAAATATACATGTGCACATTAGCATGCTCAACCTCGGCCGAGTCTTCGCCTTTTACCCTTTCCACTTAAACGCCCAACCTGTCTAAAAAGTTCGGTACATATACGGGATAACAAGCATGCACTCCTCCATCATCATGTCGTTTTTGTTTTCCACTCTTTGTTTGGGTTTGTGGTGGAAAGTAGTACCCGACTAAGTTAGATCTCTCTTCGTTTATGCTTTGGGCAATAATTGAACCTTCAACCCTCGCTAAATTCTTCACTTTTTTCTTCAAATGGTACATGTATCGCTCGAAAGGATACATCCACCGATATTGAACGGGACCACCGAGTTCTACTTCCCGAGGCAAGTGAATTGGCAAATGTTCCATAACGTCGAAGAAAGAAGGCGGAAATATCTTCTCTAGGTTGCACAATATCACAGGGATCTTCTCGTCAAGATTTCGGATTTCTTCGGCGGAAAGGGATCTCGCAGAAATGTCTCTGAAAAAAGCTCCTATTCCTGCAATCGCTTCATGGACTTTTTGCGGAAGAAGCCCGTCGAATGCAAATGGAAGAATACGTTGCATAACAACATGACAATCATGACTCTTCATCCCTGAAAACTTACCTTCTCCACGATCAACACAGTTTCTAAGGTTAGAAGAGTAACCATCCGGAAACTTAACACCGTCCATTATCCAGCTAAAGAATTCATGCTTTGCTGAAGCGTTTAACCGAAAAGCAAGGTTGGGGATATCTTCCTTGACTGGTGACATGAAGTTCCTTCCGAGAACAAATAGTCGGCAAGTCTAATCTGGACTTCAAGTTGTCTTTCGTCTTCCCTTTCACGTTCATAATGGTGAACATGATGTTGTCAAAGAAGTTCTTCTCGATGTGCATAACATCTAGGTTGTGCCGAAGTAAATGATCCTTCCAATAAGGCAAATCCCAAAATATGCTCTTTTTGTGCCAGTTATGATGTTCACCATATCCATCCACAACTTGATGTCCGTTACCACCACAACGTACTGTCTTCTCAGCTCCAAAATCTCTAAGTTGAGTTAGTATATGTTCACCGCTTACTTCTTCGGGAGGTCCTTCATAGATTTTCTTCTTCTTCGTAAACAAAGTAGTGCTCCGACGGTATGGATGATCATTTGGTAAAAATCGTCGATGACAATCAAACCAACATGATTTACGTCCGTTCTTCAATTGGAAAGCATCGGTGTTATCTTGACAATAAGGACAAGATAACCGTCCATGTGTGGTCCATCCGGATAACATACCATATGCCGGAAAATCGCTAATAGTCCACATTAGTACGCTCGCATCATGAAGTTTTGTTGCATTGATATGTCGTACGTTTCAACTCCACTCTCCCATAACATCTTCAACTCATGTATCAACGGCTGCATAAATATGTCTAGTGCTCTCTTCGGATGCTCGGCCCCGGGAACAAGAATAGATAGGAACAAAAACTCCCTAACCATGCACAATGACGGAGGCGGGTTGTAAGGCGTGACGATCACCGGCCATAAAGAATATTGTCTCCCATGTTTCCCAAAAGGGTTGAAACCATCAGTACTTAATCCCAAATACACATTGCGACTCTCACTTGCGAAACTAGGATACACATTTTGAAAATGTTTCCATGCTTGAGCATCGAAGGATGTGCTATCTCTCCATTTAACATCTCATGTTCCGCATGCCATCTCATCGAACTTGCCGTGCGCTCCGACCGATATAACCTCTTCGGTCTATCCGTTAACGGCAAATACCACATTCTCTTATAAGGTATGGACACTCTTCCACCAGTTTCTTTATATCGTGGTTTCTTACGAGCCGGCATGCCGAGCGGTTTTCATCTCTTCTCCAATATAACATACGGTTATCGACGCACACATCGATAATCGATACGGTAATCCTAGACCGAGATACCAACTTCTCGATTTCATAATACGTCCCTGGTGCCATATTATCTTCGGGCAAAATGTCTTTGATCGACCGGCCCACGCATCCACACAATCTTCGAAAGATTGTAATCCGTTTTGATAGACATCATTCTTGTCGCACTGAAAGAGGTGAATGACCTTCTCTACACCCACCATATAACGGGTTCTTAGCGGCATCCAACATGTCAAAGAATTTCTGCGCTTCCACATTTGGCTCCTCCAATGTAGGCTCATGATGATCTCCAACAAACGACGGCATAGTTTCGCGAAAAATATCATTTACCATTTGCACGGTCCTATCTACGGATATAGGTTCTTCTACCGGAGGGACAACTAAATTATTATCATAATATTGTACATTACTACTACTAGGATAATTTACCATCAAATCATTTTCCCCATGAGAATACCATATTTTATACCCCGGCGTAAAACCAACATTATATAAATGCTTCCATACTACTTTTACCAAAACATTTCTACGATTATCGCAATTTTTACAAGGACAATACATTTTACTTGTTGCTACGGTTCTTTCTTGAATTGCGGCAAACTCCATAAATTGTTTAAGCCCCTCCGCAAATTCTTCCGAAAGTAATCCCGTCGCCGGATCTTTATGATTTCCATCCATCCACGATCTAAAATAACTCATTATAATAATTTTTATTGAATTTTGTGGTAAATGGAGATTGATAAGAGAAATTGTTAATTTGTATTGAATTTGTGGTAAATGGAGATTGATAAGAGAAATTATGAGAAAGAAGAAGTGAGGGTGTGATATATATAAGAAAAATTTCCTACCGATTTCCGACCGATTTCCTACCACAATTGATCCGTTGCACAACGGTAACGAAACGTTCAAATATCGGTCGGAAATCGGTCGGAAAAGTTTTCCGTCGGAAATTGGTCGGAAATTGGTAGGAAATGTTCTACCAATTTCCTACCAATTTCCGACCAATTAGTTTTCCGACCAATTTCCGACCGATATTTGAACGTTTCGTTACCGTTGTGCAACGGATCAATTGTGGTAGGAAATCGGTCGGAAATCGGTAGGAAATTTTCGACGGATTTCCGACCGAAATAAATTCCGACGGAAATCCGACCGATTTCCTATCAAATTCCGACCAAATATTTGTGTCGGAATTTGGTCGGAAATTTCCGACCGATTTCCGACCAATATCCATGTAGTCGGAAATCGGTCGGAAAGTGGTCGGAAATTTCCGACCACATTTTTACGGTCGGAAATGTGGTAGGAAATTACCCTGTTTTCTTGTAGTGTACCTTGGGTGGGCCTGGTAGTTCCTCTCGCTTCCTTTTGTCGGAGGAGTCCTGGTTTCTCCCCTGGTCGCGTTCAGCACGAACGTTTTCCCCGGCTGAGACCGGTTGTATGTGTATGCGGCCTTTATTTCTTCCGCTGTTGGCAGCTTGACTTGGTCGGCCATGTATTCTCGCATCAGTAGACTTCTTAGATGCCTGCATTCTTCGTTCGAGTGGCCGTCTTGGTTGTGGAAGTCACAATGCTTAGTTGCATCGTGTCTTCCTTGTTGGTCGTTGTTTTGATAACTTCTCGAACCTTTGTTCGGGTTGTTGCCTTTCGATCTGCCGCGGTAGCCTCCTGAATTGTTCCTTTCTTGGTGGTTTCCTCGGTTCGGATACCCCGAGCTATTTCCGGTTCGGTTGAGTTCGGGACGGTTTAAGTTGTTGACCGTCTGCTTTTCGAATTCCTCGTCGGTTGAGTGGATTCTTGGGTGTCGATTTTTGTATTCCGCGTCGAAGTGTTGTCTCGATTCGCGGTACTCCTCTTGTTTTTCTTTATCCTTCGGGACGACCTTGGTTGACGTCCGTTTTTTAAAAACTTGCTATATCTTCCTCTAGCTTGATGTAGGTTGTTGCCTTGTGCAACGTGTCTTCCAATGTTTTTGGTAGGTTCGTCGTGAGTTCGCGGAAGAATTGAGATTCAGTCCATGCTCCGTTGTGAAGTGCTTCGATGGCTACGTTGTCTGGCACTTTGATGTTTGAGGCAACTTCCTTGAATCTCTCGACGTATAGCCGAAGTGATTCTCCTTCTGCCTGAGTCATTTTCCAGAGGTCGGCGATGGATAACTCCTTTTGGATATACATGGAGTAGTGCTTGAGGAAAGCGGTCTGAAGTTCGTGGAAGTTGCTGATTGAGTTCGGCGTGAGCCTGTTGAACCATCGTTGCGCCCCTGCTGTCAGGTTTTCGACGAAGAGTTGGCAGTAACCCGCATCTCGTAGCTCGGGTGAGAACTGCGCTCTACCCATTGATATGGTGAACGATGTGACATGCAGGACGGGGTCCTTTGTTCCGTCATACTTCGGGATGGTGATTTTCCCCGGATGTGGAATGCGGAAACACGTGATGTCCGATGTAAAAGGGACGTTTTGCGCCTCCCTCAAGACACGGTCGATCTCAGGTGCCGCACTTGTCGCTTCGTGAACGCGGGAACTCAAGTCGGCTAGTTCTTGACGCATCCGTTCCAGCTCGTAGTCTCTGGTGGTTTGCGCGATGGTTGGTGCGTCCTGGAACTGATGGTTGTTCACGGCGACCTGGGGGTGGGCGAACTGTGGAGCTCGCTGGTAAGTACTTGGACCGGCGAAGTGTGTACCAGCAGCCTGATTGACGAACTGCGGAGTATTGTAATTTTACATCGGGCCGCGGATCCCGTAGAGATCTCCGGTTAGCGGGCAGAAAGCTTGGGGGTTTTGATTTCCCTGTGCTGCGAGCTGAGTCGCGTCCGTTGAGGGTCCTCCGAACATATTTCGCTGGATATTCGATGAGAAGTCGACAATTGGTCTCTGGTTCCGAGATCTTTCGCCCGAGAGTGCCTCGAATCGTTCGTTGGTGGACTTGGTCAGAGTGTCCACCTTATTCACCAAGCTGGTGAGGAGTTCGACGATTCCGGATCGAGCGGCTTGGTAAGAGTGATTGACATCGACATTTGTTCCTGGCGAACTGCTCAGTATAGCGATGGTGACTCTGGGTTCGAGTGTCGGTTCGGCGATGGTCGTACGAACCACAGTCGGCGTCTAAAGCCTCGGTTCTGGGTTCGTCGAAGCTTGACCAGTCGGGGTTGCTGGTGTCTGGGCTTCGGCGAGAGCTGCATGTAGGACGATCGGCCTGTGTGACATGTTTTCTTGCTGGTTTGTCATTGTGGTTGGAGATATGTAATCCTTTTAACTTCGGGTTGTTTGCAAGTTGTCGTAAGCGTGAGAGATTTTCCTAATCGGCCCCACGGTGGGTGCCAAATGTTAATACGGAGATCGGGTTAGGTGCCGAACTGAAAGATGAGATAGAGGCATGTCGGAAAACTCGTTAAGTGACAACTAGAGCGAACATATAGAAACGAAGTGTATGGACGAACTTGAGATGAAATGTCGAACCGTAAAATATAAGCCGAACAGAAAGTGAACGGGAACTCGGAGTTCTTTATTGATTGTTTATGATAATGTTTAGTACAAAGATGACGAAGTGAATAATGTATTTGAGCTATTTCTCTCTATAGATTCTCTCTCTAAAATTTGGATTCCCTTCTTCTGAACAGGAGTCTTCTATTTATAGTGGAACTTCTCGGTCCTTGGCGGGCTTTCGCTCCTTGGCGGGACTTTTTTCAGCGCATGCTCGACATACGGAAAGTTGTATTTGTCGAACATGCTTTCGCATTAAATGTTATGCCGGTGTGTCCTCTGTACGGTCGGCTCCTGCGAACTGCAGGTTTGTACTGACATCAACGTCGGTTCTGCGAACTACGGCGTCGTACAGACGTCACCTGTGTCGGTCCTGACAGGCTTGCGCTGACGTCATCGTGTCGGCCACGATTCCTTTCTTCATGGGCCTTGGCTTCGACGGGCCTCAAAGCCGAACTGCAGGTCGAACTCGAAAGGCCTTCTGCCTGGTGACATCTCAAATGGGTTGGGCCATGTTAGGCTTTAGCCTACCCTTAACAACAACAGAAACTTAACAACACTAGTAACCAACCACAAATCATTACCATTACAACAAAAACTTAACAACACTAGAACAACACTAACACAACACTAACACAACACTAGTAACCAACCACAAGTTTCGTTCCCTTTGATTTAAGAACCATCACGTAGACTAAGAAAATGGTCATAAAACAAAGACAAACAAAATATACTTGCAAGTTGCAACATGAATTTATACTTCCGGGTTTGTTTTTTGCTCACCAAAACTTCTTCCTTTATCTCTTGAATCAATTTTTGTAACACTTCTACCTCTGTTTTGGCTTTGATTATCTGGTTTGACATACTTGCAAGTTGTGGTAGAGCATCTTGAACCTCTCCACACACGGATTCCTCTAACCATTTTAAAAAATGACCCTAACTATACAATCACAAACACAAAATAATTAAATTAAACACAACTTAAACACAATTAGATTAGGCACAATCGACTTACATCATTTAAATTCACCGTATTGAAATCCTTCACATTACCATACCGAAAGAACGGTCGACCTCGATTAAGCTTCGTCTTCGATGTATACATCCTAACATCTCATCCACACACACACTTCGACGAGAATCCACGCTCACGAAAAACCCAGAACTCGAAGTCATTTGCTCTGGATCGTTAATGAGGAAGAAGAAATTAGGATTCTAATGAAAATAAGGAAGGAATGGAATTGGGAATTTCATTTAAGTTAAATTTATCCTTTAATCAAAACTACGTTGTTTTGTTTAGTGAGAAAACGACGTCGTTTTCACATAAAACGGAAGCCATTAACGGCTTGATAACGCCGACATAACACCGTTTAAGTCAATGTTTGACCTTACGTCGTTTTGTTTAGTGAAAAACGACGTCGTTTTCACAGAAAACGGAAGCCGTTAACGTTTTGATAACTCCGACATAACACCGTTCAATTCAACGTTTGACCCTATGTCGTTTTGTTTAGTGAGAAACGACGTCGTTTTCACAAAAACGGAAGTCGTTAACGACTTGATAAATCCGACATAACACCGTTCAAATTAACGTTTGACCTTTCATCAACGGGACTCAATTCGATCGGTCAAGATAAGTTGATGACAAATTTGTTAGTAAAAAATGGTTGGTTTTTAATCGACATATTTTAAGTTTGGGATTTAATTGTATCAATTTTGAAAATTCGCGAATTTTTAGGCATTTTCCCTTTTGGAAGTGTCTTAATAAATAATAAATATGTTTGAAATCCATTTTCAAACATGTTTTAAATAAATTTACATGTGAAAACTAAAACTATTTGTATTTTTTAATAGGGAAATTACCATAAAAAAACCCTCAACTTGCAACATTTTTCCAACTAAAACCACGAACTTTTCGGGGTTCCATAAAAAACCTCAAGTCATAAACTTTTCCACTTTAAACCTTCAAGTTATTAAATTGGTGCACATCCGAAGGTCAACGTTAGTTGACTAACGGTCAATCCTTTGACTTAGTCAAATAATAATAAAATATAATAATTTTTCAATTTTATTAATTAGAAATTTAATAAAAATTGTTAAATACTATTAATAATTTAAATTTAAATAAAACAAAATCTATAACTAAAAACTATAAATTACAATTGAAACCAATAGTTTATTCATAATTTTAAAAATAAATTTTTAACAAAAAAGGACTTAAATATTAATTTTTGAAAAATTGAATTCTAAAAATAACTTCTATAACTTTTTAAATATGTGGGTTTAAGTTAATTTTTCTTTTTGGGATTGAAGTTTTCAAAAAAAAATATTTAAGTTTATTTTTTTTTAAAGTTATTTTTAAAATTTTGAATTATTTTTCTTTAATATTTAAGTTCATTTTTTGTTAAAAAAATATTTAAAATTTTGATTTAAGAATTATTTTTCTTTAACATTTTAAGTTTATTATTAGTATTTTCAATTTTTATTAAATTTCTAATTAATAAAAGTGGAAATTTCTTATTTTTTATTATTATTTGACTAAGTCAAAGGGTTGACCGTTAGTCAACTAACGTTGACCGTTAGTCAACTAACGTTGACCGTTAGTCAACCTTCGGATGTGCTTTATGGAACCCTGAAGGTTTAAAATGGAAAAATTTATGACTCGAAAGTTTTTTATGGAACCCCGAAAAGTTCGTCGTTTTAGTTGAAAAAATGTTGGAAGTCGAAGGTTTTTTGATGGTAATTTCCCATTTTAATATAATATAGAGAAATTACCTAGAATACCATCAAAATAAGTTTTTGTTTTAAAAATACCATTAAAAAGTTTTTTATAACAAAAATACCATTAAAATGTTTTTTATAACAAAAATACCATCAAAAAGTAGTAGTTTACAAAAATACCACAAACTCAAAAAACGATTTTTAACACTTTTATATTTTAAATTTTTTCATTTGGGTTCGCTATATAGTGTTTAGGGTATAGTTTAGAAGGGGTAGGGTTTAGTTTTTTGGAATTTTGGGTGTAATTTTGAAAATTTAATATTTGTGGTATTTACGAGAAAAAAACTTTTTAATGGTATTTGTAAAACTTTTCAAAATATGTGTTATTTATGTTATAAAAACTTTTTTTGGTGGTATTCATAAGAATTGTCCTATAATATATGTATACACAAACATATTTAAACTCCCGGCCAAGATAAAAATAATGTCTTATTGACCATCCAATTAATATATGGGCCCTCCTACAATTAACATTGGATTTTAAGGGCCTTTCAATATGAGTAGAATGATTATATAGACCGAATCAATGTTCAAAGTCAATGTTTCCGTTAATATATTTCATTATAACGTACATATGTAGAATAATTATATTTTAACGACACCATCGTTTCCCGTTCAACAAAAAACACATATGTACTAGGATTTAATCCGTGGTGTATCACGGGTTTATGTTTTTTACAAATAGTTTTATATATATACAGTTAATTTAGAAGTTTGTAATATTTTTTCTGTTTTTGTAAAATAAATAAAAATATTCAGAATTTCTAAAGAGTATTTTGTTCTTTTATTGTTTATGCAAATAAATATATAACGAGAATTAGATTTTATATAGCAAAATCTTAATATAATTTGTAAGTTGGTTTATTCCAAACTATTATAAACTATAAAAATTAGGGATGGACAAAACTTCCGGATCCGAAATACCGAACCCAAACCAAACCGAAATCCCCAAATCAATACCGATCCTAAAAACAAATAACTCGAATGTATAGGGAAATTTACTACCATAATACCCGAAATCGAATCCGAACCGAACTCAATTTTTTAGAACTAAACTAAACTACTCTAACTACCCAAAAATTATTTAAAATAATAATAATTATAATTATATTTGAAGTACATAATTGTAACCAAACCGAAATTAAAGAACCGAAACCGTTCCAAAAATAAATAACCCGAACGAATTGAGAAATTTACTACATGAAAACCCGGAGCCATAACAAATTTCTAGATTTGAACCCGAATTACCCGAAATTTGTTTATGATAAAGTTTAATCATTATTTTACCTCTTGTCATTTATCTAGAATTTTTCCAGAAACCGAACCCGTCAATAAATAATTGTTATGCTAGTGTTAATTGATTTAAACAAACTTTATCTATGTTCAATATAGATGTTTATTAACATCTAAAATATTAATATAAATAGAAACTTATAATATGGACAATGATTATATATAAAAACTAAACTATATACTTTTTAAAAAATATTTATATTATGAAAATTTTTATAGACCTCCGTAAGAAAAATAAAAAGATTATATCAAAAATATCTTAAATATGAAATTAGCGGTTGGTTTTATGTTTAAAATCGGTTTTATTGTTTTGTTGATATTTAAGTTAATTTTAAAAAGTATATATATAGAATGAGATATGTTTGTGTGTAAGTTTCACATAACTCTTTAAGTGAGTTTAAAACCAATTACATAGTATGTAGTTAAGTGAGTTTTTTTGGAAAAGTTCAAAAAAGTACTTCAAAAATAATAATATATATATTTTTATTATATATTTCGTATAGCAAAATTTTAATATAATTTGTTATTTATTATTTATTATATTTAGGATTCGAAAATACCCGGATTCAAAATACAAACCGAAACCTAATCAAAATACACAAATCATATTATGCGATTTACCCAAATTTATTTAAAATTATAATTATTTTGATTATATATATATATATATATAATTGTTTTAAACATATTCTAAATATTTAATATAAGATTTAAAATTTAGTAGAATTGCAATTTCTTCTTTTTTGTTTATAATCGAACCGGAAATCGAACTCGTTAACAAACTATTTTTTTTTATTGTTTGATATTTTTAACAAAAAATTGTTTCAACTCGTTTTTAAATTCTTAATAATATTAATTAAACCTATTTTTATTTAAATAAAATTTTAATGCTGGTTTTATAAAAAACTAGTAATAATGTATTTATGTGAATTTCATATTTTTATTTTGTTTTTCAAATATTTTTTACATAATTCTTTAATATTTTTTATTTATTTTTGGAGAGGATTGTAATATTTCCTTATTTGGTTGTTCGTAATTAAATGTTCAAAAATATTTCATTTTATGTTCAACGGCATAATGTGTAAATAAGTATGATTTTTTGGACATGTTCAAATTAGTACTTCAAAAATAATATATAAAACAAACCGCTTGACTAAGTTCCAATTTATTTTAGAATTCACCCTCTTTCCACCCTTCCTTCGATAAACTTATTTTCGATATACAGGCACCAGAAACGGTAAACTAATACAATGTTAAATTTATCAAATAACACTTATATTTTTTAAGAACTTTAATACTAATTTGATTTAGAAAGAACCGGGTAAGCATGGTCGAGACTGGAATCTCTTTCCTTAATTCAAAAATTACCCCGTAGTACGACGGTTGCGTGGTAATTAGAGTCCCAGAATAAAGCTGTTTCACTCGTCTATCTCACGGCACCTAAGAGTAGACGTCAACGAACCGGACAATGTGATGTACTCCCAACAAATAAATAAAAAGACTGAATAACTTTTTGTGAGAGATTGGTTTCTATTTCTCTTAAAGAGATGTTTGTGTTAATTGTGTATCTTTTGATCGAATGAGTGATGACCTTTTTATAGCCATTGCAGAAGACATAACGTATATATATTTTTATGTGGAGATTTACGTTATAAATCAATTATCATAAATGTAATGATTATCCAATAATCCAACTGTATTTGTTAAACATGATTAGATTGATATCTAAAATATATATATATATATATATAGACTATTGATATATTTTCTTAAACATAATTGATTGAAATTTTTTATACGTGTCATAATCTTAATGTAAAATTTAACACATTGCATGATTTTGTGAGTTAGTAACTTTTGAAATCAAACTTTATATAATACTAGATAAGAATCCACGTTACGCGAGATCGTAATACAATATTTCACAACCCGTGTAAATCAAAATAAAAAACTAAAAAAAAAAAATTTAAATAATATTTTAAACAATACTAAGAATATTAAACAAATTTTTTATCGTAATATTTTAAACCTAGTATAATGTTTGTTCATCCTAATACACATATTGTTCACGTTCTTCCTTTTATGATCTTTTTATCGTAATATCTTAAACCTTGTAAACAATTTTTTACAAATCGTTGCTAATTCGTTGCTAAATATGTGATTGCTAAGAGGATCGTCGCTACTTCGTTGTTAGTATAGCAACGATTGCTCATAGGATCGTCGTTAATTTGTTGCATTATAACAACGAATTAGCCACAAATATTATAAGAAATATTTAGCAACGAATTAGCGACGTAATTTTCTAAATTATTTAATTCGAAAACTATTTTTTTAACATTCAACGCTAATTCGTCGCTAATTTGCAGGTAAAGTTTTATCACAAATTCGATGTTAATTCGTTGCTATATTAGCGACGATTTAGCAACGAATTATTTGTCACAAATTAGCGACGATTTCAGGTCAGTCGTTAATTTAGCGACAATTTCGAAATAGTGACGAAAATATCGCCGTCGCTAATTCGTTGTCAATCGCGTTTAGCGACGAATTATGCTGTTGTTAAAACCCCAATTTTTTGGTGTTTAAGCTAAACAATGTTATTTTGATTACTTAAATCTTCAAACCTAAATGACATCATTTTAGATAAGCGTTATCATCAAAGATTCACATTCACTTTTAGTTTGCCAGTTAAACTTATAATCATCAATATTTAAGTTTTTAATGAACATAGTTCCATAAAAAGTAGAAATTAATCACATTATCATTTTTGAGGTAAAAATTGATATTATTCAAAAGTTCATATATATGGTCTCACGAGAATATATTAGATAAGGATCTGCATATACGCATGATTGTAATACAATATTTTTAAACCCGTAAAAATCAAAATAGAAAATTAGAAAAACATTCCAAATAATATTTTAAACAATATTGAGAATATTGTTACAATTTTTTTATTGTATGTACTCTATTCCAATGATTAAAATAACCCTTCTAATAATGGATATAGTTTCACTATACAAATATCAAACTTATCAATATTTTTGATATATTTTTTTATATATCTAATTAGATACGTATGACAAAAAGTATTATATATATCATAAATAAATAACGTTTTAGTATATAAATTTGAAATGTAAGAATTTATGAATGTTCTTATAAATCTTTTGTTTTGTTTGCTAGTTTAACAAAATCATTGTGGTTCCCGAATTAAAAAAATTAAAGCGGTATTTGACCAAATTTTTGTCCCATTGATCTCTCTTTTTAATTATTACTTATGATTGAAGATTTTATATATGTAAGTGCAACTCTGTTTTTGGTGTGAAACTTGTGAGCAATCTCGATTATTTATATATTAGTAATTATGTAATTTTTTTTCCTTTTAGGATTAAAATTATATTAAACTTTTGATAATGTTAAATATTTTATTATATAATGTTTAGTTTCAAAAGTTACTAATTTAACACTAAGATGGGAAATAGTGACAAAATTTATTTTTGAAACCGAATTTTATATAATAAGATATCAATAATTTAAAACTAAGATTGGAAATAGTGACAAAATTATATATACTAGATGAATTGAAAATATTTCAAAAAATAAAATATTTATTTTTGTTCTAGCCACCTTTTCTTTTCCTTACGCGCACTTTCTCCTTTTAAGGTATACTATTTCTATTACAAATTTATCTTTAAAAATTCAAAAACTGTTTACTTATCGTATACAAAGGTAAACTCATCTAGCATGTTTTTTTTTTTGGACAAAAACTCATCTACCATGTTTTTCATAATAAAATGTTTAAATTTATATCATTCTAAAATATAACGCATCTTGCAAACTAACAAATGCATTTTCCATGTTATCTTGTTATGTTCACGTGAGTTTCTGACAAACTTTTGACTAATTTTTGTTTGGTTTCGAAAGCGTTTTTCACCTTCTTAGAATCATTTTGTTATATTTTTATTTTTTTGTCGTCGTTCGCAAGCGGTTATTAATTTTATAAATTTGTATTTAGCTAAATGAGTTTAAAATTTAGAAACATTTCTCGTACTAAATAATAGTAAATAATAGTGAAAAATAATTAACAAAAAAAAAAAATAATAGTGAAAACAAACGAAACCATAAAATGACCTTTTAAAACCAACAAAAAACAAGATATTATTAGGGACAAATATTCTACATCGAAAATTAATATGGACAAACACTAATATATAAAGGGTATGCACTAATTCACTTATAACCAAATAGTTTTAAGTTGAAAATCCATAATTATAACATAGTATCAAAGCGAGTAGTCATTCTAATGGTGATCTAGAGATCATATTGTCTAGGGTCTGTACGCAACGAGGACGTTGCGTCTTTGAGTGGGGTGGAATGTGACATTTATTCCACATCGGATATTTAAAGAAAGAAAATCTAATATATAATAAAGAATCTGACCCCCAATTTAATACGAGGCATTTTGGGAAGGAAACCAAAACTGTGCGGACCTTAAGGCTCAAAACGGACAATATCACACCAATGAGGGGTTAGACTCGAAAGTAACGGAATGCCCGGATCGTTATCGTTACAAATGGTATCAGAGCCCAATCCGATCTTAGGTCTGATCCGACTGATTTGTTTTTTACCCAAACCACCCGAGATTAACGGTTAATAAGTCCCATTATCTCGAGGGGCCCTATTAGGGATAATATCCCACATCGAAAACTTATAAAGACAAACACTAATATATAAATGGTATTTGTCAATTCATTTACATCCAACTTGTTTTTTTGACAACTCACGGTAATCATAGACCTATGGAAGATTCCACACTAATACCTTGGGATGAGGAAAGTCTATGGATAAACGTTCTCTCTAGTTTTTTTAATAGGTCGAAAGCAAGGACCCATGCATGTCCAAATAAATATGACTTAGTTTCACATAGCCGGATGATCAAACTTGAAATGTGGTACCGTCTCAAACCCATCCCAACCACTTGACTACATGCACTTGAATATAATCCTAACAGATATATAGAACAATCATGGTTTTGCCCAATTATAGAAATTCTTTTAAATACCATCAAAAAATATTTTAATTTTGAATATGAAAGTGCAATGTTTTTATAACAATAATACCATTAAAAAATTTAATCTCAAAATACCAATAAGGTTTTAACAAAGATACAACAACTACAAAAAACAAGTTTTAATATTTTAGATCTTTTTCATTTGAGTTTGCTATTCAATATTTAGGGTGTAGTTTTGAAGGGTAGGGTTTAGTTTTAAAGGGTAGGGATTAGTTTTGTAAGTTTAGGGTTTAGTTTTGAAATTTTAAACCAATCTAAAAGTTGTGGTATACCGAAAAAACATTTTAATGATATTTGTAATTTTTTAGCATGTATGGTATTTTTGTAAACAAAACTTGATTTAACGTTATACATGAAAATTACCCTTTAAATAGTGTCACAATGGCTTGAAATATTTCAAAATAGCTCGAATACCATTGCTATTTAACCATTTAAAATTTAAAAAGGATGCAAATTTAGAAAATTGGATTGTGTATAGTTTTGCCAATAAAATTTTTTAAGAATGTAGTTTTGTGAATTCGTCAAGGTAAACCCAAATAAATTTTTTAAAATTTGATAAGATTTAAAAGAATAATTTAACCATTTAAAATATAGAAATCAATTGAATTAAATATAATTTTGCGAAGGACGTTAGAAAGGATGTAGTTTTAGGAATTGCTCTTAATATATGTAATTCTCTTTAATCTTTTAATAATAATCAATTTGTTTTATAAAGATTGTCACTTTATAGTTTTCACAAATAAAGATTTTTCTATTCCGTAAAAACAACATTACATATGACTAAATCACTAAACCTACCAATAAAACATAATACTCAAAAATTCATTTAATTTAGAGAAATTCACAAAACTACACCATTTCAATCATTCCTTCACAAAACTACACCTAATTCAATTTTTTCCTACTTTTACACCTTTTTCAAATTTTAAATGGTTCAATTATGCTCTAAAAATTACCAAAATTAATATATTTTCATTTGGGTTCGCTAATTAGTGTTTATGGTATAATATTAAAGGGGTAGGATTGGATGGGTAGACTTAATTTGGATTTAATTTTCAGAATTTAGGTGTAGTTTTGTGAAGAAATTTTTAAAAGGTGTAGTTTTGTGAAATGTAATTCAAATGGTGTAGTTTTGTAATTCTCCCTTTAATTTATCTATAGAAAATTGAAAACGACATTATTTCCGAAACAAAAATAATTATCTTATTTACAAAAATGTAGTTATTTATCAAAAACTATCAAAAAGTGTAATGCAGACGACCACTTGTAGCTAACGAAACTAATAATAAATTTAAAATTTTGGTAATATATGGTATTTGTTTGAAATTTATTTAGGTTCGCGGGTGAAACTATCTATATAATATAATTACTTGTCATTTATTGTATATAATATAAATGAAAATACCAAAAACATATGAGAAATTCACAAAACTACACATTTTCAACCCCTCCTTCACAAAACTACACCTAATTTAATTTTTTCACATATTTACACCATTTCAAAATTTTAAAAGCTTGATTTACCCTTTAAAAAAAATTTCATTTGAGTTCGCTAATTAGTGTTTAGGGTATAATATTAAAGTGGTAGGATTGTGTGAATAGGGTTTATTTGAATTTAATTTTTAGTGTTTATGTGTAGTTTTGTGAAGTTATTTTGAAATGATGTAGTTTTTGTAAAATGTAATTCAAATGATATTAATTTCTTAATATAAGTATATAATTTTTTTAAAAAAAGTTTAAGACTTTTTTTTTTTTTTTTAACCTGGGGATATCCCGGATCTATGGAAGGGTCCAGACTAATCCCCAAGGGCGATAGACTCTCTCTCCAGGTATTCAAATGGGCCGAAAGCAAAGGCCCATATCCATGTGGCCAAGTGAATAATCTAACAATTTCGCACTCGCGGGGAATCGATCCCTGGCCTAGACCAAGAGGGCGACTCCTCCACACAAGTGGAAACCACTAGACCAAGATATGTTATATTTGTAGAATATTTATTTTAACCATTTAATTTTAAAGGTTGTAGCTTTCATTTTGTTTTTATTTTAGGAAAATGGGATTGTCATATCCTTATATTAAAATATATAAAAACGTTGAGAATTATTTTTGATACTTAAGAAATATTTTTATGAGAAATTCCTTAAAATAACATGAAAAAATGTTTTTTGGACAAAAATAACATTACAAGTTTTTTTTTCCTCAAATACCATTAAAATGTTTTTTTGGACAAAAATACCATAAACACAAAAATCTAATTTTAACACTTTAAACTTATTTTTTTCATTTGGGTTCGCTATATACTGTTTAGGGTATAGTATTGAACGGGGTATGGTTTAGTTTTGAAATTTTCATGTTAATTTTGAAAGTTTTAACTTAATTTTAAGTTTATGGTATTTTTGGCCAAAAAAACATTTTTATGGTATTTAAGGAAAAAAAAACTTATGATAGTATTTTTGTCCAAAAATTTTTTTTTTCAAGGTATTTTCGGAAATTGCCCTATTTTTATTTATATATTCTTGCCGTAGATAAAAGTGTAGGAAAAAATATATTTATCATATCATTACATATATGGAAACAGAATTAACGTCCAAGACCAGAATAAAAAAACAAAAACAAAGAAAACCAAATGTAAGGAAAAGAAAAAGTCTAATAATAAAAGAAATAAAAAAAATGATGTCAAAAAAAAAAAGAAATAAAAATAAATAATAGAGAAAGAAGAAGAAGAAGAAGAAAGGTAGATATAGAAGTGGAGCCCACTTAGTTTTAATGAAATATTCTCTTTTCTCTTCTTCAAAAACTTCGTCTCCATTCTTTTCTTTTTCTTTATACCATCAAACAAACACAACTCTTCGTGGACTCTTTTCTTTTTTCATTTTTTGAGAGAAGAAAAATTCAAATCAAACCAACTTCGTCTTTTTCCTCTCTCTTTCGCTTTAATTTTACACAGAAAAATCTGCTATTGTTTTAAAGCTTTCTTCAAGCTCATAACAAACCCCAATCTCTGTGTAAACTTCCTTGTGCTTTCGTGGTGAGTCATTCTCCCTCTTCGTCTCGTTTATGGCGAAATCGTACTTTTAATCCGATGATAATAGTTTTTTTTTCCTTCTCTGATTGTTAAGATAATCGATTTTGATTTTTTTTTTTGAACTGAGATTTGAAATCGATTTGATTTGCACCGTTGATTCGTTTCTGACTTTGACTTGTTCCGGTGAGTTTCGTTGATATACGATTTTGATGAAATCATCATCTTCTTCATCTTCTTCGTTGATTTCTGAGTGATAAAGGTCTACATATAAATTCAAAAATCTGAATCCTAGATCTTCGGGAATATCTTTTTTTTTTGCCTCTTTTTATTTTATTTTTGGCATGCTCGATATTTGCTTTCCTTTTTCAACGATTTCTCTTTTTTGATGTTTATTCTCCATAGATGCTAAGTGTAAGAACTCACGCGTCTTTCTTTTTTGTCTATGTGGTGGTGACTTACTTCTTCTTGTGCTCAGATCTCTCTGAAACGAAGTATGATAACAAATATCCTTTGGTATTAGTGTGTATAGCGACAAAGATCTCTTTGGTTTTCGCATCAGAGAAAGCAAAAACAAGGCTTTACTTGGTGGTTACAGACTCCATTGATGATGCCTACAAATACATTACCAGGCACTGAACAGTCTCTCTCAGGTGTGTTTCTGTTTTTATTTCTTCTTCTTCTTCTTTGATGATGATCTGATCAATATATGGTTTGATACTTTTGCCAGGGGAGAGTTCTGTTGATGGAAACACTTATGAAAGGTAAGACCAATACGACTTTATTTTGGGGTCAAATAATGCTTATAAGCAACGTATTAGTGAAGTATACTGATATGTGTTTTTTTCGTCTCAGGGGTAATGAAGAAGAAGGTTCAAGTCATGGTGGTAGTCAAGATGATGTTGACTCCCCGCATAAGGAGAAGAAGGTAGATCGCCAGTACACTCTAGAACGCAAGTCCAAGAGCATGCCTATTGACATTCAACGAGACGTTGAGATTTTGGGTGAACAATCGAAAGAAAATGATGTCGAAAATGTGCAGTTCTTATCTGATCGTGAAGATGATAATGATGAAATGGATGCTCCAATTTGGGAACCCCCGGAACCGGAAAACTTAGAAGATGAAGTAGAAGGAGGTCTAGCCAATGTCGAAGATGATGAAGATTGTTGTGATAGTTCTAAGTGGAGCAAATCAAGTTCGTTAGGGGACTCTAAAGGTGAAAGTAGTAAAAAGAGACATCGCAATGAAGAAATTCAAAGAGCAATGCTTGAGGAGGCAGAATCAAAGTTTAAGTTTATTGTGTGTCAACTTGTTAAGTCGGCTAGGTTTCCTAGCGAAGAAGGTCAAAATTGGATTGAGATAGTTGGTAAGTTATGCTGGGAGGCTGCTTCACTGTTGAAGCCATTTATTAATGGCAAACCAGTTGATCCTTCTGACTACATCAAAGTGAAATGCATAGCAACTGGTTCCTGCAATGAAAGGTATTACAAACTACACATTGTTTGCTCATACTTTGCGTCGTTTGTGGTCCTTTGACCTGTTAGAAGATGTAGAAAAGTCCTTCGTACTGTTTCATTACATAAATCCAATTTCCAATTACTGTTTTATTTCATAAATCCAATCTGCTACTGTATTCTCCTAATGGATGTTCATCTCCGCAGTGAAATTTTCAAAGGCCTGGTTTTCAAGAAACATGCTGCTCATAAAAATATGGCGACTAAGTACGAGCATCCTAAAATAATGTTAGTCAAAGGAGTACTTGGGCAGCCATTAAGTGGATTTTCTTCTTTTCAATCAATGGATGAGGTGAGGGAGCAACATAATGTGTCAATCGGCAGTTTGAAACCATTCATTTGGTAATTTTCTTGATTTTCTTATTGCCAACAGGACTTGAAGTATGTGGCTCCTGTTGTTGCCATAATAGAGGCTCTCAAGCCTGATGTTATGCTGGTAGAAAAATCCGTTTCACGTGATATCCAATTGTCTATTCTTGACAAAGGAGTCACTTTGATGCTTGACATGAAGCTCCACCGTCTAGAGAGAATATCTCGCTGCATCGGTTCACCAATTATTTCATTGGATTCTCTGTCTAGTCAGAAGTTAAAGCACTGTGATTCTTTTCGCATTGAGAAAATTGTCGAGGAGCATAATGCTGTGGGTGAATCTGAGAAAAAGCCAAGTAAAAAAACACTGATGTTTTTAGAGGGTTGCCCTACCCGCCTTGGCTGCACGGTGAGTGCTTGATTTATGGTGGAGTATGATAAGTGATTATTGATTAAATGCAACTTAGTATCCCTACTTTAGTTACAAAACATCTATACATCACATGATCACAAGTACTGTGGTAGTTTCACTGTATGAAATTTATATCCTCACAACATCAACTGATGAAATTTTTTCAAATTTGAAGCATTGACCTTTGACTTTCTTGCAGACTACCCCTGACTTTCTGATTTTGACATTGTGATATGTGGCAGATTTTACTTAAAGGAAGCCACAGCGATAGGTTGAAAAAGGTCAAAGAAGTAGTACAAGGTTCAGTCATCCTAGCCTATCATCTAATCCTGGAGGCTTCTTTCCTCGCTGATCGGCAAACAATGTTCTCAACCATCTTTCCAAAGGAAGCAACATCATGTGTTACTACGGAAACAGAAAACTTCCCACTATCTCTTTCTCCTAGACAAGCTACCTTTGCAGCAATTGATACTCCTTTGCCTAATGGATTCAGTGATCAATCTATTGAGTTAAATGGGGACACAGATGGAGATAAAGCTGGAACCTGGGAATCGGGTGGAGATCATGTCTTCTCTCACGAGCCATATAATCCAGTTATTTTTACTGGGTTCTCTACTCTATCTGCCAAATTAAGTAAATATTTAGGATTTGTCCAAAATCCGGAATCAGTTCCCGTATCTGTGGATACAGATGTATTGAATATCATTAATCTTGATTCAATAGAGGAATCTACTGACGATACTGCAGAAAAGGATGAAACTAAACAATCTTTGTTACTTGACCCTGGGCTCCCGGTAAACACGAATTCAGATGATGGAGACAGGTCACAAACAGAGAATGATGTTGAGACCACCTTGGATTCTCAGAGTATATTGGTTTTAGTTTCGAAGAGGAATGCTCTGAGGGGGGTAATGTGTGACCAAAGTCATTTTTCGCACATAAAGTTTTACAACCACTTTGACGTTCCCTTGGAAATCTTCCTGCGACTTATGTTTAGTCAGGTTCAACTTTGATTCTCTTGTCACTTTTTAATAAAATTATGTTTTGTAATATTTCCATTCCTTATTTTGATAACCTGAAGTTGAGTGGCTACAATATTTTGTGGATCAAATTTGTTAAGAGAACTATCCATGTGCAGAGAAGCCGATGCCAAACGTGCGATGAACTTCCGGAAGCACATCTTTACTATTATGCTCATCACAACAAGCAACTAACAATCCAAATCAAGCGAATTCCTGTAACAAAACGTTTGTCTGGTGAGGAAAAAGGAAAAATCTGGATGTGGAGTCGTTGTGGAAAGTGTAAGACAAAGAACATGACCCGGAGATCGACAAAACGGGTGCTGATATCGACTGCTGCTCGTAGATTGTCATTTGGGAAATTCTTGGAGCTTAGCTTTACGCAGCAAACTTTTCTGAATAGTTTGTGTAGCTGTGGGCACTCTGTTGACAGGGACTTCCTTCACTTCTTTGGGTATGATTTTTTCTCTATTTTTCTATATACTTGTAGTTTCACATATTCTAACGAATTAATCATGTACGATGTAACTTACTCAATAATATGATCTTTCAAAATAGTTTCAAGCATATATCTGGGACCAAGGTTAGATTATACTAGAGTTTACTAAGGCTCTGTTCTCTTGAAGCTCTTCTCATCTTGGTTCTAGTGGTGTAACATAAAAAGCATGAATGATGTGGGATTTTTGTTGCATGGATGAAGGTTCAAGAGCCATCATTATCTCTAACTATTGTGAAACATGTATCCTACTGCAGATTAGGCTCCATGGTGGCTATGCTCAGTTACTCCCAAGTCACATCTTACACAGTGTCTCTGCCACCAATGAAGCTGGAGGCTAGCATTATAATAAAAGTTGGTTGGCTTGAGGATGAATTTCGTAGAGTAAGTTTCGTAGGATTTCGTAGAGTAAATTTCGTAGGATTTGAGCTGATTGTTTCTATTCTTGTTTAGGTATTCACTAAAGGGATCTCCTTGTTCGAGGATGCTGCTAGTTTCCTGAAAAGACTAAGATCACAGTTCAAAAATTCAGATATCAGCTACCAGCGTACACTCAAATTGCTTTCTACCATCGAGGAGTTGCTGAAGCACGAGCGTTGCTGGTTTCAGGTTAGCTTTGCAAGAATTGCATTTGGTATACAAATTTATTTGTTAATTTGAGGAAAGCTTACTAATATATATTCATCGTTTATGGACACGTCTTCATTGCTTAAAAATAGGAAAACATCAACATTTCTTTTGACAAAGCTACTACAATAGATGATGTTTCGCACAAACTACTCCGCTTAAACCGCATGAGGTGGGAACTGCTGCTTCTAGCTTTAATCTGGAACTATCGACTGCAGTCCCTGTTATCTGATCGTTTGCTACCTTCAAGTGGTGAGAACAAGACAAATGAAGAAGGGTCAGAGACAGTTTCCGATGCTGGAATGACAAGATATAAAAATATTGACAAAGCTTCGGATTCTGGTAGCAATGGAGGCATGGAGGTTCCACCAATTGAAAGCAAGGAAATACCAATTGTCAGTGCGTCTATTGGGGACAATGATCAGATGGAAGACTCTGTTGCATCTGAAGACAATGAGTTGCAAAACTTGTCCAGCTCCAGTCCTGATACAACCTCTCAAGTCGACAGTCATTTTGATACTCATTTGGCTGTTAATATCCATTCAACCAATGAACAAGAAGTGGAGAAATCAATCCCAGTTACTGGAGATTCACTGGATGACGAGGTTACTGCCTCTAATGGGCCACAAATCTTTGGTTGGGATGAATGGTTTTGGCAGCGGTTCGAAGACCTACGCTCGAAGCGCATTGCCCATGTTGAGAAGGAATACTTGTTGAAGTTCGAGTATGTTAACAATTTTACCCAAGAAAACCTGCAGACAGTGAATCAGATAATCACTGAGGAAGGTTCTCGCCTGCGCATCTCTTTGAGGGATGATGATTTTATTGTCTCAGACTATGAAGACGAACTCTCGAGCTTAATTGCTTGTGCGATTGCCATCCTGAACAATGCTGAGAACAGAATGCCTCTCTCGAGGTCCATACATGGATCTCTTGAAGGGTTCATAGATAAAGATCAAGATTCTAAGCAAACTATTGACCGTGAGCTTTCCCGTTACTCAAGTGAGATTACAAGTCGGAGTACAAGTCGGTTGGATGTACTACCTCCTCCAGAGGTCGTTGTTACGTTTGGGTCAATCAAATCAGTTGGAAAACCCAAATACTCTGTCGTGTGCTTATATGCAGATGATTTCCGTGACCTTAGAAAGCGCTGCTGCTCCTCTGAGCTTGACTATATAGCTTCACTAAGCCGTTGTAAGCCGTGGGATGCTCAAGGTGGGAAGAGCAAATCCGTGTTTGCTAAAACTCTGGATGACAGGTTTATTGTAAAAGAGATCAAGAAGACAGAGTATGAATCATTTGTCAAGTTTGCGCCTGAGTATTTCAAATACATGAAAGACTCGTATGAACTAGGCAACCAGACTTGTCTTGCCAAAGTTCTTGGGATCCATCAGGTAATGTCTCTAGATTCATCTTTTGACTACTCGGTCATTAACATTTTGCTTAATCACTGTAAAACTGGCAGGTCTTAATTTAAAGGATCTTTAATTGCTGATTTCAGGTAACTGTAAGACAGCCAAAGAGCGGGAAAGAGATACGCCACGATTTGATGGTCATGGAGAATCTCAGTTTTGGCAGAAAAATCACACGCCAATATGATCTTAAAGGAGCTTTACACGCTCGGTTTACCAACACTTCTGCTAATGGCGCGGAAGATGTTCTATTGGATCAGAACTTTGTGAATGACATGAACCAATCTCCGCTTTACGTTAGCAAAACATCAAAACAGAATCTCCAGAGAGCGGTTTATAACGACACCAGCTTTCTAACAGTAAGTTTTTTTCATATCTCTATCTCTCTCTGTGTTCACTTGGTTTGATTGATAAGCAATCCATAAATTATAAGAATGGGAATCAAATGGCAGAGTATAAACGTGATGGACTACTCTTTGTTGGTGGGAGTAGACGATGAGAGACATGAGCTAGTGTGTGGGATCATTGACTACTTGAGGCAATACACATGGGACAAGCAGCTAGAGACGTGGGTGAAATCGTCATTGGTGGTGCCAAAGAATGTGCAGCCGACAGTGATAAGCCCGATTGATTACAAGACAAGGTTCAGAAAGTTCATGAAGACGCATTTCTTGTGCGTCCCTGACCAATGGTGCATCAAACAAGAGCAAACTCCTCTTGAGGACAAGAAAAGCAAAGCTTGAAAACAGAATATATTATATACCGTGTTGAAACCTCTTTATATTATTCTTTCATTTGATAAAAAAAAGATTCACATGTAAATAGGGGAGACAGGCTCCAGCTTTTATTCACCCATGTCATTGTGCAGTTTTTAGCAAAGTTTCTTGGGTTGAATTTAGTGTTTTGGATTGTCTCTTTTGTGTCGTTTTCTTGAAAGGCAGATTCATGCGTGTGAAAGTATAAAGTATTGGTTGGTAATTGTATAAGTACACTATTGTTTTTTTGTATAAGAAACTATAAAAAGTGATATTTTGGTTTTATGTAAAGGCTTAAACAAAAGGGAACATGTATTCTATGATGCAAATGCCACAACAATGTGCGTACACACAAGAACTGATTTTTGTTTTCATTTGTGTGTTGGTACCATAATTCAAATACATTGACATCTAAGAGGAACATAAGCACCTGCTGGTTTTCTCTTCTCCCTCATCACTGCTTCCTTCACCATTGGCACCTTCTCTTGAACCTTTTTCCATATGTGATTCACCGCACCATCGGGTTGAATAGGTCCTATCCCATTGGCTTCACCATTTTCATACTCGAAAACCGTCTGAACTTTTGCCATTCTACTTCTGAACGTTTCCTTCTCTCTTCCAGAGACCTTTCTGAGATGATTAGCCAATAATTTAGGCGTTAACGCATCACTTACGGAGACAAAGACCGAGAACTCCGAGTAATCGATCATTCCCTCAAACGGAAGCTCTATGGTGTCGCTGACAATCACAGGGATGCATAGGCTTTGTATCGCGTCAAATAGACGGCATGAAGTGGGAGTGTCGCCGGCTGGATGCAAGCAGAACTCTGAGTTTCTCATTCCTCTTATCGATTGTTCTCTTCCTGTTGCATTAGGGAAACCTTCTTCCATGACAACGCCGTGTTCATCGACCAGCAAGTCCCACAGTTTTTCTCTGATTAACCCTCCCTGTCAAGTTGCAAAAGTATATAAGTGACCATACACCAAAGAAACTTCATAGAAACCGGACTATTTACTATAAAGACATACATATTAAGCTACTATATACACACATGCACACACCATTTTACATATTAAACATAAACATGGGTGCTTACACACAACAAAAGCTATAGGAAAGATTCCATCTAGATAAATACAAATGCAAAAAACAAACCATAGAATGATTTGGCTAAATAAGTGAGTTTCTCGTAAGAGAGGTTACCCGATGTCTGTACTTAGCTCCTTTGAAATAAAGAAGGCTGCGACGTCTCTGGTTCTGCGACAAATCTAGTCTAGGAAGTAGATGCGTGTAAGGAACTATCACATCCTTAATCACAGAGACTTGAGTATGCTCTATCCTCTCGGGCAAGCTACTACTACCGTTGGATGACTTGGAATCTTTCCTGAACCATCCTCCAAAATCAACTACAAGTAGAATCGATAAAGCAATCTCCTCGCGGACATGCCACATTGCAACTGGGTCTGCCAAAGAACGCTTCAACATTTAACTAACCTGAACAAATCCATCCAACACATTTTTAACTTACATAAAGGCTTCTTCTACACCAAGTTCCTTCTTTTTCTGCTAACACAAGAAATCTAATACAAGACTCAAATCTATAGCCTATGTATGTATGTATGTATATGATACAAGATTTGTGCAAAAGGCGAATGTAGAATCAGAACCAAACAAGTTACAGAGACATTAAAGAGAGAGAGAGAGAGAGAGAGAGAGAGAGAGAGAGACAAAAACATAGAATTTACCTGTAAGAACAAAGACGTGATCACGACCATTAGATCGTTTCCAAGCATTAGTGTTCTTCAAAAAGTCAATAACTTGTCTCTGCCTCTGATAATCTTCGTTACCTGATCTCTTCCTAAACGAGCCTTTACCATTACCAAGCTCCATCTCCGCGCTTAGCGTCGCGAAGAAAGGCACGAACACTACATCTGCTTCTGATTCTCTGAAAACCCTCTTGGCGAAAGATCCGATTCGCTTCTCTTGTGGAGTCTTGAGGTCTCCCATGATCCAATACTCGGCACTGTATTGCTTGATTAGCGGATTCTCCGGGTACTTACCGGGTTTGGGTCGATGGGTTATCCGGGTCGGGTGATCCGGGTCGCTGGGTATTCGAGAATCCGGAGAAGAGGAAGACCAGTACTTCTCTAAGAGACCGTAGTTTAAAGATCGAGGAAGCTCAGCTACAAAGACATTGATGCCGCTCTTTTGAAAGTTATCGTTTTGTGAAAAGCTTGGATTCTGGTTGGATATTGAGGAATCGGAGAAGAAGAAGAAGAAGAGGAGAGAGAAGATGAAGAGGAGAGAGAAGGAGAGGAATAACCAAGATACTGAGAAGAGAGATCTAGTAGTAGACGCCATTGATGTGATCTCTCTGCTTCGCTTCCACTTCTACTTCATGAGAGAGTGATTGCTTCTTTGAAATACTCTGGACGGATCAGAGTCACTCGGAAATAATAAATTCAAGTACAGAAATTCACGAAACGACCTTTTAATGCATCTTCACAAAACTACACTTAATTCAATATTTTTACATATTTACACGTTTTCAAAATTTTAAAAGTTTGATTTACTTTTTTAATAATTATCGGAATTAAAATCTTTTCATTTGGGTTCGCTAATTAGTGTTTAAATATATAATATAAAAGAGTAAAATTGTGTGGATATGATTTATTTAGATTTTATTTTGAATATCTAGATATAATTTTGTGAAATATAATTAAAATGGCGTAGTTTTATAATTTTTCCTTTCAAATATCTGATTAAATAATGTTAAATATCTTTTAGTTATTAATCCGTGAATATAAATCAACAACCCCGCCCAGTATATCGCTGGATCTGATAACAAAAACAAAAAATACACAGACAGAGACAGACACGGCAATGGAAGATACGAATCTATCACAATCTCCATACGAGCTTCTCTCTCAAGCTCTCTCTCTCATCCCTACTCGTCACTACCTCTTCTCTCTCTTCGTTATCTGTTCCGTCTTCCTCTACAATTTCCTCGAGTTTCACTTTCTCAGCGACACTTTTCTTCCGTATCTCAATTGCCGCGTGAATCTCATCTTCAATCGCGATTCCCTTCTTTACCGCGACGTCGTCTCTCGCTGCAGAATCCTTCACGGCCGGTGAGAGTACATTTCAATTCTGTGCGTTGTATTGTTTTTTTGAAATGAATACATTTGATTTTCGTGAATCTGTTTTGTGACATGTGTGTGATTAAGATATGTGGCGACGCCATGGTTATCGAGTCCTCATATTCAAACTTGTTTCCTCAATTTCAATGGATTTCCTCCGGTTTTCAATTACAAGAGGTGGTTTTCTGATAGTATTATGTGTTACTGAGACTTATTTTAGCTGATGAAGATTGTTTTGATACATTTTTTTGTATTGTATTGTGGCAGAGAGCTGTTCCGTGTTACTGACGGCGGAACGATTGCATTAGATTGGCTTATGAACTCTCATGGTAAAAAAAATCGATCGATTTTTCGATACGGATTTGGTTTTGTTTCCATCTTTGAATGTGGGGTTTTATTATTTTGGTTCAGTTATTGGTGGCTCTCTTCACAATCAGAAAGAAATTACGAAAGAGGATACGACGCCTATTGCCGTCGTTGTTCCAGGGTTAACTAGTGATTCTTCATCTGCCGTAAGTCTAGTCTAAGACTGCTTTGTACAATACCCATTAAGTTATATGTTTTCTTCACTGGGAATGGTGATTTTTTTGCAGTATCTAAAGCATCTTGCCTACAACACTGCGAAATCAGGTTGGAATGTTGTTATTAGCAACCATAGAGGATTAGGCGGTGTTTCTGTTACTGTGAGTTTTCCCTTTGTTTGGAACTTCCACACTGCTTCTAGTATTTTACTTGTATACATTTTTCTGTTATGATCTTGTTATGCAGTCTGACTGCTTCTATAATGCTGGATGGACTGAGGATATACGGGTGGTTATTGGTTATCTTCAAAGCGAATACCCAAAGGCTCCTCTCTTTGCTATTGGAACTAGCATCGGCGCAAATATTCTGGTACTAAAATCCTTGAGATTTCAGTGTTTTACAGTTTTAGTTTCTAGTTTGATCATGTTGAATTTGAATATGGTTTAGCTTTCAGTTACATGTGGAATTTTTTTGATTTGCTTGTCTTCAATGGACCTTACCATAAGCTACATGTAAACAGAGATTTCATGGTTAAAGAGTAGCTTGCCTTTTTTACATTTTAAAAATACCAATGATTGATATACACAACACGAGGTTGTTCATCTAGTAGACACTACAGTACATACCTGAATCTATCTAATGTTTCAGGTCAAATACCTTGGGGAAGAGGGTGAAAGAACTCCTTTGAGGGGTGCTGTAGCTATTTGCTCACCATGGGACCTCTTGGTGAGCTATTTTTTTCATTATTGTCATCTTATAGCCATATTGACTCCGAAATTTTTGTGTCTTAAGGCCTCTATAATTTCTAAAACATACTAATTGTTTTCTCCATTATGTTCTCGTTTCATACCTTTAGCCTTGCAATAACTAGTACTAATGGTTCCGTTTCATACTTATTGATGCTTGCTACAACATGCTTTCTTTTCCTTTTTTCTCTGCCCAACAAGATTGGTGACAGGTTTATCAGTCGGAAATTGAAACAAAGGGTCTACGACAGAGCTCTCACTATCGGACTCCAAGGTTATGCCCAACTGTATGTCCACCTCTTTGGTTAGAGCCGCCTTGGTTTAGAGTTTGTAAAATGGAAACAGAGTAGATATTTAGATATACTACTTTGATAAGATCAGGTTTCAGTTATAACTCTTAACACTAGTTTCATTGCAGACATGAACCCCGGTACACACGGCTTGCTAATTGGGAAGGCATAATAAAGGTGAGTAGTCTAACCACATATCCATAAACGACACAACCTATTAACATTGCTGTTTGTTAAGAGTTCTTAAGCAAATAATGATAACATCAAAGAATTTCTTTCCCTATTAACATTGTCTGTTTTTCTCAATTTTGTTGCTTCATCAGTCATGTTCCATCCGGGATTTTGACAACCATGCTACCTGTCATGTTGGAAAATTTGAGGTAGTAGTTTTCCGTTGTATCATTTTTACATAGTTTTTTCCACGTAATTAGCCTTCTCATTCTCATATATATCTTTTGGATGCTCTTCATAATCAGCTTTGAGTTCTTTATTGATTTTACTAAGTGACATGGGTTGCCACCTTATGCAGACTGTGGATACGTTTTACCGAAAATCTAGCAGTACCCAATACGTAGGAAATGTGGCTGTGCCGCTACTCTGTATAAGTGCTTTAGACGATCCACTATGCACAAAGGAAGCTATTCCCTGGGACGAATGCCGGTAATACACCTATCTCCTTTAACCTTGGCTCCTCTTAGTGTTGCAGAGATTATTAACATGAAGTTTCTTTGGAAAGGGCAAACAAAAACATTGTCTTGGCGACAACAAACCACGGGGGACACCTAGCATTCTTCGAAGGATTAACTGCATCGAGCTTGTGGTTCGTATCCTTCAACAAAGTAAAACATTCATTAGTATTTGCTTTTATTCACTGTCAAATGTTATATTTGTGTGCAGGTGGGTTCGTGCCACCAACGAGTTTCTTGTGGCTCTTAGCTGCAGCAGCCACATGCATGTCCAGAAAGTAAGTCTCTGTTTGTTAAAATTGCAATTTTAAATTATCGAACTGCTCTCACGTGGCTTTCGTTTACTCAAAGCAAACTCAAACTGGGAGAAGAAGAAGCTCAGGATCAGAGAAGCAAGAGGAGCCATCGATAAACCAAAGCCCGTACGTAAACATGTCGGAAGACGGGTTAGTGGCAGCAGTCAACTACAAGCAAGAGACCAATAGCACCACACTGTCAGGAGAAGCAACACGAGGATCGAACCAGAGAGGAGCCAAGTATGAGGATGGTGTGATGAAGAGAAACTTTAAGGAGCTGTGTAGGCAGACAAAAGGGTCCATATGGTGGCTTGGTTACGTAGGCGTGATTGCAGGTTTCCCTTTACTTGGGGTACTCATAAACTACCTCTTCAAGAAGAAGCAACGGCCCACAACATCCAAGTCCTGAAGTTGCTTTCACAGATTATATATATAGATCCTCCTATTATTTGTTAATTTATTTGATATGTTAATAATCCCATATTGTACTCTCTTATTACACATAGACGAGAGCCTGAAGAAAACTAAAGGTTTGAATAATCTGTGTGCACATACATTCTTGAAATTGTTATCACATAGACGGTTCAAATAGTTTGCTTAGCACATTAATTTAAAACATAAGTTACTAACACGAAATAGTTAACTAAATAGAATAACATCTTCACGGACTATTGTACAATTAAAATAGCTTAACTCCATTACGTGGTAGCGATTGAAAATTCTTCATAAATAGAGTATAAATTTTGTTTCTCCATTTTAGTAGAAAATGGTGTAAATGCAGTGTGGTTGGAGAAAATTTTTCTCCAAAATAGAGTTTTACTCTAAAATGAAATAGGGTTGGAATCTCTAAAACCATGTCCGTTGGTCAAAAAGAAAATGTGTGTATCTTAAGTTTAAATTTCAAAAATTATTAAGAATTAAGAAAAAAAAATCATGGAGGTCTCTAGGAAACCTTCAAAGTCTTCTTGTTTCACCAATGGTTACATACGATTGGTTGAATCTTTTTGTTTTTATTATTTAAATTTAAATAAATAATTATACTAACTAAAACTATTATAATATTGTTAAGAAATAAATCTTTTAGCTCCGTGGTATGTTGGTAAGAATTTGATGAAGTACTTTCTTTGTATATGTTGTATACATGTTCAAATGTTTAAGCCAAAATGTTGATAATAACTTTAAAACAAATAGATATGAACTTAGTGTTTTAAGAGCAAGTATATAAGAGAAAAAATTTGTATTATTATGTTGTATTGAATTGTGTTATTGAATTGTGTTATTTTATAAGCACATACATCCTCTATTTATACCAAGAGAGATTACTTCTCCAATTGACACATACACATACATGTGTCTAACAAAGAAACAAGCTTAGTGTCTAAGTAAATATAACTTTAACACTTAACACGAAATGTGTCACCACCATAATAAGATGAGTTTAATTTGGTGATGAATAATCATATGATGAATAATCAAGTCTATATTGATGAGTAATCATATCTAGAGTGATGTGTAATCTCACATATAAACACATGTTTTATAACAAATATGATATTTAACAACATTTACATGGAGATGAGCGATGAAGATGTTCTAAAAGCATCTCCATTAGTGAGATTCCATTAGTGAGATTCCATTAGTGAGAGGGTCTTCATTAAGAGAGAGAAATAATTTTCGACATATAAAAACAAATAAATAAATAATATCAACGTCCAATATTCTATTGACACTTGGAAATTTGAAGAATGTTTTAAGTATCTAAATGTATGTGTAAAACCTTATGTAGCATGGAAGCTTTACTCGAGGTCTGCTTCCCGCCTCGAAATCGGAATTGGAAGCTTGAGGAAGCTCCGCGGAAGCGCGATTCCGAAAAATGTTAATTTGGAAATGTTTGGGAAGCTTCGATTTCGTTTTGGAAGCCTTACAATTTACACGATTCCAATTTTGGAAGCGTGATGCGATCAAAGTTTGAACCACGATTCTAATAGCCCCAAGTGCAATGCACGAGGAGTATGTAATAATCGGGATTGAATCCACATGGAGAGAGGATAAATCAACAAAAATATAGGAAACTAATCTAGATTAGATCTAATCAATTGCATATTTAGGATATAGCTAATTGCTAAGACAATAATTAAATGAACTAAAACAACAAGTCAACTTAAGGTCAATACTAAACAATATGAGCTAAAAGATGAACTAAAGATAAAGACATGGATCTTGGGTCAAGATCATGGGTTTTGGATGCATGAAATCAAGCTAATGATGTTAGACTTAATAAAGGTAAAAACTTTCTAGGACAAGGATCACTAAACAAGACAAGATCACTCTCATGACTCAAATCTATTCTCTAATCATCGAGGCTATAAATCTTTCAACCGAGTCTAGATGATTAGAGATCATTAAGCATAAATCCTAAAATTCCATCAATACCTTAGACATCAACTCTCATTGGCTAAGCATAAGAGTCTAACACTAAACTTGGATTAGGCATTTCATCGAACACCTTTCGGTCATGAAATGACCTCTAGATTCTAGGCTAGATTAGCAAGATCTATACTAGTATTAAAACATCTAATGCTATAGAAAACATAAACCAAACAACCTAAACATCATTAACCATCATCCATTACCCTAACCTAAAGAGATCCCAAGAGCCATTAGTAGACTACTCACTAATTGATAGGGTGCGGAAGCTAAGTAACGAGATTGAAACAAGCTCTCCAGGAGGACTCGTCACAAGCTCGGATCTTGACGTAGGCGATAAGCAATCGGCTATGTCAAAGGGTAAGAGTACTCCTCTTAGTGCTGTATGAAAAAGCTCTTTTATTGAATAAAAATCAAAGTCAAAAGGTGATCACGTTACAAATCCTAAACACCTTATTTATATCTAAACGCCAACAAATCTAGAGAGAATCCTCTCATCCTAATCTAATAAGATTCGAAATAGGATTTGCAATTATCCTTAAATGAAAAATAAAATAAGAGAATAACTAAAGAAGATAACTTGTCAAACACGTCAAACCCATACGTGTATGAATAAAGCCCACTTGTATATGATGTGCTACATCAGGTTCCTCCGGGTGGAGGAGGATTCGTCCACGAATCTAGCAGGTCATTGTCGCCACGAAATGGAAACAAATGCTTTACATTGAACACGTTTGATGTCCGAAGATGGACGAGTAACTTTACTCGATAAGCGTTTGGATTAAGACACTCCAACACTTCCACCAGGCTGATTCTTCTTGATTTAAGCTTGTTGTAATCTCCAGCTGGTAGACGGTCCTTTGTTAATACAACCCATACATGATCACCCGGTTCAAATAACACTTCGCGTCTCTTTACATCAGCCGATGTCTTGTATTTTTCGCTTGACTTTTTCAAGTTTTCATGAGCTTGTTTATGAACCTCTTGTAGACCTTCTACGAAATCGATAGCCTCCCCAAGATGTCGTGTTCGATCAGGTGTCGTCCTCAAATCCAAATGACCACGCGGTATTATCCCATAGACAACATGAAAGGGATAAAACCCAGGCTACGGTTGACGGCGTGATTATGAGCGAACTTGGCTTGACTTAGCTTTAAGTCCCATGACTTTATATTATCGTCCACTAAGCACCACAACAGGTTCCCCAACGATCTGTTAGTCACTTTCGTCTGTCCGTCCGTTTGGGGATGGTATGATGTGCTCATGTCTAGACTTGTCCCCAAAAGTTTCCAAAGTGATATCCAAAAGTGGCTCAAAAAACATGTGTCACGGTCTGACACAATCGATGACGGCAACCCATGTAGTCTATAAATTTCTTTAAAGAACAAACTCCCCATAATTATGGCATCCGTTGTCTTTTTACAAGGGATAAAATGCGCCATTTTTGAAAATCTATCCACCACCTAGAAAATTGAGTCGAATCCACGTTGAGTCCGTAGTAAGCCTAAAACAAAATCCATACTCACATTTGTCCATGGCTGCGTGGGAATGGGCAATGGTAAGTACAAACCCGCATTCGCCGCTTTGCCTTTTGCTTGTTGACAAACGCGACAACGTTCAACAAACCTCTCTATGTCGCGTCTTAGTATTGGCCAAAAGTAAGATGAAGTCACAAGTTGTAAAGTTTTGTCCCGGCCAATGTTACCCTCATTGTGCTGCTCGTAAATTATTTGAAGCCGACACACAAAGTCGTAAGTCTTTAAAGAGGAAACAAGCCGTAAACACCTTGTTTCGTTTCCGCAAATATGCGACCAAAGAATGCATATGTTACATACAAATCTCCAAACGAGACAAAGCCTTTAACCGATGTGTGCATTGTGGTTAAAAGCCCGTGTCTGCGACTCAAAGCATCTGCGACGCGGTTCAACGTTCCCGCTTTGTGTCGAATAGAGAACGTGAACTGTTGTAAATAAGCAATCCAAGATGCGTGACGAGCGGAAACCTTTGCTTGACTATCTAACGATGGACCAAGTAATGACGCCAATGTTTTATTGTTTGAACAATAGCATAAAACTCAACATCATATGTACTATATCGGCTGCGAGCTCCTACAAGTTTTTCGCTAATAAGCAATGGGTCGTTCATGTTGACTTAATACAACTCCAATACCCAGCTTTGATGCATCAAAATGGAGCTCAAAGGTGACCGAGAAATCTGGTAACACCAAAATAGGCACAATGGTTAACTTTTCCTTGATAAGTTAAAACGCTCTCGCCGCCTCATCTGTCCATATGAATTTTCCATCTCTCATGCGACTTGTTATTGGTGACATGATACGCTAAAATGGCTTATGAACCTTCTATAGAAAGACGCAAGTCCGTGAAAACTACGTACCTGCGTAATAGTGCGTGGAACCGGACATGAACGGACTACTTCGATTTTAGAGAGATCAAACGCTAAGCTTTTGGCGGATACGACATATCTGAGAAAAGAACTTTTGAGGCACCAAACTCACATTTATGTTTGGCTGCATAAAATTTCTCTTGTCGTAGGACAAGCAAGACCTCACATAGATTTTTGCATGTTCAGCCATGGACGAGCTAAAAATCAAAATGTCGTCGAAATAAACTACGACAAAATTTCCGATGAACGGGCGTAAAGCTTGATTCTTAATTCTCTTGAACGTTCTTGGGGCGTTTGATAATCCGAACGACATTACAAACCATTCAAATAACACTTCTCGCGTCTTGAACGCCGTCTTCCACTTGTATCCTGGTCTAATACGAATTTGATGATAACCACTCTTCAAATCAATCTCTGAGAAGATAGTTGCTGCTCCGATTTGATCTAGTAGGTCATCGAGTCTTGGTATCAGAAATCGGTAACGCACACGTTATTTTGTTGATGGCTCTGCTATCGACACACATTCTCCACGTCCCATCTTTCTTCTGAATTAATAATGTTGGTACAGCACAAGGACTAAGAATCTCCCGTATATGAAACTTACGCAAAAGATCCTCTACCTGACGTCTTAGTTCTTCGTGTTCATGAGGGCTCATGCGATAATGAGGCCTATTGGGAAGTGTTGCTCCGGGGACGAGATCAATCTGGTGTTGTATCTCTCTCAACGGTGGAAGCTTTATGGGCAGGTCCGTGGGAAACACATCTTCAAAATCTCTAAGTACTGATTGTAACTCTGGAACAAGCACCGTAGGTTTTTCATTAGCCGGTAAAGCTGGCATTAATGCGATTGCAAAACCTTCTTTGCGAAACTCTGATGCGAAGGTCGCGTACGAGCAGAGACAATTATACTGATTAGCTCCATGACTCGGCGGATGTGTCCTTGTTGGCGGTACCGAGGGTGCAAACTTTGGTTGTGGTATCTCTTGTGATGGTACAAGTAGTATTTGATGAGTCTCCCAAAGAAAGCTTTATGTATTAGTTGCACCATCAAGAATAATCTTACGGTCAAACTCCCATGGCCTCCCAAGTAATAAGTGGCTAACGTCCATTGGAGCTATGTCACAATATGTTCCATCACGGTAGTAAGGATTAATTGAGAATGGGACCAAGGCTCGCTGTGTGATGCGCACACTCAAACCTTCTTGTATCCATCCCAGCGTGTATGGTGATGGATGCTCTTCTCGTGGTATTTGCAACTTGTCGATGGCTCCATCCGAAATAACATTACGACAACTTCCCGAGTCGATTATGAAGCTGCAAATATGACCGCAAATTGTACAAGTGGACCGAAAAATATTTGTATGCAGCCATTGATTATCTTGCCGACGAGGATTCACACAAGATCTTAATACCAACATATGACCCGTGTCACCCGATGTGTGGTGGATAACATCATCACCTTGGATGTCGCCTTCTTCCGAGGAATCATATACATCAATATTGTCTCCACTCGTGTCTTCTATCATCAATCCACGATGATTCTGGTGTGGACATGATGTTTGTCTATGACCAGGTTCACCGCAAGCATAACAGCGTAAAGCGTTTGGACGCATCGAGCGGCGTAAAGTTTGTTCTTCCGATTGTGTTGTATTATGTGTCGCCGTCGTCTTTGAATCACCGTCTTTCGCCGATGGGTTCAAATTGTGTCCCCATGTTCCACCGTTTTTGTTCGTATCACTTGATTGTTCCTAGTGGATGTGTGTTGTTGTTGTTCAAACGTGGATGCGCGTCTGTGAGCTTCTGCAATTGTTGTCGGATCAAATTGTGCTAACGCTGTTTGTAGTTGAGGTCGTAATCCACCTATAAATCGCGACACTAATTGGCTTTCACTATCATATATATATGTTCGTGTTAATAATAGTGAGAACTCATCTGCGTAGTCGTCCACAGAACATGTTCCTTGGCGGAGATTTTGAAGCCGATTATAGGTTGTCCTCTCGTAGTTGTGGGGTAAAAACGTTGAACGCATGTGTTTCTTGAGCTTATCCCAAGATGTAATTGGACCTTTGTTGTTGCGTGCACGAGTTACTTTGATTTGTTTCCACCATGACGCAACATGTCCTCAGAATTTCATTGCTACTAATGGCACTTGACGCTCTTTCAAAACTCGTTTAAAGTCGAGTATTTCTTCTACTGAAACCATCCAGTGGAGTAAATCTTCTGCTTTGTGTCCGCCATAAAATTATGGGATCTCCATTTTAAATCCCAATTCCCATCGATTATCATGTCTACCTCCATGATTTCTCTCTTTTTGCCGATTTTGAATTTGATCTTGTTGTTGTTCGTCATCAACAAAAGGATTAGTGTCATCGTTTGTGTTTTCGTCGCCGTAAAGAGGATTACACCGCACGTTGTGTTGAGCAAGTCTCTCTCCCAACGCTTGGATTGACTCATGAATGGTGTTTTAGATATTTTCCTGCATCGCCAACAACATTTGACGCAACTCTTCCCACTCCCTTGCAGACGCGTCAAGTTGTGTGTTATTGGTATCGTTTGCCTTTTTGACCCATGTAGATCAAAAGAACAAACAATTCCCATCGAACATTCCGTGTCTGATACCAACTCATAGGGTACGAAAGCTAAGTAACGAGATTGAAATATACTCTTGTTATTCGTTTAGTATGAGAATACTCAAATAAACCAAGTTTTCTTGAACTCGTTGTTGAGATCTCTCAATAGATCTAAAACAAGGATGAGAATACTATTCTCTCAAAAGTCAAATAAACAACTCCATATAAACTTAAGCCTAAACGGCTTATTTATAACAATAGAAAAACCCTAAAAGCACTTTAAAATAATAATGAAAAGTAACTATATTGTTAAATCTATACTATTAATTGGGAATGACAAATTTTGAAAAACCCTTCAAAATTCATTTTAATTACATGTAATGCCACTACATAAATTTTAGAATAAAATATTTTAGATTAAAAAATAAAAAATAAAATTATTCCTATTTAATAGGATTAAATAAGAAAACGAAAATAAAAAATAAAAATAAAAATTATTCATATTTAATAGGATTAAAAATAAAAACAAAATTAAAGAAAATAAATATGAATATCAAACTATTTAATAGGTAACATAATGAAAAAATAAAGTATTATGAATATTCCAATTTTATGAATATCGTAAAATATTAAAAATATATTTAAATTTTTTAAAGAGGAACTAGACCCTTTTATCTCTTCCTTCACAAAACTACACCTAATTCAATATTTTTACATAATTACACCCTTTCAAAATTTTAAAAGCTTGATTTACCTTTTAAAAATCACCAAAATTAAAAAAAATTCATTTGAGTTCGCTAATTAGTGTTTAGGGCATAGTATTAAGGGGGTAGGATTGTGTGGGTAGGGTTTATTTGGATTTAATTTTTAGTGTTTAGGTGTAGTTTTGTGAAGTTATTTTGAAATAGTGTAGTTTTGTGAAATGTAATTCAAATGGTGTAGTTTTGTTATTGCCTTCTACGGAGGTATGTTCTAGCGGTAGGTGACCGTTGGGTTCTCTTCTTCTTCTTTGTTTCCTTTAAGCTCCCTTGAGCTTCACTCTTGCTTTTTTTGAGCCCACAGAGCTCCAAGTATCTTAAATGCACATGATGCGATGCAAGAATGACATATTCCTAATTAAGACTCAATTATAGACTAAGCTAATTCAAATCTTAAACTATATGAAAATGCAACTAATGTCCTATATTGTTATACAAATGAATGTCTAAGAATGCCTAAATTACACACTCATCAAAGCGCGATAATGTAAAAAAACTTGAAAACTTTATAATTTTTTATCAATTTTTCTTAAATTTAAAATTCTAAATCTTATCAAATTAGTTTTATTTTGACGAAAAACCATAATTTTATATTATTTTACTTAAATTAAAAATCCTAATTTTATTTAAGTTTAAAATCCAAATATAAATGTTATATATATTTTAGATGTTTATATCTACAAATATGTGTATATATGTAATACGCTTTCTACGCGTACCCGTATCCTAATTTTTTTTAAACCCCGCTTCCGCTTCCTCTTCCTTGTTTCCGCTTCTGATTCCATGTAGGTTAGGTAAAAACACTATCGTCTTTTCGTCTTTTTCATATTTTATTTTTCTCTTATTTATCATAATATAATATGATTTAAAGTGATCGATCATTTCACATTCAGGACATTTAAGTTCAGTTCTTCTTGTGAATCTTTCACCCTCTTCATAGTTATTTCTTTCATGAGATTTTTCGTTTCCTCTGTCCAAATTTATCAGCGTCAAACAACTATATCTAGGGATGTTAAAGATGGATGCCTTAATTATTAAGCTCGAAACCTGTCAGTAGAGTAAAAAAAAGTCGCAGATTTTTAATGGGCAGGTATCCGCGGAGGAATAATCTCGTACATGTTTGTTTTAGTGGGTAATGGATACCTGCCGGATTTTTTTTCTTTACTTATCAAACACAATATAATACAATTTATAACTAATGTTCCAAGTTAACATAATAAATTTTATATTTATTCTATAAAAACAAAAAAATATATTATAAAGTTTTAAATTAAATATATAAAATTATTTGAAAAAAATTTTATTGGTTAAAATTTTAGAAATTTATAGATTAGTATACTAGAAATAATTAATCACTTTTATTGGTTAAAATATTATATGAGTTTTTGAGTTGTTAATCATTTTTCAGAATATTTGTGACATATCATCTCTAATTTACGCTAAATCAAGGTAAACCCTATTTTGTATACAATATATAAATGGTAAATTTAAACGTAGGTATGAGTTAACGCCATTTAAACACTCATTCCCTAACACATTTTATTTTATTTTAGAAATAATAACTCCACACTTGGCGCGGGTCAGAATCTAATTTTGATTTTAAAAGAGAATCTTTATAATGTTTAGGAATATAAATGGTAGTAAAAAAATAGAATAGCATTAAGAGAAATAGCGTAAAAATTAAACTAAAAAGATAAAAAAAATTGAGTTTTGAAATTATATGGTTGCATAACATATTTCACGTGTATATAAATAATTAAATGAAAATATATTATGAATAATATAAATTAAATACATAAAATTAGAGAGATTAAAAGCTCAAGTGAACAAATACAGGTACCGCGGGTTGACATGTATCATACATGTTATTCGTAGGTTGACCCGTGAAATATCATGGGTTTCTGTTCACATGCTCTTCACAAGCCGGGTAGTTTTGAGTACATACATGTTATTCGTAGGTTGACCCGTGAAACCCATAGGTTTCTGTTCACAAGCTGGATAGTTTTGAGTACATGTTAGATTGGGTAAAAAAACCTATGAAAACATCCATAACTATATCCAGTGATTCGAGATTTTTCAGTTCATGTTTAATCCTAAAACACGCTATTTATAAAGCCGGGAAAACCCCACAAAAACAGTGAAACCCTGCAAAAAAAATGAAACCCGCGACTCAATATTCAAACGGACATGTCACCCGCGGGCTTGGCCCAATAAGGACCGTAGCGGGGCGGGCTTGGGCATCAACTTTTATGTCCGTTAAAAAGCGGGTCTCACGGATTTGTCCGTTGCGGTTCGCGGGCTAAACGGGTTAACCCGTAGCGGGCTAAGCGGGCTTGCGGACTATCCGCAACACAAATTTCCAAGACTTATAAAACTTTTTAATTTAACTACAAGTTTTTTTTTATTAATAGATTTATAACTTTACATGGAGGAAATACTTAACTTTTATCCAAAATATCACCAAAATTTATTTTTATTGTATTATTTTTGATTGGTCCTTCTTTAATCTTTAGTGTATTCTATAAAAAAAATTTAATATAATGATAATAATTTTGTTTATGGTTAAAACTTAAAACATAAAAAAACCTTATAATAGTTGAAATCCAAATTAATTCACGTGAACAAAGTAGTTTTATGATGTAAGTGTTTGAAAATATTTATTATTGTATAATGAATGTTTATTTTAGATATATGAATGTTTTTTAATTTAGTTTTGTGACCCGCGGACCGGCCCGTTAAACCGCCAACTTAAGCGGGGCGGGCTTGTACACATGTTTGATGATCGCGGTCCTAGCGGGCCGGCCCGTTGCGGTCACAAAAAAAATTCAATCCGCGGCGGCGGGGGCTAGATGGGCGCAGGCCGACCCGTTTGACACCAACTTGGTTACACCGTTTTATGTTTAAAAATATGGATAAAAAGCTTATTTTGAAATTTTAAAAAATCTATTAATAAAATAGATTATTTATAGAAAAACTTGATGAACGTCTTATTATGTTATACGAAAAAGATAATATTAACATAAACATGAATTATTTATAATTATGATTTATACATATCTAATCTCAATACAAGAATTTGCCCAATTTACGACGAATTATTTACAATGATTTATTTCGTCGTAAATTTAGGATATATTACGACGATTTAACAACAAATTTATAATTTGAATTGTATAAAATTTTTAATATAAAATTTAATTTGAATTTTTATAATTTTTTTATTTTTTTAATATAAAATATTATTTTTTTATATAAAATATCGTCAATCGTCGTAACATCGTCGTATTTGGACGACCACTTTACGACGAATATTTTACGACAATTTTATGTCGACCTTTTTATGACGATTAGACGTCGAACATTAACGACGACCTAACAACAAATGATGTATCACCGTACTCGTGTTTCACTTGTAAATACATTGTAAATGTACAACGATGTATCGATGTAAAAGAGTTGTAACTTTCCAACGAATTTACAACAATTTTGTATAGAGCATTTTACGACGATTTCGTATCGTCGCAAACTAAGCAACGAAATTACGACGATTTGATATTTACTTCGATCAGTTAACGACAAATTGATTTTCGTTGGTAATTCGTCGTAATGGCCAAATAACAACGATTTAACAACGATTTCTTTTGTTGTAAAATAATAGTTTTTTTTTGTCTTTGGGTACTTTATATTTTTGAATAATTATTGTTTGGCGAATTCTATAAATTATATTTCATGCCCAACAAATTCAGACCCACATATAAAACTTTTAAGAATTAAATTACTCCCACATTGAAAACAATAAGAAACGAAATAAGAAATCTTTTATTATAAATAAAACTTTATCACCTACGAAATCATTAAAGCGGGTCTTAGTTTAATGGGTCTGCGAATTTCGGTAAATGGATTGCGCCTTCATTTACCGGGTATGCATAATGCATATCTTTTTCTTTAAATAGGTGTGCAAACTTTGATTAGTTATTTTGATTTTCGATACTGATCTTTCATAGATACACACTACAAGAAAACATGGTAATTTCCTACCGCATTTCCGACCGCATAAAAGTGGTCGGAAATTTCCGACCACTTTCCGACCGATTACCGACGACAGACGTTTTGGTCGGAAATTGGTCGGAATTCCGTCGAAAAAATATTTGGTCGGAAATTGGTAGGAAATTTCCTACCAATTTCCTACTGTTTACGAAACGTTTAAATTTTGGTCGAAAATCGGTCGGAAATTGGTAGGAAATTTCCGACCAATTTCCGACCAATTTCTATACGTTTTTTAAACCGTTTGATTTTGGTCGGAAATTTCCTACGAATTTCCGACGGATCACTTTTCCGACCAATATTTAAACGTTTCGTGACCGTTGTGTAACGAATCAATTGTGGTAGGAAATCGGTAAGAAATTTTGCTTATATATATCACACCCTCACTTCTTTCTTTCTCACAATTTCTCTTATCAATCTCCTTTTACCACAAATTCAATACAAATAATACATAATGAGTTATTTTAGATCGTGGATGGATGAAAATCATAAAGATCCGGCGACGGGATTACTTACGGAAGAATTTGCCGAGGGGCTTAAACAATTTATGGAGTTTGCCGCAATTCAAGAAAGAACCGTAGCAACAGGTAAAATGTGTTGTCCTTGTAGAAATTACGATAATCGTAGAAATGTTTTGGTAAAAGTAGTATGGAAGCATTTATATAATGTTGGTTTTACGCCGGGTATAAAATATGGTATTCTCATGGGGAAAATGATTTGATGGTAAATTATCCTAATAGTAGTAATGTACAATATTATAATAATAATTTAGTTGTTCCTCCGGTAGAAGAACCTATATTTGTAGATAGGACCGTGCAAATGGTAAATGATATTTTTCGCGAAACTATATCGTCGTTTGTTGGAGATCATCATGAGCCTACATTGGAGGAGCCAAATGTGGAAGCGCAGAAATTCTTTGACATGTTGGATGCCGCTAAGAACCCGTTATATGGTGGATGTAGAGATGGTCATTCACCTCTTTCAGCTGCGACGAGAATGATGTCTATCAAAACGGATTACAATCTTTCAGAAGATTGTGTGGATGCGTGGGCTGGTTTGTATATCATACCCAAAAAAGATTGTAATCCGTTTTGATAGACATCATTCTCGTTCAGAAGGAACAGGGAACAAGAGAAACACAAACTCGACTACCATGAAGAACCTAAGCACCTAGCTCGTAACAAAGCTCAAAGAGACAAACCTTGAAACCCAAAGGATCAACAAGTCTGAAAAGATCACCAACTCTTACACGCGGACACTCGCAAATTCGTCTTAGTCATCTACAGACAAAAGACAAACTACCTCCTCGCAAGAGAATAACTGAAAATCGAACCACTGTTTCGCCTTAAAACTTTTTCCAAGTCTCCGAAAAAACAAAAGAAACCTAGTAGATGCCTCCACAGCGAGCAAATGTCAAACCAAAACAAACCCCAAAAGAATCTTCGATCTAACTAAAATACTAAGCCAACAATAGTATTCTCGCCCAATCTAAAAGAACATAAGCTTAAAATGAACCCAAACAGAAGCAAATCTCCAACAACTAGACAAATCTTTAACTCCAAAAAGCCTGAAACATCTAGAAAAAACAACTTTCGAACCGATGACTCGAAAGTTTCCGAAGACAAAAGCGGCCACGAGAGCAAAATAAGCCTCTGGTGCCGAAACAAAACATCACCACCCGAGTCATTACCATCTTATTATAGCCTAAACCCATCTAAACAAAGCTACACATGAACCGTAGATCCACCAAACACGCCTAAACCTACACGACCACAAACATAACCCATTCTCACCACATCACAAGAGAGAAAGGGATAAACGTTACCATGAGCCGAATCAATAGGGAAGAGATAGAAATCGAGTATAGGGCATGTGTAGGTTCGGAAGGAGCTATGAAGACGAGAGTTTGAAACCAAAGAAAGAGCAGAAACGGAGATAAGACAAGGCCACCACCAAAGAGAGACAGATGCGAAAAATATAAGATACTAAACGGCGACGCCGGTAGCGGAGGAGCCCACCGGCGTCGAGATCTGAACTGATCGTCTTTGAGAGAACCAGAGGCGGCTAGGAACAAAATGTTTGATTTTGGTTTTTTTTTATTATGAGGAGATTATATGATATAATTAATGAGTATCTTCTTGTGTTATAAGATGGGGTAATTGGTTGCATGCATAATAGTGATGCATACTGAAAACAAAAGAAATGAATTGAATAAAAATGGAGGCACCCATTTTTCATGAGAATCTATAGTAGAAACAAGCCTCTTCTCCTCTTCTTCTATCAAAGTTTTTCAACTCTTAAAACGCTTCCTACAACTAACAAAACACCCGCACAATGTTTTCGTATACCTCGTTATCCGGTTCTCTCGCCACAAGCAACAAATTTGATCCATGTGTAAGCAGATTTTTCCAAGTCACCGGAGTAAAGAAACGTGGGGCTTTTCTCCAAGTGACAGTGATGAATATAGCTGTAGAGTACCCACAAGTAAATATACAACTTACGCCGCTTGTTGCATTGCTGCTTGTATAAGGTTTCGCTTCTCCTCTGATCTGTGCCGGAACAACTTTGCAATCTTTCTTCTCTCGCAGTCCTGAAACTCAGACAAAACAAAAAAACATATCAGACTTGGAAATTCTACTTTTAGATACCGTCTTTTACTCAAGATTTAAGAGATATGAAGAACCTAATCCACGATTCCATGAATCCATTGGTTTTGTCTTTCACCATAAAAGGAACATAGGATATGGTATTATCAATTCCTACCCACCCATCAGTGACTAATCCAGCGTACAAGATAAGTATTGGACCTTTAACATACTACTATGAGTTCCATGACTAGACAAACCGTACAATTTTGGGGTTTGGTTCTAAAATAGTGTCACGACCATAATCGAGTTTACAACCAAGCCCAGCTTACACATAGAGGTAACCCATTGTTTTAGATGAGAATCAAGTAGCTTATTGTTTGGTCGATGGGGAATTATAATCATGGAGACTTTTCAAATGGAAATCTTTACCTTGAACATGTGAAGATTAAAAGGTGTGTCAGGATTCATCCTTCTTAGTTTCTTGTAAGTATACGCAAAGCTCAGCTGGTCCCGAGGAGTGAAGCGTTCCACTTCGTTAAACCAAAGACAGGAGAACAGGTTCGACATGGGAGTATGTGCCCGAACTATGAATGATCCTTCTGGAACATCTGCGGATTAGATATACAAGAGGATTGTAAGTAAGCAAACTATGAATGTATTGTACGCATGACTAACAACATGTATTAATTGACCCCCAAAGAGCATTTAGACTTAATGCTGGAAATACAACTGTCTGCAGAAACTGTTAAGAAACTGCGCGACCAATGATGTAGTTGCAAATGCGAAAATCGATAACCTCCACTAAACATGAACTTAAAAAGTTAAACCTCCACCATGTCAATCTTATTAGCAACTCAATAGCAGTTACGGAAACTAGCAATGTTCTAATCCTGGTTTATATCAGTTGTCCAACAGAAAGCTTACTGCTAGGAAGAAGCTTGAACGGATCTGAAGCATTGAATCTAGTCAGCCCATCAGCCTTGTAAAACTCAAACTGCTGATCAATAACAGTATGGTTGTACTTGTTTAGCTTCTTGTTTTGTGCAACCTCTTCCCATAAACAATGGCGGTCATAGTGATTGGATATAGCATACTCGTGACCTTTACGCCAAAGGAAGTACTCCAGAATCAGGAGAGGATCCAACTGAAGTCGTAACTTGCTGTCCAGCCAGATTGAATACCTGTGAGAATATACAGCAGAAGATAAGATTTTCTGTGTTTCTACGGATTGATCAGCTCTTTGGTAGATATTGAACACCACATTCAGATGAATAGATCCATAGAAACCATTTTCAATATCTAATCATATGTATTTCCTACTTGACTTTTGTCTTTGAGGCTCACAATGAAAATTATATATGTTACATATATATTTTTCTCAGTCATACTCAACCATTAGCTATTGACCTATATTTTTTAACTCTTAACTGCTGGAAATATGTGGTAATTAGACCATCATATGGAGTCATTGACAGTTGCAGCTATTACATGAGACTCACCTTGCTGATGGGAAAAGTCGGTGTGGCAACAGTTTAGGTATTTTTCCTACCCTCCGCATATCTGCATAAGGGAGGTTCTTCACGACAACCAACTTCCACAGACCAATGAATCCTGCTCTGTCTGGAGCATGGCCTTCTGCAGAAAGTGTTTTCATGGTGATCTCATCCACAAATACAATGAAGCAAACATTTTTTCTTGACAATCGACTTATCTAAATGAAAACAAAAAACTAAGGTTAGCACAAGTAACAAAATATCGTAACCCAATAAACAAAAGGAAATTACAAAAACAGAAAAAAGGAAATGTTTCTCTGAGCTGAGATTCTTGAGGACACATCAGGTTGTTTTTAACTCTTACACCACTAAAATAGCGCAGATAATTTTGAGAGCTACGTCCAGGTCCTGGTAAATTCTAATAAGGGTATGACTATGTGCAGGGAGCTTAACAGATGGCTTTACATGACTGATGAAACCACCCACAAATCCAGCTTACTTATCAAGCATTCATAATTAACTCAAAAACTTCCCATTTTCATCTTATTGCCAAACACTAGTCTACAACTGTTGGGTTAAACTGCATCTACATATCAACATGAGCCCCTCACTCTAAGACAACTCTTAGCTAGTAGCTATGTATGTGCCACTAAAACTCAGGCTCCATGGACGCGAGGTAGGGCACTCAAAAGATACACAACTCACTGGTCACAGCCAAACCTTCTAGATGTGAAAAGAAAGAGAGAAGGCCAAACAATATAAAACTACATAAACGATGGATAGAACCATACCATTTTATTGGCAGGAGGCCTCAAGCGATCAGAATTGCCAAAGATGCATGAGATAACAGCAATATGGCATCTACTAATATAGTTAGTATCATCTTCTGTCAAGTCAAACCCAGTGCTTGGAGATCCTTTGGGTGCTTTGACAAAGCCACAATGAATTTTCTTGTCTTGAACCAAGAAAGAATCTTCTCGCTCCTGTAAACTCTGATGACCTGCAAATCTAGGCTCCCACTGTTCTTCCCCATCAGGTTTATCTTCGTTCTCTACATACTGTAAGGAGAATCTAGCAGATTTCCGAGTATTCAAGGGCTCCACTATTGGTTGACTAGAATTCATCAGCTTCATCTCACAGGCTGCACCTGAAAGATTCGAAAAACAAAAACAATGATGAGCAGAAAACTCCAAGACTTGAGTTCATAACCACGCTAACTACAAGTACTCACCTGAAGATCTGCGACCTTGGCCTTTTCGTTTTGTATCAGATCGTGATGTCTTCCCGGACTTGGTACCCTTAGTAACAAGAGAAGAGTCCCCAAGTGATCTTTTTGAACTAGTTTCATCATCCTTTTCTGCATCCTGCTCCTTGGTCATGGAATGAAGAGCCTCGTTAGGCTTCTCTTTGTGCGTCTCTTCATTTTCATCCTCGTCGTGCCCAGAATCAACGTATTCATCACCTTGACTATCATGAGAATCAATCGCATCATCGTCGTCAGGGTCCATATCAACTGCCTCGTGATCCCCACCGTTTTGCTTTGCTAAGTCACCACCTTTCACAAGAGAAGCTTGATACTCCGCTTCATACTTGTTTAACTCATTGCGTCCAGCTTCGTTGTAGAATCCAACCCCTTTCGAATCTAAACCCTTCACAGGATTACGAAATGAAGCATCCTTCTTCACTTCAGTCATTGATCTCTTCTCATCAACAGATTTATGCTCCACTTGATCCTCATTATAATCATCATCTCGTCTTCTATCATCCTTATCCCAAGATCTCGAGTCTCGTCCATGAACCACTGAACCTTTACCAAACTCAAGCACCTTCGCAGGGTCAATTCTTGTCACATTCGTCAGAAAATCAGCATCGTACGAATCAGATCCTGTAGATAATTTAAGCAACAATCTGAGATATAGCAAAAAAATTCCGATTCTAGAAACAAGAGATAAGATCTAGAGAGAAGTAACACAAACTATCTCTCCCTCTAACAAAGAAATCCAAACAAACCTTTATCATCGTAGCCATTGTTAACGAAACCAGAGATGTAATAGTAAGCTAGAACAGTGATAACGAGAGCAAGGCAGAGAATAAACACGACAGAGCCGATTCCAAGGCGACGAATCCTCTCAGGTCGTACGGATCGCCTCCACCGGTTAGCCTTCCCGTGCTGAGTCGCTCCTCCTCCGACGCCGTTTCGGATCCCGATCGCTACGTGATCAGACGAAGAGGCTCCGCCGTTGTGAGAGTAACTGCCGCCGCCGCGAACGGTGAATCTATCTGCTCCCGATTGTCTATATTGAGCCATTCGAGCATTGTAGACGAGAGTCCTCTCTCTCTCTCGTCTCTCGTTATTGTTGTTGAGAAGGAGATTTGAAGTATTAATGAAGCAAGCTCTCGCTTAAAATTTCGTGTAGAGAGATACTTCACGGACGAATTAGATCGATTTTTCCATTGAAAACGACGTTTATTAGGTGAGAGAAATTCAGAGAAGAGAACACAGAGAAGATGATTGCGCGTGATCGGCGACGCGCTTCCGCCAAGATACTTACTGTAAACGGTGTGTGCTAGTTCTGACCTGACCCGACCCGGATATCCGCTATTGTGGGCTTTTTAAGCTTGGGTACACATGGGAGTAATTCGAAATTATGAGAGGAAAAATGTGCTATGTACTAATTTCTTGGATCCCAAATTTTAATATATCTAATTATATAAAAGTAAACGCATTCATCGTGAGTTTAATACGCGGGCAATTCTAATTTCGGAGATCGTGTTACCTGTCACACTTAACTTTGATCGTGATATGTATATTACAAGTAATAATATTTGCGAAATATTCCAAAAATACAAGATAATTTATACTATTAAAAGAGATGACAAAACGTTTACGTGTCGCGACGAGAGCGGTTATAAGAAAGTTTATTTTTTTACGATGGTGTCGTTATATTTTTGAATATTTTTGGTGAATTTCATAAATTATATTTCAGATCTAAAGAATTCAAGCTCATCAAACTTTTAAACATTAAGTTACTCCTACATCGAAAACAATAAGGAACGAAATAAGAATTTTTTTTTATCATAAATAATACTATATCCCATGCAAAATCATTAAAATGGGCTTTCGTTTAATGGGCATCTAAATTTCGGTTAATGAACTGCGTCTTCAAAATTTGCGAATCTATTAAACTAAACTGTTTAATCTTGTCATTTGATCCTCGTTAGCCTAAATCAAAAATCGAGACAGGAATTACACAACTATCTAATACAATACTCTTCATGAAACATATGTAGTATTAGTTTCAAATTATTTAAATGAAGTGTTTATTAAATGGGAACTGTTAAAGATTTTTTATAAGCAAATGTTTAGATCTCGTTAACAATTTTGTTAGAGGGTTTAAAGATTGATTGGATGATAGTTGAGATCTCTTGATAAACCCTCTAAGTAGACATCTCAAGTTGGGTAAACAGATTCAAACCAACCCAAACTCGTTTGAATTCATTATTAAATGGATAATGGATATATCATATTTATTAACTAAATGTTTTGGGTCAACTTATAACTCATTTAAATTATTGGGTTAAATGGTCAAATGAGTTGAATCACTAAATTAAAATCATGTTCAAATATATTTTTTTGATAGTTGAATCACTAATATTTGAATAAATACACTAAAAACAATTTCTAAACTAAATTTTGAGATTTCTAAAAGAGAAAGTGATATTAGCTAGCTAAAGATACTAAACACAAATCAAATAGAAACGAAGACCCAATTCAACGAACACAAAACTTTAAATTCAAATAAAGATAGCATTCCAAACCAAAAGTTCATTGTAAAAGCGATTCCGAACCGATAAAAGCGGTATCGGTACGGTATCGGATCATGCTAAATATCCTATTGGGTTTAGCTCTTAGGATAATATGGGTTTCGGTTCGGATCGGATAAAAACCGAGATCCATTTGGACTCCCATTATGCCTTTTCATTTGTTTTTCCGATCCTTTAGTTATTAAGGCCATTTGATTTTGTTGAACTTTGTTATGTTTTCTTTCGGTTGTTAAGCTTTTGTATTGGATCTATTGTGGTTTTCAATTTGTTAAACGTTTGTTATGTTTTTTATCTATGCATTTATCTTATAGCATTTCTCATTTCAATTTCAATTTTGATAGTTAGATTACCATTTGTTCGGTTATTTCGAGTACTTATTCGGTTCTTTTAGTACTTCGGTTACAAAATTAACCGAACCGTTGATAACCGAAGAGTAATTCGGTATTAATCGGATCTTTGATTGAAGTACAAAACCGACCCGAACAGTTCCGAACTGGACCGAACCAAATTTTTTGAAATATATCGATTGGGATCAGGTTGTTTTACACCGAAAAACCCGAAACCCGATTGGGTGGATCCGAAACCCGGTTGGATACCCGATTGCCCATGCCTAGTTTATTGCTAAACAATGAATTATTTTTTATTGCTTTTTGTTCATTCGCATTAATGAGTATTATTCATCCATTAGAAATTAAATTAGATTTCTAAATTATAACGGTTAATTATTATTATTATATAAAAGTAAGAAAAAAATTATTTCCTTTTCGGACATAATATAATGGAATATATAATCCAATAGTTTTTGCAAATAAAAATTAATATCGAATAAAATAAAAATATAAGACTCCACAAAAAATGAATATACCCTCACATATTGTCTATGTACAATATACATAATTATTAACGAGCTCCTCTATATATATCACTTATGTTCTTCACCTAATTTTAAAGTTTTATAAAATCTCAAATGTGTCAAAAACTCTTGCTTCGTCAATGATGTTTCGACCAAATATTTCTGACGAGTTTACTTATGTTCATGAAGTGAGTTTAGTGATGATAAGATCTCAAATATTTTGGAACTCATCATCGGTAGATTCACTTCTTGAGAAATAAGTAAAACCAAAAGGGATGTATGGTCGAGAGAAATGATTAGATCTCAAAAGTCTTAGATATATTATGTTAACAAAAAAAACTATTTTGATTTTTCTATTAGCAACAATTTTCTTTTTACGACTTCGTTTTGGGTGAGAAGATTGACGTATGAGGCCACTCTATTGCCTACAAAGGATTGGATGTCTTGTTCTCTCTTTTGCTATCACTTAGATTTTGTGTTTATTTCAGGTGTTTTCTTTTGTTAAATGTTTCAACCGAACTAGATCTCTCTTTCGCTATCTTTTAAATTTTGTTTCGGGTATTTTCTCTTGTTTAATGTTCCGACCAAAGTCTCTCTCCCTTTTCCTCTTCCTCTCCCTCTCTCTCTCTCTTATCTAGTTTGACACAATAAATGATTAATTTGTTTAGTTTGACAAAAAAATATTTAATTATTTAGTCTGATGAAAAAAATATTTTTAAAAAATTATATTGATTTATAGTTTCCCACAAATAATGTTTTCTGTTTTTTGTAAATATTGATTAAGGTTTTGACTTTTTTTTCCTTTGTTTTAAGTCTTTATATTGTTTTATTGTCATCGACAACGACAAATTCTTCTTTTGGCTTTATAAATCGATGTTTTGGAATTGCAATGGTATTCGTTTCTTTTGAACTCCATTGCTCCCTTTAACAAAGCTCGTGATATTAATACAAAGTTTAGCCGTAATTTTCTTGGAAAAGAACCGAGAGAACATATTTTTTGAGTTTTTCCCATGTATCAACAAAATTAGAGGGGGCGGTTTTCTCCCATTGTGATGCCTTGTCTCCCAAAAAAATGGGAATAAGATTATTTTTATGGCATCTTCAGGCATTGGATAAAAGGTTATATTCCACTTTTCCAAACGTTTTAATCTCTGGTGTCACTCTCTATTTTCTCTATTTTCTTATCTTTAAATTTAAATATGTTTTGTGTGTAAAAGACCAAAAAGCCCATACTCGTTTTTGAGATTAACCCTAATTCTCTCTAAATGAAAGAAGTGTCTCCTTTCTTGTTATTTTTCAACGCCTCCTCTTTTATTTTTCTCTTTTTCTCTCATTGAAAAAACAGATCTGAGATTTGAGCATCCCTTTTCGATTTTTCTATTACCATTCATCATCTTTTTGTGGATTCTTTCTCTTTCGATTTATCCTTTGTCAAAACTTTCTCCTGCGATTCATCTTCCGTTGACTTCCTCTTCATCATCCGTCGTCCTCGTCTTCTTAATTAAGATTAAAGAAGCAGACGAAGAAGAAAAAGCAAACGAAGAAAAAGCAAATGAAGAAGAAGAAGAAGAATTAAATATGATGGGAGAAGAAGAAGAATCAGATATGATAGGAGAAAAAGAAGAATCAGATCCGACGGAGAAGAAAACAGAAAATAAGATGAATCAGGCGAAGAAACAAGTGAAGAAGAAAACGAAGAAGCCAAAGTAGAAATTGTTTTTTATGTATTTTGATTCAATTATTTTTTGTGATTCTGTGATTTTGGTACAATTGATGTACAACTAATAGTAATCATTATTTTTATGGATAACTGATAGCAAATCTGGACAACTGATAGCAATTGTCCAGATAACTGAGTACAAATGATATCAAGTTGTCCGGACAACTAAAGACAACTAATAGCAAGTTGTTCGACAATTGAGGACAACTAATATCAAGTTATCCGGATAATTGATGACAACTTATTTGATATTTAATTTTTAAAAAAAATTAATTTTATTAATAAAGTATTAAGGGTATTTTCGGAATATCAAAAATACGGTGGCATAGAGATCATTGGGTGGCAGGGAAAATCATTTTTTCTGGAAAAGTGGCAGATAAGACTCGCGCTCTCGGGCATTCCATTTATTTTCACCGTGCGGAAAATGCGATCAAACAAATCAATAAGGGGTTTTCCATGGACAAACCAAATAATTTGAGTTTTGCACCATATTAATCAAGTTTGATTTGATCTCAAAATTGTTGTTTGGTATAGGTGGTGGTTGAACTCCGGCACTCAGTATCGCGAACACACAACTCATCAAATGCTCCAATTTGCCCATTAGCTCCAACTCCTCTTGCTTCATCCATTGGAGGGTTTGGTTCTCTTTGAAAGTGTTTTTCTCGATCGTTCATGCACCTTCAAAACAATAAAGATCAAGACAAGATTAGTAGCTTACCAAAAGAAATAAAAACTATAGTCTTAAATCCATTTTGAAACATATTGGCTAAGATACTCCCCCACAACGATGCCAAAAACTTGATAGAGAGACATAACGATCGAATTATAATTCCTTAATTGGACCTCAAGCGCAAGACTTTGAATTAGAAAAAATTTATCGAACCACAAAAAGAAATTAAACTCAATAGGCTATGAAGATTATAATCTAAGCTAAACAATAATGATTAATATGATATTGAAACTAAACAAGAGAATTCAACTAAGAAAACGATGTAAATGCAAATAATACTATGGGAAACCACGAATTTGGTCATTGACAACTTGGATCATGATTGAATAATGTATCCAGGGACCTAACAATGTTAACTAATCCAGGATATAAACCATTAAGCACACTAGACTATGATGAAAAAAAAAAAAAAAAAAAAAAAAACCATTAAGCAATACTAACACATTCTCGTGCAATTTGCATGTTAAACAAAGACAAGATGGATAAAACTCTCATTTGCAATCGTAATGATTATTTAGCATTGAATATAAGTTCATTTAACCACTAAACACACTAAGAAAATATTCTCATAGTCAAAGAATGAAAAGTTTATGCATAAGTTTTTGAGGAATTTCATCGAACACCTTTCGAACGTGATATTCTTTAAGATATAAATTAGTTTTCTCTAGTTTTTTATATGAATTAGTTTTCTCAAGTTTAATCTATCATTAAGAACACGTAAACATGAAGAATATATCAACATCTAATCCTAAACAACATCATCCAACTATTAATTTTCCATTACCTACTTAACCCATGATTAACCCTAAAACTACTCACACGTGATGAAAATAACAAAAGCTTCAGAGAAAGAGATAAAATACATAATAGATTGCATAAGTTAAGAAAAAGTATTCAAATCTCAAACAATCATAAGCATAAATCATTCTTAAACTAAAAGAAGTAAAGAGAGAAAAACATAAATAAACAAACTTAAATTTAGAGTAGCCTTAAAACATATATATATATATATATATATATATATATATAACAAAAGAAAATGAATCGTTTTTTGACATGTGTCTACATTTAGTTAATTTTCAAATCAAAATTATTTTACTTCTTGAAAAAATAAAAACTAAATGTCAATTTATTTCCTATGTATCTTTTAATTTAATACAAATTATCATCATAAGTTTCAATATTATTAATTTTTAATTTATGAAGTATTTACAATCAATATATAATATTATCCACGTAATTGAAATAAAATCTTAAATTAATGATATTTACCTATTAAAAAATTTAAGAATAAATGTCAAATTGTCTTATATATTTATTTTAATTTAATAGAAATGATTCATATGACTTTCATATATATAATACTATTTTAGATTTTATTGTTATTAAATACACTAATTCATGACATTCAAACATAATTATGAAAGTTGAATAGTTTTTATTACATAATTATTCCATTTTTCTATAAAAAAGTTCTGAAAATAATTTGGTCAAATGATAATTATTTTTATAACATATGTGAATTACATATGTACATTCGTATATGTAATTAATATATTAATATATAAGTTTTAGATTTTATATATAAATTTTAAATCATTATATCCTATTATCCTCATATTTTTGTAACTCATTATCATAATTATTAAATTTATATGATAAAAATAAATTATATAATACTAGGAGAAATCATAATTTTAAAAATTTGGTGATTAGTCAATGTTGAAACTGATAAACAATAATCTATATTTAACTCACATTTGTTGAGAAAGATTGTTGATCAAGTCAACAAAATATCTCATAGATGTTATCATTCAACAAAATTAAATTACCATTATGTTACAAAATTAATTCTCATCACTCCACCTTGTAACTCCCATTAGAGTGTCACTATATAATGAAAATCATTGTTTCTTTCATAAAACATGTTTTAGAGAAACACACATTCATATACTTTAACATATAAAAAAGGGAAGATTACTAAAGTAACCCACAATTTGACTTTTATTGCTAAAACGGACCTAATCTTTTTTTTATAACTAGAGTAACCCCTCTGAAATTTTTGCCCGAAACTGCCCCTCCTTCCCTTTGACAGGAAAAAAACAGTTTTCGAAAATGCCATTATGACTTCATAAAAAAAAAGCCAGCGCATTTAAACACGCGAGTTATTTACAAAATTGCCACCGCCAGCGAGGATAAGTCTGCCGCAGATTTATTTTTCACGTTTTGTAGATTTATTTTGCCACGTCATTTTCAATATTTTGAAAGTCTGCCGCAGATTTAATCCCTTTGATGCAAATTTAATTCTATTTACAGTGATGCAGATTTAATAAATCTGCCGCAGACTTTATAAATGCTGCGGACTTAATAAATCACGGCGACTTAATAAATCTGCGGCGGATTTAATAAATCTGCGGCAAACTTAATAAATCTGCTTCACGTTAAAGCGTTTTGTAGATTTGTTGATACGATTGTAGATTTGTTTTGGATTTTGCAGATTTTTTGGCGCTTACTTTACAGTTTGTCTCTATGTGCGTGACTTTAACTTCATCGGTGAAATCGTCGTAGATCTAGTTTTTCTATAGTTAACTTCATCGGTGAAATCGCCATTGTAGATTCAGCTTTTCTTAGCTTTTTCATAAATTCTCATCTCCGTTTGTTGCATCTCCGTTTGTTGGTAGTCCCTCGCCGTCGTCGTCGCCGTAGCTGTTATCTTTTCGGCTACTTTTCGTCGTTGTCTTCATGTTCGTTTTCTTCGTCGGGGTTGTCTTCATTGTCGTTATCTTCGTCGGCGGGATTTTTGTCGTCTACGTTGAGCTTTCTTTGGCTTAGTCGTCGAATTTTGTCCTCATCGTGTAAGTCTTCATCGACTTGTCGGTGGTTGTCGTCTTCGTCGTCTAGATCTGGTTAAAAATCTGCGACGAGATTTTTAACTCTCGTTGCAGATTTATTTTTAAAACCATCAATTGAACAAGTTTTGATTGTTTGTGGTTTATGGAAGCTCAAAAAGAAATGATGGGTGTTTGAAGTTGACAGTAAACGAGGATATCGTATTCTTGGAGTTAACCCATACACGCGTTTCGTCGTATTTGTCTTCTCCGGCGTCGTCATCTTGTTCTTCAACGTGTCTTTAATCGTTGTTCTCTTTCTCGTCGTCAATTTCGTTGTTTTCGTCGTCTTTGTTAAGATTCTTCGTCTTCATTTTCTTCTTCACTGTTGTTGTATTCATCGTCTACTTCGTCGTCGTCGTGTTCTTCTTCATCAACTCTTTCATGTTCATTGTCTTCATGGTGGAATAAATCGGCGAACCACTAAAATAACTCTACAATACAGTCAATTAACTCTGCGAAACCCATAACAAATTTGCAAAACTATATAACAAATCTGCAAAACTATATAACAAATCTGCAAAACTATATAACAAATTCACATACTTGTATAACCCCTATACCCTAAACACGACACAATCTTATATACTTTTTTGTTGATGTGGATATGTTTGTATGATTCTTCATACTTGATAAACCTTAAAAACCAAGATTCTAAAGTGAAGACAATTTTTGATATTCTTTCTCATGGGGTATGTGAACATTGATTTGCTTGGTATTACTTAGTAAGTTTTGAAAAAATTTGTTGAATTGTATTTTTGTTTTTTTATGCTTGAACACTATTTTTACTCGGTGAGGTTAAGTTTAAAACAAATTTTTCTATGTTAAAATAAATTCGCGAACCACTAAATCTACATACTTGTATAACTCCTATACTCAACACACGATACAACCTTATATACTTTTTTGTTGATGTGGATATGTCTTTATGATACTTCATACTAGATAAACCTTAAAAACCCGAATTCGAAAGCGAATTTTTTTTTTGCAATCCTTCCTCATGGGTCGTGTGAATATATCTTTACTTGGTATTACTCAGTAAGTTTTGAAGAAATGTGTTGAATTGTAATCTTGTATTTGTATGCTTGACTATTACTTTGTAATGGGTGAAATTAAGTTTAAAAACAGGTTTTTATAAGTTGGAATAAATCCGCAAATACCTAAATATATCTATAATACAGTCTAGTTAACTCTGCAAAACCCGTAACAAATATGCGAAACTGTGTATCTCTAAACACGACACAATCCTATATACTTTTTTGTTTATGTTAATATGTTTTTATGGTTCTTCATACTTGATAAACCTTAAAAGACAAGATTCGAAATTGAAGACAATTTTTACAGAACGATGGCGACGACAAGGGAGAACGGCGACGAACGAAAAACGATAGCGATAGCAAGGAAGAATGGTGACGACAATAGCAACGGAGACGAAGAACGGCAACGAAGAAGATGAAACAAATCTACAAAGAAGATGAAACAAGTCTGCAAAAGATGAAACAAGTCTACAAAAGATGAAACAAGTCTACAAAAGATGAAACAAGTCTACAAAAGATGAAATAAGTCTACAAAAGATGAAAACGACGACGAAGATGAAGAACGATAGCGACGGCGAGGAAGAACGACGACGAAGAACGATAACGACGACGAGGAAGAATGGTGACGAAGAACGATAACGACGGCGAGGAAGAACGGTGACGATAATAACAACAGAGAGGAAAAATGACAACGAAGAATATGAAACAAATCTACAAAGAAGATGAAACAAGTCTATAAATAAGCTGAAACAAATCCACAAAAGATGAAACAAATCTACAAAAGATGAATCAAGTCTACAAAAAGTGAATCAAGTCTACAAAACGTGAAACATGAGAATGAATAACAACGACGAAGAACAACGACGAAGAACGAAGAACAACGACGAATAACGAAGAACAACAACGAAGAACGAAGAACAACGACGAATAATGAAGAACAACGACGAATAACGAAGAACAACGACGAAGAAGATGAAACAAATCTACAAAAGATGAAACAAGTCTACAAAAGATGAAACAAGTCTACAAAAGATGAAACAAGTCTACAAAAGATGAAACAAGTCTACAAAAAGTGAATCAAGTCTACAAAACGTGAAACATGAGAACAATAACGACGACGAGAAAGAAAGAAAAACAACGACGAAAAACGATAATGAAAGCGAGGATGAACGGCGAGGAAGAACAATGACGAAGAAAAACCGTGATGAAAACGAAGAACGATGACAACGACGAGGAAAAACGGCGACGAAGATGAAGAACGATAGCGACGGCGAGGAAGAAGGACGACGAAGAACGATAACGACGGCGAGGATGAACGGTGACAAAGAACGATAACGACGGCGAGGAAGAACGGTGACGATAATAACAACAGAGAGGAAAAATGACAACGAAGAAGATGAAATAAATATACAAAGAAGATGAAACAAGTCTACAAAGAAGATGAAACAAATCTACAAAAGTTGAATCAAGTCTACAAAAAGTGAATCAAGTCTACAAAAAGTGAATCAAGTCTACAAAACGTGAAACATGAAAACGAATAACAACGACGAAGAACGACGAATAACGAAGAACGACGAATAACGAAGAACAACGACGAAGAAGATGAAACAAATCTACAAAATATGAAACAAGTCTACAAAAGATGAAAGAAGTCTACAAAAGATGAAAAAAGTCTACAAAAGATGAAAAAGTCTACAAAAGATGAAACAAAGCTACAAAAAGTGAATCAAGTCTACAAAACGTGAAACATGAGAACAATAACGACGACGAGAAAGAACGAAAAACAACGACGAAAAACGATAACGAAGGCGAGGAAGAACGGCGAGGAAGAACAATGACGAAGAAAAATCGTGATGAAAACGAAGAACGATGACAATGGCGAGGAAGAACGGTGATGATAATAAAACCTGAGAGGAAAAATGACAACGAAGAAGATGAAACAAATCTACAAAGAAGATGAAACAAGTCTACAAAGAAGATAAAACAAATCTACAAAAGATAAAACAAATCTACAAAAGATGAATCAAATCTACAAAAAGTGAATCAAGTCTACAACACGTGAAACATGAGAACGAAGAACAACGACGAAGAACAACGACGAATAACGAAGAACGAAGAACAACGACGAAGAACGAATAACAACGACGAAGAACGAAGAACAACGACGAAGAACGAAGAACAACAACGAAGAACGAAGAACAACGACGAAGAACAAAGAACAACAACGAAGAACGAAGAACAACGACGAAGAACGAAGAACAACGACGAAGAACAACAACGAAGAACGAAGAACAACAACGAAAAACGAAGAACAACTACGAAGAATGAAGAACAACAACGAGGAAGAAGACGGTGAAGACGACGAAGACGAGGAAAACGAACAACAACGAAGACGATGGTGATGGCGGGGAAGAACGGCGACAAAAACGAAAAACAACGAAAACGATGAAGAACGAAGACGATGAAGAACGGCGTTTGATTTTTTTTGGGAGAATTAGGGTTTTTTTAAAAAAAAAATTTTTTGTAAAAAATGAAAATTTTCAATATTAAAACAAAACAAAATTAAAAAAAAAATTAATTTTTTTTTTCATAATGGCATTTTCGTAAATATTTTTTGTTTCATAACCTCCTTGTCCATCTCATGTTTTTTTATAATAACTAGAGTAACCCTCTAAAAATGGGTTACTCTAGTCATTTGAGGTTTATTAGGGTCATTTCAAGTCATTTTCACTATAAAAAAAGAATCTCATAAAAACAATCTCTCTTATTCTCTTCTTAGTACAACACGATTTCTACGTTTGGAAAGTTATGATTTTGGGTGTTTAGTGATTGTGTCATGTGGTAATGGAAACTTTTGTTCATTGTTTGAACAATTATTTGAACGTTTTTTTGGTCTCCAAAGTGGTTATGTGTTGATTTGATCAACAATCTTCCACAACAAATGTGAGTCAAAAGAATAATTCTATCATATCTAATGCATGTCTTTTCCATACGATATTAGTTTACAATCACTATCAAACTAATACTAGCTTTTAAAAAATATACAAAAATTTGAGTTCAACAATATTTCGAACAAAAACATTTATAAAAAAAGATATTAAACAAAATTAGAATATCAAAAGACATAGTAAATATATGATTTTTTGTAAAATTTTGTGTATATATGTAATATTACATAACAAAATAATATTTTTATTACAAATTCAACTTATTGTTAACAATTTAATATTTAATTAGCTTGCAAAAGCACGCGTCACAACACTAGTATATATATATATGCACAAGACTTCGTGGGACACTTAGACGATCTCCATTTGTTAAATGAAGAATTTGTAAGTGAGCTAAAAATAATACTTTAAATACTCTTTAATTATTCTAAGTAAAATAAAAAAAACTCTCACTAATAATAGTAAAACACACAATAAAGTAGCATATGAACAATTTAAGAAACGCTTTTTATATACTTTAGCTACGATACGTTTCTAATTTTGGGTCTCCTATTACTTATTTTTCAATTCAGTTTTAATTTAAGAAATACTATAAACACTTCCACTTGAAGTGCTTTTAGATGGTATATAAGTGAGAAATATGATTCTAAAAAACAAATTAATACCTTAAATACGATTGAATGAACGCATAAAACTTAGTAAAATATGTGGCAAAAACATGCCATACATACATATATCATAAGTCTCTTATGTCATTTTCTCAGAGAAAAATCAGTTGTGCTACCTATTAAGCCAAATAATGAAATTATATCAATATCTTTAATGAATTATTAATAAAATCAAAATTAAAATTAAAGAACAAACAAAAATCAGATTCTGTTACGAAAGTCAAGTTTTGGAATGAAGAAAAGGTAATGGAGCCCATCTCCATTTATGATGCATAGTAACAATTGTCGAAAGTTTTTACTATATATATATGATGTATTCGATCATTTGTAAACTACATCACAACAATAGCAATAATAATAACTATCAAACGTATGTCTCTTCTTTTATATATATATATACTTTATGTTTTTCATATATTATACAATATATATAACATATCTCATATATCATATAAAATCAACAAACACACCGTTACATATTTATGAAAAGTTAGATTATTATAATACGTTATCTACACGATCGTCTCTACAGTATTTTGTTATTTATGTCATGGTTGCTTTAAGCACCATAATTTATTCGTACGCGGATTACTACATCGATATTTATTTACGGTTATATTTTTGTGGTTGTTTAAACGCACCATAATTTATTTATTTTTATATTTCTATGGTTGTTTAAACGCACAATAATGTATTTATTATTATATTTTTATGGTTGTTTAAACGCACCATAATTTATTTATTATTATATTTTTATGATTGTTTAAACGCACCATAATTTATTTATTTATTGTTATATTTCTATGGTTGTTTAAACACACCATAATTTATTTATTATTTTACTTTTATGGTTCTTTAAATGCACCATAATTTATTTATTGTTATATCTTATGATAGTTTAAACGCACCATAATTTATTTTTAATTTAATTTACAAATTTTATGGATGACTTTTTATCATCATAATTTATTTATTGTCTTAATATATACTAATGTGATATATAATTTTTTATTACTTCCTTCCTAAAATAAATTTAAGGTTCTTATAAATGATATATTTATTCACTAATACATAAAAAAAATTAAAATTTACATAATCTATTTAATTGATTAAAAAATATTAAAATTAATTTCTATTATGTATTATTAATACTAACAGTGACAAATAAAATTTTCTCGAAATTTTTTATTTTTACAACGGTTATGAACTGTAATTTTCGATCTATAAATACATTCACTTTTCAATATATTTTCCATTTACACATTTCATTTTCTCCAAAATCTCTTTCTAAAAATATTTTAAAGGTTCTTAAAAATGTTTCGATTATTGCTAATCATTATGTTTTTGATAATCATTGTTTGTATTTATGGAATTATTGTCGGAGATTCTACTCATGAACAATATGTCTTAAATATAGTTTTAATTTTCTATGCTTTGTTTTTCTTTGTAATCGCTTTTATTATTAATGTAAACGCGTTGTCTTAAAAATTTTCTAATAAAATTTATTATTATGTTTTAGATATAAAAATGGCAAACATCGAGAAACTTCAGTTTCCGGCTCTAGAAATCACTGCTGCAAATATTATATCGTGGATCACCAACGTTGAATTGCACCTTGAATCTCTTGGGTTATCAAAAGCCATTAAAGAGATAAATACTTCAACGGCCCAAGAAAAGGCAAAATCGGTGATCTTCCTTATGAGACTCCTTGATGAAAGCATCATTTATGACTATGCTCATATGAGGGATCCTAAAGAACTTTGGAAGAGTTTAAAGGATCGTTTTGATCACCAAAAGGACATAACTCTCCCGCTTACTCGGGATGAGTGGCAAAGTCTAAGGTTTCAAGACCTTTATAAAGTCATGAATTACAATTCCACTGTTTTAGGAATTGTGGCTAAGTTGAGGTATTGTGGTGAAACCATAACTGAATCCCACATGTTGGAGAAAGCATATACCACATTTCACAAGAATCACATTACCCTACAACAACAATATAGGATGCGTGGGTACACCAAGTTTTCAAACTTGATTGTGGCTCTCCTGATAGCCGAGAAGAACAATGAGCTTCTCATTAAGAATCACATGACTCGACCTTCGGGGTCCAAAGCATTTCATGAAGTGAATGCATTGGACGTTAAAAATCCGATAAGGGAAAACAAATCCTTTTGGGGTCGTGGCCGCCAAAACTATCGCGGACGTGGGATAAACTTTAACCCTAGAGAAAATCATTGCAATGGATTCGTCCAAAGCAATCTCCAAAGGGGAAAGAGGTCCAAGGAAGCCCATCCAAGAAACCTGAGGACACTAGCTACTGTTGCGATACTAAGGGACATTGATTCAAAGTATGTCGCACTCCTGCGCACTTTTATGCTCTAAATAAAAAATATCCGAAAGGCAAGAAGGTGAACTTCGTAGACCACTATGAGGATACCACACACCTCGATGGGTCTGACTTTGTCAATGATTTTGACGAGGCCACGGTCAACGAAAACTGAGGATGCGACTCTTGAATTATGATGCATGTGCCATAAATAATGAATGTTTGTGTGAACTATTTAAAATAATGTATAATTATGTAACATATTGTGTGATGCATAAATAAGTATAATTAATATGTAAAAGTCTATTTTCATGTATAATTATTGAATGATATTTGCTTTTGTGAACTATTATTTAGTATTCTTATTTATTGGTTTTCATATTTCTCAGAAATGGATTACAATACGAATGGAACAACATCCAAGGAAGATGGTAGAGATATTTGTATATCAGATAGTGGAACAACGCACATTATTCTTAAACATAGAAAATATTTCTCAAATTTAAAACCGACAAAAGTTATTGTCAATACAATATCAGGTCCTACATATTTGATTGAGGGACTGATAAAGCTAATTTTGCATTACCTAATGGAACAATGTTCTCGATTAATAATGCATTGTTTTCTCCAAATTCAAAAAGGAATTTGTTGAGTTTTAAGGATATACTAGATGAGGATCCGCACGTACGTGCGGAATTTAATATAGTTTTTAATTTTATATATTTATAATTATTTAGTAAAATATATATATATATATATATATTAAAAAAATTTCACCGACTTGGATTATATGTAGATAGTCTCTTATTTCATAAAATATATTAAATAAAACATGTAGATTGTGCGAGGTATGGTTTAACGCGGGATTCATCCGCGTATTAGAAATATTTAATTTTTTCACCACAGGATATACCTTCCAAGATGTCTTGATACTAATTTAAAAATAGTTTACTGAATTATATTTAATATAAAGTTCAAAATTATATTTATGTATAATTTTATATTTGGAATATAATTTAGTTATATATTATGAATTATTTATGCAATTTTTTGACACGTTGCTAAATTACACATAAATATTTGTGCATAAATTGAATTCACCATTATCATTCGTTTAAATTTGTTTTGTGATCTTTTAACGACCCGTTACAAAAACTAAAAGGAGAATTACAAAATTACACCATTTGAATTGCGTTTTACAAAATACACATTTCAAAGTTATTTTTAAAAACTACACCTAAACACTCAAAATTAAATCTAAATAAATCCTACCTACACAAAATATACCCTTTGATATTATATTGTAAACACTAATTAGCGAACCTAAATGAAAATATATAAATTTTGATAGTTTTTTTAAGGAAAAATCAACCTTTTAAAATTTTAAAAGGGTGTAATTATAGAAAATATTGAATTAGATGTAATTTTGTGAAAGAAGTGTTGAATTGGTGTAGTCTTGTGAATTCCTCAAATTAAAATATGTATTTTCTATTATGATTTGTATAATTTGTATTCGATTGGGCCTGAGTATGAGCTTTGTAAATTCTGTAAATTGGCCCAAATTATAAACATAGGTTAGTAAAAAAAATGTAGTGACATTGTATTGTAATTAGAATTTTTTTAAGGGCAATTTGCAATAATGCTTTCCAATTAATAGATAAGATATCTTCAGGGATTTGATACTCAATCCGCAACTAAAGATGGAAAGAAATACATGTATATAACTTCTGAAAAGTCGGGAAAAATATATATCCTAGAAAAGTTACCAAAACTCCCTTCTGGTTTGCATCATACGTATATCAATACCGTAGAATCACACCTTGTCATCAAAATAAATCATGATATTTCACTTTATGACATGATCGTCTTGGTCATCCGGGCATATCTATGATGAGAAAGATCATAGAAACCTCACATGGTCATTCAATGAAAATCCAAGAGATTTATCAGGGGAATAAAAGGACATTACCTGCAAGTTCTTTAGAAATATTGATTATAATTAAGACCATCACCTAGTAAAATCGATAAAGAGTTACCAAAGTTCCTTGAACGGGTTCAAGGCGATATTTGTGGACCTATACATCCACCATGTGGACCTTTCAATTATTTTATGGTAATGATTGACGTGTCAATTAGATGGTCAAAAGTTTGTCTATTATCATCTCGCAATGTGGCATTTGCGAGATTTCTAACTCAAATTATCAAACTAAGAGCTCAGTTTCCGGATAATCCAATAAAAGGAGTTAAGGGAGAACGGCGAGCTCGAAAAAATGACGAAAGAGAAAGATGAATCTGTTATAATAATCTAACTTTTCATAAATATGTAACAGTGTGTTTGTTGATTTTATATGAGATATGTTATATATTGTATAATATATGAAAGACATAAAGTATATATATATACTAGGAAAGAACCCGCGCGTTGCGCGGAATATTCACTAATTATTATAGTTTTAAATAATTTTACATTGAATTTATGATGGTTTTGGTTTGTTTTATGAAGTTTTTTATTTTTGTAATAGATATATGGTTTAACTTTAGATATTTTCTATTTTACTAAACTAATGAAAATGATTTTATTTACTAACAACTTTTGTTTGGATGTATTAGTTTATTATCAAACCAATGAAATATCAATATGTAAAGAAAATTGTTGGTGTGTACCCCATTCAACAAAAGTTGAGGCGAATAATATTTTTTTCTTAATTTTGAAAAACCTTGTAGTGTGATAGTTTCGTGAAGTTATGAATCCCAAAATACAACAGCATAATTTTTAAGATTGACATCACTCGAAAACATATGTGAAATGATGAAGTATATATTTGGGTTATAATTTCACATAAGAAAAAAGTAAAATGATACATAGAAAATATGTGAATAATGGTATCTAGAAGATGTTTGATGTTTTTCTCTTATATAGGAGAGGAAGATGCAAGACCCTTTGATTTCACCATCAAGTAGTCCATAACAACATCATTACTCACATTTATCACATAATTTATGTCATAGTTTTGGTGGTTACACAATGGAGTCAAAATTAATCAATAATTCAATTTAAGAATAACGGTTTTGTTTGACAAAAAAATATTTCTTTTTACCATGAGAATTATTTTTTTTTGGACCACATTTAATTAGCTTATTTTTTATAGAAAAAATATTAAACATTTGATTGTTTCATTTGATTATAAAGAGATTGTAGATAAAAGTAAGGAAACTTTCATAACTCATAGAGAAAAATATTTATGATTTACTACAAAATAAATTTACTACAAAAATAAATAATTTTTTTATGATATATGTGGGTTTTAGTTCAAGATTTATAAAATTAAGAAAAATTACCTTCAAAATAGAGGGATACTTATGATTTAAGTTTTTTAATTATATCATATTCTTAGTTATATTTATTTAGATTCTTTTTCTGTAAATTTTCATTTTTTCATTTCTACTTCCAGCTTTATATGTTTGTTCATTAAAATTTTATTACATCTATTTTTATTAAATATATATTAGTTTAGAGTTTTAAGAAATTGTTTAACACAAAATGATGCATATATATAATGAAAATAATATTAGTTAAAACGAGGACACATGTCAAAATTTTACAAGTTGTTCAACAAAAGTTATGTGTTTTTAAAATGATACATATCAAATTATAAATATATGATTTGTTGAATAAATATTGGTTTAGGATTATAAGAACATGTGTAACATAAAACATGATGCATTCATATATAAATATGACTATTATTTAATATAATAAAATAATTATTATTTGAAGAGAGGATACATGCCAAATTTTTATATTTTGTCAAACAAAATTTAGTTAAACAATGTTTTTAAGAGGAGGACAAATGACATAAAAGTAGATGGACATGTGTTACTACCATATTGAAAGTTACAAAAACATCTTGTCTTATTATATAAGATACCAATGATAATATAATTTTGAAAAATAATAAAAATATCAAAGTACATAATTTGGAAATTTATGTTACTAAACCAAATTAAATCAAAATATAATAAAAAAATGTCATACAAAGAAAATTTACATAAATTCAACAACTTTACAACACTATTCTAAATATCCTACAAAGCTTGTTTCATCACCTTCTTTGAAAATTGAGAAACTTGATATCATAAGCAAAGACAAACACAAAGAGCAAGATCCAACCAATGTGTACAACAGCAACAATACCCTCTAGAACATAAACACAAAATAAAATAGAACAAATAAAAGAAGATAAAAGAATCATCCTTATTTTTATTTTTTATTGTTTGCTTGAAGAAAAAATATGTTCCAGTGAACATTATTTTTTTGCTTGATTTTGTACACAAGATTTATTGTGCCTTTTATAACTACATATTTCTCCACTACTCACAAACAATTATGGTGGAGGTTACAAAAATAATATTTCAAATTGAAGATGAAAGTTAATGTTGGTCAATATTATAAAAAATAAATATCATTTGACCAAAATTTTATATTTTTGCTTGTTTTATTTAATTTACTTAATTACTATTATGGGGGTTACAAAATATTGTATTTTTAGAATATAATGATTGTGAATTTTATAGTTAATATTTTGTAACTAAAAGTATTCAAATTTCACAATTTTTTGTATAGAGAACACATGTCATTTTACAATTTTTATATATAATATAGAATCTAAAAATAGTATTATATGAAAGTTATGTGAATCATTTGCATAAAATTAAAAGAGACATCTTATATAATAAGATAGAATGTTTTTGCTTATATAAAATTTTTATATTTTTGCTTGTTTTATTTAATTTACTTAATTACTATTATGGGGGTTACAAAATATTGTATTTTTAGAATATAATGATTGTGAATTTTATAATTAATATTTTGTAACTAAAAGTATTCAAATTTCACAATTTTTTGTATAGAGAACACATGTCATTTTACAATTTTTATATATAATATAGAATCTAAAAATAGTATTATATGAAAGTTATGTGAATCATTTGCATAAAATTAAAATAGACATATAAGATAATTTGACATTTATTTTTCATTTTTGTAAGAAGTAAAAGATTATTAATTTTAAATTTTATATGCGTATAATTGTATATTCTTAATAACATTTAAAGTTAAAAATATATTGAAACTTATGAGGATAATTTGTTTTATATAAAAAGATACATATAAAGTAATTTGATATTTATTTTTGATTATTGAAAAAAGTAAAATAAATTTTGAATGAAAACTAATTAAATGTGGACATATGTCAATAGAACAATGAGACACTTGTTGGCTCCACAATGAACCTTACAAAAACATTCTATCTTATTATATAAGATATATATATATATGTGAAAGGAGAGACATACGTTTGATAGTTATTATTATTGATGATGTTGTGATGTAGTTTACAAATGATTGAATACATCATATATATAGTAAAAACTTTCGACAATTATTACTATGCATCATAAATGGAGATGGACTCCATTCCTTTTTCTTCATTCCAAAACTTGACTTTCATAACACTCCCCCTTGGAGTCCATTTTCATTTATGTTATTTTTGCGTTTTCTTTCTGTTGCCTCGTTAAAAGCTTTTCCAAGAAAAACCCAGTGGAAAAAACCGTGGAAGGATAAAAGAGTACAACGATCAAACCCCCCCCCCCCCCCACTCGAAAGATTAGAACATCTTTTCACACTACAAGAAACTAGGCAAATAACAACGAATTTTAGCAAGGAATTAGCGAGGAATTAGCGACAACACTAAATTTCATCGTTTATTCGTCGCCAAATAGCAACGAAACCATTCGTCGCTATTTCGTTGCTATTTAGCGACGAAATAGCGACGATTTAAGGAGGAATTCTGATATCGTCGCTAAATCGTCGCTAAATAGCGACGAATTGGCAACGAAGGTATTTCCTTGTTAATTAGCGACGAAATTGCAAGAAATATTGCTAAGTTGGTGAGCACGTTTTCATTAAGTTGCACCGGTAATTGGCGACGAATTATTCGTTGCAATTTCCTCTCAAAATCGTTGCTAATTCATTGGTAAAAATATTTCGTTGCAAAATCGTTGCTAAATTTCCTTGCTAAAATTTACAATGTCCCTATATAAACTCATTCGACCAAATCAAAATCACAACACAATATCAAAACATTCTCTCTTATATATATATATTCTAAACACTTATACAAAAACTTTCATAACATATATTCTCAAAATGTCTCACGGTAATAACGTATACGAGTTACGATCTTGGATGTATAGACACAAAGATCGATCGAGGATAGTGACAACAGAGTTCACGGAGGGACTTCAAACATTCATGTATCAAGCCGGAAACATGCAGACTACTCAAGAAACTGGTAAAATGTATTGTCCATGTAAGAAGTGTGTGAACACTAAATACATTCATGTTGATATCGTATGGAAACATATTTTTAATAGGGGTTTTATGCCACAATATTTTGTTTGGTTTCAACATGGAGAAGGGTATAATTATAATAACACCGAATTTGGAGAAAGTAGTTCGTTTCATGTTGCTGAAACTAACGAACCATCTAATTTAGCACATCATTTTGATAGTAACTATGATCATCATGGTGGGTCTAATGTGCATGTAGATGATAATAGATATCATGACATGGTTGTTGATGCATTTCATGATACGAGAGAGTATTTATCTGAAAATGTTGTTGAAGAACCTAACCAAGATGCTAAACGTTTTTATGATATGTTAGACGCTGCGAATAAACCAATTTATGATGGATGTAAAGATGGACTGTCAAAACTATCATTAGCATCTAGAATGATGAATATCAAATCGGATTATAATTTGAGTCAATTTTGCATGGACTCTGGGCGGAATTACTAAAAGAGTATTTGCACGAGGATAATGTAGTTGCTGATTCATATTATGAAATACAAAAGTTGGTTTCTAGTCTTGGTTTGCCTTCGAAATGATTGATGTTTGTGTTAACAATTGTATGATTTATTGGAAAGATGATGATAAGTTGCGGGAATGTCGTTTTTGCCGTCGGTTGAGATATAAGGTCCATGGAAAAGGGAGTAAGGTCTCGTATCAACGGATGTGGTACTTACCCATTACGGACAGGCTCAAGAGACTGTATCAATCGGAAAGGACATCCGATTCAATGAGATGACATGCAGAGCACTCAGTCGTAGATGGGGAAATAACTCATCCGTCAGATGCAAAGGCTTGGAAGCACTTTAACACGGTATACTCTGACTTCTCTAGAGAGATTCGTAATGTATATCTTGGTTTATGCACTGACGGATTTAGTCCATTTGGTATGTCTGGTAGACAATACTCCTTGTGGCCAGTTATCGTAACCCCTTATAATCTTCCTCCATATATGTGCATGCAAAGAGAATTCCTCTTCTAAAGTATATTAGTTCCCGGTCCGAAACATCCAAAGAGAGCTCTAGATGTTTTTCTGCAACCTTTAATCCATGAGCTAAAAGAGTTATGGTACACTGGGGTTCGTACGTACGATATATCGTGCAAAAGAAATTTTATGATGCGTGCAGTGCTTATGTGGACTATTAGTGACTTTCCTGCTTAGGCCATGTTATCCGGTTGGACAACGCATGGACGATTGTCTTGCCCTTATTGTCGTCATCGGACAGATGCGTTTCAACTCCCACACGGAAGGAAAACAAATTGGTTTGATTGTCACCGACGATTTCTTCCAATTAATCATCCGTACCGGAAGAACAGAAGGTTGTTCAAGAAGAACAAAGTCGTTAAACAACCACTCCTACTATATCCGGCGGGGACAAAGTTACTAAACGAGTTGGATTATTACGGGGCGCAAAAAACATGTAGACGGGGTGGAAATTGACATGTTTCGAATTTAACTGACGGATACGGGGAAACCCATAACTGGCACAAGAAAAGCTTTTTTTGGGAACTCTCTTACTGGAAAGATCTTTTGTTGAGACATAACCTTGATGTTATGCACATTGAGAAAAATTTCTTTGATAACATCATGTACACATTGTTGAATGTGCAGGGGAGAACGAAAGACAATTTGAAGACAAGATTGGATTTGCCATAAATATGTTTTAGCAGTGAGTTGCATATCACGAACGATGGTAAGGCTCCAGTCCCGATCTACAAATTGAAACCTGAAGCGAAAAACGCTTTATTTAATTGGGTAGCGTCATATGTCAAATTCCCCGACGGATATGTTTCAAAGCTATCCGCATGTGTTGAGAATGGACAAAAGTTTTCAAGTATGAAAAGTCATGATTGTCATGTATTTATGCAGAGACTATTACATTTTGCCTTCGACGAGCTTCTACCTGAACCCGCACACTTAGCAATTGCAGATACTAATTAATAATTAATTAATTATCTTTTAATTACAATATATAGACTCATGAATTTTTTAAAAATTTCAGGTATCGGTGCGTTTTTCCGAGATTTATGTACTCGTACACTTTCAGAAGATGTCATTGAACAATTGCGTGAATATATCTTTATCTTGTTGTGCAACTTGGAAAAGATTTTTCCTCCATCCTTTTTCGATGTAATGGAACACCTTCCAATACATCTTCCTCACGAGGCAGAACTAGGAGGGCATGTGCAGTTTCGGTGGATGTATCACTTTGAACGATTTATGGGACATTTGAAAGGAAAGACGAAAAACCTAACAAGGGTTGAAGGATCTATCGTTGCTTTGGATCTTTAACGGAAGAGACTTCTCATTTCGCATCATACTATTTCGGTTCCAATGTACGAACACGTAGAACAAAAAGACGACGATACGATGATGGCGGCGTTGGCGCAAGTATATGCGTAGATGGGGTACCGATATATTTTCCCCAATTGGAAGAGTTAGCGGAAAAATAAAAGAAGTTTGGTGGGAAAGTGATCAACATCGAAAAAGTGCACATACTTACATCCTCCTTAATTGTGATTACGCACGACCTTTCGAAAGGTAATATATTATATGTTTTTATATGTAAGCTATTATATTTTTCCTAACGATCTATATATATAACGAGGGGGTTTCAATTAGAATGTTTGAGGAACAAGTGGAGGAAGTCTATCCAGACTTTCGAAAGACGAACTTACTGCTTATAAAGAACGCGATTTTGCGGGTTGGTTAAAAACGCAAGTTGAATATGGGGACACCACATATCCGGTTTGGTTTCGCGAGTTAATACAAGGACCGGTTGGAAAGATCACAACTTCGCCTATGTATTTTACTCGTGGTTACGTCTTCCACACAGTAAGTCATAGTCAACATCGAGCAACAACAAATTATGGTGTCACTGTTGAGGGCGATTCGGTTTTTTATGGGGTTCTCATGGATATTATTGAAGTCCAATACCGGGGATTAGTCAATTTAAGAACAACACTCTTTAAATGTGATTGGTTTGATCCAACGTTAGGTCGTGGTGTACGTTAAAACATATTTGGTGTCATCGACGTCAACCAATCACGACGATATCGGAAGTTCGAACCATTTATCCTCGGATCGCAGGTTGAGCAAGTTACATTCATTCCGTATCCTCGCGTTAAAACTAGTGGTATATCGTGGAATGCGGTAATTCGAGTGGTTCCGAGAGGTTTAATTATGGGTAACGATGAAGTTCATATGCAACAAGATGTCGTTGGTGGGACAATTATACAAACAAATCAATCAACCGAAGATGTATTTCTTGTTGATCCTGATAATCAAGTAGCTGAAGATATTGTGGATGATGATCGGACACGTACACTGTATCCGTCATAGGTATTGTACTTGGCGTAGTACATGTTAGGGTTTAGCAACGAATTAGCAAGTATTTTAAAAAATAGCGACGATTTAGCAACGATTCGTTGGGAAAACGAAAAGATTAAAAACAATTCGTTGCTAAATCGTTGCTAATTAGCAACGATTTAGTAACAACCACAAAATCTATATATATGGTCAAATTCTTTCATTTTTTTACACAACCATCTCTCTACATTTTATCTCTCTACAATCTCTCTATAAAAACATCCCAATTTCTTCTTAAAACACTAAACTCTTTTACAAAAATGCCTCCTCGTCCAAACCATTATTTTAATTTCATCCGTAACAATTCCCGTTCTGGTAGCGGATCTGATTCTAATCCGATCCGACAACCTACAGAACCAACCCAACCCGACATCCCCGAGGTCCCCGAGGTGGGGTTAGATGCAGCTTCCAATATTCCACCGGTTGGAGATATGCCGGCGGATTTACCACCGCCTCCGCATCAAGGACCCCACATGATGCGGATCATGGATCTCCTACGGCAAGAAGGCCACGACCGTTTGCCGTTGATAGATCCAGACCGGCCGCGACACACGTTTTGGTAATATCAAATTTATATTAAAAAATATTAAAAAATAATAAAAAATTATTAAATATTAATAAAAAATTGTACTTTGTTAGGTTTTGCGATAACAAAGTGAGCCGGAGTGTCGCGGACACAATGAAGTCTTACTTCGTTGAGCCGCACGTGAACTGGTCCCAAACGCCGGATACATACAAGACATCTGGTTCGAATCTTTCGCGGTAAATTAAATTAAATTTTAAATTTAAATATAAATTTAAAATATTTAATTTGAAAATTTTAATTTAAAATTTCTAATTTAAAAAGTTAAACTAAAACTTAGTTTTAATTAATAGAAAAAATGGCATTGAGTCGAGGCTGATACGGTGAAAGTCCGTAAGGGGTTCAACGAGAAGGCGATGCACCGCCTTACGGCATTGTTTCCAGTTGGAAGAAAGACTGGAAACTAAAAGGAGATGATGGAAAGCCGAAGTCGATGGCCCCGGCGGTGTGGAAAGGGCTGGTCGACTACTGGACAGAACCGCATTCTCTCGTCGTCGCGGAAAACTGTTCCAAGTCCCGCCTCACTCCTGTCGACGGGAACGTTCCCTACGTCCACACTTAGGGGCCGAGTTCATACGTCGGTCGTCGTATTAAAATGGTAAATTTAATTTTTTAACAGTTTGTTTTATTTATTTTTCAAATAAATAAATATTTAATATAAATATCAAATATAGGCCGAGGAAGAGGGTGAACTTCCCCCTATTGTGGAGATATTGAAGAAAACCTTGAAGCGCAAAGATGGGTCATATGTCAGTTCACGATTTGAAAAGATCGTGAATGACTATGAGGCTAGACTCGCCGAGCGGGTAAGTCAGTCGTCCACTGAAGAAGGGAGCTCAGTGAACTCCTCGGGACGACTTTCGGTCGCGGAATGCAACCAAATCTACTACGAGGTAAATAATTTAACTAATATTTTTCAACTTATATTATTTTTACTAACGGATATATAATATTAATTCTACGTAGGTCGCTCCGAAAAAGAAGAACCGCACTTTCGGAGTTGGTTCTATCGAGACCGTTCCCGCAACTTCTTCATCGCAACCTCATCTTTCTCAGCGGGATCAGGCTGCGGAGAATGCTCGCTTGCGACAGGAACTCCAAGATACAAACGCCCGCTTCAAGACGATGACGGATCTATTCTCCATAATTGCGATGGATAGTCCAAACCTGGCTAATGCGATGCGGGAACGCGGATTAGGGGTCGATCCGGAACCGGAGGTTCGTCCAGACGAGGCTGAAGCCGCAGCTCAAGAATTGGGACGGGATCTCGGGATTAATGATTTTGATCCCTAGTTTAGTTTTTTTAAAATGTAATTTGAATTTTATATTTTAATTATAATAAATTTTAATAATTTTTTTTTAAAATATTTTTTTGAATTTTTTTTTTTATTTTTTTTTATTTTTTTTTTTAAAAAATCGTTGCTAATTCGTTGCTAATTAGCAGCGAATTAGCAACGATTGTGTATGCTTTTCGTTGCCAGATCGTTGATAATTTAGCAACGATATGGCAACGATTTCATCAAATCGTCGCTAATTCGTTGCTATATTAGCAACGTATTAGCTACGATTTGTATAAGGAATCGTTGCTAATTCGTTGCCAATTTAGCAACGAATTAGTGACGTTTGGCACTATTTTATAAGTTTTTCAAATTCGGAAATAATTTTTTAAAATTCGACGCTAAATCGTCGCTATTTCGAAGCTAAATTTACGTTACAAATTCGTTGTTATTTCGTCGCTAAAATAGCAACAAATTAACAACGAAATATTGGCAACAAATTAGCAACGATTTCTGGTCGTCGCTAATTTAGCGACGAATTAGCGACGATTTCGAAATAGCGACGAGCGATTAGCGACGAAAATATGGTCGTCGCTAAATCGTCGCTAAATGTGCAGATTCTTGTAGTGTCAGAGGTCTCGTTGATTACACATTCCAATGTTATGGACATGTTTCCTGAACGTTGAGGTGGGTAGTGACTTTGTGAAAAGATCTGCAGAGTTGTCACATGACCGAACATGTTATACTTCAATCTCTTTATTCTTTTCAAACTCTTGGGTATATGAAAAGAACTTCGGTGGGATATGTTTGGTTCTGTCGCTTTTGATATAACCATCTTTTGTTTGAGCCACACATGCAACATTATCTTCATATAAGATAGTTGGTTTTGAGCTGTCTTTGAATCCACTGCTTGAATTGATGTGTTGACTTATTGATCTCAACCATACACATTCTTTGCTTGCTTCATGGAGTGCAATGATTTCAACATGGTTTGAAGATGTGGCTACAAGTGTTTGTTTCTGAGATCGCCATGATGGCGGTGCCCCCGATTGTGAAAACGTATCCCGTTTGCGATCGAGCTTTGTGAGGGCCAGAAAAATATCCAACATTTGCAAAACCAATCATTTGGCCATTTGTATTATTGGAATAAAATAATCCTAAATAAATCGTCCCTTGAAGATAGCGAAAGACATGTTTAATGTCATTCCAATGTCTTTGTGTGGGAGATGAACTGAATCTTGCCAAAAGATTAATTGCAAATGATATATCAGGCCGAGTACAATTTGCAAGGTACATAAGAGCTCCAATAACACTCATTTATGGTATTTCATGACCAATTATCTTTTCATTTTCGTCAGGTGGTCGTAATGGATCATTTTCGACATTAAGTGACCTGACGACCATAGAAGTACTGAGTGGAGTAGCTTTATCCTTATTAAAGCGTTTTAACACCCTTTTGGTGTATGTGGATTGATGAACAAATATACCCTTTTCAGAATGCTCAATTTGTAATCCAAGACAAAATTTCGTTTTTCTGAGATCCTTCATCTCAAATTCTCCTTTCAAATAACTTGTCTCTTTTTGAATTTCTTCATGAGTTCCAATAATATTTAGATTATCAACATACACCTCGATTATCACAAATCTGGATGATGTTTTCTTGATGAAACACATGGGCATATAAGATTATTTACATATCCTTTTTTAGTTAAATGTTCACTGAGACGATTGTACCACATACATCCAGATTGTTTTAACCCATATAATGATCTTTGCAGTTTTATTGCACATAACTCTTTTGATTTCAATGTTTCTGGCATTTTATATCAATTAGGAACTCTCATATAGATATTTGTATCTAATGATCCATAGAGGTATGCCGTAACGACATCCATGAGACGCATCTCTAGATTTTCGTAAGCCGCTAGGCTCATCACAAATCTAAATGTGATTGCATCCATTATGGGAGAATATGTTTCTTCGTATTCAATCCCGGGTTTTTGAGAAAACCCTTGAGCCACTAAACGAGCTTTGAATCTCATTATCCCATTTTTCTCGTTTCTCTTCTGAATGAATACCCATTTGTATTCAACTGGTTTAACATCTTTAAGGATCTATACGATATATCAGAAAACCTCTCGTTTATTAAGCGAATCAAGTTCTACTTGTATCGCCTCTTTCCATTTGACCCAATCATGTCTTTTTTACATGCTGACACGGAAATTGGTTATGGGTCATCGTTTTCCTCGTTTATTTCTTTTGACACGAAGTACGAGAAAATATCATCAATATCAAAGATTTTGTTTCGATTCCATATCCTTTTGGTATGAATGTAGTTTATAGAAACATCATGATTTTGATCGGTCTTGGGTTGTTTAACACCATGCCCCTTTTCTTCCACAATTTCAGTTATATTGGGAGAATTTTGTGTTTCAACTTCTTTTCGTTTTCTAGGATTTTTATCCTTGGAACCCACATGTTTGCCACGCTTCAAGCGTGTTTTGGATTCACGAGTATCATCCGCTCTATTATGCTCATGTGACATTTCAAGACGAGCAGGGGCATTTGCAGTTGGTATATGTGATTTAGTTACCGTCTTGGTATCTTCAAATGCATAAGGAAGGTTATTTGCAATTCTTTGCAAATGCATAATTCGTTGACCTTTTAGTTTTGACTTCTTAGTAGGAGGATCGAGGGGTAACAAGGATGGTACACACCACTTAATATCCTTTCCTATTTGTTTGTTCTCTCCCCCTAGAACAGGGAACTCTTTCTCGTCAAAGTGACAATCGGCAAAACGTGTCGTAAAGACATCACCAGTTTGTGGTTCTAGGAATCGAATAATTGATGGAGAATCACAACCAACATATATTCCTAATCTCTTTTGTGGTCCCATCTTTGTACATTGTGGTGGTGCTAGAGGCACATATACCGCACAACCAAAAATCTTTAGATGAGAAATATTTGGTTCTCGACCAAATGCTAACTGTAGTGGGAAGAATTAATGATACGCACTCGGTCTAATCCGAATAAGTGATTATGCATGCAAAATAGTATGTCCCTATACAGAAGGTGGGAGTTTAGATCTCATAATCAATTGTCTTATAATTAGTTGCAGACGTTTAATTAGTGATTCAGCCAAACCATGTTGTGTATGCACATGTGCTACCGGATGTTCAACATCGATTCCAGTGACCATACAACAATCATAAAATGCTTGGGATGTGAATTCTCCAACTTTATCTAATCTAAATAATAGTGTTACTTGTAAGTATAAGAACATCAAACATTGATACAATTGTATTATGGACTATTAAAAAACACAACATGTTGTGGACTATGCTTACACCCTGCCGATTTACATATGTTTTTAATATATCATGGACAATAACGTCATTTGTATGGACAAATACATCAAACCGTAAACATAAATGTATCAGGGACAAAAATAAAGATGAATAATTAAATACATCAGACCGCTTCACATTAGTTCTGTTGAAATGAAAAAAAAGAAATTTGTATTAAAAAGAAATAAAAAGAGTCATCATTATCTCTATGTCAACCGTCACGTCTAAAAATAAAAGGTGTAACTAACGCCAAGGATATAAAACGTAATCTACCATGCCACAATTGCCACCGAGAGTTAAAATTGAGGCCCAATTGCAGAAAAGTGCACATTTAAGAATGTGGGTTTAGAAAGTGGCAGATTTAACAAAATTCTCTTAAATTAAAGTCATGTTCAATTTTTTTTTTTTTTGATATTTGAATAAATACACTAAAAACAATTTCTATACTAAATGTTGAGATTTCTAAAAGAGAAAGTGATATTAGCTAGCTAAAGGTACTAAACACAAACCAAATAGAAATGAAGACCCAATTCAACGAACACAAAACTTTAAATTCAAGTAAAGATAGCATCTCATACATGCTAACTAAGCAAGTAAAAACAGATGAATAGAAACCAAAGTTCATTGCTAAACAATTAATTATTTTTTATTTCTTTTTGTTCATTCGCATTAATGAGTACTAGGGGCCAAGCCCTGCGCAAGCGCGGGGACGGATGTTATGTGTATTGGTGTAGCGGCATAGTTGTTTGTAGCCAACTGACAGAAGTCGGGTATTAGATGTACACTAAGGACTATCGTAGAGTCCATCGAGCAACGCATAAGGAGGGGTACGTGGTTTGAGTAAAAGGCTTGATTTGAACATTGTATTATGAAAGATATCTTGTTTGGGACTTTTGATTCCATCGATGCACCATTAACGCAACTCAGAAAACATGTTCTTTGTATTTAGAGGAGAGAGCTCTCACGGAATCTTTAACTTATGAAAAGTTACTCAAAGATAAAACCATTTATGAGTTAGTGTTGCACGGGATTATTTTATTTTTTTTGTTATTTTTTTTGAAATTTTATTAGGAGTAAAAATTTGTAAGCAAACGCAGGCTGTTTGAAACAATATTGAGACTCATAGACATGGAACCAAAAGATATAAAGTAACAGGAAGCCTGGCTTATCCGAATCTCTCGTTCAGCTTAGGTATGGGTCCCTGTTTCCTTAACGGCGCACTCTATTCGTTGTTGTTATAGTGGTTCTCCTTTGGGCCACGAGAGTCCACTGTAGCACATGGGTTGGAGACGTTGTTGGGAGGCTGCGTTTGTGTGGCAGGCAGGCGGTTAAAATTTAAGAATGTAGTTGCAGTGAAACAATTATCAACTTTTAGTACCTCGTCTCCAGCGTAGTCGGTGATTCCTAACACGGTAAATGGGAAAGTTCGGGAGCTGAAAGTGTTAGCTTTGATTACATGGAACACAAAACGACGACCCTGCAGTTGCCTAACGGCTCGTGCGAGTCCTCCCTCACCTCCAATATTAACCTGAAAGATAGGCAATAGAGCAGTGGTGGAGCATGTTTTTTGCGATTTATTTGTTAGTCTGAGTAGCGGAGATTTACCTCATCAGTAGCCATGGTTGAAGTGTCGTCAGCCAGGGCTAGTATGTCTTTCGCTGCAATTGCGAGAGTTGCGTAGTTGGTGCCGTCGTCGACAAGCACCTCGGCGCGGGTCCAGAATACGAATCGCTTTTTAACACCTCACTTCTGTTCAGTTTGGTGGACGCAATTAATCAGTGTTTTAAAATCGCTAACCTCGCTACAGGGGGAGCCCTGCTATTGCAACAGAGGTTGGCTGGTTTACCGATTGCACTGTGATCCAGTGGTACCCCGCAGTCAGTGCTGAAGAGTTTCGACCAGGGGGTTTGGGATATGAGCTCCACAATGCGGGCGCTGCAACTTAAAAGTATTTCCTGTCGACAATGGAAGCAATTTAAAGGTTCAGATGATCTTTTCCTGTCTATGGGTTGATTTTGTAAAATTTTATTGGAAGCTCTACTAATGACCTGCGTGGAAGCACTGTTGAGGAACCTGTTAAAATCTCCGAGAGGGCTGATGTCCGTTTCACAGATCACCCGCTCAACATCGATAGAGTAGTTTTCGGACTGATGATCGCCAGGGAAGCTGTTTACAATTTTGGACAAGAGAAACTGTTGCCTCAGATATTTGCGCCAAACATAAGTTCCCAACAAATTTAAAAAGGGAAAATACCTTCTACTGTAATGGGTGACCACTTCCAGAGCGGGACTATAAAAGACGCGGGTTGCGTTTGTTGTTGTGAGGTACAACGTGTCTGTTCAGTTGCAAACGATACAGGTAAAGAGTAATTTCATGTAATCTGAATAATACATTCGATACTTACCACCAATCCGCTCTGGGTTCACTCCTGTGATTAAGACGACAGAGTGGGTGCTCTCCCTAGAATTGAGTCGTCCTTTTAACTGCTTAGCTAAGGCATCCAGTAAAACCATGTCCACTTCAACGTCCCTGCGCATACGCAAAGCAAAAAAGGCCCAGCTGTGTTAAATAAACTGGTCCATTGTGTGTAAGTTCGATGCCGATTTTGGGTGTGCCAGACTTACGGGGCTATTAGGAGGCGGATGAGGACTGGTGCAAAAACTTTGTTGTCGTTAAGGCCATAACCTTTAACTGATTTAATACGACCCACGACATCTGGCGTTTGATGAAGATGATAGGAACCAATTAATATTTAGAGAAACCCCAAATATGGTTGGCGAGCATTCGCAGATGTTCGTAGGTCCTGGCCATGAACTACTGCATCTGGATTAGAGGACCATCTTCCCCACAAGGTCGCATAGTTGTTGTCTCTAGATATCTAATAACGTACGGATGTTCTGCCGTCTTGTACAGTTGCGGACACCTAGCGACCTTAAAATTGCCCACATCATAGATTTGGCCTTTGCAAAAAGCCTCACGTTGTTGATCTGCTATGGCTCTAGGTCGTTCATCATTGCACCCTGCGCATAAGGGTTTCATGTATAAAGTTCAACACATACCAATTATCTAACCCAAATAACAGTATAAATTGGCGGTTTTGTAGCGGCAATGACTGTACCTTCTCGTCAACGAAAAGCAAGGTGGTCCCTGTGTACTCGACGAATAGGGAGAAGGGTGGGGAGTTCCAGACTCTGAGCAGACGGGCGCGAATTCTCTGGTCTTTGCCTACGAGGTTCAGCTTGTCGAATGTTGAGTATCAAAGTTTCTGATGGGTGCCATTGACTGGGATGTCTGCCATTGTAAGAAGAGTGTTTATGATTTGTTTTTTTTGCAGATGCGAGAGTAGTTGTGTTGTGTGCTCTTCATCCTCGGTTGGGGTCTTATATAGGCGATGGGTTTAGCTGTCGGTTTCATGATGGTTGAAGATGGAAGGAATGGGTTAATGAATTCGTGTGGATGATTAATCCGCTCAATTTACGCAGCAATTGAATGCCTGTAACCGAAGAGTGGGACGCAAGAAGCAGGGCATTAACAGACGAGATCTGGTTCAGGTCTGAAAAGCTTCCGCCTGGAGCAGTCGAAGAGTTTTCAGGAGTTTTCTTAACTTCAATGTGTCGACTGTTTGAGACGGCGTAGTTTTGAGGGTGTAAGAGGATACTGCATCGTGTCTGGGCCTTCAGTTTTGTTATAGTTTCAATTCGTCATCTGGTTAACAATTTAACACATGGGCCCAAGAGACGGACATATCCAACAATTTAAATTGGGCCTGCTAAAAAACCATTTTAGGCTTGCACAGTAAGTACAAAACGACAGACATGAGACAAGTATGTCTTCACACATTAATTAAAAAGCAACAGACATGAGACAAGTATGTCTCCGCCACCATATTTGGCCGGAATTAAATCAGCGGAACATGTTTCGTTTTGGGGGCGTAGCGAGCTGCCGCACGGACGGGTCGTCGGTTGGCAACAGTAACGGAGTTTGATGTGCAAGTGAGCCCTGCTTCCTTCGTATTGAACTATTCGATGTCTTCCTTGAGCATCTTCGTCATAACCTGCAATCAGTGTTTATGTTTTAATCCTTTCAAATCGTAATTCATCAATTGTTAGGTAAGAGCAGCAGACCGATTTCAAACCTTAGGCATTAATAATTGCTTGTTCTTCTGGCGAAGACGATACATCCGACAGACCTGCGAATGCTTCCGCGTAGACAATATTGGCGAGCGATTTTGCGCAGTCTCTAGGCCTTGTAATGTTGAGAACCCTGTGCCCTTTTGGTGTGGTCACTCTAGATAGTGCAACGTACAGCTGGTCGTGGGTGAAGACCGACTTCGGCAAATACAGAGCAACTTTACCTAATGTTTGTCCCTGACTTTTATTTATAGTCATGGCGTAGCAAACTCTTATTTGAAACTGACGTCTTTTGAGCGTGAAAGGATGGTTTGAGTCTGTTGGCGAGAGCACTATCCTTGGTATGAGGACGGTTTTCTTTCCCTCGGGGGCGTTCAGAACATCCGCTTTGATAACTCTGTCACCCAAGTGCGTAACTATCAGTCGTGTCCCGTTGCACAAGCCTTCGTCTTGGTCAAGGTTGCGAATCAACATTATTGGGACCCCAATTTTCAAGCTCAGCTTGTGCGCCGGTATCCCTGGGAATTCAAGCGAGTTGAGATATTCATTGGGATAGGTTAATTCAAACTTCCTTGAATTTTTCTCATCTTCGGCGAACCCATCTAAGCTCAAATACTCGCGCAACTCTCCTGGCACCTTAGAAAGCAAGTAAGAGTTAATCTCATCAACTGTAGCATTGTGAGGTGTCAAAATGGCCGTGTTCCGTAGTTGCTTGAGGTCTGCGTAATCGTTTTCAAAATCGGGAAAGACGGAGTCGCACAGTGTTTGGAGAGGGTTTGGTGTAAAGGGGAGCAGGAGCTTCTCGTCGACAACAATATGTTCTTCAGTTGTATCCGTGTGGCTTTCAAGGTGCGTTGCTTGCTGTGCTGTCCCATCACCCACTTCTAGTATCCACTTTGCGAAGTCTGATTCCTCAGGTAGGACACACATATTTTTCGAGAGGACTCTAACCTCACAGAAGCTCCAAAGGTGAGAGGGATTGATAGCAGCCTTTACCGTGTCTTGCCGTGTGCCTTGCGGAATGACCTGGAGAATTTGGCGAAAATCACCACCAAGCAGCACCGTCTTACCGCCGAAAGGTTTGTCAAGCGCAGTAACATCAGAGGTTGATAGAATATCGCGCAACATCCTATCTACGGCCTCAAGTGCGTGCCGATGTGCCATTGGGACTTCGTCCCAAATAATAAGATCCGCTTGGCTTAAATAGTTCGCAAGGACTGTCCCATTTTTAACTTCGCAAAAAGAATCCGGGTAAAGCTTAAGAGGGATCTTAAACCTTGAATGGGCCGTCCGTCCACCCGGTAGAAGCAAGGCTGCGATTGCGGACGAGGCTACAGGTATGACTTTTTTTTTTGATGCTCGCAGGGCCGAGATGATAGTTTTGTATAGGAACGTCTTTCCGGTGCCGCCTGGTCCGTAAACAAAGAAGATGCGCCCTTCGTTTCCGTAGACGGAGGCAATGACATCATCATATATTGACCTCTGCTCAGCATTAAGCCGAGGAAACATCTGACCATGTAACCTGCTCTCCTCGGCTACGTCACAGAGATATTGTTGGGCTATTTTTTTATTCTTCATATCATCCAAAACAGTCAAACTTGGCAGTGGCATCCCCGTAAACTCAGTTAACGATCTGTCGTGGGTTTGAAGGAGTTTCTCAATCTCGATGAGAGTGTAATGGCGGAGTTCGTGCTGGTTTAGCTCAAGCTGCTGGAATTTGAGGACACGTCTTTGATGGTGTAAGATATCATCACACATAAACTGCCAAGTATTTTTCCAAAGGTTCTGAGGGTCCGAAACTTGGCAGAAGACGAGAATCAAAACAAACATGCGCCTTACGCATTTTGGCATACAATATTGCGAAGCTTCGTTAATGTGTGCTGCCACTCTTTGTCTCCGTCTAGGAGCCCTCTTGCCAAACAGGCAGCCTGAAAGGAAGCATTTTTTTGCCGGCCCAGGTATACAGATCATCGTAACAAGTAGGGCCCTTGACGAAGCTTAAAAGTAGGCGGAGGTAGTATCGATCACCGACATTAGGATGGTTATTGACAAGCCTCCCAATAGTGCCCTTCTGCTTCCTTTTGGAGTACACTTTGTTAAAAGTATCCCACACAAACATTGTAAGCATTTCGATGTAATTAAGCTGCCGTGCCTCTTCATAAAGTCTGTTCATTTCAAACCACTCTGTCAACATTGTTCTCCCATGAGTATACCTTATTTGAACGTTTTCAAGGTCTTCGTCCTCGTTAAACACGGCTGTCTCTTCGCCGGGTAAATGCACCGAAACTTATGGACGGCGGGATTGTTATGGTGGACATCGAAAGAGAAGATTCTCCACATCGATTCACATGCGGAAAGGTAACGGCCCTCTAAGTAATCATTTATTTCGTTCTTGGTTTTAGTTGAACTGGTGGCGTGTGTTTCAGGGGTATCAGCTGCAGTCGGACTAATCACAAATGTTGCTCGGTCTACACCTTTCGTAATATATTTGAAAAGGTATTTGATGGCACTCGACTTGTTGCACCATTCTACGTTGACATGGGCCTTGTACTTCTTTAGGATTTGTAAATTTTGAGGAACCACGTAAGAGTTGTCCAAACTAACACCTCCCTTTATTACCCTTTTCTCAGAAGCGCGCCTGCGATAAAGAACATGACCTGATTCGTTTATCTGTGTGTACGACACATAACTTCGAGGATATTTTTTGGTGCAGATACCATTCTCCATACATGGACACGTCGGCCTGTCTTTGCCGCACGGGCCATGCACCATGTGTTGTTCCACCAAAAGGTAAGCTTACGGGTCTGTCTCAAAATCAGGTAACTCCGCAGATATGATCTTGTTTATATCTGATCCAGTTGGGTTTTTGAATTTCTCGCCTAGCCACAATAGTATATGAGCATGTGGGAGCCCTCTCTTTTGGAATTCAACCGTGTATACAACTACACCAGATTTTTAAAAAAGAATTAGATTTTACTTTCAAAGTGTGCAAGCTATGAGACGATGAACTCGTTAACAGCGATTAACCTGCTACGGGTTTTGGGAAGAAATAACCTTTATTGGAGTCTGACATTAGCTCGTCTAACATCATTTTAAAAACTCTACTTTGCAGGTCTGGTCGATCATTAGGAGCGTCACTACCGTAAAGTTTTAGATGGTCCGAGATTTGAACCCACTTAGGATTCGTTGTCATGGTGATGAAGAGAGTAGGTATTCCGTACCAACGGCATATAGCCATCGCGTCGTGGTATTTTTCGGCCATATAGTGCGGGCTACCAGTGTAAGAAGCAGGTAATATGACTCTTTTGCCAATGGATTTTGCGTTTGTGTCCCCTTTGGAAACAACATCTCTAACATTGTTATACAGGTCAGCTCTAATCTTTTTTTGGTTTAGGCGGAACCATCGCAGCCGCTCTTGCTCAACAGAGGTGTACGCGTCAACGATGTACTGATGAAGCAATCTCTTAGATCTAACTATAGTCATGCCCTCGTTTAGACGAGTCTGAATCTGGTACCCGGAGTATTCTCGCTTTGTTATGTAGGACCTCTTTCTTGTTTTCCCGTCAACGTTCTGTACCGGGATATTTTCACTATATCCTGCTTCCCCATAAGGAAACAAAAGAGGGTATTGCAGTGTCATGTAGTGAGGATGGAGGTCGTTGATCGCCTGTAAGCCAGCCGATTTGTGCTGCACGACAACATCTCGTTCGCAAATGCTTTCTGATAGGTCTCCAACAATCAAACCGGCAACCTCGTCAGTCCCCGGTAAGTCATACTGCCGACCCCATTTTGGCTGCCCAATTAACCTTATACTGAACTCTTCACAGGGTGCATGTTCGTGAACATCCCTTGCTTTTCTGAAAACTTTAGCCAGGCAGTTGTTGGCGTCAACAGTTGCTATCAGGTTAGTGACCATGTTCTCATCTAGTTCCCCTGTTTTGGTCGTCCTTTCGACAGCCGAAAACCGGTTTTTAACTTCATTTGTCGTATCGAAAATATACATTTGGCTGACTTTCGGAGGGTGCCCCGAAGTAGGAATCAAGGACCCTATTTTGTGTGAGTTTTGCCCATGTATTCGGTACGTGAAAGGCCCTCCTCTGTGCATCACCTGAGAATCCCCTTTAGCTCCCATAGACGTGAAAGCGAGGAGCGAATTGAAAGTCCTAACATTTTGCTGGTAGTGAGCCGAGCTGACTATGCATTCTTTCAGGTACTCAGGAGCCTGCGGTTCTGGCGGGAGCTTCACTCGACCCTGCTGACAACATATGCTGAAAACGGGATACTTGTTTCGCCCAACGGTTCCTTTGTTCTCCTGTTCCCAAACGACCGCACCGCAAAACCTGCACTTTTGAAGCTCATTCTTTCTTAGCATCTCCCTAGGCCTGGCTCCTGTGTGTATTCCTGGGCAGAGGCGGACCTAAACAGGTACGAAGAATGCGTTTAGACTGATTCCAATGGTTTTACGCGTAAATTGTTAGTAAGTTGCTGTGTTTACGATACATTAAAGGACAACTTTGACTGTGATATTCAGGTACCAGATTAACTTTTTATGGACATATCTCAAATCAAATAGGCTAGAAAGGTTATCGTAAAAGCAACTGATGTCTGCTTTTGGTTGAAAACATTTCGAGGCTCTGCTAACGCTTTAGAGCTGTCTAAACAGTCAAGGATGATGATTACCGCTTCTCAGCTTCAACGCTTGTCTCCTGGCTAGAATTATAGCCTTCCTCATCTGCCTTGCTCTCCTTTGTTCGGCTGCAGGAAAATGGCGGTCAATATTTACGAAGACATTTGGTCCCATAAGAGTATATAGTGTCCCGGCGTTACTAACCTTTGCGGGTGCATATGGTGCACGGTGGTGTCCCTGGCAAAGTAGGGTGACTCGGAAGCGAAAGATTACCGGGCCAGGCCGACGGACCTTCTCGCTCTAGATGACGTGTGCCAGGCCTACGTGGTCTCTTTCGGCAGCCGTCAGAGGCATTGCTGTCACTTACTCTTTTCATGGCAATTCAGAACTGGTCTTGTGATTTGGTTCTTTGTCGCATCTGCGTGGCTCTTTGATGTTGCTCTGGTAATGGCAACGAAGAGACACAATATCTGTGTTTTTTTTTGATTGGTGGTAATGGCAAATTTTCAGTTGAAAATGAACATTTTGAAAATGCGAACAGTCCGGGAACGGCCACTTAAGGTTACTGTTACTGCTCTGTTTGTCAATATTAGAGCAAAAATTTTTTTCTTCCGTGCTAGTCGATTATAGCCTTTATTTTTTAAATTAAATGTAACCGCCACCAAATTACACAAACAACGCAGGCCTAAATATTTTGTTTGACCTTCTCTGCAAGCAATCCAAACATATAATAAGTGGGCTACAGTTGAGTTACATTGGATGACAACTAAAATGGCGATGCTACAAGCTTCCGCATAAGAAAGCTAACTTCGCCAATAAAACTCCATAAACCAAGGTCATAAACAGACAATGTAAACATGTGAACCAGGGTTGCATGAGATAGTTTGCATTTTTCGAAATTAAGCGTAGCCTAGAAGGAGGGAAAAACATTAACAGAGATTGATCTTGCGGAATGTAATTTTCTACCAGGTACATTATTATTCGATGACTAAGACAGACAAAGGTGACAATTAAGATTAAAAAGCCAAGTTTTTCATTACTATTATGTAGCCATTTAACTTTACATGGGCCAACCACAGAATCTGATCTTCTGCGGGGCCTTTTTTTTGTTTTTATCTTCAATGGCCCAACCAGCAAATTGTTAAAAGTCTTACATGCTACCAGTCATGTGTCAACTATGAATTCTCTAAGTTGTGAGATGTGAAGGAAATGTCTGGATGGGGCTTTTTATTCAGCAAAACAATTGAAAAGCGCAGGGAACACTTGTGAAAGCTATGAAAGAAGCATAGTTCTTAAAACAAAAGAAAGCAGAGAAAAGAAAAACGGGCAACATCCTGGTGGATCACTTTTTGGGCAGGCAGCTTAGGAGCCGCTGCCGCGGGGACGCTTTCGGCTGCCTTTCCCGTGTCCACCGCTAGAGGAGTCTGGACCAACGGCGTCAGGTTTGTTGCAGGGGCCTGAGGATGAGCCTACTTCCGTGTCAGCTTCAGCTGCACCACCCGCTGATATGGTAGCCTACAATAAACACATGTGCGGGTTTTAGTTTATGCGCAGGTGCGGGAAGACAGAGTTAATCTACCTGAATGCTGACAGCCTCAATGTTTGTGACCTCCGTAATCGCAGACACAGTAAACGTACGGTGGTTTGGGGTAAAATTGAACGGGGTGACACATATCTGAAAGGTAAATGCCTTCCCGACCAAGCTGCGGAGGCATTCAGGGATTCCCCCGCCCGCACCAGTGTTCATCTGGGAATTTGGCTACCGAGAGTTAGGTAGGTACACAACAAATGCTGCACTTGGGGGAAGTTTGAAGAGAGGATTGCTTGCAATTACCTCGGCCAGTGTCAAGTCAGCTGCATCCTGCTTGGTGAGCTTCACCATTTCGCGATCAAAGACAACGAATGTTGCACTGTCGGCCCCATCATCGACGGAAAGTTCGACACGGTACCTGAAGACGAAATGGTTTAGGAACGCGGTTTTACGGTGATTAAATGGTAAAAGAGGCAGGGCATTTCAAAGAGACTACCCACTTTATGACGCCAACGATGTCTGGATTAACACATCTGCTGCAATGGAGTGCGTTGCGTATCTGTTCGAGCTTTTTGTTGCAGCCTGTGCAAGACACGAAAGACCAACCACTGTCCTCGAGAACGTCAACAACTTCAGCCTTGCAAATGAAGTCAGCCTCCTGTGTCTGCAGAGGCCAAAAGCATTCATGTCGTACCTCTACCAATCAAAGAAATTAAATCGAGAGCAGGGCAGGCGACCTTGTTCGTTAGAGTTCCCAATGAATTTGTTGAGCTCACCGATGGAGACAACTTCCTTCTTCTTCACGCCATCTTTTGTATCGGTGCAAGTATAGGCTTCCCCGACCAGGCTTCCAATGCTGTAAGTTGTGAGAGTCAGAGGTGTTGGCACGGGAACTAATTGAATGTGCAATGAGCAATGTTCTGTGGCATACCTTTTGGTGAAGTGACCTATTGCATCATTTTCTTTGTCAAAGCAAAACATTGTCCCTGGGGTTGAGTTCAGGTACAAATTACCTGTTATAGTACAATCTAAGAGGTCAGACAAAGGTAGCCCGTAGAACCATGTTAAACAATAGATATGTTTCTTATTTTCAACAAACCTCCAAACATTTTAGGATTAACGATCGTCACTACCATCAATGATCGTGTCCCGTCTCTGTCCGAAGGAGGCCCCCGAACAGAGGCAACATCGTCCCGCAGCGACAAGTACACGACCACCTGACTGGCATGGCAAGGAACCTAGTCGATCTACAACATTTTTTTTTTCAGTCTACAGTTTATTCTAAGCACAATTTTAAACCCAGAATTACGGCCCGATGAGGAAGCGAAAAAACGACACGTGTTGTCACGGCAGGATCTGTTAAGTTCGATCCCTGCACAGATTGGATATGGCCTACAACATCTGAATTCATGTGGCAAATTTTTTTTGTAAGGCTTTCAGTTTAGGCAGGGGTAAGTAATAAGGAGCAATTAGTATTGTTAAGTAAAGGGAGGGAGTACCGTGCAACTCAAGGTTTGTGTTGGCCAGAGATCTCAGCGCTTCGAATTCACGGCACATAAATTTCTCAGACTTTATGATTGGGACATCATCCACAACCTCCTCGATCGTTGTCCGCGGGCAAAACGGATGAGGAACGAGTGCTCGAGATCTTGTACGTAGCTGCACCTCCTAGCGGGGCAAAACGGATTCAAACTGGGCAAGCATAACAATCGAACCTACTTTCAGGCGAGGACGGTACTCAGTGCAAAGAGCGACAGCTATGAAGCCGTGTATGATTGTGTCCTGCGGGGAGAAGAAGCTTCTAAATTAAGTACTAACTTGCTCAAAGGGGTAAAGAGGAGGGGAAGGTAAGAATAGGAGTTGTATACCTTTTCGTCGAGGAGCGATAGAGTTATCCCCATGAACTTACCAATTTTTTTTATGTTCTTCGGGTCCCAATAACGCAGCAACCGACCAACGGCGTCCGGGTGGTACGACCAAGCGAGAGGGGCTGCGAATCCGGCCTGCGTGGGGGCGATTGTCGAAGAAGCCATTTTGTCAGAGAGTAAAATTTGATTGCGATGATGTATTTGTGCCTCTCAAATCCACAGACGCACATATTTGTACCCACCATGGCGGGGTGTTCGAGCCGGCGTAACGGCGGGCTTGTTATTAAGCTGCGGTGGCATTGAATAATCCAATTAACCTGGCTTTAAAGCGATTTGCGGATGACGGCGAACGACGAAGGGAACGTTACGGGGAAGGCGAGAGGTTGAGAGGCTATGAGGCGACGGCGAAAGACCTAGGGTTCGCAAGATTCACGGGAAGACACAATTAAGGCCCAATACGGTATGAGAGGAGCCAAAACATAAGTTCGAAACATTGACTCCATGTACCTTTCAAAAAACAACAGGCGGAGGCCCAATTAAAAATTCAAATGGCGTGAGAAAGTCAATTGCACCGGCCACGTGGACAGCTTAGGGAGAGGGTAAAGAGCCCCATAATATATTAGATTATTCGTCCATTAGAAATTAAATTAGAATTCTAAATTATAACAGTTAATTATTATATAAAAGTAAGAAAAAAATTATTTCCTTTTCGGACATAATATAATGGAATATATAATCCAATAGTTATTCCAAATAAAAATCAATATCGAATAAAATAAAAATAAAAATATAAGACTCCGCAAAAAATGAATATACCCTCACATATTGTTTATGTACAATATACATAATTATTAAATAACTCCTCTATAATATACTATTATCACTTATCTTCTTCACCTAATTCTAAAGTTTTCTAAAATCTCAAATGTGTCAAAAACTCTTGCTTCGTCAATGATGTTTCGACCAAATATTTGTGACGAGTTTACTTATGTTCATGAAGTGAGTTTAGTGATGATAAGATCTCAAATATTTTGGAACTCATCATCGGTAGATTCACTTCTTGAGAAATAAGTAAAACCAAAAGGGATGTATGGTCGAGAGAAATGATTAGATCTCAAAAGTCTTAGATATATTATGTTAACAAGAAAAACTATTTTGATTTTTCTATTAGCAACAATTTTCTTTTTACGACTTCGTTTTGGGTGAGAAGATTGACGTATGAGGCCACTCTATTGCCTACAAAGGATTGGATGTCTTGTTCTCTCTTTTGCTATCACTTAGATTTTGTGTTTATTTCAGGTGTTTTCTTTTGTTAAATGTTTCAACCGAACTAGATCTCTCTTTCGCTATCTTTTAAATTTTGTTTCGGGTATTTTCTCTTGTTTAATGTTCCGACCAAAGTCTCTCTCCCTTTTCCTCTTCCTCTCCCTCTCTCTCTCTCTTATCTAGTTTGACACAATAAATGATTAATTTGTTTAGTTTGACAAAAAAATATTTAATTATTTAGTCTGATGAAAAAAATATTTTTAAAAAATTATATTGATTTATAGTTTCCCACAAATAATGTTTTCTGTTTTTTGTAAATATTGATTAAGGTTTTGACTTTTTTTTCCTTTGTTTTAAGTCTTTATATTGTTTTATTGTCATCGACAACGGCAAATTCTTCTTTTGGCTTTATAAATCGATGTTTTGGAATTGCAATGGTATTCGTTTCTTTTGAACTCCATTGCTCCCTTTAACAAAGCTCGTGATATTAATACAAAGTTTAGCCGTAATTTTCTTGGAAAAGAACCGAGAGAAAATATTTTTTGAGTTTTTCCCATGTATCAACAAAATTAGAGGGGGCGGTTTTCTCCCATTGTGATGCCTTGTCTCCCAAAAAAATGGGAATAAGATTATTTTTATGGCATCTTCAGGCATTGGATAAAAGGTTATATTCCACTTTTCCAAACGTTTTAATCTCTGGTGTCACTCTCTATTTTCTCTATTTTCTTATCTTTAAATTTAAATATGTTTTGTGTGTAAAAGACCAAAAAGCCCATACTCGTTTTTGAGATTAACCCTAATTCTCTCTAAATGAAAGAAGTGTCTCCTTTCTTGTTATTTTTCAACGCCTCCTCTTTTATTTTTCTCTTTTTCTCTCATTGAAATAACAGATCTGAGATTTGAGCATCCCTTTTCGATTTTTCTATTACCATTCATCATCTTTTTGTGGATTCTTTCTCTTTCGATTTATCCTTTGTCAAAACTTTCTCCTGCGATTCATCTTCCGTTGACTTCCTCTTCATCATCCGTCGTCCTCGTCTTCTTAATTAAGATTAAAGAAGCAGACGAAGAAGAAAAAGCAAACGAAGAAAAAGCAAATGAAGAAGAAGAAGAAGAATTAAATATGATGGGAGAAGAAGAAGAATCAGATATGATAGGAGAAGAAGAAGAATCAGATCCGACGGAGAAGAAAACAGAAAATAAGATGAATCAGGCGAAGAAACAAGTGAAGAAGAAAACGAAGAAGCCAAAGTAGAAATTGTTTTTTATGTATTTTGATTCAATTATTTTTTGTGATTCTGTGATTTTGGTACAATTGATGTACAACTAATAGTAATCATTATTTTTTTGGATAACTGATAGCAAATCTGGACAACTGATAGCAATTGTCCAGATAACTGAGTACAAATGATATCAAGTTGTCCGGACAACTAAAGACAACTAATAGCAAGTTGTTCGACAATTGAGGACAACTAATATCAAGTTATCCGGATAATTGATGACAACTTATTTGATATTTAATTTTTTTAAAAAATTAATTTTATTAATAAAGTATTAAGGGTATTTTCGGAATATCAAAAATACGGTGGCATAGAGATCATTGGGTGGCAGGGAAAATCATTTTTTCTGGAAAAGTGGCAGATAAGACTCGCGCTCTCGGGCATTCCATTTATTTTCACCGTGCGGAAAATGCGATCAAACAAATCAATAAGGGGTTTTCCATGGACAAACCAAATAATTTGAGTTTTGCACCATATTAATCAAGTTTGATTTGATCTCAAAATTGTTGTTTGGTATAGGTGGTGGTTGAACTCCGGCACTCAGTATCGCGAACACACAACTCATCAAATGCTCCAATTTGCCCATTAGCTCCAACTCCTCTTGCTTCATCCATTGGAGGGTTTGGTTCTCTTTGAAAGTGTTTTTCTCGATCGTTCATGCACCTTCAAAACAACAAAGATCAAGACAAGATTAGTAGCTTACCAAAAGAAATAAAAACTATAGTCTTAAATCCATTTTGAAACATATTGGCTAAGATACTCCCCCACAACGATGCCAAAAACTTGATAGAGAGACATAACGATCGAATTATAATTCCTTAATTGGACCTCAAGCGCAAGACTTTGAATTAGAAAAAATTTATCGAACCACAAAAAGAAATTAAACTCAATAGGCTATGAAGATTATAATCTAAGCTAAACAATAATGATTAATATGATATTGAAACTAAACAAGAGAATTCAACTAAGAAAACGATGTAAATGCAAATAATACTATGGGAAACCACGAATTTGGTCATTGACAACTTGGATCATGATTGAATAATGTATCCAGGGACCTAACAATGTTAACTAATCCAGGATATAAACCATTAAGCAATACTAATGAAAAAAAAAAAAAAAAAAAAAAAAACACATTCTCGTGCAATTTGCATGTTAAACAAAGACAAGATGGATAAAACTCTCATTTGCAATCGTAATGATTATTTAGCATTGAATATAAGTTCATTTAACCACTAAACACACTAAGAAAATATTCTCATAGTCAAAGAATGAAAAGTTTATGCATAAGTTTTTGAGGAATTTCATCGAACACCTTTCGAACGTGATATTCTTTAAGATATAAATTAGTTTTCTCTAGTTTTTTATATGAATTAGTTTTCTCAAGTTTAATCTATCATTAAGAACACGTAAACATGAAGAATATATCAACATCTAATCCTAAACAACATCATCCAACTATTAATTTTCCATTACCTACTTAACCCATGATTAACCCTAAAACTACTCACACGTGATGAAAATAACAAAAGCTTCAGAGAAAGAGATAAAATACATAATAGATTGCATAAGTTAAGAAAAAGTATTCAAATCTCAAACAATCATAAGCATAAATCATTCTTAAACTAAAAGAAGTAAAGAGAGAAAAACATAAATAAACAAACTTAAATTTAGAGTAGCCTTAAAACATATATATATATATATATATATATATATATAACAAAAGAAAATGAATCGTTTTTTGACATGTGTCTACATTTAGTTAATTTTCAAATCAAAATTATTTTACTTCTTGAAAAAATAAAAACTAAATGTCAATTTATTTCCTATGTATCTTTTAATTTAATAAAAATTATCATCATAAGTTTCAATATTATTAATTTTTAATTTATGAAGTATTTACAATCAATATATAATATTATCCACGTAATTGAAATAAAATCTTAAATTAATGATATTTACCTATTAAAAAATTTAAGAATAAATGTCAAATTGTCTTATATATTTATTTTAATTTAATAGAAATGATTCATATGACTTTCATATATATAATACTATTTTAGATTTTATTGTTATTAGATACACTAATTCATGACATTCAAACATAATTATGAAAGTTGAATAGTTTTTATTACATAATTATTCCATTTTTCTATAAAAAAGTTCTGAAAATAATTTGGTCAAATGATAATTATTTTTATAACATATGTGAATTACATATGTACATTCGTATATGTAATTAATATATTAATATATAAGTTTTAGATTTTATATATAAATTTTAAATCATTATATCCTATTATCCTCATATTTTTGTAACTCATTATCATAATTATTAAATTTATATGATAAAAATAAATTATATAATACTAGGAGAAATCATAATTTTAAAAATTTGGTGATTAGTCAATGTTGAAACTGATAAACAATAATCTATATTTAACTCACATTTGTTGAGAAAGATTGTTGATCAAGTCAACAAAATATCTCATAGATGTTATCATTCAACAAAATTAAATTACCATTATGTTACAAAATTAATTCTCATCACTCCACCTTGTAACTCCCATTAGAGTGTCACTATATAATGAAAATCATTGTTTCTTTCATAAAACATGTTTTAGAGAAACACACATTCATATACTTTAACATATAAAAAAGGGAAGATTACTAAAGTAACCCACAATTTGACTTTTATTGCTAAAACGGACCTAATCTTTTTTTTATAACTAGAGTAACCCCTCTGAATTTTTTGCCCGAAACGCCTCCTTCCTTTTGACAGGAAAAAAACAGTTTTCGAAACTGCCATTATGACTTCATAAAAAAAAGCCGCGCATTTAAACACGCGAGTTATTTACAAAATTGCCACCGCCGGCGAGGATAAGTTCTGCCGCAGATTTATTTTTCACGTTTTGTAGATTTATTTTGCCACGTCATTTTCAATATTTTGAAAGTCTGCCGCAGATTTAATCCCTTTGATGCAAATTTAATTCTATTTACAGTGATGCAGATTTAATAAATCTGCCGCAGACTTTATAAATCTGCGGCAGACTTAATAAATCTGCGGCAGACTTAATAAATCTGCGGCGGATTTAATAAATCTGCGGCAAACTTAATAAATCTGCTTCACGTTAAAGCGTTTTGTAGATTTGTTGATACGATTGTAGATTTGTTTTGGATTTTGCAGATTTTTTGGCGCTTACTTTACAGTTTGTCTCTATGTGCGTGACTTTAACTTCATCGGTGAAATCGTCGTAGATCTAGTTTTTCTATAGTTTTTTCATCAACCGCCATCGCCATTGTAGATTCAGCTTTTCTTAGCTTTTTCATAAATTCTCATCTCCGTTTGTTGCATTGGTAGTCCCTCGCCGTCGTCGTCGCCGTAGCTGTTATCTTTTCGGCTACTTTTCGTCGTTGTCTTCATGTTCGTTTTCTTCGTCGGGGTTGTCTTCATTGTCGTTATCTTCGTCGGCGGGATTTTTGTCGTCTACGTTGAGCTTTCTTTGGCTTAGTCGTCGAATTTTGTCCTCATCGTGTAAGTCTTCATCGACTTGTTGGTGGTTGTCGTCTTCGTCGTCTAGATCTGGTTAAAAATCTGCAGCAGATTTTTAACTCTCGTTGCAGATTTATTTTTAAAACCATCAATTGAACAAGTTTTGATTGTTTGTGGTTTATGGAAGCTCAAAAAGAAATGATGGGTGTTTGAAGTTGACAGTAAACGAGGATATCGTATTCTTGGAGTTAACCCATACACGCGTTTCGTCGTATTTGTCTTCTCCGGCGTCGTCATCTTGTTCTTCAACGTGTCTTTAATCGTTGTTCTCTTTCTCGTCGTCAATTTCGTTGTTTTCGTCGTCTTTGTTAAGATTCTTCGTCTTCATTTTCTTCTTCTTGTTGTTGTATTCATCGTCTACTTCGTCGTCGTCGTGTTCTTCTTCATCAACTCTTTCATGTTCATTGTCTTCATGGTGGAATAAATCGGCGAACCACTAAAATAACTCTACAATACGATCAATTAACTCGCGAAACCCATAACAAATTTGCAAAACTATATAACAAATCGCAAAACTATATAACAAATACGCAAAACTATATAACAAAAATTATAACAAATTCACATACTTGTATAACCCTTATACCCTAAACACGACACAATCTTATATACTTTTTTGTTGATGTGGATATGTTTGTATGATTCTTCATCATACTTGATAAACCTTAATAAACCTTAAAAACCAAGATTCTAAAGTGAAGACAATTTTTGATATTCTTTCTCATGGGGTATGTGAACATTGATTTGCTTGGTATTACTTAGTAAGTTTTGAAAAAATTTGTTGAATTGTATTTTTGTTTTTTATGCTTGAACACTATTTTTACTCGGTGAGGTTAAGTTTAAAACAAATTTTTCTATGTTAAAATAAATTCGCGAACCACTAAATCTACATACTTGTATAACTCCTATACTCAACACACGATACAACCTTATATACTTTTTTGTTGATGTGGATATGTCTTTATGATACTTCATACTAGATAAACCTTAAAAACCCGAATTCGAAAGCGAATTTTTTTTTTGCAATCCTTCCTCATGGGTCGTGTGAATATTGCTTTACTTGGTATTACTCAGTAAGTTTTGAAGAAATGTGTTGAATTGTAATCTTGTATTTGTATGCTTGACTATTACTTTGTAATGGGTGAAATTAAGTTTAAAAACAGGTTTTTATAAGTTGGAATAAATCCGCAAATACCTAAATATATCTATAATACAGTCTAGTTAACTCTGCAAAACCCGTAACAAATATGCGAAACTGTGTATCTCTAAACACGACACAATCCTATATACTTTTTTGTTTATGTTAATATGTTTTTATGGTTCTTCATACTTGATAAACCTTAAAAGACAAGATTCGAAATTGAAGACAATTTTTACAGAACGATGGCGACGACAAGGGAGAACGGCGACGAACGAAAAACGATAGCGATAGCAAGGAAGAATGGTGACGACAATAGCAACGGAGACGAAGAACGGCAACGAAGAAGATGAAACAAATCTACAAAGAAGATGAAACAAGTCTGCAAAAGATGAAACAAGTCTACAAAAGATGAAACAAGTCTACAAAAGATGAAACAAGTCTACAAAAGATGAAATAAGTCTACAAAAGATGAAAACGACGACGAAGATGAAGAACGATAGCGACGGCGAGGAAGAACGACGACGAAGAACGATAACGACGACGAGGAAGAATGGTGACGAAGAACGATAACGACGGCGAGGAAGAACGGTGACGATAATAACAACAGAGAGGAAAAATGACAACGAAGAATATGAAACAAATCTACAAAGAAGATGAAACAAGTCTATAAATAAGCTGAAACAAATCCACAAAAGATGAAACAAATCTACAAAAGATGAATCAAGTCTACAAAAAGTGAATCAAGTCTACAAAACGTGAAACATGAGAATGAATAACAACGACGAAGAACAACGACGAAGAACGAAGAACAACGACGAATAACGAAGAACAACAACGAAGAACGAAGAACAACGACGAATAATGAAGAACAACGACGAATAACGAAGAACAACGACGAAGAAGATGAAACAAATCTACAAAAGATGAAACAAGTCTACAAAAGATGAAACAAGTCTACAAAAGATGAAACAAGTCTACAAAAGATGAAACAAGTCTACAAAAGATGAAACAAGTCTACAAAAAGTGAATCAAGTCTACAAAAACGTGAAACATGAGAACAATAACGACGACGAGAAAGAAAGAAAAACAACGACGAAAAACGATAATGAAAGCGAGGATGAACGGCGAGGAAGAACAATGACGAAGAAAAACCGTGATGAAAACGAAGAACGATGACAACGACGAGGAAAAACGGCGACGAAGATGAAGAACGATAGCGACGGCGAGGAAGAAGGACGACGAAGAACGATAACGACGGCGAGGATGAACGGTGACAAAGAACGATAACGACGGCGAGGAAGAACGGTGACGATAATAACAACAGAGAGGAAAAATGACAACGAAGAAGATGAAATAAATATACAAAGAAGATGAAACAAGTCTACAAAGAAGATGAAACAAATCTACAAAAGTTGAATCAAGTCTACAAAAAGTGAATCAAGTCTACAAAAAGTGAATCAAGTCTACAAAACGTGAAACATGAAAACGAATAACAACGACGAAGAACGACGAATAACGAAGAACGACGAATAACGAAGAACAACGACGAAGAAGATGAAACAAATCTACAAAATATGAAACAAGTCTACAAAAGATGAAAGAAGTCTACAAAAGATGAAAAAAGTCTACAAAAGATGAAAAAGTCTACAAAAGATGAAACAAAGCTACAAAAAGTGAATCAAGTCTACAAAACGTGAAACATGAGAACAATAACGACGACGAGAAAGAACGAAAAACAACGACGAAAAACGATAACGAAGGCGAGGAAGAACGGCGAGGAAGAACAATGACGAAGAAAAATCGTGATGAAAACGAAGAACGATGACAATGGCGAGGAAGAACGGTGATGATAATAAAACCGAGAGGAAAAATGACAACGAAGAAGATGAAACAAATCTACAAAGAAGATGAAACAAGTCTACAAAGAAGATAAAACAAATCTACAAAAGATAAAACAAATCTACAAAAGATGAATCAAATCTACAAAAAGTGAATCAAGTCTACAACACGTGAAACATGAGAACGAAGAACAACGACGAAGAACAACGACGAATAACGAAGAACGAAGAACAACGACGAAGAACGAATAACAACGACGAAGAACGAAGAACAACGACGAAGAACGAAGAACAACAACGAAGAACGAAGAACAACGACGAAGAACAAAGAACAACAACGAAGAACGAAGAACAACGACGAAGAACGAAGAACAACGACGAAGAACAACAACGAAGAACGAAGAACAACAACGAAAAACGAAGAACAACTACGAAGAATGAAGAACAACAACGAGGAAGAAGACGGTGAAGACGACGAAGACGAGGAAAACGAACAACAACGAAGACGATGGTGATGGCGGGGAAGAACGGCGACAAAAACGAAAAACAACGAAAACGATGAAGAACGAAGACGATGAAAAACGGCGTTTGATTTTTTTTTGGGAGAATTAGGGTTTTTTTAAAAAAAAAATTTTTTGTAAAAAATGAAAATTTTCAATATTAAAACAAAACAAAATTAAAAAAAAAATTAATTTTTTTTTTCATAATGGCATTTTCGTAAATATTTTTTGTTTCATAACCCTCCTTGTCCATCTCATGTTTTTTATAATAACTAGAGTAACCCTCTAAAAATGGGTTACTCTAGTCATTTGAGGTTTATTAGGGTCATTTCAAAGTCATTTTCACTATAAAAAAAGAATCTCATAAAAACAATCTCTCTTATTCTCTTCTTAAGTACAACACGATTTCTACGTTTGGAAAGTTATGATTTTGGGTGTTTAGTGATTGTGTCATGTGGTAATGGAAACTTTTGTTCATTGTTTGAACAATTATTTGAACGTTTTTTTGGTCTCCAAAGTGGTTATGTGTTGATTTGATCAACAATCTTCCACAACAAATGTGAGTCAAAGAATAATTCTATCATATCTAATGCATGTCTTTTCCATACGATATTAGTTTACAATCACTATCAAACTAATACTAGCTTTTAAAAAATATACAAAAATTTGAGTTCAACAATATTTCGAACAAAAACATTTATAAAAAAAGATATTAAACAAAATTAGAATATCAAAAGACATAGTAAATATATGATTTTTTGTAAAATTTTGTGTATATATGTAATATTACATAACAAAATAATATTTTTATTACAAATTCAACTTATTGTTAACAATTTAATATTTAATTAGCCTGTGCAAAAGCACGCGTCACAACACTAGTATATATATATGCACAAGACTTCGTGGGACACTTAGACGATCTCCATTTGTTAAATGAAGAATTTGTAAGTGAGCTAAAAATAATACTTTAAATACTCTTTAATTATTCTAAGTAAAATAAAAAAAACTCTCACTAATAATAGTAAAACACACAATAAAGTAGCATATGAACAATTTAAGAAACGCTTTTTATATACTTTAGCTACGATACGTTTCTAATTTTGGGTCTCCTATTACTTATTTTTCAATTCAGTTTTAATTTAAGAAATACTATAAACACTTCCACTTGAAGTGCTTTTAGATGGTATATAAGTGAGAAATATGATTCTAAAAAACAAATTAATACCTTAAATACGATTGAATGAACGCATAAAACTTAGTAAAATATGTGGCAAAAACATGCCATACATACATATATCATAAGTCTCTTATGTCATTTTCTCAGAGAAAAATCAGTTGTGCTACCTATTAAGCCAAATAATGAAATTATATCAATATCTTTAATGAATTATTAATAAAATCAAAATTAAAATTAAAGAACAAACAAAAATCAGATTCTGTTACGAAAGTCAAGTTTTGGAATGAAGAAAAGGTAATGGAGCCCCATCTCCATTTATGATGCATAGTAACAATTGTCGAAAGTTTTTACTATATATATATGATGTATTCGATCATTTGTAAACTACATCACAACAATAGCAATAATAATAACTATCAAACGTATGTCTCTTCTTTTATATATATATATACTTTATGTTTTTCATATATTATACAATATATATAACATATCTCATATATCATATAAAATCAACAAACACACCGTTACACATATTTATGAAAAGTTAGATTATTATAATACGTTATCTACACGATCGTCTCTACGGTATTTTGTTATTTATGTCATGGTTGCTTTAAGCACCATAATTTATTCGTACGCGCGGATTACTACATCGATATTTATTTACGGTTATATTTTTGTGGTTGTTTAAACGCACCATAATTTATTTATTTTTATATTTCTATGGTTGTTTAAACGCACAATAATGTATTTATTATTATATTTTTATGGTTGTTTAAACGCACCATAATTTATTTATTATTATATTTTTATGATTGTTTAAACGCACCATAATTTATTTATTTATTGTTATATTTCTATGGTTGTTTAAACACACCATAATTTATTTATTATTTTACTTTTATGGTTCTTTAAATGCACCATAATTTATTTATTGTTATATCTTATGATAGTTTAAACGCACCATAATTTATTTTTAATTTAATTTACAAATTTTATGGATGACTTTTTATCATCATAATTTATTTATTGTCTTAATATATACTAATGTGATATATAATTTTTTATTACTTCCTTCCTAAAATAAATTTAAGGTTCTTATAAATGATATATTTATTCACTAATACATAAAAAAAATTAAAATTTACATAATCTATTTAATTGATTAAAAAATATTAAAATTAATTTCTATTATGTATTATTAATACTAACGGTGACAAATAAAATTTTCTCGAAATTTTTATTTTTACAACGGTTATGAACTGTAATTTTCGATCTATAAATACATTCACTTTTCAATATATTTTCCATTTACACATTTCATTTTCTCCAAAATCTCTTTCTAAAAATATTTTAAAGGTTCTTAAAAATGTTTCGATTATTGCTAATCATTATGTTTTTGATAATCATTGTTTGTATTTATGGAATTATTGTCGGAGATTCTACTCATGAACAATATGTCTTAAATATAGTTTTAATTTTCTATGCTTTGTTTTTCTTTGTAATCGCTTTTATTATTAATGTAAACGCGTTGTCTTAAAAATTTTCTAATAAAATTTATTATTATGTTTTAGATATAAAAATGGCAAACATCGAGAAACTTCAGTTTCCGGCTCTAGAAATCACTGCTGCAAATATTATATCGTGGATCACCAACGTTGAATTGCACCTTGAATCTCTTGGGTTATCAAAAGCCATTAAAGAGATAAATACTTCAACGGCCCAAGAAAAGGCAAAATCGGTGATCTTCCTTATGAGACTCCTTGATGAAAGCATCATTTATGACTATGCTCATATGAGGGATCCTAAAGAACTTTGGAAGAGTTTAAAGGATCGTTTTGATCACCAAAAGGACATAACTCTCCCGCTTACTCGGGATGAGTGGCAAAGTCTAAGGTTTCAAGACCTTTATAAAGTCATGAATTACAATTCCACTGTTTTAGGAATTGTGGCTAAGTTGAGGTATTGTGGTGAAACCATAACTGAATCCCACATGTTGGAGAAAGCATATACCACATTTCACAAGAATCACATTACCCTACAACAACAATATAGGATGCGTGGGTACACCAAGTTTTCAAACTTGATTGTGGCTCTCCTGATAGCCGAGAAGAACAATGAGCTTCTCATTAAGAATCACATGACTCGACCTTCGGGGTCCAAAGCATTTCATGAAGTGAATGCATTGGACGTTAAAAATCCGATAAGGGAAAACAAATCCTTTTGGGGTCGTGGCCGCCAAAACTATCGCGGACGTGGGATAAACTTTAACCCTAGAGAAAATCATTGCAATGGATTCGTCCAAAGCAATCTCCAAAGGGGAAAGAGGTCCAAGGAAGCCCATCCAAGAAACCTGAGGACACTAGCTACTGTTGCGATACTAAGGGACATTGATTCAAAGTATGTCGCACTCCTGCGCACTTTTATGCTCTAAATAAAAAATATCCGAAAGGCAAGAAGGTGAACTTCGTAGACCACTATGAGGATACCACACACCTCGATGGGTCTGACTTTGTCAATGATTTTGACGAGGCCACGGTCAACGAAAACTGAGGATGCGACTCTTGAATTATGATGCATGTGCCATAAATAATGAATGTTTGTGTGAACTATTTAAAATAATGTATAATTATGTAACATATTGTGTGATGCATAAATAAGTATAATTAATATGTAAAAGTCTATTTTCATGTATAATTATTGAATGATATTTGCTTTTGTGAACTATTATTTAGTATTCTTATTTATTGGTTTTCATATTTCTCAGAAATGGATTACAATACGAATGGAACAACATCCAAGGAAGATGGTAGAGATATTTGTATATCAGATAGTGGAACAACGCACATTATTCTTAAACATAGAAAATATTTCTCAAATTTAAAACCGACAAAAGTTATTGTCAATACAATATCAGGTCCTACATATTTGATTGAGGGGACTGATAAAGCTAATTTTGCATTACCTAATGGAACAATGTTCTCGATTAATAATGCATTGTTTTCTCCAAATTCAAAAAGGAATTTGTTGAGTTTTAAGGATATACTAGATGAGGATCCGCACGTACGTGCGGAATTTAATATAGTTTTTAATTTTATATATTTATAATTATTTAGTAAAATATATATATATATATATATATTAAAAAAATTTCACCGACTTGGATTATATGTAGATAGTCTCTTATTTCATAAAATATATTAAATAAAACATGTAGATTGTGCGAGGTATGGTTTAACGCGGGATTCATCCGCGTATTAGAAATATTTAATTTTTTCACCACAGGATATACCTTCCAAGATGTCTTGATACTAATTTAAAAATAGTTTACTGAATTATATTTAATATAAAGTTCAAAATTATATTTATGTATAATTTTATATTTGGAATATAATTTAGTTATATATTATGAATTATTTATGCAATTTTTTGACACGTTGCTAAATTACACATAAATATTTGTGCATAAATTGAATTCACCATTATCATTCGTTTAAATTTGTTTTGTGATCTTTTAACGACCCGTTACAAAAACTAAAAGGAGAATTACAAAATTACACCATTTGAATTGCGTTTTACAAAATACACATTTCAAAGTTATTTTTAAAAACTACACCTAAACACTCAAAATTAAATCTAAATAAATCCTACCTACACAAAATATACCCTTTGATATTATATTGTAAACACTAATTAGCGAACCTAAATGAAAATATATAAATTTTGATAGTTTTTTTAAGGAAAAATCAACCTTTTAAAATTTTAAAAGGGTGTAATTATAGAAAATATTGAATTAGATGTAATTTTGTGAAAGAAGTGTTGAATTGGTGTAGTCTTGTGAATTCCTCAAATTAAAATATGTATTTTCTATTATGATTTGTATAATTTGTATTCGATTGGGCCTGAGTATGAGCTTTGTAAATTCTGTAAATTGGCCCAAATTATAAACATAGGTTAGTAAAAAAAATGTAGTGACATTGTATTGTAATTAGAATTTTTTTAAGGGCAATTTGCAATAATGCTTTCCAATTAATAGATTAGATATCTTCAGGGATTTGATACTCAATCCGCAACTAAAGATGGAAAGAAATACATGTATATAACTTCTGAAAAGTCGGGAAAAATATATATCCTAGAAAAGTTACCAAAACTCCCTTCTGGTTTGCATCATACGTATATCAATACCGTAGAATCACACCTTGTCATCAAAATAAATCATGATATTTCACTTTATGACATGATCGTCTTGGTCATCCGGGCATATCTATGATGAGAAAGATCATAGAAACCTCACATGGTCATTCAATGAAAATCCAAGAGATTTATCGGGGGAATAAAAGGACATTACCCTGCAAGTTCTTTAGAAATATTGATTATAATTAAGACCATCACCTAGTAAAATCGATAAAGAGTTACCAAAGTTCCTTGAACGGGTTCAAGGCGATATTTGTGGACCTATACATCCACCATGTGGACCTTTCAATTATTTTATGGTAATGATTGACGTGTCAATTAGATGGTCAAAAGTTTGTCTATTATCATCTCGCAATGTGGCATTTGCGAGATTTCTAACTCAAATTATCAAACTAAGAGCTCAGTTTCCGGATAATCCAATAAAAGGAGTTAAGGGAGAACGGCGAGCTCGAAAAAATGACGAAAGAGAAAGATGAATCTGTTATAATAATCTAACTTTTCATAAATATGTAACAGTGTGTTTGTTGATTTTATATGAGATATGTTATATATATTGTATAATATATGAAAGACATAAAGTATATATATATACTAGGAAAGAACCCGCGCGTTGCGCGAATATTCACTAATTATTATAGTTTTAAATAATTTTACATTGAATTTATGATGGTTTTGGTTTGTTTTATGAAGTTTTTTATTTTTGTAATAGATATATGGTTTAACTTTAGATATTTTCTATTTTACTAAACTAATGAAAATGATTTTATTTACTAACAACTTTTGTTTGGATGTATTAGTTTATTATCAAACCAATGAAATATCAATATGTAAAGAAAATTGTTGGTGTGTACCCCATTCAACAAAAGTTGAGGCGAATAATATTTTTTTCTTAATTTTGAAAAACCTTGTAGTGTGATAGTTTCGTGAAGTTATGAATCCCAAAATACAACAGCATAATTTTTAAGATTGACATCACTCGAAAACATATGTGAAATGATGAAGTATATATTTGGGTTATAATTTCACATAAGAAAAAAGTAAAATGATACATAGAAAATATGTGAATAATGGTATCTAGAAGATGTTTGATGTTTTTCTCTTATATAGGAGAGGAAGATGCAAGACCCTTTGATTTCACCATCAAGTAGTCCATAACAACATCATTACTCACATTTATCACATAATTTATGTCATAGTTTTGGTGGTTACACAATGGAGTCAAAATTAATCAATAATTCAATTTAAGAATAACGGTTTTGTTTGACAAAAAAATATTTCTTTTTACCATGAGAATTATTTTTTTTTGGACCACATTTAATTAGCTTATTTTTTATAGAAAAAAATATTAAACATTTGATTGTTTCATTTGATTATAAAGAGATTGTAGATAAAAGTAAGGAAACTTTCATAACTCATAGAGAAAAATATTTATGATTTACTACAAAATAAATTTACTACAAAAATAAATAATTTTTTTTATGATATATGTGGGTTTTAGTTCAAGATTTATAAAATTAAGAAAAATTACCTTCAAAATAGAGGGATACTTATGATTTAAGTTTTTTAATTATATCATATTCTTAGTTATATTTATTTAGATTCTTTTTCTGTAAATTTTCATTTTTTCATTTCTACTTCCAGCTTTATATGTTTGTTCATTAAAATTTTATTACATCTATTTTTATTAAATATATATTAGTTTAGAGTTTTAAGAAATTGTTTAACACAAAATGATGCATATATATAATGAAAATAATATTAGTTAAAACGAGGACACATGTCAAAATTTTACAAGTTGTTCAACAAAAGTTATGTGTTTTTAAAATGATACATATCAAATTATAAATATATGATTTGTTGAATAAATATTGGTTTAGGATTATAAGAACATGTGTAACATAAAACATGATGCATTCATATATAAATATGACTATTATTTAATATAATAAAATAATTATTATTTGAAGAGAGGGATACATGCCAAATTTTTATATTTTGTCAAACAAAATTTAGTTAAACAATGTTTTTAAGAGGAGGACAAATGACATAAAAGTAGATGGACATGTGTTACTACCATATTGAAAGTTACAAAAACATCTTGTCTTATTATATAAGATACCAATGATAATATAATTTTGAAAAATAATAAAAATATCAAAGTACATAATTTGGAAATTTATGTTACTAAACCAAATTAAATCAAAATATAATAAAAAAATGTCATACAAAGAAAATTTACATAAATTCAACAACTTTACAACACTATTCTAAATATCCTACAAAGCTTGTTTCATCACCTTCTTTGAAAATTGAGAAACTTGATATCATAAGCAAAGACAAACACAAAGAGCAAGATCCAACCAATGTGTACAACAGCAACAATACCCTCTAGAACATAAACACAAAATAAAATAGAACAAATAAAAGAAGATAAAAGAATCATCCTTATTTTTATTTTTTATTGTTTGCTTGAAGAAAAAATATGTTCCAGTGAACATTGCTTGATTTTGTACACAAGATTTATTACACAAGATTTATTGTGCCTTTTATAACTACATATTTCTCCACTACTCACAAACAATTATGGTGGAGGTTACAAAAATAATATTTCAAATTGAAGATGAAAGTTAATGTTGGTCAATATTATAAAAAATAAATATCATTTGACCAAAATTTTATATTTTTGCTTGTTTTATTTAATTTACTTAATTACTATTATGGGGGTTACAAAATATTGTATTTTTAGAATATAATGATTGTGAATTTTATAGTTAATATTTTGTAACTAAAAGTATTCAAATTTCACAATTTTTTGTATAGAGAACACATGTCATTTTACAATTTTTATATATAATATAGAATCTAAAAATAGTATTATATGAAAGTTATGTGAATCATTTGCATAAAATTAAAAGAGACATCTTATATAATAAGATAGAATGTTTTTGCTTATATAAAATTTTTATATTTTTGCTTGTTTTATTTAATTTACTTAATTACTATTATGGGGGTTACAAAATATTGTATTTTTAGAATATAATGATTGTGAATTTTATAATTAATATTTTGTAACTAAAAGTATTCAAATTTCACAATTTTTTGTATAGAGAACACATGTCATTTTACAATTTTTATATATAATATAGAATCTAAAAATAGTATTATATGAAAGTTATGTGAATCATTTGCATAAAATTAAAATAGACATATAAGATAATTTGACATTTATTTTTCATTTTTGTAAGAAGTAAAAGATTATTAATTTTAAATTTTATATGCGTATAATTGTATATTCTTAATAACATTTAAAGTTAAAAATATATTGAAACTTATGAGGATAATTTGTTTTATATAAAAAGATACATATAAAGTAATTTGATATTTATTTTTGATTATTGAAAAAAGTAAAATAAATTTTGAATGAAAACTAATTAAATGTGGACATATGTCAATAGAACAATGAGACACTTGTTGGCTCCACAATGAACCTTACAAAAACATTCTATCTTATTATATAAGATATATATATATATGTGAAAGGAGAGACATACGTTTGATAGTTATTATTATTGATGATGTTGTGATGTAGTTTACAAATGATTGAATACATCATATATATAGTAAAAACTTTCGACAATTATTACTATGCATCATAAATGGAGATGGACTCCATTCCTTTTTCTTCATTCCAAAACTTGACTTTCATAACACTCCCCCTTGGAGTCCATTTTCATTTATGTTATTTTTGCGTTTTCTTTCTGTTGCCTCGTTAAAAGCTTTTCCAAGAAAAACCCAGTGGAAAAAACCGTGGAAGGATAAAAGAGTACAACGATCAAACCCCCCCCCCCCCCCACTCGAAAGATTAGAACATCTTTTCACACTACAAGAAACTAGGCAAATAACAACGAATTTTAGCAAGGAATTAGCGAGGAATTAGCGACAACACTAAATTTCATCGTTTATTCGTCGCCAAATAGCAACGAAACCATTCGTCGCTATTTCGTTGCTATTTAGCGACGAAATAGCGACGATTTAAGGAGGAATTCTGATATCGTCGCTAAATCGTCGCTAAATAGCGACGAATTGGCAACGAAGGTATTTCCTTGTTAAATAGCGACGAAATTGCAAGAAATATTGCTAAGTTGGTGAGCACGTTTTCATTAAGTTGCACCGGTAATTGGCGACGAATTATTCGTTGCAATTTCCTCTCAAAATCGTTGCTAATTCATTGGTAAAAATATTTCGTTGCAAAATCGTTGCTAAATTTCCTTGCTAATTCCTTGCTAAAATTTACAATGTCCCTATATAAACTCATTCGACCAAATCAAAATCACAACACAATATCAAAACATTCTCTCTTATATATATATATTCTAAACACTTATACAAAAACTTTCATAACATATATTCTCAAAATGTCTCACGGTAATAACGTATACGAGTTACGATCTTGGATGTATAGACACAAAGATCGATCGAGGATAGTGACAACGAGAGTTCACGGAGGGACTTCAAACATTCATGTATCAAGCCGGAAACATGCGGACTACTCAAGAAACTCGGTAAAATGTATTGTCCATGTAAGAAGTGTGTGAACACTAAATACATTCATGTTGATATCGTATGGAAACATATTTTTAATAGGGGTTTTATGCCACAATATTTTGTTTGGTTTCAACATGGAGAAGGGTATAATTATAATAACACCGAATTTGGAGAAAGTAGTTCGTTTCATGTTGCTGAAACTAACGAACCATCTAATTTAGCACATCATTTTGATAGTAACTATGATCATCATGGTGGGTCTAATGTGCATGTAGATGATAATAGATATCATGACATGGTTGTTGATGCATTTCATGATACGAGAGAGTATTTATCTGAAAATGTTGTTGAAGAACCTAACCAAGATGCTAAACGTTTTTATGATATGTTAGACGCTGCGAATAAACCAATTTATGATGGATGTAAAGATGGACTGTCAAAACTATCATTAGCATCTAGAATGATGAATATCAAATCGGATTATAATTTGAGTCAATTTTGCATGGACTCCTGGGCGGAATTACTAAAAGAGTATTTGCCTGAGGATAATGTAGTTGCTGATTCATATTATGAAATACAAAAGTTGGTTTCTAGTCTTGGTTTGCCTTCAGAAATGATTGATGTTTGTGTTAACAATTGTATGATTTATTGGAAAGATGATGATAAGTTGCAGGAATGTCGTTTTTGCCGTCAGTTGAGATATAAGGTCCATGGAAAAGGGAGTAAGGTCTCGTATCAACGGATGTGGTACTTACCCATTACGGACAGGCTCAAGAGACTGTATCAATCGGAAAGGACATCCGATTCAATGAGATGACATGCAGAGCACTCAGTCGTAGATGGGGAAATAACTCATCCGTCAGATGCAAAGGCTTGGAAGCACTTTAACACGGTATACTCTGACTTCTCTAGAGAGATTCGTAATGTATATCTTGGTTTATGCACTGACGGATTTAGTCCATTTGGTATGTCGGTAGACAATACTCCTTGTGGCCAGTTATCGTAACCCCTTATAATCTTCCTCCATATATGTGCATGCAAAGAGAATTCCTCTTCTAAAGTATATTAGTTCCCGGTCCGAAACATCCAAAGAGAGCTCTAGATGTTTTTCTGCAACCTTTAATCCATGAGCTAAAAGAGTTATGGTACACGGGGTTCGTACGTACGATATATCGTGCAAAAGAAATTTTATGATGCGTGCGGTGCTTATGTGGACTATTAGTGACTTTCTGCTTAGGCCATGTTATCCGGTTGGACAACGCATGGACGATTGTCTTGCCCTTATTGTCGTCATCGGACAGATGCGTTTCAACTCCCACACGGAAGGAAAACAAATTGGTTTGATTGTCACCGACGATTTCTTCCAATTAATCATCCGTACCGGAAGAACAGAAGGTTGTTCAAGAAGAACAAAGTCGTTAAACAACCACTCCTACTATATCCGGCGGGGACAAAGTTACTAAACGAGTTGGATTATTACGGGGCGCAAAAAACATGTAGACGGGGTGGAAATTGACATGTTTCGAATTTAACTGACGGATACGGGGAAACCCATAACTGGCACAAGAAAAGCTTTTTTTGGGAACTCTCTTACTGGAAAGATCTTTTGTTGAGACATAACCTTGATGTTATGCACATTGAGAAAAATTTCTTTGATAACATCATGTACACATTGTTGAATGTGCAGGGGGAGAACGAAAGACAATTTGAAGACAAGATTGGATTTGCCATAAATATGTTTTAGCAGTGAGTTGCATATCACGAACGATGGTAAGGCTCCGGTCCCGATCTACAAATTGAAACCCGAAGCGAAAAACGCTTTATTTAATTGGGTAGCGTCATATGTCAAATTCCCCGACGGATATGTTTCAAAGCTATCCGCATGTGTTGAGAATGGACAAAAGTTTTCAAGTATGAAAAGTCATGATTGTCATGTATTTATGCAGAGACTATTACATTTTGCCTTCGACGAGCTTCTACCTGAACCCGCACACTTAGCAATTGCAGATACTAATTAATAATTAATTAATTATCTTTTAATTACAATATATAGACTCATGAATTTTTTAAAAATTTCAGGTATCGGTGCGTTTTTCCGAGATTTATGTACTCGTACACTTTCAGAAGATGTCATTGAACAATTGCGTGAATATATCTTTATCTTGTTGTGCAACTTGGAAAAGATTTTTCCTCCATCCTTTTTCGATGTAATGGAACACCTTCCAATACATCTTCCTCACGAGGCAGAACTAGGAGGGCATGTGCAGTTTCGGTGGATGTATCACTTTGAACGATTTATGGGACATTTGAAAGGAAAGACGAAAAACCTAACAAGGGTTGAAGGATCTATCGTTGCTGGATCTTTAACGGAAGAGACTTCTCATTTCGCATCATACTATTTCGGTTCCAATGTACGAACACGTAGAACAAAAAGACGACGATACGATGATGGCGGCGTTGGCGCAGTATATGCAGTAGATGGGGTACCTGATATATTTTCCCCAATTGGAAGAGTTAGCGGAAAAATAAAAGAAGTTTGGTGGGAAAGTGATCAACATCGAAAAAGTGCACATACTTACATCCTCCTTAATTGTGATTACGCACGACCTTTCGAAAGGTAATATATTATATGTTTTTATATGTAAGCTATTATATTTTTCCTAACGATCTATATATATAACGAGGGGGTTTCAATTAGAATGTTTGAGGAACAAGTGGAGGAAGTCTATCCAGACTTTCGAAAGACGAACTTATCGCTTATAAAGAACGCGATTTTGCGGGTTGGTTAAAAACGCAAGTTGAATATGGGGACACCACATATCCGGTTTGGTTTCGCGAGTTAATACAAGGACCGGTTGGAAAGATCACAACTTCGCCTATGTATTTTACTCGTGGTTACGTCTTCCACACAGTAAGTCATAGTCAACATCGAGCAACAACAAATTATGGTGTCACTGTTGAGGGCGATTCGGTTTTTTATGGGGTTCTCATGGATATTATTGAAGTCCAATACCAGGGATTAGTCAATTTAAGAACAACACTCTTTAAATGTGATTGGTTTGATCCAACGTTAGGTCGTGGTGTACGTTAAAACATATTTGGTGTCATCGACGTCAACCAATCACGACGATATCGGAAGTTCGAACCATTTATCCTCGGATCGCAGGTTGAGCAAGTTACATTCATTCCGTATCCTCGCGTTAAAACTAGTGGTATATCGTGGAATGCAGTAATTCGAGTGGTTCCGAGAGGTTTAATTATGGGTAACGATGAAGTTCATATGCAACAAGATGTCGTTGGTGGGACAATTATACAAACAAATCAATCAACCGAAGATGTATTTCTTGTTGATCCTGATAATCAAGTAGCTGAAGATATTGTGGATGATGATCGGACACGTACACTGTATCCGTCATAGGTATTGTACTTGGCGTAGTACATGTTAGGGTTTAGCAACGAATTAGCAAGTATTTTAAAAAATAGCGACGATTTAGCAACGATTCGTTGGGAAAACGAAAAGATTAAAAACAATTCGTTGCTAAATCGTTGCTAATTAGCAACGATTTAGTAACAACCACAAAATCTATATATATGGTCAAATTCTTTCATTTTTTTACACAACCATCTCTCTACATTTTATCTCTCTACAATCTCTCTATAAAAACATCCCAATTTCTTCTTAAAACACTAAACTCTTTTACAAAAATGCCTCCTCGTCCAAACCATTATTTTAATTTCATCCGTAACAATTCCCGTTCGGTAGCGGATCTGATTCTAATCCGATCCGACAACCTACGAACCAACCCAACCCGACATCCCCGAGGTCCCCGAGGTGGGGTTAGATGCGCTTCCAATATTCCACCGGTTGGAGATATGCCGGCGGATTTACCACCGCCTCCGCATCAAGGACCCCACATGATGCGGATCATGGATCTCCTACGGCAAGAAGGCCACGACCGTTTGCCGTTGATAGATCCAGACCGGCCGCGACACACGTTTTGGTAATATCAAATTTATATTAAAAAATATTAAAAAATAATAAAAAATTATTAAATATTAATAAAAAATTGTACTTTGTTAGGTTTTGCGATAACAAAGTGAGCCGGAGTGTCGCGGACACAATGAAGTCTTACTTCGTTGAGCCGCACGTGAACCGGTCCCAAACGCCGGATACATACAAGACATCTGGTTCGAATCTTTCGCGGTAAATTAAATTAAATTTTAAATTTAAATATAAATTTAAAATATTTAATTTGAAAATTTTAATTTAAAATTTCTAATTTAAAAAGTTAAACTAAAACTTAGTTTTAATTAATAGAAAAAATGGCATTGAGTCGAGGCTGATACGGTGAAAGTCCGTAAGGGGTTCAACGAGAAGGCGATGCACCGCCTTACCGGCATTGTTTCCAGTTGGAAGAAAGACTGGAAACTAAAAGGAGATGATGGAAAGCCGAAGTCGATGGCCCCGGCGGTGTGGAAAGGGCTGGTCGACTACTGGACAGAACCGCATTCTCTCGTCGTCGCGGAAAACTGTTCCAAGTCCCGCCTCACTCCTGTCGACGGGAACGTTCCCTACGTCCACACTTAGGGGCCGAGTTCATACGCCGGTCGTCGTATTAAAATGGTAAATTTAATTTTTTAACAGTTTGTTTTATTTATTTTTCAAATAAATAAATATTTAATATAAATATCAAATATAGGCCGAGGAAGAGGGTGAACTTCCCCCTATTGTGGAGATATTGAAGAAAACCTTGAAGCGCAAAGATGGGTCATATGTCAGTTCACGATTTGAAAAGATCGTGAATGACTATGAGGCTAGACTCGCCGAGCGGGTAAGTCAGTCGTCCACTGAAGAAGGGAGCTCAGTGAACTCCTCGGGACGACTTTCGGTCGCGGAATGCAACCAAATCTACTACGAGGTAAATAATTTAACTAATATTTTTCAACTTATATTATTTTTACTAACGGATATATAATATTAATTCTACGTAGGTCGCTCCGAAAAAGAAGAACCGCACTTTCGGAGTTGGTTCTATCGAGACCGTTCCCGCAACTTCTTCATCGCAACCTCATCTTTCTCAGCGGGATTAGGCTGCGGAGAATGCTCGCTTGCGACAGGAACTCCAAGATACAAACGCCCGCTTCAAGACGATGACGGATCTATTCTCCATAATTGCGATGGATAGTCCAAACCTGGCTAATGCGATGCGGGAACGCGGATTAGGGGTCGATCCGGAACCGGAGGTTCGTCCAGACGAGGCTGAAGCCGCAGCTCAAGAATTGGGACGGGATCTCGGGATTAATGATTTTGATCCCTAGTTTAGTTTTTTTAAAATGTAATTTGAATTTTATATTTTAATTATAATAAATTTTAATAATTTTGTTTTAAAATTTTTTTTTGAATTTTTTTTTTTATTTTTTTTTATTTTTTTTTTTAAAAAATCGTTGCTAATTCGTTGCTAATTAGCAGCGAATTAGCAACGATTGTGTATGCTTTTCGTTGCCAGATCGTTGATAATTTAGCAACGATATGGCAACGATTTCATCAAATCGTCGCTAATTCGTTGCTATATTAGCAACGTATTAGCTACGATTTGTATAAGGAATCGTTGCTAATTCGTTGCCAATTTAGCAACGAATTAGTGACGTTTGGCACTATTTTATAAGTTTTTCAAATTCGGAAATTCGGAAATAATTTTTTAAAATTCGACGCTAAATCGTCGCTATTTCGAAGCTAAATTTACGTTACAAATTCGTTGTTATTTCGTCGCTAAAATAGCAACAAATTAACAACGAAATATTGGCAACAAATTAGCAACGATTTCTGGTCGTCGCTAATTTAGCGACGATTTCGAAATAGCGACGAGCGATTAGCGACGAAAATATGGTCGTCGCTTAATCGTCGCTAAATGTGCAGATTCTTGTAGTGTCAGAGGTCTCGTTGATTACACATTCCAATGTTATGGACATGTTTCCTGAACGTTGAGGTGGGTAGTGACTTTGTGAAAAGATCTGCAGAGTTGTCACATGACCGAACATGTTATACTTCAATCTCTTTATTCTTTTCAAACTTCTTGGGTCAAACTCTTGGGTATATGAAAAAAAGAACTTCGGTGGGACCGGTGGGATGTTTGGTTCGTCGCTTTGGTTCGTCGCTTTTGATATAACCATCTTTTGTTTTTGAGCCACACATGCAACATTATCTTCATCTTCATAAGATAGTTGGTTTTGAGCTGTCTTTGAATCCACTGCTTGAATTGATGTGTTGACTTATTGATCTCAACCATACACATTCTTTGCTTGCTTCATGGAGTGCAATGATTTCAACATGGTTTGAAGATGTGGCTACAAGTGTTTGTTTCTGAGATCGCCATGATGGCGGTGCCCCCGATTGTGAAAACGTATCCCGTTTGCGATCGAGCTTTGTGAGGGCCAGAAAAATATCCAACATTTGCAAAACCAATCATTTGGCCATTTGTATTTTTGGAATAAAATAATCCTAAATAAATCGTCCCTTGAAGATAGCGAAAGACATGTTTAATGTCATTCCAATGTCTTTGTGTGGGAGATGAACTGAATCTTGCCAAAAGATTAATTGCAAATGATATATCAGGCCGAGTACAATTTGCAAGGTACATAAGAGCTCCAATAACACTCATTTATGGTATTTCATGACCAATTATCTTTTCATTTTCGTCAGGTGGTCGTAATGGATCATTTTCGACATTAAGTGACCTGACGACCATAGAAGTACTGAGTGGAGTAGCTTTATCCTTATTAAAGCGTTTTAACACCCTTTTGGTGTATGTGGATTGATGAACAAATATACCCTTTTCAGAATGCTCAATTTGTAATCCAAGACAAAATTTCGTTTTTCTGAGATCCTTCATCTCAAATTCTCCTTTCAAATAACTTGTCTCTTTTTGAATTTCTTCATGAGTTCCAATAATATTTAGATTATCAACATACACCTCGATTATCACAAATCTGGATGATGTTTTCTTGATGAAACACATGGGCATATAAGATTATTTACATATCCTTTTTAGTTAAATGTTCACTGAGACGATTGTACCACATACATCCAGATTGTTTTAACCCATATAATGATCTTTGCAGTTTTATTGCACATAACTCTTTTGATTTCAATGTTTCTGGCAATTTATATCAATTAGGAACTCTCATATAGATATTTGTATCTAATGATCCATAGAGGTATGCCGTAACGACATCCATGAGACGCATCTCTAGATTTTCGTAAGCCGCTAGGCTCATCACAAATCTAAATGTGATTGCATCCATTATGGGAGAATATGTTTCTTCGTATTCAATCCGGGTTTTTGAGAAAACCCTTGAGCCACTAAACGAGCTTTGAATCTCATTATCCCATTTTTCTCGTTTCTCTTCTGAATGAATACCCATTTGTATCCAACTGGTTTAACATCTTTAAGGATCTATACGATATATCAGAAAACCTCTCGTTTATTAAGTGAATCAAGTTCTACTTGTATCGCCTCTTTCCATTTGACCCAATCATGTCTTTTTTACATGCTGACACGGAAATTGGTTATGGGTCATCGTTTTCCTCGTTTATTTCTTTTGACACGAAGTACGAGAAAATATCATCAATATCAAAGATTTTGTTTCGATTCCATATCCTTTTGGTATGAATGTAGTTTATAGAAACATCATGATTTTGATCGGTCTTGGGTTGTTTAACACCATGCCCCTTTTCTTCCACAATTTCAGTTATATTGGGAGAATTTTGTGTTTCAACTTCTTTTCGTTTTCTAGGATTTTTATCCTTGGAACCCACATGTTTGCCACGCTTCAAGCGTGTTTTGGATTCACGAGTATCATCCGCTCTATTATGCTCATGTGACATTTCAAGACGAGCAGGGGCATTTGCAGCTGGTATATGTGATTTAGTTACCGTCTTGGTATCTTCAAATGCATAAGGAAGGTTATTTGCAATTCTTTGCAAATGCATAATTCGTTGACCTTTTAGTTTTGACTTCTTAGTAGGAGGATCGAGGGGTAACAAGGATGGTACACACCACTTAATATCCTTTCCTATTTGTTTGTTCTCTCCCCCTAGAACAGGGAACTCTTTCTCGTCAAAGTGACAATCGGCAAAACGTGTCGTAAAGACATCACCGGTTGTGGTTCTAGGAATCGAATAATTGATGGAGAATCACAACCAACATATATTCCTAATCTCTTTTGTGGTCCCATCTTTGTACATTGTGGTGGTGCTAGAGGCACACATATACCGCACAACCAAAAATCTTTAGATGAGAAATATTTGGTTCTCGACCAAATGCTAACGTAGTGGGAAGAATTAATGATACGCACTCGGTCTAATCCGAATAAGTGATTATGCATGCAAAATAGTATGTCCCTATACAGAAGGTGGGAGTTTAGATCTCATAATCAATTGTCTTATAATTAGTTGCAGACGTTTAATTAGTGATTCAGCCAAACCATGTTGTGTATGCACATGTGCTACCCGGATGTTCAACATCGATTCCGGTGACCATACAACAATCATAAAATGCTTGGGATGTGAATTCTCCAACTTTATCTAATCTAAATAATAGTGTTACTTGTAAGTATAAGAACATCAAACATTGATACAATTGTATTATGGACTATTAAAAAACACAACATGTTGTGGACTATGCTTACACCCTGCCGATTTACATATGTTTTTAATATATCATGGACAATAACGTCATTTGTATGGACAAATACATCAAACCGTAAACATAAATGTATCAGGGACAAAAATAAAGATGAATAATTAAATACATCGACCGCTTCACATTAGTTCTGTTGAAATGAAAAAAAAGAAATTTGTATTAAAAAGAAATAAAAAGAGTCATCATTATCTCTATGTCAACCGTCACGTCTAAAAATAAAAGGTGTAACTAACGCCAAGGATATAAAACGTAATCTACCATGCCACAATTGCCACCGAGAGTTAAAATTGAGGCCCAATTGCAGAAAAGTGCACATTTAAGAATGTGGGTTTAGAAAGTGGCAGATTTAACAAAATTCTCTTAAATTAAAGTCATGTTCAATTTTTTTTTTTTTTTGATATTTGAATAAATACACTAAAAACAATTTCTATACTAAATGTTGAGATTTCTAAAAGAGAAAGTGATATTAGCTAGCTAAAGGTACTAAACACAAACCAAATAGAAATGAAGACCCAATTCAACGAACACAAAACTTTAAATTCAAGTAAAGATAGCATCTCATACATGCTAACTAAGCAAGTAAAAACAGATGAATAGAAACCAAAGTTCATTGCTAAACAATTAATTATTTTTTATTTCTTTTTGTTCATTCGCATTAATGAGTACTAGGGGCCAAGCCCCTGCGCAAGCGCGGGGACGGATGTTATGTGTATTGGTGTAGCGGCATAGTTGTTTGTAGCCAACTGACAGAAGTCGGGTATTAGATGTACACTAAGGACTATCGTAGAGTCCATCGAGCAACGCATAAGGAGGGGTACGTGGTTTGAGTAAAAGGCTTGATTTGAACATTGTATTATGAAAGATATCTTGTTTGGGACTTTTGATTCCATCGATGCACCATTAACGCAACTCAGAAAACATGTTCTTTGTATTTAGAGGAGAGAGCTCTCACGGAATCTTTAACTTATGAAAAGTTACTCAAAGATAAAACCATTTATGAGTTAGTGTTGCACGGGATTATTTTTTTTTTTTGTTATTTTTTTTGAAATTTTATTAGGAGTAAAAATTTGTAAGCAAACGCAGGCTGTTTGAAACAATATTGAGACTCATAGACATGGAACCAAAAGATATAAAGTAACAGAAGCTGGCTTATCCGAATCTCTCGTTCAGCTTAGGTATGGGTCCCTGTTTCCTTAACGGCGCACTCTATTCGTTGTTGTTATAGTGGTTCTCCTTTGGGCCACGAGAGTCCACTGCAGCACATGGGTTGGAGACGTTGTTGGGAGGCTGCGTTTGTGTGGCAGGCAGGCGGTTAAAATTTAAGAATGTAGTTGCAGTGAAACAATTATCAACTTTTAGTACCTCGTCTCCAGCGTAGTCGGTGATTCCTAACACGGTAAATGGGAAAGTTCGGGAGCTGAAAGTGTTAGCTTTGATTACATGGAACACAAAACGACGACCCTGCAGTTGCCTAACGGCTCGTGCGAGTCCTCCCTCACCTCCAATATTAACCTGAAAGATAGGCAATAGAGCAGTGGTGGAGCATGTTTTTTGCGATTTATTTGTTAGTCTGAGTAGCGGAGATTTACCTCATCAGTAGCCATGGTTGAAGTGTCGTCGCCGGGGCTAGTATGTCTTTCGCCGCAATTGCGAGAGTTGCGTAGTTGGTGCCGTCGTCGACAAGCACCTCGGCGCGGGTCCAGAATACGAATCGCTTTTTAACACCTCACTTCTGTTCAGTTTGGTGGACGCAATTAATCAGTGTTTTAAAATCGCTAACCTCGCTACGGGGAGCCCCCGCTATTGCAACAGAGGTTGGCTGGTTTACCGATTGCACTGTGATCCAGTGGTACCCCGCAGTCAGTGCTTTGAAGAGTTTCGACCAGGGGGTTTGGGATATGAGCTCCACAATGCGGGCGCTGCAACTTAAAAGTATTTCCTGTCGACAATGGAAGCAATTTAAAGGTTCAGATGATCTTTTCCTGTCTATGGGTTGATTTTGTAAAATTTTATTGGAAGCTCTACTAATGACTGCGTGGAAACCACCGTTGAGGAACCTGTTAAAATCTCCCGAGAGGGCGATGTCCGTTTCACGATCACCCGCTCAACATCGATAGAGTAGTTTTCGGATCGATGATCGCCGGGGAAGCTGTTTACAATTTTGGACAAGAGAAACTGTTGCCTCAGATATTTGCGCCAAACATAAGTTCCCAACAAATTTAAAAAGGGAAAATACCTTCTACTGTAATGGGTGACCACTTCCAGAGCGGGACTATAAAAGACGCGGGTTGCGTTTGTTGTTGTGAGGTACAACGTGTCTGTTCAGTTGCAAACGATACAGGTAAAGAGTAATTTCATGTAATCTGAATAATACATTCGATACTTACCACCAATCCGCTCTGGGTTCACTCCTGTGATTAAGACGACAGAGTGGGTGCTCTCCCTAGAATTGAGTCGTCCTTTTAACTGCTTAGCTAAGGCATCCAGTAAAACCATGTCCACTTCAACGTCCCTGCGCATACGCAAAGCAAAAAAGGCCCAGCTGTGTTAAATAAACTGGTCCATTGTGTGTAAGTTCGATGCCGATTTTGGGTGTGCCAGACTTACGGGGCTATTAGGAGGCGGATGAGGATCGGTGCAAAAACTTTGTTGTCGTTAAGGCCATAACCTTTAACGATTTAATACGACCCACGACATCGGCGTTTGATGAAGATGATAGGAACCAATTAATATTTAGAGAAACCCCAAATATGGTTGGCGAGCATTCGCAGCGGATGTTCGTAGGTCCCGGCCATGAACTACGCATCCGGATTAAAGGACCATCTTCCCCACAAGGTCGCATAGTTGTTGTCTCTAGATATCTAATAACGTACGGATGTTCTACCGTCTTGTACAGTTGCGGACACCTAGCGACCTTAAAATTGCCCACATCATAGATTTGGCCTTTGCAAAAAGCCTCACGTTGTTGATCTGCTATGGCTCTAGGTCGTTCATCATTGCACCCTGCGCATAAGGGTTTCATGTATAAAGTTCAACACATACCAATTATCTAACCCAAATAACAGTATAAATTGGCGGTTTTGTAGCGGCAATGACTGTACCTTCTCGTCAACGAAAAGCAAGGTGGTCCCTGTGTACTCGACGAATAGGGAGAAGGGTGGGGAGTTCCAGACTCTGAACAGACGGGCGCGAATTCTCTGGTCTTTGCCTACGAGGTTCAGCTTGTCGAATGTTGAGTATCAAAGTTTCTGATCGGTGCCATTGACTGGGATGTCTGCCATTGTAAGAAGAGTGTTTATGATTTGTTTTTTTTGCAGATGCGAGAGTAGTTGTGTTGTGTGCTCTTCATCCTCGGTTGGGGTCTTATATAGGCGATGGGTTTAGCTGTCGGTTTCATGATGGTTGAAGATGGAAGGAATGGGTTAATGAATTCGTGTGGATGATTAATCCGCTCAATTTACGCAGCAATTGAATGCCTGTAACCGAAGAGTGGGACGCAAGAAGCAGGGCATTAACAGACGAGATCTGGTTCAGGTCTGAAAAGCTTCCGCCTGGAGCAGTCGAAGAGTTTTCAGGAGTTTTCTTAACTTCAATGTGTCGACTGTTTGAGACGGCGTAGTTTTGAGGGTGTAAGAGGATAATGCATCGTGTCTGGGCCTTCAGTTTTGTTATAGATTCAATTCGTCATCTGGTTAACAATTTAACACATGGGCCCAAGAGACGGACATATCCAACAATTTAAATTGGGCCTGCTAAAAAACCATTTTAGGCTTGCACAGTAAGTACAAAACGACAGACATGAGACAAGTATGTCTTCACACATTAATTAAAAAGCAACAGACATGAGACAAGTATGTCTCCGCCACCATATTTGGTCGGAATTAAATCAGCGGAACATGTTTCGTTTTGGGGGCGTAGCGAGCTGCCGCACGGACGGGTCGTCGGTTGGCAACAGTAACGGAGTTTGATGTGCAAGTGAGCCCTGCTTCCTTCGTATTGAACTATTCGATGTCTTCCTTGAGCATCTTCGTCATAACCTGCAATCAGTGTTTATGTTTTAATCCTTTCAAATCGTAATTCATCAATTGTTAGGTAAGAGCAGCAGACCGATTTCAAACCTTAGGCATTAATAATTGCTTGTTCTTCTGGCGAAGACGATACATCCGACAGACCTGCGAATGCTTCCGCGTAGACAATATTGGCGAGCGATTTTGCGCAGTCTCTAGGCCTTGTAATGTTGAGAACCCTGAGCCCTTTTGGTGTGGTCACTCTAGATAGTGCAACGTACAGCTGGTCGTGGGTGAAGACCGACTTCGGCAAATACAGAGCAACTTTACCTAATGTTTGTCCCTGACTTTTATTTATAGTCATGGCGTAGCAAACTCTTATTTGAAACTGACGTCTTTTGAGCGTGAAAGGATGGTTTGAGTCTGTTGGCGAGAGCACTATCCTTGGTATGAGGACGGTTTTCTTTCCCTCGGGGCGTTCGGAACATCCGCTTTGATAACTCGTCACCCAAGTGCGTAACTATCAGTCGTGTCCCGTTGCACAAGCCTTCGTCTTGGTCAAGGTTGCGAATCAACATTATTGGGACCCCAATTTTCAAGCTCGGCTTGTGCGCCGTATCCCTGGGAATTCAAGCGAGTTGAGATATTCATTGGGATAGGTTAATTCAAACTTCCTTGAATTTTTCTCATCTTCGGCGAACCCATCTAAGCTCAAATACTCGCGCAACTCTCCTGGCACCTTAGAAAGCAAGTAAGAGTTAATCTCATCAACTGTAGCATTGTGAGGTGTCAAAATGGCCGTGTTCCGTAGTTGCTTGAGGTCCGCGTAATCGTTTTCAAAATCGGGAAAGACGGAGTCGCACAGTGTTTGGAGAGGGTTTGGTGTAAAGGGGAGCAGGAGCTTCTCGTCGACAACAATATGTTCTTCAGTTGTATCCGTGTGGCTTTCAAGGTGCGTTGCTTGCTGTGCTGTCCCATCACCCACTTCTAGTATCCACTTTGCGAAGTCTGATTCCTCAGGTAGGACACACATATTTTTCGAGAGGACTCTAACCTCACAGAAGCTCCGAAGGTGAGAGGGATTGATAGCAGCCTTTACCGTGTCTTGCCGTGTGCCTTGCGGAATGACCTGGAGAATTTGGCGAAAATCACCACCAAGCAGCACCGTCTTACCGCCGAAAGGTTTGTCAAGCGCGGTAACATCGGAGGTTGATAGAATATCGCGCAACATCCTATCTACGGCCTCAAGTGCGTGCGATGTGCCATTGGGACTTCGTCCCAAATAATAAGATCCGCTTGGCTTAAATAGTTCGCAAGGACTTGTCCCATTTTTAACTTCGCAAAAAGAATCCGGGTAAAGCTTAAGAGGGATCTTAAACCTTGAATGGGCCGTCCGTCCACCCGGTAGAAGCAAGGCTGCGATTGCGGACGAGGCTACAGGTATGACTTTTTTTTTTGATGCTCGCAGGGCCGAGATGATAGTTTTGTATAGGAACGTCTTTCCGGTGCCGCCTGGTCCGTAAACAAAGAAGATGCGCCCTTCGTTTCCGTAGACGGAGGCAATGACATCATCATATATTGACCTCTGCTCAGCATTAAGCCGAGGAAACATCTGACCATGTAACCTGCTCTCCTCGGCTACGTCACAGAGATATTGTTGGGCTATTTTTTTATTCTTCATATCATCCAAAACAGTCAAACTTGGCAGTGGCATCCCCGTAAACTCGGTTAACGATCCGTCGTGGGTTTGAAGGAGTTTCTCAATCTCGATGAGAGTGTAATGGCGGAGTTCGTGCTGGTTTAGCTCAAGCTGCTGGAATTTGAGGACACGTCTTTGATGGTGTAAGATATCATCACACATAAACTGCCAAGTATTTTTCCAAAGGTTCGAGGTCGAAACTTGGCGAGAAGACGAGAATCAAAACAAACATGCGCCTTACGCATTTTGGCATACAATATTGCGAAGCTTCGTTAATGTGTGCTTGCCACTCTTTGTCTCCGTCTAGGAGCCCTCTTGCCAAACAGCGGCCTGAAAGGAAGCATTTTTTTGCCGGCCGGGTATACAGATCATCGTAACAAGTAGGGCCCTTGACGAAGCTTAAAAGTAGGCGGAGGTAGTATCGATCACCGACATTAGGATGGTTATTGACAAGCCTCCCAATAGTGCCCTTCTGCTTCCTTTTGGAGTACACTTTGTTAAAAGTATCCCACACAAACATTGTAAGCATTTCGATGTAATTAAGCTGCCGTGCCTCTTCATAAAGTCTGTTCATTTCAAACCACTCTGTCAACATTGTTCTCCCATGAGTATACCTTATTTGAACGTTTTCAAGGTCTTCGTCCTCGTTAAACACGGCTGTCTCTTCGCCGGGTAAATGCACCAGAAACTTATGGACGGCAGGATTGTTATGGTGGACATCGAAAGAGAAGATTCTCCACATCGATTCACATGCGGAAAGGTAACGGCCCTCTAAGTAATCATTTATTTCGTTCTTGGTTTTAGTTGAACTGGTGGCGTGTGTTTCAGGGGTATCAGCTGCAGTCGGACTAATCACAAATGTTGCTCGGTCTACACCTTTCGTAATATATTTGAAAAGGTATTTGATGGCACTCGACTTGTTGCACCATTCTACGTTGACATGGGCCTTGTACTTCTTTAGGATTTGTAAATTTTGAGGAACCATGTAAGAGTTGTCCAAACTAACACCTCCCTTTATTACCCTTTTCTCAGAAGCGCGCCTGCGATAAAGAACATGACCTGATTCGTTTATCTGTGTGTACGACACATAACTTCGAGGATATTTTTTGGTGCAGATACCATTCTCCATACATGGACACGTCGGCTTTGTCTTTGCCGCACGGGCCATGCACCATGTGTTGTTCGACCAAAAGGTAAGCTTACGGGTCTGTCTCAAAATCAGTAACTCCGCGATATGATCTTGTTTATATCGATCCGGTTGGGTTTTTGAATTTCTCGCCTAGCCACAATAGTATATGAGCATGTGGGAGCCCTCTCTTTTGGAATTCAACCGTGTATACAACTACACCAGATTTTTAAAAAAGAATTAGATTTTACTTTCAAAGTGTGCAAGCTATGAGACGATGAACTCGTTAACGGCGATTTACTGCTACGGGTTTTGGGAAGAAATAACCTTTATTGGAGTCTGACATTAGCTCGTCTAACATCATTTTAAAAACTCTACTTTGCAGGTCTGGTCGATCATTAGGAGCGTCACTACCGTAAAATTTTAGATGGTCCGAGATTTGAACCCACTTAGGATTCGTTGTCATGGTGATGAAGAGAGTAGGTATTCCGTACCAACGGCATATAGCCATCGCGTCGTGGTATTTTTCGGCCATATAGTGCGGGCTACCGGTGTAAGAAGCGGGTAATATGACTCTTTTGCCAATGGATTTTGCGTTTGTGTCCCCTTTGGAAACAACATCTCTAACATTGTTATACGGGTCGGCTCTAATCTTTTTTTGGTTTAGGCGGAACCATCGCAGCCGCTCTTGCTCAACAGAGGTGTACGCGTCAACGATGTACGATGAAGCAATCTCTTAGATCTAACTATAGTCATGCCCTCGTTTAGACGAGTCTGAATCTGGTACCCGAAGTATTCTCGCTTTGTTATGTAGGACCTCTTTCTTGTTTTCCCGTCAACGTTCTGTACCGGGATATTTTCACTATATCCTGCTTCCCCATAAGGAAACAAAAGAGGGTATTGCAGTGTCATGTAGTGAGGATGGAGGTCGTTGATCGCCTGTAAGCCAGCCGATTTGTGCTGCACGACAACATCTCGTTCGCAAATGCTTTCTGATAGGTCTCCAACAATCAAACCGGTAAGTCATACTGCCGACCCCATTTTGGCTGCCCAATTAACCTTATACTGAACTCTTCACAGGGTGCATGTTCGTGAACATCCCTTGCTTTTCTGAAAACTTTAGCCAGGCAGTTGTTGGCGTCAACAGTTGCTATCAGGTTAGTGACCATGTTCTCATCTAGTTCCCCTGTTTTGGTCGTCCTTTCGACAGCCGAAAACCGGTTTTTAACTTCATTTGTCGTATCGAAAATATACATTTGGCTGACTTTCGAGGGTGCCCCGAAGTAGGAATCAAGGACCCTATTTTGTGTGAGTTTTGCCCATGTATTCGGTACGTGAAAGGCCCTCTCTCGTGCATCACCGAGAATCCCCTTTAGCTCCCATAGACGTGAAAGCGAGGAGCGAATTGAAAGTCCTAACATTTTGCTGGTAGTGAGCCGAGCTGACTATGCATTCTTTCGGGTACTCGGGAGCTGCGGTTCGGCGGGAGCTTCACTCGACCTGCCGACAACATATGCTGAAAACGGGATACTTGTTTCGCCCAACGGTTCCTTTGTTCTCCTGTTCCCAAACGACCGCACCGCAAAACCTGCACTTTTGAAGCTCATTCTTTCTTAGCATCTCCCTAGGCCTGGCTCCTGTGTGTATTCCTGGGCAGAGGCGGACCTAAACAGGTACGAAGAATGCGTTTAGACTGATTCCAATGGTTTTACGCGTAAATTGTTAGTAAGTTGCTGTGTTTACGATACATTAAAGGACAACTTAGACTGTGATATTCAGGTACCAGATTAACTTTTTATGGACATATCTCAAATCAAATAGGCTAGAAAGGTTATCGTAAAAGCAACTGATGTCTGCTTTTGGTTGAAAACATTTCGAGGCTCTGCTAACGCTTTAGAGCTGTCTAAACAGTCAAGGATGATGATTACCGCTTCTCAGCTTCAACGCTTGTCTCCTGGCTAGAATTATAGCCTTCCTCATCTGCCTTGCTCTCCTTTGTTCGGCTGCAGGAAAATGGCGGTCAATATTTACGAAGACATTTGGTCCCATAAGAGTATATAGTGTCCGGCGTTACTAACCTTTGCGGGTGCATATGGTGCACGGTGGTGTCCCTGGCAAAGTAGGGTGACTCGGAAGCGAAAGATTACGGGCCAGGCCGACGGACCTTCTCGCTCTAGATGACGTGTGCCGTGCCTACGTGGTCTCTTTCGGCAGCCGTCGGAGGCATTGCTTGTCACTAACTCTTTTCATGGCAATTCGGAACGGGTCTTGTGATTTGGTTCTTTGTCGCATCGCGTGGCTCTTTGATGTTGCTCGGTAATGGCAACGAAGAGACACAATATCCGTGTTTTTTTTTTTGATTGGTGGTAATGGCAAATTTTCAGTTGAAAATGAACATTTTGAAAATGCGAACAGTCCGGGAACGGCCACTTAAGGTTACTGTTACTGCTCTGTTTGTCAATATTAGAGCAAAAATTTTTTTCTTCCGTGCTAGTCGATTATAGCCTTTATTTTTTAAATTAAATGTAACCGCCACCAAATTACACAAACAACGCAGCCTAAATATTTTGTTTGACCTTCTCTGCAAGCAATCCAAACATATAATAAGTGGGCTACGGTTGAGTTACATTGGATGACAACTAAAATGGCGATGCTACAAGCTTCCGCATAAGAAAGCTAACTTCGCCAATAAAACTCCATAAACCAAGGTCATAAACAGACAATGTAAACATGTGAACCAGGGTTGCATGAGATAGTTTGCATTTTCGAAATTAAGCGTAGCCTAGAAGGAGGGAAAAACATTAACGAGAGATTGATCTTGCGGAATGTAATTTTCTACCAGGTACATTATTATTCGATGACTAAGACAGACAAAGGTGACAATTAAGATTAAAAAGCCAAGTTTTTCATTACTATTATGTAGCCATTTAACTTTACATGGGCCAACCACAGAATCGATCTTTCGGGGCCTTTTTTTTGTTTTTATCTTCAATGGCCCAACCAGCAAATTGTTAAAAGTCTTACATGCTACCAGTCATGTGTCAACTATGAATTCTCTAAGTTGTGAGATGTGAAGGAAATGTCTGGATGGGGCTTTTTATTCAGCAAAACAATTGAAAAGCGCAGGGAACACTTGTGAAAGCTATGAAAGAAGCATAGTTCTTAAAACAAAAGAAAGCAGAGAAAAGAAAAACGGGCAACATCCTGGTGGATCACTTTTTGGGCAGGCAGCTTAGGAGCCGCGCCGCGGGGACGCTTTCGGCTGCCTTTCCCGTGTCCACCGCTAGAGGAGTCTGGACCAACGGCGTCAGGTTTGTTGCAGGGGCCTGAGGATGAGCCTACTTCCGTGTCAGCTTCAGCTGCACCACCCGCCGATCTGGTAGCCTACAATAAACACATGTGCGGGTTTTAGTTTATGCGCAGGTGCGGGAAGACGAGTTAATCTACCGAATGCGACAGCCTCAATGTTTGTGACCTCCGTAATCGCAGACACAGTAAACGTACGGTGGTTTGGGGTAAAATTGAACGGGGTGACACATATCTGAAAGGTAAATGCCTTCCCGACCAAGCTGCGGAGGCATTCAGGGATTCCCCCGCCCGCACCGGTGTTCATCCGGGAATTTGGCTACGAGAGTTAGGTAGGTACACAACAAATGCTGCACTTGGGGGAAGTTTGAAGAGAGGATTGCTTGCAATTACCTCGGCCAGTGTCAAGTCAGCTGCATCCTGCTTGGTGAGCTTCACCATTTCGCGATCAAAGACAACGAATGTTGCACTGTCGGCCCCATCATCGACGGAAAGTTCGACACGGTACCTTGAAGACGAAATGGTTTAGGAACGCGGTTTTACGGTGATTAAATGGTAAAAGAGGCAGGGCATTTCAAAGAGACTACCCACTTTATGACGCCAACGATGTCTGGATTAACACATCTGCTGCAATGGAGTGCGTTGCGTATCTGTTCGAGCTTTTTGTTGCAGCCTGTGCAAGACACGAAAGACCAACCACTGTCCTCGAGAACGTCAACAACTTCAGCCTTGCAAATGAAGTCAGCCTCCTGTGTCTGCAGAGGCCAAAAGCATTCATGTCGTACCTCTACCAATCAAAGAAATTAAATCGAGAGCAGGGCAAGCTGACCTGTTCGTTAGAGTTCCCAATGAATTTGTTGAGCTCACCGATGGAGACAACTTCCTTCTTCTTCACGCCATCTTTTGTATCGGTGCAAGTATAGGCTTCCCCGACCAGGCTTCCAATGCTGTAAGTTGTGAGAGTCAGAGGTGTTGGCACGGGAACTAATTGAATGTGCAATGAGCAATGTTCTGTGGCATACCTTTTGGTGAAGTGACCTATTGCATCATTTTCTTTGTCAAAGCAAAACTTTGTCCCTGGGGTTGAGTTCAGGTACAGATTACCTGTTATAGTACAATCTAAGAGGTCAGACAAAGGTAGCCCGTAGAACCATGTTAAACAATAGATATGTTTCTTATTTTCAACAAACCTCCAAACATTTTAGGATTAACAGTCGTCACTACCATCAATGACTGTGTCCTGTCTCCTGTCCGAAGGAGGCCCCTGAAAACAGAGGCAACATCGTCCCAGAGCGACAAGTACACGACCACCTGACTGGCATGGCAAGGAACCTAGTCAGTCTACAACATTTTTTTCAGTCTACAGTTTATTCTAAGCACAATTTTAAACCCAGAATTACGGCCCGATGAGGAAGCGAAAAAACGACACGTGTTGTCACGGCAGGATCTGTTAAGTTCGATCCCTGCACAGATTGGATCTGGCCTACAACATCTGAATTCATGTGGCAAATTTTTTTTGTAAGGCTTTCAGTTTAGGCAGGGGTAAGTAATAAGGAGCAATTAGTATTGTTAAGTAAAGGGAGGGGAGTACCAGGCAACTCAAGGTTTGTGTTGGCCAGAGATCTCAGCGCTTCGAATTCACGGCACATAAATTTCTCAGACTTTATGATTGGGACATCATCCACAACCTCCTCGATCGTTGTCTGCGGGGCAAAACGGATGAGGAACGAGTGCTCTGAGATCTTGTACGTAGCTGCACACCTAGCCACTTCAAACTGGGCAAGCATAACAATCGAACCTACTTTCAGGCGAGGACGGTACTCAGTGCAAAGAGCGACAGCTATGAAGCCGTGTATGATTGTGTCCTGCGGGGAGAAGAAGCTTCTAAATTAAGTACTAACTTGCTCAAAGGGGTAAGAGGAGGGGAAGGTAAGAATAGGAGTTGTATACCTTTTCGTCGAGGAGCAGTAGAGTTATCCCCATGAACTTACCAATTTTTTTTATGTTCTTCGGGTCCCAATAACGCAGCAACCGACCAACGACTGTCTGGGTGGTACGACCAAGGCAGAGGGCTGCGAATCCGGCCTGCGTGGGGGCGATTGTCGAAGAAGCCATTTTGTCAGAGAGTAAAATTTGATTGCGATGATGTATTTGTGCCTCTCAAATCCACAGACGCACATATTTGTACCCACCATGGCAGGGTGTTCGAACCGGCGTAACGGCAGGCTTGTTATTAACTGCGGTGGCATTGAATAATCCAATTAACCTGGCTTTAAAGCAGTTGCAGATGACGGCGAACGACGAAGGGAACGTTACGGGGAAGGCAGAGGTTGAGAGGCTATGAGGCGACGGCGAAAGACCTAGGGTTCTGCAAGATTCACAGGAAGACACAATTAAGGCCCAATACAGTATGAGAGGAGCCCAAAACATAAGTTCAAAAACATTGACTCCATGTACCTTTCAAAAAACAACAGGCCGAGGCCCAATTAAAAATTCAAATGGCGTGAGAAAGTCAATTGCACCTGCCACGTGGACAGCTTAGGGAGAGGGTAAAGAGCCCCATAATATATTAGATTATTCGTCCATTAGAAATTAAATTAGAATTCTAAATTATAACAGTTAATTATTATATAAAAGTAAGAAAAAAATTATTTCCTTTTCGGACATAATATAATGGAATATATAATCCAATAGTTATTCCAAATAAAAATCAATATCGAATAAAATAAAAATAAAAATATAAGACTCCGCAAAAAATGAATATACCCTCACATATTGTTTATGTACAATATACATAATTATTAAATAACTCCTCTATAATATACTATTATCACTTATCTTCTTCACCTAATTCTAAAGTTTTCTAAAATCTCAAATGTGTCAAAAACTCTTGCTTCGTCAATGATGTTTCGACCAAATATTTGTGACGAGTTTACTTATGTTCATGAAGTGAGTTTAGTGATGATAAGATCTCAAATATTTTGGAACTCATCATCGGTAGATTCACTTCTTGAGAAATAAGTAAAACCAAAAGGGATGTATGGTCGAGAGAAATGATTAGATCTCAAAAGTCTTAGATATATTATGTTAACAAAAAAAACTATTTTGATTTTTCTATTAGCAACAATTTTCTTTTTACGACTTCGTTTTGGGTGAGAAGATTGACGTATGAGGCCACTCTATTGCCTACAAAGGATTGGATGTCTTGTTCTCTCTTTTGCTATCACTTAGATTTTGTGTTTATTTCAGGTGTTTTCTTTTGTTAAATGTTTCAACCGAACTAGATCTCTCTTTCGCTATCTTTTAAATTTTGTTTCGGGTATTTTCTCTTGTTTAATGTTCCGACCAAACCCTCTCTCCCTTTTCATCTTCCTCTCCCTCTCTCTCTCTTATCTAGTTTGACACAATAAATGATTAATTTGTGTAGTTTGACAAAAAAATATTTAATTATTTAGTCTGATGATAAAATATTTTTAAAAAATTATATTGATTTATAGTTTCCCACAAATAATGTTTTCTGTTTTTTCTAAATATTGATTAAGGTTTTGACTTTTTATTCCTTTGTTTTAAGTCTTTATATTGTTTTATTGTCATCGACAACGACGAATTCTTCTTTTGGCTTTATAAATCGATGTTTTGGAATTGCAATGGTATTCGTTTCTTTTTAACTCTATTGATCCCTTTAACAAAGCTCGTGATATTAATACAAAGTTTAACCGTAATTTTCTTGGAAAATAACTGAGAGAAAATATTTCTTGAGTTTTTCCCATGTATCAACAAAATTAGAGGGGGCGGTTTTCTCCCATTGTGATGCCTTGTCTCCCAAAAAAATGGGAATAAGATTATTTTTATGGCATCTTCGGGCATTGGATAAAAGGTTTATATTCCACTTTTCCAAAAGTTTTAATCTCTGGTGTCACTCTCTATTTTCTTATCTTTAAATGTAAATATGTTTTGTGTGTAAAAAACCAAAAAGCCCATACTCGTTTTTGAGATTAACCCTAATTCTTTTTAAATGAAAGAAGTGTCTCCTTTCTTGTTATTTTTCAACGCCTCCTCTTTTATTTTTTATCTTTTTCTCTCATTGAAAAAACAGATCTGAGATTTGAGCATCCCTTTTCGATTTTTCTATTACCTTTCATCATCTTTTTGTGGATTCTTTCTCTTTCGATTTATCCTTTGTCAAAACTTTCTCCTGCGATTCATCTTCCGTTGACTTCCTCTTCATCATCCGTCGTCCTCGTCTTTCTAATTAAGATTGAAAAAGCAGACGAAAAAGAAAAAGCAAACGAAGAAAAAGCAAATGAAGAATTAAATATGATGGGAGAAGAAGAATCAGATATGATGGGAGAAGAAGAAGAATCAGATCCGACGGAGAAGAAAACAAAAAATAAGATGAACCAGGCGAAGAAACAAGTGAAGAAGAAAACGAAGAAGCCAAAGTAGAAATTATTTTTTATGTATTTTGATTCAATTATTTTTTGTGATTATGTGATTTTGGTACAATTGATGTACAACTAATAGTAATCATTATTTTTTTGGATAACTGATAGCAAATCTGGACAACTGATAGCAATTGTCCAGATAACTGAATACAAATGATATCAAGTTGTCCGGACAACTAAAGACAACTGATAGCAAGTTGTTCGACAATTGAGGACAACTAATATCAAGTTATCCGGATAAATGAGGACAACTTATTTGATATTTATTTTTTAAAAAAAATTAATTTTATTAATAAAGTATTAAGGGTATTTTCAGAATATCAAAAATACGGTGGCATAGAGATCATTGGGTGGCAGGGAAAATCATTTTTTCTGGAAAAGTGGCAGATAAGACTCGCGCTCTCGGGCATTCCATTTATTTTCACCGTGCGGAAAATGCGATCAAACAAATCAATAAGGGGTTTTCCATGGACAAACCAAATAACTTGAGTTTTGCACCATATTAATCAAGTTTGATTTGATCTCAAAATTGTTGTTTGGTATAGGTGGTGGTTGAACTCCGGCACTCGGTATCGCGAACACACAACTCATCAAATGCTCCAATTTGCTCATTAGCTCCAACTCCTCTTGCTTCATCCATTGGAGGGTTTGGTTCTCTTTGAAAGTGTTTTTCTCGATCGTTCATGCACCTTCAAAACAACAAAGATCAAGAAAAGATTAGTAGCTTACCAAAAGAAACAAAAACTATAGTCTTAAATCCATTTTGAAACATATTGGCTAAGATACTCCCCCACAACGATGCCAAAAACTTGATAGAGAGACATAAGGATCGAATTATAATTCCTTAATTGGACCTCAAGCGCAAGACTTTGAATTAGAAAAAATTTATCGAACCACAAAAAGAAATTAAACTCAATAGGCTATGAAGATTATAATCTAAGCTAAACAATAATGATTAATATGATATTGAAACTAAACAAGAGAATTCAACTAAGAAAACGATGTAAATGCAAATAATACTATGGGAAACCACGAATTTGGTAATTGACAACTTGGATCATGATTGAATAATGTATTCAGGGACCTAACAATGTTAACTAATCCAGGATATAAACCATTAAGCAATACTAACACATTCTCGTGCAATTTGCATGTTAAACAAAGACAAGATGGATAAAACTCTCATTTGCAATCGTAATGATTATTTAGCATTGAATATAAGTTCATTTAACCACAAAACACACTAAGAAAATATTCTCATAGTCAAAGAATGAAAAGTTTATGCATAAGTTTTTGAGGAATTTCATCGAACACCTTTCGAACGTGATATTCTTTAAAATATAAATTAGTTTTCTCTAGTTTTTTTTTTATATGAATTAGTTTTCTCAAGTTTAATCTATCATTAAGAACACGTAAACATGAAGAATATATCAACATCTAATCCTAAACAACATCATCCAACTATTAATTTTCCATTACCTACTTAACCCATGATTAACCCTAAAACTACTCACACGTGATGAAAATAACAAAAGCTTCAGAGAAAGAGATAAAATACATAATAGATTGCATAAGTTAAGAAAAAGTATTCAAATCTCAAACAATCATAAGCATAAATCATTCTTAAACTAAGAGAAGTAAAGAGAGAAAAACATAAATAAACAAACTTAAATTTAGAGTAGCCTTAAAACATAAATATATATATATATATATAACAAAAGAAAATGAATCGTTTTTTGACATGTGTCTACATTTAGTTAATTTTCAAACCAAAATTATTTTACTTCTTCAAAAAATAAAAACTAAATGTCAATTTATTTCCTATGTTTCTTTTAATTTAATACAAATTATCATCATAAGTTTCAATATTATTAAATTTTAATTTATGAAGTATTTACAATCAATATATCATATTATCCACAGAATTGAAATAAAATCTTAAATTAATGATATTTACCTATTAAAAAATTTAAGAATAAATGTCAAATTGTCTTATATATTTATTTTAATTTAATACAAATGATTCATATGACTTTCATATATATAATACTATTTTAGATTTTATTGTTATTAAATACATTAATTCATGACATTCAAACATAATTATGAAAGTTGAATAGTTTTTATTACATAATTATTCCATTTTTCTATAAAAAAATTCTGAAAATAATTTGGTCAAATGATAATTATTTTTATAACATATGTGAATTACATATGTACATTCGTATATGTAATTAATATATTAATATATAAGTTTTAGATTTTATATATAAATTTTAAATCATTATATCCTACTATCCTCATATTTTTGTAACTCATTATCATAATTATTAAATTTATATGATAAAAGTAAATTAGATAATACTAGGAGAAATCATAATATTAAAAATTTGGTGATTAGTCAATGTTGAAACTAATAAACAATAATCTATATTTAACTCACATTTGTTGAGAAAGATTATTGATCAAGTCAACAAAATATCTCCTAGATGTTATCATTCAACAAAATTAAATTACCATTATGTTACAAAATTAATTCTCATCATTCCACCTTGTAACTCCCATTAGAGTGTCACTATATAATGAAAATCATTGTTTCTTTCATAAAACATGTTTTAGAGAAACACACATTCATATACTTTAACATATAAAAAAAGAATTTCATAAAAACAATCTCTCATATTCTCTTCTTAGTACAACACGATTTCTACGTTTGGAAAGTTATGATTTTGGGTGTTTAGTGGTTGTGTCATGTGGTAATGAAAACTTTTGTTCATTGTTTGAACAATTATTTGAACGATTTTTTGGTCTCCAAAGTGGTTATGTGTTGATTTGATCAACAATCTTCCACAACAAATGCGAGTCAAAAGAATAATTCTATCATATCTAATGCATGTCTTTTCCATACGATATTAGTTTACAATCACTATCAAACTAATACTAGCTTTTAAAAAATATACAAAATTTGAGTTCAACAATATTTCGAACAAAAACATTTATAAAAAAAGATATTAAACAAAATTAGAATATCAAAAGACATATAGTAAATATATGATTTTTTGTAAAATTTTGTGTATATATGTAATATTACATAGCAAAATAATATTTTTATTACAAATTCAACTTATTGTTAACAATTTAATATTTAATTAGCCCGTGCAAAAGCACGCGTCACAACACTAGTATATATATATGCACAAGACTTCCTGGGACACTTCCTGGGACACAATAATTTATTTATTATTATATTTTTATGGTTGTTTAAACGCACCATAATTTATTTATTATTATATTTTTATGATTGTTTAAACGCACCATAATTTATTTATTTATTGTTATATTTCTATGGTTGTTTAAACACACCATAATTTATTTATTATTTTACTTTTATGGTTGTTTAAATGCACCATAATTTATTTATTGTTATATCTTATGATTGTTTAAACGCACCATAATTTATTTTTAATTTAATTTACAAATTTTATGGATGACTTTTTATCACCATAATTTATTTATTGTCTTAATATATACTAATGTGATATATAATTTTTATTACTTCCTTCCTATAATAAATTTAAGGTTCTTATAAATGATATATTTATTCACTAATACATAAAAAAAATTAAAATTTACATAATCTATTTAATTGATTGAAAAATATTAAAATTAGTTTTTATTATGTATTATTAATACTAACAGTGACATATAAAAAATTTTCGAAATTTTTCATTTTTACAACGGTTATGAACTGTAATTTCCGATCTATAAATACATTCACTTTTCAATATATTTTCCATTTACACATTTCATTTTCTCCAAAATCTCTTTCTAAAAATATTTTAAAGGTTCTCAAAAATGTTTCGATTATTACTAATCATTATGTTTTTGATAATCATTGCTTGTATTTACGGAATTATTGTCGGAGATTCTACTCATGAACAATATGTCTTAAATATAGTTTTAATTTTCTATGATTTGTTTTTCTTTGTAATCGTTTTTATTATTAATGTAAACGCGTCGTCTTAAAATTTTTCTAATAAAATTTATTATTATGTTTTAGATATAAAAATGGCAAACATCGAGAAACTTCAGTTTCCGGCTCTAGAAATCACTGGTGCAAATTTTATATTGTGGATCACCAACGTTGAATTGCACCTTGAATCTCTTGGGTTATCAAAAACCATTAAAGAGATAAATACTTCAACGGCCCAAGAAAAGGCAAAATCGGTGATCTTCCTTAGGAGACTCCTTGATGAAAGCATCATTTATGACTATGCTCATATGAGGGATCCTAAAGAACTTTGGAAGAGTTTAAATGATCGTTTTGATCACCAAAAGAACATAACTCTCCCGCTTGCTCGGGATGAGTGGCAAAGTCTAAGGTTTCAAGACCTTTATAAAGTCATGAATTACAATTCCACAGTTTTAGGAATTGTGGCTAAGTTGAGGTATTGTGGTGAAACCATAACTGAATCCCACATGTTGGAGAAAGCATATACCACATTTCACAAGAATCACATTACCCTACAACAACAATATAGGATGCGTGGGTACACCAAGTTTTCAAACTTGATTGTGGCTCTCCTGATAGCCGAGAAGAACAATGAGCTTCTCATTAAGAATCACATGACTCGACCTTCGGGGTCCAAAGCATTTCATGAAGTGAATGCATTGGACGTTAAAAATCCGATAAGGGAAAACAAATCCTTTTGGGGTCGTGGCCGCCAAAACTATCGCGGACGTGGGATAAACTTTAACCCCAGAGAAAATCATTGCAATGGATTCGTCCAAAGCAATCTCCAAAGGGGAAAAAGGTCCAAGGAAGCCCCTCCAAGAAACCTGAGGACACTATCTACTGTTGCGATACTAAGGGACATTGATTCAAAGTATGTCGCACTCCTGCGCACTTTTATGCTCTAAACAAAAAATATCCGAAAGGCAAGAAGGTGAACTTCGTAGACCACTCTGAGGATACCACACACCTCGATGGGTCTGACTTTGTCAATGATTTTGATGAGGCCACTTTCAACGAAAACTGAGGATGCGACTCTTGAATTATGATGCATGTGTCATAAATAATGAATGTTTGTGTGAACTATTTAAAATAATGTATAATTATGTAACATATTGTGTGATGCATAAATATGTATAATTAATATGTAAAAGTCTATTTTCATGTATAATTATTGAATGATATTTGCTTTTGTGAACTACTATTTAGTATTCTTATTTATTGGTTTTCATATTTCTCAGAAATGGATTACAATACGAATGAAACAACATCCAAGGAAGATGGTAGAGATATTTGTATATCAGATAGTGGAACAACGCACATTATTCTTAAACATAGAAAATATTTCTCAAATTTAAAACCGACAAAAGTTATTGTCAATACAATATCAGGTCCTACATATTTGATTGAGGGGACTGGTAAAGCTAATTTTGCATTACCTAATGGAACAATGTTCTCGGTTAATAATGCATTGTTTTCTCCAAATTCAAAAAGGAATTTGTTGAGTTTTAAGGATATACTAGATGAGGACCCGCACGTACGTGCGGAATTTAATATATATTTTTAATTTTATATATTTATAATTATTTAGTAAAATATATATATATTCAAAAAATTTCACCGACTTGGATTATATGTAGATAGTCTCTTATTTCATAAAATATATTAAATAAAACATGTACATTGTGCGAGGTATGGTTTAATGCGGGATTCATCCGCGTATTAGAAATATTTAATTTTTTTACCACGGGATATACCTTCCAAGATGTCTTGATACTAATTTAAAAATAGTTTACTGAATTATATTTAATATTAAGTTCAAAATTATATTTATGTATAATTTTATATTTGGAATATAATTTAGTTATATATTATGAATTATTTATGCTATTTTTTGACCCGTTGCTAAATTACACATAAATATTTGTGCATAAATTGAATTCACCATTATCATTCGTTTAAATTTGTTTTGTGATCTTTTAACGACCTGTTACAATAACTAAAAGGAGAATTACAAAATTACACCATTTGAATTGCGTTTTACAAAATACGTCATTTCAAAGTTATTTTTAAAAACTACACCTAAACACTCAAAATTAAATCTAAATAAATCCTACCTACACAAAATATACCCTTTGATATTATATTGTAAACACTAATTAGCGAACCTAAATGAAAATATATAAATTTTGATAGTTTTTTTGAGGAAAAATCAACCTTTTAAAATTTTAAAAGGGTGTAATTATAGAAAATATTGAATTAGATGTAATTTTGTGAAAGAAGTGTTGAATTGGTGTAGTCTTGTGAATTCCTCAAATTAAAATATGTATTTTCTATTATGATTTGTATAATTTGTATTCGATTGGGCCTGAGTATGGGCTTTGTAAATTCTGTAAATTGGCCCAAATTATAAACATAGGTTAGTAAAAAAAATATAGTGGCATTGTATTGTAATTAGAATTTTTTAAGGGCAATTTGCAATAATGCTTTCCAATTAATAGATAAGATATCTTCAGGGATTTGATACTCAATCCGCAACTAAAGATGGAAAGAAATACATGTATATAACTTCTGAAAAGTCGTGAAAAATATATATCCTAGAAAAGTTACCAAAACTCCCTTCTGGTTTGCATCATACGTATATCAATACCGTAAAATCACACCTTGTCATCAAAATAAATCATGATATTTCACTTTATGACATGATCGTCTTGGTCATCCGGGCATATCTATGATGAGAAAGATCATAGAAACCACACATGGTCATTCACTGAAAATCCAAGAGATTTATCAGGGGAATAAAAGGACATTACCTGCATGTTCTTTAGAAAAATTGATTATAAGACCATCACCTAGTAAAATCGATAAAGAGTTACCAAAGTTCTTTGAACGGGTTCAAGGCGATATTTGTGGACCTATACATCCACCATGTGGACCTTTCTATTATTTTATGGTAATGATTGACGTGTCAATTAGATGGTCACAAGTTTGTCTATTATCATCTCGCAATGTGGCATTTGCGAGATTTCTAACTCAAATTATCAAACTAAGAGCTCAGTTTCCGGATAATCCAATAAAAGGAGTTAAATTAGGTAAAGTTGGAGAATTCACATCCCAAGCATTTTATGACTATTGTATGGTAACTGGAATCGATGTTGAACATCCGGTAGCACATGTGCATACACAAAATGGTTTGGCTGAATCACTAATTAAACGTCTGCAACTAATTATAAGACCATTGATTATGAGATCTAAACTCCCACCTTCTGTATGGGGACATGCTATTTTGCATGCATAATCACTTATTCGGATTAGACCGAGTGCGTATCATTAATTCTCCCCACTACAGTTAGCATTTGGTCGAGAACCAAATATTTCTCATCTAAAGATTTTTGGTTGTGCGGTATATGTGCCTCTAGCACCACCACAACGTACAAAGATGGGACCACAAAGGAGATTATGAATATATGTTGGTTGTGATTCACCATCAATTATTCGGTTCCTAGAACCACAAACTGGTGATGTCTTTACGACACGTTTTGCCGATTGTCACTTTGACGAGAAAGAGTTCCCTGTTCTAGGGGGAGAAAACAAACAAATAGGAAAGGATATTAAGTGGTGTGTACCATCCTTGTTACCCCTCGATCCTCCTACTAAGAAGTCAGAACTAAAAGTTCAACGAATTATGCATTTGCAAAGAATTGCAAATCAACTTCCTTATGCATTTGAAGATACCAAGACGGTAACTAAATCACATATACCAGCTGCAAATGCCCCTTCTCGTCTTGAAATGTCACAAGAGCATAATAGAGCGGATGATACTCGTGAATCCAAAACACGCTTGAAGCGTGGCAGACCTGTGGGTTCCAAGGATAAAAATCCTAGAAAACGAAAAGAAGTTGAAACACAAAATTCTCCCAATATAACTGAAATTGTGGAAGAAAAGGGGCATGATGTTGAACAACCCAAGACCGATCAAAATCATGATGTTTCTATAAACTACATTCATACCAAAATGATATGGAATCGAAACAAAATCTTTGATATTGATGATATTTTCTCGTACTTCGTGTCAAAAGAAATAAACGAGGAAAACGATGACCCATAACCAATTTTCGTGTCAGAATGTAAAAAAGACATGATTGGGTCAAATCGAAAGAGGCGATACAAGTAGAAATTGATTCGCTTAATAAACGAGAGGTTTTCGGATCTATCGTATAGATCCCTAAAGATGTTAAACCAGTTGGATACAAATGTGTATTCGTTCAGAAGAGAAACGAGAAAAATGAGATAATGAGATTCAAAGCTCGTTTAGTGGCTCAAGGGTTTTCTCAAAAACCCGGATTGAATACGAAGAAACATATTCTCCCATAATGGATGCAATCACATTTAGATTTGTGATGAGCCTAGCGGCTTACGAAAATCTTGAGATGCGTCTCATGGATGTCGTTACGGCATACCTCTATGGATCATTAGATACTAATATCTATATGAGAGTTCCTAATTGATTTAAAATGCCAGAAACATTGAAATCAAAAGAGTTATGTGCAATAAAACTGCAAAGATCATTATATGGGTTAAAACAATCTGGATGTATGTGGTACAATCGTCTCAGTGAACATTTAACTAAAAAAGGATATGTAAATAATCTTATATGCCCATGTGTTTCATCAAGAAAACATCATCCAGATTTGTGATAATCGAGGTGTATGTTGATGATCTAAATATTATTGAAACTCATGAAGAAATTCAAAAATAGACAAGTTATTTGAAAGGAGAATTTGAGATGAAGGATCTTAGAAAAACGAAATTTTGTCTTGGATTACAAATTGAGCATTCTGAAAAGGGTATATTTGTTCATCAATCCACATATACCAAAAGGGTGTTAAAACGCTTTTATATGGATAAAGCTACTCCACTCAGAAATTGGGATGTTTTTATAGAGAGATTGTAGAGAGATAAATTGTAGAGAGATGGTTGTGTGAAAAAATGAAAGAATTTGGCCATATAACTTGCTCAGCCTGTGATCCGAGGATAAATGGTTCGAACTTCCGATATCGTCGTGATTGGTTGACGTCGATGACACCAAATTTGTTGTAACGTACACCACGGCCTAACGTTGGATCAAACCAATCACATTTAAAGAGTGTTGTTCTTAAATTGACTAATCCCGGGTATTGGACTTCAATAAATCCGTGAGAACCCCATAAAAAACCGAATCGCCCTCAACAGTGACACCATAATTTGCGGTTGCTCGATGTTGACCATGACTTACTGTGTGGAAGACGTAACTACGAGTAAAATACATAGGCGAAGTTGTGATCTTTCCAAGCGGTCCTTGTATTAACTCGCGAAACCAAACCGGATATGTGGTGTCACCATATTCAACTTGCGTTTTTAACCAACCCGCAAAATCGCGTTCTTTATAAGCAGTAAGTTCGTCTTTCGAAAATCCTGGATAGACTTCCTCCACTTGTTCCTCAAACATTCTAATTGAAACCCCCTCGTTATATATATAGATCGTTAGGAAAAATATAATAGCTTATATATAAAAACATATAATATATTACCTTTCGAAAGGTCGTGCGTAATCACAATTAAGGAGGATGTAAGTATGTGCACTTTGTCGATGTTGATCAGTTTCCCACCAAACTTCTTTTATTTTTCCGCTAACTCTTCCAATTGGGGAAAATATATCGGTACCCCATCTCTACGCATATCTTGCGCCCAACGCCGCCATCATCGTATCGTCGTGTTTTTGTTCTACGTGTTCGTACATTGGAACCGAAATAGTATGATGCGAAATGAGAAGTATCTTCCGTTAAAGATCCAGCAACGATAGATCCTTCAACCCTTGCTAGGTTTTTCGCCTTTCCTTTCAAATGTCCCATAAATCGTTCAAAGGGATACATCCACCGAAACTGCACAGACCCTCCTAGTTCTGCCTCGTGAGGAAGATGTATTGGAAGGTGTTCTATTACATCGAAAAAAGATGGAGGACAAATCTTTTCCAAGTTGCCCAACAAGATAGGGATATTTTCACGCAACTGTTCAATGACATCTTCTGAAAGTGTACGAGTTCATAAATCTCGGAAAACGCACCGATACCTGAAATTTTTAAAAATTCATGAGTCTATATATTGTAATTAAAAAGATAATTAATTAATTATTAATTAGCACCTGCAATTGCTAAGTGTGCGGGTTCAGGTAGAAGCTTGTCGAAGGCAAAAGGTAATAGTCTCTGCATAAATACATGGCAATCATGACTTTTCATACCTGAAAACTTTTGTCCATTTTGAACACATGCGGATAGCTTAGAAACATATCCGTCGGGAATTTGACATCTGACGCTACCCAATTAAATAAAGCGTTTTTCGCTTCAGGTTTCAATCTGTAGATCGGGACTGGAGCTTTACCATCGTTCGTGATATGCAACTCACTTCTAAAACATATTTCTGGCAAATCCAATCTTGTCTTCAAATTGTCTTTCGTTCTCCCCTGCACATTCAACAATCTCCCCTGCACATTCAACAATGTGTACATGATGTTATCAAATAAATTTTTCTCAATGTGCATAACATCAAAAATATGTCTCAACAAATGATCTTTCTAGTAAGGGAGTTCCCAAAAGATGCTTTTCTTGTGCAAGTTATGGGTTTCCCCGTATCCGTCAGGTAAATTCGAAACATGCCAATTTCCACCCCGTCTACATGTTTCTTGCGCCCCGTAATAATCCAACTCGTTTAGTAACTCGTCCCCGCCGGATATAGTAGGGGTGGTTGTTTAACGACTTTGTTCTTCTTGAACAACCTTCGTTCTTCCGGTACGGATGATTAATTGGAAGAAATCGTCGGTGACAATCAAACCAACTTGTTTTCCTTTCGTGTGGGAGTTGAAACACATCAGTCCGATGACGACAATAAGGGCAAGACAATCGTCCATGCGTTGTCCAACCGGATAACATGGCATAAGCAGGAAAGTCACTAATAGTCCACATAAGCACTGCACGCATCATAAAATTTCTTTTGCACGATATATCGTACGTACGAACCCCAGTGTACCATAACTCTTTTAGCTCATGGATTAAAAGTTGCAGAAAAACATCTAGAGCTCTCTTTGGATGTTTCAGACCAGGAACTAATATACTTAAGAAGAGGAATTCTCTTTGCATGCACATATATGGAGGAAGATTATAAGGGGTTACGATAACTGGCCACAAGGAGTATTGTCTACCAAACATACCAAATGGACTAAATCCGTCAGTGCATAAACCAAGATATACATTACGAATCTCTCTAGAGAAGTCAGAGTATACCGTGTTAAAGTGCTTCCAAGCCTTTGCATCTGACGGATGAGTTATTTCCCCATCTACGACTGAGTGCCCTGCATGCCATCTCATTGAATCGGATGTCCTTTCCAATTGATAAAATCTCTTGAGCCTGTCCGTAATGGGTAAGTACCACATCCGTTGATACGGTACCTTACTCCCTTTTCCATGGACCTTATATCTCGACTGACGGCAAAAACGACATTCCTGCAACTTATCATCATCTTTCCAATAAATCATACAATTGTTAACATAAACATCAATCATTTCTGAAGGCAATCCAAGACTAGAAACCAACTTTTGTATTTCATAATATGAATCAGCAGCTACATTATCCTCATGCAAATACTCTTTTAGTAATTCCGCCCAGGAGTCCATGCAAAATTCACTCAAATTATGATCCAATTTGATATTCATCATTCTAGATGCTAATGATAGTTTTGACAATCCATCTTTACATCCATCGTAAATTGGTTTATTCGCAGCGTCTAACATATCATAAAAACGTTTAGCATCTTGGTTAGGTTCTTCAACAACATTTTCAGATAAATACTCTCTCGTATCATGAAATGCATCAGCAACCATGGTCATCATGGTGGGTCTAATGTGCATGTAGATGATAATAGATATCATGACATGGTTGGTGATGCATTTCATGATATCTATTATCATCTACATGCACATTAGACCCACCATGATGATCATAGTTACTATCAAAATGATGCGGTAAATTAGTTGGTTCGTTAGTTTCAGCAACATGAAACGAACTACTTTCTCCAAATTCGGTGTTATTATAATTATACCCTTCCCCATTTTGAAACCAAACAAAATATTGTGGCATAAAACCCCTATTAAAAGGATGTTTCCATACGGTATCAACATGAATGTATTTAGTGTTCACACACTTCTTACATGGACAATACATTTTACCAGTTTCTTGAGTAGTCTGCATGTTTCGAGCTTGATACATGAATGTTTGAAGTCCCTCCGTGAACTCTGTTGTCACTATCCCCGATCGATCTTTGTGTCTATACATCCAAGATCGTAACTCGTATACGTTATTACCGTGAGACATTTTGAGAATATATGTTATGAAAGTTTTTGTATAAGTGTTTATAATATATATAAGAGAGAATGTTTTGATATTGTGTTGTGATTTTGATTTGGTCGAATGAGTTTATATAGGGACATTGTAAATTTTAGCAAGGAATTAGCAAGGAAATTTAGCAACGATTTTGCAACGAAATATTTTTACCAATGAATTAGCAACGATTTTGAGAGGAAATTGCAACGAATAATTCGTCGCCAATTACCGGTGCAACTTAATGAAAACGTGCTCACTAACTTAGCAATATTCCTTGCAATTTCGTCGCTATTTAACAAGGAAATACCTTGGTTGCCAATTCGTCGCTATTTAGCGACGATATCAGAATTCCTTCTTAAATCGTCGCTATTTCGTTGCTATTTGGCGACAAATTAGCGACAAAATTTAGTGTCGTCGCTAATTCCTCGCTAATTCCTCACAAATTTGTTGCTAAATAAATTCCTCGCTAATTCCTTGCTAAAATTCGTTGCTATTTGCCCAGTTTCTTGTAGTGTGAAAAGATGTTCTAATCCTTCGAGTGGGGGGGGGGTTGATCGTTGTACTCTTTTATCCTTCCAAGGTTTTTTCCACTGGGTTTTTCTTGGAAAAGCTTTTAACGAGGCAACAGAAAGAAAACGCAAAAATAACATAAATGAAAATGGACTCCAAGGGGGAGTGTTATGAAAGTCAAGTTTTGGAATGAAGAAAAAGGAATGGAGCCCATCTCCATTTATGATGCATAGTAACAATTGTCGAAAGTTTTTACTATATATATGATGTATTCGATCATTTGTAAACTACATCACAACATCATCAATAATAATAACTGTCAAACGTATGTCTCTCCTTTCACATATATATATCTTATATAATAAGATAAAATGTTTTTGTTAGGTTCATTGTGGAGCCAACAAGTGTCTCATTGTTCTATTGACATGCGTCCACATTTAATTAATTTTCAATCAAAATTTATTTTACTTTTTTCAATAATCAAAAATAAATATCAAATTACTTTATATGTATCTTTTTATTTAAAACAAATTATCCTCATAAGTTTCAATATATTTTTAACTTTAAATGTTATTAAGAATATACAATTATACGCATATAAAATTTAAAATTAATAATCTTTTACTTCTTACAAAAATGAAAAATAAATGTCAAATTATCTTATATGTCTCTTTTAATTTTATGCAAATGATTCACATAACTTTCATATAATACTATTTTTAGATTCTATATTATATATAAAAATTGTAAAATGACATGTGTTCTCTATACAAAAAATTGTGAAATTTGAATACTTTTAGTTACAAAATATTAATTATAAAATTCACAATCATTATATTCTAAAAATACAATATTTTGTAACCCCCATAATAGTAATTAAGTAAATTAAATAAAACAAGCAAAAATATAAAATTTTGGTCAAATGATATTTATTTTTTATAATATTGACCAACATTAATTTCCATCTTCAATTTGAAAAATCAAGCAAAAAAATAATGTTCACTCGAACATTTTTTTTTCTTCAAGCAAACAATAAAAAATAAAAATATGGATGATTCTTTTTATCTTCTTTTATTTGTTCTATTTTATTTTGTCTTTATGTTCTAGAGAGTATTGTTGCTGTTGTACACATTGGTTGGATCCTGCTCTTTGTGTTTCTTTGTGTTTGTCTTTGCTTATGGTATCAAGTTTCTCAATTTTCAAAGAAAGTGATGAAAGAAGTTTTGTAGGATATTTAGAATAGTGTTGTAAAGTTGTTGAATTTATGTAAATTTTCTTTGTATGACATTTTTTATTATATTTTGATTTAATTTGGATTAGTAACATAAATTTCCAAATTATGTACTATGATATTTTTATTATTTTTCAAAATTATATTACCATTGGTATCTTATATAATAAGACAAGATGTTTTTGTAACTTTCAACGTGGTAGTAACACATGTTCATCTACTTTTATGCCAGTTGTCTTCCTCTTAAAAACTTTGTTTAACTAAATTTTGTTTGACAAAATATAAAAATTTGGCATGTATCCTCTCTTCAAATAATAATTATTTTATTATATTAAATAATAGTCATATTTATATATGAATGCATCATTTTTTATGTTACACATGTTTTTATAATCCTAAACCAATATTTATTCAACAAATCATATATTTATAATTTGATATGTATCATTTTAAAAACACATAACTTTTGTTGAATAACTTCTAAAAATTTGACATGTGTCCTCGCTTTAACTAATATTATTTTCATTATATATATGCATCATTTTGTGTTAAATAATTTCTTAAAACTCTAAACTAATATATATTTAATAAAAATAGATGTTATAAAATTTTAATGAACAAACATATAAAGATGGAAGTAGAAATGAAAAAATGAAAATTTACGGAAAAAGAATCTAAATAAATATAACTAAGAATATGATATAATTAAAAAACTTAAATCATAAGTATCCCTCTATTTCTCAATGATATTTATACAATTTTCACACACTTACGAAACATCTAACAACGTGATTCTACGACTGTAAACCAAGTTTCATGAAACATGAGTTCTTTTAAGTGCCTCAACAATCTTTGTACAAGTTTCACAAATTTACGAAACATTTGACAACGCATATTCTAGGAATCTAAACCAAGTTTCATTCAACATTAGTGCGTACTAGTGTCTCAATTATCTTTCTAAACCAAGTTTCATGCAACCTGAGTCCTTATAATTTCTGCAATGAGCTTTATACAAGTTTCACGAACTTATGAAACATCTAACAACGGGTTTCTAGGATTTTAAACCAAGTTTCATGCAACAAAAGTGATTATAATTGCCTCAATGAGCTTTGTACAAGTTTCACGAACTTATGAAACATCTAACAACGCGTTTCTAGGACTCTAAACAAAGTTTTATGCAACATGAGTGATTATAAGTGTCTCAATGACCTTTGTACAAGTTTCACGAACTTATGAAACATCTAACAACGCGTTCCTAGGACTCTAAACCAAGTTTCATGAAACATGAGTGCTTATAAGTGTCTCAATGAGCTTTGTACAAAGTTCACGAACTTATAAAACATCTAACAACGCGTTTCTAGGACTCTAAACCAAGTTTCATGCAACATGAGTTCTTATAATTGTCTCATTGAGCTTTTTACAAGTTTGACGAACTTATAAAACATCTAACAACGCGATTTCTAGGAATATAAACCAAGTTTCATGCAACACGAGTCCTTATAATTTCTTCAATGAGCTTTGTACAAGTTTCACGAACTTATGAAACATCTAACAACGGGTTTCTAGGACTCTAAACTAAGTTTCTTGCAACAAAAGTGATTATAAGTGTCTCAATGAGCTTTGTACAAGTTTCACGAACTTATGAAACATCTAACAACGCGATTTCTAGGACTCTAAACCAAGTTTCATGCAACATGAGTTTTTATAATTGTGTCAATGAGCTTTGTACAAGTTTGAAGAACTTATGAAACATCTAACAACGCGTTTCTAGGACTCTAAACCAAGTTTAACGCAACATGATTGCTAATAATTGTCTCAATCAGCTTTGTAAAAGTTTCACGAACTTATGAAACATCTAACACCCCTTTTCTAGAACTCTAAACAAAGTTTCATGCAACATGAGTGCTTATAAGTGTCTCAATGAGCTTTGTACAAGTTTGACAAACTTATGAAACATCTAACAACGTGTTTCTCAGATTCTAAACCAAGTTTCATGCAACATGAGTGCTTATAAGTTCTTCAATGAGCTTTGGACAAGTTTCACAAACTTATGAAACATCTAACAACACGTTTCTAGGAATCTAAACCAAGTTTCATGCAATATGAGTGATTATAAGTGTATCAATGATCTTTGTAGAAGTTTCACGAACTTATGAAACATCTAACAACGCGGTTTCTATGAATCTAAACCATGTTTCATGGAACATGAGTCCTTATAAGTGTCTCAATGAGCTTTGTACAAGTTTTACGAACTTATGAAATATCTAACAACGCGTTTCTCGGACTCTAAACCAAGTTTCATGCAACATGAGTGATTATAAGTGTATCAATGAGCTTTGTACAAGTTTTACGTAATTATGAAACATCTAACAACGCAATTTCTAGGACTCTAATCCAAGTTTCATGCAACATGAGTGCTTATAAGTGTCTCAATGAGCTTTGTACAAGTTTGACGAACTTGTGAAACATCTAACAACGCGTTTCTAGGACTCTAAACCAAGTTTCATGCAACATGAGTGCTTGTAATTGTCTCAATGAGCTTTGTACAAGTTTCACGAAGTTATGAAACATCTAACAAAGCGTTTCTAGGCCTCTAAACCAAGTTTCATGCAACTTGAGTGCTTATAAGTATCTCAATGAGCTTTGTACAAAGTTCACGAACTTATGAAACATCTAACAACTCGGTTTCTAGGAATCTAAACCAAGTTTCATGGAACATGAGTGCTTATAAGTGTCTCAATGAGCTTTGTACAAAGTTCACGAAAATATGAAACATCTAATAACGCTTTTCTAGGACTCTAAACCAAGTTTCATGCAACGTGAGTGCTTATAAGTGTCTCAATGAGCTTTTTACAAGTTTGACGAAGTTATGAAGCATCTAACAACGCATTTCTAGGACTCTAAACCAAGTTTAATGCAACATGACTGCTTATAAGTGTCTCAATGAGCTTTGTACAAGTTTGATGAGCTTATGAAACAACTAACAACGCGTTTCTAGGACTCTAAACCAAGTTTCATGGAACATGAGTTCTTATAATTTCCTCAATGAGCTTTGTAAAATTTCACGAACTTATGAAACACCTAACAACACGTTTCTAGGACTCTAAACCAAGTTTCATGGAACAAGAGTGCTTATAAGTGTCTCAATTGAGGTTTGTACAAAGTTCACGAACTTATTAAACATCTAACAACGCGTTTCTAGGACTCTAAACCGAGTTTCATGCAACATGAGTGATTATAAGTGTCTCAATGACCTTTGTTCAAATATTCAAGAACTTATGAAACATCTAACAACACGAATTCTAGGACTCTAAACCAAATTTCATATAACATGAGTGCTTATAAGTGTCTCAATTAGCTTTTTACAAGTTTCACGAACATATGACACATCTAACAACGCGTTTCTAAGACTCTAAACCAAGTTTCATGCAACATGAGTGCTTATAAGTGTCTCAATGAGCTTTGTACAAGTTTGACGTACTTATGAACTATCTAACAACGCGATTTGTAGGACTTTAAACCAAGTTTCATGCAATATGAGTGCTTATAAGTGTCTCAATGAGCTTTGTACAAGTTTGACGAACTTATGAAACATCTAGCAACGCGTTTCTAGGACTCTAAACCAAGTTTAATGCAACAAGATTGCTTTATAATGGTCTCAATGAGCATTGTACAAGTTTCACGAACTTATCAAACATCTAACACCCCTTTTCTAGGACTCTAAACCAAGTTTCATGCAACATGAGTGCTTATAAGTGTCTCAATGAGCTTTGTACAAGTTTGACAAACTTATGAAACATCTAACAACGTGTTTCTCAGATTCTAAACCAAGTTTCATGCAACATGAGTGCTTATAAGTTCTTCAATGAGCTTTGGACAAGTTTCACAAACTTATGAAACATCTAACAACGCGTTTCTAGGAATCTAAACCAAGTTTCATGCCACATGAGTGATTATAAGTGTATCAATGATCTTTGTAGAAGTTTCATGAACTTATGAAACATCTAACAACGCGGTTTCTAGGAATCTAAACCATGTTTCATGGAACATGAGTCCTTATAAGTGTCTCAATGAGCTTTATACAAGTTTTACGAACTTATGAAATATCTAACAACGCTTTTCTAGGACTCTAAACCAAGTTTCATGCAACATGAGTGATTATTAGTGTCTCAATGAGCTTTGTACAAGTTTTACGTAATTATGAAACATCTAACATCGCAATTTCTAGGTCTCTAATCCAAGTTTCATGCAACATGAGTACTTATAAGTGTCTCAATGCGCTTTGTACAAGTTTGACGAACTTGTGAAACATCTAACAACGCGTTTCTAGGACTCTAAACCAAGTTTCATGCAACATGAGTGTTTGTAATTGTCTCAATGAGCTTTGTACAAGTTTCACGAACTTATGAAACATCTAACAAAGCGTTTCTAGGCCTCCAAACCAAGTTTCATGCAACTTAAGTGCTTATAAGTGTCTCAATGAGCTTTGTACAAAGTTCACGAACTTATGAAACATCTTACAACTCGGTTTCTAGGAATCTAAACCAAGTTTCATGGAACATGAGTGCTTATAAGTGTCTCAATGAGCTTTGTACAAAGTTCACGAACATATGAAACATCTAGTAACGCTTTTCTAGGACTCTAAACCAAGTTTCATGCAACATGAGTGCTTATAAGTGTCTCAATGAGCTTTTTACAAGTTTGACGAACTTATGAAGCATCTAACAACGCTTTTCTAGGACTCTAAACCAAGTTTAATGCAACATGAATGCTTATAACTCAATGAGCTTTGTAAAAGTTTGATGAACTTATGAAACAACTAACAACGCGTTTCTAGGACTCTAAACCAAGTTTCGTGGAACATGAGTGTTAAAAATTTCCTCAATGAGCTATGTTAAATTTCACGAACATATGAAACATCTAACAACACGTTTCTAGGACTCTAAACCAAGTTTCATGGAACAAGAGTGCTTATAAGTGTCTCAATGAGCTTTGCACAAAGTTCACGAACTTATGAAACATCTAACAACGCGTTTGTAGGACTCTAAACCGAGTTTCATGCAACATGAGTGATTATAAGTGTCTCAATGACCTTTGTACAAGATTCAAGAACTTATGAAACATCTAACAACGCGAATTCTAGGAATTTAAACCAAATTTAATACAACATTAGTGCTGATAAGTGTCTCAATTAGCTTTTTACAAGTTTCATGAACATATGAAACATCTAACAACGCGTTTCTAAGACTCTAAACCAAGTTTCATACAACATGAGTGCTTATAAGTGTCTCAATGAGCTTTGTACAAGTTTGACGTACTTATGAACTATCAAACAACGCGATTTATAGGACTTTAAACCAAGTTTCATGCAATATGAGTGTATAAAAGTGTCTCAATGAGCTTTGTACAAGTTTGACGAACTTATGAAACATCTAACAACGCGTTTCTAGGACTCTAAACCAAGTTTCATGCAACATGAGTGCTTATAATGGTCTCAATAAGCATTGTACAAGTTTCACGAACTTATCAAACATCTAACAACCCGTTTCTAGGACTCTAAACCAAGTTTCATGCAACAAGACTGCTTATAAGTGTCTCAATGAGCTTTGTACAAGTTTGACGAAGTTATGAAACATCTAACAACGCATTTCTAGGACAGTAAACCAAGTTTCATGCAACATGAGTGCTTAAAAGTTCTTCAATTAGCTTTGGACAAGTTTCACGAACTTATGAAACATCTATAACGCGTTTCTAGAACTCTGAACCAAGTTTCATGCAACATGAGTGATTATAGGTGTCTCAATGAGCTTTGTAGAAGTTTCACGAACTTATGAAACATCTAAAAACGCGGTTTCTAGGAATCTAAACCAAGTTTCAAGGAACATGAGTCCTTATAAGTGACTCAATGGGCTTTGTACAAGTTTTAAGAACTTATGAAACATCTAACAACGCGATTTCAAGGACTCTAAACAAATTTGCATGTAATATGAGTGCTTATAAGTGTCTCAATGAGCTTTGTACAAGTTTAACGAACTTATGAAACATCTAACAACGCGATTTCTAGGACTCTAAACCAAGTTTCATGCAGCATGAGTGATCTTAAGTGACTCAATGAGCTTTGTACAAGTTTTATGAACTTATGAAACATCTAACAACGCGTTTTCTAGGAATCTAAACCAAGTTTCATGAGTGCTTATAAGTGTCTCAATGACCTTTGTACAAAGTTCACGAACTTATGAAACATCTAACAACGCGTTTATAGGACTCTACACAAAGTTGCATGAAACATGAGTGATTATAAGTGTCTTAATGAGTTTTGTACAATTTTAAGAACTTATGAAACATCTAACAACGCGATTTCTAGGACTCTAAACTAGGTTTCATGCAACATGAGTGCTTATAAGTGTCTTAATGAGCTTTGTACAAGTTTCACGAACTTATGAAACATCTAACAACTCGGTTTCTAGGAATCTAAACCAAGTTTCATGGAACATGAGTGCTTATAAGTGTCTCAATGAACTTTGTACAAAGTTCACGAACTTATGAAACATCTAACAACGCATTTCTAGGACTCTAAACTAAGTTTCATGCAACATGAGTGCTTATAATGGTCTCAATGAGCTTTTTACAAGTTTGACGAACTTATAAAACATCTAACAATGCAATTCTAGGACTCTAAACCAAGATTCATGCAACCTGAGTCCTTATAAGTTCTTCAATGAGCTTTGTACAAGTTTCACGAACTTATGAAACATCTAACAACGCGTTTCTATGACTCTAAACAAAGTTTCATGCAACATGAGTGATTATAAGTGTCTCAATGACCTTTGTACAAGTTTCAAGAACTTATGAAAAATCTAAGAACGCAATTTCTAGGACTCTAAACCAAGTTTAATTCAAAATGAGTGCTTATAAGTGTCTCAATGAACTTTTTACAAGTTTCAAGAACTTATGAAACATCTAACAACGCTTTTCTAGGACTCTAAACCAAGTTTCATGCCACATGAGTTCTTATAATTGTCTCAATGCGCTTTGTACAAGTTTGAAGAACTTATGAAACATCTAACAATGCGTTTCTAGGACTCTAAACCAAGTTTCATGCCACATGAATGATTATAAGTGTTTCAATGAGCTTTGTACAAGTTTGACGAACTTATGAAACATCTAACAACGCGTTTCTAGGACTCTAAACCAAGTTTCATACATCATGATTGCTAATAATTGTCTCAATGAGCTTTGTACAAGTTTCACGAACTTATGAAACATCTAACACCCCGTTTCTAAGACTCTAAACCAAGTTTCATGCAACATGACTGCTTATAAGTGTCTCAATGACCTTTGTACAAGTTTGACAAACTTATGAAACATCTAACAACGTGTTTCGAAGATTCTAAACCAAGATTGATGCAACATGAGTGCTTATAAGTTCTTCAATGAGCTTTGGACAAGTTTCACAAACTTATGAAATATCTAACAACGCGTTTCTAGGAATCTAAACCACGTTTCATGCAACATGAGTGATTATAATTGTATCAATGAGCTTTGTAGAAGTTTGACGAACTTATGAAACATCTAACAACTCAGTTTCTAGGAATCTAAACCAAGTTTCATGGAACATGAGTGCTTATAAGTGTCTCAATGAGTTTTGTACAAAGTTCACGAACTTATGAAACATCTAACAACGCGTTTCTAGGAATCTAAACCAAGTTTTATGCAACATGAGTGCTTATAAGTGTCTCAATGAGCTTTTTACAAGTTTGACGAACTTATAAAATATCTAACAATGCAATTCTAGGACTCTAAACCAAGTTTCATGCAACATGAGTCCTTATAAGTTCTTCAATGAGCTTTGTACAAGTTTCACGAACTTATGAAACATCTAACAACGGGATTCTAGGACTCTAAATCAAGTTTCATGCAACTAGAGTGATTATAAGTGCCTCAATGAGCTTTGTACAAGTTTCACGAACTTATGAAACATCTAACAACGCGTTTCTAGGACTCTAAACAAAGATTCATGCAACATGAGTGATTATAAGTGTCTCGATGACCTTTGTACTAGTTTCAAGAACTTATGAAACATCTAACAACGCGATTTCTAGGACTCTAAACAAATTTGCATGCAACATGAGTTCTTATAAGTGTCCCAATGAGCTTTTTACAAGTTTCACGAACTTATAAAACATCTAACAACGCGGTTCATGCAACATGAATGATTTTAAGTGACTCAATGAGCTTTGTACATGTTTTATGAACTTTTGAAACATCTAACAACGCGTTTTCTAGGAATCTAAACCAAGTTTCATGAGTGCTTATAAGTGTCTCAATGAGCTTTGTACAAAGTTCAAGAACTTATGAAACATCTAACAACGCGTTTATAGGACTCTACACCAAGTTGCATGCAACATGAGTGATTATAAGTGTCTTAATGAACTTTGTACAAGTTTCAAGAACTTATGAAACATCTAACAACGCGATTTCTAGGACTCTAAACTAGGTTTAATGCAACATGAGTGCTTATAAGTGTCTGAATGAGCTTTGTACAAGTTTCACGAACTTATGAAACATCTAACAACTCGGTTTCTAGGAATCTAAACCAAGTTTCATGGAACATGAGTGCTTATAAGTGTCTCAATGAGCTTTGTACAAAGTTTACGAATTTATGAAACATCTATCAACGCGTTTCTAGGACTCTAAACCAAGTTTCATGCAACATGAGTGCTTATAAGTGTCTCAATGAGCTTTTTACAAGTTTGACGAACTTATAAAACATCTAACAATGCAATTCTAGGACTCTAAACCAAGTTTCATGCAACATGAGTCGTTATAAGTTCTTCAATGAGCTTTGTACAAGTTTCACGAACTTATGAAATAGCTAACAACGGGTTTCTAGGACTCTAAACCAAGTTTCATGCAACAAGAGTGATTATAAGTGCCTCAATGAGTTTTGTACAAGTTTCACGACATTATGAAACATCTAACAACGCGTTTCTAGGACTCTAAACAAAATTCCATGCAACATGTGTGATTATAAGTGTCTCGATGACCTTTGTACAAGTTTCATGAACTTATGAAACATCTAACAACGCGATTTCTAGGACTCTAAACCAAGTTTCATTCAAAATAAGTGCTTATAAGTGTATTAATGAGCTTTTTACAAGTTTCACGAACTTATGAAACATCTAACAACGCGTTTCTAGGACTCTGAACCAAGTTTCATGCAACATGAGTTATTATAATTGTCTCAATGACCTTTGTACAAGTTTGAAGCACTAATGAAACATCTAACAATGTGTTTCTAGGACTCTAAACAAATTTTCATGCAATATTAGTGATTATAAGTGTCTCAATGAGCTTTGTACAAGTTTGACGAACTTATGAAACATCTAACAACGCAATTTATAGGACTCTAAACCAAATTTCATGCATCATGAGTGCTTATAAGATGCTCAATGAGGTTTGTACAAGTTTGACGAACTTATGAAACATCTAACAACGCGTTTCTGGGACTCTAAAACAAGTTTCATACAACATGAGTGCTTATAATTGTCTCAATAAGCTTTGTACAATTTCACGAACTTATGAAACTTCTATCACCCCGTTTCTAGGACCCTAAACCAAGTTTCATGCAACATGTGTGCTCATAAGTGTCTCAATGAGCTTTGTACAAGTTTGACGAACTTATGAAACATCTAACAACGCGGGTTTCTAGGAATCTAAACCATGTTTCATGGAACATGAGTCTTTATAAGTGTTTCAATGAGCTTTGTACAAGTTTGACGAACTTATGAAACACCTAACAACGCGTTTCTAGGACTATAAACCAAGTTTCATGCAACATGAGTGCTTATAAGTGTCTCAATGAGCTTTGTACAAGTTTGACGAACTTATGAAACATCTAACAATGCGTTTCTAGGAATCTAAACCAAGTTTCATGCAACACGAGTGATTATAAGTGTCTCAATGAGCTTTGTACAAGTTTTACGAAATTATGAAACATCTAACAACACGATTTCTAGGACTCTAATCCAAGTTTCATGCAACATGAATGCTTATAAGTTTCTCAATGAGCTTTGTACAAGTTTGACGAACTTGTGAAACATCTAACAACGCGTTTCTAGGACTCTAAACCAAGTTTCATGCAATATGAGTGCTTATAATTGTCTCAATGAGTTTTGTACAAGTTTCACTAACTTATGAAACATCTAAAAACACGTTTCTAGGCCTCTAAACCAAGTATCATGCAACTTGAGTGCTTATAAGTGTCTCAATGAGCTTTGTACAAGTTTTACAAACTTATGAAATATCTAACAACGCGTTTCTAGGACACTAAACCAAGTTTCATGCAACATGAGTGCTTATAAGTTTCTCAATGAGCTTTGTACAAGTTTGACGAATTTATGAAACATCTAACAACGCTTTTCTAGGACTTTAAACAAAGCATCATGCAACATGAGTCCTTATAAATTCCTCAATGACCTTTGTAGAAGTTTCACGAACTTATGAAACATCTAACAACGTGGTTTCTAGGACTCTAAACCAAGTTTAATCGAACATGAGTGTTATAAGTGTCTCAATGGGCTTTGTACAAGGTTCACGAACTTATGATACATCTAACAACGCGTTTATAGGACTCTAAACCAAGTTTCATGCAATATGAGTGCTTATAATTGTCTCAATGAGCTTTGTATAAGTTTCACTAACTTATGAAACATCTAACAACACGTTTCTAGGCCTCTAAACCAAGTATCATGCAACTTGAGTGCTTATAAGTGTCTCAATGAGCTTTGTACAAAGTTCACGAACTTATGAAACATCTAACAACTCGGTTTCTAGGAATCTAAACCAAGTTTCATGGAACATGAGTCCATATAAGTATCTCAATGAGCTTTTTACAAGTTTGACGAACTTATGAAGCATCTAACAACGCATTTCTAGGACTCTAAACCAAGTTTAATGCAACATGAGTGTTTATATGTGTATCAATGAGCTTTTTACAAGTTTGATGAACTTATGAAACAACTAACAACACGTTTCTAGTACTCTAAACCAAGTTTCATGGAACATGAGTGCTTATAATTTCCTCAATGACTTTTGTAAAAGTTTCACGAACTTATGAAACATCTACCAACACGTTTCTAGGACTCTGAACCAAGTTTCATGGAACATGAGTGCTTATAAGTGTCTCAATGAGCTTTGTACAAAGTTCACGAACTTATGAAACATCTAACAACGCGTTTCTAGGACTCTAAACCAAGTTTCATGCAACATGAGTGCTTATAAGTTCCTCAATGAGCTTTGTACAAGTTTCATGAACTTATGAAACATCTAACAACACGTTTCTAGGACTCTAAACCAAGTTTCATGCAACATGAGTGATTATAAGTGTCTCAATGACCTTTGTACAAGTTTCTAGAACTTATGAAACATCTAACAACGCGCTTTCTAGGACTCTAAACCAATTTTCATTCAACTTGAGTGCTTATAAGTGTCTCAATGAGCTTTTTACAAGTTTCACGAACTTATGAAACATCTAACAACGCATTTCTAAGACTCTAAACCAAGTTTCATGCAACATGAGTGCTTATAAGTGTCTCAATGAGCTTTGTAAAAGTTTGACGAACTTATGAAAAATCTAACAACGCGTTTCTAGGACTCTAAACCAAGTTTCATGCAACATGAGTGATTATAAGTTCTTTAATGAGCTTTGGACAAGTTTCAAGAACTTATGAAACATCTATAACACGTTTCTAGGACTCTAAACCAAGTTTCATGCAACATGAGTGATTATAAGTGTCTCAATGAGCTTTGTAGAAGTTTCACGAACTTATGAAACATCTAACAACGTGGTTTCTAGGAATCTAAATCAAGTTTCATGGAAGATGAGTCCTTAAAAGTGTCTCTATTGGCTTTGTACAAGTTTCATGAACTTATGAAACATCTAACAACTCGTTTTCTAGGAATCTAAACCAAGTTTCATGGAACATGAGTGCTTATAAGTGTCTCAATGAGCTTTGTACAAAGTTTACGAACTTATGAAACATCTAACAACGCGTTTCTAGGAATCTAAACAAAGTTTCATGCAACTTGAGTGCTGATAAGTGTCTCAATGAGCTTTTTACATTTTTGGCGAACTTATAAAACATCTAACAATGCAATTCTAGGACTCTAAACCAAGTTTCATGCAACATGAGTGCTTATAAGTGTCTCAATGAGCTTTGTACAAGTTTGAAGAACTTATGAAATATCTAACAACGCGTTTCTAGGACTCTAAACCAAGTTTCACGCAACATGAGTGCTTATAAGTGTCTTAATGAGCTTTGTACAAGTTTGGCGAACTTATGAAAAATCTAACAACGCGTTTCTAGGACTCTAAACCAAGTTTCATGCAACATGAGCGCTTATAATTGTCTCAATAAACTTTGTACAAGTTTGGCGAACTTATGAAATATCTAACAACGCGATTTTTCTCACTCTAAACCAAATTTCATGCAACATGAGTTCTTATAAGTGTCTCAATGATATATGTACAAGTTTGACGAACTTATGAAACATCTAACAACGCGTTTATCAGACTCTAAACCAAGTTTCATGCAACATGAGTAATTATAAGTTCTTCAATTAGCTTTGGACAAGTTTCAGGAACTTATGAAACATCTAACAACGCGTTTCAGGGAATCTAAACCAGGTTTCATGCAAAATGAGTGATTATAAGTGTCTAAATGAGCTTTGTAGAAGTTTCACGAACTTATGAAACATCTAACAACGCGGTTTCTAGGAATCAAAACCAAGTTTCATGGAAGATGAGTCCTTATAAGTGTCTCAATGAACTTTGTACAAAATTCACGAACTTATAAAACATCTATTAACGCGTTTCTAGGACTCTAAACCAAGTTTCATGCATCATAAGTGCTTATAAGTGTCTCAATGATCTTTGTACAAGTTTGACGAATTTATGAAATATCTAACAACGCATTTCTAGGACTAAACCCAATTTCATGCAACATTAGTGTTTATAATTTCCTCAACGAGCTTTGTAAAAGTTTCACGAACTTATGAAACATCTAACACCACGTTTCTAGGACTCTAAACAAAGTTTTATGAAACATGAGTGATTATAAGTATCTCAATGAGCTTTGTACAAGTTTCAAGAACTTATGAAACATCTAACTACGCGATTTCTAGGACTCTAAACCAAGTTTCATACAACATGAGTGTTTATAAGTTCCTCAATGACCTTTGTAGAAGTTTCACGAACTTATGAAAAATCTAACAACGCGGTTTGTAGGACTCTAAACCAAGTTTCATGGAACATGATTGCTTATAAGTGTCTCAATGGGCTTTGTACAAATATCACGAACTTATGAGACATCTAACAACGCGTTTCTAGGACTCTAAACCAAGTTTCATGCAACCTGAGTGATTATAAATGTCTCAATGAGCTTTTTACAAGTTTCACGAACTTATGAAACATCTAACAACGCGTTTCTAGGACTCTAAACCAAGTTTCATGCAACCTGAGTGATTATAAATGTCTCAATGAGCTTTTTACAAGTTTCACGAACTTATGAAACATCTAACAACATGTTTCTAGGATTCTAAACCAAGTTTCATGTAACATGAGTGCTTATAAGTGTCTCAATGAGCTTTGTACAAGTTTTGCTAATTTATGAAACATCTAACAACGCTATTTCTAGGACTCTAAACCAAATTTTATGCAACATGAGTGCTTGTAAGTGTCTCAATGAGCTTTGTACAAGTTTTACGAACTTGTGAAACATCTAACAACGCGTTTCTAGGACTCTAAACCAAGTTTCATGCAACATGAGTGCTTATAATTGTCTCAATGACCTTTGTACAAGTTTCACGAACTTATGAAACATCTAACAACGCGTTTGTAGGACTCTAAACTAAGTTTCATGCAACATGAGTGCTTATAAGTGTCTCAATGAGCTTTGTACAAGTTTGACGAACTTATGAAACATCTAACAACACATTTCTAGGAGTCTAAACCAAGTTCCATGCAACATGACTGATTATAAGTGTCTCAATGAGCTTTGTACAAGTTTGACGAACTTATGACACATCTAACAACGCGTTTCTAGGACTCTAAACCAAGTTTCATGCAACATGAGTTCTTATAATTGTCTCAATGAGATTTGTACAAGTATGACGAACTTATGAAACATCTAACAATGCGTTTCTAGGACTCTAAACCAAATTTCATGCAACATGAGTGCTTATAAGTGTCTCAATGAGCTTGGTACAAGTTTGACGATCTTATGAAACATCTAACAACGCGTTTCTAGGACTCTAAACCCATTTTCGTGCAACATGAGTGCTTATAATTATCTCAATGAGCTTTGTACAAGTTTCACGAACTTATGAAACATCTAACAACCCGTTTCTAGGAATCTAAACCAAGTTTCATGCAACATGAGTGCTTATAAGTGTCTCAATGAGCTTTGTACAAGTTTGACGAAATTATGAAACATCTAACAACACGTTTCTTGGACTCGAAACCAAGTTTCATGCAACATGAGTGATTATAAGTTCTTCAATGAGCTTTGGACAAGTTTCACGAGCTTATGAAACATCTAACAACGCGTTTCTAGGTATCTAAACCAAGTTTTATGCAACATGAGTGATTATAAGTGTATCAATGAGCTTTGTAGAAGTTTCAAGAACTTATGAAACATCTAACAACACGGTTTTTAGGAATCTAAACCATGTTTCATGGAACATGAGTCCTTATAAGTGTCTCAATGAGCTTTGTACAAGTTTGACGAACTTATGAAACACCTAACAACGCGTTTCTAGGACTCTAAACCAAGTTTCATGCATCATTAGTGCTTATAAGTTTCTCAAAGAGCTTTGTATAAGTTTGACGAACTTATGAAACATCTAAAAACGCGTTTATAGGACTCTAAACCAAGTTTCATGCAACACGAGTGATTATAAGTGTCTCAATGAGCTTTTTACAAGTTTTACGAAATTATGAAACATCTACCAACGCGATTTCTAGGATTCTAATTTAAGTTTCATACAACATGAGTGCTTATAAAGGTCTCAATGCGCTTTGTACAAGTTTGAAGAACTTGTGAAACATCTAACAACGCGTTTCTAGGACTCTAAACCAAATTTCATGCAACATGAGTGCTTATAATTGTCTCAATGAGCTTTGTACAAGTTTCACTAACTTATGAAACATCTAACAACGCGTTTCGAGGCCTCTAAACCAAGTTTCATGCAACTTGAGTGCTTATAAGTGTCTCCATGAGCTTTGTACAAAGTTCACGAACTTATGAAACATTTAAAAACGCTTTTCGAGGACTCTAAACCAAGTTTCATGCAACATAGGTGCTTATAAGTGTCTCAATGATCTGTTTACAAGTTTGACGAACTTATGAAGCATCTAACAATGTGTTTCTAGGACTCTAAACCATTTTTAATGCAACATGAGTGCTTATAAGTGTCTCAATGAGCTTTGTACAAGTTTGATGAACTTATGAAACAACTAACAACGCGTTTCTAGGACTCTAAACCAAGTTTCATGGAACATTAGTGCTTATAATTTCCTCAATGAGCTTTTTAAAAGTTTCAAGAACTTATGAAACATCCAACAACACGTTTCTAGGACTCTAAACCAAGTTTCATGGAACATGGGTCCTTATAAGTGTCTCAATGAGCTTTGTACAAAGTTCACGAACTTTTGAAACATCTAACAACGCGTTTCTAGGACTCTAAACAAAGTTTCATGCAACATGAGTGCTTATAAGTTCCTCAATGAGCTTTGTACAAGTTTCATGAACTTATGAAACATCTAACAACACGTTTCTAGGACTCTAAACCAAGTTTCATGTAACATGAGTGATTATAAGTGTCTCAATGACCTTTGTACAAGTTTCTAGAACTTATGAAACATCTAACAACGCGCTTTCTAGGACTCTAAACCAATTTTCATGCAACTTGAGTGATTATAAGTGTCTCAATAAACTTTTTACAAGTTTCCCGAACTTATGAAACATCTAACAACGCGTTTCTAAGACTCTAAACCAAGTTTCATGCAACATGAGTGCTTATAAGTGTCTCAATGAGCGTTGTACAAATTTGACGAACTTATGAACTCTCAAACAACGCGATTTCTAGGACTTTAAACCAAGTTTCATACAACATGAGTGCTTATATGTGTCTCAATGAGCTTTGTACAAGTTTGACGAACTTATGAAACATCTAACAACGCGTTTCTAGAACTCTAAACCAAGTTTCATGCAACATGAGTGCTTATAAGTTCTTCAATGAGCTTTGGAAAAGTTTCACGAACTTATGAAACATCTATAACGTGTTTCTAGGACTCTAAACCAAGTTTCATGCAACATGAGTGATTATAAGTGTCTCAATGAGGTTTGTAGAAGTTTCACAAACTTATGAAACATCTAACAACGCGGTTTCTAGGAATCTAAACCAAGTTTCATGGAAGATGAGTCCTTAAAAGTGTCTCAATGGGCTTTGTACAAAGTTCAAGAACTTATGAAACATCTAATAACGCAGTTCTAGGACTTTAAACCAAGTTTCATGCAACATGAGTGCTTATAATTGTCTCAATGAACTATGTACAAGTTTGACGAACTTATGAAATATCTAACAACGCGTTTCTAGGACTCTAAACCAAGTTTCATGCAACATGAGTGCTTTTAAGTGTCTTAATGAACTTTGTACATGTTTGACGAACTTGTGAAACATCTAACAACGCGTTTCTAGGACTCTAAACCAAGTTTCATGCAACATGAGTGCTTATAATGTGTCTCCATGAGCTTTGTACAAGTTTTACGAACTTATGAAACATCTTACAATACGTTTCTAAGACTCTAAACCAAGTTTCATGCAACATGAGTGCTTATAAGTGTCTCAAATAGCTTTGTACAAGTTTTACAAACTTATGAAACATCTAACAACACGTTTTTAAGACTCTAAACTAAGTTTCATGCAACCTGAGTGCTTATAAATTCCTCAATGAGCTTTGTACAATTTTGACGAACTTATGAAACATCTATTAACGCGTATCTTGGACTCTAAACCAAGTTTCATGCAACATGAGTGCTTATAATTGCCTCAATGAGCTTTGGATAAGTTTCACGAACTTATGAATCATCTAACAAGACGTTTCTAGGACTCTAAACCAAGTTTCATGCAACATGAGTGATTATAAGTGTCCCAATGAGCTTTTTACAAGTTTCACAAACTTATGAAACATCTAACAACGTGTTTCTAGGACTCTAAACCAAGTTTCATGTAACATGAGTGCTTATAAGTGTCTCAATGAGCTTTGTACAAGTTTTAAGAACTTCTAAAACATCTAACAACGCGATTTCTAGGACTCTAAACCAAGTTTCATGCAACATGAGTGCTTATAAGTGTCTCAATGAGCTTTGTACAAGTTTGACGAACTTGTGAAACATCTAACAACGCATTTATAGGACTCTAAACCAAGTTTCATGCAACATGAGTGCTTATAAGTTCCTCAATGAGCTTTGTACAAGTTTCATGAACTTATGAAACATCTATAACGTGTTTCTAGGACTCAAACCAAGTTTCTTGCAACATGAGTGATTATAAGTGTCTCAATGAGGTTTGTAGAAGTTTCACAAACTTATGAAACATCTAACAACGCGGTTTCTAGGAATCTAAACCAAGTTTCATGGAAGATGAGTCCTTAAAAGTGTCTCAATGGGCTTTGTACAAAGTTCAAGAACTTATGAAACATCTAATAACGCGGTTTTAGGGCTCTAAACCAAGTTTCATGCAACATGAGTGCTTATAAGTGTCTCAATGAGCTCTGTACAAGTTTGACGAACTTATGAAATATCTAACAACGCGTTTCTAGGACTCTAAACCAAGTTTCATGCAACATGAGTGTTTTTATGTGTCTTAATGAACTTTGTACAAGTTTGACGAACTTTGTACAAGTTTGACGAACTTGTGAAACATCTAACAACGCGTTTCTAGGACTCTAAACCAAGTTTCATGCAACATGAGTGCTTATAATGTGTCTCAATGAGCTTTGTACAAGTTTTACGAACTTATGAAACATCTTATAACAAGTTTCTAAGACTCTAAACCAAGTTTCATGCAACATGAGTGCTTATAAGTGTCTCAAATAGCTTTGTACAAGTTTTACAAACTTATGAAACATCTAACAACACGTTTTTAAGACTCTAAACTAAGTTTCATGCAACCTGAGTGCTTATAAGTTTCTCAATGAGCTTTGTACAATTTTGACGAACTTATGAAACATCTATTAACGCGTATCTTGGACTCTAAACCAAGTTTCATGCAACATGAGTGCTTATAAGTTCTTCAATGAGGTTTGTACAAGTTTCACTAACTTATGAAACATCTAACAACGCGTTTCTAAGACTCTAAACCAAGTTCCAAGCAACATGAGTGATAATAAGTGTCTCAATGACTTTCGTACAAGTTTCAAGAACTTATGAAACATCTAACAACGCATTTCTAGGACTCTAAACCAAGTTCCATGCAACATGAGTGATTATAAGTGTCTCAATGAGCTTTTTACAAGTTTGACGAACTTATGAAACATCTAACAACGCGTTTCTAGGACTCTAAACCAAGTTTCATGCAACATGAGTGCTTATAATTATTTCAATGAGATTTGTACAAGTTTGACGAACTTATGAAACATCTAACAATGCGTTTCTAGGACTCTAAACCAAGTTTCATGCAACATGAGTGATGATAAGTTTCTCAATAAACTTTGTACAAGTTTCACAAACTTATGAAACATCTAACAACGCGATTTCTAGGACTCTAAACCAAATTTCATGCAACATGAGTGCTTATAAGTGTCTCAATGAACTTTGTACAAGTTTTACGATCTTATGAAACATCTAACAACGCGTTTCTAGGAATCTAAACCAATTTTCATGCAACATGAGTGCTTATAACTATCTCAATGAGCTTTGTACAAGTTTCACGAACTTATGAAACATCTAACAACCCGTTTCTAGGAATCTAAACCAAGTTTCATGCAACATGAGTGCTTATAAGTGTCTCAATGAGCTTTGTACAAGTTTGGCGAATTTATGAAACATCTAACAACGCGTTTCTCAGACTCTAAACCAAATTTCATGCAACATGAGTGATTATAAGTTCTTCAATGAGCTTTGGACAAGTTTCACGAACTTATGAAACATCTAACAACGCGTTTCTAGGAATCTAAACCAAGTTTCATGCAACATGAGTGCTTATAAGTGTCTCAATGAGCTTTGTAGAAGTTTCACGAACTTATGAAACATCTAACAACACGTTTCTCAGACTCTAAACCAAGTTTCATGCAACATGAGTGATTATAAGTTATTCAATGAGCTTTGTACAAAGTTCACGAACTTATGAAACATCTATTAACACGTTTCTAGGACTCTAAACCAAGTTTCATGCAACATGAGTGCTTATAAGTGTCTCAATGAGCTTTGTACAAGTTTTACGAACTTATGAAATATCTAACAACGGGTTTCTAGGAATCTAAACCAAGTTTCATGCAACATGAGTGCTTATAAGTTTCTCAATGAGCTTTGTACAAGTTTGACGAATTTATGAAACATCTAACAACGCGTTTCTAGGATTCTAAACAAAGTTTCATGCAACATGAGTGTTTATAATTTCCTCAATGAGCTTTGTAAAAGTTTCACGAACTTATGAAACATCTAACAACACGTTTCTAGGACTCTAAACCTAGTTTTATGCAACATGAGTGCTTATAAGTTCCTCAATGACCTTTTGTAGAAGTTTCACGAACTTATGAAACATCTAACAACGCGGTTTCTAGGACTCTAAACCAAGTTTCATGCAACGTGAGTGCTTATAATTGCCTCAATGAGCTTTGGACAAGTTTCACGAACTTATGAATCATCTAACAACACATTTCTAGGACTCTAAACCAAGTTTCATGCAACATGAGTGATTATAAGTGTCCCAATGAGCTTTTTACAAGTTTCACAAACTTATTAAACATCTAACAACGTGTTTCGAGGACTCTAAACCAAGTTTCATGTAACATGAGTGCTTATAAGTGTCTCAATGAGCTTTTTACAAGTTTTACGAACTTATAAAATATCTAACAACGCGGTTTCTAGGACTCTAAACCAAGTTTCATGCAACATGAGTGCTTATAAGTGTCTCAATGAGCTTTGTACAAGTTGTACGAACTTGTGAAACATCTAACAACGCATTATAGGACTTTAAACCAAATTTCATGCAACATGAGTGCTTATAAATGTCTCAATGAGCTTTGTAGACGAATTTATGAAACATCTGACAACGCGTTTCTAGGATTAAACCAAGTTTCATGCAACATGAGTGTTTATAATTTCCTCAACGAGCTTTATAAAAGTTTCACGAACTTATGAAACTTCTAACAACACGTTTCTAGGACTCTAAACCATGTTTTATGCAACATGAGTGATTATAAGTTCCTCAATGAGCTTTGTACATGTTTGACGAACGTATGAAATATCTAACAACGCGTTTCTAGGACTAAACAAAATTTCATGCATTATGAGTGTTTATAATTTCCTCAATGAGCTTTGGACAAGTTTCAAGATCTTATGAAACATCTAACAATGCGATTTCTAGGACTTTAAACCAAGTTTCATGTAACATGAGTGTTTATAAGTTCCTCAATTACCTTTGTAGAAGTTTCACGAACTTATGAAACATCTAACAACGCGGTTTCTAGGACTCTAAACCAAGTTTCATGGAACATGAGTGTTTATAAGTGTCTCAATGAGCTTTGTACAAGTTTGACGAATTTATGAAACATCTAACAACGTGTTACTCGGACTAAACAAACTTTCATGCAACATGAGTGTTTATAATTTCTTCAACGAGCTTCGTAAAAGTTTCACGAACTTATGAAACAACTAACTACACGTTTCTAGGACTCTAAACCAAGTTTCATGTAACATGAGTGCTTATAATTGTCTCAATGATCTTTGTACAAGTTTCACGAACTTATGAAACATCTAACTACACATTTTTAGGACTCTAAACCAAGTTTCATGCAACATGAGTGCTTATAAGTTCTTCAATGAGCTTTGGACAAGTTTCACGAACTTATGAAAGATCTAACAACGCGTTTCTAGGACTCTAAACCAAGTTTCATGCAACATGAGTGATTATAAGTGTCTCAATGAGCTTTTTACAAGTTTCACAAACCTATGAAACATCTAACAACGCGTTTCTAGGACTCTTAACCAAGTTTCATGCAACATGATTGCTTATAAGTTCCTCCAAGAGCTTTGTACAAGTTTGAAGAACGTATGAAACATCTAACAACTCGTTTCTAGGACTCTAAACCAAGTTTCATGCAGCATGAGTGATAATAAGTGTCTCAATGACTTTTGTACAAGTTTCAAGAACTTATGAAACATCTAACAACGCATTTATAGGACTCTAAACCAAGTTCCATGCAACATGAGTGATTATAAGTGTCTCAATGAGCTTTGTACAAGTTTGACGAACTTATGAAATATCTAACTACGCGTTTCTAGGACTCTAAACCAAGTTTCATGCAACATGAATGCTTATAATTCTCTCAATGAGATTTGTACATGTTTGACGAACTTATGGAACATCTTACAATGCGTTTCTAGGACTCTAAACCAAGTTTCATGCAACATGAGTGATTATAAGTGTCTCGATGACCTTTGTACTAGTTTCATGAACTTATGAAACATCTAACAACGCGATTTCTAGGACTCTAAACCAAGTTTCATTCAAAATGAGTGCTTATAAGTGTCCTACTGAGCTTTTTACAAGTTTCACGAACTTCTTAAACATCTAACAACGCGTTTCTAGGACTATGAACCAAGTTTCATGCAAAATGAGTTATTATAATTGTCTCAATGAGCTTCGTACAAGTTTGAAGAATTTATGAAACATCTTACAATGAATTTCTAGGAATCTAAACCAAGTTTCATGCAACATGAATGCTTATAAGTGTCTCAATGAGCTTTGTACAAGTTTGACGAACTTATGAAACATCTAACAACGCGTTTCTCAGACTCTAAACCAAGTTGCATGCAACATGAGTGATTATAAAATCTTCAATGAGCTTTGGACAAGTTTGAAGAACATATGATACATCTAACAACGCGATTTCTAGGACTTTAAACCAAGTTTCATGTAACATGAGTGATTATAAGTGTCTCAATGACCTTTGTACAAGTTTCTAGAACTTATGATACATCTAACAACGCGCTTTCTAGGACTCTAAACCAATTTTCATGCATCTTGAGTGCTTATAAGTGTCTCAATAAGCTTTTTACAAGTTTCACGAACTTCTGAAACATCTAACAACGCGTTTCTAAGACTCTAAACCAAGTTTCATGCAACATGAGTGCTTATAAGTGTCTCAATGAGCGTTGTACAAGTTTGACAAACTTATGAACTATTTAACAACACGATTTCTAGGACTTTAAACCAAGTTTCATACAACATGAGTGCTTATATGTGTCTCAATGAGCTTTGTACAAGTTTGACGAACTTATGAAACATCAAACAACGCGTTTCTAGAAATTTAAACCACGTTTCATGCAACATGAGTGCTTATAAGTTCTTCAATGAGCTTTGGACAAGTTTCACGAACTTATGAAACATCTATAACGTGTTTCTAGGACTCTAAACCAAGTTTCATGCAACATGAGTGATTATAAGTGTCTCAATGAGGTTTGTAGAAGTTTCACAAACTTATGAAATATCTAACAACGCGGTTTCTAGGAATCTAAACCAAGTTTCATGGAAGATGAGTCCTTAAAAGTGTGTCAATGGGCTTTGTACAAAGCTCAAGAACTTATGAAACATCTAATAACGCGGTTCTAGGACTCTAAACCAAGTTTCATGCAACATGAGTGCTTATAAGTGTCTCAATGAGCTCTGTACAAGTTTGACGAACTTATGAAATATCTTACAACGCGTTTCTAGGACTCTAAACCAAGTTTCATGCAACATGAGTGCTTTTAAGTGTCTTAATGAACTTTGTAACAGTTTGACGAACTTATGAAACATCTAACAACGCGTTTCTAGGACTCTAAACCAAGTTTAATGCAACATGAGCTCTTATAAGTTCTTCAATGAGCTTTGGACAAGTTTCATGAACTTATGAAACATCTAACAACACGTTTCAAGGACTTTAAACCAAGTTTCATAACATGAGTGCTTATAAGTGTCACAATAAGCTTTTTACAAGTTTCACGAACTTATGAAACATCCGACCGATTTCCGACCAAAACTGCGTCGTCGGTTTGAGATGGTCGGAAACCGGCTTTGGTCGGAAATTTCAGACCACAATTGTCGTCGGAAATTTCCGACCACTTCCCGACCGAATTATGGTCGGAAATATTCCGGCCACATTCCGACGACAACTTTCCGACGGCAACTTTCCGACGGCAACTTTCCGACCACATTTTCCGACGAATTTTTGACGAATTTCCGACCACATTTTCCGACGAATTTTCGACCACATTTTCCGACGATTTTCCGACGACATAATAAAATAATTAAAGAAAAATTAAATTAATTTTCCGACGATTTTCCGACGGAAATAAATAAATTTTTTTAGAAAATTAAATTACATTTCCGACGGATTTCCGACTGAAATGAATAAATTTTTTAAAAAAATAAATATATGTTTCCGACGGAATTAAATTTTTAAATAAAAAAATTTCTTACAAAAACATTAAATTTATTTTAAAAAATGAAAATTAAAAAAAATAAAAATACAAAAAAGAGAAAAAAACAAATAATGAAAATAAAAATTAAATTCATGTTCCCGAGCCCGATCTAGGGCCTGGATAATCTGGGAAACGGCTCATCAAATACGCATTCATCTTCTGGATTTCAGCGCTTGTTTCTTGGCGGATCTTATCAATTGCGTCTTCTTTTTCTTTATTCGCATCTCGAAGCGCATCTTTGAGCTGAGAGATCTCGAGAAGAAGCGATGGATCGGTGGTTGGTACGTAAGGCAGAGACGTCTCTTGGGATTTAGGAAGGGTCCCTAAACCGAAAGGTTTCCCTCGATACAGAGGAGTCTCCTAGGATCGTAAATTTAAATTATTAATATAATTAGATTTTTTTAAAAAACTATTTAAATATTAAATATTACCTCGAGAACCAATCGGTTTATTTCCGAATTGGTTAGTGTGTTGGAACTGGATGATTCGTCAGAAGGTTGAGTTAAGTGGGTGACTTTCGTTTGCACCCGTTCAACGACGTTGCGAACCTTTGGATTCTGAATTTCGCCCGTCGTTTTGTTGGTGTGGGTGGTCTCCATAACCTTCAACCAATGAGGTTCGTGACCACCCTCTCGGACTCTCTTTTTTAGAATTAAAATTTAAAAGTTAGTATGATTAATCATAATTATTATAATTTATATATATTTACTTGGTTTAAAATTTACCATGCTATCCGAGATTTGTTCGAAAGTGTTTGCGCCGGCATTGTGAGTTGGAGGCGCCTTCTCAATGGACTCGTCCCCACCTCTACGGTTTTTGGCGTTTCGCTTGGCTTTTTTATTGGCCGCTTCCGTCGCCCAATAGTTTTGAAACCCGGTCCAAACTGAAGGGTTTAGGAACGAAGGTTTGTCCTCCCCCAAACGCCATTTTTCCTTCCACTCGAACATATGATTCGAGTAGGAAGTCGCACAAGCCTTGTCAAATTCTTCTTGAATTTGACTAGTGTGTTGTGGTTCCCAATTAAACTCTTGCTGGAAATTTAAAGTTTATAAATAAATTTCATAAGTTTTTTTAATTTATTTACTAATTTTTTGAGTAAATAAAAAATTTATTTACTAACCGCAAAAGAACGTAACAAAATTTCCCGAAATTCGGCCGGAAAATCTCGGTATTTTGGATACGGAGCGGGTAACATTCCATGGATGCATTTGAGAATAGCCTTCGGGATTTTTCCCGAATGTTTAAACCTTAAAATTTATTAAATATCTAATAATTAATATTTTTAGGTATTATTTTTTTGTAAATTAAAATGTATGGATGGCTTCAGGGGAATGGCTTCAAAGTTGGGATCGAGCCGCTTTAGATTCTCCCGTACTCCCTGCTGGACCAGTTCTTCAATGGACATTCTCACCGATTGTGAGGTTTGGGTAACGGGTTGACTAGATTCAATACCATCATTAGACCTAACAAATTAAAAACATATAAAAAATAACAAATTAGTATTTAATTAAGAAACATATATAAATAATATTTTAAAAAATTGATTTATAAGAATATAATTACATTTTTTGGAGACATTTTGGAGATATTTTCGTAAGTGTTTTTTTTGTAGATAGAGTTGTTGTTTGAGTTGTGATTAAAATGAAAGGGGAAGGAGGTATATATACGAAAATTTCCGACCGAAAAATCGGTCGGAAACGAAAAAATCGAAAAAATGACCGCCAAACTAAAAAATTTGGCGAAAAAGAAGCGGTCAAAATTCGTTGTGGTCGGAATGTGGTCGGAATTTCCGACCAATTTCCGACCACAATAATTAAATAAATTAAAATTTAATTGTCGTCGAAAATCGGTCGGAAATTCCAACCACATTCCGACCAAAATGTCCGATACGTGTCCAAAAGTCGTCGGAATTCGGTCGATTTCCGACCGATTTCCGACCGATTTCCGACCAACGTGAATATTGCCCGTCTCTTTTTCGCCAAATTTAATTTAATTTCCGTCGGAATTCGGTGGGAATTTCCGACCTAATTCCGACGGAATATGCATGTCATATAATCCAAGTGTCATATAAACCGAATTGCTAACTTCGGTCGGAATTCGGTAGAAATTTCCGACCGAATTCCGACCGATCTTAATTTATTCCAGCACTTAGCATTTTCGGGGAAAAAAATCATGAACTTCGGTCGGAAATCGGTCGGAAATTCCTACCGAATTCTAACCGATCTTAAGATTTAGTGTATATTTAGTGTTTCACATAAAACCGTATTTCATATAGGTTTAATGGAGTGTTTATATAAGATTTCTTAAACATAACAATATATAAGTATAATATGTTTCACGTTTTCAAATATTTTTTTTATGAAAATAACAAAATTTTGAAAAAACATGTGGAAGTTACATAACTAAGTTGTAATGAAACATATATTTGTAAAAATTAAAACTATTTTTCAATTTATGATCATTTTAGACATTTGTAGAGTTTATTTTATGTCTAAAACGTATTGTATAAAAGTATTTCATTGATTCGACACAAAAACATCATTTTGAAATGAAACCCTAAAACGGTTAGAAATTTCCTACTGATTTCCGACCACAACTGAAGAAATGGTTGGAAATTGTCGGAAATTCCCGACCGATTTCCGACCGCATTTGGGGTTTCGATTTGGTACGAGGTAATCGAGTTTCGGCGGCTACCGACCGTTTTCCGACCGCACTGTAAAAAATAAAAAGAAAAAAATTTAAAATTATTTTTAAAGTATGTAAACTCCCTCTAAATTCATTTTAAAAATTTGAAAACGCTTTCAAAAAATGTAAAATATTTGAAAACTCTTTGAAAACTGTAAAATATTTGAAAACTATTTAAAAAACTCTTTGAAAAGTATTTAATACTCTTTGAAACTCTTTGAAAAGTGTAAAATTTTTGAAAACTCGTTGAAAACTCTTTGAAAACATGTAAAAGAATTGAAAACTTTTTTCAAAACTCTTCGAAAAGTCTTTTAAAAGTCTTTGAAAACTCTTTGAAAAAGTGTAAAATATTTGAAAACTCGTTGAAAACTCTTTGTAAAATCTTTAAAAACTATTTCAAAACTCTTAATTTGAAAAGTGTTTTAAAAATATTTTAAAAAATTTTGAACTTTTTTCAAACGATTCATTCGGATTCGGTTGAGTCTTCAGTGGCAGAATCAGATCCTTCCTCAAATTCTCCAACCTCTTCTTCGGACTCTTCATGTACAACAATATCATCATCTTCTGTTAAATCTACAACCAAATCCACTTGTAATGAAACATCGACTTTTCCCAAATGCCCAACTGTTGTCGCTTGCAAAGGAGGATCGACCTCTGAAGAACTACCATGAACTCTTCCCCTCGGGTTTATTTCTGTAACAGCTATCCAAGGATCCTGTCTACTGTGTGGTCGCGGATAAGTCATGTATGATACTTGGTTGGTCTGCGATCCAAGAATGAACGGATAATACTTTTGTAACCTCCTCCAAGAATGTACTGTAGTAACACCAAACTCGTTTGTACGTACACCATGTCCTGCAACGGGGCTATACCAATAACAATATAACGTAACACATCTTAGATCGAGCATCCCGCTATAATGCACTTCTAATATCTCACGTAATACCCCGTAGTAAACCAAATCTCCGGCTACCGCTGACACCCCATGGTTTTCCGTCGACCTTGAATTTCCCTCACGAAATATTTTAAAAGCGTATCCACGCGTGCAGTACATCGGGTGTGAAACAACAATATATTGTGGACCGTTCACCACCTCTTCTAACCATGTTGGAATTAACTCTCCTTCGCGCTGCCTGCCGTATACATATAACTTTAACCATTGTGCAAATTCTCTTTCTTTGACTTCATATAATTCATCGTCTGTTGCTTCCGAATCTTCAAATCGTTTTTGCGCCATGTATATCTCCTCGTACGGCACCAAATCTTCGCAGTTGGTCAAAATATACATGTGCACATTAGCATGCTCAACCTCGCTGAGTCTTCGACTTTTACCCTTTCCACTTAAACGTCCAACCTGTCTAAAAAGTTCTAGTACATATACAGGATAACAAGCATGCACTCCTCCATCATCATGTCGTTTTTGTTTTCCACTCTTTGTTTTGGTTTGTGGTGGAAAGTAGTACCCTTCTAAGTTAGACCTCTCTTCGTTAATGCTTTGGGCAATAATTGAACCTTCAACCCTCGCTAAATTCTTCACTTTTTTCTTCAAATGGTACATATAGCGCTCGAAAGGATACATCCACATATATTGAACAGGACCACCAAGTTCTATTTCCCGAGGCCAGTGAATAGGCAAATGTTCGATAACGTCAAAGAAAGAAGGCGGAAATATTTTCTCTAGGTTGCACAATATCACAGGGATCTTCTCTTCAAGATTTCGGATTTCTTCGGCGGTAAGGGATCTCGCATAAATGTCTCTGAAAAAGCTTCTATTCCTGCAATCGCTTGATGGACTTTTTGCGGAAGAAGCCCGTCGAATGCAAATGGAAGAATATGTTGCATAAAACCATGACAATCATGACTCTTCATCCCTGAAAACTTACCTTCTCCACGATCAACACAGTTTCTAAGGTTAGAAGAGTAACTATCCGGAAACTTAACACCGTCCATTATCCCAGTGAAGAATTCATGCTTTGTCGAAGCGTTTAACCGAAAAGCGAGGTTGGGGATATCTTCCTTGACTGGTGACATGAAGTTCCTTCCGAGAACAAATAGTCGGCAAGTCTAATCTGGACTTCAAGTTGTCTTTCGTCCTCGCTTTCACGTTCATAATGGTGAACATGATGTTGTCAAAGAAGTTCTTCTCGATGTGCATAACATCTAGGTTGTGCCGAAGTAATTGATCCTTCCAATAAGGCAAATCCCAAAATATGCTCTTTTTGTGCCAGTTATGATGGTCACCATATCCATCCACAACTTGATGTTCGTTACCACCACAACGTACTGTCTTCTCAGCTCCAAAATCTCTAAGTTGAGTTAGTATATGCTCACCGCTTACTTCTTCGGGAGGTCCTTCATAGATTTTCTTCTTCTTCGTAAACAAAGTAGTGCTCCGACGATATGGATGATCGTTTGGTATGCTCCGACCAACATGATTTACGTCCGTTCTTTAATTGGAAAACATCGGTGTTATCTTGACAATAAGGACAAGATAACCGTCCATGTGTGGTCCATCCAGATAACATACCATATGCCGGAAAATCGCTAATAGTCCACATTAGTACTGCTCGCATCATGAAGTTTTGTTGCACTGATATGTCGTACGTTTCCACTCCACTCTCCCATAACATCTTCAACTCATGTATCAACGGCTGCATAAATATGTCAAGTGCTCTCTTCGGATGCTCTGGCCCAGGAACAAGAATAGATAGGAACAAAAACTTCCTAGCCATGCACAATGACGGAGGCAGGTTGTAAGGCGTGACGATCACCGGCCATAAAGAATATTGTCTCCCATGTTTCCCGAAAAGGTTGAAACCATCAGTACTTAATCCCAAATACAAATTGTGACTCTCACTTGCGAAACTAGGATACACATTTTGAAAATGTTTCCATGCTTGAGCATCTGAAGGATGTGCTATCTCTCCATTTAACATCTCATGTTCCGCATGCCATCTCATCGAACTTGTTGTACGCTCCGACTGATATAACCTCTTCAGCCTATCCGTTTACGGCAAATACCACATTCTCTTATAAGGTATGGACACTCTTCCACCAGTTTCTTTATATCGTGGTTTCTTACAGAACCGGCATGGCGAGCGGTTTTCATCTCTTCTCCAATATAACATACAGTTATCGACGCACAAATCGATAATCTGATACGGTAATCCTTGACTAGATACCAACTTCTCGATTTCATAATACGTCCCCGGTGCCATATTATCTTCGGGCAAAATGTCTTTGATCCACACAATCCTCTGAAAGATTGTAATCCGTTTTGCTAGACATCATTCTCGTCGCAGCTGAAAGAGGTGAATGACCTTCTCTACATCCACCATATAACGAGTTCTTAGCGGCATCCAACATGTCAAAGAATTTATGCGCTTCCACATTTGGCTCCTCCAATGTAGGCTCATGATGATCTCCAACAAACTACGGCATAGTTTCGCGAAAAATATAATTTACCATTTGCACGGTCCTATCTACAGATATAGGTTCTTCTATCGGAGGGACAACTAAATTATTATTATAATATTGTACATTACTACTACTAGGATAATTAACCATCAAATCATTTTCCCCATGAGAATACCATATTTTATAGAGGAATTCACAAATCTACACCCTTTCAACCCCTTCTTAACAAAACTACTCCTAATTTAATATTTTCACATATTTACACCCTTTTAAAATTTTAAAAGCTTGATTTAATCTTTAAAAAATTACCAAAATTAAAATTTTTTCATTTGGGTTCGCTAATTAGTGTTTAGGGTATAATATTAAGGGGGTAAGATTGTTTGGGTAGAGTTTATTTGGATTTAATTTTGAGTGTTTAGGTGTAGTTTTGTGAAGTATTTTTGAAATGGTGTAGTTTTGTGAAATGTAATTCAAATGGTGTAGTTTTGTGATTCTCCCTATTTTATACCCCGGCGTAAAACCAACATTATATAAATGCTTCCATACTACTTTTACCAAAACATTTCTACGATTAACGCAATTTCTACAAGGACAATACATTTTACCTATTGCTACGGTTCTTACTTGAATTGCGGCAAACTCCATAAATTGTTTAAGCCCCTCCGCAAATTCTTCCGTAAGTAATCCCGTCGCCGGATCTTTATGATTTTCATCCATCCACGATCTAAAATAACTCATTATGTATTATTTGAATTGAATTTGTGGTAAATGGAGATTGATAAGAGAAATTGTGAGAAAGAAGAAGTGAGGGTGTGATATATATAAGAAAAATTTCCTACCGATTTCCGACTGATTTCCTACCACAATTGATCCATTACAAAACGGTCACGAAACGTTTAAATATTGGTCGGAAATCGGTCGGAAAAGTGATCCGTCGGAAATTGGTAGGAAATTTCAGACCAATTTCCGACCACAATCAAACGGTTTATAAAACGTATAGAAATTGGTCGGAATTTGGTCGGAACTTTCCTAGCAATTTCCGACGGATCACTTTTCCGACCGATTTCCGACCAATATTTAAACGTTTCGTAATCCGAAGAAAATTGGTCGGAAATTGGTAGGAAATTTCCTACCAATTTCCGACCAAATAATTTTTCGACGGAAATTTCCGACCAAAATGTATGTAGTCGGAAATTGGTCGGAAAGTGGTCGGAAATTTCCGACCACTTTTTTACGGTCGGAAATGCGGTAGGAAATTACCATGTTTTATTGAAGTGGAGTGCTTATAAGTGTCTCAATGAGCGTTGTACAAGTTTGACGAACTTATGAACTATCTAACAACGCGATTTCTAGGACTTTAAACCAAGTTTCATACAACATGAGTGCTTATATGTGTCTCAATGAGCTTTGTACAAGTTTGACGAACTTATGAAACATCTAACAACGCGTTTCTAGAACTCTAAACCAAGTTTCATGCAACATGAGTGCTTATAAGTCCTTCAATGAGGTTTGGACAAGTTTCACGAACTTATGAAACATCTATAACGTGTTTCTAGGACTCTAAACCAAGTTTCATGCAACATGAGTGATTATAAGTGTCTCAATGAGGTTTGTAGAAGTTTCACAAACTTATGAAACATCTAACAACGCGGTTTCTAGGAATCTAAACCAAGTTTCATGGAAGATGAGTCCTTAAAAGTGTCTCAATGGGCTTTGTACAAAGTTCAAGAACTTCTGAAACATCTAATAACGCGGTTCTAGGACTCTAAACCAAGTTTCATGCAACATGAGTGCTTATAAGTGTCTCAATGAGCTCTATACAAGTTTGACGAACTTATGAAATATCTAACAACGCGTTTCTAGGACTCTAAACCAAGTTTCATGCAACATGAGTGCTTTTAAGTATCTTCATGAACTTTGTACAAGTTTGACGAACTTATGAAACATCTAGCAACGCGTTTCTAGGACTCTAAACGGAGTTTCATGCAACATGAGTGCTTATAATGTGTCTCAATGAGCTTTGTACAAGTTTTACGAACTTATGAAACATCTTACAACACGTTTCTAAAACTCTAAACCAAGTTTCAGGCAACATGAGTGCTTATAAGTGTCTCAAATAGCTTTGTACAAGTTTTACAAACTTATGAAACATCTAACAACACGTTTTTAAGACTCTAAAGTAAGTTTCATGCAACCTGAGTGCTTATAAGTTCCTCAATGAGCTTTGTACAATTTTGATGAACTTATGAAACATCTATTAACTCGTATCTTGGACTCTAAACCAAGTTTCATGCAACATGAGTGCTTATAAGTTCTTCAATTAGGTTTGTACAAGTTTCACTAACTTATGAAACATCTAATAACGCGTTTCTAAGACTCTAAACCAAGTTCCATGCAACATGAGTGATAATAAGTGTCTCAATGACTTTTGTACAAGTTTCAATAACTGATGAAACATCTATCAACGCATTTCTAGGACTCTAAACCAAGTTCCATGCAACATGAGTGATTATAAGTGTCTCAATGAGCTTTTTACAAGTTTGACGAACTTATGAAACATCTAACAACGCGTTTCTAGGACTCTAAACCAAGTTTCATGCAACATGAGTGCTTATAATTCTCTCAATGAGATTTGTACAAGTTTCACGAACTTATGAAACATCTAACAATGCGTTTCTAAGACTCTAAACCAAGTTTCATGCAACATGAGTGATGATAAGTTTCTCAATAAACTTTGTACAAGTTTCACAAACTTATGAAACATCTAACAACGCGATTTCTAGGACTCTAAACAAAATTTCATGCAACATGAGTGCTTATAAGTGTCTCAATGAGCTTTGTACAAGTTTGACGATCTTATGAAACATCTAACAACGTGTTTCTAGGACTCTAAACCAAGTTTCATGGAACATGAGTGCTTATAACTATCTCAATGAGCTTTGTACAAGTTTCACGAACTTATGAAACATCTAACAACCCGTTTCTAGGAATCTAAACCAAGTTTCATGCAACATGAGTGCTTATAAGTGTCTCAATGAGCTTTGTACAAGATTGACGAACTTATGAAACATCTAACAACGCGTTTCTCAGACTCTAAACCAAGTTTCATGCAACATGAGTGATTATAAATTCTTCAATGAGCTTTGGACAAGTTTCACGAACTTATGAAACATCTAACAACACGTTTCTAGGAATCTAAACCAAGTTCCATGCAACATGAGTGCTTATAAGTGTCTCAATGAGCTTTGTAGAAGTTTCACGAACTTATGAAACATCTAACAACGCGTTTCTCAGACTTTAAACCAAGTTTCATGCAACATGAGTGATAATAAGTTCTTCAATGAGCTTTGTACAAAGTTCACGAACTTATGAAACATCTATTAACACGTTTCTAGGACTCTAAACCAAGTTTCATGCAACATGAGTGCTTATAAGTGTTTCAATGAGTTTTGTACAAGTTTTACGAACTTATTAAATATCTAACAACGCGTTTCTAGGAATCTAAACCAAGTTTCATGCAACATGAGTGTTTATACGTTTCTCAATGAGCTTTGTACAAGTTTGACGAATTTATGAATCATCTAACAAGGCGTTTCTAGGATTCTAAACTAAGTTTTATGCAACATGAGTGTTTATAATTTCTTCAATGAGCTTTGTAAAAGTTTCACGAACTTATGAAACATCTAACAACACGTTTCTAAGACTCTAAACCTAGTTTTATGCAACATGTGTGCTTATAAGTTCCTCAATGACCTTTTGTAGAAGTTTCACGAAATTATGAAACATCTAACAACGCGGTTTCTAGGACTCTAAACAAAGTTTCATTGAACATGAGTGCTATAAGTGTCTCAATGGGCTTTGTATAAAGTTCACGAACTTATGATACATCTAACAACGTGTTTCTAGGACTCTAAACCAAGTTTCATGCAACATGAATGCTTATAATTGCCTCAATGAGCTTTGGACAAGTTTCACGAACTTATGAATCATCTAACAACACGTTTCTAGGACTCTAAACCAAGTTTCATGCAACATGAGTGATTATAAGTGTCCCAATGAGCTTTTTACAAGTTTCACAAACTTATGAAACATCTAACAACGTGTTTTTAGGACTCTAAACCAAGTTTCATGTAACATGAGTGCTTATAAGTGTCTCAATGAGCTTTGTACAAGTTTTACGAACTTATAAAACATCTAAGAACGCGATTTCTAGGACTCTAAACCATGTTTCATGCAACATGAGTGCTTATAAGTGTCTCAATGAGCTTTGTACAAGTTGTACGAACTTGTGAAACATCTAACAACACATTTATAGGACTCTAAACCAAGTTTCATGCAACATGAGTGCTTATAAGTGTCTCAATGAGCTTTGTAGACGAATTTATGAAACATCTAACAATCGCGTTTCTAGGACTAAACCAAGTTTCATGCGACATGAGTGTTTATAATTTCCTCAACGAGCTTTGTAAAAGTTTCATGAACTTATGAAACATCTAACAACACGTTTCTAGGACTCTAAACCATGTTTTATGCAACATGAGTGATTACAAGTGTCTCAATGAGCTTTGTACAAGTTTCAAGTACTTATGAAACATCTAACAATGCGATTTCTAGGACTCTAAACCAAGTTTCATGTAACATAAGTGTTTATAAGTTCCTCAATTACCTTTGAAGAAGTTTCACGAACTTATGAAACATCTAACAACGCGGTTTCTAGGACTCTAAACCAAGTTTCATGGAACTTGAGTGTTTATAAGTGTCTCAATGAGCTTTGTACAAGTTTGACGAATTTATGAAACATCTAACAACGCGTTTCTAGGACTCTAGACCAAGTTTCACGGAACATGAGTGCTTATAAGTGTCTCAATGAGCTTTGTAGAAGTTTTATGAACTTATGAAACATCTAACAACACGTTTCTAGGACTCTAAACCATGTTTTATGCAACATGAGTGATTACAAGTGTCTCAATGAGCTTTGTACAAGTTTCAAGTACTTATGAAACATCTAACAATGCGATTTCTAGGACTCTAAACCAAGTTTCATGTAACATAAGTGTTTATAAGTTCCTCAATTACCTTTGAAGAAGTTTCACGAACTTATGAAACATCTAACAACGCGGTTTCTAGGACTCTAAACCAAGTTTCATGGAACTTGAGTGTTTATAAGTGTCTCAATGAGCTTTGTACAAGTTTGACGAATTTATGAAACATCTAACAACGTGTTTCTAGGACTAAACAAAGTTTCATGCAACATGACTGTTTATAATTTCCTCAACGAGCTTTGTTAAAGTTTCACGAACTTATGAAACAACTAACAACACGTTTCTAGGACTCTAAACCAAGTTTCATGTAACATGAGTGCTTATAATTGTCTCAATGATCTTTGTACCAGTTTCACGAACTTATGAAACATCTAACAACACATTTCTAGGACTCTAAACCAAGTTTCATGCAACATGAGTGCTTATAAGTTCTTCAATGAGCTTTGGACAAGTTTCACGAACTTATGAAAGATCTAACAACGCGTTTCTAGGACTCTAAACCAAGTTTCATGCAACATGAGTGATTATAAGTGTCTCAATGAGCTTTTTACAAGTTTCACAAACCTATGAAACATCAAACAACGTGTTTATAGGACTCTAAACCAAGTTTCATCGAACATGAGTGCTTATAAGTGTCTCAATGAGCTTTGTACAAGTTTTACGAACTTACAAAACATCTAACAATGCGATTTCTAGGACTCTAAACCAAGTTTCATGCAACATTAGTGATAATAAGTGTCTCAATGACTTTTGTACAAGTTTCAAGAACTTATGAAACATCTAACAACGCATTTATAGGACTCTAAACCAAGTTCCATGCAACATGAGTGATTATAAGTGTCTCAATGAGCTTTGTACAAGTTTGACGAACTTATGAAACATCTAACAACGCGTTTCTAGGACTATAAACCAAGTTTCATGCAACATGACTGCTTATAATTCTCTCAATGAAATTTGTACAAGTTTGACGAACTTATGGAACATCTAACAATGCGTTTCTAGGACTCTAAACCAAGTTTCATGCAACATGAGTGATTATAAGTGTATCGATGACCTTTGTACTAGTTTCATGAACTTATGAAACATCTAACAACGCGATTTCTAGGACTCTAAACCAAGTTTCATTCAAAATGAGTGCTTATAAGTGTCCCAATGAGCTTTTTACAAGTTTCACGAACTTATGAAACATCTAACAACGCGTTTCTAGGACTCTGAACCAAGTTTCATGCAACATGAATTATTATAATTGTCTCAATGAGCTTTGTACAAGTTTGAAGAATTTAAGAAACATCTAACAATGAATTTCTAGGAATCTAAACCAAGTTTCATGCAACATGAATGCTTATAAGTGTCTCAATGAGCTTTGTACAAGTTTGACGAACTTATGAAACATCTAACAACTTGTTTCTAGGAATCTAAACCAAGTTTCATGCAACATGAGTGATTATAAGTGTCTTAATGAGCTTTGTCCAAGTTTCAAGAACATATGAAACATCTAACAACGCGATTTCTAGGACTCTAAACTAGGTTTCATGCAACATGAGTGCTTATAAGTGTCTCAATGAGCTTTGTACAAGTTTCACGAACTTATGAAACATCTAACAACTCGGTTTCTAGGAATCTAAACCAAGTTTCATGAAACATGAGTGCTTATAAGTGTCTCAATGAGCTTTGTACAAAGTTCACGAACTTATGAAACATCTAACAACGCGTTTTCTAGGACTATAAACCAAGTTTCATGCAACATGAGTGCTTATAAGTGTCTTAATGAGCTTTTTACAAGTTTGACGAACTTATAAAACATCTAACAATGCAATTCTAGGACTCTAAACCAAGTTTCATGCAACCTGAGTCCTTATAAGTTCTTCAATGAGCTTTGTACAAGTTTCACAAACTTATGAAACATCTAACAACGGGTTTTTAGGGCTCTAAACCAAGTTTCATGCAACAAGAGTGATTATAAGTGCCTCAAAGAGCTTTGTATAAGTTTCACGAACTTATGAAACATCTAACAACGCGTTTCTAGGACTCTAAACAAAGTTACATGCAACATGAGTGATTATAAGTGTATCGATGACATTTGTACAAGTTTCATAAACTTATGAAACATCTAACAACGCGATTTCTAGGACTCTAAACCAAGTTTCATTCAAAATGAGTGCTTATAACTGTCTTAATGAGCTTTTTACAAGTTTCACGAACTTATGAAACATCTAACAACGCGTTTCTAGGACTCTGAACCAAGTTTCATGGAACATGAGTTATTATAATTGTCTCAATGAGCTTTGTAAAAGTTTGAAGCACTAATGAAACATCTAACAATGCGTTTCTAGGACTCTAAACAAATTTTCATGCAACATGAGTGATTATAAGTGTCTCAATGAGCTTTGTACAAGTTTGACGAACTTATGAAACATCTAACAACGCAATTTCTAGGACTCTAAACCAAATTTCATGCATTATGAGTGCTTATAAGATGCTCAATGAGGTTTGTACAAGTTTGACGAACTTATGAAACATCTAACAACGCATTTCTGGGACTCTAAACCAAGTTTCATACAACATGAGTGCTTATAATTGTCTCAATAAGCTTTGTACAAGTTTCACGAACTTAAGAAACATCTAACACCCCGTTTCTAGGACCCTAAACCAAGTTTCATGCAACATGAGTGCTTATAAGTGTCTCAATGAACTTCGTACAAGTTTGAAGAACTTATGAAACATCTAACATCGCGTTTCTCAGACTCTAAACCAAGTTTCATGCAACATGAGTGCTTATAAGTTCTTCAATGAGCTTTGTAGAAGTTTTACGAACTTATGAAATATCTAACAACGCGGTTTCAAGGAATCTAAACCATGTTTCATGGAACATGAGTCCTTATAAGTGTCTCAATGAGCTTTGTACAAGATTGACGAACTTATGAAACACTTAACAACCCGTTTCTAGGACTATAAACCAAGTTTCATGCAACATGAGTGCTTATAAGTGTCTCAATGAGCTTTTTACAAGTTTCACGAACTTATGAAACATCTAGCAACGCGTTTCTAAGACTCTAAACCAAGTTTCATGCAACACGAGTGATTATAAGTGTCTCAATGAGCTTTGTACAAGTTTTACGAAATTATGAAACATCTAACAACGCGATTTCTAGGACTCTAATCCAAGTTTCATGCAACATGAGTGCTTATAAGTGTCTCAATGAGCTTTGTACAAGTTTGATGAACTTATGAAACAACTAACAACGCGTTTCTAGGACTCTAAACCAAGTTTCATGGAACATGAGTGCTTATAATTTCCTCAATGAGTTTTGTAAAAGTTTCACGAACTTATGAAACATATAACAACACGTTTTGAGGACTCTAAACCAAGTTTCATGGAACATGAGTGCTTATAAGTGTCTCAATGAGCTTTGTACAAAGTTCATGAACTTATGAAACATCTAACAACGCGTTTCTGGGACTCTAAACCAAGTTTCATGCAACATGAGTGCTTATAGGTTCCTCAATGAGCTTTGTACAAGTTTCATGATTTTATGAAACATCTAACAACGCGTTTCTAGGACTCTAAACCAAGTTTCATGCAACATGAGTGATTATAAGTGTCTCAATGACCTTTGTACAAGTTTCTAGAACTTATGAAACATCTAACAACGAGCTTTCTAGGACTCTAAACCAAATTTCATGCAACTTGAGTGCTTATAAGTGTCTCAATGAGCTTTTTACAAGTTTCACGAACTTATGAAACATCTAGCAACGCGTTTCTAAGACTCTAAACCAAGTTTCTTGCAACATGAGTGCTTATAAGTGTCTCAATGAGCTTTTTACAAGTTTTACGAACTTATGAAACATCTAACAACGCGTTTCTAGGACTCTAAACCAAGTTTCGTGAAACATGAGTGCTTATAAGTTCTTTAATGAACTTTGGACAAGTTTCACGAACTTATGAAACATCTATACCGCGTTTCTAGGACTCTAAACCCATTTTCATGCAACATGAGTGATTATAAGTGTGTCAATGAGCTTTGTAGAAGTTTCACGAACTTATGAAACATCTAACACCGCGGTTTATAGGAATCTAAACCAAGTTTCATGGAAGATGAGTCCTTAAAAGTGTCTCAATGGGCTTTGTACAAAGTTCAAGAACTTATGAAACATCTAATAACACGTTTCTAGGACTCTAAACCAAGTTTCATGCAACATGAGTGATTATAAGTGTCTCAATGAGGTTTGTACAAGTTTGACGAACTTATGAAATATCTAACAACGCGTTTCTAGGACTCTAAACCAAGTTTAATGGAACATGAGTGTTATAAGTGTCTTAATGAGCTTTGTACAAATTTGACGAACTTATGAAACATCTAACAACGCGTTTCTAGGACTCTAAACCAACTTTCACGCAACATGAGTGCTCATAATGTGTCTCAATGAGCTTTGTACAAGTTTTACGAACCTATAAAACATCTAACAATACGTTTCTAAGACTCTAAACCAAGTTTCATGCAACATGAGTGCTTATAGGCTCCTCAACGAGCTTTGTACATGTTTGACAAACTTATGAAAAATCTAACAACGCGGTTTCTAGGACTCTAAACCAAGTTTCATGGAACATGATTGCTTATAAGTGTCTCAATGGGCTTTGTACAAAGTTCACGAACTTATGAGACATCTAACAACGCGTTTCTAGGACTCTACACCAAGTTTCATGCAACATGAGTGCTTATAATTGCCTCAATGAGCTTTGTACAAGTTTGAAGAACTTATGAAACATCTAACAACGCGTTTCTAGGACTCTAAACCAAGTTTCATGCAACATGAGTGATTATAAATGTCTCAATGAGCTTTTTACAAGTTTCATGAACTTATGAAACATCTAACAACGTGTTTCTAAGATTCTAAACCAAGTTTCATGTAATATGAGTGCTTATAAGCGTCTCAATGAGCTTTGTACAAGTTTTACGAATTTATGAAACATCTAACAACGTGATTTCTAGGACTCTAAACCAAGTTTCATGCAACATGAGTGCTTATAAGTGTCTCAATGAACTTTGTACAAGTTTTACGAACTTGTGGAACATCTAACAACGCGTTTCTAGGACTCTAAACCAAGTTTCATGCAACATGAGTGCTTATAATTGTCTCAATGAGCTTTGTACAAGTTTCACGAACTTATGAAACATCTAACAACGCGTTTCTAGGACTCTAAACTAAGTTTCATGCAACATGAGTGCTTATAAGTGTCTCAATGAGCTTTGTACAAGGTTGACGAAGTTATGAAACATCTAACAACACATTTCTAGGACTCTAAACCAAGTTCCATGCAACATGAGTGATTATAAGTGTCTCAATGAACTTTGTACAAGTTTGACGAACTTATGAAACATCTAACAACGCGTTTCTAGGACTCTAAACGAAGTTTCATGCAACATGAGTGCTTATAATTGTCTCAATGAGCTTTGTACAAGTTTCAAGAACTTATGAAACATCTAACAACGCTTTTCTAGGCCTCTAAACCAAGTTTCATGCAACTTGAGTGCTTATAAGTGTCTCAATGAGCTTTGTACAAAGTTCACGAACTTATGAAACATCTAACAACGCGTTTCTAGGACTCTAAACCAAGTTTCATGAAATATGAGTGCTTATAAGTTCCTCAATGAGCTTTGTACAAGTTTCATGAACTTATGAAACATCTAACAACGCGTTTCTAGGACTCCAAACCAAGTTTTATGCAACATGAGTGATTATAAGTGTCTCAATGACCTTTGTACAAGTTTCTAGAACATATGAAACATCTAACAACGCGTTTTCTAGAACTCTAAACCAATTTTCATGCAACTTGAGTGCTTATAAGTTTCTCAATAAGCTTTTTACAAGTTTCACGAACTTATGAAACATCGAACAACGCGTTTCTAAGACTCTAAACCAAGTTTCATGCAACATGAGTGCTTATAAGTGTCTCAATGAGCAGTGTACAAGTTTGACGAACTTCTGATCAATATCTAACAACGCGATTTCTAGGACTTTAAACCAAGTTTCATACAACATGAGTGCTTATATGTGTCTCAATGAGCTTTGTACATGTTTGACGAACTTATGAAACGTCTAACAACACGTTTCTAGAACTCTAAACCAAGTTTCATGCAACATGAGTGCTTATAAGTTCTTCAATGAGCTTTGGACAAGTTTCACGAACTTATGAAACATCTATAACGTGTTTCTAGGACTCTAAAACAACTTTCATGCAACATGAGTGATTATAAGTGTCTCAATGAGGTTTGTAGAAGTTTCACGAACTTATGAAACATCTAACAACGCGGTTTCTAGGAATCTAAACCAAGTTTCATGGAAGATGAGTCCTTAAAAGTGTCTCAATGGGCTTTGTACAAAGTTCAAGAACTTATGAAACATCTAATAACGCGTTTCTAGGACTCTTAACCAAGTTTCATGCAACATGAGTGCTTATAAGTGTCTCAATGAGCTTTGTACAAGTTTGACGAACTTAATTATGAAATATCTAACAACGCGTTTCTAGGACTCTAAACCAAGTTTCATGCAACATGAGTGCTTTTAAGTGTCTTAATGAACTTTGTACAAGTTTGAAGAAGTTATGAAACATCTAACAAACCGTTTCTAGGACTCTAAACCAAGTTTCATGCAACATGAGTGCTTATAATGTGTCTCAATGAGCTTTGTACAAGTTTTGCGAACTTATGAAACATCTTACGACACGTTTCTAAGACTCTAAACCAAGTTTCATGCAACATGAGTGCTTATAGGTGTCACAAATAGCTTTGTACAAGTTTTACAAAATTATGAAACATCTAACAATACGTTTTTAAGACTCTAAACCAAAGTTCATGCAACATGAGTGCTTATAAGTTCCTCAATTAGCTTTATACAATTTTGACGAACTTATGAAACATCTATTAACGCGTTTCTTGGACTATAAACCAAGTTTCATGCAACATGAGTCCTTCTAAGTTCTTCAATGAGGTTTGTACAAGTTTCACTAACTTATGAAACATCTAACAACGCGTTTCTAAGACTCTAAACCATGTTTCATGCAACATGAGTGATAATAAGTGTCTCAATGACTTTTGTACAAGTTTCAAGAACTTATGAAACATCTAACAACGCATTTCTAGGACTCTAAACCAAGTTCCATGCAACATGAGTGATTATAAGTGTCTCAATGAGCTTTGTACAAGTTTGACGAAGTTATAAAACATCTAACAACGCGTTTCTAGGACTCTAAACAAAGTTTCATGCAACATGAGTGCTTATAATTCTCTCAATGAGATTTGTACAAGTTTGACGAACTTATGAAACATCTAACAATGCGTTTCTAGGAAGTTTCATGCAACATGAGTGATTATAAGTTTCTCAATAAACTTTGTACAAGTTTGACAAACTTATGAAACATCTAACAACGCGATTTGTAGGACTCTAAACCAAATTTCATGCAACATGAGTGCTTATAAGTGTCTCAATGAGCTTTGTACAAGTTTGACGATCTTATGAAACATCTTACAACGCGTTTCTAGGACTCTAAACCAAGTTTCATGGAACATGAGTGCTTATAACTATCTCAATGAGCTTTGTACAAGTTTCACGAACTTATGAAACATCTAACAACCCGTTTCTAGGAATCTAAACCAAGTTTCATGGAACATGAGTGCTTATAAGTGTCTCAATGAGCTTTCTACAAGTTTGATGAAGTTATGAAACATCTAACAACGCGTTTCTAAGACTCTAAACCAAGTTTCATGCAACATGAGTGATTGTAAGTTCTTCAATGAGCTTTGGACAAGTTTCACGAACTTATGAAACATCTAACAACGCGTTTCTAGGAATCTAAACCAAGTTTCATGCAACATGAGTGCTTATAACTGTCTCAATGAGCTTTGTAGAAGTTTCACGAACTTATGAAACATCTAACAACGCGTTTCTCAGACTCTAAACCAAGTTTCATGCAACATGAGTGATTATAAGTTCTTCAATGAGCTTTGTACAAAGTTCACGAACTTATGAAACATTTATTAACACGTTTCTAGGACTCTAAACCAAGTTTCATGCAACATGAGTGCTTATAAGTGTCTCAATGAGCTTTGAACAAGTTTTACGAACTTATGAAATATCTAACAACGCGTTTCTAGGACACTAAACCAAGTTTCATGCAACATGAGTGCTAATAAGTTTCTCAATGAGCTTTGTACAAGTTTGACGAATTTATGAAACATTTAACAACGCGTTTCTAGGACTTTAAACAAAGTATCATGCAACATGAGTGCTTATAAGTTCCTCAATGACCTTTGTAGAAGTTTCACGAACTTATGAAACATCTAACAACGCGGTTTCTAGGACTCTAAACCAAGTTTAATGGAACATGAGTGTTATAAGTGTCTTAATGAGCTTTGTACAAATTTGACGAACTTATGAAACATCTAACAACGCGTTTCTAGGACTCTAAACCAACTTTCACGCAACATGAGTGCTCATAATGTGTCTCAATGAGCTTTGTACAAGTTTTACGAACCTATAAAACATCTAACAATACGTTTCTAAGACTCTAAACCAAGTTTCATGCAACATGAGTGCTTATAGGCTCCTCAACGAGCTTTGTACATGTTTGACAAACTTATGAAAAATCTAACAACGCGGTTTCTAGGACTCTAAACCAAGTTTCATGGAACATGATTGCTTATAAGTGTCTCAATGGGTTTTGTACAAAGTTCACGAACTTATGAGACATCTAACAACGCGTTTCTAGGACTCTACACCAAGTTTCATGCAACATGAGTGCTTGTAATTGCCTCAATGAGCTTTGTACAAGTTTGAAGAACTTATGAAACATCTAACAACGCGTTTCTAGGACTCTAAACCAAGTTTCATGCAACATGAGTGATTATAAATGTCTCAATGAGCTTTTTACAAGTTTCATGAACTTATGAAACATCTAACAACGTGTTTCTAGGATTCTAAACCAAGTTTCATGTAATATGAGTGCTTATAAGTGTCTCAATGAGCTTTGTACAAGTTTTACGAATTTATGAAACATCTAACAACGTGATTTCTAGGACTCTAAACCAAGTTTCATGCAACATGAGTGCTTATAAGTGTCTCAATGAACTTTGTACAAGTTTTACGAACTTGTGAAACATCTAACAACGCGTTTCTAGGACTCTAAACCAAGTTTCATGCAACATGAGTGCTTATAATTGTCTCAATGAGCTTTGTACAAGTTTCACGAACTTATGAAACATCTAACAACGCGTTTCTAGGACTCTAAACTAAGTTTCATGCAACATGAGTGCTTATAATTGTCTCAATGAGCTTTGTACAAGGTTGACAAAGTTATGAAACATCTAACAACACATTTCTAGGACTCTAAACCAAGTTCCATGCAACATGAGTGATTATAAGTGTCTCAATGAACTTTGTACAAGTTTGACGAACTTATGAAACATCTAACAACGCGTTTCTAGGACTCTAAACCAAGGTTCATGCAACATGAGTGCTTATAAGTGTCTTAATGAGCTTTGTACAAATTTGACGAACTTATGAAACATCTAACAACGCGTTTCTAGGACTCTAAACCAAGTTTCACGCAACATGAGTGCTCATAATGTGTCTCAATGAGCTTTGTACAAGTTTTACGAACCTATAAAACATCTAACAATACGTTTCTAAGACTCTAAACCAAGTTTCATGCAACATGAGTGCTTATAGGCTCCTCAACGAGCTTTGTACATGTTTGACAAACTTATGAAAAATCTAACAACGCGGTTTCTAGGACTCTAAACCAAGTTTCATGGAACATGATTGCTTATAAGTGTCTCAATGGGCTTTGTACAAAGTTCACGAACTTATGAGACATCTAACAACGCGTTTCTAGGACTCTACACCAAGTTTCATGCAACATGAGTGCTTATAATTGCCTCAATGAGCTTTGTACAAGTTTGAAGAACTTATGAAACATCTAACAACGCGTTTCTAGGACTCTAAACCAAGTTTCATGCAACATGAGTGATTATAAATGTCTCAATGAGCTTTTTACAAGTTTCATGAACTTATGAAACATCTAACAACGTGTTTCTAGGATTCTAAACCAAGTTTCATGTAATATGAGTGCTTATAAGTGTCTCAATGAGCTTTGTACAAATTTGACGAACTTATGAAACATCTAACAACGCGTTTCTAGGACTCTAAACCAAGTTTCACGCAACATGAGTGCTCATAATGTGTCTCAATGAGCTTTGTACAAGTTTTACGAACCTATAAAACATCTAACAATACGTTTCTAAGACTCTAAACCAAGTTTCATGCAACATGAGTGCTTATAGGCTCCTCAACGAGCTTTGTACATGTTTGACAAACTTATGAAAAATCTAACAACGCGGTTTCTAGGACTCTAAACCAAGTTTCATGGAACATGATTGCTTATAAGTGTCTCAATGGGCTTTGTACAAAGTTCACGAACTTATGAGACATCTAACAACGCGTTTCTAGGACTCTACACCAAGTTTCATGCAACATGAGTGCTTATAATTGCCTCAATGAGCTTTGTACAAGTTTGAAGAACTTATGAAACATCTAACAACGCGTTTCTAGGACTCTAAACCAAGTTTCATGCAACATGAGTGATTATAAATGTCTCAATGAGCTTTTTACAAGTTTCATGAACTTATGAAACATCTAACAACGTGTTTCTAGGATTCTAAACCAACGTTTATGCAACATGAGTGCTTATAAGTGTCTCAACTAGCTTTGTACAAGTTTTATGAACTTATGAAATATCTAACAACGCGTTTCTAGGACTCTAAACCAAGTTTCATGCAACATGATTGCTTATAAGTGTCTCAATGAGCTTTGTACAAGTTTGACGAATTTATGAAACATCTAACAACGCGTTTCTCGGACTCTAAACCAAGTTTCATGCAACATGAGTGTTTATAATTTCCTCAATGAGCTTTGTAAAAGTTTCCCGAACTTATGAAACATCTAACAACACGTTTCTAGGACTCTAAGCCTAGTTTTATGCAACATGAGTGATTATAAGTGTCTCAATGAGCTTTGTACAAGTTTCAAGAACTTATGAAACATCTAACAACGCGATTTCTAGGACTCTAAACAATGTTTCATGCATCATGAGTGATTATAAGTGTCTCAATGAGCTTTGTAGAAGTTTCACGAACTTATGAAACATCTAACAACGCGGTTTTTAGGAATCTAAACCAAATTTCATGGAACATGAGTCCTTATAAGTGTCTCAATGAACTTTTTACAAAGTTCACGAACTTATGAAACATCTATTAACACGTTTCTAGGACTCTAAACCAACGTTTATGCAACAAGAGTGCTTATAAGTGTCTCAACTAGCTTTGTACAACTTATGAAATATCTAACAACGCGTTTCTAGGATTCTAAACCACGTTTCATGCAACATGATTGCTTATAAGTGTCTCAATGAGCTTTGTACAAGTTTGACGAATTTATGAAACATCTAACAACGCGTTTCTCGGACTCTAAACCAAGTTTCATGCAACATGAGTGTTTATAATTTCCTCAATGAGCTTTGTAAAAGTTTCCCGAACTTATGAAACATCTAACAACACGTTTCTAGGACTCTAAGCCTAGTTTTATGCAACATTAGTGATTATAAGTGTGTCAATGAGCTTTGTACAAGTTTCAAGAACTTATGAAACATCTAACAACGCGATTTCTAGGACTCTAAACAAAGTTTCATGCATCATTAGTGCTTATAAGTTCCTCAATGACGTTTGTAGAAGTTTCACGAACTTATGAAACATCTAACAACGCGGTTTCTAGAACTCTAAACAAAGTTTCATGGAACATGAGTGCTATAAGTGTCTCAATGGGCTTTGTACAAATGTCACGAACTTATGATACATCTAACAACGCGTTTCTAGGACTCTAAACCAAGTTTCATGCAACATGAGTGCTTATAATTGCCTCAATGAGCTTTGGACAAGTTTCACGAACTTATTAAACATCTAACAACGCGTTTCTAGGACTCTAAACCAAGTTTCTTGCAACATGAGTGATTATAAGTGTCCCAATGAGCTTTTTACAAGTTTCACAAACTTATGAAACATTTAACAACGTGTTTCTAGGACTCTAAACCAAGTTTCATGCAACATGAGTGCTTATAAGTGTCTAAATGAGCTTTGTACTAGTTTCACGAACTTATAAAACATCTAACAACACGATTTATAGGACTATAAACCAAATTTCATGCAACATGAGTGCTTATAAGTGTCTCAATGAGCTTTGTACTAGTTTGACAATTTTATGAAACATCTAACAACGCGTTTCTAGGACTAAACAAAGTTTCATGCAATAGGAGTGTTCATAATTTCCTCATAGAGCTTTGTAAAAGTTTCACGAACTTATGAAACATCTAACAACACGTTTCTAGGACTCTAAACCAAGTTTTATGCAACATGAGTGATTACAAGGGTCTCAATGAGCTTTGTACAAGTTTCAAGAAGTTATGAAACATCTAACAACGCGATTTCTAGGACTCTAAACCAAGTTTCATGCAACATGAGTACTTATAAGTTCCTCATTGAACTTTGTAGAAGTTTCACGAACTTATGAAACATCTAACAACGCGGTTTCTAGGACTCTAAACCAAGTTTCATGGAACATGAGTGCTTATAAGTGTCTCAATGAGCTTTGTACAAGTTTTACGAACTTATAAAACATCTAACAACGCGATTTCTAGGACTCTAAACCAAGTTTCATGCAATAGGAGTGATAATAAGTGTCTCAATGACTTTTGTACAAGTTTCAAGAACTTATGAAACATCTAACAACACATTTCTAGGACTCTAAACCAAGTTCCATGCAACATAAGTGATTATAAGTGTCTCAATGAGCTTTGTACAAGTTTGACGAACTTATGAAACATCTAACAACGCGTTTCTAGGACTCTAAGCCAAGTTTCATGCAACATGAGTGCTTATAATTCTCTCAATGAGATTTTGTACAAGTTTGACGAACTTATAAAACATCTAACAATGCGTTTCTAGGACTCTAAACCAAGTTTCATGCAATATGGGTCATTTTAAGTTTCTCAATAAACTTTGTACAAGTTTGACAAACTTATGAAACATCTAACAACGCGATTTCTATGACTCTAAACCAAATTTCATGCAACATGAGTTCTTATAAGTGTCTCAATGAGCTTTGTACAATTTTGACGATCTTATGAAACATCTAACAACGCGTTCCTAGGACTCTAAACCAAGTTTCATGGAACATGAGTGCCTATAACTATCTCAATGAGCTTTGTACAAGTTTCACGAACTTATGAAACATCTAACAACTCGTTTCTAGGAATCTAAACCAAGTTTCATGCAACATGAGTGCTTATAAGTGTCTCAATGAGCTTTGTACAAGTTTGACTAACTTATGAAACATCTAACAACGCGTTTCTGATACTCAGAGTTTTAACCCTAAAATAAACTATTGCAAGTGCACAGCAATTCGTGTAGTATTTAGGGATCGAATCCACAAAGACCAAGGTTACACTAAAACTCTTAAATTGAATGTAAAACTAAGTGACACAAGAAAGTTTGTTGTAAAGCAATTTGTAAAAGAAAACAGAAAACGTTTGTAAACAATTTATTAAAAACGTCAGGCACCAGGATTAATCGCAAGAAATAGTTATCACTAAATAGATATATGATAGAGAAAGTAATTAAGCATTGTTCTTAAACTCAGATCACAAATTATAGATTGACCCCCTCTCGGGCGTATCGAATCCCTATGTTAACAGGTATGAAAACTAAACTCTCGTTTGTGTTCAATAAATCTTAGCATGCAGTTCGTCTAAGTCTAATATGTTCACAAAACGCTATAACATCTACTCTCGCAGGCTAAGGACGTTTTGCTCACCTAGGTTCTATCCGGTTCCTAAACTAACTCTCGTTGCGCCTAAATAACCTAAGATCATGAACTATAATTCGTCAATCAAGTTCAAGCAATGCGAACAACCTAAATGAAGAACCCTAAGAAAAATTCCCTATCTATCAATCAGATTTAGCAATTCCTAATTTCCTTTGAAACACTGAAACCTAACTAGAGAACTACTCAGACATATTCATGATCAAGGAATTCAGTATTTTTTAATAATTATGAATAACAAAATATGGTAGAAAATCTCTTCTCTGTAAGTTGTAAGTTCTGAAAAACTTATATTATGAAAGCACACCTCTAAAAGAGGTTAAAAACATGTTTAAATAGGTTTGGAACGTTTCCCTTACAAAATAGGAAAGTATCTTGGCAAATCTAAAATAAAAGGAAATTAGAACTTCTCTTGCTCGGCAGAATGACTTGTCGTCGCTAAAACTGACATAACTTTCGATCTGACCGTTAGAATCATCTCAAACCACAGCCAAATCAAAGCTAGCATCTTTGGACTTCTTGTGGTAAAATATCATAAAGATTCATCAGTGGGACCTTTTTCAACGGATGTCGAACTTTTGTGCGTCTACATTGTTCCAATCTTCATATATCCATATATGCTCCAAAATACTTCATTATTCTCCAAATCAACCTTTGACATGTAAAAACTCTAAAAGAGATAAAAAAATACTCTAAAAACATATTTTGACTCGATAAAATACTCTATTGTGTGGCTAAATCCTATATTTAAAATGTTAAAAACGCCACACATCAGTTTCTCATACTCTAAACCAAGTTTCATGCAACATGAGTGATTATAAGTGTCTCAATGAGCTTTGTAGAAGTTTCACGAACTTATGAAACATCTAACAACGCAGTTTTTAGGAATCTAAACCAAATTTCATGGAACATGATTCCCTGTAAGTGTCTCAATGAACTTTTTACAAAGTTCACGAACTTATGAAACATCTATTAACACGTTTCTAGGACTCTAAACCAACTTTCATGCAACAGGAGTGCTTATAAGTATCTCAATGAGCTTTGTACAAGTTTTACGAACTTATGAAATATCTAACAACGCGTTTCTAGGAATCTAAACCAAGTTTCATGCAACATGATTGCTTATAAGTGTCTCAATGAGCTTTGTACAAGTTTGACGAATTTACGAAACATCTAACAACGCGTTTCTCGGACAATAAACCAAGTTTCATGCAACATGAGTGTTTATAATTTCCTCAATGAGCTTTGTAAAAGTTTTACGAACTTATGAAACATCTAACAACACTTTTGTAGGACTCTAAGCCTAGTTTTATGCAACATGAGTGATTATAAGTGTCTCAATGAGCTTTGTACAAGTTTCAAGAACTTATGAAACATCAAACAACGCGATTTCTAGGACTCTAAACAAAGTTTCATGCATCATTAGTGCTTATAACTTCCTCAATAACCTTTGTAGAAGTTTCACGAACTTATGAAACATCTAACAACGCGGTTTCTAGAACTCTAAACAAAGTATCGTGGAACATGAGTGCTATAAGTGTCTCAATGGGCTTTGTACAAAGTTCACGAACTTATGATATATCTAACAACGCGTTTCTAGGACTCTAAACCAAGTTTCGTGCAACATGAGTGCTTATAATTGCCTCAATGAGCTTTGGAAAAGTTTCACGAACTTATTAAACATCTAACAACGCGTTTCTAGGATTCTAAACCAAGTTTCATGCAACATGAGTGATTATAAGTGTCCCAATGAGCTTTTTACAAGTTTCACAAACTTATGAAACATCTAACAATGTGTTTCTAGGACTCTAAACCAAGTTTCATGCAACATGAGTGCTTATAAGTGTCTAAATGAGCTTTGTACAAGTTTTACGAACTTATAAAACATCTAACAACGCGATTTCTAGGAATCTAAACCAAGTTTCATGCAGCATGAGTGCTTATAAGTGTCTCAATGAGATTTGTACAAGTTTGACGATTTTATGAAACATCTAACGCGGTTTCTAGGACTCTAAACCAAGTTTCATGGAACATGAGTGCAATAACTGTCTCAATGGGCTTTATACAAAGTTCACGAACTTATGATACATCTAACGACGCGTTTCTAGGACTCTAAACCAAGTTTCATGCAACATGAGTGCTTATAATTGCCTCAATGAGCTTTGTACAGGTTTCACGAACTTATGAAACATCTAACAACGCGTTTCTAGGACTCTAAACCAAGTTTCATGCAACATGAGTGATTATAAGTGTCTCAATGAGCTTTTTACAAGTTTCACAAACTTATGAAACATCTAACAACGTGTTTCTAGGACTCTAAACCAAGTTTCATGTAACATAAGTGCTTATAAGTATCTCAATGACCTTTGTACAAGTTTTACGAACTTATTAAACATCTACCAACGCGATTTCTAGGACTTTAAACCAAGTTTCATGCAACATGAGTGCTTATAAGTGTCTCAATGAGCTTTGTACAAGCACTACAAGAAACTGGGCAAATCGCTAAATCGTCGCTAAATCGTCGCTATTTTACAATCGTCGCTAATTTAGCGACGCCGTCTAATCGTTGCTATTTAGGAGTCGTCGCTAATTCGTTGCTAAATTAGCGACGAATAAGCGACGTTTATTGAAAAACTTTAGCGACGATATATAAAATATAAATTTCCAATTTAAAGATTTTGCGAAAAAGAATCGTTGCTAATTCGTCGCTAAATTAGCGACGAATTAGTAACGCTGTGTTAAAAAGTTGTTGCTAATTCGTCGCTAAATATATTAAAAAAATACATAATATTTAAAAAAAACAATAAAACTAAACAGCGGGATCATCAGGATCGGCGAGATCGACAACGAAATCTTCAATCCCGAGATCACGTCCAAGGTCTTGAGCTGCCGCTTCCGCTACTTCTGGAGGGATCACTGGTGGCTGGGTCGGTTGAACTCCCCGCTGCTCCATCAACCTCGCGAGGTTTGGACTTTCCATCGCGTTGATGGAGAAGAAGTATGTGATGTTCTGATAGCGGCGATCTTGTTCCTCTATCTGCTGCCTCAACCGAACATTCTCTTCGGCGTGATCTTGGGCAGTGCGACGAGGTTGCGAAGATGAAGCAGCGGGAACAGTCTCCATCGAACCGACTCCAAAAGTGCGGTTCTTCTTCGTCTTCAGGGCAACCTACATAGACAAATTTAAAATCGTTAGTAAAAATAATATAAACAATATTAATTTGAATTAAATTAAATAATTTGAAATCATTACCTCATAGTAGATCTGGTCGCACTCGGTGACCGACAGCTGTCCCGAGGAGTTGACCGAACTACCATCGGCCGACGTCGAACCCTGACTAACCCGCTCGGCGAGTCTAGCCTCATATGTGTTCACGATCTTTTCAGATCGTGAACTCACATAGGTCCCGTCCTTCCTCTTCTGGACCTTCTTCAGGATTTCAACAATGGGCGGAAGCTTGCCCCTCTCCTCGCGCTTTTGAAAATTATAATTAAATTACATATTTTAAAATTTTATATTTTTAAAAAATGTAATTAAATTTTAAATATCTATTTTTAAATTTGAAATTTACCATCTGAATACGCCGTCCGTAGTAAGAAGTCGGTCCTGAAGTGTGTACATATGGACCGCTCTCGTCGATCGGTGTGAGTCGGGACATGGAGTAGCTACCTGCAACTTGAACCGAATGCGGGTTCGTCCAGTAGATATAAACGCCCTTCCACACCTCCCCGTCCATTGCTATGGGTTTCGCCTCATCTCCCTTCTTCAGCCACTTGTTCTTCCATTTGTTGATGATCCCGGTGAGCCGATGCATGGCTTTCTCCTCGAAACTCTTGCGGACTTTAAACTAGATGTCCCGAATATAAGGCGGCGCCTGCGACCAGTTGACGTGCGGCTTTACGAAATACGTCTTCATCGAATCGGACACACTCCTACTAACTTTGTTATCGCAAAACCTACGAAAAATAAATTTACCGTTAGTAATTATTATAATTGAAAATCAATTAATTAAATTGCATAAAATAATATAATATTTTAATTACTTACCAAAATGTCCCTTCTGGCCGGTCCGAATGGAGCAACGTTAGATATTGGTGGCCCTCCTGCCGAAGAAAGTCGAGGATCCGCTGCATGTGCGGTCCAAGATGTTGAGGTGGTGGTAAATCAACGGGGGGATTGACTAGAGCATCGGGAATATTCTCTTCTATTGGGTTTTGTTGGGGTGGTGGTTCGGTAGGGTTGGGGTTTGAATTAGAAGTGGAACCGGACCGATTCCTTATGAAATTAAAGTAATGAGGGGGTTGGTTATTTTGAGACATGTTTAGGAAGGGTTGTTGAGTTGGGTTTTTTTAGAGAGATAAAGAAAGTGTTTAGAGAGAGAGAGAGAATTAGATTTGTGTGAAAATGAAGAAAACTCGTCGGGTATATATAGGTTTTTGGGTCGTCGCTATTTCGTCGCTAGTTTTGGTTTAAACCTTTTGGTTTCCCACCTGCGGCAAACAAAAAAATAGCGACGATTTAGCAACGATTCCATATAGCGACGATTTAACAACGATTCCTTGCTACTTCGTTTCTATTTCGTAGCTATATGTTAACGTGACACGAAGCGACTTACATCGTATTTAAGAAGTACATGAATGTCAGAAGTCGATGCTATTTCGTCGCTAATTATAAATAGCAACGGTTTAGCAACGATTCGTTGCTAGTTTGTTGCTAGTTCGTAGCTATACGTTTACGTGACACGAAACGTCTTTCATCGTACTTCCAAGTACAAGAATGTCAGGAGGTTTAACATTAGCGACTATTTAGCAACGATTCGTTGGTAAATCGTCGCTATATATCCTTAGCGACGATTTAGCGACGAATCGTTGCTAAATCGTCGCTAAAGTTAAACCTTATTTTAGGGTTTGGAACCCTAAATTTGGTTTTTATCGTTTTTTACCACTTTTTCGCCAAAACGAGTTTATAACATTGATCATAAGATGTCAGAAATTCAATATATGACAAAAAAACTTATAAACTAGTTTATTATAAACTTTATAGTATAAACTCTTATAAGTTATGGTTTACTTAGCTTAAATGTGTTAAGTATAATTTTGTAATAGATAATTTTTATTGTTTTATACAAATATATTACTAGTTTTGTACATTTTTTAGTCAAGCAAAACTCCTATAAATCTATATTAAGTGGTGTTTTAGGGGTTTAAAGTTCGAAGGTTTGCAACGACTTAGCAACGAATTGGCAAGGAATCTTGTTTAGCAACGCAATAGCGACGATTTAGCAACGATATGTCATTATGTTTAGCGACGATTTAGCAACGATCATGAACCCCTAAATCTGGAACCCTTCAAAAATTAGATATTTTTATAAATCGTTGCTAATTCGTCGCTAATATAGCGACGAATTAGCAACAAAATTAAGGTAGCGTTGCTAAATCCTTGCTAAATAGCGACGATTTAGCAACGAATATTTACCAATCCTTGCTATTTCGTTGCCAATTTAAATATTATTTAAAAAAATAATTTATTTATATATTTCACATAACACACAAAAAAAATTATTACAAATAACACACACAAATATTACAAAAAACACAACAAGAAAATTATTCATTATTATTATCGGAATCAACAGATTCGACTTCCCTACTTTCATCGAATTCATATGCACCTCCGTCGTCTTCATCATCCACAATATCTTCAACAACTTGATTATCTGGATCGACAAGGAATACATCTTCCGTCGATTGATTTGTTGGAATGATTGTCCCACTAATGACATCTTGTTGCATAGGAACTTCATCGTTACCCATAATTAAACCTCTTGAAACTACTCGGACTACTGCACTCCATGTTATACCGCTAGTCTTAACCCGAGGATAAGGAATGAAAGTAACTTGCTCAGCTTGCGATCCAAGGATAAAAGGTTCAAACTTCCGATATCGTCGTGACTGGTTGACGTCGATCACACCAAATTTGTTGTACCGAACACCACGACCGAGTGTTGGATCAAACCAATCACATTTGAAGAGGGTTGTTCGTAAATTGACTAATCCCGGATACTGCACTTCAATAATATCCGTTAGAAGACCATAAAAACTGAATCACCCGACACAGTTACCCCATAATTCGCGGTTGCTCGACGTTGACCATGACTTAAGGTGTGGAACACGTAACTACGAGTGAAATACATAGGAGAAGTTGTGATCTTTCTGAGCGGTCCTTGTATTAACTCGCGAAACCACACTGGATACGTTGTGTCACCATATGCGATATGCGTTTTCAACCAAGCTGCAAAATCCCGTTCTTTAAGAGCGGTTACTTCGTCTTTTGAAAGTCCTGGATAAACCTCATCCACTTGCTCCTCAAACATTCTAAAACAACGCAGGAAACTGAATCAAAATTAAATATTTATTTTGTTTATGCATGATGGGTTTGCGAATGAATAGTTGCATGCATATACCTTTCAAAAGGTCGGTCATATTCACAATTAAGGAGGATGTAAGTATGTGCGCTTTGCCGATGTTGATCAATTTCCCACCAAACTTCTTTTATTTTTCCGCCAGCTCTTCCGATTGGAGAAAATATATCAGGTAACCCTTCCATTCCATACACTGCGCCATCACCTCCATCATCGTAGCGTCGTGTTGTTGTTGTTCTACGTGTTCTTACATTGGAACCGAAATAATATGAGGCGAAATGAGACGTCTCTTCAGTTAAAGATCCAACAACAATAGATCCTTACACCCTTGCAAAGTGTTTCGCCTTTCCTTTCAAATGTCCCATAAATCGTTCAAAAGGATACATCCACCGAAACTGCACACGCCCTCCTAATTCTGCCTCATGAGGAAGATGTATTGGAAGGTGTTCCATAACATCGAAAAAGGATGGAGGGAAAATCTTCTCCAAGTTGCACAACACAATCGGGATATTGTCACGTAACTGTTCAATGAACTTTTCTGTAAGCGTACGGGTGCATAGATCTCGGAAAAATGCACCGATCTCTGGAAAATTTTCAACATTAATTTAATTATACACTTAATTATTAGCTTAATTAATCGAAATTAAAATATAAACATTTTAGGGTTCAATGATACGTGCTATTGCTGTGTGTGCGGGTTCAGGTAAAAGCTCATCGAAAGCAAAAGGTAAAAGTCTTTGCATAAAACATGACAGTCGTGACTTTTCATACCTGAAAACTTTTGACCATTCTCAACGCATGCAGATAACTTTGAAACATATCCGTCGGGAAACTTGACATCTGAAGCGATCCAGTTGAATAACGCGTTTTTCGCTTCAGGTTTCAATGTGTAGATTGGAACCGGAGTCTTACCATCGTTCGTGATATGCAACTCACTTCTAAAACAAATTTCTGGAAAATCCAGTCTTGTCTTCAAATTGTCTTTAGTTCTCCCATGTACATTCAACAATGTGTTTATAATATTATCAAAGAAAATTTTTTCAATGTGCATAACGTCGAGGTTATGTCTCAACAAGTTATTTTTCCAGTACGGGAGTTCCCAAAAATTGATTTTCTTGTGCCAATTATGGCTTTCTCCGTATCCATCGGGTAAATTGGAAACATGCCAATTACCACCCCGTCTACATGTTTTTTGCGCCCCGTAATTATCCAACTCCTCCAATAACTCTGCCCCCGTCGGATAAAGTAGGGGTGGATGTTTAACGACCCGATTCTTCTTAAACAACCTTCTGTTCTTTCGGTAAGGATGATTGATTGGAAGGAAACGTCGGTGACAATCAAACCAAATTTTTTTCCATCCATGTGGGAGTTGAAACGCATCATTCCGATGACGGCAATATGGACAAGACAATCGTCCATGCGTTGTCCAACCTGCTAACATGCCATAAGCAGGAAAGTTACTAATAGTCCACATGAGCACGCATCGTAAAATTTCTCTTGCATGAGATATCATACGTACGAACCCCAGTGGACCATATCTCTTTTAACTCATGTATCAAAGATTGCAGAAAAACATCAAGAGGTCTCTTTGGGTGCTTCGGACCTGATACTAAAATGCTTAAGAAAAGAATTCTCTTTGCATGCACATATTGGGAGGTAGATTATACAGAGTTAGTATAACTGGCCACAAAGAGTACTGTCTACCAGACATACCGAATGGACTAAATCCTTCAGTGCATAAACCAAGGTATACATTACGAACCTCTCTAGCGAAATCAGAGTATACCGTGTTGAAGTGCTTCCAAGCCTTTGCATCTGACGGATGAGTGACTTCCCCATCTTCAACTGAGTGTTTTGCATGTCATCTCATCGAATCAGATGTCCTATCTGATTGATACAATCTTTTGAGTACGTACGTGATGGGTAAGTACCACATCCGTTGATACGGGACTTTACTCCCCTTCCCTTGGACCTTATATCTCGGTTGACGACAAAAATGACATTCAAGCAGCTCATCATCATCTTTCCAATAAATCATACAATTCTTAACACAAACATCAATCATTTGAGAAGGCAATTTAAGACTAAAAACCAACTTTTGTATTTCGTAATACGACTCAGCAGCTACATTACGCTCAGGCAGATATTCTTTCAGTAACTCTGCCCATGAGTCCATACAAAACTCACTCAAATTATTATCAGATTTTATATTCATCATCCTAGATGCTAATGATAGTTTTGACAATCCAACTTTACATCCCTCGTAAAATGGTTTATTCGCAGCGTCTAACATATCATAAAAACGTTTAGCATCTAGGTTAGGTTCCTCAACTACATTTTCGGATAAATACTCCCTCGTATCATGAAATGCATCAACAACCATTTCATGATATCTATTATCATCTACATGAACATAACCACCGACCTGATTAAGATCATAGTTACTATCAAAATGATGCGGTAAATTAGCAGCTTCGTTACTAACATGATCACTAACAGGAAACGTATAACTATTATCTTCAACTTCAGTATTATTAGAGTTATACCCTTCCCCATGTTGAAACCAAACAAAATACTGCGGCATAAAACCTCTATTAAAAAGATGTTTCCATACGGTTTCAACAAACACGTATTTAGTGTTAACGCACTTCTTACATGGACAATACATTTTACCGGTATCTTGCGTATTCTGCATGATTCCGGCCTGTTGCATGAATGATTGAAGTTCCTCCGTAAATTCGTCTGTAACTACCCCCGATCGATCTTTATGCCGATACATCCAAGACCGTAACTCGTATATATTGTTATTACCGTGAGACATATTGAAATTTTTAGAGTGTTTATATTTTTATAAAGTGAATGTTTTTTTCTATTGTGTTGTGGTGTGATTTTTTGAAGAATGTAGAGGGGTTAATATAGTCTTATTCTAAATATTTTGCAACCATTTATCAAGGAAAATTAGCAACGATTTTGCAAGGAATCAAAATTAGCAACGATTTAGCAACATTTTTGAAAACGTGCTTACCTAACTAGCGACCCTCCTCGCTAATTACCTCGCTAAATAATACCTCGCTAAATAGCGACGATTTAGCGACGACTTGTTTCTCCGTTGCTATTTCGTCGCCAATTCGTTGCTATATAATTCGTCGCTATTTCCTTGCTAAATTTCGTTGCTAAAAGCTCAGTTTCTTGTAGTGAAGTTGTACGAACTTGTGAAACATCTAACAACGCGTTTCTAGGACTCTAAACCAAGTTTCATGCAACATGAGTGCTTATAATTGTCTCAATGAGCTTTGTACAAGTTTCAGGAACTTATGAAACATCTAACAACGCGTTTCTAGGACTCTAAATCAACTTTCTTTGAACATAAGTGCTTATAAGTGTCTCAATGAGCTTTGTACAAGTTTGACGAACTTATAAAACATCTAACAACGCATTTTCAGGACTCTAAACAAGTTCAACGTAACATGAGTGATTATAAGTGTCTCAATAAACTTTGTATAAGTTTTACGAACTTAGGAAACATCTAACAACGCGATTTCTAGGAATCTAAACAAAATTTCATGCAACATGAGTGCTTATAAGTGTCTCAATGAGCTTTGTACAAGTTTGACGAACTTATGAAACATCTAACAACGCGTTTCTAGGACTCTAAACCAAGTTTCATGCAACATGAGTGCTTATAATTGTCTCAATGAACTTTGTACAAGTTTCACGAACTTATGAAACATCTAACAACCTGTTTCTAGGAATCTAAACCAAGTTTCATGCAACATGAGTGTTTATAAGTGGGTCAATGAGCTTTGTACAAGTTTGACGAAATTATGAAACATCTAACAACGCGTTTCTCGGACTCTAAACCAAGTTTCATGCAACATGAGTGATTATAAGTTCTTCAATGAACTTTGGACAAGTTTCACGAACTTCTGAAACATCTAACAACGCGTTTCTAGGAATCTAAACAAAGTTTCATGCAGCATGAGTGATTATAAGTGTCTCAATGAGCTTTGTACAAGTTTCACGAAATTAAGAAACATCTAACAACGCGGTTTCTAGGACTCTAAACCAAGTTTCATGGAACATGAGTGCTTATGAATGTCTCAATCAGCTTTTTACAAAGTTCACGAACTTATGAAACATCTAACAACGCGTTTCTAGGACTCTAGACCAAGTTTCACGGAACATGAGTGCTTATAAGTGTCTCAATGAGCTTTGTAGAAGTTTTACGAACTTATGAAACATCTAACAATGCGTTTCTAGGACTCTAAACCAAGTTTCATGCAACATGAGTGATTATAAGTGTCTCAATGAGCTTTGTACAGGTTTGACGAACTTATGAAACATTTAACAACGCGATTTCTTGGACTCTAAACCAAATTTCATGGAACATGAGTCCTTATAAGTGTCTCAATGAACTTTGTACAAAGTTCACGAACTTATGAAACATCTAATAACGCGTTTCTAGAACTCTAAACCAAGTTTCATGCAACATAAGTGCTTATAAGTGTCTCAATGAGCTTTGTAGAAGTTTTACGAACTTATGAAACATCTAACAACGTGTTTCTAGGACTCAAAACCAAGTTTCATGCAACATGAATGCTTATAAGTGTCTCAATGAGCTTTGTACAAGTTTGACGAACTTATGAAACATCTAACAACGCATTTCTAGGACTCTAAACCAAGTTTCATGCAACATGAGTGCTTATAAGTGTCTCCATGAGCTTTGTACAAGTGTCACGAACTTGTGAAACATCTAACAAAGCGTTTCTAGGACTCTAAACCAAGTTTCATGCAACATGAGTGCTTATAATTGTCTCAAAGAGGTTTGTACAAGTTTCACGAACTTATGAAACATCTAACAACGCGTTTCTAGGACTCTAAACCAAGTTTCTTGGAACATAAGTGCTTATAAGTGTCTCAATGAGCTTTGTACAAGTTTGATGAACTTAATTATGAAACATCTAACAACGCGTTTCTAGGACTCTAAACCAAGTTCCATGCATCATGAGTGATTATAAGTGTCTCAATGAGCTTTGTACAAGTTTGACGAACTTATGAAACATCTAACAACGCGTTTCTAGGACTCTAAACCATGTTTCATGCCACATGAGTGCTTATAAGTGTCTCAATGAGCTTTGTACAAGTTTGACGAACTTATGAAACATCTAACAACGCGATATTTAGGACTCTAAACCAAATTTCATGCAACATGAGTGCTTATAAGTGTCTCAATTAGCTTTGTACAAGTTTGACGAACTTATGAAACATCTAACAACGCGTTTCTATGACTCTAAACCAAGTTTCATACAATATGAGTGCTGATAATTGTCTCAATGAGCTTTGTACAAGTTTCATGAACTTATGAAACATCTAACAACCCGTTTCTAGGAATCTAAACCAAGTTTCATGCAACATGAGTGCTTATAAGTGTCTCAATGAGATTTAAACAAGTTTGACGAATTTATGGAACATTTAACAACGCGTTTCTCAGATTGTAGACCAAGTTTCATGCAACATGAGTGATTGTAAGTTCTTCAATGAGATTTGGACAAGTTTCACGAACTTATGAAACAAATAACAACGCGTTTCTAGGAATCTAAACAAAGATTCATGCAACATGAGTGATTATAAGTGTCTGAATGAGCTTTGTACAAGTTTCACGAACTTATGAAATATCTAACAACGCGGTTTCTAGGACTTTTAACCAAGTTTCATGGAACATGAGTGCTTATAAGTGTCTCAATGAGCTTTTTACAAAGTTCACGAACTTAAGAAACATCTAACAACGCGATTCTAGGACTCTAAACCAAGTTTCATGCAACATGAGTGCTTATAATTGTCTCAATGAGCTTTGTACAAGTTTGACGAACTTATTAAACATCTAACAATGCATTTCTAGGACTCTAAACCAAGTTTCATGCAACATGAGTGATAATAAGTGTCTCAATGAGCTTTGTACAAGTTTGACGCACTTATGAAACATCTAACAACGCGATTTCTAGGACTCTAAACCAAATTTCATGCGACATGAGTACTTATAAGTGTCTCAATGAGCTTTATACAAGTTTGATGAACTTATGAAACATCTAACAACGCATTTCTAGGACTCTAAACCAAGTTCCATGCAACATGAGTGATTATAAGCGTCTCAATGAGCTTTGTACAAGTTTGACGAACTTATGAAATATCTAACAACGCGATTTCTAGGACTCTAAACCAAATTTCATGCAACATGAGTGCTTGTAATTGTCTCAATGAGCTTTGTAAAAGTTTGACGAACTTATGAAACATCTAACAACGTGTTTCTAAGACTCTAAACAAAGTTTCATGCAACATGAGTGCTTATAATTGTCTCAATGAGCTTTGTTCAAGTTTCACGAACTTATGAAACATCTAACAACCCATTTCTAGGAATCTAAACCAAGTTTCATGCAACATTAATGCTTATAAGTGTATCAATGAATTTGTACAAGTTTGACGAACTTATGTTTCATGCAGTATGAGTGCTTATAATTGTCTCAATGAGCTGTGTACAAGTTTTACGAACTTATGAAACATCTAACAACGTGTTTCTAGGACTCTAAACCAAGTTTCATGCAAGTTGAGTCCTTATAAGTGTCTCTATGAGCTTTGTACAAGTTTGACGAACTTATGAAGATCTAACTACGCGTTTCAAGGACTCTAAACCAAGTTCCATGCAACATGAGTGCTTATAATTGTCTCAATGAGCTTTGTACAAGTTTGATGAACTTATGAAACATCTAACAATGCATTTCTAGGACTCTAAACCAAGTTCCATGCAATATGAGTGATTATAAGTGTCTCAATAAACATTGTACAAGTTTGACGAACTTATGAAACATCTAACAACGCGATTTCTAGGACTCTAAAGCAAATTTCATGCAACATGAGTGCTTATAAGTTTCTCAATGAGCTTTGTACAAGTTTAATGAACTTATGAAACATCTAACAACGCGTTTCTAGTACTCTAAACCAAGTTTCATGCAACATGAGTGCTTATAATTGTCTCAGTGAGCTTTGTAAAAGTTTCACGAACTTATGAACCATCTAACAACCCGTTTCTAGGAATCTAAACCATGATTCATGCAACATGAGTGCTTATAAGTGTCTCAATGAGCTTTATACAAGTTTGACGAATTTATGAAACATCTAACAACGCGTTTCTCGGACTCTAAACCAAGTTTCATGCAACATGAGTGATTATATGTTCTTCAATGACCGTTGGACAAGTTTCACGAACTTATGAAACATCTAACAACGCGTTTCTAGGAATCTAAACCAAGATTCATGCAACATGAGTGATTTTAAGTGTCTCAATGAGCTTTGTACAAGTTTAACGAACTTATGAAACATCTAACAACGCGGTTTCTAGGACTCTAAACCAAGTTTCATGGAACATGAGTGATTATAAGTGTCTCAATGAGCTTTTTACAAAGTTCACGAACTTATGAAACATCTAACAACGCGTTTCTAGGACTCTAAACCAAGTTTCATGCAACATGAGGGCTTATAATTGTCTCAATGACCTTTGAACAAGTTTGACTAACTTATGAAACATTTAACAATGCGTTTCTAGGACTCTAAACCAAGTTTCAAGCAACATGAGTGATTATAAGTGTCTCAATGAGCTTTGTACAAATTTGACGAAGTTATGAAACATCTAACAACGCGATTTCTAGGACTCTAAACCATATTTCATGCAACATGAGTATTTATAAGTTTCTCAATCAGCTTTGTACAAGTTTGTTGAACTTATGAAACATCTAACAACGCATTTCTAGGACTCTAAACCAAGTTCCATGCAACATGGGTGCTTATAATTGTGTCAATAAGCTTTGTACAAGTTAGATCAACTTATGAATCATCTAACAACACATTTCTAGGACTCTAAACCAAGTTTCATGCAACATGAGTGTTTATAAGTGTCTCAATGAGCTTTGTACAAGTTTGACGAACTTATGAAACATCTAACAAAGCGATTTCTAGGACTCTAAACAAAATTTCATGCAACATGGGTGCTTATAAGTGTCTCAATGAGGTTTGTACAAGTTTGACAAACTTATGAAACATCTAACAACGCGTTTCTAGGACTCTAAACAAAGTTTCATGCAACATGAGTGCTTATAATTGTCTCAATGAACTTTGTACAAGTTTCGCGAACTTACGAAACATCTAACAACCCATTTCTAGGAATCTAAACCAAGTTTCATGCAACATGAGTGCTTATAAGTGTCTCAATGAACTTTGTACAAGTTTGACGAACTTATGAAACATCTAACAACGCGGTTTCTAGGAATCTAAACCAAGTTTCATGGAACATGAGTCCTTATAAGTTTCTCAATGAACTTTGTACAAAGTTCACGAACTTATGAAACATCTATTAATGCGTTTCTAGGACTCTAAACTAAGTTTCATGCAACATGAGTGCTTATAAGTGTCTCAATGAGCTTTGTACAAGTTTTACGAACTTATGAAACATTTAACAACGCGGGTTCTAGGACTTTAAACCAAGTTTCATGGAACATGAGTGATTATAAGTGTCTCAATAAGCTTGGTACAAAGATCACGAACTTATGAAACATCTAACAACGCGTTTCTAGGACTCTAAACCAAGATGCATGCAAGATTAGTGATTATAAGTGTCTTAATGCGCTTTGTACAAGTTTCAAGAACTTATGAAACATCTAACAACACGATTTCTAGGACTCTAAACTAGGTTTCATGCAACATGAGTGATTATAAGTGTCTCAATGAGCTTTGTACAAGTTTCACGAACTTATGAAACATCTAACAACGCGGTTCTAGGACTCTAAACAAAGTTTCATGCAACATGAGTGATTATAAATGTCTCAATGACCTTTGTACAAGTTTCAAGAACTTATGAAACATCTAACAACGCGATTTCTAAGACTCTAAACCAAGTTTCATTCAAAATGAGTGCTTATAAATGTCTCAATGAGCTTTTTACTAGTTTCACGAACTTATGAAACATCTAACAACGCGTTTCTAGGACTCTAAACCACGTTTCATGCAACAAGAGTGCTTATAATTGTCTCAATGAGCTTTGTACATGTTTGAAGAACTTATGAAACATCTAACAATGCTTTTCTAGGACTCTAAACCAATTTTCATACAACATGAGTGATTATAAGTGTCTCAATGAGTTTTGTACAAGTTTGACGAACTTATGAAACATCTAACAACGGGATTTCTAGGACTCTAAACCAAATTTCATGCAAAATAAGTATTTATAAGTGTCTCAATGAGCTTTTTAGAAGTTTGACGAATTTATGAAACATCAAACAACGCGTTTCTAGGACTCTAAACCAAGTTTCATGCAACATGAGTGCTTATAATTGTTTCAATGAGCTTGTTACAAGTTTCACGAACTTATGAAACATCTAACAACGCGTTTCTAAGAATCTAAACCAAGTATCATGAAACATGAGTGCTTATAAGTGTCTCAATGAGCTTTGCACAAGTTTTACGAACTTATGAAACATCTAACAACGCGATTTCTAGGCCTCTAAACCAAGTTTCGTGCAACATGATCGCTTATAAGTGTCTCAACTAGCTTTGTTCAAGTTTGAAGAACTTATGAAACATCTAACAACACGTTTCTCAGACTCTAAACCAAATTTCATGCAACATGAGTGATTATAAGTTCTTCAATGAGCTTTGGAAGAGTTTCACGAACCTATGAAACATCTAACAACACGTTTCTAGGAATCTAAACCAAGTTTCATGCAACATGAGTGTTTATTAGTGTCTCAATGAGCTTTGTACAGGTTTCACGAACTTATGAAACATCTAACAACGCGGTTTCTAGGACTCTAAACCAAGTTTCATGGAACATGAGTGCTTATAAGTATCTCAATAAGCTTTTTACAAAGTTCACGAACTTATGAAACATCTAACAATGGGTTTATAGGACTCTAAACTAAGTTTAATTCAACATGAGTGCTTATAATTGTCTCAATGAACTTTGTACAAGTTTGACGAATTTATTAAACATCTAACAATGCGTTCTTAGGACTCTAAACCAAGTTTCATGCAACATGAGTGATTATAAGTGTCTCAATGAGCTTTGTACAAGTTTGACGAACTTATGAAACATCTAACAACGCGATTTCTAGGACTCTAAACCAAATTTCATGCAACATTAGTACTTATAAGTGTCTCAATGAGCTTTGTACAAGTTTTACGAACTTATGAAACATCTAACAACGCGGTTTATAGGACTCTAAACCAAGTTTCATGGAACATGAGTGATTATAAGTGTCTCAATGAGCTTTGTACAAAGTTCACGAACTTATGAAACATCTAACAACGCGTTTATAGGACTCTAAACCAAGTTGCATGCAACATGAGTGATTATAAGTGTCTTAATGAGCTTTGTACAAGTTTCAAGAACTTATGAAACATCTAACAATGCGATTTCTAGGACTCTAAACTAGGTTTCATGCAACATGAGTGATTATAAGTGTCTTAATGAGCTTTGTACAAGTTTCATGAGCTTTGTACAAGTTTCACGAACTTATGAAACATCTAACAATGCGGTTTCTAGGACTCTAAACCAAGTTTCCTGGAACATGAGTGCTTATAAGTGTTTCAATGAGATTTGTACAAGTTTCAGGAACTTATGAAACATCTAACAACGCGTTTCTAGGACAATAAACAAACTTTCATGCAAAATGAGTGATTATAAATGTCTCAATCACCTTTGTACAAGTTTCAGGAACTTATGAAACATCTAACAACGCGTTTCTAGGACAATAAACAAACTTTCATGCAAAATGAGTGATTATAAATGTCTCAATGACCTTTGTACAAGTTTCAAGAATTTATGAAACATCTAACAACGCGATTTCTAGGATTCTAAACCAAGTTTCATTCAAAATGAGTGCTTATAAGTGTCTCAATGAGCTTTTTACTAGTTTCACGAACTTATGAAACATCTAACAACGCTTTTCTAGGACTCTAAACCAAGTTTCATGCAACATGAGTGCTTATAATTGTCTCAATGAACTTTGTACAAGTTTGACGAACTTATGAAACCTCTAACAATGCTTTTCTATAACTCTAAACCTAGTATCATGCAACATGAGTGATTATAACTGCCTCAATGAGTTTTGTACAAGTTTGATGAACTTATGAAACATCTAACAACGCGATTTCTAGGACTCTAAACCAAATTTCATGCAAAATAAGTAATTATAAGTGTCTCAATGAGATTTGTAGAACTTGACGAACTTATGAAACATCTAACAACGCGTTTCTAGGACTCTAAAAAACCCTTATCGTTGTCTTCACTCCTTTCTCCTTCACAGTTGCCGCCTCCGACTAATTCCTCACCGGCGAAACCGTCGCGCCGGTGGCCTTCGATTTCTCCGTTTATCTGCGGTTGTCGTGAGTTAAAATCGAAGGCAAGTACTTCTTCGTTTTGTTGAATCGATGTTTCTCTGAAACTACAATTTTCAATCGATGTTTTACTAAATTTGTTGTTGATTTATTTGCTTAGATTCATTTGCTTAGATTCATTTGTTGAATAAATACTTATGTGAATTTAAAGCTTTGAAATAATTTTTTTTTTTGATTGTTGTCGGTTGTAGCTTTGAACTATCGATTGTGTAGAAAATTCTCATACTTTTTAAAACCATATGTTCTTTAATTCTGTAGATGCAAATTTGTGTTTAAAACCATATGTTCTTTTAAACTTAAGTGTTCTCATACTTTTTCTATATGTTGTTTTGCAAGTGTTCTTGAGTAAGCTAACGGAATTCTGAAGGTTTTCTTTGTCTCACACCACACGATAGGTTAGTACTTTTAAAACTTTAGTGTTCTCATAGTTTGGCTCATGATTGAAATAACTTGCTCTAAAGTTATTTAAAACAAGTTCTAAGATTATTTCATGATTGATATAACTTGCTTTGGAGTTACTTATGAATTGATTTGTTTTTATCACACTGTATTGTGTTTATCATTGAGTACAAAAATTATGTGAATGTTTTTAATTTAGTTATCAAATGAATTACCTTTAACTTGCTAAGTTGGGTTTAACATTGAGTACATATAATCTCTGTGTATAACATTGATGATTTTTTTCTTGTTTAAATTGAGTAGTTTATGTGATTGTGTTGTTATATATGTAATGGTATTATTTGTTAATTACTCTATTCTGGTGGTTACGAAACTAAAGGTTACAAGTAGTTATGGTGGAAAAAGATTGGGTGCATCTTTCCCGGTAAGAAAAAAACATTTAGATAGTTTAGCTTAGGTTTCAGTACGGTTTAGAGAGTTTATTAGTTTTATTCTGCAATGAAGAGCTGCTCCTGAATACGAGATAGGGGCGTCGCAGTTTGTACGAGTTGTGGCTGAGACTGTGGGAAACAGAGACATCATTATATGTCCTTCTAGTGATTGTCGCAATATGGATCGTCATCCAGGAAGTGTTGTAGTAGATCACCTGATTATAAATGGGATGGATGAAGCTTATAAGATGCGAGATGTTTGGTATCATCATGAAGAATTGAATTCAGTGGTTGAAGGTGAAAAGAAAGATGCTCAGTGGAACGATGAGATTTTTCGGTTGTATCAAGCTGCTTGATTTGCGGATGAAGAATTTTCTAATAAGGAAAACTTGTGTGAGATTGCAGGGGGTGAGGACAAGAAAGAGGATGGATTTCTTGCAAAGCTTGCAGATGCCGAAACACCATTATATCCAAGTTGCGCCAACCACGACAAACTCTCGGTGATTGTGTCCTTGTTCAGACTGAAGACACAAAATGGCTGGTCTGACAAGAGCTTTAATGATCTTCTAGAGACATTACCGGAGATGCTACCAGAGGAAAATGTCCTACACACATCACTTTACGATGTGAAGAAGTTTCTCAAATCATTTGACATGGGTTACCAGAAAATCCATGCATGTGTCAATGATTGTTGCCTGTTTTGAAAGAAGTATAAGAAGCTAGGGAATTGTCCTAAGTGCAAAGCTTCTAGATGGAAGACTAATATGCGATCGGGTGAAGTAAAGAAAGGTGTACCACAGAAAGTACTTCGGTACTTTCCAATTATCCCACGGCTTAAGAGGATGTTTAGGTCTGAGGCAATGGCTAAGGACTTAAGGTGGCACTACAGTAACAAGAGCAACGGTGGAAAACTGCGTCACCCGGTGGATTCAGTAACATGAAATCAGATGGATACCATGTATCCGACCTTTGTAGCCGAAGAAAGGAACTTACGTCTTGGATTATCTACAGACGAATTCAACCCGTTCAACATGAAGAACACTAGATACAATTGCTGGCCTGTTTTTTTAGTAATCTATAACATGCCACCTGACTTATGCATGAAAAAGGAGAACATAATGTTGTCGTTGTTGATTCCTCGACCACATCCGCTTGGAAATAGCATTGATATCTACTTAGAACCCCTTATAGAGGGTCTAAACAATATGTGGAATGTTGGTGAAGTTACATATGATGCCTATAGTAAGTCGACTTTTAATCTCAAGGCAATGCTTCTTTGGACGATTAGTGATTCCCCAGCGTATAGGAATCTTGCAGGCTGCAAAGTAAAGGGGAAAAGGGGTTGTCCTTTGTGTGGGAAAAATACAGAAAGTTTGTGGTTAAAGTTCAGCCGAAAACACGTTTTTATGGGCCACAGAAAGGGTCTACCACCAACTCATAATTTTAGAGGAAAGAAGTCCTGGTTTGATGGTAAATCTGAACATAGGAGAAAGGAAAGGATGCTTATTGGTAAGAAAATTTCACAGAACCTTAGACATTTCAAGAATGACTTTGGAAATTTGAAAAGGTCAGCAAGTAAGAGGAAAAAACCGGATAATATTAGAGGAGAAGTGTCTGATAGTGAGGGATCATCCAGTGAATCAGAAGAAGAGGAAGAGGATGAAGTAGATGAGGAGGAATTATCAAGGTGGAAGAAAAGGTCCATCTTTTTCAAGCTACCTTATCAGGAGGTATGTACTTTCAAATGTCTGACTAATTATTGTTCCTTTTTTTATTACAACTTCGGTAACTTATGTTCTGTTAATTGCATATTTTTTGTCAGGAACTTCCTGTTAGGCATAACTTAGACGTTATGCACGTAGAGAGAAATGTGGATGCAAGTCTTATATCAACACTGTTACATTGTGGGAAATCAAAAGACGGTCTTCATGCTCGCAGAGATTTGGAGAATCTTGGTATTAGAAAGGAATTGCACCCAAACACACAAGGTAAAAGAGCATACCTTCCCGCAGCTCCTTGGTCATTGTCAAAGGCAGAGAAGAAAATATTTTGCAGAAGACTCTTTGACTTCAAAGGACCCGATGGTTACTGCTCAGACATATCAAGAGGCATGTCATTAGATGATTGCAAGGTCACAATTCTGAAATCACACGATTACCATGTGCTGATGCAACAACTTCTTCCTATTGCCCTAAGAGGTTTGCTGCCAAAAGGTCCTAGGAAAGCAATCCTACGATTACGTTCCTTTTTCAACCACTTGTACCATCGAGTCATTGTTATGGAGCAGATTTTGGTAATGGAAACTGAGATAGTTGAAACTCTCTGCATGTTTGAAAGGTTCTTTCCTCCAAGTTTCTTTGATATAATGGTTCATTTGACGGTACATCTAGGAAGAGAAACGCGTCTTGGTGGACCTGTCCATTTCAGATGGATGTACCCTTTTGAGAGGTATATTTTATATCTTATAACTTGTTTTAAATGTCTTTTAACATGCTCAAACCTAAATAATTGAAATTTGTAGGTACATGAAAGTTTTAAAAGACTTTGTGAGAAACCAAGCAAGACCTGAGGGATGCATTTCTGAGTCCTATTTTGCAGAAGAATGCATCCGGTTTTGTAATGAATTTTTGAAGAAGACAACAAATGTACATGAAATAGAAGATAGAAACACTGAGTATGAGAATAGTTCTATACTGGAGGGTCGTCCTATATCCTCCAGCACTCCAATCTCTCTTACTGAAACAGAGAAGAAAATTGCACATCTTGTTGTGATTCAAAATATAGCTGTCGTCGAACCTTATGTAGAGTAAGTTCATCGATTATTTACACTTTATCTAAATTATTCTATAAAATACCGAGTGATGATTTCCTCTTATTTTGCAATCTCCTACAAGTGAACATCTTCAGTACTTGCAAGACTCGAACGCAAGATGTCGGCGTGATGCTTCGTTTTTATGGAGTAAGCATACTGAGAATTTTCCATCTTGGCTAAAAGAAAAGGCAAGTTATAATTCAACATGTCTGATTGTGATTTTGATGTTAGTTTACTTAATTTAATATGTCTGATTGTGATTTTCGGTTTAATTATTAGATACCTCTAGCTTCATACACACATGGAGAAACATGTCTGATTGTGATTTTCGGATTTTTTTGTGTCTGAAGCTAGAGGTATCTAATAATTAAACCAAAAATTACAATCAGACATGTTAAATTAAGTAAACTAACATCAAAATCACAATCAGACATGTTGAATTATAACTTGCCTTTTCTTTTAGCCAAGATGGAAAATTCTCAGTATGCTTACTCCATAAAAACGAAGCATCACGCCGACATCTTGCGTTTGAATCTTGCAAGTACTGAAGATGTTCACTTGTAGGAGATTGCAAAATAAGAGGAAATCATCACTCGGTATTTTATAGAATAATTTAGATAAAGTGTAAATAATCGATGAACATACTCTACATAAGGTTCGACGACAGCCATATTTTGAATCACAGCAAGATGTGCAATTTTCTTCTCTGTTTCAGTAAGAGAGATTGGAGTGCTGGCGGATATAGGACGACCCTCCTGTATAGAACTATTCTCATACTAAGTGTTTTTATCTTCTATTTCATGTACATTTGTTGTCTTCTTCAAAAACTCATTACAAAACCGGATGCATTCTTCTGCAAGATAGGACTCAGAAATGCATCCCTCGGGTGTTGCTTGGTTTCTCACAAAGTCTTTTAAAACTTTCATGTACCTAAAAATTTCAAAAAGGAGATTATAAGCACTCATGTAGCATGAAACTTATAATTTCGGATGAATGAGAAATAGCTTATAACTTGATGATCAATTCTGAAGTTTCATACTACATAGCTCATTCCGAAATTATAAGCACTCATGTAGCATGAAACTTTGTTTAGAATCCTAGATGTTGAAAATCAAGACTATGGAGGAGGAGATTTGGTGGAAGAATCGGTTTGGAGATTTAGTAACAAGGAGATTTCGGTTTTAGTATAAGAGATTTATGGACAATAGTTTTGGAGATTGATGAATGATAACTTGCATATTTTACACATTTCACCTTAGTTTATGCATTAGAATTCATTCATTTAGGTTGCATTTAGTGTCATATAGGTTGCATTTTGGTTTGTTTCGTGTATTTCAGGTTTCGGAGCATAAAGACGGCGAAAGTGATGAATTTAAGCCAAAAAGAAGCAGATACACTTGCATCGGCATGTTGTATCGGTTTCTATTGGCCGATATAGAAAACAGAAAGTTTGCCGAAGCTTGTATCGGCCAACCATATCGGTTTGAAGTGGCCGATACAAGAGAAAAAGACCCGAAGACGCATATCGACTTGTTGTATCGGCTTAGCCTGGCCGATACGAAGGAAACTGAGCTGAAGGAAGACTACCAAAGCGCATACAGGCTGCGAAATTTTATAAGGGATTCGTTTTTAATATGTAAAAAGGAAAACCAATTAAACCAATTTTGGTTTCCTTTATTTTGATTTCGGTTTGATATTATATTAGGGTTTTTCTATGTTTAGAGAAGAGAGGATTTTTTGTTTTGTTTTCTTTTTCTTCATCGTTTGTTTTGTTTTGGCTTTGACATTGGAGATTCTTGGTGATTGCTTCTTGGCCACCTTTGTAGTCTTCGTCATCAATAAGATTTTCTTGAACCCTTTACTCTCTTGTCTTTGTTTATGTTTATGCTTTCTTTTAATCTAATTGCTTTGAATTTCAACATGCCTAGTGAGTAGTTTCCCATAGACAATTAGGTTGGGGGAAAAGGGTGAATCAACTCTAGGGTTGGTCGATGTCTAGAACTTAAAACCTGTTAAAACTTTAATCTAGTGTAACAATTTTAATGCTTTAATTGACTCGATCAATCAATTGATAGAACCCAGAAACTTCACGGTGAGAGGTCAGTGAGGATTCTGAACAATTACCCTAGAACTAAACCTAGCTTAACCGAGAGATATGTGTTAATAAGTTTAGTGGTTGAATTGATTTGAACTTTAATGTTTTCTAAAATTTAAACTATCCAAGATATTGTTTTAGTTTACTTGTTAGGAAAAGGATCTCTGTCACGAGAGTGGATTGATCTAAAATCGTTTTCAAAACCTTAAAGTACTTTTACAAAAGACATCGAAAAACCTGAAAGTTGATGAACCCGTTAAAGTATCCTGACCTGGTTGTTTAGCTTTTTAATTTGAATCTTTACAACTTGCAATTTTGTTTTATTTCTTTGTTAGTGTTTACAAAAACACATAAACAAAACCATCTTTTAAATTGCTTAGACTAAGATTGATTCCTTGCAAACTTTAGTAATTTAATTGCTCCTGATTCGGATTGACCTCAAGTACTACAATTGAGACATTCGATTGAACGAGGGTAAAATCTCGTCTATCAAATTGGCGCCGTTGCCGATTCAGGAACTCGATTAAATATTAGAGTTTTGGAATTACTTGGGACTAAGTTTTAGTTACCGGATACTAATCTTTTCTTTTCTTTTGTGGTTTTTCGTGCTCTCAAGTGTATGCAAAGAAGAAATCACGGACAAAGTGATAGCTTGCTCTTCTACGCCGACATCAAAGCACACGAACGAGCCATCTCTAAGGAAAAGAGACTGGATCACCACTCCGACTCCGAACCACCCGCACTCGACGCTTCAGACTCGGAAACGGAGATGGCAAACAACACCGCACGCGCGATCGGGGACGACGATGTACCTTCAAACATCCCCAATAGCAGCGGCATCGTTCCACCAGCCATTGCGAGCAACAACTTCGAAATCAAGTCTAGCCTCATCAACATGGTGAACAACAACAAGTTTCACGGGCTGCCTAGTGAGGATCCCATCGACCATCTACATAACTTCGACATGCTCTGCGAAACGGTCAAAGTTAATGGGGTAAATGAGGACATGTTCAAGCTGCGATTGTTCCCTTTCTCACTTGGGGACAAAGCACACACATGGCAAAAGAATCTTGTCAAGGACACCATCACGACTTGGGACGCTTGCAAGAAAGCGTTTCTAACCAAGTTCTTCTCAGTGGCTAGAACATCGAAGTTGAGGAACGAGATCTCAGGTTTCTCTCAGCACGACCAAGAGACGTTTAGCGAGGCTTATGAACGTTTCAAGAGCTACACGGTGCGATGCCCACATCACGGTTTCACGGGAGAGAGCTTACTCAGCACGTTCTACCGCGGTCTAAAACCGAAGTTCAAAATGCTTCTTGATTCAGCTAGCCAAGGAACCTTCCTTGGGAAGACGGAAGCCGATGGACAGTTTTTGGTGGAGAACTATGCCCTAAGCGATAGCAACTACGGGGAAGAATATGATCGCAACATCCGCAGCTCTGGGAATGATGATCAATTTCGAAAAGAGATTAAGGCGGTGAATGAGAAGCTTGACAAGCTACTCATGACTCAACATGCAGGAATCAACTTCGTAGGAAGTAGAGAAGAAGAGGCGACCCCACTTCATAGCACTCATGAGGAGATAAACTATGTGGGTAATCAAGGTGATTGGCGTTTCAACAACTATTCTCAACACCCAAACCTCTCCTACCGAAACAACAACGTAGCCAACCCCCAAGACCAGGTCTATCCCCATGCGCAACAAGGAGGTTACCAAGGTAAACCTCAATACAACCAAGGCGGATACGTACCGAGACCACCACCTAATCGTCCTCCAGGTTACAACAACCCTCCTGCTGCTCAAGGAGTGGTTGCATCACCAGCTCCCCCAGGTGATCAAACCACTCAGATGCTAAAACAGATTCTAGACGGCCAAACCCGAAGTCAAATAGAGTTCAGCACGTTCAAGAAAGAAATTCAGGCGAAGGTTGACAACTCTTACCATGATCTCAACGCCAAGTTTGAAACCTTGAGTACTCACTTGAAAGCCTTGGATAATCAAGTGGCTCAAATTACCTCGGCCTCTAAGCGACCAATGGGCCAACTTCCGGGTAAACCTGAAGCCAATCCTAGAGAGTATGTCAACTCCATAGAACTTCGTAGTGGTACACAAACGCTTTCAAGCGATCTCATTGAGGACAATGCGACACAAGGTGAGGGGGTGGACCACTGGTTTGAGCCGGAAGACACAATTGTTAACGACGAGAACCCTGAGATAGTGGCAAAGGAGGAAATCGGTGATGAGAAAGATACAGGACACCTGTATCGGCCAGGCGTATCGGCCACAACTGGCCGATATCGACCACCCGTGTCGGCCAAGGACAAGGCCGATACGAGCGAAAAGGAGACAGGACACTCGCATCGGCCAGGAGTATCGGTTTCAGAAGACCGATATCGACCACCTGTATCGGCCAAAGACAAGGCCGATACAGAGGAAAAAGCCGCCAAAACGAAAAAGCCGGCATACGTTACGTCTTCTTACGTGCCTAAGCCTCCTTTTCCGGGTCGAGCCAAGATGCAACTCTTGAAGAAGTACATTAGCGCTAAACTCGAGAAGCAAATAAACGAGGTGCAAACCCCCATGCCTCTTGTTGACGCCTTCAAGCAAGTCCCTCACTCCACCAAATCTTTGAAAGACACCATCAAAAACAAGTTCAAAAACTCGGTAGACACGGTGAATCTTTCACAAGAGTGCAGCGCGATCATTCAAAAGAACCATTCTCCTAAGAAACTTGGTGATCCAGGGAGTTTTACTTTGCCTTGCACTCTTGGTCCTTTGGTCTTCGAAAAGTGCCTATGCGATTTAGGGGCTAGTGTCAACGTTATGCCTTCGTCTGTGGCTAAAAAACTTGGCCTTTCTTCTTTCCAACCTACTAAGATCTCTTTGGTGCTGGCCGATAGATCCGTGAAGGTACCCGTTGGAATCTTGGAAGACATTCCGGTAAAATTGGGGGACGTTTTCATTCCAACAGATTTTGTCGTCTTGGAGATAGACAAAGAGCTTAATAATCCACTCATCTTTGGAAGACCTTTCTTGGCAACCGCTGGAGCCGTCATAGATGTGAAGGTTAGAAAGATAGATTTGCACCTTGGGAAGGACCTTGTTCAGCGGTACAACATCAACGATGTGGTCAAGAGGCCTATGGAGACGGTCCCTTGTGAAGCTTTGGTGATTGGAGTGGAGAAAGACGCTAGCAATGGTAAGTCTAGTGATGATGCAAGGAGCAAATCCAAAGCTCCAAAAGTGGAACACCAATCCCTTAATCAACGAGGTTCAGAAAGGTGCATTGGAACATGTCTCAAAACCGCGTCATTAGAAAGTTAATCAACGAGGTTAAATCTTTGAAGAAAGCTTTCAAAAAAGAAGCAGGGAGTGCTCGCTGCGACTCAAGGCAAAAGAAGCACAAAGATGGAGTCGAGTTTGGGGTGAAAGGAGTAAAACTCAAGCCGCCCCTGGACCACAAAGTTGTCACCGAAGAAGATTCAACATCTCTTTCAAGCCCCAATGTCGTCTAAAAAGAAGGGGGTAAAGTCAAGCTAAGAGACTATAAACAAGCTCACTTGGGAGGAAGTCCCATGTGTATCCTTGTATATACAATTTTAGTTTGCATTTAGATGATAATTTACTTAGAGTTTATGTCGTGTTTGATGGTTTCAGGTGAAACGAAGTAGGAAAACGAATTCTGAAAGGGGCATCGGCCTGTTATATCGGTTGCTGGACCGATATCGAGCAAAAGTATCGGTCTGCTGAGACCGATACAGACGACGTCGACTCGTCGTGTTAGTACTACTGAGGTAACACCTGAACCATGTGCATACGCATTAGTTTTTCATATTAGAGTCATTCATACATACATTTAGGAACCTTCTCCAATGCTTGTTTCACACGGAGACCGTGTGATTTAAGTTTGGGGGAGTAGTCATATTAGTTTTCGCATATTAGCATTCATAAAAAAAAAAAAACAAAAAAAACAAAAAAATATGCATATAGGATTAGTTCATTGGCATTTAGAGCATATGCATAGGGGATCTATGATGATGTTAACCTTGTAAAGCGACGCACTTAGTGTTTTTGAACAGTATCTTAGGTGTAGTATCTTCCGTAAACGAATTAGAACTCGCTGAAAAACTTGAAACCGCGACCCTAGACATTGATGTTTAAAAAGCCAATTGTGTGGTTATGAAGCTTGGTAGTTTTAAGTCACCTTCGAAAAATTATCTGAACTTAAACTTGACTTTTAATTAGCATGATTGATAGTTTTCAAGAGAATTTCTATGGCTTTGTGATTTCTACGAATTGTGGCTTCCTAAACCGAAACACTTTAAGCGCAATCCGGTCATTCTCATTCTAAGGATGATTCCCCTCTCACCCCCTAAACCTTAACCCAAACACTTGTGAGAATTCTTTTCATTTAGTGATTGTTTGGTTTTGCAAAAACTTGAAAGTATAGGGAGCGACAAGAAAGGACATCCATTGGGCTAGTTTTTCGTAGACTAGTGAATTAGAAAGGGATAACGGTTTGGTGAGACACGTCTTTGAGTTTTGAAAAATAAGAAAATAAACACGAGTAATTGTAAAACACCTAAGGGGTAAAACGAACGGCTAAGTAAAAAAAAAAAAAAAAAAGAAAAAAACTTAGCCAAAATAAAATCCCTAAGGTAGTTAAAGAAAAGAAAAGAAGCTCGATGTTTAAGTGTTTAAATGTTTAAAAGAAAGACGATTGGTTAGTGGATAATCTTGAGTAGGAATTGATGTCCGGACTTGTATGCATCAGTTGCTTCTTGTCTTTCCTGGTTTTGCTTGACCCTTTCACTCCCCGAGAGAAATCGCGCTACAACTAACCACATGCCTGAGTGTTAGCCTCCTCGTTTGATTCGAAATCCCGTTCTTACCTAGACAAATAGAAAAACTCTTGGAAATTTTTAATCATGTTTCATGCTTGATTGTATTTAATTGAATGTGAAAGGTGTTTAGACTAGATAAGTGGATCACATACTCTAGGTAATAATAGCGGATTTAAACGGAGTTAAGGTAGATAGAAATAAGTAGAACTAGTTCGGTTGCGAGAGGGTACTATGTTTAGGATACTTGTTCATTACACTTCCGTGTTGCTTTTGGTTCTGAGGTCCCCGCCTCCACACCTTCCTAAACTTTGATGCGAAATTCTCTTACTTGAGGACAAGCAAAGGATAAGTTTGGGGGAGTTGATAACTTGCATATTTTACACATTTCACCTTAGTTTATGCATTAGAATTCATTCATTTATGTTGCATTTAGTGTCATATAGGTTGCATTTTGGTTTGTTTCGTGTATTTCAGGTTTCGGAGCATAAAGACGGCGAAAGTGATGAATTTAAGCCAAAAAGAAGCAGATACACTTGCATCGGCATGTTGTATCGGTTTCTATTGGCCGATATAGAAAACAGAAAGTTTGTCGAAGCTTGTATCGGCCAACCATATCGGTTTGGAGTGGCCGATACAAGAGAAAAAGACCCGAAGACGCATATCGACTTGTTGTATCGGCTTAGCACGGCCGATACGAAGGAACCGAGCCGAAAGAAGACTACCGAAGCGCATACAGGCTGCGAAATTTTATAAGGGATTCGTTTTTAATATGTAAAAAGGAAAACCAATTAAACCAATTTTGGTTTCCTTTATTTTGATTTCGGTTTGATATTATTTTAGGGTTTTTCTATGTTTAGAGAAGAGAGGATTTTTTGTTTTGTTTTCTTTTTCTTCATCGTTTGTTTTGTTTTGGCTTTGACATTGGAGATTCTTGGTGATTGCTTCTTGGCCACCTTTGTAGTCTTCGTCATCAATAAGATTTTCTTGAACCCTTTACTCTCTTGTCTTTGTTTATGTTTATGCTTTCTTTTAATCTAATTGCTTTGAATTTCAACATGCCTAGTGAGTAGTTTCCCATAGACAATTAGGTTGGGGGAAAAGGGTGAATCAACTCTAGGGTTGATCGATGTCTAGAACTTAAAACCTGTTAAAACTTTAATCTAGTGTAACAATCTTAATGCTTTAATTGACCTGATCAATCAATTGATAGAACCCAGGGAAACTTCACAGCCGAGAGAGGTCTGTGAGGGATTCCTGAACAATTACCCTAGAACTAAACCTAGCTTAACCGAGAGATCTGTGTTAATAAGTTTAGTGGTTGAATTGATTTGAACTTTAATGTTTTCTAAAATTTAAACTATCCAAGATATTGTTTTAGTTTACTTGTTACGAGAGTGGATTGATCTAAAATCGTTTTCAAAACCTTAAAGTACTTTTATAAAAGACATCGAAAAACTTAAAGTACTTTTATAAAAGACATGATGAAAGTTGTTAAAGTTAAAGTACCCGACTCGGTTGTTTAGCTTTTTAATTTGAATCTTTACAACTTGCAATTTTGTTTTATTTCTTTGTTAGTGTTTACAAAAACACATAAACAAAACCATCTTTTAAATTGCTTAGACTAAGATTGATTCCTTGCAAACTTTAGTAATTTAATTGCTCCTGATTCGGATTGACCTCAAGTACTACAATTGAGACATTCGATTGAACGAGGGTAAAATCTCGTCTATCAATGAAGAGGCTTTTAGCCAACATAAAGAGATATATAAAGAGATTACTAGAGAGAAAGCTTCAAAATCGCCAAAGGAAGAGATCAAATCGTGGCCATCCATTCTTGTGACCGTTGGGAGTATTGTGTGGATGAGAAGCTTTTGGCTTCTTGTGCTTGTCCTTTAGTGTCTTGTCTCTTTTGTGCTTTAATTGCTTTTGGCTTCTTGTGCTTGACCTTTAGTGTCTTATCTTCTTTGTGCTTTAATTTGAATTCAAATCTTTGACTACTCTTTTTGACTTGACTCTTCCTTTGACTCGCCAAGTCATCACATGATCGCACAAGATTTGCACAACCCGGATTTTGCACGGCCCGGAAACTTCGTAGCACGGATTTTGCACGGCCCGGAAACTTCGTAGCACGGATTTTGCACGGACTCAAATCCGTCCTTGGCACGACTTTCGAGGTCTTTTCAAAGTGCACAATATTTGCACATTTTGATAATGAGCACAATATTTGCACAGACGTCCGATTTGGTCATCCTCACCATTTGGATGTAGTCTTGACCAAACTCTTGAACGTCTAGACCTTCTTCTTCTTCTCCTCTTTATCTTGAACTCTTCTTTACTATTGCCTTGTAATGTTCTCTTCCTCCTTCCGTGTCTTTGACCTAATGCCTTAGCGGTTAATCATTAGTCTTAACACTCCCCCTCAAGCTTAGCCCAATGAAATGGCTAAGATTGGACATTGCTAAACAAACCTCATTAAAACCTTAAACGGGAAAACCTCTTGGGATAAAACCGCGTTTAAGGGAAAAAGAGTGTAAGTCTTTGAAATTTGGGGCCTTCTTTCTTGTGAGCATGTTCTCGGTTTCTTCTTTGGACTTGACCTTGCTCACTTCTTTGAAACTCCCCCTTAATGCAAACTAAAAAATTATGATCAATAGATTAAGCATTCTAAGCAAGTGATTGATCATAAGCTAAGCAACAAGATTATGGGATATATGGCTCTAGACTTATGATTCTATTAAGTATAACAAAGAGTAAGGTTTAGAGGTAGCCTTTAGTTCGTAGTGGTTTGATGCTCTCTTGTAGTTGCATTTCGGTTTGAGCTTTGGCTTCTTCATGAAGTCTTTTGCTTTCTCCCTTGTGCAATTGGAACAAGCTTGAGCCGCGGTGATGGCTTGCCCTTTTGCGGATGCTTTGGCCATTTCATGAGAATTTGACTCGGTCTTGTTCTTGCTAGGATACTTCACCGGATCAATGATGGATGAGTGTCTTTCTTCAAGAGGTCGTTTTTGTTTGAATCTCTTTCTTCAAGAGTTTCTTCTTTGAGAATGGATCGGCCTTCCTTTTTGTAGAGGTTTGACCAAGTTGTGATGATAGGATGAGTTGAGTTGGTCTTAATCTTTGATGGATCTTTGACCAATTGTTGATGAGCCTTGTCCTTGCTAGGGACATTGGCCGAGTGATGACCTTGTCTTTGCTAAGGACTTTGGTCGAGTGATGGTCTTGTCTTTGCTAAGGACATTGACCGATTGGTGATGGAGTAGGAGCTCTTGACATCATGAAGATACTTTGGCATTCTTCAAGTGTTCTTAGCCGGATTGGGTTCTTCTTTGTTGAGTCTTTTTCTTCAAGAGCTCTTTGAGTTTAGGCTTTACATCTAGGTAGATGTTTGGCCGAATGTAGCAAGTAACTTGTCTTTGGCATCTTCTTGATGTTTTTAGCCTAAAGTATGTTGAGTTTCTTTCTTCAAGAACACTCCTTGTAACCGTAACTTGGCCGTGGCATATTCTTGATGTTTGGCCGAAAGTTTGTTGAGCTTAACTTGGCTTTGGCATCTTCTTGATGTTTGGCCGAAAGTTTGTTGAGCTTAACATGGCTTTGGCATCTTCTTGATGTTTGGCCGAAAGTTTTGAGCTTCTTTCTTCAAGAACACTCTTTGGATCTCCATCTTAATCATGAAAATGATGTAAATCTTTTCTCCCCCCTCATGGTTAAGATGGGATACTCCTTAGTTGGTTTTCCCTTCACGGCTTGGCAAGCTTAGTGTGAAGGTTTCTCATCTCTCTTATGGAACTTTCCTTTGACACTCTCATGTATCCCCTTTCTTCTCTTTCTTTAAAAAAAAAACCAGTTGTTGTTTCTATCAATGCTTAGTGGTTCTTCATTGTGATCTCTTATAGTCTTTGGTATGATGATCCTACATCATCACAAAAACAAAATTGATTTAAGTACAATGATTACCGGCATGATCAGCAACTTAAATCTTATTACAAATGCTGAAATACTAACAACAAGACAAGGTAAGCTGACAATGAAGAGCTTAAGGCCGAGAATAATATTGCATCTAATCGCAAGTTCAAGTTCTAGCTTTTAAGATTAGCATGTATGAGTACTTAAGCCAAGAGTGAACTAAGCATAAATAGGTTTAAACAATAACTCTTATGAACACTCTTATAACTCTTATAAGTCTTATAACTCTTATAACTCTTATAACTCTTATAACTTTTAAATACAAATTAGAGAAAGGGATTTAGAAATGGCCTTTTTCGGTTTAGTTCTTGAGTAGATGGTAATATGGGAAAGTCATTACACCTTTAGAGCATCTTAATTGGTTAGTCTATGATTGAGTTTATGACTTTCCTTATGAATTGCTCTTGATAGCTTAATACCTACATATGAAACAAGGTTTATCAACAAGAGTCTTTTGACATTGGCTCCTTGCCATAAGACTTTTAAAGGGGACATGGCCTTAAAGATTTTAAAGTCGGACCATGTCCTTAAACAAGTAAAGATTCATTGTGACTTTAGATGCCTTCATGGCGAGTCACTCATCTTGGATCATAAACTTAGATGCCTTAAGGCGGTTTAGGACTATAACAATAATTAGATCATTATGACTTCTGAATCTGATTTAGATCACATAAGTTATAAATCATTTCTCCATGTGTTAAAGAATTGGATTCAACATGACCTTTAAAGACCTTAGTCCTTTAGTAAGTCACGGATTTCTTCTTATACACATGTTGACCGAGGAAGCATTGGATTCAACGAGCTCACATGTGTTTAACCATTTAGTGAGTCTCGGTTCTCTTTCCTCTAAGGAGTTTTGGAATCCCTAAGACCTTAGTTGCTTAATTACAAGCGGGTCTTTGGTTCCTACTCTTTGTGTAACAAGAATGAGACTCAAACCACTTCACCAAACAAGGACTAGTGATTTGAGTCTTTTAGAAAGCAAAGACCTTGACTTTGTAATGGGATATAAAGGAGATAATGAGTATAGAGCTTAAGCCGAATCCTTAATAGTATCGAGAGGATCTTTAGGATTCAATGTCTCATATGAGAACAACCATTAGATATACTAATGAGGCAACTACTAATCTCTTTATTTCCCTTTTGTTTACACAATCACCACTACGAATCTTAGTCTTAGGTGTAAATTCGAACACGCATGAGCACATACTAAAACATTTGAAATTACATGCTCATGAACTTTTAAAATAAATCGGAGGTTATGGATTTAACTATCTTGTATTCTCATAAGATACACATGAAAGGTTCTCATACCTTTAGCTCACAAGTATCAAGCTTTGAGCTTTGAGTTTCTTGTTCATTGCTTAATGCCTTAGCATAGTCGGATTTGGATTCATCAAGGTTCCCTTGGACTCATAAGAGTGGTGAATCCATGGTTCTCATCCTCTTGCTTTCGGCCTTACAAAGATGAAGGATCACTTCAAATAAAACTCGGATGCAACATAAAGCTTTAGAACCACGTTCAAACCTTATGCGTCACTTTGAATTTGAAGTAATAACCTTCAGATTTGGATACAACATGTTATCGCTCATGGCGAATCATGGGTCTCATCCTTTTATCTTTGTATCTTAAGAAAAGCATAGAGTTTCGGATTCAACAAGTCATTGTTCTTAAAGAATCAATGAACATGGTTCTCTCACTCTTTAGCTCACAAGTTTCAAGCTTTATGCTATAGGTACTTGGTCATTCCATAATGCCTAAGTTAGATGGATTTGGATTCATTAAGGTCCCTTTTAAACTCATAAGAGTGAAGAAACAATGGTTCTCATCCACAACTTTCGGCCTAAACAAAGATCTTAAAGAACAACTCAACCAAAAACATCATGTAGCTAGATTTTCAATCTATGCTCACTATGATTTGGTTTTGATTGGATTGTTCTTGAGAGGAACTCGGATTCAACATGTCTCTTAACTCATTAAGAGACAAAGAGATCATGGTTCTCTCACTACAAGAAATCACGACTTTTACCACGACTATAATCGTTGTAAAATCGTGGTAAAACGCAGTTTACCACGATTTAACGACGATTTCCATTTCGTCGTTAATCGATCGAAGTAAAAACCAAATCGTCGTAAATTCGTGGTAAATTTTACGACGAAGCAAATTCGTTGTAAATTCGTGGTAAAATATTCGTTGTAAAATCGTTGTAATTGTTACAACGAGTTTACAACGAATATTTGGTTGTAAATTTATAATTATAATAAATCGAAAATTCTTAAATTCGTCGTAAAATTGTCCCTAATTAGGGACGATTTTACGACGATTGTAAGAAATATAAATTTTACAAATCGTCGTAAAATCGTCCATAATTAGGGACGATTTTACAACGATTTGTATTATTATAAATAAATAAAAAAATATTTTATAAAAAAATATTTTATATTAATAAAATATTTTTTACAATTTCAAAATAAAAAAAATCTAGTCGCCTAAATTGAAATCAGGCCCGAAATAGTCCTGCGTTGCGTTCTCGGGATCTACGTTGCTTGTTCCGGCCTGCTCAGTCGAGGGACGGTCGAGATATGTTCTGAACATATAATTCTAAAATCCGAATTCTAAAACTAAAATCCGAGCCTAAAACTAATTCCAAATCCTAAAACTAATTCCAAATCCTAAAACAAAATTCCAATTCCTAAAACTAATTCTAAAATCCGGTTTTAAAACACATATATTAAAAATATTTACCTTTGGGGATGTTGAAGAAGATTGAAAGTTGTAGAGTGTTTAAGAGTTTTAGAGAGAGATAGAGATTTAGTGAGAATGAGTGAAAATGAAATTTTTTGGCCGACTATATATAGACTTAGCAATCGTCGTAAAATCGTCGTAAATTTACGACGATTTTACGACGATTCCTAGTTAAATCGTTGTAAAAAAAAGTCCAAACGTTTTGGTTCGTTTTGTTTGCCGCGTTTTGGGAATGATGAAAATAAATCGTGGTAAAATCGTGGTAAATTTACCACGATTTTACGACGATTTCTTTATAAATCGTTGTAAAATCGTGGTAATCATTAACGTTGACAACCTCGTACAAACAAAACTCCTGAGGATTTGACGTTTAGAGTTTCATGTTTGGTCGTAAATTCGTTGTTAAATTACCACGAATTTCCATCGATTTTGTGTGAATCGTCGTAAATACGTGGTAAATTTACCACGGATTTACGACGATTCATAACACTAAATGGATTTTGCTGAAATTCATCTGCCATTTGACTTCATGTTGAATATAATTATGATATTGTATGCATATGAAATCATACTAAGTCATATGATTGCAGAAAAATAAGTTTTGGTAAAATTAGAACATATAGACATATTAACCACAATATATATAGTACACATTATAAATTCTAAGAATATGTAACAAAACTTATTGATAAGAAATTTTAACATTGTTTTTATAGTTATTCATTAACTTTAGAGGTCTTAATGAGTGTTTGTACGTAATATAAGACATACTTTTGAAAATGTTTGGGGTTTAGGGGTTTATACAAAAAATCGTTGTAAAATCGTGGTAAATTTACCACGATTTTAAGACGATTTCTTTTTAAAGCGTTGTAAAATCGTGGTAAATTTACCACGATTTTAAGACGATTTCTTTTTAAAGCGTTGTAAAATCGTGGTAATGGTTGACGTTGACAACCTCGTACAAACAAACTCCTGAGGATTTGACGTTTAGAGTTTCATATTTGGTTGTAAATTCGTTGTAAATTTACCACGAATTTACGACGATTCATTGCACTAAATGGATTTCGCTGAAATTCATCTGCCATTTTACTTCATCTTGAATATAATTATGATATTGTATGCATATGAAATCATACTAAGTCATATGATTGCAGAAAAACAAGTTTTGGTAAAATTATAACATATAGACATATTAACCACAATATATTATAGTACACTTTATCTTAAACTTTATAAATTCTAAGAATATGTAACAAAACTTATTGATAAGCAATTTTAACATTGTTTTTATAGTTATTCATTAACTTTATAGGTCTTAATGAGTGTTTGTACGTAATATAAGACATACTTTTGAAAATGATTGGGGTTTAGGGGTTTATACAAAAAATCGTTGTAAAATCGTGGTAAATTTACCACGATTTTACGACGATTTCTTTTCAAAGCGTTGTAAAATCGTGGTAATGGTTGACGTTGACAACCTCGTACAAACAAAATTTCTGAGGATTAGAGGTCTTTATAAGACATTGAAATATAAGACTAATCGTCGGGAAATCGTCGTAAATTTACAACGATTTTACCACGATATGTGTAAATTTCAAAAAAGTCGTAAATTCGTGGTAAATTTACAACGATTTTACCACGATTTGTGCAAAATACTAAAAAAGTCGTAAATTCGTCGTAAATTTACCACGAATTTACAACGATTTTGTGCTTAATCGGAAAATCGTTGTAAAATCGTCATAAATTTACGACGATTTTACGACGATTACCAAAATCGTCGTACAATCGTCGTAATGTCGTCGTAAGTTTACGACGATTAAAATCGTTGTAAATTTTTCGTGGTAATTTGCGCAGATTCTTGTAGTGTCTTCCTAAGAGGAGCATTGATTCACCAAGATCTTAAGGGTTTTAACCACTTGGATCTTGGTCATTCTTTTTCTCCTCTAGATCTTTGTGTTTATAAGCAAGAATTAAGAAGAAAGAGGTTGGAGATTAGCAGAAGCAACTTGGCTAGGTCATCAAGAGCTTATGCTCTGATACCATGTTGAAAATCAAGACTATAGAGGAGGAGATTTGGTGGAAGAATCGGTTTGGAGATTTAGTAACAAGGAGATTTCGGTTTTAGTATAAGAGAATTATGGAGAATAGTTTTGTAGATTGATGAAGAGGCTTTTAGCCAACTTAAGTTTACAAGCTTTGATACAAGAGATATATAAAGAGATTACTAGAGAGAAAGCTTCAAAATCGCCTAAGGAAGAGATCAAATCGTGGTCATCCATTCTTGTGACCGTTGGGAGTATTGTGTGGATGATAAGCTTTTGGCTTCTTGTGCTTGTCCTTTAGTGTCTTGTCTCTTTTGTGCTTTAATTGCTTTTGGCTTCTTGTGCTTGTCCTTTAGTGTCTTATATTCTTTGTGCTTTAATTTGAATTCAAATCTTTGACTACTCTTTTTGACTTGGCTATTTCTTTGACTCGCCAAGTCATCACATGATCGCACAAGATTTGCACAACCCGGATTTTGCATGGCCCGGAAACTTCGTAGCACGGATTTTGCACGGTCCGGAAACTTCGTAGCACGGATTTTGCACGGACTCAAATCCGTCCTTGGCACGACTTTCAAGGTCTTTTAAAAGTGCACAATATTTGCACATTTTGATAATGAGAACACTATTTGCACGGACGTCCGGTTTAGTCATCCTCACCATTTGGATGTCGTCTTGACCAAACTCTTGAACGTCTAGACCTTCTTCTTCTTCTCTCTTTATTTTGAACTCTTCTTTACTATTGCCTTGTAATGTTCTCTTCCTCCTTCCGTGTCTTTGATCTAATGCCTTAGCGGTTAATCATTAGTCTTAACACTAGAAACGCGTTGTTAGATGTTTTATACGTTCGTCAAACTTTTACAAAGCTAATTGAGAAACTTATAAGCCCTCATGTTGCATGAAACTTGGTGTAGAGTCCTTGAAACGCGTTGTTAGATGTTTCATACGTTCGTCAGACTTGTACAAAGCTAATTGAGATACTTATAAGCACTCATGTCTCATGAAACTTGGTTTAGAGTCATAAAAACGCGTTGTTAGATGTTTCATAATTTTGTTAAACTTGGATAAAGCTCATTGAGGAACTTATAAGCACTCATGTTGCATGAAACTTGGTTTAGAGTCCTAGAAACGCGTTGTTAGATGTTTCATAAGTTCGTGAAACTTGTACAAAGCTCATTGAGGAACTTATAAGTACTCATGTTGCATGAAACTTTGTTTAGAGTCTTAGAAACGCGTTGTTAGATGTTTCATAAGTTCGTCAAACTTGTACAAAGCTCATTTAGGAATTTATAAGAACTCATGTTTCATGAAACTTGGTTTAGAGTCCTAGAAACGCGTTGTTAGATGTTTCATAAGTTCGTGAAACTTGTACAAAGCTCATTGAGGACCTTATAAGCAGTCATGTTGCATGAAACTTGGTTTAGAGTCCTAGAAACGCGTTGTTAGATGTTTCATACGTTCGTCAAACTTGTACAAAGTTCATTGAGGAACTTATAAGCTCTCATGTTGCATGTAACTTGGTTTAGAGCCCTAGAAACGAGTTGTTAGATGTTTCACAAGTTCGTCAAAGTTGTACAAAGCTCATTGAGATACTTATAAGCATTCATGTTGCATGAAACTTGGTTTAGAGTCCTAGAAACGCGTTGTTAGATGTTTCATACGTTCTTCAAACTTGTACAAAGCTCATAGAGGAACTTATAAGCTCTCATGTTGCATGAAACTTGGTTTAGAGTCCTAGAAACGCGTTGTTAGATGTTTCATAAATTCGTCAAACTTGTACAAAGCTCATTGAGGAACTTATAAACGCTCATGTTGCATGAACCTTGGTTTAGAGTCCTAAAAACGCGTTGTTAGATGTTTCATACGTTCTTCAAACTTGTACAAAGCTCATTGAGGAACTTATAAGCTCTCAAGTTGAATGAAACTTGGTTTAGAGTCCTAGAAACGCGTTGTTAGATGTTTCATACGTTCGTCAAACTTGTACAAAGCTCATTGAGATACTTATAAGCACTCATGTCGCATGAAACTTGGTTTAGAGTCCTAGAAACGCGTTGTTAGATGTTTCATAAGTTCGTCAAACTTGTATAAAGCTCATTGACACACTTATAAGCCTTCATGTTGCATGAAACTTGGTTTAGTGTACTAGAAACGTGTTGTTAGATGTTTCATAAGTTCTTGAAACTTTTACAAAGCTCATTGAGGAACTTATAAGCGCTCATGTTGCATGAAACTTTGTTTAGAGTTCTAGAAACGCGTTGTTAGATGTTTCATAAGTTCGTGAAACTTGTACTAAGCTCATTGAGGAACTTATAAGTACTCATGTTGCATGAAACTTGGTTTAGAGTCTTAGAAACGCGTTGTTAGATGTTTCATAAGTTCGTCAAACTTTTACAAAGCTCATTGAGGAATTTATAAGCACTCATGTTGCATGAAACTTGGTTTAGAGTCCTAGAAACGCGCTGTTAGATGTTTCATACGTTCGTCAAACTTGTACAAAGCTCATTGAGGAACTTATAAGCTCTCATGTTGCATGAAACTTGGTTTAGAGTCCTAGAAACGAGTTGTTAGATGTTTCACAAGTTCGTCAAAGTTGTACAAAGCTCATTGAGATACTTAGAAGCACTCATATTACATGAAACTTGGTTTAGAGTCCTAGAAACGCGTTGTTAGATGTTTCATACGTTCTTCAAACTTGTACAAAGCTCATTGAGGAACTTATAAACTCTCATGTTGCATGAAACTTGGTTTAGAGTCCGAGAAACGCGTTGTTAGATGTTTCATACATTCGTCAAACTTGTACAAAGCTCATTGAGGAACTTATAAGCGCTCATGTTGCATGAAACTTGGTTTAGAGTCTTAAAAACACGTTGTTAGATGTTTCAAACGTTCTTGAAACTTGTACAAAGCTCATTGATGAACTTATAAGCTCTCAAGTTGCATGAAACTTGGTTTAGAGTCCTAGAAACGCGTTGTTAGATATTTCATACGTTCGTCAAACTTGTACAAAGCTCATTGAGATACTTATAAGCACTCATGTTGCATGAAACTTGGTTTAGATTCCTAGAAACGCGTTGTTAGATGTTTCATACGTTCTTCAAACTTGTACAAAGCTCATTGAGGAACTTATAAGCTCTTATGTTGCATGAAACTTGGTTTAGAGTCCAAGAAACTCGTTGTTAGATGTTTTATAAGTTTGTGAAACTTGTACAAAGCTCATTGATGAACTTATAAGCTCTCAAGTTGCATGAAACTTGGTTTAGAGTCCTAGAAACGCGTTGTTAGATGTTTCATACGTTTGTCAAACTTGTACAAAGCTCATTGAGATACTTATAAGCACTCATGTTGCATGAAACTTGGTTTAGAGTCCTAGAAACGCGTTGTTAGATGTTTCATACATTCGTCAAACTTGTACAAAGCTCATTGAGGAACTTATAAGCGCTCTTGTTGCATGAAACTTGGTTTAGAGTCTTAAAAACGCGTTGTTAGATGTTTCAAACGTTCTTGAAACTTGTACAAAGCTCATTGATGAACTTATAAGCTCTCAAGTTGCATGAAACTTGGTTTAGAGTCCTAGAAACGCGTTGTTAGATGTTTCATACGTTCGTCAAACTTGTACAAAGCTCATTGAGATACTTATAAGCACTCATGTTGCATGAAACTTGGTTTAGAGTCCAAGAAACCCGTTGTTAGATGTTTCATACGTTCTTCAAACTTGTACAAAGCTCATTGAGGAACTTATAAGCTCTCATCTTGCATGAAACTTTGTTTAGAGTCCTAGAAACGCCTTGTTAGATGTTTCATAAGTTCGTAACACTTGTATAAAGCTCATTGAGACACTTATAAGCATTTATGTTGCATCAAACTTGGTTTAGATTACTAGAAATACGTTGTTAGATGTTTTATAAATTCTTGAAACTTGTACAAAGATCATTGAGGAACTTATAAGCACTCATGTTCCATAAAACTTGGTTTAGAGTCGTAAAAACGCGTTGTATGATGTTTCATACGTTCGCCAAAGTTGTACAAAGCTCATTTAGGAACTTATAAGCACTCATGTTGCATGAAACTTGTTTTAGAGTCCTAGAAACACGTTGTTAGATGTTTCATAAGTTCATGAAACTTGGTTTATAATCCTAGAAACGGGTTGTTAGATGTTTTATACGTTCGTCAAACTTTTACAAAGCTAATTGAGAAACTTATAAGCCCTCATGTAGCATGAAACTTTGTATAGAGACCTAGAAGCGCGTTGTTAGATGTTTCATATGTTCGGCAAACTTGTACAAAGCTCATTGACGAACTTATAAGCCCTCATGTTGCATGAAACTTGGTTTAGAGTCCTAGAAACGAGTTGTTAGATGTTTCACAAGTTCGTCAAAGTTGTACAAAGCTCATTGAGATAGTTATAAGCACTCATGTTGCATGAAACTTGGTTTAGAGTCCTAGAAACGCGTTGTTAGATGTTTCATACGTTCTTCAAACTTGTACAAAGCTCATTGAGGAATTTATAAGCTCTCATGTTGCATGAAACTTGGTTTAGAGTCCTAGAAACGCGTTGTTAGATGTTTCATACATTCGTCAAACTTGTACAAAGCTCATTGAGGAACTTATAAGCGCTCATGTTGCATGAAACTTGGTTTAGAGTCCTAAAAACGTGTTGGTAGCTGTTTCATACGTTCTTCAAAATTGTACAAAGCTCATTGAGGAACTTATAAGCTCTCAAGTTGCATGAAACTTGGTTTAGAGTCCTAGAAACGCGTTGTTAGATGTTTCATACGTTCGTCGTCAAACTTGTACAAAGCTCATTGAGATACTTATAAGCTCTCAAGTTGCATGAAACTTGGTTTAGAGTCCTAGAAACGCGTTGTTAGATGTTTCATACGTTCGTCAAACTTGTACAAAGCTCATTGAGATACTTATAAGCACTCATGTTGCATGAAACTTGGTTTAGAGTCGTAGAAACGCATTTTATGATGTTTCATACGTTCATCAAACTTGTACAAAGCTCATTGAGGAACTTATAAGCGCTCATGTTGCATGAAACTTGGTTTAGAGTCCTAGAAACGCGTTGTTAGATGTTTCATACGTTCGTCAAACTTGTACAAAGCTTATTGAGGAACTTATAAGCGCTCATGTTGCATGAAACTTTGTTTAGAGTCCTAGAAACGCGTTGTTAGATGTTTCATAAGTTCGGGAAACTTGTACAAAGCTCATTGAGATACTTATAAGCACTCATGTTGCATGAAACTTGGTTTAGAGTCCTAGAAACGCGTTGTTAGATGTTTCATACGTTCGTCAAACTTGTACAAAGCTAATTGAGGAACTTATAAGCACTCATGTTGCATGAAACTTGGTTTAGAATCCTAGAAACGCGTTGTTAGATGTTTCATGCGTCCGTCAAACTTGTACAAAGCTCATTGAGATACTTATAAGAACTCATGTCGCATGAAACTTGGTTTAGAGTCCTAGAAACGCGTTGTTAGATGTTTCATAATTTCGTCAAACTTGTATAAAGCTCATTGAGGAACTTAAAAGCACTCATGTTGCATGAAACTTGGTTTAGAGTCCTAGAAACGCGTTGTTAGATGTTTCATAAGTTCATGAAACTTGTACAAAGCTCATTGAGGAACCTATAAGCACTAATGTTGCATGAAACTTGGTTTAGAGTCCTAGAAACGCGTTGTTAGATGTTTCATAATTTCGTGAAACTTGTACAAAGCTCATTGAGGAACTTATAAGCACTCATGTTGCATGAAACTTGGTTTAGAGTCCTAGAAACGCGTTGTTAGTTGTTTCATAAGTTCGTGAAACTTGTACAAAGCTCATTGAGGAACTTATAAGCACTCATGTTGCATGAAACTTGGTTTGGAGTCCTAGAAACGCGTTGTTAGATGTTTTATACGTTCGTCAAACTTGTACAAAATTCATTGAGGAACTTATAAGCACTCATGTTGCATGAAACTTGGTTTAGAGTCCTAGAAACGCGTTGTTAGATGTTTCATAAGTTCGTGAAACTTGTACAAAGCTCATTGAGGAACTTACAAGCACTGATGTTGCATGAAACTTGGTTTAGAGTCCAAGAAACGCGTTGTTAGATGTTTCATACGTTCGTCAAACTTGTACAAAGCTCATCGAGGAACTTATAATCTCTCATGTTGCATGAAACTTTGTTTAGAGTTCTAGAAACGCGTTGTTAGATGTTTCATAATTTCGTGAAACTTCTACAAAGCTCATTGAGGAACTTATAAGCACTCATGTTGCATGAAACTTGGTTTAGAGTCCTAGAAACGCGTTGTTAGGTGTTTTATACGTTCGACAAACTTGTACAAAACTAATTGAGGAACTTATAAGCACTCATGTTGCATGAAACTTGGTTTAGAGTCCTAGAAACGCGTTGTTAGATGTTTCATAAGTTCGTGAAACTTGTACAAAGCTCATTGAGGAACTTATAAGCACTCATGTTGCATGAAATTTGGTTTAGAGTCCTAGAAACGCGTTTTTAGATGTTTCATAATTTCGTGAAACTTGTACAAAGCTCATTGCGGAACTTATAAGCTCTCATGTTGCATGAAACTTGGTTTAGAGTCATAGAAACGAGTTGTTAGATGTTTCATAAGTTCTTCAAACTTGTACAAAGCTCATTGAGATACTTATAAGCACTCATGTTGCATGAAACGTGGTTTAGAGTCCTAGAAACGCGTTGTTAGATGTTTCATACGTTCTTCAAACATGTACAGAGCTCATTGAGGAACTTATAAGCTCTCATGTTGCATGAAACTTGGTTTAGAGTCCTAGAAACGCGTTGTTAGATGTTTCATAAGTTCGTGAAACTTGTACAAAGCTCATTGAGATACTTATAAGCACTCATGTTGCATGAAACTTGGTTTAGAGTCCTAGAAACGCGTTGTTAGATGTTTCATACGTTCTTCAAACTTGTACAAAGCTCATTGAGGAACTTATAAGCATTCATGTTGCATGAAACTTGGTTTAGAGTCCTAGAAACGCGTTGTTATATGTTTCATACGTTCGTCAAAGTTGTACAAAGCTCATTGAGATACTTATAAGAACTCATGTCGCATGAAACTTGGTTTAGAGTCCTAGAAACGCGTTGTTAGATGTTTCATAAGTTCGTAACACTTGTATAAAGCTCATTGAGACACTTATAAACATTCATGTTGGATGAAACTTGGTTTAGATTACTAGAAACTCGTTGTTAGATGTTTTATAAGTTCTTGAAACTTGTACAAAGCTCATTGAGGAACTTATAAGCACTCATGTTGCATGAAACTTGTTTTAGAGTCGTAGAAACGCGTTGTATGATGTTTCATACGTTCGTCAAACTTGTAGAAAGCTCATTGAGGAACTTATAAGCGCTCATGTTGCATGAAACTTTGTTTAGAGTCCTAGATACGTTGTTAGATGTTTCATAAGTTCGTGAAACTTGTACAAAGCTCATTGAGATACTTATAAGCACTCATGTTGCATGAAACTTGGTTTAGAGTCCTAGAAACACGTTGTTAGATGTTTTATACGTTCGTCAAACTTTTACAAAGTTAATTGAGGAACTTATACGCCCTCATGTTGCATGAAACTTTGTTTTGAGTCCTAGAAACGCGTTGTTAGATGTTTCATACGTTCTTAAAACTTGTACAAAGCTCATTGAGATACTTATAAGCACTCATGTCGCATGAAACTTGGTTTAGAGTCCTAGAAACGCGTTGTTAGATGTTTCATACGTTCGTCAAACTTGTACGAAGCTTATTGAGGAACTTATAAGCTCTCATGTTGCATGAAACTTTGTTTAGAGTCCTAAAAACGAGTTGTTAGATGTTTCATAAGTTCGTCAAACTTGTATAAAGCTCATTGAGAAACTTATAATCATTCATGTTGCATGAAACTTGGTTTAGAGTCCTAGAAACGCGTTGTTAGATGTTTCATAAGTTAGTAAAACTTGTACAAAGCTCATTGAGATACTTATAAGCACTCATGTTGCATGAAACTTGGTTTAGAGTCCTAGAAACGCGTTGTTAGATGTTTCATACTTGTTCGTCAAACTTGTACAAAGCTCATTGAGGAACTTATAAGCCCTCATGTTGCATGAAACTTGGTTTAGAGTCCTAGAAACGCGATGTTAGATGTTTCATACGTTCGTCAAACTTGTACAAAGCTCATTGAGGAACTTATAAGCTCTCTTGTTGCATGAAACTTGGTTTCTAATCCTAGAAACGTGTTGTTAGATGTTTCATACGTTCGTCAAACTTGTACAAAGCTCATTGAGGAACTTATAAGCTCTTATATTTCATGAAACTTGGTTTAGAGTCCTAGAAACGCGTTGTTAGATGTTTCATATGTTCGTCAAACTTGTACAAAGCTCATTGAGGAACTTATAAGCTCTCATGTTGCATGAAACTTGGTTTAGAGTCCTAGAAACGCGTTGTTAGTTGTTTCATACGTTCGCCAAACTTGTACAAAGCTCATTGAGGAACTTATATGCACTCATGTTGCATGAAACTTGGTTTAGAGTCCTAGAAACGCGTTGTTAGATGTTTCATACGTTCGTCAAACTTGTACAAAGCTCATTGAGGAACTTATAAGCCCTCATGTTGCACGAATCTTGGTTTAGAGTCCTAGAAACGAGTTGTTAGATGTTTCATAAGTTTGTCAAACTTGTACAAAGCTCATTGAGACACTTATAAACACTCATGTTGCATGAAACTTGGTTTAGAGTCCTAGAAACGTGTTGTTAGATGTTTCATACGTTCGTCAAACTTGTACAAAGCTCATTGAGGAACTTATAAGCACTCATGTTGCATGAAACTTGGTATAGAGTGATAGAAACGCGTTGTTAGATGTTTCATACGTTCGCCAAACTTGTACAAAGCTCATTGAGGAACTTATATGCACTCATGTTGCATGAAACTTGGTTTAGAGTCCTAGAAACGCGATGTTAGATGTTTCATACGTTCGTCAAACTTGTACAAAGCTCATTGAGGAACTTATAAGCTCTCTTGTTGCATGAAACTTGGTTTAGAGTCCAAGAAACGCGTTGTTAGATGTTTCATCCGTTCGTCAAACTTGTACAAAGCTCATTGAGGAACTTATAAACACTCATGTTGCATGAAACTTGGTTTAGAGTCCTAGAAACGAGTTGTTAGATGTTTCATAAGTTCGTCAAACTTGTACAAAGCTCATTGAGACACTTATAAACACTCATGTTGCATGAAACTTGGTTTAGAGTCCTAGAAAGGATTTGTTAGATGTTTCATACGTTCGTCAAACTTGTACAAAGCTCATCGAGGAACTTATAATCTCTCATGTTGCATGAAACTTGGTTTAGAGTCCTAGAAACGCGTTGTTAGATGTTTCATAAGTTCGTCAAACTTGTGTAAAACTCATTGAGATACTTATAAGCACTCGGTTGCGTGAAACATGGTTTAGAGTCCTAGAAACGCGTTGTTAGGTGTTTCATAAGTTCGTGAAACTTGTAAAAAACTCATTGAGGAACTTATAAGCACTCATGTTGCATGAAACTTGGTTTAGAGTCCTAGAAACGCGTTGTTAGATGTTTCATACGTTCTTCAAACTTGTACGAAGCTTATTGAGGAACTTATAAGCTCTCATGTTGCATGAAACTAGCTTTAGAGTACTAAAAACGAGTTGTTAGATGTTTCATAAGTTCGTCAAACTTGTACAAAACTCATTGAGATACTTATAAGCACTCATGTTGCATGAAACTTGGTTTAGATTCCTAGAAACGCGTTGTTAGATGTTTCATAAGTTAGTCAAACTTGTACAAAGCTCATTGAGATACTTATAAGCACTCATGTTGCATTAAACTTGGTTTAGAGTCCTAGAAACGCGCTGTTAGATGTTTCATACTTGTTCGTCAAACTTGTACAAAGCTCATTGAGGAACTTATAAGCACTCATGTTGCATGAAACTTGGTTTAGAGTCCTAGAAACGCGGTGTTAGATATTTCATACGTTCGTCAAACTTGTACAAAGCTCATTGAGGAACTTGTAAGCTCTCATGTTGCATGAAACTTGGTTTAGAGTCCAAGAAACGCGTTGTTAGATGTTTCATACGTTCGTCAAACTTGTACATAGCTCATTGAGGAACTTATAGACACTCATGTTGCATGAAAGTTGGTTTAGAGTCCTATAAACGAGTTGTTAGATGTTTCATAAGTTCGTCAAACTTGTACAAAGCTCATTGAGACACTTATAAACACTCATGTTGCATGAAATTGGTTTAGAGTCCTAGAAACGCGTTGTTAGATGTTTCATAAGTTCGTCAAATTTGTACAAAGCTCATTGAGATACTTATAAGCACTCATGTTGCATGAAACTTGGTTTAGAGTCCTAGAAACGCATTGTTAGATGTTTCATAAGTTCGTGAAACTTGTACAAAGCTCATTGAGACACTTATAAACACTCATGTTGCATGAAATTTGGTTTAGAGTCCTAGAAACGAGTTGTTAGATGTTTCATACGTTCGTCAAACTTGTACAAAGCTCATCGAGGAACTTATAATCTCTCATGTTGCATGAAACTTGGTTTAGAGTCCAAGAAACTCGTTGTTAGATGTTTCATAAGTTCGTCAAATTTGTACAAAGCTCATTGAGATACTTATAAGCACTCATGTTGCATGAAACTTGGTTTAGAGTCCTAGAAACGCGTTGTTAGATGTTTCATACATTCGTCAAACTTGTACAAAGCTCATTGAGGAACTTATAAGCGCTCTTGTTGCATGAAACTTGGTTTAGAGTCTTAAAAACGCGTTGTTAGATGTTTCAAACGTTCTTGAAACTTGTACAAAGCTCATTGATGAACTTATAAGCTCTCAAGTTGCATGAAACTTGGTTTAGAGTCCTAGAAACGCGTTGTTAGATGTTTCATACGTTCGTCAAACTTGTACAAAGCTCATTGAGATACTTATAAGCACTCATGTTGCATGAAACTTGGTTTAGAGTCCAAGAAACCCGTTGTTAGATGTTTCATACGTTCTTCAAACTTGTACAAAGCTCATTGAGGAACTTATAAGCTCTCATCTTGCATGAAACTTTGTTTAGAGTCCTAGAAACGCCTTGTTAGATGTTTCATAAGTTCGTAACACTTGTATAAAGCTCATTGAGACACTTATAAGCATTTATGTTGCATCAAACTTGGTTTAGATTACTAGAAATACGTTGTTAGATGTTTTATAAATTCTTGAAACTTGTACAAAGATCATTGAGGAACTTATAAGCACTCATGTTCCATAAAACTTGGTTTAGAGTCGTAAAAACGCGTTGTATGATGTTTCATACGTTCGCCAAAGTTGTACAAAGCTCATTTAGGAACTTATAAGCACTCATGTTGCATAAAACTTGTTTTAGAGTCCTAGAAACACGTTGTTAGATGTTTCATAAGTTCATGAAACTTGGTTTATAATCCTAGAAACGGGTTGTTAGATGTTTTATACGTTCGTCAAACTTTTACAAAGCTAATTGAGAAACTTATAAGCCCTCATGTAGCATGAAACTTTGTATAGAGACCTAGAAACGCGTTGTTAGATGTTTCATATGTTCGGCAAACTTGTACAAAGCTCATTGACGAACTTATAAGCCCTCATGTTGCATGAAACTTGGTTTAGAGTCCTAGAAACGAGTTGTTAGATGTTTCACAAGTTCGTCAAAGTTGTACAAAGCTCATTGAGATACTTATAAGCACTCATGTTGCATGAAACTTGGTTTAGAGTCCTAGAAACGCGTTGTTAGATGTTTCATACGTTCTTCAAACTTGTACAAAGCTCATTGAGGAATTAATAAGCTCTCATGTTGCATGAAACTTGGTTTAGAGTCCTAGAAACGCGTTGTTAGATGTTTCATACATTCGTCAAACTTGTACAAAGCTCATTGAGGAACTTATAAGCGCTCATGTTGCATGAAACTTGGTTTAGAGTCCTAAAAACGTGTTGGTAGCTGTTTCATACGTTCTTCAAAATTGTACAAAGCTCATTGAGGAACTTATAAGCTCTCAAGTTGCATGAAACTTGGTTTAGAGTCCTAGAAACGCGTTGTTAGATGTTTCATACGTTCGTCAAACTTGTACAAAGCTCATTGAGATACTTATAAGCTCTCAAGTTGCATGAAACTTGGTTTAGAGTCCTAGAAACGCGTTGTTAGATGTTTCATACGTTCGTCAAACTTGTACAAAGCTCATTGAGATACTTATAAGCACTCATGTTGCATGAAACTTGGTTTAGAGTCGTAGAAACGCATTTTATGATGTTTCATACGTTCATCAAACTTGTACAAAGCTCATTGAGGAACTTATAAGCGCTCATGTTGCATGAAACTTGGTTTAGAGTCCTAGAAACGCGTTGTTAGATGTTTCATACGTTCGTCAAACTTGTACAAAGCTTATTGAGGAACTTATAAGCGCTCATGTTGCATGAAACTTTGTTTAGAGTCCTAGAAACGCGTTGTTAGATGTTTCATAAGTTCGGGAAACTTGTACAAAGCTCATTGAGATACTTATAAGCACTCATGTTGCATGAAACTTGGTTTAGAGTCCTAGAAACGCGTTGTTAGATGTTTCATACGTTCGTCAAACTTGTACAAAGCTAATTGAGGAACTTATAAGCACTCATGTTGCATGAAACTTGGTTTAGAATCCTAGAAACGCGTTGTTAGATGTTTCATGCGTCCGTCAAACTTGTACAAAGCTCATTGAGATACTTATAAGAACTCATGTCGCATGAAACTTGGTTTAGAGTCCTAGAAACGCGTTGTTAGATGTTTCATAATTTCGTCAAACTTGTATAAAGCTCATTGAGGAACTTAAAAGCACTCATGTTGCATGAAACTTGGTTTAGAGTCCTAGAAACGCGTTGTTAGATGTTTCATAAGTTCATGAAACTTGTACAAAGCTCATTGAGGAACCTATAAGCACTAATGTTGCATGAAACTTGGTTTAGAGTCCTAGAAACGCGTTGTTAGATGTTTCATAATTTCGTGAAACTTGTACAAAGCTCATTGAGGAACTTATAAGCACTCATGTTGCATGAAACTTGGTTTAGAGTCCTAGAAACGCGTTGTTAGTTGTTTCATAAGTTCGTGAAACTTGTACAAAGCTCATTGAGGAACTTATAAGCACTCATGTTGCATGAAACTTGGTTTGGAGTCCTAGAAACGCGTTGTTAGATGTTTTATACGTTCGTCAAACTTGTACAAAATTCATTGAGGAACTTATAAGCACTCATGTTGCATGAAACTTGGTTTAGAGTCCTAGAAACGCGTTGTTAGATGTTTCATAAGTTCGTGAAACTTGTACAAAGCTCATTGAGGAACTTATAAGCACTCATGTTGCATGAAACTTGGTTTAGAGTCCAAGAAACGCGTTGTTAGATGTTTCATACGTTCGTCAAACTTGTACAAAGCTCATCGAGGAACTTATAATCTCTCATGTTGCATGAAACTTTGTTTAGAGTTCTAGAAACGCGTTGTTAGATGTTTCATAATTTCGTGAAACTTCTACAAAGCTCATTGAGGAACTTATAAGCACTCATGTTGCATGAAACTTGGTTTAGAGTCCTAGAAACGCGTTGTTAGGTGTTTTATACGTTCGACAAACTTGTACAAAACTAATTGAGGAACTTATAAGCACTCATGTTGCATGAAACTTGGTTTAGAGTCCTAGAAACGCGTTGTTAGATGTTTCATAAGTTCGTGAAACTTGTACAAAGCTCATTGAGGAACTTATAAGCACTCATGTTGCATGAAATTTGGTTTAGAGTCCTAGAAACGCGTTTTTAGATGTTTCATAATTTCGTGAAACTTGTACAAAGCTCATTGCGGAACTTATAATCTCTCATGTTGCATGAAACTTGGTTTAGAGTCATAGAAACGAGTTGTTAGATGTTTCATAAGTTCTTCAAACTTGTACAAAGCTCATTGAGATACTTATAAGCACTCATGTTGCATGAAACGTGGTTTAGAGTCCTAGAAACGCGTTGTTAGATGTTTCATACGTTCTTCAAACATGTACGAGCTCATTGAGGAACTTATAAGCTCTCATGTTGCATGAAACTTGGTTTAGAGTCCTAGAAACGCGTTGTTAGATGTTTCATAAGTTCGTGAAACTTGTACAAAGCTCATTGAGATACTTATAAGCACTCATGTTGCATGAAACTTGGTTTAGAGTCCTAGAAACGCGTTGTTAGATGTTTCATACGTTCTTCAAACTTGTACAAAGCTCATTGAGGAACTTATAAGCATTCATGTTGCATGAAACTTGGTTTAGAGTCCTAGAAACGCGTTGTTATATGTTTCATACGTTCGTCAAAGTTGTACAAAGCTCATTGAGATACTTATAAGAACTCATGTCGCATGAAACTTGGTTTAGAGTCCTAGAAACGCGTTGTTAGATGTTTCATAAGTTCGTAACACTTGTATAAAGCTCATTGAGACACTTATAAACATTCATGTTGGATGAAACTTGGTTTAGATTACTAGAAACTCGTTGTTAGATGTTTTATAAGTTCTTGAAACTTGTACAAAGCTCATTGAGGAACTTATAAGCACTCATGTTGCATGAAACTTGTTTTAGAGTCGTAGAAACGCGTTGTATGATGTTTCATACGTTCGTCAAACTTGTAGAAAGCTCATTGAGGAACTTATAAGCGCTCATGTTGCATGAAACTTTGTTTAGAGTCCTAGATACGTTGTTAGATGTTTCATAAGTTCGTGAAACTTGTACAAAGCTCATTGAGATACTTATAAGCACTCATGTTGCATGAAACTTGGTTTAGAGTCCTCGAAACACGTTGTTAGATGTTTTATACGTTCGTCAAACTTTTACAAAGTTAATTGAGGAACTTATACGCCCTCATGTTGCATGAAACTTTGTTTTGAGTCCTAGAAACGCGTTGTTAGATGTTTCATACGTTCTTAAAACTTGTACAAAGCTCATTGAGATACTTATAAGCACTCATGTCGCATGAAACTTGGTTTAGAGTCCTAGAAACGCGTTGTTAGATGTTTCATACGTTCGTCAAACTTGTACGAAGCTTATTGAGGAACTTATAAGCTCTCATGTTGCATGAAACTTTGTTTAGAGTCCTAAAAACGAGTTGTTAGATGTTTCATAAGTTCGTCAAACTTGTATAAAGCTCATTGAGAAACTTATAATCATTCATGTTGCATGAAACTTGGTTTAGAGTCCTAGAAACGCGTTGTTAGATGTTTCATAAGTTAGTAAAACTTGTACAAAGCTCATTGAGATACTTATAAGCACTCATGTTGCATGAAACTTGGTTTAGAGTCCTAGAAACGCGTTGTTAGATGTTTCATACTTGTTCGTCAAACTTGTACAAAGCTCATTGAGGAACTTATAAGCCCTCATGTTGCATGAAACTTTGTTTAGAGTCCTAGAAACGCGATGTTAGATGTTTCATACGTTCGTCAAACTTGTACAAAGCTCATTGAGGAACTTATAAGCTCTCTTGTTGCATGAAACTTGGTTTAGAGTCCAAGAAACGCGTTGTTAGATGTTTCATCCGTTCGTCAAACTTGTACAAAGCTCATTGAGGAACTTATAAACACTCATGTTGCATGAAACTTGGTTTAGAGTCCTAGAAACGAGTTGTTAGATGTTTCATAAGTTCGTCAAACTTGTACAAAGCTCATTGAGACACTTATAAACACTCATGTTGCATGAAACTTGGTTTAGAGTCCTAGAAACGATTTGTTAGATGTTTCATACGTTCGTCAAACTTGTACAAAGCTCATCGAGGAACTTATAATCTCTCATGTTGCATGAAACTTGGTTTAGAGTCCTAGAAACGCGTTGTTAGATGTTTCATAAGTTCGTCAAACTTGTGTAAAACTCATTGAGATACTTATAAGCACTCAGGTTGCGTGAAACATGGTTTAGAGTCCTAGAAACGCGTTGTTAGGTGTTTCATAAGTTCGTGAAACTTGTAAAAAACTCATTGAGGAACTTATAAGCACTCATGTTGCATGAAACTTGGTTTAGAGTCCTAGAAACGCGTTGTTAGATGTTTCATACGTTCTTCAAACTTGTACGAAGCTTATTGAGGAACTTATAAGCTCTCATGTTGCATGAAACTAGCTTTAGAGTACTAAAAACGAGTTGTTAGATGTTTCATAAGTTCGTCAAACTTGTACAAAACTCATTGAGATACTTATAAGCACTCATGTTGCATGAAACTTGGTTTAGATTCCTAGAAACGCGTTGTTAGATGTTTCATAAGTTAGTCAAACTTGTACAAAGCTCATTGAGATACTTATAAGCACTCATGTTGCATTAAACTTGGTTTAGAGTCCTAGAAACGCGCTGTTAGATGTTTCATACTTGTTCGTCAAACTTGTACAAAGCTCATTGAGGAACTTATAAGCACTCATGTTGCATGAAACTTGGTTTAGAGTCCTAGAAACGCGGTGTTAGATGTTTCATACGTTCGTCAAACTTGTACAAAGCTCATTGAGGAACTTGTAAGCTCTCATGTTGCATGAAACTTGGTTTAGAGTCCAAGAAACGCGTTGTTAGATGTTTCATACGTTCGTCAAACTTGTACATAGCTCATTGAGGAACTTATAGACACTCATGTTGCATGAAAGTTGGTTTAGAGTCCTATAAACGAGTTGTTAGATGTTTCATAAGTTCGTCAAACTTGTACAAAGCTCATTGAGACACTTATAAACACTCATGTTGCATGAAATTGGTTTAGAGTCCTAGAAACGCGTTGTTAGATGTTTCATAAGTTCGTCAAATTTGTACAAAGCTCATTGAGATACTTATAAGCACTCATGTTGCATGAAACTTGGTTTAGAGTCCTAGAAACGCATTGTTAGATGTTTCATAAGTTCGTGAAACTTGTACAAAGCTCATTGAGACACTTATAAACACTCATGTTGCATGAAATTTGGTTTAGAGTCCTAGAAACGAGTTGTTAGATGTTTCATACGTTCGTCAAACTTGTACAAAGCTCATCGAGGAACTTATAATCTCTCATGTTGCATGAAACTTGGTTTAGAGTCCAAGAAACTCGTTGTTAGATGTTTCATAAGTTCGTCAAATTTGTACAAAGCTCATTGAGATACTTATAAGCACTCATGTTGCATGAAACTTGGTTTAGAGTCCTAGAAACGAGTTGTTAGATGTTTCATAAGTTCTTCAAACTTGTACAAAGCTCATTGAGACACTTATAAACACTCATGTTACATGAAACTTGGTTTAGAGTCCTAGAAACGAGTTTTTAGATGTTTCATACGTTCGTCAAACTTGTACAAAGCTCATCGAGGAACTTATAATCTCTCATGTTGCATGAAACTTGGTTTAGAGTCCTAGAAACGCGTTGTTAGATGTTTCATAAGTTCGTCAAACTTGTGTAAAGCTCATTGAGATACTTATAAGCACTCATGTTGCATGAAACATGGTTTAGAGTCCTAGAAAAGCGTTGTTAGATGTTTCATAAGTTCGTGAAACTTGTAAAAAGCTCATTGAGGAACTTATAAGCACTCATGTTGCATGAAACTTGGTTTAGAGTCCTAGAAACGCGTTGTTAGATGTTTCATACGTTTGTCAAACTTGTACGAAACTCATTGACGAACTTATAAGCTCTCATGTTGCATGAAACTTGGTTTAGAGTCCTAGAAACGAGTTGTTAGATGTTTCACAAGTTCGTCAAACTTTTACAAAGCTCATTGAGATACTTATAAGCACTCATGTTGCATGAAACTTGGTTTAGAGTCCTAGAAACGTGTTGTTAGATGTTTCATAAGTTCGTCAAACTTGTACAAAGCTCATTGAGATACTTATAAGCACTCATGTTGCATGAAACTTGGTTTAGAGTCCTAGAAACGCGTTGTTAGATGTTTCATAAGTTCGTCAAACTTGTACAAAGCTCATTGAGACACTTATAAACACTCATTTTGCATGAAACTTGGTTTAGAGTCCTAGAAACGAGTTGTTAGATGTTTCATACGTTCCTCAAACTTGTACAAAGCTCATCGAGGAACTTATAATCTCTCATGTTGCATGAAACTAGGTTTAGAGTCCTAGAAACGCGTTGTTAGATGTTTCATAAGTTCTTGAAACTTGTACAAAGCTCATTGAGGAACTTATAAGCACTCATATTGCATGAAACTTCGTTTAGAGTCCTAGAAACGCGTTGTTAGGTGTTTCATAAGTTCGTCAAACTTGTGTAAAGCTCATTGAGATACTTATATGCACTCATGTTGCATGAAACTTGGTTTAGAGTCCTAGAAACGAGTTGTTAGATGTTTCATACGTTCGTCAAACTTGTACAAAGCTCATCGAGGAACTTATAATCTCTCATGTTGCATGAAACTTGGTTTAGAGTCCTAGAAACGCGTTGTTAAATGTTTCATAAGTTCGTCAAACTTGTGTAAAGCTCATTGAGATACTTATAAGCACTCATGTTGCGTGAAACATGGTTTAGAGTCCTAGAAACGCGTTGTTAGGTGTTTCATAAGTTCGTGAATCTTGTAAAAAACTCATTGAGGAACTTATAAGCACTCATGTTGCATGAAACTTTGTTTAGAGTCCTAGAAACGCGTTGTTAGATGTTTCATACGTTCGTCAAACTTGTACGAAGCTTATTGAGGAACTTATAAGCTCTCAAGTTGCATGAAACTTGGTTTAGAGTCCAAGAAACTCGTTGTTAGATGTTTCATAAGTTCGTCAAATTTGTACAAAGCTCATTGAGATACTTATAAGCACTCATGTTGCATGAAACTTGGTTTAGAGTCCTAGAAACGCGTTGTTAGATGTTTCATAAGTTCGTGAAACTTGTACAAAGCTCATTGAGATACTTATAAGTACTCATGTTGCATGACATTTGGTTTAGAGTCCTAGAAACGCGTTGTTAGATGTTTCATAATTTCGTGAAACTTGTACAAAGCTCATTGAGGAACTTATAAGCACTCATGTTGCATGAAACTTGGTTTAGAGTCCTACAAACGCGTTGTTAGATGTTTTATACGTTCGACAAACTTGTACAAAACTAATTGAGGAACTTATAAGCACTCAAGTTGCATGAAACTTGGTTTAGAGTCCTAGAAACGCGTTGTTAGATGTTTCATAAGTTCGTGAAACTTGTACAAAGCTCATTGAGGAACTTATAAGCACTCATGTTGCATGAAATTTGGTTTAAAGTCCTAGAAACGCGTTATTAGATGTTTCATAATTTCGTGAAACTTGTACAAAGCTCATTGCGGAACTTATAAGCTCTCATGTTGCATGAAACTTGGTTTAGAGTCATAGAAACGAGTTATTAGATGTTTCATAAGTTCTTCAAACTTGTACAAAGCTCATTGAAATACTTATAAGCACTCATGTTGCATGAAACGTGGTTTAGAGTCCTAGAAACGCGTTGTTAGATGTTTCATACGTTCTTCAAACATGTACAGAGCTCATTGAGGAACTTATAAGCTCTCATGTTGCATGAAACTTGGTTTAGAGTCCTAGAAACGCGTTGTTAGATGTTTCATAAGTTAGTGAAACTTGTACAAAGCTCATTGAGATACTTATAAGCACTCATGTTGCATGAAACTTGGTTTAGAGTCCTAGAAACGCGTTGTATGATGTTTCATACGTTCGTCAAACTTGTAGAAAGCTCATTGAGGAACTTATAAGCGCTCATGTTGCATGGAACTTTGTTTAGAGTCCTAGATACGCGTTGTTAGATGTTTCATAAGTTCGTGAAACTTGTACAAAGCTCATTGAGATACTTATAAGCACTCATGTTGCATGAAACTTGGTTTAGAGTCCTAGAAACACGTTGTTAGATGTTTTATACGTTCGTCAAACTTTTACAAAGTTAATTGAGGAACTTATACGCCCTCATGTTGCATGAAACTTTGTTTAGAGTCCTAGAAACGCGTTGTTAGATGTTTCATACGTTCTTCAAACTTGTACAAAGCTCATTGAGATACTTATAAGCACTCATGTCGCATGAAACTTGGTTTAGAGTCCTAGAAACGCGTTGTTAGATGTTTCATAGTTTCGTCAAACTTGTATAAACCTCATTGAGGAACTTATAAGCACTCATATTGCATGAAACTTGGTTTAGAGTCCTAGAAACGCGTTGTTAGATGTTTCATACGTTCGTGAAACTTGTACAAAGCTTATTGAGGAACTTATAAGCACTCATGTTGCATGAAACTTGGTTTAAAGTCCTAGAAACGCGTTGTTAAATGTTTCATACGTTCGTCAAACTTGTACAAAGCTCATTGAGGAACTTATAAGCTCTCATGTTGCATGAAACTTGGTTTAGAGTCCTAAAAACGAGTTGTTAGATGTTTCATAAGTTCGTCAAACTTGTACAAAGCTCATTGATATACTTATAAGCACTCATGTTGCATGAAACTTGGTTTAAATTCCTAGAAACGCGTTGTTAGATGTTTCATAAGTTCGTCAAACTTGTATAAAGCTCATTGAGAAACTTATAATCATTCATGTTGCATGAAACTTGGTTTAGAGTCCTTGAAACGCGTTGTTAGATGTTTCATAAGTTAGTCAAACTTGTACAAAGCTCATTGAGATACTTATAAGCACTCATGTTGCATGAAACTTGGTTTAGAGTCCTAGAAACGTGTTGGTAGATGTTTCATAAGTTCGTGAAACTTGTAAAAAGCTCGTTGAGGAAATTATAAGCACTCATGTTGCATGAAACTTGGTTTAGAGTCCTAGAAACGCGATGTTAGATATTTCATATGTTCGTCAAACTTGTACAAGGCTCATTGAGGAAATTATAAGCTCTCATGTTGCATGAAACTTGGTTTAGAGTCCTAGAAACGCGTTGTTAGATGTTTCATACGTTCGTCAAACTTGTACAAAGCTCATTGAGGAACTTATAGACACTCATGTTGCATGGAACTTGGTTTAGAGTCCTAGAAACGAATTGTTAGATGTTTCATAAGTTCGTCAAACTTGTACAAAGCTCATTGAGACTCTTATAAAAACTCATGTTGCATGAAACTTGGTTTAGAGTCCTAGAAACGAGTTGTTAGATGTTTCATACGTTCGTCAAACTTGTACAAAGCTCATCGAGGAACTTATAATCTCATGTTGCATGAAACTTGGTTTAGAGTCCTAGAAACTCGTTTTTAGATGTTTCATAAGTTCGTCAAACTTGTGTAAAGCTCATTGAGATACTTATAAGCAATCATGTTGCATGAAACATGGTTTAGAGTCCTAGAAACGCATTGTTAGATGTTTCATAAGTTCGTGAAACTTGTAAAAAGCTAATTGAGGAACTTATAAGCACTCATGTTGCATGAAACTTGGTTTAGAGTCCTAGAAACGCGATGTTAGATATTTCATACGTTCGTCAAACTTGTACAAAGCTCATTGAGGAAATTATAAGCTCTCATGTTGCATGAAACTTTGTTTAGGGTCCTAGAAACGCGTTGTTAGATATTTCATACGTTCGTCAAATTTGTACAAAGCTCATTGAGGAACTTATAGACACTCATGTTACATGAAACTTGGTTTAGAGTCCTAGAAACGAGTTGTTAGATGTTTCATAAGTTCGTCAAACTTGTACAAAGCTCATTGAGATACTTATAAGCACTCATGTTGCATGAAACTTGGTTTAGAGTCCTAGAAACGCGTTGTTAGATGTTTTATACGTTCGTCAAATTTGTACAAAGCTAATTGAGGAACTTATAAGCACTCATGTTGCATGAAACTTGGTTTAGAGTCCTAAAAACGCGTTGTTAGATGTTTCATACGTTCGTCAAACTTGTACAAAGCTCATTGAGATACTTATAAGAACTCATGTCGCATGAAACTTGGTTTAGAGACATAGAAACGCGTTGTTAGATGTTTTATAAGTTCGTCAAACTTGTATAAAGCTCATTGAGACACTTATAATCATTCATGTTTCATGAAACTTGGTTTAGAGTCCTAGAAACGCGTTGTTAGATGTTTCATAAGTTCGTCAAACTTGTACAAGCTCATTGAAATACTTATAAGCACTAATGTTGCATGAAACTTGGTTTAGAGTCCTAGAAACGCGTTGTTAGATGTTTCATAAGTTCATGAAACTTGTACAAAGCTCATTGAGGAACTTATAAGCACTCATGTTGCATGAAACTTGGTTTCGGGTCCTAGAAACGCGTTGTTAGATATTTCATACGTTCGTCAAACTTGTACAAAGCTCATTGAGGAACTTATTGTTGGGAATGTTCTGAAATCAGTTGTACTTATTTTAGTAAGGTTGTATCGTCGAGGTTTGACAGTCGGATAATATTAGATGATTATAATGTTTTGCTAGAAGCCTCTTATAATCAATGGGCTTTAGAAGTCCATTGGTAATATTATGCGATCCTACATGGTCACACACCTAAGCAGACTGGATTAATATATTATGTTGGGTTTTGATTATAATATAAATACATGTAGTGATATTAGATATACATATAATTATATTAGTGCACTTTAATAATATAAGATATTATATTTATATATATATATATGATATATATATTAATGCACATGTGAAAAAGACAAGTCATTGTGATGTACTTATTGGGCTTGGCTCATTAGCCATATAAGCCCATTAGGTTATTAATTAGGTTATGAGAACCTATTATATAAAGAGGCACAATGACGCTTGATAAGATTAACCTCATTCTACAAAACCCTAAACATAGCAGACAAATAGTTTGTCTAATTGATTGAGATTAGATCTCTACGGCACTAGCATCCCGATCAATCCAGTTTGTGTGCGTGTGGATACCAGTAGAGGCACGACGTTTGGAGTGCTTCTAGACCTCGATATATCTCAGTTCAGATTTCCGCTACGAACAATCCAGGTATATTCATAAATTGATGACATAGATTTGATTCAATATTTGCACGTATCCTAGGGAAAGAATTCGCAATTGTTATTTATAAATCGTTATAAACCGGTACGAATTCCTACACTTATAAGCTCTCATGTTGCATGAAAATTGGTTTAGAGTCCTAGAAACGCGTTGTGAGATGTTTTATACGTTCGTCAAACTTGTACAAAGCTCATTGAGGAACTTATAGACACTCATGTTGCATGAAACTTGGTTTAGAGTAGAAACGCGCTGTTAGATGTTTCTAGAAACGCGTTGTTAGACTTGTACAAAGTTTGAGGAACATACTCATGTTGAAACGTTTAGAGTCCTAGAAACGCGTTGTTAGATGTTTCATAAGTTCGTGAAACTTGTAGAGATACTTATAAGCACTCATGTTGCATGAAACTTGGTTTAGAGTCCTAGAAACGAGTTGTTAGATGTTTCATAAGTTTTTCAAACTTGTACAAAGCTCATTGAGACACTTATAAACACTCATGTTACATGAAACTTGGTTTAGAGTCCTAGAAACGAGTTTTTAGATGTTTCATACGTTCGTCAAACTTGTACAAAGCTCATCGAGGAACTTATAATCTCTCATGTTGCATGAAACTTGGTTTAGAGTCCTAGAAACGCGTTGTTAGATGTTTCATAAGTTCGTCAAACTTGTGTAAAGCTCATTGAGATACTTATAAGCACTCATGTTGCATGAAACATGGTTTAGAGTCCTAGAAAAGCGTTGTTAGATGTTTCATAAGTTCGTGAAACTTGTAAAAAGCTCATTGAGGAACTTATAAGCACTCATGTTGCATGAAACTTGGTTTAGAGTCCTAGAAACGCGTTGTGAGATGTTTTATACGTTCGTCAAACTTGTACAAAACTCATTGAGGAACTTATAGACACTCATGTTGCATGAAACTTGGTTTAGAGTCCTAGAAACGCGTTGTTAGATGTTTCATAAGTTCGTCAAACTTGTACAAAGCTCATTGAGATACTTATAAGCACTCATGTTGCATGAAACTTGGTTTAGAGTCCTAGAAACGCGTTGTTAGATGTTTCATACGTTCGTCAAACTTGTACAAAGCTAATTGAGGAACTTATAAGCACTCATGTTGCATGAAACTTGGTTTAGAGTCCTAGAAACACGTTGTTAGATATGTTTCATACGTTCCTCAAACTTGTACAAAGCTCATTGAGATACTTATAAGAACTCATGTCGCATGAAACTTGGTTTAGAGTCATAAAAACGCGTTGTTAGATGTTTCATAATTTCATCACTTGTATAAAGCACATTGAAGAATTTAAAAGCACTCATGTTGCATGAAACTTGGTTTAGAGTCCTAGAAACGCGTTATTAGATGTTTCATAAGTCCGTGAAACTTGTACAAAGGTCATTGAGGAACCTATAAGCACTCATGTTGCATGAAACTTGGTTTAGAGTCCTAGAAACGCGTTGTTGGATGTTTCATAATTTCGTGAAACTAGTACAAAGTTCATTGAGGAACTTATAAGCACTCATGTTGCATGAAACTTGGTTTAGAGTCCTAGAAACGCGTTGTTAGATGTTTTATACGTTCGTCAAACTTGTACAAAACTAATTGAGGAACTTATAAGCACTCATGTTGCATGAAACTTGGTTTAGAGTCCTAGAAACGCGTTGTTAGATGTTTCATACGTTCGTCAAACTTGTACAAAGCTCATTGAGATACTTATAAGAACTCATGTCGCATGAAACTTGGTTTAGAGACATAGAAACGCGTTGTTAGATGTTTTATAAGTTCGTCAAACTTGTATAAAGCTCATTGAGACACTTATAATCATTCATGTTGCATGAAACTTGGTTTAGAGTCCTAGAAACGCGTTGTTAGATGTTTCATAAGTTCGTCAAACTTGTACAAGCTCATTGAAATACTTATAAGCACTAATGTTGCATGAAACTTGGTTTAGAGTCCTAGAAACGCGTTGTTAGATGTTTCATAAGTTCATGAAACTTGTACAAAGCTCATTGAGGAACTTATAAGCACTCATGTTGCATGAAACTTGGTTTAGGGTCCTAGAAACGCGTTGTTAGATATTTCATACGTTCGTCAAACTTGTACAAAGCTCATTGAGATACTTATAAACACTCATGTCGCATGAAACTTGGTTTAGAGTCCTAGAAACGCGTTGTTAGATGTTTCATAATTTCGTAACACTTGTATAAAGCTCATTGAGACACTTATAAGCATTCATGTTGTATGAAACTTGGTTTAGATTACTAGAAACACGTTGTTAGATGTTTCATAAGTTCGTGAAACTTGTACAAAACTCATTGAGGAACTTATAAGCACTCATGTTGAATGAAACTTGGTTTAGAGTCCTAGAAACGCGATGTTAGATATTTCATACGTTCGTCAAACTTGTAAAAAGCTCATTAAGGAAATTATAAGCTCTCATGTTGCATGAAACTTGGTTTAGAGTCCTAGAAACGCGTTGTTAGATTTTTCATACGTTCGTCAAACTTGTACAAAGCTCATTGAGGAACTTATAGACACTCATGTTGCATAAAACTTGGCTTAGAGTCCTAGAAACGAGTTGTTAGATGTTTCATAAGTTCATCAAACTTGTACAAAGCCTCATTGAGATACTTATAAGCACTCATGTTGCATGAAACTTGGTTTAGAGTCCTAGAAACGCGTTGTTAGATGTTTCATACGTTCTTCAAACTTGTACAAAGCTAATTGAGGAACTTATAAGCACTCATGTTGCATTAAACTTGGTTTAGAGTCCTAGAAACGAGTTGTTAGATGTTTCATACGTTCGTCAAACTTGTACAAAACTCATTGAGGAACTTATAAGCACTCATGTTGCATGAAACTTGGTTTAGAATCCTAGAAACGTGTTGTTAGATTTTTCATAATTTCGTGAAACTTGTACAAAGCTCATTGAGGAACTTATAAGCACTCATGTTGCATTAAATTTGGTTTAGAGTCTTAGAAATGCGTTGTTAGATGTTTCATAATTTCGTGAAACTTGTACAAAGCTCATTGCGGAACTTATAAGCTCTCATGTTGCATGAAACTTGGTTTAGAGTCCTAGAAACGAGTTGGTAGATGTTTCATAAGTTCGTCAAACTTGTACAAAGCTCATTGAGATACTTATAAGCACTCATGTTGCATGAAACTTGGTATAGAGTCCTAGAAACGTGTTGTTAGATGTTTCATACGTTCTTCAAACATGTACAAAGCTCATTGAGGAACTTATAAGCTCTCATGTTGCATGAAACTTGGTTTAGAGTCCTAGAAACGCGTTGTTAGATGTTTCATAAGTTCGTGAAACTTGTACAAAGCTCATTGAGGAACTTCTAAGCACTCATGTTGCATGAAACTTGGTTTAGAGTCGTAGAAACGCAATGTTAGATATTTCATACGTTCGTCAAACTTGTACAAAGCTCATTGAGGAAATTATAAGCTCTCATGTTGCATGAAACTTGGTTTAGAGTCCTAGAAACGCGTTGTTAGATGTTTCATACGTTCGTCAAACTTGTACAAAGTTCATTGAGGAATTTATAGACACTCATGTTACATGAAACTTGGTTTAGAGTCCTAGAAACGAGTTGTTAGATGTTTCATAAGTTCGTCAAACTTGTACAAAGCTCATTGAGATACTTATAAGCACTCATGTTGCATGAAACTTGGTTTAGAGTCCTAGAAACGCGTTGTTAGATGTTTTATACGTTCGTCAAACTTGTACAAAGCTAATTGAGGAACTTATAAGCACTCATGTTGCATGAAACTTGGTTTAGAGTCCTAGAAACGCGTTGTTAGATGTTTCATACGTTCGTCAAACTTGTACAAAGCTCATTGAGATACTTATAAGAACTCATGTCGCATGAAACTTGGTTTAGAGACATAGAAACGCGTTGTTAGATGTTTTATAAGTTCGTCAAACTTGTATAAAGCTCATTGAGACACTTATAATCATTCATGTTGCATGAAACTTGGTTTAGAGTCCTAGAAACGCGTTGTTAGATGTTTCATAAGTTCGTCAAACTTGTACAAGCTCATTGAGATACTTATAGGCACTAATGTTGCATGAAACTTGGTTTAGAGTCCTAGAAACACGTTGTTAGATGTTTCATAAGTTCGTGAAACTTGTACAAAGCTCATTGAGGAACTTATAAGCACTCATGTTGCATGAAACTTGGTTTAGAGTCCTAGAAACGCGATGTTAGATATTTCATACGTTCGTCAAACTTGTAAAAAGCTCATTAAGGTAATTATAAGCTCTCTTGTTGCATGAAACTTAGTTTAGAGTCCTAGAAACACGTTGTTAGATGTTTCATACGTTCGTCAAACTTGTACAAAGCTCATTGAGGAATTTATAGACACTCATGTTGCATGAAACTTGGCTTAGAGTCCTAGAAATGAGTTGTTAGATGTTTCATAAGTTCATCAAACTAGTACAAAGCCTCATTGAGATACTTATAAGCACTCATGTTTCATGAAACTTGGTTTAGAGTCCTAGAAACGCGTTGTTAGATGTTTCATACGTTCTTCAAACTTGTACAAAGCTAATTGAGGAACTTATAAGCACTCATGTTGCATGAAACTTGGTTTAGAGTCCTAGAAACGAGTTGTTAGATGTTCCATACGTTCGTCAAACTTGTAAAAAGCTCATTGAGGAACTTATAATCTCTCATGTTGCATGAAACTTGGTTTAGAGTCTTAGAAACGCGTTGTTAGATGTTTGATAAGTTCGTGAAACTTGTACAAAGCTCATTGAGGAACTTATAAGCACTCATATTGCATGAAAATTGGTTTAGAGTCCTAGAAACGCGTTGTTAGATGTTTCATAAGTTTGTCAAACTTTTGTAAAGCTCCTTGAGATACTTATAAGCACTCATGTTGCATGAAACTTGGTTTAGAGTCCTAGAAACGCGTTGTTAGATGTTACATAAGTTCGTGAAACTTGTACAAAGCTCATTGAGGAATTTATAAGCACTCATGTTGCATGAAACTTGGTTTAGAGTCCTAGAAATGCGTTGTTAGAGGTTTCATACGTTCGTCAAACTTGTACAAAGCTCATTGAGGAACTTATAAGCTCTCATGTTGCATGAAACTTGGTTTAGTGTCCTAGAAACGAATTTTTAGATATTTCATAAGTTCGTCAAACTTGTACAAAGCTCATTGAGATACTTATAAGCACTCATGTTGCATGAAACTTGGTTTTGAGTCCTAGAAACGCGTTGTTAGATGTTTCATAAGTTCGTCAAACTTGTACAAAGCTCATTGAGATACTTATAAGCACTCATGTTGCATGAAAATTGGTTTAGAGTCCTAGAAACGCGTTGTTAGATGTTTCATAAGTTCGTGAAACTTGTACAAAGCTCATTGAGGAACTTATAAGCACTCATGTTGCATGAAACTTGGTTTAGAGTCCTAGAAACGCGATGTTAGATATTTCATACGTTCGTCAAACTTGTACAAAGCTCATTGAGGAAATTATAAGCTCTCATGTTGCATGAAACTTGGTTTAGAGTCCTAGAAACGCGTTGTTAGATGTTTCATACGTTCGTCAAACTTGTACAAAGCTAATTGAGGAACTTATAAGCACTCATGTTGCATGAAGCTTGGTTTAGAGTCCTAGAAACGCGTTGTTAGATGTTTCATACATTCGTCAAACTTGTACAAAGCTCATTGAGATACTTATAAGAACTCATGTCGCATGAAACTTGGTTTAGAGACATAGAAACGCGTTGTTAGATGTTTTATAAGTTCGTCAAACTTGTATAAAGCTCATTGAGACACTTATAATCATTCATGTTGCATGAAACTTGGTTTAGAGTCCTAGAAACGCGTTGTTAGATGTTTCATAAGTTCGTCAAACTTGTACAAGCTCATTGAGATACTTATAAGCACTCATGTTGCATGAAACTTGGTTTAGAGTCCTAGAAACGAGCTATTAGATATTTCATACGTTCGTCAAACTTGTACAAAGCTCATTGAGGAACTTATAAGCTCTCATGTTGCATGAAACTTGGTTTAGAGTCCTAGAAACGCGTTGTTAGATGTTTCATACGTTCGTCAAACTTGTACAAAGCTCATTGAGGAACTTATAGACACTCATGTTGCATGAAACTTGGTTTAGAGTCCTAGAAACGAGTTGTTAGATGTTTCATAAGTTCGTCAAACTTGTATAAAGCTCATTGAGATACTTATAAGCACTCATGTTGCATGAAACTTGGTTTAGAGTCCTAGAAACGCGTTGTTAGATGTTTCATACGTTCGTCAAACTTGTACAAAGCTAATTGAGGAACTTATAAGCACTCATGTTGCATGAAACTTGGTTTAGAGTCCTAGAAACGTGTTGTTAGATGATTCATACGTTCCTCAAACTTGTACAAAGCTCATTGAGATACTTATAAGAACTCATGTCGCATGAAACTTGGTTTAGAGTCATAGAAACGCGTTGTTAGATGTTTCATAATTTCGTCAAACTTGTATAAAGCTCATTGAGGAACTTAAAAAGCACTCATGTTGCATGAAACTTGGTTTAGAGTCCTAGAAACGCGTTGTTAGATGTTTCATAAGTCCGTGAAACTTGTACAAAGGTCATTGAGGAACCTTTAAGCACTCATATTGCATGAAACTTGGTTTAGAGTCCTAGAAACGCGTTGTTAGATGTTTCATAATTTCGTGAAACTAGTACAAAGCTCATTGAGGAACTTATAAGCACTCATGTTGCATAAAACTTGGTTTAGAGTCCTAGAAACGCGTTGTTAGATGTTTTATAACTTCGGGAAACTTGTACAAAGCTCATTGAGGAACTTAGAAGCACTCATGTTGCATGAAACTTGGTTTATAGTACTAGAAACGCGTTGTTAGATGTTTTATACGTTCGTCAAACTTGTACAAAACTCATTGAGGAACTTATAAGCACTCAAGTTGCATGAAACTTGGTTTAGAGTGCTAGAAACGCGTTGTTAGATGTTTCATAAGTTCGTGAAACTTGTACAAAGCTCATTGAGGAACTTATAAGCACTCATGTTGCATGAAACATGGTTTAGAGTCCTAGAAACGCGTTGTTAGATGTTTCATAATTTCGTGAAACTTGTACGTACAAAGCTCATTGCGGAACTTATAAGCTCTCATGTTGCATGAAACTTGGTTTAGAGTCCTAGAAACGATTTGTTAGATGTTTCATAAGTTCGTCAAACTTGTACAAAGGTCATTGAGATACTTATAATCACTCATGTTGCATGAAACTTGGTTTAGAGTCCTAGAAACGCGTTGTTAGATGTTTCATACGTTCTTCAAACTTGTACAAAGCTCATTGAGGAACTTATAAGCTCTCATGTTGCATGAAACATGGTTTAGAGTCCTAGAAACGCGTTGTTAGATGTTTCATAAGTTCGTGAAACTTGTACAAAGCTCATTGAGATTTATAAGCACTCATGTTGCATGAAACTTGGTGTAGAGTCCTAGAAACGCGTTGTTAGATGTTTCATACGTTCTTCAAACTTGTATAAAGCTCATTGAGGAACTTATAAGCTCTCATGTTGCATGAAACTTGGTTTAGAGTCCTAGAAACACGTTGTTAGATGATTCATACATTCGTCAAACTTGTACAAAGCTCATTGAGATACTTATAAGCACTCATGTCGCATGAAACTTGGTTTAGAGTCCTAGAAACGCGTTGTTATATGTTTCATAAGTTCGTAAAACTTGTACAAAGCTCATTGAGATACTTATAAGTACTCATGTTGCATGAAACTTGGTTTAGAGTCCTAGAAACGCGTTATTAGATGTTTCATAAGTTCGTGAAACTTGTACAAAGATCATTGAGAAACTTATAAGCACTCATGTTGCATGAAACTTGGTTTAGAATCCTAGAAACGCGATGTTAGATATTTCATACGTTCGTCAAACTTGTACAAAGCTCATTGAGGAAATTATAAGCTCTCATGTTGCATGAAACTTGGTTTAGAGTCCTAGAAACGCGTTGTTAGATGTTTCATACGTTCGTCAAACTTGTACAAAGCTCATTGAGGAACTTATAGACACTCATGTTGCATGAAACTTGGTTTAGAGTCCTAGAAACGAGTTGTTAGATGTTTCATAAGTTCTTCAAACTTGTACAAAGCTCATTGAGATACTTATAAGAACTCATATCGCATGAAACTTGGTTTAGAGTCCTAGAAACGCGTTGTTAGATGTTTCATAAGTTCGTAACACTTGTATAAAGCTCATTGAGACACTTATAAGCATTCATGTTGTATGAAACTTGGTTTAGATTACTAGAAACGCGTTGTTAGATGTTTCATAAGTTCGTGAAACTTGTACAAAGCTCATTGAGGAACTTATAAGAACTCATGTTGCATGAAACTTGGTTTAGAGTCCTAGAAACGCGATGTTAGATATTTCATACATTCGTCAAACTTGTACAAGGCTCATTGAGGAAATTATAAGCTCTCATGTTGCATGAAACTTGGTTTAGAGTCTTAGAAACAAAATGTTAGGTGTTATTAAGTTCGTGAAACTTGTACAAAGCTCATTGCGGAACTTATAAGCTCTCATGTTGCATGAAACTTGGTTTAGAGTCGTAGAAACGAGTTGTTAGATGTTTCATAAGTTCGTCAAACTTGTACAAAGCTCATTGAGATACATATAATCACTCATGTTGCATGAAACTTGGTTTAGAGTGCTAGAAACGCGTTGTTAGATGTTTCATAATTTCGTGAAACTTGTACAAAGCTCATTGCGGAACTTATAAGCTCTCATGTTGCATGAAACTTGGTTTAGAGTCCTAGAAACGAGTTGTTAGATGTTTCATAAGTTCGTCAAACTTGTACAAAGCTCATTGAGATACATATAATCACTCATGTTGCATGAAACTTGGTTTAGAGTCCTAGAAACGCGTTGTTAGATGTTTCATACGTTCGTCAAACTTGTACAAAGCTCATTGAGATACTTATAAGCACTCATGTTGCATGAAACTTGGTTTTGAGTTCTAGAAACGTGTTGTTAGATGTTTCATAAGTTCTTCAAACTTGTATAAAGCTCATTGAGACACTTATAATCATTCATGAAACTTGGTTTAGAGTCCTAGAAACGCGTTATTAGATGTTTCATAAGTTCGTAAAACTTGTACAAAGCTCATTGAGATACTTATAAGAACTCATGTTGCATGAAACTTGGTTTAGAGTCCTAGAAACGCGTTATTAGATGTTTCATAAGTTCGTGAAACTTGTACAAAGCTCATTGAGGAAGTTATAAGCACTCATGTTGCATGAAACTTGGTTTAGAATCCTAGAAACGCGATGTTAGATATTTCATACGTTCGTCAAACTTGTACAAAGCTCATTGAAGAAATTATAAGCTCTCATGTTGCATGAAACTTGGTTTAGAGTCCTAGAAACGCGTTGTTAGATGTTTCATACGTTCGTCAAACTTGTACAAAGCTAATTGAGGAACTTATAGACACTCATGTTGCATGAAACTTGGTTTAGAGTCCTAGAAACGAGTTGTTAGATGTTTCATAAGTTCTTCAAACTTGTACAAAGCTCATTGAGATACTTATAAGAACTCATATCGCATGAAACTTGGTTTAGAGTCCTAGAAACGCGTTGTTAGATGTTTCATAAGTTCGTAACACTTGTATAAAGGTCATTGAGACACTTATAATGATTCATGTTGTATGAAACTTGGTTTAGATTACTAGAAACGCGTTGTTAGATGTTTCATAAGTTCGTGAAACTTGTACAAAGCTCATTGAGGAACTGATAAGCACTCATGTTGCATGAAACTTGGTTTAGAGTCCTAGAAACGCGATGTTAGATATTTCATATTTTCGTCAAACTTGTACACGGCTCATTGAGGAAATTATAAGCCCTCATGTTGCATGAAACTTGGTTTAGAGTCCTAGAAACGCGTTGTTAGATGTTTCATACGTTCGTCAAACTTGTACAAAGCTGATTGAGGAACTTATAGACACTCATGTTGCATGAAACGTGGTTTAGAGTCCTAGAAACGAGTTGTTAGATGTTTCATAAGTTCGTCAAACTTGTACAAAACTCATTGAGATACTTATAAGCACTCATGTTGCATGAAACTTGGTTTAGAGTCCTAGAAACGCGTTGTTAGATGTTTCATACGTTCGTCAAACTTGTACAAAGCTAATTGAGGAACTTATAAGCACTCATGTTGCATGAAACTTGGTTTAGAGTCCTAGAAACGAGTTGTTAGATGTTTCATACGTTCGTCAAACTTGTAAAAAGCTCATTGACGAACTTATAATCTCTCATGTTGCATGAAACTTGGTTTAGAGTCTTAGAAACAAAATGTTAGGTGTTATTAAGTTTGTGAAACTTGTACAAAGCTCATTGAGGAACTTATAAGCACTCATATTGCATGAAAATTGGTTTAGAGTCCTAGAAACGCGTTGTTAGATGTTTCATAAGTTTTTCAAACTTTTGTAAAGCTCATTGAGATACTTATAAGCACTCATGTTGCATGAAACTTGGTTTAGAGTCCTAGAAACGCGTTGTTAGATGTTACATAAGTTCGTGAAACTTGTACAAAGCTTATTGAGGAATTTATAAGCACTCATGTTGCATGAAACTTGGTTTAGAGTCCTAGAAACACGTTGTTAGAGGTTTCATACGTTCGTCAAACTTGTACAAAGCTCATTGAGGAACTTATAAGCTCTCATGTTGCATGAAACTTGGTTTAGAGTCCTAGAAACGAATTGTTAGATGTTTCATAAGTTCGTCAAACTTGTACAAAGCTCATTGAGATACTTATAAGCACTCATGTTGCATGAAACTTGGTTTTGAGTTCAAGAAACGCGTTGTTAGATGTTTCATAAGTTCGTGAAACTTGTACAAAGCTCATTGAGGAACTTATAAGCACTCATGTTGCATGAAACTTGGTTTAGAGTCCTAGAAACGCGTTGTTAGATGTTTTATAAGTTCGTGAAACTTGTACAAAGCTCATTGAGGAACTTATAAGCACTCATGTTGCATGAAACTTGGTTTAGAGTCCTAGAAACGCGTTGTTAGATATTTCATACGTTCGTAAAACTTGTACAAAGGTCATTAAGGAACTTATAAGATCTCTTGTTGCATGAAACTTGGTTTAGAGTCCTAGAAACGCGTTGTTAGATGTTTCATACGTTCGTCAAACTTGTACAAAGCTCATTGAGGAACTTATAGACACTCATGTTGCATGAAACTTGGTTTAGAGTCCTAGAAACGAGTTGTTAGATGTTTCATAAGTTCGTCAAACTTGTACAAAGCTCATTGAGATACTTATAAGAACTCATGTTGCATGAAACTTGGTTTAGAGTCCTAGAAACGCGTTGTTAGATGTTTCATACGTTCGTCAAACTTGTACAAAGCTAATTGAGGACCTTATAAGCACTCATGTTGCATGAAATTTTGTTTAGAGTCCTAACAAAGCGTTGTTAGATGTTTCATACGTTCGTCAAACTTGTACAAAGCTCATTGAGATACTTATAAGAACTCATGTCGCATGAAAATTGGTTTAGAGACATAGAAACGCGTTGTTAGATGTTTTATAAGTTCGTCAAACTTGTATAAAGCTCATTGAGACACTTATAATCATTTATGTTGCATGAAACTTGGTTTAGAGTCCTAGAAACGCGTTGTTAGATGTTTCATAAGTTCGTCAAACTTGTACAAGCTCATTAAGATACTTATAAGCACTCATGTTGCATGAAACTTGGTTTAGAGTCCTAGAAACGCGTTGTTAGGTGTTTCATAAGTTCGTGAAACTTGTACAAAGCTCATTGAGGAACTTATAAGCACTCATGTTGCATGAAACTTGGTTTAGAGTCCTAGAAACGCGTTGTTAGATATTTCATACGTTCGTCAAACTTGTACAAAGGTCATTGAGGAACTTATAAGATCTCCTGTTGCATGAAACTTGGTTTAGAGTCCTAGAAACGCGTTGTTAGATGTTTCATACGTTCGTCAAACTTTTACAAAGCTCATTGAGGAAGTTATAGACACTCATGTTGCATGAAACTTGGTTTAGAGTCCTAGAAACGAGTTGTTAGATGTTTCATAAGTTCGTCAAACTTGTACAAAATTCATTGAGATACTTAAAAGAACTCATGTTGCATGTAACTTGGTTTAGAATCCTAGAAACGCGATGTTAGATATTTCATACGTTCGTCAAACTTGTACAAAGCTCATTGAGGAAATTATAAGCTCTCATGTTGCATGAAACTTGGTTAAGAGTCCTAGAAACGCGTTGTTAGATTTTTCATAAGTTTTTACAAACTTTTGTAAAGCTCATTGAGATACTTATAAGCACTCATGTTGCATGAAACTTGGTTTAGAGTCCTAGAAACGCGTTGTTAGATGTTACATAAGTTCGTGAAACTTGTACAAAGCTTATTGAGGAATTTATAAGCACTCATGTTGCATGAAACTTGGTTTAGAGTCCTAGAAACGTGTTGTTAGAGGTTTCATACGTTCGTCAAACTTGTACAAAGCTCATTGAGGAATTTATAAGCTCTCATGTTGCATGAAACTTGGTTTAGAGTCCTAGAAACGCGTTGTTAGATGTTTCATTAGTTCGTGAAACTTGTACAAAGCTCATTGAGGAACTTATAAGCACTCATATTGCATGAAACATGGTTTAGAGTCCTAGAAACGCGTCGTTAGATGTTTCATAATTTCGTGAAACTTGTACAAAGCTCATTGCGGAACTTATAAGCTCTCATGTTGCATGAAACTTGGTTTAGAGTCCTAGAAACGATTTGTTAGATGTTTCATAAGTTCGTGAAACTTGTACAGAGCTCATTGAGGAACTTATAAGCACTCATGTTGCATGAAACATGGTTTAGAGTCCTAGAAACGCGTTGTTAGATGTTTCATAATTTCGTGAAACTTGTACAAAGCTCATTGCGGAACTTATAAGCTCTCATGTTGCATGAAACTTGGTTTAGAGTCGTAGAAACGAGTTGTTAGATGTTTCATAAGTTCGTCAAACTTGTACAAAGCTCATTGAGATACATATAATCACTCATGTTGCATGAAACTTGGTTTAGAGTGCTAGAAACGCGTTGTTAGATGTTTCATAATTTCGTGAAACTTGTACAAAGCTCATTGCGGAACTTATAAGCTCTCATGTTGCATGAAACTTGGTTTAGAGTCCTAGAAACGAGTTGTTAGATGTTTCATAAGTTCGTCAAACTTGTACAAAGCTCATTGAGATACATATAATCACTCATGTTGCATGAAACTTGGTTTAGAGTCCTAGAAACGCGTTGTTAGATGTTTCATTAGTTCGTGAAACTTGTAAAAAGCTCATTGAGATACTTATAAGCACTCATGTTGCATGAAACTTGGTTTAGAGTCCTAGGAACGCGTTGTTAGATGTTTCATAAGTTCGTGAAACTTGTACAAAGCTCATTGAGGAACTTATAAGCACTCATGTTGCATGAAACATGGTTTAGAGTCCTAGAAACGCGTTTTTAGATGTTTCATAATTTCGTGAAACTTGTACAAAGCTCATTGCGGACCTTATAAGCTATCATGTTGCATGAAACTTGGTTTAGAGTCCTAGAAACGAGTTGTTAGATGTTTCATAAGTTCGTCAAACTTGTACAAAACTCATTGAGATACATATAATCACTCTTGTTGCATGAAACTTGATTTAGAGTCCTAGAAACGCGTTGTTAGATGTTTCATACGTTCTTCAAACTTGTACAAAGCTCATTGAGATACATATAATCACTCTTGTTGCATGAAACTTGGTTTAGAGTCCTAGAAACGCGTTGTTAGATGTTTCATTAGTTCGTGAAACTTGTACAAAGCTCATTTAGATACTTATAAGCACTCATGTTGCATGAAACTTGGTTTAGAGTCCTAGAAACGCGTTGTTAGATGTTTCATACGTTCTTCAAACTTGTATAAAGCTCATTGAGGAACTTATAAGCTCTCATGTTGCATGAAACTTGGTTTAGAGTCCTAGAAACGCGTTGTTAGATGTTTCATACGTTCGTCAAACTTGTACAAAGCTCATTGAGATACTTATAAGCACTCATGTCGCATGAAACTTGGTTTAGAGTCCTAGAAACGCGTTGTTATATGTTTCATAAGTTCGTAACACTTGTATAAAGCTAATTGAGACACTTATAAGCATTCATGTTGTATGAAACTTGGTTTAGATTACTAGAAACGCGTTGTTTGATGTTTCATACGTTCGTCAAACTTGTACAAAGCTCATTGAGGAACTTATAGACACTCATGTTGCATGAAACGTGGTTTAGAGTCCTAGAAACGAGTTGTTAGATGTTTCATAAGTTCGTCAAACTTGTACAAAGCTCATTGAGATACTTATAAGCACTCATGTTGCATGAAACTTGGTTTAGAGTCCTAGAAACGCGTTGTTAGATGTTTCATACGTTCGTCAAACTTGTACAAAGCTAATTGAGGAACTTATAAGCACTCATGTTGCATGAAACTTGGTTTAGAGTCCTAGAAACGAGTTGTTAGATGTTTCATACGTTCGTCAAACTTGTAAAAAGCTCATTGACGAACTTATAATCTCTCATGTTGCATGAAACTTGGTTTAGAGTCTTAGAAACGCGTTGTTAAATGATATTAAGTTCGTGAAACTTGTACAAAGCTCATTGAGGAACTTATAAGCACTCATATTGCATGAAAATTGGTTTAGAGTCCTAGAAACGCGTTGTTAGATGTTTCATAAGTTTGTAAAAAAAATTTAAAGCTCATTGAGATACTTATAAGCACTCATGTTGCATGAAACTTGGTTTAGAGTCCTAGAAATGCGTTGTTAGATGTTACATAAGTTTGTGAAACTTGTACAAAGCTCATTGAAGAATTTATAAGCACTCATGTTGCATGAAACTTGGTTTAGAGTCCTAGAAACGCGTTGTTAGAGGTTTCATACGTTCATCAAACTTGTACAAAGCTCATTGAGGAACTTATAAGATCTCATGTTGCATGAAACTTGGTTTAGAGTCCTAGAAACGAATTGTTAGATATTTCATAAGTTCGTCAAATTTGTACAAAGCTCATTGAGATACTTATAAGCACTCATGTTGCATGAAACTTGGTTTTGAGTTCTAGAAACGCGTTGTTAGATGTTTCATAAGTTCGTCAAACTTTTATAAAGCTCATTGAGACACTTATAATCATTCATGATGCATGAAACTTGGTTTAGAGTCCTAAATACGCGTTATTAGATGTTTCATAAGTTCGTCAAACTTGTACAAAGCTCATTGAGATACTTATAAGCACTCATGTTACATGAAACTTGGTTTAGAGTCCTAGAAACACGTTCTTAGATGTTTCATAAGTTCGTGAAACTTGTACAAACCTCATTAAAGAACTTATAAGCACTCATGTTGCATGAAACTTGGTTTAGAATCCTAGAAACGCGATGTTAGATATTTCATACGTTCGTCAAACTTGTACAAAGCTCATTGAGATACTTATAAGAACTCATGTCGCATGAAACTTGGTTTAGAGTCATAGAAACGCGTTGTTAGATGTTTCATAATTTCGTCAAACTTGTATAAATCTCATTGAGGAACTTAAAAGCACTCATGTTGCATGAAACTTGGTTTAGAGTCCTAGAAACGCGTTGTTAGATGTTTCATAAGTCCGTGAAACTTGTACAAAGGTCATTGAGGAACCTATAAGCACTCATATTGCATGAAACTTAGTTTAGAGTCCTAGAAACGCGTTGTTAGATGTTTCATAATTTCGTGAAACTAGTACAAAGCTCATTGAGGAACTTATAAGCACTCATGTTGCATGAAACTTGTTTTAGAGTCCTAGAAACGCGTTGTTACATGTTTTATAAGTTTGTGAAACTTGTACAAATCTCATTGAGGAACTTATAAGTAATCATGTTGCATGAAACTTGGTTTAGAGTACTAGAAACGCGTTGTTAGATGTTTTATACGTTCGTCAAACTTGTACAAAACTCATTGAGGAACTTATAAGCACTCATGTTGCATGAAACTTGTTTTAGAGTCCTAGAAACGCGTTGTTAGATGTTTCATAAGTTCGTGAAACTTGTACAAAGCTCATTGAGGACCTTATAAGCACTCATGTTGCATGAAACATGGTTTAGAGTCCTAGAAACGTGTTGTTAGATGTTTCATAATTTCGTGAAACTTGTACAAAGCTCATTGCGGAACTTATAAGCTCTCATGTTGCATGAAACTTGGTTTAGAGTCCTAGAAACGAGTTGTTAGATGTTTCATAAGTCCGTCAAACTTGTACAAAGCTCATTGAGATACATATAATCACTCATGTTGCATGAAACTTGGGTTAGAGTCCTAGAAACGCGTTGTTAGATGTTTCATACGTTCTTCAAACTTGTACAAATCTCATTGAGGAACTTATAAGCTCTCATGTTGCATGAAACTTGGTTTAGAGTCCTAGAAACGCGTTGTTAGATGTTTCATTAGTTCGTGAAACTTGTACAAAGCTCATTGAGATTTATAAGCACTCATGTTGCATGAAACTTGGTTTAGAGTCCTAGAAACGCGTTGTTAGATGTTTCATACGTTCTTCAAACTTGTATAAAGCTCATTGAGGAACTTATAAGCTCTCATGTTGCATGAAACTTGGTTTAGAGTCCTAGAAACGCGTTGTTAGATGTTTCATACGTTCGTTAAACTTGTACAAAGCTCATTGAGATACTTATAAGAACTCATGTCGCATGAAACTTGGTTTAGAGTCCTAGAAACGCGTTGTTATATGTTTCATAAGTTCTTAACACTTGTATAAAGCTCATTGAGACACTTATAAGCATTCATGTTGTATGAAACTTGGTTTAGATTACTAGAAACGCGTTGTTAGATGTTTCATAAGTTCGTGAAACTTGTACAAAGCTCATTGAGGAACTTATAAGCACTCATGTTGCATGAAACATGGTTTAGAGTCCTAGAAACGCGTTTTTAGATGTTTCATAATTTCGTGAAACTTGTACAAAGCTCATTGCGGACCTTATAAGCTATCATGTTGCATGAAACTTGGTTTAGAGTCCTAGAAACGAGTTGTTAGATGTTTCATAAGTTCGTCAAACTTGTACAAAACTCATTGAGATACATATAATCACTCTTGTTGCATGAAACTTGATTTAGAGTCCTAGAAACGCGTTGTTAGATGTTTCATACGTTCTTCAAACTTGTACAAAGCTCATTGAGATACATATAATCACTCTTGTTGCATGAAACTTGGTTTAGAGTCCTAGAAACGCGTTGTTAGATGTTTCATTAGTTCGTGAAACTTGTACAAAGCTCATTGAGATACTTATAAGCACTCATGTTGCATGAAACTTGGTTTAGATTCCTAGAAACGCGTTGTTAGATGTTTCATACGTTCTTCAAACTTGTATAAAGCTCATTGAGGAACTTATAAGCTCTCATGTTGCATGAAACTTGGTTTAGAGTCCTAGAAACGCGTTGTTAGATGTTTCATACGTTCGTCAAACTTGTACAAAGCTCATTGAGATACTTATAAGCACTCATGTCGCATGAAACTTGGTTTAGAGTCCTAGAAACGCGTTGTTATATGTTTCATAAGTTCGTAACACTTGTATAAAGCTAATTGAGACACTTATAAGCATTCATGTTGTATGAAACTTGGTTTAGATTACTAGAAACGCGTTGTTTAATGTTTCATACGTTCGTCAAACTTGTACAAAGCTCATTGAGGAACTTATAGACACTCATGTTGCATGAAACATGGTTTAGAGTCCTAGAAACGAGTTGTTAGATGTTTCATAAGTTCGTCAAACTTGTACAAAGCTCATTGAGATACTTATAAGCACTCATGTTGCATGAAACTTGGTTTAGAGTCCTAGAAACGCGTTGTTAGATGTTTCATACGTTCGTCAAACTTGTACAAAGCTAATTGAGGAATTTATAAGCACTCATGTTGCATGAAACTTGGTTTAGAGTCCTAGAAACGAGTTGTTAGATGTTTCATACGTTCGTCAAACTTGTAAAAAGCTCATTGACGAACTTATAATCTCTCATGTTGCATGAAACTTGGTTTAGAGTCTTAGAAACGCGTTGTTAAATGTTATTAAGTTCGTGAAACTTGTACAAAGCTCATTGAGGAACTTATAAGCACTCATATTGCATGAAAATTGGTTTAGAGTCCTAAAAAAAGCGTTGTTAGATGTTTCATAAGTTTGTAAAAAAAATTTAAAGCTCATTGAGATACTTATAAGCACTCATGTTGCATGAAACTTGGTTTAGAGTCCTAGAAATGCGTTGTTAGATGTTACATAAGTTTGTGAAACTTGTACAAAGCTCATTGAAGAATTTATAAGCACTCATGTTGCATGAAACTTGGTTTAGAGTCCTAGAAACGCGTTGTTAGAGGTTTCATATGTTCGTCAAACTTGTACAAAGCTCATTGAGGAACTTATAAGATCTCATGTTGCATGAAACTTGGTTTTGAGTCCTAGAAACGAATTGTTAGATATTTCATAAGTTCGTCAAATTTGTACAAAGCTCATTGAGATACTTATAAGCACTCATGTTGCATGAAACTTGGTTTTGAGTTCTAGAAACGCGTTGTTAGATGTTTCATAAGTTCGTCAAACTTTTATAAAGCTCATTGAGACACTTATAATCATTCATGATGCATGAAACTTGGTTTAGAGTCCTAAATACGCGTTATTAGATGTTTCATAAGTTCGTCAAACCTGTACAAAGCTCATTGAGATACTTATAAGCACTCATGTTGCATGAAACTTGGTTTAGAGTCCTAGAAACACGTTCTTAGATGTTTCATAAGTTCGTGAAACTTGTACAAACCTCATTGAAGAACTTATAAGCACTCATGTTGCATGAAACTTGGTTTAGAATCCTAGAAACGCGATGTTAGATATTTCATACGTTCGTCAAACTTGTACAAAGCTCATTGAGATACTTATAAGAACTCATGTCGCATGAAACTTGGTTTAGAGTCATAGAAACGCGTTGTTAGATGTTTCATAATTTCGTCAAACTTGTATAAATCTCATTGAGGAACTTAAAAGCACTCATGTTGCATGAAACTTGGTTTAGAGTCCTAGAAACGCGTTGTTAGATGTTTCATAAGTCCGTGAAACTTGTACAAAGGTCATTGAGGAACCTATAAGCACTCATATTGCATGAAACTTAGTTTAGAGTCCTAGAAACGCGTTGTTAGATGTTTCATAATTTCGTGAAACTAGTACAAAGCTCATTGAGGAACTTATAAGCACTCATGTTGCATGAAACTTGGTTTAGAGTCCTAGAAACGCGTTGTTACATGTTTTATAAGTTTGTGAAACTTGTACAAATCTCATTGAGGAACTTATAAGTAATCATGTTGCATGAAACTTGGTTTAGAGTACTAGAAACGCGTTGTTAGATGTTTTATACGTTCGTCAAACTTGTACAAAACTCATTGAGGAACTTATAAGCACTCATGTTGCATGAAACTTGGTTTTGAGTTCTAGAAACGCGTTGTTAGATGTTTCATAAGTTCGTCAAACTTTTATAAAGCTCATTGAGACACTTATAATCATTCATGATGCATGAAACTTGGTTTAGAGTCCTAAATACGCGTTATTAGATGTTTCATAAGTTCGTCAAACTTGTACAAAGCTCATTGAGATACTTATAAGCACTCATGTTGCATGAAACTTGGTTTAGAGTCCTAGAAACACGTTCTTAGATGTTTCATAAGTTCGTGAAACTTGTACAAACCTCATTGAAGAACTTATAAGCACTCATGTTGCATGAAACTTGGTTTAGAATCCTAGAAACGCGATGTTAGATATTTCATACGTTCGTCAAACTTGTACAAAGCTCATTGAGATACTTATAAGAACTCATGTCGCATGAAACTTGGTTTAGAGTCATAGAAACGCGTTGTTAGATGTTTCATAATTTCGTCAAACTTGAATAAATCTCATTGAGGAACTTAAAAGCACTCATGTTGCATGAAACTTGGTTTAGAGTCCTAGAAACGCGTTGTTAGATGTTTCATAAGTCCGTGAAACTTGTACAAAGGTCATTGAGGAACCTATAAGCACTCATATTGCATGAAACTTAGTTTAGAGTCCTAGAAACGCGTTGTTAGATGTTTCATAATTTTGTGAAACTTGTACAAAGCTCATTGAGGAACTTATAAGCACTCATGTTGCATGAAACTTGGTTTAGAGTCCTAGAAACGCGTTGTTACATGTTTTATAAGTTTGTGAAACTTGTACAAATCTCATTGAGGAATTTATAACTAATCATGTTGCATGAAACTTGGTTTAGAGTACTAGAAACGCGTTGTTAGATGTTTTTTACGTTCGTCAAACTTGTACAAAACTCATTGAGGAACTTATAAGCACTCATGTTGCATGAAACTTGTTTTAGAGTCCTAGAAACGCGTTGTTAGATGTTTCATAAGTTCGTGAAACTTGTACAAAGCTCATTGAGAACCTTATAAGCACTCATGTTGCATGAAACATGGTTTAGAGTCCTAGAAACGTGTTGTTAGATGTTTCATAATTTCGTGAAACTTGTACAAAGCTCATTGCGGAACTTATAAGCTCTCATGTTGCATGAAACTTGGTTTAGAGTCCTAGAAACGAGTTGTTAGATGTTTCATAAGTTCGTCAAACTTGTACAAAGCTCATTGAGATACATATAATCACTCATGTTGCATGAAACTTGGGTTAGAGTCCTAGAAACGCGTTGTTAGATGTTTCATACGTTCTTCAAACTTGTACAAATCTCATTGAGGAACTTATAAGCTCTCATGTTGCATGAAACTTGGTTTAGAGTCCTAGAAACGCGTTGTTAGATGTTTCATTAGTTCGTGAAACTTGTACAAAGCTCATTGAGATTTATAAGCACTCATGTTGCATGAAACTTGGTTTAGAGACCTAGAAACGCGTTGTTAGATGTTTCATACGTTCTTCAAACTTGTATAAAGCTCATTGAGGAACTTATAAGCTCTCATGTTGCATGAAACTTGGTTTAGAGTCCTAGAAACGCGTTGTTAGATGTTTCATACGTTCGTCAAACTTGTACAAAGCTCATTGAGATACTTATAAGAACTCATGTCGCATGAAACTTGGTTTAGAGTCCTAGAAACGCGTTGTTATATGTTTCATAAGTTCTTAACACTTGTATAAAGCTCATTGAGACACTTATAAGCATTCATGTTGTATGAAACTTGGTTTAGATTACTAGAAACGCGTTGTTAGATGTTTCATAAGTTCGTGAAACTTGTACAAAGCTCATTGAAGAACTTATAAGCACTCATGTTGCATGAAACTGTGTTTAGAGTCCTAGAAACGCGATGTTAGATATTTCATACGTTCGTCAAACTTGTACAAGGCTCATTGAGGAAATTATAAGCTCTCATGTTGCATGAAACTTGGTTTAGAGTCCTAGAAACGCGTTGTTTGATGTTTCATACGTTCGTCAAACTTGTACAAAGCTCATTGAGGAACTTATAGACACTCATGTTGCATGAAACGTGCTTTAGAGTCCTAGAAACGAGTTGTTAGATGTTTCATAAGTTCGTCAAACTTGTACAAAGCTCATTGAGATACTTATAAGCACTCATGTTGCATGAAACTTGGTTTATAGTCCTAGAAACACGTTGTTAGATGTTTCATACGTTCGTCAAACTTGTACAAAGCTAATTGAGGAACTTATAAGCATTCATGTTGCATGAAACTTGGTTTAGAGTCCTAGAAACGAGTTGTTAGATGTTTCATACGTTCGTCAAACTTGTAAAAAGCTCATTGACGAACTTATAATCTCTCATGTTGCATGAAACTTGGTTTAGAGTCTTAGAAACACGTTGTTAGATGTTATTAAGTTCGTGAAACTTGTACAAAGCTCATTGAGGAACTTATAAGCACCCATATTGCATGAAAATTGGTTTAGAGTCCTAGAAACGCGTTGTTAGATGTTTCATAAGTTTGTAAAACTTTTGTAAAGCTCATTGAGATACTTATAAGCACTCATGTTGCATGAAACTTGGTTTAGAGTCCTAAAAACGGATTATTAGATGTTACATAAGTTTGTGAAACTTGTACAAAGCTCATTGAGGAATTTATAAGCACTCATGTTGCATGAAACTTGGTTTAGAGTCCTAGAAACGCGTTGTTAGAGGTTTCATACGTTCGTCAAACTTGTACAAAGCTCATTGAGGAACTTATAAGCTCTCATGTTGCATGAAACTTGGTTTAGAATCCTAGAAACGCGATGTTAGATATTTCATACGTTCGTCAAACTTGTACAAAGCTCATTGAGATACTTATAAGAACTCATGTCGCATGAAACTTGGTTTAGAGTCATAGAAACGCGTTGTTAGATGTTTCATAATTTCGTCAAACTTGTATAAATCTCATTGAGGAACTTAAAAGCACTCATGTTGCATGAAACTTGGTTTAGAGTCCTAGAAACGCGTTGTTAGATGTTTCATAAGTCCGTGAAACTTGTACAAAGGTCATTGAGGAACCTATAAGAACTCATATTGCATGAAACTTAGTTTAGAGTCCTAGAAACGCGTTGTTAGATGTTTCATAATTTCGTGAAACTAGTACAAAACTCATTGAGGAACTTATAAGCACTCATGTTGCATGAAACTTGGTTTAGAGTCCTAGAAACGCGTTGTTACATGTTTTATAAGTTTGTGAAACTTGTACAAATCTCATTGAGGAACTTATAAGTAATCATGTTGCATGAAACTTGGTTTAGAGTACTAGAAACGCGTTGTTAGATGTTTTATACGTTCGTCAAACTTGTACAAAGCTCATTGAGGACCTTATAAGCACCCATGTTGCATGAAACATGGTTTAGAGTCCTAGAAACGTGTTGTTAGATGTTTCATAATTTCGTGAAACTTGTACAAAGCTCATTGCGAAACTTATAAGCTCTCATGTTGCATGAAACTTGGTTTAGAGTCCTAGAAACGAGTTGTTAGATGTTTCATAAGTTCGTCAAACTTGTACAAAGCTCATTGAGATACATATAATCACTCATGTTGCATGAAACTTGGGTTAGAGTCCTAGAAACGCGTTGTTAGATGTTTCATACGTTCGTCAAACTTGTACAAAGCTCATTGAGGAACTTATAGACACTCATGTTGCATGAAACGTGCTTTAGAGTCCTAGAAACGAGTTGTTAGATGTTTCATAAGTTCGTCAAACTTGTACAAAGCTCATTGAGATACTTATAAGCACTCATGTTGCATGAAACTTGGTTTATAGTCCTAGAAACACGTTGTTAGATGTTTCATACGTTCGTCAAACTTGTACAAAGCTAATTGAGGAACTTATAAGCATTCATGTTGCATGAAACTTGGTTTAGAGTCCTAGAAACGAGTTGTTAGATGTTTCATACGTTCGTCAAACTTGTAAAAAGCTCATTGACGAACTTATAATCTCTCATGTTGCATGAAACTTGGTTTAGAGTCTTAGAAACACGTTGTTAGATGTTATTAAGTTCGTGAAACTTGTACAAAGCTCATTGAGGAACTTATAAGCACCCATATTGCATGAAAATTGGTTTAGAGTCCTAGAAACGCGTTGTTAGATGTTTCATAAGTTTGTAAAACTTTTGTAAAGCTCATTGAGATACTTATAAGCACTCATGTTGCATGAAACTTGGTTTAGAGTCCTAAAAACGGATTATTAGATCACTACAAGAATCTGCGCAAATTACCACGAAAAATTTACAACGATTATAATCGTCGTAAACTTACGACGACATTACGACGATTTTACCACGATTTTTGGTTTTCGTCGTAAAATCGTCGTAAACTTTACAACGATTAAAATCGTCGTAAATTTACGACGATTTTACAACGATTTTCCGATTAAGCACCAAATCGTTGTAAATTCGTGGTAAATTTACAACGATTTACCGACGTTTTGATTTATAAGAATATTTCGTCGCTATATCGTTGCTAATTTACCACGAATTTACAACTTCGATTTTGGGACTTTTTAACAACGATTTAAAGACATTTAATCTGGTAGTTGAAAACGTGCGACATCGAACAAGTGTTAACTACGGTGTTTGTGTTAGAGGAGACATTGATTTCTACGGAATCATCCAAGAAATCATAGAAATAACGTTTCCCGGGTTGCTCATGTTGAAGTGCGTACTCTTCAAGTGCGAGTGGTTTGATCCTACGATCGGAAGAGGTGTACGAATCAACAAGTATGGGATCGTTGATGTCAATAAGAATAGAAGATACAACAAGTTCGAGCCTTTCATACTTGCATCGCAAGCTGAGCAAGTAAGCTTCATTCCTTATCCGCGTCTTAAGTCCACAGAAATACATTGGCTATCCGTCATCAAAATTGCCCCGAGAGGGTACATAATCAGGGAAGAAGAATCACCACTACAGAATGACACGTCAGTCGATTTTCCTTCGCCAGAACTAAACACGGACATGGTCTTACTCGTTGATCCACATAATAGGGAAGCTGAAGAGGTGAATGAAGACGAAGAAGAAGTCGAAGAGACTGACGAATTTGATGAATCTGACTTTGAGGACGAACATGAGTCTGCTGATGACTCCGAGTAATAAATAAGAAAATAATGTATTTTAATTTTTTTTATAAAATAAATTAACAATCGTCGTAAATTCGTGGTAAATTTACAACGATTTTACCACGATTTGTGTAAATTTCACAAATCGTGGTAAAATCGTCGTAAATTTACAACGATTTTACCACGATGTGTGTAAATTTCACAAATCGTGGTAAAATCGTCGTAAATTTACAACGATTTTACCACGATATGTGTAAATTTCACAAATCGTGGTAAAATCGTCGTAAATTTACGACGATTTTACAACGAATAATCTTATAATTCGTTGTCTTTTAAAGACCTCTAATCCTCAAGAGTTTTGTTTGTACGAGGTTGTCAACGTCAACGATTACCACGAGTTTACAACGCTTTAAAACGAAATCGTTGTAAAATCGTGGTAAATTTACCACGATTTTACAACGTCTTTTTGTATAAACCCCTAAACCCCAAACATTTTTAAAAGTATGTCTTATATTACGTACAAACACTCGTTAAGACCTCTAAAGTTAATGAATAACTATAAAAACAATGTTAAAATTGCTTATCAATAAGTTTTGTTTACATATTCTTAGAATTTATAAAGTTTAAGATAAAGTGTACTATAATATATTGTTGTTAATATGTATATATGTTCTAATTTTATCAAAACTTGTTTTTGTGCAATCATACGACTTAGAATGATTTCATATGCATACAATATCATAATTATATTCAACATGAAGTCAAATGGTAGATGAATTTCAGCGAAATCCATTTAGTGTAATAAATCGTCGTAAATTCGTGGTAAATTTACCACGAATTTACGACGATTCACACAAAATCGATGGAAATTCGTGGTAATTTAACAACGTATTTACGACCAAAAATGAAACTCTAAACGTCAAATCCTCAGGAGTTTTGTTTGTACGAGGTTGTCAACGTCAACTATTATCACGATTTTACAAAGATTTATAAAGTAATCGTTGTTAAATCGTGGTAAATTTACCACGATTTAACAACGATTTTAAAGGTAATCGTTGTAAAATCGTGGTAAATTTACCACTATTTTACAACGTCTTTTTGTATAAACCCCTTACGTACAAACATTCTTTAAGACCAAAAGTATGTCTTATATTAAACGTACAAACACTCTTGAATAAGACCTCTAAAGTTAATGAATAACTATAACAACAATGTTAAAATTGCTTATCAATAAGTTTTGTTACATATTCCTAGAATTTATAAAGTTTAAGATAAAGTGTACTATATATATTGTGGTTAATATGTCTATATGTTCTAATTTTACCAAAACTTGTTTTTCTACAATCATATGACTTAGTATGATTTCATATGCATACAATATCATAATTATATTCAACATGAAGTCAAATGGCAGATGAATTTTAGCAAAATCCATTTAGTGTAATAAATCGTCGTAAATTCGTGGTAAATTTACCACGAATTTACGACGATTCACACAAAATCGATGGAAATTCGTGGTAATTTAACAACGTATTTACGACCAAAAATGAAACTCTAAACGTCAAATCCTCAGGAGTTTTGTTTGTACAAGGTTGTCAACGTCAATTATTACCACGATTTTACGACGATTTATAAAGTAATCGTCGTAAAATCGTGGTAAATTTACCACGATTTTACAACGATTTATAAAGTAATCGTCGTAAAATCGTGGTAAATTTACGACGATTTTACGACGATTTCTGAATCTATATATAGTCGACCAAAATTTTTCATTTTCACTCATTCTCTCTAAATCTCTATCTCTCACTAAAGTTTTCTCTCTCTAAAACTCTACAACTTTCACTCTTTTTCAACATCCCCAAAGGTAAATATTTTTAATATATGTGTTTTAAAACCGGATTTTAGAATTAGTTTTAGGAATTGGAATTTAGTTTTAGGATTTAAAATTAGTTTTAGGATTTGGAATTAGTTTTAGGCTCGGATTTTAGTTTTAGGATTCAGATTTTAGAATTATATGTTTAGAACATATAATTAATTATTAAAATACTTAATGTTTAGTTTTTAAAATATTTAAAACTTATTACTTAACATAATTAATTTTTAATCTTAGTTTTTAAAATACATAATTAATATTAAAATACTTAATATTTAGTTTTTAAAATACTAATGTCATTAAAATACTTATATAATGTTTAGTTTTTAAAATACTAAATAATTTTTAAATACTTAATGTTTATTATTTAAATATTTAATGTTTTTTTAGTGTACTTTATATATGGCTCCTAGGAGAGGGAAGACCTTACCGCCGGACTACATGCAGATGTTGGCGGAGAAGAGGGCTTCCCGGGAAGGCTCGGCTTCCGGTTCAGCTTCAGCTTCCAGGACATCTCCTGTCCACACCGGGACGTCCGTCCATGGCGAGCATCCTTCTAATTTTTAATTTTATTTTTTTTTATTTATAATAATACAAATCGTGGTAAAATCGTCCCTAATTAGGGACGATTTTACGACGATTTGTATTATATATATTTCTTCAAATCGTGGTAAAATCGTCCCTAATTAGGGACGATTTTACCACGATTTGAAAAATTTATATTTCTTACAATCGTCGTAAAATCGTCCCTAATTAGGGACGATTTTACCACGATTGTAAGAATTTTCGATTTATTATAATTACAAATTTACAACCAAATATTCGTTGTAAACTCGTTGTAACAATTACAACGATTTTACAACGAATATTTTACCACGAATTTACAACGAATTTTTGTCGTCGTAAAATTTACCACGATTTTACGACGATTTGGTTTTTACTTCGATCGATTAACGACGAAATGAAAATCGTCGTTAAATCGTGGTAAAATGCGTTTTACCACGATTTTACAACGATTATGGTCGTGGTAAAAGTCGTGATTTCTTGTAGTGGATGTTACATAAGTTTGTGAAACTTGTACAAAGCTCATTGAGGAATTTATAAGCACTCATGTTGCATGAAACTTGGTTTAGAGTCCTAGAAACGCGTTGTTAGAGGTTTCATACGTTCGTCAAACTTGTACAAAGCTCATTGAGGAACTTATAAGCTCTCATGTTGCATGAAACTTGGTTTAGAGTCCTAGAAACGAATTGTTAGATGTTTCATAATTTCGTCAAACTTGTACAAAGCTCATTGAGATACTTATAAGCACTCATGTTGCATGAAACTTGGTTTTGAGTCCTAGAAACGCGTTGTTAGATGTTTCATAAGTTCGTCAAACTTGTATAAAGCTCATTGAGACACTTATAATCATTTATGTTGCATGAAACTTGGTTTAGAGTCCTAGAAACGCGTTATTAGATGTTTCATAAGTTCGTCAAACTTGTACAAAGCTCATTGAGATACTTCTAAGCACTCATGTTGCATGAAACTTGGTTTAGAGTCCTAGAAACACGTTGTTAGATGTTATTAAGTTCGTGAAACTTGTACAAAGCTCATTGAGGAACTTATAAGCACCCATATTGCATGAAAATTGGTTTAGAGTCCTAGAAACGCGTTGTTAGATGTTTCATAAGTTTGTAAAACTTTTGTAAAGCTCATTGAGATACTTATAAGCACTCATGTTGCATGAAACTTGGTTTAGAGTCCTAGAAACGGATTATTAGATGTTACATAAGTTTGTGAAACTTGTACAAAGCTCATTGAGGAATTTATAAGCACTCATGTTGCATGAAAGTTGGTTTAGAGTCCTAGAAACGCGTTGTTAGAGGTTTCATACGTTCGTCAAACTTGTACAAAGCTCATTGAGGAACTTATAAGCTCTCATGTTGCATGAAACTTGGTTTAGAGTCCTAGAAACGAATTGTTAGATGTTTCATAATTTCGTCAAACTTGTACAAAGCTCATTGAGATACTTATAAGCACTCATGTTGCATGAAACTTGGTTTTGAGTCCTAGAAACGCGTTGTTAGATGTTTCATAAGTTCGTCAAACTTGTATAAAGCTCATTGAGACACTTATAATCATTTATGTTGCATGAAACTTGGTTTAGAGTCCTAGAAACGCGTTATTAGATGTTTCATAAGTTCGTCAAACTTGTACAAAGCTCATTGAGATACTTCTAAGCACTCATGTTGCATGAAACTTGGTTTAGAGTCCTAGAAACGCGTTGTTAGATGTTTCATAAGTTCGTGAAACTTGTACAAAGCTCATTGAGGAACTTATAAGCACTCATGTTGCATGAAACTTGGTTTAGAATCCTAGAAACGCGATGTTAGATGTTTCATAAGTTCGTCAAACTTGTACAAAGCTCATTGAGACACTAATAAGCACTCATGTACAAAGCTCATTGAGACACTAATAAGCACTCATACGTTCGTCAAACTTGTACAAAGCTCATTGAGGAAATTATAAGCTCTCATGTTGCATGAAACTTGGTTTAGAGTCCTAGAAACGAGTTGTTAGATGTTTCATAAGTTCGTCAAACTTGTACAAAGCTCATTGAGATACTTATAAGAACTCATGTTGCATGAAACTTGGTTTAGAGTCCTAGAAACGCGTTGTTAGAGGTTTCATACGTTCGTCAAACTTGTACAAAGCTCATTGAGGAACTTATAAGCTCTCATGTTGCATGAAACTTGGTTTAGAGTCCTAGAAACGAATTGTTAGATGTTTCATAATTTCGTCAAACTTGTACAAAGCTCATTGAGATACTTATAAGCACTCATGTTGCATGAAACTTGGTTTTGAGTCCTAGAAACGCGTTGTTAGATGTTTCATAAGTTCGTCAAACTTGTATAAAGCTCATTGAGACACTTATAATCATTTATGTTGCATGAAACTTGGTTTAGAGTCCTAGAAACGCGTTATTAGATGTTTCATAAGTTCGTCAAACTTGTACAAAGCTCATTGAGATACTTATAAGAACTCATGTCGCATGAAACTTGGTTTAGAGACATAGAAACGCGTTGTTAGATGTTTTATAAGTTCGTCAAACTTGTATAAAGCTCATTGAGACACTTATAATCATTCATGTTGCATGAAACTTGGTTTAGAGTCCTAGAAACGCGTTGTTAGATGTTTCATAAGTTCGTCAAACTTGTACAAGCTCATTAAGATACTTATAAGCACTCATGTTGCATGAAACTTGGTTTAGAGTCCTAGAAACGCATTGTTAGATGTTTCATAAGTTCGTGAAACTTGTACAAAGCTCATTGAAGAACTTATAAGTATTCATGTTGCATGAAACTTGGTTTAGAGTCCTAGAAACGCGTTGTTAAATATTTCATACGTTCGTCAAACTTGTACAAAGTTCATTGAGGAACTTATAAGATCTCCTGTTGCATGAAACTTGGTTTAGAGTCCTAGAAACGCGTTGTTAGATGTTTCATACGTTCGTCAAACTTGTACAAAGCTCATTGAGGAACTTATAGACACTCATGTTGCATGAAACTTGGTTTAGAGTCCTAGAAACTAGTTGTTAGATGTTTCATAAGTTCGTCAAACTTGTACAAAGCTCATTGAGATACTTATAAGAACTCATGTTGCATGAAACTTGGTTTAGAGTCCTAGAAACGCGATGTTAGATATTTCATACGTTCATCAAACTTGTACAAAGCTCATTGAGGAAATTATAAGCTCTCATGTTGCATGAAACTTGGTTTAGAGTCCTAGAAACGCGTTGTTAGATGTTTCATAAGTTTGTCAAACTTTTGTAAAGCTCATTGAGATACTTATAAGCACTCTTGTTGCATGAAACTTGGTTTAGAGTCCTAGAAACGCGTTGTTAGATGTTACATAAGTTCGTTAAACTTGTACAAAGCTCATTGAGGAATTTATAAGCACTCATGTTGCATGAAATTTGGTTTAGAGTCCTAGAAACGCGTTGTTAGAGGTTTCATACGTTCGTCAAACTTGTACAAAGCTCATTGAGGAACTTATAAGCTCTCATGTTGCATGAAACTTGGTTTAGAGTCCTAGAAACGAATTGTTAGATGTTTCATAAGTTCGTCAAACTTGTACAAAGCTCATTGAGATACTTATAAGCACTCATGTTGCATGAAACTTGGTTTTGAGTCCTAGAAACGCGTTGTTAGATGTTTCATAAGTTCGTCAAACTTGTATAAAGCTCATTGAGACACTTATAATCATTCATGTTGCATGAAACTTGGTTTAGAGTCCTAGAAACGCGTTGTTAGATGTTTCATAAGTTCGTCAAACTTGTACAAGTTCATTAAGATACTTATAAGCACTCATGTTGCATGAAACTTGGTTTAGAGTCCTAGAAACGCGTTGTTAGATGTTCCATAAGTTCGTGAAACTTGTACAAAGCTCATTGAGGAACTTATAAGCACTCATGTTGCATGAAACTTGGTTTAGAATCCTAGAAACGCGATGTTAGATATTTCATACGTTCGTCAAACTTGTACAAAGCTGATTGAGGAAATTATAAGCCCTCATGTTGCATGAAACTTGGTTTAGAGTCCTAGAAACGCGTTGTTAGATGTTTCATACGTTCGTCAAACTTGTACAAAGCTCATTGAGGAACTTATAGACACTCATGTTGCATGAAACTTGGTTTAGAGTCCTAGAAACGAGTTGTTAGATGTTTCATAAGTTCGTCAAATTTGTACAAAGCTCATTGAGATACTTATAAGAACTCATGTTGCATGAAACTTGGTTTAGAGTCCTAGAAACGCGTTGTTAGATGTTTCATACGTTCGTCAAACTTGTACAAAGCTAATTGAGGACCTTATAAGCACTCATGTTGCATGAAACTTGGTTTAGAGTCCTAGAAACGCTTTGTTAGATGTTTCATACGTTCGTCAAACTTGTACAAAGCTCATTGAGATACTTATAAGAACTCATGTCGCATGAAACTTGGTTTCGAGACATAGAAACGCGTTGTTAGATGTTTTATAAGTTCGTCAAACTTGTATAAAGCTCATTGAGACACTTATAATCATTCATGTTGCATGAAACTTGGTTTAGAGTCCTAGAAACGCGTTGTTAGATGTTTCATAAGTTCGTCAAACTTGTACAAGCTCATTCGATACTTATAAGCACTCATGTTGCATGAAACTTGGTTTAGAGTCCTAGAAACGCGTTGTTAGATGTTACATAAGTTCGTGAAACTTGTACAAAGCTCATTAAGGAATTTATAAGCACTCATGTTGCATGAAACTTGGTTTAGAGTCCTAGAAACGCGTTGTTAGAGGTTTCATACGTTCGTCAAACTTGTATAAAGCTCATTGAGGAACTTATAAGCTCTCATGTTGCATGAAACTTGGTTTAGAGTCCTAGAAACGAATTATTAGATGTTTCTTAAGTTCGTCAAACTTGTACAAAGCTCATTGAGATACTTATAAGCACTCATGTTGCATGAAACTTGGTTTTGAGTCCTAGAAACGCGTTGTTAGATGTTTCATAAGTTCGTCAAACTTGTATAAAGCTCATTTAGACATTTATAATCATTCATGTTGCATGAAACTTGGTTTAGAGTCCTAGAAACGCGTTATTAGATGTTTCATAAGTTCGTCAAACTTGTACAAAGCTCATTGAGATACTTATAAGCACTCATGTTGCATGAAACTTGGTTTAGAGTCCTAGAAACGCGTTGTTAGATGTTTCATAAGTTCGTGAAACTTATACAAAGCTTATTGAGGAACTTATAAGCACTTATGTTGCATGAAACTTGGTTTAGAATCCTAGAAACGCGATGTTAGATATTTCATACGTTCGTCAAACTTGTACAAAGCTCATTGAGGAAATTATAAGCCCTCATGTTGCATGAAACTTGGTTTAGAGTCCTAGAAACGCGTTGTTAGATGTTTCATACGTTCGTCAAACTTGTACAAAGCTCATTGAGGAACTTATAGACACTCATGTTGCATGAAACTTGGTTTAGAGTCCTAGAAACGAGTTGTTAGATGTTTCATAAGTTCGTCAAACTTGTACAAAGCTCATTGAGATACTTATAAGAACTCATGTTGCATGAAACTTGGTTTAGAGTCCTAGAAACGCGTTGTTAGATGTTTCATACGTTCGTCAAACTTGTACAAAGCTAATTGAGGACCTTATAAGCACTCATGTTGCATGAAACTTGGTTTAGAGTCCTAGAAACGCTTTGTTAGATGTTTCATACGTTCGTCAAACTTGTACAAAGCTCATTGAGATACTTATAAGAACTCATGTCGCATGAAACTTGGTTTCGAGACATAGAAACGCGTTGTTAGATGTTTCATAAGTTCGTCAAACTTGTATAAAGCTCATTGAGATACTTATAAGAACTCATGTTGCATGAAACTTGGTTTAGAGTCCTAGAAACGCGTTGTTAGATGTTTCATACGTTCGTCAAACTTGTACAAAGCTAATTGAGGACCTTATAAGCACTCATGTTGCATGAAACTTGGTTTAGAGTCCTAGAAACGCTTTGTTAGATGTTTCATACGTTCGTCAAACTTGTACAAAGCTCATTGAGATACTTATAAGAACTCATGTCGCATGAAACTTGGTTTCGAGACATAGAAACGCGTTGTTAGATGTTTTATAAGTTCGTCAAACTTGTATAAAGCTCATTGAGACACTTATAATCATTCATGTTGCATGAAACTTGGTTTAGAGTCCTAGAAACGCGTTGTTAGATGTTTCATAAGTTCGTCAAACTTGTACAAGCTCATTCAGATACTTATAAGCACTCATGTTGCATGAAACTTGGTTTAGAGTCCTAGAAACGCGTTGTTAGATGTTACATAAGTTCGTGAAACTTGTACAAAGCTCATTAATGAATTTATAAGCACTCATGTTGCATGAAACTTGGTTTAGAGTCCTAGAAACGCGTTGTTAGAGGTTTCATACGTTCGTCAAACTTGTATAAAGCTCATTGAGGAACTTATAAGCTCTCATGTTGCATGAAACTTGGTTTAGAGTCCTAGAAACGAATTGTTAGATGTTTCTTAAGTTCGTCAAACTTGTACAAAGCTCATTGAAATACTTATAAGCACTCATGTTGCATGAAACTTGGTTTTGAGTCCTAGAAACGCGTTGTTAGATGTTTCATAAGTTCGTCAAACTTGTATAAAGCTCATTTAGACATTTATAATCATTCATGTTGCATGAAACTTGGGTTAGAGTCCTAGAAACGCGTTATTAGATGTTTCATAAGTTCGTCAAACTTGTACAAAGCTCATTGAGATACTTATAAGCACTCATGTTGCATGAAACTTGGTTTAGAGTCCTAGAAACGCGTTGTTAGATGTTTCATAAGTTCGTGAAACTTATACAAAGCTTATTGAGGAACTTATAAGCACTTATGTTGCATGAAACTTGGTTTAGAATCCTAGAAACGCGATGTTAGATATTTCATACGTTCGTCAAACTTGTACAAAGCTCATTGAGGAAATTATAAGCCCTCATGTTGCATGAAACTTGGTTTAGAGTCCTAGAAACGCGTTGTTAGATGTTTCATACGTTCGTCAAACTTGTACAAAGCTCATTGAGGAACTTATAGACACTCATGTTGCATGAAACTTGGTTTAGAGTCCTAGAAACGAGTTGTTAGATGTTTCATAAGTTCGTCAAACTTGTACAAAGCTCATTGAGATACTTATAAGAACTCATGTTGCATGAAACTTGGTTTAGAGTCCTAGAAACGCGTTGTTAGATGTTTCATACGTTCGTCAAACTTGTACAAAGCTAATTGAGGACCTTATAAGCACTCATTTTGCATGAAACTTGGTTTAGAGTCCTAGAAACGCTTTGTTAGATGTTTCATACGTTCGTCAAACTTGTACAAAGCTCATTGAGATACTTATAAGAACTCATGTCGCATGAAACTTGGTTTCGAGACATAGAAACGTGTTGTTAGATGTTTTATAAGTTCGTCAAACTTGTATAAAGCTCATTGAGACACTTATAATCATTCATGTTGCATGAAACTTGGTTTAGAGTCCTAGAAACGCGTTGTTAGATGTTTCATAAGTTCGTCAAACTTGTACAAGCTCATTGAGATACTTATAAGCACTCATGTTGCATGAAACTTGGTTTAGAGTCCTAGAAACGCGTTGTTAGATGTTTCATAAGTTCGTGAAACTTGTACAAAGCTCATTGAAGAACTTATAAGCACTCATGTTGCATCAAACTTGGTTTAGAATCTTAGAAACGCGATGCTAGATATTTCGTACGTTCGTCAAACTTGTACAAAGCTCATTGAGGAAATTATAAGCTCTCATGTTGCATGAAACTTGGTTTAGAGTCCTAGAAACGCTTTTTTAGATGTTTCATACGTTCGTCAAACTTGTACAAAGCTCATTGAGATACTTATAAGCACTCATGTTGCATGAAACTTGGTTTTGAGTCCTAGAAACGCGTTGTTAGATGTTTCATAAGTTCGTCAAACTTGTATAAAGCTCATTGAGACACTTATAATCATTCATGTTGCATGAAACTTGGTTTAGAGTCCTAGAAACGCGTTATTAGATGTTTCATAAGTTCGTCAAACTTGTACAAAGCTCATTGAGATACTTATAAGCACTCATGTTGCATGAAACTTGGTTTAGAGTTCTAGAAACGCGTTGTTAGATGTTTCATAAGTTCGTGAAACTTGTACAAACACTACAAGAAAACAACGATTTTCCGACTACATATAGCGACTAAACAATTAGTCGCCAACTTTGATGACTATTTAACGACTATTATACGACTGTATGACGACTACAGAGATATAGTCATATATCAGTCGTTATTTAACGACTACAAACAGTAATCGGTAATGTAGTCGTAATTTAACGACTGATATATGACTAATATCTTTATGAGAAAAATATTTTTGAATGAAGTAGGTAATTAGTCACTTATTTGTGACTATTTCGAAAAGTCGTAAAATAGTCGGTTTTTTTAGCGACTATATAACTACTCTTCCGGCGTCTTTGTTAGGTGCAAAAAACACGTGTTTTGTTGGTAGGTATACTGGTTTTTGGCGACTACATAGTTGTAGTCGCTATGTAGTCGCTTATTAGTTTCTTTATAAAGAAAGCTCAACCACTTCCCTTCCTCAACAACCCACAAACATCTCCTTCTCCAACATAAAAAAAAACGGTTCTTATCATATAATTTGATATCTCAAATTCTCTTTTTCATATGATTGTATAATGTCAAGTCATTATAACAATTTTCGGGAGTGGATGTATCGGCGGATCGATGAAGATACCAGAAATTTTTCAGAAGAGTTCAGATTAGGAGTGGAGCAGTTCATGACGTTTGTAAATAGTCAGTCTCTAACACAAGATAACGGGGGTAAGTTTTTATGCCCTTGTAGTGTTTGCAAAAACGAAAAATTTCTCCCGGGACAAGAATTTGGAACCATCTTTATAGTAGAGGGTTTATGCCAGATTATTTTTGTTTGGTATAAGCATGGGGAAGAAATCAATATCGATTTAGGAACTAGCTACATTGATCCTACATATATAAGTGGGAGTCATGTAGTTGAAGATAGGTATGTGAATATGGTTAATGATGCATTTCGTGAAAACATGGGCTTTGATGAAAATTATCATCAAGAAGGTAGTTATGCAAATGTTGAAGAACCAATATTTAACCATTCAAAGAAATTTTACAACTTGTTAGAAGGTGCAAAAGATCCACTATATGATGGTTGTCGTGAAGGTCACTCGCAGTTATCCTTAGCTGCTCGAGTCATGCAAAATAAGGCTGAATATAATATGAGTGAAAAGTTAGTAGATTCGGTTTGCGATTTACTGACAGATTATTTACCAGAAGGAAACAAGTCTACCAGTTCTCATTACGAAACTGAGAAGTTGATGCGTAATTTAGGTCTTTCGTATCATACAATTGATGTTTGTCTTAACAATTGTATGATATTCTGGAAAGAATACGAAAACGAAGAAAAATGTGTTTTTTGTGGTGCACAAAGATGGAAACCTAAGAACGACAGACGTAGAACGTGGTACTTTAAGAAAGTGGTCGTTTTTGCCACTTTAAGCTCCTTCTCCTCGCCTTTTTGTCACTTTTGCACTCATGAACCTGAAAATGCATGAACAAACACAAATGCAACCTATATGACACTAAATGCACGCTAAATGTGTCACGCTAAATGTGTTAATTCTAATGCATAAATCATAGTAAAAACATGCAAAATATACAAGATATCAACATCAAAGTTTAAAAGAGTATAGAGGCGGGGACCTCAGAACCAAAAGTAACGCGAAGAATGTAGTGAACGAGCATCCTAAACATAGTATCCTATCGCAACCGAACTAGTTCTACCTATTACCATTCATCTCAAACTCCGTCTAAATCAGTTATCATTACCAAAAACATGTGATCCACTTGTCTAGTTTAAGCACCTTTCACATTAATTTAAGCATAATGAAGCATGAAACATGATCAAGAATTCCCAAGAGTCTCTCTATTTGTCTTGGTAAAAACGGAATTTCAAGTCAAACGAGGATAGGCTAACACTCAGGCATATGGTCGATTGTAACGTGGTTTCTCTCGGGGAGTGAAAGATTTAAGCAAAACCAAGAAAGACAAGGAGCAATTTGTGCATACAAGTCCGGACATCCATTCCTATTCGAATCTAACCACTAACCCATCATCTTTTTCTTTTAACACTTAAACATCGAGTTTTCTTTTCTTTTTCTTTACTACCTTAGGGGATTTATTTTGGCTAAATTTCTCTCTATTTTTTTACTGTTTTCGATTTCTTTTTTTTTTTTTTTACTTAGCCATTCTTTTGCCCCTAGGTGTTTTACATTTCTCGTGTTTATTTTCTTATTTTTAAAAACTCAAAGATGTGTCTCTCCAACCCATTATCCCTTTCTAGCATACTAGTCCAAGATAAACTAGCCAAATGGATGTCCTTTCTTGTCGCTCCATATACTTTCAAGTTTTTGCGAAACCAAACAATCACTTAATGAAAGAGAATTCTCATAAGTGTTTGAGTTTAAGTTTAGGGGGTGAGAGGGGAATCATCCTTAGAATGAGAATGTCCGGATTGCGCTTAAAGTGTTTCGGTTTAGGAAGCCACAATCCGTAGAAATCACAAAGCCATAGAAATTCTCTTAAAAACTCTCAACCATGCTAATTAAAATTCAAGTTTAGGTTCAAATAATTTTTGAAGGCAACCTAGAACTATCAAGCTTCATAACTACACTATTGGCTTTTTTAAAACATCAAGATTTTCGGCTTCATAACTACACGCTTTTTTAAAACATCAAGTTCTAAGTCGTTTGAGGAAGACACTACACTTAATATACCGTTCAAAACAGTAAACGCGTCGCTTTATAAGGCTAAAATCATCATAGATCCCCTATGCATATGACCTAAATGAGATGAACTAATCCTACATGCATTTTTTTGAGTTTTTTTTGTGTTTTTTTGTGTTTTTTTTTTTTTAATGCAAAACTTATATGAAACATGACTATATGAAACATGACTACTCCCCCAAACTTAATTCACACGGTCTCCGTGTGGATCGAGTATTGGAGAATGGTCCTAAATGCAAAGACTAATCTGAAAGAGTAAATGCATATGTACAAAGGTTTCAATAGTTACCTTAATAGTAGTGTCGCGACGCGTCGAACTCCTCATCGTCTGTCGAGAAAGTTGGAGTCTCGTTATCTGATTCCGAACGAGGGGGTGAAGCTATGTAGCGTCGGGGTCTCCTCTCGGACCTGCGCGGCTTGACTTGGCTCGAAGCTTCCTCGGGTTCCCTCTCATCAGATGGTGCGTTCCGGCTCGCACTACAACTCGCACAATTAGCCACCTTGGCTAGCTTCTTCTTCAAGGACTTAACCTCCTTGACAAGTTTCCCGATGGTGCGATCCTGAAACCTGTTCCAACGCATCATGTTCTTCATCTCCACGTAAATGTCCTGAAGTGGCTCTGACTTGCTTGGCATCGCCATCCTACCGGGACGGTATCGCTGGCTTCCGTAGGTCGTGTAGTGGAGGTTGTAGGATCGTTGTTGAGGCGGTCCGATTGGTATCGCGGACTTGCGCGGTCCTCTAATAGGTGCAAGTGGTGCTTCAACCCCGTTGTGAAAACGGTTTGGCCGAAAATACACCGCGTCGCGGTACCGGAAGGACGTCCACCGCTCATTTGGCAAGAGGACCATGCGCTTATGAGAATCGAGATCGAATGTGTACCCATAGCTTCCGTCGAGCTCACCATTAAGCCAAGTAAGCTTGGACATGAAGGGTACATCCATAAGCTTTGGATCCACGCACTTGCCTCGCAACGAGATATGTGTCACAAGTCGCAGGATCGGAGTGAGCCATCCTCCAATGCTCAACGTCGGCTTCTTAACCCTGTGGGACCACGCCCATTGCTGCAAACTTTGTAGACATTTGAGAAAGATCTTCAAAATACTCGTTCGTTGTTCTTCGCATCTCGGGAAAACATCGTCCCTACCGCTACCTCTCCGTATAATGGGAGCGATTCCTTGTTGCAAGAATGCCATCTCGTCTGCGTGGACGCAACCCGTCTCGTGTCGAGGAAAGAATGCATGCGAGAGAAGTTGGCGCACATACCGTGTAGCCGGATGTCGTATCTTTCTTGCTTTGGCCTTACCCGGTATGAAATCTCCATCGGCAATCATCTCCCAAAGATACACACTCTCACCCACCGCGGTTTCGAAGGTACTAGGACCCTCGCTTGAGAATGGAACGCGGTAAGTGGTTCTGTTGTTTCCCGAGAACTCGATGAAACCCCCGTGATCTTCTTCATAGTTCGTCGTACCCTCTCGGTGGTACCTAATCCTAAAGGTGGCGAGGAATTGGCAAGTCTCTTCTTGAAAGGCCGCAAAGCTCATACTAAGGGTGCTTGATATGCCCATGTGATCCATGATCTCCTTGACTTCGTCGTAGATACCCAATTTCCTCAATGTCACCGGATCCGGAAAGGCGGAGGGGCAAAATTCCATCTCCATGAACGCGTAATAGAGCTCTTTCGCGGTTGGTTCTACCTTAGAGTCTCTCACAAAAGGCTCATCCTCGGGCCTTGGTGGAAAGGCGAAACAGCGAGGCCTCTTCTTCTTCCTCATTATCTGTTGTGAACTCTTCTCCTTCCTATAATTCCGTCGCGTGAGCGACGTGGCTTTCAGGTCGATACGAGTTTTGCGTCGATTTGATATCGACCTCAGGTCGATACTACCGGTCGATACGAGTTTTGGTCCAATATCGACCTGTTTCCGGTCGATATTCGCCGATTCGCCAATTCGCCAATTTCCGCTCTGTTTTTCCCCGAAAACCACTAAGACAAAAGAAAACTAAAAGAATAAAAGTTGAAAAACGAAAATAAAGCATGTATATACAAGGATAGACATGGGACTTCCTCCCAAGTGAGCTTGTTTATAGTCACAAAGCTTGACTTTACCCGTTGTTTTAAGCGACGTTGGGATTCGAAAGAGACAATGAGTCTCCCTCGGTGACAGCTTCGTTCGCGAAGTACGGCTTGAGTCTTTGACCGTTCACCACAAACTCCCCCCCCCCGTGCTTGTTCCAGAGGACCACCACTCCGAGTGGTCTTACTTCTTTGACTTTCAATGGACCGGACCAACGGGATTTGAGCTTACTCGGGAAAATCTTCAACTTCGAGTTGAAAAGCAAAACCAAGTCATCCATCTTGAATTCTTTCTTGATGATATTTTTGTCGTGGAAGGCTTTGGTTCTTTCTTTGTAGATCTTTGAACTCTCATAGGCTTGTTGCCTTATCTCGTCCAATTCCTCGAGTTGAAACTCCCTCTTCTATTTCGCGTTCTTAAGATCGAAGTTGAGAAGCTTGATTGCCGAGCTGGCTTTGTACTCGATCTCCACCGGTAGATGGCATGCTTTCCCATACAACAAGTTAAAGGGTGTTGTCTTAAACGCGGTTCTATACGCCCAAAGAGCGTCGTCGAGCTTGACGGACCAATCTTTCCGCGTCACACCAACCGTTTTCTCGAGGATGGCTTTGATTTGTCGGTTGGAAACCTCAACTTGGTCACTTGTTTGGGGATGATAAGGCGTTGCCACCTTGTGCTTAACATCGTACTTCTTAAGAAGACTCTCGAAAACCTTGTTGATGAAATGGGATCCACCGTCACTAATCACAACCTTAGGAACTCCGAACCTTGGGAAGATGATCGTCTTGAAAAGATTAACAACCACTTTTGAGTCGTTCGTTACACCCGCTACAGCCTTAACCCACTTGGAAACATAATCAAACGCCACAAGGATATACTTCTTTCCGTACGAAGATGGGAAAGGACCCATGAAGTCAATTCCCCACACGTCGAAAATCTCAACTTCCATGATCGGGTTTTGTGGCATCTCGTTTCGCTTGCTTATGTTCCCTTTCCTTTGACAAGGATCACACCTTTGAACAAACTCGTGGGCATCCTTGAACATCGTAGGCTACCAAAAGACAGCTTGTAATACATTAGAAACAATCTTGAAACTTGCGAAGTGTCCTCCGTAAGCTGAACTGTGGCAATGCATAAGTATGCCATTTATCTCTTCATCCGCTTCACATCTTCGGTATAAACCATCTTTGCTCAAGGTGTAGAGATAAGGTTCGTCCCAATAAAACCGTTTCAAGTCGTGAAAGAACTTCTTCTTTTGATACCCCTCCAAATGGTGCGGTTCTTGTCCCGTGACCAAATAATTCACAATGTCCGCGTACCAAGGTTCTTTCTCGATGGCAAAAAGCTCTTCAATCTCATGCTCTTGCTCTCCCCGAGATTTCTACAAGTGATCCGGGACTCCATTCTCGATGCCTTTCTTGTCTTTGATCTCCAAATCGAACTCTCAGAGTAACAAGATCCACCTTAACAATCTAGATTTTGCGTCCTTCTTTGCTAGCAAGTGTCTCAACGCTGCGTGATCGGTGTAGACTATTACTTTTGAACCCACCAAGTATGATCGAAACTTCTCGAAAGCGAACACGATGGCGAGAAGCTCTTTCTCCGTGGTAGCGTACTGGGTTTGAGCATCGTCCATTGTCTTACTAGCGTAGTAGATGACATGGAGCTTCTTATCCTTCCTTTGGCCTAAAATCGCGCCAACGGCATAGTCACTAGCGTCACACATGATCTCAAAGGGAAGATCCCAATTCGGTGGTTGCACGATAGAAGCACTTATCAGCTCTTTCTTGATCTTGTGGAAGGCTTCGAGACACTCTTTATCAAACTGAAAAGCGATGTCTTTGCATAGCAATCTCGTGAGCGGTCTAGCTATCTTTGAGAAGTCCTTGATGAACATCCTATAGAAACCCACGTGACCGAGAAAGCTTCTTATACCCTTTACCGAATTCGGAGCTCCAAGGTTAGCCATTACATCGATCTTCGCTCTATCAACCTCAATACCCTTTTCAGAGATTCGATGACCCAAAACTATACCATCTTTAACCATGAAGTGGCACTTTTCCCAATTCAGAACCAAATGGCATTCCTCGCACCTTTTAAGTACCCTGCAAAGATTAGACAAACACGAGGCAAACGAAGAACCATACACAGAGAAATCATCCATAAAAACTTCAACAATGTTTTCAATTAAATCAGAGAATATGGACATCATGCATCGTTGGAATGTCGCGGGTGCATTACACAACCCAAAAGGCATTCTACGATAAGCAAATGTACCATAGGGACATGTGAAAGTTGTTTTCTCTTGGTCCTGGCGGTGGATGGGTATTTGGAAAAATCCGGAATACCCATCGAGGAAACAATAATATGGATGGTTTGTTAATCGTTCAAGCATTTGGTCAATGAAGGGTAGGGGGAAGTGGTCTTTTCGAGTCGCAACGTTTAACTTTCGGTAATCGATGCATACTCTATGACCCGTGATTGTTCTCGTTGGAATTAATTCGTTTTGTCGTTTTTAACAACGGTAATCCCATCCTTTTTCGGCACTACATGAACGGGAGAGATCCAATTGTTGTCGGATATAGGGAAGATGATTCCCGCATCCAATAGCTTGATTATCTCTTTCTTGACCACTTCTTTCAAGTTAGGATTCAGCCTACGTTGGTGTTCTATTGAGGACATAGATTCGTTATCTAGATGTATACGATGCATACACAATGAGGGTGATATCCCTTTGATATCATCTAGAGAATAACCTATGGCCTTTCTAAATTATTTAAGCTCATGAGTCAAGGTTTTAACTTCTTCATCGCTAAGCGAGGAGTTAAGCCCCAAGAAAACGTATCTTAGCCCTTTAGGAAGAGGTTTGAGTTCTACCTTTGGCGCCTTGAGCTCGGTCCAATCGTCACTATCTTCGCTAGACTTACCATTGGTAGCGTTGCTCTCCGTAGTTATCGCTTTTGCGTCGCACCGAAACACCTCGGGTAGGTCGAGAAAATTGGCCTCCGTGTCAATGGGGTGGGAGTCGATTGTCCTTTGCATTGCCATAACGTCGCCTCTTGCGGTTCTGCCCCCTTCTTCTCGTGTTGTCAAGGCAAGATGAAGCTCATCTTCAGCGGCTAGCTCCTCCAAGAACTCGTCGGCGAGCTCATCCATCAAGTCGACGTAAAAGATCTGCCCTTCGATAGTCGGCTTCTTGATTGCGTACCTTTGGACGAGGTCCTCTCCAAGATGCAAATCGATTTTTCCTTTCTTTACATCAATGATGGCTCCGGCGGTGGCTAAGAAGGGTCTACCCAGGATAAGCGGATCCTTAGGTTCTTCATCCATCGCCAAGACAATGAAGTCCGTAGGAATGAACGCGTTTCCAAGCTTAACCGGGATGTCTTCTAACACTCATGTGGGTATCCTTACGGACCTATCAGCAAGCACTAGGGAGATTCTTGTTGGCTTGAAGGATGAGAATCCAAATCTTTGAGCAATAGACAATGGCATTAGACTAGCACTAGCTCCCAAATCGCACAAACACCCTTCGAAGACCAAACGACCAATGGCACATGGTATTGTAAAACTCCCCGGATCACTTAGCTTCTTAGGGAAGTTTCTCTAGATGATCACGCTACACTCGTGCGAAAGAACCACCGTATCGTTAAAGTCTTGAAACTTGTTCTTGATGGCATCTTTTAGGAACTTGCTATAGCACTACAAGAAAACAGGGTAATTTCCTACCACATTTCCAACCGTAAAAAAGGGGTCGGAAATTTCCGACCACTTTCCGACCGATTTCCGACTACAGGCATTTTAGTCGGTAATCGGTCGGAAATTTCCGACCAAATTCCGACACAAAAATTTGGTCGGAATTTGGTAGGAAATTGGTCAGATTTCCGTCGAAATTTTTTTTGGTCGGAATTTGGTCGGAAATTTCCTACCGATTTATGACCGATTTCCTACCACAGTTGATCCGTTACACAACGGTAACGAAACGTTAAAATATTGGTCGGAACTCGGTCGGAAAAGTGATCCGTTGGAAATTGATAGGAAATTTCCGACCAAATTCCAACCAATTTCCGACGGATCACTTTTCCGACCGATTTTCGACCAATATTTTAACGTTTCGTTACCGTTGTGTAACGGATCAATTGTGGTAGGAAATCGGTCGGAAATCGGTAGGAAATTTTTCTTATATATATCACACCCTCACTTCTTCTTTCTCACAATTTCTCTTATCAATCTCCATTTACCACAAAATTCAATACAAATTATTATAATGAGTTATTTTAGATCGTGGATGGATGGAAATCATAAAGATCCGGCGACGGGATTACTTTCGGAAGAATTTGCGGAGGGGCTTAAGCAATTTATGGAGTTTGCCGCAATTTAAGAAAGAACCGTAGCAACAGGTAAAATGTATTGTCCTTGTAAAAATTGCGATAATCATAGAAATGTTTTGGTAAAAGTAGTATGGAAGCATTTATATAATGTTGGTTTTACGTCGGGGTATAAAATATGGTATTCTCATGGGGAAAATGATTTGATGGTAAATTATCCTAGTAGTAGTAATGTACAATATTATGATAATAATTTAGTTGTCCCTCCGGTAGAAGAACCTATATATGTAGATAGGACCGTGCAAATGGTAAATGATATTTTTCGCGAAACTATGCCGTCGTTTGTTGGAGATCATCACGAGCCTACATTGGAGGAGCCAAATGTGGAAGCGCATAAATTATTGGACATGTTGGATGCCGCTAAGAACCCGTTATATGGTGGATGTAGATAAGGTCATTCACCTCTTTCAGCTGCGACAAGAATGATGTCTATCAAAACGGATTACAATCTTTCAGAAGATTGTGTGGATGCGTGGGCTGGTCTGATCAAAGACATTTTGCCCGAAGATAATATGGCACCGGGGACGTATTATGAAATCGAGAAGTTGGTATCTGGTCTAGGATTACCGTATCAGATTATCGATGTGTGCGTCGATAATTGTATGTTATATTGGAGAAGAGATGAAAACAACTCGACATGCCGGTTCTGTAAGAAACCACGATATAAAGAAACTGGTGGAAGAGTGTCCATACCTTATAAGAGAATGTGGTATTTGCCGTTAACGGATAGACTGAAGAGGTTATATCAGTCGGAGCGCACAGCAAGTTGGATGAGATGGCACGCAGAACATGAGATGTTAAATGGAGAGATAGCACATCCTTCAGATGCTCAAGCATGGAAACATTTTCAAAATGTGTATCCTAGTTTCGCAAGTGAGAGTCGCAATGTGTATTTGGGATTAAGTACTGATGGTTTCAACCCTTTCGGGAAACATGGGAGACAATATTCTTTATGGCCGGTGATCGTCACGCCTTACAACCTGCCTCCGTCATTGTGCATGGCTAGGGAGATTTTGTTCCTATCTATTCTTGTTCCTGGGCCAGAGCATCCGAAGAGAGCACTTGACATATTTATGTAGTCGTTGATACATGAGTTGAAGATGTTATGGGAGAGTAGAGTTGAAACGTACGACATATCAGTGCAACAAAACTTCATGATGCGAGCAGTACTAATGTGGACTATTAGAGATTTTCCGGCATATGGTATGTTATCTGGATGGACCACACATGGACGGTTATCTTGTCCTTATTTTCAAGATAACACCGATGCTTTCCAATTGAAGAACGGACGTAAATCATGTTGGTTTGATTGTCATCGACGATTTTTACCAAACGATCATCCATACCGTCGGAGCACTACTTTGTTTACGAAGAAGAAGAAAATCTATGAAGGACCTCCCGAAGAAGTAAGCGGTGAGCATATACTAACTCAACTTAGAGATTTTGGAGCTGAGAAGACAATACGTTGTGGTGGTACCGGACATCAAGTTGTGGATGGATATGGTGAACATCATAGCTGGCACAAAAAGAGCATATTTTGGGATTTGCCTTATTGGAAGGATCATTTACTTCGGCACAACCTAGATGTTATGCACATCGAGAAGAACTTCTTTGACAACATCATGTTCACCATTATGAACGTGAAAGGGGGGACGAAAGACAACTTGAAGTCCAAATTAGACTTGCCGACTATTTGTTCTCGGAAGGAACTTCATGTCACCAGTCAAGGAAGATATCTCCAACCTGCTTTTCGGTTAAACGCTTCAGCAAAGCATGAATTCTTCAGCTGGATAATGGACGGTGTTAAGTTTCCGGATGGTTACTCTTCTAACCTTAGAAACTGTGTTGATCGTGGAGAAGAGTCATGATTGTCATGTTGTTATGCAACGTATTCTTCCATTTGCATTTGACGGGCTTCTTCCGCAAAAAGTCCATGAAGCGATTGCCGGAATAAGAGCTTTTTTTCATAGACATTTCTGCGAGATCCCTTTCCGCCGAAGAAATCCGAAATCTTGACGAGAAGATCCCTGTGATATTGTGCAACCTAGAGAAGATATTTCCGCCTTCTTTCTTCGATGTTATGGAACATTTGCGTATTCACTTGCCTCGGGAAGTAGAACTTGGTGATCCTGTTCAATATCGGTGGATGTATCCTTTCGAGCGCTCCATGTACCATTTGAAGAAAAAAGTGAAAAATTTAGCGAGGGTTGAAGGTTCAATTATTGCCCAAAGCATTAACGAAGAGAGGTCTAACTTAGCTGGGTACTACTTTCCACCACAAACCCAAACAAAGAGTGGAAAACAAAAACGACATGATGATGGAGGAGTGCATGCTTGTTATCCTGTATATGTACCAAAGTTGGACGTTTAAGTGGAAAGGGTAAAAGGCGAAGACTCAGCGAGGTTGAGCATGCTAATGTGCACATGTATATTTTGACCAATTGCGAAGATTTGGTGTCGTACGAGGAGATTTACATGGCGCAAAAACGATTTGAAGATTCGGAAGCAACAGACGATGAATTAAATGAAGTCAAAGAAAGAGAATTTGCACAATGGTTAAAGTTATATGTATACGGCAGGCAACGCGAAGGAGAGCTAATTCCAACATGGTTAGAAGAGGTGGTGAACGGTCCACAATATATTGCTCTTTCACACCCGATGTACTGCACGCGTGGATACGCTTTTAAAATATTTCGTGAGGGAAATTCAAGATCGACGGCAAACCATGGGGTGTCAGCGGTAGCCGGATATTTGGTTTACTACGGGGTATTACATGCAGATATTAGAAGTGCATTATAGCGGGATGTTCGATCTAAGATGTGTTACGTTATATTGTGATTGGTATAGCCCCGTTGCAGGACATGGTGTACGTACAGACGAGTTTGGTGTTACTACAGTACATTCTCGGAGGAGGTTACAAAAGTATTATTCGTTCATTCTTGGATCGCAGGCCAACCAAGTATCATACATGACTTATCCGCGACCACACAACAGACATGATCCTTGGATAGTTGTTACAGAAATAAACCCGAGGGGAAGAGTTCATGGTAGTTCTTCAGAGGTCGATCCTCCTTTGCAAGCGACAACAGTTGGGCATTTGGGAGAAGTCGATGTTTCATTACAAGTGGATTTGGTTGTATATTTAACAGAAGATGTTGATTTTGTTGTACATGAAGAGTCCGAAGAAGAGGTTGAAGAATTTGAGGAGAGATCTGATTCTGCCACTGAAGACTCAACCGAATCCGAATGAATCGTTTGAAAAAAGTTTAAATTTTTTAAAAATATTCTTAAAACACTTTTCAAAGACTTTTCAAATTAAGAGTTTTGAAATAGTTTTTAAAGATTTTACAAAGAGTTTTCAACAAGTTTTCAAATATTTTACACTTTTTCAAAGAGTTTTCAATTCTTTTACACTTTTTCAAAGAGTTTTCAAAGACTTTTCAAATAGTTTTCAAAGAGTTTTCAAAAATTTTACACTTTTTCAAAGAGTTTTAAAATACTTTTCAAACAGTTTTTGTAAAAAGTTTGCAAATTTTAAATTTTTAAAGCGTTTTCAAATTTTTAAATTTTTATTTTTTATTTTTTACAGTGCGGTCGGAAATCGGTCGGAAAACGGTCGGTAGCCGGCGAAACTCGATTACCTCGTACCAAATCGAGTAATTAAAAAAAAATTAATTTTTTTTTTTTTTAAAAAACGGTCGAAAATCGGTCGGAAAACGGTCGGTAGCCGCCAAAACTAGATTACCTCGTACGAAATCGAAACCCCAAATGCGGTCGAAAATCGGTAGGAAATTTCCGACCGATTTAGGGTTTCATTTCAAAATGATGTTTTTTTTTGTCGAATGAATGAAATACCTTTATACAATACGTTTTAGACATAAAATAAACTCTACAAATGTCTAAAATGATCATAAAATGCAAAATAGTTTTAATTTTTACAAATATATGTTTCATTACAACTTAGTTATGTAACTTTCACATGTTTTTTCAAAATTTTGGTATTTTCATAAAAAACATTTGAAAACGTGAAACATATTATACTTATATATTGTTATGTTGAAAAAATCTTATATAAACACTCCATTAAACCAATATGAAATACGGTTTTATGCGAAACACTAAATATACACTAAATCACTAACTTCGGTCGGAATTCGGTAGGAATTTCCGACCGATTTCCGACCGAAGTTTTTGAATTTTTACCCGAAAATGCTAAGTGTTCGTATAAATTAAGGTCCGTCGGAATTCGGTAGGAATTTCCGACCGAATTCCTACCGATTTTAATTTATTTCAACACTTAGCAATTTCAGGACACTTGGATTATATGACATGCATATTTCGTCGGAATTCAGTAGGAATTTCCTACCGAATTTCGACCACAATTAAATTTTAATATATATTTAATTATTGTGGTCGGAAATCGGTAGGAATTTTCGACCAAATTCCGACGACAATTAAATTTTAATATAATTAATTATTGTTGTCGGAAATCGGTAGGAAATTCCTACCGATTTCCGACCACAATGAATTTTGACCGCTCTTTTTTCACCAAAGTTTTCAGTTTGGCGGTCAATTTTCATTTCCTACCGATTTCCAACCGATTTTTCGGTCGGAAATTTTCGTATATATACCCTCCTTCTCTTTCATTTTTTCACAACTCAAACACAAAACACTCTCTCTAAAAAAAAAACACTTTCGAAAATCTCTCCAAAATATCTCCAAAAAATGTAATTATATTCTTATAAATCAGTTTTTTAAAATATTATTTATATATGTTTTTTAAATTAATACTAATTTGTTTTTTCTTATATGTTTTTAATATGTTAGGTCTAATGATGGTATTGGATCCTCACAATCCGTGAGAATGTCTGTTGAAGATTTGGTCCAGCAGGGAGGACGGGAGAATCTAATTCGGCTCGATCCCAACTTTGAAGCCATTCCCCGAGCCCATTGGTAAATATTTACAAACATTTAAATTTACAAAAAAATAATACCTAAAAATATTAATTATTAATTATTTAATAAATTTTAAGGTTTAAACACAAGGGAAAAATCCCAAAGGCTATTCTTAAATGCATCCACGGAATGTTACCCGCTCCGTATCCAAGATACCGAGATTTCCCGGCCGAACTTCGGGAAATTTGGTTCCGTTCTTTTGCGGTTAGTAAATAAAATTTTTATTTACTCAAAAAATTAGTAAATAAATTAAAAAAACTTATGAAATTTATTTATAAACTTTAAATTTCCAGCAAGAGTTTAATTGGGAACCACAACTCACTAGTCAAATTCAAGAAGAATTTGACAAGGCTTGTGCGTCTTCCTACTCGAATCATATGTTCGAGTGGAAGGAAAAATGGCGTTTGGGGGAGGACAAACCTTCGTTCATAAACCCTTCTGTTTGGGTCGGGTTTCAAAATTATTGGGCGACGGAAGCGGCCTCTAAAAAAGCCAAGCGAAACGCCAAAAACCGCAGAGGTGGAGACGAGTCCGTCGAGAAGGCGCCTCCAACTCACAATGTCGGCGCAAACACTTTCGAACAAATCTCGGATGGCATGGTATATTTTAAACCAACTAAATATATACAAATTATAATAATTATGATTAATCATACTAACATTTAAATTTTAATTCCAAAATAGAGAGTCCGAGAGGGTGGTCACGAACCTCATTGGTTGAAGGTTATGGAGACCACCCATACCAACAAAAAGACGGGCGAAATTATACCAAAGGTTCGTAACGTCGTCGAACGAGTGCAAATGAAAGTCACCCACTTAACTCAATCTTCCGACGAATCAACCAGTTCCAACACCCTAACCAATTCGGAAATAAACCGATTGATTCTCGAGGTAATATTTTATATTTAAATAGTTTTTTAAAAAAATCTAATTATATTAATAATTTAAATTTCCGATCCTAGGAGACTCCTATGTATCGAAGTAAACCTTTCGGTTTAGGGACCCTTCCTGAATCCCAAGAGACGTATTTGCCTTACGTACCAACCACCGATCCATCGCTTCTTCTCGAGATCTCTCAGCTCAAAGATGCGCTTCGAGATGCGAATAAAGAAAAAGATGAAGCAATTGATAAGATCCGGCAAGAAACAAGCGCTGAAATCCAGAAGATGAATGCGTATTTGATGAGCCGTTTCCCAGATTATCCAGGATCTGGATCGGGGTTGGGAACAAGAATTTAGTTTTTATTTTCATTATTTGTTTTATTCTCTTTTTTGTAATTTTTTTTTAAAATTTTTCGTTTTTAATATTTTAATAAATTTTTTCGTTTTTTAATAAAATTTTTTTATTTAAAAATTTACTTCCATCGGAAATCCGTCGGAAACATATATTTATTTTTTAAAAAATATTATTTTTTCCGTCGGAAATCCGTCGGAAATGTAATTTTTTTAAAAAAATTATTTATTTCCGTCGGAAATATAATTTAATTTCTTAAAAAAAATTATTTATTTCCGTCGGAAATCCGTAGGAAATAGAATTTAATTTTTTTTTTTTAAATATTTATTTCCGTCGGAAAATCGTCGGAAACTGTGGTCGGAATTGCTGTCGGAAAGATGTCGTCGGAATGTGGTCGGTATATTCCCGACCATAATTCGGTCGGAAAGAGGTCGGAAATTTCCGATCACAAATGTCGTCGGAAATTTCCGACCAAAGCCGGTTTCCGACCATCTGGAACCGACGACGCAGTTTTGGTCGGAAATTGGTCGGAAATAGCCATTTCCGATCCTAAGAGACTCCTTGGTATCGAGGTAAACCTTTCGGTTTAGGGACCCTTCCTGAATCCCAAGAGACGTCTTTGTCTTACGTACCAACCACCGATCTATCGCTTCTTCTCGAGATCTCTTAGCTCAAAGATGCGCTTCGAGATGCGAATAAAGAAAAAGATGAAGCAATTGATAAGATCCGGCAAGAAACAAGCGCTGAAATCCAGAAGATGAATGCGTATTTGATGAGCCGTTTCCCAGATTATCCAGTATCTGGATCGGGGTCGGGAACAAGAATTTAGTTTTTATTTTCATTATTTGTTTTTTTTTCTTTTTTGTAATATTTTTTTAATTTTCGTTTTTAATATTTTAATAAATTTTTTCGTTTTTTAATAAAAAAAATTTATTTAAAAATTTACTTCCGTCGGAAACATATATTTATTTTTTTCGTCGGAAATCCGTCGGAAATGTAATTTTTTTTTAAAATTTATTTATTTCCGTCGAAAATCCGTAGGAAATAGAATTTAATTTATTTAAAAAAAATATTTATTTCCGTCGGAAAATCGTCCGAAACTGTGGTCGGAATTGCCGTCGGAAAGATGTCGTCGGAATATTCCCGACCATAATTCGGTCGGAAAGAGGTCGGAAATTTCCGACCAAATCCGGTTTCCGACCATCTGGAACCGACGACGCAGTTTTGGTCGGAAATCGGTCGGAAATTGCTATAGCCTGCATTCTTGTAGTGTAGTGAGGAACAAGTTTGAAAGCGTCGATGAGGGGCATAGCAATTTGAACTTTTTTCATTTGCTTTTCGAATTGCGCTTTGTACTTCTCTAAAAGCTACTTCTTAGCTCGACCCGGAAAAGGAAGCTTAGGCGCGTAAGGAGATGTCGCGTAGACATGTTTTTTTTTTGTCGACTTTCTCCTCAATATCGACCAGATTTTTGGTCGATATAGGTGGTCGATATCGACCACTTGTGGTCGATACCACAGGTCGATATTGACTCTCCGATTTTTCATCCTCAATATTGACCAGATTTTTGGTCGATATCACTGGTCGATACCACAGGTCGATATTGACCATCTGCTTCTTTCTCTTCACCGAATTTTTCCCTTGCCTCAGTTTCGGGGTTTCCCTCGCGTGTAACCGCGTTCTTTGTCTCTGTCGAGTGGTCCACCCACTCGTCCTAATTCGCATTGTCCTCGATGCGATCCCCAGAAGGTAATTGTCGACCACTACGTAGATGTAGAGCGTTGACATACTCTTTTGGATTAGCTTTTGGTTTCCCTAGAAGTTGACCCATTGGTCGCTTAGATGAGGAAGTGATTTGACCGACTTGGTTGTCCAGAGCTTTCAAGTGCGAGCTCACTGATTCAAACTTGGCGTTGAGATCATTGTAGGAGTTGTCTACCTTGGCGTGAATCTCCTTCTTGAAGATGTTGAACTCCATGATACTCCGGTTCTGACCATCAAAAATATGTTTCAAGAGTTGAGTTGTTTGATCACCTTGGGGAGCTGGTGATGAAACAACTCCTTGAGCAGCGGGAGGATTGTTGTAACCCGGAGGTCGATTAGGTGGTGGTCTCGGTGCGTATCCTCCTTGGTTGTATTGAGGTTTACCTTGGTAGCCTCCTTGTTGTGCTTGCGGATAGACCTGATCCTGGAGGTTAGCTACGTTGTTGTTTCGGTAGGAGAGGTTTGGGTGTTGAGAATAATTGTTGAAACGCCAATCGTTCTGATTTCCCATGTAGTTTATCTCTTCCTTATTTCCCTCGATTGGGGGCAACTTTTTTCTCCACTTCCTACGAAGTTAATCCCCACTTGTTGAGACATGATTAGCTTGTCAAGCTTCTCATTCACCGCCTTAATCTCTCGCTTGAATTTCTCATCATTCCCAGAGCTGCGGATGTTGCGATCATACTCTTCGCCGTAGTTGCTATCACTTAGCGCATAGTTCTCCACCAACAGCTGCCCATCCGCTTCCGTCCCAAGGAAATTTCCTTGGCTAGCTGAATCTAGAAGCATTCTGAACTTGGGCTTTAGACCTCGGTAGAATGTGCTAAGCAAGCTTTCTCCCGAGAATCCGTGGTGTGGACATCTCAGCGTATAACCCTTGAATCTTTCCCAAGCTTCGCTGAATGTTTCTTGGTCCTTTTGAGCGAAAGCTGAGATCTCATTCCTTAGCTTTGATGTCCGAACCACCGAGAAGAACTTTGTTAGGAAAGCCTTCTTGCAAGCGTCCCAAGTATGGATGGTGTCTTTGACAAGGTTCTTTTGCCATTGGTGTGCTTTGTCCCCTAGTGAGAAAGGGAACAATCGCAGCTTGAACATGTCCTCGTTGACACCGTTGATCTTCACCGTATCGCATATCATATCAAATTGATGAAGGTGGTCAATCGGGTCCTCACTAGGCAAGCCATAGAACTTGTTGCTTGAGATCATGTTGATGAGACTAGACTTGATCTCGAAGTTGTTGTTGGCAATGGCTGGTGGCGTGATACCACTACGGTTGGTGACGTTAGAAGGCACGTCGTGGTTCCAATCGTACGCGTCGCATTGTTGGTGTTGATTGCATCACCCATTTCTGAATCTGATGTTTCCGATTGAAACGAGTCGGATTGTTGATCGAGTCTTCTTTCTCTGGCGATGGCTCGTTCGCGTGCTTTGATATCCGCAAAGAAAAGTAAGTTGTCACTTTGTCTGTGACTTCTTCTTTGCATACACCTGAGAGAACGAGAAACCACACAAAAAGAGAAAGGATAAGTAACAAGAAGTAAAACTTAATCCCAAGTGATTTCAAAGTTTTAATAATTAATCGAATTCCTGAATCGGCAACGGCGCCAATTTGATAAACGAGATTTTTCACTCTCGTTATTTTGAATGCCCTAATGTAGTATTTAAGGTGTCAATCCGAATCAGGAGCAACCAATGTATTAAACCTTATGAGAAACTACACCTAGTTTAAGCAAATTAAGAGGGTTGTTTTATTTTGTAACCGATGATGAAATTAACGAGAAATCGAAAGATTAATTAAACAAGTTTTTATTATTCAAACTAAATCTAAACAACCAGGTCAGGATACTTTAACGGGTGATCAACTTTCAGATTTCTAAATGTCTTTTAACAAAAATAACTTTAAGGTTTTGAAAACGTTTGATTAGATCAATCCACTCCCGTGATAATGATCATTTTTCTATTAGTTAAACTAAAACAATACATTGGATAATTTAAATTTTAGAAAACGTTAAGCTCAATTCAATTCAACCAGTAAACTTATTAACACAGATTCCTCGGTTAAGCTAGGTTTAGTTCTAGGGTAATTGTTTCGGAATCTCCACACTTTTCCCAAAGGTGAAGTTTCCTGGGTTTTATCAATTGAATGGCCAATTCAACTAAAGCATTAAGAACGTTACACTAGATTAAAGTTTTGTAAAGTTTGAGATCAAGACATTTAACAATCCTAATATTGATTCACCCTTTTCCCCCAACCTAATTGTCTAAGGGAAATTACTCACTAAACATTATGAATATCAAAGCAATCAAGATTAAGAACAACATGAAAATAAATAACAAGATCAAGGGAAAGAAGAACTCTGTTATTGAAATCAAGGTTAACAGGAATCTTTATGCTTCCAAAACTCAAAGCAAGAACAAAACAATCTCCAATCTCCAAAACAAGAACCAAAAGTGATCAAGAACAAAACTAGGCCGGAGAAAATAAGATAATCCCCCCAAAAACAAACTTTCTAAACCTAAAATAATCAGTAAAAACGTCTTGGGCCTTCAGAAAACGTCTTGGGTCTTTTTTCTCTTTTTGTTTTTCGCACCCGATATCGACCAGATTTTGGTCGATACACTTGGTCGATATCGACCAGTTTTCCTCTCGATACAGCAAATCGATATGAGTTTTTGCCCGATATAGACCAGATTATGTTCGATACAACTGATCGATATTAGCTTCTTCGCCTCTTTTTCGCCTTTTCTTCGCGTCTCGACCACAACTAATCAGTACAAGTCACCGATATGGTCGTTTTTGCCACTTTAAGCTCATTTTCCTCGCCTTTTTGTCACTTTGGCACTCATGAACCTGAAAATGCATGAACAAACACAAATGCAACCTATATGACACTAAATGCACGCTAAATCTGTTAATTCTAATGCATAAATCATAGTAAAAACATGCAAAATATACAAGATATCAACTGTTTTTATCCCAAAGGAAGTATGTACTTGATCTTTTAAATGAGACATGTACAATAGATGCCAAGGAAGCAAAGACACCAATTGAAGAAGGATACAAGACCATCCAAGAAGGAGGAAGAGAAGACCAGTCTTATGATGATCCAAAGCAATATAAACTCATCTTAGGTAAGCTAATCTACTTAACCATTACACGACCTGATTTGTGTTTTGCTGTGAATCAGGTAGCTCAACATATGCAAAAGCCAAAGTTTCATCATTGGAATATACTAGAAAGGATACTAAGGTATCTTAAAGGTACATCTAGCTTGGGCATATGGATGTTGAAGATAGAAGATCAACAACGGGCTATTGCACATTCATAAGCGGTAACTTGGTAACTTGGAAGACCGAGAAACAAAAGATTGTGTCATGCTCAATTGTTGAAGCTGAGTATTGTGCTCTGAGGAAATTGACACAAGAACTCATGTGGCTAAAGAAACTCCTCAAGGACTTGGGAATAGAGTTTCAAACACCAATGAACATGCATTGTGACAATGAGTCGGCAATACACATTGCTTCTAATTCGGTATTCCATGAAAGAACCAAGCACATAGAGATTGATTGTCATAAGGTGCGGGAACAAAATGTTAAAGGTACTATCCTTCCATGCTACACAAAGAGCTCGGATCAACTAGCGGACATCTTTGCCAAATCTACAAGTTTGAAAGTGTGTGAGTCAATCTTACCAAGACTTGGACTCACCAAAGTCATCAAAAAATAGAAGACCCTAACCATATGCTTCATACTCTTTTTCCCTTGATTGGTTTTGTCCCAAAGGGTTTTCTCATCGCGGAATTTAATGAGGTGGAGTATACGGGTTCCAAACTTAGCCATTTCATCCACCTAAGCTTTCGGGGGAGTATTGAAACCAATGTCCATTTCACTAAGGCATTGTGTGGTACCTTGGTGTACAAGCTAAGGCAAAGACTTATGATCAAGTTTAAGTAAGGTTCACTAAGTCAAGAGGAAGAAAAGTCAAGAGAAATAAGAGAGGGAGTTTTACCGCGCAATCTTACTGTTGGACTAGGCGCCGTACATGGCGCGCGATAGCAGACCAGGCGCAGTAATGACAGTGCGCGATAGTTTTCCTTCCCCCGCGAACGCGCGCGACTTCTCTCGATGTTGATTGCGCATCTTTCCTTGTCGGCCTTATCCATAAACGGTCATGGGGAAAAGGAAACTTGGCCTTTATATTCTTGTATATACTTTATTATAAAAACAAGGGAAGATTACTAAATTAACCTACAATTTGACTTTTATTGCTAAAACGGACCTAATCTTTTTTTATAACTAGAGTAACCCCTCTGAATTTTTGGCCCGAAACTGCCCCTCCTTTCCTTTAACGGGAAAAAAACAGTTTTCGAAACTGCCATTATGACGTCATAAAAAAAAAGCCAGCGCATTTAAACACGCGAATTATTTACAAAATTGCCACCGCCAGCGAGGATAAGTCTGCCGCAGATTTATTTTTCACGTTTTGTAGATTTATTTTGCCACGTCATTTTCAATATTTTGAAAGTCTGCCGCAGATTTAGTCCCTTTGATGCAAATTTTATTCGATTTACAGTGATGCAGACTTAATAAATCTGCGTCAGACTTAATAAATCTGCGGCAGACTTAATAAATCTGCGACAGACTTAATAAATCTGCCGCTGACTTAATAAATCTGCGGCAGACTTTATAAATCTGCTTCACGTTAAAGCGTTTTGTAGATTTGTTGATACGATTGTAGATTTGTTTTGGATTTTGCAGATTTTTTGGCGCTTACTTTACAGTTTGTCTTTATGTGCGTGACGTTAACTTCATCGGTGAAATCGCCGTAGATCCAGTTTTTCTTAGTTTTCTCATCAACCGCCATCGCCTTTGTAGATCCAGTTTTTCTTAGCTTTTTCATAAATTCTCATCTCCGTTTGTTGCATCGGTAGTCCCTCGCCGTCTTCTTCGCTGTAGCCGTTATCTTTTTCGGCTACTTTTCGTCGTTCTCTTCATGTTCGTTGTCGGGGTTGTCTTCATCGTCGTTGTCTTCGTCGGCGGGATTTTTGTCGTCTACGTTGAGCTTTCTTTGGCTTAGTCGTCGGCTTTTTTCCTCATCGTGTAAGTCTTCATCGGCTTATTGGTGGTTGTCGTCTTCGTCGTCTAGATCTGGTTAAAAATCTGCAGCAAATTTTTAACTCTCGTTGCAGATTTATTTTTAAAACCATCAATGGAACAAGTTGTGCTTGTTTGTGGTTTATGGAAGCTCAAGAAGAAAGGATGGGTGTTTGAAGTTGACAGTAAACGAGGATCTCGTATTCTTGGAGTTAACCCATACACGCGTTTCGTCGTATTTGTCTTCTCTGGCGTCGTCATCTTGTTCTTCAACGTGTCCTTAATCGTTGTTCTCTTTCTCGTCGTCAATTTCGTTGTTTTCGTCGTCTTCGTTAAGCTTATTCGTCTTCATCTTCTTCTTCTTTACTGTTGTTGTATTCATCGTCTACTTCGTCGTCGTCGTGTTCTTCTTCATCAACTCTTTTATGTTCATTGTCTTCATGGTGGAATAAATCGGCGAACCACTAAAATAACTCTACAATACAGTCAATTAACTCTGCGAAACCCATAACAAATCTGCAAAAATATATAACAAATCTGCAAAACTATATAACAAATTCACATACTTGTATAACCCCTATACCCTAAACACGACACAATCTTATATACTTTTTTGTTGATGTGGATATGTTTGTATGATTCTTCATACTTGATAAACCTTAAAAACCAAGATTCTAAAGTGAAGACAATTTTTGATATCCTTCCTCATGGGGTATGTGAACATTGATTTGCTTGGTATTACTTAGTAAGTTTTGAAAAATGTGTTGAAATGTATTTTTGTTTTTTTATGCTTGAACACTATTTTTACTGGGTGAGGTTAAGTTTAAAACACATTTTTCTACGTTGAAATAAATTCGCGAACTACTAAATCTACATACATGTATAACCCCTATACTCAACACACGATACAACCTTATATACTTTTTTGTTGATGTGGATATGTCTTTATGATACTTCATATTTGATAAACCTTAAAAACCCGAATTCGAATGTGAATTTTTTTCGCAATCCTTCCTCATGGCTCGTGTGAATATTGCTTTACTTGGTATTACTCAGTAAGTTTTGAAGAAATGTGTTGAATTGTAATCTTGTATTTGTATGTTCTTGTTTTTGTATGCTTGACTACTACTTTGTAATGGGCGAAATTATGTTTAAAAACAGGTTTTTATAAGTTGGAATAAATCCGCAAACACCTAAATATATCTATAATACAGTCAGTTAACTCTGCGAAACCCATAACAAGTATGCGAAACTGTATATCTCTTATACTCTAAACACGACACAATCCTATATAGTTTTTTGTTTATGTTGATATGTTTTTATGGTTCTTCATACTTGATAAACGTTAAAAGACAAGATTCGAAATTGAATACAATTTTTACAGAACGATGGCGACGACAAGGGAGAACGGCGACGAAACGAAAAACGATAGCGATAGCAAGGAAGAATGGTGACGACAATAGCAACGGAGAGGAAGAATGGTGAAACAAATCTACAAGAAGATGAAACAAGTCTGCAAAAGATGAAACAAGTCTACAAAAGATGAAACAAGTCTACAAAAGATGAAATAAGTCTACAAAAGATGAAACAAGTTTACAAAAAGTGAATCAAGTCTACAAAACGTGAAACATGAGAACAATAACGACGACGAGAAAGAACGAAAAACAACGACGAAAAATGATAACGAAGGCGAGGAAGAACGGCGAGGAAGAACAATGACGAAGAAAAACCGTGATGAAAACGAAGAACGATGACAACGGTGAAGAAAAACGGCGGAAGATGAAGAACGAAGAACAACGACGAAAAAGATGAAACAAATCTAGAAAAGATGAAACAAGTCTACAAAAGATGAAACAAGTCTACAAAAGATGAAACAAGTCTACAAAAGATGAAACAAGTCTACAAAAAGTGAATCAAGTCTACAAAACGTGAAACATGAGAACAATAACGACGACGAGAAAGAACGAAAAACAACGACGAAAAACGATAACGAAGGCGAGGAAGAACGGCGAGGAAAAACAATGACGAAGAAAAACCGTGATGAAAACGAAGAACGATGACAACGGCGAGGAAAAACGGCGACGAAGATGAAGAACGATAGCGACAGCGAGGAAGAACGACGAGGAAGAACGATAACGACGGCGAGGAAGAACGGTGACGAAGAACGATAACGACGGCGAGGAAGAACGGTGACGATAATAACAACAGAGAGGAAAAATGACAACGAAGAATATGAAACAAATCTACAAAGAAGATCAAACAAGTCTACAAATAAGCTGAAACAAATCTACAGAAGATGAATCAAGTCTACAAAAAGTGAATCAAGTCTACAAAACGTGAAACATGAGAATGAATAACAACGACGAAGAACAACAACGAAGAACGAAGAACAACAACGAATAACGAAGAACAACGACGGATAACGAAGAACAACGACGAATAACGAAGAACGAAGAACAACGACGAATAACGAAGAACAACGACGAATAACGAAGAACGAAGAACAACAACGAAGAAGATGAAACAAATCTACAAAAGACGAAACAAGTCTACAAAAGATGAAACAAGTCTACAAAAGATGAAACAAGTCTACAAAAGATGAAACAAGTCTACAAAAGACGAAACAAGTCTACAAAAAGTGAATCAAGTCTACAAAACGTGAAACATGAGAACAATAACGACGACGAGAAAGAATGAAAAACAACGACGAAAAACGATAACCAAAGCGAGGAAGAACGGCGAGGAAGAACAATGACAAAGAAAAACTGTGATGAAAACGAAGAACGATTACAACGACGAGGAAAAACGGCGACGAAGATGAAGAACGATAGCGACGGTGAGGAAGAAGGACGACGAAGAACGATAACGATGGCGAGGATGAACGATGACGAAGAACGATAATGACGGCGAGGAAGAACGGTAACGATAATAACAACAGAGAAGAAAAATGACAACGAAGAAGATGAAAAAAACCTACAAAGAAGATGAAACAAGTCTACAAAGAAGATGAAACAAATCTACAAAAGATGAAACAAATCTACAAAAGATGAATCATGTCTACAAAAAGTGAATCAAGTCTACAAAACGTGAAACATGAGAACGAATAACAACGACGAAGAAGAACGACGAATAACGAAGAACAACGAAGAATAACGAAGAACGAAGAACAACGACGAAGAAGATGAAACAAATCTACAAAAGATGAAACAAGTCTACAAAACATGAAACAAGTCTACAAAAGATGAAACAAGTCTACAAAAAGTGAATCAAGTCTACAAAACGTGAAACATGAGAACAATAACGACGACGAGAAAGAACGAAAAACAACGACGAAAAATGATAACGAAGGCGAGGAAGAACGGCGAGGAAGAACAATGACGAAGAAAAATCGTGATGAAAACGAAGAACGATGACAACGACGAGGAAGAACGGTGACGATAATAACAACAGAGAGGAAAAATGACAACGAAGAAGATTAAGCAAATCTACAAAGAAGATGAAGCAAATCTACAAAGAAGATGAAACAAATCTACAAAAGATGAATCAAGTCTACAAAAAGTGAATCAAGTCTACAAAACGTGAAACATGAGAACGAAGAATAATTAATGTTTTGAATGTATGTTTAAATAATTATAGCCACGGATATAACCGTGGAAAATCGTGGCTGTAATGAATATTAGCCACGGTTTGTAACGAACCAAACCGTGGCAAATCCAAATTTTCCATATAATTTTTTTGCTAAGGCATAGCCACGGATTTGATCGTGGCTAACCGTGACTAGAATTAAGATATTTTAATTTAGTCACGGTTAGCCACGGATTAAACCGTGGCTAAGTTCATTAAACCTAAAATCGAGTTACCTCTTTTTTCATTTGCGTCGTTTCCTTCTAACTCTTCTCTTTCTCTCTCTCTTGGCGATTCTGGCGCATCTCCTCTCTGGTTCCGTCGCATCTCCTCTCTGATTCCGTCGCATCTCCATCTCATCTCCATCTCTCTAAGAAGGTATCTTCGTCTCTCTATCTCTCTGTGTGTCTCTCTCTCTCCTTGTCTCTATCTCTCTGTGTGTCTCTATCTCTGTGTCTCTCTTTGTCTCAATCTCTTGGCGTTTTTAGGATGTCTCTCTCTGTGAAGATTATGGTTTAGATTAGAGTTTTGATTTTGGGGAAAACGATTATTGGGTTTAGATGTGTGACCATAAGGGTTTAGATTTTGGAGAAAACGATTGTTGGGTTTAGATCGGCACGTTTAGGGTTTAGATTTTTTATTTTGAATTTGTACTTTACTTGTGATTTTGTTTTAGTTATGCCATCAGACAGAAGGAGAAAGAGAGCAAGAGTACCTGAAGGCTATGGAAATCCAGCTCCACCACCAATTCTTCTAAATTCTCATACATCCTCTTCATATCATACACTGCCTGGTGCGACTGGAACAAGGGATGTGAATCGTCCAGTTCAGAGAGCTCATACACCACCGACAGCTCCACCACCAGCTCCAATCAACGATGGTCCACCAGCTCCTCCACCCAATGCTGCAGCTCGTGTTAGTCTCGCTGCACTTCTCCGAACTCTTGCAAGGAGGATGCAACCCCATCTACATCCAATGAAGCTAAATAATGCTTTGTGGTAAGTTTTAAAATGTATCATTTATGTTTGAATCTGTTACCTAAATGTTTATTATTGTAATGCAGGTTTGGGATAGACGATGTGGTGCACAAGTCCATAAAGAATACATGGCAAAACAATTTTATGGGTCCTTGGTGGAACTGGACAATGGTTCCACAATCCAAAGTAGATGAATGGTGGCAGGACTTCGTGGTAAGTGTTTTGTTTAGTAATTTTGTTATGTCTTAAGTTTTTCTGATTTGTGCTTCGGTTTTCTTTTTTTTTCCCAGCAACAATACTATTGGAACCCTCTCATTCACAATAGGGTATGGTTCATGTGGAAGAAGAAAGTGATGGGGTCTATTTCATGCACAATGAGCAAGAAGAAGAACGCTGGGGTGAAGCCTCAGTTTGTCAATGACGACCACTGGAAAGAAATGTTGCATTTGTGGGAGACAGAGGAATGTCAGACTCTAGCGCAGACGAATTCTGAGAACCACATGTCTAATCCTGATGGCAATGGACCACACAAGCATTGTGCAGGTCCAGTAGGGTTTGGAAAGGTGGGTTATAACATGGTATGGTCTCTTCCCTTCTCCTTTTAATCCTTTTTAATCTTTTTGATCTTTTAATCTTATTACAATTGTTATTTATGTTTACTTATGTTTTAGTTTAGTTACTTGTGTTTTAGTTAGTTACTTATGTTTTGTTCTGTTTGTGTTTAATAATTTGCTTTTTTTACTTATGTTTAATAGTTGGATTTGATTGTTGTGTTGCAGATGATTGAGGCTGGTGGAATTCCTCCTGCATACACTGATATCTTGCGCAAGACACACATGCACAAAGATGGCAGCTTTGTCGATCCTCGAGCGGAACAAATCGTATTGTATGTTGAGCAGGCTGCTACAGAAGCTGCTACACAAGCTTCTGTGGAGTCTCCAGGAGCTGCCACGAACAGTGGCCAGTCCACTATTGTGCCTTCTCCTGAGCTGGTCAACCTCACATACCTAAAGGTATCACTTCTTTTAACCCTTTCTTTTAACTCTTTCTTATATAATTTATGTTCTTACTAATCACTTGTACTTTCGTTTGCAGCTTGTACCACCCAAGAAGGGTTATATCTACGGGATTGGAAGCAGCCAGTATCTTGATGTGGACCCAACAGAGCCTGCTCCGGTTTCTCTGGTTCGGAATCTCGAAATGGAGACTAGGGTTGGATCACTGGAGTCAAGCTTCCAGACGATGAATTCTGGTATGGAAAGCATCATTGCCATGCGAAGGGCGATCCTTCAGAACCTTGGGTATGATCCGGTAACAATGCAACCATCTCCAAATGCCGCAGCGTCGAACACAACTCCAGCAACTACTCCAGGTGGGTCAGTAAGAAATTACCCAACACAATCTGATAATGCTATTGATATAGCAGATGATGAGGAAGAGAAGGATGAAGAGGACCAGGAGAATGAAGAGGAAGAGGGAATACAGGCTAGTGATGGAGAAGAGAAAGAAAAAGAAGATGAGGCATAGAGATGAAGCATTAGCTTCATCATGTATTTAACTATGTTTTTTGTGTTTATGTTTAGTGAATTTCTAACTTTGCAGAATGATTTTTTTTTGTTTGTATTATATATTTTGAACAAATATTTATATATAATTATGTTTTAACTCGAATTTCTTTAGTTATGTATTTTTTTCTTTTGTATATAATTATGTTTTAATTTATATTTAATATAATTAAAAAACCACATTTGTCACGGATAGTCACTACTATTTCGGTGACTAAATTTTTCTCACGGATAGTTACGACTATTTCGGTGACTAAATGTTGTCACGGTAGCCACGAAGTAATTCGTTGCAAAAGGTCACAAATTGCCAGGACAAAATTCGTGACAAATCTAGCCACAGATGGTGACAAAATTCGTGACAAATCTCATTGAGACACTTATAAGCATTCATGTCGCATGAAGCTTGGTTTAGAGTCCTAGAAACCACGTTGTTAGATGTTTCATAAGTTCGTCAAACTTGTACAAAGCACATTGAGACACTTATTAGCACTCATTTTGCATGAAGCTTGGTTTAGAGTCCTAGAAACCACGTTGTTAGATGTTTCATAAGTTCGTAAAACTTGTACCAAGCTCATTGAGACACCTATAAGCATTCATGTTGCATAAACTTGGTTCATAGTCCTAGAAACCACGTTGTTAGATGTTTCTTTAGTTCGTCAAATTTGTACAAACCTCATTGAGACACTTATAAGCCTTCATGTCGCATGAAGCTTGGTTTAGAGTCCTAGAAACCACGGTGTTATATGTTTCATAACTTCGTGAAACTTGTACAAAGCTCATTGAGACACTTATAATCACTCATGTTGCATGAAACTTTGTTTAGAGTCCTAGAAACACGTTATTATATGTTTCATAAATTCGTAAAACTTTTACAAATCTCATTGAAGAACTTATAATCACTCATGTTGAATGAAACTTGGTTTAGAATACTAGAAACGCGTTGTTAGATGTTTCATAAGTTCGTGAAACTTGTACAAAGCTCATTGAGGAAGTTATAAGCACTCATGTTGCATGAATCTTGGTTTGGAGTCCTAGCAACCACATTGTTAGATGTTTCATAAGTTCGTCAACCTAGTACAAAGCTCATTGAGACATTTTTAAGCACTCATGTTACATGAAGCTTGGTGTAGAGTCCTAGAAACGCGTTGTTAGATGTTTCATAAGTTCGTAAAACTTGTACAAAGCTCATTGAGGAACTTATAATCACTCATGTTGCATGAAACATTTTTTAGAGTCCTAGAAACGCGTTGTTAGATGTTTCATAAGTTCGTGAAACTTGTACAAAGCTCATTGAGGAACTTATAAGCACTCATGTTGCATGACACTTGGTTTAGAGTGTTAGAAACGCGTTGTTAGATGTTTCAAAAGTTTGTCAAACTTGTACAAAGCTCAGTGAGACACTTATAAGCACTAATGTTGCATGAAGCTTGGTTTAGAGTCCTAGAAACCACGTTGTTAGATGTTTCATTAGTTCGTCAAATTTTTACAAATCTCATTGAGACACTTATAAGCACTCATGTTGCTTGAAGCTTGGTTTAGAGTCCTAGAAACCACATTGTTAGATGTTTCATAAGTTTATCAAACTTGTACAAAGATCATTGAGACACTTATAAGCACTCATGTTGCATCAAGCTTGGTTTAGAGTCCTAGAAATCACAATGTTAGTTGTTTCATAAGTTTGTCAAACTTGTACAAAGATCATTGAGACACTTATAAGCACTCATGTTGCATCAAGCTTGGTTTAGAGTCCTAGAAACCACGTTGTTAAATGTTTCATAAGTTCGTCAAACTTAACAAAGCTCATTAAGGAACTTATAAACACTCATGTTGCATGAAACTTGGTTTAGAGTCCTAGAAACGCGTTGTTAGATGTTTCATAAGTTCGTAAAACTTGTACAAAGCTCATTGAGGAACTTATAATCACTCATGTTGCATGAAACTTTGTTTAGAGTCCTAGAAACGCGTTGTTAGATGTTTCATAAGTTCGTGAAACTAGTACAAAGCTCATTGAGAAACTTATAAGCACTCGTGTTGCATAAAACTTGATTTAGAGTGTTCGAAACGCGTTGTTAGATGTTTCAAAAGTTCGTCAAACTTGTACAAAGCTCATTAAGACACTTATAAGCATTAATGTTGCATGAAGATTTGTTTAGAGTCCCAGAAACCACGTTGTTAGATGTTTCATTAGTTCTTCATATTTTTACAAATCTCATTGAGACACTTATAAGCACTCATGTTGCATGAAGCTTGGTTTAGAGTCCTAGAAACCACGTTGTTAGATGTTTCATAAGTCCGTCAAACTTGTACAAAGCTCATTGAGACACTTATAAGCACTCATGTTTCATAAACTTGGTTCAGAGTCCTAGAAACCACGTTGTTACACTACTAAAAAAAAATCATATAGCCACGACCGTATCGGTGGCTATAGCAAAAATCCGTGGCTATTTAGTCACGATTTGCCACGAAATTTTTTAGCCACGAGCGTATAGCCACGGATTTAACGCTATAGCCACCGATACGACCGTGGCTATATGAATTTTTTTTAGTAGTGTTAGATGTTTCATTAGTTCGTCAAATTTGTACAAAGCTCATTAAGACACTTATAAGCATTCATGTCGTATGAAGCTTGGTTTAGAGTCCTAAAAACCACGTTGTTATATGTTTCATAACTTCTTGAAACTTTTACAAAGCTCATTGAGACACTTATAATCACTCATGTTGCATGAAACTTTGTTTAGACTCCTAGAAACACATTATTATATGTTTCATAAATTCGTAAAACTTGTACAAAGCTCATTGAAGAACTTATAAGCACTATTGTTGCATGAAACTTGGTTTAGAATCCTAGAAACACGTTGTTAGATGTTTCATAGGGACGTGAATTTTGTACAAAGATCATTGAGGAACTTATAAGCACTCATGCTGCATGAAAATTGGTTTAGAGTCCTAGCAACCACATTGTTAGATGTTTCATAAGTTCGTCAACCTAGTACAAAGCTCATTGAGACACTTATAAGCACTCATATTGCATGAAGCTTGGTTTAGAGTCCTAGAAACGCGTTGTTAAATGTTTCATAAGATCGTGAAACTTGTACAAAGCTCGTTGAGGAACTTATAAGCACTCATTTTGCACTAAACTTGGTTTAGAATCCTATAAACGCGTTGTTAGATGTTTCATAAATTCGTAAAACTTGTACAAAGCTCATTGAAGAACTTATAAGCACTATTGTTGCATGAAACTTGGTTTAGAATCCTAGAAACATGTTGTTAGATGTTTCATAAGGTCGTAAAACTTGTACAAAGCTCATTGAGGAACTTAGAATCCTAGAAACACGTTGTTAGATATTTCATATGTTCGTGAAACTTGTACAAACCTCATTGAGGAACTTACAAGTAGTCATGTAGAATGAAACTTGGTTTAGAGTCCTAGAAACGCGTTGTTAGATGTTTCATAAATTCGTAAAAGTTGTACAAAGCTCATTGAAAAACTTATAAGCACTATTGTTGGATGAAACTTGGTTTAGAATTATAAAAACCACGTTGTTAGATGTTTCATAAGGTCGTGAAACTCTAACAAAGATCATTGAGGAACTTATAAGCACTCATGTTGCATGAATCTTAGTTTAGAGTCCTAGAAACGCGTTGTTAGATGTTTCATAAATTCGTAAAACTTGCACAAAGCTCATTGAAGAACTTATAAGCACTATAGTTGCATGAAACTTGGTTTAGAATCCTAAAAACGCGTTGTTAGATGTTTCATAAGTTCGTGAAACTTGTAAAAAACTCATTGAGGAACTTATAAGAACTCATGTTGCATGAAACTCTGTTTAGAGTCTTAGCAACCACATTGTTAGATGTTTTATAAGTTCGTGAAACTAGTACAAAGCACTCATGTGCCATGAAATTTGGTTTAGAGTCCTCGAAACGCGTTGTTAGATGTTTCAAGAGTTCATCAAACTTGTACAAAGCTCATTCAGACACTTATAAGCAACCATTTTGCATGAAACTTGGTTTAAAGTCCTAGAAACCACGTTGTTAGATGTTTCATAAGTTCGTCAAACTTGTACAAAGCTCAATGAGACACTTATAAGCACTCATGTTGCATGAAGCTTGGTTTAGAGTCCTAGAAATCACGTTGTTAGATGTTTCATAAGTTTGTCAAACTTGTACAAGGACCATTGAGACACTTATAAGCACTCATGTTGCATCAAGCTTGGTTTAGAGTCCTAGAAACCACATTGTTAAATGTTTCATAAGTTCGTCAAACTTAACAAAGCTCATTGAGGAACTTATAAGCACTCATGTTGCATGAAACTTGGTTTAGAGTCCTAGAAACGCGTTGTTAGATGTTTCATAAGTTCGTAAAACTTATACAAAGCTCATTGAGGAACTTATAAGCACTCATGTTGCATGAAACTTTGTTTAGAGTCCTAGAAACGCGTTGTTAGATGTTTCATAAGTTCGTGAAACTTTTACAAAGCTCATTGAGGAACTTATAAGCACTCATGTTGCATGAAACTTGGTTTAGAGTGTTGAACGCGTTGTTAGATGTTTCAAAAGTCCGTCAAACTTGTACAAAGCTCATTGAGACACTTATGAGCACTAATGTTGCATGAAACTTTTGAGCACCACGTTGTTAGATGTTTCATTAGTTCGTCAAATTTTTACAAATCTCATTGAGACACTTATAAGCATTCATGTCGCATGAAGCTTGGTTTAGAGTCCTAGAAACTACGTTGTTAGATGTTTCATAAGTTCGTCAAACTTGTACAAAGCTCATTGAGACACTTATTAGCACTCATGTGTTTCATGAAGCCGACGGCATTAAGACGGATTTCACCGTCGGTTTAAAGCGAAATAAATTGGCAAGGATCCCGAAATATTTCAACTATAAAATCGTGCCAAAAAATTACTCGGCGTGATAAACCCGTCGGAAAATACCGACGGGATTTTGACGGGGATTCCTCTGTTGTCACACTTCTGTCGCAAAGTTCCTATTTTATAATTATTTTTAAGTTTCTTTTTACTTTACTCGGTTTAATTTTCTTACTATATAATTAACATTCTTAATTTATTTCTAAAAATATTTGTTGTTGTAGCTCATATGTAATTGATGCCTACGAAACTAGCTATATGTTTTTCTTGTTAATATATAGGGAAAAAGATTATACAAAATAAGTTTGACAAGAAATACAATTTATTATATGTTATTTTTATGAAAGATAATTAAATTCACATTACAATATAATCCTTAATTTATGGGATTGATATTTTTAATTTCAATAACATTGGCAATTTCTGACGAGGTTGTCACTGATACTTATTTTCCGGGGAATTATATCCGACAAAATTGTGATGGATTTAGTATTTAGAGAATCAAAATTTTATTCGCTAGAATTATATTAAACGTTAAAAACAAATAGACGGATTATTGACAGATTCTTAGTAAGTTGTCCCAATTTTGTCGGTTTTTTGAAATTATTTGTGTCAAAATAGTGACAAGTTTAGATTTATAACTTACAATTTAGAAGTTTAGATGAGTTTTTCCAAAAATAGAAATATATAACAAGAGTATGTCTTCGTATATATATTAAAGTTTTCAAATTCAACAACTTTACAAATTCCTAAAAAATTATTTTAGTATGTCATGTATATTATCAATTACTTTAGATGAAACTGTTGTGGTTTATAATTTTTCATTAAAATTACTTTGAAAATGCTTTGATCGTAGCAAAGACTCTACAAAACACTAGTAAACTAATATTATGATTGATTACTAACTAATTTTTTGCGAAATCGAAACCCTAAACCCAATTTCGGAACGACAACATATTCTGTTGGAAATTCGTCTTAAAAAATAGTGACTAATTTGAGACAGAAATCCAAAAATAGCAATCCGAAAACGAGTTTGTATAATCTGTATGTACTATTATCTGTATATTCCGTACTTAAAGTACAACTTGTCTAAATCCTGTCTAAAATTTAAGACAGTTTTTAGATGGAGAACCATACATTTAAGAGTTTAGAACTTACAATATAGGATTTTATATGAGTTCTTTCTTTCAAAAATAAGGATATATAAAGGAATAAGTATCTAATTATTAACTTATTTTTTGCAAAATCAAAATCCCAAAATCTATTTTAAAATTTAGAATATTTTCTCTTTTTTTCTTTAGAAATAATTTGTTGGAAATCTGTCTTATAAATATTGACAATTTTCCGAGGGACTATAGGTAGACCGTCAAAAATCCATCTTAAATTTTAGAAATTTTCTTTTTTAACGCATTATTAAATACATAATTTAGTTTTACGGAAAAACATTAAAAATCACATAAACAATTGCAGATTCATAATATATGTATGTTTGTTCAAATTATATATTAAGATGAAAATATATAAATTATTCTCTATCTGAATCTAATGAAAGAGAATCATAATCATTCTCGAATTCTCCCACAGCTTCTTCGGAATCATTATGCAAGAGAGCATCTACATCTCCAGAATTCACAATATCGGCAACAAGATCAACATCTTCAGAAGGTTCCACAAGAACAGGTGTTGTAACACTTGTGCTAGGCTGCAATGGATCATCTGTTTCAGGAACTCCTACTATTACACCTCTTGGAACTATCCGTGTAACTGTGATCCTAGGATCATTCTTGTTAGTAATTCGCGGATAATTCAAGTATGTTACCTAAGACACAAAACTTAAATAATTAAGATCAATCATGTAAATACGTGGATCACTAACTCGCGTATAGCATGGTTTTAATTTGTACATGGTCGGCTTGTGTTGCAAGGATGAAGGGGTCATAAGATGCAAGTCTTCTTCTCGAATTTAAAGATGTAACACCAAATCTGTCAACTTTCATGCCCACCCCATATTGTATATCATACCAGTCACAAAAAAAACACCACACATCTTAAGTTTAACATTCCCGGATACCGAATCTCCAAAATTTCTTTGAGAATGCCATAATACACATCATCACCAGCTCTAGACGATACACCATTATCAGAAGTAGACCCGATACCACCAACATTGGCGACTCTGAAAACATATCCTCTAGTACAATATCGTGGGTACGCAATTGCGTTCAAAATAGGTCTCTTTACCAATTCTACCATCCACGTAGGAAATGTTTGACCCCTTGATGTTTCTTCCGTAACCTATAACAATTTAAGAAAAAAATATTAATTGATGTGTTAGTTACTTTTAAATTATACATTTTAAAAAATAAAACTTACATAAGACTCCAACCAATTCGCAAAATCTCGTTCCTTTAGAGCTCCAATTTGATATAGTCGGGTAAGTATCCACGAGCGGCGTTCATGAAAATGCTACAATATCAAATTATTTGTTAGATTTTAAAATCTAAAAGATAATTTGTAATTTAATATGGAAATGTACCTCTCATATTCTGATATATCATCACAATTGTTTAAAATATAATTATGCAAATGAGTCCACTCGCGCTCTGAAAGTCTTCTACTTTTTCCTTTTCCACTTAGTCTTCCTATCTGTGTAAACATCTCAGGTACATAAACGACATACGTGGCCCGCTCGCCTCCGTTGTCATGTCGAGAAGGACGCCGACTCTTAGTACGCACCTCTGCTGGGAAGTAATTTTCTCCAAATAATGCAGATTCTTCACGTATGCTTTGTTGTACAATTGAACCCTCAACCCGACTAAGATTTTTAATCTTTTTCTTCAAGTGATACATGTACCGCTCAAATGGGTACATCCACCGATACTGAGCAGGTCCACCAAGTGCTGCTTCTCGGGGAAGATCTATAGGTAGATGTTCCATAACATCAAAGAACGAGGGTGGGAATAATTTTTCGAGCTCGCAAAGAATACCTATAATATTTGCCTCTAAATTTTGAATACATTCACTCGTAAGTGTTCTTGCAGATATATCACGAAAAAAGCTGCAATCCCTGCATATATATTAGACACGTACAACAATGTCAATTAAAGATCACCTTGGTGAAAATTTTAAAAATTAATAACATATATATATATATGTATTTACCAGCAATTGCCTCATGAGCACATTTCTCGACTAGATTAGTAAAGGCAAATGGTAGAAGGCGCTGCATCACAACATGACAATCGTGACTCTTCATGCCACTAAACTTGCCTTCAACAATATCAACACAATTACGCAGATTCGATACATATCCGTAAGGGAATCTAACACTTTCCAAAATCCATTTGAAGAACTCTTCTTTTTGATTAGTCTTTAATCTATAACAAGGAATTGGCAAACTACCATCTTCCATAATGTGAAGCCTAGGACGTGCACAAATCTCCTCCTGGTCTACTCTAGAATTGACGTTATCTTTTGTCTTTCCTTGGACATTCAACACAATGTTCATGATGTTATCGAATAAGTTCTTCTCAATGTGCATGACATCTAGATTGTGCCTCAATAGATGGTCTTTCCAATAAGGTAATTTCCAAAAGATGCTCTTTTTGTGTCAATTATGATATTCTCCTGAACCAGGAATATTCTTCTCATGCCCATTGCCTCCAACGTAGTGATCATTCGTGAATGGTACATCAAAATCTTTCATTTGTTGTAACAAGTAATCACAATCAAGTTCAGGAGGTGCTTCTTGGTTCACTTTAATATTCTTTTTGAACAATGTAGTTGAACGACGATAAGGATGATGACGAGGGAGAAATCTACGGTGACAATCAAACCAAGACGTTTTTCGTCCTTTCTGTTGTTGAAACGAATCAGTGTTGTCATTGCAGTAAGGACACGCTAGCTTCCCGTGCGTTGTCCATCCAGATAACATAGAATATGCTGGAAAATCACTTATGGTCCGCATTAGAACCGCACGCATACAAAAATTTTGTTGCAGTGATATATCTCATACATTCTCCCCCATGTTTCTATAGATTTTTTAACTCATATATCAACGAGTTGAAGATATACATCAAGTGCTCGTTTCGGATGGTCCAGCCAGGAACAAGAATGGTGAGATACAAAAACTCTCTACGCATGCACAATGATGGTGGCAAATTGTATGGTGTTAAGATAACTGGCCACAAAGAATATTGTCTTTCGTGCTTGCCAAAAGGATTAAAAACCTCGGTACATAAACCCAGATATACGTTCCGTCTCTCGCTTGCAAAATTTGGATGCTTAGTATGGAAATGACGCCACGCTTCCGCGTCTGAAGGATGTGTAATCTCCCCATCAAATCTATGCTCTGCATGCCATCTCATCGCCTCTGCTATACGATTCGATTGGTACAATCTCTTCAACCTTTCTGTAATAGGTAAATACCACATACGCTTATGAGGCACTAAAACTCTACCAGCGGTATCTTTATATCGTGGTTTTCGGCAATGCCGACATGTAAGTCGATGTTCGTCACTCCTCCAGTAAAGCATACAATTATTAATGCATACATCTATAACCTGAAACGGCAATCCAAGTCCCGTAATGAGTTTCTGAATCTCGTAGTATGAAGTTGGTTGGATATTATCTTCGGGGAGCAAGTCTCTCACATAATCATTAATAGCATCCATACATTCCTGTGGAAGATTACATTCTGATTGTATCGACATCAATCTAGTTGCAGATGTCATAGGCGAATGACCATCTCGACATCCCTTATAGAGTGGTTTTTTTGAGGCGTCCAACATATCAAAAAATTGTTTCGCTGCTAAATTAGGCTCTTCATTAACCTATTCATGTTGATTTAAACCAACAACATGGTCTCTTAACCTATTGTTAACCATCTGATCAACACCTTCACAAAAATCTATGTTCGTTCGATGTTCCTCTACTCTATTGGCGGGATAAGGTTCGCTAGTACTACCAATTTCTTGTCTTTCTCCATGTAAAAGCCAAATTTTATAGCTAGCTAAAAACCCATTACGATACAAGTGAGTCCACACTGCATTAACCTTAACTTTACGAGTATTTCGGTATATGGAGCATGGACACTTTAACTTACCGGTTTTCTGCGGTTCTACTTGACGACAAGCCACATTCATAAATTCAGCAATACCGCAGGCATATTCTTTGGTTAATAAATTCGTCGTCGGATCATTCTTCAAATCGTCCATCCAGGATCGAAAATATGACATCGTTATGTTTGTTTACAACTTTATTGGGATATTGGGGAAAAAGGAAACTAAACCTAGATGTATATAAAAAAATCCGACGAAATTGTGACGGAAACGGATGGATTTTGATTTTTAATTTATAGAAGATATACTTTGAAAATCCCGAAAAAAAGGAAACTCGTATCAAACATATTTTCCGACGAAAAAAGGAGAGATTTTTTTTCTTTTTCTGAAATTTAAAAGTCTTTCACTTGCTTGTCGGTAATTTTCAACGAAAAAGTGACAGATTTCTAAAGATTTAAAATTGTTGGTATATCGTCGGAAATCTGTCATAAATTTTTTGACGGTGATGGTCTATCGTAATTTTCCGACAATAATACGACCGTTTTCGGACAAACTTGAAAAAATCGATTTTTGTCATAAACTTGTTGATATACCGTCGAAATTTTATAAGTTCGTGAAACTAGTACAAAGCTCCTTGAGACACTTATAAGCACTCATGTGCCATGAAATTTGGTAAAGAGTCCTCAAAACGCGTTGTTAGATGTTTCAAAAGTTCATCAAACTTGTACAAAGCTCATTCAGACACTTATAAGCACCCATTTTGCATGAAACTTGGTTTAAAGTCTTATAAACCACGTTGTTAAGCTCAATGAGAGTTCGTCACTTACAAAGCTAAGCACTCATGTTGTATCAAGCTTGGTTTAGAGTCCTAGAAACCACGTTGTTAAATGTTTCATAAGTTCGTCAAACTTAACAAAGCTCATTGAGGAACTTATAAGCACTCATGTTGCATGAAACTTGGTTTAGAGTCCTAGAAACGCATTGTTAGATGTTTCATAAGTTCGTAAAACTTGTACAAAGTTCATTGAGGAACTTATAAGCACTCATGTTGCATGAAACTTTGTTTAGAGTCCTAGAAACGCGTTGTTAGATGTTTCATAAGTTCGTGAAACTTTTACAAAGCTCATTGAGGAACTTATAAGCACTCATGTTGCATGAAACTTTTGAGCACCACGTTGTTAGATTTTTCATTAGTTCGTCAAATTTTTACAAATCTCATTGAGACACTTTTAAGCATTCATGTCGCATGAAGCTTGGTTTAGAGTCCTAGAAACCACGTTGTTAGATGTTTCATAAGTTCGTCAAACTTGTACAAAGCTCATTGAGACACTTATTAGCACTCATGTGTTTCATGAAGCTTGGTTTAGAGTCCTAGAAACCACGTTGTTAGATGTTTAATAAGTTCGTCAAAATTGTAAAAAGCTCATTGAGACACCTATAAGCACTCATGTTGAATAATCTTGGTTCAGAGTCCTGGAAACCACGTTGTTAGATGTTTCTTTAGTTCGTCAAATTTGTATAAACCTCATTGAGACACTTATAAGCATTCATGTCGCATGAAGCTTGGTTTAGAGTCCTAGAAACCACGGTGTTATATGTTTCATAACTTCGTGAAACTTGTATAAAGCTCATTGAGAAACTTATAATCACTCTTGTTTTATGAAACTTTGTTTAGAGTCCTACAAACACGTTGTTAGATGTTTCATAAGTTCGTGAAACTTGTACAAAGCTCATTGAGGAAGTTATAAGCACTCATTTTGCATGAAACTTGGTTTAGAGTCCTAGCAACCACATTTTTAGATGTTTCATAAGTTCGTCAACCTAGTACAAAGCTCATTGAGACATTTATAAGCACTCATGTTGCATGAAGCTTGGTTTAGAGTCATAGAAACGCGTTGTTAGATGTTTCATAAGATCGTGAAATTTGTACAAAGCTCGTTGAGGAACTTATAAGCACTCATTTTGCACTAAACTTGGTTTAGAATCCTAAAAACGCGTTGTTAGATGTTTCATAAGTTCGTGAAACTTGTACAAAGCTCATTGAGGAACTTATAAGTAGTCATGTAGCATGAAACTTGGTTTAGAGTCCTAAAAATGCGTTGTTATATCTTTAATAACTTCGTGAAACATGTACATAGCTCATTGAGACACTTATAATCACTCATGTTGCAAGAAACTTAGTTTAGAGTCCTAGAAACGCGTTGTTAGATGTTTCATAAATTCGTAAAACTTGTACAAATCTCATTGAAGAAATTATAAGCACTATTGTTGCATGAAACTTGGTTTATAATCCTAGAAACGCGTTGTTAGATGTTTCATAAGTTCGTGAATTTTGTACAAAGCTCATTGAGGAACTTATAAGCACTCATGTTGCATGAAACTTGATTTAGAGTCATACCAACCACGTTTTTAGATGTTTCATAAGTTCGTCATGTTGGAATTTGTACTGGTTTATAACGATTTATAAATCATAATTGTGAATTCTTTCCCTAGGATACGTGCAAATATTGAATCAAATCTATGTTATCAGTTTATAGATTTACCTGGATGGTTCGTAGCGGAAATATGAACCGTGATAAATCGAGGTGTTGAAGCACTCCAAACGTCGTGCCTCTACCGGTATCCACACGCACACAAAATTGGATTGATCGGGATGCTAGTGCCGTAGAGATCTAATATCAATCTATTATACAAACTATTTGTCTGCTATGTTTAGGGTTGTGTAGAATAGGGTTAATGTTATCAAGCGTCATTGTGCCTCTTTATATAATAGGTTCTCATAACCTAATTAATAACCTAATGGGCTTATATGGCTAATGAGCCAAGCCCAATAAGCACATCACAATGACTTGCCTTTTTCACATGTGCATTAATATATATATAAATATAATATCTTATATTATTAAAGTGCACTAATATAAATATATGTATATCTAATATCACATCTATATATTATTTTTGAAGTACTATTTTGAATTTTTCCAAAAAAACTCACTTAATTACAAATTATGCCATTGAATTTAAACATGGAAACAAAATCTATAAGAATAATCTTATTCTTAACTTTGAATATATCTATATATTATTTTTGAAGTACTATTTTGAATTTTTCCAAAAAAACTCACTTAATTACAAATTATGCCATTGAATTTAAACATGGAAACAAAATCTATAAGAATAATCTTATTCTTAACTTTGAATATATTTAAATAAATTATTTGTATCTATAACTAAATTATTTCTATTTCAAATATATTTTGGGTAAATCAAGTAGTTCGGTTAAGTTTTAAAATTTAGATTCTATTCGGATTCTGTTCCGGGTTTCCGGGTGATAAAATTATCCATCCGTTCGAGTTACTTATTTTTTGATCGGTTTCAGTTTGAATATTTCAGTTTTGTTTATCTATATATATTATTTTTGAAGTACTATTTTGAATTTTTCCAAAAAAAATCACTTAATTACAAATTATGTCATTGAGTTTAAACATGGAAACAAAATCTATAAGAATAATCTTATTCTTAACTTTGAATATATTTAAATAAATTATTTGTATCTATAACTAAATTATTTCTATTTCAAATATATTTTGGGTAAATCAAGTAGTTCGGTTATGTTTTATTCGGATTCGGTTCCGGGTTTTCGGGTGATAAAATTATCCATCCGTTCGAGTTACTTATTTTTTTGATCGGTTTCAATTTGAATATTTCAGTTTTGTTTAGATATGTTAATTTGGATTCGAATATTTTGTCCACCCTTATAATAAAATAAATAAATAAATTTATAGTGTAATTTGGTTTCGGGATTTTAGGTTATTTTTTAATTGGTTTCAATTTGGATATTTTAGTCATGTTTCGGTTTAGTATTTTAGATCCGGGTAATTTGGATAATATATAGTAACAAAAAAATTTTTTAACAATTTTTAATATCAAATGATTAAATTATTATTTTGTAAAATAATAAAAAACTATAATAAAAAAAATTAGAAATATTTTTAGATAATTTTTAAAAACAAAATATGTATCACTAATTTTTAAATTACTTTTATAGACATATAAAACGATTTTAGAATATATGGATCCGTGGTGTACCACGGGTTAAATCCTAGTATATATTATATTATAATTAAAACCCAACATAATATACTAATCCAGTCTGCTTAGGTGTGTGACTCTGTAGGATCGCATAATATTAGCAATGGACTTTTAAAGCCCATCGATTATAAGAGGCTTCTAGCAAAACGTTATAATCACCTAATGTTATTCGACTGTCAAACCTCGACGATACAACCTTACCAAAATAAGTACAACTGATTTCAGGACATTCCCAACAATCTCCCACTTGTACTGGAATCATCTATTCCGATAATCCCTTCGTCGCTATATCTCGATCCTAGCATAAGGCAAGCAATAGTGTCATCCTTATTAAGCTAGATCATGTTTATCGATTCCCAATTTATACTGATAAAACAAACGATTGACATTCACCTCGTTTGAGCACGGCCATGCATTTTCTCAGTATTAAATTATCGATAGGCCCATAGATATTTATCTCCCATTATATAGGAGGGACAAATCACATCTTGTTTTATCCATGTTCCTTATACAATTCGTAATACGCCCAATCAGTGTTTTTATAATCACCTGTTACGGCTGACGTTTGACACAGTCAAAGCGCACTAGTCCATGTATAAGAAAACATGATAAACTCAGGTCAAATGACTATATTTTATAAGTGTAATGAAAAACTCTTATGACACTCATATAATATTCTTGCGAGTTTTCCATATAACGGGTCAGTCCAATACTGTGTTCTCTAACACATACTTATGTGATTGACTTTAATACCACATATTAAATGATTCCACGAAACTTAGTCACCAGTCACCTCACATACTAGTCGTTTTGGTTACTATTGTCCCATTTAATAACCTTGACTAGGGACCGCAATAATTTATGTCATCTTTCACTCATAAGGTTTCATGATCAAGTCACGTACTTGATGACTTATAAGGATGATATAAACTATTTTGGGACAAAGTATTTTATTATCCAATAATTAAATAATGCTGAAACAATTTCATTAATTTGAAAACAAATCAAATGTTTGCAAACACGAACATCATATCATAAAAATAAGTTTCTCTCTAGAAACAAAATAAAACATTAAGAAATCTAATGCCTACAGCAGCAGTATGACTTTCATGCTTCGGCCAAGGAAGTGGCTTGGTTAAAGGATCTGCAATATTTGCATCTGTTGGAACTCTCCTAATCTTCACATATCCTCTTTCGATAATGTCACGAATGAGGTGATATCGTCTTTGGATGTGTTTGGAGTTCTGGTGCGACCTTGGTTCCTTCACACGAGCGATGGCTCCATTGTTGTCACAATAAAGATCCACCGGACCAAAGATGCTAGGAACTACACCAAGTTCAGTGATGAACTTCCTAATCCAAACAGCTTCTTTTGCTGCTTCAGAAGCGGCAATATATTCTGATTCGGTTGTTGAGTTAGCCACGGTGCTTTGCTTGGAGCATTTCCAACTCACCGCTCCTCCATTAAGACAAAAGATAAAACCGGATTGAGATCGGAAATCATCTTTGTCTGTCTGAAAGCTGGCATCAGTGTAACCACTCACAACAAGCTCATCACATCCTCCATAGACCAAGAACTTATCCTTAGTTTTTCTGAAATACTTAAGGATGTTCTTAACAGCAGTCCAGTGACTCTCACCTCGATCAAATTGGTATCTACTCGTCATGCTTAAGGCACATGCCACATCAGGACGAGTACAAAGCATGGCATACATAATAGAACCTATAGCAGAAGCATAAGGAATTCTATTCATGCGCTCTCGCTCATCATGTGTTGAAGGACACTGAGTCTTGCTGAGGGTTATGCCATGAGACATTGGTAGAAAACCTTTCTTAGAATCATGCATATTGAACCTATGTAAGACCTTATCGATATAAGTGTCTTGACTTAGTCCAATCAACCTGTTAGGTCTATCTCTATAGATCCTTATTCCAAGTATGTATGCAGATTCTCCCATGTCTTTCATTGAGAAACAACTTCCTAGCCAAGTCTTAACGGATTGAAGTAAAGGAATGTCATTTCCTAGGAGTAATATGTCATCGACATATAGCACAAGAAACACAATTGCGCTCCCACTAATCTTCTTGTAAACGCAAGGTTCTTCTTCGTTCCTAATGAAATCAAACTCTTTGATTGCTTCATTAAAACGAAGATTCCAACTCCGAGATGCTTGCTTCAGCCCATATATAGAGCGATGAAGCTTACATACTTTCCCAGCATTTTCGGGACTTGTGAAACCTTCGAGGTTGTGTCATGTACACATCCTCTTCCAGGTTTCCATTAAGGAAAGTTGTTTTCACATCCATCTACCAAATCTCATAATCATAATGAGCGGCAATTGCTAGAAGAATCCGAATGGACTTAAACATCGCGACTGGGGAATAAGTTTCATCATAGACAATGCCATGAATTTGCTTATAGCCTTTAGCCACTAGTCTAGCTTTGTATATCTGTATATTACCATCCACGTCCATTTTCTTCTTGAAAACCCATTTACACTCAATGGCTTTTACACCATCAGGTAAATCGACCAAAGTCCATACTTTGTTGGACGACATGGATCCCATTTCGGATTCAGTGGCTTCTACCCACTTTACAGAGTCGGGGCCCATCATTGCTACTTCATAGGACGTAGGTTCATCACTTTCTATAATCAATAGATCATGATGGTCAGTCAACCAAACCCCGTATCTATCAGGTTCATGAATGACCCTCTGTGACCTACGCAGCTCAGGTTCCACAGGTGTGGTATTTACGACTCTTCGTAAATCCAGTTGTTGCTCTTCCTGAATAGGTGGAGCAACCTCCTGTGAATCTCGAACTTCTTAGAGTTGTACTTTACTCCCACTATTCCTTTTAGAAAGAAATTCTCTTTCTAAAAAGACACAGTTCCGAGCAACAAACACTTTGCTCTCGGCGGGGTTGTAAAAGTAATAACCTTTGGTTTCTTTAGGATAACCAACGAAGTAGAACTTATCAGATTTGGGTCCAAGATTATCAGGAAGTAAACGTTTTACAAAAGCCTCGCAACCCCAAATTTTCAGAAAAGATAGATTAGGAAACTTTCCAATCCATATCTCATATGGTGTCTTTTCAACTGATTTTGATGGACATTTGTTTAGCGTAAACGCAGACGTTTCTAGGGCATATCCCTAAAAGGATAATGGAAGATCTGTGTGACTCATCATAGATCGAACAATATCTAATAAAGTTCGATTTCTCCTTTCGGATACATCGTTCCATTGAGGTGTTCGGGAGGAGTAAGTTGTGAAACAATTCCACATTCTCTAAGATGATCACTGAAAACTTGGCTCAAGTATTCTCCTCCGCGATCTGATCGAAGAGCTTTAATTGTTTTGCCAAGTTGGTTTTGTACTTCATTCTGAAATTCTTTAAACTTTTCAAAAAATTCAGATTTATATTTCATTAGATAAACATAACCATATCTACTGAAATCATCAGTAAATGTGATGAAGTACTGTTAGTTTCCTCTAGCACCTATACTCATTGGCCCTTTCACTTTGTCCGTATGTAAAGGCCCAATAAGTCGTTGGCCCTTTCACTTTGTCCAGTAAAAGGAGCCTTAGTCATTTTACCTAATAAGCAAGATTCACATTTTTCAAATGATTCATAATCAAATGAGTTTCTCGTTTATATGGCCCAAACGACAATCCAGAGAAAAGTAGGATTCGAGTCGTTAGACTTAAATCTCTTGGTACTAATATATATATAAATATAATATCTTATATTATTAAAGTGCACAAATATAAATATATGTATATCTAATATCACATATATATTATATTATAATTAAAACCCAACATAATATACTAATCCAGTCTGCTTAGGTGTGTGGCCTGTAGGATCGCATAATATTAACAATGGACTTCTAAAGCCCATCGATTATAAGAGGCTTCTAGCAAAACGTTATAATCGACGATACAACCTTACCAAAATAAGTACAATTGATTTCGGGACATTCCCAACACGTCAACCTAGTACAAAGCTCATTGAGGCACTTATAAGCACTCATGTTGCATGAAGCTTGGTTTAGATTCCTAGAAACGCGTTGTTAGATGTTTCATAAGTTCATGAAACTTGTACAAATATCGGTGAGGAACTTATAAGCACTCATTTTGCACTAAACTTGGTTTAGAATCCTAGAAACGCGTTGTTAGATGTTTCATAAGTTCGTGAAACTTGTACAAAGCTCATTGAGGAACTTATAAGCAGTCATGTAACATGAAACTTGGTTTAGAGTCCTAGAAACGCGTTGTTATATGTTTAATAACTTCGTGAAACATGTATACAGCTCATTGAGACACTTATAATCACTCATGTTCCATGAAACTTAGTTTAGAATCCTAGAAACGCGTTGTTAGATGTTTCATAAGTTCCCAAAACTTGTACAAAGCTCATTGAGGAACTTATAAGCACTCATGTTGCATGAAACTTGGTTTAGAATCCTAGAAACGCGTTGTTAGATGTGTCATAAGTTCGTCAAACTAGTACAAAGCTCATTGAGACACTTATAAGCACTCATGTTGCATGAAACATGGTTTAGAATCCTAGAAACGCGTTGTTAGATGTTTCATAAATTCGTCAACCTAGTACAAAGCTCATTGAGACACTTATAAGCACTCATGTTGCATGAAGCTTGGTTTAGAGTCCAAGAAACGCGTTGTTAAATGTTTCATAAGTTCGTGAAACTTGTACAAAACTCGTTGAGGAACTTATAAGAACTCACGTAACATGAAACTTTGTTTAGAGTCCTAGAAACGCGTTGTTATATGTTTAGTAACTTCGTGAAACTTGTACAAAGATCATTGAGACACTTACAATCAATCATCTCGCATGAAACTTGGTTTAGAGTCCTAGAAATGCGTTGTTAGATGTTTCATAAGTTCGCCAAACTTGTACAAAGCTGATTGAGACACTTATAAGCACTCATGTTGCATGAAAGTTGGTTAAGAGTCCTAGAAACACGTTGTTAGATGTTTCATAAGTTCTTCAAACTTGTACAAAGCTCATTGAAGAACTTATAAGCACTATTGTTGCATGAAACTTGGTTTAGAATCCTAGAAACATGTTGTTAGATGTTTCATAAGGTCGTAAAACTTGTACAAAGCTCATTGAGGAACTTAGAATCCTAGAAACACGTTGTTAGATATTTCATATGTTCGTGAAACTTGTACAAACCTCATTGAGGAACTTACAAGCAGTCATGTAGAATGAAACTTGGTTTAGAGTCCTAGAAACGCGTTGTTAGATGTTTCATAAATTCGTAAAATTTGTACAAAGCTCATTGAAAAACTTATAAGCACTATTGTTGGATGAAACTTGGTTTAGAATTATAAAAACCACGTTGTTAGATGTTTCATAAGGTCGTGAAACTCTAACAAAGATCATTGAGGAACTTATAAGCACTCATGTTGCATGAATCTTAGTTTAGAGTCCTAGAAACGCGTTGTTAGATGTTTCATAAATTCGTAAAACTTGCACAAAGCTCATTGAAGAACTTATAAGCACTATAGTTGCATGAAACTTGGTTTAGAATCCTAAAAACGCGTTGTTAGATGTTTCATAAGTTCGTGAAACTTGTAAAAAACTCATTGAGGAACTTATAAGAACTCATGTTGCATGAAACTCTGTTTAGAGTCTTAGCAACCACATTGTTAGATGTTTTATAAGTTCGTGAAACTAGTACAAAGCACTCATGTGCCATGAAATTTGGTTTAGAGTCCTCGAAACGCGTTGTTAGATGTTTCAAGAGTTCATCAAACTTGTACAAAGCTCATTCAGACACTTATAAGCAACCATTTTGCATGAAACTTGGTTTAAAGTCCTTGAAACCATGTTGTTAGATGTTTCATAAGTTCGTCAAACTTGTACAAAGCTCAATGAGACATTTATAAGCACTCATGTTGCATGAAGCTTGGTTTAGAGTCCTAGAAATCACGTTGTTAGATGTTTCATAAGTTTGTCAAACTTGTACAAGGACCATTGAGACACTTATAAGCACTCATGTTGCATCAAGCTTGGTTTAGAGTCCTAGAAACCACATTGTTAAATGTTTCATAAGTTCGTCAAACTTAACAAAGCTCATTGAGGAACTTATAAGCACTCATGTTGCATGAAACTTGGTTTAGAGTCCTAGAACCGCGTTGTTAGATGTTTCATAAGTTCGTAAAACTTATACAAAGCTCATTGAGGAACTTATAAGCACTCATGTTGCATGAAACTTTGTTTAGAGTCCTAGAAACGCGTTGTTAGATGTTTCATAAGTTCGTGAAACTTTTACAAAGCTCATTGAGGAACTTATAAGCACTCATGTTTGCATGAAACTTGGTTTAGAGTGTTGAACGCGTTGTTAGATGTTTCAAAAGTCCGTCAAACTTGTACAAAGCTCATTGAGACACTTATGAGCACTAATGTTGCATGAAACTTTTGAGCACCACGTTGTTAGATGTTTCATTAGTTCGTCAAATTTTTACAAATCTCATTGAGACACTTATAAGCATTCATGTTGCATGAAGCTTGGTTTAGAGTCCTAGAAACCACGTTGTTAGATGTTTCATAAGTTCGTCAAACTTGTACAAAGCTCATTGAGACACTTATTAGCACTCATGTGTTTCATGAAGCCGACGGCATTAAGACGGATTTCACCGTCGGTTTAAAGCGAAATAAATTGGCAAGGATCCCGAAATATTTCAACTATAAAATCGTGCCAAAAAATTACTCGGCGTGATAAACCCGTCGGAAAATACCGACGGGATTTTGACGGGGATTCCTCTGTTGTCACACTTCTGTCGCGCAAAGTTCCTATTTTATAATTCTTTTTAAGTTTCTTTTTACTTTACTCGGTTTAATTTTCTTACTATATAATTAACATTCTTAATTTATTTCTAAAAATATTTGTTGTTGTAGCTCATATGTAATTGATGCCTACGAAACTAGCTATATGTTTTTCTTGTTAATATATAGGGAAAAAGATTATACAAAATAAGTTTGACAAGAAATACAATTTATTATATGTTATTTTTATGAAAGATAATTAAATTCACATTACAATATAATCCTTAATTTATGGGATTGATATTTTTAATTTCAATAACATTGGCAATTTCGACGAGGTTGTCACGATACTTATTTTCCGGGGAATTATATCCGACAAAATTGTGATGGATTTAGTATTTAGAGAATCAAAATTTTATTCGCTAGAATTATATTAAACGTTAAAAACAAATAGACGGATTATTGACAGATTCTTAGTAAGTTGTCCCAATTTTGTCGGTTTTTTGAAATTATTTGTGTCAAAATAGTGACAAGTTTAGATTTATAACTTACAATTTAGAAGTTTAGATGAGTTTTTCCAAAAATAGAAATATATAACAAGAGTATGTCTTCGTATATATATTAAAGTTTTCAAATTCAACAACTTTACAAATTCCTAAAAAATTATTTTAGTATGTCATGTATATTATCAATTACTTTAGATGAAACTGTTGTGGTTTATAATTTTTCATTAAAATTACTTTGAAAATGCTTTGATCGTAGCAAAGACTCTACAAAACACTAGTAAACTAATATTATGATTGATTACTAACTAATTTTTTGCGAAATCGAAATCCTAAACCCAATTTCGGAACGACAACATATTCTGTTGGAAATTCGTCTTAAAAAATAGTGACTAATTTGAGACAGAAATCCAAAAATAGCAATCCGAAAACGAGTTTGTATAATCCGTACGTACTATTATCTGTATATTCCGTACTTAAAGTACAACTTGTCTAAATCCTGTCTAAAATTTAAGACAGTTTTTAGATGGAGAACCATACATTTAAGAGTTTAGAACTTACAATATAGGATTTTATATGAGTTCTTTCTTTCAAAAATAAGGATATATAAAGGAATAAGTATCTAATTATTAACTTATTTTTTGCGAAATCAAAATCCCAAAATCTATTTTAAAATTTAGAATATTTTCTCTTTTTTTCTTTAGAAATAATTTGTTGGAAATCTGTCTTATAAATATTGACAATTTTCCGAGGGACTATAGGTAGACCGTCAAAAATCCATCTTAAATTTTAGAAATTTTCTTTTTTAACGCATTATTAAATACATAATTTAGTTTTACGGAAAAACATTAAAAATCACATAAACAATTGCAGATTCATAATATATGTATGTTTGTTCAAATTATATATTAAGATGAAAATATATAAATTATTCTCTATCTGAATCTAATGAAAGAGAATCATAATCATTCTCGAATTCTCCCACAGCTTCTTCGGAATCATTATGCAAGAGAGCATCTACATCTCCAGAATTCACAATATCGGCAACAAGATCAACATCTTCAGAAGGTTCCACAAGAACAGGTGTTGTAACACTTGTGCTAGGCTGCAATGGATCATCTGTTTCAGGAACTCCTACTATTACACCTCTTGGAACTATCCGTGTAACTGTGATCCTAGGATCATTCTTGTTAGTAATTCGCGGATAATTCAAGTATGTTACCTAAGACACAAAACTTAAATAATTAAGATCAATCATGTAAATACGTGGATCACTAACTCGCGTATAGCATGGTTTTAATTTGTACATGGTCGGCTTGTGTTGCAAGGATGAAGGGGTCATAAGATGCAAGTCTTCTTCTCGAATTTAAAGATGTAACACCAAATCTGTCAACTTTCATGCCCACCCCATATTGTATATCATACCAGTCACAAGTTTAACATTCCCGGATACCGAATCTCCAACATTCCCGGATACCGAATCTCCAAAATTTCTTTGAGAATGCCATAATACACATCATCACCAGCTCTAGACGATACACCATTATCAGAAGTAGACCCGATACCACCAACATTGGCGACTCTGAAAACATATCCTCTAGTACAATATCGTGGGTACGCAATTGCGTTCAAAATAGGTCTCTTTACCAATTCTACCATCCACGTAGGAAATGTTTGACCCCTTGATGTTTCTTCCGTAACCTATAACAATTTAAGAAAAAAATATTAATTGATGTGTTAGTTACTTTTAAATTATACATTTTAAAAAATAAAACTTACATAAGACTCCAACCAATTCGCAAAATCTCGTTCCTTTAGAGCTCCAATTTGATATAGTCAGGTAAGTATCCCTGAGCGGCGTTCATGAAAATGCTACAATATCAAATTATTTGTTAGATTTTAAAATCTAAAAGATAATTTGTAATTTAATATGGAAATGTACCTCTCATATTCTGATATATCATCACAATTGTTTAAAATATAATTATGCAAATGAGTCCACTCGCGCTCTGAAAGTCTTCTACTTTTTCCTTTTCCACTTAGTCTTCCTATCTGTGTAAACATCTCAGGTACATAAACGACATACGTGGCCCGCTCGCCTCCGTTGTCATGTCGAGAAGGCCGCCGACTCTTAGTACGCACCTCTGCTGGGAAGTAATTTTCTCCAAATAATGCAGATTCTTCACGTATGCTTTGTTGTACAATTGAACCCTCAACCCGACTAAGATTTTTAATCTTTTTCTTCAAGTGATACATGTACCGCTCAAATGGGTACATCCACCGATACTTGAGCAGGTCCACCAAGTGCTGCTTCTCGGGGAAGATCTATAGGTAGATGTTCCATAACATCAAAGAACGAGGGTGGGAATAATTTTTCGAGCTCGCAAAGAATACCTATAATATTTGCCTCTAAATTTTGAATACATTCACTCGTAAGTGTTCTTGCAGATATATCACGAAAAAAGCTGCAATCCCTGCATATATATTAGACACGTACAACAATGTCAATTAAAGATCACCTTGGTGAAAATTTTAAAAATTAATAACATATATATATATGTATTTACCAGCAATTGCCTCATGAGCACATTTCTCGACTAGATTAGTAAAGGCAAATGGTAGAAGGCGCTGCATCACAACATGACAATCGTGACTCTTCATGCCACTAAACTTGCCTTCAACAATATCAACACAATTACGCAGATTCGATACATATCCGTAAGGGAATCTAACACTTTCCAAAATCCATTTGAAGAACTCTTCTTTTTGATTAGTCTTTAATCTATAACAAGGAATTGGCAAACTACCATCTTCCATAATGTGAAGCCTAGGACGTGCACAAATCTCCTCCTGGTCTACTCTAGAATTGACGTTATCTTTTGTCTTTCCTTGGACATTCAACACAATGTTCATGATGTTATCGAATAAGTTCTTCTCAATGTGCATGACATCTAGATTGTGCCTCAATAGATGGTCTTTCCAATAAGGTAATTTCCAAAAGATGCTCTTTTTGTGTCAATTATGATATTCTCCTGAACCAGGAATATTCTTCTCATGCCCATTGCCTCCAACGTAGTGATCATTCGTGAATGGTACATCAAAATCTTTCATTTGTTGTAACAAGTAATCACAATCAAGTTCAGGAGGTGCTTCTTGGTTCACTTTAATATTCTTTTTGAACAATGTAGTTGAACGACGATAAGGATGATCACGAGGGAGAAATCTACGGTGACAATCAAACCAAGACGTTTTTCGTCCTTTCTGTTGTTGAAACGAATCAGTGTTGTCATTGCAGTAAGGACACGCTAGCTTCCCGTGCGTTGTCCATCCAGATAACATAGAATATGCTGGAAAATCACTTATGGTCCGCATTAGAACCGCACGCATACAAAAATTTTGTTGCAGTGATATATCTCATACATTCTCCCCCATGTTTCTATAGATTTTTTAACTCATATATCAACAGTTGAAGATATACATCAAGTGCTCGTTTCGGATGGTCCAGCCAGGAACAAGAATGGTGAGATACAAAAACTCTCTACGCATGCACAATGATGGTGGCAAATTGTATGATGTTAAGATAACTGGCCACAAAGAATATTGTCTTTCGTGCTTGCCAAAAGGATTAAAAACCTCGGTACATAAACCCAGATATACGTTCCGTCTCTCGCTTGCAAAATTTGGATGCTTAGTATGGAAATGACGCCACGCTTCCGCGTCTGAAGGATGTGTAATCTCCCCATCAAATCTATGCTCTGCATGCCATCTCATCGCCTCTGCTATACGATTCTATTGGTACAATCTCTTCAACCTTTCTGTAATAGGTAAATACCACATACGCTTATGAGGCACTAAAACTCTACCAGCGGTATCTTTATATCGTGGTTTTCGGCAATGTCGACATGTAAGTCGATGTTCGTCACTCCTCCAGTAAAGCATACAATTATTAATGCATACATCTATAACCTGAAACGGCAATCCAAGTCCCGTAATGAGTTTCTGAATCTCGTAGTATGAAGTTGGTTGGATATTATCTTCGGGGAGCAAGTCTCTCACATAATCATTAATAGCATCCATACATTCTGTGGAAGATTACATTCGATTGTATCGACATCAATATAGTTGCGGATGTCATAGGCGAATGACCATCTCGACATCCCTTATAGAGTGGTTTTTTTGAGGCGTCCAACATATCAAAAAATTGTTTCGCTGCTAAATTAGGCTCTTCATTAACCTATTCATGTTGATTTAAACCAACATGGTCTCTTAACCTATTGTTAACCATCTGATCAACACCTTCACAAAAATCTATGTTCGTTCTATGTTCCTCTACTCTATTGGCGGGATAAGGTTCGCTAGTACTACCAATTTCTTGTCTTTCTCCATGTAAAAGCCAAATTTTATAGCTAGCTAAAAACCCATTACGATACAAGTGAGTCCACACTGCATTAACCTTAACTTTACGAGTATTTCGGTATATGGAGCATGGACACTTTAACTTACCGGTTTTCTGCGGTTCTACTTGACGACAAGCCACATTCATAAATTCAGCAATACCGCAGGCATATTCTTTGGTTAATAAATTCGTCGTCGGATCATTCTTCAAATCGTCCATCCAGGATCGAAAATATGACATCGTTATGTTTGTTTACAACTTTATTGGGATATTGGGGAAAGAGGAAACTAAACCTAGATGTATATAAAAAAATCCGACGAAATTGTGACAGGAAACAGATGGATTTTGATTTTTAATTTATAGAAGATATACTTTGAAAATCCCGAAAAAAAGGAAACTCGTATCAAACATATTTTCCGACGAAAAAAGGAGAGATTTTTTTTCTTTTTCTGAAATTTAAAAGTCTTTCACTTGCTTGTCGGTAATTTTCAACGAAAAAGTGACAGATTTCTAAAGATTTAAAATTGTTGGTATATCGTCGGAAATCTGTCATAAATTTTTTGACGGTGATGGTCTATCGTAATTTTCCGACAATAATACGACCGTTTTCGGACAAACTTGAAAAAATCGATTTTTGTCATAAACTTGTTGATATACCGTCGAAATTTTATAAGTTCGTGAAACTAGTACAAAGCTCCTTGAGACACTTATAAGCACTCATGTGCCATGAAATTTGGTAAAGAGTCCTCAAAACGCGTTGTTAGATGTTTCAAAAGTTCATCAAACTTGTACAAAGCTCATTCAGACACTTATAAGCACCCATTTTGCATGAAACTTGGTTTAAAGTCTTATAAACCACGTTGTTAGATGTTTCATAAGTTCGTCAAACTTGTACAAAGCTCAATGAGACACTTATAAGCACTCATGTTGTATCAAGATTGGTTTAGAGTCCTAGAAACCACGTTGTTAAATGTTTCATAAGTTCGTCAAACTTAACAAAGCTCATTGAGGAACTTATAAGCACTCATGTTGCATGAAACTTGGTTTAGAGTCCTAGAAACGCATTGTTAGATGTTTCATAAGTTCGTAAAACTTGTACAAAGCTCATTGAGGAACTTATAAGCACTCATGTTGCATGAAACTTTGTTTAGAGTCCTAGAAACGCGTTGTTAGATGTTTCATAAGTTCGTGAAACTTTTACAAAGCTCATTGAGGAACTTATAAGCACTCATGTTGCATGAAACTTTTGAGCACCACGTTGTTAGATTTTTCATTAGTTCGTCAAATTTTTACAAATCTCATTGAGACACTTTTAAGCATTCATGTCGCATGAAGCTTGGTTTAGAGTCCTAGAAACCACGTTGTTAGATGTTTCATAAGTTCGTCAAACTTGTACAAAGCTCATTGAGACACTTATTAGCACTCATGTGTTTCATGAAGCTTGGTTTAGAGTCCTAGAAACCACGTTGTTAGATGTTTAATAAGTTCGTCAAAATTGTAAAAAGCTCATTGAGACACCTATAAGCACTCATGTTGAATAATCTTGGTTCAGAGTCCTGGAAACCACGTTGTTAGATGTTTCTTTAGTTCGTCAAATTTGTATAAACCTCATTGAGACACTTATAAGCATTCATGTCGCATGAAGCTTGGTTTAGAGTCCTAGAAACCACGGTGTTATATGTTTCATAACTTCGTGAAACTTGTATAAAGCTCATTGAGAAACTTATAATCACTCCTGTTTTATGAAACTTTGTTTAGAGTCCTACAAACACGTTGTTAGATGTTTCATAAGTTCGTGAAACTTGTACAAAGCTCATTGAGGAAGTTATAAGCACTCATTTTGCATGAAACTTGGTTTAGAGTCCTAGCAACCACATTTTTAGATGTTTCATAAGTTCGTCAACCTAGTACAAAGCTCATTGAGACATTTATAAGCACTCATGTTGCATGAAGCTTGGTTTAGAGTCATAGAAACGCGTTGTTAGATGTTTCATAAGATCGTGAAATTTGTACAAAGCTCGTTGAGGAACTTATAAGCACTCATTTTGCACTAAACTTGGTTTAGAATCCTAAAAACGCGTTGTTAGATGTTTCATAAGTTCGTGAAACTTGTACAAAGCTCATTGAGGAACTTATAAGTAGTCATGTAGCATGAAACTTGGTTTAGAGTCCTAAAAATGCGTTGTTATATGTTTAATAACTTCGTGAAACATGTACATAGCTCATTGAGACACTTATAATCACTCATGTTGCAAGAAACTTAGTTTAGAGTCCTAGAAACGCGTTGTTAGATGTTTCATAAATTCGTAAAACTTGTACAAATCTCATTGAAGAAATTATAAGCACTATTGTTGCATGAAACTTGGTTTATAATCCTAGAAACGCGTTGTTAGATGTTTCATAAGTTCGTGAATTTTGTACAAAGCTCATTGAGGAACTTATAAGCACTCATGTTGCATGAAACTTGGTTTAGAGTCATACCAACCACGTTTTTAGATGTTTCATAAGTTCGTCATGTTGGAATTTGTACTGGTTTATAACGATTTATAAATCATAATTGTGAATTCTTTCCATAGGATACGTGCAAATATTGAATCAAATCTATGTTATCAGTTTATAGATTTACCTGGATGGTTCGTAGCGGAAATATGAACCGTGATAAATCGAGGTGTTGAAGCACTCCAAACGTCGTGCCTCTACCGGTATCCACACGCACACAAACTGGATTGATCGGGATGCTAGTGCCGTAGAGATCTAATATCAATCTATTATACAAACTATTTGTCTGCTATGTTTAGGGTTGTGTAGAATAGGGTTAATGTTATCAAGCGTCATTGTGCCTCTTTATATAATAGGTTCCCATAACCTAATTAATAACCTAATGGGCTTATATGGCTAATGAGAAGCCCAATAAGACATCACAATGACTTGCCTTTTTCACATGTGCATTAATATATATATAAATATAATATCTTATATTATTAAAGTGCACTAATATAAATATATGTATATCTAATATCACATCTATATATTATTTTTGAAGTACTATTTTGAATTTTTCCAAAAAAACTCACTTAATTACAAATTATGTCATTGAATTTAAACATGGAAACGAAATCTATAAGAATAATCTTATTCTTAACTTTGAATATATCTATATATTATTTTTGAAGTACTATTTTGAATTTTTCCAAAAAAACTCACTTAATTACAAATTATGCCATTGAATTTAAACATGGAAACAAAATCTATAAGAATAATCTTATTCTTAACTTTGAATATATTTACAAATTAAATTATTTGTATCTATAACATGGAAACAAAATCTAAATTATTTCTATTTCAAATATATTTTGGGTAAATCAAGTAGTTCGGTTAAGTTTTAAAATTTAGATTCTATTCGGATTCTCGTTCCGGGTTTCCGGGTGATAAAATTATCCATCCGTTCGAGTTAATTATTTTTTGATCGGTTTCAGTTTGAATATTTCAGTTTTGTTTATCTATATATTATTTTTGAAGTACTATTTTGAATTTTTCCAAAAAAAATCACTTAATTACAAATTATGTCATTGAGTTTAAACATGGAAACAAAATCTATAAGAATAATCTTATTCTTAACTTTGAATATATTTAAATAAATTATTTGTATCTATAACTAAATTATTTCTATTTCAAATATATTTTGGGTAAATCAAGTAGTTCGGTTATGTTTTATTCGGATTCGGTTCCGGGTTTTCGGGTGATAAAATTATCCATCCGTTCGAGTTACTTATTTTTTTGATCGGTTTCAGTTTGAATATTTCAGTTTTGTTTAGATATGTTAATTTGGATTCGAATATTTTGTCCACCCTTATAATATAATAAATAAATAAATTTATAGTGTAAAATTCGGGTAACCCCGATAGTTCGGTTCAATTTTACAAATTTAGGTCGATTCTAATTTGGTTTTGGGATTTTAGGTTATTTTTTAATTGGTTTCAATTTGGATATTTTAGTCATGTTTCGGTTTAGTATTTTAGATCCGGGTAATTTGGATAATATATAGTAACAAAAAAAATTTATAACAATTTTTAATATCAAATGATTAAATTATTATTTTGTAAAATAATAAAAAACTATAATAAAAAAAATTATAAATATTTTTAGATAATTTTTAAAAACAAAATATGTATCACTAATTTTTAAATTACTTTTATAGACATATAAAACGATTTTAGAATATATGGATCCGTGGTGTACCACGGGTTAAATCCTAGTATATATTATATTATAATTAAAACCCAACATAATATACTAATCTAGTCTACTTAGGTGTGTGACTCTGTAGGATCGCATAATATTAGCAATGGACTTCTAAAGCCCATCGATTATAAGAGGCTTCTAGCAAAACGTTATAATCACCTAATGTTATTCGACTGTCAAACCTCGACGATACAACCTTACCAAAATAAGTACAACTGATTTCAGGACATTCCCAACAATCTCCCACTTGTACTGGAATCTTCTATTCCGTTAATCCCTTCGTCGCTATATCTCGATCCTAGCATAAGGCAAGCAATAGTGTCCTCCTTATTAAGCTAGATCATGTTTATCGATTCCCAATTTATACTGATAAAACAAACGATTGACATTCACCTCGTTTGAGCACGGCCATGCATTTTCTCAGTATTAAATTATCGATAGGCCCAGAGATATTTATCTCCCATTATATAGGAGGGACAAATCACATCTTGTTTTATCCATGTTCCTTATACAATTCGTAATACGCCCAATCAGTGTTTTTATAATCACCTGTTACGGCTGACGTTTGACACAGTCAAAGCGCACTAGTCCATGTATAAGAAAACATGATAAACTCAGGTCAAATGACTATATTTTATAAGTGTAATGAAAAACTCTTATGACACTCATATAATATTCTTGCAGAGTTTTCCATATAACGGGTCAGTCCAATATTGTGTTCTCTAACACATACTTATGTGATTGACTTTAATACCACATATTAAATGATTCCACGAAACTTAGTCACCAGTCACCTCACATACTAGTCGTTTTGGTTACTATTGTCCCATTTAATAACCTTGACTAGGGACCGCAATAATTTATGTCATCTTTCACTCATAAGGTTTCATGATCAAGTCACGTACTTGATGACTTATAAGGATGATATAAACTATTTTGGGACAAAGTATTTTATTATCCAATAATTAAATAATGCTGAAACAATTTCATTAATTTGAAAACAAATCAAATGTTTGCAAACACGAACATCATATCATAAAAATAAGTTTCTCTCTAGAAACAAAATAAAACATTAAGAAATCTAATGCCTACAGCAGCAGTATGACTTTCATGCTTCGGCCGAGGAAGAGGCTTGGTTAAAGGATCTGCAATATTTGCATCTGTTGGAACTCTCCTAATCTTCACATATCCTCTTTCGATAATGTCACGAATGAGGTGATATCGTCTTTGGATGTGTTTGGAGTTCTGGTGCGACCTTGGTTCCTTCACCTGAGCGATGGCTCCATTGTTGTCACAATAAAGATCCACCGGACCAAAGATGCTAGGAACTACACCAAGTTCAGTGATGAACTTCCTAATCCAAACAGCTTCTTTTGCTGCTTCAGAAGCGGCAATATATTCTGATTCGGTTGTTGAGTTAGCCACGGTGCTTTGCTTGGAGCATTTCCAACTCACCGCTCCTCCATTAAGACAAAAGATAAAACCGGATTGAGATCGGAAATCATCTTTGTCTGTCTGAAAGCTGGCATCAGTGTAACCACTCACAACAAGCTCATCACATCCTCCATAGACCAAGAACTTATCCTTAGTTTTTCTCAAATACTTAAGGATGTTCTTAACAGCAGTCCAGTGACTCTCACCTCGATCAAATTGGTATCTACTCGTCATGCTTAAGGCACATGCCACATCAGGACGAGTACAAAGCATGACATACATAATATAACCTATAGCAGAAGCATAAGGAATTCTATTCATGCGCTCTCGCTCATCATGTGTTGAAGGACACTGAGTCTTGCTGAGGGTTATGCCATGAGACATTGGTAGAAAACCTTTCTTAGAATCATGCATATTGAACTTATGTAAGACCTTATCGATATAAGTGTCTTGACTTAGTCCAATCAACCTGTTAGGTCTATCTCTATAGATCCTTATTCCAAGTATGTATGCAGATTCTCCCATGTCTTTCATTGAGAAACAACTTCCTAGCCAAGTCTTAACGGATTGAAGTAAAGGAATGTCATTTCCTAGGAGTAATATGTCATCGACATATAGCACAAGAAACACAATTGCGCTCCCACTAATCTTCTTGTAAACGCAAGGTTCTTCTTCGTTCCTAATGAAATCAAACTCTTTGATTGCTTCATTAAAACGAAGATTCCAACTCCGAGATGCTTGCTTCAGCCCATATATAGAGCGATGAAGCTTACATACTTTCCCAGCATTTTCAGGACTTGTGAAACCTTCAGGTTGTGTCATGTACACATCCTCTTCCAGGTTTCCATTAAGGAAAGTTGTTTTCACATCCATCTACCAAATCTCATAATCATAATGAGCGGCAATTGCTAGAAGAATCCGAATGGACTTAAACATCGCGACTGGGGAATAAGTTTCATCATAGACAATGCCATGAATTTGCTTATAGCCTTTAGCCACTAGTCTAGCTTTGTATATCTGTATATTACCATCCACGTCCATTTTCTTCTTGAAAACCCATTTACACTCAATGGCTTTTACACCATCAGGTAAATCGACCAAAGTCCATACTTTGTTGGACGACATGGATCCCATTTCGGATTCAGTGGCTTCTACCCATTTTTCAGAGTCGGGGCCCATCATTGCTACTTCATAGGACGTAGGTTCATCACTTTCTATAATCAATAGATCATGATGGTCAGTCACCCAAACCCCGTATCTATCAGGTTCATGAATGACCCTCTGTGACCTACGCAGCTCAGGTTCCACAGGTGTGGTATTTACGACTCTTCGTAAATCCAGTTGTTGCTCTTCCTGAATAGGTGGAGCAACCTCCTGTGAATCTCGAACTTCTTCGAGTTGTACTTTACTCCCACTATTCCTTTTAGAAAGAAATTCTCTTTCTAAAAAGACACAGTTCCGAGCAACAAACACTTTGCTCTCGGCGGGGTTGTAAAAGTAATAACCTTTGGTTTCTTTAGGATAACCAACGAAGTAGAACTTATCAGATTTGGGTCCAAGATTATCAGGAAGTAAACGTTTTACAAAAGCCTCGCAACCCCAAATTTTCAGAAAAGATAGATTAGGAAACTTTCCAATCCATATCTCATATGGTGTCTTTTCAACGATTTTGATGGACATTTGTTTAGCGTAAACGCAGACGTTTCTAGGGCATATCCCTAAAAGGATAATGGAAGATCTGTGTGACTCATCATAGATCGAACCATATCTAATAAAGTTCGATTTCTCCTTTCGGATACATCGTTCCATTGAGGTGTTCCGGGAGGAGTAAGTTGTGAAACAATTCCACATTCTCTAAGATGATCACTGAAAACTTGGCTCAAGTATTCTCCTCCGCGATCTGATCGAAGAGCTTTAATTGTTTTGCCAAGTTGGTTTTGTACTTCATTCTGAAATTCTTTAAACTTTTCAAAAAATTCAGATTTATATTTCATTAGATAAACATAACCATATCTACTGAAATCATCAGTAAATGTGATGAAGTACTGTTAGTTTCCTCTAGCACCTATACTCATTGGCCCACACACATCTGTATGTATAAGGCCCAATAAGTCGTTGGCCCTTTCACTTTGTCCAGTAAAAGGAGCCTTAGTCATTTTACCTAATAAGCAAGATTCACATTTTTCAAATGATTCATAATCAAATGAGTTTCTCGTTTATATGGCCCAAACGACAATCCAGAGAAAAGTAGGATTCGAGTCGTTAGACTTAAATCTCTTGGTACTAATATATATATAAATATAATATCTTATATTATTAAAGTGCACAAATATAAATATATGTATATCTAATATCACATATATATTATATTATAATTAAAACCCAACATAATATACTAATCCAGTCTGCTTAGGTGTGTGGCCCTGTAGGATCGCATAATATTAACAATGGACTTCTAAAGCCCATCGATTATAAGAGGCTTCTAGCAAAACGTTATAATCGACGATACAACCTTACCAAAATAAGTACAATTGATTTCAGGACATTCCCAACACGTCAACCTAGTACAAAGCTCATTGAGGCACTTATAAGCACTCATGTTGCATGAAGCTTGGTTTAGATTCCTAGAAACGCGTTGTTAGATGTTTCATAAGTTCATGAAACTTGTACAAATATCGGTGAGGAACTTATAAGCACTCATTTTGCACTAAACTTGGTTTAGAATCCTAGAAACGCGTTGTTAGATGTTTCATAAGTTCGTGAAACTTGTACAAAGCTCATTGAGGAACTTATAAGCAGTCATGTAACATGAAACTTGGTTTAGAGTCCTAGAAACGCGTTGTTATATGTTTAATAACTTCGTGAAACTTGTATACAGCTCATTGAGACACTTATAATCACTCATGTTCCATGAAACTTAGTTTAGAATCCTAGAAACGCGTTGTTAGATGTTTCATAAGTTCCCAAAACTTGTACAAAGCTCATTGAGGAACTTATAAGCACTCATGTTGCATGAAACTTGGTTTAGAATCCTAGAAACGCGTTGTTAGATGTGTCATAAGTTCGTCAAACTAGTACAAAGCTCATTGAGACACTTATAAGCACTCATGTTGCATGAAACATGGTTTAGAATCCTAGAAACGCGTTGTTAGATGTTTCATAAATTCGTCAACCTAGTACAAAGCTCATTGAGACACTTATAAGCACTCATGTTGCATGAAGCTTGGTTTAGAGTCCAAGAAACGCGTTGTTAAATGTTTCATAAGTTCGTGAAACTTGTACAAAACTCGTTGAGGAACTTATAAGAACTCACGTAACATGAAACTTTGTTTAGAGTCCTAGAAAAGCGTTGTTATATGTTTAGTAACTTCGTGAAACTTGTACAAAGATCATTGAGACACTTACAATCAATCATCTCGCATGAAACTTGGTTTAGAGTCCTAGAAATGCGTTGTTAGATGTTTCATAAGTTCGCCAAACTTGTACAAAGCTGATTGAGACACTTATAAGCACTCATGTTGCATGAAAGTTGGTTAAGAGTCCTAGAAACACGTTGTTAGATGTTTCATAAGTTCTTCAAACTTGTACAAAGCTGATTGAGACACTTATAAACACTTTTGTTGCATGAAATTTGGTTTAGAGTCCTAGAAACGCGTTGGTAGATGTTTCATAAGTTCGTCAAACTTGTACAAAGCTCATTGGGACACTTATAAGCATTCATGTTGCATGTAACTTGGTTTAGATTCCTAGAAACGCGTTGTTAGATGTTTCATAAGTTCGTCAAACTTGTACAAAGATCATTGAGACACTTTTAAACAGTCATGTTGCATGAAACTTGGTTTAGAGTCCTAGAAACGCGTTGTTAGATGTTTCATAAGTTCGTCAAACTTGTACAAAACTCATTGAGACACTTATAAGCACTCATGTTTCATGAAACTTGGTTTATATTCCTAGAAACCACGTTTTTAGATGTTTCATAAGTTTGTCAAACTTGTACAAAGCTCATTGAGACACTTATAAGCACTCATGTTGCTTGAAACCTGGTTTAGAGTCCTACAAACGCGTTGTTAGATGTTTCATAAGTTCGTCAAACTTGTACAAAGCTCATTGGGACACTTATAAGCACTTATGTTACATGAAATTTGGTTTACAGTCCTATAAACGCGTTGTTAGATGTTTCATAAGTTCATCAAACTTGGATAAAGCTCATTGAAAAACTTATAAACACTCATGTTGCATGAAACTTGGTTTAGAATCCTAGCAACGCGTTGTTAGATGTTTTATAAGTTCGTCAAACTTGTACAAAACTCATTGAGACACTTAAAAGCACTCATGTTGCATGAAACTTGGTTTAGAGTCCTAGAAATGTGTTGTTAGATGTTTCATAAGTTCATCAAAGTTTTACAATGCTTATTGATACGATCGGCCTTGATGGAACTAGTCTCTAAACGAGCCTGACTTGGATGTGGCGATGAATGGGAAGTGGTAGTGGTGGTTGTGCGAGTATGCGACGGTTTCACCAAAAGTAGTATGGAAGGGAGGACAGCGAGAGATCAAATAACGGTGGAGATGGATGGGGACGAAGGTAGTGGTGGTGATCTCTTTAACAAGCTGCGAATGAGCTTGCAAAGGAATATAAGATCTTTGGATAAGCGATGGCTTAAGTTGGAGATCGGATTTCCTCTCGAAATCAAACGGCGACTTCTTCTCAAAGTCGAAAAGTTAAACACTCAAGTTCTGGCAAAAATCTTCGATAAAAGAGAAAGAAGGGCGGCGTGAAGTTATAAAGGGGAGCACAAGTCGCTTCCTCTTTAGGGCTTCACGCGTTCACAAAAAAAGGAAATCGTTCAACAAAAAGGAAATCTCAAAACATAGAGAAAAAAGGAAATTGCGCCAAAAAGGAAATTACTAAAGTACCAAAGTACTAAACGAGATAGATTGGCGAGTGGTTAAGTGTCTCGCCATACACTAAGGTCAAGATAGCTACTAAAGTACTTGATGTAAGTGATTAACTTGGCTCGTTAAAACCTTAGTGATAGGAAAACCCAAGATGGGACAAAACCTTCTCAACTAAGGAAAAAAGAGTACAAAATTAATTGCCTTCTTCGGTTGCTTTGAAGAGGTTGTAGACGTCCTGAGTTGCGGCTCCTCCTGGTTCTTCTTCGTTGAGCCTCGTCTTAACTTCTCTTGCTAACTCCTACGAATCATCAAGCAATCTTCCCATCGATTGCTTGAGTTGTTTGTCCTCCATATCGTCTCTCAATCATCTCTACACCACTATTGTTCTGTTATCAATCTGCCACCATCTCCACCAACATCCACCAGAGTCTATTCCTCTGATTTTACATCCTCTACCGCTGCTACCTTCATCTTAAAGCCATCCATCCTTCCACAAAAAGAGCTCAACTTTGTCATAGAGAAGAGGCCTAGACCAGGAGTGTGTCATGTGGTATCAGAGCCAAACTTTGTACCAAAGGCTGAGTTTTTCTATCCCTAACCTCAATTGATTCAAATTTGTTCTTTATAAGTTCTTGAATTGAATCGCATAGCACTTGTCTTAGCTTTTTCATATCTGCTTGCTTGTGATTGCTCTAAGGATGTTTTGTTACTTTGATTGCTTGGACTTGATTCTGAGATTGAGTAATCAATTGTTAAGGTGCTAGAGAACTTTCAAATCTTTCCGTTATTCTTGTTCTTGAGCTGATTCCGTTAGGTTCTCTTGTTTCTTGACCAACCCGCATAGAATCTGTTTTGTTCGTGTTTTCTTGCTTGATTGATTTGATTTATGTCTGTTTCATCGTTTAAAAGTTGCTAGAACGCGTAGTGATTTCTTGTTTGGTCGTGATAGTGAGCAGATTTAAGTCGCTTTGTGTTGTTAACTTGATAGATACCTTTGTGATTCTGTTTGCATTGAAACTGTTTTTAAACTGAATTGCTTGCGAGTTTTATGAACTAAACTGCATGATTCTTACTGAATTCCTTGTGTTCTTGTCCTTTGTTTGAGTTATAATCGTGTTAACGTTCTGTTTTGGATAAAGAAGATTGTTTAGAGATTGTTTAATCGTTGGTTAAGTGATTAGAATCTGTTGCCAGAGCTCGTTTAGTTTCGCACAATTTTGTTCTCTTGTTCTTGCTTGTTCTTGTGACGGCTGCGATTAGGTATTGTTAGAACCCTAATACAATTTCCTTTTCGCCTTGGCATGAATTTCCTTTTCTCAAACTTGTGATTTCAGTTAACGGGTTTGGATTTCCTTTTCGTGCATTGTGTTCTAATTAGATTTGCTAGGTTTGTTGCTTGTTCGCTTGATGAAACTGATTGCAAATCACTTGAATGCTATCTTAGGACCTTGATGGACACGTTTTAAGACATGAACATCATGCTTTTTGACTTGATAGAACTTGAATTCAAATATGTCTTGTACTTTGATTCGCTTTCTTGTTTTTATCCTTTGAAAATCTTACTTCGAGTTCTTTGTTTGTGAAACAGGTACTATGAAGGACTCTCAAGGAAGCCATCGACCTCGGAGGATGTATCATTATGCATAACTACATAGGAGCACTCCACCGTTTCATGGGAGCAGAGATCCTTTTGAGTATATTTATTGGGAGATTGGAATGAACTACGCCTTTAAGTGTCACTGCTTCACCGAGCATGAGCTACTAAGAGCTGTTGTTTCAAGCCTCCGTGATGATGCCCTTACTTGGTGGGAGAAGATTGAGTGGAGACGATGGCCTAAGAAACCTATCACCACTTGGACAGAACTCAAAGCCCTCATGAGAAGAAAGTATGCTCCACACCTTAAGCAAAGGACAATCACGTGTGCTACACAAAAGCCTAAGAATACATATCATCGAGCTAAGTCTTTTAATTTTTCAATTTCCAAAGAAACAAAAACTTATGAATATCTTGAAGAAAGAAAAATTAATGAACCTAAACGAATTAAAAAGAAAAAGAATTCACAACATGTGCTAGAAGAAGATATTAAAATAGTTGATAATGTTTTTGATAATGCTCTTGAGAATTTCAATTCTAGTATAATGCACTTGTCTTTGCCAAATTTTTCATTTGTAGACAAGGATCAAAAGGTTCAAGAAGAAGACATGGAACAGAATGTGGAGCAAGATAATCACAAATTGGTGTACAAGAAGGAACATGAAGCATTGGAGTTTATTGAGTGTTGTATGGTTAAAGAACAAGAAGAGAATCAAGAGCTTGTACGATCTGGTTTCAACCAAGGGGAGTCACTCCTTTCTCTTGATTTTAAATCTGATTTTAAATATGATTTTGATAGCTCCATGACTGTTTTAAAGCACTTGTCTTGTGTCAAGAGTCTTGAGAAACTTTCAGGTGCTAAGGAGATGATCACAACTAAAAAAGAAGCTTCAACAAAACCTATGGTGATCTATGAGAAAAATCTGCATCTTGAAGCCTATGATGCCGTTTTCTTAACTAAAAAGGGAGCCCTTATAGACTTGGATAAGCCTCATACTTGCTCAGACTTGTCCATTACAGAATCTCCAACTCAAACCAGCAACTACTTGGCAAGTTCAGAAATTGACAGATTGATAGGTGCGACTAGTGGAGCTCAAATGAGGACCCATATAAAACACAGAGTTGCAAAGGAGAGTTCCATCATATTCTACACTCAAATAGGAATCTTTCAAGCTATAGCTTGCCCCCAGATCATTTCGGAACCGACCAATATCGATGGCCAAATTTCAGCTACTTTCAGCTTGCTATTTATGAAGATGAGTACGTGTGGTCCACTTCAAACCTTCATATGGAGACCTGGAGCTACTCCACAACACACACCATACCCTCTTAGAGATATGCTACATGATCATGACCCCTGGTCCGTCTCTAGAAGCTGATCCCAAGTCCTTTTCTTCAAGAGTCACACACAACTATACTTGTCAAGCAACCACCTAGCCGGAATTTAAGTAAGTATGGTGATTCTTTTCATGCATCTAAGTTCAAGACCAGAGATCGTAGCTACTCTAGAGATCAGATTCTTATGATTCCAAGACAAGAGGAAACTGTTATGAACCCGAGATCTATTCCTTGTGATGAGAGTCATTGTGTTTAGATTATCGAACAGAAAAGTAAAATCAAAGCTCTATTCTCACCTTAAACCCTAAGTCTCCTCTTTTTGAGAGACTAGGTTTATTAGGTTTGAAGTTATTTATTAATGAACGACTTCTAGACTTATTTATAGTTAAGCCTAGATACAAAGAAAAGTAAAACACTAGCATAAGGAATTGTCTAAATAATAGTAATGTAATTGTTCCTAAATAATTAAGCAAATATTCATAAACATTAATATTCCTAAACATTTATGCTCATAACATTACACCCTCTCTCGATTATGAGCTTGTCCTCAAGCTCATGTTTTTGATACATCATCATCAAACCAAGTGATTTGTCTCTTAGCTTTGGTAATGCTTTCACATAATCCATCTTGCATAGGTGATCAACACAAGTTTGGAGGCTAAGAAATACACCTTCAATCTTGTTTTTGAGATGAAAAACTACTTGCAAAATCATCAGAGTTTTCCTTTGTTCAAAGATTGAAATACATGTCCGGTGAGCTATCAACAACTTCAAAGTCGCAAAATTTTGAGAAGAAATAGAAGTTGGTGTTGTTGGTTCTTCTAAGAATTGAGTCTCATGTTGTTTGGGCTTAACAACCAACGACATATCTTTTAAAACCACATCTTCCTCCTCTAGCCTTGAAACTAAAACCAATGACGTGATTAATTTCGAAGTCATTGTCTCCAACTCTGGATTTGAAGTCGGTGTCTTCGGTTTTGCTTCTCTATTCGATGGTGTTTTTGGTGTGAAAGGTTTGGCCGCAGTACCACGACTTCGGATTTGCCCAGCTTCAGCTCGTCCATGACCAAAGTAAGGAACTACGTCTTCAAACATATCTTTGTGACCTTCGAAGATATTTTGGCCAGAAGACTCACTCTCTGCTTTGGCCGCCGCGATTTCTCGAATCGACGTTTCAAAAAGATCTTGCTTAGCTCTAATTTCTGCTAGGTCTTTGGCCGCTTTGTCTTGAGTTGTGGCCATTTTTTCTTGAGCTTCTAATATCGCATTCAACGTCGCCATCATGTCAGCCATGTCTCCCATCTCGAGAGGCTCTGATACCAAATTGTTATGAACCTGAGATTTACTCCTTGTGATGGGAGCCGTTGTATTTAGATTATCTAAAAAGAAAAGTAAAACAAAAGCTCTCTTCTCACCTTAAACCCTAAGTCTCCTCTTTTTGAGAGACTAGGTTTATTAGGTTTGAAGTTATTTATTAATGAACGACTTCTAGGCTTATTTATAGTTAAGCCTAGATACAAAGAAAAGTAAAACACTAGCATAAGGAATTGCCTAAATAATAGTAATGTAATTGTTCCTAAATAATTAAGTAAATATTCCTAAACATTAATATTCCTAAACATTAATGCTCATAAAAGAAACTAGTTCCGAGAGCTCCAACCTCATGAACCAAACGGGTAAGATCGAGAAAACTTATGATTTTGATAAATCTCGATTACGTTTTGTGTATAAAGAGACTCTTATGAGTTTCTATAATCTTCCACCGGTGTTTCCGAGTGAGTATTCTTTTGTTTCGCAGAAGAATGAGCATGAGTTTCCCAAAGACAAAGAGCCACAAAACACTCAAGGTGACTCATGCCTCAACCGAGCCAAACCCATGATGATTAGTGAGCTTGACATCCATGATGATTATGAGACGTTCAGCCATCTGTAGATACCACCACATATCGACAATGAACATGGTAGATGTGCCTACTTCTATGAGATCTTTTCTCGTTCAATTCAGCCCAAGACATGTAAGGACAATGTTGTGGCCAACACATTGTCAAGGAGGTACCTTCTACTCTATAACTTTAGTACCAAGGATGTTAGCTTTGTAGTGTATAAAGAACTATATGGTTGTGGTAATGAATTTGGAAAATCATATAAAGCTTGTGGAAAGTTTATTAGTGATCATTACCTGAGGAGAGATTTCTATATGTTTCATGATAACTTGTGCTCGTCTAGTTTTGTCTTTTGTGAGCTATTGTTTAGGGAAGCACTTGGAGGAGAGCTTATAGGACAAGCTCAAGTGCAGCAAAGGATGGCAAGACCAGCAGCTGCACCACCTTGGATCATCCATTCAAGCATCAATATCAAGCCCCAACCAGCTGGATCACCCAAATTTCTAAACCGAACACTTTCTATCTCATTTAAGGATATTTCTTTGGTGTTTGAACTAATTATTCTTTTTGTGTTTCATGTTTTTATATGGAGACCCGGAGAATATCTAAGAAGTATTGGAAATACTCATGAACAACCTCTGATCCTCAACCACTTCAAAGACCATGCTCATCGACTTCATCCTCAAGGTAAGCTTATTTTAGATTTGAATGCTACTAATCATGCTCCCTTCCTTGTAGGTAAACAGATTTGAGGTAAAATCTTTTTGAAGAGGGGGGAGGATGATATGATCTCGCCTAGCTTGTCATTCGATGAGGAGGTTCAAAGCCAAAGAGATGGATAAAAGAAGCTCACATTGTGATATGATCGAGGCACCGGAACCGGATACCGAGCACCAAGGCGCTCGACCACAAGACATCGACATCGATCACCAAGGCGCTCGACCCCAAGACATCGACACCGATCACCAAGGCGCTCGACCACTCGACACCGATCACGCACCGAGCACCGAGAAACACAAAGGGGTGGTTACCCGAGCAATGGCCAAAAAGCTAGCTGATGACGTTCAAGCATTGATCGTGGAGGAACTTGGAGGAGCAGCTAGGAGCTTCTTCAACATCTTCATCATGGACTAGAAAGAAGACCAAGGTAATGAAACTAAGTGACTAAGTGTTTCGACTAGGTACTCTTTCCCTTTGCGTAGGTTTGTCCCATTGGGTTTACTATGCAAGGGTTTTAACGAGACCAAGAAGAGCACTACGTCAGTTACTTGCTGACATTACCTTGAAGATTGTATGAGATGAGGCACTTTAAACTACTCGTTGTTTTATCTAATAAACTACACGTTTTTTTCTTTGTTTTTAAGACATTGTGTTGTTTTATGTACATTCCTTTTATGGCCTTGCGAGAAACCCTAAGGGAGAGGGAGAGTGTGCCTCTTTTCCTCCTTATAATCTTGCAGCCGCCTTTCTTGGTTAGGGATTCAAAATTTTCATCAAAAACTTCTTTGTTTTCGACTCAACCAAACACCGATTCATCATTGTGAATCTCAGGCTTTTACAAGAGCAAACCTCTTTCAAAAGCTTCTATGAATCATCAAGCAATCTTCCCATCGATATCTTGAGTTGTTCATCCTCCATATCGTCTCTCAATCATCTCCACACCACCAAGATTATGTTATCAATCCGCCACCATCTCCACCAACATCGACCAGCCGCTATTCCACTGATTTTCCATCCTTTACCACTGAGCCATCCATCTTTCCACAAGAAGAGGTCAACTTTGTCATAGAGAAGAGGCCTAGACCAGGAGTGTGTCACTCATGTTGCACGAAACTCTGTTTAAAGTCCTAGAAACGCATTGTTAGATGTTTCATAAGTTCGTCAAACTTGTACAAAGCTCATTGAGACACTTATAAGCATTCATGTTGCATTAAACTTGGTTTAGACTCCTAGAAACGTGTTGTTAGATGTTTCATAAGTTCGTCAAACTACAAAGCTCATTAAGACACTTATAAGCACTTATGTTGCATGAAACTTGGTCTAGAGTCCTAGAAACCACGTTGTTAGATGTTTCATAAGTTCGTCAAACTTGTACAAAGCTCATTGAGACACTTATAAGCACTCATGTTACAACTTGGTTTAAAGTCCTAGAAACGCATTGTTAGATGTTTCATATGTTCGTCAAACTTTAACAAAACTCATTGAGGAACTTACAAGCACTCATGTTTCATGAAACTTGGTTTAGAGTCCTAGAACTGTGTTGTTAGATGTTTCATAAGTTCATCAAACTTGTACAAATTTCATTGAGACACTTATAAGAATTCATGTTGCATTAAACTTGGTTTGGAGTCCTAGAAACGTGTTGTTAGATGTTTCATAAGTTCGTCAAACTACAAAGCTCATTGAGACACTTATAAGCACTCATGTTCAATGAAACTTGGTTTAATGTCCTAGAAACGCGATGTTTGATGTTTCATAAATTCGTCAAACTTGTACAAATCTCATTGAAACACTTATAAGCACTCATGTTGCATGAAACTTGTTTTAGATTCTTAGAAACGCGTTGTTAGATGATTCATAAGTTCGTCAAACTTGTAGAAAACTCATTGAGACACTTATAAGCACTAATGGGGCATGAAACTTGGATTAGAGTCTTAGAAACGCGTTGTTAGATGTTTCATTAGTTCGTGAAACTTGTACAAAGCTCATTGAGGAACTTATAAGCACTCATGTTGCATGAAACTTGGTTCGAGTCCTAGAAACCACGTTGTTACATGTTTCATAAGTTCGTCAAACTTGTATAAAACTCATTGAGGAACTTATAAGCACTCTTGGTACCTAAAACTTGGTTTAGAGTCCTAGAAACGCGTTGTTAGATGTTTCATAAGCTCGTCAAACTTGTAAAAAGCTCATTGAGACACTTATAAACACTCATGTTGCATGAAACTTGGTTTAGAGTCCTAGAAACGCGTTGTTAGATGTTTTATAAGTTCGTGAAACCTGTACAAAACTCATTGAGACACTTACAAGCACTCATGTTGCATGAAACTCTGTTTAGAGTCCTAGAAACACGTTGTTAGATGTTTCATAAGTTTGTCAAACTTGTACAAAGCTCATTGAGACACTTATAAGCACTCATGTTACATGAAACTTGGTTTAGAGACCTAGAAACCACGTTGTTAGATGTTTCAGAATTTTGTCAAACTTGTACAAACCTCATTGAGACACTTATAAACACTCATGTTGCATGAAACTTTGTTTAGAGTCCTAGAAACGCGTTGTTAGATGTTTCATAAGTTCATGAAACTTGTACAAAGGTCATTGAGGCACTTATAAGCACTCATGTTGAATGAAACTTGGTTTAGAATCCTAGAAACGCGTTGTTAGATGTTTCATAAGTTCGTCAAACTTGTACAAAGCTCATTGAGACACTTATAAGCACTACAAGAAAACAGTGTTATTTCCGACCGCATTTCCGATCGAATTTTGCCGTCGGAAATTACCGACGACCAAAATTTCGTCGGTAATTGGTAGGAATTTCTGACCAAACATGCCCGTCGGAAAAGGTGGTCGAAAATTGGTCGGAAATTACTGACGAAATCTTTTCCGTCGGTTTTCGGTCGAAAAAATCTTTCTGATTTCTGACCAGTTTTTGACCAAAATACGAACATTTAAAATTTCGTCGGAAAACGATCGGAATGACCAAAATACCAATTTCCGACGAAAATGTTTACGTTTTTTTAGCCGTTTTCTTGTGGTCGGGAATGGGTCGGAAATTTCCGACCAAAACTCATTCCGACCGTTTTCTGACGAAATTTTAAACGTTTTATAGCCGTTGTAAAACAGTTACTTTTTTTGTCTGAAATTGGTCGGAAATCGGTCGGAAATATCTGTTATATATATTTCACCCTCACTTTCACATTTCTCACAAATTATCTTATTCATCTACCTATATCACAATTTCTATACAAATCATAAGTCATGAGTTATTTTAGATCGTGGATGGATGGAAATGATATAGATCCGGGGACAGGGTTACTTACGGACGAATTTGCGGAGGGGCTTAAACAATTTATAGAGTTTGCCGCAATTCAAGAAAAAACCTTAAGAACAGGTAAAATCTATTGTCCTTGTAGAAATTGCGATAATCTTAGAAATATTTCGGTAAAAGTAGTATGAAAGCATTTATATAAAGTTGGTTTTACGCCGAGATATAAAATATGGTATTCTTATGGTGAAAATGATTCGATGGTAAGTTATCTTAGTAGTAGTAATGTTCAATATTATACTGATAATTTAGTTCTCCCTCCGGTAGAAGAACCTATTACTTTAGATAGGACTGTGCAAATGGTAAATGATATTTTTCGGGAAAGTACGTCGTCGTATGTTGGAGGTCATCACGAACCTATAATGGAGCAGCCAAATGTCGAGGCGCAGAAATTCTTTGACATGCTGGATGCCGCTAAGAATCCGTTATATGATGGATGTAGAGAAGGTCATTCGCCTCTTTCTGCTGCAACAAGAATGATGTCTATCAAAGCAGATTACAATCTTTCAGAAGACTGTGTGGATGCTTGGGCAGGATTGATCAAAGACATTCTACCTGAAGATAATATGGCACCGGGAACATATTATGAAATCGAGAAGTTGGTATCTGGTCTTGGGTTACCTTATCAGATGATCGATGTCTGCGTTGATAATTGTATGTTATATTGGAGAAGGGATGAAAACTGCTCAGCATGCCGATTCTGTAAGAAGCCACGATATAAGGAAACTGGTGGAAGATTACCCATACTTTATAAGAGAATGTGGTATTTGCCGTTAACGGATAGGTTGAAGAGATTATATTAATCGGAGCGCACAACAATTTCGATAAGATGGCATGCAGAACATGCGATGTCAAATGGAGAGATAGAACATCCTTCGTATGCTCAAGCATGGAAACATTTTCAAAATTTGTATCCTAACTTCGCAAGTGAGAGTCGAAACGTGTATACCGGGTTATGTACTGATGGTTTCAACCCTTTTGGGAAGCGTGAGAGACAATATTCTTTATGGTCGGTGATCGTTACGCCTTACAACCTACCTCCTTCATTGTGCATGGCTAGGGAATTTTTGTTTCTATATATTCTTGTACCTGGACCAGAGCATCCGAAGAGAGCACTTGACATATTTTTGCAGTCGTTGATATATGAATTGAAGATGTTATGGGAGAGTGGAGCAGAAACCTATGACATATCGGTGCAACAAAACTTCTTGATGCGAGCTATACTAATGTGGACTATTAGTGATTTTCCTGCATATGGTATGTTATCAGGTTGGACCACACATGGACGGTTATCTTGTCCTTATTGTCAAGACAACACTTATGCTTTCCAATTGAAGAATGGACGTAAATCATGTTGGTTTGATAGTCATTGACGATTTTTACCAAACGAGCATCCTTACCGTCGGAGCCCTACTTGTTTACGAAGAAGAAGAAAGTGTTTGAAGACCCCCTGGAGAGGTAAGCGGAGAACAGATATTAACTCAACTTAGAGATTTTGGAGCTAAGAAGACAGTACGTTGTGGTGGTAACGGGCATCAAGTTATGGAAGGATATGGAGAACATCATGACTGGCATAAAAAGAGCATTTTTTGGGATTTGCCTTATTGGAAGGATTGAGAAGAACTTCTTTGACAACATCATGTTTACCATTATGAACCTAGATGTTATGCACATCGAGAAGAACTTGTTTGAGAACATCATGTTTACCATCATGTTTACCATTATGAACGTGAAAGAACTTCTTTGACAACCTAAATGTTATGCACATCGAGAAAAACTTCTTTGACAACATCATGTTTACCATTATGAACGTGAAAGGAAGGACGAAAGACAACTTGAAGTCCAGATTAGACTTGTCGACTATTTTTTCTCGGAAAGAACTTCATGCCACCAGTCAAGGAAGATATCCACGACCTGTTTTTCGGTTAAATGTTTCAGCAAAACAAGAATTCTTCAACTGGATAATCGAAGGTGTTAAGTTTCTGGATGGTTACTCTTCTAACCTTAGAAATTGTGTTGATCGTGGGGAAGGAAAGTTTTCAGGGATGAAGAGTCGTGACTGTCATGTTGTTATGCAGCGTCTTATTCCTTTTGCGTTTGCTGAGCTTCTTCCACAAAAAGTCCATGAAGCACTGGCAGGGATAAGAGCTTTTTCATAGATATTTCTACGAGATCACTTACCGTTGAAGAAATCTGCAACCTCCAAGAGAAGATTCCAGTGATTTTGTGCAACCTAGGAAAGATATTTTCGCCTTCGTTCTTCGACGTTATGGAACATTTACCTATTCACTTACCTCGAGAAGTAGAACTTGGTGATCCTGTCCAGTATCGATGTATGTATCCCTTTGAACGATACATGTACCATTTGAAGAAGAAAGTGATGAACTTAGCGAGGGTTGAAGGTTCAATTATTGCTCAAAACATTAACGAAGAGAGATCAAACTTAGCAGAGTACTACTTTCCTCCGCAAACGCAAACAAAGAGTGGAAAACCAAGAAGACATGACGATGGTGGAATGCATGCTTGTTATCATGTATATGTACCTGAACTTTTCAGTCAGATTGGACGTTTAAGTGGAAAGGGTAAGAGTCGAAGACTTAGTGAGGTGGAGCATGCTAATGTACACATGTATATTTTGAACAACTGTGAAGACTTAGAGCCGTACGAGGATATTTACATTGCGCATAAACGATTATAGTATCCGCAATCAACAGACGCTACATTATATGAACTAAAAGAAAGAGAAATTTGCACAATGGTTGAAGTTATATGTCTATAGCAGGCAGCGCGAAGGAGAACTAATTCCGACATTGTTAGAAGAGGTGGTGAACAGTCCACAGTATGTTGCAGTTTCACACCCAATGTACTGCACTCGTGGATACGCTTTCAAAATCTTTTGCGAAGGAAGTTCAAGGTCGACAGCAAACCATGGGGTGTTAGCATTAGCCAGAGATGTGGTGTACTATGGGATACTACGTGAGATATTAGAAGTGCATTATGTGGGATGCTCGATCTACGATGTGTTACCTTATATTGTGATTGGTATAGTCCACTTTCAGGACACAGTGTTCGTATAAACGAGTTTGGTGTTACCACGGTACATTCGTGGAGGAGGTTGCAATCGTATTATCCATTCATTCTTGGATCCCAGGCCAACCAAGTATCATTCTTGACTTTTCCGCGACTGCAAAGTAGACATGACCCTTGGATAGTTCTTACACCAATCAACCCAAGAGGAAGAGTGCATGGTAATTCTGAGGTTGATCCTCCGTTACAAGCGACAACAGTGGGACATTTGGGAGAAGTAAATGTTTCATTAGAAGTGGAGTTGGTTGTAGATTTAACATAAGATGCAGATAATGTTGTACATGAAGATTCAGAAGAAGAGATAGGAGAATTTGAAGAGGGATCTGATTCTGGAACTGAAGACTCGACCGAATCCGAGTAAAACGTTTTAAAAAAGTGGTAGATTTTCAAAGAATTTTAAAATATTTAAAAGATTTTAAAGAATTTCAAAGAGTTTTCAAATAGTTTTAAAGATTTTCAAAGAGTTTTCAAATAGTTTTAAATATTTTTTTTAAAAATAGTTTTAAAGATTTTCAAAGAGTTTTAAAATTTTTATCGATTTTCAATATTATACATATTTTGAAATAGTTTTAAAGATTTTCAAAGAGTTTTAAAATTTTAAAGATTTTCAATACGTTTTAAATTCCAAAATTTTATTAAATATTTTCAAATAGTTTTAAAGATTTCAAAATATTTAAAGTAGTTTAAAAACAATTTCAGGATTTTCAAAATATTTTTTTTTTACTTTTTTTTTGTTTCGGTCGGAAAACCGTCGGTAGCCGCCAAATATTTTAAACCTCGTACCAATTCAAATCCCCAAATAGTTTTTTTACTTTTTTTGTTTCGGTCTGAAATCGGTCGGAAAACCGTCGGTAACTGCCAAATATTTTAAACCTCGTACCAAATTGAAACCCCAAAAGTGGTCGGAAATCGGTCAGAAATTTCCGATCGATTTCTGACGACATAATTAGAGTGGTCGGAAATCGGTCGGAAATTTCCGACCACTTTTGGGGTTTAGAGTTTAATTGATGTTTTTTTGTGCCCAAATAAAGATATACCATTGTACAACACCTTTTGAACATATCAATTGCACAAATGGGCTTTATTATATCCATAACAAGCAATTTTATAAAAAATTTACAAATATATGTAACTATGAAAAGACCCGCGCGTTGCGCCACGTAGTGAATAAAAATAAAAGTATATTGTTGTACATACAATAGCTTCAAAATTTCATTTCATTTCACTTTTTCTATTTTTTATTTTTTTTTGTTTTGGAAAACTATTTTAGCTAACATGTGTATAAAAGATATTCTTTGCAAAAGTATAATTATTAGTATTGGTTATTAAATTTAACAATGTAGGAAAATTTAATATATCAAACATTATATAAAATCATAAGCTTTTCGACCTTTGAACCATCATAAACTTTTCGACCTTTAAACAACAAAATTTTTACGGACAAAATTGAATGAGTTAACATCTCAAGAAACAATCAAATGCCTTCAAAAGAGAAGATTATTAACCTCTAAACACTTATTAAAAAACTTAAAGAGAAAATACTATACTAACGCAATTTTTACAACACATGAACTAATTCATATTCGTAAAATAAAATATTTAAATTATTTTTTTGCATGGTACTAATACAAGAATTAGAAAGGAACACGTATTTAAGAAGACTAAACCTTTTTTAGTTTTTGAAACGCCCTATAGTATAATGCTTTTTTGACGCACCTAAAGTCATAAATATTTGAATTTTTTGTGTTTTTCTCTCGAGAACACAAATTAAAAAATAGAATAAATAAAAGAAAATTAGAAGAAAACATGAGAAGAAATTTTTTTTTTAGTTTTGTTTCTATGTTTCAATATATATCAAAATGAGAAGAATATAATTTTCTTATATGGTGCCATTTACATTGGAGTTATGAAGTGGAGTAATGAGAATTTATTCTCAACATAATTGTCACCATTATGTCACAAAATTGATTACAATCAAATTTTGTTGAATAAAAAAATGTAGGAGATATTTTGTTGATTTGATATCTTCAATATAATTAATTCTTTACAATTTTTTTGGCGATATATGTGTATTTAAGTGCATCATTTTTTCAATATAATTAATTTCAAATAAATATGTAAATTATGACATATATGGGTTTAAGTTCATGGTGTTTATGAAAAAGATACATATATGAATGGTTAAATAAATATTGGGTTAGAGTTATAAAAATATGTGTATCACAAAATGATGCATATATATTTAAGTATTACAATTATTTAAATATAATATTAGTTAAATCGAGTATGTCAAGTTGTTAGAATTTGATAAACAAAATTTATGTTTTATTAAAAATTAATACTTATCAAATCAGAAATATATGGTTTGTTAAAAAAATATTGTTTTAGAGTTATAAAAAAATTATAACATAAAACATGATGCTTTCATATTAAATATAACAATTAAATAAATATAATAAAATAATTCTTGTTCGAAGAAATGACAAAAGTTAATAAAAGAAGAAGACATATGTCAAGATTATATAGTTTGGCAAAAAAATTTCTATCTTATTATATAAGATTTACTCGGTATAAGAATAACAATATAATTTTAATATGAAGATATAATTAAATATCATGTCCCCCACATCAAGTTTTAATTTTTTGAACAACCATATATAGTATATGGGTTGTCTAGAATTTGATACATACTTTTAGATTTTTAGGACCATATGCATGGATTTTGCAATAGCTCCATAACCCAAAATTTCAATTTCTTCATGTATATCTTCAATATGATCATTAATTTCATTATGCAAGTCTTTCATATTTCATGTTTCTCCTATGTGTAAAAACACTAAAAATAGAATCATGATCGTAGTATATAAAAAATAGGTATATACAACCATTATATTTTTCCTATAATTTTGTAGATTTAACAATGATTTGTATTTGCAAAGGTTTCAAATTTCTAGTGGAAAATATTCTCTTAATTATATAGTTTCACTGATAGAGGAGTTACAAAGTGGTATACAGGAGCTACTAAATGACATAATGAGAATTTATTCTCAACATAATTGTCACCATCTTATAAAATAAAATTGATTACAATTTAATTTTTTTAAATGATAATTTTTAAAAGATATTTTGTTAACAGTATTAGGCGCATGATATTTTCAATATAAAGTGTTACAAAAAAGTGATTTTCAATATAATTAATTTCCAATAAATAAATAAAATTATGATATATGTTAGTTTAAGTCCATGATGTTTTTTTAAGAAATGATATATATGAAATTTAAAATATATGAATATTGTGTAGCGCAAAAATTATGGTGAAAATTATAAAAAAAAACTATCATAAAAATGGATTTTACCTTTTGCAATAGCTCTATAACCCAAATTTTCAATTTCTTCATATATATCTTCAATATGATCATCAATTTCATCATGCAAGTCTTTCATATTTCATATTTCTTTATGTATAAAAACACTAATAATAGAATCATGATCGTAGTAAATAAAAAATAGGTAGGCTCTTGAATCAAACCATTATTTTTTCCTATAATGTTTTTTATTTAACGATGATTTGTATTTGGGAGTTACTAAATGACATAATGAGAATTTATTATCAACATAATTGTCACAATTATGTTATAAAATTGATTACAATTTATTTTTTTGAATGATAATTTTTAAAAGATATTTTGTTGACAAATGGATGGGTATAAAAGTACCCATCATAAAAAATGGATGGGTAACTTATGATTTGAAATTTTAAATTATATCATATTCGCATTTTTTATTTTAATTTTTGTATGTTTATTCATTTAAATGTTGTATAAATTAGCAAATATTTTCAAAATTTTCATTATACTTATTTTTGTTAAATAAATATTATTTTTATATCATCAAAACAATTTTAATATAAAAATAAATCATTTATATATAAGTATAATATATGTTAATAGATATATTTAAATTTCATGATCATTATTGAAAAAATAAAGAGAGGACACATGTCAAAAGATAAATAGAACACTTGTCAACATATTAGAGCTTGTTCAAAAAACATTCAATCTTATTATATAAGATATTAACATTATAGTATATGTATTTTATAAGTATTCTTTCATATATATACAATTCAATTGAATTTTTTTTACAAATATTCATTGTGTTGTATTTGTTAATGATTACGAATATCATATGATGATTGTATACTTATGGTTTATTGATTTTTATGAAACCCTAAACAAAACCCTCAAGAAGAAGAAGAAAATGTTAAAATTTTATAAAACTCTAAACAAAACCCTCAAAATCGACTGATTTCCGACCAACAAGAAGAAGAAAAAAATGTTAAAATTTTATAAGTATCAAATATTACATATTGGTCGGAAATCGGTCGGAAATTCCGACCGATTTCCGACCAATATCTAAACTAAATTAATTTTTTTAAAAATCGATCAAAATATTAAATTTATTGTTTTACGTGTCGAAAGCGGTCCAAATCACCGAAAAGAAGGAAAAAATGTGAAGAATTTTATAAGTGTCAAATATTACATATTGGTCGGAAATCCATTTCCGACCGATTTCCGACCAATATATAAATTAAATTAATTTTTTTTAAATCGGTCAAAATTACAAAAAATTCATTAAGAGCATTTTTGACATATTAAGAAATTTTGAATTATCATTTAAAAATATAGAAACATATATTAATAACAATAAAAAAATTTAAAATATCTTTTGTTCTGATAAATTGATATATATATTTCCTTAAATAAAAAACTTATTCTTTTTATCTTAAATATATTTTTGTTAAATTGATAAAATAAAACATAAGAATGTGTTTTATTACAAATATGATACGCTAAACAAACAGAGAAACATATAGATATAAAGAGAATTTTTATTAGTGGTTCTACGTTGTAGCTTTTTTTGTTTGTCATTCTTTTACAGAGGCTGGTTATTGATCCATCTCTCGAACATGATAAAGACTTCTTCTGGTTTAAAATCTGCTGTGTGTCCCATTCCCTATAATCAAAACACACAAACTCGATTAAGAAATAGAAAACATGCTAACAAAGACATAAATACACATTTTGTACGGTAAAAGACTTGCTTTGACATTAGCATATGTCATTTTATTTGCATACATCCTTGTGTATATGTGAATAAAACAAATCAAAATGTAATTTCAATGAGAGTTTGTTATAATAAATTAACAACACAAGTAGACAAAACTTATTAGAAGAACACGAAAAAGATCGGTATATACCCAGCGATTTGATCATTTATCATCCATAGTCTCCATTCATCAATAACAGAATAGTTAAGAGATCTTATCCAAGTTTGAGTTCCAATGAATGGTACCGCTAAATCATGATTAGCATTGTTCACAAAGTATACAAAGAGTCTTGAATGTTTTAAACCAAGAAAAAGACTATAATTAGAAAGTTAAACTCTAACATGTAGATGAGATAACGATACCCATTGATGCTATTATTCTTATGATATGGTACACTACTTATAATGTCTTGATTGTAATTAATATCCCAATTACATTGTACCCAATTTTTTGTGCTTCCCTACACATATAAATCATCTTATATTTGTCACAATTTAGTTACAACATATCTTATAATTAAAAATGCTATATACCTCATTGATTTGTAGAGCCTTGCGTACGCTTTCTTCATTGGCCCATAAATGATTTAAAGTGTAGCGATACTTCTGCAAATCAATTTTTCATGTGTGTTCTTTCTTTCTCTTTTTTCGCAACGACGTATCGGTAAACAAAAAAAGAAAGAAGAATCATACTTACAAAGCAATTTGGAGTTATAGTTTTGCACAATGGTATACTGATTTATATACAATATATATATATATATATACAATATATATATTTATATATATATATATATATATATATTTATATATATATATATATATATATATTTTCTCTGTACACTTAAAATATTAAAGTACCAAGAAAATCTCAGTTTAGTGATGATATTTTTTACTAGGAAGACAAAAACAACCATTATTATTATATAGAGATGAACGTGTTCCATAAGCGTAATGTAATAATATGCTCGATAGTTAATATAATAACGTGTAAGCATTATATCGTGTTATTGTTAGTCATTTGTATATCATAACCATTAGGAAACATGAATTTTAATTTAGAGTTAAATTACACAATTATTAACTTTTAAATTAAATGGTTATTTTAACATCATAAATAATCTAGTTAACAAAAAAGTTTCACATATGTGTACCTTATTATATTCTTTAACGAGATTCACACATTCTACGTTACATCGGTCAATATTTACATATTCTCATTTACATGTTCTCTTTAGAGACTACAAAAGAAAATAAAATTCTTCAACAATTTGTTTGTTTTCATTGTGAAGAAAAGAAAGAAAACAAATGTCAAAGTTTAATAGTACCTCGTAGAGTTCATCGGATATAAGTGCAATTCCATGAGCAAATAGAATTCGGCTATTAAAATCAATATCATCTTGTGTTACTGGATTACCGAGCATATAACCCTATTGTTGGTCAGTGTACCAAAAAAAATTATCAATCTTTAATGTAAATGACAAAGTAGTACTATATAAACTCTCTACGTTTTAATATGAAGTTAAAAACATATTATATATAAAAGTATTAAACGTACTTGGAGATTTTATTGGAGGTTTGCAACATAGATAATTTACTACATAATCATGTTTATATATATTATAAAGCGAGAATGATTTGATTAAGATGAGCCTAGGGATTAATATCATATAAAACCTATTACCTTTTGAGATTTCTTGAACGACAGCAGGAACAACCTTACCGGAATAAGAATCTCCGCGTACATAGAAATCGTTTGAAGCAAAATCTTGATGCTTCTCTAGCCACTTCTCGAAAACAATAAAAAGAAAATGGCTCACAAATAACCACGGACAAATAACCGTTGCTTCAAAAGATAATTAGTTACATTTTGAAGAAACTCATGGATATTTTTAGCTTCTCCTGAATCACTTGGTTTAACTAGAAGTTGAGTCTTGAATAGGAGAAATCGCTTCCAGAAATAATATACCTGAAGTCTAAAAGAAATAAACCAAAAAATATTATGAGCAAGTGATTGTCATATATATATATGAAGAAAGACACAAAACAATTACTTTGTGTTATCTTTGTCCATGAATATGTAGTAGACACCAATGAAGGTATACTTCCATTGTAACCATCAAGCTTCATAGTAAAAGGCCCTATCGAATCAAAACATGTAAAATCAATTATATATGTCAAAGTAAGTGTTGATCAAAGAAAGAAACGTTTTAGATATTTCCACCATTTTCAAAGATAAGGCCAAACATGGATGAACAACCAGGTCCACCACTTAACCAAAGAATAAGAGGATCTTCGTTTGGATTCCTCTCACACTTGATGAAGTAATAGAATAATTGCACTTCCTCTTCCTCGCCAATACTAATATATCTTCACTCACAAAAAACAATAACCTATTTCAAGATTATCACCAAACATATTATAAGTACTCACAGTTGCAGAGCCAGAATTTTACGGGGGTCAATTTTTTTATTTTTTATCGAGAAGTTAAAAATAGTTTTTTTTACCTAAAACCTATATAAGTTTATATAAAATTACAAATATCGTCACAAATATATATTTTAAAAGTATACGATGCACACTCATATTTTAGAATCGTTTTTATCACTATTTTGTTAATCGCACAAGTTTTTCGATAAAACTAACTAGAGTAATACGTTTGTTAACATTAAACAACTCTAAACTTTGTAACTTATAAAAAATAGTTGAAATAGTTAAAACACTTTTATGAAATTAAGAAACGCTCTCGGTTGGGAGAGAACTACTTAGACACTAGGCAACGATGAAAAAAAAAAAAAAAAAAAAGACAGAAGGTACAAAAAAGATAAATCAATGACAAAGACAGAGACTTCCCACACTTGTCTAGCTAGTTTAGTGCACGTGGCATTCTTCATGCATATGTTTAAGTGAAATTTGACCAGAGTGACCCAACATCGGGTCCTCTTTGCTAACATGACCCAAGAATAATATGGTTACTAGAGTGACTCAATAGTTAAAGGAAAAGACATATTACCCCATGTAAGGTTAATTGGGAAAAATGTTGGAGCTTTTTTGTCGATATATTTTTATTTTTTTATCATTATGTTTTTATCATTATGTCTTTCAAAGCTTTAAAACAGTTTGTCTGGAAACTAAGGTCTCCAAATAAATTGAAACACTTTTTATGGCAAACATTGGCCGGAAATATACCGGTCAATGAAAGATTACTTTACAGACATATGGGGAGAGATGCGGATTGCCCCCGGTGTGGACAACCAGAAACGATCAATCATATGTTGTTCCAGTGTCCGCCAACTATTCAGACTTGGGCACTGGCTGGAATACCATCGGGGCACAATAGATTTCCTACGACCAGTCTGGGCCGGATCTAACTTAGACTTCCTTTTCTCCCGATGGCGGGGTCCAGAGTCGAGAGTCCGGGCGGTTCCGTGGGTGGCATGGTATATATGGAAGGCCCGGAATGATAAGCTCTTCCGAAATATAGACCGCAGTCCGATGGAAACAAAGGATTTGGCATTAGGAGAGGCTGAGGCATGGTGGAAGGCACAAGAGCTGCTTTCATCCCAGGCACCTGAGATGTTGACGGAAGGTGGGGAAGATTTGAGCGCGATACGACCACGAGATGGCGAGTTAGCCTGCTTTACAGACGGCTCGTGGAAGGATGGAGATTTAACTAGCGGGGTAGGATGGGTCCTAAGCAGGACGGGAAGAGGCATAGAGCTACTGGGAATGGAAGGACTGTGTGGAAGCATAACTTCGCTGCATACAAAGCTACATGGCCTCATTTATGCCATGGAGTGTCTGAGGAGGTATAGGACAGATTGTCGTATCTTCTATACGGATTGTAGGGATCTTTTGAGCATGATGGTTATACCACACGAGTGGCCTACTTTTTCAACGGAATTGGAGACGCTACGGGATCTGCAAGTGTTCTTTCCGGGTTTCACACTACGGTTTGCAGCAAGGGAAATGAACAGAAAAGCGGATCTACTTGCACGGAGTGCACGTGGCAGGAAGGCTTCCTTCCATTATACTGGTCTGTCGGCTCCTATTTGGCTTTCAGCGGCTTCGGAGTTCTAGAAAGAGAATAGGGTTGATGTACTAGAGAGACAAAAAAAAAAAAAAAAAAGATTCCTAAAGCACATATGACCCAAAATATTTTCGAACACTAAAATTAAAATTGCCCCATCGTCTCCTCCTCTTGAGACATCACCTCATTTATCCCTATCTAACATTACTATAATCTCTTATACCTCCATTAATCTCCTATACCCCTCTTAATTTGAAAAGACAAAATTACCCTTTTAAATAAAATAAAAAAGAAAAAGAATATTGAAATATATTGGTTTGGTTTTTGGTTTTGGGTTAATGATTTGGTTGGGTTAATTAATTTTGGTTTTATTTTTAAAATTAAACAAAAAATTAAAATTCAAAAAAAAAAATTCTTCGTCGTCGTAGATCGCTTCTTCTTCCTCGCCGCGCCGTCACGCCTCTGCGTCGTCTTCCTCCGAGCCTCCGCGCTTTCTCTGCTTCGTCTTCTTCGTAGAGTCCTTCTCCGACGACGTCAACATTACCGTTTCTGCGTCCTTCTCCGACGACCAATCCTCCATCTTCCGAGTTCGGTGAGCTAGAAATTTAGGGTTTTTAAAATTGGTTTTGAATATCATTCATTAGATCTAATGTATCACTCATAATGTGGTTAATTGAATTGTATTATGCAGAGAATAGAATAGAAACTCTGTTTCGATTTGGTTTATTCGTAGCCAAAACTAATAATTGTAATATATTATGTGTAAAACTTTGTATAACTAGTAGAATTGATAATTGTAATATATTATGTAAAACTTAGTATAATTTAGATAACTAGGTAGAACTGAGAAGAAATGGTTTAACCAAAACTTTATATTGTTGTTTTTGCAGGATACAATGGTGGAACACGTGAGCGCATATTTCAAATATAAAGATTACATGTATAATGTAATCTTGAAGACATTAGTTGAGGATATAAATTTGACAATGATTGAAGAAAGGTTATATAAAAGATTGTATGTATAGTATAACCTTCAAGACAACAATGGAGGATACAAGTGAATGGATTTATGTAATATTATGATCGTGTTGTCGCATTTCTGTAAAACTATGATTTTGGTTTTGGCTTATGTAAAACTATTGAATACAACAATTTACTAGTATGTGTGGATTTTTATGTTAGTTCATTGATTGAGTATTTGTATTTAGTATTCAACTTTCAATATAACACACTCTTACGCCTAAACGACATCGACGTAAAAATCTCATATTCAAAATAACATGTACTAAAAATAACGCATTCATTGTTTCAGAATTTCTCTTTTACATTCCATGTCTTTCCAAGAACATTTTCTTAATTATAACAATTTCTAAAAGACTATTATACAAAACGATGATTTCAAACATATTATTGCAATAATCACTTATACTTACATAATAATGCCGAAATCTAAAGAGTAAAACATCATAAACAAATTAATATTATAGGTAAAACTAAAAATATTTGAAATCACGAAAAATAAAACTATGAAGAACTTTGGTAAAACCATAAACTTCAGTAAAACTAAGTGTAATTTTTTGGAGGGAAAGTGAAATTTCGTTTTGGCGCCTAAACGAAGAAAAAAAAATATCCCTTTTTGGGTCAAAAGCAGTTTCCGACAGCTTTTTATCCCTCGAATTTCGTGTCTTGTCCTATCTTCACATCAATAAATTTCTCTTTATTAATCATCACATTTCATCTCACTTTTCATTCACACAATTTTTTCTCTTTCATCTTTTTATCTACTTAGTCTCTCCAATTTTTTTTTCTTTGGTTTCATGGATCTGTGGGTGGAGAAACACGAGAGATATGAAATGAAAAAGTCAAAACAAAGCATATGTACTTCACGTGCAAGACCTACAAGGTAATTGTTGTTTTAATTTCACGTTTGTGTAAAACTGCGTTGAACTGCGTAAAACTGTGTAAAACTGTGTGAAACTAAATGCGTAAAACTGCGTAGAACAGTGTTATATTGAGATAAACTATGTTGATTGTTCAAGATGATGGACTGCACTATCGTCAATCATGAATTTTTGATGTTAAGGAGGAAGTTTGAAAGTTAAGGAGGGAGGTGATTGATATGGCTGAAGAGATTGCCAAGCTCAAAAGACTTATTGATCGACCTCTTCCATGATAGATTTTTCATTTCACTTAGTTGTGTTGTTTGTTAGTTGTTGTGTTGAAACTTATGTTATGATATCTTATGAGCTCTTATGTTGTCTTATGATTTATGTCTTTCTTATTTTTATGTGTTTTTATCTAGTTTTCAATACAAATATCACAAAACAATCAAGACACATATTACACGAAATATTACTAATGATATTAAACAATAATCAAAAGTTTTATAACACCAATGTTTCTAAATATATTATCTAGTAATCCTAAGTTTTACTAGTATAACACCAATGTTTCTAAACTTAATTCTACATCGTCTGATTCAAATTCAGATGGGTTTTGATCCTCGTCATTAACATCGTTTTCTTCTACTTCTTCTTCTTCCTCTTGTTCTTCTCTTTTTCAATGTTTTATTCTTCGACAACTTCTTCTCTTTTTTTTCCTATTTTACCTTTTTCGTTCGTCTCATCCGAAATTGTTTTCTCCTAATCGTTTTCTACATCACATGCAGTCGGTTCAACATCGGCGGCGGAAGCTTCGGAAGCCGCGGGAGCTGCAGACAGGCGGAAACGACGGACCTGCGGAAGCGACGTAACAACAATCTTCTCGTTCGTGTTCGTCGTCGCCATCTTCTTTTTCGCCTTCTTCGCCTTTTATAAACTTTTTGTGTAGTGAATCATCAATATATCGTTATCATCTGGAGAATTCTCTTCAATTTTACCCTGCCTCGTTTGCATTATAACTTAATCGTTCGATTTTGATTTTGATTTTGATTTCGATTTTGATTTTGATTTTGTGAAGAATTCGAATTAGGTTCTTGAAAAATTGAGAAAAAAAGGAAAACTAAGTAAAAGTGAATTACGAGTTTGACATATATGTTTTAATTTTACAAAATTCGGTTTCGATTTGGAATAACCAAAAATTTCGGTTTTGATTTGGTATAAAACTCGGTTGGAGTTAATTATCGGATCTTTGGTCGGGTATGTGGGTCGGGTGGGTAATACCCGAGGTAAAACTCGTAAATAACTCAACTTCATAATAATTTTTGGTCTTTTCATAATTATTTTTATTTCTATTAATTTTATAAAAATACCTTGTCGTTTTTAGATTAGAGTTTATAAGAAAGGGGCATGGGAGAAGATGCCTCCCTCCTCTTCTCACAAACCTCGCCGGATTTCTCTTCTTCCTCTTCTTCCATCGTCTTCCCCGCAAAATTTCCGAGTTATCGGCTCGACGGATCTTGCCTCGTCTTCTATTCTTCCGTTATCGTTCTCTGTCTAAGCTCGCCGCGTGTTCTTCGAGTCGTGTTGTTGTTTGTCGCTCCGCCTATTTTCGTCCATGTACATCTCGTTCGACGTAAGTCTTTTATCTCTCCTTTTGTCTACAGTTTTATGTACTTTTCATTGTGACCTAACTTGATTTTGGTTCGAAATATTTGTGAAATTTTTTCATTGAAAAGATTTACACCACTTTTGGTCAAATTTACCACACAATGTACATATTTAATTGTTTTTGTTTTAGTATTGCAAAACAATGTTTGAGACCTAAGGGTTTATTTATTTTCTTTACTACACTTTTTTATGTTAAAAGGGTTATTTGAGACAAATACATATTTTTAGATAAGGTTGTGTTGCAATTATACCCCATGTAATTGTTTAAATATTTGGTTCTTGTTCATATTTGTTTGTTGGTTGCCGATTTTATTTGGGTGCGGATTTTTTAGAGTTGTATGCTTAAATGTTTAATTCAATTTTGTAGGTATGACTTACCCAATAAAGCGGTTTCCATGTATTGACGACACCCAATATAAAAGTCTTAACCACGGATACTTCCATGCCAAAATTGGTCGGCTAAAGAAAAATTTACGTGATGGAGTATGGGAAGCTTTAAAAGAATCTTCTTTGGGGATATTTTTCATATTCTCAGAGTTGTCTTACACTTTCCAATCCATGGTAGTGCACTATTTTCTCTGCCATCAATTGGCCATAAATGAATACGCCGACATCCCGGGTATTAAATGCAACCCATATGAGGATACGAATGATCTTTCAGAGATGATAACACGCTTTTCTCGGGACAAACTAGAAGTTGCACGTCACTATGGACCAAACTTGATTGAGTTAGACGCGGCATATTCAAGGTGTGAATCATGGGATTTTGAGGAGAAGATGATGTTGGGTCGGTTGTTCATCCTTCACGTATTTATTTGTGGGAGTCACCACGGTTCACGTATTCCTTTACGCCTTGCAAAGAGGGTACTAGATCCTCATAAGTTTGAAACCTATCTGTGGGGTCGAGAGGGTTTTACAATACTTCTTGAATCCCTTAAATCTTTAAGGATTGACGAGGGTGCGAACACTTTACATGGAAACATTCATGTTCTCTTCATATGCTTGCTTGAATCAATTCCGGGGTTGGGGGAAAGGTGTGGGAAAAGAAGAGTTGTCATTGAAGGTCCACCATTTCTCCATTGGGAAGGTTTTCTTCCCCGTTTCCGTTTTGTAGATTTCATAGATGAAGAGAAATCTACTCATGAGGAGGTATTATCAATTTTAATGTTATATTTTCTTGCAGAGTTGATTCGTTATTTTCGTAGACTTATTGTTTAATAAGTGCAGACTTGTTTATTAAACATTGTAGACTTGCTTATTAAACATTGTATAGTACCACTTGTTGACTTGTTTACTAATTTTTACAATTTTGTTTCATAAGCGTAACATACTTCTTTAATAACACTTGTTGAATTGTTTACTAATTGTTGCAAACTTGTTTGATAATCGTAGAAGATTTGTTTGGTAATCCTTGCCTACATGTTAAGAATTGCATACTTGTTTTTGGTATAGGTCCATGTGAGACATATGATCCCGGTTACAATGGAGAATAAGTACCCATATTGGCACGACAATGTTGACATAATTGACACTAGTTTGGACAATTTGATCAACGACTTAATAAATGGTTATGGTCTACTACCAAATTATTGGCGGGTGGTTGGTTTACCCAAACCAAAGAAACGAGGAAAAAAGCTGTGGTTCAAGAACCATCTTCTTTGAGGAGGAGCAAAAGAAACGCTAAGCATGTGGATGAGGGCACTACTTCTAAAGTTTGTTCATTTGTTTTCTCTTTACATTTGATTTGATTGGTGAATTATCAAAGGTTAATCCTCTTCATTTTTGCTAGGGGGAGGAAGTTGAAGAAAACACGAACAGAGAAGTTGTTGACAAGATTGATAAGCTTACAGCTTTAGTTACAGATATGAAGATTGACACAAATAGAAGAAAAGCTTACAATAATGGAGGGTGACATTAAAACTCTTACTCAACTAAACAAAGATGAAGCTGGTTCAATCAAACAGAAACCAGACGAGGAAACTAAAAGTGGGGTGAGTTTATATTGTAGATTTGTGATGTATTATATTGGTTCAAAACATGACCACTCCCAATTATATTTTGACAGACTCGGAATGAAGCCACAAATGTTGGTGGTACAACGAACAACAAAACAAATTTGGAAGAGAAGACAGTGGTATGTTGCATATTAATTTGTAGTTACAAGATTTGTTATGTGTTTTAAATATAATGTGTAATGCTTACGTATTGCAGGCAAGGAAGGAAAGTAAACATATCGGTAGCTCAGGTAAAAGAAAAGCAGTGGAGGAGAGTAACGACGATGTAAGTTCTTCAGTTAATTAATAGTTATCCTTTTGCATTCATAATTGTGGCCTAATTGTTGTTCTGCCGATTTCTTGGTTGCAGATTTGTATAAATTCTTTATTTTACTCGCTAACATTAACTTATGTTGCAGTCCTGGTTCGTGGAGCCTAGAGGAAAATACAATGTGAAACCGACTTCGTTTCAAGTGGTTCAGAAGTTTATATTCACAAAGGGAAAGGAAAGTGGAACTTCTACAACAAAAAAACAGAAGCAAAATACCCTTGCCGAAAAAATAAAGAAAGTTGTAGTGAAGCTTGAGAAGACGGAAACCATAAAGGACTTGCAATCCGGAGGACCACGCGTTCCGCGGAGAGCCATCGTTCATGAAGACGTTGAAGATGTTACGGAACAGGTCCAAAAAGATGATCTAAAAATGGCATCAAACTGTGAAGACGAGGCAGATGAAATGATGGCTATGGTCGTCTCTATCCCTGAAAAGACACAAGGAATGGATGCTACACCTCTCCCAAAGAGAGTTCCAACATTGGCATGTACTCAGAGGGCTTCGTATGAAGGTAACTCAACTGTCCGACGCATCATACAGGGGACAGTACAGTCATATAATGGCTATGATCCAATGGTGGTTGTTGATGAAAACAAGCGACGACAGTTTTTGGATTTCATTCAAATGGATGAGTAATTATCTTCCTTCACTTCATAATTCTAGTATTTCTTCTAGTATTTATTATTCTAGTATTTACTAACAATTTGTTTTGACCATCATTAGGGAAGAACCGTTAGCAACTTTGTAAAGCGAGAGGTTCATTTCTTCAAACAGATTGTGTGGCGAGGGAATTATGGGAGGACGATGAATTTGGATGGTTGAAAGAAGTTGTAAGTGTAGTTCAAGAGTAACATATTTGTTTTTCTAGTTGTTTCAGATTTGTTTTCCTTCATCTGCGGACTTGTTCTAAAACTCATTTTACTTTTTTGTTGTAGCACATAGAGGCAACTATGACAATGTTTCGAAATAGAACATTGCTTCCAACGTCTCCTTTTAGACCAAGAGTTGGTTTTTGGGACCCGTGGCAAGTTAAAACTTGGGTGGCCGACTACCCTAACTTCAAGATGGCGCCAAAGAAGTTCTTGTTCACTTCGGACTATTTGGCTAGTTTCATAGTACTTTCTCCCAATGACTCGGTGACTAACAAAAACTGGCATATAGACATAGATAATCTCTACGGGTGCCTCAATGTGAAAACAACCATTGGGTTGCGTTGGATGTGAATTTCCTTACGAAGAGGATCTACGTATATGATTTCATCCCCTCGCATACCACGAACACTAAGATTGTTGAAGCGTGTGCTCCAATACGGCGAATGATGCCTTGGTTGCTCAATATTGAGGTTCCATTCACGGTAAGGAAGAAGTCGACTGCTATGTTTGACGTGAGGAGAGTTAAAAGTAATGTGCCCGTGAACGAGAACACGGGAGATTGTGGTGTTTATAGTGTGAAGTACATTGAGTGCCTAGCTTTTGGATGGACATTTGAAGGATTAAACGACGGCAACATCCAGAATCTTCGTGAGAGATTCAGAATCTTCGTGAGAGATTAGGCGCGGAGATATATGAGAAAGTACCGGAGAAGGGACGCGTGATTATGAGCAACATATATCCACGAGGCGAATTTGTTGTACCACATCTCAAGGATAACCTTGTCTAAGTTCATGTGTTTGGTTGACTGCAATTTGAATTCTGTATTTGGATGTTATTTATGTTTGAATACTTGGTTATGGCTCTCTTTTTTATGTTAAGTATGTTTGAATACTTGGTTATGCCTTGTTTTTGGATGTTATGCCTTGTTTTGGATGGTATGTCTTGTTTTTGGATGTTATGTATTGTTTTTGATGTTCGGCATTTGTTTCGAACATTACGGATTTAATGTTATAGTTGCATAGTTTTGCAAAAATAGCATATCTAACAAATAAATTACACAAACGTACGAGTTTTGTAGTCTTCAAGACACACACTTTTAAAAAAAAAAACTAAACAAACGTAGATGATAGAATCGGTCATGAAAATCACAGTATCATTTGGCATGTCTTACGATTATGACCCACTTGTTGACAAGCGGTACAAGTGTATTCTTTGCGTGTCTTCTTTTTCACCAATGCCTTCTCAATAAATGATTTCATTCGTGTTTTCTTTGGCCTACCTGGTTGGTTACGAACTAATGGAGGGCTTACTTGAGCACAAATCTCTGCAGGTATTGCTTCTCCACAATCTGTAGGCATAATTGGCCTTGAATATGTATTGATCAAATAATTTTTGCTAAACCACGAATGACAACATGATATACGCGGTATTTTACGGGCCTCAGTAGCTGCAATTGCGTGAGCACATGGTAGCTTTTCCTTATCAAACCTACAACATGAGCACTTTCTTTCGCTTAAATTGACAACATGTAGTGATGTTGCACTAGTAACTTTAACATGATTTGAGTCGAGGTCTTGAACACTTAGTTTTCTAGCATATTCCACACGAGACTACATATTTGCATAACATATTTCATGATCACATATAAACATCAAATACATATAAAAGTAATCAAATACATCTTTACCTCTAGTAACTTCTCCGCTCCCCGTGTAAGGACAGTATTCAACGTCATCGCATCGGTCCTTCTCTTTGCAAACCATCTCGTCATCATGGACCTTATAACTTCAAGAAGTTGTACAATAGGCAAACTCCTCGCCGGAGATAATACATCGTTCATGGATTCGGAAATATTGCTTGTTAGAAGGATGTATCTATCGCCAGGAAAATGCACACGTGTCCACAATTTTACATCGGCGTTTTCTAGGTAATCGTGTAGTCGAGGGTTAAGCTCCTTAATCTCATCAAAAGTTGCCTGGAAATCCATCAGTCTAAACGCATTTGCAGCTTTTTTAACCAAACTAAATGCTTCCCGACCTCGGAAACCCACTAATATGTTCTTGTACAAATGGTAAGTGCATATTCCTCGTGTCGACTTTGGGTAGACGATATTGATTGCCCTCCCTATCGACTTATGTCGATCAGAAATAATAGAAAGTTCCTCCTCATCCGGAATCACACAACTTAACTGCTTAAAAAATCACTCCCAAGAATCATCATTCTCCGTATCCACAATACCAAACGCGAGGGGAAAAATCTGAAATTTTTCATCTTGACCCGTTGCGGTCATCAATGTACCCTTATACTTTCTTTGAAGATACGTCCCGTCAACAACAACTACCTTGCGAATATATGCAAATCCATCAATGCTAGCATTAAATTATATGAACATATACTTAAATCTATCATCGTTCCTGGATTTTCTTTCTTAATCATGTATAGGTAAGCGGGTAACTACGCATATCCATCTTCATGAGTTCCTCTAACCAAATCTCTAGCATGCTTCAATGTTCTATAAGCTTTCCATTATTCGATTTGTACATAATAAATTGAAAAAGTATGCATGTAAGTTGATTAAATCTGCATTTAAGGTGAATAAATCTGTAATTAAGTTCAATAAATCAACGATCAAGGGAGAGTCAAGTACTTTTCTTACTTTACCTTAATTTGAAACCGTTTATTCAATGCCTCAGCAACATGGATTGGCATCACTCGCGGACCTACTCCACTTACGTAGTCCTTGTAGAGAATTGCAAGAATATTGTGAGTTGCTTGACGTGTTCTAGATGATCGCTCCGTGGCTCGAACAACTATGTTCATGAACATAAGTTCGTATATGAAATCTTGGCCAATCATCAATGGGTGTTGCACGGACCTTCCAAACACACCCTCTTACCCAACATTTCACACTTAGAAAATGGGGTGTAGATTTGTAGACGTTGTAATCAAACCTGCCAATTACAGACAAAATCTTCAGTCTCGTTTCCAATTGTTCTTTATTGTCGTAAATTTGACCAACGTGTATGTTCATTGATGCGATATCCAACTTGGGTAAGTCATCCGTATCATATCCATCGTTGACATAGATTTTGTGTTCGACATCCGCATTTTCCCCATTGTTGTTCTCATCTTCTGGAATTGCTCCATAACCTTAATAATTCTCATCCCCCGAATATGTGTCGTCAGAATCATCGCAATAATCAAACAATTGATCTTCTTCCTCATCGTCACAGTCACCGTCTGCATCGTCTATTTGCGAAAACTCCAATTCCTGCTCGAATTGTTCTTCATCCGCATCTACAACATTTGGTTCGCAATTTGAAACAAATTTTGGTCTTACCTCAACACACAACCTCGTCGATTCGTTTTTTGGTCTTACCTCAACATTTAGCTTCAGCATAAGCGACGAGGATGAAGCTCCGGGTTTCGATGTGTATGATGACTTCGACGAGGTCAATAGTCGAGGTAATATTGATGATGATCCGAGTCGATTTGGCCATCAACAAGTTTGTTACTTGTGGTGAACATGCTATTGTCGAAGCCTCTAGATCTAGTACGAACCCAAGAAGATTGTACTACACATGTCCTTTGCGAGCTGTAAATTTCTTTCACCGTCTCTCTTCTCACTTCTAAACATCACTAAATCTTCTATCTTAAAATTGTCTCTATTTGTCGTTAGAATCATGATGGTTACTACACTAAATTATATTATTATGTTCATTTCTTGACTAATTAGGATGGAGAAGTCCACATATGGAAGTGGTGGGACGAGGCAATGATGGAAGAGTTGTCGGAAGTTAAGAGGAAGTGGCAGAAAACTCGGAAGGGGACATTGGAAGAAACCTTGGAGACAATCTCCATGAAATGGCGGCTCTACAAGTAATCGTGAAGAGAACGAGAACCGATATAAATGACATGAAGAAGATTATCAACAAGCTATCAGTTTCTCTAATTGTTATGGTCGTCGCTATTGTTGTAATTTATCTTTTCAATTGATGAAGAAAATGTAAAACTCGATCTGCTACTGCTTCTATGAATCGCTCTAGGTTTATGTAAGGTTACGGTGTGTAATGTAGCATGTAATGTTGGGAGATTATGAAATTTCTAAATGTTTTATCTTGTTTAGAGTCAAATTTAGGGGTTCAAATTAAGTGGTCAAGAAAACAAATACCTATCAATAAGTTTATCAATAAGTTTACACATTCATGTTTAGGGGTTCATAAGTTATCAAATTCACTTTATGGGTCGCTATTTTGTTCTATATGTAGACAGTTTGAAATTTAGGGGTTAGGCACCTTCCTTCAATAATTTCGTAGCATCATTGTGTTTTAGGGTAAAGATGTATATATCAAGACATTCACATATAGTTCAAAATTGTAAAACAAACTTCATAATTCTCAAAATATTCACACCTAGGATTTCATAATTCACAAAGGGTTCATAATCTCACAATCGCACATAGGGTTTCATAATTAACATACGGTTTCATAAATCACATAGGGTTCATAATTGTTAAACAATCCTTACACATTAGCGGATAGGGTTCATAATTCTCAAAATATTCACACATAGGGTTTCATAATTAACATAGGAGTATGTATACTAAGACAGCTTGATCAAATCTGTAAAAAACTTAACTCCGAGGGTTTCTGTAAAGTTGTATACTAAGTTACGAAATCAAATCTGCAAAAATCCTAAACTCGGTAGAATTTTGGAAAAACTTTGTACTCACTATGCTTAATAACTGTGCAAAACAAAAAATCGGTTGTCACGTGAGATCAGTATTGCAAAGATTATATCGGCAATCACGGTTGGAAAATCTTGGCAATCAAGTAAATAAATCCATAAATCGGCAAATGTAACTCGGCCGTCAAAGGGGTTACTGTGGCAATTACAAAGTTTACATATTTGTGGATTTCTCGGCCAAGGCAGACCCAAAAGTTTGTAGAAAATCAAATCGGCCATAACTAAAACAAAAAATCAGCACATCACAACAGATCGACGGAATCAAATCTGAAATTCCAATTAAATCGGCAACAAGGGACTAGAAATCGGCGGAATCAGTAAAATCTGCCAATTCAAATCTGAAAATCATGATTTATTGGCAACGCCTGCATACAATTCGTCCAAAAAGTTCATACAACTCTGGAGTTGAAAACATATCTGCAAACAAAAATAAATCGGTCGCCACCTTCGGATCAATTCGGTCACTAACTGCAGATCTGCAACAACAAATCAGGAAATACACAATAAGTCTGCCAAATTAACAAATCGGCCACTACAAAAAACCACCGCCGAATTGTTCTCCTTAGAAAAACGCGGTGGCAATTTTGTAATTACAATTTTTCTCTTCTTTGACCACATATTTTCTAATAACTCGCAGATTTGGTTATTTCGTAATTACTTTTTTCTTTCTTCACGCGTGGAAGGGTGGTTTGTCAATAAAAAAATACCAAAACATTACAATTATTTTTAGGATTAATAACTATACTAGTCTTGGAAAGTATAATATTTACTTAACTAGTCTCTTACCAAGCAAAGTTTACTATAATAGTCTTGGAAAGTTTAGAAATGTAAAATTAACCTTAGTTTTGTTTTTAATAACGAAAATGCCATTATTAAAAAAAATAAAAAAATCTCTCCTCTCTCTCCTCTCTCTCCTCTCTCTCCTCTCTTCTTTTTTCTCTCTTCTCTCTTCTTTTTTCTCTCTTCTCTCTCTCGTCTCTTCTTTTTTCTCTCTTCTCTCTCTCTTTCCTCTCTTCTCTCTCTCTTCTCTCTCTCTCTCTCGTCTCTCTCTCTTTCCTCTCTTCTTTCTCTCTCTCTTTCCTCTCTTCTCTCTCTCCTTCTTCATCTCTTTTTTTTGCATCTCTCTCTTCTTTTTCATCTCTCTCTCTCCTTCTTCATCTTTTCTCTTTCTCTCTCCAACGAAGAAGAAGATCTTTACCCTCAATCTTCATCTTCTTCCTCTTCATCATTCAATCTCGTTTCCGTTACAATGGCGGTCACACTCGCGTCGTTTCCGTTCACCGTTTAATCTCGTTTTCCGGTGAGTTTTCCGTTTTAGATCTGAAATTTTTGTATTCGTTTTTGTTGGAGAAAGAGAAACTAAAAGCCTCGCACCGAGATCCTTCAGATCTGTAACAATCTATCCTCCGCCGAGAACCATCAGATCTGTAATAATCTCTCATCCGCCGAGATCCGAAGGATCTGTAAAGTTGTGGTAGATTTGTTTTGTTATATTTTATGTGATTAATTTGTTTAGTTTATTTTAAATCTTATGCAGTAGATTTGTTTTACTTTAACGTTAGATGAAGTGGTAGACTTATTTGTCAATTTTTTTGTTCATAACTTGTTGTGGTAGACTTTTCTCGGTATCTTTATTTTGTGCATAATTTGGTGTGGTAGACTTATTTTGTGTTTCACGACGACGAGGCTTCACGGCGGATTCAGACGACGGCGCAAAGATGTTTGTCTTTTCTCTCTTTATTTTTCAGTATTTTTCGACAAAAAAATATATGTCTCTTCTCCCTTTATCGAGTTTATGTTGTATTTGGTAATTTTATGAAGTTTATGCGTATTTAGGATTTGAAATATTGTGGTTTAATGTTTTTAGGAGGTTTGTGACGTTCCTGGTCGGCGAAGTGTCTATCTCGTTGCGACATGGTTTTTGGCTCTTTCACAACGGAATTTTTCAACACTAACGATGAGAAATGTTCAGATCTGATTTTTTTTTAATATGGTAGATTTGTTTAGGGTTATAATTTTTGTTCTTATTTTGGCAGATTTATTTTTATTGTAAGGTTTGATGGTAGATTTATTTATGTGAGATGGTAGATTTGTTTATGTATAAAGGTAAATTCGTTGTTGGTTGATTCATATTGAGTTTGGTAATTCATATCGTTGTCAATATTAGTTGTAAATGTATTACATCGGCAATAACAATTTTTTTAAAACGAAAATTATTACCAAATGCAATGAAACAAAACTTAAATTAATTTTTTATCTTTTATAGTGTCAATGGTTCTTTCAATTACAACATATAAAAATCATATTGTTTTCCAATTATTGTAAAAATAACTCAATTGCCTTGAATTTAAAATAAATTCTCAAAACTCCACTCTCCACAAACCAAATGACTTGGTTCATGTTTTAACATAACTATTTTTTTTTGTAAATGAATGAAAAATCTAAATCCAAAGATTAAATAGGAGGAGAATGTAAATGAAAATAAGTGTTTTCAAAGAGTTTTGTTATAAATGGCGCGGTCGAGCCTAGGTGAAAATAGAAGAAAGTGGTTTTTATGAAATTGTGTGCATAGTTAAAGACATAGAAGTACTACACGTTTTGATATATTAAAAAGTCTACCGTATCTAAAGTCTACACACGATGTGGATGCTTGAAAACCTTTTATTTTCCAATGCTTGTAATTGTTGTGCATAGCCAAGGACATAAAAGTAATTAGAACGTTTTATATATTAGAAAGTCTACCGTAACCTAACATAAATTTTATTTTTCTTATTTTATGTTTTCAAATAAATCTACCGAAAACGATAAGTCGCCATGAGAAGACTATTATAGTAACCTCTGCAAAGATTAGCAAAACTCTACCATCAACAAAAATAAATCTACCAACATATAACAAATCTACCACCAAAGAAATAAATCTACTACCAAGACGGGAAATGAAAACTGGTACAATTAGTCTACCGCAACAATGGTTCCGTCTATCTAATTTTAAAAAATCTACCACTACATGAACAAGTCTACCATCACACACAAAGACAAATAACAATATTAAACCTACCAAGTCAGTAAATAAACCTACCAAAAAAATAAAAAATCTACCATCATATAAAATAAATCTACCGATTTAGTCAACGAAAAATCCTAAAAAGTCAAATGTGAGCTTCCAAGGTTTAAAAATCTACCAAACGTATTTAACTCTACCGTGTCTATTGAACAAATCTACCAATGTCGATAAAAGTCTACCACACCCAAACAAATCTACTATGTCAGAAATATAAGTCTACCAGATTTAACGAAATAACTCTACCAACCATTTTTATAAGTCTTCCATTGTTTTTTAAATCTACCGTTCCAAAATATAAATCTACCGTTCCAAAATATAAATCTACCGTTCTAATAAGTCTGCCGTAACATCAGTGCGCTGGTTTTTTCGTAATAAACGCAAAAGCGCAGAAAAATAGTAATGGCATTTTACGTAATTACGTTTTTTGTTGTTAAATGATAAAAGGGTAAAAATGTAAGCAAAAATATTCTAGTAATAAAAAAAGTTTTAGACTATTCTAGTAATAACCATACTTTCCAAGTCTAGTATTGTCATCCACCCTTATTTTTATTCTTTTTGATCTGTTTAGAAATTAAGTTCCGATCTTGGATCACCTAAGTTTTTTTCTCTTTGTTTAAAGAGTTAATTAGTGTATTGTGTACATTTTAAAACATAATTTGCTAATTAGGTGATTTTGATGAAGTAATTAATTTTTAGGTGATTTTGATTGATTTTCGGATTTAATATGACAAATTTACCCTTATTCACGGAAAATCATTCACAAAAATCATTCACAAGAAATCAGTCACTTAAATCATTCACGGAAGTCATTCACATGAAATCATTAACATAGATCATTCACGGAAGTGATTCACAGTTCACTATTCACATGGATCATTCACGATATTACTAATGATATTAAACAATAATCAAAAGTTTTATAACACCAATGTTTCTAAATATATTATCTAGTAATCCTAAGTTTTACTAGTATAACACCAATGTTTCTAAACTTAATTCTACATCGTCTGATTCAAATTCAGATGGGTTTTGATCCTCGTCATTAACATCGTTTTCTTCTACTTCTTCTTCTTCCTCTTGTTCTTCTCTTTTTCAATGTTTTATTCTTCGACAACTTCTTCTCTTTTTTTTCCTATTTTACCTTTTTCGTTCGTCTCATCCGAAATTGTTTTCTCCTAATCGTTTTCTACATCACATGCAGTCGGTTCAACATCGGCGACGGAAGCTTCGGAAGCCGCGGGAGCTGCAGACAGGCGGAAACGACGGACTCGCGGAAGCGACGTAACAACAATCTTCTCGTTCGTGTTCGTCGTCGCCATCTTCTTTTTCGCCTTCTTCGCCTTTTATAAACTTTTTGTGTAGTGAATCATCAATATATCGTTATCATCTGGAGAATTCTCTTCAATTTTACCCTGCCTCGTTTGCATTATAACTTAATCGTTCGATTTTGATTTTGATTTTGATTTCGATTTTGATTTTGATTTTGTGAAGAATTCGAATTAGGTTCTTGAAAAATTGAGAAAAAAAGGAAAACTAAGTAAAAGTGAATTACAGTTTGACATATATGTTTTAATTTTACAAAATTCGGTTTCGATTTGGAATAACCAAAAATTTCGGTTTTGATTTGGTATAAAACTCGGTTGGAGTTAATTATCGGATCTTTGGTCGGGTATGTGGGTCGGGTGGGTAATACCCAGGTAAAACTCGTAAATAACTCAACTTCATAATAATTTTTGGTCTTTTCATAATTATTTTTATTTCTATTAATTTTATAAAAATACCTTGTCGTTTTTAGATTAGAGTTTATAAGAAAGGGGCATGGGAGAAGATGCCTCCCTCCTCTTCTCACAAACCTCGCCGGATTTCTCTTCTTCCTCTTCTTCCATCGTCTTCCCCGCAAAATTTCCGAGTTATCGGCTCGACGGATCTTGCCTCGTCTTCTATTCTTCCGTTATCGTTCTCTGTCTAAGCTCGCCGCGTGTTCTTCGAGTCGTGTTGTTGTTTGTCGCTCCGCCTATTTTCGTCCATGTACATCTCGTTCGACGTAAGTCTTTTATCTCTCCTTTTGTCTACAGTTTTATGTACTTTTCATTGTGACCTAACTTGATTTTGGTTCGAAATATTTGTGAAATTTTTTCATTGAAAAGATTTACACCACTTTTGGTCAAATTTACCACACAATGTACATATTTAATTGTTTTTGTTTTAGTATTGCAAAACAATGTTTGAGACCTAAGGGTTTATTTATTTTCTTTACTACACTTTTTTATGTTAAAAGGGTTATTTGAGACAAATACATATTTTTAGATAAGGTTGTGTTGCAATTATACCCCATGTAATTGTTTAAATATTTGGTTCTTGTTCATATTTGTTTGTTGGTTGCCGATTTTATTTGGGTGCGGATTTTTTTAGAGTTGTATGCTTAAATGTTTAATTCAATTTTGTAGGTATGACTTACCCAATAAAGCGGTTTCCATGTATTGACGACACCCAATATAAAAGTCTTAACCACGGATACTTCCATGCCAAAATTGGTCGGCTAAAGAAAAATTTACGTGATGGAGTATGGGAAGCTTTAAAAGAATCTTCTTTGGGGATATTTTTCATATTCTCAGAGTTGTCTTACACTTTCCAATCCATGGTAGTGCACTATTTTCTCTGCCATCAATTGGCCATAAATGAATACGCCGACATCCCGGGTATTAAATGCAACCCATATGAGGATACGAATGATCTTTCAGATGATAACACGCTTTTCTGGGACAAACTAGAAGTTGCACGTCACTATGGACCAAACTTGATTGAGTTAGACGCGGCATATTCAAGGTGTGAATCATGGGATTTTGAGGAGAAGATGATGTTGGGTCGGTTGTTCATCCTTCACGTATTTATTTGTGGGAGTCACCACGGTTCACGTATTCCTTTACGCCTTGCAAAGAGGGTACTAGATCCTCATAAGTTTGAAACCTATTTGTGGGGTCGAGAGGGTTTTACAATACTTCTTGAATCCCTTAAATCTTTAAGGATTGACGAGGGTGCGAACACTTTACATGGAAACATTCATGTTCTCTTCATATGCTTGCTTGAATCAATTCCGGGGTTGGGGGAAAGGTGTGGGAAAAGAAGAGTTGTCATTGAAGGTCCACCATTTCTCCATTGGGAAGGTTTTCTTCCCCGTTTCCGTTTTGTAGATTTCATAGATGAAGAGAAATCTACTCATGAGGAGGTATTATCAATTTTAATGTTATATTTTCTTGCAGAGTTGATTCGTTATTTTCGTAGACTTATTGTTTAATAAGTGCAGACTTGTTTATTAAACATTGTAGACTTGCTTATTAAACATTGTATAGTACCACTTGTTGACTTGTTTACTAATTTTTACAATTTTGTTTCATAAGCGTAACATACTTCTTTAATAACACTTGTTGAATTGTTTACTAATTGTTGCAAACTTGTTTGATAATCGTAGAAGATTTGTTTGGTAATCCTTGCCTACATGTTAAGAATTGCATACTTGTTTTTGGTATAGGTCCATGTGAGACATATGATCCCGGTTACAATGGAGAATAAGTACCCATATTGGCCTGACAATGTTGACATAATTGACACTAGTTTGGACAATTTGATCAACGACTTAATAAATGGTTATGGTCTACTACCAAATTATTGGCGGGTGGTTGGTTTACCCAAACCAAAGAAACTGAGGAAAAAAACTGTGGTTCAAGAACCATCTTCTTTGAGGAGGAGCAAAAGAAACGCTAAGCATGTGGATGAGGGCACTACTTCTAAAGTTTGTTCATTTGTTTTCTCTTTACATTTGATTTGATTGGTGAATTATCAAAGGTTAATCCTCTTCATTTTTGCTAGGGGGAGGAAGTTGAAGAAAACACGAACAGAGAAGTTGTTGACAAGATTGATAAGCTTACGGCTTTAGTTACGTATATGAAGATTGACACAAATAGAAGAAAAGCTTACAATAATGGAGGGTGACATTAAAACTCTTACTCAACTAAACAAAGATGAAGCCGGTTCAATCAAACGAAACCGACGAGGAAACTAAAAGTGGGGTGAGTTTATATTGTAGATTTGTGATGTATTATATTGGTTCAAAACATGACCACTCCCAATTATATTTTGACAGACTCGGAATGAAGCCACAAATGTTGGTGGTACAACGAACAACAAAACAAATTTGGAAGAGAAGACAGTGGTATGTTGCATATTAATTTGTAGTTACAAGATTTGTTATGTGTTTTAAATATAATGTGTAATGCTTACGTATTGCAGCAAGGAAGGAAAGTAAACATATCGGTAGCTCGGGTAAAAGAAAAGCAGGTGGAGGAGAGTAACGACGATGTAAGTTCTTCGGTTAATTAATAGTTATCCTTTTGCATTCATAATTGTGGCCTAATTGTTGTTCGCCGATTTCTTGGTTGCGATTTGTATAAATTCTTTATTTTACTCGCTAACATTAACTTATGTTGCAGTCCTGGTTCGTGGAGCCTAGAGGAAAATACAATGTGAAACCGACTTCGTTTCAAGTGGTTCAGAAGTTTATATTCACAAAGGGAAAGGAAAGTGGAACTTCTACAACAAAAAAACAGAAGCAAAATACCCTTGCCGAAAAAATAAAGAAAGTTGTAGTGAAGCTTGAGAAGACGGAAACCATAAAGGACTTGCAATCCGGAGGACCACGCGTTCCGCGGAGAGCCATCGTTCATGAAGACGTTGAAGATGTTACGGAACAGGTCCAAAAAGATGATCTAAAAATGGCATCAAACTGTGAAGACGAGGCAGATGAAATGATGGCTATGGTCGTCTCTATCCCTGAAAAGACACAAGGAATGGATGCTACACCTCTCCCAAAGAGAGTTCCAACATTGGCATGTACTCAGAGGGCTTCGTATGAAGGTAACTCAACTGTCCGACGCATCATACAGGGGACAGTACAGTCATATAATGGCTATGATCCAATGGTGGTTGTTGATGAAAACAAGCGACGACAGTTTTTGGATTTCATTCAAATGGATGAGTAATTATCTTCCTTCACTTCATAATTCTAGTATTTCTTCTAGTATTTATTATTCTAGTATTTACTAACAATTTGTTTTGACCATCATTAGGGAAGAACCGTTAGCAACCTGTAAAGCAGAGGTTCATTTCTTCAAACAGATTGTGTGGCCGAGGGAATTATGGGAGGACGATGAATTTGGATGGTTGAAAGAAGTTGTAAGTGTAGTTCAAGAGTAACATATTTGTTTTTCTAGTTGTTTCAGATTTGTTTTCCTTCATCTGCGGACTTGTTCTAAAACTCATTTTACTTTTTTGTTGTAGCACATAGAGGCAACTATGACAATGTTTCGAAATAGAACATTGCTTCCAACGTCTCCTTTTAGACCAAGAGTTGGTTTTTGGGACCCGTGGCAAGTTAAAACTTGGGTGGCCGACTACCCTAACTTCAAGATGGCGCCAAAGAAGTTCTTGTTCACTTCGGACTATTTGGCTAGTTTCATAGTACTTTCTCCCAATGACTCGGTGACTAACAAAAACTGGCATATAGACATAGATAATCTCTACGGGTGCCTCAATGTGAAAACAACCATTGGGTTGCGTTGGATGTGAATTTCCTTACGAAGAGGATCTACGTATATGATTTCATCCCCTCGCATACCACGAACACTAAGATTGTTGAAGCGTGTGCTCCAATACGCTGAATGATGCCTTGGTTGCTCAATATTGAGGTTCCATTCACGGTAAGGAAGAAGTCGACTGCTATGTTTGACGTGAGGAGAGTTAAAAGTAATGTGCCCGTGAACGAGAACACGGGAGATTGTGGTGTTTATAGTGTGAAGTACATTGAGTGCCTAGCTTTTGGATGGACATTTGAAGGATTAAACGACGGCAACATCCGGAATCTTCGTGAGAGATTCAGAATCTTCGTGAGAGATTAGGCGCCGAGATATATGAGAAAGTACCGGAGAAGGGACGCGTGATTATGAGCAACATATATCCACGAGGCGAATTTGTTGTACCACATCTCAAGGATAACCTTGTCTAAGTTCATGTGTTTGGTTGACTGCAATTTGAATTCTGTATTTGGATGTTATTTATGTTTGAATACTTGGTTATGGCTCTCTTTTTTATGTTAAGTATGTTTGAATACTTGGTTATGCCTTGTTTTTGGATGTTATGCCTTGTTTTGGATGGTATGTCTTGTTTTTGGATGTTATGTATTGTTTTTGATGTTCAGCAGATTTGTTTCGAACATTACGGATTTAATGTTATAGTTGCATAGTTTTGCAAAAATAGCATATCTAACAAATAAATTACACAAACGTACAGAGTTTTGTAGTCTTCAAGACACACACTTTTAAAAAAAAAAACTAAACAAACGTAGATGATAGAATCAGTCATGAAAATCACAGTATCATTTGGCATGTCTTACGATTATGACCCACTTGTTGACAAGCGGTACAAGTGTATTCTTTGCGTGTCTTCTTTTTCACCAATGCCTTCTCAATAAATGATTTCATTCGTGTTTTCTTTGGCCTACCTGGTTGGTTACGAACTAATGGAGGGCTTACTTGAGCACAAATCTCTGCAGGTATTGCTTCTCCACAATCTGTAGGCATAATTGGCCTTGAATATGTATTGATCAAATAATTTTTGCTAAACCACGAATGACAACATGATATACGCGGTATTTTACGGGCCTCAGTAGCTGCAATTGCGTGAGCACATGGTAGCTTTTCCTTATCAAACCTACAACATGAGCACTTTCTTTCGCTTAAATTGACAACATGTAGTGATGTTGCACTAGTAACTTTAACATGATTTGAGTCGAGGTCTTGAACACTTAGTTTTCTAGCATATTCCACACGAGACTACATATTTGCATAACATATTTCATGATCACATATAAACATCAAATACATATAAAAGTAATCAAATACATCTTTACCTCTAGTAACTTCTCCGCTCCCCGTGTAAGGACAGTATTCAACGTCATCGCATCGGTCCTTCTCTTTGCAAACCATCTCGTCATCATGGACCTTATAACTTCAAGAAGTTGTACAATAGGCAAACTCCTCGCCGCAGATAATACATCGTTCATGGATTCGGAAATATTGCTTGTTAGAAGGATGTATCTATCGCCAGAAAATGCACACGTGTCCACAATTTTACATCGGCGTTTTCTAGGTAATCGTGTAGTCGAGGGTTAAGCTCCTTAATCTCATCAAAAGTTGCCTGGAAATCCATCAGTCTAAACGCATTTGCAGCTTTTTTAACCAAACTAAATGCTTCCCGACCTCGGAAACCCACTAATATGTTCTTGTACAAATGGTAAGTGCATATTCCTCGTGTCGACTTTGGGTAGACGATATTGATTGCCCTCCCTATCGACTTATGTCGATCAGAAATAATAGAAAGTTCCTCCTCATCCGGAATCACACAACTTAACCGCTTAAAAAATCACTCCCAAGAATCATCATTCTCCGTATCCACAATACCAAACGCGAGGGAAAAATCTGAAAATTTTCATCTTGACCCGTTGCGGTCATCAATGTACCCTTATACTTTCTTTGAAGATACGTCCCGTCAACAACAACTACCTTGCGAATATATGCAAATCCATCAATGCTAGCATTAAATTATATGAACATATACTTAAATCTATCATCGTTCCCGGATTTTCTTTCTTAATCATGTATAGGTAAGCGGGTAACTACGCATATCCATCTTCATGAGTTCCTCTAACCAAATCTCTAGCATGCTTCAATGTTCTATAAGCTTTCCATTATTCGATTTGTACATAATAAATTGAAAAAGTATGCATGTAAGTTGATTAAATCTGCATTTAAGGTGAATAAATCTGTAATTAAGTTCAATAAATCAACAGTCAAGGGAGAGTCAAGTACTTTTCTTACTTTACCTTAATTTGAAACCGTTTATTCAATGCCTCAGCAACATGGATTGGCATCACTCGCGGACCTACTCCACTTACGTAGTCCTTGTAGAGAATTGCAAGAATATTGTGAGTTGCTTGACGTGTTCTAGATGACTGCTCCGTAACTGAACAACTATGTTCATGAACATAAGTTCGTATATGAAATCTTGGCCAATCATCAATGGGTGTTGCACGGACCTTCCAAACACACCCTCTTACCCAACATTTCACACTTAGAAAATGGGGTGTAGATTTGTAGACGTTGTAATCAAACCTGCCAATTACAGACAAAATCTTCAGTCTCGTTTCCAATTGTTCTTTATTGTCGTAAATTTGACCAACGTGTATGTTCATTGATGCGATATCCAACTTGGGTAAGTCATCCGTATCGTATCCATCGTTGACATAGATTTTGTGTTCGACATCCGCATTTTCCCCATTGTTGTTCTCATCTTCTGGAATTGCTCCATAACCTTAATAATTCTCATCCCCCGAATATGTGCCGTCAGAATCATCGCAATAATCAAACAATTGATCTTCTTCCTCATCGTCACAGTCACCGTCTGCATCGTCTATTTGCGAAAACTCCAATTCCTGCTCGAATTGTTCTTCATCCGCATCTACAACATTTGGTTCGCAATTTGAAACAAATTTTGGTCTTACCTTAACACACAACCTCGTCGATTCGTTTTTTGGTCTTACCTCAACATTTAGCTTCAGCATAAGCGACGAGGATGAAGCTCCGGGTTTCGATGTGTATGATGACTTCGACGAGGTCAATAGTCGAGGTAATATTGATGATGATCCGAGTCGATTTGGCCATCAACAAGTTTGTTACTGTGGTGAACATGCTATTGTCGAAGCCTCTAGATCTAGTACGAACCCAAGAAGATTGTACTACACATGTCCTTTGCGAGCTGTAAATTTCTTTCACCGTCTCTCTTCTCACTTCTAAACATCACTAAATCTTCTATCTTAAAATTGTCTCTATTTGTCGTTAGAATCATGATGGTTACTACACTAAATTATATTATTATGTTCATTTCTTGACTAATTAGGATGGAGAAGTCCACATATGGAAGTGGTGGGACGAGGCAATGATGGAAGAGTTGTCGGAAGTTAAGAAGGAAGTGGCAGAAAACTCGGAAGGGGACATTGGAAGAAACCTTGGAGACAATCTCCATGAAATGGCGGCTCTACAAGTAATCGTGAAGAGAACGAGAACCGATATAAATGACATGAAGAAGATTATCAACAAGCTATCAGTTTCTCTAATTGTTATGGTCGTCGCTATTGTTGTAATTTATCTTTTCAATTGATGAAGAAAATGTAAAACTCGATCTCAATCGCTTCTATGAATCGCTCTAGGTTTATGTAAGGTTACGGTGTGTAATGTAGCATGTAATGTTGGGAGATTATGAAATTTCTAAATGTTTTATCTTGTTTAGAGTCAAATTTAGGGGTTCAAATTAAGTGGTCAAGAAAACAAATACCTATCAATAAGTTTATCAATAAGTTTACACATTCATGTTTAGGGGTTCATAAGTTATCAAATTCACTTTATGGGTCGCTATTTTGTTCTATATGTAGACAGTTTGAAATTTAGGGGTTAGGCACCTTCCTTCAATAATTTCGTAGCATCATTGTGTTTTAGGGTAAAGATGTATATATCAAGACATTCACATATAGTTCAAAATTGTTAAACAAACTTCATAATTCTCAAAATATTCACACCTAGGATTTCATAATTCACAAAGGGTTCATAATCTCACAATCGCACATAGGGTTTCATAATTAACATACGGTTTCATAAATCACATAGGGTTCATAATTGTTAAACAATCCTTACACATTAGCGGATAGGGTTCATAATTCTCAAAATATTCACACATAGGGTTTCATAATTAACATAGGAGTATGTATACTAAGACAACTTGATCAAATCTGTAAAAAACTTAACTCCGAGGGTTTCTGTAAAGTTGTATACTAAGTTACGAAATCAAATCGCAAAAATCCTAAACTCGGTAGAATTTTGGAAAAACTTTGTACTCACTATGCTTAATAACTCGTGCAAAACAAAAAATCGGTTGTCACGTGAGATCAGTATTGCAAAGATTATATCGGCAATCACGGTTGGAAAATCTTGGCAATGTAAATAAATCCATAAATCGGCAAATGTAACTCGGCCGTCAAAGGGGTTACTGTGGCAATTACAAAGTTTACATATTTGTGGATTTCTCGGCCAAGGCAGACCCAAAAGTTTGTAGAAAATCAAATCGGCCATAACTAAAACAAAAAATCAGCACATCACAACAGATCGACGGAATCAAATCTGAAATTCCAATTAAATCGGCAACAAGGGACTAGAAATCGGCGGAATCGGTAAAATCGCAATTCAAATCGAAAATCATGATTTATTGGCAACGCCTGCATACAATTCGTCCAAAAAGTTCATACAACTCTGGAGTTGAAAACATATCTGCAAACAAAAATAAATCGGTCGCCACCTTCGGATCAATTCGGTCACTAACTCGCATCCGCAACAACAAATCAGGAAATACACAATAAGTCGGCCAAATTAACAAATCGGCCACTACAAAAAACCACCGCCGAATTGTTCTCCTTAGAAAAACGCGGTGGCAATTTTGTAATTACAATTTTTCTCTTCTTTGACCACATATTTTCTAATAACTCGCAGATTTGGTTATTTCGTAATTACTTTTTCTTTCTTCACGCGTGGAAGGGTGGTTTGTCAATAAAAAAATACCAAAACATTACAATTATTTTTAGGATTAATAACTATACTAGTCTTGGAAAGTATAATATTTACTTAACTAGTCTCTTACCAAGCAAAGTTTACTATAATAGTCTTGGAAAGTTTAGAAATGTAAAATTAACCTTAGTTTTGTTTTTAATAACGAAAATGCCATTATTAAAAAAATAAAAAAATCTCTCTCTCTCTCTCTCTTTCTTTTTTCTCTCTTCTCTCTTTCTTTTTCTCTCTTCTCTCTCTCTCTCTTCTTTCTCTCTTCTCTCTCTCTCTTTCCTCTCTTCTCTCTCTCTCTCTCTCTCTCTCTCTCTCTCTCTCTTTCCTCTCTTCTTTCTCTCTCTTTCCTCTCTTTCTCTCTCTCCTTCTTCATCTCTTTTTTGCATCTCTCTCTTCTTTTTCATCTCTCTCTCTCCTTCTTCATCTTTTCTCTTTCTCTCTCCAACGAAGAAGAAGATCTTTACCCTCAATCTTCATCTTCTTCCTCTTCATCATTCAATCTCGTTTCCGTTACAATGGCGGTCACACTCGCGTCGTTTCCGTTCACCGTTTAATCTCGTTTTCCGGTGAGTTTTCCGTTTTAGATCTGAAATTTTTGTATTCGTTTTTGTTGGAGAAAGAGAAACTAAAAGCCTCGCACCGAGATCCTTCGATCTGTAACAATCTATCCTCCGCCGAGAACCATCAGATCTGTAATAATCTCTCATCCGCCGAGATCCGAAGGATCAGTAAAGTTGTGGTAGATTTGTTTTGTTATATTTTATGTGATTAATTTGTTTAGTTTATTTTAAATCTTATGCAGTAGATTTGTTTTACTTTAACGTTAGATGAAGTGGTAGACTTATTTGTCAATTTTTTTGTTCATAACTTGTTGTGGTAGACTTTTCTCGGTATCTTTATTTTGTGCATAATTTGGTGTGGTAGACTTATTTTGTGTTTCACGACGACGAGGCTTCACGGCGGATTCAGACGACGGCGCAAAGATGTTTGTCTTTTCTCTCTTTATTTTTCAGTATTTTTCGACAAAAAAATATATGTCTCTTCTCCCTTTATCGAGTTTATGTTGTATTTGGTAATTTTATGAAGTTTATGCGTATTTAGGATTTGAAATATTGTGGTTTAATGTTTTTAGGAGGTTTGTGACGTTCCTAGTCGGCGAAGTGTCTATCTCGTTGCGACATGGTTTTTGTCTCTTTCACAACGGAATTTTTCAACACTAACGATGAGAAATGTTCAGATCTGATTTTTTTTTAATATGGTAGATTTGTTTAGGGTTATAATCTTTGTTCTTATTTTGGCAGATTTATTTTTATTGTAAGGTTTGATGGTAGATTTATTTATGTGAGATGGTAGATTTGTTTATGTATAAAGGTAAATTCGTTGTTGGTTGATTCATATTGAGTTTGGTAATTCATATCGTTGTCAATATTAGTTGTAAATGTATTACATCGGCAATAACAATTTTTTTAAAACGAAAATTATTACCAAATGCAATGAAACAAAACTTAAATTAATTTTTTATCTTTTATAGTGTCAATGGTTCTTTCAATTACAACATATAAAAATCATATTGTTTTCCAATTATTGTAAAAATAACTCAATTGCCTTGAATTTAAAATAAATTCTCAAAACTCCACTCTCCACAAACCAAATGACTTGGTTCATGTTTTAACATAACTATTTTTTTTTGTAAATGAATGAAAAATCTAAATCCAAAGATTAAATAGGAGGAGAATGTAAATGAAAATAAGTGTTTTCAAAGAGTTTTGTTATAAATGGCGCGGTCGAGCCTAGGTGAAAATAGAAGAAAGTGGTTTTTATGAAATTGTGTGCATAGTTAAAGACATATAAGTACTACACGTTTTGATATATTAAAAAGTCTACCGTATCTAAAGTCTACCACGATGTGGATGCTTGAAAACCTTTTATTTTCCAATGCTTGTAATTGTTGTGCATAGCCAAGGACATAAAAGTAATTAGAACGTTTTATATATTAGAAAGTCTACCGTAACCTAACATAAATTTTATTTTTCTTATTTTATGTTTTCAAATAAATCTACCGAAAACTGATAAGTCTGCCATGAGAAGACTATTATAGTAACCTCTGCAAAGATTAGCAAAACTCTACCATCAACAAAAATAAATCTACCAACATATAACAAATCTACCACCAAAGAAATAAATCTACTACCAAGACGGGAAATGAAAACTGGTACAATTAGTCTACCGCAACAACAATGGTTCCGTCTATCTAATTTTAAAAAATCTACCACTACATGAACAAGTCTACCATCACACACAAAGACAAATAACAATATTAAACCTACCAAGTCGGTAAATAAACCTACCAAAAAATAAAAAAATCTACCATCATATAAAATAAATCTACCGATTTAGTCAACGAAAAATCCTAAAAAGTCAAATGTGAGCTTCCAAGGTTTAAAAATCTCTACCAAACGTATTTAACTCTACCGTGTCTATTGAACAAATCTACCAATGTCGATAAAAGTCTACCACACCCAAACAAATCTACTATGTCGAAATATAAGTCTACCGATTTAACGAAATAACTCTACCAACCATTTTTATAAGTCTTCCATTGTTTTTTAAATCTACCGTTCCAAAATATAAATCTACCGTTCCAAAATATAAATCTACCGTTCTAATAAGTCTGCCGTAACATCGGTCATTTGGTTTTTTTCGTAATAAACGCAAAAGCGCGTAAAAATAGTAATGGCATTTTACGTAATTACGTTTTTTGTTGTTAAATGATAAAAGGGTAAAAATGTAAGCAAAAATATTCTAGTAATAAAAAAAGTTTTAGACTATTCTAGTAATAACCATACTTTCCAAGTCTAGTATTGTCATCCACCCTTATTTTTATTCTTTTTGATCTGTTTAGAAATTAAGTTCCGATCTTGGATCACCTAAGTTTTTTTCTCTTTGTTTAAAGAGTTAATTAGTGTATTGTGTACATTTTAAAACATAATTTGCTAATTAGGTGATTTTGATGAAGTAATTAATTTTTAGGTGATTTTGATTGATTTTCGGATTTAATATGACAAATTTACCCTTATTCACGGAAAATCATTCACAAAAATCATTCACAAGAAATCAGTCACTTAAATCATTCACGGAAGTCATTCACATGAAATCATTAACATAGATCATTCACGGAAGTGATTCACAGTTCACTATTCACATGGATCATTCACGAGTATTATTCGTCATTCACATGTATTATTTATCATTCACAAAGACCATTCATCGTTCACATAGACAATTCATTATTCACAACGATCATTCATTAGAAATCATTCACATAAAACTATTCATGGACAACCATTCACAAGATCTAACAATTTTGAAATTTAGGGTAAAATTGTAACTTAACATCTGAAAATCATCTTTTAGCAAATTAAAAATAAAATCACAAAATTTGCTAATTTTTGACTTGTATCCATTTAATGAAAATATGGTCGACAAATAGAATTAAGAAAATACAATTATTATATAACCTTCACCAACGGTCAAGATCTCATGTTACTAAAAGCAATGTTTCACTCGGTCCATTGGGCCTACATCTTTGTCCCATTTTAGCAACGAAACAATAATTTAACTTTCTCAGTTCCACCAAAAAAAAATGTAGTTATGTCCCAAAACTTCTGCAAAATTCGAATGATTTCATCAATGAAAACTTCATTTTTCTCTCTTTAAATCTTCTTCTAATCAAGCTTGGAACTCAAGGAAGAGTTTAAGTCTCTGAAGCAACATCTCGTGTGTTCCGAAAGGCGGTTTCTTGCACCCGATCCAATCTCTACCAAGAATCCTGGTTCTCTCTCCATTGATCATCTCATCGCAGAACGTAGACAAGATCTTGTTTATCGATATCTTCAAAACGTCTGTAGCTGCATACCCGTAAGAGTATAGCTCCGCGCTTCTCCTTTTGACGGGCTTATCAACATCTTTTCTGACCCCGTTCCATGTATCTGATTTGTTACTAGCCTGTCCCATGAGTTGTTGAGGTGATTGCAGATTGTGTTTTTTCCCCATAAACGTTTCGACGGCTAGCAATAGAGATAGAAGCGTGGAGACAACATCGGCGTTGCCACCAGAGAGTTGTGCTACTCCAAGCTTGTCTTCCTTGTGAGAGATTGAAGTCAGGGATGCTGTCGTTTGGGTACACCATGCATATAGCTGCAAATATATATATAGTTTTGTAGTTACATATACAAAGACGAAACCATCACAAAGGCAAAAAGAGGGTTTTAGGCTTAACCTGGAAAGACTTGAGTGATTCGCCAAATTCAGAATCGATATATGACTCAGTAAAGGTGTGGTCTAGCCCGGAAGATAGCTTTGCGGCAAGCTCTTCTAAAGGCTTCAGGCATAGAGTGATTACTCTTTTGTAAGTCTCGCTGGACTCTTCGAAGAAAGCAGCGTGATGCCACGTGTCGACGTTGTTCTGAGACACCATGTAGAGGTCAAGGTACGCAAGAGACTGCTCGAGTGAACCCGGAGTACTCCCTTCTAAAGCAGCGAGAAGCGGCTCGCTTGGATTCGTTTCTGCCGCAGCCGATCCTTTCGGTGGAGCAAACGCAAACCGTTTCGTATGCAGAACCTATAAAAAATAGCTCAAATTTTATACATTCCTTGATAGATAGACACAGAACAAAGCTCACAGATGATAACTATTCAAAGTGATAACACAACATATACCGACAAGCTCAAGCCAAACTTGCCTCGGCTAACAAAGATAGGATCTTGATATAGTACACACTATGACAGTATGACACTATAAATTAGCTAAAAATTTATGTATTCCTTGATAGAAACACAAGCAAAACACCGAACAAAGCTCACAGATGATAACTTTTCAAAGGGTTAACACAACATATACCGGCAAGCTCAAGCTAACACGCCTCGGCTAACAAAGATAGGATCTTCACATAGTAGTATAGTACACACAATAAGCTCACAGATGATAGCTTTTCAAAGTGTTAACACAACATATACCGACAAGCTCAAGCCAAACTTGCGTCGGCTAACAAAGATATGATCTTGACATAGTACACAAACAAAGCAATGAGCAAATCAACAAACCTGATGTAAGTGATTTCCCAAGAGAGGATAAGACAGAAACTACCAGCATAAGATAAGACTTGTTCTCCCAAGAATCTAGACACAGACACAAGCCCACCAGACCAATCTAGCAGAAACAAGAGCATTGTTGTGGACAGCACATAGAGCACACTTGAGAGCTTCAGAGCTTGCTTTATAGCACAAGGAAGACAAATCTTGAAGCTAAAGAACGGTGGTCTCTGCTCACAAAGAATCACAAAATCGATAAAATAAACAAAATCACAAATTCGATAAATTAAAAATCAAATTATTATTATTATAAATACTAAACTTGAATGATGGGAAACTCTAAAACCCATCTTTGCTTGAAGACGAAAAGCAAAGCGTAGAGCAAACCAGTGATAAACCCTCTAAACCCTAATCGACGAATAGCTTCAAAAATCGGTCGATAAGCAGAACACAGCCGTCGATAAGAATCCGGCGAGAGTAGCGGCGGAGACGAATAGCGAGATTCGAAGAGAAACGAGAGCGCGGCGGCGGAGCTCCGGATCTAAGCGGCGACGGAGGAGGTTGAGAGCTAATCGGAGAGGGGAGAGAGGAGGATCTGGTTTGGGAGTGGAGAGGAGAGCGAGAGAGACTGAGAAGAGAAGTGGAAGACGAAGAAAGTGAGGAAGAAGGAGACGATTGATTTCGCTGAGAAGAGGAAGACGTTGAAGATGGCCGATGATGGAATTGATTGCCAGATTAGGAAGGCGGCGAAGTGGTGGCTCACCACCGTTGACGGTGCCGGAGGTAGAGGCATATCGCCGGCGATAGTTTTCTGATGGGCCGAGAAGTGAGTGTGAGCGAAGTAAAAGGAAAAGGTGTGAGAGAGAGACGAAGGTTTTAGGAAGGGTTTGATTGGATACATAACTTTTTGTTTTATGCGTTTTCTAACGCGCTAATCATTTACAAGGCTTTTGATAGCCCACTCGGCCGAGATACACTATATGTGTTATTCTAAGCTTTTACAATGATACTTTATTAGGAAGTAACCAGCATAGCTAAATTTAGAAATTAGTCTAATCCGCATGGCATGTATTATATAAGGGTGAATTACTAAACTAACCTAATTTTATATGTTTATTATTAAACAAACCCCTCCGAATATAACATAAAAATAGGCGTTATATTCCCATTTTACCTCCGCCTTACTTGACAACAAAAAAAAGTTTTCCACTTTGCCAGTGACGTTTATAACTTTGCAAAATTAATCTGCGTGTAAAATCTACCTTATGTTTGAGTGCAGATTTATTATTTGCGCAGAGTTAAAAGGAATACTTTCGGAGAAAATATGATTTGTTTTGCAGATTTATTACGAAGTAGATTTATTTTGCAAGTTTGTTTCTCTTTGTATGCAAATATATTTGTAGAGGTAGAAATATGATGCAAACTTATACAATTGTGCAGATTTATTTGCATTTGCACATATATTATGCAGAGTTATTGAAAAACGCATATATATATTTTGCAGATTAATGAATAGTGTTGATTTGTGTTGCAAATTAGTTTTCTCTCAGTGCAGATTTTCCAGAAAAGACAGTTTTGTTTTGCAAACTTGTTTTTAGGTTTATTTAAATTGCAGATATACCAATAAAAGCAGTTTTGTTTTGCAAACTTGTTCTCAGGTTTATTTAATTTGCAGATATACCAATAAAAACAGTTTTGTTTTGCACACTTGTTCGCTAGTTTATTTAAATTGCAGATATACGGATGTAACGAAGAATTAATTTGTAGATTTTTCGAATAATTGCAGATTTATTTTTGTTACAACTTTTTGTTATGCAGATATTTTGGATGTTGAATATTTATTTTGCAGGTTTTTCAGCTAGAAGATTTAATAGGTAAAGTTGTTTTGTGACGGTGCATATATTACTTTATTGAAGATTGCAGGTTATTTATAACTTTGTTAGACGATTTAACGTGCAGTTTTTATGGTTCGAGGTTTCATATAATTCACGTGGAGAAAAATATGACAATAACGAAACAACAAATACATAGAATCTTCTACAAGGATTGTCATTTGTCTTTGAAACAAATGTCCTTATATGGCCTCCACACCAACACTGGTTTGGAACCCCTTCAAAAGTATTAGTGGATGAGCGACGATTTGATGAAGAAGAAGATTTTGGAGTCGACATTTTTGTAGTTAACCTCTTTGATATAAAAGTGAACGGTGTGGTATTGCAGAGCCATAAAGAAGATGTTTGGTTGGTTACTTTAAAAACCTAATTTGCAACGTCGTATGCAGATTTCTTTTGTATACTTAATTTGCAGATTTATTGTATGGCGAAAATGTAGGTGTGCTGCATTTAATTCTTTGCGATTTGGTGGGTAAAAACATTAAATACCATTATCATTACAACCATCATCACCATTGTTGTTCATAATAACCGAAAATTTACAACCTAAAGAAAGGAATTAACACCAATCCAACATGGTGCAAATCGTTGTGGTGACCGGTCAATGGGGATTTGATAAGAAAAGATGGTTGTTTTTTGTCGACACTCGACGTGGTAGTAGAGTTCTTACTGCCAATAGGAAGATGAAGTTTCAAGATTTTGTGAGTTTGATAAAAAGGAGTATCAATTCAAAGAAGATATTGAGTTGAGTTATATGTTGTCTAAGAGGATGTTGCAAGCTTTATCGCAAGATACACCTTCTGTGATTATTGTCAATGATCGTCAGTTTCAGGTTTTTTTGCAACAATGTGATGAAAATGCTTTGCGGTTTTTCTGCTAGTTTCACAATGCAACCAAGCAGAGAGGTTTCTAGATAAGCCCAAACATCATCACCTACGTTCTCTTTCAGCGACCCTATGTTAGCAAGCACACAATAGTGATTCACGCTTCTAACTTGCGCAGGTGATTTACCATCAGCATAGAGACGTGGAGGATAAGCCATCATAAATATCCTGCATCATAAAAAAATAATTTTAAGTCTGCAATAACATCACAAAAAATGTGCAATAACATATTTTAAGTCATAAGTCTGCAATAACATCACAAAAGTCTGCAATAACATAACATGTCATAAGTCTGCAATAACTTCACAAATATATTTTTCAACACAAAGTCTGCAATAACATATTATATCAAGTCATAAGTCTGCAATAACATCACAAAAGTCTGCAATAACATAACATATCATAAGTCTGCAATAATTTCACAAATATATTTTTCAACACAAAGTTTGCACTAACATATTATATCAAGTCATAAATCTGCAATAACATCACAAAAAATTTGCAATAACATATTATATCAAGTCATAAGTCTGCAATAACATAACTTGTCATAAGTCTGCAATAACTTCACAAATATATTTTTCAACACAAAGTATGCACTAACATACTACAACAAGTCATAAGTCTGCAATAACATCACAAAAAGTATGAAATAACATAACACATCATAAATCGGCAATAACATAACATATATATCTTTCATCACAAAGTCTGCATTAACATACTATACCAAGTCATAAGTCTCCAATAACATCACAAAAACTGCATTAACATAAAGATTAATAAGTCAACACTAACATCACATACATAACATAACACGTCATAAGTCTGCAATAACTTAACAAATATATTTTTCATCACAAAGTTTGCATTAACATACTATAGCAAATCATAAGTCTGCAATAATAACTTCACAAAAAGTTGCATTTACAGAAATATTAATAAGTCTGCACTAACTTCACAAAAAGTCTGCAATAATATAACAAGTCATAAACAAATATATTTTTCATTAACAAGTTTGCAATCATTATATAACAAATTAAATGGGGAAGATTCAACACATAAAAACCTGCAACAAATATCTACCGTAGTTCAATCAATACAACTTTTGTAGTAGACGATGAACATGCACAATTATTTGCAATGATAATGTTGCTATAAAACTATACAATCCAACCACAAAACTACATAACAAACACTATAGATATACAAAACTACAATTAATTTATCCCAAATCTGCGGATCGAACGAACAAATCTCGTTATAACTTTTTCCAAAAATTTACTTTTGAAAACCGTTTTTAAAGAGACCAAAAAGGAAAATCGGAGAGTAAATATATGTAAATCAAAGAAACAAATAAGATATTGAACAATAGATCCAACTATAAAAATACACCATAAAACCCCCTTTTTAGATTTTAACAAAGTTTAAGTCTTGCAAAGATTTACCTTCAATCGGCGGCGGCGCCTCGAATTTCGGCGGTGGAGAGAAACGAAGGTCGGAGTTAAAGTATAACTTTTTCGTGAAATAGTTTATTCGGGTCCATGTCACTATAGACATGATCGAGAAATTACAACTATTATTTTGAGACTTTCGTATTCATTCTTTTCAATCTTTCTGTATAACGCTTTATTTTCAATCTTTTAGTTCAGATTCATTCAGTTTTTGTATCGGATTCACATCCTTACAAAATGATTCGGCATTAAAACTAAAAGACTCAAACCCTAAACTCTCTCAAACAAGTGAAAGAAGTCAATATTCAACATTAAACATGAAAAATCTTTTTGTTTGCTAAAAATCTTCGATTTAATAGTTTTTTTAGAAAATCAAGTTTCATAAAAATCTGTCTTGAAAGTTTCCTAAATTCTTAAAATCGTTTTTCCTAAAATTAAGTTTCCGAATATTTAAAATAAAATTTAATAATAAATTTTGTATTTCAGCCATATAAAATTTGTGTTTGCTATATGGGAACTCATACATATCATTTAGATTTAGTAACAAATCAATATGATCTAAATATATATATATATATATATTATTGATTGGAGACGACAAATTTTGAGAAACCCTTCAAAGTTCGTTTTAATTACATGTAATACCATTACATAAATTATAGTAATAGTTAATTTTAGATAAAAAATATAACAAAAAATATTCCTATTTAATAGAATTAAAAGTGAAAAGAAAATTAAAAAAATAAACATAAAAATAGATATAAAAATCTATTCCTATTTAATAGGATTAAAATTATAAAAAAATAAAGATAAAAAAAATCAAACTATTTAATAGGTAACATAACGAAAACTTAAAATATTATGAATATTTCAATTTTACGAAAATCATACAATATTAAAAATATTTCTGAGTTTTGTAGAAATTTTTAAGTTATATAAAATTTTCTTAACAAAATTGTTAGACCTTTAAAGAGGGTTTTCGGATTTTAAATTGTTGGGCCTTAAAATTTTTGTTGTCTTTTTATTAAATTTGTTTTTCATGTTGTAAATTTGATGAGATCTTATTGGTTCTCCATATTCCATGTCACATTTAAATAGCCGAAACTCATTGTGGTGTTGACACCTAGGATTTTAAGCTAAATCACTTCACAAATAATGTCTTAGGGATTTTAGCAAAAAAAAAGTAGACGAGATGTGGTTTTATTCAATACTAGGATTTAACATGTGGTACACCACGGATCTATATATTTTGAAATCGTTTTATATGTCTATAAATTTAATTTAGAAATTAGTGATATATCTTTTGTTTTTAAAGCATATATAAAAATATTTATAAGTTTTTATTTTATTATTTTACAAAAATAATAATTTAATCATGTAATACGAAAAATTGTTATAATTTTTTTATTACTATATATTATACAAATTACTCGGATCTAAAATACTAAACCGAAACATTACTACAATATCAAAATTGAAACCAATCCAAAAATATATATCTCGAACAGGAAGAAAAATTTATTAACTGAAAATCCGAAACCGAAATCTGAAACAAATTTTTTTTGATACAGAACCAAATGACCCAAAATTATTTAAATATTAAAAGATATTGAAGTAAAATTTTTTGTTACTATATAATATTTTGTAGTACATATTCCATATAGTAAAATTTTAACATAATTTATAAGTTGATTTATTCCAAACTATTTTACACCATGGTAATTGTTATTTATTATACTAGGAAAGAACCCGCGCGTTGCGCGGAATATTCGCTAATTATTATAGTAATTTTAAATAATTTTACATTGAATTTACGGGTGTTTTGGTTTGTTTTATGAAGTTTTTTGTTTTTGTAATAAATATATGGTTTAACTTTAGATATTTTCCGTCTATCTTTTATTTTACTAAACTAATGAAATTGATTTTGTTTACGAACAACTTCTGTTTGGATGTTTTAGTTTATTCTCAAACGTATGTTGTTTACTTTGGTTTTACGTGGAAATCTTAACCCGTCAATTAATTTGGATCATATTTTGTTTTGTATTCTCTATATATAACATTATTAAATTATTTGTATATGTAATTGTTGATTTTGTATGAGGTTTTGTTTTCTCCTTAAATATTTTAATTTTATTTCATATATTTGGTACTAACATTTAGTTTTAGAAAGTGTTGGGGATAAATTTAACCATCCCGGTTAAGGTTTAACCGGCGGCAGAATCGGACCGGACTGACGGCAGATCGGACCAGCTAAACCGGAATCAGCGACAATATCGGAACCGACCTCCTTTAGTTGATATTGAGCTTTATTTGGGCTTAATTATCGACATAAGGTAAAATGGAAAAGATATATTACTAGATTCTCTTAAATATTCATTAAGGAGGGAATCTAGGAAAATATCTAAATAAAAGGAAAAAGGTCAATAAATGGAAACATGTCAATTCCTATTCATAAAAGGAAAAGGAAGCTCATTGACCTAAAGACCTCTATATAAAGAAGAAGCTAGAAGACCTAGAGGAGATATTCTAATATTCATATCGACTTTCACATACACTTTTCGACATAAGCACTTGCTTTTAAGGAGAATATTCGATTATAAGCTCTAGATTGTTCTAAGTCTAGATCTTAAATCATATTCCTCTTCTTTTGTATTCTTTGATCGATTAATAAAGACATCTAATTCAAACCGATTATAGTAGTATTAACCGTTATCGAATTCCGTGGTTCTTCTAACGGATCGCTAACTTTTGCCCAAACAGTTTGGCGCTAGAGAGAGGGGCAGAAGTATAGCGCTACGACGAGCGATAACGGAGCAACATACTACCCCGTTCTCGACGAACACACTAAACGGCGGGTGGATGCCGTCAAACGAGCAACTCCGGGCAAGTAACGAAAGGCTTGCTCAACTGGAGGAACACAACCTCCGACTTCGGAGGCAAAGCGCGAATCTCACGTCCATCGGCCAAAGATCCGCACCCATGGGAGATCATGTCTTCACAATCCGGCCAGTGAGATTATTCAGATCGGGTACAGATTATCCAACGACGGGAGGAAAACCTAGTACCTTCCGTGATCGGAACATCGTCGATCTCGACCACGACTGTTTCCTACTTCGAAAGGGATCATGCCTACATCGATTCCGTCATCGAGAAAAGGCTTAATGCTTTCGAATTAATGATCAAACGTATGTCGGGAGTAGCTCCACCCATAAGACGCTCTGAACGTTACTCCCATGCTGACTCACCCTTCACGGATGAGATAACTCTGGTAGAGATGCCCAAGAGGTTCACTTTCCCAAACGACGAAGATCTACGATGGCTCTACCAACCCCGACGATCACGTATCGACAACGAGGATGTATAATGGGGCAAAGCAAAAACCCTAATAATTATACAGAATCACGAGGATGTATTGTTCACAACGACGATCCAGAAGAGGTGAAAAGAGGTTGACATCTGGTCACTTCCATCTGCTCGTCAACCATCCGCTCGGCGACAAGTTTGTCAACGATATTTATGATAAAGGTGTCGACGATATTACGAAGGCTCCGTATCCAAGCTGCAACATGCCAACAAGGAGTTTCTGCGTTTGAAGGAGGTCTATTTGCAGACATCAACCTCTACAAACAACTCACCGAGTACCAATGCAAAACCATGGAGGTGTTCTCGATCGAGCATGGTCACTTTGGAAGAAAATTGACCCGCGATGATCATCAATCAACAAAGGCGGATTCACGGGTCTAACGATGTGGAAAACCTTCGTGAGAAGACGAACCGTATCAAAGACTATGTTTCAACATTAGCGAGGCGGACTCATCGGTCTCTTCACATCAAAAGCCTCAGTGAGAAGACTAGACGTATTGGAGATCACGCTTCGACGTTAACAAAGTCGAAAACGAAATCGATGCTTAGTGGACGGTTAGAAGATCCATCAAGGAGGACTGGTTCACAAACACTTCCATTCATGATTGCGCCATGACAAAAGATAAGTTTTTGGGACTTTTACTTTTTACCTCGATAATACTCGGTTGATAGCTTTTATACATGTTTTCATATGAATTAAGATGAAACATGTCGCATCGAACCATCGAGTTCACAATACTCGCACCTACAACGTCCTGATTTAAATGTTTTAGAATACACGGTTCATCGGTATCTGATCATTATTTGTATTCTGTCTTTGTAGACATCTCATCAACGACCTATAATATTCTCAGCGGGATATTCATCACTGGCGTTATTCACAACGGTAGACTCTGTTATGAATCAGATAAGAAGAAGGAAGATGAGTCCTATTCCGCCAAGGACTACGTCAACCGAAAAGTCACCTACACATCTGGTTGTTCACAAAGATATGGAAATTAAACACTATTCCGCCGAGGATTATGCCGCCATCATTGTCATAATTCGTCAAGCTGACTCAGCTCGACGACCAACGCAAGTATAAGAACCACCACAACAACGATGCCAAAGGAATGGTTGAACAATTCGTATAACACGCAATTTGTTCATCATCGAAGGATATCATAAGGAGTATGAATCCCCATGGCACACCAGTCATCGTGTTAACGCTAATTGCTCGATGGAAGGAGAATTCATCAACTATGAAAACTTGGTGAACACTCTCCTGAAGACCGCTTATAGAAGGACGATCTTAGAAGATACAACCGAGGAATCAATACAACAAGTGAGTTCGTACGAAAACCATGATCTCACAAGACGAAGGCGATCCCATTGACGTTTGACTATGCCATCAACCCCTACCTCCATGAGAACTTGAGATGATCAAGATCTGTCGTAAGCACATTAACCGGCGACGTCTGAAGAAGCGTACAACTGGCGACTTAACCATCGACGAAGAAGTTCTTTATCAGATCGCGAGTAAAGTTAGGCGTAATTGAAGGATACAACCAGGTCAAGATCCAAGCCCGACGAAGGAATCGAAACGCCACTCACGATTCCTCAAGTGACCTACGACTCGGGACTTAATCATCAATGACGAAGTCAAGCGCAAGGAAAGTCTATTACGGATCATGACAGGGTTGCCAAGGACAAAGTCGGAAACCTCTCGTCAATCATGATTCACTCGGAAATAAGCTTACCGCAACTATGACGGGTCATTAGCTATATGGCGAGGCATCAACTAATCGGATAGGCCAACGTTTTCACTACATGTAGCCAAATCCCAATGCATCCGCAAGATCAAAAGAAATATTTATCTCATGGGGCATGTACTACCACAAATCCGTGGGGCATAAGGTTCACTCGGCGGACATAAGAACCTCATCCAATCTTTACCACCCGAACGAAGAGGAGATTGCAACAAGGGTATTCAAGAAGAAACTTACACTCGACGTATTGATGGCCGACGAGAAACTACAAACTTACTATCAGCCGCGTGCAACAATGGTTATGATATCTCTAAAGAGCGGCCAAACTCAGCGACTTTGGCGTTATCTGGAAAATCCTCAACGAACGTCAGGCCGCAGACTTTAATACACTGATTGGAATATCAGTGAATCCTTCAGCGTCCACACTCAGGACATTCAGTCGGGCTAGCCACCTCAGCCAAGAAAAGAGACGTGCAAAACAACTTATTGCACAAACTTTATCCATGGAGAATTACCTTGGCGACTATTCCTCGGATCACATCTCAACGACAAAGTTCCATAAGGAAGAAGGTACGCATTAATTATTTTCAAATAATTAATATACCTATAAAACAAAAACTTAAAACGTAAGCGAACTTTTGAAAAAGACTCGCTTACCAAACATAGTGTTAATATCAAAACTAGTCGTCCATTGAAACTCAAGCGAGATACTAGTTAGCTGCAAAAGCGTTCATGACATATCTCGCCCAAGTTTCAGGGGCAAATATAGATAATCTCAAAAAGTTTAGATATAAAACACTGAAATAGGTCATCCATTGAAACTCAATCGAGATATTAGTTGGCTGCAAAAGCGTTGATGACATATCTCGCCCAAGTTTCAGGGGCAAATATCACCAATCCTCAAAAAACTTTCATGAAAAATACTTAGGGTAAAAATTATAAGCAACCAAAACGTTTAATAAAATAAACCCTAATGAAAACGCTGTCAGCAAGAAAAAGCTCAGTGAAATATCGTTCGACGATTTACGGGGGCAAGGTACAAACCTAAAACCCAAAAGCCTTAGAACGATTTCCCTATAAACTCGTAGACCTAGGTCAACGAGATACGAAGTTAGTAATGTTGAGCTCGATGAAATTCATCAACTAAAATCTTAGGGGTACGAAAGTTACGAAAGTAACCTTGCAAAATAATAAAGGTTAAGACCCGACATATTTCGTCACCCTAGAAGGCTCAAAGAAGTTTAAACTACTTCACCAGCCAATAATGTTCGACGTGAGTTTATCGACTTCGTCAAGCAAATACCAAAAGCCCTATTCCGCATAGGCCGAAAGCCCTACTCCGCGTAGGCCAAAAGCCCTACTCCGTGTAGGCCAAAAGCCCTACTCCGCGTAGGCCAAAAGCCCTACTCCGCGTAGGCCAAAAGCCCTATTCCGCATAGGCCAAAAGCCCTACTCCGCGTAGGCCAAAAGCCCTATTCCGCATAGGCCGAAAGCCCTACTCCGCGTAGGCCAAAAGCCCTATTCCGCATAGGCCGAAAGCCCTACCCCGCGTAGGCCAAAAGCCCTATTCCGCATAGGCCAAAAGCCCTACTCCGCGTAGGCCAATCCTAGCCGAACACATCACGACAGCCTGTGTCAGTGTAAATCGAACGCTAGAAGGGTTCCATACGGGTTTCCGGACCACGTTAGGACCAGGCAAAAGTTAGAGTTATTGTCTGCGGGCATGTAACCTAATAGCCGAGTGTACAGGTGCGACGGCACCTCGCTCCATAAGACTGCCGCCAGGTTGCCTGAACCGCCCAGTCGACAAGGTGGAGGCTAATTGTGTGTTAATGACCTTCCTCGAAAGTATAAAATCAGCAACGCACATTAGTCGCCCTCTTGGGTGTATAGGTCTGACGGGACCTCGCCGAAACCACACTGAGATGGCCGATCTACGGATCCCATCCAGGCAATGTACAGCACAAAGGCTCGGCGAAACATTAACCGACTCACCCGACAGGCTCTGTACGGTTAATACAGCGCCGAGACCCTTAACTGGTCCACTATTAATGACGATCGAATCTCCGAGATCTCGTCCAAAAAACGGTCGACCCCCGCGGTCCCATACGCATTAAAAACAGCCAGCTGATAGAATCTCCACGAGAGATAGTAGATTCACCACTTAGAGATGAAGGATGACCGACCTCGTCGGATCCATCCGGATTTAAGATGGTCAGCGACGGATAACCTAACGAGGCTTAATTTGGTCGGTGCATCTAAACGGATTTGACGCTCAAAAGATACAGTTCAAACTTATCGAAAGCTCAAAACAAAAAGATAACCGAAAAAGCAAGTTTAGCCTCGGGGGCAAAATCCAAAAAGCCCACCAAGGGCAAAAAACATAAGGGTCCGCTATGATCAACGAAAGTTTGAGCGGCCCACTTAACAGTTTAAAGATGGCCCATCCCACGGATGGACCACAACAGAATTACAAGTTTTTAGATAAAGGAGAATCTAGACGGAGGAGTAACGCTAAACGCCATCAGCGACTCAACCACCTCCGGAGCAGGCAGACCCTTGAACTGTGCCTGAGCCTTCCCCACTTGGGCATAACGGCGATCAAGGCCCTCAAGGTCCCACGATAAATGCTGCCCGACCAGATACTACTTCACCGTCTCCCACCGGGTTATAACCGCAGACCCGCCGAGGAAGAAGTCGTATTCAGCTTGAAGCAACTCGTTCTTCCCCTTCAGCGACTTCACGTCCTCATCCTTTATTTCATCCCCTCGATGACTTTTTGTTGAAGCTCCTCCATGATCAGATATGGAGACTTTGAGGTCTTCTACGTCTTTGTTCTTAGCATTGATGGCAACAAGCCGACCCAACAAGTGCCTAAAAGATGACGGGTCCATCATAAAAGCGTTCGAATGGTCGACCAAGACGAGCCGAAGGCGACTCGTTCAACACCGGAGAAAGCGAGCCCTTAAAGCGACCTTGAGCCGCCCTCATACATCTTTTTCATGATGAGTACGACCTTATAATCCTTGGATGACTCATCAACCATGGCGGAAGTTTCAACCCTACGGAGTTCATCAACCATGGCGGAAGTGTCAACCTTACGGAGTTCACCTAGGAATGTAGAAGTTAGCCCACACGAGCTCTACTTTGAAGACGAAGTTTCAACCTTTCATGGCGTACCTTTGACAACTGAGCGTGATCCCCGTGAAAGATCACACATCGAAGATAAAACTCTATAAACGTTCAACATCAAATAGAGTAACGAGGAATCTCATTGACGAAATCACGACTGACGGGAAAGCTCATCTTCAACCATCAAACATAGAAGACGCATGCTCTCTTGAAGGACCTACCTGCGACATTAGAAGGTTTCAACTTCACAAAACCTCATCTTGGACCAAGAGGTATCAATTCCAACTCACTTACAACCTCTACGGCGATCACATCACTGAAGAAAGCGCGAGTTGAACTATGATACTCTGCTTGGAGCCAAATTCAAGTAAAAAGAATCCAAGAGGCTGAAGCTGAAGACGACATGTATGTTCTAAAATCAACCAACAAGGCGCGAATTGTCCATCAAGAAGAATCACCCTCTCACTTGCAAGGTGACCAAGGTGAAAGAACACAAGGCTTTGCTCGCAAATACTAAACCAGTAATCGGGGGCAAGTCTGGAGTCGCACTAAGGCGTAGTGCATCCAAAAAGTATTACTCAAAGGGAGAATATGGCAAGCTAAGGAGCTCATCGGATGCAACGACGAAAGGATCTAACACACAACGAGTCAGAATCATATTGTCACTTGCAACCACAAAGGATTCACATGGCGACACTTCATATTAGCATCATCTAGACTTCATCTATGACGATTTCTCATCAAGATCTTCGTCTTAATCTCTCGCGAAGATATGGTCACCGACCTACAAAGGCGCTAATTACACCCAGTGTCAACGACTTCATTCCTTCGAATGAGGTTATCAACCTCTTGCCGCATGGATTCAATATCTTTCTATCAGAGATAGACGTTTCAAGACCTAGCATGGACATGAGAAATTTTATCTTACCACCATGATTTCCCTTCATGACCAAAGAAGCATCACCTACGATATAAAAGAGATTCCTTTCTCTCCAATGGAACGGAATGAAAGTTTCTCTTACAAAGAAGAAGTCCTGCCAACAAAGCTTCGAACACGGTGGCAACATCAAAACATGAAGATATATGGTGGATTCTAACCTTTATTCGCTCGGTATCCTCATCTCACGGACGAAAGCAGACTCGACCTGGATTACGAACTTAATCTCCAAGAAAAGATGATCAAGAACGAATGTTACTAGGGGCAGAAAGACGATGACAATTCATCAACGACATCATATCACGAACGAAATAGTTCTCATGATCAAATCAGCTTGTCGGTCACTTAGCAAATCATCATCGAGGTAATCTCATCATCACAAACTCTTTCAGTTTTGACTAAACGTTGATATACGCTTATATCGAAAGAGAAAGACTTTACTCTCAATGAGATAAAAGTCTTTCCTAATCGTACTCTTACGAAGAGAACCCCATATGGAATCATGGAACGACTATGTTCCAAGTCTTCAATAATCTTTACAAAAGATATTCACACGACTAATCCCCACGCGGGAGAAGGTCAGTGACCCTCACAGAGGATAATAGAAAGACCAATCCCTACGCGGGACACACGTCTAAGATTCTCATTGAGAATAACCACATGACAACTCTCTACACGAGAAGAAAGTCATCAAATCCTTACAAAGGATAATCATGATCACATTGATCAAAATCGTTAAAGCATTACTTTACTTATTATCTTTAATATACTAACACATGTTTTATAATCTCTGCGCGAGGAAAACATTCAAAATTCTCGTCGAGGATAATGAGACGATCATCCTCTCGGCGGAAAAAACACCAGAAAGTCATCACTTCACGAAGCCGCACAAAAGGACCATCAAGTCACGATGCAACTTCAATATTGGCGAGATAAGCTGTTTTTGAAGCATATAAAGAAGTCATAATGCAAGTTCAAGTGAACCTTACTCAAGCGAATCGATCAAACGAGGAGGAGACAATGCGTGTTGCACTCTTTTCCCCTTAGCCATGGTTTTTCCCCTTTGGGTTTTCCTGGTAAGGTTTTTAACGAGGCAACATCCCCAGCGCATCCATGAATATCTCTTCCAAGTGAGGTCGACTCAACATTGCTACTCGGCGTATGACGAAATCAATCCACGGTGAAATCAAAGGCGAGCTCAAGAAATTTATCCTTCGGCAAACTACTTTCCCCTTCTTACCCGGAGTCAAAGAAGAGCAAAGCTGGGGGCAAACTGTTGGGGATAAATTTAACCATCCCGGTTAAGGTTTAACCGGCGGCAGAATCGGACCGGACTGACGGCAGATCGGACCAGCTAAACCGGAATCAGCGACAATATCGGAACCGACCTCCTTTAGTTGATATTGAGCTTTATTTGGGCTTAATTATCGACATAAGGTAAAATGGAAAAGATATATTACTAGATTCTCTTAAATATTCATTAAGGAGGGAATCTAGGAAAATATCTAAATAAAAGGAAAAGGTCAATAAATGGAAACATGTCAATTCCTATTCATAAAAGGAAAAGGAAGCTCATTGACCTAAAGACCTCTATATAAAGAAGAAGCTAGAAGACCTAGAGGAGATATTCTAATATTCATATCGACTTTCACATACACTTTTCGACATAAGCACTTGCTTTTAAGGAGAATATTCGATTATAAGCTCTAGATTGTTCTAAGTCTAGATCTTAAATCATATTCCTCTTCTTTTGTATTCTTTGATCGATTAATAAAGACATCTAATTCAAACCGATTATAGTAGTATTAACCGTTATCGAATTCCGTGGTTCTTCTAACGGATCGCTAACTTTTGCCCAAACAGAAAGTATGTATATATATGGAGTTTTTTATTCCCAAATTATAGTGGGAGAATCACAAAACTACACCATTTGAATTACATTTCACAAAACTACACCATTTCCAAAATACTTCACAAAACTACACCTAAACACTAAAAATTAAATTCAAATAATCCCTACCCACACAATCTTACCCCTTTATAATTAATACTATACCCTAAACACTAATTAGCGAACCCAAATGAAAATATTTTAATTTTGGTAATTTTTGAAAGGTTAAATCAAGCTTTTAAAATTTTGAAAGGGTGTAAATATGTGAAAATATTGAATTAGGTGTAGTTTTGTGAAGGAATGGTTGAAAGGGTGTAGTTTTGTGTATTCCTCAATTATAGTTATTTAAACTTTTATAAATTTATATTTATTTATTTTTAAACTATACTCTCTCTCACCCATTTTGTTAAATGTTTTAGATCTTTTGATTTGTTCCATTTTATTTGATTTTCACAAGTTTCTATGCGTATTTTTTATTTATTAACTATAGTATGACCACTAATATTATGTAGTCTTAATTTTTAATTGTTTTGAATAAATGTTAAACATCATTTATAACTTTTAAATTTTGTGCTTTTAGATAGAAAATTTTAGATAATGGGATATATGTAATATATTCCAAAAAGAATTAGTGTAAGAGAGAATTTTTTATATATTTTCATTTTAGAAAGTTGATATACATGTTTTTTATTAGTGTTAAATATTTTATTGAATGTTTTTTATTTTAGTTTTATTAATATTGAATAAATTTTATAAATATTAAATGAGTTTTATTAAATGATTTTTAATTGAATTATTTTAATTATTTATGTTGATGATGTGGATGCTTTAGATTGAGAGAGTATTGTGCTATTATATAATAGATTATAAGGTAGGCAAAATAGTCGGATCTAAATTTACGCATCGAAACCAAACTAACTCGAACGGATAGATAATTTTACTACCCAAAAACCCGGAACCTAATCTGAATTGAACATAAATTTTTAAAACTTAACAAAACTACCAGATTTACCCAAAATTTATTGAAAATAGAAATAATTATTTCTATTTTCAATAAATCTATAATTAAAATTATTTCTATTTTCAATAAATTTTGGAATAAATTTTACTCAATTATTTCTATTTTCAATAAATCTATAATTAAAATTATTTCTATTTTCAATAAATTTGGGTAAATCTGGTAGTTTGGTTAAGTTTTAAAAATTTATGTTCAATTCAGATTGGGTTCCGGGTTTTTGGGTAGTAAAATTATCTATCCGTTCGAGTTAGTTTGGTTTCGATGCGTTAATTTAGATCCGACTATTTTGCCTACCTTATAATATAATAAATAACAATTACCATGGTGTAAAATAGTTTAGAATAAATCAACTTATAAATTATGTTAAAATTTTACTATATGGAATATGTACTACAAAATATTATATAGTAACAAAAAATTTTACTTCAATATCTTTTAATATTTAAATAATTTTGGGTCATTTGGTTCTGTATCAAAAAGAATTTTGTTTCAGATTTCGGTTTCGGATTTTTAGTTAATAAATTTTTATTCCTGTTCGAGATATATATTTTTGGATTGGTTTCAATTTTTGATATTGTAGTCATGTTTCGGTTTAGTATTTTAGATCCGGGTAATTTGTATAATATATAGTAATAAAAAAATTATAACAATTTTTCGTATTACATGATTAAATTATTATTTTTGTAAAATAATAAAATAAAAACTTATAAATATTTTTATATATGCTTTAAAAACAAAAGATATATCACTAATTTCTAAATTAAATTTATAGACATATAAAACGATTTCAAAATATATAGATCCGTGGTGTGTACCACATGTTAAATCCTAGTATTGAATAAAACCACATCTCGTCTACTTTTTTTTTTGCTAAAATCCCTAAGACATTATTTGTGAAGTGATTTAGCTTAAAATCCTAGGTGTCAAAACACCACAATGAATTTCGGCTCTTTAAATGTGACATGGAATATGGAGAACCAATAAGATCTCATCAAATTTACAACATGAAAAACAAATTTAATAAAAAGACAAAAAAAAATTTAAGGCCCAACAATTTAAAATCCGAAAACCCTCTTTAAAGGTCTAACAATTTTGTTAAGAAAATTTTATTTAACTTAAAAATTTCTACAAAACTCAGAAATATTTTTAATATTGTATGATTTTCGTAAAATTGAAATATTCATAATATTTTAAGTTTTCGTTATCTTACCTATTAAGTTTTCGTTATGTTACCGAATTAAGACCTCCATTTACTGCATATAAATTTTCAACTTGTGTTGATCAAGTCATTTTATATCCAAGAAAAGTCAAACATCAAGGAAACTTAAAAGTTATGTTGAAATGAAAATAATCGAAAATAGAATTAAAAGACAAAAGTAAACCGATCTAAGGGGGGGGGAATTATTGGGAGTTGGATTTATAAAGATTTCTAGAATTTCTTAAAATCGGTTGTTATTGGTTTATAGATTTTGAAAATATTTATGAAATCTACTTTTATTGGTTTATGGATTTTAAGAGTTTTATTAAAATACACTGTTATTCGTTTATGGATTTTCAGAGTTTTCTTTAAATCCATTGTTATTCAAAAAGTTTTAGTTTTAATGATTTCTTAATTCTTTAAAAGTTACTTGTTATTGGGATATGAATTCTTCATAATTTAACTCATGATACAAGATTTTGAAAATACTGCACATATACTTTGGATTCTTAAAGTTTATAATTATATAATTGTCTCATGAATTTTCAAATACTCAAAAATCTCAACAAATTTCACTTGGCAATATTTGGAATTTTTTTAGAAAAGTATTTTCTTATTAAAATCCTTAAGAATAAGTCAATAAAAATCATTGAGAATTTATGACAATCCATAAAAAAAACTTTTTTAGAATCTTCAAAAATCATTCAAAAATCTAAAAATCTCACGACTCTTTAATTCCACAAAATCTTTTAAAATCAATCTTCCACTAACCCCTAATGTTGAGTTTTTAATTGTTTTCAGGAGCTACACCACGTCGGCGCAACCGCAAGTCACCTACACAGAGAGATGCCTTTCAAGAAATTAATACCAATCCTGAAAATTTAATATATACCTTTGAGTTTTTATCTCATCATTAATTCGTTAATCATTGTGGTCAATCATTTGAGAAAAATGATGAGTTTTAATAAGTTTATACATGCTTATGGATGAATTATATATATATTGGATGAATTATATATATATATATATAAAATATATATTATGATTTGTCATTAAAATGTTTTACTATATCATTTAAAACCACCCGATTTAAGTTTTTGTAGTTTTAAGTAAGAGAATTATCCACCAAAACATTTATAAATTAATCACTAGAAATCCATTCTAATAATATCGGATTTAAAATACAATTTTAATCTCTTGTTTGAATAACACGTATATAATATTAATGATATATGTTTGTATGTATGTTTAACATAAAACATGTTTTGAAATTGTTATCAAAGTTAAGAATAAAATTATCTTTATATATATATATATATATATTGTTTGGTAAACATAAATTATGGTTTTACCCTTAATGAATTTTTTTTTAATGTTTAAACTCAATGACATAGTGTGTGTAATTAAGTGAGTTTTTTTGGAAAAGTTCAAAAAAGTACTTCAAAAATAATAATATAGATTTAATTTCCAAGAAACAGAGAAACACATAGTGGTTTTATTTAAAGACAATTTAGGTGAATATACAAAGAGAAACTAAAAATTGGGTGTGGTGACAAAAGTTGATATTAATTGGCTGAATTGGATGGGGTGGTGGAAAATTTTTTATTTATTCCGATAATACCGTCAATCTATTTGAGTTGTATGATGTCACGTGATATCTACAATATCGGCGGCATGTCACATCAACTACAAACCGAAATGCCAAAAACTAGCAAAACACTCGATTACTTTTCTTCCAAACCCAAATAAAATATATCACTATTTTGCAAATAAACATAATTATACTAAAAATATTGTCTCTATATATGAAAGAGGAAGAGAAGACAATAGTTAACAATCTACTTTCATCAAAAAACATGTTTTGTGTTCAACATTGATTTTGTATCTTTCACATTTATTGCAAGCTTCCATTAATGGGCGTTTTACATTTATTGTTCTTGATTAAATGTTTTTTCCTTGTATAAATAGGGAGCTATGATAGTTGTTTTACTTTTGTATGGAGAGTGGATACTAGACTATCGAGTTTGGATCTTCAATGCCTCTAAGAGTTATGGACTGAGTCTTTCTTCAAGGACAAGTTTTGCTGAGCTAATGCGTATGGTGGAGGAGAAGCTCGAAATGAACCGTAGAATTCAGTGGGTGAAGATTACTTACCAATGGTCTTCGTTCATGTTGATGGAAGATGAGAAAGATGCTCCCCCGTCCCGATAACTAAAGACGACGAGTTAGATTGCTTCCTATTTGTTCGTGTAGAGGTCCCAATGCTAAATTTATGTGCGACCATAACAGAGCTTTCACCGAATGACCACGAAGGTAAGTTTACTCTCAGTCATATATTTTGAATAAATAGTAAATTATGTAACTTCTATTAACTTTGATATGTTAAAATATGGGATCCTAGTGGTGGAGTCTAACAACATATCCCCATCTCCTTGGGTCGGTGGTTATTTTGTCCAAGAGAGCATCAATACCACTGAAGCAAACAACGGTGCTATTGTCCTCTACCAAGGAGCGAATGAACCGCATTCAACAGGTCAAAGTAATATCCAAACATTAACCCTATTTTTGAGAATAGATATCTATTTATAGGTTTTTTAAGACAATAACTTACTATTTTGACATTATAGATGTAAATTATCTTCTCCAACATTCGATTGTAACGCAAACCAAAGTGCATGTGAAAGTATACATTTGGACATTATTTTTTTGCAGTTCATATCCACCTCTGTTTGCTTATTTGTGATTAACAATATCTACAACCATTCATAACAGAGAGATCACGTGACGTTCCAATATCATACATTGATAAGGAGAAACAGAAGGTGGTCGATGAAGTGGGTGGTACAAGCAATGTTCCCCTTAATCTTGTTGATATTGATGTTGAATGGGAGAGTGTGGAAATTAGCCCGTCGTATTGACCTGTTTCTGAAAAATTTGTCCCAAAACTTTTGGTGTTGTCTGTAATAAACTCTAAACCTTTATGTTTAATAAATAAAGTGTTATATCAATGTTCCTATTGCATAAATGTATTCATATAGGAGTTGCCAAATGACTTCAATGCTATAATGTTGGTATAAACAGTCACATAGTCTTCTACGAAGTGGATTTTGAATATAAACCATTCAATATTATAAACCCTAAACCGGAAACGCTATTCCGAAATCACTAAACCCGACAAACAATAGTCAAAACTCACTAAACCCGAAACCATAATACGCAAAACCTAGGAATTTGTGAAAATAGTGGGTTATTTATAGCCTTAGATGGTTGTGAAGATTTCGAAAATATGCTATTTATGAATAGGCGATTATAACTTACAGATAGACTACTATTCTACTACTATCCTGGTAATTTTGTATATTATTAAGACAAAACAAACATAAACCCTAAACCCTAATAACTAAACCCTGAACACTGAACCCTATACCCTAAACCCTAAACACTAAGAACTAAACCCTTAACCATAAACCCTAAGAACTAAAGCCTATACCCTAAACCCAAAGAACTAAACCCTACACCGTAAACTCTAAACCCTGAACCCTAAACACTGAACCCAAAACCATAATTTGCAAATCCATGGACTTTGCAAAAATAGTGGTTTATATTCAATCGTGGATGGTGCTGCTTTTTTTGAAAATAGGCTAATACTTAATAGCCGACTATAACAAACAAATAAGTTACTATTATGATCATTTTCGTTTTAATGTGTTGTAAACTTATGAATGATGGGAAATTAAGAAAAACAATACCAAATTAGCCTAAAAACTAAACCATAAAACCCTGAGAACTAAACCCTAAACCATGAGAACTAAACCCTGAGAACTAAACCCTAAACCCTGAGAACTAAACCCTAAGAACTAAACCCTAAACTCTAAGATCTAAACCTTAAACCTTAAGAACTAAACCTTAAACCGTAAGACCTAAACCCTAAGAACTAAACCCTAAACCCTAATAACTAAGCCCTAAACCCTAAGACCTATACCCTCAACCCTAATAACTAAACCCTAATAACTAAGCCGTAAACCCTAAGACCTATACCCTCAATCCTAATAACTAAACCCTAAACAATATACCCTTTCCCCTAAACCCTAAACCGTAAATACTAAACCCCAATAAATAAAACCCAATCCCTAAACCCTAATATCTAAACATTAATAAGACTAAACCATATGTACCCTAAAAACTAAACCTTATACCCTAAACTCTAATCATTAAACTAGACAAAAGGAAAACCCTAAACACTGAACCCAAAACCGTAATTTGTAAATCCATTGACTTTGCAAAAATAGTGGATTATATTTAATCTTGGATGGTGCTGCCTTTTTTGAAAATAGTGTAATACTTAATAACCGACTATAACAAATAAATGGGTTACTATTATGATCATTTTCGGATGGTAAACTTATGAATGATGGAAAATAAAGAAAAACAATACCATTAAAACCAGCTAGGTAATCAAACAACAAAAGGTCTAGGAATGCATGAAAATAGTATTTTCTTATACAAAGAAATAAGTAAGTGGTACAAATTTTAAAAATAGATAGGTACCGGGAAACTTGAGACAAGCAACATGGGATAGCTAAGCTTGGTTATTAGGGTGGTTTTTCATCACTGCATGGAAAACCTCTATAGCATAATGCTTCATCGCATCCTCGACCTGCTTGCGAGTCAACTTGACCTTGTTGTCCAGCTTGTTGTTAGCATGTACGAGGATCAACATCACAGAAACAATCCCACTAAGTTCTAAATTATATGAACATTAAAGACATTAGTTTTAAACAATTAACTCGGATGATTTACAACTGATATTTGGATGACATATTTGGACCTGGTAAGTTGATGTTGAGAGTTGGCCTTGTAAGAGGCCTCTCCTCCAGCTCTTGACCCTTTAAGAAAATAACTTACTACTTTGACATTATAGGTGTAAATTACCTTCTCCAACATTCGACTGTTGGCAACGCAAACCAAAGTGCATGTAAAGGTATACATTTGGACATTATTTTTTTCTTCTTAAAGGGTTCTTGACCGCGAGCAAACCTTCAAAGTGGCAAAGAGACGACGTTGATGTTGAATTGGATTGACTAAAAAACAAAATAAGGGTTTATCATCTACAAAATCCCAAAACCAACAATAGATTACCCTAAACCCCAAAAAACCCAAATCTCATATCTTATATCTTTAAGTATCCCTTACCGAGTTCTCCTCTTCGCCGAGGTTATGTCAGAAACGATCTCCCCGATAGTCTTCTCCGGCGTAATATCGACGGGACGACGGTTAACATATGGTTTTAACCTTTTCCATTTCTCTCTTTCGATTTCGTACTGTAACTTAGATAAGAATATCGAAGAAGAAGAAGTTTCTCTTTCTATAATAAAGTTACTCTCATAAAAATAATTTGTTCATATAAACAAAAAAGAAACAGTGATGTATGACGTAAAGGAAGACGTGTGTCAGAAAATTTTGGGAGAAACAAATCTTGGATTTAATAATTAGGGGTAAAATAGTCATTTTACATACACAAAAAACCATATGTTTTTTACCTAATTTTGACCCTAGCTTTGTATATATCCCCAAATTCCCCTTTTATTTATAAGTCTTAATATAAAGTAGTCTTGTCTTCTCACATAGTCTTGGACGACGAAATCTCGGTCACATTAGCTTTCTTGAACATAACCAAGAACGGCTTAGACGTTAAAGCCAAACGCCTAACACCGATCTCATCAACGAATATCCCGACATCGCTGCATTTCGGACAGCTAGATTCCCATTTCAGAGGACAGAACACAAACTTGTAAGTATCTTCACCAGTTTTCACGATCTTGAAGAAACTCTTCAACGAGTCTTGTTCGAATCCTTCAGGCTTAGGACCAGCCACCACGAAATATTGTTTCCTCTCCTTGTCGAACTCACCGACTCGCCAGTAGGTTGACTGGAGGCATATCGTGGCTTCAATGACGGTCTCGATGTTAAGGTCTTGTGATTCGGGAACGAACGCAACTCGTGGTCTCCAGTTTGAGAATTTTACGGGAATACCCTCGTCGACCTCAGATGATTCTTGCACTATGTCGTAAGGACATGGCTGGCCACCGCGGCCGGAGAGAGACGTGCCGCCTCCTTGGCCGCAGATGACTGGGAGAACGTAGTACCTTCCCCGGAAAATAAGATCTCCATCGATGTCTAAAACCGCACCATATGCGTTTGTGGCGAAAACCGCGGTTAGGGCAAGAAAGAAATAGAAAGTAGGGTTCATGGTTTTGGTTTTTTGCAGTGTTTTTTGTGATTTTATTTGAAATGTTTGGTGAATGAAGAAAATATGAGTTTGATGTAATACTTATTTAGTTATTTAAACACATTTTTATATATCGTAACGATAGTCAAAATGGTGACGTGTGAGGCGGTTTAGATGGCTTGTGTGATATAAACTCTCAATATTTATATTGAGAAGATTATCATATTTTTCTACACGTTTCTTTAAAATTTTTTTTATCACTTGTGTGGATCACAAAAGGCTAATCCACTAATCCATTTAATCTTCACAAAGCAGAGACCGCCTCGATTTTTCCTTATTAAATATCTCTAAAAGAAATAAGGTGTATTACATCAATTAAATAGCATCAAAAAACTAAATGATACTAATTTAAGTCAGTTATTAACAAATGAAACAAAATATGTAGTTTAACATCATGATGCTATTAAAACCAGTTTAGCATCATTTCTGTAAAATTTGATACAAAAAATTATTAATTTACATCATTTTTATAAAACTGATTTAATTTTTTAAAAACTTACATCACTTTTTAAAAACTGATGCAAACACTTAGTAAGGTTTTAGCTTTTATCCGTGGCTAACATTTTTTTTTTTGATAAAAATTGTAAATATTCATAACTTATTTTTTTGGTAAAATATATAACAACTTTGTATCTCCAATTTCTTAAAAAACTAACATTTATACACTAGTAAAAAAACCAAAATCCCCACAAAAATTTTTATGGGTAATAATGTAGTATTTTCGTGGGTATAGCGCCGTAGGTAGAGATTTTCGTGGCTTTTCGTGGGTAAGCCTACCCACGAATACCCACGAAAAAATTTGTGGGTAATTAGCCACGAATACCCACAAATTTTTCCGTGGATAGGCTGAATAATTTTTTTTTTTTAAATATAATCCGATTTTGACTTTTAAATTTATAAATTTATATAATAAAATTAAAAATGAATGAAATAGAAATAAAATTATGTTTTATAAACGTAAATCAAATTGTTCAACAAAAGTTTTTTAATCAAAAAAACATCATCGCAAATCAAAATAAAACTACGAGATATAATGGAAATCGCCAAGATTGTGCAGCTGGGTTGATTCGGGTCCTGCTGCACTTGACTCGGGTCCTGCGGCACTTGACTCGGGTCCTGTAGCTCCTGGATAAAAAAATTACATGATGTTTCCTTGGTCGATTAAAAGGAAAAAAAAACATTTTGTATACCTAATTAAGCATAAGTTAAAGAGGTTAACTATTAAACACAAGGGTCTTGAAGATATTTTTGGACTTAAAAATTTAGAAAATTTATATTTTTAGTGAAATATTAGAAAATTTATAAACATGGATGATGCTTAAATTTTTTTGGTTTATCAAAAAGATGTAATTAATGTTCATATCACATATCTTTGATATAAATTTTAAAGCGAATTTTAAACTTGTACAAGTCTAAGCTATGAAAAGTATACAAAAATAAGCATGTCAACAACTCCTTAATTGTTCAAGTTTTAAATGATTCTAAAACCTAATTTCAACTACAAAGGAATCTAAATGTGTTTGAAAAAATCGAACCAAAAAATAATTTAACAACCTTTAGACCAAACATAATGGTCCATGACATATCCATAGGGTATATGATCCCTTTTAAAAACTTGAATGTGCAATATGACATCAAATATTATAACATGCATCATCATCAAGGTGGTTCCTTTATGAACAATTCATGGATAACGATTCATGAACAATTAGTCAATCAACAAAACAAAACTATAAAGAAACACACAAACTTAACCCTCAATTACAATTTTATAAGGCAAATTGTCATCAATTACCATGTTTAAACAAATTTTATAGGATTACAAAGAACAACACAACTTATATATGCATTTGTACTAACACAACAACACAACACAACTCAACACCTGAAAATCAATGGACAAAGAGAAGAGCCGAGGAAGAAGGAGTCGAAGAAGAAGATCGCCTTCGAAATCGCCAAGAAATCGCCGGAATTTTTAGAGAAATCGATATCGCAAAGAAGAAAGAGGCGGAAATTAGGTTTGCCGAAGAAGACGATTTACCCACGAATTACCCACGAAAATATTCGTGGTAATTAAAAAAGCCACGAATACCCACAAAAATTTTCGTGGATAACTAACAAAAGTCATGATTACCCACGAAAACCCACGGTGAACAGTAAAATATTATCCACGAAAAATTTCATGGGTTTTTTCGTGGGTATAGGCCTTTTTTTACTAGTGATATAGTAAAAGAAAATAAGCTTTCTCGACCATTTTGTTTTTCTTACGTTTCTCTAGATATATAAAAAAATTCAAAAAATGAAGAGGAGGTTTTGTTTATGTTTATTGGATGTCTATTTCAGTTAAATTTGATTAAACAAAAGAAAATGGACACGTAAATCAAAATTATTGATAGATACTTTGATCGTGATCCATACACGTAACATGTTATTTGTTAAATATTTCTTTTTCTAGGCTAGTACATATTAAATATATATATACTAGGTAAATATCCCGCGCCTTGCGCGGGACATGATATTCATAAATAATATTAATTTTTATTTATATTTGTTTATCTTCCTTAAAGGAAAATATTTTTGAAGATATTGTTTATAAATATTTTTGTTTTAAAAATACGAAAAATTGTTATTTTTAAAAAATATTGTTATGAATATTTTTGTTGAGATATTATAATTGTTCCCTTGGTTAGATTTTAAAACGTTTAAAAATAAACATTTGCAAAATAAACTCACATGGTTTGAACCCCTCACCTCGAACACTTTTAATGATAGGGCCTCAAAGTGTAACACCTTTGTTTATTATCGGAAGAAACCAATATATGACAAAAAAGAAGTAGTTGAAACACATTGAGATTTGAGAAGATTACTATCTTTTTCTAATACTAGGCGAAGATCCGGGCGATGCGCCGGTTAATAATATAAAATATGTATATATATGTATATGTAAAAATTTCATTTCCACAACAGGACAAACGGAATATTTGTGAATAAAATTTAGGTAATTAAATTAAATTGACAAAAACAACAATACAAAATTAGGAAAAAAGTAGGTTTTGCGAAGGCGAGTAACATTCTTTCCTTAATTATGGAAATGTCACTTAGTGTGATAGTGACATGACGTCCCGATTCGCAAGATACAACCACATAATTAATATGATTCGGATCACTCGAGAATAGAATAGAAGAATATATTGTTGGATATTAATCCTAAAATTTATATCATAATAAACCCAAAACCATATCAGTTTCTGATGATCAAACATAAGCGGAAGCGTACCTGATTTAGTCATGATGAATATGTGGTTGGAGATCTGAAGTTGGCTATGGATCTTCCAAAGCATACCCTGAATTGACTTTAGGTCTCTGGTGATGGGATGCAGAGAGATTTCTATATTTCAGGTTAGGTTGCTTTGGGGACCATAACCCTCTATTTATATAGAGTACTAATTTATAATTCGGCCCTTCATCAAATTATAAATTACTTAAGGCATCCACAATTAATTTTCCATAACACTTATGCCTCCAGTCTTTTACTTTATTACAAAAGTGACCACATAAGTTTGACTTATTAAATAATGATCCTATCACATATTGATATATGTGTGACCCCATAAAATAAATCTTACAATCTCCCACTGGGTCACATATGTATCTAAAAAGTGATAGACCTAAGTGAGCTCCATATGTCATTACTTTCAAGGCATATCAATCTCGTCCATTAACCATATCAACTTAGGATCATAGCGGCGTTGGTCATAACCATCATAACCAAAACCTTCCATGGTCACGAAAATCAATACAATCAAATGACATAGATCATTTATGAAAATCGTGGCATGAAAATTACATGAAAAGTGATCGATACATGTCAATTTTCAACTGGTCCTACTTTACTGAGATCCTTAACTTTATTGTACAAAGTGCAAACTTAAAACCTTATTTAAAACTTTATTTCTGATAAGAAAATGTGTATAAACACAACCAAAACATAGAACTTAAAACCGAATTACAAACTCCCACTAAACCGAATGATCCTCGAACACCGAAATGTCCTTTTGAGCAATATGCTCATGATAGACCTTTAGCGTATACTTTTGTAAGAGGATCTGCTATCATGGAGTTTGTCTCTAAATGTTCTATGAAAAACACTTTTCACTTTGTACCTTTTCCTTTATAATTTGGTATTTACTGTCAACAGACTTTACCAAAATTTTGTTGTACCTCAACGCTGATTTATTGTCACGAGAAAACTTTATTAGTTTTATATTCTTTATATAATAGCAACCAAGTGACACAATATTTCAGTCAATTCCTTATTGGACCGCTTATAGATTACTACAAAACTTTATGTAGACTTTCTATTAGCTTGACATCCATATAAAATCAGAATCAAAATACTCAATGATCTCCAAATTTTCTGATGTTTGATTCGTGAGCATATAATATTTATTCTCTCTATTAGTACCTTATGATATTTATGGTTGTTTTCCAATAGTCCATGTTTAGCTTACCCAAACGTGTTTTTAAACTCCAACAATGTACGCACTATCCTTACACGTACATATTTGAGATACATCAAAATCTCTGATGCCGATGCATAAAGAATCTTTTGCATCGCCTAAATTTCTAAAATTTCTTTTAGAATACTTGATTGAAACAAAATTTGTCTCCTTTACCAATTGGGTTATCACCTGATTTCCAAGATTGCATGTCAAAACACTTAAGTACTTTATCAATATAACTCTTTTGTGTTATCAAAGAATTCTTCGAAACATGTCTCGATGAATCTCGATTCCTAATACAAAAGATGCTCCACCAGCATGTTTATAGTATTAATGGTAAACAATATGTCATCTACATACAAAATCAGAAAAATACACCTACTCCCACTGAACTTTTGATATACACAATTCTCAACGAAATTCATCTCAAAACTGAACGAGATGATAACCTCGTAGAATATGTGGTGCCAATGACGAAAACATTATTTTAGTTCATAGATGGATTTTCTTAATCTGCAAACAATTTTCTTTGAATCACCGAATACAAAGTTTTATGTTTGTTCCATATCTTTTAGTTTCATCAAAGTCACCATTGAGAAACACCGTATTTAAATCAATATAATGAAATTCCAAATTCTAATGTGCAACATGAGTTATGATTATCCCAAAAAATTCCTTCAGGGTTACCGAAGAGAAGGTATCTTAACAGATAATCATTTCCATTTAAGTATAACCTTAAGCCACTAGACGAACTTTAAATTGTTGGGCATTACCACTCGAATCTTTCTTGGTTTTAAAACCAATATGATTCTTTCCTTCTGGTAATTCAATAAGAACTCAAACTTTATTGTCTAGTATTGACTAATACTTTTCCTTAGATGTTATAGTCCACTTATCTAAATTAGAACAACTCATAGCCTTACGGAAGTTGATAGGATCATTCTTCCAGTATAGTTTAATTTCTTTATGTTCTGTTAGAAATACTGTATAATCATCCAAACTATGATTATCCCAAAAAATTCCTTCAGGGTTACCGAAGAGAAGGTATCTTAACAGATAATCATTTCCATTTAAGTATAACCTTAAGCCACTAGACGAACTTTAAATTGTTGGGCATTATCACTCGAATCTTTCTTGGTTTTAAAACCAGTATGATTCTTTCCTTCTGGTAATTCAATAAGAACTCAAACTTTATTGTCTAGTATTGACTAATACTTTTCCTTAGATGTTATAGTCCACTTATCGAAATTAGAACAACTCATAGTCTTACGGAAGTTGATAGGATCATTCTTCCAGTATAGTTTAATTTCTGTATGTTCTATCAGAAATACTGTATAATCATCCAAACTAGTATTTCTCCTCATTTTCGTGAATCTACACAAAACAACTTAATCTTGTTGCACTAGTTCTTGAGGATCTTGAATTTGAACTTAGTGTTAGATAACATTATCATCTTGACTTAGAGGAAAAGCTTTATTATCAACTTGAGGAGAAAGATTTGCTTTATTCAAAGCAACTATATGAATCGATAGAGAGGCCGAAGGCGATTCTTCCTCAAAGATGATATCTCTAACTTTATTTCTCCCACTAAATTCAATGTCCTCAAAGAACGTAATTATTCCGTCTCAAAATATTTCAATGTGGGATCATGAAATTAAAATTTCGAAATTGTTCCGGATAACCAATAAAGTAACTACTCACACTTATGGAGTCCAATTAATCTCAAATAGCTTATAAAGCCTAACCGTATGTGGACATCCCTGGATGTGAAATGCTTTAGACTGAGTTTTGTCAATCTAAAGCTCATTATGAGCTTTACACAGTTGCTTTAATGGTATAATATTAAGAATGTAAGATGCAGTCTATAGTGCCTTTCCCGAGAGTGATTCATGTAAGATGTAATGAATAATCACACTTCTTAACATGTCTTTAAGTATGCGATTGCGCCTTTCCGGCATATCACTCATGTTGGGAGACCCATGCATGGTTTAATGTGGTACAATCCCTCATTCCTCTAGATATTTGGCAAATAATCCCAGACGTTATTCTCCTAATCTATCATAATGACCGTAGTAATTTGATAGCCTTCATTCTTTGGTCGAGTAGGTTTTCAACCTCAGTCTTAAACTTTATGAACACGTCTAGAGATTTAAGTTTCTCATGAATAAGAAATAAGTATGCATATCGAGAATTATAGTCAATTAATTATACAAAATACATTTGACCGTTTCAACATAAAGTATAAAACGACCCACAATTACATGTATGTATCAACTCAATGACTTCCACAACTCTTAATGCATCAAATTTCTTATTCTTGGTTTGTTTCCTTATAATGCAATCATCACAAACATCAAAATTTGTGAAGTTACCGAACTCAATATATACCATTAGACACAAGACGCTCAACTCTATTTCTAGAGATGTTACTCAGGCGTTTGTACCACAAAGTTCCTGAATTTGCATTTTTCCAAACTTTTGGTTAGTACCCCTTAATTAAACACTTCAACTTTATTCCTAAAAAGTAATAGTGTTGAATTTACCAAGACTATGTTCATCCAAAGTTTATTTTTCGGTCCCAATTAATTATGAATCTAAAGACAAAGTAACAACTTTGTTCTTCGTTAGACAAGTATAACCGGATTTGTCTAAGTAAGAAGCAAAGAAACTAAATTACGTCTAAAAGACGTTACCACCAAGGTTGTCTTTCAAATTCAGAAAATGACTAAATTCAAACAATAGTATGTAGTGCATGATTGCCTCCAAATGCATACGAAAACCACTATCTATATTAAATGCATCTTTGAACATTAGTTGGTTTTCAGTAGCTTAGGCAATTCTACGTTGAAACACTTGTGTTAGGATTTTGTACCGGAGTCTAACCATCAAGTGTTTCTGGGTACTTCATCAAACTAAATTTATTAACAAACTATAACAAGAAACTCACCCTTATTTTCACACAACTATGATATATTTGTCAATCATTCGGTGTCCAACTTTATCACAAAATAAATAAGTATGAACAACCTAAATTTATTTCTTTTGTGTAGGAACCTTAGCATCATCATTCTTAACATGTTTAAAATTTCGTTATTAAATCTTAGACTTTAGAGGTGTCAACCGTATAAGTACTTTTAGACCATGTTTGTTTCGATTGAAACAATATTAGACATTTTCAATATGTACTTCTAAAAATTTCCTTTGCTATGAAATTATTTTGAACTAAAGCGATGCAAAAGCATGCTTATTTCCGCCGTATCGCTTCTTACGAAGCCCATATTAATCATAGCAAAGAACTTGATTGAGATCTTGATCTCATCCTCATCACCTCTAAAGTTTTCCAAATTGGTGTTTTATGCTTAAAATCAGGCCAATACGATTAAAGTTTTCTCACTTCTCATAAACTATATTATACTCAGCAACGCCGGTATCCTTTAGGAGAAGTAAGTTATTTCAACTTTAATGCAATGTCAAGATATATATATAACCAATAATAAATTTAACTTATTTTCTACTATTTAAAGTAGAAATCTGAAAATGTCAGAATTTCCTAAACTTATCTATATTGTAGTGATATTCACTGAAGAAAGGGAACCTTAATTAAATATTAGCTCACTAACCTAATAAAACCAATAATAAAATATGAATGATTATACGTTCCACCCAAGATACCAAATGTAACATTAATATCAAGTCTTTGGACAATAATATTAACTACTAGCGGGTACTCTTGTTGCAATGAATTGATACTGACAATAATTCATGATAAACAATAGTCTTCCTTTGGGCCGATCTATTATTCACATGTTTTAATCCAAATATTTGTCACATATCTCTCATTACCGCAACGATTAAACACTGACAATAATCCATAGTAAACAATAAATATTCCTTTAATTTGGGTCGAATTATCATTCATATGTTTTAATCCAAACAATTGTCACGTATTTATCATCACATATGTGTATGTATTCCGGCCAAATATAAATCTTCCTTTGGGCCGATTAAATATCTGCATGGAAAACATGCACACAACATTTAATATTATTCATGGAAAATATCCTCAAGAGAGGTCTCTTTGGAGACATCTTGTATCAATTAATCCAATTCAAATATTAAACATGTATAATCTAATTTAATTATTGATTTAATAAATTGTTTTATTATTTCTGTTCAGACATTTATCAATAAGTCTGTGAAACTACATACAAAAATACTTAAGCGCCGCAGTGGTTTAGGAAAGGGAAATCTTTTCCTGGTCAGATAATGAAACCTGGGTTCGATCCCCAGCTGGGCCGTAAAGCCTAATCCGAAAACTCAATTAAAAAAACAATGAAACATTATGTTTAATGTTTCTTCTTCTTAAAAACCCATTTAATTACATTACATTTTTCATTTCAAAAATCCACATTTTTCATTTCAAAAATCCACATTTATTGACTTAATAAATGGATAATATTAAATATTATAATTTCTAATAGATCTCTTAATAATTATATATTATATTCTATTACATTGAGTTCAAAATAATGATAAAAGATATTGTTCATTTACAAATAACAATATTATTTTGTAAAATTGTATTTAACACCAGAATTCATGTCAAATCAAAAACATGAACACACAATTTACCCGACTTATCGGTTGAACCACCAGTTCCCAAAAATATGAACAAAGAATTTTCGGATAAGTTTAGACATGAAATAGTCCTAGAAAATATGTTTAAAATATTTAAAAAACTAATGGAAAATACAATTTTATAATTTTCCTAATATTTGTATGTTATATTCTCGCACAAAAGAATGATAAAACATATTGTTCATTTATAAATAACAATATTATTTTGTAAAATTGTATTAAAGATCAAAGTTCATGTCAAATGACAAAACTTGAGCAAAAAATTGACTCGAGCCTCCGAAAATTCAGTGGTTTTATATATCAGAGGTTTTAATAGTCCTATTTTATGATATATAGAGACCATATTGACATATTTTTCATTGTTAAACGAAAAAAAAACATTAGGTGGGTTATTTATGAAAAAAACACGTGTCGCCCTCACAACGCTTCTCGCTTATTGGGCCCATATCATTTGATGAGTTAATTCATGGCTCATTACTTTTACAATGATCAAGAAGAGAAAGTATATCTAGGAACATCATGGACTCTGACCCATTAATTTTACTTTGTTATAGAAAAACTAACAACAATTCATTAATATCCAACATATCAAAGCCCATATAATTACATTACATCTTTCAGTTCAAAAAGAGGTCATATATGTTGGTGTAACACAAACAAAAGTCAAATATCAAATGTAATCTGATTTTTATACATTTTATATCACAAAAAATTAAAATTGATGAGTATTTTTATACATTATAACCTTTTGTTAGGAGAATTTTATACTTTTTAGTATAAAATTAAAGTTGAAGAGTATTTTGTATTTAAAAAAATTGTTGTGAAAATTATTTTATTTTACGAATCATCGAAAATATTTGATTAATGTGAGATATTTATCGTTTGATGAGATTAAAATAATTATAGTTATAACTAAATTATAAAATCATATTGAATATTTATTTTCTTATGAAGTTACATTTTTTTATTATGTCCAAATTATACTCAGTGTTTTATTAAAATAATTGGGTTTTAAAATATCCATAAAAATGTTTGGTTTTAATCCTATCATATCCTATCCTATCCTATATATACTAATTGAGAAACATTACTTGAGCTATACAAGGAAATATAACATGTGTCATCACTAGAACGATTCTAAAAAACTAACAACGATTCATTACTAGCCCACATATCAAAGCCCTTATAATTACATTACATTTTTTCATTTCAAAAAGATGTCACATATGTTGGTGTAACACAATGAAAAATCAAATATCAAATGTAATCTGATTTTTATACATTTTACATCACAAAAAAAGAAAATTGATGAATATTTTTATACATTATAACCTTTTGTTAGGAGAATTTAAATTCTTTTTAGTAAAAAATTAAAGTTGATGAGTATTTTGTATTTAAAAAAAGTTGTTGTGATAATTATTTTATTAAACTACTCATCGAAAATATTTGGCTAATGTGAGATATGTATCGTTTGATGAGATTAAAATAATTATAGTTATAATTATATTATAAAATCATACTGAATATTCATTTTCTTATGAAGTTACAATTTTTTATTATGTCCAAATTATACTCAGTTATTTATTAAATAATTGGTTTTTAAATATCCATAAAAATGTTTGGCTTAATTGAAAACCAGTCTAAATTAAAATACAATTTCAATTATGCACACCTATTAGTTTGATTTCATATTCTTATAATATATTAGAATTGATTATGATTTTTAATAGAAATAAATTATCTTTATATTCATTGAATCTCATAAAATGTTTTAATATTTCTAAAGTAAACTATTTATATATATATATATATATATATATATATATATATTTTAATCATGATGTATGCTAAATATAATTATTTATTTTTACTACATGTTGGGGATAAATTTAATCATCCCGTTTAAGGTTTAACCTAGCGCAGCTTCAGACGGACCGACGGGCAGATCGGACCACTAAACCGAATCGCCGACAATATCGGAACCGACCTCCCTTAGTTGATATTGGGCTTTATTTGGGCTTAATTATCGACATAAGGTAAATGGAAAAGATATATTACTAGATTCTCTTAAATATTCATCAAGGAGAGAATCTAGGAAAATATCTAAATAATAGGAAAAAGGTCAATAAATGGAAACATGTCAATTCCTATTCATAAAGGGAAAATGAAGCTCATTGACCTAAAGATCTCTATATAAAGAAGGAGCTAGAAGACCTAGAGGACTCATTCATTGATATCGACTTTCACATACACTTTTCGACATAAACACTTGTTTCTAGAGAGAATATTCGATTATAAGCTTTAGATTGTTCTAAGTCTAGATCTTGAATCATATTCCTCTTCTCTTGTATTCTTTGATCGATTAATAAAAACATCTAATTCATACCGATTCTAGTAGTATTAAACCGTTATCGAATTCCGTGGTTCTTCTAACGGATCGCTAACTTTTGCCCAAACAAGCTTGGCGCTAGAGAGAGGGCGAAGTATAGCGCTACGATGAGCGATAACGGAGCAACCTACTACACCGTTCTCGACGAACACGCTCAAGCAACGGGGTGGATGCCGTCAACGAGCAACTCCGGCAAGCAACGAAAGGCTTGCTCGGCCGGAAGAGGATAATCTTCGACTTCGGGCGAGCGCTAATCTCACCACCCAGGGTCAGAGATCCGCTTCCCGACAGAATCTCGTCACCCCCATCCGGCCGATGAGATTATTCCGATCAGGGACGGAACATCAGACGACGGAGGAAAGACCTGCTTTCTCCGACGATCAGCACACCGACGATCTAGATCGCAACGGATCTGGTTTCGAAAGAGATCATGCTTACATCGATTCCGTCATCGAGAAAAAGCTCAACGCTTTCGAATCGATGATCGATCGGATGCGGATGCGAGGAGTAGCTCCACCTATAAGACGTTCTGACCGCTACTCCTACGCCGATTCGCCCTTCGTAGACGAGATAACCATGGTAGAGATGCCCATAAATTTTACCTTCCCGTCAATGAAGATGTACGATGGCTCTACCGACCCCGAAAATCACGTGGCCTTGTACAAGCAACGGATATTCACCTTGACAATTCCCCCCGAGTCAAGGGAAGCCGTCATGTGCAAAGGTTTCGGATCAAGCCTAACAGGACCGACGCTCCAGTGGCTCGTCAACCTCGCCAACGGCGAAATAGATTCCTTTGCCGGCCTGACTGACAGGTTTATAGAGCAATTCGCAAGCAGCCGCTGCATAGAGAAAAACACCGACGACCTCTATGAAATCGTCCAAGAAGCCGGGGAGCCCCTTCGGGCATATGTAGGACGATTCAACAGGGAAAAGGTGAATATCCCAGCATGCAACGTGTCGACGGCCATATCTGCTTTTAAGAGAGGACTCTTGGTGACCGGCGATCTCTATAAGGAACTCACCAAGTATCGTCCGAAGACGATGGAAGATGTTCTGAGCAGAGCATGGGCTCAGATCAAGTGGGAAGAGGATCTTTCTCAGAGGAAATCCATTCCCCCCAGAGTCGACTCAAGGGTCATCCGACCTGAGAAAGTTCCTCGAGACGACAAACCATACCTGCGACCTCGGGTGGACCCTCGCCGAAGTAATTCCCTTCGACCAATCACCCATATAGGAGCCGGAGGATACCGAGACAATTCATGGCCCAACGCGGGCAGTTTGTCTATCCAAGGTCGAGAACTGGTCTGCGCCTTGGGAAGGATGGGAGACGCGGTCAGATGGCCTCAGAAGATGAGGGCGGACCCAGAAGAACGAGACACGCGGAAGTGGTGCGATTTCCATAGTGACCACGGGCATCGCACCAAAGATTGCGTCGCCCTCAGGATGGAGGTAAACGATCTAATCAAGATAGGGCACCTCAAAGAATTCCTGTCTGACAGAGCTCGCAGACGGCCAAGCACCCAGAACCCCGAGCAAGAAGGGGCCAAAGAGAAACCTAAATCTCCACCGAGACAAGATCGGGTGATTAACGTCATATCCGGTGGCTCAGAGGTTAGCGGGATATCGCATTCGACTGCCAAAAGGAATACGAGGATTGCGAGAAATTTCCAAAAGACCATGATGGAAATAACCACCGACCAATCGTCAACGCAATTACCTTCACCGCCGAGGAGGGTGAAGAGATGATGACTCCTCATCATGACGCCCTCGTCATTACTTTGTCGATGGCAAACCGCCCGATAAAGAGAATTCGGTCGACAATGGAAGCTCGGCGAACATTCTCGTCTCGGCCGCATACAAGGAGATGGGCCTCGACGAATCAAAGATTGTCTCCGTGGCAACCACTCGGTAGGATTCGGTGGAGAGGTGAAACAGACCGTGGGCGAGATAACCTCGCCCGTCTACACCGAGGGAGTCGACAAGCAAACCAAATTCCTCGTTCGGATTTCACGTCGCCTACAACGCCATAGTGGGGAGACCTTGGATCCATGACATGAGAGCCGTGCCATCCACATTCCATCAGACAATAAAGTTTATGACACCCTGGGGTGTGAGGAAGATAGTGACCAGGAGAACTCGCGATCCTGCTACCAAACTACGCTCAAAGGAAAAACGGGGACGACCATGCAGATAGAGGGTCAGTCAACGAAGAAAGAGGTATCGAGCTCTACAGAGGAGCCTGATGTAGAGCAGATAGATGAGATCCCATTGGATGAAGCCAATACAGAGCGCAAGGTAAACATTGGGTCAAAATTACCGAAAGACGTGCGTCGAAACTCATCGACTTTCGAGATCGAACGCCGATCGTTTCGCCCGGTCGCATGCGGACATGCTGCATCGATCCCGAGATCATCACCCATCGTCTACGTGTCGATCCCGATCATCAGCCGATCGGGCGAAAAGAAGGAAGTTTGCGCCGATCGCGATCTCATTGTCAACGACGAAGTGAACAACTTACTCGCAGCCGGATTCATCCGCGAGGTGAACTACCCTGACTGGCTAGCTAATGTGGTCGTCGTTCGAAAGAAAACGGTAAGTGGAGAGTCCGCATAGACTTCACCGACCTAAATAAGGCGTGCCCAAAGGACTCTTTTCCTTTGCCTCACATTGACAAGCTAGTAGACGCAACGCCCGGCCACGAATCGCTAAGTTTCATGGACGCCTTCAGCGGGTATAATCAAATTCTGATGCACCCCCAGGAACAGGAGAAGACGGCCTTCATGACCTCCAAGGGCATATATTGCTACAAGGTAATGCCCTTTGGATTGAAAAACGCTGGTTCAACCTATCAAAGGTTGGTGAATGCGATGTTCGCCGACCAGATTGGCCACACCATGGAGGTATACATCGACGATATGCTCGTAAAATCGTTAGTTGCCGACGATCACATCATGCATCTACGCCAAGCGTTCGACACGTTGAGGAAATACAACATGAAGCTCAATCTGACTAAGTGCTCATTCGGCGTAAGCTCGGGGAAGTTTTTGGGATATATTGTCACACATCGGGGCATTGAGGCGAACCCCGATCAGATCAGGGCCATCCAGACAATTCCACCACCGCGAAACATAAAGGAATTTCAGAGACTTACGGGAAGAATGGCAGCCCTTAGCCGATTCATCTCTAGACTATCCGACAGATCTCATCCGTTTTTCGAGGCTCTCAAGAAGCCGAAGGGATTCGCATTGAACGAAGGATGTGACGAAGCCCTTAAACAACTCAAGGACTATCTGACTTCTCCACCGCTACTGTCGAAGCCAAAAAACAACGAAGCACTACTCCTATATCTAGCCGTGTCAGAACATGCAGTAAGTGGGGTACTAGTGCGAGAAGAAAGTGGAAAACAACATCCGGTCTATTACGTCAGCAAATCCTTGCTAGAAGCCGAGACCCGATATTCTCATCTCGAGAAATTGGCCCTCGCCTTGGTTGTGGCAGCGAGGAAGTTACGGCCATACTTCCAGTCGCATCCAATTATCATGGTGACATCGCATCCGATCAAAAGTGTTCTCCACAAACCAGATATCTCGGGAAGATTGGCCAAATACACTATAGAGCTTGCCGAATACGACGTGATCTATCGACCAACCTCCGCCATCAAGTCACAAGTCCTCGCCGATTTCGTGGCCGAGTTTACACCAAAGATGCTTTCGGAGGTTCAGAAGGAAGTGAACGCATTAGAAAACCAGGCGGTAACGGGGACATGGAAACTTTATGTGGACGGATCCAGCAACGTACGAGGATCCGGCCTGGGACTCACACTGACCTCCCCTATCGGAAACACCATCTCGAGGGCGATCCGATGCAGCTTCCGAGCGACAAATAACGAGGCGGAGTATGAAGCGCTAATCGCAAGTCTATCTCTGGCATGCGATTTAGGAGTCAAAGATATAGAGATCTATAGTGACTCGCAATTGGTCGTTAGCCAAACCGAGGGTGATTATCAAGCCAAGGACTCAAGCATGATCATATACTTAGCGATAGTCAAACAGCTCGAAAAAGGTTCAATAGCTGCAAAATCACCCAAATCCCTCGAGAGGAAAACGGGCAAGCAGACGCTCTCGCCAACCTTGGTTCATCTTTCAAAACCGACTCACCGACGGATGTGCCACTGCTAGTATTACAGTGGCCGGTAACGCAAACAGATCTCGATGCGATCCCGGTCAACGAAATAAGTGGAGCCGGATGCCGGATGACTCCCCTTGTGGAATACCCGAGAGATGGAACGCGCCATTGGAAAGACCAGAGTGCCGAAGGATCAAACGACAAGCAGCTCGATTCAGCCTCATTAACGGAGCATTATATCACCGATCATACTCAGGTCCATATCTCAAGTGCATCAGCATCGCCGAGGCTCAACAAGTCCTGCTAGAGCTGCATTCTGGTGAGTGCGGAAATCATTCAGGGGCCAGAAGTCTAGTCCTCCGAACCATGCGAGCCGGGTACTATTGGAAATCGATGAACCACGACGCAACCATATTCGTCAAAAGATGCGACAAGTGCCAAAGGTTTGCCACTATATCCAAACTTCCGCCAGAGAACCTAAAAACTATTAGTGCCCCCTGGCCATTCATGAAGTGGGGCATGGATATAGTCGGCAAACTCCCCACGGCACCAGGCCAAAAAGTCTTCCTATTGGTGATGACTGACTATTTCTCCAAGTGGATAGAAGCGGAAGCGCTCAGTCAGATAACCGACAAGGAGATCCGCAACTTCGTATGGAGAAACATAATCTGCAAATTCAGCATTCCCCACGAGATTGTGACCAACAATGGACCACAGTTCACGAGCAACAACTTCAAAAGCTTTTGCGAAGACTGGAAAATCAAATTAAGCTTCGCGACACCCAGACATCCGCAGTCCAATGGCCAAGCCGAAGCCTCGAACAAAACCATCGTCAAGCTCCTTAAGAAAAGATTAGAGAGTGCTAAAGGAAAGTGGGCCGAGGAACTCCCCGGAGTCTTATGGGCCTACAGAACAACCTCAAAAGTTTCCACTGGCGAGACACCTTTCTCACTCGTTTATGGAATGGACGCGGTGATACCCATCGAGATAAGTGTACAGTCCAGCCGCACTGAAAACCCCGATGAGGAAAGCAACAACGAAGCAATGGAGCTCGACCTCGACTTGCTCGACGAGAAACGAGAAGCCGCACAAATAAGAAACTGGTGTTACCAACAAGACGTAGCCAGATCATACGACAAAAAGGTGAGGACGAGAACCTTCAAACTGGGTCAGTGGGTCTTAAGGCGAGTATTCCAAAACACAATGGAGAAAGAAGCAGGAAAGCTAGGACCAAACTGGGAAGGCCCTTACCAAATCGTTAAAGTTTGCGGAGCTGGAGCCTACGCACTCCAAGACAAAGACGGAAAAAGACTCACCAACAGTTGGAACGCTTTGCACCTCAAGAGATATTTCTTCTAACAAACGGGCCACGCCCGCAAAAGGTCATGTATACTTAAACTATTTTTTAATTCTATACTTTCATATCTTTTAGCTAAAAACCTCGCCGAGAATTTCGCCGACGAGAGGAACTCCAAAGGCAAATTTCTCGCCGAGATTTTCGGGGGCAAGGGATATCTATCCTTTTGAACTCGAAAACCAAAAGCCCTACTCCGCGTAGGCCAAAAGCCCTACTCCGCGTAGGCCAAAAGCCCTACTCCGCGTAGGCCAAAAGCCCAATTCCGCATAGGCCAAAAGCCCTACTCCGCATAGGGCAAAAGCCCTATTCCGCATAGGCCAAAAGCCCTATTCCGTATAGGCCAATAGCCCACTATGGTGATAAATTTGCTCGAAATTTATCAAACCACAGGCTCAATCCTAGCCGAAAACATCTCGACAGCCTGTGTCAGTGTAAATCGAACGCTAGAAGGGTTCCATACGGGTTTCCGGACCACGTTAGGACCAGTCAAAAGTTAGAGTTATTGTCTGCGGGCATGTAATCTAACAGCCGAGTGTACAGGCGCGACGGCACCTCGCTCCATAAGACTGCTGGTATGGTTGCCTGAACCGCCCAGTCGACAAGGTGGAGGCTAATTGTGTGTTAATGACCTTCCTCGAAAGTATAAAATCAGCAACGCACATTAGTCGCCCTCTTGGGTGTACAGGTCTGACGAGACCTCGCCGAAACCCCACTGAGATGGTCGATCTCCGGATCCCATCCAGGCAATGTACAACACAAAGGCTCGACGAAACTTAACCGACTCACCCGACAGGCTCTGTACGGTTAATACAGCGCCGAGACCCTTAACTGGTCCACTATTAATGACGATCGAATCTCCGAGATCTCGTCCAAAAAACGGTCGACCCCCGCGGTCCCATACGCATTAAAAACAGCCAGCGGATAGAATCTCCACGAGAGATAATAGATTCACCACTTAGAGATGAAAGATGACCGACCTCGTCGGATCCATCCGGATTTAAGATGGTCAGCGACGGATAACCTAACAAGGCTTAATTTGCTCAGTGCATCTAAACGGATTTGACGCTCAAAAGATACAGTTCAAACTTATCGAAAGCTCAAAACAAAAAGATAACCGAAAAAACAAGTTTAGCCTCGGGGGCAAAATCCAAAAAAGCCCACCAAGGGCAAAAACATAAGGGTCCGCTATGATCAACGAAAGTTTGAGCGGCCCACTTAACAGTTTAAAGATGGCCCATCCCACGGATGGACCACAACAGAATTACAAGTTTTTAGATAAAGGAGAATCAAGACGGAGGAGTATCGCTAAACGCCATCAGCGACTCAACCACCTCCGGAGCAGGCAGACCCTTGAACTGTGCCTGAGCCTTCACCACTTGGGCATAACGGCGATCAAGGCCCTCAAGGTCCCACGACAAATGCTGCCCGCCCGATACTCCTTCACCGTCTCCCACCGGGTTATAACCGCAGACCCACCAAGGAAGAAGTCGTATTCAGCTCGAAGCAACTCATTTCTTCCTCTTCGCCGACTTCACCTCCTCATCTTTGAGCTCATCCTCCCTTTCCGGATCAGCAACTCTTTTTGGAGACCCTCCTTAGCCTCGCTCACATCCGGCTATGGAGTCCTTGAGATCTTTTATCTCCTTGTCCCCGGCATCAATGGCCGCAAGCCGATCTTCTCCTCTCTTCTTCTCCACCTCGTACCTTTCTCTCATATAGACGGAGGCCTCATGATCCTTGGAAGATTCCTCCACAGTTTCAGCGAGTTTGGTCTCCATGCTGCTAAAAGAGAACATCACCTTTAGGCAGCAAAACCAAAGAGATTCAGACGATGCCAATAAAAAGTTTCAAGTACACGAGGATTCCTACCTTGAGAAGAGAACGACAGACTTCATCGGCGGCCAACTCAGCACTACCCTCAGCAATGGATTCCATATCCCATGACAAGAGTTTACTCTTCATCTTGCCTACCCGAGAGGAAGATTGGGAACTGCCAAGTTCACCACCTGACGAAGGAGACACCTTCACCATGCGACCCTCCACGGGACCGCATGGACTCCGTCCAGCTTTGCGTTTACCAGCGGCCACTGTTCCACTCCTCGGAACCTCGGTAACCTTCGCCTGACTTTCAGATGCCATGACAGGTCCTCCCATCTCAGCTAGCTTCCCCGAAGCAGCGAGAAAAAGCTCGAAGGGATCAGGGGCAGACGCTCGTTGACTCTCAGACATGTTACAATCTAACAAGCAATGTGTCATCCTCGGAATCAACTTTAAAGGAAGAACTTAAGGATGGAATGAAAGCTTACCCCAGATAGCACTGTGTTCTAATGCAAGGTGGCTGGAAAGGAATTCAAGGGATCTCCGCTCGATGGGATCTCTAACAAACGCTCTATGATCTTTTCCGGCGGCGTCGTCACCTTTGTTCAAATGGCCAATGTCCGCAAACAAACAACAAAAGAACAATAAGAAGAAGTCAGCAAACTTACAAGATCGAGAAATAAAAGCACCCATCGAATAAGACCACGCGGTTGGAAAATTTGGAGCGAGTCCAACCGACAAAAACAAGAAACGACGACGCCAAGTCTTCTCCGATGCGCCTTGATCGCCAATCTCAGGATTAGTCACCAACGCTAGGTTACGACGAGGATGGAGGTGATAACGATTGATATCACCCGCATAGGGTTTGAAATAGAAGGCGTACAGAACAGAGGCCACCGATACCTCGATGGAATTCAAATTGCCCATCACCTCAAGCGCCATCATCATTCTCCACACCATTGGAGAAAGCTGCCCTGGAGATAGACCAAGATAGCGGGATATCGCCGCAACTAGCGAAGGAACAACTCCGCGAAACCCATAGCTGAACAGAGCCTCATACACCGCAATCTCCTCTGGACCGGCATCCATTGGACGCTCCGCCGCGTTGGGAATCCTCAAACAGGAAAGAGGGAGACCAAAGTTCCTGGAGATCTGAGCCACCGAGTTCATGGTGGTGGAAGATTTAGGGTTCTTCTTGGAATCTATCGGCGGATCTTGCGAAAAACCGGAGTCCTCGATTTTTATCGCGTCGCGAAGGCAGCGACGGTCAAATCTGGTGGATCGCCGTGATTTTAGACGCTCCCCCGACAGATGAATCATTGGAAAGATTCATAGCTTCAGGATCGAAGGACACAATAGCAGTAGTTGGGTCCCTATCAAGCGATGACATGCAAAGAAGAAGGAAGAAAGGAGAAATCGAAGATGCTGACCTGATGACAAGACGAAGAAATCGCAGACTCGATCACCGTCGAAGACGAAACAAAGCTTTGTCTGACTGGGTATGGAGAAGGTGAAAGAAAATCTTGAGAAAGAAGATGAAAGGACCGCCGCGGAAGAAAATGAAGTAGACGGAATGCGAAAATTGTCTTTAGGTCAAGAAAAGGATATTTCGCATGGTTTGGGCTTATAGACAGGCCCAAATATGAAGAAGGAACCCAATACGGTGATAGAAGGCCATATTCGGAATTGTGATTGAACAAGAAGTATAAGCTTGTGGAAGACCAATTCATCACCGATCAAAGTAAGTACGAAGCTCTTAAATTCATCCTCGACAAGCTACTTTCCTCTTCTTATCTGAGGTCAAAGAAGAGCAAAGCTGGGGGCAAACTGTTGGGGATAAATTTAATCATCCCGGTTAAGGTTTAACCGGCGGCAGTTTCAGACCGGACTGACGGCAGATCGGACCAGCTAAACCGGAATCAGCGACAATATCGGAACCGGCCTCCCTTAGTTGATATTGGGCTTTATTTGGGCTTAATTATCGACATAAGGTAAAATGGAAAAGATATATTACTAGATTCTCTTAAATATTCATCAAGGAGAGAATCTAGGAAAATATCTAAATAAAAGGAAAAAGGTCAATAAATGGAAACATGTCAATTCCTATTCATAAAGGGAAAAGGAAGCTCATTGACCTAAAGATCTCTATATAAAGAAGGAGCTAGAAGACCTAGAGGACTCATTCATTAATATCGACTTTCACATACACTTTTCGACATAAACACTTGTTTCTAGAGAGAATATTCGATTATAAGCTTTAGGGGGTGTTATTGGTTCCATCTTTTCAAATCAACTCCAATAGATTTAGATTTAGTTAGATTCTTTAAAACCAATGTATTTTGAAAAGATTTCCTAGTGATTTTAGGTTAATCTAAACTTGATTTAAAATCTAAAGTGCATAGTTATCTTTTAGATTTTAAATGCATCAATGTAGATTTAAAAAGTAGATATGATTTCATTTTGTCTCGCATTAGATTTGTTGAACTCTTTATTAAACTTTGACCATCAATTTTTTTATCTCACGTTTTTTTTATCATATAAATGAATAGTTTAGACAATACAAAATATGATGCTTAAGAAAAGAGCAATCTTGACAAAAAAAATTAAAACAAGATTACACTAGATTTGGAAAAGATTCGAGCTTCTACCGGATCCAAAGAAGCATGAAGTTTCTCCAACGCTTCTGGTTTCTTCTTGAAGATAGCGTGTTCTTGACTTCCCGATCGATCATACCAAAAACAAAGCTTGGACCTACACAAATAGAGTTATGAAAAACGTTGTTCCTTTGCTTCCATAAATGGTATATTGAAGCTTGAGCCACGATTTTCCTTAGTAACGACGGAGATTCGTGAGAGTTCGATTGTGTCCATGATAACAACTCCTGCCAAGAAGAGAATAGTCTTTGTCGCTGAGAGATTCTCGCAAAAACTAGCCTCCAAATCTGCCCCGCGAAGTCACAATGAAGAAACAAGTGATCGCGCGTCTCCGTTGATATTGTGTATAAGCAACAAGCCGAGTTCTGGATGGTACCCAAAGAAACAAGACGCGACCGCGTCGGCAAACTATTTAAGTGCGCTACCCACATTGTAAATGCGTGCTTTGGAATTGCCCCTTTGAACCACACCGATTCAGCCCACATTTGGTGTACATCTCTTGGCCTTAGCTCCTCCCATGTTTTTGAAGAAGAGAAAACATTTAAATCAACATTTGCCACATTCCAAACAGAATAATCATCAATAGCAAGTGAGTTTGGTAAGGGAATGTTAGATAAATGTTCGCTAATGGTTTGCAAAGCGCTACAACGAGATCTCCAGAATGTCCAACCTTGTGCGTTATGAGCTGTGGCCACTTTCGCCGAGAGCGATATGCGCAGATTTCGTGTGTCAACAGTCGGGAGAAGCTTGATCAATGGCCCAAGAGTGCGCAGATTTTGTTTATCTCACATTTTCTTATTTGAATTGGCTATGATGTGTCTATCAAATTATATCATCTTCATATAAATTTTTGTGTCATCACTAAAAACCCTATAAAGATCCAATATCAATACATACAGAAAACAAATCTTACTAGTTTCAATAGAAAACAAGAACTTAAAAAGGGAAGTAAAAAATAATAATGATATGGAGAAGAAAGAAGATCATACGAGAAAAGATGATGTAGGTGGAGGTTATAAATTTATCAGTATATGATTAAAAAATATTTTCAATTTAATTATGAAATTCACAATGGATTCTTAAAATATGAGGGCATAAGGTTGGATTTTGCTTGGCACCATTTACACGTAAAATTAATATCAAAATGATTTGAAACTCTTTGATGATTCATTTTAATTAAAATCTATCAACCATGAATAACACAAGATTTTAGTTTATCATTTTGAATCCTTAGTTGAATAACAATAGAATTTAAACTCTTTTAATATAGATTTTACAAATACAAGAACCAATAACATTAGATTTAAACTCTATTAGTGAATGCATTATAAATATTAGAACCAATAACACTAGATTTTTAAAAAGTAATTAAAATCCATTATTGAATAACACTAGATTGTACTTGGATTTAGAATCTATTAAAAACCATGATTCAATAACACCCCGTTAGATTGTTCTAAGTCTAGATCTTGAATCATATTCCTCTTCTCTTGTATTCTTTGATCGATTAATAAAAACATTTAATTCATACCGATTCTAGTAGTATTAAACCGTTATCGAATTCCGTGGTTCTTCTAACGGATCGCTAACTTTTGCCCAAACACTACATATTAAATTCCTTTAGGCAAATAATATTAAAGAATGATAAAAATACGATAATGAAAAATCATTTTCTATACCATAATTAGAGTTCAAATATTCTTTCTTAACTTTGTTGGTTATGAGATAAAAATACAATAACGAAAAATCACGTACTATACTATAATTAGATGTACTATTTTTAAAATAATTTATGGAAGCAAACAAAATAAAAATGAGAATTTTGTGGTTTTTCAAAAAGAGTGAAATTCAATATAAAAGATAAAAATTTGACTTTTCCGGGTTTTTGTGAAAAGTGTTTTACAAAGTTCGTGAATCAAATAATTCTCACGATACAATGACCGTTTACGGTGTTGTTCATCGTACTTGAGGAGGCGTGTTATGCATTAGGTCTTCTTGAGACAGATGAAGATCTTTTATGTGATGTTATCCTTCCCCGAACCTAATTGTTCATTATACCTTTATTACAATATGTTTTATTTACTTTTAAAATATGTTTCTCATAATTTTTACGATATTACTGAAATCAATGATTCCACTTCTATTTAACAAATCACCACACAAAATAGTTTTTTACAACTTTCAAAAATATTACTTAACTCCCGCGCTTCGCGCGGGTCGGAATCTAGTCAATAATATTATTCAATTACTTCAATAATTTTTAGCCTCGCCATTTGTTAAACTCATCGTTTAATTTGATTAAGGTGAGAATTTTTTTTTTTTTTTGAAAAATCATAGAAGTTCCAAATTTTCAGCCAATAATTTTTCTTGGTATCTAGTCGTTGATTTGAACCGGTGATCTTGATTATTTACAAGTGATTCAACCACTTGACCAAAACCTACTTTATGTGTGAGAAATTGTTTCCTATAATATTTTCAGTTTGGTTGACTTGAATAAATTTTGCTGGAGGCTTTTTCTGATGTTTATTGTTTCAAATTTAAAACACATTTTGTGACAAACTAAAATTATGTTGCTATCATATACAAAAGTTAAGTTTATTGTTAATTGCATTGAGGTTCCTAATTTTATGTAGTTTACCAACTTTAAATCGTTATTTGGTATCTTTCTTTCACATCTTTTAATTTAAAACTAGGTTTGAACCCGCGCGACGCGCGGAGTTGTTGAACTTCTAACTTATATGTATTGCTTTAAGATATTTTTGAATGTAATTATTGATTTTGGGGATTATAAGAAATGATGAAATTCCAATGTTAATATTTTTAGTATTTTGATGAAACACTTTAAAAAATACATAATTTATATTATGTTAATCACATAATATAAAATAATATGTGATTAACACCTTTTACATGCGGATTTTTCAAATATAGTTTTGCATGAGTTGTTAATGTGACATTGACAAATATTTGTATATCTCATATTTTTTTATATCTTGTTTATGTAATTGTCTCAATATATTTCTCCGGGTATCTTATCATAAAAAATGCATCATATAACAACAAACTAATGTGTAAATCATATTGCATTGTTTATGCAATTTTCTTTTCTTAATTAATTTTTTTTTAAATTGAATATCACTTACGTAAAAATCTATGTACTACTCACTTAAATTTCACTTATATAACTGGTGAAATGCAATGAAAAGTAAACAACCGGTTATGATTAATTATTCGCTTTAAGTTTGAGTTTTGTGACTGATTTTTCGAAGTTTTAAATGACTCAATTTTTGTTTTTCTATGATCACCTAAAGTTTAAAATTTTTAAGGGATCAGTTAATTTTTTATGTGGGATCATGGTTTTGAATCTCACTGTTACGAAGCATAATTTCTCTTTATAATATTGTATCATTATTAACTTGATTGTTTAATAATTCGACAAATGAGTTGTGTGCATCTTGTAGTGAAGACGATTTTGTATTTATTAAGTATACTCTCTCTGTCACAATATATAAGATGTTTTAAAAGTTTTAGTTTGTTCCATATTATAAGATTTTTTCCACATTTCTATGCAAAATTTATACCTATTTAGTATTGTTTTACTATTTATATTATTTAGTACTCATTTCTATTGGTAGAATAATCATATTTATATTTTGAAAACAACATTTTGGATATCAAGATAAAACTTAAATGATGTTTTATGATTTCTTAAGGGTAATTACTTAAACTAATCTCTTTTTATTTGTTTATTACTCAAATGACCTACAAATCTTTTCTTGGGTAAACTTTGTGTTAAAAGACGTCTATCACAAGGGTACAACATTTTATTACGTAATTGCCATTGAAATTATTTTATTCAAAGGAAATAAATCAACAAAATAAGTCTACCTAAACTACAAAACCTAAACTTCGTCTCTCCTCGTGGTGTCTCGCCGTTATCACTCTCGCCGTAGTGTCTCTCGCCGTCGTGTCTCTCGCCGTCGTGTCTCTCGACGTCGTCTCTCTCGCCGTAGTGTCTCTCGCCTTCGTATCTCTCGCCGTCGTGTCTCTCGAAGTCGTCTCTCTCGACGTCGTATTTGTATAGGAAAATCCCTGGTCTCTCTTGCCGAGAATTCATAGTCTCTCGCCGAAAATTCGTCGTCTCTCTCACCGAATCGTCTTCTCGCCGTAAATCCGTCGTCTTCTCGGCGAAAGTTCGTCGTCTTGTCGCTCTAAATCCTTGTTCTCTCTCGATCTCTCGTTACACAGATTCGCTGGACGTCAAAATCTCCGTCCTCCGCCGTCGTCGTTGTATGTCCCTCCGCCGTCGTCGTTGTCTCTGTCCATATATGTGTGCACAGTTGTATTATTGCAGACTTGTTTGTTATATTTTGCAGACATATTCTTTTAATTGCAGACTTATAAATTTGACTGGTGTCATTGTCGACTTATTTTGTAGACTTATTGAGTAAACTCTTTATCATGTTGATTGGTTTATTTTGTAAATTTAAAGAATATGAGGGACTAGTAAACAAATAAAAAGGGTAAAAAATAAAAACATATAGGTTTTCTTCTCCTTTCCCGTCCCAAAAAAAAGTCCCGACTTTTATTTTTCCTTCTCTTCTCCGTTGTATCCCGTCCCTAAACCTAACCACCGCCGATAACGCAAAGGCACGACCGCCACCGGCTAACACAGAGCCACCGCCGCCGATAACGCAGAGTTTCGCGTTTGCGACTTCACCCTGGCGTTTGCGACTTCACATTCGCGTTTTCGACTGCACCTTCCCGTTCACGACTTCACATTCGCCTCCGCCGCTTGGCCTTCGGCTCCACCACCGCCGCTTTGCCTTCGCCTCCACCAGCGCCGCTTGGCCTTCTCGTTTACGTTCTCGATCTTCGCCGCTTTACCTTCGCCACCGTCGTTTGACCTTGACGTTCTTGATATTCACCACTTAACCATTGTTGTTTGTAATCGATCCACTTCAGGTTCAGGTTCGATTCAGTCTTTTTGATTATTTGGGTTCGTGGGTTTTGTTTTTTGTTCTTCCTCCCTTTCCGCAAATCTGGTATTGTGTGATTTTGCAGTGTCACTGCAGACTTATTTACTTATTATTGTAGAATTATTTTGCAGTCTTATTATTTGAATTGTGCTTACGTATGACAATGGTTTAGGGGTTTAAGTTGTAGATCTAGTGTATATTTTGCGGACTTATGAAATTATTTGCAGACTTATATATTTGAGTGATGTTAATGCAGACTTATTGATTGATATGTGCTTATGTATGACAATTGTATAAGAGGTTTAAGTTGTAGATCTAGTGTAGATTTAAGTTGCAGATTTTATTAAGGGTAATTAGTTAAACTAACCCAACTTTATTACATAATATGTTATTGCAGACTTTTTGTGAAGTTATTGCAGACTTATGACATGCTATGTTATTGCAGACTTTTTGTGAAGTTATTGCAGACTTATGACATGCTATGTTATTGCAGACTTTTTGTGATGTTATTGGAGACTTATGACTTGTTGTAGTATGTTATTGCAGACTTTGTGTTGAAAAATATATTTGTGAAGTTATTGCAGACTTTTTGTGATGTTATTGCAGATTTATGACTTTATGTTAGTGCAAACTTTGTGTTGAAAAATATTTTGGTAAAGTTATTGCAGACTTATGACATGTTATGTTATTGCAGACTTTGTATGATGTTATTGCAGACTTATGACTTGATATAATATGTTTTTGCAGACTTTTTGTGATGTAATTGCAGACTTAAAATTGTTTTTCTATGATGCAGAATATTTATGATGGCTTATCCTCCACGTCTCTATGCTGATGGTAAATCACCTGCGCAAGTTAGAAGCATGAATCACTATTGTGTGCTTGCTAACATAGGGTCGTTGAAAGAGAATTTAGGTGATGATGTTTGGGCTTATCTAGAAACCTCTCCGCTTGGTTGCATTGTGAAACTAGCAGAAAGCAACTTTATATGGTCAGCTAAGACGGTCCACTACCTCCTCACACACCAGCTAGTGACTAATAAGTCGAAAGAAATGTGGTGTTTGGTTGATGATCAACCAATAAGGTTGTCTTTGCTTGAGTTTGGTTTCATCACAGGTATGAACATAGATCCTTATGAGGTTGCAGGTGATTGTGAGGGTGACCATAAGGATTTGTGGTGTGACATGGAAGTTCCTATTTCGGAAGGTCCAACTTGGGACCAGCTAAGGAAGGTATTGGTTGTATGTCGGACATGGTCATTTGATAAGCGGAGAATGGTTGGTAGTTTGTCTGTTATAGCCGTGGGTATTCTTGGGTTGCATCGCGGTAGTATAATTGATGTTGACACTTTTGAAAGGTATCCGTGGGGTAGGAAAGCTTTTGAAAGGTATCCGTGGGGTAGGAAAGCTTGTGAGAACTTGGTAGAGGGGATAAAAGTTTCTGCATTTGTTGGTGATTCATATTGTGTCCCATGGTTTGTTCATGTTCTTCAGATATGGGCTTATGAGGTCATAACTATTCTTGGTGAGAAAGTGGGAGGTAAGAAAGAAGATATTCCACTCTTGGCTTGGCGTGGTTCTAGGGGAAGAACAAAGCTTGAAGATCTTCTTTTTGAAGACAAAAAGAAACATGGGAAGATAAAGTTAAACTTATTAATGCTTTTAAGTGGTGTTTTATTCTAAAACGTTAAATATTTTCCAATTTTTTATGACCTTTAATGTTTGTTGTATTTTGTGTAGGTGAGAGTGAAACATATATTCTCAATCTCTGAAGAAGAGATTATTTCAAGTTGGACGGATGAAGAGGAAGATGAGAAAGTGGACAAGCTTCTTAGTGATATACTAGAAGAAACTTTGGATAGTGATTTTTGGAAGGTAGTTCCTAAGACGGAAAAGAAGATGGGGAAAAAGAGAAACGTTGATGAGGTTGTACAAGGTAGAAGTGATGAAGATTTTGTAGAAAAGGAGAAGAAATTTCCACGAAAGAAAAAGGGAGCAGAAGTTATAAAAACAAGAGTTGGTAAAGGAGGAAGTGAAGATGACTTGGAGGAGGAGATGGCAAGAGATTCACCAAAGAATAAAAAGATGAGAAGAGTTGATAATGGAGGAAGTGGAGATGACTTTGAGGAGCAAATGTCAAGAGAGTCTCAAAAAAATAAAGAAAAGGAAGTGGAGACAGAATCGGAGACAACAACTAAGGTATCAAATAAAATAAGCATATGTGTATTTTAAGAAAACAAATTCCCTTAATTTTTGTTTATTAATGTGTTATGTTTAAGGTTGGTAAGGGTAGCAGTCATGTACAACTACAAAAGGACATGAAAGGATTGTTTTCGTTGTTTGAAACTCTTGCGACCAACATTAATAATTTGGAGACGAAGATTGTATCACAAATAACTGATTTAAAAGGGGATATGGAGAAGAAGATGACTTCCATTGAAAGTAAAATGGATAGAAAGATTGAAAATTTAGGCAAAGAAGTTGAAAAAGGGAAGACTTTTGAGAAATGTGTGGAGAAAGAAGTTGTGCAATCTACAAACCACATGGCAGAAGATGGCAAGCGACCGGTTAGTATTGATCTTCGTCTCATTTAATTTCTGATAGTTGGTATTCACTAGCAACTTCTTGCAATTTTGTGTCATTCATTTGAAAATAATGTGTTTGAATTTTTATGTTAATACTTTTTTTTGTTTTCTGAGTTTTTAATAAAAAAGGGATTACAAGTTGTCGTATTTTTTTAAAAAGAAGAAGTTAATTTTGCAGGTTTTTAAAAAATAAACAGAAATGATTTCAAAAATTCAATTTGTGCAGATTTGTTTTGTTGAATTATTTCTCATATTTTTTGCTCCGTAATGTGATTATCATTTCTAAAATTTTCATTGTTTTATAGTCTTCGATGATAATGACTAAGGCTTCTTCTCAAGATGGGATCCCAGTTGATTTTGTTGTCAACATCAAACGATCCGCAGAATCGGCGCAAGTGTTGAACGCGAAATATGATCCTTTTGGACCTTACAACGAGATGAAAGCGAAAGAATTGTTGGATTGTATCACCGAAGAAGAGTAAGTTTTACTCTTCTTTATAGTTTATGCTTTCACAATCTTTTTAAAAAGACATGGTTTTACAATTTCAGACAAATACATATCGGTCCAAGCATTCTTAATTTGACAATGCTTGATTGAATAATGACTCAAGGTAAATGGCTTGACAACGAGGTGAGTAATCTCGTTTATAAATAAATTTGGTATAAGTGATTATGTTCATGATCTAACTTTTTAGTTTATTTTTCAGGATATGGATGCCACAATGTATTTATTCCGGGAGAAAATATCTTTAGGGTTACTGAATTTTCCTCGAGTTGGTTTCATGGATTGTTTGTTTGGCATGAAGCTTCAAGTCGAATTCAAGAGGTATTTGGGCAATAAACAAAACCACAAGTGGAGTAATCAAATCATATCTTATGCAAATGGCGACTTACCGTCTCATGGGAAGACAAGAAAAAAATGGATTGAACACTATGATCGAATTTACTTTCCGCTCAATATCAATGGTAATCACTGGATCTCATGTTGTGTTAACTTTCCTCTTAAAATAGTTGAAGTTTTTGATTGTGTTGGATTGCACCACAAGAGGGACGTGGAGTCGTTTGCAACCGCCATCCCTCGGATATGTGGAACACTTCTTGGAAAGGTAGATGGGGGAAAAGTGTCTCTTTCTCCCTATACAATCGTTCATACACCGGTTCCACTTGGTCTTAACAAATCCCAAGGTGATTGTGGTGTGTATGCCCTTAAGTATATGGAATGTCATATGTTGGATCTGCCTTTAAAAATGTTGGAAGATGAGAACATTAAGTGTGCACGTCATAAAATTGTTTTTGATCTTTTGGAAGCAGCATTTGATCATGTGTTTATTGAGCAAATGGCAATGTTTGAGCCTCCACCGAGAGATTCAGAAATTGTAGAAATTAATTGATATTGCAGAACATGTAGATTGTATTTAGTTTACATTCATTTGTTTTTGTGTTTATTTTAAAACTTTGCAAAACAAATGGTTAGGAAATATCTGCATCAGTTGGTTTGTTTTTTTTTTTGCAGAAAAAATACACTAAATAAATCTGCAAGCACATACACTAAATATTGAAGTGACTATACCAAGGTAGTTAATACATATAGTCGACTACATCGCAATGTAGTTGATTCATGTAGTCAACTATATCTCAAGGAAGTTAATACATATAGTCGACTACATCACAATGTAGTCGATTCATGTAGTCGACTATATCAACCGACTAAAGAGCCGTTAGAGCTATGGACCAAAGGACAAAGGAGTGGTCCCCTTGTTGCTGTTTGAAATCTAGCCGTTGGGAACTTTCTCCTTCTAGTCTCTTGTTTGATATATGTTATCTCCTTGTGTAATTTGACTTCAACACACTTATGAAATGAAAATCTATTATCTATATTATCTTTCTAATCTCTCTAATGTCTCTTTATGTTCTTCAAGAACATGAAGAACATTAGAAACGAAATCTCTCCTAAATCTCAATTACTCTCGGTCTCTTAAATTCTTACACTAAATACAGTTGTATCATTGTCGTTGTCGTTGTCTCTCTCCATATATGTGTGCAAAGTTGTATTATTGCAGACTTGTTTGTTAAATTTTGCAGACATATTCTTTTAATTGCAGACTTATATATTTCACTGGTGTCATTGTCGACTTATTTTGTAGACTTATTGATTAAACTCTTTATTATCATGTTGTTTGGTTTATTTTGTAAATTTAAAGAATATAAGGGACTAGCAAACAATAAAAAAGGGTAAAAAATCAAAACATATAGGGCCTTAAAGGCCCATTAACTGTTATTTTTGTTCTCATTTCCCGTACCACAAAAAAAGTCGCGACTTTTTTTTCCCCTTCTCTTCTCTGTTGTTTCCGCCCGTAAACCTAACCACCGCCGATAACGCAAAGGCACGACCGCCACCGTCTCACACAGAGCCACCGCCGCCGATAACGCAGACTTTTGCGTTTGCGGCTTCACCTTAGCGTTTGCGTCTTCACATTCGCGTTTTCGACTGCACCTTCCCGTTCACGACTTCACATTCTCCTCCGCCGCTTGGCCTTCGGCTCCACCACCGCCGCTTTGCCTTCGCCTCCACCACCGCCGCTTTGCCTTCGCCTCCACCACCGCCGCTTGGCCTTCTCGTTTATGTTCTCGATCTTCGCCGTTTTACCTTCGCCACCGTTGTTAGTAATCGATCCACTTGAGTTTCAGGTTCGATTCGATGCAGTATTTTTGATTATTTGGGTTCGTCGTTTTTTTTGTTTTGTTCTTCCTCCCTTTCTGCAAATCTGCTATTGGGTGATCTAGTGTATATTTTGCAGACTTATGAAATTCTTTGCAGACTTATATATTAGAGTGATGTTAATGCAGACTTATTGTGTAGATTGTTTTAAGTTGTAGATCTAGTGTAGATTTAAGTTGCAGATTTTTTTTATGAATGTATGAAAATCTGTGGGTAGAGAGTTATGTATATCTTTGCAAACTTATATGTATGAAGACTTATTGTGCAGACTTATATAAGTATTTTCAGACTTATATATTTGAGTGGAGTTGATGCACACTTATTGAAATGTGTTTATGTTAAAATTGTATAGGGGTTTATGTTGTTAATCTAGTGTAGATTTAAGTTGCAGAGTTATGTATGAATTATGAAGTTGCAGAGTTGTTTATATATTTTGCAGACTTATTAAATGTTATTGGATGACCTATTTTGCAGACTTATTGATTCAATTGTGGTTATGTGACATTGCAGATTGGTGTTGATGGGTTATCCTCCTCGTCTTTATGCTGATGGTAGAGCTCCTGCGCAAGTTAAAAGCATTAATCATTACTGTGTGTTGGCTAACATTGGGTCCTTGAAAGAAAAATTAGGTGATGATGTTTGGAGTTATCTCGAAAGTTCTCCGGTTGGTTGCATCGTTAAACTTGCAGCAAGTTCTTTTATATGGTCAGCTAAGACGGTTCACTATCTTCTCACACATCAGCTAGTGACGAAGAAGTGTAAAGAATTGTGGTGTTTGATTGATGATCAACCAATAAGATTTTCATTACTTGAGTTTGGTTACATCACAGGTATGAACATAGACCCTTATGTGGTTGGAGGTGTTTGCGAGGGTGACCATAAGGGGTTGTGGTGTGACATGAATGTTCCTATATCCGAAGGTCCAACTTGGGATCAGCTGTTGGAGGTATTGGATGTATGCAAGTTATGGCCATTTGAGAAGCGGAGAATGATAGGTTGTTTATGCGTTATTGCTATTAGTGTTCTCGGCCTGCATCGGGGTAGCAGAATTCCCCTAGACCTAGCTCGAAGGGTAATTGATGTGGAGACTTTTGAAAGGTTTCCGTGAGGTAGAAAGGCTTGCGAGAATTTGGTGGAGGGTGTTAAAGTTGCTCAATTTGTTGGTGATTCTTATTGTATGACGGGGTTCATTTATGTACTTCAGATATGGGCCTATGAGGCCATACCTATTATCGGTGAAAAAATAGGACGTAAGAAACATGATGTTCCACTTTTGTGTTGGTCTGGTTCTAGAGGAAGAACTAAGATTGAAGATATTCTTTTTCATGACAAAAATAAACATGGGAAGGTAAAGTCTAATTATATAATAATTTTATGTGGTGTTATATAAGGGTAATTTAAATACGATGTTTCTTATAACGTTATTTTTTTGTTTTCATATTTGTAGGTGAGGGTGAGACACATGTTCTCAACCAATGAAGAAGAGGTCATTCCAACAAGGACAGATGAAGAGGAAGATGAGGATGTAGACAAACTTTTGAAAGATATCCTTGATGGTGTTTTTGATAGTGGTTTTTGGGACACAGTTAATAAGTCGAAGAAGAAGATGGTTAAAAAGAGAAAAGTTGCTGAGGTGGTGGAAGCACACAGTGATGATGATTTTGTCCAACATAAGAAGAAAGTTGTACCAAAGAAGAATGTGTCTGAAGGAAAAAACAAAGCGACGATGAAGCACGAAATGATGATGACTTTCAGGAAGAGATAGCGAAAGAGTCTCCAAAGAAATTGTCCGAAAACCAAGTCCCCGAGAAGGTATCATAGTAATTTTATGGTTATGATAAGACTTACGATTTCTTTATTATGTTTATGGTAAGACTTATGGTTACTTTTTAATGAGTTATGTTTAATTTTGTTAATGTTTGTAAGGAGGAGAGGGAACAAAATTTAGGAATGGACATGAAAGGGCTTTTTTCTTTGTTTGAGACTTTGGCTACCAACATGCAAGGGTTAGAGAAAAAGTTGGACGAAAAGTTGACTTCTTTCCAAGGGGATATGGAGAAGAGGATGAGTAGCATACAAAGTAAATTGAATGAGAAGATTGACAAATTGGGAAACAAAGTTCAAAAGGTAAAGGGTTTTGAGAAACTTGTGGAAAAAGAAGTACTTCAATCTACAAACCACGTTGCGGAGGATTTTGCAGAGAGCAAGAAGCGAGTTAAACACAATGCGGATGATGGTGCTGAGAGCAAATTGCCGGTTAGTACTGATTTTTGTCTTAGATTTTTTCCAAATAGTTGATGAAATAGATTTTATAAGTTAATGATCAAATATGATTTATTTGCAGAGGAAAATATAGTGGATCAATTTATGGAGTGTTATAAACAAACATTTTGCAACTTTGTTTGATTTGTATTATTATGATTTGTTGTTTGGAATTTACGTTTTGAAACTATAATTTGGTATTCAAAGTTATCCGTAAATTTGTTTAGAAATATCTTATTTTATGAACGTAGCAATGTAGTTAAAAAACAAAAAAAATATCCTGATTTTGAAAAATGAACCATTTTAAACGAATTTATTTTTGCATTGCAGATTTTTTATGTAGAATTGTTTGTCATATTTGTGCAATCAAATGTCATTGTTGAATCTAACTTTTTTCGTAATTTTGTTTCCTTTTATACAGTCTTGGCTGGTCATGTCTAAGCCTTCCTCCAAAGATGGTACCCCGGTTAATTTTGTTGTGAATAAGAAACGCACTGCAGAAGAAGATTGGAATGATGTGGAGGATGTTATATTGGCAGTGGCGAAGGCCGCATGTGAAATGCGCAAGCCTAACTCCGAAGAGACATTATCTGTTTCATATCATCGGGAAAGAGTGGAGGTCTTATCCAAGTGTGTCCACGAAAACAAAAGTATTAGGAAAAGGAGGCTTTTCATGGCAACAACCCAAAAATCTCCTTTTCAAGGAGATTCAACAATGAAACGGGTAATGCAAGGAGTGGTGCCTTCTCCAACGGTGTATGATCCTTTTGGACCTTACAAAGAGGTCAAAGCGAAAGAACTCTTCGACCGTATCACTAAGGAAGAGTAAGTATTCTCCTTTGTTTTTAAAGCTCAATAATATACTTATTTTTGACAATAATTTGTTTTATTTATAGGTCGACGCCTATAGGTTCCTTTGTTCCGCGGACCCAATTTTTCGCGAGGTTGATGACTCCAAAACAAGATTGGCCTCTTAGTGAGAAGGATAACTTCGGTTGGATTGGAGAATGTGTAAGCTAATTTATATATATATAAGTCCTTACAATTTTGTTACGTGTACGAATAACTAATATTTGTTTCTTCAATCCGCAGCACATCAACTCATTCATGCATATGCTTAGGAAAAGATCTTTGGCGCAACCCACACCATTTACATCGTCGCGGATAGCATTCCTAGATCAGTCATGGGTCATTTGTTGGCATCAAGACTACAAACAATTTGCTATTAACCCGAAGAAATTCTTATTTGGCGATGCATACAAGGAGGTGATGATGGGGCGATATCCAGCTGTTGCACCAACAAACAAAGAGTGGGTTAAGGATGTGGATCACGTGTACTTTTGTCATAACATTAATGCTGCGCATTGGGTTGGTCTTCATGTGAACCTACTTCGACACCACATAGACGTATACGACAGTATTATTTGGTCAACAAGCGACAAGCAAATGGTTTCGGAGATCACACTTTACGCGCGTATGATTCCATACATGGTACGCTCTATTGCCCCTCCTTCTGGAAATAAGAACATTGCTTTGAAGAAGTATACGATCTATCGGAAAAAATCCATACCACAGAATATCCAAGTAGGCGATTGTGGTGTGTATTCGATTAAATATATTGAGTGTCTTGCACTTGGGGTTAGCTTTGAAGGTTTGTGCGACGAGAACATACTGTTTATCCGGAAGAAAACGGGCGTTGAGATCTACGATGAGGTACCCGATGACTATAACGAGATGTCGAATCCGTTACCGCGCTCTAAGGAGGATAAGTTGTTGCTGATGACTGACTCTTTGAAGTAGCATGTTTTTATTATTATGTATGGACATAGTTTTTGTTTCTGCTGTTGTTGTTTAGGAGATGTGGAATATGATTTCCCGTTTTTTGTGTTTTTTTAAAAACTTTGCAAAACCAATGGTAAGACAAAATCTGCAGCAGATGGGTTTTTTTTTTGCAGACTTATTACTATTGTATGGATTTTTTGGAACATGTATTGCAAATTTGTTTTGCAAACTTAACATTAAAAGTAAAGAATGAAACTAAGTTCTTGTCATGAAAACAAACAAAGTTCTTGGCATGGAAACAAATATAGTTTTTCACATTTCTAGAAATGAAAAGGATCGATCGATTCATTCTTCGTTGCAGTGAATCAGAAAACGGTACTACCTTTTGCACGTCCGTGAGTTGTGGCCGAAAGCACCACATCGAGAACATGAGTTATTTTTACGCACCCTTTTTTTCCTGTTGCCACTTCGAGTGCCGATTTGAATCGCCCTTTTTTGGGTCTCCCGGGTTGTTGACGTACATCAGGAGGTAAACACAATTGAGATTCCACGTCATTGGGTACAATCAAGGATCTATCGCGTGGGATCACGACTCGTGAATATCCGTGAACCAAATAGCTCGTGCGGTAGTACGGATGAGAATAATGTATGATAGAAAGTTTGTTTCTTTCGATAGCCGCGATAGCATGGACACACGGTATCTTCTCCAAATCGTACATACGGCAAGTACATTTTCGTAACGTTATATTTACGACGTTAACGAACGCCCGGTTAGTGATTTCATACAAATCTTCGTCGATCTGTTGGACATGAATGTCCTTTGCCACATGAACCCGAGCCTAAAAATTTTTTTTTAATAAATTGTAATAGATAAATAGTTTCAAATGCAAATGTTTTGTTATACCTGCAAGAGTTTTTCAACACCCCGAGTAAGTACTGTCATCGTTTTCGTGGCATCGTTACGGCGGTCCGCAAACCATCGCGTTAAAATCAACCGAATCTCATCGATTAGGATCACTATTGGGAGATCGCGCTTTTTTCGTATTACGTTGTTTAAAGACTCGGCGATGTTTGTTGTTGTCATGTTGTAGCGATGACCAGGAAAATGAACTCTTGTCCACTGTTTTACATCGGCGCGTATCAAATAATCATGGAGTAAAGGATTACGATTATGTATTTCTTGAAAGTATTCCTCAAACTCATCAATTCTAAAAGCATTTGCCGCCTTCTTCACAACACCAAAAACTTCACCGCCTTTGAACCTAACTAAGACGTTCTTGTATAAATGATAAGTGCATATTCCTCTAGCACTAAGAGGATATACAAGTTGAATAGCGTTACTTATAGATTTGTGCCGATCGGAAATTATAGCCAAATCTCTATCATCCGGAATAACTTTGGCTAATTGTGTGAAGAACCACTCCCAAGACTTGTCATTTTCCGTATCAACAATGCCGAAAGCTATGGGAAATATTTGAAAATTTCCGTCTTGTGTCGTGGCTATAAGCAACGTCCCTTTATATTTGCCTTTCAAGATAGTACCGTCGACGACTAACACTTTGCGCATGTATTGAAACCCAAAAATACTAGCTCCAAACGAGATAAAAACATACTTGAACCTTTTCTCTTCATCGACTTCGAGTCCGGTGTATGTACCCGGATTAGCATGTCGTATTTGAAATAAGTAAGTAGGCAAATCTTCGTATCCACTCTCCGGTGATCCAGTGAGTAAACTTCGAGCGTGTGCAAGTGCACGGTGTGCTTTCCAATAATCGACCTAATACACAAAGGGTAATTACTTGACGTGTAATTTAAGATATTAGATGTTATTGTATTGTTTTTATATTTATTACCTTAATACGAAAGCGAATCCTTATAGCATCGGCCAAATGTTCAGGTAATACACCTGGACCCACACCCCCCACAAAATCTTTGTAAAGTTTTCCTAATATTTCAGGAGTTGCTTTTCTTGAACGGGCTGATCGCACGGTAACGGAACACGTGTGATTTTCAACGTATTTTCTGATATAAAATTGAGAACTAATTCCCACGGGCGAGGCTCTAACCCTCCACGAACAACCGTTCACCCATAACTTAACCACATATAGATTAGTGGTAGATTTCACAACGTCATAATCAAAATTGTTTATTACGGACAAAATTTTCAACTTTGATTCTAATTCCTTTTTATTTTCGTAGCGTTGCCCAACCGCAATGGTAATAGCCGGAGATTCTAGTCTTTCTAAATCCTCGTGGATAAGAAAATGCATTTGGGAACCTCTTTTCTTCAAAGGCAATTTAGGTTGGTCATTAAATAAAACTTCTGACATACCGTAAACTGTGTAATCTTCATCATCCGAAGTTACACCGTCTTCGTCGTCGCAACAGTCGAATATAGGCCCTTCGTCTTCGACCTCATCGTCATCCGCATCCTCTTCGTTTTCACCAATCTTCGATCTTGCATCATGAATTACACTCGCCGTAGGTACTTCTTCATAAAACCAACCGTTCATGTCCTCGATTGGTATTTTTCGAGCTTTCTTCACCGATACACATAACCGTAAAGAACTATCTTCGCATTGTTGTAAATATGCGTGAAACTGGCGATCATTTCCTATAATCACCGAAGGTGTATCTTGGGGTAAAGCTTGTAACATCCTCTTAGACAACATATAACTTAACTCAATAATTTCTTCACTATCGTCGAACCCATATTTGTCATTAATCAAACCCACGAAATCGACATACCTCATCCCAGCATTAGCACCTATAAGCCTACTACCACGTCGACTGTCAACGAAAAATAACCACCTTTTCTTATCAAAACGCCATTCACCGGTTACCACAATGATTTGAACGATCTTGTTATTGTTATCCATTGTTTGAATAATAAAATTTTAGCTTGGTTGAGAGCATATGGTTAAGGTGGTTTTTAAGGACGTAATTATGAACTCACACCCACCCAACCATAAAGTGGGAATAACATTCAATTCTTCCAACCAACTTTTTGCAGAAAAAACTCTGCAAAGAAAATACACTAAATAAATCTGCAACCACATACAAAATTACATATGGGCCTCAAAACACATTATCGAAGAAGGGGACAAAAAAAATTAGGTTTTATAAAGGGGGACTTTACACTTTCCGTCTTCTTCTTCTTCTCCAACTTGCGATATTGTTTTTCTTTTCTTCTTCTTGTTTTTCTTTTCTTCTTCTTCTTCTTCGAATATGTCGACTTTACACTCTTCTTCTTCTTCTTCTCCTTCTTCTTTTTCTTCGAATCGTTTTTCCTCTGGTTATGCATGCGTTGGGGTTCCAAATCAATGTTGGTGTGGAGGGCGTATAATGACTTTTGTTGCAAAGACAAATGAGAATCCTTGTAGGCGATTCTATAGATGCGAACTCGCTTTGCAGGTTTGTCGAGTCAAATCGCTTATTATGCAATATATTTTTACTTTTATTTACGATCCTAAATGTTAACTTCATGTTTTTGTTAAAGCGAAAACAAGAAAGACATTTGTTCAAATGGATGGATGATGCCTTGCTCGACGAGATAAAGTTACTCCAAGCACAACAAAAAAATCTACTTGACGTTGTCAATGACTACAAGAAAGTCGTGAATCAAAAACTTGAAGATAATGAAGCAAAACTTCGACAATCAAAAGGGGAGAAGACTATTAATATCTCGGCCATGAATGGTGTTCTTAACAAATTAATTTTACTTATCGTTGTAGTAGGAGCTATTACGTGGTTTCGTTAAGATAAATATGATGTATCTCGAAATATCTTTATGTTGCAGGTTTGTTGTACCAATTTATTAAACAGACTTTTAGGTTGTGTTTTTATAATTGTGCATCTCATTAATGACTGTCATTTCAATTTAATACATCTTAACCTACCACCCTCATCCTTTTTATACACCTCAAATCGCAAACAAAACATCCTCTCACTTTTTCGTTTGCCTTTGTTCACCACTCACTTTCTATTTTTTTCCATAACAACAATGGCTCACATACCATACCCTCTAATTGTTGACATTGTTCAAGCCGTTGGTCGAAACAGTTTTCGAAACCTTGGTCCATTAATCGCCGCGGGGAAATTCTTTAAAGACATTGTCTTCTCGGAGGAGGTTTTAAGCGTCGTTGATCTTCAAGAGTTTTTCGATAAACCGGAGCTTGCCAACGAAGGTTCAAACTATCGTCATTTCTTTCTTGACTGTGTACGTTACAATAACAACACGGCACGATACATCGAAGGACTACGACTTTTAGCTCAAACTGACCCTTCTCAAACAGGCATAGAAATGTTATGTTTATCAGCGCTAGAGAGAGCCTACATTCTCGTGTCGCAGCCGGAATTTTTCTTATTTGTTGCGGCAAGTTAGACGAAGGGGTCATGGGTACAACTGTGTTTTTACACAAGGTCGAAGACATTCAAGAGTCCGTTAACATAGCCAATAAAGTGCAAAACCAGATCGCGCGCATGGGGACTCCCAGCCATGGACTTTTCGGTAAGTATTGTTTTTATGAACTTCATCGCTTCGGACCAATTTGTGGCCTAAACCACGTCAGAGAGCTTGATATTTGTTTTCATTGCTTCGCGTGGAGCTACGTCATCTACTTCACCGGAATGTGTTAAGAACACAATAATGGTTTGTTTTGTCTAATATTTGTAAAAAATGCTTTCACTACGTTGTGTTTTTTCTTTACTATTCAGGTACGTAACATCTTTTTGGTTGTCACGGTTTTAATTTTTTTCCATGTAATATTTCCACGGTAAGCCATCTCCAGCTTTTGTAATAATATGTTTTTCTTGTTACGTTATTGTCATCTAATTTTTAACTTTCAAGGATTAAATCAGCTACAAAGAAGTTTTCCCTAAATATTCTTCCGCCAAGAAAATCTACAATATAAATCTACAACTTAAATCTGTTACCAAAAACAAATGTAAGAAATTAGTCAAAAATGAACATAAAAATTTTTCCTCTCCAAAATTCTGCAAAACAAATCTACCAACTAATAAATTTGCATAACAAATCTACAAGACAAAAAATCTGCAAAACAAATCTATATTTTTAAAAATGTCTGCAATCAAAGCAAACAAGTCAACTAAACAAATCAGCATTTCTGTTAAGTCTGCAAAACAAACATGCGTTATTCAATAAATCTGCAAAACATACGCAAAAGTACAAAAATCTGCAAAACAAATCTATTTTTGTTTAAATGTCTGCAATCAAAGAAAATAAGTCAACTAAACAAATCGGCAATTTTGGTAAGTCTGCAAAACAAACTTGCGTTTTTCAATAAATCTGCAAAACATACATGAAAGTCAATAAATTTGCATAATAAATCTACTTTTGCAAATAAATCTGCACTAACAGAAGGACAAATATGCAACATAAATCTATTTTTATAAAAGTCTGCAAGATAAATTGTTTTTTTCCAGAAACTTTACATTAAAAATCTGCAACAATATTAAATCTGCATACATTACAAAGGTAGATTTATATAGTTGATTAATTATGCAGATTTACCAAAATAAGTGGCAAAACCGAAAACTATTTTTTTCCTGACTCATAGCCGAGGGGTAAGACTGGAATATAATGCCATATTTTAGTTACAAAATAAGTAGAGTCTCTCCTGTAATAAACAAATAAAAAATAGTTAGTTTAGTAATTGACCCATTTCTTAATGCTTGTAATTTTACTCTAAAAATCTTACATAATGGGAAAGAGGGAGTAGTTGTTAGAGTTTTTCATAGTAAATATAAAATACATATATTTTAAAGGGAGAATTACAAAACTACACCATTTGAATTACACTTCACAAAACTACACATTTTCAAAATTACTTCACAAAATTACACTTAAACACTCAAAATTAAATCCAAATAAACCCTACCCACACAATCATACCCCCTTAATACTATACCTTAAACACTAATTAGCGAACCCAAATGAAAAGATTTTAATTTTGGTATTTTTTTGAAGAGTAAATCAAGCTTTTAAAATTTTGAAAATGTGTAAATATGAGAAAAAATTGAATTAGGTAGAGTTTTGTAAGAAAAGGGATGAAAGGGTGTAGTTTTGTGAATTCCTCTATTTTAAGATTAAATTCCCTTATTATTTTACTTTTTTTACATGTTATTTTAATTATTTATATTTTGAAATATTTGCTCATTTTATTGTATTTTTTAGTCTTGTTATTATTAATCAATATGATTTATATATTTTGAACATGAATATATATAAGAAATAACAAAGCTATATTTAATGAGTTTTTAAATTTTTTAATAAAGTAATTGTAATAAATTAATTTAATTATAATAATTAATTACTAAATTTATTTTATGTTGTAATTTCAATATAAGTTCATACAACAAGTTTTAGAAAATTAAAAAAATAAAATTATATTAGAATTTTATAATTAATAATTATATTTTTTTCATTACTCATGAAAAATATATGTACTAATTATATTGATAAAAATTGTTATTATTTGATTAATTAGAGTAAACATTTCATCACGACTATCAATCAAACGCTTGAGAATGGATTAGATAGAAAAATAGAACTATATAATTTCATCACGACTATATAAGTCACTTTAGACATTCACACACGGATTAAGAATTTTTTGTTTTCTCCAAAAATAACGTTAAATTAGGTAATTTCTCGCGTCATGCGCGACTAAATTTTGAAAATAATAAAGTTTTACATAAAAGTGGATAATTATGTTTAAGGTTTAATATAAGAATTTCTAATTTGATTTAGTTTTAGTTTTAGTTTTGGATATTAAAATTTTCAATTTTTTATTTTAACTCCACTCAGTTTTTGTAGAAATATATTTATAAAAGTATTCACATAAACGGATCCGGATATCCTTCAAAAGTCAACGGGTATTCTCTGACCGAATATTCGTCTAATGGATCTGAATTCAAGTAATTTTTTACGGATTTAGGCATATGCGAATCCGGATATCTTAAAAAACGGATATATGGATCCAATTCACCATTAATATGCAGTATATATTTATAGGGTTGTGGTGACGTTAAAAGTTTTAATACTGAGATTTATTGTTATATCCATTTCATAATAAATATGGTTTTAAAAAAATTATTTTATTCCAACGGTTTTTTTTTAATTTTTGATTGAAAAATTTAATGCGTTTTGACTTTTTTAACCAATAAAATTTTATTACATTTTTCTATGTTTGTTGTACTCTATATATATTTTTTAAAAAATTTAATATTTATATTCTAAAGTATTTTTTATTTCATTTGTTTTTCCATAAATGATACTTGAAATTTATTCTAGTTATTAGGCCTTAAAAGCCTTTTTCATTTTTTCTATTAATAAATGTTTTTTCTATGTCACATTTTTGATTGGTTGTTAAAGATCTCTCTTGTCATGTCACAATTAATTTGTTAAAACTCATTGTGGTGTTGATACCTAGGATTTTTCAAAAAAATCACTTCACAAATAATGTCGTAGGGATTAACTCCACTCAGTTTTTGTAAAGATATATTTATAAAAGTATTCACATAAACGGATCCGGATATCCTTCAAAAATCAACGGGTATTCTCTGACCGAATATTCATCTAATGGATCTAAATTCGAGTCATTTTCTACGGATTTAGGCATATGTGAATCCGGATATCTTTAAAAACGGATATATGGATCCGGTTCACCATTAATATGCGGTATATATTTATAGGGTTGTGGTGACGTTAAACGTTTTTTTTTTTTTTGTCAACATTTGGGCCACAACTGGCCGGCCCATTAGCCAATCCTACACTGCCGTAGGCGCTGGGAATTGATCCCGGGTGGGAGAGTGTTAACCTGCCTCTTGTGGACTTATGAATGCCACTAGGCCAAGGCCACTTCCCAGCGATTTATTGTTATATCCATTTCATAATAAATATGGTTTAAAAAAATTATTTTATTCCAACGGTTTATTCTTTTTAATTTTTGATTGAAAAATTTAATGCGTTTTGACTTTTTTAACCCATAAAATTTTATTACATTTTTTTTATATTTATTGTACTCTATATATTTTTTTTTTTAAAATTAGTATTTATATTCTAAAGTATTTTTTATTTCATTTGTTTTTCCATAAATGATCCTTGAAATTTATTCTAGTTATTAGGCGTTAAAAACTTTTTTCATTTTTTCTATTAATAAATGTTTTTTCCATGTCACATTTTTGATTAGTTATTAAAGATCTTTCTTGTCATGTCACAATTAATTTGTTGAAACTCATTGTAGTGTTGACACCTAAGATTTTTCACAAAAATCACATCACAAATAATGTCTTAGGGATATAAGCAAACCAACCAATAAAAAAACTGTAAGATTTATTTTATGGGGTCACACATATATCAATATCTGATAGGGTCATTATTTAATAAGTCAAACTTATGTGGTCACTTTTGTAATAAAGTAAAAGATTGGAGGCATAAGTGTTATGGAAAATTAATTATGGATGCCTTAAGCGCTCGACTGGTTTAAATGCAGCGGTTGCTGTTGCGGTTGAGGGAGATTGCTGAAGCTGGCGGTTAATTATGGTATTAGGCGGTTTGTACGACTGGTATAGCGGTTAAAAGATTTTGCGTTTGCGAGATATTTTTGACTGGTTGACAAACGCTTGCAGTAGCTGTTAAAAATTATCAAAATTATTTGAAAATTACAAACATCACAACTATATTATATATCGTCACAACTATGATATATAATATATTTTTTCGAAAATATATAAAAGGTAATATATTATGATATATTATAATAAATTAAACATAATAACAATGAAAACTAAAGAAAAGAGCTAAATAATTATTCAAAACTTTTTTATTTGTAGATACATTTTTAGTATTATTATTTGTAATATTATTATGGATAAAATAATTCTTTTTTCTAATTTTTTTTTAATATTATTGAATAAATAAATTATTTAAACCAATCGCAATCGCCCGCAACCGCAAACGCTAGCGGGAAGGAGCTTTTGAAATATGGCAATTTCAAGTGGTGCAAAACGATGAAAAATTGTATAAAGCGATTTGAGTGATTTTTGCAAACGCGATAAATCGCAATCGCCCGCAAAAGCTACGTTTGCGGGTGGTTGCGGGAGAACCAATCAACACCTAAGTAATTTATAATTTGATGAAGGGCCGGATTATAAATTAGTACTCTATATAAATAGAGGGTTATGGTCTCCAAAGCAACCCTAACCTGAAATACAGAAATCTCTATGCATCCCATCACCAAAGACCTAAAGTCAATTCAGGATATGCTTTGGAAGATCCATAGCCAATTTCAGATCCCCAACCACAGATTCATCATGACTAAATCAGGTACGCTTCCGCTTATGTTTGATCATCAGAAACTGATATGGCTTTGAGTTTATTATGATATAAACCATAAAGGATTATTTCCTACAATTGGTATGAGAGCCACCATATTCAGTTTCTGTTTGATAATCAGGTTTTATCAAAAGAATTTTCGGAATTTATTATATTTATTTAAAATAAATTCGAATCTAGTTATTTGTGAAAAATTGAGATTTTAAATCTGTTTTTCATCTAAAGAATTCTGGGATTTGTGGTTTTATTGAAATTTTAGATCTAATTCATGGTATTTGTTTAGGTTAGTTATTATGTTAAATCTGAAAATTGTGCATATCAAGCTCTAGATTTAAACTTTTATCTAGATCTAAACATGTTTATTGTTTATATCTAAAATTAAAGATTGTGAAATCTGAATTAAGTTAAAATTGAATAAAAACAGTTTTTTGAAATATAATAAACATAATTTTCGAAAATTTGTTAATGTTCATTGGATTCGTTTATAGCCATGGCGGATGTGTTAAGTTTTATTTTATTTTAGGGTTTTAGAGAAAGATGAAACAATTGTTTCATTATTAACTTAAAGGCCCATTTGTAGGTTAGTTTCGATTTTGGGCCATTTGGTTTGGGCCTTGACCCATTAAAGAATTTTACATAAATAAATTAAATCTGTCACGGTAGGGGATCGAACCCATGACCTTTACTCTGTGCAATATAAGGCTCCCCCATCCATAAACCACTAAGCCGCTTAAGTATTTCTGTTATGTAGTTTCACAGACTTATTGATAAATGTCTGAACAGAAATAATAAAACAATTTATTAAATCAATAATTAAATTAGATTATACATGTTTAATATTTGAATTGGATTAATTGATATAAGATGCCACCAAAGTGACTTCTCTTGGAGATATTTTCCATGAATAATATTAAATGTTATGTGTATGTTTTCCATGCGGATATTTAATCGGTCCAACGGAAGATTTATTATTTATTATGGATTATTGTCAGATATGTGACAATTATTTGGATTAAAACATCACTACAAGAATCTGCGCAAATTACCACGAAAAATTTACAACGATTTGATTCGTCGTAAACTTACGACGATATTACGACGATTTTACGACGATTTTGGCAATCGTCGTAAAAGTTACAACGATTAAAATCGTCGTAAATTTACGACGATTTTACAACGATTTTCCGATTAAGCACTAAATCGTTGTAAATTCGTGGTAAATTTACAACGATTTACCGACGTTTTGATTTATAAGAATATTTCGTCGCTATATCGTTGCTAATTTACCACGAATTTACAACTTCTGATTTTGGGACTTTTTAACAACGATTTAAAGACATTTAATCTGGTAGTTGAAAACGTGTATTTACTGTTGCACCTAATTATTTACAACTTTCACTTTAGTCGTTAAATCGTTATAAAATCGTTGTTAATTCCTTGTAGAATTATGAATCGTTGTAAATTAGTAGTTAATTTCCTTGGTAAAAAGTTGGAAATTTTTTAAAAATCCTATAAATACCTCCTCATCTTTCACCATAATTCACACCATCAATTTTAAATCTCTCTATCTCTCTCACTTACAAAAAAAAAATTCTTTTTATAAAAAAAAAATGTCCGGAGGCGATATTTACGAAATCCGAAAATGGATGTACATACATCGAGGCGATGACAGATCGGTGACAAGGGAGTTCCTCGACGGGGTTGAAGTATTCATGCAGCAAGCCACAAATCTACATGTCACTATATATCGAAAGCGGTAAGATGTTTTGTCCTTGTATCAAATGCGACAATAGACGTTTCATTTTGGTAAGTCTTTCTTACTAACACGTCCGGACAAATCCCGTTCGCGGGTCGGGCGCACGAAATGGTAAGTCTTTCTTACTAACTCTTCCAAATTATTTTTATTTTCAAATTACTAATATTATACTAATGCACATATATTTTATTATTTGTTTTTAGGCCAAGGAGCTGGGTCACAAACCGGCCGTCAGTGCCGTCTTCGAGAAGACGCACGGGAAAAAGACCGGCGAGTTCGTTGACTCCCATTCCGAGCGGATATTCAACGATCTTGAAGCTCGGAAGACGGAGATCGAGACTCAACGATCTCGAGATCCCCGGGAGGCACTCAATATCCGGGCGAGCCGCTTACTACCGCCGAGCTCGATCAAATATATCATGAGGTAAAATTTTACTTGTAAAATTATTTTTTAAAACATTCATTTATTAATTGTTTAATTTTATAGGTTGCTCCTAAGAAGAAAGGACGGGTTCTAGGCATGGGATCCATGCGGGACGTCCCACTTGCTCCTCCCAATTACCGATCTCGGTGAGTTGCGGTGAGATTCGAACTGCATGCGACTCGGGCGAATAACATGCGGTTCTACACGACTTGTTTACGGTGCTTTCTGCATCTAACCCGGAACTACTTCTGAATTCGGACGATGCAGACACATCCCCTCCGTCCGACGACTGAGCATGCCGGAACAAGCAACGTAGATCCCGAGAACGCAACGCGGACTATTTCGGGCCTAATTTCAATTTAGACGACTAATTATTTTTGTATTTTGTATTTTGAAATTGTAATAAAAATATTTTAAAAAAATAATATTTTATTTTATAAAATATTATTATTTTTTATTTATAATAATATTAATCGTGGTAAAATCGTCCCTAATAAGGGACGATTTTACCACGAATTGTAAAATTTATATTTCTTACAATCGTGGTAAAATCGTCCCTAATTATGGACGATTTTACCACGATTTGAAAAATTTATATTTCTTCCAATCGTCGTAAAGTCGTCCCTAATTAGGGTCGATTTTACGACGATTTGTAAAATTTATATTTCTTATAATCGTCGTAAACTCGTCCCTAATTAGGGACGATTTTACCACGATTGTAAGAATTTTCGATTTATTATAATTACAAATTTACAACCAAATATTCGTTGTAAACTCGTTGTAATTGTTACAACGATTTTACAACGAATATTTTACCACGAATTTACAACGAATGTGGTTCGTCGTAAAATTTACCACGATTTTACGACGATTTGGTTTTACTTCGAACGATTAACGACGAAATGGAAATCGTCGTAAAATCGTGGTAAACTGCGTTTTACCACGATTTTACAACGATTATGGTCGTGGTAAAAGTCGTGATTTCTTGTAGTGCATGTGAATAATAGATCGGCCTAAAGGAAGACTATTGTTTATTTTTTTGGTCATTTTCTGAATATGAAAGACAATTTTGGTGGTAACGTCTTTTAGACGTAATTTAGTTTATTTGCTTCTTACTTAGACAAATATGGTTATTCTTGTCTAGCAAAGAACAAAGTTGTTATTTTGTCTTTAAATTCAAAACTGTTTGTGACCGGAAAATGAATTTTGGATGAACATAGTCTTGGTAAATTCGACACTATAACTTATCAGGAATAAAGTTTAATTGTTGAATTAAGGGGTACTAAACAAAAGTTTGGAAAATGCAAATTCATGAACCTTTTGGCACAAACGCCTAAGTAACATCTCTAGAAATAGAGTTGAGCGTCTCGTGTCTAATGGTATATTGAGTTCGGTTACTTCACAAATTTTGATGTTTGTGTTGATTGCATTATAAGGAAACAAACCAAGAATAAGAAATTTGATGCATTAAGAGTTGTGGAAGTCATTTAGTTGATACATACAGATAATTGTGGGTCGTTTTATACTTTATGTTGAAACGGTCAAATGTATTTTGTATCATTAATTGACTATAATTCTCGATATGCATACTTATTTCTTATTCATGAGAAACTTAAATCTCTAGACGTGTTCATAAAGTTTAGACTGAGGTTGAAAACTCACTCGACCAAAGAATTAAGACTATCAAATTACTACGGTCATTATGATAGATTAGGAGAATAACGTCTGGGATTATTTGCCAAATATCTAGAGGAATGAGGGATTGTACCACATTAAACCATGCATGGTCCTCCCATCATGAGTGGTATGCCGGAAAGGCGCAATCGCATTCTTAAAGACATGTTAAGAAGTGTGATTATTCATTACACCTTACATGAATCTCTCTGGAGAAAGGCACTATAAACTGCATCTTACATTCTTAATATTATACCATTAAAGCAACTGCGTAAAACTCCTTATGAGCTTTAGATTGACAAAACTCAGTTTAAAGCATTTCACATTCAGGGATGTCCACATAAGGTTAGACTTTATAAGCTATTAGAGATTAATTGGACTCCATAAGTGTGAGTAGTTACTTTATTGGTTATCCGGAACAATTTCGAACTTTTAATTTCATGATCCCACATTGAAATATTTTGAGAAGGAATAATTACGTTCTTTGAGGACATTGAATTTAGTGGGAGAAATAAAGTTAGAGATATCATCTTTGAGGAAGAATCGACTTCGGCCTCTCTATCGATTCATATAGTTGCTTTGAATAAAGAAAATCTTTCTCCTCAAATTCATAATAAAGCTTTTCCTCTAAGTCAATATGATAATGTTATCTAACACTAAGTTCAAATTCAAGATCCTCAAGAACTAGTGCAACAAGATTAAGTTGTTTTGTGTAGATCCACGAAAATAAAGAAAAATATTAGTTTGGATGATGATATAGTATTTCTGATAGAACATAAAGAAGTTAAACTCTACTGGAAGAATGATTCTATCAACTTCCGTAAGGCTATGAGTTGTTCTAATTTAGATAAGTGAACTATAACATCTAAGGAAAAGTATTAGTCAATACTAGATAATAAAGTTTGAGTTCTTATTGAATTACCAGAAGGAAAGAATCATATTGGTTTTAAAACCAAGAGATTCGAGTGGTAATGTCCAAGAATTTAAAGTTCGTCTAGTGGCTTAAGGCTATACTTAAATGGAAATGATTGTCTGTTAATATACCTTCTCTTTGGTAATCCTGAAGGAATTTTTTGGGATAATCATAACCCATGTTGCACATTATCATTTGGAGTTTCATCATATGGATTTAAATACGGTGTTTCTCAATGGTGACATTGATGAAACTAAAATATATGAAGCAAAATTAAACTTTGTATTGATTCAAAGAAAATTGTTTGCATGTTAAGAAAATCCATCTATGAGCTAAAATAAGTTTTCCGTCATTGGTACCACAAATTTCATGAGGTTATAATCTCGTTCAATTTTTTGAGATGAATTTGGTTGAGAATTGTGTGTATCAAAACTTCAGTGGGAGTAAGTGTATTTGTCTGATTTTGCATGAGGAGACATACCGCTTGTCATTAACAATATTAACATGCTAGTGAAGCATCTTTTGTATTAGGGATCGAGATTCATCGAGACATGTTTCGAAGAATTCTTTTATAACACAAAAGAGTTATATTGATAAAGTGCTTAAGTGTTTTGGCATGCAGTTTTGCAAATCAGGTGATAACCCAATTGGTAAAAGAGACAAATTTTGTTTCAATTAGGTGTTCTAAAGAAACTTTAGAAAATTAGGAGATATAAAAGATACTTTATGCATCGACATTAGGGAGTCTGATGTATTCTCATGTATGTACGTGTATGGATATTGCGTACATTGTTGGAGTTTAAAAACATGTTTAAATAATATAAACATTGACCATTGGAAACTAACCATAAGGGACATAAAGTATTAAGAGAGAATAAATGTTATATGCTCACGAATCAGACATCAGAAAATTTGGAGATCATTGAGTATTCTGATTCTGATTTTATATGGATTTCAAGCTAATAGAAAGTCTACATAAAGCTTTGTAGTAATCTATAAGCGGTCCAATAAGGAATTGGCTGAAATATTGTCTCACTTGGTTGCGATTATATATATAGAATGTAAAGACCAATAAAGTTTTCTTGTGACAATAAATCAACGTTAGGTACAACAAATTTTGGTAAAATCTGTTGACGTTAAATACCAAATTATAAAGGAAAAAGGTACAAAGTGAAAAGTATTTTTCATAGAACATATAGAGACAAACTCTATGATAGCAAATCCTCTTACAAAAGTATACGCTAAAGGTCTATCATGAGCATATTGCTCAAAAGGACATTTCGGTGTTCGAGGATCATTCGGTTTAGTGGGAGTTTGTCATTCGGTTTTAGGTTCTATGTTTTGGTTGTGTTTATACACATTTTTTGATCAGAAATAAAGTTTTAAATAAGGTTTTAAGTTTGCACTTTGTACAATAAAGTTAAGGATCTCACTAAAGTAGGACTAGTTGAAAATTGACATCTATCGATCATTTTTCATGTAATTTTCATGCCACGATTTTCATAAATGATCTATGTCATTTGACTGTATTGATTTTCGTGACCATGAAAGGTTTTGGTTATGATGGTTATGATCAACGCCGCTATGATCCTAAGTTGATATGGTTAATGGACGAGATTGATATGCCTTGAAAGTAATGACATATGGAGCTCACTTAGGTCTATCACTTTTTGGATACATATGTGACCCAGTGGGAGATTGTAAGATTTATTTTATGGGGTCACACATATATCAATATGTGATAGGGTCATTATTTAATAAGTCAAACTTATGTGGTCACTTTTGTAATAAAGTAAAAGACTGGAGGCATAAGTGTCATGGAAAATTAATTGTGGATGCCTTAAGTAATTTATAATTTGATGAAGGGCCGAATTATAAATTAGTAATCTATATAAATAGAGGGTTATGGTCTACAAAGCAACCCTAACCTGAAATACAGAAATCTCTCTGCATCCCATCACCAGAGACCTAAAGTCAATTCAGGGTATGTTTTGGAAGATCCATAACCAATTTCAGATCCCCAACCATAGATTCATCATGACTAAATCAGGTACGCTTCCGCTTATGTTTGATCATCAAAAACTGATATGGCTTTGAATTTATTATGATATAAACCTTAAAGGATTATTTCCTGCAAAAACTGCATTATTCTATCCATCATAAAAGTCAATTTCAATTTATTTTTGGAGTGAAACATGAAAACAACACTTTTCTAAAACAAAATAAACTTTGTAAAACACTTTCTATATCACTTATTTGTGATATTTGTTTGTGTAGACACCATTTCTATATTGAAATGTGGAAAACAAACATGAACTTTTGTTTCACAACCATTAATGTGTTTTTGTCTTTATAATAGTTTTTTTCATTTTTTTCGATTTATTTATTCTTACTGTTGCAAATTTAACTGTATTTTCGTTAGATTATTTTTTGTTAATATATTATTTCTTATCTCAGAGATTGTGTGATTGTCTCTTAATCTGCAGTTTGTTTTCATATGTTTTTCATATTCATTTTTATTTGTATTGTTAAACATCTAACATACAATATGTACTAGAATTTAACCTGTGGTACAGATCTATGTTTTTCTAAATGATTTTATATATCTATATATATTTAATTTAGAAGTTTGTGATATATTTTTTTGTTTTATAGAATAAATAGAAATGTTCAAAATTTTTGAATATTATTATTGATTTTACAAATAGGATAATTTGATCATTTCTTATTCAAATAAATTGGATTTAAAATATCAAACATGAACATAACCGAAATATCCAAATTAAAACCGATCAAAAAATAAATACCTCGAACGGGTAAAGAAATTTACTAACCGAAAACCCATAATTGAATCCTTCTCTATTGTTATTAGGTTTTTAGCGTCCTACGGTTTATTTTATGTATTGTCGATATTTATTTTGATCTATGGATTGGTATTTGTGGATACGTTTTTGTGTACGGAGAACATTGAAAGAAGCTTCTGAATAGTTTGATGTACCATTTACACCAATTGTTTGTTTTGTGGAATTTGTTTTGTAAATTTGTTCTTGTGGATCCCGTACAAATGTACTTACTTATGTGTACCTATTAATTATATTTAGTTGTATAAGTAGACTATTTATGTACATATTTTAACACTTTTTCATTTGTTCTATGGATTTATATTATGTGGATTATGTACATATGAAAATATTGTTGTTTCGTGGACAGATACGTTTGGATCTAATTCGGTGTACAATAGAGATTAACAGTACTTGTATACCTTCCATGTCTTCACATCCGTTGGAGAAACAGAAAGACAATTAGAATTTGGGATTTATCAATCGGAGATGGAACGGAGTTAAGGGAAGAGGCGAACGGCGGACAACAGACTGCTCGAAGAGGAAAAAAAAAAGAATGAAGACGATTAGGGTGAAAAAAACAGTAATTAAGCAAAAAAAAATTAATAAAAAATCTAAATCAACATAAAATTAAAATTAATTAAAATATGTTATTAAAAAAAATTGTGGAGTAAATTAGTCTAATCACCTCTTAAAAGTGCCTCAAAATGTTATTTGAAACTCAAGAAATGCCTACTTAAGTAAAATTCTTATGTAAATATGTTATTCTATTTTTTATTAGCATTTTAAAAAAACTTGTGATTAAAATAAGAAATAATAATATTTATTTTCTGTAAAGTTCAAATTTTTTATAATTGTGTTGAAAATAGTATTTATAATTGTGATGAAAATAGGTATTATACTTGTTTTTTTGTGAAACTATTTATATATACTATCTAAATTTGAAGAAAATAGTCATGATATATTATATTGTACAAATAATATTAGTTTAGTGTTATAATTATTTCACACATGATTTAAATTTTAAAAATTTAATAAAATATTTTTTATAATTTTGGTTTAGGTATGATTAATTTTTTAAAATTTGTATTTTTGTTGAAATAGTTTCCGTGGGTATTTTTTTATGTCATTTATTTCCCTACATAACGTTTTTTGTAGTTTATTATTAATGATTTAAAGAAAACGAAATTTAAATCTATAATATAGGGAAAACGAAATTTAAATATGTTTGGATATAAGTTTAGAATTATTGTCTTTTATAATTGCTATCCAAGTTAAGGATATAAATAATCTTTAATAGTTTTGTTTGTATTTTTGGAAGTTATAGTTTTGTCCTTTTTTAAATTCAAATCATTTGTAAAACCAATGATATGGGATGTAAATAAGTGTGTTTTTTTGGAAAAGTTCAAATTAGTACTTCAAAAATAATAATATAGAATATGAATTAACCCGTGATTCACCACGGGTTTATGTTTTCTATATGATTTTATATATTTAATTTAGAAATTTTGAATATTATTTTATCTTCATTGTTTAAATAAAATATGATCAATTAATATTGTTGAAATCAGATTTTTTAATTACTATTTAATATTTTTATTATATATTTCGTATAGCACAATTTTAATATAATTTGAAAGTTGATTAGACCAAATTATTATAATTTATTATTTATTTGGAAAAACCGGATTCAAAATACAAAGCGAAACCTAATCGAAATATACAAATCTAACTATGCGATTTACCCAAATTTATTTAAAATTATATTTTAAATATGTTAATTTAAATTATAATATAATTGCAATTTCTTCTGTTTTTAGAATCGAACCGGAAACCGAACCCGTTTACAAACTATTTTGTTTTTTATTTTTTGATATTTTTAACAAAAAATGTTTCAACTCGTTTTAAAATTCTTAATAATATAATTAAACTTCTTTTTAATCTGTGTGTTATTTTTGTTAAAAATAATGTAATGGTTTTTTAAAAAATACTCTTTTTAAAGGTATTTTGATTTAAGTAAAATTTTAATGGCATTTTTTATAATAAACTATGTAATAGTGTATTTATGTGAATTGCATATTTCTTATTTTGTTTTCCAAATGACTTTTACATAATTTCCTTAATATTTTTGAGTTTACTTTTAGAAAGGATTGTAATATTTCTTTATTTGATTTTTCGTAATTAAATGTTCAAAATTATTTCCTTTTATACTCAATGACATAATGTGTAATATTGAGTGATTTTTTGGACATGTTCAAATTAGTACTTCATAAATAATAATATAGATTGACATTTTTAGAATTACTCTTTCACCTCTAGATCCCAAATAAGGTATAAGGTAAAATGTTCTGTATGAAAAAACAATATAAATTGTTGAGAAATTCCTTAGAATAACATCAAAATAAGTTTTTGTTTTGAAAATACCATTACAGAGTTTTTTATAACAAAAATATCATTAAAATGTTTTTTATAACAAAAATACCATCAAAAACTAGTAGTTTACAAAAATACCTCAAATACAAAAAACGAGTTTTAACAATTTTAAATTTTAATTTTTTTCATTTGGGTTCGCTATATAGTGTTTAGGGTATAATTTTGAAGAGGTAGGCTATAGTTTTTTGAAGGTTTTGGGTGTAATTTTAAAAATTTAAGTTTTGTGGTATTTATGAGAAAAAAAACTTTTTATTGGTATTTATAAAACTTTTGAAAATCTGTGATATTTGTGTTAAAAAAACTTATTTTAATGGTATTCATAAGAATTAACTAATCAAAAATCATATTTATCAGTGGTATATAATAAAAAATATTAACACCTTGGATTGGGCTCATTGTATGAAGCAAACTTTACGCGAACTCTTTTACCCGAACTTTATGTGAGGTATCACTAACCAAATTATTAGTATAGATTAACATGTTTTTTTGAATCCAAATATAATAAACTTTAAATTAAATTAAAACCTTCAAAATTGAGCACTGAATTCTCGAAACTAAGACATATTTCCCTTAAATTTAGATTTTTGTATTTATGATAATTTAGTCCAAAAAACTTATTAGTGGTACATGAGGAAAAAAAACTTTTAAAATTTTTTTTGGTCTAAAAAATTATGATATTTTAAGGAATCTTATCTATTAATTGGAAAACATTTTTGCAAAGAGGACAGATTTTTTTTTTAATTACCATACAATGTCACTACATAATCTATGCTTCGATTTTTTCAATGAGAATTTATGAAAAAACCAAAAAAAAACATAACAAAAATCGAATTGAACGTTTGACTCTAAAAACAAGCGTTTGACTCTATAATAATTTAATTAATTTCCACCTATTTTTCGCCCCAAAATATTCCTCCATGCAAAAAATTAGGAAACATTAATTTAAAGATTTAAATGACACGATAAAACAAATAATTTCCAAAATACACTAATATTGAAGTCACACTTTTCTTTTCAAATCGTGTGATTTTGAAATAAAAGTCTATGTCAAATAACTTTCAAAATTAATTTATCACTTTTATTTGAAAAAAAAATCTAAAACAAATATCTTTTTAGAAATCCTATAAATATTTTATACCTCTTATCAGTTACTGAATAAAGATCCGTGAATATACATGATTCTAATACAATATAAAAAATCCGGAAGAAATAAAAACTAAAATAAATTCAATCATCCAAAAATATATAAAATAATATTAACAACACTTTTTAATCTATATTTGTCATCTCAATATATAAAAAATTGAAAAATCATTTTTCTTACAATTTGTCTTATCGTAAAAACAAACTTATCTTCTAATTTATTAATAGGTCGATTAAATATAATCTTATCTATTAATTAAGAATCTTTTTTACAAAGAGGACACAACAAATTCTATTTACAATGTAATGTCACTCAAGTTAACATATGGCTTTTAATATTTTTTAACAATTAAATCTAAAAACAAATAAAAGAAATAAAGAAAAACAATTTAAATTGCAAAATTAAAAACGGAAACAAATATGGAAATAATAATATTCGATAAATATATTTCCTAACAATCTTATCTTCACTAATTTTAAACTTTAAATTGGAAAGATATTCTACAAAAATGAATAAAGGAAGTAAACAAAAAATCGATTTAAATTTCAAAATTTATATAGAACAAAATATAAAAATAATAATATTCGCGAAATATCTTTAATAACAATTGATTTAAATTTCAACACTAAAATTGATTAAACTTAGCAAATAAAATAAAATTTGATAATAGTTTTCATATCGAAAATTTAAAAAACTCGATATTCGAAAAATAATATCTACAACAATTTAAACTTGCTTTATTTTTAAATTAATAGATATTTAATTAATACATGACACAAAGAAAGGATTAGTAAATACATATTTTAATTTTTGTTACGGGTCGTTAAAAGATCACAAAGCGAATTTAGACGAATGATAATTGTTATGAGTTAAATCGAATTTAATTTATGCATAAATATATGTGTAATTTTGCGACGGGTCGAATAATAGCATAAATAATTTATAATATAGAACTAAATTATATCCTAATATAAAAATATACATAAGTATAGTTTTGAACTTTATATTAAATATACTTATGTAAACAATTTTTAAATTTGTATCAAAACATCTTGGAAGGTACATCGCGGCGTAAATTTTTTAAATAATTATAATACGCGGATCAATCCCGCGTTAAACCATAGTTTATTTGTTATCCCGCACCATGTACATGTTTTGTTTAATGTATTCTATGAAATAAGAGACTATATAAATAATAAATATTTTTTACTAAATAATTTTAATGTATAAATTTAAAAACATATTGAATTCCGCACGTCCAACGTACGTGTGGGTCCTTATCTAGTTTCTCTTAATTGAATTTTGAATGGTAATATCGAATTTCTCTTAATTATCTAAGTTGATAATTCTTGGATTATGAATAAAACGATGGAAATAAATTTAATTAACAAAAAACAAGTTTCTAAACATGTGGGTTTAAAGCCCAATAGAAAAATTAATAAGTCCAATATCAAAAGACACGTTTCTAAGCCTAAATGCTCCTCCTTCCTCTTTCTCAAGTCGCCGCCGCTCGCGAAGACAGTTCTCTCGATATCTGGCTCGTCTCATCCGGCGCCTTCGGCTGTCAATGCCAACTCGTAAGCTCTCTCTCTCTTTCTTCTCTCTCTGTCTTCTTTATCTCTCTCTCTCTCTATCTTCTTCTTCGTAATTTGTGTTTTAATCTTTTCTTCTTGTGTAAGTAGACGATTCATGGAGATCCGAAATCGAGAATATTCTCGATTTCTAAAGGGCTTTCTTCTTCCGGTCGCTTGTTCTCTTCTAGCGTCGATGGCTTTATCTCCGAGTGGGATATTTTCGAATTGAAGCAGAATGTTTGTTAACAAACAATCTCTTCACATTCCCATCTCGTTGTTACATAAACAAAAGTTCATCTTTTTTCAATTTTGGAATTGTTGATTGATCCAAAAGTATAATTTTGAAAGTCGATGTTTTTCCTGAAAGTTTAATTTTGTAAGTCGATAGTTTAATTTTGAAAGTCAATGTTTTTTCTGGACCAAGAGCTCAAATACCCTTCAACCAAAATTTATATTATCTCGTACCCTTATTTAATCTCAATATCCTTTGACTTTCGTTGACAAAAACTTAAAACACTAAAAAATTTCAAATCTAAACCCTAAACTAATCAAAAAAAAAACCCTAAACTAATCAAAGGTCTTGGATTTGGATTTGCGAACCCAAATGGTAATATTTTAACTTCTAAACCTATAAAATTCGCAAAATATGATTTTAAAATCGATTTTATAATCATATTTCGATGATTTTTATAAAAACATTTTAAATTTATTTTTTGATTTTTAAAATATTTTTATAAAATTCGTTAAATTAAATTAAAAATATTGGTGTTTTCAGTTTTTGAAAATATTTTTTTTTTACTTAAAAATAATTCAAAACGAAAATAATGAAAAACCGAAAGTCAAAGGTATATGAGAATTTGACTTTCGGTCAAAGGGCATATGAGCCTTGATCCGTTTTTTCTGCAGAAGATGACGTCACCATTGCCAAGTGTCAAAAATATGGAGTCGACGTGTAACATAATATTATAGCAGATAAATAATCCCTACATTGATATCATAAATTTTAGGTAAATATTCTTTGTGAGTATCGTTATGACAAAATCGCGTCGTTTTTTCTAGTATATTTTCAATAGACCTTTATGTTTGATGTTTTAGAATTTTAAATGTTTGATTTTCTTAAATATCAATGTAGTTTTATGTATTGATATTTGTGAATTGTAGTTTTCAATGAGAGTTTTGAAACACTATTGGTCTAAAAGTATTGAAAATTGTTCAAAACATATTTATTAGTAGTCATTTATGTGTTTTTTTAATTTGTATAAAAAACCTATAAAATCAAACAATAAAAACGGAGGGAATATATAGCAACAATAATAAACAAAAAAAATAGCAATGTTATAAAAAGTAATTAAACAAAAGTAGTCAAACTTAAAATTTTAACCGGATTTTAAGCAAGAAAAAAAGAAAAACACAAATGATAAACTCACTGGAAACATTGTTTGCGATGAACACATATTTTAAACTTTAAACAAAACAAACAAATTAGAGAAACTTCATGATATTGACAAAAATTAGTAGTTTTTGGTGTTAGGCATTTGTTTTGTGTTTTGAAAAAATATTTGTTTGTTTCTAATTATTCGAAACACAAAAACTTATTATGACGGGAGTAAATGATCGTTTGGTTGCAATTTCGGTAAACTAATGTAACATGGATAATTTGGAAAAATGAATTCATCTATTTACAAAAATGATTCAAAACCTAAAAGTTAATTTTGCAAAAAAACAATTTTAAAATCTTAAAGTTTAATCACCATTTGAAATACTTTAACCTGATTGTTTAGCCTTTTTATAAAACTTTAGAACTTTTAATTCACGCTTTTTTTTTGTTCATTACGCAGTCTCGAAAATACTCAACAAACAACCTTTTGATTACACTTAAACTGAGTTTGTTTCTTATAAATTCTAGTACATTGTTTGCTCCTGATTTGGTTTGACATCTTAAGTACTACATTAAGACATTCGATTGAACGAGGGTAAAATCTTGTTTATCAAATTGGCGCCGTTGCCGATTCAGGAATTCGAACAATTATCAAAATTTTGAAACTACTTGGGTTTCAGTTCTTGTTACTAATTTTTTTTTCTTTTCTTGTGGTTTTCGTTTTCTCAGGTGTATGCAAAGAAGAAGTCACCGACAAAGTGACAACTTGCTTTTCTTCGCAGACATCAAAGCACACGAAAGAGCAATCTCAAGAGAAAGAAGATCCGACCATCACTCCGACTCATCTACATCAGAAACTTCGGAATCAGATTCAGAGATGGGTAATGCAAACAACGCAACCAACGTCACACGCACGATTGGAACAAACGATGTGCCTTTTATCGTCACCAACCGTAGTGGTATCACGCCACCAGCCATCACCAACAACAACTTCGAGATCAAGTCTAGTCTCATCAACATGGTGTCAAGCAACAAGTTCTATGGTTTGCCTAGTGAAGATCCCATTGACCATCTTCATCAATTTGACATGATGTGCGACACGGTGAAGATCAATGGTGTAAATGAGGACATGTTCAAGCTGCGCTTGTTCCCTTTCTCACTAGGGGACAAAGCACACATATGACAGAAGAACCTTGTCAAGGACACCATACAGACTTGGGACGCTTGCAAGAAGGCTTTCCTAACAAAGTTCTTCTCGGTGGTTCGGACATCAAAGCTAAGGAATGAGATCTCATCTTTCACTCAAAAAGACCAAGAAACATTCAGCGCAGCTTGGGAAAAATTCAAGGGTTGCACGGTGAGATGTCCACACCACGGTTTCTCGGGAGAAGGCCTGCTTAGCACGTTTTACCGAGGTCTCAAGTCGAAGTTCAGAATGCTTCTAGATTCAGCTAGCCAAGGAAACTTCCTTGGGAAGACAAAAGCGGATGAACAACTTTTGGTGGAAAACTATGCACTAAGCGATAGCAACTACGGCGAAGAATATGATCGCACAATCCGCAGCTCTGGGAATGATGAGCAATTCAAGAGAGAGATAAATGCGGTGAATGAGAAGCTTGATAAACTACTCATGTCTCAACAAGTGGGGATTAACTTCGTTGGAAGTGGAGATGAACAAATGCCCCCAATAGAGGGAACTCATGAGGAGATAAACTACATGGGAAATCAGAAAGGTTGGCGTTTCAACAACTATTTTCAACACCCAAACTTCTCCTACCGCAACAACAACGTAGCCAACCCTCAGGATCAGGTATATCCCCAAGCGCAACAAGGAGGTTACCAAGGTAAACCTCAATACAACCAAGGAGGATACGCACCGAGACCACCACCTAATCGCCCTACGGGTTACAACAACCCTCCCGCTGCTCAAGGAGTAGTTTCGTCACCAGCTCCCCAAGGTGATCAAACCACTCAGCTCTTAAAACAAATTCTAGATGGTCAGAACCGGAGTCTCATGGAGTTCAACACGTTTAAGACGGAGATTCACGCCAAGGTTGACAACTCCTATAATGATCTCAACGCCAAGTTTGAATCAGTGAGCTCGCACTTGAAAGCTCTGGACAACCAAGTGGGGAAAATCACTTCTTCCTCCAAGCGACTAATGGGTCAACTCCCGGGGAAACCAGAAGCTAACCCGAAAGAGTATGTAAACGCTCTACATCTATGTAGTGGACGACAATTACCTTATGTGGATCGCATCGAGGACAATGCAGATCAGGTCGGGGAGGTTGAACAATCGCACGAGATAGAAACCACGGTCCTGGACGACGAAAACACCACATGTGGTAACGAGAAAGAAACAGGGGACAAATATCGGTCAGGTGTATCGGCCTCAAGTGGCCGATACCGACCACCTATATCGGCCAAAAACATGGTCGATACAGAGGAGAAGGAAACAGAGGCATCATACCGACCAGGTGTATCGGCCCTGTGGCCGATACCGACCACCTATATCGGCCAAAAACATGGTCGATACAGAGGAAAAATCCGAGAAAACAAAGAATCCAGCTTACGTTACGTCTCCTTACGTGCCTAAGCTTCCTTTTCCGGTTCGAGCTAAGAAACAAATTTTAGAGAAGTAGAAAGCTCAGTTCGAAAAGCAGATGAAAGAAGTTCAAATTGCTATGCCTCTCGTCGATGCGTTCAAACTTGTCCCTCACTATAGCAAGTTTCTAAAGGATTCAATCAAGAACAAGTTTTAGGACTTCGACGATACGGTAGTTCTTTCGCACGAGTGCAGCGCAATCATCCAAAGAAACTGTCCTAAGAAGCTAAGCGATCCGGGGAGCTTCACAATACCATGTGCCATCGGTCCCTTAGTTTTTGAAGGATGCTTGTGTGATTTGGGAGCTAGCGCTAGTCTAATTCCGTTGTCTATTGCCCAGAGACTTGGATTCTCGTCCTTCAAGCCAACTAGAATCTCCCTAGTGCTTGTCGATAGGTCAGTAAGGATACCCGTAGGGGTGTTAGAGGACATCCCGGTCAAGTTAGGAAACGCTTTCATTCCTACGAACTTCATTGTCTTGGCAATGGATGAAGAACCTAAGAGCAAGTTCAATGGTGTTTCTTAACAGGATCTTAGCATGTGGAGCCCACCTAAATAGTTAAGATCTGAATCTTTTATTTCTTATTTAAGATCTAGATCTTAACTATTCATGTATACGTGGCGACCCATGATTGATCCGTTTTTATTTTTTATTTTTTTATTTTGTTTTAAACTAACTGTTCATGGACCCCACCGAATAGTTAAGAAATTTTGTGAGTTTCTCTGTTGGAGATGGTCTAAGGACCCTCTTATCCTAGGTAGACCATTCTTAGCCACTGCCGGAGCCATCATAGATGTAAAGAAATGTAAGATTGACCTGCATCTTGGAGAGGACCTAGTCCAAAGGTACGACATCAACGACACGATCAAGAAACCAACCATCGACGGGCATATCTTCTACATCGACTTGATGGATGAACTCGCGGACGAGTTCTTGGAGGAGTTAGCCGCGGAAGATGAGCTTCAACTCGCCATGACTACCCAAGAAGACGGAGGCAGAATCGCGAGAGACGTCGTGATGGCAATTCAGAAGAGAATCGACTCCCACCCTATCGATACGGAGGCCGAATTTCTTGACCTACCGGAGGTGGTTTTGTGCGATGCCAAGGAGATAATGACGGAGAGCGATGCTAGCAATGGTAAGTCTAGCGATGCTAGCAATGGTAAGTCTAGCGACGACGATTGGAGCGAACTCAAGGCACCAAAGGTAGAACTCAAACCTGTTCCTAATGGGCTAAGATACGTTTTCTTGGGGCCTAACTCCACCTACCCAATAATTATCAACGCCTCGCTTAGCGACGATGAAGTTAAAACTTTTACTCATGAGCTTAAAAAATTCAGGAAGGCCATAGTTTATTCTCTAGATGATATTAAATGGATATCACCCTTATTGTGCATGCATTGTATACACCTAGAGAACGAATCTATGTCCTCAATAGAACACCAACGTAGGCTGAACCCTAACTTGAAAGAAGTGGTTAAGAAAGAGATAATCAAGCTATTGGATGCGGGAATTATCTTTCCTATATCCGATAGCAATTGGATATCTCCCGTTCATGTAGTGCCGAAAAAGGGTGGAATTACCGTGGTTAAAAACGACAAAAACGAATTAATCCCAACAAGAACAATCACGGGTCATAGAGTTTGCATCGATTACCAAAAGTTAAACGCTGCAACTCGAAAAGACCATTTCCCCTTACCCTTCATTGACCAAATGCTTGAACGATTAGCCAACCATCCATACTATTGCTTCCTCGATGGGTATTCCGGATTTTTCCAAATACCTATCCACCCCCAAGACCAAGAGAAACCACCTTTTACATGCCCCTATGGTACATTTGCTTATCGTAGAATGCCTTTTGGGTTGTGTAATGCACCCGCGACATTCCAACGATGCATGATGTCCATATTTTATGATTTAATCGAAAACATTGTTGAGGTGTTTATTGATGATTTTTCTGTGTATGGTTCTTCGTTTGCCTCGTGTTTGTCTAATCTTTACAGGGTACTCAAAAGGTGCGAGGAATGCCATTTGGTTCTGAATTGGGAGAAGTGCCACTTCATGGTTAAAGACGGTATTGTTTTGGGTCATCGGATTTCAGAGAAGGGTATTGAGGTTGATAGAGCAAAGATCGACGTGATGGCTAACCTTGGAGCTCCGAATTCGGTAAAAAGCATAAGAATATTTCTCGGTCACGCGGGTTTCTATAGGAGGTTCATCAAGTACTTCTCAAAGATAGCTAGACCGCTCACGAGATTGTTATGCAAAGACGTCGATTTTCTGTTCGATGAAGAGTGTCTCCAAGCCTTCCACAAGATCAAGCAAGAGTTGATAAGCGCTCCTATAGTGCAGCCACCGGATTGGGATCTGCCTTTTGAGATCATGTGCGATGCTAGTGATTACGCCGTTGGCGCGGTGTTGGGCCAAAGGAAAGAAAAGAAGCTCCACGTTATTTACTACGCTAGTAAGACGATGGACGAAGCTCAAGCCAAGTACGCCACGACAGAAAAAAGAACTTATGGCCATAGTGTTCGCCTTTGAGAAGTTTAGGTCGTACTTGGTTGGTTCAAAGGTGATAGTCTAAACCGATCACGCAGCATTGCGACACTTGCTGGCGAAGAAGGATGCAAAACCTCAATTGTTACGGTGGATTCTGCTACTCCAAGAGTTTGATTTGGAGATCAAGGATAAGAAAGGCATCGAGAATGGAGTTGCGGATCACTTGTCACGACTGCGCGTGGATGATGTACTCCCCATCGATGATTCATTCCCCGAGGAGCAGCTAATGACGATTATGATACAGAAATCTCGGGGAGAGCAAAAGCACGAGATCGAGGAGCTATTTGCTAACGAGAAGGAACCATGGTACGCAGACATTGTGAACTACTTGGTCACGGGAGAAGAACCACACCATTTGGAGGGTTATCAAAAGAAGAAGTTCTTCCACGACTTGAAACGGTTCTATTGGGACGAACATTACCTCTACACCTTGAGAAAAGATGGGTTATACAGAAGATGTGTAGCGGATGAAGAGGTAAACGGCATACTCACACATTGCCACGGTTCAGCCTATGGAGGACACTTCGCGAGTTTCAAGACAGTCTCCAAGGTATTACAAGCTGGATTTTGGTGGCCGGCGATGTTCAAGGATACTCACGAGTTCGTTCAACGATGTGACCCTTGTCAAAGGAAAGGAAATATAAGCAAGCGGAACGAAATGCCCAAAAATCCGATCATGGAAGTCGAGATTTTCGACGTGTGGGGTGATTTTCGACGTGTGGGGTATAGACTTCATGGGCCCTTTCCCATCCTCATACGGCAAGAAGTACATCCTCGTGGCCGTTGACTATGTCTCTAAGTGGGTGAAAGTTGTAGCATTCACAACGAGTGACTCAAAAGCCGTTGTTAGTCTTTTCAAGACAATAATCTTTCCTCGGTTCGGAGTTACCAGAATTGTTATTAGTGACAGGGGATCCCAATTCATCAACAAGGTCTTCGAGAGCCTCCTCAAGAAACACGGCGTTAAATACAAGGTCGCAACGCCTTATCATCCTCAAACCAGTGACCAAGTAGAGGTGTCCAACCGACAGATCAAAGCGATTCTTGAAAAAACGGTTGGTGTAACGAGGAAGGACTGGTCCGTCAAACTCGATGACGCTCTTTGGGCGTACAGAACAGCGTTTAAAACGACATTAGGGACAACGCCTTTCAACTTGTTTTATGGGAAAGCGTGTCACCTACCGGTAGAAATCGAGTACAAGGCAAGCTGGGCAATCAAGCTTCTCGACTTCGACCTTAAAACCGCGAACAGGCCTATGAGAGTTCAAAGATCTACAAGGAGCGAACCAAAGCCTTCCACGACAAGAAGATCATCAAGAAGGAGTTCAAAGTGAACGATTTGGTACTGCTATTCAACTCGAGGTTGAAAATATTCCCGAGAAAGCTTAAGTCCCGTTGGTCCGACCCTTTTAAGATCAAGGAAGTAAGACCACTCGGAGTTGTGATTCTTTGGGACAAGCACGGAGGGGAGTTTGTAGTAAACGGTCAAAGATTCAAACCATATTTTGCAAACGACGCTGTCACCGGAGGAGACTCATTGTCTCTTTCGGATCCCAACGTCGCTTAAACAAAGGGTAAAGTCAAGCTAGGTGACTATAAACAAGCTCACTTGGGAGGAAGTCCCATGTCTATCCTTGTACATAAACTTTATTTTTAATTTAGCATTTTCATATCATTTAGTTCTAATTCTTTTCCTTTGTTACTTAGTAGTGTTTTCAGGTCAGAAATAATCAGAAAAAGCCCAGGGGAGCAATACCGGCCAGTCATATCGGCTTGTTGTGACCGGTATGTGAAGAAAATCGTAACATACGGTCCGTATCGGCATGTTGTATCGGTCTGCTGGGACTGATATACGAGCAATGAAATCGTATCGGGATGTTGTACCGTTCTGCTGGGACCGGTACACGAGCAACGAACCTGCTGAGGCCCGTATCGGGATGACGTATCGGTCTGCTGGGACCGATACGAACACTACAAGAAAACAGGGTAATTTCCTACCACATTTCCGACCGTAAAAATGTGGTCGGAAATTTCCGACCACTTTCCGACCGATTTCCGACTACATGGATATTGGTCGGAAATCGGTCGGAAATTTCCGACCAAATTCCGACACAAATATTTGGTCGGAATTTGATAGGAAATCGGTCGGATTTCCGTCGGAATTTATTTCGGTCGGAAATCCGTCGAAAATTTCCTACCGATTTCCGACCAATTTCCTACCACAATTGATCCGTTGCACAACGGTAACGAAACGTTCAAATATCGGTCGGAAATTGGTCGGAAAACTAATTGGTCGGAAATTGGTAGGAAATTGGTAGAAAATTTCCGACCAATTTCCGACGGAAAACTTTTCCGACCGATATTTGAACGTTTCGTTACCGTTGTGCAACGGATCAATTGTGGTAGGAAATCGGTCGGAAATCGGTAGGAAATTTTTCTTATATATATCACACCCTCACTTCTTCTTTCTCATAATTTCTCTTATCAATCTCCATTTACCACAAATTCAATACAAATTAACAATTTCTCTTATCAATCTCCATTTACCACAAAATTCAATAAAAATTATTATAATGAGTTATTTTAGATCGTGGATGGATGGAAATCATAAAGATCCGGCGACGGGATTACTTTCGGAAGAATTTGCGGAGGGGCTTAAACAATTTATGGAGTTTGCCGCAATTCAAGAAAGAACCGTAGCAACAGTAAAATGTATTGTCCTTGTAAAAATTGCGATAATCGTAGAAATGTTTTGGTAAAAGTAGTATGGAAGCATTTATATAATGTTGGTTTTACGCGGGGTATAAAATATGGTATTCTCATGGGGAAAATGATTTGATGGTAAATTATCCTAGTAGTAGTAATGTACAATATTATGATAATAATTTAGTTGTCCCTCGGTAGAAGAACCTATATCGTAGATAGGACCGTGCAAATGGTAAATGATATTTTTCGCGAAACTATGCCGTCGTTTGTTGGAGATCATCATGAGCCTACATTGGAGGAGCCAAATGTGGAAGCGCGAAATTCTTTGACATGTTGGATGCCGCTAAGAACCCGTTATATGGTGGGTGTAGAGAAGGTCATTCACCTCTTTCACTGCGACAAGAATGATGTCTATCAAAACGGATTACAATCTTTCGGAAGATTGTGTGGATGCGTGGGCCGGTCGATCAAAGACATTTTGCCCGAAGATAATATGGCACCAGGGACGTATTATGAAATCGAGAAGTTGGTATCCGGTCTAGGATTACCGTATCGGATTATCGATGTGTGCGTCGATAACCGTATGTTATATTGGAGAAGAGATGAAAACCGCTCGGCATGCCGGTTCGTAAGAAACCACGATATAAAGAAACCGGTGGAAGAGTGTCCATACCTTATAAGAGAATGTGGTATTTGCCGTTAACGGATAGGGCGAAGAGGTTATATCGGTCGGAGCGCACAACAAGTTCGATGAGATGGCATGCGGAACATGAGATGTTAAATGGAGAGATAGCACATCCTTCGGATGCTCAAGCATGGAAACATTTTCAAAATGTGTATCCTAGTTTCGCAAGTGAGAGTCGCAATGTGTATTTGGGATTAAGTACCGATGGTTTCAACCCTTTTGGGAAACATGGGAGACAATATTCTTTATGGCCGTGATCGTCACGCCTTACAACCTCCCTCCGTCATTGTGCATGGTTAGGGAGTTTTTGTTCCTATCTATTCTTGTTCCCGGGCGCAGCATCCGAAGAGAGCACTAGACATATTTATGCGGCCGTTGATACATGAGTTGAAGATGTTATGGGAGAGTGGAGTTGAAACGTACGACATATCAATGCAACAAAACTTCATGATGCGAGCGGTACTAATGTGGACTATTAGCGATTTTCCGGCATATGGTATGTTATACGGATGGACCACACATGGACGGTTATCTTGTCCTTATTGTCAAGATAACACCGATGCTTTCCAATTGAAGAACGGACGTAAATCATGTTGGTTTGATTGTCATCGACGATTTTTACCAAACGATCATCCATACCGTCGAAGCACTACTTTGTTTACGAAGAAGAAGAAAATCTATGAAGGACCTCCCGAAGAAGTAAGCGGTGAACATATACTAACTCAACTTAGAGATTTTGGAGCCGAGAAGACGGTACGTTGTGGTGGTAACGGACATCAAGTTGTGGATGGATATGGTGAACATCATAACGGCACAAAAAGAGCATATTTTGGGATTTGCCTTATTGGAAGGATCATTTACTTCGGCACAACCTAGATGTTATGCACATCGAGAAGAACTTCTTTGACAACATCATGTTCACCATTATGAACGTGAAAGGGAAGACGAAAGACAACTTGAAGTCCAGATTAGACTTGCCGACTATTTGTTCTCGGAAGGAACTTCATGTCACCGATCAAGGAAGATATCCCCAACTTTGCTTTTCGGTTAAACGCTTCAACAAAGCATGAATTCTTTAGCCGGATAATGGACGGTGTTAAGTTTCCGGATGGTTACTCTTCTAACCTTAGAAACTGTGTTGATCGTGGAGAAGGTAAGTTTTCGGGGATGAAGAGTCATGATTGTCATGTTGTTATGCAACGTATTCTTCCATTTGCATTCGACGGGCTTCTTCCGCAAAAAGTCCATGAAGCGATTGCGGGAATAGGAGCTTTTTTCGAGAGACATTTGCGCGAGATCCCTTTCCGCCGAAGAAATCCGAAATCTTGACGAGAAGATCCCCGTGATATTGTGCAACCTAGAGAAGATATTTCCGCCTTCTTTCTTCGACGTTATGGAACATTTGCCAATTCACTTGCCTCGGGAAGTAGAACTCGGTGGTCTGTTCAATATCGGTGGATGTATCCTTTCGAGCGATACATGTACCATTTGAAGAAAAAAGTGAAGAATTTAGCGAGGGTTGAAGGTTCAATTATTGCCCAAAGCATAAACGAAGAGAGATCTAACTTAGTGGGTACTACTTTCCACCACAAACCCAAACAAAGAGTGGAAAACAAAAACGACATGATGATGGAGGAGTGCATGCTTGTTATCCCGTATATGTACCGAACTTTTTAGACGGGTTGGGCGTTTAAGTGGAAAGGGTAAAAGGCGAAGACTCGGCGAGGTTGAGCATGCTAATGTGCACATGTATATTTTGACCAACTGCGAAGATTTGGTGCCGTACGAGGAGATTTACATGGCGCAAAAACGATTTGAACATTCGGAAGCAACAGACGATGAATTAAATGAAGTCAAAGAAAGAGAATTTGCGAGAATGGTTAAAGTTATATGTATACGGCGGGCGGCGCGAAGGAGAGTTAATTCCAACATGGTTAGAAGAGGTGGTGAACGGTCCACAATATATTGCTTGTTTCACACCCGATGTACGCACGCGTGGATACGCTTTTAAAATATTTCGTGAGGGAAATTCAAGGTCGACGGCAAACCATGGGGTGTCGGCGGTAGCCGGAGATTTGGTTTACTACGGGGTATTACATGAGATATTAGAAGTGCATTATAGCGGGATGCTCGATCTAAGATGTGTTACGTTATATTGTGATTGGTATAGCCCCGTTGCGGGACATGGTGTACGTACGGACGAGTTTGGTGTTACTACAATACATTCTCGGAGGAGGTTACAAAAATATTATCCGTTCATTCTTGGATCGCAGGCCAACCAAGTATCATACATGACTTATCCGCGACCACACGGCAGACGGGATCCTTGGATAGTTGTTACGAAAATAAACCCGAGGGGAAGAGTTCATGGTAGTTCTTCGAGAGGTCGATCCTCCTTTGCAAGCGACAACGAGTTGGGCATTTGGGAGAAGTGGATGTTTCATTACAAGTGGATTTGGTTGTAGATTTAACGAAGATGCCGATTTTGTTGTACATGAAGAGTCCGAAGAAGAGGTTGGAGAATTTGAGGAGGGATCTGATTCTGTCACTGAAGACTCAACCGAATCCGAATGAAATGTTTCAAAAAAAGTTCAAATTTTTTGAAAATATTTTTAAAACACTTTTCAAAGAGTTTTCAAATTAAGAGTTTTGAAATAGTTTTTAAAGATTTTACAATAAGTTTTCAACAAGTTTTTTAAAGAGTTTTAAATTCTTTAACACTTTTTCAAAGAGTTTTCAAAGATTATATTTATCAAATAGTTTTCAACGAATTTTCAAATATTATACAATTTTTCAAAGAGTTTTCAAAGACTTTTCAATTAAATAGTTTTCAACGAGTTTTCAAAAATTTTACACGTTTTCAAATTTTTAAATTTTTTTTTTATTTTTTTATATTGCGGTCGGAATTCGGTCGGAAATCGGTCGAAACTCGATTACCTCGTACCAACTCGATTACCTCGTACAAAATTAATTTTTTTTTTTAATTTTTAAAAAAACGGTCGGAAATCGGTCGGAAATCCGTCGATAGCCGCCAAAACTAAATTTCCTCGTACTAAATCGAAACCCCAAATTCGGTCGGAATTCGGTAGGAAATTTCCGACCGAATTCCTACCGTTTTTTGATATGTGGTCGGAATTCGGTAGGAAATTTCCGACCGAATTCCGACCGTTATAGGGTTTTATTTCAAAATGATGTTTTTTTTTGTCGAATCAATGAAGTACCTTTATACAATACGTTTTAGTAAAAAAATAAACTCTACAAATGTCTAAAATGATCATAAAATGCAAAATAGTTTTAATTTTTATAAATATATGTTTCATTACAACTTAGTTAAGTAACTTTCATATGTTTTTTCAAAATTTTGGTATTTTCATAAAAATATTTGAAAACGTGAAACATATTATACTTATATATTGTTATGTTCAAGAAATCTTATATAAACACTCCATTAAACCTATTCGAAATTCGTTTTTATGCGAAACACTAAATATACACTAAATCACGAACTTCGGTCGGAAATCGGTCGGAAATTCCTACCGATTTCCGACCGTAGTTCTTGAAATTTATCCGAAAGCTGCTAAGTGTTCGGATGATAAAATGACATGCATTTTCCGTCGGAATTCGGTCGGAAATTCCTACCGAATTCCGACCACATTTAAATTTTTATATAATTAATTAATTGTGGTCGGAAATCGGTAGGAATTTCCGACCAATTTCCGACCACAATTAATTAATTATATAAAAATTTAAATGCATGTCATTTAATCAATGCGATCACTTATCAGTTTCGACCGAATTCCGACCATTATAGGGTTTCATTTCAAAATGATGTTTTTTTTTGTCGAATCAATGAAATACCTTTATATAATACGTTTTAGAAATAAAATAAACTCTACAAAATGTCTAAAATGATCATAAAATGCAAAATAGTTTTAATTTTTATAAATATATGTTTCATTACAAGTTAGTTATGTAACTTTCATATGTTTTTTCAAAATTTTGGTATTTTCATAAAAACATTTGAAAACGTGAAACATATTATACTTATATATTGTTATGTTCAAGAAATCTTATATAAACACTCCAATAAACCTATTCGAAATACGTTTTTATTCGACCGTACTTCTTGAAATTTACCCGAAACTGCTAAGTGTTCGCATGGTAGGAAATTAAATTTTAAAATAATTAAATTATTGTGGTCGGAAATTGGTAGGAATTTCCTACCAATTTCCGACCACAATTAAATAATTAAAATAATTAATTATTGTGGTCGGAAATCGGTAGGAATTTCCGACCGAATTCCGACCACAATTAAATTTTAATATAATTAAGTATTGTGGTCGGAAATCGGTCGGAAATTCCTACCGATTTCCGACCACAATAATTTTGAGCGCTCTTTTTTTCGCCAAATTTTTTTCGGTTTGGCGGTCAAAATTCATTGTGGTCGGAAATCGGTAGGAAATTCCGACCGATTTCCGACCACAATAATTAATTATATTAAAATTTAATTGTGGTCGGAATTCGGTCGGAAATTCCTACCGATTTCCGACCACAATGAATTTTGACCGCTCTTTTTCCGCCAAATTTTTCACTTTGGCGGTCAATTTTCACTTTCCTACCGATTTCCGACCGAAATTTCGGTCGGAAATTTTCGTATATATACCCCCCTTCCCCTTTCATTTTTTCACAACTCAAACAACATCTCTCTACATCTCTCTAAAAAAAACACTTCCGAAATTTCTACAAAATCTCTCCAAATCTCTCCAAAAAATGTAATTTTTTTCTTCTTATAAATCATTTTTTTTAAATATTATTTATATTTGTTTTTTTAATTAATACTAATTTGTTTTTTTTATATGTTTTTAATTAGGTCTAATGATGGTATTGGATCCTCACAATCCGTGAGAATGTCGTTGAAGATTTGGTCCAGCGGGAGGACGGGAGAGGCGATTCGGCTCGATCCCAACTTTGAAGCCATTCCCGATGAGTCACTTGGTAAATATTTACAAACATTTAAATTTACAAAAAAATAATACCTAAAAATATTAATTATTAGTTATAAAATAATTTAAGGTTTAGACATGAGGGAAAAATCCCAAAAGCTATTCTTAAATGCATCCACGGAATGTTACCCGCTCCGTATCCAAAATACCGAGATTTCACCGAACTTCGGGAAATGTGGTTCCGTTCTTTTGCGGTTTGTAAATAAATTTTTTTATTTACTCAAAAAATTATTAAATAAATAAAAAAAACTTATGAAATTTATTTATAAACTTTAAATTTCCAAGCAAGAGTTTAATTGGGAACCACAACTCACTAGTCAAATTCAAGAAGAATTTGACAAGGCTTGTGCGACTTCCTACTCGAATCATATGTTCGAGTGGAAGGAAAAATGGCGTTTGGGTGGGGAAAAACCTTCGTTCCTAAACCCTTCGTTTGGGACGGGTTTAAAAACTATTGGACGACGGAAGCGGCGGAAAAAAAGCCAAGCGAAACGCCACAAACCGCGAGAGGTGGGGACGGGTCCATCGAGAAGGCGCCTCCAACTCACAATGCCGGCGCAAACACTTTCGAACAAATCTCGGATGTCATGGTATATTTTAAACCAACTAAATATATACAAATTATAATAATTATGATTAATCATACTAACATTTAAATTTTAATTCCGTAATAGAGAGTCCGAGAGGGTGGTCACGAACCTCATTGGTTGAAGGTTATGGAGACCACCCATACCAACAAAAAGACGGGTGAAATTATACCAAAGGTTCGTAACGTCGTCGAACGGGTGCAAACGAAAGTCACCCGCTTAACTCAATCTTCCGACGAATCAACCGGTTCCAACACCCTAACCAATTCGGAAATAAACCGGTTGGTTCTCGAGGTAATATTTTATATTTAAATAGTTTTTTTAAAAAAATATAATTATATTAATAATTTAAATTTCCGATCGTAGGAGACTCCTATGTATCGAGGTAAACCTTACGGTTTAGGGACCCTTCCGAATCCCAAGAGACGTCTTTGCCTTACGTACCAAACACCGATCCATCGCTTCTTCTCGAGATCTCCGAGCCGAAAGATGCGCTTCGAAATGCGAATAAAGAAAAAGATGAAGCAATTGAGAAGATCCGGCAAGAAACAAGCGCTCAAATCCGGAAGATGAATGAGTATTTGATGAACCGTTTCCCCGATTATCCTCCGGGATCCGGTTCGGGGTCGGGAACGGGAATTTAGTTTTTATTTTCATTATTTGTTTTTTTCTCTTTTTTGTAATTTTTTTTAATTTTCGTTTTTTTTTAATTTTAGTTTTTTGTAATTTTTTTTTAATATTCGTATTTTTAATAAATTTTTTTTTATTATAAAATTTACTTCCGTCGGAAATCCGTCGGAAATATTTATTTATTTTTTTTAAAAAAATATTCATTTCCGTCGGAAATCCGTCGGAAATGTAATATTTATTTCCGTCGGATTTCCGTCGGAAATTTAATATATTTTTTTAAAAACAATTATTTGTTTCCGTCGGAATACCGTCGGAAATGTAATTTAATTTTTTTTTAAATTTATTTATTTCCGTCGGATATCCGTCGGAAATCCGTAGGAAATTTAATTTAATTTTTTTTAAAATAAATTAATTTCCGGTGGAAATCCTACGGATATGTGGTCGGAAAATGTGGTCGGAATTTGGTCGGAAAATGTGGTCGGAATTTGGTCGGAAATTTCCGACCACATTTCCGTAGGATAGTGGTCGGAAATTTCCGACCACATTTTGGTAGGAGAGTGGTCGGAAATTTCCGACCACAATTATGGTCGGAAATTTCCGACCACTTTCCGACCAAAACCGGTTTCCGACCATCGAAACCGACGACGCAATTTTGGTCGGAAATCCGTCGGAAATAGACATTTCCGACCGATTTCCGACCAAAACTACGGTCGGAAATTGCCTGCATTCTTGTAGTGGAAGCGTCGAGGCGAACAAGGATCCGTATCGGGATGTTGTACCGGTCTGCTGTCTGGATAATCTGGGAAACGGCTCATCAAATACGCATTCATCTTCTGGATTTCAGCGCTTGTTTCTTGCCTGATCTTATCAATTGCTTCATCTTTTTCTTTATTCGCATCTCGAAGCGCATCTTTGAGCTGAGAGATTTCGAGAAGAAGCGATGGATCGGTGGTTGGTACGTAAGGCAAAGACGTCTCTTGGGATTCAGGAAGGGTCCCTAAACCGAAAGATTTACCTCGATACAGAGGAGTCTCCTAGGATCGGAAATTTAAATTATTAATATAATTAGATTTTTTCTTAAACTATTTAAATATAAAATATTACCTCGAGAACCAATCGGTTTATTTCGGAATTGGTTAAGGTGTTGGAACTGGATGATTCGTCGGAAGGTTGAGTTAATTGGGTGACTTTCGTTTGCACCCGGTCGACGACGTTACGAACCTTTGGTTTCTGAATTTCGCTCGTCGTTTTGTTGGTATGGGTGGTCTCCATAACCTTCAACCAATGAGGTTCGTGACCACCCTCTCGGACTCTCTATTTTAGAATTAAAATTTAAAAGTTAGTATGATTAATCATAATTATTATAATTTGTATATATTTAGTTGGTTTAAAATATACCATGCCATCCGAGATTTGTTCGAAAGTGTTTGCGCCGGCATTGTGAGTTGGAGGCGCCTTCTCAATGGACTCGTCCCCACCTCTGCGGTTTTTGGCGTTTTGCTTGGCTTTTGTATTGGCCGCTTTCGTCGCCCAATAGTTTTGAAACCCGATCCAAACAGAAGGGTTTAGGAACGATGGTTTGTCCTCCCCCAAACGCCATTTTTCCTTCCACTCGAACATATGATTCGAGTAGAAAGTCGCACAAGCCTTGTCAAATTCTTCTTGAATTTGACTAGTGAGTTGTGGTTCCCAATTAAACTCTTGCTGAAAATTTAAAGTTTATAAATAATTTTCATAAGTTTTTTTAATTTATTTACTAATTTTTTGAGTAAATAAAAAATTTATTTACTAACCGCAAAAGAACGGAACCAAATTTCCCGAAGTTCGGCCGGGAAATCTCGGTATCTTGGATACGGAGCGGGTAATATTCCGTGGATGCATTTAAGAATAGCCTTCGGGATTTTTCCCTCATATTTAAACCTTAAAATTTATTAAATAACTAATAATTAATATTTTTAGGTATTATTTTTTTGTAAATTAAAATGTTTGGAAATATTTACCAAGTGGCTCGGGGAAAGGCTTCAAAGTTGGGATCGAGCCGCCTTAGATTCTCCCGTCCTCCCTGCTGGACCAAATCTTCAACGGACATTCTCACCGATTGTGAGGATCCAATACCATCATTAGACCTAACAAATTAAAAACATATAAAAAATAACAAATTAGTATTTATTTAAAAAACATATTAAATAATATTTAAAAAAACTGATTTATAAGAATATAATTACATTTTTTGGAGAGATTTTGGAGAGATTTTCGTAAGTGTTTTTTTGTTTTATAGAGAGAGTTGTTGTTTGAGTTGTGAAAAAAATGAAATCGGTAGGAAATGAAAATTGACCGCCAAATTGAAAAATTTCGCGAAAAATAAGCGGTCAAAATTCATTTTGGTCAGAAATCGGTAGGAATTTCTGACCGATTTCCGACCACAATAATTAAATATATTAAAATTTAATTGTCGTCGGAATTCGGTCAGAAATTCCTACCGATTTCCGACCACAATAATTAAATATATTAAAATTTAATTTTTTCCCGAAAATGCTAAGTGTTCGTATAAATTAAGGTCCGTCGGAATTCGGTAGGAATTTCCGACCGAATTCCGACCAAAATGCCCAATACGTGTCCAATAGTCGTCGGAATTCGGTAGGAATTTCCGACCGAATTCCGACCAATGTGAAGATTGACCATCTCTTTTCCGCGAAATTTAATTGAATTTCCGTCGGAATTCGGTAGGAATTTCCGTCGGAATTCGGTAGGAATTTCCTACCGAAATCTGACCGAAGTTAGTGATTTAGTGTATATTAAGTGTTTCGCATAAAACTGTATTTCATATAGGTTTAATGGAGTGTTTATATAAGATTTCTTCAACATAACAATATATAAGTATAATATGTTTCGCGTTTTCAAATGTTTTTTTATGAAAATACCAAAATTTTGAAAAAAACATATGAAACTTATATAACTAAGTTGTAATGAAACATATATTTGTAAAAATTAAAACTATTTTGCATTTTATGATCATTTTAGACATTTGTAGAGTTTATTTTATGTTTAAAACGTATTGTATAAAGGTATTTTATTGATTCGACAAAAAAAAACATCATTTTGAAATGAAACCCTAAATCGGTCGGAAATTTCCTACCGATTTCCGACCACAACTGAAGAAACGGTCAGAAATCGGTAGGAAATTTCCGACCGATTTCCGACCGCATTTGGGGTTTCGATTTGGTACGAGGTAATCGAGTTTTGACGGCTAAGGACCGTTTTCCGACCGTTTTTAAAAAAAAAAAAAAGTGTAAACTTTAAAAAAAGTGTAAATTATTTTTAAAGTATGTAAACTCCCTCTAAATTCATTTTAAAAATTTGAAAACGCTTTAAAAAATGTAAAATATTAGAAAAAAATTTGAAAATTGTAAAATATTTGCAAACTTTTTACAAAAACTCTTTGAAAAGTATTTTAAAACTCTTTGAAACTCTTTGAAAAAGTGTAAAATTTTTGAAAACTCGTTGAAAACTATTTGAAAAGTCTTTGAAAAATCTTTGAAAAAGTGTAAAAGAATTGAAAACTCTTTAAAAACTTTTTACAAAACTCTTTGAAATGTCTTTTAAAACTCTTTGAAAACTCTTTGAAAAAGTGTAAAATATTTGAAAACTCGTTGAAAACTCTTTGTAAAATCTTTAAAAACTATTTCAAAACTCTTAATTTGAAAGTCTTTGAAAAGTGTTTTAAAAATATTTTAAAAAAAATTGAACTTTTTTTCAAACGATTCATTCGGATTCGGTTGAGTCTTCAGTGGCAGAATCAGATCCCTCCTCAAATTCTCCAACCTCTTCTTCGGACTCTTCATGTACAACAATATCAGCATCTTCTGTTAAATCTACAACCAAATCCACTTGTAATGAAACATCGACTTCTCCCAAATGCCCAACTGTTGTCGATTGCAAAGGAGGATCGGCCTCTGAAGAATTACCATGAACTCTTCCCCTCGAGTTTATTTCTGTAACAACTATCCAAGGATCTTGTCGGTTGTGTGGTCGCGGATAAGTCATGTATGATACTTGGTTGGCCTGCGATCCAAGAATGAACGGATAATACTTTTGTAACCTCCTCCGAGAATGTACTGTAGTAACACCAAACTCGTATGTACGTACACCATGTCCTACAATGGGGCTATACCAATCACAATATAACGTAACACATCTTAGATCGAGCATCCCGCTATAATGCACTTCTAATATCTCACGTAATACCCCGTAGTAAACCAAATCTCCGGCTACCGCTGACACCCCATGGTTTGCCGTCGACCTTGAATTTCCCTCACGAAATATTTTAAAAGCGTATCCACGCGTGCAGTACATCGGGTGTGAAATAGAAATATATTGTGGACCGTTCACCACCTCTTCTAACCATGTTGGAATTAACTCTCCTTCGCGCTGTCTGCCGTATACATATAACTTTAACCATTGTGCAAATTCTCTTTCTTTGACTTCATATAATTCATCGTCTGTTGCTTCCGAATCTTCAAATCGTTTTTGCGCCATGTAAATCTCCTCGTAAGTCACCAAATCTTCGCAATTGGTCAAAATATACATGTGCACATTAGCATGCTCAACCTCGCTGAGTCTTCGCCTTTTACCCTTTCCACTTAAACGTCCAACCTGTCTAAAAAGTTCTGGTACATATACAGGATAACAAGCATGCACTCCTCCATCATCATGTCGTTTTTGTTTTCCACTCTTTGTTGGGTTTGTGGTGGAAAGTAGTACCCCGCTAAGTTAGACCTCTCTTCGTTAATGCTTTGGGAAATAATTGAACCTTCAACCCTCGCTAAATTCTTCACTTTTTTCTTCAAATGGTACATGTAGCGCTCGAAAGGATACATCCACAGATATTGAACAGGACCACCAAGTTCTACTTCCCGAGGCAAGTGAATAGGCAAATGTTCCATAACGTCGAAGAAAGAATGTGGAAATATCTTCTCTAGGTTGCACAATATCACAGGGATCTTCTCTTCAAGATTTCGGATTTCTTCGGCGGAAAGGGATCTCGCAAAAATGTCTCTGAAAAAAACTCATATTCCTGCAATCGCTTCATGGACTTTTTGCGGAAGAAGCCCGTCGAATGCAAATGGAATAATATGTTGCATAACAACATGACAATCATGACTCTTCATCCCTGAAAACTTACCTTCTCCACGATCAACACAGTTTCTAAGGTTAGAAGAGTAACCATCCGGAAACTTAACATCGTCCATTATCAAGCTGAAGAATTCATGCTTTCTTTGAAGCGTTTAACCGAAATACGGAGTTGGGGATATCTTCCTTGGTGGTGACATGAAGTTCCTTCCGAGAACAAATAGTCGGCAAGTCTAATACGGACTTCAAGTTGTCTTTCGTCCTCCCTTTCACGTTCATAATGGTGAACATGATGTTGTCAAAGAAGTTCTTCTCGATGTGCATAACATCTAGGTTGTGCCGAAGTAAATGATCCTTCCAATAAGGCAAATCCCAAAATATGCTCTTTTTGTGCCGGCTATGATGTTCACCATATCCATCCACAACTTGATGTCCGTTACCACCACAACGTACTTGTCTTCTCGGCTCCAAAATCTCTAAGTTGAGTTAGTATATGCTCACCGCTTACTTATTCGGGAGGTCCTTCATAGATTTTCTTCTTCTTCGTAAACAAAGTAGTGCTCGACGGTATGGATGATCGTTTGGTAAAAATCGTCGATGACAATCAAACCAACATGATTTACGTCCGTTCTTCAATTGGAAAGCATCGGTGTTATCTTGACAATAAGGACAAGATAACCGTCCATGTGTGGTCCATCCGGATAACATACCATATGCCGGAAAATCGCTAATAGTCCACATTAGTACTGCTCGCATGATGAAGTTTTGTTGCACTGATATGTCGTACGTTTCAATCCACTCTCCCATAACATCTTCAACTCATGTATCAACGGCTGCATAAATATGTCAAGTGCTCTCTTCGGATGCTCTGGCCCAGGAACAAGAATAGATAGGAACAAAAACTCTCTAGCCATGCACAATGACAGAGGCAGGTTGTAAGGCGTGACGATCACCGACCATAAAGAATATTGTCTCCCATGTTTCCCGAAATGGTTGAAACCATCAGTAATTAATCCCAAATACACATTGCGACTCTCACTTGCGAAACTAGGATACACATTTTGAAAATGTTTCAATGCTTGAGCATCTGAAGGATGTGCTATCACTCCATTTAACATCTCATGTTCCGGTCGGAAAAGTGATACGTCGGAAATTGGTCGGAATTTGGTCGGAAATTTCCTATCAATTTCCGACGGATCACTTTTCCGACCGATTTCCGACCAATATTTTAACGTTTCGTAAACCGAAGGAAATTTCCTACCAATTTCCGACCAAAAAATTTTTCGACGGAAATCCGACCAATTTCCTACCAATTTCCTACCAAATTCCGACCAAATTTTTGTGACGGAATTTGGTCGGAAATTTCCGACCGATTACCGACCAAAATGCCTGTAGTCGGAAATCGGTCGGAAAGTGGTCGGAAATTTCCGACCACTTATTTACGGTCGAAAATGTGGTAGGAAATTACTCTGTTTTCTTGTAGTGAACAACCAAGCACTAGTTGGAACTCTACTGAAGCTTCGCAGTGAAAAAAGGGATCTGCTTGAGATACAACTGAAGCTATTGGGAGACAACCAGAAGCTCATCAAGGAAAAGGATGACCTGGTGGTGATACCTCTGAAACTTCAAGAAGAAAATCAGAAGTTAGTCAAAGATAAGGAGGATCTCTTGGCCAGAGTGGAGTCCCTCAATGCTGAAGTTAAACTTGCAGGGGAGAAGAATCAGCTGCTTGAAAATCAGTTGAGAGAACATATGATGAACATAAAAATGCTGACCAGAGGTACCAAGGATTTGGACAGGGTGCTAGCTGTAGGACATAGCAGCAATACAAAGTGGGGTCTGGGGTACCAAGGAAATAAGCATCACCTGCCAGATGTGAAAACCCAAATTGTCAAAGCAGGACTTTCAGAACCAGTCCCAGTCCATCAGAGGCACATCTCTCCGAGACCTACCTACCAGACTGTTAAGGAAAGTTGCAACTGGGTTCCTGCGCGTAAGGCTCCTGGTTCACATAATCCATATGCACGACATGAGTGTTACTACTGCGGTGAGTTTGGACACATTCGAGCATCTTGCTACTATTACATAAGGTGTATCAGACGACTGATTTCTCTGGGCTGATAATCAACCGACAAGCAGAACCACAATCGGGTGTGGGTCATGAAGAAAGACATGTATTACTTTGCTGCTCACACCTCAGAGATGGTGCAACCACCTGCTGATGATAACAAATGGTACTTTGACAGTGGGTGCTCTAGACATATGACGGGCAAGTCAGAGTATTTTCACGACTATGAGAAGATCTCTGGAGGAAGAGTCACCTTTGGGGGTGGTGGTAAAGGAAAGATTAAGGGTAAGGGGAAGCTCACTGGTAACACCAAACCCAAGTTGGAAAATGTCTACATGGTTGATGGACTCAAAGAGAACTTAATTAGCATCAGTCATCTGTGTGATGATGGACTGTCAGTCACCTTCACCCAGCGAGAGTGTCAGGCCATTGACGAAACAGGAAATGTTCGGTTTAGAGGGATTAGAGCATCGAACAACTGTTATGTGTGGAATCCAAATCTCAAGTGCCTGACTGCTACCCGGACAAGTGAAGTCCAGTTGTGGCACAACCGTCTGGGACATATGAACGTGAGGACCATGATAAAGCTGGCAGAACGAGAAGTGCTGAGAGAAATTCCGAAACTCAAGGAGGAATTCCCGTTTGTGTCTGGACCGTGCTCAAAAGGGAAGCAAGTGAAAGTCCAACACAAGAATGTGACGGACATCAGATCAACCAAGCCTTTGGATCTCATGCACATGGACTTGATGGGTCCAATACAAGTCGAAAGTATCTCAGGGAAGAAATATGTGTTCGTGATAGTAGAATGACTTTACCAGATTCACGTGGGTGAGGTTTCTTCGAGAGAAGTCTGAGACACTCGAAAGTTTCAAGATTCTAGCATTGCAACTCAGGAATGAAAAATGGGGAATCAAGGCCATCAGAAGTGATCATGGTGGTGAATTTCAGAATGAGGCCTTCGAGGTGTTCTGTGGCGAGCATGGTATAGCACATCAATTCTCATCCCCACGTACCCCTCAACAGAATAGAGTCGTGGAAAAGAAGAACAGAACATTGCAAGAGATGGCCAGAGCTATGTTACATGGTAATCAGGTACCAAAGCACTTCTGGGCTGAAGCCGTCAGCACAGCATGCTACATCATAAATCGGGTATATGTGAGAAAAGGGTCTGAGATGACACCATACGAAATGTGGAAAGGGAAGACACCTTCAGAAAGCTACTTTCATGTGTTTGGATGCTTGTGTTACATCCTTAATGACAAGGATCAGCTGGGTAAGTTTGACTCCAAAAGTGACGAAGGGATGTTTCTTGGATATTCAGGTTCTAGCACAGCGTATCGGGTATTCAACAAGCGGAGCAAAAAATTGATGGAAACGGTGAATGTAGTGTTTGATGAACTTTCTTTCCACAAAGAGAATCTCAAGGTTCTGGATCCTTGCCTCACTGAAGAAACTCACATCCAAGTATCAGAATCTCAGAAGCCTGAAGATCTTGGTTCAGAAACTGATTTAAGCGGGCCTCAGAACATTCAGGTTCATAAAAACCATTCTAACCAAGATGTTATCGGAGATGTGATGGGGAGCGAGTCACCAGGAAGAAACAGATCAACTTTCAGGAGATGGTAAGGTTCGCATGTTTTGTGTCAATGATTGAGCCAAAGGACCATCGAGAAGCCCTGTAGGATGAGTTTTGGATCAGATCGATGCAGGAGGAGCTTGAAAATTTTGTCCGAGCTCAAGTGTGGGATCTGAATCCAAGACCAGCTCATGCTAACGTGGTAGGAACCAAGTGGATATTCAAGAACAAAAGCGATGAACTTGGACATGTGGTGAGGAACAAAGCTCGATTGGTGTCTCAAGGGTACTCTCAGATTGAAGGGGTGGACTTTGAAGAAACTTTTTCACCAGTAGCCAGACTTGAGTCAGTCCGATTCATGCTAGGGATGGCTTTCATATTAAACTTTCATTTGCATCAGATGGATGTGAAAAGTGCATTCCTGAACGGGATACTCCAAGAAGAGGTATATGTCGAACAACCAAAAGGGTTTGAAGATCCAGATCATCTTGAGTATGTGTACAAGCTTAAGAAAGCACTTTATGGGTTGAAACAAGCACCACGAGCATGGTATGGACGGTTGACGGTATTCCTAACAGAGCAAGGATATCAACGAGGCAGTGTTGATCAAACCTTATTCCTCCTCTCAAACTCAAAAGGGTATCTGGTTGCCCAAATCTATGTTGATGATATTATCTTCGGAGGAACAAGCCAGACTCTGGTAGATCAGTTTGTCAAGACGATGACTCATGAGTTTGAAATGAGTATGGTTGGAGAGCTGAACTATTTTCTCGGGTTGCAAGTTAGACAAGGATGAGGGTATCTCGGTATCTCAGAGTACATATGCCAGAAACTTGGTAACACGATTTGGATTACAAGAAATCAAGGCCGCAAGAACTCCTATGAGTACCACAACCAAGCTGTCCGCATATGAGCAAGGCGTAGATGTGGATCAACGATTGTATCGTGGTATGATTGGCAGCCTAATGTACCTCACAGCCAGTCGACCTGATCTTTTCTTGAGTGTGGGAGTGTGTGCAAGGTATCAAGCAAAGCCCAAGATGTCGCACCTCATTGCTGTGAAGAGAATCATACACTACGTTAAGGGAACAACAAATTTGGGTCTCTTGTATACAAAGGACACGAACCAGAATCTTGCAGGGTACTGTGATGCGGGCTGGGCTGGATGCATAGATGATCGTAGGAGCACAAGTGGCGGGTGTTTTTTCTTGGGTAACAATTTGATTTCCTGGCACAACAAAAAACAGAGCAGTGTATCCCTATCAACTGCTGAGGCTGAATACATCGCACTGGGAAGCTGCTGCACTCAACTCATGTGGATGAAACAGATGGCCAAAGACTATGGTATGGACTCTGGAACTCTACTTATTCATTGTGATAATGTGAGTGCCATTAACATATCTAAGAACCCGGTTCAACATTCACGAACTAATCATATTGACATTAGACATCAATTTTGTTCGTGAGTTGGTTGAGGAGAAATTAATAGTTGTAGATCATGTGGGCACTAAGTTTCAACTGGCTGATATCTTAACCAAGCCTCTGGATTTTAATCGATTCGTTGATTTAAGAAAGTCCATTGGTGTATCTGAAATCTAATTTGCCTTGTGAGTTGAGATATTTGTGACATGGATAAACAGGGTCGATGTTCATACAAGTCAATTCATCACAAGCGATCTCAAGTGTCTGGTGGAAAAGAGTTGCCTGCCTCACCGTTCTGAATGCCGATTAGTACATATCTATTGTTGGGTGTACAACAAGCTGAGGATGAGGAGGTATATGTAAATAAGTGAAAAAAAGTCCTCTTGACGAACCTGAGAAGTCAAGTGATGGTTCTCAAACAGCTGAGAGAAGGACTCACTCCTTATCCAAAGGAAATTCCAGCCGTCTTGGACGACAGAGAAGGTTGAAAAAGAAGTCAAGTATCAGAATAAAGGTGAGAGAGTGTGAAAGCTAGACACCAGACAGACGAGGTGCACCCATTCACCACCATGAACATTGTCTATGTGAAGTCCCATGCGTCTAATGGTGTCTCAACCTCGTGAGGCGGATTTCAACAGGGTAAATTATGAACTTTATATGACTTTTAAATACTCTGCTCATGTGATTTATGGCATTCCGGGTCACTCCAAAACTTCGACAAATGTGTCTGCATACTCAAAATTGTTAAGTCATGTGAAATATTAAATGAATCATACTTAGAAAGAGGTTTAACATTTCACAGTGATGAGATAGAGTTCTGGAAAAGCGGTGTTGTGATCCATTTGTTGAGTGTTGTGCAGGCCCAACAGGCGAGAAAGGCCCAAAAAGTTCAAAGCTAGTGTTTCACCATAAAAAGTGAAAACTAAAAGGGCGAAAAGTTACATCCCACCTTGGCCGCCTATAAATGTCTGCACTCTTCACCGGAATAAAAGATTGGGTCCAAAAATTGTCACCACCACCGCCCCAAATCTCAAACCTAGACGCAATGGAGACCAAATCCCCTGACATGCAAGGCAGTGACGAGTTTAAGGAGGCGCTGGATTCACAGATTTCCAAAGAATCTCGTGATCCTGTTTCAAAATCTGAGGACGAAGAGCGTAAAGAGAAGGTAGAAATCTCGAGAGAAAATCAAGAAGAAGAAGTGAGTCGGGAAGCGAAAACGACACCAGAGGATGAGGCAACCGCCGGGCTGGAACTTGTCGTGGCATCGATCATCCGGGAACAACAAGAGAGAGAGAAGTAGCCTAAGACCACGACACCGGATCCCAAGTCCAAAACTTCGGTTGAAAGCCTCGCCGTCGAGATCTCATCGTCTGAGCCACCATCGGAGAAGAAGAGGAAACGAATCCCTAAGCCAGAACCTCGGATTAGATCTCAGCGATCTGTTGCAGGTACAAGTTCTCGGGGAGGAGAGTCAAAGAGTCGTGGTGACTCAGCTCTGACTCAGCGGAGGTATGACTCGTTCTTCCTCATGAATTTCATTGACGAACGCCGCTTGCTCAACTCCGAAGACGTATATCTGGCAAAATCTCTCCTAAGTGACATCAACATGTTGTCCTCAGTAACAGACGTCTCTACTTATGATAAGAAGTTGTTGTGTGAGCTCTGGACGGGATTACCGATGGTGAAGACTGAGAAAGAATCAGTAGAGGTGAAGGTTTGTGGGTCTACTTACGTGTTCTCCCCCAAAGCCATCAACGACACACTGCATGCTCCTACTCTCACAAAGGAATAACGCAGATCCGTGTTGAAGAGAGTTGGAGGGATATATGATGAGGAACTTGCGGAGTATATGACCAACAACAAAATCACTCTCTCAAGGGACTGAAGGCATCGAACTTCGAAGAGGAGAAGGGATTGCTCTACAAAATCTATTGTGCGAACTGGTCGCCAGTCAAAAACCTCGACAATGTCACCAACGGCCGAGTGAGGTTGGTGTATCAGGTATGTGAAGGAATCCCTTTTGATTTGGGGAAGCTTGTATACGACAATGTGCTGAACATGGCTAAAGGTCGCGACCCCAAGCCACTCCTGCTATATCCGTCCCTCATCCCTAGGATGCTCCAACATCAAGGGCTTGTGGTTCCGGAGGTAGAAATCACCACAAACAAGAGGCAGAAGGTCTCCGCTGCTAAGCCTTTGAGGTCATCAACTGAGATTCCAGCATAAGCCTCACGCCGGCCAAACCTGAGAGCTGCGGTAAAATCAGCCATTATGCTTCTTCAGGCTGCTCTTGCTACATGTAAGTGCCCTTAACCATACCTCTCCATACTGCATAGCTGAATGTTTTTAACTGATTTGTGCAATCAAGCAGGGGGAGAAAGTAGTGATGATGAGACTACTCACTCTGGTGATTAGTTGGAGCATTGGTGCAGGGGGAGAGTGTGGGGTTTGGTTTTTTATTTTGGGATGTGCAGGGAGAGCTGTGGAGTTTGTGTATCTAGCTATCTCGTTTTTTTTTAAGAACTTTTAAAAACAAAAAAAAACCTTTGTGTGATTGAACCTTAAACCCGGTCCGTTTATTTGGTCCGGTGTTGCTTTTGGTATGCCTGGTTGTTTTTATGTTGTGTGCCTTGTTTGCGCTTGTTGTGTTTTTATTCATCATCATGCAGGAGTGCTGGATTGTCAAAATCAGATAAAAAGAGGGAGATTGAAGATGCAGCTATGATCAGATGGCTGAGGAGCCAACAGTTAGTTGAGGGAAGCTCAGGATGCTTCAAACTTGGAGAAGAAAATGGAAACAAGGTGTGACAAGAAGATTGTCTTATTTGGAAAAGGCGTGGTGATCAAGGAAGGGAGGTTCGTTATGGGAGATAGCGAATCTGGGGAATATTTCCTAAAGAGAAGAATAAAGAAATATTCCCGAATGAATGAAGATACGGAGATCTTTATTATTTGGCGAGTTTTAGTTTTTGTTTTAAATATATAAGGGCTTAGAGGTGTTCATAATTAGGGTTAACACTCTAAGCCGCTTATTGTTGTGGGTAATCATCTTTGTATGCAAAAGGTGAGTGTTCGATCTATCAGACCTTACTCAGCGTAGTGATAGATCGTCGGGATTATTAATTAGTTAACGTCTGTGGACAATAGGTTAGATTGTGTAATAGCCAGTTTAGGTTGTGTCTTGTAAAGAGAAACCTAAAGAGTTATCTAATAAAATGTGTATGCGTTTGAGCTCGGCGCTTTCCGAGTGAAATTACTGTGTTCATCAGTTGCCTGAGAGTTTCCACACTTTCAGATAATTGGTCCTGAAATACCATATATGAGTGCTATTGGAGCTCTTATGTACCTTGCAAATTGTACTCAGCCTGATATATCATTTGCAATCAATCTTTTGGCAAGATTCAGTTCATCTCCCACACAAAGACATTGGAATGAAATTAAACATGTCTTTCGCTATCTTCAAGGGACGATTTATTTAGGATTATTTTATTCCAAAAATACAAATGGCCAAATGATTGGTTTTGCAGATGTTGGATATTTATCTGACCCTCACAAAGCTCGATCGCAAACGGGATACGTTTTCACAATCGGAGGCACCGCCATCATGGCGATCTCAGAAACAAACACTTGTGGCCACATCTTCAAACCATGTTGAAATCATTGCACTCCATGAAGCAAGCAAAGAATGCTTAAGGTTGAAATCAATAAGTCAACACATCAATTCAAGTAGTGGATTCAAAGACAGCTCATAACCAACTATCTTATATGAAGATAATGTTGCATGTGTGGCTCAAACAAAAGAGGGTTATATGAAAAACGACAGAACCAAACATATCCCACCGAAGTTCTTTTTATATACCCAAGAGTTTGAAAAGAATAAAGAGATTGAAGTAAAACATGTTCGGTCATGTGACAACTCTGCATATCTTTTCACAAAGTCACTACCCACGTCAACGGTCAGGAAACATGTCCATAACATTGGAATGCGTAATCAACGAGACCTCTGAAAAGATGTTCTAATCTTCCGGGGGGGGGGGGGTTGATCGTTGTACTCTTTTATCCTTCCACGGTTTTTTCCACTGGGTTTTTCTTGGAAAAGCTTTTAACGAGGCATCAGAAAGAAAACGCAAAAATAACATAAATGAAAATGGACTCCAAGGGGAAGTGTTATGAAAGTCAAGTTTTGGAATAAAGAAAAGGAATGGAGCCCATCTCCATTTATGATGCATAGTAACAATTGTCGAAAGTTTTTACTATATATATGATGTATTCGATCATTTGTAAACTACATCACAACATCAGCAATAATAATAACTATCAAACGTATGTCTCTCCTTTCATATATATATATATACTTTATGTCTTTTGTATATTATACAATATATATAACATATCTCATATAAAATCAACAAACATATTGTTACATATTTATGAAAAGTTAGATTATTATAACAGATTCATCTTTCTCTTTCGTCATTTTTTTGAGCTCGCCGTTCTCCCTCATCTCTTCTTTAATTTTCTATTGTTGAATAGTAAACTCTACTTCTTCAACCCCGACAATACTAGGCTTCGCCAAACTCATTTTCCGTCATTTCCATGACATTGGTTTCTTCTTCTTCCTCGATTCACCATTTTGTTTTTATTTTGGAAATTTATAAAATGAAATAAAATTAGATGATTAAGTAAGCATACATTTGTTTGGCAATCAAGTTTAATGCATATGAATTGTCAACTTCCAAATATATTTGTCGAATTTTAAGTCAATAAAAACAATACAACTGGTTCAATGGTGTGGTTGAATTAAAAAAAAAATACGCGATTCCTATCGATTAAGGAAGTTGGAGAAAAAGATCAAAAAGGACGTAGTTGGCATAAACTTGGAACTTTGATTACAACAAAAAATCCTAAAGAAAGAAGAAGATCAATATAAACACATAACACATATTGTTGTTTTATTAATTTTTACTATTTGATCAATTTTGTACAAGTAAGAACATATTTGGGTATTTGTATTTTTTTGTGGTTGATATTTGCCTAACTGTGTGTGAGCCACAATGTATTGGTATTTTTCTGAGTATACGTCTTGGATTTTGTCGTCTGATATTTACTTATATTCTTAACACTAGGTAATTTTTCGCGCGATAAATAAAATTTTAAAATAAGGACGTTGGAGAAAAAGATCAAAAAGGACGTAGTTGGCATAAACTTGGAACTTTGATTACAACAAAAAATCCTAAAGAAAGAAGAAGATCAATATAAACACATAACACATATTGTTGTTTTATTAATTTTTACTATTTGATCAATTTTGTACAAGTAAGAACATATTTGGGTATTTGTATTTTTTTGTGGTTGATATTTGCCTAACTGTGTGTGAGCCACAATGTATTGGTATTTTTCTGAGTATACGTCTTGGATTTTGTCGTCTGATATTTACATATATTCTTAACACTAGGTAATTTTTCGCGCGATAAATAAAATTTTAAAATAATAGAGTTTTAAGTAAAGTTCGATAATTATGTTTAAGATTTGATATACTAATATTTATAATTTGATTTACTTTTTTCGGTTATAAATTTTTTATTTAGTAAATTAGATTTAGTTTTAAAGTGTAGTTTTTTGTCGTGAAATAGTTTATTCGAAACCATATCACTATATATATGATTGAGTATCTACAACTATTATCTCGAGAGTTTCGTATCATGGATAATCCAAACGAAATTTGAATTCACAAAACTACAAAATTTCATCCGTTTCTTCACAAAACTCTACTCAAATTAATATTTTCTATATTTACATCATTTCAAAATTTTAAAAAGTTGATTTACCCGTTAAAAAATTACCAAAATCAAAATATTTTCATTTTTGTTCACTAATTAATGTTTAGGGTATAATATTAAATGGGTGAGATTATGTGGTTAGAGTTTAAGTGTAGTTTTGAAAAGTGACTATAAAATGGTGTAGTTTTGAGAAATGCAATTCAAATTTTGTAGTTTTGTAATTCCTCCTTTATATTTCTATATAACGCTCTATTTTCAATTTTTTAATTCAACTTCATTCAGTTTTGTTTCGATTCAGATTCTTTAAATAATTTTAAAAAATAAGAGTACATATTTTATCAAAAAACAGGATCCGAATCTATTTCAATAAAAAATTATTATTCTTTTAACAAAAAATATTGAGGAATTCACAAAACTACAGCCTTTCATTCATTTTTTTACAAAACTCTACATAATTCAATTTTTCACATATTTACACCTTTTCAAAATTTTAAAAGCTTGATTTACCCTTTAAAAATTACTAAAATCAAAATTTTTTCATTTGGGTTCGCTAGTTAGTGTTTAAGGTATAGTATTAAGGGGGTAGGATTGTGTGGGTAGGGTTTATTTGAATTTAATTTTGAGTGTTTAGGTGTAGTTTGGTGAAGTAATTTTGAAATGGTGTAGTTTAGTAAAACGTAATTCAAATGGTGTAGTTTTGTAATTCTCCCAAAAATATTTATAAAAATATTCAAAATAGGGTCCCGATATCCTTCAACATTCAACGAATATCCGTTGACCGAATATTCGGGGTAACGGATATGAATTCATGTCATTTTTTACGGATCTGTGCAGATGCCGATCCGGATATCCTAAAAAATCGGAGATCAGGATCCGGTTCACCCATAATATATGCGGTATATATTTATAAGGTTGTGACAACGTTTAATCGTTATTCCTATTTAATATTGTAAATTATTATTCTATCTCTTTCATAATAAATGTCGTTTTAAAATGTATTTTATATTCCATTTATTTATTGTTTTATTTTTTGCTGGAAAATTTAACATGTTTTGACTTTTTTAACCAATTAAATTTTATTTTATTTTTATATTGGTTGTACTCCATATTATTTTATAAAAAAATTAAATTTTTATTGTAGTTTATGAAACTTTATTATTGGGTTTGTACATATCTCTTATTATTGATCCTTAAAAGCCTTTTATGTTTTAAATATTTTTGTCAATGTTTTTGTTATGTTGTCTATTCGATTAGTTGTTATTGATTACTCCTTCCACGTCACATTTTATTAGTTGAAACTCATTGTGGTGTTGACACGTAAGTTTTTTAACCAAAATCATTTCACAAATAATGTCTTTGGGATTTGTACTACTTAATCAATTACTTTCAACATATAAATAATTATTTTTGATTTATGTAATTATGTTTTTACTCACATAATTAATATATAACAAATAATTTAGAGAAATTCACAAAACTACACCATTTTAACCCTCTCTTCACAAAACTACATCTAATTCAATATTTTTACATATTTACACCTTTTCAAAATTTTAAAAGCTTGATTCACCCTTTTAAAATTTACCAAAATTAATTTTTTTCATTTGGGTTCCCTAATTAGTGTTTAGGATATAGTATTAAGGGGGTAAAATTATGTGGGTAAGATTTATTTGAATTTAATTTTGAGTGTTTAGGTGTAGTTTTGTAATTCTCCCAATAATTTATCAATAAAACGATGAAATAATTCAGAAAAAATAATAAAACTAATCAAATTTGGTATTTTTATTAACCAAAATTCAAGATGAATTCACAAAACTACACCCTTTCGACTTTTCCTTCACACAACTACATATAATTTAATATTTTTACATATTTACGTTCTTTCAAAATTTTAAAAGGTTGATTTACTCTTTGAAAAATTACCAAAATTAAAATATTTTCATTTGGATTCGCTAATTAGTGTTTAGGATATAATATTAAAAGGATAAGATTGTTTGGATATAGGTTATTTGATTTTAATTTTGAGTATATATAGTTTTGAAAAATAGCTGCGAACTGATATAGTTTTGTAAAATACAATTCAAATGGCGTAGTTCGTAATTTCCCCGTAACTTAAACCCAAATGAAACATAAAATTATTTGTTTTTTCCTAATCAAATCACCAAATTTTGGTAATTGCCATGGTTAATCCAATAGAATATGGACCCAATCGACACCTCTGTGCCTGTGCGCATCCGTAGCCTCTACTATCAATGCTTCCTTCCATTGTAAAGAACTAAACCAACACGTATTGGTCAATGTTTGACAGCTGGACGAATATTAATTGGCTCTCCAAAATCTGATTCGCTGCATTGCTCTCTTGGGTCACTTTTTGTTTCCATCTTCTTCTCCTTCGTTTGTTGTATTTTGTTTCGAAAATCAAAACACAAATTTATTCTAAATTTCCCACCAAAGCTTACTTTCCCCCCTTTGTCATGCCTCCGTCTCGCTGCCGGACGGAGAACGGTTCTCTCTGTTCATGCAGCAGCTGCGGTGAAACCGTTAGATTCTCCGGCGAAGATCCCGGTGGATCCGATAATCATACATGCATGCATCAAAACGGGTCCGATCCAATCCGATTCGACCTCTCTACCTCTTATTCTTCAGAGAAGCTGCGTAGAATCATCGTCGCTTCCATTAAAGGTTTCTCTATAGGCACTGGGATCAAAGGTGGATTAGCTATTTTCTCCATCGTAGCTCGTCTCGTTCGCCGTAGATCTTCTTCTTCTTCTTCTTCTTCGAGGTAAAGTCAGAAAAGCGAATCGATTAACTATTTTTCTAAGAATATTCCCTGGATTTTTTGCTTATATGATTGTAATTGTAATTTGTAAATTAGGGATTTGACAAGTAGTGAAGCTATTTTCTCGATTAAGGAGACACTAAGATATGGACTGTTCTTAGGAACTTTTGCTGGTACTTTTGTTTCAGTTGATGAAGCTATTTGTGCTTTGGCAGGACACCAAAGGCATGTCCCCCCCACTACTCTCTCTGTAATTTTGTATCAAATCTCTTCAGATTTTAGTTATTGTTGAAGTGTTTTTTTGTGTGTGAATGTAGAACTGCAAAATGGAGGGCTTTGTTTGCTGGATTGGTGGCGGGTCCATCGATGCTTCTCACAGGCTCAAACACACAACACACGAGCTTGGCTGTTTATATAATGATGCGTGCAGCGGTGCTTGCGTCGCGTTGCGGCATTAAAAGCAAACGGTTTGGTTCTGTTTGCAAGCCTCTTACTTGGAAACATGGTGACTTGTTTCTCATGTGTCTCTCATCCTCACAGATTCTGTATGTTCCCTCTGTTTTCTCTCTTCATGCAAATATATATTAGACTTATGGATGATGATAGTAATAGTTATAGGGAAGATGTGTTTTTCATGGAATAGCTTCAGTCATCTTGCTCAGTGCTTATAAGTTTCTTGAATATGTTAAAGGCAGAGTCGTATAATAGACCGGTATAAACATTTTGAACTGTCTTGGCTATCAAACACGGTTCAGGGAGCACTTTTAGTCTTGTTCTTGTTTTTTTTTTTGACTCTCTGGTTCCTGATTTGTGTTCATTTCAGATTACTAGTTATGTGTGTTTTACAGGTCTGCTTACATTTTGATGCAAGAGAGCCTTCCTGCATCGTACAAGTCTTTCCTTAACAAACAAGGTGGGAAGGATCTTTCCATTATACAAGGCATTAAAGATTTTGCAAGTGCCAAACCATTCACCAATTTAAGGGAAATTGAGAAATATTACAAATCTGTTGGTGTTGATATCAAACTGGACCCTAAGATGAAAGTTCCCTGTTCGGTAGGTTTATATTGTACGTTTCCTTCTATCAAGTATCAATAGCTAGCATAACTTCCTCCTTATTTGTTGTTAGAAGGAAAAAATCATTTGTTTGTGAAATAATAAAAGAGGCATTTTAAAGAGAAATGAGAAACTAAAACTGCTAAGTCAGTATTTTGTATTAACTATATGCAGATGTATCTCTTTCTTTCCCTCTCCTTGCATTACATAGTTTGTGCATCTTTATCGATAGATGATATTTTTATCGATATTAATCTTCTAAAAAATTGGTCTACTCAATGCTTATATTGTTTGTTGCAGATTTTACACGGAAAAGATTCATGTAGTAAGCACGGTATTACATTTTTCCTTGAAGCTTACAAGAGAGCGCTACGTGTCTATGTACCTGTCTACTTAATTCCCGCGCTTATAGTCCATCGTCAAGACCTACTAAAAAAGTAATAGATTTACTTCCTTTCCTGCAATTCCTCCTTAATATTGATTTATAGTTTAAAGTATGATGATTCTATTCATAACCCCTCACTCATAGGCAATATTCTATACTTGGAAAGGGTCTTCTGGGCACGGCTAGATCAAGTTTTTTTCTCTCCACTTATTGCTCTTCTGCCTGGTTAGAATCAAATCTTGAAAAGATCTCAATTTCATTTTTTGTTCTCACTTGTTGAGGAAGCTTAGACTATATGATCACATAACTTAGGGTTTGGAGTTGTCTACTTTTCCGGACTTTTGAGACATGCAACATACCGCTTGTGGCTATAGCAACAGTACAAGCCAAAACCATTCACATTACATACACACATATTGCCTTGTGATATTTTACATAACCCGGTAGTGTTTTTCTTGCAGTTCCCAACAGGTATTGCCTTGGCAATTGAAAAGAAAAGCAGAAGGATAGAGATATCACTTTACTGCTTAGCGAGGGCGATAGAGAGCTTCTTCACTTGCATGTTAGATGCAGGATACATTCGACTGCCCAATAGTCTAAGAAGAGCAGATGTGGTTGTGTTCAGTGTTTCGACGGCCATTATAATGCACTGTTACGCGCAGGAAAGAGAGGTATTTCGATCAAAATATTTGAATGTGCTAGATTGGGTATTCGGTGTTCCTCCTCCTCCACCTTGTAAAAAAAGCCTAGACACCGTTTAATTTTCCTAATTTTCGACTTCACATAAGTTATTACTCAAGTTTTAAAAGTCTTTTAGTTTGGAATATAATTAGAATGTCTCTAGGTGATTTGTCTAACCATTACAACAATGATGCCATCACACTTGAATGTATATTGTTGTAGTTAGATATGGCTAAACTTGTATAGTGGAGTGGTATGTGTACAGACAATATTCTACAAAACTTTTACTTGGTCAATATATTTGTCATGTCAAAGAAAAAAAAACTAAAACCTGTTAATACAGAATAAAGAAATAATTTGTAAATAGGTAATATTAATTGTTGTCCATGAAACTAAAACACAACATCTGCTTTCACCAAGAAACCTTTGAATTCATATTTTTCTTCGGACCAGACCTTTGAAAAAGTCAAAACTGTAATTGAACACAAATACCACTCAAAATTAGTTTTTACATTTTATCCAATTTAATATATTAAATTTCAAAAAAAATAAAAGAAATGTACCTATTGCCATCAGGGTGAAGCTCATACATTTGATTGTCATCTCCAATAGCCAACAAATATCCGGACGAAGTCAAACCCTTTTTATTGTTTAAAAAATGCAAAAAAAGGATCAAAAACACCACTTTCTTTTTAACAATGATTGGATTGTATATAAACCAACACACAAGCAAGGCCCATACCTGGATAGTCACAACATTTTGAACAACTTGATCCTCCTTTTTTTCTTCAACTATTACTCTTTGTCCACTGCACATGTGTATGTAATACATTCGATATATCAAATGCGATATGTATCAAGAAAACTTGATAGTTAATACAAGTCAATATTAAATCTATTACCTGTGGAGCCATGTTCTGTAGTAAAGCTCCTCGAGAGACTTAAAGCCTGCGAAAAGAAGTACGACGATGACAAGGCATGATTATATGGACTCCAAAAACAAGATATTGTGATTATCATTTCTCTAACTATCGTCTCATTTAGGCAAGTAATCAACAAACATTGTTTGGAGTCTTTGGACAATGGAGGATTTAAAAATGACAAAAATATATGCCCACAAAGAAGCAAGCATCATATTAAAATCACTAAGCACTCTCTACGATAAAGATGTTTACATTACCTTGGTCAATGAATACATCAAAGAATTTCTCGAATTTATGAAAGAAGGCAGCAAGAATCTCTTCTCTTTTAAGTAGGTTAGTCGAATAAGACATCTCTTTCAGCACCGCGTTTAAGCAAGTGGTGGGTTGCTCGTTGTCCACATTCAATCCCACACCTACAAGAAAGGATTAGCTTTGTCAAAGCAACAATACTAACACACTCTCTCTCTCTCTCTTTCTAATAGAGTCATAAACAAAACATGTAAAGAGAGTAATAATGTGTATTACCGACACTAACATGAAACTTCTTTGATCTATATGTCGATGTACACAAAATGCCTCCAATCTTAAGACCATTCAAGTAGATATCATTTGGCCACTTTATTTTAACGTCAATGTACGGCAAACCCTGATAATCGACAAACAACAAAAAAAAACTCAAAGCTAATAAAATTTTAACAATGCAAGCAAGAAAGGAAAACTAAAGAGGGTGTGTACCTTGTTGTCACAAACATCTTTCACAGCTTCGGTTACAGCAAGAGACACAACATATTGTATCAAAGGCACGATTCGACCATCTTCCATTTCTAAAGTAAAAGAATACATAAGACAACCTTTTGGAGATTCCCACACATTCTTTGTTCTACCTGCCATCATTCATCAATGAGTTTCGTCTTCTTGCTCTACTTGTTTACTACTCTCTAATCCAAAATCAAACATAGTTCAATTTCGAAAACTCTTTACTTACCTCGACCCTTAAACTGGATATCAGTGACACAAACTGAACCAAGAGGAAGCTCGGAGAAGTTACTGAAAGAAACTAACAAAAACATATATAAGCAAACCAAAAGGGTAAAAATCTCAAAAGAGGGAAACCAAAAAAGCAGAAGGGCCCTTCTTACTGAGAAACAACATCATGTGTGGAAGGCAATCGTGGAGACCAAATGAGAAACCGACCAAACCGATGAGTTGAAACAGAGTTCATGAACTGTGTGAAATCAAAGGAATCATCTTTGTTTTCGTATGTGAACAAAACCTTAGCCTCGGGTTGTAAGAAAAGTGAGAGTTGTGTATTATTATTATTATTGTCTGGGAGTTTAAGAACGTTATTGTTCTTTAAACGAATAGCTGTATCAGTCTCAACAAAAGATTTCCCACATAAAACTAAGCTACAAGAACCATCACGCTCCATAGCTATGATAATATATACAAAACAAGAAACAAAAAGAAAAACAGAGCATCAATAATAAAATTGTTAAAGAAGAACAAATTGAGCAAACAAGAGAAGAAATCACAAACCTGAGAAAACGGATAAACGGGAAGGAGGTCGAGTTGTGGAGATGAAGCGTAAAAAGTTGGAAGACATAAACGTTCTGACGGAGAAAACAAAGTGGGGTTGTTGGGGTTGGGTAAAAACTGAACCCGGTTTGAGTTTCTAAATTGAAACTGAACCGGTTTAAATATATATTGACTACTGAACCGGTTTGGTTTTTCTACGTTCTGAGAATTGTGTATTGTATAAGCAGAAGACAATCTGATTTGAGCAAAAAGGGGAGGAGGAATCGGAGAAGATGAGAAAAAAGGATGATAATTGTTTAAGGCCGATTGCCAAAGATACCTTCGAAAATAGTTTTTTTGATAAAAATAGCATTATAAGTTTTTTTCATCAAAAAGTTTGGTGGACAAAAATAACACAAAAAGTTTTGTGGACAAAAATAACATTCACAAAACTACACCTAATTCAATATTTTTACAAATTTACACCCTTTCAAAATTTTAAAAGTTTGATTTACCCTTTTAAAAATTATCAAAATTAAAATCTTTTCATCTGGGTTCGCTAATTAGTGTTTAGGGTATAGTATTAAGGGGTAGGATTGTGTGAGTATGATTTATTTGGATTTAATTTTGAGTGTTTAGATGTAGTTTTGTGAAGTAATTTTGAAATGATATAGTTTTGTGAAATGTAATTCAAATAGTGTAGTTTTGTGATTCTCCCTAAACCATATATATTGAATCCAAATGAAAAATTTTAAGTTTATAATATTTAAATTAGTTTTTTGTGTTTATGCTATTTTAATCCAAAAAACATTTTTATGCTATTTTACCGAATTTCTCATTGCTTAATTGTTTTAATATTTGATATAAAAAAGAGAAATTCCTCAAAATAGCATGAATTTTTTTTTTTTGACATTTCCTCAAATACCATTAAAATGTTTTTTGAACTAAAATACCATAAACACAAAAATCTAATTTTAATACTTTAAAACTTATTTTTTTCATTTAGGTTCGCTATATACTGTTTAAAGTATAGTATTGAAGGGGGTAAAGTTTAGTTTTAAGGGTTTCGTGTTAATTTTGAAAATTTTAACTTAATTTTAAGTTTATGGTATTTTTGTCAAAAAAAACTTTTTAATGATATTTAAAAAAAAACTTTTGATGATATTTTTATCCAAAAAACTATTTTTGATGATATTTTCGGAAATTGCCCGACAAAAATGTCTCGCCAATGTTACTCTTGAGTAGATTCGAGTGATACAAGAAGACAAATTAAATTTAAAACTATGGGCTATTCTGAGGGGCGTAGGCAATTCATTACAGGGCTACACCCATGAATTTTTGTTTGTTTTAAAGTTTTGTTAGTTCTTTTTATTTTGACACCCTTTAAATTATATTTTTGACATCCATAAAATATATATTCAATTATGAGTTTTTTACATAATAAGACACTTATAGGAGAAGTAATATATATAAAAAAAGATATTTTCCAATTCAGGTGGACTTTTTGTGTGTTTGTGTGTGTTTAGTGGACGATAATGCCCTTATCGATTGAGGGAAAATAACTTGGTGTTTTTTTTGTTTCTAACTAGGAAACACACTATATCCGTTGGATATAGTGTTATTGTGGCCACATTAATGTTTATGACACAATGGACCCACTGTGTAAGTCTTGTGTAATCTTGACCATACATTTTTGTTTGGGTTGGACGGTCAAGATTAAATCAAAAATTTAGGGTTGGCAATAGTTGTACAAAACAGTTCATTTCTTCTATAATTATAATTAAAAACAAGTTATAAATATTAGCTCAAAAATTTAGATTATTATTTACAAAAAATAAATTATATAAAATTTTATAAAAAGACATATAAACTTATGTAAATATTTGTATTCATTCCATAATAGTTTTTTGTATTGTGTAATGTATTATTATATATAATAATTTTTTACGCTTAAATTATATAATAATATTATAAAGATTTTGCGAAAATTAAACTTAATTGGGTTAATTTGCAACTTTTAATAAATAAAATGTGTTATAGTAAAATGTAAATATAATCTTTTATAAAATATTCTTGTTTAGAGATAGAAATAAAGAAATACGTTGGAGAAGAATAAAGAAAAATGCATTTCTATTATAGAGTTCTTTATTTTAGAGATAAAGATAAGAAAATACATTGGAGATGGTCTTACAGTGAAAATCAATCCCCTTAAAAGCTAAACATTAATTGCAAACCCAAATGGTTTTTTAAAATTAGTAAATTCTAAAAAGATAATGTGATCATTTAAAATTTAAACAAGTCTATCATTTAATTTAAAATTCTCGTTGCTTGCAACAGATTTGGTTGTTGGAGTTTGTACCTCTGGTTGTCATTGAATCTTGGATACTGTTAAGGGTGGACTAAAGCCTGACCCATTTGAGAAGTCATTTGGGAGAAAGGCTTGTGGGCTCGATCTACAAGTTCGACCCTAAGACCCATCAGAATTAAAGTCCAGCAAAGCCAGAGTCTAGCGACAAAGGAATCGTGCCTGACATGATCACATCGGTACGGGCCTGCCAGGACTGACACATGTGACCTCTGTACGGCGCCGTGGTTCGCAGAGCCGACAGTGGTGTCAGTACGGACCTGTAATTCACGGAAGCCTGTCGAACGGGGTACAAGCTGGCATAGCATTTAATGCAAAGGCATGTTCGACAATACAACTTTCCGTATGTCGGGCATGCGCCGAAACAGTCCCGCCAAAGAACAAAATCCCGCCAAGGATCGAGAAGCTACACTATAAATAAGAGACTCCTGTTCAGAAGGAGGGGGCCGAATTTTAGAGAGAGAATCTACAGAGAGAAACAGGTAAAAACATATTATTCACTTCGTCATCTTTGTATCAAACATCTTTACAAATGATTAATCAATCAATAAAAGAACTCCGAGTTCCCAATCATTTTCTGTTCGGCATTTTATCTTTAGTCCGCCTTTACACTTTGGTTCAACCTGTTTGCTCCGGTTGTCACTTAACGAGTTTTTCGACCTTCCTCTATCTCATCATTTCAGTTCGGTATCTATATCGAACCCTGTTTTAACATTTGGCGCCGTCTGAGGGGACAGTTCAGGAAAATCTCTCAAGCTTACGACAACTCGCAAACAGCCCGAAGTCAAGCAGATCACACATCTCCAACCACAATGACAAACCAACCAGAGAACGTTTCACAAAGACCAATCGTCCTGCAGGCAGCCCTCGCCGAAGCTCAGACATCGGCAACTCTGATCGGTCTGGCCTCGGCGGTCCAAGAATCAGGACTTCATACGCCGACAGCGGTTCGTGCGACTGTCGCCGAACTAATACTCGAACCCAGAGTCACCATCGCTATACCGAGCAACTCCCCAAGAACGACTGCCGAAAATTGATGCGTTAAACTCGGAAGCGAACGGAGTGAATGATAAAACGAAACAGGATATAAGTGGCTAAGGAAGAAACGGGATAGATCACCACGATTCGTAAAGCCGAAGCACCGAATCGATAAAGAAACCCGCCGAGCTAACACCACACTTGCACCACAACAAGTGATAAAGACGCTCAAAGAACACCACCAATGGCTCTCCCAAAACCAAAGGATAAAGTAATATGATCTAAACAGATCCAAGGGGTCACAAAGACTCTCCAAATTCTTATACTAAATAATCTGATTTATTCAATGGAAGAGAGCCTCCTTATATAGAGGAATTACATAGAAACTTGAAATAAATGCAACCAAAGGTATACAAGACCTTTGGGATCCCTAAAAGACTTTCAAACTTCTAAAATGAGTAATTAAAACACTTAGATAATTGTAGTCTTTAAATGTGACGAAAATGACTTTTTGACTCCATTCAGCCCCCTTAGTCTTCATTTAATCTTAGGCAATTGATTGGACTTGGACCAGCATAGTGAGAAAAAGCCCACTTTCCTTTTCGCCTTTTGTTATAACCCTTATAACATCTGCTCCTTCTTTTGTTATAACGCTTAGAACATCTGCTCCCTCTTCATTTATAACATTTATAACATTTTCTCCCGCATCATTCTCTCCGGGTTCAAAAGGATTTGACCTCAAATCCAGGAACTCTTCATCCTCAACATATGGAGAAAGATCCCCCACGTTGAAAGTAGCTGAAACTCCATATTCACCTGGAAGTTCAAGTTTGTAAGCATTCTCTCCATACTTCTCAAGTACCTTGAATGGACCATCTGATCTTGGCATGAGCTTTGACTTGCGCTTAGTTGGAAACCTCTCCTTTCTCAAGTGCAACCAAACCAGATCACCAGGTTGAAAAGACTTAACTCGTCGGTGCTTGTTGGCTTTGTTTTTGTACTTCTCATTAGCCTTCTCAATCTCGGCTCGAACATATTCGTGCAGCTTCTTCATTGTCTTAACTCTCTCGGCGCTTCATAGTTTGCTTGAAAGCCGCAGGGTAAAGGAACTAGATCAATGGGAGAGAGAGGATTCACGCCATACACTACCTCAAAAGGTGACCGTTTTGTAGTGTAGCTCGTTGATCTATTGTAAGCAAACTCAGCTTGAGCCAACTTCAAATCCCATTCCTTCAAGTTCTTCTTGATTAAACCCCTCAAAAGCATAGTCAAAGTTCTGTTTATTATCTCCGTTTGGCCATCGGTTTGTGGATGACAAGAAGTACTAAAGAGAAGTTTAGTACCAAGTAATCTCCACAAAGTCTTCCAAAAGTAGCTTAGAAACTTTGAATCACGATCAGAAACAATGGTCTTTGGAACTCCATGAAGACGCACAACCTCCTTAAAGTACAAATCAGCAACATTACTTGCATTATCCGTCTTGTGACAAGGTATAAAGTGTGTCATCTTGCTGAAATAAGCAATAGGCCGTTGTCCTTGAACAAGAACAACTCTTATTCCAACTCCGCTAGCATCACATTCCACTTTAAACACTTGATTGAAATCATGAAGTGCTAGAATAGGTGCTTCACAAAGCTTCTTTTCCACCACTTCAAACGCCTTTTGTGCAGCTATACTCCACTCAAACTTGTCTTTCTTTAAGCATTCAGTTATTGGAGCCATGATAGTACTGAAACTTTGCACAAATCTTCTATAGAAAGAAGCAAGACCATGAAAGCTTCTTACATCCGATTGTGTAGTTGGGACTGGCCAACTTCTCATCGCTTCCACTTTGCTTTCATCCACTGAAATCCCATCTCCGGAAACCACATATCCAAGAAACACTACACTAGAAGTGAAGAATGTACACTTCTCGGGCTTAGCATAAAGTTGGTTTCTTCGTAGAACCTCAAAGACCTCCTTTAGGTGTTGTGAATGATCCTCTCACTACAAGAAATCAGGACTTTTACCACGACCATAATCGTTGTAAAATCGTGGTAAAATGCAGTTTACCACGATTTAACGACGATTTCCATTTCGTCGTTAATCGATCGAAGTAAAAGCTAAATCGTCGTAAAATCGTGGTAAATTTTACGACGAATAAAATTCGTTGTAAATTCGTGGTAACATATTCGTTGTAAAATCGTTGTAATTGTTACAACGATTTCACAACGAATATTTGGTTGTAAATTTGTATTTATAATAAATCGAAAATTCTTATAATCGTGGTAAAATCGTCACGAATTAGGGACGATTTTACGACGAATTGTAAAATTTATATTTCTCACAATCGTCGTAAAATTGTCCCTAATTAGGGACGATTTTACGACGATTGGAAGAAATATAAATTTTACAAATCGTGGTAAAATCGTCCCTAATTAGGGACGATTTTACCACGATTGTAAGAAATATAAATTTTACCACGATTAATATTATTATAAATAAAAAAAAATAATATTTTATAAAATAAAATATTATTTTTTTTAAATATTTTTATTACAATTTCAAAATACAAAATACAAAAATAATTAGTCGTCTAAATTGAAATTAGGCCTGAAATAGTCCTGCGTTGCGTTCTCGGGATCTACGTTGCTTGTTCCGGCCGCTCGCCGTCGGACGGAGGGGATGTGTCCGCATCGTCCGAAGTAGTTCCGGGTTAGATGCGTAAAGCACCGTAAACAAGCCGTTGTAGAATCGCATGTTATTCGCCCGAGTCGAATGCAGTTCGAATCTCACCGCAACTCGCCCGAGATCGGTAATTGGGAGGAGCAAGTGAGACGTCCCGCATGGATCCCATGCCTAGAACCCGTCCTTTCTTCTTAGGAGCAACCTATAAAATTAAACAATTAATAAATGAATGTTTTAAAAAATAATTTTACAAGTAAAATTTTACCTCATGATATATTTGATCGAGCTCGGCGGTTGTAAGCGGCTCGCCCGGATATTGAGTGCCTCCCGGGATCTCTCGAGATCGTTGAGTCTCGATCTCCGTCTTCCGAGCTTCAAGATCGTTGAATATCCGCTCGGAATGGGAGTCAACGAACTCGCCGGTCTTTTTCATGTGCGTCTTCTCGAAGACGCATCGACGGCCGGTTTGTGACCCAGCTCCTTGGCCTACAAACAAATAATAAAATATATGTGCATTAGTATAATATTAGTAATTTGAAAATAAAAATAATTTGGAAGAGTTAGTAAGAAAGACTTACCATTTCGTGCGCCCGACCCGCGAACGGGATTTGTCCGGACGTGTGAGCCATCTCGCTTCGGCGTCCCGTCGGTAGGTTCGCGTTCCCGGAGGTGGAACACTTCTCGCCTACGGTCGCGTTGTGGCCATCCGTCCAATATTTCTTCAAGCCGTCCCGACCGCGACCGAGAGATAAACCGGCTTCCCCGCGTCGCCGACGACTCTCCACTTGTCCTTCCGCCGAGACCGTGTTGACGAGACGGAATTTCGCCGTCTTGTTGAACTCCGTCCTCACGGTCTCGTTGATCGAGACATCCCAATGCCACTTTTGCCGCAAAATATGAGAAATTATAAGTTACTTTACGCGAATAATATATAATAAAAAATTTAAAGTTAAATAAATAAATTTAATTGAAATTAAATTAGAACATTACCGCGAAACATTTGAACCACGTTCTCTTGATGTGCTCGGGTGTCTTGCTCCAATTGGGATGCGACTCGGTGAAGTATCCCCTTGATTATGTCCGCGATAGAACGCGAGACCCGGTTGTCGTACTTGAACCTCGAAAAAAACATTAATTAATTTATTAATATAATAAAAAATAATAATAAAAAAAAATTAAGTTAATTACCGTAAGTGCCCGGAGACTTGTACGGATCCAACCGGCGGAGATCGTCATGTCCGGGTTGAGCGAGAATATCCTCAACCCGAGGTTGGAGTACGGCGCGTGTCCCGCACATCCAACTCTGGATGTACCGGGCCCGGGATATCGTCAGCGGCGGCGGCGGCGGCGGCGGCGGGCCCAGAAGGAGGAGGAGGAGGATGCTCGCCATGGACGGACGTCCCGGTGTGGACAAGAGATGTCCGGGAAGCTGAACCGGAAGCCGAGCCTTCCCGGGAAGCCCTCCTCTCCGCCAACATCTGCAAGTAGTCTGGCGGTAAGGTCTTCCCTCTCCTAGGAGCCATATATAAGTACCTGCAAAAAAAAACATTAAATATTTAAATAATAAACATTAAGTATTTAAAAACTAAACATTATATAAGTATTTTAATGACATTATATGTCCTAAACATATAATTCTAAAATTTGAATCATAAAACTAAAATCCGAGCCTAAAACTAAATTCTAAATCCTAGAACTAAATTCCAATTCCTAAAACTAATTCTAAAATCCGGTTTTATAACACATATATTAAAAATATTTACCTTTGGGGATGTTGAAGAGTGTGAAAGTTGTAGAGTTTTAGAGAGATAAAGTTTTAGAGAGATAGAGAGATTTAGAGAGAATGAGTGAAAATGAAAAATTTTGGTCCACTATATATAGTATAAGCAATCGTCGTAAAATCGTCGTAAATTTACGACGATTTTACGACGATTCGTCGTTAAATCGTTGTAAAAAAAATTGAAACGTTTTGGTTCGTTTGGTTTGCCGCGTTTTGGGAATGATGAAAATAAAATCGTTGTTAAATCGTGGTAAATTTACCACGATTTAACAACGATTACTTTATAAATCGTTGTAAAATCGTGGTAATAGTTGACGTTGACAACCTCGTACAAACAAAACTCCTGAGGATTTGACGTTTAGAGTTTCATTTTTGGTCGTAACTTCGTTGTTAACTTACCACGAATTTCCATCGATTTTGTGTGAATCGTCGTAAATTCGTGGTAAATTTACCACGAATTTACGACGATTTATTACACTAAATGGATTTCCCTGAAATTCATTTGTCATTTGACTTCATGTTGAATATAATTATGATATTGTATGCATATGAAATCATTCTAAGTCGTATGATTGCACAAAAACAAGTTTTGATAAAATTAGAACATATATACATATTAACAACAATATATTATAGTACACTTTATCTTAAACTTTATGAATTCTAAGAATATGTAAACAAAACTTATTGATAAGCAATTTTAACATTGTTTTTATAGTTATTCATTAACTTTAGAGGTCTTAACGAGTGTTTGTACATAATATAAGACATACTTTTAAAAATGTTTAGGGTTTAGGGGTTTATACAAAAAGACGTTGTAAAATCGTGGTAAATTTACCACGATTTTACAACGATTTCGTTTTAAAGCGTTGTAAACTCGTGGTAATCGTTGACGTCGACAACCTCGTACAAACAAAACTCCTGAGGATTAGATGTCTTTAAAAGACAACGAATTATAATATTATTCGTGGTAAAATCGTCGTAAATTTACCACGATTGTACCACGATTTGTGAAATTTACACATATCGTGGCAAAATCGTTGTAAATTTACGACGATTTTACCACGATTTGTTAAATTTACACATATCGTGGTAAAATCGTTGTAAATTTACCACAAATTTACCACGATTGTTAATTTATTTTATAAAAAAAAATTTAAATACATTATTTTCTTAAAATACATTATTTTCTTATTTATTACTCGGAGTCATCAGCACTCATGTTCGTCCTCGAGTCGCATTCATCAAATTCGTCGGCCTCTTCGACTTCTTCTTCGTCCTCATTCACCTCTTCAGCTTCCCTATTATGTGGATCAACGAGTAAGACCATGTCCGTGTTTAGTTCGGCGAAGGAATATCGACGGACGTGTCATTCCGTAGTGGTGATTCTTCTTCCCCGACTATGTACCCTCTCGGGGCAATTTTGATGACGGATAGCCAATGTATTCCCGTGGACTTAAGACGCGGATAAGGAATGAAGCTTACTTGCTCAGCTTGCGATGCAAGTATGAAAGGCTCGAACTTGTTGTATCTTCTACTCTTATTGACATCAACGATCCCGTACTTGTTGATTCGTACACCTCTTCCGATCGTAGGATCAAACCACTCGCACTTGAAGAGTACGCACTTCAACATGAGCAACCCGGGAAACGTTATTTCTATGATTTCTTGGATGATTCCGTAGAAATCAATGTCTCCTCTAACACAAACACCGTAGTTAACACTTGTTCGATGTCGCCCGTAATCGTACGCGTGGAAAGCATAACCTCTTGTAAAATACATTGGCGATGTCCGAATCTTCGCAAGGGGACGTTGTAGCATCTCGTGGAACCACACCGGATAAGATTCGTCCTCGTACTCAATCTGCAGACACCAACAATAATTTTGTTTAAATATATTATGTTTATATGTAATTTCATATTTGATATTTTCATATACCTGTCTTTGCAACCACATCACAAAGTGTTGAGTTTTACCGGAATCGAGCTCATCTTCATATATCCCAGGAATCCCTTTTTGAACTTGTTCGACGAAGATACTATATATATATATGAAAATATCATAAGTAAACAATATTTCATGAGTGTTGTAATGAATTAAAGAGTATTAAAAAACATTTACTTTTACCTTTCCCATGGAGTAACAATATCGCAATTCAATACAATGTACGTGTGGGCACAATGAATTTCATCCTCGTTGCTCCACCAAACCTCTTTTATGCGTCCGCTAAGCCGACCAATGGGACAAAATATGTCGTGTACTCCTTCCACCGCGTACGTTGTTTGAATGCCTCCGTCATCATATCTCCTCGGCGCTCTTTTACGTGTCCTCACAGTTGGTGCAAAGTAGTACGACGTAAAGTGAGACGTTTCCTCTGTAATACTACCCGCAACGATTGAACCCTCGACTTTAGCTAGATTCTTCGCCTTCCCTTTTAGATGTTTCATAAATCGTTCGAAAGGATACATCCATCGGAAGTGAACGGGTCCCCCTAGTTCGCTTCGTGTGGGAGATGTACCGGTAGGTGCTCCATAACATCAAAAAAGGATGGGGGAAATATCTTCTCCAAATTGCACAAAATGAGAGGAATGTTCTCGTCGAGTTGTGTTATTACTTCATCGTTCAACGTTCTTGTGGAAAGATCACGAAAGAACAACCCAACACCTACACAAATTATATAAAACGTACGTATTACGATATATTCAGTTATGAAATATTTTATTAGACATTACGTATACGTACCAGCAATTGCTTCGTGCACATTTTGTGGAACAAGTTCGGCCAAGACAAATGGTAGCGCCGTTGCATGAACACATGACAATCGTGACTTTTCATACCCGTGAATTTACTACCATCTACACACCGAGAAAGATTAGAAACAAAACCATCAGGAAACTTAACTTCGCAGATCACCCACCGGAACAACGACGTCTTCGCCGCACTCGATAATCCGAATATAGGTATTGGGGCTTTTCCGTCATTATCAATGTGCAATTCGGATCTCGCACATATCTCACCCAAGTCAAGACGTGATTTAAAATTGTCTTTTGTCTTTCCCCGCACATTCAAAAGAGTGTTCATAATGTTATCGAAAAAGTTCTTCTCTATGTGCATCACGTCAAGATTGTGTCGGAGTAGATGATCTTTCCAAGATGGAAGCTCCCGTAAAATGTTTTTCTTATGCCAATTGTGTTCCGTAAGATAACCATCGTGCAGATTAGGCGGGACATGCCAGCTTCCTCCTTGGGGAACCGTGTAATTCGCACGTAATGATCCATATGCGCCTCAACTTGTTCGCCCGTGTAATAAACGGTGGAGGATCACGAACCACTTTGTTCTTTTTAAACAATCGTTTGTTTTTCCGATAAGGGTGGCGCGACTAAGAAACTTACGGTGACAATCGAACCAACTAGTTTTCCTTCCATGCTTCAATTGGAAGGCGTCAAGACGATGCATGCAAGAAGGACAAGATAGTCGTCCGTGTGTAGTCCAGCCCGACAACATTCCATAAGCGGGAAAGTCGCTAATCGTCCATGAAGCACCGCACGCATTGTAAAATTCCGTTTCCTCGAACAATCGTAAGTCTTTACTCCAAAGTGTGCCATAACTCCTTCAACTCTTCCACCAAAGGCCGTAGAAAAACATCAAGGGATCTTTTTGGATGTTTAGGTCCAGGGACTAAAATACTCGAAATAAAAATTCCCTTTGCATACACATCTCTCGGTGGGAGGTTATAAGGGGTGACGATGACGGGCCATAAAGAATACCGCCTACTCGACATACCAAATGGACTAAATCCATCCGTACATAGACCAAGGTAGACGTTACCTTTTTGTCTAGCAAAATCGGGGTACACCGAGTTAAAGTGTTTCCACGCTTTCGCATCGGATGGGTGGGTCACCTCTCCAGGCTTCGTGTATGTTCGCATGCCACCTCATCGAAGAAGCCGTCCTCTCCGAGTGATACATCCTTTGTAGCCTCGTCCGTTATAGGAAGATACCACATCTTCCGGTACGGTACCCTCTTCCGACCTACTCCTTCCGGCCTATATCTTGGTTTTTTGCAAAAACGACATTCCTCAAGAATGTCGTCGTCTTTCCAAAATATCATACAATTGTCTACACGTACATCAATTGACCGATACGGAAGACCAAGATCGATAACCAATTTTTGAACCTCATAAAACGTTTCAGCAGCTAAATTATCAGAGGGTAGATATTCTTTTAACAATGAGACCCAATCATCCATGCAAACCTTAGATAAGTTATGGTCTGTTTTAATATTCATCATTCTAGCAGCTAATGACAATTTAGAGTGCCCTTCTCTACAATTATCATATATTGGTTGATTTGCCGCATTTAACATGTCGTAGAATTTTTTAGCATCTAAATTAGGTTCTTCAACTAAATTTCCATCGATGCAACTTCAGGACGAAATGCATCGCTAACCATGTCATTTATCCTATCCGGTTCATTTCCATGATCATGATGAAAATTATAAAAATCATACTCATTTTCTACGATTCCCGATGATAATTACTACTACTAGCAACATTACCGAATAACCTTCCCCATGCCGAAACCATATATAATATTGTGGTGTAAATCCTCTATTTAACAAATGCTTCCAAACATTTTCAACCAAAATGAATCGTCTATTGTCGCATTTGATACAAGGACAAAACATCTTACCGCTTTCGATAGTGACAGGTAGATTTGTGGCTTGCCGCATGAATACTTCAACCCCGTCGAGGAACTCCCGTGTCACCGATCCGTCATCGCCTCGATGTATGTACATCCATTTTCGGATTTCGTAAATATCGCCTCCGGACATTTTTTTTATAAAAAGAGTTTTTTTTGTAAGTGAGAGAGATAGAGAGATATAAAATTGATGGTGTGATTTATGGTGAAAGATGAGGAGGTATTTATAGGATTTTTAAAAATTTTCCAACTTTTTAACAAGGAAATTAACTACTAATTTACAACGATTCATAATTCTACAAGGAATTAACAACGAATTTACAACGATTTAACGACTAAAATGAAAGTTGTAAATAATTAGGTGCAACAATAAATACACGTTTTTAACTATCAGATTAAATGTCTTTAAATCGTTGTTAAAAAGTCCCAAAATCAGAAGTTGTAAATTCGTGGTAAATTAGCAACGATATAGCGACGAAATATTCTTATAAACCAAAACGTTGTAAAATCGTTGTAAATTTACCACGATTTTACAACGATTTGGTGTTTAATCGGAAATTCGTTGTAAAATCGTCGTAAATTTACGACGATTTTAATCGTTGTAAATTTACGACGATTTTAATCGTTGTAAATTTACGACGATTTTAATCGTTGTAACTTTTACGACGATTTTACGACGATTACCAAAATCGTCGTAAAATCGTCGGAATATCGTCGTAAGTTTACGACGATTCAAATCGTTGTAAATTTTTCGTGGTAATTTGCGCAGATTCTTGTAGTGTCTTCGTTCTTACTATAAACCAGGATGTCATCAAAGTATACCACCACAAACTTCCCAATAAAGTTGCGTAGTACCGGATTCATAAGCCTCATGAAGGTGCTAGGTGCATTAGATAGACCAAAGGGCATAACAAGCCATTCAAACAACCCATTCTTTGTCTTGAATGCTCGTTTTCCACTCATCTCCTTCCTTCATTCTGATTTGATGATATCCACTTCTTAGATCAATCTTTGAAAACACCTTTGATCCATTAAGCTCATCCAGCATATCATCCAATCTTGGTATAGGATAACGATACTTAACGGTAATCTTGTTGATAGCTCGGCTGTCCACACACATCCTCATTGAGCCATCCTTCTTGGGAACAAGTAGAAAGGTGCACAAAACATGGACTCATGCTCTCCCTTACATAGCCTCTTGTAATCAGCTCTTCAACTTGTCTCTGCAACTCTTTAGCTTCCTTCGGGTTACATCTATAAGCTGGTCGGTTTGGAAGAGGTGCACTAGGTAACAAATCAATTTGATGCTCAATACCCCTTAGAGGAGGCAAACCGGGTGGTAAATCTTCGGGAAACACATCAATGAACTCTTTTAATAGCTGTTGCATCATTGGATGTGTGCTTATAACTTTTATAACATCATTCTTCTCAACCACCAACAGCGCAAAAACTTCCTTGCCCTCATCAAGTTTCCTCACAACCCGAGATTCTCCTAAGAAAAGACTTTCTCTACTCTTCTTTTCTTGTATTTTCTCTGTTTCATCACGTAGAGTAGGTACCAATGGAGCCAATGTGATTTGCTTCTTATCCTTGTGGAAAGAATAAGTATTCTTGTACCCATCATGCATAGCTCTCCTATCAAACTCCCAAGGCCTCCCAAGTAACAAGTGACAAGCATCCATTGGAATAACATCACAAAGCACCTTATCTTGGTAGTTTTTTGCAATAGAGAATGAAACCAGAACTTGCTTAGACACCTGAAGTTTACTTCCATCATTCAACCACTTCAGCTTGTATGGTTGCTTATGCATTGTAGTAGGCAAGTTTAGCTTCTCCACAAGTGTACTAGACGCCACATTAGTACAACTCCCACTATCAATGATCACGCTGCATACTTTCCCCAAAATCGTGCAACGAGTTTCAAAAATGTTCTCTCGTTGTGCTTCTTCTCTTATAGGAACAGAATGCAAAGCTCTTCTAATCACCAATAAGTCTCCATGATCAGGGTGTTCAATGATTTCATCACCATCATCTTGAACTTTCTGATCCACATCATCCAAATCTAGAGACTCCTTCTTCAATTCTTCCTCAATCTCTTGGATTTCTTGTATTGTCATAATCGTTCGATTGGGACAATCACCTTGAAAATGCCCAAAGCCTTGACACTTAAAGCACTTCTTCCTCGTAGCAAGATCAGTAGGTGTGGTAGTGACCTTTGAATCAACCTTTTTGGTGCTGCTGCTAGCTTCACTCTTAACACCCACCTTTGGAGTAAAAGAAGAACCAGAGTTGAAAGGTCTAGTGTATGGCTTCTTTCTTCCTTTAACCTGCTTCTCCACCTTGATAGAAAGCTTCTTCACGTCATCAAGAATCCAAAAAGATTGAAGCTGCACCTTAGATGCAATATCTTCATTCAATCCATGTACAAAACGTGCCATGGTCCTCTCTTGTGGCTCTTGAACATCACACCTTAGTTGTAGAAGATCAAACTCTCTTGTATACTCCTCAACGGTGCTCTTCTCTTGATGCAAGTGTGTAAACTTCAAGTACAAATCTTGCTTGTAATCATCGGGTAAGAATCTTCTCCTCATAAGTCGCTTCAGCTTCTCCCAAGACCTAATACGGGTCTTTCCTTCTCTAACACGCTGTGACTTAAGAGTATCCCACCAAAGGCTAGCATAACCCTTGAACCTCAAAGTTGCTACCTTAAACTTCTTCTCATCGTCATATGTGCTATATTCAAAGGCTCTATAACTACAAGAAAACAGGGTAATTTCCTACCACATTTCCGACCGTAAAAATGTGGTCGGAAATTTCCGACCACTTTCCGACCGATTTCCGACTACATGGATATCGGTCGGAAATCGGTCGGAAATTTCCGACCAAATTCCGACACAAATATTTGGTCGGAATTTGGTAGGAAATCGGTCGGATTTCCGTCGGAATTTATTTCGGTCGGAAATCCGTCGCAAAATTTCCTACCGATTTCCGACCGATTTCCTACCACAATTGATCCGTTGCACAACGGTAACGAAACGTTCAAATATCGGTCGGAAATTGGTCGGAAAACTAATTGGTCGGAAATTGGTAGGAAATTGGTAGGAAATTTCCTACCAATTTCCGACCAATTTCCGACGGAAAACTTTTCCGACCGATTTCCGACCGATATTTGAACGTTTCGTTACCGTTGTGCAACGGATCAATTGTGGTAGGAAATCGGTCGGAAATCGGTAGGAAATTTTTCTTATATATATCACACCCTCACTTCTTCTTTCTCATAATTTCTCTTATCAATCTCCATTTACCACAAAATTCAATACAAATTAACAATTTCTCTTATCAATCTTCATTTACCACAAAATTCAATAAAAATTATTATAATGAGTTATTTTAGATCGTGGATGGATGGAAATCATAAAGATCCGGGCGACGGGATTACTTTCGGAAGAATTTGCGGAGGGGCTTAAACAATTTATGGAGTTTGCCGCAATTCAAGAAAGAACCGTAGCAACAGTAAAATGTATTGTCCTTGTAAAAATTGCGATAATCGTAGAAATGTTTTGGTAAAAGTAGTATGGAAGCATTTATATAATGTTGGTTTTACGCCGGGGTATAAAATATGGTATTCTCATGGGGAAAATGATTTGATGGTAAATTATCCTAGTAGTAGTAATGTACAATATTATGATAATAATTTAGTTGTCCCTCCCGTAGAAGAACCTATATCCGTAGATAGGACCGTGCAAATGGTAAATGATATTTTTCGCGAAACTATGCCGTCGTTTGTTGGAGATCATCATGAGCCTACATTGGAGGAGCCAAATGTGGAAGCGCAGAAATTCTTTGACATGTTGGATGCCGCTAAGAACCCGTTATATGGTGGGTGTACGAAGGTCATTCACCTCTTTCACCGCGACAAGAATGATGTCTATCAAAACGGATTACAATCTTTCGAAGATTGTGTGGATGCGTGGGCCGGTCTGATCAAAGACATTTTGCCCGAAGATAATATGGCACCAGGGACGTATTATGAAATCGAGAAGTTGGTATCTCGGTCTAGGATTACCGTATCGATTATCGATGTGTGCGTCGATAACCGTATGTTATATTGGAGAAGAGATGAAAACCGCTCGGCATGCCGGTTCGTAAGAAACCACGATATAAAGAAACTGGTGGAAGAGTGTCCATACCTTATAAGAGAATGTGGTATTTGCCGTTAACGGATAGACCGAAGAGGTTATATCGGTCGGAGCGCACAGCAAGTTCGATGAGATGGCATGCGGAACATGAGATGTTAAATGGAGAGATAGCACATCCTTCGATGCTCAAGCATGGAAACATTTTCAAAATGTGTATCCTAGTTTCGCAAGTGAGAGTCGCAATGTGTATTTGGGATTTAAGTACCGATGGTTTCAACCCTTTTGGGAAACATGGGAGACAATATTCTTTATGGCCGTGATCGTCACGCCTTACAACCTCGCCTCCGTCATTGTGCATGGTTAGGGAGTTTTTGTTCCTATCTATTCTTGTTCCCGGGCCAGAGCATCCGAAGAGAGCACTAGACATATTTATGCAGCCGTTGATACATGAGTTGAAGATGTTATGGGAGAGTGGAGTTGAAACGTACGACATATCAATGCAACAAAACTTCATGATGCGAGCAAGTACTAATGTGGACTATTAGCGATTTTCCGGCATATGGTATGTTATCTGGATGGACCACACATGGACGGTTATCTTGTCCTTATTGTCAAGATAACACCGATGCTTTCCAATTGAAGAACGGACGTAAATCATGTTGGTTTGATTGTCATCGACGATTTTTACCAAACGATCATCCATACCGTCGGAGCACTACTTTGTTTACGAAGAAGAAGAAAATCTATGAAGGACCTCCCGAAGAAGTAAGCGGTGAACATATACTAACTCAACTTAGAGATTTTGGAGCTGAGAAGACAAGTACGTTGTGGTGGTAACGGACATCAAGTTGTGGATGGATATGGTGAACATCATAATCGGCACAAAAAGAGCATATTTTGGGATTTGCCTTATTGGAAGGATCATTTACTTCGGCACAACCTAGATGTTATGCACATCGAGAAGAACTTCTTTGACAACATCATGTTCACCATTATGAACGTGAAAGGGAAGACGAAAGACAACTTGAAGTCCAGATTAGACTTGCCGACTATTTGTTCTCGGAAGGAACTTCATGTCACCAGTCAAGGAAGATATCCCCAACCTGCTTTTCGGTTAAACGCTTCAGCAAAGCATGAATTCTTTAGCTGGATAATGGACAGTGTTAAGTTTCCGGATGGTTACTCTTCTAACCTTAGAAACTGTGTTGATCGTGGAGAAGGTAAGTTTTCAGGGATGAAGAGTCATGATTGTCATGTTGTTATGCAACGTATTCTTCCATTTGCATTCGACGGGCTTCTTCCGCAAAAAGTCCATGAAGCGATTGCAGGAATAGGAGCTTTTTTCGCAGACATTTCGCGAGATCCCTTTCCGCCGAAGAAATCCGAAATCTTGACGAGAAGATCCCCCCGTGATATTGTGCAACCTAGAGAAGATATTTCCGCCTTCTTTCTTCGACGTTATGGAACATTTGCCAATTCACTTGCCTCGGGGAAGTAGAACTCGGTGGTCCCGTTCAATATCGGTGGATGTATCCTTTCGAGCGATACATGTACCATTTGAAGAAAAAAGTGAAGAATTTAGCGAGGGTTGAAGGTTCAATTATTGCCCAAAGCATAAACGAAGAGAGATCTAACTTAGTTGGGTACTACTTTCCACCACAAACCCAAACAAAGAGTGGAAAACAAAAACGACATGATGATGGAGGAGTGCATGCTTGTTATCCCGTATATGTACCCAGAACTTTTTAGACAGGTTGGGCGTTTAAGTGGAAAGGGTAAAAGGCGAAGACTCAGCGAGGTTGAGCATGCTAATGTGCACATGTATATTTTGACCAATTGCGAAGATTTGGTGCCGTACGAGGAGATTTACATGGCGCAAAAACGATTTGAACATTCGGAAGCAACAGACGATGAATTAAATGAAGTCAAAGAAAGAGAATTTGCAGAATGGTTAAAGTTATATGTATACGGCAGGCAGCGCGAAGGAGAGTTAATTCCAACATGGTTAGAAGAGGTGGTGAACGGTCCACAATATATTGCTGTTTCACACCCGATGTACTGCACGCGTGGATACGCTTTTAAAATATTTCGTGAGGGAAATTCAAGGTCGACGGCAAACCATGGGGTGTCGCGGTAGCCGGAGATTTGGTTTACTACGGGGTATTACATGAGATATTAGAAGTGCATTATAGCGGGATGCTCGATCTAAGATGTGTTACGTTATATTGTGATTGGTATAGCCCCGTTGCAGGACATGGTGTACGTACGTACGAGTTTGGTGTTACTACAATACATTCTCTGAGGAGGTTACAAAAATATTATCCGTTCATTCTTGGATCGCAGGCCAACCAAGTATCATACATGACTTATCCGCGACCACACAGCAGACAGAGGATCCTTGGATAGTTGTTACAGAAATAAACCCGAGGGGAAGAGTTCATGGTAGTTCTTCGAGAGGTCGATCCTCCTTTGCAAGCGACAAGCTTGGGCATTTGGGAGAAGTGGATGTTTCATTACAAGTGGATTTGGTTGTAGATTTAACAGAAGATGCCGATTTTTGTTGTACATGAAGAGAGTCCGAAGAAGAGGTTGGGTTGGAGAATTTGAGGAGGGATCGATTCGCCACCGAAGACTCAACCGAATCCGAATGAAATGTTTCAAAAAAAGTTCAAATTTTTTGAAAATATTTTTAAAACACTTTTCAAAGAGTTTTCAAATTAAGAGTTTTGAAATAGTTTTTAAAGATTTTACAATAAGTTTTCAACAAGTTTTTTAAAGAGTTTTAAATTCTTTAACACTTTTTCAAAGAGTTTTCAAAGATTATATTTATCAAATAGTTTTCAACGAATTTTCAAATATTATACAAATTTTCAAAGAGTTTTCAAAGAGTTTTAAAAAAAGTTTTCAAAGAGTTTTAAATTCTTTTACACTTTTTGAAAGAGTTTTCAAAGACTTTTCAATTAAATAGTTTTCAACGAGTTTTCAAAAATTTTACACTTTTTCAAAGAGTTTTAAGTGAAAAGAGTTTTTGAAAAAGAGTTTTCAACGAGTTTTCAAAAATTTTACACGTTTTCAAATTTTTAAATTTTTTTTATTTTTTTATATTGCGGTCGGAATTCGGTCGGAAATCGGTCGAAACACGATTACCTCGTACCAACTCGATTACCTCGTACAAAATTAATTTTTTTTTTTTTAATTTTTAAAAAAACGGTCGGAAATCGGTCGGAAATCCGTCGATAGCCGCCAAAACTAAAATTACCTCGTACTAAATCGAAACCCCAAATTCGGTCGGAATTCGGTAGGAAATTTCCGACCGAATTCCTACCGTTTTTTGATATGTGGTCGGAATTCGGTAGGAAATTTCCGACCGAATTCCGACCGTTATAGGGTTTCATTTCAAAATGATGTTTTTTTTTGTCGAATCAATGAAATACCTTTATACAATACGTTTTAGTAAAAAAATAAACTCTACAAATGTCTAAAATGATCATAAAATGCAAAATAGTTTTAATTTTTATAAATATATGTTTCATTACAACTTAGTTAAGTAACTTTCATATGTTTTTTCAAAATTTTGGTATTTTCATAAAAATATTTGAAAACGTGAAACATATTATACTTATATATTGTTATGTTCAAGAAAATCTTATATAAACACACTCCATTAAACCTATTCGAAATTCGTTTTTATGCGAAACACTAAATATACACTAAATCACGAACTTCGGTCGGAAATCGGTCGGGAAATTCCTACCGATTTCCGACCGTAGTTCTTGAAATTTATCCGAAACTCGCTAAGTGTTCGGATGATAAAATGACATGCATTTTCCCGTCGGAATTCGGTCGGAAATTCCTACCGAATTCGACCACATTTAAATTTTTATATAATTAATTAATTGTGGTCGGAAATCGGTAGGAATTTCCGACCAATTTCCGACCACAATTAATTAATTATATAAAAATTTAAATGCATGTCATTTAATCCATGCGATCACTTATTAGTTTCGACCGAATTCCGACCATTATAGGGTTTCATTTAAAAATGATGTTTTTTTTTTGTCGAATCAATGAAATACCTTTATATAATACGTTTTAGAAATAAAATAAACTCTACAAAATGTCTAAAATGATCATAAAATGCAAAATAGTTTTAATTTTTATAAATATATGTTTCATTACAAGTTAGTTATGTAACTTTCATATGTTTTTTCAAAATTTTGGTATTTTCATAAAAACATTTGAAAACGTGAAACATATTATACTTATATATTGTTATGTTCAAGAAATCTTATATAAACACTCCATTAAACCTATTCGAAATACGTTTTTATTCGACCGTACTTCTTGAAATTTACCCGAAACTCGCTAAGTGTTCGCATGGTAGGAAATTAAATTTTAAAATAATTAAATTATTGTGGTCGGAAATTGGGTAGGAATTTCCTACCAATTTCCGACCACAATTAAATTATTAAAATAATTAATTATTGTGGTCGGAAATCGGTAGGAATTTCCGACCGAATTCCGACCACAATTAAATTTTAATATAATTAAGTATTGTGGTCGGAAATCGGTCGGAAATTCCTACCGATTTCCGACCACAATAATTTTGAGCGCTCTTTTTTTCGCCAAATTGTTTTCAGTTTGGCGGTCAAAATTCATTGTGGTCGGAAATCGGTAGGAAATTCCGACCGATTTCCGACCACAACCACAATAATTAATTATATTAAAATTTAATTGTGGTCGGAATTCGGTCGGAAATTCCTACCGATTTCCGACCACAATGAATTTTGACCGCTCTTTTTCCGCCAAATTTTTCACTTTGGCGGTCAATTTTCATTTCCTACCGATTTCCGACCGAAATTTCGGTCGGAAATTTTCGTATATATACCCCCCTTCCCCTTTCATTTTTTCACAACTCAAACAACATCTCTCTACATCTCTCTAAAAAAAACACTTCCGAAATTTCTACAAAATCTCTCCAAATCTCTCCAAAAAATGTAATTTTTTTCTTCTTATAAATCATTTTTTTTAAATATTATTTATATTTGTTTTTTTAATTAATACTAATTTGTTTTTTTATATGTTTTTAATTAGGTCTAATGATGGTATTGGATCCTCACAATCCGTGAGAATGTCCGTTGAAGATTTGGTCCAAGCAGGAGGACGGGAGAGACGATTCGGCTCGATCCCAACTTTGAAGCCATTCCCGAGAACCGAGTCACTTGGTAAATATTTACAAACATTTAAATTTACAAAAAAATAATACCTAAAAATATTAATTATTAGTTATAAAATAATTTAAGGTTTAGAAATGAGGGAAAAATCCCAAAAGCTATTCTTAAATGCATCCACGGAATGTTACCCGCTCCGTATCCAAAATACCGAGATTTCCCACCGAACTTCGGGAAATGTGGTTCCGTTCTTTGCGGTTAGTAAATAAATTTTTTTATTTACTCAAAAAATTATTAAATAAATAAAAAAAACTTATGAAATTTATTTATAAACTTTAAATTTCCAGCAAGAGTTTAATTGGGAACCACAACTCACTAGTCAAATTCAAGAAGAATTTGACAAGGCTTGTGCGACTTCCTACTCGAATCATATGTTCGAGTGGAAGGAAAAATGGCGTTTGGGTGGGGAAAAACCTTCGTTCCTAAACCCTTCTGTTTGGGACGGGTTTAAAAACTATTGGACGACGGAAGCGGCCGGAAAAAAAGCCAAGCGAAACGCCACAAACCGCAGAGGTGGGGACGGGTCCATCGAGAAGGCGCCTCCAACTCACAATGCCGGCGCAAACACTTTCGAACAAATCTCGGATGTCATGGTATATTTTAAACCAACTAAATATATACAAATTATAATAATTATGATTAATCATACTAACATTTAAATTTTAATTCCGTAATAGAGAGTCCGAGAGGGTGGTCACGAACCTCATTGGTTGAAGGTTATGGAGACCACCCATACCAACAAAAAGACGGGTGAAATTATACCAAAGGTTCGTAACGTCGTCGAACGGGTGCAAACGAAAGTCACCCGCTTAACTCAATCTTCCGACGAATCAACCGGCTCCAACACCCTAACCAATTCGGAAATAAACCGGTTGGTTCTCGAGGTAATATTTTATATTTAAATAGTTTTTTTAAAAAAATATAATTATATTAATAATTTAAATTTCCGATCGTAGGAGACTCCTATGTATCGAGGTAAACCTTACGGTTTAGGGACCCTTCCTGAATCCCAAGAGACGTCTTTGCCTTACGTACCAAACACCGATCCATCGCTTCTTCTCGAGATCTCTGAGCTGAAAGATGCGCTTCGAAATGCGAATAAAGAAAAAGATGAAGCAATTGAGAAGATCCGGCAAGAAACAAGAGATCAAATCCAGAAGATGAATGAGTATTTGATGAACCGTTTCCCTGATTATCCTCCAGGATCTGGTTCGGGGTCGGGAACAGGAATTTAGTTGTTATTTTCATTATTTGTTTTTTTTCTCTTTTTTGTAATTTTTTTTAATTTTCGTTTTTTTTAATTTTCGTTTTTTGTAATTTTTTTTTAATATTCGTATTTTTAATAAATTTTTTTTTATTATAAAATTTACTTCCGTCGGAAATCCGTCGGAAATATTTATTTATTTTTTTTTAAAAAAATATTCATTTCCGTCGGAAATCCGTCGGAAATGTAATATTTATTTCCGTCGGATTTCCGTCGGATTTCCGTCGGAAATTTAATATATTTTTTTAAAAACAATTATTTGTTTCCGTCGGAATACCGTCGGAAATGTAATTTAATTTTTTTTAAAATTTATTTATTTCCGTCGGATATCCGTCGGAAATCCGTAGGAAATATAATTTAATTTTTTAAAATAAATTAATTTCCGTTGAAATCCTACGGATATGTGGTCGGAAATGTGGTCGGAAAATGTGGTCGGAATTTGGTCGGAAAATGTGGTCGGAATTTGGTCGGAAAATGTGGTCGGAATTTGGTCGGAAATTTCCGACCACATTTCCGTAGGATAGTGGTCGGAAATTTCCGACCACATTTTGGTAGGAGAGTGGTCGGAAATTTCCGACCACAATTATGGTCGGAAATTTCCGACCACTTTCCGACCAAAACCGGTTTCCGACCATTCGAAACCGACGACGCAATTTTGGTCGGAAATCCGTCGGAAATAGACATTTCTGACCGATTTCCGACCAAAACTACGGTCGGAAATTGCCTGCATTCTTGTAGTGATCCATGGATCTAAGCCAATCAAGGAAATCGTCTGGATTTAGATTACCTTGAAAATCTGGATATTCCACCTTAAGTTCTTTCTCATAATGACGTTGATGATGTTGTGGACGGTTGTCCCTTCTTCTTCTCCCACGTTCCATGACAATATCTGGATCAAGATTAGAACCATGAGAAGAAAATTCACTTTCATCCGAAGATGAACGGTCTTGTGCAACCCTTTGTCTCCTTGGATGCCCTTGCACGTTCATGTTATTGAAAGCTTGAACCATCTCTTGCACTTGCTCTCGTAGATCCGCCATTTCTCTGGTCATACGCTCAGCTTGTGCTTGCTCAAGAGTCAATCCTCTAGGAAAATCCATGATGACTTCACTCCAACAACCTGAATTAGCTCTGATACCACTTTGATGCGTTAAACTCGGAAGCGAACGGAGTGAATGATAAAACGAAACAGATAGAAGTGGCTAAGGAAGAAACGGGATAGATCACCACGATTCGTAAAGCCGAAGCACCAGAATCGATAAAGAAACCCGCCGAGCTAACACCACACTTGCACCACAACAAGTGATAAAGACGCTCAAAGAACACCACCAATGGCTCTCCCAAAACCAAAGGATAAAGTAATATGATCTAAACAGATCCAAGGGGTCACAAAGACTCTCCAAATTCTTATACTCAATAATCCGATTTATTCAATGGAAGAGAGCCTCCTTATATAGAGGAATTACATAGAAACTTGAAATAAATGCAACCAAAGGTATACAAGACCTTTGGGATCCCTAAAAGACTTTCAAACTTCTTAAATGAGTAATTAAAACACTTAGATAATTGTAGTCTTTAAATGTGACGAAAATGACTCTTTGACTCCATTCAGCCCCCTAGTAGTCTTCATTTAATCTTAGGCAATTGATTGGACTTGGACCAAAGATAGTGAGAAAAAGCCCACTTTCCTTTTCGCCTTTTGTTATAACCCTTATAACATCTGTTCCCTCTTTTGTTATAACCCTTATAACATCTGCTCCCTCTTCATTTATAACATTTATAACATTTGCTCCCGCATCAAAAATAGCCATTTAGACCAAGCCGACCGATCCGGAATCGTAGAACTCCTCACTAGCTTGGTGAACAAGGTGGACACTTTGACCAAGTCCACCAACGAACGGTTCGAGACACTTTCGAGCGAAAGACCTCGACACCAGAGGCCGAACATCGACCTCTCTTCGAACATCCAGCGGAATCTGTTCGGAGGACCTTCAACAGACGTGACTCAGTTCGCGACACAGGGAAATCAAAATCCCCAGGCCTTCATTCCCTAATCGGACGTCTCTATGGGACTCGTGACCCGACGTCAATCTACAACTCCCCGCAGTTCGTCAATCAAACTGTCGGCCCAAGTACATATCAGCGAACCCTGCAGTTTGCTAATCCCCAGATCACCACCAACGATCATCCTTTCCAAGACGCACCGACTTTCGCGCAAAACCACCAAAGATTACGAACTGAAGAGGATGCGCCAAGAATTGGCCGAAATGAATTCTCGAGTTCACGAGGCAACAAGCGCAGCACCCGAGATCGGTCGCATCCTGAGAGAAGCGCAAAATGTCCCCTTCACATCGGACATCACGCGTTTCCGTATTCCGCACCCCGGGAAAATCACCATCCTGAAATACGACGGGACAAAAGACCCCGTCCAGCATGTCACATCGTTCACCCTATCGATGGGCATGGCGCAGTTCGCACCCGAGTTGCGAGCTCTTCGTCGAAAACTTGACGGGAGGAGCACAACGATGGTTCAACAGGCTTACGCCGAACTCGATCAGAAATTTCCACGAGCTCTAAACCGTCTTCCTCAAACATTACTCAATGTACATCCACAAGGAGATGTCGATCGCCGATCTGTGGAAGATGACGCAGGCAGAAGGAGAATCACTTCGACTATACGTCGAGAGATTCAAAGAAGTTGCCTCGAAAATAATAGTGTCGGATGACGTAGCCATCGAAGAACTACGTAACGGAGTCTTGACCAAATCCCAATTCTTCCACGAACTCACGACGAATTTTCCAAAGACTTTGGAGGATGCGTTACATAAGGCAACGGCATTTAGCAAACTGGAGGAGGACATAGCCAGTTTTAAGAAAAAACGGACGTCAACAAAGGCCGTCCCAAAAGAAAAAGAAAAACAAGAGGAATACCGCGAACCGCGACAACACTTCTACGCGGAATACAAAAATCGACACCCCATAGTTCACTCAATCGAGAAATTCGAAGAATAGGCGGTCCACAACGTTAACCGTCCCGAATACAACCGGCCTAGAAATAGTTCGGGGGGATATCGTAGCCGACCACAGGGTGAAAACCCGAACAGAGGTTCGGGAAGCTACCAAAATAACGGCCAACAATGGAGACACGATGCAACAAAGCATTGTAGCTTCCACAATCAAGAAGACCACTCTAACGAAGAGTGCAGGCATCTGAAAAGCATGTTGATGCGCGAATACATGGTCGGACAGGTCAAGCTACCAACAACGGAAGAAATAAAAGCCGCGTACACATACAACCGGTCTCAACCGGCAGAAAACATTCACACCGAACGTAATCAGACGAGAAACCAATATTCGTCTGATAAAAGATAACGGGAAGAACTCCCGGGCCCACCCAAGGTTGCCTGCAATAAGATCGGCATGATAATGGGAGGCCTCGTCGACTGCAACGACTCAATCAAGTCGATCAAAAGAGCCCAACGCGGAGCTATAGCCGCGGTTAAGTTGGCAAGCGTCGCCGATGCATCAGAGCACGCGACTAAGGAGATAACCTTCATCGAACGCGACGTCACCAGCGTCGCCTTCCCTCACAACGATCTATTGGTCTTAGAGTTACTCATCGCAAACTCCGAGGTAGCCAAAGTTATGATCGACAACGGCAGTTCGGTCGATCTCATCTCTACAACACCCTACAGAGGATGTAGTTGAAGGACTACACGATCAAGCAGAATCGGAAACCCCTGACCGCGTTCAACGGGGAGACGACCATGTCGCTGAGAACTATCAAACTCCGGCTATCTACAACGCTACCATGGGAACCCGGTGGATCCATGCGATGGAGGCCGTTTCATCAACCTATCACCAATGTCTAAAGTTTCTGAGCCCAGCGGGAACAATAACGGTTCGAGGAGATCATCGCATAGCACGAAGTTGCTTTATCGCCGAACTCAAAATCAGAAAGTCTTGCGCAATAACTCAACCGGAGGACGAGGAGATGGTCGAAGCCTTCCAAACCAAAATGAGCATCGAGCCATCCGAACAAACCGACCCCTCCACGTCGACTTCAGCAACACAATACGAAGAAACGACGAACGAAGAAGCTCCGAAGCTAGACAAGATATTGCAAGTCAACATCGACTTAAGCGATATCACGCGATGCGTCGGCATCGGAGTAAACCACGAACCAACGTTGCAAGACAAACTGGTCAAGTTCTTGAAAGAGAACTATAAAACTTTCGCATGGTGTACAAAATACATGCCGAACATTGACCCGAACATCACCTAACGGTAAATGACGAAGTAGAACGACACGTAAACGTCGGGTCGATCGACGAAGTAAGATATCCAGGCTGGTTGGCCAATCCCGTGGTCATAAAAAAGAAGAACGTCAAATGGAGAGTCAGCGTCGACTTCACCGATCTTAACAAAGCCTTCCTGAAGGACAGCTACCCACTGTCTCACATCGATCGCATCGTCGAGGTGACGACAGGGAACGAACTCCTATCCTTCATGGATGCCTTCTTGGGGTACAACCAGATCATGATGCATGTCGAAGATAGGGAAAAAACTTCGTTCATCACAGATCGGGGCACCTACTGCTACAAGGTCATGCCGTTCGGCCTAAAAACGCAGGAGCAACATACCAGCGACTGGTAAACCGCATGTTCGCCGATCAACTGGGCGAAACAATGGAAGTATACATCGACGACATGCTCTTCAAATCACTAGCCGCCAAAGATCATGTCGATCAATACGGGATGAAGTTAAACCCTACCAAATGCACGTTCGGCGTGACTTCCGACGAATTTTTGGGATACATCGTCACTCAACGGGGCATCGAAGCAAATCCAAAGCAGATCGCAGCCATCAGGGACCTTCCTTCACCCCGAACAACCAGGGAGTCCAAAGACTGACAGGACGAATCGCCGCACTCAACCGATTCATATCGAGATCTTCGACCAAGTGCTTACCCTTTTGCCAGCTCCTAAAGGGTAACAAACGAGAAATGCGAAGAGGCCTTCATACAGTTAAAGAAGTACCTCTCCACATCGCCAATCATCGCCAAGACAGTCGATCAAGAGACATTGTACCTCTACATCGCCATATCAACTTCTGCAGTAAGCAGCGTGCTGGTCAAAGAAGATCAAGGTGACCAACGACCTATCTTCTACACAAGCAAAGCTCTAGGCGGTGCGGAAAGCAGATATCCGACCTTTGAAAAACTAGCTTTGGTAGTGGTCATTTCGACAAGAAAAGTTCGGTCATACTTCCAATCTCACTCCATCGTCATCCTCGCAAATCAGCCACTACGAACTATCTTGCACAGTCCAACGCAATCGGGTCGCATCGCCAAGTGGGCGGTCGAACTCAGCGAGTACGACATCGAGTACAAGACGAGAACCAGCGCGAAATCGCAAGTCCTGACTGATTTCCTCATCGAACTCCCGCCAGAAATGACAAAGGCATCGGAGAAAAACACTTGGACACTCCACGCCGCTGGATCGTCCAGTCAACATGGGTCCGACATACGCATCACCCTGAAATCGCCAACCGACGAAGTCCTGGAACAGTCGTTCAAGATGGGTTTCAAGGCCTCCAACAACGAGGCAGAATACGAAGCCATGATAGACGGTATGCGCCATGCGATCGAACTCGGAGCGAAGGAGCTCGATGCGTTCTGCGATTCGCAGCTCGTCACTAGATAATTCAGTGGCGAGTTCAACGCAAAAAACGAAAGGATGGAAGCATACCTCCAATTCTTCATAGGACTCAGTTCGTTCACCATTACCAAAATACCGAGGACAGAAAACACAGCGGCCGATGCACTCGCAACTTTAGCTTCGACCTCAGATCCAACACTGCGGAGGACGATCCCCATAGAATGCATCGAAAGCCCGAGCATAACCATTCCCAAAGGCGTATGCATAATCAACCGGGACGTCGATAAAACAGACGACTTTGGCGAAGACCTTCACACACCAGACTCTCCACTAAGAGAAGATCGCTGCCCACAGACCTTCGAAGGACTAGACGATTGGCGACGAGAAATCAAACGGTATCTGACAACCGACGAAGCACCCGAAGGGAAATGGGCAGGTCGTCGACTTAAGTGCAGAGCAGCGCGCTACACACTGCTCGACGATTGTCTGTTCCGTTGGAGCGCCTCCGGAGCCCTCCTATTATGCATCGCAGGCGACGAAGTCAACCGGGTAATGCGAGAAGCTCAAGAAGGAGCAGCCGACAATCACTCGGGAGGATGCACATCAGTCCTTCAGGTTAAAAATCACGGTTTCTATTGGCCGACGATGCAAAAAGACTGCGCTGACCTCGCCCAAAAGTGCGAAAAGTGCCCAAGGCACGGTGATTACATAAATGCCCCAACACAACTCCTTAGTTCGGCAACTGCGCCTTACCCCTTCATGAGATGGGCCATGGACATCGTAGGATCTTTGCCGTCCTCAAGACAACGGAAATACATCCTAATCGTCACCGACTACTTCACGAAGTGGGTATAAGCAAAGGCATACGCGAAGATTGACGCGACCAAGGTTCAAAACTTCGTCTGGACAATGGAACTCAATTCACTTCGGATAAATTCGAAGGGTTCTGCTCAAGATGGAACATCCGGCTTAACAAATCAACCCCGAGGTATCCACAAGGGAATGGACAAGCCGAAGCAACAAACAAGACGATCATAGACGGCATCAAAAAACGACTTGAAGAAAAGAAGGGATTCTGGGCAGACAAACTAGAACGCGTGCTCTGGTCACAACGAACGAGTCCACGCAGTTCGACAGGACGAACACCTTTCTTACTCTCCCATGGAATGGAAGTCATGTCTCTCGCCGAAGTCAACATTCTCGGGATACGCCGAATGATGCTGACACAATATCCATTGACAAACGAGTAGATGATCGTCGACCAACTGGATCACGCCGAAGAACAACGACACCACGCCTTGCTCCGCATCCAGAACTACCAACATGAGGCCGCAAGGTACTACAACAAGAAAGTGAAGGGAAGGCACTTCGAAGAAGGCGATCTGGTCCTCCGGAAAGTGTTCGAAAACACAGCCGAAAACCCGATCACAAAACTCGGAGCAAAGTGGGAAGGTTCGTACCTCGTCTCAAAGGTAGTCCGGCCTGGCGTCTTCGAACTCATGGAGATGTGCGGCAAAGAAATCCCAAGATCCGATTCGACAACCAAATTATCAGTACATTACTATCTACCGAAGACAATCAAAACCAATGATAATCAAAGTCGAAGACAAGCAAAACCAAAGACAATCAAAGCCGAAGACAATCAAAGCTGAAAATCAATAGACGAAGTGCAAAAGACCGATCATCTCCGACGAAGGTCCAAAAAAAAAAAAACTATATCTACTATATTGTAAACCGAACTACGAATGGCTTGATCTCTTATTGGGTACGTAGGCATCATTTCTAAAGGCGCAGCTATAATAATAATAAAAAAAAAAAAAATTCCTTAATACGAGTTCCGAACTCAGGAAACACGAGCTCAGTACTCAGACAATCACGAACTCCGAGTTCGGTCACACAAGCTCTATCTTTAAGTCGGTCTCTTCCGCAAAACTAATTAGCCACTATCTTAAAGTGTAGTGGACTGATCACCCACTATTTTGCAAGGAAAAATCCTACGAACTCATGTTCAACACTTGAAGTGGCCCAATCCGAAACTACAAAAGTCGAGTACCTCGCAACCTCGAAAAACAATTCGTATCAAATGAAAACTATGAAAGAAGAATATTTGCTAAGGATAAAGAAACAAGAGAAGAATCGATATACGAACCAAAAGATAAAAAGACGAACATCAAAAGGAAGAAAAGACGTTATATTGATAAATTTGAAAAGCAACAAGACCGACCCCAACCGTCCACCCCAAAACAAAATTACAAAGAAGAAAAATAAAAAACAACAAGGCCGACCTCAACAGTCGACCCAAAACGAATTACAAAACTACAAAAAGAACAAGGACTACTCTTGTTCGTCATGTCCCGCTCCGCCTTGCCCAGCAACCTCTAGACCTTCTCCAGCTCGACCGACGTCCACGATCGCTTCGTCGTCTCTATCCTGCCCGACAACCTGTTCGGCATTCTCGACCACATCGTCCTCGGGCTCAAAAACCTCAGAAGGGACGTTGATCTCGATGTCGGAGGGTAGCACAAAGTCTGAAGGCTCGTAGCAGAACTTCTCCCTATATTCAAGCCAGCGTTGGAGCTTCCCTTCCTTTTCACGACATTTACGTTCAAAGATAGGAGGCGTATCGATCGCATACTTGGTTTTCAGCCGCTCTATGGTACCGAAAACCCCCATCATCTGATTATAACGAAGAAACTGCTCCCTTACAGCGTCATCCTCGTCAAGATAAACCTTAAGCTTGCCAAGTCGAGCTTTAGAGGCATCTCGCAGCTTGGCGAATTGAGCCTTCGCCGCAGTGACATGGTCTAGGCGAGAAAGATGAAGCCGAGCTACCTCGTCATCATGATAAGCGTAGAGCCCATCATATTTCTCCTTCAGAACGGCGAGTTCGGCGGATACAACTTCTTCAATCTCGGCATTCTCGAGCTCAACCTTGTCGAGCTATTCTTTCAGCCTCTTCGACTTCTTCTCCTTCTTCGCCTTCCGAAGATCCTTATCGAGATCCCGCTCCTTCTCAGCTAGGGCTAGGGCGAGATCCCGCTCCTTCTCAGCCAACGCTTTGCCTTCCTTGACAGCGTCAAGGTCTTTTATGGCCGAGTGCTTCTCATCGGCAGCCGAAGCAAAAGGTTTCTCGTAAGTAAGGTTCAACCGAGTCCTCTTGTAAGCAGCCTGAACAAGCAAAAGACAATTAGAAAACTACTAAGGAAATCAAAGAAAGGCCAAAGAGAAATCGCCAAAAAAAACTCACCCTCTGCTCCATCCTCGCGAGTTAGGCGATCTCCTTCGAGAACATCAAACCGCTGGGAAACTCCTCGCCTTGAAGGGCGGAGTATACGACGTGCTGAAAATCGGCACTCGCTTCGGCATGATTGACATACGGCATCAGACCGTTATAGAAGAAGTCGAAGCCATGCTCGTTATCCTCGCGCAGACTGTAGTTGTATTCCTCCTCAGCTCCTGAAGGTTTAAAAGAGGAAGGATCTTCAACCTGCTCCACAGGATTGACTACACCCGCAGCAGAAGAAGGGGCAGTCCCCTCGAGTCTGGGCCCAATAGTTTTCTCCCCTTCGGCGATCTGACTGGCAGGCGCGACGTTTGCCTGTCCCTCTAGCCGAACCCCGGTTTCGACGGGCTTCACCTCCAAACGAGCTTTCTTAGCCTAAGGAAGGTCGACCGAACCCCCTTCGGCTACTTCGACAGCCCTTTTAGATTGAGGCACGTAGGGTGATGTGCGCGCCGATGAAAAGGAAGCATCCATCGGTGGAGATGGAGCAGCCGCCAGTGGAGGAGGCATTTCTGTTGGAAAACTAGAGCCCGCCGGTGGAGGCGGAGAGTTCGTCTGCGGAGGAGATGAGCTCGCCTTTTCATCGGCCAACCTTTCTTCTTCTTCTTCTTCCTCGGCGAGATACTCAGCCCGAAGCTCATCATCAAAGACGGATGGAATCTCGTCGAGGTTCAACATGTAGTCGATCTTCGATGGGTCTTGGGGTGAAAGCGAAAAGGAATCTGAAAGATAGCGAAAACTAAGACGAAGTTAACAAAAAAAAAACAAGGAAAAATAAACCCCAGAAAAGCCGAACTAACCTCTTAACGACTTAAAGTAAATTCGCTGCTGCCGAAATACCTCAGTCCACGGCACTTCTTCCCTTTGTAAAAATGCTTCCTTGAACGGCAGATACTCCGGCGGAAAGGGGTAGATCGGCGGACACTTGGCTGAAAAATAAGGAAAGAAAATTAGTTAGAAAAACAAAAGTAGAAGCCAAAGGTTCGTAGACTCTTACCGATGAAAGGCGACCACTTGGTTTGATACACCCTACCGACATCCAGAACGAATACCGAATTCACTTTGACGAAGAAATATTTCTCCCACCAGGTAGGGAACTTGACCGAAGTGTCGGAAGTAAGCCTGAATCCAGGTTTCCAGCAGATCGACCACGTCCCCTCGAGCGAATGGTTCTTATTGACGCGTGTGATCTCTTCAAAAAGGCGAAGAGTCATCTCCATCCCCAGGTCTTCGGCCACCACCATTGCCGCAACCAAATTTCGGATGCACGGAGTAGTCAATTGAGAGAGAGCTATCATCCGCTCTTCGGCATAGGATACAAGCAACCGAGGGAGGGGAAACCATAACCCCGCCTTGGTAAACATATGTTCGTATAAACATATGTAACCAGGAAGGCAGTTCCAGGGCCTTTGGTTTGGCTCCGGTACCATCAGCTCCAACGGTTCGTCGGCTCCCGAAAGAGTCTAAATTTTGCCGAGGCTCCCCGAGAGCTTGCTCTTGGACGAAGTGAAGAAATGAACCGGTTTGACGGTCTTCGTCTTTTTCTCCTTGGGAACTTTCGTCTCCTTCTTGGCTCCGGCAGGTTCCAAAGCTCTCTTAGCCGACATTTTCACCCTCCTCGGAGGATTTATCGGTTCGCCCCGCAGAAAAGGAGTCTCAATCCGAACTCGACCCCCGGGTCGAGCGGACGACTCAGGTGCCGAAGTAGGAGAAGTCGGCATCGTCACCGGTACGGGATTGCTAGAACGATCGGCAGCCGAACCCACTGCGGGAGACAATATGTTCCCATCCTGGTGCGTTTCTTCATTCGGCCTTGCCAATCGCCTCGTCGGTTTTCTAAATAGACGTGGCGCCGAACCAGAAGAAGTAGAACTCGTCTTCGAAGAAGAAGCCATAACAACGAAATCTAAATATTTAGAGAGAAAAGTTGAAGAAAGCTAGAGAGAGAAAGTACCTGAAATTTGCGCGAGAGAGTAAAATGAAGAAATGAAGCCGGAAGAGAGTTTTTATAGAAAAACGAAGGAAAACGAAGAGGCGCCGTTGAAGAGCGCGAAATGAAAGTTCATCATTACGATGACGTGGCAACTCATTACTCGTCAGAACGAAGGTGCAGCTTTGACAACACGTTTCCAGAATACGAGAAGGTAGAAACTCATCATCACGATGATGTGGCATCAAACGACTCACCAAAAAACGGTGCGCTTCCTCCAAAGCGCCGCCAAAACTTCAAAGTGAACTTGCACGATCACGATGACGTGGCATTTCAGCGATTCGCCAAGAAGCGGTGCGTCTCTTCCCAACGCGCCGTCAGAACGTTCGAGTAAACCTTTGTCGTCCCAATGACGTGGCACACCACAAACCGACTAAAAGACGATGCGACTTCCCAAACACGCCAAGGCCGATCTCTTTCAGTTCGCCTCTCATTATGAGCCGAACTGGGGGAGGGACTAATTTTAAGGGTGGGCTAAAGCCCAACAAAGCCCGGCCCATTTGAGAAGTCACTAGGGAGAACGCCTCGTGGACTCGATCTACAGTTCGGCCCTAAGGCCCATCAGAATTAAGGCCCAACAAAGATAGAGCCTAGCGACAAAGGAATCGTGCCTGACATGATCACATTGGTACGGACCTGCCAGGACTGACACAGGTGACGTCTGTACGACGTCGTGGTTCGCAGAGTCGACAGTGGTGTCAGTACGGACATGTAATTCGCGGAAGCCTGCCGAACGGGGTACAAGCCGGCATAGCATTTAATGCAAATGCATGTTCGACAATACAACTTTTCGTATGTCGGGCCTGCACCGAAGCAGTCCCGACAAAGAACAAAAGCCCGCCAAGGATCGAGAAGCTCCACTATAAATAGGAGGCTCCTGTTCAGAAGGAGGGGCCGAATTTTAGAGAGAGAATCTACAAAGAGAAACAGCTAAAAACATATTATTCACTTCGTCATCTTTGTATCAAGCATATTTACAAACGATTAATCAATCAATAAAAGAACTCTGAGTTCCCAATCATTTTATGTTCGGCATTTTATCTTTAGTCCGCCTTTACACTTCGGTTCAACCTGTTTGCTCCGGTTGTCACTTAACGAGTTTTCCGACCTTCCTTTATCTCATCATTTCAGTTCGGTATAGATACCGAACCCTGTTTTAACAAATACCACCGAACTTTCGAGTTAGTCCCGGTTTCGCATTAGTTTTTGGAGAAGTCGTAGGCATTTCTCGTGAGGTTTGGAAGGCGTCTCTTCAGACTTGATCTGAACTATGAATTAGACTGCTAAAATCATAATATAGGAAGACTTCTATAAGTTAATAATTTTAGAATTACAAAAATTTATTAATTTATAGTGATAATTACTATATATTAACTTATAAAATATTATTACAAAAAGATAATATTTTACTAAAGTTGGAATGTTATAAAAATGTTTGTTTATTACGAATTTTGGAAGTATATTTTAAAAGTTTTCAAAACACAGTTTGAACCCTACGAAAAATATTATTTGGTATTTCATAAGTTCATAAAAAATTATATAAAATCCATTTAACAGTTATAAACACTTACTTTATGTAAAAACAAAATTTTGAGATACTACATAGCGTTAAAACTTAATGAAAATTTGTGTCAACTATGTATTCGTAAAAATTGTAATTTTAATAAAATAAACAATTATAATAATCATAGTTTACTAAGTTGTTATATCTATATATTATATGTATAAACTATAATTATTATTTTATGATATTATTTGGAATATATTTTTGCATATAAGTCTCTAAAAAATATATTATCTTATTAATTTATCGAAATTGTCAACTTTTACATTGCACGACTTGGAACCGACATATTTTATGATTTTATAGTGATTATCATCTATACTATAAAAATAGAAGAGTTTTTCTCCTATGAGTGACACCTCATGATCTTAAATATTTAACACAACATAATTAAAATAAAAATATAATAAAATCATTAATACTAATAAACTTAATTAAGAAACACAAATAATAAAGACAACACAACTAATTTAATATTGAGGAATTCAGAAAACTACACATTTTCAATCATTGTTTTACAAAACTCTACATAATTCAATTTTTCTCATATTAACACTTTCTCAAAATTTTAAAAGTTTGATTTACCCTTTAAAAAATTACCAAAATTAAAAAATTTCATTTGGGTTCGCTAATTAGTGTTTAGGGTAGTATTAAGGGGGTATGATTGTGTTGGTAGGATTTATTTGGATTTAATTTTGAGTGTTTAGGTGTAGTTTTGTGAAGTAATTTTGAAATGGTGTAATTTTGTGAAATGTAATTCAAATGGTGTAGTTTTGTAATTCTCCCTTTAATATTAATAAAATTCGAAAAAAAATATTTAATGTAATATCTAACATTACTAAAATAATATGTATATCAATTTAAATAATTATTAAAAATGGTCAAGAAAAAATATTTTTATCAATAAATAAAAAGTTCAACAATTCTAACTTCGGGTTCGGGTGCAAATATTCTATATTTATACATATAAATAATACATAAATTGTTAACAATAGTATTTTAAAACATAAAGTTAATACCAATTTTACGTGAGAAGATTAAAAATATCTACCGCAAAAAAAACTCTTATACAAAATAAACAATAACATATATAAATATTTCAATAATCTATACTATAAAAGAAGAAAAACTTATCACCATGGAGTGACACCTCATCATCAAAAATATTAAATATATAAATAAAATTTTAAAAATTTAATAAAATTCATTTAATATTAATAAAACCAAATAAGAAACCATTAAAGACATAAAGTAATTTAATAATAATAAAATAAAACATTACATTTTATACAATAACAAATATATAAAAAATCAAACTTAAATATATATATATAAATAAATTAAGTTTAAACAATATAAATTTAAGATTCAAATATTCCATGACTACACATATAAATAATACATAAATTGGTCTCAATAATTTTCTTAAACCAAATGTTAGTAATCACTATAAATATACACCGAAAACATAACCGTCATATAAAATAAACAAAAAACATATAAATATTCTAATAAAATTAAAGAATAAAACAAACTATGTTATATTTTTTAAAAACGGATTAAAATCTTCACGTTAAACATAAGTAAATGTATTGTGGATAAAAATAAATGACTAATAGTAAAAAAAAGGATACATAACAATCTTTACTTCTCTTTAAATTAAAAAAAGTTTGTAAAATTAGATCTCATCACATATTGATATTCTAATAGTTTTATAATAAATTAAAGAGGAATTCACAAAATTACACATTTTTATCTCTTCCTTTACAAAAATCTATCTAATTCATTTTTTCTCATAATTACACATTTTCAAAAATTTAAAAGGTTGATTTATCTTTTGAAACTACATCCAAAAAATTTTAAATAATCATTTGGGTTCGCTAATTAGTGTTTAGGGTATAGTGATTAAGGGTAGGGTTATATGAGTAAACTTATTTGGATTTAATTTTATGTGTTTAAGTGCAGTTTTGTGAAAAAATCAAAAGTTTTGTTTGTGAAACATAATTCAAAAGGTGTATTTTGCAATTCTCCCAAAACTAAAATATCCATTTAAAAGTTACGCATGAACAATTTAATTTTCATTAATTTGGTAAAATAAAATGAGACTTCTCTCCATGGAGTTACACGTCATCATCAAAAATATTAAATACGTAAATAAAATAAAATTTTTGATAAAATTCATTTAATATTAATAAAAATGAAATAAAAAACCATTAAATACATAAAGCCATTTAATAATAAAATAAAAATTTACATTATATAACATAACAAATATATAAAAAATTAAACTTAAATATGTATAGATAAATAAAATTTAAACATTATAATACATAAATTGTCCTCAATGATCTTTTTAACCAAATGTTAATAATCACTAAAGTCTAAAGGTATCCACCGAAAACATAACTTTCATATAAAATAAACAAAAAATATATCAATGTTCTAATAACATTAAAAGGAAAAAAACAAACTATTTGAGTTTTTTATTTCCAAAAATAACTTAAACTTCAATGTTTAACAGCTTCTTTTAGTGTGTTATTTGACAATATCATACACTAACGTAACCCGGATGCAGAGAACACGACAAAACTGAATTATAAAAAAACCATATGATATCCGCACCCGCGCATCGCGCGGGTCTTCTCCTAGTGTTACATAGAAAAACAATACAAAATATGATACAATTTAAAAATGGGTTGAAATCTCTAAATAAAACTGTAGTAAACATATTACAAAAAGATAAAAATCAATTAAAAGTCAAGAAATTGAAAGGGATGCACGACAATCTTCAATATTTTTTTAGAAATTGTTTGAAAAATTAAATTTCTTAGCATACTAATATCCCCTCGGTTTGATAATAAACTAAACGATGTAGACAAAATGTATACGCAAACAAACTAATTTTCATTGATTTGGTAAAATATAAAATGCGTATATTCGAATTACAATAATAATACATATTACAATGAAAAATTCACTGTAAATATTTTTTAAATTACTATGAGGCGAATATCCGTGTGTCGGCGTATATTCAAATTACAATAATAATACATATTACAATGAAAAATTCAATGTAAATATTTTTTAAAATTACTATGAGGCGAATATCCCGCGCAATGCGCGGGTTCATCCTAGTATATATAATGAATGAGGTGAGCTCTCCTACTGTTGACACCTCACCGTTCCATATATTTAAATTATAATAAAATATCCTACAATTTAAATTATTAATGCATAGTATTGAATTTCAACTTAATTTGTTAAATACTATTATATCAATTCATTAAAAAATTAATATTAACTAATTCTAAATTTTAAATGTGCATTCTTAATATTTTTTGGACTTTGAAAAAATGAAAATAGTTTAATGATAATATATATAATATTATATTACACAAAATACACACATAAAATAAAAGGTATACACAATTTATAAAAATAGTGAAAACATGAAAAGTAAAATAAAGAAAAATTAATATAAAAAAACATTTACAAACTATAAAGTTTTGAGTGAACGTATACTAAATAAATATTACAACGTTCATGTAGATGAGAAACAAAATACAGAAACAAAAAATATACACACCGTTTAAGAAAAGCGAAAAATAAGTAAAAATTATAGAACTGAGAAAGTAACAAATATTGTACTATTATTTATGTGAACATAACATAAATATTGGAAATACAATAAATTAATAACTAGAGTCGTCAAGAAAAACCAAACAAAATAATTTATAAAGTAAAATTATTAATATCTACTATATATATTTCCAATTTAGAAATTAAATTCTCTCCTAGTTAGTTTATAAAGGTGTACGGTATGATGTTTGTAGACTTTACTATTAGTAATCAAAAATAATAATAGGTTTTCAATGTTAAAAATTGGATAAGCGAATTATAGTACTTTTTATTAACAAAAAAAAGAATTATCTAGATTATGATATCTACACAAGTTTGACAATTTCGCTCCATCTTTTGTTTTGCGTAGACAAAATCATATCACAGCATAGTCAAGAACACATGTTCAACTTTTTTAGACAAAATTTAAGAGGGAGATACCGAATAAAAATGTTACAAAAGAGAAGAATTGCAAAAATACATGTTTACAATGGTATTTTATAAAAATACTATATACTGAACTCAAGTACTCAACTAAATATTGATTACAACCAAACACTAAACCATATTTTTAAAAATGAAAACATAAACACTAAATAGAAAAAAATAAATAAGATGTATATTTTAAAAGTATTTTAGTCTTTTAAAACTTGAAATATGTATATTTAATAGTTTGAAACTCCATTCTAAAACTCGTTCGTCTATCTGATTACTCTTCCGCGTTTCCACTACTCAATGGTCGTTTGTGTTGGTTAGTTTTGACAAAGTCTGAATCAGTAATAAGTCAAGCATAATAATAGGAGCTAAATGAGTTTGTTTCGCTCTTAGTTTGTTATCTAGTATTTCTCCGTTAGTTTCTCTTTTAAGTTGTTAAAAGCTGTAGTAATCGTTTGCATTCAACAATAAGATATCATTCAGACTATTTATCTTCTTGAGAGTTTTATTTGATTTCTAGTTCCTTTAGTTTGAGCCGATTAAGTTTTTGGCCGCGTAAATTCAACGCCACGAGTATAATTCTATTAAATTTTGCATAATCCAATTACTTTTTGATTATTTTATGACTAATTTGATTAATTATATTTAAATTTTATAAAAACTTTGATAAATTATTAATTTTAGAGTTTAATAACAATGTAAATGACAATAAAAAATTAATATAAAGTGAAAAATATATAAAAATATAATTTTTTGGTCAAAATATAAAAAAATATAAATATATCCAAAAAATATAAATATATCCAAAAATTACATCCCAATTAATTTTCGATTTTTTAGCTAGAGGCTAGACAGCTGCTGCCGCATGAGTATCGCGTAAAGAGTTTTACGATTGAAATACTTAACAAAAATAAACATAGCTTAAAATAAATATAAAATAATTGTTTTAAACTGTAATTTCGCCAATTCAGACAAGAAAGTTCGCAGAGTCTCTGGCATTAAAGACACGGCAAATAAGTCAACGAGCTCGCCCAAAATAAAGGAAAGATATATTTTTTGATTAAAAAAAAGAAGAGAAAGAAAGACCAAACAACAAAATAAATTGAAGTCTACTTGGTCGTCGTCGTCGTCTTCTTCCACTAACTTCCATCAAAGACTTTTGTACAAAGTTTGCAGACTATCATTAACCCTTTTCTTCACGTTGTTTCTCCCAAACCGCGTATTCCTAATTATCCTTTCTTTATGGTTTCTTGTTCGATTCTGTCTTCCTCCAATTTTGAGGTAATTCTCCATTTATTTCAAGGGATTTTCTTCCTCTTGTTTTTTTTTTGGGTATTTAGGGTTCTTGATTTATTAGAAAAATAAAATAAAAAGGTGTTTTGTATTATTTTACAGAGGTTCTTGAAAGTTGTTGGATTTTAAAATAAAAAGAGACATAGCAACTTCTCATGGCAAGGTTCTTCTGCTTCGGTTCTTCAGACTATGATGTATGCAATAACTTAAATCTCTTTTATCTTTTTCTTCATTTTCTATAAATTTAAATTCATAAATACAACTTTTTTTTAAATTGATAGAGTTTGTGTAACTGTCTACTTCTTCTTTCTTTCTTTCTCTAAGTATTTTTGTTGTTGTATAGCTTTTTATTGGGAAGGCTTCAAGTAGTTGTGGTAAAGGCAAAAACAATGAAGGAGATATCAAATTTGGTTACAGCTTAGTGAAAGGGAAAGCTAATCACCCAATGGAGGATTATTACGTCTCTAAATTCGTTAAAATCGAAGGTAAAGAGCTCGGTTTGTTTGCTATCTACGATGGTCATTTAGGCGAACGCGTCCCTGCTTATCTTCAAAAGCATCTCTTCTCCAATATCCTTAAAGAGGTCTTGTACAAGAAAACACTCCTTACCAAAGAGTTTGTGTTTATTCGCCTTTTGATACATGTTTTAAACATTGTGTATATGTGTGTGTGTGTGTTCAGGAGCAATTTTGGTATGATCCTCATAAATCGATAATTGATGCATATGAGAAAACAGACCAAACTATTCTGTCACATTCTGATATGGGCCGTGGTGGTTCAACCGCTGTAACCGCTATTCTGATGAATGGACGGCATTTGTGGGTGGCAAACGTGGGTGATTCTAGGGCGGTTTTGTCTCGAAGAGGTCAGGCGATACAAATGACTATAGATCACGAGCCGAACACTGAAAGAATAAGCATTGAGGATAAAGGAGGCTTTGTATCAAACATGCCAGGTATATTACTAATCAATCTTATAAGATAATATACCGAACACATCAAATTCAATTATTCCTACATATATTTTTTTGTTATTTGGTTAATAATTTCAGGGGATGTCCCTCGGGTTAACGGGCAGCTAGCAGTTTCCCGTGCATTTGGGGACAAAAGCCTGAAAACACACCTACGGTCAGATCCTGACGTTAAAGATTCATCGATAGATGATCACACGGATGTTCTAGTTCTTGCTAGTGACGGTCTATGGAAGGTAATATACTCAAGTGAAGTTAAAGAATTGTTTTGTGGTTTTTGGGTTTATATGATATTAATGTATGTAATGTGTTGGGGGGTATATAGGTAATGGCTAACCAAGAGGCGATTGATATAGCGAGAAGAGTAAAAGATCCATTGAAAGCAGCAAAAGAACTAACAGCCGAAGCATTGAGAAGAGACAGCAAAGATGATATCTCTTGCATCGTCTTAAGATTGAGGTAAAATGAAAAAGGTCTTTTGAAACTACAAAAAGATAAAATAAGTTTGATTATGAAGTAGAAGCTGATGTGAAATATTTTTTTATCTTCTGCTTCTTTTTTTTTCCTCTGGTGAAATATGGTTGATTGGTTTGTTTTGTGGGTTTGTGAAAGTGATTGTGAGGATTATATGATTTGAGTATAAAAAAAAACAAAACTTGTCTCCTGCTTTGATATGAGAAGACTAAGTACAAGTGTGAGGGAGTATATATTAGCTTTGTGTGTTTCTTCTGATCTTTGCTCTTGAATAGTGTTATTATTTGATTCCCATATGATATTGTCTTTTTGCGACAAGAATTTCTAGTTGTAACAAAATGCTTATATATATATATATTCGATTGTGCATTTTATCCGGCAACCGCCAATAAGTAATCTATTAGCAAAAGAAAGTAACAAATTATTATAGGTGTGAGAGTGGTTAATAGGAATCGTTCACCAACACAAAACCTTCTTTTCTAGAAAGAACACATGTTTTAATCTTTTCTGTAACAAAGGAGTGAAATGTATTCTAACTTCTCTACTTCATTGGTCATGCAGAGTCCAATATTAGGAAAATGTATAGTTTTTTGACTTTTTCATATTTGCTTACATAATATTAGATTGGTCACATGCAAGATAAAAAGTTGTATAAAGCATTAAGTGCAAATATACTAGTTTTTAAAACTCACAATGGTGACTTTGAAAGTTGTTCATAGCAACTCTTCTCTAGTTTTAATTTATGAGATTTAATTAAGAAACTTTTTTCTTGGTGTTCATCATTTAGTCTCTCTTTCTCTTTACTTACACTTGCTTGCACGATAAAGAAGCTATTCATTTTAAAGTAATTTATATTATGGGACACTTTTTTAACACTTGTATATCAAAAAGACACTTTTGTGATATGAGACATTTTTTACGTTTTATTTTTATATACAATTTTACATATAAAGTTGTAGATACGTTTTGCGTGGATACGTTTTATGTGGACATATTTTTGTACAATTTTATAAATATTTTTATTTTATCCTAATATATATTATTTCAATCAATTGTTTTGTTTTATCATATTTCTATTTACACAAAATAATTTAGGGTGAATTTGCTGAATAATACTATGGAGCATGAAATTAGGTAAATTGATATTTGTGAGCTTTTATTTGCACTTTTTAAAGGTTCCAATTATTTTTATACTAATTATGACAAAAATATCCTTGATGGAGACTTTTATTCCTAGCCAAAATTTTATGGAAAAAATAGAGTGAGTATGCAACAGTGTTACTTGTCAGGATGAGACATGTCAAACATATATATTTATTAAACGTCAAGAAACAAAAAATATAAAAAATCTATGTAAAAAATAATGATCTACTATTTGATGAAAATAGTCGAATATTTGTTAAAATTACACATTAATTTAAAATTAAAATTCTGTGGATAATATAAAAATAGACGGATACTTTCATGAAGACCGATTTCAATTTCTTTGGTCAAGGTTCATGTCCTGATTTGAAAATTATTGCAGACAATCTGTAAGTCATATGAAACATGAAAGAAGAAGATATAAAAAGTTAAATTCTTTTAAACACATAAATATATAACTACTTTGAAGGTAGAATGTTAACATAATTATTAAATACAATTTAAATAACTTACTATTTATACAAAATAGATGAATGCTTGCAAAACTAAAGACACATTTAGAAATTTATACGAAATAGATGAATGCATACTTGCAAAAATATATGAAAATTTAGATAATTAACTATTTTAAAAATAGAAGTGCAAGATATACATATCATGAAAATCGTATATAATATTAGTGGTTGGTTTTTGTGTTAAAAATAATTGTTTTTATTGATTTCTTGTTATTAATTCAAATATTAACTAAATTTTAAGAATATAATAATATTTATGATATATGTTGTTTGTATGTATGTTTAATATAAAATTTGTTTTGAAGTTGTTATCAAAGTTAAGAATAAGATTATCCTTATAGATTTTGTTTGGTAAATATAAATTATGATTTTACCCTTGATGAAAAAAAATTCATGTTTAAATCCAATATAATTAAGTGGATTTTTTTTTGAAAAATTAAAAAGAATATTTAAAAAAATAATAATATAGATACATAAACACCCAAAAGATTACCTTAAGCAACATTAGAACATTAATATCAATTAGAGGTGTAAATTGGTTCTTATGACATTTTATGGAAAATAAGAGGTGGTGTGTAACTTTTACGAAAAATGGTGAATATAGGTATATGTGTGTAATAGTTCTTAAAAAAAGTTTGATTTTTTTTTTAATATTTGATTTTGAAATTTGAAACTTGAAACATCAACATTTTATTAATTACTAATAAACACAAAGACATATGAAACACAAATAACAGTCTAGAAATCAGATATACAAAGAACAAGTTCAAAGCAAGTCAATGAGAAAAGACATGAGTGTTGTGAAATAAGAACGAAAGAAACTTACTTCTCAATCCACTTTTCTTTACATCTTTTGTACTTAGCCAGAGATTTAGGATCACAAGTCTTCATCACTCTATTCACTTTCTGAATGCACTTAACAAAAAATTTGAAACACATAGAATTGTGTTAATAAAGGTTGAAACTTGCAGAACAAATCAATGAGAAAAGCAACAAAAAACTAACTTTTAGCTCCCAAATTTGTCTTTGAATCAGTAAAAAGACCGGTGACATTAGCCCTTTAACTAGAAAAGCTGTAAGAACAATTGAAAATCCACCTATACAAAGAGTATATCAAACACTTAAGACATATACACATAGCACAGTGAGAGATCATAACCACAACTCTAAATTAGCTTTGGCTTACATATTCATACATAGAATCCCAATGGTCAAGGGCAAACATTCTCTATGATCCATTTTAAAATCCATTTGTCAATATAACTTATCGACTTCCAAGACATATGCAAATGGTAGCAACACTTCATCAATCAATAAAGTTTATAGGCTGAGCAAACAAAGTAATCTCCACCTAGATGCACTGAAATCGCCACAGGATCACCATGATTCATAGGAACCCAAGACACCCAATTAAATAAAACAACCCTAGATCACTAAAACCCCCAAATTTGATTCGATTTCAGACCTAATTTTAGCAAAACTCAAATAGTGTTAAAAGGTGATTATAACCAAGGGAGAGGAGGCGAGAGAAGTAGCGACATGATCGAAAGAGAAGATGTGAAGAAGAGAAGGAGAAGAGACAGAGGAGGAGCCACGACGTTTCCTTTCTTACGTCAGCAAATCCCTTGTCCACACACCGGAAACGAAGAGACGAAGAACAAACCGCTTTTCCGGTGGATTATCGCCGGAAACTCACACAAAAAAACGAAGAGGAAACAATGACTCACCGATGAAGAAGAAGAGAGAAGGAGACGCGAGAGAGAAGAAGAAAGAGATGGAGCGCCTCTTCTCTAAAGGTTTTTTTTTTTTTTTTTTTTTTTTTCATCGTTACCTAGTGTCTAAGTAGTTCTCTCCCAACTGAGAGCGGCGAGGTTCGAACCCCGGGTTATGCGATTAGATGCAGAGGTGACTACCATTGGACCACTTGCTCATCCGCTCTCTAAAGGTTTTCAGATGCGCCTCTTTTCTTTTTTTTTTAATTTTTAATTGTGTTAAGATGTGGGCATGGATGTCCGATATTAATGGTCTTACATCGCTCTTAGAAACTGCTCGCTGACTAAGAGGCTCCTTTAGTTTTGTTTTCCCGCCGATTGAAACTAGGGTTTTACTAACCATACCCGTCTCCTCTCTCTATCTTTCTCCCAATTTCCTCCACGTGAAGAATGAATCTCTGTTAAAAAAAGGACTGAAATTTCCCGATTTGAATCCCCAATTTTACACTTGATTTTGTGAAAAAAACCCCAAATCAAAGAATGGCAGATGAAACAGATCCTCTCTCGCAATTCAATATATCCAAGGAGGTAAAAACATCTTACAACTCAATCTTCTTCTCTTCCTACCTTTTTTGAAGATCGTCTCGTCTAAGATTCCCCCCAAATAATTTGTAGGAAACGGATAAGTTAGTTTCGGAGGTTATAAGATTCCTACTCTTCAAAACCCATCAAACCTCAAGCTGCCCAATCAAAAGAGAAGATCTGACTCAGATCGTCACTAAGAACTATCGTCAGCGTAACTTAGCCACACACGTCATCAACGAAGCTAAAAGCAAGCTCTCTAATGTCTTTGGTTATGATCTCAAAGAGCTTCAACGCTCTAGCAAGCCTTCCTCTTCTTCTTCTTCTTCCACTGCTCAATCAAGGCTTCCTCTGTCTCAGAGTAAGTTCAAAGAAAGACTTTTTATTATTATTATTATTATTGCTCTTCCCCTTGTTAAGAGTTTGTTTGGTTTGGTTACAGGCTCTGTTGACTCTAAATCGTATGTGCTAGTGAGTCAATTGCCAATACAAGTGTTTAGGAAACACGTTGTTGAAGAGACCACAAGTCCTATGACCGGCTTCACTTTTGCGGTTATTGCCATTGTGCAACTTTCAGGTGGTAAAATCCCTGAAGGTACACCCAATCTTTCTTTTTTCGTTTTTCGATGTTTCTTTATCTTGCCCACCTTTGTCCTGCATTGAAGCCTCTCTTTAGTTGCTATGTTGGTGTGTGATCAAGAATTTGTTTGTTGACATGGTTTTTTTCGTCTTGGGTTAACCCTGGTTTAGAAACGTTGTGGCATCACTTGAGGAGGACGGGACTGCACGAAAGTGATGAGCATCATCCTCTATTTGGGAACAACAAGCAGACCTTGGAGACTTTAGTCCAACAAAGGTGAGAGAGAGAGAGAGAGACCGTTCTTTTTACATGCTAGGGGATCTTTGTTTCCATTGTTTTATCTTTGTAATGGTTTCTTTGATTTGGACAGGTTCTTGCAGAAGGAGAAAGTGAGTGGTCCAGAGGGTAATACTTTGTTCTATGACCTTGCGGAGAGAGCGTTAGATCCTCAAGTTAGTGAGAAAGTAAAAGATTATATCTCACAGGTTATGTATTTAACAATTTACATTCTTTTTGTGGAAATATTTGTTCTTATTTGAGTTTTGTGACTAAGATGACTGACTTATGTGAAATTGCAGGTCCTGAAGAATGATGTCTCAGTTGTCGAGATTGATTAGCAGAAGATTTGGCCTTGGACACTAATAATTCTAACAGATTGGTTCCAAGTATTCGACTCATGTTTTTTGTTTTTTCTGTAAGATTTGACTTGATTGTTCAATGTGATTTGTGAAGTTGCTCTAGTAATCAAGTTAAGACATATACATCTGTGCACAAAATATTGACTTGTTAAAATGATGAATTGTGTACATGAACCGATTTTAAATCCCGAGTTTAAGGTGTTTTTGTGCACAAAAATTCTTCTACATTGGACCAAAGTGTCAACGTAGAAGTTGCTCATATGTTAGCCGGGATTAGACGCACTAATTTGGGCCACAAAGACGGTTTTACCTAGGCAAATGATTAGAAGTTAATTTGGGTTTCAAAGTTAATAACGCGTATGATCGCAATATGTGTAGTTTATCGTTAAAACTCTAAGACATGAAAAAAATTCAATTGTGGTATAAAAACTATTACTGATATTTAATATATATAATTGAAATGTTTGGTGAAGAGAGAAATGAAAGCTTTTTGTTTCTTTATTATTACTATCTTGTTTCCTACGTGAGATATCAAACAAATGATAACACTTTCATTATATATAGTGATATGAGAGTCGGTTTGAAGTCGGTTGACTTAGATGGGCTTTAGTTTGTGGGCCGTGATGGATAATTAGAGTATTTCTTAACACTCCCCCTTAATTAACCATCATCGATAGATTATGTACTGTCTCGTTAAAACCTTTATTACGGAAAAACCCGATAGGGATAAAAACCGTAATAAGAAAAAAGAGTACAATAACATAATCTCCCCCTGAAAGCGTCAACTATATCATTCACTTTAAAGATCCCGTAAATGACGCATTCCGATGCTGTGAATATGTTTTCTAAACATCGTAGTGGGAAGCGCCTTTGTAAACACGTCTGCTGCGTTTTCGCTTGAACGAACATATCGAATGTTGACTTCTTGGTTCTTTTCAAGTTCTTGAGTATAAGATATGAACCTTGGCGGGATATGTTTAGTTCTGTCGCTCTTGATATATCCTTCCTTGATTTGAGCAACACATGCAGCATTGTCTTCAAAAAGTAGTGTTGGCTCTTTGTCAACGATTAATCCGCTAGCTTCTTGTATATGTTTAGACATGGCTCGTAGCCATACACATTCTCTACAAGCTTCATGAAGCGCGATTATCTCTGCATAATTTGATGAAGTAGCAACTAACGTCTGTTTTTGAGAACGCCATGAGATCGCAGTTCCACCCATTGTGAAAACATATCCGGTTTGCGATCGAGCTTTATGCGGATCTGATAAGTATCCGGCATCTGCGAAACCAACTAAACGAAAACCAAGAGTTTTTAGGATAATATAGTCCTAAATCAATTGTACCTTGGAGGTAACGGAATATATGTTTTATTCCGTTCCAGTGTCTGCGAGTAGGAGATGAGTTGTATCTTGCAAGCAGATTAGTAGCAAATGCTATATCTAGCCTTGTGCAATTTGCAAGATACATTAATGCGCCTATAGCACTCATATAAGGTACTTCAGGGACCTAACACTTCCTCGCTATCTTCACAAGGTCGAAATGGATCTTTATCAATATCAAGTGACCTGTTTTCCATTGGAGTACTCAAAGGAGTTGATTTATCCATGTTAAACCAATTTAAAACTCTTTGAGTATAATTTGATTGATGCACAAATATTCCATCTCGGAGATGCTCTATCTGGAGCCCAAGACAAAACTTGGTTTGTCCGAGATCTTTCATTTCAAACTCATTCTTCATATGAGTTCGTGCATCATCAATATCGTTTCGAGTACCAATCATGTTCAGGTCATCAACATAAACAACAATGATCACAAATCCATTCTGGGATTTCTTAATAAAGACGCAAGGGCATATTTCATTATTTACATAGCCCTTGTTTAACAGAAAATCGCTTAAGGGATTATACCACATGCGTCCGGATTGTTTTAATCCGTAAAGTGATCTTTGTAATTTGACCGAACATAATTCACTTGATATATCATTCATCTTTGATCCTTCAGGGATCTTTAATCCTTCTGGGATTTTCATATATATATCATTTTCCAGTGATCCATATAGATATGCAGTCACAACATCCATAAGGTACATCTCCAAATTCTTGGATGTCGTTAGGCTCATTAAGTACCTGAATGTGATTGCATCCATAACCGGGGAATAAGTTTCTTCATAATCAATTCCCGGTCTTTGAGAAAAACCTTGTGCGACAAGACGAGCTTTATATCTCGTTATTTCATTTTTCTCATTTCTTTTTCGCACAAAGACCCATTTACATCCAACTGGCACTACATCTTCTGGTGTAATGACAATGGGTCCGAAAACATCTCTTTTATTGAGAGATATCAACTCTGTTTTCAGGGCAATTTGCCATTTTTCCCAATCATGCCTTTTCTGGCATTCAGATACAGACTTTGGATCTAAGTCATCATATTTATCATCTATTTCTTTAGACACAGAAAATGAGAATATCACATCATCATCATCAATTTCATTTCTAAGCCACATTTTTCCAGTATGGGCATAATTAATAGAAATCTCATAATTTTCTGTGTTACATTCGTCTTCAGGACATTCCTCATTTTCTTGTTGTTCCAGAACATTTTCATATATGTCTTCAGGACATTTTTCATTCTTTGGTTCTTCTGGAACCTTTTCATTTATTTCTACATCTTTCTTTTTCTTTCGAAGATTTTTATCCTTAGATCCAATAGGTCTCCCCCTCTTCAATTGAACCTTAGGTTCATTTATTTTATTCCCATCATTATTCTCTTTAGGAATATCGATTCTTGATGGGACATTTGCTGCGGGTATATGTGATTTTGTTACTTTCCGCGTATCTGTAAACGCATCTGAAATTTGATTTGCCATATTTTGTAGATGAACTATTCTTTGAACTTCAAGTTCACGTTGTTTAGTAGGGGGGTCCAAATGTAATAATGTAGATGTACACCACGTAACATCTTTCGGAATTTTCTGAATTCCTCCCCCTAAAGCTGGAAATTCATCCTCATTAAAATGGCAATCGGCAAACCGTGCCGTAAACATATCACCAGTTTTCGGTTCCAAATACCGAATTATACTTGGTGATGTATATCCCACATATATACCCAATCTTCTTTGTGGTCCCATCTTTGTTCTTTGCGGTGGGGCTATGGGTACATACACCGCACATCCGAATACACGGAGATGGGAAATATTCGGCTTCGGCCGGATGTTAATTCCAACGGGGAAAACACATGATAGGCACTTGGTCGTATTTGTACCGCCGCCGCATGCAAGACAAAGACATGTCCCCAAACCGAGATTGGGAGTTGTGTTCTCAATATTAACGGTCTTGCAATCAGTTGCAACCGTTTTATTAAAGACTCAGCCATGCCATTTTGTGTATGAACATGGGGACCTGGATGCTCAACATCGATCCCCAATGACATACAATACTCATTAAATACTTGTGAAGTAAATTCACCGGCATTATCTAGCCTTACTTTCTTTATGGCATAATCTGGGAATTGAGCCCTTAACTTTATTATTTGGGCAATAAACTTTGCGAAAGCCGTATTTCGTGTTGTCAATAGACACACATGTGACCATCTACTGGATGCGTCATTTACTACCATGAAATATTGAAACGGCCCGCACGGTGGATGTATAGGTCCACATATATCACCATGTATTCTTTCCAAAAAATCAGGTGATTCATTCCCAACTTTTGTTACTGATGGCCGAGTTATCAATTTTCCTTGAGAACATGCAATACATGAAAACTCGTTCGATTGAAAAATCTTCTGGTTTTTCAATGAATGGCCACTAGAGTTTTCTACAATCTTTCGCATCATCACTGAACCAGGATGACCGAGTCTTTCATGCCACACTTTAAACGTACTAGTAAACTTCGGGTTTACTATGACATATGTTTCAATTTTGTTTATTGTTGTGGCATATAAACCTGAGGATAACATTGGTAACTCTTCCAATATATATTTATCCTCTGATGTAATGCAAATATATTCAGTGCCATTTTTACTCACTGTTTTTACATGATATCCGCTCTCTCGGATATCTCTGAAACTTAACAAGTTTCTTTTAGATTTAGGGGAATATAACACATTATTTAATTCAAATTGTGTCCCCTTTGGCATTGAAAAACTAGCTCTTCCAGAGCCTATAATTATCTTTGCATTTCCCGATATAGTACTCACGCTTCCGGCGGAACCTGTTAACTTGAGATCGGAAAAATACTTTCTATCTTTGAGGATTGTATGCGTTGTCGCACTATCTGCCAAACAAATATCCCCATCTTTGATCTCAAGCTTAACCATTTTCTGAATAATCATAAAACATGTATTAACACATCAAAACGATTTTTATATTACAAAATATGTTACAGAAGTTACTTTACTACAAACTTCATTTTATATTACACAAAAAAACTATTTAGTATATTACAAAACATAGTTATTAAAACGAGCTATCATGTCTTTTATTTCTTAATCTATATCTTTCATTGATACTCCTGGATCAAGGAAATCTGCAACGTCCAGATGAGTATCTTCATCTAAGCCACGAAAACTAGGTTCGGCTTCATCATAGACGAAATTCGTTTCAACTCCTTTCCCTTTTTGTTTCTGAGATTCTTGAAACAGATCGACCAGGTGCCTTGGCGTACGACAGGTACGCGACCAATGTCCTTTCCCACCACATCTGTAACAAGAATCTTCACCTTGTTTTTTCACTGTACGACCACCATTATCTTCTGGATAATTCTTAATTTGTTTCCCCGAATCGCGATTATAATATCCTCTACCTTTTCCTCCTCTTTGTTCTCTTCCTCGTCCATAACCACGACCACGGTCTCAACCGCGACCGCGACCACGTCCTCGCAAATTGGTGTAACTGGATGATGCCACATTCACTTCAGGGAATGGAGCTGATCCAGTTGGACGAGTTTGATGGTTCACCATCATTAGCTCATTATTTTATTCAGCAACTAAGAGGACCTGCATCAACTGCGAATACTTCGTGTATCCGCTTGCTCGATATTGTTGTTGCAGGAGGACATTTACGGGATGAAATGTTTGGAGCGTCTTTTCGATCATATCGTAACCGCTTACCTTTTCTCCGCACAACTTCATTCTGGAAGTTATTCCAAACAAGGCGGAGTTATAATCTCCAACACTTTTATAATCTTGAAATCGGAGATTTAGCCATTCATGTTTGGCTTTTGGTAAGATCACATATTTTTGGTGATCAAACCTATCCTTCAGGGATTCCCAGAGATCTGCAGGATCTTCTTGGGTAATATATTCATTTTTTAGATCATCATGAATATGGTGGCGTAAAAACATCATGGCCTTAGCCTTTTTCTCACCAGGAGTTGTTTCTAACTTATCAATCGCACTGATAAGCTCTTTTCCTTTCAAATGTATTTTTGCATCTACAACCCATGTCATATAATTTCTTCCGGAAACATCAAGGGCAGTAATTGCAAGTTTTTCCAAATTTGACATGATAACTATAAAGAAAATAATAATATGTTCGAAAAGATTATTTACTAATTTAAATTTTGCCATAATTTCTTTTATAATTTTATTAGCTTTTTGGCAAAATCTTTAAGTTTAAAATTTGGCAGAGTTTCTCTTAGATTTTTAATTTATTTACTTTTAAATTTTGCCCGAATTTCTTTTTAAATAAAATCAATATTTAAAATATTTTTAAGATGCAAAATTCTGGCATAGTTTTTAAACATAAATTTTGCATTATATTTATAATAATAATATATGATAAATTTAGGAGGCAGAGCCTTCCATGTTCAGGCGGCATAGCACGCCATAGAGAATAAATAACGAAAGCATAATAAATTTAGGAGGCAGAGCCTACCATGTTCAGGCGGCATAGCACGCCATAAATAATAAATAACAAAAGCATAATAAATTTAGGAGGCAGAGCCTACCATATTGAGGCGGCATAGCACGCCATAATAAATGAATAACAAAATATAATTATATAAAATAATTAATTTAGTATACCTTCAAATTATTAATTTACTACACCTTTTACTATACCTTCGAAGTATAACCAGATGAATGGGTAGAGCTTCGTGCTGATAACGTGGTATAAAAACTATTACTGATATTTAATATATATAATTGAAATGTTTGGTGAAGAGAGAAATGAAAGCTTTTTGTTTTTTTATTATTACTATCTTGTTTCGTACGTGAGATATCAAACAAATGATAACACTTTCACTATATATAGTGATATGAGAGTCGGTTTGAAGTCGGTTGACTTAGATGGGCTTTAGTTTGTGGGCAGTGATGGATAATTAGAGTATTTCTTAACAAATTGATATATATACTAGAGGAAAGCATTTTTACAGATAGGACAAAAAAATTATTTACAATTGTCACTCAATATAATCTATGATTTCTAATATTTTTTTAACAATTAACTCTAAAATCAAATAAAGAAAATAAGAAAAATTAAATTACAACATTGAAAACTGAAACAAATATGAAAACAATAATATTCGTTAAATATCTTCACTAATTTTAAACTTAAAATTCGAGAAAATATTCTACAAAAACGAATAAAATAAATAAACAAAAATCAATTTAAATTTCAGAATTTATATATGACAAAATATGAAAACAATAATAATTGTGAAGTATCTTTAATAACTAGAACCATTTAGGTGTATATTACTTGTTGGGCATTAAATTGGGTCTTATAGGAAAAACATGATTTAATTAGTGGACATACCATGATGTGATTTATTTTTTGAGTAATTTAGTATAATAGGTACATTTTAGTGTAATATTTGGTAATTAGGTGATTTTTTAATCCATTTGCAAAAATGTGATTTTATTATGTCAAAATACAAAAATACCCATGTTTTATGGACCAAAAATAATTGGTTTGGTTTTGGTTGGTTTCTTTTTGGTTGGTTTGTTTTACCATTTTTTGGTTGGTTGATTTTGATTTATATCGTAAAAGAGGAAAACCTAATAAAAAACATAAATTTCTCTTTTATTTTTTGTAGGAACCGGATAAACGGATCAAGAAATCTATGATCTAAAACGGATGAGAATTAAGGGAAAGACTTACAATCACGGAGTCGAGTAAAGAACTCTGTCCTTAATTCGGTAAATCGCCCGTAGTGAGATGGTTTGATGCGATTCCGAATCCCAGGATACAACCGTGGACGTCTTCTTTACGCTTCACTCGATAACGAAGCCTGGCGAACCACTTGCGCAGCGAATACTCTCGAGACACAGAAGAAAAGGACGTTGGTAACTGTATTTGTTTTTTTTGAGATGAGATCGTATGGAAAAAAGGAAGAAGAAGGTGTTTGGTTATATAGAACCGAACATATGCGAATCGCGTCGGTTCAATACACCGGTTCGTTATCACGTCGGTTCGACTTTCTTGTCGGTTCGATTTAGAATCAATTCGATTTTAATGGGCCCAATATTTGGGCCGAAACTTAATAAAAAGTTTCTCCAAAAAGAACATCTTAATGACCCATTGTCCCGAGAACCCGAGTACCGCGGCCGCGCCGCGCCGGGCCGGGCTGAGCCGTGCCGAGCCGAGCGAGCGAGTGCGTGCGTGTCGTGTTTCACCTCTCCATGCCTTCTAACCTTTTTGAGATTTAATAAGAGTTGGATAGTATATATACTACTCCAAAACTTTCGAAGTTTCCAATGTGGGACTTTGGTAACTATGTTGACTTTTCCAAGTAACAAAGTATCTACTTTGACCTCACATTTCTCATTCACTATTACTTTGATTTTGTCATTCAAGTGTTCCAAGTTATAGTCCAAACTATAAGCTTTCCAATGGAATCATAATCCGGTAATTCCGAGCAACGACCTTGCCGGAAAGGCCACCGGAAAAGTGCTGAAAAGCACTTGTCAAAAATCAAGTTCCAACATTTTTTCCCATTGTCGCCTTTCCCCATTGTCGCCATTCTTCTCCTCCATTTTCTTCACTTTCCGATGTCCGATAAGGTGATTTGGTTGTTGTTTATTGGTTTATTTTCGGTGATTTTGAGTTTTATCCTTTGATTTTGAGAGTTTTTTTGGGTTTTATAGATTTGGTGTTTATTCGATTCTGGGTGATTTTATCCGGTGATTTTGGGTTTTATTCGTGTTTTTGTATCATTTTTGGTTAAATCATGACTTTCCATCTTTATCATTTGTCTTCCTTAAACCCATGTTATTATATATTTGATGTTCTTCTTCTTCTCCATTCTATGTTGTAGATTTTTTTTGAAAGTTCAGATTTAGTGAAAATGAGTTGCTTCTTCTACGTACTCTTTTCCGTTGATTTTTCATCAAATTGTGAGTTTTTTTCCTTTGAATTAAATCAAAAACTTTATTTGGGCGTTTTTTAATTTATGATTTTGTGTGTTTTTGGGTTATTGTAGGCGTGGGTGATTTTCCGGTAGTTATTGTAGGCGTGGTGATTTTGCGGTGTTGTTGATTTTCGGTGACGTTGTTGATTTTCGGTGGTGATTTTGGATGATTTTCGGTTTGTGATTTTCCTCATTAAACATGAAAAGATGATGATAATGCAAAGTTGGGTGATGTGCTGAAATCATTGAAACAAGTGAGGGAACATGTGAAGAATAGAGATGTGAAGAATTGAAGAAACAACTCTTTGTTTTAGTACTTTTGGGTTATGTAACGTTTTTTGGAATGTTTGACATGTTTCTGTTATTCTTGGATAATTAGGATGTTTGTCATGTTAACTACATTCTTGTTTTGGAAGATCTTTTGGAATATCGAGTTTGATTTCATAACGTCTTTCATTTGAAATCGAACTCTAATCCACTGATTATATTCATGAGGGCACATGAACATTCATTTATATATGTGAATATTCATGACTCTGAATGAACATTCATGGTAATCAAGTTGACATATGTGAATATTCATAACAGGTTGTGTTCATTCATGCCATGACGTGAACGTTCATAGCGTTAAATGTAACATTCTACAAAAACCATGAAAAACTTTGAGTAATTATGGGTCAAATCCAATATAAAAGAAGAATAAAAAGCAGCAACAAATGTTTAAACATGAAATGAAATTAAAAAGTAACACAAACTGAAAAATAACACAAACACAAAAGAAGAACGCTTAGATTCTTATAAAGTATTTTAACGCTACTGTGAATATTCATAAAGTAGTGTGAACATTCATGTACGCTTATTAATGTTCATGTCGTGTTACTGTCTTGTATCTTAATATCGTCTTCTACCTCTAAACAAGTAGCTATGAAAAAGACAGAGACATAGAGAACGAAAGAACGATGATTGTATAATTATTTGTGTAAAAATCACCATCACGTGGATTGCGAAGAGAATATATAGTATCTATTGAGATAATCTGCAATCCGCCAGGATTATAATCCATTGATGGTGAATAAAAGCAAAAGTTTTTGATAAGAACCCTAAAACTGTATCTCTATGTATGATGCTCTGTTTTTTTAGATTGGTTTTATGTAAAAGATATATAGTGATCGAAAAAAGAGGAAATAAGAATATTGTGAAAAAATCTAAACATGATATTGTATTGTTTCCTAAATTTTTTTGGTTTTCATATTATTTTTGCCATAACCGGTTTAACGATAACCAAAGTCTTGTAAACCAATATGATGAACCGTTTAAGGGTATAAAGGTCTGAATTTAATTTTACATCAAACTAAATCACCTAATTGCTAATTTAAAAAAATCACCTAATTGCCTAATTAGGTTAAAAAAATGTACCTCTTTAGCCAATTTTTTTTTTTTTAATTACCCTATTGTCCTCAATCTTCTTCTCCGCTTAATACAGAAGGTGACATGACATATTGAGATTTCTTCGGCGGCAAAGCAAGATCACATCAAAATATATGGCGAATCTACTCTAGTTATCTATATTACAAATTAAACTTACTACCTATTTGTTCAAATATACCAATTAATGAATATGAAGATATAATTTATCTATATATTTTAACTTAGTGATGAAGAATATATCTATAAACTACTTCATAGGTAAAACTTTGATATCAATCGACAAATAACTCTCATTAATTGCAAGCTTCCATTAATGGGGGAAAACATTTATTGATTCAAGTAACTCTCTTATCTTTCTCTATAAATAGGTAACGATGCCTGCTGGAATAGTCGTTTTTGTTTTTGTATGGAGAATGGATAGTGACAGAACATCGAGTCTGGATTTATCAAGCTTCGAACAGCTATGGCCTGAACCTCTCTTTGAGAACTCGCTTTGCAGAACTAGTCGATATGGTTGAGAGAAAGCTTGGTGTCGATAGAAGAAGTCAAGCTGTTAAGTTAAGTTACCAATGGCCATCATTTATGTTGATGGAAGATGGTAAAGATGCTCCACCTGTTCCGATTCGAACAAATTCTGATCTCGACTGTTTCCTTTCGGTTAGGGTTGAGGTGCCATTGCTTAATCTATGTGCCGCCATTATTGAACTATCACCCAACTGTCATGAAGGTGTGTAAATCCGTTAAGCATTATATCATAGTTGTTACCACTTATTAATTTTTTTTTGTGTCTGTAGTGACTAACTTTATGTGAAACAGGGGTTGACTCAAACAACATAACGACAACCAATTGGAGCGATGCTAATGTTTTCGAGGAAACCATGGGGACAGTCGAAGTGAACGAGGGTGCAATCGTGGTATATGAAGGAGTCCATAACCATGTTGACAATGGTCAAGGTACGGACAAATATATTTCTACTCAGGGGATAGCCTACTATTTTTAGAACTATATTTCAACTCAGGGGATAGCCTACTATTTTACAAACTATTATCGTTAATAGTCTAATATTATACAACTGTTGTTTGCGCATGAGTCAAAGGCCTTTTGCAAAACACAACTTTGAATAGTTCAAGTCCAGTATCACAAAGTCAATGTGGGGATGCACCTATGGAAGGTAACATATAATTTTGGTTATTTGTAATGGAAGGTAACATATAATGTACTATTTGTATAAGTATTTAACAGATAATATAATGTTGTGTTATGTTGGCATTGCAGCTATTTGCAGGGTAGTGCCTATAGCACATATAGACAAGGGGAAGGAAAAACTTGTTGAAGAAGAAGAGGTGCCAATGCCTCTAGGTTTTTGATGTGGGAGGTATGAATAGAACCTAATGATTGTATTACATTATATCACATTAGTTATGAATAGAGATAACTTTTGTTATTTGTAACTAACGAAACCAAGCAATGGGCGTGGTTTAGACAATGCCACTTTTGAAATGATTTACGAGGAGCTCGTACGTATCTGCAATGCAAAATACAGAGAACAACCTCAGGTCCTCCCCCACAATGAAACAATAGAGGCAATGGAGGGTGATAATGAAATGTCTATATCGGATGATAACGCAGACGTTAGCTCTTCCGATGGTGAGGTTGTAATGGATAGTGCAGAAGGTGTAGTTGAGAGGTTAATAGCCGAGGAATTTGACCCTATTGAGCAGTTGGTGTGGGGTATCCCAATGGACCATCCGATAGAAGAAGGTTAGTTAGTAGACTATTTTCATACATAGAAACTCCACATATTAACCATTTACATTTGAAAATAGCATACTATTATGGTGTTACATAATTATTTTTACAAATGTTAAAAATTTTGTGTCGTTTGCAACTGTCAGAAGTTCCTAATGCTGGTTGTGGTGATGGATTGTGCGTCGGTTGTATTTTCAAAGATAAAACCGATTTCAGACTCCGTGTGGCTCTGAATGCGTTGAAAGAAAAATACACCTTCAAAATTGTCAGTTCTTCCCCGAAGTTAGTTGAGCTTGTATGTGTAAACGTTGAATGCCCTTCGCGAGTTCTCAGTTCCATTATTGACGGGACCAATGTGTTTCAGGTTCGTACTGCTTCTTTACTTCACAGTTGCAGTGTCGACGATCGCCGCCACTACCATAAACACGCAACCATAGATGTCCTTGGTGAACTAATGATGCCAAGTTTTGTGGGAGGACGTCGTGGTCCACCTCCTGTGGAGATACAAAGGTTGATACATGTAGAACACCAGGTTCGAATCAGCTATTGGAAGGCGTGGAAGTGTAGAGAGACAACATTGGAAAAAGCTGTTGGTTCCATATCTGGTAGCTATGTCCTTTTACCCTCTTACTTGGCCAATTTGACGAAAAAAATTCAGGTTCAGTATGTAAGCTTGAGTGTGAAGATGATTTAGCTGGGGGGTAAACGGTTCAAGTACTTGTTTATCTCTTACGGTGCATCAATACAAGGTTTACCATTCTTGAGGCTAGTGATTCTCATGGACGGCACACATTTAAGAGGACGTTACGGTGGTTGTCTTATAATTGCAAGTGGGCAAGATGGTAACTTTCAAACATTTCCTATTGCGTATGCTGTTGTCGACAGTGAGAATGGTGCATCGTACGAGTGGTTTCAGAACTGCTTAACATCTGTTTGTGGGGATCACCTTGGATTGGTGTTCATCTCTGATCGTCACCCAAGTATAATCAAAGGTTTAGAGAAGGTACAAAATAGTATGTTATTTTCTTAAAAATAGATTATCTATTATTTTATATAAAAGTATGTTATTTGGTACTGTTACCAAGCTTATTCAGGTTATTTAGAAGTCGATTGTTTTGTTTATAGTAAAGTTGTTTATTTTATATAATAGACTAATATGTATGTGTATTGTTAAACAGATTTATCCCCTCTCTACACATGGAGCTTGTCTTGTGCATTTGACTAGGAATGTAGCAACGAAGTTTGGGAGAGAGAAGCGGTTGCCTGGTTTGGTGATAAGGGCGGGGAAAGCTTACACACATGTCGAATGAGATTGAAGCTATAAGTCCAGCGTGTGGTAATTACTTAAGAGAAGTTGGGGTAACCCGGTGGACAAGAGCATATTTTATTGGGAATCGTTACAACATAATGACGACAAATCTAGCAGAGTCTCTGAACAATGTCCTGAAGGAGTGTAGAGAGCTGCCAATTGTTGCTATGCTTGAGGCCATCCGGATAAGCTTGCAAGGGTGTTTCAATGAAAGAAGATATGCCGCCACTACAGACACACATTCTCTCCCCCCCCCCAAGGATAAGAGCAATGCTGGAACCAATCTTTGACGAATCCCACTTCATGAAGATATTCAAAATCAACGAATGTGAGTACGAACTACATGATAGAGTTGGCGGTAAGTTTTGGGTCAATTTAAAAGAGAAGAGGTGCAACTGCATGTTCTGGGATAAAGAGATGATTCCTTGTCTACATGCAATGGATGCTGGACACAAGGAAAACATAATGGCGGAGTCTTTGATACTTGAGAAGTACTACCTAGGGTATGTGCAACATACTTGGGCGGAATCAATCTACCCATTCGATGCACGAGTTGCCACTGAACCTAGAGTGTTCCCTCCGTGGACAAGATGTCCACCAGGCAGGCCTAAGAAACGAAGGTTCAAGTCTAAGGTCGAGATGAAGGTAATGGTTGCATAGTTTATAAATGGTATAATTCAAATAACATATCCATCGGTTTAGATATGTAACCATTACCTTATTGTAGAGGAGAGCCAAGAAACCAAAGAGGTGTTCAAGGTGCCTGGGACTAGCCACAACAAAGCCACCTGTAAAAGGCCTATTGTCGACACGCCTAAGGAGTAAACCTAACAAGACACGCACGTAGATGAGTCATTGCATACATGTTTTATTTTGCGGGAAGTAGAAATAGATGGCTATTTTGTTCCTTTTTCAGTTTAAATAGCCACATATTTCTATTTATATGTTAAAATTGGAAGTGTTCTAGGTTGAAGCTGGAGAAATTGTAGGCTATGATAGTCTCCTGTTTTGGTAAAATAACCTCATGTTTCTTTTATGCATAAGTTGAACCTTAATGTATTTTTTTTGTTGCTGTCTGTAATGAACCCATCATGTATTTATTTAGTGAATGTTATATTTAAGAGTCAGACCTTCTAGACTATTAACTTGATAAATTATTCCCAATAAATTTACCATAAGCAGTTTGGTAAACGACTATTTTGAACTATATAAGTGACTATTTATAAACCAACTATTTAACTTTTAGATGACTATTTATAAACCAGATTTGAAAAATTGATGGTGATTCATGTTCAGTAATCAGGTTAATAGTCTACTATGTTTAAAATATTACATGATTTTAAATTTTAATAATATTAAACTATTGTCATAATAATGCTATGACACAAAAACATAATTCATAAACAATATGACCTAGACCCGCTAACCAATAATCTAAACCCTAAATTCTTTGACCTTACCTAAGACTTACCGAACAATTGAAATAGATGACTATTTTAGAAATATTCCATATGATATATTTGTAACTATAATAATTTATTGTCCACGTACTTTTTACCCAAAGGAGTTACCCTAAACACTAAACCCTAAAATCTAAACCCTAAACTCTAAAATCTAAACTCTAAGTCCAAACCCTAAACCCGAAAACCTAAATCCTAAACCCTAAAACCTATACCATAAACTCTATACCCTATACAGTAAACCCTTTACCCTGTACAATAAACTCTAAACCTTTACACTATACGACAATTTTGAACTAAATAGGTGACTAATTATAAACAAACTATTATTTATTTATAGGTGACTATTTATAAACCAACTATTTTGAACTAAATAGGTGACTATTTATAAACCAACTATTATTTAATTATAGGTGACTATTTATAAACCACAATTTTAAAACTAAATAGGTGAATATTATTTTTAAAAGGTAAACCCAAAACCTAAACCTTAAACTCTAAACCCTACACTCTAAACCCTAAACCCTAAAACCTGAACCCTGAACCCTATACCCTATACAGTAAACCTTAAACCCTTTACCATGTACAATATATTGTAAACCTTTACCCTAAACGACAATTTTGAACTAAATAGGTGACTAATTATAAACCACCTATTATTTATTTATAGGTGACTATTTTTAAACCAACAAATTTGAAGTTAATAGGTGACTATTTATAAACCAACTATTATTTAATTATATGTGATTATTTATAAACCAACAATTTTGAACTAAATATGTGAATATTATTTATAAAAGTTCTAACTATATGTGTCAAACACATATGTAGAATAATCAGATAGGATTTTAATATAAATAGACTACTACCATGATGAAAATAGTTTTAACAAACATTAGAGAGTTTTTATGTTTCATAATAAAGACTGTTTGATGATAAATAGATTTAAGAAATTGCGGTCTAGTTTGGGAGGTTTTTTGTGATTGTGTAAAAGAGCTCAACGCCGTAATGCTGCATCGCCTCTTCAACTACCTTGCGGGACAACACATCTTGGTCGTCAAGTTTGTTGTGTGCATGTAGTAACATCAACATCATCGAAGCAACACCACTAAGTTCCGAATAACAAAAATTTGAAATCGATTTGATTAGATAATATAAGAATGGCAATGACCTATTTAAGTGTTATATTAATATTAACAGAGTGGATACCTGGATCTGCCAACTTTGTCTTCAATTGTGGTATGCTTATTTCAAAGGGATCAAGAATGTCATGCTTCATTTCGGAGTTCAGTGCTAGCTGTCTTGTCACGTAAGGCAGGGCTGATGCAAATGGGGTAAGGAACGCTTCAACAAATGGGCGTGTCAATAAAATCACAATTGCAGTCTAGTACGATTACTTTGTGTTCACTCAAGTTAACCACAACACCAACCCAATGTTTCTCCTCTAACAAGAAAGGACACATGAATGTCTCTGCCTCAGTGTAAAATTGCCTCCTGGACTTGACGTAATCATTGAGTTGCTTCTTGATGGGTAATTTTTTGCGTTGCTTTTCAGGTTCTATCAAACTGTGCAACAACCCAATGTCGTTTAAGAATGTACAGTCGAGGAAGTCGTACTTTGGTGGTTTCTTGGTTTGGGATTGTAGAGCAACCTCGTCGTGTAAGAAAGAGACAATTGTATCCATCACCTACATAGACAAATAGCACATCGTTATGACCAAAAGTACTATATATCTGGTTAGTATGTTTGTAGACTTACTAGTGTGGAGGTGATTGTAGTTGGAGCCAACAGCTCTAGGAAGTTAGACTCTATGAACGTGTGCCCATCATATGCGGGGAAATAGCTGCGATATAATTTTGTTAAAGTTTTATAACATACTAGATCAACAATAGCAATCTAAAATAGGATGTTATGTAGTTGGACTCTCCATGAGTTTTGTAATCATGTCAACCTGCACCTGGGATGGGGGTTTGAAAAAAGGTGAGACTAATGAAGAAACATGTTTGGTCCGCTTGCTTTTCCTCGTGTAATTGGCATCAAACAACTTCCTCTTTTTTAGTTCATGTGTCAGCCCAAGGGAAAATGACGACAGTACTTCTACCGCAGCACCTGATACATCCTATTAACATAAATATGGTTAACATGTGAGCGCAAACTCTATAATGGGTCTCTAGATTGTGATACTAGTAATACAGATTCTTACCAAGAGTTATAGTTTATTATTCCAATAATAGTATACTATTAACGTCACTTGATTGTTCACTATTAATACATTATAGTAAATATGTTAAGTTATATGGCATAATCAACTCTACCTGCTCACTGCTATCCTTCTCAATCAAATTGGGTTGAGGTTGATTACTTGACCCACCTCGTTCTTCCTCAGCCGACGTCTCCATAGTCGGTTCGTGGTTTCCACCCTCGGTTGAAGGCTAATGATCAAAAAAGTCTGAATGAGTCAAATGAACATGGTAAACAGTAAGAATTTAAAACATAAATGGTACATAGTCCAGTGGGTGAGCCGTGGTTAACATATTGTCTCTAGCTTCAACTTCTTCTACCCTCGTCTCTGATGGTAGGTGAACCTCTTCAGCCTAAATATAAGTTGGATAGTAAACATGTAAATTCTGTTTTATTCTACAAATATAGACATCTATTTGTATAATTGTTAGTATAGAATAGTATTACTATCTATACAGAGTAATAACAAACTATTACTAAATTACTTTTAATTTAGTTTATAACAATATAAAAGCATAAAACTACTATTATCATAATAATATACTATTTATATAAGTAAATGAATGACTATTATTACATTATAGTAACTTTATCTATAGCTGGTAATAACCAATTATTTGTATGATTATCAGTATATAATAGTAGCATTATCTATAACAGGTAATGACAACTATTACCTGATAGATGTTTTCAATAGAATAATAGCTTTTATCTATAGAATAATAGTTTTATCTATAGAATATTAGTTTTATCTATCTATACACAGTAATAACAAACTATTATTAAATCACTTTTTTAAAATTTAGTTTATATATCACTAGAAATATTATACGAATCTATTATAACAATATAAAAGCATAAACCCTATTATCATAATAATATACTATTTCTATACGTAAATGAATGACTATTACTACATTATAGTAAATAGTTTAAGTTACATGACCTAATCAAAACTACTTGCAGACTGTTATCCTTGTCATTCGGGTTGTGAAGGGGTGGGTTATTTGACCCAACAAGTTCTTCCTCATCTTCTTCGACCCTCGTCTCTGATGGTGGGTGATCCTCTTCATCCTAAAGAATGAGTTGGATAGTAAACATGTAAGTTCTATTTTATACTAATGATATATACATCTATTTGTATAACTATTAGTATATATTAGTAGTTTTATCTATAGCAGGTAATAAAAAACTTCACCTGCTCCATGTTTTCTTTATCATTGGCAGTGTCTTGATGTGGTTGACAATTTTGTTGACTTGTTTCATCATCACCAACACCATTTGGGTCATGACTTTCATTAGCAGCAGAATGAAAATCATCCTCAACAGCATTTAAGTCGGCCAGAACATTCATGACCAAGATGTCTGGTGAGTTGGGAATATTCACACCTCTTGACTCAAACCCTTCACTTTGATTATTTATAGGAGGATCCCCTGGTGTAGTCCCTGATGTGGTTGAGTCTGAAACATCATGCGGATCATTTTATCTTGGGGGATTAACAGAGAATTTTTCCTGCATCTCTTTAAAGTTCCTCTCCAGCTCACCAAATTTGAGCAAGAATGTATTCTCAATTCCAGTTACTGCCACATCAACCATCCTCTGCATTTTCTTTGTCATCTCTTCAACTAGACATTTTACACGTTCATAGCACACCTCACCAACTTCTTCCATCGCCCTAGTTAAATCTGTCTGGTACCATCTACCTCTTCTACTGTCCTATGCTTCATAACATCAACAGCCCTGACACCTCCTTTCCATGACTCATGGGTGAACTTGTGCTTCGAACTTATCAGGGTAAACATGTAGTCCACACTTGCGTCTTCACCAATGACATAATGAAGCGGCATCTTATCCACAATAGCTTGATCTGGTCTAGCAGCCATTATAGACATGACATCAACCTGTACCACAATTAAAAAAACATGTAAGTGGAGTCATGTGGTTAACACACAAATGTATGATGGTAGCTACCTATTATATTCAGTAAAGTAGACGACTATTATACTTTAGAGTTTAAAGACATTAAACGAACATGTCTGGCTTTATCATCATGGTCCAGCTTCCGCACAAGAGGCATGTAAATGTTTATTGGTTTTGTAACCACGCCCTTCACATGATACGGTTCTTCATTGTCCGAGCAAGCGGATGAAAAGGCGCCTGGGTCCGTTGTGAGAATATTAGGAGAACACTCTAGGACTACCATATGTAATGCATGAATAAAGCCTTGTATTGCAGCGGATGACTGGGTGCATTTGTGGATAAGTGAGGTTCGAATGTTGTGCATAGTCATATCAAACGACTTACGACCCCACGAGTATTCTAGAAACATGTCGATGTCCCTTACAACTTCAACAGATTCAAGCGAGATAGCTACAACCCCGGATGTGCGACACAAAACACCTTCAACAATCAACAATAGGGATAACCTCATCCTAGTCTCTCTGTCTTTATATGGTGGACCGCTTAGCTTCTCAACAATCCATTTTGGAGTCGGTAGTGATTATGATCCAAATAGCTCCTTCGCAAACATCCTTGTGTAGTCCGTGACAACAATCTCGTGCTCCGTAGACATCGGAGAACAGTTAAGGCTTGTTACGAGGGCAAATTCACGTATAGAAAACCTAATAGGTTGGCCGCCGAACAACACCCATATCTCATTTGGTCTCTTCGTGACTAGCTGTCTACAAAGCAGAAAATGTGCAAATTTGATCGAGAAGGCTATCTTGTTTCCAATTGACAATAAAGTCCCAAATTGTGACTCCATAAGCATTTGAAGTTGTTCCTCTTCCAATGACTTCTTTACTAAATCGAGGTAACTCAAACTGAAATATGAATTAACCTTCTTCTTAAAGGGTTCTTGGCCACGAACAAACATCTGCAAAGGCAAGGAAGGGGACCCTTCAGATTGACTGTAAGAACAAACAACAACAATGGTTTTAATATTTAGAAATCGATAAATAAAACCCTAAACACATAACTTATCAATCGGCAAAGTTTTATACGGTTTAAGGAACTATTCCCTACGCATTGTTATTACCAAACATAGGATACTAAATCTAACAAGCTTTACAAAAATCTTAAACCTAGAACTCACCGAGTACGCCGCCTCGCCGCAGATATCTCGGACGCTATCTCGCCGAGGGTAATTTCCGCCGTTGCCTCTTTCCTTCTCCGACTCTTATTTCCTTTCTTCTTCTCCATTGAATGGCGACGAAAGCAAGAAACGGTTCCGGTTTCTTCTTAATTTTAATTTTTTTAAAAAGTTTGCAAATTTTATTTTAGAAAAATGTGAAGTGACCTGAGAGAGAGAGAAGTAGGCGTGTGTCAGAATATTCCCGTAACCCCATAAAAACTAAATTTGCTAGCAATGAGTATTATTTATGTTTGGGGGTAAAATAGTAATCATATCTATGCACAGAACACCTCATTTATTCTCCTAATTACAACCCACCATATGTACACTGAGCCTAAATTCCCCTAATAACTATTGATTTTAGTTTCAACATTAAAATTTTAGCAAATAAAATAAAATTTGATAAAAAAATTCATATCAAAATAAAAAAAACTTGAATTATTCGAAGAATAATATGTACAACAATCTAAATTTTTTTATTTTAAAATCATATATAGCTAATTAAGACATAAATAAATAAAGGAATAACAAATACATATTTTAGTTTTCGTATCGAGTCGTTAAAAGATCAAAACGAATTTGAAACGAATGATAACTGATATGAAATTAAATAGAATTCAATTTTTGTATAAATATATATCTGAAATTTTTGCAACGGGTCAGAAAATAGCATAAATAATTTATAAGTTGTAACTAATATACCTAATATTAAAATATACATAAGTATAGTTTTGAACTTTATATTAAATATAATTCAATAAACAATTTTTTAAATTTGTATCTAGACATCTTCGAAGGTATACCACGGGTAAATGTTATAAATATTTCTAATACGCGGGTCAATCCTGCATTAAATCATAATTTATTTGTTATCCCGCTCAATGTACGGATTTTAATTAATATAATTTATGAAATAATAGACTATATACATATAAATATATAATCCAAGTTAGAAAATTTAATAGATATTTTTTACTAAATAATTTTAATTATATAAATAGAAAAATATATTAAATTTACTAAATAATTTTAAATATATAAATATTAAAACATATTAAATTACGCACGTAAGGGCGGGTCTTCGCCTAATATTAAGATAAATCTTAAAAAATTCAATCAATTAAAGTTATATATTATTCGGTACTACGAATGTAAAAGATGCCTTGAAGAAATCAAGAAAAGGGAAAATTCTTACATTAGCTAGAGTGAAAGCGAATCAAAAGATGATGGTGAATATGACACATGGAGATTTTGAATAATTTTGTCGCTCTATAGAGCATTGTTGAAGAATAAGACGATAAATCCAATATGGATAAGTCAAAGATACATAATTGATATTTTCAATTAGTCAATATCCCTTTTGAGATTGGAAATCAAATCTTGATGGAGCATCTTATCAAGAAAAATGAAACAGTAAGTCTACGAACAAAAGTCTCTTAGAAAAACTTGCCCTTCTTGATGAACTTTACACCGTTGAAGTTTCTACCGTTGAAGTTTCTACCATTGAAGATTCTAAGTCAACAAAACTTGAAGGGAAACTTCAGGAACAACTTCGAAATATTTGATTTTTTTTGGTTTTAATGTTAATTTTTCATATAAAACGTACGATTACCACTAGTAAAAAACAGCGCCACAACCACGGAATTGCCACGAAAATTTCGTAGCAAAAAAGGAAAAGCTACGACTTACATACGAACTTGCTACGAAATCCAGAACGTGAAAAACGTGTTTAATTCGTAGCAAACCTTGCTACGAATTGCTACGAAAATTACCGTGGCACAAAATAGCCACGAAATTGCCACCAACAGATCGTGGATTTCTTGTTTTGATAAAAGTGTGACTTTATTTTGTTATGTTTTGCTACGTTTTTTAATGTGGCTAAATTATATATAATTTATTGACTTTGATGGGTTGATAAAAACAAAAAAAAATAGCCACGAAATACATTTTGTAGCAAAAACGTAGTTACGCCACCGAAAAAAATGTCACATCAATCATATCCTGCACATTTGGCAGCGATAAATACAAAAACATACCCACAAAATCATTTTCGTGGTAAATTTCGTGGCTATCAGTGCCACGAAAAATGGAGTAGCGAAAAATGCAGCAAAAGCCGTGGCTCTTTGGCAAAAAAACGTAGCAAAAAACGTGGCAATTCGTGGCAATTCGTGGCAAAATCGTGGCATTTTTCCCTATATAAGGAAACGCATGAGTGTTCTTTTACTTTCATTACAACAACCACTTCATTATAAATTTATAGAGAGAAAAAATTCGGATTTCTCCAAAAAAAAGTGTTCATGTCTTATTATTTTCAAAATCGAGAGTGGATGGATCGACACATTGATCCAACCAATAATAATGTTTCACAAGAGTTCAGAGAAGGTGTTGAAGTGTTTCTCGAATTTGCCTCAAATCAAAAAAATTTCCAAGAACGAACAACCATGTTATGTCCTTGTTTAAGATGTCAAAACCGAAAGCAACGTGATGCGAGAACCGTATCTCGCCATCTTTACCGGTTCGGTTTCAAGAGTAATTATCATGTATGGTCAAGCCATGGAAAAAGCTACTATGATGCTGGAGAATCATCGGCGGGAGGTCAATTTATGGAAGAAGAAATGTATGCGAGAGGCGGGTCATATCAAGAGAACATTCCAGGAGGAGATTTTGGATCAATTGATATATCAGAGAATTTGATGGAAGAACCCAATGAAGATGAATATGAAGAAAGACTGTTTGAGGATTTTGAAACCGCTAACCAACCATTATATGATGGATGTGTTGAAGGTATTTCTAACTTATACTTGGCATCTCGTTTAATGAAAGTAAAAACTGATCATAATTTGGCGGAGTCGTGTATGGATGAGTTATCAGAAACTTTTAGAGATGTTTTGCCACAACCAAATATAGCTCCTGGGTCATATTATGAGACGAGGAAGCTGACGAAGTCACTTGGTCTCCCTGTTGTCAAGATTGATATTTGTGAGGATAATTGTATGTTATTTTGGAAAGAAGATCGCGAACTGTTGGCGTGTCGGTTTTGTGGGAAAGATAGATATCACCAGAACCATGGGAAGGGGAAAAAGCGTCCAAACCAAAGAATGTTTTATATGCCTATTACGGAGAGGTTGAAGCGTTTGTACCAACAAGAGGCCATTGCATCACAAATGCGCTGGCACGCGGAACATGAGTCGCCAGAAGGAGAAATGCATCACCCATCTGATGCAGCAGCATGGAAGCATTTTATCAACGTATATCCTGATTTCGCTGCAGAAAGTCGAAATGTTTTTCTAGGATTATCAACAGATGGATTTAATCCAGTGGGTATGAGCGGTGAATCCCACTCAGTCTGGCCTGTCATCGTAACCCCGTATAACCTACCTCCTGGTATGTGTATGAAAAGAGAATATTTCTTTTTATCAGTACTAGTTCCTGGGCCAAGCATCCAAAGAAGAGCATTGATATATATTTGCAGCCGTTAATTGAAGAACTAAAAAGTTTGTGGAGCAATGGCGTTCAAGCATATGATATCTCAAAGAAGCAAAATTTCACGATGCGAGTTGCACTAATGTGGACAATTAATGACTTTCTCGCTTACCATATGTGGCCGCATCAGCCAGAACAGGAGAGATAACAGGCCTCCTTCGTACATCAGTGAGACTGACTGGTTAAATATACTTGAGAAGTATAGCACTGCTGAAGCAAAACGCAAGAGTGAAAAAGCTGCAACTTCTCGTAAATCTGCTCCACAAGATGCACAAGCATGGTGCATGCCCTCGTTGTTTCGTAAACATTGAGTATAAAATGGTATGTTTTTTTCAGTTTTGGCCTTAAGAACTCTCTAATTTCCATCTGTTTTCTTTCGTATAGATGGTTGATGAAGGTTTGGATGAACCACCTCTATATACATCTCTGGCGAGGAAGACTCACTGTGGTAAAGATGGCTCCTTCCTGGATGAACGTTCGGAGGAACTTGTGCTGGAGGTTGAGTAGGCCGTTGAAGAGATGTTACAAGAAGGATCTCCACTTTGCGACAATCTAATTGAAAGCTCTGCTGCTACAAATTCAAAGCGGTTTCTTCTCAACCAAGAATACATCAAGGTCATTTCTTCTCTCATCTTCATTTTCATAGTTAGTTATTGAACTATGATAGTTTTAATGAGTTATTAAATTGTGGTTTCCTTGGCTAGTTGTTTTCTTACTTTTGATTGTCTTAATTAGTTATAGGAGTTGGGACTGACTTAGATAGTTAGTTATTGTCAAGTTTTGCTTATGTTTGGTTTCTTAATTTTTCAGAGAGGAAAAACAACGAAGGGTACAATCTACGGACTTGGTAGTGTTCAATACAAGAACGCAAGTCCATCGCAGCCGGTTTCTGTCTCACTGAAACGCAACCTCGACGTCGAGATGCGATTGTTTGGCTTTGAGACAACCATCTCTGAAATCAAGGAAGATGTCAATGCTTTCAAGACTGAATTCAAAGAGGCGATGTCTGCAAACAAATGAACGCCCGACCTTGTGCTAAAAACTCTCCAATCTCAAGCTTCCAATCATACAGCCTCAACATCACAAACTCAGTCACAACCTCAAGGTCAACCTCAAGTTCCACTCCAATCTCAACAAATGCCACGAGCTCAAGGTGTGTCTACGGCTGAACCACATCATATAATGACCCAAAAACAATATGACTTAGATAGGTGGATCCAAAAAGAACTTGGTTTCTAACTTAGTTTAGTCTGTTTAGGAACTAAGTTAGTTTGTGTAATTTGCTTGTTTACTTTGGTGCCATAAACATATTTTGTGTACTTCTTTTATTTTAATTTTTTGAACAATGTTTTGTATGCTTAAAACTGAAACTACTATGTAATATATTTTAGTTTTGGTGGTATTTACGCATTTTCATTCGGATATAACATTTGGGTTTTAAAAATATTTAAAAAAAATATATTTTTTAATTTATTTAACAAGAGTCACGAACATAATCGTAGCAAAATATACATAGCCACGAAATAGATAGTAGCTAAATCGTAGCAAATATGCTACATTATCATCCGTAGCAATTCATAGCAGTTTGCTACATTACTTTCTGTAACATTACGTGGCAAGTTTACCACGGAACTTTCGTGTCTAATCGTAGCAAAATTGCTACGAAACTTTCGTGTCAAATCGTTGCAAGTTTGCCACGAAATTTTCGTGTCAAATCGTAGCAAGTTTGCTACAAAATCTTTCGTATTTTGCTACGTTTTTTGACACGCGCGTTTTTTGCTACGATCGTATACACACGTTTTGCATTTCGTGGCAATTCGTGGCTTTTGCTCTATATAGCCACGAAATATTGGTTATACCCACGAAATTTAACGTGGTTGTGGCGCTGTTTTTTACTAGTGTACATGTTATAATTACTATGTCTTTTATAATGGAACATTAAACTAGCCCTTTACAAAATAGGATAAACAACACATGCAAAATATGTTGGAAGAAAACAAAGTAAGTAAGACAGAGCAAGAAAGAACAGAGAACAAAGAAAGTTTCTTGCTGAATAATACTTTATTTTCTGATAATTGAAAACTCAAAGAGACTACATGATTTATAGAAAATAGAAACGTAATTGCACCCATTAAACCCATGGACTCATTATGTCCTTGATTAAGAAGAAAAAACTGAAACCCCCAATTAAGTAGAAATAAAAGACAGCAAATACGTAACTGAAAAACATTCAATTCAGTTTGAATCACTTTTCAACACTCTCCCTTGATTCAAACTTGCACACTCCAAGCTTACTTCTGAAGTAGTCAAACTTGTTCCTTGATAATGCCTTTGTTAGCACATCTGCACTCTGTTCGTTTGTGCTGCAATACTCCAAAGTAACCGAACCTTCACTAACCAAGTCTCTGATGAAATGAACCTTGATGGAAATATGTTTAGTTCTTCCATGATATGTTGGATTCTTGGTCATTGCTATAGTTGCCTTATTGTCGCAGAAAATTGTTGTTGCCTTCTCTTGCTCTTGCTTAATGTCTGCTAGAATTCGTCTTAGCCAAACCGCTTGACACGCCGCTGCAGTAGCTGCTGTATACTCAGCTTCCGACGAAGATAAAGCTGTCACGTTTTGCTTCTTTGAACTCCAGCAAACTGCTCCCGAACCCAGATTAAAAACATGTCCCGAAGTGCTTTTCCTGTCTTGAACACAGCCTGCCCAATCGCTGTCCGTGAACCCTACCAGTTTAAACTTTGAAACTGAGCCGTACCATAAACCATACTCTGCAGTTCCTGCAATATACCTCAACAACCTCTTTGCTGCTCCAAAATGTTGCTTAGTTGGATTGTGCATGAACCTGGAAATTGCACTAACAGCAAAACAAATGTCTGGTCTTGTGTGAGTTAGATAGATAAGACCTCCAACTAAACTCCTGAATTTTGTTGCATCCGCTTTCTCCGTTCCATCATCCGCTAGCAGCTTTTCGTTGACGTTCATAGGAGTTTCCACATCATTGCAACCTGCCATGTCGAACCTTTTAAGAAAGTCACACGCATACTTGTGTTGAGAGACAAAAACCCCATCTTCCACTTGCTTAACCTCGAGACCAAGGAAAAAATACAACAGCCCAAGATCTGTCATTTCAAACTTCTCCATCATACTAGCTTTGAACTCAGAAACAAGTGAAGCACTCGAACCCATGTAAATCATATCATCTACATATAAACACACAACAAGGATATCACCTGCACCTTGCTTCTTTATGTAGAGAGTAGGCTCACTTTTGCTTCTTTCAAAACCAGTTTCTGCAAAATAAGAATCAATCTTGTTGTACCAAGCTCTAGGAGCTTGTTTAAGCCCATATAGAGCCTTATACAACCTGTAGACGTAACCTTCTCTGCCTTCAACTATAAAACCTTCAGGCTGATCAACATACACCTCTTCAAGTAGCTCACTATTCAAGAAAGCTGACTTAACATCAAACTGATATATTGGCCAATGCATATAAGCTCCTAAGGCAAGAAGAGTTCTTACAGTGTCAAACCTTGCTACCGGAGAGAAAGTTTCTTCATAATCCACTCCATATTCTTGTGCATATCCCTTAACCACAAGCCTTGCCTTATATTTTTGAATGTTGCCATCAGCTTGATACTTAGTTTTAAACACCCATTTCACACCGATGGAGTGCTTCTCTTTAGGAAGCTCGACTAGCTGCCATGTTTGATTCTTCTCTATAGAAGCAATCTCTTCTTCCATTGCTTTTCGCCACTCTTCTTTTGTTGCTGCTTCATTAACTGTCACTGGATCAGCACTGAAAAACGCGTGTTGTTCCTCATAAATTTCCCGCAATGATCTGAATTTTTGAGGCGGACTTGTGCTTGAGCTTCCTTCTCCATCACTTGACCCATTGCCATTATTAGGACCAGGTGAACTAGGAGCTGAGCTCGCCGGTGTATTGGTTGCAGAATTCGCTGGACTCGGATTCTCTTCTTGCTCATCGTTAACAAAGATTTCAACAAGCTCACTATTGTCACCTTCACGCCAAGTCCAAACTGTTCTTCATCAAAGGTAACGTTCCCGCTTTCAACAATCTTCCCACTCACAGGATTGTACAATCTATATCCTTTAGATTGAGAACAATATCCAAGGAAGATGCATTTCTCATATTTTTCATCAAGCTTCTTCCTATTATGAGCATCTATAAGAGAATAGCAAATACTGCCAAAAACTCTTAAATGACTCACCCCAGGTTTCCTGCCACACCAAGCTTCAAATGGCGTTCTGTTTAAGACCGCTTTCGTAGGAGAGATGTTCAGGAGATACACCGCCGTCCTCACACTTTCTGCCCAAAACTGATTAGGTAGATTCTTCTCCTTTAACATGCTTCTGGCCATCTCCACTACGGTTCTGTTTTTCCTCTCCGCTACACCATTTTGCTCCGGTGTGTAAGCTGTAGTAAGCTCATGATGTATCCCTTCTTTCTCACAAAATTGATTGAACTCAGTAGAGGTAAACTCTCCACCTCTATCAGTTCGTAGCACCTTAACTTGCTGCTCACTTTGTTTCTCCACAAGTGCCTTGAACTTCTTAAACATATCGAGTGCTTCTCCTTTTGATTCAAGAAAATAAACCCAGCTCATCCTGCTGTAGTCATCTGTAAGCATCAGAAAATACTTGCTACCTCCAAGGGACGCGGTCTGCATCGGACCACACAAATCAGCGTGAACAATCTCAAGACATTGAGTTGCTCTTCTTGCTTTTCCTACTGTAAACGACCTGCGAAATTGTTTCCCATATACGCAACCTTCACACAACTTCAGAGCACCAATCTTTGGTAAGCCAAGGACCATATCCTTTTGATTGAGCACCCTTAACCCATTCTCATGTAGGTGCCCATACCGCAGGTGCCACAACTTCGAAATATCTGAAACTTTAGCAACCAAAGCTTTTGTTTCAACAGAAGACATTTCCAATGGGTAAAGATTGTTTGATGTCTTCTTCACCACAGCCAACGTGACACCAGATTTCTTCTCATTGATGACACACTCATTCCCATCAAAGAAAACAAAACAATTGTTCTCCACCATTTGACCAACACTCAACAGATTATGTGCTAGATCGGGAATGTAATACACGCCATAGATGAGTTTGAGATTACCATGACCATTATGAACATCCACGACTCCTCTCCCTTCTACTTGAACTTCTTTGTCATTTCCAAGCTTCACCTTAAGCTTGTGCGACTCATCTAACTCTTTGAACGATGATTTGGTGCCTGTCATGTGATTAGAACAACCACTGTCCAAATACCACACAGATTTTGACGTTTCCTCACTTTCAAATGCCATGAAAAGTCGAGGTTGCTCATCTTCTTGCTCAGCAAAGCATGCGTGCTTTTCTTCTTTCTATTTTTTCCAACAGTTGGCCTGCATATGACCATACTTCTTGCAATAATGACACTGAATGTCGCTCTTGTTTGTACCTTTGTTGTATGACTGATTTGAGCTGCTTGAGTTATCATAATAACCTCTTCCTCTGCCTCTTCCATAATTTCCACGACCTCCAAATCTGCCTCGTCCTCTACCTGCAGCTTCAAAACCGCTGCTGTTTTTCTGGCCAGAGGACTCTCCCTTCATCTGGAAAGCTTTCTCTTCAGTTTTTTCAGTCTTCTTACCAAGACGATCTTCATGACCTAACAGCGAACTCATCATTGTGTCAAACGAATATGAACTCATATCGTTTGCCTCCATGATTGCAGGTACCACATATTCAAACTTTGGAGTCAAGCTTCAGAGAACTTTACTCACAACAGTTTCATTTGTCAAGACTTCACCGTAGGACTTCATTTGATTGACAACAGCGGAGACTCTCGCCAAGTACTCCTGCATCGTTTCTTTCTCCTTCATCAACAGCGTTTCAAATTGATGACGAAGAGTCTGTAGCTTGACAGTGATCGCCTTCTTATCTCCCATGTACTCCAACCTCAAAATCTCCCATGCTTCGTGAGATGTACTTACGGCCGAGATCCGAGCAAGAATATCGTCCTCCGTGGTCGTCGAATAAAAAACAGCGCCTTTGCATCCTTCTTGCGATTATCACGTAATCGACGATCGGTTCCGCAGATTTGCATCTTCAAATCCATTCTCCACCAAATCCCAACTCTCTTGAGATCTGAACATCGTCTTCATCTTGAGACTCCAAAGGTGATACTTTTCACCCTTAAACATTGGAACCGTAACTTGTTGATTTGCTCCATTGCCTGCCATGTTTTTGATGATTTGGATGAAAGGGCTGAGACCTTTGCTCTGATACCACAATGTTGGAAGAAAACAAAGTAAGTAAGACAAAGTAAGAAAGAACAGAGAACAAAGAAAGTTTCTTGCTGAATAATACTTTATTTTCTGATAATTGAAAACTCAAAGAGACTACATGATTTATAGAAAATAGAAACGTAACTGCACCCATTAAACCCATGGACTCATTATGTCCTTGATTAAGAAGAAAAAACTGAAACCCCCAATTAAGTAGAAATAAAAGACAGCAAATACGTAACTGAAAAACATTCAATTCAGTTTGAATCACTTTTCAACAAAATAGAATTCAAGAAGCGAAGAAGAAGAAACAAATGGACGCGGGAAAGACAAAAGGCGGGCGCGCAACCTGTCCACACCGACTTTGAGAGACTGAAGTTGCGAAGAGACTCCTGAAACGATTAGCTGATTTCTTTTCTTCCAAATAACTCCAATAATAACTTGAAGATGCAGCTTCAATATGGTGGTGGGCCATGAAACGGTTGCAGCAATGTGTTAATGATATCTTGCAGCTTAGAAGACCTTAATGACCATAGTGAATCAGAGAAGATAGACCACAAAACAGAAGAGAGAGAGCAGTCAAAGAAAAGGTGATCATGAGACTCTCCCATACCCGAGCAAATAACGCAATTTGCAGAGATTTGCATGCCCTAACTTAGAAGTCTGTCTCTAGTTGGGAGCCTCTTTAGCATGACCATCCAATGGATAAAGGAGAGACGTGGAATAAACTTCTTAAACCAAACTATGTGAAACCAAGAGACTCGCGGCGAATGTAACCGAAGCAGCTCCCATGTTCCCTTCGAAGAGAAGTTCCTAAGGAAGCAGTCCGGGCCTGAAACATCTTGCGGTATATTTATGTCCAAGATATTTGTGATTACTTTTTCCATCATATTTGATTTTGGATTTGGGAAAGCTCAGTCTCCATTTCGCACCGCTTTACTCACTTTTGCATTTAGATCAAGCCTAACCATATGCGGTGCGTTATCACCTAGGAGGCTTGAAATCTGTCCAAGTGATACACCCTTGATAAGGATCTCAACTCTGGGATAAGGTAAGTACGTCTATTTCGGTGGACTGGTGGCGATGTGGTCGAGATGTGCGCGGATTAGATGGGTGGGTGGCCTTAGAACAAGATATGGACGAACATGGCTGATGAATGATTGATGAGAGAAGGTAGATATGGAGGTGGACGACTTAACAAGAGGTGATGATCTTGTTAATGAGTAGCAGATCGCCTTGGAAGCTTAAGCTTGTAAAGAGATCGGATTCAATGAAGAATCAGAGTGAGTCTTAGCCAAAAGGTTGTAGATGAAAGCCAAGACTCCATTACAAGGTAAGAGTGCCCCCTTTTTAAAGGAGACAAGCACATGTCGCTTGTCCCTTTAGGGTTTGCGCAGAAACAAAAAAGGAAATCGTAAGTAAAAAGGAAATTGCGAAACAACAAAGTGTTTAAATCCAAAACAGAAAATAGCATGAAGTTTGGGGATATAACGTTGAGTAGTGTATCTAGTGTCTCGTCTCTTACACTCATCAAGCTATGATCACTAAGTAACCGACGTATTGCTCTTCTTGGTCTCGTTAAAACACTTGCATAGCAAACCCAGTGGGACAAATCTATGCAAAGGGAAAGAGTACCAAGTTGAGACACTTAGTCACTTAGTGGCTCATAGCTTGGTCCTCTTTCTATGCATGAGTATGGATGTTGAAGAAGCTCCTAGATGCTCCTCCTCCTAGCTCCTCCTTCAACATCATCGCATGCGCATCTCTAGCTAACTCCTTAGCTCTTGATCTTGTGATAACTCCTTCTGGTTCTTGAGTTGCGTCCATCTCCTTGTCCTCAGCATCATCACCATCCATTATCATATCACCAAGATCGGACCAACAATCATACCATAAAAAGGCACTTTTCCCATCGCCAAGTGCACACTTCATGTAATTGGAGAGAATAGGTCTTTGTCTAAGCATGTTCCTAATGGTCCATGATTATGTAGAGTTGTCCAAAGATTGCCAGAACTCTCTACTTACGAAAACGTTGCTTTAATTTACGCCACCCATAGAGATCGCGAGGTTGCAACAAATTCCAAACCAGTTTGAGGCTAAAAATCGACTCAAAATCTTATAGTAAGCGGATACCCAAGCCACGTTCTTCTTTTGGCTTACATATTTGATTTAACGCGACTCAGGCACCAAAGGCATTTGAAACCTCATTTTTCCAGGGATAAGCAAAGCAAAGGCTGTCAAACTTCAAATAAAATTCTTTAGACAAAACGTAAACCTGGCTCCAAAAGTTAACTTTTCCGTAAATTACTGACGAGATGAGTTGGATCTTCCTAGCAAAAGAAAGAAATCTGGCGGTCCAACTATGAATCTTCGGAATTATATTCTTGACAAATGGTTGCAAGTATTTCATAGTAAGCTTCTTTGTATGTAGGGGCAAACCAAGGTACCTTGTGGGAAAATAGGCAAGTGTTAAGCCTAGGACAAGACAAGCATATTGCTTTTGCTCAAGAGTGTAAGCATTGTGTTGAAATTGCTTTGGGCTTTTAGCATTTGGGTTTCAGAGTTATTGGGCCCAAGTTTACAAAAGAAAAAAAAAAAGGAAACGACAATGGCTGTGTCGTTTAGAGTTAAACTGAAGATTGAGTTTCTGGTTTGTCTTTAGCGGGCAACATCCTTACCGTACTGTCTCCTCCTTTTGTCAGGTGTGTGCAGAGGAATAGGGTTTTGGCACCTGTGTATAAAAGGAGAAGAAGCACAACAAGAGAGGTTTAACACAAGAAAAGGAAGCTATCACAATAGGATAAGAGAGTTAGAGAGAGTTCTAAAGGGTGAGTGAAAACTTTGTACCTTGGGGTTATTCTTTCTTCTTGGATCTTCTCTGGTGAGTGGTGTGAGCTTGAGTGAGTTGTATTCTCTGTACCTTGTTCTTGTTGTTTAGTGTTGTGAGGCTGGTTTAAGCCCACCGAGACGTACCACGGTTGCTTTGACCGTGGGAACTCGTATATCTTTGTATTCAACACACACTAACTTGACTAACAAGAAACCTGCACAATCAAACACATAAGAGCTTAAAATATGACTTAGACAAATAAAGTTAGTATCTTTAAGCAAGAAATCACTACAAATGGTATCAGAGCTCAAGGTGGTGAGCAGATCTGGTGATTAGAAGCAACAAAAATCTTAGAGTTTACAAATCTAGCTGTTAAAAGGTAAGGTTACTACCTAAACACTAGATCTAGTTGTTCTCTCTGGTTAAAAACCCTAAAGTTTCTATCTTTAGTTAGATCTGGAACTTGTAGTGTTGAGGAAAGGTTATTGTTGCTTTGGTGTTGTGTTTTGTGGTGTAGTCTCTGTGTTTTGTGTCTGTTATAGATCCTGATCAAATCTGTCTTCAGATTCACAGAACATGGAACCTACAAAAGCTAGGTTTGAGGTTGATAAGTTTGATGGAGAAGGAGACTTTGCTTTGTGGAAACACAAGGTGTTAGCTCAGTTAGAGATTCTGGGTTTGGACTCAGTTTTACAAGCTGAAGGTGAAACTGATCCTAAAAGTACAGCAAGTGACACGGAGGTTGTGTCCACAGAAACTGCAGCTGATCCTAAGAGACTGGAGAAGGATCGCAGAGTGAAGAATCTCATAACTATGAGCTTGTCTGATATTGTACTCAGAAAGGTTATCAAAGCCAAGACTGCTTTGGAGATGTGGACTGCACTGGAGAACACCTACCAAATCAAGTCTCTACCAAACAGATTCTATCTGAAGCAAAGGTTCTACAGTTACAAGATGGAAGAGGATAAGAATCTGGATAAGAATCTTGACATTTTCACTAAACTGGTTTCAGATTTGGCAAGTTTGGATGTTGAGTTAAGTGAAGAAGATCAGGCAGTGATATTACTAAATAGCCTGCCAAGGAGATTTGAGCCACTGGTACATACTCTTAAGTATGGTAGAGGACAGGACACTATTTCACTAAAGGAGATAACCAGATCAGCTTACTCCATTGAGCTTGATCTGAAGGCAAAAGGAAGTTTAGCTACTCCATCAAGAGCTGAAGGACTTTATGGAAGTGACAAAGGAAGAGCTGATAAGAGGACAAACTTTCAAAGAGGAAAGTCAAACCTGAGAAGCAAGTCTAGACCAAAGAACAAGAGAGTTTGCTGGGTTTGTGGAGATGAAGGTCATTTCAAGAAAGATTGTCCAAACAAATCAAATCAGTACAAGTCCTTCAAAGCTGAAGCTAGCATTGGAAAAGCTCAAATATCTGAGGCAGTTATGCTAACAGCTTCTGAACAGAACAACAGAGATGGGTGGGTGTTGGACTCAGGATGTTCCTACCATGTTACTTTCAGAAGAGACTTGATGTTTGATGTTAAAGAAATAGATGGAGGCAAGATACTTATGGGTAATGACACTTACTGTGAAATCACTGCCATTGGAAAGATTCAGATAATGAATTATAACAACACAGCTATAATTCTAAAGGATGTGAGATACTCTCCAACTGCAAGAAGAAATCTAATATCTTTGGGCCAACTAGAAACACTTGGTTGCTGGTTCAGATCAAGAGATTTCAGAATGCAAGTCTTTAAAGAAGAAGAGGAAGTTATGGCAGCTGATTACAGAGACACGTTGTACTTTCTGGATGGTGAACCTATACTTGTTGAGGCAAATGTGACTAAAAGAATCCAAGATGCCACAGCTCTTTGGCATAGCAGATTGGGTCACATGAGTCTAAGGGGTTTGCAAAGGCTGGCTGATCTAGGAGTGTTAAGAGAAGAACATGTCAAAGACCTAAAAGAGTGTGAACATTGTATCTTGGGGAAATTTCAGAAGCTATCTTTCAAAGGAGGGATACACACATCTCAAGTCCAACTAGAGTATATACATTCAGACTTATGGGGCTCTCCAAATGTCACCCCAAGTCTGTCTAAGTGTCAATATTACATCTCCTTTGTTGATGACTACTCTAGAAAGGTGTGGGTGTATTTCTTAAAGACTAAAGATGAGGCTCTCTCTAAATTTGTTGAATGGGTAGCACTTGTGGAGAATCAGTGTGGAAAGAAGGTCAAAGTTTTGAGAACTGATAATGGCCTAGAGTACTGCAACAAACCTTTTGATGACTTCTGCAAAGAAAGAGGTATAAAGAGACATAAAACATGTCCTTATACCCCGCATCAAAATGGAGTTGCAGAGAGACTCAACAGAACAATTTTAGAGAAGGTGAGAAGCTTATTAAGTGAAACTGGTTTAGAGGAGAAGTTTTGGGCTGAGGCTGCTTCTACTGTAGTCTACATGATTAATAGAACTCCATCTATACCACTTAGATTGGAGATTCCTGAAGCTGTTTGGACAGGGAGAAAACCGGAGTATGAACACATGAAAAGATTTGGATGTGTTGCATACTACCATGTAGATCAAGGGAAGCTCAAACCAAGGGCAAAGAAAGGCATTTTTGTTGGTTATCCGCAAGGGGTAAAAGGATACAGGATTTGGAGTCTAGATGAGTTCAAGTGTGTAATCACTAGACACGTTACATTCTGTGAAGATACTCTTTACAAAGATGTTCTAGAAGAGAAGAAGATTAGCTCAAAAGATCCTGCTAATAAAGGAAAGAAGAAGGTTTCATTTATTCTGCCCACAGAAGAAGAAGAAGAAACTGAACATGCAAATGTTCATGGTGAATCTTCAGCTTCAGGTGGAGCTATGTCTGACTCAGTAGAAGAGGTTCAAGAACCTGAGGTAGATACAGAAACAGTGGAAGAATCATCACCAGATCTGAGAAATTATGTCTTGGCCAGAGACAGAGTTAAAAGGCAGATAAAACCTCCAAGCAGATTTGATGATGAAGACGTTGCAGCCTATGCATTAGTGATGTCATTCACTATGGAAGAAGATGAACCAAGTTCATATTCTGAAGCTATGAGTGGTTTAAACAAAGACAAATGGGGTGGAGCTGCTGATGAGGAAATGAATTCATTAGCTAAGAATTGCACTTGGAAGCTCATTGATAGGCCAGAAGGTGCAAGAACCATAGGCTGCAAATGGATATTTACTATAAAACCAGGAATTTCAGGAGTTGCTGAACCAAGATTCAAAGCTAGATTGGTTGCTAAAGGTTATGCTCAGATTGAAGGAATTGATTATAATGAGGTATTTTCACCTGTGGTTAAACATACTACCATCAGACTTATGCTATCTATGGTGGTTAATCAAGACTTAGAGCTGGAGCAACTAGATGTAAAAACAGCATTTTTACATGGGAATCTTGAAGAGAGAATTCTAATGGAGCAACCTGAAGGATATGCTCAAGGAGACAAGGTATGTTTACTCCAAAGATCTCTCTATGGACTTAAACAGTCTCCTAGGCAATGGAATTTGAGGTTTGATACGTTTATGAAGAAACAGAAGTTTGTGAGGAGTGATTATGATTCTTGTGTCTACTACAAGATATATCAAGATGGTAGTTACCTATATCTACTACTATATGTTGATGACATGTTAGTAGCTGCTAAAGACTCAGTGGAGATAAGAAAACTCAAGGAGCTGTTGAGTAATGAGTTTGAAATGAAGGACTTAGGACCAGCTAAGAGGATCCTAGGCATGGACATTACAAGAGACAGAAGCAAAGGGGTTTTAGTTCTGTCTCAAGAGGCGTATTTGGAAAAGATACTAAGGAATTTTGGAATGACTGATTCTAAACCTGTCTCTACTCCTATGGGATGTCATTTCAGGTTAGCTAGTACTAAGGAAGCAGAAAAGAGTCAAGCAGAATCAGATATGAGGAACATACCTTATTCCAGCGCTGTTGGAAGCCTCATGTATGCTATGGTGGGGTCTCGTCCTGACATAGCACATGTTGTTGGTCTAGTTAGCCGCTTCATGAGCTCACCAAATCCTGAACATTGGAAAGCAGTCAAGTGGTTAATCAGATATATCAAAAGTTCAAAAGGGGTTTGTTTAACATTCAAGCAGAGAGAGAACTTTGATATCAAAGGATTCACTGATAGTGACTATGCATCTGACCTGGATAGAAGAAGGTCAATCACCGGTTACGTCTTCCAAGCCGGTGGAAACACAGTGAGCTGGAGATCTGGGCTTCAACATATCGTTGCTCTGTCAACAACAGAAGCAGAGTATATGGCATTAGTAGAAGGAATCAAGGAAGCATTGTGGCTAAAAGGGATTACCTGTGAGTTAGGTTTTCCACAGAGGAGCGTTGAAGTGTTCTGCGATTCCCAGAGTGGAATCAGCCTCTCCAAGAACAATGTCTTCCATGAACGCACAAAACACATCGATGTAAGGCTCCATTTCATCAGGGATGTGATTGCAGAGGGATCTATTGTTGTATCGAAGATCCACACGAGCATAAATCCGACCGATATTCTCACCAAATCTGTGCCGGTGAAGAAGTTTGAAGAAGGTCGAAGCCAGCTGAGGGTCGTCAGCGGCTGATTCTAGGTCGGTGAAGACCTAGGTTTCCGGCGAGGTAAATCGTCGGGGAAACGAGAGGCGGGTTTTGTTTCTCGTGGAAAAGGGAAAAGGGCTAAAAGGAAAGCAAGGTGGAGATTGTTGAAATTGCTTTGGGCTTTTAGCATTTGGGTTTCAGAGTTATTGGGCCCAAGTTTACAAAAGAAAAAAAAAAAAGGAAACGACAATGGCTGTGTCGTTTAGAGTTAAACTGAAGATTGAGTTTCTGGTTTGTCTTTAGCGGGCAACATCCTTACCGTACTGTCTCCTCCTTTTGTCAGGTGTGTGCAGAGGAATAGGGTTTTGGCACCTGTGTATAAAAGGAGAAGAAGCACAACAAGAGAGGTTTAACACAAGAAAAGGAAGCTATCACAATAGGATAAGAGAGTTAGAGAGAGTTCTAAAGGTGAGTGAAAACTTTGTACCTTGGGGTTATTCTTTCTTCTTGGATCTTCTCTGGTGAGTGGTGTGAGCTTGAGTGAGTTGTATTCTCTGTACCTTGTTCTTGTTGTTTAGTGTTGTGAGGCTGGTTTAAGCCCACCGAGACGTACCACGGTTGCTTTGACCGTGGGAACTCGTATATCTTTGTCTTCAACACACACTAACTTGACTAACAAGAAACCTGCACAATCAAACACATAAGAGCTTAAAATATGACTTAGACAAATAAAGTTAGTATCTTTAAGCAAGAAATCACTACACATTGCTAAAAAAAATCAGACTTTGGACGGTTCATGTCGAGTCCAAAAACTTCTTTGAAGGCTGAGAGAGTACTTTGAATACCTTGAAGTGATCTCGTAGAACCCTCCGAGAATACCAGAAGATCATCTGCGAATAACAAGTGAGTTAGCCGTGGAGAGTTGCAATGTGGATGCGACTTAAAATTATCTTAATCCACTCATTTGTCTAACATTTGCAAAAGCACTTCCATAACCCTGATGAACATGTAAGGGGACAAAGGATCTCTTTACCTTAGCCCTTTTTCCCTGGAAATAAACCAGCCAGTTCGCCAATTATCGCTACCGAGAATCTGACTGAGGAAACACAAGCTCAAAACCAAGATCTGAATATTGTAGGGAAATTCTGAGCATCAAGCACTTTGTCAAGGAAGTCCCAACAAACTGAATCAAAGGCCTTACGAAATATTTAAATTTTGATTAAAGGTACCACCGATTTGGAAAAAACCCTCACCTATGGAAGAACAAGCAAGGTTAGTTGGGGCCTTGGTAATCATGGTGGATCTTTGATTTCAGTAACAAAGTTTGTCAAAGAAGTCTTGAACAAGTTTGAGATATACACGAGTTAGATATTTACAAGGCTGGGGTATGTGAAAGAATCAAATTTGTTCAATTTAAGAATGTCTTATACATACAATTTCTCTTCATCGTAAACTTTGAGGAACCAATCAAAATCTGAAAATTTACAAATTGAAGAAGATAGAGATGTCAATTGGTCTCATTGTCCATGGGCCGGCCCAGTCCAATTGACTATGGACTGGTTATGGTCATGCCCAAAACAAAATGGTCTAAATGGGTTAAAACCCAATTTGTCCATGGTCAAAATGGGCAAAAACCATTGGACAATGGGTTGTCCATGGACATTTTTTTGGATGAAAACTATTATTTTATTATAAAATAGTAATTGATTGTTTTCCCTTGAAAACTATAAATTATAAGATTTTCTGCTAAAACCGTAAAATACCGTTTTTCCGCCAAAACCGTAAACTACCATTTTTCGCAAAAAACATAAATTATCGGATTCCCGCAAAAAACTTAAATTATCGGATTTCTCGCAAAAACCGTAAAATACCATTTTCCGCCAAAAACGCAAATTGTCATTTTCCTGTCAAAACTGTAAATTATCGAATTTCCCGCAAAAAACGTAAATTATCGTTTTCCCGCCAAAACCGTATATTATCGAATTTCCCGCAAAAAACAAAAAATATTGTTTTCCGCCAAAACCGCAAATTATCGTTTTCCGCCAAAACCGCAAATTATCGTTTTCCCGCCAAAACCGTATATTATCGAATTTTCCGCCAAGACCTTAATTAACTTTTTCCCGTCACAACCGTTATTTATTTATTTTGTCAAAACTGCAAATTACCATAATTAACTAGAAAAACAAATTACTTTTGAAGTTTAAGAATTTTGAAGTTTAAGAAGAGATAAAAAAAAAAAATTATGGACAACATGTGGACACCCATTTGGTTATGGTCTTTTTTGGTTGTGGTCTTTAATTGGTCCATTGTCCATATGGACAAACCAATTTGTAACCAAATAATAAATGGTCATTTGTGGTCATGCCCATTGGTCATGGACACGACCAATTGACACCTCTAGAAGAAGATGATAAAAATGGAATCTTAAAGATTGTTTGGAGAGAGGACATACCAATTGACTCGATTAAAGCTTCAATCAACCCAAACCAATGATCTCCCTTGCCTCGCCTTCTCACGCCATCACTCCCATGACGATTACAGGACGAAAAAGCATCGGTCGCATACCTCGTCGCCTCCATCGTCGACCTAGAAAGAAGGAGAAGAAAAAAATGAGATAAATAAATTAACCCCGAGAAAAAAAAACAAATAAAAAAAACAAATAAAAAAAAAAATTACATCAATCAGTTAAGATCGGACACGTGTCCGATCTTAACTGATCTAAAATTACATAAATAAGATTCGATCTTAGATTATATATTTACTTTTGGGCCTAAATACTAAAATTATACTCTTAAGATGATGGACTTGCTCTAAGTCTTCTCTTTAAGATCTTTTATTTTTATTTTATTATATATGTTGAAAAATGAAAACCTATTTAATTTTTTTTTTGAATTGACACATAAGAAAAATTCTTAAATTTACTCTCGTGTTGACACATAAGCAAAATTATTTGTCATTTATTATATATGATATGACGTAAAATAAGCAAATCAAAATTTAAAAGTATTTCTAAGTTTTCTCTCCTTAAGATCTCTTATTTTTATTTTATTTTTTCTTGAATTGATACATAACAAAAATCCCTAAATTTACTATCATGTTGACACAAAAGTAAAACTATTTGTCAATTATTATATATGATGAATATATATATATATATATATATATATATATATATATATATATATATATATATTTATTTTAATATTTTACACAAAGATATTTTAAGAGTTTGCCAAAAAGTAAAAATTTTATGGACGACCATAATCTTCATTCTTTTGTTTGTCCATATATATGTCTAGGATTTTTCATGCGTATAAAGCGGGGTTATTTTGATTAAAATGTTGATAACATATTGTGATACAAAATTAGTTTACAAATTAATAATAGTTTAACATCGTGTCCGGGGTATTTTCTCTTTTTAAAATTACTGAAATTGTATTGTAAGTTTTTAAAATATGTTATAAATATTACATGTTTATTGTGTTTGTTTTAGAATAAAAATTTGAATTGCACCTTTATTAGTATTGTTTATATTAACTAGGAAAGAACCCGCGCGTTGCGCGGAATATTCGCTAATTATTATAGTTTTTTAAATAATTTTTTGAATTTACGGGTGTTTTGGTTTGTTTTATGAAGTTTTTTGTTTTTGTAATAAATATATGGTTTAACTTTAGATATTTTCCATCTATTTTTTATTTTACTAAACTAATCAAAATGATTTTGTTTACGAACAAATTCTGTTTGGATGTTTTAGTTTATTCTCAAACGTATGTTGTTTACTTTGGTTTTACGTGGAAATCTTAACCCGTCAATCAATTTGGATCATATTTTGTTTTGTATTCTCTATATATAACGTTATTGAATTATTTGTATATGTAATTGTTGATTTTATATGATGTTTTGTTTTCTCCTTAAATATTTTAATTTTATTTCATATATTTGGTACTAACATTTAGTTTTAGAAAGTATGTATATATATGGAGTTTTTTTATTCCCAAATTATAGTTATTTAAACTTTTATAAATTTATATTTATTTATTTTTAAACTATACTCTCTCTCACCCATTTTGTTAAATGTTTTAAATCTTTTGATTTGTTCTATTTTATTTGATTTTCACAAGTTTCTATGCGTATTTTTTATTTATTAACTATAGTATGACCACTAATATTATGTAGTCTTAATTTTTAATTGTTTTGAATAAATGTTAAACATCATTTAGATAGAAAATTTTAGATAATAGGACATATGTAATATATTCCAAAAAGAATTAGTGTAAGAGAGAATTTTCTTATATATTTTTATTTTAGAAAGTTGATATACATGTTTTTATTAGTGTTAAATATTATATTGAATGTTTTTTATTTTAGTTTTATTAATATTGAATGACTTTTATAAATATTAAATGAGTTTTATTAAATGAGTTTTATTAAATGATTTTTAATTGAATTATTTTAATTATTTATGTTGATGATGTGGATGCCTTAGATTGAAAGAATATTGTGCTATTAAATAATAGATTTTATAAGATAAATATTTTTTGCACTTACTTATTTAACCCGTAACCAAGAAATTCAAATTTTAAATCAATAAACGTCTAAATCGTTTGTTAACGAACTTGATCATTTTAGTAAGGAAATATGAATATATACATATCATATTAACAGTATAACTACCTCAACAAAAATGTCATTTTTGTTTCTATTTTTTAAAACCCCTAAACTTGTGTATTATAATTTGAATTTAAAGATATGAAATGTATTATATAAAATAGTTATTACGATATTGTGAAAGATATAATATTTTAATATAAAAATAAATATTTGTAAAATAACAGTATAAAATGATTTGCACATCACACCTTGTTAGCTTTTAATGATAACTAAAACCACTACACTACAATTATTTTTTTACTTTCATTCTCAAAACATGATTTATAATTTACTTAAAATTAAATTTTGTTGCATTTTTTTGACAAAACTACCCTTAATGAATTTTGTTGAATTATTTTTAATTGCAATAGCATAACATGTAATTCTTCAAAAAATTAAGGTTATTTTAAAAAATGTATTCATCAAATGTTAATATAGAGATAGGAAACCATATTATTTCACAATTAAGATAACCAATCGAAGGTCAATTTAACCCCACCCACATATACAAATTTCACAATTAAGATAACCAATCGAAGGTCAATTTAACCCCACCCACATATACAAAAGAAGTCTTTATCAAAAAAAGATATTACTAAAGTATGATACAAAAACAAAACTACATGAATATTGGAGATTTTTTTATAGAAAAATATTGGAGTTAATTGATCGGAAAATGTAATAATCTTTGTATGCGGTTCTAGATTTTATAAACGTGTATATATAATTATATATCAATGCTATACATTTATGTATGAAGGTTAGGAATTAAATATGTTCACTACAAGAAATCACGACTTTTACCACGACCATAATCGTTGTAAAATCGTGGTAAAATGCAGTTTACCACGATTTAACGACGATTTCCATTTCGTCGTTAACCGATCGAAGTAAAAGCCAAATCGTCGTAAAATCGTGGTAAATTTTACGACGAACCAAATTCGTTGTAAATTCGTGGTAAAATATTCGTTGTAAAATCGTTGTAATTGTTACAACGAATTCACAACGAATATTTGGTTGTAAATTTGTAATTATAATAAATCGAAAATTCTTAAAATCGTCGTAAAATCGTCCCTAATTAGGGACGAGTTTACGACGATTGTAAGAAATATAAATTTTACAAATCGTCGTAAAATCGTCCCTAGTCCCTAATTAGGGACGATTTTACGACGATTGTTATTATTTTAAATAAAAAAAATAATATTTTATAAAATAAAATATTATTTTTTTTAAATATTTTTATTACAATTATTTGAAAATACAAAATAAAAAAAACTAGTCGTCTAAATTGAAATTAGGCCCGAAATAGTCCTGGGTTGCGTTCTCGGGATCTACGTTGCTTGTTCCGGCCTGGTCAGCCGACGGACGGTCGGGATGTGTCTGCATCGTCCGAAGTAGTTCCGGGTTAGATGCGAAAGCACCGTAAACAAGCTGTTGTAGAACCGCATGTTCTTCACCCGAGTCGCATGCATGTTCGAATCTCACCGCAACTCACCGGAGATCGGTAATTGGTAGGAGCAAGTGGGACGTCCTGCATGGATCCCATGCCTAGAACCCGTCCTTTCTTCTTAGGAGCAACCTATAAAATTAAACAATTAGTAAATGATCGTTTAAACAAATAATTTTAGAGAAAATTTTAGAGTAAAATTTTACCTCATGATATATTTGATCGAGCTCGGCGGTAGTAAGCGGCTCACCAGGATATTGAGTGCCTCCCGGGGATCTCTGAGATCGTTGAGTCTCGATCTCCGTCTTCCGAGCTTCAAGATCGTTGAATATCCGCTGGGAATGGGAGTCAACGAACTCGCCGATCTTTTTCCTGTGCGTCTTCTCGAAGACGACACTGACGGCCGGTTTGTGACCCAGCTCCTTGGCCTACAAACAAATAATAAAAATATATATGTGCATTAGTATAATATTAGTAATTTGAAAATAAAAATAAATTGGAAGAGTTAGTAAGAAAGACTTACCATTTCGTGCGCCCGATCCGCGAACGGGATTTGTCCGGACGTGTGAGCCATCTGCTTCGGCGTCCCGTCAGGTAGCTTCGCGTTCCTGGAGGTGGAACACTTCTCAGCTACGGTCGCGTTGTGGCCATCCGTCCAATATTTCTTCAAGCCCTCCCAGACCGCGACCGAGAGATATATCGGCTTCCCCGCGTCGCCGACGACTCTCCACTTGTCCTTCCAGTCGGAGACCGTGTTGGCGAGACGGAATTTCGCCGTCTTGTTGAACTCCTTCCTCACGGTCTCGTTGATCGAGACATCCCAATGCCACTTTTGCTGCAAAATATGAGAAATTATAAGTTACTTTACGCGAATAATATATAATAAAAAATTTAAAGTTAAATAAATAAATTTAATTGAAATTAAATTAGAACAATACCGCGAAACATTTGAACCACGTTCTCTTGATGTGCTCGGGTGTCTTGCTCCAATTGGGATGCGACTCGGTGAAGTATCCCTTGATTATGTCCGCGATAGAACGCGAGACCTGATTGTCGTAATTGAACCTGAAAAAAACATTAATTGATTTATTAATATATTAAAAAAAAAAATTAAAATTAAAATTAAAATAATTACCAGTAACTGTCCGGAGACTTGTACGGATCCAACCGACGGAGACTGTCATGTCCGGGTTGAGTGAGGATATCCAACTCTGGATGTACCGGGCCCGGGATATCGTCGTTTGCGGCGTCATCCGCGTCGGCGGCGTCGGCGGCGGGCACATAAGGAGGAGGAGGCTGCTCGCCATGGACAGACGTCTCAGTTTGGACAGGAGATGTCCTGGAAGCTGTAGCTGAACCGGAACCCGAGGCTTCCCGGGAAGCCCTCTTCTCCGCCAAAATCTGCATGTAGTCCGGCGGTAAGGTCTTCCCTCTCCTAGGAGCCATATATAAGTACCTGCCAAAAAAAACATTAAATATTTAAATAATAAACATTAAGTATTTAAAAATTAATTATATGTTCTAAACATATAATTCTAAAATCTGAATCCTAAAACTAAAATCCGAGCCTAAAACTAATTCCAAATCCTAAAACTACTTCCAAATCCTAAAATTAAATTACAATTCCTAAAACTAATTCTAAAATCCGGTTTTATAACACATATATTAAAAATATTTACCTTTGGGGATGTTGAAGAGTGTGAAAGTTGTAGAGTTTTAGAGAGAGAAAACTTTAGAGAGAGAAAACTTTAGAGAGAGAGAGAGATTTAGAGAGAATGAGTGAAAATGAAAAATTTTGGTGGACTATATATAGATTTAGGATTCGTCGTAAAATCGTCGTAAATTTACGACGATTTTACGACGAATCGTCGTTAATTCGTTGTAAAAAAAAATTGAAACGTTTTGGTTCGTTTGGTTTGCCGCGTTTTGGGAATGATGAAAATAAAATCGTTGTTAAATCGTGGTAATAAATTCGTTGTTAAATCGTGGTAAATTTACCACGATTTTACAACGATTACCTTTTAAATCGTGGTAAAATCGTGGTAATAGTTGACGTTGACAACCTCGTACAAACAAAACTCATGAGGATTTGACGTTTAGAGTTTCATTTGTGGACGTAAATTCGTTGTTAACTTACCACGAATTTCCATCGATTTTGTGTGAATCGTCGTAAATTCGTGGTAAATTTACCACGAATTTACCACGATTCATTACACTAAATGGATTTCGCTGAATTCATCTGCCATTTCACTTCATTATGAATATAATTATGATATTGTATGCATATGAAATCATTCTAAGTGGTATGATTGCACAAAAACAAGTTTTGATAAAATTAGAACATATATACATATTAACCACAATATATTATAGTACACTTTATCTTAAACTTTATAAATTCTAAGAATATGTAAACAAAACTTATTGATAAGCAATTTTAACATTGTTTTTATAGTTATTCATTAACTTTAGAGGTCTTAACGAGTGTTTGTACGTAATATAAGACATACTTTTAAAAATGTTTGGGGTTTAGGGGTTAAACAAAAAAATCGTTGTTAATTCGTGGTAAAATTACCACGATTTTACGACGATTTCGTTTTAAAGCGTTGTAAAATCGTGGTAATCTTTGACGTTGACAACCTCGTACAAACAAAACTCCTGAGGATTAGAGGTTTTTTAAAAGACAACAAATTATAAGATTATTCGTGGTAAAATCGTCGTAAATTTACCACGATTACGACGATTTTACCACGATTTGTGAAATTTACCACGATTTGTGAAATTTACGACGATTTTACCACAATTTTACCACGATTTGTAAATTCTAAGTGGTATAACCAACTCCATGATCATGATGAAAATTATAAAAATCATACTCATTTTCTACATGCTGGTCATAGTCTACAGATTCCTGATGATAATTACTACTACTAGCAACATTACCAGAATAACCTTCCCCATGCTGAAACCATATATAATATTGTGGTGTAAATCCTCTATTTAACAAATGCTTCCAAACATTTTCAACCAAAATGAATCGTCTATTGTCGCATTTGATACAAGGACAAAACATCTTACCGCTTTCGATAGTGACAGGTAGATTTGTGGTTTGCTGCATGAATACTTCAACCCCGTCGAGGAACTCCCGTGTCACCGATCCGTCATCGCCTCGATGTATGTACATCCTTTTTCGGATTTCGTAAATATCGCCTCCAGACATTTTTTTTTATAAAAAGAGTTTTTGTTGTAAGTGAGAGAGATAGAGAGATATAAAATGAAACAATAACTATACTAGACTTAGAAAGTATAGTATTTACTTAACTAGTCTTTTACCAAGCAAGGTTTACTATAATAGTCTTGGAAAGTTTAGATTTGAAAATTTACCCTTGGTTTTGTTTATAATAACGAAAATGTCATTCTTCTTTTTTTTAAAGAAAAAAAAAACTTTCTTCTTTCTTTTCTCTCTTTTCTCTCTTCTCTCTCTTTCCTCTTTTCTCTCTCTCTCCTCCTTTCTTCTTCTCTCTTCTCTCTCTCCTCGCTTCTCTCTCTCCTCTCTTCTCTCTTTTCACTCTCTCGTTCTTCATCTCTCTCTTTTCTGCATCTCTCTCTCTCCTTCATATCTCTCTCATTCTTCATCTTTTCTCTCTCTCTCCAACGAAGAAACAAAGAAGAAGAAGATCGTCATCGTCAATCTTCATCTTCTTCCTCTTCATCGTTCAATCTCGTTTCCGTTACAACGACGGTCACACTCGCGTCGTTTTCGTTCACCGTTCAATCTCGTTTTTTGGTGAGTTCTCGGTTTTAGATCTGAGATTTTTGTATTCGTTTTTGTTGGAGAAAGAGAAACTAAAAGCCACGCGTCGAGATCTTTCAGATCTGTAACAATCTATCCTCCGCCGAGATCCGTCGAGAACCATCGAGAACCATCGGATCTGTAACAATCTCTCCTCCGCCGAGATCCGACGGATCTGTAAAGTTGTGGTAGATTTCTTTTGTTATATTTTATGTGATTTGTTTGTTTAGTTTATTTTAAATCTTATGCAATAGATTTGTTTTACTTTAACGTTAGATGAAGTGGTAGACTTATTTGTCAATTTTTTTGTTCATAACTTGTTGTGGTAGACTTTACTCGGTATCTTTATTTTGTGCAAATTTGATGTGGTAGACTTATTTTGTGTTTCACGACGACGAGGCTTCACGGCGGATTCAGACGACGGCGCAAAGATGTTTGTCTCTTCTCTCTTTATTTTTCATTATTTTTCGACAAAAAAATATATATTTCTGCATTTATCTTTTGTGTAATGTTTCTTCAATCGAGTTTATGTTGTATTTGGTAATTTTATGAAGTTTATGCGTATTTAGGATTTGAAATATTGTGGTTTAATATTTTTAGGAGGTTTGTGATGTTCTTGGTCGGCGAAGTGTCTATCTCGTGGCGACATGGTTTTTGTTTCTTTGTCGCAACGAAATTTTTCAACACTAACGATGAGAAATGTTCAGATCTGATTTTTTTCAATGTGGTAGATTTGTTTGGGTTATAGTGTTTGTTCTTATTTTGACAAATTTTTTTTTATTGTAAGGTTTGATGGTAGATTTATTGATGTAAAATGGTAGATTTGTTTATGTATAAGGGTAAATTCGTTGTTGGTTGATTCATATCGGGTTTGGTAATTCATATTGTTGTAAATATTAGTTGTAAATGTATTACATAGGCAATAACAATTTTTTAAAACGGAAATTATTACCAAATGCAATAAAACAAAACTTAAATTTATTTTTATCCTTTATAGTGTCAATGGTTCTTTCAATCGCAGCATATATTATTTTTCAATTGTTGTAAAAACAACTTAATTGCCTTGAATTTAAAATAAATTTTGTTGGTGTCTAATGATAGTTTAGTTAAAAAAAGTATTTCATATAATTCAATTTTACATTTTCAACCCCGACATCTAAACCAAAATTTTAATAAACCATGTCGAAAAAATATTCAAAATATTGTATTTAGTACACCTAAGATACAATATCATTTACGTTTATCAACCAAAAACATCAATCAATTCTTCTCAAAACTCCACTCTCCACAATCCAAATGACTTGATTCATGTTTTAAGATAACTATTTTTTTGTAAATGAATGAAAGATCTAAATCCAATGATCAAATAGAAGGAGGATGCAAATGAAAATAAGTGTGGTGAAAATAGGAGAAAGAGGTTTTTATGAAATTGTGTGCATAGCTAAAGACATAGAAGTACTAACACGTTTTTATATATCAAAAAATCTACCGTAACAAATATCTAAAGTCTACCATAACATAACATAAATTTCATTTTTCTTATTTTATGTTTTAAAATCTACCACGATGTATTTTCAATTAAATCTAAGTCTACCAAAAATTATCATATTCTTCCCTTAAATCTTTATGTGTTCCATTTAGTCATCATCCGAACTTGCACCATCCATATCATCACATTAATCAAATTTGAATTCGTCGTCCTCATCTTCTTCATTGTTTTGTACATTTTCATGTTCAACTAAACCTTTCCATTTACGAGAAATTTCACCATTGCATTTTTTGGGTGCTTGAAAACCTTTTTCCAATGCTTGTAATTGTTGTGCATAACTAAGGGCATAAAAGTAATTAAAACGTTTTATATATTAAAAAGTCTACCGTAACCTAACATAAATTTTATTTTTCTTATTTTATGTTTTCAAATAAATCTACCGAAAACTGATAAATCTGCCATGAGAAGACTATTATAGTAACCTCTCCAAAGATTAGCAAAACTCTACCATCAACAAAAATAAATCTACCAACATATAACAAATCTACCACCAAAGAAATAAATCTACTACCAAGACGGAAAATGAAAACTGGTACAATTAGTCTACCGCAACAATGGTTACGGCGGCTATCTAATTTTACAAAATCTACCACTACATGAACAAGTCTACCATCACACACAAAAACAAATAACAATATTAAACCTACCAAGTCAGTAAATAAACCTACCAATAAACATAAAAAATCTATCATCATATAAAACAAATCTACCGATTTAGTCAACGAAAATTCCTAAAAAGTCAAATGTGAGCTTCCAAGGTTTAAAAATCTACCAAACGTATTTAACTCTACCGTGTCTGTTGAACAAATCTACTAATGTCGATAAAAGTCTACCACACCCAAACAAATCTACTATGTCAGAAATATAAGTCTACCGGATTTAACGAAATAACTCTACCAACCATTTTTATAAGTCTACCATCGTTTTTTAAATCTACCGTTCCAAAATATAAATCTACCGTTCCAAAATATAAATCTACCGTTCTAATAAGTCTGCCGTAACATCAGCGCGCTGGTTTTTTCGTAATAAACGCAAAAGCGCAAAAAAATAGTAATGGCATTTTACGTAATTACGTTTTTTGTTGTCAAATGATAAAAGGGTAAAAAAGTAAGCAAAAATATTCTAGTAATAAAAAAAGTTTTAGACTATTCTAATAATAACCATATTTTCCAAGTCTAGTATTGTCATCCACCCATATAAAATTGATGGTGTGATTTATGGTGAAAGATGAGGAGGTATTTATAGGATTTTTAAAAATTTTCCAACTTTTTACCAAGGAAATTAACTACTAATTTACAACGATTCATAATTCTACAAGGAATTAACAACGATTTTACAACGATTTAACGACTAAAATGAAAGTTGTAAATAATTAGGTGCAACAGTAAATACACGTTTTCAACTACCAGATTAAATGTCTTTAAATCGTTGTTAAAAAGTCCCAAAATCAGAAGTTGTAAATTCGTGGTAAATTAGCAACGATATAGCGACGAAATATTCTTATAAACCAAAACGTTGTAAAATCGTTGTAAATTTACCACGATTTTACAACGATTTGGTGTTTAATCGGAAATTCGTTGTAAAATCGTCGTAACGACGATTTTACTCGTTGTAACTTTTACGACGATTTTACGACGATTACCAAAATCGTCGTAATATCGTCGTAAGTTTACGACGATTCAAATCGTTGTAAATTTTTCGTGGTAATTTGCGCAGATTCTTGTAGTGGTTTTACGTATATGTAATATAAATAAAATTGACATCTTCATAATTTCAATACATTATAAATAAACTATTAGTATGCAACTGGATAATACAAAACCGAGGGAAGCTTTACGTGAAAAGAGCAATACTTAAACGTTCCGGAGTTTCAAGTTTTAACGACACTAACCGAATGGCTTGAAGTCAAAGTTTCGTCCAAGCTATTCACGAATGTGAAGTATAAGACTTCGGACATTATTCGCATTGATTCTATAAGGATCCTTCAAGACTTTTGAGCTTTGAAGATATGTGATGTCTCTATCCTTGTTATTTGCTTTGTTTGTTTCATCAAAATATTGGTTGTCTATTTTTTAACGGTTACATTTGTAGTGTTTGATAATCTTTGTACTATGAATGTTTAATACAACGAAGGAAATTTCTTGACAAAAAAAAAAAAAAGTTTGGGAGTCGAAAGTAGAAGCCTCATGCAAAAAAGTGTTACAGGGATTTGGTATATAATAAGTGGTATAAGTGAAGTGGTATAAGTGAATAAAGAGATTGAATATGAGTGGTATAGTGAGTGAAGCTTTGGAAGCAAGCTTGTGACATGTGACGTGGCAAGGTGGTGAAGATATTTTCCGTTTATATTTCAGATTCTATATATACTGAATGTAAAGGAAAGAAAACAATTAAGAAAAATATTGATTTGTTTAGTTTGTTTCTTTCTCTTAGTTTTCTCTCTAAAGGTGATTTCACTTTAACCTTATCTCTTTTGAGATCACGTTCTTTCTTTATCAAAGGTATCAGAGCTTCACGTCCTCGGTAACAATGGCGTATTATGATGACGAAGGCATTTGGAGATCGAGAATCGAAGATCTGTGGAGAGTTTTGGATGAGATCGCTCATACGAAAACACCACTTGATGTTACTTGTCAAGCTTTGACGGATCGTATCATATTGAAACAGATTCAATGGAAACCATCCGATGATCTAATCGGAGATTCTAATCGTGATCTTCTTCTATCAAAGGACCTCAACGGACGTCATCCGATGCAAACTCGAGACGTTAAAGTTCTTACAGAGATGGAATCATATAGTGTATCAGCACCAATCGAAACGAAATCGACGATCCAAGAGGTATCATTCTCTGTTATGGAACCTTGCCTTAGATCTAGGAATGCATCATTGGTTGTTGAAGCTGCTTTCATAGTTCCTATTAAGAGCAACATTCTGTCACATTCACAATCTAATATGTTGATGGATGAGGCAAATTCTGATGCACATCAAGTGTTTGATGAAATGTCTCTTAAGGGATACAAGCTACAACAAAAAAAGATGAAGAGTTTATTCCCTAAGACTTGGATGTTTAAATTCAAAGTGTCAGAGAAGGAGCTTATGGTTGAGGGAAACTCATGGAAAGATATTAACATTTTTCAAGAAAAGATTCAAGTGGAAATTGATAGGAGAGTTTGTGTTGGTGTTCATGACATGATTTTACGGAGGAGTGTACAAAAGAGAACAGACACATTCTTTTCTATGGGGGAGGATTGGCTAATGAAGTTTGGGTTTAAGATAGCTTGGTGTGGATATTGTTTGATACTTGAAACGAATAAAAAGTTGTCTCAGTTTTCAGCTCAGCGAGGTCATACAAGTGGGACAGAGTTTCGTTTGTGGCATCGATGGAGATACAAGTATGAGTTTACACATAAGACATGGCAGAAGAGCAAGAATGACACTATGAAACATAGTGAGAGCTTCCTTATCGACATTTACAACCATTACGGTAGTGTAAAGGGTACAAAAACAGACATGCTCAAGTCAACCATACAATCTGCTATGGCTAAATCATCTTGGAGAGTTTATATATGGAAGACCAAGAAAATTCTGCGACTTGGCTCCGATTAAGGGTTGTTTGAGTTTTCAGTTCGAGAAAGGAATATAAAGGACTGTGAAGATGTTGTACAAAGAAGCATATGTTTGTGGGCTATGTCTGCAGCTTGGTTACATGTTGCTGCTGGTTACGTCTCAATGTTAGGCATTTGAACCTTGTGGTCAAGGTTCTTTGGAGAGAGAAGATTTGTTACAGGGATTTGGTATATAATAAGTGGTATAACTGAAGTGGTATAAGTGAATAAAGAGATTGAATATGAGTGGTATAGTGAGTGAAGCTTTGGAAGCAAGCTTGTGACATGTGACGTGGCAAGGTGGTGAAGATATTTTCCGTTTATATTTCAGATTCTATATATACTGAATGTAAAGGAAAGAAAACAATTAAGAAAAATATTGATTTGTTTAGTTTGTTTCTTTCTCTTAGTTTTCTCTCTAATATTGATTTCACTTTCACCTTATCTCTTTTGAGATCACGTTCTTTCTTTATCAAAAAGTTTGGAAGTCGAAAGTAGAAGCCTCATGCAATTTTAGTTTAGCTCATATATCGATCAGATCTGGGTCATATGCCAATGGTGATATCAACACAGTTGAAGCAGGTTGGCAAGTTATTTTTAATATTATTTTGTTTAATATAACTTTTAATATTATTTCTTAGGGTAAGGAAGATAAAAATTTTACGAACGACTATTCGGTTTTTCCTAGGTTGTTCCAGATAGATGTCATGACTATATCAACCAAGATTATTTACATTTTGGCCGGTATGCTATATATATTTATAGTATTACTACTATAACTATTTTTTTTTGCATCAACACATATTCATGTTATCTCTTTTCTTATAATCTCAAAAGGAACTATTATTTCATCTAAAACATTCACTCAAACTACGATCAAAGAAACATAGAAACACTACTGGGAAGAGTAAATAAATTTTGGAACAGAGTGTTGCGTATGTTATATATGCGATAATAATGAATCTATACTATAAAAGTAGAAGAACTTTCTCACGGTGAGTGACACATGGACACTCCTGGACTGGTGGACTCAGAAAAAAATTAAGAATTCAAACAGTCACAAAAAGGATTCGAACTCGGGTTAAAAACTTCAGTAATAGAGAACTTAACCAAATGTGTTGTTTCATTTTTGTTGTACTTATTCTTAAACATATATTACTATTATTTAAGAACTGTTAATTGCACCCCTACTTAACATGTAGGTCTATCCTTAAATATTAGAATTACATTTTTATATTATACACAAACATTTTAAATTAAATATTTATGATAAATGTAACATTCAAGAAAATCATCTGGAAATATGATAAGTTTGATCAATGACAAAGTTTGGAGAATATATGTTTAATATTGGGGTATTTTTAACCTCACATACATTTAAACCAACTGGGAAGCTAAGTCAATCCTCAATTAAAAATAAACTATCATAAAATAATAATAATAATAATAATAATAATATTCTCATTCATGATAGAAGTCAAGTTGTCATATTACAAGAAACAAAAACAAATATATCTTTAAATAAATTAGATTAAAATAAGTAAATAAGGATGTAAAAAGTTATATAAACCGTAAAGAGAAGTGAGCTATTGATCAATGACTACTCATATGAGAAATATGTAAAAATGAAATGATATCATAATAGTATAAACAAAGAATAAGTAATGAAGATGAACTAATATTTCAAAAAAAAAATTGTTATCCGCAACCTCACTTTACCTTCAGGTTTTGTCTAATTATCATCTTAACCGAATAGCAAAAAAAAGTTAAACAAAATACTAAATCATCGTTTAAACATTAAGAACGTTATGTATGATATTTTGTTACCAATAAATGAATAAATATGCGTAATATATGCTACGGGTTTATATAGTTTATAGTCTTTATTAGCATATTTTCACTAAGTAGTTTAGAATAGAGTCTTAGTTAGATTTAGGTCCCTTTTGCATTGCATCACATGCATTTCAGGTACTTGGAGCTATGGGGAGCTCAGTGGAAGCAAAGGGGAGCTTAGAAGAAGCTTGAAGAAGGCAAAGGAGAAGAAATGGAGTTCCCAACGGTCATCAAACCGCCGCACCAAGCCGCTGATCCAGACTGCAGAAGCAGACTTTCGGGTGCGAGTTCTAGCGGCCTCCAAACCGCCAGGGGAAACCGCCGGAGAAAACGAAGAAACGAAGACTCGCGGATGTTCAGTCCAGCGGCCTCCAAACCGCTGGACCAAACCGCCGGTCCTGCGCGACCATTTTACACTTTTTCTTCTCCTATAAATACTCCTAGGGTTTTCATTTAATAACTATCTCTTATCTTTTTAGACTCTCTTAAAAACTCTTAGCCACCCTTTGTGAAACCTAAAGAGGTTCATTGAATGTTGTTGAATCTTATGTTTATTTAGTTTTAAATCTCTTTTATTATCTTAATCATGTCTTTATTTTCAATCATTAGCTTGTGATTAGATATGAATAGTGAGTAGTTACCTTATGGGTTTTGGGGTTTATTTATGTTAGGTTGATGGATGATGGTTAGTGATGTTTAGGATATTTAGGTTATGGTTTCTATAACATTAAATGCACTTAACACTAAGGTAGAAGTAATTACCCTAGCTTAGTACTTAGAGGATGTTTCATGCCCGGAAGGTGTTCAATGAAATGTCTAGTTGATAAGTGTGAATTTAGGTGTTTTAAGCATGTATTTTCATAGCATTTTAGGACCTTAGTTGCATATTTCATATAGTTTAATGCATTAATTAGCTTATTTTCTATGTTTAGTTTAAGATAGAAAATAAACTTATTTTCGGACCAGGAACTAATATACTTAAGAAGAGGAATTCTCTTTGCATGCACATATATGGAGGAAGATTATAAGGGGTTACGATAAATGGCCACAAGGAGTATTGTCTACCAGTATTGTTTAGGCACACTAATTTCTTCGCAAGATGGGGATGATGTTGCGAAAATAGCATCCCATTCGTCATGTTTTTTCAACCCGAGGTAGTCACCTTCATTGGTTATCGTCAGGTTAGTCATTGGTTTCTTCTTAGGCGGTTCTCCCTTCCACGTTCGGAGGATCCCTCCAAGTACAAATTCCATTTCAAGGATCGCAAAATCCCACAAGATCCGACCTAATTGTTTCAACCACCTGATTCCCAAAACTATATTGAATCCCGCTAAGGGCATGACGTAAAAATTAGCTTTAAATTTCACGCCTTGTACCCGTAGTACTAGGTCTTCCACCACGCCATAAATAGGTAGTTTCTCACATCCCGCGAGCGCCACACGCTTTCCCTTTTGCACTTTAATGCTTAATCCCCACTCGTCTATTATGTTTTTTCGAATGAAATTATGCGTACTCCCTGAATCTAGCAATATCCATCCTATTTGGCCATTGATTTATGCTTTAACTTGAAACATACGGTCATTATGTTCTCCTCGGATGGCATGTATTGAGATCTATGGGCAATCTTCATCGGACTCATCTTCTTCTAAACCATCCCCGTCGTCGAGTAACATGACGTGAAACAAGACCGGTTTGCACTTGTGTCATGGCGAAAAAATTTCATCACAATTAAAACAAAGTCCCTTGGACCTTCGTTCACTTATCTCGTCACTAGTCAACTTCTTCCATACTTTCTTTGAACCCATAACTTTCTTGACAGTTGGTGACTCGCTAGAACCTTCTTTGCTAGGCGTTGTAGAGCTTGTACCCCGAAGACCCAATGGCGCTAAACATCATCCGAAATAACGTGCTTTTTTATCGCCTAATATCTTAAATTCGTTAATTCTTGCGAGTTTCATTGAGGCAAAGACTGTTTCGGGCCGGTGGTATTCAACTTCCTTTCGAAGTGGGTCGGCTAAGCCCACACAAAAGTGTCATATTTGTTGCTCTCCTGACAACTTGGTTTGATGACCGATGCATTCCTAAAATTGAACGCAATATTCATCCATTGTTCATGTTTGTCGTAGATTGACTAACTCTCCCATGGGATTCGCTGTCTACGGAGGCCCAAATCTACCCTTACAATGTACACAAAACTTTTTCCATGTAAGGTTGTTGTTGACCAGCCTCCGCAAGTTACTATACCATCGATTTGCAATTCCTATTAGAACAAAAGTTACTCTCCGTACTTTCGCAACTTCAACTACTCTATGGTCCAAGAAATAATCATCACACTTTTGTATCCACTCAGTTGGATCTGTGGTTCCATCGAACTTGGGAAATTCCATCTTTCTTGGACGTTCCTCCCGCTCTGCGTACTCGGGATAATAATCTCTATAAATATCTTCATCCTCTAATCGATAATCTTTCCAATGATCTTTTTCTGGAGATATCTTGTACCAAGTGAAGACGTTGCCCATTCTCCGCCTGCCTCAAAGTCAGATTATCCCCGCCCCACAATTTTGTGTTGTGGATGCCATGGTCCAGCTGATCTTCCTTGAAATCCTTTTCCCCTTGATCTCCCTTCGTCTTCAACATCCATAAATTTATATTCCTTGCGACCATCTGTTTCTGAATCTTCTTGCTTTTTTCTCGTTAGTGCCTGTTTTTGGGATAGTGTCGTTGTCTCCTTTATCCGATGGTGTTTTTGGTCTGTTTATCGGATCTGTCACTTGAAGAGTCAGAGCTTCCAATCGCTGATTGCTAGTTTTCATGGCTGCTAGGAACTCGACTTGTTGAGAAGTGTACTTGGCTTGTTGAGCAGCGTACTCGTCTTGTCGGAAAGCTAACACATCGATGGTCATGCTTTGCTCTTCCATTGTCTTCAAAATCGCAGATAAACTTGCTATGGGTTGTTTGATATCTTCCCCCATCATAGTTAGCTTTGTACCAAGTTGTTATGAACCCGAGATCTACTCCTATCCCGTTGTAACGAGAACAAGGTAATATAAAAGCTCTTCTTATCGGTTATCCCGTAACCTAAATCTCCTCTCAAGAGATTCAGGTTATTGGTTCTAAGTTAGTTTATTATGAAGAAGGTCTAGGCTTATTTATAGGTAAACTTAGTTACAATAAAAAGGAAAACCTGTTAGAATTAGAAATTCTAACTTAACTTAAAAAGAAAAATTACTTGAAAGAAATAAAACTTCTATATTATTCAAAATACTTGTTATGGTTAAGTTTAACCAATTACGGTTCAGTCGAACCAACCTTGTTTCTCCTCTGGTAATACTTTCCCGTATTTCTATCTATAACACCTTGATTCTTGAGGAATGTGGTAATTTCAGTGTATCATGAGCATCAGACCAGCGTCACCTATCATTTCTATCGTGGTTTCTTGTAAGTCATTATCATCTCAAAAAATATCAGTGAAACCATTGTCTTCATTAACCAAAAGAACCTGCTTTTGGAGATTGGGACAAGCCGATTGGCGATGCCCTTTTTCTCCACACTTAAAACACCTGAATGTTGTGAAACGTTGCTGATTAAGAGACATATTAGCCTTTGTAGGCTCGACTGTTTTGGTCTTTGGAACCGTGAATTCTGAGGTTGTGTTATTGTTAGCTCGTTGTGAACTCCAAGTAGAAAAGATTTGTGTGTTTTGTTCGATCAATAAAGCTCGATGATGAGCTTCTTAGTTGGTATTATTAGGATTGTTTTGTCTTTGATACCAACTAATGCAACAGAATAATAACAAGTAAATTCTATCGGATCAATGGATCGAAAGACTTTGTTTCTTGCTCAAAATTCTTTGTAGAACATGAAGAATTTAAAAACTTTACTTGGAGGAATTCCTCTTTGTTATTAATGCAAAAATCGAGTAAATTAAAAAAGCTTACAAGCCTTTTTCTAATAAAATTTTATTATATTTTTTATATTTGTTGTTTTGGTTATACTCAATATTATTTTATTGAAAATTAGAATTGATATTATAAAATATTTATAATTTCATTTGTTCCTCCATAAATGATTTGAGGTTATTTACACCGATTAAATTTCATTTCCAATAAAATATCATTGATTATAATTAAATTAATTAATAGATATATGCTTCTTAATTTTTATTAATATGTAAATTTAAATTTCTAAAACATGAATTATAGACGTATGTAACCAACAAAATCCAAATTAAGTAACAAAGTTAATTCCGACAATAATCGCTCATTATTTTATTTTCTTTTTCGCAAATATCTGACTATTTATGATGGGAATCTAACTAATTTAATAAATACTTGTAAGAAATAGGTACAATATTTTTAATTTATTTATAATAGTTAATTTACATAGGTGGTTAAATAAGTGATCTCGAAATATTTTATTGGCTAGAGAGTTTTCGACTCCGCCATGTCACATTTTATAGCTCGAAATATATTCTGGTGCTAACAAATAGGATTTTAAGTGAAAGTTACTTTGTGAATAATGTTTTAGAGATTATAAAATATTTACAAATGTCACATCTTTATAAATGTCCTAAGTGATGTAACGTAAAATAAGTTACTTGCTCTACAAGTCATTATCAAACTAATTTCTATTTAGGCATTTATTTATGTTTTCCTATTTATCATTGGATTTATGTTTTCCTATTACGGGTGAACCAAAACCATCCATTCAGTTTTTAGGATATACGGATCCACATTTGCATATGTCTAGATCCGTAGAAAATTACCCGGATTCGGATCCATTATGACATATATTCGGTTAGCGAAAATAAGTGAGTTGACTTTTGAAGAATATTCAAATCCATTTTTGTGAATATTTGTATAAATATGTTTTGTTAAAAAATAATACTTTTTATTGAAACGGAATCGAATTCATCTTTTAATAAAAATATATACTTTTATTTTCTAAAAATTAATTAAAAGACTCATATCCAATTAACAACACATTTATACACTATTAAGATTGATTTTGTAAATGGTTCATTGTTATCATACCAAATATTGTATTCACTTATGATTTTCTATACGTTCTATTTTTTATTCAAAAATACCAATAAAATATTTTCATAGATAAAGTTTTTTTTGCTCTACTTTACCGGGTAGTTCTCAATTGGTATTCATTTAGAAAAGGGTTTAATCCTTGAGAGAGCAACCATATTCTCTCATTTTTCATCTGTTTTTAGCATTTTTCTTCTTCATTCGAGGTGGTTCACGCTGTCAATGCAAAGAGAGTTTGACATGACGGATCTTGGCAAGATGTGATACTTCTTGGGATCGAAGTATTACAGACACCGCATGGGACTCATATTTCTCAGTCAAAGTATGCGGCAGAGATACTAAAAGGTTTTGACATGGAGGAATGCAATTTAGTGCGTAACTCTTCGGTGCCTGGAGGCAAATTGGAGTTTGATGTACTACCAGACCAGAACTACAATTTTCGGTAAGTCTTCTAAGTCGCTACATGTCAAGACCCCCATTTTGCATTTTGTTGCTACTAAGAGAGTACTTAGGTACTTAAAGGGAACAATGGATTTCGGATTGTGGTACAGAGGGGGAGGAACTGGAGAATTATGTGTCTACACGGACAATGATTTTTCCAGAGATATAGACAACAAGAACATCATTTCATTGTATGCTTTTCTTGTAGATGGTGCAGTTGTAGATTGGTCTTCAAAGAAACAACCCATCGTCACACTATCAACTACAAAAGCTGAGTATGTGGTTGTGTCGGTGTGTGCTTGTCAAGCAATTTGGTACAAGGAAATTATGAAGAATGGGGTTGTGATGCAAGAGGGAGTACGATAATCTTATGTGATTATACGTCTACTATCAAATTATCTAAGAATCCCGTTTTTCATGGAAGATGCAAGCATATTGTAGTTCGTTTTCATTTTTTTCGAGATTTGTTCAAGGATGGAGTCATATGTCTTAATCATTGTAGATCACATGAACAAGTAGCAGACATTCTTACTAAACCATTGAAGCGAGAAGTATTTGAACATCTTAGAGAAGAACTTGGAGTGTGCTCTGTTACGAGTAAACTAAACTTTGAGGACAAAGTTTAGTTTAAGGAGGGTTTGTTGGTTATTGGCGTGAACGTGTTGCGTAAGTTGATTTGGTCTTTTCTGTTTTGAGTTATGGTCAATAAGGATCGAGTATTGAGTGTAAATGAAAGAATATTTTGGATTAGAAATTTAGTTAAATAATTTATTTAAATTTATTTCCGATAGCTAAGATGTTATTTTTAGTTGTATATTCTGATATCTTTTGTGATACCGAAGTTCTCTTCAAGTTTTCCGTTTTTAAGTCTGATCAAAGAGTTTATCACTATTGGTTATTGGCCTGAACATGTTGCTTAAGTTGATTTGGTCTTTTCTGTTATGAGTTATGGCCAATTTGTTTCCGCTTGTTGCTCTATTTTGTTGCTTTATTTTCGTGATTTCAGTTCAAGTGTCAGTCTATTTATAAAGCCACTTTTCATTCTAATAAGATTATGTTTCAGAAACCTTTCTTTGAGCTTTATAACTTACAAAGTGGTATCAGAGCCCTTTATTTTCTTTTTGAAACTTAAAAAGAGAAGCAATAGATTCAAGAGAGAAAGAAAAGATGAGTGATGATAAGATGATATTGCCCCAATTCCACGAACATTGTGATGACTCGAGTGAAGTTATGGAAAATTTCTTCAGAGCAAAGGGGTTATGGAGGATGATCGAAGCTGGTTTTGAGGAGCCATCAACCACGACCGTCTTAGCACAAGAGGAGAGACAATCACTTGATGATGCCAAAACAAAAGATCACAAGGTGAAACATTACCTCTATCAATCCATAGATAAAGCAACGTTTGAGCAAATCTTAGACAACCGAATGTCTAAGCTCATATGGGATTCGATGAAAAGCTTGTTTGGAGGCAACGCTTGAGTGAAGAGATCATTGTTGCAGAAACTAAGAAGAGATTTCGAGGTGTTACAAATGAAAGAAACATAGAATATAGAAGAGTACCTCTCTCGTGTTCTATGGCGCTCACTCGAGATCACCAATACACACGAAGAAGGGCTTGGTTCCTTGATTCATGATGCTCAAATCACATGAGCGGAGACAAGGCTCTGTTTTCAACGTTGGACATGAGTTTCAAACACTCGGTAAAACTTGGGAACAATAAAAGAATGGAGGTCAATGGGAAAGGAAACGTATTATTGGTACTCAACGGGAATGCTTACACGATAAGTGAGGTCTATTATTTTCTTGATCTCAAAAATATTATGCGAAGCCTTGGTCAACTACAAGAGAAGAGGTTGAGTGTACTCATTCAGAAAGGAACCTGCAAGATATTTCACGATGATAGAGGATTGATTGCAGAGAGAAAAATGAACCTTAACAAGATGTTTATTTTCTATGATCAAACTAGAGAGGAGGAGAGATAAAAAAAACCCAATATCTCCAGGTTAGTACAGAGGGCACAACAAGGTTGTGGCATGAGAAATATGGGCATTTAAATCATCATGGAATGAGAAAGTTGCAGAGTAAGGGAATGGTGCGTTGTCTCCCAATGTTTGATACAGAAAACTTCACATGATCAGACTGTCTAATTGGGAAACAACCGAGAAAATCAATTCCAAAAAGAAGCTTATGGAGATCAAAGAAGGTGCTTGAGCTCCTACACTCAGACATATGTGGACCAATTAATCCCACCTCCACAAGCGTTCTAAGGTATATCTTGTGTTTTATTGATGATCATAGTTGAAAAGCCTAGGTTTACTTCTTAAAGGAAAAGTATGAGGCTTTCAATCAGTTCAAGATCTTTAAGAAAATAGTGGAGATTGAAACAAGCAAGAGTGTGAAGTTTCTAAGAACCGATTGAGGAGGAGAATTGACCTCAAATGAATTCATGGAGTTTTGCAAAGAAAGTCGAATCCGGAGACAATTGACAACCGCATACACTCCTCAAGAAAACGATATCGCCCAGAGGAAGAACTGCACAGTCATGAACATGGTGAGATCAATGATATCAACGAGGAAGATTCCACGAATCTTCTTACCTGAAGCAGTGAGCTGGACTTTCCATGTCCTTAATCGATGTCCTACTCACGCCATAGAAAACATCACACCACAAGAAGCCTAGAACGGAATGAAACCGAGCGTTGACCATTTTCGCATATGGGGATGCTTGGCTCACGCTCATGTCTCTGATGAAAAACGAAGTAAACTAGATGATAAGATTACCATCTCGGAGGAATCAAAGGGATATCGACTTTACAATCCAAAAACGAAGAAGTTAGTAATCTGCAGAGATGTGATTTTTGAGGAGAGTAAGAGTTGGAACTGGGAAGAAAATCAAGATCATATTTATCTAGTCTCAGAGCTAACTTGGAATGATGGTGATGCGGTATGGGAAGAAAGTGATGATGAGATTGGAGATGAAGAGAACACAGAAACACCAAATTAATTAGAGGAAGTTGTACAAGAAGTTATCACTGAAGAAACTAATGGTTGAGAAGCACAAAATGGATCTCTTTCTACAACTAGATAAAAACGAAGAACAAGAGCTCCTCGTTACCTAAATGACTACATCATTGGAAACAAAACTAAAGAAGAAGATGAATTCAACATGGTCGAGATAAGCTCGTTTGATCCCACCACTTTCGAAGAAGCTAAAAAGTGTCTGAAGTGGATAAAGGCTATGAATGAGGAGATAAATTTGATCATGAAAAAGAAACATGGGAGCTTAAACCACTCCCAAAAGGAGCTAAGTGCATCGGAGTCAATTGGATCTACAAAAAAAATACAACGAGCGTGGAGAGATCAACAAGTACAAGGCTCGTTTGGTGGCAAAAGGGTATTCTCAAAAACAAGGGATTGATTACACCGAGGTCTACAACATGTTGCTCGAATGGATACTATTAGAACCATCATCAATATGGCAGCAAGAGAAATGTGGAACATATATCAGTTGGACGTAAAGTCTGCTATCCTTCATGGGGTTCTTGAAGAAGTTGTATACGTTCAACAACCAAGAGGGTATGAAGTTAAAGGAGAAGAAGATAAAGTGTGTAAACTCCACAAAGCTATGTATGCTCTAAAACAAGCACCGAGAGCATGGTTTAGCCATGTTGAAGAGTATTTCATCAAGGAAGGTTTTGAGAAATCTCAGAATGAAGAAACACTCTTTCTAAGATCTGTGTAGCAACTTGTTTGTTAGTATCTATGTAGATGGCCATATCAATACAAGCAATGTTGAGTTAATGATGGAAACTTTCAAGATGTCAATGCAAAGAGGACATGACGGATATTGGCAAGATGTGATACTTCTTGGGATCGAAGTATTACAAACACCGCACGAGACTCATATTTCTCAGTCAAAGTATGCGGCAGAGATACTATAAAACGTTTTGACATGGAGGAATGCAATTCAATGCGTAACCCTTCGGTGCCTGGAAGCAAATTGGAGTTTGATGTAGGGGGATAAAGAGTTGATGAGACTCTATACAAACAAATTGTAGGGAGCTTGATGTACATCACCACTACCAGAACAGAACTACAATTTGCGGTAAGTCTTCTAAGCCGCTACATGTCAAGACCCCCATTTTGCATTTTGTTGCCGCTAAGAGAGTACTTAGGTACTTAAAGGGAACAATGGATTTCGGTTTGTGGTACAAAGGAGGAGGAACTGGAGAATTACGTGTCTTCACGGACAATGATTTTAACAGAGATATAGACAACAAGAACATCACTCCAGGGTATGCTTTTCTTGTAGATGGTGCAGTTGTAGCTTGGTCTTCGAAGAAACAACCCATCGTCACACTATCAACTACAAAAGCTGAGTATGTGGTTGTGTCAGTGTGTGCTTGTCAAGTAATTTGGTTCAAAGGAATTATGAAGAATGGGGCTGTAATGCAAGAAGGAGTACGGTAATCTTATGTGATAATACGTCTACTATCAAATTATCTAAGAATCCCGTTTTTCATGGAAGATGCAAGCATATATCATTTTCTTCGAGATTTGTTCAAGGATGAAGTCATATGTCTTAATCATTGTGGATCACATGAATAAGTAGTAGACATTCTTACTAAACCTTTGAAGCGAGAAGTATTTGAACATCTTAGAGAAGAACTTGGAGTGTGCTCTGTTACGAGTAAACTAAACTTTGAGGACAAAGTTTAGTTTAAAGAGGGTTTGTTGGTTATTGGCGTGAACGTGTTGCGTAAGTTGATTTGGTCTTTTCTGTTTTGAGTTATGGTCAATAAGGACCGAGTATTGAGTGTAAATGAAAAAATATTTTGGATTAGAAAGTTAGTTAAATAATGTATTTAAATTTATTTTTGGTAGCTAAGATGTTATTTTTAGTTGTATATATTCTGATATCTTTTGTGATACTGAAGTTCTCCTCAAGTTTTTCCGTTTTTAAGTCTGATAAAAGAGTTTATCATTATTGGTTATTGGCATGAACGTGTTGCTTAAGTTGATTTGGTCTTTACTGTTTTGAGTTATGGCCAATTTGTTTCCGCTTGTTGCTATATTTTGTTGCTTTATTTTTCGGGTTTTCAGTTCAAGTGTTAGGCTATTTATAAAGCCACTTTTCATTCTAATATGACTACGTTTTAAAAACCTTTCTTTGAGTTTTATAACTTACAATCAATCTCTTTTCCTCTTTGTTACCTTGTCCAAAATAATTATTTTCTCAAAATCGTCGATTATTTTGTTACATTTCGATCGTACTAAGCTATAATGTTTTATTTATATACGCTAATAACCTAAATCAATCATGGATCTAATATGTTTATATTGCAATTTTTAATGTTACCATTGCTTTTTCTACGATTTTGTTCATCATTTTCTTACTTGTAATCGCCATAATATATAATTGTTAATCTTGGGTAATTCTCTCACTTTGAGGTTTGAGATGCATAGGATAGAGTTTTCTTTTTAGGTCCTTGGGTATTACGATTCTCCTCTCTCTTCTTTTAAAGAGAAAAAAGAAATAAGAATAGACTTGAATTATTGGTGGAAAATAAGTGATTCATAATGGGGCATAAAGTCCCATTTTTCGAATTGGTGGATGATACTCAGAGGTTTTAACCCTAAAATAAACTACTGCAAGTGCACAGTAATTCGTGTAGTATTTAGGGATCGATTCCACAAGGACCAATGGTTACACTAAAACTCTTAAATTCAATGTAAAGCTAAGCGACACAAGAAGATTGTTTGTTTAGTGATTGAAAGCAATAAGTAAGAAAACATAAAACGTTTGTAAACAATATATTAAAAACGTCATGCACCAGGATTAATCGCAAGAAATAGTTATCACTAAATAGATATATGATAGAGAAAGTAATTAAACACTGTTCTTAAACTCAGATCACAAAATATAGATTGACCCCCTCTCGGGCGTATCAAATCCCTATGCTAACAAGTATGAAAACTAAACTCTCGTTTGTTTTCGATAAATCTTAGCATGCAATTTGTCTAAGTCTGATATGTTCACAAAACGCAATAACATCATACTCTCGCATGTTAAAGATATTTTGCTCAACTAGATTCTATCAGGTTTTTAAACTAACTCTCGTTCAGATTTAAACAACCTAAGATCATGAACTATAATTCGTCAATCAAGTTCAAGCAATGCGAACAACCTAGATGAAGAACCCTAAGATAAATTCTCTATCTATCAATCCAATTTAGCAATTCCTAATTTCCTTTGAAACCCTGAAACCTAACTAGAGAACTACTCGGACATATTCATATCAAAGCAATTCAATATGTTTTAACAATTATGAATAACAAAATAAGGTAGAAAATCTCTTCTCTGTAAGTTGTAAACTCTGAAAAATTTATATTATCAAAAGCACACCTCTAAAAGAGGTTAAAAACAGGTATTTGTAAGTTTTGGGCGAATCCCTTTCAAAATAGGAAAAGAATGAGACTAAAAGAAAAAATATGGAAAAAGGCCTTCTTGCGTCGGCGAAGGGATCGGTCGATCTCCTTCGGGATCGCTCGATCCGTGTTTTGGATCGGTCGATCTCTTCCATTGCATCGATCCTTTTCTCTGACGGAACTTTTGTTAATTAAGGATCGACCGATATCCTTTTGGATCGCCCGATCTTTGTTGTTCATCGGTCGATCTCTTCTATTTCATCCGATCCTTTTCTTCTACGGCATTTTGTCAATTAAGGATCGACCGATCGGGAAAGGGATCGCCCGATCGGTATCATATTCCGTGTTTCCATGCTCTTTTGTCTCGTAATCTCCATAAGTCTTTCTCCAATGTCTTAGGACGCCAATATCTCTTATATCACATGTAAAACAACTAAATACACATAAAAGGACTCTATTGTGTGGCTAAATCCTATGTTTAAAACGTTAAAAACGCCACACAACAACTCCCCCAGACTTAGCCTTTTGTTTGCCCACGAACAAAACAATACACTAAGTGAGAAGAAGAGGTTTTGAAAAACTCTAAATACTCGCATCATCACTTAATCCTATCATTTCCAAAGTAACCCACAAACCACATAAGACAAACACCAGCTATGAACCTTAAAACCATACTATCACCACGAAATCACCCTCACAGTACTCTAAATCCACTAATACTCAAAAATCTACGGTTTCACCTCAATTGACTTCTTAATCTCTTAAAACAGATAAAAGTGTGGTCTCACTAAGGGAAAATCGATCACTAGACATAAGTCTTACCTTTCAGGTTTCCTAAGCACTAAGAACATCCTCTTCTGGTTCCTTTCCTCTCTCTTTTTTCGCTTCCTCAAGGTCGAATGTCCCCCTAACTTTCTCTAGGGTGTCATTTGTATTTTTTTAATTCGACCTTGGTTTTTCCCTTTGTTTTTTTCTTAGAAGGTCACTTCATGGTTTTAGTTTCCACGAATTTCGAAAGAACACGAGTTCACGTTCTAACTTTCGAAATCGCATTTTTTCAACCAATATTCACGACTTTTTCAAATAATGTAACCTTTTTTATTTTATTTTTTAGAAGGGAAGAGAGAAGGGAACCATACTACACATAGATGTCTTATAGGACCTGAAAGCAAAACCGTATCCAATGCATCTCAAAACCCAAAGTGAGAAAATTAGTCAAGATTAACAATTATATTATGGTGAAGTCAAAATCAGTTAACCGAAAGATTATGCGAGTAAAGAGGACTTTCCTGTGGAACTGGTGATATGTCATGGGGTTTCTGAAATCTCGCGGTCTTTAGCTCTGTTGTCAAATGGTCCTTAAAGTTAGTTGGTTAGTCAAGAACAAGATCATAATGCATCATATTTAGTTTTGAAAACAAATTTTTTTGACTCGAAAAACGACTCGAATAGGACAAAAAGAAAAATCTAGAAAAAGAGAAAAATAAAATAAAACAAAACGAACAAACGAGATTAAAAACGAATGAACACCCTCCCCCAGACTTACTTCACACCGTCCCATTGTGTATGTCATGTCTAAAGAAGGATGGTAAAGCTGAAAAATAAAAAAAAAACAAAAGCAGATGGAATAAGTAGGTGATACGCGTACCAATGGGTTGCCTCTCACTAAGCGCTCGTTTAACGTCATTAGTTTGACGGATTCAGCTCATGAACTAGCTCGGTGAAGTAGAAGGGCCTGCTTCAAAGTAATCCACATCGTCAGACATCTTAAGCGCAAAAACCTTGTTCATCATGACCTTTATAGCATCCTCGCCTTTCTCCTTTAACTCTTGAGAGAGGATAACTCTAACTTTCGAGAATGGCCTTGAGGTTCCTCTTGTCTTAACCTTGTACTCAATAGAATCTTCATCGCATCTTTGAGGTACCAAAAGCATTCGAGAATCTTTCTTAACACTCTTTTCCATTGGTTTCGCCTTTGCACTCTTCTTCGAACTTGGGTTCTTTGTTGACTTGACAAAGCCTCCATCAATGACTTCCTCAACCTTGCACACATAAACTTGTTCTTCCTTAGAGCCACTTATTAACTCTTCTCCTTAAATCGTCGTGATGCGAGATGCATATGAAGCGTGCACTGCTGGGTAGAAATCTCTTTTCTTGACTTTCTTAAAAGAGATACGCTGGTTATATAGATCGACAACAACTCCCACTGTAGCAAGGAAAGATCTCCCAAGGACAAGCTGCTCGTTTGAGCCTTTGTTAACATCCACAATCTGAAAGTCAACCGGGACAAGACAATCTCCGATTTCCAACAACAAATCATGGATCATGCCTTGTGAAGGAATGATAGATTCGTCTGCAAGTCTGAGAGTCATCCTAGATGGTGTGATATCTGTGATGCCCAATTCCTCTGCGACGTTCTTAGACATCAAGTTCACATTAGCTCCCGTATCGCATAAGGAATTCTTGAATGCAATTCCATTGATCTTGCATGGACAAACAAATTCACCAGGATCATCAATCTTATCAAGTTTCCGTAGTGGGTGTCTTTGAAAATTGTATCTCATCTCAAACTCATAATCCTCCAATGGTTCGACAGTTGTTGGTAGATCATTGGAGACTCATGGCTCTTCTCTCAAGTTAGACGATGATACGGCATTGCATGATGCTTTCGGATTGGCCTCTGGTTTTCCAGGGAGTTGTCCACTTTGTCTTCTTACCCCTTCAGCGATTTGTGCAACTTGAGTGTCTAGCTTCTTAACATGTGTTGAGGGGGACTCAAATCTGTTACTAAGGTCATTGTATCGATCAAGGAGATCTTTACTACCTTGTTGTTGGCTGGACAAAATATGTTGCATCATGGCTTCCATCTTGTTCTCTTGAGGAGCGGGTCGTTGGTAGTTTCTCTGATTCTGATAGTTATCCGTGTCATGGCCGTTCTGAACGTTGGTTCTTCCTTGGGGTGGGTACTTCTGAAACTGAGGGTTCTCAACGTTGTTGCTGCGGTAAGACAAGTTGTTGTTTCTATCCATCGGGTTATGATATTCTCTCTGAAAATTCCCTTGTCCTCCGATGAAATTCACAACCTCTTGTCTCTCGTCATCGTCTTCATCATACAACCCATCGTCATTCTTGACTACCTCTTCGACTCTTCGCAAGAGTTCACACCACGCTTCCCCTTTAGAAGTTGTTGCATCATGCTTTTAAGATCTTTGATCTCGGAGTTGTCCTTGGTGCTTGTGCTCGTGGACTTGAGTTTCCTATCGTACTCAGGGCATGCGTTAGAGTTGCTCACTGCGAGATTCTCAATAAGTATTGTGGCTTCCTCCGCTGTCTTAGTCATGAGATCTCCGTTACTTGCGATGTCTAAAGATAGTCGATACGTCTCATCGATACCACGGTAGAAGGTGTTGATGAGATGGGTCTTGGTGAAACCTTGATGTGGACAATCTCTAATACAATCCTTGAAGCGTTCCCATGCCTCGTAGAAGGATTCGATTGAGCCTTTCCGGAACGATGAGATCTTGTTCCTAAGAGCATTGGCTTTCGACTTCGTGAAGAAGTGTGAGAGAAACTGTCCCTTATACTCGTCCCAAGTGTGAATGGAATCCGGTGGGAGAGACTTCAACCATCGATGCGCTTTGTCAACTAAGGAGAATGTAAACAACTTACACATGAACCAATCTCTCGAGACTCCATTGATTCTAGTTGTGCTACATATGTCCTCAAAGCTCTCGATGTGGTCCATTGGGTGTTCGTGAGGTAACCCGTGGAATATTTAAAAAAATTATGATGTAGATTTATGATAAAGATAAGTATGTGGTTAGTTTAGTAACTTTGCCAAAATTATATTGCTTATGTCTTTTAGAAATTCCGATTACTAGTCAAATTCTTATCCACACAACTTATGACCCTTCTATATCTTAATTGAAAAGACGTTTTGAAATTTGAATGCAAATTTAAAAAGCCCACAAAATATGACTTTCAAAGTCTATAACAAGTTGGGTTAATTACTCATATAGCTTTGAAAAATAGTGTATTTATAGTTTTAACAACTCAGGATTTGGTGTTAGAAAAATAACATTGAAAATTTGGAAAAAGTCTATAAGGATTTGACAATCTGTAACAAAAAATGTCATTTTCAAAAAAAAAAAAAATAGACCCACATAAATTAGAATCTCTAATTAGAAACCCGAACTCTCTCTACTCTCTAAACCTAACTTTCTCTCTCGACACAACCCTTCCTTTCGATGGCGAACACTTACACTCTCTCGAAGGCGAACTCTTAATCTCTCTCCACGGGGGGCCCTTACTCTCTCTCTCGACGGCGTACCCCCTTACTCTCTCTCTCTCGACGGCGTACCCCCTTACTCTCTCTCTCCACGGCGGACTCTTACTCTCTCTCTCTCCACGGCGGACTCTTACTCTCTCTCTCGACGGCGTCTCTCTCCATGGCGGACCCTTAGTCTCTCTCGGAGGTGTCTCTCTCCACGGCGGACCCTTACTCTCTCTCTCTCTCTCTCTCTCTCTCTCTCTCTCTCTCTCTCTCTCTCTCTCTCTCCACGGCGAACCCTTACTCTCTCTCTCCACGACATACCCTTAATCTCTCTCTCTCTCTCCACGGCAGAACTCTTCCTTTCTCTCTCGACGGCGGAACTACCTTGTCAAACCACCAGAAATAAATATTAGGAGGTCTGCGGTCAAGTTCTACTTGGTAGTGATGACACCTAAAGAGCTTTGGTCGACCACAAATTATAAAGTTTGGATGGCTATTTGATGCGGTATACACGTAGCCATATTTATAATCATGTTTTTATGATATTTATGCGTTTTAACTGTATGTTGGTAATCTTTGTAGCGATTGGCCCAGATAATGCATATGCTTCGGAAACACTCGCAACTATCTCATTCCCCGTACAACCAACGAGGGGATTGCATTTCCTGACCCATGGTTTTTCAACAAGTGGAAATTCGACTATGAGAGCTTTCTAAAAGATGAGAAAAAATGGAAATTCCCCTCTGATTTCGAGGATGTATTCAATGGACAAGCTCCAAAATTGAAATTGAAAATGGAAATTCCCCTCTGCTTTAGAGATGTTGTTGTTCTGTATTTTACTCACAACATCAATGGTGATCATTTGGTTGCATTAGAGGTAAACTTGAAGGCTCGGCGCATCAAAGTATATGATAGTATTATCAGATTTAACTCATATGAGGTGATCTCAGAGTCATGCAAACCATATAGTCGGATGATTCCGCTCTTGTTGCGAGCTATGATGCCAGAAATATTTAAGGAAGAATATCTCCACACAAGCGTTCGCAATTTACAGGGTGGAGAGTCTTCCTAAAAACAATCAGACATGTGATTGTGGTGTTTATGCGTTAAAGTATATAGAGTGCTTGGCTCTTGGGATATATTTTGTAGGCTTGTGTGATGCGGCAATTATGCCTTCAATTAGAGCAAAACTTGGCGCAAAGTTGTTTGACGAGGTCTCAGACATGGATTGTTTCGTTGAGATAAAAAATAGACTTATTTATTGTTAGACATATGTGTGTTAGATTTTTTGTTGTTTTGTTAGAGTTTATGTTGTTTTATTAGAGTTAAACTCTGGTTTTTTTGTAAAGCAGAGATAAACTAATTATGATGTCAAACAGAGTCCTTGTTATTTTTTTTGTCATAAGTACACATATAAAGCACAACATAATGTCAAAAAAACACAGACAAAAAAAGTAAAACTTGAAAGTGTTGTACAAACATAAGTACAAACATAAGTCAGATTGGACATAAATAATTACAGTTTGTTAGTTTAAGATTGTCAGAAAGTCAGATTGGACATAAATAGTTAAAGATTGTTAGTTTAAGTTTGTTAGTTTAATATTGTTAGTTTAAGATTGACAAAAGTGAGATTGGACATAAATAGTTACAGACATAAGTCATATTGGACATAAATTATCAGAAAGTACAAAAAATAATAAAACTTTCCTTTTTGAGTAAAAAACATAGTAAAAAGTTAGTAAATAATAAAAGTCAGATTAGACATAAATTTACAGACATAAGTCAGATTGGTGTCGGGTTTAGGTTTAGTTAGTGGTTTGAATATAGGGTTTGAATATAGGGTTTCATGGTCTATGTTTAATTTGATAAAAGTTAGGTTAAAGGATTTAGAAGGTTCTTGTTTTATGTTTAGTTTGATTAATGTTATAGTATAGGTTCCATGTTTTATGTTTTGTTTTTGTTTAGTGGTTCCAAAGTTTTATGTTTAGAGAATAGGGTTTCATGATATAAGTCATATTATAAGGTTTCAGTTTAGTAGTTTCTTGATTAATGTTATAGTATAGGGTTTGAGTATAGGGTTTGAATATAGGGTTCATGGTCTATGTTTAATTTGATATAAGTTAGATTAAAGGGTTTAGTAGGTTTTTGTTTTATGTTTAGTTTGATTAATGTTATAGTATAGGGTTCCATTTTTTATGTTTAGTTTCAGTTTAGTGGTGTCAAAATTTATGTTTAAAGAATATAGGGTTTCGTGTTTGCAGAATATAGGGTTTATTGTTTTATGTTTAGTTTGATTAATGTTATAGTTTAGGGTTCCATGTTTTATGTTTACTTTGATTACATTTAGAGTATAGGGTTAGAATTTAGGGTTTTATGGTTTATGTTCAATCTAATAAAAGTTAGATTAAAGGGTTTATTATTTCATGTTTTATGTTTAATTTGATTAAATATAGGGCTTAAGGTTTCAATTTAGTGTTTAGTGTTTAGAGTTTTAATTTGGAGTTTCAATATATGAGATGTTTTGTCTTTTGTATAAATCTGTTGTCATTCTAATAAGTCTGTTGTCTTTGCATTTATTGTTGTACTTGTTTGCAGATTACAGTCTATTGTCTTGTTGTTTTATCTAAAATGACACTATCTGAATGTTGGCTTTAAATATAGACCACTCGATTTCTAAGGGTAAGTTAACCACAAATTCTAAAGATAAAATATATGAGCTTAGACCATTGACCTAAAAGACTATAAAAGAACCCAATGACACTAAACCGTAGCATACAACACACAAATAACATGACTTTCATCCCCAACCCACTTATTGAGAAAATTATGGTGAGTTTAGGTAGCAAGGGATTTCGATTTTTAAGAAGTATTTCAACGAAATTGCACTTTCGGATATGGTCTTAAGTGTAGTTAACGTCGACGAGTTTTGCAAAAAAAGCATATTTTGTTAACGAAGGTTTTATTTATCATCCTTTCTTCATGAACTGTGTCCAAAGCAACAACCATATGGCAAAGTACATTGAATCCGTTCATGCTTTATCTCAACAAGGAGTCAACAACATATAGACATGTTAGGAGAAGTTGCTCGTCATAGCCTCGAGGCTCACTTTCTTTTGGAATATTTATGATTTGTTGCGGTCTTCTAGATCAATGTCTCTATGTTACATCAAAAATTTTAGATAAATTTAAAGAATTTTTTGAAGTTGTTGTCATAGCTCAAGCCGTTCAAACAATGATTTCGCAGATGGGTACCTTGGGTAAACATGGTTTTAAAGATCATTTGCATTTTTCAAATGATTTTTCACCATCAGTTTGCGGCCTTTCTCACAACACTTCGTATGATGTATGCCGTCATTTCTTCGCGTTGCACTACTCCTTGAACTTTGTTGACATGTGTTAACCTATATATGTCGTTTACTTGTGTGTAATATTGATCTTTGTATTAAATTTATGTTTAAGATTGTTTCAACTATACTGTATTTGATCTTAATATAATGGTACTTTGGTTTAATAAATGTTAGATTTAAAGTTCATAAATCTAACATTCCGTTAATCAATGTTAGATTTTAAGTTCATAAATCTAACATCCAGTTAATACATGTTAGATTTAAAGTTTATAAATCTAACACCCAGTTTAATGACAGATAACCACATTGGTGTCACAGAAATAGATTTAAAGCACATAAGTCTAACATTGATGTCATTATTGTTAACAAAAACCAAAAAACCCCAAGATACAGAGCTTCGTTTATCAATGATAGACGACGACATTGGTGTCAGAAAGACATACAATAAGGTAGAGACTCTATGAGGACATGTTTTGCGGTTGTGGCCTATGCTTTGACACCTCGAACAAGCATGAGTCTTTTTTGGTACATACCGCACAATAGGTGCCTCGAAATGGCTTTTGAAACGAGTCATCTAATGATTAAAATCGTCGGGACGGTAAGCTATTGCCGCCTTCTTAACTAATTTAAATTTAAATGTTTCCTTACCATGGAAACTAGCCAAGATATTCTTGTGCAAGTGATAAGTACAAATTCCAAGATGTGCAATAGGATAAACGTTGGTTATTGCATTTCCTATAGATTTGTGCCTATCCGAGATAATAGAAAGACCAACATCATCTGGTATAACACGGTTAAGATGCCTAAAAAACCATTCCCATGATTCATTTTTCTCCGAATCAATAATCGCAAATGCTAAAGGGAAGATGTTAAAATTACCATCTTGAGTGGTTGCTAGTAGAAGCATCCCCTTATATTTTCCTTTCAAAAATGTTCCATCTACTACCACAACTTTTCTCATGAATGGAAATCCTTCTATGCTTGGAGAAAATGAAATAAACATATACATGAATCTTTCTAACTCATCAACTTCCAGCTTCGTAAAAGTCCCAGGATTCGCGCTTCTTATCCTGTATAAATATGAGGGAAGATCTTGATAACCATCCTCAAAATTTCCCTTCACTAACTCTCTCGCAAATTTAAGTGACGTATGCGCCTTTCAATAATCAACCTACACACATCCACTTATTAACAGACAAATACATTGATGTCACAAAGATAAATGTAAGGGTGAAGACATCGCTAGATTTACCTGTATGTCGTAACGTAAATTTAATCCTTCGACTATATTTTGTGGAACAACACCAAGCTTCCTAATATATCTGGTGTCGCTTGTCGAGATCGGTCTGAACGTTCTGTCAAAGCTTTCTCCAACACTTTGATGTAAATATTGTGGACTCCGACAAAGTGGATGCCCATAATCTCCATTTGAACCAGGAACCCAACATTTAACACTATACAAGTGTGGTCTCGATCGAACGTCGATAAAATTAAATTTCTCAAGAACCGTAAGCATCTTTAATTTTCTCTCCAATTCAACCCTTGACTCATAACGTTGCCCAACAAATAACGAAACACCACTTCTAGATATTTCCATATATTCTCTACCTATCATAAACATTTTACGATCACCTTCTCCATCTATGTCATCACCTTTTTAGTCCTTATATTCATATTTTGATTTTGTGGGACACTCTTTCTCTCCCTCTGCTACCCCAAATTGAGAATACATATCGTAGTCTTCTTCTTCAGAACTCGCACCATCATGGTCATCACAATAGTCATATCTTAATTTTCTCTTCTTCCATATCTAAATCTTCTTGTTGCATATCTTCTTGTTGCGTACCTTCTTCTTCCATATCTTCATATTGCATATCTTCTTCTTCTTCTATATCTCCTTCTTCTATATCTTCTTCGCCAAAAGTGGACCACTATGTTCCTCTCCTTTATCTCGAGGGTTTCTTTCATCTGTGCGTTTGCTCGGACCTGCTTCAGTGTCGCAATCACCCTTTACCGATAGATTTGGCTTTCGTAAACTTTTGATCTCAACGCATAGACGATTGGCTTCCGTTTTACATCGATGAAGAAAACTCTCCAATTGTCTTTCATTACACACAAATACACGAGGTACATCTAACGAAAGCTTACTACCTATCTTCTTAGCTAGGTTATAGCTCAGCTTCACTTCATGATTACTTATATTCAAATCGAAATCTTCGTACACCATAGTAATCAAATCCGTAAAAGATGTTCTTCGATCTACACACAAGATCCGAGTTCCAAGTTTATCATCAACATTAAACCACCAACGTTTTTTGAGAAAAAACGACTTACCACTCACGAAAATTATCTCCTCCTCCTTCGAAACATCCATTAAATTCACAAAATCAAACTCGAAATCCTTATTTTTCACAAAGAGATTCATATACATAAACTTAGCCCTAAAATTTACACGGTGCTACGTATTAAGTCTAACTCGTGAATGCTATTGTAGTAATTAATGATCTGACAATATGATTCACAACGAAGCGGCGGACTTATGTTTCATCCATAAGTCATTATTCATAGAGATGCATGCCATTAAATCCTTCGTTAGACTATAGAGTCTAACATTAGACAAATATACTATATTGGTCTATGTTAGACTCTATTTAAACTCTATTGATCTATCGGAAAAATCATCTGGTCTTGTAAGTGTATCGTCAAGTGCTTTAAATCTGTCGTATAAGTCTAATTTCGCCATAACTCTAACGATCTAACCAATATGTATGCTATCAAAGACAATAAATCTAACAGTCTAACGAATAAGTCTATGTTATGTCATAAATCTGTCGTCAAATAAATTAAATCTAACGTTAGACTGTAATGGTCTATCTAGTCAATATAACACAAACATTTAAATGTAAGTACAAGCGTATATCTTTAACTCTAATGTCGAAGTCTCTGCCATTGGCAGCTAGATGGCGAGAAATTTGGCACCAATTTTTTTCCCCAATTTCACTGATTATTTTACTCAAAGAAGCAAGGGCTTTTGTATTTTAAAAATGTTCACAATTTCAAGAGTTAGATGTCATTTAAATAAACTTGATACTTTTCAAATCTATTTTAGCAATCCAGCCCTAACAAGTTCATACATAATTATACAGAAAGACTATATATGTTAGTATTGGAATATTTACCAAATGAAAACAATTTACAACTTATTCTAAATAAAATCATTGATATAAATTGTAAATAATTTATATTATATTTATTTTATATAATTTAAAGTGTATGGTATTTTGGTTCATGAAATTATGTTGGTGGTTTTCAACGGAAAAAATCATATGATGCTATTATTGTTCAAAAAGTATTTTTAAATGCTATTTTTTATAAACATCAAGATAAATAATAAAAAGTAGATTGTCAACATTTTTAAATTTATTTTTATATATATATATGATTAAAACTCTGCACTTACCGTAAGTCAAATAATCTAGTTTTATTTTAATAGAATATTTATATACGCCGAGTATTTGGTAATATATTAAACTAACTTCTTAAACACATGCGTAATCCTATATATAATGAGTGAGGGGAGCTCTCATAAGGTTGAGACCTCATCATTTCAAATAATTAAAACATTAAATTTATTAAACTATAAGAAAATCATCCTACAATTTTGATTATTAATCCTAAATATAATAAGTGAGTGGAGCACTCATAATGTTGACACCTCATCATTTCATATAATTAAAACATTAAATTTATTAAACAATAAGAAAATCATCCTACAATTTTTATTATTAATGCATAAAAAATATTAAATTCAATGTTAATTATTATTATATTAAAATAATAAAATGCAATAAAAATTTGAGTTATTTAGTCAACTAGGTACTTTTTACTTTTTAATTTGCCAATAGGGAGATTTTTTTTTGTATTTGCGTTTAAGTGATTTTTTATGTTGAAAAGTCAAAAATAACCCTGAACTTTCTGGTCAGGTCGTGTGAACATTCATGTATATGCATGAATATTCATGTATGCGCATGAACATTCTTGTTCTTCCTTCTAAAATAATCGTGACATTGTCAATCTAAACATGTGTGAATATTCATGAACATGTGTGAATATTCATAGACATGTGTGAATATTAATGGACATGTGTGAATATTCATGAACATATTTGAAACAGAAAACTTGTGAACATTCATGAATATGTGTGAACGCGCGTAGGGGTATATCAGTCATTAAAAAACATAAGGAAGAAAAATCACCCAATTACCAATTTTGAAAAACAAATCACCTTATTGCAAATTAAGGTCCAAAAATGTACTTGATTTCCTAATTTTTTCTAAAAATTTCGATACATGAAATATCAATTAATTATAAGTTTTAAATCTATATTTTTAAAAAAAAATCACTTTGAACAAATTAATTTTGTTTAAATATAATATATATAATATATATAATATCACATTACACAAAATAACACATAAAATAAAAGGTATACAAAATTTATACAAATAGTGAAATAACATGACAAGTAAAATAAAGAAAAAAGAATACAAAACAATAATTATACATACTATTTAGGCTATTGAGAAAACATATACTACAAAAAATATTGCAACTACGTCTAGATGAGCATAAAAAGAATACAAAAACAAAAAATATACGAACTATTTAAGATAAATGAAAATATGCAAAAAATATAGAAATGAGAAAATAACAAATATTGTACCATTATTTAGATGAACAAAAACATAAATATGAAAATAAAACTATTAATATGTGCAAGAAAGTACAAGAATCATCAAGAACAACCAAACAAAATAATATATAAAGTAAAATTATTAATATCTACGAGCATATATATTTTTAATATAGAAAAAAAAATCCGCGAGTATCACGGATTTCCTTCTAGTAATATATAAAGATGCAAATGTAGAGAAATGGTCTCTCTTGTCATCATATACTCTATTTTTTGTCGAACTTTGTCATTATATACTTGTCTTTACGATATTGTTAATAAAAACGATGAAAAAATAGATTAATTTCATAATTCACAAGGAGGATTAAGTATTACAAACTTAGAGGAATTCACAAAACTACACCCTTTCAATCCCTCCTTCACAAAATTACACCTAATTTATTTATTTTTACATATTTACATCTTTTCAAAATTTTAAAAACTTGATTTACCCTTTTAAAAATTACCAAAATTTAAATCTTTTCATTTGAGTTCGCTAATTAGTGTTTAGAATATAGTATTAATGGATAGGATTGTGTGGGTAGGGTTTATTTGGATTTAATTTTGAGTGTTTAGATATAGTTTTGTGAAGTATTTTTGAAATGATGTAGTTTTGTGAAAAGTAATTCAAATGATGTAGTTTTGTAATTCTCCCATAAACTTATTTGGGATCATTTGGAAAAATAGCTATTGAGGAAGAACAAATGATAAGACTAGATTAACTATAATATTTGATGGACTTTGTGAATTAATTGCACGTGCTTGTAATAAAAATTAACTCGCACACGGCACGACTAATGCCATTGTCTTATTTTGTCAACCCAATATGAATATGAATATAAAATCAAATATATATTATATCCAAGTTTATAAATTATAAGGTAAACTATAACACACCAATTCGAAAATTCAATGCAGGGTTATGTGTGCCAACATGGATGATGCGTGTCACGACTTATATAATAAAATAGAATAGTGTGTATGATTGGTTATACAATTGTTTATTGTATTTTTGTAGTTTCGGGGAACGATCGACCCTTAATATTCTAACCTTTTCAAAATTTTATATTTTTTAATAGAAAAAATTAGGAAATCGTATATATTTTTGGATCTTAATTTGCAATATGATTATTTATGTTTCAAAATTAGTAATTAAGTGATTTTCTTTCTGTTTTTTGTGACAGATATACCCCTCCGCGCGTTCACACAAGTTCATGAATGTTCATAAGTTTTTTGTTTCAGATTTTTTCATGAATTACTTAATCAGACTATGAATGTTCACAATGTTGTTATGCATATTAATTTATGATCATGAATATTCACACATGCTCAGATTAACAGTGTCACGATTATTTTAGAAGGAAAAACATGAATGTTCATGCGCATACATGAATGTTCATGCGCATACATGAATGTTCACACGAACTGACAATAAAGTTCAGTGTTAATTTTTGACTTTTCAACATAAAAAATCATCTAAATGTAAATACAAAAAAAATCATCATATTTACAAATTAAAAAATAAAATATACATAATTTACTAAATAACTCTTTTAATAATCATGTAAGACATATTCGATTAAAAATTACAATATATATCGTCAATTATATAAAAAAGACCGACTCTGATTCATCATCGCTTGTGGTCCCACGGCGCATTCTCCTCGTTCATGGGTCTACTCTTATCTTGGCGTTCGGTCTATTACTTTTTGATTCAAAACCCCATTCAATATGATATTACTGCTTAGGATCATATATAGTATATAACTTCCGGCTTTGCCATCAAATATCGTCTTCAAAAGTCTAACTTTACTATCAAACAACATCCAAATTTGAAACAATTCACCTCAGTTTTATTTATCGGGTGTCATTGTACGTCAATAAATGAAATAGTATATATTAAAATAAAAAGAAATTCCTTAGAATACCATCAAAATAAGTTTTTGTTTTAAAAATATCATTAAAAAGTTTTTTATAACAAAAATACCATTAAAATGTTTTTTATAACAAAAATACCATCAAAAAGCAGTAGTTTACAAAAATACCACAAACTCACAAAACGAGTTTTAACACTTTTAAATTTTAAATTTTTTCATTTGGGTTCGCTATATAGTGTTTAGGGTATAGTTTAGAAGGGTAGGGTATAGTTTTTTGGAGATTTTGGATGTAATTTTGAAAATTTAAGATTTGTGGTATTTATGAGAAAAAAACTTTTTAATGGTATTTGTAAAACTTTTCAAAATTTGTACTAATTGTGTTATAAAAACTTTTTTTGTGGTATTCATAAGAATTGCCCTAAAATAAATGTAGTAACGGGAAAATGCTTTATAAGCTAAATTGTTATTTTATGGACTAAAATTTGCCAATAGGTTGCATTTTCGTACATAGTCGAATAATTTATAGCATATTTTAAGTAATTACTACTTCCTCCGTTTCATATTACCTGATGTTTTATCCTTTTACACACAGATTAAGAAATCATTTAATTTTGTTATTTTCAGTGTAAAAACATCATTTAACTTTCTAATTAAAAATGATTCAACCAATAGAAACACATCATTCATAATCTAAATCATTGAAAAACACAAAATATAAATTAATTTTACATTGAAAACTGAGAACATCAACTAATTTGAAACAAAAAAATGCCTAAAACACCAACTATTATGAAATGGAGGGAGTATATTTTAGTAAATGAAATTGTTATTGGACCAAATAACATATAATCTAAGCAAGATATTTACCAACCTCCAAATTATATTAAATATATGTTATTAAATTTGTTTCCAGCGCAAGTAAATTAGTGAATTAGTTTTCACTATTTGGATAATTAGTATTTACTAAAGATTATATATATTAAGTTATAACAAGTTATCAACTTACCAATTTAATATAAACTCACAATAGGGAGATAGTTAGAGGTCGTCGGCAACACTTTCTACTTTACCTAAAATCACTTGGTTTAGAGCTCCTCAATAAATAGCTCATAAAGCTTAAACAAAAAAACTAAAAGGAGAAATACTTATGTTTGTTCCCAAAAAATACATAAACTTGTATCTATATTATTATTTTTGAAGTACTAATTTGAATTTACCCTAAAATACTCAATTATTTACCAACCATGCCATTGATTTAATACATGATTAAAAAAATTTAAAAGGTTAAAAGAATAATTTCCAAACAATACAAACAATAGGAAAACAATATCATTTAGAATTTTCTAAGTAGGAAAGCAATATCATTAAGAAAACTAATAAACAATATTATTGGTAACCGATAAATTTTTTAGGAAAGCAATAATTTTCTTTGTATGAAAGCAATAATTTTCAAATCAAAATATGATATTTTTTTCCTACGATAATCAAATTAGGCAGTTGAGTAAATGTTGATTTCTTTAATTAATTGTTAAAATGAATCGTAACCAATAAAAGTTTTTAAATCTTCAAATATTTGGCAAGAAAATGATTCGAAAACTAATAAAGGAAGTATATAATTACGAATTTTTTACCAATTATATTTTTAATCAATTAAGTTTCCAAAATTGAAACAAACTTGGTGACCAAGTTTTGCTAAATCCTAAACTTTTGCTATGAAATATCACACATATATATAAAATATTCTACCTACTCACATATCTCTCATAACAAACAAAAACTACAACCGGTCAACAACAAAAACAAACTAAATCCTAGCATTATTCTTATTATATAAGATATCTATAATTGTTTGGGGATGAAAAGTCCCCAAACATATATGCTCATATTTTCTCATAAAACTAAAATACACGTCCACAACTTATGGGTATAAGGTAAACCCATATGCATGAACACACATTAACATCTTCGGTGTCAATGATAATGCGACCGTTTTTGGATATTGATCATCTACCTACAAAATCGTTTATTGTAGTGTGTTATGGTAGTACATTCATACAATATTTATCTTCTTTTTATAACAAAATGTGGCTCCTTCTTTTATGAAATAATACAAATATTTTATATTATTTGTGGAGAAAAATAGTTTTTATTTTAACCAAAAACAATATTTTCATATCTCAATCAATTTTTTTAACGGCGTTCTTTCTCTTTTTCTTATGACAACCTTTCTCTTTGATTTGCTATCAAGAATATTTTCAAATTACGGCTTGTCATTTATGTATGTCTATATATCTTCCCAAGATATGTAGTCAAGATTTGTTATTTTTTCGGTCATCTTGGATATTATATAGTTAATTATGCTGAAATAATTGTTACATCAAATGTAAAATCATACAGTCGTTGGAATCATTAGACTAGATCAGAGATGTTAAAAAGGTTTCAATGTATAGGTTTCGCCCAGCCCATCAACAAATTTATAAGTCATTTTTACTACAATTTAATTTCGATAAATGTTATAATCTAACCTCTTTCTCGCTTAGATCATCTTTTTTGTTTTTTGATAATGTTTTGGCTTATATCATCTTCACTGTGTTATAACTTATAGAAATAGAAAAACATGGAAATAGAATTGATATGTTATCTTTTCTTGCATGTTGCTCAATTTAATTTAGGTTTAGGAATATTATGAAATTTTCTCTTTCCACCTTCAATATAAACAATATAAACCGTACAACAAAAACTATATATAAATGATATCTTATCATAAATTTGTTAGTTTGTGATTTACTACTGTTATTTGTTAGTTTGTGATTTAAATTAGGGCCTCTTTAAATTAGTTAGAATGTAAATTACTTATTCTTCTCATGTATTAATATATAAATATCTACTACAATATAATATAATAACAACAAATATCAAAACACCATTTGTACAAAAAAAATTCATATATATATATATATATATACTATTTTCTATTTTTCATCCTATTTTCCTCCTATTTTAATCTACATTATTATTTTTTAAATGCAACAAAAATAAAATTATAAATTATTATTTAATAGATATATACATTTATTTATTTTAGAAAACATAGACCCGTGGTGTCCCACGGGTTAAATCCTAGTTAATCTTATAATATAGAAAGAAGGAGAGTTGTTTTAGCAATTCTCAAAATTATCATGAATATCATCGTAAGAACAATCTTATATTATTAATAGAGAAGTCGGAGAGAAATTAATTTGAAAATCATGTGTCATAACATAAGCAATTCTGGTCTCACATAATTAAAAAATCACGCAAAATTCAAAAATGCCTAAATTGAAAGCTCAATGACACAAAAGTATGTAAAATATCCAACGATCCAATTATTACTAAAACATGTATGAGCTATGATATATGTTATGAAATGGATTGTATAATATTTTATAGGGAGAATCACAAAACTACACCATTTGAATTACATTTCACAAAACTACACCATTTCCAAAATACTTCACAAAACTACACCTAAACACTCAAAATTAAATTCAAATAAACTCTACCCAAACAATCCTACCCACTTAATACTATACCCTAAACACTAATTAGTGAACCCAAATGAAATTTTTTTAATTTTGGTAATTTTTTAAAGGTTAAATCAAGCTTTTAAATTTTTGAAAGGGTGTAAATATGTGAAAATATTAAATTAGAAGTAGTTTTGTGAAGAAGGGGTTGAAAGGGTGTAGATTTGTGAATACTTCTATCTTATATTATGAATAGAGAAGACGGAGAGAGAAAATTAGTCTGAAATTACATGTGTCATAATATTAGCAATCCTGGTCCCCATAATTAAAATATTCTTTGCAAATTCATTAAAATCCAAAACAAAAAGGTAAGTTTATCACAAAATTCTTTTAAATTGTCATAATTACACATTGTTTTTAGCAATAAACATTTCTTCTTCTACCTGTAAATTTTTATCCAGCGATTGACGCGGGTAATTCCTAGTATTTATACTATTTTACTTGATGGAAATCCTAAACATAATGGGCATTATAATGAGCTTAACATTGGGCTATAATATGTGGAGAGCCATATTAATATCTAAAACCCCATTTTTAAATTAATATTTCTTTATAACCTCACAACTTCTATTTTCCTATTTCAGTTAATTTTGGCGCTACAATCACTTTTTGTAGAGCTTGTAAATTTCGACTTTATACTTGTCGTGAATCTTTTCTTACAACTACTGTATGGTATATGTATGACATAATTTACTACAAGAAATTGGGATTTTAGCAACGGCAAAAATCGTTGTTAAATCGTTGCGATTAGTAACGAATTAGCGACGACCAAATTTTCTTCGCTATTTCAAAATCGTCGCTAATTCCTCGCTAAATTAACGACAACCTTAAATCGTTGCTAATTTGTGGCAAATATTTCGTTGTTAAATCGTTGCTAATTTAGCGACGAATTAGCAACAATTTTGTGACGGATTTTTAGTTGCAAAATAGCGACGAATTAACGTCTATCCGTATTAAATAATTTAGAAAAATGATGTCGCTAATTCGTTGATAATTTGGCAACGAAGTAGCGACGATCCTCTTAGCAATCGTCGCTAATTCGTTGCAATATTAGCAACGAATTACCAACGACTTACAAAAAAAGTTATAAAAAATATTTATTAATAGAAAATTATTAAAAATTAAATTTATTATTATTAAAATATAAAATACATATTATAAAACTAAAACTATGAGTCGAATTCGTCAATCCCGATATCCCGTCCAAGCTCTTGAGCTGCGGCTTCCGCCTCGTCGGGACGAACCTCCGGAACCTGATCGAACCCTAATCCGCGTTCCCGCGTCGCATTAGCTAGATTCGGACTATCCATCCCAATTATCGAGAATAGATCAGTCATCGTCTTGAAGCGGGCACATTCTCTTGGAGTTCCCGTCGCAACCGAGCATTCTCCTCAGTCTAATCCGGATGAAAAAGATGAGGTTGCGATGATGAAGCTGTGGGAACGACCTCGATAGAATCGACTCGGACAGTGCGGTTCTTCTTTCTCGAAGCGACCTACAAAGAAAGAATATTATTAGTTAGTAAAAATAATAAAAATTGCAAAATAATAATTAAATGATTTACCTCGAAGTAGATTTGGTAAATCATTTAATATTTACCTCAAATTATTGCATTCAGCGACCGAAAGCCGTCCCGAGGAGTTCACTAAGCTCCCTTCAGTCGACGAATGAATAACCCTCCCAGCGAGTCTAGTCTCGTAGTCATTTACGATCATATAACATATAATTTAAGCAAGGTATTTACCAACTTCAAAATGATATTAGATACAAGTTATATTTTCAGGGCAAGTAAATTAAGGAATAAATTTTGATTATTTGGATAACTAGTATTTACTAAAGATTACTAAAGATAATATATATAAATTTTGATTATTTGGATAATTAGTATTTACTAAAGATTATATATATGAAGTTATAACAAGTTATCAACTTACCAATTTAGTGTAAACTCACAATAGTTAGAGTCTTAGGGAGTCAGTGGCCTCCAACTCTTTCTACTTTAACTAAAAATTACTAGGTTTAAAGTTACGAGGTGATTGGTTTGAGTTGTAATGACTCTAGAGAGCCATAATTAAGACCAACTCCAGGACCATCTCCAATAGAGAAATCGACAAAGTTTATTAACTATTCAATGAAGTCATGAACAATATAATTTTACAAAAATATATTTAATAACGCATCAATCATGGGCCGCCACATATCGAGTGGGGTCCATGAACAGTGCAAAATCCCTCTAAGATCGGATCTTAGATAAAGAATTTAAGAGTCGATTTTTTAACTATTTTGTGGACTCCACCGGCTAATATCCCTTTAAGAAACTCCATTGGAGATGCTCTAATGGTCTTTTAAATATGAGTTTTTTCAAAAAAAAATATTAGTATTATATTGTGTGGATTTTTTAATATATAAGATTTTAAGGGTTTTGGAGTGAATTTATTAATAATTAGAGATTTTGGGTAGATTGCTTATAAATTTAAGAAACATATACAATATAATATTAACATATATTGTTTTTTTCAAGAAACCTATAATTAACCCTGCAAAATATTAATTAAATGATTTACCTCGAAGTAGATTTGGTAAATCATTTAATATTTACCTCAAAATATTGCATTCAGCGACCGAAAGCCGTCCCGAGGAGTTCACTAAGCTCCCTTCAATCGACGAATGAATAACCCTCTCAGCGAGTTTAGTCCCGTAGTCATTCACGATCATATAACATATAATTTAAGCAAGGTATTTACCAACTTCAAAATTATATTATATACAATTTATATTTTCAGGGCAAGTAAATTAAGGAATAAATTTTGATTTTTTGGATAACTAGTATTTACTAAAGATTACTAAAGATAATATATATAAATTTGATTATTTGGATAATTAGTATTTACTAAAGATTATATATATGAAGTTATAAAAAGTTATCAACTTACCAATTTAGTGTAAACTCACAATAGTTAGAGTCTTAGGGAGTCAGTCGCCTCCAACACTTTCTACTTTAACTAAAAATTACTAGGTTTAAAGTTACGAGGTGATTGGTTTGAGTTGTAATGACTCTAGAGAGCCATAATTAAGACCAACTCCAGGACCATCTCCAATAGAGAAATCGATATTCAATGAAGTCATGAACAATATAATTTTAAAAAAATATATTTAATAACGCATCAATCATGGGCCGCCACATATCCAGCGGGGTCCATGAACAGTGCAAAATCCATCTAAGATCGGATCTTAGATAAAGAATTTAAGAGTCGATTTCTTAACTATTTTGTGGACTTCACCGGCTAAGATCTCTTTAAAAAACTCCATTGGATATGCTCTAATGGTCTTTTATTAATAATTAGAGATTTTGGGTAGATTGCTTATGAATTTAAGAAACATATACAATATAATATTAACATATATTGTTTTTTTCAAAAAACCTATAATTAAACCATTATTATATATATAGATTTATATTTTTCATTCAAGAAAAAATAGATTATGTTTTAAATTGTACTAGATTCTTACTCGTGCGGGACGCACATGAGTTTATTTACAAAATATTAATTTGATAAAATTTTATTTATTTTATTATAATTTTATATGTTTTACAGTTTTACTATTGATTTGAATTAGCAGCTTCTATACACAATTCTTTATTTCTTTCTTCTTCCGTATCTCTAATATCTGCCTATATATTTCCCTTGTTTCCTCTTCTCCCATTTCCACGCTGACTTTCCCACCTCTCCTTCAACTCGTAGGTCTCATTTGAACAAATTGAGTTATGTTTTACATTTTGGTTCTTTTTCATTTTTCATGATGTTCCTTAGTTTTTGAGATCTACTAGTCTTGCTATTGTTGAGCAAGCAAGACTACAATTTAAAAAGTTGACTTTTCTTGATATGTCTTCTCTTTCACAAAGCTACTAGAACATACCTTACGTCGTATTAAATCTTGAAACCGTAGATTCAACATATTTTTTCTTTTACATTTATTGAAATTATGTTGTTTTTTGTTAACGGATTTGATTTTTTGGATAAGTTAATTTCGTGTGTTACAACAACACGAGTGTGTGTGTGTGTGTTTTTGTTAATTTGTTTTGACCAACGGTCAATTAATATTCATAGTGAAATGATAGTATAATTATAGTAATTAATCTCGTTTGATCTTTTGTTTTGATTTATTTCTAGGTCTACTTCAATATTCAATCAAAGTAAACCCAAGATGGACAACGTTGAATTAAGAGGTGTGGGTTCACATGGTTCTTTATCTGAGATGGACAATCATGATCTAGCGTTAGAAAAATCGAGGTCGAAGATCGAAAGGAAGAGATCGTTTGATGAGAGGTCAATGAGCGAACTATCCACTGGTTACGGTTTGAACGATTCTCCGAGAGGCAGGTCAGTGCTTGACACACCTCTCTCTTATGACAGAAACCCCTTTGAGGCTCATCCTATGATGGTTGAGGCTTGGGAGGCTCTTAGAAGGTCAATGGTCTTCTTCCGTGGTCTACCCATTGGTACTCTCGCAGCAGTTGATAATACCACTGATGAGGTCTTAAACTACGATCAGGTAATTAACTTATATCATTTATTAGGGTGGATGACAATACTAGACTTGGAAAGTAGGGTTATTACTAGAATAGTCTAAAACTTTTTTTATTACTAGAATATTTTTGCTTACTTTTTTACCCTTTTATCATTTGACAACAAAAAACGTAATTACGTAAAATGCCTTTACTATTTTTCTGCGCTTTTGCGTTTATTACGAAAAAACCAGCACGCTGATGATACGGCAGACTTATTAGAACGGTAGATTTATATTTTGGAACGGTAGATTTATATTTTGGAACGGTAGATTTAAAAAACAATGGAAAACTTATAAAAATGGTTGGTAGAGTTATTTCGTTAAAATCTGGTAGACTTATATTTCTGACATAGTAGATTTGTTTGGGTGTGGTAGACTTTTATCGACATTGGTAGATTTGTTCAACAGACACGGTAGAGTTAAATACGTTTGGTAGATTTTTAAACCTTGGAAGCTCACATTTGACTTTTTAGGATTTTTCGTTGACTAAATCGGTAGATTTATTTTATATGATGGTAGATTTTTTATGTTTTTTGGTAGGTTTATTTACTGACTTGGTAGGTTTAATATTGTTATTTGTCTTTGTGTGTGATGGTAGACTTGTTCATGTAGTGGTAGATTTTGTAAAATTAGATAGACAGAACCATTGTTGCGGTAGACTAATTGTACAAGTTTTCATTTCCCGTCTTGGTAGTAGATTTATTTCTTTGGTGGTAGATTTGTTATATGTTGGTAGATTTATTTTTGTTGATGGTAGAGTTTTGCTAATCTTTGCAGAGGTTACTATAATAGTCTTCTTTATGGGCGTACTTATCCGTTTTCGGTAGATTTATTTGAAAACATAAAATAAGAAAAATAAAATTTATGTTATGTTACGGTAGACTTTCTAAAATATAAAACGTTTTAATTACTTTTATGTCCTTGACTATGCACAACAATTACAAACATTGGAAAAGAAAAGGTTTTCAAGCATCCACATCGTGGTAGACTTTAGATACGGTAGACTTTTTAATATATCAAAACGTGTAGTACTTCTTCTATGTCTTTAACTATGCACACAATTTCATAAAAACCACTTTCTTCTATTTTCACCTAGGCTCGACCGCGCCTTTTATAAGAAAACCCTTTGAAAACACTTATTTTCATTTACATTCTCCTCCTATTTGATCTTTGGATTTAGATTTTTCATTCATTTACAAAAAAAAATAGTTATGTTAAAACATGAACCAAGTCATTTGGTTTGTGGAGAGTGGAGTTTTTAGAATTTATTTTAAATTCAAGGCAATTGAGTTATTTTTACAATAATTGGAAAACAATATGATTTTTATATGTTGTAATTGAAAAAACCATTGACACTATAAAGGATAAAAAATTAATTTAAGTTTTGTTTCATTGCATTTGGTAATAATTTAATAACAATTTAAAAAAATTGTTATTGTCGGTATAATACATTTACAACTAATATTGACAACGATATGAATTACCAAACTCAATATGAATCAACCAACAACGAATTTACCTTTATACATAAACAAATCTACCATCTCACATAAATAAATCTACCATCAAACCTTACAATAAAAATAAATCGCAAAAATAAGAACAAAGACTATAACCCTAAACAAATCTACCATATTAAAAAAAATCGGATTCGAACATTTCTCATCGTTAGTGTTGAAAAATTCCGTTGTGAAAGAGACAAAAACCATGTCGCCACGAGATAGACACTTCGCCGACCAGGAACGTCACAAACCTCCTAAAAACATTAAACCACAATATTTCAAATCCTAAATACGCATAAACTTCATAAAATTACCAAATACAACATAAATTCGATAAAGGGAGAAGAGACATATATTTTTTTGTCGAAAAATACTGAAAAATAAAGAGAGAAAAGACAAACATCTTTGCGCCGTCGTCTGAATCCGCCGTGAAGCCTCGTCGTCGTGAAACACAAAATAAATCTACCACACAAAATTATGCACAAAATAAAGATACCGAGAAAAGTCTACCACAACAAGTTATGAACAAAAAAATTGACAAATAAGTCTACCACTTCATCTAACGTTAAAGTAAAATAAATCTACCGCATAAGATTTAAAATAAACTAAACAAATTAATCACATAAAATATAACAAAACAAATCTACCACAACTTTACTGCATCCGTCGGATCTCGGCGGATGAGAGATTGTTACAGATCTGATGGTTCTCGGCGGAGGATAGATTGTTACAGATCTGAAGGATCTCGGCGCGTGGCTTTTAGTTTCTCTTTCTCCAACAAAAACGAATACAAAAATTTCAGATCTAAAACGGAAAACTCACCGGAAAACGAGATTAAACGGTGAACGGAAACGACGCGAGTGTGACCGCCATTATAACGGAAACGAGATTGAATGATGAAGAGGAAGAAGATGAAGATTGAGGATGAAGATCTTCTTCTTCGTTGGAGAGAGAAAGAGAAAAGATGAAGAAGGAGAGAGAGAGATGTAAAAGGAGAGAGAGATGCAAAAAAAAGAGATGAAGAAGGATAGAGAGAAGAGAGGAAAGAGAGAGAGAAAGAGAGGAAAGAGAGAGAGAAGAGAGAGAGAGAAAGAAGAGAGGAAAGAGAGACGAGAGAGAGAGAAGAGTGAGAGAGAGAGAGAGAGAGAGAGAGAGAGAGAGAGAGAGAGAAGAGAGAGAGAAGAGAGAGAGAAGAGAGGAAAGAGAGAGAGAAGAGAGAATAGAGAAGAGAGAAGAAAGAAGAAAGAAGAGAGGAGAGAGGAGATATTTTTTTTTTTTTCAATAATGGCATTTTCGTTATTAAAAACAAAACTACGGTTAATTTTATATTTCTAAACTTTCCAAGACTATTATAGTAAATTTTGCTTGGTAAGAGACTAGTTAAGTAAATACTATACTTTCCAAGACTAGTATAGTTTTTAATCCCATTTATTATTTTTTTATAAACATATCTTTTATATATTGTTGGGTTAATTACTAGAATAGTTTTGGAAAGTAAGGTATTTATTATTTTTACATTCCAGAATGAGGTCTTACTAGAATAGCTTTGGAAAGTTGGTAAAAGTCCATGAAGGGTTTGTCAAATTCTGTAATTACAAAAATGCCATTATCTAAAATAAATCAAACAAAATTAATTATATCTCTAATTAAAAACCCTAATTCTAAACCTAACTCTTTAATTCTAAATCTAACTCTCTCGCTCACTAAACCTAACTCTCTCTAATCGACGGCGCCTCTCCACATCTCTCCCTCCACGGCGATTCCATCTCCACGGCGTCTTCCTCCACGGCGTTTTCTCTCCACGGCGTCTCCTCTCAACGGCGTCTCCCTCTCCACGGCGTCTCCCTCTCCAAGGCGGATCTCTCGACGGCGGATCTCTCCACGACGAATCTCTCCACGGCGGATCTCTCCACGGCGGATCTCTCGACGACGGCTGAAGCTTTCTACGGCGGAAGCTATCTCCTCGGCGTCTCTCGCTCCACGGCGGATCTCTCTCCGCGGCGTCTTTCTCTCCACGACGTTTATCTCCACGGCGGAACTCTCCACGGCGGAAGCTCTTTCCACGGCGTCTCTCCCCCAAACCACCAGTGAAACCACAACTGTTTTTGTTCTCTTGTCTCTCAGAGGTAAGTTTGTTTTGTCCTTGTCTTTGTTGAGGATGGTTATGATGTTGGTTAATCTATGAAATTAGGAAGGCTATGATGTTTATGTGAAAGAGATTTAGTAGATTTTTATGTTGTTCTCTGATTTACATTATGCTTTGATTGTTCTCTGTGTTATATTAGTCTTGTTAATACATGTTTTTAAATCTTGTGATGTTGTTGATTTAATACTCTCTGTTTATGTATTTGATTTAGTATTCTCTGTTTTAAAAGATTAGTTAGGTAAATTGTTTATTAGTTAGATATATTTGATTGATTTGTATTGTTTTGTGTATGTAGGAATGGCACACTATAGCAAAGAGATTAACATGTATCCTCCTAGGCTTTATCCTCTAGGAAATTCACACTTTCAAAAAAGAAGCATGAATCATAACTGCCAGTTGTCAAGTTTAAAAGACTTGAAGAAATACATTGGTGAGACAGCGTATAACTACATTCGGGATGAATCACAAGTGGGCGTGTTGCTGAAGCTGGACGATAGTAATTACGTATGGTGTGCGAAGATTGTTCATCACTTTCTGACCCAACAATTGGCAATATCTAGGATGCATGAGATTTGATGTCTTATTGAGGGTCATCCTCTGCGGTTCTCCCTTCATGAGTACGAAGACATAATCGGACTCAAGTGTCATACAATAGAGTCTGTTGATAAATATGATCTTGATCACACCGAGCTATGGGATGAGCTTGAAGTGGAACCAACAGTGGGTCCTAATTGGTTTGAGTTAGAAGCTGGGTTAAAAAAGTGTCATAGATGGACCTATGAGAACAAGTTGATGCTTGGATTGTTATATGTTGTTCATGTTGGAATAATGGGACTAGCTCGGACTAGCAGGATACCTCTTTCATATGCAGTCACCGTTATGCATGACGACGTGTTTGAGGCATTTCCGTGGGGTAGGTTGGATTCAAGTGTCTAATTGATTCAATAAAAATTGTTGCATTGGAGAACATATCATATTCAATCCATGGATGTGTCCATGCTCTGGCTATATGGGCTTATGATAGTGTTTCGGAGTTGGGGAAAAAATGTGGAAAGGAGATTGTTGGAGATGATGATGATGATGAAGAAAAGCCGGCACTTCTAAGGTGGAATGGTTCTCGCCCAAGATTTACAATTGGGGAGTTTCTTGCAAGTGTGAAAAGAAAGAAAGAGAAGGTAATTAGTTTTAACTTTTTTTATATATGAAAACAAATATTGGTTTATGTTGTGATCATTTATTTTCTAATGCAACTGAATGTGAACATGGTTTCTTTCCGACGAATGGAGGAGATATATCCATCGTGGCCTGGAGAAGAGGCAGCCATCATTGGTGAATGTGAAGGTGTATTTAAATGCAAATTTGATATACTAAACATGTATGTGGTAGACTTAACATTGTTTTTTTTGTATATAGGTGAACATAAGCCTCTTGACAACTTGCTCAGTGATATCATGAATGGCACGTTGAATCCTAAGCAATGGGAAGCTGTTGAGAAGAAAGGATATAAAAGAAAATTGTTTTCTGAGAGTAATGATGATGATGACGACTTCGTAGATCCACCCAAATCCAGAAAAGAAGGTGGTTCAATGAAGGGGAAGGCAAAGCATGTGGGTGAGAGTAGTGATGATAGAAGAGAAGGAGTAGGGGATAAAGTGGCAGCTCTAGATGGGGTGTTGAAAGCACTATCTCAGCTTTCAAACAAGCTTGATAACATGGATACCAACTTAGGTGATAGAATATCTGCTATTGGCACTAAAGTTGATGCTATAGATCGGAAGGTCCAACAAGTAGAAGGAGAAGTGTCTGCTTTGAAGAAGACTCCGATTGCTAGAGAGGAGAAACAATGCGCAGCCGATGGAGATGGTGGTGGTTCTTCTGGAGACAAAAATAATGAGGTAATTGTATTGTTTAAGATTATTTATGTATGGTTTAATATTGGAGTGTGGATCTTAATTGTTTTTAAAGAATCTGATAAATCCAATTTGAATGCAGAATAATGGTTAGACGATGTAGCCAAGTGGTAAACAATATGAAAAATCCAATTTCAATGCGGAAGTCGTAAACACTATGGACTTGAGTTCTAAAGAATGTGAAACTTTTTCTATGTAAACAATGTTAATTCTGTGAAAATGTTTTGTTTTATACTCATTTCTATTTCAAGTGGTTTGAATTTCGGCTTTCTTTGTGAATTTTGGTTTTTTGATGTTATTTGAAATGCTTTATGGTTGTTTTTGAAATACAGACGTTGTAACCTATGTGCATTGTAACAAAAACTAATATTTGATGTATTAGTTATATCCCATGTTCTACTATCAAGTAGATTAGACTTAAATGAATTAATTATATCCATAAATCTACCGTAAGACAAGGATAACAGACTTTGTTTATGTGGTTTGATATGTTTCTGAGATTGTAGTGTGTTTGTATTTTGTAGCCTTGGATAGCAATGATGAAGACAAGTTCAGAAGATGGGTTTCCTATATCTTGTGCTGTTAGGAACCCAAGAGCTTCCTCAAAATCACCAAACCCTATGAGTGGTGGGGTTTCTACAGAAAAAACACCACTCTTTTCTTCCGTTAAGAAAGAACCAGAAGATAAAGGTAATTTCATCTCTTCCGTTAAGAAAGAACCCACAGACGAACCGCGTACACACCAAAGGATCCGCAAGGCTTTGTTTGAAGTTAGAGAATCTTGGTCTCAAGAGAAAGGGGATAATGATTATGTCGATCTTACAAAAATTGTTCATCCACTCTCAGAAGAATCAGAGACATCGGACATAATTGAAGATGGTGTATTGTCGTCCATATTTTCAGCTCTCTTTGCCATTTTGGGTGACATTTCACTAATTGATAACTTTCTACCTAAACAAGTTAGGAAGAAAGTGTTATCTGCTACCCAACAATCGCCGTTTGGAGGATGCTCTCTTGTCCGCCGTATAATGAAAGACAAAGTCATTTCACCAAATGCTTATGATCCTTTTTCAAAAGTGTGCCCCGATAAGCTTGCTAATGTGATGTCCTTCATGAAACATGATTTGTAAGTGTGTCAACTATGATGATCTCCTTTATTGTTCAAAGTTATCTAATTATGTGTTTATTTAGGGACAATCCATCGGATAGTAGGAGGTCTGCGGCCAGATTCTACTTGGTAGTGATGACACCTAAAGAGCTTTGGTCGGCCTCGAACACAGAGTTTGGATGGCTATCTGATGCGGTATACTTGTAGCCATATTTATAATCATGTTTTTATGATATTTATGCGTTTTAATTGTATGTTGGTAATCTTTCTAGCATTTGGCTCCGGCAATGCATATGCTTCGGAAACGCTCGCAAATATCTCCTTCTCCGTACAACGAGAGGATTGCATTTCTTGACCCATGGTTTGTCAACCAATGGAGATTTGACTATGAGAGCTTTCTAAAAGATGAGAAGAAATGGAAATTCTCCTCTACTTTTGAGGATGTATTCAACGGAGAATCTCCAAAATTGACAATGTCGCATAAAAGATGGGTTAAAGATGTTGATCTTCTCTATTTTACTCACAACATCAATGGTAATCACTGGGTTGCAATAGAGGTAAACTTGAATGCTCGGCGCATCAAAGTATATGATAGTATTATCATGGTAAACTCAGATGAGGTGATCTTTGATTCATGCAAACAATATAGTCGGATGATTCCTCTCTTGTTACAAGATATGATGCCAGAGTATTTAAAGAAGAATATGTCCACACAAGCGTTCAAAGTTTACAGGGTGAAGAGTCTTCCTCAAAACAATCAGACATGTGATTGTGGTGTTTATGCGTTAAAGTATATAGAGTGCTTGGCTCTCGGGACAATGCCTGCAATTAGAGCAAAACTTGGCGCCGAGTTGTATGAAGAGGTCTCAGACATGGATTGTTTCGTTGATATTAAAAATAAACATATTTGTTTTTAGAAACATGTGTGTTAGAGTTTAGGTTGGTTTATTAGAGTTATACTCTGTTTTTTAACCCTTTTTGTAAGGCAGAGATAATCTAATGATGTTTTTAGAAACATGTGTGTTAGAGTTTATGTTCTTTTGTTAGAGTTATACTCTGTTTGTTAATCCTTTTTGTAAGGCAGAGATAAACTAATGATGATTTGTTAGAGTTTTATTATTTAAGATTGTCAGAATATGTGATGGTTTTTAGTCGGCACAGAAATTCAGATATGACATAAATAGTTAGAGTTTTATTATTTAAGATTGTCAGAATATGTGATGGTTTTTAGTCGGCACAGAAATTCAGATATGACATAAATAGTTAGAGTTTTATTATTTAAGATTGTCAGAATATGTGATGTTTTTTAGTCGGCACAGAAATTCATATATGACATAAATAGGTAGAGTTTTATTATTTTAAAACTGCCAGAAAGTGTGAAGGTTTTTTTCGGCACAGAAATTCAGATATGACATAAATAGGTAGAGTTTTATTATTTTAAGATTGCCAGAAAGTGTGAAGGTTTTTTTCGGCACAGAAATTCAGATATGACATAAATAGTTATATGGTTTTAGATTGTCAGCTTTTTGATAGAAAGCACAAAACAAACGTTAATTTCTTACAACAAGTACAAAACATAATATAATTTCGGACAACAAGTAAATAACAACAATTATTTTCGGACAGAGTACATAACAACATGTATTTTCGCATAAAACTTCGCATAGGGTTTGGGGTTTGAAAAGTTTATAGGGTTTATGTACAGGGTTTCGATAATGTTAGAGTTTCATTAACGATATAGTTTAATTAATATTCATTGTAGTTTGGTTATATGGTTTGAGAAATATATAATTATATGGTTTGATACATATTATAATTTGAATAATGTTATAGTTTGAATAATGTTATAGTTTAAATATTGTTATTGTTTGATTAATGTTATAGGGTTTGATTTTGCATATGGTTTGATAAATATTATAGTTTGAATAATGTTAAAGTTTATTTTCGCATAGAGTTTGCTTAATGTTATAGTTTGATTAATGTTATAGTTTGCTTAATGTTAAAGTTTGATTAATGTTATAGTTTGATTATTGTTATTGTTTGATTAATGTTATAGGGTTTGATTTTGCATATGGTTTGATAAATATTATAGTTTGAATAATGTTAAAGTTTATTTTCGCATAGAGTTTGCTTAATGTTATAGTTTGATTAATGTTATAGTTTGCTTAATGTTAAAGTTTGATTAATGTTATAGTTTGATTATTGTTATTGTTTGATTAATGTTATAGGGTTTGATTTTGCATATGGTTTGATAAATATTATAGTTTGAATAATGTTAAAGTTTATTTTCGCATAGGGTTTGCTTAATGTTATAGTTTGATTAATGTTATAGTTTGCTTTATGTTAAAGTTTGATTAATGTTATAGTTTGATTATTGTTATTGTTTGATTAATGTTAAAGTTTGATTAATGTTATACTTTGATTAATGTTATAGTATAGAGTTTGATTAACATTAGTTTGATTTCGCATAGGGTTTGAATATAGAGTTTGCTTAATATAGAATTCCACGTATAGTATTTCGTTCTTTAGTGTTTCATTGTTTAGGGTATAGGGTTTCGTTTTTTAAGTCCATGTTGCACGTTTTTTTATTAATCTCATTTCAATATAATATAATAAGTTTGACATGTCACTATCTCTACATTTACTTTAAATGTAGACCACTCACTTTCTAAAGGAAAAAAAACAGAAAGATAAGATGATAAAAATAGACCATTGACCTAATACACTATATATGAGAACCCAATAAAACCCTAAAAAACCTAACCAGCCGCATACAACACACACAAAACATGACTTTCATCCCCAAACCACTTCTTCAAAAAGTTATGGTTAGTTTAGGTAGAAGGGGATTCCGATTTTTGGGGCCGTTCATTGGAGCTGAGAAGTATTTCAACGAAATTGCACTTTCGGATATGGTCTTAGGTGTAGTTAACGTCAACGAGTTTCGCGAAAGAGCAGATCTTGTTAATGAAGGTTCTATTTATCGCCCTTTCTTCATGAAATGTGTCCGAAGCAACAACCATATGGCGAAGTACCTTGAATCCGTTCGTGCTTTATCTCAACAAGGCCCCAGTCAACAACATATAGACATGTTAGGAGAAGTTGCTCGTCATAGCCACGAGGCTCACTTTGCTTTTGGAATATTTCTGATCTGTTGCGGTCTTCTGGATCAAGGTCTCTATATTACTGCCAAATTTTTAGATAAATTTGAGGAATTTACGGAAGCTGTTGCCATAGCTCAATCCGTTCAAACAATGATTTCGCATATGGGTACCTTGTGTAAACATGGTTTTAAAGGTCATTGGCATTTTTCCAATGATTTTTCACCACCAGTTTGCGGCCTTTCTCACAACACTTCCTATGATGTATGCCGTCATTGTTTCGCGTTGCACTACTCCTTGAATTTTGTTGACATGTGTTAAGTTATGTATGTCGTTTAATTGTTGTAATAAAGATACTGGTACTTTGGTTTATTGATGGTTAGATTTAACAGTTTATAAATCTAACATACTTAAAAGTTAGATTTTAAGTTCATAAATCTAATGTAACTGGTGGTTAGATTAACAGTTCATAAATCTAACATACATAAATGTTAGATTTTAAGTGCATAAATCTAATGTAACTTGTTGTTAGATTAGCAGTTCATAAATCTAACATACTTAAAAGTTAGATTTTAAGTTCATAAATCTAATGTAACTTGTTCTTAGATTAATAGTTCATATATCTAATGTAACTTGTTAGATTCACAAATAATAAATGTAACATCTTGTTTATCAATGTTAGATTCACAGTTCATTAATCTAACAACCAGAAAGTCATACAATTAGGTAGAAACTCTAAGAGGACATGTTTTGCGGTTATGGCCTCTGCTTTGACACATCGAACAAGCATGCGTCTTTCTTGGTACGGACCGCGTAGTAGGTGTCTCGAAACGGCTTCGAAACGACTCATCTTGGGGCGTCCGAGAGGGATTTTAACATTCGGTGGTTTACAAACTTTCTCTGACACCGAAAGAGGCAATATGATGGACTGATCCTTAGGCATGACAGATTTGGAATATCCGTTGCACAAATAATCCTTACGATAATATGGATGGCAAAGTGAGATCCTACATACTTTAGCCTTCTCACCGGCCGCAATTGCATGTACGCACGGTAGCTTTTCTAGATCAAACATACGACATGTACAACTTTTACTCCCAAGATTGACAATATCTATGGAACCATCACTCCTAACTTCGAATTGATTCATATCAATTTCTTGTACTTTAAGAGTTTCCGCTTTACGAACCCGCTCCTAAAAAATGGACAACTAATTATAATAACATTTGATAACCATACGAATTATAAAGAATTATGTAACTTACTTGAAGTAGCGTTTCAACACCCTTCGTAAGTACCGTAGTCATCCGATCCGCTTGTTTTCTTCTAACAGCAAACCAACGCGTCAACAACGCCCTTACCGCGTCAACCATTTCAACAATGGGATATTTTCTAGCATCTTTAAGAACTTTGTTTATTGATTCGGCATTGTTGCTTGTTGTGAAGTTATACCGCTCTCCTGGAAAATGTACTCGAGACCACATCCGCACATCAGCGCGTACCAAATAGTTATGAAGCGCCGGATTTGCAACTTGAATAAGGTGGAACCAATGATTAAAATCACCGGGACGGTAAGCTGTTGCTGCCTTCTTAACTAGTTTAAATGTTTCCTTACCATGGAAACTAGCCAAGATATTTTTGTGCAAGTGATAAGTACAAATTCCACGATGTGCAAGAGGATAAACCTTGGCTATTGCATTTCCTATAGATTTGTGCCTATCCGAGATAATAGAAAGACCAACATCATCTGGTATAACACGGTTAAGCTGCCTAAAAAACCATTCCCATGATTCATTGTTCTCCGAATCAATAATCGCAAATGCTAAAGGGAATATGTTAAAATTACCATCTTGCGTTGTTGCTAGTAGAAGCGTCCCTTTATATTTTCCTTTCAAAAAAGTTCCATCTACTACCACAACTTTTCTCATGAATGGAAATCCTTCTATGCTTGGAGCAAATGAAATGAACATATACATGAATTTGTCTAACTCATCAACTTCCAGCTTCGTAAAAGTTCTGGGATTCGCGCTTCTTATCCTATATAAATATGAGGGAAGATCTTGATAACCATCCTCAAAATTTCCCTTCACTAACTCTCTCGCAAATTTAAGTGTTCTATGCGCCTTCCAATAATCAACCTACACACAATATCAAGGGTTTACTGCCTACATATAACAACACACATAAGTTTCAAGAATCATAGTCTAACATTCACTTACCTTTATGTCGTAACGTAAATTTAATCCTTCGGCTACATTCTGTGGGACAACACCGACACCCACACCACCTACAAAATCTTTGTACAAGCTGCCTAATATATCTGGTGTCGCTTGTCGAGATCGGTATGAACGTTCTGTCACCGAACATGTATGTGTCTTCTCCAACACTTTGATGTAAAATATTGTGGACCCCGGCAAAGTGGATGCCCATAATCTCCATTTACAACCAGGAACCCAACACTTAACACTATACAAGTGCGGTCTCGATCGAACGACGATAAAATCAAATTTCTCAAGAACCGTAAGCATCTTTAATCTTCTCTCCAAATCTACCCGTGACTCATACCGTTGCCCAACAAATAACGAAACACCAGTTCTAGACATTTCCATATATTCTTTACCTATCGTAGACAGTTTACTATCACCTTCTTTATCTATGTCATCGCCTTTTTGGGCCTCATATTCATACTTTGATTCCGTGGGACACTCTTTCTCTCCCTCTGCTACCCCAAATTGAGAATACATATCGTAGTCTTCGTCCTCGGAACTCGCACCATTATGGTCATCACAATAGTCAAATCTGAAATTCTCTTCTTCCACATCTAAATCTTCTTGTTCCATATCTTCTTGTTGCATACCTTCTTCTTCCATTTTTTTATGTTGCATATCTTCTTCTTCCAGATCTCCTTCTTCTATATCTTCGTCGTCAAATAGAGGACCAATATGTTCCTCTTCTTTGTCCCGATAGGTTTTTTTCTTAGTGCGTTTGCTCGGACCTGCTTCCGTGTCGCAATTACGCTTTACCGATGGCTTTTCCTTTCGTAAACTTTTTATCTCGACGCATAGACGCTTTGATTCCGTTTTACATCGACGAAGAAAACTCTCCAATTGTCTTTCATTACACACCAACACAGGAGGCACATCCAACGGAAGCTTGCTACGTACCTTATTAGCTAGGTTATAGCTCAACTTCACTTCATAATTACTTCGGTTTAATTCGAAATCTTCATACACCATAGTAATCAAATCCGCAAAAGATGTTCTTCGATCTACACACAAGATCCGAGTTCCAAGATTTTCGTCAACATTAAACCACCAACGTTTTTTCTCAAAAAACCACTTACCACTCACTAAAATTATCTCCTCCTCCTTCAAAACATCCATTGATTTCACAAAATCACACTTGCAATCATTATTTTTCGAGGGAGATCCAAATATATTAACTTGGGAAAAGCCCTAAAATTATCACGGTGTCACGTCATAAATCTAACTCGTGAATGCTATTTTAGTAATTAATGATCTGGAAAAATGAGAACAATGAAGCGGTAGACTTAGGTTTCACTCATAAGTCTGCCACCAAAGATATTAGATTTTCAGGATAGATATATTTGCCATTAACTCCACCGTTAGACTCTACGCTCTAACGTTAGAGTCCAACATTAGACTGATAGACACTATTGATCTATCGTTAGACTCTATTGCTGAATCGTTAGACTGCTAGACTCTATTGGTCTATCGTTAGACTCTATTTGTCTATCGTTAGACTCTTGTAAGTCTGCCATCAAGTGATTTAACTCTAACGTTTAAATCTAATATCGCAATATCTCTAACGGTCTAACCAATAATTTTGTAGTCACTAAAATAAATCTAACAGTCTAACGACTAAGTCTATGTCTTGTCATAAATCTGTCGTCAAGTAAAGTAATTTTAATGTTAGACTCTACTGTATAACTAGTACGTGTAACACAAACATTAAAATATAACTCTAATGAATAAGTCTCCCGCCATTGGAGGCACCAAGGCGGGAAATTTTGGCGCCAGTTTTTTTTTTTTTGCGCTTTATTTTACTCAAAGAGCCAAGGGCTTTTTCGTATTAAAAAAAATTGTTCAGAATGTCAGATGTTCCATTACATTTAAATAATTATAATACTTTCCAAAGCTATTTTAGCCATCCACCCTATATTGTTTGCTCTGGTTTTTCTTATTCTGTTTTTGAGGTGTTTGTAAGGGATTTTGTACCTAGTGCATTGGCTTTTCTAATGAATGGAGAATCAGACATAGTGAAACACTTCTTGCTCAAGACACTTTTGCTTCAAGGTTCGGAGAAACGCGTTGACCGGTTCAAGTTAGGAAAAGGTGTGATGCCTGCAAGCTTCAAGGTTCAACACGATCCAATCCGAGAAACGGATTACCTCGTGGCAGATTTTGGTGAAACAGCCATTGGACGAGTGGCTCCTGTCGATTCGGAGTTCTGGTGGATTATCCTTCTACGTGCTTACACCAAATCTACCGGAGATTTAAGTCTTTCAGAAACATCAGAGTGTCAGAACGGAATGAAATTGATTATGTCTTTGTGTTTAGCCGAAGGTTTCGACACTTTTCCGACGCTTCTTTGTGCCGACGGATGTTCCATGATTGATCGAAGAATGGTAACTGCTTATAAATGATTATTGTTTATTTTTTTGGTTATTGAAATTGCTTTATTAATTTATTTTTTAAAATGGAAGGGTGTTTATGGGTATCCAATTGAGATACAAGCATTGTTCTTCATGGCTCTAAGATGTGCCTTGTCGATGCTTAAGCCCGAGGGAGATGGTAGAGAGTACATTGAGAAGATTACTAAACGACTTCATGCTTTGACCTTCCATATGCGCAATTACTTCTGGCTTGATCACAAGCAACTCAATGACATTTACATGTATACTTTCTTTGCTTTAGATTATATATGAGAATTTTACATAAGCAGACACTTTTTGAGTTTCAAATATCATTTTGAGGCACTTTTGGCAAGTAAGGCACTTTTAATAGGCGTTTAGACTATTTTAACCCCATAATTTTTAATACCTTATTTTAATTAATTTGTACATTTTGATGTACAAGTACCAGTGGACAATGTATGATGTTTAGACTATTTTAACCCGAATTTCGTTGTACATGTACTGGTGGACGATGTTTTCGCAAAAGCTGTAGATTTAGTGGCATCACCTACACTTCCTTTGCATGAAGATAAAAATCTTAATGTTGACAATGTATATGTTTTGATGTACAGTTACCAGTGGACAATGTATGTGTTTTGATGTACAATTAACCACATACGAGTTTCGTTGTAGATGTACTGGTGGACGATGTTTGCGCAAAAGTTGTAGAGTTAGTGGCATCATCTACACTTTCTTTGCATGAAGATAATATCTTAATGTTGAGAAGGTAACCAAAATAAAATACTTTAAAATACCAAGTTTGGACGAGGACAGTGAACATTTCTTGTCTAATATTGTACAGGTTCAAGTCGACAATGCAACAATATTGGATAGTTATGCATTACCCGTTTCAGAAATGTGTGTCGTCAAACATTGGTTCTAAATCAAACTCCTCATCGTCCACAAATTCCAATCTACATGGAGTAGAGCAATTTTTGGTATCCGACCATCCACACATACCGGTACATCATGACCTGTCGTACACATAACTTTGTCATTTCCTTCTGCAACCTTGTTACCAGACATAAACTCACAATCAGAAAAATCACGCCTCTGAAATTTAGTTTTAAATCTAAATCCCACATTAGTTAATCACGTACGGCTAGATTTTTTTGTAATTTAATAAAGAGAAATTTACTCATAGACACACTTTTTCAATCTTATATTACTCTATGAGGCACTTTTTTTGTTAAACATTAAGTTTTTCGTCCACAAATTCAAGTCGTTAAACATAGGTTCCAAATCAAGTTTTTCATCGTCCACAAATCCCAATCCACGATTAACACCGAAATTAGAATTATTAGAGTCATTCACAACAAATTAACGTAAGGGTATATTTGTCAAAAAATACCAACTTATGAAAGAAAGTGCTTCACTTCCAAAAAGTGCCTCAAATTGATATGTAATTTCAAAAAGTGCTCCATTGTGAAATTTACTCATTATATATTTACCAAATACAAAAAGAAAAAAAAACACTAATGCTCGTACAAATTATTTTTCAAAATACGTACAAGACAGAAGAATACTCTCACACGGCCGTGAACAAGTTCAACGTGATGCCTGATTCAATACCGGAATGGGTTTTTGACTTCATGCCTCTTCGGGGAGGCTACTTTGTGGGCAATGTAGGACCAGCCCATATGGACTTCAGGTGGTTTGCACTTGGAAATTGCGTCACCGTACTCTCTTCCTTGGCCACTCCTGATCAATCCATGGCAATTATGGACCTTCTTGAGCATCGGTGGGATGAGCTTGTAGGAGAAATGCCACTCAAGATTTGTTATCCTTGCCTTGAAGGACACGAGTGGCGTATCATCACTGGTTGCGATCCCAAGAACACACGGTGGAGCTACCACAATGGTGGATCATGGCCAGGTCTATTATATTTCCCTTGAGAATGTTTTGCATAATACATATTTATTATATACATCAACTAAGGTTTTTAATAAGAGAGTTATAATATAGAATCATATAGGTTTCAGTATATTATCGACTAATCTTAGTTTGATTTAACTTTTCTTATTCTATTACCACAAGTGATTTGATAGTTTATCGTGAAAAGTTAAATAGATTGGAGAATGAGAAGAAAACTTTTAAGGGCAATTCTTATGAAAACCCCTAAAATATATTTTTTAAAACAAGTAGCACAGATTTTCGAAAGTTTTACAAATATCATTAAAAAGTTTTTTTCTCATAAATACCACAAATCTTAAATTTTCAAAATTACACCCAAAACCTTCAAAAAATATACCTACCTTCAAAACTATACCTAAACACTATATAACGAACCCAAATGTTTAAAATTTTGAAGTGTTAAAACTCGTTTTTTTGTATTTGTGGTGTTTTGGTAAACTACTACTTTTTGATGGTATTTTTGTTATTAAAAACATTTTAATGCTATTTTGTTATAAAAAACTTTGTAATGGTATTTTCAAAAAAAAAAAATTATTTTGATGGTATTCTAACGAATTTCTCAACTTTTAATCGATTTGATTGATAGTGTTTTACTTTTGGTTTGTGGAACAATGTGTAGTTCTGTTGTGGCAGCTTACGGCAGCATGCATAAAAACAGGCAGACCGCAAATAGCTAAACGTGCGGTGGATCTTATAGAATCACGTCTTCACAGCGATTGTTGGCCAGAATATTATGATGGTAAGCTCGGACGGTATGTTGGGAAACAAGCTAGGAAGTATCAGACATGGTCAATAGCAGGCTATTTAGTGGCTAAAATGTTGTTAGAAGATCCGTCACACATTGGTATGATCTCTCTTGGGGAAGACAAATTTATGAAACATGTTATCAAGCGATCTACGTCTTTGCCACAAATATAAAAAGAAACCATTTCTTGGTCCATCTATGTATTTTTCATTGTGTAATTTTGGTTTAAATTACTTCTTCTTCCGTGCTTGTACCTCAAGAAATAGCTACAACTCCATCAGGTCACTTCTGCTACCTTATGGCGACATTATTGATAATCCAGAGGACATCTCAGCCCATGCAATTACTCACTTTACCTCGATTCTAGCTCCAGTTCATCTTCGGCAACTAGTTTTACCTCTGACTTGGTTTTTAAACCTCTGTGAGTTTAGAGTGAATCAAGTTCAAGCGACTCTTATGACGTCTATACCTCAGCCGGAAGAGATACAGTCGACTCTTCTAAGGCTAAACCCTAATAAGTCGTCGGGGCCAGATGGTTTGACATCGGGGTTCTTTAAAAGTACTTGGAACATAATTGGACCAGAAGTAACTCAAGCAATAAGTGGGTTCTTCACCTCAGGCTTCCTCCCATCTTGTGTCAACGCAACAATCTTAACTTTGGTCCCTAAGTTCCCTGGTGCTGCCTCTATATCAGACTTTCGGCCTATCTCCTGTTGTACAACCCTGTACAAAACAATCTCCAAGCTGCTGGTTAAGAGGCTGAAACCAATATTGCAAAATCTTATTTTGCCTAATCAGACGGCGTTCATCAAAGGGAGATTAATTCTGGAAAACACGGTGCTTGCTTCAGAACTAGTCAATGGTTATCACAAGAATAAGGGGCCTAAACGTATAACTATCAAAGTGGATATAGCCAAAGCTTTTGATACCTTACGATGGGAATTTCTTTTTGCTTGTCTTTCCGCTATCAATATTCCATCCCAATTCTCCACATGGCTTCAAGCTTCAGTTTGTACACCTAATTTTACCATTGGCTATAATGGATCTGTCCAGGGTTTCTTCAAGGGTAAGAGGGGGCTTAGACAGGGTGACCCACTGTCTCCTTACCTCTTTGTTATAGCTATAAATGTCCTATCTTATATGCTAAACAAGGGGGCAACGCAAGGTCGGTTCAACTATCATCCTAGATGTGAAAGTACTAACCTGACTCACCTTAGCTTTGCGGATGACCTTCTAATCTTCACAGACGGGGAATACGACTCAGTCAAAAATATTCTGGAAATTCTGCGGGAATTTGAAGTCTTGTCGGGTCTCGCAATAAGTCTAAATAAAACCTCTTTTTTCTCGGCTGGTCTATCTCATGATGAGAACATAAGAATAAGTGAAGAACTTGGGCTATCTAGAGGAGAGTTACTTGTGCGTTACTTAGGTATTCCCTTGTCCACTAAAAAATTGTCAAATGCTAACTGCAACCCTCTCATTCAACAGATAAAGGAAAAGGTTAATTCTTGGAGCTCTAGATCACTTTCTTTTGCGGGAAGGTTGTTATTCTTAAATACGGTGATTGCTGGGATTACCAATTTTTGGGCTTCAGCTTTTATTCTACCTAAGAAGTGCATTAACACTATTAACTCAATATGTGGAGCCTATCTATGGAAGGGTACACTAGAGGGGCGTCACTCGGCCAGAGTTTCATGGGATAATGTAACTAATAGTAAAGATGAGGGAGGTTTGGGATTAAGAGACTTACTAGCATGGAATATGGCTTGTGCTACGAGACTGATTTGGCTTCTCTTCTTTAGAGCGGGTTCGGTATGGGTGGCTTGGTATAAGCAAGAGCTACGCAAGGAGGCATTCATAATTTTTGGATGGTAAAGCAGAACAAGAAAAACTCGTGGTTAGCAAACAAGCTTATCAAGTTAAGAGATGTGGCGTATGCTTGGATAAAAGTTAAGGTGGGAAATGGTGAAACATGTAGATTTTGGACGGATAATTGGTCTCCATTTGGCAACATCGAAGCGCTTAGTGAAGAATCATCTTTTCGGCTGCGGATCAACGAAAAAGCTACTATTAAGGATCTATATGTCCTTGATCAATGGCGTGCTCCGAATCCAAGATCGGAACTACAACTCCAAATTTTGGCGCACTTGACTTCTCGGTTCTAACACAAGGTCCCGATATCTATGAATGGGTGGTTGAAGGTAAAGTTCATAATACCTTTAAAACTGGACAGATTTACCATATACTGAGAGGAGTGAAACCTATGGTATCTTGGAGTAAGATCGTCTGGTCTAAAGGTGGTATCCCAAAACACAACTTTTTGGTTTGGCTTTTCATGCTAGATAGATGCCCCACGAGAGATAGATTAAGTGGTTGGGGAAGGGACTCACTTGTTGCTTGCCTATTATGTAATGATGCGAATGAATCGCGGGATCACCTTTATTTTGAGTGCTCATATACATCACGGATGCGGGTGCGGCTAGGCTGGAAGATTAGGAATACTACGGAGAGATCATGGGATGCAAATATCCTAAACCTACGAGACTTCAAACGGGAACTGTTGCAACAAGGCTTACTTTGATGGCTTGGAAATGTTTGATCTACCTCATCGGTCCGAGAGAAACGCTAGGCTACATACCAATATCTCCAAACCGACGCAGGTAATCAATAAAACTTTGGATTCAATAGTTAGGAATCGAGCATCAAGTTACAGAGATTCAAACCCAAAGCTAGCATCTGATATGATCCAGCTGTGGTTTGCCACTGTAACTTCTACTTCTGCGATGGGAACAACTACTTGAGTACGTTGTATTCTTGGATGAATGATTGTTTTGTTTTGCAGGACCTCTGTTTTCTCAGGTTCTGTTTTTTGGGTCTGCAAAAATTGGGAAGAGGTTACTTTAGTTTAGCTTTTAACAAAAATGGGTAATGAACTTACTAATGTCATTTTTTTAGAGTTCAAATTGGGCTGGGCCTAAACAATATGGCCTTTAGGCATGTAATTCTTTTTGGTCTCATGCTTTAAATAGAAAAAATTAACAAAAAAAAAAAAAAAATTTGGTTTAAATTTTTTTTTGTTTTTTGTTATTGCTTGTATGATAATGTTATTGAAAAACTGTGTGGGGGGAAGGGGAAAAGAAACATGGACATTATTGATTGTTCTTTGTTTTTTTTTTCTTATTTGTAAAATGGATGAAGATTCAAAGAAAGAAGCTTAGAAAACTTGAGAAATTTATATCTAATTTTTGACAAACGTGATGTTTTTCGTTTATCCACTAAAATTTTGTCAGAAATTTCAGAGGATAATAATGCAGTCAGAATAAGCCATGTTTTCTTGTAGCGAGAGTTTCGTATCCTTTACTTTTTAGCTTGCTTATCATAATTTAGTCGTGAATTAAAATAGAGTATTCGCATACATAGAGAATGGAGGATTTTGTTCAGGTTGCGGCGAGAGATACATATTCAGATACAAACCAATAACCATTGTGCCAAACCAAATGTGTTGATATAGTTTGTAAGAGCAATTCCGATTGTGTATCACATGCTGCATCTCCCAAAATGTGTGCTCGTGGGGCTAGTATATGAATTCAAAATTGTCCATATGAATTTTGCAATGTGACTTGTGCACAAAAGTATATAGGTGGAACCAGTGGCTAGACCCAATATTTTTCCGGGGCAAAATGAAATTTTGTTGATTTTATAGGGGGTAAAAACTATATTTTATCAATTAAAATAACAATTCTTTAACAAAATAATGAAATTTTATATGTGCAACTGCCTCCCTTGCTCTTCAAGTGGATCCGCCCGTGTGGAACTGAGATTTGCCAAAAAAATTTATAGGACTTCTAAGTTGTACCAACGCAAGTACTCTTGTTAAATTTTAAACAATAGTTTTCTTTTGAGAAATTCATTAGAATACCAGCAGAATAAGTTTTTGTTTTGAAAATAGCATTAAAATGTTTTTTATAACAAAAATACCATCAAAAAGTAGTAGTTTACAAAAATAGCACAAATACAAAAAACGAGTTTTAACAATTTTAGACTTTAAATTTTTTTATTTGGGTTCTCTATATAGTGTTTAAGGTATAATTTTGAAGGGGTAGGGTATAGTTTTTTGAAGGTTTTGGGTGTAATTTTGAAAATTTAAAATTTGTGGTATTTGTGAGAAAAAAACTTTTTAATGGTATTTGTAAAACTTCCGAAAATCTGTGTTAATTGTGTTAAAAACCTTTTTGTAGTGGTATTCATAAGAATTGCCCTTTTTATTCTTAGAATTTTTTTGTTTTAGTCAAATTATTCTTAGAATAATTAAGATAATCTATATTATGAAAAATAATATCGACATAGTATCGAGCTTAGAAAACTTACATTCAAATGTTAAATACAATAATTCAACATCTTAAAATATACAGTGGACAAGTGGAATCGTTGAGTTTTTGGCTCACCAGTACCATATGTCTATTTTTTATTGGACATATATTATTTAGAGAAAAATAAAAATAGTGGTATGTGTTACGAGGTTATAGGTTGTTAGAACTTTTATATGATTTTCTCTCCAAATATTAGTCATTTATTTGCATATTAATTTTTTTTAGGATAACTGTCAAATATTTAAAATTCAATTTCATAAATCTACCACTTTTCGTAAAAACAATTTACATGTTTTTTGTGGTGTTTATGAAAACACTTCGACGTCAGTTTTTAGAACAAAACTAGAATCAATACAAAAAGGGTTAATAAGGAAAAACAAATATTTCATAGCTGAATTGTTGCCCAATATTTTGTTCATACATGAACTCTTAATTTTGACTTATTTAAAATAAACTAATAAAACGCGTTTAATCCATACATTAACTAAGAGCTTGATTGGTAATGTCACAAAATTTGTCTTTTGGAATCTTGTGAGGTGCTCATTTCATCTTTGTCTTCTTTTCCATGACTTAAACACATTCTTACTCCTGTTTTATGATATCAAAACATATGACAATTACGAACCAAAACTCAAATATTTTCATTGACTATATGAGTAGAGAAGCACAAACCAAAAACACATGAGAACTTTCTTGTAATGCAGTTTTTAATTAGAGTTCCTCAAAAAATCATGTTTTGTCATATTATGGCCTCTTCATTCTGTAATGTTTCGGACAAACTATCATTTAAAAGAATTCTTTCGACCACAACCCAAAAAATCATCAATATTCAATAGAGTAGTATCCATTGGGAGATCATGATTTCGATGACCTACTCTCAATATATTTTGGTAGAAAACGGCAATAGAGACGGGTTTGGCATATGTGAAAAATGGTTTTGGACTTTAAGGTAAATGGGCCGCAAGTTTTGGTAAGGCCCATTAGAGTTTAACGGCTTATACGACATGTGCAGGTTGTCGTTTTGGACATCTTCAAAAGTGAAACTCTGATTTGTCTTTAGCGGGTTGCATTTTGTTCGTACTGTCGGAGGAGCCTTGGACAAGGTGTAGGGTTTTGTACCTGGTATTATAAAAGACAGACACACAGAGAAGAGGGAGTTAACACAAGAATAGAAGCTGCTTTACAAGAGAAAAAGTGAGAGAGAAAAGAGAGTACCAAAGGGTGTGTGATCATTGTTTTGGGGTTTATTCTTTTCTTTCATAGTGTTCTTCTCTGGTGAGTGTAAGTGAGCTTGAGGGAGTTACTTTCAGTACTTGATCTTGTTGTGTTGATGTTGTGAGCGTGTGTATAAGCTCACCGAGACGTACCACAGTTAACTTGACTGTGGGAACTCGTAAATCTCTCTGTCTACACACACAAACTTGCTCTGCAAGAAACCTGCATAAACATAACACATACAAGCTTAAAATATGACTTAGCTCACCGAGACGTACCACAGTTAACTTGACTGTGGGAACTCGTAAATCTCTCTGTCTACACACACAAACTTGCTCTGCAAGAAACCTGCATAAACATAACACATACAAGCTTAAAATATGACTTAGCCCATAAAAGTTAGTATCTTTAAGCATGAAATCACTAGAAATGGTATCAGAGCTCTAGGTGGTGAGCAGATCTGGTGATTAGAAGCAACAAAAGTCTTAGAGGTTACAAATCTAGCTGTTAAAAGGTAAGGTTACTACCTAAACACTAGATCTAGTTGTTCTCTCTGGTTAAACACACTAAAGTTTCTATCTTTAGTTTAGATCTGGAACTTGTAGTGTTGAGAAAAGATTATTGTTGCTTTGGTGTTGTGTACTGTGGTGTAGTCTCTGTGTTTTGTGTCTGTTATAGATCCTGATCAAATCTGTCTTCAGATTCTCAGAACATGGAACCTACTAAAGCTAGGTTTGAGGTTGATAAGTTTGATGGAGAAGGGGACTTTGCTTTGTGGAAACACAAGGTGTTGGCTCAGTTAGAGATTCTGGGGTTAGACTCAGTTTTACAAGCTGAAGGTGAAACTGATCCTAAAAGTACAACAAGTGACACGGAGGTTGTCTCTACTGAAACTGCAGCTGATCCTAAGAGACTGGAGAAGGATCACAGAGTGAAGAATCTCATAACCATGAGCTTGACTGATATTGTACTCAGGAAAGTTATTAAAGCTAAGACTGCCTTGGAGATGTGGACTGCTCTAGAGAACACTTACCAAATCAAGTCTTTGCCAAATAGGTTCTATTTGAAACAAAGGTTCTACAACTACAAGATGGAAGAAGATAAGAATCTGGACAAGAACCTAGATATCTTTACAAAGTTGGTTTCAGATTTGGCAAGCCTGGATGTTGAGCTGAGTGAAGAAGATCAGGCAGTGATTCTACTGAATAGCCTGCCTAGGAGATTTGAACCATTGGTACATACTCTTAAGTATGGAAGAGGACAGGACACTATTTCACTAAAGGAGATAACAAGATCAGCTTACTCCATTGAGCTTGATCTTAAGGCAAAAGGGAGTCTAGCTACTTCATCAAGAGGTGAAGGTCTGTATGGAGGTGACAGAGGAAGGACTGATAAGAGGACAACTTTTCAAAGGGGAAAGACAAACCAGAGAAGCAAATCTAGACCAAAGAGTAAAAGAGCTTGTTGGGTTCGTGGAGATGAAAGTCATTTCAAGAAGGATGTCCAAGCAGAAACAATCAATACAAGTCCTTCAAAGCTGAAGCTAGTATTGGAAAATCTCAAACATCTGATGCAGTTATGTTGACAGCTTCTGAACATAACAACAGAGATGGATGGGTCCTAGATTCTGGTTGCTCATACCATGTCACTTTCAGGAAAGACTTGATGTTTGATGTTAAGGAAATAGATGGAGGCAAGATACTTATGGGAAATGACACTTACTGTGAAATCACTGCCATTGGAAAGATTCAGATAATGAATTATAACAACACAACTATAATTCTAAAGGATGTGAGATACTCTCCAACTGCAAGAAGAAATCTTATATCTTTGGGCCAACTAGAAACACTTGGTTGCTGGTTCAGATCAAGAGATTTCAGAATGCAAGTATTTAAAGATGAAGAGGAAGTGATGGCAGCTGACTACAGAGATACCTTATACTTCCTAGATGGTGAACCTATACTTGTTGAGGCAAATGTGACCAAAAGAATCCAAGATGCCACAACTCTTTGGCATAGCAGATTGGGTCACATGAGTCTAAGGGGTTTGCAAAGGCTGGCTGATCTAGGAGTATTAAGAGAAGAACATGTCAAAGACCTAAAAGAGTGTGAACACTGTATCTTGGGGAAATTTCAGAAGCTATCTTTCAAAGGAGGAACACACACATCTCAAGTTCAGCTAGAGTATATACATTCAGATTTATGGGGCTCTCCTAATGTCACCCCAAGTTTGTCTAAGTGTCAATTTACATCTCCTTTGTTGATGACTACTCTAGAAAGGTGTGGGTGTACTTCTTAAAGACAAAAGATGAGGCTTTCTCAAAGTTTGTTGAATGGGTTGCACTTGTGGAAAATCAGTGTGGAAAGAAAGTAAAAGCTTTGAGAACTGATAATGGTTTAGAATACTGCAACAAACCATTTGATGATTTCTGTAAAGAAAGAGGTATAATGAGGCATAAAACATGTCCTTATACCCCTCAGCAAAATGGTGTTGCAGAGAGACTAAACAGAACTGTTTTGGAGAAGGTAAGAAGTCTTCTAAGTGAAACCGGCTTGGATGAGAAGTTTTGGGCTGAAGCTGCAGCCACAGTGGTTTACATGATAAACAGAACTCCATCCATACCACTAAGGTTGGAGATTCCAGAAGTTGTTTGGACAGGAAGAAAACCAATGTATGAACACATGAAGAGATTTGGGTGTGTTGCTTACTACCATGTAGACCAAGGGAAACTTAAACCAAGAGCAAAGAAGGGCATATTTGTTGGATATCCACAGGGAGTGAAAGGATACAGAATATGGAGTTTAGATGACAACAAGTGTGTAATCACTAGACATGTTACATTCTGTGAAGACACGCTATACAAAGATGTCCTAGAAGAAAAGAAAAACAGTTCAACATTGGTTGATAAGAAAGGAAAGAAGAAGGTATCCTTTGATCTGCCAATAGAAGGAGAAGCAGAAACTGAAGTTGTTGGGGCTGATATACAAGGTGAGTCTTCAGTTTCAGGTGGAGCATTGTCTGATTCAGCAGAAGAGGTTCAAGAACCTGAAAGTATTGTTGAACCAGTAGAAGAGGAATCTCCTGATTTGAGAAACTATGTTCTGGCTAGAGATAGAGTTAAGAGACAAATCAAGCCACCAAGTAGATTTGATGATGAAGATGTTGCAGCCTATGCACTAGTGATGTCATTTACTATGAAAGATGAAGAACCAAGGTCTTATTCTGAAGCTATGAGTGGGAAAAACAGTGTGAAGTGGGGTGGAGCTGCTGATGAAGAAATGAACTCACTAGCTAAGAATTTTACTTGGAAGTTAATTGACAGACCTGATGGTGCAAGAACAATAGGCTGCAAATGGATATTTACTATCAAACCAGGAATTTCAGGAGTAGGAGAACCAAGATTCAAAGCTAGACTAGTTGCAAAGGGTTTTGCTCAAATTGAAGGGATTGATTATCATGAGGTATTCTCACCTGTGGTTAAACATACAACCATTAGACTCATGTTATCTATGGTTGTTAATCAAGACCTAGAGCTGGAGCAACTAGATGTAAAAACAGCATTTTTACATGGAAATCTTGAAGAAAGAATTCTAATGGAGCAGCCTGAAGGTTATGCTCAAGGAGACAAGGTATGTTTACTCCAAAGATCTCTCTATGGACTTAAACAGTCTCCTAGACAGTGGAATTTGAGGTTTGACACTTTTATGAAGAAGCAGAAGTTTGTGAGGAGTGATTATGATTCTTGTGTTTACTACAAGATATATCAAGATGGTAGTTACCTATATCTACTACTATATGTTGATGACATGTTAGTAGATGCTAAAGACTCTGTGGAGATAAGGAAACTTAAGGAGTTGTTGGGTAATGAATTTGAAATGAAGGATCTAGGACCAGCTAAGAGGATCCTAGGCATGGAAATTACAAGAGACAGAAGCAAAGGAGTTTTAGTTCTGTCTCAGGAGGCTTATCTGGAAAAGATACTAAGAAATTTTGGAATGACTGATTTAAAGCCAGTCTCTACTCCTATGGGATGTCATTTCAGGTTAGCGAGTACTAAAGAAGAAGAAAAGAGTCAAGCAGAATCAGATATGAGGAACATATCTTATTCCAGCGCTGTTGGAAGCCTCATGTATGCTATGGTGGGTTCTCGTTCCTGACATAGCCCATGCTGTTGGTCTTGTTAGCCGCTTCATGAGCTCACCAAATCCTGAACATTGGAAAGCTGTAAAGTGGTTAATCAAATATATCAAGAGTTCAAAGGGATTGTGTTTAACATTCAATCAGAAACAAAACTTTGATATAAAAGGATTCACTGATAGTGATTATGCATCTGACCTGGACAGGAGAAGGTCCATCACCGGTTATGTATTTCAAGCCGGTGGAAATACAGTGAGCTGGAGATCTGGACTCCAACACATCGTGGCCCTGTCAACAACATAAGCAGAATACATGGCGTTAGTAGAAGGAATTAAGGAAGCGTTGTGGCTAAAGGGGATTACCTGTGAGTTAGGGTTTCCGCAGAGGAGCGTCGAGGTGTTCTGCGATTCCCAGAGCGGAATCAGCCTCTCCAAGAACAATGTCTTCCATGAGCGCACAAAACACATCGATGTTAGACTCCATTTCATCAGGGATGTGATTGCAGAAGGCTCAATTGTGGTATCTAAGATACACACAAGTGTAAATCCGGCTGATATACTTACAAAATCAGTATCGGTGAAGAAGTTTGAAGAAGGTAGAAGTCAGCTGAGAGTGCTCAGCGACTGAATCTAGGTCGGTAAAAGGCCTAGGGTTTCGACATGGTGTTTGTCGGAGGAGAGAAGCTGGAAAGTTTCTCGGAGAAAAGGAAAGGGTAAAGTCGAAAAACCAAGGTGGAGATTGTGAAAAATGGTTTTGGACTTTAAGGTAAATGGGCCGCAAGTTTTGGTAAGGCCCATTAGAGTTTAACGGCTTATACGACATGTGCAGGTTGTCGTTTTGGACATCTTCAAAAGTGAAACTCTGATTTGTCTTTAGCGGGTTGCATTTTGTTCGTACTGTCGGAGGAGCCTTGGACAAGGTGTAGGGTTTTGTACCTGGTATTATAAAAGACAGACACACGGAGAAGAGGGAGTTAACACAAGAATAGAAGCTGCTTTACAAGAGAAAAAGTGAGAGAGAAAAGAGAGTACCAAAGGGTGTGTGATCATTGTTTTGGGGTTTATTCTTTTCTTTCATAGTGTTCTTCTCTTGTGAGTGTAAGTGAGCTTGACGGAGTTACTTTATGTACTTGATCTTGTTGTGTTGGTGTTGTGAGCGTGTGTATAAGCTCACCGAGACGTACCACAGTTAACTTGACTGTGGGAACTCGTAAATCTCTCTGTCTACACACACAAACTTGCTCTGCAAGAAACCTGCATAAACATAACACATACAAGCTTAAAATATGACTTAGCCCATAAAAGTTAGTATCTTTAAGCATGAAATCACTACAGCATATAGTTTATATCAATAATGATTCATTCATTTGAGCAAGAAATTTTTGGCTGTAATATTTAACATTACTAACATAGGTAACCAAAATATCTTCAAAGATATGATTCACAACAAAATATTGTGGCTGATTTAGTTAGCAAAAATATATGACACATATCAATGATGCCATAGTCTATAGCTAAAGAGCAATACAACACATAAACAATTTCAATGCAATAGAATGAGATTTACCGATTTGAAGAGACGAAATTTTGAATTCTCCATTGATGGACATTGCTGATTGGCCATTGAGTTGTCACTTCTGGACTTAGAGATCAACGCCCAAACTGATGATCTTTTGTTGCACAACTGCATCATTAACCAATTTCCAACATGCGAAAGAGTGGCAAATCAAAGATGATATAAGCGTGATGGAATTGAAAACTTATTTCGGAAGACAACAACAAACAGGAGAAGCTACAGAAGTAAAGATCGTTTGGTTTAACACACACAAAAACCGAAACTCTTACCCCGAGATTTGAACTGTAAACTTGCAATATCAGAGGCTGAAGAAAACAAACACATAGTCGTTATTGTATTCCTTAGTTGCTCTCAAATAGAGCAAATGCAAAAGAAGATCATTGGATTAAATATTCTCGATAACCCATGCAAGGAAGGAGTACAAATATGGGTGTGAGTTGAAAATGTAACTTTTTTTTCTGCACCCCGAAGATGAGTGGTTGTCAAGAGATCCACCTTCAATGCTTGCGAACGACCTACGCGTGGTTTGGGGAGCCATTTTTGAGAATATGTGAAGATAAATGTTTAGGGAAAGTTTGAGAGTTCTGAGAATATGTAAAGATGAAGGTTTAGGGTAAGCTTATTTCATTTGGGAAGAGGTTGTGGTTTTTATAGAGATGGGAGATCCATACCATACATAGATCGTCGATTACGCTTGGCTTTTAGTTGCAGTTAAGATGTGTAACCGACGAATTAGGCCAAGCGTTTGAAGCTTCGTTATGGTGGCATTTCAAGCGAGCAGAACCCGAAAATATTGGTTTAGTGTGTAACGGCAAACAGAGTATTGGCTCAAAGAGTTTTTGATCGATGGCGGCGAAGGTGAGGAACACGAAGAGACTGCTTTAGGGTAAGGTTATTCGATGCTTGGGGTGAAAATGGGCTTGAGGTGAAAATGGACTTGGTAACTTAGTTAAATGATAATAATAAAGTCAAGTAGTAAAATGTGGCGATCATATAGAGCGTTTGAAAAGCTGACATGGCTAGTCTAAAAGCTTTCAAAAGGTTCTTTTATATTAAAGGATACTAGGAAATCACGTGTGCATGTGCGAGTCTTTTTCTTGTATTTAAAATATTAATTGTACGGTAAAACCTCTATAAATTAATAATGTCGGGACTATGAAATTTTATTAATTTATAGTGATATTAATTTACGCTATAAATTAATAATTATTAATTTACAATTATTAATTTATAGAGATATTTATACAAAAAGGAAAATAATTTTGTTGAATTGTTACTAGTTTATCTTCATACTTTCTTATATATAAAATTAATTTTTTTTTCTTAAAATATATCGTTTACATATTTTATATTATGTTAATATTACGTTTTATTAATATAATTTTTGTATAAATATTAAACTTTGTTACACTTTACATCATAACAATAGTCATTTGTACATTCAAGACTAGTTACACGTAAAAAAAATATCGCATCTAGAACTTTTTATAAAGTCTAAAAGCAGATCGATAAATCAACTCGATAAATCAACACGATAACTTTTTGGCGCAATAAGGAAAATTAGAGATGAACTTCAACGAGATTCTAATTTTATAAAATAAAAACTATACTATAGTCATATTTTACTAAGTTTTCATAGACTCATTCTTATATAATGTATGCTTGAAATTGTAATTATTAATTTATAGTATTATTGAGACCATATTTTTACATATAAACTTTTTTTAAAGTATTATCTTATTAATTTATCAAAATTAGTTAATTTTAACACTAGCCCAACTTGGGACCGGAAGATTTTATTAATTTATAGTGGTTATTAATTTATAGAGGTTTTATTGTATGTTGTACTTGATTTTTGACTTATTTAGTTTTATTCTAATTTTTTTGTCTATCACTTCATTTTTGTGTGTGTTGAATTGAGGTTACACATAAGATATTTTTGAAATCATTAATTTTTAATTTTTTCAACTAAAATCTAAGAAAAATATTTGAAAGTGTATTATGTCTGGTATAAACAAAAAGATAAGTAATCGTACTAGATTTGGTTTGAAAATATTCATTCTTTTTACCACACTTCCAGTCATATACGAAATTAAATAAACATACACATTCTCATCATTTGCGAAAAGTGGTTAAATGGAAACTCTATTTGATAGAATAGACATTCTCATCACCATACCTTCAATTAGATACGAACCAGGTCTAATCTATCTCTTGATAGTTTAACGACGACTTAAACTTTAAAAAACTCTATCATGAGATTGATTTTTTTTAGAATAAAGACGTACAAATACATATGTTTTCGAATATGATATAAATCAATGATTCGTTCTTTGAAAGCAAAGTTTCTCTCGACGGTCTATGCTAAGTCGAATAGTTTCGAAGTAATAAACTTGAAAATCTTGTTTAGGTTAATGTTGTATGAAGCACTTGGAAAGAAGAGTCATTCACCTTTTTTAAATTGTAACTAAATGTATGGATTAGTGAAAAAAACTAAATGTATAGATTAGTTATTACTAAAATTAATTTCAAGAATGTAAAAGAGACAAACAATAATTGAAAATCGAAAATCGATGCTCTGAGGAGCGATTGTAACGACAATTTTTAAATTTTTCAAAATCGATGCCGGAAAATCCATCGGCAGATTCACGGAGATTCGAGGACAATTAACGCAATCTTCTTTCGGATCTGGAATTGGGAGTACATTTCGCATCTACGCCCATCGATTTTGGCAACTTCCCATAATCGACTCGATCAATTAAGAGAATCACCTCGACGCTTGATCCCAGGGCTAATTCATACGGTCAACTGCGGATTTTGGTCAAGGCAATCGGGTTTAATGTGATGACTGATATCACGCCTCCATTTTCTCTGCGGGGAGACCTTATATACTCTCGGTGGAAGAATCACCTTAGCCATCTCACCCCTCTTTCTATAACCCTGTTCTGTAACTTGTTCATCTCTCTATCCGTAATTGCAGCAATGGCGTCCTCTCCCAACCAATCTGATGCGGCTGTGCTTCCCGGTGCTGCAAGAAGGCTCAAGATGAAGAGGTCGGAGAACGTGGCTGAGGCCCAATCACGGCAGTTCGCCAAAACGATGGAGGGCAGGGTCCTAAATCCTTTGCTCCAAGCTGATAAAGTGAAAGGCTTGGTTGGTTTCATGCCCTCGGTATGGGGATGCGAAGGTCGCGTCCAAGGATACGACTTGGGGAAAGGAAATTTCCACTTCTAGTTTGAAAACGAGTCCGATATCGACAAAGTCGAGGCGAATTGTCCATATCACTATGATCAATGGATGCTAGTGATCGAAAGGTGGTCCGCAGAACCGAAGGTGGAGGTGCTCACCACCATCTCATTATGGGTCAAGATTGATGGCCTTACGCTGCAGAATTGGCATGAGGACACGCTTACCGACATCGGTGCGGATTTGGGTATTGTGCAAGCGGTGAACCTAGCTGAGACTAAGGTGCGTGTTACAGTCGACTGCGACAAGCCATTAGTGTTTGCACTTGAGCTGGAATATGACGATGAGGTGCTAGCCGTAACCCTTCGTTATGACAAGCTGAAAGGCTATTGCAAGATTTGCCAACGCATGACCCATGATGACAACTCATGTCCCTTGAGGGTGGTGAAGCCGGGACAAGACAGGGTAAACCGCAGATCGGATTGGGACCGAAGGGACGGGCCAAAGGATCGTCGGAACCGTCGATTTGGTGATGAAAGGCAGAACAATCAGTCCAATAGATATATCGGGAACAAGTCGCAGGTACAGGAGGAACCGCGGATTGAGACACAAAGAGATCCACCCTACCAGCGCAAGCTTCAACGCCAACTTCTCCCGGAGTTTATGGCGGCCGCTGCGGCGGAGAAGAGTGCGGCGGAGAAGCGTGAAACGAGAGACTGGGTAGAGAGGTCTTTTGGTGCGGCGGAGAGGAAGGTGCCGGCGCCGGGAGAAAGAGAGCTCAGGCAGATGACGGAGAAGGCCCGGATTGAGGCAAAGACGGCGACGACAATTGCGGTTGGGGCGGGGCCAATACAGAGCTTCGTTACGACCCATGAGAAGGAGCCTGGCCAGGGGCAGCCTGCGGGGACGCTTAAGAGCAGAGCAGATCAGGTTCGGGCAGCTCCGGTGAATGGACTACCGGCGACGAAACCGCGGTCGGCGCCGGTTAAAACGACGTCGACGATGATTCATAAGAATCAAGAAAATTTGGGCCTCCTAATTGGGCCGGAAGTCAAACAGGCTGAGGCCCAAATCACAAAACAGAGAGGAAACTTTGCAAAGCCCAATGCACTTGCTTTGGCAGCACCTATGGGCTATTCATCGGCCCCAGTGATAAAAAACTGGTACGAGGAAACATTGGCTGAAGAAGAAGCATTAGAAAAGGATCGGACCCGGGAAAGTGGGCCGTCAGGAGTTCCTAGTGGGCCCGATAATTTCGTCGGAAAACGCAAAGAGACTACGTTGGAGCCGTTGGCGATTGAGGAAATAATCCCGCCTTTAAAAGACCTCATAGATGTCCCGGTTACTTTGGAGCATACATCTTCAAGTGAGAAGAAGAAAAAAGGGTACATGGCGGCCCTACAGGCGAGGAAGAAGATTGTGAACACGCTAGCGAGAAACGGGAAGATGATCAAGACATCCCGACTAACTTTGGGCGATTTCGTCTCGGTGGCAAAACCCCGTCCTTCAAAATCGGGTCCGGATAAAGGAAAATTTTTGGAGAAACAAAAGACGCTGGTGGTAGGGGGACCACCGGTGAACGGGTAGATGATTATTAGTTGGAACTGTCAGGGGGTAGGTAGTGACCTGGAGACTAAGAATAATGTAACCTTTATGCAAAATTTACAAATAATGTTGGATTATGATTTTCTTTATACGGTTGATCCATGTGGGCGTAGCGGCGGTTTAGCGCTATTTGCCCTTCACGAATTTAATGTCGAGATACTCTATTCTGATAAAAAATATTATCGACACTATGGTTACAATAAAAGGACAAAGAGTCAATATCTCGTTTATCTACGGTGAGCCGATGGTAGTGAGACGAAGGAATGTATGGGAACGTATCACACAAATGAGTACTACCAAATCGGGCCCTTGGTTGATGACTGGAGAATTTAATGAAATTGTGGATCATCATGAAAAGTTAGGAGGTAGGAGGAGACATGAAAACTCCTTTTTAGACTTTCGCCTGCTTAGGCATAGTTGTGGAATGATCGATTTCCCCTACAAAGGAAACTCCTTCTCATGGGTGGGAAGAAGGGGGAGGAAAATGATACGGTGCCGACTTAATAGATCTATGGGTAATGAGGACTGGTATGTCCTCTTCACGTATACTCAGGTGGAGTACATGAAATTTATGGGCTCGGATCATAGGCCAGTTACTCAGGTGGAGTATATGAAATTTCTGGGCTCGGATCATAGGCCAGTTAAAACCTGTATGGACATACAGAGACGCCCGGGGGCGAGATTATTCCGTTTCGACAAAAGATGGCTTGCGAACACTCATATCGAGAACGTCATCGCGGAAGGGTGGAAACAAGGAGACATGGAGGAGGACATCGGAGATCGCATAAGGTCATGCCGAGCTGCGATTTCTAAATGGCGGAGAGGGGAGTTAACGAATTCTAAGGAGAAAATCCAGGCACTCAAGGAGGAGCTGGACAGTGCATATACGGACGAGGATATTACCACGAAGCAACTAGAGGAGATCAGAAAACGTCTGCGGACAGCATTTAATGAGGAAGAACAATTTTGGAAACAGAAAAGTAGGATTACCTGGCTCCAGGAAGGAGACAAAAATACAGGTTATTTCCACGCTTGTACAAAAATGAGGAGGGCCCGGAATCGTATCACGGGCTTAATAAAGGAAGCGGGAACATGGACAGAGCAAGAAGAGGAGATCTAGAAAACGGCTGAGGCATATTTTCAGGATATTTTTACTAGTTCGAACCAATTGGATTACACATCCGATGTTTATGGAGACCTGAGAGCGGTAGTGAACGATGAGATGAACGCCTCACTCATGAGTGAGATTTCGGCAGAGGAGGTTAAAAAAGCGGTTTTCTCGATTAAACCGGAAAAGGCGCCGGGGCCCGACGGCATGACAGCACTGTTTTATCAAAAATTCTGGCATATTGTAGGAGACGATGTGGTCAAGATGGTTTGTCATTTCTTCAACACGGGTGAGCTTGAGGCTAGGCTTAATGAGGTTAATATTTGCCTCATTCCGAAGACAGATAGGTCAAAGGAGATGAAAGAATTCCGACCAATCAGTCTATGTAATGTGGGGTATAAGATTATCTCAAAGGTGATGTGTCAAAGGTTGCGGCCCATCTTGCCAGGACTCATCTCGGAAATGCAGTATGCCTTTGTGGCAGGTCGGGCCATAACTGATAATGTATTAATTGCTCAGGAGGCTTTCCATGCATTAAATACCAAAAACATCTGCAAAGACAAGTTTATGGCAGTTAAAACGGATATGAGTAAGGCCTACGATAGAGTCGAATGACACTTCCTCGAAACACTTATGACCCGAATGGGGTTTGCTGCGGCCTGGATATCGGGGGTCATGACATGTGTGAACTCAGTTTCCTATAGTATTCTCCTCAATGGGTGTCCAAAAGGGAGAATCGTGCCATCGAGAGGATTGCGTCAGGGGGGACCCGCTGTCGCCCTACCTGTTTATCCTATGTACGAAACTTTTGATCTCCCAAATTCGGCGGGCAGAAGATGATAGGAGTTTAACGGGGATTAAGGTGGCCTACAGAAGTCCACAAGTTTCACACCTCTTATTTGCGGACGATAGTCTGTTTTTAAGCAGAGCGGAGGTGGACCAGTGCATGACACTACAACAAATACTAGACTCTTATGAGCGAGTGTCCGGGCAATGTATTAACTTCGAGAAGTCGGCAATTACCTTCGGTAAAAACATTAACCAGGAAGTGAGTAGAGAGATAAAATCCATATTAGGCATCAGGTCGGAAGGAGGCATGGGGAAATATTTGGGCATCCCGGAACAGCTGCAGGGTTCCAAACAACATATTTTCGCATATGTACGGGATAGGCTCCACCAGAGGATTAATGGTTGGAATGCTAAACTTCTGTCCAAGGGGGTAAGGAGATAATGATTAAGTCAGTAGCACAGGCCATACCTACTTATGTCATGTCTTGCTTTATGCTTCCCAAAAAGCTGTGTGATCAGCTAACAAGTGTTGTGGCAGAATTTTGGTGGAAAACAAATGAGAACGCAAGAGGGAACCATTGGATGTCATGGAAAAAGATGTGTATCTCGAAAGAAGATGGGGGTCTAGGTTTTAAGTCATTTACGGACTTTAACAAAGCCCTACTAGCCAAACAATTGTGGAGATTGCATCGATTTCCCAATTCCCTAGCGGCAAGGGTCCCCAAGGGGCGGTACTTCCGGAACGTCCACCCTTTCCAGTCAAGGAAACCAAACCGACCATCTTTTGGATGGAGAAGTATTTGGTCGTCGAGAGACCTAATTCATTCAGGAACAAGAAGAATTATCAGTTCAGGGGAACAAACAAGGGTCTGGCAAGACAACTGGATACCGGACAAGATTCCTCGTCCGACAACAGGTCCCGGAGCACAATTTTATCCAGACCTGAGGGTCTCTGACCTGCGGGTAAATGGACAAACGGCATGGAATATGCCTTTATTACGGCAAATGATTAGCCCAGAAGATATCTCCTTAGTTATGAGTATTAATACACCGACAAGACTAAGGGAGGATAGCTATTGCTGGCATCATACAAAATCCGGAAATTATACAGTAAAATCCGGGTACCAGGTTCTGTACTTAAACAAAAATGATGAGGAGATTCAAGCCCTCTTACAGGAACCTTCTTTAAAAGCTTTAAAACAGTTTGTCTGGAAACTAAGGTCTCCAAATAAATTGAAACACTTTCTATGGCAAACATTGGCCAAAAATATACCGGTCAATGAAAGACTACTTTACAGACATATGGGGAGAGATGTGGATTGCCCCCGGTGTGGACAACCAGAAACGATTAATCATATGTTGTTCACGTGCCCGCCAGCTATTCAGACTTGGGCACTGGCTGGAGTACCATCGGGGCACAGTAGATTTCCTACGGCCAGTCTGGGATCTAACTTAGACTTCCTTTTCTCTCGATGGCGGGGTCTAGACTCGATAGTCCGGGCGGTCCCGTGGGTGGCATGGTATATATGGAAGGCCCGGAACGATAAGCTCTTCCGAAATATAGACGCGATCCGATGGAAACAAAGGATTTGACATTAGGAGAAGGTGAGGCATGGTGGAAGGCACAAGAGTTGCTTTCTTCCCAGGCACCTGAGATGATGATGGAAGGTGGGGAAGATTTGAGCGCGATCCGACCACGAGATGGTGAGTTAGCCTGCTTTACAGACGGCTCGTGGAAGAATGGAGAATTAACTAGCGGGGCATGATGGGTCCTAAGCAGGACGGGACGAGGCATAGAGCTCATGGGAATGGAAGGACTATGTGGAAGCATAACCTCGATGCATGCAGAGCTACATGGCCTCATTTATGCCATGGAGTGTCTGAGGAGGTATAGGTCAGATTGTTGTATCTTTTATACGGATTGTAGGGACCTTTTGAGCTTGATCGCGAAACCACACGAGTGGCCTAGTTTTTCAACGGAATTGGAGACACTACGGGATCTGCAAGTGTTCTTCCCGGGATTCATACTACGGTTTGCAGCAAGGGAAATGAACAGAAAAGCGGATCTACTTGCACGGAGTGCACGTGGCATGAAGGCTTTCTTCCATTACACTGGTCCGTCGGCTCCTATTTGGCTTTCAGCGGCTTCGGACGTTTTAGAAAGAGAATAGGGTTTGATGTACTAGAGAGACAAAAAAAAAAAGAGACAAACAATATACTTGGTTAGCAATTGTTCGTTATTGTTAATGAAAAGTTGTATAAACTTTGTTTTACTATTACTAGAGTACTAGGAATTTACCCGCGCCAAGCGCGGGATAAAAATTTACGTAATAGAAAAAATGTTTATTGGTAAAAACAATGTGTAGTATAAATGAAATAAAAAGAATTTGTATCTCATGTGATCCGCGTTAAACGCGGAGTTTAAATTTAAAGTATTAATAGAAAATATATTGTATTTTGGTTTTTATAACGTTTTATTTACAAATTTATTACTATTACTATTTTAATATTTATCATCGAAAAAGATTATCATTGCCTTTTCGATGTTGAATATTTACCTTTACGTATAATTTACTATTTATCATTAAAAACAATAACTACATAGTGTTTTGAAACTTTGATATGACTCGTTTAACAATGAAAAGTATGTCAATCCAGTCTCTATTTGTCATAAAATCATACTATTAAAACCTCGGATATATAAAACCACTGAATTTTCGGGGGCTCGAGTCAATTTTGTGCTCAAGTTTTGTCATTTGACATGAACTTTGATGTTTAATACAATTTTACAAAATAATATTGTTATTTATAAATGAACAATATGTTTTATCATTCTTTTGTGCAAGAATATAACATACAAATATTAGGAAAATTATAAAATTGGTTTTTCATTGGTTTTTTAAATATTTTAAACATATTTTCTAAGAAAGTTTAATCAATCTTTCATGTCTAATTTATCCGAAAATTCTTTGTTCAAAGTTTGGGAACTGGTGGTTCAACCGATAAGTCGGGTAAATTGTGTGTTCAAGTTTTGTCATTTGACATGAATTTTGGTGTTAAATACAATTTTACAAAATAATATTGTTATTTGTAAATGAACAAAATGTTTTATCATTATTTAATAGAATATGATATATAAATATTAAGAGATCTATTAGAAGTTATAAAATTGTATTTCTTATGATTTTTTAATATTATATTTTATGGTTTTTTCAACATTTTTTAATATTATCCATTTATTATGTCAATTTAAGTCATTTTGTGTTAAATTTGGGCTTTTTGTTTTGGGCTTTTATGAATTTTTAATAATGTGAGACCAGAAATGCTCAGGTGATGACGCGTGTAATTTTAAAATGATTTTCTCTCTTAGTCTTCTGTATTAATAATATAAGATGTTCCCGCGTTATGCGCGGGCCGAAAAGGTTTTTAATATGTTTCTAAATTTGTTTAATCATTCTTTTCGTATTTTATATAAGCGAGATGTAATTTTGTTTTAAAATTTTATTTTATGACATTATTAATGAAAATAGGAATATTTGAATAGTTTGTTATTTTATCAATTTGAAAGTTGCTTGAAATATGCATACTTAGGGGGAGGTATTGGACGTAGGAATCTAATTGAATTTGAAAGATTTCATGATTCTATAAAATTCTAGTACCAGAAGGTAAAATATATATACATTTATCTTTACATCATATCATGTTTTATTATAAAACTAATCTTATAAAATTTTCAGGAAAATTTTATCTAGTCGATTGTGGATTCGCAAATCGACTTAATTTTTTGGCTCCATTCCGCGGTGTTCGATATCATCTACAAGAGTTTGCTGGTCAAGGACGTGATCCTAATAATCCAGAAGAGATATTCAATCTTCGGCACGCTAGCTTGAGGAATGTGATCGAGAGAATATTTGGAATATTTAAATCTCGGTTTGTGATTTTTAAACCAGCACCTCCTTTTTCTTACGAAAAACAGGCTGGATTAGTCTTAGCATGTGCAGCGTTGCATAACTTTCTTCGTAAAGAATGTAAGTCAGATGAAGGCGAATTTCCTGACGATGTACAAACCACCCAAACCACCGAGAATATCAATCAAATTAATAGAGGAGAAAATCTTGGAACACAAGAACAAGACAGAGAAAACGCAAACATTTGGCGAAAAACCATGGCTCAAGCCATGTTTAGGGATGCTACAACTTCGTAAAATATTTTTATTTATATTTAGGCATGTAATAAAATTGTTACAACTAATGTAACATTGACTATTTTAATAAACTTACTAGTATTTAATAATATATTTTTTGAAATAAAATATGTGAATTCTAAATTCTATTGAATTCCATTATTTTCATGGAATTTAACAGAATTTATAACATTTAAATTCTATTACATTCATTTAAAATCTTGAAAAACATAAGTATTAGAATCATAACTAATTCTTTTAAAAGTCTATGAAACGCTTGCAAATCTGTCACTTTTACCTTAAAATGAATTCCTACTAAATCTACTAAATTACTACATCCAATACCTCCCCCTTAGTTTATTGTTTAAAAACTACAAATGTTTTGACCACACTAAATTTAAAGGATGTTCCTGGATTAAGCATTTTTTCTCATATGATAAAACCTTTCACTTATTTTTATTTATTATAAAAGAATCATTTGGAATCAAAAATGCTAAATATCTTATTTACTGATTCTTTTGATATATATATCGATATTCTATAATAATCTACACATTACAATTTCTTTATTGTCTTGTATTATATATGTTCCCATACATATTTTATATATTGAAACAGTATTCACAATATTTCATTTTGAGAACTTAAGATGAAATTTCATTTTTTGTCATTCCGTTTAACTCGTAAGTAAATGAAAATTACGTTTTGTTATGTTAATTGCCAGAATGTTTGTTTTTTAGTAAATGATTTTATTTGTACCGACTTAATTTCAAGATATATTTACAATTATTTTGATCAAAAATTAATACGAACCATGATAAAGCTTTCACCATTTATTTGGTCTATGAAATCTCATATGGTAATAATTTGTAATTAGTTCTATTATTTAAGAGAAATGTATTTATATAATACTATATGCCATGGCTAAATTGTTATGTTGTTGAGTTTGTTTCTAAAATCTAATAAAAAGAGGTGAAATTTTTTTTTTGTTAAAAATAAATTCAATTCTAACAAATATTTATATGAATTGTAAGTAGCAATCATTTAATAATAGAAATGTTAATGAACCTTTTGAATTTTCCATATATATCTTGGTTAGAGACAATATTTTCATTAATTTTGGTAAAGAAAGTTAGTAAATCAATAGTTTTATGAGTATGAAGCAAATAACCTCTTACTTTCTGTAGGGATGTAAATAAGAAACTGAGAGTTAGAAAACATTTAGAAAGACAGAGGCATGATGAAATAAATTTCAAAAACAGAACAAAATATCGTAATCCCTACTAATAAAAGGAACCTTTTAGAGCCATTGAGAGGTGCCACAGAAACATTTTCGAGTGTTTGTATGATGGCCACGTCAGCAAGCTAAATTAAAAGCATGAGATTCGTTTAGTTAACTATTAGGTCCACTTAATTAGCCCAAAATTTGCAACCACACCACACGTTCTGCTCATATAGTTGTCTGTTTGTCTTCTCTCCGAAAAACCTTCGTTGCGATATCATCCACCCACCGTCCTAATCGTTCTTCATGATTGATTTTCACATTATGTTATTGAAAGGACATTTGGAGATTGGAAGAAGAAACGGAGGATTTTTTCAGATTTTCCTAGATATAACACTAGTGTTCAGAAAAGAGTGATGATAGCTGCTCCCTCCGTTTTTTAAATTATGATTTTCTAGAAAAAAAATTTTTTTGAATTGTAGGATTTTCTAGAATAATTGACACATAATTTACCTATCATACCCTTATTTATACTTATTGGTTTATCAAGTTACATTTTCATAAATCTTATTATGATACAAGAAATTATATTTACCTTGCAAAAAAGGAACAAATATATTTCTTTGCATCTTTTTCTATTAAGACCTTTTTTTAACACGTCTCATACTCTCAGCCACCATATTTTTTCCAAAATCCAATTTTTTATTAAATTCATCAAGAACATAACAAGATGAAAGTAGAAAAGACAAACAATATTCAGCAATTGCAAGCAAGTTATCTAACTGTTAAAAATAATTTCGATTGAAACGAACTTCCTGGAGTAGATGAAGATGTAGAGAAGAAGGAATCGTCACTTGAGAACAAGAAAGAAAGAGATATGGTAGACACTCTCAACGATCAAGTCATGTACATCAATTCGACTTGAATAAAATTCCTGAAGATGATGCATAACTACCTCCAAATAAAGAACATCAAGAGATGATCAAAGATATGCTCAAAATTTGGCTTCCCATGTATTTTAAGAGGGCTTGAAGCAGAAATTTATGTGTGTTTTTAACGAACGTGTGGAGTATTTTTTGCTTGATGATTAAATGATTTATTTTTTGACATGTAAAAGAAACATAAAGCACAACTATTTATTTTTTAAAAATAACCAAACAGGTATTAAATTACAAGAACATAAGAAAACATATTGGGTAATGAAAGAAAGAACACAATGCATGTTTTAGAAATTCTCTAACTTGCTAAAGAAGTTATTACCTCTTGCACTAAAGCAATATCACAAGCCATTTGAATAGGTAATGGTCCTTCTCTTTCTAGTCTCTTCTTCTTCATATGTGGGATCTTGTACGTGTTTGAACCGCGAATTTTCATGATCTCTTGCATACATGATTGTAGAGTTAGAAAAATTCGATTTATTTGTCTTGTAGGGTATTCTTCAAATGTCATCTGTCTCTACCGCTGCAACCAGTTCTTCCACTGTTTTGGGACAAACTTTGTCTTTCAATGCTTGAATTGCGCGAAAAAACCCAAGATCCAAAATGTTCAAATCCGAAACTTCTCTTGTCGTATTTTTCTTTAATTTTCCGGCAACACTTTTCTCTAGTAAAGCGTTGCAAACCTCCCATTTGTCGTCATTTGTCATTTCCTCTTGTTAGTGGTAGTTGGTTCATTTTGTAGCATCTCCGGAGTACCTGTTATGACGGTACAAAATTGATTTGGAATGTAACAGAGACAAAATGAAGTCCTATGAGCTACGTAACTTTATATTTCGTCTAAACTAACAAAAAACAAAGCTACGTTTATATAAGATTTTTTATAAGAGTATAATCAAACCAAAATAAGAGTAGAACCAAAAATAAAGCTCAGTTCTATAACCTGTTACAATTGGGGATGCAAGTTCGAATTCATCATGAACAGAGTTGTCGGAATCATCATCGGAAGAATTTGTCGACGTCACGTTTAAATCAAAATAATTCTCACCACTTTCTGTAAATACTTCATTGATGTGTTCATAATCAAAATAAAAATTCTCATCATTTAGATCCATATTTAGTGAATTGCTTGTAAATAAAGTTGTGTTATGTTATAACCGGGGCTTCTAGCTCAGGCGGTAAAGGGCTCACAGCTGTGAGTTCCGCCACCTGGGTTCGAACCCCGGCCACTGCGGTATTCACATACGGGTTGCAGCGTCCCTGGAACGACAGTTTGGAGTTGTCCTTGGACCACGTGTCCCCTGTGCCGACAGGACGTGTGGACCGTTCTGCGCCTCGGACCCCGACTGACTAGTCTGGACTCACTTCGGTGAAGGTCAGGAAACCAGGGTTATCAAAAAAAAAAAAAAAAAAAAGTTGTGTTATCACATTGAATCATTTTATATTTCCATAGATAATCTTTTAAGGCGGACAAATTTTTTTTTTTTTCAATTTTGGCTCCAATAATTTTTTGTCTCCAATAATTTTGGCTCCATAGATAATGGTTTGATCTATATATACAAGGTCAAAACAACCTTTGAGTTTTTTTACAAAATTGTGTCGTAAGTATATTTGTCTAATTGGGAATATTTCCAATCTTTATATCTTCATGTATCTTTTGTATTTACTAAAAAAGTTATTTTTTCTTTTTTGTAATTCATGATAATAGACAATAAATAAGGTTATAAACGTCATTTTAAATAGATTGTTAATTTGTGATTTTTTCCTAGAAAATCATATACTTTAAAAAACAGAGGAAGTATATATTATGAGATTGCATAATTTTATCTGAATGTCAAATTATTTTTACGGGGATTTTGTGTAAGTAATGGGTCATATAAATATTAACAACATAGATTCTGAGAATGATTTATGTGACATGGAAATTACAAACGTAAATCGTAGAGTTCATTTGGAAAACATCAGAGAAAATATTGAGGACTAGGCAAGTATCCGCGTCTTGCACGGGATATGATATTCATTAATAATATTAAGTTATATTATGGAATACCATGAATTGATCAATTTAGGGTTGAACATTTAACTCGAGATCCGAAACCCGAAACCGAATCGACCTGAAAAATCCGGTTTGGTCCGGTTTCGGTTCTCATATTATCCTATCGGGTTTTAATATTTTCCAAACTCGGGTTTCCGTTCTAACCCGAACCGACCTGAGGCCCGAATTGTACTCGAATAGACTCGAAGATGTACACATGCATGTATATAGTTTTGATAAGGTAATTTGGATTTTAGTAGGTTATTTCAATTTTTTGTGGGTTATATGAATAAGTCAAACCAAAATCCGAACCGAACCCGAATTACCCGAAATAAAACTGGAAATTCTTACAAAAAATATGTAAAACCTGAAAATTCGAACCAAAAAATCAAAAAACTTGAACCGAATAATATTTGGTTTCAGGTCATGTTTTGTTAAATATATGAAACTCGACATGAACCCGAATACATTCGAACCGAACATAACTATATTTGTAAATAACCCGAACATATCCTATATCTGTTAACCCGAAAAATCCGAACTCGAATGAGCCTGACCTGAAAACTGAATGTCCATGCTCCAATCCACTAATCAAAGCTTCCGATACGCGTTGGAAATTTATAGGCATGCATCTATGAAAGACTATTATCGAAAGCCGAAATAACTAATCAAACTTTGCAAGCTTATTCAAAGAAAAAGACTCGCATTATGCATACCCCGGTAAATGAAGGCGCAATCCATTTACCGAAATTCGCATACACATTAGATGAAGACCCGTTTTAATGATTTTGTATGTGATAAAGTCTTATTTATATTAGAAGATTTCTTATTTTGTTTCTTATTGTTTTCAATGTGGGAGAAATTTAATTCCTAAAAGTTTTATATGTGGGTCTGAACTCGTTGGGCCTGAAATATAATTTATAGAATTCGCCCAACAAAAATTATTTAAAAATATAAGGACTAAAACGCACAAAAATAAAAAGTATCCTAAAAGCTATCACGTCGCGACACGTAGGCGTTTTGTCTTCTTTTTTAATAGTATAGATATGCTATAGACAAATCAAAGTTATCTTTATTAATTTTTTTCTTGTTTATTTTATTTAACTTTATTTTGTGTTTATTGTTTTTAGTTGGATTTATGTTTTAAAAAAATATTATTTCAATATACGTTATGCATTATTTAATACTATCTCCGTTCCTTTATGTTTGATGTTTTAGAAAAATAATTTGTGTTTAATTGTTTGATTTTCACAAATGTCAATGTAGTTTTATCTATTAATGTTTGTGAATTGTAGTTTCAAGATATATTTATTGAAAATTTTGCAACACTATTGGTGTAAAGGTATTGAAAATTGTTAAACACACATTTATTAGTATTTATTTATGTGTCTTCTTAATTTGTGTGAAAACCCTATAAGATCAAACAAAAAAGAACCGAGGGAGTATGTTTTTACTTTTCGACACATAAGGTTATAATTGAAAACATTGAATATACGGATTTCAAAACGGTTTCCGTAAAACCGGTTTCCGTAAAACCACACATAGGACTCCTATGTTAGGAGCATAATGGAGATTTCTAAAATAGAAACCCTATTAAAAAGATTATAAATATTCAAAAAGTAATATTTTATTGGGAGAATCATAAAACTACACCATTTGAATTACATTTCACAAAACTACACTATTTTCAAAATATTTAACAAAACTACATCTAAACACTCAAAATTAAATCCAAATAAACCCTACCCACACAATCCCATCCCCTTAATATTATACCCTAAACACTAATTAGCGAACCCAAATGAAAATATTTTAATTTTAATAATTTTTAAAAGGGTAAATCAAGTTTTTAAAATTTTGAAAGGATGTAAATTTGTGAAAATATTGAATTAGGTGTAGTTTTGTGAATGGATAGTTGAGAGGATATAGTTTTGTGAATTTCTCTATTTTATTTTTAATACATATGAATTTGTTGTCTCAAAGTTTCTTCCCTAAGAAACTCTTTCTCTTTTCAACGTGAGACATATTTATCTAAAAAATAATATAATCGTAGTGATAGGGAATCCATATAAATTTTTTTACCAACGGAGATATAAATTGTTAAGATACTCAATAGACATCTTAACTTAAGTCTTAAAATATAATAAACATAATATTATTATATTGCTAAGATACCTAAAGAGTTCTTAACAACGAAAGTGTTTTTAGTCACCAATTAAATAATATTTTTATTGATTCATGTTGAATAATAAATTTTATATCATATTATTTTATATTTACACATTTAGTGTTGTTTTTGTTTGAAAACCTAAAATAATGAAAAGTGGTTTTCAAAACCCAAAATGCACTAAAATGAAAAAAGCACCCTAGGAAACCAAGGTTGAAATAAAAGCGAGAGAGAGAGCTGGAGGTTCTGGTTCTTCGTCTTCGACGCCGGTGGGCTCTTTAGCCGCTGGCGTCATCGATCTTTGTCTTCTCTTCAAGCATGTTCTTCGTTTATTTTATTTAGATCTCGGTCCGACCAATATTTTCTTTAGATCTGAAGCATCTTCCAGGATCTTTGGTCTTACCTCGCCGGATCCGTTCGTGTTGTTATGGTTCTAGCATCCTTTGTTTCTAGTGATTTCGCCGGTTTACGGTACATATTTTTTCGAGGTGGTGATAACTTGCACATTTTACATATTTCACCTTAGTTTATGCATTAGAATTAACTCATTTAGGTTGCATTTAGTATCATATAGGTTGCATTTTGGTTCGTTTCATGTATTTCAGGTTTCGGAGCGTTAAAACGGCAAAAGACGAAGAATTCAAGCAAAAAAGAAGTGGAAACACTTGCATCGGTTTGTTGTATCGGTTTCCCATGGCCGATACAGAAGAAGTTCTTTAGCCGAGACTTGTATCGACCTGTCGTATCGGTCACACCTGGTCGATACAAGCTAAGGTGAACCTGAAGACATCGTATCGACATGCTGTACCGGTTTGGAGTGGCCGGTACAGAGGAAAAGAGGAAGAAGCACTTATATCGACTTGTGGTATCGGCTTGGCCTGGCCGATACGAAGGAAACGAAGCTGAAGCAAGGCTATCGACCAGCACATATCGACCAGCCTGTATCGGTTTCATTTGACCGATACAGGCTGCAAAATTTATAGAAAATCTGTTTTGTTTTTGTAAAAAGGAAAATCAATTCCTAAACCAAATTGGTTTTCCTTTGGTTTAATAATATATTAGGGTTTTCTGATGTTTTGCAAACATATCTTGGGTTATCTTTTGTTTTAGTTTGGTTGTTCATCGTTTTGTTTTCTAAGCTTTTGACATTGGAGATTTTTGGTGTTTTGCTACTTGGCCACCTTTTGTAATCTTCATCATCAATAAGATTTTCTTTAACCCTTATTCTCTTGTCTTTGTTTATGTTTATGCTTTCTTTAAATTTAATTGCTTTGAATTTCAATATGCTTAGTGAGTAGATCCAAATAGACAGTTGGGTTAGGGGATAAAGGGGTTGATTGAATCTAGGATAGATGATTGTCTAAAACTTAATTGATTATAAAACTTTAGTCTTTGGTAACAAACTTAAAGCCTTAATCGAGTTGGCCATTCAATTATTGATCCTAGGAAACTTTATGAATCGAAAGATTATAAAGGTTCATGAACCATTACCTTAGAACCAAGCCTAGTTTAACCGAGAGATCTGTGTTAATAAGCTTGGTGGTTATAATTGATTTGTTCTTAAAGTTTCTCGACGATTAAACTATCCAAGACATTGTTTTAGTTTAATTGTTGAGAAAAGGATCATTGCCACGAGAGTGGATTGATCTAAAATCTTTTTCAAAACCTTAAAGTTATTTTTGTAAAAGGCAATTTGAAATCTGAAAGTTTAATCACCTTTAAAACACCTTAACCTGATTGTTTAGCTTTTTAATTAATCTCTTAAAACTCTTAGTTCGCGTTTTCGTCTTGTTTAATTTCGGTTACAAACACTCTCAACAAACAACCTTTTTTATTACACTTAAACTGAGTTTGTTTCACATACATTCAAGTAAATTGTTTGCTCATGTTTTGGTTTGACATCTTAAGTACTACGATAAGATATTAGATTTAACGGGGTAAAATCTCGTTTATCAGGTGGATCTTTACTTCTTCGTTGGAGCTCGTGCATTTCAGATCTGAGAGGAACCGGTGGTTTAGTTTCGGTACTGGAGGTCTTTCCTGATCTGGTGACCGCTTTTGCCTCGGTACGGGAGGCTTCTATAGTTATGGTGACCGCTTTTGTTTCGATATCGGCAGGTTCTTTTGTTCCGCTTATCGCGTAGGATTTACTATTTCTAAAATAGTTTTTGTTTGGTTTATCTCAAATCGATGATACCAAGTTCTAGGATGAAAAGAAGCTTATGATTTAGAGAAGAAGAAGTTTCGGAGATTTCTTGATTAACGAGAACTATTAAAACCGTGAGAATTGCTTTCTTTATCGGTTACAGGTTGATCATAAATTTCAATCGATGAAATTTAAGGCGGCGTTTTGATTTTTACCAAGGAGGCGGCGTCCAACCACCGATGATACTTCCGACGTGTCTGGTTTTTCCGGCATGGTGAACTTTAGTGACAACTAAGATGTGTTTTTTCTACTCTCTAGGGTTTTCGTTTCAGGGGCTGTTTGAGCCTAATTTCTTTGGTTAGTTTAAAAATCGTTGTGAGTCTTATGCTTTGTTATTTTAGTTTGTTTTATTTTAAGTTAAAAGTCTCGGTTGTTGTAGGCCTTGACTTTGTTGTGGGTTTGTGGCCCATTTAATGAATTTCAATAGATGAAAAAAAAATTGGTGCATTATGTGTTTCTTTTTCTTTTTTTTAATTTGTTTTATTAATTTACTAAAATACTTACAATAAAGTAATACTATGTAATAATTTTAAATGTAAAAGTATTTAAATTCCGAATGTAATAGTTTAGTATTTAGAATTTATTTAAATCAATACTTAAATCATTTTAAGTTTAAATATTTAGAATTCATTTAGTATTTATTTAAATCAGTACTTATATCATTTTTTCCAAATATATGTCCGCACCGCTTATTAATTTTTGGAGGAATTATAAAACTACACCATTTGAATTACATTTACAAAACTACACTTTTTCAAAGTCATTTTTCAGAATTATAGTTTGATAAACGAGATTTTTACCCTCGTTGTTTCGAATGCCTTATCATAGTATATAAGGTGTCAATCCGAATCATGAGCAATCAATATATTAGAACTTATGAGAAACTACACTTAGTCCAAGCAAGTTAAAGAGTTGTTTGTTGAATGTTTTGTAACCGTGTAATCAATGAACGAAAACGAAAATTAAGAGTTTTAAAAGTTTATAAAAAGCTAAACAACTAGGTCAGGGTACTTCAACGGGTGATCAAACTTTCAGATTTCTAAATGTCTTTTAACAAAAATAACTTTAAGGTTTTGAAAACGTTTGATTAGATCAATCCACTCCCGTGGTAATGATCATTTTCCTATCAGTTAAACTAAAACAATACCTTGGATAGTTTAAATTTTAGAAAACGTTAAGCTCAATTCAATTCAACCACTAAACTTATTAACACATATTCCTCGGTTAAGCTAGGTTTAGTTTTAGGGTAATTGTTCAGGAATCTCCACGCTTTTCCCAAATGTGAAGCTTCCTGGTTTCTATCAATTGAATGGCCAATTCAACTAAAGCATTAAGAATGTTACCCGAAATTAAAGTTTTGTAAAGTGTAAGATCAAAACATTTAGCAATCCTAATATTGATTCACCCTTTTCTCCCAACCTAATTGCCTAAGGGAAACTACTCACTAAACATAATAAAAATCAAAGCAATCATAGTTAAGAAAAACATAAAATAAATCAAGAGATTAAGGGTAGAAGAAACTCTGTTTATCAATGAAGAAAACTCAAAGCATCCAAAATCCCAGAGAAAAGCAAGAACAAACAATCTCCAATGTCAAAAACAAGAACCAAAGTGCAAGAACAAGTGTTGTCAAAAAGATCCCTCAATATCTCTCAAAAACCACCCTTCTAAACCTAAAAATCAGATGAAAAACGTCTTGGGCCTTCAGAAAACGTCTTGGGCCTTTTTTCTTTTGTTTTTTCGCAGCCAATATCGACCAGAATCTGGTCGATACACTTGGTCGATATCGACAAGATTTGATTTCTGGTCGATACGACAAATCGGTATTCCGCAGCAAATTGACCCGTCGTCAGTAAAACTGGAATAAATTTAGATCTAACCGTTGAAAGCATCTCAAACCACTTCCAAATGAAAGCTAACATCCGTGGCTATCTTGTGGTAAAATTTCATAAAGATCCAACGGTGGGAACGTCTTGTACGAGTGTATTTCTGAAGCTTTTCGTCTGTCTTCGATATCGACCAAACTCCATCGATACCATAGGTCGGTATGAGTTTCCTCCCAATATCGACCAGTTGTTGGTCGATACCATAGGTCGATATGACCTTATTTCCCTCTTCTTTGTCTTTTCTTCGCGTCTCGACCACAACTAATCGGTACAAGTCACCGATATGGTCGTTTTTGCCACTTTAAGCTCTTTTTCCTCGCCATTTGTGCACTTTGGCACTCTTGGACCTGAAAACACATGAACAAACACAAATGCAACATATATGACACTAAATGCAACCTAAATGTGTTAGTTCTAATGCATAAATCAATGTAAAAACATGCAAAATATACAACATATCATAGTTAAACAATTAAAATTAAATTTAAATAAACCTTATTCACACAATCATACACATTTAATACTATACTCTACACTCTAATCACTAATTAGTGAAATCAAATGAAAAAAAATTAATTTTTCAATTTTTTTAAATGATAAATCAACTTTTTAAAATTTTGAAAATGTGTAATTTTAAGAAAATATTAAATTAAATAGAGTTTTATTAATAAATGGATGATATGGCGTAGTTTCGTGAATTCCTCTTACTTTTCACCGATCAAATATTAATTTTCATATAGTTTGAACATGTTTTTATTCAAATTTTAATTTATAATTTATATTAAAATATTTATTATATTATAATTTTCTATACCTATTATTATTTTTTCACCCATCATATATTATTCCACACCGTTTTGTGAACCGTACCCCACTTATCAACTCACTAGTGTTTTGACCCGGGCTACGCCCGTCTTAACTTTTTTGAAAAATAATAATTTGTTCAGATTAAAGTTTGTAAATTCTCAAAAGATGAAATATAACATGTTAAAATTAATGTCAAAAATAAATTAAAACATCAAAGAATGTTGAAGACGATGAGATAAACTTTTTTACGTTCAAATTCCATGTTTGCTTGTATTTTAAATTTCTAGAAAGCATGATCACGAATTAATATGTCAAATTCCTAGCCACTCTAGTTTATTGTTTAAAAAAACATACAATATAGTTGTATGGATTTCAAAAACACAAAGCTATTGATTCAACATTCATTAGTTGGATTTGATTTTAAACAAGAGAACCGAACGAATCAATGAATTTGTTTTAGTGGTTAATTACTTTTTTTAAATCACAGTAAAAAAAGAGTTATTCATAGTATTATTCAGAGTATTCATAGAAAAATTTAAAGTACTTTGATTTTAATATTTTGGTATAATAAAGAAAATATTGTTTAAAAAATGAATTTGAATTATTTGAATAGGATTTAGATCGTGAGTTATGGGGAGTAGATATAGGGAATGATTTTAATTTTCTTTTTATATTTTTAAAAAGTTATTGAAAAAGTACTTTTGTTTTGAAAAATCATTAGAAAATGCCCTAGTTTTCGATAATCGTTATTTATTTAGATTTGACAAAAATAAATTTGTAGAAAGATTATGATAAAAAAATAGTTCTCTTTATTTTTTGTAGAAAGCACGGGTGTAACATTGATTCATTAAAATAGTTAAATTAATAAAAAAATATTAACTTTTTAAGGAAAATAATTTTGTAAGGACGATTTAGCTCAATATTACTTATTGAAGTAAAAATTAGGTGAAATGACAAAATAGTAGATTAATTTGCAAAAATAGTAAGAGAGAGAGAGTATAATTTTTTTTAATACCAAACTACCCTCAATCTATTTTGTCAATGAAAAGATTCAAAAATCTGAAAAATACAGCTAGTAGATATTGGTTATTTTGATAAATTGATAATATTTATCTATTAACTTGATAAATTATTCCCAATAAACTTAGCATAAGCAGTTTGGTAAACGACTATTTAGAACAATATATGTGACTATTTATAAACCAACTATTTAACGTTTAGGTGACTATTTAAAAACCAGATTTGAAAAATTGATGATGATTCATGTTCAGTAACAAGGTTAATAGTCTACTATGTTTAAAACATTACATGATTTAAAATTTTAATAATATTAAACTATTGTCATTATAATGTTATGACACAAAAACATAATCCATAAACAACATGACCTAGACCCGATAGCCAATAATCTAAACCCTAAATTCTTTGACCTTACCTAAGACTTAACGAACAAATGGTACATCATGTTAGTGTACAATTGAAATAGATGACTATTTTAGAAATATTCCATATGATATATTTCTAACTATAATAAATAGGTGATTATTTATAAACAAACTATTATTTATTTATAGGTGACTATTTATAAACCACAATTTTGAACTAAATAGGTGATTATTATTTTTAAAAGGTAAACCCAAAACCCAAAACATATACCCTAAACTCTAAACCCTAAACCCTAAAACCTAAAACCTAAACCCTAAACCCTATACCCTATACAATATACCCTAAACCCTTTACCCTATACGGTTGAAATAGATGACTATTTTAGAAATATTTCATATGATATATTTGTAACTATAATAAATAGATAACTATTTTAGAAATATTTCATATGATATATTTGTAACTATAATAAATAGGTGAGTATTTATAAACAAACTATTATTTATTTATATGTGACTATTTATAAACCACAATTTTGAACTAAATAGGTGATTATTATTTTTAAAAGGTAAACCCAAAACCCAAAACCTAAACCCTAAACTCTAAACCCTAAACCTTAAAACCAAAACCCTAAACCCTTTACCATATACAGTATACTGTAAACCCTCCGATAGAAGAAGGTTAGTTAGTAGACTATTATCATACATAAAAACTACACATAATAACCATTTACTTTTAAAAATATCATACTATTATTGTGTTACAGACTTATTTTTACAAGTCTTTAAAATTTTGAGTCGTTTGCAAATTTCATTTTAAAGGTGACATAGTGGACTATTTTCATACATATTACCAGTTAAAGATTAACCATTTAGTTTTTAAAATAACATACTAATATGGTGTTACACATTTAGTTTTACAAATGTTTAAAATTTTGTGTCGGTTGCAACTGTCCTTAGAAGGATAGTTAGTAGACTATTTCCATACATAAAAACTACACATATTAACCATTTACTTTTAAAAAAGTTAGCAAATTTTGGTTTTTCTTATTATTTTTATTTTTTGAAAAAAGTTAGCAAATTTTAGTTTTTAAAAAGATGAAGTGACCGGAGAAAGAGAATTGTGTCAGTCACCTTTCTTCAAACCCCATAAAAATCTTAATTTGCTAACAATTAACATTATTTAAGTTTAAGGGTAGGATAGTAATCATACCTACGTACAGAAAACACCATTTATTTTCTTAATTAACCCCCACCAAATGTATACTCAGCCTAATTTCCCATTTTGTAAACTTAATAGGATCCTATCAATACAAAATTCTTTTTGATCATAATCTTTTGATTAATTTTAAGAGTATAAATTTATCTTGGGTTTTTGAGTTAAAAAACCTATTTCTTTGAGTTTCACAATATCGAATTTAAGTTTCTATATAAACAACAATGAGTTTTTGTTATTTGTAAAAAAAATCCATAAAAACAATGAAAAATAATTTTATCATAAAAAAGTTTTGCATATGACCGGACGTTTAAAGACAATTGAAAATAGTTTTAACATCCCAAAAAAGTAATGGTGGAGCAACACATGCATCAATAGATAATTAATTACAAAGGATTCATTAGCATGGATAGTTAAAAAAGAAAGGTACGAACAGTCACACAGATTCAACTGCATAAAATTAAAATAATATTCAAACTGAACAACCTAAAGATAGAATATTGATGCTTAATTTTTGTATCATTTATTCATACTAGGGGCGAAGCCCCGCGCAAGCGCGGGGATGTATTTGTTTGCGTTTAACGTAAGCATATTTTTAACGGGTCCTAACCGATGCGAATTGCCTTCATACGAAAAGCATGCGTTATTGTATTGCGACATGAAGGAAGTAAGGATAATAAATCAGGAGTTCTAGTATTTCGTTTGTGTTTATTTAGTACTTCGGTATGCAAGACATGTTTATTTTAAATTCAGCGGTATTGTAAAATTGTTCGTAGATCTAAACATCTTCATGTATACTCGATTCTTAGTTTTGGGCTATAAGAACCTCATGACCCAAACCTTCGACCATTTAAGGTATAAAAAATTATGTGGGTTATTGAACTTTTTCGATGATGAGTAATTACTAATTTCCAAATGAAAAAAATTAAAAGGCAAAAGTGTTAGAACTCTTTTTTTGCGTTTGTGGTAATTTTTTTAACTACTACTTTTTGATGTTTTTTGCGTTGTTAAAACCATTTTAATGGTTTTTTTGATCTAAAAACGTTTAAATGGTAATTTTAATACAAAAACTTGTTTTGATGGCATTATAAGGAATTTCTCAAAAAAAATTTGAACATAAACAAAAAAAACTAAACTAACGCAAATGAAGAAGGTTCAGCAATTTAGAGAAATATGGGTGTAGTGTCGACAAATCAAATTAATAATTATATATGATGATATAACATTTTTAAAAATTAGATACAGTCAAACTAATGCCAAAAATAATAGATAAATAAAAAAAACCTTGATTTCATAGAATATTATTTTAATGCAAGGATTTTAACTTATTGAAAGTTTACACAGTTAGATTAATAAATAATGTGTACTAATTTAAACTATCGCAAATAGAAGAAATACTCTTACACAAATAACTAAATAATTATTTCCTAGCAGAATTTCCAACAAATTCGCAATATTAAATAACGAAAAAGTTGTGAGTATAATTGAATTTTTTTGATACGAAATTACTAAAAAAATGTAATGGTGTCAACTATTAAAACCAAAAAATGAGGATCATAGAAAGATAGCAAAAGAACACCATCAAATGAAAGATAAAAGTAAATAAACTTAATTTCCTCTTCTTTTGACCCACACGCAACTTCTTGTCGTTTTTTATATATACTCCCTTTAAAGTTTTAGGCCCGAAGAACAACGTGACTCAAACCTCTAACATTTCAAGGTTTTAAAATATATGTGGGTGTATGAATTTTGTCGATTTGACTAAAAAAAAAAAGTTTTTTGTCGATCATGAGTTATTACTAATCTCCATGTACAATCAATCCGGGTTATTTTGCGTAGGTTTTTTCGTGTTTAATTAATTGTTGATAAAGATAATCAAAATCAATAGACCAAATAGACTATTCACAACAACACAAACACCCAACTGTTAAAATTTGCTTCGTACGGTAATTATTCCAGTGAAAAAACAAACGAATCATAAACAAAAATATTCAACTAATGCCAAAAAAGAAGGTTCCCTAATTTAAAGAAATATGACTGGAACGTATAACATATCAAGTTAATAATAATAATTGATGATATAGATTTTTTTTAAAATAAATTACAGTCTCAAACAAATACCGAAATCATAAATTAATACATTAAAAAATCAAACCTTAATTTGATAGAATATTTTTCTTAAAAAAATGTAATGCCATAAATCATCAGAAGTTAAAAGAGGTATTCACAAAAATTGTTTTATAAAGATTTTTTAGCACAAACCTTTTTGTTTAACTTTGAACATCAAGTATACGTTTGGGCCTTGTGGATAAATGTAGGCCTCATAAATCAAAATAAATTTGCCCAAAAAATCTGGGCATGTCCATGAGAATTGGTTAACTTTTATGGACTTTTTTGTTTGTTTAGGATTGACAAAATCACCGACGATAACGGCGTGATTTAGTTTTTCCCCGCGATGGCTAGAAATTTTCCGTTGTACAACTACGGCAGCGAGGACGCCTCAATCAGACCGTGATATGGCGATTCACCAAAAGCCCAAATCTGGGCTGCGTCGCAACTGCTGCAACGGTTTCTGATCTTGGTTTTGAGAAAATCTTTTCACGGCAAAAAATTACTCTGATTCTGCTTGAAAATATCATAGAAAATATCCTGCCAAACGCAAATCAAATACGGCCAAGTTTCAATGTATTTAGTTCAATGATCAGGAGTTTTAAAATCTACATTCATACCTTTGTGTCAAGTAGGAGGACGGTGATTCCCATGAACTCACCCTGTTTCTCGACGTTCTTCGAGTCCCAGTACCGCAAAAGCCGACATACTATGAACTGATCAGATCGACCCAGTTTAAGATCAGATACAGCCGTTGCAGCTTTTGGGGCGGGTGTGGAGGCCATTTTTCAGTAAATTCTAAAGGCGAGTAGAGGATAGGATGCAAGATTTTGTCCTGGGTGTGGATTAATTTATACCGAAAGCTTGCGGGAAGAAGAAAAGATAATGGTAACGTCGTAGTAAAAGCATGGACATTGGTTAGGCTCATTGAAGGCATCTCCATCGGAGATTCAATGAGAACAGAGAAGGTGAAGGGATACGACGTTTTGGAAGAACGAAAAAAACAAAGCAATCGGCGGCAACAAATGAGAGGCAGGTAAACCAGGAGGAAGCCCTAGCTTTCACGAAGAAGCTAAATTTTTTTAAAAAAAACAAAGACATTTAAAACTGTGTGGGCCGGAAATAAGCGAATCAGAACCGGCCCGACCCATTTCCATTTCCATTTATTAGTAAAGATGACACGTGGACAACTTATGTGAGAGGCAAAACTGCCCTATTATATGTATGATTTGCTCTAAAACTTGTATGTAATCGAAAAAAACATGACCATAAATACCTGTGACTTTCTTTATTTTGAAGTTTTAGTGAATCTCCGTTTATCATTGTAATCTATTATTGAGAGAGATTCAAAATTATGAAAAACTGAAAAGAAAAATTATATGATGGAAATCATTGAATAGCAGAAAGAATTGGTTAAATAAGTAGAAAAAATTTGTTGATTACGTAATTAAGAAAATAGAGATCGTGGTTTTGAACTGATTTCACATTTTTTAGGAAGAGATAAGTATTGTAACTTAATATTTGTTATTAATTTTTTTAAATAAATTATGAAGCACAAGCCACTTGGCGCATTCTGATCGGCCAAGTGACTTGTGCTTTATAATATAAAAGATTAATCCGCACCGCACTTGAGCTGCACCTTTTATTGAACATACCGCAAAATTGGAGTTTACCAATCGGAGCCTACGAGTTCGGGTAAACTTTGGAAATACTTTTTTTTTTTTGTAAAAACTTGGAAATATTAAAAAGTTAAGAGAAGAGGTAGTTGTTGGGAGGAAAATTCCCGTGTGCTTTCCTCCGTACATCTCTTTCTTCCTCACAGACCCAATCTAACGGTTATCCTTTAATCCCCCTTCGCAATCGTCGCTCCCCACTAACAATAAACAAATAAAAATTATATTTTATTCATTGAAGAGAAAACAAAATCGAAAACCGAAAGCCAAAAAGTCTCTCTCCCTCAGATCTGAATCCCTTCTTCTTCTTCTTCTTCAATCCCTTTCGTTTCGATCCAACGACAAAGAAGAAATGGCGGCAGCCACAGAACCATCCTCTGCGAGGGAAGAGTTTGTTTACCTAGCGAAGCTCGCCGAGCAAGCGGAGAGATACGAGGAGATGGTTGAGTTCATGGAGAAAGTCGCCGAAGCCGTCGACAAAGACGAACTCACCGTCGAGGAACGTAACCTCCTCTCGGTTGCATACAAAAACGTAATAGGCGCTCGCCGTGCATCGTGGAGAATCATATCATCGATCGAGCAGAAGGAAGAGAGCCGAGGCAACGATGAACACGTGACCACGATCCGTGACTACAGAAGCAAGATCGAGACAGAGCTCTCCAAGATCTGTGACGGTATCCTCAAGCTTCTCGATACGAGGCTTGTCCCTGCTTCTGCTAACGGAGATTCGAAGGTGTTTTACCTTAAGATGAAGGGAGATTATCACAGGTACTTGGCTGAGTTTAAGACCGGTCAAGAGAGGAAAGACGCCGCCGAACATACTCTCACCGCTTACAAAGCCGCTCAGGTATTCTCCGATCTGCTTCAGAATCAAGATTATAAGCTTGAATTGATTTTGTTGGATCTGTGATTTAGATTCTAAGGTCAGAATCATAAGATACCTTTTTGTGTGTGAATGTAGGAGATTGCTAATTCGGAACTGGCTCCAACACACCCGATCCGTTTGGGTCTGGCTTTGAACTTCTCTGTATTTTACTATGAGATTCTCAACTCCCCAGACCGTGCCTGCAATCTCGCTAAGCAGGTGGCGAAAACTTGTGTCAACTTTGGTTTTGATTTTGAGTTATTTGATTATGTGATGTTGCGGTGTATCTATGTCTAAGTAATGAGGTTATATTATGGATTTAACAGGCGTTTGATGAAGCAATTGCCGAGTTGGATACTCTAGGCGAGGAATCGTACAAGGACAGCACCTTGATCATGCAGCTTCTTCGCGATAACCTCACTCTCTGGACTTCTGACATGCAGGTAATAACTAAAATCGTTTACGAAACAGCTGATAATTGGGTGCCTTATGATTTATAGGTTTTGAAATCTAATGGTTTTGGTTTGCAGGACGAAGGAACAGAGGAGATCAAGGAAGCAGCAGCACCAAAGCCTGCTGAAGAAGACAAGGAAACCTAAGCATGTGACCCTTCTTTCTTTATTCAGTATTTTCTCAAGTAACCGATTATTATGTTTATGTTTGTTTCTTAAGTCTATTATTATGTTTGATATCCTCGAAAGCTTCCAAGGCCGTCTATTCTTTGTCCTTGTTTGCTTTTCCTAATCGAGGAGTGCTACTTTTGGATTTTTATCTTTATCTTCTTATTGATTGAATTTCGGCTTGTGCCGTGAACTGAAAATCAGCTATTTCGTGTCTCTTATGAATATTATGCCGTTTTTTAGGTAATGTTTTCGAACACAAGTTTCTTGCATTTGCAATTTTGTCCTGAGTTTGCTCATGATAACACTGTTTTTGAGTTAAAGAGCTGCCGACAAAAAGATGTAGACTTAATCCAACCCCCCAAAAAAAGATTATAAATTCGTGTATTAGTGTGAGGTTTTGTTGCCCTACTTTAAGCGCTCTACCTTTCAAACGTTGACTAATAAAATACCAAAGACGGAAACGGATCCCCCACCGTCCATTGGTTGAATTATGTTTCTTGTATGATGTTGTTTATCATACTAGTGTATTTACATGTTTTTTTTTGTTACATCACATGTTTTTTTTGTTACATCACATGATTTTTTTAGTTTAGATAAAATTTTAAAAAGTAATTTAACCATAAAATTTTAAGAGTTATTTAGTAAACTAGGTACATTTTAGTTTTTAATTTGTCAATATAATGATTTTTTTTGTATTTGCATTTAGATGATTTTTTATGTTAAAAAGTAAAAAATAACCCTGAACTTTCTGGTCAGGTCGTGTTCATGTATGCGCATGAACATTCATGTTTTTCCTTTTAAAATAATTGTGACACTGTCAATCTGAGCATGCGTGAATATTCATGAACATATGTGAATATTCATGAACATAAATTAATATGCATAACAAAATTGTGAACATTCATAGTCTGATTAAGTAATTCATGAAAAAATATGAAACAAAAAACTTTGAACATTCACCTGTGTGTACGCGCGGAGGGGTATATCTATCACAAAAAACAGAAGGAAGGAAAATCACCTAATTACTAATTTTGAAACACAAATCACCTTATTGCAAATTAAAATCCAAAAATGTAGCTGAGTTCCTAATTTTTTCAAATTTTAAAAGGTAATTTAACCATAAAATTTAAAAAGGGTGTGAATGATTTAAATAATTGAATGAGGTATGGTTTGTCAAGTGGAGTTTAAAAGCTATACTTTTATGAATTATCTTTTATTTTTCTTTTTGAATCAGAAATTCATATCATCTATCCATTTAATCAAATCACCGTTAATTTTGTGAACAAAGGTTTGAAAAAATGTAGTTTCACTTCGGTCGACTCACATATAACTATTGTTGATATGATTAAAATAAGTGACAATTAACTTGATGGGGTGGGCTGAACTAACCTAACCCTGAAAATGAGTGGTTGTTAGATTGACCCAACAAGTTTGCAAGAAGTCGAAAAACCCATTATTTCTCTAATATTAACGAAATTGTCATTGTCCATTTTTGTTTTGATTGAAAAAAATATGTGTTAGATTGAAAAAAACCAAATTTTTTGAGACAAAAACCAAATAATTTGATGTTTGTTTTTGGAACCAAATTGTAAAAGGTCTTATATCCAAAAATCAAAATAACCTAGATAACCTAATGTGTATCGATCTCTTCTTCTCCACAGCGCCGCCACCGAAAATCAATTGTGGTCCTTGCCGCCGTTGAGTTCGCCGGCCTGACCTCCTCATCCTCTTCTCCTCGTTGTGTTCATTGCAGCCTCATCTCTTCCTTTCATCCTCCTCCTCCTATTCTCCTCCTCTTCCTTTTCTCCTCCTCATCTCTTCTTGTCGTCCTCTCTTCTTGTCGACGTTGAGTTCATCGGCCTTACCTCCTCCTCTTCTCCTCGTCGTGTTCATCGCAACCTTTTCTCTTCCTTTCCTCCTCCTCTTCTTCTCTTCGTCACCTCCTCTTAGTCTCTTCGTCGTCCTCTCTTCTTTTCGTAGGTGAGGGTTAGATTAAACGTTGTTTGATATTCAAATGGTGTTGATTCTTTCATTAATCTTAGGTTCCTCTGTCATTAAGTGATACTCAGAGTTTTAACCCTAAAATAAACTACTGCAAGTGCACAGTAATTCGTGTAGTATTTAGGGATCGAATCCACAAAGACCAATGTTACACTACTTTATTAGATTCAAGATAGAGCTAAGCGACACAAGAAAAATTGATTTGTAGTGAAAGCAAGTAAGATACAAGAAATCAAAGAACAGTTGTATGCAATTAATTAAAAACGTCAGACATTAGAGTTAATTCGCAAGAAACAGTTATCACTAGATAGATTTCAAATAAGGGAAACAATTGAAACTGTTCTCGAACTCAGATCACATAATCTGGATTGACCCCCTCTCGGGCGTATCAAATCCCTATGTTAGCAATTAAGAAGACTAAACTCTCGTTTGTGTTCTATAATTACTAGCATGCATTTAGTCCGAGTCTGATTTGTTCACAAAACACAATAACATCATACTCTCGCAGGTTAAAGATATTTTGCTAAACTAGATTCTATCAGGTTTTAAAACTAACTCTCGTTCAGATTTAAACAATCTAAGATCATGAACTATAGTTCGTCAACCAAGTTCAAGCAATACTAACAACCTAGATGAAGAACTCTATGAATAAATCCATATCTTTCAATCAAATCTAGCAATTCCTAGTTTTCCTTTGAAAACCCTAAAACCTAACAAGGAGACTACTCAGACATATTCATGGATGAGCAATAAATGATTGATGAAAGAAATTGCATAAAACAAATACTGAGATTGAATAGATGAAGTTCAAAAACACTTCTCAAGAACAGAGTAATAATCCCAGGGTCAATAAAATAAAGCGTAATCTCCAACTATGACAAAAACTAGGTTAAATAGATATTTGGGCGTTCCTTTATAAAATAGGAAAAACCCAGACTAAACCGAAAAATATGGAAAAGGCCTTCTTGCGTTGGCAAAGGGATCGGTCGATCACTTCCGGGATCGCCCGATCCTTGATGTGGATCGGTCGATCTCTTCCATTGCATCGATCCTTTTCTCCGACGGCACTTTTGTTAATTAAGGATCGACCGATCGGGAAAGGGATCGCCCGATCAGTACCATATTCCGTGATTTTCATGCTCTTTTGTCTCGAAATCTCCATAAGTCTTTCTCCTATGCCTTAGGACGCCAATATCTCTTATATCACCTGTAAAACAACTAAATACACATAAAAAGACTCTATTGTGTGGCTAAATCCTATGTTTAAAACGTTAAAAACACCACACATCAACTCCCCCAGACATAGCTTTTTGTTTGTCCTCAAACAAAACAATACACTAAGTGAGAAGAAGAGGTTTTGAAAAACTCTAAATATTTGCATCATCACTTAATCCTATTTTTTCCAAAGTAACCCACAAACCACATAAGACAAACACCAACTATGAACCTTAAGACAATACTACCACCACGAGATCACCCTCACAGTACTCTAAATCCACTAATACTCAAAAATCTACGGTTTCACCTCAATTGACTTCTTAATCTCTTAAAACAAATAAAAGCGCGGTCTCACTAAGGGAAAATCGATCACTAGACATAAGTCTTACCTTTCAGGTTTCCTAAGCACTAAGAACATCCTCTTCTGGTTCCTTTCCTCTCTCTTTTCTCGCTTCCTCAAGGTCGAATGTCTCCCTAACTTTCTCTAGGGTGTCATTTGTATTATTTTTTTTATTCGACCTTGGTTTTTCCCTTTGTTTTTTTCTTAGAAGGGCGGTCGATTCATGGTTTTAGTTTCCACGAATTTCGAAAGAACACGAGTTTACGGTCTACTTTCGAAATCGCATATTTTCAACCAATATTCACGACTTTTTCAAATAATGTAACTTTTTTTTTTGGAAGGGAAGAGAGATGGGAATCATACTACACATAGATGTCTTATAGGACCTGAAATAAAAACCGTATCCAATGCATCTCAAAACCCAAAGTGAAAAAATTAGTCAAGATTAACAATTCTACTAAGGTGAAGTCAAAATCAGTTAACCGAAAGATTATTCGAGTAAAAAGGACTTTCCTGTGGAACTGGTGATTTGTCATGGGGTTTCTGAAATCTCGCGGTTTTTAGCTCTGTTGTCAAATGGTCCTTAAAGTTAGTTGGTTAGTCAAGAACAAGATCATAATGCATCATATTTTAATTTTTGAAAACAAATTTTTGACTCGAAAAACGACTTGACTAGGACTACAAGAAAAATCTAGAAAAAGAGAAAAATAAAAGAAAACAAAGACGAACAAACGAGATTAAAAAAGAATGAACACCCTCCCCCAGACTTACTTCACACCGTCTCGGTGTGTATGTCATGTCTAAAGAAGGATGGTAAAGCTGAAAAATCAAAAGCAAATGGAATAACTAGGTGATACGCGTACCAATGGGTTGCCTCCCATTAAGCGCTCGTTTAACGTCATTAGCTTGACGGATTCAGCTCATGAACTAGCCCGGTGAAGTAGAAGGGCCTGCTTCAAAGTACTCTCCATCGTCAGACATCTTAAGCGCAAAAACCTTGTTCATCATGACTTTTATAGCATCTTCGCCTTTCTCCTTCAACTCTTGAGAGAGGATAGCTCTAACTTTCGAGAATGGCCTTGAGGTTCCTCTTGTCTTAACCTTGTACTCAATAGAATCTCTATCGCATCTTTGAGGTACCAAAAACATTCGAGAATCTTTTTTGACACTCTTTTCCACCGGTTTCACCTTTGCACTCTTTTTCGAACTTTGTATCTTTGTTGACTTAACAAGGCCTCCATCAATGAATTCCTCAACCTTGCACACATCAACTTGTTCTTCCTTAGAGCCACTTATTAACTCTTCTCCTTTAATCGTCGTGATGCGAGATGCATATGAAGCGTGCACTGCTGGGTAGAAATCTCTTTTCTTGACTTTTTTAAAAGAGATACGCTGGTTATGTAGATCGACAACAACTCCCGCTGTAGCTAGGAAAGATCTCCCAAGGACAAGTTGCTCGTTTGAGCATTTGTTAACATCCACAATCTGAAAGTCAACCGGGACAAGACTTTATGAATGCTAAAAAAAAATAAGTTTTCTTTTTGTGTTTTTCAAATTTTTTGATTTTTTTGTTGTTTTTGAATGCATATAACTATTAAAAAATGCAATTCATGATCACACAAAACTAAAACAATAAACATGATTAGTAACTAATGGCCCTCCCCCACACTTAAATCACACCGTCTCGGTGTGAACAAGCGATGAAGTAAGACCATTTAAAAGAGAATTAAAACTAGTGGTAAAAACGAAAACTAGTGCTAAAAATGAAAAGCTATAAAAAATGTATATTATATACAATGATAGTGAAAGGTACCTTGGAGCTTACTTAAAGGGGTTCCATATTTCTATATCATGGTGTGGTGGAGTCGATGTTGAAGTCTCGGTGTTGACTCGAGGTTGAAAGACGGAGTCTTGTTCCTCCATCGCGTTGGCGTCCTCATTTGTGCCTCCCACTTCAAAAACATAAAACTAAGCATAATTAAACTACAATACTTGAATTTAAAAGCATATGTACAAATGATAGACATGGGATTGCCTCCCAAGTGCGCTTGTTTAAAGTCACTAAGCTTGACTTAGATGAGGCAAGGCACAAGACGTTGTAGTAATATAAGGATCGAAGCCACAAGGAGAGAAAGCTTAGAACAACAAGAATACAATAAACTAGCTTAGATTAGATCGAGTAAGAATCTTGGTTTGTAACTAAACTATATCTAAGACAATAAAAGAAAAGTCAACTTAAAGTCAACTAATTGACTAATAACTAAAACGAGGTTAAACAAGATAAAACATGGATCTTGGGGTTAAGATCATTGGTTTTGGATGGATGAAATCAAGCTAGTGACACTAAGACTAACAAAGGAGATGACTTTCTAGAACAAGGATCACTAATCTAGATTAGATCACTTCCATTCTCTAATCATAAAAACCACAAATCTTCCAATTGAGCCTAGATGATTAGAGATCATTAAGCATAAGTCCTTAAAAGTCCATCTTAAACCTTAGACATCAACTTTCATTGGCTAAGAATAAAAGACTAACAAGAGATTTGGACTAGACATTTCATCGAACACCTTCCGGGCATGAAACATCCTCTAAGTACTAAGTTACGTTAATTACTTATATCTTACTATTAAGCACATCTAATGTTATAGAAACCATAACCTAGCATCCTAAACATCACTAACAATTATCCATCAACCTAACCTATAGAAACCCCAAGACCTAAAAGATGACTACTCACTAATCATATTTGAAAGAAAGCTAATAGATATAGATGAAGACATTAATGATAGATAAAGACGATTAAAGAGATAATCTAAGATTATATAAAACTAAGGATCCTTCAAAGTTTACAAAAGTGGCTAAGAACTAGAGAGGATCAAGAGATCCCTTATCAAATAAAACCCTAGTAGTATTTATAGAGAAATAGGAGAGAACCGGGTCAACCAAGGACAAACCGGTCATCCCGGATAAAATGAATGAGCCGCGCAGGACCCGGCGGTTTGGTCCAACGGTCTCCAGACCGCTGGAATGAACGTCCGCGAGCAGTCTTCATTGTGTCTTCTCCGGCGGTCTTGTCTCGCGGTTGAAACCGATGCGTTTGTCATCTTCATGACGCTTCGGCTGCTTCCATCGGTTTCGATCCAGCGGTCTGGGGACCGATGTAACTCACACCTGCGAGCATGCTTCAGCTCGTTCTCTCCGGAGGATTGGACCGGCGGTTTTGACCCCTGACTGCTCCATATCTTCTCTTTTGCCTTCTTTGAGCTTCTCCCAAGCTCCCCTTAACTCCATTTAGCTCCTTAGTACCTAAAATGTATGATATATTGCAAAAATGGCCTAAAAACTAACTATGACTCTATCTTAACTAACTATGACTCTATCTTAGCCTAAACATAGAAAATAAGCTAATTAATGCATTAAACTATATGAAATATGCAACTAAGGTCCTAAAATGCTATGAAAATACATGCTTAAAATACCTAAAATTCACACTCATCAATATTATGACCATACCCTTAGACTTCAATCGATTTGTTGATTTGAGGAATTCCATAAGTGTTTGTGAAACCTAACTTGTTTATTGAGTTGAAATACTTGTGACAAGGGACATACAACATACGATGTTGAGAAAATCTACCATCAAAAGTGCCTGATGGAAAATAACTACAGGTCTGTCAAATTCATGAGTACAAAGTGTTGAGGAAGAAAATAATAGTAATAAAAATGTATATTTCTTGAAGCGCCTGAGAAATTAAGTGATGATTCTCAAGCGGTTGATCAAAAGTCCTCATCCTCATCCAACGGAAATTTCAGCCGCCTTAGACAAAAGAGAAGGTTGAAAACTACATCGATCATCAGAATAAAGATGAAGGAGTGTAAAAGTTAGACATCATGCATGAGAATTAAAAGGTTCTACCATCATCATGAGCATTGTATAACGTATAATTCCTAAATTCCAAGGGTGTCTTAGCCTCGAGAAGCGGATTTCAAGAAGGTAACAAATGAACTTAAAATTACCATAAGAGTTGCCCATATGGCATGTGATATTTAGGGTCACTTACATTTCATGTCATGATAAGATTTTGTATTTCAGTGTTGTTAAAGTGTGAATATCAACCAAGATATGAACAAAAAGAGAAGAATGGGCAAATAATATCACATGACAAAAGAGAAAAGAGTTTTACCTTGAATATTTTGTTTAAGTGGTTTCATACCCAAAAGAGAAAAATGTGCATGTCCAACAAGAACTGCTACATGTGACGAAAGAGGGATTTAGGGTTTCGAGAGTATAAAAGTAAGAGGAAAAGGGTTTTATAAAACCCTTAGAAGGGGCTCCATGTGAATGCCGTCGCTCATCTCTGGAATCAAGAACCTAGCCCGTCGATTCTCTCCAACGCCACCTCTCGAATCTGAATTATCAACAACACCAGACGATACATCGATGGCATCTGAAACAATGGACATGCAAAAGGATGATGTATGGCTCATGAACGAGAAAGAGAACGGATAAGATCCGGAGTTTCGAATCCAAGAACGTGACACGAATCAAGAAGAAGCTCCAAAACAGTCATCTGAAGAGAAAGAAGACGAGGTTAGAGATGGTAGTGAGGCATGATCCAGACCAACATGTTGGACCAAAAGAAACCTCAACTGAAGATTTTTGGGAAGATCCACCAAAGAAAAACTCTACAAGGAATCAAGTTGTTGGATACCCATACAAGTCTCCTGAACATCAATTGTTCTATATGAGAAGCAGAGAATAAAGAAGGCAAAAATGGTCCCGATGAAAAGATCTTAGCGATCGACTAACGGATAAGGATCAAGAACCTAGAATCCGACTAGTAATTTTCAAACAGCTGCTGCATGAAAGAAGTATGAATCTTACCTCAAGAGACAGTTCATCGATGAACGTAGAGAATCATATATCAAGAATATCTAATAGAATGGAATCTTCTGACCTCTATGGCTGAGGTATCACCATATGAGAAAGAGCTCGCTTGCGATTTTGAGGCACATATGCCTTCTGTCAAAACTAAAGATGAATCAATCCAATTTTGGTGAGAGGATCGAGATACGAGTTCTCTCTCAGAGCAATCAACAAAGCTCTGAGTGCACCAACACCATTGGAGAAGGAACGCCGCTAATCCTTCAAGAACGCCACAATGATGGCAGATAAAGACCTTGCAAAGTATTTAACTAGGAAGAAGTTCTCCAAGCTCAGTTGCCTCAACGTGTCTTAGGTTGATGAAGACAAAGTTGTCATGGACAAAATCTGTTGTTGGAACTAGACTCTGGTGAAAAAATCCTGATAACATTGCTTCATATAGAGCCAAGATCGTGTATTAAGTGTGTGAGAAGATCCCCATTGATCTAGAAAATATTGTCTACAACATAGTGATTAATCTGGTCAAGGAATGTGATCCAAAGTAACACATTCCATATCCATCTCTGTTCATGAGGTTGCTCTAGGACCAAGGTTATGTTGCTCCAAAAATTCAACGAACAAAGCCCAAGAAACATAAGGTTTTAGCTTTAAGACTAGAGATGGTTTCAATGAAAGGTCAGTCCTATGGGTCACGCAAGGCTGACCGAGCTGCAATGAGAGCATCGATCCATCTACTTCAACAAGCCTTTGACACATGTAAGTAAGTATATCCTATTTCTCTGATATTGGTTATGATGTGAATGTTTTTAAATGATTTGTACAATCAAGAGAGGGAGAAGGTACCCATGAGGAGACTTGGTTTGATGTTTGGGGTATTTAGCTATAGACTTAGTCTGCTTAGGTTGTTGTTTGTTTCGGAGAGAACATGTTACGGTAGTCAAGCTATAGATTATAGCTTGGAACAATGTTAAAACTCTGTTTTGGTAATGCATGCTTCTCGTATGTATATGTTTTGGTAATGCATGTTTCTTGTGTGTATATGTGTGCCTTGGTGCATATGGTTGTGTGTGTTTAGTTTGGTAGTTTTGTTGGATTGCTTATTATCAAAATCGGCTAAAAAGGGGAGATTGAAGATACAATCGATGACTAAATACCATCAGGGAGTTGAGGAACAAGTGTAGCCTCTAGCTGAGCTCAGACGGATGATGGTGCGAAGATCATAAATATGACGTGGCTCTAAAAAGTATCAAAAATGAAATCTTTGGATATCGTGGAGCTTAAGGGGAAACAAAAGAAAATATTCTCCTTGGCGTTTTTGGAAAAGAATAATAGAGAATATTTTTTTGAGAAAAATATGGAAATATTCTTTATTTTACTAACAAGAAGATTTAAATTGTTAGGGTTGTTGATCTCGTGTGTATATAAGGGTTGCATAGGTTTTAAGATTTTCTTAACACTTTTAACCAAACACTTTTAGCCGCTTATATCGAGAGAATCACCGATGGGTTTTAGAGAAAAGATTAAGGTGAGTATTCTTGAATTAAACTAGAGTTTTAGTTGTCGTCTAGGGACAATAACATAGAATTGTGTTAGAGCATATATGAATTTGATCTTGTTGTAAGATAAATTTGAAGAGATTTAATAAATATAAGCGTTGGACTCGGTGCTTTCCGAGTAGTTGTGTTTTTATTAGTCTTCTGAGAACTCTCTACAATTTCATTTAGGATTTGAAATTTTAATGTTTTGGTTCACCATTTGAAAAAATCACTTGGTATAAGTAACTAAAGCATACTAATTCGAATGAATAAATAATGATTTGATGAATGCAGAGTTTAAGAAAATGGAATGAATAATGAAATATTTATGTGAATTTTTTTAAGAATAGGAAATTTAAATGATCTCGCAAAGAACAGTCGTTTGATGAGACAAAAGTCTTGAACATTTGTTTTGTAGCAAAGGAACGGTGGATAATCAGTCGTTAGTCCTTGTACAAGGTCGAAGCGCGTTAACTTGGAGTTTAGTTGGGGAATGAATCTTCCTTCTATTTCAATTATTTGTATCTCTACTTTAACAAAAAAAATATTATTTGTATCTCTATATAAAAAAAATTATGCATTGTAACAAATTCAATAAGCTAATATGGCTAAAGAGAAATTATATCTAATTGCTCTACTTCTATCTTTGTTTCTATATCTCTCTTTCCAAGTTATTGTCGGTGAGCCCAGCCAATACCATCATGATTCATGTAGGTTACTATATATAATTATATACGTATAGGTTAGCCTCAACTGTTTGTTTGTGTTTACATTTTCTAAGCGAATAATAAAATAAAGCTAATTTTTTGTGTGAAAAATGCGTTACCCTTGAAAAATACACAATTTCAGGGTCGGCCACATTTTGTAATTTTGTAATTTTGTATATATAGATCGATAACAAATTTGGTATGAGTATTTTATAAAGGCAACTATTATAAGAAATCATTATGTAATTACATATGTTTGTATTAGACAGGTGTTTTCTCAAATACTTTTATATATCTATATAGTTAATTTAGAGAAGTTTGTAATTTTGTTTTTGTAAAATAAATAACCATATTTAGAATTTCTATCTATTTTTTATTGTTTATCATTTAAGTTGTTGTAGTAACATTTTGTGTCACTAATTAATATTTTGTATTACATTTTTATATAGCAAAAATATATATAACTTTTTAAATTGATTCATTCCAAACTATTATAAACTATAAAATTTGTTTATATTATATTTTATAGATGAGCAAAATACCCATATCTGAAATATCGAAGCGAAACTAAACAGAAATTCCCGAATCAAAACCGATCCTAAAAAACAAATAACTCGAAAGGATAGAGAAATTTATTACCCGAACAACCAAAACCGACTCTTGACCGAATTAAATCGTTTAGGACTGAACTACTAAACTACCCAAACACTATTTAAAATCATGATAGTTTTAATATTATTAAAAATTCCGAATTAGAACCGAAATCGGTCTAATTAAATAACTAATCATAACGTAAATAGAAATTTACTACATGGAAACCTGGAACTGAACACAAATTGTAGTTTTGAACTTGAATTACCCAAATTTATTTATGATAATACTCATTTTGATTATATATAAATATTTTTTAAAGTATATAATATTAGATAAAAATAATCATTATTTAAAAAAAATTTGTAATTTTTTTCAAGAACCGAATCGGAAACCGAACGCGTTAATAAATAATTATTATGTTGTTGTGTTAATTTATTTAAACAAACGTTATATATTTTTAATATCGATGGACCCTCGTATAACTAATGTACAAATAGTGACCGACAATTTTTTTTTATTAACATCTAAAGTTTTAATATAAATGTAAACTAAAAAAAGTTTTATAGAGGTCGATAAAAAATAAAAGATTATATCATAAATATGAAAATAGTAGTTGGTTTTATTTTTGTTGAAAATCGTTTTTACTGTTTTAAATTTTTTATTGATATTAAAGTTAGTTTAAAAAAAATATTGATAAGAAGAAGAAGAGAGAGAAAATTAAAAAGGAAGAAGGAAAAAGGGTAAAATAGAAATTTTGTATCATGTTCAAAAGCAGGAACAAAGGCTCATACGCCCTTTGACCGAAAGTCAAATTCCCATATACCTTTGACTTTCGGTCAAAAGCTATTATTTGGTGATATAAATGAAAATTAATGCTTTTGATCATTTTTGAAAACAGGGAACAAAACATAGAAAATTGTATATATACGCACCAGCATACATAAGTTTGTCTCTTAATGGTAATTTTTATTTCCTAGTTGCTACTAATAAGTATATGGATTCTCGATGCGCCAACAGATCTTCCGCAAGTTCACCACCAACAAGTAAATTTTCAGCCAAGTTTGAAACCTGAATAATTTGTACGCATTTATGTTCAAAATTTCAGTGTCTTACTAACCCATCAAAGTTTAATGTAAGGTTTTTTAAAGAACTTACTCATATAATCTTGTGCATATCCTTACAAGGTTATCCGCGTCCATCACCCCCTTCTGTCCCGACTACATATGCGTTGCCCTCAAACTCATCCAAAGGAAAAGGTCCATAACCATAACTGATAAAATGTTGTCTCAAGTAGACATACAAGAAGACTCATCATTAAATAACTAGAGGCATTCCACATTTGACATGGGTATATAAACGTAAAATTGGATGTTCTAGTTATTATTTTTTTACCTTTTCACTGTAATTTATGTACTTTTTAAAGTATTTTCTTAGAAAACTTCATTTCTTAATGGATTATTAAAAACTGTTATAAATAATCATAATTAATTTTAGGAATAATTGTCTGTTCAGACCATTTTTCTAAATATACCTAAAATTATAATCATATACTATTTATTATTGTCAAACAGACTTGTGGGGTCTACCTACTCTACTGTCTGAACATCAGATTGTGGATGATATGCCGAACTCATATCCAAACTTGTATGCATCAATCGCCACAATGTACGCCAAAAGTGACTCATAAACCTTGAGTCCCTATCAGAAAAATAGACAAAAGAAGACCATGAAGACGATACACTTCCTTAAAGAAGAGTTGTGCTACATGAACCACATATGTCGTTGTCTTGCATGGTACAAAATGTGCCATCTTAGAGAAACGATCCACAATGACAAAAATTGAATTGTTGCCCGTTTAGTTCTCGGCAAACCCATAACTAAATCCATGCTGATATCTGTCCAGGGCTGTGTAGGAACCGGAAAAGGCATGTACAACCAACCATAAGTCGCATGACCCTTAAATGTGTGGCATACCGTACAACGTTCAACAAACCTGAGCACATCGCGTCGCATGATTGGCCAATAATAAGAGTATACAACTAACTTCAGTGTATGATCTCGTCCAAATTGGCTCTCTCCATGTAACTCTTTGATTATCTGTAAACGCCAACTGGACGCATGAACACATCACGAAAGATGAACTCCTCATGCATAATATAATCTGAACGTTTCCCTTGATTAAGACCATACGATATCTCACTAAAAAGGCTATAGGAAGGCCTCGTTGACTCAGAATTGCACCTATCCCATACTTACACGCGTCACAATGAAGCTTAAAAATTACGGAAAATCATGTAATGCAAGAATTAGTGTAGACATAAGCTTTTGCTTAATCAATTCGAATGTCGTATCATCTTCCTTGGTCCAAACAAAATAAGAACCTTTCATGCAATCAGTAAGAGGCGATGTAATGTTGTTGAAGTAGTGAACAAATCGTTGATAGTCGTTGGTGTAGGCGGATTCTTGATTGTTTCCACCTTTCTAAGATCAACTTCTAACCCTCTTTGAGACACAATATATCCGAGAAATAATACTTGTGATGACAAAACTATACTTTTGTCTTGCCGCAAATAAATTCTCTCGTCGAAGATCTTGTAACACGTCAAAGAGATGTTGCAAGCGGTCTTATAATTCGTTACTAAATATCAGGATATCGTCAAAATAAACGACCAAAAATTTCCCAATGAAAGGACGAAGAGCTTGGTTCATAACACGCATAAAGGTACTTGGAGCATTAGACAATCCGAATGGCATTACCATCCATTCAAAAAGGCTTTCTCGAGTCTTAAAAGCAGTTTTCCATTCATGACGTGGTCGGATTCGGATTTGATGATATCCACTCTTGAGGTCAAGCTTTGTAAAGATAGAAGCACTACCAATTTGGTCAAGAAGATCAACATGCCGATATCGGTCAAGTGACCGATACAACATATCGATATCATTCCTTCGGCTTTCTCCTTCTTGGATCGACTTGTTGTTGCCGATACAACAAACCGATATGTTGATATCGGTCAAGTGACCGATACAACAAAGAGTTAATTCTAATAAATAAAATGGGTTAACGCATGTAAAATATGCAAGATATCATTGTTCTCTACGTACACAAATATGTGCGATGAAGCAATAATGCTTCATGTTTAATCAAATTAATTAGAGTATGAGTTTGAGGTTAAAAACGAAAGAAAGAAGTACATAGTGTACTCGCAAAACACGCAATGTACGTGTTGCACTATTAGTATAGACACAATTCCGTGTGTGGATATGACTGTTGTGGTTAAGTGTACAAATATGGATGAAAATGGGGTTGTTGATGACTTTTACTCAACTAATATATGGCGTAAAGCATACGTTGAGAGTAGAGGTGTCAATTGGGTTTACTAATCATGGATCTCGCCGGTCCAAATTCTATTTGACTAACAATGGAGATGACCAAAAATTGAATTTTCTATTTGAGTAAAAACCAAATAAGTATGGTCAAAGTGGGGTTGGCCAATTGGTCTATGGACATACCAAAGTAAGATTTTTTATTTGCAAGGGAAACACACCACTTTTCGGTTTTCCACTTAAACATAATTTTGCATTTTTAATGGGAGTTGTATGTAGCAGGTTGATGTAGTTTTGGGGGAACTTTGTAATTTTTGATTTTTTGCATAAAACCACAATTTTGCGTTTTCGACGAAAAATGCGATTTTTGCATTTTTGACAGAAAACATGATTTTAAGTTTTCTATTCGTAACCGCGTTTTTAGAGTTCTGGTGGGGAACTAAAAAATTGGCATGAAAACGCATATTCCGATTTTTTTGAAAACACACATGTTCGCTGTTTGCGCGAAATAATGCAATTTGGCATAATCATGTGATTTTAATTTCACAGTTTTGATTTTGCGTCTGTTAATACCGAGAACCGGTTAAGTGTCGAGTTAAGAATAAGGTAGAGGCAGGTCGGAAAACTCGTTAAGTGACAACTGTAGCGAACATGTTGAACCGAAGTGTTTAGTCGAACTTAATTATATTAGTCGAACTGAAAGTATGAACCGAACAGAAAGGAGATTCGAACTCGGAGTTCTTATTAAGTATTTGTGATGTGAATGTTTGAGTACAAAGGTAACGAAGTGAAAATATAAATCGAACTGTTTCTCTCTGTAAATTCTCTCTCTGTAAATTCTCTCTCTAAAAAATTCCCCCCTTCTTCTGAACAGGAGTCCTCTATTTATAGTGGTACTTCTCAGCCTTTGGCGGACTTTTACTCTTTGGCGGGACTTCTCGGCGCATACCCGACATACGGAAAGCTACGTTGTCGAGCAGGCTTTTGCATCAGACAGCACGCCGACGTGCCTCTTGTACGATCGTCCCCTGCGAACTGCAGGCATGTACCGACGCCACCATGTCGACTCTACGAACTACGACTTTGTGCCGACATCATCGTGTCGGCTCTGCGAACTACGGCTCCGTACCGACGTCATCGTGTCTGCTCTGCGAACTGCAGGTTTCTGATGACGTCATCGTGTCGCCCACGACTTCCTTCTCTTAATGGGACACATTTACATTTTTTCTAGTATATTTTGCATTTGAGCGTAAAACAAATGACACAATTGTAATATATAAGAATTATATACATATCATTGTAAATTGCATTTGATGGTAAAGGGTTGTAAAATGGGACCTACGGTCTAAATTCACAATTATGAATAATAACCGGTGTGATTTTTAATTACTTTTCAAAAATTGTCTGTGGAGCCTATTATTTCCTAGATGAGAGTATATTATATTGATAACAAAGCTTTTGTCATAACAATTTTATAGATGTTTTTCTAAAATATGTTTAAAGCTTCATAAAATATTACGATAACTTACCTAAACATATTAAGACAATAAGAACATTAGACATGATCAAGTCTTGTCTTTTAGTGTCACGGTCAAATTGTATCTTAACCGTGACTAATAAAAGCCACAATATTAGAGACGTGGCCCAAATCGTGGATGCTAGCTGCAATCATTTAGTATTAACCGTGGAAAATATTGTGGCTCCCATAATCATAGAAAATCACAATTCAACTATAAATATAAATATATGTTTACGATAAATTATCCAAACTTTATATATATCATCATATTCATATATATATATATACCAATATCACAATGAAAATATACAAAAATATTAAAGAATGTGATAGTCGTTGGAATTTTCCGAAAATAATTAGAAGAACTTGAAACGTTATAACATACCCTATATCATAAAATATTTTTATCATCGTATAAAATAAAACATAATCTATTTTAAAAGTATGATATTTTTTATATTAAGATAATTAAGTCATACACGCAAATATTTTTTATATTGAGAGTAGATGTTATTGCGTTTTGTGAACATATCAGACTTAGACGTATTGCATGCTAGGATTTACTGAACACAAACGAGAGTTTAGTATATGTACTTATTAGTATAAGGATTGATACGTCCGAGAGGGGTCAATCTAATTATCGAGATCTGAGTTTAAGAACGGTTATAATTGTTAATCAATCATATATCTATCTAGTGAAAACTAATTTCTGCGATTAATCCTAACGCCTGACGCTTTTAATATATTGTTTACATACGTTTTTTGTTTTCATTTACTAATTGCTTTGAAAAACCTTACAAACAATCTTTCGTGAAACTTAACTTTACATTGAATTTAAGAGTTTTAGTGTAACTATTGGTCTATGTGGATTAGATCCATTACACGATTAACTGTGCACTTGTAGTGAATCATACTAGGGTAAAACCTCTGAGTATCAGCACCACAATATGTTGATGTAGATTCTTCACCAGTGATTTATCCTTCATCAACGCTACAAATTAAAACGACTACTTTGGAACCAAAACCACAATACTAACATCGCATGGTAACGAGATCGCAAAATGAAATTGTCAAGCCAAACCTTAAGTACTCACTGACGGTCTCACTTTGGTCCAACATCGAGCCAACACAAGACAACAAGTCTTAGATGATGAACAAGGGCTTCAAGTAGCAATTAAAATATTTTATTTTGTGATCCCCAACTACACATGGGACTTAGTCTCTAGTGGGTATTTTGGACCAAATTTAGTCCAACTACACTTGTTTATAAACTCAAAGTGCCACTTCTAGCTAAAGGTTTTCATCAATGTCCTGGCATTGACTATCAAGAGACATTCAACCCTGTTATCAAATCTCTAACATTACGCTTACTTCTTGGACAAGGTACAAAATATGCTTGGCCACTTAAGAGCAAGTCCAATGGTGTTTCCTAACGGGATCTTAGCATGTGGAGCCCACCTAAATAGTTAAGATCTGAATCTTATATTTCTTATTTAAGATCTAGATCTTAACTATTCATGTATACGTGGCGACCCATGATTGGTCCGTTTTTATTTTTTATTTTTTTATTTTGTTTTAAACCAACTGTTCATGGACCCCACTGAATAGTTAAGAAATTTGGTGGGTTTCTCTGTTGGAGATGGTCTAAGAAGCTAGACATCAACAATGCTTTTCTACAAGTTCGCTTTTGGAAGATGTCCATATGGCACAACCAATTGAGTTCGTTGACAAAGACATGCCTAATTATGTGTTTAAATTATGAAAGACAATATTTGGCATAAAGCAATTACCAGGGTGATATATGGAGTTAAAAACATATATCCTTGAACTTGGGTTCCAAAACTCAATTGTTGATTTGACTCTTTTCTTTATTGAAACAAAAGGTGTGGTCATATTCATCTTAATTTATGTAGATGTTATTGCCATTACCGGAAATTCTCCATAAAAAAAATCAACAATCTCATCGATGCTTTCTCTCAAATGTTCTCCCTAAAAGACCTTGATTAGTAATCGTAAATTTTGGCATAAAGGTTTTGCGTACTTTTTCGGGCATTCATTTTTATTAACAAAAATACATTGGTGACGTGCTTCATCGGACAAACATGACACACGTCAAACCAGCCTTCACGCCAATGTGTATTGCGACATCGATATATATTCGAGACGTTGTAGCTCTAGACGATGTGCCTGAATATCTTACAAGAATAGGAAGACTCTAATATATACTACTTACACGACCATACATTGCATTTGTTGTTAACAAACTATCTCATTTCATGCATAAACCAACAAATCACACATTGGCTCACGGCTGAAAGAGTGCTCTGATATCCGTGTTGTAACATACACATCGGGAATTTTTCTAGCACGCAACAAGAACCTCTCACTATATGTTTGTTGGTACATGGAATTGCACAGACCCAACTCGGCCCATTCAGGAGATATTCGTGGCCCATTTATGAAGGATTGCTAAAAGACCAAAAGCAAAAGCCCATCTGAAGAAATGAATTGTCAAAGTATGGGAGCAACCACTTTCTACATTCGTGGACAGTTGAGGAGATCTCGGACGAGTTGGGGCAGAAATATCGGAGCGACCCAACCTGACCTAAAGAAGGGGACTGCTATAAAAGGAAGTTGAACCTAATTTTGAGCCTCCTCTTCTTTTTATACGTTTTTCTGAGTCTAAAAACTGAATGTTCTTGTTCTAAATCACTGATAAACCATTTTGTAACGATTCTCAAGCCTTATTATCAATAAAATCATATCTTTTCATTATTCATATCATTCTATAAGATTTGTATTCGGATATTTGATTACAAAGAAGATCGATTCTCATATATCTTTGTGAAGAGATTTTTAGCTTCTTCATTTGGCGCCGTCTGAGGGGATCAATTAATTTTCAAAACGAATCAAATCATCCGGATCAAATCCAAGAATCAATCTCAACTCACATCGGTCGAGATCAGTGCTAACGTGGCCAATAACATCCAACAAGCACTAACCGCGCTCTTGGAAAAGGTCAATAAAATCGACCCCGAAGGACTACCAACACGCTGATCCATACCAGCCTACACTGAAGCAACCAAACCAGCGCCTTTAACCCCACTCAACGCAGCAATCATTGAACCATGCTGACCCAACACGCCAACTGAACCCCAGACGACCTGACTCGTCACCTCTTCATGTGGAGTCGAACGACCCGACTCGACCGTGCCAACCGAACCCGACAGAGTAACTTGGAAGTCGACATTCTCAAACAGCTCAAGGCCATCCAAAGTCTCATGGTATGCCTTGACATCCCTCTCCAACTTCTCTTTCTCGCGTGGAATGGATAAAATATCCCCCTTCTCAAGGTCATGAACAAAATCCAGATTACCTTGAGCCTGAGTGCAAAGGAGTTCAGTCTCACGGTACTTTTCCGCGGCCGAAGAATCCTTCGCAGCCATGTCCAACTTCGCCTGATACTTCGCGCGCACAACCTGGACTCGCCTCCTTACCTCTTGCCTCATCCCCTCTTCAAAGCTTGCACCTCCGTCTCCGAGTTCTTCAAGGAAGGCACAATCGCTTCCTTTAGGGCCTCGGTTTCGGCAGCTAACGTCGTTGCCTCTTCAGCCTTCTTGGCAAGATCACCGTTCTCAATCCGCAACGCGATCACGGCCCCCTCAGTTTCTCGATCCTTCTCATCCGACTTCGTTATACGCCCCTGCAAGCTCTTGATTTCGGCGTCTAAGGCTTTACTCCTCGCGGTCTCGACATCCAAGTCACGAAGGAGCACGCGGTTCTTAGCCTTTTCCTTCCTCAGTTCTTCCACAACAGGCAGATTTTTCGCCTTACCCACCTCCAGGTCGTACCGGTCGGCCAATCGGTTAACAGAAGCCATAGCCTAACATAAAAAAACGAGGATTAATAAAATAAGCAAAGGAAATGAACACCAAAAGAAATATGAAAAGAGAAAACAACATCAAACGAAAAATACCAAAGCCATGGTACGTGCACAATCAGCATACTCCACAGGAAGAAAGAGAGCTGAAGGCGAAACTTTCTTATGACCGCGGCCCCGTACCTTCGCCATAAAATCCGCGGAAGCAAAAGAATCCATGGTAATAGGTCCAGGTCCGCGATGCTAGAATGAAAAAGCGTACTTTCCCCAGAGGACGTGGCGTCATCGTCGCCCCTTACCCGAGGAGACTCATAATACTCCCCCGTCTTCACCCTCTTCGCACCAGGCCTAGGAGGGAAGTTCATGGTAGCCGCCCTTTTGACCCTCTGACGGAAGCTTCCTCCATCGTTACGGGAAGCTTTTGGCCGTCCGTGCCGCGCACCCAAAAGCGATTCTTCGTTATCCATCTCGCGAGGCTCACCTGAAAGAACATAAGGGCCCAAGTCGTCATGGAAAGCGTTCGGACTTTGAACCGGCACCGGACCGTCCTCGAAAACGGCCCCAACCGGAGTTGGAATCTCAGGAGCCTCAACTGGGTTCACTGCAACATCTGACGGACCAGACTTTGCCCCGACAACCTCGACGTCAACCAACGGATCATCTGACTCCACTTCATCCATGACCGGGTTAATATGTGGATCCCTGCCTGAACCATCCTGGTTTCTACCCACGACCTCCACAGGTGCACCACCAGCGGCCAAACTCTCTCGTCTCTCCTCTGCGGTTGCATCTTCCCGGTTCTCGGTAGGAACCGTGCCAGAACCATCACCTCTCGAGCCACGGTAGGAAGGAATAGGTCACCGCATGTTCGTTGGCCCTGATAACTCGCGATGAGGAGCGTTGAACGTCCAACCTTGCTTGACTCTCTCGACGATAAAGGAATCCGGAGTAGTGTCTCTAACTCTTTTTAGCTTTCCGATCTGCTCGTCGATGTTAATCAACGAAAGAGGAAACTTCTCGGAGCAATTATCTGCACGTCACAACCAAAATCAAACAAGAATTCATAAATCAACATTGGAAATTATCGCCAAAAATGTAACCTAACAATACAGTCAATCTACCCAATCGGTTCGAAGAATAGGCGAACCCCAAGGGTAAGTAAATGGGCTTATTCTAACGAACACATACGAACTAGTCCAAGCCTTCCCCTTCTCTTTGTCATTAGTCTCGCCGCAAAGCCTAAAACCCGGCTTAACACCAACAAACCACAATCCACCTTGTTTCGGCACTCGCCGGAGTTGAGTGATCTCTTCGAGTAAGCCGCAACTAAGATCGAACCCGCATTCTTGAGACATAACCATCCAAGTTATAATCAAACGAACGGACTTCGGACTCAATTGGCTTAAAGCAACGCGCCGCCTAATCGCATATTGTACCGGGACCGGCGGGATAGGAAATGGCAAACCCTGACTTTTGAGACATCCCCACCCCACTATAAAATATCCTTTTGGGGGCGTATTGGGCCTTTCGTGATCTTTGGGGGCTAGAATCTCAATCTCCTCGGAAAACCCTAACTTTTCCTTCATGGAAACTATGGCCGCTTCGTTAACGGCGGACGGGGTGAAAACGATCAGTTCCTCCACCGGCTTGGCCCTAGACTTCCTCCTCTTCGAAGTGGACGATTCGGCGACTCCTTCCTCACTGCCGGAATTCTGCGTGACGTCAGACGAAGAAGGAACGCGCCCCTGAGACATCGCCGTCCGCGCTAACGACAGAGAAGAACTCGACTGGAAGATGAGCAAATCCCAAGCAGAGACGTGATAAAATCAAAGATCGAAACCGAAACCGAGGATAAGAAACAAAACCGAAACCAAGAGGGAAGGAACGAAACCCAAATCGAAACCAAGGGAAAGGAACGAAACCCAAATCGAATCCAAAGGGAAGAAACAAGATCGAAATCGAACTCAAAGGGAAGAAGCAAAATCGAAATCAATCGATGGGTGAGAAAGAGAGAACGAAAGCGAAGCGACACATGCACAGAAAAGTAAGACAAAACAAATAAAGGAGAAAAGAAACCACCTTTACCTTTCACTTGGAGAAGATGAAACAATTAAAAGGAGGCTAAACAATAACTTTATTTATAAAGAGGCACAAACCAAATCTTTTTAAGAATCTAAACAATTTGGATATTCACAAAATCAAATCTCAAGAAGATACAAATTGGATGTGCAAATCATGTGTTATCCTAAATTTCAGTAAATATCTAATCAGGATTTATCAACATTGAAACCGACCGAGTTGACCCAATATGTACTCGATCACCCGAGCTCGCCTCGAACTCGCCAGGAGATGCGGGGGGGTGATCGTGGTACATGGAATTGCACATGCCCAACTCGGCCCATTTAGGAGATATTCGCGGCCCATTTATGAAGGATTGCTAAAAGCCCAAAAGCAAAAGCTCACCTGAAGAAATGAACTGTCAAAGTATGGGAGCAACCACTTCCTACATTCGTGGACAGTTGAGGAAATCTCGGACGAGTTGGGGCGGAAATCTCGGAGCGACCCAATCTGACTAAAGAAGGGGACTGCTATAAAAGGAGGTTGAACCTAATTTTGAGCCTCCTCTTCTTTTCTTACGTTTTTCTGAGTCTAAAACACTGAATGTTCTTGTTCTAAATCACTGATAAACCATTTTGTAACGATTCTCAAGCTTTATTATCAATAAAATCATATCTTTTCATTATTCATATCATTCTATAAGATTTGTATTCAGATATTTGATTACAAAGAAGATCGATTCTCATATATCTTTGTGAATGGGTTTTTAGCTTCTTCAATGTTTATGCCGACTTTAACTGGACATAAAACAAAGATGAATACAATCTAATGTTGCTTATCTAGTGTTCCTCGGTCAACATCTTATATCATGGTTAGGGGTGGGCGTTCGGATACCCGTTCGGGTTCGGGTCGGGTTCATTCGGGTTTCGGGTTTTCGGGTAGAAGACTATAGGATCCGTTCGGATTTTTCTATAACTTTTTCGGGTTCGGTTCGAGTTCAGGTCGGTTCCTTTCGGGTTCGGGTCGGGTTCGGGTACCCGAAACTATTAAAAAACTCCAAAATTATATAACAAAATATTCTAAAATATATAATTTATTAAGATAATATGAATTATACACAATTAAAACTATACAAAAGTATCTAAAAATAATCAAATTATACAAAACTACTTAAAATATAAGAAAATATGTTAAATATTTGGATATATAATTTATTATATATATAAAATTACTAATATTTTTATATATTTAATTATATTTCGGGTACCCATTCGGGTTTCGGGTCGGGTCGGGTTCGGGTTTTCGGGTCTTGAAATATAAAACCCGTTCGGATATTTGGTCGATTTCGGTTCGGCTTCGGATCCTTATTTTCAGGTCGGGTTCGGTTCGGTTTTTCGGATTCGTTTTTTTTGCCCACCCTAATTATGGTCCGTGGAAAAGAAAACATGAGTATCTACAACGGAAGTTGGATATAGAGTCTTCTCACTACTTCAAGAATTTGGTATTCAAACAACGATTATGCCCGTCATTTATTGTGAGAACGTCAGCGCCACGTACCTTACGGCAAATCCAATCTTCCGCTCAAAAATTGAAACACTTGGCGTTTGATTATCACTTCATTAGAGAGAAAGTTCAAAGTGGTAAATTGCTTGTTTCCCACGTGTCTTGAAAGGATCACCTTGATGATGGACTTACAAAATCACTTTGACGCAACAAATTTGAGCTTCTATTTTCTGAGATCGGAAACACTATACACGTGCTCCGTCTTAAGGGGGATTTTAGGATAACTATGTTATCTTCTAGAACCTCCTAGATTTCTAAGTATATTCTCTTACGAAAATAAATAAGCAACAATAATCAAAAAATTGTTATAAAACATGTGTTTTAGATGTTGTGATTACTCATCACTCTAAACACACATACTCATCATAATAACTTTGATTATTCATCCTAATAGCTTTGATTATTCACCAAAGTAAAAGTGATTACTCATCACTTGTAACACTTGTCTTTGTCTTGTTAAGAGGTTATGTATTAGTCATACATACACTTGTCTTTTCTAGGTTTCTCTAAGACTACTATAAATAGGTAGTTAGTCTTGTTTGTAATAAATAATAACCACCACACTAAAACATAAGCTTATACTATAAACATCTCTCTTTATATTCTCTCCAAATAACAAAGATCTTCATATACTTGTTTTAAAGTTTTAAGTTATAAACTTGCTCTTGAACATTGTTCATCAAGTTCTTATCAACACAAGGAGCTAAAGGAGTTGTTTCTCAACACGTTATCAGCACGATCGTCTCTGTTTATATGAGGTAACCGTTGCATGAACTTTAATATACTCCGGTTAAATATTATCCAGGTAATTTTAAATTATGTAGTTAAATTTATAAACATAATGAAAAATTATGTTTCAAACCCATGACAGAGAATATCTTTAAAATATTTTAAATTTTGATTTTTATCTAAAAGAAATTCTGGCAAAATTTAAATTAATATAGTTTAAAATTTAAGAGAAACTCTATCAAAATAATTTTTGCGAAAAGTATAAAATTAATAAATCTAAAAGAAACTCTGGCAAAATTTTAACTAATATAGTAATAAAAATCTAAAAGAAATTTTGCCAAAATTTAATCGATAAAAATTATCGATATTTATAAATTTAATTTTTTATATTGGAGCAAAAAAAAAAAATTTAGTCAAAAATCTATAATATAATATGTCTCTTTGAACAAATAGAAGACTATGGTTCATAAATCAAATTGAAGACTATGTCTCTTTGATTATATGAAAATATATGTCATTAATCAAATTGAAGATAAGGTCTCTTTGATTATATTGAGGTTTTGTCTCTTTGATTAAATGAAAGGCTATATCTATTTCATTATACGGTAAGCTAAATAATTATTTATTTTAAATAATTTTGTTATCCAAATTATATGAAAATTTTGCAATATCAAGTAATGCAAAATAATTGAATGCTCTGTAAGAGCAAAATGTTTTATTAGTGTAAAATATTTTATTAAATAAAAATGCTAAAAAGCTGAAATGCTCACAAAGAGCTTAAACGCTTATGAATACCTTAAACGCTCATGACGACATGCAATATGTATAAAAATGACAAAAGATGTATATGAAAGTAAACATGAAGTTTATTAATTGATCAAAGTATAATATAACCGGTTAAGCCATCCGGGTTTATCAATGATTGAAATCCGGGTTTATCAATGATTGAAAATCATTGAAAGTATGTTGAAAAACAAAGGATTTTTCAACTTAATGCATGATCATCATGTGAAAAAGATCATGGATGAATCACCATATTTTTGGTTAAAAGCTCATTATATATATTGGTTGATTTCTTTATACCCCAAAATTATACTCATAATATAACCGATCCAAAAAATGTGAATCGGGTCAAGATGAATGTGAATGAAAAATTATCATCTTGATAGAGTAATACGAATCTCATATCAAATGTTAGAAAGGATCTAAGATGATACATATGATCCAAAATGGATATGTTATCGATCCTTAAAAGAGATTCAATTCGAGATGAATAATCTAAAAGAGTTATCATCTCGAGGGGGAGAATTAAAGAATCCACAATAAGAATAAGTGGAACAATTAAAAGATTATGTTCACACTCGAAATGAGCTTAACCTAAAAACATAAAGAAAAGTTCTGGTGAAATATAATCAGTTTTCTCATGTAATTGTTTCATGGTTGGAGATGATTATAAATCAAATGATTTATGGAAATTATCTCTCCATTGGAATTGATTTGTGATGGAAAATGATTAGAAAATCAACGTGTAATAAGAAAGAATTCTCCCATATAAAAGATTTATGGTTGAGATCAAATCTCGTTTGGAAATTTGTGGGTGTGTGATATATATTATGAATGCTCCTCCACACCACATAAAAATAAACATCCAAAAAGGATAAAGTGTATGAGCTGGAAATGAAGTTCCGCTCTAAAAAGCCATCATTGGTGATGTGCTTGTTGTAAGATTTGCAATCATTATTTTGATAATACAATTTCTCTAAGGGAAAAATATGAAATAGTTGGAATCCTTGCACAAAATGATTATGAACGTGAAGTTCAATAGTTCAAAGGATCACTATTCTAAAATATTGCAAATCAGTATAAAATATTGATGGATGAGATTTCATGAAATGAATTATCATTATAAGATCTTCATACAAAAGAAAATGAACATGAAGTTCATAGGATAATTCATCAAAGTGAAAATAGAAATCTCATCTTAAAATATTCCAATAAAAATATGTGTCAGTAAAGGACAACATATTATTAATAAGTCTATAACATGTAACAAACATGATAGACTACTTTGGTTTCAAAGATATAGAAAATTCTCGAAAAGAGAAATAATATCTTAAAGAGGAGCATGAGACATGATTATTATAAAATTAGATATCCGAATGATATCATTGATAGTGATAAAGAGATCTCACAAATGATCATGTCAATAAAGAAATATGAAACCAAAGACTAAGTCAAAATGAATGTCGACAATATCAATAACATATTGCGCAATGTCAATATATAAATGAGGATCATAAATATCCACGTTGTGAATGAGTGTAGAGATTAATTTATGGCCAATAAATAAAAGAGACAACCAAGTCTATATTAAGCTCGTTTGAATAACGAGAGTTTGGACAAGATGTCCAAATCCGAAAAAGGGTATTATGATATATAAAACAAAACGCATGTTGTATAAAGTTTTGTTAAAATACCCGTTAGTAAAATATTTATGAGAGACTTGATTTGCGTCTCATGAGAAACATGCATGAAAGGTTTAAATTCCTAAAAAAATTAATGATATCATAATAATGTTCTCAAGAACAATGATCGATCAAACTCTTTTAGAGTTATTTATAGAGAAAATTACATCATGACACACTTTTTAAAACACAAATTACACTTTAGAGCACTTTTTGACATTGAGGCACTTTATTGTTATAAAAGACTAAATTACCGTTCAATTCATTTATTCTACATAAATTTCACTATCATTTTCTTTCTCATTTTTCTATTTTGCATTCTAATTTTAATTTTCTAGGGTAACATAAAATAATTTATTTTCGTATATTAATTTATAAAATTTTAATATATATATTTTGATATCCACTTTTATATATTTTATTTATGAATGGATCAACATTTGTGGACAACTAGTCAATATCTGATTTTTTTATATATGTCCACATAGAATTGTACAAATGTTCAAAGTATAATGGACGAGTTTAAATTTTATTCCAATGAGTTTATATATCATATAGACAATTCATATGATGATTTGTGTTCAAGTTTAAATAAATTATAATTGTAGTTAAAATTATATGATGGTTCATGTTCAAAAATGAATAAATAGGTTTTAATAATGAATTTAAAACATTTATATGTTTTGATGTACATGTAATTTTCATGTTTTCACTTATTAATATCAACATGTTTCATTCACATTTATTAAGAATATTACAAAAACATATGGGAGTGTAAATATTAAATATAAATTACTTATGTAAATAGATATATGATAAACAAAAAAAATATTGAAATAATATATTTTACAATAAATTAAAATACATTTACGAAATTGTACAAAAGTATGTCCACATAACATAAAACGTATCCACAACTTTTTGTACGCAACTTTTTGTACACAACTTTTTGTACACAACGTTGTGTATCCACAACTTTCTGTACACAACGTTCTGTATCCACAACTTTCTGTACACAACGTTGTGTATCAACAACTTTATGTACACAACGTTGTGTATCCACAACTTTCTGTACACAACGTTGTGTATCCACAACTTTATGTACACAACGTTCTGTATCCACAACTTTATGTACACAACGTTGTGTATCCACAACTTTCTGTACACAACGTTGTGATCCACAACTTTATGTGCACAACTTTTGTGTACACGAAGGGTAAAACTGTATTTAAAAAAATAAAAAGTGTAAAAAGTGTCTCATATCATAAAAGTGCCTTATTTTGATATGCAAGTGTTAAAAAGTGCTCCATTGTGTAAATCACATCATGACACACTTTTTAAAACACAAATTACACTTTAGAGCACTTTTTGACATTGAGGCACTTTATTGTTATAAAAGACTAAATTACCCTTCAATTCATTTATTCTACATAAATTTCACAATCATTTTCTTTCTCATTTTTCTATTTTGCATTCTAATTTTAATTTTCTAGGGTAACATAAAATAATTTATTTTCGTATATTAATTTATAAAATTTTAATATATATATTTTTATATTCACTTTTATATATTTTATTTATGAATGGATCAACATTTGTGGACAACTAGTCAATATCTGATTTTTTTATATATGTCCACATAGAATTGTACAAATGTTCAAAGTATAATGGACGAGTTTAAATTTTATTCCAATGAGTTTATATATCATAGACAATTCATATGATGATTTGTGTTCAAGTTTAAATAAATTATAATTGTAGTTAAAATTATATGATGGTTCATGTTCAAAAATGAATAAATAGGTTTTAATAATGAATTTAAAACATTTATATGTTTTGATGTACATGTAATTTTCATGTTTTCACTTATTAATATCAACATGTTTCATTCACATTTATTAAGAATATTACAAAAACATATGGGAGTGTAAATATTAAATATAAATTACTTATGTAAATAGATATATGATAAACAAAAAAAATATTGAAATAATATATTTTACAATAAATTAAAATACATTTACGAAATTGTACAAAAGTATGTCCACATAACATAAAACGTATCCACAACTTTTTGTACGCAACTTTTTGTACACAACTTTTTGTACACAACGTTGTGTATCCACAACTTTCTGTACACAACGTTCTGTATCCACAACTTTCTGTATACAACGTTGTGTATCAACAACTTTATGTACACAACGTTGTGTATCCACAACTTTCTGTACACAACGTTGTGTATCCACAACTTTATGTACACAACGTTCTGTATCCACAACTTTATGTACACAACGTTGTGTATCCACAACTTTCTGTACACAACGTTGTGATCCACAACTTTATGTACACAACTTTTGTGTACACGAAGGGTAAAACTGTATTTAAAAAAATAAAAAGTGTAAAAAGTGTTTCATATCATAAAAGTGCCTTATTTTGATATGCAAGTGTTAAAAAGTGCTCCATTGTGTAAATCACTCTTATTTATATGATAAAAGATCTTGGAAAGACAAAGTGTCTCGAGGTATTAAACATCTATAGAAATAGATGTTATGTCAAATACTTCTATAAGAAGTAAAATATATATTTGGTTATAAAGACCAAAATTATATGTCATTGAGCATTTATCTATTATACATAACATTTGCTAATAATCTACATGTAGAATATAACTTAACCCCTATGCGCATATATTGGGTTGAGATTAAATGTGATTAACTTGGGATTATTAGAATTCCCAAATTTTTTGTTTTGCAGATAAAGAATACTTATAAGATCATGTAAACTGAGATCGCAAAACAACAATCTCGTGGTGTTTTCAGTCCGTGCATTTGATCGCCACTTATTAATGCCAAAATCAATGCTTTAGAAGGCATGTAAAGAATGTGCAAAAGTGTTTACTTCGGAAGATGAAGCTCCTAGGGGAGCAACAGAAGAAAACACATTCATTCAAAGACCTATTTGAGAAGGTGCTTATTTGTGAAGATAAGGTTTCGAGGTGAAGCCATGATTATGTGCGTGGTTGCACTCTTTTTCCCTCATCATGGTTTTTGTCCCAATGGGTTTTCCATGGTAAGGTTTTTAACGAGGCAACAAGAACGCGCCAAAAGATAGACATTTGTGGAAGAAGAAAATGTGTTCTCCCAAATAGCTCTTTACAAAATACGTTTGTTCCGGAAGATGATGATTTTAGGAGGAGAAATGATGAAATGCGTGGTTGCACTCTTTTTCCCTTATCGTGGTTTTTATCTCACTGAGTTTTTCCACGAAAAGGTTTTTAACGAGGCAGTATACAGTACGTAATTCATCAGATGATGAGTAATCAAGGAGGAGTGTTATAAAACATGTGTTTTAGATGTTGTGATTACTCATCACTCTAAACACACATACTCATCATAATAGCTTTGATTATTCATCCTAATAGCTTTGATTATTCACCAAAGTAGAAGTGATTATTCATCACTTGTAACACTTGTCTTTGTCTTGTTAAGAGGTTATGTATTAGTCATACATACACTTGTCTTTTCTAGGTTTCTCTAAGACTACTATAAATAGGTAGTTACTTATGTGTCGCAACAAGAAGAAATTAATGATTTTTTATTTTTTATTAATATAGTATTTTTGTTATTTGTTTATGATTATCTCTTTTATTATTAATAGTTTATATCATCACATATTATTTTTTAATTTAATATTTCGAAATTTCATTTATATTTCCTAATTTTGGTAATTTAATATTTCGAGATTTTATTTTGATTTTTTATTAATATTGTATTTTTGTTATTTGTTTATGATTATCTCTTTTATTTTTAATAGTTTATATCATCACACATTATTTATTAATTTAATATTTCAAAATTTCAATTAAATTTTCTAAATTTTAGTAATTTAATATTTCGAAATTCCAATTATATTTTCTAAAATTAAGGATTTTTTATATTTTTATTAATCTATTATTTTGTTATTTGTTTATGACTATCTCTTTTATTTTTAATTTTTTATATCATCATATATTATTATTAATTTGATGTTTCGAAATTTAAATTATATTTCCTAAAATTAAGGACTTTTTATTTTTATTAATTTAGTATTTTTGTTTATGATTATCTTTGTTTATTTTTGAGTTAATTAGCGTATTATGTACATTTTAAAACATAATTTGTCAATTAGGTGTTTTTGATGTGGTAATTAATTTTTTGGTAATTTTATTTGATTATCCTTATTCACACAAAATCATTCACGAAAAATCATCCGCATAGATTATTCATGGAGATAATTAACAATTCACCATTGACAAAAATCATTCATTCACATATATTATTTATCATTCACATGGGTCAATCATCATTGGCAACAATAATTCATTCGAAATCATTCACATATGAACATTTACATACAACCATTCACGAGATTTAAGCGTAAAATTGTAATTTAAAAAGTCAAAATCACTTTTTAGCAAAGTAAAAGAAAATTACTCAATTAGCAAATTTATGTCTTGAGAGATATCTATTTCCCCAATTTTATGTTTATGTTTCAATGACTTATATCATCATATATTATTCATTAATTTAATATTTCAAAATTTAAATAATATATGAAGTCAATATTTTGGGAATTTAATTAATATTATGATTTAATATAATTTATTATTTTTATAAATGGTACAAGATGCAACCTCATATGATTTTTGCTTAGGTTCGTTATAATTCAAGTTGATCCTTAGTTTTCTAATATTTATGTAAATATTATAGACTTAATTTCTTTTAAAATGTTAGATAAATATTGATTTATTGTTATAAATATGCAAATTTAAAACTTTTTATACCATATCATACAATTTTATACTTTTCGTAATCCAAAACTATTACAATTATTAACATCTTCATTAATAAAATTTTATTTAATTCTTATAAAACTATTTTATGTTGAATATGTTTCGTTTTTATTAACCAAATTAGTTTGTGAACATATACCTTTTACATCTCTTTAAATATCAAACTTATTATTTCGTAGAAAAAATATGTAACAAACATATGTTTTTGTAGCACACAGACTTACATTTGTAAGAATTATTCAATTTAGTGGATTATTTTTATATAAAATATTTAATCACGATTATAACTGTTTAAAAAAAGCGAAAAATTATAAAAGTAAAACAAATTTTGTAATTTAAATCATATAAGTCTATCATAAAATACAAAGCCACGTTTTTTCGAAGTTTGTTATGGATAATATATCAATTTTTTTCATTTTAGTTTTATCTCATTGTGATGTTAGCTTATAGTTTGAATCATCATTAATGTACCAGTTGAATTCATTTAAAAGTGTCAATATTAATTATTTTCATGTATTTTTGTTCAAAATTTATTTATGTATGCGGCATGCGCGCGGGTTATTCGGTTTACAAAAGATTTGGTTTATTTGAAATGATTGTTGAATTGAACCGAATTAAAATTTGGTTTGGTTCGGTAATCGGTTTATTCTATTTGGTTATGGGCTGTAAAACTAATTCCGAAATGAACCGAATTTATGTTTCTTTTTGGTTTATTCGATTAACCCATTATGATGTACAAATCTATATATCTTAAATTGAATTTGTAATTCAAACAAAATTCATTTCCCAAAAAATAGGTCCAAGATGGCCTAGACTATTAAACACACGTTACCCTAGAGTCTAATTCATCTTCTTCTTCCAGCCGCCTTCTTTCTCGAATCTTAGAGCCCGATTGGTTGCAATTGTAGCTTTCGATTTTTTACAGTAGAAATTTGGTTGTAGCTTTTTTTGCTGTAGCTGTAGATTTTTGCTATAAGATTTTTGGTTGTAGAATTTAAGCTGTAACTTTTTAAAATAAAAGCATGATTGGATAGTTGTAGACTTTTTATGTTTAATAACTAAAATTGATTTCCATATAAAAAACTAATAACTTATAAAAGAAAATAAAAAATAATTTTTATTTTTACCGATAAGAATTCCACAAATTCATAGCAATTTCATCACTAAATCCTTTCATATATTGCTTTGATCTGTCACTTCTTCTTCTAACACTTCAACTTCTTCTGTCACTTCTTCTTCTAACACTCGCCATCTTGCTTGATTTCAACTCCAATCAATGTCAAAATCAGAATCTAGTATGCTTGATTTTCGTATAAAGTTATGCAACGCCATAGTTGCAACCACAATCTTTCTTGTTGTTCCAATGTCGTATCTTGCTCGATCTTGCATTATTCTCCATTTTCCTTTTTATACTCCAAATGTTCTTTCAATAACACATCGAAATGAAGAATGATGTCGATTGAACTTTTCTTTATAATTATTAGGTGGTGCTTGATTTTGAAACTGATTTTGATGGTATCGAGTTTGCCGGTATGGTCCTAAATACCCACGACGTAAAGCATATCCTGAATCAACAAGATAATATTTACCTATAGGTGGATGTGGAAAACTAGGATCCCCTTCCATAGCCAAAGACAAAACTTTTGCATAATGTGCAGATCCCGTCACACCAACATATATGTATGTAAACAACATGTCCAAGTTACACACCCCAAGAATGTTCATGCTGCATACACTTTTTCTATTCCAATATCGTTGTTGATCTCTTCCAGAGACTACCACAGACACATGTGTTCCATCCATTGCCCCAACAAATCCTTTGAACCAAGGCCAATAACGCATATCAGACTGCAACTTAGGATGAATTTTAGTGAGACTCGTATGATCTGGTTTGAAAGTATCAACTGCCATAAGCTCCATGACATTAACGACTTCATGAAATTTTCTTGATACAATCTCTTGCGAATGTCCAAACATTCTCATGGCATTTCGTTGAGTAACATTGTGACCGCAAATATACAGAAACATTGCCACGCTTTCTTTCACAGTCATATTTTGGGATGATTTCATCTGTTTCACAAAGATCAAGAAACACTTCCTGACTCATTTTCATAAGAAAGTGGCATTGTTTTGGATGACCGTGTATTAGCTCATCTACAAATTGGTAAATTGTTAAAAAGTTAGGTAAGAAAATCTAAATTCACAACGAAGTAAATAATAGAAACAAAAACTAATGTATATGAGATACCAATAGAGAGGGTCCTCCAACGGTTTCTTCGATAGGTAATTGATGGGTCTCGCTCGGTAGATCCCTAAGACCATCTCCAGTACTGAGACTAAAGAAGGGATGTTTAAGTTTGTATATTTGTATTTTATATTTAATTAATGTTGTAAGGACTTTGAATATTAAGAAAACCAAAATGTGCCTCCATTAGTGGATTCTTAGAGTCCTTAAACAAAAATTTAAATTTTACATATTTCAAAATATTAGAGTTCTTAATCAAAATGAAAATCATTATCTTCGTTAACGATAAAGTTTGTTACAGAGTTGTTTATATACAACTAAACCAATCAATTAATTACTAAACCGGAAACTAAAGCAGAATGATTACTAAACCCGAAACTATTAAATATGTCCTGATACATGTTCGGATACATGTATTGACATACTCGTGATAGCCCCCTCAAGATGGCAGTGCATAGATGTTAATCACACCCATCTTGCAAATGAGATCCCGAAAAGGTGCAGGATAGAGAGGTTTAGTGAGAACATCAGCTAACTAATGATTAGTCCGAACCAACATCGTCTTCATAGTGCCTTGATCAATCACTTCCCTTATCTTGTGACAATCCATCTCAGCATGTTTAGTCCGTTCAAGAAACGTATGACTGTTTACAATATTCATGGCTGAAGTGTTGTCACAGTAGAGATTAGATGGAGGCTTGAAAGGAATCTTCAAATCAGTGAGAAGATACGTGAACCAGAGCATCTCTTGAGTTGCCATTGTCATTGCTCTATACTCTGCCTCTGTTGTACTTCCTGACATAGTATACCCAATCATAGACTGTCTTGAATCAAGACAAGCACCCCAATTTGAATCTGCATAACCTCGAAGATCAAAATTTGAATTTGCTGCATAGAATAATCCAATACCCATTGTCCCTTTCAAGTACCTAAGTACTTTGTGAACTGCCTTCTGTGTGGTTTTCTTGGATCAGAATAATATTGAGCTAGCTTAGACACATCATAAGTAGTATCAGGTTTAGTGTTAGTCAAGTATTGCAGCTGTCAAATGATCCTTCTATATTGTTTTGGATTCTCCACCAAAGCACCTACACCTTTGGCCAGTTTCTGATTAGGTTCCATAGGTATGGATGATCGTTTGCAACTAGTAAAACATGTGGAATCCAACAGATCTAAAACATACTTTCTCTGACACAGACTGATACCATCCTGAGTCCTTGCAATCTCAATGCCGAGAAAAACTTTGGAGCTCCCAAGTCACGTAGCTTGAAGTAAGTGCTCAACTGCTTCTTTAACTCAGTGATGATATCTTCATGAGTACCAGCAATCAAGATATCATCGATCTACATAGACCAAAACTACCAGAAACTTTCCTTCTTCAGACTTCACAAACATAGTATGATCTCCGTGCCATTTCTGAAAACCCAGTAAAGTCAATGTAGAAGCAAACTTCAAAAACCATTGACGTGAAGCCTGCTTTAGACCATAAATGGACTTTTGAAGCCTGAAAACAGAAGTTGGAGAAACTGTTACTCCAGTAATTTCAGAATAACCATGAGGAATCTTCATGTAGATTTCTTCATCTAGATCACCATTTAGGAAAGCATTGAATATGTCAAGCTGAGCCAAGAACCAATTCATCTTTTGTGCCAGAGAGAAAATAAGCTTCATAGTGGCTAGCTTTGCTATTGGTGAGAAAGTATCATGAAAATCAATCCCTTCTTCCTGAGTATACCTTTTAGCCACTAGACGAGCTTTATGTCTTTTAATACTCCCATCTGCAAGAAATTTCAAAGTATATACCCACTTACATCCAATAGCAGTTTTACCTGCTGGTAACTCACAAGTATACCAAGTACCAGTCCTTTCCATAGCTCCAACTTCCAGTCCCATTGCATCACACCAAACTTTCAAATCCTTAGCCTGTGAAAATCTTTTTGGTATGGTGGTATTTGTGACACAGATAATGAAAGCACATAAAGGCTCAGATAGATATGAATAAGAAATATATTTTGCAAGAGGATGAGGTGTTGTTACTTTAGTAAGAGTAGTGTTATTATAACAATAAAAGTCATGCAAGTGTTTAGGTGGTTTAGATAGTCTGCGAGAGCTACACTCAGAAAGAGTCTTAGCCTCAGAAGATGACACATCTTGATGATGATGTGTATTAGAAGATGTTTGCACATGAGGCAGATGAACATCGGGGATAGCAAGAATAGGTAATAGAGGAAAGAAAGCTTTTGCATCATCCGAGATAATAGATGATACAAAAGGAAGAATATCCTCATGAAAAGTGAAATGCCTCGAAATAAAAACATAATGTGTCTCAATATCTAGGAGCTTGTACCCTTTGTATCCTATTGGATATCCTAAAAACACAAGCCTTTGCTCTAGGGTCAAACTTAGTTCTACCCTTTGGTGAAGTTGAATTATAGCATAAACACCCAAAACTCTTAAGTGGATGATAATCAGAGGACTTGCTAGTCAGGGTTTCACAAGGAGTCTTACCTTCTAAAACAGGGGAGGGTGATCTATTTATGAGAAACACAACTGTCAAGACACAATCCCCCCCCCCCCAAAACTCTAATGGAACCTGAGATTGAAATAGCAGGACTCTAGCTACATTCAGTATATGTTGATGCTTACGTTCTACCACAGAGTTTTGTTAAGGTATTTCAGGACATAAATGAAATGCAATAATGCCTTTTGATGCAAAGAAATCAACAAACTTCAATTCATGGGCATTGTCTGATCTAACACTTTTAACTTTCACATTATATTGAGTTTCAACCATTTGAATGAAATCATGAAAGACAGTTAAAACATCAAATTTTGATTTCATCATATAAATCCATGTTGCTCTACTAAATTCATCAACAATAGTTAAGAAATATTTAAAACCTTCTTTAGTAGAAACAGAGAAGGGCCCCAAACATCAATTTGAATCAAGTCAAAAGCATTAAGACATTTGTTTTGTCTAAGTGTAAAAGGCAATTTCTTCTATTTAGCAAGATGACAGATATGAAAAAGAGATGAATTCACTTTATTTGATTTTAGTTTAACAATATTCAGTACATTAGAGAGTGAATCAATCTTAGTTTGAGAAGGATGACCTAATCTCTTATGCCAAGTAGAAGAATCAATAAACATTGTAGTACAAACAGATGAAGTACCTGGTAAATGTAAAGTATTATGTGCATTATGTAAATTCAACATGTATAAATTTCCAACTTGACTACCTCGACCAGTCATCATTTCCTGAGTAATGGTCTGGATAAAACAATTAGTGGAAGTGAAACGAACTTCAGAATGCAATGATTTAGTCAAAACACTAACACTGAGCAAACTGAATTTGAACTCAGGTATATACAAAACATCATGGAGAGTGAGAGAATCAGTTAACTGAATGAATCCTATGCCTACTATGGTCACTACATACCCATTTGGTAACTTGACAAAAGTTTTATCTAAGGTTTTGTAATATCTGTAAAGGTTCCTATCATTGGTAACATGGTGGGTTGCCCCTGAATTTATGATCCAAGTCCTATCATGAGATACATTTGTTTCTGAAGATATAGAAGATACTAGCATGTCATAATAGAAATTAGAATAAAGATCAAGAAAATTACCTCTGACATATGTGTCATTGGGAACAGAGTTTGAATTAAAGGCATAGTGAATCTCAGGTTTTGGTGTGATGTTTTGAGGTTGTAGTTTGCAGCTTAGGAAAGAAATCATACTTTGGATTTGTTCTGGAGTCATGTTAGGAGATGCTTGAACTGAGTCAATTGCTACTGCTCCAAGCTGATCACTATCATTGTTAACTGCCACACTAGGATTGCTAGTAAGTTGAGGTTTCCTGCCTTTGTATGAAGGTGGATAATTATGAACCTTGCAACATTTATCAATTGTGGGACGCAGTTTGAAACAATGAGAACACTTTAGTTTACTTCCTCCTTGTGTGAACATAAACTCAGGCTGAGATGAAACATCAGACATGTGAACTTGAAAAGCTGCAGGTGTATGCACTGCTTAGTCACTCCTACAACTCTCTGACTCTCTTCTCGATCTAGCATGTTGTATATTTCAGTGAGCTTTAGCCTTGGCTTCATGTTCAAGATATGTCCTTTGATGTTTGCAAAAGAGTCATTAAGTCCCATAAGAAACTGAATGATCTTACTAGTCTTTGCCTCCTCTAACATCTCTTTCACCTTATCACCATTACACTTCTTTGCATGATATGGTATGGTTTAATGTTGGCAAGTTGTTCCCAAAGAGTTTTCTTCTTTGTGTAGTAAGCCGATAAGTCAAGAGATCCTTGCTTGAGATTAGCAATAGATTGCTCAAGTTGATACTTTCTCGGTAAATTACTCACACAGAACCTTACTGCCAAATCATTCCACATCTCCATTGCATCTTCATAGTAAAGGATACTATCATAGATATCTTTACTCACAACATTCAAAATCCAAGCCTTAACCATGCTATTGCATCTACTCCAAATCTTAAACATCCTATCATCCTCATCAGGTCTCAACAACGTTCCATCAACAAAGACTAGCTTATTCTTAGCATCTAAACTCATACGCATTGCTATGAACTAGTTATTGTAATTAGATCCGTCAAGAGTATGAGATACGATAGATATAATTGGATGATCAGCTGAATGTAGCATGTAAGGACTCTGATTCTTCTCAATCAAATCATCCTGAGATGATAATAGACTCGCATCGTTCCGATAGATCGGAAAATTTGAGACGGAGTGCGAACGACTTCAGGATTCACCGGAGTATTTTCCTTTGTCTCTGAATCTTCAGCTTCCGATGTAACCGTACGATTGCGAAGCTTTCTCCCTATTCTCGCCATTGAAATTGATTCGAGATCTAATGTTCACCGCCGTTGAAACAGAAACTTCCGATAACGAGAAATTGAGTTCCAAAATGCAAACAAATCGCAGATCCAAGCTTAATCGAAGATTCAATCGGTGAGAAACGAAGAAAAACAAAGAAAAAACGAGATTTTCTCGGGAAAGTTAGCGAAATGGCTCTGATACCATATTAGAGTTCTTAATCGAAATGAAAATCATTATCTTCGTTAACGATAAAGTTTGTTACGGAGTTTTTTATATACAACTAAACCAAGCAATGAATTACTAAACCAGAAACTAAACAAAAATGGTTACTAAACCGGAAACTATTAAATATGTCCTGATACATGTTCTGATACATGTTCTGATACATGTATTGACATACTCGTGATACAAAACTACAATAATCCAAAATCAATTTTCTACTAAACACTTGAAAACTATCCTAAACAAATCAAAACTACACTATAGTCCTTAACACAAGGTAAAAATGGAGGCTAGAGCTTGTTCTTTCGTTGAACTCCTTCGACATCCAAGAAACGAACCCCAAAAACATGAGCTTCGAATCAACAAACTTTTGAATGTCAACAACTTTATAGAAAGAATCCAAAAGAGAGAGAAATATAAGCAACTTCGAAATCAATTGAATCTAAACCAAGAAAACTCAAGTGAAATTGAACTCAAAGAGATGGTTTTTTTAGAGAGACAAAGAGAGAGGTCAAGAAAGATTGTTTTTTTACATCGACCGACCCCCATTCGAGATATAAGGGTCCCTAAGCTTCTAAAAAACCTTCTCTAAAGATTGACCCCCTTGTATTTTATCTAATTATTCCAAATACACGAAAATACCTAAGCACTCACCTAAGAAACCCTTATGCAATACCGATGGAGCTGCACTAAGTAGACGAAAGTAATGCCTCCTGGCGAGCAGGAGGAGGAAGTTTGATGGTATTCCATTAGGATCCATTTGAATTTGGGTTGTGATTGTTTATTCTTACGTAGTCCAAAAATCTATTTTCAATAGTAGAGATCACACTTTTTGTTACAATAGAAGTAGGAATATTTGGCTATATGGACAGTTTTCAGAAAGTAATTAAAAAGATGACCGGTTACTATTCATAATTGTGAATTTAGACCGTAGGTCCCACTTTATACCCCCTTACCATCAAATACAATTTACAATGATAGGTATATAATTCACATATATTACAATTGTGCCTTTTTTATTTATCTTCTTCTTCTTTCCTTTTTTCCTCTCTTTTCTCCTCTCTTTTCTACTTCTCTCTTACTATTCATTCATCTTTTTCCTTTATTCTTTCTCAAATTTTCTTTTCTCTCTCATCTTCTCTTTTTGTCTCCCTCCTCATTCTCTTTCTTTTCCTTTTCTCTCTCTCTCTCATTTTCTTCTCTCTCATTTTCTCCTCTCTCATTTTCTTTTCTCTCTCATATCTCACTCTCTCTCCTCGTTCTCTTTCTCTCTACCCTCTCTACCTCTCTTTCTCTCTCACTCATTTTTATCATTAGCGGATATTTCTCTAGTAATAATATTCCACTACTGGATGTTTCTTTAGCGGTTAACATCCGTTGTACAATGTATAATCTCTCAAAAGATGTTCTCGAATTGATGTTAGTGGATGTTTTTGTATTGTGAATGTTTTTCTAGTGAACAAAATCCGTATAATCCAGCGGATAACATAATTGTTCATACAAATAACATTCGTTTGTATAAGTTAGTGGACAATTTAATTGTCCGCTGGATTGTCGTACGAAAAAGATATAATAATCGTATGTACAATTTTAATTGGACAGTGTATTGTTGTACAAAATTACAAAATCCACTGGATTGTGGAATCGACGGATCTAGTGGATAATTATACGAACGTTTTTCATATGTACAAACGAAGGCGTACATGAAGACATTGTACATCCGCTGGAACCACCGTACAATTACTAAAATTTAACGAGTTAACTCGTAAGGTTCTTGATAGGAATAAAGAGAAAAAAAGAAAGAAAGCAAGAAAAAAAAAAAGAGAAAGAGAAGAGAATGAGAAGAGAAAGAGAAAGAGAAGAGAAAGTGAAGAGAAAGTGAAAGAAAAGAAAGAGAAATAGGTAATACCCTTTTTAGTAATTTCTCAAACTCAGTCAAAACCTATCTCACACCTCTTTTCTCTCTAAGACCATCTCCAACAGAGAAACTCACAAAATTTCTTAATTATTCATTGGGACCCATGAACAGTTGGTTTAAAAAAAAGAAAAATAAAATAATTAAAAACGCATCAATCATGGGTCGCCTTGTATCCAAATGGCCCACTAAATAGTTAAAATTCGGATCTTAAATAGGAAATATAAGAGCATCTCCAATGGTTAAGCACCAATGGCGATTGCTTAACCATTTTTTAATAAAATTTAATGTTCAAGCAACTTTTTGTAAGATTAAATATTTTGTTGCCTCTAATGGTTAAGCAACTTTTGGTGCTTAATTTTTTTTTTATTTCATTTCAAAAATCTTATTTCAATTCATAAATTATATTTTACATTTAGATTAAACAATTTTAAATTCTTAAAATTTTTAATTATTTTAAACATTATATTTTACATATCACAAATAATAATTAAAGATGAAACATACCTGAAATACATTGCATACAAGAAAATATATATTTTTTTTAATTCCACCCAATCACAAATTGACACATTAGGTTGCTTAAAAAAGTTTAAATTGCTTCTATAAGCACTAATGCTTAACAATTAAACCATTATTCATTTAATTAATTCCCCTAAAATTACTAAGCACCCTTCCAAACACCCTTTAAACAACACTAATGGAGTTGATATAAGATCCAGATCTTAACTATTTAATGGACCCCACCTGCTAAAATCTCTTTAAGAAACACCAATAAATATGCTCTAATATATCTCACATATTTTATATTTCTACGGTGGACCTACGGTTTGTTTTGTTGATTATGAATAGTGATTGGACTAGTTTTTGAATTACTTTTCAAAAAACTGTCCAATAAGCCCATAGAATGAATGCCTAAGGATAAATCACTTCGCTAGTTTTTTTCACGTTGATCTAGAGCAATGAATTTTGTTTCATTATAATGAATTTAACTATTAACTTTTAGATCGTCGGTTGATTTGGAATTATCTTTTATATGTAAGCTTTAAAACTAAATAAAGTTTATAATTTTTTCATTCGAAGTAAGTTGCAAATGAATAAAATAGTCTCATATCTTTTATTAATAGGTGTGGGAATTTTGGCAAAAACCCTCTCAGTCATTTTTCGTTTGTAGCGTTACCCACTATTATTCGAAATAGCAAATTAAACCATCCAAATAACGGTCAATTAGTAATATATATATAGTCCTCACCGTATATAAGGGTTATAAACAGAACAAAAATGATGCGTTTTGTCACATTTGTTTTTGTGTACTTTCCTTTAAATTCTTAAGTTCATATAAATAATAGAATTTTATGATGCGCATTACAAAATAAGTATGTCTCTTCTTTAGACGAATTGATTTAGAGGGTTTTTTCCAAAATCCCTAATAAATATGTCTCTTCTTTAATTTTCTCACAAACTCTTTTATAAATAAATATTTATTATTAAAATAAGAAATAAGTGGTGACAACAAAAAAAGAAATAAAATTGGAAATTATCAATATTATAACAATAAACTAACTTCAACTAAGTAGACTTTTTGTTGGACATTGACCTTTTAGTCAATTTGTATCTCATCATTTTGAGGATTTTGTAGAACCAAAATGCGCTGACGAGTTGTAATCCCATCGCCATTACCTAAAAAAATAAGGGAATACAAAATAATGAAACTATTATCTTATTATATAAAAGAGAGCGCATAAAAACATAAAAACACTAGATGAAATCCCATAAAAACATTTTATAATTATATATTAATAATTTTATTAAATTTGTATAGGTATAGTTAGATTTAAACGGAAACTAATATTATATTCGTTATTTTATTAACAAATAATATAAAAGATACACAACAACATATCAGGTAATAGTAAACAATTGATTTTTACTTTTTCCAATAATTAAGAAATAAAATAACACATTTTTTGTTTTATTATATTGCTTTTGTTATTACATGAAAAAAATTATTTTAAATTAATAATTATATAGTGGAAAAAAATTATTTTAAATCCATGAAGTGGATCCATAACAAATAAGTTATCATAGAGATTTTCTTTATTTTTCAAGTAATTTTACGTTTTTATATTTCTTATTTCTAATTATTTTGTTTTTATGGATTATTTTTAAAAATATTGTTAAATTTTTCTTTTTCTATGTTATTTTCCTTATTTGTGACTATCTTATGTTTAATTATTTGATAATTAATGTTAAGTTTTTTATTTTTGATTATTTTCCTTATTTCTGTTTTTTCTCAATATTGTTAAGTTTTCATTTTATAAAATGTATAGGTATCAAATTTAATACACATGTCACGATCTCAACTAACCATTACAAATGTTACAATCTTGTGAGTTATAATTTTGCATACGTGTTGAGCTCACGTTAGACAAGCTCACTTTTATATAATAAGATTCCCAGTGACGCGGATCCTCGCGTAATCACGGAGAAGGATTATTTTTTTAATATGTTTCTTTTTTTATATACAAAACGAATTAGAGTAATGTGTTTTAATTGCCTTTTTATATACTAAACTAATTAAAGATTGATTAGGTTCTTTTTTCTCCTTTCTAAAAATAATTAGTTTCATTTTATTAAATTTCATTTTTAAGGTTTTTTCCTTCTTTTTTCTTCTTTTAAAATTATTTAAATTTTACATTTTTCATTTTTTAAATTTTCTATTTTTAACCCGATTTTTCATTTTTCATTTTTCTTTTATTCCTTTTTTTAAGAAGATTACTTTTTTTTAAATGACAAATGTCACGATCTAAATTAAATGTGACATGTGTCACGATCTACAATATGATGAGTTATAATTTTACGCGCTCTCTTTTATATAATAAGATAATAGAAAAAAGATAATAAGAAAAACCCCACTATATAAAGAAAAGCAAGGCAATAGTAATGATAAAGAAACCTTGATGAGGATGGGATTATCAGCTGAAATTGTTACGTAAACAAGGTAAGGTCCACCCACCATTCTCGCCAATGAGAATATGGTTGCAAAACACACCTACATCATTTATTATTAGTTGCGTAATAATAATAATTGAAAACAAATGCAAACAACCTCTTTTTCTAGTGTATTTTTGTTCATAATAAATATGTTTGACCATCACCTAATTAATTTTAATACATGGAATATTTAAGTTCAAATATTTTAGATTACACGCAATTTAATTAACGACTATGCTCACGTGCTTTATTTTTATAGTTATATTATCCCAACAATAGTTTTATTTGCTTTTCCATTGCTGAATCATGACCACTTAGCTTAGAGTTATCTCCTCAATAGCTTAGAGTTCTTTGCTTTTTTTTACGTTTTCAATTTTATAAGTCACAAAAAAAAATTATTTTTAAAATCTGATTTCGCCAATATTTTTAATTTAGTTTTACGAATCTGTAAAAAATATTTCAAAAATCAAAAAACAAAATTAAAATATATTTCATAAAATCACCCAAATATGATTATAAAATCGATTTTAAAATGTTTTTTTGAATATTTTTAAGGTATAGAAACTAAAATCTTACCATTTGGGTTCGCAAACCCTAAACCAAGACCCCTTAATTAGTTTAGGGTTTAGATTTGTGAATTTTCGAATTTTTTTATTACAAATAAAAAAAAATGAATATAAGAGATTTTTTTGGGTATAAGAGATTTTGGTTGAACCAAAATACCCTTTTAAAATTTTGCCTCCTTAGCTTAACCATTATTATGCACAATAAACACATTACACAATTTAATGAGAATATTCTTCATAACTAAAATATAAACTCACATCGGCGGCAAGATTGAGATCAGTGTCTCTATAACCAATCTCCTTAAGAATCTCCCTTAGGTGAAGAAACGGACTCGATATCTCCGTTATCCACATTGCTGCCACCATCTCTGATCCACACTTTATTCCATCATTTTTCATAAAATACACACAATTAATTAATTCTTCAAAACTAATACTACAATTAGTAGAAAATATATATTTTTATGGTACCGTTAGTTTTTTTCCCCAAAAAATACTAAAGACAACTACAAAATTATAAAATTACTTTTGTAATGAAACAAAATATGCAAGTTCATGTAAATACTAATGGAAAAACGTCTATTTATTCCCCAAGTTATTAAAATAGGTCATTTTATTCTCCAACTTCACATTAGGCCAATTTATTCCCCAAGTGAAGTTGATCAAGCCAATTTAGACACCGATTTAGTCAACGTTAAACTGAAGTTAACGACGGTAATAATACCGTGAACAATTGACTAAATCAAAGTCTAAATTGGCTTGATCAACTTCAATTGAGGAATTATTTGACCTAATATGAAGTTGAGAAATAAAATGACTTATTTTGGTAACTTGGGGAATAAATTGATGTTCAATTAACAACATTTAAGATTATTAATTTATTGTGATATTAATTGGTGTTCAATTAAAAACATTTAACAAAATTAAAAACATTTAACATTAAATGTTGCTATTTGATTCTAAATACAGTAAAACCTCTATAAATTAATAATGTTATTAATAAAATTTCATAGTTCTAAAATTACTAACTTATTGTGATATTAATTTACTCTATAAATTAATAATTAATAATTATCGTAAATTAATAATTGTTATTTTATTGAGATAGTTGTACAAAAGAAAAACATTTCTTGTATCTAATGATTAGTTTTATTTTCCCATTTTTTATATTTAAAATTATTTTTTTTTAAATAATGCGAAGCATATTTCCCCGGTTTTACACTTCGGTATACAGCTAGGGAAAATAATGTGAAGGCGGATCTTTTGGTAAAAAGTGCACGCAACAGGAAAATTATTTTTCAATATATTTGTTCATCTCTTCCTACTTGACTTTCCGATACGTCTAACGTATTTGTAATAGGGTAGGACGAATCAACTACCGTGTCAAAAAAAAAATTGAAAGAATATAAATATGAGAAAAAGTTGAATTAGGTAGATTTTTGTAAATGAAAGGATGAAAAGGTGTAATTTTCAATAAAAATTAAAGAATTTATCAATTTTGAAAAGTTGTCAAAATATGTCATTTTATCCTCCAAGTTACTAAAATATGTCATTTTATTCCCAAGTTACCAAAATATGTCATTTTATTCCTCAATTTAGACACCGAATTAGTCAATTTTTCACGGTGTTATTAACACCGTTAACTTCATTTTAACGCTGACTAAATCGGTGTCTAAATTGGTTTGATCAACTACACTTGGGAAATTAATTGGCCTAATGTGAAGTTGGAGAATAAAATGGCATATTTTGGTAACTTAGAAAATTAATTGACGTTTTTCCCAAATACTAATTAAGACAACTAAAAAATTATAAAAATATTTACTAAAATTATAGAAAACTACCGATAAATCTTCAGATATTATGGAAAACATAGGTTTCAAAACTGTAATAAACATGAATCTTGAAATAAAAATATATTACCTTGCGATAGAAAAATCCAGCTATGAAGCCAAGAATACAGACAGAATGATGAACTGCATTATCAATGCTAATGACTTGATCAAACTGACTACAAATGAGATCATAAATCATGTAAGACAACGAAAACGCCAACGTTTCCATCTGCTGGAGAGATGACGTGGAAGCAATGGGGCAAACAGGACAAGACCAATCTTGAATCGTACGAGTCGCTAAAGCCACAGCGAGTGTCGCGTGCAACGTCGAGACAAGGCGAGTGCTGAAGTCGAACGAGTAGTTAGAGAAGATTCTTCGGACTATTATGAAAAGCATACCCCATGATATTACTCCTATCACTGTTATGTTAATCACTCTTGTGTATTCTTCCTCCATTGGTCTTCTAATTTCTGTTTTTGGAAACAAAAGAGGTATGTTATCTAAGATGTTTTTTTAATGTTTTTGTTGTTTGGTTTGGTCTTTGTGTGATTATTAATAGAAAACTATATGAGTTAGGTGCACGTTGGTTGGACTATTCAATTACGTGGGTCCAGTTTATTATCTTTTATTTTACTTTTTTAGAAAAATTGATTGAACTATAAGATAATAAATTTATTTGTGAAAGCAAAATATATGTTTTAACGTGAGAGGATAAGGTTTGATCCAAAGAGTTAGCAGGTAGGTATTCGTTAGCTCCCAACTAGCTAAGTTAATTATTGGGTCCAGTTTCTTCATAGAGATGCTCTCCCCATGACAGCATTTAACTCCGATATGTAGAAATGTACCCAAAAAACTTGACTATGGGACGAGTTGCACGGTTTTGACTTGATATGTTTAATTTTCCGGATTATTTTTTTGTAGTTTTTGCCTCTTATGGTATAAATCTGAGACATTTGACACATGGCCGTCTTACATATTTTAAAGTAGGGTAAAATGTAAAATATAAGTCTTTTGTAATATCATCAATACTATAAAAATAAAGCAAATCACTCCACCTGTTTTTCTGTATTACCTGAAACTGTCACATCAATTATAACATGTAGTCAATCAAAATATAAGAACTCAGTTTAATTCATGCCAACATGTAATATTTGAGTTTTTAATCTTTTCTTTTTATTGTCGAGAAATAAAGAGAAATTAAACAAGAAAAATAATTAGAGAGTTTTCTCTCTATCTCTTGAAGCTCAGATATGGCGAGACAAAACTTCTTCCGTCGACATGTATCGCCTTCTTGTCTCCGGCATCGTGGTTTTCAAAGCGAGTTTGCCAGCTTTACTCCGGCGTAGGAGGCTTCTTCAGATCTTTCGGCCGTTGTCCTTCCGACCATTACTATCGACGTCTGGATTATGTTTCCACCACCAAAGGCTCGCTCAACTTCGATGGGAGGGTTATATTCGGTAGCTTCCGCATCTTTTGCAGGTCTTTGAAGCTTTTAAGGTTTATCAAGTCACATCCAGACTTCTAATCTAAGTCGGATTCCGTCACCATCATTGTAGAAGAAGAAGTTGCAGCGAACGGAGGAATAACAAGAAGCTTTGATCGTGAAGACAAAGGCTTCAACCGCTGATCCGCACAAGACAAGGAGTCAACATCGCTCCCATGGTGGAAACGGTGGAGGAGATCGTCGATCCAGCCAGAGAAATCTATAGCTCCGTTAAGCTGCCACGTGTTTCTCCTTTTATCCGAATGCGCGGCGCGTGGCGTTCAGATTAATCTTCTCCAAGCATTTAGGACGACACTTCTCTTTTAGGTCTTTGGTTGGGTTTGATTTTGTATTTGGGCCAGCCCTTTAGTGGGTCTTCTGTTTTCTTCCGTTTTATTTGAAAACTAGAAAGTTACATAAATATTTACGGAATAGAAAAATAAATGTTTATTGGTAAAAACAATGTGTCGTATAAAATGAGATAAAAAAATTTAGATTTCATGTGATCCGCGTTAAACGCGGAGTTTAAATTTGAAGTATATATACAAGAAAGGGAAAAGGAAAGAGAGAAGGAAAGGGAAAGAGAGAGAAGGAAAGGATGTGATTATTAGCAATGTCAAGGAAGAAGATCAAAACGACAGTACTTCACCAACACAACAAGCCCACCACAGCACAAATACAAAGGCCCAACATCAGAAGCCTAAACATGCAAAAGACCAAAACGACAGCAACTCCCAACGGTCTTCTACACCCTGCACAAAGGATAAAAACAAATATCATGAGGAATATCGTACAAGGAATCAAATCAAAACTTTCAACAGATTTGACATACTTGGACCTTGAGCTGCCAAGTGTCAGAACCTTATGGTAGTCATGTGTGGGAAAACGGCCGATTTGTACATCAACTAATACCATCGTGCGGATTTCGACATGAACTATTCGACCATGCCAATGTATACCTAAATTATAGTTAATTTTGAATTTCCTACATGAACATCTAAAATGTGGCTAATTTGTGTTTTTTGTTTAACATCGTTAATTGAAACGTTAACCCATGCCACGTAAGACTCCACGTGGTTGACTAAAAGGATGGGGTTTTGAGGTTTGGTGTATTGGGCGTGATTTTGTCAAAATCTTAGTTTCGTAAGAACCCTAGCCCCAATTTGATTTTTGTTTTAAAACTTAAGTGACGAAGACGAAACCACGCCCAATAGACCAAACCTCAAAACTCCATCGTGTTAGTCAACCACGTGGAGTCTTACGTGGCATGGGTAAACGTTTCAATTAACAGTGTTAAACAAAAAGCATAAATTAGCCACATTTTAGATGTCCGTGTAGGAAATTAAAAATTAACTATAATTTAGGTATAAATTGGCATAATCGAATAGTTCATATCGAAATCCGCACGATGGTCTTAGTTGATGTACAAATCGGCCGTTTTTCCAGTCATGTGTCAGAAAGTTATGGTTAGCTAAGAGCATCTTTATAGGCAAAAGCCCTATAAAGATTCTTACAAATATTTTTTTTTTTTTTGAAAATTAAAAAAAAAATTAAAAAAAAATTAAATTGACCAATCGCGGGCCGCCACGTGTCAGTGGGGCCCGCGAAATAGTTAGTAACCGGCTCTTAGGGGGGACACTACAAGAAAACAGAGGTTTTCCGACTGCATAATTAATCGCCAAGTAGTCGTTAAAGCAACAATTACGACTACAATACGACCTCTGTTTGTAGTCGGTAATCCTTAGTCGCTAATTCTAATAGTCGTAATGTAGTCGTCAAATTACGACTACATTACGACAAAATTGTAGAGTCGTAAGTTAGTCGTAAATGAGTCACCATATATTACGACTATGTTACGACTTGTTTACGATTAATATACATGATTAAAAGATTTGCCAGTAGTCGTATAATAGTGGTAATATACATGGTTAAATACTGGTTCTTCTACATTTAGATAACTACCTTCCTGATGATCATTTTCATTAAAGCCCACGTTTTCACGAAATGCTTCATTAACCATATCCACATATCTATCTTCAACTACATGGCTCCCGCTTATATATGTAGGATCAACGTAACTAGTTCCTAAATCCATATTGATTTCTTCCCCATGCTTGTACCAAACAAAATAATTTGGCATAAACCCTCTACTATAAAGATGATTCCAAATTCTTGTCCGGGGAGAAATTTTTCGTTTTGCAAACATTACAAGGGCGAGAAAAACTTACCCCCGTTATCTTGTGTTAGAGGCGACTATTTGCAAAGGTCATGAGCTGCTCCACTCCCGTTGTAAACTCTTCGAAAAATTACCCGTCTCTTCATCGATCCGCCGATACATCCATTCACGAGAATTATTATAATTATAATGACCCGACATTACTCGATTATATAACTATATATTAGAGTTTTAGAAAAAATATATTTTGTAAGAATGTTGGTTGTAGAATGAAGAGAAGAAGTGATTGAGCGTTCATTATATAGACAGTTTTTACCGACTACTTAGCGACTGATATTACGTAGTCGCAAAAAACAGGTACACCTACCAAAAACACGTGTTTCTTGCACCTAAATTATACGACTAGTTTACGACTACGTAACGACCCGCCGGAACAGTCGCCAATGTGTCGTTAACTTTACGACTACTTTACGACTCGCCGAAACAGTCGCACATTAGCCATTAATTACCGACTATTTAACTATTTAGTTTTTTTTTTCGGAGGTTAGTCATAAATTAGTCGTTATTTTACGACTACCGTACCGATTACACCTAGTAGTCGTAAATTAACGACTAATATAAGACTCTTGCGATGTAGACGTAAAATAGTCGCATATTTGTAGGTAATCAGTCGCAACATTTAACGACTACGTCTTTAGTCGCTGCATGTAGTCGGAAAATCCCTGTTTTCTTGTAGTGGGAGGCTTCAGAGGAGGCTTTTAATTATTTTGTGAGGGCCCACATGTTAAAAGCCCACCTAGAGTCCCTATAAAGATGCTCTAATCAATACTATAGAAAAACAGTAAGTATCTCCCGTGCTGCCACATCAGCAAACACGTTTAAGGAGAAGCTGACAAGTAAGCTAAAAACGACAGCATGTCAGATTATAACATTAATACACCTCACATTTTTTTACCAAATAGGCAATCCATTTTTTTGATATAATGCATTAATGGACATTATAATGGGGGAAAATGTCAATTAAATCATGAACTTTCAAAATTCACCGAAAAAAAAACATGAACTTTTACGTGAACCATTCAAATCATATATTTTCGTTGACTGACGTTTTAAATCATAATTTTTTTTTTACGGAGACAAAAAAGAGCACAAAGTTGAATCCGTTAACTGAAAAATTTGACAGTATGCTCAATTCCGGCCAATTGAAATGTTTAATTCTTCAGATAAATCTCAAACAGTGTCAAACTATTGCGTTAATAGACTTAACATTTGACTATTTTTGTTTACGTTGTGTTGTTTTTGTTCCGGTAAAAAAGAATTCATGATTTAAAACGTCAATCAACGAAAAATACATGATTTAAATGGTTCACATGAAAGTTCATGTTTTTTCCGGTGAATTTTGAAAATTCATGATTTAATTGACATTTTTCCCCATTATAATGGGTCTGACTAGCCTTTTTGCACGTGTTGGTCCTCGAACCTACAAAAATTGGCCTAAACTTATTAGCTATCACTTATGAAAATAAAGAGTAATAGATATATATGTAAAGCACATAACAAAGAGACCGAGAACTGTTTTAAGGTATATTTGGCTAAAAAATATGCAAAATGCTATATCGAATAATAGTCCAAAAATATTTAAGGTATAATATATTTGGTCACAAAATAGAAATATCATTTATTTCTAAAATTGTTTGTAATGTTTTTTTATTTAAAGATTTTCTTTTTAATTGCTTATATCATAATTTTGTTGCGATTTTAGAGCTATCAAAAGCACAAGTTCGTTAAGATTTAAAACTCAAGATAATTAATATGTAAAATACATGAATATATCCGATTGACTAACATACACATAATATGTAAAAAACTACAACAAAAGCAAGCCTCTTCATTTTAGAATCATTAATCATAACTAAGTTAACAAAATTTGAAATAACACTACAAAAGTTCTACATATTAAATACATGATAGTTGCTTCTTTTTCTGTTTAATCGGATAACATAGCAATATTTTAACAATAATTATATGGATATTCCATCGTAACTAACTCGAGATTTATGGAGTTGCAGTTAGAGCTTACAAAGCGATTTACTATTTTTTACCATCAAAGAGATTTACTACTTAAATAAGGTGTATGTTCGGCGTGCTATTGACCCGAGTCTTCAGAGAATCTAGCATTAAACCCCGTAGAGGAAGAATGAGAATTAGAAGCTACACCAGAACCACGTTGAAGCTCAAGAACTAGCCATCAAACCGCTCTACTTATTTGTTATAACCTTATTACACTAATATGAGAGATAGCTTTGTAAGCATAGAGCTTTATGTGATGTTTTGGTTGAAGAAACTTTGACAATGATCATAATAAGTAATAGAGGTGATAATCAAAGTTTGTATGAATTGTTGGTATGTTTTTTTAATAAGAAAGTTTTCTATTTCACGATGTTCTTTTTCTTTTTCTACATTATTTTTGTTGGATTTTATTTATAAAACGAACAATGCCTTTCTTAGTCATGATGGCATTTTTGAGCAAAAATTTTGGTGACATCTTCTATTTGTATTTGTGATTTTCATTAGATTAAAGTTTTTTGAGTAAATCAGTGTTTTAAAACATATGATGTAGACATTTATGTCATTCGAATGGTGTGTGAATATTGTCATTGTAAACAAGAAGATATGATGAGTGAATTTTAATAGTATGTGTGAAAATGTAAGTTTTTATTTTTTTTATTTTTTTTTATTTTTTACAACTATTGAAAATATCATACGCCACAATATCATTAGTTATGTGTAAATCAAATGATAAAAAAAAATTTACAAGTTAATAATCTTTTGTGAAAAACTTGATAGTTGGATTTCTACTCCCATCATCATTTTAAAATTAAGATAAAGCTAAATCAATAAAAACATAATATGTAATGACCCGCAGCGTAGCGCGGGTAGGGAAGTTAAAAATGGGTAAAAACCCAATGGGTACCCAAGACCCAGACAAATTCTGAAGCCCATGACTTGCCCATTTTTTTTATTAAAATATATAGGCTTAAAACGGGCAGGTTTTTTTACCCGGGCTTTAAACGGGTTTACCCTATCGGGTTTAGGGTGCGATGGGCTTGATTAATTATTTATGTTTAAATATTAAATAATTATAATAATGTTTAATTAATATTGTGATTTTTATTTTTAGTCCCTACTAAATTATCATATAGTTTCGTATATTATTTATTTAAAAGTTACGTTTTCTCTTCTAAAACGCAAGTCACATTTTCCGCCCAAAACTCAAAATCGCATTTTTTGCGCAATAACGTAAAATCACAATTTCCCGTGAAAAAGTAAAATCACAATTTTTCACCGAAAATATAAAATAACGTTTTCTGCGAAAAAAACACATTGTTTTTACCAATAAATATTTCTTCTTTTATTCCGTAAATTTTTATCCCGCGCTAGGTGCGGGTAAATTTCTAGTTTTCTAGGTAAATTGCAAATTTAAAAACTTTTTACCCTATACAATTTAGGGTAACCGCGGGTATCCGCTTCAATTTTAAAATGAGAAATTCTTTATAATACCATCAAAATAAGTTTTTGTTTTGAAAATACCATTAAAAAGTTTTTATAACAAAAATACCATTAAAATGTTTTTTATAACAAAAATACTATCAAAAAGTAATAGTTTACAAAAATACCACAAATACAAAAAAACGAGTTTTAACACTTAGAGATTTTAAATTTTTTCATTTGGGTGCGCTATAGTTTTAGGGTATAGTTTTGAAGGGTAGGGTATAGTTTTTTGAAAGTTTTAGGTGTAATTTTGAAAATTTAAGATTTGTGGTATTTATGAATACCACTTAAAATGTTTTTTAACACAATTAGCACAAATTTTTGAAAGTTTTACAAATACCATTAAAAAGTTTTTTTTTCATAAATACCACAAATCTTAAATTTTTTAAATTACACCCAAAACCTCCAAAAAACTATACCCTCCCCTTCAAATCTATACCCTAAACACTATATAACAAACCCAAATGAAAAAATTTAAAATCTAAAAGTGTTAAAACTTGTTTTTTTTTATATTTGTGGTATTTTTGTAAACTACTATTTTTATGGTATTTTTGTTATAAAAAACATTTTATTGGTATTTTTATTATAAAAACTTTTTAATGGTATTTTCAAAACAAAAACTTATTTTGATGGTATTCTAAAGAATTTCTCATTTTAAAATTGAAGCGGATGCGCGAGTTCTAAATTGTATAGGGTAGAGTTTGGGTTCTCTGCAAGACTTTCCTATCCGGGTTTTTTTCAATTTTTAAGGCGAGGCTTTTCGGGTTCAGGTAGGGTAGGGTAAAATTACCCATGACAACATCCCTAAGCGCGGGTGTTAACCTAGTATTATTAATATAAGCTTTTTTATTTTGTAACAACATTTTACAATTGCATAAGAATTGTTTTTGGGCCTTTAGACCTTGGTTCATTGTCCATCTCGTCATGGACAAAAGAGTTGGCCATGACCTGACAATGAAAAACAAAGAGCATGTGATGAGAAAGTAGAGTGGAGTAGTCTTGTTTGGTTCTCGCAGGAATTCCCGCATTTCTCCTTTGTTATTTGGCTTGCGGTATGTAATTGGCTTTCATCGGGTGCTCGGATTTGGGGCTGGGGCAGAGAACATAGCTGTATACTTTCTGGTGAACGAGCGAGACAAGAGATCACATCTTCTTTGCTTAATGTCCCTACTCTTTTACTACATAGTCGCGAACTGCAGAGCCTCATATGGGGAACCTAATAACCCAAAATTGGGACAACACTCTTAATCTTCTCCTCCGTGCAAGGTTTAGAAAATAAAGTTTGTTCTTATCCGTGTGGCCCTCTTGGCTACTATTTACCACATAGGTGAGAGCTCGCACATCCATTACTAGTGAAGGCTTGATTTCAATAGTACTGCATGTTGGATTTGGCTACGATTTATAACGTTTTATAAATACGAATTTAATCTTTAGGATTCGTGCAAACATTGAATTACATCTAAACCATAAGGTTATCGAATATACATCGCTATTATGCATGTATAACTACGTTCAAAAGTAAGTTTACATTTAATATGTTTAGTCGTACAAAACTATATTTAAAAGTAAGTTTACGTTTACTATGTTTAGTGTATAGTATACAATTCTTCCTCGTACGTTTTATCCTAAACTTAAGAGACGGAGAACTCTTCAATCCTCTTCATGATCAATTGAGGAGGTCGTTTACATTTCCAAATGCAGCAAACCTGTGGAAAGATCTAAATATAGAGGATAAAATAGCTCGATCGTCACCTAGACGCAGAAGCTTATAACTCCCGACTGTTTGAAGAACGACGACATTAGTGTTTTTATCATTGTTAATAATAGAAGATTGATTAGCTGTTATAGAATTCAAGCTTTCCTTTCCCAAGTTAATGTGATTTGAAATGTTTTGTTTTTTGATGAATTCATTCCAATATATAAAGACATTTCTATGTGTTTTTACAGTTCCCCAACCACTTTACCGTTTTTTGTTAGTCTAAACAATGGTCACGTATATGCTTCAAAGCAAGCACTTACAAGAGCATCCAACAAATATTTTAAAATAATACATGGTTGTGGAAAAACTTCACCGCTACAACATATATAACAGTAACATGCCAACAACAAAAATTTAAATACCAATTACAACACTATCTATATTATTATTTTTGAAGTACTATTTTGAAAATTTCCAAAATAACTCACTTAATTACTTAATATGCCATTGTGTTTAAACATGGAAAAATCATTAATGATAAACCATAATTTATTATTACCAAATCTATAGAGATAATCTTATTCTTAATTTTGATAACAATTTCAAAAAGTTTAATTTATATAAACATACATACAAATATATATCATTGATATTATTATATTCTTAAAATTTAGTTAAAATTTTCAACACAAAAACCAATCACTAATAGTATATATTATGAATATATTTAAATAAATTATTTCTATCTATATTTAAAATTATTTCTCTTTTAAAATAAACTTTGGATATATCCGGTAGTTCGGTTAAGTTTTAAAATTTTAGTTTTGAGTCGGATTCGGTTCCGGGTTTTTGAGTGGTAAAATTTTCTATCCGTTCGAGTTACTTATTTTTTTATCGGTTTCGGCTCGAATATTTCAACATTGTTTTGATAAATATTTTGTCCACCCTTATAATAATAAATAACAATTTTCATAGTGTAAAATCCGGGTAACCCCGGTAGTTCGGTTCAATTTTACAAATTTAGGTTAGATTCAGATTTGGTTCCGGGTTTTCGGATAGTAAATTTCTCTACCGTTCAAATTATTTATTTTATGGATCGGTTTCGGTTCGAATATTTCAGTTTGGTTTTGATACGTTAATTTATATATGAGTATTTTGTTCACCTTATAATATAATAAATAACAATTTCCATAATGTAAAATAGTTTGGAATAAATTATGTTAAAAATTTACTATTTGGAATATGTACTACGATTTATTAGATAGTAACAAAAAATTATACTTCAATAACTTTAAAATTTTTAATAATTTTGGGTCATTCGGTTCTATTTCGAAAAATTGTTTCGATTCAGATTTTGGTTCTGGGTTTTCGGTTAGTAATTTTTTCTTCCAATTCGAGATCGTTTTTTTGGATTGGTTTCAATTTAAATATTTTAGTTATGTTTCGATTTAATATTTTAGATCCGCGTAATTTAGATCATATAACAAAAAAAAAAATTATAACCTTTTTAGTATTAAATGATTGAATTCTTATTTCTTTGTAAAATAATTTTAAAAATAAAATAAAAACTTCTAAATTTTTTTCTATATTCTTTAAAAATAAAAGATGTATTACTAATTTTTAAATTAAATTTATAGACATTTAAAAGATTTCAAAATATATATACCCGTAGTACACAACGGGTTAAATCCTAGTTATGTAATAAAATATAAGTAGTATTGTAATATATAACACAAAAAATACGTTAAAACATCATATGAGGCCTTGGTAGTTAGACTAAAAAATTGATTCGACTCAACCATGGGGTGTTAAAAGCTTGGATTATGTCTGATTAACAAAAACAAGTGGCAACTTAAAAATCAGGTTGTGTGATTAACAAAATTATTTAAGAGATATTTGGCCAATTGGATCATTTTTCAAAAATAATTAGAAACAAGACCGGTAACTATTCACAATTAAGTAATAAGTCCGTAGGCACTTTATACCCCCTTACCCATCAATTGCAATTGACAAATATGAGTGTATAACCTACATATATTACAATTATGCCATTTATTTTATATTTGTTTTTCTATTCATTTTCTTCCTTTTTTATCTTTTTTTCTTTTCATCTCTCTCCTCCTTTTCATCTCTCTCTCCTCCTTCTTCTCCTCTCTCATATCTCTCAACCTCTCTTTCTCTCCTCTAGTTCTCTCTCTTCTCTCTCTTTTCTCTCTCTCTTCTCTCTCTTTTCTCTCTTTTCTCTCTCTCTTCTCTCTCTCTCTTCTCTTTCTCTCTCTTCTCTTTCTCTCTCTTCTCTCTCTATTTCCGTTTCTCTCTCCTCTTCTCTTTTCTTATCTTCTCTCATTATCTCTCCGATCTTTCTTCTCTTTCTCGAATTCTCTCCTCTAGTTATCTATCTTCTATTTCTCTTCTCTCTCATCTCTTTTTCTCTCATTTGTCTATTTCTAGTGAATGTTTCTCTATCGGATGTTTCTCTAGCGGATGTTTCTCTAGTAGATATCATCCATTGTACAATATATTCTGTTGGGAATGTCCTGAAATTGATTTGTACTTACTCTGGTTAAAGTCGTAATGTCGAGGTTTGACATTCGTATAATGGATGTTTCTCTAGTGGATGTTTCTCTAATAGATATCATCTACAGTACAAATTATATTCCACTATGGATGTTTTTTTAGCGGATAACATCCATTGTACAATGTACAATCCACCAGTGGATATTTCTCTAGAGGATAAAATTCGTATAATCGTGGAAAATTTGATTATACTCTTGACTATACAGTTTTGTGGACAATTCGACTATGCATTTAAGGGTACATCTGATTGTACGTACAAATGAAATTCATCTGTACAATCTAGTGGATAATCTAACATCCATTTTACCATATAGTGGAAAATTTTACTACACTATCTAGCGAAAAACATGATTAAATAAAAAATAAAAAGAGAAATTAATAAATAGTTCTGGCATATACTAGGTGAGGATGTCGTTAAAATGGTGAGCCATTTTTTCACATCTGGTGAACTTGATGGCAGGTTAAATGAGGTTAACATATGCCTCATTCCGAAAAAAGAAAGGCCTAGAGAGATGAAGGAGTTTCGACCAACTAGCCTATGCAATGTAGGATACAAGATCATTTCAAAGGTGATTTGCCAAAGATTGAAGCCGATGCTTCCTAATCTGATTTCAGAAACACAATCTGCCTTTGTGGCAGGTAGAGCAATTACATACAATATTCTGATCGCGCAGGAGGTATTCCATGCGCTCAATACCAAGGACGTATGTAAAAAAGAGTTTATGGGAATAAAAACGGACATGAGTAAGGCTTACGATAGGGTGGAATGGTCCTTCCTTTATGCCCTATTAATTCGGATGGGTTTTGCGGTAGCATGGGTGGATCTCATTATGAAGTGTGTAAGTTATGTATCTTATAGTGTGCTTATAAATGGGTCACCGAAAGGTCGGTTCCGGCCCTCGAGAGAGTTACGGCAGGGAGATCCGTTATCACCGTACTTGTCCATCCTCTGCACAGAAGTTCTAATTTCACAATTGCAACAATCAGAGGACAATAGAACATTAACTGGTATCAAAGTAGCGTACCGGAGCCCGACAGTCTCCCATTTATTATTCGCGGATGATAGTTTGTTCTTGTGTAAGGCAGACATCCATCAATGTACTGAGGTACTTAGGATACTAAATGCATACGGGCGAGCATCGGGACAATGCATTAACTTTGAGAAGTCAGCAATTACCTTTGGAAAAGGGGTCCCTAACACGTTGAGAACGGTTATTAAAACAAGACTAGGGATCACCAGAGAGGGAGGTATAGATAGATACTTGGGCATCCCGGAACAATTGCAAGGGTCTAAATACCAAATTTTCTCTTACGTTAAAGACAGACTTAACCAAAGAATAAATGGATGGAACGCCAAATTTTTATCAAACGGGGGGAAAGAAATTATGATTAAGTCTGTGGCTCAAGCGATACCGACTTACGTTATGTCATGTTTTCTCCTGCCAAAGAGGTTGTGCAACCAGTTAACAAGTGCAGTGGCAAAATTATGGTGGACTACCAATGGAAATTCAGGGGGAATACATTGGATGTCCTGGAAAAACATGTGCATATCTAAAGAAAATGGAGGCTTGGGTTTTAAATCCTTCAACGATTTTAATATGTCGCTACTAGCGAAACAGTTTTGGAGACTCCATCAGCACCCAAACTCTCTGGCAACCAGGGTTTTAAAAGAACGGTACTTCAGGAATAGTCACCCTTTCGAGGCGACGAAACCATACAGGCCCTCCTTTGGGTGGAGGAGCATCTGGGCATCAAGGGATCTTCTAAAATTAGGGACTAGGAAAATTATTGTTACCGGAGAACAGACGCGAGTATGGCAGGACAATTGAATCCCAAACGAGATCCCCCGACCGGCTTCAGGGCCAGGAGAAGCATATTATCCAAAGCTGAAGGTTTCAGATCTACGGATTTCAAGACATGGGGAATGGAATATCCCCCTACTGATTCAGATGATGAACCCCGAAGATATTTCATTAATCAAAAGTATTAGACCAGCGCAAAGACTGGTGGGAGACAATCTCTGCTGGCATTTTACGAGATCCGGAGAATACACATTGAAGTCAGGTTACCAGGTTCAGAACTTAAACAAAAATGACGAGGAGATCCAAATCCTCTTACATGAACCATCATTCAGAACTTTAAAAAAGTTTGTATGGCAGCTTAAGGCGCCAAACAAGCTAAAGCATTTCTTATGGTAGGCGCTGTCAGGAACATTGCCGGTAAGTGAAAGACTGACCTACATGCACATAGGGAGGGACGTGTCGTGCCCTAGATGTGGCTGAGAGGAAACGGTAAATCACATGCTCTTCGAATGCCCACCGGCATTGCAGATATGGGCCCTGGCGGGATACGCGTGGGGTATCAATCGCTTCCCAACATGTAGTCTGGGGGTGAATATGGATTTCCTTTTTTTGAAGGGGAAGACATTGCCAGGAGAGAGTTCCGGCGTATCCATGGGTGGCGTGGTACATTTGGAAAGCGCGAAATGAAAAATTATTCCGAGGGGTAGACTATGACCCGATGGCTACAAAGGACAAGGCTCTGGGGGAAGCGGAGTCTTGGATAAAGGCGCAAGAGTTGATACTAGACCAAAGACCGACGTTAGGGTCGGAACCACAAAGACGAGTGTCACAAAACCTACATCAGACTGGAGGATCTTCCTGTTTCACATATGGTTCGTGGAAAGATGGAGAAGGTACAAGTGGGGTGGGTTGGGTCTTACAAAACCAACATGGAAATACAGAGATGGTGGGGTTGAAGGGGTTCAGCAGGAGTATCTCGCCACTCCATACGGAATTACATGGGCTCCTATTCGCAATGCAATATCTGCATGACCCTAGGCACAACTGTAGAACGTTCTACACAGACTGCAAAGACCTTCTAAGCATGGTCACATCGCCGCATAGTTGGCCAGCTTTCTCAACTGAGTTGGAGACGCTATGTGATCTGCAAGCTTTCTACCCAGGCTTCACACTTCGGTATGCGGCAAGGGAAAGAAACGAAAAAGCGGATCTTTTAGCACGAAGTGCACGTGGCAGGAATCTGGAATTCCAGTATATTAGTTCTTCTCTTCCTACTTGGATTTTTGATACGAGAGTATTTGTAACATAGTAGAAAAGATGTAACTAAGTGAAAAAAAAAAATTACATTTTTACCTATAAACATAAAAAAAAAAAAAGAGAAACGTATTTAATGTTCTCAAACAAAAACTTACACAAGTCAACATATCATATACTGCATTTAATGCTCCTATACACACACAATTATCTTATACAAATACTTTCATATATATACACCGTATAGTAGAGTTGTACAAATTAGGTTTACAATCATATTGTCCGCTAGATTGTAAAAACAAATGGTACTCGACGCGATCGTTCTAACTGTACACTGTACAAATGATTTGAATCAGTCTTTCATACAACTCTTCGACGCAAATCATCTTCTGTACAAACCAATTGTCCAAGTGAGTTACGTACACTGTACATATGAGTTGAATCTGTCATCCAGCAATTGTATACCGTCCACTAAATTGTGCAAATATATATTATTGAATGCAATTAAGAGAAAGAAACATGAATAAGGAGAAAGAAAACTTGAAAAACATAAAACATGAGTTTGAATCGAGATAAAAGAAAAGAAAGAAGAGAGAAGATATGAGAGAAGAGAGAAAGAAAGAGGAAGAAAGAGAAAGAAGGAAGAAACATGAAAAAAGGAAAAAAAAGAAAAAAAGAAAAAAAGAAAAACATAAAAACATATACACACATACATAAACATATACACACATACACAAATCTCAACACTCCACTTTTGATCGAGGGGCTTTTTGTCATTTCACAATTTGCCCTTGTTCTATTAGAGCCACTAAACATTAGACAAACCTCTATTACACAGATCTGGGACCACATACCTGATTTCCAATTGTGAATAGTGGTTTGGTCCAGTTTTTAAGTTACTTTCCCAAAAAGGATTCATTTAACCTATTTACCCATTATTTAAATAGTCTAACAGAACCACCAACAACACACATAGTCTAATAAGAACTCGAATCACGTGAGTTCAATTCACATATCATACATACAACACATAGAAGAAGTTAAATCATATTACAACTCTTCTGTCATATATAACTCTATCATACACATCTCCTTACATATATTTTTTCCATCTTTTATTACTAAACCCAACGGGCCTCTTACATTGGTCTAATACAATTTAAAACACTACAGACCCAATTAAAGGTAAACATTTTAAAACACTTTCAAATCCAACAAAGGCCTATTAACAAGTGATGCCCTAGAACCTTTGAAAAGTAATCATCTCTCCACGCGCCGCAAATGCAAGAAGGGGTTGTACACGTGGCAGCAAATCGGAATCGGAGTTGACATCGCAGTTTTCTTCGGTCAGACCGACTTCCTCCTACACCATTTCCACCTTGGAAGCTTTGTTGTCTTCCTTGCTCGTGCGGATCGGTTGTTGCAGCGTTGATGTTCAATCTCTAGTCTTCATTTGCTTTTCCCAATTGCTGATCTTCATAAATACGACAACACTCTATTTGGACCTCTGATTACGTTTGAAAGCTCTACCAAAATACCAGCCAAAACACTAAATTTATGGAGATTTTTAGATAAACGCTACACGTCAAAACTAACGACGGCAGAAACAAAGCCAGTCATCTGTACAAGTCGAAGCTACCGATGCCGGAAACATAGCGGCCAAACGGAGCTGAAGGAGCCTCCGATGCCGAGCCAAAAGCCAGCCGTCGTTGCTTTGAGAGCCAACGACGCCGGAGTCTAACAGTATTTGGACTATAGTATAACAATTCTCCTTACATATAAGTCCTCTAACAAAAACTTAATGTTATATTTTTAAAATAGAAAAATATAAAGAGATACAAGTCAGGTTGCAAAGAAAGTATATATAAGTGCCATGTTTTATTTTTAACCAAAAGATGAAATCCAAAAAAACACGATTCATTGACTGATTCAAAATATCATAGTAAAAGAAGGTTTGAAAGGAGACGGAGATATCACATGCTTTGATCTAAACAAACTTTTGTTACAACTTTAAGATATTGTGTTTAAAAGCTTTTCGTTTTTGCCAGTGTTTTCATAAAGCTTTTCGCCCTCGAACCAGTAAATCCGATGACCCAAAATTTTTCCGACACAAGTTTAGTGCTAAAATCCGCTAATTTAAAACCCCAAAAAACTCGAAAAACCCCGGTAAAATTCGGTAAACCGATAAAACCCACGACCTAGTATTATTGACCGTTTTTGTTCAAATATGAGGATAAAAATTCAATTTTTTACGAAATTATAAATAAGATATTTACGACATAGGTTATTTATAATAAAAAAACTTATATTGGTGAATATAATTATGTTATTTGTAAAAAACAAATATAATATTGATATATATATATATATATGAATTATTTTATAACTATTATTTATATATATAATTCTATATTAAAAATTATTATATTATTGACCCGCGATCAACCCAATAACCGGTGACCCGGAAATTAGTCCGGTTCAATGTTTGGGTTGGGTTTAAAAACATTGGTTTTTGCATATTTAAAATGATTACAGACTTCATATGTAAACAATTAGGTAAGTTAGTTATTAAGGTTGTTAATAGAATATACATCGAAAGATACGTCGAAGATTTGTATCTATCGACTTAGAAAATATTGGTTTGTATATATATCTTGTAATGTTTTGATAATAAAGAACAAACGATTAAACGCATTACATGGTATCAGAGCGTACATCTTTGATCTAAACACAAGCCGCCTCCGCCGCTAATATCAAGTTGTCGCTGCCGCTAAACCAAGCCGCCGCCGCCTTTGTATACGATGGCAAACTAGATGGTTGTTGTTGATACAATTCTTCCTCACTACAAACTCGTTGCAGTTGACAATCCCAACGCGCTCATCTCCTCTGTGACGTTGAAGGAGGACAATTACTCCGAGTGGGCAATCGAACTTCGAAACTCACTTCAAACAAAACATAAAATAGGGTTTATCGATGATGTTATCCTTAAACCAGCCGTTGATCCATGATTGTTGGTTGGATTAAGACATCTATTGATTCGAATATAAGATCGACAACTGCTTTTGTTCCAAATGCATTCGTGTTGTGGGAAAATCTCAAGGCTCCTTTCTCTGTAGGTAATGGCGTAAGGAAAGAAGTCTTGAAAGACGGAATTCCTCTTGTCGACAAGATGGAAAATCGGTTTTGGAATAATATGGTCGTTTGCCTAAATTGTGGAAAAAGTTAGAAAATTATCGGATTGGTCGAGCGTGTATTTGTGGAGCACCTCCTGAAATTGCAAAAGAGAGGGATGAGGATAAAGTACACCAGTTCTTGTTCGAGCTTGATCAACCTCAGTTCAGTAATTTTCGGTCGACTATTACCGGAAGTGAACCTCTCCCAATGATAAATCATGTGTATTCCCATCTCATTAACGTGAGCAAAACATGAACGTGATTCAGTCAAAGGAAGATACAAAAACAGACATTATCAGATTTGTTGTACGTTCAAACTCGTCACCACAAACCATTTCCGAATCACGCTCATGAGATCGGTCCTCCATGTCATGTACTCACTGCAACCGTCAAGGACATGAAGCCTATGAATGCTTTCAAATCCACGGATACCCTGAGTGGTGGTATGAACAAAACATGAAGAACGGGCAACCCGTGGAACAACATCTGCATCAGAGAATAAGTCAAACCAGAGAGGTGACCGATCAGTTAGAGGTACTCAACGGGGTCGTGGCCAATGCTCGAGCAGCTATCGTCGTACCGGCTCAATGACCAAACACTTCCTCGGAACGGTTGTCGGTTAAAACTAGTGTTACTGATGTGATAATTGATATTTGGGCATCACATCATATGACCAGAGATTGTTCTTTATTGATCAGTGTTGTTGACGTCGTTCCTTCTCCGGTAACATTTCCCGATGGAAACGCTTCTAAAGCCACAAAACGTGGAACTTTGATGTTGAACTCTGAATATTTACTTCCTGACGTATTATTTGTTCCATATTTTACGTGTACCTTGATCTCGGTTTCTAAGTTGTTGAAGTAAACGGGATGTATCGCGATATTTTACCGATACAATGTGCTTTTTATAGGACCGTTTTACGTGAACTTTGATTGGAGGGTGTGAAGGGCGTGAGAAGTGTACTATTTTACGGGTGTCACAGTTGCTCGGTCTAACAAAGCTACCAACTCATCAACCCTGTCGGGACTCTTGTTACATCGAAGACTAGGGCATCCTTTTGCTAGTGTATTGCATTCGTTTCGAGATTGTGAGCAAACCTCAAGTGTTTTAGTGTTTTAGGTGAGATCAAAAGTACTGATATTTGTTTTCGTTTTAAACAAACACGTGAGATTTTTAATGATAGTATCAATAAAGTCGATGAGTGCTTCTCTCTTGTTCACTGCAATGTATGGGGTCCGTATTGTACTCTTTCCTCAGGTGGAGCAAGTTATTTTTTGACGATTGTTGACGATCACTCTCGATCCGTGTGGACATTTCTTATATCTCCTAAGTCGGAAAAGTCTCGCTTAATTCGAAATTTTGTTGCGATGGCCGAGCGACAATTTGGAAAGTATGTCAAAACAATTCGTTCCGACAACGGATCAGAGTTTATGTGTCTCACTTCTTACTTCCAAGAACACGGATTACTCTTTAAAACTTCGTGTGTTGACACTCCTCAACAAAATGGACGTGTCGAACGAAAGCATCTTCATATCTTAAACGTCGCTCGCGCATGTCTATTCAAAAGTGGTCTCCCGTTCAAGTTCTGGGTGAGAGTATTCTTGCGGCAACGCATCTCATCAATCGCACTCCTTCTTCGGTGTTAAAAGTCAAAACTCCATATGAAGCTCTATTTGAAAAACCTCCTTCGTATGATATGTTGTGTGTCTTTGGATTTCTTTGTTACTTCCATCATAGGAACCGTGACAAAGATAAATTTGGTATGCGTAGTGGTAAATGTGTCTTCGTTGGATATCCTTTAGGACAAAAAGGATGGAGACTTTATGATCTATAAACCGGAAAATTCTTTGTGAATAGAGACGTACGATTTCAAGAGGACAAGTTTTTGTTCTTTAAGAGCAATGAATCACTCTCTGTTCCATCAACAACACAACAACACTTGTCTGATTTGTTGATAATAAGGAAACATTTTTGGTGGATAACATTACACATGTTACAGTTTTGGACACAATTCCTGACAAAGTTTCGGATAGTGACATACCGGAAACACCATCTCCAAACGCTTCAGGAAAAGATACGACATCCATTGAAGACACGCCCGAACCAGACATATCTTAGGTGGACTCTACGCCACCATCTACTGATTTACCGAACTCTTGGGTCGAGGACATCAAACTCACAAGCCATATGTACTTGTCATACACTACGTCACACAACATATAGTACACTCTGAAACTCCTCATGCTTCATCAATCGGTATCTCCGATCCCAGTCCTCCATCGGTTTCAAGTAAGCGTCTTTACCTTTTAACACATGTCTTCAATGTATCAGGTAATACAACAAGCAATGTGGCCTACATGGCTGCGATTCTTGATAGCACCGAACCTCGCCATTACAAAGACGCAATGCTTATCAAGGAATGATGTGATGCTATAACAAAAGAAATTAGCGCGCTAGAAGATAACGAAACATGGGAGCTAAAGCGAGATCTCGTTGGGTAAGACAGCGATTGCAAGTAAATGGGTATATAAAATCAAGTTCAACTTCGATGGTACGCTAGAACGTTACAAAGCTCGACTAGTTATCATGGGAAATCTTCAAAAGGCTGGTAAGGATTTCGACGAGACATTTGCTCTGGTAGCAAAGATGACAACAGTTCAATATCTTCTTAGCGTTGCCGTGGCAAATAATTGGGAGGTACACCAAATGGATGTACATAATGAATTTCTTCACGGTGATCTTGAAGAAGAAGTCTATATAAAACTTCCACCGGGCTACCAATCATCCAATTCAAACAAGGTTTGTCGTCTTCGTAAATCCCTCTACGGTCTACGCAAGTACGCCCTCGAAGTCATCTTCGAAGATGGTCTTTCCGCGTGCAAACCATCGGCTGTTCTGGCTGAACTAAATCACAAAATCGCGTCGGTTAAAAGTTTGGTGTTCGCCAATCCTGGAAAATACCGTAGGCTAGTTGGTCGATTCTTCTATCTCACCATTACACGACTGGACTTGTGTTACATTGTGCATATTCTCTCGCAATTTATGCAAAAACATTGGAAGCACATTGGGAGGCAACTTTAAAGGTCGTTCGATACGTTAAAGGATCTCCGGCTCAAGGTATTCTTTTACGGTCTGATAGCAATATCAAAATCATAGCGTAGTGTGACTCAAATTGGTCGGCGGTCCCATAACACGATGATCACTATCATCATACATCATGCACTTAGGTGACTCTCTTATCTCATGGAAAACCAAGAAGCAAAAGACGATATTGTGTTCGTCCGCCGAAGCCGAGTATAGAGCCATGACTTATACTATTCGGGAGCTCAAGTGGCTCAATGTTTTACCAGGGTCATTTAGTTTCCCTAATAAAGATCCTATGTCACTTCATTGCGACAACCAAGTAGCTATTCATATAGCCAAAAATCTTGTATTCCACGAACGTATAAATCACGTCGAAGCGGATTGCCATCAAGTTCGAGATGCGGTCTAATCCGGAATCATTGAAACGGTTCATCTATCAACCAAAAAACAAGTCGTCGACATGTTCACCAAAGCTTTGCCAAGACCAACATTTGAGTATCTATTGTTCAAATTAGGTGTTCATGATCATGAATCACCAACTTGAGGGGGATATTAGGCAAGTTAGTTACTAAGGTTGTTAATAGAATATACGACAAATATACGTCGTAGATTTGTATCTATCGACTTCGAAAGTATTGGTTTGTATATATATCTTGTAAAGTTTTGATAATAAAGAACAAGCGATTTAACGCATTACATAAACAAACATTAGTTAAAGGTGAACGCGGAACAAGTTTGCCAAAGTAGAGGCATTCTTGGTACTAGAATATGATTATCCATGTTTAGTTATGTATGTGTTTACAAAATTATTTGCTATAATGTTGACTACGTAAAAACTTAAAAACTCATTATAATGTTGACTACGTAAAAACTACTCATTTTTATAATGTTAATTTTAAATTACTCATTTTTATAATGTTAATTTATATATTTATTTTTTGTGCAACCCTTTCATTTCATAATTAAGCAATTACACAAACGAAAGACATAATCGGACAAACCCGATATGTTTCTTTTAAAACTAAATCATTAGAAAAGTAGATAGAATGAAAAGAGGATAGATAATCAACATTAACGAAGGTTAAGACGTCAACAAACGTTGATAAAGCGTTAGAAAAGATTTCGAAGGTGCCACAAGTGATTAAATCTATGAAAGATTCAAGTTTCACTCCAATGTCTTCAACTAACTTGAGGATAGTCACTTCAACTTGTGACTTTAGCAACTCCATAACCTCGAAACATACCAAAGTAAGCTCCGATGCATCTACAGGTCCCATAAGGACCTTCACATGTAGCAAAAAGGTTTGGATAAAAAGGTAAATTTATATTTCTTATAAGTGCAAAGCAAAGTTTTTTTAATCCCTCCCCCCACCCCCACCCACAAGAAATAAGAGCACAACTTCCACTACTTCAACTCATTTTAAAAACGAAAAACATTTCTTCCATAAACATGATTTCCGACCTTATTGTTGGAACTTGATTTTAGACAAGTGTTTTTCAGCACTTTTCCGGTGGCTTTTCCGGAAAGGTCCTTGCTCGGAATTACCGGATTATGATTCCATTGGAAAGCTTATAGTTTGGACTATAACTTGGAATACTTGAATGTCAAAATCAAAGTAATACTGAATGAGAAATGTGAGGTCAAAGTAGGTACTTTGTGACTTGGAAAAGTCAACATAGTTAAAAAGTCCCACATTGCTCCCATGGAAAGTTTTGGAGTAGTATATATATTATCCAACTCTTATTAAGTCTCAAAAAGGTTAGAAGGGATGGAGAGGTGAAACACCGCACGCGCGCGCTCGCTCGGCACGGCCGCGGTTCGCGGTTCGCGGGTTCGCGGGTTCGCGGGCCATTAAGAAGTTCTTTTTGGAGAAACTTTTTATTAAGTTCTATATAACCGAACATCTCCTTCTTCCTTTTGGACACAATTTCATTTTCAGAAAACAGAAACAGTAACCAACTTCCTCTTCTTCCGTGTCTCGAGAGTATTCGCTGCGCAAGTCGTTCGCCAGGCTTCGTTAGCGAGTGAAGCGTAACGAAGACGTCCATGGTTGTATCCTGGGATTCGGAATCGCATCAAACCGTCTCACTACGGGCGATTTACATAATTAAGGACAGAGTTCTTACTCGACTCCGTGATTGTAAGTCTTTCCCTTAATTCTCATCCGTTTTAGATCATAGATTTCTCGATCCGTTTATCCGGTCCCTACATCTTAATTCTGTAAATCCGTTTCTCGCTTAAGCGTTGAATCGGATTGAGAAATTCTTAATCTTTAGAACGGTTAGTGAACACTTTAGAACGGTTTTAGAGAACACTTTAGAACGGTTTTAGTGAACACATTAGTCTCCTTTTTGTTCGCGATTCGTTCACGTCTCCGCGATACTATATTACAACTAAATCTATCATTTTTTGTTTCCGCGAACGCTTAAACGCGAGTTTGCGAAACACTTATCATAATTTTAAATTTGCGGTTCTCTGTTCTCACAAATGGCAACCGATGATACCAACGTCGATATGACGAACACAAGTCCGGCTGACGGACAAACCGATGGCAACACGCCTGCTGACACCACGGTCAATGCATCCCGTGGAACCGCAAATGCTGGGTTTACACCTTTTGGGTCCGCCCCTGTTGGATCCACAAGCAACACGCTTCCGGGTGTCACGCCTCTCGACACAGTCACGAGAGACTTGTTTGGAGTTCGTCTCCAATCACCATCGGTTCAACAAAACTCGTTTCTAGGCAAGTCACAACTACCTGTTTCTATGGCACATGGGTTATTGCCTGAGAAATTTGATGGGAAGAACTTCAAAACTTGGCAAAACAAGATGCTCTTCGACATGAGCAACATAAGACGTAACGAAGACGTCCACGGTTGTATCCTGGGATTCGGAATCGCATCAAACCGTCTCACTACGGGCGATCTACAGAATTAAGGACATAGTTCTTACTCGACTCTGTGATTGTAAGTCTTTCCCTTAATTCTCATCCGTTTTAGATCATAGATTTCTCGATCCGTTTATCCGGTCCCTACACTTATACCTTATGACTTATTAGAGGATCCAAACAAAAAAACATGGTATGGTTCTAACTTGGAATTCATTCTTTGTGATTCAAAAGTAAATAAAATAGTTAAATCATTAGTTAATACTATTAATTTACACATATAATATGTATATAGATATAAATATAAGAGAAATTCACAAAATTACACCCTTCCATCCATTCTTTTACAAAGCTCTACCTAATTCAATTTTTTCTCATATTTACACATCCCTAAGACATTATTTGTGAAGTGATTTTTGTGAAAAATCCTAGGTGTCAACACCACAATAAGTTTCAACAAATTAATTGTGACATGTCAAAATATTCTTTAATAACCAATCAAAAATGTGACAAGGAAAAAACATTTATTAATAGAAAAAATGAAAAAGACTTTTAAGGCCTAATAACTAGAATAAATTTCAAGCATCATTTATGGAAAAAAAAATGAAATAAAAAAACTTTAGAATATAAATTTTAATTTTTTTAAAAATATATATAAAGTACAACAAATATAGAAAAACATAATAAAGTTTGATTGGTTAAAAAAGTCAAAACGCATTAAATTTTTCAATCAAAAATTAAAAAGAATAAACCGATGGAATAAAATAATTTTTTTAAACCATATTTATTATGAAATGTATATAACAATAAATCTCAGTATTAAAAAGTTTAACGTCACCACAACTCTATAAATATATACCGCATATTAAGGGTGAACCGGATCCAAATATCCGTTTTTTTAAGATATCCGGATTCACATATGCCTAAATCCGTAAAAATCCATTAGACGAATATTCGGTCAGAGAATACCCGTTGACCTTTGAAGGATATTCGGATCCGTTTAAGTGAATACTTTTATAAATACATTTCTACAAAAAACTGAATGAAGTTAAATAAAAAATTGAAAATTTTTATATCCAAAACTAAAATCCCTAAGACATTATTTGTGAAATGATTTTTGTGAAAAATCCTAGGTGTCAACTCCACAATGAGTTTCAACAAATTAATTGTGACATGACAAAATGATCTTTAATAATCAATCAAAAATGTGACATGGAAAAAACATTTATTAATAGACAAAATGAAAAAGACTTTTAAGACCTAATAACTATAATAAATTTCAAGCATCATTTATGGTAAAACAAATGAAATAAAAAAAATTTAGAATATAAATTCTATTTTTTTTAAAAAAAATATATAGAGTACAACAAATATAGAAAAATGTAATAAAATTTTATTGGTTAAAAAAGTCAAAACGCATTAAATTTTTCAATCAAAAATTAAAAAAAATAAACCGATAGAATAAAAGAATTTTTTAAAACCATATTTATTATGAAATGGATATAACAATAAATCTCAGTATTAAAACGTTTAACGTCACCACAACTCTATAAATATATACCGCATATTAATGGTGAACCGGATCCAGATATCCGTTTTTAATATATCCGGATTCACATATGCCTAAATCCGTAAAAAATGACTTGAATTCAGATCCATTAGACGAATATTCGGTCAGAGAATACCCGTTGATTTTTGAAGGATATTCGGATTCGTTTATGTGAATACTTTTATAAATACATTTCTACAAAAACTGAAGGGAGTTAAAATAAAAAATTGAAATTTTTTATATCCAAAACTAAAAGTAAATCAAATTATAAATATTCTTATATTAAACCTTAAACATAATTATCCACTTTTACGTAAAACTTTATTATTTTCAAAATTTATTCATCGCGCATGGCGCGAGAAATTACCTAGTTTTCAAAAATTTAAAAGCTTGATTTACCTTTTAAAAAATTACCAAAATTAAAATCTTTTCATTTGGGTTATCTAATTTGTTTAGATTATATTATTAAGAGGGTAGGATTATGTGGGTAGAGTTTATTTGGATTTAATTTTTAGTGTTTAGGTGTATTTTTGTGAAGTAATTTTGAAATGATATAGTTTTGTGAAATGTAATTCAAATGGTGTAGTTTTGTAATTCTCCCCAAATATAAACTTACAATATTTTTGTATTTTGTATATAATATATACTTATAAATTTAAGAGGAATTGACAAAACTACACTCTTTCTTCATTTCCTTTACAAAACTCTACCTAATTCAATTTTTCACATATTTACACCTTTTCAAAAATTTAAAAGCTTGATTTACCCTTTAAAATTTATTAAAATTAAAATATTTTCATTTGTGTTCGCTAATTAGTGTTTAAGATATAGTATTAAGGGGATAAAATTGTGTGGATAGAATTTATTTGGATTTAATTTTTAGTGTTTAGGTGTAGTTTTGTGAAGTTATTTTGAAATAGTGTAGTTTTGTGAAATGTAATTCAAATAGTGTAATTTTGTAATTCTCTCTAAATTTAAACTCCGCAATAAAATAATCAAAAAATCTATTAATTTTGTAAAATACAATTCTAAAAATGTAAATTCTCCTAAAATAATTTGTAACGTTGTGCCTGCCATCCAGGATGTTATAAAAAGTTGTTAATTGTTGACCATGTAGATCACACACTACCTTTTTTGCTTTTTTGTTCATTCATAGGGTACCAAAATTAATTAAAGGGTTTCTCAGAATTTTGACCGAAATAAATTCATTTTGATGACATAAATAATCAAATACTATATATATATATATATATATATATTAATTAAAAAAAATCATTGAATATCCGGATTAATCTTCGGTTTATTGGCTAGACACTATTCCTGGATTTCTGCACACATAGAGTTTATCGAGTTTTGGAGCAAATGTTACTTAATCGTTAAACTTTAAAACAAAATTAACCAAAAATGTTTTTCTGAATTTTGACCAAATAATAAATTCATTTATTGACATAAACCAACAAAAAATATATTCTAAGAAAGAAATTCTCATCCACCATAAGTTTCCGATAATCACGAGTGTTACCTCACTACTTAATATGCATAAAACTACGACTTCCAACGATTAATATAAAAAAGACTCCTAATATAACAAAAAAAGACTCCTAATATAACAAAAAAAGACTCCTAATATAACAAAATAAAAAAAAAATATATATATATAAAAAAGACTCCTAATAGGATTTGTCACGGCGGCTACAAATAATAATTAAAAAAAAATCCTGAGGTTAAAGGAATAAATACCAACCAACGCCATTTCTCCTTCTCATCAAAAGAAATTAGAGAAAGAGAGAGAGAGAGATGGAGAATCGCACGAAGGACGAGGAGATGCTGACAAAAGATTCGACCATGGAAGTATCATCCCTTAATTGCATCGATCTCTCCGACAAGAATTTTCATAATTCAGTTGTTTCCGTTAAACAGGTTCTGTCTCCGTTTATTCTAATCACTCTCAAATAATAATAATTAATTTTTTTTTTTAAATGATTAACATAAAAGGGGATTAATTATTGTTTCAGGCATGTTTGGATAGTGGATTTTTCTATGTGATAAACCATGGAATAAACGAAGAGCTCATGGTCGATGTTTTCGAGCAGAGCAAGAAGTTCTTTGCTCTTCCTTTAGATGAGAAGATGAAAGTATTGAGGAACGAAAAGCACAGAGGCTACACACCTGTTCTTGATGAGACTCTTGACCCTGAGAATCAAGTCAATGGTTCGTGCATGCATTAATTATTTATAATTATTAAGGTTGTTTTGTTGATTAAGTGAACATGTATTTGGGTTTCAGGTGATCATAAAGAAGGTTATTACATTGGAATTGAAGTTCCGAAAGAGGATCCTCATTGGGATAAGCCATTTTATGGACCTAATCCCTGGCCTGATTCTGGTTAGTGTTTTTCTTTTGCCTCACTTTGTGTCTTCTTTTGTTTTGTTTTTGTTAATTTCCATTTTGCTTAAATAATATATGCATGTTATCTTTTTGCTTAGATGTTTTACCGGGTTGGCGAGAAACCATGGAGAAATATCACCAAGAAGCATTGTATGTCTCATCTTTGGTTTACAATTTCTGATTTAAGACTTAAGAGTTTGAATATATCATATATTTTTGTTGAAAATGTGATTAACTCATGTCTCCGAATTAGCTTTGTCGTCTTTATAATATTAGCCCTTTGTAATATCAGGAAGGTTTCCAAGGATATTGCAAGACTATTGGCATTAGCCCTCGATTTGGATGTGAATTACTTTGATAAGCCGGAGATGCTTGGAAAGCCTATCGCAACTATGAGACTGCTACGCTATCAAGGTAACAAAAACACTTCATTTTAAAGATCATAGACTATCGTGATTGCATAACCTTCATATGTCACTACACTATTGGCTTTGTAGGAATATCTGATCCGTCGAAAGGGATATATGCATGTGGAGCACATTCTGATTTCGGAATGATGACTCTGTTAGCCACCGATGGTGTAATGGGACTTCAGGTAGTTATTTTTTTGCTATTCGTATAACTTTTGACACGTCCGGGTTTAGTTAATGGAAATTGCTAAATTGCAGATATGCAAAGATAAGAATGAGAAACCTCAAAAGTGGGAATATGTACCGCCAATTAGAGGGTAATAATGAAGAACTTTTTATGCGAATAGCAATTTAATTTAAATTTGAATGCTATACGGATTAGCTTAAGATTATTTGGTTAATTTTGTGTGTTCAAGTATGAGCATCTGATCCATATTCGTATGTTTCAGTTTGGTTGATTCATTTGTTTTCTCTATCTACAGAGCATTTATCGTTAATCTTGGCGATATGCTGGAACGTTGGAGCAATGGCTTTTTCAAGTAATACTTCTTCCGACTAAATTACGATTGTTAGTATTTTATATGTGGTTTGACAAAAAAAAAAAAAAGTATTTTATATGTGACATTTTTGATAACATGCTTTTTAACCTTGCAGATCCACGTTACATCGGGTTCTTGGGAACGGTCAGGAACGATATTCCGTAAGGCTATTTACAAATTCCATTTGTGTTGATCTTTGCAATCGTTTATGGTTATTAAGGACGTGCTTTATAATATTCTCATCAGTATTTGTTTTTGCGTTTGGTAGAATATATTGATGAATTTAAATAAATTGACACATTATGTGTTTTGTGAACGCAGATTCCATTCTTCGTGGAACCGAATCATGACTGTCTGGTGGAGTGTCTTCCAACCTGCAAGTCGGAAACCAACGTTCCCAAGTAAGACTTAAGATTCTGTTATCATCATGTGACCATTTAGTGGTAAGCACACTCTTTTAAAAAAATGTTTATAATGATTTTGATGGCATGTATAGATATCCGGCTATCAAATGTTCAACATACCTCACACAACGTTACAAGGAAACGCATGCGGAGTTAAGCATCTACCACCAAAAAAGTTGAATACTGTCTACAAAAACTTAAAACTTATAGGTATTGTCTTTGGATGTAAGCCCAAAGCAAAGTCTTGAAAGATGTTTGTTGTACGATAAGTTAGTCCGTGTCGCTTAATTATTTACACATGGTTAAGTCTTGTCTCAAAAGAACAAGATGTAGTCGTCTTGAACCTCTGTTTTCTCTGAACAGTCCGGTGAACTTGTTGCTAACAGTTACTACAAGTTAATGCCATTTTTAGTTAAGAGGGAAACCTAATGATTTTTCTCTAGCAGTTTATCTTTGTCACAGTTCTCATTGACTTCCTGTTATTGGTAAACATGTGAAGGATCCAAAAAATACAAGGGAGTGCCGGTCTCTTATTATTTGATAGCCTAAAACAACATTAAGAAAACAATAATGTCAAGAAAATTTATTGAATGAAAAGAAGCTTAACAGAAATGTTGTTGTCTTCTGCTAAGCGAAAATCACTATTGGTTTCTCTTTGTGTTGTAACTTACGATCGACTCTATATGTAACTTTAACTCAATCTAAATCATTATTTTGAGTGTCAATTTATATGGTGTAATTCATCTTTTTCACAAAAATACACCATTTCAACCCTTAATTCACAAAATTACTCATAATTCAATTTTTCCTTATATCTATGCCATTTTTCAAAATTTAAATAGTTCAATTGCCCTTTTTTATGGAATAATTGTATGTTTGGACCATTTTTTAAAATATACCTAAATTTTGGATCATCTACTATTTATTATTGTCAAATGAACCTGTGGGGCCTACCTCCTCTAATACAGTTTTGTGAGATGCAGTGTGGAGTAAAATTTGTGTAATAGAATTTTGGGTGGATTTGGGAAAAGACGATAGGGGTATATCGATTTGCATATACAATCGATATATGTATATGCGTGTATACATATAAAAGTTACTTTTAAAATCCAAAAAATATGTAGAACAGTAGATGTCGCAGAGAATTAAATGAGGAGAGAGAGTGTCCACAGAGAATTTAATGAATATATATCGAATATATACATATAGAAAACAAATGTATATATGTAGTGAGAAAACATTTAATGTTGTTTTATCTTTCATCTTTTTTTTATCTTCTCTTTCCACTCACCTTTCTTATTCATTTTCTTATTTCTTTTCATTTTTTTTCTCTTTTTTTATTTCTCTCACTTCTCTGTTTTTTTTGTTTCTCTCTTTTCTCTTTTCTTTCTATTCTTTTACATTTATCTCACAACTTGTTTGATAAAAATCACAAATTGAATCAAGAGCTAATTTTGTAAAGTTAGAGGGTGAATCGGAATATTGTACATTGTACAATATTATTTATACAAATTTATATGTACAGAGGAATTAATAACTATATAATAAGACTGCACAATTGATTTGTACACTCTGTACGGTGGATCTTTTAACTGTACAAACTATGTATATACATTTAATGTTATTCGTTTGTACTATCTAGTGGATAATTTGACTATTCACTGTAATGGACAACATGATTGTACAATTGATTTGTACATTTTGTACAGTGGATACTGAATTGTACAACTATGTATGTACACCTGAATGTTATTCGTTTGCATTATCCAGTGGATATTTTGACTATCCACTGTAATGGACGACATGACTGTACAATTGATTTGTACATTCTGTACGGTGGATATTGAACTGTACAACTATGTATATACACCTGAGTGTTATTCGTTTGTACTATCCAGTGGATAATTTGACTATCCACTGTAATGGACAACATGACTGTACAATTGAATAACATTAAGGTGTATATACCTAGTTTGTACAGTTCAGTATCCACCGTAAATAATATTGTACAATTGTACAATGTACAATTGTACAATGTACAATATTCCGAGTCACTCTCTAACCTTACAAATTTAGCTCTTGATTCAATTTGTGATTTTTATCAAATAAGATGTGAGATAAGTGTAAAAGAATAGATAGAAAAGAGAAGAGAGAGAAACAAAAAATATAGAAGTGAGAGAAATAAAGAAAGAGAGAAAAAACAAATAAGAAAATGAAGAAGAAACGTGAGTGGAGAGAGAAAAGAAAAAAAGAGAAATATATATGGCATAAGCGTAATATACGCGAAATATATACCCTTTATTGTAATTTGACCCAACGTGAATAGTGCATTTGTGTGGGTCATATGGTTTGAAATGCAATTATAAATAGTGCAATGGTCTTCTTTTTAATTATTTCTATAAAAATGGTCCAAAACGACAACTTTCCTTTTTTTTATTTGGGCTCGCTAATTAGCGTTTAGAGTTTACTATTTAGTAGATAAGGTTTTGTGGGTGGGGTTTAATGTTATTTAATTTTTTGTAATTAAGCGTAGTTTTGTAAAGTTCTTTAAAATGATATAATTTTATGAAATAAAATTCAAATGACGTAGTTTTATAGTTATCCCATTATAAATTCACAAACGTACACTCTCTGAGACATTAGTTCACAAAACTACACCTCCTTTAACTAATTGTTTTATATTTAGAATAGTCACGAAAAGCCACATCATTTTTTGTTGTTTACAAAAACGAGAAAATAACTAGGAAGAACAATTTTCTGAAATAATCAAACATTTTAAATAGATATTTCTTGACAAGATTAACTAAGTAATAGCAGTGGTACAAACGTGGCTAAAGTGGGTATTGGTCTAAAAAATAATATTGGGTTACTCTTACAGTGGTCAAGGTTGCTAGTGGGTTATAAGGCATGCATCTATGAAATACCATTATCGAAAGCCGAAATAACTAATCAAATTTTGCAAGATTATTCAAAGAAAAAGATCTGCATTATGCATACCGGTAAATGAAAGCGCAATCCATTTACCGAAATTCGCAGGCCCATTACACGAAAGTCCGCTTTAATGATTTTGTATGTGATAAAATCTTATTTATATTAGAAGATTTCTTATTTTGTTTTTATTGTTTTCAATGTGGGAGAAATTTAATTTTTAAAGTTTTATATGTGGGTCTGAATTCGATGAGTCTGAAATATAATTTATAGAATTCGCCGAACAAAAATTATTCAAAAAATATAAGGAATAAAACGCAAAAAATAAAAAATATCCTAAAAGCTCTCACGTCGCGACACGTATGCGTTTTGTTTTCACTTTTAATAGTATAGATAGCACTATATAGCCACAAAATTTTAGCCTCAAACAAATTTTTTTGTTGATACTTGTCGTAGTGTTGGAGGAATCGATCACAAGTATAATACCAATAATAAACGTTAGAATGATAAACTCTTATATAGGTAGCAATTAAGCTGAATGAAAGAATTAAGAAACACAACATAAATGATTAAATATCAAGAACCATAAAATCTACTAATCTATCTACAAAACTCTTTTATTGTCTCTTCTTGTACCAACTAAACCGAAAAAGAAACCACCTTTCCTCATACTCTTATTTCTTTTCTCATCATCCACTTTACAAGCCAAGGACCGGCTTTTCGTCATCCACGAAATCCTATTCTCGCTGCCAATATCTCCTCCGTCCATTAAAAAGTAGCAACGGCGATCAACAAGAGGAGAAGGGCAAGAAGAGACAGAAGAAGAAGAACAAGAAGAACAAGAAGAAGTAGTTGACGAAGAGCACATGATTTGACATGCTTTTCGTCGGCGTAAAGAAGAATAAGAAGAAGTCGAAGTTGCTTTGATGAAGATAGATAGCTTTTCGTTGAGACAAAGAGAGCAAACACCAGGTGATTGTCTGTGCTTTGGATGTTTCTTACAAAACGCTGCGTTTTTGATCTTCTCTTCTGCCTTTTTTTTGGTATAATTACTTGAAGTCGTCACTCGTGTTATTCCAAGCAAGCTCGTGCTAAATCTCGCCATTTCTTCATCTATCTATTTGAGATAGTGGGTAAATGATAATATTAAGTGTTTATATAAATTTAAAATTATAGAAAAGTGGTTTTGGTGTGAGACTAGACGATGGTTCGTTGGAGGTTTCTTGTAATTTTCGGAGAAAGTTTAAAGATGGGCCTTTTTGTAGTTTTTTGTTGACATGTCGTGTGGGTCGGGAAAAAGAAGAATGGACGGTTGAGATTAGGGGATGAGATTGTATGACGGCTGAGATGTTGTTTTACAGGTAAGTGAATTGACTAGAAAATTCCAAGTCTGGTAGGCGCGAGGAAAAAGTCCTAAACATTTTAAATACGTACACACTATATATACTAGGGGCGAAGCCCCGCGTAAGCGCGGGGACGTAAGTGTATTTTAAATATGGTAACAAATATTACTAATGTTGAATCGATGAGAAAAGTTATGAGTTGAAATAGGAGTGTGCAGTGTTGTTGACGACAAAAGGCCGATATCAAATGCTAACAATGGATGTATTTTATATTTGTTCTTCATTTGTAAGATGATTTTAAATTGTGATAGTTTCTAATACTGTTGATGAAAATTTAAATTGGTGAACATATAGGGTGACAATTTTTTATTTTTTAAAGTTTGAATAATTGTTAGAAAATTTTAAAGTGAAACTTGTTCATAAATATAGATCGAAAAACATATGCACCCTAAAGAGTGAATACGTTTTTATTTGTATATGCGAAGAGAAAACAGAAAAACGAGAGAACAAATCGAATATTTTAAAGAAAAAAGCGTTGTCATTAAAAAAAACAAAAAGAGACGCAAAAACACGTACTCGACTTCATGGTGGGTTCAAAGTTTTAGTCACCGAGATATCAGGTTTAATGAAAGGAAGATAAAAGTAAACAAAGCAAAGCCAAACGACCACTATTAAGATAATATCACATTCCATGGCAAGGAGGACAAAAAATATCAAAGGAAGATATATTCGGTTAAGTTTGATACTTAGATGAAAATGATGATAATGTTAGTGATAAGGCAACACACACTTGCTCATCTTTTCTTACTTATTTCAAATATAAAGAATGTTTGAGTTACCACCGAACAACAACTTATTACGAAACCAATGGTGCTCATAGAACCAATTAAAGTTTACAAATTTCAAGACTTTACCTCCAAAAAGTTCAAGATTAACAGTGGTGACAAACATGACAGATTGTGTCCTATCACCCGACTTTGATGATGCCCCTAAAAACGTACGCAACATCATCCCACAAAGACGAGTAAACAACCACCGATCGTTATGCCAATGATTGTCGTCAATTTCAGTAAGACGTAATAATGTGTGATGCACTTAGTTTTCCTTTAAATAATTATTTTGAATTTAGTTATATATTACTAACTAAAACTAAAACTAAATATTTGTAACTTTAGTATCAGAAATTGTATATTTATATAATTGCTAATAAGAATTATAAACCATGATAAGTTGAAAAATTACTTAAAAAATATTTTTTTGAATTTCATTTCAGTTAAATGTATAAAGTTAGAAAAATCTATCATTATTAGAAAAACTAATAAAAAAGAGAATAGAGAATACTTCGACATAATTTTGGTTAAAGACCCTTAAGTTGAAGATGATTTGAAGGATTTCTCTATAAAAGTTCTTCCCAATTAATAGTATAGATATACACAATTCACTTATATTTATTTTAATCTGTTTTTTAAATATTGATCGTGACCATATGAATTGTAAGATGTTTCTAGTTTTCTTGTTTTTTTATTTATACCTTTTATAAGAAAAATCTATCATTATTAGAAAAACTAATAAAAAAGAGTAGAAAATACTTTACAAAGTTTTGGTCAAGGGCCCTGACGTTGAAGATGACTTGAAGGGTTTTTCTTTAAAAGTTCTTCCTAATTAATAGTATAAATATATACAATTCACTTATATTTATTTTACTTTGTTTTTTTAAATATTGATTGTGACCATATGAATTGTAAGATGTTTCTAGTTTTCTTGTTTTTTTGTTTAAACCGTATGTAAGATGTATTTATGATTAGTTTTAATAACTATTTAAAATTGATATATGTATCTATATATATAGATATTTATAAATGTTAAAAATTACATTAAATATTTCTTTTTCGGATTTTATTAATGTTAATGAGTTTTATCAAAAATATTTTAGTGATGTTGTTTATATTTTTTGACGTTTTATTTGAATTTTATTAGTATTAAATGGTTGTATTAATATTGTCAAAAAATAGTTGTGTAAGAAAAATCCATCATTATAATAAAAGCTAATAAAAAAGAGAATATATAATACTTTGACAGATTTTTGGTCTAGGGCCTGAAGTTGTAGATGATTTGAAGGGTTTCTCTATTAAAGTTATTCCCAATTAATAGTATAAATATACACAATTCACTTAAATTTATTTTCATTTGGTTTTTAAAATATTGATTGTGACCATATGAATTGTAATATGTTTCTAGTTTTCTTGTTTTTTTATTTATATCGTTTGTAAGATTTATTTATGATTAGTGTTAATAGTTATTTAAAATTGATATATGTATCTATATATATATATATATATTTTATAAATGTTAAAAATTACATTAAATATTTATTTTTCGCATTTTATTAATATTAATGAGTTTTATCAAATATATTTCAGTGATGTTGTTTATTTTTTTGGGGTTTTATTTGAATTTTATTAGTATTAAATGATTGTATTAATGTTGTCAAAAAAATAGTTGTTTAAGAAAAATCCATCATTATTAGAAAAGCTAATAAAAAAGAGAGTATAAAATATTTTGACAGAGTTTTGGTCAAGAGCCCTAAAGATGACTTTAAGGGTTTTTCTATAAAAATTATTCCCAATTAATAGTATAAATATACACAATTCACTTAAATTTATTTTAATTTGCTTTTTAAAATATTGATTGTTACCTTATGAATTGTTATATGTTTCTAGTTTTCTTGTTTTTTTGTTTATACCGTTTGTAAGATTTATTTATGATTAGTTTTAATAGCTATTTAAAATTGATATATGTATCTATATATAGATATTTTATAAATGTTAAAAATTAAATTAAATATTTCTTTTTCGGATTTTATTAATGTTAATGAGTTTTATGAAAAATATTTCAGTGATGTTGTCTATATTTTTTGGAGGTTTTATTTGAATTTTATTAGTATTAAATGGTTGTATTAATGTTGTCAAAAAAATAGTTGTGTAAGAAAAATCCATCATTATTAGAAAAGCTAATAAAAAAGAGAGTAGAGAATATTTCGATGAGTTTTGGTCAAGGACCCGAAATTAAAGATGATTTGAAGGGTTTCTCTATAAAAATTCTTCTCAATTAATAGTATAGATATACACAATTCACTTATATTTAATTTAATTTGTTTTGTTAAATATTGATTGTAATCATATGAATGGTAAGATGTTTCAAGTTTTCTTGTTTTTTGTTTATATCGTTTGTAAGATTTATATATTATTAGTTTTAAAAGCTATTTAAAATTGATATACGTATATATATATATATATAGATATTTTATAAATTTTTTTTTTCGGATTTTACTTATGTTAATGGGTTTTATCAAAAATATTTTAGTGATGTTGTTTATATTTTTTGGGATTTTATTTGAATTTTATTAATGTTAAATGGTTGTATTAATGCTTTCATAAAAAAATATTTATATTAAATAATTTTTTTAAATTTTATTTTTTTAAAGATGATGATGTGGCTTATTGTGGGAGAAGCAAAAAGTGCCTCATTATATAATAGATTTATTTATATATTTGCAATTCACAAAACTATACCATTTTATTCTTTATTTTACAGAGAACCCGCATTTACGTGCGAAATTTAACATGTTTTTAAATTTCTATATTTAAACTTATCTAGTGAAAAATATATATTCAAAATTCCAAACTTAGATTATACGTATATAGTCTCTTATTTCATAAAGTACATTAAATATAAATCTATATATTGTGCGGGGTAACAGATATATGGGGTAACTCGGGATTGATCCGCGTATAAGAAATATTTAAAATTTGTTTATTGAACTATATTTAATATAAAGTTCAAAATTATACTTATGTATATTTTAATATTATGAATATAATTTAGTTATATCTTATCAATTATTTATGTCATTTTTTGACCCGTTGCAAATTATAATTATACATAAATTGAATTCGATTTAATCTCATAAAAATTATCATTCCTTTCCTATTTGCTTTGTGATTGTTTTAACGACCTCTACGAAAAATTTAAATATGTATTTAATATTCCTTTCTTTGTTTATGTCTTAATTAGCTATATATAAATTTTAAAATAAAACAAATGTAGATTGTTGTAGATATTCTTCTATGAATAATTCAAGTTCTTTTATTTCGATATGAAAATTGTTATCAAATTTTATTTTATTTGCTAAAATTTTAATTGATTTTCATTTTGAAATTTAAATCCTTTGTTATCAAAGATATTTCAGGGATATTATTGTTTTCAAATTTTGTCCTATATAAATTTTGAAATTTTAAACGTTTTTTTGTTTATTTTCTTTATTCGTTTTTGTATAATATTTTTCGAATAAAATGTTTAAAATTAGTGAAGATTAAAATTTGAATGATTTTTGTTACCAAAATTTTCATTACAAACATTTAAATTACATTATGAATTCTTTTGGGCATTTTGTAGTGGGCTAAAAATTGTAATTTGTGAAAACAATTATAAACATAGGTTATGTTAAAAAAATGTAGTGGCATTACATTGTAATTAAAAAAAATGTAAAGGTATTTTACAAAAATGTTTTCCAATTAATAGATAAGATACCTATTTCATATCTGTTATATTAAAAGAGAAGAGAAAACACATATATGTCGACTTCATAATGAACTTCAAATGGTTAATTATAATTTTGGGTTAATAAAACCTTTGGTTTTTCGCTCTTAAACTTGAAATTACCCGTATGTCTTTATTTTTCGTTTCTGGATTAATAATATGTTGAGTTTTATTTTAAAATTACATTTCAGACCCAATAAATTTATGCCACATATAAGACTCTTAATCATGAACATTCTCCCACATCGAAACTATAAGATAATAAATCTTCTACTATAGATAAGACTTTATCTCATGCGAAATCATTAAATCGTGCATTCGTTTGATGAGTCTGCGAATTTCAGTACATGGATTGAGCCTATGTTTATTGAGTATGGATTTGCAAAGTTTGATTAGTTGTTTTGACTTTCAATATTCTTCTTTCTTAAATGCGAGCCTCTTGACCAACGAGTATTGGGAATTTCCTATTAATTAACACCATCATATATTTTTCCCTAATTCTAATTAGGTTAGATTATATTTTCGCCCTATGATGTTTGTCTTGACGCTAGACATCCAATTTCCTTTAAGGATGAGAAATAAGTGATTCCTTTGACAATTTCTTATACGATAATTATCAACAAGAGTCGGTGATTGTTTTTTCCTAGACCGATTTGTACTCATGGTGAGTTATATGTTGCTTTTTAAGGGTTACATCTCGACTAGACTCAAAGTACTAATTCTTTATTGTTTTTCGACAAATAAAACAATTTATTATTGTTTATGAATACTATGCCCCACGCATGACGCAAGATCCTCACCTAATATTTCTATAATAATATCCTTTCAAAATTTTAAAAGGTCGATTTATCTTTTAAAAAATTACAAAATTAAAATATTTTCATTTGAGTTTGCTAATTAGTGTTTAAAGTATAATATTAAAAGGGTAAAATTGTGCAGGGTTTAATTAAAATTAATTTTGAGTGTTTAGATGTAATTTTGTAAAATTACTTCGAAATGGTGTAGTTTTGTAAAATGCAATTCATATGGTGTAGTTTGTAATCCACCTTATTTATTTATTTACTTATAGTCATATATTTTTATTCTGATTTGTTCACTTATAATCATAGATTTTTATTTTAAATATATGTGATATTTTGGCTAGAGGTTAAATATAAAAAGAAGTGTTCAAGAAATCGGTCCATTCTTTAGCTGAAAAGCATTAGTACCATGCATGCAGTACACACAAGACAATCTTCCGTGCCTAGTCCAACCCGACAACATAGCAACGAATTATTTAAAAATATAATTTTCGATGGATTACAAATTTAGGGGTTGAAGATCGTTGCTAAATCGTCGCTAAGCATAATGACTTATCTTTGCCAAATCGTCGCTATTTCGTTGCTAAGTATGTTTTCTTGCCAATTCGTTGCTAAGTATGTTTCTTTGCCAATTCGTTGCTAAATCGTTGCAAGCCTTCGAACTTTAAACCCCTAAAACACCACTTAATATCGATTTATATAAGTTTTGCTTGACTAAAAAAGTGTACAAAACTAGTAATATATTTGTATAAAACAATAAAAATTATAGATTACAAAATTATACTTAACACATTTAAGCTAAGTAAACCATAACTTATAAGAGTTTATACAATAAAGTTCATAATAAACTAGTTTATAAGTTTTTTGTCATATATTGAGTTTGTGACTTCTTATGATCAATGTTATAAACTCGTTTTGGCGAAAAAGTGGTAAAAAAACGATACAAACCGAATTTAGGGTTCCAAACCCTAAAATAAGGGTTTAGCATTAGCGACGATTTAGCGACGAATCGTTGTTAAATCGTCGCTAAACATAAATAGCGACGATTTAGCAACGATTCGTCGCTAAATCGTTGCTAATTTTAAACCTCTTTACATTCTTGTACATGGAAATACGATGAATGTCGTTTTGTGTCACGTTAACATATAACTACGATTTAGCGATGAAATAACAACGAATTCTGACATGCATGTACTTCTTAAATACGATGTAAGTCGCTTCGTGTGACGTTAACATATATCGACGAAATAGCAAGGAATCGTTGCTAAATCGTCGCTATATGGATTCGTCGCTAAATCGTCGCCTTTTTTCGTTTGCCGCGGGTGGGAAACCAAAAGGTTTGAACCAAAAGAGGCGACGACACAAAATCCTATATATAACCGACGAGTTTTTCCCACATTTCACACAATCTCATTCTCTCTCTCTCTAAACATTTCATTCTCTCTAAATAAACCTAATTCCAAAACCCAAATCCAAAAACATGTCTCAAAATAACCAACCCCCTCATTATTATAATTTCATAAGGAACCGATCCGGTTCCACCTCTAATTCAAACCCACCCCAACAAAACCCACCCCAACAAAACGCACCCCAACAAAACCCAATAGAAGAGGCTATTCCCGATGCTCCAGCCGATCCCCCCGTCGATTTACCACCACCTCAGCATCTTGGACCGCACATGCAGCGGATCCTCGACTTTCTTCGGCAGAGGGCCACCGCACCTACCGTTGCTCCATTCCGAACGCCGTATGGGACATTTTGGTAAGTAATTATTATTTTTATATTATTTTATGCAATTTAATTAATTGATTTTCGATTATAATAATTGCTAACTTTATTTATTTTTCGTAGGTTTTGCGATAACAAGGTTAGTAGGAGTGTCTCGGATGTGATGAAGACGTATTTCGTGGAGCCGCACGTCAACTGGTCGCAGACGCCTCCTTATATAAAGGACATCTGTTTCGAATCTTTTGCGGTAAAAGGACATTTGTTTCAAATCTTTTGCGGTAAGTAAAATTTTTAATTATTTAAATTTTAAAAATTAAACATTATAAAAAGTTAATATAAATATTTATTGTAATAAAATAACATATATTATATAAAAGGTAATAATTATTACAAAATTTATTTTTTTATTATTTAAAATTTATTTTAATATTTTAAAAAACTCAAACAACAAAAATGACATTGGCGGGAGGAAGACATGTTTAAAGTCCGCAAGGGTTTCGAGGAGAAAGCCATGCATCGGCTCACTGGGATCATCAACAAATGGAAGACCAAGTGGCTGAAGAAGGGAGATGATGCGAAACCCATAGCAATGGATGGGGAGGTGTGGAAGGGCCTTTGCGACTATTGGACGAACCCGCATTCGGTTCAAGTTGCGGGTAGCTGCTCCAAGTCCAGACTCACACCGATCGACGAGATCGGTCCATATATCCACACTTCAGGACCGACTTCTTACGTCGGACGGCGTATTCAGATGATATTAAATATAGATTTAAAATTTAATTACTTTTTTTAAAAATATAAAATTTAAAAATATAAAATTTAATTATAATTTTCAGTAGCGCGAGGAGATGGGCGGGCTTCCGCCCATTGTGGAAATTTTGAAGAAAGTCCAGAAGAGGAAGGACGGGACCTATGTGTGTTCACGATCTGAAAAGATCGTGAACGCATATGAGGCTAGACTCGCCGAGCGGGTTAGTCAGGGTTCGACGTCGGCCGATGGTAGTTCGGTCAACTCCTCGGGACAGCTGTCGGCCACCAAGTGCGACTAGATCTATATGAGGTAATAATTTCAAATAATTTAATTTAATTCAAAATAATATTTATTATATTATCTAACGATTTTAAATTTTTCTATAGGTGGCCCCGAAGACGAAGAAGAACCGCACTTTTTGAGTCGGTTCGATTGAGACGGTGCCCGCTGCTTCTTCTTCGGAACCTCGTCGCACTGCCCAAGATCACACCGAAGAGAATGTTCGGTTGAGGGAGCAGCTCGCGGAACAAGAAGTTCGATATCAGAACATCACAGACTTCTTCTCCATCATCGCGATGGAAAGTCCAAACCTCGCGAGGTTGATGCAGCAGCGGGGAGTCCAACTGACCCAACCACCAGTGATCCCTCCAGATGTAGCGGCAACGGCAGCTCAAGACCTTGGACGTGATATCGGGATTGATGATTTCGTCGTCGATCCCGATGATCCCGCTGATCCAGCTGTTTAGAATTTTATTGTATTTTTAAAATATTTTGTATTTTTTTAATATATTTATAATTATTTTTATAGTTTTTTATAATTGTTTTTTTTAAATTTGGTTTTTATAAAATTTGGTTTTTATAATTTTTTTTTTTTAAATCGTTGCTAATTCGTCGCTAAATTAGCGACGAATTAGCAACGATGTGTAAAATAGTCGTTGCTAATTCGTCGTTATATTAGCGACGAATTAGCAAGGATTTATTTTCGCAAAATCGTTAAATTGGAAATTTATTTTTTATATATCGTTCATAATTCGTCGCTAATGTTTTACGATAAACGTCGCTAATTCGTCGCTAAATTAGCGACGAATTAGCGACGAAACCTAAATAGCGACGATTATACGGCGTTGCTAAATTAGCGACGAATTAGCGACGATTCAAATATAGCGACGATTTAGCGACGAATTTTGAATAGCGACGAAAATATTCTCGTCGCTAAATCGTCGCTATTGGCCAATAGCGACGATTTAGCGACGAAAAATGGCGTTGCTATTTGCCTTATTTCTTGTAGTGAAAGTCACTAATCGTCCATGGGAGCACTGCACGCATTGTAAAATTTCTTCGCCTCAAACAATGATACGTCCTTACTCCAGTATGCCATAAGTCCTTCAACTCCTCTACTAAAGGATGTAGAAAACCATCAAGTGATCTTTTTGGATGTTTAGGTCCACGGACTAATATATACATAAATAAACATTCCCTTTGCATATACATCTCTGGTTGGAGGTTATAAGGGGTGACGATGATTGGCCACAAAGAATATTGTCTACCTCACATACCAAATGGATTTAACTAAATCCATTTGTACATATCCCAAGGTAGACGTTAAGTTTTTGTCTATCAAAATCGGGGTATACCGCGTTAAAGTGTATCCACGCTTTCGCATCTGATGGGTGAGTCACCTCTCTAGGCTTCCTTGTATGTTCTAAAATGCCACCTCATTGAAGAAGTTATCCTCTCAGAATGATACATCCTTTTCAACATCTTCTAGTATGGTATCCTCTTCCAACCTACTTCTTTTGGGATGTATCTTGACCTTTTGCAAAATCGACATTCCTCTAGAATGTCGTCAGCTTTCCAAACTATCATACAACTGTCTACACATATGCCACTAAATGCAAGTTATATGAGTTAATTTGAACATATAAAATGGGTTACAATATGTAAAATATGCAAGATATCAACTCCCCCAAACTTATTCTTTGTTTGTCCTCAAGGAAGAGAACAAAGAATAAAGTTCTAGAGAGTATAGATGCGGGGACCTCAGAACCAAAATCAACGTTAAAAGTGTAGTACACTAGCATCTTAAGCATATTTTCCAAGCGCAACCAACCTAGTTCTACTTACTAGCCATTCACCTTAAACACCGTCTACATCGGCTATGATTCCCAAAAGCATGTGATCCACATGTCTAGTTTAAGTGCTTTCACATTCAATTAAATTAAGCCTAAGCGTGAAACATGATCAAGAGTGTCCAAAAGTTTTCTATTTTTCTAGGTATAAAGGGGATTTCGAATCGAAAGAGGGGTTAACACTCAGGCAATGTGGTCAATGTAATGCGGGTTCACTCAAAAGGGAGTGAAAGGGTTAAGCAAAACCAAGAGAGTCGAGGAGCAATTTATGCATGCAAGTTCGAACATCCATCTCTACCCGAATCTAACCATTAACTCATTATATTTTCTTCAACCTATTAAACATCGAATTTCTTTAACTTTTTCATAACTTTATCAATTAACTACCTTAAAGGGTTTTCTTTTGGCTAAACTTCTTTTCTTTTATCATTTATTTTCGTTTATTCTTTTTTTTTGCTTAATAATTCTGATTTTCCATTACGGTGTATTACATAACTCGTGTTTAATAGTGATTTAACCCTTAAAATTTAAAGATGTATTTTCAACCCCTTTTCCATCCTAAAATACTAGTAAATAAGTCAACTAGATAAATGGATGTTCTTTCTTGTCGCTCCCTATACTTTCAAGTTTTTGAGAAACCAAACAATCACTTATCAAATTTAGAAAAAACTCAAAAGTGTTTGGATTTAGGCTTAGGGGCCGAGAGGGGAATCATCCTAAAGATGAGGATGACTGAATTTGGCTAAATTGTTTCGGTTTAGGTAGCCACGATTCGTTGAACATATTAAAAACTATAGAAAACTTCTTGGAATCAATCAATCAAGTTAATTATTAATCAAGTTAAGTCCAAATAGGCTCGAAGACAACTTAGAACTATCATGTTTCATAACCACACTCTCGGCTTTTTGGCGAGTTCTAAGATGTTTGCGAAAGACACTACACCTAAGATACTAGTTCAAAATACTAGAGACAATGTTTTACAAGTAAAACTCATCATAGATCCCCTATGCATATGACCTAAATGTGATACACTAATCCTAAATGCATGAAATTTTTATTTTATTTTTTTGATGCAAATGCAATGCGATTATGACACTATTTCCCCCAAACGTAATTCACACGGTCTCAGTGTGAAACAAGTATCAGAGAAGGTTTTAAAAAGCATGAATGAATGATCCTAAAATGTAAACTAATGAATATGTACAAATTTCAGGAGAGTACCTTAGTAGTAGTACATGGACGCCACAACGTCTCTTAGGTTTGGCTCAAAAATCATCCTTGCCCTCGAGAAAGGTTTTGGTACTCCCTCGCACTTGATTATGTATTCAACACTATTATGCAAATATGGGCCCTCCTTTATAACCTTTGATGACACAAAACCCGTGATTATCATCTTTTCTTCTTCAAAAATAGTCCCAAAGCATGCTCCATCTAAATTTTAAATAGTGGGGTTACTCACAACGGCTTCTTTTGAATTCTCGTCACCGCTAGACTTACCATTGCTAGCCTAATCCTTAACGTTCACATTCTTGGCACCAACTACCTTATCCTCAAAAACTTTGCTATTTGCTTCAACAACCTTCAGTGGTTCATTTCCATACACAAGATGTCCCATATCTTCCTCCCATTGCTTGCTTCCATTGGTATATGCATCTTCTTTTACTTCATCAACTCCTATTACCTTCTTCGGTCTTGGATCCTCTCCATAAAGAAGGCTCTCGAGCTCCTCTATATCATAATCCCATTGATTCTTATTAAATTTAGTACGTAATTCCGTGGAAGTTCTTTTGATCGTTCCACAAAACTCAACCGAACATTTTTTAATGGGATATGAGACATGTCTATTAACATTCACAAGGATTATCGAGTTGTTTTGAAGTTGATATTCGCACCCGCGGTAGCTAGGAATTGTGTTTTAAGAATCAATAGAGTTTCACGACCATCTATTCCTTCCATCACGACAAAATCGGTCAATATCAAGCAATCACCAACCTTGAGTGGAAATTCCTCAACAATACCAAGTGACTTGTCTATAGATGTGTTACTAAACACTAAGGGATACGCTCGCTTCATTTCCTTGATACCAATCTTTTCCATGGTGGATTTTGACATCACATTCACAATAAATACCGAGTCACACAAAGCTTCATCAAATTTCAAACCACCTAGAGTGCATGGGATAACAAATTCATCAGGATCTTCAACTTTGGAGAGTTTGGCTTATTCAACCAATTTGGGTGAGTGATCATGAATTCCCAATATTTCTTCCACCTTTTCTCTATTTGTAATCAACTTAGTAATGAAATTTACAAGGGTTGGAACCTTTGTTAACGTGTTCACAAAATTTATCTCGACTCCAAAATCACTAATGTCCTTTTTGAACTTTGAAAACACCTTCTTTTGATGCTTGGTAGAAACCGGATGTGGAAAAGAATGTTTGGGCTCATACTCACATGGCTCGTTCCTTGTGATTTCTACTTGAGATTCTTCATTACTCTTAGCACCCCCAAAACGTGAGAGTCTTCTCTACTCTTTGTGATCATGTTGCAACGACCGTGCGAATTAGTCTTGGGTTCACTCGGAGAGATCTCATTACAATTCGTCTTTGCGTTCGAAGCAACTTGAGCCAATTTGTTTTCCACGGTGATAACGCTCAAAGAAAAAATCCAAAAGTTTGCATTGATTTCCTTCTTGAAGGAATTAAACTCCATAGCATTGCGGTTTTGGCCCTCCAAAATCTGTTTCAAAAGTTGAGTTGTTTGGGCATCTTTAGGAGTTGGAAAAGAAGTGTTTCCTTGGGTATTTTGTTCAGGAGCTTGAGAGTAATTGTAGCCAGAGGATTTGTTGAATGACGGTTTTGGTGCATAGCCTCCTTTGTTGTACTGAGGTTTACCTTGACAACCTCTTTTTTGTGGTTGTTGTTTAGGATACACTAGATCTCACGGGTTTGCAATATTCGTATTGCGATAGGAGAGGTTGGAGTTTTTTTGATAGTTGTTGTAGCGATAACCTTGGTTGCCTATATAATTTACCTCCTCTCCGTTTCCTACAAAGTTAACCACCACTCGTTGAGATATAAATAGCTTGTCTAGTTTCTCGTACATCGCTTTCCAATGCCGCCTATATTGGTCATTTCTCCCAGCGCCACGAGTTGTTCTCTCGTAGTCCTTTTTGTAGTTGCTATCACTTTGAGCGTAGTACCCTAACAACATCATACCATTGACTTCGGTGTTACCAAGAAAGTTACCATGACTTGTTGAATCGAGTAGTATCCTGAATTTGGGTTTGATCCCTCTATAGAAGGTACTTAGCAAGATTTCTCCGTTGAACGCATGGGTGGAAACTTAATCTTGTAATCTTTGAACCGTTCACAAGCTTCACTAAACGTCTCCTTGTCGTTTTGAGCAAAGCCAGAGATCTCGTTCCGAAACTTCGAGGTATAAACTACGGAGAAAAACTTTGTCAAGAAACCTTCCTTGCAACCTTCCCAAGTCTTGATTGTATCTTTTTGGTAGATTATTTTGCCATTGGTGGGATTTGTCCCCTAAAGAGAAAGGGTACAACCTTAGCTTGAACATGTCCTCAATCACACCATTCATCTTCACCGTTCCACACAACATATCAAAAAGATCGAGATGATCTAAAGGATCTTCATTAGGCAAGCCATGAAACTTCTGAGACGCGACCATTGTGATGAGTCTTGACTTGATCTCGAAGTTATTGTTGGCCAGAGATGGTGGTAGGATTCTGTTATCTTGGTTATTTTGCATGTTTTTACTATGATTTGTGCATTAGAATTAACACATTTAGCGCGCATTTAGTGTCATATAGGTTGCATTTGTGCTTGTTCATGCTTTTTCAAGTTCAGGAGTGCCAAAGTGACAAAAAGGCGAGGAAAAGGGGTTTAAAGTAGAGAAACGACCATTATCAGCGACTTGTGCTGATTAGCTGTGGTCGAGGCGCGAAGAAAAGGCGAAAAAGAGAAGAAGGAGCCAATATCGACCAGTTGTATCGACCAGATTCTGGTCGATATTGAGCTAAAACTCATATCGATCAGTTGTATCGACCAGAAACTGGTCGATATCGACCAAGAGTATCGACCAAAATCTGGTCGATATCGAGGGCGTAAAATAAAGAAAAGAAAAAGGCCCAAGACGTTTTTGAGAAGCCCAAGACAAATTTTTTAGGTCAAAACATGTTTTGAGCAGACTTTTGTTTTCTATCTTATCATACTTTGTTCTTGATAGCTTTGTTCTTGTTTTTGGATTGGAGATTGCTTGCTTGGATTTTTGTTTTGCATCAAGATTCTTGTACACCTTCATTTCAATAACAAAGTTCTTCTTTCCCTTAATCTTGTTATTTTGCTTTTCATGTTGTTTTTAATCATGATTGTTTTGGTATTCATAATGTTTAGTGAGTAATCTCCCTTAGGCAATTAGGTTGGGGGAAAAGGGTGAATCAACATTAGGATTGTTAATTGTCTTGATCTTAAACTTTATAAAACTTTAATCTAGGGTAATGTTCTTAATGCTTTGATCGAATTGGCCATTCGATTGATAGAACCCAGGAAGCTTCACCTTTGGGAAAAGTGTGGGGTTCCTGAACAATTATCCTAAAACTAAACCTAGCTTAACCGAGGAATCTGTGTTAATAAGTTTAGTGGTTGAATTGAATTGCGCTTAATGTTTTCTAAAATTTAAACTATCCAAGGTATTGTTTTAGTTTAACTAATAGGAAAAGGATCATTACCACGGGAGTGGATTGATCCAATCAAATGTTTTCAAAACCTTAAAGTTATCTTTGCTAAAAGACATTTAGAAATCCGAAAGTTGATCACCCGTTAAAGTACCCCAACCTGGTTGTTTTGCCTTAATTTGAATCTTAAAATCTTGTCACATTAGCCTCTCGTTTTCTTGTTAATTCACCATTGGTTACAAAATCAAAACAACTCTTTTAATTCGCTTAAACTGAGTGTAGTTTCTCATAAGGTTTATTACATTAGTTGCTCCTGATTCGGATTGACACCTTAAATACTACAATAAGGCATTCAAAACAACGAGAGTGAAAATCTCGTTTATCAAATTGGCGCCGTTGCCGATTCAGGAACTCGGCTAATTACTAAAACTTTGAAATCACTTGGGATTAAGTTTTACTTCTTGTTACTAATCCTTTCTCTTTTGTGTGGTTTCTCGTTCTCTCAGGTGTATGCAAAGAAGAAGTCATAGACAAAGCGACAACCTACTCTTCTTTGCGGATATCAAAGTACGCGAACGAGCAATTGCTAGAGAAAGAAGACTCGATCAACAATCAGACTCGTTCCAATCGGAAACATCAGATTCATATTCATATTCCGAAATGGGTGATGCAATCAACACCAACAACGGGCCGCAGACGATTGGAACCGACGACGTGCCTTCTAACGTCACCAACCGTAGTGGTATCACACCACCAGCCATCGCCAACAACAACTTCGAGATCAAGTCTAGTCTCATCAACATGATCTCGGGCAACAAGTTCTACGGTTTGCCTAGTGAAGACCCGATTGACCACCTACATCAATTCGATATGCTATGCGATACGGTGAAGATCAACGGTGTCAACGAGGACATGTTCAAGCTGCGCTTGTTCCCTTTCTCACTAGGGGACAAAGCACACCTATGGCAAAAGAACCTTGTCAAAGACACCATCCGAACTTGGGACGCTTGCAAGAAGGTTTTCTTAACAAAGTTCTTCTCCGTAGTTCGGACATCAAATCTTAGGAATGAGATCTAAGCTTTCGCCCAAAAGGACCAAGAAACATTCAGCGAAGCTTGGGAAAGATTCAAAGGTTATACGCTGAGATGTCCACACCACAGGTTCTCGGGAGAAAGTTTGCTCAACACATTCTACCGAGGTCTAAAACCCAAGTTCAAAATGCTTCTAGATTCAGCTAGCCAAGGAAACTTTCTTGGGAAGACGGAAGAGGATGGGCAGAAGTTGGTGGAGAACTATGCGCTGAGTGATAGCAACTATGGCGAGGATTACGATCGCAACATCCGTAGCTCTGGTAATGATGAACAATTCAAGCGAGAGATAAAAGCGGTGAACGAGAAGCTTGACAAGCTAATCATGTCTCAACAAGTGGGGATTAACTTCATAGGAAGTGGAGAAGAGCAGTTGCCCCCAATCGAGGGAAATCAGGAGGAGATAAACTACATGGGGAATCAGAAAGGTTGGCGTTTCAAGAATTACTCTCAACACCCAAACCTCTCCTACCGCAACAACAACGTCGCTAACCCCAGTGATCAAGTCTATCCCCAAGCAGGACAAGGAGGTTACCAAGGTAAACCTCAATACAACCAAGGAGGGTACGCACCGAGACCACCACTTAATCGAACTCCGGGTTACTACCATCCTCCCGCTGCTCAAGGTGTGGTTTCTTCACCAGCTTCTCAAGGTGATCAAACACCCAACTTTTGAAACAAATCCTCGAAGGTCAAACCCGTCATAGCATGGAGTTCAACACATTCAAAAAGGAGATTCACGCCAAGGTAGACAACTCCTACAATGATCTCCACGCAAAGTTTGAATCAGTGAGCTCCCACCTGAAAGCTCTGGACAACCAAGTCGGTCAGATCACTTCCTCATCTAAGCGACCAATGGGTCAACTGCCAGGGAAACCAGAAGCTAATCCGAAAGAGTATGTCAACGCTCTACACCTCCATAGTGGTCGACAATTACCTTCTGGGGATCGCATCGAGGACAATGCAAATCAGGACGAGGGGGTAGACCACTCGACAGAAGCAGAAAACGCGATTACTCGCGAGGGAAGGAAAAAAATTCGGTGAAGAGAAAATATCAGATGGTCCATATCGACCTGTCGTATCGACCACAACTGGTCGATATCGACCAGTGATATCGACCAAAAATCCGGTCGATATCGAGGGTAAAAAGTCGGATGGTCAAGATCGACCAGTGATATCGACCAAAAACCTGGTCGATATCGAGGGTGAAAAGCCGGAAGTTCAGGATCGACCTGTGGTATCGACCACAACTAGTCGATATCGACCACCAATATCGACCAGAAATCTGGTCGATACTGAGGAGAAACTCGTCAACAAGAGTAAACCGGTCTACGCGACGTCTCCTTACGCGCCCAAACTTCTTTTTCCGGGACGAGCTAAGAAGCAGCTTTTAGAGAAGTACAAAGCGCAATTCGAAAAGCAAATGAAAGAAGTTCAAATTGCTATGCCCCTCATCGACGCTTTCAAACTTGTTCCTCACTATAACAAGTTCCTAAAAGATGCCATCAAGAACAAGTTTCAAGACTTTGACGATACGGTGATTCTTTCGCACGAGTGTAGCGCAATCATCCAGAGAAATTCCCCTAAGAAGCTAAGTGATCCGGGGAGTTTTACAATACCATGTGCCATTGGTCCTTTGGTCTTTGAAGGATGTTTGTGCGATTTGGGAGCTAGTGCTAGTCTAATGCCATTGTCTATTGCTCAAAGACTTGGATTCTCGTCCTTTAAGCCGACAAGAATCTCCCTAGTTCTTGCGGATAGGTCCGTAAGGATTCCCGCGGGAGTGTTAGAAGACATCCCAGTTAAGCTTGGAAACGCGTTCATTCCCACGGATTTCATCGTCTTGGCGATGGATGAAGAACCCAAGGACCCGCTAATCCTAGGTAGACCATTCTTAGCCACTGCCGGGGCCATCATCGATGTAAAGAAAGGAAAAATCGATTTGCACCTGGGAGAGGACCTTGTCCAAAGGTACGACATCAACGATGCAATCAAGAAGCCGACTATCGACGGGAAAATCTTTTACATCGACTTGATGAATGAGCTCGCCGACGAGTTCTTGGAGGAGCTAGCAGCTGAAGATGAGCTCCATCTTGCCTTGAAAACACGTGAAGAAGGGGGCCAAACCGCTAGGAGCGACGTCATGGCAATGCAAAGGAGAATCGACTCCCACCCCGTTGACAAGGAGGCCGATTTTCTCGATCTACCCGAGGTATTTCCGTGCGACGCAAAAGCGATAATGACGGGGAACAACACTAGCAATGGTAAGCCTAGCGACGATAACGACGATTGGAGCGAGCTAAATGCGCCAAAGGTAGAACTCAAACCTCTTCCTAAAGGGCTAAGGTACGTTTTCTTGGGGCTTAACTCCACCTATCCGATAATTATCAATGCCTCACTTAGCGATGAAGAAGTTAAAACCTTGACTCATGAGCTTAAAAGATTTAGTAAGGCCATAGGTTATTCTCTAGATGATATCAAAGGGATATCACCCTCATTGTGTATGCATCATATACATCTAGAGAACGAATCTATGTCCTCAATAGAACAACAACGTAGGCTGAACCCTAACTTGAAAGAAGTGGTCAAGAAAGAGATAATCAAGCTATTGGATGCGGGGATCATCTACCCTATATCCGATAGCAATTGGATCTCTCCCGTGCATGTAGTGCCGAAAAAGGGTGGGATTATCGTGGTTAAAAACGAAAAGAACGAATTAATCCCAACGAGAACAATCACGGGTCATAGAGTTTGCATCGATTACCGTAAGTTAAACGCTGCGACTCGAAAAGACCACTTCCCCCTACCCTTCATTGACCAAATGCTTGAACGATTAGCAAACCATCCATATTATTGTTTCCTCGATGGGTATTCCGGATTTTTCCAAATACCCATCCACCCCCAAGACCAAGAGAAAACAACCTTCACATGTCCCTATGGTACATTTGCTTATCGTATAATGCCTTTTGGGTTGTGTAATGCACCCGCGACATTCCAACGATGCATGATGTCCATATTCTCTGATTTAATTGAAAACATTGTGGAAGTTTTTATGGATGATTTCTCTGTATATGGTTTTTCGTTTGCCTCTTGTTTGTCTAATCTTTGCAGGGTGCTTAAAAGGTGCGAGGAATGCCATTTGGTTCTGAATTGGGAAAAGTGCCACTTCATGGTGAAAGATGGTATAGTTTTGGGTCATCGAATCTCCGAAAAGGGTATTGAGGTTGATAGAGCGAAGATCGATGTGATGGCTAACCTTGGAGCTCCGAATCCGGTTTAGGGTATAAGAAGCTTTCTCGGTCACGCGGGTTTCTACAGGAGGTTCATCAAGGACTTCTCAAAGATAGCTAGACCGCTCACGAGATTGCTATGCAAGGACATCGCTTTTCAGTTTGATAAGGAGTGTCTCGAAGCCTTCCACAAGATCAAGCAAGAGCTGATAAGTGCTCCTATTGTGCAACCGCCGGATTGGGATCTTCCCTTTGAGATCATGTGTGACGCTAGCGACTATGCCGTTGGCGCGGTTCTAGGCCAAAGGAAGGATAAGAAACTCCATGTCATCTACTACGCTAGTAAGACAATGGACGAAGCTCAAACCAAGTACGCTACCACGGAGAAAGAGCTTCTCGCCATCGTTTTCGCTTTCGAGAAGTTTAGATCCTACTTGGTGGGTTCGAAAGTGATAGTCTACACCGACCACGCGGTGTTGAGACACTTGTTAGCAAAGAAGGATGCAAAACCTAGATTGTTGAGGTGGATCTTGTTACTCCAAGAATTCGATTTGGATATCAAAGACAAGAAAGGCATCGAGAATGGAGTCGCGGATCACTTGTCACGATTGCGCGTAGACGACCTCCTTCCCATTGATGATTCATTCCCCGAGGAACATCTAATGACGATCATGTTAAAGAAATCTCGGGGAGAGCAAGAGCATGAGATTGAAGAGATTTTTGCCGCCGAAAAAGAACCTTGGTACGCGGACATTGTGAACTACTTAGCCGCGGGAGAAGAACCTCACCACTTGGAGGGGTACCAAAAGAAGAAATTCTTTCACGACTTGAAACGGTTTTATTGGGACGAGCCTTATCTCTACACCTTGAGCAAAGACGGTTTATACCGAAGATGTGTAGCGGATGAAGAGATAAATGACATACTTATGCATTGCCACGGTTCGGCTTACGGAGGACACTTCGCTAGTTTCAAGACGGTCTCTAAGGTATTACAAGTTGTGTTTTGGTGGCCTACGATGTTCAAGGATGCCCACGAGTTCGTTCAAAGGTGTGATCCTTGTCAAAGGAAAGGGAACATAAGCAAGCGCAACGAGATGCCACAAAACCCGATCATGGAAGTTGATATTTTCGACGTATGGGGGATTGACTTCATGGGTCCTTTCCCATCTTCATACGGAAAGAAGTATATCCGTGTGGCGGTTGACTATGTTTCCAAATGGGATGAGGCTGTAGCGAGTGTAACGAACGACTCGAAGGTAGTTGTTAACCTCTTCAAGACGATCATCTTCCCAAGGTTCGGAGTTCCTAAGGTGGTGATTAGTGACGGTGGATCCCATTTCATCAACAAGATTTTTGAGAGTCTTCTCAAGAAGTACGGTGTTAAGCATAAGGTGGCAACACCTTATCATCCCCAAACAAGTGGCCAAGTTGAGGTTTCCAACCGACAAATCAAACCCATCCTCGAGAAAACGGTTGGCGTGACGCGGAAAGATTGGTCCGTCAAGCTCGACGACGCACTTTGGGCATATAGAACCGCGTTTAAGACGCCCTTGGGGACGACACCTTTCAACTTTCTGTATGGAAAAGTATGCCATTTACCGGTAGAGATCGAGTACAAAGCCAGCTGGGCAATCAAGCTTCTCAAATTCGATCTTAAGAGCGCAAAGGAGAAGAGGGAGTTTCAACTCGAGGAATTGGACGAGATAAGGCAGCAAGCCTATGAGAGCTCAAAGATCTACAAAGAAAGAACCAAAGCCTTCCACGACAAAAAGATCATCAAGAAATAATTCAAGGTGGATGACTTGGTTTTGCTTTTCAACTCGAGGTTGAAGATTTTTCCGGGTAAGCTCAAATCCCGTTGGTCCGGTCCATTCAAAGTCAAAGAAGTAAGACCACTCGGAGTGGTGGTACTCTGGAACAAGCACGGGGGGGGGGGGGAGTTCGTGGTGAACGGTCAAAGACTCAAGCCGTACTTCGCGAACGAAGCTGTCACCGAGGGAGACTCATTGTCTCTTTCGGATCCCAACGTCGCTTAGAACAACGGGTAAAGTCAAGCTAGGTGACTATAAACAAGCTCACTTGGGAGGAAGTCCCATGTTTATCCTTGTATATACATGTTTTATTTTCGTTTTACAACTTTTATTCTTTTAGTTTTCTTTTGTCTTAGTGGTTTTCAGGAAAAACAGAGCGGAAAATGGCGAAATCAGGCAGTATCGGACAGTCATATCGACCAGAAACAGGTCGATATTGGACCTAAACTCGTATCGACCTGTAATATCGACCTGAACTGGTCGATATCAGGTCAGACGCAAAGGCCAAACCTGTATCGAGAAGTAGTATCGACCAAATCTGGTCGATATCAGAGCAGACCCGAAGGCCAAACACATATCGACGTGTAGTATCGACCAACTCTGGTCGATATTGAACCAAACATCGAGGATCGAGGAGTAATATCGGTTTGATCAAACCGATACAGGTAATTAATATCGACCAAATTAAGGTCGATATCAATTGGTCGATATCGACCAGTTGTATCGACCAAAATCTGGTCGATATCGGGCAGAAACTCGCGACAAAAAAGGAAAAAATAGGGCTTCCTTAAACTCATCACTTTTATTTCCTTAGCCACCTTCTCTTTTTCTTTTTGTGCGAAAATTTGAGCGATTTTTCAGATTTTAAAACTTCGATTTCTCTTTCGTTACTCAACGAAATCTCTTGATTTTTGTCTCAATCTCTTTGTTTTCTTCCCCTCTTCCAGGTCATACCAATTTCATCCTCGATCTACAAGCTTTCACATCCTCCAAAAACCTCCTTAGAGCTTCAATGGGGCCAAAGACGAATTTGAAATCGAAAGCAAGTTCCAAGGACAAGGGAAAGGGAATTGCTATCCCGGAAGAGCCTCGAGTCAAGAGGATTCATCGAGGAGGAGGTCCGGTGATAAGGGACCACGTTGATGAACCCCAAAGAGCTCCACCAAGCCGAGCACGACGAGATACTGAGAGCTACGCCGCTCACGCGACGGAATTAGAGGAAAGGGAAGAGTTCGCAACGGATAACGAGGAAGAAGAAGAGGTTCCACGGGCTCGCGGCTTCACCTTCCCACCAAGGCCCGAGGATGAGCCTTTTGTGAGAGATTCTAAGGTAGAACCAACCGCGAAAGAGCTCTTTTACGCATTCATGGAGATGGAATTTTTCCCCTCCGCCTTTCCAGATCCGGTGACATTGAGGAAGTTGCATATCTACGACGAAGTCAAAGAGATCATGGATCACATGGGCATTTCGAGCACCCTTGGTATGAGCTTTGCGGCCTTCCAAGAAGAGACTTGTCAATTCCTCGCCACCTTTAAGATTAGGTGCCACAGAGAAGGTATAGTGGACTACGAAGAAGACCACGGGGGTTTCATCGAGTTCTCGGGAAACAACGGGACTACCTACCGCGTTGCATTCGCAAGATTGGAACAATTGTACAGTTTCTCGAGCGAGGGCCCTGCTACCTTCGAAACCGCGGTGGGTGAGAGCGTATATCTTTGGGAGATGATAGCCGATGGAGACTTCATACCGGGTAAAGCCAAAGCGAGAAAGATTCGACATCCGGCTACACGGTATGTGCGCCAACTTCTTTCGCATGCGTTCTTTCCTAGGCACGAGACGGGTTGCGTCCATGCGGATGAGATGACATTCCTGCAACAAGGGCTCGCTCCCATTATACGGAGAGGTAGTGGCAGGGACGATATTTTTCCGAGATGCGAGGAGCAAAGGCCAAACATCTTGAAGATCTTCCTCAAAGGTCTACTTAGCTTGCAGCATTGGGCGTGGTTCCACAGGGTTAAGAAGCCAACATTGAGCATTGGAGGATGGATCACCCCGATCCTGCGACTTGCGGCTCATATCCCATTGCGAGGTAATTGCGAGGTAATTGCGAGGAACCAAAGCTCATGGATGTACCCTACATGGCCAAGCTGACATGGCTTAATGGTGAGCGCAACGGGAGCTACGGGTACACATTCGACCTCGACTCTCATCAGCGCATGGTCCTCTTGCCAAATGAGCGGTGGACGTCTTTTCGGTACCGCGACGCGGTGTATTTTCGGCCAAACCAGTTCCACAACGCGGTCGAAGCACCACTTGCACCTATCAGAGGACCGCGCAAGCCCGTGATACCAATCGGACCACCTCAGGTACGATCCCCCAACCTCTCCTACACAACCTACGGAAGCCAGCGATACCGCCCAGGCAGGATGGCAATGCCGAGCAAATCAGGGCCACTTCAGGATATTTACGTGGAGATGAAGAACATGATGCGCTGGAACAGGTTTCAGGATCGCACCATCGGGAAACTTGTCAAAGAAGTTAAGTCCTTGAAGAAGAAGCTGGCCAAGGTGGCTAATTGTGCGAGTTGTAGTACGAGTCGAAGCGCACCATCCGATGTGAGGGAACCCGAGGGAGCCCAAGTTGAGCCGCGCAGGTCCGAGAGGAGACCCCGACGCTACATCGCTTCACCACCTCGTCCTGAGTCAGATAACGAGTCTCCAACCTTCTCGACGTACGACGAGGAATTCGACGCATCGCGACTTTACTATTGAGGTAACTCCTGAAACCATTGTACATAAGCATATTTCTTTTGCATTAGTCTTTGCATATAGGATCTTCTCCAAATACTTTCTTCTCACAGAGACTGTGTGATTTAAGTTTGGGGGAGTAGTCATATAGTTTCATATTAGTTTGCACAAAAAAAAAAAAACTCAAAAACACAAAAAATGCATGTAGGATTAGTTCATCTCATGTAGGTCATATGCAAAGGGGATCTATGATGATTTTAACCTTATAAAGCGACGCGTCTAGTGTTTTGAACGGTATCTTAGGAGTAGTGTCTTCCTCAAACGACTTAGAACTCGCCGAAAATCTTGAACCCTAGACATTGATGTTTAAAAAGCCAATAGTGTGGTTATGAAGCTTGATAGTTCTATGTTGCCTTCAAAAATTATTTGAACCTAAACTTGACTTCTAATTAGCATGATTGAGAGTTTTTAAATGTATTTCTATGGCTTTGTGATTTCTACGGATTGTGGCTTCCTAAACCGAAACACTTTAAGCGCAATCCAGTCATTCTCATTCTAAGGATGATTCCCCTCTCACCCCTAAACCTTAACCCAAACACTTGTGAGAATTCTTTTCATTTAGTGATTGTTTGGTTTCGCAAAAACTTGAAAGTATAGGGAGCGACAAGAAAGGACATCCATTGGGCTAGTTTTCTTAGACTAGTGATTTAGAAAGGGATAATGGTTTGGTGAGACACGTCTTTGAGTTTTGAAAATTAAGAAAGTAAACACGAGTGATTGTAAAACACCTAGGGGATAAAAGAATGGCTAAGTAAAAAAAAAGAAAAAAAAAAAAGAGAAATTTAGCCAAAATAAAATCCACTAAGGTTGTTAAGAAAAGAAAAGAAACTCGATGTTTAAGCGTTTAAATGTTTAAAAGAAAGACGATGGATTAGTGGATAGAGTTATATAGGGATGGATGTCCGGACTTGTATTGTTCCTTGTCTTTCCCGGTTTTGTTTAACCCTTTCACTCCCCGAGAGAAACCGAGCTATAACTAACCACATGCCTGAGTGTTAACCTCCTCGTTTGATTCGAAATCCCGTTCTTACCTAGACAAATAGAAAAACTCTTTGGAATTCTTGATCATGTTTCATGCTTTGATTGTGTTTAAATTAATGTGAAAGGTGCTTAGACTAGACAAGTGGATCACATGCTTTTGGTAATGATAACTGATTTAGACGGAGTTTGAGATGAATGGTAATAGGTAGAACTAGTTCGGTTGCGATAGGATACTATGTTTAGGATACTCGTTCACTACACTCTTCGCGTTACTTTTGGTTCTGAGGTCCCCGCCTCTATACCCTTTTAAACTTTGATGTTAGTTCTCTTGCTTGAGGACAAGCAAAGGATAAGTTTGGGGGAGTTGATATCTTGGTTATTTTGCATGTTTTTACTATGTTTTGTGCATTAGAATTAACACATTTAGCGCGCATTTAGTGTCATATAGGTTGCATTTGTGTTTGTTCATGCTTTTTCAGGTTCAGGAGTGCCAAAGTGACAAAAAGGCGAGGAAAAGGGGTTTAAAGTAGAGAAACGACCATTATCAGCGACTTGTGCTGATTAGCTGTGGTCGAGGCGCGAAGAAAAGGCGAAAAAGAGAAGAAGGAGCCAGTATCGACCAGTTGTATCGACCAGATTCTAGTCGATATTGAGCTAAAACTCATATCGATCAGTTGTATCGACCGAAAACTGGTCGATATCGACCAAGAGTATCGACCAAAATCTGGTCGATATCGAGCGCGTAAAATAAAGAAAAGAAAAAGGCCCAAGACGTTTTTGAGAAGCCCAAGACGAATTTTTTAGGTCAAAACATGTTTTGAGCGGACTTTTGTTTTCTATCTTATCATACTTTGTTCTTGATAGCTTTGTTCTTGTTTTTGAATTGGAGATTGCTTGTTTGGATTTTTGTTTTGCATCAAGATTCTTGTACACCTTAATTTCAATAACAGAGATCTTCTTTCCCTTAATCTTGTTATTTTGCTTTTCATGTTGTTTTTAATCATGATTGTTTTGGTATTCATAATGTTTAGTGAGTAATCTCCCTTAGACAATTAGGTTGGGGAAAAATGGTGAATCAACATTAGGATTGTTAATTGTCTTGATCTTAATTAACTTTATAAAACTTTAATCTAGGGTAATGTTCTTAATGCTTTGATCGAATTGACCATTCGATTGATAGAACCCATGAAGCTCACCTTTGGGAAAAGTGTGGGGTTCCTGAACAATTATCCTAAAACTAAACCTAGCTTAACCGAGGAATCTGTGTTAATAAGTTTAGTGGTTGAATTGAATTGCGCTTAATGTTTTCTAAAATTTAAACTATCCAAGGTATTGTTTTAGTTTAACTAATAGGAAAATGATCATTACCACGGGAGTGGATTGATCCAATCAAACGTTTTCAAAACCTTAAAGTTATCTTTGCTAAAAGACATTTAGAAATCCGAAAGTTGATCACCCGTTAAAGTACCCTAACCTGGTTGTTTTGCCTTAATTTGAATCTTAAAATCTTGTCACATTAGCCTCTCGTTTTCTTGTTAATTCACCATCGGTTACAAAATCAAAAAAACTCTTTTAATTCGCTTAAGCTGAGTGTAGTTTCTCATAAGGTTTATTACATTAGTTGCTCCTGATTCGGATTGACACCTTAAATACTACAATAAGGCATTCGAAACAACGAGAGTGAAAATCTCGTTTATCAGATTCCACTTCGATTAGTGAAATTGTTGGGAACATCGTTCGTACCGATTGTACGAGTCGCAACGCCTGCTTGTCCACACATCACTGAATCGTTCTCTTGAAACGTTTCTTGTTGTTATTTTCATTCTTGAGAGATAGCTCGTTCGCGTGTTTTGATGCCCTCAAAGAATTGCAAGTTATCGCTTTGTCTGTGACTTCTTCTCAGCATACACATGCAAGAGTGAAAAGAGAGACGAGAAGATTAGTAACTTGAAAAGAAAACTTAATCCTAAATAATTTCAAAGTTCTAATTGTTAATCATGTTCCCATATCGGCAACGACCCCAATTTGATAAACGAGATTTTGTTTCTCGTTCTTTCGAATGTCTTATTGTTGTATTTAAAATGTCAATCCGAATTGGGAGCAATTAAATCACTTAAAATTATGAGAAGTTATCTTAGTCTAAGTCTTTTAAAAAGGTAAATTTCGAATTTTGAAAATGGTTTTAGATCAATCCATTCTCGTGACAATGATCATTTTTCTAATTATTCAACTAACACAATATCTTGGGAAGTTTAATTGTTTGAAAACATTAAGATTTATTCAATTCAACCACCAAACTTATTAACACATATCTCTCGGTTAAGCTAGACTTAGTTCTTAGGTAATTTATTCAGGATCTTTCACAATTCTCTCGGTTGTGAAGTTTCCTAAGATCTATAATCGAATGGCCAACTCAATTATAACTTTAATTTTATTACTCAAGACAAAAGTTTTATAGTTTTAGGTTCTAGACAACATTAACCCAATTGTTTAAAGGAATCACTTGCTATGCATGATGAAAATCAAAGCAATTATAAGTGATGAAAGCATAAATAAAATCAAAGAGAGATAGGGATAGAAGAAATTCTGTTTATCAATGAAGAAAACTCAAAGCTCCAAGATCCAATCTCCAAAAGAAAGTACAAAAACAAAGCAAAAGCTAAAAACTCTAGAAAATAAAATAAAAGATGATAAGATAAAAGATAGATGATCCAAGATGTCTCCTAAGGTGTCAATAACCTTCTTTTATATAAAAAACGCCATCTCTCTTCTCGGTCTGGATCGATTCTGAATCGAAATAGGTTATTTTTTTGTGTACGTATGATATTGACGCAACATACGATCTATGGTCAAGACTGCCCACACTAAATCGCCCGTATCAACTACCAAAAGTCTTCTATGCAAATCCGCAGAAGCTTTATACTTTGTAGCTGAAGCTTCGAAATAAGCCGTATATCACTTTAAAGGGGCTTAACCCAGAACTACGATTCACGCCATGATTGTGAGCAAATTCAGCTTGAGGTAGCCGAGCATCCCAAGTCTTTATAGCATCACCTACTAAACAATGTAATAGATTACCTAATGACGATTAGAAACTTCGGTTGTTTGTGCATCTGTTTGTGGATGATAGGCCGGATTTATGTCAAGGCTTGTATATAATAACTTCCATAAAAATCGCCAAAAGTGACCTAAAAACGAGAATCTCTATCCGACACAATGGATGAAGTTGATAAATTTCCAGGAAAAAAAGAATAGCCACTTGGACAACATTTGTTGTCTTCTTGCAAGGTATAAAGTGGACCATTTTTATGAAAATCTATCAACCACTACGAATATAGAATCAAACCCCCTTTGAGTTCTTGGCAAGCCGAGAAAAAAATTCATACTAATATACATCCATGGTTGTGTTGGCACGGGTAAGAGTAGGTCTAAACCTGCATTGGCACGGGTAAGAGTAGGTCTAAACCTGCATTCATAGCATGTCCAAAAGTATGAGGTAGAAACAAGATGTAAAGTTCTATCTCTGCCAACGTGTCCTTTGTTATGTAGCTCAGAGATTAATTGCAAGCGTAAACTGTATTATGGTATACAAAGACAAGATTCTCGAAAAATATATCCATCTTGAAGTATATACTCCTTCGATAACCCTACATTGATCTTCTCCAAAAAAGACCAAAGAAAGAATCGATTGTAAATATTATATTAAGCTTAAAAATTATTTACAATGTTATAGGCCTTATATACAATATTATTATAGAAAGTAATACTAAGAGTTTCCATAAACAAAGAGATCTTGATATATGGAGATCACGATCATATCTCTAACACGCCCCCTCAAGATGGAGTGTCCGAAGTAACTCCAATCTTGTTTCGTAGTTCCAAGAATCTCACACGGGACAATGGTTTTGTTAGAGCATCAGCCAGCTGGTCACGCGTGTTGACATGTGAAACTTTGAGAGCACCTCTCTGAACTTGACCGCGGACGAAGTGATAGTCGATAGCAATATGCTTCATACGGGAATGAAATACATGGTTTGCACAGAGGAACGTGGCACCAACATTGTCACATCGAAGTATTGGTGGTGAGGGCAATGGGATACCAAGTTCAGTGAGAATGTTGCAAATCCAAGCAAGTTCTGAGGCAGCATTGGCCACGGCACGATACTCCGCTTCAGTGGAGGAGCGAGCGACGCCGTTTTGTTTCTTTGAAGCCCAAGATATCGGATGTTGGCCAAGATATATGATGTAGGAGTTGGTGGAAACGAAATCGTCAGAATCTCCTGCCCAATCTGCATCCGAATAGCTGTGAAGCACGAGTCTGTTGTTCGCCGAGAAGAAGATACCATGTGTTGGAGTGCCAGCCAAGTAACGCAATATGCGTTTGGCCGCTTGCCAATGATCTTCAGTAGGTTTATGCATGAATTGAGAGAGCTTGTTGACTGCATAGGCAATGTCAAGGCGAGTGAATTGTAGGTATTGGAAACTGCCAATGAGTCTTCTAAACTTTGACGGGTCTGAAAGTGGTGTGCCCGATCTGAGATGTAAGCGCGGAGACGAAGCCATTGGTGTTGAGACCGGCTTGGCGTTTGTCATATCGTACTTGTGTAGGAGGTCAAGAATATATTTTCGTTGGTTGAGATGAAGCCCTTGAGTCGTTCTATGAGCTTCGACGCCAAGAAAATAATTAAGATCCTCAGCGTCTTTAACCGAGAACCTCTCAGCAAGGAGTTGAAGAATTCGTTGTATGCCAGACTTGGTATTTCCTGTTACCAAAATATCGTCAACATATATGAGAAGGTATATGGTTTCTTTACCCCGATGCATGACAAAGAGAGACGTATCAGCCAGTGAGTTGAAGAACCCGAGACTCAAAAGAAAGTTCCGAAGCTCCGTGTACCAAGCGCGAGGAGCCTGCTTGAGTCCATAAATTGCTTTCTTGAGTTTGCACACATAATCCGGCTTGTCATTGTCGATGAATCCAGGAGGTTGCTCCATGTATACTTCATCTTTCAAGGTTCCTTGAAGGAAGGCATTATTAACATCAAGTTGTTGAAGTGGCCATGAATTGCTGACCGCGATATCAATCACAAGGCGCAGAGTTGTAGCTTTAATGACCGGGCTAAAGGTCTCTGTATAGTCGCGACCAAACTCCTGGTTATAACCTTTGGCTACAAGTCTTGATTTGCAAAGCTTGTGAGTTCCATTAGAGTGAAATTTGTTTGTGTAAAGCCACCTGCAACCAACAATATTAAGATGAGGCCGACGTGGAACGAGATCAAAGGTTTGATTGCGAGCAAATGCATCCATTTCGGTGGACATGGAGGCACGCCATCGCTTGTCTTTCAATGCTTGCACAAGAGTGTTAGGTTCTGCAGGAGTTATAGAAGACATAGCCACTGCATAGTTGTATTTCTGATTCGGTTTGATGATATGGTTCTTTCTTCGTGTGAGCATGGGATGATTGTTTATTTGCGCCGGAGGTGGAGACGATGATGTTTCAGGTTGTAGTATCGGTGCCAAAGGCGCCGAGTCTGATGAGGCACGCGGTGAAGTTGGCGTTGTGTCAGGCGGCATTGACGTCGTTGCCGACATGTTGCCGTCGTTGATGCTGTTGAGTGACGGTGAAGTTCCTTGTACCTGCAGGTGAGAGTCCAAGCTCGGTGGTTCCGTTTGTTGTATGAGTGGGGACAGAGGTGTATGTGGTTTTGGTATAGGTATAGTGGAAACAGGTGGGTAAGGTGTTGGAATTGGGGTTTCAAGTGGGCTTGGTGAGCTAGGTTGTAGGAGTGATGGTGTTTTGAAAGGAAAAGTTCTTTCGTCGAAGCGAACATGGCGAGAGATATAGATTCTACCGGTGTTTGGTTGAAGACAGAGGTATCCACTTTGACTCGGTGAATAGCCAATGAAGACACAAGGTGTTGACCTCTCTTCCATCTTATTAGCAGTGTATGGACGCAACCAAGGGAAACAAAGGCATCCATATACTCGAATTTTGTTGTAGTTTGGTTGGGTTCCAAAGATTTTGTGAAATGGTGAATCCATCTTGAGAACAGGGGTAGGCATGCGGTTAATTAGATACGTAGGCGCAGCAAAGGCATAAGTCCAGTAAGAGCGAGGCATCGCTGCATGAGTGAGAAGGGTGAGGCCGGTTTCAACAACGTGTCTGTGTTTCCTTTCAGAGATACCGTTGTGTTCAGGGGTATGGGGTGGAGATGTTAAGTGACTGATGCCAGCTTCTGCGAGATCTGATCTCAACGCCACAAACTCTCCTCCATTGTCGCTATATAGAGTCCCAATTTTGGTGTTGAAATGATTCTCAACTAGAGCCTTGAAGGTTTTGAACGTTTCTCGAACATGGGACTTCTGTTTTAGAGGGTAAAGCCATGTGTATCGGCTAAAGTGATCAATGAGAATGATGTAATATTTATATCCATCGATTGAGGTAATTGGGGAGCTCCAAAGGTCTGTATATATATATTGTAAGGGATGAGAGGATGTAATGGTGTTTTGGGAAAAAGGTAATTTGTGTGTTTTATTGATAGCACAATCTGAGCATAGAGAGTTTTGAATTACAGATTGCACACAAGGTAAAGAAAAGCTAGAAACAATGTTTTTAAGAATAGAAGCGGAAGGATGTCCAAGGCGAAAGTGCCAATCAGACATGGTTATTTGAGGTGTGGTGGAAGCAAAAAATGACTGAAGGGTAGTAGGTTGGGCTGGCCACTCATACAACTCATCCTTGGTTTTGCCTTGGATTAACGGAACTCCCGAGCCGAGATCCTTCACCTGAAAGTGAGCAGGGAAAAATTCAACCGAAACTTTATTAGCATTACATAAGCGATAGACAGAGATGAGGTTCTTCTTAATATTAGGCACACACAAAACATTATTAAGCAACACGTTTCGAGTTTGGGAAGGTAGAGAAAGAGAACCGGTATGAGTAATTGACAAACCAGTTCCATCTCCAATGAGAACAGAGTCTTCACCATTGTAAGGTTGTTGCAACATCAGGTTGTTGAGGTCGCTGGTGAGGTGATGTGTGGCTCCGGAGTCCATTAGCCAAGAGTTAGTCGGGTTCGAGACGCAACCACCATGTTAGCTCGTGGTTGCCATGGTCGGAATGGTGATGTATTGCGGTCGAGGCATGTTGTTGAGGCATTTGTGGACATCGTCCGGCGCCGTGTCCAAAGACACTACAAATCGACGGCGTCCTTGATAGCCTTTTGATGGACGATTGTCTTGTTTGTTAGTGTTGTTGTTGTACTTGTTGCGGCTTGTTGGTGGTGCTCCAGTTTTGATTGTTGTTGTTGCGATATTGCTGATTATGTTGCTGTTTGGAGCGTGATGTGGCCATGTTCGCCGTAATTGGAGCAAGCGCTTGTCAAAGAGTTAGAAACCGCCAGCAACTTCGCCTCTTTGTTGATGAGTTTTTCATGTATCTCAACAATGGAGGGTGGGACATCACGACCCTCAATTTGGTCTGCCACAGACTTGTACTCTTCCGGAAGTCCATCAATGATGTACTCAATTTTGTCTTCATGGTCGAGAGATTTGCCTAGAAGTGCGAGTTGATCAAATCTGGTGGTGAGACCTTGCATGTAATCGTCGATAGTCTTGTCACCTTTGGTGTAGTTCTTGAGCTGCAGACGGAGTTGTTGAATATGACCTCGACTTGGAGTTGCGTATGTTGCATTAAGCGACTTCATAACATCGTGAGCTGTCTTGGTGTTGGCGACAAGGGTCTGGATCGACGGTGAGAGAGTCCCAATGAGACCGCTGTAGATGAGGCGATCTTGACGTCTCCATTTGGTGTAGTCGGGATTCGTTGTGGTTGTGTTGTCGATGGTGACAGTCTCTTCCGGAGCCGGTAGAGATCCATCAATGTAGCCACCGAGATCATAACCATCGAGGAGTGCATGGATTTGGAGGTTCCATGTCATGAAATTGGTGGAGTTAAGTTTGGTTATGTTAACCATGTTGATGTTGAGAAGGGATTTAGTGGCATCGATTACATCATGAGTTGCAGCCATGGTGATTTAGAGAGGGGAAGAAGAAGCAGAAAAGATGGCGGCTGCTAGAGAGAAAAAAAAAAAAATTAGGGTAATCGATGTGGCTCTGATACCATGTAAATATTATATTAAGCTTAAAAATTATTTACAATGTTATAGGCCTTATATACAATATTATTATAGAAAGTAATACTAAGAGTTTCCATAAACAAAGAGATCTTGATATATGGAGATCACGATCATATCTCTAACATCGATCTCATAAAGGTCAGCAAAAGACCGTAAACCAGTGACTGAAGAATGCATTACGGCCAACAAAGATTGTCTTTTACTCAAAGCATATGCTACTCGATTGGTTTTACCCGAAGTGTGTTTAATGAACAAAGTAAATTGTTGTAAATATGCCACCCATGATGCGTGTCGAGCTGAAATCTTCCCTTGCGTACTAAGATGTTTGAGAGAATTATGATCCGTATAAAGGACAAACACCTTATGAAATAAATAATGTCTCCAATGCTTCACGGCTTGAACAATTACGTAGAACTCCACGTCGTAAGTAATATAACGCAATCGTGCACCAGATATTTTCTCACTTAAGAAGGCAAGAGGACGTCCACGTTGAGTCAACACCGCGCCTATGCCCATTTTTGAAGCATCACAATGTAACTCAAAAACTATCGTAAAGTCAGGTAAAGCTAAAACAGGGGATGAACACAACTTATCTTTGATCAGTATAAATGCATGTTCCGCTTCAAGTGTCCATTCAAAGCTTCCTTCCTTCATACAATCCGTTATTGGCGCCATTAACCCGCTAAACTGAGGGACAAAACGGCGATAAAACGAGGCTAAACCATTAAAACTTCTTGTTTCTGTTAACGTATTTGGCGACGACCAGGACTTGATGGCCTCTACCTTGTCTGGGTCCACCGGTAATCCATCAATTGATACCACATACCTTAAAAATTAACCGTATGCGTACCAAATGCACATTTCTTGATTGTCGCAAAATTTTTATCACGTCGTAACATTTGTAAAAACTCACGTAAGTGAACAACATGTTCCTCCAATGATTTACTAAAGATTAGTATCATCAAAGTAAACCGCCACAAATTTTCCAATAAATTATTCATGACGCCCATGAAAGTACTTGGTGCATTAGTAAGTCCGAATGGCATTACCATCCACTCAAAAAAGACCCTCTCTAGTTTAAAATGATGTCTTCGACTCATCTCCCAGTTGAATACGTATCGGATGATATCCGCTTTTTAAATCAAACTTAAAATTTTTAAGCTGCACCTATCTGATCCAACAAATCATCTAAACGCGAAATTGGAAAGCGATAACGAACTGTTATTTTATTAATTGCTCTGCAATCAATGTACATTCTCCATGAGCCATCTTTCTTCGGTATTAATAAAGCTGGCACCACACATGGACTCATACTTTTCTCGTTAAAACTCTTTTGAAAGTAAACTCATACAGATTTCATGCTCACTTGGACTCACTCGATAATGAGAACGATTAGGTAGTGCTGCATCTGGTACAAAATCTATGCGATGTTGTATATCCTTTAATGGAGGAAGGCCCACCAGTAAATCTGTAGATAAAACATCCACAAAGTTTTGTAAAAGGTCTGTGATTTCGATAGGATCTATAGATGCTTGAGCCGAGGAAGTTGGTAATGCCACCAATTTGGACTACTTCATGGCTGATTCAAATGGTGTCTTACGAAGGAACATGGTTGGGTTGGTCTTTTCTTACACGGAAGTTTGCAATGGAGTCAATGTAAAATTGCGATTGCTGAATCAAAAGTTGCATGTGTTGAGCACCATCGTGAGAAACTCTTTCATAAAACCCCCAAGGTCGTCTTAATAGTAGACAACACGCATCCATTGGAACTACATCGCAAAACGCTTGGTCTTTATATGCTTCACCCACCGAGAATGAGACTAACACACGAAGAGTAACTAATAATGAATTATGATATTCTAACCATGCGAGTTTATACGGTTCAGGGTGTGTTTCATCCTTAAGAGCGAGCTTTTCCATTGTGTTAGCGGAGATAACATTCTCACAACAGCCTGAATCTATAATGAAGTTGCAAACTTTGTCATTTATCGTACAACGGGATCGAAACAAATTGTGACGTTGAGGATGCTTCTCAGTAACTTAAAGATCTTCGTAGCACGTCTTCTTCGTCCTCATGTTCGCCATCATTATTATCATCATCAAGTAGTAAACCTCGACGATTGCGAGTTGGACACGCCCATTGGCGGTGACCAGTTTTGCCGCAACTGTAACATCAAAAACCAGTTGGTTTGGTTTCTCTATTGATATCAACAGGAGCCACCGTTGTCTCTTATTTTACGGGGATAATATTAGTCGCAGAGGAGGATTTTGTTGATGAATTTGTACGGTTTTGTCGTGAATTATTCTAAGAATTAAAAGGATGTCCAGATTGAGCTTCCACAATCAAAGCTTGTTGATGCGCTTCTGAAATAGATACTGGTCGAAAAAGGTTAAGTGTATACTGAATTTGTTGTCGAAGGCCTCCAAAAAAACGAACGACAAGCTGTAATTCTGTGTCTTGAACTTCGACTCGATTCATCATCATAAAAAATTCAGTTGTGTACTCTTCAACAAAATGCGAACCTTGTCTCAGGTTTTGAAACTTTTGAAAAAGTAATTGGTCATAGTTAAAGGGCAAAAAATTTGTGCGCATCTGAGTCTTTAACTTCTCCCATGTCTTTATTTTTTATTTCCCTAATCGAACCCGAAATTTTTTATTTTGAGACCACCATGCAACAACTATGTCGCGAAAGCGAATATCAATAAGAGGAACATACTGTTCATGTGGAATTTGTTTGAACTCTAGAATCTCCTCCACCGTGACGAACCAATGTAATAGTTCCGCGACGATTTTGGTCGACGAAACTCAGGAATTTCCATTTTTGAAGTTTCTCTCCCATCGGTCAACTGGTCTTTCTTCTCTATCTCTATTGTTATTCCGATTTTCTCTGTTATTTCTCTGTAAATTCATCGGATTAACTTCCTCTTCATCTGTGTTTTGCGATTTGTCTGAATCATCACTTTCTTTGTTGTTTACGTTCTGGTTTTGGAATAAAGGAGCGTGCGGGTGGTTCATCTCTGCAATAGTTGCAGTGAGGTTTTGAATTTGCACCTTTAAATCGGTAAAAGCTTTTTTTGTTTCTTCTTTCTGAACATCAACTTTTGTTGTGTGTACTCGAAGCATGGTTTGCTTATGAAGTTAAAAAAAAATTCAAACGTTTGGAGCGTAGAATGAATCTGATACCAACCTGACGCAGCGTACGAAACAAATAGTAGCTCAAATCAAGTAAACGATGAGTTTGCTTAAGACCTACGCGATCAATCAATAGAATCAAAGAATCAATTGAGACAACCTTCTTAGGTTGATGAATTTAATCGAATCAAAAACAAGGTATCTTAGGCGAAAGCTTATTTTTATTAACTTCAAATCTAAATTACATGCATGAGGTTAGGTTCCTTTATATAAGACTCATAAGCTCTTAGGTTTAACATAATTAGGAAAAAGGCTAAACTAAAAACCAACTAAGAAAAGAAAACCTAAAAATAAAGGAAAACTTAAAAAAGGAAAAGTAGAACATAAGTATTTCGTCGTCGTTTGAATGTAAATTTAAACATGTGTTGTCTCCGATAATGTCGATGCGGGTGCATCAGATATGACAACCCGATAAGCCTATATCGGTCCCAGCAGACCGATATAACAATCCTATATTCCGCATCAATGTGACCCGTTGTAACCAAAACTGGCATAACTTTAGATCTAACCGTTGGAATCATGCCAAAACACCTCCAAATGAAAGCTAACAATGGGTTCTATCGCGTGGTAAAATTTCATATATATCCATCGATGGAAACGTCCTCAACGAGTGTCGTGTTTAACGCTTTTCGTCTGAATTCTCCGTGTTTTCTGCACTAGTAAAATATCTGCGTATAGCCACGAATCACACACTGTCAGCCAACCGTGACTAAAAAAAGCCACGATCTGGTCACGTTCCTGTAAACGTGGTAAATATAAGCCACGATTTTGCCACTATCACTTTAGGTGGCTAAAAAAGCCACAAAAGTGCCACTGTTTGGTCGTGGCAAAACAAAGTTTTATGCTGTGTCAGAGTTGTGTCGGAGATATTTTTGAAAGAAGCCACGATTTAGCCACGTTTTTAAAAGAGTGGCAAAAAAATACCACGAAATAGCCACTGTTTTTGCGTGGCAAAGTCACTTTTTCTGTTCTGTCAGATATGTGTCAGAGATTTATTGCGAAAAGTACATAGCCACGGTTTTTTCGTGGGTTTACCATGGCTATGCCGCAAAAAAATCCACGGGTTTATAATTCAAACTATAGCCACGGTTTTTGATTGTGGATGTGCCGTGGCTTCTTAATAATAAATGTGAAAATACGTTATCCATCTATCCTTTCTCCTCCTCTCATCTTCTGTTTTTCACTCTTCTACTCATAAATTATTCTCTTCTAAATTCTAATGCAATGGCTCATTATCCAGACTCAAGAATATGGATGGATAGGGGTATGGATCCTGAAACTAATTGTGTAAGTGAAGAATTTACTACGGTCATTCAAGAGTTTCTTCAATTTGCTTGTAATCAACCATCTTTCCAAGAGCTAAGTACCATATTGTGTCCTTGTGCCCGGTGTAAGAATGAAAAAGATCATGATCCAAAAATGGTGTCAAGACATATATTTCGATATGGATTCAAAGGAAATTATTATGTGTGGTTCAACCATGGAGAAAATGCTTATGAAGAAATTGGTGAATCTTCAAGAAGAAGTCATTTCAACGGTGTTGAAGAAACAATATGGCCTCAAAATCGTACAAATTTCCAAGTTCCAATGGATGCATTCGAATATCCTCTTTACACAACATCTCCACATATGGGAACAAGCGCCAATGAAGAGCCTTATCAAGATAGTGTGTTTGAAGCATCTACGAAACCTCTCTACGAAGGTTGTCCTAAAGGTATTACTCAATTGTATTTGGCCTCGAGGATTTTAAAAGTAAAAACGGATTACAATTTAGCCGAGGCGTGTGTTGATGAGATAGCAAAAACTTTCAAAGATGTTCTCCCTAAACCGAACAACACTCCTGCATCTTACTACGGAATAAAGAAGTTGACACGGTCGCTTAGACTACCAGTACAAAAGTTCGATGTTTGCGAGGATAATTGTATGCCCTTTTGGAAGGGAGATAAAGATTTGTTAAGTTGTCGCTTTTGTGGTAAAGAAAGATATCATCCGAACAAAGGAAAAGGGAAAATCGGGCTAAACAAAGGATGTTTTATATATCGATAACAGATCGATTAAAGCGACCATACCAATTAGAGGCGACTGCATCTCATATGCGATGGCATGCAGAGAATATTTCTCCAGAAGGAGAAATGCATCATCCTTCTGACGAAGCTGCGTGGAAACACTTCAATCAGGTATATCCACATTTCGCCGCTGAACCTCGTAATATATATATGGGATTGTCTACAGATGGATTTAATCCTATTGGTATGAATGGGGAAGCCCAATCTGTTTGGCCTGTGATACTCACACAAGGATGTGTATGAAAAGAGAATTCTTCTTTTTGTCGGTACTTATACCATGTCCAAAACATCCGAAAAAGCCTTGATATCTACCCCCAACCATTGATCGAAGAGTTGCAAAGTTTGTGGAACCATGGGGTGGAAGCTTTCGATGTATCTAGAAAAGAAAGATTCACGATGCGAGCTACGCTGATGTGGACAATTAGCGACTTCCCAGCGTATGGCATTCTCTCTGGATGGATGACTCATGGGCGTTTATCGTGTCCATACTGTATGGATGAGTCCGAGTCGTTTTGGTTACCAAATGGAAGGAAGCATAGCTGGTTTGATTGCCACCAAAAATTTTTACCACTTCAGCATCCTTACAGACGCAACGTGAAAGCGTTTAGAAAAGGGAGAAAAGTGACTGAACATCCTCCATCGTGGTTAAGTGGTGAAGAAGTACTTCATGAAAGAATAGAGAGCGTTAGGGGGGTAAAAAAAAACAGTGGATTGTGGTGGAAATGGACACGATAAGGCGTCACGTACAACTGAAGATTATGGAGTTCATCATAATTGGGTGAAAAGAGTATATTTTGGGATCTACCTTATTGGGAAAACCAACTTCTTCGTCATAATTTGGACTTTATGCACATTGAGAAGAACTTCTTCGATAATGTGATCAACACTGTGTTGAATGTTACTGGTAAATCAAAAGACAACCTCTAATCGAGGTTAGATCTCCCGGGAATATGTAACAGCCCGGAAGCTCATATTACGGACAATGGTCAGATAATCGCACCCATATTCAGGTTGTCCAATCAGAGGAAGAAGATTTTCCTTCAGTGGATAAAGAACGAGATTAAATTTCCCGATGGGTATTCATCAACGTTTGGTCGTTATGTAGATGACAATCATTCCAAGATATCGGGTTTGAAAATTCATGACTGCCACGTCATAATGCAACTAAAAATCTAAACCCTAAACTAAAAACCTAAACCCTAAACTAAAATTAAAATCTAAACTAAAAATCTAAACCTTAAACTAATACCTAAACCATAAACTAAAACCAAACCCTAAACTAATACCTAAACCATAAACTAAAACCAAACCCTAAACCCTAAACCTAAGCTCTAAACACCATTTGAGTTCACGGAATAGCCACAATTATGAATTGTGGCTTTATCTATATAACCACGGTTTAGTAAACGACAAAGCCACGATAAAGCCACGGTTTTGAACCGTGGCATCCTTTTAAGGCTTTTATCATAAACATTTCTCCTTCGACTTGGAAACATTTCCACAAACGTCGCAACACATCTCCTTCGACCAAATCGCCGTCTCCGATAAACTATGTCGTCGTCGCGCCGTCTCCGATACACCATGTCGTCGCCTCGCCGTCGCCGATAAACCAAGTCGTTGCCTCCCCTTCTCCGATTCAACCTCTTCGCTGTATCCTCAAATCCCCAAATCCCCAAACCCTAAAATCCCCAAATCGCCTCGCCTTCTCCGATTGAATCGGCTCGCCGTCGCTGATTCAACCTCTTCGATGTCTCCGATTTCGCTACTCTTCTTCCCCTCTCTCTCTCTCCACAACAATGAGTTCCGGGGGAAGTCGTGGTCATCCTTATCCTCAAGGTTTGTGTTTGTGTTTTTGTGTGTGTATCTCATTGTCTGAGTTTGAGTTTGATTCAAGTTAATGTTTTGTGTGTGTTTAACTTTCTGTTGTGCTTCTTTCTCTTTGCTTATCTTACTTCTTTGTCCTTCTCTTGTCTTATCAGAGAGGCCACCAGGAACTACTGGATCAGCAGGCTCAGCGTTAGCTGCTAACAACCAGTTCAATCAAGTAACAGAGGGGAAATTGTTAGTTGCTCCACAGAGAGAATCTCAGCCACATCTTCTCCCAAGAAAAGCCAATGGGGCTCTATGGTATGTTCTCTTTTCTGAGTTACTCAAGCACTTCTTCTCTGAGTTACTTAATCCTTTATTTTTTGTTTCAGGTTTGGTGTGGACCCTTCTGTCAACATATTTGTTAGGAAGACATGGCAAGGCTACTACTTTGGACCATGGAGAAGCTGGAATAAAGTTCCTAAGGAAAGAAAAACCACTTGGTGACACACTTTTGTGGTAAAGTCTATCTTTCTGTTTTGTTTTTCTTTGATGCATTTTTAATTTCCTTTTGTTTTCTTGTAGCCAAACTATTACTGGGAACCAAGGTTTCATGATGTTGTCTACTTCCAATGGAAGGTTGATACGAGGACAACCATTTGTGAACGTATTAGCAAGAAGTACATAAACAACAAGAAGCCAAAGTACATTTGTGATGATGATTGGACGCTTATGTTGGAGTATTGGGCCACTGAAGAAGCTCCAACGAGGAGCAAGAAAGCTGCATATTCTAGGACATATGATCCAGATGGAATAGGGATGCACAAGCAAAGTGGAGGTCCCAAGTCTTTCCCGAAACATGAGTATGATATGGTAAGCGCTTCTTCTCTATCTCTAAGCTTATATGTTTTGATTCTTCCTTTAACAAATTTTACGTTTTTGCAGATGGTTGAGGGTGGTACTAATGAACCACCACCTTTGACTCAGCTTGACCGCAAGACTTACACACGCAAAGATGGAACTTTCATCGATTCAAGGGCGGAGGCAATTGTTTTGGAAGTGGAGCAAGAAACATTTGAATTCATCGACGAGGAAGGATCTCCCAATGGCCTCAGTCAAAATGCCTCTTCTGGTCCTTCACGCCATCTTCACAACAAGGAGTATATAAAGGTTTTGTAACTTATGTTTCTTCTTTGATACTTAACATTATAAATTATGAGGTTGCAATGTTGATTATGTTTGTTTCTTTGTTATGTTTGTATGTATGTATCTGCTTCTGTGTGTGTGCTTAGGTAAGTGTTTGTGTGTGTGCTTAGGTAAGTGTATGTGTATGTCTATGTGATTTGGTGTATGTATGCGTGTGTGTGAGTGCTTGCTTCTGTCTGTATGTGTGTGTCTTTGCTTTTGTCTCTATGTGTGTGTTCATGTGCTTATGTCTGTATGTCTTTGCTTATGTCTGTATGTGTGTGTTCATGTGTTTCTGATTATGTCTCCGTCTATGTGCTTATGTATGTGTATTTGATTCTGTCTGTCTTTGTGTTAATGTTAGTGTATGTGTCTTTGTGCGTGTGCTTGTTTGTTGCTTCTTGTCTATGTATCTTTGTGTGTGATTATGTCTCTTAGTCTCTGTTTATTGTTTTGCAGCGTGGTAAGAGACACAAAGGCAATATATATGGGCTAGGGAGTGTTCTGTATCGAGAGAAGACGCCATTGGAGTGCGCTGAATCCAGTCTTGTGTGAAACCTCAATATAGAAGAACGGATAGACGACATCGAGGGCAAGTTCAAGACAGTGAATGAAAATGTCGATGTTGTGAGTAAGGAGGTGACAGAGTTGAAGGACGAAGTGGGAGACATAAAGAGCTCTCTCAATGCATTGCTAAGGCATCTCAGGATTCCTTACTCGGCCACTTCTTCCGCAGGATCGCAACAATTCGTCAATCAGGTACATTCTGATCCTCCTGTGCCTCAGCCTGATCCTCTGTCAGGACGTCTCCAACAATGGTACCAGCTTCTTATCCTTCAAACCAAAATCAAGATTTCAGTAGGTGGTGTAATAATCTAGGACTTTAGATTAGTTTTGTTTAAGACATTTTGTTGCCTTTGTATAAGGCTTGTTGTGTACTTCAGAACACTTTTAAATTTTGTGTATGTTGTGAATGATTCTTTTATGTTTCATCAATACCATGTTTTTAGGTTTCTGTTTCGGATTAGTGCAATTCTGGAAATGGTTTTAATATAAAAAATCAGTATTTTTTCAAATTCCGTGGCAAATTTGAAAATACCACAAAAAAATAAGTGGCTAGAATACGTGGCTAATATATCCCACGAAAGAAACACTATTACACCGTGGCTATAGAGTCACGTTAAAATCGTGGCATATATCGTGGCAAAAATAGCCACGTTATTATTTATAATAAACTGTGACTAAATCGTGGCTTTTTCAAATAAGCCACTGTTTCAAACCGTGGCAAAAACCATGGCTTAGTAAGCCACGCTAAGCCACGATTTCGGAAAGCCACGCAGCTATAGCCACGATTTTTTTAATCGTGGCACAACCGTGGCTTTTTGCCCTATATCCACGGTTTTGGGCTTATAGCCACTAAAAAACCGTGGCTATGCGCAATAATTTTACTAATGCCGCTCTTGCACTCCCAAACCTGAAAATTCATGAAACAAATGTAAATGCAACCTCTATGCCACTAAATACAAGATATATAAGAGCATCTCCGGTGATAGTTTTTTAAGTTGAATCTTTTAATTATAATATTAATACTTTTAATATTACTATAATCATGGGTCTCTAAGATGGATATGTTAATATGTTAATGGAGAAACTCATGTACATTTTTTAACACTATAATAGAAACTCACCTTATTTAAATTGTTTTCGATTTTTTTTTTTTATCTTAGAGACCCATAAAAACCATTACTGGAGATGGTATAAGTTAATATTAACAAATAAAATTGGTTAAAACATGTAAAATATGCAAGATATCAAATATCTAGCAACCCATTTTCTATTACTCAAAACCCACTTTAACGCAAGATGAGTGATGATAAGTTCCTCATTGATCTTTGTACAACTTTCACGAACTTATAAAATATCTAATAATGCGTTTTCTACGTCTATAAACCAATTTTGAAGCAAGATGAGTTCTTATAAGCTCCTAAATAATCTTTTTGCAAGTTTCTAGAACTTATAAAACATCTAACGTGTTTTCAATGACTCTTAGCCAAGTTTAAAGCAAGATTTTTGCTTATAAGTTGTTCATTTATCTTTGTACAATTTTCACGATCTTATGAAATATCTAACAACGCGTGTTAAGTTACTGAAACCTAATTTTATGCAATATGAGTGCTTATAAGTTCCCCAATGATCTTTGTACTAGTTTCACGAACTTATAAAACATCTAACAACGTGTTTTCAACGACAATAAACCAATTTTTTAGAAAGACGTGTGCTTATAAGTGCATCAAAGATCTTTGTACAAGTTTCACGAACTTATGAAACATCTAACAACGCCATTTTTCCGACTCTAAAACAAGTTCTAAGAAAGATGACTGCTTATAAGTGTTTCAATGATCATTGTACAAGGTTCACGAATATGAAACATTTAAGAAAGCGTTTTTTACAACCCAAAACAAAGTTTGAAGCAAGATGAGTGCTTATACGTTTCTCAATGATCTTTGTACAAGTTTCAAGAATTATGAAACATCTAACAACGTGTTTTCTATGAATCGAAATCAATTTATAAGCAAGATAAGTGATGATAAGTTCCTCAATGATCTTTGTAAAACTTTCAATAACTTATGAAATATCTAACAACGCGTTTTAAATTTCTCTAAACCAGGTTTGAAGCATGATTAATGCTTATAAGCTCCTCAATGATCTTTGTACAAGTTTCACGAACTTATGAAAGATTTGACAACGTGTTTACTATGAATCTTAACGAAGTTTGAAGAAATGTGCGTGATTAGAAATTCCTCAATTATCTTTATACAAGTTTCACGAACTTATGAAACATCTAACAACGCGTTTTCTACTACTCAAATCAATGTTTTATCCAATATGAGTGCTTATAAGTATCTCGATAATCTTTATACAAGTTTCACAAATTTTGGAAACATATAACACCAGGTTTTCGACGAATCTAACCCAAGTTTTAAGCAAGATGAATGCTTATAAGTTCCTCAATGATCTTTGTAGAAGTTTTACAAACTTATGAAAAAACTAACATCATGTTTTCTACAACTCAATCCATGTTTAAAGCAAGATGAGTACTTATAAGTGCATCAATGATCAATATATAAAAAAACAAAATTTGATTGATTAATATATAAAAAAGTTAAATCAAAGTATATTAATATATAAAGTATTAAAATAATTAACAAATTAAACTTACCAATAAGTGTCCGCGGACTTGTGCGGATCCAAACGGCGCATGCTGTCATGTCCGGGTTGAGCGAGGATATCCTCAACCCGGAGGGTGGCGTACGACACGTGTCCCGGTACATCCAACTCTGGATGTACCGGGCCCGGGAAAACTCCGTTTGCGGCAGGTTATAAGGGGTGACGATGACGGACCATAAAGAATACTGCCTACCTGACATACCAAATGGACTAAATCCATCCGTACATAGACCAAGGTAGACGTTACCTTTTCGTCTAGCAAAATCGAGGTACACCGAGTCAAAGTGTTTCCAGGCTTCTGTGTATGTTCTACATGCCACCTCATCGAAGAAATTGTCCTCTCCGAGTGATACATCCTTTGTAGCCTGTCTGTTATAGGCAGATACCGCATCTTCTGGTACAATACCTTCTTCCGACCTACTCTTTCTGGTCTATATCTTGGTTTTTTGCAAAAACGACATTCCTCAAGAATGTCGTCGTCTTTCCAATATATCATACAATTGTCTACACATAAATCAATTGACTGATACGGAAGACCAAGACTGATAACCAATTTTTGAACCTCATAAAATGTTTCAGCAGCTAAATTATCAGAGGGTAGATATTCTTTTAACAATGAAGCCCAATCATCCATACACACCTCAGATAAGTTATGGCATGTTTTAATATTCATCATTCTAGCAGCTAATGACAATTTAGAGTGCCCTTCTCTACAATTATCATATATTGGTTGATTTGCAGCATTTAACATGTCGTAGAATTTTTTAGCATCTAAATTAGGTTCTTCGACAAAATTTCCATCAGATGACAATGCAACTTCAGGACGAAATGCATCGCTAACCATATCATTTATCCTATCCGGTTCATTTCCATGATCATGATGAAAATTATAATAATCATACTAATTTTCTACATGTTGGTCATAGTCTACAGATTCCTGATGATAATTACTACTACTAGCAACATTACCACAATAACCTTCCCCATGCTTAAACCATATATAATATTGTGGTGTATATCCTCTATTTAACAAATGCTTCCAAACATTTTCAACCAAAATGAACCGTCTATTGTCGCATTTGATACAAGGACAAAACATCTTACCGCTTTCAATAGTGACAGGTAGATTTGTGGCTTGTTGCATGAATATTTCAACCCCGTCGAGGAACTCCCGTGTCATCGATCCGTCATCGCCTCGATGTATGTACATCCACTTCCGGATTTCGTAAATATCACCCCCGGACATTTTTTTTTTTAGAAAAAGAGTTTTTTTCGTATGTGAGAGAGATAAAATTGGTGGTGTGATTTGTGGTGAAAGATGAGGATGTATTTATAGGATTTTTAAAAATTTCCCAACTATTTACCAAGGAAATTTAACTACTAATTTACAACGATTCATATTTAACAAGGGATTTACAACGATTTTACAACGATTGAACGACTAAAATGAAAGTTGTAAATAATTAGGTGCAACAGTAAATACATGTTTTCACCTACCAGATTAATGTCTTCAAATCGTTGTTAAAATGTCCCAAAATCAGAAGTTGTAAACTCGTTGTAACGATTTAGCGACGATATTTTCTTTTAAACCAAGATGTCGTTAAATCGTTGTAAATTTACGACGATTAAACGACGACTACGTGTATCTTCGGAAAATCGTGGTTAAATCGTCGTAACATAACGACGACCAAAATCGTTGTAAACTTTACGACGATTTTACGACGATTGCACATATCGTTGTAAATTCGTCGTAAAATTACGACGACCAAAATCGTTGTAAAATTTTCTTTGTTATATGCGCAGATTCTTGTAGTGAAAGTTTCACGACTCAAACCAAAGTTTTATGCAATATGAGTGCTTATAAGTTCCTCAATGATCTTTGTAGATGTTTCAGGAACTTAAGAAACAACTAACCACATGTTTTCTACGACTCGAACCCAATTTTGAAGAGTGTTAATTAGCTCTCAATAATCTTTGTACAACTTTTGCAAACTTATGAAACATCTAACAAAATGTTTTCTATGACTCTAAAACAAGTTTGAATCAAGATGATAAGTTCCTCAATGATCTTTTTAATTTTTTCCAAACTTATTAAACATCTAACAACACATAATCTTGGACTCTAAACAAGGTTTGAAGCAAGACGAGTGCTTATAAGTTCCTCAATGATCTTTGTACATGTTTTACGAACTTATTAAACCTCTAAAATCGTGTTTTCTACGACTCTAACCAAGTTATAAACAAGATGAGTACTTATAAGTGCATCAATGATCTTTGTACAAGTTTCTCGAACTTATGAAACATCTAACACCGTGTTTTCTCTTACTATAAACAATATTTTAAGAAAAATGAGTGCTTATAAGTTCCTCAATGATCTTTGTACAAGTTTCACGAACTTATGAAACATTTATACGACTCTAAACCAAGTTTTAAGCAAGATGAGTGTTTATAAGTGCTTCAATAATCTTGGTACAAGTTTCACGAACTTATGAACAATTTATCAAAGCGTTTTATACGTATTGTTACCAAGTTTGAAGCAAGATGAGTGCTTATATGTTCCTTAATGGTCTTTGTACAAGTTTCACAAATTATGAAACATCTAACAAAGCATTTACAATGATTCGAAACCAAGTTTGAAGTAAGATGAGTGTTGGTAAGATCCACAATGATTTTTGTACAAGTTTCACGAACCTATGAAACATCTAACAGCATGTTTTCTACGACTCTAAACCAATTTCAAATCAAGATGAATACTTATAAGTTCCTCAATTTTTTTTATCAAGTTTCACGAATTATGAAACATTTGACAACACATTTTCTATGACTCTAAACCAAGTTTGAAACAAGATGAGTGATGATAAGTTTATCAATAATTATTTTATAACTATGACGAACTTATGATACATCAAACAACGTGTTTTCTACTTCTCTAACCCAAGTTAGAAAAAGATGAGTTTTTATAAGCTCGTCTATGATCTTTGTACAAGTTCCACGAACTTATGAAACATCTAATAAAGAGTTTTCGATGACTCTAAACCAAATTTTGAATCATGATTAATGCTTACAAGTTCCTCAATTATCTTTGTACAAGTTTCACGATCTTATGGAACATCTATCAACGCGTTTTCTACAAGTCAAACCTAAGTTTTATGCAATATGTGTGCTTATAAGTTCCTCAGTGATCTTTGTACAAGTTTCACGAACTTATGAAACATATAATAACGCGTTTTCAATGACTCTTAAAGAGGTTTGATGATATTGGTGGTTAGAAGTTCCTTAATTATCTTTGTACAAATTTCACGATCTTATGAAATATTTAACAACGCGTTTTATACAACTCCAACCTAAGTTTTATGCAATATGAATTTTTATAAGTTCCTCAATTATCTTTGTACAAGTCTCACAAACTTATGAAACATCTAACAATGTGTTTTCTATGACTCTAAACCAAGTATGAAGCAAAATTAGTACTTGTAAGTTCATCAATGATATTTGTGCAAGTTTCACGAACTTATGAAACATCTAAGAAAGTGTTTTCCACGACTCTATACCAAGTTTTAATCAATATGTGTGCTTATAAGTGTCTCAATTATCTTTTAAAAGGTTTCACGAACTTTTGAAACATCTAAAAACACATTTTATATACCCTAAACAAGGTTTTAAGAAATATTTGTGGTTATAAGTGTCTCAATGATCTTTTTTAAAGTTTCGCGAACTTATAAAACATCTAACAACACATTTTATATGACTCTAAATCCTAAGTTTGAAACAAAATGGGTGCTTATATGTTTCTCATTGACTTTGTATAAGTTTCTTGAACTTATGAAACATCTAACAACGCGTTTTCTACAACTTTAAACCAAGTTCTAAGCAAAATTATGCTTATAAGTGTCCAATGATCATTGTACAAATTTCCACACTTATGAAACAACTAAGAACTCATAATCGAGGACTCTAAACCAAGTTTGAAGCAATATGAATACTTATAACTTCCACAATGATCTTTGTACAAGTTTAAAGAACTTAGGAAACATATAACAACACGTTTTCTATTACTATTAACAAATTTTTATTGCAATAATCTTTGTGTAAGTTTCAAAAACTTATGAAACAACTAGCAATGTGTTTTCTACGTCTCTAAACCAAGTTTAAAGCAATATTATTTTTTATAAGCGCCTCAATGATCTTTGTACAAGTTTTACGAACATATGTAACATCTAACAACACGTTTTTCGACGAATCTAAACCAGGTTTGAAACAAGATGAGTGCTTATAATTTCCATGATAATCATTGTACAAGTTACAATAACTTATGAAACTTCTAACAACGCATTTTCAACGACACTAAATCAAGTTTTAAGCAAATATGTGTGCTTATACATGCCTCAATGATGTTTATAAATGTTTCACGAACTTATGAAACATCTAACAATGCGTTTTCCACGACTCTAAAGCAAGTTTTAAGAAAGATGAGTGCTTATAAGTGCCTCAATAATCTTAGTAAAAATTTTTACGAACTTATGAAACATCTAACAAAGCGTTTTCTATATCTTGAAACCAAGTTTGAAGAAAGATGAGTAATGATAAGTTCCTCAATAATTTTTGTAGAGGTTTCACGAACCTATGAAGCATCTAACAACGTGTTTTCTACGACTTTAAACCAAGTTTAAAGCAAGATGAGTGCTTATAAGTTTCTCTATTAATTTTGTACAAGTTTCACGAATTATGAAACATTTGACAAAGCATTTTTAGTGACTCGAAACCAAGTTTGAAGAAAGATCAGTGATGTTAAGTTCCTCAATGATCTTTGTACAACTTTTATGAACTTATGATACACCAAATAACGCGTTTTCTACTTCTCTAAACAAAGTTTAAAAAAGATAAGTTCTTATATGCTCCTCAATGATCTTTGTACAAGTTCCACGAACATATGAAACATCTAGAAACGAGTTTTCAATGAATCTAAACCAAGTTTGAAGCAAGAATAGTGCTTATAAATTCCTTGATTATCTTTTTACAAGTTTAACGATCTTATGAAACATCAAACATTACGTTATATACGACTCAAATCTAAGTTTTATGAAATATGAGTGCTTAGAAGTTCCTCAATGATCTTTGTATAAGTTTCACGAATTTATGAAACATCTAACAACACATTTTCTACAACTCTAAACAAGTTTTAACCAAGATGAGTGCTTATAACTACATCAATGATCTTTGTAGAAGTTTCAAAAACTTAAAAAAAAACTAACAACGCGTTTTCACGACTCCATCCCAAGTTCGATGCAAGATGAGTGTTAATAAGCTCCTCAATGATCTTTGTACAAGTTTCATAAACTTATAAAACATCTAACAAAATTTTTTCTGTTACTCTAAACCAAGTGTTAATAAAGATGAGAGCTTCTAAGTTCCTGAATGATCTTTGTAAACGTTTCCAAGATTATGAAACATCTAACAACACATAATCTAGGATTCTAAACCAAGTTTGAAGTAAGACGAGTGCTTATAAGTTCCTCAATGATCTTTGTAAAAGTTTCACAAACTTAAGAAACATCTAACAACGCGTTTTCTACGATTCTAAACAAAGTTTTAAGAAAGATGAGTACTTATAAGTGCCTCAATGATCTTGTACAAGTTTCAAGAACTTATGAAACATCTAAAAAAGCATTTTCTATGACTCTAAACCAAATTTTAAGCAAGATGAGTGCTTCAATGACCTTTGTACAAGTTTCACAAACTTAGTATAGAGTCATAGAAAACTTGTTGTTATATGGTTTTTGTAACTTCGTGAAACTTTTACAAAGATTATTGAGAAACTTATAAACACTCATATTGCATATAACTTAGGTTTGAGTCTTAGAAACATGTTATTAGATGTTTCATAAGTTCGTGAAAGTTGTACGAAGATCTTATAAGCACTAATAAGTACTTATTTTACTTAAAACTTGGTTTTGTGTCATTAAAAATGCGTTGTTAGACGTTTCATAAGTTTGTGAAACTTGTACAAAGATCATTGAGGCACTGATGAATGTGTATTTTAGGTGTTTTAAGCATACATTTTCATAGCATTTTGGGACTTAGCAACACATTTCATATAGTTATTAGCCATTATTAGCATATTTTCATTAAGTAGTTTAGGATAGAGTCTTAGTTAGATTTAGGTCCCTTTTTGCATTGCATAATGTGCATTTAAGGTACTTAGAGTTATGGAAGAGAAAGAAGAGCACAAGGGAGCTTGAAGAAGGCAAAGGAGAAGAAATGGAGTTTCCAGCGGTCCAAACCGCCAATCCAAGCCGTCGTGGAGAAGGAGCAAAAGCAAGCTCGCGGGTGTGAGTTCTAGCGGTTACCAAACCGCTGGATCGAAGCCGTTGGAAGCAGCATAAGCATCCTGAAGACGATGAACCTAGCGGTTGATACCGCTGATCAAAACCGCCGGAGAAGACCAAGTGAAGACTACCCGCGGATGTTCTGTCCAACGGTCACCAGACCGCTGGACCAAACCGCTGGTCATGCGTGACCTTTTTACACTTCTCATTTTTCCTATAAATACTACTAGGGTTTTTGTTAAGGACCATACTTTATCACATTTATTTCTCTCTAAGTTTTTAGCCACCTTTGTGAAACCTTAGAGGTTTATTGTTTGTTGAATCTTATGTTTCTTTATCTTCGAATCTCTTTTAAATCTTAATCATGTCTTTATCTATAATCTTTAGCCTGTCTTTCATTATGATTAGTGAGTAGTCATCTTTTGGGGTTTGGGGTTTATTTAAGTTAGGATGCTGGATGATGGTTAGTGATGATTAGGATGTTTAGGTTATGGTTTCTATAACATTAGATATGCTTAATACTAAGATAGGAGTAATTAATCTAGCTTAGTACTTAGAGGATGTTTCATGCCCATAAGGTTTTCAATGAAATGTCTAGTCAAAATCTCTTGTTAGTCTTTTATACTTAGCCAATGGAAGTTGGTGTCTAAGGTTTAAGATGGACTTTTAAGGACTTATACTTAATGATCTCTAATCATCTAGGCTCGATTGGAAGATTTGTGGTTTTTATGATTAAAAAATGGATTTGAGTCATGGAAGTGATCTAATCTAGATTAGTGATCCTTGTTCTAGAAAATCATCTCCTTTGTTAGTCTTAGTATCACTATATTGATCCCATCTATCCAAAACCAATGATATAAACCCCAAGATCCAAACTTTATCTTATTTAAGCTTCGTTTTAGTTATTTGACATTTAGTTGACTTTAAGTTGACTTTTATTTTATTCCACTAGATATAGTTTGGTAACAAAAAATGTTCATTGATAGGTCTATTCTAAGTTAGGATCTTGTATTCTCGTTTCTCTAGTTCAATCTCCTTGTTGATTTGATCCTTATATTACTACTACGTCTTCTGCCTTGCACTTGGGGTTGTATGTGATTGAGGTTAAAACTCGATATCATTAGGCACTTGTACGCAATCATATTGCATAAAACTAGGTTTAAAGTCCTAGATTATGTGTTGTTAGATGTTTCCTAAGTTTAGAAACTTGTACAAAGATCATTGATGAACTTATTAGCACTCAACTTGCTTAAAACTTGGTTTAGAGTAATAGAAAACGCGTTATTTTATGTTTCATTAGATGTTTTATAAAGTTGCGAAACTAGTACAAAGATCTTTAAGGAACTTATAAGCATAATCTGGTTTCAAACGTGGTTTAGTGTCATAGAAAATGCGTTGTTAGATGTTTCATAAGTTCGTGAAACTTGTACAAAGATCATTGAGGACGCTATAACCACACAACTTGTTTAAAACTTGGTTTACAGTCATAGAAAACGCATTGTTAGATGTTTCATAAGTTCGTGAAACTTGTAAAAAGATTATTGAGACACTTATAAGCATTTATCTTTTTTAAACTCGGTTTAGAGTCATAGACAAAGTGTTGTGAAATGTTTCATAAGTTGGTCAAACTTGAAAAAAGATTATTGAAGAACTTACACGCACTACTCTTAATAGAAAACGAGTTGTTAGATGTTTCATAAGTACGTCCAACTTGTACAAAGATCATTGAGAACTTTGTTTGGAGTTGTAGAAAACAAGTAATAAGTAGTTTCAGAATTTCGTGAAACTTGTTAAAAGATAATTTGGGAAAATATAATCACTCATCTTGCTTCAAACTTGGTTTCGAGTAATAGAAAACGCTTTGTTAGATGTTTCATAAGTTTGTGAAACTTGTACAAAGATCATTGAAGAAATTAAAAACAATCATCTTTCTTAAAACTTGTTTTATAGTCGTACAAAACGCGTGGTTAGATGTTTAATATTTTGTGAAATTGTACAAAGATCATTGAAGCACTTATAGTCACGCATCTTACTGAAAACTTGGTTTATAGTCATATAAAAATCGTTGTGAAATGTTTCATAAACTCGTCAATCTTGTAAAAAGATTATTGACGATAAGCACTTATCTTTCTTAAAATTTGGTTTGGAGTCCACTACAAGAAAAATCAGATATAGCCACGACGTAGCCACTGTAATTCTGTGGCTAAAGAAAAAAAAGCCACGAATTTGATACGGATAGCCACGAAATTAGAAGTAAAGATTTTGTGGCTATTTGGTGGCTATCCGTGGCCAAAAAAGCCACGATTTAGACACGGAAACTTTCGTGGCTAAAAAAGTCACGGAATAGCCACAAAAATGTCTGTTACAAGTTGTCATGATTATAATCTTGGCAATCCGTGGCTAAAATTAGCCACGAAATGATAATCGTGGCAACTCCGTGACAAAACTGACATTATAAGGCAAGTGGGTATATGTGATAAGTCTAATCATCTTAAAGTTGTCGGGGATATTAATATCGAGTAGCCACATATTTATTTTGTGGCAAATCGGTGGCTAAATATGTGGTGTATATGTAAAGTTGCTTAGCCACAGATTTGTGGCAAATCGGTGGCTAAATCAGTTTCTGTGGCTATTAGTTTTCGTGGTTTTTTCAAAAAACAATATCTCACCATTTCTTCTTCTCCTTTGATAACACACACCAAAAAAACATTTTCTCTTCAAATCTCCTTTTACTTACGTGTTCTTCTTACTTTGACAAATTTGAAGAGTACAAATGTCAGATTTCTTTCGTTCTAGAGAGTGGATGGATCGACATATTGATCCTATGAAAAATTGTGTTTCTGAAGAAATCAGAGAAGGTATTAACACCTTCATTACTTTTGCTTCAGACCAATAATCTCATCAAGAGCGTGGAACTATGTCTTGTCCGTGTGCTCGGTGCCAAAATTTGAAGCAACGTGATGCATATACAGTTTTGAAACACCTCTATAGGGTCGGTTTTAAGGGAAACTACTATGTTTGGACGAGTCATGGCGAGAATTGTTACGATGTTGGAGAGTCTTCGATGCCGAGTCACTACGTACCCGAAGAAGAAGTGTGGAATGTTCATGGTGATTCATATCCATATGTTGATGTTAATATGGAAGAAGAAGAAATTCGAACCGAAAATGTTATTCCGGTAAATATTGAAGAGGAGCCAAACCACGATAATATTTATAGAGCCTTCGAAACAGCTAACGAACCACTTTATGATGGTTGTCTTGAAGGAATTTCGCCGTTGTCATTGGCGTCGGAATTGATGGTCATAAAAATGAAGCATAATTTGGCGGAGAGTTGAGTAGATGATATTACACAATCATTTAAACGAATTCTTCCACAACCTAATCAAGCTCCGGGATCATATTATGAGACAAAGAAGTTAACGCATTCTTTAGGAATGCCGGTTCATAAGATTGATGTATGCGAGGACAACTGCATGATTTTTTGGAAAAGCGAAGACCGCAACCTCTTGCAATGTAAATTTTGTAACAAGGATTGATATCACACCAAAAGAGGAAAGGGAAAGAACATATCGAAGCAAAGAATGTTCTACCTACCTATTGCGGACAGACTGAAACGATTATACCAAGTGGAGGGAACAGCTTCGCATATGCGCTGGCACGCAGAGCATGAGTCTCCTGAAGGAGAAATGCATCACCCATCAGACGGAAAGGCGTGGAAGCATTTTAATATGGTATATCCTGATTTTAGTTTATAGAATCGGAATATCTATCTAGGATTAGCAACGGTTAGCAACGGATGGATTTAATCCGATAGGAATGAATGGTGAGGCACACTTGGTTTGGCCGCTTATAGTAACTCCCTACAATTTACCTCCTGGTATGTGCATGAAGAGGGAGTTTTCTTTCTTGCGGTTCTTGTTCCGGGACCTAAACATCTGAAGAAAAGTCTGGACATTTATCTCCAGCCATTGATCGAAGAGTTGCAACTCTTATGGAGCGAAGGTGTGCGTGCTTATGATATTTTTCTGAAGCAGAATTTTACAATGCGAATTGCATTGATGTGGACGATAAATGATTTTCCAGCTTATGGAATGGTTTCTGGGTGGACAACCCATGGTCGACTATCATGTCCATATTGTCAAGAAGAAATAGGATCGTTTTGGTTACCACATGGAAGAAAGCATAGTTGGTATGTGCCACCGTAGATTTTTAACTCATGATCATCCTTATCGGCGTAATAATAAAACTTTCAGGAGAGGCAAAACATTTCAAGGTTACCCTCCAGAATGGTTAACGGGTTATGAAGTTTTGACTGAAAGGATAGACACCATTGATGGATTAGAGAAAACAACCGATTGTGGAGGAAAAGGACATGACAACCCAAGTCGAACTATTGGAGGATACGGTGAGTACCATAATTGGCACAAGAAGAGTATATTTTGGGACTTGCCTTAATGGGAAAATCTCTTTTTTAGACACAATCTCGACTTCATACTCATCGAGAAAAACTTTTTCGACAATCTCATCCACACTGTTCTGAATACGAAGGGGTAGACGAAGGACAATCTAAAACCAAGATTGGATCTTCCGACAATATGCACAAGACCAGATTTACAGGTCCAAGCTGATGGAACAATTCTTGAAGCGAAAGTTTCTTTGATGGTTGAGAAATGACATCAGGTTTCCGGATGGATACGCTTCTAATTTCGCTCGATGTGTAGACGAGAGCTGTGGGAAACTATCGGGGTTGAAAAGCCATGATTCCCATGTGATCATGCAACGCTTACTTCCATTTGCGATGTTAGAGCTTTTGGATAGCAATGTGCACAAGACAATTTCAGGTATGTGAACTTTGTTTTTATTAGTACATTGTTCATGATAACATTACAATTTTTCTATTATAAGGTTGTTGTTCAATTGTAGAGATTGCAGTGTTTTTTCGAGATTTGTCTGCCAAAATGTTGCGAGTTGAAGATGTGGGCATTTTAAAGGAAAACATTGCTATAAAATTGTGCAATTTGGAGAAGATTTTTCCACCTTCGTTCTTTGATGTCATGGAATATCTACCCGTGCACCTCCTTGATGAAGCTGACTTAGGTGGTCCGGTGCAGTACAAATGGATGTATCCATTTGAACGATACATGTATCACCTAAAGAAGAAGGTGAAGAACAAGGTACGTATTGGAGGTTCTATTGTTGCGCAATGTGTCCAAGAAGAGATTTCGTATGCATCAAGCAATTATTACGGGCATATTGAAAACGTAATTAATGATGGTCCTGGAGAATTTCGATTTACATATGATGATTATCTAGGTGTCCCGAGCATATTTCATTATATCGGACGTGTGAGCGGAAAACTGATAGACGGGTGGCTAGACGATCAAGATTACAACATAATGCAAACATTCATTTTGCTTAATTATGAAGAATTTGCGCCATATGAAAAGTACGCAAATATACATGGTAAATTTTGTTTACTTTAACAGCTTAAATTCTAAGATGTTGAGTATTGCGAATTTATTACATGATGTTTAAGGAAGCAATGAGGTTGAGTATACCAGATATTACAGATGATGCGTTGGGTAGAGCTAAAGACACTCATTATGCAAAATGGTTTAGGGACTACGTGAGTACTTCATACTATAATGATGTCTCTATCAATTTCTTGGTAATAAATTAATGTGTATTTTTACAGATTAATGAAGCGAGTCAGATTTATGAATTTCTGTTGTGGATGTTGGAATTTATACAAGGTCAGAGAAACAATTACTCATCATGGCCTTTGTATTTTACTGGTGGATATCATTTCCACAACCACAAACACAATCAAGATAAAAGAACTCAGAACTATGGTGTTGTAGTACGAGGTACAACGGAAACTACTTATTTTGGTCTTATATAAGAGATAATGAAGATCGAGTATCGCGGTGGAGTTGGTCTTAAAACAATGATTTTCAAATGCACTTGGTTTAACAACACAGAAGGCATCAGATTGCGTAGACACCAGTTCGGTTTAGTTGATGTAGCTTGGTGTAGACGATACGAGAAGTATGACCCTTTCGTTTTAACTGGTCAATGTGATCAAGTGTGTTTCATTCTGTATCCCCGGGTATCTTGCTCGGCGACAAATGATTGGTGGGCGTGTGCTAAAGTTATGTCGAGGGGTTACCGCGAGAATGACGAAATTGCTTTGATAGCCCTACAGGATGATACATTTGACAACATTTTTGTGCCTAGTTTGATGATTCGAGTAACAAGGTATGTCGTTGATGAAATTGTTTTTGAATAAGATGATTTGGATGATGTGGAGCTTTTGGATTACGAAAAATATTGAAGACGATGCTTCAGGACAATGCTCAGGGGATTCAGATTCAGAATGAGATGAAGATTAATTAACTTTCTGTTTTAATAATGTTTTATATTGCTAAACATGTTGTATTAGATTTGAAACTTAATTTTATTTTAATTTGGAGGTTGTACATGTTATATTTTTTTTCTCAAACTTGTATATGTGTATTCGTCCTAATACACTTAAAAATATAACATAGACACGACAAGTCACGAATTTAGTCGTGGCTAGACCAAGAATGCGACTCTTTGTAACAAGACGTTATATCGGTCAGATTCAGAAAAAAGGAGTCACGGATTTTGTCATGGCTATGCCGTCACAATTAGCCACGATTTGCCACGGATTTAGTCGTGGTTGGACCAAAAATGCGACTCTATGTAACAAGACTATATATCGGTCAGATTCAGACAAAATAAGTCACGGATTGTCACAGATTCTTCGTGGCTATGCCGTCATAATTAGTCACGATTTGCCACGGTTAATTTTGTGGCTAACTTGAAGTTTTGGAATTTCCATTGATTTCAAGCTTTTAAAATATAATTTCTCAAACACATATTCACATATAAAGTATAAAAAACCATAAAAAATAAATATTTTACAAAAACTAACTCAAAATATGCATTTCATGATATCATGATCACTTGTAAGTATGTTATTCATTATCTTCTATAAACTATAACTAAGTATTTTGGTTTATATAAATATCTTTTTCAAAACTTTTTGGATACAATCAATTTACTCACTATTTTTATTGTTAAACATCCATGTAAACCATGTATAAATTAGGGATTACCACGTAAAATCTATACCCTAGACAAATTAACAATTAACCCTAACACACAGCCACGGAAAATTTGTGGCGAAGTCGTGGCTATATAGCTTTACAAACACGGATATGTCACGTATAAAACTGTGGCTACGAAACAATAAATTCTATGATGATTAGCCACGATTAATTCGTGTCGAAGTCGTGGCTATATAGCTTTACAACCACGGATATGTCACGTTTAAAACCGTGGCTACGAAACTCTAAATTCTATGATGATTAGCCACGATTAATTCGTGGCGAAGTCGTGGCTATATAGCTTTACAACCACGGATATGTCACGTATAAAACCGTGGCTACGAATCTCTAATTCGTGGCTGATTCGTAGCGATGTTTTAATATATCCACGATTCAGTCACACATATATTCGTGGCAAATTTTAAGTCTAAAGTAAATAGATTTTTCGGAAAATTTTACAAGGACCAGCCACGGATTTTTCGTGGCTTTGTCGTGGCTGTTCTTACTATAGCCACGATTTAGCCACGTTTTCTTTCGTGGCTATAATAAGGTACAATATAGCTCTTCCAAATAATTTCTAAAGGCATAGCCACGAGTAATTCATGCTTGTTGCTTGTTGTTTGTATCTACTTGTGGCTTGGGACTAGTATCTTTTAATTTATAGCTTGTTGTTAAGGTTCATTGTTAAAAGTTCTTTTGTACATGTGGTTTTGTTTTGGTTGTTTTTGTTGTTGTTTAATGCTTGTTTACTTTTACTAAGTCTAATTATATACTTATTTGTTTTGTTTATTTGTAGATATGGCTCCTAGAGGAAGAGGAAGACCAAGAGGACGAGGTCAAGCAGCCTTAGACGTACAGGATGGAGATAACTCCTCCTATGCCTACTATTCGCAGAACTCAGACAACATTAACCCCACCATCTCTGAATCCAGTTCTCACTCCATCTGGTTCAACCAGAGAAAGGAAACCAAGTCAAGTTGGTTCTTCTACTTCCAATGCAACAACTCCACTCAGCCTAGAAGCTCTTCTGAATGCTCCTTCAAGAAGAAGCCAACCAGTCCTCCATCCAAAGAAGGAAGATGGAGCTCTCTGGTAAGTAAAGCTTTGTCTCTTTCTTTAGCATTGTTTTAGAGTCTCTTTTTGTTGCTTGTGTTATTGCTTATGTTTAAGGTTCAATGTACTTGTTTTTTGTATTGTGGTTGTTATTGCTTTTATTATAGCTTGTTGGCATTGTGTGATTCAATTTTCAGGTTTGTGATTGATCCCCAAGTGAACAAAACCATAAGGAACACTTGGCAGTCCAACTATATGGGAGCTTGGTGGAACTGGTCTATGGTTCCAAACGAGAAGGAAGAAGAATGGTGGCAAGACTTTGTGGTAAGTGAATCCATTTGTATTTCAATTATGCTCATTTTATTAGTTACTCGTCTAATGTGTTTTCTTTCTTTTTGCAGAAAGCTTACTACTGGTCTCCTACTCACCATGACCAGGTGTACTTCATGTGGAAGAAGGAGTGCATGGACTTCATTCGTCACAGACTGAGAAAGAAGAAGAGAAATAACAAGAAGCCTGAATACGTATCATAAGAGGCGTGGGTGGAGATGCAGGAGCAATGGGATACATTGCCTTGCCAGAAGAAGGCAAATACAAATTCCAAGAACCGTATGTCTAATCCCGATGGTTTTGGTCCGCAAAAGCATAGTGTTGGACCTATGGGTTTTGCGAAGATCGACTGTGACATGGTAACACATAAATCTCTTTATGTTAATGTTAATGTTTTGTTATGTTATGTTTATGCGTTTGTTGCTTTGTCATGTTATGTGTATGATTCGCTTAAGTTTAATATATGCTTTGGTTAGGTTTGCTTAGGTTTGATTAGGTTTCTTTGGTTAAGATAGTAAAAGGCTGAACAGTTGCTTGTGTTTTTGAACTGTTTTGCAGAAGCGAAAGGCTGGTGGTGTTGAACCACCATTTACTGAGATTGTGCGCAAGACTCACACACGTCGAGCTGGTAGCTACGTCGACCGTCGGGCAGAGGCTATAGTCATGGATGTAGAGGTTGTTGCTTCCCAAGTCACCCAAGATAGTGAGACCACTCCTTCACCAGAGCTTATAAACAAGGCATATTTGGAGGTAAGTTTCATGACTTTAACACAATCCTTTCATATAATAGTTTATAACAAATACTAATTGTCACTCTTTCGCATCGCGTGAAACCGAATAGAGGCCTTATATACGGTCTCGGAAGCAAGCGGACCAGTGGAAGCTTCTCTTCAGCGTAGTGTCGACATCGATATGCGGGTGGGATCTCTAAAGACAAATGTGGATGCCATACTTGCCTAGTAGAAAGGAATGCTAGAGTCGCAAAAGGTACTTCTTGCTACTCTTTGGATTGATCCGGAGACGAACCTACCATTTGCCACTCGGTCTCCTTATGAAACCGCCTCAAACACAACGTCGCAAAGAAGTCCTGGTGTCGCTCCAAGTGTTAACCGCGAGGAAGAAGGTGCTGACGGTAATGGGAAAGGTAATGTGGGTATCGATGATGAAGTTAATGAGGAGGGTAACGAGGGTGATGAGAGTTAGATGTTTAACTCTTTAAATGTTTGTTTTGTGTTTGGAACAATAATTTTAAAAACTCTGTTTTCTGTTTTTGGTAAACCTATAATGTTTATATATCATGTTTCTTTAATTAATGAAACATTTTCGATTATTTGATTGGTTTCGTTTTAATTACGTTTATTTTTTTAAAAAAATAAATAACTCAGCCACGGAAAAATCCGTGGCTATATACCAAATAGCCACAACTAGCCACGAATATAAGTCGTAGCCATATAGCCACGACTAGCCACAAATAGAATTTGTAGCTATATAGCCACGACTAGCCACAAATAAAAGTTGTTGCTATATAGCCACGACTAGCCACGAATAAAAGTCTTTGCTATATAGCCACAACTAGCCACGAACAAAAGTCGTTGCTTATTAGCCACAACTAGCCACGAATAAAAGTCGTTGCTATATAGCCACGACCAGCTACGAATATCAATTGTAGCCATATAGCCACGACTAGTCACGAATACCAATCATAGCCACATAGCCACGACTAGCCACAAATTAAAAGCGTGGCTAGATGGCCACGAATAGCTACGTATTTTTTCGTGGAAAAATTTGTCACGAAATGGCCACGGGTTAATTCGTGGCTATTTAGCCACGACTAGCTACGGATATATGCGTAGCTAATCTTGCCACCACATAATCGTGATAAATTTGTGGCTGCCTGTATCCGTGGCTGTTCGTGGCTAATTAGCCACGGGTAGCCACAAATATTTACCATCTACGACGCTATAGCCACGAATTTTATTCGTGTCCATCCGTGGCTATGGCCCCATATAGCCACGGATAATCGTTTACAGCCACGGTTTGTGTGGCTATAGCAACTTATTCTTGTAGTGTTCATAGATAATGTGTTTTAAGATGTTCCATAAGTTCGTCAAACTTGTACAAAGACCATTGAGACACATATAAGAATTCATATTGCTTAAAACTTATTAAACATATTAGAAAACATATTGTTAGATGTTTCATAGTTTTTTGAAACTTGAAAAAAGATCATTAGGGAACTTATAAGCACTCATATTGCATAACACTTACGTTTGAGTCTTATAAACATGTTTTTAGATGTTTCATAAGTTCGTGAAACTTTTACAAAGATCATTTAGGCACTAGTAAGCACTCATCTTGCTTAAAACTTGGTTTTGAGTCATAGAAAATGTGTTGTTAGATGTTACATAAGTTCTTGAAACTTGAATCAAAATCATTAAGGAACTTATAAGCACTTATCTTGCTTAAAACTTGGTTTAAAGTCATAGAAAACACCATGTTATATGTTTCATAAGTTCGCCAAACTTGTACAATGATCATTGAGGCACTTTGTTTGAATTTGTAGAAAACAAGTTATATGTTGTTTCATAATTTCATGAAAGTTGTTCAAAGATAACAGGGCAACATATAATCACTCATCTTGGTTCAAACTTGGTTATGAGTCATAGAAAACGCTTAGTTAGATGTTTCATAAGTTTTTGAAACTTGTACAAAGATCATTGAGTAAATTATAAGCAATACTTTTGCTTAAAACTAGGTTTAGAGTCGTAGAAAACGTATTTTTAGATGTTTCATAAGTTCGGGAAACTTGTACAAAGATGAATGAGGAACTTATCAGCACTCATCTTGCTTGAAACTTGGTTTAGAGTCATAGAAAACACGTTGCTAGAAGTTTCATAAGTTCGTCACACTTTTACAAAGATCATTGAGGAACTTATAAGCAATTATATTGCATAAAACTTTGTTTAGAGTCCTAGACTATGCGCTGTTAGATGTTTCAAATATTTGGAAACTTGTACATAGATCATCGAGGAACTTATAAGCACTCATTTAGCTTAAAAGTTTGTTTAGAGTCATAGAAGACGCGTTGTTAGATGTTTAATAAGTTCGTGAAACTTTTACAAAGATTATTTAGTACTTTATAAGGACTCGTCTTAATTAACACTTGGTTTACATTAATAGAAAACAAGTTATTAGATATTTCATAAGTTCGCCGAACTTGTACAAAGATCATTGGGGCACTTGTAAGCACTCATTTTTCTTAAAACTTGGTTTCGAATCACATAGAAAACGCGTTGTTAGAAGTTTCATAAGTTCGTAAAACTATACAAAGATTATTAAGGCACTTATAAGAACTTGTCTTAATAAAAAATCGGTTTAGAATAATACAAAACGCGTTGATAAATGTTTCATAAGTTCGTTAAACTTTGAACAAAGATCATTGATGCACTTTTAAGAATTCATTTTGCTTAAAACTTGATATAGAGTTGTAGAAAAAGAGTTGTTAGATGTTTCATAAGTTTGTGAAACATGTACAAAGATCATTGAGGAACTTATCAGCACTCATCTTGCTTCAAACTTTGTTTAGAGTCATAAAAAACCCATTGTTTGATGTTTCAAAAGTTTGTGAAACTTGTACAAAGATCATTGAGGCCCTTATAAGCACTCATCTTGATTAAACATCATTTAAAGTTGTTGAAAGCGCGTTGTTAGATGCTTTATAAGTTCGTGAAACTCGTACGAAGATAATTGATGCACTTATAAACATCCATCTTCCTTAAAACTTGGGTTAAAGTCATAGAAACTGCGTTGTAATATGTTTCATAAGATAAATAAACTTGTACAAAGATTAATGAGGATCTTATAAGAACTCATCTTGCTTATAACTTGTTTTAGAGTCGTATGAAACGCGTTTAGATGTTACATAAGTACTTGAAACTTGTACAACGAGTATTAGGGAACTTATAAGCATTTATCTTGCTTCAAACATGGTTTAGAGTCCTAGAAAACATGTTGTTAGATGGGTTTTATAACTTCGTGAAACTTGTACAAAAATCATATAGGCACTAATAAGTACTCATCTTACTTAAATTTAGTTTTGAGTCTTAGAAAACGCGTTGTTAGACGTTTCTTAAGTTTGTGAAACTTGTACAAAGATCATTGATGCAGTTGTACGCAAGAATATTGCATAAAACTAGGTTTAAACTCCTAGATTATGTGTTGTTAGATGTTTCATATATAAGTCTGGAAACTTTTACAAAGATCTCTGATGAACTTATTAGCACTCATCTTGCTTAAAACTAATTTTAGAGTAACAAAAACGTGTTATTTGATGTTTTATAAGTTCCTCAAACTTGCACAAATTTCATTGAGACACTTGTAAACACTCATCTTGCTTAACAATCGGTTTAGAATCGTAGAAAATAAGTTGTTATATGTTTTATAAAGTTGCAAAACTAGTGCAAAGATCATTGAGGAACTTATAAGCATTATTTGACTTCAAACGTGGTGAAAATGCTTTGTTAGATGTTTCAAAAGTTCGTGAAACTTGTACAAAGATCATTGAGGACCCCATAATCACTCAACTTGTTTAAAACTTGGTTTAGAGTCGTAGATAACGCATTGTTAGATGTTTCATAAGTTCGTAAAACTTGTAAAAAAGATTATTGATGCACTTATTAGCATTTATCATGCTTAAAAGTTGGTTTAGAGTCATAGAAAAAGCGTTGTGAAATGTTTCATAAGTTCGCCAAACTTGTAAAAAGATTATTGAGGAACTTATAAGCACTAATCTTTCTTAAAACTTGTTTTATAGTCGTAGAAAATGTGTGGTTAGATGTTTAATAGTTCGTGAAACTTGTACAAGGATCAATTGAGACACATATAATGACTCATCTTACTTAAAACTTTGTTTAGAGTCATAGAAAAATCGTTGTGAAATGTTTCATAAGCTCGTCAAACTTTTAAAAAGATTATTGACGAAACTTGTACAAAGATCATTGGGGAACTAATAAGCACTTATCTTGCTTAAATTTTGCTTGGAGTCATAGATAAGCGTTGTAAGATGTTTCATAAGTTCGTTAAACTTGTACAAAAATCATTGAAGCACATATAAGCATTCATATTGCTTAAAACTTGGTTTAGAGTCATAGAAAACGTGTTGTTAGATGTTTCATAGATTTTTGAAACTTGTACAAAGATCATTTAGGCACTAATAATCACTCATCTTGCTTAAAACTTGGTTTTGAGTCATTGAAAACGTGTTGTTAGATAATTCATAAGTTCTTGAAACTTGTACAAATATCATTAAGCAACTTATAAGCATTTATCTTGTTTAAAACATGGTTTAGACTCATACAAAAACCATATTAGATGTTTCATAAGTTCGCCAAACTTGTACAAAGATCATGAGGCAACCATATTAGATGTTTCATAAGTTCGCCAAACTTGTACAAAGATCATGAGGCACTTATAAGCACTCATCTTAATTAATACATGGTTTAGAGTAATAGAAAACGAGTTGTTAGATGTTTCACAAGTTCGTCAAACTTGTACAAAGATCATTAAGAACTTTGTTTGGAGTTGTAGAAAACCATTTGTAAGTTGTTTCATAAGTTCGTGAAACTTGTTCAAAGATCATTTGGGAACATATAGTCCCTCATCTTGTTTCAAACTTGCTTCCGAGTCATAAAAACACTTTGTTAGAAGATTCATAAGTTTGTGAAATTTGTAGAAAGATCATTGAGGAAATTATAAGCAATCATTTTGCTTAAAACTTGGTTTAGAGTTGTAGAAAACGCATTGTTAAATGTTTCATAAGTTCGTGAAACTTGTACTAAGATGAATGAGGAACTTTTCAACACTCAACTTGCTTGAACTTGGTTTAGAGTAATAGAAAACACGTTGTTAGAAGTTTCGTAAGTTCGTCAAACTTTAAAAAAGATCATTGAGACACTTATAAGCAATATTATTGCATAAAACTTGGTTTAGAGTCATAGAAACGTGTTATTAGATGTTTCATAAGTTCGTGAAACATGTACAAAGATCGTCGAGATCCTAACAAGCACTCATATTGCATTAAACATAGTTGTGAGTCATAGAAAACGTTTTGTTAGATGTTTCATATGTTTGTGAAATTTGTACATAGATCATTGAGGCACTTAGAAGAACTCATATTGCATAAAACTTGGTTTATAATCGTATAAAACGCGTTGTGAGATGTTTCATAAGTTTTTGAAACTTGTACAAAGATTATTGAGGCACTTATAAGAAATCATATCGAATAAAACTTGGTTTAGAGTCCTAAATTATTGATGTGTGGTAATTTTAGTGTTTGAACCTTAGTGTTTGAATCGAGTCTTTTATCGATTCAAAATATATTTTTAGAGTCGTTTTATCCTTTTTATAGGTTTTACAAGTTAAAAGTTTATTTGGAGAACAATGGTGTATTTTGGAGCATATATGGATATATGAAGATCAGAACAATGTAGATGCACAAAATTTCGACATCCGTTGAAAGAGTTAACACCCATGGATCTTTAGTATATGTCACCACAAGAAACTCACAAATGTTAGCTTTGATTTGGAAGTGGTTTGAGATGATTCAACCGGTTAGATCAAAAGTTATGCCAGATTTAGTGAAGACTAGTCAATCTGCCTATCAAGAGAAGTATGCGTAGATCGGGAACCGCTCTGATAAGAGATCGACCAATCCACTTTGGTTTCGGCCAATCTCAACTCTGGACAAAATGTTGGACTTCTAAACTTTAAGTTTCGGCCCAAATTCACCATATTCGGCCCAAGACGCCCACAACCTTATTTATACCTAATTTTAGCCATTGTTGAGACTACGCTTTCACAACACTTCATTATACTTCTATATTTTGCTTTGTTTCTCAAGGAGACGAATTTCTAACCTTACGGAGAAGATTTATGAACCTCTTTTGTTTTATTCTATTGATTTTACGCAGTCTTCATCATCTCTTTTCTGCTTTGATATGAGAATGTCGGAGTAGTTTCATTGCTAGGTTTTAGGGTTTCAAAGGAAATTAGGAATTGCTAAATTAATAGATAGGAAATTTATCTTAGGGTTCTTCATCTAGGTTGTTCGCATTGCTTGAACTTGATTGATGAATTATAAATCATGATTTTAGGTTATTTAAGCGAAACGAGAGTTAGTTTAGAAACCTAATAGAACCTAGATGAGCAAAATTTCCTTAGCCTGCGAGAGTATATGTTATTATGTTTTGTGAACATATCAGACTTCGATGAACTGCATACTAGGATTTACTGAAGAGTCATTTACATGAATAGGCACTTAGGCTATAATATCTTTCAGGAATAAACACTTAGACAAGAAGGTGTACTTTTGTATGTTTTTTTTGTCAATTGTGGACGTTTTTACCCTTGTAATTGTGGAGCCAAAAACATTGGTAGTTTCCCTCCAATTCGATCTCAACTAAACACCTTACGTTGCATTTAATACGGTGTCAGTTTGTTAACCGGCGGAGAATACATGACCTTTAGATGCGCTGAGCTGGCAGTGATCAAACCGTCCACGACATTGAATTTATTTTAATCCAATGGCTGTTGTTTAATTGTTTTTAAAAGCAAATTCAAAATCATGAGAAGACATGCGATTGGAATGTTAAGGTCAGGTTGGGTGTCTGTGTAATTTACGATCCAAAACTTTCTCTCCCCGAATCTTTAGATTGATCTTTGTTCGTCGGAAGGTAACAAATTTGAAGTTTTTGGTACTAGTTGATTTAATATTGCATAACTCTCTCTGTTTCATGAAAAGGTGTTCTATGATCTGCATTTTTTATGGCATGAACAGATCTCTATGGACCATCAGACGATGGTTATGTGTGGAGAATGGCGATGTGGTAGAGAAGACATATGGGAATTCATCGTGGACAAGCAACACTTTGGAAGAGTTGTTAGCATAAAAGACAGCATGTCTTTGGTGGACTTGAAGAGATGTTGTATGTTTGAGTTTTTTGGTTACAGTGAGGGGGAGTACTCGGTGTTTGGACTAAGCTATTGGTCGTCTAATAGCTTGGAACTAGCAACAAGACTTAAGACACCTCCTGTCTTAATTAACACTTGGTTTACATTAATAGAAAACAAGTTATTAGATATTTCATAAGTTCGCCGAACTTGTACAAAGATCATTGGGGCACTTGTAAGCACTCATTTTTCTTAAAACTTGGTTTCGAATCACATAGAAAACGCGTTGTTAGAAGTTTCATAAGTTCGTAAAACTATACAAAGATTATTAAGGCACTTATAAGAACTTGTCTTAATAAAAAATCGGTTTAGAATAATACAAAACGCGTTGATAAATGTTTCATAAGTTCGTTAAACTTTGAACAAAGATCATTGATGCACTTTTAAGAATTCATTTTGCTTAAAACTTGATATAGAGTTGTAGAAAAAGAGTTGTTAGATGTTTCATAAGTTTGTGAAACATGTACAAAGATCATTGAGGAACTTATCAGCACTCATCTTGCTTCAAACTTTGTTTAGAGTCATAAAAAACCCATTGTTTGATGTTTCAAAAGTTTGTGAAACTTGTACAAAGATCATTGAGGCCCTTATAAGCACTCATCTTGATTAAACATCATTTAAAGTTGTTGAAAGCGCGTTGTTAGATGCTTTATAAGTTCGTGAAACTCGTACGAAGATAATTGATGCACTTATAAACATCCATCTTCCTTAAAACTTGGGTTAAAGTCATAGAAACTGCGTTGTAATATGTTTCATAAGATAAATAAACTTGTACAAAGATTAATGAGGATCTTATAAGAACTCATCTTGCTTATAACTTGTTTTAGAGTCGTATGAAACGCGTTTAGATGTTACATAAGTACTTGAAACTTGTACAACGAGTATTAGGGAACTTATAAGCATTTATCTTGCTTCAAACATGGTTTAGAGTCCTAGAAAACATGTTGTTAGATGGGTTTTATAACTTCGTGAAACTTGTACAAAAATCATATAGGCACTAATAAGTACTCATCTTACTTAAATTTAGTTTTGAGTCTTAGAAAACGCGTTGTTAGACGTTTCTTAAGTTTGTGAAACTTGTACAAAGATCATTGATGCAGTTGTACGCAAGAATATTGCATAAAACTAGGTTTAAACTCCTAGATTATGTGTTGTTAGATGTTTCATATATAAGTCTGGAAACTTTTACAAAGATCTCTGATGAACTTATTAGCACTCATCTTGCTTAAAACTAATTTTAGAGTAACAAAAACGTGTTATTTGATGTTTTATAAGTTCCTCAAACTTGCACAAATTTCATTGAGACACTTGTAAACATTCATCTTGCTTAACAATCGGTTTAGAATCGTAGTTGTTATATGTTTTATAAAGTTGCAAAACTAGTGCAAAGATCATTGAGGAACTTATAAGCATTATTTGACTTCAAACGTGGTGAAAATGCTTTGTTAGATGTTTCAAAAGTTCGTGAAACTTGTACAAAGATCATTGAGGACCCCATAATCACTCAACTTGTTTAAAACTTGGTTTAGAGTCGTAGATAACGCATTGTTAGATGTTTAATAAGTTCGTAAAACTTGTAAAAAAGATTATTGATGCACTTATTAGCATTTATCATGCTTAAAAGTTGGTTTAGAGTCATAGAAAAAGCGTTGTGAAATGTTTCATAAGTTCGCCAAACTTGTAAAAAGATTATTGAGGAACTTATAAGCACTAATCTTTCTTAAAACTTGTTTTATAGTCGTAGAAAATGTGTGGTTAGATGTTTAATAGTTCGTGAAACTTGTACAAGGATCAATTGAGACACTTATAATGACTCATCTTACTTAAAACTTTGTTTAGAGTCATAGAAAAATCGTTGTGAAATGTTTCATAAGCTCGTCAAACTTTTAAAAAGATTATTGACGAAACTTGTACAAAGATCATTGGGGAACTAATAAGCACTTATCTTGCTTAAATTTTGCTTGGAGTCATAGATAAGCGTTGTAAGATGTTTCATAAGTTCGTTAAACTTGTACAAAAATCATTGAAGCACATATAATCATTCATATTGCTTAAAACTTGGTTTAGAGTCATAGAAAACGTGTTGTTAGATGTTTCATAGATTTTTGAAACTTGTACAAAGATCATTTAGGCACTAATAATCACTCATCTTGCTTAAAACTTGGTTTTGAGTCATTGAAAACGTGTTGTTAGATAATTCATAAGTTCTTGAAACTTGTACAAATATCATTAAGCAACTTATAAGCATTTATCTTGTTTAAAACATGGTTTAGACTCATACAAAAACCATATTAGATGTTTCATAAGTTCGCCAAACTTGTACAAAGATCATGAGGCAACCATATTAGATGTTTCATAAGTTCGCCAAACTTGTACAAAGATCATGAGGCACTTATAAGCACTCATCTTAATTAATACATGGTTTAGAGTAATAGAAAACGAGTTGTTAGATGTTTCACAAGTTCGTCAAACTTGTACAAAGATCATTGAGAACTTTGTTTGGAGTTGTAGAAAACCATTTGTAAGTTGTTTCATAACCTCGTGAAACTTGTTCAAAGATCATTTGGGAACATATAGTCCCTCATCTTGTTTCAAACTTGCTTCCGAGTCATAAAAACACTTTGTTAGAAGATTCATAAGTTTGTGAAATTTGTAGAAAGATCATTGAGGAAATTATAAGCAATCATTTTGCTTAAAACTTGGTTTAGAGTTGTAGAAAACGCATTGTTAAATGTTTCATAAGTTCGTGAAACTTGTACTAAGATGAATGAGGAACTTTTCAACACTCAACTTGCTTGAACTTGGTTTAGAGTAATAGAAAACACGTTGTTAGAAGTTTCGTAAGTTCGTCAAACTTTAAAAAAGATCATTGAGACACTTATAAGCAATATTATTGCATAAAACTTGGTTTAGAGTCATAGAAACGTGTTATTAGATGTTTCATAAGTTCGTGAAACATGTACAAAGATCGTCGAGATCCTAACAAGCACTCATATTGCATTAAACATAGTTGTGAGTCATAGAAAACGTTTTGTTAGATGTTTCATATGTTTGTGAAATTTGTACATAGATCATTGAGGCACTTAGAAGAACTCATATTGCATAAAACTTGGTTTATAATCGTATAAAACGCGTTGTGAGATGTTTCATAAGTTTTTGAAACTTGTACAAAGATTATTGAGGCACATATAAGAAATCATATTGAATAAAACTTGGTTTAGAGTCCTAAATTATTGATGTGTGGTAATTTTAGTGTTTGAACCTTAGTGTTTGAATCGAGTCTTTTATCGATTCAAAATATATTTTTAGAGTCGTTTTATCCTTTTTATAGGTTTTACAAGTTAAAAGTTTATTTGGAGAACAATGGTGTATTTTGGAGCGTATATGGATATATGAAGATCAGAACAATGTAGATGCACAAAATTTCGACATCCGTTGAAAGAGTTAACACCCATGGATCTTTAGTATATGTCACCACAATAAACTCACAAATGTTAGCTTTGATTTGGAAGTGGTTTGAGATGATTCAACCGGTTAGATCAAAAGTTATGCCAGATTTAGTGAAGACTAGTCAATCTGCCTATCAAGAGAAGTATGCGTAGATCGGGAACCGCTCTGATAAGAGATCGACCAATCCACTTTGGTTTCGGCCAATCTCAACTCTGGACAAAATGTTGGACTTCTAAACTTTAAGTTTCGGCCCAAATTCACCATATTCGGCCCAAGACGCCCACAACCTTATTTATACCTAATTTTAGCCATTGTTGAGACTACGCTTTCACAACACTTCATTATACTTCTATATTTTGCTTTGTTTCTCAAGGAGACGAATTTCTAACCTTACGGAGAAGATTTATGAACCTCTTTTGTTTTATTCTATTGATTTTACGCAGTCTTCATCATCTCTTTTCTGCTTTGATATGAGAATGTCGGAGTAGTTTCATTGCTAGGTTTCAGGGTTTCAAAGGAAATTAGGAATTGCTAAATTAATAGATAGGAAATTTATCTTAGGGTTCTTCATCTAGGTTGTTCGCATTGCTTGAACTTGATTGATGAATTATAAATCATGATTTTAGGTTATTTAAGCGAAACGAGAGTTAGTTTAGAAATCTAATAGAACCTAGATGAGCAAAATTTCCTTAGCCTGCGAGAGTATATGTTATTATGTTTTGTGAACATATCAGACTTCGATGAACTGCATACTAGGATTTACTGAAGAGTCATTTACATGAATAGGCACTTAGGCTATAATATCTTTCAGGAATAAACACTTAGACAAGAAGGTGTACTTTTGTATGTTTTTTTGTCAATTGTGGACGTTTTTACCCTTGTAATTGTGGAGCCAAAAACATTGGTAGTTTCCCTCCAATTCGATCTCAACTAAACACCTTACGTTGCATTTAATACGGTGTCAGTTTGTTAACCGGCGGAGAATACATGACCTTTAGATGCGCTGAGCTGGCAGTGATCAAACCGTCCACGACATTGAATTTATTTTAATCCAATGGCTGCTGTTTAATTGTTTTTAAAAGAAAATTCAAAATCATGAGAAGACATGCAATTGGAATGTTAAGGTCAGGTTGGGTGTCTGTGTAATTTCCTGATCCAAAACTTTCTCTCCCCAGAATCTTTAGATTGATCTTTGTTCGTCGGAAGGTAACAAATTTGAAGTTTTTGGTACTAGTTGATTTAATATTGCATAACTCTCTGTTTCATGAAAAGGTGTTCTATGATCTGCATTTTTTATGGCATGAACAGATCTCTATGGACCATCAGACGATGGTTATGTGTGGCGAATGGCGATGTGGTAGAGAAGACATATGGGAATTCATCGTGGACAAGCAACACTTTGGAAGAGTTGTTAGCATAAAAGACAGCATGTCTTTGGTGGACTTGAAGAGATGTTGTATGTTTGAGTTTTTTGGTTACAGTGAGGGGGAGTACTCGGTGTTTGGACTAAGCTATTGGTCGTCTAATAGCTTGGAACTAGCAACAAGACTTAAGACACCTCCTGTTTTACTGACCAACGACGGAGGAATAGAGTTTTTTCTGAAACATCTTCGCGTAAATGGTTGTATAAATCTATGTGTGAGCTTTGTAAGGACAACAAATCACAACCATTCAAAATCTGTAGACGGTCCGAACTCTTGGTCAACAAAAAAGTTGCCAACTCAAGTTGGATCCCATCTGCAGTTTGGTTAGTGACGCGGAAGGTGTTGCTTCTTGCTCTGGATCGAGAACTAAACCTGTGTTACTTGATGATGATGAGATGGTTAAAGCAGCCGAATTAGTTGAAGCCCGATTAAGTAGAGAGTGTTTACCTCGAAGACAGCGATGATAATGAGTGGGAAGAAGAGATATGTGCTATGCACGAAGGAGATGTGTCTGAAGCTGTTGGGATAGAGCCACGAGGGTACGATACTGAATTTTGGGGGCCTTTGTTAGAAAGTGTTTATGGTGGGTCTAATGCAGTTGAAATCATGTGTAATGATGTTGATGTTTCCGCAGAAGTCCGACCTTTGAAGAGTACTCGTTTACCTGACAGCTCTTCCGAAGGAGGTATTTCAGGTGGAAGTTTTCAGTTAGAGATGGTTGTTGCCGAGACGAACAACATTCCCGGATTTGACCTGAATCTCCCCGAACAAGGATTTGTGGACGTTAACGTTTCGACGACCACCAACATGCGTCCACGGAGACTGGATGATGTGAACGACGATGAGTTCGATCTACCACCTCTGTTTGATGATACACATTATGAGTGTGATGAAATTCCTGATTTAGATGTTGATGGAGTAGAAGACCACATGCACGTTGGCAAGCAATTTGGGAGCAAGTCTGACTGCCAAATAGCTTTAGCCATTTATGCAATCAAACAACAATTTTATTTCAAGCAAACTACAACAAAAAGGGATTATTTTGTTGTTACTTGTGCGGATACAAAATGCGATTGGCGTGTGATGGCAAAAGAGGTTAGCTGATGCGGATATTATGAGATTCGTAAAGCAAATCTAACTCATTCTTGTCCTTTAGAGACAAGGGATGGATACAAAAGGAAAGCGACTTCCCGAGTTATTGTACATGTATTCAAATCAAAATACGGAGCAGGATTGGGTGGTCCAAAGCCTATGGACCTGCAACAACTAGTTCTTGAGGAGTTACGATTGACCTCTTCTTATATGAAATGTTATAGAGCAAGAGAGAAGGCTATATTCGAGGTCCGCGGGACTGAAGAAGAGTCGTACACAAAGTTGCCTATTTATCTACAGATGCTCAAATTAGCCAACCCGGGTACTGTCACACATCTAGAAACTCGGACGGATGAGGATGGTGTTTGTAGATTCCTGTACACGTTCCTCGCTTTTGGTGCCTCTATTGTGGGTTTCAGAAGGGTTAGGCGTGTACTGGTGGTTGATGGGACTCATCTAACAGGGAAGTACAAGGGTGTTCTATTAACCGCGAGTGGTCAAGACGCAAACTGCCAAGTCTACCCACTTGCATTTGCGGTTGTGGATAGTGAGAATGTATTGGCATGGACATGGTTCTTTGAGAAGCTTGAAGTTATTATTGCAGACAGCTCACAACTTACCATAATATCGGACCGACATGGTGCTATTTATGCTGCGAAGAAGAAGGTATTCCCTAAGGCGCATCACGGAGCTTGTCTTGTCCACTTGGCAGGGAATGTAAGTTCGACGTTTGAGCACAGAGGTTTGGGTCGCCTGGTTATAACAGCAGGCTTTGCCTATAAAGTTGGTGCATTTATAGCCGAGTATGCAAAGATACGGGCAATAAGTGTTCGGTGTGCAGATTATTTAGCGAAAATGGGCATTACCCATTGGACACGGGCTTATTTTGCGGGAGAGAGATACAACATCATGACTAGCAATATAGCCATGATGTTGTAAAGGAAATTAGGAATTGCTAAATTAATAGATAGGAAATTTATCTTAGGGTTCTTCATCTAGGTTGTTCGCATTGCTTGAACTTGATTGATGAATTATAAATCATGATTTTAGGTTATTTAAGCGAAACGAGAGTTAGTTTAGAAACCTAATAGAACCTAGATGAGCAAAATTTCCTTAGCCTGCGAGAGTATATGTTATTATGTTTTGTGAACATATCAGACTTCGATGAACTGCATACTAGGATTTACTGAAGAGTCATTTACATGAATAGGCACTTAGGCTATAATATCTTTCAGGAATAAACACTTAGACAAGAAGGTGTACTTTTGTATGTTTTTTTGTTAATTGTGGACGTTTTTACCCTTGTAATTGTGGAGCCAAAAACATTGGTAGTTTCCCTCCAATTCGATCTCAACTAAACACCTTACGTTGCATTTAATACGGTGTCAGTTTGTTAACCGGCGGAGAATACATGACCTTTAGATGCGCTGAGCTGGCAGTGATCAAACCGTCCACGACATTGAATTTATTTTAATCCAATGGCTGCTGTTTAATTGTTTTTAAAAGCAAATTCAAAATCATGAGAAGACATGCGATTGGAATGTTAAGGTCAGGTTGGGTGTCTGTGTAATTTACTGATCCAAAACTTTCTCTCCCCAGAATCTTTAGATTGATCTTTGTTCGTCGGAAGGTAACAAATTTGAAGTTTTTGGTACTAGTTGATTTAATATTGCATAACTCTCTGTTTCATGAAAAGGTGTTCTATGATCTGCATTTTTTATGGCATGAACAGATCTCTATGGACCATCAGACGATGGTTATGTGTGGAGAATGGCGATGTGGTAGAGAAGACATATGGGAATTCATCGTGGACAAGCAACACTTTGGAAGAGTTGTTAGCATAAAAGACAGCATGTCTTTGGTGGACTTGAAGAGATGTTGTATGTTTGAGTTTTTTGGTTACAGTGAGGGGGAGTACTCGGTGTTTGGACTAAGCTATTGGTCGTCTAATAGTTTGGAACTAGCAACAAGACTTAAGACACCTCCTGTTTTACTAACCAACGACGGAGGAATAGAGTTTTTTCTGAAACATCTTCGCGTAAATGGTTGTATAAATCTATGTGTGAGCTTTGTAAGGACAACAAATCACAACCATTCAAAATCTGTAGACGGTTCTAGTGGATTCCGAACTCTTGGTCAACAAAAAAGTTGCCAACTCAAGTTGGATCCCATCTGCAGTTTGGTTAGTGACGCGGAAGGTGTTGCTTCTTGCTCTGGATCGAGAACTAAACTTGTGTTACTTGATGATGATGAGATGGTTAAAGCAGCCGAATTAGTTGAAGCCCGATTAAGTAGAGGGTGTTTACCTCGAAGACAGCGATGATAATGAGTGGGAAGAAGAGATATGTGCTATGCACGAAGGAGATGTGTCTGAAGCTGTTGGGATAGAGCCACGAGGGTACGATACTGAATTTTGGGGGCCTTTGTTAGAAAGTGTTTATGGTGGGTCTAATGCAGTTGAAATCATGTGTAATGATGTTGATGTTTCCGAAGTCCGACCTTTGAAGAGTACTCGTTTACCTGACAGCTCTTCCGAAGGAGGTATTTCAGGTGGAAGTTTTCAGTTAGAGATGGTTGTTGCCGAGACGAACAACATTCCCGGATTTGACCTGAATCTCCCTGAACAAGGATTTGTGGACGTTAACGTTTCGACGACCACCAACATGCGTCCACGGAGACTGGATGATGTGAACGACGATGAGTTCGATCTACCACCTCTGTTTGATGATACACATTATGAGTGTGATGAAATTCCTGATTTAGATGTTGATGGAGTAGAAGACCACATGCACGTTGGCAAGCAATTTGGGAGCAAGTCTGACTGCCAAATAGCTTTAGCCATTTATGCAATCAAACAACAATTTTATTTCAAGCAAACTACAACAAAAAGGGATTATTTTGTTGTTACTTGTGCGGATACAAAATGCGATTGGCGTGTGATGGCAAAAGAGGTTAGCGGATGCGGATATTATGAGATTCGTAAAGCAAATCTAACTCATTCTTGTCCTTTAGAGACAAGGGATGGATACAAAAGGAAAGCGACTTCCCGAGTTATTGTACATGTATTCAAATCAAAATACGGAGCAGGATTGGGTGGTCCAAAGCCTATGGACCTGCAACAACTAGTTCTTGAGGAGTTACGATTTACCTCTTCTTATATGAAATGTTATAGAGCAAGAGAGAAGGCTATATTCGAGGTCCGCGGGACTGAAGAAGAGTCGTACACAAAGTCTATTTATCTACAGATGCTCAAATTAGCCAACCCGGGTACTGTCACACATCTAGAAACTCGGACGGATGAGGATGGTGTTTGTAGATTCCTGTACACGTTCCTCGCTTTTGGTGCCTCTATTGTGGGTTTCAGAAGGGTTAGGCGTGTACTGGTGGTTGATGGGACTCATCTAACAGGAAGTACAAGGGTGTTCTATTAACCGCGAGTGGTCAAGACGCAACCGCCAAGTCTACCCACTTGCATTTGCGGTTGTGGATAGTGAGAATGTATTGGCATGGACATGGTTCTTTGAGAAGCTTGAAGTTATTATTGCAGACAGCTCACAACTTACCATAATATCGGACCGACATGGTGCTATTTATGCTGCGAAGAAGAAGGTATTCCCTAAGGCGCATCACGGAGCTTGTCTTGTCCACTTGGCAGGGAATGTAAGTTCGACGTTTGAGCACAGAGGTTTGGGTCGCCTGGTTATAACAGCAGGCTTTGCCTATAACTTCAAGCAAGCATGCAGAGAGGTATATTGACTCCAGAGGTTGATAAACAATTAACTAAAATTATGGCAACTATGAAAGGGAGCAAAGTTAAGAGTGTATCAAGTTGGAGTTGTGAAATACTAGGGATATATGGTGCAAGACACCACGTTCAGCTGAAGGAGAAAAAATGTAGTTGCAAAGCGTATGATAAGTTAAAGTTGCCTTGTGGACATGCTTTGATCGCTGCTGATAGTTTGGGTGTTCCAATCGGCACACTAGCTGATGATTGTTTCAAAAATACGTCTTGGGTAACACAATACGCGCTGTTGATAAACCCTGACGGTGACCCCAATGACGTCATAATATCGGAGGATGTAATGTCGTTAATGCCCGCCCCGCCAAAGACAAGAAGGCCATCAGGACGTCCTAAAGAAGTTCGGATCCCTTCAAAGGGCGAATTTGTAAGCCATATGATGTTGATTTCACTTTATTCCCTAATGACGTTGTAGTGTATAAATGATATTGATTGAGCATGATAATTTCCAGGGTACGAAGACAAAAAAATCGTTTGCTAACTGGTGCACAAGATGTCATTTGGAAGGACACAATAGGAGCATGTGCAAGAACCCAATATAAGTTGGTGTGCTGTGTATCCATTAACCTTGGCTAAATTTTTTTTTTGGGGTGGTTTATGGATACTTACGCAAGCATCGTCGGACAACCTTATTTTGATATTGTTGACTGTTTTGTTTGGCAACATTTGGATGTGTAAACTAGGCATTTGGTTTTCAGTCATGATCTGCTGAACAATGAGCAGATGTGTTTTTAACTTAGAATTCTCTTAAACTCAAAGGTGATCGAACTTTTTCAGTAATTCTGGCATTTTATGTTTGTGTAGTAAGTAGTGTAATGGCGCGTGTACGGTACAATGTGGACAAGCATTAACTATTACGTAGTAGTCTATCGTGTGTGTCTGGATATGTTCCATAAAGAATGTGTGAAATGCAAAATCATTGAATACAACATGCCATTTAAAATAGGTTGTAATATCATACATAAGTTATTATACAAAAATACAAATTTAAACAGAAAAAGATTGGGAATCTTGAAATAAATATTTTACATCGTTCATAGTTTTTTAATGGATCTTTTATGATCCGTAAGTGATGTAGGCAATCAAAACACACACAAGTAAACCAATAACGAAGAACAAACCCTTTTTAAATGTTTCTCTCATTGCTGCAATGTCTGAATTCGTCTTCTTAACCCAGTCATCTAATTTCCCGATTGCTTGCAGATTCTCTTCCATCTTGTTGGCCCTAAGATGAGCCAAATGAAACTCTTTTGTAACAGCTACATCCCACCACTTCCACACATGACAGTCGCCGTCCTTTGTAAAAGAGCAAAATCAATTAGGTTATTATAATAAACTTAAATTTTAATTTAAATATTACATTGCTTGCCCGACATATCAGGAATCGTCTCCCCGGATTTGTTGCAGTGTTCGATGTCATCACTATAACATCCCTTCCGCAGTAACAGAGTTTTGTAAAACCCATTTCCCACACTACGACGTACGGATTGAATGAGCTTCGCCCAAATCCGACCATGGAGCTTGTTCCATCTTCCTCGCCGCACTCGAATCCTGGTGCTTCAGACGAGTTACTCAAACTGAAGCTGAAAGTTCTCCCCATAGCTAGTATTTTATTTTTCGGGACTTGCTATCTGCCTATTTTTGAGTACAAATCTAAAAAACCAGTTTTCTATTAGGTGATTTGTTGATTAGGGTTTAGAAGGTCTGAAACGGTGCGTATTTGTGTTTTGGGCCCTTTCCTAAATTGTTTAGGGTTACTACTGTTGTGGATGTCATTGAAGCTGTGTGTATTTTGGACGGGATGGAATGGACGGTGAAGTGTAGTTGTGTGAATTCTGTTTGTGTACAGGAAATTTAACAGAGTACTGTCGGGATTGGCGTGGATGGGGTATAGTGGATAACAGAAAAGTGTGGATTGTCGATAAGGGAAGATTTCGAATGGTGTGTGTATATGTTGTTGTGGAAGATGTGGACGTTTTAGTGAAAAATATAATAAAATTTGTGGTTTGTGTACAAGGGTTTGTTGACGATATTGTTTACCTAGTGAATGTTACGTGGACGGGTTTCAGTGGGTGGAATATTCAGAAAAGCGGACTCTGTGACGTTGTGTGTGGATGATTTGGTGTTAACAACGTTTTGGAAAGTTAACACATGTTGTGTGGATGTGATGTTGTGGATGGCATCGTATGACAACTTTTTTTTGGGTTTGACAAGTTAGTGTTTGTGGACGTCATTGTTTCAATTCTAGAATGTTATGTGGATGGGTTATAGTGGATAGAACATTCAAAACTGGGTGGATAGTCGGCAAGGGAAGATTTCGAATGGTGTGTTAATGTTGTTGTGGATGGTAACGGATTTCATTGTAGTGTGTTTAGGAAGATGTGGATGTTTTAGTGAATAATATACTAAAATTGTGTTTTTGTGGATGGTAGCGTATTACAACGTCTTATGTTTGACAAGTCAGTGTTTTGTGGACGTTTGAGTGGAAAATAAACTAAAATTGAGGTTTGTGTACAAGTATTTGTGGACGTCCTTGAAGACATGGTGAATGTTACGTGGATGAGTTTCAATGGGTAGAATATTCAAAACAGTATTCTCTGTAACGTATTGTGTGGAAGACTTTTTCACATTTATGATTGGTGCATGGATCGGTTGTAACGTACTGTTGTGGATGATATGGGTTTTTTATGGTTTTGTATGATTATGAATGTGCAGTTTGATGGAGACATATTTTTCGTTTACTCTCGTTGATTGTTATACATGTAAGTTGTGTAGCGAATTTGTGGGCTTAACAGGTATTGAACATAAAAACACAAAACATCAGATTGTAGTACATAGATAGGTTCAGACAAAGTAGTTAAGTTCACAAAAAGAGAAGAAACAAGAAAGGCTACATGCTTAGTTATGTCACACTATTGTAGATTGGCAACACCATATGTTTGTAGAGGTCTATAACGTACTCTTTCCTGAAAATTCTGATCATGTCATCGGTTATGGCTGACATAGTAGGAGATGGATCACCGTAAGCATGAAGCTCCAAGAAATTTAGGGAAAACGGGCCACAATTACCAGACTTTGAGATCTTTTTGTTAAAGCATTCTCTTTTCCAAGTCCACCGTTTATGTGTGTGCGTTTGTGTGTGATCGTTGTTGGCCGCTTTGGTGATGATGTGCGGAAGCATTCCAGTTAACGGTTCCATGAATTTGCCCACCTAGTCGAGGTTGTAAAGGGATGTGTCTGGGTCTAGTACCTCAATGTAAGCCAGTTTGAGGTTGATTGCTAGGCCAACCCAGTGTTGATTGTCCCATATCATCGTTGTGTACATTGTGTCAATGTCGTCTAACCATACTTGACCTGGTTGTGTCACCAATGCTGTGATCCGGGCGTCTATACGGATGTTGTCTTTGTTGAAAGCTTCTTTAAATGACCAGTAATTCCCTGAAATGTGTGTCGCTAGCCATGGTGACGCAAAGTATGAACGTTCTATTTTTAGAACTTGGGTGTGTTTTTCTCCTAGGTGGTGTAATAATACCTCCATGTGCTGCACAAAAAATTTGAAAGACATGCTGATCAAGAGCATGAATTAATTTACGATAAAAGTGTTTTCATATAGTAATTATATTACCAGGTTTGATATCCATGCTTCAGGTGTAGCAAGGACAAGAACGAAAGCGTTATCGAACGTGAACTTGTCCGCTGTTATGTGTCTCCTACAACGATAAATATTTATTGTTTATATTACTGGTGTGTGTTTTGTAAGGAAAGGTAATTGATGCTTACAGAAACGGGTGTTTTTCCAGGGTTTTCACAAAAGTTGCGAACAAATCAGTGTCTAGATGCGGTGTTAAATCCCCTTCTGGTGGGTCTGCTGTTCCGAGTAAAAGCGATGCGAGTTCATTTTCCGCTTGTGTTGGTTCGTATTTTTTAAATACTGGTGGTGGAGAAGAATCACTTAGATATGTCACCGCCTCTGTCGCTGAAGTGTCGATGTCTACTTGTTGTTCTTTAACAACCTCATGGACGATGTTAGTTGACAGTGCCTGCAGACGTAATGTAAAAAAAGTGACTGGGAATAATAAATTAGGTGATGCACAGCAATTTAGTTGTTAAAAGCATTTGACCTGTATTTTTGGCTGGTTATTAGCGGTCTGTAGCAGTGTATTTGTTGATGGAGAGTTTTGTTTCTCCTCGCCCTCTTTTCCATCCGCTCCCTATTTTAATTTGCGAAATCGGTTTTGACGAGTCCATGTTATTAATGAAAGAAAATGTAACAAAACCTTAGATAAGTTTGTTAATTATGGTTACTTGATTGAATAGCTGTGTGGTACAGGCAGCAAGCTCATCTTGTAGCAACAGTTTTTTAAATGGTAGTTATTGGTTTAAAGCACAGTTAGAATAATGTACGTATTCGTATTATTCTAAATCATGTGAAAAGTGTACCGTGATTTCGTTGTGATCCACACGCCTTTTCTGTGGACAGACATCAATTGTTGGCTGGACAATGTCTGTGGACGAATGCAGTATCTCTGTGACCTCCCCTAGCTGCCTGCTTGACACATCTTTATGATTAAGAACCTGCAACGTTTGTAAATGATTATATTAGTTCTATTTTTGTATTAGAATTTGTTAGCATATGCTAAGAACATCGGTACTAACCACAAGTGGTGTTGGTGTAATATTTGGTGTGTCGGATTGTGCATTTTTGGTTGGTGGGGATTGATAGGATGTCTGTGCGTTATCGCTGGTTTGCTGGTGAGGGCAGTCGTTATTAGGTTAAAAGTTTTTGCACATATTATCATTTTGAGATAGTATATGATTTTAATTGAGGAATTTACCTTAAGCGTGTTTGGAGATGTAGCTTCCACAGGAAGTGGTGGTGTGTTGAGCATCCTTACATTTGATGAGGTTGTTTCCTGTTACGTGTTTGTGGTATTATGGTATTTGAGTTGAATATTTTAATAAATTAATTTTTTTACTGAAAATCAACATTGTAAGATATACCTGGACTTGTGGATGTGAAAAACTCGGGTCAAGCCTGCGTGGACTATTAGTTGGTGTAGATGACTGAGTACATGAAATTGTTTAATTGTTGTTATTAGAGGCGTATGTGAGAGGATGATAAATTATATAATACAGTACAAGTATTTTTTTGTGTGGAAAAATACCGTTCCTCCAGATGGTTGTCCATCATGTTGATTGTGTTCTGAAAGAGATCTCTTCGGACGCGTTTGCTTTGATGAAGATGATTTTGAATGTGTTGAATCTTCACGGGCCTGGAAGTGAAAAAGATGACAAATCAAAACCAAAAAATTAAGGCGAGCTGGTGGACATGAATTAGTAAACCGCAGGTGGTGGGCATCAAAGATAAAAACAGACATGGCATGGACAATTGAATTTTTATAATTTATCTAGTTACAAATATTAACTGATGAATTGTCAGACCATTGTGGAGGTAATCCTGCGTTTGATGAGAGATTAATAACTGGTTCAGTTGGAGGCTCTTTTGTGGCACCCATTCTCCTGTTTTTGGATGTTCTTGTTTGCATGTTTGCGTAGGAAGCTCGACGTGTGATAAGCCTGGTCTTCCAACGTCTGTGGCTATTTTTGTGCACATTCTCTAGACGTTTGATTCTTTTTGTGGCGTCTTGAAGTTGCGTAGTAAGATCATTTACCTTAGCTATAAGGTCAGACACATCATGTTGTGATGTGGTTGCGCGACTCCGAGTGTAGTATTCTGTGACAACACTTTGTTTGCGGTTTGAAGTCTTTTTGGTTGATCGATTTTTCCTAACTGAAAGGTTTGAGGGGGTTTTCTTACTATGCCCGACGCTAAAGTGTTGCTTTTGTTTAAGAGGTTTTGCTGGTTGTTTTGGAGCTTTTAAGGGTAATGACATGTCTCCGCCATGCCAGTGATCAATTTTGAAAGTGTAATTTTCCCCAATCAATCTTTCTAAGTAATCATCTTTCTTGTCGTTGTATTCAGTGTCCACGAGAGCCCATCCATCACGAACACCAGGTTGATTGTCCCAGGTTGCTTTAACAGAAAGCTGATGAGAACAAGTACACACATGGCTAAGTTAGTAAACGGGGTAGTTAGTTTTCCCAGATATATCGAAAATTATAAAATAAGACAGAAGCACTCACCAACGTGTTGTTTTCAATCACTTCGATGTCAGCTAATTTGAGTGGCGCTATTTTAGGGATGGTTGGTACCTGAAAAAGCTCGTTGATGAGTTTCTTCGTGAATGAAGTCGGGATCTTAGCCAACAATAAGGGAATTGAGTAGAAGGCAGTGAACTGCAGGATGAGAGGGAACCCTTTCAGACAGAATGTCTTCTGCGTTTTGAGTTGTACAATAAATTGCTTGATGGGATCTTTTGGTACGTCGTTGATCTTCTCTGGTGGTTTGAGGTATGGAATAGTCTTCAGAAACGATTCCCTGCCCCATGGATGAGCCAAGAAGGTGTCTATATCTTCAACCATGTCAACATACTTGGGCGTTGGTTTGTGGTACTGGTGTGAGACAATAAGTACTCCGTCGACAAGTAATATGAGAGCAATACCTATGATTCTCCAGCTAGGCATGTCCGTTAGATCATTTAGTTGTAGGCCAAGCTCGGTGAGGGAAACATTAAGGTAAGGCCCTATAAGTTTGACCCAGAAATTCGACGGAGTTTTTGTCTCCTTTGGCATAAAATTTGGGTCATACTCGTCTGGGAATTCTAAGCATGACAAACCAGAAAAATGACCAAACTCCGTTAGTGAAAACCGCAACGGCTGTCCACCGAACACCGTCCACATCTCATACCTTTTCTTTGTAACCAACTGTCTGGTTATAAGTCCATGCAGAAGCTTGCCAGAAAGAGAAGAAATGTAGATCGGAAACTCGAACAACTTGCCAAACTGTGAATCTTTGATAATCTGTAACTCGGGCCTGCCTCTTAACTTATCTTGGACGAAAGCTATGATGTACGGCTTAGAGTATGCATTTATCCCCTTGTGGGGTAACGATTAGTTGCGAACAACCTTGGGGGGAGGTTGTCATCTGTTAAGGTTTGCTCGCCTTCGCCTGTTTAACATATGATATAAAATAGATATCCACATGTAAGAGATCGATTTATAAAATGGAATTTCAATGGAAAAATTAGGGTTCTTCAGCAAAAAATCGGATTGGGGATAAATTAGAAAAGATGCTTACCAGCCATCAGAGCTCACCGGAGATTCTCTGTAGTTGATTTTGAAATTGATATCTTCTATCGCCGGAAAAAATGGAAACGGTCGGCGAGAAGAGAGGGAAAAGAAGAAAATCTCAGAAAAATTGCATCTGATAAAAAAGAAAGGTGAAACACAGATTGGTAAAAATAAATTTTAATTGTGGATATTTACAGTAAAAATAAAAACAATAATAATTTGTGTTTTTTCAAATTTTGAAATTCAAATTCTCGGTATTTTAGTTACAACTTAATTATATATTTTGATTAGTTAGAGAGTACAAAGTACCTTATTATGAAAGTGTATACAAATAAAGTACCTATATATGTAATATTCTCTTTACTGAACACAAAAGATAGTTCAATTTTCATACATGTTAGCATAGGGACCACTTTTTATATTACTTTTGACTTTGAGAGATTGTAAGCTTTAGAGGAGAATATTCAATTACTCTTGAGAAGTTTTTTGAACCTCTTTTATTCAATCTCAGTATTTGAATAAGTATGAGTAATCCACTTGGTAGGTTTTAGGGTTTCAAAGAAATTTAGGAATTGCTAGATTATATTGATTGAAAGGGAATTATTCTTAGGGTTCTTCATCTATGTTGAATTTACTGTTGAACTTGCTTGATCACCATAGTTCTTGATTCTAGGTTATTTAGGTGCAATGAGAGTTGGTTTAGGAACTTGGTTAAACTTAGATGAGCGAAACGTCCTTAGACTGCGAGAGTAAACGTTATTGCATTTTGTGAACAAGTAAGACTTAGAAAAACTGCATGCTAGGATTATTGAACACAAACGAGATTTTAATTTTCATACTTGTTAGCATAGAGATTGATACGTCCTAGAGGGGGTCAATCTATATATTGTGATCTGAGTTTTAAATAGGTTTTAATTGCTACCCAATCATATATATGTCTAGTGATAACTAATTCCTCCGATTAATCCTAATTTCTAGCGTCTTTAATTAATTGCTTACAACTATTATCTGCTTTCTGTTACTATTTGCTTTAAAACTTTACAAACAAACTTTCTTAGTGTACGCTTAGCTTTATATTGAGTTTAATTACGTAGTGTAACCATTGGTCTTTGTGGATTCAATCCCTGAATAACTACAAAAATTGTTGTGAACTTGCAGTAGTTATTCTAGGGTTGAAACTCTGAGTATCAAGTTTTTGGTGCGTTACCTTCAATAACTAGATTCAATTTTAGTATAAGTTTTTTTTTAATTTTTAGTTACTTACAAACTTTCTTATTGATTTCTGGTGAATGCAAAGAAGAAGCGAAGGAGCTGACAACCTACTCATTTTTGACAACGCCGAACTAGCATGAATCGAACGTACCAATCGTCGAAACAGAAGAAAAGATATCGACATGAATAACGATCCTCAACTCGACGCTAATGGTCAGCCGATAGATGTCGGCGATGGACAAGCCAATGGGCAGAACCGACAAGTCTTTCAAAACGCTGAGATTGCACTGATGTTGCAGCAAATTCTTGATTTTATGGCATCCCAAGCTCAACAGAACAACCAAGTCCCAAGAGAGACAACCACGTTAGAAACTGACGACTCTGATGTCTTCTTTCAAGACCGTAATCATGTTCAACCTGCGGGGAATCAGAGAGAAGACTTCGAGATCAAGTCCCAGATTATCCACTTGGTGAAACAAAAGCAATTTCACGGGTTACCTCGAGCACACCAGATGGATCACATCAAAAGCTTTGAAGACATATGTAGCATAACTAGGATCAATGGTGTCTCAAAATATTGGTTCATGTGCAAGCTCTTTAAATTCTCCTTAGTTGACAAAGATTATCGATGGTTGAAGTCTCTTCCTCCTGATTCCATCCACACTTGGGATGAGTACAAAGGACAATTTTTCTCACACTTCTCCACGAAATCGAAAGCTAACGTTCTTAGGAATAAGATTTCCTCGTTTCAACAAGGGCCAGTTGAATCTTTTTATGAAGCATGGGAACATTTCAAAGATTTTATTAGAGATTGTCCTCCTAACGGCTTTACGAAGACCCATCTGATCAACACCTTCTACCGTGGTTTTGATACAACGTACATTCTATCTCTTGACATTGCAAGTAACAAAGATCTCATGACTAAGACAACAAAAGAATCTAGTGAATTATTGAGAACCTCGCAGTGAGCAACGCCAACGCATGCCCAAAGTACGATAGGAAACTCAGAGATCCACAAACTCAAAACCATTATGCAACAACTTTTAAAGAATAAACGCGGTAGAAAATGATGAGAGAATGTATGATGAGGACGATGACGAACGACAAGAAGGCGTGAACTTCATCAGAGGATAAGGGAACTTTTAGAGAGGGTATCAAAACCCGATGGATAGAAACAACAATTTATCTTAGAGTGATTTACACTTTAAGGTACTTTGTGTTGTTATTCTTACACTTTAAGATACATAGGCTAGAAGGTGCACTTTTGCCCTTGTTTACAAAGAAAAAGAGTTTGGTAACCGTAAAGACATTTGAGGGAGTAGTTACACATTCAGTTACTTATTTTGTAACCAGGATGTCAAATCTGTACTATTTGTGTAAAGCATAAACTAATGAATAATAATATATTGTGTGTTCCGTCAGTTTGGATCGGTGACCTGTACATTTGGAAGATAGTGGATCGATGACGTGGAAGATATGATTTGTAAAAAGAGACTTGGTTTTGTCTTTCAGATCTGTAACTTTCGTGGAACAAATAGTTGGCTGAGAAATTAAGCTATTTTGAGTAAAAAGAGAAAACATTGTAGAGGTTTGTTAAAGAGTTGAAAGCTTGAATTTTGAAAGCTTGATTTTACATTCATAATAAGAAAACTTGATTATGCATGTATGTTGCCTCTTAAAAGTGTAGCTTGATTTTTATTTTGTACAGGTTTCGATGGACGACCAGGCAATGGTCATGAGCGGTGAGTGGAGGTGTGGAGCTGATGGTTTTTGGGAGTTCTTGATCGATAAACAACGGTATGGTAGGGTTGTTACGGTGAAGGATGGAATGAGTTTGAGAGATTTGAAAGAAGCTTGCCTGGTGGAGTTTTTTGGTCTCGGAAATGCCGAATATGGTGTTAATGGTTTGAGTTATTGGCCTCCTAATAGCAAAGAGCTAGCTACAGGGTTGAAGACTCCACCAGTTTTGTTAACAAGTGATGGTTCGGTAGGGTACTTTGTTAGGCATCTTCGTGTTAATGGTGGGATTAATCTCTGTGTACGGTTTGGAAGAAGAACCAACAGTGGACGGGTGCTGGCTAACGAATCATCTGCCTGTTTTTCGACGCCAGTTCAGATCTCGCAAAATAAGGTTATGAGTGAGGGGAAAGCTACTAATGTCTTAAGTGGAGAAGGTGCTGGCTCGTGCAAAGGGTCAAAGACAAAACCTTTTGTTTTGGATGACGACGACTTTATTGCAGAGGTGGAGCGCGTCGAAGCTAAGTATTCTAGCGATAGTGTTTTCTTGGAAGACAGCGATGACAATGAATGGGATGATTCAGCGATTGATGAGGGTTCATTGGCCGAAGATATTGCACCTCGTGGGTACGATTCTGAATTTTGGAGTCCATTGATTGAAGATGCATATGGTGGGTCCAATGCGGTTGAGCTTTTGTGCACTGATAGCGAACCTTTATTAGATATGCCTCCTATGAAAACAAAACGTAGATTAGTAGAGTGTGATTCTGGAGACGCATTTACCCACAGTGTTGTAATTGACGAAGTTATAGGTGGTTTTCCCAAACCGCAAACAGATGCCCCTTCTGGTGTTGGCATGGACGGGTCTACGTGGACGAATGCAGATGGTATAAGGAGGAAACTAGATGAAATTTGCGATGAAGAATTTGACTTACATCCACTATTTGATGACACTGAGTATGTGGTTGACGAAATCCCAGACCTAGACATAGACGGGGTAGATGAACGCATGTACGTGGGGAAACACTTTAATAGCAAAAAAGATTGCCAGATTGCATTAGCAATATATGCTATTAAAACTCAATTCCACTTCAAGCAGACAACGACGAAACGAGATTATTTTGTAGTAACCTGTGCCGATCCCCGATGTGATTGGCGCATAATGGCTCATGAATTGAGTGGCTGTGGGTACTATGAGATCCGGAAAGCAAATCTTGATCATTCTTGCCCAATAGAGACCAGGGATGGTTACAAACGGAAAGCAACGCAGAAGGTGCTCGCTGCCGTCTTCAAGTCTAAGTACGGCGCTGGTATTGGTGGTCCTAAAGCAATGGATCTTCAACAGTTAGTGCTTGAGGAGTTGCGATTATCAGCGACTTATATGAAATGTTATAGGGCTCGGGAGAAGGCAATATACGATGTGCGCGGTTCGGACGACGACTCTTATATGAATTTGCCGCAATATTTGCACATGATTAAGTTAGCTAATCCTGGGACAGTTACACATTTAGAGACACGGGCAGATGAAGATGGTGTGTGTCGTTTTCTGTATACGTTTCTCGCGTTTGGGGCGTCTATTGTAGGGTTCAGAAGAGTCCGGCGGGTAATTGTTGTGGATGGGACCCATTTGACTGGTAAATACAAAGGGGTATTGTTGACAGCCAGTGGACAGGATGCGAACTGTCAAGTATATCCACTGGCCTTTGCTGTGGTGGATAGTGAAAACGTGCTTTCGTGGACTTGGTTCTTTGAGAAGCTGGAAGCTATATTGGCGGATAGTAGTGAGTTGACAATAGTCTCAGACAGGCACAATGCCATATACGCAGCGAAGAAATTGGTCTTCCCAAAAGCGCACCATGGAGCATGTATTGTGCATGTAGCTAGAAACGTGAGCTCGGCGTATACTAACAAGGGATTGGGTAAACTTGTTATCAGGGCTGGATTTGCGTACAAGGTGGGTGATTTTAGGAATGAGTTTTCAAAAATACGGTCTGAAAGTGTTGCATGTGCAAAGTACTTAGAGAAGATAGGCATTGCTCATTGGACAAGAGCGCATTTTGCTGGTGAGCGATATAACATTATGACTAGCAATATAGCAGAGCAGCTTAATAAGGCTTTAAAAACCGCTCGTGGATCGCCTATTGTGGAGCTGCTACGATTCATACAGGCAATGATGAGCAGATGGTTTTGTGCCCGACGCAAAACTGCAAGTTTGCAGAGAGGTGTACTTACACCCGAGGTGGATAAGCAGATTACAAAAAATTTAGCTACTTGCAAGGGAAGTAAAGTTAACAGTGTGTCTACGTGGAGTTGTGGCATAGTTGGAATATATGGGGCAAGAAACCATGTACAGCTAAAAGAGAGGAAATGCACGTGTGGGGCATATAATAAGCTTAAAATCCCGTGTGGTCATGCACTTATTGCTGCGGATAGTTTGGGTGTTCCTATAGACAGTTTGGCCGATGAATGTTTCAAGACTGCAACATGGGTTCGTCAATATGCTGGTCTAATTTGCCCTGAAGGCGATGCCGAGGATGAGACCATACCACAGGAGGTTCACAACATCAAGCCATATCCACCAAGAACTAGGAGACCGTCTGGCCGCCCAAAGGAAGGGAGGTTTCCGTCAAAGGGTGAATTTGTAAGTAGAATTTTATTATATACATCGATGTTTGTTTTAGGATTTTATAAAGAATTCGGTTTTATATACATTGAAGGGTATGAAGAAACCAAAAGCAGTTCCCAACAGGTGTGGTCGATGTCATCAAGTTGGTCACAATAGGAGCAGCTGTACGAAACCTATATAAGTGTGGGGTTTTAGGTATCCAGATGGACTTGTATTGTGGACGTTTATGTTTGTTTTTTTGGTCTTGCGTAATGTCGTCTGGTAAATGTGGACAATGCAGAACTAGTCGGTGTAATTTTTGTAGAATTTTATCCTTTTGCCATAATGTCATCATTTTTGGATGCACGCTGATGGGGCCCACTATTGTGGTAACTTGTGGTAAATCTAGTAACATGTCTTTTTGCACAGTTTGCATTAACAGAAAATGGGTACCATGTGTGGACGAATTTGTGTGGACGACGGAATTGGTTGGACAAATGAAGAATTAATTTGTTGGAGGACTGAATTGGGTGAAACAGTTTTTTTTAGTCGTGGTTTTGTGGGAAATCAATTTGTTGCCCTTAGGGGGGCTATATGTGCGGAGTATTAGTAGTTGACTGGTAGTAGTGGACGATGATTTAGGATAGTAAGACTAGAGTTACATTACAAAGATGATGGGGGTGGGGGGGGACAGTAACATACATTTTTTTTGATGGCGAACAAAGTTATGGATGTTTAATAGTGGACTGATAATAGTGGATGTCAACTACCAATGTGGGGTTTAGGGGGACATCAATTTGTGGGCCTTAAATACAACGGAACGGGGCAATATGTGTGGAAAATACGTAATGGACTGAATTTAGTGGACGACAATTGATAATGTTAGGTCTAGAGTTACATTACAAAGTTGAAGAATAAGACAGAGCATTAACTTCGTTATAATACATTACAAGGACTTCGGTCTACAAACCGGAAAAGCCGTACCTCTTGTAGGCAAACACAAAGGCAAAAAGTAATCCAGTGATGATAAACAGACATACCTTCAATGTCTTCTTCATCTTGCCAACTTCTATCTTATTCTTCAAAACCAAGTCTTGAATCTTCTCTAGCGATTGCAGCTTCTCTTCAATCCTAGTTGCCCTTAGATGAGCAAGACGAAACTCTTCCGTAACTGCAACATCCCACCACTTCCACACATGACATTGACCATCCTAAAACAATTTAAATAAAAACAATTTAAATAAAAAAAGGAAAGGGGTATTTCATAAAGAAAGAACATTTTAAAAGTAGTACATTTACATTTCTTGCCCGACATGTTAGGAAGCGCCTTCCCGGGTTCGTAGCCGTGTTGGAAGCCCTTATAGTAACATCTCGTCCACAATAACATATCTTCGCAAAACCCATTTCCCCGCATTCGTCGTACGGATAGAAGCTGCTATCGACCTTGCCATGGAGCTTGTTACCTCGTCTTCGCCCAAACCGTATTCGGAGCTTCGGTCGGATCACTCAAACTGAAGCTTAAAGTTCTACCCATTTGTCTCTTTTTTGACGGCGCGTAAGGGGGAGTGTTAGTATAATGACCTCTTTTTATTTGACCTAGTGTTTGAGATACGAAACTCGCGTTTTTGGGTATTCATAATTAATTTGTAAATTTTTCAATTTTTTAGGGAATTGTTTAGTCGGTGATATTGTCATAAAGGTATGGATGGATAGGGTGTGGATGTGTAATAGTGGATGTTCGAACATGGAGGTGAATAGTTGTTATTAAATGGTGGATGTATAATGATTTTATAATGGTGGATGCACATTTGTGGATTGCTAAATTAGTTTGTTTGTCGAACTTGTTGAAGCAGACATTTCTGGTGGATGTATATTTGTGGATGTAGAAGCAGATTTAGCAAAGCAAGTTGTTTTGTGTGGACGGATAAGCAGAATAAGATTCTTCGACAAATATGTCTCATACGTTGGACAAAAAAATGTGGATGCAAACAAAATTAGTCGATGAGGTCCACCTTACCAATTTAAATCTCTTAAATGTAACACAAAAATACAACCGATAGTTTGGTGGTATTTAGTCGTACATAGTTACCACAAAATGTTGAGGCACATAAACACAAATAAGGATAAACCCATTAAAAGTGTTGGCTGGGCGTGGGGAAGTAAACAGGGAGGATCTGATTTTTGTAAAGGTCGATGACATATTCTTTGCGCAGTGTATCCACTTGATCAGTTGTGAGGCCTGCCATGGTAGGAGCTGGGTCGCCGTAAGCGTGTAACTCCATGAGTTTCATTGAAACAGGTCCGCAGTCCCCTGAGAGTCTTCGCTTGGTGAACAAGCACGGCCGTTTCCAACCCCATGGTTTTAATCCATATGGTTCTGTGGTGTTTGGCCTGCATACCTTGTTGATGATCAGGGGTAGCATGTCAAGGATGGGCAATACACGTTCTGACACCTGGTCGTGGGTGTAGATAGTGCTATCGGGATCTAAAACCTCGACGAAAGAAAGTTTAAGATTGATTGCGAGGCCTACCCAATGGACGTTATCCCAGTTCATCGGAACATACACAGTGTCGACATCATCTATCCACGCGTGACCGGGTTGGGTGACTAGAGTTGTGATTCGTCGATCAACTCGGACCTTGTTTTTGTCAACCGCCGCTTTAAAGGATCTGTATTTGTATGTCATGTGTGTTATTAACCATGGTGATGCGAAGTATGCCCGCTCAATTGCCAAAATGTCGTTGTGTTTGTGTTGCAGGTGTGCGCATAAAACCTCCATGTGCTGTGCGTCCAAGTGGATGGGTAGAAACGAGTTAGTATTGATGTTCATAGTGGGGCTAAAAATCGGTTAACACATGGATGCAGTTTTGGAAAGGTACCTGAGTGGAGACCCATGTTGTGGGTGTTGCCAAGTCCAATAGGAATTTGTTGTTAACTGCGTAGCCGTCCAGTGTTGTGTGTGAGCTGTATTTGAAGTTGGGTCATTCACATGTAATTTTATTTGTGTTTTATTTACATGATGTTATATACTTACGTGGTGGGGTTGTTGTTTAGAACGGCTTCTAGAAGAGCGTAATCTTCGCAGTTAATGTGTGGTCTTAAATTTGACAATGGCGGATCGGGAATAGTCTGTAACAGTGTTGCAAGCTGGACCTCTAGCGTTGTTGGAATGTTTCTTGGTATCTTATGCGTTGGAGAAGAATCAATTACCACTGTTGGTTGGATATTGTTACCTTCATTAGATGTTGTCCACGCTAATATGTTGTCTACCTGCTTACCAATGTCTGCCATGCACTGTGTGTACAACGAAAAAGAAAAAGAACTCACATTCTGTTTTTTTGCGGTGACTAGTTAAAATGTTCGAACAGGTCGGTGCATTTGGTTTACCTCTTTCCAGCCATGTTCGTTGGTGGATGACTCCTTAGTTGGCAGTTGTGGAGGTTGGTTGTCAACATGTTTTATGGCATCCACACTTTCCTGTGGACACAAGGAATCGATATTAGATTTCCGTTCTGGGTAATTGGTAAGACAATGGGTGGTATGGTGTGTGATGTACCGTGGATTGTCTTGCAGACTGATGAAGTCCTTGTGCTATGACGTCCCCTATGTGTGAGGCCTAAGCAATAATTTCGTTTTGACCGTTGTGTTTGTGATCGGGTTGTGGTCAGAGAATGAGTTAATAAAATTGTGGTGGATGTTACCAGCAGATGATTGGCAGAAGGGGTTGAGATTGCTTCAAGTTCGTCCGATAGTAGCCAACTTCTATTGTGCAGCTGAAGAAAAACAATTAAATCCCAATGTAAGCTGTATATATATAAGGATATATAATTGAAAGTCATTAGAGTATACGACGTTGGTACAGGTCTTCTGCGCTTGTTTTGTTGGACATATATCTATGTTAGGCGTGATAGGAGAATGAGGGGGGACTTCAATTTTGTGTGCCTATGTTTTAAGAAATGATACAATGGACACACAATTATGTGAGGCGTGTGATGTATGTATTGGGCAAATGATCCAATGATCCGCTGGACACGCATTCTCTTTAATGTGGGTATGTGTTTAAGTTATTACCTGGCCAGAGTCTTCTTCCTCAATAGGTTCATGAGTATCCGTGTCCATGTGGATGTTTTCAATGCAAAGCGGTGCACTTCCCTGAAATGTTTGCCGATTGGGTAAAGCAACAGTGTAGGCACTTATAAAAGTGAAATATAGTAAATGACTTAATGGTATAATTTTGTACCTGTGGATGTTTGTCATCATTAAGCTGTTCTTGAACATCCGTGTGCATTTGTATGTTGTCAACGCTACCTTGTGGGATATGCTCAAATGTTTTGAGGTGCGATTGTGTGAGCTGGTAGTTAGTCTGATTTAAGTCCTAAACATAATTAGTTTGAGTTATATAAGATGTAAAGTGTGAAAAAGGTTGTAGAGTAAAAGTACAACTCCCTTACAGTAACGCTGGTCTGGATGGGAGTCCGTGGATAGGCGGTTGTTGCACACTCATGGGTTGCACTACCTGGTGGATAGGATTGAACCGGCACCTAAACGGTGGACAACTTAGTATGGACAGATGTGTCGGAGGTTGCATTGAATATGGAAAAAAACTTACTGCCGCAAATTGGGGGATACTACCCTCTGGTGACTGGTGGGGTGTTGTCCTTTGTTCTTGAGTGTCCTGGGCCATTGGTTGGTCATCAGACTGAGACAAAAAATTGTTGTGTATATTAAGGTGTGTGGGTTACTAACAAAAACCGCAAAAAATGTACAAATTGTTCAAAAGTTTACCTGTTTGGTGTTTCCGCTCAACGTGTGGATGGGTGATTGTGGAGGTGGTATCGTGGACGAACTCTCAGAACATTGTGGGTCAGTCCCCTGCCCAGTTAGAAAAGGTAAAAGTCATTTGTTAATAGGAATGGTGGAGAGCAAGGTTTATTCACCCGTATGTACTGCCTTACAGGTGAATGTTGACTCCATTGTGGTGGTATACCAACATGGCTGGATAAGTTAACAAGCGGTTCCATCCCCGGTGGTTCTGAATTAGAGACAGATCGTGGTGATGATAGTTGTGTAGTTGCGCGATGTTTCCTGCGCATAAAACGTTGTTTGCGGATAGCTTTCCGTGCGAGGCGGCGATCACGACGTTTTTTTTCCCGTTTTTCTAGGTGATCAATTTTAGAAGCAAGTGCGTTTAATCTTGTATTAAGTTGAAGCTGCTCCGCTTGCAAAGCTTCAATTTGACTTTGCTGGTCTGTCGAATACGGTTGGAAGTAGTGTGCCATACTCGGTTGTGTGGGATTTGAGGAAGATTTCTTTAGATTAGGTTTCTTGACACCTAATCCCGGTTTTGCTGTCTTTTTCGACCTGGTTTGGTAGTGTTTTCTAGGTGGACGAGGTTGCTTGATTGTCTTAGGAAGAAGTAAACTCAAAGATTCGTCTCCACCATGCCACATAGCTAATTTGAAGCTATGCTTCTCCATGATCAGCCTCTCCATGTAGGCGACTTTCCTATCCACAACTTCGCCGTCAATAAGTGCGAAAGGAGCACGCTCGCACAATATATCATCCAATGTTGGCTTGACCACGAGCTAGTTATAGAGATAATGTCAATATTTAACATTTTTAAAACTGTGAATATATGAGTATAACCAAAAGTTAGTTTTTTTGTCTTACCTCGGGATTGTTTTCGACTGCCATCACATCTTCAAGCGAGAGTGCCACACTTAGTTTTGGTAAAATCGCTACACCAAATAACGATCTGATTTTCTGCACCCGGAATGCTAGGGGTATTTTGTTTGCCAGCAATTCAATTGATTCAAAGACGAGTAGCTGAAATACAACTGGGAACCCTTTGAGGCATAACGTTTGTTGTTGAAGTTGTAGTCGAAAATACTGAATGGGGTCATTCAAGTGGCCGCGACCCTGCTGTGGTGGTTTCAAAGCCGCAATCGTCTTGAAGAAAGATTCTCTACCCCATGGATGAGCAAGGAAAGTATCAATGTCCTCCAGCATATCAACATACTTTGGTGTTGGTTTGGGATACTGGTGTGAACCAATTAACACCCCGTCGACAAGAATGATGAGAGCTAGACCTAAAATCCTCCAGCTAGGCATCGTGCTAACATCGTCCAACATTTTAGCAACATCAGCTAGTTGAATATGTGGGTCGCGGCCTAACAATTTAACCCAGAACTCTGAAGGTGTTTTCGTTTCCTTAGGAAACCACATGTGGCAGTAATCATTGCTGAAATCAGAGCAATCCAAACCTGTGATTTGGGCAAACAATGTCATTGAGAAACGAAGAGGCTGTCCACCGAAAACTGTCCACAACTCATATAGTTTCTTCGTTACAAGCTGCCGGGACATAAGTGCGTGGACAAGTTTCCCTGAAATCGAGGACATGTATATGGGCAACTCAAAAAGCTTGCCGAACTGAGACTGAAGGATCCGCATTAGCTCTGGTCTACCTTTTAACTTCAACTGCACAAGAGCGATGAAATCCGTCTTCGAATAGACATTTAACCGCCCGCTTGGAAACCGATTTGAAGCATATAGCCTTGGCGGAAGGTTGAAATCGAAAAGTGTATCAGGGTTAGATTCAGCTGAAAAAAGGGGAAACAAAAACATCATAAGAGGTTAGATAGAGGGGAGAAATCTTAACGCCTCCGCGGGGAAATAGTGCGTTATCGAACATACCATCCATGTCGTCGTCGCCGCCGCAGGAAATGGAGGAGAAATCGGAAAGCCGCCGGGAAATCTCCGATGACCTTGCTACCAAAGACGAGAACTATTAGGGTTAGGAAAGAAGTGGTTTGATAAGAGGGGATTTACGGCAATAAAATTAGAAAACAAAAATTAAATGACCATAGGATTCCGGCGAGATCTATTTCTCTTTCCGGTGAACTATAAACGTGAGATCTATACCCCGAGCATTCCGGCAAAGAACAAAATAAAGCAAAAAATGAAGAAAAATTAGGTTCAGTCGATGTCTTTTTCACTTACCGGCGAGATAAACTCCGAGATCTATATGTTTTCTAGCGATGTGAGAGAGAGAAAAACAGAGAATGAAAATAATGTTGTTTGATTTCCGGCGAGACCGATTAATATAACTCAAAAAAGAGGGTTTCTAAAAAACAAATGTTTTTAAGAAGATGAATTTGGTTAGTTAGATGTATAACTAGAAAACGTGACTTAGTTAGGAATGAATTAAGGGTATAACTGTCTTTCTAGCATACAAAAGTATGCTAAAAAGTCTAAGTACCTGAAGGTGTAATTACACTTCTAAAAAGTACCTATAGGTGTAATAAACTCTTTATCTTATCGAAGAAACAATGTCGAGAATCCTTAATTTCATAAATACTCAACCCAAGAAAGACCCAACGTCCATAACTCTGGTACGAATAACTTCCAAGGAAAAGGATACGTGAAAAACTCTTGCGCGAATAATTTTTCATGGAGATTTTCAGAATCATAGAAACTTCCAACAAACCGCTCCTCAAGAAAACAAGCCGGAAGCTATGATTCAACAAATTATGTTTAGCCAAATACAAGGTAGTAAAGATTTCCTTGATCGATACAATGACCTTAGAAACAAGTTTGAGACTCTCTCAACACATGTTAAGAAGCTAGATACTCAAGTTGCCCAAACCGTTGAAGGGGTAAGGAGACAAAAATGCAACTACCTAGGAAACCTAAACCAAACTCTCAGAACCAAGAGTTTATCAATGTGATCGCCTTTCATAGTGGTAAGCATCTTGACTCTCCTCCACCAAAGAACACAACTCCCAAGAATTTACGTTCTCCGAATTGCATCAACGAGGAAGCTAATGTGGGTATTACTGAGAGTTTATGTGCATGAAGTCCCATATATGGTATGTCCCCAGAAGTCTAGAAAAGAACTCGAAGATACAAAGTGCAAAGAGATCGTCAGTGAGCTAACCATGAGATTACCTTTCAGTGAGACATGTCACATGGTTCCCGCTATTTGGAAGTACTTAACGAGCATATTAACAAAGAAGATGAACCCAGAAGAAGGAGCTATTATGATCTCCCGAGATTGCAACTCTCTTTTCCATCAGACTTCCCATTGGGCTAAGGTACGCGTATCTAGGTCGTAATTTAACATAACCCGTTATAATCAATGTTGGATTAAATAATGTAGAGACAACTTTACTCTTTTGTGAACTTAGGAAATATCGTAAGGCATAAGGTTACTCTCTAGATGATATAACGGATATTTCACCGGACTTGTGTATACATAGGATACATCTAGAAGATGAATCAATGACTTCTATGCTAAACACTAATCTATAAGATTTCGTTAAGAAAGAGATAATGAAACATTTAGAAGCTGGTATCATCTATGCAATCTCGGATATTATAGGGTTAGTCTGATTCACGTTGTGCCTAAGAAAGGGGGGGGGGGTTTAATGCAATTAAAAATTATAAGAATGAGCTAATCCCGACTAGAACTGTTACATGTCATAGATAGTGTATTCATTATAGAAAGTTGAATGCATCAACTAGAAAGGATCACTTCCCTTTACCATTCATTCATCAAATGCTTGAAAGATTAGCTAATCGCGCTTACTACCGTTTCTTAGATGGTTATTCGGGTTTTTCATGATTCTAATCTACATGGATGACTAAGAGAAGACGACGTTCATATGTAAGTATGACACTTTTGCTTATCGACGGATGCCTTTTGGCATGTGCAACACCCCAACCAACTTTCAAAGATGCATGAAGTCGATTTTTAGTGATATCATGGAAGATTTTTCTTTCTATGGACCATCCTTCTCCTCATGTCTTGCTAATCTTTGTAGGGTGCTTAATCGGTGCGAAGACAAACACTTGGTGCTCAATTTGGAAAAGTGCCACTTCATGGTGTGAGATGGATTAGTGCTAGGCCACAGAATCTTGGAAAAGGGTATCGAGGTAGAAAAAGCTAAGATCGAAGTGATGCAAGCTCTACAACAACCTGATTCCGTAAAGGGGATAAGGAGTTTCCTTGGTCACGCATATTTTTTACCGGCGTTTTATCTACGGCTTTTCAAAAATCGCTAGACCTCTTACTCAACTTCTTTGTAAAGATGTCAAGTTTGATTTTGATAAAGAGTTTTTGTTCTCCTTTTTACAAATAAAGGACACTTTGATCTCAACCCTTATTGTACAACCACCGATATGGGAATTGCCTTTCGAGGTGATGTGTTATGTCAATGATTACGTAGTGGGGGAAGTGCAAAGAAAACAGAAGGAAAAACATCTCCATGTCATCTACTACGAAAGTAGGACACTCGATGACGTAGTGCAACTACGCAACAACGGAGAAGTAGCTACTTTCCATCATTTTCGCATTCGAAAAGTTTCGTTCTTATTTGGTTGGGTCGAAGGTTAAGGTTTACACAGATCATTATGCTATGAGACACTTGTTATCAAAGAAAGACAACCAACCTAGACTTCTACAGTGGATTCTTCTCCTTCAAGAATTTTATTTCGAGATAAAAGACAAGAGGGGTGTAGAAAACGGTGTAGCCGATCATCTATCTAGACCTCGAGTAGACGCATCTTTGCCTATAGACGATTCACTACCTGAAGAAATTGTCTACGCTATCAGCGTAAGACACAAAAACAACTTTCATCCAAGGCAAGAGTAATCCAAGAATCTTCCACAACCTTGGTTTCGTAAAATTGCCAATTTCCTAGTTGTCGATCTAGTTCAAGAGGACCTCAATGGTTATAAGAAGAAGAAGTTTATCCGTGACATACGCCATTTCTTTTGGGATGAACCATACATGTACAAGCATTGCGCCAACGATATCTATAGAAGGTGCATACCGGAAGAAGAAGTCTCATGAGTCATTTTTCATTGTCACGGTTCCGGCTAAGCTGGTCACTTCGCCACGCACAAGACTGTGACAAAAGTACTACAAGCAGGCTTTTGGTGGCCAACGATGTTCAAAGATGCACACAACTTCTATTCAAAGTGTGATTCTTGCCAAAAACAAGGAAACATCGGTAAGCATAACGAAATGCCTCATAATTTTATCTTGGAAGTTGAGGTGTTCGATGTGTGGGGAATATATTTCATGGGACCTTTTCCAATGTCACACAAGAACGAGTACATCCTTTTCAGAGTAGATTATGTCTCAAAGTGGGTAGAAGAGATAGCAAGTCTGGCCAATGATTCAAAAATGGTGTTCAAAATGTTCAAGTCCATCATCTTTCCACAGTTTGGAGTACCTCGAGTTGTAATAAGCGATGGTGGTTCTCACTTCATCAACAAGGTTTTTGATTCATTACTACGAAAGCACGATATGAAACACAAGGTCGCGACACCTTATCATCCATAGACGAGCGGTCAGGTAGAGGTCTCCAATAGAGAGATAAAGAGCATTTTTCGGAAAACTGTAAACTCCTCATGCAAAGACTGGTCCACGAAATTAGATGAAGCTCTATGGGCCTACCGTACCGCGTTCAAGACGACGCTTGGTACAACTCTATTCCACCTTGTTTACGGGAAATATTGTCATTTTCCAGTAGAGTTCAAATACAAAGTAGCTTGGGCCGTGAAACTTTCGAACTTCGACATCAAATTCGCGGCTCAAAAACGGTTGATTCAACTAAACGACTTAGATGAGATTCGTCAGAACGCGTATGATAACTCGATAATCTACAAGGAGAGGGCTAAAGCCACGCACGACAAAAAGATCATTCCCAATGATTTTCAGGTCAATGATAGAGTTTTACTTTGCAATTCAAGCTTGAAACTTTTTCTGAGAAAGCTACGGTCACGGTGGTCTGGTCCATTCAAGATCAAAGAGGTACGACCATACTGAGCAATTTTATTGATGAATGATCGTGGAGAGGAATTCTTCGTCAACGAACAAAGGCTAAAACCAAACTTAGCATCTTCTGAACTCACCGAAGAACCCGATGTACTCCTCGATGATCCACCAAGCTAGTGACGTTAAACAAGCGCTTATTGGGAGGCAACCCATCGGTACATTTATATACTTCTCTTTAAAAATTTTAATTTATGTTTTCACTAACAATTTTTTTAAGTGTTTTCTTATAAAAAGAAATATATATATATATATACGACGTTGTTAGATGTTTCATAATGTCGTGAGACTTGTACAAAAATCATAGAGGAACTTATAAGAACTCATCTTGTTTCAAACTTGGTAAAGAGTCATATAAAGCGCGTTGTTAGATGTTTCATAAGTTCCTCAAACTTGTACAAAAAAACATTGAGGCACTTATAAGAACTCATCTTGCTTAAAACTTGGTATAAAGTTTTTAAAAATGCATTCTTATATGTTCATAAGTTCGTGATACTTGTACAAATATTATTCAAGATATTTTAGTAATAATCTTAATTATAAGTTGGTTTAGAGTCGTAGAAATCGTGTTGTTAGATGTTTCATAAGTTCGTGAAACTTGTACAAAGATCATTGGACACTTATAAACATTCATTTTGCTTCAAACTTGGCTTAGAGTCATAGAAAACGCATGTTAAATGTTTCATAAGTTCGTGAAACTTGTACAAAGATCATGGATGCACTTATAATAAGTCATCATGCTTAAAACTTTTTTTAATGTCGTAGAAAACGCGTTCTTAGATGTTTCATAAGTTCGTAGAACTTTTACAAAGATCATTGAGGAACTTATAAGCACTCGTTTTGGTTAAATCTTGGTTTTGAGTCTTTGTAAACGCGTTGTTAGATCTTTCATAAGTTCGTGAAACTTGTACAAAGATCATTGAGGAATATTGTGACATTCGTTATCTCTTTTTCTCTCGTTTAGAGTGTTTACATATCCATGGTTGAATTGGCGAATAATAATGTATTTTGGAGCATATATGGATATATGAAGATTAGCACCAAATATATGCACAATATTGTGACATTCGTTAAAGGAGTGTCAATCGATGTATCTTCATGATATTTTACCACGCGATAGCCACAAGTGTTAGAATTAATTTGGCGGTGGTTCAAATGATTTCAACGAAAATTATGTCAGTTTTATTGACGACAAGTCAATCTGCTGAGCAAATGAAGTATGCGCAGTTCTGGAGCCGCTCTGATAGGAGATTGACAGATCCACTTTGGGATCGACCGATCTCCACTTTGGACGAAAAGTTGGATTTTAAAACTTTAAGTTTTAGCCCAAATTCACCATATTCGGTACAAAACGTCCAAGACCTTATTTATACATAATTTTAGTCATTGTTTAGGCTACGCATTCACATTGGTTTTATTTTACATTATATTTGAGAGATTGTAAGCTTAGAGTAAAAAATTCAATATCTCTTGAGAAATGTTTTATGAACCTCTTTATTTCAATCTCAAGATTTGCTTTATACAATTATCTTTATCAAAAAAAAATTAACAATGATCATAATACACATTTAAGAGGAAGAAGATGTATATTATCACAACATAGTAGTATTCATTTTTTTATCCACTCTTTTACTTTAAGCTTAAGCAGTGCTGGTCCGACGTTCGAATACGCCCTAAGCCAATCGAAAAATTATGCCCTTTGTATATTTTGAAAAACTCACAAAATAATAATATATAAATAAAAACGCATTAAATTTCATAAAACACGTAACTAATTCAATTCCAAATAGTTTATAAAAAAGGAGAGATTTATTATTGAAAGATAGCCCTTTTCGCATTCTTGCCAGCAAAGTCATTCATTAAACTCTCATATTCGAGTTTTTCGACCATGTATGTCTCGATCGATAACAAAGTTAGACCATTCAATCTTTCTTGAGACATTGTAGACCGCAAATAATTTTTTTTATCAATTTTTATAGATTTGACATATGCTTCTCGTTTTTTCTTTTTTATTCTATTTTCAGCTCCTGTTGGTTGAGTTTTTTTATTCCACATGGTTTAACTTTTTTTAGTTCCATTGGTGGCATCTTTTGCTACACATGAAAAAAATAACAGATGATTTTATCAACTTATATTAATATAGGTATCAACGTATAAAAACATTACTATGAAAAAATTAAAACTATACACAAAAAGTTACCAGAAGACAACGAGGTGTGAGGGAGAAGAAGAAATAATCAATTACTAGGGTTTGAATTAAGTTCTAAGATCTAATCTTACAAATAAAATAATATATATTAGACAATATAATTAATTAGTAGGCTTGCAAACAAAAGACCATAATTAGTATATGCCTTGAATTATTTTGTGCCCATAACTATTTTTTTACGTCAAACTTATATATATTACTTAAGCCTAAAAAAATTTTTTTAGCAAAAATATGTCCTCTAATTTGGATGCCCTAAGCCTAGGCTTCTCTTACTTGGGTTGTGGGCCGGGCCTGAGCTTAAGATATAAAAATAATTGAGGAAGATTTGTTTTTTTCACTAATAGTTACATATGTTTAAGACGTTCTTCTTCCTCTTTTTCTTTTCTTCACAACTCCTCTTCCTTCAGTCATTGTAGCTCCTGGAATTATCAATATCATCCCTCCTCTTTCTTTTTTCTCTCCATCGCATATTTTCTCCGAGCCTCTTGCATTTTCTAATGGCTCGCCTTTTCTATTCTCTTCATCTCTTCTTTTGCTTGTTGATCTCTGATCTCTCACGTGAGGCAAACATTGCATACCTGTTATATTTTTAGCAATGTTCCATGATAAGGAGAAACCATGTTTTGTGTAATAAAAATTCTTGCAAGAGCAGGGCTTCGTGGTTATCTCTTCAATCTTTCAACATATTTGTAACATGAAAATAAATCTGAAGTTGATACCACTAAGCGTGATAACAAACCATAGTAAATGATGTTGCAAATGTAGGCTTGATCTAATCTATACGAAGTAAAAATTCATGATGAAAAAGGTTACCTCGAGTGTTTACTTCTTTAATAAGTGAATAGCAAAATCTTCTTTAAAACCTATGGTGTGTACTTCTTCCACTCTAAAAGATGATTTTACTTCAAGATATCTAAGAGCATGATTACTGGGGGATTTAGTGGGGTTTTTAAGGTGTAGACCCCACCAAACTTTTAAGAGATTTTCACTTTTGTTTCTTAATTTGGAACCGGTTCTTGCACTATTCATGGATCCCACAGATACGTGGCGGTCCATGATTGGTGCGTTTTTAAATTATTTTTTTTAAAACAAAAAAATAAAGAAAAAACACCTAAGAATTCATGTCTATAAATTTTACCATTCATCATGGTCTAACATGATTCACAAACAGTTTAATCAACCCCAAAAGTACATACTTTGTTTCTCCGTTAGTCAATACAAAAAATTCATATCTTTAACACACTTTGGAAAAAAAAAACATAGAAGCACAATCATTCACATGGATAATATCATAATACTATTTTATTAACCTTGAATGTTTATTTTCCTAATCCAAAATGTGAATCATAATGCATCATATTATATATCCCTTAGATTTGCTATGATTCGACTCAAATCTTTTATCAACAAATATTTTGAAATTGTGACAATATAGTAAGTAATTAATGTTAACAATAAATGTTAACCTAAAGCCAACAACAAAATACCCAAAGAAACGAAACATGCTTACTTTAATTCTACAATAATAAGAACATAAATAGACAGAAATGGAAACCGAAGCTTTTCAGATCTGACCCTAACACTAAAATAACAAAAAGTTCTAAAGTTGACACAAACACAGAAAACCCATAAACTCAACTTCCAAATATGGCAAAGCACCAAAACTTTAATAAATAAATATCCCCACGGATTTTCAATAAAATAATATGTCATCATTGTATCTCCTTCACGTCATTGAATAAAGCTTAATGATTATAAAATTCATTAAGGAAAAAGAAACCGAAAATGCAATAGCTATAACATCAGCGTGTAAGAGAAGTTCAAAGAAGCATTCAATGAATCAACAAATCTAAACCTTAAAAATCTATGATAACAATAACGCTATGATCAAAAAATATGGATTGAATTTTTTTAGCACGTTTGATATTTCTCTTTAACAAGAGAACGCTTATCTTCCTTGAAAAAACAGAAGCGATATTTAGACTATGACAGAAATTGTAGCAAAGATTATGAGAGTATGATAGAAACTAAGATAGAGATTCTTCTTTAAAACTTTCACTTTTAATAGATAATCTTATTTGAAATGTTCTTACAAGAAAATTCTAAAACCTATTATCTAAACTCTCTTGTTCAAACGATCAATTACTTTAATCTTTGAACCTCTCAAGAATCTCTTACTTGTTTCTAATCTCTCTCTTTCTTTCCGAGAACATACTCAAGACCCTTAAACAATAAGAATTATCTCTCTCTAATGTGGTGAGTCCTCTTGTAAGACCAACCACCCCTATTTATACACAAATAGGTAATCAAAAATATGACATTTTTCTTTTTCTTTTATGAAAAGAAAAACTCTCATATTTCCTTTTCTTTGGCTAATAAATAAAGTTTCTCTTTTTTTTCATTATCTCAAACTCTTCCTTTTCTTTATCTTCACGACAAATCATTTTTCCATTTCCTTTAGCTTTTTATTCTATTTGTCTTTTATCATCATGTGCTCTGTTTCAGTTGATACAATTTTTGATGTACTCTGAACTGTTACAAGTGATGAGTCAAATCTGCTTCAACATTTCTCTCTGAAGAAGATTTCGTATAGGTATAAGAGAAATTCATATCCTGGTAAAACTTTCGATTTATCAAGTCTTTTGGCTCAACTACACTTGTTTATGCATTGTGTCATTCACTTTCCTGCTTCCAATGATTCCGAATGCCATCGCATTTCAAGTATAATATATATCATAACCAAATAAGAGGAAAAATGACATTTATGATCTCAAGAATATACCTTTGGCTTCACAACGGGTCGTGAAGTGGGTTGCTTTGAAGGATCCAAATTATTCTAAAACCATGCAAAAAAACTCAAATGGTAGTCAGCAGAAGAGATGCCAACAAATAAAACCCCAAATAATGAATAAACTTTGCTTTACCCCAAATAATCAAACAAAAGAAAAACAAAATAACTATCTCATCTCTCCTCTAACAAAAAAACATATCATATAAATGTTAAGACTAACGTATAAGATTTTAGTTCAAAAAAAAAAAAAAAAAAAAAACGTATAAGATTAAGATGATGTCAATGGACATGTGAGTGACCGATTTATAGAAAAGAAATATAAAGTTAAAGACGCGGAAGATCAAAAGAACATCTAAGAGACCAAATCAACACCAATTTTTGTGATGTGTGGGCATAAGTGTGACCAGTTTATAGGTTTATAGGCCTCTGCAAGAATCGTTTGGCTCAAAGCGTTTCAGAACTAAAAATTAAGGTAGGAAGACAATTTATGATATTAACAGCTCTGCTTTTAATTTGTTTCCGGTAAATATTCTAAAGAAGAAAAAGAAGTGAATGTGTAGAAGATGAGAAGATGGCGTGATGATGCGAGAAAGATGTATCGAAAGAGAATTTTTTTATAAAATTTATTGAGAAGATGTAGCGTTTAAGAGGAGTAAACTCATATAGGACGAGTGAAAAGATAGGTGTTGCAATTAGGGATTAATGCGAGAGTGATTACTTTTGTGTGCTACAATATTGATGACGTGTTAGTGTTTTAGAAACTCTAAAATGATGATGTGGAGGCACTCTTAAGATCCAAAAGACTCCTTTCATATTAAAAGGATATATGTTATGTTTCAAAAATATGTTTCACTTCCACTTTTAGGAAACGTATCGTTTCTGGGTATTTGTTTCCGTTCCATGCAACATAAGGGGATCTATGTAAATTGTTAAAGGTTGGTTCATTTCTAATGGATGTAAAAGCTTAAATCCATAACTCTTAGTTATCCAATAAAAGAACAATTTTTCACTTTTTCATATTTATAAAGGATAAATTTGCCACAATACACAAATAATTAGGCCAAATTTGCAAAATAAACATAATTTCTCGAAATAGATTGATTGTCCTGTTTTGGAATCACCAAAATCAAGAGAAATCATTTATTTTTTGGAATAATTGTCTGTTTAGACCATTTTTACAAATATACCTAAAATTAGGACCATATTCTATTTATTATTGTCAAATAACCATGTGGGAGCTACCTGCTCTAATACAAATTTCGTGAGATGCAGTTCAGACATAAATTTGTGTAATAGAGTAGTTAGTGGATTTGAGAAAAGACTATTGGAGGTATATCGATTGGTGATATATCATCCATATATGTATATGTTGCTACACATATAAAAGTGACTTACAAATCTAGAGGATATTAAAAAAACATTGTAAGTCGCAGAGAATTTAATGCGGATAGAGAGTGGTCGCAGAGAATTTAATACGACCAGACTAGTGAGCTCATCAAATCTTGGTCGTTTGTTTACGTGGGAGGCAAAATATTTGGTGGACAAACTAGAAGAGTTAGACTTGCTAATCAGAGTACAGTAGGTAAATGATTATTATTAAAATAGTCACATCCGCCCAAAAGCCTGAATATAACGGCGTATGTGATGATGATAAATCTAAAATGGCTTGTATAAGTATTTATATGTTACTACTAATTATATTGTCACTAAGTAAGGAGATGATATAAGTTCCAAAAAAACAGACATAACAGAGGTACCGGACGTCGGCGATGGAAGTTGAAGGTATTGTTTTTAGTTGTAGTACTCTATTGTATGAGTTTTAGCCGCTCATGGGTTTTTGTTTTTGTAGTGGACGATATCGTCATCGTACAAGAAGGGAGATGGATACTTTATTGTATTGGTGAATGGGACTTCAAAACAAATAGAGAGTGTCAAGGGAGATACCTCAGGATGAGCAAGATCAACATGTTTAGTGAGTTGGAAAGAAAAGTCAGGGAAATATGTGCTATGTTTGAACAAACAAAAATCGTCGAGCTAACGTATTGAATAGATGATATGTTGGCGCGACGAAACAGTGTACAAGTCAATCCAACACTCATAGCAAACGATAAGGATTTCACAACTTTCAAATCCGTGGCTATGGACAACGAAGGTGTCAATTTGTTCGTTACGTTTAAAGAATCAGTGGACGGCAAGCTGGTGTTCATCCGGTCAGAAAGTGGGGTCAATAAACGAAACATACACGCTTTGAGCATGAAAACAAAGGTTGTTCAGAAACATCCTCATTCTTTCTCTTCACTTTTGGCTCACGTAGAGCAGACGGATTTAAACGATCCAGATGTGCAGGAGGCCCCGGATGACGACAACTTTTCAAGGATGGTGGACACATGTCAACCGGATAATGATGGTAAACAATATCCACGATCCAATTAACAGAACCAAGACAATGTCATATGTTGTCCAACTAAGATGGACAATATCAGAGAAGTTGTCCACCTTTGATGATATATCTGATTCACAAATCATAGCGTATGTTGAAGCGTTAGAAGTTGGTTTTACGGTGGGTGGTATTGGCAACGTTACAGTAGATGAAGACGAAGGTGATATATATGATGACGATATATATGATTCTGAGGGCGATGAAGAGAAGGAGGACTACAATTGGGACGAAATGCATGAGTTTGTTAGAAACGATAGGCCAAGAATATATTCGGAAGAAGATAACGACGACGATGATTTTGAAGAACCTCCCCCGGTTAAGAAACAAACGAAGGCGAGTGTACCAAACAATGTGGGGACAATTGAAGACGATTTGTCAACTAGCCTAAAGGAAGGAATTAACTTAGACGAGGTTTATGGTTATGAAGATCTGGAACCGATGTTTGATGATGATGTGGAGATTGAGATGGCAAAATAAGTGGACCTAACTAGAGAAGACGATGAAATGTTTAGAGGAAGGACGTTTGCTACGAGAGAAGATTTCAAAACTGCACTAGCGATATACGCAATCAATCGGAATTTCAGTTTCATGTTTTTAAAGTTTGACTGAAAATATTTGATAGATGTGTGTACCGAACGGGAAAGGTGTGATTGGCGCGTATATGCTCCTCAGGTAGGTGAGACGGATGAGTATGAAGTGAGGAAGGTAAAACTTGATCACGTTTACAACTCAGAAAGTAGACGCAAATTTTCCAAACACGTAACAATCAAAGTATTGACGGCGTTATTGAGAGCCAAATATGCAAAGGATTATTGTACACCAAAAGTTAACGACCTCCCAGAAACAATAAGGGTTGACCACGGAGTGAGGGTTTCGTACTATAAAGCATGGAAGGCCAATGAATTAGTTTTTGCGTCAGCCCAGGGCACGGAGGAGATCCACCACCCAGCAGAGTATTGTGTAAGTTATACTACTAAATATAACCATTTTTGAAACGTGATTGTGCTACTGTATTATAATTGCTTTTCATATTACAACAGAGGGTGTACGTCCGGGGCTTTCATTACTTTCGGGTTGTACATCAGATTTCTTCCAAGTGGACCTGCTTCTAAAATAGGGCCAACGAGCCACCAATGATCTTCTCATACAATTTTAACAATTTTTTATAAGTATATCGTCACGAAGAGATGGAAAATACATTCAATTATCTTTTTTATGTTTAGTATGTTTTATATACCCATTTTCACACTTGTATAATAGGAAAAAGTTGACTTGCATCTAATATGCCTCACCTACATTTGTTGGTGTGTAATTAGTATTTCGATTTTATTGAAGGGGTTAATGTATGATATACATTTACCAAACACAACAAAAATTAACGTAATATAGCTTTTACAATAATCGACAATAAGAAGTAAACAACCACGTGGGTCGGTCACGGTATAATTTGATTGAGAGTAATAGTTAGTAAAGTAAAGGTAGTGACTGAGACGGGTGGGAGTGATTTTATGTTAGTGGTTTTGTGTAAGACTCATTTAAAACAATTAATTATCCGAAAAAGGTCTATGTAAGTGTAGATTAAAACATGTTCATAGACTAAAACAAGTCCATAGTTAGTGGCATGGGGTAGTGGTTTCGTGTCAGTCTTGTCAGTTTTTTATTAAACAAATTAATTAACTCATTGAAAACAGACTTTAGTTTATTAACTATAATTAAGTTAGGTTACTATTTAAGGGGATGATAGGAAAATATACGTTTAACTATTAACTATTATTAAGTTCGGTTACTAATAACTTAAATTAATTCCAAATACTATTAACTAAAATTTATTTCGGTTCCTACTTAGATCAAATATACTTTTTTAAAGGTGATATGTTCCATAAAGTAAGGTTAGTTAAAATTTTACGGTATGATAACGAAATCTGATACGTTTTATCAAAAGGTCAATTAAAGCTTTAAATCCAACATTTGAAAGGTGTACCCTAGACATATAATAACGATTCATTGTTTTCATATTAATGTTGGACATTGATACATTTCATTCTTTTGACATTTTCCGACATTACCAGAGGTGTACCATGTATATATAATAAAACTTAGCAAGGGACAAGACATTACGATGTTTACGTAAATTCGCAAATTCTTAAAGCGCATATGTATATCTGACAGCTTTCGCAATAACTCATTGCGTCGTGAAAAGTCATACAAGTAGGCCGTCTGATGCAGAGAGATATTTGGAAGATTTACAAATATCTTTATATTTACATTAGTAGTTATTTTATTATTAAGATGTTTTCCTTTTCTTATTTGGAATATTTTAGGGCTTTCCATATTTATTATAAATAGGTCATTTAGACTTATGTTGTAATTCAAAATTTGATTATTTAATAAAGAGTTTTGGCTTTTAAGAGAAGAGTATTCTCGTTCCTTGTTATTGATTTGATTAGATTCATCAATACAAGAAGTTGATCTTAAGGAGCTATCGAAAGAAACCCTTAATCGATCCAAGAACAGGTCTCGAAGAACCCTAAATTCTTAGATCGACCGTTCACCCATTCGTTCGCTGCATCAGTTGGTATCAGAGCCGCTTATCTTTGATTTCTCAATCGAAGAACGATTCTGGTTGTCATGATGTATGACATATTTTATCCCATGAGAGACGAAAATCTCTTTGTTGAAAGAGAATCAGTTGGTATTGATGCTGAGAGATATTTGGAAGATTTACAAATATCTTTATATTTACATTATTAGTTATTTTATTATTAAGATGTTTTCCTTTTCTTATTTGGAATATTTTAGGGCTTTCAATATTTATTATAAATAGGTCATTTAGACTTATGTTGTAATTCAGACTTTGATTATTTAATAAAGAGCTTTGGCTTTTAAGAGAAGAGTATTTTCGTTCCTTGTTATTGATTTGATTAGATTCATCAATACAAGAAGTTGATCTTAAGGAGCTATCGAAAGAAACCCTTAATCGATCCAAGAACAGGTCTCGAAGAACCCTAAATTCTTAGATCGACCGTTCACCCATTCGTACGCTGCATCAGTAATGATGCAGAGAGATATTTGGAAGATTTACAAATATCTTTATATTTACATTATTAGTTATTTTATTATTAAGATGTTTTCTTTTTCTTATTTGGAATATTTTAGGGCTTTCAATATTTATTATAAATAGGTCATTTAGACTTATGTTGTAATTCAGACTTTGATTATTTAATAAAGAGCTTTGGCTTTTAAGAGAAGAGTATTACCGTTCCTTGTTATTGATTTGATTAGATTCATCAATACAAGAAGTTGATCTTAAGGAGCTATCGAAAGAAACCCTTAATCGATCCAAGAACATGTCTCGAAGAACCCTAAATTCTTAGATCGACCGTTCACCCATTCGTTCGTTGCATCAGTTGGTATCAGAGCCGCGTATCTTTGATTTCTCAATCGAAGAACGATTATGGTTGTCATGATGTATGACATATTTTATCCCATGAGAGACGAAAGTCTCTTTGTTGGAAGAGAAGAAAACCATGAGATCTACAGAGAGATTTACGGTGATCCTATCTACGATGTTTACGAAGAAGATGTCGTGATTATCGATTTTGTTTTCCCATAAAATATTTTTGATAATCTGATGCGTGCAAAATCCGTGCAGAATCAGATTCGTGCAATATGTGTGAATCAGATTCGTGCAAGATTCCTGTTAAATCAGGTTCGTGCAAAATCCGTGTCGGATCTGGTTCGTGCAAAATCCGTGTCGGATCTGCTTCATGCAAAATCCGTGATGAATCTAATATTTGCAAATCAAGCGTTTAAAAAGTTGGAAGAACGACATCAATGGAAGAGAAGAAAAAAAGGGAAGAACAAAGTTTTGCATCTTCCGAAAGAATTTGAGCCCGAAGACCACGGTTAAGATTCGGGACGAATCTTCTCTTCGACGGAAAGAATGATGCAGAGAGATATTTGGAAGATTTACAAATATCTTTATATTTACATTATTAGTTATTTTATTATTAAGATGTTTTCCTTTTCTTATTTGCAATATTTTAGGGCTTTCAATATTTATTATAAATAGGTCATTTAAACTTATGTTGTAATTCAGACTTTGATTATTTAATAAAGAGCTTTATCTTTTAAGAGAAGAGTATTGTCGTTCCTTGTTATTGATTTGATTAGATTCATCAATACAAGAAGTTGATCTTAAGGAGCTATCGAAAGAAATTCTTAATCGATCCAAGAACAGGTCTCGAAGAACCCTAAATTCTTAGATCGACCGTTCACCCATTCGTTCGCTGCATCACCGTCTAATTGTCTTCATCCGGAGGGTTGAAGATCAAAACGTTATTAAAAAATTCCTCACCCAACTCGTACATGTAAGCCAACCAAGGATGAGCAATGTACAAATAGTAGTGCTAGCTCCTTCAAAAACTTGGGTTGTCTAAAAATGGTTCTACCAACTCTTCCAGAAGATTTACTCATTCATATTGTTAAGCTAGTTGGAAAAGAAGATTGGTGGCTTCTCGGGCCAATCCTAAGAGCTGGTAAAACCGGAAGAGATTTGGTGTACCAACCAGCTGTCCTGTACAACGCATGTACGTAAGACTTGTGTAGATATTCGGATGATATATCTATTGGTGGTCCTCACCGTGTTTTTTTTAAAGGTGTCTTCAGTTGGGAACCCAGATTAAGCTTGCTCTGTCACGAAAAATATATTCTTAGGGTCGTACAAACGATGTCTTATTATCGTCCCACGTCACGTTGAAAATACTTTGGCGTGCATAATTTTTTCCAGCTGTGCTGGTGAGGTTTATGAGGTTGTTCATTACTTTATACAATTTAATTATCACCACTTTGATTTAGTTTTAGATGAAGTAAGGGAGTACGATTATGAGCTGAAGTATGCAATGGATTTGTATGGTCCAAAAGAGAAAATTTATGCAAATATACGTTCACCTACCCTGCTAACCCGCGAATCCCTTATCCATAATGTTTTGCACTTTGTTATCTAGCATATGGTCCGGATGATATCCCCTGCAAAGATTGTTCACTATACTGGCTTACTCGCCATGTTTGTTGGATGCTCTAAATCATCCACTGTTTGATGTGAACGTATTTTGAAACATCCACCAAGCGTTGTGGATGTTCAAATGTCGGTTAATTTTTTTATGGTATGCATTATTAAATATGTCCGTGTTGTGAAGGGAAACAAAATTATAATATTAGAACCAATCGCAAAAGTCTTAATGTTATAATAAATCCAAAAAATTTTAAAACCAAATCATTAACGGAAAATAAAGTTTCAACAATCCTCAAAAGTCTTAGAGTTGGAAATTCAGATTAAAGTAGAAACTGGGAAAGAGAACAAGTACATAAACCATAAGAATAGTTCATAATAAAAATTTAACCGGCTGTCGGACCACCCACAAATTCCTCGTACACATCCATGGCATAAACTTTGCGGATGCAAGTCACCAATCTGTGAGTGAATTGTGGAACATTGTTAAGTTGGTCACTATACGCATGCATCTCGAGCAACTTTGCTCCAAGAATCCCAAAATCATTAGTACCTTCAACCCGCGTATCTGACTGATTAGCACCTCATTGTAAATGGTTCTGTTGAGGTAATTCCACTGAATTTTTTGAGAAGGGCAATAAGATTAGTGTATTACCAGGTCCCGAACCTGAAGAGAGACGTACCCGGATTTGGGGAAATCTATAAACGTGTACGTGTGTATCGTTACTTACCTCGACGTAATCGTCTTCTTCGTCTTCTACCTTGAGTGTTAGTGAGTTGCAAATCACCTGCACAAGAGAGAGAAAGAGAGAGAGAGAGAGAGAGAGAGAGAGAGAGAGAGAGAGAGAGAGAGAGAGAGAGAGAGAGAGAGAGAGAGAGAGAGAGAGAGAGAGAGAGAGAGAAAGATAGAGACAACAAAGATTCAGAACATAGAGGATAGGTTGGATCCGCAACAATTGGTATCAGAGCTTGGAGAATCAGCCATTGATACACAAGAAAGTTACACGAGACAATCATTGAAGTATTTGGCTTTATAATTCATACGTTACCCAAAATCCAATATTCTCATCAAATTCTATGTATACTCCTTAAGCTTTCTTGTTGCTGGTTACTGTGGATTGTGCCTTCTTTTGTCGTGCAGGTAGAAGAAGAACACAACAGAGCATACAAGATGGAGCGTACTCATGGAAAGTTTGAGATGGAGAAATTTGATGGTAAAGGGGATTTTCAACTATGGAAATACAAGATGATTGGCCAGTTAGAGATTCAAGGATTGGTATCTGCCATTCAAGAAGAAGAGGAGTCATCTTCAGCAGAACAGGATGTGGACAAAGACAAGACAGAGGACACAAAGGAAGATCAAAAGAAAGTTGATCAAAAGAAAGCAGCTAAAGACCTAAGGGTAGGGGTGGGCAAATTACCCGGTACCCGATACCCGAACCGGAACCGACCCGAAAGTTTCGGTTCGGTTCGGGTACGGGTATTAGACATTTACCCGAAAGTTACTTCAAAATTGGTACCCGTGGGTATCGGGTAATACCTGAACCGACCCGATACCCGAACGGGTACCCGAATACCCGAAACTTTATTATATTTCATATGTTTATAGTACCCATATATCCGAATATAACCGAATATAACCGAAAATATCCGAAATATCCGAAAATATCCGAAAAATACCCGAAAATATCCGAAAAATACCCGAAAAATACCCGAAAATAACGGAAAATTACCCGAACCGAACGGGTACCCGATTTTTCGGGTATTTTCCGGGTCCAAATATTTCATACCCGAAGACCCGGACCCGAACGGTTCCTACCCGAACCCGAACCGAAAAACTCAAAATATCCATACGGGTCCTAAATCCCCCTACCCGAAATACACGGACCCGATCGGTTCCTACCCGAACCCGACCCGAATACCCGAATGCCCACCCCTACCTAAGGGTAAGGAATCTGTTGGGAACCTACCTTAGTGACACTATCTTAAGGAAGGTAATCACTACAAGAAAACAACCCGATTTCCGACGGATTTTCCGAGGGACAAGTTTCCGTCGGAAATTTCCGAGGGAATTCCGACAGATTTCCCAGGGAAAGAAGCCGTCGGAAAACTGTCGGAAATTTCCGAGGGACAAGTTTGGTATTTTCATGGAGAAAGATCTGCAGTTTATGGTGCTCATAATTCTAGTGGAACATATATTGGCGATAGTTCTGGAGAATATAAAGTAGAAGAAGAAACTAGAGGTCATATACGTAATATTGTTCAGATGGTCAATGATGCATATAGGGAAAATATGCAACAATTTGTCGTGGGAAATCCCTCGGAAATGAATGTCGGAAATCTGTCGGAAATCCAACGGAAATATATCTGATAGATTTCCGATGGATAAGTTTCCGACAAACTTCTGAGAGTTTTTGTTGTCGGAAATCCCTTCGGGAATCCGTCGGAAAATGTCCGTCGGAAATCCCTCGGTATTTCCCAGGGATTTCCGACGGACATTTTCCGACGGATTCCCGAAGGGATTTCCGACAACAAAAACTCTCAGAAGTTTGTCGGAAACTTATCCATCGGAAATCTATCAGATATATTTTCGTTGGATTTCCGACAGATTTCCTTTTCCGGCGACATAGTTCCGACGAATCAATTTCGTCGGAAATCCGTGGGAAATCGTTGTTTCCGACGGATTTCTGAGGGATTTGTCCCTCAGAAATCGACAGTTTTCTGTTAGTGAATAAATGTGCAAACAACTCTTGGCATGTGGAAAGCACTTGAAAGAGATTATCAAACCAAGTCTTTACCCAACAGAATCTACATAAAGCAGAGATTTGCCAGCTACAAGATGGAGGTGACCAAGACCATTGAGGAAAATCTTGATGGGTTCTTGAGATTGATTGCTGATCTTGCTAGCCTAAATATCACAATCAGTGAAAAATATCAAGCTATCTAGTTATTGTCTAGCCTGCCATCAGCGTATGAACCTCTTGTACACACTTTGAAGTATGGATCAGGGAAGGATACTTTAACTGTAAGTGAGGTTACAAGCTCTGCTTATGCCAAAGAAGTTGAACTGGACCAAAAGGGTAATTAGAACAAAGCAAAGTCTTCCGCAAAAGCATTGCAAGCTGAGGAAAGGGGAAGACCTTTCCACAAGGGGCTAAACATAAGGGTTCAAGGAAGGTCTAAGAGCAGACACATGTCCAGATCAAGAGCTAACTCCAACAACAAGGGTTGTTGGATTTGTGGAGAAGAAGGACACTGGAAGAGGGACTGTCCTCAGAAGAAAACTAGAAACCAGCAATCAAAACCACACACTGTCAATCTTGCTACTAAACCAATATCAGCAGTAGCCCTAATTTCCAATGCAACGGAGATTTCCCCTCAGGACATTGCAACTTTTCTTATGGCAATTGATGATAGATGGATATTGGATTCATGGTGCACCTTCCACATGACACCAAGGAGAGAATTGATATATGAGTTTCAAGAATATGAGGGCAGCAAAGTACTCATGGGAAACAATACATTATGTATGGTAAAGGGAATTGGAAAGGTGACTATAAAGAATCCAGATGGAACCACAATGACTTTGAGCAAGGTGAGATACATGCCAGAAATGGTCAAAAGCCTAATCTCCTATGGTCAATTGGAAATGTCAGGGTGTAAATATGAAGGAGATAACTTTGTAGTTAAATTCTTCAAGGAAGGAACAATTGTTTTGACAGGCAAGTATCATCAAGGTTTATATCATCTTCAGGGCACAACAATACCATCAAAAGCCAATGTTGCTTAGCCAGAAGTAAGCATGACAAGGAGATGGCACACAAGGCTAGCGCACATGAGCCAATCAGCCATGGAAGCCTTGGCAAGAAAAGGATATCTGAAGAAGGAGGAAGTGAAAGATCTAGGTTTCTGTGAGGATTGTGCAATGGGGAAAGCTCACAAACAGAGTTTTCCAAAGGCTCAACATAATACAAAAGGGATCCTTGACTACGTTCATTCAGATTTGTAGGGATCTCCTAATGTGACACCCAGCTTGTCAGGAGCTCAATACTTCATCACAATTATTGATGATTACTCCAGAAAGGTGTGGATTTACTTCCTAAAGAGGAAGGATGAACCATATCAGAATTTTGCAGATTGGAAGCTGCTTGTTGAAAACCAGACAGGAAAGAAACTGAAATGTCTAAGGACAGACAATGGAGTAGAGTTTCAGAACAACAAGTTTTACAAGCTTTGTACAGAATCAGGAGTGAAGAGACACATAACATGTCCTTACACTCCCCAACAGAATAGAGTATCAGAAAGGATGAATATAACAATTATGGACAAGGTCAGGTCAATGTTATCATAAACAGGGTTAGAAAGTCACTTTTGGGCAGAAGCAGCGTCTACAACAGTCTACATAGTAAACAAATCACCATCCACAACCATTGAGTTTGAAATACCATAAGCAAAATGGACAGGAGGAAAGCCTACATTCAGTCACCTGAGGAGTTTTCGATGTTATAGTTATGTTCATGTAATAAGAGACAAGCTGAGTCCCAGGAAAGCTAGAGACATCTTCCTTGGTTATGCAAGTGGCACAAAGGGATACAAGGTTTGGCTACTTGAGGACCAGAAGATGGTAATCAACAAATATGTGGTATTTCAAGAAGAGAAAATGTACAAGGACATGAAGACATAAACATATACTGAAGAACCTACCAAAGCTCTAAGTCCTAAGAAGAAGGTTTCATTCAAAACAGATCTTGTGGAGGTGTTTAGTGACACAGAAGATGAGAATGAGACTCCAATTCAAGGTGAAGAAACTTCAGAATCTGAGTCAGAAAGTGATATGATCTTGCGGAGCTCACAACATGATGAGGAAAATCTAAGCAAACAACTTGATTAGGAGGAGCTTATACAAGGCTTTATCACAAGATTAAGAGCCAAAGAGCCAGCTAAAGATGCTAAAGCAATGATCATGGAGGAGGAGCTTGGAGGAGCAGCAACTAGGAGGGTCAACATACACATTCATGCCTAGAAAGAAGACCAAGCTATGAGCCACTAAGTGACTAAGTGTCTCGCTTGGTACTCTTTCCCTTTGCATAGATTTATCCCATTGGGTTTGCTCTGCAAGGGTTTTAATGAGGCCAAGAAGAACACTACGTCGGTTTCTTAGTGATTATAGCTTGAGGAGTGTAAGAGACGAAGAACTATACACACTACTCGTCGTTCTATCCAAATAGCTCGCTGTTTTAATTCTGTTTTTAAATCGTTTTGTTGTTTTTGCGCATTCCATATATGGATAGGACGCCCCAAAACCCTAGAGAGAGTCTGCGAGTTGTGCTCCTCTCTTTATAAACTCGTTTCTTATGTAATGAGAAGGCAGTCAAACTTTTATCAAAAACTTTTATAGTTTAGACTTACCAAATCGATTCATCCTTGTGTTGAATCCGAGGCTTTTACAAGAGAGATCCTCTTCCAAAAGCTTATGTGAATCATCAAGCAATCCTCCCATTGATTTCTTGAGTTGTCCACCATCCATCTCGCATCTCAATCAACTCCATATCACCCCTGTTATGTTCTTGAAGTCGCCACCATCTTAACCATCTTCCCCTATCCACTTGCCTCTATTTTCAGTCCATAACCGCATCCACCTTCCATTCAACCACCAATCCGCCTAGAAGAGTCCTTGCCTTTGCCAAAGAGTTGAGATCCTATCCAAGGGCGTATCACGTCAGCAAGAGAAACTAGCAGAATCAGGAAGTGAATCTGAGGAAGAGCAGAGTGAGTATTTGTTGGCAAGGGATCGTATGAGAAGGTATATTAAACCACCATCCAGGTTTGAAGATGTTGATTATACTGCTTATGCATTATCAAGTGTTGAGAGTATAAACATAGATGAAGCTAAATCCTATAAGGAGGCACAAGAATCAGATGACTGGGAGTTATGGGATGAAGGGATGGATGAGGAAATGGAATCTCAGAAGAAGAACCAGACTTGGGAATTAGCAATCAGACCTAAAGACAAGAAAGTAATAGGCTGCAAGTGGATCTATAAACTCAAGCCAGGAATTCCAGAAATAGAGAAGCCAAGGCATAAGGCCAGACTTGTGGCAAAGGGGTTTGCACAAGTAGAGGGGATATACTACAATGAAGTCTTTGCCCCAGTGGTAAAACATGTGTCAATCAGATTACTACTTATAGTCGTAGTGAATCATAACATGGAGCTGGAGCAGCTAGATGTAAATACAACTTTTTACATGGAATTCTAAAGGAGAAGATCTATATGGATCAACCAGAAGGTTATATGGTTAAGGGACAAGAAGACAAGGTCTGTCTTCTCAAGAAATCTCTCTATGGTTTGAAGCAGTCACCTTTAGAATGGAATCATAAGTTTCATACTTTCATGGTTCAACAAAAGTTTAGAAGGAGTGAGTATGATATGTGTGTTTATTACAGAGGAAACAGTGATGAAGACAAAGTCTACCTATTGCTATATGTGGATGACATGCTAATTGCATCAAAGAGTATGGCAGTGATTCAACAGCTCAAGAAAATGCTAAGTTCAAAGTTTGAAATGAAAGACTTGTGTGGAGCTAAAAGGATCCTAGGTATGGACATTTCTAGAGACATAGAAAAGGGAAGCCTAGTTCTGTCTCAATCAGACTACATGGAAAAGGTTCTACAAACATTCAACATGTGGGATTGCAGAGAATTAAGGACACCTTTAGATCCACAGTTCAACCTAAGAGCAGTTACAGAGAATGAACTAGAGGAACAAGGAAGGAGAATGGAGGACATACCTTATGCCAGTGCAGTGGGGGGTCTCATGTACGCCATGGTTGGCTCCATGCCTGATCTAGCTTATGCAGTTGGTCTCATGTTTAGGTACATGGGAAAACCAACAGTAGAACATTGGTTAGTAGCTAAGTGGATAATGAGGTATATGAAAGGTGCAGTAAACAGAAGACTTACATTCACCAAGGAGGATTAGCCATCGCCTAAATGAAATCGCGTAGATCGGCCATCTCAATTTGGGTTCGGTGAGGTCTCGTCAATCCTGTACACCCTTGACGGTGACTAATGTGCATTACTGATTTTATGCTTCTAAGAAGGTCATTAATGTATCAGTTAGCCTTCATCTTGTCGACTGGGTTAGTTAAGCAACTCGCCCCGTTATTCTCAATAGTGAGGTGTCTTCGCTCCTGTACACTAGGCTGCTAGGTTACATGGCCGCAGACAATAACTTTCGTTGTGCCTAGTTCTAATGAGGCTAAGCAACCTTATAGAAACCTACTAAGCGTTCGAAGTTTAAACTGACAAGTGTTTGTCGAGTTGTTTTCGGCTTAGGAAATAGCCTGAGGTTTGATAAAGTTTATCTACATTAGTTGGTTGATACCAAAGTTTAGAAACTTTTATTTGCCTATGTGAGCTTTTATTTTTTTTCTTTTCGAGTTCGAAAGGATGTCCCTTTCCCCCCGAAAATCTTATGGAGAGTTTTTTCCATAGAGGTTTTTCTTACTGGTAAAGTTCTCGTTGCGGTTTTTCGTTAGTTAATATAAGCTCTTTTATTATTATGCCTATTTAGGATTGGTCTTTTTTGCCTATTCGGGATAGGTCTTTTATGCCTATTCGGGATATGTCTTTTTATTTATTTTCTAAAACTATGAAAGCACAAAACTTTAGATAGCTTAAGTATGCATGATTATTTGTGGGATTGGCCCGCTCGTTAGAAGAAGTACCTCTTGAGGTGCAAAGCGTTCCAACTATTGGTGAGTCTCTTTCCGTCTTTTTCTTGGAGTGCGTAGGCTCCAGCTCCGCAAACTTTCATAATTTGGTAAGGTCCTTCCCAGTTTGGTCATAGCTTTCCGGCTTCTTTCTCCATCGTGTTTTGGAATACTCGCCTTAAGACTCACAGACCTACTTTGAAGGTTCTCGTCCTCACCTTCTTGTCATACAACCAACCCACATCTTGTTGATATCACCAATTTCTTATTTGTGCGACTTCTCTTTTCTCGTCGAGCAAATTTAGGTCGAGCGCCATTACTTCATTATTACTTTCCTCGTCGGGGTTTTCAGTGCGGCTGGATTGCACACTTATTTCGGCGGGTATTACAGCATCCATTCCATAGACGAGTGAGAACTAAGTTTCGCGAGTGGAAACCTTTGAGGTTGTCATGTCGGCCCATAAGACTCCGGGGAGCTCCTCGGCCCACTTTCCTTTAGCGCTCTCTAATCTCTTCTTGAGAAGCTTTACGATGGTTTTGTTCGAGGCTTCAGCATGACCATTGGATTGCGGATATCTCGGCGTCGCAAAACTTAGCTTGATTTTCCAAATCCTCACAAAAGCTTTTGAAGTTGTTGCTCGTGAACTGTGGCCCATTTTCGGTCACTATCTCGTGAGGAATACCAAACTTGCAGATTATATTTCGCCATACGAAGCTACATATCTCCTTGTCAGTTATCTGGCTGAGCTCTTCCGCCTCTATCCACTTAAAGAAGTAGTTGGTCATTACCAATAGGAAGACTTTCTGACATGGTGCCGTTGGGAGTTTACCGACTATGCCCATGCCCCACTTCATGAATGGCCAGGGGGCACTGATGGTCTTAAGATTCTCCGGCAACCGTTTGGATATTGTGTCGAACCTTTGGCATTTTTCGCATCTTTTGACAAACATGGTTGCGTCATGGTTCATCGACTTCCAGTAATACCCGGCTCGCATAGTTCAGAGGACTAGGCTCCTGGCTTCTGAATGATTTTCGCATTCTCTGGAATCCAGTCCAGCCTCGACGATGCTGATGCACTTGAGGTTAAGTCCTGAGTACGATCAGCGGTACAACACTCCATTAATAAGGTTGAAACGAGCTGATTTTCGTTTGATTCTTCGGTAGTCCGCTATTTCTAGTGGTAGCGTCCCATCTCTCAGATATTCCACCATGGGAGTCATCCAGCATATGGCTCCGTTTATCTCGTTGACCGGATACGCATCGAGGTCCTTTTGCGTCGCTGACCACTGTAATACCAACAGTGGTACGTCAATCGACGAGTCGGTTTTGAAAGATGAACCGAGGTTGGCGAACGCATCCACTTGCCATTTTTCTTCTATGGGGATCTGGGTGATTTTGCAGCTGTTGAATCTCTTGTCGAGCAGCTTAATTATCGCTAGATATCTTATCATGCACGAGTCCTTGGCTTGATAATCACCCTCGGTTTAGCTAACGACCAATTGTGAGTCACTCTAGACCTTTATATCCCTGACTCCTAAGTCACATGCCAGAGATAGACCTGTGATTAGTTCTTCATATTCCGCCTCGTTGTTTGTTGCTCGAAAGTTTCATCGGATTGCCCTCGAGGTGGTATTTCCGATCAGTGTAAGTCCCAAACCTGATTCTCGTACATTGCTGGAACCGTCCACGTAATGTTTCCATGTTTCCGTCATCGTCTGGTTTTCTAATGAATTCACCTCCTTCTGAACTTCCGAGAGCAACTTTGGTGTAAACTCAGCCACAAAGTCGGCGAGGACTTGTGATTTGATGGCAGAGTTTGGTCGATAGATCATGTCATACTCGCCAAGTTCTATGGCATATTTGGCTAACCTTCCTCGCCGCCACAACTAAGGTGAGGGCCAGTTTCTCGAGATGAGAATATCGGGTCTCGACTACTAGCAAAGATTTGCTAACATAGTAGATAGGATGTTGTTTCCCATCTTTTTCTCGCACCAATACCCCATTTACCGCATGCTCTGTCACGGCTAGGTATAGAAGTAACCCCTCGTTGATCTTCGGTTTTGACAAAAGTGGCGGAGACGTCAAATAGTCCTTAAGCTGCTTAAGGGATTCATCACATCCTTGAATCCATGTGAATCCCTTCGGCTTCTTGAGAGCCTTGAAGAATGGATGAGATATGTCGGATAGTCGAGAGATGAATCGACTTAGGGTTGCCATTCTTCCCGTGAGCCTCTGGACTTCCTTTATGTTTCGCGGTAGCAGGTTGTCTGGATGGCACGTATCTGATCAGGGTTTGCTTCGATGCCCCGGTGTGTGACGATATATCCCAGGAATTTCCCCAAACTTACGCTGAATGAGCACTTATTGGATTTTGCTTCATGTTATATTTCATCAGCGTATCAAACGCTTGGTGCAGATGCATGATATGATCGTCAACGACCAATGATTTTACGAGCATATCATCAATGTACATCTCCATGGTATGGCCGATTTGGTCGTCAAACATTGCGTTCACCAACCTTTGGTAGATTGAACCGGCGTTCTTCAATCCAAAAGGCATTACCTTGTATCAATATATGCCCCTGGAGGTCATGAAGGTTGTCTTCTTCTGATCTTGGGGATGCATCAAGATCTGGTTGTACCCGCTGAAGGTGTCCATGAAACTTAGTAATTTGTGCCCGGTTGTTGCGTCTACGAGCTTGTCGATATGAGGCAACAGGAAGGGATCCTTTGGGCACGCCTTGTTTAGGTCCGTGAAGTCAATGCAGACTCTCCACTTACCGTTTTTCTTTCGAACAACCACCACATTGGCTAGCCATTCGGGGTACTTTACCTTGCGGATGAATCCAACTCGGAGTAAGTTATTCACCTCATCGTTCACGATGAGATCACGATCTGGTGCAAACTTCCTCCTTTTCTGTCTGATTGGTTGGTGATCGGGGTCAACCTGTAGACGGTTGGTGATGATCTCTAGATTAATACCCGGCATGTCTGCATCCGACCAAGCGAAGGAGTCAGTGTTCGATCTCAAAAAGTCGATGAGATTCTGACGTACGTCCTTGGGTAGTTTTGACCCAATATTCACTTTGCGTTCCGTATTGGCTTCGTCTAGTGGGATCTCGTCTATCTACTCTACATCGGGATCCTGCATAGAGTTCGTTGCCCCTTTCGTTGTCGGTTGATTCTCTATCTGCAGAGTGCTTGGTCGGTGAGAATTTCCATCATGGATCCCTGAATTTTTTTTGCAATTATCGTATTCCTATTGGCCGCCGATTGCGATATCCCACTAACATCCGAGCCTACGGATATAACATTAATTACCCGATCCTGTTTTTGTGGCCACTTGACCACGTTCCCCATCTTTCCCAGGACATAGACTAGTTCATGTCCGTGGACGGATAGGCTGCTCACGTTGGGCCATGAGTTGTCTCGGTATCCCTCGCTTACAATAAGGGTGACTGGTCGGTGGAGATTACTTCTGCGAAGATGTACGCGTGGTCGCAGATAAGTTTTTCGTCTCGAAGAGCTTTCGCGGGTCGGAAAATCCTTAACTCGATCTTGGGGGAAGGGGTTTCCCTTGAGATGGATCCTCTTCCCACTTGATTTGCGCCCATGCTCTGCTCAGGACATCTTCCATCGTCTTAGGTCGGTACTTGGTGAACTCCTTGTAAAAATTTTCGGTCACCAAGAGTCCTTTTTGGAAGGCGGATATGGTCGTCGACACGTTGCACTCTGGGATATTCACCTTTTCCCTGTTGAATCGTCCCACATATGCTCGCAAAGGTTCCCTGATCTGTCGGACGACTTCGTAGAGGTCGTCGACAATTCCTTTCTATGCATCGGCTACTTGCGAACTGTTCTATGAACCTGTCGGTCAAGCTGGCAAAAGAATCTATCTTGCCATTGGGGAGGTTCACGAGCCACTGGAGCGCCGTTCCAGCCAGACTTGAGCTGAAAACCTTGCACATGATAGCTTCTCTTGACCCCCGGGGAGGGGGGGATTGACAAGGTAAGCATCTGTTGCTTGTACAAGGCTACGTGATTATCGGGATCGGTAGAGTCGTCGTACATCTTCATCGATGGGAAAGTGAACTTCTTGGGCATTTCTACTAGAGCTATCTCATCCCTGAAGGGTGAGTCAACGTAGGAGTAGCGGTCGAAACGTATTATGGGTGGAGCTACTCCCTGCATCCGCTCGATCATCGAATCGGAAGCGCTGAGCCTTTTCTCGATGATGGATTCGATGTATGCCTGATCTCTTTCGAAATCGGAGCAATCACGGTCCAAGCCGTTGGCGTTTTGATCGCTGGAGAAAACAGGTCTTCCTCCCATTGTCGGATAATCTGTTCCTGACCTGAATAATCTTACCGGCCGGATGGGGGTGATAAGATCTCGTCTGGAGGCGGATCTTTGACCGAGGGAGGTGAGATTCGTGCTTTGCCCCCGAAGCCGGAGATTGTCCTCTTCCAACCAAGCAAGCCTTTCGTTGCTTGCCCAGAGTTGCTTTTTAACAGTGTAGTAGGTCGATGTGTTATCACTCATTGTAGCGCTATACTTTTGCCCCACTCTTTAGCGCCAAATTGTTTGGGAAAAATTAGCGATTTGTTAGAAGAACTATGGAATTGAATAACGGTTTAAGATGGTATGAATCGGTTTGTTTTATTGATTGACGAAGGTTTACAAGATGAGAGAAATATGATATAAGATCTAGACCTAGAACAATCTAAAAGCTTATGATCGAATATTCTTTTTAAAAGTAAGTGTTTTGTATCAAAAAGTCAATGAATCTAGGTCTTCTAGCTTGTCTTCTTTATATAGATGTCTTTAGGTCAATGAGCTTCATTTTCTTTTTATGAATACGATTTGACATTTATTCCTTATTTTTAGATATTTTCATAGATTCTCTCCTTTATTATTATTTGAGAGAATCTAGTAATATATATTTTCATTTTTCTCCTCATGTTGATTATTAAGCCCAAATAAGGCCCAAAATCAACATAAAAGGTAGATTCTGATATGGCCGCCGATTCTGGTTCGGTTGATCCGATATGCCGATGGTTCCGTTCCGATCTGTCGTTGGTTAAACCCTAACCAGATGATTAAATTTATTCCCAACAATTATCATAATAAACAATTATATAATTGATTGATTTTAAAACTAATAAATAACCTATATTAAAATTTGTAAGAAAATTAAGACACTAATTATTAATACAATAATTTTTATATAATACTACATGTGTTCCAAAAACATGTAGTTTTAGGAGTTGTTTTTGTTTCAAAATAGATGTAGTTTTAAATTTTCAATACAAAATTTATTGTTGTGGTTTCATTTATTTTGACCAATTATATTTTGTAAAGAATTTTTCTATTGGTTGAATTTGAAATTAGGTAAACATTAATTAAATGATGTTTTTTTGTTGAAAATAATTTTTTAGTGATTTCTTAATTTGTGTGAAATAACTTAAAACTATATCTATTTTAAAATAGAGGGAGTAGTAATTTTTTACATTTAACATAAAAATTAGCAAAAAAATAAAATAAATAAACAGAGGCGTAACGCGGGTATATATATAGTATATATAAAGATTGTCTGATTTTAATATATACTAGGTTCGAACCCGTGCGTCCCGCACGGGTGTAATGTTTATAATCATATTAATTTGTTACAATTTAATTGAATTTTTTTATCAATGTATATTGAAGATAAATTTTGAAATTATATTTATGTATGGTTTTTATAACCATATAATTTGTTTATATCCTACAAATTATGTATAATATTTTTCGACCAATCGAAAAATTACACATATATACTATATAGAAAATGAATTTGATTTAATCTCATAACAATTATCATTTTTTGATGGAAGCGTATTTATTGGTTGAGAGACGAAAACCCTCGCCGCCAGACGAAAGAAAGAGCATAACTTCGGCGGCTGTTTTTGCTCGTTCGTCACGGCGACGACGGCAATCGCCGGCGTCGCATTGATTTCATCTCTTGTGAGTTTATCATCGTCTTTCCCCTTGTTTGATTCTCCCGTCTGTGTGTTTCTTTGGTTTCGTTTCTCGCCTGGATTTCTCAGATCTAGTGTGGTGTTGGGCGTGATTTTGGTGTTTGATTTTCGTCTCAAATCTCTTATCGATTTCTCTGTTATTTCACCGTTCGTCTCTCCTTTCCGGATTCGTCTGCTAGACTTTGTGGCTGATGGGAGAAATCCTTGTGCTAGTGTGTGTTGGTTTGAAGATCATCGGCTTTTGGTTTGATAGATGGTTTGTTTAGCCTTTAGCTTTCGATGGGAAGGTCTTTGCTTGGTTGGTTTTGTTTCAAGATTGTCTCTTTCATGGGGTTAGGTTTCTACTACAGTTTCGAGGTTGTGCTTTGGTTCTTAGTCACTATTTAGACATGATTAGTCTAGTGTCGAGTTTGTGCAAGGTTTTTTTGCTATGTTCTTTTACATTCCTACGGTCTCGTTTGTCGTTGTTGAAGCTCGTTGAGGAGGTTAGATTTTGTTTCCGATGCCTCTAGTAGGGATGGAACTCGGAACCACCTCATTTTTCATGTTCTTTGGCTCAACTTCGGATTCTCCCGGTGTTTGAAGAGAGCTTTCGGTTTGTTTATCGACTTAGTGCATGCTTCACGACCTATAAAGCCTTGGTGAACCTTAGTAGTTTAATTTTCTCATTGATTGTGATCCTATTGATCTTCGTTTAAGTGTCTCCTGAGAGTTTCTAGCTTCTTCAGTAGGAACCTGCAGGCTTGTGTCTCCTGAGATTCTCTAGCTCCTTTAGTAGGAATTTGCGGGTTTGTGTCTCTTGAGAGTGTTTTTTCGGGTTTTTATAGACGATCTCTACGGGCTTATGTCTTTCAAAAGTTTATGATGTTAATTTATATTTTTAGTTTTTGTTATCGAAAAGTCTTGGACTTTATATTACCGGAGTTTATATACTCGGTCTATATATTGCTCCAAGCAGGTTTGTAAGGTTCAGGTTTCATCAATAATATAATATCTTTGAGCGAAAAAAAAACAATTATCATTTATCTAAAACTCTCCTTATATTATAATTTATGTAATGGCATTTCATATAATTAAAAAGAACTTTGAAGGGTCTCTCAAAATTTTCCCTTTTCAATTAATAATGTAGATAAAGAATATTTTTACCATTGGTTTATAGTTGTTGGGTGGTTCATTTAAATTAGTAAACCAAGGAGAAGTAGATTGTAAAGAACGAAAGACATGATCATTATTGTGGATAAATTTACTCTTCAACCGGTTTAGAGTTAACCAAAAGCGAATTGGATCAATTGAACCGGGCAAAACGGCCAAACCAGAACTAACCAGGAATGTCGGTTATGGGCTCAAATTAGGGTTTATGTCGACTTAAAGAAGAAAAGGAAAGAATCTACTCTTAGATTCTCACTCTACAAAAGAGGAAGATGTCAACATCATAATCAAAAGAGGAAAATGAGCTCAACGACCTAAACTCCTATATAAGAGAATCAAGCACCAAAACCTAAAGATATGGACTTTCACTTCAAAAAATACACAAGAAATACATCATATTAGAGAGCTTTTCTTGAGCGATAATCTAACTAAAACCCTAGTTCTTAGATCTATTTTTTACTATCGATTCTTGTACTTTTCTCCTCATTATTCATAAATAAAACAAAATACTTCGACTATAATTCCGTTTTCGTGGTTCTTCAAACGGACTGCTAAATTTTTCCCAAACAGTTTAGCGCTAGAGAGAGGGACAAAAGATAGCGCTACGTGAATGGACAGAACAATACGGAGTCGATGTCTCAACCATGACGGACCGCAAACGTTCAACGGGAGCAAAGGTGGAAAACAACTACTTTCCCTGAGTAGACACGTCTCTTTTCTCAACAAAAAGAGATAATAGTCAAAGAAGGAATATATTAGATTTCTTAACCGAAGACATAAACCTCTTCGAGCTTCCATGCCTCGAGAGAGAAGAACACCTATTTTTGAAGAAATAACCTCCGCTCTATTCAAGCCACGTCCAACTATTGGAAGAAATCCTAATCAATATAGAAAGAGGATTATGCAACTTGCATCTTTCTCAATCGAGATCTCATTCATCATGGGTCAAGGAAGCTTCAACTTCAACAATGAGGGTGTATAATGGGGCAAAACAAACCCTAAAAACTATACAAAATCTTGAACGTAGATTGTTCACAACGACGATCCAAAAGAGGTTAAGAGAGGTTCACATCCGGTCGACTTCATCTGCTCGTCGACCATCCGCTGACCAACCATCCGCTCGCCCACTAGTTTGTCTACGTTATAAACCAGAAAAAGGTGTCGACGATCTTACTTAGGTTCCAGGACCAAGCTATAATATGCCAACGAGGAGTTTATGCATTCAAACGAGGTCTATCTGCAAGACATCGACCTATACGAATAACTCACCGAGTACCAATACAAAATTATGGAGGGCGTCCCCAATCGATCATGATCACAAATCAATGGGAAAGACGACACGTCCCATGATTCATCGATCAACAAAGGAGGACTCACAGGTATTTCGATATGGAAAACTTCAACAAGAGGACATACCATATCAAAGACCACGTTTCAACATTAACAAGGCGGACTCACCAATCTCTCCACATATAAAGCCTTAGTGAGAGGACAAGCCGTACTGGAGATCATGCTCGACGTGTACAAATCCAGATACGAAACCGATGTTCATTGGATGGTTATATGATACGTTAAGACCAGTTCATATCCACCTTGATTCACGATCGCACCGTGAAAAAAGGCGTCAAATCTTCATTATTCGAGTTATACGAAAAGATAAGTTTTTGAAACTTTTACTTTATAACTCGATAATAACTAGATTTAGTTTTGCACGACCAAAAGTATTTTAGAATACCCTGTTCATCGGTATCTAATCATTGTTTGTATTCTACCTTTGTAGACATCTCATCAACTGCCTATGATATTCACAGCGGCATATTCACCACTAACGGTATTCGCAACAACAGACTCTGTCATCATCAGATCAGGAAAAGGAAGATGAATCCTATTCCGTCAAAGACTACGTCAGCCAACAAACCTCATCAGATAAGGAAAAGAAATATGAATCCTATTTTGTTGAGGATCACGTCGCCGACATATCTGGTTGTTCTTAAGGATAAGGAAAATGAATCGTTCTTCAATAAGCGATCTTCAAGAGAGTGATCACCAAACTTCCTTAGTGTATGAGTAGTCCTTCCGTTGAACAACTAATGTTGACACGGTGACTTGTGCGCCGTGGGGATTCATACTCCTTATAAATATCCTTTTAAAAAAATGCGTGGTATACGATTTTCTCAGTCATTCCTTTGACATCGTTGTTGTGGTGGTTCTTGTACTCGCTCTTGTCGTTGAGCTGAGGCAATTTGACGAATTCTGACAATGGCGACGGAATAATCCTCGGCTGAATAGGACTCAACTTCCTTATTCTAGTGAACGACCACATATGTCGGCGGGGTGATCCTCAATGGAATATGATCTTAGAAGAGACAACCGAGGAATCAGTACACCGAGTGAGTTCATACAAAAACCATGATCTCAATAGATGAAGGCGATTCCATCGACGTTTAACTGTTCCATCAACCCCTACGTCCATGAGAAGTCGAGATGATCAAGATCGGCCATAAGTAGATTCGCCGGCGGCTGGCGACTTAATCATCAACGAAGAAGTTCTTTATCAGGCCACTGACAATCTCTCAAGTGATCTACGATTGGTGACTTAATCATCGACGATGAAGTTAAACGCAAGAAAACTTCACTACGGATCATGATGGGGTTTCCAAGAAAAAAGTTGGAAACCTATTTCAATCATGATTCATCCCGGAGATAAGCTCACTGACACTATGGCGGGTCACCAATGATACGATGAGTCATCAACTAATTCGATTAGCGAATTCTTTCACTACATGTAGCCAAATCTCGATGCATCCGCGATATCAAAAGAACTTTTATTTCAGGGGGCATATACTACCACAAATCCATGGGTCATAATGTTCACTCGTCGAACATAACCATCTCATCCAACCTTTACCATCCAAAGGAATAACCTAAGAAATTCGTACGAAGATGAGATTGCAACAAGGTTTCAAGGCAGTGGAAACATAAGTGACCTTCACCGATCGAGAAGAAAGATGAAGAACTACTTCTATTTTACCTCACTGCATCATTATATATGGTCATGGGGTATTCAAGAAAAAATTTGCACTCGAAATATTGATGGCTGAAGAGAAGTTGCAACCTTACTGTCAACCACATTCAAACAACGATGGTGATGTCGTTATGACGCTTTAGCATCAGAGGTACTATTTCAAGGAACAATCAAAATCAGCGACTTTAGCGTCATCTGAAAATCCTCAACGATCGTTAAGCCATTTAGTTGGGCTAGCCACCTTAACCGGAGTGAAGAAACGTGCAAAACAACTTGATACGCAAACTTTTTCCATGGGAACTGTCTCGACGACCATTCTTCAAACCACATCCTAACCACAAAATTCCACATCCTAGGTATTGTAATTGTTTGTGTCTAAGTCATTTCAGGCCCAATATAAAGGCGTCGTGTGCATAACCAATAAAACATGCCCAAATTGGTGAAAGGCCCAATAGTGTTTGGGCGGGATAAATTAGGGTTATAAGAGGCAAAAGGAAGGGGTGACACGGTTCCAAGTAATTTCTAAAAGAGAAAAAGGGTGAATGTCGTCGTTCTTAAACGAAATCAAGAACCTAGCCCGCCGACTGTCGCCTCTCGCTCGTATCATCTATGCATCTTCTTCTTCGTCTCTGTTACCAACAATGGCCGCTCGATCCAGTCACATGCAAACCCAATCAGAAGCAACGGAGGGACTCGATGACATCCTCCGCCGAGGCAACAACAACGAAGATTTCGGCTCGAAATCGAGTAACGAAGTGAATCCTCCTTCACTTAACCAGAACGATCAAGCGATTGTCCCTCCGAAGGAGTCGAATCAACCACAAGAGCCTGTTGTTGAGAACCGAACCGACGCGCCTGCTCAACCTTCAACGAGACGTGAAGGAAAGACACCCATTGTGGAGATACCTTCCTCTTCCTTATCATCTTCTTCCTGGTCTCCCTCGGTTAAGAACCACATTGAGGAGCCTTCCATCAGGCCGAAGTAGGTGAGGAGATCTTAGAGTTCATCTGCTGTCTTTGAACCTCAATCTCATAGATCATAACATACAGAAAAAGGAAGATTAGGTGAATATTTCCAACTGAAAGATATAGAAATATTCCCTAAATCCTAAGGTTTATATTTGGGAAATCTTTACTACGGGTTTTAGGAGATAAAAGGGTGAAGAGAGGTTAGGTTTTGTTAATACTCTTAGAGCCGCTTATCGAGTTTTCACCGAGATATCAAAAGAAGTTTCTTAAGGTGAGTGTTCATCGATTCGATCTTGTGAGAGTTGTAATCGATTGTGTTTAGGTTATTAGAATCGACTGGGTACAATAGGGGTAAATTGTGTAACACCAGTTTATGAGTGATCTTAGTGTAAGATTGTCATAAAGAGACTCATAGCTTTCCGAGTAACTGGGTGTTTCATTAGTGTTTTGAGGGTGTCATACTTTTTCATGATTATGTTTTCATAAGAAGTTGTACACTGTAACAATGGACATATATGGATAAACCACAATATTTATGAGTGTATCTTCCCAAATTCGAGCTCGCTATTTCACAGTCCTAAAAGCTTACCTATCACGTTATGAGACTCGTAAGTCGGTTTATCAGGTTTCTCCATGAAATCAGGATACTCTTTCACATAGAGATGTTGTGGTATATCGGTCGCAACACCGTTTTTTGGGAAATGCACGACGATTGAGAACTTTCGTGCGAGCTCAATGCATTGATCACTGAAGGCCTTACGTGGTTCTTTATCCGCAAAGGCGGTGTGAGCTTTTGCAATGACTCCTAGACTATCATTGAAAATGTAGTTCAAGAAGTACTCTTCGATCTCCTCAATAGTGACATCATGATCCAATATTTGATGTGGTTCGTGAGTGTAGTCCATTGGTTCAGATGTTCTTGGTGAAATAGTTCAGTAGATGTATCCATCTAAGTCACTACCCGAACACTCATTTGAGTGTGGCCTAAACAACACGAGAAAAACACAAGATTTCAATCAAAGTCTGAGTCTTTTATCGAAAAATAATCAAGACTAGAGAAGAGTTCACCTCAAGCCCTTATGCTGTAAAACAACGCAGTTCACCATGTGACTCAAATACGTGACCTTGAAAGCTTGAAGAACACGCACGTCTCCAGGATGCAGACAATGGTTTTTAGCGACAACAACAGGTCTGGTGAAGCTATAAATGTGTCATGGCTTGGTGGGATCTAAAAACTGCACGACCACCTGACCGTACGCCAGTGTTCTGGTCTCGTTCATGCATCCCATCATAGATCTTCCACGAGGAATGTAAATCCGCTTAGATAAATAAACATTATTGTAACCATTGTTGAGTTTACAATAAATAAACATTGTTGTAATCAGCTTAGATAATGTGCGGCGTCTCTTCTTGTAGCGCTTCTAGCTTCGACTTCGTCCAGTCGTCCCGGTTCTGATGGTGGCCTTAGATTTGCAAGATTCAAAGCGGTTAAACAGATATTGATGAAACACCATTCAGTCATAACTTAACAACTATGAACACGCGATTTTCCGGCTTACCTTGAATTACGGACGATGGAACTGCGGACGTGACGAGTTGTGTCGATGGTGGTTACAGCGGTTTGGTGGTTGGTCTCTCTAGCGACGAGATTTCTGCAGAGGTTTGCCTTTAAGAATTTGTGCCAAGACAAAAAAAGAAGCTAGAGGGTATATAAAGTGTGGTCAGCTAGAGTTTTTGGAGATGCTAATGGGCCTTGTTGGGCTTCCAAAAATGGGTCGTTACAGTTCCCAAGTAAGAAGCAGCCTCATCAGGTAACACTTATAAGAACATATAAAACAAATTTGCCTAAGCACTAAGGCGAAAACTAACAACAGAGTTTTGGCTACACAAATTACTAACTTGGCAGAGCTAATAAATCTACATGTAATAAAGAAATAATAATGGAAAGACATCTAAACAGCGAATTAAAAGAACTTTGTTAACAAAACTTAGATTAAGCTTCCAAATGTTATCAAAAACTGCGATAATGTGAACTGACTTACATCTTCTGATTTATACGCTCCCTTGGCGTAAAACCTAAAAATAAAAGAAGAAAATAACACTCAAAACGGATTGGTAGCCTCCCAGCATGAGTCTTGTTGCGAAGTTTATGATATTTATATATATATATATATATTGGAATAGCAAATATACACTCCTTTTGACCCAAAAAAAACAAAAAAGCAAAGATACAATACATGTTGAAATCGAAGACTATGGAGAACGAGATTGGTTGGAAGATTCGATGAGAATGAGAGAATTAGTAACTAGAGATTTGGTGAAGATTGTTTAGTATTGATAAAGAGGCTTTTAGCCAACTTAAGTTTACAAGAGAGTTTAAAAGAGATTATATAGAGAGAGATGAAGTAAAAATTGCCTAAGGAAGAGAGAGCTTCTTGTCCACACACTTTGTGACCATTGGGAAGAGATAAGATTTGTGTGGATGGGAAGCTTATGGGCTTTAGTGTTTTGGCTCTTGTGATTTAATTTGAAATTGAATTCAAAGACTTGACTCTTCTTGTTGACTCGCCAAGTCACCGGTTTCGCACGAGATAGATTCCCTGACAAATTACGAAAGTCTGTGACCCGGATTTTGCACGGCCCGAAAATTTCGTAACACGGATTTTGCACAAACCCAAATCAGTCCCTGGCATGACTTTCGAGGTCTTTTCAAAGTGCACAATATTTGCACGGACGTCCGGTTTGGTCATCCTAGCCATTTGGATGGCGTCTTAACCAAACTATTGAACGTCTAGACCTTCTTCTTCTTCATCTTGAACTATTCTTTACTCTTGCCTTGTAATGCACTCTTCTTCTTTTCGTGTCTTTGATATAATGCCTTAGCGCTTAATCATTAGTCTTAACACTCCCCCTCAAGCATAGCCCAATGAAATGGCTAAGATTGGAAACCGCTCAACAAACCTCATTAAAACCTTAGTAAGCAAAACCACTTTGGATAAAAGCATTACTAAGAGAAAAAGAGTATAAGTTGAAATCGGTTAGGGGTCTTCTTTCTTGTGAGTATTAGTCTTGGTTTGGCCTTGTCTTTATAGGCTTCTTTCTTGGACTTGATATTGCTCACTTCTTTACGATCTCCCCTTTAAGCCTTTACCATCTTGGTTTTGGGTTTAAGGGTTTTCTCCAATAGTTTCAACAAGCTTCTTTGGTGTTGGCTTGATTGAGTTTCTTGTTATTAAATCTTTGTTTTGGGAAGTGTTGCATTCTCCCTTGGTTGAAACTGAGACCTTCTTGGTCCTTCATTTGTTTTGATTCATCCTCACGGCTTGTTATTCACAAGCTTCAATGTGGGATTGATTTGGCCGAAACTTTTGATTCCTTCATCCTTCTCTTTGTTTCTTCTTTGGCTTTCTTCTTTTCTTTGGTCTTTCATTCCTTGAACCTACAAAATATTTAAAAGAATATGACTTAGTAAAGACATAGAGAAATGTAATCTAAAGAAGCTTTAAATCTAAACTCATTTTGAAATAGATTAAGCATTCTTAAACAAGAGATTGATAATAAGCTAAGCATCAAGATTATGGGATATGGTTCTAGACTTATGATTTTATTAAATATAACAAAGAGTAAGGTTTAGAGGTAGCCTTTAGTTCGTAGTGGTTTGATGCTCTCTTGTAGTTGCATTTCGGTTTGAGCTTTGGATTCTTCATGAAGTCTTTTGCTTTTTCCCTTGTGAAGTTGAGCCGCGGTGATGGTAGATTGGTTTGGCTTTGTCTTTTCTAGAAACGTGGCCATATGGTGAATGGTTGGACTCGGTTTTTCTCCTTGATAGATTCTTAGACGAGTGACAATGGTGGATGGCTTGCCCTTTGTGGATGCTTTAGCCATTTCATGAAAATTTGACTTGGTCTTGTTCTTGCTAGGATACTTGACCGGATTAATGATGGATGAGTCTCTTTCTTCAAGAGCTCATTTTGGTTTGAATCTCTTTCTTCAAGAGTTTCTTTTTTGAGAATGAATCCGCCTTCCCTTTTGTAGAGGTTTGACCGAGTTGTGATGATAGGATGAGTTGAGTTGGTCTTAATCTTTGATGGATATTTGACCAATTGTTGATGAGCCTTGTCCTTGTTAGGGACTTTGGCAGAGTGATGACCTTTTCTTTGCTAGGGACTTTGGTCAAGTGATGGCCTTGTCTTTGCTAAGGACTTTGGCTGATTGGTGATGGAGTGAGAGCTCTTGACATCATGAAGATACTTTAGCATTCTTCAAGTGTTCTTAGCCGGATTGGGAATTCTTCTTTGTTGTTCAAGCTTCTTTCTTCAAAAGAGCTTGGTTTTAGTTTTGGCTTCACAACTTTGATAAGTGTTAGAGCCGAGAGTAGCAAGTAACTTGGCTTGGCGTTTAGCTTAGCCAAGAATGGATGATCGAGCGCCGGTTGAACACCGAGTAGCGCCGGACAGTAGTGTCAGTTGCGCCGGTTGTGCCAGTTGCGCCGGTTGCGTCGGTTGTACAGGTTGTGTCGGTCTTCTTAAAGCACAAGACTTGAGTTTTAAGCACAAGACTTGAGATTTTTCTTTTGATCTCCATCTTAATCATGAAGGTGATGTAAATCTTTTCTCCCCCCGGCACAACTTTGATAAGTGTTAGAGCCGAGAGTAGCAAGTAACTTGGCTTGACGTTTAGCTTAGCCGAGAATGGATGATCGAGCGCCGGTTGAACACCGAGTAGCGCCGGACGGTAGTGTCAGTTGCGCCTGTTGTGCCAGTTGCGCCGGTTGCGTCGGTTGTACAGGTTGTGCCGGCCTTCTTAAAGCACAAGACTTGAGTTTTAAGCACAAGACTTGAGATTTTTCTTTTGATCTCCATCTTAATCATGAAGGTGATGTAAGTCTTTTCTCCCCCCCCCCCACCCCACATGGTAAGATGGGGTACTTCTTTGTTGGTTTTCTCTTCACGGCTTGGCAAACTTAGTGTGAAGGTTTCTCATCTCCCTTTTGAAACTTTCCTTTGACACTGTCATGTATCCCCTTTCTTATCTTTCTTTAAACCGGTTGTTGTTTCTATCAATGCTTTGTGGTTCTTCATTGTGATCTCTTATAGTGTTTGGTACGATGATCTTACATCATCACAAAAACAAATTTGATTTACGTACAATGATTACCGACATGATTAGAAACTTAAATCTCATTACAAATGCTTAAATACTAAGAACAATAGTATTGCATCTAATCACAAGTTCAAGTTCTAGCTTTTAAGATTAACATGTATGAGTACTTAAGCCAAGAGTGAACTAAGCATAAATGGATTTAAACAATAACTTTTATGAACACTTAATAACTCAAGCAATATCTTAAATACAAATTAGAGAGAAAGGGATTTAGAAATGGCATTTTTGGTTTAGTTCCCGAGTAGATGGTCATATGGGAAAGTCAATACACTCTTAGAGCACCTTAATTGGTTAGTCTAAGATTGAGTTTATGACTTTCCTTATGAATTGCTCTTGATAGTTTAATACCTACACATGAAACAAGGTTTAGCAACAAGAGTCTTTTGACATTGGCTCCTTACCATAAGACTTTTAAAAGGGACATGGCCTCAGAGATTTTAAAACCGGACCATGTCCTTAAACAAGCAAAGATTCATTGTGACTTTAGATGCCTTAATGGCTAGTCATTCATCTTGGATCATAAACTTAGATGCCTTAAGGCGGTTTATGACTATAACACTAACTAGATCATTATGACTTATGAATCCGATTTAGATCACATAAGTTATAAATCACTTCTCCATGTGTTAAAGAATTGATATATCATGCCTTTAAAGACTTTGGCATTTTAGTAAGTCAAGAATCTCTTTCTTAATCACATGTTAACCGAGGAAGCATTGGATTCAACGAGTTCACATGTGTTTCAACACTTAGTGATTCTCGGTTCTCTTTCCTCTAAGAGAGATTTGGATACCATAAGACCTTAATTTCTTAATCACAAGCGGGTCTTTGGTTCCTACTCGATGTGTAACAAGAATAAGACTTAAACCACTTCACCAAACAAGGACTAGTGATTTGAGTCTTTAAAACCGAACATGAGCATAGTGACTTGGGATTAATTTAATTGGATATTTTAGGAGATAAAGATTTTTAACCTTTCTCTCACTGCTCCTTTTCAATCCCTTCATTGTCAAAACTTTTTTTTAAATACAAAACAAACTTATGCTCATGACATAACAACACTTAAGAAGAGGATTTGAATTCATCAAGTCACTAAAGCTTATGAGAGCTTAAGAAACAAGGTTCATACCCTTTAGGCTCACAAGTGACAAGTTTTAAACCTTTAGAGTTTATTATCTTGTCAATTTGGTCATGACCGAAAATAAAGTAAGGACTAGAATTTAACCCGTGGTACACCACAGGTCTATGTTTTCTAAATGATTTTATATATCTATATATATTTAATTTAAAAGTTTGTGATATATTTTTATTTGTTTTATAGAATAAATAAATGTTCAAAAGTTTTGAATATTATTATTATTATAGAAACAAATAAGATAATTTGATCATTTCATATTCAAATAAATCGGATTTGAAATATCAAACCTGAACATAACCGAAATATCCAAATTGAAACCGATCAAAAAATAAAACCTCGAACGTGTAGAGAAATTTAGTAACCGAAACCCCCAAACCGCATCTGAATTGAAACAAATTTTATGGAATCTATTCGAATTACCCAATAATTATTTTAAATAATAATAATTTTAATATTAAAAGTTGTTGAAATGAGTTTTTTTGATACTATATAATATTTTGTAGTACATAGTTCATATATAATTTTTAATATGATTTGTAAGTTGAGTTTTTCAAACTATTTTAAACTATTTAAACTATTGAAATTGTTATTTTTGTATATTATAAAGGTGGACAAAATACCCGCATCCAAATTACTGATATATTTAAACCAAAACTAATCCAAAAAAATTAAATAACTCGGGACACATAGAAAAATTGATTACTCGATAACCCAAAATCGAATCAAACCGGAATTTTGTGGAACATAACCGAATTACCCTAGTTACCTAAAATTTATTTAAATATTAATAATTTTAATTGTAAATATAAATATTTTTAAAAAATATTTTCAAAATATCTATATTAGTATTTTTGAAGTACTAATTTGAAATTTTCCAAAAAATCACACTAAATTACACATTATGCCATTGGGCATAAAAGGAAATATTTTTGAACATTTAATTACGAAAAATCAAATAAGGAAATATTATAATTCTCTCCAAAAATAAATAAAAAATATTAAAGAAATTATGTAAAAAATATTTGAAAAACAAAATAAACATATGTAATTCACATAAATACATTATTACATAGTTTTTTTTTATAAAAACTACCATTAAAATTTTATTTAAATCAAAACAAACAGGTTTAATTAATATTATTAAGAATTTAAAAACGATTTGAATTTTTTTTTTTTGTTAAAAATATCAAACAATAAAAAACAAAATAGTTTGTTAACGAGTTTGATTTCCGGTTCGATTATAAACAAAAAAGAAGAAATTGCAACTCTACTAAAATTTAAATCTTATATTACATATTTAGAATATGTTTACAACAATTATTTATATATATATAATCAAAATAATTATAATTTTAAATAAATTTGGGTAAATCGCATAATATGATTTGTGTATTTTGATTCGGTTTGTATTTTGAATTCGGGGGTATTTTCGAATCCTAAATATAATAAATAATAAATTATTGGTCTAATCAACTTATAAATTATATTAAATTTTTGCTATACGAAATATATAATAAAAATATATATATTATTATTTTTGAAGTACTTTTTTGAACTTTTCCAAAAAACTCACTTAACTACATACTATGTCATTGGTTTTAAACTCACTTAAAGAGTTATGTGAAACTTATACACAAACATATCTCATTCTATATATATACTTTTTAAAATTGACTTAAATATCAACAAAAACAATAAAACCGATTTTAACATAAAATCAACCACTAATTTCATATTTATGATATTTTTGATATAATCTTTTTATTTTTCTTACGGAGGTCTATAAAAAATTTCAGAATATAAATATTTTTTAAAAAGTATATAGTTTAGTTTTTATATATAATCATTGCCCATATTATAATTTTCTATTTATATTAATATTTTAGATGTTAATAAACATCTATATTGAACATAGATAAAGTTTGTTTAAATCAATTAACACTAGCATAACAATTATTTATTAACGGGTTCAGTTTCTAGAAAAATTCTAGATAAATGACAAGAAGTTTGAAAATAATGATTAAACTTTATCATAAACAAATTTCGGGTAATTCGGGTTCAAATCTAGAAATTTGTTTTGGCTTCGGGTTTTCGAGTAGTAAATTTCTCAATTCGTTCGGATTATTTATTTTTGGAACGGTTTCGGTTCTTTAATTTCGGTTTGGTTCCAATTATGTACTTCAAATATAATTATAACTATTATTATTTTAAATAATTTTTGGGTAGTTAGAGTAGTTTAGTTTAGTTCTACAAAATTGAGTTCGGTTAAGATTCGATTTCGGGTATTATGGTAGTAAATTTCCCTATACATTCGAGTTATTTGTTTTTAGAATCGGTATTGATTTGGGGATTTCGGTTTGGTTTGGGTTAGGTATTTCGGATCCGGAAGTTTTGTCCATCCTTACTTTTTATAGTTTATAATAGTTTGGAATAAACACACTTACAAATTATATTAAGATTTTGCTATATAAAATATAATTCTCATTATATATTTAAGGGAGAATCACAAAACTACACCATTTGAATTACATTTCACAAAACTACACCATTTCAAAAATATTTCACAAAACTACATCTAAACACTCAAAATTAAATTCAAATAAACCCTATCCACACAATCATACCCCTTAATACTATTTCTAAACACTAATTAGCGAACACAAATGAAAATATTTTAATTTTGGTAATTTTAAAAGGGTAAATCAAGCTTTTAAAATTTTGAAAGGGTGTAAATTTGTGAAAATATTGAATTAAGTGTAGTTTTGTGAAGGAATGATTGAAAGGGTGTAGTTTTGTGAATTTCTCTATATTTATTTGCATAAACAATAAAAGAACAAAATACTCTTTAGAAATTCTGAATATTTTTATTTATTTTACAAAATCAGAAAAAATATTACAAACTTGTAAATTAATTGTATATATATAAAATTATTTATAAAAAACATAAACCCGTGGTACACCACGGGTTAAATCCTAGTATTATATTAAATAGCAAAATTACTATCTTAAGCTTTTTGTGAAATATTTTCTATTACCATTTAATTGGTGAATATTAAATATACTTTCCGTTATTTGTTGGTGAATAATTTTGTTGTCAAATGTTAGGGGTTTGGAATAATTGGTAACCAAGTTTTTATATGTATTTTTGGTAACCAATTTTATTTTAACGTTTATTGATGATAATGGCAATTAAATAATTTCCAATTTTGATTTTCTTAATCCTATTTTGATTTACATATTTAATTATATGATATTGATTGACAATGGTTAAGGTAAGTTTCGCATAATGTAAATATGCTATTCTATTTTTATTAGCATTTTTAAAAAACTTGTGATTAAAATAAGAAAAAAAATAATTATTTTCTGTAAAGTTCAAATTTTTTATAATTGTGATGAAAACAATATTTATAATTGTGACCAAAATATGCATCATACTTGTTATTTTTTGTGAAACTATAATATTTACTATCTAAATTTGAAAAAATAGTAATGATATATTGTATTGTACAAATAATATTAGTTGAGTGTTATAATTATTTCACACATGATTTAAATTTTTTAATTTAAGAAAATAAGTTTTTAAAATTGTGGTTTATGGTATGATTAATCTTTTAAAAAAAATTTTAAATAGTTTTCGTGGGTATTTTTTATGTCCTTTATTTTCCTACATAACATTTTTTGTATTTTATAATTAATGATTTAAGAAAAACGAAAATTTAAATCTAATAATTTAAGAAAAACGAAACTTAAATATGTTTGGGTATAAGTTTAGAATTATTTTCTTTTATGATTGTTATCCATGTTAAGGATAGAAATAATCTTTAATAGTTTTGTTTGTATTTTTGGAAGTTATAGTTTTGCCCTTTTTAAAAATTCAAATCATTTGTGAAACCAATGGCATGAGATGTAAATAAGTGTGAATTTTTGGAAAATTTTAAATTAGTACTTCAAAAATACTAATATAGATTTGTGGATTCAACAAGTTAGTTTATCTCATAAGAGAGACTAAGAAGGATCTCTTTCCTTTAGCTCACAAGTCTCAAGCGTTTAACTTTGACAATTTGATCATTGCATAAATAAAGCTTACAGTTTGTTGGATTCAACAAGCCTTTTTACTCATAAGAGTCAATAGGCAAGGTTCTCATACTCTTGACTCACAAGTTCTAAGCTTTTAGCTTTAAGATCTTGTTCATTGTCTAATAATTCCTAAGCTTAGATTGATTTGGATTCATCAAGGTTCCCTTGGACTCATAAGAGTGGGGAATCCATGTTTCTCATCCTCTTTGCTCTCGTCCTATCAAAGATGAAAACAAGGAGTTTTTGATTCAACAAGCTATTGTTCTCAAAGGAGACATAAAGCAAGGTTCTCTAACTCTTTAGCTCACAAGTTTCAAGCTTTGATGCTTTGAATACTTGTTCATTGATTAAATGCCTAAGCTATATGGATTTGGATTCATCAAAGTCCCTTTTGAACTCACAAGAGTGAGGGAGTAATTGTTCTCATTCACTAACTTTCGGCCTAACAAAGATCTTAAAGAACAACACAACCAAAAACATCATATAGCTAGATCTATTGATATATGCTCACTATGATTCGGTTTTGATTGGATTGTACTTGAATGGAACTTAGATTCAACATGTATCTTCACTTATTAAGAGATAGAGAGATCATGGTTCACTTCCTAAGAGGAGCATAGATTCACCAAGATCTTAATGGCTTTAAAGCGGATCTTAGCGATTAATCATTAGTCTACCTACATTGGAATTGTTTCTACATAAAGACACTACCAAACTAGTAATAATTCTAATAGGTGGAAAAAAACAAAGAACAATTAGAGTTAAAAAATAATTTCTAAAAATAGTTTGTATAGAAACATTAAGATTGAAATGAATGTATGAGGTAATAAAAAAATAGCTAAGACCAAGTTTATTAGGATTGGATTTGAGCTAGTAAAAGTTTCATTAAATACAATAACATAATTATTTTTATTTTTTTGTTAAAAAAAGTAATTTGATCTCAACACATGTATATTCAATGCAATGTAAAATTATTTAAAATTAGAGGAATTCACAAATCTACCCTCTTTCACCCCTTCTTCACAAAACTACTCCTAATTTAATATTTTCACATATTTACACCCTTTCAAAATTTTAAAAGCTTTATTTAACCTTTAAAAAATTACCAAAATTATTTTTTTTTCATTTGGGTTCGCTAATTAGTGTTTAGGGTATAGTATTAAGGGGGTAAGATTGTTTGGGTAGAGTTTATTTAGATTTAATTTTGAGTGTTTAGGTGTAGTTTTGTGAAGTATTTTGGAAATGGTGTAGTTTTGTGAAATGTAATTCAAATGGTGTAGTTTTGTGATTATCCCTTAAAATTACTATAATAATTAGCGAATATTCCGCGCAACTCGCGGGTTGTTTCCTAGTATCCTTAAATGACGAAAAACTCAAGCTTTCATGTGCCGCTATTCTTATTCAATATACAATTATATTTTTTTTTTCCAGAAACGTATCCAATTAATAAAAAATATTCTCTCTAAAAAACTAAATAAAAATTTTGTCCACCTCATAAAATAATTACTAAACGTTTTTTATTACAATGAATTTAAATAAAAAAGACTAGGTTTCTTTTTCGAAGATATTGATCCAGCTAGGAGGGTGGTCGCTCACGAACAACTGTGTTAATGATCTTCAAGCTCTTGCCAGCTTGTCTGCATATGTGTTTCTTGCCCGTGGAATAGTTTTGATCCGGAAGTGTGTAAAATAATCGATCAATGTCCCGAATTCTTCGAACATGGTGGAAAAAGCAGACCAATCAAGGGAGCTTTGTAACATTTCCACTAATGTCGTTCTATTTGTCTCAAACGAATGACAACCTATATTTTGGACCTTAATAACTTCCATAGCCCAAAGTAGGGCTTGAAACTCCGTGTGTAAAGGGGGAAAAGACTCCTTCTAAAACTTCTTGCTCCCATGAGATTGGTAGTATTGTCCACGTTAAGACAAATCCATCCTACTCCTCCATGGATTTATGTGTTTTTCCATGATCCATCAACTTGACGGACTTTTCCAAGATCCATATCATACACTTCTTCATTCAGAGTGAAACTTCTTTGTGCATCGAAACATGCCTTAGATTTTTTTATTGCATGCTCTACTATTTCTGGTGGATCAACAACCACATCTTAATAGATCTTCATATTCCTTGATTTCCATATGTACCATAGTAGCCATGGATAGCATTTGTTTCTAAGTTGTTGTCCTTCCCCTACTTGTAGTCTATTAAGCAAATAATCCATATTTGTGTATGTTCCTCCTTGTGGAAATTCTTGTGTAATCAATACATGTGATATCCCACATGTATATAGAGAATGTGTGCATTCGAAAAACACATGGTTTATCGACTCCACCTCTTCCTCACATCTTCGACATATCGTATCACATGGAATACCCCTAGAATTTAATCTTTCTCTGACACTCATGAACCTTGTCAAAATCTGCCACATAAAGTGTTTCAACTTCTGTGGACATATGACTGCCCAAACACATGCTTTGAAGGCATTAGTGTTTGGTCACCAATGATCCATTGTGACTATCTCCTTCTTCATTTTTTTGCGCCGGGAGCTCGTATGAGGGTTGGTCTGACTACCTATAACCCGATTTGACCGTATACTTTCCTGATTGGGTATAGTGCCAAACCCATCCGTCGTCAACACCTTTCTTGCTTATGGGCAAACCTTTTATCAGTTCTCTATCCTTCACTGTGAATAATGAGGCCAATACGTCACTATCACATTCCATGGTTGTCTGATTAATCAATCGTTTTGCTTTCAATTCAGGGAATAATATGCTTCCTCTCCCCTGTGTCGGTCTTGGGTCTGTATCAGGAAACCAACAATCCTCCCACACTGATAGATCGCCATTTCTACCGGGTGTTTTCCTTATCCCTTTCAAAAGTATCTCTTTCGCCGAATAAATACTCCTCCAACCAAAAGAGGGAGCATTTGTTTTTTTGGCTTTAAGAGGGTGTAATCTCGAGAAATATCTACCTTTTAACACTCTTGCCACCAACGAGTGTGAGAATTGTATTTGGAGCCAATATTTTTTTGCCAATAATGCCTTATTGAAATCTTGTAACGATCGAAAGCCATTATCACCATCGTGTTTGGACTCACACATTTTGTTCCATGCCACCCAATGTAAACCGCAATTTCTTCCATTGGAAAGCCACCATAATTTTGCCATCGCACTGGTTAACTTTTTCGTTAACGTCTGCGGTAATTCGAAGCATGACCTCACATATAGAGGGAGTGCCAGGGCCACCGACTTAACCTCCACGGGACAAGAATTTGGTTGTCCAACCATATATTCTCTCATTTAGTCTTTCTTTGACATAACTAAAGATTTTTGTTTTTGCGCCTCCTAAAATTTCTGAAATCCCCCAAATAATTTCCCATTCCCCCTGTTTTTTGGATCCCGAGGATGTTCTTCATATCTATATGAATTTGTGAATCCACATTGTGACCGAACATAATCGATGATTTTGAAAAATTAATCTCTTGTCCCGAAGCTTTCCCATAACGATCCAATATTTCCAAGATTGTCCTACATTCCCTCGCCTCCGCTTTACAGAAAAAAGACTATCATCTACAAATAAGAAATGTGGTACCGCTGGGCTATTTTCAGCCATCTTAATGCCTGAGATTTTTCGATCTCTTTCCCCTTTCTTGATTAAGGAGATAAGGACCTCCGTACATAGAATGAATAGACACAGAGACATCGGGTCTCCTTGTCTTAGCCCCCTTTTTGGTAATACTTTCCTCTAGGTTGGCCATTTATCAGTACTTGATAAGAGACCGAGCTCACACACCACATTATCCACTTGAACCACTTTGTACTGAATCCTAATTTGAGCATAACCGCCTCCAAGAAAGACCATTCGAGTCTATCATATGCCTTACTCATATCTGTTTATTATGGCCATGTGATTAAATCTGCATTTTTTATTCGTTCGTAATCCATGCACCATCTCTTGCGACAAGATAATATTATCCGATATAAGTCTCCCCGATACGAAAGCCAATTGAGTTTCTGATACCATTCTTGGCAAGAACTTCTTTAATCTTAGACATAATACCTTTGAAATAACTTTATAGGCAACATTGCAAAGATTTATTGGTCGTAAGTCCTCCATCCTCTTTGGTCTTTCCACCTTAGGTATGAGGCAAATATTTGTCTCGTTAAGTCTTTGATGAAAACGACCCGGAACTATAAATTCTCTCACCATTTTAATCATCTCACATTTTATGACATGCCATAAAAGTTGGTAAAAAAGTGTTGTCAACCCGTCAGGTCCCGGGGCTTTTTCTGGGTGCATTGAAAAAAGTGCCTTCCTAATTTCTCCTTTTGAGATATCTTACGTTAGTTGTGCATTAATAGTGTTTGTTATTACCCCTGATAACTCCCCGATGGCCTCATCCATACTTCTATTATCTATATGTTTAAAGAGATTTTGAAAATAATTTGTTGCAATATTCTCCATACCCGATTCCGTATCGTCTATTTGTCCATTTGGGCCTATCAGTCCTGAGAGCTTATTGATATCTTACATATTTTACTTTGTTTTATTCATTAGAATTAACTCATTTAGGTTGCATTTAGTATCATATAGGTTGCATTTGGGTTTGTCATGTGTATTTCAGGTTTCAGGGCGTTAAAGCCGCAAAAGACGAAGAATCGAGCTTAAAAGAGAAAAGATTGTACCCGCTTGTTGTAGCGGTTTGATGTGGTCGATATGCAAAAAATATTGCCGAAGACCCGTACGGTTTGTTATATCGATCACAAGTGGCCGATACACGAAGATAAGGAACTTGAAGATTAATATCGGCTTGTTATACCGGTTTGATCCGGCCGATACGAAGGAAAGAAGTCGAAGTACATGTACCGATTGATGCGTATCGAACGAATGGTCGATATCGGCCAGTCTGTACCAATTTCACTTGACCGGTACGGACTGCAAAAAATAAAAAGAAAATCGGTTTTTTTTTTTTTGGTTTTATTAATTATTTTTTTGGTTTTAAGAAAATCGGTTTTTGGGTTTTTTAAATTATTCATTATCTCTCTCTCTCTTTCAAGCTTTTGTTTTTGTTTTGAACTTTGGAGAAAAAACCTTGCTACAATTTCTTGGAGCTTTTGCATTCTAGAGACCTTTGTAATCTTCAACAATAAGAATTTTTCTTAAACATTTACCTCTTTGATTTGTTTATTCTTTCTTTAATCTCAATTGTTTTAACTTTCAGTATGTTTAGTGAGTAGATCTAAATAGACTATTGGGTTGGGGAAAAAGGGTTGATCGAACTTAGGATTATAATTGTCTAGAACTTAATCTTAAATTTTTTGTCTTTGGTAACAAATTTAAAGCCTTAATCGAGTTGACCATTCGATTAGTGAACCTAAGAAACTTTATCAATCGAGAGGTTGTAAAGGTTCCTGACAAATTACCCTAAAATTAAGCCTAACTTAACCGAAAGATCTGTGTTAATAAGCTTAGTGGTTGAATTGAATTGAACTTAACGTTTTTCCAAGATTTAAACTATTCAAGATATTGTTTTAATTTATTTAATAGGAAAATGATCATTATCACAATAGTGAATTGATCTAAAAACTTTTTCAAAACCTTGAAGTTACCTTTTGTTAAAATACATTTTAATATTTGAAAGTTTGATCACCCGTTAAAGTACCTTAACCTGATTTTTTAGCTTTTTATTTGAATCTTTACAACTCTTAACTTTAATTTTTGTTTATTCGCTACACGGTTACAAAACATCCAAACAAATAACTTTTTTGACTCGCTTAAACTGAGTTTATTTCTCATAAGAGTAAATACATTGATTGCTCCTGATTCAGATTGACATTAAATTAAGACATTCGAAACGACGAGTGTAAAAACTTGTTTATCAAATTGGCGTCGTTGCCGATTATGGAACTCGATTACTTATTAGAACTTTGAAATTACTTCGGATTAAGTTTCAGTTCTTGTTACTAATCTTTTCTTTTCTTGTGTGGTTTTTCGTTTTCTCAGGTGTATGCAAAGAAGAAGTCACATACAACGTGACAACTTGCTTTTCTTTGCAGACATAAAAGCACGCGAAACATACATCTCAAGAGAAAGAAGACTCGATCAACACTCTGACTCGTCTAAATCATAAACATGTGATTCATATTCAAAGATGGGTTATGCATCCAACGCGTCACGTACGATTGGAACCGACGATGTGCCTTCTAACATCTCCAACCGTAGTGGAATAACAACACCAGTCATTGCCAACAAGAATTTCGAAATCAAGTCTAGTCTCATCAACATGGTGTCGAGCAACAAGTTTTATGGCTTACCTACTGAAGATCCGATAAACCATCTTCATCAATTCGACATGTTGTGTGACACGGTGAAGATCAATGGAGTCAATGAGGACATGTTCAAGCTGCGATTGTTCCCTTTCTCACTAGGGGACAAAGCACACCAATGGCAAAAGAACCTTTTCAAAGATTCCATCCAGACTTGGGACGCTTGCAAGAAGGCTTTCCTAACAAAGTTCTTCTCAGTGGTTTGGACATCAAAGCTAAGAAACGAGATCTCGGCTTTCGCTCAAAAATACCAAGAAACATTCAGCGAATCTTGGGAAAGATTCATGGGTTACACGGTGAGATGTCCACACCACGGGTTCTCGGGAGAAAGCTTGCTTAGCACATTCTACCGAGGTCTCAAGCCAATGTTCAGAATGATTCTCGATTCAGCTAGCCAAGGAAATTTCCTTGGGAAGTCGGAAGCGGACGATCATCTTTTGGTAGAGAACTATGCGTTAAGTGATAGCAACTACGGTGAAGAGTATGCTGGCACAATTCGCAGCTCTGGGAATGATGAACAATTCAAGAGATAAATCAAAGTGGTGAATGGGAAGCTTAATAAACTACTCATGTCTCAGCAAGTGGGGATCAACTTCGTCGGAAGTGGAGAAGAACAAGTTCCACCACTCGAGGGAAATAAGGAGGAAATAAACTACATGGGTAATCAAAATAGTTGGCGTTTCAACAAGTACTCTCAGCACCCAAACCTTTCCTACCGCATCAACAACGTAGTTAACCCTCTGGATCAGGTATATCCTCAAGCACAATAAGAGGTTACCAAGGTAAACCTCAATACAACAAAAGAAAGATATGCACCGAGACCACCACCTAATCAGACTCCGTGTTACAACAACCCTCCCGCTGCTCAATGAGTAGTTTCATCACCAGCTCCCCAAGGTGATCAAACCACTTAACTCTTGAAACAAATACTCGAGGGTCAAAACCGTAGTATCATGGAGTTCAACACTTTTAAGAAGGAGATTCACGCCAAGGTGGACAACTCATCCAATGATCTCAATGCCAATTTTGAATCAGTGAACTCGCACTTGAAAGCTTTGGACAACCAAGTGGGTCAAATCACTTCATCCTCTAAGCGACCAATGGGTCAACTTCCAGGAAAACCAGAGGCTAATCTGAAAGAGTATGTCAACGCTCTACATATCCGTAGTGGTCGACAATTACCTTCCGGGGATCACATCGAAGACAATGCGAATCAGGACGAGGTGGAACACTCGACAGAGACAAAAGACACGGTTCCTAACGACGAAAACGTCGAGATTGAGGCAAAGAAGAAAGTCGGTGAGGAGAAAGAGCATGAGATCGAAGAGATCTTTTCCATTATGATACATAAATATCGGGGAGAGCAAGAGCATGAGATCGAAGAGCTCTTTTCCATCGAGAAAGAACCTTGGTACGCGGACATTGTGAACTACTTGGTCACGGGAGAAGAACCACACCATTTGGAGGGTTATCAAAAGAAGAAGTTCTTCCACGACTTGCAATAGTTCTATTGGGACGAGCCTTATCTCTACACCTTGAGCAGAGATGGGTTATATCGAAGATGCGTAACGGATGAAGAGATAAACGGGCATATTCATGCATAACCACAGTTCGTCTTACGGAGGACACTCGCGAGTTTTAAGACAGTCTACAAGGTATTACAAGCTGGATTTTAGTAGCCTACGATGTTTAAGGATGCTCACGAGTTCGTTCAACAGTGTGACACCTGTCAAAGGAAAGGGAATATAAGCAAGCGGAACGAGATGCCACAAAACCCGATCATGGAAGTTGAGATCTTCGACGTGTGGGGGATTGACTTCATGGGTCATTTCCCATCCTCATACGGCAAGAAGTACATCCTTGTGGTCGTTGATTATGTCTCTAAGTGGGTTGAAGTTGTAGCATGTACAACGAATGACTCAAAAGCTGTTGTTAGTCTTTTCAAGACGTTCATCTTCCTGAGGTTTGGAGTTCCTAGAGTTGTGATTAGTGACCGGGATCCCATTTCATCAACAAGGTCTTCAAGAGTCTTCTCAAGAAACATGGTGTTAGACACAAGGTTGCAATGCCTTATCATCCCCAAACAAGTGGCCAAGTAGAGGTTTCCAACCGACAAATCAAAGTCATTCTCGAGAAAACGGTTGGTGTAACGCGAACAGATTGGTCCGTCCAACTCGATGACGCTCTTTGGGCGTATAGAACCGCGTTTAAGACATCCTTAGGGAAAACATGTACGGGAAAGCGTGTCAACTACCGGTAGAAATCGAGTACAAGGCGAGCTTCTCAACTTCGACCTCAAAACCGCCAAAGAGAAGAGAGAATTTCAACTTGAGGAATTGGACGAAATACGCCAACAAGCCTATGAGAGTTCAAAGATCTACAAGGAGCGAACCAAAGCCTTCCACGACAAGAAGATCATCAACAAGGAGTTCAAAGTGGATGACTTGGTATTGCTATTCAACTCAAGATTGAAAATCTTCCCGGGGAAGCTTAAGTCCCGTTGGTCTGACCCTTTCAAGATCAAAGAAGTAAGACCACTCGGAGTTGTGGTTCTTTGGGACAAGCACGAAGCGGAGTTTGTAGTGAACAATCAAGGACTCAAACCGTATTTTGCAAACAAAGTTGTCACCGGAGGAGACTCATTGTCTTTTTCGGATTCCAGTGTCGCTTAAACGGCGGGTAAAGTCAAGCTAGGTGACTATAAACAAGCTCACTTGGGAGGAAGTCCCATGTCTATCCTTGTACATAAGCTTTTATTTTGATTTAGTACTTTATATTATTTGGTTCTTATTGTTTTCTTTTGTTGCTTAGTTTAGTGCTTTCAGGTACGATATAAGCGAGGAAAAACGCCAGGGGGTCCATACCGGTTTCTTGTGACCGGTATGTGAGAAAACGCATGAGAAGGACTATATCGGCCTATCGTATCGGTCTTTTGGGACCGATACAAAATCAACGAGGCCAACCGAGAGCTATATCGGCCTATCGTATCGGTCTGCTGGGACCGGTACGAGAACAACAGGGACAACCGAGAATGATACCGGCCTGACTGTATTGGTCTGCTGGGACTGATACGAGAGCAACGAGCTTGCTGAGGACCATATCGACATGTTGTATCGGTCTGTTGGGACCGATACGAGAATAACAAGGACTTCTGCGTTGATATCGACATGTTGCACCGGTTTGCTGGGACCGATAAGAAATCAATGAGGCAAGCTAAGCCATATTGACATGTTGTATCGGTTTGCTGGAACCGATACAAGGAGAAAAACCCAAAAAACATCAACACACCGATACAAAGAAACCGGTATTGTATCATACCGGCTTGTTTGTACCGGTTAGATAACCAATACACTTGAATTCTTTTTTAGATTCTTACATATCGGCCACGAATAAAAAGAAAAATAAGGGTTTTCTTGTTCCCTCTTCATCGATATCGATCTCCTTGTTTTTCCTCCATAGAAACCGAAATTTCAAGCTTCGATTTCTCTCTTCTGTCTTAACAAAATCACTTGATTCTTAGCTCGTTCTCTTTGTCTACTCGTTGTCTTTCAGGTTATAATAACCAATCATTCAGTTCGAGTCTTCTCAAGAAACACCCAATTCTTCACGAGGTTACAATGGGAACAAAGAGAGCAACAAGAGCGGACAAAGGTAAAGGAAAGGTAACCGGTGATGAACCATTGGCAAGAAGGACACGGTCGGGCTCGACTGTGATAAGGTAACCCACCGATGAGACTCCAAGAGAAGAACCGCGATGGAGCGAGTCGCGAAAGAGCAATTCGAGGAAGAAGAGACGCGACGAACCCGCAGTCGTAGAAGAGGAAAAACAGAATATGCACTCGAGTCCGAGCCTGAGGAAGAGCCGCGCGGCTTCACATTCCCACCGAGGAAGAGCGAGACTCCTCTCGTGAGAGACCCGAAAAAGCCACCATCGTCCCGGGAGCTGTATGATGCACTCATGGAGATATCTTTTGGCCACTCTCGAGGTTATACTAGACGAGCCGTTTTTCATGAAGACCAAACATCTTTTTTTATATATTATAGTTTTCTTAGGGTTTTGTTTTGGATCATTACTTATACTTTCAAACCTTTTACAAGTTTTTCAGAGAGATTTGGTCTTGGATGCTTTTGAATTTTCTTCATTATTAAAGAGAGTTTTTTACAATCCTTATCTCTCTTTGATTTTATTTATGTTTTCTTCGATTACAATTTCTTTGATTTTCATTATGCATAGAGAGTAGATCTCTATAGGCAATTGGATTGGGGGAAAAGGTTGATCAACTCTAGGGTAGATGAATGTCTAGAACTGAAATCTATAAAATTTTGTCTTGTGTAATAAAAGTAAAGCTATAATCGAGTTGGCCATTCAATTATAGATCTTAGGAAGTTTCACAACCTAGCTTACCCGAGAGATATGTGTTAATAAGCTTAGTGGTTGAATTGAATCAAACTTAATGTTTTCTAGGAATTAAACTATTCAAGATAATGTTTTGGTTTATTATTAGGAAAAGAAGCACTGTCACGAGAGTGGATTGACCTAAACACCGTGTTCAAAACCTGAAAGTTACGTTTTTAAAAGATATCAAAACCACGACTTTTGATTATCCGATTAAGTACCCCGACCTGAATTTTTAACTTTTTAATTTGAACTTTAAATCAACCTTTAATTTCGTTTTTGCTTTCTTAGTCAATGGTTACAAAAACAAAACTTTTTATTTATCGCTCAGACTAAGACGATATCTCATAAGTTCTAGTGAGTTGATTGCTCGCAGTTCGGATTGACACCTTTAAGTACTACAATTAAGGCATCAAAACAACGAGACGAAAAACTCGTTTATCATTCCCAATTTCCACAAATTTAGTGTTCTATTTAAAAAAATTATGGTTGAACAAAAAAATGTTAGAATTAATAGTTTTGTTGTTTATAAACATTACCAACTATATTACCAAAAAAACATTACCAATTATAAAATATATTATTATTCATATTGTTATCAATATTTATTAATATTAATTTGACTAAATTATTTTTTGATATAGAGCATAATTATAAGAAATTTATTATCATCAAGGAACCGAAGATCTAAACAGAGGAAGAGAGGTGCACGCCGAGAGCAGTCAAGTGGACATTAGAGCTTCTACCATAAAATCCGATGATCTTCGAGTTTTTTATTCCATGGAGTAAGAAGGGTGTTCCTTTGTCAAACGTTCCATAATAATACGTAGTTCTTTTTCTCTTATGCAACTCAAACCAAAGTGAGATTATGTGGCTATCATTATAAGTCCCCTCAACATATTCGATATAATCGTCGTCATGGATCAAAATCTGTACAAAATGGAGCTTATAAATCAAATAAATGAAAATATAAACGACAAAAAAACAAAAAAAAACTCACTTCGTCATATCTAATCTGGGTCGAATTCCCATGAGTGGTTCCCTCTACAAACGTGGAGTCATCAGAGTAGTAAAATTTGACAAAAACCACACCAAAAAAACTTCGTCCTATGTGTATTTTTTTCACATTGTCGAAGTAGCCATCATCCCATTCTTTTTCTCCGATTCTTCCATCGCTTGCTTCTACTCCCTTGGGAAGTGTGAAGTGAGACATAATTGGTTGGGTCGTAAGAACTGGGACCAAACTAGGAAAGTATGTATAATGTCGGGGATGGTTATCCTCGAAATTAGTTATGCTAATTTCGAAGAATTTATCTCTCTTTGCAATAAAAACACAAGCTTTTTCCATCTTGTTGAAAGAACACAATACCAGACTGAGATCATTTCTATCATCGATGAAGTAACTCGGGAAAGAGTTTTCGACATCAATATTTGGCCAATTTTGGACAGGAACATTCATTATCTTCATCCACTCCACATCCTCTCTATTTTTAGTTATCTTGTTTTTTGTCACCCAAATCTCAAAATGGTTAGTGTAACTATTTAATATTAAATACGAAAACCGATCTCCCTTAAAAACTGCAAGGGATCTTATAGTGCACGGAGTTTCTCCACAAGGCAAACTACAAAAGAGATTGAATCTCTCCAATGAAAAATCAAATCTTTGAACACACCGATGAGAGTCGCTATTATAATCAATCCAATACAAATCCCCATTGAAAGATACACTTTCAAGACACATATTCATATGTGGAAACTTATAAACTTTCCATGCATTGGATTCCAAATTAGTGATAGTAGCTGTGCAGCTGATGTAGGTAAAGATCTTGTAAGAAATGTCAGATCTAGTATTGTCGTATCCCATCCCACTGTAACAAGCATATGATCTGGTGTTAACCCATTTAATACTTTTCAACCATGGGTTGCAAATTCCGATCCTAGTCCCTCCGTCTGTGGTATAGATCAATACTCCATCACAGTATTGTATTCCCATGAGAAATGATTGGTTATAGTTATATGAGGGTAAGTTATGTACTATTATAGATGGATCGTCAAGATTAACTTCTACCGAACAAATCTTGGATGCGGAATGCAAGATGAATTGTGGACGAGCACAAGACAAATGTTTGTTGACAAAACTTTTTTTGTTGAAAAGAACATTCCAGCGTTTGCAAACACATCTAAATCGAGCCAGAGATTTTGGTGGAATCAAAGAGAGTATCTCTTCTTCAAGTTCCCACATAAGTTTTTCATGTTGCATTATATTTTTCTCTACGACAAAGTATATGATATAAAAAATATATATATCACAAGCAAATTACATATACATATATATATATATATATATATGTGTGTGAATTGAAATATCAAAGATACAATACCTAAAATGGTATTTTTCTACATAAAGACACTAAAATGGAATAGCTAAGACCAAAATTATTAGGATTGGATTTGAGTTACTAACTATAAATATCTAAATATAAATAAATATATCATATGATTTTATAAAATTTAATGCATGAAAAGAAATAGATTTATACAAAACAACTTTCACTAAAGCGAAAAAATCATATTTAAAATTGGTGGATTCTTTAAAGTTATAAAGAAACATTTGAAAAAATGAAATGAATGTATATATATGAGGTGTAAGATGACAAAGGAGATACATAACAACAAATTTTTTTAAAAAAAAGAATGGAAAAAAATATCCATATAATAAAAGGGACTTTTCCATAAAAAATAATATATATACTAGATAAGGACCCGCGAATGCGCGGGATTTTAATACAACATTTAAAAAATCTGGAAAAAAATAAAAACTAAAATAAATTCAGCCATCCGAAAAATATATAAATAATATTAACAACATTGTTTTTAGGCTATATTCGTCATCTCAATATATAAGAAAATTAAAAACTAATATTTTCTTAACAATATGTCTTACCGTAAAAGAAAATTTATCTTCTAATTTATTAAATTATGAGTAAATATAATCTAATATTAATTCAAAAAATAAAATCACATATTCACTCATATATAAACATACTAGATAAGGAACCGCAAATACGAGAGATTTTAATAGAACATTCAAAAAAAAACCCCAAAAAATTAGAAAACATAACAAATTCAATCATCCAAAAATATAAAAATAAAATCATATTAACAACAATTTTTATTCTATATTCGTCATCTAAGTATATAAGAAAATCGAAAACTATTTTTTTAACAATTTATCTTAAAATTTATTTAAAATTCTCGAATAAATATAATATAATTCTAATTCTAAAAAGAGAAAGAAAAGAAAATCACATATTCACTTATACATAAACATTTAAGATTAGTTATAGAATTTATTAACAACAATATATCCTTTGTTTTTATAAGACGGCCAAATCAATACAACTTCTTTTTCTAAATTATTAATCCCCTATAACATTTACTGTGTTCGTGTAATTGAATTATGGATATGAAGTTTAATATATTATACTGCTAAATTATTATCAAATTAACATTTAAGGCCACATTTTTATAATGTAAACTTATTTATTTAGGTAGTTTGTATCAATTTATATATTTTGTCAACAAAATTATTTTCTTATGTATGCTTATATTTTGATGAGTTTCTTTTATCTTGAAAATAGATTTGGTAGTAATCTATAACAATAAATTTGATTCAAAATAAAACAATATAAAAAGTAAATAAAAAAATAAATGTTTTAGTTAGAATATATAATTTAATAATTTCATGTTATTGGCTTTCATTTTTAATATTTATTTTATGTAATTTCTATTTATCTTTATACTTATAAAATTATTATTTTAGTTATTTTCAATTTAGTATAATTTTGTGATAAATATTATTAATAAAGTTTTGGAATTACCTTAGATAGAATAACTATTAATTAATCTATCATTTTTGACATATGGTTAATTTTGTTAAAAAAACATTAATTAAGATTTATATTTATTTTTGGTAGGACATATGAATAATTTTAAATATTTTCTAGGTTAATATAATTACTGATTAATATATATTTATTATATATTGCTAATGTTTTCTAATAAATATTGTTTAAAAATTTGTGAAACATGTGTGTTACTAACTTTTGAAACAAGTTTTATACAGAGCTTTTACGAATTAATATAAATTATTTACTTACTTAAATATATTTTTAAATATTGTTTACTTTAAATTAATTTTAAGTTTTCAAAACCCGAAATATAAATATTTAGTTTTAAAATTTAATATATTGATATATCTATCTTATATATAATATTTAAATCTTATTCGTCAGAATTTTTTTACAAGTGTCAAACTCTAATCGAATCACTTGACAAGTGTCGCAATCTCATAAGGTTAATAACTTTTGAAATCAAACTTTATATAATAAAATAATTGTTTTTGGTAAAATTAATAAAAAAAGCTTTCATAAAATTGCTTAACACATTGCATTTGTCTAGGGTGTTAATGTTGTTATCCAAATTTTGGAATTTTTAAAATCCGGCGGCCCCCCCAATAATATCATCACATTTCCCTTGTAAAATATGTTAAAATGTTCTTACATCGTTGCCATAATAATTAATATTGATATTAATATTTTTTACTTAGTCAAATATCAATTAATTAGTGTTAATATGGCATATTTAGTAAATATCCTAGTAAAGATTTTCTGATTTTAAAATAAAGTTTAAATTGATTCCAAGTGTTGGCACATTGAAAACTTAAGGTTACAAGTCTATTAAAAAGGTTCGTGAATGAATATATACAATTTGTTACAATTTAGTTGAATTTTATTATTTATGAATATTGAAGATAAAATTCGAAATCATATTTATGTATGTTTTAATATTACGCAAAAAAAATTTCTATCCTAAAAATTATGTATAATATTTTCCGACTCGTCGCAAATATACACATATATATTATATACAAATTGAATTTGATTTAATCTCATAACAATTATCATTTGTTATTTGAAATTCGATTTGTGATCTTTAGTGACCCATTACGTAAATTAAAGTATGTGAACATCATGATATTTATTCAAATTAGATGTTAAACCTACAATTATACCGACATTAGATCTAAAATTAGACTCGCAAATAGAATTTATCTTACTTTTTTATAAAAAATAATATATACTTTTAGAAAATTAAAATTTTATATAACTTAAAAACTTTTAGAAAAATTTAAATATATATTTAATATTGTATGATTTTCATAAAATTGAAATATTCAAAATATTGTATTTTTTTATTATGTTACCTATTAAATATTTTGATATTTCTTTTGATTTCTTTTTCTTTAATTTAGTTTTTTCATTTTAATCTTATTAAATAGAATTACTTTTTCTATTTATTTTTATTTTACTTTCTTTATTTTTTTGTTTTTACTTTAATCCTTTTAAATAGGAACTATATTTTTCTATTTTTTATTTATCTAAAAATACTTTCTGTAATGACATTTTTTATTACATCTATGTAATGACATTTCTTTTTGTTTTTTAGTCTAAAGGAAATTCATTAAACTCGTAAGTGTTACAATGTTGAGCGGTTAACGCTCTTTTTGCTAAGGAATCGGCTAAACAATTTTCCGTTTGTGGAATAAACGAGAAAGAAATCTCAGAAAAAAGATTTGTAGTATGGCGAATATCACATAGAACACTGAGAATTTCGATATGATCCTCTCCTATGTTTAGAATATTGACTAGCACTTGAGAGTCAGAGGAAACAAATCTTCTCTATTCCTTTGTCTATAGCTTTTTTCATAGCTATGAACATAGCCATGCCCCTGCCATGAGAGCGGAGGATATATTTGACATGATAGCCATGTATTCTTCCTTTAAAGGATTCGTATGAGCCCAGAAATGATACCCTATATCGCACTCCAGCGAGGAAGCTATCCATGATGCATCCACAAACACAATCGTTCAGAGTCATGTGTAAACTGGGAACAATGAGATGCTAATTGTTGTTGCAGTTTGAGAACTTGAGCCTCTTGCCATGCTTTGGCTTCGAAAATCGACTTCCTCACCACGCCGTCTTCATTGAAGTCTTTCTCTGCAAAAATTAGATTATTACGTGTAGTCCATATGTTCCATAAGGCCCATGCGTAGATGTTTGAGTATGCAAGTCTTGTTGGTGGGAGGTTGATAAACTTTTTATATATGAGAGTAAAACTCTCTTCTTATTCAATGAAAGCAAACAAATCCATAGATCCAATAACAAAGAAAGAAGAGGATTGATGAATCAACAATGATTCAATCGATCTAAAAGAGTATCCTCACCATCTCTCTCTCACAGCTCATCACACTATTCTTCACTCTCACAATAAAAGCATAAAATGAAATAACAAACAAGCTAGAGTATATAACGTCCTCTCTTCACTCGTAACTGCAAACCCTCTTAAACAACCAGTGGGTTTGCTAAATGCTTTATTCTTTATTCTTGTGCCAACTCACCAAGCTGACTCCCTTCTTTTCTCATCATCTTCCGATAATACACCTGCCCAAGCTTATCAATATCATCCCCTTTAAGATCCAACTTGCCCTCAAGCTGGTAAGAAGGAAACTGATGTCGAAACTCCGAAAGTAATAACCAAGAAGGTTCAGGAGCCGACACACCAAGCCACTTGACCAACAGCTCCAACTGACCTTGAGCATTGTAACGAGAGTTAACAATCTCAGCTGGCCCCTATGGTTCCTTAAAAATGAACTTCGTATGAGGGGGATGATCAACCTGTACCTCCTTGGAAGGACCTACCCTGGCTTTCAATTTCGAAACATGAAACACAGGGTGAATACGAGTTTCATGAGGTAAGTTCAAACGATAAGCTGTTAGACCAATCCTCTCTATCACTTCATAAGGGCCAAAGTATTTGGCGGCTAACTTCTGACACATGTGACGAATGACCGTGCTCTGCCTGTATGGTTGAAGCTTCAAGAATACCCAATCCCCCACTGCAAACTCAACATCACGCCGATGCATATCAGCATGAATCTTCATCAATTGATGAGCATCAACCAAATTATGACGAATTTGAACAAAATTTGCATCACGTTCTTGTAACATAACTTCCAAGTCCACATTCTCCGTAGAACCACGTTCAAACTGTATCAAAGCCGACGGATCACGCCCATAAACCACCTTAAAAGGTGAGGTCTTCAAAGGATTGTGATAAGAAGAGTTATACCACAGTTCAGCCCAAGCAAGAAACTTATACCAAGTACGTGGATGAGAAGAAACAAAACACAACAGATAAGCTTCAAGACTCCTATTCAACACTTCAGTATGGTCGTCTGTTTGCGGATGAAAGGTTCTACTAAACTTCAGCCGAGTACCAGACAGGAGAAACATATCCTTCCAAAGTTTGCTCAAGAACACTCTGTCACGATCTGAAACCAATGTTTTAGGAAATCCATGGAGTTTCACAATCTCAACCACAAACTTAGTTGTTACACCAGACGCCGTAAACAGATGTTTTAAATCCTAGAAATGAGCATACTTACTCAAGCGATCAACAACCACCAACACCACATTGAAGCCTTGAGAAGTGGATAAGCCTTCCACAAAATCCAGAGAGATGTCCTCCCAAACCAACTCCGGAATAGCCAGTGGCTGAAGCAACCCAGCAGGATACATAGTAGAATATTTATGGAGTTGACACACTTCACAATGAGCCACATACTGTTGAATTGTCTTAAACAATTCTTCCCAATGAAACACCAATTGTATGCGCTTAACTGTCTTTAACACGCCTCAATGGCCACCTATCTTACTGTCATGACACTCTTGTATGATCAATGGAATAAACTGAGAAGTTTTTAGAATCACCAATCTGCCTTAATACCATAGCTTCTCATTAATCCCCTGAAAATGTCCCACCTTCTCTGTGCCACTCTTACATTTATGAATCAAGGATTGTAACTCCTCATGACCTTCAATCTCTTTAAATATGTCTTGTAGCTGCAACGATGTAGACATGGTCAATGTCAACAGAGTAGATGCCACAGACCCTCCAGGATGAGACTCAATTCTCGAAAAACCATCAACTGCACATTTCTCAGTCCCTGGTTTGTAAAATATATCAAAGTCAAAGCCTAAAAGCTTAGTCAACCACTTTTGATACTCCATGTTCACCTCAAACTTCATGCCCGCTAAGTAATGCTTCCACTTCAACACAACCATCATAATGGCCATCAACTCTCTCTCTCTCTCTCTCATAAGCTGGCTTCAGTTGCTCTCTAGGAGTCATTCATGGATAAAAAATGTAGTTGGGCGTTTATCATGCATTAACACTGCTCCCAAACCAAACCCAGAAGCATCAGATTCAATCACACAACTCTTAGTAAAGTCAGGCAACGCCAAGACTGGAGTTGTGACCATAGCATTCTTCAAAGCTTCAAAATCCACCCCTGCCTCAGAAAACCAAAGGAATTGATCCTTCTTAAGCAACTCTGTCAGAGGTTTAGCTAACACCCCTATCCGGGGATAAACCTTCTATAATATACAGTCAGTCCCAAGAATCCTCTCAACTGTTTCACATTCTTAGGTTGAGGCCACTCTCGCATAGTTGCAGTCTTAACACAACCTGTAGCTACACCCTTAGCTTTAATAATATGGTCCAAATATTCAATATGAGTCACGCCAAACAAGCACTTCTTTTGATTTGCAAACAAAGTCTATTCTGCAAACACTTCTAATACCATCTTCAAGTAATTCACATGCTCTTCCACATACTGACTGTAAATCAACACATCATCAAAGAAGACTAAGACAAACCTTCTCAAGAAAGGTTTAAAAACCTTGTTCATCAAAGCTTGAAAGGTGGCAAGAGTAATAGTCAAGCCAAAAGGCATAAGTAAAAACTCATAATGCCCTTCTAACGTTCTAAAAGTTGTCTTCTCAATGTCACTATCCTTCATACGTATCTGGTGGTATCCAGATCATAAATCCAGCTTAGAAAAAACTCTAGGGCCATGCAATTCATCCAATAACTGATCAATGACAGGAATGGGATACTTATTTGGGACAATAGCTTTATTCAACTCTCTATAATCAATGTAAAATCTCAAAGACCCATCCTTCTTCTTCACCAACACGATAAGACTAGAAAATGGACTATTGTTAGGGCTAATAATACCATCAACTAACATCTTACTTACCATCTTCTCCATTACCTCTTTGCTAGCATGAGGGTAACGGTATGGTCTCACTGAAATGGCGTGCACTCCATGAAGCAAAGTAATGACATGCTCCTGTCCACGAAAAGGTGGTAATCATGTCGGAAGTGCAGACACTTTCTCAAACTCCAACAGCGTTGCAACAAAATGTTCAGAAAGAGATACAAAACTCTCATCCACTCATGTATGTTCTCTGTTAAGCATACATTGTGTAAATTCTTCTAACATCTCAATCTGAATAGGCAAATTAGCTGACTTCGGAGCATGATGACCAACATCACCAAAAATTGTTACTCGTCTACCTTGATACACAAATTTCAGCTCCCGCAACTTCCAATCTATTTCACACATGCCCAAGGTCTCTAACCATTGAACACCCACGATGAAATCCACACCACCCAGTTCCAAAGAGATAAAGTCATAGATAAACTCCACATTAGCCAACTGAAATTGCACTGCTTTACAAATACCAATGCCTTGCACTGTCACACTATTTCCCAACAAAACATTCAGGTTTTGATTCACACAAACATCCAGCTTGGCTCTTTGTACCACCTCAGGATCGACAAAATTATGTGATGCCCCACTATCCAACATTACCACCACTCTTGTTTTGCCCAGAAAACCATGTAATCTTGTAGTCTTAGGAGAAGCAATCCCCAACATAGAACTCAATGATAACACCATCAATTCTTGAGGAATCTATGAATCCTCCTCATAAGCAGCTTCTTCATCAAGGCCTCATATCTCAACTTCAAATCCCTGCACCATCGTAAGCACTCTCAATTCTTTCAAAGGACAAACACTAAAATGTTCCCGAGACCAACTCCATTTGCACTTGAAACAAAGACGTTTCATGCGCATATCAACCAATTCAACATCACTATACTTTTGTCTCGGTCTTTGATTCTCATAAGAACTTCCTCCAATAGCCAAGTTCCCTTCTGATTTCCCTTTTACTTGTCCCATTGATCCACCAAGAATAAATTTAAAATCTGAATTCTGAAAAGACCTCTGTGCATTGTAATGAAATGAAAATTGAAGAAGCAAAAAGGAAGATTGTCTAGATCCCTTCCCCTCTCCTTTAGTAACTTCACTCATAGCTTTGCAGAAGAAGCTAGATTCCATACGCAACACTACAACAATGTGACTCCTTAACCCTCTAGGTTCCTTAAGGCGAATCACCTCTCTCATCTCTTGCTTCAGGCCATTGTAGAAGATGTCAGTCAGGTTTGTTTCATCTAACCCAACTACCTGAGAAGATAAATCTTCAAACTCACTAACATAATCAGCCACAGATCCAGTTTGCTTCGAAGCAAATAATCTCTTCCCCGACTCATCTTCCATAGATTCACCAAATCGAAACAGCAACCTCTGCTTGAAGTCAGGTCAACTTAAAAACGCATCGCGATTAAGTTCCCAACTAAACCACTTCAAGACCTTCCCCGATAAACATAGAGCTATCATCTCCAGCATCTCTTCCTTTGTGTAATGACCAATATGAAAGAATCTCTCCACTAGAACAATCCATTCATATGTATTTACTCCATCAAACACAGGCATCTCAATCTTCTTCAGCATACTTTCGAGATTAGCCAAATGAAATGGAGTAGATCTAGATCTGATCGCCGAGCCATACCAGAGACCAGGATATCGAGAAACAATCATCGTAATCTGAGTTGACGAAGACTCATCGTGACCTTTCTCTTTAGTTTTTTCTCCGAATAACTTATCCTCCATGCGCAACATCGTGTTCTCCATCATCGTTTATTGTTTCTTCACCGCCGACTGCTCCGATGAGATCCGATTCACCGCGCTATAGAGGTATTTCATCTGCGCCTTCGGTAGATCTGAATCCTTAAGCTCTTCGTTATCCATCTCACTTTTCTCCCGCGAAAGAAAACTCGGATGATCATTCTAATACATCGCGTTTGATTCGAACCGTTGACACCGCACCAATGATAAACTTTTGATATATGAAAGTGAAAATCTCTTCTTATTCAATGAAAGCAAACAAATCCAAAGTTTCAATAACAAAGAAAGAAGAAGAGGATCGATGAATCAACAATGATTCAATCGATCTAAAAGTGTATCCTCACCATCTCTCTCTCACGGCTCATCACGTTGTTCTTTACTCTCACAATAAAAGCATAAAATGTAATAACAAACAAGCTAGAGTATATAAAGTCCTCTCTTCACTCGTAACTGCAAACCCTCTAAAACAACCAGTGGGTTTGCTAAATGCTTTATTCTTTATTCTTGTGCCAGCTCAGCAAGCTGACTCCCTTCCTTTCTCATCCTCTTCCGATAATACACATGCCCAAGCTTATCAGAGGTTCTTTTCTTTACGCGCTTATTGGAGGAGAGAATAACATTCTGTTACATTGTATAGGTTTAGCTGGGTGTTAGGCATCTTGCTCCAAACATTTTTACAAAAATTGGCATGTTAGAAACAAATGGTTTGTAATTTCTACTTGTTAACATCGCTTACAGTATTGTCAACCTCTATACCTCTCTTACTCAGGTTATCTCCAACCGACAAGGCTTCTTTCAACATTCTCCGAAGGAAGGATCTAATTTTAGGGATCGTTCTGACCTTCCAAATATATAATTTCTAGTTAAAGGTCGAGTCTCTTGGTTGAGCAGATTTTGTAGTCATTAAACCATAACCCGACCCCGTCGTGTATCTCCCATTCGTTGTATCCAACCACACAAATTTACCTTCTAGGTGTTCTTTGAAATTATCCCATCTCCACTGGTTTGTAGTTCCGTCGATGAGATCCACGACTAACAAATTATTGTCAAGACTAACAAATTATGTTTAGCTAGTGTTGGTTGGCCTACTCGTCTTCTTGAAGATTCCGTGGAGAGACATGGGTCCTCCCATATCCGAACATGCTTTCCATTGCTTATTACCCAGCCAAGGCCGAGGATTTTCTTTCCCTCTATGATTCCTCCCCAGCCATGAGAGCAGTTGTCTGTGGTTGTACAATCCAAAAATGGTGTTTCATGGCAATATTTTCCCATAGGATCTTTGAAACAAGAGTATTAGGGTGTTTTAGCACTCTCCAACTCAACTTGGCAAGCATTGAGTCGTTAAGAGTTGTTATATCCCTCAATCCAATACCACCTGCATTTTTCGGGAGGCTAAGCTTTGTCCATGCTACCCAACTCAACTTTCGAGTTCCTTGCTTGTTATCCCACCAAAATCTTGTAAGTGTCGATTGTATCCTTTTACATAAAGATATAGGAAGTTTAAAGCATGATATCTCACATGATGGTATAGCCGATAAGACAAATTTGAGCATCACTTCCTTTCATGTGGTTGTGAGGAACCGAGATGCCCATCCAAGAGCTTTATGTCTTATTCGATCCAAGATATGTATATGTTTTTAGTAGAATTAATAAAAAAATTTTTATAAATTTCTTAACACGTTGCATTTGTCTAGAATGTTGATGTTATTACCCAACATTTGGAATTTCTTAACACGTTGCATTTGTACAAGTTAAAATTAATCAAATGTTCTAACATTGTTGCCATAATAATTAATACTGACATTAGTATTTTTTTGGTTAGTCAAATATATCAATTGATTAGGGTCATATTCTTATGGAGAGTTCACGGTGAAGTCAGCACATCGTATGATAACACGGGAGAGTGTACCAAGACCAAACATGTGAGCTTTGTTTGGACGTCTGTGGAAGATGGTGGCTCCACAAATGGTGAAAGTTTTTATTTGGCTAGTAGTTAATGAAGCAATCATGACAAATGCATAGCGGCGATTTGCCAAGTCTGTAAAAGCAGGGATGAGACAATTATACATGTTTTGAGAGATTGCCCAGTTGTGGTTAGGATTTGGAACAGGTAAGTGCATGCCCGAAAGGTACGTACCTTCTTTGATAAACCTCTGCTTTCATAAAGGTATGATAACATGGCTGAGGTAGCAACAACGGAGAGTGGGTTGTGTTTTACGCTGTTTAGTGTTGCCATTTGGTGGGTATGGACTGGCGGTGTGATCATTTCCTTTATGGACATGGCAAGTGTCGGGATAGAGTCCAATTTATTAAGGATTGGGAGAAAGAGGCAATCACTGGTCATGAACTAGCTCAAATACAGACAAACAGAGCGGCGAGAGTGGAGAGGATAGATAAAGTTGCACACTGATGGTGCCTCCTACGGGAATCCAGGACTAGCGACTGCTGGTGCGGAGGTTTTGCCCTTATTATCGGAAGGTGTTCCACTTGCTGAATTAGGGGGGGGGGGGTATACTCGGGTTATATATTGCCTGGGAGAAACAAGTTCCACAATTGGATTTGGAGATCAACTCAGAGATGGTGGCTGGATTTTTAAAGATGGGGATTGGTGATTCACATCCTTTGTCTTTCCTGGTGCGCTTGTGCCAAGGCTTTCTTTCGAAGGACTAGATGTATTTCTCATATATTCAAAGAGGCTAATTGTCTTTCGATGGTGACCAATAGCTTGGCAAAAAAACATCCTTTCAAATCACCTCATGATGAGATTGAGAGAGAAGGTGATGAAAGTATTAGTGTTCATGATCATTGTCAAAATACCATGGACACTAGCTATCCGACAACACGAGGAGGACGTCCTATTAAACCGCCAATAAAGTTAGAAGGAACGAAATGGACTATGGTTAGGGGGAAAGGCTCTAGATAGGGGTGTCAATCGGGCTAACCTGACCCGGTCCGACCCGGATCCGTAAAACCCGTATATATTTGAGTCCGACCCGACCCGGCCCGAATATTTTTTGGGCTTATATTTCAAAGCCCGACCCGACCCGCTTCAGACTTTAGGGTTTTGCGGGCATTTTCGGGGTTTTTCATATATTTTAAAATTTTCGTCTGAACAATACTATCATAATTTAATTATATTTTAAACAATAATAATTAATTTTTTACGCATTAACATTATGATAAATATGAATAAAAAATAATACCAAACTAGTTTAAAAATAAAAACTGAAAATAAAATCGATTATATGTTTTTGTTATCATAGGATTAATAAAAAACAAAGAAAAAGTTTGAAAGAGAAACACTTGAAATCTAGATTGTAACAAGCAAAATTAAAAATCAAAACACTTTAAATCTAGGTAGTAAGACTAGTGGAGCGCAAACTCGGATCTTCTTCGACGTTATCTAGATCTTCATAAAAGTCAAGAGCTAGTGTTTTGGGTACATTTTAAAAGATAATTTGTCAATTGAGTGATTTTGATGTAATAATTAAATTTTAGGTAAGTTTACCACAACAATAGTTACGTCTATCTAATTTTACAAAATCTACCACTTCATGAACAAGTCTACCACCACACAAAAAGACAAATAACAATATTAAACCTACCAAGTCAGTAAATAAACCTACGAAAAAACATAAAAATCTATCATCATATAAAACAAATCTACCGATTTGGTCAACGAAAAATCATAAAAAGTCAAATGTGAGCTTCTAAGGTTTAAAAATCTACCAAATGTATTTAACTCTATCGTGTCTGTTGAAAAAATCTACCAATGTTGATAAAAGTCTACCACACCCAAAAAAATCTACTATGTCAGAAATATAAGTCTTCCGAATTTAACGAAATAACTCTACCAACCATTTTATGTCCACCATCTTTTTTTAAATCTACCGTTCCAAAATATAAATCTACTGTTCTAAATAAGTCTGTCGTAACATCAGCGCACTGATTTTTTGGTAATTAACGCGAAAGCGCAGAAAAATAGTAATTAAATTTTTCGTAATTACGTTTTTTGTTGTAAAAGGATAAAAGGGTAGAAAAGTCAGCAAAAATATTCCAGTAATAAAAAAAATTTTAGACCATCCTAGTAATAACCATACTTTTCAAGTCTAATATTGTCGTTCACCCTAATTTAAAACATATTAAATATATAAGAATGATATTGTAACATGAATCACTAAATGTAAAACCATTGAACCAAATGCGAGTGCAAATCAATGCTTCAAAATATCTAGACAAAAGACGACTTCTATACAAGATTATGTTTACAAATTATATAAAGTATATACAAATATTATCTTATTTATTTACGGTCTTTTCGGGTTAGCCCGAAACCCGATCGGGTTAAACCCGAAAAACCCTTTACCCGAACGGGCTAAGTCCGAAAAGCCCGATTTTTTTGGGCTTAAATATAAAAGCCCGAACCCGATATTTTACAGGGTCGGTTAAGGCCGACCCGCGAGCTTTAGCCCAATTGACATGCTCTAGAGGTAGTCAAGGATGTTGAATCCATTTCTAACTAGTATTCCATTTTATTACCCTGAAACTTAACTTTGCAATCCTTCTTCTGTTGTTATTCTACCTACTGTACTTTGTCACACTTTTCCAAACTATATGGTTAACACCATATCTTGCAATTTTTTAAATAAAAAATATTTTATCAAAAAAAAAGTTACATATTGAAAAAAAAATACAAGAATCGATGAATCAAATAAATTCAAAAACTAAAAAATCTCTTGTATTTTTGTTGGGGAAAAAGAAATCGTGTTGGCATAAGAAATGTTTATACTATTTAGTTGTATTAATTATAATAGTGAAAAGATGGTAAATAAATTATATATAGGGTTAAATTTGAAAAAGACGTAATGCAATTAATTTAAACCAAGACGGTGTTCTTTGGTCAGTGGTCGTCAAAGGATATCATGGTATGGTTAAAAACACAACTCTAATAAAAATGACATCAAGTTTTTATAAGTTCTAGTAATAACATACTATATTACCAACAGAGAAAACATCATCTGTCACACAAAAATTTTTTACCAATATTAAATTGACTATTTTTTTTTTGATATTAAGCATAGTTATAAGAAATTATTATCATCAAGGAACTGAAGATCTAAACAAAGGTATAGAGTTGAACACCGAGAGCAGTCAAGTGGTCATTAGAGTTTCTACCGTAAAACCCGATAATCTTCGATTTTTGTAATCCATGGAGTAAGAAAGGTGTTCCTTCGTCAAACATTCCATAGTAACACATATTTTTTCTCTTATGCAACTCAAACCAAAGTGAGATGATGTGACTATCATTATAGGTCCCTCAACATATTCGATATAATCATCGCCAAAGATCAAAATCTGTACAAAATGGAGCTTATAAAATCAAATAAATGAAAATATAAATGAAAAAAAGAAAGAAACCTCACTTGGTCATATGTAATCTGAGTGGTCGAATTCCCATGAGTGGTTCCTACTACAACCGTGAAGCCATTGGAGTAGTAAAATTTGACAAAAAACACACCAAAAGGACTCCGTCCTATGCGTATTTTACACATTTTCAAAGTAGCTATCATCCCATTCTTTTTCTCCAATTTTTCCATCGCTTACTTCTACTCCCTTGGGAAGTGTGAAGTGAGACTTAATCGGTTAGGTGGTCGTAAGAACTGGGACGACCAAACTAGGAGAGTATGTATAATGCCGGGGATGATAATCCTCAAATTCAGTTATGGTAATTTCGTAGAATTTATCTCCCTTTACGATAAAAATGCAAGCCTTTTTCATCTTGTTGAAATGCACAATACGAGGCTGATGAAATCATTTCTATCATCGATGAAGTAACTTGGTAAATAGTTTTCAACATCAATATTTGGCCAATTTTGGACATTTATATTCATTATCTTCATCCACTCTACATCCTCTCTAATATTTTTAGTTATCTTGTGTTTTGTCACCCAAATCTCAAAATGATTAGTGCGCTCGTTTAACATTAAACACGAAAACCGATTTTCTTTAAAAACTGCGAGGGATCTTATATTGCAGGGAGTTTCTCCACAAGGAAAACTACAAAAGGGATTGAATCTCTCCACTGAAAAATCAAAACTTTGAACAAAGCACTCAGGAGAGTCATCACTATAGGCAATCCAATACGAATCCCCATTCAAAGATATACTTTCATGACACATATTCATATGTGGAATCGCACACACTTTCCATACACTAGATTCCAAATCAGTGATAGTAGTTGTGCAATCGATATAGTTTTGCATTTGATTAGTGTCAAAGATCTTGTAATGAATGTAAGATATAGTATTGTTGTACCCCATCCCAGTGTAATAACAATATCATATGGTGTTAAACCATTTAATATGATTTAACCATGGGTTGCGAAATTCCAATTCTAGTCCCTCTGTCTATGGTATAGATCAATACTCCATCGCAATATTCAATTCTCATGAGTAATGATAGGTTATAATTATCAAGAATATATGAGGATAAGTTGTGCACTATTATAGATGGATCGTCAAAATTAACTTCTGCATAACAAATTTTGGATTCGGAATGCAAGATGAATTGTGGAGGAGCACAGGACAAATGATTCTTGACGAAACTTTTGTCGTTGAAAAGAATATTCCATCGTTTGCAAACACATCTAAATTGAGCCAGAGATTTTGGAGGAATCAGAGAGAGTATCTCTTTCTCCAATTCCCACATAAGTTTCTCATGTTTCATTATATTTTTCTCTACGACAAAATTTATAATATAAACTAATATATATGTATACTAGGAAAAACCCGTACGTTGTGCCGAGTAGTGATATAAAAGTATATCGTTGTACATACAATAACTGATTTTAAAGGATAAACGTAATTTATTTTAAATTGATTACTCAAATGTTTTGAGAAATTTCATTACAATTTTTGTTTCTATTTTTTAATTTTTTTTTTTGGAAAACTCTTTTTAGCTAACATGTTTATAAAATACATTCTTATCAAATTATAATTATGTAAATATTTATTATTATTATTCTTTGCAAAAGTATAAGTTATTAGTATTGGTTATTATATTTAGCAATGTAGGAAAATTTAATATATTAAACATTTTGTAAAATTAAACGCTTTTCGACCTTTGAACCATCATAAACTTTGTCATAAAAAAACCATCATAAACTTTTCGACTTTTGAACAACAAAATTTTCACGAAAAAATTGAATTAGTTAACATCTCAAGAAACAATAAAATACCTTCAAACACTACAAGAAAACAGAGGTTTTCCGACTGCTTAATTAATCGCCAAGTAGTCGTTAAAGCAACAGTTACGACTACAATACGACCTCTGTTTGTAGTCGGTAATCCTTAGTCGTTAATTCTAATAGTCGTAATGTAGTCGTAAAATTACGACTACATTACGACAAAATTGTAGAGTCGTAAGTTAGTCGTAAATGAGTCACCATATATTACGACTATGTTACGACTTGTTTACGATTAATATACATGATTAAAAGATTTTCCAGTAGTCGTATAATAGTGGTAATATTAGTGACTTTTCTACGACTATTTAATGATTCGTATACGTTAACAATCGTATCTCTAAAGTAGTAGGGAAATAGTCGTAAATATTTAACGACTATTTTGCGACTGTTTTCCGTCTACATAACGACTGTGTTGCGACTATATGGTGACTATTTTTCATAACAAATAGCACGTTTGGTTATTGTTTTGTTTCTTATTGCCATTTGATTGTATTCACGAAATAGAAGAAAGAAAATCTGTTGTAATCAATAAGAAACTTATATAACTGAATATAAACTACAATCCATGAAATTAACTTAACAAACAAACAAATACATGATGTTTCATAACCAAAAAGTTAACTTAACATACAAAACCAGAAAATTGACAAGTTCATGAGAAAGAGACAAGTAACTTAAGAAGCACCTGAAGTTGAGAAAGGTGTGGTGGTGTTTTGAGCTTCTTGAGTCTCCATGAAATCGAGAAAGGCTGGGTCAGTTTGGCGCAAATACTTTTCCACCAAGGACAAGTGTGTGAGCTTGGTCTCTTGTGCAGCCAAAGCTTGTGAATGCTCTTCTTCAAGCTTTTTATTATAAGCCTCTTGTTCTTCGATTTTTTTTTGTGCTTGACTCAGTTGCTCTTGTATTGACACAAACGATGAAGAGCCTCCTTCTATGTTGCCATGTCCTGTGACAACATTCCCAAGACTTCCCTTGAGGCTTCCAAGTCCATAAATATTGCCTCGTGAATCTTTTTGAGTGGACTGCGAATTGAAAGAACATAAAAAGAAGAAAGAAAACATAACATATTGAAGGGTTGTTCTTAAATGTTTTTCGAAATGTTATAACTAATTTATGAAAAATGTTATAGCTAGTTTACCTCTAGAAATATTCTCGTATACTCATCTGTTGTGAGTTCTCGAAGGCGTGAAGCACCATCTGAAATATCTGAATTCTCTTCATTAAGCTGAGCCAATTTCTGTTGCAAGTTCTTCTCATAATCCGAAGCAATCTTCTCTCGCCTTCTTATCGACATATGTACCATCCGGCTTAGTATGTGTCTTAATGAAAACCTCTCCGATAGACACCTGGTCTACCCAATTTCTCTTCCTACAATGTTACAAAACAAAATATGAGTACACATCAACTTAGAGAACATATATATAAATCTATACTAACCAGTCCATATTGGATTTGTTGATAAGAAGTCGGTCCCGATAAATGGATGTGAGGACCTAGACCACCACGGTCGGACATACGAGCACCGAGTAAATGAGACTCTTTTCTTTTGCTTCCTCGGTATCCCAATAGGTGGTCATTTCCTTCCATAGTGTTTCGCTGATCCATGTGGGACGCTCTCGAGAAGTCCTCGCAGATGAAACCATGTCCTTCATGCGCCGTTGACAAATGTTCTCAAAATGTTCTTGAACTGTCCCTGTGATCAAGGGATCCCACGTGTGGGTTTTCTACAAAATAAAGAGAGTACAATGATGGTTCGTATAAAATTAAACTAAGAGGATATTATGAAAGCTAAGAGAATATTACCGCGAACTCGAGAAAGTATCGTTCTTGTCTATCCCGAGGAACACAAGTCCAGCTATAGAAGGGGCCATCAAACTTGTTTGTAAATATTTTAGTAATCTTGCGGACAAGTTTAGATCCCTTGTCGCGAGTGAACCCGCAAAATTAAAGAAGCAAATGAAAAACAGAAAATCAATGAATAAAGCAAGCAAGAATTCATAAAACAGAAAGTTAGATAATCCAATAACACAAAAGACAAGTAAGTAATAACACAAATATATGAAGACATATGTAAATCAATCAACAAGTAAGTAGTCTCATCAATATTGATCAAACTCAAAGTTGAATAATTTATAAAACTCAAAGTTGATCAAATCAGCAAATTAAGAGAGAATCATGAATCAAGAGAGAATACATATACCAAGTAGAGTTTGGCATCGGTGAGGGAGAGAGAAGCGTGACAAAGTTCTCACGTCCTCGCATCTGCAACAGCGAGTTTAAAGTCGCCGCCGTATCTTCCCGAAGCTCCGCAACGAAACCGCAGCAACGTCGAAGTTGTTGCCTTCAGAAGAAGGACGACTCCGAGTTTGAGAGTGATGAGGAGTACCGGTGTTCTCCGGTTCTTCACTCTGTTGTCGTTGCTCGGGAGTGGAGTTCGAAACAACGCGATTGGAGGTGGATAGTCACGGATTCCGGGCGGTGGTGGCCTTTGAAGGTCCGGCTACTCCTCCGACTTGTTCTTCACTAGATTGGGTAGGTGGATTAACGATTGCCGCCCGGCGTGAAGGTGTACCGAGTCGGAAGGGTGTTGCGCTTTTTTGCACCGCCGGGTTCATCGCCACATTCATCGTTGTCTTCCTCTTTCTTCCTCGTTTCGTTGATTCATCGCGTGATGGAGAATGAAGGCGACAAACGAGACGACGAGAGATTGAAGAAGAACGGCGACGGCAAGCTTGAAGAACAACGGCGACGGCGATATTGAAGTAGAGAGGATACGGCGAAAATCGAGAATAATGACAAAGGAGACGGCGATTAGGTTTAATGAATTGGGGAAAACAGTAGTCGCTTGTTAGTCGTTTTTTTAGTCGCTAAATAAGATTAGTCGTATTTTAGTCGCTAATAAGGCCCAAATTTAATAAGGCCCAAAGTTAAATATGTCCATGTTAATTTAAAATTTTACAATTGTACAAATACATTATTTAAAATTTTACAATTGTACAAATACATTATTTAAAATTTTACAATTGTACAAATACATTATTTAAAATTTTACAATTTTACAAATACATTATTTAAAATTTTACAATTTTAAAAATACATATATAAAGAAATTATTCTTCTTCGTTTTCATCATCCGAAGAAGACAAATTACATCGAAATTCGTCTTCGGTTCCGCATCTCCGACATTGTAATCAAGATTTATTCTGTTTACTCCCTTCTTCGAAATTGTCGAGTTCGAGATCTTCTATTGTAGTCAACAATACACCATCATCGCTTCTGTTTGCAAAAGTGTCGGTGCGTTGTTCACATATTGTACGTCAATGTTTCTCCTCGGATTTACTTTTACAACATTCAACCACGACTTTTTTGGTTTTCTTATGTATGGATACGGAATATAACAAACTTGATGCGCTTGAGAGGCTGTTTTCAATAACAACATGTTCAAAGTTACAATCTAACACATATATGATATATATAATAATGATATTAATTAATGAGTATAATTAAGTATACATACCTAGAATAAATGGTTCGTACTTATTGTATTTTCTTGATGAAAGAACGTCTACAACGCCACCGTTGCTCCTACGAGTTCCTCGCCCAATAACAGATCATACCATAGACACTTGAATAATGTGATTCTTAAATTGACCGTCCCCTCATATTCAAGTTCTATGATATCGTTAAATTCCCATAGAAATCCGCTTCATCGGATGCATCTGTGTAATTTTCACCTATAACACTGACCCCGTAGTTACATGTCCTTCGTCCAGCGCCGTGATTTTGAGTATGAAACAAATAGCCTCTTGTAAAATACATTGGCCATGTTTTAACTTTGTTTAAAGGACCATGAACTAGGTCTTGGACCCATGCAGGAAATGGATTTGTGGTGTTCCAATAAATTAACCTGCATATATATATGAAACATGTTTAGAATAGTCGCATATAATATGAACGTACATATATATGACAATAATATGTACTTACATAATCTTTAACCCATAAATGATATTCGTCAGCTCTTTTCATAGAGAGTTCTTTTTCGGTGAGTACTTTGTATTTTTCCGTGATAAAATCCTCAAACATGCTATATGTACAACAACAATATAAATATGATTGGGCGCATTGATATAAATAATTTTACATATATATATAAGAGTAAAATAAGTAATTTTGCATACCGCTCAATAGGCTGAAAATAATCACAATTTCTCAACACATATGAATGGGCGCATTGATAGTCCCTCTCCGAAAGCCACAATTCCCGCATTTCTCCACTTGGGACGACCAGGTTGAGTGAATATTGAAGGCACTCCGGGGACATGATATTCAGGGGCATCACCTTCATCAAATCTAGTTAACCTACACAATAAAGAACTTCTAAGTAATTCACATTATTATATTCCGCGAAAGTATATATATTGTTCATTTACCTTGATTTGGTTTGAATATTAGCGGCAAAGTATTGTTCGAAAAATATGCAATCTCGTCATTGATATATGATTGAACAATTGATCCCGCCGCATATCTTTTGTTCTTCGCTTTGGCTTTCAACTTTTTGAAAAACCTTTCAAAAGGATACATCCACCTATATTGGACAGGACCTCCCAATTCAGCTTCGTATGGGGGAGATGTATAGGGCAGGTGTTCCATCACATCAAAAAATGATGGCGGGAATATCTTCTCCAAATTGCATAGGATTATAATTATATTATGCTTTAGAATTTGAACTCGAGTTGTGTGCGAGTTCTCGAACATAAATCCCGAAAAAATGCTCCAATCCCTACAATATATAATTAGTTTAATTGAATCATAATAATTATTACAAAATGAATATAGTAGAACGTAAACGATGTTGCATCTTCATATTCGTACCGATATCGCTTGGTGGACATTGCGGTGTAAGAGTTCTGAAAAGATAAATGGTAATAGTCTCTCCATAAACACATGACAGTCATGGCTCTTCATGCCTGAAAGCTTTCCATTCTCTATATCAACACAATTAGCCAAGTCCGACGCATAACCATCCGGAAATTTAACCGAATGTTTCAAACATTCGAGTAAACTTGTTCTTGCAACTTCGTCAATGTATAAGGTGGAAAAGGAGCCTTGCCCTCACTATCAATGTGTAAGTGTGGTCGAGTACAGAATCGTTCAATATCCAAATCTTGACATGATGTTGTCTTTTGTTTTACCCTTCACACTCATTAGAGTATTCATGATGTTATCAAAAAAATTCTTCTCTGTATGCATCACATCAATATTATGTCGGAGATTAAGGTCCCTCCAATACGGCAACTCCCAAAATATACTTTTCTTGTGCCAATTATGTTCCTTCCCATAGCCATGTATCTTTTTGTCGTGACCATTTCCACCCACGATCTTAGTTTCGGAGGATTTACACCTTCTACCCGCTCACAGTAAACTTGTTCACCGGTCAAAAAGACGAGGTGGGTACTCTCTTGATGCGTCTTTTCCTTTCAAAAACTCTTTTTTTATTCCTTCTTAGTGGATGTCCATAAGGAAGAAATCTCCGATGACAATCAAACCAACATGTCTTCTTTTCCATTAGGAAGATAGAAAGACTTTGTATCTTCCATGCAAACCGGACATGACAATTTACCATGGGTTGTCCATCCGATAACATGCCATATGCCGGAAAGTCGCTTATTGTCCACATAAGCACTGCTTTTTAGATTAAAATTTTGATTCATCGACACATCGTACGCATCGACTCCACTAGACCACAAATCTTTTAACTCCGAAATAAGTGGTTGGAGAAAGACATCAAGACTAGCTCGCGGGATGATTAGGCCCAGAATTCAGAATAGTAAGAAACAAGTACTCTTCATTCATGCACATACCGGGGGTAGATTATATGGTGTCAAGATCACAGCCACAATGAATGATTACGAGACATGCCAAATGGATTAAACCCATCGGTGCACAATCCAAGGTAAACATTTCGTGGTTCTTCAGCAAACCGAGGATGTTGATTTTGAAAATATCTCCGGTCGCCGCATCGGAAGGATGGCTCATTACTCCCCTCATTTTGCTTCGTGCTCGGCGTGCCATCTCATTGCCGCTGCTGTCTTGTGGCTCGATACATTCTCTTCAATCTATCACCAATCGGTAGATACCACATACGACTATATGGAACTTTCGTTCTACGTCTGTCGTCCTTAGGTTTCCATCTTTGTGCCCCACAAAAAAGACATTTTTCTTCTTTTTCGTCTTCTTTCCAGAATATCATACAATTGTTAATACAAACATCAATTGTATGATATGGAAGACCTAAATTGCGCATCAACTTCTCAGTTCGTAATGTGAACTGGTAGACTTGTTTCCTTGTGGTAAATAATCTGTCGGTATATCGCATACCGAATCTACTAACTTCTCACTCATATTATATTCACCTTATTTTGCATGACTCGAGCAGCCTAAGGATAACTGCGAGTGACCTTCACGACAACCATCATATAGTGGATCTTTTGCACCCTCTAACAAGTTGTAAAATTTCTTTGAATGGTTAAGTACTGGTTCTTCTACATTTACATAACTACCTTCTTGATGATCATTTTCATTAAACCCCCACGTTTTCACGAAATGCATCATTAACCATATCCACATATCTATCTTCAACTACATGGCTCCCCGCTTATATATGTAGGATCAACGTAACTAGTTCCTAAATCCATATTGATTTCTTCCCCATGCTTGTACCAAACAAAATAATTTGGCATAAACCCTCTACTATAAAGATGATTCCAAATTCTTGTCCCGGGAGAAATTTTTCGTTTTTGCAAACATTACAAGGGCAGAAAAACTTACCCCCGTTATCTTGTGTTAGAGGCTGACTATTTGCAAAGGTCATGAACTGCTCCACTCCCCCGTTGTAAACTCTTCTGAAAAAATTACCCGTCTCTTCATCGATCCGCCGATACATCCATTCACGAGAATTATTATAATTATAATGACCCGACATTACTCGATTATATAACTATATATTAGAGTTTTAGAAAAATATATTTTGTAAGAATGTTGGTTGTAGAATGAAGAGAAGAAGTGATTGAGCGTTCATTATGTAGACAGTTTTTACCGACTACTTAGCGACTGATATTACGTAGTCGCAAAAACAGGTACACCTACCAAAAACACGTGTTTCTTGCACCTAAATTATACGACTAGTTTACGACTACTTAACGACCCGCCGGAACAGTCGCCAATTTGTCGTTAACTTTACGACTACTTTACGACTCGCCGAAACAGTCGCACATTAGCCATTAATTACCGACTATTTAACTATTTAGTTTTTTTTTTCCGGAGGTTAGTCATAAATTAGTCGTTATTTTACGACTACCTTACCGATTACACCTAGTAGTCGTAAATTAACGACTAATATAAGACTCTTGCTAAGTAGACGTAAAATAGTCACATATTTGTAGGTAATCAGTCGCAACATTTAACGACTACGTCTTTAGTCGCTGCATGTAGTCGGAAAATCCCTGTTTTCTTGTAGTGAAAAGAGAAGATTATTAACCTCTAAACACTTTTTAAAAAACTTAAAGATAAATACTATACTAACGCAATTTTTACAACACATGAACTAATTAATATTCGTAAAATAAAATATTTAAATTATTTATTTGCATGATACTAATACAAGAATTAGAAAGTAACATGTATTTACGAAGACGAAACCCTTTTTTAGTTTTTGAAATGCCCTATAGTATAACTTTTTTTTGACGTACCTAAAATCATAAATATTTAAATTTTTTTGTGTTATGCTCTTGAGAACACAAATTAAAAAATAGAATAAATAAAGGAAAATTAGAAGAGAACATGTGAATAATTAATTTTCTCTTAGTTTTGTTTCTATGTTTCAATGTATATCAAAATGAGAATAATATAATTTTCTTATACAATCCTATTTACATAGGAGTTATGAAGTGGAATAATGAGAATTTAATCTTAACATAATTGTCACCATTATGTCACAATATTGATTACAATTTAATTTTGTTGAATGACTAAATGTAGAAAATATTTTGTTGACTTGATATCTTCAATATAATTAATTTTTTAATTTTTTGATGATATATGTGTATTTAAGTGCATCATGTTTTTCTTTGACCAAAAAAGTGCATCATGTTTTTCAATATAATTAATTTCAAATAAGTAAGAAAGTTATGATATATGTGAGTTTAAGTTCATGATGTTTATGAAAAAGATAAATATATATATTGTTAAATAAATATTAGTTTAGAATTATTAAAATATGTGTATCATAAATGATGCATATATATTTAAGTATTACAACTATTTAAATATAATATTAGTTAAATCGAGAATGTCAAATTGTTAGAACTTGATAAACAAAATTTATGTTTTAATAAAATTGATACTTATCAAATCCGAAATATGTGGTTTGTTAAAATATATTGTTTTAGAGCTATATAAAATTATAACATAAAATATGATGCTTTCATATTAAATATGACAATTAAATAAATATAATAAAATAATTCATGTTTGAAGAGATGACAAATATCAATAAAACAAGAAGACACATGTCAAGATTATAGAGTTTGTCAAAAAAACTTTATATCTTATATTGACAATCCGCGCCTTGCGCCGGATAATGATATAAAAATATACATATATTTGACTACCAAACGGGTTTTGTAAGTAAAATGTTTGGTAATTTAATTAAAAATACAAAACTACTGATACAAGAATTAGCAAGTGGTTTTACGGAGGCGAGTAACACTCTTTCCTTAATTCTGAAAACGCCTACGATTTCATAACTTTCTGAATCCTAAAACAAAATTGGAGAATTCATATAATTCGAAATCATAAGCTCGCGAACTCTTTATTTGTGTTGTACTCTCACACAAGGAAGAATAAAAATAAATTTATAGACAAAAAAAATATGAGAATAATGGTATATTAAAGATTATCGGTCGTAAAGGAGGAGCAAAACTTTTTGGTTTCACCATGTAGTCCATAACATCACCATTACTCACATTTAACACATAAATTTTATGTCAAATTTAGTTGTTACACAATTGAGTTATAAAATTTTTGTTTGACCAAAACTTAATTATTTTTATCATAGAATTATTATTTTGTTGGGCCAAAACTTTTTTGCTTATTTTTTGTTTATTGAACAATAGTAACATTTCTTTATTTCTTTTTTATTTTTAATTTTATTAGAAAATGATGTTGTGCATTGTATCTAAGTTTTATGACTCCAAACCAATATTTATTTAAAAATTTAAATGTATATCAAAATGAGAAAATTAAAATGGCTTTCTTATATAGCATCACTATATGTGTTTTCATCTTCTTCAACATTTCTCAAATACTAATTTATTCTCATAAAAATTTAATTGTCATCATTATGTTACAATTTAATTTTGTTGAATTACGATTTATATGAGAAATTTTGTTGAAATTTAAGAAGAACTTTGAGACATGTGCGTACTATTTAATTGGAAGGTTATTAGTATTGGTTATTATATTTAACATTGTAGGGAAAATTTAATATATTTATATATTTTATATAGAGGAATTCACAAAACTACACTCTTTCAATCCCTCCTTCACAAAACTACTCCTAATTTAATTTTTTCACATATTTACACCATTTCAAAATTTTAAAACCTTGATTTACCCTTTAAAAAATTACCAAAATTAAAATCTTTTCATTTGGGTTCGTTAATTAGTGTTTAGGGTATAATATTAAGGGGGTAGGATTGTGTGGGTAGGATTTATTTGGATTTAATTTTGAATGTTTAGGTGTAGTTTTGTGAAGTATTTTGGAAATGGTGTAGTTTTGTGAAATGTAATTCAAATGGTGTAGTTTTGTGATTCTCCCTTTTATATATATGTTTGATGATATAAATCTTTAATAGTATGAAAAACAAAGCAGGAACAAAATATTCCTTCAAAATAGAAGATTATCAACATCTAAACTCTCTTTTAAAAACTTGAACAGAAAATACTATAATAACGCAATTTTTACGACATGAACTAATTAATATTTATAAAATAAAATACTTAAATCTAAAAGTGAAAAATTTACGAAGACTAAAGCCTTTTGATGTTTTTGAAACTCCCCATAGTGTGATGTTTTTTTTACGTACCTAAAATCATAAACAATCCAACTTTTTGTGTTAGTCTATCAAGAACCCAAACAAAAAATATAACAAATAAAGTAAGATGAAAGAGTCATCCATATTTTTAATTTTTGTTGTTTGCTTCAAGAAAGAAGATGTTAGAGTGAACACTAACCTTTTTTTCTTGATTTTATACACATACTCCACTACTCACATATCATTATGGTGGAGGTTACACATTTTTTTTTAATTTAATGTCAAATTGAAGATGAAAGTTATTGTTGGTCAATTTTATAAGAAATAAATATCATTTAACCAAAATTTATATTTTATCTTGCTTTATTTAATTTATTGAATAGCATAAATGTAATTAGTATTATGGAGGTTACAAAAATATTCTATTTTTAGAATATAGTGATTGTGAATTTTATTTTGTAACTAAAAGTATACCAATTTCACATTTATTTTTTGTATAGAAGACACATGTCATTTAACAATTTTTTATCTAAAAAATAAAATCTAGAAAATAATATTATATGAAAGAAATCTTAATCATTTTATCAAACTAAAATAAAAATAGAAGATTATTTGACATTTATTTTTAATTTTTGAAAGTGTTAAAATATTAGTAATATTATATATTATTTCAATTATGTGACTAATATGATATTAATTAATTGTAAATTTATAATAAAATCTAAAATCAATAATATATGAAACTTATTATAATAATTAATCTTATATTAAAATATACATAGAAAATATTTTGGTATTTATTTTTGATTATTGGAAAAAGTAAAATCAATTTTGATTTGAAAAATTAATTAAAATGAAATGTTTTTAATAATCATAAATTAACCATTAAATTTTAAAAAGACACATGTCATAAGAATAGGAAAACACATGTCACCACCACAAGAAAAATTAAAAAAAACATTCAATCATATTATATAAGATATATCACAAGAAAAGTATATATATATATATATGTGCGCATTGGAATAGCAAAAAAGATACAATACTTAAAATCGTATTATTTCTACGTAAAGAAAGTACTAAATATTTAAATTAAAATGAATGTGTGTATAAGGTAATAAGAAAAATAGCTAAGACCAAGTTTATTAGGATTGGATTTGATCTACAATTTATAAATATCTAACTACAAATAAATATATAAGACAAGACAACTTTCACTAAAGCAAAAAAATCATATTTAAAATAGATGGATTATTTAGAGTTATAAAGATTCATTAAAAGAATGAAATGAATGTATATATATGAGGTGTAAGATGACAAAGGAGATACATAATAAGAATTCTTTAAGAATGAAAACAAATATCCATATAATAAAAAGGGACTTTTCCATAGAAAATATATATATACTAGATAACGATCCGCGGATACGTGAGATTTTAATACAACATTAATAAAACCTGGAAAAAATAAAATTAATATAAATTCAGTCATCCAAAAAATATATAAAATAATATTAACACTAATGTTTTAGTTTATATTCGTCATCTCAATATATAAGAAAACTGGAAACTACTTGTTTTCTTAACAATTTGTCTTACCGTAAAAGCAAATTTATCTTCTAATCTATACTATAAAAATTGGCCGATATCTCTCCCGCGCTCGACACGTCGGCTTTTTATTTGCGATTTGATTGGTACACGTGGACATGTTTACGTCATCTCCCTCTTCCTCCGACCTCTCTCTTCTCTCCCATTTCGTTAAAAGATATGAGTTATCCTCATTGTTATCGCCGATAGAATAATTGATTCTCTTATGATCCTTCTTTATTCGATGAGTATCATATCTCTGTGTTTCTCTCTTCATTGAGATTGCGTTTTTTGAATCGTCTCTCATTTTGATTTAGGGTAGGTTTTGGTTCGGTGTTGATTCGTTACGGATTTGTAGTAAACAAAGGATTGATAAATGCAGACCTATAGGTATGAGAGAGAGGAGGAAAAAAACTCCTTCATCGTCTTCCTCTTGCCGCCTTCGTAACGGCGAATGGCTCTTCTTCATCTTCTTATGAGGTTTTCCTTGAGCTATGGCACGCTTGTGCATGGTCACTCATCTCTCTACCAAAATTAGGAAGCCTTGTTTGTTATTTCCCTCGGGGCCATTTAGATCAAACCTCGATTTCTCCGTTGCGATGTATGGCATACCTTCTCCCTTGTTTTGTCGTTTCTAAATAATGTCAAGTTTCACGTCTCTCTCTCTCTCTCTCTCTCTCTCTCTCTCTCTCTCTCTCTCTCTCTCTCTCTCTCTCTCTCTCTCTCTCTCTCTCTCTCTCTCTCTCTCTCTCTCTCTCTCTCTCTCTCTCTCTCTCTCTCTCTCTCTCTCTCTCTCTCTCTCTCTCTCTCTCTCTCTCTCTCTCTCTCTCTCTCTCTCTCTCTCTCTCTCTCTCTCTCTCTCTCTCTCTCTCTCTCTCTCTCTCTCTCTCTCTCTCTCTCTCTCTCTCTCTCTCTCTCTCTCTCTCTCTCTCTCTCTCTCTCTCTCTCTCTCTCTCTCTCTCTCTCTCTCTCTCTCTCTCTCTCTCTCTCTCTCTCCCTCACAAAAGCTTTTTAAAAATACATTCTTTTTTACAAATCTCTTCAAAAGATTTGATTTTTGTTTGATTTGTGTAGGCAGACGCATATGAAGTTTATGCACAAGTCTCTCTTCTTCTTGAATCAAAGGTTAGTGAAACTTATGCAGGAGGAAAATGGAAGATGTTCTTTTTTTAGTTAATATATACTATTAAAAGGAAAGCATTATTGCAAAGAATCCTTAAAAAAAATTCAAATTACAATGAAATGCCATTGTATATAACCTATGCTTTGATTTATTTTGAGGATTAAAAAAAATCGAAAAAGACATAATAAAAATTAAAAAACATGCATTTAAAATATTTAAATCACAATAAAATAAGCAACTTCCCAAATACACTTTCTTTTCAAATCTTGTGATTTTTGATTTTGAAAAAAGTCTATCAACCAACTTTTCGAAATTAATATATCAAAAACGACGGGTCGGAAAATTAGCATAAATAGTTTATAAGATATATATGTGTAGTTTAACGACGGGTCGGAAAATTAGCATAAATAGTTTATAAGATATAACTAAATTATATTCCTAATATTAACGTATACATAAGTATAATTTTGAGATTTATATTAAATATAATTCAGTAAATAATTTTTACATTTGTGGAAAGAGATCTTAGAAGGTATGTCGGAGGATAAAATTTTTAAATATTTCTAATACGCGGGTCAATCATGCGTTAAACCATAATTTATTTGTTATCCTTTACACTGTACGAGTTTTATTTAATGTATTTTATAAAATAAGCGACAATATACATATATTCCAAGTAACAAAATTTTAATATATATATATATTTTTTACTAATTACTTTTAAATATATAAATTTAAAAAATTCTTAAATTCGCACGTACGTGCGGGTCCTCAACTAGTTTATCTATTAAGTTTGAATTCTATTTTTTATTAGTTTTCTTTTTTATTTGGTTTTCTATTTTCCTAAATTAGTTTTCCTTTTTATTTGCTAGACTTTCAACTATAAATAAGGGTCCTTAGACTCATTGTAAAAAAACCCAATAATTATTATTCATAATAAAACTCTAAGAGTTTTCTCTAATTTTCTCTCATGGGATTCGAGATTTATCCTCTGGTGGATTCTAGGGTTTTATGGTGGATTCCAGAACTTTCTAGTGGATTCTAGAAAGTTTCTTTTAAGTTTGTCGCTTGCAAACTTGAGTTTCATTCATGTTTAGCGCTTGCTATTCCTAGAGATTTCCAACTGCGTCATGTGGTATCAGAGCAGGCTTTCTCCTGTCTTTATTCGAAACTTGAGACATGGGAGATCAACCATTGACCAGAGCATACATGGAGGGTTTATTCACGGACTTAGCCGCATACCTCGTTGCTCAGATGACTATTCAGATGGATGGTTTAAGACTTGATGTAAACAACATCAAAAACAATGAGAATTTGCAAAGACTCATCGAAGGTGAAGCCGTTAAAAAGGTTGGAAACAATCGTGACTATCGGGTGAAGGCTGATATTCCATTGTTTAGTGGAACCATGGGAGCTATAGATTTTATGGATTGGCATATCAATGTTGATCGATTATTAGATGCCATGGAAGTCCCTGAAAACAGACAAGTTAAGATGGTAGTCATTAGGCTGACGAAAACGATATTGTATGGTGGGATAAGGTTGTGATTCGAGACAGAGGCAAAGAAAATGGCCAATCATGAGTTGGCGTCGAATGAAGCAATTGATGATGGAACGTTTTTTCCAAAAGAATATGATCCAAATCTTTATAAGATGTATATCGAGTGTGAGAAAGGAAAGAAGATTGTCACTGAATACACGACTGAATTTATACGTTTTTTCAAACGCAATAATCTAGGAGGGACGGAAAATCAGAAAAGTGGTCGGATGCATCAATGGTTTAAAGGGTTATATACAAGAGAAGATGGATCTACAAACAGTATGGACGGTACAAGAGTTTTCTAACCTAGTTTTGAAAGCTGAACCAATCGAGAAGTATTCTCCAAGTGTCTCAACCTTCAAGAGGTATACACCACAAAATATTATTCTGAAGCAACCACGGATAAAAAAAAGAGTGTCGTGGACAAGAATAATCCTAAGGCGATAAGATTTACAAAGGATGAAAAAATCATAGAACATGTTAGAGTTCCGAAGGTGAAAACCCTTCATGCCATTACTAACAACTTGAGTTCTCGTGAAGTAATTAAAGAGAAGGAGAGACATCTAGAGAAAACATATTTTAAAGAGATGGAATTGCAAAGTGTCAAGATACAATCAGAGAATCTAGTTTTTAATGAGATGAAATTGCAAAGTGTCAAGATACAATCAGAGAATCTAGTTTTTAAAAAGATGGAATTGCAAAGGATCGTGATACAATCAGAGAATCTAGTTTCTATAAAGATGGATATGGAGGGTATTGAAGATAAAGTGGAAGTTCGTAACAACACGGTTGTTTTTATCAAAACCTCGATTATTAATGAAAAACAACTTGTGGAAGAAAAAAACAGTCCATCAAGAGATTCTATATAATCCTCCTTCCAACATTGTTGATATCTCCAAGAAAAGACAAGTTCAGGTGTTTGCAAGCATATTGTAGATATCTATTCTTGTGTGGGTTTATGATAAGATAGTGTTCTCTTTATGGTACGAGCATAAACACTACAAGAAACTGGGCAAATAGCAACGCCATATTTCGTCGCTAAATCGTCGCTATTTTAGAATATTTTCGACGATTTAGCTAAACTGGACGATTTAGCGACGAGAATATTTTCGTCGCTATTCAAAATTTGTCGCTAAATCGTTGCTATTTTAGAATCGTCGCTAATTTAGAGACGCCGTATAATCGTCGCTATTTAGGTGTCGTAAAACATTAGCGACGAATTAGCGATGATATATAAAAAATAAATTTCCAATTTAAAGATTTTGCGACGAATTAGCAAGGATGGCATGACACTTATAAAAAAACAATTATAAAAACCAAATTTTTTAAAAAAACAATTATAAATATATTAAAAAAATACAAAATATTTTAAAAATACAATAAAACTAAACATCGGGATCAGCGGGATCATCTAGATCGACGACGAAATCATCAATCCCGATATCACGTCCAAGGTTTTGAGTTGCCGCTGCCGCTACATCTGGAGGGATCACTGGTGGCTGGGTCGGTTGGACTCCCCGCTGCTGCATCAACCTCGCGAGGTTTGGACTTTCCATCGCGATGATGGAGAAGAAGTTCGTGATGTTCTGATAGCGGACTTCTTGTTCCGCGATCTGCTCCCTCAACCGAACATTCTCTTCGGCGTGATCTTGGGCAGTGCGACGAGGCTGCGAAGAAGAAGCAGTGGGAACCGTCTCAATCGAACCGACTCCAAAAGTGCGGTTCTTCTTCGTCTTCGGGGCCACCTATATAGACAAATGTAAAATCGTTAGATAATATAATAAATATTATTTTGAATTAAATTAAATTATTTGAAATTATTACCTCATAGTAGATCTGGTCGCACTCGGTGACCGACAGCTGTCCCGAGGAGTTGACCGAACTACCATCAGCCGACATCGAACCCTGACTAACCCACTCGGCGAGTCTAGCTCATATGCGTTCACGATCATTTCAGATCGTGAACTCACATAGGTCCCGTCCTTCCTCTTCCGGACCTTCTTCCAAATTTCCACAATGGGCGGAAGCTCGCCCATCTCCTCGCGCTATTGAAAATTATAATTAAATTATATATTTTTAAATTTTATATTTTTTTAAAAAGTAATTAAATTTTAAATATATATTTAATACCATACGAATACGCCGTCCGGCGTAAGAAGTCGGTCCCCGAGGTGTGGACATATGTACCGGGTCTCGTCGATCGGTGTGAGTCGGGTCTTGGAGCAGCTACCCGCAACTTGAATCGAATGCGGGTTCGTCCAATAGTTGCAAAGGCCCTTCCACACCTCCTCATCCATTGCTATGGGTTTCGCATCATCTCCTTCTTCACCACTTGGTCTTCCATTTGTTGATGATCCCGGTGAGCGGTGCATGGTTTTCTCCTCGAAACCCTTGGGACTTTAAACATGTCTTCCTCCCGCCAATGCTATTTTTGCTATTTGAGTTTTTTAAAATATTAAAATAAATTTTAAATAATAAAAAAATAAATTTTGTAATAATTATTACATTTTATATAATATATATTATTTTCTTACAATAAATATTTATATTAACTTTTTATAATGTTTAATTTTTAAAATTTAAATAATTAAAAATTTTACTTACCGCAAAAGATTCGAACCATATGTCTTTTATCTAAAGGAGGCGCCTGCGACCAGTTGACGTACGGCTCCACGAAATACGTCTTCATCACATCCGAGACACTCCTACTAACCTTGTTATCGCAAAACCTACGAAAAATAAATTTATCGTTAGCAATTATTATAATCGAAAATCAATTAATTAAATTGCATAAAATAATATAAAAATTTTAATTACTTACCAAAATGTCTCATCCGGCCGTTCGGAATGGAGCAACGGTAGGTACGGTGGCCCCCTCCTGCCGAAGAAAGTCGAGGATCCGCTGCATGTGCGGTCCAAAATGCTGAGGTTGTGGTAAATCGACGGGGGGATTGGCTGGAGCATCGGGAATAGCCTCTTCTATTGGGTTTTGTTGGGGTGGGTTTTGTTGGGGTGAGTTTTGTTGGGGTGAGTTTGAATTAGAGGTGGAACCGGATCAGTTCCTTATGAAATTATAATAACGAGGGGGTTGGTTATTTTGAGACATGTTTTTGGAGTTGGGTTTTGGAGTTGGGTTTTTTTTAGAGAGATAAAATGTTTAGAGAGAGAGAGAGAATGAGATTGTGTGAAAAAATGAGAAAACTCGTCGGGTATAGAGAGAGAGAGAAGATTCTTCGCCATTTCGTCTCCTCTTTTGGTTTAAACCTTTTGGTTTCCCACCCGCGGCAAACGAAAAAAAAAAGCGACGATTTAGCGACGAATCCATATAGCGACGATTTAGCAACGATTCCTTGCTATTTCGTTGCTATATGTTAACGTGACACGAAGCGACTTAGATCGTATTTAAGAAGTACATGCATGTCAGAATTCGTTGCTATTTCGTCGTTATTTATATTTAGCGACGATTTAGCAACGAATCGTTGCTATTTCGTCGCTAATTCGTAGCTATATGTTATCGTGACACGAAACGGTATTTATCGTATTTCCAAGTACAAGAATGTAAGGAGGTTTAAAATTAGCAACGAAATAGCAACGATTTGTTCCTAAATCGTCGCTATATATAAATAGCGACGATTTAGCAACGATTTGTCGCTAAATATTCGCTAATGCTAAACCTTATTTTAGGGTTTGGAACCCTAAATTCGGTTTGTATCGTTTTTACCACTTTTTCGCCAAAACGAGTTTATAACATTGATCGTAAGAAGTCACAAACTCAATATATTACAAAAAACTTATAAACTAGTTTATTATGAACTTTATAGTATAAACTCTTATAAGTTATGATTTACTTAGCTTAAATGTGTTAAGTATAATTTTGTAATCTATAATTTTTATTGTTTTATACAAATATATTACTAGTTTTGTACACTTTTTTAATCAAGCAAAACTCATATAAATCGATATTAAGTGGTGTTTTAGGGGTTTAAAGTTCGAAGGCTTGCAACGACTTAGCAACAAATTGGCAAGGAATCATGTTTAGCGACGATTTAGCAACGATCTTGAACCCTAAATCTTTAATCCATCGAAAATTAGATTTTTTAAATAAATCGTTGCTAAATCGTCGCTAAATAGCGACAAATTAAGGTTAGCGTTGTTAAATCCTCGCTATTTCGTTGCAAATTTAAATATTATTTTAAAAAAAAATAATTTCAAAAACACACACAAATATTATAAATAACACACATACAAATTATTACAAAAACACACAAAGATTACAAATATTACAAAAACACACACAAATATTGCAACTAACACATGTACACAATTATATTACAAAAACACAAAGAAAATTATTCATTATTATGGGAATCAACAAATTCGACTTCGTTACTTTCATCGAATTCATCTGCATCTCCGTCATCTTCATCATCCACAATATCTTCAACAACTTGATTATCGGGGTCGACAAGGAATACATCTTCCGTCGATTGATTTGTTGGAATGATTATCCCACCAATGACATCTTGTTGCATAGGAACTTCATCGTTACCCATAATTAAACCTCTTGGAACTATTCGGACTACTACACTCCATCCTATACCGCTAGTCTTAACCCGAAGATAAGGAATGAAAGTAACTTGCTCAGCTTGCGATCCAAGGATAAAAGGTTCAAAATTCCGATATCGTCGTGACTGGTTGACGTCGATCACACCAAATTTGTTGTACCGAACACCACGACCGAGTGTTGGATCAAACCAATCACATTTGAAGAGGGTTGTTCGTAAATTGACTAATCCCGGTTACTGCACTTCAATATTATCCGTTAGAAGACCATAAAAAACCGAATCACCTGACACAGTTTACCCCATAATTCGCGGTTGCTCGACGTTGACCATGACTTAAGGTGTTGAACACGTAACCACGAGTGAAATACAACGAAAGTAACCGTACTTATAGAACGAGAAGTTGTGATCTTTCCGAGCGGTCCTTGTATTAACTCGCGAAGCGAAAACCACCTTTGGATACGTTGTGTCACCATATGCGATCTGCGTTTTCAACCAAGCTGCAAAATCCCGTTCTATAAGTACGGTTACTTCGTCTTTTGAAAGTCCTGGATAAACCTCATCCACTTGCTCCTCAAACATACTAAAACAACGCAGAAACTGAATCAAAATTTAATAGTTATTTTGTTTATGCATGATGGGTTTGCGAATGAATAGTTGCATGCACATACCTTTCAAAAGGTCGGGCATATTCACAATTAAGGAGGATGTAAGTATGTGCGCTTTGCCGATGTTGATCACTTTCCCACCAAACTTCTTTTATTTTTCCGCCGCTTTTCCGATAGAAGAAAATATATCAGGTACCCCTTCCACTCCATACAATGCGCCAACACCTCCATCATCGTAGCGTCGAGTTGTTGTTCTACGTGTTCTTACATTGGAACCGAAATAATATGAGGCGAAATGAGACGTCTCTTCGGTTAAAGATCCAGCAACAATAGATCCTTCAACCCTTGCAAGGTTTTTCGCCTTTCCTTTCAAATGTCCCATAAATCATTCGAAAGGATACATCCACCGAAACTGCACAGGCCCTCCTAATTCTGCCTCGTGAGGAAGATGTATTGGAAGGTGTTCCATAAAATCGAAAAAGGATGGAGGGAAAATCTTCTCCAAGTTGCACAACACAATCGGAATATTGTCACGTAACTGTTCAATGACCTCTTCTGTAAGCGTACGTGTGCATAGATCTCGGAAAAATGCACCGATCTCGGGAAAATTTTAAACATTATATTAATTTAATTATATATATACTTAATCAAAATTAAAATATAAACGTTTTAGGGTTCAATGATACCTGCTATTGCTTTGTGTGTGCGGGTTCGGTTAAAAGCTTATCGAAAGCAAAAGCTAAAAGTCTTTGCATAACACATGACAGTCGTGACTTTTCATACCTGAAAACTTTTGACCATTCTCAACACATGCAGATAACTTTGAAACATATTCGTCGGGAAACTTGACATCTGAAGCGACCCAGTTGAATAACGCGTTTTTCGCTTCATGTTTCAATCTGTAGATTGGGACCGGAGCCTTACCATCGTTCGTGATATGCAACTCACTTCTAAAACATATTTATGGCAAATCCAGTCTTGTCTTCAAATTGTCTTTAGTTCTCCCCTGTACATTCAACAATGTGTTTATAATATTATCAAAAAAGTATTTTTTCAATGTGCATAACGTCGAGGTTATGTCTCAACAAGTGATTTTTCCAATACGGGAGTTCCCAAAAAATGCTTTTCTTGTGCTAGTTATGGCTTTCTCCGTATCCATCGGGTAAATTAGAAACATGCCAATTACCACCCCGTCTACATGTTTTTTGCGCCCCATAATTATCCAACTCCTCCAATAACTCTGCCCCCGTCGGATAAAGTAGGGGTGGATGTTTAACGACCCGATTCTTCTTAAATAACCTTCGGTTCTTTCGGTAAGGATGATTGATTGGAAGGAAACGTCGGTGACAATCAAACCAACTTGTTTTCTTTCCATGTGGGAGTTGAAACGCATCATTCCGATGACGGCAATATGGACAAGGAAATTGTCCATGCGTTGTCCAACCTGCTAACATGTCATAAGCAGGAAAGTCACTAATAGTCCACATGAGCACTGCACGCATCGTAAAATTTCTCTTGCATGAGATATCATACGTACGAACCCCAGTGGACATCAAGAGCTCTCTTTGGGTGTAGAAAACATCAAGAGCTCTCTTTGGGTGCTTCGGACCTGGTACTAAAATGCTTAAGAAAAGAAATTCACTTTGCATGCACATATTGGGAGGTAGATTATACGGAGTTAGTATAACTGGCCACAAAGAGTACTGTTTACCAGAAATAACGAATGGACTAAATCCGTCAGTGCATAAACCAAGGTATACATTACGAACCTCTCTAGCGAAATCAGAGTATACCGTGTTGAAGTGCTTCCAAACCTTTGCATCTGACGGATGAGTGACTTCATGCCATCTCATCGAATCAGATGTCCTCTCTGATTGATACAATCTTTTGAGTATGTCTGTGATGGGTAAGTACCACATCCGTTGATACGTGACTTTACTTCCCTTCCCTTGGACCTTATATCTCGGTTGACGACAAAAACGACCTTCAAGCAGCTCATCATCATCTTTCCAATAAATCATACAATTGTTAACACAAATATCAATCATTTCAGAAGGCAATCCAAGACTAAAAACCAACTTTTGTATTTCGTAATACGACTCAATAGCCTACATTACCCTCGACAGATATTCTTTCAGTAACTCCGCCCATGAGTCCATACAAAATTCACTCAAATTATTATCAGATTTTATATTCATCATCCTAGATGCTAATGATAGTTTTGACAATCCAACTTTACATCCCTCGTAAATTGGTTTATTCGCAGCGTCTAACATATCATAAAATCGTTTAGCATCTAGGTTAGGTTCATCAACTACATTTTCGGATAAATACTCCTTCATATCGTGAAATGCATCAGCAACCATTTCATGATATCTATTATCATCTACATGCACATAACCACCGGCCTGATCATGATCATAGTTACTATCAAAATGATGCGGTAAATTAGCAGGTTCGTTACTAACATGATCACTAACAGGAAACGTATAACTACTATCTCCAACTTCAATATTATTAGAGTTATACCCTTCCCCATGTTGAAACCAAACAAAATATTGCGGCATAAAACCTCTATTAAAAAGATGTTTCCACACGGTTTCAACAAACACGTATTTAATGTTAACGCACTTCTTAAATGGACAATACATTTTACCGGTATTTTGCGTATTCTGCATGTTTCCGGCCTGCTGCATGAATACTTGAAGTCCCTCCGTAAATTCGTCTGTAACAACCCCCTATCGATCTTTATGTCGATACATCCAAGACCGTAACTCGTATATATTGTTATTACCGTGAGACATTGAAATTTTTAGAGTATTTATATTTTTATAGAGTGAATGTTTTTGTATTGTGTTGTGGTGTGATTTTTTGAAGAGTGTAGATGGGTTTATATAGTCCCATTTTAAAAAATTGCAACCATTTAGCAAGGAAAATTAGCAACGAATTAACAAGGAAATAAAATTAGCAACGATTTAGCAACGTTTTTGAAAACGTGCTTACCTACTTAACGACCCTCCTCGCTATTTCGTCGCTAATTGGCAAGGATATATATTCGTTGCTAAATCGTCACTAATTAGCGACGATTTAGCGACGCATAACTCATTCGTCGCCAATTTCGTCGCTAAATCGTCGCTAATTTTGCGACGAAATAATACCTCGCTAAATAGCGACGATTTAGTGATGACAAGATTTTCCGTTGCTATTTCGTCGCCAATTCGTTGCTATTTCGTTGCTATATTTATTCGCCGTTATTTCCTTGCTAAATTTCGTTGCTAAAAGCCCAGTTTCTTGTAGTGAAATTCGATCGAAAAAGAATTGGATAATATGCTTTATTAAAAGAGAACTTGTGGTCGAGTTTTTTGGAAGTGGATGAGACTGATGCAAGAGGAAAATGGAAGATGCTCTTTTCTTTTTAGTTAATTTACCTATTAAGTTTGATTTCTATTTTTTATTAGTTTTCCTTTTTTATTTGGTTTTCTATTTTCCTAAATTAGTTTTCCTTTTTATTTGTTAGACTTCCAACTATAAATAATGGTCCTTAGACTCATTGTAAAAAACCCAATAATTATTATTCTTAATAAAACTTTAAGATTTTTCTATTATTTTCTCTCGTGGATTCGAGATTTATCCTCTGGTGGTTTCCATGGTTTTCTAGTGGATTCTAGAGCTTTCTAGTGGATTCTAGAAAGTTTATTTCAAGTTTGTCGCTTGCAAACTTGAGTTTCATTCGAGTTTAGCGCTTGCTATTCCTAGAGATTTCCGTCTGCGTCAGATACAACATAAAAGGTAAAAAGATTTAAGCTCTAAGGTTATAAATTTGAATTTTTTTATTACAGAACATTGAGAAAAAGTTGCGAGAGGGAATTGTTGATAGTGGTGGTGGAGGAGAGGAAAATTATGAAGTGATTATGAAAACAAACACTCCACACATGTTCGTAAAACACTCACTCGCTTACGATACAAGTACTAATGGTGGCTTCTCTGTTCCTCACCGTGCTGCCGAGGATTGCGTCCCTCCTCTGGTAATATACTTACTTTACACAATCTCTTTGTAGCTAAAAGACTAAATCATGTCTCTACATTGCATATTCTTTGTTTTGTGGTTTAGTTTTTTTGGTAGAAGACTAATCATGTCTTTACATTTCGCATTGTTTGTTTTGACGTCTTAGTTGTTCTTGTAGCCTAAAAGACTAATCATGTCTCTACACTGTACACTGATTGTTTTGGGGTTTTAGTTGATCTTGTAGACTCTATGTAGCTAAAAGACTAATCATTTCTCTACATTGTTTGTTTTGTGGTTTTAGTTGGTATTGTTATAAGTCCATAGTAAGAGATTAAGTGGAAAATCATATAATGTAATGTAGGACTATAGCCAGCCACGACCTTATCAAGAGCTTCCTTCTAAGACCATCTCCAACAGAGAAACCCACAAAATTTCTTAACTATTCAGTGGGGTCCATGAACAGTTGGTTTAAAACAAAATAAAAAAATAAAAAATAAAAACGGACCAATCATGGACCGCCACGTATGCATGAATAGTTAAGATCTGGATCTTAAATAAGAAATATAAGATTCAGATCTTAACTATTTAGGTGGGCTCCACATGCTAAGATCCCGTTAAGAAACACCATTGGACTTGCTCTAAAGATCTTCATGGACTCGAGTGGCGTTTTCGCCACAATTACCGAGCTAAATGTCTTGCCTTTTACGTTGCTTGCCTTGTAGAGACATTTGTTAACTACCTGTTGGAGTGCGTTTGTGAAAAAGAAGAATCTTGTCTCTCGAGACGTTGTGCTTTTCCTCAGAGGCGACGATGGTAAACTCCTACTAGAAGTTAGAAGAGCTTCTCAAATCGAAGGCACTTCTCCTCTCACAACTATGTACAATCAGAATATGAACCACAACAACTTCTCTCTGAAGTAGCTCATGCCACATCTTCAACATTTACTACAACCCCAAGTAAGCTCCCAAAACTCAGTAATTTTCCGGTTTGTTAAAAGTAGTTTTCGGTTTGTTAAAATATTTACAAGGCAAGCTGGTCAAACTTTATAGTGCATGCACCAAAGTTCATGAAGATTGTTGAATATCCCTTTCGTATAGGTATGAGGTTCAAAGCGAGAGTCGAGTCTCAAAACACCTTTGAGAGAAAGTAATTATACAGTATATAGCTCACATCTTTGAAAGAACCTTTGTAACTAAAAACCTGAGCTTATGTACGCGTTTGTCTATGTAGTTCTCCTTGGATTATAATTAAAATTCCTTATATAATCTTCTTCTTTGTGATAAATCAAATAAAAATTTGTGAAAAACTCAATTAGTTTTTTTTTAAGATTAACATTATTTGAAGTAAAATTATAGACCAAAATAATTATAAAATAAAAAAAAGGGAGAATCACAAAACTACACCATTTGAATTACATTTCATAAAACTACACCATTTCAAAATTACTTCACAAAACTACACCTAAACACTCAAAATTAAATCCAAATAAACCTTACCCACACAATTCTATCCCCGTAATACTATACCCTAAACACTAATTAGCGAACCCAAATGAAAATATTTTAATTTTGGTAATTTTTAATAGGGTAAATCAAGCTTTAAAATTTTTGAATGGGTGTAGTTTTGTGAAAAAATTAGATTATGTGTAGTTTTGTGAAGGAGGAGTTGAAAGGGCGTAGTTTTGTGAATTCCTGTAAAAAAAATTGTGAGACAAATGATTATAAAACACCAAAAAAAGAAGCGATTATAGAAATAATAAATGATATAAAATGACAGATAATGATGGAAAAATTGACATAGAAATAAAAGAATATTCAATGAAAAATATGCGAAGAAATAAAAATAACACTATAATGTGACTTGGAATAAGAAACACACAAATTAATTAAAAATTTTAATTTGAAAAAAAAAGAAACATTCATAAATGATAAATTACATACTTACACTTGCATCTACGTTTCATTAGACAAAATAAAAATTCTTATAGTTAATTTTGAACATAATTATATTATACACTTCATACCAATACAAATAGCAAAAAAACATTTAAACAATGTTAAACAGTTTTAAAAATAAATTTTAAACACAAAACATTTTTGAAAATCAACACCCGCGCGTAGCTATTAATGGTTTCAAACTACAAAGAAAATAATAAGATATCCGCACATGTGCATCGCGCGGGTTTTCCTCTAGTTTATTTAAGTTTTGAATAAATATAATCTAATATTAATCCAAAAAAGAAAAAAAAAATATATATCTCTATTCACTTATATATTAACATATAGGGTTGGTTATAGAATTTATCAACAACCATATATCCTTTATTTTTCATAAGACGGGCAAACCAAGACAACTTTTTCCCCGAAAATCGAAACCATTAATCCGTTAAACTTTTACTTTGTTCGTGTAGTTAAATTATGGATATGAAGTCTAATATATTATACTATTTAAGTAGTATTCAAACTACTATGGTTTCAAATTCAAGATATATATAAAAATATTGAATGTATGGTAAGAGGAAATATGATCTAAGTTGTTTGGAAACCTAATTTATGTTGAGTTAGTTTGTTAGGTTAATTTTTTGTTAAGTTTTTTAAATTTGGTTTCCCCATATTTTTCCATATTTATACCTTCAACAAACAACTAAAAAACAACATGTAAAAGTTTATATTAGATAAACTAAATGGAGAATATATATTTTAAATAAAAAAATATAATTGACTAACCTAAAAAAAAAATCAATTCGCCAAAGTTTAATATGTTAATTAGGTAGCTATTAATCTTCAAAAAAATAAATAACATAACACAAACTCAAATAATATAAAGTACGGCTAAATATTTATACTGATTGAGAAGAGAAAATTTAAAATAAAATAAGACTAAAAATAAATTGAGAAGTGATTATGTTATTTCCTTTTATGTTATGGATTAGGATTGTATTATATATTTTTACGACAAATTTTGTTATTTATTTTTAATGATAAATATTGCATTATATATATTTAATCTAGTGTTAATTTTTGATAACTTTAGACCTATTTTTACTTTTTGTAATTTCACTTTATTTTTAGGGATTTTAAATTTATGATTTTTAAAATAATTTTCTGTGACAAATATTAATAATAAAATTATGGGAATTTTTGTTGGCATGATAAATATATAATTGTACTATAAATTTTCTTTGATAGAATAACTATTAATTAAGATATGAATTAATTAAAAAAATTATATATAATTTTATAACATATGCATTAATATTTTAAAAGAAACATTAATTAATATTTCATGTTTATTTAATTTTTGTTAGGACATATATAGGAAAAATTGCAAAAAAACCCTAAAGTTTTGACAAATCAACAGAAAAAACCTGAAGAAAAATGCGTTATATAAAAAAACCTAAAGTTTCATTTTCATCATTTTAAAACATTAAGTTTCATTTTAAGCAAATTAACCCATAATCATTAACGGTGTTAAAATACTAACATATTTCGACAATCTACGTTTCATTTATCAGTTAAAATGATTTTTTAATTGTTTTATATGAAAATACAAATTAAATTAGAAAGAGAAACAATTGCTTTACTAAAATAATATTTTCTATTCATTTCTTTTCATCATGTCGGTGACTTTATCTCTAACCGTCGCTGAATAAATTGACGGTGATCGGGAACGTACATCCAACGACGGTTAGGGATAAATTCGCAGACATGATTAAGAGATAATATTTTTTATACTCATAATAACATTATTTTAGTATAAGAAATGTTTATCTTTCTAATTTAATAGATAACTTAAATGGAGAGTGTCGAAATCTGTAAATATTTTAACATCGTTAACGATTAGGGGTTAATTTGCTTAAAATGAAACTTAATGTTTTAAAATGATGAAAATGAAACATTATGTTTTTATACAACGCGTTTTTCTTCAGGTTTTTTTTGTCGATTTGTCAAAACTTTAGAGTTTTTTGCAATTTTTCCGACATATATAGATATATAATTTTAAAATATTTTCGTTTGTTAAGATAATTAAATATTATTATATAATATTTTTTGACAAATTATTTTTAACAAATTTTTTATTTTTCTAATATTTTTCCAATTATTTTAAACATTAAAATATTTTCCTTTGTTAAGATAATTAGAGATTAATATATAATATTTTTAACCAATTATTTTAAAATTTTCGAAATGCGTATATATCTTAATACATATACTTTAGATTCGATTCTTTACATATATTTTAATTATGATGTCTTTAGATTCGAATGTAAGATGTTAAAAGAAATTAATATATATACATTAATAATATTGTTTAATTTTAGAATTTTTAAATGATTAATTTATAAGTTATGAGAATTTTTAAATTATATTATAGTTAGTTTTCTTTCATCAGATTTAACTTATTATTTTGTTTTACGAATTTACATAAAATATAAATTTTTTACATACCTAAATATATATTTTTAAATATTTTTTACATTAAATTAATTTAATTTTTTATTTCTAAATATATATATTTAGATTTTTAATTTTATATATTTATATATTTATCTTAATATAAATTTTTAAATTTTATTGGTTTGAAATTTTTTATATGTGTTAACTGTTAAAACCAAGTTCTATATAATAAGATAAATGATTTTATTAGAATTAAAAAAAAGCTTTCATAAATTTCTTAACACATTGCATTTGTCTAGGATTTTAATTTTGTTACCCAAAATTTTGGAATTTTTAAAATCCGGGAACCTACTAATATCTCATTCCATTTCCCTTTTAAAATATGTTAAAATTGATCAAATGTTCTTAAAATTGTTTCCATAATAATTAATATTGACATTAATATTTTTTACGTAATCAAATATATAAGTGTTAATTTTTATGGCATATTTAGTAAATATCCTAGTAAAAATTGTCTGATTTTAAAATAAAGTTGAAGTTGATTCCAATAAATCAATACTATAATAGTCCTAGAGTCTCTCCATATGAAGACAACTAAGCATTTTATTTAACAATTTTATTATGAAAAACCAATCTTTCTTTTTTTTCATCATAGTCTAGTGTCTAAATAGTTCTCTCAAAATTGAGAGCGGCGAGGTTCGAACCCCGGATTATGCGATTAAATGCAGAGATGACTATCATTGGGTCACTTACTCATCCGCATGCAAAACCAATCATATTAAAACAATTTATACACATCACCATTTCATCAATTTTATTAATGACAAATGGAATCAAATTCATTTGAAACTCTTCATTAAATTTTACCGTGCAAAGTTCATAAAATTGATGTAGAGTTTAATGACATCTTGAGACAAAGAAAACTAACAACTCTTTGAAATCTTTGAAATCTAACTTAAGACTTAAGTTTATCATTAAAGTAAACACTTCGTCCCCTTTATTTTATGGTTCTGATTGGTGACATGAGTTATTGATGAGTTTATCATTACTAGATAACGATCCGCGTATACGTGAGATTTTAATACAACATTAATAAAACCTGGAAAAAATAAAATTAATATAAATTCAGTCATCCAAAAAATATATAAAATAATATTAACACTAATGTTTTAGTTTATATTCGTCATCTCAATATATAAGAAAACTGGAAACTACTTGTTTTCTTAACAATTTGTCTTACCGTAAAAGCAAATTTATCTTCTAATCTATACTATAAAAATTGGCCGATATCTCTCCCGCGCTCGACACGTCAGCTTTTTTATTTGCGATTTGATTGGTACACGTGGACATGTTTACGTCATCTCCCTCTTCCTCCGACCTCTCTCTTCTCTCCCATTTCGTTAAAAGATATGAGTTATCCTCATTGTTATCGCCGATAGAATAATTGATTCTCTTATGATCCTTCTTTATTCGATGAGTATCATATCTCTGTGTTTCTCTCTTCATTGAGATTGCGTTTTTTGAATCGTCTCTCATTTTGATTTAGGGTAGGTTTTGGTTCGGTGTTGATTCGTTACGGATTTGTAGTAAACAAAGGATTGATAAATGCAGACCTATAGGTATGAGAGAGAGGAGGAAAAAAACTCCTTCATCGTCTTCCTCTGCTTCTGCGTTCGTAACGGCGAATGGCTCTTCTTCATCTTCTTATGAGGTTTTCCTTGAGCTATGGCACGCTTGTGCATGGTCACTCATCTCTCTACCAAAATTAGGAAGCCTTGTTTGTTATTTCCCTCGGGGCCATTTAGATCAAACCTCTGATTTCTCCGTTGCGATGTATGGCATACCTTCTCCCTTGTTTTGTCGTTTCTAAATAATGTCAAGTTTCACGTCTCTCTCTCTCTCTCTCTCTCTCTCTCTCTCTCTCTCTCTCTCTCTCTCTCTCTCTCTCTCTCTCTCTCTCTCTCTCTCTCTCTCTCTCTCTCTCTCTCTCTCTCTCTCTCTCTCTCTCTCTCTCTCTCTCTCTCTCTCTCTCTCTCTCTCTCTCTCTCTCTCTCTCTCTCTCTCTCTCTCTCTCTCTCTCTCTCTCTCTCTCTCTCTCTCTCTCTCTCTCTCTCTCTCTCTCTCTCTCTCTCTCTCTCTCTCTCTCTCTCTCTCTCCCTCCCTCCCTCCCTCACAAAAGCTTTTTAAAAATACATTCTTTTTTACAAATCTCTTCAAAAGATTTGATTTTTGTTTGATTTGTGTAGGCAGACGCATATGAAGTTTATGCACAAGTCTCTCTTCTTCTTGAATCAAAGGTTAGTGAAACTTATGCAGGAGGAAAATGGAAGATGTTCTTTTTTTTAGTTAATATATACTATTAAAAGGAAAGCATTATTGCAAAGAATCCTTAAAAAAAATTCAAATTACAATGAAATGCCATTGTATATAACCTATGCTTTGATTTATTTTGAGGATTAAAAAAAATCGAAAAAGACATAATAAAAATTAAAAAACATGCATTTAAAATATTTAAATCACAATAAAATAAGCAACTTCCCAAATACACTTTCTTTTCAAATCTTGTGATTTTTGATTTTGAAAAAAGTCTATCAACCAACTTTTCGAAATTAATATATCAAAAACGACGGGTCGGAAAATTAGCATAAATAGTTTATAAGATATATATGTGTAGTTTAACGACGGGTCGGAAAATTAGCATAAATAGTTTATAAGATATAACTAAATTATATTCCTAATATTAACGTATACATAAGTATAATTTTGAGATTTATATTAAATATAATTCAGTAAATAATTTTTACATTTGTGGAAAGAGATCTTAGAAGGTATGTCGGAGGATAAAATTTTTAAATATTTCTAATACGCGGGTCAATCATGCGTTAAACCATAATTTATTTGTTATCCTTTACACTATACGAGTTTTATTTAAGGTATTTTATAAAATAAGCGACAATATACATATATTCCAAGTAACAAAATTTTAATATATATATATATTTTTTACTAATTACTTTTAAATATATAAATTTAAAAAATTCTTAAATTCTGCACGTACGTGCGGGTCCTCAACTAGTTTATCTATTAAGTTTGAATTCTATTTTTTATTAGTTTTCTTTTTTATTTGGTTTTCTATTTTCCTAAATTAGTTTTCCTTTTTATTTGCTAGACTTTCAACTATAAATAAGGGTCCTTAGACTCATTGTAAAAAAACCCAATAATTATTATTCATAATAAAACTCTAAGAGTTTTCTCTAATTTTCTCTCATGGATTCGAGATTTATCCTCTGGTGGATTCTAGGGTTTTATGGTGGATTCCAGAACTTTCTAGTGGATTCTAGAAAGTTTCTTTTAAGTTTGTCGCTTGCAAACTTGAGTTTCATTCATGTTTAGCGCTTGCTATTCCTAGAGATTTCCAACTGCGTCATGTGGTATCGAAGCGAGGCTTTCTCCTGTCTTTATTCGAAACTTGAGACATGGGAGATCAACCATTGACCAGAGCATACATGGAGGGTTTATTCACGGACTTAGCCGCATACCTCGTTGCTCAGATGACTATTCAGATGGATGGTTTAAGACTTGATGTAAACAACATCAAAAACAATGAGAATTTGCAAAGACTCATCGAAGGTGAAGCCGTTAAAAAGGTTGGAAACAATCGTGACTATCGGGTGAAGGCTGATATTCCATTGTTTAGTGGAACCATGGGAGCTATAGATTTTATGGATTGGCATATCAATGTTGATCGATTATTAGATGCCATGGAAGTCCCTGAAAACAGACAAGTTAAGATGGTAGTCATTAGGCTGACGAAAACTGATATTGTATGGTGGGATAAGGTTGTGATTCAGAGACAGAGGCAAAGAAAATGGCCAATCATGAGTTGGCGTCGAATGAAGCAATTGATGATGGAACGTTTTTTCCAAAAGAATATGATCCAAATCTTTATAAGATGTATATCGAGTGTGAGAAAGGAAAGAAGATTGTCACTGAATACACGACTGAATTTATACGTTTTTTCAAACGCAATAATCTAGGAGGGACGGAAAATCAGAAAGTGGTCAGATGCATCAATGGTTTAAAGGGTTATATACAAGAGAAGATGGATCTACAAACAGTATGGACGGTACAAGAGTTTTCTAACCTAGTTTTGAAAGCTGAACCAATCGAGAAGTATTCTCCAAGTGTCTCAACCTTCAAGAGGTATACACCACAAAAAATTATTCTGAAGCAACCACGGATAAAAAAAAGAGTGTCGTGGACAAGAACAATCCTAAGGCGATAAGATTTACAAAGGATGAAAAAATCATAGAACATGTTAGAGTTCCGAAGGTGAAAACCCTTCATGCCATTACTAACAACTTGAGTTCTCGTGAAGTAATTAAAGAGAAGGAGAGACATCTAGAGAAAACATATTTTAAAGAGATGGAATTGCAAAGTGTCAAGATACAATCAGAGAATCTAGTTTTTAATGAGATGAAATTGCAAAGTGTCAAGATACAATCAGAGAATCTAGTTTTTAAAAAGATGGAATTGCAAAGGATCGTGATACAATCAGAGAATCTAGTTTCTATAAAGATGGATATGGAGGGTATTGAAGATAAAGTGGAAGTTCGTAACAACACAGTTGTTTTTTATCAAAACCTCGATTATTAATGAAAAACAACTTGTGGAAGAAAAAAACAGTCCATCAAGAGATTCTATATAATCCTCCTTCCAACATTGTTGATATCTCCAAGAAAAGACAAGTTCAGGTGTTTGCAAGCATATTGTAGATATCTATTCTTGTGTGGGTTTATGATAAGATAGTGTTCTCTTTATGGTACGAGCATAAACACTACAAGAAACTGGGCAAATAGCAACGCCATATTTCGTCGCTAAATCGTCGCTATTTTAGAATATTTTCGACGATTTAGCTAAACTGGACGATTTAGCGACGAGAATATTTTCGTCGCTATTCAAAATTTGTCGCTAAATCGTTGCTATTTTAGAATCGTCGCTAATTCGTCGCTAATTTAGAGACGCCGTATAATCGTCGCTATTTAGGTGTCGTAAAACATTAGCGACGAATTAGCGATGATATATAAAAAATAAATTTCCAATTTAAAGATTTTGCGACGAATTAGCAAGGATGGCATGACACTTATAAAAAAAACAATTATAAAAACCAAATTTTTTAAAAAAACAATTATAAATATATTAAAAAAATACAAAATATTTTAAAAATACAATAAAACTAAACATCGGGATCAGCGGGATCATCTAGATCGACGACGAAATCATCAATCCCGATATCACGTCCAAGGTCTTGAGTTGCCGCTGCCGCTACATCTGGAGGGATCACTGGTGGCTGGGTCGGTTGGACTCCCCGCTGCTGCATCAACCTCGCGAGGTTTGGACTTTCCATCGCGATGATGGAGAAGAAGTTCGTGATGTTCTGATAGCGGACTTCTTGTTCCGCGATCTGCTCCCTCAACCGAACATTCTCTTCGGCGTGATCTTGGGCGTGCGACGAGGCTGCGAAGAAGAAGCAGTGGGAACCGTCTCAATCGAACCGACTCCAAAAGTGCGGTTCTTCTTCGTCTTCGGGGCCACCTATATAGACAAATGTAAAATCGTTAGATAATATAATAAATATTATTTTGAATTAAATTAAATTATTTGAAATTATTACCTCATAGTAGATCTGGTCGCACTCGGTGACCGACAGCTGTCCCGAGGAGTTGACCGAACTACCATCAGCCGACATCGAACCCTGACTAACCCACTCGGCGAGTCTAGGCTCATATGCGTTCACGATCATTTCAGATCGTGAACTCACATAGGTCCCGTCCTTCCTCTTCCGGACCTTCTTCCAAATTTCCACAATGGGCGGAAGCTCGCCCATCTCCTCGCGCTATTGAAAATTATAATTAAATTATATATTTTTAAATTTTATATTTTTTTAAAAAGTAATTAAATTTTAAATATATATTTAATACCATCTGAATACGCCGTCCGGCGTAAGAAGTCGGTCCTGGAGGTGTGGACATATGTACCGGTCTCGTCGATCGGTGTGAGTCGGGTCTTGGAGCAGCTACCCGCAACTTGAATCGAATGCGGGTTCGTCCAATAGTTGCAAAGGCCCTTCCACACCTCCTCATCCATTGCTATGGGTTTCGCATCATCTCCCTTCTTCAGCCACTTGGTCTTCCATTTGTTGATGATCCCAGTGAGCCGGTGCATGGTTTTCTCCTCGAAACCCTTGGGACTTTAAACATGTCTTCCTCCCGCCAATGCTATTTTTGCTATTTGAGTTTTTTAAAATATTAAAATAAATTTTAAATAATAAAAAAATAAATTTTGTAATAATTATTACATTTTATATAATATATATTATTTTCTTACAATAAATATTTATATTAACTTTTTATAATGTTTAATTTTTAAAATTTAAATAATTAAAAATTTTACTTACCGCAAAAGATTCGAACCATATGTCTTTTATCTAAAGGAGGCGCCTGCGACCAGTTGACGTACGGCTCCACGAAATACGTCTTCATCACATCCGAGACACTCCTACTAACCTTGTTATCGCAAAACCTACGAAAAATAAATTTATCGTTAGCAATTATTATAATCGAAAATCAATTAATTAAATTGCATAAAATAATATAAAAATTTTAATTACTTACCAAAATGTCTCATCTGGCCGTTCGGAATGGAGCAACGGTAGGTACTGGTGGCCCTCCTGCCGAAGAAAGTCGAGGATCCGCTGCATGTGCGGTCCAAAATGCTGAGGTTGTGGTAAATCGACGGGGGGATTGGCTGGAGCATCGGGAATAGCCTCTTCTATTGGGTTTTGTTGGGGTGGGTTTTGTTGGGGTGAGTTTTGTTGGGGTGAGTTTGAATTAGAGGTGGAACCGGATCAGTTCCTTATGAAATTATAATAACGAGGGGGTTGGTTATTTTGAGACATGTTTTTGGAGTTGGGTTTTGGAGTTGGGTTTTTTTAGAGAGATAAAATGTTTAGAGAGAGAGAGAATGAGATTGTGTGAAAAAATGAGAAAACTCGTCGGGTATAGAGAGAGAGAGAAGATTCTTCGCCATTTCGTCTCCTCTTTTGGTTTAAACCTTTTGGTTTCCCACCCGCGGCAAACGAAAAAAAAGCGACGATTTAGCGACGAATCCATATAGCGACGATTTAGCAACGATTCCTTGCTATTTCGTTGCTATATGTTAACGTGACACGAAGCGACTTAGATCGTATTTAAGAAGTACATGCATGTCAGAATTCGTTGCTATTTCGTCGTTATTTATATTTAGCGACGATTTAGCAACGAATCGTTGCTATTTCGTCGCTAATTCGTAGCTATATGTTATCGTGACACGAAACGGTATTTATCGTATTTCCAAGTACAAGAATGTAAGGAGGTTTAAAATTAGCAACGAAATAGCAACGATTTGTTCCTAAATCGTCGCTATATATAAATAGCGACGATTTAGCAACGATTTGTCGCTAAATATTCGCTAATGCTAAACCTTATTTTAGGGTTTGGAACCCTAAATTCGGTTTGTATCGTTTTTACCACTTTTTCGCCAAAACGAGTTTATAACATTGATCGTAAGAAGTCACAAACTCAATATATTACAAAAAACTTATAAACTAGTTTATTATGAACTTTATAGTATAAACTCTTATAAGTTATGATTTACTTAGCTTAAATGTGTTAAGTATAATTTTGTAATCTATAATTTTTATTGTTTTATACAAATATATTACTAGTTTTGTACACTTTTTTAATCAAGCAAAACTCATATAAATCGATATTAAGTGGTGTTTTAGGGGTTTAAAGTTCGAAGGCTTGCAACGACTTAGCAACAAATTGGCAAGGAATCATGTTTAGCGACGATTTAGCAACGATCTTGAACCCTAAATCTTTAATCCATCGAAAATTAGATTTTTTTAATAAATCGTTGCTAAATCGTCGCTAAATAGCGACAAATTAAGGTTAGCGTTGCTAAATCCTCGCTATTTCGTTGCAAATTTAAATATTATTTTAAAAAAAAATAATTTCAAAAACACACACAAATATTATAAATAACACACATACAAATTATTACAAAAACACACAAAGATTACAAATATTACAAAAACACACACAAATATTGCAACTAACACATGTACACAATTATATTACAAAAACACAAAGAAAATTATTCATTATTATGGGAATCAACAAATTCGACTTCGTTACTTTCATCGAATTCATCTGCATCTCCGTCATCTTCATCATCCACAATATCTTCAACAACTTGATTATCGGGGTCGACAAGGAATACATCTTCCGTCGATTGATTTGTTGGAATGATTGTCCCACCAATGACATCTTGTTGCATAGGAACTTCATCGTTACCCATAATTAAACCTCTTGGAACTATTCGGACTACTACACTCCATCCTATACCGCTAGTCTTAACCCGAAGATAAGGAATGAAAGTAACTTGCTCAGCTTGCGATCCAAGGATAAAAGGTTCAAAATTCCGATATCGTCGTGACTGGTTGACGTCGATCACACCAAATTTGTTGTACCGAACACCACGACCGAGTGTTGGATCAAACCAATCACATTTGAAGAGGGTTGTTCGTAAATTGACTAATCCCGGTTAACTGCACTTCAATACTATCCGTTAGAAGACCATAAAAAACCGAATCACCTGACACAGTTACCCCATAATTCGCGGTTGCTCGACGTTGACCATGACTTAAGGTGTTGAACACGTAACCACGAGTGAAATACAACGAAGTAACCGTACTTATAGAACGAGAAGTTGTGATCTTTCCGAGCGGTCCTTGTATTAACTCGCGAAGCGAAACCACACTGGATACGTTGTGTCACCATATGCGATCTGCGTTTTCAACCAAGCTGCAAAATCCCGTTCTATAAGTACGGTTACTTCGTCTTTTGAAAGTCCTGGATAAACCTCATCCACTTGCTCCTCAAACATACTAAAACAACGCAGGAAACTGAATCAAAATTTAATAGTTATTTTGTTTATGCATGATGGGTTTGCGAATGAATAGTTGCATGCACATACCTTTCAAAAGGTCGGGCATATTCACAATTAAGGAGGATGTAAGTATGTGCGCTTTGCCGATGTTGATCACTTTCCCACCAAACTTCTTTTATTTTTCCGCCTGCTTTTCCGATAGAAGAAAATATATCAGGTACCCCTTCCACTCCATACAATGCGCCAACACCTCCATCATCGTAGCGTCGAGTTGTTGTTCTACGTGTTCTTACATTGGAACCGAAATAATATGAGGCGAAATGAGACGTCTCTTCAGTTAAAGATCCAGCAACAATAGATCCTTCAACCCTTGCAAGGTTTTTCGCCTTTCCTTTCAAATGTCCCATAAATCATTCGAAAGGATACATCCACCGAAACTGCACAGGCCCTCCTAATTCTGCCTCGTGAGGAAGATGTATTGGAAGGTGTTCCATAAAATCGAAAAAGGATGGAGGGAAAATCTTCTCCAAGTTGCACAACACAATCGGAATATTGTCACGTAACTGTTCAATGACCTCTTCTGTAAGCGTACGTGTGCATAGATCTCGGAAAAATGCACCGATCTCGGGAAAATTTTAAACATTATATTAATTTAATTATATATATACTTAATCAAAATTAAAATATAAACGTTTTAGGGTTCAATGATACCTGCTATTGCTGTGTGTGCGGGTTCAGTTAAAAGCTTATCGAAAGCAAAAGCTAAAAGTCTTTGCATAACACATGACAGTCGTGACTTTTCATACCTGAAAACTTTTGACCATTCTCAACACATGCAGATAACTTTGAAACATATTCGTCGGGAAACTTGACATCTGAAGCGACCCAGTTGAATAACGCGTTTTTCGCTTCATGTTTCAATCTGTAGATTGGGACCGGAGCCTTACCATCGTTCGTGATATGCAACTCACTTCTAAAACATATTTATGGCAAATCCAGTCTTGTCTTCAAATTGTCTTTAGTTCTCCCCTGTACATTCAACAATGTGTTTATAATATTATCAAAAAAGTATTTTTTCAATGTGCATAACGTCGAGGTTATGTCTCAACAAGTGATTTTTCCAATACGGGAGTTCCCAAAAAATGCTTTTCTTGTGCTAGTTATGGCTTTCTCCGTATCCATCGGGTAAATTAGAAACATGCCAATTACCACCCCGTCTACATGTTTTTTGCGCCCCATAATTATCCAACTCCTCCAATAACTCGCCCCGTCGGATAAAGTAGGGGTGGATGTTTAACGACCCGATTCTTCTTAAATAACCTTCGGTTCTTTCGGTAAGGATGATTGATTGGAAGGAAACGTCGGTGACAATCAAACCAACTTGTTTTCTTTCCATGTGGGAGTTGAAACGCATCATTCCGATGACGGCAATATGGACAAGGAAATTGTCCATGCGTTGTCCAACCTGCTAACATGTCATAAGCAGGAAAGTCACTAATAGTCCACATGAGCACTGCACGCATCGTAAAATTTCTCTTGCATGAGATATCATACGTACGAACCCCAGTGGACATCAAGAGCTCTCTTTGGGTGTAGAAAACATCAAGAGCTGTACTATGGGTGCTTCGGACCGGTACTAAAATGCTTAAGAAAAGAAATTCACTTTGCATGCACATATTGGGAGGTAGATTATACGGAGTTAGTATAAGCGGCCACAAAGAGTACTGTGTTTACCGAAATAACGAATGGACTAAATCCGTCGGTGCATAAACCAAGGTATACATTACGAACCTCTCTAGCGAAATCAGAGTATACCGTGTTGAAGTGCTTCCAAACCTTTGCATCTGACGGATGAGTGACTTCATGCCATCTCATCGAATCGGATGTCCTCTCGATTGATACAATCTTTTGAGTATGTCGTGATGGGTAAGTACCACATCCGTTGATACGTGACTTTACTTCCCTTCCCTTGGACCTTATATCTCGGTTGACGACAAAAACGACCTTCAAGCAGCTCATCATCATCTTTCCAATAAATCATACAATTGTTAACACAAATATCAATCATTTCAGAAGGCAATCCAAGACTAAAAACCAACTTTTGTATTTCGTAATACGACTCAGCAGCTACATTACCCTCAGACAGATATTCTTTCAGTAACTCCGCCCATGAGTCCATACAAAATTCACTCAAATTATTATCAGATTTTATATTCATCATCCTAGATGCTAATGATAGTTTTGACAATCCAACTTTACATCCCTCGTAAATTGGTTTATTCGCAGCGTCTAACATATCATAAAATCGTTTAGCATCTAGGTTAGGTTCATCAACTACATTTTCGGATAAATACTCCTTCATATCGTGAAATGCATCAGCAACCATTTCATGATATCTATTATCATCTACATGCACATAACCACCGGCCTGATCATGATCATAGTTACTATCAAAATGATGCGGTAAATTAGCAGGTTCGTTACTAACATGATCACTAACAGGAAACGTATAACTACTATCTCCAACTTCAATATTATTAGAGTTATACCCTTCCCCATGTTGAAACCAAACAAAATATTGCGGCATAAAACCTCTATTAAAAAGATGTTTCCACACGGTTTCAACAAACACGTATTTAATGTTAACGCACTTCTTAAATGGACAATACATTTTACCGGTATTTTGCGTATTCGCATGTTTCCGGCCTGCTGCATGAATACTTGAAGTCCCTCCGTAAATTCGTCGTAACTACCCCCTATCGATCTTTATGTCGATACATCCAAGACCGTAACTCGTATATATTGTTATTACCGTGAGACATTGAAATTTTTAGAGTATTTATATTTTTATAGAGTGAATGTTTTTGTATTGTGTTGTGGTGTGATTTTTTGAAGAGTGTAGATGGGTTTATATAGTCCCATTTTAAAAAATTTGCAACCATTTAGCAAGGAAAATTAGCAACGAATTAACAAGGAAATAAAATTAGCAACGATTTAGCAACGTTTTTGAAAACGTGCTTACCTACTTAACGACCCTCCTCGCTATTTCGTCGCTAATTGGCAAGGATATATATTCGTTGCTAAATCGTCACTAATTAGCGACGATTTAGCGACGCATAACTCATTCGTCGCCAATTTCGTCGCTAAATCGTCGCTAATTTTGCGACGAAATAATACCTCGCTAAATAGCGACGATTTAGTGATGACAAGATTTTCCGTTGCTATTTCGTCGCCAATTCGTTGCTATTTCGTTGCTATATTTATTCGCCGTTATTTCCTTGCTAAATTTCGTTGCTAAAAGCCCAGTTTCTTGTAGTGAAATTCGATCGAAAAAGAATTGGATAATATGCTTTATTAAAAGAGAACTTGTGGTCGAGTTTTTTGGAAGTGGATGAGGCGATGCAAGAGGAAAATGGAAGATGCTCTTTTCTTTTTAGTTAATTTACCTATTAAGTTTGATTTCTATTTTTTATTAGTTTTCCTTTTTTATTTGGTTTTCTATTTTCCTAAATTAGTTTTCCTTTTTATTTGTTAGACTTCCAACTATAAATAATGGTCCTTAGACTCATTGTAAAAAACCCAATAATTATTATTCTTAATAAAACTTTAAGATTTTTCTATTATTTTCTCTCGTGGATTCGAGATTTATCCTCTGGTGGTTTCCATGGTTTTCTAGTGGATTCTAGAGCTTTCTAGTGGATTCTAGAAAGTTTATTTCAAGTTTGTCGCTTGCAAACTTGAGTTTCATTCAGGTTTAGCGCTTGCTATTCCTAGAGATTTCCGTCTGCGTCAGATACAACATAAAAGGTAAAAAGATTTAAGCTCTAAGGTTATAAATTTGAATTTTTTTTATTACAGAACATTGAGAAAAAGTTGCGAGAGGGAATTGTTGATAGTGGTGGTGGAGGAGAGGAAAATTATGAAGTGATTATGAAAACAAACACTCCACACATGTTCTGTAAAACACTCACTGCTTACGATACAAGTACTAATGGTGGCTTCTCTGTTCCTCACCGTGCTGCTGAGGATTGCGTCCCTCCTCTGGTAATATACTTACTTTACACAATCTCTTTGTAGCTAAAAGACTAAATCATGTCTCTACATTGCATATTCTTTGTTTTGTGGTTTAGTTTTTTTTGGTAGAAGACTAATCATGTCTTTACATTTCGCATTGTTTGTTTTGACGTCTTAGTTGTTCTTGTAGCCTAAAAGACTAATCATGTCTCTACACTGTACACTGATTGTTTTGGGGTTTTAGTTGATCTTGTAGACTCTATGTAGCTAAAAGACTAATCATTTCTCTACATTGTTTGTTTTGTGGTTTTAGTTGGTATTGTTATAAGTCCATAGTAAGAGATTAAGTGGAAAATCATATAATGTAATGTAGGACTATAGCCAGCCACGACCTTATCAAGAGCTTCCTTCTAAAGATCTTCATGGACTCGAGTGGCGTTTTCGCCACAATTACCGAGCTAAATGTCTTGCCTTTTACGTTGCTTGCCTTGTAGAGACATTTGTTAACTACCTGTTGGAGTGCGTTTGTGAAAAAGAAGAATCTTGTCTCTCGAGACGTTGTGCTTTTCCTCAGAGGCGACGATGGTAAACTCCTACTAGAAGTTAGAAGAGCTTCTCAAATCGAAGGCACTTCTCCTCTCACAACTATGTACAATCAGAATATGAACCACAACAACTTCTCTCTGAAGTAGCTCATGCCACATCTTCAACATTTACTACAACCCCAAGTAAGCTCCCAAAACTCAGTAATTTTCCGGTTTGTTAAAAGTAGTTTTCGGTTTGTTAAAATATTTACAAGGCAAGCTGGTCAAACTTTATAGTGCATGCACCAAAGTTCATGAAGATTGTTGAATATCCCTTTCGTATAGGTATGAGGTTCAAAGCGAGAGTCGAGTCTCAAAACACCTTTGAGAGAAAGTAATTATACAGTATATAGCTCACATCTTTGAAAGAACCTTTGTAACTAAAAACCTGAGCTTATGTACGCGTTTGTCTATGTAGTTCTCCTTGGATTATAATTAAAATTCCTTATATAATCTTCTTCTTTGTGATAAATCAAATAAAAATTTGTGAAAAACTCAATTAGTTTTTTTTTAAGATTAACATTATTTGAAGTAAAATTATAGACCAAAATAATTATAAAATAAAAAAAAGGTAGAATCACAAAACTACACCATTTGAATTACATTTCACAAAACTACACCATTTCAAAATTACTTCACAAAACTACACCTAAACACTCAAAATTAAATCCAAATAAACCTTACCCACACAATTCTATCCCCGTAATACTATACCCTAAACACTAATTAGCGAACCCAAATGAAAATATTTTAATTTTGGTAATTTTTAATAGGGTAAATCAAGCTTTAAAATTTTTGAATGGGTGTAGTTTTGTGAAAAAATTAGATTATGTGTAGTTTTGTGAAGGAGGAGTTGAAAGGGCGTAGTTTTGTGAATTCCTGTAAAAAAATTTTTGAGACAAATGATTATAAAACACCAAAAAAAGAAGCGATTATAGAAATAATAAATGATATAAAATGACAGATAATGATGGAAAAATTGACATAGAAATAAAAGAATATTCAATGAAAAATATGCGAAGAAATAAAAATAACACTATAATGTGACTTGGAATAAGAAACACACAAATTAATTAAAAATTTTAATTTGAAAAAAAAAGAAACATTCATAAATGATAAATTACATACTTACACTTGCATCTACGTTTCATTAGACAAAATAAAAATTCTTATAGTTAATTTTGAACATAATTATATTATACACTTCATACCAATACAAATAGCAAAAAAACATTTAAACAATGTTAAACAGTTTTAAAAATAAATTTTAAACACAAAACATTTTTGAAAATCAACACCCGCGCGTAGCTATTAATGGTTTCAAACTACAAAGAAAATAATAAGATATCCGCACCTGTGCATCGCGCGGGTTTTCCTCTAGTTTATTTAAGTTTTGAATAAATATAATCTAATATTAATCCAAAAAAGAAAAAAATATATATATCTCTATTCACTTATATATTAACATATAGGGTTGGTTATAGAATTTATCAACAACCATATATCCTTTATTTTTCATAAGACGGGCAAACCAAGACAACTTTTTCCCCGAAAATCGAAACCATTAATCCGTTAAACTTTTACTTTGTTCGTGTAGTTAAATTATGGATATGAAGTCTAATATATTATACTATTTAAGTAGTATTCAAACTACTATGGTTTCAAATTCAAGATATATATAAAAATATTGAATGTATGGTAAGAGGAAATATGATCTAAGTTGTTTGGAAACCTAATTTATGTTGAGTTAGTTTGTTAGGTTAATTTTTTGTTAAGTTTTTTAAATTTGGTTTCCCCATATTTTTCCATATTTATACCTTCAACAAACAACTAAAAAACAACATGTAAAAGTTTATATTAGATAAACTAAATGGAGAATATATATTTTAAATAAAAAAATATAATTGACTAACCTAAAAAAAAAATCAATTCGCCAAAGTTTAATATGTTAATTAGGTAGCTATTAATCTTCAAAAAAATAAATAACATAACACAAACTCAAATAATATAAAGTACGGCTAAATATTTATACTGATTGAGAAGAGAAAATTTAAAATAAAATAAGACTAAAAATAAATTGAGAAGTGATTATGTTATTTCCTTTTATGTTATGGATTAGGATTGTATTATATATTTTTACGACAAATTTTGTTATTTATTTTTAATGATAAATATTGCATTATATATATTTAATCTAGTGTTAATTTTTGATAACTTTAGACCTATTTTTACTTTTTGTAATTTCTCTTTATTTTTAGGATTTTAAATTTATGATTTTTAAAATAATTTTCTGTGACAAATATTAATAATAAAATTATGGGAATTTTTGTTGGCATGATAAATATATAATTGTACTATAAATTTTCTTTGATAGAATAACTATTAATTAAGATATGAATTAATTAAAAAAATTATATATAATTTTATAACATATGCATTAATATTTTAAAAGAAACATTAATTAATATTTCATGTTTATTTAATTTTTGTTAGGACATATATAGGAAAAATTGCAAAAAAAACCCTAAAGTTTTGACAAATCAACGAAAAAAACCTGAAGAAAAATGCGTTATATAAAAAAACCTAAAGTTTCATTTTCATCATTTTAAAACATTAAGTTTCATTTTAAGCAAATTAACCCCTAATCATTAACGGTGTTAAAATACTAACATATTTCGACAATCTACGTTTCATTTATCAGTTAAAATGATTTTTTAATTGTTTTATATGAAAATACAAATTAAATTAGAAAGAGAAACAATTGTTTTACTAAAATAATATTTTCTATTCATTTCTTTTCATCATGTCGGTGACTTTATCTCTAACCGTCGCTGAATAAATTGACGGTGATCGGGAACGTACATCCAACGACGGTTAGGGATAAATTCGCAGACATGATTAAGAGATAATATTTTTTATACTCATAATAACATTATTTTAGTATAAGAAATGTTTATCTTTCTAATTTAATAGATAACTTAAATGGAGAGTGTCGAAATCTGTAAATATTTTAACATCGTTAACGATTAGGGGTTAATTTGCTTAAAATGAAACTTAATGTTTTAAAATGATGAAAATGAAACATTATGTTTTTATACAACGCGTTTTTCTTCGGTTTTTTTTGTCGATTTGTCAAAACTTTAGAGTTTTTTGCAATTTTTCCGACATATATAGATATATAATTTTAAAATATTTTCGTTTGTTAAGATAATTAAATATTATTATATAATATTTTTTGACAAATTATTTTTAACAAATTTTTTATTTTTCTAATATTTTTCCAATTATTTTAAACATTAAAATATTTTCCTTTGTTAAGATAATTAGAGATTAATATATAATATTTTTAACCAATTATTTTAAAATTTTCGAAATGCGTATATATCTTAATACATATACTTTAGATTCGATTCTTTACATATATTTTAATTATGATGTCTTTAGATTCGAATGTAAGATGTTAAAAGAAATTAATATATATACATTAATAATATTGTTTAATTTTAGAATTTTTAAATGATTAATTTATAAGTTATGAGAATTTTTAAATTATATTATAGTTAGTTTTCTTTCATCAGATTTAACTTATTATTTTGTTTTACGAATTTACATAAAATATAAATTTTTTACATACCTAAATATATATTTTTAAATATTTTTTACATTAAATTAATTTAATTTTTTATTTCTAAATATATATATTTAGATTTTTAATTTTATATATTTATATATTTATCTTAATATAAATTTTTAAATTTTATTGGTTTGAAATTTTTTATATGTGTTAACTGTTAAAACCAAGTTCTATATAATAAGATAAATGATTTTATTAGAATTAAAAAAAGCTTTCATAAATTTCTTAACACATTGCATTTGTCTAGGATTTTAATTTTGTTACCCAAAATTTTGGAATTTTTAAAATCCGGGAACCTACTAATATCTCATTCCATTTCCCTTTTAAAATATGTTAAAATTAATCAAATGTTCTTAAAATTGTTTCCATAATAATTAATATTGACATTAATATTTTTTACGTAATCAAATATATAAGTGTTAATTTTTATGGCATATTTAGTAAATATCCTAGTAAAAATTGTCTGATTTTAAAATAAAGTTGAAGTTGATTCCAATAAATCAATACTATAATAGTCCTAGAGTCTCTCCATATGAAGACAACTAAGCATTTTATTTAACAATTTTATTATGAAAAACCAATCTTTCTTTTTTTTCATCATAGTCTAGTGTCTAAATAGTTCTCTCAAAATTGAGAGCGGCGAGGTTCGAACCCCGGATTATGCGATTAAATGCAGAGATGACTACCATTGGGTCACTTACTCATCCGCATGCAAAACCAATCATATTAAAACAATTTATACACATCACCATTTCATCAATTTTATTAATGACAAATGGAATCAATTCATTTGAAACTCTTCATTAAATTTTACCGTGCAAAGTTCATAAAATTGATGTAGAGTTTAATGACATCTTGAGACAAAGAAAACTAACAACTCTTTGAAATCTTTGAAATCTAACTTAAGACTTAAGTTTATCATTAAAGTAAACACTTCGTCCCCTTTATTTTATGGTTCTGATTGGTGACATGAGTTATTGATGAGTTTATCATTACTAGATAACGATCCGCGGATACGTGAGATTTTAATACAACATTAATAAAACCTGGAAAAAATAAAATTAATATAAATTCAGTCATCCAAAAAATATATAAAATAATATTAACACTAATGTTTTAGTTTATATTCGTCATCTCAATATATAAGAAAACTGAAACTACTTGTTTTCTTAACAATTTGTCTTACCGTAAAAGCAAATTTATCTTCTAATCTATACTATAAAAATTGGCCGATATCTCTCCCGCGCTCGACACGTCAGCTTTTTTATTTGCGATTTGATTGGTACACGTGGACATGTTTACGTCATCTCCCTCTTCCTCCGACCTCTCTCTTCTCTCCCATTTCGTTAAAAGATATGAGTTATCCTCATTGTTATCGCCGATAGAATAATTGATTCTCTTATGATCCTTCTTTATTCGATGAGTATCATATCTCTGTGTTTCTCTCTTCATTGAGATTGCGTTTTTTGAATCGTCTCTCATTTTGATTTAGGGTAGGTTTTGGTTCGGTGTTGATTCGTTACGGATTTGTAGTAAACAAAGGATTGATAAATGCGGACCTATAGGTATGAGAGAGAGGAGGAAAAAAACTCCTTCATCGTCTTCCTCTTCTCGCGTTCGTAACGGCGAATGGCTCTTCTTCATCTTCTTATGAGGTTTTCCTTGAGCTATGGCACGCTTGTGCATGGTCACTCATCTCTCTACCAAAATTAGGAAGCCTTGTTTGTTATTTCCCTCGGGGCCATTTAGATCAAACCTCTGATTTCTCCGTTGCGATGTATGGCATACCTTCTCCCTTGTTTTGTCGTTTCTAAATAATGTCAAGTTTCACGTCTCTCTCTCTCTCTCTCTCTCTCTCTCTCTCTCTCTCTCTCTCTCTCTCTCTCTCTCTCTCTCTCTCTCTCTCTCTCTCTCTCTCTCTCTCTCTCTCTCTCTCTCTCTCTCTCTCTCTCTCTCTCTCTCTCTCTCTCTCTCTCTCTCTCTCTCTCTCTCTCTCTCTCTCTCTCTCTCTCTCTCTCTCTCTCTCTCTCTCTCTCTCTCTCTCTCTCTCTCTCTCTCTCTCTCTCTCTCCTCACAAAAGCTTTTTAAAAATACATTCTTTTTTACAAATCTCTTCAAAAGATTTGATTTTTGTTTGATTTGTGTAGGCAGACGCATATGAAGTTTATGCACAAGTCTCTCTTCTTCTTGAATCAAAGGTTAGTGAAACTTATGCAGGAGGAAAATGGAAGATGTTCTTTTTTTTAGTTAATATATACTATTAAAAGGAAAGCATTATTGCAAAGAATCCTTAAAAAAAATTCAAATTACAATGAAATGCCATTGTATATAACCTATGCTTTGATTTATTTTGAGGATTAAAAAAAATCGAAAAAGACATAATAAAAATTAAAAAACATGCATTTAAAATATTTTAATCACAATAAAATAAGCAACTTCCCAAATACACTTTCTTTTCAAATATTGTGATTTTTGATTTTGAAAAAAGTCTATCAACCAACTTTTCGAAATTAATATATCAAAAACGAAAAAGGGAATTAATAAAAAAAAATCGATTTGATTTTCAACATTTATATAGAACAAAGTATGAAAACAATAATATTCGCGAAATATCTATAATAGCAATCGGTTTAAATTTCAGCAGTAGAATTGATTAAAATTTTAGCAAATAAAATAAAATCTGATAATAATTTTCATCTCGAAATTAAAAAATATAGAATTATTCGAAGGATAATATCTACAACTTGTTTCATTTTTAAATTCATATATAACTAATAAAGACATAAACAAAGAAAGAAATAACAAATACATATATTAATTTTTGTGACGGGATGTAAAAGACCACAAATTGAATTTAAAACGAACGATAATTTTATGAGCTTAAATCGAATTCAATTTATGTATAAATAAATGTATATATATATATATGTGTAGTTTAACGACGGGTCGGAAAATTAGCATAAATAGTTTATAAGATATAACTAAATTATATTCCTAATATTAACGTATACATAAGTATAATTTTGAGATTTATATTAAATATAATTCAGTAAATAATTTTTACATTTGTGGAAAGAGATCTTAGAAGGTATGTCGGAGGATAAAATTTTTAAATATTTCTAATACGCGGGTCAATCATGCGTTAAACCATAATTTATTTGTTATCCTTTACATTGTACGAGTTTTATTTAATGTATTTTATAAAATAAGCGACAATATACATATATTCCAAGTAACAAAATTTTAATATATATATATATTTTTTACTAATTACTTTTAAATATATAAATTTAAAAAATTCTTAAATTCTGCACGTACGTGCGGGTCCTCAACTAGTTTATCTATTAAGTTTGAATTCTATTTTTTATTAGTTTTCTTTTTTATTTGGTTTTCTATTTTCCTAAATTAGTTTTCCTTTTTATTTGCTAGACTTTCAACTATAAATAAGGGTCCTTAGACTCATTGTAAAAAAACCCAATAATTATTATTCATAATAAAACTCTAAGAGTTTTCTCTAATTTTCTCTCATGGATTCGAGATTTATCCTCTGGTGGATTCTAGGGTTTTATGGTGGATTCCAGAACTTTCTAGTGGATTCTAGAAAGTTTCTTTTAAGTTTGTCGCTTGCAAACTTGAGTTTCATTCATGTTTAGCGCTTGCTATTCCTAGAGATTTCCAACTGCGTCATGTGGTATCAGAGCAGGCTTTCTCCTGTCTTTATTCGAAACTTGAGACATGGGAGATCAACCATTGATCAGAGCATACATGGAGGGTTTATTCACGGACTTAGCCGCATACCTCGTTGCTCAGATGACTATTCAGATGGATGGTTTAAGACTTGATGTAAACAACATCAAAAACAATGAGAATTTGCAAAGACTCATCGAAGGTGAAGCCGTTAAAAAGGTTGGAAACAATCGTGACTATCGGGTGAAGGCTGATATTCCATTGTTTAGTGGAACCATGGGAGCTATAGATTTTATGGATTGGCATATCAATGTTGATCGATTATTAGATGCCATGGAAGTCCCTGAAAACAGACAAGTTAAGATGGTAGTCATTAGGCTGACGAAAACTGATGTTGTATGGTGGGATAAGGTTGTGATTCAGAGACAGAGGCAAAGAAAATGGCCAATCATGAGTTGGCGTCGAATGAAGCAATTGATGATGGAACGTTTTTTCCAAAAGAATATGATCCAAATCTTTATAAGATGTATATCGAATGTGAGAAAGGAAAGAAGATTGTCACTGAATACACGACTGAATTTATACGTTTTTTCAAACGCAATAATCTAGGAGGGACGGAAAATCAGAAAGTGGTCAGATACATCAATGGTTTAAAGGGTTATATACAAGAGAAGATGGATCTACAAACAGTATGGACGGTACAAGAGTTTTCTAACCTAGTTTTGAAAGCTGAACCAATCGAGAAGTATTCTCCAAGTGTCTCAACCTTCAAGAGGTATACACCACAAAAAATTATTCTGAAGCAACCACGGATAAAAAAAAGAGTGTCGTGGACAAGAACAATCCTAAGGCGATAAGATTTACAAAGGATGAAAAAATCATAGAACATGTTAGAGTTCCGAAGGTGAAAACCCTTCATGCCATTACTAACAACTTGAGTTCTCGTGAAGTAATTAAAGAGAAGGAGAGACATCTAGAGAAAACATATTTTAAAGAGATGGAATTGCAAAGTGTCAAGATACAATCAGAGAATCTAGTTTTTAATGAGATGAAATTGCAAAGTGTCAAGATACAATCAGAGAATCTAGTTTTTAAAAAGATGGAATTGCAAAGGATCGTGATACAATCAGAGAATCTAGTTTCTATAAAGATGGATATGGAGGGTATTGAAGATAAAGTGGAAGTTCGTAACAACACAGTTGTTTTTTATCAAAACCTCGATTATTAATGAAAAACAACTTGTGGAAGAAAAAAACAGTCCATCAAGAGATTCTATATAATCCTCCTTCCAACATTGTTGATATCTCCAAGAAAAGACAAGTTCAGGTGTTTGCAAGCATATTGTAGATATCTATTCTTGTGTGGGTTTATGATAAGATAGTGTTCTCTTTATGGTAATAGCAACGCCATATTTCGTCGCTAAATCGTCGCTATTTTAGAATATTTTCGACGATTTAGCTAAACTGGACGATTTAGCGACGAGAATATTTTCGTCGCTATTCAAAATTTGTCGCTAAATCGTCGCTATTTTAGAATCGTCGCTAATTTAGAGACGCCGTATAATCGTCGCTATTTAGGTGTCGTCGCTAATTCGTCGCTAATTAGCGACGTTTATCGTAAAACATTAGCGACGAATTAGCGATGATATATAAAAAATAAATTTCCAATTTAAAGATTTTGCGACGAATTAGCAAGGATGGCATGACACTTATAAAAAAAACAATTATAAAAACCAAATTTTTTAAAAAAACAATTATAAATATATTAAAAAAATACAAAATATTTTAAAAATACAATAAAACTAAACATCGGGATCAGCGGGATCATCTAGATCGACGACGAAATCATCAATCCCGATATCACGTCCAAGGTCTTGAGTTGCCGCTGCCGCTACATCGGAGGGATCACCGGTGGCTGGGTCGGTTGGACTCCCCTCGCTGCATCAACCTCGCGAGGTTTGGACTTTCCATCGCGATGATGGAGAAGAAGTTCGTGATGTTCGATTACGGACTTCTTGTTCCGCGATCTGCTCCCTCAACCGAACATTCTCTTCGGCGTGATCTTGGGCGAGTGCGACGAGGCTGCGAAGAAGAAGCAGTGGGAACCGTCTCAATCGAACCGACTCCAAAAGTGCGGTTCTTCTTCGTCTTCGGGGCCACCTATATAGACAAATGTAAAATCGTTAGATAATATAATAAATATTATTTTGAATTAAATTAAATTATTTGAAATTATTACCTCATAGTAGATCGGTCGCACTCGGTGACCGACAGCTGTCCCGAGGAGTTGACCGAACTACCATCAGCCGACATCGAACCCTGACTAACCCACTCGGCGAGTCTAGGCTCATATGCGTTCACGATCATTTCAGATCGTGAACTCACATAGGTCCCGTCCTTCCTCTTCCGGACCTTCTTCCAAATTTCCACAATGGGCGGAAGCTCGCCCATCTCCTCGCGCTATTGAAAATTATAATTAAATTATATATTTTTTAATTTTATATTTTTTTTAAAAGTAATTAAATTTTAAATATATATTTAATACCATCTGAATACGCCGTCCGGCGTAAGAAGTCGGTCCTGAGGTGTGGACATATGTACCGGTCTCGTCGATCGGTGTGAGTCGGGTCTTGGAGAGCGACTACCCGCAACTTGAATCGAATGCGGGTTCGTCCAATAGTTGCAAAGGCCCTTCCACACCTCCTCATCCATTGCTATGGGTTTCGCATCATCTCCCTTCTTCAGCCACTTGGTCTTCCATTTGTTGATGATCCCGGTGAGCCGAGCGATGCATGGTTTTCTCCTCGAAACCCTTGGGACTTTAAACATGTCTTCCTCCCGCCAATGCTATTTTTGCTATTTGAGTTTTTTAAAATATTAAAATAAATTTTAAATAATAAAAAAATAAATTTTGTAATAATTATTACATTTTATATAATATATATTATTTTCTTACAATAAATATTTATATTAACTTTTTATAATGTTTAATTTTTAAAATTTAAATAATTAAAAATTTTACTTACCGCAAAAGATTCGAACCATATGTCTTTTATCTAAAGGAGGCGCTGCACGACCGGTTGACGTACGGCTCCACGAAATACGTCTTCATCACATCCGAGACACTCCTACTAACCTTGTTATCGCAAAACCTACGAAAAATAAATTTATCGTTAGCAATTATTATAATCGAAAATCAATTAATTAAATTGCATAAAATAATATAAAAATTTTAATTACTTACCAAAATGTCTCATCCGGCCGTTCGGAATGGAGCAACGGTAGGTACGGTGGCCCTCCGCCGAAGAAAGTCGAGGATCCGCTGCATGTGCGGTCCAAAATGCTGAGGTTGTGGTAAATCGACGGGGGGATTGGCTGGAGCATCGGGAATAGCCTCTTCTATTGGGTTTTGTTGGGGTGGGTTTTGTTGGGGTGAGTTTTGTTGGGGTGAGTTTGAATTAGAGGTGGAACCGGATCAGTTCCTTATGAAATTATAATAACGAGGGGGTTGGTTATTTTGAGACATGTTTTTGGAGTTGGGTTTTGGAGTTGGGTTTTTTTAGAGAGATAAAATGTTTAGAGAGAGAGAGAATGAGATTGTGTGAAAAAATGAGAAAACTCGTCGGGTATAGAGAGAGAGAGAGAAGATTCTTCGCCATTTCGTCTCCTCTTTTGGTTTAAACCTTTTGGTTTCCCACCCGCGGCAAACGAAAAAAAGCGACGATTTAGCGACGAATCCATATAGCGACGATTTAGCAACGATTCCTTGCTATTTCGTTGCTATATGTTAACGTGACACGAAGCGACTTACATCGTATTTAAGAAGTACATGCATGTCAGAATTCGTTGCTATTTCGTCGTTATTTATATTTAGCGACGATTTAGCAACGAATCGTTGCTATTTCGTCGCTAATTCGTAGCTATATGTTATCGTGACACGAAACGGTATTTATCGTATTTCCAAGTACAAGAATGTAAGGAGGTTTAAAATTAGCAACGAAATAGCAACGATTCGATCCTAAATCGTCGCTATATATAAATAGCGACGATTTAGAAACGATTCGTCGCTAAATATTCGCTAATGCTAAACCTTATTTTAGGGTTTGGAACCCTAAATTCGGTTTGTATCGTTTTTACCACTTTTTCGCCAAAACGAGTTTATAACATTGATCGTAAGAAGTCACAAACTCAATATATTACAAAAAACTTATAAACTAGTTTATTATGAACTTTATAGTATAAACTCTTATAAGTTATGATTTACTTAGCTTAAATGTGTTAAGTATAATTTTGTAATCTATAATTTTTATTGTTTTATACAAATATATTACTAGTTTTGTACACTTTTTTAATCAAGCAAAACTCATATAAATCGATATTAAGTGGTGTTTTAGGGGTTTAAAGTTCGAAGGCTTGCAACGACTTAGCAACAAATTGGCAAGGAATCATGTTTAGCGACGATTTAGCAACGATCTTGAACCCTAAATCTTTAATCCATCGAAAATTAGATTTTTTTAATAAATCGTTGCTAAATCGTCGCTAAATAGCGACAAATTAAGGTTAGCGTTGCTAAATCCTCGCTATTTCGTTGCAAATTTAAATATTATTTTAAAAAAAAATAATTTCAAAAACACACACAAATATTATAAATAACACACATACAAATTATTACAAAAACACACAAAGATTACAAATATTACAAAAACACACACAAATATTGCAACTAACACATGTACACAATTATATTACAAAAACACAAAGAAAATTATTCATTATTATGGGAATCAACAAATTCGACTTCGTTACTTTCATCGAATTCATCTGCATCTCCGTCATCTTCATCATCCACAATATCTTCAACAACTTGATTATCGGGGTCGACAAGGAATACATGTTCCGTCGATTGATTTGTTGGAATGATTGTCCCACCAATGACATCTTGTTGCATAGGAACTTCATCGTTACCCATAATTAAACCTCTTGGAACTATTCGGACTACTACACTCCATCCTATACCGCTAGTCTTAACCCGAAGATAAGGAATGAAAGTAACTTGCTCAGCTTGCGATCCAAGGATAAAAGGTTCAAAATTCCGATATCGTCGTGACTGGTTGACGTCGATCACACCAAATTTGTTGTACCGAACACCACGACCGAGTGTTGGATCAAACCAATCACATTTGAAGAGGGTTGTTCGTAAATTGACTAATCCCGGTTACTGCACTTCAATACTATCCGTTAGAAGACCATAAAAAACCGAATCACCTGACACAGTTACCCCATAATTCGCGGTTGCTCGACGTTGACCATGACTTAAGGTGTTAAACACGTAACCACGAGTGAAATACAACGAAGTAACCGTACTTATAGAACGAGAAGTTGTGATCTTTCCGAGCGGTCCTTGTATTAACTCGCGAAGCGAAACCACACTGGATACGTTGTGTCACCATATGCGATCTGCGTTTTCAACCAAGCTGCAAAATCCCGTTCTATAAGTACGGTTACTTCGTCTTTTGAAAGTCCTGGATAAACCTCATCCACTTGCTCCTCAAACATACTAAAACAACGCAGAAACCGAATCAAAATTTAATAGTTATTTTGTTTATGCATGATGGGTTTGCGAATGAATAGTTGCATGCACATACCTTTCAAAAGGTCGGGCATATTCACAATTAAGGAGGATGTAAGTATGTGCGCTTTGCCGATGTTGATCACTTTCCCACCAAACTTCTTTTATTTTTTCCGCTGCTTTCCGATAGAAGAAAATATATCAGGTACCCCTTCCACTCCATACAATGCGCCAACACCTCCATCATCGTAGCGTCGAGTTGTTGTTCTACGTGTTCTTACATTGGAACCGAAATAATATGAGGCGAAATGAGACGTCTCTTCGTTAAAGATCCAACAACAATAGATCCTTCAACCCTTGCAAGGTTTTTCGCCTTTCCTTTCAAATGTCCCATAAATCATTCGAAAGGATACATCCACCCGAAACCGCACGAGCCCTCCTAATTCGCCTCGTGAGGAAGATGTATTGGAAGGTGTTCCATAACATCGAAAAAGGATGGAGGGAAAATCTTCTCCAAGTTGCACAACACAATCGGAATATTGTCACGTAACTGTTCAATGACCTCTTCTGTAAGCGTACGTGTGCATAGATCTCGGAAAAATGCACCGATCTCGGGAAAATTTTAAACATTATATTAATTTAATTATATATATACTTAATCAAAATTAAAATATAAACGTTTTAGGGTTCAATGATACTTGCTATTCTTGTGTGTGCGGGTTCGGTTAAAAGCTTATCGAAAGCAAAAGCTAAAAGTCTTTGCATAACACATGACGATCGTGACTTTTCATACCTGAAAACTTTTGACCATTCTCAACACATGCAGATAACTTTGAAACATATTCGTCGGGAAAACTTGACATCCGAAGCGACCCGTTGAATGAATAACGCGTTTTTCGCTTCATGTTTCAATCGTAGATTGGGACCGGAGCCTTACCATCGTTCGTGATATGCAACTCACTTCTAAAACATATTTATGGCAAATCCAGTCTTGTCTTCAAATTGTCTTTAGTTCTCCCTGTACATTCAACAATGTGTTTATAATATTATCAAAAAAGTATTTTTTCAATGTGCATAACGTCGAGGTTATGTCTCAACAAGTGATTTTTCCAATACGGGAGTTCCCAAAAAATGCTTTTCTTGTGCTAGTTATGGCTTTCTCCGTATCCATCGGGTAAATTAGAAACATCCAATTACCACCCCGTCTACATGTTTTTTCGCCATAATTATCCGTCGGATAAAGTAGGGGTGGATGTTTAACGACCCGATTCTTCTTAAATAACCTTCGGTTCTTTCGGTAAGGATGATTGATTGGAAGGAAACGTCGGTGACAATCAAACCAACTTGTTTTCCTTCCATGTGGGAGTTGAAACGCATCATTCCGATGACGGCAATATGGACAAGGCAATCGTCCATGCGTTGTCCAACCTGCTAACATGTCATAAGCAGGAAAGTCACTAATAGTCCACATGAGCACTGCACGCATCGTAAAATTTCTCTTGCATGAGATATCATACGTACGAACCCCAGTGGACATCAAGAGCTCTCGTTGGGTGTAGAAAACATCAAGAGCTCTCTTTGGGTGCTTCGGACCTGGTACTAAAATGCTTAAGAAAAGAAATTCACTTTGCATGCACATATTGGGAGGTAGATTATACGGAGTTAGTATAACTGGCCACAAAGAGTACTGTTTACCAGAAATAACGAATGGACTAAATCCGTCAGTGCATAAACCAAGGTATACATTACGAACCTCTCTAGCGAAATCAGAGTATACCGTGTTGAAGTGCTTCCAAACCTTTGCATCTGACGGATGAGTGACTTCATGCCATCTCATCGAATCAGATGTCCTCTCTGATTGATACAATCTTTTGAGTATGTCTGTGATGGGTAAGTACCACATCCGTTGATACGTGACTTTACTTCCCTTCCCTTGGACCTTATATCTCGGTTGACGACAAAAACGACATTCAAGCAGCTCATCATCATCTTTCCAATAAATCATACAATTGTTAACACAAATATCAATCATTTCAGAAGGCAATCCAAGACTAAAAACCAACTTTTGTATTTCGTAATACGACTCAGCAGCTACATTACCCTCAGACAGATATTCTTTCAGTAACTCCGCCCATGAGTCCATACAAAATTCACTCAAATTATTATCAGATTTTATATTCATCATCCTAGATGCTAATGATAGTTTTGACAATCCAACTTTACGTCCCTCGTAAATTGGTTTATTCGCAGCGTCTAACATATCATAAAATCGTTTAGCATCTAGGTTAGGTTCATCAACTACATTTTCGGATAAATACTCCTTCATATCGTGAAATGCATCAGCAACCATTTCATGATATTTATTATCATCTACATGCACATAACCACCGGCCTGATCATGATCATAGTTACTATCAAAATGATGCGGTAAATTAGCAGGTTCGTTACTAACATGATCACTAACAGGAAACGTATAACTACTATCTCCAACTTCAATATTATTAGAGTTATACCCTTCCCCATGTTGAAACCAAACAAAATATTGCGGCATAAAACCTCTATTAAAAAGATGTTTCCACACGGTTTCAACAAACACGTATTTAATGTTAACGCACTTCTTAAATGGACAATACATTTTACCGGTATTTTGCGTATTCTGCATGTTTCCGGCCTGCTGCATGAATACTTGAAGTCCCTCCGTAAATTCGTCTGTAACTACCCCCTATCGATCTTTATGTCGATACATCCAAGACCGTAACTCGTATATATTGTTATTACCGTGAGACATTGAAATTTTTAGAGTATTTATATTTTTATAGAGTGAATGTTTTTGTATTGTGTTGTGGTGTGATTTTTTGAAGAGTGTAGATGGGTTTATATAGTCCCATTTTAAAAAATTTGCAACCATTTAGCAAGGAAAATTAGCAACGAATTAACAAGGAAATAAAATTAGCAACGATTTAGCAACGTTTTTGAAAACGTGCTTACCTACTTAACGACCCTCCTCGCTATTTCGTCGCTAATTGGCAAGGATATATATTCGTTGCTAAATCGTCACTAATTAGCGACGATTTAGCGACGCATAACTCATTCGTCGCCAATTTCGTCGCTAAATCGTCGCTAATTTTGCGACGAAATAATACCTCGCTAAATAGCGACGATTTAGTGATGACAAGATTTTCCGTTGCTATTTCGTCGCCAATTCGTTGCTATTTCGTTGCTATATTTATTCGTCGTTATTTCCTTGCTAAATTTCGTTGCTAAAAGCCCAGTTTCTTGTAGTGAAATTCGATCGAAAAAGAATTGGATAATATGCTTTATTAAAAGAGAACTTGTGGTCGAGTTTTTTGGAAGTGGATGAGACTGATGCAAGAGGAAAATGGAAGATGCTCTTTTCTTTTTAGTTAATTTACCTATTAAGTTTGATTTCTATTTTTTATTAGTTTTCCTTTTTTATTTGGTTTTCTATTTTCCTAAATTAGTTTTCCTTTTTATTTGTTAGACTTCCAACTATAAATAATGGTCCTTAGACTCATTGTAAAAAACCCAATAATTATTATTCTTAATAAAACTTTAAGATTTTTCTCTTATTTTCTCTCGTGGATTCGAGATTTATCCTCTGGTGGTTTCCATGGTTTTCTAGTGGATTCTAGAGCTTTCTAGTGGATTCTAGAAAGTTTATTTCAAGTTTGTCGCTTGCAAACTTGAGTTTCATTCAGGTTTAGCGCTTGCTATTCCTAGAGATTTTCGTCTGCGTCAGATACAACATAAAAGGTAAAAAGATTTAAGCTCTAAGGTTATAAATTTGAATTTTTTTTATTACAAAACATTGAGAAAAAGTTGCGAGAGGGAATTGTTGATAGTGGTGGTGGAGGAGAGGAAAATTATGAAGTGATTATGAAAACAAACACTCCACACATGTTCTGTAAAACACTCACTGCTTACGATACAAGTACTAATGGTGGCTTCTCTGTTCCTCACCGTGCTGCTGAGGATTGCGTCCCTCCTCTGGTAATATACTTACTTTACACAATCTCTTTGTAGCTAAAAGACTAAATCATGTCTCTACATTGCATATTCTTTGTTTTGTGGTTTAGTTTTTTTTGGTAGAAGACTAATCATGTCTTTACATTTCGCATTGTTTGTTTTGACGTCTTAGTTGTTCTTGTAGCCTAAAAGACTAATCATGTCTCTACACTGTACACTGATTGTTTTGGGGTTTTAGTTGATCTTGTAGACTCTATGTAGCTAAAAGACTAATCATTTCTCTACATTGTTTGTTTTGTGGTTTTAGTTGGTATTGTTATAAGTCCATAGTAAGAGATTAAGTGGAAAATCATATAATGTAATGTAGGACTATAGCCAGCCACGACCTTATCAAGAGCTTCCTTCTAAAGATCTTCATGGACTCGAGTGGCGTTTTCGCCACAATTACCGAGCTAAATGTCTTGCCTTTTACGTTGCTTGCCTTGTAGAGACATTTGTTAACTACCTGTTGGAGTGCGTTTGTGAAAAAGAAGAATCTTGTCTCTCGAGACGTTGTGCTTTTCCTCAGAGGCGACGATGGTAAACTCCTACTAGAAGTTAGAAGAGCTTCTCAAATCGAAGGCACTTCTCCTCTCACAACTATGTACAATCAGAATATGAACCACAACAACTTCTCTCTGAAGTAGCTCATGCCACATCTTCAACATTTACTACAACCCCAAGTAAGCTCCCAAAACTCGGTAATTTTCCGGTTTGTTAAAAGTAGTTTTCGGTTTGTTAAAATATTTACAAGGCAAGCTGGTCAAACTTTATAGTGCATGCACCAAAGTTCATGAAGATTGTTGAATATCCCTTTCGTATAGGTATGAGGTTCAAAGCGAGAGTCGAGTCTCAAAACACCTTTGAGAGAAAGTAATTATACAGTATATAGCTCACATCTTTGAAAGAACCTTTGTAACTAAAAACCTGAGCTTATGTACGCGTTTGTCTATGTAGTTCTCCTTGGATTATAATTAAAATTCCTTATATAATCTTCTTCTTTGTGATAAATCAAATAAAAATTTGTGAAAAACTCAATTAGTTTTTTTTTAAGATTAACATTATTTGAAGTAAAATTATAGACCAAAATAATTATAAAATAATAAAAAGGGAGAATCACAAAACTACACCATTTGAATTACATTTCACAAAACTACACCATTTCAAAATTACTTCACAAAACTACACCTAAACACTCAAAATTAAATCCAAATAATCCTTACCCACACAATTCTATCCCCGTAATACTATACCCTAAACACTAATTAGCGAACCCAAATGAAAATATTTTAATTTTGGTAATTTTTAATAGGGTAAATCAAGCTTTAAAATTTTTGAATGGGTGTAGTTTTGTGAAAAAATTAGATTATGTGTAGTTTTGTGAAGGAGGAGTTGAAAGGGTGTAGTTTTGTGAATTCCTGTAAAAAAAATTGTAAGACAAATGATTATAAAACACCAAAAAAAGAAGCGATTATAGAAATAATAAATGATATAAAATGACAGATAATGATGAAAAAATTGACATAGAAATAAAAGAATATTCAATGAAAAATATGCGAAGAAATAAAAATAACACTATAATGTGACTTGGAATAAGAAACACACAAATTAATTAAAAATTTTAATTTGAAAAAAAAAGAAACATTCATAAATGATAAATTACATACTTACACTTGCATCTACGTTTCATTAGACAAAATAAAAATTCTTATAGTTAATTTTGAACATAATTATATTATACACTTCATACCAATACAAATAGCAAAAAAACATTTAAACAATGTTAAACAGTTTTAAAAATAAATTTTAAACACAAAACATTTTTGAAAATCAACACCCGCGCGTAGCTATTAATGGTTTCAAACTACAAAGAAAATAATAAGATATCCGCACCTGTGCATCGCGCGGGTTTTCCTCTAGTTTATTTAAGTTTTGAATAAATATAATATAATATTAATCCAAAAAAGAAAAAAAATATATATATCTCTATTCACTTATATATTAACATATAGGGTTGGTTATAGAATTTATCAACAACCATATATCCTTTATTTTTCATAAGACGGGCAAACCAAGACAACTTTTTCCCCGAAAATCGAAACCATTAATCCGTTAAACTTTTACTTTGTTCGTGTAGTTAAATTATGGATATGAAGTCTAATATATTATACTATTTAAGTAGTATTCAAACTACTATGGTTTCAAATTCAAGATATATATAAAAATATTGAATGTATGGTAAGAGGAAATATGATCTAAGTTGTTTGGAAACCTAATTTATGTTGAGTTAGTTTGTTAGGTTAATTTTTTGTTAAGTTTTTTAAATTTGGTTTCCCCATATTTTTCCATATTTATACCTTCAACAAACAACTAAAAAACAACATGTAAAAGTTTATATTAGATAAACTAAATGGAGAATATATATTTTAAATAAAAAAATATAATTGACTAACCTAAAAAAAAAAATTCAATTCGCCAAAGTTTAATATGTTAATTAGGTAGCTATTAATCTTCAAAAAAATAAATAACATAACACAAACTCAAATAATATAAAGTACGGCTAAATATTTATACTTGATTGAGAAGAGAAAATTTAAAATAAAATAAGACTAAAAATAAATTGAGAAGTGATTATGTTATTTCCTTTTATGTTATGGATTAGGATTGTATTATATATTTTTACGACAAATTTTGTTATTTATTTTTAATGATAAATATTGCATTATATATATTTAATCTAGTGTTAATTTTTGATAACTTTAGACCTATTTTTACTTTTTGTAATTTCTCTTTATTTTTAGGATTTTAAATTTATGATTTTTAAAATAATTTTCTGTGACAAATATTAATAATAAAATTATGGGAATTTTTGTTGGCATGATAAATATATAATTGTACTATAAATTTTCTTTGATAGAATAACTATTAATTAAGATATGAATTAATTAAAAAAATTATATATAATTTTATAACATATGCATTAATATTTTAAAAGAAACATTAATTAATATTTCATGTTTATTTAATTTTTGTTAGGACATATATAGGAAAAATTGCAAAAAAAACCCTAAAGTTTTGACAAATCAACAGAAAAAACCTGAAGAAAAATGCGTTATATAAAAAAACCTAAAGTTTCATTTTCATCATTTTAAAACATTAAGTTTCATTTTAAGCAAATTAACCCCTAATCATTAACGGTGTTAAAATACTAACATATTTCGACAATCTACGTTTCATTTATCAGTTAAAATGATTTTTTAATTGTTTTATATGAAAATACAAATTAAATTAGAAAGAGAAACAATTGCTTTACTAAAATAATATTTTCTATTCATTTCTTTTCATCATGTCGGTGACTTTATCTCTAACCGTCGCTGAATAAATTGACGGTGATCGGGAACGTACATCCAACGACGGTTAGGGATAAATTCGCAGACATGATTAAGAGATAATATTTTTTATATTCATAATAACATTATTTTAGTATAAGAAATGTTTATCTTTCTAATTTAATAGATAACTTAAATGGAGAGTGTCGAAATCTGTAAATATTTTAACATCGTTAACGATTAGGGGTTAATTTGCTTAAAATGAAACTTAATGTTTTAAAATGATGAAAATGAAACATTATGTTTTTTATACAACGCGTTTTTCTTCAGGTTTTTTTTGTCGATTTGTCAAAACTTTAGAGTTTTTTGCAATTTTTCCGACATATATAGATATATAATTTTAAAATATTTTCGTTTGTTAAGATAATTAAATATTATTATATAATATTTTTTGACAAATTATTTTTAACAAATTTTTTATTTTTCTAATATTTTTCCAATTATTTTAAACATTAAAATATTTTCCTTTGTTAAGATAATTAGAGATTAATATATAATATTTTTAACCAATTATTTTAAAATTTTCGAAATGCGTATATATCTTAATACATATACTTTAGATTCGATTCTTTACATATATTTTAATTATGATGTCTTTAGATTCGAATGTAAGATGTTAAAAGAAATTAATATATATACATTAATAATATTGTTTAATTTTAGAATTTTTAAATGATTAATTTATAAGTTATGAGAATTTTTAAATTATATTATAGTTAGTTTTCTTTCATCAGATTTAACTTATTATTTTGTTTTACGAATTTACATAAAATATAAATTTTTTACATACCTAAATATATATTTTTAAATATTTTTTACATTAAATTAATTTAATTTTTTATTTCTAAATATATATATTTAGATTTTTAATTTTATATATTTATATATTTATCTTAATATAAATTTTTAAATTTTATTGGTTTGAAATTTTTTATATGTGTTAACTTTTAAAACCAAGTTCTATATAATAAGATAAATGATTTTATTAGAATTAAAAAAAAGCTTTCATAAATTTCTTAACACATTGCATTTGTCTAGGATTTTAATTTTGTTACCCAAAATTTTGGAATTTTTAAAATCCGGGAACCTACTAATATCTCATTCCATTTCCCTTTTAAAATATGTTAAAATTGATCAAATGTTCTTAAAATTGTTTCCATAATAATTAATATTGACATTAATATTTTTTACGTAATCAAATATATAAGTGTTAATTTTTATGGCATATTTAGTAAATATCCTAGTAAAAATTGTCTGATTTTAAAATAAAGTTGAAGTTGATTCCAATAAATCAATACTATAATAGTCCTAGAGTCTCTCCATATGAAGACAACTAAGCATTTTATTTAACAAATTTATTATGAAAAACCAATCTTTCTTTTTTTCATCATAGTCTAGTGTCTAAATAGTTCTCTCAAAATTGAGAGCGGCGAGGTTCGAACCCCGGATTATGCGATTAAATGCAGAGATGACTACCATTGGGCCACTTACTCATCCGCATGCAAAACCAATCATATTAAAACAATTTATACACATCACCATTTCATCAATTTTATTAATGACAAATGGAATCAATTCATTTGAAACTCTTCATTAAATTTTACCGTGCAAAGTTCATAAAATTGATGTAGAGTTTAATGACATCTTGAGACAAAGAAAACTAACAACTCTTTGAAATCTTTGAAATCTAACTTAAGACTTAAGTTTATCATTAAAGTAAACACTTCGTCCCCTTTAATATTTCATTATTTTGGTTAGAAAATATAATCTTTTGATTTTCATGTTGAAGAAAGTGATGAGTATGAGAATATGTGGAGATGGGGACAAAGACCTGATTCTGAATATGACAGTGAAAAGTGAATCCATTGATTGATTATGTACGAGTCACTCGCGTAAAATCTTTACTAATTTTCCATTTCGTTGACCTATGATGCAAGAGGATGGCTCGAGCCCTTAGAGTAATCATGCACACGGACACATTAGTTATTTACCTTAAAAACATTCCCAAAGGGGGAAGTGGCCTTGGTCTAGTGGCAGTCATAAGTCCACAGGAGGCAGGTAGCACCACCCCACCCGGGATCGATTCCCCCGCGCCTACGATAGTGTAGGTTTGACTAATGGGCCGGCCATTTGTGGCTCAAATGTTGACAAAAAAAAAAATATTCCCAAGATTCTCTTACCACTCAATCCAATCTCGCTTAACGAAAGCTCGATTTGGTCTTTTGTACCGATTAGATATGTGAATTCTCCTCCGCGTTGTCAGGTGAGCTTTTTGATCTCTTCCTTCCTCTTACTTCTTTGCATGTCATCAACTCACTAGGATCTAAACACGGTCATCATCCCCTTTATTCTTGAGAAAATGAACCCTTCCACTGATTCTTCCATCAGAGAGCATTTAAAATCGCAGCGGGCCACTAGATCTGATCGTCGCTGCCTTCGCGATACGGTCAAAATTGAAGGATCTGATTCCTCACAAGATCCGCCGGTTGATCACAAGAACAACCCCTAAATATTCTATTACCTCTAACTCAATGGCTCAGATCTCGAGGACTTTTGGGCTTCCTCTCTCCGGCTTGAGGATTCCGAATGCGGCGGAGCGTCCAACAGATGTCGGTCCAGAAAAAATCGGGGTGTACGAAGCCTTGTTTAGCTACGGGTTTCGTGGAATCGTTCCTTCGCTGGTTGCCGAGGTATCGCGCTATCTTGGCTTATCTCCGGGATAACTTTCTCCAATGGTATGGAGGATGCTGATGGCGCTTGAAGTGATGGGTGATTTGAACTCTATCGAGGTGTCGGTGGCCTCTATCATATACGCCTTTTACTTCAAACGTTATGCGGGTGATATCAATCGTTATCATCTCCATCCTCGGTGTAACTTGGCGTTGGTAACTAATTATGAGATTGGCGATCAAGGTGCTTTGGAGAAGACTTGGCGTCGTCGCTTCTTGTTCTTGTCGGATGGACCTAGCCCAAATTTCCCAACCACGTTGTCTTACTCTGGTGGGTATTATTGTTTCAAATCCTCATGATTCCAATAAATTTCTCTTAGTGTACTTTGTTGTTTGCTTGCAGATATTGGCCATCTGAATAAAGGTCACAACGCTGCTGGGAAGAGGACCATAGAATAGCTATTGGAGATCCCTTCTGAACGGAGATCCCTGGAGTTCCTCTCCAGCTACCTCGCCTTAGAACGCATCACCATCTGGGGTAAGATTTTCATTCCATCTTTAAGTCTTTCTTTAATGTTAATCTTAAGGGTGACATATTGCTTGTTAGATTGCAACATGTCTGAGAGCCAGCGAGCATATGCACCTGATCCTTTTGCACTCTTCCACGCTGCTTCGGGGAAGTGAGCTGAGATGAGAGGCTCTGCTCCTACGTCTGAAAGTCAGGTAAAGGTCATCGAGGTTCCAAGGGGTGGAACAACGGCCACCGAGAAACGCAAAATTGGGATATGGAGGTCATTGTTGAAGGTGGTGCTGAATTGGACGCCGATGAAATTTGTCGTACTCTTCTCAAGGTAAGAATCTTTATTTACTTGAAGATTTTCATTTGCATTGTCTAAACTTTCTTCAGTATTTGTCTGCAGGTGATGTTCTCCTCTCGCAGCGTGGAGGCAAAACTTGCTGAGATTGTGGAGAAGTCTTCCAAGGAACATGAGGCCTTCATCCTTATGAGGGAAAGGTGCGAGGCTGAGAAGAAGAAAGGTGTGGACCAACTTGCCACCATTGACGCCAAGGATAAGGAGATAAGAGATCTGAAGGCCTCCGTAGCCGGAAATGAACAAGCTAAGGAGGTGTTTCAGAAAAGGGCCACCGAGCTGATGAAAGAGGATGAGCTCAAGGATGAGGAAGTGAGATCTTTGAATTGGAAGAATGAGCTGCTTCAGGCTGAATACGACTTCCTTGGTGAATCTGCGGTGATAACCCGGTGGGAGACGGTGAAGGAGTATTTGGTCGGGAAACATCTGTCTTTGGACCTTGAGGGCCTCGATCGCCGTTATGCCCAACTGGTGAAGGCTCAGGATCAGTTCAAAGGATTACCTGCTCCGGATATGGTTGAGTCGTTGATGGCACTCAACGATGCTCTTCCGTCTTGATCCTCCTCTCCTTTTTTAAAAACCTTACTTTTGTTGTGGTCCATCCTTGTTTTGAGATGGACAACTTTATGAACTCTTTAGTGGACTGCTAAGAACTTTCTCGGCTGTAGCGGGCCCGTCGACTTTTTGCCCTTAGTGGGCTTTTTGAATTTTCCCCCAAGTCTAATCTTGCTTTTCGGTTATCTTTTTCTTTGTTTATTCATTTGATAAGTTCAACAGTATCTGCCAAGCACAAAATCTTATTAGATGTATCTAGCATATTAGTTAAGCCTCGTTAAGGTTTTTAGCCGTCGACCATCTCAATTTGGATGGATTTGATGAGATCGATCATCTCTTTGAGTGGGATTCGATAAGATCGATTATTTTTTAGCGAGTCGACTAAATCTCGTTGAGATTTTAGTTATTGGCTGTTTTGATGCGTATGGAGCCACGGAGGTCGACCATTTCCTAGACGAGATTGCGTAAGATCGACCGTCTTAATAGTGAATCAGTTAAATCTCAACAATATATTAACCGCAAACTGCATGGATGGGACTGCTGAGGTCGACCATCTCTTAGTGAGTCACTTAAGCCTTGCCGAGTTTTTATATTGTTCACTTTCGGTGGCGATGGGGCCACTGAGGTTAGCCATCGCCTAGATGGGATCGCGTAGATCGTCCATCTCAATTTGGGTTCGGTGAGGTCTCGTCAGTCCTGTACACTCAATACGGTGACTAATGTGCATCACTGATTTTATACTTCTAAGAAGGTCATTAATGTATCAGTTAGCCTCCATCTTGTCGACTAGGTTAGTTAAGTAACTCGCCCCGTTAATCTCAATAGTGAGGTGTCGTCACTTCTGTACACTTGGCTGCTAGGTTACATGGCCGCAGACAATAACTTTCGTTGTGCCTAGTTCTAATGAGGCTAAGCAACCTTATAGAAACCTACTAAGCGTTCGGAGTTTAAACTGACAAGTGTTTGTCGAGTTGTTTTCGGCTTAGGAAATAGCCTGAGGTTTGATAAAAGTTTATCTACATCAGTCGGTTGAGGCCAAAGTTTAGAAATTTCGAGTTCGGAAGGATGTCCCTTTCCCCCCGAAAATCTTAAGGAGAGTTTTTTCCATAGAGGTTTTTCTTACTGGTAAAGTTCTCGTTGAGGTTTTTAGTTAGTTAATATAAGCTCTTTTATTATTATGCCTATTTAGGATAGGTTTTTTTTGCCTATTTGGGATAGGTCTTTTATGCCTATTCGGGATAAGTCTTTTTATTTATTTTCTAAAACTATGAAAGCACAAAACTCTAGATAGCTTAAGTATGCATGATTATTTGTGGGCTTGGCCCGCTCGTTAGAAGAAGTACCTCTTGAGATGCAAAGCGTTCCAACTGTTGGTGAGTCTCTTTTCGTCTTTGTCTTGGAGTGCGTAGGCTCCAGCTCCGCAAACTTTCATAATTTGGTAAGGACTTTCCCAGTTTGGTCCTAGATTTCCGGCTTCTTTCTCCATCGTGTTTTGGATTACTCGCCTTAAGACTCACTGACCTACTTTGAAGGTTCTCGTCCTCACCTTCTTGTCATACGACCTTCCCACATCTTGTTGATATCACTAATTTCTTATTTGTGCGGCTTCTCTTTTCTCGTCGAGCAAATCTAGGTCGAGCGCCACTGCTTCATTATTACTTTCGTCGTCGGGGTTTTCAGTGCGGCTGGATTGCACACTTATTTCGGCGGGTATTACAACATCCATTCCATAGACGTGTGAGAACTAAGTTTCGCGAGTGGAAACCTTTGAGGTTGTCTTGTAGGCCCATAAGACTCTGTGGAGCTCCTCGGCCCACTTTCCTTTAGCGCTCTCTAATCTCTTCTTGAGAAGCTTGACGATGGTTTTGTTCGAGGCTTCAGCATGACCATTGGATTGCGCATGTCTGGGCGTCGCAAAACTTAGCTTGATTTTCCAATCCTCACGGAAGCTTTTGAAGTTGTTGCTCGTGAACTGTGGCCCATTTTCGGTCACTATCTCGTGAGGAATACCGAACTTGCAAATTCTCCGGCGATAGTTTGGATATTGTGGCGAACCTTTGGCATTTTTCGCATCTTTTGACAAACATGGTTGCGTCATGGTTCATCGACTTCCAGTAATACCCGGCTTGCATAGTTCGGAGGACTAGGCTCCTTGCTCCTGAATGATTTTCGCATTCTCTGGAATGCAGTCCAGCCTCGACGATGCTGATGCACTTGAGGTTTGGTCCTGAGTACGATCGGCGGTACAACACTTCATTAATAAGGTTGAAACGAGCTGATTTTCGTTTGATTCTTCGGTAGTCCGCTCTTTCTAGTGGTAGCGTCCCATCTCTCAGATATTCCACCATGAGAGTCATCCACCATCTGGCTCCGTTTATCTCGTTGACCGGATACGCATCGAGGTCCTTTTGCGTCGCTGACCACTGTAATACCAACAGTGGTACGTCAATCGGCGAGTCAGTTTTGAAAGATGAACCGAAGTTGGCGAGCGCATCTGCTTGCGCGTTTTCTTCTATGGGGATCTGGGTGATTTTGCAGCTGTTGAATCTATTCTCGAGCTGCTTAACTATCGCTAGATATCTTATCATGCTCGAGTCCTTGGCTTCATAATCACCCTCGGTTTGGCTAACAACCAATTGTGAGTCATTGTAGACCTTTATATCCCTGACTCCTAAGTCAGATGCCAGTGATAGACCTGTGATTAGTGCTTCATACTCCGCCCCGTTGTTTGTTGCTCGAAAGTTGCATCGGATTTCCCTCGAGGTGGTATTTCCAATCAGTGTAAGTCCCAAACCGGATTCTCGTACATTGCTGGAACCGTCCACGTAATGTTTCCATGTTTCCGTCATCGTCTGGTTTTCTAATGAATTCACCTCCTTCTGAACTTCCGAGAGCAACTTTGGTGTAAACTCAGCCACAAAGTCGGCGAGGACTTGTGATTTAATGGCAGAGGTTGGTCGATAGATCATGTCATACTCGCCAAGTTCTATGGCGTATTTCGCTAACCTTCCTCGCTGCCACAACTAAGGTGACGGCCAGTTTCTCGAGATGAGAATATCGGGTCTCGACTACTAGCAAAGATTTGCTAACATAGTAGACAGGATGTTGTTTCCCATTTTTTTCTCGCACCAATACCCCACTTACCGCATGCTCTGTCACGGCTAGGTATAGAAGTAATGCCTCGTTGATCTTCGGTTTTGACAAAAGTGGCGGAGACGTCAAATAGTCCTTAAGCTGCTTAAGGGATTCATCACATCCTTGACTCCATGTGAATCCCTGAACCGGCGTTCTTCAATCCAAAAGGCATTACCTTGTAGCAATATATGCCCCTGGAGGTCATGAAGGCTGTCTTCTCCTGATCTTGGGGATGCATCAAGATCTGGTTGTACCCGCTGAAGGTGTCCATGAAACTTAGTAATTTGTGCCCGGCTGTTGCGTCTACGAGCTTGTCGATATGATGCAACGGGAAGGGATCCTTTGGGCACGCCTTGTTTAGGTCCGTGAAGTCAATGCAGACTCTCCACTTATCGTTTTTCTTTCGAACAACCACCACATTGGCTAGCCAGTCGGGGTACTTCACCTCGCGGATGAATCCAACTCGGAGTAAGTAATTCACCTCGTCGTTCACGATGAGATCACGATGAGATCACGATCTGGTGCAAACTTCCTCCTTTTCTGTCTGATTCGTTGATGATCGGGGTCAACCTGTAGACGGTTGGTGATGATCTCTAGATCAATACCTGGCATGTATGCATGCGACCAAGCGAAGGAGTCATTGTTCGATCTCAAAAAGTCGATGAGCTTCTGACGTACGTCCTTGGGTAGTTTTGACCCAATATTCACTTTGCGTTCCGTATTGGCTTCGTCTAGTGGGATCTCTTCTATCTACTCTACATCGGGATCCTCCATAGAGTTCGCTGCCCCTTTCGTTGTCGGTTGATTCTCTATCTGCATGGTCGTCCCCGTTTTACCTGTGAGCGTAGTTTGGTTACAGGAGCGTGAGTTCTCCTGGTCACCCCTTATCGTTCTTACGCCCCAAGGAATCATAAATTTTATCGCCTGATGGAATGTGGATGGTACAACTCTCATGTCGTGAATCCAAGGTCTCCCCACTATTGCATTGTAGGCCGACGTGCAATCCAAGACGAGGAACTTGGTTTGTTTGTTGATTCCTTCAGTGTAGACAGGTAGAGTTATTTTTCCTAAAGTCTGTTTTACTTCTCCTCTGAATCCTACCAGAGTGGCTGATCTAGAGATGATCTATGATTCGTCAAGGCCCATCTCCTTGTATGCGGCTAAGAACATAATGTTCGCTGAAGTTCCATTAACCGGAATCCTCTTTATCAGACTGTCTGCCACTGACAAAGTGATGAAGAGAGCATCGTGATGAAGAGTCATCATTCCTTCACTTTCCTCGGCAGTGAAGATAATCGCGCAGAGTGCTTGGTCGGTGAGAATTTCCATCATGGATCCCTGAAAATTCCTTGCAATTCTCGTATTCCTATTGGTCGCCGATTGCGATATCCCACTAACATCCGAGCCTCCGGATATAACATTAATTACCCGATCCTGTCTTGGTGGGGATTCAAGTTTCTTGCTCGCGTTTTCTCGTTCGACGTTCTGGGAGCTTGGTCAGTTGTGAATTTTATCGGATAAGAACTCTTTCAGGTGCCCTTTCTTGATCAGATCGTTTACTTCCATCGTGAGGGCGACGCTATGGAAATCACACCAATTCGGCGTGTCTCGTCTCCCTGACTCCGTTTTCATCTTTTGGGGCCACTTGACCACGTTCCCCATCTTTCCCAGGACATAGACTAGTTCATGTCTGTGGACGGATAGGCTGCTTGGGTTGGGCCATGAGTTGTCTCGGTATCCTTCGCTTACAATAAGGGTAACTGGTCGGTGGAGATTACTTATGCGAAGATCTACGCGTGGTCGCAGATAAGGTTTTCGTCTCGAAGAGCTTTCGCGGGTCGGACAATCCTTAACTCGATCTTGGGGGAACGGGTTCCCCTTGAGATGGATCCTCTTCCCACTTGATTTGCGACCATGCTCTGCTCAGGACATCTTCCATCGTCTTAGGTCGGTACTTGGTGAACTCCTTGTAAAAATCGTCGGTCACCAAGAGTCCTTTTTTGAAGGCGGATATGGTCGTCGACACGTTGCACTCTGGGATATTCACCTTTTCCCTGTTGAATCGTCCCACATATGCTCGCAGAGGTTCCCTGATTTGTTGGACGACTTCGTAGAGGTCGTCGGCAATTCCTTTCTATGCATCGGCTGCTTGCGAACTGTTCTATGAACCTGTCGGTCAAGCTGGCAAAAGAATCTATCTCGCCATTGGGGAGGTTCACGAGCCACTGGAGCGCCGGTCCAGCCAGACTTGAGCTGAAAACCTTGCACATGATAGCTTCTCTTGACCCCGGGGAGCGGGGGGGGGGATTGACAAGGTAAGCATCTGTTGCTTGTAATAGGTTACGTGATTATCGGGATCGGTAGAGTCGTCATACATCTTCATCGATGGAAAGGTGAACTTCTTGGGCATCTCTACTAGAGCTATCTCATCCGTGAAGGGTGAGTCAGCGTAGGAGTAACGGTCGGAACGTCTTATGGGTGGAGCTACTCCCTGCATCCGCTCGATCATCGACTCGGAAGCGCTGAGCCTTTTCTCGATGATGGATTCGATGTATGCTTGATCTCTTTAGAAATCGGAGCAATCACGGTCCAAGCCGTTGGCGTTTTGATCGCTGGAGAAAGCAGGTCTTCCTCCCATCGTCGGATAATCTGTTCCTGACCTGAATAATCTTACCGGCCGGATGGGGGTGATAAGATCTCGTCTGGAGGCGGATCTTTGACCGAGGGAGGTGAGATTCGTGCTTTGCCCCCGAAGCCGGAGATTGTCCTCCTCCGGCCGAGCAAGCCTTTCGTTGCTTGCCCGGAGTTGCTCGTTAACGGTGTAGTAGGTCGATGTGTTATCACTCATCGTAGCGCTATACTTTTGCCCCTCTCTTTAGCGCCAAATTGTTTGAGAAAAATTAGCGACCTGTTAGAAGAACTATGAAATTGAATAACGGTTTAAGATAGTATGAATCGGTTTGTTTTATTGATTGACGAAGGTTTACAAGATGAGAGAAATATGATAAAAGATCTAGAACTAGAACAATCTAAAAGCTTATGATCGAATATTCTTTTTAAAAGTAAGTGTTTTGTATCAAAAAGTCAATGAATCTAGGTCTTTTAGCTTGTCTTCTTTATATAGATGTTTTTAGGTCAATGAGCTTCATTTTCTTTTTATGAATAGGATTTGACATTTTTTCCTTATTTTTAGATATTTTCCTAGATTCTCTCCTTTATGATTATTTGAGAGAATCTAGTAATATATATTTTCATTTTTCTCCTCATGTCGATTATTAAGCCCAAATAAGGCCCAAAATCAACATAAAAGGTAGGTTCTGATATGGTCGTTGATTCTGGTTCGGTTGATCCGATCTGCCGATGGTTCCGTTCCGATCTGCCGTGGGTTAAACCCTAACCAGGATAATTAAATTTATTCCCAACAATTATCATAATAAACAATTATATAATTGATTGGTTTTAAAACTAATAAATAACCTATATTAAAATTTGTAAGAAAATTAAGACATTAATTATTAATACTATAATTTTTATATAATACTACATGTGTTCCAAAAACATGTAGTTTTAGGAGTTGTTTTTGTTTCAAAATAGATGTAGTTTTAAATTTCCAATACAAAATTTATTTTTGTTGTTTCATTTATTTTGACCAATTATATTTTGTAAAGAATTTTTCTATTGGTTGAATTTGAAATTAGGTAAACATTAATTAAATGATGTTTTTTGTTGAATTTTTTTTAATGATTTCTTAATTTGTGTGAAATAACTTAAAACTATATATATTTTAAAATAGAGGGAGTAGTAATTTTTTACATTTAACATAAAAATTAGCAAAATAAATAAAATAAATAAACAGAGGCGTAACGCGGGTATATATATAGTATATATAAAGATTGTCTGATTTTAATATATACTAGGTTCGAACCCGTGCGTTCCGCACGGGTGTAATGTTTATAATCATATTAATTTGTAACAATTTAATTAATTTTTTTATCAATGTATATTGAAGATAAATTTTGAAATTATATTTATGTATGGTTTTTATAACCATATAATTTGTTTATATCCTACAAATTATGTAAAATAGTTTTCGACCAATCGAAAAATTACACATATATACTATATAGAAAATGAATTTGATTTAATCTCATAACAATTATCATTTATCTAAAACTCACCTTATATTATAATTTATGTAATGACATTTCATATAATTAAAAAGAACTTTGAAGGGTCTCTCAAAATTTTTCATTTCCAATTAATAATGTAGATAAGGAATATTTTTACCATTGGTTTATAGTTGTTGGGTGGTTCATTTAAATTAGTAAACCAAGGAGAAGTAGATTGTAAAGAACGAAAGACATGATCATTATTGGGGATAAATTTACTCTTCAACCGGTTTAGAGTTAACCAAAGGCGAATTGGATCAATTGAATCGGGCACAACGGCCAAACCATAACTAACCAGGAATGTCGGTTATGGGCTCAAATTAGGATTTATGTCGACTTAAAGAAGAAAATGAAAGAATCTACTCTTAGATTCTCACTCTTCAAAAGAGGAAGATATACATAAAGATACTTGAAGAAAAAAGAAAAGATGTCAACATCCTAATCAAAAGTGGAAAATGAGCTCAACGACCTAAACTCCTATATAAGAGAATCAAGCACCAAGACCTAAAGATATGGACTTTCACTCCAAAAAATACACAAGAAATACATCATATTAGAGAGCTTTTCTTGAGCGATAATCTAGCTAAAACCCTAGTTCTTAGATCTATTTTTTACTATCGATTCTTGTACTTTTCTCCTAGTTATTCATGAATAAAACAAAATACTTCGACTATAATTCTGTTTTCGTGGTTCTTCAAACGGACTGCTAAATTTTTCCCAAACAGTTTGGCGCTAGAGAGAGGGGCAGAAGATAGCGCTACGTAAATGGACGGAACAATACGGAGTCGACGTCTCAACCATGACGGACCGCAAACGTTCAACGGGAGAAAAGGTGGAAAACAACTACTTTCCCTGAGTAGACACGTCTCTTTTCTCAACAAAAAGAGATAATAGTCAAAGAAGGAATATATTAGATTTCTTAACCGAAGACATAAACCTCTTCGAGCTTCCATGCCTCGAGAGAGAAGAACACCTATTTTGAAGAAATAACCTCCGCTCTATTCAAGCCACGTCCAAATATTGGAAGTAATCCTAATCAATATAGAAAGAGGATTATGCAACTTGCATCTTTCTCAATCGAGATCTCATTCATCATGGGTCAAGGAAGCTTCAACTTCAACAATGAGGGTGTATAATGGGGCAAAACAAACCCTAAAAACTATACAGAATCTTGAACGTAGATTGTTCACAACGACGATCAAAAAGAGGTTTAGAGAGGTTCACATCCGGTCGACTTCATCTGCTTGTCGACCATCTGCTGACCAACCATCCGCTCACCGACTAGTTTGTCTACGTTATAAACCAGACAAAGGTGTCGACGATCTTACTTAGGTTCCAGAACCAAGCTATGATATGCCAACGAGGATTTTATGCATTCAAACGAGGTCTATCTGCAAGACATCGACCTATACGAATAACTCACCGAGTACCAATACAAAATTATGGAGGGCGTCCCCAATCGAGCATGATCACAAATCAATGCGAAAGAAGACACGTCCCATGATTCATCGATCAACAAAGGAGGACTCACAGGTATTTCGATATGGAAAACTTCAACAAGAGGACATACCATATCAAAGACCACATTTCAATATTAACAAGGCGGACTCACCAATCTCTCCACATATAAAGCCTTAATGAGAGGACAAGCCATACTGGAGATCATGCTTCGACGTTTACAAAGCCGGATACGAAATCGATGTTCATTGGATGGTTATATGATACGTTAAGACCAGTTCATAGCCACCTTGATTCACGATCGCACCGTGAAAAAAGGCGTCAAATCTTCATTATTCGAGTCATACGAAAAGATAAGTTTTTGAAACTTTTACTTTATATCTCGATAATACCTAGATTTAGTTTTGCACGACCAAAAGTATTTTAGAATACCCAGTTCGTCGGTATCTAATCATTGTTTGTATTCTACCTTTATAGACATCTCATCAATTGCCTATGATATTCACAGCGGGATATTCACCACTAACGGTATTCGCAACAACAGACTCTGTCATCATCAGATCAGGAAAAGGAAGATGAATCCTATTCCGTCAAAGACTACGTCAGCCAACAAATCTCGTCAGATAAGGAAAAGAAATATGAATCCTATTTCGTTGAGGATCACGTCGCCGACATATTTGGTTGTTCTTAAGGATAAGGAAAATGAATCATATTCCATTGAGGATCACCCCGCCGGCATATGTGGTCGTTCACTAGGATAAGGAAGTTGAGTCCTATTCCGCCGAGGATTATTCCGTCGCCATTGTCAGAATTCGTCAAATTGCCTCAGCTCAACGACAAGAGCGAGTACAAGAACCACCACAACAACGATGTCAAAGGAACGACTGAGCAAATCGTATACCACACATTTTTTTTAAAGGATATTTATCAGGAGTATGAATCCCCACGGCGCACAAGTCACCGTGTCAGCATTAGTTGTTCAACGGAAGGACTACTCATACACTATGGAAGTTTGGTGATCACTCTCTTGAAGATTGCTTATAGAAGAACGATCTTAGAAGAGACAATCGAGGAATCAGTACACCGAGTGAGTTCATACAAAAACCATGATCTCACGAGACGAAGGCGATTCCATCGACGTTTAAATGTTCCATCAACCCCTACGTCCATGAAAAGTCGAGATGATCAAGATCAGCCATAAGTAGATTCGCCGGCGGCTGGCGACTTAATCATCAACGAAGAAGTTCTTTATCAGTCCGCGAGTAAATCCATACGTAATTGGAGGATAAAGCCAGGTCATGATCCGAGCCCGGCGAAGCAATCAAAAGGCCACTGACAATCTCTCAAGTGATCTACGATTGGTGACTTTATCATCGACGATGAAGTTAAACGCAAGAAAAGTTCACTACGGATCATGATAGGGTTTCCAAGAACAAAGTTGGAAACCTATTTCAATCATGATTCGTCCCGGAGATAAGCTCACTGACACTATGGCGGGTCACCAATGATACAATGAGTCATCAACTAATTGGATTAGCGAATGCTTTCACTACATGTAGCCAAATCTCGATGCATCCGCGATATCAAAAGAACTTTTATTTCAGGGGGCATATACTACCACAAATCCATGGGACATAATGTTCACTCGTCGAACATAACCATCTCATCCAACCTTTACCATCCAAAGGAATAACCTAAGAAATTCGTACGAAGATGAGATTGCAATAAGGTTTCAAGGCAGTGGAAACATAAGTGACCTTCACCGATCGAGAAGAAAGATGAAGAACTACTTCTATTTTACCTCACTGCATCATTATATATGGTCATGGGGTATTCAAGAAAAAAGTTGCACTCGAAATATTGATGGCTGAAGAGAAGTTGCAACCTTACTGTCAACCACATTCAAACAACGATGGTGATGTCGTTATGACGCTTTAGCATCAGAGGTACTATTTCAAGGAACGATCAAAATCAGCGACTTTAGCGTCATTTGAAAATCCTCAAAGATCGTTAAGCCATTTAGTTGGGCTAGCCACCTTAACCGGAGTGAAGAAACGTGCAAAACAACTTGATATGCAAACTTTGTCCATGGGAACTGTCTCGGCGACCATTCTTCAAACCACATCCTAACCACAAAATTCCACATCCTAGGTATTGTAATTGTTTGTGTCTAAGTCATTTCAGGCCCAATATAAAGGCGTCGTGTGCATAACCAATAAAACATGCCCAAATTGGTGAAAGGCCCAATAGTGTTTGGGCGGGATAAATTAGGGTTATAAGAGGCAAAAGGAAGGGGTGACACGGTTCCAAGTAATTTCTAAAAGAGAAAAAGGGTGAATGTCGTCGATCTTAAACGAAATCAAGAACCTAGCCCGCCGACTGTCGCCTCTCGCTCGTATCGTCTATGCATCTTCTTCTTCGTCTCTGTTACCAACAATGGCCGCTCGATCCAGTCACATGCAAACCCAATCAGAAGCAATGGAGGGACTCGATGACATCCTCCGCCGAGGCAACAACAACAAAGATTTCGGCTCGGAATCGAGCAACGAAGTGAATCCTCCTTCATTTAACCAGAACGATCAAGCGATTGTCCCTCAGAAGGAGTCGAATCAACCACAAGAGCCTGTTGTTGAGAACCGAACCGACGCGCCTGCTCAACCTTCAACGAGACGTGAAGGAAAGGCACCCATTGTGGAGATACCTTCCTCTTCCTTATCATCTTCTTCCTGGTCTCCCTCGGTTAAGAACCACATTGAGGAGCCTTCCAACAGGCCGAAGTAGGTGAGGAGATCTTAGAGTTCATCTGTTGTCTTTGAACCTCAATCTCATAGATCAGAACATACAGAAAAAGGAAGATTAGGTGAATATTTCCAACTGAAAGATATAGAAATATTCCCTAAATCCTAAGGTTTATATTTGGGAAATCTTTACTACGTGTTTTAGGAGATAAAAGGGTGAAGAGAGGTTAGGTTTTGTTAACACTCTCAGAGCCGCTTATCGAGTTTTCACCGAGATATCAAAAGAAGTTTCTTAAGGTGAGTGTTCATCGATTCGATCTTGTGAGAGTTGTTATCGATTGTGTTTAGGTTATTAGAATCGACTGGGTACAATAGGGGTTTATTGTGTAACACCAGTTTATGAGTGATCTTAGTGTAAGATTTTCATAAAGAGACTCAGCGCTTTCCGAGTAACTGGGTGTTTCATTAGTGTTTTGAGGGTGTCATACTTTTTCATGATTATGTTTTCATAAGAAGTTGTACACTGTAACAATGGACATATATGGATAAACCACAATATTTATGAGTGTATCTTCCCAAATTCGAGCTCGCTATTTCACAGTCCTAAAAGCTTACCTATCACGTTATGAGACTCGTAAGTCGGTTTATCAGGTTTCTCCATGAAATCAGGGTACTCTTTCACATAGAGATGTTGTGGTATATCGGTTGCAACACCGTTTTTTGGAAAATGCACGACGATTGAAAACTTTTGTGCGAGCTCAATGCATTGATCACTGAAGGCCTTATGTGGTTCTTTATCCGCAAAGGCGGTGTGAGCTTTTGCAATGACTCCTAGACTATCATTGAAAATGTAGTTCAAGAAGTACTCTTCGATCTCCTCAATAGTGACATCATGATCCAAGATTTGATGTGGTTCGTGAGTGTAGTCCATTGGTTCAGATGTTCTTGGTGAAATCAGTTCAGTAGATGTATCCATCTAAGTCACTACCCGAACACTCATTTGAGTGTGGCCTAAACAACACGAGAAAAACAAAAGATTTCAATCAAAGTCTGAGTCTTTTATCGAAAAATTATCAAGACTAGAGAAGAGTTCACCTCAAGCCCTTATGCTGTAAAACGACGCAGACCACCATGTGACTCAAATACGGGACCTTGAAAGCTTGAAGAACAAGCACGTCTCCAGGATGCAGACAAGGGTTTTTAGCGACAACAACAGGTCTGGTGAAGCTATAAATGTGTCATGGCTTGGTGGGATCTAAAAACTGTACGACCACCTGACCGTACTCCAGTGTTCTGGTCTCGCTCATGCATCCCATCATAGATATTCCACGAGGAATGTAAATCCGCTTAGATAAATAAACATTATCGTAACCATTGTTGAGTTTACAATAAATAAACATTACTGTAACCAGCTTAGATAATGTGCGGCGTCTCTTCTGGCAGCGCTTCTAGCTTCGACTTCGTCCAGTCGTCCCGGTTCTGATGGTGGCCTTAGATTTGCAAGATTCAAAGCGGTTAAAGAGATATTGACGAAACACCATTCAGTCATAACTTAACAACTATGAACACGCGATTTTCCGGCTTACCTTGAATTACGGACGATGGAACTGTGGACGTGACGAGTTGTGTCGATGGTGGTTACAGCGGTTTAGTGGTTGGTCTCTCTAGCGACGAGATTTCTGCAGAGGTTTGCCTTTAAGAGTTTGTGCCAGGACAAAAAAAGAAGCTAGATGGTATATAAAATGTGGTCAGCTAGAGTTTTTGGAGATGCTAATGGGCCTTGTTGGGCCTCCAAAAATGGGCTGTTACAGTTCCCAAATAAGAAGCAGCCTCATCAGGTAACACTTATAAGAACATATCAAACAAATTTGCCTAAGCACTAAGCCGAAAACTAACAACAGAGTTTTGGCTACACAAATTACTAACTTGGCAGAGCTAAGAAATCTATATGTAATAAAGAAATAATAATGGAAAGATATCTAAACAGCGAATTAAAAGAACTTTGTTAACAAATCTTAGATTAAGCTTCCAAATGTTATCAAAAACTGCGATAATGTGAACTGGCTTACATCTTCTGATTTATACGCTCCCTTGGCGTAAAAACTAAAAATAATAGAAGAAAATAACACTCAAAACGGATTGGTAGTCTCCCAGCACGAGTCTTGTGGCGAATTTATGATATTTATATATATATATATATTGGAATATCAAAGATACACTCCTTTTGACCAAAAAAAAACAAAAAACAAAGATACAATACCTGTTGAAATCGAAGACTATGGAGAACGAGATTGGATGGAAGATTCGATGAGAATGAGAGAATTAGTAACTAGAGATTTGGTGAAGATTGTTTAGTATTGATGAAGAGGCTTTTAGCCAACTTAAGTTTACAAGAGAGTTTACAAGAGATTATATAGAGAGACATGAAGTAAAAATTGCCTAAGGAAGAGAGAGCTTCTTGTCCACACACTTTGTGACCATTGGGAAGAGATAAGGTTTGTGTGGATGGGAAGCTTATGGGCTTTAGTGTTTTGCCTCTTGTGATTTAATTTGAATTTGAATTCAAAGACTTGGCTCTTCTTGTTGACTCGCCAAGTCACCGGTTTCGCGCGAGACAGATTCCCTGACAAACTACGAAAGTCTGTGACCCGGATTTTGCACGGCCGGAAACTTCGTAACACGGATTTTGCACAAACCCAAATCAGTCCCTGGCACGACTTTCGAGGTCTTTTCAAAGTGCACAATATTTGCACGAACGTCCGGTTTGGTCATCCTCGCCATTTGGATGGCGTCTTGACCAAACTCTTGAACGTATAGACCTTCTTCTTCATCATCTTGAACTATTCTTTACTCTTGCCTTGTAATGCACTCTTCTTCTTTCCGTGTCTTTGACATAATGCCTTAGCGGTTAATCATTAGTCTTAACACTCCCCCTCAAGCATAGCCCAATGAAATGACTAAGATTGGAAACCGCTCAACAAACCTCATTAAAACCTTAGTAAGCAAAACCACTTGGGATAAACGCATTACAAAGGGAAAAAGAGTATAAGTTGAAATCGGTTAGGGGTCTTCTTTCTTGTGAGTATTAGTCTTGGTTTGGCCTTGTCTTGATAGGATTCTTTCTTGGACTTGATATTGCTCACTTCTTTACGATCTCCCCTTTAAGCCTTTACCATCTTGGTTTTGGTCTTAAGGGTTTTCTCCAATAGTTTCAACAAGCTTCTTTGGTGTTGGCTTGATTGAGTTTCTTGTTATTAAATCTTTGTTTTGGGAAGTGTTGCATTCTCCCTTGGTTGAAACCGAGACCTTCTTGGTCTTTCTTTTGTTTGGATTCATCCTCACGACTTGTTATTCACAAGCTTCAATGTGGGATTGATTTGGCCGAAACTTTTGATTCCTTCATCCTTCTCTTTGTTTCTTCTTTGGCTTTGTTCTTTTCTTTGGTCTTTCATTCCTTGAACCTTCAAAAGATTTAAAAGAATATGACTTAGTAAAGACATAGAGAAATGTAATCTAAAGAAGCTTTAAATCTAAACTCATTTTGAAATAGATTAAGCATTCTTAAACAAGAGATTGATAATAAGCTAAGCATCAAGATTATGGGATATGGTTCTAGACTTATGATTTTATTAAGTATAACAAAGAGTAAGGTTTAGAGGTAGCCTTTAGTTCGTAGTGGTTTGATGCTCTCTTGTAGTTACATTTCGGTTTGGCTTTGTCTTTTCTAGAAACTTGGCCATATGGTGAATGGTTGGACTCGGTTTTTCTCCTTGATAGATGCTTAGCCGAGTGACAATGGTGGATGGCTTGCCCTTTGTGGATGCTTTAGCCATTTCATGAAAATTTGACTTGGTCTTGTTCTTGCTAGGATACTTGACCGGATTAATGATGGATGAGTCTCTTTCTTCAAGAGCTCGTTTTGGTTTGAATCTCTTTCTGATGCAGGAGGAAAATGGAAGATGTTATTTTCTTTTTAGTTAATTTACCTATTAAGTTTGATTTCTATATTTTTATTAGTTTTCCTATTTTTATTAGGTTTCCTATTTCCTAAATTAGTTTTCCTTTTATTTGTTAGACTTTTAGCTATAAATAAGAGTCATTAGACTCATTGTAAAAAAAACCAATAATTATTATTTTTAATAAAACTTTAAGAGTTTTCTCTTATTTTCTCTCGTGGATTCGAGATTTATCCTCTGGTGAATTCCAGGGTTTTCTGGTGGATTCCAGATATTTTTTTAGTGGATTCTATAAACTTTCTTTCAAGTTTGTCGCTTGCGAACTTGACTTTCATTCGGGTTCAGCGCTTGCTAACCCTAGAGATTTCCGACTGCGTCAAGTGGTATCAGAGCAGGCTTTCTCATGTCTTTTATGAAACTTGAGACATAGGAGATCAACCATTGATCAGAGCATACATGGAGGGTTTATTCGCGGAATTAGCCGCAGATCTCATTGCTCATATGACTATTCAGATGGATGGCTTAAGCCTTGATGTAAACAAGGTCAAAAACAATGAGAATCTTCAAAGACTTATCGAATGTGGAGCCGCTAAGAAAGTTGGAAACAATCGTGACTATCATGTGAAGGATGATATTATGTTGTTTAATGGAACCATGGGAGCTATAGAGTTTATGGATTGGCAGATCGATGTCGGTCGATTCTTCGATGTCATGGAAATCCCTGAAAACAGACAAGTTAAGATGGTAGCCATGAGGCTAAAGAAAACTGCTGCTGTATGGTGGGATAAGCTTGTGATTCAAAGACAAAGACAAAGAAAAGGGCCAGTTAGGACTTGGCGTCGAATGAAGCAGTTGATGATGGAACGTTTTTTACCAGAAGAATACGATCCAAATCTTTATAAGATGTATATCGAATGTCGGCAAGGAAAGAAGACTGTCACTGAATACACGACTGGATTTATACGTTTTTCTAAACGCAATAATCTAGGAGAGACGGAAAATCAGAAAGTGGTCAGATACATCAGTGGTTTAAAAGATTATATACAAGAGAAGATGGGTCTAAAAGCAGTATGGACAGTGCAAGAGGCTTCTAACCTAGCTTTGACAGCTGAACTAATCGAGAAGTATTCTCCAAGTGTCTCAACCTTCAAGAGGTATGCAACACAAAATTATTCTGAAGCAACCACGGATAAAGAAAATAGTGTGGTGGAAAAAAACAATCCCAAACCGATAAGGTTTACAAAGGATGAAAACATCGTAGAACTGGTTAGAATTCAGAAAGTGGAAGCCCTTCATGCCATTACTAACAACTTGAGTTCTCGTGAAGAAATTAAAGAGGAGGAGAGACATCTAGAGAAAACAGATTTTAAAGAGATGGAATTGCAAAGTGTCAAGATACAATAAGAAAATCTAGTTTTTAAAGAGATGGAATTGCAAAAAGGTCGTGATACAATCAGAGAATCTAGTTTCTATAAAGATGGATATGGAAGGTATTGGAGATAAAGCGGAAGTTCGCAACAACAAAGTTGTTTTTATCAAAACCTCAATTATTAATGAAGAAAAACTTGTGGAAGAAGAAACAGTCCATCAAGAGATTCAATATAATCCTCCTTCCAACATCGTTGATATCTCCAAGAAAAGGCAAGTTCAGGTGTTTGCAAGCATATTGCAGATATCTATTCTTGTGTGAGTTTATGATAAGATATTGTTCTCTTTATGGTACGAGCATAAAATCGATCGAAAAGGAATTGGATAATATGCTTTATTAAAAGAGAACTCGAGGTCGAGTTCTTTGGAAGTGGAGGAGACTGATGCAAGAGGAAAATGGAAGATGTTATTTTCTTTTTAGTTAATTTACCTATTAAGTTTGATTTCTATATTTTTATTAGTTTTCCTATTTTTATTAGGTTTCCTATTTCCTAAATTAGTTTTCCTTTTATTTGTTAGACTTTTAGCTATAAATAAGAGTCATTAGACTCATTGTAAAAAAAACCAATAATTATTATGGATTCGAGATTTATCCTCTGGTGGATTCCAGGGTTTTCTCTTATATTCTCTCGTGGATTCGAGATTTATCCTCTGGTGGATTCCAGGGTTTTCTGGTGGATTCCAGATATTTCTAGTGGATTCTAGAAACTTTCTTTCAAGTTTGTCGCTTGCGAACTTGAGTTTTATTCGGGTTCAGCGCTTGCTAACCCTAGAGATTTCCGACTGCGTCACTTTCTTCAAGAGTTTCTTCTTTGAGAATGAATCCGCCTTCCCTTTTGTAGAGGTTTGACCGAGTTGTGATGATAGGATGAGTTGAGTTGGTCTTAATCTTTGATGGATCTTTGACCAATTGTTGATGAGCCTTGTCCTTGTTAGGGAATTTGGCCGAGTGATGACCTTGTCTTTGCTAGGGACTTTGGTCGAGTGATGGCCTTGTCTTTGCTAAGGACTTTGGCTGATTGGTGATGGAGTGAGAGATCTTGACATCATGAAGATACTTTAGCATTCTTCAAGTGTTCTTAGCCGGATTGGGAATTTTTCTTTGTTGTTAAAGCTTCTTTCTTCAAAAGAGCTTGGTTTTAGTTTTGGCTTCACAACTTTGATAAGTGTTAGAGCCGAGAGTAGCAAGTAACTTGGCTAGGCGTTTAGCTTAGCCGAGAATGGATGATCGAGCTCCGGTTGAACACCGAGTAGCGCCGGACGGTAGTGTCAGTTGCGCCTGTTGTGCCGGTTGCGCCGGTTGCGTCGGTTGTACAGGTTGTGTCGGTCTTCTTAAAGCACAAGACTTGAGTTTTAAGCACAAGACTTGAGATTTTTCTTTTGATCTCCATCTTAATCATGAAGGTGATGTAAGTCTTTTCTCCCCCCCCCCATGGTAAGATGGGGTACTTCTTTGTTGGTTTTCTCTTCACGGCTTGGCAAACTTAGTGTGAAGGTTTCTCATCTCCCTTTTGGAACTTTCCTTTGACACTCTCATGTATCCCCTTTCTTCTCTTTCTTTAAACCGGTTGTTGTTTCTATCAATGCTTTGTGGTTCTTCATTGTGATCTCTTATAGTGTTTGGTACGATGATCTTACATCATCACAAAAACAAATTTGATTTACGTACAATGATTACCGACATGATTAGAAACTTAAATCTCATTACAAATGCTTAAATACTAAGAACGATAGTATTGCATCTAATCACAAGTTCAAGTTCTAGCTTTTAAGATTAACATGTATGAGTACTTAAGCCAAGAGTGAACTAAGCATAAATGGATTTAAACAATAACTCTTATGAACACTTAATAACTCAAGCAATATCTTAAATACAAATTAGAGAGAAAGGGATTTAGAAATGGCCTTTTTGGTTTAGTTCCTGAGTAGATGGTCATATGGGAAAGTCAATACACTCTTAGAGCACCTTAATTGGTTAGTCTAAGATTGAGTTTATGACTTTCCTTATGAATTGCTCTTGATAGTTTAATACCTACACATGAAACAAGGTTTAGCAACAAGAGTCTTTTGACATTGGCTCCTTACCATAAGACTTTTAAAAGGGACATGGCCTCAAAGATTTTAAAATCGGACCATGTCCTTAAACAAGCAAAGATTCATTGTGACTTTAGATGCCTGAATGACGAGTCATTCATCTTGGATCATAAACTTAGATGCCTTAAGGCGGTTTATGACTATAACATTAATTAGATCATTATGACTTATGAATCCGATTTAGATCACATAAGTTATAAATCACTTCTCCATGTGTTAAAGAATTGATATTCATGCCTTTAAAGACTTTGGCATTTTAGTAAGTCAAGAATCTCTTTCTTAATCACATGTTAACCGAGGAAGCATTGGATTCAACGAGTTCAGATGTGTTTCAACACTTAGTGATTCTCGGTTCTCTTTCCTCTAAGAGAGATTTGGATTCCATAAGACCTTAATTTCTTAATCACAAGCGGATCTTTGGTTCCTACTCGATGTGTAACAAGAATAAGACTTAAACCACTTCACCAAACAAGGACTAGTGATTTGAGTCTTTAAAACCGAACATGAGTATAGTGACTTGGGATTAATTGAATTGGATATTTTAGGAGATAAAGATTTTTAACCTTTCTCTCACTGCTCCTTTTCAATCCCTTCATTGTCAAAACTTTTTTTTTAAATACAAAACAAACTTATGCTCATGACATAACAACACTTAAGAAGGGGATTTGAATTCATCAAGTCATTAAAGCTTATGAGAGCTTAAGAAACAAGGTTCATACCCTTTAGGCTCACAAGTGACAAGTTTTAAACCTTTAGAGTTTATTATCTTGTCAATTTGGTCATGGCCAAGAATAAAGTAAGGATTTGTGGATTCAACAAGTTAGTTTATCTCATAAGAGAGACTAACAAGGATCTCTTTCCTTTAGCTCACAAGTCTCAAGCGTTTAACTTTGACAATTTGATCATTGCATAAATAAAGCTTACAGTTTGTTGGATTCAACAAGCCTTTTTACTCATAAGAGTCAATAGGCAAGGTTCTCATACTCTTGACTCACAAGTTCTAAGCTTTTAGCTTTAAGATCTTGTTCATTGTCTAATAATTCCTAAGCTTAGATTGATTTGGATTCATCAAGGTTCCCTTGGACTCATAAGAGTGGGGAATCCATGTTTCTCATCCTATTTGCTCTCGGCCTATCAAAGATGAAAACAAGGAGTTTTTGATTCAACAAGCTATTGTTCTCAAAGGAGACAATAAGCAAGGTTCTCTAACTCTTTAGCTCGCAAGTTTCAAGCTTTGATGCTTTGAATACTTGTTCATTGATTAAATGCCTAAGCTAAATGGATTTGGATTCATCAAAGTCCCTTTTGAACTCACAAGAGTGAGGGAGTAATTGTTCTCATCCACTAACTTTCGGCCTAACAAAGATCTTAAAGAACAACACAACCAAAAACATCATGTAGCTAGATCTATTGATATATGTTCACTATGATTCGGTTTTGATTGGATTGTACTTGAAAGGAACTTAGATTCAACATGTATCTTCACTTATTAAGAGATAGAGAGATCATGGTTCACTTCCTAAGAGGAGCATAGATTCACCAAGATCTTAATGGCTTTAAAGCGGATCTTAACGGTTAATCATTAGTCTACCTACATTGGAATTGTTTCTACATAAAGACACTACCAAACTAGTAATATATAATTCTAATAGGTGGAAAAAAACAAAGAACAATTAGAGTTAAAAAATAATTTCTAAAAAGAGTTTGTATAGAAACATTAAAATTGAAATGAATGTATGAGGTAATAAGAAAAATAGCTAAGACCAAATTTATTAGGATTGGATTTGAGCTAGTAAAAGCTTCATTAAATACAATAATATAATAACATAATTATTATTATTTTTTGTTAAAAAAAGTAATTTGATCTCAACAACATAATAACATAATAATAATTTTTTTTTTTTTGGGGGAGCTGGTGGAGACGTCTAGACTAGGTGTACGCCGAGTGCGGTGATGGAGTCGTTGGTGGAGCGCCCGTGGAAGCCAACAATGCGTGATCTAGACTGTCCTCCCAAGTTGAAGGCCTGACCGTTCTCTTGGCCGTAGGTGTGGACTTTTTTGCCGTTGTGGAGGCGGAAAGTCAAGTACGTAAGAAGATTTCCCGTGTAGGTACCCGTCACGGCCTCGATATAATCGTTTTCGGGGACGGGGAGCTGCAAAGTTAAAGATAGTTATATTATAATCCCCTAATACATATATGCAAACATAATTGTACGATATACCTCATCGTAGAAGCCTTCTATGTTGGCGGGCATTTTCCCTTGCTTTTTGGCTACAGTAGTCTTGTCACTGTTGATGTATTCAAACTTGAGGTATTTGATACCAAAACGACTTCTTCCCACATTTACCTGCTTCACGCGCAGATAGTAACCATCGTCCCACTCGGATCCGCCAGGTGCTCCTCTAGAGCCGACTCGGAGGGGGAGCTTGAAATGAGCTCCGAGGGTTAGGAATACTGAGTCGGGACCTACTTTCCCATGGATGGCCGTTAACGGGGTTCCTGCACGGCCACACAGAGTAAAATTCTTGTCTCCCTTCTTCTCTTTCGTATCTCCCATCCTGAGGGATCTAACACCATGGGCCGTTGTGAACTGGACGCTGTTGATGTATCCCAGCGGCTCCCGCAAGGTACCAGGTATGTATGTCACATCAATAGTTGTGATGTAGTCCAGCTTGTTCAGGGTTTTGTTAAAAACCTGTATGACGACAAATTGAAGAAAGTAATTAAAAACTATTCTTTGAAAAAGTAATTAATATAAAATTAACAACAGCCATATAAGATTTACGTTGGTTTATATGATTAATATTAAAAACATGTATACATATAACTAACTAATAAATGTATCTGAGATACTTAAAAAATAATAATAAAAAAATTAATTAGTGCATGTTACGTAACAAAACTAGTAGAATTTATAGTTTAAGTCAAACCAAAAAGGTGTTTGTAATTGGTTACATACGTTTGCAAAAATTATATAATTTTCATACTAAATCAAATAACTACAATTGTGAATTCAAAATAAAGCTATCATTTTTGCACGGGCCGTGAATTAATTCCCTGTTTGAAAAAAAATAATTCCACCACCAAAAAAGTTTGTATGGGCAGTGAATATATATGCCCTAAAAACAGTTTCATGTCTCAAAATAAAGAATATAAAAAAGGCAACTCTTATGAATACCACCAAAAAAGTTTTTATAACATAATTAGCATAGATTTTGAAAAATTTTACAAATACCATTAAAAAAAAATTCTCATAAATACCACGAATCTTAAATTTTCAAAATTACACCTAAAATCTCCAAAAAACTATACCCTACCTCTTTTAAACTATACCCTAAACACTATATAACGAACCCAAATGAAAAAATTTAAAATCTAAAAGTGTTAAAACTCGTTTTTTGAGTTTATGGTATTTTTGTAAACTACTACTTTTTGATGGTATTTTAGTTATAATAAACATTTTAATGGTATTTTTGTTATTAAAAACTTTTTAATGGTATTTTTAAAACAAAAAACTTATTTTGATGGTATTCTAAGAAATTTCTCAATAAAAAATTAGTGCATGGTATGTACTATACATATATATAAAAAAACAGAAGTAGTAGAATTTAAAGGTGACGACGTCAAACAAAAAAAAAGTATTGTAATCGGTTATATATATGTTTCCAAAAATTAAAAAAAAATCATAGTAAATCTAAATATTACTATGAGTTTATGGCGTTGTACGTACTATTATACGTTAGTATTAACAAACAAAACTAGTAGAGATTATAGTTGACGTCCAAAAAAAAGTATTTGTAATTGGTAATATATGTTTGCAAAAAATATATAATTTTCATAGTAAATAAAATATTACAGTTATGAATTATTTTATATTACCTACTATGTATTAAAATTAAAGTTCTTACTTTGCATGGGCCATGAATATGCCTTAATTAAGAAGAGTTTTTTTTATAAAAAAATTAGTTCATGGTTATATGTTTACCAAAAAACTCATGTATAGTAAATCAAATATTACAATAATGATGAAACGTATTTAATGGGTTATATTGTTAGTTTTTATATATATATACAAATAAAGTTTTTATAGATATTTGTACGGGCAGTGAATATACCCTAAAAACAGTTTCATGTTTCAAAATAAAGAATATAAAAAAATATATATATAAATTAAAAAATTTACGTTGTATTGTTTATTGGGGTCGGACATGGTCTTGTCTCCGAAGTTCAACACATGATCCGACATGTAGTGGAGGCTCACGAAAACCAGACGGTTGTTTACGTCAAATCCGACGGTTAGGCTCTTCACGTTACCCATCTGATGAACTCCGCCGTCGAACCTTCCATCAACACAGCGGGTTAAGACACATCCGACATCTTCAGTTCTGTCCGACATTCTTGTTACCTAGTTACCTGAAATAATTAGATACATTTCTTAAAAAAATTTCATTTTTGAACAACTTATTTAAAAAAAAAATTTATTTGAGCTAGAGAAAAGATAACCTCTGGAGAGAGATTATGATCGAGAGAGAATTTTCTTCTGGTAAGAGTTTTGGATGTGAGATCCTTGTGTTGTATATTTGCAGTATAAATAGAGAAAACTTGGGTGCGACGTTAAGAAAAAGAGAGAGGGAGAGATATTTTTTGTATTATAGCTGTTTGTTTTTGCATATTCTCGACTACTTTTTTTAAACTATATATTATTTTGTTACATGAAATTAAAGAAAAAGAAATAAAAATCCATTCTGGTATTGTTGGTGCACATTTTTCAAAAGTTTAACCATTTTAGTGTTTGACCCCTCAACTATTCTTACTCTAATTAATAAAAACCCACTCAAAGTTATACCATAAACTTATAACATCCAACCAACAATCACTTTTATTTCTTCTAATTTATATTTCAAAAAAGTTAATTACATTTTTTATTTGAATTATCATACGATATGGAGTTTTTTTTTACTCATCTTATAATCTTTATATAAACATTGGATTCTCAATCTAATTAATTAATGTGCACAACTAAATATATATCTTATTACATGAATTATAATTAATACCTTATCGAGTCACAAACTGTACCAATCAATTAGTAATGCTGTCACAAGCTAAAATAAACTCAAATATACAATTTACTCGTCGATCTTATCACAGTAAATACTAGCTAGTATATAGTGATCACTGCTTTTGTCTTTTTTTTCCTTTTCAAAACTTCATTGTTTAGTAGGTTAATCAATTTAAATATTCTAGACTATATATAATTACTTTATAATATTCCAATCAGTAATATCTAATTTACTTGATAATCAATTAATAACCCGGATCTCATTAATAAGTAGGTTTTGTCAACACTTGATTATTAATATACTAATTCAATTAATAGTAGTTATTTGAAAGAAAAACAAAATTCATACATTTTTTATATATATATATATATTTCATATCGTCTTCATACGTATGCTTAAACAATTACACGTGTAACTTTTTTTTTGTGTGGGTAAAACCGTGATCACTTCTTCTCTTATTAATTAGGATGCCTATCTTAATTAGTATTTGGTAGGTGAACAATTTAATTAGAAATTGTACCGTTTTAGTATTTTACTCCTCAAAGTCATCATATACAATCAGTAAATAACTATAACCCACTCAAATAATACCATAAAACACTAAATCCATTCAACCAACAATTATTTTTATTTAACCCGATTATTTTTACTCACAAGAAAGTTGTGTTGTTAAATTTTTACTCATATCTATTATATAATAGCACAATACTCTCTTAATCTAAGACATCCACATCATCAACATAAATAATTGAATAAATTCAATAAAAAATCATTTAATAATACTCATTTAATATTTATAAAACTCATTCAATAATCAATATTAATAAAACTAAAATAAAAAACATTTAATATAATATTTAACACTAATAAAAAACATGTATATCAACTTTCTAAAATGACAATATATAAAAAAATTCTCTCTTACACTAATTCTTTTTGCAATATATTACATATGTCCCATTATCTAAATTTTTCTATCTAAAAGCACAAAATTTATAAGTTATAAATGATGTTTAACATTTCTTCAAAACAATTAAAAATTAAGACTACATAATATTAGTGGTCATACTATAGTTAATAAATAAAAAATACGCATATAGAAACTTGTGAAAATCAAATAAAATAGAACAAATCAAAAGATCTAAAACATTTAACAAAATGGGTGAGAGAGAGTATAGTTTAAAAATAAATAAATATAAATTTATAAAATTTTAAATAACTATAATTTGGGATTAAAAAACTCCATATATATACATACTTTCTAAAACTAAATGTTAGTACCAAATATATGAAATAAAATTAAAATATTTAAGGAGAAAACAAAACCTCATACAAAATCAACAATTACATATACAAATAATTCAATAACGTTATAGAGAATACAAAACAAAATATGATCCAAATTAATTGACGGGTTAAGATTTTCACGTAAAACCAAAGTAAACAACATACGTTTGAGAATAAACTAAAACATTCAAACAGAAGTTGTTCGTAAAAAAATCATTTTCATTAGTTTAGTAAAATATAAAATAGATGTAAAATATTTAAAGTTAAACCATATATCTATTACAAAAACAAAAACTTCATAAAACAAACCAAAACACATGTATATTCAATGCAATGTAAAATTATTTAAAATTACTGTAATAATTAGCGAATATTCCACGCAACTCGCGGGTTGTTTCCTAGTATCCTTGAATGACGAAAAATTCAAGCTTTCATGTGCCGCTATTCTTTTTTTTTTTGTTAACATTTGGGCCACAAATGGCCAGCCCATTAGCCAAACCTACACTATCGTAGGCGCGGGGAATCGATCTCGGGTGGGGTGGTGCTACCTGCCTCCTGTGGACTTATGACTGCCACTAGACCAAGTTCACTTCCCTGCCGCTATTCTTATTCAATATACAATTATCTTCTTTTTTTTCCAGAAACATATCCAATTAATAAAAAATATTCTCTCTAAAAAACTAAATAAAAATTTTGTCCACCTCATAAAATAATTACTAAACGTTTTTTATTACAATGAATTTAAATAAAAAAGACTAGGTTTCTTTTTCAAAGATATTGATCCAGCTAGGAGGGTGGTCGCTCACGAACAACTGTGTTAATGATCTTCAAGCTCTTGTCAGCTTGTCTGCATATGTGTTTCTTGCCCGTGGAATAGTTTTGATCCGGAAGTGTGTAAAATAATCGATCAATATCCCGAATTCTTCGAACATGGTGGAAAAAGCAGACCAATCAAGGGAGCTTTGTAACATGTCCACTAATGTCGTTCTATTTGTCTCAAACGAATGACAACCTATATTTTGGACCTTAATAACTTCCATAGCCCAAAGTAGGGCTTGAAACTCCGTGTGTAAAGGGGGAAAAGACTCCTTCTTGCTCCCATGAGATTGGTAGTATTGTCCACGTTAAGACAAATCCATCCTACTCCTCCATGGATTTCTGTGTTTTTCCATGATCCATCAACTTGACGGACTTTTCCAAGATCCATATCATACACTTCTTCATTAAGAGTGAAACTTCTTTGTGCATCGAACCATGCCTTAGATTTTTTTATTGCATGCTCTACTATTTATGGTGGATCAACAACCACATCTTCATAGATCTTCATATTCCTTGATTTCCATATGTACCATAGTAGCCATGGATAACATTTGTTTCTAAGTTGTTGTCCTTCCCCTACTTGTAGTCTATTAAGCAAATAATCCATATTTGTGTATGTTCCTCCTTGTGGAAATTCTTGTGTAATCAATACAGGTGATATCCCACATGTATATAGAGAATGTGTGCATTCGAAAAACACATGGTTTATCGACTCCACCTCTTCCTCACATCTTGGACATATCGTATCACATGGAATACCCCTAGAATTTAATCTTTCTCTGACACTCATGAACCTTGTCAAAATCTGCCACATAAAGTGTTTCAACTTCTGTGGACATATGACTTCCCAAACACATGCTTTGAGGGCATTAGTGTTTGGTCACCAATGATCCATTGTGACTATCTCCTTCTTCATTTTTTTGCGCCCGGAGCTCGTATGAGGGTTGGTCTGACTACCTATAACCCGATTTGACCGTATACTTTCCTGATTGGGTATAGTGCCAAACCCATCCGTCGTCAACACCTTTCTTGCTTATGGGCAAACCTTTTATCATTTTTCTATCCTTCACTGTGAATAATGAGGCCAATACGTCACTATCACATTCCATGGTTGTCTGATTAATCAATCGTTTTGCTTTCAATTCAGGGAATAATATGCTTCCTCTCCCCTGTGTCGGTCTTGGGTCCGTATCAGGAAACCAACAATCCTCCCACACTGATAGATCGCCATTTCTACCGGGTGTTTTCCTTATCCCTTTCAAAAGTATCTCTTTTGCCGAATAAATACTCCTCCAACCAAAAGAGGGAGCATTTGTTTTTTTGGCTTTAAGAGGGTTGTAATCTCGAGAAATATCTGCCTTTTAACACTCTTGCCACCAACGAGTGTGAGAATTGTATCTGGAGCCAATATTTTTTTGCCAATAATGCCTTATTGAAATCTTGTAACGATCGAAAGCCATTATCACCATCGTGTTTGGACTCACACATTTTGTTCCATGCCACCCAATGTAAACCGCAATTTCTTCCATTGGAAATCCACCAGAATTTTGCCATCGCACTGGTTAACTTTTTCGTTAACGTCTGCGGTAATTCGAAGCATGACATCACATATAGAGGGAGTGCCAGGGCCACTGACTTAACCTCCACGGGACAAGAATTTGGTTGTCCAACCATTTATTCTCTCATTTAGTCTTTCTTTGACATAACTAAAGATTTTTGTTTTTGCGCCTTCTAAAATTTCCGAAATCCCCCAAATAATTTCCCATTCCCCCTAATTTTTGGATCCCGAGGATGTTCTTCATATCTATCTGAATTTGTTAATCCACATTGTGACCGAACATAATCGATGATTTTGAAAAATTAATCTCCTGTCCCGAAGCTTTCCCATAACGATCCAATATTTCCAAGATTGTCCTACATTCCCTCGCCTCCGCTTTACAGAAAAAGACTATCATCCGCAAATAAGAAATGTGGTACCGCTGGGCTATTTTCAGCCACCTTAATGCCTGAGATTTTTCGATCTCTTTCCCCTTTCTTGATTAAGGAGATAAGGACCTCCGTACATAGAATGAATAGACACAGATACATCGGGTCTCCTTGTCTTAGCCCCCTTTTTGGTAATACTTTCCTCTAGGTTGGCCATTTATCAGTACTTGATAAGAGACCGAGCTCACACACCACATTATCCACTTGAACCACTTTGTACTGAATCCTAATTTGAGCATAACCGCCTCCAAGAAAGACCATTCGAGTCTATCATATGCCTTATTCATATCTGTTTATTATGGCCATGTGATTAAATCTGCATTTTTTATTCGTTCATAATCCATGCACCATCTCTTGCGACAAGATAATATTATCCGATATAAGTCTCCCCGATACGAAAGCCGATTGAGTTTTTGATACCATTCTTGGCAAGAACTTCTTTAATCTTAGACATAATACCTTTGAAATAACTTTATAGGTAACATTGCAAAGATTTATTGGTCGTAAGTCCTCCATCCTCTTTGGTCTTTCCACCTTAGGTATGAGGCAAATATTTGTCTCGATAAGTCTTTGATGGAAACGACCCGAAACTATAAATTCTCTCACCATTTTAATCATCTCACGTTTTATGACATGCCATAAAAGTTGGTAAAAAAGTGTTGTCATCCCGTCAGGTCCCGGGGCTTTTTCTGGGTGCATTGAAAAAAGTGTCTTCCTAATTTCTCCTTTCGAGATATCTTACGTTAGTTGTGCATTAATAGTGTTTGTTATTACCCCTGATAACCCCCCGATCGCCTCATCCATACTTCTATTATCTATATGTTTAAAGAGATTTTGAAAATAATTTGTTGCAATATTCTCCATACCCGATTCCGTATCGTCTATTTGTCCATTTGGGCCTATCAGTCCTGAGAGCTTATTGATATCTTACATATTTTACATATTTTACTTTGTTTTATTCATTAGAATTAACTCATTTAGGTTGCATTTAGTATCATATAGGTTGCATTTGGGTTTGTCATGTGTATTTCAGGTTTCAGGGCGTTAAAGCCGCAAAAGACGAAGAATCTGAGCTTAAAAGAGGTAGAAACAGTTGTACCCGCTTGTTGTAGCGGTTTGATGTGGTCGATATGCAAAAATATTGCCAGAAGACCTGTACGGGTTTGTTATATCGATCACTAGTGGCCGATACAGAAGATAAGGAACTTGAAGATTAATATCGGCTTGTTATACCAGTTTGATCTGGCCGATACAGAAGGAAAGAAGTCGAAGTACATGTACCGATTGATGCGTATCGAACGAATGGTCGATATCGGCCAGTCTGTACCAGTTTCACTTGACCGGTACGGACTGCAAAAAATAAAAAGAAAATCGGTTTTTGGGTTTTTTAAATTATTCATTATCTCTCTCTCTCTTTCAAGCTTTTGTTTTTGTTTTGAACTTTGGAGAAAAAACCTTGCTACAATTTCTTGGAGCTTTTGCATTCTAGAGACCTTTGTAATCTTCAACAATAAGAATTTTTCTTAAACATTTACCTCTTTGATTTGTTTATGCTTTCTTTAATCTCAATTGTTTTAACTTTCAGTATGTTTAGTGAGTAGATCTAAATAGACTATTGGGTTGGGGAAAAAGGGTTGATCGAACTTAGGATTATAATTGTCTAGAACTTAATCTTAAATTTTTTGTCTTTGGTAACAAATTTAAAGCCTTAATCGAGTTGACCATTCGATTAGAGAACCTAAGAAACTTTATCAATCGAGAGGTTGTAAAGGTTCCTGACAAATTACCCTAAAATTAAGTCTAGCTTAACCGAGAGATCTGTGTTAATAAGCTTAGTGGTTGAATTGAATTGAACTTAACGTTTTTCCAAGATTTAAACTATTCAAGATATTGTTTTAGTTTATTTAATAGGAAAATGATCATTATCACAAGAGTGGATTGATCTAAAAACTTTTTCAAAACCTTGAAGTTACCTTTTGTTAAAATACATTTTAATATCTGAAAGTTTGATCACCCGTTAAAGTATCTTAACCTGATTTTTAGCTTTTTATTTGAATCTTTACAACTCTTAACTTTAATTTTTGTTTATTCGCTACACGGTTACAAATCATCCAAACAAATAACTTTTTTGACTCGCTTAAACTGAGTTTATTTCTCATAAGATTAAATACATTAATTGCTCCTGATTCAGATTGACATTAAATTAAGACATTCGAAACAACGAGTGTAAAAACTTGTTTATCAAATTGGCGTCGTTGCCGATTCTGGAACTCGATTAATTATTAGAACTTTGAAATTACTTCGGATTAAGTTTCAGTTCTTGTTACTAATCTTTTCTTTTCTTGTGTGGTTTTTCGTTTTCTCAGGTGTATGCAAAGAAGAAGTCACATACAACGTGACAACTTGCTTTTCTTTGCAGACATAAAAGCACGCGAAAGAGACATCTCAAGAGAAAGAAGATTCGATCAACACTCTGACTCGTCTAAATCAGAAACATGTGATTCATATTCAAAGATGGGTTATGCAACCAACGCGTCACGTACGATTGGAACCGACGATGTGCCTTCTAACATCTCCAACCGTAGTGGAATAACAACACTAGTCATTGCCAACAAGAATTTCGAAATCAAGTCTAGTCTCATCAACATGGTGTCGAGCAACAAGTTCTATGGCTTACCTAGTGAAGATCCGATAGACCATCTTCATCAATTCGACATGTTGTGTGACACGGTGAAGATCAATGGAGTCAATGAGGATATGTTCAAGCTGCGATTGTTCCCTTTCTCACTAGGGGACAAAGCACACCAATGGCAAAAGAACCTTTTCAAAGATTCCATCCAGACTTGGGACGCTTGCAAGAAAGCTTTCCTAACAAAGTTCTTCTCAGTGGTTTGGACATCAAAGCTAAGAAACGAGATCTCGGCTTTCGCTCAAAAATACCAAGAAACATTCAGCGAATCTTGGGAAAGATTCATGGGTTACACGGTGAGATGTCCACACCACGGGTTCTCGGAAGAAAGCTTGCTTAGCACATTCTACCAAGGTCTCAAGCCAATGTTCAAAATGATTCTCAATTCAGCTAGCCAAGGAAATTTCCTTGGGAAGTCGGAAGCGGACGGTCATCTTTTGGTAGAGAACTATACGTTAAGTGATAGCAACTACGGTGAAAAGTATCTTTGGCACAATTCGCGGCTACGGGAATGATGAACAATTCAAGAGATAAATCAAAGTGGTGAATGAGAAGCTTAATAAACTACTCATGTCTCAGCAAGTGGGGATCAACTTCGTCGGAAGTGGAGAAGAACAAGTTCCACCACTCGAGGGAAATAAGGAGGAAATAAACTACATGGGTAATCAAAACAGTTGGCGTTTCAACAACTACTCTCAACACCCAAACCTTTCCTACCGCATCAACAACGTAGCTAACCCTCAGGATCAGGTATATCCTCAAGCACAATAAGAGGTTACCAAGGTAAACCTCAATACAACAAAAGGAAGATATGCACCGAGACCACCACCTAATCAGACTCCGGGTTACAACAACCCTCCCACTGCTCAAGGAGTAGTTTCATCACCAGCTCCCCAAGGTGATCAAACCACTTAACTCTTGAAACAAATACTCGAGGGTCAAAACCGTAGTATCATGGAGTTCAACACTTTTAAGAAGGAGATTCACGCCAAGGTGGACAACTCATCCAATGATCTCAATGCCAATTTTGAATCAGTGAACTCGCACTTGAAAGCTTTGAACAACCAAGTGGGTCAAATCACTTCATCCTCTAAGCGACCAATGGGTCAACTTCCAGGAAAACCAGAGGCTAATCTGAAAGAGTATGTCAACGCTCTACATCTCCGTAGTGGTCGACAATTACCTTGCGGGGATCACATCGAAGACAATGCGAATCAGGACGAGGTGGAACACTCGACAGAGACAAAAGACACGGTTCCTAACGACGAAAACGTCGAGATTGAGGCAAAGAAGAAAGTCGGTGAGGAGAAAGAGCATGAGATCGAAGAGCTCTTTTCCATTATGATACATAAATATCGGGGAGAGCAAGAGCATGAGATCGAAGAGCTCTTTTCCATCGAGAAAGAACCTTGGTACGCGGACATTGTGAACTACTTGGTCACGGTAGAAGAACCACACCATTTGGAGGGTTATCAAAAGAAGAAGTTCTTCCACGACTTGCAATAGTTCTATTGGGACGAGCCTTATCTCTACACCTTGAGCAAAGATGGGTTATATCGAAGATGCGTAACGGATGAAGAGATAAACGGGCATATTCATGCATTGCCACAGTTCGTCTTACAGAGGACACTTCGCGAGTTTTAAGACAGTCTACAAGGTATTACAAGCTGGATTTTGGTAGCCTACGATGTTTAAGGATGCTCACGAGTTCGTTCAACAGTGTGACCCCTGTCAAAGGAAAGAGAATATAAGCAAGCGGAACGAGATGCCACAAAACCCGATCATGGAAGTTGAGATCTTCGACGTGTGGGGGATTGACTTCATGGGTCCTTTCCCATCCTCATACGGCAAGAAGTACATCCTTGTGGCCGTTGATTATGTCTCTAAGTGGGTTGAAGCTGTAGCATGTACAACGAATGACTCAAAAGCTGTTGTTAGTCTTTTCAAGACGTTCATCTTCCTGAGGTTTGGAGTTCCTACAATTGTGATTAGTGACCGGGATCCCATTTCATCAACAAGGTCTTCAAGAGTCTTATCAAGAAACATGGTGTTAGACACAAGGTTGCAACGCCTTATCATCCCCAAACAAGTGGCCAAGTAGAGGTTTCCAACCGACAAATCAAAGTCATTCTCGAGAAAACGGTTGGTGTAACGCGGACAGATTGGTCCGTCCAACTCGATGACGCTCTTTGGGCGTATAGAAACGCGTTTAAGACATCCTTAGGGAAAACATGTACGGGAAAGCGTGTCAACTACCGGTAGAAATCGAGTACAAGGCGAGCTGGGCAATCAAGCTTCTCAACTTCGACCTCAAAACCGCCAAAGAGAAGAGAGAATTTTAACTTGAGGAATTGGACGAAATACGCCAACAAGCCTATGAGAGTTCAAAGATCTACAAGGAGCGAACCAAAGCCTTCCACGGCAAGAAGATCATCAAGAAGGAGTTCAAAGTGGATGACTTGTTATTGCTATTCAACTCAAGATTGAAAATCTTCCCGGGGAAGCTTAAGTCCCGTTGGTCTGACCCTTTCAAGATCAAAGAAGTAAGACCACTCGGAGTTGTGGTTCTTTGGGACAAGCACGAAGCGGAGTTTGTAGTGAACAGTCAAGGACTCAAACCGTATTTTGCAAACAAAGCTGTCACCGGAGGAGACTCATTGTCTCTTTCGGATTCCAGTGTCGCTTAAACGGCGGGTAAAGTCAAGCTAGGTGACTATAAACAAGTTCACTTGGGAGGAAGTCCCATGTTTATCCTTGTACATAAGCTTTTATTTTGATTTAGTACTTTATATTATTTGGTTCTTATTGTTTTCTTTTGTTGCTTAGTTTAGTGCTTTCAGGTACGATATAAGCGAGAAAAAACGCCAGGGGATCCATACCGGTCAGTCATACCGGTTTCTTGTGACCGGTATGTGAGAAAACGCACGAAAAGGACTATATCGGCCTATCATATCGGTCTTTTGGGACCGATACAAAATCAACGAGGCCAACCGAGAGCTATATCGGCCTATCGTATCGGTCTGCTGGGACCGGTATGAGAACAACAGGGCCAACCGAGAATGATACCAACCTGGCTGTATTGGTCTGCTGGGACTGATACGAGAGCAACGAGCTTGCTGAGGACCATATCGACATGTTGTATCGGTCTGTTGGGACCGATACGAGAATAACAAGGACTTCTGCGTTGATATCGACATGTTGCACCGGTCTGCTGGGACCGATAAGAAATCAATGAGGCAATCTAAGCCATATTGACATGTTGTATCGGTTTGCTGGAACCGATACAAGGAGAAAAACCCAAAAAACATCAACACACCGATACAGAGAAATCGATATTGTATCATACCGGCTTGTTTGTACCGGTTAGATAACCAATACACTTGAATTCTTTTTTAGATTCTTACATATCGGCCACGAATAAAAATAAAAATAAGGGTTTTCTTGTTCCCTCTTCATCGATATCGGTCTCCTTGTTTTTCCTCCATAGAAACCGAAATTTCAAGCTTCGATTTTTCTCGTCTGTCTTAACGAAATCACTTGATTCTTAACCCGTTCTCTTTGTCTACTCGTTGTCTTTCAGGTTATAATAACCAATCATTCAGTTCGAGTCTTCTCAAGAAACATCCAATTCTTCACGAGGTTACAATGGGAACAAAGAGAGCAACAAGAGCGGACAAAGGTAAAGGAAAGGTAACCGGTGATGAACCATTGGCAAGAACGACACGGTCGGGCTCGATTGTGATAAGGGAACCCACCGATGAGACTCCAAGAGAAGAACCGCGACGGAGCGAGTCGCGAAAGAGCAATTCGAGGAAGAAGAGACGCGACGAACCCGTAGTCGTAGAAGAGGAAAAACAGAATATGCACTCGAGTCCGAGCCTGAGGAAGAGGAAGCGCCGCGCGGCTTCACATTCCCACCGAGGAAGAGCGAGAATTCTCTCGTGAGAGACCCGAAAAAGCCACCATCGTCCCGGGAGCTATATGATGCACTCATGGAGATATCTTTTGGCCACTCTCGAGGTTATACTAGACGAGCCGTTTTTCATGAAGACCAAACATCTTTTTATATATATTATAGTTTTCTTAGGGTTTTGTTTTGGATCATTACTTATACTTTCAAACCTTTTACAAGTTTTTCAGAGAGATTTGGTCTTGGATGCTTTTGAATTTTCTTCATTATTAAAGAGAGTTTTTTACAATCCTTATCTCTCTTTGATTTTATTTATGTTTTCTTCGATTAAAATTTCTTTGATTTTCATTATGCATAGAGAGTAGATCTATATAGGCAATTGGATTGGGGGAAAAGGTTGATCAACTCTAGGGTAGATGAATGTCTAGAACTGAAATCTATAAAATTTTGTCTTGTGTAATAAACGTAAAGCTATAATCGAGTTGGCCATTCAATTATAGATCTTAGGAAGTTTCACAACCTAGCTTACCCGAGAGATATGTGTTAATAAGCTTAGTGGTTGAATTGAATCAAACTTAATGTTTTCTAGGAATTAAACTATTCAAGATAATGTTTTGGTTTATTATTAGGAAAAGAAGCACTGTCACGAGAGTGGATTGACCTAAACACCGTGTTCAAAACCTGAAAGTTACGTTTTTAAAAGATATCAAAACCACGACTTTTGATTATCCGATTAAGTACCCCGACCTGAATTTTTAACTTTTTAATTTGAACTTTAAATCAACCTTAAATTTCGTTTTTGCTTTCTTAGTCAATTGTTACAAAAACAAAACTTTTTATTTATCGCTCAGACTAAGACGATATCTCATAAGTTCTAGTGAGTTGATTGCTCCCAGTTCGGATTGACACCTTTAAGTACTACAATTAAGGCATCAAAACAACGAGACGAAAAACTCGTTTATCATTCCCAATTTCCACAAATTTAGTGTTCTATTTAAAAAAATTATGGTTGAACAAAAATTGTTAGAATTAATACTTTTGTTGTTTATAAACATTACCAACTATATTACCAAAAAAACATTACCAATTATAAAATATATTATTTTTCATATTGTTATCAATATTTATTAATATTAATTTGACTAAATTATTTTTTGATATAGAGCATAATTATAAGAAATTTATTATCATCAAGGAACCGAAGATCTAAACAGAGGAAGAGAGGTGAACGCCGAGAGCAGTCAAGTGGACATTAGAGCTTCTACCGTAAAATCCGATGATCTTCGAGTTTTTTATTCCATGGAGTAAGAAGGGTGTTCCTTTGTCAAACGTTCCATAATAATATGTAGTTATTTTTCTCTTATGCAACTCAAACCAAAGTGAGATTATGTGGCTATCATTATAAGTCCCCTCAACATATTCGATATAATCGTCGTCAGGGATCAAAATCTGTACAAAATGGAGCTTATAAATCAAATAAATGAAAATATAAACGACAAAAAAACAAAAAAAAACTCACTTCGTCATATCTAATCTGGGTTGAATTCCCATGAGTGGTTCCCTCTACAAACGTGGAGTCATCAGAGTAGTAAAATTTGACAAAAACCACACCAAAAAAACTTCGTCCTATGCGTATTTTTTTCACATTGTCGAAGTAGCCATCATCCCATTATTTTTCTCTGATTCTTCCATCGCTTGCTTCTACTCCCTTGGGAAGTATGAAGTGAGACATAATTGGGTGGGTCGTAAGAACTGAGACCAAACTAGGAAAGTATGTATAATGTTGGGGATGGTTATCCTTGAATTTAGTTATGCTAATTTCGAAGAATTTATCTCTCTTTGCAATAAAAACACAAGCTTTTTCCATCTTGTTGAAAGAACACAATACCAGACTGAGATTATTTCTATCATCGATGAAGTAACTCGGGAAAGAGTTTTCGACATCAATATTTGGCCAATTTTGGACAGGTACATTCATTATCTTCATCCACTCCACATCCTCTCTATTTTTAGTTATCTTGTTTTTTGTCACCCAAATCTCAAAATGGTTAGTGTAACCGTTTAATATTAAATACGAAAACCGATCTCCCTTAAAAACTGCAAGGGATCTTATAGTGCACGGAGTTTCTCCACAAGGCAAACTACAAAAGAGATTGAATCTCTCCAATGAAAAAACAAATCTTTGAACAATACACCGATGAGAGTCGCCACTATAATCAATCCAATACAAATCCTCATTCAAAGATACACTTTCAAGACACATATTCATATGTGGAAACTTATAAACTTTCCATGCATTGGATTCCAAATTAGTGATAGTAGCTGTGCAGCTGATGTAGGTAAAGATCTTGTAAGAAATGTCAGATCTAGTATTGTCGTATCCCATCCCACTGTAACAAGCATATGATCTGGTGTTAACCCATTTAATACTTTTCAACCATGGGTTGCAAATTCCGATCCTAGTCCATCCGTCTGTGGTATAGATCAATACTCCATCACAGTATTGTATTCCCATGAGAAATGATTGGTTATAATTATATGAGGGTAAGTTATGTACTATTATAGATGGATCGTCAAGATTAACTTCTACCGAACAAATCTTGGATGCGGAATGCAAGATGAATTGTGGACGAGCACAAGACAAATGTTTGTTGACAAAACTTTTTTTGTTGAAAAGAACATTCCAGCGTTTGCAAACACATCTAAATCGAGCCAGAGATTTTGGTGGAATCAAAGAGAGTATCTCTTCTTCAAGTTCCCACATAAGTTTTTCATGTTGCATTATATTTTTCTCTACGACAAATTATATGATATAAAAAATATATATATCACAAGCAAATTACATATATATATATATATATATATGTGTGTGAATTGAAATATCAAAGATACAATACCTAAAATGGTATTTTTCTACATAAAGACACTAAAATGGAATAGCTAAGACCAAAATTATTAGGATTAGATTTGAGTTACTAACTATAAATATCTAAATATAAATAAATATATCATATGATTTTATAAAATTTAATGCATGAAAAGAAATAGATTTATAGAAAACAACTTTCACTAAAGCGAAAAAATCATATTTAAAATTGGTGGATTCTTTAAAGTTATAAAGAAACATTTGAAAAAATGAAATGAATGTATATATATGAGGTGTAAGATGACAAAGGAGATACATAACAACAAATTTTAAAAAAAAAAAAGAATGGAAAAAATATCCATATAATAAAAGGGACTTTTCCATAAAAAATAATATATATACTAGATAAGGACCCGCGAATGCGCGGGATTATAATACAACATTTAAAAAATCTGGAAAAAAATAAAAACTAAAATAAATTCAGCCATCCGAAAAATATATAAATAATATAAACAACATTGTTTTTAGGCTATATTCGTCATCTCAATATATAAGAAAATTAAAAACTAATATTTTCTTAACAATATGTCTTACCGTAAAAGAAAATTTATCTTCTAATTTATTAAATTATGAGTAAATATAATCTAATATTAATTCAAAAAATAAAATCACATATTCACTCATATATAAACATACTAGATAAGGAACCGCGAATACGAGAGATTTTAATACAACATTCAAAAAAAAACCCAAAAAAATTAGAAAACATAACAAATTCAATCATCCAAAAATATAAAAATAAAATCAGATTAACAACAATTTTTATTCTATATTCGTCATCTAAGTAAGTATATAAGAAAATCGAAAACTATTTTTTTAACAATTTATCTTAAAATTTATTTAAAATTCTCGAATAAATATAATATAATTCTAATTCTAAAAAGAGAAAGAAAAAAAATCACATATTCACTTATACAAAAACATTTAAGATTAGTTATAGAATTTATTAACAACAATATATCCTTTGTTTTTATAAGACGGCCAAATCAATACAACTTCTTTTTTGGTCCAAATCTAAATTATTAATCCCCTATAACATTTACTGTGTTCGTGTAATTGAATTATGGATATGAAGTTTAATATATTATACTGCTAAATTAGTATCAAATTAACATTTAAGGCCACATTTTTATAATGTAAACTTATTTATTTAGATAGTTTGTATCAATTTATATCTTTTGTCAACAAAATTATTTTCTTATGTATGCTTATATTTTGATGAGTTTCTTTTATCTTGAAAATAGATTTGGTAGTAATCTATAACAATAAATTTGATTCAAAATAAAACAATATAAAAAGTAAATAAAAAATATATTAAAAACTAAAAATAAATAGCATGTATACCTAAAAAGGTGAATAAATGTTTTAGTTAGAATATATAATTTAATAATTTCATGTTATTGGCTTTCATTTTTAATATTTATTTTATGTAATTTCTATTTCTTTTTATACTTATAAAATTATTATTTTAGTTATTTTCAATTTAGTGTAATTTTGTGATAAATATTATTAATAAAGTTTTGGAATTACCTTAGATAGAATAACTATTAATTAATCTATCATTTTTTGACATATGGTTAATTTTGTTAAAAAAACAACAAACCGAATTTAGGGTTCCAAACCCTAAAATAGGCGAAAAAGTGGTAAAAAACGATACAAACCAAATTTAGGGTTCCAAACCCTAAAATAAGGTTTAGCATTAGCGAATATTTAGCGACGAATCGTTGCTAAATCGTCACTATTTATATATAGCGACAATTTAGCAACGAATCGTTGCTATTTCGTTGCTAATTTTAAACCTCCTTACATTCTTGTACTTGGAAAAACGATGAATACCGTTTCGTGTCACGATAACATATAGCTACGAATTAGCGACGAAATAGCAACGAATTCTGACATGCATGTACTTCTTAAATATGATGTAAGTCGCTTCGTGTCACGTTAACATATAGCAACGAAATAGCAAGGAATCGTTGCTAAATCGTCGCTATATGGATTCGTCGCTAAATCGTCGCTTTTTTTTCGTTTGTCGCGGGTGGGAAACCAAAAGGTTTAAACCAAAAGAGGAGACGAAATGGCGAAGAATCTTCTCTCTCTCTATACCCGACGAGTTTTCTCATTTTTTCACACAATCTCATTCTCTCTCTCTCTAAACATTTTATCTCTCTAAAAAAAACCAACTCCAAAACCCAACTCCAAAAACATGTCTCAAAATAACCAACCCCCTCGTTATTATAATTTCATAAGGAACCGATCCGGTTCCACCTCTAATTCAAACCCACCCCAACAAAACTCACCCCAACAAAACTCACCTCAATAAAACCCACCCCAACAAAACCCAATATAAGAGGCTATTCCCGATGCTCCAGCCAATCCCCCCGTCGATTTACCACCACCTCAGCATCTTGGACCGCACATGCAGCGGATCCTCGACTTTCTTCGGCAGGAGGGCCACCAGTACCTACCGTTGCTCAATTCCGAACGGCCAGATGAGACATTTTGGTAAGTAATTAAAATTTTTATATTATTTTATGCAATTTAATTAATTGATTTTTGATTATAATAATTGCTAACGATAAATTTATTTTTCGTAGGTTTTGCGATAACAAGGTTAGTAGGAGTGTCTCGGATGTGATGAAGATGTATTTCGTGGAGCCGTACGTCAACTGGTCGCAGGCGCCTCCTTTAGATAAAAGACATATGGTTCGAATCTTTTGCGGTAAGTAAAATTTTTAATTATTTAAATTTTAAAAATTAAACATTATAAAAAGTTAATATAAATATTTATTGTAATAAAATAACATATATTATATAAAATGTAATAATTATTACAAAATTTATTTTTTTATTATTTAAAATTTATTTTAATATTTTAAAAAACTCAAATAGCAAAAATAGCATTGGCGGGAGGAAGACATGCTTAAAGTCCCAAGGGTTTCGAGGAGAAAGCCTAGCATCGGCTCACTGGGAACATCAACAAATGGAAGACCAAGTGGCTGAAGACGGGAGATGATGCGAAACCCATAGCAATGGATGGGGAGGTGTGGAAGGGCCTTTGCAACTATTGGACGAACCCGCATTCGATTCAAGTTGCGGGTAGCTGCTCCAAGTCCCGACTCACACCGATCGACGAGACCGGTCCATATGTCCACACCTCAGGACCGACTTCTTACGCCGGACGGCGTATTCAAATGATATTAAATATATATTTAATATTTAATTACTTTTTAAAAAAATATAAAATTTAAAAATATATAATTTAAATATAATTTTCAATAGCGCGAGGAGATGGGCGAGCTTCCGCTCATTGTGGAAATTTTGAAGAAGGTCCAGAAGAGGAAGGACGGGACCTATGTGAGTTCACGATCTGAAAAGATCGTGAACGCATATGAGGCTAGACTCGCCGAGCGGGTTAGTCAGGGTTCGATGTCGGCCGATGGTAGTTCGGTCAACTCCTCGGGACAGATGTCGGTCACCGAGTGCGACCAGATCTACTATGAGGTAATAATTTCAAATAATTTAATTTAATTCAAAATAATATTTATTATATTATCTAACGATTTTAAATTTGTCTATATAGGTGGCCACGAAGACGAAGAAGAACCGCACTTTTGGAGTCGGTTCAATTGAGACGGTTCCCCCGCTTCTTCTTCGCGAGCCTCGTCGCCTTTGCCCAAGATCACGCCGAAGAGAATGTTCGGTTGAGGGAGCGAGGTCGCGAAACAAGAAGTCCGCTATCGAACATCACGAACTTCTTCTCCATCATCGCGATGGAAAGTCCAAACCTCGCGAGGTTGATGCAGCAGCGGGGAGTCCAACCGACCCAACAACCAGTGATCCCTCCAGATGTAGCGGCAACGGCAGCTCAAGACCTTGGACGTGATATCGGGATTGATGATTTCGTCGTCGATCTAGATGATCCCGCTGATCCCGATGTTTAGTTTTATTGTATTTTAAAAATATTTTGTATTTTTTTAATATATTTATAGTTGTTTTTTTAAAAATTTGGTTTTTATAATTGTTTTTTTTTTATAAGTGTCAAGCCATCCTTGCTAATTCGTCGCAAAATCTTTAAATTGGAAATTTATTTTTTATATATCGTCGCTAATTCGTCGCTAATGTTTTAAGATAAACGTCGCTAATTAGCGAAGAATTAGCGACGACACCAAAATAGCGACGATTATACGGCGTCGCTAAATTAGCGACGATTCTAAAATAGCGACGATTTAGCGACGAATTTTGAATAGCGACGAGCGTATAGCGACGAAAATATTCTCGTCGCTAAATCGTCCAGTTTAGCTAAATCGTCGAAAATATTCTAAAATAGCGACGATTTAGCGACGAAATATGGCGTTGCTATTTGCCCAGTTTCTTGTAGTGTTTATGCTCGTACCATAAAGAGAACACTATCTTATCATAAACCCACACAAGAATAGATATCTGCAATATGCTTGCAAACACCTGAACTTGTCTTTTCTTGGAGATATCAACAATGTTGGAAGGAGGATTATATTGAATCTCTTGATTGGTTGTTTTTTCTTCCACAAGTTGTTTTTCATTAATAATCGAGGTTTTGATAAAAAACAAGCGTGTTGTTACGAACTTCCACTTTATCTTCAATACCCTCCATATCCATCTTTATAGAAACTAGATTCTCGATTGTATCACGATCCTTTGCAATTCCATCTTTTTAAAAACTAGATTCTCTGATTGTATCTTGACACTTTGCAATTCCATCTCATTAAAAACTAGATTCTCTGATTGTATCTTGACACTTTGCAATTCCATCTCTTTAAAATATGTTTTCTCTAGATGTCTCTCCTTCTCTTTAATTACTTCACGAGAACTCAAGTTGTTAGTAATGGCATGAAGGGTTTTCACCTTCGGAACTTTAACATGTTCTATGATTTTTTCATCCTTTGTAAATCTTATCGCCTTAGGATTGTTCTTGTCCACGACACTCTTTTTTTTATCCGTGGTTGCTTCAGAATAATTTTTTGTGGTGTATACCTCTTGAAGGTTGAGACACTTGGAGAATACTTCTCGATTAGTTCAGCTTTCAAAACTAGGTTAGAAAACTCTTGTACCGTCCATACTGTTTGTAGATCCATCTTCTCTTGTATATAACCCTTTAAACCATTGATGTATCTGAATGAAATTACTGATCATAATGAAAAACTAGGAGGACGGAAAAGGCATGAGAACTCATTTCTGGATTTCCGCCTTTTTAAACACTGTTGCGGCATGATTGATTTCCCCCACAAAGGCAATTTTCTCTCCTGGGTTGGTCGCAGGGGGAAGAAACTGGTCAGATGTCGTTTGGATAGGTCGATGGGGAACGAGGACTGGTATGATCTCTTCTCAGTTACACAATCGGAATATATGAGGTTCATGGGGTCGGATCACAAACCGGTGAGAACATATATGGAATCCAGGAGATATACGAGTTCAAAGTCATTCAGATTTGATAAAAGATGGCTTGGGTGCGAAAGACTAGAGACGATGATTCAGGAGGGATGGAATCGTAGACATGGGGGAGAGGAGATTGGGGAACGCAACAAAGCATGTAGAGCTTCGATCTCAAAGTGGCGCAGAGGCGAGAAAACCAATTCTCTCACAAAAATAGAGGAACTAAAAGTAAAGCTCGATCATGCATACACGAATGAGAATATTAGCTCGTCTCAGCTCGATGTGATTCGAGATCGTCTGCGGACCGCATTCCTAGAGGAGGAACAATTTTGGAAACAAAAAAGTAGAATATCGTGGCTACAAGAAGGGGACAAAAACACCGGATTTTTCCATGCATCCACAAAGTCAAGAAGAGATAGGAACAAGATTATAGGAATCATGACAGAGTCTGGACTATGGACAGAGAAGGAACAAGAGGTGGAAGATACGGTTGTGGCCTACTTTCAGAATTTATTCACAAGGTCCAAGCAATTGGATTTCTCAGAAAATGTGTATAATGGATTAAGCAGGAGCATGAGCGCGGAAATGAATAATGATCTCCTGAGGGAGGTTACACCGAAGGAAGTCAAAAAGCCACTTTCTCTATCAAATTGGAGAAAGCGTCGGGACCCGATGGGATGAGTGGATGACGACACTCTTCTATCAGAAATTCTGGCACATTGTGGGTAATGATGTCGTAAATCTGGTCCCCCGGTTTTTCCGAACGGGTGAGCTCGAAGATGGGATAAATGAGGTCAACATTTGTCTTATACCGAAAACGGAAAGGCCTAAGGAGATGAAGGAATTTCGGCCTATCAGTCTCTGTAATGTAGGGTACAAGATTATTTCAAAGGTTATATGTTAGAGGTTAAAGCATATCCTTCCAGGGTTAATTTCGGAAACCCATGAAGGGCAATCACAAACAATATTTTAATTGCTTAGGAGGTCTTCCACGCCCTCAACACAAAAGATGTGTGTAAGAACGAGTTCATGGCTGTGTAAACGGATATGAGTAAAGCTTATGATAGGGTAGAATGGCATTTCCTTCGGAATCTACTGCACCATATGGGCTTCGCTGAGACTTGGGTGTCACTGGTAATGACTTGTGTCAGTTCAGTTTCTTATAGTGTTCTGCTCAATGGCTCGCCCAAAGGAAGAATTTCGCCCTCACGGGGTCTCAGGCAAGGGGATCCATTATCCCCTTATCTTTTTATCCTTTGCACGGAAGTTCTGGTTTCGCAGCTGAGGTGCGCGGAAGAGAATATGAGGTTAACGGGTATTAAGGTGGCCTACAGAAGTCCGCCAGTCTCCCACTTGCTTTTCGCGGATGATAGCCTATTTCTATGCAAGGCAGACATAAATCAATGCACGGAATTGATACAGATCCTAGAGACCTATGGGGGGGGGGGCGTCAGGACAATGTATCAACTTTGAAAAGTCGACAGTGACCTTTGGGAAGAATGTCTAGAATGGTACGAGAAGGGAAATTAAGGAACGGTTAGGCATACGAACAAAAGGAGGGATGGGGATGTATTTGGGAATCCCGGAACAGTTGCAAGGTTCAAAGCAACGTATCTTTGCCTATGTTCGAGATAGGCTTAACCGGAGGATAAATGGGTGGAGTGCAAAGTTTCTATCAAAAGGAGGAAAGGAAGTAATGATTAAGTCGGTGGCACAAGCTATACCTAATTATGTCATGTCATGCTTCCTGTTACCTAAGGTGTTGTGTAAGCAATTAGCAAGCGCGGTTGCAAATTTCTGGTGGAGCTCTAATGGGACTTCAAGAGGTATACACTGGCTGTCGTGGAAAAGGATGTGTATCCCGAAAGAAGGCGGAGGTCTAGGTTTTAAATCATTTGAGGATTTCAACAAATCGCTTCTAGCGAAACAGCTATGGCGATTGTACCAGTTCCCATACTCGCTGGCGGCAAGGGTACTAAAAGGGCGGTACTTTAGTAATGAGCATCCGTTCGAGGCTAGGAAGCCAAATAGACCCTCGTATGGGTGGCGGAGCATTCGGCAGCCCAAAATCTACTCCGCTCAGGGATTAGGAGGATCATTGGTTCAGGAGAACAGACGAAAGTTTGGCAAGATAATTGGTTACCGGATAGGCAACCGCGTCCAGCTGCAGGACCCGAAGCATATTATTATCCCGCTGAGGGTCTCAGATCTGCGGGTATCAACACGAAATGAATGGAACATGCCATTACTCATCCAGATGGTTTGTAATGAAGACATACCTCTATTCCTGAGTATAACACCCGGGGTAGGGGAAGGGAGGATGGCAGATGTTGGCATCATACGAAGTCCGGAGTCTATTCAGTCAGATCGGGCTACCAGGTTCCGCACGTAAGCAAAAATGACGAGGAGTTTCAGATCCTCTTACAGGAACCATCATTTACGAGTCTAAAAAAGTTTGTTTGCAAATTGAAATCTCCAAATAAACAGAAACACTTTTTATGGCAGGCTTTGTCAGGAATTTTACCAGTGAACGAAAGGCTGGTTTACAAGCATATAGGACGGGAGAGGGAGTGCCCACGCTACGGCCAAGAGGAAACAATTAACCACATGTTATTCAAGTGTCCACCGGCTGCACAGACATGGGCGCTGTGAGGAATACAGTCATGTCATCAGGGCTTATCTACTGAAAGTGTAGGTGCAAACCTACATTTCCTATTTTCTAAATGGAGGGAACCAACGGATACGATTCCTCCATACCCGTGGATAGCGTGGTATATCTAGAAAGGTAGGAATGACAAATTGTTCCGCGGGATTAATCGTCAGTCGCTAGAGATGCTTGAGGTTGCTAAAGCAGAAGCTGAGGCATGGCGGAAAGCGCAACAACTTTTGCAGGAACAACAACATTCGCAAGTTCCGGAAACGAAAGAGGAAGAAAGGAGAGGAGCAGACCAAGTAGAGGTCACGGAGACTGCTTGTTTTGTAGATGGATCCTGGAAGGATGGAGACCCCACCACCGGAGTGGGCTGGGTTCTGATAAATACGAGGGATCGAACGGAGCTATTGGGTATGAAAGGATATAATAGGTCTATGTCCCCCCTACACTCGGAACTCCAAGGGCTAATTAATGCCCTCGATGGCTTACGAAGTATGCGTCAAGTTTGTAGAATCTTCTATACTGACTGCATGGACCTGGTGCGGATGGTGTCAAATCCTCACCAATGGCCAATTTTCTCACTGGACCTGATGATGCTACGTGATCTGCAAGTATCCTTCCCAGGCTTCTCACTTAGGTTTGTAGCAAGGAAAAGGAACATGAAGGCGGATCTTCTATCACGAAGTGCGCGTAGCCGGAAGCGGTGCTTCAATTATATTAGTCAATTTCTCCCTACTTGGGTCGCGGAACGTCCAACGTGTTTGTAATCGAGTAAAGTAGTCGGATTGCAGTGACAAAAAAAAAATAAATAATAATAGAAATGTTAAAGTAGCTAAACAAATATAACTCCATAACTAATTGTTGTTTAACAAACAAAAATATTCAAGAACATGCATACAAACTCTAGACTAAAAATGCACTTTGAAATGTGTAGTTTTATAATTCTAACTTGTTAAATGATGGCTTAAAAAATTTACCCAAATAAAAAAAAAGTATTTTTAATGTATTATTTAGTGTCCAAGATACATTTTTTTGTGAAACAAAGTTTATTTGGATTTAATATTTTGTGTTAAAGTATAGTTTTGTAATTTCCCCGGTAAATTAATATAAATCAAATATATAATAAAAAAATTATTTCATGTTTTAGTATAATTTTAGATAGGGAGAATTACAAAACTACACCATTTGAATTACATTTCACAAAACTACACCATTTCAAAAATACTTCACAAAATTACACATAAACACTCAAAATTAAATCCAAATAAACCCTACCCACACAATCCTACCCCTTAATACTATATGATGAGATCGAGTTTTACCTCAATCACATACAACCCCAAGTGCAAGGCACATGACGTTGTAGTAATATAAGGATCGAATCCACAAGGAGATTGAACTTGGAACAACAAGAATACAAGAAATTAGCTTAGAATAGAACTATCAAAAAGATTGTTAAGTAACCAAACTATATCTAAAACATTAATGTAAAAGTCAACAAAAGTTAACTAATCAACAAATAACTAGAAAGATGCTTAAATAAGATAAAGATTGGATCTTGGGGTTTAAATCATTGGTTTTGGATAGATGGAATCAAGCTAATGATGTTAAAACTAATAAAGGAGATGACTTTCTAGAACAAGGATCACTAATCTAGATTAGATCACTTCTATGACTCAAATCCATTTCCTAATCATAAAAACCTCAAATCTTCCAATCGAGTCTAGATGATTAGGGATCATTAAGTATAAGTCATTAAAAGTCCTTCTTAAACCTTAGACATCAACTTCCATTGGCTAAGTATAAAAGACTAACAAGAGGTTGTAATAGACATTTCATCAAACACCTTCCGGGCATGAAACATCCTCTAAGTACTAAGCTAGGATAATTACTTCTACCTTAGTGTTAAGTGCACCTAATGTTGTAAAACCCATAACCTAAACATCCTAAACATCATTAACTATCATCCATCATCCTAACCTAACTAAACCCCAAAATTCATAAGGTAACTACTCACTAAACATACATAAACACAAGCTAATAATAGAAAAGAAAGACATGTTAAGATAATAAAAGAGATTTAAACTAGATAAACATAAGATTCAAACACAATAAATGAATCTTAAAAGGTTTCAACAAAGGTGGATAAAGTTTGAGAGAGAATATCAAAAACACATAAGATCCCATAAATGCCAAAACCCTAGGAGTATTTATAGGAGGCAAAAGTAAGTGCAACAGGTCGCACATGACCAGCGGTTTGGTCCAGCGGTTTGGAGGTTGTTGGACTGAACATCCGCGTCTCTTCTTGTCTTGTCTTTTCCGGCGGTTTCTCCTAGCGGTTTACAGGCCGCTGGAAATCACATCGCGGGTATTCTTCGGCTGCCTGGATCGGCGGTTTGGCGTGGCGGTTTATTGGCCGCTGGAGATCTTCGCCTTCAGGATGCCTCGGTTGCTTCCAGCGGTTTGGCGACCGCTGGACTTCTCACCGCGAGCTAGCTTCGGCTCCTTCTCCTCGGCTGCTTGGGCTGGCGGCTTCTAGGCCGCTGGAGCTCCATTTCTTCTCCTTTGCCTCCAATGAGCTTCTCCTTAGCTCCCCTTTGCTTCCAACGAGTTCCCCATAGCTTCAAGTACCTGAAATGCATATGATGCAATGCAAAAGGGATCTAAATCTAACTAAGTCTCTACTCTAAACTACTTAGTGAAAATATGCTAAATAAGACTATAAACTATATGAATTATGTAACTAAGACCCTAAAATGTTATGCAAATGCATGCTTAAAACACCTAAAATACACAGTTATCAACTCCCCCACACTTGCCTTTTGCTTGTCCTCAAGCAAACAATACTCAACAAACACAAATGACGTAGTGGAGAATGGATCTCAGAACCAAAAATCTAAGAATCAAGCATATGCAATGTTAACTAAGGCAATGAAGCACTTTGAGAACATGTTTAACCATATGCAATGAGAACTCTCAATCAAGTATCCATAACACACTATCACAAGTCCTTGCTAGTTTCAATGCTCATATCCACTCACTCTTTCATTCACCACATCCTTAGGTTCATTAATTAGTAACCGGTTGTCTCTCTAAATGCAATGCAAAGAGTTTCAATCGGTTTGGGAAATGTCTTATATAAGTGGTTAAGTGTTTAGATGTTTAAGTGTTTTAGGGGGCTTACTCTAAAAAGCAAATAAGTAGTGTAAATATAATGCAAAAGTTAGGAAGACTAGGAACAAATACGTATAAGTCATTAAATCTCATGTTCACCCTTCCTACTTTTCGTTCTAAGCACTCACTCCTTTTCTTTTCTAGCTCACTCACCTTTTGATCTGTAAACACCCACTCAAATCCTTTCTTTTAATCCTAACTCTATCATTTATTTCCCTTGGGTTTCTTTCCTTGCACTACAAGAAACTGGGCAAATAGCAACAGATTTTAGCAAGGAATTAGCGAGGAATTTATTTAGCAACGGATTTGTGAGGAATTAGCGAGGAATTAGCGACGACACTAAATTTCGTCGCTAATTCGTCGCCAAATAGCAACGAAACTATTCGTCGCTATTTCGTTGCTATTTAGAGACGAAATAGCGACGATTTAAGGAGGAATTCCTATATCGTCGCTAAATCGTCGCTATTTAGCGACGATTTAGCGACGAAGATATTTCCTTGTTAAATAGCGACGAATTTGCAAGGAATATTGCTAGGTTGGTGAGCACGTTTTCATTGAGCTCCACCGGTATTTGGCGACGAATTATTCGTTGCAATTTCCTCTCAAAATCGTTGGTAATTCATTGGTAAAAATATTGCGTTGCTAAATCGTTGCTAAATTTCCTTGCTAATTCCTTGCTAAAATTTACAATGTCCCTATATAAACTCATTCGACCAAATCAAAATCACAACACAATATCAAAACATTCTCTCTTATATATATTCTAAACACTTATACAAAAACTTTCATAACATATATACTCAAAATGTCTCACGGTAATAACGTATACGAGTTACGATCTTGGATGTATAGACACAAAGATCGATCGGGGATAGTGACAACAGAGTTCACGGAGGGACTTCAAACATTCATGTATCAAGCTGGAAACATGCAGACTACTCAAGAAAGTGGTAAAATGTATTGTCCATGTAAGAAGTGTGTGAACACTAAATACATTCATGTTGATACCGTATGGAAACATCTTTTTAATAGGGGTTTTATGCCACAAAATTTTGTTTGGTTTCAACATGGGGAAGGGTATAATTATAATAACACCGAATTTGGAGAAAGTAGTTCGTTTCATGTTCCTGAAACTAACGAACCAGCTAATTTACCGCATCATTTTGATAGTAGCTATGATCATCATGGTGGGTCTAATGTGCATGTAGATGATAATAGATATCATGACATGGTTGCTTGATGCATTTCATGATACGAGGGGGTATTTATCTGAAAATGTTGTTGAAGAACCTAACCAAGATGCTAAACGTTTTTATGATATGTTAGACGCTGCGCATGGACTCAATTTACGATGGATGTAAAGATGGGGTCAAAACTATCATTAGGAATTACTAAAAGAGTATTTGCTGAGGATAAAAGAATGTAGCTGCTGATTCATATTATGAAATACAAAAGTTGGTTTCTAGTCTTGGATTGCCTTCAGAAATGATTGATGTTTGTGTTAACAATTGTATGATTTATTGGAAAGATGATGATAAGTTGCGGGAATGTCGTTTTTTGCCGTCGGTCGAGATATAAGGTCCATGGAAAAGGGAGTAAGGTCCCGTATCAACGGATGTGGTACTTACCCATTAGGGACGAGGCTCAAGAGATTGTATCAATCGGAAAGGACATCCGATTCAATGAGATGGCATTCGAGCACTCGGTCGTAGATGGGGAAGTAACTCATCCCGTCGGATGCAAAGGCTTGGAAGCACTTTAACACGGTATACTCGACTTCTCTAGAGAGATTCGTAATGTATATCTTGATTTATGCACTTGACGGATTTAGTCCATTTGGTATGTACGGTAGACAATACTCCTTGTGGCCAGTTATCGTAACTCCTTATAACCTTCCTCCATATATGTGCATGCAAAGAGAATTCCTCTTCTTAAGTATATTAGTTCCTGGTCCGAAACATCCAAAGAGAGCTCTAGATGTTTTTCTGCAACCTTTAATCCATGAGCTAAAAGAGTTATGGTGCAGGGGTTCGTACGTACGATATATCGTGCAAAGAAATTTTATGATGCGTGCGGTGCTTATGTGGACTATTAGTGACTTTCCCTGCTTATGGCATGTTATCCGGCTGAACAACGCATGGACGATTGTCTTGCCCTTATTGTCGTCATCGGACGATGCGTTTCAACTCCCACACGGAAGGAAAACAAGTTGGTTTGATTGTCACCGACGATTTCTTCCAATTAATCATCCGTACCGGAAGAACAGAAGGTTGTTCAAGAAGAACAAAGTCGTTAAACAACCACCCCTACTATATCCGGCGGGGACATAATTACTAAACGAGTTGGATTATTACGGGGCGCAAGAAACATGTAGACGGGGTGGAAATTGGCATGTTTCGAATTTACCTGACGGATACGGGGAAACCCATAACTGGCACAAGAAAAGCATCTTTTGGGAACTCCCTTACTGGAAAGATCATTTGTTGAGACATAACCTTGATGTTATGCACATTGAGAAAATTTTCTTTGATAACATCATGTACACATTATTGAATATGCGGGGAGAGAAACGAAAGACAATTTGAAGACAAGATTGGATTTGCCGAAATATGTTTTAGAAGTGAGTTGCATATTACGAACGATGGTAAGGCTCCGGTCCCGATCTGATTGAAACACGAGCGAAAAACGCTTTATTTAATTGGGTAGGGTCGGATGTCAAATTCCCCGACGGATATGTTTCAAAGCTATCCGCATGTGTTGAGAAAGGACAAAAGTTTTCAGGTATGAAAAGTCATGATTGTCATGTATTTATGTAGAGACTATTACCTTTTGCCTTCGACGAGCTTTTACCTGAACCCGCACACTTAGCAATTGCAGGTACTAATTAATAATTAATTAATTATCTTTTTAATTACTTTAATTACAATATATAGTCATGAATTTTAAAAAATTTCAGGTATCGGTGCGTTTTTCCGAGATTTATGTACTCGTACACTTTCGAGAAGATGTCATTGAACGGTTGCGTGAAAATATCCCTATCTTGTTGTGCAACTTGGAAAAGATTTTTCCTCCATTTTTTCGATGTAATGGAACACCTTCCAATACATCTTCCTCACGAGCAGAACTAGGAGGGCTGTGCGGTTTCGGTGGATGTATCCCCTTTGAACGATTTATGGGACATTTGAAAGGAAAACCTAGCAAGGGTTGAAGGATCTATCGTTCTTTGGATCTTTAACGGAAGAGACTTCTCATTTCGCATCATACTATTTCGGTTCCAATGTACGAACACGTAGAACAAAAACACGACGATACGATGACGGCGGCGTTGGCGCGGTATATGCGGTAGATGGGGGTACACGATATATTTTCCCCAATTGGAAGAGCTAGCGGAAAAATAAAAGAAGTTTGGTGGGAAAGTGATCAACATCGACAAAGTGCACATACTTACATCCTCCTTAATTGTGATTACGCACGACCTTTCGAAAGGTAATATATTATATGTTTTTATATATAAGCTATAATATTTTTTCCTAACGAGGGTGTTTATTAATTTCAATTAGAATGTTTGAGGAACAAGTGGAGGAAGTCTATCCTGGACTTTCGAAAGACGAACTTACTTGCTTATAAAGAACGCGATTTTGCGGGTTGGTTAAAAACGCAAGTTGAATATGGTGACACCACATATCCGGTTTGGTTTCGCGAGTTAATACAAGGACCGCTTGGAAAGATCACAACTTCGCCTATGTATTTTACTCGTGGTTACGTCTTCCACACAGTAAGTCATGGTCAACATCGAGCAACCGCAAATTATGGTGTCACTGTTGAGGGCGATTCGGTTTTTTATGGGGTTCTCACGGATATTATCGAAGTCCAATACCCGGGATTAGTCAATTTAAGAACAACACTTTTTAAATGTGATTGGTTTGATCCAATGTTAGGTCGTGGTGTACGTTACAACAAATTTGGTGTCATCGACGTCAACCAATCACGACGATATCGGAAGTTCGAACCATTTATCCTCGGATCGCAGGCTGAGCAAGTTACATTCATTCCGTATCCTCGCGTTAAAACTAGTGGTATATCGTGGAGTGCGATAATTCGAGTGGTTCCGAGAGGTTTAATTATGGGTAACGATGAAGTTCCTATGCAACAAGATGTCGTTGGTGGGACAATTATACAAACAAATCAATCGACCGAAGATGTAGTTCTTGTTGATCCTGATAATCAAGTAGCTGAAGATATTGTGGATGATGAAAACGAAGGATCCACAGAAGAAAATGAAGTTAGCGATATCGAATCATTTGATTCCGACAATAATGAATAAATTTGTAACTTGTATTTGCAATTTTAAATTTTTTTAATTTTTTTTTTTTGCAAATTATCAACGAATTTGCAACGATTTTGCAACGAATTTGCAACGAATTTGCAAAGTTTGCCACGATTTAGCAACGAATTCATAAGTTTAGTAATTTTAGGGGTTTAAATTGTCGTTGCTAAATCGTTGCAATTTGATATTTAGCAACGATTCGTCGCTAATTCGTTGCTATTTAGCGACGATTTAGCGACGAAACGTTGTTAAATCGTTGCTAAGTTTTGCAATATACAAATCTTTAAACCCTAAAACCACCCCAAAATAAAGGTTTTTAAGAATTAGTGTTAACTTAAGAAGTGTAAACAAAGGTGAAAACAATTGTATAAATCAATTAAAAAAAATTGATTACAATATTATACTTAACGTGTATTAACTTACCGTTAACTTATATGTTTTACTAACATAAAGTTTATAATACAGAAAATTTTCGGTTTTTTAGTAAATATCATATTTTGAAGTGTTATTCTCAATCTTATAATCTATAATTACATATGAAGTATGTATTATAGCATAGCAAACCGTTTTAGGGGTTGAAACCCTAAAAATAGGGTTTGGGTTTAGCAACGATTTAGCAACGATTCGTTGCTAAATCGTTGCTAATGTTTCTCACATTTAACCTCGTACTTCTGATACATAGAATGTAACATATTAGTCTAATCAGTAATTTAGCAACGATTTAGCAACGATTTATCAACGATTAGTACTTTTAGGGGTTTAAATTTGTTGGACTAATATGTTTTACATATCATTGCTAAATCGTTGCAATTTGATATTTAGCAACGATTTAGAAACGATTCGTCGCTAATTCGTTGCTATTTAGCGACGAATCGTTGCTAAATCGTTGCTAATTTTTGCAATATACAAATCTTTAAACCCTAAAACCACCACAAAATAAAGGTTTTTAAGAATTAGTGTTAACTTAAGAAGTGTAAACAAAGGTGAAAACAATTGTATAAATCAATAAAAAAAATTGATTACAATATTATACTTAACGTGTATTAACTTACCGTTAACTTATATGTTTTACTAACATAAAGTTTATAATACAGAAAATTTTCAGTTTTTTAGTAAATATCATATTTTGAAGTGTTATTCTCAATCTTATAATCTATAATTACATATGAAGTATGTATTATAGCATAACAAACCGTTTTAGGGGTTGAAACCCTAAAAATAGGGTTTGGGTTTAGCAACGATTTAGCAACGATTCGTTTAGCAACGATTTAGCAACGATGTAGTGTTGATATCACAAGTCTATCTCTCACCTTTGCATACTAAACTTAAGGGTTTTTCTTTTGGCTTAGGCTTTACTCTTTTACTCCTATTTTTCTACCCTTGTTTTTGGGGTTTCTTTTCTTTATGGTTTTAGGAGTTTTTAAAACTTGTTTTTAATGCCCTTTATTTCACTTTTTCAAACCTCCCTTAAGGTAGTTACTCTTTTAGTTTTGGTGTTTAGACTTTTCTAATGATAACCCAACTCTCTTTTCTTTTCATTTCCTCACTCCCCTCACCCATTACCAAATAAAAACTTGTTAACCTCCTAGATGGGATGTGGGACTTGTCATCCCCAATACTTACAAAATTTTGCTAATGTAACACTTTCCAAAAATGCCTCACTCAAAGAATTAAACGGGGCTTGAAGGAATGGGTTAGGGTTAAGGGTAAGTCATCTAAAGATGAGATGGTTATCCAAACAATCAAGAGGGTGGTAAAAAGGAACAAAGTTTGGATATATATCATGAAACTACAATGCACATTATCAAGCGAGAAATTAATGATTCAATTAGGTTCAATATTCATGGAGTGGTTTCAAATCAAGTGAGCATCAAACAAGCAATATCCTCTAGACTAAGAGAGTTCAAGGCATATAATTTCAACGATTTACAAGATTCTATCAATTATACCAAACAATCTCGAAAATGAATTCACATTGCAATTATCATCATTGATCCATAACAAGTGTGTATATCCTAAAGCTAAAGACTCGATCCTATACTATATGAATGATAAAACAAAATGAAACTAAGTTTTCTTTTTGTGTTTTTCAAAAAATTTCGATTTTTTTGTTGTTTTTGAATGCATATAACTATTAACAAATGCAATGTAATAAACTAGATGGATGCAATGCATGATCACACATAACTAAAAAAAAATGATTAGTAACTAATGGTCCGTCCCTCACACTTAAATCACACCGTCTCGGTGTGAAAAAGTAGTGAAGTAAGGCCATTATAAAAATAAAATCTAAAATGCAATGAAAAAGAAAAACTAAACTACATGAATGGTATATACAATGGGTGTGGGAGGTACCTTGGTTTACCAATGGTAGGGGATTTGGTTCCTCGGTCTTGGAACCTCGAAGTAAAACCAAGTGGGGAGACGGAAACGTACACCGTCGTTTGAATCCGTGTGGGTATAGTAGGTGTTGGGCAAGAAGCAACACATCGGTAACATCCTTTCGTCCATGAAGTTGTACATGAACGCGTCCTCGTTGAAGCGGCCCGCGCTTTTCTTGGTCATCACCATGTATTCTTCGTCCATATAGGCGTTTGGTAGCTCATCGTACCGGTTAAGGTCAATCCTTAGAGAGCGAAAAAGGGGATTAAGCATTCCACCAATGCTTATACCATGGTCTCGACCCTCGATCTTCTCTGCATCTCTAATACTTATTAGGTATTTGAGAAATTCGGATGCCTTGCATATGTTGCTATCTCCTTGATCCACGTGTTGGCCGGAAGGTGTGCTTAACAAAGACCTCAATGGCTCATAGATGAAACCGAGCTCTACCTTTGTTGTTGTGTAAGGTTGAGGTCTTGCGAAGAACGTGTTGCCTAGGAGCCTTAAAACGTATCTTATTGTGGGGTTCCTCACCTTCGACATTCTTGCCCTTGATTGGCGGAAGTCTTCCAAGATAGCGATGTTCTCCCATAAAAGTTGTAATGGGCAATAAGCCTCTTCCATTTTCATTCATCTTCTTCTTCTCAAACCATATAGATTGCAAAACATCTCGAAGTCAATCGAATATGTATCGCCTTCGAGCATAAATGTCACCCTCCCGGCGGTCTCGTCGCCTTCATAGAGATTTGATAATTTTGAAGATATTACCTTTGATTTTTGAAGATTTGGATATTGATTAGGTTTGAAAAGGATTTGTGCCCTTAAAAACTCTTGAAAAATCGAAATTTTAGTGGAACTTTTGTTTGAAATCGAGTTGGAGGCGAAAAAAAAAAAAGGGGGAAAACTAGGGTTTTTTCGCGAATTTAAAGGAAGGAGAAAGTCTGTGTTGGTTCCGGCGGTTTGGTCCGGCGGTTTGGTGACCGCTGGAACCAACACAGAGAGTCTTACCTGGCGCGTCTCCTCCGGCGGTTTCCTCAAGCGGTTTCTTGACCGCTGGAATCATCACATAAGCTCTCCCTTGGCTGCGTTTCCTCCTGCGGTTTACCCTGGCGGTTTCGTGACCTCTGGGCTTAACACATAAGCACTTCCCACTTTTCGGTCTTCTCGGCGGCTTCCCCTGGCGGTTTCGTGGCCGTTGGGCTTCTCATGTGATATTTTTCTCCTCCTATTCCCCTATACTCTAAGCATAAACTAGATTAAAAGACTTCAAATTAAAAACAAGTATGTACAATGATAGACATGGGATTGCCTCCCAAGCGCGCTTGTTTATAGTCACTAAGATTGACTTTGTTGTGATACTTAGGCGGGATTAGCGAAGAGATCCAACGTGGTCTCCTCAAGCTTTTCCCCCTCTTTGTTGTTGTTGGTGGTGTACTCTCCTTTTTTCTTGTTCCACACTAAAGTAGCTCCCTTTGGTGTGGTGGTTCCTTCCTTGATCAATGTATCTTTTTGGTGTTCTACATTCTCACCCAAGTTCAAATTGTTAAATATCTTCTCCAACTCTTCCAAGCTTGGATCTCTTTCACGTTTGGCATCTTGGACTCCTTACTTCGAGGTTATCATTCCACATAGGTTTTTCCTTAAGGATCCACTAGAGTAGTAGAACCTCTCGTCGACATTTTGAAGTATCATTCTCCCCATGTCATAGTCAATCCTTGCCCCGCGGTGGCCAAGAAGGGTCTTCCCAAGATTAGAGGGATTTCGTTTCGGTCATCCGAGCCTTTCATCACTACGAAGTCGGTGGGGATGACCTTGTGGGCTATTGACACCAAATAGTTCTCAATGCTACCTATTGGACTCCCAATTGAAGAGTCTCCAAACATCAAGACTTTCTCACAACTAGAGATGCTAGAAACTCCCATTTTCTCCTGCATTCTCATATTTATGACGTTAACACTCGAACCGGTGTCAATCATATCATTGTTGACTTAGAGGGATCCAAGTTCGAGCCTTATGACGAATGCTCCGGGGTCTTGTTTTTTTATGAGAGGGCTTCTTCGGCATTGAATTGGAGTTGTGTCAACATCCTTGACCATTTCCTCTACCCACTCCTTGTCATCTAGAATTTTTTGAATAAACTCCACATAGCCGGGGACTTGATCGACGTTGGTGAGATAAGGAATGGCCATGCCTTGTCTTGAGAAATTTTCCCTTAGCCTCGAGCGAACGTTTCTCCGATATGGTGCGTAGAATGGTTCTCATTCCCCTTGTTCAATGGCATTCCTCCTTCTTACCATCTCCTCCTTTGATGTTCAAGATAAAATTGCAAAGGTATTTCGGGTTTGCCACGGTTTTTCCCTGGAGGTTTCCCATTTTCCCTTTCGAGGAGAAGGCCACTTGTGCCACTTGATTGTATAGACTTTTCACATGAGAGGCGAGGCGATCATACTTGGCATTCAACTCCACGTAAGCCCCATCCACCTTTGCATTCAAGTCGGATAGCTTCTTATTTACCTTCGTGGCATGCCTTCCTTGGTCGTCCAAAATATGCTTAAGCATCCTTGAGTTCTCTTCCGAAGTAGAAGGAGAGGTGCTATTGTTGGTTTGGTTTTCTTGTTGGCCTTGGTAGAAAGGTCCGCGTTATCCATAGCCTCCTTGATGGTTTGGCTTGTATTCTTGAGGTTTCGTTGTGGGGTAGACTTGATCTTGTGGATTCTCCACATTATTGTTTCGGTAAGAGAGGTAGTTATTACCTTTGTTGTATCCTTGGTTGAAAGGCCTTTGGTAGTTATACCCTCTTCCTTGGCCTTGTTGTTGGACATAGTTAACATCCTCTTGCTCGCCATTATCAAAGTCTTCGCACCAACCTTGATTCTCCCCATGTCCCACATAATGGACCGGCTTCTTTAGTATTTGGAGTACCTTATCAAACTTGTCATTAAGCTCCTTATACTTTATATCATCTCCCTTGGACTCACTTTTCAATTCTCTCACCGATCTATCGTAATCTTTAGCATTCATTTTCTCGCTTTGAGCCAAGTTCTCCACTAGTTTCTCTCCTTGGGGGATAGTTAAACTCGCGAAATCCCCATTGCTAGCCGTGTTAAGGGCTAGTTGGTAGTCGCGGTGGACACCACGGTGGAAGATCCCAAGTATCGCTTCATTTGACATCCCATGATGGGGGCACGCTCTTGTAAACTCGTTTAACCTCTTCCAAGCTTCATACAAGCTTTCGTTACCCCCTTGTTTGAACGTGGCGATGTCGTTACGGATTTTCGCTGTTTTTTACGTAGAGAAGAACTTTGAGAGGAACCTCTTCTTGCACTCATCCCAAGTTAGGATGGATTGAGTGATGATGCCTTTCTCCCATTGTGCGGCCTTGTCCCCGAGAGAGAATGGGAAGAGGGTGAGTTTTAGGACATCCTCCGGTACTCCTCCTATCTTGATTGTTCCGCAAAGGCGGTCGAAATTGTCTAGGTGCTCCATCGGGTGTTCATTGGGAAGGCCAAAGAAGCGGTTGTTCTGCACCATATTGATCAAGCTAGACTTGATCTCCCAGTTGTTAACGGCGCAAGGAGGCGGCCGGATCCCCATTCTTGTTCCAATAGTTATTGGCTCTTCATAATCACCAATTCTTCTTTCCTCCCTTGGAACATGTAAGGGAGGTGGCATACCCCCAACTCCCACTCCGTGGGCTTGGTTTTGGGGGTTCTCATTGGCTCCTTATTGTTGGTTAGTCATCTCTTCTTCTTCTTGTTGTTGCGCTTCTCTTTCTCTTCTCTCTTGGTCCCTAGCTCTCTTGTTTGCTCTTTCAAATCTTCCTAATTCGGGAACACAATCGATGATTTCTCCTCTTTGGCTGCTAAGGTTCATACACCTTCAACTAAGACAAGATGGAAAACAACAACAAGAAAGAAGTTAGTAACCTTTAAGTAACAAATGGTCTAGAGCTAAGTAGATTCTAAATCCTATTGACTAGTTACAATCTCCCCGGCAACGGCGCCAAAAACTTGATGAGATCGAGTTTTACCTCAATCACATACAACCCCAAGTGCAAGGCACATGACGTTGTAGTAATATAAGGATCGAATCCACAAGGAGATTGAACTTGGAACAACAAGAATACAAGAAACTAGCTTAGAATAGACCTATCAAAAAGATTGTTAAGTAACCAAACTATATCTAAAACATTAATGTAAAAGTCAACAAAAGTCAACTAATCAACAAATAACTAGAAAGATGCTTAAATAAGATAAAGATTGGATCTTGGGGTTTAAATCATTGGTTTTGGATAGATGGAATCAATCTAATGATGTTAAAACTAATAAAGGAGATGACTTTCTAGAACAAGGATCACTAATCTAGATTAGATCACTTCCATAACTCAAATCCATTTCCTAATCATAAAAACCTCAAATCTTCCAATCGAGTCTAGATGATTAGGATCATTAAGTATAAGTCCTTAAAAGTCCATCTTAAACCTTAGACATCAACTTCCATTGGCTAAGTATAAAAGACTAACAAAAGGTTGGACTATACTTTTCATCGAACACCTTCCGGGCATGAAACATCCTCTAAGTACTAAGCAAGGATAATTACTTCTACCTTAGTATTAAGTGCACCTAATGTTGTAGAAACCATAACTTAAACATCCTAAACATCATTAACTATCATCCATCATCTTAACCTAACTAAACCCCAAAATCCATTAGGTAACTACTCACTAAACATACCTAAACACAAGCTAATAATAGAAAAGAAAGACATGTTAAGATAATAAAAGTGATTTAAACTAGATAAACATAAGATTCAAACACAATAAATGAACCTTAAAAGGTTTCAACAAAGGTGGCTAAAGTTTGAGAGAGAATATTAAAAACACATAAGATCCCATAAATGCCAAAACCCTAAGGAGTATTTATAGGAGGCAAAAGTAAGTGCAACAGGTCGCACATGACCAGCGGTTTGGTCCAGCGGTTTGGAGGCCGTTGGACTGAACATCCGCGTCTCTTCTTGTCTTGTCTTCTCCGGCGGTTTCTCCTAGCGGTTTACAGGCCACTAGAAATCACACCGCGGGTATTCTGTGGCTGCCTGGATCGGCGGTTTGGCGCGGCGGTTTATTGGCCGCTGGAGATCTTCGTCTTCAGGATGCCTCGGTTGTTTCCAGCGGTTTGAACCGGCGGTTTGGCGACCGCTGGACTTCTCACCTCGAGCTAGCTTCGGCTCCTTCTCCTCGGCGGCTTGGGTTGACGGTTTCTAGGCCGCTGGAGCTCCATTTCTTCTCCTTTGCCTCCAATGAGCTTCTCCTTAGCTCCCCTTTGCTTCCAACGAGCTCCCCATAGCTCCAAGTACCTGAAATGCATATGATGCAATGCAAAAGGGACCTAAATCTAACTAAGACTCTATTCTAAACTATTTAGTGAAAATATGCTAAATAAGACTATAAACTATATGAATTAGGTAATTAAGACCCTAAAATGTTATGCAAATGCATGCTTAAAACACCTAAAATACACACTTATCACTATACCCTAAACACTAATTAGCGAACCCAAATAAAGATTTTAATTTTGGTAATTTTTTAAAGGTAAATCAAGCTTTTAAATTTTTAAAAGGGTGTAAATATGTGAAAAAATTAAATCAGGTGTAGTTTTGTGAAGGAGGGGTTGAAAATGTGTAGTTTTGTGAATTCCTCTTTTAGATATAGATACATATTTATCTTATTAAAAATCTAAATATATTTTTACGTCAAGTAATCCAAATTGTATATATGTCACCATATTTATATGTACATGTACTATTGAAAGTCAAAATAATTAATCAAACTTCGAGGCCCATTCAAAGCAGAATGCACACATTAATGCATACCCCGATAAATGAAAACACAATCATTTTATTGAAATTTGTAGACCCATTGAACAAAGGTCTGTTATAATGATTTCGCATGTTATGAAGTCTTATTTATAGTAGAAGATTTCTTATTCGTTTCTTATTGTTTTAGATGTGGGAGCAACTTAATACATAAGAGTTTTATATGTGAGCTTGAATTTACTGGGTCTGAAATATAATTTATGGAATTGGCTAAAAATTGACACACATACTTGAGCATCATAAATCTTCTTCTCACATGCCTCAATTACTTTAAGACAATTAATCTTGTCATCAATAACCTTCTTTGTTGTCTTTAATAGTCTTAGAAGCTAAATAACAAAATTGTACGCTACAAATCTATTAAAACACAACATGGCAAATAAATCATGCAAACACAAAATTGTACGCTACAAATTCATTAACCGAAATTCGCATGCACGTTAAACGAAGACCACTTTAATGATTTTGCATGGGATGAAATCTTATTTATAGTAAGAGATTTCTTATTTAGTTTCTTATTTTTTCGATGTGGGAGAAACTTAATGCTTAAAATTTTAAATGTGAGTCTTAATTCGTTGGGCCCTGAAATATAATTTATGGAATTCGCAAAAAAAAAAATTCAAAAATATAAGGGCACAAACGTAAATATAATAAAATTTCCTATAATCGCTCTCATTACGACACGTAAGTATTTTGTCTTCTCTTATAATACTGTAAATATCTCAAGATTAATAAAAAATATACTATTTTTATATTTGATATATTGTTATAAAAACATTAATCTTCGAGTTCCTTTTAATTTATAAAAAATATAATAATTTAGTGGAAAATCACATAGTTTTAGATAAATTTGAAGTATATATATGATACAACGCATGAGTTAGACAAAAATTAAAAAAAGGGACAATTACAAAACTACACCTTTTGAATTATATTTTACGAAACTATACTTTTCAAAGTCACTTTTCAAAACTACACCAAAACACTCAAAATTAAAACCAAATAATATTATACCCTAAACACTAATTAACGAACTCAAATAAAATTTAAAATTTTGAAGGGTATAAATATGTAAAAATATTGAATTAGGTGTAGTTTTATAAAGAAACGGTAAAAAGAGCGTAGTTTTGTGAATTCCTCTTAGAAAAAGCATTGTCTCATGTGTCACACTCATGCCTATATTCTTGAGTAATTTTTTAAATACCATAAAAAGCTTTAGAAAAAATTAAACACAAGTTTTTTTCCTAAAATACCATAAAAAATTGGACCAAAATACCATAAAAAATTGGACCAAAATACCATACACACAAAAAACAAGTTTTAAATTTTATGAACAAAAATTATTTGGATTCACTATTTAATGTTAATGGTTTAGTTTTGATGAGGGTACAATTTGTTTTGATGGTTTAAGGTTTAATTTTGAAAGTTTTAATTTAAAAGTTTGATGATATTTTGGTCCAAAAACTGTAACGATCCGACCCGGCAGTCTGTTACTTTTGAGTCTAACCGTTACTTAGGGCATCTCCAACCGAACTCCATATCCACCTCCATTTATGAAAATGGAGCCAAATATGCTTCATCCGAACTCCAAATCCATCTCCAAAATGGAGATCTCCATTTTATTCTCCAAATTTGGAGATCTCCATTTTCAACTCCATTTTATGGGGATCAAATTTTTTATTTGCAAATCAATCCTTAAACTTTTTTATTTGCAAATCAACTCCAAAATTAATTTAACCATATATTTATTTTAAACTTAAACAAAAAAATATGAACTATTAGTTTACATTAAAACAAAAATATATATACAAAACTAGTTAGAAAATCAATTATTATTTTTAAATGAATAATAACATAACTAAAGATCAAATTAAAATTCATGATATTATAACTAAAAATAAAATAAAATACAAAATGACATAATTAAAGATAAAACTAAAATACAAAATAAGATAACTAAATATAAAATTAAAATACATAACAAACATTCAAATTTAAAAAGAACATCATACAATACATTTCAAATCGAAATACATAGCAATTATTCAAACCAATAATAACTTAATAATCTGGTAAATCACTTCCGGATCCACCAACGTCATTGAAATATTGTGGAATAAATATTCTATGGAATAATTTATGTTTTATTTATGTCTAATAATGTATTATTTTTTTATAATAAATTTTTAGTTATGAAATAGTTAATCATTTTTATTTGTTAAAATTACATAATGGGTGAAATTTGTAAATATGAAAACTTAAAAGGATAAATTTGATATTAGTAAAAAGTAGAAAAAATGGAGATAGAAATGGAGTTTTCGGTTAGAGGAAAAATGAAGAAAAAATGGAGTTGCTCCAAAATGAAGAAAAAATGGAGTTTTCGGTTGGAGATGGTCTTAATATGATATTTTCCGCTTAGTGTCCTAAGACCCGTACGGTTTTGCTATTGGTTTCCTTCATAAAAGCCCTCATATTAAATTGGGGTTAGACTATTCCTTAATGTTAGACAACTTTTCTCTAGACTTCCGATGTGGGACAAATGTCCCAATTCACCCACATTCAAATACGCAACGTCCTTGTTGTGCACTAGACCCAGACGAATGAAATTTGTTTCAGTATTATTTTCTTATTTGATAATTAAATAATAGTTCCAAAGTATTTTATATCATTCTTATTGGTCATCAAATACGTGATTTGATCATGAAATCCTATAAATGAAAGATGATATAAATTATTGAGGTCCATAGTCATATTATTAATCATGGGACATTAATAATTATGAATGACTAGTATGTGAGGTGACTGATGATTAAGTCTCATAGAGTCATTGATATGTGGTATTAAAGTCAATCACATAGATATGTGTTGGGGAACACTACAAGATTGTTATATGGGGAACACAATATCGGACTGACCTGTTATGAGAATTCTACAAGATTGTTATATGAGTGTCATAAGAGTTTCTCATCACGACTATAGAGTATAGTCCTTTGACATGAGTTCGTCATGTCTTACACATGGATTGGTTCACTTTAACTCTCTCAAACGTCTGCCGTAAATGGTGATTATAAAGGCAGTGCTTAGGCGGATTAGATAAATGTATAAGGAACATGGATGGAACAAGATGGGATTTGTCCCTCCCATATAACGGGAGATAAATATCTCAGGGCCTATCGGAGATTTGATACTAAAAATGCATGGACGTGCTCAAACGAGGTGATTGTCAATCGTTTGTTTAATTAATATAAATCGGAGTCCGATAAACATATCTAGCTTAATAAAGATGACACTCTTTCTTGCCTTATGCTGAGATCGAGATATAGTGACGGAAGATTATATGAATAGAGATTCCAGTACAAGTGGGAGATTGTTGGGAATGTCCTGAAATCTTATGTACTTACTTTAGTAAAGTTATATTGTCGAGGTTTGACAATGTCGTATAATATTAGGTGGTTATAATGTTTTGCTAGAGACCGCTTATGATCTATGAGCTTGGAACTCATTACTAACATTATATGATCCTACAGGGTCACACACATAAGCAAACTGAATCGATAAATATTTATTTGGATTTAATATAGATTAAACCAAAAATGAATTATTTATTATATATAATGATATATGATAAAAATTAATATTTATATATGTAACTCACATGGGCTATAAAGCCAATTATGAATTGGCAAAGAAAGCTCATAATACCAATGCAAGAAACGTGAATTGGGAGAGAACTATTTAGACACTAGATTATGATGGAAAAAAAAAGTTTATAATATTATTGTTGTTCAAAGAAAACTTTTTAATGATATTTTGAGAATTTCCCTAATAAATAAGAAAACATGTTTGAAAACAATTTCAAATTTTTTTAAATAAATTTATATGCCGGAAATTAAAAACTTATAAATTTAAAATAAAAATATTTTTGTATTTATTATGTAATATGTATACAATTATAAATTTAAAGCGCGGATAAAAAAAATCTAGTGTTAAGCATAATTAACTATCGGATAATTTTTTCAAAGAGTCTTTTGTGTGAAAAAGTCAAGTTGCTGAACCAACAAGTTAGGTGAAGAGAACGGATATAAGGAGTTGTGCTATCTCTACTAAAACCTACGACTTCTTCAAAGTCAAAACTTCAGATGAACAAAGCCGAACCAATCATTAAATACGACCAAACAAAAATAAATGATTCAAACCTATATATCATACAATTTATATTCACCGTCACGATCAAACGTGACAAGCACTTGACCCAAATAATTATATTTTTATAGCATAATGACCAACTCCGAATCAACATGGAGTTCAAGAGAATGATTCACAATCACAACATAGCTCATAAAAAATCCCTTTCACATTATGACAATCCGACGGAGTCTGATCATGCCTCGTCATCATTTGATGTACCTATTGTTACTTGTTCTCCAAGTAACGGGCCAGCCGCCAAAGCCTGGAACCATTGGTCCGTATGGTCAACAATTAAGACCGAACCAAGTACCAGCGGTAATCATTGGGATGCTTACATTCACGTTCTTATTCAGCCTCATCGCTTGCTGCGTTTGCTATAAATACACAAACACATCTCCTCCTGGAACAAGCTCCGATACCGACGAAGCAGGCCGTGGAGTAGGAGTGCCGTGGACAAGAAGAACAAGCCGTGGACTTGAAAAGGATGTAATAGATTCTTTTCCTTCCTTTTTTTACTCACAAGTCAAAGGTCTAAAGATAGGCAAAGGCGGAGTGGAATGTGCCATTTGCTTGAACGAGTTTGAGGACGAGGAAACGTTGCGTTTGATGCCTCCTTGTAGCCATGTGTTTCATTCTGATTGTATCGATGTTTGGTTATCTTCTCGCTCCACTTGTCCTGTTTGCCGCGCCAAACTCGATTCAAAACCAGGCAGCGATGAGAACGTTATGTATCCATTTACACGCCCACATACCAATCAAGAAATGGATCTTGAAACGGGAGGCGCAAGAAGAAGTGTACTGGAATCTCCAGACATACGTTTGTTAGATGGATTATCATGTAGCATTAACAACACGGCAAACAGACCGCCTAGATCGAGGTCATCCGGGTCATCTAACTGGCGAATAACCGAGATGTTATTCCCAAGATCTCATTCCACGGGGCATTCTCTTGTACCTTTAAGAGAGAATCTAGACAGGTTCACATTGCAATTACCAGAAGATGTAAGGAGACAATTGGGCCAAATTAGGAAGTTACCGCAAGCTAGAAGTTCAAGGCAAGGATATAGAAGTGGCAGCGTTGGGAGTGAGAGGAGAGGTTTTCCTTACGCAAGACGAAACAATCGAAGGACCATTTCTCTGTCTTTCTCTTTTTCTTCTCAAACTGCCTCTGTTCCGCCAGGAAAAGGTAAGGATAAAGAGTTTGGTGAAGGATCTTTTGAACGCCTTAAGCTAGAGAAAGTCTAAGTCTTAATATTTTGACTACAACAACTTTTCCTATTGACAAGGTTAGGTTACATAGAATGTGGTGTGAGGTAATAAAGAAAAATATATGTAAGTATGTATATACTAAGTTTGTGGATATGAGCCCAAGAGAGCTTATCGGATACACTGAATGATTACATTGTATAGTTTCTTACTTTCTGAGATCGTTGTCTTTGTAATCTCGTTGTAAGGTGACAGGTTTCAAACCGCTTACTCATGATTGATTGGTTTCAACCTAAAGGCTTCACGTAATTTTTTTTTTGTCAAAAAGTAAACGTAGTTTTAAATAAAGGGGTGGTAGAACCTCCTCGTGGAATATAAGGTTTTCATGAGGTTGATCTTGAGTGGCATGGATACCTTCGTTTAAAATAATATATTTAGTAAATTATTTGAGAAATTCACAAAACTACACCATTTCAATCTCTCTTTCACAAAATTACACCTAATTCAATTTTTTCTATTTTACACCATTTTTCAATTTTTAAATGGTTCAATCATGCTCTAAAAAATTATCAAATTAAAATATTTTTATTTGGATTCGCTAATTAGTGTTTAGGGTATAATATTGAAGGTGTAGGGTTTTGTGGGTAAGGCTAATTTCGATTTAATTTTTAGTAATTATGTGTAATTTTGTGAAGTGATTTTAAAAAGGTGTAGTTTTGTAATTCTCCCAAATTATTTTCTTAATTTGATATGTATCACTTCTTAAAAATCTTGGACTAAAAATACATATATCATAATTTTATATATTTTAGAGTAAATGATGTTGGACATAAATATTTTTCACTATGAACTATATACGAAAGTTTCGTTACTTTTATCTATCTTTTTAATCTAATGAAAAAATAAAATCACATATTTTTGATAAAAAATAACTAAATAAATGTTTCATATTTTTTCTATCAACAAAAATCAAGTTCAAATTTGTTCCACGAAAATAATAATTCTCATGATAAAAAATTAAGTTTTGATCAAACAAACCTCTTATTCTTAAATTGAATTAAAAAGAGTTATGACTCAATTGTAACCACCAAATTTGACGTAAAGTTTATAAGGTCGTTCTTGAGTTTTGGGATACAAAGTGCTTCCTCTCCTCTAAAGAGACATAAATAAATTCTCAGTCTACCCTCAAGATGATGGGCTCTTTGTACCGCTAATGGTAGTGTTATGTACTATACGGTAAACCAAAAAGTCTTACATACCCATCTTTTATATAAGAAAAAAACATTCAACATCTTCTATATATCATTATTCACATATTTTCTATCTATCGTTTTATTTTTCTTCTTCCTTGTATAAGAATACAATACAAAATTATATAGGGTTTATTAGGTAAATGAACCATTTTATGAAAAGTAATACAAAAAGTACTCCAAACCATTATTCACAATTGTGAAATAGGCATGTGGACCATGAGTTGTGTAATAGAGATTTGTGTAATAGAATTTGATGAGAAATTGTGGACTGTTTTAGGAAATGACCAATTTGCCCTTGTGTATATGTTTTTGTGTATTTCTTTTTTTTTCTATTTTCCCTTTTTCACGTTTCTTTCTTCTTTCTTTCTCTTTCTTTTTCTCTTCTCTCATATCTTCTCTCTTCTTTTGATTCAAACTCATGTTTTATTTTTTTCAAGTTTTCTTTCTCCTTATTCATGTTTCTTTCTCTTAATTGCATTCAATAACATCCATTTGCACATTTTAGCGGACAATGTACAGTTGATGGATGTCAGATTCAACTCATATGTACAGTGTATGTAACTCACTTGGACAACTGGTTTGTACAGAAGATGATTTGCGTCGATATGTTGACTTGTGTAAGTTTTTGTTTGAGAACATTAAATGTGTTTCTCTTTTTATTTTTTTCTTTCTTTATGTTTATAGGTAAAAATGTAAAATATTTATTAATTTCTCTTTTTATTTTTCATTTAATCATGCTTTTCGCTAGATAGTGTAGTAAAATCGTCAATTATATGGTATAATGGATGTTAGATTATCCATAGATTGTACAAATGAATTTCAATCAGGTGTACCTTTAAATGCATAGTCGAATTGTCCATTGAACTATATAGTCAAGAGTATAATCAAATTGTCCACTGGATTATACGAATTTTATCCTCTAGAGAAATATCCACATGAGAAACATCCACTGGTGGATTGTACAATGGATGTTATCCGCTAGAAAAACATACACATGTGGAATATAATTTGTACAATGGATGATATCCATTAGAGAAACATCCACTAGAGAAACATCCATTATACGAATGTCAAATGTCGACATTACGACTTTAACCAGAGTAAGTACAAATCGATTTCAGGACATTCTCAACATAATATATTGTACAATTGGTGATATCTATTAGAGAAATATTCGCTAGAGAAACATTCGTTAGAGAAACATCCACTAGAAAGAGACAAATGAGAGAAAAATAGATGAGAGAGAAGAGAAAAAAAAGATAGTTAACTAGAGGAGAGAATTAGAGAAGGAGTAGATAGATAAAAAGATAGGAGAGAAAATGAGAAAGGAGAAGAAAAGAGAAGAGGAGAGAGAAATGAAAATAGAGAGACAAAAAAAAAGAGAAAGAGAAGAGAGAGAAAAAAAAAAGAGAAAAGAGAGATATGATAGAGAATGAGAGAAGAGAGAAGAGAGAAGAGAGAAGAGAGAAGAGAGAGACAAACCTTAGGTTTTAAAATGTGAAATAAAAAAATCAAGGTTTTTTTTTAAACCCAGAAATTTGTCAGGTTTTTTCTGTTGAAATGTTAAAACCTTGGGTTTTTTTTTGCAATTTTTCCTAAAAAGGAAGAGAGAGATGAAAAGAAAAAAAGATATAAAAGGAAGAAATTGAATAAAAAACAAATATAAAACAAATGGTATAATTGTAATATATGTAGATTATACACCCATTTTTGTCAACTGCAATTTATTTGGAAATGGTATAAGGTGGGACCTACGGACTAACTACCTAATTGTAAATAGTATTTGGTCTTATTTTTAATTAATTTTGAAAAGTGGTCCAACAACCCAAATATCTCAATTATATAAGAAAAAAACATCCAACATCTTTAAGAAACGGTGGAATTACATCTGTAATATTTGACTTCACAAAACTACAACTTGTTAAAATCTATTTTTATTAATAAATACTATATAGAGATCCAAAACACAAAGTCATATCCCCTATAATACTAAACCCAAAACACAAAATAATTATCTCAAATGAATTTTTTTAATTTAAGTAAATTTATAAAAGTTAATTTTACCTTTTAAATTTTAAAAAGGGTGTAAAGTTGTTGAAAAAAGGGTGTAAAGTTAGAAGGAATTTGAAGTAGGTTTAGATTTTTGAAGTAGGTTTTAAAAGGAGGAATTCACAAAACTACACCATTTCAACTTTTACTTCACAAAACTACATCTAATTGAATTTTTTTACATATATACACCATTTCAAAATTTTAAAAGCTTGATTTATCCTTTTCAAAATTACCAAAATTAAAAAAAAATTATTTGGGTTCGCTAATTAGTGTTTAGGGTATAATATTAAGGGGTTAGGATTGCATGGTAGGTTTATTTGGATTTAATTTTGAGTGTTTAGGTGTAGTTTTGTGAAGTATTTTTAAAATGGTGTAGTTTTGTGAAATGTAATTCAAATGGTGTAGTTTTGTAATTCTCCCTTTTAAAAGGGCATAACTTGTGAATTTCTCTTAAGAAGTATCTTAATATTTTGGTTAAGATATTGTTTAGGTAATCCTTATAAAAATTCTTGATTTTGTTGGAAAGAAACTTGTTTTCTATTTTGCCAAAAAAAGTTTGTGTTATTTTTAAAATTTTTTGATTTTCTTGTAAAAGAAAAATTTATATTTCAACAAAATTAATTTTGAAATTTAAAAAAACTTCAACTTTTGTTGATTTTTTCATTTTAATTACAAATTGTTGACTGGGGCAAAATAGCCCCACCATTAAATCATTTGACGAAACAGTTAATCCCCTTTGTAATAATTGTGAAAAAAAAATAATTGATTGCGAGTTTCTTCTGCTAAGTCAATAAAAGTTTATAAAATTTTTAGCCTTTTAGGTAGTCAATTAAAACAAATGATTTATCAGGGAAATTCAATACTAATTGGATATTTTATGCTTTTGTAATATTTGGTTCTTATTTGTCGTCAACCGAAAACTTGACGAATTTTTGGGCGTTATCTCTTATCTAGTCTCATAATATATATATTTTTAGTATTTATTTGTTTGATTTTCTTAATTTTTTACATAATAGTCTATTTTAATCTTTATGAATTGATCGAAGGTATTTTTAAAAATTATTAGGTAAGTACTCCGCGCTTTGCGCGTGACATGATATTCATAAATAATATTAAGTGATATTATGAAATAACATGAATCGATCAATTTACAGTTGAGCATTTAACCCGAGATCCAAAACCTGAAACCGACCCGAAAAATCAGGTTTCGGTTCTCATATTATCCTATCGGCTTTAAATATTTTCTAAATCGGGTTTCCGTTCTAACCCGAACCGACCCGAAAAATCCGGGTTGGTCCGGTTTCGGTTCTCATATTATCCTATCGGATTTTAATATTTTCAAACTCGTATTTCCGTTCTAACCCGAACTTATCTGGGTCCGAATTATAATCGAATAGCCCCGAATATACACATATATATAGTTTTGATAAAGTAATTTGGATTTTAGTAGGTTCTTTCAATTTTTTTGTGGGTTGTATGAATAAGCCGAAACAAAACTCGAACCGAACCCAATTATCCGAAATAAGACCCGATATTCTTACCAAAAATATGAAAACCTAAAAATTTGAACAAAAAAACCTGAACTGAATAATATTTGGTTCCGTGTCAAGTTTTGTTAAAAATATGAAACTCGGCCTAAATTCGAATGGATTCGAACCAAACGGAACCATATTTGTAAATAACCCGAACGAATTTTATATCCTCTAACCCGAAAAATCCGAACTCGAATGAGCCCGACCTGAACCCGACCTGAAAACCGAATGCTCATGCTCCAATCCACTAATCAAAATCTCCGATACCCGTTGGCCAATTTATGAGGCATGTATCTATGAAACATCAATATCGAAAGCCAAAATAACTAATCAAACTTTGCACGTCTGTTCAAAGAAAAAGATATGGGTTATGCATACCCGGTAAATGAAGGAGCAATCCATTTACCGAAATTCGCAGGCCCATAAACTAAGGTCCGCTTTAATGATTTCGTATGTGATAAAGTCTTATTTATAATAGAAGATTTCTTATTTCGTTTCTTATTGTTTTCAATGTGGGAGAAAGTTAATTCTTAAAAGTTTTATATGTAGGTCTGAATTTGTTGAGCCTAAAATATAATTTATAGAATTCGCCAAACAATAATTATTGAAAAATATAAGGACCCAAATACAAAAAGAAGAAAATTTTCTATAATCTCTCTCGTATAATGATAATATTATTTTTATAAATATAATATTTATAAAAATTATTTACACCTCATATATGTTATATGATATATAATGTTATTATTTATATAATTTTTTCACATTGTTATCTCTATTATTATTTATTATGCATGACGATTATAGAAATTTTTATAAATTATTGTTTATGTTATTATAAAAGGGCGTAGAAATATTATTTAAAGGTTACAAATCGGACGAAACCCAAAACATATTTGCAAAAGCCCAAAACATATTCGTAAACCAGCCTATTTTAAAAAATATTATAAAAATTGGTTTTAAAAAGAGTCAAAAATATAAGGACTAAAACGCAAAAAATTAAAAAATCAGTTTAAAAAAGAGTCAAAAATATAAGGACTAAAACGCAAAAAAATAAAAAATATCCTAAAAACTTTCACGTCGTGACACGTAAGCGTTTTGTCTTCTCTTTTAATAGTATAAACTAGGTGGTTTGACCCGCGCGCATGGCGCGAACATAAATAAATTTCGAAAATATTACATAAAAAATAATTAATATTGACATTTTTAAATGAATTTAAAGAATACATTAATGATAATTCAAACTATATGTTAACATCATGATGAGGTAAAACCAAAATAAAAATGTTATAAATTATCCATAAAAAATGAAAACATGAAAAATAACAAACTTCAAAATTGTGGCTTTGTGTTTTATGGTAGGCTTATATGATTTAAAATACAAAATTTGTTTTATTTTTATAGTTTTTCGCTTTTGAGAAACAATTATAATAGTGATAGGAGATCTTACATCAAATTAATCCATTTAAATTGAAAAATTGTTTCAAATATAAGTTTGTATGCTACCAATTAAGCATATGTTTCTTATATATTCTTTTTTACAAAATAATAAGGTTAGTACTTAAAAAGAAGTGAAAGATATATGTTCACAAACTAAATTGGTTAATAAAAAATAAAGCATATTCAACAAAAAAAAATTTATAATAATTAAACAAAAACTCATTAATGAATATGTTAATAATTATAATGGCTTTGGATTACGAAAAATATAAAATTGTATGATGTGGTATAAAAAGTTTTAGATTAACATATTTATAACGATAAATCAATATTTATCTAATATTTTCAACGAAGTTAAGTTTATAATATTTACATAAATATTAGAAAACTAAGGATCAACTTGAATCATAGCGAATGTAAACAAAATAGACGAGGTTGCATGTAGTACCATTTATAATAATAATAATAAATTATATAAATTTATTATATAAATTAAAATTCCCAAAATATTGACATTGTATATATTTTTATGAAAATATTATGGGAGAATTATAAAACTACACCAATTGAATTACATTTCACAAAACTACACCATTTCAAAATTACTTCACAAAATTACACCTAAACACTCAAAATTAAATCCAAATAAACCCTACCCACACAATCCTACCCCCTTAATATTATACCCTCAACACTAATTAGCGAACCCAAATGAAATTTTTTTAATTTTGGTAATTTTTAAAGGGTAAATCCACCTTTTAAAATTTTGAAAGGGTGTAAATTTGTGAAAATATTGAATTAGGTGTAGTTTTGTGAAGGGAGGGTTGAAAAAGTGTAGTTTTGTGAATTCCTCAAATATTATTGATATTTTGAAATATTAAATTAATAAATAATATATAATGATATAAACCATTAAAACATAAAAAGAAAATTGAGAAAATAAGTATTTTTCAATACATAAAGTTACTAATTGAGTGATTTTCTTTTAATTTGCTATAAGGTGATCTTGACTTTTTAAATAACAATTTCATCATTAACTTTAAAATTGTTAAATCTCGTGAATGGTTGTTTGTAAATGTTCATATGTAAAAGATTTCGAGTGAGTAATCGTTGTGAAGGATAATTGGTATATATGAATGATAAATAATATATGTGAATGAATGATTTATGTCAATGATGAGTTATTAATGATTTCAAATATCAATGAATGATCTTTAGTTTCCTACAAACTCTATGCACGCGACACGTATGCAAATTTTTGTGCTATTTATTATATATGATAGATGGAGTAATCGTTATTATTTAAAACTTTTTGTAAATTTAAAACATACTAGGATTTAACCCGTTGTGTACCACGGGTTTATGTTTTTTTATAAATAATTTTATATATATACAGTTAATTTAGAAGTTTGTAATATTTTTCCTGATTTTATAAAATAAATAAAAATATTCAGAATTTCTAAAGAGTATTTTGTTCTTTTATTGTTTATGCAAATAAATATAGAGAAATTCACAAAACTACACCATTTCAATCATTCTTTCACAAAACTACACCTAATTCAATATTTTCACAAATTTACACCCTTTCAAAATTTTAAAAAAGCTTGATTTACCCTTTTAAAAATTACCCAAAATTAAAATATTTTCATTTGTGTTCGCTAATTAATGTTTAGAAATAGTATTAAGGGGTATGATTGTGTGGATAGGGTTTATTTGAATTTAATTTTGAGTGTTTAGGTGTAGTTTTGTGAAATATTTTTGAAATGGTGTAGTTTTGTGAAATGTAATTCAAATGATGTAGTTTTGTGATTCTCCCATAAATATATAATGAGAATTATATTTTATATAGAAAAATCTTAATATAATTTGTAAGTGTGTTTATTCCAAACTATTATAAACTATAAAAATTAGGGATGGACAAAACTTCCGGATCCGAAATACCGAACCCAAACCAAACCGAAATCCCCAAATCAATACCGATTTCTAAAAACAAATAACTCGAATGTATAGGGAAATTTACTACCATAATACCCGAAATCGAATCGAACCGAACTCAATTTTGTAGAACTAAACTAAACTACTCTAACTACCCAAAAATTATTTAAAATAATAATAGTTATAATTATATTTGAAGTACATAATTGGAACCAAACCGAAATTAAAGAACCGAAACCCGTTCCAAAAATAAATAACCCGAACGAATTGAGAAATTTACTACCGAAAACCCGAAGCCAAAACAAATTTCTAGATTTGAACCCGAATTACCCGAAATTTGTTTATGATAAAGTTTAATCATTATTTTCAAATTTCTTGTCATTTATCTAGAATTTTTCTAGAAACTGAACCCGTTAATAAATAATTGTTATGCTAGTGTTAATTGATTTAAACAAACTTTATCTATGTTCAATATAGATGTTTATTAACATCTAAAATATTAATATAAATAGAAAATTATAATATGGACAATGATTATATATAAAAACTAAACTATATACTTTTTAAAATATATTTATATTCTGAAATTTTTTATAGACCTCCGTAAGAAAAATAAAAAAATTATATCATAAATATGAAATTAGTGGTTGATTTTATGTTAAAATCGGTTTTATTGTTTTTGTTGATATTTAAGTCAATTTTAAAAAGTATATATATAGAATGAGATATGTTTGTGTGTAAGTTTCACATAACTCTTTAAGTGAGTTTAAAACCAATGACATAGTATGTAGTTAAATGAGTTTTTTTGAAAAAGTTCAAAAAAGTACTTCAAAAATAATAATATATATATTTTTATTATATATTTCGTATAGCAAAAAATTTAATATAATTTATAAGTTTGATTAGACCAATAATTTATTATTTATTATATTTAAGATTCGAAAATACCCGAATTCAAAATACAAATCGAATCAAAATACACAAATCATATTATGCGATTTACCCAAATTTATTTAAAATTATAATTATTTTGATTATATATATATAAATAATTGTTGTAAACATATTCTAAATATGTAATATAAGATTTAAATTTTAGTAGAATTGCAATTTCTTCTTTTTTGTTTATAATCGAACCGGAAATCAAACTCGTTAACAAACTATTTTGTTTTTTATTGTTTGATATTTTTAACAAAAAAAATTTTCAAATCGTTTTTAAATTCTTAATAATATTAATTAAACTTGTTTGTTTTGATTTAAATAAAATTTTAATGGTAGTTTTTATAAAAAAAAAAACTATGTAATAATGTATTTATGTGAATTACATATGTTTATTTTGTTTTTTCAAATATTTTATACATAATTTCTTTAATATTTTTTATTTATTTTTGGAGAGAATTATAATATTTCCTTATTTGATTTTTCGTAATTAAATGTTCAAAAATATTTCCTTTTATGCCCAATGGCATAATGTGTAATTTAGTGTGATTTTTTGGAAAATTTCAAATTAGTACTTCAAAAATACTAATATAGATTATGGAAATATATTGATTCCTAAACCTTTGGTTCGTTCTTCGTTAAGCTTTTGAATGTTGGGCTCTTAGAATTTTGGTATTTTTATTCGGTTTAGTATCTTTTCAGGTTTTTCGGAATATTTTAGGAAACTTTGATATTTTTGGCTTTAACAAAAAAAATAAAAACCTTGATATTTTTGGTCCCACTTTCTGTATTTTTCAATACATTTAATTAGAGATGGGCATTCGGGTATTCGGGTCGGGTTCGGGTAGGAACCCATCGGGTTCTGGTATTTCGGATAGAAGGATTTGGGACCCGTATGGGTACTTTGAGTTTTCCGGTTCGGGTTCGAGTAGTAACCGTTCGGATACGGGTCTTTCGGGTATGAGATGTTTGGACTGGAAAATAACCGAAAAATCGGATACCGTTCTATTCGGGTATTTTTTAATATTTTCTATTTTATTTTTTTAAAAATTGGATATTTTCGGATATTTCGGATATATTCGGGTATATGGGTACCTATAAACATATGAAATATAGTAAAGTTTCGGGTATTCGGGTACCGTTCGGGTATCGGATCAGTTCGGATATTACCCGATACCCACGAATACTAACATTGAAGTAACTTTCGGATAAAAGTCTAATACCCTTACCCGAACCTAAAATTTCGGGTCGGTTCCGGTTCGGGTATCGGGTAATTTTCCACCCCTACATTTAATATTTTCGATTACAATAACATCAACAACTTGAATATTTAAAACTATTTTCGTGTACGAGGAGAAAAACCAACCACGGTATAATATATTTAGATTAATATTCAATTTGTTAATATTTCTAAAAATAATAATTTTCTCTAGTCCCAAATTTGACCTTTAATGTAGTTTGTCTCTTATAAATTAGTATTCAAGATAAGTCAGTAATTTTCTACCAAACTGGTGTAGTCCGGACACCGACGTATTAATTTGTAGATGTTTCACTCAAGTTTTAGAATATAAAGAGAGTATGATCAACATATCTTTTTTTGTAACATGCCTTTTTGATCTATTTTAGACTTTTTAGTTATACGCATTTTTCTCCTTTACCCGACAGCTAATAGATGTCTCTTTCATAAATCTTTAAACGTCTTTATGCCCGTGGAGGAAGTCGTGGGTTCTACATTCTTTTTCATTCTTCCTGGTTTTAGTTAAGACGAGGTTCCTTTTTAAAATCGGAAAAACGTCAATTAATTCTTCAAATTACCAAAATATGTCATTTTATTCCCAAACTTCACATTAGGCCAATTAATTCCCCAACTGAAGTTGACCAAGCCAATTTAGACACCGATTTAATCAACGTTAACTTCAGTTAACGGTGGTAATAATACCGTGAACAATTGACTAAATCGGTATATAAATTGGAGAATAAAATGACATATTTTGGTAACTTGGAGAATAAAATGACATATTTTGGTAACTTGAGAATAAAGTGACATATTTTGGTAACTTTGGGAATAAAATGACATATTTTGACAACTTTTCAAAATTGATAAATTCCTTAATTTTTAATTGAAAACTAGGTAAGTACCCCGCGCCTTGCGCGGGACATGATATTCATAAATAATATTAAATAATATTATGGAATAACATGAATTGATCAATTTAAGGCTGAGCATTTAACCCGAGATCCGAAACCCAAAACCGAACCGATCCAAAAAATCCGGTTTGCTCTGGTTTCGGTTCTCATATTCTCCTATCGGGTTTAAATATATTATAACTAAGGTTTCCGTTATAACCCGAATTGATCCAAAAAATTTGGTTTGGTCCGGTTTCAGTAATCATATTATCCTATCGGATTTTAATATTTTCTAACTCGGGTTTCCGTTCTAACCCAAACAGACATGAGACCCGAATTGTACTCGAATAGACCCGAATATACAAATGTTATACTTTTAATAAACTAATTTGGATTTTAGTACGCTATTTCAATTTTTTGTGGGTTGTATGAATAAACCGAACCAAAACCCGAACCGAATCCTTATTACTCGAAATAAGACCCGAAATTCTTACTAAAATATGAAAAACCTGAAAATTTGTACCAAAAAAACCAAACCGAATAATATTTGGTTCCATGTCAGGTTTTGTTAAAATTATGAAACTCGACCTGAATCTGAATGGATTCGAACCGAAGGTAATTATATTTGTAAATAACTCGAACGGATCCTATATCATCTAACATGAAAATCCAAAAATCCGAACTTGAATGAGGCCGATCTGAACCCGACCTGAAAATCGAATGCTCAGGCTCCAATCCACTAATTAAAATCTTCGATACCGTTGGCCAATTTATGATCCAGTATCGAAAGCCAAAATAATTAATCAAACTTTGCATACCTATTCAAAGAAAAAGATCCTCATTATGCATAACCCAGTAAATGAAGACGCAATCCATTTACCGAAATTCGCAGGCCCATTAGACGAAGGACCACTTTAATGATTTTGTATGTGATAAAGTCTTATTTATAATAGAAGATTTCTTATTTTGTTTCTTATTGTTTTCAATGTGGGAGAAATTTAATTCTTATAAGTTTTATATGTGGGTCTGAATTCGTTGGGCCTGAATTATAATTCGTCGAACAAAAATTATTCAAAAATATAAGGATTAAAACGCAAAAAAATAAAAATATTCTAAAAGCTCTCACATCGCGACACGTATGCATTTTATCTTCTCTTTTAATAGTATATATATTTTGTTTCTTATTGTTTTCAATGTGGGAGAAATTTAATTCTTAAAAGTTTTATATGTGGGTCTGAATTCGTTGGGCCTGAAATATAATTCGTCGAACAAAAATTATTCAAAAATATAAGGATTAAAACGCAAAAAAATAAAAAATATTCTAAAAGCTCTCACATCGCGACACGTAGGCGTTTTGTCTTCTCTTTTAATAGTATAGATTACACCCTTTCATCCTTTCATTTACAAAACTCTACCTAATTCAACTTTTTCTCATATTTACATTCTTTCAAAATTTAATAAGGTTGATTTACCCTTAAAAAACTTCACCAAAATTTTAAAAATATCATTTGGGTTCGCTAATTAGTGTTTAGGGTATAATGATAATGGGATAGGGTTGTGTGGTTAGGGTTAATTTGCATTTAATTTTTAGTGTTTTGATGTAGTTTTGTAAATAATTTTTAAATGGTGTAGTTTTGTGAAACGTAATTTAAATGGTGTACTTTTGTAATTCTCTCAATATATAGTAGAACCCCATAAATTAATACTCTATAAATTAATAACCACATATGAAATATGTAAACACTAAATTTTAAGAAAAAAATCTAATTTTAAATATAAAAAATTGGAAAACGTCAATTAGTTGGAACTTTTTATATTTTTCCATTTTTATATTTAAAATTAGAACTTTATCTTAAAATTTAGTGTTTACATATTTCATATGTGGTTATTAATTTATAGAGTATTAATTTATAGGGGTTTTACTATATATTGAGAGATTTAAAACAACCAATAATATCATACCACATCAACATTCAAAAATTAAAAAGAGAGAATTACGAAAGTACACCATTTAAATTACGTTTCACAAAAGTACACCAATTAATTTATTCAAAAAACTACATCTAAACATTAAAAATTAAATGCAAATTAACCCTATCTTTATACCCTAAACACTAACTAGCGAACCCTAATGATATTTTTAAAATTTTGGTGAAGTTTTTTAAGGGTAAATCAACCTTATAAAATTTTGAAAAAATGTAAATATGAGGAAAAATTAAATTAGGTAGAGTTTTGTAAATGAAAGGATGAAAGAGTGTAATTTTCAATTAAAAATTAAGGAATTTATCAATTTTGAAAAGTTGTCAAAATATGTCATTTTATTCCTCAAGTTTTCAAAATATGTCATTTTATTCCCCAATTTATACACCGATTTAGTCAATTGTACACGGTGTTATTACCGCCGTTAATTTTAGTTTAACGTTGACTAAATCGGTGTATAAATTGGCTTGGTCAACTTTACTTGGGAAATTAATTGGCCTAATGTGAAGTTGGGGAATAAAATTACCTATTTTGGTAACTCCAGGAATTAATCGATTTTTTCCCTTTTTAAAACCGTAAACTTATAACTTATTAATATATTTTGTCCCATAACAAACTGAATCCATTAATTAGATGAGCAACGACGACCATCATACTTCCCAACTCTGATCATTGACTTCTTCACTCCACGTACTGGAGACACTGGATCGGTTCCAGACTTTCATACCAATCTCAGCCTGTCAAAACTCTACGACATACCAGGTGAATATGTCCCCATGAATCCTGAAATATTTAGCGCAATTGGATAAGATGAAGCCAAGCAACGAAACACCATTGGCATGTCCCAAAACCGGTAAAGGAGATGTTGGGAATGTCCTGAAATCAATTGTACTTATTTTAGTAAGGTTGTATCGTCGAGGTTTGACAGTCGGATAATATTAGATGATTATAACGTTTTGCTAGAAGCCTCTTATAATCGTTGGGCTTTAGAAGTCCATTGCTAATATTATGCGATCCTACAAGGTCACACACCTAGGCAGACTGGATTAATATATTATGTTGGGTTTTGATTATAATATAATATATATGTGATATTAGATATACATATATTTATATTAGTGCACTTTAATAATATAAGATATTATATTTATATATATTATATATATATTAATGCACATGTGAAAAGGCAAGTAATTGTGATGTGCTTATCGGGCTTGGCTTATCAGCCATATAAACCCATTAGGTTATTAATTAGGTTATGAGAACCTATTATATAAAGAGGCACAATGACGCTTGATAAGATTAACCTTATTCTACAAAACCCTAAACATAGCAGACAAATAGTTTGTCTAATTGATTGAGATTAGATCTCTACGGCACTAGCATCCCGATCAATCCAGTTTGTGTGCGTGTGGATACCAGTAGAGGCACGACGTTTGGAGTGCTTCTAGACCTCGATATATCTCGGTTCAGATTTCCGCTACGAACCATCCAGGTATATTTATAAACTGATAACATAGATTTGATTCAATATTTGCACGTATCCTAGGGAAAGAATTCGCAATTGTTATTTATAAATCGTTATAAACATGTACGAATTCCTACAGTGGTATCAGAGCCTACGTGTATAATTTTGAATTAAACATATTTTAATATGTATTTGATATATAAAATTAGGTCTCTGTTGTTACATGTCGATGTAGTTTGTTGAAATCGATTAATAGTTAATCGGCTTATACTACTTATTTATAATCATGATTTACGTCTCTGTGCATATAATATATATGTTATTTAAAAGGTCAAACGCATGATAGCTTGAATTTTAAATTAATACAAAAGTATGTTAAATTAATTCTGTTTATGTGCATGACATGGTGTTTGCATAATTGTATTCTTATGTTGACTATTAAAAGATTTTTTAATAGAAATATTACTCTCCGTCGAAGGAGAGTTTGTAGTAGTTAATAATAGTCTTCCTATAAACAAAGTCTCATGGAGACTTTGTTTTGTTCTTTAATCCTTTTTAAATTTATGTTCTAATATGATTAGAACTATTGAAATTTAGTTAAGATTAAAATTTAAATTGAAACTTTAATTTGATTAAATTAATTCAATAATATATGTAATTTAATTTAACATATATTTGATATGTAATATTATATTTTATAATTTATATTAGATATAAATTTTAAATATAAAATTAAATTAAATTAAAATTATTTCCTCAATTAATATCAAATTTAATGTCTTTCCAATCTTGTCAAATGTCAAGACTTGTTTCGTTGTGTATGAGCCTGCGCCAGGGGTGTCCACAATTACATGAGTAAGGCGGATGGTAATGGTTACCATACGAGTAAAAGATTGGTTTATTTGACTAAGCTATCAAAATGGTTTTGGGCTTAGAGACATAAGGTTGGATAAGACATAAGATGTCATCCACAACCAAGAGTTATATTGGATATAATTAGCAATGTTGTTGCTTACCTAAATAACTAAACATTTAGGCGATGAGCCAAAGCTCACTTGAATTTTAGTGAAATAAGGATCTTGGATCACTATACTCATATGAGGACAATTGTTTTGAGTTTAGTGTGAGTTTTCTTAAATGTTGAGACAACTCAAATTTCCATGAACATCATATTAACTTTTGCTATTCTTTTGACAGTTATGTCAAACCTTCACAACTCGTTTTCACTTCGATCCGTCCTTGAGAAGGACAAGCTAAATGGATCGAATTTCCTCGAATGATATCGAAATCTAAGAATTGTTCTCAAACAGGAGAAAAATGACTATGTCCTTGAAAAGGTTTTGCCTGAAAAACCTAAGGCAAATCTTCCACATGCAGAGAGGAATGCTTATGATAAGCATGTCAATGATAGGGTCGATGTGTGTTGTCTCATGTTGGCTACCATGAACTCGGACTTGCAAAAACAGTTTGAGAACGTGGAGTCGCCAATTGAGATGATCACTAGCCTGAAAGGAATGTTTCAGGAGCAAGCACGAACTGAGAGATATCAGACTGTTAAATCTCTCATTGAGTGTAAGCTGCCAAAGGATAGTCCAGTTAGCCCACATGTCATTAAGATGATGGGTTATATCGATAACCTGGCCAAACTGGATTCCCCTATCAGCCAAGAGTTGGTTACTGACCTCATCCTGCAGTCATTGCCACCAAGTTTTGATCAGTTTGTTATGAACTACAACATGAATAACTTGACAAATACTTTGACTGAGCTGCATGGGATGCTCAAAACTGCTGAACCAAACCTCAGAAAGGACACTCCAAATGTTCTCATGGTGCAAGGGGGTAAAAGGTTTAAGAAACCTGGTAAGAACAAAGGAAAGGGCAAGATAAGTGGGATTGATAATCGCTCAATCCAACTAAGTTTGATCCTTCTCCTAAGTTTAAACCTGGCCCCTCTGGTGAAGACAAGTGCCATTATTGTAATGGTGTTGGGCATTGGAAGAGAAATTGCAAGAAATACTTGGAAGATCTGAAAAAGAAGAAGACTTTTAAGACTTCTTCGCCAGGTATCTATGTTATAGAAGTAAATGTTGTTACTTCTAGTTCTACCTCTTGGGTATTAGATACCGGTTGTGGTGCTCATATTTGTATGAATATGCAGGGCCTAAGCAACAGTAGAACTTTGGAGAAAGGACAAGTGGACCTGCGCGTGGGGAATGGAGCAAGAGTTGCTGCATTAGCTGTAGGAACATTCCATTTGTCTTTACCTTCTGGCATGGTTTTAGAACTTAAAAATTGCTACTATGTACCTACTATAAGTAGAAACATTATTTCTATTTCTTGTTTGGATTTGGAAGGATTTCATTTTTCGATTAAAGACAAATGTTGTGCGTTTAATCTTAATGATATGTCTTATGGTAGTGGCCCATTAGAGAATGAGTTTTATGTTCTTAACCAAAGTGTGTCTATCTATAACATTAATACCAAGAGATTTAAGTCTAACGACTCGAATCCCACTTTTCTTTGGCATTGTCGTTTGGGCCATATAAACGAGAAACGCATTCAAAAGCTTCACAATGATGGACTTTTGAACTCATTTGATTATGAATCATTTGAAAAATGTGAATCTTGCTTATTAGGTAAAATGACTAAGGCTCCTTTTACTGGACAAAGTGAAAGGGCCAACATTTTACTGGACAAAGTGAAAGGGCCAACGACTTGTTGGGCCTTATACATACAGATGTGTGTGGGCCAATGAGTATTGGTGCTAGAGGAAACTATCAGTACTTCATCACATTTACTGATAATTTCAGTAGATATGATTATGTTTATCTAATGAAACATAAATCTGAATCTTTCAAAAAGTTCAAAGAATTTCAGAATGAAGTGCAAAACCAACTTGGCAAAACAATTAAAGCTCTTCGATCAGATCGCGGAGGAGAATAGTTGAGCCAAGTTTTCAGTGATCATCTTAGAGAATGTGGAATTGTTTCACAACTTACTCCTCCCGGAACACCTCAATGGAACGGTGTATCCGAAAGGAGAAATCGAACTTTATTAGATATGGTTCGATCTATGATGAGTCATACAGATCTTCCATTATCCTTTTGGGGATATGCTCTAGAAACGTCTGCGTTTACGCTAAACAGATGTCCATCAAAATCAGTTGAAAAGACACCATATGAGATATGGACTGGAAAGGTTCCTAATCTATCTTTTCTGAAAATTTGGGGTTGCGAGGCTTATGTAAAACGTTTACTTCCTGATAAGCTTGGACCCAAATCTGATAAGTGCTACTTCGTTGGTTATCCCAAAGAAACCAAAGGTTATTACTTTTACAACCCCGCCGAGAGCAAAGTGTTTGTTGCTCGGAACTGTGTCTTTTTAGAAAGAGGATTTCTTTATAAAAGGAACAGTGGGAGTAAGGTACTACTCGAAGAAGTTCGAGATTCACAGGAGGTTGCTCCACCTATTCAGGAAGAGCAACAACTGGATTTACGAAGAGTCGTAAATACCACACCTGTGGAACCTGAGGTACGTAGGTCAAAGAGGGTCATTCATGAACCTGATAGATATGGGGTTTGGGTGACTGACCATCATGATCTATTGGTTATAGAAAGTGATGAACCTACGTCCTATAAAGAAGCAATGATGGGCCCCGACTCTGAAAAGTGGGTAGAAGCCACTGAATCCGAAATGGGATCCATGTCGTCCAACAAAGTATGGACTTTGGTCGATTTACCTGATGGTGTAAAAGCCATTGAGTGTAAATGGGTTTTCAAGAAGAAAATGGACGTGGATGGTAATATACAGATATACAAAGCTAGACTAGTGGCTAAAGGCTATAAGCAAATTCATGGCATTGACTATGATGAAACTTATTCCCCAGTCGCGATGTTTAAGTCCATTCAGATTCTTCTAGCAATTGCCGCTCATTATGATTATGAGATTTGGCAGATGGATGTGAAAACATCTTTCCTTAATGGAAACCTGGAAGAGGATGTGTACATGACACAACCTGAAGGTTTCACAAGTCCTGAAAATGTTGGAAAAGTATGTAAGCTTCATCGCTCTATATATGGGCTGAAGCAAGCATCTCGGAGTTGGAATCTTCGTTTTAATGAAGCAATCAAAGAGTTTGATTTCATTAGGAACGAAGAAGAACCTTGCGTTTACAAGAAGATTAGTGGGAGCGCAATTGTATTTCTTGTGCTATATGTCGATGACATATTTACTCCTAGGAAATGACATTCCTTTGCTTCAGTCCGTTAAGACTTGGCTAGGAAGTTGTTTCTCAATGAAAGACATGGGAGAAGCTGCATACATACTTGGAATAAGGATCTATAGAGATAGACCTAACAGGTTGATTGGACTAAGTCAAGACACTTATATAGATAAGGTCTTACATAGGCATTAGGTTTCTTAATGTTTGATTTTGTTTCTAGAGAGAAACTTATTTTTTTATGATATGATGTTCGTGTTTGCAAACATTTGATTTATTTTCAAATTAATGAAATTATTTCAGCATTATTTAATTATTGGATAATAAAATAATTTGTCCCAAAATAGTTTATATCATCCTTATAAGTCATCAAGTACGTGACTTGATCATGAAACCTTATGAGTGAAAGATGACATAAATTATTGCGGTCCCTAGTCAAGGTTATTAAATGGGACAATAGTAACTAAGATGACTAGTATGTGAGGTGACTGATGACTAAGTTTCGTGGAGTCATTTAATATGTAGTATTAAAGTCAATCACATAAGTATGTGTTAGAGAACACAGTATTGGACTGACCCGCAATGGAAAACTCTGCAAGAATATTATATGAGTGTCATAAGAGTTTTTTATTACAACTATAAAATATAGTCCTTTGACCTGAGTTTGTCATGTTTTCTTATACATGGACTAGTGCCCTTTGACTGTGTCAAACGTCAGCCGTAACAGGTGATTCTAAAAACACTGATTGGGCGTATTACGAATTGTATAAGGAACAAGGATAAAACAAGATGGGATTTGTCCCTCCTATATAATGGGAGATAAATATCTTTGGGCCTATCGATAATTTAATACTGAGAAAATGCATGGCCGTGCTCAAACGAGGTGAATGTCAATCGATTGTTTTATCAGTATAAATTGGGAATCGATAAACATGATCTAGCTTAATAAGGATGACACTATTGCTTGCCTTATGCTAGGATCGAGATATAGCGACGAAGGGATTATCGGAATAGATGATTCCAGTACAAGTGGGAGATTGTTGGGAATGTCCTGAAATCAATTGTACTTATTTTAGTAAGGTTGTATCGTCGAGGTTTGACGGTCGAATAATATTAGATGATTATAACGTTTTGCAAGAAGCCTCTTATAATCGTTGGGGTTTAGAAGTCCATTGCTAATATTATGCGATCTTACACGGTCACACACCTAGGCAGACTGGATTAATATATTATGTTGGGTTTTGATTAAAATATAATATATATGTGATATTAGATATACATATATTTATATTAGTGCACTTTAATAATATAAGATATTATATTTATATATATGATATATATATTAATGCACATGTGAAAAGGCAAGTCATTGTGATGTGCTTATCGGGCTTGGCTCATCAGCCATATAAACCCATTAGGTTATTAATTAGGTTATTAGAACCTATTATATAAAGAGGCACAATGACGCTTGATAACTTGCATATTTTACACATTTTACCTTAGTTTATGCATTAGAATTCATTCATTTAGGTTGCATTTAGTGTCATATAGGTTGCATTTTGGTTTGTTTCGTGTATTTCAGGTTTCGGAGCATAAAGACGGCGAAAGTGATGAATTTAAGCCAAAAAGAAGCGGATACACTTGCATCGACATGTTGTATCGGTTTCTATTGGCCGATATAGAAGACAGAAAGTTTGTCGAAGCTTGTATCGGCCAACCATATCGGTTTGGAGTGGCCGATACAAGAGAAAAAGACCCGAAGACACATAACGACTTGTTGTATCGGCTTAGCCTGGCCGATACGAATAAAACTGAGCTGAAGGAAGACTACCGAAGCGCATATCGGCCAGCCTGTATCGGTTTGCTATGACCGATACGGGCTGCGAAATTTTATAAGGGATTTGTTTTTTTATGTGTAAAAAGGAAAACCAATTAAACCACTTTTGGTTTCCTTTATTTTGATTTTTGGTTTGGTTTTATATTAGGGTTGAACTTTACACAGCCACCCTATTCCATCTTTTAGTTTTTAGTTTTTCCATCAATTGTTTTTGAGCTTTGGACTCTTTGGAGATTTCTTGGTGTTTTGCTTCTTGGCCACCTTTGTAGTCTTCATCATCAATAAGATTTTCTTGAACCCTTATTCTCTTGTCTTTGTTTATGTTTATGTTTTCTTTGAATCTAATTGCTTTGAATTTCAACATGCTTAGTGAGTAGTTTCCCATAGACAATTAGGTTGGGGGAAAAAGGGTGAATCAACTCTAGGGTTGATCGATGTCTAGAACTTAAAACCTGATAAAACTTTAATTTAGTGTAACAATCTTAATGCTTTAATTGACCTGATCAATCAATTGACAGAACCCAGGAAACATCACAGCCGAGAGGTCTGTGAGGATTCCTGAACAATTACCCTAGAACTAAACCTAGCTTAACCGAGAGATCTGTGTTAATAAGTTTAGTGGTTGAATTGATTTGAACTTTAATGTTTTCTAAAATTTAAACTATTCAAGATATTGTTTTAGTTTATTTGTTAGGAAAAGGATCTCTGTCACGAGAGTGGATTGATCTAAAATCGTTTTCAAAACCTTAAAGTACTTTTATAAAAGACATCGAAAAACCTGAAAGTTGATGAACCCGTCAAAATACCCTGACCTGGTTGTTTAGCTTTTTAATTTGAATCTTTACAACTTGCAATTTCGTTTTATTTTTTTGTTAATCTTTACAAAATCACATAAACAAAACCATCTTTTAAATCGCTTAGACTAAGATTGATTCCTTGCAAACTTTAGTAATTTAATTGCTCCTGATTCGGATTGACACCTTATATACTACGATAAGGCATTAGATTTAACGGGGTAAAATCTCGTTTATCAAATTGGCGCCGTTGCCGGGTCAGGAACTCGATTAAATATTAGAGTTTTGGAATTACTTGGGACTAAGTTTTAGTTACCGGATACTAATCTTTTCTTTTCTTTTGTGGTTTTTCGTGCTCTCAGGTGTATGCAAAGAAGAAGTCACGGACAAAGTGATAGCTTGCTCTTCTACGCCGACATCAAAGCACACGAACGAGCCATCTCTAAGGAAAAGAGACTGGATCACCACTCCGACTCCGAACCACCCGCACTCGACGCTTCAGACTCGGAAACGGAGATGGCAAACAACACCGCACGCGCGATCGGGGACGACGATGTACCTTCAAACATCCCCAATCGCAGCGGCATCGTTCCACCAGCCATTGCGAGCAACAACTTCGAAATCAAGTCTAGCCTCATCAACATGGTGAACAACAACAAGTTTCACGGGCTGCCTAGTGAGGATCCCATCGACCATCTACATAACTTCGACATGCTCGCGCGAAACGGTCAAAGTTAATGGGGTAAATGAGGACATGTTCAAGCTGCGATTGTTCCCTTTCTCACTTGGGGACAAAGCACACACATGGCAAAAGAATCTTGTCAAGGACACCATCACGACTTGGGACGCTTGCAAGAAAGTGTTTCTAACCAAGTTCTTCTCAGTGGCTAGAACATCGAAGTTGAGGAACGAGATCTCGGGTTTCTCTCAAAGACGACCAAGAGACGTTTAGCGAGGCTTATGAACGTTTCAAGAGCTACACGGTGCGATGCCCACATCACGGTTTCACGGGAGAGAGCTTACTCAGCACGTTCTACCGCGGTCTAAAACCGAAGTTCAAAATGCTTCTTGATTCAGCTAGCCAAGGAAACTTCCTTGGGAAGACGGAAGCCGATGGACAGCTTTTGGTGGAGAACTATGCCCTAAGCGATAGCAACTACGGGGAAGAATATGATCGCAACATCCGCATGGAGATTAAGGCGGTGAATGAGAAGCTTGACAAGCTACTCATGACTCAACATGCGGGAATCAACTTCGTAGGAAGTAGAGAAGAAGAGGCGACCCCACTTCATAGCACTCATGAGGAGATAAACTATGTGGGTAATCAAGGTGATTGGCGTTTCAACAACTATTCTCAACACCCAAACCTTTCCTACCGAAACAACAACGTAGCCAACCCCCAAGACCAGGTCTATCCCCATACGCAACAAGGAGGTTACCAAGGTAAACCTCAATACAACCAAGGCGGATACGTACGAGACCACCACCTAATCTTCCTCCAGGTTACAACAACCCTCCTGCTGCTCAAGGAGTGGCTGCATCACCAGCTCCCCAAGGTGATCAAACCACTCAGATGCTAAAACAGATTCTAGACGGCCAAACCCGAAGTCAAATGGAGTTCAAGCACGTTCAAGAAAGAAATTCGAGCAAAGGTTGACAACTCTTACCATGATCTCAACGCCAAGTTTGAAACCTTGAGTACTCACTTGAAAGCCTTGGATAATCAAGTGGCTCAAATTACCTCGGCTTCTAAGCGACCAATGGGCCAACTCCCGGGTAAACCTGAAGCCAATACTAGAGAGTATGTCAACTCAATAGAACTTCGTAGTGGTACACAAATTCTTTCAAGCGATCTCATTGAGGACAATGCGGATAAGGTCGGGGAGGTGGAACAGTCCTACGAGTCAGAAACCACGTTCCTAGATGACGAAAACACCGCAGGCAGTAACGAAGAAAACACAGGACACTCGTATCGGCCAGGTGTATCGGTTTCATCTGACCGATATCGACCACCTACATCGGCCAAGAACATGGCCGATACAGAGGAAAAATCCGAGAAAAAGAAGAAGCCCGTTTACGTGACGTCTTCTTACGTGCCTAAGCTTCCTTTTCCGGGTCGAGCCAAGATGCATCTCTTGAAGGAGTACTTCAGAGCTAAGCTCGAGAAGCAAATAAACGAGGTGCAAACTCCCATGCCTCTTGTTGACGCTTTCAAGCAAGTCCCTCACTCCACCAAATCATTGAAAGACACCATCAAAAACAAGTCCAAAAACTTGGAAGACACGGTGAAACTTTCACAAGAGTGCAGCGCGATCATTCAGAAGGACCATTCTCCTAAGAAACTTGGCGATCCAGGGAGTTTTACTTTGCCTTGCACTCTTGGTCCTTTGATCTTTGAAAAGTGCCTATGCGATTTAGGGGCTAGTGTCAACGTTATGCCTTCGTCTGTGGCTAAACAACTTGGTCTTTCTTCTTTCCAACCTACTAAGATCTCTTTGGTGCTGGCCGATAGATCCGTGAAGGTACCCGTTGGAATCTTGGAAGATATTCCTGTAAAATTGGGGGACGTTTTCATTCCAACAGATTTTGTCGTCTTGGAGATAGATAAAGAGCTTAATAATCCACTCATCTTTGGAAGACCTTTCTTGGCAACCGCGTGAGCCGTCATAGATGTGAAAGTTGGTAAGATAGATTTGCACCTTGGGAAGGACCTTGTTCAGCGGTACAACATCAACGATGTGGTCAAGAAGCCTATGGAGACGGTCCCTTGTGAAGCTTTGGTGATTGCAGTGGAGAAAGATGCTAGCAATGGTAAGTCTAGTGATGATGCCAGGAGCAAATCCAAAGCTCCAAAAGTGGAACACCAATCCCCTCCTAGGAAGTTCAGAAAGGTGCATTGGAACATGTCTTAAAACCGCGTCATTAGAAAGTTAATCAACGAGGTTAAACTTTGAAGAAAGCTTTCAAGAAAGAAGCAGGGAGTGCTCGCTGCGACTCAAGGCAAAAGAAGCAAAAAGATGGAGTCGAGTTTGGGGTGAAAGGAGTAAAACTCAAGCCGCCCCTGGTACACGAAGTTGTCACCGAAGGAGATTCAATATCTCTTTCAAGCCCCAACGTTGCCTAGAAAGAAGGGGGTAAAGTCAAGCTAAGAGACTATAAACAAGCTCACTTGGGAGGAAGTCCCATGTCTATCCTTGTATATAAAATTTTATTTTGCATTTAGATAACAATTTACTTAGAATTTATGTCATGTTTGATGGTTTCAGGTGAAAACGAAGTAGGAAAACGAATTTTGGAAGAGGTATCGACCTGTTATATCGGTTGCTGGACCGATATCGGGCAAGAGTATCGGTTTGCTGAGACCGATACAGACGACTTCGACTCGACGCGTTAGTACTACTGAGGTAACTCTTGAACCATGTGCATACTCATTAGTTTTCATATTAGAGTCATTCATACATGCATTTAGGAACCTCTTTTGATACTTGTTTCACACGGAGACCGTGTGATTTAAGTTTGGGGGAGTAGTCATATTAGCCTTCGCATATCAGCATTCATAAAAAAAAAAAAAAATCTGCATATAGGATTAGTTCATAGCATTTAGAGTATATGCATAGGGGATCTATGATGATGTTAACCTTGTAAAGCGACGCACTTTGTGTTTTGAACAGTATCTTAGGTGTAGTATCTTCCGTAAACGAATTAGAACTCGCTGAAAATCTTAAAACCGCAACTCTAGACATTGATGTTTAAAAAGCCAATTGTGTGGTTATGAAGCTTGGTAGTTCTAAGTCACCTTCGAAAAATTATCTGAACTTAAACTTGACTTTTAATTAGCATGATTGATAGTTTTCAAGAGAATTTCTATGGCTTTGTGATTTATACGGATTGTGGCTTCCTAAACCGAAACACTTAAAGCGCAATCCGGTCATTCTCATTCTAAGGATGATTCCCCTCTCACCCCCTAAACCTTAACCCAAACACTTGTGAGAATTCCTTTCATTTAGTGATTGTTTGGTTTCGCAAAAACTTGAAAGTATAGGGAGCGACAAGAAAGGACATCCATTGGTCTAGTTTTTCGTAGACTAGTGAATTAGAAAGGGATAACGGTTTGGTGAGACACGTCTTTGAGTTTTGAAAAATAAGAAAATAAACACGAGTAATTGTAAAACACCTAGGGGGTAAAAGAATGGCTAAGTAAAAATAAAAAAAAAAAATCGAACAAAAAAGAGAAAAGAAAGAAAAAATACGATTAAGAAAAAAAAAAAAAAAGGAAGAAAAGAAACTTAGCCAAAATAAAATCCCCTAAGGTTGTTAAGAAAAGAAAAGAAACTCGATGTTTAGGTGTTTAAATGTTTAAAAGAAAGACGATGGGTTAGTGGATAGAGTTGTATAGGGATGGATGTCCGAACTTGTATTGTTCCTTGTCTTTCCCGGTTTTGTTTAACCCTTTCACTCCCCGAGAGAAACCGCGCTACAACTAACCACATGCCTGAGTGTTAGCCTCCTCGTTTGATTCGAAATCCCGTTCTTACCTAGACAAATAGAAAAACTCTTGGAAATTTTTAATCATGTTTCATGCTTGATTGTGTTTAATTGAATGTGAAAGGTGTTTAGACTAGACAAGTGGATCACATACTTTTAGTAATAATAGCGGATTTAGACGGAGTTAAGGTGGATAGAAATAAGTGGAACTAGTTCGGTTGCGAGAGGGTACTATGTTTAGGATACTTGTTCATTACACTTCCACGTTACTTTTGGTTCTGAGGTCCCCGCCTCCACACCTTCCTAAACTTTGATGCGAAATTCTCTTACTTGAGGGAGTTGATAACTTGCATATTTTACACATTTTACCTTAGTTTATGCATTAGAATTCATTCATTTAGGTTGCATTTAGTGTCATATAGGTTGAATTTTGGTTTGTTTCGTGTATTTCAGGTTTCGGAGCATAAAGACGGCGAAAGTGATGAATTTAAGCCAAAAGAAGCGGATACACTTGCATCAGCATGTTGTATCGGTTTCTATTGGCCGATATAGAAGACAGAAAGTTTGCCGAAGCTTGTATCGGCCAACCATATCGGTTTGGAGTGGCCGATACAAGAGAAAAAGACCCGAAGACACATATCGACTTTTTGTATCGGCTTAGCCTGGCCGATACGAAGAAAACTGAGCTGAAGGAAGACTACCGAAGCGCATATCGGCCAGCCTGTATCGGTTTGCTATGACCGATACGGGCTGCGAAATTTTATAAGGGATTTGTTTTTTTATGTGTAAAAAGGAAAACCAATTAAACCACTTTTGGTTTCCTTTATTTTGATTTTTGGTTTGGTTTTATATTAGGGTTGAACTTTACACAGCCACCCTATTCCATCTTTTAGTTTTTAGTTTTTCCATCAATTGTTTTTGAGCTTTGGACTCTTTGGAGATTTCTTGGTGTTTTGCTTCTTGGCCACCTTTGTAGTCTTCATCATCAATAAGATTTTCTTGAACCCTTATTCTCTTGTCTTTGTTTATGTTTATGTTTTCTTTGAATCTAATTGCTTTGAATTTCAACATGCTTAGTGAGTAGTTTCCCATAGACAATTAGGTTGGGGGAAAAAGGGTGAATCAACTCTAGGGTTGATCGATGTCTAGAACTTAAAACCTGATAAAACTTTAATCTAGTGTAACAATCTTAATGCTTTAATTGACCTGATCAATCAATTGACAGAACCCAGGAAACTTCACAGCCGAGTGGTCTGTGAGGATTCCTGAACAATTACCCTAGAACTAAACCTAACTTAACCGAGAGATTTGTGTTAATAAGTTTAGTGGTTGAATTGATTTGAACTTTAATGTTTTCTAAAATTTAAATTATCCAAGATATTGTTTTAGTTTATTTGTTAGGAAAAAGATCTCTGTCACGAGAGTAGATTGATCTAAAATCGTTTTCAAAACCTTAAAGTACTTTTATAAAAGACATCGAAAAACCTGAAAGTTGATGAACCCGTTAAAGTACCCTGACCTGGTTGTTTAGCTTTTTAATTTGAATCTTTACAACTTGCAATTTCGTTTTATTTCTTTGTTAATCTTTACAAAATCACATAAACAAAACCATCTTTTAAATCGCTTAGACTAAGATTGATTTCTTGCAAACTTTAGTAATTTAATTGCTCCTGATTCGGATTGACACCTTATATACTACGATAAGGCATTAGATTTAACGGGGTAAAATCTCGTTTATCAACGCTTGATAAGATTAACCTTATTCTACAAAACCCTAAACATAGCAGACAAATAGTTTGTCTAATTGATTGAGATTAGATCTCTACGACACTAGCATCCCGATCAATCCAGTTTGTGTGCGTGTGGATACCAGCAGAGGCACGACGTTTGGAGTGCTTCTAGACCTCGATATATCTCGGTTCAGATTTCAGCTACGAACCATCCAGATATATTCATAAACTGATGACATAGATTTGATTCAATATTTGCACGTATCCTAGGGAAAGAATTCGCAATTGTTATTTATAAATCGTTATAAACCTGTACGAATTCCTACAGGAGATTCCTATCTTCACTTTGTTGCCACTTGAGGTCGACTTGAGCTAGTAAAGAGGATTGTTAATGAATGTTGTTGAGAATCGAACCGATTCTTCCCAAGATCTAACTCCGATTCGTCGACCAACACACAAGATTTTAACCCGGTTCACGGCGTTAACTAGCCGCTACGTCCGGTTAGGATCAGAAGCATCATCCGGTATGGATGGTTCGCCGCTTCGATCCCAAAATCAATAATACATCGGAAATCACCTCCGATAGGGTTTAACAACAAGATCACTCACCATTGATTACATCCTAATCAAGCTTACAAGAAAGAAGAAAAGAGAAGAAGAAGAACCCATGAGAAACCCCCACTAGCTCTCTCTCTCTCTCTCTCTCTCTCTCTCTCTCTCTCTCTCTCTCTCTCTATGATTCTCTCTCTCTCTAAAAGAAACCATCGCCATGTTTTCCAAGAAGAAGATACCTTTAATAAATCTCTTGGTCTTGTTTTAGTCTAGAAGTTGACTTTCACGTGAGCACCCACGTGACCTTTTTACTTCATAAGGATATTAGACCCTCTGTCTTGTTTAGAGTGTTTGCTACACTTAAACCCACCAGCTTATCTTCTTCTTATATACATGATCTCTTCTTAGTTTTGTTCTTCTTATGCTTCAAGATTTTGCCCATCAAGTTGAATCACAAACCCAACAAATGTCTATCTCTTCTTTTGGATTCAAACTCGATGGACCAGCATCCGCTTCATGTTGCTGCTGTTGCTGGCCGTTCAGAAGTTGTTAAAGACTCTTATTGAGACTAACTATTGTTTCTGAAGAAAGGAGGGAGAGAGTGAACTTATATGTCATAAAAGAATAAAAATGGAGACACTACTTTACACTTAAACCATCTTTATAGGAGAGCTTAGAGGGGATTTTAAAGCTGTGGGTCCTACAAATAAATTTAAAATCGATGTCACTAGCTCTTCCATAAGAGGCGACTTTTGTTTTTTCCGCGGGCCCCACTGACACGTGGCGGCCCGCGATTGGTTCTTTATTTTTATTTTTTATTTTTTATTTTTAAATCAGGAAAAACCAAAAAAAAAACTTAAAAGCCCAAAAAAGCTTCTTACCTATAATGATGCTCTTAGTCTTGAAAGATTATTTTAATGACCATGACCCTTTGGTTCGTTACTTTCGAGTCTAACCACTCTTTAGTGTGATATATTTCGCTTTAGGCTCTTATGACTCTCACGGTTTTGCTTTTGTTTTCTTTCCAAAAGACTTCACACATTAAATTGGAGTCAAACTCTCTCTTACATATTAAATTTTCTTTCTCTAAATATCCGATGTAGAACGAATGTCACAATTTAAGAGAGAGTAACCCATATTTAATGTGAGGCCGTTTAGAAATGACACCAAGAGTAAATCCGTGCGGATTTTAATGGCCCAAAGCGGACAATATCACACTAAAAAAATTAATTCGAAAGTAACGGACCGACCTGGTGGGAGATCGTTTCTTTTGTAGAAGTATGTAGTTAACACTATATTAAACTAGAGGAAGGCATGCACGTTAGCATATGTTGTTTATAGTGTACTTATATAGAAGTGATAAATACATATATATATATATATATATATATATATATAATATTTTAGTTTCTTTTATATATTGTATAAATTTTTATCTCTACTAAATAGTTGTAGACTTTGTCAAAATTAAGTTAGAAAAATATAATTACATTTATATAATGTGCTATTAAAACAGTTGTAACTTTTGTTTCTCTTGTTTTAGATTGGTCCGAATTGTACTCGAATAGACCCGAATATACACATGTATATAGTTTTGATAAAGTAATTTTGTTTTTACTAGGTTATTTCAGTTTTTTTGTGGGTTGTATGGATAAGTCATACCAAAATCCGAACCGAACCCGAATTACCTAAAATAAGACCCGAAATTCTTACCAAAAATATGAAAAACTTGAAAATTTGAACCAAAAACCCTAACCGAATAATATTTGGTTCCATGTCAGGTTTTGTTAAAAATATGAAACTAGACCTGAATTCGAATGGATTCGAACCGAACAAGACCGTATTTGTAAATAACCTGAACGTATATTATATCCTCTAACCCGAAAAATCCGAACTCGAATGAGCACGAGAGTAATATTTACAAAATATTAATTTGATATAATTTAAAATTACTCTCTTGCTCATTCGTTTACAAATATATCTACAAATATATCTAAAAATTAAATTAAATCTAGTCTATTAAAATTCATATATGTAAAATCTATTTTTACAAATATATCTAAATATTAAATTAATTCTAGTCTAGGTAAACCCTAAACATTACTCTATTCTTTTAAAACTAAGATTTGGTGCGTCATATCCAAGGGATCACCTAGTATATAAAGAGCTTTTCACATCTCTTGTATGACCCTTCAATCCACCGCCTTGTTTTGTTGAAGCGTTTTGAGAAAGTATTGGGTTTAAGGTTTAATATACCTTAGGTTTGTGATTTACGATTTCATCGAAGTCGAGGATTATCCCTTTTCCAACTTAGACTGTCGAGTCCTTGGGAGATTCTCATAATTTGGTATCAGAGCACTCTAAGTCTGATTTATTTTTATTTTATTTTTTCTATTTTATCTCTTTTGTTATTCGCAGTTGAGGGCAAATCATTTTGAAAAAAGGAAGTATGATGTGATATTGACAGGCATAAGTACATGTGTTCATTCATCGGATGATATCTTTTCAACCGCGAGGCCAAATCTCATGAGACCACTTCCAGAATGTGCTAAGCTCAATTATCTAACTCCTCAAAGAAGAATCGAATCAAACTGAGATCAGATGACAAAGTTATTCAACTTACAAAAGAGGTGATCTGTTGTTTACTCTATTCGGACCTACGTGCATTCATCGAACAACTCCGACCAAACAATAACGAATTAAGTTAGAAACGGAGTCATACAATTCTGGTTCAATATAGAAGCCCATCAAGTGTTAATAGGCCCAAGAAGAGTAAAAATCAAATCTACTCTATTAAAATTCCTATTTTTTATTACATCTATTAAAATTCCTGTTTGTAAAATCTATTTTTACAAATATATCTAAAAATTAAATTAAATCTAGTCTAGGTAAACCCTAAACATTACTCTATTCTTTTAAAACTAAATCATACCCATTAAATAGCAAACTTAAATTAATAATTTTAAAATAATTCTGTCGTTTAAAATTAAAAATATTATTATCTTTAAATAAATAATCAACATATTATAGCATGTGAAATAAATTAAATATAAATCAAATTTTATTATTGCAAAAATTACAAAATAAGAAATAAAAATATTCGAAAGTATCATAAATAAAGTACCTTAAAAACAATGAATTGAATTAAGAAAATCAAACCAAAACTTTCACTATTAGTGATTTCATGTATCCTATTTTGGTTTTGGTTTTAATTTTCTTAGTTTTTTTTACAAGTAACTTACAATCCAGCGTATTCGCGAAATATTATGTAGTTAATATATATATATATATATATATATATAGAATAATACGTAGTAGTAAGGATTGAAACTTGAGATGTGACATCAAATTTAAATTATTAATTTATTTATCTTTTTTTTTTTTCTCTTTCCAAGATCTATCATCTAATTTTTACTAATTTAAAATTATGTTATTAAATTTATAAACAAAATGAAACTATGTTTTAAGTCTATGACAAAAAATTTGTCCTAGAATTTTTATTATCTCAAAGAAACTTTGGCGAAATTTAAATTAATATAGCTAATTTTTTTAAGAAAATCTCTGTCAAAATTAAAAACTAATAGTTTTTCCAAAAGTATAAGACTAATAAATACAAAAGAAATTATGGAAAAATCAAACTAATATAGTGTTCAAAATCTAAGAGAAACTCGATCAAAATTGAAGGATAGTAAATTACGTCAAAAAAGTATAAGGCTAATAAATATAAATGAAACACTAACTAAATTTCGTCAATAAGTATCTAGAGAAAACTATTTAGAAAAAATAATAATGCTTATAAACACTTATACTTTCAACATCAAAAGAGGAAACACAATTATTTAATAGATTTCACGGATTAATTTATTAATAAGGAAATATAATTTTTTACAGATTAATTTAAGATTTAAATATATGTATAATCGTAGATTTAAGTTTTTTAACATCTAGTCTTAATAAAATTATGATTTCACATATTTTAAGTTTTGTAACAGTTTATTAAAAATCATAAATCAAAATTGAAATCACGAATGATAATAATTATGAAACATAATTTATGAGATATAATTAAATGAGATATAACTAAATGATATTCGTAAAATTAAAGTCTACACTAATAAATAAATTGTATATATTATTTGTTATAAGATAATAATAAAAATTACAAAACATTCATGTATTCTAAGAAACAAAAGACCACAAAGATATAATCCACGTTAATATAGAAATTTTGTTTGATATATTTTTTACCAAATTACTTTAAATGTATAAGTTTAAAAACATATCTTATTATATAAAATTATATGAAATTAAAAATTGCACGTATGTCCATGTCCACATCTAATCTATATTATTATTTTTAAAGTATTCTTTTGAATTAATCCAAAAACCTCACTTAATATGCCTTTGAATTTAAACATGAAAATAAAAATTCATTAAAAGTAAAACCATAATTTATATCAAAATCTATAAGGATAATCTTATTCTTAACTTTGGTAACAAATTCAAAACAAGCTTTATATTAAACATACATACAAACATATATCATTTATATTATTATATTCTTATAATTTAGTCAAATAATATTTTTGAATAATTATTGTTTGGCGAATTTTATAAATTATATTTCAGACCCAACAAATTCATGTCCACATATAAAAAATTTAAGAATTAAATTTCTCCCACATTGAAAATAATAAGAAACGAAATAAGAAATCTACTATTATAAATAAGACTTTATCACATACGAAATCATTAAAGCGGACCTTAGTTTATTGGGTCTGCGAATTTCGGTAAATGGATTGTGCCTTCAATTACCGGGGTATGCATAATGTAGATCTTTTTCTTTGAATAGGCGTGCAAAGTTTGATTAGTTATTTTGGCTTTCGATACTAGTCTTTCATAGATACATGCCTCATAAATTGCCTAACGGGTATCGGAGATTTTGATTAGTGGATTGGACCCTGAGCATTCGGTTTTCAGGTTGGGTTCAGGTCGGGCTCATTCGAGTTCGGATTTTTCGGGTTAGAGGATATAGGATCCGTTCGTGTTATTTACAAATAAGGTTCCGTTGGGTTCGAATCCATTCAGATTCAGGTCGAGTTTCATATTTTTAACAAAACCTGACATGGAACCAAATATTATTCGGTTCGGGGTTTTTGGTTCAAATTTTCAGGTTTTTCATATTTTTGGTAAGAATTTCGGGTCTTATTTCGGGTAATTCGGGTTCGGTTCGGGTTTTGGTTCGGCTTATCCATACAACCCACAAAAAATTGAAATTGCCTACTAAAATCCAAATTACTTTATCAAAACAATATACATATGTATATTCGGATCTATTCGAGTACAATTCGGGCCCCGAGTCTGTTCGGGTTAAAACAAACCCGAGTTAGAAAATATTAAAATCCGATAGTATACTATGAGAACCAAAACCGGACCAAATCGAATTTTTCGGATCAGTTCGGGTTAGAACGGAAACCCGAGTTAGAAAATATTTAAACCCGATAGGATAATATGAAAACCGAAACCGGACCAAACCGGACCAAACCGGATTTTTCAGATCGGTTCGGTTTCGAGTTTCGGATCTCGGGTTAAATGCTCAGCCTTAAATTGATCAATTCATGTTATATTCGAAAGGATCATAAATATTATAAACTAACCTTAAAAGCAATGAATTGAATTAAGAAAATCAAACCAAAACTTTCACTATTAATGATTTGATGTATCCTATTTTGGTTTTGGTTTTGATTTTCTTGGTTTTTTATACAAGTATATTACAATCCAACGTATTTGCGAAATATTACGTAGTTAATATATATATATATATATAGAATAATACGTAGTAGTAAGGATTGAAACCGGAGATGTGACATCAAATTTTGATTATTATTTTATTCATCTTTTATTTTTTTTCTCTCTTTCCAAGATCTATCATCTAATTTTGACTAATTTAAAATTATGTTATTAACTTTATAAACAAAATGAAACTATGTTTTAAATCTATGACAAAAATTTTGTCTTAGAATTTTTATTATCTCAAAGAAACTTTGGCGAAATTTAAATTAATATAGTTAAATTTTTTAAGAAAAACTCTGTCAAAATTAAAAACTAATAGTTTTTCCAAAAGTATAAGACTAATAAATACAAAAGAAATTATGGCAAAATCAAACTAATACAGTGTTCAAAATCTAAGAGAATCTCGATCAAAATTGAAGGATAGTAAATTACGTCAAAAAAGTATAAGGCTAATAAATATAAATGAAACACTAACTAAATTTCGTCAATAAGTATCTAGAGAAAACTATTTAGATAAAATAATAAGAAAAAATTAGGAAATCATGTACATTTTTGGACCTTAATTTGCAATAAGGTGATTTGTGTTTCAAAATTGGTAATTAGGTGATTTTCTTTCCTTCTATTTTTTATGACTGATATACCCCTCCGCGTATTCACACAGGTTCATGAATGTTCACAAGTTTTTCGTTTCAGATTTTTTCATGAATTATTTAATCAAACTATGAATGTTCACACATGTTCATGAATATTCACACATTTTCATGAATATTCACACATGTTCATGAATATTCACACATGTTCATGAATATTCACACAATATCACGATTATTTTAGAAGTAAGAACATGAATGTTCATACGAATACATGAATGTTCACGCATATACATGAATGTTCACACGACCTGACCAAAAAGTTCAGGGTTATTTTTGACTTTTCAACATAAAAAATCACCTAAATGCAAATACAAAAAAAATCACCCTTTTGACAAATTAAGAAGTAAAAAGTACCTAATTTACTAAATAACTCAAATAATAATGCTTAAAAAACACTTATACTTTCAACATCAAAAGAGGAAACAAAATTATTTAATAGATTTCACGGATTAATTTATTAATAAGGAAAAATAATTTTTTACGGATTAATTTAAGATTTAAATATAGGTATAATTGTAGATTTAAGTTTTGTAAGATTTAGTCTTAATAAAATTATGATTTCACATATTTTAAGTTTTGTAACAGTTTATTAAAAATAATAAATCAAAATTGAAATCACGAATGATAATAATTATGAAACATAATTTATGAGATATAATTAAATGAGATATATCTAAATGATATTCGTAAAATCAAAGTCTACCCTAATAAATAAATTGTATATATTATTTGTTACAAGATAATAATAAAAATTACAATACATTTATGTATTCTAAGAAACCAAAGACCACAAAGATATAATCCACGTTAATATAGAAGTTTTGTTTGATATATTTTTTACCAAATTATTTTAAATGTATAAGTTTAAAAATATATCTTATTATATAAAATTATAAGAAATTAAAAACTGCACGTATGTATTCTTTTGAATTTATCCAAAAAACTCACTTAATTACACAATATACCTTTGAGTTTAAACATGAAAATAAAAATTCATTAAGGGTAAAACCAGAATTTATATCTACCAAACAAAATCTATATGGATAATCTTATTTTTAACTTTGATAACAAATTCAAAACAAGTTTTATATTAAACATACATACAAACATATATCATTTATATTATTATATTCTTATAATTTAGTTAAAATTTGAATTAATAACAAGAAATCAATAAAAATAATATTTTTGAATAATTATTGTTTGGCGAATTCTATAAATTATATTTCAGACCCAACAAATTCATGCCCACATATAAAATTTTTAAGAATTAAATTTCTCCCACATTGAAAATAATAAGAAACGAAATAAGAAATCTTCTATTATAAATAAGACTTTATCACCTACGAAATCATTAAAGCGGACCTTAGTTTAATGGGCCTGAGAATTTCGGTAAATGGATTGCGCCTTCATTTACCGGAGTATGCATAATGCAGATCTTTTTCTTTGAATAGGCGTGCAAAGTTTGATTAGTTATTTTGGTTTTCGATACTAGTCTTTCATAGATACATGCCTCATAAATTGCCCAACGGTATCAGAGATTTTGATTAGTGGATTGGACCCTGAGCATTCGGTTTTCAGGCTGGGTTCAGGTCGGGCTCATTCGAGTTCGGATTTTTTGGGTTAGAGGTAATAAGATCCATTCGTGTTATTTACAAATACGGTTCCGTTGGGTTCGAATCCATTCAAATTCAGGTCGTGTTTCATATTTTTAACAAAACCTGACATGAAACCAAATATTATTCGGTTCGGGGTTTTTGGTTCAAATTTTCAGGTTTTTCATATTTTTGGTAAGAATTTCGGGTCTTATTTCGGGTAATTCGGGTAATTCGGGTTCGGTTCGGATTTTGGTTCGGTTTATCCATACAACCCACAAAAAATTGAAATAGCCTACTAAAATCCAAATTACTTTATCAAAACTATATACATGTGTATATTCATATCTATTCGAGTACAATTCGGGCCCCGAGTCTGTTCGGCTTAAAACAAATCCGAGTTAGAAAATATTAAAATCCGATAGGATACTACGAGAACCAAAACCGGACCAAACCGAATTTTTTCGGATCAGTTCGGGTTAGAACGGAAACCCGAGTTAGAAAATATTTAAACCCGATAGGATAATATGAGAACCGAAACCGGACCAAACCTGATTTTTTGGATCGTTTCGATTTTGAGTTTCAGATTTCGGGTTAAATGCTCAGCCTTAAATTGATCAATTCATGTTATATTCGAAAGTATTGATAGACGAGATTTTACCCTCGTTAAATCTAATATTTTAATGTAGTACTTAAGATGTCAAACCAAATCAGGAGCAAACAATTTTCTTGAATTTTATTGAAATAAACTCAGTTTAAGTGTAATCAAGAAGGTTTGTTGTTGAGTATTTTTAGAGCCGATTATTAAACAAAACGAAAACGCGAATTAAGAGTTTTATAAAAAGCTAAACAATCAGGTTAAGGTATTTCAAAGGGTGATTAAACTTTCAGATTTTAAAATTGTCTTTTTACAAAAATAAATTTTAGGTTTTGAAAATGATTTTAGATCAATCCACTCTCGTGGCAATGATCATTTTCCCAATAATTAAACTAAAACAATGTCTTGGATAGTTTAATTATCGAGAAACTTTAAGAGCAAATCAATTCTAACCACTAAGCTTATTAACACATATCTCTCGGTTAAACTAGGCTTAGTTCTAAGGTAATTGTTGATGAATCTTTATAATCTCTCGATTCATAAAGTTTCCTAGGTTCAGTAATCGAAGGGCCAACTCGATTAAGGCTTTAAACTTGTTATCTAAGACAAAAGTTTTATAATCTATAAAGTTCTAGACAATCATCAATCCTAAATTCAATAAACCCCTTTTTCCCCTAACCCAATTGTCTATTTGAATCTACTCACTAAACATGCTGAATCTTAAAACAATTGAATTTGAAGAAAGCATAAACATAAACAAATCAAGGAGAATAAAAGGTTCAAGAAAACTCTTATTGATGATGATGAAGATTACAAAGGTGGCCAAAGAAGGAATCACCAAGAAATCTCCAAAGTTGTTCAAAAGCAAAAACCAAAGCGATGAAAAACAAAAGCAAAAACTAGCATAATGTCAAAACATAAAACAAAACCCTAATATAGTCTTGAACCAAAGAAATAAAGGAAAACCAATTTGGTTTAGGAATTGTTTTCCTTTTTAAAATACAAAAACCGAATTTCCTTTAATTTTCGCAGCCTGTACCGGTCAAATGAAACCGGTATAGACTGGTCGATACGCGCTGATCAGTAGCCTTGCTTCGGCTTCGTTTCTTCTGTATCGGCAGGCCAAGCCGATACAACATGTCGATACCGATCCTCAGGTCGATACGCATCAGTCGGTACAAGTGATTCATCTTCTTTTCCTCTGTATCGGCCACTCCAAACCGGTACATCATGTCGATATCTGATCTTCAGGTTCCCTTTTCCTCTGTATCGACCATTTGTGACCGATACAACAGGTCGATACAAGTCTCTGGCCAAATAACCTTCTATACCGGCCACAGCAAACCGCTACAACAAGCCGGTACAACTGTTTCCGCTCCTTTTTGGCTTGAATTCTTCGTCTTTTGCCACTTTAACGCTCCGAAACCTAAAATACACGAAACAAACCCAAATGCAACCTATATGATACTAAATGCAGCCTAAATGAGTTAATTCTAATGCATAAAATAAGGTAAAACATGTGAAATATGCAAGATATCAAGTATCATAAATATTATAAACTAACCTTAAAAGCAATGAATTGAATTAAGAAAATCAAACCAAAACTTTCACTATTAACGATTTGATGTATTATATTTTGGTTTTGGTTTTGATTTTCTTAGTTTTTTTTACAAGTAACTTACAATCCCGCTTATTCGCGAAATATTATGTAGTTAATATATATATATATATAGAATAATACGTAGTAGTAAGGATTGAAACTTGAGATGTGACATCAAATTTTGATTATTATTTTATTTATCTTTTATTTTTTCTCTCTCTTTCCAAGATCTATCATCTAATTTTTACTAATTTAAAATTATGTTATTTAATTTATAAACAAAATGAAACTATGTTTTAAATCTATGACAAAAAATTTGTCCTAGAATTTTTATTATCTCAAAGAAACTTAGGTGTAGTTTTGTGAAGTATTTTTGAAATGGTGTAGTTTTGTGAAATGTAATTCAAATAGTGTAGTTTTGTAATTCTCCCAAAAAACATTTGTTTTAAATTAATAGTTAGATAGTGGATCCATGAAGATATCAAATAAGTTATCATAAAGATTTTCTTTATTTTTTCAAGTAATTTTACGTTTTTTTTTTCTTATTTCTAATTTTTTTATTGATTATTTCTTAAAATATTATTAAATTTTTCTTTTTCTATGTTATTTTCCTTATTTCTGATTATTTTATTATTATATATTACGGATTAATTTATTTTATTTTTAATTATTTGATAATTAATGTTAATTTTTTAATTTTAATTATTTTCCTTATTTCTATTTTTTTCTTGTTTTTTTTCACGATATTTTTTTATATTATTTTTTCTTGTTTTAAATTAATAATTAGATAGTGGATCCATGAAGGTAACAAATAAGTTATCATAAAAAATTTCTTTATTTTTTCAAGTAATTTTACGTTTTTTTCTTATTTCTAATTGGTTTTATTGATTATTTCTTAAAATATTCTTAAATTTTTGTTTTTCTATGTTATTTTCCTTATTTCAAATTATTTTATTAGTCTATATTTCGGATTAATTTATTAAATTTTTAATTATTTGATAATTAATGTTAATTTTTTATTTTTGATTATTTTCCTTCTTTCTGTTTTTTCTTGTTTTAAATTAATAATTAAATAGTGGATCCTTGAAGATAACAAATAAGTTATCATACAGATTTTCTTTATTTTTTCAAGTAATTGTTAATTTTTTTTCTTATTTCTAATTTTTTTTATTGATTATTTCTTAAAATATTCTTAAATTTTTCTTTTTCTATGTTATTTTTCTTATTTCTGATTATTTTATTATTCTATATTTCGGATTAATTTATTTAATTTCTGATTATTTGATAATTAATGTTAATTTTTTATTTTTGATTATTTTCTTTATTTCTGTTTTTTTCTCAATATTGTTAAGTTTCCATTTTATAAGATGTTTACGTATCAATTTTAATACAACTAACCATTTTTTGTTTTTCCTTTATCTTTTTCTCATTTTTTGTTTTGCTTTTTTTCCTAACGTTAGCTTTTTCTTCTTTTAAAATTATTAACATTTTTCTTAAACGTTATTAACATTTTTCCTAAAATTATTAACCTTATTAACATTTTTTTTTAATTGTGACACGTGTCACGATCTGGTGAGTTATAATTAAACGCGCTCACTTTTATATAATAAGATATTTTGTCTTACTAGTATAATATTAAAATATTACTAAAATATCTATATATTCCCTCCGTTTTTTAATATAGGATTTTTGTTGAAAATATTTGGTTTAAAAAATGGATTTTCACCTTTTATATACAATTGTTAATGATAAATTATAGAAATCAAGAAAAATAACTAAACATTATTGGTTTAGAGTTGTTGGAAATTATAAATCGCAAAAATAATATATTTTTATACATTTGTTTATTATATCTGAAAAGCTAGTAAATCCTATAATAAAAACGGAGAGAGTAGTATTTTATCAATGAAGAGCTCTAAGTATTCAAGCAACCAAAGCAATGGGGTCAGTTTCAGTCAGCAGGGTGTCGGAGTCCAGACGTAAAACAAACGCCAACCACCTTGCCGTGAGGTTCCGCATTCTCCATGTCCCACGTCATATAAACTAATTATGCAAATAAGGTTAAGGCTTAAGAGTATTGAAGACAAACAAAAGTACTCAACATTTTACACCACAAATATGCATCTCTCTAAGTAGCATCATCGCCAACGTATTGTTTGTTGCTACATGAGGCTTTTACCTTAAAAAGGTTAAATGTATAGAAACTAGAAAGTATCAAGCACCCTTTTATGCTAAAGCTACCAATGTTATTGTTATCAGAGAATATTCAGACAAGAGACATCACATACTTAGGAGGATGATGTCCAAAAGACATGCATTGCATTCAAGTCACTCAGGCTTGTTGACTTGAGTGATGTTTTGTATAGCTCTCTTAGTTTTCCACTGTCTCCGGGTCTACCAGAAGTCTGAGACTTGTTTGCTCCTTCCGCGGGTAAGGATAAGGCCAACATCCTCTTTAGAACTGCTTGCATTTGCCTCCAGAATTTCATGAAAAGCTCAGGATCCTCGGTTCTTAACGACTCTGCGTATGTACTTGATATGCGGCAGCCTTCTAGAAGACGAGACAAAGCTGACTCAAGCATCTGAAGCAAAAACAATAGTAGTTTCACAGTTTCATGTGGATGCATATAAGTTGTACAAGTTTCAGACCAAGAAAATAACAGAAAAAGCCTAAATAAAGAGAGAGGGGATCGAGCTCTTACGGTGTTTGAATGCCAGAAATTTGAAAGGCTGAAGGAAAGAGCCGATCTCTCAATCAGGATCGTCAGGAACATTGAAGGATGATACTCGGGGCCATAAAAGTCGATTGATTTCTGCCAATTCCTATCTGCTAATAAAGCATACTGCTTGGCTCTCTGCACCACATTAGTCTCTGGTTTAGGAGAGCTTCCTTGACGCTCTGTCTCTAGAAACCTTAAGCAGCAATCTTTCTGATACCGTGCTAACTGAAGGTAAGCGAAAGCGGCTTCCTGTTTGCGTATTTCCCCTAGAGTTTCGTATAAAGCCAATGCTTCCCTTATAGCATCACTGGCTGATACTTGATGTTTTCTTAAGTCCGTAATTATTCCCTCGGAAGAAGAATCATTCATGTTTGCTAAGATACTCTTTCGTCCACGAGCTACAGTGGTTGTGTCTTGTTTTGCTAAAAGCATTCCAAATCTGAGATATGTATGAGCAAGCTGTGTGTAGACTTCAACTTTCAGATTCTCTGGAACCCAACTATCATCAGTGGTAACACCCAGTTCGGTCTTTGCTGCCATGTAGTACTTCAGTGACTTCTTATATTCCAGTTTTGCAGTCGCTAGAGCTTGTTCGTAAGCGTTTTTGAAAGCAGGATGCAGTTTAAGAGCTTCCATCTTTGGAATCATTTCTTCAGCTAAAGCTCGTCGACCGTGACCCAAATTGCAGTTGATTAGTACAACATTAGTATGATCGCAAACTTCTTTGAACGCCACTATAGCATCAGCAAAGGCGTCTTCAGCTTTTCTTAGCTCTTTCGTACCAAGACGGTTCCGACCAAGTTCATTGCACACCCAACCTTTCTTTTTAATAACCGACTGTAGCTCATTACAGCCGCTTTGAAGCTCATGTAATGATCTTCGAGTCTCCTCATAACAATTTAAGGCAGCCAATAAATTGCTTTCTGCATCATCAGTCCCAGGGCCATTGAGATATTTGAATATTCCACCCTTTTTCTCTTCTGGGGTTTCCTTACAGTTGGTTTTGACTTGCTCCACAGGCACCACTTCCTTTATCCCCGCTGATGTATCTTCTTCTTTACGGCTCTTGTTCTCAGCTGTGAAATTAACATGTTCATCTTCAATGTTTCTTGAGAACCTGCTGGCCACATTCTTGGACTGTACTTTTCTGTTGTGCTTCCTGGTACGAGAACTACTCCCATTGCTGCTGCTACTACTCGCACTGCTTCCACTGCTTGCTCTGTCACTCTTACAACTGCAATTTACTAATGAGCACGAGGCACAATTTTGGCTGTACTCATTTAACTTCTTCTTGAGCCTCTGTACTTCCTTTACGACTGTAGACGACATTCTCAATTGATTGGTAGATCTCTCCTCTGCTCTCCTAGAGAGCTCCTTGCCTTTCAAGATGTGGAACTCAACATATATATCACCAACTAATACCCATGCTTTAGCCCAGAAGAGGCGCGTTGAGGAAAGTTCCACAAAACTTATATCGCATGGCCTTGACTTTGCTTCTAGATCTTCCACTTGAGTTTTTGCATGAGATTTCAGCTGCAGGGAGAGAGACTTGTTCATCGTAGAAACAAATAATGTCTCATCATATTTCTGCGGCATTGATCCATAAATATAGCAAGCTAATTCCACCGTATTCAAAGCTTGGTGCAAATGTCCATCCTCTTTGTAAGCTTCTGCGAGAGACAGATACGATTCACCTAGAAGCAAAACGAGATTCCACAATTTCCTGTCTAGCTTGGATGTTGGAAGCCAGTTACGGATATCACAAACCTCAACACAATCAGGATCACCACATGCACATTTTGAGATATCTGCAGAAAAGGATATATCAGGAAATGCACTCTCCTGTTTTGATGACTGTAGTTGTCGTGTCCACCTAAGAGACTTTATAGCTTGAGAAACATGGTGCACTGCTGCTAATTTTGATGAAATCGGGCTGGTTGTAGTCTGAAGCAAAGGCACAGGAGCTTGGCATACAAGACCAAGATCGAAACTAGTATCTGAATTAGATTGGAGAGAACTTTCAATACTGCCAGAACCTGGGCTATCTGGTCGTAAGACTTCCTTGCAAGATGACTCATCTGCCTCCAACTTTGGGTTAACAGATATCAAAGGCGGTATATAAGACCCTAAGTAATCTTCAGTGAATTTGTCTTCCGAGAAAATCACTGGCATAGTTTCATGGTCATCAGTAAAAGGATCAAGTGGTTCATCTTCTAGGTCTGTTATTGTTACTTCACGTTGCACATTATTAGACTCAAAAGTCAGATCAACTTCCTCGGCATTATTCAGAATTAGCCTTGCAAACTGCTCGTGTGCATATGCCCGAACAACCTATCCAGCATGGTATAACTAAAGATTAGCATCCAAGGTTTTAAAAGAAAACAGCTCAATCATTTTAAAAATAATCTTAAAGACAAATACCAGATGATCAGGTTCGTCCAAGAAATTCAAACATTTTCTGAGGAACCTAGCACACTTGGTCCTATCGTTCGGCACCTGCAAAACATGCAGCAAGTTAGAAAGCCTGGTGCAAAAGTGGCACCTAAGTTCTTAATAATGTTTCGTGCAGATTAAAGATTGCCTCCTTACCACTGACAAAGAAAGCCTATGACCGACACGGTACAAAAGATTTCCTAGAGAAAACAATGAGTCACTTCTCCCATTGTAAATTGAAGAAGGCAGTGGGCTTGCGGTGTCGTTGTGATCTCTTGAAGAGTGGTTCTCTGAAACAATAGAAAGATCAAAGAGCTGGATCACATCTTCACCAGCGCTTTTGTAGAGCTGAGAAACATAGAAAAATCAACCAGACTGAGTAATGAGTTCAACAAGAACAAAAGATATAATAATTTAGCAGAGGATTAAATTGTTACCCAGTAAGCTCCAGGATCCTCTTCGCAGTTTGATTGAAGAAACCTTAAAACAGTAAGACCATTTTGCTGAACAACATGGGGATAAAATGCAGGTGTGCCATCCTCAGAGATGCCTTTAAGTAGAAATATATCGTCTGTTTTCAAAAGCTCATACTTTTGGACAACACCATTCAGATGATAACAAATTGCTAATTCGGGCACACTGGCCATGACATTATCAAGCCAAGCTTCAAGCCAGGTTAAAGGTGTAACCTGTTTGAAAAGAAAAAAGTTAACAGAGAGCCTACCGAAAAGATTAAAAAATCAGAGGCACTCGAGGGTATAGAAGTAACCTGTTGGCTAACATCCCACAAGTGCAAGCTTACAGCTACATATTTTTCGTTGCTGAACAGAAGCAGATCACTTCCCAAAAGCATGCGGAAGTTGTGGAATTGCCAAAATAGGACTCTTAAAAATTCATTGCTCCCAGCTCTTCGGTGTTTATCAGAGTCTCCTGAAGGCTTTATCTTTTCACTGATTTGAGAAGTCTTCCTTATCAGATCACTTGCTTTGTTTTTGTTTCTCTTCTTCTTCTTCTCACAAATCAAACCACCCTGTTTAAACTGTTTACTGTTCCCTGCAGGTTTGTCAAGTCTGTCATCTGGAGAACTATCACAATTCTTTTGAATCCCATGGGAGTTATCTCTCGCAGGAGGGAGAGCAGAAGAGCTCGATTGTTTCTCTGTATGTTGGCGATACTCTACAGGGCAATCACACGCTTCCATCCTCACTGAATGCATAGCAAAGTTGAGAAACAAAGATTCATCCACGTTTTTAGTACATTTGGGTTGATTATTGTGCCTCCTAATCAGTTTATCTCCCTCTTCCACATCAGGTCTGCAATCACACAATAAAATTCCTAACATAAAGACCTCTCATTGAAGATTTTACGACATAACAAAATGAAACTAGTAAAAAGACACACCCAGGGTTCAAGACAAGGGTCTGTCCAACCCGCTGAACTGCAATGGAGACCCGAGCTTTTGAGTAAGGAATCTTAAAGATTTGCTTAAGGATGTCAACCGGTGCGATGACATCTATGTCATCCCCGTAATCCACTAAACCTGACACAGCAAGTGCTTCGCATTTCTTAATAAGGTTTGAAGCAATAACATTAGCCTCCGTAGATATATCTGTCAAATGAAAACACCATAACCATACCACAGTGAGCATATATATTATATAGAACTGGAACGGTGTTTTGTAAATTCTCTGTTGGACAAACAAAAAAGTATTCACCTAGTCAAAATATATAAGAATTGCATAGAGATTGAGTACTCATAGTTGAAGAAACTTTGTGGAAAGGAGAAAAAAAAATACCTCCGTTGATCATAGAGTTGAGGGGTAAGACCTTTTCGGGAAAATCAGTCAACAAAGGAAGCTGATTAAGATCCGTCTTCGGGGGAAGCATTTGGTACCTTGGAGCAATCGCTCTACAAACAGAATTAGAATAAAAAAAAAGCGTAAATAGAAGAAAAAGCTGTATAACCAATGAGGAGATTGAATTGAACGGACGTTTCCTGAGAAGGGAGGAGAGTCGAAGTGAAAGCCGGAAAGGAACTGTCGGCGAGAACAGGGATGGAGCCGCAGAGAAAGCCGACGGGTTTGGGAAGGACGATCTCCATCTTGCCGACGCATTGCAAGTCTCTCGAACCATCAACGGAGTTTCGAGGAGGTGATTGTTTCATTTTGTTTGTCCGTCGTCAAACTGATCGGAGACCACCGACCTTGTGCTCTGTGTTGTGAGAATTAGGAGGAGAAAGAGGTGTTTCTCGAACCAAGTAGAGAAACTGTACAATCGTTTCCAGCTTTCGACGGCTTCTGCAGAAGAAGGCCCATTATAAGCCTAATTTGTATTTTACAGTGTTCTAAAATAGCGCTTGCTAGACGGTGAGTGAGGGCCTAGCGCCTAGCCGTATACGCGGACGCCTAATCGGTCTTACGCGGATTTATGCGGATGAACAATTTTAAGAGTTTAAAATTATATATATAATATGTTTTACCTAAATGTATAGATTTTGTGAGTAAAGAAAGTAAAATTGGAGTTTTAAATGTTAAATTTTATATAGTTTTGTATGTGAATATAGGTTTTAAAACACAAAATGATATTAATGAAAAACATACATACAAATTTATGTAAAAATAATAAATATGTATTTTGTTATTTATAAATGTCTTAAATTTGTAAGATTTATTGAGCAAAATAAATACTTTAATATGAAAATTAATAATTTATAAATTAATATATGAATATATTATTTTTTTATGTTTTTTGTTATAATAGCCGCCTAGAATCCGCATAAACGTCCGCGTAGACCGTATAATATCCGCATAAACGGCATAAAACGGCCGTATTTTAAGCAACCGCTTAAACCTCCGTATAGTTTGAATACGGTACGCCCGACCCCCGCGTAGCGTATAGGCACCGCCTAGGCGCCCGCCTAGCCCGCGTTTTAGAACACTGGTATTTTATTATAAGAGAAATTCACAACACCACACATTTTTGATAGTTCCTTTGTAAAACTAAATCTAATTTAATATTTTTACGTATTTACACATTTCTAAAATTATAAATGATTGATTTATTTTTTAAAAAATTACCAAAACTAATTTTTTTATTTAGGTTCACTAATTTGTATTTAGAGTATAATATTAAAAGAGAAAAATTGTATGGATAATTTTTTTTGAATTTAATTTTGAATATTTAAATGTAGTTTTGAAATTGACTTTCAAATGGTATACTTTTGTAAAAAGCATTAAAAATGTGTAGCTTTGTAGTTGTCCATTTTATTAAAGTGTGGGTTCTCAGTTTTTCTTTTCTTTTTTTGGTAAAATGCTAAATTAGATTTCTCAATTTACACGAGTACCACTAAGTTTTTTTTGTGGAATTACATAAAATTATATTTCGAAATCTATTTTACAAAAGTATACCGTTTAAAATCTATTTTTACAAATATATCTAAAAATTAAATTAAATCTAGTCTAGGTAAACCCTAAACATTACTCTATTCTTTTAAAACTAAATCATACCCATTAAATAGCAAACTTAAATTAATAATTTTAAAATAATTCAGTCGTTTAAAATTTAAAATATTCTTATCTTTAAATAAATAATCAACATATTATAGCATGTGAAATAAATCTTATCTAAAAATGGAAATCATTTTTTAAAAAAACCCTTAAAAAAATTCTAATTATCATACAATGCCACTACATGTTTTTAATATAACCTATGTTTTTGATTTTATTTGCAAATTACAATTTTAAGCTCACTACAAAGGCCCAAATGAATTCATAATGTAGTTTAAATATTTGTAAAAAACAATTTGGATAACAAAATCATTCAAATTTTAATCTTCACAAATTTTACCTCTAATTCGAAAAATATTCTACAAAAACGAATAAAGAAAATAAAAAAAAAATTAAAATTTCAAAATTTATATATGACAAAATTTGAAAACAATAATATTCGTGAAATATCTTTGATAACAAAGGATTTAAAATTCAAATGAAAATCAATTACAATTTTAGCAAATAAAATAAAATTTGATAACAATTTTCATATCCAAATAAAAGAACTTGAATTATTTAAATGAAATAATATTTATAACAATCTAAACTTGATTTATTTTTAAATTTATATATAGTTAATTAAGACATAAGAAAAGAAAGGAATAACAAATACATATTTTAATTTTCCTTACGGGTCGTTACAAAAATCACAAAGCGAATTTGAAAGGAAAGATAATTGTTATGAGATTAAATCGAATTCAATTTATGTATAATTCTAATTTGTAATGGGTCAAAAAAATAACATAAATAATTGATAAGATATAACTATATTATATTCATAATATTAAAATATACATAAGTATAGTTTTGAAATTTATATTAAATATAATCCAATAAATAATTTTTAAATATTTCTTATACGTGGATCAATCTCGGGTTATCTCATATTTATCAGTTACCCCGCATAATGTATAGATTTTATTTAATGTACTCTATGAAATAAGAGACTATATAAATATAATCCAAGTTATGAATTTTTATTAAATATATTTTCACTAAATAATTTTAAATATATAAATTTAAAAATATATTAAACTCCGCACGTATGTGCGGGTCCTCATCTAGTTAATTATAAATCAAATTTTATTATTGCAAAAATAACAAAATCTATTTATACTATAAAAGAAGAAGAACTCTCTCCATATGAGTGACACATCATCAAAAAATATTAAATAAATAAATATATTGATAAATTTCATTTATTATTAATAAAAATTAAATAAGAAACCATTAAATACATAAAGTCATTTAATAATAAAATAAAACATTACATTATATAAAATAATAAATATATACAAATTCAAACTTAAATATATATATTATATTATTAATACAGTAGACAGAGAGAGAAAATTACTGAAAAAATCATACGTGTCATCACCAGATTAATTTTGGTCCCACATCATTAATGATTCGTTGAAAATTCATAAAAGCCCAAAACAAAAAGCCCAAATTTATCACAAAAATGTCTTAAATTGACATAATAAATAAATAATATATTTAAAAACTGTTGAAAACTTATAAAATATAGAAAATATAATATTAAAAAATTCATAAGAAATTCAATTTTATAATTTCTAATATATCTCCTTAATATTTATATGTTATATTCTATCACATTGAGTTCAAAATAATGATAGAACATATTGTTCATTTACAAATAACAATATTATTTTGTAAAATTGTATTCAACACCAAAATTCATGTCAAATGACAAAACTTGAACACATGATTTATCCGACTCATCAGTTGAACCACCGGTTCCCAAAATTTGCAAATAATTTTCGGATAAGTTTAGACATGAAAGAGTGATTAAACCTTCCTCGACAATATGTTTAAAATATTTTAAAGGCAATGAAAAACACAATTTTATAATTTTCCTAATAATTGTATTTTATATTCTCGCACAAAAAGAATGATAGAACATATTGTTCATTTATAAATAACAATAGTATTTTGTAAAATTGTATTAAACATAAAAGTTCATGTCAAATAACAAAACTTGAACACTAAATTGACTTGAGCCCCGAAAATTCAGTGGTTTTATCCGAGGTTTTAATAGTCTGAGTTTTATGACAAACAGAGACTGGATTGACATATTTTTCATTGTTAAACGAGTCATATCATGGTTTCAAAACACTATGTAGTTATTATTTTTTACTGATAAATAGTAAATTATACGTAATGGTAAATATTCACCATCGAAATGGCAATGATATTCTTTTTCGATGATAAATATTAAAATAGTAATAGTAATAATTTTTTGTAAATAAAACATTATAAAAACAAAAATACAATATATTTTTTTATATATACTTCAAATTTAAACTCCGCGTTTAACGCGGATCACATAAGATCCAAATTCTTTTTATCTCATTTTATACTAAACATTGTTTTTACCAATAAACATTATGTTTCTATCACGTAAATTTTTATCCCGCGCTTGGCGCGGATAATTTCCTAGTAGACAAATAAAATTTGAACTTTATAAATTTATGACTCCATGACTACAAATGTTTTTTTTTTGTCAACATTTGAGCCACAAATGACCGGCCCATTAGCCAAACCTACACTATCGTAGGCGCGGGGAATCGATCTCGGGTGGGGTGGTGCTACATGCCTCCTGTGGACTCATGACTGTCACTAGACCAAGGTCACTTCCCCCCATGACTACAAATATAAATAAGACATAAATTGTTCTCAATAATGTTCTTAAACCAAATGCTAATAATCACTAAAAATACCCACCGAAAACCTCACCGTCATATAAAATAAAAAAACAAATATAAATGTTCTAATAACATTAAAGAAAAAAACAAACTATGGTGCAATTTTGAAAACGGGTTAAAATCTCCAACAATCTCCAAAAACGGGGTAAAACAAAAATAAATGTATTATGAACAAAAATAAATGATTAATAGTAAATAAATTAAAAAGAATACACACCAATCTTTACTTCTCTTTAAATTAAAATTTTTGTAAAACTAGATTTCATCACATATTGATTTTCTAATAATTTTTTTAACAAACTAAAATATCCATTCAAAAGTTACGCATGAACAAATTTTATTTTCATTCATTTGGTAAAATAAAATGAGTTGTTTGTATCTAATGTCAAACTAAATACCTATTACAATAATAATTTGTTTTAATATATCAACCTCAAACCGCCATAAACAAAATATAAATATTTTTAAAAATTATTATAAAATTTTGATGGATATCCCGCGCAACGCGCGGGTTTTATCCCAGTAAGAAATAAAAATATTTGAAAGTATCATAAATATTATAAACTAACCTTAAAAGCAATGAATTGAATTAAGAAAATCAAACCAAAACTTTCACTATTAGTGATTTCATGTATTCTATTTTGGTTTTGGTTTTGATTTTCTTAGTTTTCTTACAAGTATTAAGGATTAATATGTATTCGCGAAATATTATGTAGTTAATATGTATAGAATAATAATCACTCTTTCAATATTTCAGACACGTGGGGAGGAAAAACATGTCGACAGAGAGCTCTTCGACGACGGCTCGTATAGGGGAACAAGATGCGACGATGATGGATGTTGGAGACAGGGGGAGGCCACCCGGGGATCCTCCGGACAGGATAGTGTCGTGGGCGTCGAGAGTGGCAGGTAGTAACGAAGGTGGACGACTAGATCCGGAAAGTGTGTTGGATGAGAGTTTTGTGACGGAGAGGTTGAGATTGGAATTTCCGGATGGGGAAGACGGCGAACCGGTCATAACGATTGGGGCAGAAGTGTTGGAAGCGATGAATGGTTTATGGAAAAGGTGTATGATTGTGAAGGTATTGGGGAGGAATGTGCCTATCACAGTGTTGAGTAAGAGATTAAGAGATATGTGGAAACCTCAAGGGGCGATGTATGTAATGGATCTTCCAAGACAATTTTTTATGATACGCTTTGAGAAGGATGAGGAGTACATACAAGCGTTGACGGGTGGGCCTTGGAAGATTTTTGGGAGTTATCTCAATGTTCGAGCATGGTCGCCGGAGTTTGATCCACTGAAGGATGATATTGAGACAATGCCGGTTTAGGTTAGGCTTTCAAATATTCCGGTGAACCTTTATCACGATGCAATTCTGAAGGGAATAGCCAAGGGGTTCGGCAAACCAGTGAAAGTGGACGAAACTACTCTAAACTTTCAAAGAGCACGGTTTGCGCGTGTATGTGTGGAGGTTAACCTAAAGAACCCATTAAAAGGAATTGTGGTCATCAATGGGGAACGATATTTTGTATCATATGAGGGATTGTCGAATAAATGCGCGAAGTGTGGTATGTATGGACACTCGATTCATGGGTGCCCCCTTATGGCGAGAGAGGAAACACTGAGTCCAGAAACGTCGAATACAACGGAGGCAGGGAGGAATACAACCCAAGAAAACGACGGATTCACCATGGTAAGGAGAAACGGGAAAAGCACGGTGTCGGTAACAGAAGATGGGGCCCCCACGGGGGGAGCTCGAAGGGTAATTTGAGAAGAAATCTGCAGGAGATTAGATTAAGGAAAGATTCCGAAAACATCGTGATCTCGAATCGATTTGGAAATCTCGAGGATACTCAGAATATTGCGAGTATCACGGAGATTCAGCCTACCGTGGGGATGAATAAGGAAAATGTGTTTACTGCACAAAGTAAAAGAAAGGAAAATGGCGGGGGCAAAAAAAGGAAAGGATGCCTGGTGGGCCCAAGGTAAAAGGAAAAGGTGTAGTGACGGGAAGCCCATCAGAGATGAGAAATAGAGAGCTAAAGACTGTAGATGGGAAAGGGCCCAAGAACAGGAACGATAATAGGCCCATACGAGGCCTGATTTTCGGCTTCAAAAAAGCAGAGATCCAGAGATCGGCGTCGGGAAAGAGGTTATGCATTGAGGGTGAGGAATCAGGGAATGGTCGTGCTGGTGGTATCTTTAATAATGGAGGTTTGGCGGGCAAGATGGGAGAGAGACCGCCGGAGAATGTGGAGAACGTACAAATGCCACAGATTGATCGGGAAAATAGAATGGGGGGAAGGACCAATGGTCATCCACGGAGATCCACCAGAGAGAAGGGGAGATCATTCTGGGAGATAACAGTTCGCCCCGGTAGTTCAAGATCTCTCTTATAAAGCAATCATGAATTGTCTTCTATGGAATTGCCGGGGGGCGAATAAACCCAACTTTCGAAGATCTATTCGATACATGTTAAAGCGTTACAAAACAGATATCCTTGCTTTGTTCGAGACTCACGCCGGGGGAGAAAGAGCAAGTCAAATTTGTCGGAATCTGGGTTTTGAAAACTCTTTCAGAGTTGAGGCAGTTGGGCAGAGCGGAGGCATATGGCTCTTATGGAGATCAGGTGCATGAGAAGTGGAAGTCGTGAAAGCTTCGGATCAATACATCCACGCGAAGGTTTCTATGGGAAGTGACATATTGAACCTGATTGTTGTGTATGCGGCCCCGTCGGTTAGTCGGAGAAGCGGGCTGTGGGGAGAGCTAAAGATGGCTATCAATGGTGTCATGGGCCAACTAGTAATTGGTGGAGACTTTAACACAATTCTGAGACTGGATGAAAAAACTGGGGGGAATGGTTGTCTTTTCTCCGGACTCAGCAGCCTTTGGAGAGTGGATAAACGACTTGTCTCTAATTGATATGGGCTTTAAGGGTAGCCGATATACGTGGAGAAGAGGACGAGTCGTAAGTACTTATGTAGCCAAGAGGCTAGACCGTGTCATGTGTTGTGCTAGCTCGCGTCTTAAGTGGCAGGAAGCAACCGTGACCCACTTACCCTTCCTTTCCTCGGATCATACTCCGTTGTATGTTCAGATGAGCCCTGAGCTCAAAGGAGACCCCAGGAGGAGGCCATTCCGGTTCGAGGCAGCGTGGATGGAACATGAGAACTTTAAAGAGTTATTGACTACTTCATGGGACAGGGAACTGTCCACGCCAGAAGCATTAGATAAGCTACGTATCAAGCTTAAGAAATGGAATAGAGAAGTCTTTGGAGATGTCCAAAAACGGAAGGTATCTCTGGAGAGTATAATCAAAGAAATACAAGATCAACTAGAGATCAACCAAACAGAGGAGTTGCTCAGGGAAGAAGAGAAACTTATTAAAGAGTTTGAAGTGATCCTTGAACAGGAAGAATTAATTTGGTTGCAAAAATCTCGCGAGAAGTGGATTACACAAGGAGACCGGAATACCAAATTCTTTCACATCTCTACGATAATTCGGAGACGGAGAAACCGTATAGAAATGCTTCAGAAAGAAGATGGGCAGTGGGTATCGGATAGCAAAGAGCTAGAGACCATGACTCTGAACTATTATAAAAGATTATATTCATTGGAGGATGTAGAGCAGGTCGTGGATCCACTACCACATGCAGGCTTCGCCACCCTCTCACGAGCAGAAGTTTCATGCTTATGCAAAAGGTTCACAGCAGATGAGGTAGAAAAAGCATTGAAAAGTATGGGGAAGTTCAAAGCTCCAGGACCGGATGGCTTCCAGCCCGTGTTTTATCAAGATGGTTGGGACGTAGTGGGACCTTCGGTGTCTAAGTTCGTACTTAATTTCTTTGAGAAAGGAGAGTTACCGCTTCATCTGAATGACGCTCTAGTGGTGTTAATTGCGAAAGTAGCAAAGCCGGAAAGGATAACACAATTTAGACAGATTAGTTTATGTAATGTGTTATTCAAAACAATTACAAAAACAATGGTTCAGAGGCTAAAAAGTGTGATGCATGTGTTGATAGGACCAGCTCAGTCCAACTTTATCCCAGGGAGACTAAGCACGGATAATATAGTTATTGTTCAAGAAGCGGTTCACTCAATGAGAAGGAAGAAAGGAAAGAAAGGGTGAATGCTACTCAAACTCGATCTAGAGAAAGCATATGATCGGATTCGGTGGGATTTCCTTAAGGACACCCTACGTGCATCTAAGCTCTCAGAAACCTGGATAGATTGGATCATGAAGTGCGTAATAGGACCGTCGATGAGTATTCTTTGTAACGGGGAGAGAACAGATACATTCATGCCCTCGAGAGGACTCCGTCAAGGGGATCCTTTATCCCCATATCTCTTTGTTTTATGCCTCGAAAGACTATGTCACTTGATTGAGACCTCAATTGGGGAAAAGGAGTGGAAGTCGATCTCTTTATCAAGAAATGGCCCCAAGCTATCCCATATATGTTTTGCGGATGATCTTATTTTGTTCTCTGAAGCTTCTGTGGCCCAGATTAGGATCATACGCCGTGTACTCGAGACTTTTTGTCAAGCTTCAGGTCAGAAAGTTAGCCTCGAAAAGTCTAAGATATACTTCTCAAAGAACGTAAGCAGAGAGCTAGGTAAGAGTATAAGTGACGAGAGTGGGATCAAAGTAACAAATGATCTTGGGAAGTATCTTGGAATGCCTATTTTACAGAGACGGATAAACAGAAATACATTTAGTGATGTTCTTGAGAAAGTTTCATCGAGGCTTGCGGGGTGGAAAAGCAGAACCTTGAGCATGGCAGGCAGAATTACTCTGGTTAAATCTGTGGCTTTGTCTATCCCAATACACTCTATGAGTAAGATTCTCCTACCACAATCCAATCTGGATAAGCTGGACAAGATGTCAAGAGATTTTATTTGGGGCAGTACTCTGGGGAATAGAAAGCAACACCTTTTGGCCTGGAAACGAATCTGTCTACCAAAGAGAGAAGGAGGCTTGGGAATTAAGCTAGCTAAGGAGATGAATACAGCCCTATTAGCAAAGATTGGATGGAGACTGATAAATGATTCGAAGAGCCTTTGGGCAAGGTTGCTGAGGGCTAAGTATAAGATTGAAGATAGTCAAAATGTTTCATGGATGGTATCAAAAGGCACATGGTCATCAACGTGGAGAAGCATATGCACATGACTAAGGAACGTTGTGTTACCTGGTATAGCCTGGGTCGTTGGGAACAGGGGAATTTATAAGCTTTTGGAGAGATAAATGGTTGTCTAATATTCCATTGATAGATAGCTTGACGATCACGCCACCTCCGGAAACTTTAAACATGAAAGTGAGTGAGATGTGGAGGAACGGGGAGGGCTGGATTTTGTCACGTATAGAACCATTCCTCTCGCAAGAGTGGGTGCTACGCCTTGCTGCAGTAGTGGTGGACAATGTCACCGGAGATAGAGATAGACCATCATGGGGAATGAGTACGAATGGGGAATTCACGGTAAGGTCTGCTTATGAGCTGTTGACTATTGACAAGTCACCGAGGCAAAACATGACATCTTTGTTTGAAAGAATTTGGAGAACACGTGTGCCGGAGAAGGTGCAGGTTTTTCTATGGCTGGCAATGAACAGAGTTATTATGACAAATGTTGAAAGACATAGAAGACATCTTAGTGACTCGAGCATCTGTCAGTTATGCAAAGGAGGTGAGGAAACGATAATCCACGTCCTTAGAGACTGCCCAACGATTAAAGGGATATGGAGACGAGTGGTACCAACCAACAAGTGGAACACTTTCGTGAATAGAACATTCATGGATTGGATGTATGTGAACCTTGGAGACAAGTTTGGAGCTGATGGCGTACCATGGGTCACTATGTTTGCTATAGTTGTACGGTGGGCTTGGAAATGGCGTTGCGGGTATGTGTTTGGAGTGACACGAAGGTGTCGAGACAGGTTCAGTTTGTCAAAAAAGTGGCAAAGGAGGTTGCATTGACTAATGATATTAGTAATGTGCATAGGGGATTAAGGGACATACCAGAGAGATTGATATGCTGGTCTAAACCGAGTGAAGGATGGGTAAAATTGAACACCGATGGAGCTTCACACGGTAATCCTGGCCTAGCAACTGCCGGGGGAGTATTAAGGGATAGTAGTGGCCAATGGCTTGGAAGATTTGCCGTAAATATATGTTCTTCTTCAGCACCTTTAGCGGAACTTTGGGGAGTTTACTACGGGCTATACCTAGCTTGGGAGAAGAAGGTTGAACGGTTGGAGTTAGAGATTGACTCCGAGGTAGTGGTGGGTTTCTTGAAGAAGGGGATTGATGATGTTCACCCCTATCGTTCCTAGTACGGTTGTGCTAAGGCTTTTTGACAAAGGACTGGCGGGTCCGAGTTTCACATGTTTACCGAGAGGCTAATCGTCTAGCGGATGGATTAGCTAATCTCGCTTTTTCTTTTTCTTTGGGATTTCACTCATTTGATATTGTTTCGTGTGTTTTGAAACAAGTTGTGTCCGAAGATGCTCAATGTTTCGAGCAGTCTGGACAAGCTGGGTTGTAGTTTTTTTTTAATAAATTGGGGGTTAATCCCTCATTCACACCAAAAAAAAAATATGTATAGAATAATAAGTAGTAGTAAGGATTGAAACTTGAGATGTACATCAAATTTTGATTATTATTTTATTTATCTTTTATTTTTACTCTCTCTTTCAAAGATCTACCATCTACTTTTTACTAATTTAAAATTATGTTATTAAATTTATAAACAAAATGAAAACTATGTTTTAAATCTATGACAAAAATTTTGTCCTAGAATTTTTATTATCTCAAAGAAACTTTGGCGAAATTTAAATTAATATAGTTAAATTTGTTAAGAAATAATATAGTGTTCAAAATTTAAATTAATATAGTTAAACTTTGGGGAAATTTAAATTAATATGGCAAAATCAAACTAATATAGTGTTCAAAATCTAAGAGAAACTCTATCAAAATTGAAAGATAATAAATTACGTAAAAAGTATAAAGCTAATAAATCTAAATGAAACACTAACTAAATTTCGTCAATAAGTATCTAGAGAAAATTATTTAGAGAAAATAATAATTCTTAAAAACACTTATACTTTCAACATCAAAAGTGGAAACAAAATTATTTAATAGATTTCATGGATTAATTTATTAATAAGGAAAGATATTTTTGTACGGATTAATTTCAGATTTAAATCTAGGTATAATCGTAGGTTTAAGTTTTTTAACATCTAGTCTGAATAAAATTATGATTTCACATATTTTAAGTTTTGTAACAGGTTATTAAAAATCATAAATCAAATTTGAAATCACGAATGATAATAATTATGAAACATAATTTATGAGATATAACTAAAGGATATATAACTAAATGATATTAGTAAAATCAAAGTCTACACTAATAAATAAATTGTATATATTATTTGTTATAAGATAATAATAAAAATTACAATACATACATGTATTCTAAGAAACAAAAGACCACAAAGATATAATTCACGTTAATATAATCCACAAAAGACCACAAAACTGCGACAAAAAAAACATATCTTATTATATAAAATTTTAAGAAATTAAAAATTGCATGTATGTGCATGTCCGCATCTAGTCTAAATTATTATTTTTAAAGTATTCTTTTGAATTTATCCAAAAGAATACTTTAAAAATATACCATTGAGTTTAAACATGAAAATAAAAATTCATTAAGGGTAAAACCATAATTTATATCTACCAAACAAAATCTATATGGATAATCTTATTCATAACTTTGATAACAATTTCAAAACAAGCTTTATATTAAACATACATACAAACATATATCATTAATATTATTATATTTTTAAATTTTAGTTAAAATTTGAATTAATAACAAGAAATCAATAAAAACAATTACTCTCAACACAAAAACCAACTACTACTATTATATATTATGAATATATTTAAATAAATTATTTCTTCTATGTAATTAACATTAGTTCTATTTTAAATAAATTTTGGGTAAATCCGATAGTTCGGTTAAGTTTTGAAATTTTAGCTTCGATTTGGATTTAGTTTCAGGTTTTCGGGTCGTAAAATTCTCTATCAAATCAAGTTATTTTTTTATCGGTTTCGGTTCGAATAATATTGTTTTGTTTTGATATGTTAATTTGGATCCGAATATTTTTTACACCTTTATAATATAATAAATAACAATTTACATAGTGTAAAATTCGGGTAACCCTAGTAGTTTGGTTTAGTTTTACAAATTTAAGTTCGATTCAGATTTGGTTATGGGTTTTCAGGTAGTAAATTTCTCTAAATGTTCAAGTTATTTATTTTATGAATCGTTTTCGGTTAGAATATTTTAGTTTGGTTTCGATGCGTTAATTTAGATCCGAGTATTTTTTTCAGCTTATAATATAATAAATAGCAATTTCTATAGTGTAATATAGTTTGGAATAAATCAACTTATAATTTTTTGTTAAAAATTAACTATATGGAATATGTACTACAAAATATTATTCCCTCCATTTTTTAGTGTAGGATTTTCTAGAAAATATCACAAATTAACATGTTATTTTAAAAGGAAAATCTAGAATATTTCACAAACCCTTTATTTATTATGTAGAAGAAAATTTATTCACAAATTTTTGAATTTTAATTTGTTTTAGAATATTCTAATTCTTTTAGTACATGTATTCTAAGTGTTACAAATTTTAGGATATGTATTATGCGCAGTTTGACAAAATTTTGTTCTACATAGTTTAGAATGAACTACAAATAATATTCTACGTGTTGTAGAATACAACTTATGAACTACAAAATCGTTATGAATAATTTAGAATACATATTCTAAAACTTTTAGAAAACTCTACACAACCTATATACATTTTTGCATCGTATTTTATTCTTTTACTATAACCTAGAACAATTTTCAATTACAAAGATAGAGATTTTGCACACTTATGTCGTTTGTGGTGACTGGATAACGATTGAAAACAACGTATGGAGCTTTATTGTCGATAAAGAGAAGCGTGCTTGGATTCTTATTTTGGAATCCACTATTTCTCTAAAAGAGATAAAGAGAACGACAAGTGATAAATTTTGTTTGATATTTAAGAAAGAATGATAAGATACAACTACGTGTGCCCCTTAAATCTATTGTTGAGAAAAATAATAAAGGTGTCGACTTTGATTTGAATGAGATGCATGATGATTCAAAAGATGGAAAATATGACTTTAAGCCGAAGGAAGCATGATTGTGCGAAAGAGAATATTAACATATATTATGATTTTAAAAGAGATGCTAATGGTCATGTAGATAGTGAAGTTGATTTAGGGTCTTGAATCATTCTTGAAAATCAAAAGAGAAACTGTCAATTGATGGACTATTTTACCGAAAAACAATATTTCAAGAGTAAATGAGATTAAAATGAAGCATCGGAGGTTTGTGCTATGAAATTTAACTTTGATTTTAAGATTACAAAATCCAATAAGAGATGGTGCTATATTCGTTGCATCGATAATGTTTGTAAGTGGACTATGCGTTAGGTCTGGGCATTCGGGTATTCGGTTCGGTTCCGGGTCCGAAATTTCGGTTCCGGTTCGGTTCGGTTCTTGAATCTATTACCCAATCACTACTTTTCAATATTTCGGTTCGGTTCCGGTTCGGTTCCTATCGGTTTCGGTTCGGTTCGGTTCTTTGTTTGAGGAACCGAAAAATACCCGAAATTTTCGGTTCCAATTCGGTTCCAGTTCGGTTCCCGGGTATTTCAAATCAAAAATAGAAAAAAATACCCGAAAACATAAAATATACCAAAAAAAAGTTCATAAAAATACTCAAAATTATGAAAAAACCCGAAAATTGAAAAAAATACCCAAAAACAAAAAAATATCCGGAATAGGATAATAAAAAATACCCGAAGTTAGAAAAATAGCCAAAAATATCCGAAAATATAAAAAATACTCAAAGTATATAAAAATATTTTGGTTCTTCGGTTCTACCCATGGGTATTCGGTTCGATTCCGGTTCCTACCCGATACCCATGGTTCTTAAGTTTAGGAACCATCGGGTATTTAGGGTGGAACCGAAACCAGAACCGGAACCGTTTTTTTCGGTTCTTCGGTTCCGGTTTTTCGGTTCCGGATATTTTGCCCAGGCCTACTATGCGTGCATAATATTTAGAGGGATCGACATATTTTTGTATCAATAAATATGTGAGTGAACATACATGTCCTTCCTCCAGGACATAATTAATTATATATTTTTTAATTTGATTTAATTCATGGGTATTTTCGGAAATTGATGTTAAAAATGTTTATGTTGACAAATTTTCTTTAGAAATGTCTAGATAGACAAACTATAGGTAAATATGTCCTATATTTCCAATTCCCCCTATTTAAAATGACTTTTATAACCTCATTTATTATTGTTATAAGATTGATAAAAATATAAACATGATAACCCATAGAGGTATAATTAAGGACATAATAGGAAAATATGTGTCAGTTATTCTAGAAAATCCTACAGTTCAAAACAAATGGAGGGAGTATATAGTAAAATTATACATTAAAAAATGGAGGGAGTATATAGTAACAAAAAAATTTACTTCAATAACTTTAAATATTAAAATCTTCATTATTTAAACTATTTTAGGTCATTCGGTTCTATTTCAAAAAAACTTTTTCTTTTCAGATTTCGGTTATGGGTTTTCGGTTAGTAAATTTTTCTTCTCGTTCGAGATATTTATTATTTGGATCGATTTTAATTTGGATATTTTAGTTATGTTCCGGTTTAGTATTTTAGATCCGGTTAATTTGGATAATAAGTAGTAACAAAAAAAATTATAACAAATTTTTAGTATTAAATGATTATTTGTTTATAAAACAATAAAAAACTATAAGAATATTAAAAACTTTTAAATATTTTTATATATTCTATAAAAATAAAAGATGTATCACTAATTTCTAAATTAAATTTATAGACATATAAAATGATTTCAAAATATATAGACCCGTGGTGTATCACGGGTTAAATTCTAATATATTTATAAATTTAAATTTTTATATTGGAGTGGAAAGGTTTGCCTCAAAAAAAAATATATAATAGGATATGTCTATTTGATTAGAAGATTATGGTTCATAAATCAAATAGAAGACTATGTGTATCACTATATGAACACCATGTTTTTAATCCAATTGAAGACTAGGTCTCTTTAATTATATTGAATGCATTATCTCTTTAATCATATTAAAGGCTATGCTAATGAAGAGTTTAAACGATCATGAAGAGCTTAAATACTACTCATTCCATGTCAAATTGTTAGATGTTTTAGAAAAATAATTTGTTTCAAAAAGATGAATGTAAAAAGTTTATAAAATATTTTTATTTGTATACATTACGTAATGGTCGCTTGGTTGTCTTATAATAAAACGAATTCCTTTTTTAACAGCATATGAAAGAAACCTAAACCACTACGTTGGTATTGGCTGCCCAAATTGGAGGGAATTCGCTCACGTGCTCGCATGGAGATGAGAGTGATCGTCCAGCTCGTGATAACTTGTCCGCTTTTATATTATTTGCGCGGTATAGTTCTGATTCGGAAGTTTGTAAAGTTGTTGATCAAGGCCTCGAAATCTTCTAGCATTGTGTAGAAAGCAGCCCACTCCGAAGGGTGTTGCAGGATTTCCACCAATGTCGTGTTGTCCATCTCAAACGTCTGACAATTGATATTTCGAGCTTGAATCCCTTCCATCGTCCATATGAGGGCTTCAAACTCTGCATGCAGGGGGGGGATAAACTCCTCCTACAACACCTCGTTCGCAGCAGGTATCTTTGGCCATCTTCATTTAAACAAATCCAACCTAATCCTTCAAACACCTCTGTGTTTTTCCAAGAACCATCAACTTGACAAACTAACCCTGTATTAGTGTCATGTGTCTCCTTCGTCAAAGTAAAGTCCACGATTTCCCGTGTTTCCTCATCCGTGTTTTGCGCTTGTATCCAAGCTTTTGATTCTTTTACCGTCTGAACTACTATATCTGGTGGGTCCACGTCCACATCTTCAAAAACCTTTATATTTTTTGATTTCCAGATATACCATAAAACTCATGGATAACAATCATTGTTTTGTTGTTGAATTTCCATTGCTTGTAGCCTCGAGAAAAAATAAGCCACATTTGTGTAAGTACCTCCTCGTGGAAACTCCTCAGTGATTGAGATAGGTGACACACCCCATGTGTATAATGAATGTTGGCATTCAAAGAATACATGGTTAATGTTTGGACAAAAGTTAGCGATCCGTTAGAAGAACCACGAAATTCGATAACGGTTAATACTACTAGAATCGGTTTGAATTGGATGTTTTATTAATCGATCAAAGAATACAAGAGAAGAGGAATATGATTCAAGATCTAGACTTAGAACAATCTAAAAGCTTATAATCGAATATTCTCTCTAGAAACAAGTGTTTATGAAAAATGTATATGAATGTCAATATGAATGAATATGAATGAACATGAACCTCTAGGTCTTCTAGCTTCTTCTCTTTATATAGAGGTCTTTAGTCAATGAGCTTCGTTTTCCTTTTATGAATAGGAATCGACCTTTTTCCTTTTATTGATTTTTTTCCTTTTATTTAGATATTTTCCTAGATTCTCTCATTTATGAATATTTAAGAGAATCTAGTAATATATCTTTTCCATTTTACCTTATGTCGATAATTAAGCCCAAATAAAGCCCAATATCGACTAAAGGAGGCCGGTTTCGATATTGTCGCTGATTCCGGTTTAGCTGGTCCGATCTGCCGTCAGTCCGGTCCGATTCTGCCGGTTAGACCTTAACAGGGGCGGTTAAATTTATCCCCAACAGTTTGCCCCCAGCTTTGTTCTTCTTTGACCTCGGATAAGAAGAGGAAAGTAGCTCGTCGAGGATGAATTTAAGAGCTTCATTCTTGCCTTGATCGGTGATGAATTGGTGTTCCACAAACTTCTACTTCTCGTTCAATCACAATTCTGAACATGGCCGTCTATCACCGTGTTTGGGCTCCTTCTTCGTATTTGGGCCTGTTTTTAGGCCCAAACCATGCGAAAAATCCTTTTTATTGACCTAAAGACATTTTTCGCGTTTCATCTACTTCATTTTCTTCCGCGGCGGTCTTTTCATCTTCTTCCTCAAGATTCTCTTTCACCTTGTCCATACTCAGTCAGACAAAGCTTGGTTTCGTCTTCAACATTGATCAAATCCGCGATTCCTTCGTCTTGTCATCAGGTGAGCTTCTTCGATTTCTCCTTCCTTCTTTCTTGTTTGCCTGTCATCATTTGACTGGGACCCAACTACTGCTCTTGTGCCCTTCTATTTCGAAGCTATGAATCTTTCCAACGATTCTTCGGTCGGAGAGCGTATGAAATCACGGCGATCCACCAGATCTGACCGTCGCTGCCTTCGTGACGCGGTAAAAATCGAGGACTCCGGTTCTTCGCAAGATCCGCCGGTAGATCCCAAGAAGAACCCTAAATCTTCCACCACTTTGAACTCAGTGGCTCAAATCTCCAGGACCTTTGGTCTTCCTCTCTCTTGTTTGAGAATTCCTAATGCGGCGGAGCGTCCGGAGGAAATCGTGGTGTATGAAGCTCTGTTTAGTTATGGGTTCCGCGGAATCGTTCCTTCGCTAGTCGCCGAGGTATCTCGTTACCTTGGTCTATCTCCGGGGCAGCTTTCTCCAATGGTGTGGAGAATGCTGATGGCGCTTGAGGTGATGGGAAATCTGAACTCCATCGAGGTATCGGTGGCCTCTGTTTTGTACGCCTTTTACTTCAAGCCTTATGCGGGTGATATCAATCGTTATCACCTCCATCCTAGGCGTAACCTAGCGTTGGTAACTAGCCCTGAGATTGGTGATCAAGGCGCATCGGAGAAGACTTGGCGTCGTCGTTTCCTGTTTTTGTCGGTTGGACCTGCTCCAAATTTTCCAACCGCGTGGTCTTATTCTGGTATGTGCCTTTATTTCCCAGATCTTGTGAGCCAGCTGACTTTCTCTTATTGTCCTTTGTTGTTTGTTTGCAGACATTGGCCATTTGAACAAGGGTGACGACGTTGTCGGGAAAAAGATCGTAGAGCAGCTGTTGGAGATCCCATATGAACGGAGGTCCCTTGTTAGAGCACATCACTATTTGGGGTAAGCTCTGACTCCTATCTTTAAGTCTTCCTTTTAATGTTGATTTTTGAGGTTGATGTTCTGTTTGTTAGATTGTAAGAGCATATCCATTGGTGTTTCTTAAAGAGATCTTAGCAGGTGGGACCCATTAAATAGTTAAGATCTGGATCTTATATTTCCTATTTAAGATCCGGATCTTAACTATTTAGTGGGCCCTTTGAATACGTGTCGACCTACGATTGATGTGTTTTTAATTATTTTATTTTTCTTTTTTTTTAAACCAACTGTTCATGGGTCCCAATGAATAGTTAAGAAATTTTGTGGGTTTCTCTGTTGAAGATGGTCTAACATGTCTGAAAGTCAACGAGCATTTGCCCCTGATCCCTTTGAGCTTTTCCTCGCTGCTTCGGGGAAATTAGCTGAGATGGGAGGATCTGTCACTGCATCTGAAAGTCAGGCAAAGGTCACCGAGGTTCCGAGGAGTGGAACAGTGGCCACTGGTAAACGCAAGGCTGGACGTAGTCCATGCGGTCCCATGGAGGGTCGCAGGGTGAAGGTATCTCCTTCATCAGGTGGTGAACTTGGCAGTTCCCAATCTTCCTCTTGGGTGGACAAGATGAAGAGTAAACTCTTGTCGTGGGATATGGAATCCATTGCTGAGGGTAGTGCTGAGTTGGCCGCCGATGAAGTCTGCCGTTCTCTCCTCAAGGTAAAAATCCTCGTGTGCTTTGAAGCTTTTTATTGGCATCGTCTGAACCTATTTGGTTTTGTTGCATGCAGGTGATGTTCTCTTTTAGCAGTATAGAGACCAAACTTGCTGAGACGGTGGAGGAGTCTTCCAAGGATCATGAGGCCTCCGTCTATATGAGAGAAAGGTACGAGGTGGAGAAGAAGAGAGGAGATGATCAGCTTGCTACCATCGATGTCAGGGACAAGGAGATAAAAGATCTCAAGGACTCCATAGCCGGATATGAGCAAGCTAAGGAGGATCTTCAGAAAAGGGTCGCTGGTCTGGTAAGGGAGGATGAGCTCAAAGACGAGGAGGTGAAGTCGCTGAAGAGGAAGAACGAATTGCTCCAAGCTGAATACGATTTCTTCCTTGGTGGGTCTGCGCTTATAACCCGGTGGGAGACGGTGAAGGAGTATCTGGCCGGGCAGCATTTATCGTGGGACCTTGAGGGTCTTGATCGCCGTTATGCCCAAGTGGTGAAGGCTCAAGCACAGTTCAAGGGTCTGCCTGCTCCGGAGATGGTTGAGTCGCTGATGGCGCTTAACGATGCTCCTCCGTCTTGACCCTCCTTTATTTTAAAAAACTTTTAATTCTGTTGTGGTCCATCCATGGGATGGGCCATCTTAAAACTGTTAAGTGGGCCGCTCAAACTTTCGTTGATCATAGCGGATCCTTATGTTTTTGCCCTTAGTGGGCTTATTGGATTTGCCCCCGAGGCTAAATTTGCTTTTCGGTTGTCTTTTTGTTTTGAGCTTTCGATAAGTTTGACTATATCTTTTAAGCGCCAAATCTGATTAGACGCACCGAGCAAATGAGTAAAGCCTCGTATAGGTTATCCATCACTAACCATCTCAAATCCGGATGGACTCGATAAGGTCGTTCATCTTTCATCTTTAAGTGGTAAATCTACTATCTCTCGTGGAGATTATATCCGCTGGTTGTTTTTAATGCGTATGGGACCGCGGGGGTCGACCATTTTTGGACGAGATCTCGGAGATTCGATCGTCATTAATAGTGGACCAATTAAGGGTCTCGGCAATGTATTAACCGTACAGAACCTGTCGGGTGAGTCGGTTAAGTTTTGTCGAGCCTTTGTGATGTACATTGCCTGGATGGGATCCGGAGATCGGCCATCTCAGTTGGGTTTCGGTGAGGTCTCGTCAGACCTGTACACCCAAGAGGGCGGCTAATGTGCGTTGCTGATTTTATACTTCGGGGAAGGTCATTAACACACAATTAGCCTCCACCTTGTCGACTGGGCGGTTCGAGCAACCGTATCAACAGTCTTATGGAGTGAGGTGTCGTCGCGCCTGTACACTCGGCTGTTAGGTTACATGCCCGCAGACAATAACTCTAACTTTGCCTGGTCCTAACGTGGTCCGGAAACCCGTATGGAACCCTTCTAGCGTTCGATTTACACTGACACGGGTTGTCGAGATGTTTTCGGCTAGGATAGAGCCTGTGGTTTGATAAATTTCGGGCAAATTTATCCACCAAAGTGGGCTTTTTGCCTATGCGGAATAGGGCTTTCGGCCTATGCGGAATAGGGCTTTGTGCCTATGCGGAATAGGGCTTTCGGCCTATGCGGAATAGGGCTTTGTGCCTATGCGGAATAGGGCTTTCGGCCTATGCGGAATAGGGCTTTTGGCCTATGCGGAATAGGGCTTTTGGCCTATGCGGAATAGGGCTCTGTGACTATGCGGAATAGGGCTTTCTGCCTATGCGGAATAGGGCTTTTGGCCTATGTGGAATAGGGCTTTTGGCCTATGCGGAATAGGGCTTTCGGCCTATGCGGAATAGGGCTTTTGTTTTTCGAGTTCGAAATGATAGATATCCCTTGGCCCCGAAAATCTCGACGAGAATTTTGCCTTTGGAGTTCTTATCATCGGCAAAATTCTCGGTGAGGTTTTTGACTAATCGATAAAAGCTCGTCATTGCGCCTATTCGGGATAGGGCTCTCTTTTTTTTTAGAAATAAGAAAGTATAGAATTGAAAAATAGTTTAAGTATACATGACCTTTCGCGGGCATGGCCCGTTTGTTAGAAGAAGTATCTCTTGAGGTGCAAAGCGTTCCAACTGTTGGTGAGTCTTTTCCCGTCTTTGTCTTGGAGTGCGTAGGCTCCAGCTCCGCAGAGTTTGACGATTTGGTAAGGGCCTTCCCAGTTTGGTCCTAGCTTTTCGACTTCTTTCTCCATAGTGTTTTGGAATACTCGCCTTAAGACCCACTGACCCAGTTTGAAGGTTCTCGTCCTCACCTTTTTGTCGTATGACCTGGCCACGTCTTGTTGGTAGCACCAATTTATTATTTGCGCGGCTTCTCGTTTCTCGTCGAGCAAGTCGAGATCGAGTGCCATTGCTTCGTTGTTACTTTCCTCATCGGGGTTTTCAGTGCGGCTGGACTGCACACTTATCTCGATGGGTATCACCGCGTCCATTCCATAGACGAGTGAGAAAGGTGTCTCGCCGGTAGAGACCTTTGAGGTTGTTCTGTAGGCCCATAAATATCCGGGGAGTTCCTCGGCCCACTTTCCTTTAGCACTTTCTAATCTTTTCTTAAGGATCTTGACGATGGTTTTGTTCGAGGCTTCGGCCTGACCATTGGACTGCGGATGTCTGGGTGTCGCGAAGCTTAGTTTGATTTTCCAGTTTTCGCAAAAGCTTTTGAAGTTGTTACTCGTGAATTGTGGTCCATTGTCGGTCACTATCTCGTGGGGAATGCCAAATTTGCAGATTATATTCCTCCATACGAAGCTGCGGATCTCCTTGTCGGTTATCTGGCTGAGCGCTTCCGCTTCTATCCACTTGGAAAAATAGTCGGTCATCACCAATAGGAAGACTTTATGGCCTGGTGCCGTGGGGAGTTTGCCACTATATCCATGCCCCACTTCATGAATGGCCATGGAGCACTGATAGTTTTTAGGTTCTCTGGCGGAAGTTTGGATACAGTGGTGAACCTTTGGCACTTGTCGCATCTTTTGACGAACATGGTTGCGTCATGGTTCACTGATTTCCAATAATATCCATCTCGCATGGTTCGGAGGACTAGACTTCTGGCCCCTGAATGATTTCCGCATTCACCGGAATGTAGTTCTAGCAGGACTTGTTGAGCCTCGGCGATGCTGATGCACTTGAGGTATGGACCTGAATATGATCGGCGGTATAACGCTCCGTTAATGAGGCTGAACCGAGCTGCTTTTCGTTTAATCCTTCGGCAATCTGCTCTTTCCAGTGGCAGCGTCCCGTCTCTTAGATATTCCACCAGGGGGTCATCCAGCATCTGGCTCCACTTATTTCGTTGACTGGGATCGCATCGAGATCCTTTTGCGTCGCCGGCCACTGTAATACTAGCAGTGGCACATCCATCGGCGAGTCGTTTTTGAAAGATGAACCAAGGTTGGCGAGAGCATCTGCTTGCCCGTTTTCTTCTCGAGGGATTTGGGTGATTTTGCAGTTGTTGAACCTTTTTTCGAGCTGTTTAACTATCGCTAGGTATCTGATCATGCTTGAGTCCTTGGCTTGATAGTCACCCTCGGTTTGACTAACGACCAACTGCGAGTCGCTATAGATCTCTATGTCTCTGACTCCTAAGTCGCATGCCAGAGATAGACCTGCGATTAGCGCCTCCGCCTCGTTGTTTGTTGCTCAGAAGCTGCATCGGATTTCCCTTGAGATGGTATTTCCGATAGGGGAAGTTAGTGTGAGTCCCAGGCCGGATCCTCGTACGTTGCTGGAACCGTCCACATAAAGTTTCCATGTCCCCGTTATTGCCTCGTTTTCTAATGCGTTTACCTCCTTCTGACCCTCCGAAAGCATCTTTGGTGTAAACTCGGCCACGAAATCGGCGAGGACTTGTGACTTGATGGCGGAAGTTGGTCGATAGATCACGTCGTATTCGCCAAGCTCTATAGCGTATTTGGCCGATCTTCCCGAGATATCTGGTTTGTGGAGCACACTTTTGATCGGATGCGATGTCACTATGATAATCGGATGCGACTGGAAGTATGGTCGTAACTTCCTCGCCGCTACAACCAAGGCGAGAGCCAATTTCTCGAGATGGGAATATCGGGTCTCGGCTTCTAGCAAGGATTTGCTAACGTAGTAGACAGGATGTTGTCTTCCATTCTCTTCTCGCACTAGTACCCCACTTACTGCAAGTTCTGACACGGCTAGGTATAGGAGCAGTGCCTCGTTGGTTTTTGGTTTCGACAATAGTGGTGGAGATGTCAAATAGTCCTTGAGTTGTTTAAGGGCTTCGTCACATCCTTCGTTCCATGCGAATCCCTTCGGCTTCTTGAGAGCCTCGAAGAACGGATGAGATCGGTCGGATAGTCTAGAGATGAATCGACTAAGGGCTGCCATTCTTCCCGTAAGTATTTGGACTTCCTTTATGTTCCGCGGTGGGGGAATTGTCTGGATGGCCCGGATCTGATCAGGGTTCGCCTCAATGCCTCAATGTGTGACGATATATCTCAAAAACTTTCCCGAGCTTACGCCGAATGAGCACTTAGTCGGATTAAGCTTCATGTTATATTTCCTTAGCTTGTCGAACGCTTGGCGTAGATGCATGATATGATCGTCGGCGACTAACGATTTTACGAGCATATCATCTATGTACACCTCCATGGTGTGGCCAATCTGGTCGGCGAACATTGCATTCACCAACCTTTGATAGGTTGAGCCAGCGGTTTTTAATCCGAAGGGCATTACCTTGTAGCAATATATGCCCCTGGAAGTCATGAAGGCCGTCTTCTCCTGGTCTTGGGGATGCATCAAGATTTGGTTATACCCACTGAAGGCGTCCATGAAACTTAACAGTTCGTGGCCGGCTGTTGCGTCTACAAGCTTGTCGATATGAGGCAAAGGGAAAGGATCTTTTGGGCACGCCTTATTTAGGTCGGTGAAGTCTATGCAGACTCTCCACTTACCATTTTTCTTTCGAACGACGACCACATTGGCTAGCCAGTCGGGGTATTTCACCTCGCGGATGAATCCGACTCTGAGTAAGTTGTTCACTTTGTCGTTGACAATGAGATCGCGATCTGGTGCAAACTTCCTTCTTTTCTGCCTGATCGGCTGATGATCGGGGTCGACTTGTAGGCGGTGGGTGATGATCTCGGGATCGATACCTGGCATATCCGCATGCGACCAGACGAAACAATCGGCGTTCGATCTCAGAAAGTCGATGAGTTTTTGACGTACGTCTTTTGGTAATTTTGACCCAATGTTCACCTTGCGCTCTGTATTCGCTTCATCCAGTGGGATCTCATCTATATGTTCTACATCGGGCTCCTCTGTAGAGTTCGATACCTCTTTTGTCGTTGACTGACCCTCTATCTGCATGGTCGTTCCCGTTTTTCCTTTTAGCGTAGTTTGGTAGCAGGAGCGCGAGTTCTCCTAGTCACCTTTTATCTTCCTCACACCCCAGGGTGTCATAAACTTTATTGTCTGATGGAATGTAGACGGCACGGCTTTCATGTCATGGATCCAAGGTCTTCCTACTATGGCGTTGTAGGCCGACGTGCAATCTAGAACGAGGAATTTGGTTTGCTTGTTGATTCCCTCGGTGTAGACGGGTAGGGTTATCTCGCCTACGGTCTGTTTTACTTCTCCACTGAATCCTACCAGAGTGGTTGCCCTGGAGACAATCTTCTATTCGTCGAGGCCCATCTCCCTGTATGCGGCTAGGAACAAAATGTTCGCCAACTTCCATTGTCGACCAGAATTCTCTTTATCAGGCAGTTTTTCACTGACAAAGTAATGACGAGGGCGTCATGATGAGGAGTCATCATCTCTTCACCCTCCTCGGCGGTGAAAGTAATTGTGTGGACTGATTGGTCGGTGGTTATTTCCATCATGGTCTTTTGGAAGTTTCTCGTAATCCTCGTATTCCTTTTGGCAGCCGAATGCGATATCCCGCTAACCTCTGAGCCATCGGATATAACATTAACCACCCGATCCTGTCTCGGTGGGGATTCGGGTTTCTCATTGGCCCTTTCTTGCTCGGCGTTCTGGGAACTTGGCCGGTTCCGAGCTCTGTCGGATAGAAACTCTTTGAGGTGTCCTCTCTTGATTAGATCGTTTACCTCCATCCTGAGGGCGACGCAATCTTCGGTGCGATGCCCGTGGTCGCTATGGAAATCGCACCACTTCCGCGTGTCTCGTCTTCCTGGCTCCGCCCTCATCTTCTGGGGCCATCTGACCGCGTCTCGCATCTTTCCCAAGGCGCAGACCAGTTCTCGACCTTGGATAGACAAGCTGCCCGCATTGGGCCATGAGTTATCTCGATATCCTCCGCCCCCTATATGGACGACGGGTCGATGGGAATTACTTCGGCGGGGGTCCATACGAGGTCGCAAATATGGTTTGTCGTCTTGAGGAGCTCTCTCAGGTCGGATAATCCTTGAGTCGACTCTAGGGGGAAGGGATTTCCTCTGATACGGATCCTCTTCCCACTTAATTTGATCCCATGCTCTGCTCAGAACATCTTTCATCGTCTTCGGACGATACTTGGTGAGTTCCTTATAAAGATCGCCGGTCACCAAGAGTCCTCTCTTAAAAGCAGATATGGTCGTCGACGCATTGCACGCTGGGATATTCACCTTTTCCCTGTTGAATCGTCCTACATATGCCCGAAGGGGCTCCCCGACTTCTTGGACGATTTCGTAGAGGTCATCGGCGTTTTTCTCTATGCAGCGGCTGCTTGCAAATTGCTTTATAAACCTGTCGGTCAGACCGGCAAAGGAATCTATTTCGCCGTTGGCGAGGTTTACGAGCCATTGGAGCGTCGGTCCTGTTAGGCTTGATCCGAAACCTTTGCACATGACGACTTCCCTTGACTCGGGGGGAATTGTCAAGGTGAGCATCCGTTGTTTGTACAAGGCCACGTGATTGTCGGGATCGGTAGAGCCATCGTACATCTTCATCGACGGGAAGGTGAACTTTCTGGGCATCTCTACCATGGCTATTTCGTCTACGAAGGGTGAATCGGCGTAGGAGTAGCGGTCGGAACTTCTTATGGGTGGAACTACTCCTGACATCCGCTCGATCATCGATTCGAAAGCGTTGAGCCTCTTCTCGATGACGGAATCTATGTAGGCATGATCCCTTTCGAGACCGGATCCGTTGCGGTCCAAACCGTCGGTGTGCTGATCGTCGGAGATAGCAGGTCTTTCCTCCGTCGTCGTATGTTCCGTCCCTGATCGGAATAATCTCACCGGCCGGATGGGGTGATGAGATCCTGTCGGGAAGTGGATCTCTGACCATGGGAGGTGAGATTAGCGCTCTGCCCCCGAAGTCGGAGATTATCCTCTTCCAGCCGAGCAAGCCTTTCGTTGCTTGCCCGGAGTTGCTCGTTGACAGCATCCACTCGTTGTTGAGCGTGTTCGCCGAGAACGGTGTGGTAGATTGCTCCGTTATCGCTCATCGTAGCGCTACACTTCTGGCCCTCTCTCTAGCGCCAAACTATTTGGGCAAAAGTTAGCGATCCGTTAGAAGAACCACGGAATTCGATAACGGTTAATACTACTAGAATCGGTTTGAATTGGATGTTTTATTAATCGATCAAAGAATACAAGAGAAGAGGAATATGATTAAAGATCTAGACTTAGAACAATCTAAAAGCTTATAATCGAATATTCTCTCTAGAAACAAGTGTTTATGAAAAATGTATATGAATGTCGATATGAATGAATATGAATGAACATGAACCTCTAGGTCTTCTAGCTTCTTCTCTTTATATAGAGGTCTTTAGGTCAATGAGTTTTTTTTTCCTTTTATGAATAGGAATTGACCTTTTTCCTTTTATTGACCTTTTTCCTTTTATTTAGATATTTTCCTAGATTCTCTCCTTTTATGAATATTTAAGAGAATCTAGTAATATATATTTTCCATTTTACCTTATGTCGATAATTAAGCCCAAATAAAGCCCAATATCGACTAAAGGAGGTCGGTTCCGATATTGTCGCTGATTCCGGTTTAGCTGGTCCGATCTGCCGTCAGTCCGGTCCGATTCTGCCGCCTGTTAGACCTTAACCGGGGCGGTTAAATTTATCCCCAACAGTTAATTGTCTCAATCTCTTCTCCACATAGCGGACACATATTTTCGCATTGTATATCTCTGTAATTTAACCTTTCTCTTACTCCCAAATAGCCTGAAAAAATCTATAATTTAACCTTTCTCTTACTCCCAAATATTATACTCCCAAATTTAACAATTTATGTGGACACTGTACTTCCCAAGCTTTTGCTTTCAAAGCATTGATACTTGGTCCCCAGTGCTCGATCGTCACCAATTCTTTGTTCATTTTTTTTGTAATACATGATATTTAGATTTGAGTGTATATTTTTCTGATTGTGTATAGTGCGATATCCATCCATCTTCAACTCTCCCCCTGCTAATAGATATATCCCCAACCAATGACATGTTTGTCAGGTTTAACAGTGCGGCTAAGGCCTCCCTATCCCACATAGATGTATCTCGATTAATCAAGTTTCTCACTTTTAAATTAGGAAAAAACACATTACCTCGACCCTAAGTCGGTCTTGGATCCGTGTCAGGGATCCAATAATCATTCCTGACAGACACTTGACTGTATTTATCCGGGGTTTTCCTCATCCCTCTCAAAAGCAACTTCTTGGCCGAGAAGATACTTCTCCATCATAATGAAGGAGCTTTTGGTTTCTTAGCCAAAAATGGGTGTACCCTCGAAGACGCGCGCGGCTAGTGAATTTGGGAACTGTGCCAAGCGCCAATATTGCGTCGCCAACAATGCCTTGTTGAAGTCTTGTAACGATCGAAAGCCCATCGCACCTTCGTGTTTGGAATCACACATTTTTTCCCATGCCACCCAATGAAGACCGCGGTTCTTCCATTGGAAATCTACCAGAATTTAGATATCGCACTAGTAAACTTTTTTGTTAACAACTGGGGTAATTCGAAACATGACATAACATATAAGGGGATGGCTAAGGCCACCGACTTAATCAATACTTCTTTGCCTCTTGGAGATAAAAATTGGGTTGTCCAGCCATTTATCCTTTCATTCATCCATTCTTGTACATAATTAAAGATTTTACTTTTAGCACCCCTAAGCTTTTCGGTTCCACATTATGCATGAACATCAACGAGGATTTTAAATTAATTTCTTGTCCCGACACTTTCTCGTATGTCTCCAAAACTTCTAAAATAGTCCTACATTCCCTCTCTTATGCTTTACAAAAGAAAATACTGACATTGGCGAATAGCAGGTGCGAAACCGCATGGCTACTTGCCACAAAATTAATACTTGAGATGTGTAATTCTCCTTCCGCTTTCTTGATTAAGGAGATTAACACCTTCATATACATAATAAACAGAGGTCCCTTTGTCTTAAACCTCGTTCCGGGTTGATCAATCCACGTGGTTGACCATTGATCAAGACTTGGTAAGATACCAAACACACGCACCACATAATCCAGCTCACTCACTTGTTACTTAAACCTAGTTTTAACATATAAACTTTGAGGGAAAACCACTCTACTCTATCATAAGCTTTACTCGTGTATGTTTTTATTGCCATATGTTCGAACCTACAATATTTGTTTGTCCGTAACCCATGTACCATTTCTTGTGCTAAAAGAATATTGATCGTAATTAATCTCCCCGACACAAAGGTCGATTGCGTCTCTAATATCATTTTCGGCAAAAATTTCCCGAGTCTCAAGCATAATACATTCGAAATGACCTTATATCCTACATTACATAAACTGATTGGCCGCAAATCAACTATTTGCTTTGGATTTGCGATCTTCAGAATTAGACAAATATTGGTTTCATTTAGTCTCTGATGAAACCGTCCATTAGCCATAAAATTCCTAACCAATAGAACTAGTTCATGTTTGATAACATGCCAAAAATGTTGGTAAAATAGAGTTGTCATCCCATCCGGCCATGGAGTCTTTTCCGGGTGCATCAATTATAATGCCTTTCTAATTTCCCTTTCCGAGATGTCTTTCGTCAGTTGTGAATTTACAAAATCTGGTACAACTACTCTTAGTTCACTTAGAACCTGATCCAAATTGTCCGTATTCGTTTGTTTGAAAGGCTGTTGGAAGTAACTTGTAGCAATATTTTCCATCCCGACTTCGTGTCTTCTACATAACCATTGGTCCCCATCAGACCTGATAGCTTATTTCGCGCCATCCTTTTCTTTCTAATTGAATGAAAAAACTTTGTATTTTTATCCCCCTCTATTAACCACAGGTTTCTAGTTTTTTGTTTCTAGTACATCTCTTCTTCCAGGCACTCCCTCCTGAGGGATTTGATCATAGCTTTGTGCCTCTTCTAATGCGACTCTCAAGTTCTCAATGGTCACTATGCTCAATGGCACATTATCCTTGCGCCATTTTGCGACCTTGTTCTGGCACATTGATATACGGTCAACTATACTGTCGGTGACGCCATTTCCAAGGTTCCACCCTACCTCAATTGCTTCATGTAAGCCATCTTTCCCGACCCAACGTTATCAAATCGAAATTGTATTTTCGTTGTTGTTCTTTCGAAAAGACACTCCGCTAAGATAGGCCGATGATCCGACCCTATCAATTCCATATATTTTACCTTTGTATACGGATATAGTACTTCGTGCCAATCTTCATTACCTACCTCCCGGTCAAGCTTGCACCCGATTCTCTCTTTATTTGGCCCATAACTCCTTCCCCGCCAAGAAAAGTGATCGCCTACACAACGAAATTCTAGCATACCACATGAATTTAACATTCCATTAAAATCTAAAAAAGTGTTTGCCCTTTTCATGATACCCCCTTTTTATCCATGTTTCCCGTAATCTCGTTAAAGTCTCCAATCATCAACCATGGTGCTACTCTTGTTGAGTTAATCTGAATCAATTTATCCCAAACTACTTTTCTATTCTGTGTCATCGGGTCCCCGTAGATAAAAGACACAAACACTTGTTGGTTCTTTATTTTCGCACTCGTATCAATAATTTTATTAATAGCCGATATGATTTGTAAGTTTATATCATTATAGTAAAATATTGTCAAACCTCCACTACTTCCCACTGGATCCACCGTAAAAAAATTATCATAGCCAAAATGTGATAAGAACTTATTTAGGAAAGGGGGAAATTGTTTTGTTTCCGAAAGAGACATCGGTTTTAGCGTTACACCATAAATTCCTTAGCGTAGAAATTGTCAACTTGGCACCAAGCCCTTGACAATTCCAGCTTAAAATTTTCACGTTTTTGCCGGTGGTTTCGGGAGAGACACGTCCCTCTTTCTTTTGTTGACATAACAATATCCCTGAATATTGAGTGTGTATGTTCTCTAATTATGTACTTTGATAAACCCTTGGTTCTATACTTCTTTTGCCAAAAGACCTTATCTCCACACGTGCCTAGTTTACTGAATACCTCTTTCATGTGTTTCCTGGTACGCATGTAGCCTCCGTGTCTTATAATATATTCCCCACCACCGGTACGATCCCAATTATAACAATTACCCATATTTCTGGTGGTACTATACTTTTCAGAATTACCCTTTGAGTGATGTTTAGTTTTATATCTGTCGTATGTGTTTCTGACCTTTGCACATGTAGTGTTAATTTTGTAACCCATGAGCCTTATTTTTTCCATCGTTAAAAGTTCCAAAGTGCTGCTTATAACCTTGTAAGCCATTGTTTGTTCAGGTAAGAACAAAGCTATTATGTGCAACCTTAGTTCATCCATTTCATTATGATTCAAGATTCCACCTATAGTGAGTTTTTTGGGCCAAAGACCAACATTTCTCCTACTACAATCATTACATAACCTCCATTCATTCCTCATGTAATTCACCTTTAGCAATCTTTGCTCAAACCTGGGTATTAGTGTTCGACGAACTCTTTTGTGAGATCTCTCATGGTGAGGCCTAGTTCCACCACCTGCCGAAATGTTTTCTTAGTTGAAAACCGATCATTTAAGGATCGTACCGATTGGCTCATATATGATCCAATATGTACTCCTATTCCCTGCATATTATATCTATGTACCAATACAAATTCAGCTGAGCAATCTTTTAATCCATAATACGACAGAAAATTCATTATATTGGAACCAAATGAAATGTAAAACCAAGACAGAGTATCAAAGGCATATAAGTATACTTCTCCACACATCAAATGACTTGTGTGAACACAGTCCCACTTTGTCTCTTTCGTAAACCAAGGCCTTAGTTGTGTCATCCTCATAAATAATTCGTTATACCCTTTGAAATTTGTACATTTGTCACTTATACTCTAATGTGCATTAAAATAACAAAGAACGGAGAAACCAAATGACAATTGTCTTATTCCTTTAGACCAAAGTTTAACACAAAAGCAATTTAATGTAGACAATCCACCAACATAAGCAAATAACAAGCATGAAATCAAACAAAGGCCAAGATAAAAAATCCATGAAAACAACTAGATAGCCAGATAACCGAACAATGCAAGATTAAGAGTACACTTGCTTTGTGTCATCATGACGATTATTTTTGATAGTATGTTTAGGGATGCCTCCTCTTGCCCCCCCCCCCCCCCTTACCGTTGCCCACTTGTGAATTCTCCACCTTATAGTCTGCACTTTTACCTGGATCACCAAAAACCTTTTTAGGTAAGTGATTAAAGATATTTTGTTCCCGCGGTTCAAAATTTTGCCCGGGGACTTAGTAGAACCATAGATTTTGTTTAGAAGTAGCATCTTCTTAGGCAAAGCTAACATAACGGAACAATATTTTCTACCATGTAAACGAGGTAGCTTAGGATCACATTTCCGGGGTAACTCAACTACGATGATATCATCCCTAGACTGTATCTCGAACTCACTTAGTGCTTTGCTAACAATGTCTACATCTAGACTAACCTTAGGATCAAGTTTAGAAATATTTGGTGTACCTTTCCCTTTTGTTGTTTCCTTTCCGTCCCTTTTACCACTGGACTTTTTTCCTTCACTTCCTCATTAACCCCTATGGCTTAGAGCTCGGCATCAGCGATTATACCATCCCATTGCCCCTCTTCCTCATTCTTGTCCTCTCCGACCTCAACATCCTCTCTACTTACAACAATCTCTTGTTTCTCTAATCCCACCTCGTCCATAGCCTCATCGTTTCCATTGACCATTACTTCCTCTGAGTTGGTTTCAGGAACAAGTCGTGAAGGAGCCAAGTTCTCCACCCCGGTTTACAGCCCCAAACTCATTTCTGGAGCCACTGCAGCTGTTGTAGCCGCCGATTTAGCCTGGTGAAAGGGACTTGTCCGAGAAGAAGAAGCACCTCTGGAACCTCTCGTTTGAGTAGCCCTGCCTCTCACCGAATTGTTGCCTCTTTGGGATTCATCCTTATCTCTATTGAAATCCTCTCTTTGATTGCCATGATTTTGTTCTCTGCCCACCCTTTTTAAGGAAAGTTTTGTCTTCCTTCTTCATTAAAATCCAAAGCTCTCTTGGTCAAAGTTCTTTTTGGATATTCCCATCGGTGCTCCGTTGAATTGTGAGCACCAACTTCGGCATAAGGTCCCTTACCCTTCTCATCCTTTTTTGCCTTTTCCAACTCTTCCTCGGCTTTGGCCTCGTGACACTTTGTCTCGTCATGAGTGATTTTAAAACACTTAGTGCAAAGAGCGACAAGTCAATCGTACTCAAGACCTACATCTAGTTCAATCCCCGAGTCGCACGACATGATTGTTCTGAACAGTAGTTTGTAATAGCCATCGAAAGTGACGCAGACACTTTCCGATTCCGGATCCGTACCTTCCACTTTGCCAAGCACATTGCTAGTGGCTGAGGCAGGATTAAAATCCATCAGGGTCATAATAATTTATTAATTTAAAAGTTTGCATAAACAATAAAAAGAACTACCCAACGTTCACTCATAAAAGTTTCAAACCGAAGTTATCACTGTTTCGAACTACCCAACGTCACCAGATCAAACACCTCCTTTTCAATATAACAACCTTTTCACATATAACACCGAGACAATCATTTAAAAATCCATCACCAATACTATTACGCGGTGTCGATTTCACTATATTCATTGCAGAAGCATCTTTCAACGGTTGCGGTCGCTACGGGAAGAATCAAACATAACTTCAAAAGTCGATAGACTAAAGGATGAGAAAGATGTTTCCTTGTATCTACCATCACACGAGCAAGATCACCAAGACTTTCTAGATTAGTAAATTTTTCATCTTTTTGCACATTATCAAGGTAAATGTCAAGTTGGTGATCGAGAGATCTTCGCTCCACAAAACTAAAATCATCTGGATAAAGCTCAGCCAATCTTATAAGCTTTGACTTATCAAACTCGCGAAACGAATCTATCGGACTTAATGATGTCATACAAACAAGTAGTTCAGAATTTACCTCGTCAAAGCGATCATTAAATTCTTGAAGTTGCATATCTAAGACAATGTAGAAACAATCTACCTTATAATGATGCAAATTGTTTATGCCAGTTTTTTTTCTTGGCCTTCTTAAATCAACAAATTCTTCTTCCATATTGAGCATTTCAATTTTATTTCCCTCAGCAAAAGAACAAATTTTAGCCAAGAAATCATCCCATCCAACATCTCTAAGCTTATGCAATTGTCGCTTAGTAGAATCTACCAATGACATAGCATTCAAGATTTTTTGGTCTCTTTTTTGTAGAGCCTTTGATAAATTATCCGTGAGTCCAAGAATAACAAGCATCAAATGTAGATAGAAAGCAAAGTCAAAGGTATGAAAATATTTTAGTAGTCCATATGCTTGTTGTCTTTTGGTGCTGTATGTGCCTTCATTTTGTACATGCTCAAGAACCTCAATAATACACGAAAACATCACAACAAGACGCAACAAAGTCTTATAATGTGATCCCCAACGAGTATATCCAGGTCTAGTAAGTGAAATATCTTGATTCAATCCAGTTCCAATCTTAATGTCACCACTATTGATCCCATATTCCACTTTTTTTCGATAACTTTCAATGAGCATATCTTTTCTTTTGCTAGAAGCTCCAACCACATTCAACAAAACATGAACCATACCAAAAAATTCTCCAACCTCAAAATGTTTTTTTGCCACCGCCACGACAACCAACTGAAGTTGATGAGCAAAACAATGAACATAAAATGCTGATTTACTTTCTTTCACAATCAAAGCTCTTAGTCCGTTGAACTCTCCTTTCATATTACTTGCTCCATCATAACCTTGACCTCTCACCTTTGTAAAACTCAATCCATGTTTTGCAAACAAAGAGTCAATGGCATATTTCAGAGATAAAGACGATGTCTCTTTCACGTGACTAATGCCGATAAATCTTTCTTTTACCATCCCAACACTACAAGAATCTGCGCAAATTACCACGAAAAATTTACAACGATTTGATTCGTCGTAAACTTACGACGGTATTACGACGATTTTACGACGATTTTGGCAATCGTCGTAAAATCGTCGTAAAAGTTACAACGATTAAAATCGTCGTAAATTTACGACGATTTTACAACGATTTTCCGATTAAGCACCAAATCGTTGTAAATTCGTAAATTTACAACGATTTACCGACGTTTTGATTTATAAGAATATTTCGTCGCTATATCGTTGCTAATTTACCACGAATTTACAACTTCTGATTTTGGGACTTTTTAACAACGATTTAAAGACATTTAATCTGGTAGTTGAAAACGTGTATTTACTGTTGCACCTAATTATTTACAACTTTCACTTTAGTCGTTAAATCGTTGTAAAATCGTTGTACCTAATGATTTCTACGGAATCATCCAAGAAACGTTTCCCGGGTTGCTCATGTTGAAGTGCGTACTCTTCAAGTGCGAGTGGTTTGATCCTACGATCGGAAGAGGTGTACGAATCAACAAGTCTGGGATCGTTGATGTCAATAAGAGTAGAAGATACAACAAGTTCGAGCCTTTCATACTTGCATCGCAAGCTGAGCAAGTAAGCTTCATTCCTTATCCGCGTCTTAAGTCCACAGGAATACATTGGCTATCCGTCATCAAAATTGCCCCGAGAGGGTACATAGTCGTGGAAGAAGAATCACCACTACGAATGACACGTCCGTCGATATTCCTTCGCCGTAACTAAACACGGACATGGTCTTACTCGTTGATCCACATAATAGGGAAGCCGAAGAGGTGAATGAGGACGAAGAAGAAGTCGAAGAGATCGACGAATTTGATGAATCCGACTCGAGGACGAACATGAGTCCGCCGATGCCTCCGAGTAATAAATAAGAAAATAATGTATTTTAAGAAAATAATGTATTTAAATTTTTTTTTATAAAATAAATTAACAATCGTGGTAAATTCGTGGTAAATTTACAACGATTTTACCACGATATGTGTAAATTTAACAAATCGTGGTAAAATCGTCGTAAATTTACGACGATTTTACCACGAATAATCTTATAATTCGTTGTCTTTTAAAGACATCTAATCCTCAGGAGTTTTGTTTGTACGAGGTTGTCGACGTCAACGATTACCACGAGTTTACAACGCTTTAAAACGAAATTTACAACGTCTTTTTACAACGTCTTTACCACGATTACCACGAATTTACCACGATTTTACAACGTCTTTTTGTATAAACCCCTAAACCCTAAACATTTTTAAAAGTATGTCTTATATTATGTACAAACACTCGTTAAGACCTCTAAAGTTAATGAATAACTATAAAAACAATGTTAAAATTGCTTATCAATAAGTTTTGTTTACATATTCTTAGAATTCATAAAGTTTAAGATAAAGTGTACTATAATATATTGTTGTTAATATGTATATATGTTCTAATTTTATCAAAACTTGTTTTTGTGCAATCATACGACTTATAATGATTTCATATGCATACAATATCATAATTATATTCAACATGAAGTCAAATGGCAGATGAATTTCAAATAAATCCATTTAGTGTAATAAATCGTCGTAAATTCGTGGTAAATTTACCACGAATTTACGACGATTCACACAAAATCGATGGAAATTTGTGGTAAGTTAACAACGAATTTACGACCAAAAATGAAACTCTAAACGTCAAATCCTCGGAGTTTTGTTTGTACGAGGTTGTCAACGTCAACTATTACCACGATTTTACAACGATTTATAAAGTTCAAAAAGACGTTGTTAAATCGTGGTAAAGTTACCACGATTTTACGACGATTTAAAAGGTAATCGTTGTAAAATCGTGGTAAATTTACCACTATTTTACAACGTCTTTTTGTATAAACCCCTAAACCCCAAACATTTTTAAAAGTATGTCTTATATTACGTACAAACACTCTTTAAGACCTCTAAAGTTAATGAATAACTATAAAAACAATGTTAAAATTGCTTATCAATAAGTTTTGTTTACATATTCTTAGAATTTATAAAGTTTAAGATAAAGTGTACTATAATATATTGTTGTTAATATGTCTATATGTTCTAATTTTACCAAAACTTGTTTTTCGCAATCATACGACTTAGTATGATTTCATATGCATACAATATCATAATTATATGCAACATGAAGTCAAATGGCGATGAATTTTAGCAAAATCCATTTAGTGTAATAAATCGTCGTAAATTCGTGGTAAATTTACCACGAATTTACGACGATTCATACAAATTCGATGGAAATTCCCGGTAAGTTAACAACGAATTTACGTCCACAAATGAAACTCTAAACGTCCAATCCTCAGGAGTTTTGTTTGTACGAGGTTGTCAACGTCAACTATTACCACGATTTTACCACGACTTATAAGGTAATCGTTGTTAAATCGTGGTAAATTTACCACGATTTAACAACGATTTTATTTTCATCATTCCCAAAACGCGGCAAACCAAACGAACCAAAACGTTTCAATTTTTTTTTACAACGATTTAACGACGATTGCTTATACTATATATAGTGGACCAAAATTTTTCATTTTCACTCATTCTCTCTAAATCTCTCTATCTCTCTAAAACTTTCTCTCTCTAAAACTCTACAACTTTCACACTCTTCAACATCCCCAAAGGTAAATATTTTTAATATATGTGTTATAAAACCGGATTTTAGAATTAGTTTTAGGAATTGGAATTTAGTTTTAGTATTTAGAATTTAGTTTTAGGCTCGGATTTTAGTTTTATGATTCAAATTTTAGAATTATATGTTTAGGACATATAATGTCATTAAAATACTTATATAATGTTTAGTTTTTAAATACTTAATGTTTATTATTTAAATATTTAATGTTTTTTTTGGTGTACTTATATATGGCTCCTAGGAGAGGGAAGACCTTACCGCCGGACTACATGCGCATGTTGGCGGAGAGAGGGCTTCCCGGAAGGCTCGGCTTCCCGGAAGGCTCGGCTCCGGCTCGCCCTTCCCGACATCTCCCGTCCACACCGGACGTCCGTCCATGGCGAGCATCCTCCTCCTCGCTCCTTCGTGCCCGCCGCCGCCGCCGACGCCGCGTACCCCGCAGACGACGATATCCCGGCCCGGTACATCCGCAGTTGGATGTACCGGACACGCGCCGTACTCCAACCTCCGGCCGAGGATATTCTCGCTCAACCCGACATGACAAGCCTCCGCCGGTTGGATCCGTACAAGTCTCCGACACTTACCGGTAATTAACTTAAATTTTTTTTTTTATTATTTTTTATTATATTAATAAATTAATTAATGTTTTTTTCAAAGTTCAAGTACGACAACCGTGTCTCGCGTTCTATCGCGGACATAATCAAGGGATACTTCACCGAGTCGCATCCCAATTGGAGCAAGACACCCGAGCACATCAAGAGAACGTGGTTCAAATGTTTCGCGGTAATGTTCTAATTTAATTTCAATTAAATTTATTTATTTAACTTTAAATTTTTTATTATATATTATTCGCGTAAAGTAACTTATAATTTCTCATATTTTGCAGCAAAAGTGGCATTGGGATGTCTCGATCAACGAGACCGTGAGGACGGAGTTCAACAAGACGGCGAAATTCCGTCTCGTCAACACGGTCTCCGATCGGAAGGACAAGTGGAGAGTCGCCGGCGACGCGGGAAGCCGGTTTATCTCTCGGTCGCGGTCCGGGACGGCTTGAAGAAATATTGGACGGATGGCCACAACGCGACCGTAGCCGAGAAGTGTTCCACCTCCAGGAACGCGAAGCTACCTGACGGGACACCGAAGCAGATGGCTCACACGTCCGGACAAATCCCGTTCGCGGGTCGGGAACACGAAATGGTAAGTCTTTCTTACTAACTCTTCCAAATTATTTTTATTTTCAAATTACTAATATTATACTAATGCACATATATTTTATTATTTGTTTGTAGGCCAAGGAGCTGGGTCACAAACCGGCCGTCGCGTGCCGTCTTCGAGAAGACGCACAGAAAAAGACCGGCGAGTTCGTTGACTCCCATTCCGAGCGGATATTCAACGATCTTGAAGCTCGGGAGACGGAGATCGAGACTCAACGATCTCGCAGATCCCCGGGAGGCACTCAATATCCGTGCGAGCCGCTTACTACCGCCGAGCTCGATCAAATATATCATGAGGTAAAATTTTACCGTAAAATTATTTTTTAAAACATTCATTTATTAATTGTTTAATTTTATAGGTTGCTCCTAAGAAGAAAGGACGGGTTCTAGGCATGGGATCCATGCGGGACGTCCCACTTGCTCCTCCCAATTACCGATCTCAGCCGAGTTGCAGCCGAGATTCGAACCCGCATGCGACTCGTGCGAATAACATGCGGTTCTACAACACCGTTTACGTGCTTTCGCATCTAACCCGGAACTACTTCGGACGATGCGTACACATCCCCTCCGTCCGACGACCGAGCAGCCGGAACAAGCAACGTAGATCCCGAGAACGCAACGCAGACTATTTCGGCCTAATTTCAATTTAGACGACTAATTATTTTTGTATTTTGTATTTTGAAATTGTAATAAAAATATTTTAAAAAAATAATATTTTATTTTATAAAATATAATTTTTTTTTATTTATAATAATATTAATCGTGGTAAAATCGTCCCTAATAAGGACGATTTTACCACGAATTGTAAAATTTATATTTCTACAATCGTGGTAAAATCGTCCCTAATTAGGGACGATTTTACCACGATTTGAAAAATTTATATTTCTTCCAATCGTCGTAAAGTCGTCCCTAATTAGGGTCGATTTTACGACGATTTGTAAAATTTATATTTCTTATAATCGTCGTAAACTCGTCCCTAATTAGGGACGATTTTACCACGATTGTAAGAATTTTCGATTTATTATAATTACAAATTTACAACAAAATATTCGTTGTAAACTCGTTGTAATTGTTACAACGATTTTACAACGAATATTTTACCACGAATTTACAACGAATGTGGTTCGTCGTAAAATTTACCACGATTTTACGACGATTTGGTTTTTACTTCGATCGATTAACGACGAAATGGAAATCGTCGTAAAATCGTGGTAAACTGCGTTTTACCACGATTTTACAACGATTATGGTCGTGGTAAAAGTCGTGATTTCTTGTAGTGCAAGTTTATCTACAAAGCGAAAAACCACAACCATCTGCTCTTTATCTGAAACATCAGCATTCATCTACCAATAAACCAAATACATCATTATCAATCTCTTGGATAACATATTTAGTCACTTCTTCCGCAAAGCAGTTCACAATATCCTTCTGTATCGGAGGAGATGTCAACTGATTATGTTTAGGAGCATTGTTCAACACAACTTTTCTAGCAACCTCATACTGAGTAGCCGTATATTTCAAAAGTTCTAAGAAATTCCCTTTATTTGATGAATCTTCTTTCTCATCATGACCACGAAAAGGTAATCCTTGGTGTAACAAGTGTCTAGCAACATCAATAGAAGCAGTCAAGCGGATTCGATAATCATTTTTCACAACACCGGTTTGCTTAAGTAAAGCATGTTTGATAGACTGACTTTGTCTAATCAAAACCTCGCATTTGTTTTACGCAATGCTGTGAAAACTAGTATGATCACCTACATGCTTAACCAAACTATCAGTCTTATTCCAAGCAGAAAACCCGGTCGATACAAAAGCACCACTTCCACTTTGCTTTCCAACTTGAACTCTAAACAAATAAAAACATAAACAAAACGCTTTTTCTTTTTCCACATTGTACTCTAACCAATCAGGATACATATCAAACCAATGCGGATTGAAACGTCGAAATATATTTCCTATTGGTATTTTCTTAAAAGTATGAGCACGAGGTTGATAAGGTCCTCTAAGCCAATATTTTCGTAGTACCTCATCTCGTTGATTAGGATGATAATCTTGGATGCTTTTTCGCTTAGCTGGATCAGGGGGCAAATCATCCAAATCGATATTAGATGGTGGATCTTTTCTTTTCAAAGAAAAGTATCGTTCCATTGCTTTAGATGTTACCTACATAGAAACAAAAACAAAATTGATATTAGAATAATACAATATTTCAGTTTAATAACAATAATTCTAATAAATTAAGAAACTATTCTTAAGATCCTAAATAAATAAAACATGGCGTTTATAGTATTTTGAGTTTGAACATATCATAGTTATTTTTCTCACTAAATAGTTTATTAATGTTATTTACCTCTTGATTTATAAAAGAACAATTTATAAAAAAAGTATGAACTCAACAGAGAAAACTTGAAGAATACCAATGTCTAAGAAAAAAAAGTAAAAGACTTCGGTGAAAATTTTTGTAGGAGAAGAAGATGAAACAACTTTTTATTTAGTAATAATAAAACTATTAGGTTTTGTTAATTTTAGTGGGTTTTTTTCTTTAATTAACTTGATATTATGAGCTTTAACTAAATGTAAAATGCACATGGGTCAAAAATTATTTTTAACATGGGTCAATCTTACAAAAAAAAATTTACTACAAACTAATTTTAAGATTTTGACCTTGGTCAATTGACCCACCTCACGTAACATTGTCTCCGCCACTGCACATTGCCCACCAGGTTAAGAATCGCATTATATGTGTTGGTACCTCAAGTAACTTCACCCAAAAAGAGATAGATGATGGGTAATTTGGTACAAAGCTCACCTCCCATCTCACCAAAGATATCATGTAGCCATAGTGTTAAGGAGAATGAAACAAGATACCACCAAGTTCCTCTTCGCTAATGAAGTCAGACTGGAACATGCCTACTCCTAGATCTTTTCCCACCACTTTATCTTGCAACTTCCAAATCTTTGGCAAATTTTTCAATAGATAGTCCATTCTTTGCACCTCTGGATTGAATAGCCTCCCTATAAGAGTTAATGAGAATTTTTTCACCTTTTGCTCCATCTCTGTGTCGCATAACCGTAAAGTTGATGTTCTTGCGACCGTACCTTTCCCTTGTGCCGCTAGGGCACGGGCCATAGCTTGAGCCGACTGCGCCATAGTGAGAGAGAAGATTATAGTTGGTATTTTAGTTTGTAGTAAGCCTAGAGAAACAAGGGCATAGAAGTAGAGAATCGTGCTCTCGTTAAATAGCCCCCTCCTCTCCACTCTTATGTCCTTGATTGGCACTCTCTGAACCTTGCACATTAAGGATAGTATCCATGATTGCCAATCAACGTTTCCTTGAATAGACATAAACTCCCAGAGAATTTGGAAAGATACCCTTTTGAATACACCATAATGTCCTTGATAGATCTTCTCTTGAGATTGTATCAAAAAGGTAACTTCTTTGATTCTGTAATCGTGGAGATCGCTGCCCTGAAACCATGGGTCTGGTTTTGATTCTCTCCAATACGGAGATTCTTTGTTTCCTGACTACTTTGATTTGCCCTTTTGTTCTCCATATGAGCCCGATTTATTCTCTTTAAAAAATTTAGATTTTGAACCGAGAAAAACCAACAAATCGATGCGGATCCGAGTATCTCCTTGATATGGCGGTCCCATTTATAAGGATCTTCATCTACCATTATCTGGTAGATCTGAAGAAATCGAAATTTCCTGAGAATCGCCGTCCATTACTATCGCCATCGTCGTATGTTACAGGTTTATATCAATGGTATAATTGGTTATGGTATATTTGCATAAAGAAGGAGATGGTGGTATATGAGGAATATGCGCAGGTGGACGTAACACGGGAATAATTACTTACTTTACATTTCAATAATTTATATATCTTGAAATGTAAAGGATAGAAACATTATTGAACAATATCAGAAATTACTTTTACATTTTAATTCCTTTAAAATTCAAATTACTCTTTCTCTTTCTCTCAACAAACTCTCCTTCACGGAGAACTTGTACGGCGACGAGATCCGGCTAAACAAGTCGTATCAAAGGTATCGGAGCGCCATTCGATTCTCTCGGATACGATGGCGGGAACAAGAGCTCGGAGCCAAAGCGAAGGAAATCGCAGACGGTAAGCTTAAGGCGAAGGAAATCGACGATGGTGCTAGTGATGGCGATTTGGAGGCTAGATTTGGACTGATGATGGAACGAACGGCGAAGATAGAAGAGACGATGCGAATCTTAGCGATGAATCTGGGAGTACCTCCGGCTCAGAATCATTGTAATCAAGGTTCGCTTACTCCGGTGAAGAACCCTAACCAATCTTCGCCGATGATGAATGGAACTTTTACATCCGCTATGGCTAATAGTGAGGCGAATCGAGGAGTTAGATCGGTATGCATTCGACCTATAATGGATTCACAAGGTTAGCTAAGCTTGATTTTCCAAGGTTTAACGGTGAGAAGATTAAGGAATGGTTGTTCAAGGTTGAACAATTTTTTGCTATTGATAATACACCTATGGAGTTAAGAGTAAGTATTTCCTCGATACACTTTGATGATCTTCGCTTCTTCATGGCATCAATCACTCGTACAATCCGAGTTTGGTGCTCATCTTATCAATGACCGGCACACTTATAAACTGCTACTTAAGGAAAGGTTTGAAGATGTGTTAGATGATCCCATGGCCGAGTTGAAGAAACTACAGGAGACAGAGGGAATCATGGATTATCATGGGAAATTTGAGCTTATCCGTGCACGAGTTAATTTGCCAGAGCATTATCTCACTAGTGTTTATCTTGCTGGATTGAGAAATGACACGCATATGCACATACGAATGTTTCAGCCTCAATCAGTGAGACAGTGTTTATCACTGGGAAGGTTATATGAGCAAGCTCATCCTCGGAAGCCTTTTAATCAGAACTGGCATAATTCTAAGACCATGGAGGGAGGGTTTAAGAATCCAGCAGCTGCTAAAAAGGAACAGGTACATGGTTATAATTCATGGAAGGATGTTGACAAACCCAAAGTAGTGAGTGATGCTAAGGCTGCTACAAAAAAGTTCTTGACACAAGCTGAGATGAGTGACAGGAGAGCTAAGGGTTTGTGCTATTACTGTGATGAGAAGTTTACGCCAGAGCATTTTCTCCAACACAAGAAGAAACAACTTTATGTGATGGATGTGGAAGATGAGATTGATATGATTGAGATGGATCAATCCAGGGAAGAAGATCTTGTGGAGGTTGCTCGGATTTCGGTGAATGCGGTGGCGGGAATTTCGATTATTCTACTATGCGTGTGAAGGGACTTTATGGTGATAAAGATTTGTTCATCTTGTTAGATTCAGGTTCAACTCATAACTTTGTGGACTTGGATGTAGCTAAGAAGTTGGGATGTAAAATAGAGATGGTAGGCAATGCTCGTGTAGTCATTTGCGGATGGTAGCAAAATCCCAATTACTTGGCAAGGTCAAAGGCTTTGAATGGAATTTTCGGGGTATTGACTTCCAAGCCGATGCAATGGTGATTCCCTTGGGTTGTTGTGATATGGTTTTGGGTGTTCAATGGTTATCCAAGTTGGGTCCTATCACATGGGACTTCGGCAAGCTGGAGATGCAATTTATTTGGGAACAAAGGAAGGTCATATTACATGGTATTCAACCAGGGGCTTTACAAGAATTGAAGGGTGTGAAGTTTGGAAAGGTGAAAGATAATTCTGTTCAACTTTCAATGATTTACATTCAAGAAGTGAAACCACCAGATGATGTGATGTTGTGTTCTTTGGATATACCAAAGGAAGTTGGTGTGATTCACAATCAGATTGGGCATATTCTTCAGGAGTTTGGGGATGTATTTCAGGAGCCTACAGAATTACCACCTTTTCGACTAAACCATGATCACAAGATTCCTTTGATGGAGGGTTCAAACCCTGTGAATCAACGCCCTTATAGGTATGCTTTATACCAGAAGAATGAGATAGACAAGATGGTTCAAGAGTTGCTGAAAAATGGAACAGTTCAGCCTAGTTCCAGCCCTTACGCTTCACCAGTGGTATTGGTCAAGAAGAAGGACAATAGCTGGAGGTTATGCGTGGATTATAGAGGTTTGAATGGAATGACTGTGAAGGACAGATTCCCTATTCCTCTTATTGAAGACTTGATGGATGAGTTAGGTGGTTCACAAGTCTATTCTAAGATAGATCTTAGGGCTGGATATCATCAAGTGAGAATGTATCCACCAGACATTCATAAGACAGCTTTTAAGACGCATAGTGGACATTATGAGTATGTTGTCATGCCATTTGGTCTCACAAATGCTCCTGCAACTTTTCAAGGGCTTATGAATGCAGTTTTTAAGGAGTATCTAAGGAAGTTTGTACTCATTTTCTTTGATGATATACTTGTTTACAGCCCAAATGTGGAGATACATGCAGAGCATTTCCAATGTGTCTTCAAGCTTATGAGAGAGAATCAACTATTTGCAAAAAAGAGCAAGTGTGATTTTGCAACTTCTCGTGTGGAGTATCTGGGTCATTTTATACAAGCTAGTGGGGTATCTACAGATCCTAATAAAGTTAAGGCCGTAGCTGATTGGCCTGTACCTACTTGTATTAAACATCTCAGAGGTTTCCTTGGGTTGGCTGGCTATTATAGAAGGTTTGTGAAGGGTTTTGGTACTATTGCCAGGCCACTGACTTCATTAACAAAGAAGGATTCATTTGCTTGGTCCACAGAAGCTCAGGAAGCTTTTGATGGCTTGAAGAAGGCTTTGTGTGAGGCACCGTGTTAGCTCTCCCTCAGTTTGAGAAGTCTTTTGTTGTAGAAACTGATGCGTGTGGGCAAGGGATAGGAGCAGTTCTTATGCAGGAAGGTCATCCATTAGCTTACATCAGCAGACATCTCAAGGGGAAACAATTACATCTCTCCATTTATGAAAAGGAGCTGCTTGCGGTGGTGTTTGTTGTTCAAAAGTGGAGGCATTATTTACTCACTGGTCATTTTGTGATTAAAACTGATCAAAGGAGTTTGAAGTATTTACTTGAACAGAGGTTAAATACTCCTATTCAGCAGCAATGGTTGCCTAAGTTGCTAGAGTTTGACTATGAAATTCAGTATAAACAAGGCAAGGATAACTTGGTAGCTGATGCCTTGTCACGTATGGAAGGATCTGAAATCTTGCACATGTCTATGTCTGTTTTGGAGTGTGATCTAATCAAGCAGATACAAGAAGTTTATGATGTGGATCAGGTGGTTAGACAGATCATTGCGGATTTGAAAGTCAAACCAGAAAGTCATAAGCATTTCTCATGGTCTCAAGGTATTCTTAGACGTAAAAGTAAGATTGTGGTTCCTATGGTGATGAAGTTAAGAACCATAATCTTAGAATGGTTACATGCTGGTAGTGGTGGTGGGCATTCTGGACGAGAAGTTACACATCAGAGAGTGAAGGGTTTGTTTTATTGGAAGGGTATGGTTAAAGATATTCAAGCTTTTATCCGGAGTTGTCAGGTTTGTCAACAATATAAGTATGAGACTGTGGCTTCTCCTGGATTATTGCAGCCCTTACCTATCCCTGAAGCAGTTTGGTCAGACATTTCAATGGACTTCATTGATGGTTTACCTCCTTCCTTTGGTAAAACAGTGATTCTGGTTGTGGTTGACAGATTGACTAAAGTTGCACATTTCATTGCACTGTCTCATCCTTACACAGCTGCAATGGTGGCTCAAGCTTTCTTGGATTCTGTCTTTAAGCTCCATGGGTTACCTCAGTCTATTACTAGTGACAGAGACTCTGTTTTCTTGAGTGATTTTTGGCAAGAATTCTTCAGCTTGCAAGGCGTAGCACTCAACCTCTCTTCGGCTTATCATCCACAGAGTGATGGCCAGACAGAAGTGGTTAATCGCTGTTTGGAAACATATTTGAGGTGTATGTGTGGTGAGAAACCTCACTTATGGAGCAAATGGTTACCTTTAGCTGAGTTTTGGTACAACACCAACTTCCATTCAGCTATTCAAATGACACCATTTGAGGCTGTTTATGGTCGCGTACCTCCACAACATTTACCGTACCTACCCGGGGAGTCTAAGGTGGCTATGGTGGCTAAAAGTTTACAAGAACGTGAGAATATGCTGTTGATACTGAAGTTCTTTTTGCTCCGCGCTCAACATCGTATGCAGCAATACGCTGACTTACACAGGACTGAGAGAACTTTTGAGGTTGGAGATATGGTCTTTGTCAAACTTCAGCCGTATCGGCAGAACTCTGTGGTTTTGAGGGTCAATCAGAAGTTAGCACCTAAGTACTTTGGCCCTTACAAAGTCATTGACCGTTGTGGTGTTGTGGCTTATAAGTTGCAGTTACCTGCTGCTTCTCAAGTCCATCCGGTGTTTCATGTTTCCCAGTTAAAGAAGGCAGTTGGTGATGTGGTTACTTCTACGCATTTACCGGAACTAATACCTGATGAAATGGTGAAGGCGCCTGAACGTATTCTTGAACGTCGAATGGTGAAAAGACAAGGTCAGGCGGCTACTAAAGTGTTGGTGAAGTGGAAGTACCAGCCGGAGGAAGAGGCGACTTGGGAATTTCTTGTTGACTTGTCTGCCAAGTATCCTCTCTTTGAACCTTGAGGACAAGGTTCTCTTGGAAGGGAAGATTTGTTACAGGTTTATATCAATGGTATAATTGGTTATGGTATATTTGCATAAAGAAGGAGATGGTGGTATATGAGGAATATGCGCAGGTGGACGTAACACAGGGAATAATTACTTACTTTACATTTCAATAGTCTTATATATCTTGAAATGTAAAGGAGAGAAACATTATTGAACAATATCAGAAATTACTTTTACATTTTAATTCCTTTAAAATTCAAATTACTCTTTCTCTTTCTCTCAACAAACTCTCCTTCACGGAGAACTTGTACGGCGACGAGATCCGGCTAAACAAGCTGTATCATCGTACGTTATTGTCGCCAATTTCTCCGTAGCATCCGTTTTAAGTATGAGTATCTTCAAACATAACAAATTCCTTTTTATATTTGAAAATAAAAGGTGCAAATTAAACTTTACAGAAATATATTGTTTGTTATGTTTTGTAAGTTATTTTAATTTTAATCTGATTTTTAGTGCAAATTGATGTTCACTTTTTAATTAGTTTAACTTGTTTACTAGGTGACTTCTCGCGCCATGCGCAACGAATAAATTTTTAAAATAATATAGTTTGAGTAGAGATGGATTGCGATTTAAGGTTTATTATACTAATATTTACAATTTGATTTATTTTTTGTTTCGGTTATAAAATTTATACTATTTTTTTATTTAGTAAATTAAATTCAGTTTTAAAGTGTAATTTTTTGTCGTGAATTGGTCTACACGTAACCATGTTAGTTTTCAATATAGACTTGATCGAGGAACTACAACTATTATCTCGAGACTTTCGTATCATGGACAATATTATAATTTTTTATAATTTAAACAATATTTTTTCAAAATCTCGAAAATCTTTGTTATAGTATTTTCCCAAAATCTCGAAAATCTTTGTTATTAGTATATTTCCAAAATCTCAAAAATCTTTGTTAAAAGTACTCCATATAATATTTTAACACTATATATGATAACTCCTAGATTATAGGAGAAATAAGAACAAATTTATATGGAAAATTTCGAAAATAGAAAAAGTTAAAAATTAAATTATGATAATCTTTATGAAAAATATAATATAGGAATTATACAATCCCATCAAATAAATGTATATCTTCTTATCTATATTATTATTTTTGAAGTAGTAATTTGAACATATCCAAAAAATCACTCAATATTACACATTATGTCATTGCGTATAAAAGAAAATAATTTTGATAAATTAGGTAAAAAAAGGATTCGGATGGTGTATTTTTGTAATTCCCCACAAATTTATATGGCACGTTAATATGTCTTTACCTAATTCGGCTCTATAATCTAAATATTTGACAATAAATTTTGTTCGCAAAACTTCCTTAATTAACGTATAATAATTTGGAAAATCATAACAAATATGATTTTTTTTCCTAACAAATATATGGATATTATTTTTAGTTAAAGTTATTACGAAAATTGTTTTATTGTCTAATTAAAAGTTACATCCTACCTTAAAATATTTTTGTATGTTAAAATTCTTTTGGATAACTCTAACTTTCTCGGCCCATTTTGTAATCCATAAAACTTTCTCAAAAAAAATATTTTTCAAACCACGTTGTTAGATCCATAAAACTTTCTCGGTTCATTTCAAAGAAAAAGTTTCAGAAAAAGATTTTTCATGTCATGTGTTATTCAATCATTGGTTTATTTTAAGTTTTTATGACATGTCATCATTTTTTTGTTGAAACTAAATGTGGTGATGACACCTAAGCTTATTTGTGAAAATCACTTCACAAATAATGTCTTAGGGATAGGTTTCCGAAATTTTATTTGAATTATGATAAATTGTATAAATATTGATATTGTTATATTTTTCAATAATCCTTACATATTTGTTTGATAAACAAATATTGTATCACACGCATCTTCTAAAGTAATAGTTATTCGTCTTATCAAAAAAAAAAGTAATAGTTATTCGTTTCTTCTTTAATTTACACTGACAAAATTTCCAAACTTTATACATATCATTAAACTAGGTGGTTTGATGGCGCGGGTATAAATAATTTTTAGAAAAAATAAATAAAACAAATTCAAATGTTATATTTCTTAAATTATGCTAACATAACAATGAGATAAATAAAACCAAATGTAATATATTAACAATAAAAAAATGAAAACTTGAAAAAGAACAAACATATAAAAATTGTGGTTTTATGTTTTATGGTGGACTTATATTATTTAAATACAAAATTTGTAATATTTTTATAGTTTTGAGTTTTTGTTAAAGAAATATAGTCTTGGTTAGAGATTTTACATAAAATCATCAATTAAAATGAAAATTTGTTGTTGACCAAAAAAAAAAATTAAAATTTGTTAAAAACGTATGTATGTGTGCTATTAAAACATATGTTTGTTACATATGTTTTTATTCTATGAAATAAGATGTTTGACACTTAAAAAGACGTTAAAGATATATGTCCACAAATTAATTTGGACAATATAAAACAAAACATATTCAACAAAAATAGTTTTATGAGAATTAGATAAAAACTCATTAATGAAGATGTTAAAAATTATAATAGGTTTAGATTTCAAAAAATAATAAATTGTATGATGTAGGTCAAAAATTATAAGTTTACATATTTATAAGAATAAATTAATAGTTATCAAACATTCAAAAGAAGTTACATTTATAATATTTGCATAAATATTAGAAATTGTTGATCAAACTTGAATCATCGTGTATGTAAGCAAAATGAATTAGACAATTTATAATAATGATAATTATTTAATAATAAGTGTATTTTTTATTTTCCCTTTATTTCTCCCTTATATATAATAATACATAAAACTAATTAAATATTTTTAACAAATCATTTACCCAAAATTTCAGTTTCCACGTGAAGACCAATTCTCGGATTTTATAGAAGTTATATATTTTTTTGTTTTGTTTTTATTTATGTGATTGTTATATTTTTTGTTGAAAATTACTTTTTTGTAGCAACGTTCCTTATAAGATTTAATTTATTAAATGTACGTGTTATTTCCTTATTTATTATTATTTTATTTTATATTCTTGGTTATATATTGTTATTTTGATAACTTTAATGTTTTTATAGATTTAGCATAATTTAGATTTAGTTTTCCTTTTAAGATTTCCTATGTAGTCGCTTATTTAGAATTAAACACATTCTTGTGTTTGGTTATTGTTTTTGTAATTATTGATACTTAAATTTCATCAATTTTATTGTTGTTCAAAAGTTTTTTCAGTTTGTCTCATTAGTTTTCGAAATCATTTGCTTATTTTTTTAATTTTATTTTTTCAATCTTTTACCGTGAATTGACATTAATATGGTTTAGTCACATTATAAAACAAAATTTGGTTTTTTCCTTTTAGATCTAGTGTTAGGTGTCTTGTCTTTTTTATCTTAAATAATTTTTTTTTATCTTAACTTTCTTTTGACGCGACGCATAAACTAAATTACTCATATTTTTTATGCATGATTTATAATAATAGTATTAATGATAAGTAAATATATTTAATTATAATATAAATTAAAATCCAAAAACTTGACATCATATAATTTTTTAGAAGATATTATTGAAATTTCGAAAATATTAAATTATTAAAAAATACATGATAATATTTTTAAAAATATTAATGAAATTTCTAAAATATTAAATTAATAAATAATATATGATAATATAAACCTTTGAGAAATAAAATGGATAATCATAAACAAATATTAAAATATATCCTTAATTTTCTCTTTGAGCGACACATAAGCCAAATTACTTGTCATTTATTATATAAATTGTTTGTAATTATCCCTTTTTCTCATAACATCTTTTTGGTATTTTAATTTATATTATAATTTAAAATATTTAATTATTACTAATATATTGAAATTTACTAAAAGGTGTACGATGTCTTTTTGGTATTTTAATTTATATTATAATTTAAAATATTAAATTTATTAAATATAAAATAATTTCCTTATTTTTCTCTTTGGACGACACGTAGGCAAAACTTCTTCCTATTTATTATATATGATTCATACAAATATATGTACCAATAACAAAATGAAATTATTAAAAATTATTAAAAATTGGTTGAAATTCTCTGAAAATAATTAGAAAAACTTAAACGTTATAACATATCTTATTTTATAAAATATTTTGTTTATCTTCGTATAAAATAAAACGTAATATATTTTATAATTACATAGTAAAAATATTATTAGATTCAAATAAACTATTGTTTTGTATATTCCGGATATTTTTGTAATTTCGATGCGAAAAGGTTATGTTATAAATTTTTAAAAAGTGGATTAGTTTTCAAATAACATAAAATTATAATAAGTATTATAAAAATAAAAAAATGTATCTAAATAATAAAATTTGAATAATAAATTGAAGAACTATTATTATTTATAAATTGTTTAATCATCTAAAATTAGAAAGAATGTCACAAGAATAATAGTTCCAGAGTATTATAATTGGGACAAAGTTTTTTTGATTTTGGTTGTTTAAAATGTGAAATCGTAAAATAAAATCGGTCATTTAAAAGTATTAGTCAAAAATATATTGGATCAAAATATATATAAAATAGAGAAAATCAGAATATATAAAAAAATCGGAAATAAATTGAGACAAAAATATAAGGACACGAATGCAAAAGAATAAAATTTAGGCAAAATATTAATTGAAGCTAAAATATAAGAGCATAAACGCAAAATATAGAAAATTTTGGAATATAAAAAAACAAAAAATCAGAATATATAAAAAATCGGAAATAAATTGAGGCAAAATTTTAATTGAGGCAAAAATATAAGGGCACAAATGCAAAAAAATAAAATTTATGCAAAATTTTAATTGAGGCTAAAATGTAAGGGCATAAACGTAAAAATAGAAAATTTCTTCAAATCTCTCTGGTCGCGATACGTAGGCGTTTTATCTTCTCTTTTAATAGCATAGATAATCAGGAGATTTTAATAAACAATAAATTAATAATTTTAGTAATTATTAAGATAAAAAAATTTTATCCGTCTTGTATATAAATAAAGAATTAACAAAAAGAATCCTTATCCCACTTCTATAAAAATTGGGTTAACATAGACTGGCGGAGCCAGAATATTCATTCACGGGTGTCAAAAATATAATCAAAAAAGTTTATAAATTTTATTTAAAAAGTATGATAACATATAATTATTTTAACGAAACTACGCTCACTCATTTTTTGAAAACTCTTTATCAGCATTTCATTTTTCATAGTATCTAGTACATGTTTTCAATAAAACAAACTAAACAATCACTAAAAAATGTATCACCAATACGGTTACTCAAAGTCGTCTTCACAATACCCATGAAAGAAAAACATCTTTCAACGGTCGTAGTTGCCACATGTAGAATCAAATCTAGTTCCAAAAGTCGATATACCAAAGGATGAGATATATGTTTTTTTGTCTCCACCATCACACGAGAAAGATCACCAAGACCTTTTAAATTTTTAAATCTTTCATCTTTTTGCACATTATCAAGATAAATATCAAGATGATGATCAAGAGATTTACGCTCCACAAAGCTAAAGTCATCGGGATGAAAACTTACAATACTTTTTCTCTTAGCCGGATCAGAAGGTAAATCATTCAAATCGATTTTCGTTGGTGAAACTTTTCTTTTCACAGCAAAACGATCCATATTGTTTATTTGAAAGAAAAAAATAGAAGAAGACAAGAGGAAGAAGGAAGAGACACAAGATGAAGAAAAAATAACATAATTAGGTTTTGTTAATTATGTATTGGGTATCTATACTATTAATTGGAAACGACAAATTTTGAGGAACCCTTCAAAATTCATTTTAATCACATGTAATGCTATTACATATATTTTAGTATAAGGTATTTTAGATTAAAAAAAGAGAAATTCACAAAACTACACCCTTTCAACCCTCACTTCACAAAACTACACATAATTCAATATTTTCACAAGTTTACACCCTTTCAAAATTTTAAAAGCTTGATTTACCCTTTTAAAAATTACCAAAATTAAAATCTTTTCATTTGGGTTCGCTAATTAGTGTTTAGGTATAATATTAAGAGGGAAGGATTGTTTGGGTAGGGTTTATTTGGATTTAATTTTGAGTGTTTAGGTGTAGTTTTGTGAAGTATTTTGGAAATGGTGTAGTTTTGTGAAATGTAATTCAAATGGTGTAGTTTTATAATTCTCTTTTAAAAAAATAAATAATAAAAATATGGGAGAATCACAAAACTACACCATTTGAATTACATTTCACAAAACTACACCATTTCCAAAATACTTCACAAAACTACACCTAAACACTCAAAATTAAATCCAAATAAACCTTACCCAAACAATCCTACCCCATTAATACTATACCCTAAACACTAATTAGCGAACCCAAATGAAAAAAAATTTAATTTTGGTAATTTTTTAAAGGTTAAATCAAGCTTTTAAAATTTTGAAAGGGTGTAAATTTGTGAAAATATTAAATTAGGAGTAGTTTTGTGAAGTAGGGGTTGAAAGGGTGTAGATTTGTGAATTACTCTAAAAATATTCCTATTTAATAGGATTAAATAAGAAAACGAAAAATAAAAAATAAGTGATAAATATAAAAATTATTCCTATTTAATAGGATTAAAAATAAAATTAAATTAAAGAAAATAAAAAATAAATATCAAACTATTTAATAGGTAATATATTGAAAAATTAAAGTATTATGAATATTTCAATGTTATAAAAATCATAAAATATTAAAAATATACTTATTTTTAAAAACAATTATAGAAAAATTTAATTATTTAAAATTATATTTAATTTTTATTTTAATTACGAATTTAATTTTAGATTTAAATGTGGGTATAATTATAGATTTTAACATATAATTTGAATAAAGATTATGATATCCACATATTTTCAATTACGTAACGGGTCACTAAATATCACAAATGGAATTTCAAATAACAAAAGATAATTGCTATGAAATTAAAATAAATTCATTTTATATATAATATATATATGTAGTTTTGCGACTGGTCGAAAAATATCATACATAATTTGTTACATATCTAAAAATTATATTTGTATTAATATCAAAACATATATAAATGTGAATCCAAAATTAATAAAAAATTGATTAAATTGTAGAGTACTTTACATTAAAAGGCACTTTCATCTAGTTTTGTTTCACATGAAGACACTTTCAACGTTAACTGGACTTTTGAAGTTTTTGGAGGCAATGTTTTGACGCTAATACCCTTTATTGATGAATATATGCATAGCTTTTGAGATTTTGTGTAACCATACAATTTAGATATTAATTTATGAAAGACCGTAATTGTGTCAGGAGTTGGACCGATAGATAATCATATGCAATTCAGGTGGGTTAGAATAAATGATGAATTGTTGTTTTGTTGACCTTAGATGTCTCCTCTTATATATTGTGTAAATCGAACAACTTATATTTAAAGAGGCTTAAAGATATTTGTGCTCCAACTTCTTAGCTTTATGACACAACTTTAGTCTACACTTTTTTTGTTTTCTAAGAGGAGGCCATTGTTGTTGTTTTGTTATTTCTTGGTAAGGAATGTTATGTGTTCTTTTGTGGTTGTTTATGTTCCTTGTCTCATTAGGTTTTTGTTTTCGTTATAGACATAGTATGATGGACGATATTGGAAATGTTTCTTCTATGGACAAGGCATGATGGACAACAAAAAATTTGGTGTTGAGAACGGCAATGATAATGAATGGGACGTTCCATGATGGTTTGTATGGACACAACTATGTGGATGGTCGTTTATGATTGTATTATTGGAACCATCAAAACTATTTTGGTTTAGTTGGATTTTATATGTGCCTTAATTTTTTTTGTATAGTGCTTGAATTGGTTGTATGCGTGGACAAGGACATGTGGTTGTTTAGATTATGGATACGTACCAACACCATTTTGGAAGGGTTATCTTTTGTGTTTCAGTTTGTGGTGTGGACAAGTCTATAATCGCAGAAGTTGTTAAAAAATGTTTTTTAAGATTTAGTTGGTTGGGACTTAAAATCACACCTATGTTGGTTTGATGTTAAAAGATAAGATTTAAATTGTGTTATTAATTGGCTGGTTTTTTGTAACTCTTATATTTAGCAATTGAAAGTGGTTATGATTTTTGTGGAAAGATTTTGACGGTTCAATATTTAATGCCGTATGCGTGGACCAGGGTATGTGGATGAGTGGTTTTTGGAATACGGTTGCGTGTGTGTTTTGGCAATGAACGAAGCATGTTGTGTGGCTAGAGAAAGAATTGGGGGCTATTTGTATGAAACAAAGTAAGAATCAACCAAAAAAAAGATAAAAAAAGAGAGGTAAGATAATAAAAAGTACGAACATAAAAACGTAAAAGTTATATGGATCATTTTATTTTACTCATTATTTAGTTTTAAATTCAAAATTCATATAAAGTAATCATTAATGTTGTGTCATGTTTAAATGTAACCAATGTTAAACTTGAAACTAAAATTGATGTTGGATCTTTCAAACCATGAAAAGTATGCATAGAGTTATAAGTGTTTTTATTGTTAATAAGTAAGTTTAAGGATCAATTAAAAATCTAGACATGAATAACTTGAAAATTAGTTTTTCACTATTTTTCATATTTTCTTTAGTTCTCTCTCTTCCCTTATAAAAAACATAACGATTATACCCCTACCATATATCACACTAAAGTGACGCAAGAAACAAGAGCATTTAATGCTCTGATTATGTGTCCAAAATCATTTAATGAATGAATATGAGCGGGAAATAATATTTTTTCGCAGAAAGAGGAGATAACTACCTTATCTGCTAACAAATGTTTATAATAATTTGTACATGACAATTTGATAATTTAACAAAAGATATTAAAAAATTATTTATGTTTAGCTCTAGAAAAATATAGAGTAAATTTTCTAAGAATCTCAAATCACCGTTCCTAAATGATTTTTTATTATATAAAACAAATATATATTAGTTATTGGTTTGTTATATACTTATAAGTAGCTAATATTGCTAGCGATTTATGCTTAACTTGTAAAAATATGTATGTGATATAAAATTTTAAACACATATAATTTATTTTGTGATATTTTTTAGTACAAAAAAATTATCCGGTAACAATATTATTATTGTTTCACTTGGGGTGCAATATATGCTAACAACATAATTATCAGTTGTTTAATACTAATTTTAAAAGGGTTTAATTGGATGTATAACATTCAATCATAAAATTCGGTAGACTAAAGATTATCCGATACAAAAAGATTATCCGGTACAAAAAGATTATCCGGTAACAATAATTATCGGGTACAAAAAGATTATCCGGTACAAAAAAATTATTCGGTGATATTTTTTTAGTACAAAAAGATTATTCGGTGATATATTTTTAGTACAAAAAGATTATCTGGTAACAATAATTATCGGCTAACAATGACAACATCAGTTTAGTGTCAATGAATTCACTAATACTATGATTTGTAAAAAAACTTCTTGTGATTTACCACTAAAGACTATTGTAGTTGCTAAGAATATATGAACATAACACTTAGCAAAAAGACGAGAATAAATATAAAATTTTAGGAAGAATTTTTTGGATAATGACATTTACAGTGGAAAGATAAGGACCCAATGATCTCCAAAAGGTTTTTGAACTCATCAACCCACTAACAGCCATCTGTAGGATACTAAGATTGTTAGCATCAAAAGTTACTAACCAGACGGTTACGAGGTACAATATATTATATCCGATAACACAATTATCATTTAATAATGATGATACAAGTTATGTTCGCTAATGTAATATATAGACTATCGTGTAATCATACTTACCGACTACTATTACATAGAATCTGAATCAGCGAAAGCGGTTATACTTGAATCTTTGGCCAAAATTATATCATATCAAAAATTGTGAATCTCGATCTACATCAAAACATAAGTAATGTGATAGTACTGATTAATTTGAGACTGACCCAAAAACCTTTTCACTAATGACATTTAAACAATACTATTTTCACCCCAATATCGGTAAAGGTTGTAGACGAACAAGAGATAATAAATTTGAAAATTATCCGCAATGCATGCTCAAATATGATGAATAAACCATAAAATCGATAGCAAATCTATGAGAAAGAAGATAAACTAGAAAAAGTAGAAATTTCATGACTACACAACACAAGATAATCCTAAAATCACATACTTAATAGTATCGTCGGTTACTTTTGTTAAAACTTTTAGACTCTTCTCTTGTTCTCGACAATCGAAGCAATGAAGTGATGACCAAACTCGAATTATGACAAACAATGAAACACTAATCCAACAAAAAACTAGAAAGTTTTTTTATGAAGATAGCGACTCCATAAAATTTTTGGAAGAGAGATAGTTTAAAATATATATATATATATATATATATATATATATATATATATATATATATAATGACGATATTTTTGTGTCAGATTTGGCGGTAAAAGATTTGATTACAAAATAAAAACTTGCCTAGATATAGGGGCAAAATCGACAGTATAACCGTGAATAATCACGTCTACAGTTGCTGTTTTTTTAGACCTAATAAACTAATCATCTATGACCATCTATTATAATTATCCTAAGTTCAAAGTGCCTATATATAATAAACTCTAAATTGTATCAAATTAATATGTTTATAATCATTACACTCGTGGATCCTGCAAAGCATCATACATAATTTGTAATTAGTAAGTATAACCAAATTATATTCGTAATATCAAAATATATATAATTCTAAAATTTATATTCAATATATATTAATAAACATTACACTCGTGTATGACAGACGGGTTCAAACCTAGTAACGCGTTTGAGTTTCTAAACCAACAAACGTGTTGGTTTAGAGTGCTTAATTACTTCATCAAAATCACCTAATTGGCAAATTATGATTTAAAATGTACCCAAAACACTAATTAACTCTTAATTTAAAACTAGATTTTTAGACATGCGTCCCGCAAGGGAGTAATATTTACAATATATTAATTTGATATAATTTTATTTTTTTATTGATGCATGTAAAATAATAAATATTAAACATATATATGTATGTTATAATAACAAAAATAAATTGTTTATACATCATTAATTATGTATGATATATTTTGACTCGTCGCAAAATTACGTAGGACGTCTAGTGGGAAGTGACCTTGGTCTAGTGGCAGTCATAAGTCCACAGGAGGCAGGTAGCACCACCCCACCCGGAATCGTTTCTCCGCGCCTACGATAGTGTAGACTTGGCTAATGGGCCGGCCATTTGTGGCCCAAATGTTGACAAAAAAAAAAAAGATTTTCGGAATCTTTTGGTTTTTTTATTTACATCATCGTTTCAAATATTCTACAAAAATACTTTTAAATAATTAAAATTTTCTATAACTTACATTTAATAAAAAAAACTTTATATATTATTAATATTGTACAATGGATTATCCTAAAATTGAAATATTTTTTATTTTTTCATTATGTTACCTATTTATTTATATTTTTCGTTTTTTTAACTTGAGTCCTTTTAATTATGAATAGTTTTATATATATATATATATATATATATATATATATATATATATATATATATATATATATATATATATCTTTATTTATTTTAATTTCTTTTTTATTTTATTCCAAATAAATAGGAATGTTTTATTAATTTATTTTTTTATCAAAAATTATCTTATACTAAAATTTATACAATGGCATTACATGTAATTAAAAAGAACTTTGGAGGGTTTCTCTAAAAAAGTTCTTCTCATTTAATAGATTAGATATCTTAAATTTTAATTTTTAAAAATTATAATTTTTCCACAAAAAAATGAATTAATTCTGATTTGAAATGATTCACATGTTTGTCATCAAATAAAAATTGTTATCATTTCGTAATTTATATTTTTAAACTACACTTTCGAAATGTATTATAAATAATTGAAACAAAAATTATATTCATTTTTCCATAATAACATATATATTAATCGTATATTTAGTATAGAATTCATTTATAATTATCCTTCACGGGCCAAGACACTAGTTTTGAATATGTTAGATGCACACAATGTACAAGTCACAAAGATAATTGTGTCAGCGTTTGTGTCCTATATTTTTTTTTTTTTGTTGTCAAAAAAAAAATATAGGACACAAACGCTGACACAATTAAGGTTTTAAGTTATAAAGACATGCCTTTGATATAGGCAACAAGAAGGAACCTTAATAATAGTAATTAAGTTAAACAAACTCTTTCCACCCTAGCTGCTCTTTTGCTAACTCCAACATCTGCGTAAAATACAAAACAAAGAGAAACAATTTAGACTCTAATCTACCTAAATACTTTCTTCGTTCTTTTTTGTTTGATTTTATAGGTTTTTCACACAAATTAAAAAGACACATAAATAAGTACTAATAAATGTGTGTTTAACAGTTTTCAATACATTTGGACCAATAGTGTTGCAAAATTTTCAATAAATATATCTTGAAAACTGCAATTCACAAACATCAATAGATAAAACTACAATGATATTTGTGAAAATCAAACAATTAGAAACAAATTTTTTTCTAGAACATCAAACTTAAAGGAACAGAGGGAGTATATTATAAGCTTTAGCAGAGCCAAATGTATACTCTTGTCTCTTATAAGAGCATCATTATCCATGATGCTTAGTAAAGGTGCTTAGTTAAATTTTTTTATTTAGTTGTAATTATTTTTTGGTTTAAGAAACTATAGTTCCTTAGTTTTTTTGTTGACGATTATTGGTGTTGTTTTTTTTTCTTTTTTCCTTAAAAACCTTCATTTATAAATTAAAACTGAGTAGCACAAAGCTTCTCCACAATTAGAGTTAACCAACTAGGGACAGAGTTATTCAGAAAAGCATAGTAAAAATCTTTAGCCATTACATGTTTGGCTATAAGATCAGCACAACCATTAGCCATACGTGGCACAAAATGAAAAGTAGGCTTCAGTCTTCTGTGAGTTAAGCCAATTATATTCGTCGTGTAAGAGTGAAGCCGTGGCCATTTATCAATTTCTCTTAATGCCTCGATGAGATTTTTTGAATCAGATTCAAAAGTAACATCTTCATATCCAAGGTTTTCGACGCATTTTACTGCCCAAGCCATGGTTGTTGCCTCCGCTTCTAAAGGAGATGCTAGGCGTGGATATGCCTTTGCACCTATCCATCTTACATGTCCCTGCTCATTGCGTAGGATCCATCCTACTCCACAAGTCTGGTATTTGTTGGACCAAGCAACGTCTATATTGCATTTAAAGTTACCTTGTGAAGGGGGTTTCCAACGGGTTGGAGCTCTTTGAAGTATCGTTTCATGAGAGTGGTTAAGTGAGTGGCCGAGAGGCGCCGGAGGTGGGGTGTCACTCTCACGAGAGAACCATTCCTCTTTATCTTCTAGATACATTCGAACCAGCTCTTGACCCGAGACGAATGCATTGGTGAAGCAAAGAGAGTTTCTTGCTTTCCATATTCTCTAAAGGATCCAAGGCCAAATCTGGATTTGAGACTTGTCCATAGCTTGGGGGATATGAGTTTGGAGAAGGCATCTAGCTAAATTCTTGTAGATTGAATCAGACGCGCACGTGGTAATGAGAGATCCTGCGCCTGACAGAGCCCATACCAACTTACCATAAGGGCATTGAAAGAGTAAGTGATTTACCGTTTCACTGCTATGTCCACACCTTTGACATTCAGGTGACCTGGTTAGCTTTTTGAGAAACATGTTGGCACCAACTACAAGGCAATTAGACATACATCTCCACAGAAAGTTGTGTATCTTCGGCGTTGTGTCAACCTTTCACAATTCCTGGTAAAGAGGGTTCAAGCTCGGATTATCAAGTGTCGCCTGAATTGTCACTTGTTTGATTTTGTTCTTCCAAACCCAATATCCTGATTTAACAGTGTAGGCACCTGAGTTGTTGAAAGACCAGGAGTAATCTGCTGATGATGTGGAGCCGCCTGGTTTGACTTGATAGATAAGTTTTACGTCTTCAGCTGTGAACAATGCTCTCATGTTAGGTAATCTCCATTCATTGGATTTGGGATCTTTAAGTGTAGCTAAAGAGAAAGAAGTTGGGTCAAAGCCTTGGTTAAGTCTGGGAGGTCTAGGAGGCTCAGACGGTAACCAAGGATCATTGAGGATATCAATGTGAACACCATTACCAAACTCCTTCTTCAGTCCCATTCTCATAAGAGGTTGGGCTTCATGGATGTTTCTCCAAGCAAAGGATGGTCTTGAACCAAGACTTGCTCTTAGGGGAGAAGTATGTGGGAAGTATTTGGCTTTGTAAATCCTCGTTAGAAGCGATTGGGGTGAATTACACAGCCTCCATAACTACTTGCCAAGTAAAGCTAGATTGAAACCTTCTAACTCTCTGAAACCAATACCTCCTAATTCCTTAGGCTCCGTTAATTTATCCTAAGATTTCCAATGTATTCCCTTGTCAAATTGGCCGTTTCTACACCAAAACCTAGCCATGATGGTTGTGATCTTGGAATATAGAGTTTTAGGCAGCTTGAAACATGCCATGATATACGTTGGGAGAGCCATTGTGACTGTTTTAACCATAACTTCTTTTCCACCTTGAGAGAGGAATTTATTTTTCCATGAGTTGACTTTCTGCTCTACTCTTTCCTCAAGGAAGCCGAGTGTGTTGACTTTTGAACCCACAAAGGCTTCAGGTAACCCTAGATATAGTCCTTTCCCCCTTTTTGGGTTATACCTAGTGTTGTCTTAATGGCTTCCTTTCTCTGAGCTCTTACTTTTTTACCAAAGACAATACTTGATTTCGGGAAGTTGACCTTCTGACCTAAAGCTTTGTGGTACTCCTCTAGGATTTGGTGGATCTCAAGAACTTGTGCACACTCTGCTTTGCAAAAGAAGAGGGTATCGTCCGCGAATAATAGGTGAGATATATCAGGTGCTGAGGGAGAAACTTTTATACCTTGAATTTTGTTCTCTGAGTCAGCCAATCTGAACCTTCCTGCAAGCGCTTCAGCACAAAGGATGAAGATAAAGGGCGACAATGGGTCTCCCTGTCTGATGCCTCTGGTGGGAGCAATAGGACCAAATTGTCTTCCATTGACCAATACTCTGTAAGATATTGATTTGATACATAACATAACTTTTTTGGTCCATTTCTCACTGAATCCCATACATCAAAAGCTTTCATCATATCAGTCTTGACTGCAAGAAAGTTCTCCGACACATTTTCATTAGCTCTTAGAGAATGAATAAGTTCATGAGCTATCAGGATGTTGTCAGAAATGAGCCTCCCCTCTATGAAAGCAGCTTGGTTCTCCGAGATGATATGAGGTAGGGTTTTCTTGAGTCTTGTAGATAACACTTTAGCAATGATCTTATATGCAAAGTTGCATAGACTTATGGGTCTAAATTCGCTGAGCTTATGAGATCTTTGCTTCTTTGGTATCATGCAGATGTACCTCTAGTATACCTCATCTGGTTCTCGATATGACTTAGAGTTTGCTGACTTGCTACTTTCCCTTTGCCCTTATCAGTTCTAGTAGGATCTGGAGCAGCTACTTCAGAGGTATGGGGAGAGATTCTGCAATGATATTGGTCATGAGTAATCCTCTTGCAACTGAAGCAATGCTTCCTTAGTTTCTCATATTCAAGTTCCACAATGACTACTTCTCCTGAGTTGAATCTGACTGTTTTCTCAAAGGAAATGGGCTCATCCATTGGAATCCAAACTCTTGCTCTGACATACTCAAGTGAATATGGGTTCTTGGCATGAAGCACAATGGTTTTAGTTTCTCCCACCGTATCGCTAATTGTCTGAATAGCTTCATATTTGTATTGGTGAATTGGAAGGCCCTTGATTCTGATCCAGAATGGTATCCGTAGTAGAAAGTTTTGAGGTGGGTCTGGCCTCCATTTCTCTCCAGTAGTTAACCATCTGTTGACATACCATGAAGCTTTATCGAGAGTTTTGTACAAATCTGAATCATTGTCGAAAATGAATTGTACCCTTCCATTACCAACACTTTTACATCTGACTTTGCCTTCCATTTCCCAGATTCCTGGGAGGGCACTGGCAAGACCAGAGGGTTTTATGTGCTTCCTTGTTGATAATCTGAACCAAAATGTTGGATGAGTGTTCTTCTGTGAGTCCTTGATTATCGAACTCTGGGATTTCTATTGGATTGTCGAGATCCACAACTTCCTCGTCCCTGAGTTTTTTAAGGAGGTCTTCATCTCTCTATTTATGATAGCGAAACATGATGATTGCAGGACTGCAACCACTGATTTAGTCAGCGAAGCCCAACAAATCAACCGTAGGGTTGAGCGTTACTGATGGGGGGGGGGGAAAGTAGAAAATCCAACTACATATCTCAAGGTCGAGACACTCAGGATTACTAAGGCTACAAGAGAAGTATGGTGTTACCACAAAAGTTTATTCTCTGGATGCAAAAAGATTGTCTATGTGAGACTCCACCAAGATCTGTAGGGTGAGAGTTGATAAATGATGCTTTCAGAGCATCAATCTGCTGGTTTATTTCTTGTTCAATAGCTCGTCTGAGGATGGAGAGAGGAGGACTTGAAAGGGACGAAGTTGAAATGAACTGAAATAGAAGACCTCAACACACTCACAAAGCCGACCGAGACGAAGAAAAGAATCTAGAGGAGATTCACTTCTACCAATTTCAGATCTGGGATTTTAGGGTTTCGTCGAAAAGCGGCGGCGTCGCTTTGGAGAAGAGAGCACCTTTTTGATTATTGGTATTGTTTAGCTAGAGGTTCTTAAAAATAAAATTTAATATTAAAAAATTAAAAATTAAACAAAACAAACAATGATTTATCTTGAGTATAACAAAAGAAACAAAAACAAAGAAACAAATAATGAGTCACGGATACAAACAATAGTCCCCACACACCAATCATGTGACACAAATACAAACAAGGCTGACAATGCATTGAATCCTGCATCCAAGCTTGCATCAATTGATGCATCCAAACCTGCATCCAAACCTGCATCCAAATAAACCAAAACAGTCATGGAATAGCAAAAACAAACCCCATAAACAACACAATTTCATACTTAAAATAAAAACAAGTTACAGAGCAGCAACTTTCACAACAGTAGACAAATTGAACTCATTAGGAAAAAACCCATGTCTCAGCATCCGATTAAACAACATTAAAGCATCACGAGATCGACCAAATTGCGAATACCCAGAAATCAAAGTCGTCCAAGTAACAAAATCTCTCTGAGGCATTTCGTCGAACACCTTGTGAGCATCTTCCAAGCTTCCGCATTCTGCATACATGTTGATGAGAGTGTTTTTCGTAACGAGCTCACATCGGAATAGAAGCTTAGCTACATGGGCATGGACGATCTATCCTCGCCTCTATATCTCTGATTTTATTGTCGGAATGGCCGGATTATCGCCGGATTATCGGCGGAATCGATAATGGATCGATTATCACCTTCAGAATCGCCGTCGTCCCTCTATGTTTTTTTATTTTTCAAGCTCGACAAAATAAATGAGAAATGAGAGAGAAAAATAAATTAACCTATATATATTTTTACCCCTGAGTCGACACGTGTCCGCTCCTTAGCGGAATCAAAGTTCCTATGCTAAACACCGAAGCTTACATTAAGCGAATTAATTCTATTTATTTTAAATGCTAAGCATTCTTATGTTATACCTAAGAAACACCAATAATCATTGTCTAAGTCTCTACATGCTTCAGTTATGAGGATGAACTCTGAATTTTCTCTCTCGCAAATTGTAAAAACTATACTTTTTACTTGTCTAGGATCCAAGGCTTTTCGGTAGGAGCCCTTCTACATAGGATGGGATAGTTCTCCCCTTTAACGAAAGTACACCAAACCTTACATTCATACTCAACAGGTGGCTGATCAGGTTTCTCCGTGGCCATGAATGTGATGTAAGACTTGGATCTAGGTCCTATGGTATAGTTACCTCTCACCACTTCCACAAACTCCACATTGAAACCCTTTGAGACAATCACAGATAAAAAGCAACAAGGTTTATTTAGGTTGCATATACACACTTGCAAAATGAGATATATAAACTAGCGAAAACAATACCGACATTTTCTTTGTTGTGCTCTTGGTTGTATTTCTAGAGACAGAGACAAGCCATCTCTGCAAAGTATTCTCTGTATGTTTGTCCGAAACCAGCTGGCATTTCCAGATCACCAACTCGTTTGATACCTGAGAAGCAGAACATTGGCCTAAGGCCTGGCTCCACATAAAACCCCTTAAACCAAATCAAAAAAACCAAGGCGCACGTTAGTCTATGAACAGAGTAACACTAAAACTACAATCTAAACAGAGTTACCTTGCTTCCCACGACCTGTCGTTTATAGCGGCGCCATTTGGTTTCAGCCTCTTTATCAGACAACTCATCCTCTTCAGATGAACGATACTCGTGACCATCGAAGCTGTCCACATCCCATTCATGGACAGTCCACGGCTTTACGTACTCGTCAAAAGGTATAACGCGATCACCACCCTCAGACTCAACGGAATCGTAATCGGCGCAATCTTCTGCCATATCGGACTCGGCCTTGCGTTTTGTCACGGAAGCAGTGGCGACGGCGTAAGCTTCATCCTCCATGGTGGTTTTTGTTTCATCGATAAGCTTATTGATCGATTCTCCTTCTGTCTTCTTTGTTTGAGTTGCGTCGCATCTTCTGAGATCCATCGATTTTCGATCTCTGTAAGCTAAACCCTAAATCAAATTGTGAGGAAATTACTGTCCGATGACTCTAAACACGTTTATTTATTTTTTGTCAAAATTGTTGTAAAAAAGAAAAAAAACAAGGAGAAAATTGGCCCCAAAAGAGACCGTCCCATTAGAAAATCTAAACACTAAAGAAAGGGAAACAAATTAAAATCTTTACAGTAATTTTTACGTTGTGGTATTATTGAAATTAGTGTTTCTTATGTGTTAAGTAGAAATTTGTTAGTTTGAAAGTATAAGGTTTATTAAAGGTTCACAAATCTAAGTTGTGGTATTTTGAAAACAATATCTTTCAAATGATAGTTTTCGCTAAAAAAATTTAATAGTATTTTTTTGTACAAAAACTTAAAAATGATAATATTAGCATCAACAACAAAATGTTTCATGATAAAGTTTTCAATTTAACATAAAAGACTTGTTCTAGTGGTCATGCTCACACCCAAAGGCAAGTTCGAAAATTTGCTCATATACATCGACAAAACGAACATCAAGCCCTTCTTTCACGTTTTCTGGGAGCTCATCAAAATCTCTACGGTTAGCCTCCGGAAATATTATCATCTTCACTTGACTCCTTCTTGCACCTATAGTCTTCTCCTTAACCTATACGTGAGAATGTTGTGTATATTATCAAACTTAATAGAGATTCAAAAAAGCTAAAACAGAGTAATTGCATTGTGTCAATGAGACTTACGCCGCCTATTGGAAGAATTCTACCGGTTAAAGTGACTTCTCCTGTCATTGCAAGATCCTTCCTTACAGGCTTCTTCATGGCAAGTGATAGCAATGAAGTGATCATGGTGCATCCTGCGCTTGGACCGTCTTTTGGTGTGGCTCCTTCAGGAACATGTAGATGCAGCTTTGAATTCGCAAAGAACGTGTTCTCCGGTTCTTTCTCAAGCATGATCTTCCTCGCAACAGTGTGAGCTATCTGCGCGCTTTCTTTCATCACCTTCCCAAGCCTACCCGTCACACGAAGACAACCTTTGCGTTCTTCTTCTTCTACAATGGTTGTCTCTATGTACAATGTCGAACCGCCCATTGATGTCCAAGCTAGACCCATTACAACACCTACTGGTGTCTGTTCATAGATCTTTTCTGCGTGAAATACCGGTTTGCCAACATAATCTGAGAGGTTTGATTCATCAATCATAACCTTTTCAATCGTTTCAGCTACCGTTTCGCTCTGCTCAGTCTTTGATTCTGCTGAATCCTCGGTCCCTGACTCATCTGTCAACACAGTGGATGTCTCTTTAGAGGTCTCTGAAGATTCCGAATCAGTCTTAGCCAAAGAATTAGTATCTGAAACTGCATTTGTCTTTGATTCTGTTGAATCCTCGGTCCCTGACTCATCTGTCAACACAGTGGATGCTTCTTTAGAGGTCTCTGAAGATTCCGAATCAGTCTTAGCCAAAGAATTAGTATCTGAAACTGCATCTGTCTTTGAATCTGTTAAATCTTCTGTTGCTGACTCATCTGTCAACACAGTGGATACTTCTTCAGAGGTCTCTGAAGATTCTGAATTAGTCTTGGGCAAAGGCTTAGTATCTTCAGTGTCAGTATCCGAAACTGCAGCCGGTTGCGTGGTTGCTTGTTCGCGTACTAGTTTACGAGCAATCTGCCAAGAAAAGAAAAAAGCCAAATTATTTAGATTCTGTGGACTCAAGTATGCAGTTTTGGAATGTTCAGTGAACTTGGGGAGTCATACCTTACGGTAAATCTTCTCAATATGATTCTTGAGATTTCTAACTCCAGATTCTCTGCAGTAATTCTCTATCAACGAAAGAAGAGCTGCGTCACTCACATCAACCTAAATATCACATATCATGAACACATTCAAACATCAAGTAAAAACAGCAAATGCTATCAGAACTGAAAGGAGAATAAGTACGCGAGTGAGACCTTTCCAGGCTTAATACCACAATCTTTGCATACGTTTTTCTCCAGATGGGCTCTAGCAATGTGCATTTTCTCATCAGTGATATACCCTGCGAGAGTAATCACCTCCATTCTATCTAGCAGAGGAACCGGAATCGTATGTGTTACATTTGCTGTGCATACAAATAAAACCTGCAAGAAACTCTCTATCTTGAAATCAATACACAAAGGAAGAAAAATCGCATATGAACAAATGTAAAAGAGTAGAGTAAACAAAACCTTTGATAAGTCAATAGTAACATTGAGATAGTGGTCTAGAAAATTTGAATTCTGCTCTGGATCAAGAAGCTCCAACAACGCACTGGCTGGGTCGCCTTGGTGGCTCTTTCCAAGCTGCCAATAAACAAATAGAGAATCCACAAGCCGATACAGTTTTTAAACAACAATTGTAAAAGCCAATTCAAAAAATGTTACCTTATCAATCTCATCTATCAGAACAAGAGGATTCATTGTTCCCACATTCTTTAAACATTGCACCATCTTTCCAGGCATGGAACCGACATATACTCGACGATCCCCCTAAACCATGTACAAAGAGAAATATATAGTACTTATAAAATTTATGCTTTTAACATATTTGAACTATTAGTTTTTGTCACTAGTGTACCTTAATCTCAGAAACATCAGATAGTCCTCCAATAGAGAACCGGAAAAACTTGCGATCAAGAGCGCGTGCAATAGAACGACCAATGCTAGTTTTACCTACTCCGGGAGGGCCCGAGAGACAAATGATCTTCCCTGATTACACATTTTTTTACAAAATGAGGACATAATCTTTTCAAGAAAAGAAGTGTGAATCATAAAGGCAAAAACATAACTACCTTGTGAAGTGCCTCTAAGTTTTTCAACAGAAATAAACTCTAGGATTCTTTCTTTTACATCAGATAATCCGTAATGATCCTCTTCAAGAACATTTTCTGCTCGTAGCACATCGAAGTTCTCATCACTGCAAAAAAAAGCCAGATTTTATAATGAGATTTTCTCAATAAGTGCTCAAGGAATCAAATTACAAAAAATGGCAAACCTGAGGTTTCCCCAAGGCAAAACAGTCAACCAATCAAGGTAACAACATGTCGTTTCAAATTCGCTCGAACTGCCATCTACAAGCTGCAGTTTATTCAGCTCCTCTTCTATGACTTTTAGTACATGTTTTGGGATTTTCTTTTTTATAGGGCCAATTCTTTTCCTAAATTTTTCTGCAATAGAATAACAGACTTTTTAAGATTAGGAGTAATGAATTCAAAGTGGTTTCAATATAGAATCCAAAATATCCATATGGTACTAACCAGTATATGAAGATTTTTTGTCTGTATCATCCCCAAGCTCCTGCATTGGGACAGTTAATAGTCACCAGCCAGTAATACTATGCAATATATACATCATAGACACGCATAAACGAGCAGCCATAGATTGAGAAGGGAGTTGTAAACCTTTCTTATAACTTTGAGCTGGTCCTTTAGCAAGGACCGTCGCTCCTCGCCACTAAATTTGTCGTCAATAGTTTTTTTAATGGATGCCTAAACACGAATTCAAAAAGAGAGGAGGATTCATTCTATCTTGATTAAAAACACTATCGATTTTAAAAAAAAAATCTAGTAGCAAGCTTGAGATGAAGTACTTGAATTTTGTTAATTTCCACTTCTTTTTTCATCAATTCCAACGTCAATTCCATACGTTTATGAACCTAGATCAAAGAAACCAATATGAGAAACTGGCTAACAAAGAAATATAATCCTGTTTTGAGGTAATCTCGTATTCAAAACATAACAGTAATAGACAAATACTTACATCTAGTTCTTCAAGAACCTTCTGATTTTGATGTTTGTTAGCGCCAGAGATCCCGGCTCCAAAATCGGCTAGTTGTTGGTAATTGAAGTCACTTATATGCTACAGAAACTCAAAAGAGATTTACTAAGATACTGATATCTCTGACATATTTTGCACTCACAAGTAAAATAGCAAAGCTGAAGAGAACATGCCTGATTATATGTCTTAACTTGATCTTTCCAGAGCTCAGTTGTCTTTAAAACATCCCTAAGCGTCGACATAACTTCAAAATACGTTGCCTTGATGACATCATCGTCCTTGTCATATGGCTTATCCTGCAAAGAAATAACAAAGACAACACATGACAAAAGATCATCAAGGATTATAGATTTCAGAATTCCAAAAGGAAATAGAAACCACATGTCATGCTCCCATGCTTGTATCATAAAAGGAAAGGCTTGAAAAGTGAAACACACCTTTAGATGGTCAACTTTGACATTTAAAGGATCTTCACTCACCTGTGCAAAAACACAATGTTTTCTCACTGATAGAATCATCATATTCATATAACTTGACAAACATAAGACATATTAGGAAGGTATATTCAGCATATGAACTTAAATCCAGTTTATAAGAGAAATATTAATCCTTGTTTCTTCATTAACTTACCATCTCTGTTATCCGAAGTCGCTTGCTACCAATAAGGATGACTTGCTCACCTTGAATACTTGAAATCTGGAAAAGTAGCATATGGTTAAAGTCTTTTCATACACAGAAAAGTAGAAAAAACACAGAGTGGCAAGAGGGTACCTTAGCAAGTGTGCCAACTTCGTGAATGCGGCTAAGCAACTCTTTGCCTTTCAAGTTCTCTAAAACATTCTCTGTTTCAGAGGGAGAAGATGAATCACTTGAACCTTCTTCTTTCAAAAGGAAAGCCCCTGCATATGGAGCTTGTTTCCTTCTGCTCTCTTGTAAAGCTTCAAGCAATTTAGTATCCTACAAAAATAGAAGGTCATACATAAAAAAAAAACTAATCTAATGAACAGAAAAAAATAAGAAAACATACCTTGACATAGATTGGCATGTAAAACCCAGGAAGAAGAGGCTTGCTTAGCAATGGTATAACCTGCAATTAAAACAAAAGAGAACATAAACCAAAAGGAATGTTAATGTCATAAAAAGGCTCTACCTTTTGCTTGACTATGAACTTATATGAAAGATAAACATACCATAAGACACTACACTTAGTCAAAAAGTTTTGATTTTTCAAACAATAGAGCGAAAAACGAAACGTATCTCTATTAATCTAATTGAATCGATTCTCGAAACACTACATTGTAGACAATAAAGTAAACCCATAATAATAAAATTCACAAAGAGTCATAAAAAAAGTAAACTTTAAGAATTTTTTTTGTTCAAACCATTAAACTTTCGGGGTTAGGCTTTGATGAGGAACTCGCTGACGACGATTTCTTGTCGGAATCCGACTCAGCTGCCTTGGAATCGGACGCAGCTTCACTTTGGTCGGACGAGTAAGCACGACGACCCAATTCGTGAGAACTCCGGTTCAATCCAGTTAGCTGAGTCAGTGCATTGAACAGTGGGATCTTAACCGGGCTTAACCGGACCCGACTAGACGGGTTCGCGTGATGAGAACTGTGAGCGGTCGAAGTTAGGAGCTTTAGCATGAGGAGAGAAGAAGATCTTGAGCCTGCGAATTTGGGAATCTAGGGTTACCTTTTTTGCCTGAGAGGCAAGAAACCGTATGAATTGGTGAGAAATACTATGCCAAGACTTGTGTCTTAAAACCCCTTCAGAAACCCTTTCCGATTAAAAAAAGGAAATCACAAAAAAGGAAAATCATAAGTTTATCGAAACGAGGTCGTTATGTGTATATCTCTTATTATATAAAAGTGAGAGCGTTTAATTATAACTCACCGGATCGTGACACGTGTCACAATTAAAAAAAAATGTTAATAATGTTAATAATTTTAGGAAAAATGTTAATAATATTTAGGAAAAATGTTAATAATATTTACGAAAAATGTTAATAATTTAAAAAAAAGAAAAATGTAAAGTTTAGGAAAAAAGGCAAAACGAAAAATATGAAAAAAGAGAAAGAAAAAACAAAAAGGAAAAAAGTAATCAAACAAAAAAATCACATAATTATCAAATAATCTTATTATATAAAACTGAGCGCGTTTAAGGTGAGTTTGACAAACATAATTATAACTCACGAGCTCGTACCATTTGTAATGGTTAGTTCAGATTGTGACATGTGTATTAAAATTGATACGTAAACATTTTATAAAATGGAAACTTACCAATATTGAGAAAAAACAGAAATAAGAAAAATAATAATAAATAAAAAAGTAACATTAATTATCAAATAATTAGAAATAAAATAAATTAATCCGAAATATAGAAAAATAAAATAATCAGAAATAAGGAAAATAACATAGAAAAAGAAAAATTTAAAAATATTTTAAGAAATAATCAATAAAAAAATTAGAAATAAGAAAAAATAAAAACGTAAAATTACTTGAAAAAATAAAGAAAATCTTGAAGATAACTTATTTGTTATCTTCATGGATCCACTATCTAATTATTAATTTAAAACAAATGTTTTTCATGTAAATAACAAAAAACAATGTAATAAAACAAAAAATGTTATATTTTTATTTCTTAATAGATGAAAAAGTAAAAATCACTTATTTACTATTATTATATATTTCTGTGTGTCTTTTCTATTTATATGTTAATAAAATAACGGGTATAATATTAGTTTTCGTTTAAATCTAACTATAACTATACAAATTTACTAACAATATTAATATATAATTATAAAATGTTTTTATGTAATTTGTCCCCGTATTACGCGGGATTTCATCTAGTTATTTATAAAAGGATGACCCAACTGTGAAATTTGGGCCTTTTGTCAGCGAGATTGGGCCTTAGTTGTAAGAAACCTTAATTGATATATTTTCTTTCGAACTAGAGCGCCAAGGGCGGAGTTATTATTTTTGAAAATGAAATAAAATATGTAAAGGAATGGGTGTTTACTCTGTGTGCTTCTAGATTTTTTTATCCGCACCAAACGCGGCTTTTAAATTTATAAATATATATTGTATAAAAAATATAAAAGTATTTTTAATTTTTGGCATAGACAATTATTTAAAATAAATTTGAAATTTTTTTCGAACCCATTTTATTATTTATTAGTGCATTTCTCAGAAATATCATTAAATCTTTTTTTAAAAACAATAATGACATCAATAGATTTTTTTCCTTATTTAAAAATATTTGATATTTCTATTACCATTATTATTCATTTTATTTATATAATTAACATTTTTTGTAGATTTTGCTATCTTCTAATACGCGGCATCATTGATGATTAAACGACTGTTTATTCGTTATTTAGTGTGGAACCGTGCAATTTTGATCAAATCGCTGGGAAAATCGTTGACCGAGTTTGACCGATTTTAAACGATTTTCAATCGGTTAATCAACTCAAATCAGTCCACTACCGATTTATTTTAATATATTTAAATTGTTGTGGGTTAAAATCCATTATGATGGAGCAATTTAATAACTTTATGAAACTCATTTAATTCTTGAAACACAAATGACATAATATGTACCTTCTACTACCAATGTTGGATTTTTTCTATCCTATAATCTTGTTAAAAGAGATGGTATTGGGTTTTCTGGCCCATATAAATTCAATTAACATATAACTTCAAACTGATGTAGTTAGAACACTTGTTTTCTTACTTTATATGTTTAAGTTACGTTTCTCAATTAGTATATATATGATTTTATTGTGGTTGTGATTTAATTCGCATGTGGACATTCCATAGGTTTAATCTATCATTATTTTGATTTTTTGAGAATCTGAAATAAAATTTATAAATTTAGTTTTGGAAGGAATTTATTTTTTTGATATGATTCACATTCAAATTTTATTGGAAGGAATTTATAAATATTTTTGTCTTTAAGAAACGAATAAGTAAAAACGGACCAATATTTTTTTCTTCAATCAAACAAATCATTGTCATCATTATTTTTGTCTTCAATTGGGATAACAAATTAAATAATCAAATGAGGATAACAACTAATCATTTGATTTTGGGAATATTAGACAAACACATAAAGCAAAAAGATTAAGAAGAGTATATCAAAGCGTGTCTGGCGCCAGAAGGCAAATCTCTGTCATGACTCATGTTTATTGCTAAACATTTACTAACATGTCTTTCTTTTTTTTATATACTCTTTAGGTTCGTTTTGCAAATATAATGTTCCTTATATGAAAAATGAGTTCTATTTTAGCGTTACTAACCCGGAAAATTTTTATGAAAAATGAGTTTTAATGTAGTACTAGATTTTTACCCGTGTATCCTACACGGGAGTAATATTTATAAACATATTAATTTGATATAATTTTAATTAATTTTTTATTGATGCACATTGAATAATAAAATTATTAATCATTTATATGTATATTTTCAGATTAAAAATATAATTTCGTTATATATCATAAATTATGTAGAATATATTTTGACCCGTTACAAAATTACACATGAATGACGTCTCGCAAAATATCGTAACGTATCAAAATTTTAATTTTTTTTATATTTTCGGATATTTATGGCTCTTAATTTATGTAATTTTCAACATATTAAATACTTTCAATAATAATAACATCATGGATTCGAATATTCCAAAAAACGTTTTGATAATTTTTGATATTAATTTATGATAATCCGTATTAATATTAATTTTTGATCATATTAGTTTTTAAAAACGTTTAATTTTAAATATATATTTTAATTTTCCAATTGTTATGTATAAATATATGTTTACCTATTTTTGTGGGATTTTTTTTTATTTCTCACTTTTTTTTTGAAAACAAATTATTTTCTCTTATTTTGTTTTGGCCAAAAAGTCCTTTTTATGTCATATTTATTTACACTAAAAAAAATTTTATACCAATGACATATTTTCATAAAAACTAATATGATCACTTTTAAGGGTTTTTGAAAAGTTGTCCTTCCCATTTAATAAGATAGATTTTATGAAATTGAAAGTTTCCCAACTCACGTTCAAAATATTTAAAAGTTTTGTCGGGTTAGTTATAACTTCTTGATATGTGTTAAAATATTCAAACAAATAGATAATGCTATTAGTAGGCATGTTTATAAACGATTTGTCTTTCTGCTTGTAGACTATTAACAAATGCAATCCAAAACCTAATTTCATTATTTTTATTTTTTGAAAAATATGTGGCTTATTAAAATTAATTATTTTCAAAAAAAAAAGAAACGTATTAGACCATTAATATAGGAGCTCTTAAGCCCACCTCTTATATGTGGGACCCACAAAAATATATAAGAGCACATCCAAAACATATAATATAAGAGGCACATCTATGACTATTCATGGGTCCTATTGCCACGTGGAGGTCTGCGATTGGTTCTTTTTTTTTCGAAAAAAAAATAAAAAAAATAAATAAATTTTTAAGAGGTTTTTTTTGCCTCTTATTGATATTAATGCTCTAAAGAACTTATAAACAATCATGTTGCATGAAAATTGGTTTAGAGACCTAGAAACGCGTTGTAAGATGTTTCATAAGTTCATCAAACTTCTACAAACCTCATTAAGACACTTATAAGCACTCGTGTTGCATGAAACTTGGTTTAGAGTCCTAGAAACGCGTTGTAAGATGTTTCATAAGTTCGTCAAACTTGTACAAAGCTCATTGAGACACTTATAAACATTCATGTGGCATGAAAATTTGTTTAGAATCCTAGAAACCCGTTGTTAGATGTTTCATAAGTTCGTGAAACTTATATCAAGCTCATTGAGGAACTTATAAACACTCATATTGCATGAAACTTGATTTAAAGTCCTAGAAACGCGTTGTTAGATGTTTCATAAGTTCGTCAAACTTCTACAAAGCTCATTAAGACAATTATAAGCGCTCATGTTGCATGAAACTTGGTTTAGAGTCCTAGAAACGCGTTGTTAGATGTTTCATAAGTTCGTCAAAATTGTACTAAGTTCATTGAGACACTTATAAGCACTCATGTTGCACGAAACTTGGTTTAGAGTCCTACAAACGCGTTTTTAGATGTTTCATAAGTTCGTCAAACTTGTACAAAGCTCATTGAGACACTTATAATATATCACTCATGTTGCATGAAACGTGATTTAGAGTCCTAGAAACCACGTTGTTAGATGTTTTATAAGTTTTCTCAAACTTGTATAAAACTCATTGAGACACTTATAAGCACGCATTTTACATGAAACTTGGTTTTGAGTCATAGAAACCACGTTGTTAGATGTTTCATAAGTTCTTCAAACTTTAACAAAACTCATTGAATAACTTATAAGCACTCTTGTGCATGAAACTTGGTTTAGAGTCGTAGAAACACGTTGCTTGGCCATATCGTGGGAACGTCTTCGGCTTTAAAGATTGAATCGCCCATATGACCGTAAACATGTGGTAAACTGATATTAATCTAGTTAATCAGAGATAAAACAAAGAAACACATCTTAAACTAAATGGTACTTTAATTTTGTTTTATACCTGAACATCATCTTGAATCTCTGGAATAATCATATTAGCACATAAATTATTAAACTGCAATTTAAAGAAACACCATAAGAAAAACAATATTGGCAAATATATATACATAAATAACACTTTTAAACGGATAATTATCAAACCTATGCTTTCCATGAAGCTTTTGAAATCCCAGCAATGAACCTAGCAAAGCTTTTAACTCTATTGCCTCACAGCTAACAAACTACATACCAATCACAAAGCTTGCTCATGTGTAAGTTGGAGGTTCGATGGATCCATATTATCGACCTGCGAGAGCTAGTGTTCCTAATGGAAAAGTTTGGCAGGGAAAGATTAAAGCGAAGAGAATGTACAAATCTGAGTTTTTTTGTCGAAGAGGTTCATTATTGGTGGAGTTGCAGTGGAATAGATATTTCAAACCGCACTGCAATTTAATATTACCTGTAATTATTCAAAACTTGCATGTAATTACATGCAATCTCGCTTTTTCTTTTTCTTTGGGATTTCACTCATTTGATATTGTTCCGTGTGTTTTGAAACATGTTGTGTCCGAAGATGCTCCATGTTTCGAGCAGTCTGGACAAGTTGGGTTGTAGTTTTTCTTTTTTAATAAATTGGGGGTTAATGTTGTAAATCCGATTCAATCACGCTCTGTTCCTCTCTCTAGCTAACTCTCTGTGTTTCTCTCTCTAATCGCAGATCGCGAGTTTGTGATTGAAGAAAGAAGAGGATAGAAGATAGAAGAAGAAGAAAGGAGCACACAAGACAATTATGGAGTTCCCCAATAACCTGGGTACGTCTCCCTTCAGGATCAGAACCTGGTAATCCACTAAACTCGTGATTACAGAACTCTGGCTATGGCGTAAAAGAAAACGAAGAAGACGATTAAACAGCTAAACCAAAACGTTGCCGTTTTATACTTGTTGAACCTTGTTTTCTTTTACCTCTTAACGGGCCTTCCACTTAATGGGTCTTGTCTCCTTTTCGGGCCTATTATGTGTATATTGGCTCACTTAGTCACAAATCTCCACCTTGAGCCGCATATACACACTTACCCTAATCTGACAAACCCTAGCCGATTCCTCCTTTTCTGATCCTGGCCTTGCTCCGACAAAACCGAAACAACCTTATCAACTATGGTCCGTTGATAAGCTCCGCCTCTTCTGATCCTAACGGATCCCTGAAGATATCACCCCTCGTCGCTTCTGATCTGAAGATCCCTGAAGCCGATGAACCTCGAAGCCTCTGATCTGAAATCCCTGAAGTCGCGAGCCTTTGTCGTCTCCTCCTCTACCTTGTTTTCCGGAGACGACCCAACGATGGCTGATTCAGGCATCGATGAGCTTGAGTTTCCTCAAGCATCCTTTGAACTTCTCCACTGGTAAGCACTTGGTAAGCATGTCTGCTGGGTTTATTGATGTGTGTATCTTGATTAGCTCCAAAATACCATCTGCTACTACATCTCTTATGAAGTTGTATTTTGTTGCCACATGCTTCATTCTGTCCTTGTACATGTAGTTCCTTGATAGAAATATAGCACTTTGAGAGTCGCAATGTACCTCTGTTGCTATTTGCTTGAAACCCATTTCTTCACATATCCCTTTTAACCATATTGCTTCTCTTGCAGATTCTGATAAGGAAACATACTCAGCTTCAGTGGTGGATAGAGCTACCACGCTCTGGAGTGTTGACCTCCAGCTCACTGTATTCCCTCCTACGGTGAATACATAGCTTGATATGGATCTGCTCCTGTCCCTGTCTGCACCATAGTCAGAGTCGCAGTAACCTCTGATCTTGAAGTCTGCTTCCTTGGTAAAGGTCAGGTTTACTTCCCCTGCTCCTTTAATATATCTCATTATCCACTTGACAGCTAACCAGTGTTCTTTGCTAGGATTGCTCATGTACCTGCACACAACTCCAACTGCGTATGCAAGGTCTGGCCTGGAACCAACCATGGCGTACATGAGGCTTCCTACTGCACTTGAGTAAGGTATGTCTTCCATCTCTTTAGCATTATCACTGTAGTCATTAGGATCAACACTGTGTAGCTTGAATTGACTCCCAAAAGGTGTAGTTACAGCTTTGCAGTCTTCCATTTGAAATGTCCTTAGAACCTTTGATAAGTACTTGCTCTGTGATAACACCAGCTTCCCTTTGTGTCTATCCCTAAGAATATCCATTCCCAGAATTCTTCTTGCTGGCCCTAATTCCTTCATTTCAAATTTTGAGCTCAGTTGATCCTTCAGCTTCTGAATGACTGATATTTCCTTTGAAGCAATTAACATGTCATCTACGTACAACAATAGGTAGACCATGTTTTCCAGACTATCACCCTTTAGATAAACACAAGGATCAAACTCACTCCTTTTATACTTCTGTTGAAGCATAAACTTGTCAAATCTGTGATTCCACTCTCTAGGTGACTGCTTTAGTCCGTAGAGTGATCTTTTAAGTAGACAAACCTTGTCTTCACTTCCTTTCCTGACATAACCCTCTGGTTGCTCCATGTAAATCCTTTCTTTTAATGTACCGTGGAGAAAAGATGTCTTCACGTCCAGTTGTTCTAGTTCCATGTCTTGGTTTACTACCACAGACAAGAGAATTCTGATTGAGGCATGTTTGACTACTGGAGCAAAGACTTCATTGTAGTCAACACCCTCTACTTGAGCAAACCCTTTAGCTACCAGTCTTGCCTTATGTCTAGGTTTCTCTGTCTCTTCTACTCCTGGCTTGAGTTTGAAAATCCATCTATTTCCAATTACCTTTTGATCCTTAGGCCTGTCAGCTAATACCCAAGTGTGATTTCTGTCCAAGGAGTCCATTTCCTCATCAGCTGCAGAGTTCCACAAATCACTGTCCTTGTCCCTTAGAGCTTCACTATAGTTCCTTGGTTCATCAAAGTTAATGCTCTCTGCACTTGCCAAAGCATATGCAGCATAATCTGCATCTTCAAACTTAGATGGAGGCTTGGCTGTCCTTCTAACTCTGTCTCTTACCAATAGGTAGTTGCTAAGGTCCTCTTCTTGCTGAGTTGGGTTTTCCTGAGTGTTAGTCTCTTGTACTTGCTCTGCATCTGACTCTTTCTCTGGTTCTGACTCTAGATCTTCTTCACCTTGTTCTGGCTCCTCATAATCTGGATCTGCTCCACCTTGATTTGTGCTTCCACTATCAATTATTTCATCTCCAAGTATCTGTTCCAAATCAGGGCTGAAAGTAACTCTTTTTGTCCCTTTGTCTTCCTTGTTGCCCTGCCCTTCTGATTCAGTTTTGAGGTCTTTGAACAGTCTTCCTTCATGAAATATCACATCCCTGCTTATGACTATCTTTTGTTCTTCTATAAGCCATACTCTGTAGCCCTTAGTTCCCTGCCCATAACCAACAAATATGCCTTTGGATGCTCTTGGACTTATTTTGTCACCAATAGTGTGAACATAAGCCAAACATCCAAAGCATCTTAAGTGGGCATAGGATGGGTCACCTCCTGTCCATATGGCCTCTGGTACATCATAGTCAATGGATGTTGTTGGTGATCTGTTGATTATGTAAACTGCAGTATATGCAGCCTCTGCCCAAAACTTTCCTTCCAATCCAGTTTCAGAGAGCATGCTCCTGACCTTGTCCATGATGGTCCTATTCATCCTCTCTGAAACCCCGTTCTGTTGTGGAGTGTAGGGCATTGTCTTGTGTCTCTTGATTCCACATTCTGTACACAGTTTATCAAACTGTGTATTGCAGAACTCCAAACCATTGTCTGTCCTTAGACACCTCAGCTTCTTCTTGGTTTGGTTTTCTACCAAAGTCTTCCATTCACAAAACTTCTGAAAAGCTTCACCCTTTGTCTTTAAGAAATAAATCCATACTTTCTTTGAAAAGTCATCTATGAATGTTATGAAGTATTGTGCCCCGGATAGGCTTGGTGTAGTGTTAGGTGAACCCCACAAATCTGAGTGCACATACTGTAGTATTTCTGTGGTAGTGTGTTTAGCTTTGGGAAAACTTAGTTTATGAGATTTTCCCATGACACATGACTCACAAAACCCTAGGCCTTTGACTTCTTCTTTCTTGAGATATCCCTTCCTTGCTAGAGTCTCCATAGACTGTTTACTCATATGAGCCAGCCTTGAATGCCATTTCTTTGTGCACTCAGTACCTTTGGAAGCAGTGTTTGCCTCCCCTTTACTATCAGCATTTCTGACTGATGCTTGAAGATGATAGAGTCCTTGTTGATATTTGCCTTTGAGAACCTGCTTGTCTCCTTTAAAGAACTTGACAATGAAATTTTCCCCTTCATATCTGCAGCCAGACTTTTCTAGTTGCCCATATGAGATTAAGCTTCTTCCCATCTCTGGCATGTATCTAACATCACTTAGTGTCACCACTGTTCCATCTTCATTTTCAATTGTGACCTTTCCTACTCCTTTCACCATGCAGAATGTATTATTGCCCATGAGAACCTTGTCCCCATTACATTCTTTGAATTCAGACAGCACCTCTCTCCTTGGTGTCATGTGAAATGTACATCCTGAATCCATGATCCAGCTATCGTCTGAAGCTACTAGACATGCTGTGAGTGCTGTGATGTCCTCTCGGGGTCGGGTCGGTAATGTATGCTTTGTTAGTGCCACCGCATCGGTAGATTCACGGCTACATTTGCCGAGTGATTGTTCTTTGTGGGGTGATTCACTTTCTTTCGTTAGGACAGTCACGTTTCCAGTGGCCATCTTCCCCACAAATCCAGCAAGCCTTAGATTTTGGATCCCTGGACTTGGACCTGTTCCTGCTCTGATGTCTTCCACTCTTGAATTTGTTTCTATCAAGCCTTTTCTCTTGCCTACCCCTCTCCTCAACAAACAAGCCTTCTGCGGAAACTTTAGACTTGCCTAGGAGACCTTTCTGTTGCAGTTCTACTTCTTTTGCATAAGCTGATGAAGTTACATCACTCATGGTCAGTATATCTTTTCCCATGCCATACTTCAGAGTATGCACTAACTGCTCATATTGAGGAGGAAGTCCTGATAGCACCTGTATTGCTTGATCTTCATCTGAAATCTCAATCTTGAGACTTGCTAGATCAGCAATTAGCCTTAGGAACTCATCAAGATTCTCTTCAATTGACTTGCTTTCTGACATCTTGAAGCTTGCAAACTTTTGCTTTAGGTATATTCTGTTGGGTAAAGACTTTGTCTGATAGTCTCTTTCAAGAGCTTTCCACATTCCCAAAGCAGTTGTTTCATTCATAATCTTCCTTAGAATGACATCACTGAGACATGCTCCAAGAAGGCTCCTTACTCTTAGATCTTTCTCTGCTCTTTTCTTGTCTGTTTGAGGTATCAATGTGCCTGCCTCTCCTGACTCTATAGCCCCTGATGAAGATTGTTCTTCTTCTGCAGTGAGGACTGAGATCAGGCCTTGTATCTCAAGCTGACCAAGCATCTTGTATTTCCACAATCCAAAGTCCCCTTTGCCATCAAATTTCTCCATCTCAAACTTCCCTTTAGTTGGCTCCATCTTGACTTGTTCTCTGAATCTTTCTTCTGTTACCTGCAGATAACAAAGAAAGCAACCCACAGATTACAATTTCCTATGAAGTGCAACTATCTTTAACAGTAAAAGTTTAGAATTTTGATGCAGTTTAGATTTTGTGATTGTATAGGTCTAAGTCAGGAACACTTCCTGAGTTTTCTTTCTCTGTCCTTGTTTAGGGATCTTGTGCTTCTACGTTGCAGATTCACTTTCTTTCGTGAGTCTTCCTTAACAGTTTTTGATGTCTGCTGTTTCCAACGTAAGCTTTCTTTCCCTTTCCTTCTTGTGTTAAATCTTTGAATCTTTGATCGATCTTGAGCCTTGCTCTGATACCAATTGTTGTAAATCCGATTCAATCACGCTCTGTTCCTCTCTCTAGCTAACTCTCTGTGTTTCTCTCTCTAATCGCAGATCGCGAGTTTGTGATTGAAGAAAGAAGAGGATAGAAGATATAAGAAGAAGAAAGGAGCACACAAGACAATTATGGAGTTCCCCAATAACCTGGGTACGTCTCCCTTCAGGATCAGAACCTGGTAATCCACTAAACTCGTGATTACAGAACTCTGGCTATGGCGTAAAAGAAAACGAAGAAGACGATTAAACAGCTAAACCAAAACGTTGCCGTTTTATACTTGTTGAACCTTGTTTTCTTTTACCTCTTAACGGGCCTTCCACTTAATGGGTCTTGTCTCCTTTTCGGGCCTATTCTGTGTATATTGGCTCACTTAGTCACATTTAATCCAAAAAAAAAGAAGATAAAGGGGGTGATAACGCTTCAAAAAGGAACCTATACACAAAAGAGAAGAGGAAGAGCTGCCACGTTTGGAGGAAGAAAAGAATAACGTTTTTTGATATTTGTTTCAAAGATTTTAATTTCCACGTGATGACGTGGCAGGTATGTAGGGGTTTTACAAAGGGAAAAATCTTAAAAAAATGCTCAACTTTTCGTTTCGGTCCAATTAAATCCCGAACTATAAAAATTTCGTTTAAATACCAAACTTTTGTTGACTTTCATATAAAATACCAAACTTTCGTTGACTGATTATTTTTGGGCACGGTGACCTGTCAACTAACGATTATGCTAACAGAATTTATTATTCCGTTAAATCCAAAAACGACGTCGTTTGACCAATAGTGCAAATAGTAAAAAAACAAAACAAAATACAACAATTCCGAGTATCGAACCCAGAACTCCAAATATCTAATAACTCCTTAACCAATATGCCAAGGTAGCTTTATTGTACATTATGTACCCGATAATTTATTTAGTATAAATCAGATGTATATAAGTGATTGGAACAATTAACTATGATACGAGCATCAACCTCGTTAGAGTCACCGGAAATCCTCCACGCCACAAAACGCGACGATCCTCAATCTCTTTAGTTTCCACGACGATTTGAATTCGTGCCCTTGGGATCTCACAACTTTCGTCCGTACAATCGCTTATCTTGACGAACGGCTCGATTGCTTCCTCACCGGAAAATTACAGAGACGGTACACACATCAGGGACAAATCGGAAGAATCACCATCAAATCCTGGATTAATCAAAGAACTAGAGTCAAATCCAACGAATCAATGATTAGAGACATGAAACATGTAATGTTCCTCGACAAAATCACCTATTGAGAGATTACTTGGCAGGAGCGATTTTTACGCGACCAACGGGAGAAGCGGAATCGAACAAGCTCGTGGAACGTCACTTTACGCCGTTGTGCAAGAGAGTTTTCGATCTCTACAAAGACATCCCAGATACAATGGGTCAAAACTATTTTTCTACTATAAATACTATTCTGTGAAGTATACACAGAAAGTTACATGTAGCACAATGGTTAAGTTGTTGTTTATTATATTCGGGATACATGGTTCAACACTCAGGTTTGTGAGATTTTTTTGTTTATTTAATAGTTTCACAATTGCTCAAAACGACGTCGTTTTTGAATTTTGACGGAATAATAAACTCTGTTAACATAATCGTTAGTTGACTGGTCAAGTGCTCAAAAATAACCAGTCAACGAAAGTTTGGTATTTTATATGAAAGTCAACAAAAGTTTGGTATTTAAACGAAATTTTTATAGTTCGGAATTTAATTGGACCAAAACGAAAAGTTGAGCATTTTTTAAAGATTTTTCCCGTTTTACAAATCTAACGTGACTACTTCCAAAGGCTTCAAAAGCCTCATTTTATATAAAGGATTATATACAGAGGGTAGTAGCGTCTTTTTGCATATAGAAAATGTGTAGTTTTGTGAGAATTTTAAATTAGGTGTAAAGTTGTAAAGGTTGGAAGATTTTGGTGCAGTTTTGTGAATTTCTCTAAATTATATTATAAGATAATTTCAGATTTAAAAATAGCAAAAATTCTTCTTAAATAGGATCAATAATAAAAAAAGAAAATAACAAAAAAATAAAAAGAAATATCAAAAACTATTAATATATATACTATTAAAAGAGAAGACAAAACGCCTACGTGTCCCGACGAGAGAGTCCTTATAGTTTGAACTAATTTTCTCATTCAATTTTAATATAGTTTACTAATTTATCTATACTATTAAAAAATTCATATAAAATATATTTTAGGTCTATTTAAATCTATATATTGTAAAAAACGATAATACACAATTTTAAATATATTTTAGGCACATTATTGGAATATATATTTTACATAGGTGACCCAATCATCGACATACACAATTTTTTGCGTTTATGTCATTATATTTTATTTATTTGGCGTTTATACCCTTATATTTTTGAATAACTTTTTGTCTTCGATTTTATTTTATTTGTCATAGATAAATACGAATATATTATTTAGTTTTTGTTTATAGAAATATTGTTGGGTTTTTTGTTTTCTTATCGATCAAATATTGTAGTCAAAGATATTAATATTGGCTTGTTTTTACAAAATTACTTTTAAGAATTTTATTTCGTTTTGTGTCAATCTAAATCTACGAAATATTTTTATCACGTGTCTATCTTTTCGCGAAATTTGCGTGTCTGACTTAATTATCTTAATATAAAAATATCATACTTTTTAAAATAGATTATGTTTTATTTTATACGATGATAAAAATATTTTATGAAATAAGGTATGTTATAACGTTTCAAGTTCTTCTAATTATTTTCAAAAAATTCCAACGACTATCACATTCTTTAATATTTTTATATTTTTTCAGTGAATATGGTGATATATATAAAATTTGGAAAATTTGTCGTAGTTAAATAAGTATATATTTATATCTAAAATAAATTGTATTCGTTATACAATATTTATTTGTTTTCTAAGATTAATTTAAAACATGAAATAATTTTTTATTATATATGAGTCTAATTATATTATTAAAGGTAATAAAACTTTGCCTCGCGTATAACGCGGGGTCCGCATCTAGTTTAATAGATAAGATAATGAAAAATCAAAATAGTATGAATATTTCATTTTTATGAAAATCATATAATATTAAAAATTTAATTAAAGTTTTTAAAAATGTCTTACGTTATATAATATTTTTATTATTTAAAAGTATATATTAAATTTATAAATGTAGGATAAATTTTACTTGTGGGCGTAATTTTAAATTTAAATGTAAGTATAATCGTATATTTTAATATCCTATTTAATAAATTTGATGATTTTCTCATATTTTAGTTTGTAACGGGTCATTGAATATCACATATCGAAATTTAAATTATGAATGATAATTGTTATAAGGTTAAATCAAAGTCATGTTATGTATAATATATGTTTTGCAACGGGTAAGAAAATATCATACATAATATAAGAGATATAAACAAAATTATATTCGTAATATCAAAAGATAGATAAAGATGGTTCCAAATTTTATCAGTATATATATCAAAAAATAGTTTCTTAAAATGATATCAAAATAATATGTTTACAAATATTACACCTGTGTGGCACGCACGGGTTCAAATCTAGTATATGTATAAAGGGAGAGAGAAATAGAAAAAATAAAAATAAAAAAGAGAATAGAGATAAGTAGGTAGATATAGGCAGTGTTCTAAAACTCGTCCGCCTACCCGATTACTCCTTCGCGTTTCCGCTACTCAGTGATCGTCCGCGCCGATTAAGTGTTTGGCCGCGTAAATGTATTGACCTGAGTCGTCTAATTCTATTAAATGTTTCATAATCAAATTAATTTTTAATTATTTTCCAACTAATTTGATCACTTACATTTAAATTTCGTATAAACTTGGATAAGTTATTAGTTTTAGAGTTTAATAGCAATATAAATGATAATAAAAAAATTAATATAAAGTGAAAAATATATAAAAATATAAATATATCAAAAAATTAATCCCCGATTAATCTCCGATTTTTTTGTTAGGCTGTAAACCCTACTGCCCGCACGCATAGCGCCTAGCGAATTCTAGAACCTTGGATATAGGATATAAGAGGAATTAATACATAATTTATACACAATATCATAGCCTGAGTTTTGTATGGTTAATTTTTATATTTCACCAAATTTTTCATTTTTCAATTGGTATATTGAAAGTATGGTGCTAATAGAAATGTAAAACACCGCTATTATGAAACGGAAGGAGTAGTATCTTTAAAGAATTCAACTCTAGAAATCTCAATCTCATTTGAATCCTAGCCACTCTTATGTTTGTCTTTGAGTGCGCAAGAGCATTAATGTTGTCATTACACTATTGATGTCAATTTGGAAGGAGAGAGTAGTCAAAATATTTCATACTCTTGTTGGTTTCAACAACAACAATTTTAGTTTATATTCACACTGATTACTTTTGATTCTATATTAAATCAAATTTAGTAAACTAGTAATAGTTCATACGTGAACAAGGTCAGAAAATTGTAGCCACGTCACGCGCTTGTAATGGTGCGAGTGGGCAAAATAGTGAACAAGAACCATATCGACTGAGAAAAAAAAAACAAGAGGGAAATTAAAGGAGAAAAAGTGACGTCAAAGCTAGGAATTTTACGATGTAATGCTTCCCACGTGATCATAGACACGTATGCACCGTAGATCTTAGTCAAAGTCAATGAAATATCATTAATCCAACGATGGCATTTATGTACGCGTGTTACATAAGCGCACGGTAGTTATTTTTTTTTTTATGAGTCCCAACAAAAAATTGAGTGAAAGACAATCAGAGAACAATCTGGTCTGCTGCCAAAAACTCAATAAAACAAAAATAATTAAAAATTAAAATAATAGAAAAAAAAATTGGGAATGAACTTGGTCTACTGACAGTCATAAGTCTACAGGAGACAACTAGCATCATCCCATCCGGAATCGATTCTCCGCATTTACGATAGTGTAGGTTTGGCTAATGGGTTGCCATTTTTTTTTTTTTTTTTGACATCTATAGGTTGCCATTTGTGGTCCAAATATTGACAAAAAAAAAAAATAAAAAAAATAAAATAAATAGGGAAAAAAGAGGAGACCTCTGTCTAATCTGTCTCCACTGAAAAAATAAATAAAGAAAAAAAGTGAAGAATTAAATTGACCGACGATGCAATCCAGTCACGGAGGAGGAGGAGGAGAGCTGAGTAGAAGTGGGTTGACTCGGATCCGCTCAGCTCCGGCGACTTGGATTGAAACTCTTCTAGAGGATGAAGAAGAAGAGTGTCTCAAACCCAACATAGGTTTAACAGATCTTCTTACTCGTGACTCGTTTGAGTTTCCGAGTAGCTTGGAGCATGTGGTTGGATTGTACAACAATCAACAAGGACCGTTTCACCGTCAGAATAGCTCTCCCGCTGATTTGTTTTTCTCAAATTTTGGGATTCCGGCAAGTTACGACTATTTGTCTCCCAGCGTTGACATTTCTCCGGTTCGTTAATAAACACTTCTCTTTGAATTTATTTAGTACACTCATAAGTTTTTTTTGAAAATCTTTGTCGTCGAGACAATAAAGATGTAAAAAGAGCAGTCTTGTCCAATTTTGACAACTTGCATTTCTTTGTAAACTAAAATATACTCACCAACTTGCAGATTCTTTTTTTCTTCTTGTTTTTTTAAATGTGGCTGTCAAGTGAACATTACATAGTAAACGGCAAACAATTACATAACATATACACAAAGTCCATCCTTATTCGTAATGGGATAACGAACTCTTTTCCCTATTAATTGTTGTTTGAGTAGAAAGAAGAGCAAATGAGTGGTGGAGTGATGGATATGAACATGGATAAACTTCTTGAGGACTCTGTTCCTTGTAGGGTTCGTGCTAAACGCGGCTGTGCTACTCATCCTCGTAGCATTGCAGAGCGGGTATCTACTACACTCTTTAAGTTATCACACATTGCTTGTTTCTGTTTTTTTTGTTTTCTTTTAAGTAATCGCTCAAACGTTTTGTTAGGTGAGAAGAACACGAATAAGTGATCGGATCAGGAGGCTGCAAGACCTTGTTCCTAATATGGATAAGGTAAAGAAACTCTTTTACATTGCATACTGCTGCCAGATTTTCTTGAAATGGGTCCAAGATTATGTATGCTTAAAGCTCAAGGTAATAGTTAGTGCTGCTTTTAGTAAGCTTAGCCGCAAAGGGAAGGTTGTTATGAATGAATGTAAAAGGCTAATCCAAGACCACCGAAAGTGACAGGTGGATTTGTAACGCGGAGTTTGTTTGTTAATTGTTTGTTGTTGTAGCAGCAAACCAATACTGCAGACATGTTAGAAGAAGCTGTGGAGTATGTGAAGGATCTTCAAAGCCAGATCCAGGTTGATATATACATATATATCTATGTAGCATATAACTAAAAGCTAGGCAAATATCTCAAGAAACAGCTATTTATAACAAGAAAAAGTTGATTAAACATTTATTTTAAAAAAAAAAAGGATTTGCATTTTTGGTTTTGATCATATGATTGGGGGTTTATGTATTCAGGAGTTGACTGAGCAACAGAAGAGGTGCAGATGCAAACCTAAGGAAGAACAATAAAGTTTTCTCTTAAGGATTTATCTATATATATATATATATGTATTATTTTTTGTTTAATCTACAAATGATGATCTGTTCGAAAATCAGAAACATGATCATATATTGATTTAAAAAATATATAGATCATTTGATGTATGAATATTAGCTGTACAATAAGAGGAAGAGTTGTAAAGAATGTATGTTCTTAATAGAAGCGAGGAAAACAAACCTTCAAGGAGGGGTATCAATTTGGTATTAATGGAACTCTCTACGTGAGTGTAGTTTACAAAATTGTAAAGATCATTTATCTACACACTTGAAAGATTTTTACAATATTCCATACTTACTTACTTATAATTGTCATTCAAGGGTCTTAATATCATTTCTTTAATCATAAAAGACATCAGCCCATGCTTCTAAGTTCTAACACAATGATCAAGTGACAATGTTGCACTCTTTCACCTCAGGTTAACATATTACCTATTCAAATTCACCAAAGTTACATACAGAACCTGTCCGGGTCATTATCAAAGAAAGCCATTAGAATCTATAAAAAAAGAGCACAAGAGTGAATCTTGAACAAAGAAACTTAGTTTGTATCATCTAAAACTATGTGAGTAACATAACATGCAGTTTTCAACAGAGTTCAAAGTTAAAACTTTAATATCATCATACACAGACGGCTATGAACAGAAGTCACTTATGATGGAAAACAACCCAAAACAAATACTCTGGATTTCATCTTCTTGTAGTGTTGTTGTTCAGAACATGGTGAAGCTGGAACGTTTCGCCTTGGTCTCCGTTCAGTGACCGCCTTTCCAGACAGCACACGGTTAGCTGTCTAAGCAGTTTTTCAAGATGAGAATACAAGTGACAGCTTCTCTGTGCATCTTTCTTATTTGGATTTGTTAACAGAATTGCTGCATTCACTGCATCAGCCACTAGTTCCCTCTGCGAGTCTTCTAGAATGTACCCAATCGATGATTCCCCGGGCTTTTCATAAGCAAGCAACGCAAAGCAGTCCTGCATAAATCAACAAGGACAGGACATAAGAGAACCAGAAGATGCATACAGGGCAAACAATTTGAAGGAAGACATGGTTGGTACCTCGACTATATCTTGAAACCCGGTTAACCCAACAAACTTAGCTAACTCGAGTCTGCCATAATTCACACCTTCTTCAAGTTTCCCAACCTGTTTTTCCAGAGTTAGGCAAATAATCGTACCACACCGCCATAGATGTGAAAGCGAACCAAACAAAAGAAAAATCCAAGAACCAACTTATTGTGTTATCAAAGACTTGATACTTGGTGAAGAGATTACATGCATCTTTTATCAAAGACTTTTGAGCTACTTTGCATAGTAACATAACCTCTATTAAACATGGTCTCTACAGGAGGTTTCTAAGGCGTGAAATTTATATAGAATGAAGACCATACCCGCACTAATTCAATAAACTTCTGACAGTGAAGGAGGAAACAGACCACAGATTTATCGTCCTGCAGTAAGTACAGATAATATGGGTAAGATTTCATATCCCAATCTTGTGAAGTGGATCCTCTTTAATTATATAAAACAAATGATATGACAGGTGATCTTAGTTCACCTGTACAATTTGGGGATACCATTCACGGAGTTTAGCCAGAGCAACATCAATTTCACCATCCCTTACGAGCTATTCCGTAGAGAGTATGGATGAGTCAAAAGTAACAAAACGAAGCAGTAATAAAGTTTGGTTTTATATTAAATAGGAACCAATACCTGTCTAAGAGTTTTTCTCTGATTTAAAGCATAAGATGAGTCATCCTCGTCAATAGCATTCTCTTGAGCTATATCGATTGGTGGAACTGTAGTTTTAGTAGCAAGGTTGAAAGCATTGAGTGTCTCTTCATATCCATAATGTAGCAAGTAGGTCTGTACAAGCCTAATGATAAAGAAAATAAACACTAAATAAGCAGCGACTGATATGGATCAAATATTAAAACTTTCTTCTTATATTTGAAATAAGAACTACAATCAAAAACTATATGTCGTAAAGATCTCATATGGCCAGAAGACCCCAAATTACCAAACGCTCCAAAATCCTTTCTATTCCCCTTTCTCGATATTTATACTACTTCCTATCAGAAAGCTTGTCACCAATCCATTGACCAGGAATTAAAACTCAGTATCCGATATTGCTGGGAAGATATGTACTCACCCATAACCAATGTTTGGAGGTATGGATATTTTTTCAATAGCCATTTGTTGCTTATTCCTTTCTGATGCTTCAAACCCCTAAGTATACAGAAAGAAGGTAACACCCCTTGTCAAAAGAAAAATTTAAACATATATATAACAAGGAAGAGAGGGAGAGAGAAAATGGGGAAGTCAAGACGTAAACTTCCATGTAGATACACGTAACAAATAAGCCCAATGTGTACAAAGTGAGGCACTGTCATAGGTTTGTTTACGTGTCTGACGGCATACCTATTATGCTCTTTCGAAAGCTGTACTCAGTCTCCTACTTACACCATCCTACTTCCTTACAGAACTAAGATCTAGCAACTCTACCCATAAGTTTTTAGGATTTTTATCTTACCTTAATATCGAAAGCAAACTTTGTCTTGCCAAAATTGACAGAAACCCTGCAAAAAAAATGCAGTGTAAATACTTATATTGAACCTGTTTATACAAATTTGATGTGAAACTATGGAGCTAATCACGCAAGCAGACAAGAAAGGGTATTGGTATGTAATATCAGAGAGAGAAAGTAGGAACATACTCCTCGTTTTGGCTATGTACAGCTACAGTAGGGAATAGATGACCTTTTATGTCCTTAGGGATTTTACCGACAAGAGATCCGTTTTTACTATCATCAAACAAGTAATCAGGTTCAACAAACAAACAAACAAACAAAGAAATTAAAGGGAAGGGACATGAATGAAAGAGATTCTTGCTTACGTGAAAAAGAACTCCTGGGAAGCATAGTTAATACCAGCACCAACGGTATCACCTTTAGTAAATGTCGGACCAAAGGCTTCACCTATTCCCTTTCCACGATATAGATATCCATCGTCTCCATGATATCCACAGCTGTTCACTTCCCATCTACCATTACAAAATAACCACTAAATTAAACACACCCCAGATTCTATGCTACAGAACACAAGTTGAATATAATAACTAAAACCAAGAAACTATAACATTTATACATGAATGAAACAATTTAGCAAAGCTACAACAAGTTCAACATCTATCTATATACTATAGTAAACATTTAGTTCTCTAAATCCTGCAAGGGAAAGTAGAAAAAGTACCCAGGCTGTCTACGCATTTTGAAGCTTTCCTTGGTGAAACCAATAGCGATCTGGCCTTTAGAGCCAGCATCTTTAACAAAGATCTCGAAGTAGTAAGCGAGACGCTTGAACGGAGCAGGTTTATTAGCCTGGACAACACCGACGTCGTGTCCGTGAAGGTTCATATTCGTGTACTTTACGGAAAGCTTGTCGGGAGTCACAATCAGAAACCCGCCTGCGCTGTTAATCGTGTTCAGCTCCGTCGGCGATTCTTCCCCTCCGTCGTTTTCCTCCTTCGTAGTTGCTGAGAGACGAACCTTGTCCAAGAAGTGGAAGATCAGATCTCTTCCATTTGCTTCTGCGCTCGTCTCTCCGTTTCCGTTGTGGCGGCCGTTATCGGAACTCGGCGTCGACGCTAACGAGTTCATTCCAATTTCAAGATTCGGATCACTTGCACTCACAAAAGAAAAACCCTAGATTTTTCGATTTTAAAGTCGATTGATTTTACCAAAGGGGGAGATTAGTTTCTGAGTCTACCAACACTTTAACAAAGAATTTTTCGAGATTTCCTCGCTAGTTGATGGCATTTATTAGACTTATGCATTTTTTTGTTACTTTTTTTAATTCACTGTCAGACGAGGACCCGTATTTCATAGTTTAACTTTTTTATATATTAAAAATTATTTAGTGAAAAACATATATTAAAAAAGGGAAAATTTTATATTAATACACCAACTAAATTATTATTAGTTTTTTAATACACAAACTTTTCAATTGCCCAAAATAATATATCAACTATTTTATCTGTTCATTTTAAACTACGAACTATTTTACTTACTTATTTTAAATCACAAACCCAAATCATCTATCCATTTAACTAAATCATTGTTAGTTGATTGTCAATTGACCGTTAGTTTATTTTTTTAAAAAATCTAAATTTTGTTATTTTAATAAAGAAATATTTTAAAATTATGTAAAAAAAACTAGAAAAGTTTAAGAATATATGAAAAGATTGTAACAAAAATAAAAGTTTCAAAAAATAATATTTTCACAATTTAAAATCATAAACAATTAAAAGACAGGAAAATAACAATTTTAAAATTTAATTTGTGAAAATATTTTCATTTTTATTTTTAAATTTTTTATTGTGAACCTCTTGTATATTTCCGAATTTTATAATTTTTGTTGGATTTTTTACATAATTTTAAAGTATCCTTTTATTAAAATAGAAAAAATATTTTTGTTTCAAAAAATATGTAACAGTCAACTAACGTTGATTTGGTTAAATGTATAAATGATTTGAGTTTGTGATTTAAAATAAGAAACTAAAATAGTTCGCGTATTAAAATGAACAAATAAAATAGTTGGTGTATTATTCTGGGCAATCAAAAAGTTGGTGTATTAAAAAGCTAATAATAATTTAGTTGGTGTATTAATATGGAATTTTCCCATTGAAAATTCATAACTTGAATTATATTTATATATTTTTCTTAAAATATATATATATTTGTGCGGGGTAACAGATAAATTATGGGGTAACCTCATATTGATCCGCGTACAAGAAATATTTAAAAATTGTTTACTTAACTATATTTAATACAAAGTTTAAAATTATACTTATGTATATTTTAGTATTATGAATATAATTTAGTTATATCTTATCAATTATTTATATTATTTTTTTGACCCGTTCCAAATTATAATTAAACATAAATTGAATTCGATTTAATCTCATAACAATTATCATTTCTTTCAAATTTACTTTGTGATTCTTTTAACGACCCGTAAGGAAAACTCAAATATGTATTTGCTATTTTTTCTGTATTTATGATTTAATTAGCTATATATAAATTAAAAATAAAGCAAGTTTAGATTATTGTAGATATTATTTTTCGAATAATTCAAGTTCTTTTATTTCGCTACGAAAATTGCTATCAATTTTTTTTTTATTTGCTAAAATTTTAATTGATTTTCATGTTGAAATTTAAATCGTTTGTTATCAAAGATATTTCACGAATATTATTGTTTTATAATTTTGTCTTATATAAATGTTGAAATTTTAAAACGGTTTTTTGTTTATTTTCTTTATTCGTTTTTTGTAGAATATTTTTCGAAGTTAAAGTTTAAAATTAATAAAGATTACAATTTAAATAATTCTTATTACTATTTAAACTACATTATGAATTCTTTTCGGCCTTTGTAGTGGACTTCAAATTGTAATTTGCAAAGACAATATAAAACATAGGTTATGTTAATAAAATGTAGTGGCATTATATTGCAATTAGAATTTTTTTAAGGGTTCGCAAAAATGTTTTCCAGTTAACGATAAGATTTTTCTTAACCAAATCACGAAAGGTAAAATGTAGGTGTTTGCAAACAGTATTAACCGTAAGAATCAAACCGATTGAACTGATTTATTCGGTTCTCAGTTATGAATTTTAATGAATTTCAGTTCTAATCGGCGAGAATCAAAACTGAATTCGGAATCCGGTTCGGTTCGGTACACAAAAACGAATTTAACCGACCATATATATATACTGAAAATTAAAGTGATTTAACCCTTTCTTCTTCACGAGCCACCTTTGTAAAGGACGATTTGTGACAATTTGCAAAATCAATCATAATCATTCCATCACTTTATCTTCTCATCACTCATCCATCATCATAATCGATCCATCATCCTTCATTCATCTCAAATAGGAGAAGAGAATCCAACATATCTTTGGTGTAAACCCTAATCGAGAGAAATCTCATGGTTAGTTTTTCACTTCTTCTTTTTTCTTTTGTTACTTTGTTTGATTATGTGGTATATTTAAGGCTTTGAACTATATAGACTCGTTGCCTTAATACTGACTCATTGGTTGTTGCGTTAATTCCAACACAAAAGTGCATTATTAAAATTCATGGGTTTTGTGAATGATGATGGATGAGTTACCTACTTCGGTACCAAATTTGTCCACTATTAACTAAACTTGTTTGGTAAAATATGTTATTGTTCTTCTCGTATGTTTTTTAGTTACCGTGCTTCTCAAATTTCTGATAAACTTGAAAATTTGAATCGACAGAACTAACCAAAGAAGAATCGCCGGAATTTGGAATCCCAACCTAGCCACATCTAGAGCGACACATCTCTTTCAAACCCTAATTTTATTGGGCTTTCTTTATTGGACTTTTGTTTATTAGACCTTTGTCTATTAGACTTGTGATGGACTTTTGTTTAATGGACTTTTGTTTCTTGGACTTTTTCATGGATTTTTATTGGCTTATTTTCATATTAGGTTCGGTTAAAAAATTGTTATTGGGTTTATCTACTAATAATAACAAACTGAAAAAAGATTAAGGGGTGTGTTATGTAAATGTGTCTTTATAAAATTGTATTCTTTCGTTGTAAAGGTGTCTTTATAAATTTGTATTCTTTCGTTTATTTATGTAACTGTTTTAGAAAAAATCATGTCTTTTAATCGTGACTTTTGATCATGTCTTTTGATTATTATAAATAGCGCATTGTTAAGATTTCTTTGTTGAAATTTCGCAGGGGTGTGTTCCGTAAATGTATCTTTACAAACTCGTAAATGTGTCTTTACAAATTCGTAAATTTGTCCTTACAAACTCGTAAATTTGTCCTTACAAACTCGTAAATGCGTCTTTACAAACTCGTAAATGTGTCTTTACAAACTCGTAAAAGTAACGTTACAAACTCGTGTTGTTTCGTCGAAAAGGTGTATTTTGATTATTATATGTCGCATGACTACTTCCAAATCATTTTTTTAAGTTTCTAGAATTTTAAAGACAAGAAGAAAACCTTATGGTATGATCTTAAACCTCATTAGTATATTTATTTCCCGTTTTTCATTATTGTTTGTAGATTATTATTTATCTTTTTTTATTTTCCTATTTCGATTTCTTGATTTATTACTTATCATTATTTTTTGGTAGTGTGGTGTGTATTTTATTTGTAAGATTTAGTTTTGAGACTTTAGAATTTAGTTTAAGAAATTTTAAGCTAATTTAATATTTATGGTATTTTTGTAACTATTTCCAAATCATTTTTTTAAGTTTCTAAAATTTTAAAGACGAAGAAGAAAAACCTTATGATATGATCTTAAACCTTATTTTGTATATTTGTTTTTCTTTTTTCACTATTGTTTGTAGATTATTATTTATCCTTTTTTATTTTCCTTATTTCGATTTCTTGAATTGTTATTTATCATTATTTTTTTTGGGGTATGTATTTTATTTGTAAGATTTAGTTTTGAGACTTTAGAATTTAGTTTAAGAAATATTAAGGTAGTTTAATATTTATTGTATTTTTGTAAAAAGAGTTTAAGAAATTTTAAGCTACTTATGGTATTTTTGTAACTACTTCCAAATCATTATTTTTAAGTTTCTAAAATTTTAAAGACGAAGAAGAAAACCTTATGATATGATCTTAAACCTTATTTTGTATATTTGTTTTTTCGTTTTTCACTATTGTTTGTAGAATATTATTTATCCTTTTTTTATTTTTCGTTTTTCACTATTGTTTGTAGATTATTATTTATCCTTTTTTAATTTTCTTATTTCGATTTATTGATTTGTTATTTATCATTATTTTTTTGGGGGTATGTATTTTATTTGTAAGATTTAGTTTTCAAACTTTCGAATTTAGTTTAAGAAATATTAAGGTAATTTAATATTTATGGTAATTTGTAAAAAGTGTTTTTTCAACAGTTCAAAGAAAAAAACTATGAATCATGTTATTTTATTAGTGTTAATTGTCCAACTTTTAATGTGTGTTCCGTTAAATGGTGGTCTAACTTAAGGTAATGAAAAATTAAAACCTCATATCTTAATCAATTCATAACTATTTTTCTTAATCAATTTAGACTAATAAACTAAATTTATTTATACCTCTCTAACATATTAAAAAATTAATCAGATAAATTTTATCATATGCTCTTTAAAGTAAAATCCACTAAATTTAACAAAACTTAATAATTTTGAGGGCAATTACCAAAAATACTATTAAAAACTATTTTCTATAGATGTATTCACATTTAGAGTATTAATATAAAAAAGGTTTTATTGTAGTTTAAAATCATAAAAATTAAAGCCTAAACCCTCAAAAGTAAATCTTACCTACTTCAAAATAGAATTTTAAACGCTAAATATTTAAACCAAATGAAAAATAACCGTCGTCTCGTTTGTTTTATCGAAAACAGATTTTTGATTTCTTACTAATGCAATTTGATAAAACGATTTAAAATATGAGTAAGTGTCGAATATTTTTAATATATTTATTTGTAGTAAAGAAAAAATAATGTAGGGTTTTAATTTTTTTAAAAAATTGTGACAACATTTTTGAAGTTAAAAATATTGTTACGAGGTTGTAAATTTGTGATTGAGTTTTATTTAAGTCTAATTGCAAGTTTTATTTAAATCTAATTGCAAGTTTTACACTTTTAAAATAACTAATGTATATAAAATATTGAGATTATAATGATTATGAATTATCTAATATATGAATAAATATACTAATTAGTTTAGATTTATGAATTTTTTAAAAATATTTTACGTATTCTAGCTCCCGTGCGATACCGCACGGGTACTTACCTAGTGTCTTTAATAATATAGTTTTCAAACAATAAATCAAAGAGGAATTCACAAAACTACGCCCTTTCAACTATTCCTTCACAAAAACACATAATTTAATATTTTCACATATTTTTACCTTTTCAAAATTTTAAAAGCTTGATTTACCCTTTAAAAAATTACTAATATTAAAATCTTTTCATTTGAGTTAGTGTTTAGGGTATAGTATAAAGGGATAGGATTGTGTGGGTATGTTTTATTTGAATTTAATTTTGAGTGTTTAGGTGTAGTTTTGTGAAGTAATTTTGAAATTGTGTAGTTTTGTGAAATGTAATTCAAATGATTTAGTTTTATAATTCTCCCTAAATCAAACAATAAACCGAATTAAAAAAAATTCGGAATAGATTTAAAATCATACACTACAAGAAACTGAGCATTTAGCAACATGAGAAATCGTTGCTAAAAGCTATTAGCGACGTGAATATTTTTGTCGTTATTCGTTCGTCGCTAATTAAAAATCATCGCTATTTTATAATCGTCGGTAAATTAGCAACGCCACATAATTGTTGCTAATTTAGCGATGAATTAGCGACGATTTAACATCTTACATTAGCGACGAATTAGTGACGATATAACGTCGAAATATAAATATAAAAATAAATATCCGATGTTATAGATTTTGTGAAAACAAATCGTCGCTAATTCGAGGCTCAATTTGCGACGAAATAGCTTCGTTGTTTTATAAATTGCTGCTAAATTAGCGACGAATTAGCAACGATTTATAAAAAATATATTAAAAAAAATTATAAAAACAAAATTTATTATTATTAAAAACAAAAATATAAAGTTTTATTTTAAAACAATAAAACTAAACTACGGAGCGGGATCATACGGTTCGAAATCGTCAATCCTGAGATCGCGTCCGAGGTCCAGAGTTGTCGGTTCCGGTATTCGAGAGGAATCACCGGTGGCCGGGTTGGTTGAATTCCCGCGACTGCATCAATCTCGAGAGGATCGAAATTTCCATCACGATGATGAAGAAGAAGTCTGTGATGTTCTGATAGCGGCGATCCTATTCCTTTATCTGCTGCCTCAACCGAACATTTTCCTCGGGAGCAGTCCGATGAGGCTGCGATAACGAAGTAACGAGAACGGTCTCCATATAAAACCGAACCGATTAAACCGACTACTGAATCAAACCGAAATATTAATCGGATCAATTTGGCATAATTTTAGATAAATTGAATTACCGAAAAACCGAAAGAACCGAACCGTTTAAACCAATTTAACTGAATGCCCAACCCTAGTAATTAAAATGGTTGTAACTTGTACTTATAGAAGAAGAATGTTTTAAAATAAACATTATTTTTAGTGGCATTGGTTCTCTACAAGTCGTTTTCGATTAGAGGCAATCTCGTTAGGATATATATATATATATATTTTTTATAATATTGGACTTGATAATTAGTGTAAAAGACGAAAATTTTCCATTGACTTGAGTTATTCACAAGTCAAACCCGGGTAAAACTGACCGACCCGTATTACCCGACCGAAAACCAAATAATTGTTTATACCAAACCAAACCAACCAATAAAACTCGACATAACTTTATAATGAAGTTTTACAAATCAAAATCTCAAAATTTTTCTCTTTCTTTTTTTCTTCTTTCCACCACTCAAGAACCCTAATTTCTAAAAATCAAACTTTTGTAAAATTGAAATATGGTATAGACGAGGTTGGATAAGAGGAAGGAGAAGGATAAAGAAGATAAACTAATAACTCATTACAATAGGAGTTTGGAAAATATAAAAGCGTAAACGACGATGTCTACGAAAATTATAGTGCAATATGGAAGAATAGTCTCTTCTCCTTCATCGACGGCGACAACCACGACGGAGAAGACCACCACTCCCGCCGATGTAACATAGCCGAAAAATGCGAGTGTAGTTGTTGAGAAATCGGTTGAGCCGCATGCATGCTATTTAGATGATGTCTCGGAAAAAACAATGTCTGATGTAGAGAATGACGAAGTGAGAAAGGAGATGACGACGAAGAAGACAATGAAAAAGTAGAAGAAGAAAAAAAACAAGACGAAGAAGAAGACAATGAAAAAGAAGAAGGAGAAGAAAATGATGGTGAAAATGATGGTGAAAATGAGGAAAAAGTAAGAAAATGAATCACATGAAGAAGTACAAAAAAATGAATCAAAGGAAGAAGTAGAAGATAAAAAAGTGAATGCTAACGAGGAGGTACATAATTCATCTCGATTAGACGATGAAAAAGTTAGTAATTAACAATTTATTTTGTTTTATTGTATTAGTTGTTGTCAAACTAGGAAAAGTAAGGATTACTAGATAATACATTTAGGAACATTTGATGTTGCTAGTAAAACTTAGGATTACTAGATAACATATTTAATAACAGAACGTGTAATACTAGGAAAACTAATGAATATTGGGGGGTAATACATTTGGTATCGTTTGGTTTAATAATAATAAAACTTAGGATTACTGGATAAAACATTTGGTAACATTACGTGTAAAACTAGGAAAATTAATGAATATTGGGTAATACAATTAGTAACTTTTGGTTTAGTGTTATGAAATGGTTGAAAATGTTTATTACTGTCTTGAAGGAAGTTGAGCCAATAAAACCTTTGGAAATTTTTTCCTCCATTTGAGTACAACAAAAAAATTAAGTTAGGGACAAGGTGTTTTATAGCATACGCAATTAAGACGCTAACAAAAGGTTTGACCCCGAAACTGTCTAACGTAGAGAGGAAGTGGTCTGAAGAGCATCTTCAGTTCATACACATTTTTCACATGAAAAGAGACAAAAATCACAAAGTTCAGGGAATGTGGATGTTGTTGTTGAGGACAACAAAAACCAATAAGCATAGAGAAGCGTCATTTATTGTCAATGGGGTTCCCATCCGTTATGAATTAAGGGAACACGCATTGTTATCAGGACTTAACTGTTGCAACTATCCGTTGAACTACAAGCAATGTGATGACACAAAGTTTGTGGATCGTCATTTCAAGAAAGGGGAACTTAGAAGGTTGGAAGATGTGAAAGAAAAGTTGGTTAGCATGGGACCCCATAAAGACATATTGAAGAGGGTTGTTCTATTCTTCTTAGGAAGTATTGTTTGCGCGCAAATGAAGGTTGGAAGAGGCGCGAGGAATATTTTGGAATTTTTCCAGAGAGCAGTAGATGATCTTGACTTCTGCAAGACCTTCCCATGGGGGAGATACTCATATGAGTACATGTTCAAAGAGATCTCTCACACCATGAAAAATTTTGGATGTATGGTCCCGGCGAAAGATAATACCTTATGGCCTCTACCAGGTTTTTGTGTCCCTTTAGAGGTAAATTATAAAAGTAATGACATTGTTGAATAGTGATGTTATTTCAAAATGTTGGAGCTGATGTATTTTGGTGTTTTGTATATTATTCCATTCGAGACAATTTCTAAACTGGGAAATATGTTCAGAGAACCTGTTGAAGGAGTTGTTGTCAAGTGTCCGAGGATGTGCAAGTCTGCATTCAAACCGACTGGAATGACAGGGATGAAGATGATTTGTTGGGTGAAATTTTCGAAGTTGACAATGTTTTTGATCTAGATGTCAACAGTTGGGATAAGTTGGAAAAAAGGATTAGCAATCTTTTTCAAAGACATGTAAGACGAAGATGTTGTCGAGCGAGAAAAAGAGTAAGAAGACCTTTTGGTTACATAACGAAAGCATTTATCAAATGCGGCTCTATCCACCACGTCTTGAATTTCTTTCTTGCTTGGAAACTCATGAAGTTTAATTAGTCTCGATCCATCTTCCCATTTCTCTATCTCCTGACTAGATCGTTCTACGGGTGGCTGTTCAACATAATTATCAACATCCATATCCGCACTCGTATTTGTCTCATCCGCGTTGTCCGCATTAGCCTTCTCACCTATCGTGTCCGTCTCAGCAGTCGTAGAGTGTATGGATCGGATGCGGCATCCGTACCCATAGAATATCTCCTTCTTATCATCTTCATTCTCTGATTCTTTTAAGTCTTTATCCCCCTTTGCTTCCACATCTTCTACGTAAAGAGTTATTGCATTACGTCCAATTTCATCATCATTTCCCTCCAACATTTTGTAATTCACACCAATCGAACTTATGCCCACTCTTGACAACTTCTCTAACTCGACTGATCTACTCGTCTCCTCCACTAACAAAAGAGACCTATAATTATCACTATCCATGGATGTTAAGCAAACAAACAAATCCTCATCATCACAAATAGTTAGTTGTTCCTCACATCCAACGAACAAAGGTATGTACCTCAATGACAATTTTACTTTATTTTCATCCAACTATGCTTCTTATAAAACCTTTCTTCCAACACGGTCAAACTTATATCCTCAACTATTGTCTTCAATATTATACTGTACATGCAAACATTGAATTTTGAAATAAACGCTTACGTATTTTGCCATTGTATCATACAAAAACAACAAAAAGTTCAATTTTACCGAAGTATCTACAATTATACTGAATTTTACGTAGAATATTACAGATATTAGTTATACTAAGTTTTGCATGGTATATTACAACTATCAGTTCTACTATTTATACAAAGTTCTACATCGTATAACTACATATCAATTCTACTAATTATACTAAGTTTTACACATACGATTAAGGTGAAGGTTCTTCAGTTTCGCGATACCACGATTGATTGAGAGAATTTGATCTACTGCATAATTGAGAGTATTACAATTATCTCTCAAACAATCACGTCCTTAAATAATGTATAACAAGCATCAATGTGCACCAAATCAAATGATAAAAAACCATCAAATTCAATTATGAACCCTATATACTATTTCTATCAAAATTTTCAAAAACATTAGGGATGAATTAACCTACATTCCGACTTACTTGCAGGACTTTGTCGGAGAAATTGTCAACGTGAGGTTGCAGTGCGTCTCGTCGGAGAAGACGAGGTTGCATCGCGTCATCGCCGAAGAAGAAATCGTCGCGACGAGGAAGGTGAGTTTTTTTATCAAAACCGAAACCAAACAAACCAAACACAGACCAAACCAATTAATTTTTTAAGGGTAAAATCATCAATTCGTCTATAATTAATGAATTATGGGTATATGAGATTTTAGGAGGGTATAGGAAATTGTTTATTTCTCAAAACAACCAACATAGGAGTTCTTTTTATTGGCGATTATAAGTTCACATGAGATACGTACCACCATCCCATCCAATTTTCAACGTACGATAGTGTAAGAATGACTAATGATCCGACCATTTGTGGCAAAAATGTTGACAAAATAAGTATTATTTTAATATACAATACTAAAAATAAAAAATAAAGATTATCATTCTACTAAAATTCTATTCATTAAAAATAGAGAAAATTGTTACAAACCTAATATTTATCAGTTATTACTCAAGCAATTTTTTTCTTGCTATTTTTATTTTGGAAATTTTTATACTAAAATTCCCCTTGTTTCCTTTGACAAAAAGTAATCACAAGTTTACCATTATTATTTGTTGAAATTGAAACTTTTCGGGAATTATTGACACACTACTCTTTTAATGATTGTAGATTTAAATTAATTTGTTGACGGAGTTTGTTATATTTTGCAGGTTTATTTAAAAATTAGTATAAACTTATAAAATTATATGATATGTGAGTATATGTAGAGAGTAGGAAGAGAGAGACGTGACAGTATTAAGATGATTAAGTTTTTTTTTAATGTGTCTGTACAAACAAGAGGTCCAGCGGCTGGAAGAGCACCGCACTTCGCGTGATGTCTGGTGCGCTCCCGGCGGCCCATGAAAATCCGGAGGACCGTGTTCCGCTCACGCCCGGTCGTACTCATAACCGCATCAGATCTCCAAGGTGAACAACCTCTGGTCGATGGAACAATGTCGGCAAGGGAAGTCGGCAAAATCGATCCGTAACTTCGGGAAAAGGATTGGCTCTGAGGACTGGGCTCGGGGGTCCCAGTTCCAAACCCGTCGGCTGTTGGCAAACTGCTCGAGCTGCTTTCGTGGCGATAGCGGATTGCTGCGTGCCGACCAAGGGACGGACTGGGAATGGTTCTTTCGGGGACTTTCCCCAAGCGTTCAATAGTCAGCTCAGAACTGGTACGGACAAGGGGAATCCGACTGTTTAATTAAAACAAAGCATTGGGATGGTCCTCGCGGATGCTAACACAAGTCCGCATTCAAAACGACTGGAATGACAGGGATGAAGATGATTTGTTGGGTGAAATTTTCGAAGTTGACGATGTTTTTGATCTAGATGTCAACAGTTGGTATAAGTTGTAAAAAAGGATTTGCAATCTTTTTCAAAGACATGTAAGACGAAGATGTTGTCGTGCGAGAAAAAGAGGAAGAAGAGGCAGAAGTCACGGCGGAGGGAGTTGAAAGGGTTGAGAAAGTTGGTGATGTTTTGAAGACCATGAAAAAGTGATGAGAGTGATGAATAGAGTTGGCCATAAGGTTGACGGATTGGGTGATAGGATGTCCCCTTTAGAGGCCTTTGTCAATGGAGCATGTAGTTCACGTAATCAGAAAGAAGAAAGAAATGATGAACTTGTTGTGGTGGTATTTGCGTTTCAAAAAATTGTTCTGATGATGAACTTTTATGTTATGTTTTTATGGTAGGTTTTGTGGTACTTTATCGTATGTTATGTGGTAATTTTATGGTATGATTTGTGACACTTTTATGGTATGATTTGTGGTACCTTTATGATATGATTTGTGTTACTTTTATGTTATGTTTATGTTGTGGTACACTTCTATGTTATGTTTATTTCGAAGCAAATAAACTTTTGGTGGTATTTTTGAAACAAAACATAGATAAGAAGTAACAAAAATAAGAGAGACAATTTTTTTTAGACAACATTAAGAGTAAAATATGAGAGACAAAGGTCTTTATTTAGATAACTTAAAGCGCAATAAAGACTAGACATAAGTTTCACGACGACGGATATTCGCTCACAAACGACGGGGACCATTAATAAGTTCCTCCAACTTGGCAATCTCTCCAGCCATATCATTCACCTCCTTCTTTAGTTTCTGAATTTCATCCTCAACATCGAAAACCCATGGTTAACGATAGTGCAACCCATCGTCCTGAACGTTCAACATAGTTTCACTCCGTTTTACGCATTTTAAAGCAATTAGTTTCACTCAGTTTTACGCATTTTAAAGCAATAAGTTTCACACAATTTTACGCAGACGTGCTACGAAAACAACAATTATCTTGTATGTCTTGCACGTGAAGTAGCTACTCCTAGGTAAAGTATCAAAATCAGATAGCTTGTTGAGGTGTTGCTTCGCCTTCTTCGCCTTCATCTCTCGCCTCTCTTGTTTTTCCATCCAGGGATCCATGAAGGTAAAATGAAAACGAAATTTGCTTAAAAGAGAGGAGTTTATAGAGGAGTAGTTAAAAGACGTTAAGACACGAGATTCAAGGGAGGATTAAAAGCCGACAAAATCCTGCTTTTTTTACCAACAAAATGACATTTTTAATGTTTCTCGGTTTAGGCGCCAAAAAATATTCGTGTTTCCCTCCAAAAAATTACACTTAGTTTTACAAAAGTTTTCAGTTTTACCAATGTTTTTCATAGTTGTACTTTTTCACGATTTTAAATGTTTTTAGTTTTACCTATAACTTTATACTGTTAATGGAGTTTTACTTTTCATATTTCGGATTTAACATGTACGCATAGGTGACTTTTGCAAAAATTCGTAGGAAAACATCATTTTGTTATAAGTTGTTCTTATTAAAAAAGTGTTATTTGAAAGAACATGCAATGTACAAGATAATTTTTTGAAACAATGAATTCTTTTTTTTTTGGAACATGTGTATTTTGACCTGATATAAATAAAATCAATAATCAAACATGAAATCAATGGAATAACATAAATAAAATCCATACATATTAGTAGTTCTTAGTATTGCATAATATTCCAGAAGTTCAACGACAAAACATATTTTTAAAGAAGTTCAACGACATAAACATATTTTTAAAGAAGTTCAACGACATAAACATATTTTTAAAGAAGTTCAACGACATAAACATATTTTTAAAGAAGTTCAGTCACTCGGATAACGATGTGTTCCAAAAAAACCCAATTGAAACCAAAATTTTGCCTTGCTCGCCTTGTGTTTTGTGTCCTTTTACGTCGTTCTCCAGTGAATGACTTTCTCTTATCATGTTTTCTTCCATTCTTTTTCACACGATCTTTGGTAGCATATGTCGTTCTTTTATGTGATCTAGTACATTCCAATCAGTCATGTCAGACAAAAAATAAATGGCCGTGAAATAAGTCTGCCCCCACAGTTCTACCGGTAATACTTTGAACACAACTCTTGATATACTACTTGGCCTCCACAATGATGACTGGGATCAACATCAAGCATAAATAAATAAGCTGCAAGTCCGTGCACACAAGGATACTTTTCATAATCATACACTTTGCATGAACAATTCTTCGCTCTCAAGTTCCCCAAATAACGTTTACCATCGTCGATGTTTGTTACTTCGAATTCAAACTCATAACTATTTAACTCATGCACCGGTGTTTTATCAGCTTTGGCCCATATGTTGTGTAGGTGGTTCTCCACAAGAGGAACCAGTTTAGTAATAATCGATGCAGACACAACGTCCTTCCGATGTTAGTTAAACCACTCTGAGAATTTTTTGATGATTGTATCTAACATTGGTATTAAGGAATACCTCCTCGCGTCCTTAAACAAGTTATTCATTGACTCCACACTATTGCTAGTGTCCAAATTGTATATGTCACGTTGGAAAAAACCCTTGCCCAATTGTCTTTCTCAGTCTGCTCCTCCACATACTTGTATGCCGAAGGATATCGCGTCTTGAATGATGCATACGCAAATTCGAACTCAACCATTGTGTACACCTAGCTAACTCCATAAATCTCCATCCGACTACGACTTTGTTGGTGTTACTAGCATGACCTCTTACGTTCTGAGAAAAATTTCATATACAATGACCATGGTGAGCTTCCGGAAACACACTAGCTCTGGTTTATGTTGCTCATAAAAACTAATTCTGAGGAGTCAAATATACCACTTCCGAGCATCTAGAAAAAGCAATTCCAGCTACATTTATTCTCACCGTCGAGTACACCAATAGTGAGAGGATAATGATGACGATTAGGATCTTGAGCTTTAGCAAATACAAATACACCACCATACCCGTTCTTCAAAAATGTGGCATCAACAACTATAACTTTTCTCATGACCGCAAACCCTTCAATACAAACTCCCAACGCTATAAAGAGGTACTTGAATTTACATGCCTCATCCAACTCCACACTTGTTTTTGTTCCCGGATTGGTCTCCTCTAACATGTACAAGTAGCTAGGAAGCATCTTGTAGTTGTCTTCTGCATGTCCACGCAAATGACTAATAGCTAAATTTTTGCCTCTCAATGTTGTAAAATATGATACTTTTATCCCAAGTTTTAGCTAAATGACATCCATGATATCCCTCGGAACATGTGTTTTCAGTTTTTCAGGATATTCCTCATTCAAAAAGAAGAAACCAATTATGTTGATCCTTTCCACTTGCTCTTGTTTATTTGGCATTAATTAGTCCGGGAACATGTATGCACACTCGTGTACCTCCTAATAGAAAAGAGTTCGGTGTTTGTAAACCTTGAAGCTCGCAAACCCCATTGACAGCTTACTACACAACATTTAATCAAAAATTGTTTAGGATTAGACCTTTTGGTTACATAACGAAAGCATTTATCAAATCCGGCTCTATCCACCACGTCTTGAATTTCTTTCTTGCTTGGAAACTCATGAAGTTTAATTAGACTCGATCCATCTTCCCATTCCTCTATCTCCTGACTAGATCGTTCTACGGGTGGTTGCTCAACATAATTATCAACATCCATATCCGCACTCGTATTTGTCTCATCCGCATTGTCCGCATTAGCCTTCTCACCTATCGTGCCCGTCTCAGCAGTCGTAGCCGTGTATGGATCGGATGCGGCATCCGTACTTAATAGAATATCTCCTTTTTTTATCATCTTCATTCTCTGATTCTTTAAAGTCTTTATCCCCCTTAGCTTCCACATCTTCTACGTAAAGAGTTATTGCATTACGTCCAATTTCATCATCATTTCCCTCCAACATTTTGTAATTCACACCAATCGAACTTATGCCCACTCTTGACAACATTTTGCTTCCACATATTTTTGCTCGACTTTAGATTATATATTGAGTTGTTGTATCGCTAAATTTGTGCTTTCTATAATTTAGGTTTTTCACATGCATTATACTTTATAAAAAAATTATTTATATTTGTTGTATTTTATACACTATTCAATTATATACATTATTTTTCAACAGATAAAAATATGACTAAATATAAAAATCCCTAAATATATTAAAGTAGATGATATTGACCGTATAATCTCCGCTGAATTTGAGTAGGTCAAAAGGCTTTCTTATCATGGATACTTCGATAGGTATTGATCTTTTATTTGTATTTGAACTATAAAATTATTTATAATATATAATTATATTTAGTCTATAGAGATTCATCGTTTGAATGAACTACAATTTTCTTCTCATATGCGTTTTCTAAAGGTTACAAATTTTCATTATAAAGTTTTCTTAAATTATGAGTGTTTACGAGAATTTATAATTCACATTGTTAGTTAACTTTTAGAATGGATGTAGTATAACAAGGTTGACAAAAAGAGAAATTTTATTTTTTCGGATTTTTGTGAAAAGTTTTTTGGGATGCAAGATATACGTTTGGAAACTTCTCAATGTCAATCTCAACATCTTTCATTTATTCCGCCATGTACTGTTAAACTATATTACTTAAGAACTTTGTTTTATAAAGTTCGTGGACCGAAGAATTTGCACGACGCAATGACCGATGACGTTATGTTGTGAATTATGTTTTCTTAAGACACATGAAGACCTCTTCTGATGTTTTCTTTCTCCGATCTCAATTGTTTCATGTGTCTTTATTACAATATGTCTTTTTTACTTTACAAAATAATATATTTTTTCTTAATTTTTACAATATTAATGAAATCAATTGTGCGCTTCTATTTAACAAACCACTACACAAAATAGCCTTTTACAATATTAAAAAATACTTAACTTCGCTTGTCGCGGGTCAGAATCTAGTTCTCCCTTAATTATTCATCATCGATAAATTATGTAATGCTTCGTTAAAATCTTTATCACGAAAAATTCAATACGGATAAAAACCGTTATAAAAGAAAATAGTACAATAACATAATATCCCCTGAAGTAACAACTATATTTTTCTCATTAAAGTTCTCGTAAGTGACACATCCTAAAGTTGTAAATATGTTTTCTAAAAGGTCTGCAACGTCTTTGCTTGAACAAATATATTGAATGTTGACTTCTTCGTTCTTCTCAAGTTCTTGAGTATAAGATATGAACCTCAACGGGATATGTTTAGTTATATCACTCTCTCTATATATATCCTTCCTTGATTTGAGTAACACATGCAGCGTTGTCTTGAAAAAGTAGGGTTGGTTCTTTGTCAATGATCAATCCACTTGTTTCTTGTATATGTTTAGACATGGCTCATAGCCACACACATTCTCTACAAGTTTCATGGAGGGCCATTATCTCTGCATGATTTGAAGAAGTAGAGAGTAACGTATGCTTTCGACAACGCCATGAGATCGCAATTCTACCCATTGTGAAAACACGTCCGATTTGCGATTGAGGTTTATGTGGATCTGATAAATATCCCGCATATGCGAGACTAACTAAACCAAAACCAGAGTTTCTAGGATAATATAATCTCAAATCAATCGAAGCAAATGGTATATATGGCCTTGTGCAATTTGCAAGATAAATTAATGAGCTTATAACACTCATATAAGGTACGTGAGGACCTAAGACCATCATTATTGGGGTCCTAAAGGGGGAGCTTAACCCGTGGGCCCCACATAATTATTAAACACCGACTCTTATGTTTTCTCTCTTAGGACCGATCCTTGCACTTTTCGTGGGCTCCACTGAGACATGGCAGTCCGCGATTGACGCGATTATTTTTTTTTTAAATAAAATAAATAAATTTATAAGCATTTTTTTGTTATTACCGATAATAATGCTCTAACACTTCCTCGTTATCTTCACAAGTTTGAAATGGATCTTTATCAATATCAAGTGACATGTTTACCATTGGAGTACTCATAAGATTCGTTTTATCCATATTGGACCTCTTTAAAACTCTTTGAGTATAATTTGATTGATGCACAAGTATTCCATTTCGGAAGTGCTCTATTTGGAGCCGAGACAAAACTTTGTCTTTCCAAAATCTTTTATTTCAACACTTCTTACATATGAATTCGTGCATCATCTATATCTTTATGAGTTTCAATCATGTTAAGATCATCAACATATACATCAATGATCACAAACCCAAATTCGAATTTCTTTTTAAAAACGCATAGGCACATTAATTATTTATGTATCTTTTTCTAATAAATAATTTCTTCGATTATGCCACATGTGTCCAGATTTCTTTAACATGTAACGTGATCGGTGTAACTTGACCGAACATTTCCCCTTTGATGATATATCCAATATTTTGGATTCTTGGGGAATCTTTACTCTTTCTAGAATTTTCATATATATGTCACTATCAAGTGATCCATATAGGTATGCAGTTACAACATCCACAAGGTATATTTTCAAAATTTTAGATGCCGCTAAACTCGTCAAGTACCTAAATGTGATCGTATCCATTATTAAGGAATACGTTTCTTCATAGTCAATTCCATGTCTTTGAGAAAAACCTTGTGAAACAAGTCGAGCTTTAAACCTCGTAATCTCGTTTTTTCATTCTTACAAAAACCCATTTACATTCTACTGGGAACACATCTTTAGGCGTAAGGACCACAGGTCCAAAACATTGATTTTATCGAGTGATAATAACTCTTTTTTCATCGCTATCTGCCATTTATCCCAATCACATCTTCACTTCTTCTTTTTTTCTTTTGTTACTTTGTTTGATTATGTGGTATATTTAAGGCTTTGAACTATATAGACTCGTTGTCTTAATACTGACTCGTTGGTTGTTGCGTTAATTCCAACACAAAAATGCATTATTAAAATTCATGGGTTTTGTGAATTTGATGATGGATGAGTTACCTACTTCGGTACCAAATCTGTCCACTATTAACTAAACTTGTTTGGTAAAATATGTTATTGTTCTTCTTGTATGTTTTTTAGTTACCGTGCTTCTCAAATTTCTTATAAACTTGAAAATTTTGAATTGACAAAACTAACTAAAGAAGAATCGCCGGAATTTGCAATCCCAACCTAGCCACATCTAGAGCGACACATCTCTTTCAAACCCTAATTTTTTGGGGCTTTCTTTATCGGACTTTTGTTTATTAGACTTGTCATTGACTTTTGTTTAACGGACTTTTGTTTCTTGGATTTTTTCATGGATTTTTATTGGTTTATTTTCATATTGGGTTCGGTTAAAAAATTGTTATTGGGTTTATGTCTTTAATAAGAGCAATAGTCTCATATGCAACAAAATGAAAATTTTTAATCTGCCATGCCACAAATCAATCTAATTGCCACTTATATTGTGTTATTTCGATTATACGCTTAGTAATTATTAATTAAAATAATTAAAAAAATTAAAGAAAATTCAAAATCCAGATCGAGATCTGGAGCTCTCCTTCGCGTTTTTTCTTCTCCGTCTTATATTCTTCGTCGAGCTTCGTCGACCGTTTTCTTCGTCGAACTCATTCACATTCTTCTCTGTCGTGCGAGTTCGAGCTGTCTTATTCAACGATTTAAGTTTTAAATTCCGATAAACAGATTCTTTCTAGGTAATGGAGAATCTATTTTAGTAATTCAACGGTTTCAATTTTAGTAATTATGTTATTGTGTCAATTTATCTCTCATTTATATATCTGCATTATGATTTCGTTCAATGTAGTTGTTGAAACTTGTTGAATTTAGTTTAATTAAAGATCCCCAAATCGATTGAATCTTTATTTGATATTTACGATAATAGAACAACTGGTGCAACTGGTGTCACTGTTTTTTCTGTACAATTGGTCCAACTAGTGTTACATATATTATCGTACAGCTAGTACAAAAGTTGGGTAGTTTGTAACTATGATTTGTTTTGTTTTAGTGGCAGGAATCGATGAAAAACAAACGCACCAACATACATTTTGACTATGGAGGGTCCTATTCAGAAGATCATGAATGGATTTCAGGAAAATCCGTATACACTATATCTCTTATAACCTCATCTTTAGAAGATATAACATATTCGATTTTAGAAGAAAGGATACAAAAGAAGATTATGATTGATCAAAGCAAAAGAAAACTGAGATTGAGTTACACTTTATCTAAAGCTCGGAGAGAGTCATATATTGTAGATAACGAGGACGTGTACGTGTATCTAACATCTGTGGATACAGAGGGACTTAAACCTGTGTTGCATGTGGAGCTAATCTCAAGTTTGGATATAAATCAGAGGGTGGAACAACTTTCAAGAGTAGAGGAAAGAAGTTCATTTGGGTTAAATTATGGTGAGATAGTTCCACATAACATAGTGGATGAAGTAGGTAATGGTGATTGTTTTCGAAGCAAGAAATGAAGTGACTGTTTTTGAAGAAGTGTTTGAGGATGCTGAAAATGGAAATGGTTGTAATGAAGAATGTCCAAATGAGAGGCATAATGAATCTGAAACTGTGGATAGCCCGATTGATGTCCATGGTGGTCATGAAGATTTTGATGGGAGACATGAATATGTCAATAACGCAGCCCCTGTGAGTCAAATTGATTGTGTTGTTGAATGGGAAGATGGTGTGGATATTGAAATAAATCAAGAATTTAGTTATAGAGAAGTAGTGCAAGATTTGGTTTCCCGAGCTGCAAACAAAAACTATTTTCGGGTTGAAACATATAAGTCGGATTCAAAACGACTTATGTTACGATGTCGACAAGCTAAATCGGCAGGTTGTAACTGGTATATAAGAGCCGCAAAGACTAAGTCATCTTCTTTTTGGACTATCAGAAAATACAACAAGATGCATACATGCTCTCTGCTTGTCACGGCTACAAGTAGTAGTACTTGTTTAAAAGGCACAAAACGACTAGAAGCATCTATGCTTCATCAAGACTATCCAGGTATATATGATACACCGGCTCCTAAAACCATCATGAGTGTATCATAAACAAGACTTGGTGTGACGTTGTCCTACTCTACTGCTTTGAGAGGTAAAAACAACATGTGACAGATGTAAGAGGGACTCCTGAAAAAGGCTACGAGAATTTGTTTTCTTATCTCTACATGTTGGAGAGGGTAAATCCTGGAACAAAAACATACATGGAGCTCGTCGAAGGTAAAAGATTCAAGTATCTTTTTTATCGCGTTGGGGGCTAGCATTGAAGGGTTTGCGTCAATGAAAAAAGTCATTGTTGTGGATGCAACGTTTCTTAAGACAATATACGGTGGTATGCTAGTTTTTGCAACAACTCAGGATCCGAATCATCACCATTATCCACTTGCATTTTCTGTAATTGATCGTGAGAAAGATGATAGTTGGAGATGGTTTTTGGAGAAGTTGAAAACAACTATGCCGGATGATGCTGGTTTGGTTTTTATAAGTGACATAAATTCAAGCATCATCAAAACAGTCATGGAGGTGTATCCGAAGGCAAAACATGCACATTGTATTTGACATTTGTGTCAAAACGTTAGGGGTCATGTGAAGAAAGACAAGGATGATCTTGCGCATAAATTTAGGGATTGCGCTCACGCTTATACAAAGACTGGTTTCGACAAACAATATGCTGAATTTAAGCGTATGTTTCCTAAAGGCGGTGACTACCTAGATAATAGTATAGAATTGGAGAGATGGACAAGGGCATATTTTGAAGGAGATAAGTACAACATAGACACAAGCAATGCGACAAAATCTATGAATAGTGTATTTAAGAAAGCAAGGAGGTACCACCATATCACCATGATTGATGCGATTGTGGAAAAGTTTTCAGAGTGGTTCAACACACACAGACAAGCATCTTGCTGCCTAACGAACAAGAAATTAGTGCCTTTCGTGGAGAATGTGTTGCATGAACGATGCGCAGTTGCAACCAATTTGTTGGTGACTGAACTAAATAGTTATTTCCTCGAATACAACGTCAAATGCCTCTCTGGTAAGACGTATATGGTGGAGTTGAAAATGAAAACTTGTTCTTGCAGATGTTTTGACATAGACAAGTATCCGTGTGTCCATGCAATAGATGCGGTGAGGGCCTACATGAGAAAAGAAGGGAGAAAGACGAATATCCACATCCATGATCTATGCTCTACTTATTACTTGATATCAACGTGGATATTGGCATATTGCAGGACGATTTATATGTACGCGTTACCGCCAGATTATACTCCCAAACAAGGTAGAACTCGAGAAACTCGATTCCCATCTACCGGAAAACGGAGAAAGAAGCAGAGGTCAAACAAGCTTGTGTCAGGCATAAATTTGGAGCGTTGGTTACAACCAGAAGAAGATCAGGAAGATGATGATAATGAAGCAGAAGAAGAAGAAACTGCAACTACTTAAACATTTTATGTTTTATGCCTCTGTTGGCCAACCAGTACAATTATATACAACTACTTAACATTTTCAATTTTATGAAGTTATGATTTACGGCTCAAAAATTATTAAGTAATAAAAATGTTGCCTATAAAGCAATGTAACAATACACAAAGCAACAATTTAACAACAAAAAACAAAAAATAAAGCAAATTCGTTGAACATGTTACAAAATTCATGTTAAAACTCCTTATAATAATATACTTATCATAATTCAAAAAATGTGAAAACTATGATTTGAACAAAATTTTACCGTGAACACTTTTTAAATAGTAAATAGCCGTGGATCTAGTGGCCTTGGTCTAGTGGCAGTCATAAGTCCACAAGAGACAGGTAGCACCATCCCACCCGGGATCGATTTTCCGCGCCTACGTTTATGTAGGATTGGCTAATGGGTCGGCCTTTTGTGGCCCAAACGTTGACAAAAAAATAGCCGTGGAAAATAAAAGGGTTAATTACTAGAATAGCTTTGGAAAGTAATGTATTTATAATTTTAACATTCCAGAATGAGGTCTTACTATAATAGCTTTGGAAAGTTGGTAAAAGTCTATGAAGGGTTTGCCAATTTCTGTAATTACAAAAATGCCATTATCAAAAATAAATCAAACAAAATTAATTATATCTCTAATTAAAAACCCTAACTCTCTAACTATCTAATTCTAAACCTAACTCTCTCACTCACTAAACCTAACTCTCTCTCACTGACGGCGCCTCTCCACGATCTCTCCCTCTACGGCGTTTCCATCTCCACGGCGTCTCCCTCTACAGCGTCTTTCTCTCCACGGCGTCTCCTCTCAACGGCGTCTCCCTCCCCACGGCGTCTCCCTCTCCCACGGCAGATCTCTCCACGGCGGATCTCTCCACGGCTGAAGCTCTCCACGGCTGAAGCTCTCCACGGCTGAAGCTATCTCGTCGGTGTCTTTCTCTCCACGGCGGATCTCTCTCCACGGCGTCTTTCTTTCCACGACGTTTCTCTCCACGACGGATCTCTCCACGACGGAAGCTCTTTCCACGGTGTCTCTCCCCCAAACCACCAGTGAAACCACAATTGTCTTTGTTCTCTTGTCTCTCATAGGTAAGTTTGTTTTGTCTTTGTCTTTGTTGAGGATGGTTATGATGTTGGTTAATCTATGAAATTAGGAAGGTTATGATGTTTATGTGAAAGAGATTTAGTAGATTTTTATTTTGTTCTCTGATTTACATTATGCTTTGACTGTTCTCTGAGTTACATTAGTCTTGTTAATACATGTTTGTAAATCTTGTGATGTTGTTGATTTAGTACTCTCTGTTTATGTATTTGATTTAGTATTCTCTGTTTTAAAAGATTAGTTAGGTAAACTGTTTATTAGTTAGATATATTTGATTGATTTGTGTATGCAGGAATGGCACACTATAGCAAAGAGATTAACAGGTATCCTCCTAGGCTTTATCCTCTAGGAAATTCACACTTTCAAAAAAGAAGCATGAATCATAACTGCCAGTTGTCAAGTTTAAAAGACTTGAAGAAATACATTGGTGAGACAGCTTATAACTACATTCGGGATGATTCACAAGTGGGCGTGTTGCTGAAGCTGGCCGATAGTAATTACGTATGGTGTGCGAAGATTGTTCATCACTTTCTGACCCAACAATTGGCAATATCTATGATGCATGAGATTTGGTGTCTTATTGAGGGTCATCCTCTGCGGTTCTCCCTTCATGAGTACAAATACATAACCGGAGTCAAGTGTCATACAATAGAGTCTGTTGATAAATATGATCTTGATCACACCGAGCTATGGGATGAGCTTGAAGTGGAACCAACAGTGGGTCCTAATTGGTATGAGCTGGAAGCTGGGTTAAAAAAGTGTCATAGATGGACCTATGATAACAAGTTGATGCTTGGATTGTTATATGTTGTTCATGTTGGAATAATGGGACTAGCTCGGACTAGCAGGATACCTCTTTCATATGCAGTCACCGTTATTCATGACGACGTGTTTGAGGCATTTCCGTGGGGTAGGGTTGGATTCAAGTGTCTAATTGATTTAATAAAAATTGTTGCATTGGAGGACATATCATATTCAATCCATGGATGTGTCCATGCTCTGGCTATATGGGCTTATGATAGTGTTTCGGAGTTGGGGGAAAAAGGTGGAAAGGAGATTGTTGGAGATGATGATGATGATGAAGAAAAGTCGGCACTTCGAAGGTGGAATGGTTCTCGCCCAAGATTTACAATTGGGGAGTTTCTTGCAAGTGTGAAAAGAAAGAAAGAGAAGGTAATTAGTTTTAACTTTTTTTATATATGAAAACAAATATTGATTTATGTTGTGATCATTTATTTTCTAATGCAGCTGAATGTGAACATGGTTTCTTTCCGGCCAATGGAGGAGATATATCCATCGTGGCCTGGAGAAGAGGCAACCGTCATTGGTGAATGTGAAGGTGTATTTAAATGCAAATTTGATAGACTAAACATGTATGTGGTAGACTTAACATTGTTTTTTGTATATAGGTGAACATAAGCCTCTTGACAACTTGCTTAGTGATATCATGAATGGCACGTTGAATTCTAAGCAATGGGAAGCTGCTGAGAAGAAAGGATATAAAATAAAATTGTTTTCTGAGAGTAATGATGATGATGATGATGACGACTTCGTAGATCCACCCAAATCCAGAAAAGAAGGTGGTTCAATGAAGGGGAAGGCAAAGCATGTGGGTGAGAGTAGTGATGATAGAAGAGAAGGAGTAGGGGATAAAGTGGCAGCTCTAGATGGGGTGTTGAAAGCATTATCTCAGCTTTCAAACAAGCTTGATAACATGGATACTAACTTAGGTGATAGAATATCTGCTATTGGCACTAAAGTTGATGCTATAGATCGGAAGGTCCAACAAGTAGAAGGAGAAGTGTCTGCTTTGAAGAAGACTCCAATTGCTAGAGAGGAGAAACAATGCGCAGCCGATGGAGATGGTGGTGGTTCTTCTGGAGACAAAAATAATGAGGTAATTGTATTGTTTAAGATTATTTATGTATGGTTTAAGATTGAAGTGTGGATCTTAATTGTTTTTAAAGAATCTGATAAATCCAATTTGAATGCAGAAAAATGGTTAGACGATGTAGCCAAGTGGTAAACAATCTGAAAAATCCAATTTCAATGCATAAGTCGTAAACACTATGGACTTGAGTTCTAAACAATCCGAAACTTTTTCTATGTAAACAATGTTAATTCTGTGAAAATGTTTTGTTTTATACTCATTTTTATTTCATGTGGTTTGAATTTCGCCTCTCTTTGTGAATTTTGGTGTTTTTGATGTTATTTGAAATGCTTCATGGTTGTTTTTGAAATACAGACGTTGTAACTTATGTGCATTGTAACAAAAACTAATATTTGATGTATTAGTTATATCCCATGTTCTACTATCAAGTAGATTAGACTTAAATGAATTAGTTATATCCATAAATCTACCGTAAGGCAAGGATAACAGACTTTGTTTATGTGGTTTGATATGTTTCTGAGATTGTAGTGTGTTTCTATTTTGTAGCCTTGGATAGCAATGATGAAGACAAGTTCAGAAGATGGGTTTCCTATATCTTGTGTTGTTAGGAACCCAAGAGCTTCCTCAAAATCACCAAACCCTATGAGTGGTGGGGTTTCTACAGAAAAAACACCACTCTTCTCTTCCGTTAAGAAAGAACCAGAAGATAAAGGTAATTTCATCTCTTCTGTTAAGAAAGAACCCACACACGAACCGCGTACACACCAAAGTATCCGCAAGGCTTTGTTTGAAGTTAGAGAATCTTGGTCTGAAGAGAAAAGGGATAATGATTATGTCGATCTTACAAAAATTGTTCATCCACTCTCAGAAGAATCAGAGACATCGGACATATTTGAAGACGGTGTTTTGTCGTCCATTTTTTCAGCTCTCTTTGCCAATTTGGGTGACATTTCACTAATTGATAAATTTCTACCTAAACAAGTTAGAAAGAAAGGGTATGCTGCTACCCAACAATCGCCGTTTGGAGGATGCTCTCTTGTCCGCCGTATAATGAAAGACAAGGCCATTTCACCAAATGCTTATGATCCTTTTTCAAAAGTGTGCCCCGATAAGCTTGCTAATGTGATGTCCTTCATGAAACATGATTTGTAAGTGTGTCAACTATGATGATCTCCTTTAAAGTTCAAAGTTATCTAATTATGTGTTTTTTAGGGACAATCCTTCGGATAGTAAGAGGTCTGCGGCCAGATTCTACTTGGTAGTGATGACAACTAAAGAGCTTTGGCCGGCCTCGAACACAGAGTTTGGATGGCTATCTGATGCGGTATACTTGTAGCCATATTTATAATCATGTTTTTATGATATTTATGCGTTTTAATTGTATGTTGGTAATCTTTTTAGCATTTGGCTCCGACAATGCATATGCTTCGGAAACGTTCGCAAATATCTCCTTCCCCGTACAACGAGAGGATTGCATTTCTTGACCCATGGTTTGTCAACCAATGGAGATTTGACTATGAGAGCTTTCTAAAAGATGAGAAGAAATGGAAATTCCCCTCTACTTTTGAGGATGTATTCAACGGAGAATCTCCAAAATTGACAATGACGCATAAAAGATGGGTTAGAGATGTTGATCTTCTGTATTTTACTCACAACATCAATGGTAATCACTGGGTTGCAATAGAGGTAAACTTGAAGGATCGGCGCATCAAAGTATATGATAGTATTATCATGGTAAACTCAGATGAGGTGATCTTTGATTCATGCAAACAATATAGTCGGATGATTCCTCTCTTGTTACAAGCTATGATGCCAGAGTATTTAAGGAAGAATATGTCCACACAAGCGTTCAAAGTTTACAGTGGTGTTTATGCGTTAAAGTATATAGAGTGCTTGGCTCTCGGGATAAGTTTTGAAGGCTTGTGTGATGCAACAATGCCTGCAATTAGAGAAAAACTTGGCGTCGAGTTGTATGAAGAGGTCTTAGACATGGATTGTTTCGTTGATATTAAAAATAGACATATTTGTTTTTAGAAACATGTGTGTTAGAGTTCATGTTTGTTTGTTAGAGTTATACTCTGTTTGTTAACCCTTTTTGTAAGGGAGAGATAAACTAATGATGTTTTTAGTAACATGTGTGTTAGAGTTTATGTTGGTTTGTTAGAGTTATACTCTGTTTGTTAACCCTTTTTGTAAGGCATAGATAAACTAATGATGATTTGTTAGAGTTTTATTATCTTAAGATCGTCAGAATGTGTGATGGTTTTTTGTCGTCACATAAATTCAGATAGGACATAAATAGTTAGAGTTTTATTATTTTAAGATTGTCAGAATGTGTGCTGGTTTTTTGCCGGGACAGAAATTCAGATAGGACATAAATTGTTTAACTTTGATGGTTTTAGATTGTCAGAAAGTGAGATTTTTGACAGAAAGCACAAAACAAAAGTTAATTTCTGACAGCAAGTACAAAACAAAATTTAATTTCGGACAGCAAGTACAACACAAAAGTCAGTTTGGACATCAAGTACATAACAAAAGTTATTTTCGCATAGGATTTCGCATAGGGTTTGGGGTTTGAAAAGTTTATAGGTTTTAATGTTATAATATAGGGTTTGGATAATGTTATAGTTTTATTAATGATATAGTTTAATTAATGTTCATTGTTAGATGATATAGTTTAATTATAGTTTTATTAATGATATAGTTTTATTAATGATATAGTTTAATTAATGTTCATTGTTAGATTCTGTTTAGTGGATATAAATTTACAGAAATATGGTTTAATGTTATAGTATAGGGTTTGAATAATGTTATAGTTTAATTAATGTCATTGTTTGAATAATGTTATAGTTTGATTTCGCATAGGGTTTGATTAATGTTATAGTTTGATTAATGTTAAAGTTTATTTTCACTAGTTTGATTAATGTTAAAGTTTATTTTCACTAGTTTGATTAATGTTATAGTTTGATTAATGTTAAAGTTTATTTTCGCATAGGGTTTGATTAATGTTAAAGTTTGATTAATGTTATAGTATATAGTTTGATTAACATTAGTTTGATTTCACATAGGGTTTGAATATAGAGTTTGCTTAATATAGAATTCCACGTTTAGTATTTCGTTCTTTAGTGTTTCATTGTTTAGGGTATAGGGTTTCGTTTTTTATTAAGTATAGTGGTTCCACGTTTCCACGTTAAACACGTTATCCTCATTCCACGTTCCACGTTTTTATTAATCTCATTTCACTATAATATAATAAGTTTGACATGTCACTATCTCTACCTTTACTTTAAATGTAGACCACTCAATTTATAAAGGAAAATAAACCGAAAGATAAGATGCATTGACCATTGACCTAATACACTATATATGAGAACCCAATAAAACCCTACAAAACCTAACCAGCCGCATACAACACACACAAAACATGACTTTCATCCCCAAACCACTTCTTGAAAAAGTTATGGTTAGTTTAAGTAGAAGGGGATTCCGATTTTTGGGGTCGTTTATTGGAGTTGGGAAGTATTTCCACGAAATTGCACTTTCGGATATGGTCTTAGGTGTAGTTAACGTCGACGAGATTCGCGAAAGAGCAGATCTTGTTAATGAAGGTTCTATTTATCGCCCTTTCTTCATGAAGTGTGTCCAAAGCAACAACCATATGGTGAAGTACCTTGAATCCGTTTGTGCTTTATCTCAGCAAGGCCCCAGTCAACAACATATAGACATGTTAGGAGAAGTTGCTCGTCATAGCCACGAGGCTAAACTTTGCTTTTGGAATATTTCTGATCTGTTGCGGTCTTCTGGATCAAGGTCTCTATATTACTGCCAAATTTTTAGATAAATTTGAGGAATTTCCGGAAGCTGTTGCCATAGCTCAATCCGTTCAAACAATGATTTCGCATATGGGTACCTTGGGTAAACATGGTTTTAAAGGTCATTGGCATTTTTCCAATGATTTTTCACTAGCAGTTTGCGGCCTTTCTCACAACACTTCCTATGATGTATGCCGTCATTGTTTCGCGTTGCACTACTTCTTGAATTTTGTTGACATGTGTTAAGTTATGTATGTCGTTTAATTGTTGTAATAAAGATATTGGTACTTTGGTTTATTGAATGTTAGATTAACAGTTCATAAATCTAACATACTTAAATGTTAGATTTTAAGTTCATAAATCTAATGTAACTGGTGGTTAGATTATCAGTTCATAAATCTAACATACTTAAATGTTAGATTTTAAGTTCATAAATCTAATGTAACTTGTTGTTAGATTAACAATTCATAAATGTAACATCCTGTTTATCAATGTTAGATTTACAGTTCATTAATCTAACAACCAGTGTAATGTTATTATTGTTAACTTAAACCTCATAACTTGTTGTCAGAAAGTCATACAATTAGGTAGAAACTCTAAGAGGACATGTTTTGCGGTTGTGGCATCTGCTTTGACACATCGAACAAGCATGAGTCTTTCTTGGTACATACCGCATAGTAGGTGTCTCGAAACAGCTTCTGAAACGACTCATCTTGGGGCGTCTAGCGGGGATTTTAACATTTGGTGGTTTACAAACTTTCTCTGACACCGAAAGAGGCAATATGATGGACTGATCCTTAGGCATTACCGATTTGGAATATCCGTTGCACAAATAATCCTTACGATAATATGGATGGCAAAGTGAGATCCTAGATACTTTAGCCTTCTCACCGGCCGCAATCGAATGTACGCACGGTAGCTTTTCTAGATCAAACATACGACATGTACAACTTTTACTCCCAAGATTGACAATATCTATGGAACCATCACTCATAACTTCGAATTGATTCATATAAATTTCTTGTACTTTAAGAGTTTCCGCTTTACAAACCCTCTCCTAAAAAATGGACAACTAATTATAATAACATTTGATAACCATACGAATTATAAAGAATTATGTAACTTACTTGAAGTAGCGTTTCAACACCCTTCGTAAGTACCGTAGTCATCCGATCCGCTTGTTTTCTTCTAACATCAAACCAACGCGTCAACAACGCCCTTACCGCGTCAACCATTTCAACAATGGGATATTTTCAAGCATCTTTAAGAACTTTGTTTATTGATTCGACATTGTTGCTTGTTGTGAAGTTATACCGCTCTCCTGGAAAATGTACTCGAGACCACATCCGCACATCAGCGCGTACCAAATAGTTATGTAGCGCCGGATTTGCAACTTGAATAAGGTGGAACCAATGATTAAAATCACCGGGACGGTAAGCTGTTGCCGCCTTCTTAACTAGTTTAAATGTTTCCTTACCATGGAAACTAGCCAAGATATTTTTGTGCAAGTGATAAGTACAAATTCCACGATGTACAAGAGGATAAACCTTGGCTATTGCATTTCCTATAGATTTGTGCCTATCCGAGATAATAGAAAGACCAACATCATCTGGTATAACACGGTTAAGCTGCCTAAAAAATTCCCATGATTCATTCCCATGATTCATTGTTCTCCGAATCAACAATCGCAAATGCTAAAGGGAATATGTTAAAATTACCTTCTTGCGTTGTTGCTAGTAGAAGCGTCCCTTTATATTTTCCTTTCAAAAATGTTCCATCTACTACCACAACTTTTCTCATGAATGGAAATCCTTCTATGCTTGGAGCAAATGAAATAAACATATACATGAATCTGTCTAACTCATCAACTTCCAACTTCGTAAAAGTTTCGGGATTCGCGCTTCTTATCCTATATAAATATGAGGGAAGATCTTGATAACCATCCTCAAAATTTCCCTTCACTAACTCTCTCGCAAATTTAAGTGTTCTATCCGCCTTCCAATAATCAACCAACACACAATATCAAGGGTTTACTGCCTACATATAACAACACACATAAGTTTCAGGAATCATAGTCTAACATTCACTTACCTTTATGACGTAACGTAAATTTAATCCTTCGACTACATTCTGTGGGACAACACCGACACCCACACCACCTACAAAATATTTGTACAAGCTGCCTAATATATCTGGTGTCGCTTGTCGAGATCGGTCTGAACGTTCGGTCACCGAACATGTATGTGTCTTCTCCAACACTTTGATGTAAAATATTGTGGACTCCGGCAAAATGGATGCCCATAATCTCCATTTACAACCAGGAACCCAACACTTAACACTATACAAGTGCGGTCTCGATCGAACGACGATAAAATCAAATTTCTCAAGAACCGTAAGCATCTTTAATCTTCTCTCCAAATCTACCCGTGACTCATAACGTTGCCCAACAAATAACGAAACACCAGTTCTAGACATTTCCATATATTCTTTACCTATCGTAGACATTTTACTATCACCATCTCTATCTATGTCATCGCCTTTTTGGTCCTCATATTCATATTTTTATTCCGTGGGACACTCTTTCTCTCCCTCTGATACCCCAAATTGAGAATACATACCGTAGTCTTCGTCCTCGGAACTCGCACCATCATGGTCATTACAATAGTCAAATCTGAATTTCTCTTCTTCCACATCCAAATCTTCTTGTTCCATATCTTCTTGTCGCATACCTTCTTCTTCCATTTTTTCATGTTGCATATCTTCTTCTTCCTGATCTCCTTCTTCTATATCTTCGTCGTCAAATAGTGGACCACTATGTTCCTCTTCTTTGTCCCGATAGGTTTTTTCCTCAGTGCGTTTGCTCGGACCTGCTTCCGTGTCGCAATTACCCTTTACCGATGGCTTTTCCTTTCGTAAACTTTTTATCTCGACGCATAAACGATTTGATTCCGTTTTACATCGACGAAGAAAACTCTCCAATTGTCTTTCATTACACACCAACACAAGATGCACATCCAACAAAAGCTTGCTACGTACCTTATTAGCTAGGTTATAGCTCAGCTTCACTTCATGATTACTTCTGTTTAATTCGAAATCTTCATAAACCATAGTAATCAAATCCGCAAAAGATGTTCTTCGATCTACACACAAGATCCGAGTTCCAAGATTTTCGTCAACATTAAATCACCAACGTTTTTTTCTCAAAAAGCCCCTTACCACTCACTAAAATTATCTCCTCCTCCTTCAAAACATCCATTGATTTCACAAAATCACACTTGAAATCATTATTTTTCAAGGGAGATCCAGATACATTAACTTGGGAAAAGCCCTACAATTTTCACAGTGCCACGTCATAAATCTAACTCGTGAATGCTATTTTAGTAATTAATGATCTGGCAAAATGAGAACAATGAAGCGGCAGACTTATGTTTCACTCATAAGCCTGCCACCAAAGATATTAGATTTTCAGGATAGATATATCTGCCATTAACTCCACCGTTAGACTCTACGCTCTAACGTTAGAGTCCAACATTAGACTGATATACACTATTGGTCTATCGTTAGACTCTATTGGTGAATCGTTAGACTGCTAGACTCTATTGGTCTATCGTTAGAATCAATTGGTCTATCGTTAGACTCTTGTAAGTCTGCCATCAAGTAATTTAACTCTAACGTATAAATCTAATATCGCCATATCTCTAATTGTCTAACCAATAAATATGTAGTCAATAAAATAAATCTAACAGTCTATCGACTAAGTCTATGTCATGTCATAAATCTGTCGTCAAGTAAATTAAATCTAATGTTAGACTCTACTGTATAACTAGTACGTTTAACACAAACATTCAAATATAACTCTAATGAATAAGTCTCCCGCCATTGGAGGCAACAAGGCGGGAACTTTTGGCGCCAATTTTTTTTTTTTGCGCTTTATTTTACTCAAAGAGCGAAGGGCTTTTTGGTATTAAAAAAAATGTTCAGAATGTCAGAAGTTCGGTGTCATTCAAATAATTAGGATACTTTCCAAAGCTATTTTAGCCATCCACCCAAAATAAAATGTTCAACTAGAAATTCAAATCGTATAATATGGTTCAACTACTATTAATGAATTCTCCTCCAAAGTACAACTATGACCTTGAAAATACACTTGGACATTTAGGTACAACAATAACAATATACCACACGTGGAATAAAAACATGTGGGTCCCACCTTTGACCAAAATCAGAAAAACATTTTTTTTTATTTTCTCTCTTCTTCTTTAATTAATTAATTAACCTATATATACATACTCTCTCCTCTCTCATCCATCTTATCTTTTTGGAAACCCTAGATCTCGACGGCGCGTTGCTCTACGAACTCGAACCCGACTTTTGCGGCGAACAGGTAAGTTCTTCCTTCTTGGTTGTCTTCTTCCTACTTAGTTGTCTTCTACTTTTGCGGCGAACAGGTAAGTTCTTCCTCCTTGTTTCCTTAATTATATATGAATCCTATAGATTGTAATAGAACACTTTTTTCTTTGTTTCAGTTTCATCTACAATGCCAATTAGTTACACGAATAGCTCTTCTTCTGAAGCAAGCTACTCCAGTGGCTGCAATCGAGTTGACAGTAATTTCGGTATACCCAACAATGTTGGTGTGGAAAGTTTATGAAACTCATAGAGAGTACCAATGTAGAGGATCGAGGAAGAAGATATTACAAATGCCCTGAAACTCCGGTAAGTGTACAACAATTATCCTAATGTACCACTTGAATGCACATATTTATTTATATGAATGCATGTATGCGTAGGATGGTGGTGGAGACGGAAAATATCACAAACGCAAGTGGTGAGATCACGCAGTTAATGAACAACTTACATGCCTTCGAATCGTAGATGAAGAGCAAAAATAATTTATTTACTCTCAGGTGGACATGCTGCGGGCAACTATAGCTCGTATGAATGACCGCTTATCCGAGCAAGAAGAAAATATTGAAAGGTTGAAGAACCTACTTGCTAAGTAGTGTAAAGTGAATGTCGTATAAAGTATGTGATTGAAATCCTTTTATTACTTTTTGTTTGACCGTGATAACTATGATGGTTTATGAAAGAAAGAAAACCTTGCTATGTTGTTTAATATATATGACATGTTGGTAATTTGTTTGTTTCAATCTTGGTATTTTCGTCTAATTGCATATTTGATAGTAGTTGTACTTATTTGATACCAGTTGTCCAAAAATAAAATCACCGAACACACAAAAGTACCTAATTGATATCAATTGTTCCAAACAAAACAAAGAAGTACCTAATTGAACCTAATTTTTTTAAAATGGACAAAAAAACTTATGAACATCCAACATAACCAAATTCAACAAACTAAATTCTCAAATTGTTAAACACCCGTCTTTATAACTAATTCTTCATCGATCTTTTCTTTGTCCTTCTTCTTTCTCTTATCACCATCTCCTCCTCTTTTTCCTCCTTCGTGTTCTCCTTCTTCCACAAATGTTCCTTCTGTTGTAGCATCAAGTCATGCTTCTTCAATCAGAGGAATAACCAAACCTCCCGTTGTATCATCAAAAGTCATCGACCCATAAAAAACTTCCTTAGCGGGTACCTCCACGAGCTTTTTAAGTTCATTCACTTTACTATCAATGAATCCAAGCTTATCCATCACTTTCACGTCAATCTCATGAAGTTTCATCATCAGTTCCTCGAACCCTCTCTCCATTTCATCCTTTATTGTCTCGAGAATAGAATCAGTTACTCCGGAAACATAAGCCTTTTCTTGAGAGACTTCTTCCGCATTCTCATGCTCAAGGGCAACTCCACAAGCTTTTTTCCGAGAAGCAACATCTTGTTTGTACATACTTTTCCACCATATCTTCTTCCTCTCTCCTATAAGACGCTTTCTCCACTGATCAACTACTGGATCAATATAGCCTATGCCATCATCAACTTCCTCGTCTACAAGGCTACCCAAAAGTCTTTTTTCATTCTTGTCCGGTTCCAAAATGCTACTAATATCATGTGAAGAATTTAGACCATTATATAACATATATGCAAACTCTTAACTAACACATAATACAATATATTAATCTAAACCTTAGTACTTCCAATCGTTTCACTTATGTCACCCAATGGAAAACCTTTCATATCACATTGAGTGAATTGGTGCTTGCACATCCTTGGGAATCCTTTTTTAGGCGCAGGTACATCTTCTCTATACTTTCGTCCAAGACATGGAATAGCTTCAAATGCCAGAATCTACGCAAAGAGTTAAAACATATTAGACTAAAATCATATACCTTTTAATCTCCAAATCAAAATCTAGTCACATAATGTTACCTCTAGAGGAACAATAAATCATGTAAAGCAAGGTTGTTCTTCTTTCACGGAGCCTTTCATATTCTTCATCACTCTTCGGATCCCTTCCATACAACCATCAAAGGTATAAAGACCCCAAGGAAAAGTCTCACAAGCATTCAAATCATCCACAACTTGTAAAAGGAATGGATCTATATTTGCATCAGACTTAGACGTTGCTTTCACTATTTTCCATAAAAAGTACAACACCATTAACTTCTTCCTATTGGTAGTAGAGTCCTCGGTCAACATTTCATCAAGCTTCTCTTTCACTTGTTTTACTTTGGGGCCTTTTTCTTTCCAATCACTTTTTCTATAAACTTCATACTTCCAATGTTCTTCCAATTGGCAGGGTAGTCATGGCAGGCGAAACCAGTCAACAACGCGTGTTCTCTAATGGAATACCTGATAGGAACTCCATTCACCACAAACCAACACTCTTTTGCATATTTGTCTTAGTTGTCTGAACAAGAAGCATCCACATGCCTTGAGTCATGTGGTTTTGTTCCTTAGGCATGTGGAATATATGGTTGAACTGAGAATGCCTTACAAACTACTTCAATCCTTCTGAAAATTCTTCAATGTATTTCACTTTTTGAAAAACACTGCACCTAGTCACCAATTTACATGCGTTGGTGTATTGAGTGGGAGAAAAGAATAGCCCCTCTGGCTGCAGCGGTTGGGGGTTCATTGTCATCATCATCATCATCATTGGTATCCTGCAAATGATAACAATAACTCAGTTATTCCAGTTATCTTCATTCATACCTAAATCATTTGTATATACCTAAGTTGTTCTCTAATTGTTTGCAAATGTACCAAAACTATAACAAACATATTAAAGTTGTTGTTCTAATTGTACATGGTCCATATCATGAGCTGCTACATTATGTTCTTCCTCCTCTTCACCATCTTCTTCTTGTCCATCTTCTTCTTGGGCTGCTTTTTCTTTTGCAAGTCGTTCAAGTCGTTTAATTCTTCTTCTTCTTTCTATTTTCTCGTCTTCCTTTTCGTAATCAGTGTTTGATATGTCTTCTTCGTGGTCTTCTTCTTCTTCTTTTTCTTCTTCGTTGTCTTTTTCTTCCTTTTCATCTTCTTCTTCTTCTTCTTCTACCTTCTCTTCTTCTACCTTCTCTTCTTCTTCTTCTTCGGTCTCTTTTTATTTTTCTTCTCCGTTCTCTTCGTTCTCTTCTTCTACTTCGTTATCTTTTTCCTCTTCTTCTGTTCCGTTTTCTTCTTCTTCTTCGTTCTCTTTTTCTTCTTCTCCCTTATCTTCTTTTCCATTCTCTGAACCCTCTTCTTCTTCGTTCACATCTTCTTCTGTTCCTCTTTATTCTTCTTTGTCGGATTCAAGAAGTTTTTTTTCGCGAATTCACTTAAAGAATAGTATGTGGACCCAAATTTTATACGAGCCATTGATTTGGATTGATTTTGAAGAAAAATCGAAGAAGGAGAAAGGGGGAAGAAAGGGGCGACTCTTTCTCGCAAAAGGGGAAAAAATTAGGGTTCTTGGGGGAATGAATTTGAGAATTTTAAGATTGATTTTTTATTTGGGTGGGTATTGGGTTTGGGCACGGGTTTGGACTCGGGTTTGGGTCGAATTTTGGATTTTGGATTTGGGTTCGGGTTTGGGTCGGGTTTTGGGTTTGGACTCGGGTTTGGGACGGTTTTTGGGTTTGGGTTCGGGTTTGGGTCGGATCTATGTGGTTGGGTCGTAATTAAGTGAAATAAACCTATGATTTTCGTCCTTTTGCCCCTAAATCGAATTAAAAATAAATCAAGAAAAGAAAATAAAATAGAGGGTGGCTTACTTTTTGTTGACAAAAAAAAAAAAAAAAATAGAGGGTGGCAAATTGGATGAATTTGTTTCCAGTTTGTGGCATTTGAGCCATTGATTCCTTTAATAATGTAGTTTTCAAACAATAAATCAAAGAGGAATTCACAAAACTACACCCTTTCAACCATTCTTCACAAAAACACATAATTTAATATTTTCACATATTTACACCATCAAAATTTTAAAAACTTGATTTACCCTTTAAAAAATTACCAATATTAAAATCTTTTCATTTGAGTTCGCTAATTAGTGTTTATGGTATAGTATTAAGGGATAGGAATGTGTGGGTATGATTTATTTGGTTTTAATTTTGAGTGTTTAGGTGTAGTTTTGTGAAGTAATTTTGACATTGTGTAGTTTTGTAAAATCATATATATAATAGGGGACTTTACCCTCTCCCATAATTGTCCACGTGTCATTTTTAATTGATTTGTGTCGATGATATCCTTCCAAATGGGCCTTTCCTACATGAGTTTTTTGAAGCAGTCCACAACTTTTTGAAATGCAGGCCCAATGTATTTTTTTGGTTCAATTGTATTTTGGTCTTAGTGCGTTAGGGTTTGTCTAGCCATTATCTTCCTGCACCTTCCCTGCTTACACCTTCCCGGTTGCGCCTCCATGTTTATTTCGTGTATTGAATGTTGGCGCAGTTACTGAGATCGACGTTACGGCGCTTCGTTTACCATGCTCTGCGATCTATAAATGGCTAAAGCTTCAACGATCACTTGGTCATACGCAGCTAAGTAAATGATTAGAAAATGGCATCCTCGTCTACCGTCCGCGTGCAAACCAGTTTCGAAGCTCTCCGTCTTGGTCGCTCCGACCAGACCATCGTCGGTCGGCTGCTGCGTTTTTGGGATTCAAGAAACATCAAAAAACAAGGTGAATTCATGGGGATTACTCTGCTGCTACTCGATGAGAAGGTAACGTTGCAGTGTCATACCTGTTCTATATGCTTGTCTTTCCAATAATTGCATATCTAATTTGAAATCTCCATTATCCAACAGGACAATGTCATACACGGCTTCATAGCGGCTGCATCTATGTTTTTATATCTTTTTTAGCATGTTTGAGATTCAATATTGTTTGCATTTCCCTTCCCTTGCATAAACAAGTTCAATGGTATCGAACTTTCACCCAGATAAATGTGCTGAGTATTTTTTCCCAAACGCTACCAAATACGCATAATTTGAAATCGATACCCTATCGCTCTTATTATCTAAAGATAAACACAACGGCAAACCGTTAATTGCCACAGTCGTTACTACCCTGACAAACTTACATATGTTGCATATATGGACGTCCGCAAATCAACATCCCCGCGCTTGCGCGGGGCTACACCCCTAGTGTAATTCAAATGATGTAGTTTTTTAATTCTCCCTAAACCGAACAATAATCCGAATTTTAAAAAAATTCGGTTCAAATTCAGAATAAATTTAAAACCATACAATACAAGAAACTGAGCATTTAGCAACAGGAGAAATCTTTGCTAAAGGTTATTAGCGACGTGAATATTTTCGTCGTTATTCGTTCTTCGCTAAGTAAAAATTGTCGCTATTTTATAATCGTCGGTAAATTAGCGACGCCACATAATTGTTGCTAATTAAGCGATGAATTAGCGACGATTTGACGTCTTCCATTAGCGACGAATTAGTGACGATATAACGTCGAAATATAAAAATAAATATCCGATTTTATAGATTTTGTGAAAACAAATCGTCGCTAATTCGAGGCTCAATTAGCGACGAAATAGCTTCGTTGTTTTACAAATCGTTGCTAAATTAGCGACGAATTATAAACGATGTATAAAAAATATATTAAAAAAAATTATAAAAACAAAAAAATTTAGGGAGAATCACAAAACTACACCATTTGAATTACATTTCACAAAACTACACCATTTCAAATTTACTTCACGAAACTACACCTAAACACACAAAATTAAATCCAAATAAACTCTACCCACACAATCATACCCTCTTAATACTATACCCTAAACACTAATTAGCGAACCCAAATGGAAAATTTTTAATTTTGGTAATTTTTTAAAGGGTAAATCAAACTTTTAAAATTTTGAAAGGGTGTAAATTTGTGAAAAATATTGAATTAGGTGTAGTTTTTTGAAGGGATGGTTGAAAGGGTGTAGTTTTGTGAATTTCTCAATTTATTATTATTAAAAACAAAAATACAAAGTTTTATTTTAAAACAATAAAACTAAACTACGAAGCGGGATCAGACGGTTCAAAATCGTCAATCCCGAGATCGCGTCCGAGGTCCAGAGTTGCCGGTTCCGCTATTCGGGAGGAATCACCGGTGGCCGGGTTGGTTGAATTTCCGCGACTGCATCAATCTCGAGAGGTTCGAACTTTCCATCACGATGATGAAGAAGAACTCCGTAATGTTATGATAGCGGCGATTTTAGATAAATTGAATTACCGAAAAACCGAAAGGACCGAACCGTTTAAACCAATTTAACCGAATGCCCATCCCTAGTAATTAAAATGGTTGTAACTTGTACTTATAGAAGAAGAATGTTTTAAAATAAACATTATTTTTAGTGGCATTGGTTCTCTACAAGTCGTTTTCGATCAGAGGCAATCTCGTTAGGATATATATTTTTTTCAATAATATTGGACTTGATAATTAGTGTAAAAGACGAAAATTTTCCGCTGACTTGAGTTATTCATAAGTCAAACCCGGGTAAAACTGACCCGACCCGTATTACCCGACCGAAAACCAAAAAATTGTTTATACCGAACCAAACCGAACCAATAAAACTCGACATAACTCGATAATGAAGTTTTACAAATCAAAATCTCAAAATTTTTCTCTTTCTTTTTTTCTTCTTTCCACCACTCAAGAACCCTAATTTCTAAAAATCAAACTTTTGTAAAATTGAAATATGGTATAGACGAGGTTGGATAAGAGGGAGGAGAAGCATAAAGAAGATAAACTAATAACTCATTACAATAGGAGTTTGGAAAATATAAAAGCGTAAACGATGATGTCTAAGAAAATTATAGTGCAATTTGGAAGAATAGTCTCTTCTCCTTCATCAACGGCGACAACCACGACGGAGAAGACCACCTCTCCCGCCGATGTAACAGATCCGAAAAATGCGAGTGTAGTTGTTGAAAAATCGGTTGAGCCACATGCATGCTATTTAGATGATGTCTCGGAGAAAACAATGTCTGATGTAGAGAATGACAAAAGTGAGAAAGGAGATGACGACGAAGAAGACAATGAAAAAGGAGAAGAAGAAGAAAAACAAGACGAAGAAGAAGAAGAAGGAGAAGAAAATGATGGTGAAAATGATTCAGAGGAAAAAGTAGAAGAAAATGAATCACATGAAGAAGTACAAAAAATGAATCAAAGGAAGAAGTAGAAGATAGAAAAGTGAATGCTAACGAGGAGGTACATAATTCATCTGGATTAGATGATGAAAAAGTTAGTAATTAACAATTTATTTTGTTTTATTGTATTAGTTGTTGTCAAACTAGGAAAAGTAAGGATTAGTAGATAATACATTTAGGAACATGTTGCTAGTAAAACTTAGGATTACTAAATAACATATTTAATAACAGAACATATAATACTAGGAAAACTAATGATATTGGGTAATACATTTGGTAACGTTTGGTTTAATAATAATAAAACTAAGGATTATTGGATAAAACATTTGGTAACATTACGTGTAATACTAGGAAAATTAATGAATATTGGGTAATACAATTAGTAACTTTTGGTTTAATGTTATGAAATGGTTGAAAATGTCTTGAAGGAAGTTGAGTCAATAAAACCTTTGGAAATGTTCTTTCCTCCATTTGAGTACAAGAAACAAATTAAGTTAGGGACAAGGTGTTTTATAGCAGACGCAATTAAGACGCTAACATAAGGTTTGACCCTGAAACTGTCTAACGTAGAGAGGAAGTGGTTTGAAGAGCATCTTCAGTTCATACACATTTTTCACATGAAAAGAGATAAAAAATCACGAAGTTTAGGGAATGTGGATGTTGTTGTTGTCGAGGACAACAAAAACCAATAAGCAGAGAGAAGCGTGATTTATTGTCAATGGGGTTCCCATCCGTTATGAATTAAGGGAACACACATTGTTATCAGGACTTAACTGGGAAAAATTGCAAAAAAAACCCTAAAGTTTTGACAAATCGACAGAAAAAACCTAAAGAAAAACGCGTTGTATAAAAAAACCTAAAGTTTCATTTTCATCATTTTAAAACATTAAGTTTCATTTTAAGCAAATTAACCCCTAATCGTTAACGGTGTTAAAATATTAACAGATTTCGACACTCTCCGTTTCATTTATCAGTTAAAATGATTTTTTATTTGTTTTTATATGAAAATACAAATTAATTAGAAAGATAAACATTTGTTGTACTAAAATAATGTTATTATTAATATAAAAAATATTTTCTCTTAATCATGTTGGCGACTTTATCTCTAACCGTCGTTGGATCTACGCTCCCTAAAAAAATATTTTTTATTTGTTTTTATATGAAAATACAAATTAAATTAGAAAGATACACATTTGTTGTACTAAAATAATGTTATTATTAATATAAAAAATATTTTCTTTTAATCATGTCGCCGACTTTATCCCTAACCGTCGTTGGATCTACGTTTCCGATCACCGCCAATTTATCCAGCGACGGTTAGAGATAAAGTCACGTACATGATTAAAAGAAATGAATAGAAGGAAGAATTCTTTTATATTAATAATAACATTATTTTAGTAAAACAACTGTTTTTCTTTCTAATTTAATTTGTATTTTCATGTAAAAACAATTAAAAAATCATTTTAACTGATAAATGAAACGGAGAGTGTCGAAATCTATTAATATTTTAACACCGTTAACGATTAGAGGTTAATTTGCTTAAAATGAAACTTAATGTTTTAAAATGATGAAAATGAAACTTTAGGTTTTTTTATACAACATGTTTTTCTTCAGGTTTTTTCTGTCGATTTGTCAAAACTTTAGGTTTTTTTTGCAATTTTTCCGACTTAACTGTTGCAACTATCCGCTGAACTACAAGCAATATGATGACACAAAGTTTGTGGATCGTCATTTCAAGAAAGGAGAACTTAGAAGGTTGGAAGATGTGAAAGAGAAGTTGGTTAGCATGGGACCCCATAAAGACATATGGAAGAGGGTTGTTATATTCTTCTTAGGAAGTATTGTTTGCACGCAAATGAAGGTTGGAAGAGGCGGGAGGAATATTTTGGAATTTTTCAAGAGAGCAGTAGATGATCTTGACTTCTGCAAGACCTTCCCATGGGGGAGATACTCATATGAGTACATGTTGTAAGAGATATCTCACACCATGAAACATTTTGGATGTATGGTCCCGGCAAAAGAGAATACCTTATGGCCTCTACCAGGTTTTTGTCTCCCTTTAGGGGTAAATTATAAAAGTAATGACATTGTTGAATAGTGATGTTATTTCAAAATGTTGGAGCTGATGTATTTTGGTGTTTTGTATATTCTTCCATTCGAGAAAGTTTCTAAACTGGGAAATATGTTCAGAGAACCTGTTGAAGGAGTTGTTGTCAAGTGTCCGAGGATGTGAATGTCCGCATTCAAACCGACTGGAATGACAGGGATGAAGATGATTTGTTGGGTGAAATTTTCAAAGTTGACGATGTTTTTGATCTAGATGTCAACAGTTGGGATAAGTTGGAAAAAAGGATTAGCAATCTTTTTCAAAGACATGTAAGACAAAGATGTTGTCGTGCGAGAAAAATAGGCAGAAGAGGCAGAAGTCACGGCGGAGGGAGTTGAAGGGGTTGAGAAAGTTGGTGATGTTTTGAAGACAATGAAAAAAGTGATGAGAGTGATGAATAAAGTTGAGCAGAAGGTTGACGGATTGGGTGATAGGTTGACCCCTTTAGAGGCCTTTGTCAATGGAGCATGTAGTTCACGTAATTAGAAAGAAGAAAGAAATGAAGAACTTGTTGTGGTGGTATTTGCGTTTCAAAAACTTGTTCCGATGATGAACTTTTATGTTTTGTTTTTATGGTAGGTTTTGAGGTACTTTATCGTATGTTATGTGGTATTTTTATGGTATGATTTGTGATACTTTTATGGTATAATTTTGCGGTACCTTTATGGTATGATTTGTGTTACTTTTATGTTATGTTTATGTTGTGGTACACTTCTATGTTATGTTTATTTCGAAGCAAATAAACTTTTGGTGGTATTTTTGAAACAAAACATAGATAAGAAGTAACAAAAATAAGAGAGAAATCTTTTTTAGACAACATTAAGAGTAACATATGAGAGACAAAGGTCTTTATTTAGACAACATAAAGCGCAACAAAGACTAGACATAAGTTTCACGACGACGGATATTCGCTCACAGATGACGGGGACCATTAATAAGTTCATTCAGCTTGGCAATCTCTCCAGCCATATCATTCACCTCTGTCTTTAGTTTCTGAATTTCATCCTCAACACCGAAAACCCATGGTTGACGATAGTGCAACTCATCGTCCTGAACGTTCAGCATAGTTTCACTCAGTTTTACGCATTTTAAAGCAATTAGTTTCACTATGTTTCACTAAGTTTTACGCATTTTAAAGAAATAAGTTTCACACAGTTTTACGCCGTTTTACACAGACGTGCTACGAAAATAACAATTACCTTGTATGTCTTGCACGTGAAGTACCTACTCCTAGGTAAAGTATCAAAATCAGATAGAATGTTGAGGTGTTGCTTCGCCTTCTTCGCCTTCATCTCTCGCATCTCTTGTTTTTCCATCCAGGGATCCATGAAGGTAAAAAGAAAACGAAATTTGCTTAAAAGAGATGAGTTTAGAAAAAGTTTAAGGGTGAAAGGAGGAAAGAGGTATGAATGTATGGAATATCAAGAGAGAGGAGTTTATAGAGGAGTAGTTAAAAGACGTCAAGACACGAGATTCAAGGGAGGATTAAAAGCTGACAAAATCCTGCTTTTTTGACCAACAAAATGACATTTTTAATGTTTCTCGGTTTAGGCGCCAAAAAATATTCGTGTTTCCCTCCAAAAAATTACACTTAGTTATACAGAAGTTTCCGGTTTTACCAATGTTCTTCATAGTTGTACTTTTTCACGATTTTAAATGTTTTTAGTTTTACCTATAACTTTAAACTGTTAATGGAGTTTTACTTTTCATATTTCGGATTTAAGATGTACGCATACGTGATTATTGCAAAAACTCATAGGAAAACATCATTTTGTTAAAATATCCTTTTATAAGTTGTTCTTACTAAAAAATGTTATTTGAAAGAACATGCAATGTACAAGAGAATTTTTTGAAACAATGAATTCTTTTTTTTGGAACATGTGTATTTTGAACTGATATAAATAAAATCAATAATCAAACATGAAATCAATGGACTAACATAAATAAAATCCAAACATATTAGTAGTTCTTAGTATTGCACAATATTACAGAAGTTCAACGACAAAAACATATTTTTAAAGTAGTTCAACGACATAAACATATTTTAAAGAAGTTCAATCACTCGGATAACGATATGTTCCAAAAAAAAACCAATTGAAACCAAAATTTTGCCTTGCTCGCCTTGTGTTTTGTGTCCTTTTACGTCGTTCTCCAGCAAATGACTTTCTCTTATCATGTTTTCCCCCATTTTTTTTCACGCGATCTTTTGGTAGCATATGTCGTTCTTTTATGTGATCTAGTACATTCCAATCAGCAGACACAAAATAAATGGCCGTGAAATAAGTCTGCCCCCACAGTTCTATCAGTAATACTGTAAACACAACTCTTGATATACTACTTGACCTCCACAACGATGACTGGGATAAACATCAAGCATAAAAAAATAAGCTGCAAGTCCGTGCACACAAGGATACTTTTCATAATCATAAACTTTGCAGGAACATTTCTTCGCTCTCAAGTTTCCCAAATAACGTTTACCATCGTCGATGTCTGTTACTTCGAATTCAAACTCATAACTATTTACCTCACGCACCGGTGTTTATCAGCTTTGGCCCATATGTTGTGTAGGTGGTTCTCGACAAGAGAAACCAATTTAGTATCAATCGATGCAGACACAACGTCCTTCCGATGTTGGTTAAACCACTAAGAGAATTTTTTGATGATTGTATCTAACATTGGTATTAAGGAATATCTCCTCGCGTCCTTAAACAAGTTATTCATTGACTCCACACTATTGCTAGTGTCCAAATTGTATATGTCACGCGGGAAAAACCCTTGCCCAATTGTCTTTCTTAGTCTGCTCCTCCACATACTTGTATCCCGAAGGATATGACGTCTTGAATGATGCGTACGCAAATTCGAACTCAACCATTGTGTACACCTAGCTAACTCCATAAATCTCCATCCGACTACGTCTTTATTGGTGTTACTAGCATGACCTCTTACGTTCTGAGAAAAATTTCATATACAATGACCATGGTGAGCTTCCGGAAACACACTAGCTACAACCGCGATGAGGCTCTAATTTATGTCGCTCATAAAAACTAATTCTGAGGAGTCAAATATAAGACTTCCGAGGATCTCGAAAAGCAATTCCAACTACCTTTATTCTCACCGTCGAGTACACCAATAGCGAGAGATAATGATTACGATTAGGATCTTGAGCTTTAGCAAATACTAATAAACCACCATACCCGTTCTTCAAAAATGTGGCATCAACAACTATAACTTTTCTCATGACTGCTAACCCATCAATACAAACTCCCAACGCTATAAAGAGGTACTTTAATTTACATGCCTCATCCAACTCCACACTTGTTTTTGTTCCCGGATTGGTCTCCTCTAACATGTACAATTAGCTAGGAAGCATCTTGTAGTTGTCTTCTGCATGTCCACGCAAATGACTAATAGCTAAATTTTTGCCTCTCAATGTTGTAGAGTATGATACTTTTATCCCAAGTTTTAGCTGAATGACATCCATGATATCCCTCAGAACAAGTGTTTTCATTTTTCGGGATATTCCTCATTCAAAAAAGAAGAAACCAATTATGTTGACCCTCTCCTCTTGCTCTTGTTTATTTGACTTTGACTAGTCCGAGAACATGTATGCACACTCGTGTACCTCCTAATAGAAAAGAGTTCGGTGTTTGTAAACCTTGAAGCTCGCAAACCCCATTGACAGCTTACTACACAACATTTAATCAAAAATTGTTTAGGATAAGACCTTTTGGTTACATAACGAAAGCATTTATCAAATACGGCTCTATCCACCACGTCTTGAATTTCTTTCTTTCTTGGAAACTCATGAAGTTTAATTAGTCTCGATCCATCTTCCCATTCCTCTATCTCTTGACTAGATTGTTCTACGGATGGTTTCTCAACATAATTATCAACATCCATATCCGCACTCGTATTTGTCTCGTCCCCATTGTCCGCATTAGCCTTCTCACCTATTGTGCACGTCTTAGCAACCGTAGCCGTGTATGGATCCGATGCGGCATCCGTACCCATATAATATCTCCTCTTTTATCATCTTCATTCTCTGATTCTTTAAAGTCTTTATTCCCCTTTGCTTCCACATCTTCTACGTAAAGAGTTATTGCATTACGTCCAATTTCATCATCATTTCCCTCCAACATTTTGTAATTCACACCAATCGAACTTATGCCCACTCTTGAAAGCTTCTCTAACTCGTCTGATCTATTTGTCTCCTCCACTAACACAAGAGATATACAATTATCACTATCCATGGATGTTAGGCAAACAAACAAATCCTCATCATCACAAATAGTTAGTTGTTTCTCACATCCAACGACCAAAGGTATGTATCTCAATGACAATTTTACTTTATTTTCATCCAACTATGCTTCTTATAAAACCTTTCTTCCAACACGGTCAAACTTATATCCTCAACTGTTGTCTTCAATATTACACTGTACATGCAACCTTAGAATTTTGAAATAAACGCTTACGTATTTTTCCATTGTATCCTACAAAAACAACAAAAAGTTCAATTTTACCGAAGTATCTACAATTATACTGAGTTTTACGTAAAATATTACATATATTAGTTCTACTAGTTATACTAAGTTTTGCATGATATATTACAACTATCAGTTCTACTATTTATACAAAGTTCTACATCGTATAACTACATATCAGTTCTACTAATTATACTAAGTTTTACACATACGATTAAGGTGAAGGTTCTTCAGTTTCGCGATACCACGATTGATTGAGAGATTTTGGTCTACTGTATAATTGAGAGTTTACAATTCTATCTCAAACGATCAACCACGTCCTTAAATAATGTATAGCAAGCATCAATGTGCACCAAATCAAATGATAAAAAACCATCAAATTCAATTATGAACCCTATATACTATTTCTATCAAAATTTTCAAAAACAATTATGGATGAATTAACCTACATTTTGACTTACTTGCAGGACTGTTGTCGGAGAATTGTCAAGGTGAGGTTGCAGTGCGTCTCTTCGGAGAAGACGAGGTTGCATCGCGTCATCGCCGAAGACGAAATCGCCGCGACGAGGGAGGTGAGTTTTTTTTATCAAAACTGAAACCAAACAAACCACACACAAACCAAACCAATTAATTTTTTTAAGGGCAAAAATCATCAATTTGTTTAGAGTTAATGAATTATGTGTATAGGAGATTTAGGAGGGTATATGAAATTGTTTATTTCTCAAAACAACCTACATAGGAGTTCTTTTTATTGGCGATTATAAGTTCACATGAGATACGTACTACCATCCATCCAATTTTCAACGTACGATAGTGTAAGAATGACTAATGATCCGACCATTTGTGGCAAAAATGTTGACAAAATAAACATTATTTTAATTTACAATACTAAAAATAAAAAATAAAGATTATCATTCTACTAAAATTATATTCATTAAAAATAGAGAAAATTGTTACAAACCTGATATTTATCACTTATTACTCAAACAATTTTTTTCGTGCTATTTTGATTTTGGAAATTTTTATACTAAAATTCCCCTTGTTTCCTTTGACAAAAAGTAATCACAAGTTTACCATTATTATTGGTTGAAATCGAAACTTTGCGGGAAATATTGACACACTACTCTTTTAATGATTGTAGATTTAAATTAATTTGTTGACGGAGTTTGGTATATTTTGCAGGTTTATTTAAAAATTAGTATAAACTTATAAAATTATATGGTATGTGAGTATATGTAGAGAGTAGGAAGAGAGAGACGTGACAATATTAAAACGATTAAGTTTTTTTTTTAATGTGTCTGTACAAACAAGAGGAAGAAGCCGTTATATATAGGCTATTAAAATCGGTTTAATCGACTAGAGTAAATGGGTTTTGGGCCTTTGATGTATAGTTACATTTCATTATAATATGTTATATATACTAACCCATAAACATTAGTTGAGATAAACAAGGAAATACAATACATGTCATCACTAGAATGATTCTAAAAAATAAATAACAACTAGTCCACGTATCAAAATCCCGTTTAATTACATTACATTTTTCATTTCAAAAAGGCCACATATGTTGGTGTAACATAAGTCAACTCGCATTCCATAAAAAAATTAGATTAAACTATACTATGTTCATTTTTGATAAAAATATAAAAAATGTGGAAAACCACCCAATATCAGTATAATTTTGATAAATTATAATATATGGGGTATGAGTTTGGGTGGTGATTGATGAAGCATTCAGATATATTTTTACTCGACTTTAGATTAGATATTGAGTTGTTGTATCGCTAAATTTTGTGCTTTCTATATTTTAGGTTTTCACATGCATTATACTTTATAAAAAAATTATTTATATTTGTTTTATTTTATACACTGTTCAATTATATACATTATTTTTCAACATATAAAAATATTACTAAATATAAAAATCCCTAAATATATTAAAGTAGATGATATTGACCGTATAATCTCCGCTGAATTTGAGTAGGTCAAAAGACTTTCTTATCATGGATACTTTGATATGTAATGATCTTTTATTTGTATTTGAACTATAAAATTATTTATAATATATAATTCTATTTAGTGTATAGAGATTCATCGTTTGAATGAACTACAATTTTCTTCTCATCTGCGTTTTCTAAAGGTTACAAATTTTCATTATAAAGTTTTCTTAAATTATGAGTGTTTACAAGAATTTATAATTCACGTTGTTAGTTAACTTTTAGAATGGATGGAGTATAACAAGGTTGACAAAAAGAGAGAATTTTGACTTTTTCGGATTTTTGTGAAAAGTTTTTTGGGATGCAAGATATACTTTTGGAAACTTCGCAATGTCAATCTCATTATTCAACATCTTCCATTTATTCCGCCCTGTACTGTTAAACTATATTACTTGAGAACTTTGTTTTACAAAGTTCGTGGATCGAAGAATTTGCACGACACAATGACCGTTGACGTTATGATGTGAGTTATGTTTTCTTAAGACACATGAAGACCTCTTCTGATGTTTTCTTTCTCCGATCTCAATTGTTTCACGTGTCTTTATTACAATATGTCTTTTTTACTTTACAAAATAATAAATTTTTTCTTAATTTTTACAATATTAATGAAATCATTTGTGCGCTTCTATTTAACAAACCGCTTCACAAAATAGCGTTTTACAATATTAAAAAAATACTTAATTTTCACGCTTGTCGCGGGTCAGAATCTAGTTCTCCCTTAATTATTCATCATCGATAAATTATGTAATGCTCCGTTAAAATCTTTATCACGAATAATTCAATACGGATAAAAACCGTAATAAAAGAAAATAGTACAATAACATAATATCCCCCGAAGTAGCAACTATATTTTTCTCATTAAAGTTCTCGTAAGTGACGCATCCTAAAGTTGTAAATATGTTTTCTAAAAGGTCTGCACCGTCTTTGCTTGAACAAATATATTGAATGTTGACTTCTTTGTTCTTCTCAAATTCTTGTGTATAAGATATGAACTTCAACGGGATATGTTTAGTTATATCACTCTCTATATATCCTTCCATGATTTGAGTAACACATGCAGCGTTGTCTTGAAAAAGTAGTGTTGGTTCTTTGTCAATGATCAATCCACTGTTTCTTGTATATGTTTAGACATGGCTCATAGCAACACACATTCTCTACAAGTTTCATGGAGGGTCAATCACTACAAGAAATCACGACTTTAACAACGACCATAATCGTTGTTAAATCGTGGTAAAATGCATTTAACAACGATTTAACGAAGATTTCAATTTCGTCGTTAATCGATCGAAGTAAAAACCAAATCTTCGTAAAATCGTGGTAAATTTTACGACGAACCAAATTCGTCGTAAAATCGTGGTAAAATGTTCATTGTAATTTAGTTGTAATGTTTACAACCATTTTACAACGAATATTTGGTTGTAAATTTATAATTATAATAAATTGAAAATTGTTATAATCATCGTAAATTCGTCCGACGAGTACAAAAAATATTCAATTTTACAAATTGTCGTAAAATCGTCCCTAAAAAAAATAATATTTTATAAAAAAAAATATTTTATATCAATAAAATATTTTATACAATTTCAAAATACAAAAAAATAAAATTTAGTCGTCTATGTTGAAATCAGGGAAGAAATAGTCACGCGTCGCGTTGTCAGGATCGACGTTGCTAGGTCCCGCCTAATCAGTCGTCGGGCGGTCGCGATGTGTCTGCATCGCCTGAAGTAGTTATGGGTTAGATGCAGAGAGCAACGTCAGCATGCTGTTGTAGAACCCCATGTTCTTCACCTGAGTCGCATGTAGGTTCTGAATCTAAGCCTCCATCTCTCAGCCGGAGATCGGTAAGAGGTAAGAGCAAGTGGGACGTCCTGCATGGATCCCATGCCTCAAACCCGTCCTTTCTTCTTAGGATTCTTCTTAGGAGCAACCTATAAAATTAAATAATTAGTAAATGAACGTTTAAAAAAATAATTTTAGAGAAAATTTTAGAGTAAAATTTTACCTCATGATAAATCTGATCGAGCTCGGCGGTCGTAAGCGGCTCACCTGGATGCTGAGTGCCTCCAGGGGATCTCTGAGATCGCTGAGTCTCGATCTCCGTCTTCCGAGCTCAAGGTCGTTGAATATCCGCTCGGAATGGGAGTCAACGAACTCGCCGGTCTTTTCCTGTGCGTCTTCTCGAAGACGGCACTGACGGCCGGTTTGTGATCCAGCTGTTTGGCCTACAAACAAATAATAAACAGATGCGTATTAGTATAACATTAATAATTTGAAAATAAAAATAAATTTGAAAGAGTAAGTAAGAAAGACTTACCATTTCGTGCATCCGACCTGCGAACGGGATTTGTCCGGACGTGTGAGCCATCTGTTTCGGCGTCCCGTCAGGTAGATTCGCGTTCCTAGAGGTGGAACACTTCTCAGCTACGATCGCATTGTGGTCATCTGTCCAGTATTTCTTCAAGTCGTCCCAGACCGCGACCGAGAGATATACTGGCTTCCCCGCGTCGCCGACGAGCCTCCACTTGTCCTTCCAGTCGGAGACCGTGTTGACGAGACGAAATTTCGCCGTCTTGTTGAACTCCGTCCTCACGGTCTCGTTGATCGAGACATCCCAATACCTACATAAATTAAATCAAACGTATTACGATATATTCAGTTATGAAATATTTTATTTATTAATTAGACATTACGTACCAGCAATTGTTTCATGCACATTCTGTGGAACAAGTTCGGCCAAGACAAATGGTAGCAGTCGTTGCATGAACACATGAAAATCGTGACTTTTCATACCTGTGAATTTACTACCATCTACACACCAAGAAAGATTAGAAACAAAACCACCAGGAAACCTATCTTCTGAGATCACCAACTGGAACAACGACGTCTTCGTTGCACTCGATAATATGAATATAGGTACTGGCGCTTTTCCGTCTTTATCAATGTGAAATTCGGATCTCGCACATATCTCATCCAAGTCGAGACGTGATATAAAATTGTATTTTGTCTTTCCCTGCACATTCAAAAGAGTATTCATAATGTTATCGAAAAAGTTCTTCTCTATATGCATCACGTCGAGATTGTGTCGGAGTAGATGATCTTTCCAGTATGGAAGCTCCCAGAAAATGCTTTTCTCATGCCAATTGTGTTCCGTAAGATAACCATCAGGCAGATTAGGCGGGACATGTCAGTTTCCTCCTTGGGGAAATGTGTAATTCGCACAGTAATGATCCATATGCGCCTCAACTTGTTCGCCCGTGTAATACACCGGTGGAGGATCACGAACCACTTTGTTCTTTTTAAACATTCGTTTGTTTTTCCGGTAAGGGTGGCGCAGACTAAGAAAGTGACGGTGACAATCGAACCAGCTAGTTTTCCTTCCATGTTTCAATTGGAAGGCGTCAGTACGATGCATGCAGTAAGGACAAGAAAGTCGTCCGTGTGTAGTCCAGCCTGACAACATTCCATAAGCGGGAAAGTCGTTAATCGTACATAGAAGCACTGCACGCATTGTAAAATTCTGTTTCCTAGAAAAATTGTAAGTCCTTACTCTAGTGTGCCATAACTCCTTCAACTCTTCCACCAAAGGCTGTAGAAAAACATCCAGGGATCTTTTTGGATGTTTAGGTCCAGGGACTAAAATACTCAGAAATAAAAATTCTCTTTGCATACACATCTCTGGTGGGAGGTTATAAGGGGTGACGATGATGAGCCATAAAGAATACTGCCTACCTGACATACCAAATGGACTAAATCCATCCGTACATAGAACAAGATAGACGTTACCTTTTCCTCTAGCAAAATCGGGGTACACCGAGTTAAAGTGTTTCCATGCTTTCGCATCTGATGGGTGGGTCACCTCTCCAGACTTCTGTGTATGTTCTGCATGCCACCTCATCGAAGAAGTTGTCCTCTTCGAGTGATACATCCTTTGTAGCTTGTCTGTTATAGGCAGATACCACATCTTCTGGTACGGTACCCTTTTCCGACCTACTCTTTCTTGCCTATATCTTGGTTTTTTTGCAAAAACGACATTCCTCAAGAATGTCGTCGTCTTTCCAATATATTATACAATTGTCGACACAAACATCAATTGAATGATACGGAAGACCAATACTGATAATTAATTTTTGAACCTCATAAAACATTTCAGCAGCTAAATTATCAGAGGGTAGATATTCTTTTAACAATGAAGCTCAATCATCCATGCAAACCTCAGATAAGTTATTGTTTGTTTTAATATTCATCATTCTAGCAGCTAATGACAATTTAGAGTGTCCTTCTCTACAATTATCATATATTGGTTGATTTGCAACATTTAACATGTCGTAGAATTTTTTAGCATCTAAATTAGGTTCTTCGACTAAATTTCCATCAGATGACAATGCAACTTCAGGACGAAATGCATCGCTAACCATGTCATTTATACTATCCGGTTCATTTCCATGATCATGATGAAAATTATAATAATCATACTCATTTTCTACATGCTGGTCATAGTCTACATATTCTTAATGATAATTACTAGTACTAGCAACATTACCACAATAACCTTCCCCATGCTGAAACCATATATAATATTGTGGTGTAAATCCTCTATTTAACAAATGCTTCCAAACATTTTCAACCAAATGAACCGTCTATTGTCGCATTTGATACAAGGACAAAACATCTTACCGCTTTCGATAGTGACATGTAGATTTGTGGCTTGCTGCATGAATACTTCAACCCCGTCGAGGAACTCCCGTGTCACCGATCCGTCATCGCCTCGATGTATGTACATCCATTTTTGGATTTCGTAAATATCGCCTCCTGACATTTTTTTGTAAAAACAAGTTTTTTTTTAAAAAAGAGTTTTTTTTCGTATGTGAGAGAGATATAAAATTGATGGTGTGATTTATGGTGAAAGATGAGGATGTATTTATAGGATTTTTAAAAATTTTCCAACTTTTTATCAAGGAAATTAACTACTAATTTACAACGATTCATAATTTAACAAAGGATTTACAACGATTTTACAACGATTTAACGACTAAAATGAAAGTTGTAAATAATTAGGTGCAACAGTAAATACACGTTTTCAACTACCAGATTAATGTCTTCAAATCGTTGTTAAAATGTCCAAAAATCAGAAGTTGTAAATTCGTTGTAAATTAGCAACGATTTAGCGACAAAATTTTCTTTTAAACCAAAATGTCGTTAAATCGTTGTAAATTTACAACGATTTAACGACGATTTCGTCTTTATTCGGAAAGTCGTTGTAAAATCGTCGTAAAATAACGACGACCATAATCGTTGTAAAGTTTACGACGATTTTACGAAATCGTCGTAAAATCGTCGTAATTTCGTCGTAAATTTACGACGACCAAAATCGTTGTAAATTTTTCGTTGTTATTTGCGCAGATTCTTGTAGTGAATATCTCTGCATGATTCGAAGAAGTAGCGAGTGATGTATGCTTTCGACAACGCCATGAGAACGCAATTCTACCCATTGTGAAAACACGTCCGATTTGCGATCGAGGTTTATGTGGACCTGATAAATATCCCGCATATGCGAGACTAACTAAACCAAAACCAGAGTTTCTAGGATAATATAATCTCAAATCAATCGTAGCAAATGTTATATATGACCTTGTGCAATTTGCAAGATAAATTAATGAGCTTATAACACTCAATATAAGGTAATTGAGGACCTAAGACCATCATTATGGGGTCCACAAAATTATTAAACACCCACTCTTATGTTTCCTCTCTTAAAACCGATCCTTGCACTTTTCGTGGGCCCCACTGAGACATGGCGGTCCGCGATTGACGCGATTAATTTTTTTTTTAAATAAAATAAATAAATTTATAAGCATTTTTTTGTTCTTACCGATAATAATGCTTTAACACTTCCTCATTATCTTCACAAGGTCGAAATGGATCTTTATCAATATCAAGTAACATGTTTACCTTTGGAGTACTCATAAGATTCGTTTTATCCATATTGGACCTCTTTAAAACTCTTTGAGTATAATTTGATTGTTGCACAAGTATTCCATTTCGGAAGTGCTCTATTTGGAGCCGAGACAAAACTTTGTCTTTCCAAAATCTTTTATTTCACCTCTTTTTACATATGAATTCGTGCATCATCTATATCTTTCCGAGTTTCAATCATGTTAAAATCATCAACATATACATCAATGATCACAAACCCAAATTCAAATTTCTTTTTAAAAACGCATAGGCACATTAATTATTCATGTATCTTTTTCTAATAAATAATTTCTTCGATTATGCCACATGTGTCCAGATTTCTTTAATATGTAAAAAGATCGGTGTAACTTGACCGAACATTTCTCCTTTGATGACATATCCAATATTTTGGATTCTTTGGGAATCTTTATTCTTTCTAGAATTTTCATATATGTCAATATCAAGTGATCCATTTAGGTATGCAATTACAACATCCACAAGGTATATTTTCAAAATTTTAGATGTCGCTAAACTCGTCAAGTACCTAAATGTGATCGCATCCATTATTAAGGAATACGTTTCTTCATAGTCAATTCCATGTCTTTGAGAAAAACCTTGTGAAACAAGTCGAGCTTTAAACCTCGTAATCTCGTTTTTTCATTTCTTACAAAAACCCATTTACATTCTACTGGGAAAACATCTTTAGGCGTAAGGACCACAGGTCCAAAACATTTATTTTATCGAGTGATAATAACTCTTTTTCATCGCTATTTGCCATTTATCCCAATCACATCTTTTCTAACATTCTAATATAAATATTTGGTCTGGATCATCATTTTCACTATCAATTTCTTTGGATACAAAAAATGAAAATATGTCGTTATCATCATTAATTTCATTTCTAATCATTATCTCTCCATTATGACCATATTTAGTGGAGACATCAAAATTTTATGTATCATTGTCGTTGTTTTTAGCTTCGATTCAAGCTCGAGAAACTATTCCGATGACTACGAGAACTTTGTTTTGTACGATATCAAGCTAAATATGAAAGTAAATTGCACGACAAGCTTTATCCAGTTCAGCCGCAATTGCGAGCCTACATCTGGTCGAGATATAGTCGAAATCCACTAAGAGATTTGATTTTCCGGCGATTACAAGATCTTCTCTGATCTAACACCGATCGCTCTCTCTCTTCTTACTCTACGTTTCTCTCCTTATACAATCTCTCTCTAGAATGTAAAATATGAGATACCCACTATACAACATATCTCTCATGAGTATATACACTCTTATCCTTGTATCAACCTGCAACGATATCCTAACGACTTTAACAGACTTCGACCTTATCTTTATCTGCGAGTACCAATAAAGGAGAGTAAGCTTTATTTGTTCTTGACTTGTTTCCCCAAAACGACAATGTTTCTTCTGAACCAATAACCAGTTTCAATTCCCGATTTTGCCACTTGTACCAAGCCAATTAATGAACCAGCATAAACCGATACCAAATCATGATCAATTCACAACAAACTCCACCTTGATCGGGTTTGTATCTTAGCTAACAACTTCCTGTGGATTCCTCTTGAACATGTATCTGCTCAAGCAGAAGACATACTCAGCAACTCCAACAATTCATTTAACTTGCTGACAAGTAACACTTTGGTGAATACATATGCCGAATTATCACTTGTATGAACCTTTGTAACCTTCACCCTGCCTTCATCAATAAAGTCTCTTACTCTGTAATACTTTATAGCGATATATGCTTGGTGCGTTCATGATATCCATTATGCTTGCCGAGTGCAATTGCACTTTGGATATCGCAGAATATCTCCACACATTCTTGATTGTATCCAAACTCATGGCTAAGTCTTCTTAACAAAATTGCCTCTTTTGCAGCCTCTGTTAATGACATTAACTCTTCTTCTGTTGTTGATAAAGCAATTAGTTTCTGCAAGTTTTACTTTCAACTAATCACACAACCTCCTGAAAAAATGCATACCCAAAAATAGACTTTCTTCTGTCTAAATCTGCTTCATAATCTGAGTTACAATACTCAGTGATTTTGAACTCTTTTCCTTTTCTGAATACCAAGCTTCTACTTGTAGAACCCTTTACATATCTCAGCACCCACTTGATAGCATTCCAATGAGACTTGATAGGATGACTCATATATCTACTAACTACTCCAATAGGATATGCTAAGTCAGGTCCCAACCGCGTTACAGTATGGAACTGACCTCATGTAGACTTCATCTTTCTCATATTGCTCATCATTAGATGCACTAATCTTAATGTGAACAACAAGTGTCGTGTGAATTGGTTTTGAGTCTTCCATTTCAATAGTCTTGAGTACCTTCTTCATATAACTTTCGTGAGACAAAGTCAAAGTTCCTTTCTTCGTGTTCCCGATGATATCAATGCCCAAGATCCTTCTTGCAACACCTAAGTCCTTCATTTCAAACCGTGAACTCAGCTGACCTTTAAGTGTCTCTATCAACTTCATATCCTTGCAAGCAACCAACATATTATCTATGTACAACAACAAGTATATGTAGTTGCCTGAAGAACACTTCACATATACACAATGATCATGCTTGCTCCGGTTGAACCCAATCTCCAACATAAACGCATTGAACTTTTGGTTCCACTGTCTTGAACTCTGTTTTAAGTCCATACAAAGACTTCTTCAATAAACAAGGATGATTTTCCTTTCCTTTTTCCTCATAACCTTCAGGTTGAGCCATATAAATTTCTTCATCTAACTCTCCATGAAGAAATGCAATTTTTACGTCTAATTGCTCCAACTCCAAGTCTTATTGAGCAACTATCGACATCAAGTATCTTATTGAAACATGTTTAACCACATAAGGAAAAATCTCATTGTAGTTTAATCCTTCTTTTTGTGAGAAACCCTTAGCTACAAGTTTGACTTTGTATCTTGGATTTTCAACATCCGGTATGCCAGCTTTCAATTTGAATACCCATTTACAGCAAATGATTTTCCTATTCTTTGGTCTCTTCACAATATCCCAAGTATGAATTCTATCCAATGAATCCATTTCCTCATCAGCAGCTAATGTCCAAAACTCTCTGTTTGGATCTCTCATAGCTACATGATAGCAACTTGGTTCTTCAATGTCTCCTTCCTTAGATACTAACATGGTAAAGCTCACAAACTTCTCTTCATCAAATATGGATGGTGGCTTTGTCTGTCTTCTGACTCTATCTCTTACCAGGTGATAACTCATCTTACCAGTTTCCTGATCCAGAGTCTCAGCTTCTTCCTGGTTTGATTCCTCTGACTCATCTACCACCTCCACTATCTCTTTAACTGATGACATGTCTAAACTCTTTTCATGTACCTCAGAATCTCCACCAGAACCCATATCACTTCCTCTGTCAATCTCAATACACAGAAACTCCATATCTTGTTGCCTTGATTCAGAAAGAATCCCTGTAAGATCCTTGTAACTTTCTGTTTCATTTAACGTCACATTTTTGATGATTACTGATCTCTTGTCTTCAAGACTACACACCTTGTAACCCTTGACACCTTGCAGATAGCCAATGCACACACCTTTGTTTGCACTTGGTTGGAGTTTTCCATCATCTGAATGGTAGTAGCACACACAACCAAACTTCCCGAGATGATGATAAGAAGGAACTACATTTGACCATACCTCTTCAGGTATCTACGTCCAGTGCAGAACAAGGAGCCTTGTTGATCAAATACACACATGTATTCACTACTTCAACCTAGAACACCTTAGGAAGACCAGATTCACTCAACAAACTTCTTACTTTCTCCAGGATATACTTATTCATTCTCTCTACCACTCCATTTTGCGCCGGAGTGTAGGAAATAGTCTTGTGTCTTGCTATTTCATTCTTTGAACAAAACTCATCAAAAACTTTGTTGCAAAACTCCAAGCCTTTATTTGTACGTAGCTTCTTTACAGTTTTACCAGTTTGGTTTTCTACAAGTGCCTTCCACTCTTTGAATTTATCGAGAGCATGATCTTTAGTCTTGAAAAAATATTAAACACCTTCTTTGAGAAATCATCTATTATTGATAAGAAATAATGACAGTTTTCCAGTGATGACGGTAGAGATGGAAAACCCCATAGATCAACATGAATGTAATCCAGAAAGCCTTTGCTTGTATGTTTCCCTGTGGAAAAACTCACCTTGTGTGCCTTTCCAAATACACAATTTTCATAGAACTGTATATTTGTGAGTTTAATACTGTTTATCAATTCTTTCTTTACCAATGTTGTCAAGCCTCTCTCACTTACATGAGCTAACTTGCTATGCCACAACTTAGTTTCATCCTTATTCACAATTGTGTTTGCCTCTCCCGTGAAACTGTTTCCGTGTAAGAAATACCTCTTTCCATGCCTTCTTACCTTTAGAATTGTCTTGCATCCCTTCTGAAATTTCAGTAAACCATTTTCTGATGCAAACTTGCATACATTGCATTCAAAAGTGCCGAGAGAAAAAATATTCCTTGAGAACTATGGAACATATCTTACATCATGTGTTTTTACCCTTATTGTCCAATTCTTTTTACTCTAGAGATACTTTCTTTGCCATTCTAATTGCACCAACTTCAAACTCCTTAAGCTCAGTAAACCAGTCCTTACGTGGTGTCATGTGGTAAGTACAAGCTGAATCCAAGATCCAAAGCTCATTGAAATCAATTGATTCAGTGTTGTTTTGCTTCAGTAACCACCAAGGACTCCACAAACCTCACACCAGAAACGGCTGAAGCTTCTCCTTGATCCTGAGATGAATCCTTCTGCCTTGGCTGACCTTTCTTTGTACATGACCTCACCACAAGTCCAACAAACCAATATCTTGTCTATTGACTTTGATCTTGCCTTATCATTATTCTTGAACTGTTTAGAGTCTCTGATATTTGATCTTCCCCTGAAGTTTCCTTCTGAGTAAAGCTCTTCTCCTTGAGCTTTGGTCACCTTCTGATTTGAACCAAAGTCCAACTGCTTTGAGTTGATTGCACTCATCACTTCATCTAATGTTAGGCCTCCTTGCCATATCTCAATGTGTCCCTTAACTGATCAAATTGTTTTGGCAAAGACATCAATAGTAATATGGCTTGATCTTCATCTAAGATCTATATTCTGACATTCTCCAAATCAGTGTTAATCCTCAAGAACTCATCAATGTTTTTCTTAACTGTTGATGAATCATTCATCTTGAATCCATATAGCTTTTGTTTCAGGTAAATCCTATTAGGCAAAGACTTATCCGTGTACAACTTATCCAACAACTTATCCAACAACTTATTTACACTCAAGATTATCGTACTTCGTACCTTTCTTTGTTTCTCAGCAATGGTTGAATCCACCTTAGCAGACGCGTTTGAGGAATCAGTACCCGTCTTCGTCGACTTCTCCTTGAGATCTTCGTGTTTAGCTAACGACGAATTAACAATATAATCAGCCTCTTGAAGCCTTAGAGCATTCATCAACCCGAGAATCTCTAAGTGAGCCAAGGTCTTCTCCTTCCACAGATTGTAATTGTTCATTCCATTAAACTTCTCCACCTCGAGCTTCGTAGATGGCAAGTTTACCGATATGAACAAAAACAATCATATCTTTTACAAATTGAGCTACGAATCACCAACCTGGCACTGATACCACTTGTTGTTACTTTAGCTCCGATTTAAGCTCGAGAAACTATTCCCGTGACGACGACGAGAACTCTGTTTTGTACGATATTAAGCTAAACATGAAAGTAAAATTGCACAATTTTATCTAGTTCAGCCGCAATTGCGAGCATACGTCTGGCCGAGATATACTTGGAATCCACTAAGAGATTTGATTTTCCGGCGATTACAAGATATTTTCTGATCTAACGCCGATCTCTATCTCTCTCTATATCTCTCTCTCTCTCTTCTTACTCTATGTTTCTCTCCTTATACAATCTCTCTCTTGAATGTAAAATATGAGACACCCGTTATACAACAGATCTCTCATGAGTATATACACTCTTATCGTTGTAACAACTTGCAACGACATTCTTCATTGTCCACGTAATGTTGTCCACAGATGCAACGACACACCTGTCACAGAAAGACAAAAACAATAACAACGATCAAAAAGAAAATTTATTCACTAACTTTTTGATCTTAGCATCCGTGGACGGCATTACGTGGACAATGAAGAATTTAACTTACCTTCATTGTTTATTATTTAGAACTTAGACGATACTACGTGGACTAAATTAAGTGGACGAGCACGTAAATATAAGGACGTGGACAATTTTACATTTCTCATTTTGTGAATTAAGGTTTAGAGTTTGATGTTTTGAATTTGGGTGTACTTAATTTTACAGTTTTAATGTTAGTGTTTTTGGTTGTACAATCCACACTTACCGTAATCTTTATGGCTATAATCCTAATAATTACTTAACTAATGTTTTTGTATTTTGAACACTACAAAGTCAGTGAGTTATTGAAACTCATAAAAAGTCAAAGGCTATCCATCACTCGGAATCCACCAAACCATTGTTTAGTGGACAGAAACACGCATTGTTGTTAAATAGAGTTGTGTTTAAAACCCGTCGTGTTTGTCCCGTATCCTTAGCTGTAAAGCTTACCATATGCACAAACACCACCTAAATACAACAACGAAAAAACTAGATTTTTATAGAGACATTTCGTCTTACATGTTGTGTGCATATGTAGGAAGTAAGCTCTTACAAACCCATTGTCCGTGAGACATCACTTCCGCCATAATTGTACAAGAGCTATGTAGTCCGGTATTGAGTAGACATTAAGACAACCGCTGAGATACCGATTAGATGCGAAGAGGCGTGGTGGGAGATTGCGATCAAAGTTGTTGCTAACAGTGTCTCCTAAACAGCAACAAAGAAGGACAAGGTAGTTACTTAGTATAACGAGAAAGCAAAAATAGATGAGAAGCAAAAGTGATTTGAGTCGCATATATGGGATTTAGGGTTTGGACATAACGAAAAAACACATGAAACCTAAATAGAAGTTCTCGTTCATGTTATTCTTAGAAATTTGGTCTTGGAAAGAAGAAAACGAGGGCGAATCGATACAATAATTAAGAAACTCCGATGGATGCTATATGTTTAGAAAAGGACTTGAAAATCCCCTGATTCCATAGAGGAACAACCGTAGTGAGATGAGACTAAGGAGAGGTAAATTGCTACACCGATAAATGTGGAATGCGATCGATTTGGCCCACCGGAGAATGTAGAGAGAATGGTTAGGGTTTATCGTGAAAGAGATAAAAGGGGAAAAGAGATAGCCAATATTTATTTTTTGTTTTTCATTATTTTTTAGATTGTTAACTTTAATTGTGTGTCAAAGTAAATAAAACTCTAGTTAGTTTGTAAGCACAAAATTAGAAGTTTGGTTACACATCATCTATGGACTATGGGCAATAGAGTCATTTCTTAAGGCAAAAGTACATCACAAGTTGAAAGTGTCTTATGATGTAAGCACAATTCTTCTAAGTGCATTTGTAGGTAAATAACTCTTTCATTTATGTCTTATGGACATTGATTATCAAGTGGTCATTTTACATCATTTTCATTTTGATTATTATTTGCTACTTTATATACATGTAAAAAAATTTTAACTTCGAGTTCATGTTGTTTTGTAGGGGGTCATGATGCATTAAAGAAGGTGTACACCATGTAATATCTTCGGGAATTTCTTTAACTATCTCCCCTAACATTGAAAATTCATCTTCATTGAAATGACAATCGCCAAAACGTGTCATAAACATATCACCAATTTATGTTTCAAGATAACGAATTATGCTAGATGATGTATACCCCACATACCTTTTGTCCTTTGTGGTCCGATCTTTGTTCTCTGCAGTGGAGAAATAGGAACATAAACTACACATCCAAAAACTCAATGATGGAATATATTTGGTTCCCGGTCAAATGTTAATTCAAATGAAAAAATCTCCTGATATGATTTTGGCCTAATGTGGATTAATACCGAAGCATGTAATATAACATGTCCCCAATCTAAAATTTGGAGTTTTGTCCTCAATATCAACGGTCTAGCTATCAATTGTAGTCGTTTTATTAATGAATCAACCATACCATTTTGTGCATCAATTCCTAATGACATACAATATCCATCGAAAACTTATGAAGTGAATTTACCAGCATTGTCGAGTCTCACTTTCGTTATTGCATAATCGGGGAATTGATGCCTTAACCTGATTATCTGGGTAATGAATTTTTCAAAAACCGTGTTCCGTGTTGTTTATAAACCGAAATATGGCCATCTACTTGATGTGTCAGTCAATACCATAAAATATCGAAACGGTTCACATGGTGGGTGAATGGGCCCACATATATCTCCACGTATTATTTCTAGAAACATGGGTGATTCATTCCCATCTTTAGTCACATATGGTTGAGTTAGAAGTTTTCCTTGGAAACATGCTTCACATAAAAACTCGTCCGATTGGAAAATCTTCTAGTTTTCCAATGGGTGGCCACTTGAATTTTGTACAACTCTTTGCATCATTATTGAATAACGGTGACCAAGTCTTCCATGCCAAATTTTAAATTCGTTAGTAAACTTCGAGTTCAATGTGTTATATGATTCAACCATGTTTATTGTTGTGTCATACAAATATGAGGATAACATTGGTAATTCTTCCAATATATGTTTATCCTTTGATGTAATGTAAAGTTATTCAATGCCACTCTTGTTCATTGTTTTTACGTGATATCCATTTTCTCGAATATATCTGAAACTTGACAAATTTATATTGGATTTAGAAGAATATAACACATTATTTAATTCAAACTTTGTCCCCTTTGGCATTGAAATGCTAGCTCTTGCAGAGCCCAAAATACAAAAAACTATTTTAATACAATACAAAACATAGTTGTTAAACCAAGTTATCATGTCTTTCATTTTTTTTAGTCTACATCTTCCATTGATACCCCTGGATCAAGGAAATATGCAACGTCTAGATGAGTATCTTCATTTAAGCCACAAAACTAGGTATGGCTTCAACATGAACGAATTTATTTCAACTCCTTTCCCATTCTTTTTACGAGATTCTTGATACATATCGACTAGATGTCTTGGCGTACGCCAAGTACGCGACTAATGGCCTTTCCCGTCATATCTGTAACAAGAATCTTCATCTTGTTTGTGACTATACACACCATCATTTTCTTGATAATTCTTAAATTGTTCCTCTAATTCAAGGTTATAATATCCTCTGCCTTGTCCTCTCCCTTGCCCATCACCGCAACCACGTCCATGCCCACTTCCTTGCTAATTGGTGTCACCGAATGATGCCACATTCACTTCAAGTAATGTAGCTTATCCAGTTGGACGAGTTTCATGGTTTACCATCACAAGCTCATTGTTTTGTTTAACAACTAAGAGGACATGTATCAACTGTGTATACTTTGTGTATTCGCTTGCTGGTATTGTTGTTGCAGGAGGATATTTACAAGATGTAATTTTGGAGCGTTCATTTTATCATTTCATAGTCACTCATTTTTTTCTCCGCGCAACTTCATTTTGGAAGCTATTCCACACAAAGCAGAATTATAATCTCCAACATTTTTATAATCTTGTGATCAAACCTATCTTTTAATGATTCCCAGAGCTTTGCAGGATTTTTCGTATGTAATATATTCATTTTTAAAATTATTGTGAATATGGTGGCGTAAAAATATCATGGTCTTACCCTTGTTCTCATCAAGAGTTGTTTCTAACTTATCAATAGGATTAAAAGTTTTTTCCCCTTCAAATATATTTTTGTGTATACTGTCCATATCATATAATTTCTTCCAAAAACATCAAGGGTAGCAATTGTAAGTTTTTCCAAATTCTACATGATATATAAACATCATTAAAATAATTTATAAGCTATAAATTCAATAAAAAAATATTATTAATAAAATATAGTAAACAACAAAATATGATAAAGTGAGGAGGCATAGCCTTCTATTTTGAGACGACATACCATGTCATAATATTTTTTTTCTTATATAAAAATGAGGCGACATAGCACGTCATAAAAATAAAGAAAAATGAGGGGACATAACCATAGAAAATAAAAAAATGAGGCGGCAACACACTAGAAAATAAAAAAATGAGGCGGCATAACACGCCATAAAAAATAAAAATGAGACGGTATAACACATCCATAAAATTGAGCAAATATAAACTTTTCCACCATATAAAATTATTAATTTATATACCTTCGAATTATTAATTTACTATACCTTCAAAATATGATTAATCGGAATATAAAGTAAAGTCTTGTGATGATAACATAGTATAAACTTATAATATTATATGGTATATGAGTATATATAGAGACAAGGAAAGCAGATGTGAAAGTCGTGCGATAATTAAATTTGCTTCGATATATATTTTTTTTCTCCATGACTAGTTTTGACCAAGCAATGTAAACTTGGTAAGTTTGAAAAATCAGACAATTGTCTCCATTAACACAACACATAGAAAAAGAGCAAAAAAATTTTTAACTTAAAACAAAAAAAATAAAATAAAAGGTCTTTATAAGCATAATCGTATGAGAGAAAATGGATAAAGAGAAACTAGAAAGATTTATATACGATCATGTTGAAGGGGTAAAAGTATTAATTTGAGGTGATTGTCTAGGTTGAAATATAAAATAGAACGTGGGTCGGAAAACTCGTTATAGCACAAGGTGAAAACAACTAGCGAGGTGTTTTGCAGCAAGGGATAGGAATGTGAAGGCGGATCTTCTAGCACGATATGCACGTAGCATGAAACACAGTTTCCAGCACATTAGTCCATCGCTCCCTACATGGGTGCCGGATACGTATAACGTCTTCGGCTCTAATAGGGGAGATGTGCTACCGGAAAAAGCGAGGTGTTTTAATTATACGTATTTTCGTATTGAATTTCGAGCTCAATCTTATATTGATATGTGGTTAGAGAATTTGCGAGGTGAGTATCGTGTAAGATCTATTTTATGGGGTCACACATATATCAATATATGATATGATCATTATTTAATAAGTCAAACTTATGTGGTCACTTTTTTTTTGGGTATGAAGAGGGGAGACAAGAGTCTCTCTATTTATTCTAAAACACGCGTATAAGCATTACAAACGGACAAGTTGTGATCTCGAAAGACCTCGATTATCCTCCGTAAACAAAGATTGGAGGCATAAGTGTTATAGGAAATTTTGTTGTGGATATCTTAAGTAATTTATAATTTGATGAAAGACCGAATTATAAAATAGTACTCTATATATATTGAGGGTTATGGTCCCCAAAACAACCCTAACTTGAAAATACATAATCTCTCTGCATCCCATCACCAAAGACCTATAGTCTATTCAGGATGTGCTTTGGAAAATTCATAGCAACTTCAGATCAAGAACCACAAATTCATCATGAGCTCATCAGGTACGCTTCCACTTATATTTGATCATCATAAACTGATATGACTTTGTGTTTATTATAATATAAACATTTAGGATTAATTTCCAACAATTGGTATGAGAGCCACTATATTCAATATAAATTTGATAATTAAGTTTTATCAAAAAAATTGGATTTATTTTTTTTACTAAAATAAATTCAGATTTATTTATTTATTAAAATTATCGGATTGTTGAATCTGAACTTTTGTAAGGTGCAAATTAAAATTTTGGTATTCTGGAATCTGTAGTATTTTTGTTGTTAAATCTCCAATAAAAAATAAAGTTTATGACCTTTTTATCTAAATTTTATGAAATTCAGATTTAAAACTATATGTTCATTTAGTTTAAAATATCTTGATCTAACGTAAGATTTTTCAATATTTTTGAGCAAAGATTTTGAAATTCGAGGCTGTGTTTTATATTTTTTAGGGTTTTCGAATGAAAACAAAAAGATGAAAATAAAACATTGAAACGTTGAGTTTCATTTAATTATATTTGATATGAGTTTCAAGATTTATTGTCATTTAGAATTTAAGAAATAAAATAAAAATGAGAGATTAAATAAATATGGGGCGCGTTGAACCTAGACCCAATAAAGAAAGGGAGAATTATAAAACTACACTATTTGAATTACATTTCACAAAACTACACAATTTCCAAAATACTTCACAAAACTACACATAAACACTCAAAATTAAATCCAAATAAACCCTACCCAAACAATTTTACCCCCTTAATACTATACCCTAAACACTAATTAGCGAACCCAAATGAAAAGATTTTAATTTTGGTAATTTTTAAAAGGGTAAATCAAGCTTTTAAAATTTTGAAAGGATGTAAACTTGTGAAAATATTGAATTAGGTGTAGTTTTGTGAAGGAATGATTGAAAGGGTGTAGTTTTGTGAATTTCTCATAAAGAAATGGACATAAAAAATGCATGAATTATAAATAAATATGGGGCGTGTCATATAGTATTTCCTGTTTGTAGTATCACAAACAAATTAATATACTGAGTACATGAATTATAAATCAAGCTTTTTAAATCAATAATTAAATTAGTTTATACATGTTTAATATTTGAATTAGACTAATTAATGCAAAATGTCACCAAAATAAAACTTTATATTAATTCAAGAAAATAGTTTGCAGATTAAGAAAATCCATCTATGGGTTAAAATAAGTGATTTGATTGAGAATTGTGTGTATCAAAACTTATGTGGGAGTAAGTGTGTTTTCTGATTTTGCATGTGGAGACATGCCGCTTGCCATTAACAATATTAACATGCTAGTGAAGCATCTTTTGTATTAAAGATCGAGATTCATCGAGACATGTTTCGAAGAACTCTTTGATTACACAAAAAAGTTATATTGATAAAGTATTTAATTGATTTGGCATGTAGTTTTGCAAATCAGATGATAACCCAATTGGTAAAGGAGACAAATTTTGTTTCAATCAAGTGTTCTAAATTTTTTTGGAAATTTAGGAGATGCAAAAGATTATTTATGCATCGACATCAGAGATTTTGATGTATCTGATACTTAGAGGTTTCCCTAGTATGATTCACTGCAAGTGCACAGTTAATCGTGTAATACTTGTTAATTTTTGTAAAAATTAAGAGAAGATTTATGAAGTTTAGAAGATATTTAGTAGATTAGTGTTCTTGAGTTCATGAAGAACATCAAGAACAAAAAGAGAGAGAATAGCATATAGTCAAAGATACCTTTCGATTTTAATTGTTTTTTGTGTTAACAAAACATGTGAAGAGGATAACATATTAATAGCAAAACAAGAGAGTAAGAAAAACAAAGAAGCGCTTGGTTCCTTTCCGGAAATAGCTCGCGCGTGGGAGAGTGGCGCGCGAGCGCCTTGGAGCGTGGAGCGCGAGCCCCTTGGAGCGTGGAGCGCGAGCGCCTTGGAGCGTGGAGCGCGAGCGCCTTGGAGCGTGGTGTTCAGGCGCCTGATGTCTACTTTCCCAACGACTCTTTCTCAACGGCAACTTCCTCCTCTCTTTTATTCTTCTTGTTCTTTAGTTTCTTCTTTGCTTTGTAGATTGCTTGAATAGCTCTTGGACTTCCTTGAACCGCAAGAGAGACTTTACATTGGTGAATAGTATGTTCGGGCAAAGTCTTGTCCTCTTCAGTAATACTTAGGGATCGAATCCACAGAGACCAATGGTTACACTAAAACTCTTAAATTCAATGTAAAACTAAGTGCCACAAAAAGTTTGTTTGTGAAATTTTTGAAAGCAATTAGTAAAAGAAAACTTTTTGTAATGACATGTTTTGTAATTACGTTTTTTGTTGTCATAAACAAACAATTTAAATGGAATTTAAATGACAACAAAAAACGTAATTACAAAACATGTCATTACTATTTTCTGGCGCGCATGGGAAAGTTCGCGTTATTTACGAAAAAATCAACGCACTGATGTGTATAAGTCTACCTGACATGTAAAGGTAGACTTATGTATAACGATAGATTTATATGTGGATTTGTAGATTTATAAAATGAATGGTAGACTAATATAAATGGAGTTTAAACTTATTTCTTTTAAAATTGGTAGACTTTTTGTCTAAACTAGTAGATTTATTTTTATTTGGTAGATTTTTGTCATCATTGGTAGATTTACATACCGAGATGGTAGATTTTAATTCATTTGGTAGATTTATATACCTTAAAAGTTTCAAATTGACTTTTTATAGGTTTTCCTTGGACCGAATTGTTAAATTTGTTTTATTTAATGGTAGTGTTTTAAGTTTTTTGGTAGGTTTATTTATTGACGTGGTAGATTTATTATTGTTATTTTTTTGTTTGTGGGGCGATAGATTTATTCATGTAGTGGTAGATTTCATGCAATTTGTTAGACTTATCTATTGTTATTGAATTGTTGTAGACTTATTTTTACTGATGGTAGTGTTTTACTAATCTTTTGTGGATTTATATGTTTACGGTAGATTTATATGTGTACGGTAGATCTATTTAAAATATATTGTGGTAGATTTAAAAATTGAAAATAAGAGATATGAAGAATCAGTTGTGTTGTGGTAGACTTTTTAATATATAAGAACGTGTTAGTATTTTTATACCCTTGGCTATGCACATCTATTTCATCAAAACTCTTTCTTCGTCCTTGTCTAGGTCTAGCTGCCTTAATCGTCTATCGTTTCCATCTTTCACCAATTTTTTTTCAAGAAACCATGAACCAAGTCATATTGGTCTCTGGAAATTAGAGATTTAAGAAGAATCAGTGGATGTCTTTGGGCGACAAATTGAGAGGATCTCATATTTTAAGGGTAGAAAAAATCGATTATGGAGATCTTCTAGGCATGGTTTATGAAGATTTTAGTTTAGATCCACGAGATTGTGAGGTAAAATTGAGTTATATGTTGGCAAAAGAGTTTTTGGTCAAATTATCTCGAGATACACCACCGTTGGTCGTTGTTAATACAAGGCAATTAAGTGATTTTTTGCAACAATTGAAAAATAATACGGTTCGATTATGTGTTGAGGTTGAAAGAAAACGTTTTTGAAACGCCGAAAAAACGCGATTTAGGTGAAGATGAAATTTCTCGTAAAGGAAAAGGTTTATGTGAAGATGAAAATGCTCAAAATAATGAAGAATAAGTTGATGACGACGAATTCATATTCAATTACTGTGATGATACAGATGGCGCAAGCTCAGATGATGAAGAATATGAAACACATAAAGATTTAGAGGAAGAAGAAGATAATAAAAATCTACCATCTAAGAAAAAAACAACACATAGTTCTAAAATGTTGAAGTTAGAAGGAAATTCATTCGAATTGGCGGTTGAAAAAATTTATGCGTTAAAAGAGATTCTTGAGAAAAGACTTAAAATGTTATCCGTTATTAACAAATTTGACTTTGATGTTGTTAGTTCGACAAAAAAATTGTTGGTGGTTAGCTGTTGGGTGTCCGAATGTACTTGGTAATTCCGTGCAACAAAGATTGGGTTAAACACGAGTTTTCATTTAAAGACCTATGATAGTGTGCACTCGTGTTCTGTGACTATGCGCGCAAGCCGTTGTCGACAAGCTACACCTGAAATACTTGCAAAGTTATACAAAGAGTATGTAGGTGGCGTGGGTCCTACAATACTGCATGCCCATGTTGGTGATGCTTTGAATAAACGTTATGGAATCAATGTATACGTTGTTAAAATATGATTTGGTAGATTCATAATATAGTATGATGGTAGGTTTTAAGGTAGTGCGTAAAATTTATGTTCTGGTTAAATATATTAATAGTAGATTTATAATCCATACGTGGTAGATTTATAATCTAATTTGATGGTAGATTTATAATCCACTCGTGGTAGATTTATAATTTAATTTGTATATATATGTAGCTTGCGTACTGGAAAGTCCATCGTACATTAAAGATTGAGCGTTTACTAACAACTGGAAGTTCACAAAGTGGGTACGAAGAGTTGTCGTTGTACTTGTATATGATTAGCAGAGCCAATATGGGTACATTATTAAACATCTTGTTCAAGTTTTGTTTTCTTGCTTTTGGTGCAAGCATTCAAGACTTTCAATTTATACGAAAAGTCGTCGTTGTTGACGAAACATATTTGTACAAAGATACACTTCTTACAGCTTTTAGTGTGGTTGATACCGAGAACAATGAGTCGTGGGAGTGGTTTTTCAGACAATTACAATATGTTATCCTCGATGATGAAGATCTTGCCATTATTTATGATAGGCATAGATCAATTGCTAAGGCAATAAGGGCGGTTTATCCGCTTGCTAATCGCGGTATATGCACATATCATTTGAAGAAAAATATTTATTAAAATTTAGTGGAGGTGAGAGTTTTGGCCTAGTTAAAAAAAAGCTACGTCGTATCGACAATTAGAGTTTAACGCTATATTTGGTTAGCTTGAATCCTCATATCTGCGACTGCGCAATTATTTGGTAAAGGCCGATGTACGTCTATGGACTCGTGTTTACTTTCCGGGTAATAGATACAATTTCACCACGGCAAACATTACCGAGTCAATAAATAATGTGTTGTCTTCAAAGAGAAGCTATCCAATTGTCCAGCTATTAGATGTTAGGTCTATGTTAACGATGTGGTTTGCGATACGAAGGAATAAAGTACAAAAGACAAAAAAACGCTTCTCACTTCATGAGTCAAAAATATATTAAAGGTACAACAATATGTAGACTTATATAATGTTTCCTAAGACTATATAGTTGACTTACTTAGTGGTTTCTAATACTTAACGGTAGACTTATATAGTGGTTTCCAATGACTATACAATAGACTTATATTTTGGTTTTCTACAACTATATGGTAAACTTATATAATGTTTCGGATACTATACGGTAGAATTATATAGTGGTTTTCTACAACTATATGGTAGACTCATTCTATGCACCATTGCAGGAAAGAGTAAACGAAGCAAAGATTATGGAAGTGCAAGCAATAGATGATTATCACACACAAGCAACAAACGGGACATCTACTCATGTTGTCAACCAGGGATTATTGTCGTGTACGTGTCGTAGGTTTGTGATACTCAAAGTTTTAACCCTAAAATAAACTAATGCAAATGCAAAAAAATTCGTGTACTATTTAGGGATCAAATACACATAGAGCAAAGTTACACTACAATTCTTAGATTCAATTAAAGCTAAGCGACACAAGAAGATGTTTGTAATAATGACAACGAAATAAGAAAACAATATAACGAACAACGGTTGTATGCAATTAATTAAAAACGTCAGGCACCAGGATTAATCTCAAGAGATAATTATCACTAAATAGATATATGATAGAGAAAGTAATTAAATACCTTTCTTAAACTCAGATCACAAATTATAGATTGACTCCCTCTCGGGCGTATCAAATCCATATGCTAACATGTATGAAAACTAAACTCTAGTTTGTGTTCAATAAATCTTCGCATGCAGTTCTTCTAAGTCTGATATGTTCACAAAACGAAATAAAATCTACTCTCGAAAGCTTAGGACGTTTTGCTCATCTAGGTTCTATCAGTGTGGCTTCAGATATGCACGTTCTTCTCTTGCTCGGCAGATTGTTCTGTACAAAACTGACATAACTTTTGATCTAACCGTTGGAATTATCTGAAACCACCGCCAAATTAAATCTAACACTTGTGGCTATCGCGTGGTAAAATATCATAAAGATCCATAAGTTGAAACTTATTTACCGAATGTTAAAATTTTGCGCATCTGCATGGTTTCAATCTTCATATATTCATATATGATCTAAAATACACCATTATTCTCCAAATCAACATTTCAACTGTAAAAACTCTAAAAGAGATAAAAAGACTCTAAAAACATATTTTGACTTGATAAAATACTTAATTGTGAGGCGAAACACTAAGGTTAAAATACTAAAATTGCCTCACATCAACTCCTCCAGACTTAATCTTTTGTTTGTCTTCAAACAAAAGAATGCACTAAGTGAGTGAAAAATGTTTTTTGAAAACTCTGAAAACTTGCATCATCACTATATCCTATCTTTTCCTAGAATAACCCATATACCACATAAAACAATCACCAACTCAGAACCTAAAGCTCATACTTCCACCACGAAATCACCCTCACAATACTCTAAAATCACTAATCCTCGAAAATCTACAGTTTCACATCAATTGAATTCATAATCTCTTAAAGCATATAAAAGTGCGGTCTCACTAAGGGAAAATCAATCACTAGACACAAGTCTTACCTTTTAGGTTTCCTAAACACTAAAAACATCCTCTTCTGGTTTCTTTCCTCTCTCTTTTCTCGCTTCTTCAAAGTCGAATGTCTCCCTACTTTCTCTAAGGGTTCATTTGTATTTTTTTTAATTCGACATTGGCTTTTCGCTTTGTTTTTTTTCTTAGAAGGGTGGTCCCTTCATGGTTTTCGTTTTCCCGAATTCGAAAGAACACGAGTTTACGTTCCACTTCCAAATTCGCTTATTTTCAACCAATATTCACGACTTTTTCAAATAATGTATCATTTTTTTAAAAAGAAAATACAGAGGAGAGCCATACTACACATATATGTATTATAAGACATGAAAGGAAAATCGTATCCGATGTATCTCAAACCCATAGTGAAAAATTATTCAACATTAACAATTCTACTATTTTAAAATCTATATCAGCTAACCGAAATATTATACGGGTAAAAGGGATTTTTCTGTGGAACTAGTGATATGTCATGGGGTTTCTGAAATCTCATGGTACTTAGCTCTGTTATCAAATGGTCCTTAAAGTTAGTTTGGTTCGTCAAGAACAAGATCATAATGCATATTATATTGAGTTCTGAAAACAATTTTTGACTTTATTGGGAATAAAAGAGAAAACGAAAACAAAGAAAACAAAACTCGATGAGTGATAACGAGATTTTTTTCTCGTTGTTTCGAATGCCTTATCGTAGTATATAAGGTGTCAATCCGAATCGAGAGCAAACAATATATTAAAATTTATAAGAAACAAACTCAGTTTAAGCGTAATCAAAAAGTTGTTTGTTGAATGTTTTGTAACCATGTAATCAATAAACTAAAACGAAAATTAAGAGTTTTAAAGATTCAAATAAAAAGCTAAACAACTAGGTCAGGGTACTTTAAACGGGTGATCAACTTTCAGATTTTTAATGTCTTTTAACAATTGTAACTTTAAGGTTTTGAAAACGATTTTAGATCAATCTACTCTCGTGACAATGATCATTTTCCTAACAAGTAAACTAAAACAATATCTTGGATAGTTTAAGTTTTAGAAAACATTAAGTTCAAATTAATTCAACCACTAAACTTATTAACACAAATCTCTCGGTTAAGCTAGGTTTAGTTCTAGAGTAATTGTTCAGGAATCTTCACAAACCTCTCGGTTGGGAAGTTTCCTGGGTTCTATCAATTGATTGATCAGGTCAATTAAAGCATTAAAAACGTTACACTAGATTAAAGTTTTATAAAGTTTTAAGGTCTAGACAGTTATCAATCCTAGAGTTGATTCACCATTTTTCCCCCAACCTAATTGCCTAAGGGAAATTACTCACTAAGCATAATGAAAATCAAAGCAATCTAATAGAAATAAAGCATAAACAAACTCAAGGATTAAAATAGATAAAGGGAAAGAAGAATCTCTTATTGAAAATGTTGTTACCAGAAATCCAAAAGCGAAAAGCAAAACTCAATCTCCAAAAGCTCTCCAAAGTTCGAACAAAAACCAAAGCGTGAAAAAGAGATAGGAGAAAAAGCATATCAAAACCCTAATATAATGTCAAAACATAAACCAAAAACATTCCAAATCAATAAGTTTAAATCAATATCGTCCCCGAAGTAGTTATGCGTTGCATGCTCGGGATCGATGGTGCTTGGTCCAGCCTGGGTCGGGTGGTCGGGATGTGTCTATATCGTCCGAAGAAGAGTTGGGTTGGAAGCCGAAAGGACCGTGAACAGATTGTTGTAGAAGGCCATAGTGTTCGCCCCCTTGGTCTGAGTCGTCTTGAGCTCCTGAATCTCAACCTTCATCTTAGCCAGAGATCTATAGGAAGTAGGACAAGCGGGACGTCCTGCATGGATCTCATGCCTATAATCCGCTCTTTCTTCTTTGGAGCAACCTTTAAAATAAAATGATTAATAAAAATGATCGTTTAAATTCAATAATTTGAGAAAAAGAAACATTATAAATAAAATTTTACCTGCTCGAAAAGTTGATCAAGGTCGGCGGTGGAAAGGGGCGTGTCGGGTCTCAATCTCTGTCTTCCGAGCTTCCAGGTCGGTGAAAATCCGCTCCGAGTGAACGTCAACGAACTCGCCGTTCTTCCTCTTGTGCGTCTTCTCGAAGACGGCACTGAAGGGGGGCTTATGGCCCAGTTGCTTGGTCTAAAATAAAATGGTAAACATTAGTATTTGATATTAATAATAAATAAATAAAACAATTTGAAAATATTAAATAAAAGAACGTATCGTGTCGTACATCCGACCTGCAAAGGGGATGTGCCCCGACGTGTGAGCCATATGTTTCGCCGTCCCGTTAGGTAGCCTAGCGTTCCTGGAGGTGGAACACTTCTCGGCTATGCTTGCGTTGTGGTCATCCGTCAAATATTTCTTCAAGCCGGCCCACACCGCGACCGAAATGTATATCGGCTTCGCCACGTCGCTGGCGACCCTCCACTTTTCCTTCCAGTCGGAGACAATGTTGGCGAGACGAAACTTCGCCGTCTTGTGGAACTCCGTCTTCACGGACTCGTTGATGGAGACATCCCAATGCCACTTTTGCTGCAAAAGTAGAGAAATTAAATCATTACTTTAAGCAATAAATAAAATAATTAATAATTCAAAGTTAAATAAATGAATAAAAAATAAAAAAACATTATCGCGAAGCATTTGAACCACGTCTTCTTGATGTGCTCCGGAGTTTTGCTCCAGTTGGGATGCGACTCCGTGAAATATCCCTTGATGATGTCCGTGATAGATCGTGCGACACCATTGTCGTACTTAAACCTAAAAAAAAATCGATTGATTAAAAATCCGTATAATAACAAATTAGTTATTAAAGTATATAAATAACAAAACTTACCAATAAGTGTTTGCACTCTTTTGCGGATCCAAGCGGCGCAGACCGTCGTGTCCGGGTTGAGCGAGGATATCCTCAACCTGGAAGGTGGCGTAACGAATGTGTCCCGATACCTCCAATTGTGGATGTACCGGTCCCGGGGCGTCTCCGTCGGGTGCGACGTGCTGACACAGGTGGAGGTGGAGGCATCCCGGCGTGGACAAGAGTAGGGGTCCCGGCGTGGACAGGAGGAGGGTCTCGGCGTGTACGGGAGGAGGGATCCCGGCATGGACTGGTGGAATCGGGGTAGTCGAAATGGATGCGATTCTGGAACTAGAAGCAGAACCGGAACCCGTAGCTGTCCGGGAAACGGCGGCCTGCTCCGCCATCATCTACGTGTAGCTTGGAGCTATGGTCTTGGTTCTCCTACGAGTCATGTATATAACTGCAAAAAAAAATGAAAAACAATAAGTTATTATTTTAATAATAAGTTATTAGTTATATGTAAAAAAATTATAAGTTATAATTTTAGTAAGTTATAAGTTATAATTCTTTTAATAAGTTATAAGTTATAATTTAGTTGTAATTCCTCAATTTAGTTATAAGTCATATTGTAGTTATAAATAATAAGTTATAATTTTAATAATAATGTATAAGTAAAAACTTAAAAAACAATAAGTTATAATTTTAAAAACAAAAAAAAAGAAAAAAAAAATTACCTTAGAATTTATAATTTTCGACTATATATATATATATCTAAAATCCGAGCTTAATACTAAAATCCGAGCCTAAATCTAAAATCCTAGCCTAAAACTAAATTATGAATCCTAAACCTAAATTCTAAATTCTAAAATTCGGTTCTAAATTCTAATACTATATATTTGAAACAAACAATTTACCTTAGAGAGAGGTCCTTAGAGAGAGATTGTGTTTTAGAGAGAGAGAGAGAGAATTGTAGAGTGAGAGAGAAATAAAGGAATGAGCGAGGAATAGAAGAAATCTGATCACATATATATATATATATATAGTATTAGCGATCGTCGTAAATTTACAATGATTTTACGACGAGTTCTCGTACACGCGTTGCAAAGGAAGTTCAAACGGTTTTGCTTGGCGCGTGTTGGAAGGAAATTAAATTTCTAAAAATATAGAATCGTCGTAAATTCGTTGTTATGTTACAACGATATTACAACGATTACGTTTTATATCATCGTAAAATCGTCGTAACCTTTGATGTGGACAACCTCGTACACACAAAACACATGAGGATGCGACATTTAGAGTTTAGTCGGGGTTTCAGGTTTGATCGTAATATTGTTGTTAGTTTAGACCATATTACATTGAATTATTTAGAATCGTCGTAAAATCGTCGTAATCTAACAACGATATTACAATGATTCTTTACACTAAATGGAATTCATTGAAATTCATCTTATATTTGACTACATGTTGAATATATTAATCGTTGTGTACGTATATGATGTCATACAAGTCATATGACTGCAAAGAAAACAAATTCTAGAAAAATTCGAACTTATATAGATATTAAGCACAATTTATAACATATTTTACCTTTAATTTTAGAAAATCTAAGAAAATCTAAAATTTTTATTGATAAGCTACTTTATCATTGTTTTTATAGTTATTCGTTAACATTAGAGGTTTTAATGAGTGTTTGTACGTAATATAATACTTACTGTAGAAAATGTTTAGGGTTTAGGGGTATATCACAAAAAATGTTGTAAAATGCATGTAAATTTATGACTAACTTACGACGATTTTACGACGATTGTTTATTTTTATTCTAAAAAAATAAAGAAACCTAATTTTACAACGTTTTTTTCATTTTGGAGTGTTGATTCTTCTTTCTTGACTATGTACCCTATTGGGGCAATTTTGATGACAGATAGTGAATGTATTCCCGTCGACTTAAGACGCGGATAAGAAATGAAATTTACTTGCTCAGCTTGCGATGCAAGTATAAAAGGCTCGAATTTGTTGTATCTTCTACTCTTATTGACATCAACGATCCCAGAATTGCTGATTCGTACACTTCTTCCGATCGTAGGATCAAACCACTCGTACTTGAAGAGTACGCACTTCAACATGAGTAACCCGTGAAACGTTAAAAATAGTTTTATAAGAATTAGATAAAACTCATTAATGAAGATGTTAAAAACTATAATAGCTTTAGATTTCAAAAAATATAAAATTGTATGATGTAGTACAAAAATTTTAAGTTTACATATTATAAGAATAAATTAATAGTTATCAAACATTTAAAAGAAGTTACTTTATAATATTTGCATAAATATTAAAAAATTGTTGATCAAACTTGAATCATCGTTTGTATGTAAGCAAAATGGATTAGACCATCTATAATAATAATAAGGGAGAATCACAAAACTACACCATTTGAATTACATTTCACAAAACTACACCATTTCCAAAATACTTCACAAAACTACACCTAAACACTAAAAATTAAATTCAAATAAACCCTACCCACACAATCCTACCCCCTTAATACTATACCCTAAACACTAATTAGCGAATCCAAATCAAAAGATTTTAATTTTGGTAATTTTTTAAAGGGTAAATCAAGCTTTAAAATTTTTGAAAGGGTGTAAATATGTGAAAATATTGAATTAGGTGTAGTTTTGTGAAGGGAGAGTTGAAAGGGTGTAGTTTTGTGAATTCCTCTAATAATAATACTATTATTAATAATAAGTGTATTTTTTATTTTCCCTTAATTTCTCCCTTATCTATAATAATACATAAAACTAAATATTTTTAAAAAATCATTTCCCCAAAATTTTAATTGTCACGTGAAGACCAATTTTCGGATTTTATAGAAATTATATATTTTTGTTTTATTTTTATTTATGTGATTGTTATATTTTTTGTTGACAATTTTTTTTGTAGCAACGTTCCTTATATGATTAAATTTCTTAAATCTACGTGTTACTTTCATATTATTATTATTTATTTTATATGTTTGGTTATATTTTGAGAATTTAATGTTTTATAGATTTTGCATAATTTAGATTTATTTTTCCATTAAAATTATATGTGTAGTCGTTTATTTATAATTAGGCATATTCTTGTATTTGATTACTCTTTTGTAATTATGGATACTTAAATTTTATGGATTTTATTGTTGTTCGGAAGTTTTTTCAATTTTTCTCATTAGTTTTCGAAATCATTTGCTTATTTTTTAGATTATTTAGGTTGTTTCAATCTTTTACCAGGAATTGACACTAGTATGGTTTGGTCATTTTTTTTTAAATTGTTTTTTTCTTTTAGATCTAGTGTTAGGTGTCTTGTTTTTTTATCTTAACTTTCTTTTAGCGTGACACATAAGCTAAATTACTCATATTTGTTATGCATAATTTATAATAATAGTATTAATGATAAGTAAATATATTTAATTAAAATCCAAAAACTTGACATCGTATAATTTTTTAGAAAATATTATTGAAATTTCGAAAATATTAAATTAATAAATAATACATGATAATATTTTAAAAAATATTAATGAAATTTCGAAAATATTAAATTAATAAATAATATATGATAATATAAACCTTCGAGAAATAAAATGGATAATCATAAACAAATATTAAAATATATCATTAATTTTCTCTTTGTGCTACACATAAGTCAAATTAATTGTCATTTATTATATATGATATTTCTAATAAAATTAATAAAAAATTTAAAACTTTGGTAATATATGGTTATTTTGTTTGAAATTTATTTAGGCGACCAGGTCAAACTATCTATATAATATAAATACTTGTCATTTATTGTATATATAATATAAATTAAAATACCAAAAAGATATTGTACATTTTTGGTAAATTTATTGAAATTTTGAAAATATTATATTAAAAAATAATATATGGTGATATAAATCATGAGAAATAAAATGGATAATTACAAACAATTTTCGAAAAATAGTAAATTAATTAAATATCAAACAATTTCCTAAATTTTTTCTTTGGACGATACGTAGACAAAACTACTTGTCATTTATTATATATGAAAATATTAAATTAATTAAATATAAAACAATTTCCTTAATTTTCTCTAATAATAAGTATAATATAAATTAAAATACCAAAAAGACATCGTACACTTTTTAGTAAATTTCATTATATTCGTAATAATTAAATATTTTAAATTATAATATAAATTAAAATACCAAAAAGATATTGTACACTTTTTAGTAAATTTATTCAAATTTCTAAAATATTATATTAATAAATAATATATGATAAAATAAATTATGAGAAATAAAACGGATAATTACAAAAAAAAATCGAGAATAAATTAGTTAAATATAAAATAATATAAATTATGAGAAATAAAAGAGATAATTACAAAAACAAAATTGAAAATATTAAATTAATTAAATGTAAAATAATTTCCTTAATTTTATCTTTTGACGACACGTAGGCAAAACTCTTTGTCATTTACTATATAAGATATAAAACTTCATATAACTATTACTCAAGTTCAATATATGTAAGTAAGAAGAATCATAATAGTATTGTACATGTTGTGCAACAAAATAACAAAACAATGGTGAAGTCTATTTTGGGATATGAAAATAAAGAAGAAACGAAGAACATAGTAAACCAAATTTAGAAAACTACAATAACGGTTGTTTCCACGAAAAGTACGGTTTGCAAAACATCAAAATCATTAGGGTGTATCTACCTGCCATGTTCCCCTATTTAACAACATAGAGATTGTTCGTTATATTTTTGCATATAGAGGAGGAAGGTGTGATCGAGACCGGCAGTAGAGGAGATTACATCGCGTGACACACCATTCTCCTCCTTGTCGGAGATTCGGTAATCACACGTCTCCTAAGTCTTGTCTTTTCAGGTACATAAGATAATTCTTCATTATTTTATCATTTATTTTCTTTCCGAAACCATCTTTAATATTTAGTAGCCTTTCCTATATACCATTCAAATGATTTGATTCCTACATCCAGTGCCGTGACAAGGTTCGTAGAGGCTTGGGGAAAAATTTAGAAATGTGGCCTTTGGCTATTTTATTTTTAGGACAAAAAGTTATTATACAATAAAACATTTTTGATAGTGAAATTCATCATTAAAAATAAAATTTAGTCTATTGTGAAAATATTATGTCACATGTTTTCAAGAAAGAAGACCAAACAAAATATTAAAAAGTAATTACTAAACATATTTTTTTAATAACTAGTGGCCTTTAAAAATTTGTAATAGGGTGTGGCCTGGGGCGGTTGCCCCAAAAGTTTGCCTATAGGCACGCCACTGCCTACATCTAACCCCATATTGGAAGGGTTTCGCTAAAAATTAAGTTTTCGACCGAAAATGTGAATTAGGCCTCGGCCAAAAACTCTTCAAGACATATCATTGACCATAACAAAATAATAACTTTCTCTGACATTCGGTTTATGTGTTTTAATTTTGGTTTTTACAGAATGGGACATAAGTCAAAGCTTAACATTACATTGTTATCTTGAATTGAAAGCATATTTTAACATTACATTGCTAATTTTAATCATATATCACATCCCAAACAACCAGCCTCTTCTCTTCTTCATTACATTATCATCTTATTTTTGCTTTGATTTGTTTCCTCTAACATATTTTATTCCAGACCTTCAAAGGTTTTTAAAAAATGGAAGACTTAAACAAGCTTTCAAACGCGGGAAGTTTCGGATGTATAGGAAGAAATTCAATGGTTCAACAAAAAAGTAAAGAAAAGAATATGTTTCCTCCTAGAAATAACTTGCACCACCACCATAGTGCTTCTATGGATGATCTTCTAGCAGAGGAGCAACCATCTTGGCTCGATGAGCTTCTAAGCGAGCCAGCTTCACCTAATAAGATGAACAAAGGTCATCATAGGCGTTCAGCTAGTGACACATCTGCTTACTTGAACTCTTCTTTTATGGATAATGATCCTATGATGAAAAGTCAGGTCTTGGGTTCTTCATGGTTATACCAAGAGAATAGCCATCGCGATGATATGTGGCAGCCTAATAATTCATATGGCAAACAAGGTAGGTTGGGATGGGAAATGTCTAGTGGAAATGGAACTAATAGTCTCCAAACACATGTGTCATGGGGAGCTACTAATAGATTTGGTTCCTCAGAACCAAAATCATCTGAAAGACAAGTACACAAGATGAAAGAAGTTGGAGGCTCTACAAAACCAGATGGTCCTCTTTCAAAAACTGACTCTAAGCGTATCAAACAGTAAGGACTCGTTTACTCTTTCTTTTCTACATATGATGGTTTCTTAATGGGCACTTCAGCACTAAATCAAGTTACATTTTTTTCAAAAATAACAAACATTCTTGAAACCTTTACATTTACCATTAAAATGTTGTTTCTTAAAAATATCACAAAACTAAGTACCCTACACATAAAATTTGACAAAAAAACACTACAAGTTTTTTTTCCCTCAATTCCTAATAAAAAACTTTTTGGACTAAAATACATAAAAATCAAATTTTCACACATTAGAATTTTAAAATTTTCATTAGCATTCGCCATTTAGTGTTTATGATATAATATCGAAGGGGTGATTTAGTTTTGAGGTTTAGCATAGTTTTAAAGTTTATGGTATTTCGGTCCAAATTTTTTTAAATGGTATTCAAGGGAATTGAAAGCTTTTTTCATGGGATTTTTTGGAATTGCCAATTATATTATCATTATTGAAAGCTTATATACGGAGTTGTGTTTACGGTGCGTCCAAAGAGGCATTTGCCGCATGCCCCAAAATATATATTTTTTTTGTAAAATTTCCAACGTAGTTAGATTGGTATAGTTGTAATGGTATGCAAGATTTATGGTATTTTTGTCCAAAAACTATTTTTTCATGCTATTTTGAGGAATTTCTCTTATATTTATATGTAAAAGATACGAGTCAATCTACTTCTTACAATTTTTTCATATAGGGTTTAAGATTCTATGAAAACTATGGATCGATGAACTGCAAAGTTATCGCATTATTTAATTGTGGAATGACTAATAATGCAGTCAAAACGCTCATCGAGCACGTCTGAGGAGGTTGGAGTATATATCAGATTTGGAAAGGACCATCCAAGTGCTACAAGTAATATTTGAATTCATTTAGTTCCATATTTTATAATAACTAAACATGATGGATTTATTTTAAACAACAGGCTCAAGGATGTGAAATGTCATCTGCCATTCACTACTTGGATCAACAGCTAATCATGCTTAGCATGGAAAATAGAGCTCTAAAGCAACGTATTGATAGTTTAGCCGAAATCCAAAAGCTTAAACACGGTAAATAAACTTGAAATTTTGTTACTATCTTAAATTTCATTATTTGGTTGTAAAATTATAAATTTTTATGGTTAATACAGTTGAGCAACAATTTCTAGAAAGAGAGATAGGAAACCTCAAGTTCCAAAAACAAAAGCAACAACCACAACAAAACCAGAAACAAATGCAACCTAACCGATACAACAAATACCGACCATCCGCGGCCACACAAGAACCTGAATCCCAGTTTGCAGCCTTGGCCATATGAGTATACATTTTTACAACATTCTCAGCAAGAGCAACAATTTATTCTTCCTTTATGTCCATATACCCATAGGTAAATTAAATGATGTTTGTTAGCTTGATTGAATTAACAAGCAAAACATAAAGAATGTAAATCACAATGTGTGGTTGTTTACATTATACTTTTTTCAGTTTATGTATTTATTACATGTTAAGAAATCTACCGCCAAGAAACAACCTTCTTTTATGTTATATTATAACTTGTAAATCTTCTTCTATATGAAGTCTTATATATAATGTATGAGTTCATATTCATTTGTTTGTACCTACATATACATCTATATTATTATTTTTTAAGTAGTAAACTTGTAAATCTTCTTCTACATGAAGTCTTATATATAATGTATGAGTTCATATTCATTTGTTTGTACCTACATATACATCTATATTATTATCTTTTAATTAGTAATTTGAACATGTCCAAAAAATCACTCAAAATTACACATTGTGCCATTATGCATAAAAAGAAATATATTTATCTATTTAATTGCAAAAATAATATAAGGAAACATTAAATTTTCCAAATATAGGATTCAATTATTAAAATATTTATGTAAAAATAATTGGAAAAATCAATCAAGAAAATATGTAATTCACTTATATACATAGTTTTTAGAACAAAAATATAATTAAAAATTTATTTAGCATCACAAAACCATTAGAAAAGGTTTTTAACAAAAAAAATAGATTGTTTTAACAAAAATAACCCAAAATTTAAAATCAAGTTTAACTAATATTTAATTTTACTTTAGATTACAACTTTTTTATTTGATTTTGCTATTTAGTGTATAAATATTTAGTTTAAAAGTTTTAAACTAATTTCATATTTTTTATATTTTAACTTGGTTTCACTTTCATAATAGTTATTTGTTAATAATTATTTGTTAACGGTAGTTATTAATATATATATATATATTTATTAACGGGTCGTTTCTAAAAAAACACAAAAACTTAAAATAATAATAATATGTTATTCTAATATTACATATTTTAAATATATCTATAATATTCTATAAAAAAAAATTTACACAAAATTCTAAATTAAATATAAAAATATATAAACTTTAAAGAAAACATAAATCCGTGATATACCACGGGTTAAATTCTAGTATATATATATGTTCCAAATTTTCTTACACGCAAGTTGGATGTTTGGAGTGATCAAGCACTTGGCGAAAAATCAAAAATAAAATAAAAATATAACATGGGATTAATTTTTGGAATTGTTAAAGGGGTAAAAGTGCTAAGTGTGATTATTCGAGGTCGTTATCGAGGTGGTTATAGAATAGAATGTGGGTCAAAAATCTCGTTAATGTGAGAGTTGCGTAAAAGATAGTGAAGTGTTTGCGAGGTATAAGATATGCTATTACAAAAGATTGTTTATCTCAATATGTTCTCTCTCTAGAATTTTTCCTCTCTTCCTCTGAAGATGAGCTCCCTCTTTATAACGACTTCTCAGCTCTTGTGCGGCCTTGACGCGTCCACGACATGTTAAGTCTATACTGAAGTTAGTGTCGGTCATGCGAGGTTGGGTTTCGAGCTCGGTCCTTGTTGACATTTGAACTTCTCAGGTGGGGCGGGCCTTGTTGGGCTTGAGCCCACCACTAACATTAGTCCATGCCCCAGTTCGATTTTTGACTTAAAGAGGAAAAAACGAGCTTCTTTTTCCCTCGCCTAGGCGTATGTGAGAAGTTAGGTTGGAACCGATGCGACCCGTGAAACGCCGCATTAGGTTTCTGATCTGACTTTTTAGGTGTGAAGGTGACGACGTTTCGAAACGCCTCTTCGTGTTCCCCTTCTTTTTTGTGACGCTCGAGGTGTAATGACACGTGTAACGACTCATCGTTTTTGGACCCAAATTTCTAGGCATAATAATGATACCGTTTCGATGCGTCTCTTCGTTTTCTCTTTTCTTCTATATAACCTGCTTCCCGGAACATTTTTCAATTTTTTTTTATTTCGCAACTCGAAGGTACTTTCTCTCTCTAGTTTCCTTTGCAATATTGTTTCGTCTACATCGATTTTCTACGATAATGGCAAGTTCCAATTCGTCAGCGAGCTCATCGCCTTTTCGTCTTATTGATGCGTCTGGCGATTTGTGAACTAACGTAATGTCCCCGACCGATCCGCGATCTGATTCAGCTCTCGACCAATCAGTTCGCGACCTACCAAGAGTTGTTTCCGGCTCTTGAGTTCTTTTCGAGGACTTGGATCGTCGGCCTGAGGCTCCTCGAGAGACTTCAGCTCGACCTCCAGCTCGCGATCCCGTCAGCTCATCGTGGGGTAGAAACTATTCCTCTGAATCGATAGGAGTGTCCGATTTGATCAGTGGTGGAGAAAATATTTCTTCGTCAAGTTTGACGAGCCGTCGGTCCAGGATGTTAATAGAGAGTACCGAGCTGTGTGGGCTACCAACATTGGTAGGCTCGAGCTTTTATTCCGGATTTTCGAAGACTTCTAACTGACTTCTTCTTTTCTTATTTCATATTGTTATCCTCCTATCTACCCATTCCAAGAAGGTTACCTGGAGAATAAGGAGAAAATCATGATCTGAACCAAGTGTCGTGGGAAGAAGTCCTCGAGGATCAGAAACGCTATCTCGAATCGTCGAGGAGAGGTTGTTTTTTTCTTATTAATAAGTCCAAATTTTGGTGTAGAGTCGTGGAGTCTGCGATCTCAAGACGAACAAGACGCATGTGACCAGGTCGAGATGGTGAGCTTTTCATCCATGTTTGGTTCGTCGGGGAGAACTCCACCAGGCGGGGAATGTTGTCAGGCCGCGGAAGGCGAGGAGTCTTCTAGGAGAGAATGAGAGGAGTTTGTCTCAACTCTGCGTGCAAAGAGGAGTCATATTGAGGAGCTTCCTTGAGGGGACGATCGAGAGGGTGGCCCGAAATCTGGTCGTGACATGGTTCATCTGGAGTCTATTGTCTCTCTGGTCGGGCTCTGCCCACTACTGAGGTGGATCACGAGGTCGAGGATGTGGTCGCTCAAGGTTTTTTGGAGCCCGATGAGGCTCGAGAATGCGTCTCAGCTGCCTAGGACGTCGTTGATGATGTTCGGTGGCCGAAGGGGGCGTTCCCAACTCTCCTCCTGAGGTTGTCGTCCTCGAGGTGGATGGGAAAAACCCTCATGGGTTCGCCTTCACATATAACGGCGCAGAGCCGTTTATCTCGAGCTTAAAGGGGTACGACAAGTTTCAACATCTGTTATACGGTGTTAACGAAGGTGGCATCAAAGTGTCCTCTCCTCGTGCCTTGGAGCTCGGGGACGACGTTCGAAGTAATTTTGCATTATTTTCTCGACTTTATTTTTATTTGTAAATCGACTTAATCCCAGCCCATTTTACTCCAAGTCGCATTTCGCGGGACTCAGATCGCTTACGCCTATGATGAGCTCTTATGCGCACCGCGCGCGGAGAAAGGTCGCTGACACAGTTTCTGCAAGGGTCGCGACAGAGAAAGATCAAGACGAAGTTCGCAAGGAGTCGAAGAAACTCTGGAGGAAATTTCGTCGATTGAAGAAGGAGTAGAAGCTGAAAAAACTTAAGGAGTATGTGGCTGATTTGGAGAAATGCTCGAGTTCAAGGTTGAATCTTCAAAAGCCAAAGACGCAGAGTTAGAGGCAGTTCGTGGAACTAGAGCTGTCAATATGGGCCTAAACCCGCGGACCGGACCCATCCCAACCCATTATGGGACGGGTTTGGGTTATGTTTTCATTACCCATTAAAAAGCGGGCATAACGGGTTGCTCCGTTTGGGTTACGGGTTAAATGGGTAAAGTCCGCGACGGGATGCGGGTTAGCGGGTTACCCGCTATATGTTATGTTTACCTTATACATTTATATACATAAATTATGTATATTATATATAGAAATATAGATATTACAATATCTAATTTGACACCGAAAAATGTGATTCCTCTCCTTCTCCATCGACTCTGGATGTATGAGAAATGATGATCGTGAATCAAAAATGAAGAAAAACATGAGTTACAACTCTTATTAATTATTATTTGGTTTTCTACTTTTCCTTTTACATACATTATTTTACAATTAAGAATTATTTTGGATGGATTTTCATCGTTTTGGATTTTAATTTGATATTTTGGTTGCTTTACAATATTTTTTAATAACAACATTAAAGTTGTCATTTATTTTAAGTTTACATATGCAATTATGTTTTTATTTAAAATTTATAAAAAAACCCGCGGGTTGCCCGCCAAACCCATTAAATATAGTGGGTCGGGTTTGGGTTTAACTACGGTTGACCGCGGTCTTTGCGGGCCGACCCATTGCAATCCGCAAAATAAAAAACCCATTGCGGGATGGGCTTAATGGGCTGGGTTGGCCCGCTATGACAACTGAGGTGAAGCTTGCAGCTGAGGTTGGCGTTCATGTGGAGCATTATAAACAGTTAGCCGATTACCATCACGAGGAGGTGGACATGCTCCTTCGATCCCGTTTCTATTACGTCGAGGCGGGGAGGATGCAGTTCGATAGACTTCGTGAAGCATTGAAGGCTCGTTTGGGGAGACTCGAGTTTTTATTGACAAGGAGGATGAACCGAGGACCGTCTACCTCCTTGCGAACCAGCTGAAGGGAATATTTGAGGTCTTCCGGAAAATGGAGAGGGAGTATTCGGTAGCTCTCGTCGAAGCACTTCGGACCCAGGAGAAAGAGCTCGTTCAATGGCTCGAATCGCGGCCAGAACTGACCTTTTCAGCGTCCGACTTCTAACTTCCTGAGGACTTGGGCATTGGACCCACTCCCATCGAGTCTGAGGTCGAGTTCGAGGTAGAAAATTATGAAGTTGACCAGGAGGTCGTTGATGTTGGAGCTGTCGTCGAGGATCAGACTGGCGAACATAGAGATTCCTAGGTCACTTGGGCTTTGATGCTTTTGTTTTTTTTCGTTCTCTTTATTTGTGCTTTGACTAGAAAATATTTTTATGAATGAAATGAGTTCGACGAGAGTTATTATTATTTATTTTTTTGTGCCTTTTGTCGAGTAGTTTTTTGCTAATCTTGTAGCTCATATTTGTGCACTTTTGCGAAGTGGGTTTTGTCGAGATTTAAGCTCAGATTTATATTATGCGAGGTGGTGCTTGTTTTTCGGCGTGAATTGTTTCTGAATAATGCGAGGTGATGCTCGGCTTTTCAGTATAAATTGTTCTTGAATAGTGCGAGGTGGTACTCGACTTTTCAATATGAACTATTCTTGAGTAATGCGAGGTGCTACTCGGCTTTTCGAATTGGGCCACTGCAAGGACGAGACTTACCTTGCAAAGTGGGTGATCAGCCCACTGCACTTTTGTGAAATGGCTAACTTATTTTGCACCTTTGATAAGTGGCTAACTGCAGTATGTATCGGCTTTAAATTCTTCGAGCACTTTTTGTTAGGTAACTAACTTACTAAGCATTAAGCTAGTTATAACATTTTCGGTAATTTGCTAATTAATTTTGCACCTTTGATAAGTGGCTAACTTTGCGGTTTGGACCGACTTAAGTTTATTGAGCGTCGAGTTCGTACTTTTGCGCTTTTGCGAAGTAGAGTTGCTCGTCGGAGCGTTGAGCTCACATCTTTGCACTTTTGTTAAGTGGCTAGATCTTTGAGCGTAGAGCTCGTATGTTGCACTCTTTTTAAGTGGCTTGATCGTTGAGCGTAGACATGTGTAAGTTGTATCTTGACGATAGGTGCGGTAGACATGGGTGGATAGGTGCCGATGAAATGATTGCGAGTCACTCGTTTGTTCGTCATTGGTACGTTTGAAGTTGGATCAGTAGTTTCAGCTAGAAGCGAAGTGTTACGAGTTGTCGTTTGCGTAAGAGAACTTTCTGAACGCCGCACGGTGGGCGCCAAATGTTGAAGGGGTAAAAGTTCTAAGTGTGATTATTTGAGGTAGTTATCGAGGTTGTTATAGAATAGAATGTGGGTCGGAAATCTCGTTAATAGACAACTCACGAGGTGATATGTCGAAGTGAGTGTCGAGCTCAATATTTTATTAATGTGAGAGTTGCGTACAAGATAGCGAGGTGTTTGCGAGCTATAAGATAGGTTATTACAAAAGATTGTTTATCTCGGTAGGTTCTCTCTAGAGTTTTTTTCCTCTTCCTCTAAAGACGAGCTCCCTCTTTGTAGCGGCTTCTCAGCTCTTGTGCAGCCTTGGCGCATCCACGACATGTTTAGTCCGTACTGACGTTAATGTCGGTCATGCGAGGTTGGGTTTCGAGCTCGGGTCTTGTTGACATTTGAACTTCTTAGGTGGATCGAGGCTTGTTGGGCTTTAGCCCACCACTAACAGGAATTTATATAAGAGTCATTTTCACACAAAGGCACTTTATACTACTTTTCTTCCAAAATAAGATACTTTTGGCTCTATGTGCACTTTCTTTATTACAAAATGATTGTTTCAGACATTTTTGCCCATGTTTTTTTCTTTTTGATATTTTTTTATCGATTGTATGGTAACTAGAAATTAACAAATAGTTGCATAAGGTTTGTTGATTTAGTGAGGTTTAAAACTGGTGGACAATGCGATGCTTTATTTTTTTGGTTTTGCTTCCTAGGATCGATAACATGTACCTTTTTAGTTTTTATTTTTTTTAATTATTGTTCTTTTTCTATTTTGTTTAGTATTTATTTTAACCTTGAGTTCACAAAAAATAATTTTGTATAGTTTTTGTTGGGGATAAATTTAATCATCCTGGTTCAGATTTGACCGGTGGCAGATCGGACCGACTGAACCGGAATCGGCGGCGGGACATATCGGTTGAATCAGAACCAGCGGGAATATCAGAACCGACTTCCTTAAGTGGATATTGGGCCCCAGATTTGAGCTTAATAATCGACATAATAACAAAAAATAAAATATACTCCCTCCGTTCCTTTTTGTTTGATTTTATAGATTTTTCACACAAATTAAAAAGACACATAAATAACTACTAATAAATATGCGTTTAACAATTTTCAATACTTTTTGACCAATAGTGTTGCAAAACTTTCAATTAATATATCTTGAAAACTACAATTCACACATTAATAGATAAAACTACATTGATATTTGTGAAAATCAAACAATTAAGAACAAATATTTTTTCTAAAACATCAAACATAAAAGAACAGTGAGAGTATAACACTAGATTCTCTCAAATCATCATAAAGGAGAATATGTAGGAGAATATCTTTAAATAAGGAAAAAAGGTCATATCCTCATCATAAAGGAAAAGGAATCTCATCAACCTGAAGACATCTATATAAAGAAGACACGCTTGAAGACCTAAAAACATTCAATTCGAAACACTAAACACTTACTTTTAGAGAGATTTATTCGTTCATAGATTTAGATTTCTTTAGGTCTAATTCTTCGATATTTCTCTCTCATCTTGTAAACCATCAACGATCAATAAACAAACCGATTCATATCATCTTAAATCGTTATTGAATTTCGTAGCTCTTCTAACGGATCGCTAACTTTTGCCCAAACAGTTTGACGCTAGAAAGGGGCAGAAGTATAGCGCTACGATGAGCGATAAGGGAGCGACCTACTACACCGTTCTCGACGAACATGCTCAACGACGGGTGGATGACGTCAACGAGCAACTCCGAGCAAGCAACGAAAGGCTTGCTCAGCTGGAGGAAGATAACCTCCGACTTCGGGGGCAAAGCGCGAATCTCATCTCCCTCGGTCAAAGATCCGCACGATGGGGAGATTTTATCACCCCATTCCGGCCGTTGAGATTATTCAGATCATGTGCAGATTATCCGACGACCTATTTCCTCCAGCAACAGAAACATCGTCGATCTCGACCGTGACTGCTTCGATTTCGAAAGAGATCAGACCTACATCGAATCCATCATCGCGAAAAGGCTCAATGCTTTCGAATCAATGATTGAACGGATGCCGGGAGTAGCTCCACCCATAAGACGCTCGGACCGCTACTCCTATGCCGACTCACCCTTCAAAGATGAGATAGCTCCGGTAGAGATGCCCAAGAAGTTCGCCTTCCCAACGATGAAGATGCACGACCGCTCTACCGACCCAGAAAATCACGTGGCCTTGTACAGACAACGGATGCTCACTTTGACAATCCCCCCCCTCCCCGGGTCAAGAGAAGCCAGCAAGGGTTTCGGTTCAAGTCTGACGAGGCCAACGCTCCAATGGCTCCTGAACCTTCCCAATGGCGAGATAGATTCCTTCGCCAGCCTAACCGACAGGTTCATAAAACAGTTCACAAGCTGTCGCTGCATAGAAAGAAGTGTCGACGACCTCTACGAGATCATCCAACAAACTGGGGAATCTTTGCGAGCATATGTGGGACGATTCAACAGTGAGAAGGTGAATATCCCAGGGTGCAACGTGTCGACGGCCATATCCGCCTTCAAAAGAGGACTTTTGTTGACCGGCGATCTTTACAAGGAGCTCACCAAGTACCGACCTAAAACGATGGAAGATGTCCTAAGTAGAGCATGGACGCAGATTAAGTGGGAGGATGATCCATATTAAGGCAAACCCCTTCCCCCAAAGATCGATTCAAGGATTGTTCGATCCGAGAAATCTCCTCGAGACGACAAACCTTATACACGACCACGAGTAGATCCTCGCAGAGGTAATTTCCACCGACCAATCACCTTTGTAGGAAACAGGGGATAACGAAACAATTCATGGCCCAACGCGAACAACCTATCCATCCAAGGCTCACAACTAGTTTATGTCTTGGGAAAGATGGGAAGGATGGTTAAATGGCCCCAAAATATGAAAACGGAGTCGGGGAAACGAGACACGCAGAAGTGGTGTGATTTCCATAACGTCCGCAGACATCACACCGAAGATTGCGTAGCCCTCAGGTTGGAAGTAAACGATCTACTCAAGAAAGGGCACCTGAAGGAGTTCTTATCCGAAAGAGCTCGCAACCGACCAAACTCTCAGAACGCCGGACGAGAAAGTACGGGCGAGAGGCCCGAATCCCCGCCAAGACATGATCGGGTAATTAATGTGATATCCAGAGGCTCAGATGTCAGTGGGATATCGCATTCGCCGGCCAAGAGGAATACGAGGAGCGCAAGGAATTTTTAGGGGTCCATGATGGAAACTCTCACCGACTAACCAGTCTGCGGGATCACCTTCACCACCGAGGATAGTTAAGGAATGATGACTCCTCATCACGATGCCCTCGTCGTCACTTTGTCAGTGGCAAACTGCCTGATAAAGAGGATTCTGGTTGATAATGGAAGCTCGGCGAACATTCTGTTCCTAGCCGCATACAAAGAGATGAACCTCGACGAATCAAAGATCATATCTAGATCGACAACTCTGGTAGGATTCAACGGAGAGGTGAAGCAGATTGTAGGCGAAATAACTCTACCCGTCTACACCGGAAAATCCACAAGCAGACAAAGTTCCTCGTCCTAGATTGCACGTCGCCTACAATGCAATAATGGGGAGACCTTGGATCCACGACATGAGAGTTGTGCCATCCACATTCCATTAGGCGATAAAACTCATGACTTCTTGGGGTGTAAGAAAGAAAAAAGTTGATCAGGAGAACTCACGCTCCTGTTACCAAACTACGCTCAAAGGTAAAACGGGGACGACCATGCAGATAGAGGATCAGCCAACAAAGAAAGGGGCATCGAACTCTACGGAGGAGCCCGATATAGAGCAGATAGACGAGATCCCACTGAACGAACACTAGTAAAAAAATTGCCCATAACCACGAAAAAGCCACGAAAATTTTCGTGGGTATAGGGCAAAAGCCACGAAATGCCACGAAAAGCCACGGTGAACAGTAATAGGCTACCCACGAAAAATTTCGTGGCTTTTTCGTGCTACCCACGAATTACCCACGAAAATTTTCGTGGGTATCGTGCCACCCACGAATTACCCACGAAAATTTTCGTGGGTAGCGTGAAACCCACGAATTACCCACGAAAATTTTTGTGGGTAGCGTGAAACCCACGAATTACCCACGAAAATTTTCGTGGGTTTTCGTGGGTTACCCACGAAAAAATAGGCTAAAAACCCACGAAAATTTTCGTGGGTATTTTGTTTTTTTTTACTAGTGGAAGCAAATACGGAACGCAAAGTTAATATTGGGTCAAAGCTTCGCAAAGACGTACGACAAAAACTCATCGACTTTCTGAGGTCGAACGTTGATTGCTTCGCTTGGTCGCATGCAGACATGCCGGGTATCGATCCCGAAAGCATCAACCACCGTCTACAGGTTGACCCCGATCATCAACCAATTAGATAGAAAAGGAGGAAGTTTGCGCCAGATCGTGATCTTATCGTGAACGACGAGGTGAAAAACTTACTCCGAGCTAGATTCATCCGCGGTGAAGTACCCCGACTGGCTAGCCAATTTGGTAGTTGTTTGAAAGAAAAATGATAAGTGGAGAGTCTGCATTGACTTCACTGACCTAAACAAGACATGCCCAAAAGGATCCTTTCCCGTTGCCTCATATCGATAAGCTCGTACACGCAATAGCTGGTCAAGAATTGCTGAGTTTCATCGACGCCTTCAACGGGTACAACCAGATCTTGATGCATCCCCAAGATAAGGAGAAGACAGCGTTCATGACCTCTAGGGGCATATATTGCTACAAGTTAATGCCTTTTGGATTGAAGAACGCCGGCTCAACCTACCAAAGGTTGGTGAACGCAATGTTCGCCGACCAGATCGGTCACACCATTGAGGTTATATTGATGATATGCTCGTAAAATTACTAGTCGCCGACGATCATATCATTCACCTACATCAAGCGTTTGATACTCTGAGGAAAAACAATATGAATCTCAATCCGACTAAGTGCTCATTCAGCGTAAGCTCGGGGAAATTCTTTGTGTATATTGTCACTCACCGGGGAATCGAAGCAAACCCCGATAAAATCCGTGCCATACAGGCGATCATACCACCTCAAAGCATAAAGGAAGTCCAAAGGTTCACAGGAAGAATGGCGGCCCACAATCGATTCATATCCCGACTATCCGACATATCTCACCCATTCTTTGAGGCTCTCAAGAAGCCGAAGGGATTCGCATGGAGTCAAGGATGCAATGAAGCCCTTAAACAGCTTAAGGACTATTTGACATCTCCACCACTCTTGTCAAAATCGAAGATCGATGAGGTGTTACTTCTATCCCTAACCGTGTCAGAGCATGCGGTAAGTGGGGTACTGGTACGAGAAGAAGATGGGAAACAACATCCCGTCTACTATGTCAGCAAATCTTCGCTAGAAGCCGAGACCCAATACTCTCACCTCAATATATTGGCTCTCTCCTTAGTTGAGACAACGAGGAAATTACGGCCATACTTCCAGTCACATCCGATTATCATGGTGATATCGCATCCGATCAAGAACGTGCTCCACAAGCCGGATATCTCAGGGAGATTAGCAAAATATGCCATAGAACTTGGCGAGTATGACTGATAAGTGTGAATTTTAGGTGTTTTAAGCATGTATTTTCATAGCATTTTAGGACCTTAGTTGCATATTTCATATAGTTTAATGCATTAATTAGCTTATTTTCTATGTTTAGTTTAAGATAGAGTCTTAGTTAGTTTTTAGGCCATTTTTGCATTATATCATTCATTTTAGGTACTAAGGAGCTAAATGGAGTTAAGGGGAGCTTAGGAGAAGTTCAAAGAGTCTAAAGGAGTTGAAGTGAAGAAGCAGCGGTCCAAACCGCTAGACGAAGCCTCCGGAAATGACGCGAAGAGACGAACTCGCGGATGTTCAGTCCAGCGGTCACCAAACCGCTGGACCAAACCGCCGGAGAAGACAGAGTGAAGATTACTCGCGGATGTTCAGTCCAGCGGTCACTAAACCGCTGGACCAAACCGCCGGGTCCTGCGCGACTTATTTATCTCTCTTATTTCCCTATAAATACTACTAGGGTTTATGTTAATGGACACTTTTTTCTCTCGAGTTTTTTTTAGCCACTTTTGTAAACTTTGAAGGTTCCTTAGTTTTATATAATCTTAGATTCTGATCTTTAATCTTTGAATATCTTTTAATCATGTCTTCATCTTTATCTATTATCTTGTCTTTCATTATGATTAGTGAGTAGTCATCTCTTAGATCTTGGGGTTTCTATAGGTTAGGATTATGGATGATGGTTATTGATGTTTAGGATGTTTGGGTTATGGTTTCTATAACATTAGATGTGCTTAACACTAAGGTAGAAGTAATTATCCTAGCTTAGTACTTAGAGGATGTTTCATGCCCGGAAGGTGTTCGATGAAATGTCTAGTCCAATCTCTTGTTAGTCTTTTATACTTAGCCAATGGAAGTTGATGTATAAGCTTTAAGATGGACTTTTAAGGACTTATACTTAATGATCTCTAATCATCTAGGCTCGGTCGGAAGATTTGTGGTTTTTATGATTAGAGAATGGATTTGAGTCATGGAAGTGATCTAATCTAATTTAGTGATCCTTGTCCTAGAAAGCCATCTCCTTTGTTAGTCTTAGTGTCATTAGCTTCATTCCATCCATCTAAAATCATTGATCTTAACCCCAAGATCCATACTTTAACACTAGTATATCTCTTTAGTTTAAAATCGCTTTTGTTGATTTCAAGCTTATTTTACTTATATTGCTTTCTTAGTTTAGTTTAGCTACAACCAAGATTCTTACTCGATCTAATCTAAGCTAGTTTCTTGTATTCTTGTTGTTCTAAGTCTTCTCTCCTTCTGGATTCGATCCTTATATTACTACAACGTCTTGTGTCTTGCACTTGGGGTTGTATGTGATTGAGGTAAAACTCGATCTCATCAATGACATAATCTATCGACCAACTTCTTTCATCAAGTCACAAGTCCTCGCCGACTTTGTGGCTGAGTTCACACCGAAGGTGCTCTCGGAAGTTCGAGAGGAGGTGAATGCACTAGAAGACCAGGCGACGACGGGAACATGGAAACTTTACATGGACGGTTCCAGCAATGTACGAGGATCCGGTTTGGGACTCACACTAATTTCCCCGACCGGGAATACCACCTCGAGGGCGATCCGATGCAACTTTCGAGCAACAAAAAACGAGGCAGAGTATGAAGCGCTAATAGCAGGTATCTCTTTGGCATGTGACTTAGGATTCAGGGACATAGAGGTCTAAAACGACTCACAGTTGGTCGTTAGCCAAACCGAGGGTGATAATCAATCCAAGGACTCGAGCATGATAAGATACCTAGCGATAGTCAAGCAGCTCAAGAAGAGATTCAACAGATGCAAAATCACCCAGATCCCCAGAGAAGAGAACGGGCAAGCGGATGCGCTCTCCAAATTATGTTCATCTTTCAAAACCGACTCATCGTTTGATGTACCACTATTGGTATTACAGTGGCCGGCGACGCAAAAGGACCTCAACGCGTATCCATTCAACGAGATAAATGGAGCTAGATGTTGGATGACTCCCACGGTGGAATATCTGAGAGATGGAACGCTACCATTGGAAAGAGCAGACTGCCGAAGGATCAAATGAAAATCATCTTGTTTAAGCCTTATCAATGGAGCATTATACCGACGATCATATTCAGGACCGTACCTCAAATGCATCAGCATCGCCGAGGCTCAACAAGTCTTATTAGAACTGCATTCCAGAGAGTGTGAAAACCATTCAGGAGCCAGAAGCCTAGTCCTCTGAGCCATGCGAGTCGGGTATTACTGGAAGTCGATGAACCATGACGCGACCATGTTTGTAAAAAAATGTGACAAGTGCCAAAGGTTCGCCACAATGTCCAAATTGCCATTAGAGAATCTTAAGACCATCAGTGCCCTTGGCCATTCATGAAGTGGGGCATGGATATAGTCGGCAAACTCCCAACGGCACCAGGTCAGAAAGTCTTCCTATTGGTGATGACCGATTACTTCTCTAAGTGGGTAGAGGCGGAAGCGCTCAACCAGATAACTGACAAAGATCCGTAGCTTCGTATGGCGAAATATCATCTGCAAGTTTGGTATTCCTCACGAAATAGTGACTGACAATGGGCCACAATTCACGAGCAACAGCTTCAAAAGTTTCTGTGATGATTGGAAAATCAAACTAAGTTTTGCGACGCCCAGATATCCGCAATCCAACGTTCAAGCTGAAGCCTCGAATAATACCATCGTCAAGCTTCTCAAGAAGAGATTAGAGAGTGCTAAAGGAAAGTGGGCCGAGGAGCTTCCCGGAGTCTTATGGGCCTACAGGACAAGCTCAAAAGTTTCCACTGGCGAAACACCTTTCTCACTCGTCTATGGAATGGATGTTGTAATATCCGCCGAGATAAGTGTGCAATCCAGCCGCACTGAAAACCCCGAAGAGGAAAAGCAACAATGAGGCAATGGCGCTCGATCTAGATTTGCTAGATGAGAAAAGAGAAGCGGCGCAGAAAAGAAACTGGTGCTATCAACAAGATGTGGCCCAATCGTATGACAAGAAAGTGAGGACCAGAACCTTCAAAGTAGGTCAATGGGTCTTAAGGCGAGTATTCCAAAATACGATGGAGAAAGAAGCCGGAAAGCTAGGGCCAACCTGGGAAGGTCCTTAACAAATTATAAAAGTTTGCAGAGCTAGGGCCTACGCACTCCAAGACAAAAATGGAAAAAGACTCACCAACAGTTGGAACGTCTTGCATCTCAAGAGGTATTTATTCTAGCGAGCAGGCCTAGCCAACAAAGAAGGTCACACATATTTAAGCTATTTAGAGTTTTTTGCATTCATAGTTTTAGAAACTAAATAAAGACCTATCACGAATAGGCAGAAAAGACCTGTCACGAGTAGGCGGAAAAGACTTATCCCTAATAGGTATAATAATAAAAAGAGATTTTATAAACTAAACAAAAAAAACTCAACGAGAACTTTGCCAGTAAAGGAAACTTCTGTGACAAAACTCTCCTTAAGATTTTCTGGGGGGCAAAAGACATCCTTTCGAACTCGAAAACAAAAAATAAAAGCTCACATAGGCGAATCAAAGTTACTCAACTTTGGCCTCAGTCAACAAAGGTGGATAAATTTTTATCAACCTCGGGATATTTCCTAAGCCAAGAAACAATTTGACAAATACTTGTAAACTAAAAACTCAAAAGCTTAGAAGGTTCTATGGGGTTACTCAGCCTCATTAGAACTAAGCACGGCGTAAGTTATTGTCTGCGGACATATAACCTAGCAGCCTAGTGTATAATAGCGACGACACCTCACTATTGAGACTAACGGGAGCTAGTTACTCAACTTCCCCAGTCGACAAGATGGGGACTAACTGATGCATTAATGACCTTCTTATAGGTATAAAATCAACAAGGCACATTAGTCACCGTATTGGGTGTACAAGACTGACGAGACCTTACCGAACCCAAAAATAATGATGGTCGATCCATGCGATCCCGTCTGAGCGATTGCCGACCTCAGCGGTCCCTTCCGCAACAAAACAATCAACGACTTAAAATCTCGACGAGACTTAACCGACTCACTAAAAAGATGGTCGACCTCAGTGGTCCCATCCACATCAAAGCAGTTAGCGGTTAAAATATCAATGAGATTTAACCGATTCACTAAAAAGATGGTCGATCCCACGCGATCCCATCTGAGAAATGGTCGACCTCAGCGGTCCCATCTGCATCGAAACAACCAATGACTTAAGTCTCAACGAGGTTTGCCAACTTGCTAAATACATCTAATCGGATTTTGTGCTTGAAAAATATTTTCAAATTTTTCAAAAGCATAACTAGAGAAAAGATGACTGAAAAGCAGAGATAAGCCTCAGAGGCAAGTTCGAAAAAACCCACTAAGGGAAAAAGTCGATGGGCCCGCTACAGCCGAGAAAGTTCTTATCGGCCCAATAAAAACTACAGAGTGTGGCCCATCTCAAAACAAGGATGGACCACAACAGGAGCAAAGTTTTTTAAAAGAAGAGGAGAGAAGGATCAAGACGAAGGACCGTTAAGTGCCACCAACGACTCAACAACCTCTGGAGCATGCATGCCTTTGAACTGAGCCTGAGCCTTCACCAACTGGGCAGAACGACGATCGAGGCCCTCAAGGTTCCAAGACAGATGTTTCCCTGGCCAAGTACTCCTTCACCGTCTCCCACCGGGTTATCACCGCAGATCCACCAAGGAAGAAGTCATATTCATCCTGGAACAACTCATTCTTCCTCTTCAAGGATCTCGCTTCCTCATCCTTGAATTCGTCCTCCTTCATTAGCTCGGCGACCTTTTTCTGAAGCTCCTCCTTAGCTTGTTCATGTCCAGCTATGGAGGCCCTGAGATCTCCTATGTCCTTATCCTTGGCGTCAATGGCGGCAAGCTGGTCCACACCTTTCTTCTTCTCACCCTCGTACCTTTCCCTCATGAGGACGAAGGCCTCATGATCTTTGGAAGACTCCTCCACAGTTTCAGCGAATTTTGCCTCCATGCTGCGAAAGGAGAACATCACCTGCAAACAAACACCGAGAAGTTCAGGCTATGCAAAGAGAAATCTTTTGGTAAATAAGGATTTTTACCTTGAGAAGAGTACAACATACTTCATCGGTGGCCAATCCAGCACCACCTTCGGCGATGGCCTCTACCTAAGAAGAAGAGTGGGAGCTGCCTTTCACCGGCTAAGAAGGGGGATACCTTTGCCCTTTGACTCTCCATGCGATCACCAGGACTGTGTTCAGCTTTGCGTTTGTCGGCGACCACTGTTCCACCTCTTGGAACCTCGGTGACCCTTACCTGACTTTCAGACGCAGAATCAGAACTCCCCAGCTCAGCTAACTTCCCCGAAGCAGCAAGGAAGAGTTCAAAAGGATCAGGTGCATATGCTCGCTGGCTCTCGGACATGTTGCAATCTAACAAGCAATGTGTCACTTTCAAGATTATCACTAAAATGATAATTGAAGATGAAATAAAACTTATCCCAGATGGCGTTGCGTTCTAAGGTAAGGTGGCTTGAAAGAAACTCAAGGGATCTCCGTTCAGAAGGGATTTCCATCAGTTGTTCTATGGTCCGCTTCCCAGCAGCGTCGTCACCCGTGTTCTGATGGCAATTATCTGCAAGAAAACAACAAAGAACAATAAGAGAAAGTCAGTGGAGTCACGAGGATTAAAACAATGGTACCCACCAGAGTAAAACCACGCGGTTGGAAAATTGGGGCTAGGTCCAACTGACAAGAACAAGAAGCGACGACGCCAAACTTTTTCAGAGACACCTTGATCGCCGATCTCAGAATTAGTGACCAATGCCAGGTTACGCCGATGATGGAGGTGATAACGATTGATGTCCCCCGCGTAAGGTTTGAAGTAGAAGGCGTATAAGACAGAGGCCACCGACACCTCGATGGAGTTCAAATCACCCATAACTTCAAGCGCCATCAGCATCCTCCATACCATTGGAGAAAGTTGCCCCGGAGATAATCCAAGATAACGCGATACCTCGGCAACAAGCGAAGGGACGATTCCACGAAAGTCGTAGATGAACAAGGCTTCATATACCATGATTTCTTCCAGACCGGCATCCATTGGACGCTCTACCGCGCTCGGGATCCTCAAACCCGAGAGAGGAAGTCCGAAGATCCTTGAATCTGAGCCACCGAGTTAGATGTGATGGACGATTTAGGGTTTTTCTTGGGATCAATCGATGAGTCCTTCGCGGAATCATATTTCTCAGCTTTGACCGTCTCTCGGATGCAACGACAGTCAGATCTCGTGGCTCGCCGCGACTTTAAACGCTCTCTGACGGAAGAATCATTGATTGGGTCCATGTTCTCAAACGCGAAGGGGATGATGGCGGTGTTTGGATCCCAATGGAGCGATGACATACAGAGAAGAAAGAAGAAAGAAGAAATCGAGTAGCTTACCTGAGAAGATTACGCAGAGAAAAAAATCGCAGATCTGATCAGTAACGGAGACGAAATTGAGCTTTAGTTGGACGAGAATGGAGTGAATGTAGAAGAATCTTGAGAAACAAAGAAAGAAAAGCCTCCGCGGAGAAAATAAGAAATGGAAGAGGAAAGGTCGCGACTCCTTTAGGTCAAAAACTAATATTTGCATAATTTGGGCTTAATAGTAGGCCCAAATAAAGGAAGGAGCCAATTTCGGAATTATGGTTAGGCAAGTGCGAGGTTCATAAATTCATTCTTCGACAAGATACTTTCCCCTTCTTATTCGGAGTCAAAGAAGAGCAAAGCTTGGGGCAAACTGTTGGGGATAAATTTAATCATCCCGATTCAGATTTGACAGGCGGCAGATCGGACCGACCGAACCGGAATCGGCGGCGGGACAGATCGAATGAATCAGAACCGGCGGCAATATCGGAACCGACATCCTTTAGTTAATATTGGGCCTTAAATTTGGGTTTAATAATCGACATAATAAGAAAAAGGAAAATATATATTAATAGATTCTCTCAAATCATCATAAAAGAAAATATCTAGGAAAATATATTTAAATAAAAAAAAATGTCATATCCTGATCATAAAAGGAAAAGGAAGTTCATCAACCTAAAAAAATATGTATAAAGAAGACAAGATTGAAGACCTAAAGACATTCAATTCAAAACCCTAAACACTTACTTTTAGAGAGATTTATTCGTTCATAGTTTTAGATTATACTTAAGGTATAATTCTTTGATATTTTTCTCTCATCTTGTAAATCATCAACGATCAATAAACAAACTGATTCATATCATCTTAAACCGTTATTGAATTCCGTAGCTCTTCTAACATATCGCTAACTTTTGCCCAAACAGTTTTTATTATAGTTTAAAATTTTTTATATATTGAGAATAGCTATATTTTAAACATGACAATTTGGTCCCTAAATACTACATATATCTAAATATGTGGATGTAAAATATTATCAATAAATCATTATCATATCCACTTGAATGACTTAGCGTGGATATCTCATTATGGATAATGCACCTTTGTTTTAACACAAATAATTAATTAAAAAATTAACTAGATAATCTAATAAATGCTCTCAAAATTAGAGACAATAATTACAACATAGTCCAAACTAATCATTCACTAAAACCATTTATGGCTAATTCAACATTCGCCTAATACAATTTTTTTTTTGACTCTTGAGTTACTTTCTTTCTACCCTATTACAAATACGTTTTTCGTATCAGAGATCCAGGTAGGAAGAGAAGAACTGATATACTGGAATACCGCATTCCGACCACGTGCACTTCGTGCTAGAAGATCCGCTTTTTCGTTTTTTGCCTTCGCTGCTAACTGTAGTGAGAAGTCTGGGTAGAAAGCTTGCAGATCACGTAGCGTTTCCAACTCTGACGAGTAAATTGGCCACAACTGTGGCATTTCCACCATGTTTACCAGGTCCTTGCAGTCCGTGTAAAAACTGTTACAGTTATGCCATGGGTCCTTTAGACTTTCCATAGCAAACATAAGCTCGAGTATTTCGGATTGGAGCGGCGAAATACTCCTACTAGTCCCAGCAACTCTGTACCTCCTCGTTGGTTCTGTAGAACCCAGCCAACCCCGCTTGTAGCTTCCCCTTCCTTCCACGATCCGTCCGTAAAACTTGAGGCCCCTGCTCCCAGGAGTAGCCCATGAGTTGTTTCATCCTGAGTTTCCGAATCTACTGATGGTTTCTAGATGAACATCAGCTCTTGTGTTTTTTTCCAAGCCTCCGCTTCTCCCAAAGCCCTCTCTGTTGTATCCATAGGCCCACGTTCCACACCCCGAAACAACTTGTCGTTTCTTGCTTTCCAGATATATCATGCCACCCATGGGTACGTTGGAATATTCTCCTGACGACGTCTTCCTCTCCAAAAGAGAAAATCCAAGTTCGTTCCCAAACTGCCTGATGGCAATCGCTGACTGGCCGTCGCGTAGCCCGCCAATGCCCATGCCTGCAAGGCCGGTGGACATTCGAAAAGCATATGGTTTATCGACTCTTCATGTCCACATCTAGGGCAAGACACCTCCCTTCCGATATGTCTATAGGCGAGCATTTCGTTTACAGGCAAAGTCCCTGATAGGACTTTCCATAAGAAATGTTTATGCTTGTGTGGAGTTTTTAGTTTCCATATAACCTTTTTCAATATTCTGAATGATGGTTCCTGTAAGAGGATCTGAATCTCCTCATCATTTATGTTTAAGTGCAGAACCTGATATCCTGATTTCACCGTATACACTCCTGACTTGGTGAAGTGCCAGCATAAGCTGTCGTTCGCAAATCTCCTTGTTGGTATGATACTTTTGATTAGGGAGATATCCTCTGGACGCACCATTTGCGCCAACAGGGGCATATTCCACTCTCTATGTCCTGACAGCCTTAAATCTGAGACCCTCATGTGTGGATAGTATGCTTGTCCCGGGCCTGATGCTGGTCTCGGGTTTCCGTCCAGAATCCAATTGTCATGCCAAACCCGTGTTTGTTCACCAGTTCCAACAATCCGTCGTGTTCCTACTTTGACCAGGTCCCTTGTCGACCAAATACTCCTCCATCCAAATGAGGGTATGTTTGGCTTTCTTGCTTCGAACGGGTGTCGGTCTCTGAAATACCGTCCTTTTAGGACCCTCGCTGCCAAGGAATTTGGGTATTGATGGAGCCTCCAAAGCTGCTTCGCTAGGAGGGCCTTATTAATATACTCAAAGGATTTAAACCCTAAACCTCCATTGTCTTTCGAGATGCACAAGTTCCTCCAAGACACCCAATGTATTCCTCTTGAGTTTCCGTTTGCAATCCACCAGAAATTCGCCAACGCGCTTGTTAACTGTGTACACAGACTTTTTGGTAGTATAAAGCAAAACATAACATAGGTCGGTATTGCTTGGGCTACCGATTTTATCATGACTTCTTTTCCTCCTTTTGACAAGAACTTTTCATTCCATCCATTTATCATTTGATTCAGTATGTCTTTAACATACGAGAAGATTTGATGCTTGGATCCTTGTAGTTGTTCCGGGATACCCAAGTATCGGCCCATTCCTCCTTCATTAGTGATCCCTAGCCTTGTTTTAATCTCATTCCTCATTGTGTTTGGCACCTCCTTTCCAAAAGTGATTGTCGACTTCTCAAAGTTTATACATTGCCCCGAGGCTTCCCCGTATATGTTTAGAATCCGTAATACCTCAGTACATTGATAAACATCTGCTTTACACAGGAACAAGTTATCATCTACGAACAATAGATGTGAAACCGCTGGGCTTCTGTATGCAATTTTAATGCCAGTTAGAGAGTTATTTTCCTCAGCCCGCTTTAGCTGTGAAATTAGCACTTCTGTACAAAGGATAAATAGATAAGGTGACAGGGGATCTCCTTGTCGTAACCCTCGCGAGGGTTGGATCTTACCTTTGGGTTTGCCATTTATAAGTACACTATAAGAGACCGAATTCACACATGTCATAATCAGGTTCACCCACACCTCTGAAAAACCCATTCAGATTAGTAGGGCGTAAAGAAAGGACCATTCCACTCTATCATAAGCTTTGCTCGTGTCCGTTTTAATTCCCATAAACTCATGTTTGCATACCTCCTTGGTATTAAGCGCATGGAAAGCCTCATGCGCAATGAGTATGTTATCTGTTATCGCTCTTCCCGCCACGAAATCAGATTGTATCTCTGAGATCAACTCCGGGAGCAACGGCTTCAGTCTTTGGCAAATCACCTTTGATACAATCTTGTATCCTACATTACAGAGACTAATTGGTCTAAATTCTTTCATCTCTCTAGGCCTTTCTTTTTTGGGAATTAGGCAAATATTCACCTCATTTAACCTCGAGTCCAGTTCTCCGGAACTGAAGAAATGCCTCACCATTTTAACTACATCCTCTCCTACTATATACCATAATTTCTGGTAGAAGAGTATCGTCATCCCATCCGGTCCCGGCGCCTTCTTCGGATTAATCGAAAAAACTGCTTTTTTGACCTCCTCAGTCGTGATCTCTCTCAACAGTTCCTCATTCATTTCTCTTGTTACCCTACACCTGACATTATTGAATACCTCATCATCAATGTCTACTTGGCCACGACCATGGAAAAGCTGTTGGAAGTAGTTAACTGTCGTGTGCTCCACCTCGGAGTCGTTTTCTGTCCAGGTACCGACCTCCGTCATATTCCCCGTGATTCGATTCCTTGCTCTCCTAGCCTTAGTTGAAGCATGGAAGAACCCGTATTCCGATCTCCTTCCTGGAGCCACATGACTCTGCTTTTTTGTTTCCATAATTGCTCTTCTTCATTGAAAGTTGCCCTTAGCCTAATACAATATATGATATGAGAGATATAATTATTGAATTACAACAACCATGTTTAAAAGCTGAATAATTGAGAATTAATGATCATGTCAATATGTCCACACGTAAGGGCATGTCCACATGGATTAAGGGTTTATGGTGATTAAGTATTATGGATGAAAGTTAATAGACATTGGTGTATATTCATAATAACAATTGCAAGTATACAACATGAATCTCTTTAGTTATATCACCACCATATAACAACTTTTTAGTATTCCATTAACCTTTTATGTTTGTGATTTTTACTTATTTTTCACATTTAATATTTGAATTTTTTTGTAAGCATACTTAACTAATAATACATAGTAGTGTCCATCAAATATAGTACATTTGGATTATGGACAGTAATTTTATGTATGGACGGTAGGTTATTAACAATGTGATATCCACGATGTCTGGTACATGTGCATTAGATGTTAATGATGTTCATGTTATGTACTTTCTCATTGTATAATATCCACGACACAACGTCCAAATGATAACATAAATGACAATCATTCATACACAACATCCATAACACATGTAGTCTTGTTTTTTTGTTTTTTTCGCATTATTTCGCATAAGTGAAAATTAGCAAAAATGAATGTGCTCATACATGGTCCATAAAAAGTACGATTATGATAGTAGATAGGCCACCAAAGATGACAAACGTTTTTAATAGATGAGTTATTTGTAAGTCATTTTGTCGAACACCTTATGTGCATTTTTTATTATATGAAACCATGTTCACATTTTTCTTATATGAAATCATCTATCGATCTCTTGCACATACACTAGTATTTGTCTTCAAATTTATTGTATCTCTTTGGCGATCTCTCGGTTCATTAGAAGTAAAACAAAAAAAAAACTTAAATGTTAGATTGATTCTTATAAATATGTTTGTTTTTTTTTATATAGAAAATAAAAAGTAAAAATGTCCTTGTCATAGTTTTCTCGTTTGGTAAAAAAGATATGCCTTTAAATGATATGAGTTAACCTTAATGAAAGTATACCTATAATTGTTGTAAAAAAAAAGTATACCTATAATTCAAAGTGCCTTTAAATGATATGCCTTTAAATGATATGAGTTACCAAAAAAGTATCTTTGAAAGTAAATAACTCTTTATATAATTCTATGTTAATTTTCTAATTGGGATGCCAATAATATTTAGATATGTTAAAATGTGTAAAAAGTGTAGGAACGCAATTTCTACAAAAGGGCAAACTGACTATTTGTGAATAAAATATATAACTAAAATTACAACATTACAATAAAATACCGATACAAGAATTTGGAAAGACGGATTGCAGAGTCGAGATAAAGATCTCTATCCTTAATTTTGCAAACGCCCCGTAGTGCGACGGTTGCATGGCGTTCCGAATTCCAGGATAAAACTGCATGACTATTATGAATTGCATCACCCAAAATCATAATCTTGCGAACTTAAAATGTGATGTACTCTCTAAAAAACAAGAAGAAAATGTGAGAGATTGTATGTTGTGTTTAACATTTGTGTTCTCAAAGAACATATTTCCCATGTATATGAAATGAGAAGCATATGGCTTTCTGATATAGTCTTACTCCCATGCGAGTTACAATGTGGAGTTATGAGAAATTTATTCTTAACATAATTGTGAATCATTTAATTATCATTTAATTTTGTTGAATAGTAACATCTAGGAGATATTTTGTTGACTTGATCAACAATCTTCCACAAATAAATGTGAACCAAAAGATTAAGCCTTTTATTTCATGGTCCATTAGTCAATTTCCGAAGTCCAAAACCTAAACCCGACTTGGATATCTCCTCTTTCCAATAAACAAAAGTGTATATAATATCAAAACTAAAAAAAATATTTGTTGCATAAAAAATTATGATCATCTTCGAGTATCCCATAAAAATGCAGAAGTTTCATCTCGAATCCCTTCCATGTATTGCATCGAATTGTTATTGTGTTCTTCTTTTTCATCTGAATCATAATTTTAGTATGCTACATTATTATTAATATGGTCCAAATTAAAATCAGCATCACGTAGCTTTGATAATCTCATAAAATTGTGTATCGCCATTGTTTCAGCAATAACCTTACGTTGAACTTGTATATTATACCTTGCCTTTCTCTTAACTCTCCATTTTGTTTTCCACACACCAAAAGTTCTTTCAATGATAGATTGTAACGATGAATGTCGTTTGTTAAACATCTTTTTATATCTATTCGACTGTTTATCTCCATTATATTGGCTATGATGATATCTTTCTCCACGATATGGCATAAGAAAACCACGACGAAGAGGATAACCAGAATCCCTCAAATAATATTTTACAAGGGAAGAAATGGAAATTGATGAGGTCCTTCCATTGCGAGCGGCAAAACTTTTGCATCATGAGAAGATCCAGGAATACCAATATATGCATTTATAAACAACATGTTCATATTGCATATAGCTAATATATTCATGCTTGTGTCGCTTTTCTTGTTCCAATATTTTTTAGAATCTTTTCTCGCAACAGTAACAAGAACATTTGTTCCATCAATTGCACCAATAAATCTTTTAAAATAAGGTTAATACCTTATGTCTGATTGTAATTTTGGATGATGTTGCATGAGCTCGTTTGGACCAGACCTAAGCAAATCAACCGCCATTTCTTCGAGGTCAACACGTCATGGAATTTTATGCTTATGGTTTCTGTTGAATGATCAAATATTTTCCCAATGTATGGTTTCTGCTTATGGTTTCTTTTCTGCTTATGGTTTCTTTTCATACACCCAAGAGCTTGAAAAGAATAAGGAGATTGAAGTGAAATATGTTCGGTCTAGTGACAACTCTGAAGATCTTTTCACGAAATCACTACCCACAACAACATTCATGAAATATCTCTATAACATTGGAATGCGAAATCAACGAGACTTCTGAAAAGTTGTTCTAATCCTTCGAGGGAGAGCTTTTGATCGTTGTATTCTTTTTATCCTTCCACGGTTTTTTTCCACATGTTTTTTTTAGGATGGTTTTTAACGAGGCAACAAAAAGAAAACGCAAAAATAACGTAAATGAAAATGGACTCCAAAGGGGAGTGCTACGAAAGTCAAATTTTGGAGTGGAGCATAGTAACAATTGTCAAAAGTTTTTACTATATATATGATGAACTTCATTTGTAATACGACAATACACTACACCTTTCTCTCTTCAAACGTATGTCAATTATTACTTTTATCCTCTTATATCCTCATATACACTTTATATAACGCTCTATTTACATACAATAATATATATCGTTTCTTTCATGTCAAATCTATATTATTATAACAATATATCGTTTTTTCATATCAAACATAATTATTATAAGTCAAATCTATATTATTATAGCAAAGACCTCTTTGTCGTTTGATGTTTGCCCTTGATTTGCCGTACCTACAATGATATATACTACTAAATTTATATCATTGCAGGTATAAATTTTGATCGTTGTATTCTTTTTATCCTTCCACGGTTTTTTTCCACATGATTGTTTTTAGAATGGTTTTTAACGAGGCAATAAAAAGAAAACGCAAAATAACGTAAATGAAAATGGACTTCAAAGGAGAGTATTACGAAAATCAAATTTTGGAGTGAAGAAATGGGAACGGAGCTCATCACCATTCATGAAGCATAATAACAATTGTCAAAAGTTTTTACTATATATATGATGAACTTCATTTGTAATACAATAATACACTACACACTACATATAACACTTTATTTTTATTTTTTCCCATAAATATATAACACTTTATTGACATACAGTAAAATATATCGTTTCTTTCATGTCAAATCTATATTATTATAACAATATATATTTTTTTTCATATCAAACACAATTATTATAAGTCAAATCTATATTATTATAACAAAGACCTCTTTGTCGTTTGATGTTTGCCCTTGATTTGCTATACCTACAACAATATATACTAATAAATTTATATGTAAAATCATAAATAAAACAAATTTTTTAAAATAAATAATTTTATACGATTTATTTTGAACAATACTATATATACTAGTATTTTTAAAATATTTCTCGTTTATATACTTAATATAAACCGCCGGTTAATTTTCTTTCTGACTTTAGATTTTATGTATCAAAAATGGATTTAGATTTTAAGAGTTATAACTATTACACAAAAAATCTTTATAAAAAAGCTACTATGCAAAATCTTTTATCAAAAGTTTTCAATCATATAAAAAAAATTCTTTGGACAAAAAAAAGTTTTCAAATACCTTTGTTAAGTTGATCGTTCGTCTGTCTTCATTAGACTTTTGTAGGTCTCTTAATTATAAAATCTTATAGAGGAATTCACAAAACTACATTCTTTCATCCATTCCTTTATAAAACTTTACCTAATTCAAATTTTTCCCATATTTACGCATTTTTAAAATTTTAAAAGCTTAATTTAACCTTTAAAAAAATTCCAAAATTAAATTATTTCATTTGGGTTCGCTTATTAGTGTTTAGGGTATAATATTAAAGGGGTAAAATTGTGTGGGTAGGATTTATTTGGATTTAATTTTGAGTGTTTAGGTATAATTTTGTGAAGTAATTTTGAAATGGTGTAGTTTTGTGAAATATAATTCAAATGATGTAGTATTATAATTCTCTCAATCTTATATATAAAATGATAACGTCTAAATATAGAATGTCTTCATTAGACTTTTGTAGGTCTCTTATATATAAAATAATAACGTCTAAATATAGAATAATTTGTTGTAAAAAAACAATATATATATATATATATATATATTAAAATGACTTTCAAAATAAAGACCGAAAACCTAAAGAACAGAGATTTTAAGAAGAAAATGATAGAACTTCAACAAATCTAGTTTTTCTAAAAAATAGAAAATCAATTTTGTCAAAATCACGATTGGCCTAAAAAATGGTTTTTGCCGAAACCAAAACTTAGTTAAAAAACTACTGCCAATCAACCTATTAATGATATTGACTCGAGGATAGGTTGGTTTGTTATTATAAATGAACCGCTACATTACCAAATTTAATTTGGAAATACAAGTCTAGTCCAGAAAAGAGAAAAAGGACAACCACCAAAAATAAAAATAAGGAGTCCACTCCCCCAAATCTCACGCGCCACTCTCTTTCTATTTTCCGTCACAAGGGCCTAGACGATAGCCACTGCTTTCCTCACGTGGTTACGTTAATTGCTACGCATACTCTCACTCTAAATTCGTGTGGTTTCCGAACGACGAATCGATAACCTTCTCTTGTCGAATCAAGCCAGATAATACGGATCTTGTCGGTTTTCTAGGGTTATAGTTCGAAACCAGATCATGCACGGGCTTAGCCGCCTTGGAAACGGCAACGGAAACGGTAGATCCCTCTCGTCACCTCCTTCTTCGCCTCGATTACGTCACAGCAGAGGCAAAACAGCCTCGGGAAACGGCGGCGGAGAAATTTACAGGACGGGTAAGCAAGGAGTAGGAGAGAGGATTGTGCTTACAGTCTTCTCCGTAGTGTTTAGAAAGAAACGGGTGTTGCTGTTAGCGCCTCTTGTCTACATCGCTGGAATGTTACTGTTTATGGGCTCCTTTGGGTTTACTGTCCTCGATCTCGGCCAAGGCGTAGAGATTGTCTACAGACGTGGTGGTCCTCCCGGTTCGGTTTATAGGAGCCCCAAGGTTTTCAAACGTCTATGGCCTATGATGGAAGCCGATGCTAATCCAAACAATCCCAATGCAGTATGAGATTTTACAATTTGTTTTGTGGCCAATTTAGCCTCTAAATTTGAATAGTTGTTGGTTGGTGTTGCAGGTGATGTCAGTGTGGAACCCAAGAGTCAAAAGCATGTGGAAACCGTGTATAAGCACTAATGTTTCAGCTGCAGGTTTTTGGATTTGATCTTTTTTGTGGCTGTGTTTATGTAAGCAAGAGTTTGTTGTTTTGGTATCTAACTATTGTTGGCTTATTTTTGCAGGTTCGAATTCTAATGGGTTCTTTATAATCGAAGCAAATGGCGGCTTGAATCAACAACGCTTGTCAGTATGTTTGCTCTCAATGCCCCCCATCGAATTTACTTTCCTTTTGGTTTTATAATGTATGCATCTGTGTTGTTTTCTCCGTTGCTAATGACAAACTTGTGTCTTGATGAAGGTATGTGATGCGGTTGCTGTTGCCGGACTGTTGAATGCTACCCTTGTCATTCCTATTTTTCACTTAAACAGTGTATGGCGTGATTCCAGGTTACTCCTTTCAAAGTTTCATCACCCATGAATTTTGGAATTGTTTTAGTAACCGGAATTTCCTCTGTTTTATAAATGTCTACAATCTTAGATTAGTTAAATCATTTTACTTATATATATATATATTCCGTTTTTGTGTTGGTTACAGCAAATTTGGGGATATATTTGATGAAGACTTCTTCATATATGCCCTTAGTAAGAACGTGAAAGTAGTGAAAGAGCTTCCAAAAGACATACTTGAGCGGTACAACTACAATATAAGCAGTATTGTTAATTTGAGATTAAAAGCTTGGTCAAGTCCAGCATACTATCTCCAGAAGGTGCTCCCACAACTTTTGCGTTTGGGGTATGCCATTAATTGATATTTTTTTTACTTTTAGCTATCTCATTCTTAAAAGTAATGGACGTTTCACTGTGTGTGTGTAATTAATCTATGTTGCCCCTGTATATCTTGCTAGAGTTTGTGTTTACTTAATTCTTATTGAACTGAATTACGGGATAGCTTACGTGCAACAACTAAATGGATTGATAGCTTAAGGTATAGAACTAGCATTCGGATGATCTGTTTTCTAAAAGCCGTATAGGTGTGTTAAATAGAATTCAGTCTTGATGAGCTGTTTTTGACTACTCATTCTGTATGAGGATTTTGGTTATTAAACCGCTTCTTCTATGCCTTATCTCAGCTTGTTTCTTGAATTGAAAAAGCAAGGCCTTGGGCACACTATGCATGGGTTTCTTACTCTATCTTGGTTATTTCATTAGGGCTGTCCGTGTTGCACCGTTCTCCAACAGGTTAGCGCATGCAGTTCCCGCATCCATTCAAGGTCTTAGATGCTTAGCAAACTTCGAAGCATTGAGATTTGCAGATCCCATACGGCTGCTTGCTGAGAAAATGGTCGAGAGGATGGTTACTAAGAGTGTTCAGAGCGGAGGAAAATATGTTTCTGTTCATCTCCGCTTTGAAATGGTTTATATTTTTACCCCTTTCTCCGTTTATGCAATTCATAGTTTATGCCATCCTCTCATTTATTTTTTTAATCTAGATTTCTTTCTGTTTCAAAGGACATGGTCGCCTTCTCATGTTGCGAATATGATTTTGGGGAGGCGGAGAAGCTAGAAATGGACATGGCTCGGGAAAGGGGGTGGAAAGGAAAGTTTAGGAGAAGAGGAAGAGTAATTAGGCCTGGTGCAAACCGCATAGACGGAAAGTGCCCGTTGAGTCCTTTGGAGGTATTCACTGATAATCTGCCTCTTCCACATAATTTCTGAATTAAACAAAGTAATTTGCTATTCGGATAATAGGTGTTATGGAACTGACACATATTGGGTAATGGCATTATGTAAGGTTGGAATGATGCTTAGGGGAATGGGTTTTAACAATAGCACCTTAGTATACGTTGCTGCGGGAAACATTTACAAAGCTGACAAATACATGGCTCCTCTGAGGCAGATGTTTCCTTTTCTCCAAAACAAAGATACTCTTGCTTCCTCAGAGGAGCTTGCTCCGTTTAAGGTAATCAAAAACTAATCTCTTCTAAAAAGACCCCATGACTTAAATGATTATTCCAGAAGTTTACTTGTTAGGAAAATGAAATGTCTATTATAATGATTCTATTATTAGGTGTTAGAAACCTCCGGTTCGTATCAATTGGTATCAGTGACAACATAAAATAAAAGTAGTTTCTCAAGTAATTGCTCTGCCAAAATATCGATTCTTAATTCAGTTGCTCATAAAACCTGTGGGCTCTCCCATAATATGCCTTTTGAAATGAACGATTTCAATCTTTATCTAATAATTTTAGTTCACTGAAAAGTAAACCTGATATATCTAAACAAAGGAATCGGTGTTCTTGTGAAACTGTAGGGTCACTCATCAAGATTGGCTGCTCTTGACTACACAGTATGCCTCCACAGCAAAGTGTTTGTATCCACACAAGGTGGAAACTTCCCCCATTTCTTGATTGGTCACCGCCGTTACCTCTACAATGGCCATGCCGAGACTATCAAACCCGATAAGAGGAAACTAGTCCAGCTCTTGGATAAACCCAGTATTAGGTAATTGACTTACCTCAAAACTCATTAGAGATACACAGGATTAAAAAAGCATTTTTCTTTGGTATTTGTAGATGGGATTACTTCAAGAAACAAATGCAAGATATGCTTAGACACAATGACGCAAAGGGAGTCGAATTAAGGAAACCCGCTGCATCACTCTACACGTTCCCCATGCCTGATTGCATGTCCAAAGAACTTGATCCTCATGAACATGAAACTAATGTGATCCAACCCTAGACCGCGATTCTTGATTCAGCCAATGCCAAGTATGATAATTGTTTATTACTCCAACTACACGTGTAACTTAATTTTATATATGTGTGTTGTATCATGTCTCGTGTATAACTAACTATTTTTTCATGCTTCCTAGTTCGAGGAATCTAAATATTTCTTGATTTAGGTTTTTGTGTACATAACATTCTTTCGACAACAGTGACCATTTCCTTTGTTGTATTTGTTTGTCATTTTATTTTACAAAATGGTTTATTTCTGTGCTTTAGATGTTTTGTTTTCCTGTCTTCAAACGTATTTCATCTGACATGCAAATAATATTATACGTTTTACAAATTGGAAATGTTTTAGAGTAAGGTTACTTGTTATGAATTCTAGGAGGAACCAACAATAGTCAGCGGATTTGTTTTATATATTAGAATATATGTTAGACCATGTTTATCAAAGGTGCTTATGTAGAGTGCTTGTGTATTTTTTGTGTATTTTTTTTGTGTATTTGAGTATTAAATTAAATCAAAACATGTATTATTAATAAGCACCTATGATGAAAAGTGCTTAATTAAGCATTTTAAGCTCCCCTTTTTGTAGAGTTCTTATTAATAATACATGTTTTAATTTAATTTAATACTCAAATACATAAAAAAATACACAAGCACTCTACATAAGCACCTTTGATAAACATGCTCTAATAGTTTTATTTTATAAAAAATTTGTTTTGTTTTTTTGTTTAGTTTTTTGGTGATTCTAGTAATTTCTTACCTCTGAAATTGACGATTTTTTTACTTACGAAGAGTAGCTACCCACACTGAATCTCCTTAAATTTTAAAGAGATGACGATTTTTTTATCCCTGAAGAGTAATTACCCACACTAAATCCCCCTAAACTCAACCTCTACATATAAACCCCATAAACTTACAAAATTTCCAGATTGTCCACCCGAACTCATTAAATTTTAATTAATTCTACATTTGGCCAAAATTGCAATTAAGATATTAATTAATTGTGTTCAAACAAACCCGATTAGAAATCGAGTGGATAATCAAAAAAATTTGTAAGTTTAGGGGCTTATATGTAGAGGTCGAGAGTTTAGTGTGGGTAACTACTCTTCAGGGGTAAAAAAATCGTCATCCCAATTTAAAACCTCTACAAATAAACACATAAATTTACAAAATTTTATGATTGTCCAACGGAACTCATTAAAATCTAACGAGTTCTACATTTGGCCAAAATTGTAATTAATGTATTAATTAATTGAGTTCAAACAAGCCCGATTATGATGTGAATCTTGCGCGATTACGATCCAAAATCGCAGATCTAAGACTTGTATACTTTTTGCGGGTTAAATCCGCTGTTTTGGATCGTAATCAGAGAAAATTCAAATTATAATCGGGTTTGTTTGAACACAATTAATAAATATCTTAATTGCAATTTTGGTCAAATGTGGAATTAATTAGATTTTAATGAGTTCGGGTGGACAATCAGAAAATTTTGTAAGTTTAGGAGTTTATATGTAGAGGTTGATAGTTTGGGGGGATTCAGTGTAGGTATCTACTCTTCGGGGGTAAAAAATCGTCAACCCTCTCAATATTTATGTTCTTCTTCACTTAAATAGTTGTACAATATTTGTCAATTTTTCAATTCTATACGTCTTGCATATGTGTATATTTTTTTTGGTTTTTATGAAGGTTGCGAAATTTTTTAGGGGAAAATCCCATGAAAACCATCAAAAGTATCGTGCTCCCAACTTAATATGTCAAAATTATTACAAAAGTCGTAAGTTTACGTGAAGAAATAAAAATGGACCCCATGTCATTTATGATTCACAGTAATATTTGTCTAAATTTGTAGTATATATAGATGTGTTACTCGCTGTAAAAGAGAGAGCACTACAACATATATATTAACACTTATCTCTCTAATAGTACGTCTATTATAAATTTTTTCTCTTATACTTCACTTATATTAATTACGCCATTTATCATTCACATATATATATATATTACTTTTATAATATACTTATATAACAATACCTTCACGTTATATATCTATCATGTTATGATTATTATAACACGTTATCAGCACGATCGTCTCTATAGTATTTTGTTATTTATGTCATGGTTGCTTTAAGCACCATAATTTATTCGTACGCGGATTACCGCATCGATATTTATTTATTGTTATATTTCTATGGTTGTTTAATTGCACCATAATTTATTTATTGTTATATTTCTATAGTTGTTTAAATGCACCATAATTTATTATTAATTTAATTTACAAATTTTATGGATGACTTTTTATCACCATAATTTATTTATTGTCTTAATATATACTAATGTGATATATAATCTTTTATGAGGAATTCATAAAACTACACCCTTTCAACCCTTACTTCACAAAACTACTCCTAATTTAATGTTTTCACATATTTACACCCTTTCAAAATTTTAAAAGTTTGATTTATCCTTTTAAAAATTATCAAAATTAATTTTTTTTCATTTGGGTTCGCTAATTAGTGTTTAGGGTATAGTATTAAGGGGGTAGGATTGTGTGGGTATGGTTTATTTGGATTTAATTTTGAATGTTTAGGTGTAGTTTTGTGAAGTATTTTGGAAATGGTGTAGTTTTGTGAAATGTAATTCAAATGGTGTAGTTTTATATTTCTCCCATCTTTTATTACTTCCTTCTTAAAATAAATTTAAGGTTATTATAAATGATACATTTATTCACTAATACATAAATTAAAATTTACATAATATATTTAATTGATTGCAAAATATTAAAAATAATTTTTATTATGTATTATTAATACTAACGGTCACAAAGAATTTTTCTCAAAATTTTTCACTTTTGCAACGACTATGAACAGTAATTTCCGATCTATAAATACACTCACATTTCTATATATTTTTCCATTCACATATTTCATTTTCTACAAAATCTCTTTCTAAAAATATTTTAAAGGTTCTTAAAAATGTTTCAATTATTGTTAATCATTATGTTTTTGATAATCATTGCTTGTATTTACGGAATTATTGTCGGAGATTCTACTTATGAACAATATGTCCTAAATATAGTTTTAATTTTCTATGCTTTGTTTTTCTTTGTAATCGCTTTTATTATTAATGTAAACTTGTAATCCTAAAATTATTCTAATAAAATTTATTATTATGTTTTAGATATAAAAAATGACAAACATCGAGAAACTCCAGTTTCCGGCTCTAGAAATCACTGGTGCAAATTTTATATCATGGACCACCAACGTTGAATTGCACCTTGAATCTCTTGGGTTGTTAGAAACCATTAAAGAGATGAATACTTCAACGGCCCAAGAAAAGGCAAAATCGGTGATCTTCCTTAGAAGACACCTTGATGAGAGCATCATTTATGACTATGCTCATATGAGAGATCCTAAAGAACTCTGGAAGAGTTTAAAGGATCGTTTTGATCACCAAAAGGACATAACTCTCCCGCTTGCTCGGGATGAGTGGCAAAGTCTGAGGTTTCAAGACTTTGATAAAGTCATGAATTACAATTCCGCTGTTTTAGGAATTGTGGCTAAGTTGAGATATTGTGGTGAAACAATAACTGAATCCCACATGTTGGAGAAAACATATACCACATTTCATAAGAATCACATTACCCTACAACAACAGTATAGGATGCGTGGGTACACCAAGTTTTCAGACTTGATTGTGGCTCTCCTAATAGCCGAGAAGAACAATGAGCTTCTCATTAAGAATCATATGACTCGACCTTCGGGGTCCAAAGCATTTCCTGAAGTGAATGCATTGGACGTTAAAAAACCGATAAGAGAAAACAAATCCTTTCGGGGTCGTGGCCGCCAAAACTATCGCGGACGTGGGAGAAACTTTAACCCCCAGAGAAAATCATTGCAATGGATTCGTCCATAGCAATATCCAAAGGGGAAAGAGGTCCAAGGAAGCACCTCCATGAAACATGAGAACACTTGCTTCCGTTGCGGTACTAAGGGACATTGGTTCAAAGTATGTCGCACTCCTGCGCACCTTTGTGCTCTGTACAAAGAATACGCGAAAGGCAAGGAGGTGAACCTCGCAGAGCACTCTGAGGATACCACACACCTCGATGCCTCTGACTTTGTTAATGACTTTGACGAGGCCACCGTCACCGAAAACTGAGGATGTGACTCTTGAACTATGATGCATGTGCCATAAATAATGAATGTTTGTGTGAACTATTTAAAATAATGTATAATTATGTAACATATTGTGTGATGCATAAATATGTATAATATGTAAAATTGTACTATCATGTATAATATTGAATGGTATTTACTTTTATAAATTACTTTTTCATACGCTTATTCATTGATTTTGATATTTCTCAGAAATGGATTACAATGCGAATGGAACAATATCTAAGGAAGATGGTAGAGATATTTGTATACCAGATAGTGGAACAACGCACACTATCCTTAAACATAAAAAATATTTCTCAAATTTAAAATCGACAAAAGTTATTGTCAATACAATATCAGGTCCTACAGACTTGATTGAGGGGACTGGTAAAGCTAATTTTGCATTACCTAATGGAACAATGTTCTCGGTTAATAATGCATTGTTTTCTCCAAATTCAAAAAGGAATTTGTTGAATTTTAAGGATATATATCTTCAGGGATTTGATACTCAATCCGCAACTGAAGATGAAAAGAAATACATGTATATAACTTCCAAAAAGTCGGGAAAAATACATGTCCTAGAAAAGTTACCAAAACTCCCTTCTGGTTTGCATCATACGTATATCAATACGGTAGAATCACACCTTGTGATCAAAAGAAATCGTGATGATTTCACTTTATGTTATGACCGCCTTGGTCATCCGGGCACATCTATGATGAGGAAGATCATAGAAACCTCACATGGTCATTCACTGAAAATCCAAGAGATTTCTCAGGGGAATAAAAGGACATGTACTGCATGTTCTTTAGGAAAATTGATTATAAGACCATCACCTAGTAAAATCGATAAAGAGTTACCAAAGTACCTTGAACGGGTTCAAGGCGATATTTGTGGACCTATACATCCACCATGTGGACCATTCTATTATTTTATGGTAATGATTGACACGTCAAGTAGATGGTCACATGTTTGTCTATTATCATATCGCAATGTGGCATTTGCGAGATTTTTAACTCAGATTATCAAACTAAGAGCTCAATTTCCGGATAATCCAATAAAAGGAGTTAGATTAGATAACGCTGGAGAATTCACATCCCAAGCATTTTATGACTATTGTATGGTAACTGGAATCGATGTTGAACATCCGGTAGCACATGTGCATACACAAAATGGTTTGGCTGAATCACTAATTAAACGTCTGCAACTAATTGCAAGGGCATTGATTATGAGATCTAAACTTCCACCTTCTGTATGGGGACATGCTATTTTGCATGCAGAAACACTTATTTGGATTAGGCCAAGTGCGTACCATAAATTCTCCCCACTACAGTTAGCATTTGGTAGAGAACCAAATATTTCTCATCTAAAGATTTTTGGTTGTGCGGTATATGTGCCTATAGCACCACCACAACGTACAAAGATGGGACCACATAGGAGATTATGTATATATGTTGGTTGTGATTCACCATCAATTATTCGGTTCCTAGAACCACAAACTGGTGATGTCTTTACGGCACGTTTTGCTGATTTTTTCACTTTGACGAGAAAGAGTTCCCTGTTCTAGGGGGAGAAAACAAAGAAATAGAAAAGGATATTAAATGGTGTGTACCGTCCTTATTACACCTTGATCCTCCTACAAACCAGTCATAACTAGAAGTTCGACGAATTATGCATTTGTAAAGTATTGCAAACCAGCTTCCTGATGCATTTGCGGATACTAAGACGATAACTAAATCACATATACCGGCTGCAAATGCCCCCGCTCACCTTGAAATGCCACAAGAACGTCGTAGAGCGGATGATACTCGTGAATCCAAAACACGCTTGAAGCGTGGCATACCTGTGGGTTCCAAGGATAAAAATCCTAGAAAACGAAAAGAAGTTGAAATACAAAATTCTCCCAATATAACTGATATTGTGGAAGAAAATGAGCATGGTGTTGAACAACCCGAGCCTGATGAAAATCATGAGATTTCTATAAACTACATTCATACCAAAAGGATATGGAATCGAAACAAAATCTCTGATATTGATGATATTTTCTCGTACTTCGTGTCAAAAGAAATAAACGAAGAAAACGATGACCCAAAACCAATTTCTGTATCAGAATGTCAAAAGAGACATGATTGGTTCAAATGGAAAGAGGCGATACAAGTAGAACTTGATTCGCTTAATAAACGAGAGGTTTTTGGACCTATCGTACTTATCCCTAAAGATGTTAAACCAGTTGGATACAAATGGGTTTTCGTTCGGAAGAGAAACGAGAAAAATGAGATAATGAGATTCAAAGCTCGTTTAGTGGCTCAAAAGTTTTCTCAAAGACCAGGAATTGATTACGAGGAAACATATTCTCCCGTAATGGATGCAATCACATTTAGATTTTTGATGAGTTTAGCGGCTTATGAAAATCTAGAGATGCGACTCATGGATGTCGTTACGGCATATTTCTATGGATCATTAGATACTGATATCTATATGAGAATCCCTGATGGGTTTAAAATGCCAGAAACATTGAAATCCAAACCAAAAGAGTTATGTGCAATAAAGTTGCAAAGATCATTATATGGGTTAAAACAATCTGGACGTATGTGGTATAATCGTCTCAGTGAGCATCTAACTAAAGAAGGATATATAAATAGTCCTATATGCCCATGTGTTTTCATCAAGAAAACATCATCCGGATTTGTGATAATCGCGGTGTATGTTGATGATCTAAATGTTATTGGAACTGAAGGAGAAATTCAGAAAGCGATAAATTATTTAAAAGGATAATTTGAGATGAAAGATCTCGGACAAACAAAATTTTGCCTTGGATTACAAATTGAACATTCTGAAAAGGGTATATTTGTTCATCAATCCACTTACGCCAAAAGGGTGTTAAAACGGTTTAATATGGATAAAACCACTCCACTCAGTACTCCTATGGTTGTTAGATCACTTAATGTCGAGAATGTTCCATTCCGACCACCTGATGAAAATGAAAAGATACTTGGTCCTGAAGTACCATATATGAGTGCTATTGGAGCTCTTATGTACCTTGCAAATTGTACTCGACCTGACATATCATTTGCCATCAATCTTTTGGCAAGATTTAGTTCATCTCCCACGCAAAGACATTGGAATGGCATCAAACATGTCTTCCGCTATATTCAAGGGACGATTGATTTAGGATTGTTTTATCCTAAAAATTCAAACGGTCAAATGGTTGGTTTTGCAGATGCTGGATATTTATCCGACCCTCACAAAGCTCGGTCGCAGACAGGGTACGTTTTCACTATTGGAGGCACCGCCATATCATGGCAATCTAAAAAAAAACACTTGTAGCCACATCCTCTAACCATGCTGAAATCATTGCACTCCATGAAGCGAGCAGAGAATGTGTATGGTTGAGATCAATAAGTCAACACATCAAATCCAGCAGCAGAATCAAAGACAGTCCAGAACCGACTATCTTATATGAAGATAATGCTGCATGCGTCGCTCAAACGAAAGAGGGATATATCAAAAGCGACAGAACCAAACATATCCCCCCGAAATTCTTTTCATACACCCAAGAACTTGAGAAGAATAAAAAAATTGAAGTAAAATATGTTCGGTCATGTGACAACTCTGCAGATATGTTCACGAAGTCACTGCCCACATCAACATTCAGGAAGCATGTCCATAACATTGGAATGCGTAATCAACGAGACCTCTAAAAGGTTGTTCAAAATCTTTCGAGGGGGAGCTTCCTATCGTTGTACTCTTTTATCCTACCATGGTTTTTCCCAACGGGTTTTCCTAGAAAGGTTTTTAACGAGGCAACCAAAAGGTAGATCGCAAAAAACGTAAATGACAATGGTCTCCAAGGGGGAGTGTTACAAAAGTCGTAAGTTTACGTGAAGAAATAAAAAATGGACCCCATGTTATTTATGATTCACAGTAATATTTGTCTAAATTTGTAGTATATATAGATGTGTTACTCGCTGTAAAAGAGAGAGCACTACAACATATATATTAACACTTCTCTCTCTAATAGTACGTCTATTATAAAGTTTTTCTCTTATACTTCACTTATATTAATTACGCCATTTATCATTCATATATATATATATTACTTTTAATATACTTATATAACAATACCTTCACGTTATATATCTATCATGTTATGATTATTATAACAAAAATAACATATGTGGTAATTTAAACTTTCAATTGTATCCGACATGCTTACGTATCACTTAAAAATAATTATTTTAATAAAAACATATTTAAAATTATTTGTTTAACACTTATTTTAGTTTAACAAGTTAAACAATTTGTAAAAATCTAAGAAAAATTTTGAAACTACAAAATAAAAAAAAAATTTAAGAAATTATTTTTATTTAAAAAAGTTAAGAAATTACTGAAACTATAATAATTTTTGAATATTGTAAAAAATGAAAAATTGAAAACTAAATAAAAAATGATTTTTATTTTTAAATATTCAATAAATCATAGAAACAAATTTATAAGGGTCCAAAAATATATACATATGAGTATGTAGAAAAAGAATGAAGGAGATGTTTTTCAAACTCTCTAATGAATAAGTTTTAAGATTTGGTAGATAATAAATGGTGAAGTGTCCATAATTATTCTTTTTAATCATTAGAATTTTAGTTCTATGTTTTAATGAATATTTAGAAGAAAAATTTCAAAATTTTGACTTTTTTTCATTTTCCGAGTTTTTTAAAAAACATACTATTTTTTTAGTAATTTATTAAATTTTTGATAAAAAAATAATTTTAAATAAATATGTTTCATTTCTTTATTTATTTTTTAGTTTTTGAGGTTTTCTTAGATTTTTTAAAATTTAGTTTAGTTTGCTAAAGAAAACTAGTGGTAAAACAAGTAATTTTAAACAAGTTTTGATTAAAATAATAATTTTTATTGTCACGCGAGCATGTCATATGCAATTAATAAAAACTAGGTATCTACCCGCGCTTTGCGCGGGACAAGATATTCATAAATAATATTAAGTTATATTACGGAAATCCATGAATTGATCAATTTATGGCTAAATATTTAACCCGAAATCTGAAACCCGAAACCGAATCGACCTGAAAAATCTGATTTGGTCCGGCTTCGGTTCTCATATTATCCGATCGGGTTTTAATATTTTCTAACACATGTTTCCGTTCTAACCCGAACCGACCTGATGCCCGAATTGTACTCGAATAGACTCGAAGATATACATATGTATATAGTTTTGGTAAGGTAATTTGGGTTTTAGTAGGCTATTTCAAATTTTTTGTGGGTTATATGAATAAGTCGAACAAAAACCGGAACCGAACCCGAAATAAGACCGGGAATTCTTACAAAAAATATGTAAAACCTGAAAATTCGAACCAAAAGATAAAAAAACCCGAACCGAATAATATTTGGGTTCAGGTCAGGTTTTGTTAAATATATGAAACTCGACCTGAACCCGTATAGATTTGAACCAAACATAATTGTATTTGTAAATAACTCGAACGGATCCTATATCCTTTAACCCGAAAAACCCGAACTCGAAAGAGCCTGACCTAAAAACCGAATGCCTAGTCTCCAATCCACTAATCAAAGTTCCCGATACTCGTTGGCAATTTATGAGGCATGCATCTATGAATGACCATTATCGAAACCGAAATAACTAATCAAACTATGCAAGCTTATTCAAAGAAAAAGACTCGCATTATGCATACCCGGTAAATGAAGACGCAATCAATTTACCAAAATTCGCATGCCCATTAGACGAATGTCCGCTTTAATGATTTTGTATGTGATAAATTCATATTTATATTAGAAGATTTCTTATTTTGTTTCTTATTGTTTTCAATGTGGGAGAAATTTAATTCTTAAAATTTTTATATGTGGGCCTGAATTCGTTGGGCCTGAAATATAATTTATAGAATTCGCCGAACAAAAATTATTCAAAAATATAAGGACTAAAACGCAAAAAAATAAAAAATATCATAAAAACTCTCACGTCGCGACACGTAGGCATTTTGTCTTCTCTTTTAATAGTATAGATGTCACGTTGAAGTATTAAATTGGGAGCACAATAATTTTGAGGTTTAAAATGGAAATCCGAATCACTTTGATGGTTTTTATGGGATTTTCTATGTTTACTCAATAACCAAAATAGTTTGTATAGTTTTAGATTTTAGATTCTACTTATTTATTTTATTTGTCATGTTTTTCACTATTTTTATAAATTTTGTATACTTTTTATAGGATGCGTTACTTTGTGTAATGTGATAATCATATATATATATATATATATATATATTGTAGTGAAACTATTTTCATTTGTTCAAAACCCAAGAAAATATCGAGAATACAAATTTTAAATTTGAATTAATTGATACTCATGTTATGGAGCAAACTGCTGGATGGAATCAATGGTTAGATATCTCAATGACGGGACGCTACCACTTGAACGAGCAAAGTGTAAAAGAAAACAAAATTCTGTTGTAAACAATATAGTAAAACGCCAGGTACCAGGGTTATTTGTCGATTACGCAATTTTATTAGACAAGTTTACGATAAGGAAAACATTAGCGAGCTATTCTTAAACTCAGATCACTAAGATAGATAAAACTCCAGCCGAAGTATTTAATCCCTATGCTAAGAGCTATGATAACTAAAACTTTTGTTTGTTCTCTATAAATCTAGCATGCAATTCGTCTAAGTCTGATATGTTCACAAACTGTGTTAACTGCAACTTTCGGTTGGTTAAGTACGTTTTGCTCACCTAAGTTAATTCCGGTTTCTAAACCAACTTGCATTGCACCTAAACAACCTAAGATCATGAACTATGGTGGATAATCGAGTTCAAGCAGTACTAACAACCTAGCTAAAGAACTCTTAAGATCTTTGCTTAATCTATAACCTTAATCTATAACCTTAATCTAACAAATCCTTGTTTCCTTTAAAACCCCGAAACCTAATTGGTGGATTACTCATACATATGCATGGTTAAGCAATAAAGGATGATTGAAATAATTATATAAGCAAAATACTGAGATTGAATAAAGAGGTTCATAAGCACTTCTCGAGAAATATTGAATCTTCTCCTCTGGAGTTTACAATCTCTAAAAGTCAAAAGTAAAATAAAACCTAGCCTAAATATTGACTCAAAATAGGTATAAATAGAGTATTTGGTGAAAAATACTTGGGTTCACCCCTAGGTGAACCTTCTCGTTCACCCCTAGGTGAACCTTCTCGTTCACCTCTTTATTACTAACCAATCAAATCACTTCTTTCTAATTTTGTAGCCTTTTTAATTTTATAAGCCATACAAATTATTTTTTATTTACTTTAACGAATTTGGTAGAAATATTTCAAAATTCGAAAAAACAATTTAAAATATTTTCGATAAAATCATCAAAATATGATATAAAACGACATAAATTAATTTTGTGTTGAATTTTAGGGTTTAGTAGATAAATATTTGCGTTTGGGTTCGCACGTCCAAATTTAAGACCCTTGGATTAGTTTAGGATTTATATTTGGTGGGTTTTGGGATTTTTATTACAAAAGAAGCATGAGAGAAGTTTGCACATAATTTAAGGTTTAGGGTTTAAGGTTTGTTGTTTAGTGTTTAGGATTTATTTTAATTTTTCTATAATCTAATTTTTTTAAATTATTTAATTTAAATTTATTTAATTCACTAAATTATTTGGATTTTAAAAAAATACATGACATGATTCAATTGGCTAATAATAAAGGAGGTGAATGAAAAAGTTCATCCTAAGGGCGTCCTAGGGGTAAATCTGGAAATCCCAACATCAAAAGGAATATGATGTTCTTTTATTTGTGAATTTTTCCCTTTTTTGCGAAGGGTCGATCGATCGATCATAATCAATCGATCGACGTGACAATCGATCTCCTTTCAAGTCGATCGATCGACGTGACAATCGATCTCCTTTGAAGTTGATCGATCTTTCTGTGTTTTTCCCACAAGTTTGATCGATCGATATCTCTGTGAATTCCCGCAACTTTGATCGATCGATACGTTCGATCGATCGGGCCTCTTTTTGTCCAATTCAATGCGATTAATCCACGATCCGCCTTGCTGACTCCTTTAAGCTTTTTGGACGCCTTATACCTATTTATAACCTGAAATGACTCTAAATAATCGATTGTGTGGCCTTAAACACATATTAAAACACTAAAATAGCCACACATCAGAATATAAAACGACAGTAAACCCGATTCAACCTCATTAGCGAGGCATTATATCGATGCTCATAATCAAGTCCATACCTCAAGTGCATCAGTATCACTGAAGCTTAATGAGTCTTACTAGAGCTGCACTCTGAAAAAATGCGGGAATCACTCAGAAACCCAAAGTTTAGTGCTTCGAGCTATGCGAGCGGTATACTACTGGAAGACAAAGAACCGCGACGCGATAATGTTCGTCAAACGTTGCGACAAGTGCCAAAGGTTCGACACGGTGTCGAGGCTACCACCCGAGAACCCGAAGACCATTAGCGCTCCTTGGTCGTTCATGAAGTGGGGAATGGACTTAGTCGGAAAACTACCGACGACACCAGGACAAAAAGTATTCCTCCTGGTGGTTACCAACTACTTTTCCAAGTGGATAGAAGCTGAAGCACTTAGCCAGATCACATACAAAGAGATTAGAAGCTTCATATGGTGAAACGTCATCTGCAAGTTTTGCATCCCTCACGAGATCGTAATCGACAATGGACTACAATTCACAAGCCACAACTTCAAGGGTTTATGAGAAGATTAGAACATAAAGCTAAGCTTCACAACACCCAGTCATCCTCAATACAATGGGCAAGTTGAAACTTCAAACAAAACCATAATCAAACTTCTCAAAAAGAGATTGGAAATTGCCAAATGAATGTGGGTCGAGGAGCTCTCCAGAGTTTTATGTGCCTACATATTAACTTCAATTGGCGAAACACCCTTCTCACTTCTCTACGGAATGGATGTTGTGATACCCGCCAAAATAAGTGTATGAACAAGTCGCACTGAAAACCCCGATGAGGAAAACAACAACGATATGGTGGCACTCGACCTCGATCTGATCGACGAGAAAATATAAGTTAAACATATAAGGAATTGGTGTTACCAGCAAGATGTGGTCAGATCTTACGACAAGAAAGTGAGAACCATAACCTTCAAGGAAGGGCAGTGGGTCCTAAGGTGAGTATATCAAAACACAATGGAGGATGGAGCTGGAAAGTTAGGACCTACCTGGGAAGGACCCTATCTAATTCTAAAAGTCTGCGGAGCTGGAGCCTACGCATTTTAAGACAAAGAAGAAAAAAGGTTGACTAAAAACTGGGACACCCTACATCTAAAAAGATACTTCTTCTAGCAAACAAGGCGAATCTACAAGAAATAAGGTCACACACTACTAAACTAGTCTGCTTTTTTTACTTTTCTTTTATAATTTTCTTTAAAGATTTCGATTTCATAATTATTGCACTAAATAATCCAAAGACCTATCAATAGGCCAAGCAAAAATTTAATAAAGAGTTTTTTATAAACTAAACAAAAACCTCAACAAGAAATTTGTCAATGGTGCACAACTCCATGAAGAATATCTCCTCATGATTTTCGGGGGCAAACGGATACTCCTAAATACTTGAAAATCCGAAGCAAAATTCACACACGGCAAAAGAAGTTTATAACCTTCAACCAACAAAGGCTCGCCGAAGTTTATCAACTGAGCCTAAACAACCAATAAAAAGGTTCGTCGTAAGTTTATCAACTACGTCAAAAAACAAGGCATGAAGAAGTTTATCAACTTCAGCAAAACAAAAGGCTCGACAAAGTTCATCAACTAAGCCCGAATAACCAATAAGGTTGGATAAAGGTTAATCAACCTCATTAATAACTAGGCACGGCGAAAGTTCTCTAATGTAACCTAACAAGCCAAGCGTACATGTGTACAGTACCTCACTATTAAGATTGGGCGCGAGTCACTCGACTTAGCCAGTCGACGAGATAGGTGTTCGATGTGAATCTTTAGTGAGCTCTTCGGAGGATAAGTCAACAAAGTTCATCAACTCTTGTCTCGGGTGTACATGATTGACGACACCTCACCGAACAAAAACATTCAGCGACAAGTTCATCAACTTAGTCGACTCACTTAATGTGGCTGACCTTATCAGGTTCCATCAAAAACAATAAGCGACAAGTTCATCAACTTAGTCGATTAACTTAAAGGTGGATGACTTCATCAGGTAACGTCCAATAAAAACAGTCAATGATAAAAGTATTAAATTCAGTCGACTCACTGAAAATAGCTGATCTTGTCAGGTCTTAGTGACATTTAACCGATGTGTTTATCAAATCTTTCGAGACTAACCTTTAAAGTGGACCTTATCGGGTCATACTGAGTGTTTAATTTTTGGCAGGTTTAGAAATATCTTATTTCAAGTTTGTCAAAGAAAAAAAAATAAAGAAAGACGATAAAAATAAAAAAGACCCACGAGTAACAACACTCGGGGGGAAAGCTCCTGAAATCTCATCAAGAATAAAGTTAGCATGCCCACTTAAGCTAACAATGTTTAAAGCGACCTAATGTAGTACAAAAGAGCGGCCCACCTCAAACCAAAAGTGTACGCAACAAAAGCATTGTTTGAAAGGAAGGACTTGTTTATATTTAAGTGAGAGATGTAGAAGATTCATGAAGATTAGAAGAGATTTAGTAGATTAGTGTTCTTGAGTTCATGAAGAACATCAAGAACATAGAGAGAATAAGCATATAGTCAATTATTCTTTTCCTTTTGATTATTTAATTGTGTTAACAAAACATGTGAAGAGAAGAACATATTAATAGCAAAACAAGGGAGGAAGAGAAACAAGGAAGCACTTGTTTCCATTCCGGAAATAGCTGACACGTGGGAGCGTGGAGCGTGGTGCCCAGGCGCCTGGTGGCTACTTGCCTAACGACTCTTTCCAACAATAACTTCCTCCTTTTTTTTCATTCTTCTTGTTCTTTAGTTTCTTCTTTGCTTTGTAAATTGCTTGAAGAGCTCTTGGACTTTAATGAACCGCAAGAGAGACTTTATCTTGGTGAACAAGTATGTTCGGGCAAAGTCTTGTCCTCTTCAATACACCCCTGCAAGCTTAGCTTAATGCAATGGCTAATTTTGGAACCCGCATATCCTTGCCTCATTAAAATCTTGGTGAGAAAACCACATGGGATAAAATTCACCTAAGGGAAAAGAGTACAAGTCTATGTGGTTGGGGACTTAGGCTTGAGTAGCCCGTGTAAGTCCAAGTTTTGGTAAAATGGACTCACACACCATCAAACTTGCGGACTTGGTGAAGATATCCGCGAGTTGGTCTTGGCTCTTGGTGTAGCATGGTAAGATTGTGCCCTTGATTATTTGTTCCCGAACTTTGTGGCAATCTATCTCTATGTGTTTTGTCCTCTCATGAAAGACGGAGTTAGAAGCAATATGGATAACCGCTTCATTATCACAATGCATAGTCATAGGAGCATCAATCTCTATTGCCATGTCTTTGAGTAGATTCTTTAGCCACATTAACTCTTGAGTAAGTTTCTTCATGGCTCGATACTCGGCTTCAACGGTTGAACAAGACACAATCTTTTGTTTCTTTTTCTTCCATGTGACTAGGTTGCCACCAATGAAGTTGCAATAACCGGTTGTTGATTTTCTATCCTCCAAGTTCCCGGCATAGTCTGCATCACAATACCCAACCACACCGATGTTCTTGTTGCATCCCATCAAAATTCCCAAGCTTGATGATCCCTTGAGATACTTCAAGATTCTTTCTCGCATGTTCCAATGGTGTTGTTTCGGCTTTTACATATGTTGTGATACTTGGTTCACGACAAAGCACAAGTTCGGCCTAGTGCTAGTCAAGTAGATGAGCTTTCCTACTAGTCATCTATATAGCATTGGATCTTTGAAAGGTTGATCATCCTCACTTCCCTCTTGAATGATCTTGTAGCCATCTTCAAGAGGAGTCTTAGCCGGTTTAACACCTATCATATCTACAACATTTAAAAGGTCAAGAGTGTACTTCCTTTGGGAAAGAAATAAACCTTCTTCGGATCTACACACTTCAATCCTAAGAAAGTACTTTAGCTTACCAATCCTTAATATCAAATTTGGATTTAAGATAGTTCTTAGTTTCTTGAATGCCTACCTTGTTGTCCGTGGAGATGATAATATCATCTACATAAACGAGGACAACCACTATACCTTCTTGGCTTTTATGGGTAAAGAGTGTATGTTCGGATTGTGATCTTGAATCTTTTAGATATCAAGGTTGAGCTAAGCTTGTGGTAACAAAATCTTGGTGCTTGTTTAAGACCGTAGATTGCTTTCCTTAGCCTTATAACCTTTCCCGGTGTGATAGTCTTTTCTAAGTCGGGTGGTGGTGTCATGTACACTTCCTTCTCAAGTTTCCTTGTAGAAAAGCATTCTTCACATCCATTTGAAACAAGTCACATGAAAGATTGGTAACTAAGGACAAGATAACTCGAACCGTGTGAAGTTTGGAAACCGGTGCAAATGTGTCCAAGTAGTCCTCTCCATAGGTTTGTGTGAATCCTCTTGCTACTAGTCTCACCTTGTGTCTTTCAATCTCTCCATTGCTTAGGTACTTGATAGTAAAAACATATCTTGAGCTCGCAGTTCTCTTTTCTTTAGGTAGATCTGTTTCATAGTAGGTTTCATTCTCCTCCATGGCTTTATTTTCAGCTTTAACCGCATCAACCCATACTTGTTGCTTCATTGCTTCTTCATAAGACTTTGGCATCGTGTTGATCTATAGAGGTAGTTAAAGCTTGGTGTTCTTGAGGAATGATTGCTCTAGAGCATACAACTTGAGTGGGATGGGCTACGAATTTAGCATTGAAGTAGACTTTGGGTTCACTTTGGTTCTTTATCCTCATACTTCTCCTTAAAACCAATGGTTCTTCTTGTTCTTGTTCTTGAGATGCATCTTGGTTCTTGTTCTTTATCCTTATGCTTCTCTTTAGAATCGGTGGTTCTTCTTCTTGAGACACACCTTGGTCATGAACTTCTTATTGATCATGACTTTGGTCATGTTGTTGAATCATTGGGACATTAAATTCACCCCCGGACCCATTAAACCCTTGTGATTCGGAACTGGCTTGCTCATTGTTGTTTCCCCCTCATGATCAAGGTGGGTTTCTTGAGTTGGTTCTTCTTTTATTGATTCCTCATTACGACTCATACCAAGACTTCTCATTAAGTTCCTTAGGCTTGTAACTTTATCTGTGACGACATTGGGTAAGTCTTTCAAGTTATCCCAATTCTTGTCTTCATAGTAGCTTTTACCTTCTAGGAACTTGACATCTCTTGATACCAATACCCTTATTGTCTCAGGTACATAGCACTTGTAACCCTTTTGTTTGTTTGAGTAGCCAACGAACATAGCCTTGGTGCTTTTAGCGTCTAGCTTTTTCCTTTGTTCACTAGGCACAAACACAAAACAAACGCAACCAAAAACTCTTAGATGATTGATATAAGGTTTATGTTTATTCAATACCTCAAAAGGAGATCGAGTCTTTAACACTTGTGTAGGAGTCCGGTTAATAAGGTAACACTCCGTTAAGACACCATCCAACCAAAAGCTCTTTGGAATGTTCATGTGGAACATCATAGACCGTGTAACCTCCATAAGGTGTCGGTTCTTTCTTTCGGCTACACCATTTTGTTGTGGTGTGTATGGGCATGTGGTTTGGTGAAGGATGTCGTGTTTGGAGATATGTATTTTGAAGGCATGGTTTGTGTATCCCCCCCCCATTATCCGACCTAAAGGTTTTGATCCTAGCATTGTAGTGGTTAGTCACATCGTTTTGAAAATTTTTAAAAGCCTCTAAAACTCTATCTTTAGATTGTAAAAGGGTTAGCCAAGTATATTTAGATCTTTCATCAATAAAAGTAACAAAGTATGAATGATTATCCCTAGATTTGCAAGGTGATGACCACACATCCGAATGCACAAGTTCAAATGACTTATAGTTTATAGTGGACTTAGGAAAAACCGTTCTACAATGTTTTCCTAGAATGCATGCTTCATTAGTTTCATGATCAAACACAACATCATGAAAAAGAGTTTTTAAAGCATTTAAATGAGGGTGACCAAGTCTAAAATGTCAAATAACATTGTTTGCGTCGGCTATAACCGAATTAAAAGATTGGTAAAGACAAGAATTAAAAGTATCCTCCTCAAGGACATAGAGATCGCCTCTTGTAATCCATTTTCCAATGACTTCTTTACTCTTAATATCCTGAAGAAATAACATTAGGACCAAAGATAACATTGCAATTTAAATCACAAGCTACGTTTAATGGGTATAAGATTAGATGTAAAACTAGGCATGTAAAGAGCTTGAGATTCTTTATCAAAAAGTTTAAGGTTCCCTAATTCTTCTATGGGTATTTTACTACCATTAGCAATAATAACGTTACCTAGTGCCGATTTTATATCATTTAACAAGTTCAAGTTGCTAATCATATGATGAGATGCACTGGAATCAATGATTATTGGCTTACTATGTTCATTATTTGTAATTTTAGCACTAAGAGAGTAAAAGGGATTAATAATGGAGCCCTTAAGGGCTTTGATGAGGGAATCTAGATCCGATTTCCTTACAAACTCATCGGTGTATGGAAAAATGGTCGTGGAATCATCCTCCTTAGCTTGATTTGACCCGCTTGCACTTGGTATGCTTGTCGAGTCATCGTTGGTGTAATGAGCTTTGGCATCCTTGAACTTGGTCGGTTTGAGATGGGGATGCAAGTTCCAACACTTGTCCTTGGTGTGACCTTTCTTCTTGCAATGGTCGCATGTCAAGGATCTCCTTTCCTCATATGACTTGGATGATGGCTTGAAATCAACTTTGTTGGCGGTTACCAACTCTTTCTTGCTATCAAACAACTTTATGGATCCTTGTTCCTTTTGTAATTGTGCGCATACCTCTTCAAGGTTTGGTAATGTATCTGACCTAAGCAAGTGCTTGATAACATCCTTGTAGCTACCATTGAGATAGAGTAAGGAGCAATCCAAAGACTTTGTCTTGCTCTCTTCGTTCATTCAAGATCTTAGGATCAACGTAGCTTGGTCGAAGCATCTCAATCTCGGCCCAAAAGGACCTAAACCTTCCAAAGTGTTTGGTGAACTCGGTGTCTTCTTGGTTTAGCTCGTTGATGGTCTTCTTTACTTCATACACTCGACTTAGGTTGGATATGTTGCTATAAACGGTTTGTAGAGTATCCCACAACTCCTTAGCGCTTTCACAATAAGAGTAAGCCTCTAAAATTGATGGCTCAAGAGATCCTTGAATGATTCCAAGAACCTTTTGGTCCAATAGGAACCATTTTTCCTCATTGGTGGTAAGTTCACCGAGTCCTAGACTAAAATCGGTTATGGCTTGATGTTTAGTGAGGATGTGGTTCCATAGACCTCGACCACAAAGATCTATCTTCCCGGTTCTTGCCCATGGAATATAGTTGATACCTTTCAAGATAACCGGACAAATGACCTTCTTGTTGTTGAGTTCTTTGTCTTCCATGGCTTAGAGAAAGTAGTGAATGTTGAAATTGGATATTGTAAGGATGAAAGTTGACACCTTTTGTAGATCCGAGTAACTGAGCAAGAGAGATTGAATCTTTGATGAAGATTGAATCTTGAATCGTTGAGAAAATGTGCTTTGCTTCTTGGATAAACTAGCTACCAAGAGGAGAGAGAAGCAAAGAAACCGAACCAAAGTTTACAACTTGAAAATAAAAGAGTTTGGAGAGTGAGTAACAAGATTTGGACGAATGAGCATAAGCGGAATAGGTTCGAGAGCTTTGATCTGATTTTAGATTTAAGTGAGAGATGTAGAAGATTCATGAAGATTATAAGAGATTTAGTAGATTAGTGTTCTTGAGTTCATGAAGAACATCAAGAACATAGATAGAGAATAAGCATATAGTCAAAGATTCTTTTCATTTTGATTATTAAATTGTGTTAACAAAACATCTGAAGAGGAGAACATATTAATAGCAAAGCAAGGGAGGAAGAGAAACAAGGAAGCGCTTGTTTCTATTCTGGAAATAGCTGGCGTGTGGGAGCGTGGAGCCCGAGCGCCTTGGAGTGTGGAGTGCGAGTGCCTTGGAGCGTGGTGCCCAGGCACCTGGTGGCCACTCGCCTAACGACTCTTTCCAACGGTAACTTCCTCCTCTCTTTTATTCTTCTTGTTCTTTAGTTTCTTCTTTGCTTTGTAGATTGCTTGAAGAGCTCTTGGACTTTCTTGAACCGCAAGAGAGACTTTACCTTGGTAAACAAGTATGTTCGGGAAAAGTCTTGTCCTCTTCAATAGGACTAAGTCGGAGGATCATCATTGAGAGGTATCAGCGACTCAGTCATATCCGGTGAAGGTAGACCCTTGAAATAGGATTTAGCTTTCACCACTTGGGCGTATCGGTGATCGATGCCCTTTAAATTCATGGATATATGTTGCCCGGTCAGATACTTCTTCACCGTCTCCTAACGGGTTATCACTGCTCATCCACCAAGAAAGATATCATACTCAACCTGCATCAGCTCTTTCGTCCTCTTCAAGGACTTCACCTCTTCATCCCGTGATTCACCATCCTTCGTGAGCTCAGGGGCCCTCTGTTGGAGTTCTTCAGAGAGATGTTCCCGTTCAGCCACGATGGCCCTAAGTTCTTCTATCGCCTTAATGTTAGAATTGAAAGTCACATGTTGGCCTAACCCCTTCTTCCTCTTCGCATCATGTTTCTTCTTCATGCGAACGAGAGCCTCATGGTCCTCGGAAGATTCTTCCACCGTAGCAGCAAGTTTCTCTACCATGCCACGGAAGGAAAACATCACCTACACATCAAAGGAGTTAGTTATTCACAAAAGATGTATCTCTGCCATAATGTTCGAGGTTGTTGACCTTGAGAAGTGCACGATAAACCTCATCAGTGACTAGGCCAAAACCATCATCCGCAATGGCCTCCATATCCCAAGACAACAACTTGGACTTCATCTCCTCCGCCATAGAGGAAGAATATGAACTTCCAATCTCACCAACTGAGATTGGAGACGTCTTCACCCTTCGACTCTCAGCACGATTACCCAAGTTGCTCCCCGTCTTGCACTTATCTTTGGAAACCTTAGTGGTCTCCTTGCGATCTTCATATGCAGGGAAAAAACTCCCCATCTCAGGAAGCTTACCTACATAAATAAAAAGCTCAAAGGGATCAGGGGCAGAGGCTCACTGACTCTCATACTTGTTGTAATCTACAGAATAACAAAGTTATCAGCAAACAAGTTTAATATCACACAAGGAAAAAGAAGAGTGGGAGTGAGACATACCCCATATGGCACTACGTTCAGAGACAAAGTGACTTGACAAGAATTCAAGAAAGCGACGTTCAGGAGGAAGTTTCAACAGGCGCTGAACAATACGCTTCCCGGTGACGCTTTCACCTCAGAAAAAGAAGTCGAAGTCACGGCAATTGAGCGGTCTAAGCTTAGACTGGGTGATGTTAATTAATTTCTCCCATGAAAAGCTACTTCCCTCTTCTTCTTTGAGAAAGCAACCAAAAGGAAAACTGGGGGCAAATTGTTGAGAATAAATGACGTCTTGAACCGGTTTAAGAGTTCACCGGAGAAGAGTGAATCAAATCGGATTCTATGATTAAACTGAAATCGACTCATAATATCGGTTATGGGCCTATAAATTGATCTTGAGATCAAAAAGGAAAAAGAGAACAATTTTTATATTCTCTCAACTATAAAAGTAAGATATTCATAAAAAAGAAAAGGAAAATATGTCGACATCCTAATCTAAAGAGGAAAATGAGCTCGCCGACTTATACTCCTATATATATGGATATTGCACCAAGGCAAATGATTCATTCACAATTGTCCTAACCCTAAGCAAGAAACACATACTTTAGAGAGATTATTAGATTGTTTATTCTTAAATCATCCTAGGTCTAAGTTTTTAGTAATATTCTTCTCATCTTTTATACTTTTGCTCAATCAATAAAACAATCGATTATTCACATACAAATCCGTCTTTGAATATTGTAGTTCTTCAACGAATTGCTAAATTTTTCCCAACTAGTTTGGCGATAGGGAGAGGGGCAGAAGAAAAAGCTACAATGAGTAACAACAGAGCAACGTTTTACAATGTCCAAAACGAGGACGCTCAACAAAGAGTAGACGCCGTGATCATCTCCGAGCTAGCAACGATAGGATCGCTCAGTCAGAATAAAAAAATCTTCGACATCATATGGAGAATACTAACTTCCGTCAAAGAGCCACTATCTTCCGCACTCCGAACGCTGTCGCTCAAGATCGCGAGTACTCCAACTTCAAAAGAGATCATGCATATATCGAGTCCATCATCGATAAAAGGCTTAGTGTTGTTGAGTCGGTGATCGAAAGGATGCCGGGAGTAGCTTCCCCCATAAAACTCTCTGAGTGCTAACTCTCGTGGAGATGCCTACGAAGTTCACTTTTCCAACCATGAAGATATACGACAGCTCCACCGACCCCAAATACCACGTTTCTCTATAAAGGCAACTGTTGCTCACCTTAACAGCTCCTACTGGGTCAACAGACGCCATCATGTGCAAGGGATAAGTGTAATTACCCCCGGATCGTCAACCCTTTGACCGATCCGAAGATGTCACGACAACGTCGAGGTTAAACCGAACCGAAGCACAAAGGTACAACTACCAAAATACTTGGTCGATTCTACTATGGATTGCTTACCTCTCGGATAACACCTAAGGCTTTTCAACCCGTATCTCAAACCGAAAGTTGTGTTTTACTTGGACGTGAAATTATCAAAGATTTCAACAAATATATTAAATCTGAATACAAACATATTATCGAGGTCTATTGCCATTTCAAAATACATATTAAACACCCAAAAGATAGTTTTAAGAAAGTCAAAATAAAAACTATTCCGCCTAGCCTAACATCCCACCTTTTAAATTCCCGACCAAATGGGTTCCCGCCTAATGGTTTCCAGAAATAACAAGTAGAATCATAAGTAATCTAAGATTACTTATTGAGCCGACACATATATAAATCTAGCAAGTAAATCACGCAATCACAAGCTAATCATCACATGTATGTGGAAGCTATCATGCAACCTATAAATCACACAAAGTTCTACATGAACATAAACCACAATAAAATTCCTCTCTTGGCACGGTCCGAGCTCAATCTCGTTCCGACACCACAAGGACACTAGTAAATTATCTGGGTATAACCACGGTTGAGCCACGGTAAACCGTGGCTTTTTCTTGAAAAAGCCACGAATCAGACACTGTCAGCCAATCGTGGCCTAAAAAACCCACGAACTAGTCACGTTCTTGTAAATGTGGTAAATAAAAGCCACGATTTTGCCACTATCAGTTTAGGTGGCTAAAAAAGCCACGAAAGTACCACTGTTTGGTCGTGGCAAAACAAAGTTTTATGCTGTGTCAGAGTTGTGTCAAAGATATTTTTGAAAGGAGCCACGCTTAACCACATTTTTAAAAGAGTGGCAAAAAATACCACGAAATAGCCTATATTTTTGCGTGGCAAAGTCACTTTTTCTGTTGTGTTAGATATGTGTCGGGGATTTATTGCGAAAAGTACATAGCCACGGTTTTTTCGTGGATTTACCGTGGCTATGCCGCAAAAAAAAGCCACAATTTTATAATTCAAACTATAGCCACGGTTTTTGATTATGGTTGTGCCGTGGCTTATTAATAATAAATGTGAAAATACGTTATCCATCTATCCTTTCTCCTCTTGTCCTCCTCTCATATTCTCTTTTTCACTCTTCTACTCATAAATTATTCTCTTCTAAATTCTAATGCAATAGCTCATTATTCACATTCAAGAGGATGGATGGATAGACGTATGGATCCCGAAACTAATTGTGTAAGTGAAGAATTTACTACGGGCATTCAAGAGTTTCTTCAATTTGCTTGTAATCAACCATCTTTCCAAGAGCTAAGTACATATTGTGTCCTTGTGCCCGGTGTAAGAATGAAAAAGATCATGATCCAAAAATGGTGTCAAGACATCTATTTCGATATGGATTCAAAGGAAATTATTATATGTGGTTCAACCATGGAGAAAATGCTTATGAAGAAATTGGTGAATCTTCAAGAAGAAGTCATTTCACCGGTGTTGAAGAAACAATATGGCCTCAAAATCCTACAAATTTCCAAGTTGCAATGGATGCATTCGAATATCCTTTTTACACAACATCTCCACATATGGGAACAAGCGCCAATGAAGAGCCTTATCAAGATAGTGTATTTGAAGCTTTTGAAGCATCTACGAAACCTCTCTACGAAGGTTGTCCTAAAGGTATTACTTAATTGTATTTGGCCTCGAGGATTTTAAAAGCAAAAACGGATTACAATTTAGCCAAGGCGTGTGTTAATGAGATAGCAAAAACTTTCAAAGATGTTGACACGGTCGCTCCTGCATCTTACTACGAACAACGCTCCTGCATCTTACTACGAAATAAAAAAGTTGACACGGTCGCTTGGACTACCAGTACAAAAGTTCGATGTTTGCGAGGATAATTGTATGCTCTTTTGGAAGGGAGATAAAGATTTGTTAAGTTGTCGCTTTTGTGGTAAAGAAAGATATCATCCGAACAAAGGAAAAGGGAAAAATCGGGCTAAACAAAGGATGTTTTATATGCCGATAACAGATCGATTAAAGCGACTATACCAATTAGAGGCGACTGCATCTCATATGCGATGGCATGCAGAGAATATTTCTCCAGAAGGAGAAATGCATCATTCTTCTGACGGAGTTGCGTGGAAACATTTCAATCAGGTATATCCACATTTCGCCATTGAACCTGGTAATATATATCTGGGATTGTCTACAGATGGATTTAATCCTATTGGTATGAATGGGGAAGCCCAATGTGTTTGGCCTGTGATACTCACACCGTACAATCTACCACCAGGGATGTGTATGAAAAGAGAATTCTTCTTTTTGTCGGTACTTATACCAGGTCCAAACATCCGAAAAAGCCTTGATATCTACCTCCAACCATTGATCGAGGAGTTGCAAAGTTTGTGGAACCATGGGGTGGAAGCTTTCGATGTATCTAGAAAAGAAAGATTCACGATGCGAGCTGCGCTGATGTGGACAATTAGCGACTTCCCAGCGTATGGCATACTCTCTGGATGGATGACTCATGGGTGTTTATCGTGTCCATACTGTATGGATGAGTCCGAATCGTTTTGGTTACCAAATGGAAGGAAGCATAGCTGGTTTGATTGCCACCAAAATTTTTTACCACTTGAGAATCCTTACAGACGCAACGTGAAAGTGTTTAGAAAAGGGAGAAAAGTGACTGAACATCCTCCGTCGTGGTTAAGTGGTGAAGAAGTACTTCATGAAAGAATAGATAGCATTATGGGGTAATAAAAATAGTGGATTGTGGTGGAAATGGACACGATAAGGCGTCATGTACAATTGAAGATTATGGAGTTCATCATAATTGGGTGAAAAAGTATATTTTGGGATCTACCTTATTGGGAAAACCAACTACTTCGTCATAATTTGGACTTTATGCACATTGAGAAGAACTTCTTCGATAATGTGATCAACACTATGTTGAATGTTACTGGTAGATCAAAAGACAACCTCAAATCGAGGTTAGATCTCTCGGGAATATGTAACAGGCCGGAAGCTCATATTACGGACAATGGTCAGATGATCGCACCCATATTCAGGTTGTCCAATCAGAGGAAGAAGATTTTCCTTTAGTGGATGAAGAACGAGATTAAATTTCCCGATGGGTATTCATCAATGTTTGGTCGTTGTGTAGATGACAATCATTCCAAGATATTGGGTTTGAAAAGTCATGATTGTCACGTCATAATGCAACGACTTCTACCATTTGCATTTTCAGAACTTCTTCCAAAACCCGTTCATGTTGCTATTTCAGGTAAACTCTTACATTACACAATTTGTCAAATGTATGCAATGAAAAGGAAACTCTAACATATGCTTTTTTCAAATATTTTCAGAAATTGCATTGTTTTTTCGGGACCTGTCTTCAAAGAGCTTACGAAACGAAATGTTGCTATATTGAAATCAAATATTGCTTTGAAGATTTGCAATTTGGAAAAACTATTTCCACCTTCGTTCTTCGATGTTATGGAACATCTACCTGTGAATTTACCCGATGAAGCTGTTTTAGGCGGACCGGCCCAATATCGATGGATGTATCCTTTCGAGAGATACATGTATCACCTGAAGAAGAAAGTTAAGAACAAGGCACACGTTGGAGGCTCGATTGTTGCTCAATGTATAATGGAGGAAATTACTCACGCAACTTCAAGTTAATTTGGAAATCCAGAAGTGGTGCAAGAGTCTCTAACCGGGGAAATTCGATTTACTTATTTAGATCCAGAAGTCATGGTCTTTTTTCACCATGAAGGTCGAGTAAGTGGAAAAGCAAAAGATGGTTGGTTTACAGACGATGACTACACCGTTCTCCAAACGTTTATGTTGCTAAACTGTGACCAGTTTGAGTCTTATGAAAGGTACAATTCTCATTAAACTATATGAATCGTTTTTAATTTACGCACTTTATTCTAACATTATATCTTAAAATATTTTTCAGGATGTTTGAACGAGTCATGATGGAATCCAACCCTGAAATTAACAGTAACATGACGCAAAATGCAAAAGACCAACACTTTTCCCAATGGTGTAAAGATTATGTAAGTATAACATTTATAAATTAAAATCATTAGTAATCATAGTACACTAATTGTTTATTATGTGGATTATTTTGTAGATTAATCAACCCTCTTCTTCCTATACGTTTCCTTTTTGGATGTTGGATTTCGTACAAGGTCCTAAACGTAGTTACATAGCTTGGCCTATGTATCGATCACGAGGTTATTCCTTCCACACCGAAAGACATGGGAAAGATAGGAAAAGTCAAAACTATGGTGTATGCGTCAAAGGAACCTCTGATACTGATTATTACGGGTTAATAGAGGAGATAATGATGATCGAGTACCCTGGTTATGTTGGTCTCAAAGCAATGATTTTCCGATGCAAGTGGTTTGACACAACTTTAGGTCGAGGTATTCGCAAACACCCATCAGGTATTATCGATATCGCACCTAATAGAAGATACAAGAAATATGATCCTTTTACACTATCTTTTAATTGCGATCAAGTTTGATTCGTTCCTTATCCTCGTGAGACTCGATCTGTGGAAAATGAATGGTGGGTTTGTACTAAAGTTATGCCTCGTGGGGTTCGTGAAACATCTGAAGATGCTCAGACTACTTTATAAAATGACACACATAATCAGAATGTCGTTCCAAGTGGCATTATTCGTGTCGAATCACATGTCGTGGAAGATGTTTCATATTTCGATTCATTACTTGTGGAGCCTCCTAATGATGAATACATAGCAGAAGACGAGTTTGAAGATTCAAGTGAAGATTCAGATTCAGAGTAACCATTTTAGGGGTTGTCATGAATTTGTAATATATTTATGCATTTTCTTTGATAAATAATATTTCATATTTTTATTTAATTAGTATGATATTTAATGACTTTTTAATGTTTTAATACATTTTGTATGATATGTGGTGATTTTTAAAATTTATATGTATGTTATAGTGATAAGTTTGAAAATATGTATGTTAATTGTGACATTTAAAAAATTAAAACCTAAACTAAAAATATAAACCTTTAATGAAAACCTAAACCCTAAACTAAAACTAAAAATCTAAACCCTAAACTAATACCTAAACCCTAAACTAAAATTATAAACCTTTAATGAAAACCTAAACCCTAAACTAAAACTAAAAATCTAAACCCTAAACTAAAAACCTAAACCCTAAACTAAAATTAAAATCTAAACTAAAAATCTAAACCCTAAACTAATACCTAAACCATAAACCAAAACCAAACCCTAAACTAATACCTAAACCATAAACTTAAACCAAACCACTAAACACTAAACACTAAACCCTAAACCTAAGCTCTAAACACCATTTGAGTTCACGAGAAAGCCACGGAATAGCCACAATTATGAATTGTGGCTTTATCTATATAGCCACAGTTTGTAGATATATAGCCACGGTTTAGTAAACGACAAAGTCACGATAATGTCACGGTTCTGAACAGTGGCATCCTTTTAGGGTTTTTATCAAAAACATTTCTCCTTCGACTTGGAAACATTTCCACAAACGCCGCAACACATTTCTCCTTCGACCAAATCGCCGTCTCCGATAAACCATGTCGTCGCCGTGCCGTCTCAGATACACCATGTTGTCGCCTTGCCGTCGCCGATAAACCAAGTCGTTGCCTCTCTATCTCTCTCTCCAAATCCCAAACCCTCAGATCCCCAAATCCCCAAACCATAAAATCCCCAAATCGCCTCGCCTTCTCCGATTGAATCGGCTCGCCGTCGCTGATTCAACCTCTTCACTGTCTCCGATTTCCCTACTCTTCTTCCTCTCTCTCTCCACAACAAATCGCCTCCGCTATTCAATGAGTTCCGGAGGAAGTCGTGGTCGTCCTTATCCTCAAGGTTTGTGTTTCTTTGTGTGTATCTCATTGTCTGAGTTTGAGTTTGATTCAAGTTAATGTTTTGTGTGTGTTTAAGTTTCTGTTGTGCTTCTTTCTCTTTGCTTATCTTACTTCTTTGTCCTTCTCTTGTCTTATCAGAGAGGCCACCAGGAACTACTGGATCATCAGGCTCATCGTCCGCTGCTAACAACCAGTTCAATCAAGTAACAGATGGGCAATTGTTAGCTGCTCCACAGACAGAATCTCAACCACATCTTCACCCAAGGAAAGCCAATGGGGCTCTATGGTATGTTCTCTTTTCTGAGTTACTCAAGCACTTACTTTTTCTCTAAGTTACTTAAACCTTTATTTTTTGTTTCAGGTTTGGTGTGGACCCTTCTGTCAACAGATTTGTTAGGAAGACATGGAAAGGCTACTACTTTGGACCATGGAGAAGCTGGAATAAAGTTCATAAGGAAAGAAAAACCACTTGGTGGCACACTTTTGTGGTAAAGTCTATCTTTCTGTTTTGTTTTTCTTTGATGCATTTTTAATTTCCTTTTGTTTTCTTGTAGCAAAACTATTACTGGGAACCAAGGTTTCATGTTGTTGTCTACTTCCAATGGAAGGTTGAGACGAGGACAACCATTTGTGAACGTATTAGCAAGAAGTACAAAAACAACAAGAAGCCAATGTACATTGGTGATGATGATTTGACGCTTATGTTGGAGTATTGTCCACTGAAGAAGCTGCAACGAGGAGCAAGAAAGCTGCAGATTCTAGGACATATGATCCAGATGGAATAGGGATGCACAAGCATAGTGGAGGTCCCAAGTCTTTCCTGAAACATGAGTTTGATATGGTAATCGCTTCTTCTCTATCTCTGAGCTTATATGTTTTGATTCTTCCTTTAACAAATTTTACGTTTTTGCAGATGGTTGAGGGTGGTACTAATGAACCACCACATTTGACTCAGCTTGTCCGCAAGACTCACACACGGAAAGATGGAACTTTCATCGATTCAAGGGCGGAGGCAATTGTTTTGGAAGTGGAGCAAGCAACATCTGAATTCATCGACGAGGAAGGATCTCCCAATGAGCTCAGTCAAGCTGCCTCTTCTGGTCCTTCACGCCATCTTCTCAAAAAGGAGTATATAAAGGTTTTGTTACTTATGTTTCTTCTTTGATACTTAACATTATACATTATGAGATTGCAATGTTGATTATGCCTGCTTCTTTGTTATGTTTGTATGTGTGTATGTATCTTCTTCTGTGTGTGTATGTGTGTGTGCTTAGGTAAGTGTTTGTGTATGTCTATGTGTTTTGGTGTATGTCTGCGTGAGTGTGAGTGTTTGCTTCTGTCTGTATGTGTGTGTCTTTGCTTCTGTCTGTATGTGTGTGTTCATGTGCTTTTGTCTGTATGTATTTGCTTCTGTCTGTATGTGTGTGTTCATGTGTTTCTGATTATGTCTTTGTCTATGTGCTTATGTATGTGTATTTGATTCTGCCTGTCTTTGTGTTAATGTTAATGTATGTGTCTTTGTGTGTGTGCTTGTTTGTTGCTTCTTGTCTATGTATCTTTGTGTGTGATTATGTCTCTTAGTCTCTGTTTATTGTTTTGCAGCGTGGTAAGAGACACAAAGGCAATATATATGGGCTAGGGAGTGTTCAATATCGAGAGAAGACGCCATTGGAGTGCGCTGAATCCAGTCTTTTGCGAAACATCGATATAGAAGAACGGATAGACGGCCTCGAGGGCAAGTTCAAGACAGTGAATGACAATGTCGATGTTGTGAGGAAGGAGGTGACAAAGTTAAAGGACGAAGTGGGAGACATAAAGAGCTCTCTCAATGCATTGCTAAGGCATCTCGGGATTCCTTGCTCCGGCCACTTCTTCCGCAGGATCGCAACAGGTCGTCAATCAGTTACAACCTGATCCTCCTGTGCCTCAGCCTGATCCTCCTGTCGTGACGTCTCCAGCAGTGGTACCAGCTTCTTCTCCTCCAAACCAAAATCAAGATTTCAGTAGGTGGTGTACTAATCTAGTACTTAAGATTAGTTTTGTTTAAGACATTTTGTTGCCTTTGTACAAGGCTTGTTGTGTACTTCAAAACACTTTTAAATTGTGTGTATGTTTGATCATAGAATTTAATCACACATAAAGTTATACGCATGCAACTAGGCAAATCATCAATATGCACACATTTAAATGAATGCTTAACAATAAAAAACAACGAACATGCATACACAATACACACGTGATATCATATCACTAATTGCAACATGAACAACAAAACCTGCACACACAAGTAGTTAATACATAGATTGTAAAGACTCACTCTTTGTCACTGACCAAAACGCTTAACCTCGTCGTAAGTTAAACTTCCTTCTTAACCTGAACTAAGAAGGTCTTACTTAGGATTGACTAAGGGTATATAACACAAGCTAAAATCTGAGTAAAGGAATGGCTTAACAAGCACATCGCACCAAGGACTTCACCTCTCTCAGAATGGAGGTAAGTGAGCTGCTCAAAAAAGACATATGAAGGAATTTTTGTCCGAGAAAGGTCGGAATCGGCCAATCGCCCATAATAATAGGCGAGGAGACACATATGAGAAACCGGAATCGCCACTGCGGCAAGATCGAGTGATCAACGTGATATCCGGATGCTCTAATGTGAGTGGGATATCACACTCAACTACAAAAAGGAATACAAGATCGCCAGAAACTTCAAAGGAATGGCATTAGAAACTTGCAGCGATCCCTCAGTCTGTGCAATCAACTTAACGCCAGAGGAAAGCGATGGAATTATGATTCCTCACCACGATGCCCTCGTCATCACTCTGCTAGTGGCTAATTGCCTAATGTAGAGGATTTTAGTCGACAACGACAACTCAACGAACATTCTTTTCCTTGCGGCGGACAAATAGATGGGTCTTGACGAGTCAAAAATCGTATCAAGATCCGCCACCGGGTGAAATTCAATGGAGAGTATAGCGAACAATCGTAGAGATAACCCTTCCCGTCGATACCGAATGGGTTAACAAGCAAACAAAATTCCTCGTCCTAGACTGCATCTCGACATACAACGCAATACTGGGAAGACATTGGATCCACGACATGAGAGTTGTATCATCCACACTCCATGAGATGATAAAGTTCATAAGCCCATGGAGAGTGAAGAAGATAAAAGGTGATCAGGAGAACTAACGGTCCTGTTACAAAACGACTCTCAAGGGAAATACATGAACGACCATGCAAATAGAAAATCAGTCAGTATGTGCAATCAACTTAACGCCAGAGGAAAGCGATGAAATGATGATTCCTCACCACGATGCCCTCGTCATCACTATTCTAGTGGCTAATTTCCTAATGTAGAGGATTTTAGTATAACGACAACTCAACGAACATTCTTTTCCTTGCGGCGGACAAAGAGATGGGTCTCGACGAGTCAAAAATCGTATCAAGATCCGGCACCGGGTGGGATTCAACGGAGAGTATAGCGAACAATCGGAGAGATAACCCTGCCCGTCGATACTGAATTGATTAACAAGCAAACAAAATTCCTCGTCCTAGACTACATCTCGACATACAACGCAATACTGGGAAGACCTTGGATCCACGACATGAGAGCTGTATCATCCACACTCCATGAGATGATAAAGTTCATAAGCCCATGGAGAGTGAAGAAGATAAAATGTGATCAAGAGAACTAACGGTCCTGTTACAAATTGACTGTCAAGGGAAATACATACGACCATGCAAATAGAAAATCAATCAATGAAAAAAGAGGGAACGTGCTCCACAGCGGAGATTACCGTAGAGCAAATCGACGAAGTTCCTTTAGACGTAGCCGACACAGATCGAAAAGTGAACATCATATCTAAATTTCCCAAAAACGTACGCTAGGGTCTCATAAACTTTATGAGGTCGAATGTCGATTGCTTCGCTTGGTCACATGCTCTCATGACAAGAACTGATTCCGACATCATCGTGCACCGACTTAAAGTTAATCATGACCATAAACCAATAAGACAAAAGAGAAGAAAGTTCACACCTGATCATGATCTCATCGTGAACGACGAGGTCAACAACTTACTCCGAGCAAGATTCATCTCCGAGGTAAAGTACCCTGACTGGCTAGTCAATGTGGTAGTCGTTCGAAAGAAGAATGGTAAGTGGAGAGTTTGCATCGACTTTATGACCTTATAAACAAAGTATGTATGAAGGATCCATTCCCAATGCCTCATCGATAAGTTGGTCGATTTCACGGTTTGTCACGAGTTGTTAAGCTTCATGGACGCTTTCAATGGATACAATAAGATATTATGCATCCCCGAGATAAAGAGAAAACGACGTTCATGACCTTTATGGGAATATACTGCTACAAGGTAATGCCTTTTGGATTAAAGAATGTTGGTTCAACATACCAAAGGCTGGTGAACGCAATGTTCGCCGACCAAATTTGTCATACCATTGAACTTTACCAGATTCGTGCACCTGGAACAAGATTTCAACATCTTGCGGAAGTACAATATAAAGTTGAACCCAACCAAGTTTCATTCAGTGTAAGCCTAGGGAAGTTCCTAGGCTATATCGTCACTTGCCAGGCTACGAGGCCGACCCATATTTGATTAGAGCTATTAAGACTATAGCCCCACCTCAGAGTATAAGAATCTCAACTCTCATCTGTTCTTTACAACCCTTAAAAAAACAAAAGGTTCACGTGGAATCAAGGATGCGTCGAAGATTTAAAGCAATTAAAGGACTATCTAACATCTCTGCAGCTCTTGTCAAAACCAAAAATCAATGAAGCGTTGCTCCCATATCTAGCTGTATCGGAGCATGCGGTGAGCGGAGTATTGGTGAGAAAATAAGACGGGAAGCAACCTCCCGTCTACTATGTCACCAGGTTCCTACTAGAATCCAAGACTAGATATTCTCACCTCGAGAAACTTGCTCTTTCCTTAGTAGTAGCAGCAAGGAAACTACAATCGTATTTTCAGTCACACCCCATCATACTCGTGACTTCACATTAGATAAAAAAAATGTGATCCACAAGCCGTAAATGTCAGGAACGCTAGCCAAATACGACATCGAGCTCGATGAGTATGACGTGATCTATCGACCGACTTCCGCCATCAAATCACAAGTCCTCGCTGACTTTGTCGCCCAATTCACGACCAACACGCTCGCGAAAGTCCAAGAAGAAGTGAACATGTTGCAGTTCTAGCAACAGAAGGGACGTGGATACTCTACGTGGACGGATCCAATAACGTACGAGGAGCCGGTTTGGGACTCACATTAACTTCCTCAACTGAAAATACACCTTAAAAGCAATCTGATGCAATTTCTGAGCAACAAAGAGATATACATCGACTCGCAACTGATCATCATGCATACTCAAGGTGACTACCAAGAAAATGACTCTAGCATAGCTCGATACCTATCAGTAGTCAAGGAGCAAGAGAAGAGATTTAATAACTAAAAGATGGCTCAAATCCAATAGGAAAGGAACGCACAAGCAGATGTACTCGCCAACCTTGCTTCATCCTTCAAAACTAACACACCAATTGATATATCATTATTGGTGTTACAATGTCCGGCGACAAAGAATGACCTTGAGGTATATCCATTCGATGAAATATATGGAGTCAAATGCACGATGGAGCCAATGGTGAGATATCTCACAGACAGGACACTACCACTTGAACAAACAAAGTGTCGGAAGATAAAATGACAGTCAACCCGATTCAACCTCATAAGTGAGGCATTATATCAACGCTCATACTCAAGTCCATACCTCTAGTGCATTAGTATCGCTGACGCTCAATAAGTCTTGCCAGAGCTATACTCTGGAGAATGCAAAAAATCCCTCAGGAGCCCGAAGTCTAGTGTTCGAGCTATGAGAGCATGATACTACTAGAAGACAATGAACCACAATGTGATAATGTTTGTCAAACGTTGAGACAAGTGCTAAAGGTTTGCCACGATGTCCTTTCTACCACCCGAGAACATTAAGACCATCACCGCTCCTTGGTTTGTTCATGTAGTGGGGAATGGACATAGTCGGGAAAATAACGACCGCAGCAGGACAAAAATTCTCCCTTCTCGTGGTTACTGACTACTTCTCCAAGTGGAGAGAACCCGAAACACTCAACCATATCACAAATATAGAGATTCGAAACATCATATGGCAAAACTTCATTTGCAAGACGGACATCCCTCACGAGATCATAACTGACAATGGACCATAGTTCACAAGACACAACTTCAAGAGTTTATGCAAAGATTGGAACACCCAGACATCCTCAATTCAACGGGATAGCTGAAGCTTCAAACAAAACCATATTCAAACATCTGGAAAAGAGATTGGAAAGCGCCAAAGGAAAGTGGGTTGAGGAGCTCCCCGGAGTTTTATGGGCCTACATAACGACCTCAAAGACTTTAACTAGCGAAACACCCTTCTCACTTATCTACAAAATGGATGTTGTCATACCCGCCGAAATAAGTGTATGGACCAGTTAAACTAAAAACCAGTAAGAGGAAAACAACAACGAGATGGTGGCACTCGACCTCTATCTGATCGACGAGAAAGGAGAACCTGCACATATAAGGAATTGGTGCTACCAGCAAGATGTTTCCATATCTTAGACAAGAAAGTGAAAACCAGAACCTCCAAGGAAGGGCAATGGGTCCTAAGACGAGTATTTCAAAACTCAATGGAGGAAGGAACCGGAAAGTTAGGACTTACCTGGGAAAGACCCTATTAAATCGTAAAAGTCTGCGGAGGTGGAGCCTAAGCATTCAAGAAAGAGAAAGAAAAAAGCTGACTAAAAGTTGGACGCCATGCATCTAAAACTATACTTCTTCTAGGAAACAAGGCGAATCTACAAGACATAATGTCACACGCTACTAGTCTCCTTTTTTACTTAGCTTTCATGTTTTTCTTTACAGATTTTGATTTCATAATTATTGCACTAAATAATGCAAATACCTATCAAGAAGCAAAATTCACTCAATTGTTTTTTATAAATTAAACAAAAACCTCAATGATAATTTTGTCAATGGGACTTAGCTCCAAACAAAATATCTCGTCATGATTTTCGGGGGCAAAGGGGTACCCAGAAATACTCGAAAATCAAAAGCAAAAATCACACAAGGCAAAAGAAGTTTATCAACTTCAGCCAAACAAAATGCTCGGCAAAGTTCATCAACTGAGCGTGTATAGCCATAAAGGTTCGATGCAGGTTAATGAAACTCATTAAGAACTAGGCACGACGAAAATTTTTTAGTGTAACCTAGCAAGAAAAGAGTACAAATGCGACCGCACCTCGCTATTATAGAGTCCTAGAAATGCTTTGTTAGATGTTTCATAAGTTCGTCAAACTTGTACAAAGCTCATTGAGACACTTATAAACACTCATGTGACATGAAACTTGGTTTAGAGTCCTAGAAACGCGTTGTTAGATGTTTCATAAGTTCGTCAAACTTGTACAAAGCTCATTCAGACACTTATAAGCACTCATGTTGTATGAAACATGGTTTAGAGTCCTAGAAACGCGTTGTTAGGTGTTTTATAGTTTGTGAAACTTGTACAAAGCTCACTGAGGAACATATAAGCACTCATTTTGCATGAAACTTGGTTAAGAGTCTTAGAAACGCGTTGTTAGATGTTTCATAAGTTCGTCAAACTTATACAAAACTCATTGAGAAACTTATAAGAACTCATGTGGCATGAAAATTGGTTTAGAGTCCTAGAAACGCGTTGTTAGATGTTTCAAAAGTTCGTCAAACTTGTACAAAGCCCATTGAGACACTTATAAGCACTCATGTTGCATAAAACATGGTTTAGAGTCCTAGAAATGCGTTGTTAGGTGTTTCATAAGTTTGTGAAACTTGTACAAAGCTCACTGAGGAACTTATAAGCACTCATTTTGCATGAAACTTGGTTAAGAGTCCTAGAAACGCTTTGTTAGATGTTTCATAAGTTCGTCAAACTTGTAAAAAGCTCATTGAGAAACTTATAAACACTCATGTTGCATGAAACTTGGTTTAGAGTCCTAGAAACGCGTTGTTAGATGTTTCATAAGTTAGTGAAATTTGTACCAAGCTCATTGAGACACTTATAGGCACTTATGTTGGAAGAAACTTGGTTTTGAGTCCTTGAAAAGGTTTGTTAAATGTTTCATAAGTTCGTCAAACTTGTACAAAGCTCATTGAGACACTTATAATCACTCATGTTCCATGAAACTTGGTTTAGAGTCCTAGAAACACGTTGTTAGATGTTTCATAAGTTCAACAAACTTGTACAAATCTCATTAAGACACTTATAAGCACTAATGTTGTATGAAACTTGGTTTAGATTCCTAGAAACCATGTTGTTAGATGTTTCAAAAGTTTGTCAAACTTGTACAAAACTCATTGAGGAACTTATAAGAACTTGTACCAAGCTCATTGAGACACTTATAAGCACTCATGTTGCATGAAACTTGGTTTAGAGTCCTAGCAACCCCGTTGTTAAATGTTTCATAAGTTCCTAAAACTACTACAAAGCTCATTGAGAAACTTATTAGAACTCATGTTGCATGAAACTTGGTTTAGAGTCCTAGAAACGCGTTGTTAGATGTTTCATAAGTTCGTTAAACTTCTACAAAGGTCATTGAGACACTTATAAGGACTCATGTTGAATGAAACTTGGTTTAGAGACCTAGAAACGCGTTGTTAGATGTTTCCTAATTTCGTCATACTTTTACAAAGCTCATCGAGACACTTATAAGCACTCATGTTGCATGAAACTTGGTATAGAGTCCTAGAAACCACATTGTTAGATGTTTCATAAGTTTGTGAAACTTGTACAAAGCTCATTGAGACACTTATAAGCACTCATGATGCATGACGCTTGGTTTAGAGTCCTAGAAACCACGTTGTTAGATATTTCATAAGTTCGTCAAACTAGTACAAATCTCATCGAGACACTTATAAGCACTCATGTTGCATGAAACTTGGTTTAGAGTCCTAGAAACGCGTTGTTAGATGTTTCATAAGTTCGTAAAACTTGTACAAAGCTCATTGAGACACTAATAAGCCCTCATGTTGTATGAAACTTCATTTAGAGTCCTAGAAACAACGTTGTTAGATGTTTCATAAGTTCGTCAAACTAGTACAAAGCTCATTGAGACACTTATAAGATCTAATTTTGCATGAAACTTGGTTTAGAGTCATAGAAACGCGTTGTTATATGTTTCATAAGTTCGTCAAACTTGTACAAAGCTGATTAAGACACTTATAAGCACTCATGTTGAATGAAACTTGGTTTCGAGTCCTAGAAATGCGTTGTTAGATGTTTCATAAATTCGTCAGACTTTTACAAAGCTCATTGAGACAATTATAAGCACTCATGTTGCATGAAACTTGGTTTAGAGTCCTAGAAACCACGTTGTTAGATGTTTCATAAGTTTATGAAACTTGTACAAAGCTCATTGAGACACTTATAAGCACTCATGTTGCATGAAGCTTGGTTTAGAGTCCTAGAAACCACGTTGTTAGATATTTCATTAGTTCGCCAAACTTTAACAAATCTCACTGAGGAACTTATAAGCACTCATGTTGCATGAAATTATGTTTAGATTCCTTGAAACGTGCTGTTAGATGTTTCATAAGTTCGTCAAACTTGTACAAATCTCATTGAGACACTTTTAAGCACTCATGTTGCATGCAACTTTGTTTAGAGTATTAGAAACACGTTGTTAGAAGTTTCATAAGTTCGTCAAAATTTTAGAAAGCTCATTGAGACACTTATAAGCACTCATGTCACATGAAATTTGGTTTAGAGTCCTAGAAACGCGTTGTTAGATGTTTCATAAATTCGTAAAACTTGGACAATGCTCATTAAGACACTTATAAGTACTCATGCTGAATGAAACTTAGTTTAGAGTCCTAGAAACGCGTTCTTAGATGTTTCATAAGTTCGTCAGACTTTTTGAAAGCTCATTGAGACACATATAAGCACTCATGTTGCATGAGACTTGGTTTAGAGTCCTAGAAACGCGTTGTTAGAATTTTCATAAGTACGTCAAACTTGTACACAGCTAATTGAGACACTTATAAGCAATCATGTTGCATGAAGCTTGATTTAGAGTCCTAGAAACCATGTTGTTAGATATTTCATAAGTTCGTCAAACTTTAACAAAGCTCACTGAGGAACTTATAAGCATTCATATTGCATGAAACTTGGTTTAGAGTCATAGAAACGCGTTGTTAGATGTTTCATAAGTTCATGAAACTTGTACAAACCTCATTGAGACACTGATAAGCACTCATGTTGAATGAAACTTGGTTTCGAGTCCTAGAAACGCGTTGTTAGATGTTTCATAAGTTCGTCAGACTTTTACAAAGCTCATTGAGACACTTATAAGCACTCATATTTCATGAAACTTGGTTTAGGGTCCTAGAAACTACGTTGTTAGATGTTTCATAAGTTTGTCAAACTTTTACAAAGCTCATTGAGACACTTATAAGCACTCATGTTGCATGAAGCTTGGTTTAGAGTCCTAGAAACCACGTGTTTAGATATTTCATAAGTTCGCCAAACTTTAATAAAGCTCACTGATGAACTTATAAGCACTCATGTTGCATGAAACTTTGTTTAGAGTCCTAGAAACGTGTTGTTAGATGTTTCATAAGTTCGTGAAAATTGTACAAAGCATATTGAGACACTTATAACCACTCATGTTGAATGAAACTTGGTTTAGAGTCCTACAAACGCGTTGTTAAATGTTTCATAAGTTCGTCAAACTTTTACAAAGCTCATTGAGAAACTTATAAGCACTCATGTTGCATTATACTTGGTTTAGAGTCCTAGAAACGAGTTCTTAGATGTTTCATAAGTTCGTCAACCTTGTACAAAGCTCATTGAGACACTTATAATCCCTAAAATTGCATGAAATTTGTTTTAGATTCCTAGAAACGCGTTGTTAGAAATTTCATAAGTTTGTTAAACTTGTACAAATCTTATTGAGACACTTATAAGCACTCATGTTGCATGAAACTTGGTTTAGAGTCCTAGAAACGCGTTGTTAGATATTTCATAAGTTTGTCAGACTTTTTCAAAGCTCATTGAGACACTTATAAGCAGTCATGTTGAATAAAACTTGGTTTAGAGTCCTAGAAACGCGTTGTTAGATGTTTCATAAGTTTGTCAGACTTTTTCAAAGCTCATTGAGACACTTATAAGCAGTCATGTTGCATGATACTTGGTTTAGAGTCCTAGAAACCACATTGTTAGCTGTTTCATAAGTTTGTCAAACTTTAACAAAGCTCACTGAGAAACTTATAAGCACTCATGTTGCATGAAACTTGTTTTAGAGTCCTAGAAACGCATTGTTAGATGTTTCATAAGTTCGTGAAACTTGTACAAAGTTCATTGAGACACTTATAAGCACTCATGTTGCATGAAACTTGGTTTAGAGTCTTAGAAACGGGTTGTCCTAGAAACGCGTTGTTAGATATTTCATAAGTTCGTCAAACTTGTATAAAGCTCATTGAGACAATTATAAGCCTTCATTTTACATAAAACTTGGTTTAGAGTCCTAGCAATCACATTGTTAGATGTTTCATAAGTTCGTGAAACTAGTACAAAGCTCATTGAGACACTTATAAGCACTCATGTTGCATGAAACTTGGTTTAGAGTCCAAAAAACGCGTTGTTAGATGTTTCACAAGTTCGTCAAACTTGTACAAAGCTCATTAAGACACTTATAAGCACTCATGTTGCATGAAACTTGGTTTAGAGTCCTAAAAACGCGTTGTTAGATGTTTCATAAGTTCGTCAGACTTTTACAAAACTCATTGAGACACTTATAAGCACTCATGTTGCATGAAACTTCGTTTAGAGTCCTAGAAATCACGTTATTAGATGTTTCATAAGTTCGTCAAACTAGTACAAAGCTCATTGAGACACTTATAAGCACTCATGTTGCATAAAACTTGGTTTAGAGTCCTTGCAACCACGTTGTTAGATGTTTCATAAGTTCGTCAAACTAGTACAATTCTCATTGATACACTTATAAGCACTCATGTTGCATGAAACTTGGGTTAGAGTCGTAGAAACGCGTTGTTAGATGTTTCATAAGTTCGTAAAACTTGTACAAAGCTCATTAAGACACTTATAAACACTCATGTTGAATGAAACTTGGTTTAGTGTCCTAGAAACGCGTTGTTAGATGTTTCATAAGTTCGTCAGACTTTTTCAAAGCTCATTGAGACACTTATAAGCACTCATGTTGCATGAAACTTGGTTTAGAATCCTAAAAACAACATTGTTAGATGTTTCATAATTTGTCAAACTTGTACAATGCTCATTGAGACACTTATAAGCACTCATGTTGCATGAAACTTGGTTTAGAGTCTTAGAAACCACGTTGTTTGATATTTCATAAGTTCTTCAAACTTTAACAAAGTTCACTGAGAAACGTATAAGCATTCATATTGCATGAAACTTGGTTTAGAGTCCTAGAAACGCGTTGTTAGAAGTTTCTTAAGTTCGTTAAACTTGTAGAAAGCTCATTGAGACACTTATAAGCACTCATGTTGCATGAAACTTGGTTAAGAGTCTTAGTAAGGCATTGTTAGATATTTAATAAGTTCGTCTAACTTGTACAAAGCTCATTGAGACACTTATAAGCACTCATGTTGCATAAAACTTGGTTTAGAGTCCTAGGACCACGTTGTTAGATGTTTCATAAGTTCGTCAAACTAGTACAAAGCTCATTAAGACACTTATAAGCACTCATGTTGCATGAATCTTGGTTTAGAGTCCAAGAAACGTGTTGTTAGATGTTTCATAAGTTCGTCAAACTAGTACAAAGTTCATTGAGACACTTATAAGCACTCATGTTGCATAAAACTTGGTTTAGAGTCCTAGCAACCACGTTGTTAGATGTTTCATAAGTTCGTAAAACTAGTACAAAGCTCACTAAGACACTTATAAGCACTCATGTGCCATGAAACTTGGTTTAGAGTCCAAGAAGCGTGTTGTTAGATGTTTCATAATTTCGTCAAACTTGTACAAAGCTCATTAAGACACTTATAAGCACTCATGTTGTATGAAACTTGGTTTAGAGTCCTAGAAACGCGTTGTTAGATGTTTCATAAATTCGTCAGACTTTTACAAAACTCATTGAGACACTTACAAGCACTCATGTTGCATGAAACTTACGTTAGAGTACTAGAAATCACGTTGTTAGATGTTTCACTAGTTTGTCAAACTAGTAAAAAGCTCATTAAGACACTTATAAGCACTCATGTTGCATAAAACTTGGTTTAGAGTCCTAGCAACCACGTTATTAGATATTTCATAAGTTCGTCAAATTAGTACAAAGTTCATTGAGACACTTATAAGCGCTCATGTTGCATGAAACTTGGTTTAGTGTCCTAGAAACGCGTCGTTAGATGTTTCATAAGTTCGTCAAACTTGTATAAAGCTCATTAATACACTTATAAGCACTCATGTTGCATGAAACTTGATTTAGAGTCCTAGAAATGCGTTGTTATATGTTTCATAAGTTCGTCAAAGTAGTACAAAGCTCATAGAGACACTTATAAGCACTCATGTTCCATAAAACTTGGTTTATAGTCCAAGAAACGTGTTGTTAGATGTTTCATAAGTTCATCAAACTTGTACAAAGCTCATTAAGACACTTATAAGCACTCATGTTGCATGAAAATTGGTTTAGGGTCCTAGAAACGCGTTGTTAGATGTTTCATAAGTTCTTCAAACTTGTACAAAGCTCATTAAGACACCTATAAGCACTCATGTTGCATGAAACTTGATTTAGAGTCATAGAAATGCGTTGTTATATGTTTCATAAGTTCGTCAAACTTGTACAAAGCTCACTGAGACACTTATAAGCACTCATGTTGCATGAAACTTAGTTTAGAGTCCTAAAAACAACGTTGTTAGATGTTTCATAACTTCGTTAAACTAGTACAAAGCTCATTGAGACACTTATAAGCAGTACTCATGTTGCATGAAACTTGGTTTATAGTCCAAGAAACGTGTTGTTAGATGTTTCATAAGTTCATCAAACTTGTACAAAGCTCATTAAGACACTTATAAGCATTCATGTTGCATGAAAATTGGTTTATGGTCCTAGAAACACATTGTTAGATGTTTCATAATTTCTTCAAACTTGTACAAAGCTCATTAAAACACTTATTAGCACTCATGTTGCATGAAACTTGGTTTAGAGTCCTAGAAATGCGTTGTTATATGTTTCATAAGTTCGTCAAACTTGTACAAAGCTCATTGAGACACTTATAAGCACTCATGTTGCATGAAACTTAGTTTAGAGTCCTAAAAACAATGTTTTTAGATGTTTCATAAGTTCGTGAAACTTGTACAAAGCTCATTGAGAAACTTATAAGCACTCATGTTGGATGAAACTTGGTTTAGAGTTCTAGAAACGCGTTGTTAGATGTTTCATAAGTTCGTAAAACTTGTACAAAGATCATTAAGACAATTATAAACACTCATGTTTAACGAAACTTGGTTTAGAGTCCTAGAAACGCGTTGTTAGATGTTTCATCAGTTCGTCAAACTTGTACAAAGCTCATTGCGACACTTATAAGCACTCATGTTGCATAAAACTTGGTTTTGAGTACTAAAAACAACATTGTTAGATGTTTCATAAGGTTGTCAAACTTGTAAAAATCTCATTGAGACATTTATAAGCACTCATGTAACATGAAGCTTGGTTTAGAGTCCTAGAAACCACATTGTTAGATATTTCATAAGTTCGTCAAACATTAACAAAGTTCACTGAGGAACTTATAAGCACTCATGTTGCATGAAACTTGGTTTAGAGTCCTAGAAACGCATTGTTAGATGTTTCATAAGTTCTTGAAACTTGTACAAAGCTCATTGAGAGACTCATAAGCACTCATGTTGCATGAAACTTGGTTTACAGTCCTAGAAACGCGTTGTTAGATGTTTCATAAGTTTGTCAAACTTTTACAAAGCTCATTGAGACACTTATAATCACTCATGTTGCATGAAACTTGGTTTAGAGTCCTAGAAACGTGTTGTTAGATATTTCATAAGTTCGTCAAACTTGTACAAAGCTCATTGAGACACTTATAAACACTCATGATGCATGAAACTTTGTTTACAGTCCTACAAACACGTCGTTAGAAGTTTTTTAAGTTCGTCAAACTTGTGCAAAGCTCATTGAGACACTTATAAGCACTTATGTTGCATGAAACTTAGTTTAGAGTCCTAGAAACGCGTTGTTAGATATTTCATAAGTTCGTCAAACTTGAACAAAGCTCATTGAGACACTTATGAGCACTCATGTTGCATAAAACTTGGTTTAGAGTCCTAGGACCACGTTGTTAGATGTTTCATAAGTTCGTCAAACTATTACAAAGCTCATTGAGACACTTATAAGCACTCATGTTTCATGAAATTTGGTTTATAGTCCTAGAAACGCATTTGGTTTAGAGTCCTATAAACTAGGTTGTTAGATGTTTCATATATTCGTCAAACTAGTACAACGCCATTGAGACACTTATAATAACTCATGTTCCATAGAACTGTGTTTAGAGTCCTAGCAACCACGGTAAGATGTTTCATAAGCTCCTCAAACTAGTACTAAGCTCATTGAGACACTTATAAGAACTCATGTTGCATGAAACTTGGTTTAGTATCCAAGAAACGCGTTGTTAGATGTTTCATAAGTTTGTAAAACATGGAAAAGCTCATTAAGACACTTATAAGCACTCATGTTGAATGGAAGTTGGTTTAGAGTCCTAGAAACGCATTGTTAGATGTTTCATAAGTTCGTCAGACTTTTTCAAAGCTCATTGAGAAACTTATAAGCACTCATGTTGCATGAAACTTGGTTTAGAGTCCTAGAAACCACATTGTTAGATGTTTCATAAGTTTGTCAAACTTGTACAAACTTAATTGAGACACTTATAAGCACTCATGTTGCATGAAGCTTGGTTTAGAGTCCTAGAAACCATGTTGTTAGATATTTCATAAGTTCGTCAAACTTTAACAAAGGTCACTGAGGAACTTATAAGCACTCATGTTGCATGAAACTTGTTTTAGAGTCTTATTTACGAGTTGTTAGATGTTTCATAAGTTCGTGAAACTTATACAAAGCTCATTGAGATACTTATAATAAGCACTCATGTTGCATTAAACTTTGTTTAGAGTCCTAGAAACGCGTTGTTAGATATTTCATAAGTTCGTGAAAATTGAACAAAGCTGATTAAGACACTTATAAGGACTCATGTTGAATGAAACTTGGTTTAGAGTCCTAGAAACGCGTTTTTAGATGTTTCATAAGTTCGTAAGACTTTAACAAAGCTCATTGAGACACTTATAAGCACTCATGTTGCTTGAAACTTGGTTTAGAGTCCTAGAAACGTGTTGTTAGATGTTTCATAAGTTCGTGAAACTTGTATAAAGCTCATTGAGACACTTATAAGAACTCATGTTGCATGAAACTTGGTTTAGTATCCAAGAAACGCGTTGTTAGATGTTTCATAAGTTTGTAAAACATGGAAAAAGCTCATTAAGACACTTATAAGCACTCATGTTGAATGGAAGTTGGTTTAGAGTCCTAGAAACGCGTTGTTAGATGTTTCATAAGTTCGTCAGACTTTTTCAAAACTCATTGAGACAGTTATAAGCACTCATGTTGCATGAAACTTGGTTTAGAGTCCTAGAAACCACATTGTTAGATGTTTCATAAGTTTGTCAAACTTGTACAAAGCTCATTGAGACACTTATAAGCACTCATGTTGCATGAAGCTTGGTTTAGAATCCTAGAAACCATGTTGTTAGATATTTCATAAGTTCGTCAAACTTTAACAAAGGTCACTGAGGAACTTATAAGCACTCATGTTGCATGAAACTTGGTTTAGAGTCTTATAAACGAGTTGTTAGATGTTTCATAAGTTCGTGAAACTTATACAAAGCTCATTGAGACACTTATAATAAGCACTCATGTTGCATTAAACTTGGTTTAGAGTCCTAGAAGCGCGTTGTTAGATATTTCATAAGTTCGTGAAAATTGAACAAAGCTGATTAAGACACTTATAAGGACTCATGTTGAATGAAACTTGGTTTAGAGTCCTAGAAACGCGTTTTTAGATGTTTCATAAGTTCGTCAGACTATTTGAAAGCTCATTGAGACACTTATAAGCACTAATGTTGCATGAAACTTGGTTTAAAGTCCTAGAAACAACATTGTTAGATGTTTCATAAGTTTGTCAAACTTGTACAAAGCTCATTGAGACACTTATTAGCACTCATGTTGCATGAGGCTTGGTTTAGAGTCCTAGAAACCATGTTGTTAGATATTTCATAAGTTCGTCAAACTTTAACAAAGGTCACTGAGGAACTTATAAGCACTCATGTTGCATGAAACTTGGTCTAGAGTCTTATAAACGAGTTGTTAGATGTTTCATAAGTTCGTGAAACTTATACAAAGCTCATTGAGACACTTATAATAAGCACTCATGTTGCATTAAACTTGGTTTAGAGTCCTAGAAACGCGTTGTTAGATATTTCATAAGCTCTTGAAAATTGAACAAAGCTGATTAAGACACTTATAAGGACTCATGTTGAATGAAACTTGGTTTAGAGTCCTAGAAACGCGTTTTTAGATGTTTCATAAGTTCGTCATACTTTAACAAAGCTCATTGAGACACTTATAAGCACTCATGTTGCATGAAACTTGGTTTAGAGTCCTAGAAACGCGTTGTTAGATGTTTCATAAGTTCGTGAAACTTGTACAAAGCTCATTGAGACACTTATAAGCACTCATGTTGCATGAAAGTTGTTTTAGAGTCCTAGAAACGCGTTGTTAGAAGTTTCATAAGTTCGTCAAACCTGTACAAAGCTCATTAAGACACTATAAGCACTCATGTTGCATGAAACTTGGTTTAGAGTCCTAGAAACGCGTTGTTAGATGTTTCATAAGTTCTTCAAACTTGTATAAAGCTCATTGATACCCAGATAAGCACTCATGTTACATGAAACTTGGTTTAGAGTCCTAGAAACTCGTTGTTAGATGTTTCACTTGTTCGTGAAACTTGTACAAAGCTCATTGAGGAACTTATAAGTACTCATGTGGCATGAAACTTGGTTTAGAGTACTAGAAAAGCGTTATTAGATGTTTCATAAGTTCGTGAAACTTGTACAAAGCTCATTAAGACACTTGTAAGCACTCATGTTGCATGAAAAAAGGTTTAGAGTCCTAGAAACGCGTTGTTAGATGTTTCATAAGTTTGTCAAACTTGTACAAAGCTCATTCAGACACTTATAAGCACTCATGTTGCATCAAACTTGGTTTAGAGTCCTAGAAACGCGTTGTTAGATGTTTCAATAGTTCGTCAAACTTGTACAAAGCTCATTGAGACACTTATAAGCACTCATGTTGCAGGAAATTTGGTTTAGAGTCCAAGAAACGTGTTGTTAGATGTTTCAAAAGTTCGTCAAACTTGTACAAAGCTCATTAAGACACTTATAAGCACTCATGTTGCATGAAAATTGGTTTAGTGTCCTAGAAAGGCGTTGTTAGATGTTTCATAAGTTTGTCTAACTTGTACAAAGCTCATGAGACACTTATAAGCACTCATGTTGCATGAAACTTCAATTATAGTCCTATAAACCAGGTTGTTAGATGTTTCATATATTCGTCAAACTAGTACAAAGCTCATTGAGACATTTATAAGAACTCATATTCCATAGAACTTGGTTTAGAGTCCTAGCAACCGCGGTAAGATGTTTCATAAGTTCGTCAAACTAGTACTAAGCTCTTTGAGACACTTATAAGCACTGATGTTGCATGAAACTTGGTTTAGAATCCAAGAAACGCGTTGTTAGATGTTTCATAACTTCGTAAAACATGGAAAAAGCTCATTGAGACACTTATAAGCACTCATGTTGCATGAAACTTGGTTTAGGGTCCTAAAAACAACATTGTTATATGTTTCATAAGTTTGTCAAACTTGTACAAAGCTCATTGAGACACTTATAAGCACTCATGTTGCATGAAGCTTGGTTTAGAGTCCTAGAAACCATGTTGTTAGATATTTTATAAGTTCGTCAAACTTTAACAAACTTTAACATATAAGCACTCATGTTGCATGAAAATTGGTTTAGAGTCCTATATAAACCACGTTGTTAGAAGTTTCATAAGTTCTTCAAACTTGTGCAATGCTCATTGAGACACTTATAAGCACTCATGTTTCATGAAACTTGGTTTAGAGTCCTAGAAACGCATTGTTAGATGTTTCATTAGTTTGTGGAACTTGTACAAAGCTTATTGAGGAACTTATAAGCACTCATGTTGCATGAAACTTGGTTTAGAGTCCTAGAAACCACGTTGTTAGAAGTTTCATAAGTTCGTAAAACTTTAACAAAGCTTATTTAGGAACTTATAAGCACTCTTGTTGCATGAAACTTGGTTTAGAGTTGCGTAAGTTCGTCAAACTTGTACAAAGCTCATTGAGACACTTATAAGCACTCATGTTTCATGAAACTTGGTTTAGAGTCCTATAAACGCGTTGTTAGATGTTTCATAAGTTTGTCAAACCTGTACAAAACTCATTGAGCCATTTATAAGAACTCATGTTGCATGAAACTTAGTTTAGAGTCCTAGAAACGCGTTCTTAGATGTTTCATAAGTTCGTCAAACTTGTAATAAGCTCATAAAGACATTTATAAGCACTCATGTTGCATGAAACTTGGTATAGAGTCCTAGCAACCACGTTGTTAGATGTTTCATAAGTTCGTCAAACTAGTAAAAAGCTCATTGAGACCCTTATAAGCACTCACGTTGCATAAAACCTCGTTTAGAGTCATAGAAACGCGTTGTTAGATGTTTCATAAGTTCGTAAAACTTGTACAAAGCTCATTTAGACACTTATAAGCACTCATATTGCATGAAACTTGGTTTAGAGTCCTAGCAACCACCTTGTTAGAAGTTTCATAAGTTCGTCAAATTAGTAGAAAGTTCATCAAAACACTTATAAGCACTCATGTTGCATGAAACTTGGTTTAGAGTCCTAGAAAAGCGTTGTTAGATGTTTCATAAGTTCGTCAAACTTGTACAAAGCTGAATTAGACACTTATAAGCACTCATGTTGCATGAAACTTGGTTTAGAGTTCTAGAAACGCATTGTTAGATGTTTCATAAGTTCGTCAAACTTGTACAAAGCTCATTGCGACACTTATAAGCAATTATGTTGCATTAAAATTCGTTTAGAATCCTACAAACCACGTTGTTAGATGTTTCATAAGTTCTTCAAACTTGTACAAAGGTCAATGAGAAACTTATAAGAGCTCATGTTGCATTAAACTTGGTTAGAGTCCTAGAAACGCGCTATTAGATGTTTCATAAGTTTATCAAACTTTTGCAAAGCTCATTAAGCCACTTATAAGCACTCATGTTGCATGAAACTTGGTTTAGAGTCCGAGAAACGCATTTTTAGTTGTTTCATAAGTTCGTAAAACTAGTACAAATTTCATTGAGACACTTATAAGCACTCATGTTGTATGAAACTTGGTTCAGATTCCTAGAAACCACGTTGTTAGATGTTTCATAAGTTCGTCAAACTTGTACTAAGCTCATGGAGACACTTATAAGCACTCATGTTGCATGAAACTTGGTTTAGAGTCCTAGAAACGCGTTGTTAGATGTTTCATAAGTTCGTCAAACTTGTACAAAGCTCATTAAGACACTTATAAGAAAGCATGTTGCATGAAGCTTGGTTTAGACTCCTAGAAAACACGTTGTTAGATGATTCATAATTCGTCAAACTTGTAAAAATCTCGTTGAGACACTTACAAGCACTCATGTTGCTTGAAACTTGGTTTAGAGTCCTAGAAACGCGTTGTTAGATGTTTCATAAGTTGTCAAACTTGTAAAAAGCTCATTGAGACACTTATAAGCACTCATGTTGTATGAAACATGGTTTAGAGTCCTTGCAACCACGTTGTTAGATGTTTCATAAGTTCGTCAAACTAGTACAAAGCTCATTGAGACACTTATAAGCACTCATGTTGCATGAAAATTGGTTTAGAGTCCTAGAAACGCGTTGTTAGATGTTTCATAAGTTCGTCAAACTTGTACATAGCTCATTGAGACACTTCTAAGCACTCATGTTGCATGAAACTTGGTTTAGAGTCCTAGCAACCACGTTGTTAGAAGTTTCATAAGTTCGTGTCACTAGTACCAAGCTCATCAAGACACTTATAAGCACTCATGTTGCATGAAACTTGGTTTAGAGTCCTAGAAACGCGTTGTTAGATGTTTTATAAGTTCGTGAAACTTGTAAAAAGCTCATTGAGACACTTATAATCACTCATGTTGCATGAAACTTGGTTTAAAGTCATAGAAACGCGTTGTTAGATGTTTCGTAAATTCGTCAAACTTGTAATAAGCTCATTGAGACATTTATAAGCACTCATGTTGCATAAAACTTCATTTAAATTCCTAGAAACCACGTTGTTAGATGTTTTATAAGTTCCTCAAACTTGTACAAAGCTCATTGCGACACTTATAAGCACTCATGTTGCATGAAAATTAGTTTAGAATACTAGAAACGCGTTGTTAGATGTTTCATAAGTTCGTAAAACTTGTACATAGCTCATTGAGACACTTATAAGCACTCACGTAGCATGGAACTTGTTTTAGAGTCCTAGTAACCACGTTGTTAGAAGTTTCATAAGTTCGTCAAACTAGTACAAAGCTCATCAAGACACTTATAAGCACTCATGTTGCATGAAACTTGGTTTAGAGTACTAGAAACCCGTTGTTAGATGTGTCATAAGTTCGCCAACCTAGTAAAAAGCTCATTAAGACACCTATAAGCACTCACATTTTGTATACGATGGTGAAACAATCACATTTTCATTTAAGTGAAACGAATAATTTTTTCTCCGCTAAAATTTAACTGATTTTTGGCTAGGGTTTGTTTTGCTAAAAAAACAAACCTTAGGTTTTAAAATGTGAAATAAAAAAGTTAAGGTTTTTTTTTACACTTGAATATTTGTCAGGTTTTTTCTGTCGAAAAGTTGAAACCCTGGGTTTTTTTTTGCAATTTTTCCAGTCCTAGAAACTACGTTGTAAGATGTTTCATAAGTTTGTCAAACTTGTACAAAGCTCATTGAGACACTTATAAGCACTCATGTTGCATGAAACTAGGTTCAGAGTCCTAGAAACCGCGTTGTTAGATGTTTCATAAGTTTTTCAAACTTGTACAGAGCTCATTGAGACACTTATAAGCACTCATGTTGCGTGAAGCTTGGTTTAGAATCCTAGAAACCAGGTTGTTAGATATTTCATAAGTTCGTCAAACTTTAACAAAGCTCATTGAGGAACTTATAAGGACTCATGTTGTGTGAAACTTGGTTTAAAGTCCTAGAAATGCGTTGTTAGATGTTTCATAAGTTTGTCAAACTTGTAATAAGCTCATTGTAACATTTATAAACACTCATGTTGCATAAAACTTGGTTTAGAGTTCTAGAAACGCGTCGTTAGATGTTTCATGAGTTTGTCAAACTTGTACAAAGCTCATTGAGACACTTATAAACACTCATGTTGCATGAAAATTAGTTTAGAGTCCTAGAAACGCATTGTTAGAAGTATCATAAGTTCGTCAAACTTGTAAAAAGCTCATTGAGAAAATTATAAGCACTCATGTTACATGAAACTTGGTTCAGAGTCCTAGAAACCGCGTTGTTAGATGTTTCATAAGTTTGTCAAACTTGTACAAAGTTCAGTAAGACACTTATAAGCACTCATGTTGCATGAAACTTGGTTTAGAGTCTTAGAAACGCGTTGTTAAATGTTTCATAAGCTCGTCAAACATGTACAAAGCTCATTGAGACACTTATAAGCATTCATGTTGCATGAAACTTTGTTTAGAGTCCCAAAAACGCGTTGTTAGATGTTTCATAAGTTCGTCAAACTCGTACAAAACTCATTAAAACACTTATAAGCACTCATTTAGCATGAAGCTTGGTTTAGACTACTAGAAACCACGTTTTTAGATGTTTCATAAGTTTGTCAAATTTGTAAAAAGCTCATTGAGACACTTATAAGCACTCATGTTGCTCGAAACATGGTTTAGATTCCTAGAAACGCGTTGTTAGATGTTTCATAAGTTCGTCAAACTTGTAAAAAGCTAATCGAGACACTTATAAGCACTCATGTTGCATTAAACTTGGTTTAGAGTCCTAGAAACGCGTTGTTAGATGTTTCATAAGTTCGTCAAACTAGTATAAAGATCATTGAGACACTTATAAGCACTCATGTTGCATGAAAATTGGTTTAGAGTCCTAGAAACGCGTTGTTAGATGTTTCATAAGTTCGTCAAACTTGTACATAGCTCATTGAGACACTTATAAGCACTCATGTTGCATGAAACTTGGTTTAGAGTCCTAGAAACGCGTTGTTAGATGTTTCATAAGTTCGTGAAACTTTTACAAAGCTCATTGAGACACTTATAAGCACTCATGTTAAATGAAACTTCGTTTAGAGTCCTAGAAACCACGTTGTTAGATGTTTCATATGTTTGTCAAACTTTTACAAAGCTCATTCAGACACTAATAAGCAATCATGTTGCATGAAACTTGGATTAGAGTCCTAGAAACGCGTTGTTAGATGTTTCATAAGTTTGTCAAACTTGTACAAAGCTCATTCAGACACTTATAAGCACTCATGTTGCATGAAATTTGGTTTAGAGTCCTAGAAATGCGTTGTTAGATGTTTCATAAGTTCGTCAAACTAGTACAAAGTTCATTGAGACACTTATAAGCACTCATGTTGCGTGAAACTTGGTTTAGAGTCCTAAAAACGCGTTGTTAGATGTTACATAAGTTATTCAAACTAGTACAAAAACTTCATTGAGACACTTATAAGCACTCATGTTAAATGAAACTTGGTTCAGAGTCCTAGAAATCACGTTGTTAGATGTTTCATAAGTTTGTCAAACTTGTACAAAGCTCATTGAGACACTTATAAGCACTCATGTTGCATTAAACTTGGTTTAGAGTCCTATAAACGCGTTGTTAGATGTTTCATAAGTTTGTCAAACTTGTACAAAACTCATTCAGACACTTATAAGCACTCATGTTGCATGAAACTTGGTTTAGAGTCCTAGAAATGCGTTGTTAAATGTTTGTCAAACTTGTACAAAACTCATTCAGACACCTATAAGCACTCATGTTGCATGAAACTTGGTTTAGAGTCCTAGAAACGCGTTGTTAGATGTTTCATAAGTTTGTCAAACTAGTACAAAGTTCATTGAGACACTTATAAGCACTCATGTTGCATGAAACTTGGTTCAGAGTCCTAGAAACCACGTTGTTAGATGTTTCATAAATTCTTCAAACTTGTACAAAGCTCATTGAGACACTTATAAGCACTTAGTTGCGTGAAGCTTGGTTTAGAGTCCTAGAAACCACGTTGTTAGATATTTCATAAGTTCGTCAAACTTTAACAAATCTCATTGAGGAACTTATAAGCACTCATGTTGCATGAAACTTGGTTTAGAGTACTAGAAACGCGTTGTTAAATGTTTCATAAGTTCTTAAAACTTGTACAAAGTTCATTGAAGAACTTATAAGCACTCATGTTGCATGAAACATGGTTTAAAGTCCTAGAAACGCGTTGTTAGGTGTTTCATAAGTTTGTCAAACTTTTACAAAGCTAGTCGTGACACTTATAAGCACTCATGTTGCATGAAACTTGGTTTAGAGTCCTAGAAACGCGTTGTTAGATGTTTCATAAGTTCGTCAAACTTGTACAAAGCTCATTAAGACACTTATAAGAAATCATGTTGCATGAAGCTTGGTTTAGACTCCTAGAAAACACGTTGTTAGATGTTTCATAATTCGTCAAACTTGTAAAAATCTCGTTGAGACACTTACAAGCACTCATGTTGCTTGAAACTTGGTTTAGAGTCCTAGAAACGCGTTGTTAGATGTTTCATAAGTTGTCAAACTTGTAAAAAGCTAATTGAGACACTTATAAGCACTCATGTTGTATGAAACATGGTTTAGAGTCCTAGCAACCACGTTGTTAGATGTTTCATAAGTTCGTCAAACTAGTACAAAGCTCATTGAGACACTTATAAGCACTCATGTTTCATGAAAATTGGTTTAGAGTCCTAGAAACGCGTTGTTAGATGTTTCATAAGTTCGTCAAACTTGTACATATATAGCTCATTGAGACACTTCTAAGCACTCATGTTGCATGAAACTTAATTTAGAGTCCTACCAACCACGTTGTTAGAAGTTTCATAAGTTCGTCTCACTAGTACCAAGCTCATCAAGACACTTATAAGCACTCATGTTGAATGAAACTTGGTTTAGAGTCCTAGAAACGCGTTGTTAGATGTTTTATAAGTTCGTGAAACTTGTACAAAGCTCATTGAGACACTTATAATCACTCATGTTGCATGAAACTTGGTTTAAAGTCCTAGAAACGCGTTGTTAGATGTTTCGTAAATTCGTCAAACTTGTAATAAGCTCATTGAGACATTTATAAGCACTCATGTTGCATGAAACTTCATTTAAATTCCTAGAAACCACGTTGTTAAATATTTCATAAGTTTTTCAAATTAGTACAAAGCTCATTTAGACCCTTATAAGCATTCATGTTGCATTAAACTTGGTTTAGAGTCCTAGAAACGCGTTGTTAGATGTTTTATAAGTTCGTAAAACTTGTACAAAGCTCATTGCGACACTTATAAGCACTCATGTTGCATGAAACTTGGCTTAGAATCCTAGAAACCCGTTGTTAGATGTTTCATAAGTTTGTCAAACTTGTAAAAAGCTCATTGAGACACTTATAAGCACTCATGTTGCATGAAACTTGGTTTAGAGTCAAAGCAACCACGTTGTTAGATGTTTCATAAGTTCGTCAAACTAGTTCAAAGCTCATTGAGACACTTATATGCACTCATGTTGCATGAAAATTGGTTTAGAGTCCTAGAAAGGCGATGTTAGATGTTTCATAAGTTCGTGAAACTTGTACAAAGCTCATTGAGACACTTATAAGCACTCATGTTGCATGAAAATTAGTTTAGAATCCTAGAAACGTGTTGTTAGATGTTTCATAAGTTCGTAAAACTTGTACATAGCTCATTGAGACACTTATAAGCACTCACGTTGCATGAAACTTGTTTTAGAGTCCTAGTAACCACGTTGTTAGAAGTTTCATAAGTTCGTCAAACTAGTACAAAGCTCATCAAGACACTTATAGGCACTCATGTTGCATGAAACTTGGTTTAGAGTACTAGAAAAGCGTTGTTAGATGTTTCATAAGCTCGTCAAACATGTACAAAGCTCATTGAGACACTTATAAGTATTAAGACTAATGATAACCTTAAATGGCATTAGGTCGAAATACGAAGAGAAGTGTACAACAAGCAAAATAGAAAGAGGTGAGAAGGTACATAGGTTTGAAAGAGATTCTTAAAACATCTAGAAAGATGCTTAGGCGCCAAAGATAGATTCAAATACACATAGGTTCCAAGAGGATAAAGAATATGCGAAGAAGATGCCTTGACTGTACGGACCAGAACGGTGTGCCTTGACTCCACACGCTTGGTGGTTTACTACACATGCTTGGCGAGACCAAAAGCATCCAAGGATTATCCACTAACGGCTATAATCTTCTAGTTTTCTTCTTCTTCTCTATTTAACAATGTTGTATTCTCCTTATATTGTATCGAAAATATTCTCTCCATACATAATTATGAAACACTAATCTCACTTAATCTCTCAAGATCCAAGACTCACTAACTTGGATCTTATTCTTCCTAATCTCTCAAAGACCAAGCTAATAGCTTCGATCTTAATCTCCCATTCTCCGAATCTACCAACATCATACTCTCAAATCCAACATGGTATCAGAGCATGAAGCTCTTTCTACCTAGGCTAATCTGCAAGCTTAGTTACTAAGGTGGAGAGTTCCTTGTTACTTTGCTCATATGAGTATAAGGACTTGTTGAATCCGAATCCCCTCTTTCCTTTCTTTTCTTTAATGTTCACTCAAGATCCAAGACTCATCAAGAACAAAAACTTGAATTAGATCTCAAGGAAGAAAACCAAGTTTCTCTTTACTCATATGAGATAAAAAGAGCTTGTTGAATTCAAAATCCTAATAAGAACACATTAATCAAACCGATTCTATGAATCTATGGTTATGATGATGTTGTTCTTTTAAGATCTTGAGTAACCGAATGTCATGGATGGGAATCATGGTTTCCTCACTCTTATGAGTCCAAAGGAACCTAGATGAATCCAAGATCTCAATGTCTTCGAGTTTTAGACTATGAACAAGTATTCAAGAACAAAACTTGAAACTTGGTAGTCAAAGGTTAAGAGAACCTTGTGAGCTCACTCTTTTGAGTCCAAAGCCACTTGATGAATCTAAGAACCTTAGCTTTAGACTATGAACAAGGATTCAAGATCAAAGCTTGAACCTTGCGATTAAAAAGGGTTTGTGAACCTTGTGTGCTCACTCTTATGAGTCCAAAGCCGCTTGATGAATCCAAAACTCTTCTTTTTGTGCTTTAACAAGATCTTTGGAAAGAGAACCATGATCCGCTTAACTCCAAGTTAGTAAAGGACATGTTGAATTCAATTTCTATTGTAAGTACAAGGCAATCAAAACACATTCATTGTTAGCATAAATCAATAAGATCTAGCTACATGATAGTTTTGGTTGTATTGTTCTTTAAGATCATTGTCTAAGCCAAGACTAATGGATGAGAATCATGGATTTCCCACTCTTATGAGTCTAAAGCAACCTTGATGAATTCAATACCATAAATTTTCGGTTTAAAAGCATGTTCTTGAGCATATAATGGTTTTCAAAAGATTTTAAATAATATATGCTCATTTGGTCCGGATTTGATATGATCATGGATACGCAAGCTTTGGATGAGGTTCCCGAGGAAGCATTGATCGTTCCCGAAGGCCCCATGACGCGATCCAAGACAAGGAAGCTAGCCGGAGCTGTTTGGAAAGTACTTGGCAACGTTAGGAACAAGGAGGAAGACCAACTTACGCAATGCACCTACATCTCAATATCATTTGTGGATTCATCTTGAGGTTGGCCGCAAGCTAAGTTGTTGTACTCTTTTTCCTATACTCGGTTTTGTCCCATTGGGTTTTCCGAGTAGAGGTTTTAACGAGGCAATGACTTATGCTTACCATGGACGGTCCAAACTCACATGAATTACATCAACATTATGGTTGGAAATAAATCAAAAGGACATGACCAAACCTCAAGAACATTCTCGCCAACTTGGAAGTCCAAGGGACATTCAAACTCTAATTTATTTTAGTCTTTGGTCTTAGTCTTTGTTTTCATTCCCAAGTAGTCTTTGTTTTCATTTTCGAGGTAGTCTTGTTGACTAGCCTCTTCTCCTTCTTCTTCTTATAAATTCATGTAATCCTTTCATTTTGAACAATCAATCTTTTATCAAACAAATCTTTGAGAAGTTTCTCTCTTGTTCTTTTGTGAACTTTTTTGATCTCTTTGGTGGTTAGCCAACGAAATCACTTCGATCATTGGGTGGTTAGCCTCTTGATCACAATCGATTCCAAGGTGGTTAGCCGAAGAGTCACAACCGATCCTTAGGTGGTTAGCCTACGGTTTCGAATCAGGTTTACCGAGTGTCGTTCATAGCCCTCGACGCAGCCATTCACTTTCCCGCCTTGTTCATCCAAGGATCTATCCATTTCAATACCAACAAGAGTGTGCATTCTTTGGGAGTTCGTATCAAGTGGTATCAGAGCCACGCTCTTGAATATCGGTATTTTCTAAGCAAGCTATATCTCTTCACTTCTTTATTCTATATCTTTTCTTTCTATCTTTTGTAAGAAACCAATTCAAAAAAAAAAAAAAAAAAAAAAAAAAAGGAAATCGAAAATCAAAAAAAAAAAAAAAAAAGAAAACAATTTGGTTAAAGAAATTCTTCACTATCTATCTATCTATCTACCTTAGTTTGACGATTTGGTTTTTGACGCTACCATCGAATTGTTTCGATTTAGTTTCTTAAGAACCGAGGAGAACTTCTTGTGTGTGTGTGAGGATATTGTGAGGGTTGTGAGAAACACTTGAGAGAAACACTTGTGAGGAATATTTTTACTAACGTGTTTGTTTTTTTTGCGAGGAAAATGTCTAATGGAAGCAATTTTTCACGGAATGAAAGAGAAGCCGAAATGGCCCGCCAAATGGAAGCCATGTCCACAATGCTAGACGAAATGAGAGACCAAATGGCCACTCTTTCCGTTGGACGAGAAAGAGCTAACCATGGCCATGAAAGAGGAGATAACTCGACGGAGAGTCAAGGATCGGGCGAATTGATCATCATATACGTCATCGAGTACCGCCTAGACATAGGCAACACCGACGCAACCAACAACAACAACGAATGGAGCCATACGACAATCCGTTTCACGACCTCACCGTTGGGGAACAAGATAGGCAACCACCGGCCAGAGGAAGAAATGAAAATGATCTTGGCGGCTTGAAGCTACGCATTCCACCATTCCATGGGAAAAACGATCCCGATGCTTTCCTTGAGTGGGAAAAAAAGATCGATCTACTCTTCGATTGTCAACACTTTTCCGATCGCAAGAAAGTTAGGTTAGCAAGCCACTGGATTTCATGATTATGCTATTGACTGGGGGATCAATTGGTGACTAACGAGAAGCGAAATAGAGAAAATCCCGTAGAGACTTGGGAAGAGATGATGATACTTATGAGAAGACGGTTCATTCCGAGCCATTACCACCGAGAATTGCACCAAAAACTACGAAGGCTATCTCAAGGAAGTAGGAATGTGGAAGATTATTTCCAAGAGATGGAGAAACTCATGCTCAAAGCCGATGTAGATGAACACCGTGATGCAACAATGGCCCGATTCCTATCCGGAATGAATCGAGAATTACAAGATCGTATGGAGATGCAAACTTATGACACCATAGAGGATATGTTGCACAAGGCCATTCTCGTGGAACAACAACTTAGGAGAAAGAGCGTCACAACCAAGCCAAGCTACCCTAAAAGCGAGAAGCCAAGTTACCCAAGCCGCACCGATTCCAAGCCAAAATCGGAATTCAAACCTAACATTTCAAGTCAAGACTACAAGGGTAAGACCGAGGCTTCTACTTCTAGTCGTAACCGTGACATAGAGTGTTTCAGGTGTAAAGGCAAAGGTCATTATGCGAACAAGTGTCCAAACCAGCGCGCCATGTTGATGCTAGATAGCGGCGAAATCGTGACCGAAGATGAGAAGGATTATGACTCCGCACCAATCTATGATGACGATGAAGAACATGCGGTTAAAGGAGAGTTACTTGTGGCAAGACGAGTTCTTCTTTCCCAAGAGAAAAGTCTAGAAGACGAACAACGGGAAAACTTGTTCCACACGCGATGCCATATCAAAGATAAGGTATGTAGCCTAATTATCGATGGCGGAAGTTGTACTAATGTTGCTAGCATGACTTTGGTGAAGAAACTAAACTTGGAGATGAAGAAACATCCACGGCCGTATAGTCTAAGTTGGTTGAGTGACCAAAAACAAACGGTGACACATCAAGTTTTGGTATCTTTGTCTATTGGCCGATATGAGGATGAAATCCTTTGCGATGTGTTATCCATGGAAGCTGGTCACATTCTACTTGGAAGACCATGGCAGTACGATCGAAGGACGGTTCATGATGGGTACACTAACAAGTATTCCTTTGAGTACCAAGGACGGAAGATCACTCTTGCACCTATGTCACCACATGAGGTGTACCTAGATCAGCTCAAGCTTAACCAAGGAAAGAACATTGTGAGTGATCCCCTAAACACTTCTTCTACTAAAAATGAGAGTGAGAGTTCGAGAAAAACCCCACTAAAGGCCTTTGAGAGTAAACCCGTGAGGCAAGAAACTCTTTTTGTGAGACCGAGTGAGATTAAGCATGCTCTTGTTACTAAGCAACCTTTCGTGTTGCTTATCTTTAAAGATGCTCTCTTGACTAACCCCGAGCCGGATCTTCCGAGCAATGTGTTGTCTCTTTTGCAGGAATATAGTGATGTCTTTCCGGAAGACAGTCCAGGCGGTCTACCTCCCATTCGTGGAATAGAACATCAAATAGACTTTGTTCCGGAGCAACACTTCCGAACCGGCCCGCTTACCGAACCAACCCGGTTGAAACCAAGGAACTCCAGCGACAAGTCGGTGAACTTTTGGAGAAGGGTCATATCCGAGAAAGTATGAGTCCTTGCGCCGTTCCGGTATTACTTGTGCCCAAGAAGGATGGATCTTGGCGGATGTGTGTTGATTGCCGAGCCATCAACAATATTACGGTAAAGTATCGCCATCCAATTCCTAGGCTAGATGACATGTTAGACGAACTTCATGGGTCTAGTGTCTTTTCTAAAATTGATTTGAAAAGTGGATATCACCAAATCCGGATGAAGGAAGGTGATGAATGGAAAACCGCTTTCAAAACTAAGCACGGATTATATGAGTGGCTTGTTATGCCGTTTGGTCTTACGAATGCACCTAGTACTTTCATGCGTCTTATGAATCATGTTCTTATGTCATTTATAGGTGTCTTTGTTGTTGTTTATTTTGATGACATCTTGGTTTATAGCAAGACCTTGGACGAACATGTGGAGCATTTGCGAAAGGTGTTGAACGTGCTTAGGAAGGAACGCCTCTTTGGCAATTTTAAAAAGTGTTCTTTTTGTTCAAATGACGTGGTGTTTCTAGGTTTTGTTGTGAGTTCACAGGGCATACAGGTCGATGTGAGCAAGATCAAGGCGATCCAAGATTGGCCGAGTCCTAAGACGGTAGGTGAGGTCCGAAGCTTCCACGGTTTAGCCGGTTTCTATAGACGGTTTGTTCGGGACTTCAGCACCATTGCCGCGCCACTAACCGAAGTAATCAAGAAGGACGTGGGTTTTAAATGGGAACAAGCTCAAGAGGACGCTTTCCAACTCCTAAAACACAAGCTTACTCACGCCCCTCTTCTCGTTCTACCTGATTTTATGAAAACATTTGAGATTGAATGCGATGCTTCTGGTGTAGGTATAGGAGCCGTGCTCATGCAAGAGAAGAAGCCAATTGCTTTCTTTAGTGAGAAACTCGGAGGAGCTACTCTCAACTACCCGACGTACGATAAGGAGTTCTACGCCTTAGTCCGTGCACTCCAAACATGGCAACACTATCTACGGCCGAAGGAGTTCGTGATCCACACCGATCATCAATCACTTAGGCACCTAAAGAGCCAACAAAAGTTGAACAAGAGGCATGCCCGTTGGATGGAGTTCGTGGAAACCTTTCCATATGTGATTCAATACAAGCAAGGCAAAGAGAATGTGGTGGCCGATGCTCTATCTCGGAGGTACACTTTGATCTCGACTCTCGATGCCAAGATTCTCGGGTTTGAGATGATTAAGGGAGCATACGCAACCGATCCGGACTTCCAGGAAGTATTCCTTACTTGTGAAAAGTTTGCTAAAGGAAAGTACTTTAGAAGTGATGGGTTTTTGTTTTATGAAATCCGACTTTGCATTCCCAACTCTTCTTTGCGAGATCTTCTTGTTAGGGAAGCACACGGAGGGGCTTGATGGGACACTTTGGCGTGGCCAAAACTCTTTCCATTGTGCAAGATCATTTCTTTTGGCCGCACATGAAGCGTGATGTAGAACGAATTTGCAGCCGATGCACCACATGTAAGCTCGCTAAATCAAAAAGCCAAGGCCAAGGTATGTACACTCCTTTACCGATTCCTAGTGCACCATGGACCGACATTTCAATGGATTTTGTCTTAGGTTTACCTCGGACTAGGAATGGTAGAGATTCGGTCTTTGTTGTGGTCGATAGGTTTTCTAAAATGGCACATTTCATACCTTGCCATAAAACTGATGATGCATCTAACATTGCCGACTTATTCTTTAAGGAGATTGTCCGTCTACATGGAATGCCTAGGACTATAGTCTCGGATAGGGATACAAAGTTTCGAGTTATTTTTGGAAGACCCTATGGTCTAAGCTAGGAACTAAGCTTTGTTTCTCTACTACTTGTCATCCGCAAACCGATGGACAAACCGAAGTAGTTAATAGGACTCTAGGGACACTCTTGAGAACCGTGATCAAAAAGAATCTTAAGTCATGGGAGGATTGTTTACCACATGTAGAGTTTGCATATAATCATGCCGTGCATTCTACTACTTGTTTTTCTCCTTTTCAACTTGTTTATGGCTTTAATCCGCTTACACCTCTTGATCTAACTCCTTTACCTTTGAGTGAACGTGTAAGTATGGACGGAAAGAAAAAGGCTGAGTTAGTCAAACTAATGCACGAAAAGGCAAAGCAAAACATCGAGCATAAAACCGAGCAATACCGCAAGCAAGCCAACAAAGGTCGGAACAAAAAGACGTTTGAACCCGGCGACCTTTTTGGATTTACTTGAGAAAGGAGCGGTTCCCAGAAGAAAGGAAGTCTAAACTCTTGCCAAGAGTTGATGGACCATTTACTATTTTGGAGAAGATCAATGATAATGCTTACAAAATTGATCTCCAAGGTAAGTATTCTGTTAGCTCTAGCTTCAACATTGCTGATATCATTCCTTTTATTGCAGATGGAGTCGATTTGAGGACAAATCCTTTTCAAGAGGAGGGGGATGATATGATCATGGATACGCAAGCTTTGGATGAGGTTCCCGAGGAAGCATTGATCGTTCCCGAAGGCCCCATGACGCGATCCAAGACAAGGAAGCTAGCGGAGGCTGTTTGGAAAGTACTTGGCAACGTTAGGAACAAGGAGGAAGACCAACTTACGCAATGCACCTACATCTCAATATCATTTGTGGATTCATCTTGAGGTTGGCCGCAAGCTAAGTTGTTGTACTCTTTTTCCTATACTCGGTTTTGTCCCATTGGGTTTTCCGAGTAGAGGTTTTAACGAGGCAATGACTTATGCTTACCATGGACGGTCCAAACTCACATGAATTACATCAACATTATGGTTGGAAATAAATCAAAAGGACATGACCAAACCTCAAGAACATTCTCGCCAACTTGGAAGTCCAAGGGACATTCAAACTCTAATTTATTTTAGTCTTTGGTCTTAGTCTTTGTTTTCATTCCCAAGTAGTCTTTGTTTTCATTTTCGAGGTAGTCTTGTTGACTAGCCTCTTCTCCTTCTTCTTCTTATAAATTCATGTAATCCTTTCATTTTGAACAATCAATCTTTTATCAAACAAATCTTTGAGAAGTTTCTCTCTTGTTCTTTTGTGAACTTTTTTTGATCTCTTTGGTGGTTAGCCAACGAAATCACTTCGATCATTGGGTGGTTAGCCTCTTGATCACAATCGATTCCAAGGTGGTTAGCCGAAGAGTCACAACCGATCCTTAGGTGGTTAGCCTACGGTTTCGAATCAGGTTTACCGAGTGCCGTTCATAGCCCTCGACGCAGCCATTCACTTTCCCGCCTTATTCATCCAAGGATCTATCCATTTCAATACCAACAAGAGTGTGCATTCTTTGGGAGTTCGTATCAGGATTTGATACTACTAAGACAATGAAGATGATTAGTGGTGGTTGTGTAAGTGGAAACACAAGAGGGAAATAGTAGTTGCCTTGAATCCTAAGATCATTGAGGATTCGGCTCAAGACTCTATTCTCCTTATCTTCTTCATACCCCACTAAACCATCTAAGTCTTATTCTTGCGAACGACTAAATCACCAATCCTTAATTTGGATAAGTTATTTGTGTCTTGAAAAGTCAATGACACTAGGTCCGCATATGTCTCTAAGACTAAATGCACTTAAGGCCATAGTGAATTCTGAAGACTTTCGGTTTAAACAAAGGGAAAGGAACCACGATCCGCTTGTGATTAAGCATATAAGATCTTATGGTATCCGATACTCTCTTAGAGGGAAGAGAACCGAGCATCCTTAAGTGTTTGATAACACCGTGAGCTTGATGAATCTCTTAGTCCATCAGATAACATAAGTCTAAAAGAGAGTCATGATTATCTAAAAGGTGATACCTTTAAAGGCCATGGTAAATCCAATTTAAGACTTATGGGGAAATGATTCATTCCTTTAACATCTATTTAAGATGAAATTGAAATGATGATCTATGTTTATGTCATAAACCGCCAATAGGCATCTAAGTTTATGATACAAGATGAGTAACTAGCTATGAAAGCATTCAAGTTACAATGAATCTTTTTTGTGTGTTTCAAAGATCATTGTCCGCCTTTGTACACTTAAGACAATAGTTTCATTTAAAGTTTAAATGGCAAGGAGCCTTATTCAAAAGACTCTTGTAGCTAATTCTTACCTATGTGTAGGTATTAAGCAATGGAGAATCCTCATAAGGGAAGTCCTAAACTCTATGATAGACTAATCGGTTAAGATGAGTACAATGACTTCTCCTTATGACCATCAATCCAAGGAACTATAAAAAGGCCATCTCTAAAACTCTTTACTCTCTTTACTTGTATTGTTAGATACGAGTTTTAAGTGATCTTTATGCTTCAATATATATATGCCTTAGATCACTTGTTAAAATGGATTTTCAATTTCAAAACTATAAGACTAAAACTTGAACTTGTCAAGATGCATAATACTCTCGGATATAGTTAAAAGGCTTAGGGAACATATTGAACTAATGTCTTAAATCCTCCCTTGTATTCTTGCTTGTACTTGTGAATTGGTAATCAATAGTTTGTGAATTGTTAAAAGTTATTATCTTGTGTCGGTTAGTCATGAAACTAAAATCAATTTTTGTCATTGGTATGATGTAGGATCATCATTTCTAAGGATTGAAAGAGATCATCATGAAAGCCCCTAAGCATAAACAAGTAACAAAGAAGTGCTAAAGAGAAAAGAAGTAAAGAGAAGAATGAAAGAAGCCATGAATGGTGTCCAAAGGAAACGATGAGAATCCTTTCTCAAGAAACTTGTGAAGAACAAAGCCGAGAAAGGAGAATAGTTCATGACACTTCCATTCTAATCATGAAGGGGGGGGGGAGAAAAAGTGTTAAATCACACATCTCATCATGATCAAATGGAAGTCAATCACCACATCATCTCGGCTAAAAGCATCTACCAAGAGTTAGAGCCAAAGTCATCTCTCGGTTGAAGTATCCTCAACAACAAAGCCGAGTCAATCCATATCATTTGGTCAAGTCTTTAGCAAAGAAAAGGCCATCATCAATCTACAATCGGTCAAGTCTTTAGCAAAGACAAATGCCATCATCAATCGGTCAAGTCTTTGGCAAAGACAAAGGCCATCATCAATCGGTCAAGTCCTTGGCAAAGACAATGACCATCATCACTCGACCAAAGTCCCTAGCAAAGACAAGGTCACCAACAATTGGTCAAGATCTAGCAATTCATGACCAACTCAACTCATCATATCATCTCTCGGTCAAACTCAAAAAAAGGGAAAGGCCTCCATACAATCATCCCGACTAAGTATCAAGAAAATACAAAGTCTTCACTCTCGGCTAAAGTACCAAGAAGGACGAAGCCTCCACAACCACCACTCTCGGACAAATATCAAGAAGATATGAAGCCAAAGACTCTCGGTCAAATACCAAGATGGTGTAAAACCGAAAGGCAATCTAGGCTTCCTTGAAGCTTAAGATAACAAAGAAGATAAGAAGAAACCGCAACCTAGCTAAGGACACTTGTAGGAAGATAAAATCTTGCTCAAGATGTCAAAGAGCTTTCATCATACACGTGGCCAAGCCTCCACAAAGAAGCAAGACCAATCTATTCAACCATCATCAATCCCTGGTTAATCCTCTTCAAGAGAAAGACCAATTCATCTAATCATCAAAACCGAGTCCTTGAAGAAAGGCACTCAACATCATGTGGCTTGGTCAAGGATCTGTCAATGACAAAACCAAATCACTCCATCAACACTAGGCTCGGCCAAGTACCTAGCAAAAATAAAGCTGAGTCATCCATGTTCTAGAAAGAGACCGATCAATCAATATGACCAAATCGACTCTACTCACTCTCGGCCGAAGCAACTATCAACTGCAAGGCCTAATCTTGTTACTCGGCTTATGCATCTACCAAGAGCTAAGGCAAATACTCCAACAAATCCTTGTTCCAACTGCACGAAGGAGAAAGCAAAGACTTCAAGAAGAAGCCAAAGCTCAAAAACTAGATGCAACTACAAGGAAAAGTCATTCCACTACGAACTAAAGGTTTTCCCTAAACCTTCTCTTTAATATACTTAAATAAGAATCATTAGGCTAGAACTAAAACCTCATAATCTTGCTTAGTCTATGATCAATCACTTGTTAAAAATTATTGCTTAAATCTAGGATCAAGATGACTTTAGATTAAGCTTATCCGTTATATATCCGAATTGTCTTTACTAAGTCTAATTTCACTTGGATCTTTGAAGGTTCAAAGGAGTAATAGACCAAAGACAAGAAGGAAGTTCAAAGAAGAAGCAAAGAGAAGGAAATGGAGTCATCATGTTCGACTCAAAGTCTCACACTCAAGTTTGTGAAGAACAAACCGTGAAGACCAAATCAAAGAATCAAAGAACTCAACACCAAGTCAAGAAGATCAAGAAGAAATGTTGAGTATCCAAAAAACCCTTATGAAGAAAAGGTCAAAATTGAAGAGCTTGAATCATTATCTACTTGAGGGGGAGTTGCAGCGAGCATGAGTTCAAAAGGAAGAAGCCTTGAAAGGCAAGTCAAAGAAGAACTCAAAAGCTCACATTAGAAGACCCCTATTTGCAAAGACTTACACACTTTTTCCTTAAACGCGGTTTTATCCCATAATGGTTTTCCCGTTTAAGGTTTTAATGAGGTTTGTTTAGCAATGTCCAATCTTAACCATTTCATTAGGCTAAGCTTGAGGGGGAGTATTAAGACTAATGATAACCTTAAATGACATTAGGTCGAAATACGAAGAGAAGTGTACAACAAGCAAAAGAGAAAGAGGTGAGAAGGTACTTAGGTTTCAAAGAGATTCTTAAAACATCTAGAAAGATGCTTAGGCGCCAAAGATAGATTCAAATACACTTAGGCGCCAAGAGGATAAAGAATATGCCAAGAAGATGCCTTCACCGTACTTACCAGAAGGGAGCGCCTTGACTCCACACACTTGGTGGTTTACTACACATGCATGGCGTGACCAAAAGCATCAAAGGATTATCCACTAAGGGCTATAATCTTCTAGAGTCTTCTTCTTCTTCTCTATTTAACAATGTTATATTCTCCTTATATTGTATCGAAAATATTCTCTCCATACATAATTATGAAACACTAATCTCACTTAATCTCTCAAGATCCAAGACTCACTAACTTAGATCTTATTCTTCCTAATCTCTCAAACACCAAGCTCTTCGATCTTAATCTCCCATTCTCCGAATCTACCAACATCATACTCTCAAATCCAACAATAAGCACTCATGTTGCATGAAACTTGGTTTAGAGTCCTAGAAACGCGTTGTTAGATGTTTCATAAGGTTGTCAAACTTGTAAAAAGCTCATTGAGACACTTATAAGCACTCATATTCCATGAAACTTGGTTTAGAGTCCTAGCAACCACGATTTAGATGTTTCATAAATTCGTCAAACTAGTACAAAGCTCATTGAAACACTTATAAGCAATCATGTTGCATGAAAATTAATTTAGAATCCTAGAAACGCACTGTTAGATGTTTCATAAGTTCGTCAAACTTGTACATAGCTCATTGAGACACTTATAAGCACTCATGTTGCATGAAACTTGGATTAGAGTCCTAGCAACCACGTTGTTATAAGTTTCAAAATTTCGTCAAACTAGTACAAAGGTCATCAAGACACTTATAAGCACTCATGTTGCATGAAACTTAGTTTAGAGTCCTAGAAACGCGTTGTTAAATGTTTCATAAGTTCATCAAACTTGTACAAAGATGATTCAAACACTTACAAGCACTCATCTTGCATGAAACTTGGTTTAGAGTCCTAGAAACGCGTTGTTAGATGTTTCATAAATTCGTCAAACTTGTACACAACTCATTGAGACACTTATAAGCACTCATGTTGCGTGAAGCTTGGTTTAGAATCCTAGAAACCACGTTGTTAGATATTTCATAAGTTCGTCAAACTTTAACAAAGCTCATTGAGGAACTTATAAGCACTCATGTTGCGTGAAACCTTGTTTAGAGTGATATAAACGCAATGTTATATGTTTCATAAGTTTGTGAAACTTGTACAAAGCTCATTGAGACACTTATAATCACTCATGTTGCATGAAACTTGGTTTAGAGTCCTAGAAACCTGTTGTTAGATGTTTCATAAGTTTTTCAAACCTTTAATAAGCTCATTGAGACATTTATAAGCACTCATGTTGCATGAAACTTGGTTTAGAATCCTAGAAACGCGTTGTTAGATGTTTCATAAGTTCGTCAAACTTGTACAAAGATCATTGAGACACTTATAAGCACTCATATTTCTTGAAACCTTGTTTAGAGTCCTAGAAACGCGTTGTTAGATGTTTCATAATTTCGTCAAACTTGTACAAAGATCATTGAGACACTTATAAGCACTCATGTTGCATGAAACTTGGTTTAGAGTCCTAGAAACGTGTTGTTAGATGTTTCATAAGTTTGTCAAACTTGTACAAAGATCATTGAGACACCTATAAGCACTCATGTTGCATGAAACTTGGTTTAGAGTCCTAGAAACGTGTTGTTAGATGTTTCATTAGTTTGTCAAACTTTTAAAAATCTCATTGAGACACATATAAGCACCCATGTTGCATGAAACTTGGTTTAGAGTCCTAGCAACCACGATGTTAGATGTTTCATAAGTACGTCAAACTAGTACAAAGCTCATTGAGACACTTATAAGCACTCACGTTGCATGAAATTTAGTTTAGAGTCCTAGAAACGCGTTCTTAGATGTTTCATAAATTCTTCAAACTTGTACATCGCTCATTGAGAAACTTATAACCACTCATGTTGCATGAAACTTGGTTTAGAGTCCTAGCAACCACATTGCTAGAAGTTTCATAATTTCGTCAAACTAGTACAAAGCTTATCAAGAAACTTATAAGCACTCATATTGCATGAAACTTGGTTTAGGGTCCTAGAAACGCGTTGTTATATGTTTCATAAGTTCGTCAAACTTGTACAAAGATGATTCAGACACTTATAAGCACTCATCTTGCATGAAACTTGGTTTAGAGTCCTAGAAACGCGTTGTTAGATGTTTCATAAGTTGGTCAAACTTGTACACAGCTCATTGAGACACTTATAAGCACTCATGATGCGTGAAGCTTGGTTTAGAATCCTAGAAACCACGTTGTTAGATATTTCATAAGTTCGTCAAACTTTAACAAAGCTCATTGAGGAACTTATAAGCACTCATGTTGCATGAACTTGGTTTAGAGTCCTATGAACGCAATGTTATATGTTTCATAAGTTCGTGAAACTTGTACAAAGCTCATTGAGACACTTATAAGCACTCATGTTTCATGAAACTTGGTTTAGAGTCCTAGAAACGCGTTGTTAGATGTTTCATAAGTTTGTCAAACTTGTAATAAGCTCATTGAGACATTTATAAGAACTCATGTTGCATGAAACTTGGTTTAGAGTCCTAGCAACCACGTTGTTAGATGTTTCATAACTTCGTCAAACTAGTAAAAATCTCATTGAGACACTTATAAGGACTCATGTTGCATGAAACTTGGTTTAGAGTCCTAGCAACCACGTTGTTAGATGTTTCATAACTTCGTCAAACTAGTACAAAGCTCATTGAAACAGTTATAAGGACTCATGTTGCATGAAACTTGGTTTAGAGTCCTAGAAACGCGCTGTTAGATGTTTCATAAGTTCGTCAAACTTGTACACAACTCATTGAGACATTTATAAGCACTCATGTTGCATGAAATTTGGTTTAGAGTCCCAACAACCACGTTGTGAGATATTTCATAAGTTCGTCAAACTAGTACATTTTAAACCATGTTTGTCGGATATGGTCGGGGGTTTGGCTCCAGTTGGCATGTGGCTCGGTGAAAAACGACGTAATGATGTTTGAGACGTTTTTACCGACGGAGCTTTGGACATTGAACCTGAAAAAACATATATAAGTTAAATAAAATAAGTAATATATAAAAAGATGATATTAAAATCCAAAAGATAATATTAAAAAATAGTTAATTCATATTTGATTAATTTCTTACCAATGAGCTCCGTTCGTTCCACCGGATTCCAATATCTGTAGAGACTCTCTCCCCGGTTGTGCTAGAAGCTCCTCAACCGTCATATGAGCATACGGCACAGGAGGAGGAACAAAGTCAGGTGCAACGGGAGGAGGGATAGGGGCGTGCTGAGTCACCGGTGGCGGAGGAGATGGATGTACTATAGGAGAACGTCAAAGAGGTATAGACGGACTCTCCTCGCTTATCACTGTGCGACCACGGGAAGAAGACGCAGTGTCGGTCCGCTCTAACTCCTCCATGAAATGGATGTAATGAGGAGGACGACTACTAGACATAATCTACGAAGAAAACAAAGATGATCACTAAACTATACAAATTATCTAATATCACCACTTAACAATCTAAAATTCACAACTTAACAATCTAGTATATACTAAACTATCTAAATTATCTAAATTCACTAAACTATACAATAATACAAAAGAAAAACAATGGAAAGACTTACAATTTCGGAATTTTAGAGGATAGATGAGAGAATTTGTGATGTTAGAGTTTTTGAGAGTTTAAAAAAAATTAACAAATGAGGGGAGAGACCTATATATAGATCTACAAGTCGATGTTAAATCGATGGTAATTTCCATCGATTTAGCGACGAATCGATGGAAAATCGATGGTAATTACCATCGATATTGCGACGAATCGATGGAAAATCGATGGTAATTACCATCGATATTGCGACGAATCGATGGTACTTAAATGTTGTTTCGTCGCAAAATCGATGGTAATTACCATCGATTTCGCAACGAATTGACGCGAATTCGAAGTAAATTACCTAGACTTTGATGTTCCACACTTATCAGCGATTAGATGTTTTGGAGTTTAGAGTTTCGTTTCCAAGTCTCCAAACCGATGTTATTTCGTCGTTAATGAGTTGGGATTACATCGAATTTACATGGAATTGTCGCTAATTCGATGTAAAACTGTTTTATGCTTTTAGTGTTTAAGGTTCCAAATATGTGTATTTTTTATATTATTAAAGTATACAAAGTTCATAGATATTATTCTAATTATAATTTAAAGTTTTTTCAAACTTAAGTTGTAAAATATAGACACATGTTATAAATGAGATTATATCTAAGATTTTAGTAAATTGATAAAACTTACAAAACAAAACTATTTGTAACAATGAAAACTATTATAGTTATATTGTAGGTCACCTGATTATTCAGGTAATCAATCATACGATGTTGTACCTCTAAATATATTTTTGGGTTTAAACCCTCCATTTAGCGACGTTTTAACATCGTTTCGTTGGAAATTCGATGTTAAAATTACCATCGAATTTACTACTATTTTAAAATTAACATCGAATTTACGACGGTAAATTGATGATTTATTTGATATTACGTAGTATAGGGATTTGGAGTTTTAGAGTTTCGTTTCCAAGTCTCCAAGCCGATGTTATTTCGTCGTTAATGAGTTCGGTTTACATCGAATTTACATCGAATCGTCGCTAATTCGATGTAAAACTGTTTTATGTTTTTAGTGTTTAAGGTTACAAATATGTTAATTTTAGATATTATTAAAGTATACAAAGTTCATAGATATTGTTCTAATTATAATTTAAATTTTTTTCAAACTTAAGTTCTAAAATACAGACACATGTTATAAATGAGTTTATATGTAAGATTTTAGTAAATTGATAAAACTTACAAAACAAAACATATTTGTAACAATGATAACTATTATAGTTATTGTAAGATTTTAGTGTGTTTTAAATTGTGAAATTTTTATGAAATATATTTTTTTTTTAAATCATCAAATTCCCATCGAATTTACGACGAATCGTTGTAAATTCGATGGTAATTTTTACATCGAATTTCCAACGATTCGTCGTAAATTCGATGGTAATTTGATGATTTAAAAAAAAAATAATTCATAAAAATTTCACAATTTAAAACACACTAAAAACCACACAATCAATCTAATTCATTTCCTAATGAAGAATCAGATTCGTCTCCCTCGTCTGGTTCATCATCTTCATCAAATTCATCAGCTTCTCCTTCTTCCGTTGTGTCATCTGGAATATCTTCCACTTCTCTGTTATTTGGATCAACAAGTAAAACATTTTCATTACTTTCACTTGGTTTGTTTATCTCAGTACAAAGCTCTTGTTGCATTGGAACGTCTACAACAACACCTCTGGGAGAAACTTTGATAACCGACAACCACGTGATACCAGACGATGAAACTCGAGGATATGGAACGAAACATACTTGTTCGGCTTGTGATGCTAAGATAAATGGTTCAAATTTGTTGTAGCGTCTTGACTTGTTGACATCAACGGTTCCAAATTTAGTAATACGCACACCTCGACCAACTTGAGGGTCAAACCAATCACACTTGAACAAAACACATTTCAGCCCAATTAAGCCAGGATACTCAACTTCAATTATATCTTGCAAAACTCCGGAGAAATCAATTTCGCCTCTAACACATACACCGTAATTGGCAGTTGCTCGTTCATTACCATATGAAAATGTGTGAAAGACATAACTGCGAGTGCAATACATGGATGCTGTTGTTATTTTCCAAATTGGACCTTGGAGTAATTCATGAAACCAAAGTGGATATGTCGTATCTCCACGTTCAACCTACAAAATGAGCAAACATATTAAACTTATCTATGTATTTTCCAAAAAAATTAATTAAAATAAACTTATTAATTTAAGTATGAATTATACCTGAGTCTTTATCCATGGGAAAAAATGACGGTCTTTACGATGGTTGATATCTTGATCAAAAATGTTTGGAATTGCCTCGCGTAGTTGATCAATGAATGTCCTGCATTTCATGTACACAAGTATATATATAATATGTTAGAATAAATTATAAATCAAAATTTACTATCATTATTCAATTTTAAATGACTTACGTTTCGAATTGAGTGACTTCATCAAAATTCAAAAGTATGTACGTCTGAGCGCTATGATAATCATCTTCACTTTCCCACCACACTTCTTTGAGATGTCCACAAAGACGACCCACTGAGGAAAAGACGTTTGGAACTCCTTCGATATTGTATAATCATCCTACACCACATCATCATATCTTCGTGTTGTTCTCTTTCTTGTTCGAACTTTTGAACCGAAATAGTATTGTGTAAAATGAGAAGTTTCTTCTGTTAAACTTCCTGCAACAATCGAATCCTCAACTTTCGCAACATTTTTGGCCTTCCCTTTTAAATGTCCCATGAATCTCTCGAATGGATACATCCATATAAAGTGAACTGGTCCACCTAGATCTGCTTTGTGTGGTAGATGCACATGTAGATGCTCCATAACATCAAAGAATGCAGGAGGAAATATTTTTTCCATGTTACACAATAACACATGAATATTTTCCTGTAATTGTGTAACAACATCTTCCGCCAAAGTCCGAGTGCAAAGATCTCGAAAAAACGTTCCTATACACTGCAAGAATGAAATTCAAACAACATAAACATCAACATCAACATATTATAATTTTAAATTAAATAATATATATAATATATGTATTTACCTACAGTGGCTTCATGTACATTTGTAGGAAGAACTTTCGCTAATGCAAATGAAAGAAGACGTTCCATAAACACGTGACAATCATGACTTTTCATTCCAGCGAACTTTTGCCCTTCGACACAATTGGATAAATTAGAAACATAACCATCAGGAAACTTCAGCTCTGAGGAGGACCAAGCAAACAACGCTTTTCTCTCTGCTCCCTTTAATTGAAAACAAGGAACATGTGCTTGTCCATTGCCTCTAATATGCAGCTCACTCCGTGAGCATATATATTAGGTAAATCTAATCTTGATTTGATGTTGTCTTTCGTCCTTCCTTTAACGTTCAGTATCGTATGCATAATGTTATCAAAAAATTTCTTCTCAATATGCATTACATCCAAATTGTGACGTAGAAGATGATCTTTCCAATATGGGAGATTCAAGAAAATGCTCTTTTTATGCCAATTATGTTGATCACCATACCCGTCTGGCATATTATTAGAAATGATGTGCCAATTGCCTCCACGAATAGATGTTTCCTGTGCATCGTAATAGTCAATTTGTTCTTCAATCTCTTTTCCTGATAGATGTACTGGGGGTGGGATGCGAACAATTTTATTCTTTTTGAATAACCTTCTATTTTTCATGTATGAATGACTAATAGGCAAAAATCGCCGGTGGCAATCAAACCAACAAATTTCCTTCCATGCTTTAACTGAAATGCATTTGTTCGATTCAAACAATACGGACATGACAACCTCCCATGTGTAGTCCAACCCGATAGCATACCATATGCAGGAAAATCGCTTATCGTCCACATTAGTACTGCTCGCATTGTAAAAAAAAATTTCCTCGAGATATCATACGTGCGCATTCCACTATACCACAACTGATTCAACTCTTCAATCAAAGGTTGTAAAAACACATCAAGAGACCTTTTTGGATGCTTTGGACCTGGAACCAAAATGCTTAAGAATAAAAATTCTCTTTGCATACACATATCCGATGGAAGGTTATATGGGGTTAAGATAACGGGCCATAAAGAATATTGCCTACCGGACATACCAAAAGGACTAAACCCATACGTGCAAAGACAAAGATATACATTACGTTTTTGTCTTGCAAACTCTGGATGTACCGCATTGAAATGTTTCCAAGCTTTTGCATCGGACGGATGAGTTACCACACCATCTGTCTGCATGTGATCTGCATGCCATCTCATTGATTCAGCCGCCTTTTCAGATTGGTACATTCTTTTCAGCCTATCTGTAATAGGAAGATACCATATCCGCTGAAAGGGAACCTTATTTCGCGTCGTTCCTTACGGCTTGTATCGAGGGTAATCCTAGACTGTAAACCAACTTGTGTATATCGTAGTATCTTTCAGCATCCAAATTGTCCTCCGGTAAATACTCTTTAATGAGATCGGCCCAATCATCCATGCACGTCTCAGCTAAGTTGTGATCAGTTTTAATGGACATCATTCTAGCTGCTAACGATAATTTAGACAATCCTTCTCTACATCCTTCGTAGATAGGCTGATTTGTCGCATCCAACATATCATAAAATCTTTTTGCATCTAAGTTTGGTTCTTCACTATCATCTACATGTCCAATATTAATGGTAGTTGTCGTATCATGAAATCCATCAGTAATCATATCATGAATCCTATCACTAACTTGACAATGTTCCATATTATGATCATTAGAGTGATGCAAAAGATCACTAGATTCATGATACTGATCTAAACTCATCCCTTCATAATTACTACTACTACTTGCAGCATTTGCACCATAACCCTCTCCATGGTTATACCAAACGTAATATTGCGCCATAAATCCTCTATGTAGTAAATGAGACCATACCTTGCTTACATCAAGAAATTTATTATTCTTGCATTTCTGACAAGGACAATACATCCTCCCGCTCTCCAGCGTAAGTTGAAGATTTCCTGCTTGTTCCATGAATCCTTCAAGCCCAACTTTAAACTTCGGTGTGGATACATTTTTTTGTATCTTTGTGCATATACATCCATTTTCTAAATTCGTATATGGACATAATTTTAGAGTAAGTATATAATTTTTTTATGAAATTTGGTGAGGAAGAGTTCTGGTATATATAGACTTTTTTCTTAAATACCATCGAATTTGCAAGGATTTTACCATCGAATTTACTTCTACAACAAAATTCCCAACTAATTTACATCGTAACTTTTCGACGTTAATTTCGATGTTAATTTAATGGCAATTTACGACGAATTTACATCGATTTTCGGTGACGACGCAAATTGGTTGGTAATTCGACGGTAATTACCGTCGAATTACCGACGAAATACTCTACCACCGATTACCATCGAATTTACAACGAAAAAATATTTCGTTGTAACTTCGATGTTCATTACCATCGAATTATTTTCGACGCAAATTTTCGATGGTAATGCCTTGTTTTCTTGTAGTGAAAGCTCATTGAGACACTTATAAAGACTTATGTTGCATGAAACTTGGTTTAGAGTCCTAGAAACGCGTTGTTAGATGTTTCATAAGTTCGTCAAACTTGTACACAACTCATTGAGACATTTATAAGCACTCATGTTGCATGAAACTTGGTTTAGAGTCCTAGTAACCACGTTGTTAGATGTTTCATAAGTTCGTCAAACTATTACAAAGCTCATTGAGACACTTATAAGCACTAATGTTGCATGAAACTTGGTTTAGAGTCCTAGAAATGCGTTGTTCGATGTTTCATAAGTTCTTGAAACTTGTACAAAGCTCATTGAGGAACTTATAAGCACTCATGTTGCATGAAACTTGGTTTAGAGTGCTAGAAACGCATTGTTAGATGTTTCCTAAGTTTGTCAAATTTGTACAAAGCTCATTAAGACACTTATAATAGGAATATATGTATATTGAATAAGTGACGAATTTATGGATCAAATGTTCAAATACCTTTTGATGAAAAGTCATAATTTAGTTTACCCTCTCACTTTTTTATTTTTTTAGAGTTAATTAGTGTTTTGGGTACATTTTAAAAGATAATTTGCCAATTGGGTGATTTTGATGTAGTAATTAAATTTTAAGTAATTTTGTTTGATTTTCGTATTTAAAATGACAAATTTACCCTTATTCACAGAACTTGTTCACAAAAGTCATTCACATAAAATCATTCACATAGATCATTCACGGGAGGTCATTCACGATTCATCATTCACATGGATTATTCACGAATACTATTCATTATTCACATGTATTATATTTATCATTCACAAAGACCATTGATCATTCACAGAGACAACTCATCATTCACAACGATCATTCACTCAAAATCATTCACATAATACCATTCACAGACTATCATTCACGAGATTTGATAATTTCGAAGGGGTAAAATTGTAATTTAAGACGCAAAAATCATCTTTTAGCAAATTAAAATAAGAATCACCCAATTAGCAAATTTATGTATCAAAATGTACCTCTTTGTCAATTTTCTTTTTTTATATCAAACACGTGGCTAAAAACCATAAACTCGGAGATAAATTGTGATAGTTATAGGCCCAACATCAAAACCTTCCAAATTTAAATGTACCATCAATTCAATATAATTTATAAAATATCTAAGCCTAATTTTCTCTCTCTCATACCTCACTAGCCGTCGAACTTTTTTCTTTTTCTTCTTCACTTTCGTTCTTCTCCTTCCTCCTCGTTCTTCTTCGTCTTCACTTTCGTTCTTCTCCTTCCTCCTCGTTCTTCTTCTTGTTCCTCGTTCTCCTTCTTCGTTTTCCTTGTTCTTCCTCGTTTTTCTTCTTTGATACAATGCAATTTGATTTTCGTTTTAGATTTACAAAAACGATGTAAGTATATCAAGTAAATCCATATTTTCCAATATATATTGCTATCACGTTTGTCCAACTTCTAATACTTGGTATAACTATGAATATAAGATATAACTAAGTATAATTATGTACAACTATGTATATTTGTCAGAATGTACAACTAAGAAATTATGTTTTTTTATTGCAGGATATCAAGTATTTCAAGTGTTGAAGAATAGTTTTTGAATTCGTAATAGTTGTATGAGTTGTACTAACTAAATTACTAGTTGTACATTATTTTAATAGTTATACGATTTGTACTAAATTTGCTAATTGTAATTGTTTGTAGTTATACAAGTTGTACTATTTACACAAGTTATACCTATTACCATTTATACTAATTGCACGAAAATTTCTCAATCATACTAGTTGTACTCATTTATGTTAGTTGTACGAGTGCAATTTGTCTCAGTTGTACTAATTGTACTAAATCGGAAATTCACCATTAACTAATTTAATTTAAATTTAATTTTTTAAAATATTTTCGGTACCATTTTGGTCAAAGGGTATGTAAACTATAAAAGAGTACTCCAGATCTTAACTTTCGGTCAAAGGGCACATCAGCTTTTTGTCCCGAATTTACGAGACTATTTAGTAGGAATATATATATTTATACATAGTGGTATAATAAATATTAAACATAAGCTGACTTTTCAAATACCTAATTTTCTCAAAAATAATGTTATACAACCCAATTTAGTTATATATTTTATTTAGATAACTAAATAATGCATTATACTAATCAACTTTTTAAATTAGATAACTAATGGAAAAATCCCATAAAACCCATCAAAGTGAATTACATTTTCACTTTATACCTCAAAAGTATTTTGCTTCCAACTTAATACCTTAAAATAACATATTTGTAAATTTAAACTTTGAATTGAATATGAAAAGCTGACGACACATATTAAAACTATTCTTATAGTAAAAAAAATTGTTTAAATTACTTCGGTTTATAATTTATTTTGTTTAATAAGCTAAACTATTTTCTAAAAAGTAAGAAAATTTCTAATTTTGTACCTAACTAAAAAAAGTTTTAATTGTACGAAACTAAGAAATAGTAACAAAGAAAATAAATAAAAATTATTTTTATTTCAAAATTTAATAAACTACTAAAATGAGAAGAAAATTTTTGAAAATCGAAAAAAATGAAAATAAAACTAAATCAAATATCAACAATCTGAAATTTTATTTATAAACATTTACAAAATCATAGAACAAAAATTATAAGTATTTTTAAAAACTAACTGAATTTAATTTATATTTCAAGAACAAAAGTAATAAAAACGTTTAGGCGGTTTTATTGGTTTGTGTATTTGTATGGAATTATAAAGATTTGAATTTTTTATACACTAGTGTTATTCAATCAAGATTTTAAAACACTCTCTAAACGTCTAGTGTTATTAGTTCATGGATTTGAAATGAGTATCCTAAAATCCTTAAAGGTCTTGTTATTGGATTTAATATTCGATAAAATGAAAGTCGTTGATTTTATCATTCTTAAAAGGCATTGTGTTATGGTTTATGATTCTATACATTTTTCTATACAAAATCAGTTTATCAAAGTATTGTAGGTGAAAAATTATGAAAATTATATAATGAAGAGTACCAATTATGAAAATTATATAATGAAGAGTATTGTATAGAAGATTGTGTTGTATTAGATTGAAGAACAATGGAGGCATACAAAGAGTTTATATAGATTACCAAGAAAACCTAGGTCTTAGGATTTCTTCCAAAACGGGCTCATTTTTAATGTCTTTGTATCTTGATAGGCTTCAAACCTCTTTATAATTCTTGTTTTCAACACTTTCCCTCAAGCTTAGCTAGAGAATATATTATATGACTAAACTTGGAACCATAAGTCTACCTCATTCAATACCTCAGCAAAGAACACGTCATTAGATAAAACTTATACGGAGGAGCGAATACCCATGTTTATGATGGCTAGATTTCATACTAACTTCACATTTATCCCTTTGTGATCAATGTGAAAAGTAAGTAACACTTCTACTAGATTACTTGTGAACTATCACTTGACTTCTCCAGTTCACATGACTCTCTTTGAAGCTCTTTTTGCTTATCTGAAGTGAAGCAACTGTTCCAATGACCAATTAGGACGGTGAGTTAGGGAACTCTTTTCCACTAGGTTCTTAAGAGTTCTCTTTTAGGATCTCCTAGAATGGTAGATCGTCAGTCTCCTCATTTTGGATCACTTTGTATCCTTCTTCCGGTAGAGTCTTTGCCGATTTAGAACCTAGTTTATAAGTCAAAGATAACAAATCCAACATATACTTCCTTTGTGATAGAAACAAGCCTTCATTTGTTCTACATACTTCTATCCCTAGTAAGTATTTTACTTCACACAATTCTTTAATGTCAAAAACAGATTTGAGATAGTGTTTAGTGTCTTGAACAACTTCCTTGTCATTCCCAATAACGATGATATCATCAACGTATACTAGAATGACTACTATACCTTTTTGGCTTGTTGAAAGAAACAAAGAATGGTCCGATACGGATCTCTTGAACCTGCTCGCCTTAAAGGTCGTACTCGAGTTGTGATACCAAGATATTAGAGATTGTTTCAAATCATAGATCGTTTTCTTAAACTTCAAAATTTTACCTAAGCGCACAAAGATGAATAACCGAGAGGTGAACATCCATCTGCCACAAGTCCCACTCAAGATTTGTATCCAAAGATAACACAATTTGTACAATATGAAGTTTGGCCACTGATGCAAACGTATCTAGATAATTTTTCTCATATGTTTAGGTAAAACTTGTTGCCACAAGTCCTGATTTATACCTCGAGCTAACATCATTCTTCCCTTTAGGTAAGTCGGTTTCATCAAAAGTTTCATTAACTACCATTGCATTTTCTTCTTCTCCGACCACGTCTATCCATACTCTGATCTCCATTGCTTCTTCATAAATCTCGCGAACAAAGTTAGCATCTAGTTTTTCCATGAAGGCTTGATGTTCTTATGGAAACGATGCAAGAGAGCGAACAACTTGTATTCGATGAGATATTGAGTTGTTGTTGTGGTATAGTTTGTCGTCATTCTATTTAGAAACTTTTTGACTCTAGTATTTCTCCTCATCCCTAGTATTGATTTAGGTTTGGTTCATCTTCAGATTCATCTTCTTCGGATGGTCTTGACACTCTTCTTTTTCTTCTTCTTCTTCATCATCGTAAGAAGAGATAGAATTTGCTTTGTCTGTGTTTTTCTCCCCCTCATGCTCAAGATGGAGACGAACTGCAACTTCTAATAACGTCTGGACATGAGTTTCTTGATCTTCGCTATCTTCATATAGATCAATACCAATATTCGTCATTAGATTTTTGAGGTTTGTAACTCTATCATAGGCCGATTGAGATAAGTCTTTGATGTTTTCCCAATTTTGTCTTCATAAAATCCTTTTCCTTTAATGAACTTCACATCTGTCGAGACCATCACTCGTCTCGTCTTTGGTATAAAAAACTTGTACCCTTTTCGGAGTACACGAGTAACAACCGAACATAGCTTTGACACTCTTTGGATCGAGCTTGTTACTTAGGAAACATGGAGTAAGCAGACAACACACAATCAAAAAAACGTAAGTGATTAAGATATGGTTTGCTTTTATTTAGAACTTTAATTGGAGATAGATGATTCATGATCCGTGTCGGAATCTTGTTAAGGAGATGACACGACGTGATCACAATATCCACCCAAAACTGTTTTGGAACATTGTTGTGAAACATCATGGCTATATATATCTCCAGTAAATGTATATTCTTTTTCCTCTCAGCTACACCATTTTGTTAAAGTGTGTATGGACAGATGGTTTGATGTATATTTCCATGCTTTGCGAGATGGTCTTCGAACGCATTATTCGTGAAAATTCCTCCGTTATCTAACATGAAAACCTTAATATTTTCATCGTATCGATTAATCACATAAATTTGGAAATTCGTAAATGCTTCTAAGATCCTATCCTTTGGTGCAAACAAAGTTACCCAAGTGTGTTTCGATATCTCATCTATAAATGTAAAAAAATATTTATGGTTCTCTCTAGATGCGTAAGGAGATGACCAAACATTAGAATGAACAAGATCAAAACAATTTTCCTAAACCACATTGGATTTGGGAAAAACTGAATGACTATGTTGTGCAAGAATACAAATTTCACATTCGATAATATGATCTAACTTAACACTTGGGAACAACAAATTTAAAACTTAAGAATTTGGATGACCTAATCTAGCGTGCCATAAAAAATTATTCACTTCAGAAATTATAGATTGAAAAGCAATAGATGAAATAACAGATAGTTAAGAGCTTTAGTCAACTCTTCAAGTACATAAAAATCTCCTATTATTACTCCTTTACCAAGGTTTGAAGTAAAATTCAACATGTATAAACTCTAGACTCTCTACCATATAATTTTATATTACCTAAACCTTTAAAAGGAATTTTAATACCATTAGCTATGATTATATTTTCTAAAGTTGGAGTTATATTGTTAATAATGTTCATATTACTTATCATATTATGTCTTGCATGAGAATCAATGATAGTTGGTCTAATCATTTAAAGATATACATGATACCTTAACATACCCGTTTAAGGCTTATGTGAGTGCATTAGAACAATGGCGGTGCAAGCTCCCTCAACCTTGTATACGGAAGCATTTAAACCAGCTCTTTCTTGAGAGTAGTTTGCCTAGGAGTCTTTGAACATACTCGACTTTAGATGAAGACGTAGGATCTAGCATTTTTCCTTGACGTGACCTTTCTTCTTGCAATGATCACATGATATTACTTTTTCGTCACTATTTCCTTCTCTTTTTTATTACTCTTATTTTTTAACATTTTTGAAAATCAATTTTAGTAAAAATTAATCAAATACATTAAATACTCAAACTTAAAACTTAGTTTATGTTTTTGTGATGAGAATGAGTATGTTTATTTAATTTTGTTTGTTCGTATATATATACAAATATTGGAAAGTGAGTCTTATTGTTGAACATTCGTTCGTCTAGTGGGGAAAAAATATCTTTAAATCTAATCTAGCATAGACCAGCTGGGCTAAGTCGAACTACTACTATTTCTATTAGAGATAGGATTTATGACACAAATGATAGTTGCACTACTTATCTTCTTCTACAAGTTCAAATATATGTATTGTTTCTTAGTTGAAAATTTAGTTCAAGAATCCATGAATTCAAAAATATCGCAAAAATAATTTCAAACTCAACGTAATATGAAAAATTAATGAATATGATGAAGCTTTTGAACAAATGATGAAGAATTAGTGATTTGAAAGGAAAAAAATTGAAATATCAACTAAAACATGATGAATCTTATGAATAAACAATTCACGTATGTGTGGGTTCTATCCTAGTTGCAATAATGAAACACCAATATTTTGAAAACAACTTTTATGTCAAGATATTTTAGGGATCACCGGTTCAAAATAACTTCCAATAAAATAACAAAAAATTATGAAATTATGAAAAAACTTGCACAATAAATTTGACCTAACTATAATCGTCAGTTCATAAGTCCACTTAAGGCAGGTAACGACCCCACCGGGATCGATTCCCATCGCCTACGTATGTATAGGATTGGCTAATGGGCCGACCTTTTGTGGCCCAAATGTTGACAAAAAAACTATAATCGTCAGTATATAACATTGTCTTTCATTCACATTTTCATCATCGCCAAACACCTCTTAGGCTATTACACAAATTTTTATTTCTCTAATTAATAACATTGGCCTCTTTCGCATACCTTCGTGACCTAAGACCATACAAGTCTTAATAAATGATACAATTGGAGGTTCTTCACCAAGGAAAACAATACACACCAAAGATCGGTGAACATTAGAGTGCAATTTGGTTGTTTGAAGGTGATCATTATTCATTATAATAATAAAAAAATTGACACCTCAGTATGATAATTTTGTTCTATTATATTCATTTTATATTCTAACATGTATATATATATATATATATTACTTCAAATATAGGGAAGAAAAAATTCATGCATCTGTTTCAAAAAAATGGTTGTTCGTTTCATGAATCAACTGATTGAAGGTGAATGAAATTTTGTGAAAAAATAGTCTGTGTTACATTGCAAGTCAATACATACCTATGGATCATGTGTACAAGATTAACTTCCTCATAAATAGGAATGTGCAACAATGTAATATCATGTTCGATTCTTAATTTTTAACATTTTGTCATTTGGAACATTTTTAAGTATCATCAATGAAGAGCGAAACAAATCTATGTATCTTGGTTAGTAAGTAACCGTATTTTACTATTATAAGGTTAAATTTATATTAACACCTTCTTATTCGTTTGTCTATTTCGTTAGTAGTCAGACAGTGTTCGAAACTAATCGTCTGGCACTGGTAACAAGGGAGGGAAAGGAATATCTGGGGATTTGAACATAATAAGATCACTAAATATGATGTTACTGAGTGGAAGTGGACATGTTTCGCGTATATTATATGTTTTGATTTGTTCACTTTTCGTTAGAATTATAATAAAGTATGTTCGTGTATCATATGATTGTAATTTTATTCGCAGTCATGGGAGATCGGTTGCGTCTAAAAGGTCAACTAGCTTTCTTGATAGCGTGAGTGATGCACTAGATCCCGCTCATCATCATGTGCTTCGAAATTCAGTTCCTTCCGGAATCAGAAGGTGAAAAGCTATTATTTTGGATGCTGCTAGTGACCAATTAGGCTATATAACTCTCAAGAGGTTTTATCGTCTGTTGCATGCTTCTGTTAAAACAGTTATGCAGTGGTTAGGAAGATAGACAAACTTGAAGGAACTTCATCTCCATCTCAGTTTACATCTCTTAGGTAACTTATATGGTTGTTTTTGGAAAAAAACAGTTCCTAGAAAAACTCGTTTGATCTCTTCATGTCTCTCTTTTGCAGGGCGGCGGTGTCAGTAATTACATATAATGGGTATTTCCAGGAGTATACGCTAAGTATCAATAACAAGAATGAATCTTTGTGGACACTGGAACGTGAATTCAATCTCTGCTCCATAACCACCAGTTGATACTAACCCAACACCAATGATGTAAAAGTACATGACAACTTCTTCTTGTATATAAATGACTTGTCATCTTAGGATTTTTGAGTTTTGATTGTCTGTGTCACTTTTGATGCATTGATTCAAGTTTACGTTATATTGTGTGTTTCTTTGTTATTTTGGACCGTTCTTGATCTTTTCCCCACAATCCATGTTGTTTTTTATGTTCATGATTCATGAAATTATATTTGACAAAAATAAAAATAAAAATAAAGTTGTGATCGACGAAACAGACAACAAATCTTAACCTACCAATTACGTAAGGCCTTGTGGGCTATTTTTGAAAACACATAAGGACCATAAAGTTAAGAATCGCTAAATATCACACATGGCGTCTTTTGATTGGATGTAACAAATACAGACAAAACGTATCTGTTTGCGCACTCGCGTGAAGAAACGCGTGGGTACATAATCCCTTACCTGTAAATATGGATAGTATCAGAGGGTATAAATGGGATCTACTTAAAATAACGTATGCAGAAAATTAATATTATTTTCCCCGGCTTTTAATTATTATTATTTTCCTTTTCTTTTGCCTTTCAAAAAAATCAATGTCAATTTTTTTTTTTGATATAGTGATTAGGGCTTTCTGATATTGATTTTGCGTGTCCTTCGAGGACTGGATCTCCCGCCTTTATCGACGGAACTCTGATTTCTTATTGGAAAATTTCATATTAATACACCAACTAAATTATTATTAGCTTTTTAATACACCAACTTTTTGATTGCCCAGAATAATACACAACTATTTTATTTTGTTCATTTTAATACGCGAACTATTTTAAATTCTTATTTTAAATCACAAACTCAAATCATCTATCCATTTAACTAAATCACCGTTAGTTGACCATTAGTTTATTTTTTTAAAAAATATAAATTTTGTTATTTTAATAAAGAAATACTTTAAAATTATGTAAAAAAATAGAAAAATTTAAGAATATATAAAAAGATTGTAACAAAAATAGAAGTTTCGAAAAATAATATTTTCACAATTTAAAATCATAAACAATTAAAAGATAGGAAAATAACAATTTTTAAATTTAATTTGTGAAAACATTTTCATTTTTATTCTTAATTTTTTTATTGGGAACCTTTTGTATATTTCCGAATTTTATAATTTTTGTTGGATTTTTTTATATAATTTTTTTATATAATTTTATTAAAATAGAAAAAAATATTTTTGTTTCAAAAAATTTGTAACGGTCAACTGACGGTCAATTAACGGTGATTTGGTTAAATGGATAAATGATTTGAGTTTGTGATTTAAAATAAAAAATTAAAATAGTTCGCATATTAAAATGAACAAAATAAAATAGTTGGTGTATTATTCTGGGCAATCAAAAAGTTGGTGTATTAAAAAGCTAATAATAATTTAGTTTGTGTATTAATATGAAATTTTCCCATTTCTTATCCCTTTTCCTTCTCGTTGCTCTAAAAAAAACCCTAGCTTTTGCTTCGGTGTATGTCACCGTTGGTCTCGATTTGGAATCCGAGGTTAGAGAATCAGTGATGGTCGCGCCGGAAAAGTCGCCGTCTAACACTAATTCGATGCAGGTTTGTGTTCTTAAGCTCTCGCTTTGTTTTTTTACTTTGATTCGAACTTGCTTTTCGTCCTTTACCTTATAGTTATAGGTTTTGTATATTAAGATGTTTTGCTTTGTTACTTACCCTAAGAAATTCATGGTTAGTAGCAAATCTCTAATTCAATTCAACATGTAATTTTTGGGGTATTATAGCATCATAAGGGTGGAATTTCTTATTTTGATTGGTTTCTACGGTTTACTTGTTTCGATTTTGTTAGTTTCAGGAGGTAAATATTCACTCTTTATGGTAGTGTATCAAATCCAACTAGTTTATGTTGGTATTTATCCACTTATGTGCAGTGTAGTGAACCTGTTAATTCTCAATGATTTATTACATTAGCTAAGTTGTGCTGTTTAGCGAATTTTGTTGAATTGAGAAGGGGTTATTTCCTCTAATATACTACGGGAATCAGCCTTCTTACTGTTGTATTGATTGTTCAGAGAGTGAAGGTCTATCATTTGAATGAAGATGGTAGATGGGATGATCGAGGAACTGGTCATGTAAACATCGACTATGTGGAGGTCTGTTTTGATTCTAATGACTTTTCTCATGCTGCCGGTATTCTGCAGCACTTTATTTTTATGAATTTAACTTTTCTAGTTTAGTGTCTAAAATGAAATTCTATATAATGCAGCGATCTGAAGAGCTCAGTCTATGCGTAATTGACGAAGAAAATAATGAGACGTTACTTGTGCATCCCATCAACCAAGAGGATATTTACAGGAAGCAAGAAGGTAGCCTTTGTGGTTTTAATAGCGATTATATCTTTGGATTTATGCTTATTTTTTTATAAGTATTGTGTTATTTCAATGTATAGACACAATAATCTCCTGGAGAGACCCAGAGCGCTCAACAGAATTGGCTTTGAGCTTTCAGGAGACTGCTGGCTGCTCTTATGTTTGGTGAGTGAAGAAAGTTTCTTGTTATGTTCCTATTCTCATCCAGTATTTCTAAATATTACAACACTCTTGACTGAAATTATGTTGTTTGTAATATAATCAGGGATCAAATTTGCACTATTCAACGAAATTTGCATTTCAGCTCTCTGAACAGTAAGACAGTAAGTCCGACCATCTTTGTTAAATACTTTCACTTATTTTTTACACGGTATGTAATTTTATGTATTTTTCTGTCATTTAACTGAGTTTGGAGTGTGTATGTCATTTATCTTGTAAGTTTTTGCTTTTGAATACTGATTATATAATCATTTGTGGTTGAACAGGCGACACATTTCACGGTCTGAATAGTGAGTTGAGGGAGCTTCCTGCTGTAGAACTTACTACTCTTCCCCTAATACTGAAGGTTATAAAATTATATTTCCCCTATGCTCTTCAAGTGCTGTTTTGTCTTTTAATAATGTACTTGTTCTGTACCTGTCTCATGTGTGGTGAATCTGAAAACTGTTAATAAGTAGTGTGTATGTATATTTAAGAATGCATCACTTTTAAATTCTCTCTTCTCCAATGTTTTGTGCTGCCTTTTTCACCTCTTCGCTTTTGCGAGAAGAAGATGAAGAAGCCATATATAGAGAAAGAGAAACCGAGAGAAAGAAGGACAATAATTGGTGAATGGGAACATAGTGGTGTGAGCATCCATTTCGCCGTTATATCTCATGCAAGTTGATAGAAAATGACTTTCTAATATTGACTTATTCATGGCCATGAAAAAAATCCAAATATCTTCTTATATATCTTACTTATGTTATTGCTATGATTGCTTTATTTAAAATTATTCAATTATTATCATCATTTTTTAGACTTTTCAACAATTTTATATATATGTTCGTTTAGTCTATGCTTGTGCTAAAACGATAAATTGTTGTTGTTGAATCTCTGATTAGACTAAACCCTAAGCTTGAATTCTTGTGGAGATCCTAAACTATGCAGAAATAGTAGCTGACACACATAACTTTAATGTGTTCGGCCTCCACTATCAATATGATAGCAGCCTACTCACGTCGGGACCTTCCCGGAAAATCCACTACACCGACGAAGGTTAATAATCCGATCTACAAGTGTTTCTCTCTCTCACCAATACACTCTCTAGATACAAGATAAAGCAACATAGAACAAAGAAGCAAAAGAGACAGGCTTTATACTCTAAGCCGCAACGACCCGCATGGCTCAACAGATCAAATCAGGTTGTTGTAACAACCTGACCTTATCCTCAAGTTAACCCTAGCCGTCGCGCATATCTCCTTCTTTCCTTAGCTAACTCTTGACTTAATACTAAGATGTCTTCGATAAATAGGCTTCGACTAATCTCGGCCCAATAACTGAATAGCTCAGCCCCATTAACACAACAAAACTCCACCAATGGCCTTGAGTAATCTCAGTTCTTCCTACAGCTTTACCTTCGTCCTTGTGTAGCATCTCACACGGTCCCGGACTGCAAGGCAGCACAAAACAATTTTCCTTAACCACATTGGATTTGGGAAAAATTGAATGACTATGTTGTGCAAGAATACAAACTTCACATTCGATAATATGATCTAACTTAACACTTGGGAACAACAAATTTAAAACTTAAGAATTTGGATGGCCTAATCTAGCATGCCATAAAAAATTATTCACTTCAGAAATTATAGATTGAAAAGCAATAGATGAAATAACAGATAGTTAAGAGCTTTAGTCAACTCTTCAAGTACATAAAAATCTCCTATTATTACCCCCTTACCAAGGTTTGAAGTAAAATTCTGCATGTATAAACTCTAGACTCTCTACCATATAATTTTATATTACCTAGACCTTTAAAAGGAATTTTAATACCATTAGCTATGATTATATTTTCTAAAGTTGGAGTTATATTGTTAATAATTTTCATATTACTTATCATATGATGTCTTGCACGAGAATCAATGATAGTTGGTCTAATCATTTAAAGATATACATGATACCTTAACATACCCGTTTAGGGCTTATATGAGTGCATTAGAACAATGGCGGTGCAAGCTCCCTCAACCTTGTATACGGAAGCATTTAAACCAGCTCTTTCTTGAGAGTAGTTTGCCTAGGAGTCTTTGAACATAATCGACTTTAAATGAAGACGTAGGATCTAGCATTTTTCCTTGACGTGACATTTCTTTTTGCAATGATCACATGATATTACTTTTTCGTCACTATTTCCTTCTCTTTTTATTACTCTTATCTTTTTAACATTTTTGAAAATCAATTTTAGTAAAAATTAATCAAATACATTAAATACTCAAACTTAAAACTTAGTTTATGTTTTTGTGATGAGAATGAGTATGTTTATTTAATTTTGTTTGTTCGTATATATATACAAATATTGGAAAGTGAGTCTTATTGTTGAACATTCGTTCGTCTAGTGGGGAAAAAATATCTTTAAATCTAATCTAGCATAGACCAGCTGGGCTAAGTCGAACTACTACTATTTCTATTAGAGATAGGATTTATGACACAAATGATAGTTGCACTACTTATCTTCTTCTACAAGTTCAAATATATGTATTGTTTCTTAGTTGAAAATTTAGTTCAAGAATCCATGAATTCAAAAATATCGCAAAAATAATTTCAAACTCAACGTAATATGAAAAATTAATGAATATGATGAAGCTTTTGAACAAATGATGAAGAATTAGTGATTTGAAAGGAAAAAAATTGAAATATCAACTAAAACATGATGAATCTTATGAATAAACAATTCACGTATGTGTGGGTTCTATCCTAGTTGCAATAATGAAACACCAATATTTTGAAAACAACTTTTATGTCAAGATATTTTAGGGATCACCGGTTCAAAATAACTTCCAATAAAATAACAAAAAATTATGAAATTATGAAAAAACTTGCACAATAAATTTGACCTAACTATAATCGTCAGTTCATAAGTCCACTTAAGGCAGGTAACGACCCCACCCGGGATCGATTCCCATCGCCTACGTATGTATAGGATTGGCTAATGGGCCGACCTTTTGTGGCCCAAATGTTGACAAAAAAACTATAATCGTCAGTATATAACATTGTCTTTCATTCACATTTTCATCATCGCCAAACACCTCTTAGGCTATTACACAAATTTTTATTTCTCTAATTAATAACATTGGCCTCTTTCGCATACCTTCGTGACCTAAGACCATACAAGTCTTGATAAATGATACAATTGGAGATCCTTCACCAAGGAAAAAAATACACACCAAAGATCGGTGAACATTAGAGTGCAATTTGGTTGTTTGAAGGTGATCATTATTCAGTATAATAATAAAAAAATTGACACCTCGGTATGATAATTTTGTTCTATTATATTCTAACATGTATATATATATTACTTCAAATATAGGGAAGAAAAAATTCATGCATCTGTTTCAAAAAAAATTGTAGTTCGTTTCATGAATCAATGATAAACGAGTTTTTACCCTCATTTAATCTAATATCTTAATGTAGTACTTAAGATGTCAAACCAAATCAGGAGCAAACAATTTATTTGAATTTATAAGAAACGGACTTAGTTTAAGCGTGATCAAAGATTGTTGTTTGTGTGATTTTGTAACCGAAAATTAAATAAAACGAAAACGAGAATTAAAAGTTTTGAAAGATTTATAAAAAACTAAACAATCAGGTTAAAGTGTTTTAAAGGGTGATTAAACTATCGGATTTCAAATTGTCTTTTACAAAAATAACTTTAAGGTTTTGAAAACGATTTTAGATCAATCCACTCTCGTGGCAATGATCCTTTTCTCAACAATTAAACTAAAACAATGTCTTGGATAGTTTAATCGTCGAGAAACTTTAAGCACAAATCAATTCTAACCACCAAGCTTATTAACACAGATCTCTCGGTTAAGCTAGGCTTGGTTCTAAGGTAATTGTTCAGGAACCTTTATAATCTCTCGATTCATAAAGTTTCCTGGGTTCGATAATCGAATGGCCAACTCGATTAAAGCTTTAAGGTTGTTACCAAAGACTAAAGTTTTATAATCAATTAAGTTTTAGACAATCATCTATCCTAGATTCAATCAAACCCCTTTTACCCTAACCCAATTGTCTATTTGGAACTACTCACAAATCATATTGAAATTCATAGCAATTAAGTTTAAGGAAATCATAAACATAAAGTAAAAGCAAAGAGAAATAAGGGTAAAGAAATCTCTTATTGATGATGATGATGAAGATTACAAGGAGGCCAAGGCAAAAACCAAGAATCTCCAAAGTTCAAAAGCCAAAAACAAAGCAACGATGAATCTCCAAAAACAAAAACTAAGATAACAAGATAGGAGGCCGTCGAAAACTCTCCAACCCTAATATAAAATCAAAACCAAATAAAAATAAAGGAAAAATAAAAATTGGTTTAATTGATTTTCCTTTTTACACATTAAAAACCGAATTTCTCATAAAATTTCGCAGCCTGTATCGGTCAATTCAAACCGATACAGGCTGGCCGATATGCGCTTTCGGTATCCTTCCTTCGGCTCAGTTTTCTTCGTATCGGCCAGGCTAAGCCGATACAACAAGTCGATACACGTCTTCGGGTCTTTTTCTCTTGTATCGGTCACTCCAAACCGATATGGTTGGCCGATACAAGCTTCGGCAAACTTTCTGTCTTCTATATCGGCCAATAGAAACCGATACAACATGCCGATGCAAGTGTATCCGCTTCTTTTTGGCTTAAATTCATCACTTTCGCCGTCTTTATGCTCTGAAACCTGAAATACACGAAACAAACCAAAATGCAACCTATATGACACTAAATGCAACCTAAATGAATGAATTCTAATGCATAAACTAAGGTAAAATGTGTAAAATATGCAAGTTATCAACTCCCCCAAACTTATCATTTGCTTGTCCTCAAGTAAGAAAATTTCGCATCAAAGTTTAGGAAGGTGTGGAGGCGGGGACCTCAGAACCAAAAGCAACGCGGAAGTGTGATGAACAAGTATCCTAAACATAGTACCCTCTCGCAACCGAACTAGTTCTACTTGTTTCTATCTACCTTAACTCCGTCTAAATCCGCTATTATTACCAAGAGTATGTGATCCACTTATCTAGTCTAAACACCTTTCACATTCAATTAAATACAATCAAGCATGAAACATGATTAAAAATTTCCAAGAGTTTTTCTATTTGTCTAGGTAAGAACGGGATTTCGAATCAAACGAGGAGGCTAACACTCAGGCATGTGGTTAGTTGTAGCGCGGTTTCTCTCGGGGAGTGAAAGGGTTAAGCAAAATTGGGAAAGACAAGGAACAATACAAATCCAGACATCCATCCCTATACAACTCTAGTCACTAACCCATCCTTTCATTCTTTACACACTTAAGCATTCAAACACCGAGTTTTCTTTTCCTTTTTTTTTTCTTAACTACCTTAGGGGTTTTATTTGGCTAACTTTCTCTTTTTTTTCTTTTTTTTTCTTTTTTTTTTTCTTTTTCTGTTTTTTTTTTTTTTTTTTCTTAGCCATTCTTTACCCCTAGGCGTTTTACAATTTAACTCGTGTTTATTTTCTGAAAATTTGTTTTAGTTCAAAGATGTGTTTCCCGTTATCCCGTCTACAAACTAGCGTATGATAACCTAGCCAAATGGATGTCCTTTCTTGTCGATCCCTATACTTTCAAGTTTTTGCGAAACCAAACAATCACTAAATGAAAAGAATTCTCACAATTTTTTTTGTTTAGGCGTAGGGGGGTGAGAGGGGAATCATCCTTATAATGAGAATGACCGTATTGCGCTTAAGGTGTTTCGGTTTAGGAAGCCGCAATCCGTAGAAATCAAAAGCCATAGAAATTCTCTTGAAAACCATCAATCATGCTAATTAAAAATCAGGTTTAAGTTCAAATAATTTTCCGAAGGTGATTTAGAACTACCAAGCTTCATAACCATACAATTGGATTTTTAAACATCAATGTCTAGAGTTGCGGTTTTAAGATTTTCAGCGAGTTCTAATTTGTTTACGGAAAATACTACACCTAAGATACTGTTCAAAGCACCAAGGGTGTCGCTTTACAAGGTTAACATCATCATAGATCCCCTATGCAAATGCTCTAAATGCCATGAACTAATCCTATATGCAGATTTTTTTTGTGTTTTTTGTTTTTTTTTTTTTTTTTTTTTTTTTTTTTTTTATATGTGGATGCTAAGTAAAACTAAAATGCGTGATGATAATGTGACTACTCCCCCAAACTTAATTCACACGGTCTCCGTGTGAAACAAGTGTCGAAGGAGGTTCCTAAATGCATAACAACCTAAAAACTACATGCAATGAATGTGAAAAAGCATATGTACAAGGGTGGAGGGTTACCTCAATAGTAGTAGCTATCCGGGGCGTCGTCTTCTCCATCAGAGGAGAATGTGGGGGACTCGTTGTCCGAGAGAGCTACCGATGGGCGTCGGACGGTGCGACTTCGTCTCCTAGGTGCAGGTGCGTCTACTGCGGATCACGCACTACCGGTACTGTCTTGGTTCGAACTGCAGCTCGCGCAAGACAAACCTCTCTTGATGGTCTTCTTCAAACACCTGACCTCGCGCACCAATTTCCTAATGGTGCGGTCTTGGAAGCGGTTCCAGCGGTCCATCCTCTGTATGTCCATGTACATGTCCTGCAGCTGACCGGGCTGCCTAGGCGCGGAGGAGGGGCCTGGATAGTATCGCTCGGGACCGTGGATGGGCATCGCGGTAGAGCTGGACTCGTAGCTACTCCGTCCAGCTGGCCTTTGGGTTCTCCTCGGAGCGCGTACCGAGGACAACGGGGCTGCAATGACGTCGTGGAAGTGGTGCCAGCTATGATCGAAGTGTATCGCGCCGTTTCCGTCGAAGCTCGTGGCTGCGTGGTTGGGGAGAAGGACGATTCGTTGGACGTCGTTTTTCTTGAACGAATACCCATACTTACCCTCGTATTCTCCGACGATCATAAGCTGCTTAGCCAAGTAAGGCATATCCATGAGGGTCGGATGCTCTGCCTTACCCAATAAGGGTATGCGCCATCGGTTTAGAAAGGGCGTAATCCATCCGCCTATGCTCAGCTTCGGTGTGGCGTCGGTGCGAGTCCAAGCCCAACGCTTTAAGTCCAATAGGTCGTTGATGAATAGCCTTAGCACGCTCGGATAGTGCTCTTCCGTTGTAGGGAACAAGCTCGGATCGCGGCGTGATCGTCGAAGTATCGGTGCCAAGCCCTGCTGCAGATACATCATCTCGTTGTTGTTCACCTCGCCTCGCGTAGGAAAGAATACGTGCGAAAGCGGTTCGCACATACCTTATCGCCGGGTGGCGGATCATTGCTCTCTTCGATCTCCCGGGTTGGTAGACTCCGTTGGCGATGAAGTTCCAAAGCTGCGCGCTCTCTCCCGGTTGGTTGCTTGAGCTCGGCACGACCGTCTCCCGGAATGTCGAGGATCCTTGCCCAGACTTCGAGCGGTCCCCCGTAGGTATGCCCGTCGTTTCTCCTGAACGTGCATGTGATTCCTAGGCTGGTGAATTCGAGGGATAGGGTGGCTAGAAACTGACACGTTTCCTCCTTGTATGCGATTTTCTCTTTCCCTAAGACCCATTCTAGCCTCATGTTGCGCAAAATCTCTTTTACCTCGTCGTAGATACCCAATTTCTTGAGTGTATCCGGATCCGGGAATCGCGACGAAACGAATGTTATCTCCATTAGCGCATCATAGAGTTCTCGGGGTGACGGTTGCTTCTTCGGGTCGCGTTCGAGAGGCGTTCCGTTTGCCCTCGGTGGGAACGTGAAACCACGTGGAGCCGGCGCTAACTCTTCCTCGTCGTAGGAATCGTATACGAACTCGTAATCTTCTCCTTCTCTCACGACTGCGGGTTCATCACGCTTCTTCTTCGCGTTGCTCTTTCGCGATTTGCTCTTTCGCGGCTCCTCCCTCGGTTCCTCTCTTGGTTCCTCTCTTGGTACCTCATTGGTGGGTTCCCTAATTACCACCGAACCCGACCTCGTCCTTCTTCTCGGTGGTTCTTCCTCTATTGCCTTGCCTTTCCCTTTTTCAGCCCTTGATGCTCTCTTAGGACCCATCGGCTCTTATGGTGAATTTGGGCGTTTTTGGAGAAGGCTCGGATTGTTTGAATGGTTGAGATGACCTGAAAGAGAAGGAGGAGACAAAGAGAATGAGCCAAAAATCAGTTGATTTCGACAACAAACGAAGGAGATATCAAGTTTTTAAAATTCGCAACAATGGTGGAACAAGAGGGGGGCGATATCGGTTGTGTTGATTTAAGAGAAAAACCCTAGGATTATATTTATACTCGACCGATATTAACAAAAATTTAGCGCGTATCGGTTACCTGGTCGATACAGTTTAACCGATACGATATTGTATCGGGTTTTCGTATCGGCGTGTAGTCGAGGTTGGCCTATTTCGCGTTGTATCGGTCACAGCAGACCGATACAACATGCCGATACTAGTGTTTCCTCTTTCTGTTTTCCTTGTATCGGTCCCAGCAGACCGATACAACATCCCGATATGAATGTCTCCAATTCTCTTTCCCTTGTATCGGTCCCAGCAGACCGATGCAACATACCGATACGAAACTCCGTGAGCTTTTTCCTTTGTATCGGTCCCAGCAGACCGATACGTCTCGTCGATACCGGCCAAAACTTGCCGATATGGCTGGCCGATACGTAACTCCTGGTTATTTCTCCTCGTTTTTCACCTGGAAAACACTACTAAGTAACCAAAGAAGATGATTAGAACTATGAATATGAGAATGCTAAATTAAAAACAAAGATTATGTAAAAGGATAGACATGGGACTTCCTCCCAAGTGAGCTTGTTTATAGTCACGTAGCTTGACTTTACCCCTTTGTTTTAAGAAACGTTTGGATTCGAAAGAGACAATGAGTCTCCTCCGGTGGCAGCTTAGTTTGCGAAGTACGGTTTGAGTCTTTGACCGTTTACTGCAAACTCCCCTCCGTGCTTGTCCCAAAGAACCACAACTCCGAGTGGTTTCACCTCCTTGATCTTAAAAGGGCCGAACCAACGGGATTTCAGCTTTCCCGGGAATAGTTTAAGCCGGGAGTTGAATAGCAGCACCAAGTCGTTCACCTTGAACTCCTTCTTGATGATCTTCTTGTCGTGGAAGGCTTTGGTCCGCTCTTTGTAGATCCTCAAGCTCTCATAGGCGTGTTGGCGTATTTCGTCCAATTCCTCGAGCTGAAACTCCCTCTTCTCTTTCGCCGTTTTCAGGTCGAAGTTGAGTATCTTAATTGCCCAGCTGGCCTTGTACTCAACCTCTACCGGGAGGTGGCAGGCTTTACCATACAGCAAGTTGAAGGGCGTTGTCCCCAATGGCGTTTTAAACGCTGTCCTGTACGCCCAAAGAGCGTCGTCGAGTTTAACGGACCAATCTTTCCTCGTTACACCGACCGTCTTCTCGAGAATCGCCTTGATTTGTCGGTTAGATACCTCTACTTGGTCGCTGGTCTGTGGGTGGTAGGGTGTTGCAACCTTGTGATTGACACCGTGTTTCTTGAGAAGGCTCTCGAAGATCTTGTTGATGAAGTGGGAACCTCCGTCACTAATGACAACCCTGGGAACTCCAAATCGAGGGAAGATTATCGTCTTAAAAAGACTAACAACGACTTTTGAGTCGCTCGTTGTGCAAGCTACAGCTTCTACCCACTTGGAGACATAGTCTACCGCCACGAGAATGTACTTCTTGCCGTACGATGATGGGAAGGGTCCCATGAAGTCTATACCCCACACATCAAAAATCTCAACCTCCATGATAGGGTTTTGTGGCATCTCGTTCCGCCTGCTTATATTGCCCTTCCTTTGGCAAGGATCGCAGCGTTGAACGAACTCGTGAGCGTCCTTAAACATCGTGGGCCACCAAAAACCAGCTTGTAACACTTTGGAGACCGTCTTAAAACTCGCGAAATGTCCTCCATAGGCTGAACCGTGGCAAGGTGTAGGGGTAAGGTTCGTCCCAATAGAACCGTTTCAAGTCGTGGAAGAATTTCTTCTTTTGATGACGCTCCAATTCATGCGGTTCTTCTCCCGTGGCCAGGTAGTTCACGATATCCGCGTACCACGGCTCCTTTTCTATAGCAAAGAGTTCCTCAATCTCGTGCTCTTGCTCTCCCCGAACTTTCTGTAGCATGACTGTCATTAGCTGCTCCTCGGGGAATGAGTCGTCGATGGGCAGTAGGTCGGCTACGCGCAGCCGCGACAAGTGATCCGCGACTCCATTCTCGATGCCCTTCTTATCTTTGATTTCCAAGTCGAACTCTTGGAGCAGCAAAATCCACCGTAGCAGCCGCGGTTTCGCATCTTTCTTTGCAAGCAAATGTCTCAATGCTGCGTGATCGGTGTAGACTATCACCTTTGAGCCAACCAAGTATGACCTAAACTTCTCGAAAGCAAACACGATGGCTAGGAGTTCTTTTTCTGTGGTTGCATACTTTGACTGCGCATCGTCCATCGTCTTACTAGCGTAGTAAATGACGTGGAGCTTCTTCTCCTTTGTTTGTCCCAACACCGCACCAACGGCGTAGTCACTAGCATCGCACATGATCTCAAAGGGTAGATCCCAATCCGGTGGCTGCACAATAGGAGCGCTAATCAACTCTTGCTTGATCTTGTGGAAGGCGCTTAGACATTCCTCGTCGAACACAAAATCGACGTCCTTGCATAGCAATCTCGTCAGCGGTCTAGCTATCTTCGAGAAGTCCTTGATGAACCTCCTGTAGAAACCCGCGTGACCGAGAAAACTCTTTATGCTTTTTACTGAATTTGGAGCTCCGAGGTTGGCCATAATGTCGATCTTTGCCTTATCAACCTCAATACCCTTTTCTGAAATCCGATGACCCAAAACGATACCATCTCTCACCATGAAGTGGCACTTCTCCCAATTCAGCACCAAGTGGCATTCCTCGCACCTTTTAAGCACCCCGCAAAGATTAGACAAACACGAGGCAAACGAAGAACCGTAGACGAGAAAAATCATCCATAAAAACCTCAACAATGTTTTCGATTAAATCTGAAAATATGGACATCATGCATCGTTGGAACGTCGCGGGTGCATTACACAACCCAAACGACATTCTACGATAAGCAAACGTACCATAGGGACATGTAAAGGTGGTTTTCTCTTGGTCACGGGGGTGGATGGGTATTTGGAAAAATCCGGAATACCCATCGAGAAAACAATAGTATGGATGGTTGGCTAAGCGTTCAAGCATTTGGTCAATGAAGGGTAGGGGGAAATGGTCTTTTCGAGTTGCAGCGTTTAGCTTTCGATAATCGATGCAAACTCTATGACCCGTGATTGTTCTAGTTGGGATTAATTCGTTTTTATCGTTTTTAAGCACGGTGATTCCACCCTTTTTTGGTACTACATGAACGGGAGAGATCCAATTGCTATCGGATATTGGGAAAATTATCCCCGCATCCAATAGCTTGATTATCTCTTTCTTAACAACTTCTTTGAGGTTTGGGTTCAGCCGACGTTGGTGTTCTATTGAGGACATAGATTCGTTCTCTAGATGTATCCGGTGCATGCACAAAGAGGGTGATATACCTTTGATATCATCCAGAGAATAACCTATTGCCTTCCTAAATTTTTTAAGCTCATGAGTTAAAGTTTTAACCTCATCGTCGCTAAGCGCAGCGTTGATAATTATCGGGTAGGTGGAGTTAGGCCCCAAGAAAACGTACCTTAGCCCGTTGGGAAGGGGTTTTAACTCTACCTTTGGCGCTTTAAGTTCGCTCCAATCGTCGTCATCGCTAGACTTACAATTTCTAGCATCGTTGTCCGTCGTCATCGCCTTGGCATCGTATGTAACCGCCTCGGGCAGGACAAGAAACTCGGCTTCCACATCGATGGGGTGGGAGTCGATTCTTTTCTGGACTGCCATCACGTCTTCTCTCATTGTTCGGCCTCCTTCTTCTAAGGTGGTCATGGCAAGATGAAGCTCGTCTTCCGTCGCTAACTCCTCCAAGAATTCATCCGCGAGTTCATCCATCAAGTCGATGTAGAAAATCTGCCCATCAATGGTCGGTTTCTTGATCGTATCGTTGATGTCGTACCTTTGGACTAGGTCTTCTCCGAGATGCAGATCAATCTTACCCTTCTTCACATCTATAATTGCTCCGGCTGTGGCTAGGAATGGCCTACCGAGGATAAGAGGGTCCTTAGGTTCCTCATCCATCGCCAAGACGATGAAATCTGTGGGGATGAAAGCGTTCCCTAGCTTGACCGGAATGTCCTCTAACACACCCGCGGGTATCCTTACCGACCTATCGGCAAGTACAAGGGAGATCCTGGTTGGCTTGAAGGATGAGAACCCAAGTCTCGGGCAATGGACAGCGGCATAAGGCTGGCGCTAGCTCCTAAATCGCACAAGCATCCTTCGAAACCCAAGGGGCCGATGGCACATGGTATGGTGAAACTCCCCGGATCACTCAACTTTTTAGGGCAGTTTCGTTGGATGATTGCGCTGCACTCGTGCGAGAGGACTACTGTATCGTCGAAGTCCTGAAACTTGTTCTTGATCGCATCCTTTACAAACTTGCTATAGTGAGGGACGAGTTTAAAGGCATCGACGAGTGGCATAGCAATTTGAACTTCTTTCATTTGCTTTTCAAACTGCGCTTTGTACTTCTCTAGCAGCTGTTTCTTAGCTCGACCCGGGAAAGGTAGCTTAGGGACGTAAGGAGACGTAACGTAGGCCGGCTTTTTCGATTTGGCAGCTTTTTCTTCTGTATCGGCCTTGTCCTTGGCCGATACAGGTGGTCGATATCGGTCTGCCGAAACCGATACACCTGGTCGATGCGAGTGTCCTGTCTCCTTGTCGCTCGTATCGGCCTTGTCCTTGGCCGATACTGGTGGTCGATACCGGCCAGTTGTGGCCGATATGCCTGGTCGATACAGGTGTCCTGTATCTTCCTCTTTACCGTCTTCTCCACTTTCGTCATCCAAGATCGTGGTATCAGCCTCGTGGGACCGTTCCACCTCCCCAACTTGTTCCGCATCGTCCTCAATGCGATCCCCAGAGGGTAATTGTCGACCACTACGAAGATGTAGAGCGTTGACATATTCTTTCGGGTTGGCTTCGGTTTCCACGGGAGTTGACCCATTGGTCGCTTGGAGGATGACGTGATCGCCCCACTTGGTTATCCGAGCTTTCAAGTGCGAGCTCATTGATTCAAACTTTGCGTTGAGATCGTGGTACGAGTTGTCAACTTTTGCCTGAATTTCCTTCTTGAACGTGCTAAAATCCAAGTGATTTCGGGTTTGGCCGTCGAGGATTTGCTTTAACGGTGAGCGGTTTGATCACCTTGGGGAGCGGTGATGCAGCCGCTCCTTGAGTACCGGGGTGGTTGTTGTAGCCCGGAGGACGATTTGGTGGTGGTCTCGGTGCGTATCCGCCCTGGTTGTATTGAGGTTTACCTTGGTAACCTCCTTGTTGCGCCTGGGGATAGACCTGGTCCTGGGGATTGACTACGTTATTGTTGCGGTAGGAGAGGTTTGGGTGCTGCGAGTAGTTGTTGAAACGCCAGCCGTTTTGATTACCCATGTAGTTGATCTCCTCTTGATTCCCCTCGGTTGGGGGTATTTGTTCATCGCCGCTACCAACGTAGTTTATGCCCACTTGGTTGGACATGAGTAGCTTATCCAGCTTCTCATTCACCGCCTTTATCTCTCTCTTAAACTGTTCATCGTTCCCTGAGTTGCGGATGGTGCGATCATAATCCTCTCCGTAGTTGCTATCGCTAAGGGCGTAGTTCTCCACAAAAAGCTGTCCATCGGCTTCCGTCTTCCCAAGGAAATTTCCTTGGCTAGCTGAATCGAGAAGCATTCTGAACTTCGGTTTTAGGCCGCGATAGAACGTGCTTGAGTAGGCTCTCTCCCGTGAAACCGTGGTGCGGGCATCTCACCGTATAACCCTTGAATCGTTCCCAAGATTCGCCGAACGTTTCTTGGTCTTTTTGTGCGAAAGCCGAGATCTCGTTTCACGGCTTTGATGTCCTCACCACCGAGAAGAACTTTGTGAGAAAAGCCGTCTTACATGCCTCCCAAGTACTGTATGGTGTCCTTCACAAGGTTTTTCTGCCATATGTGTGCTTTGTCCCCGAGTGAGAAGGGGAACAAACGCAGCTTAAACATGTCCTCATTGACACCATTGATCTTCACCGTGTCGCATAGCATGTCAAATTGGTGAAGGTGATCAACAGGGTCTTCACTAGGCAGCCCATAGAACTTGTTGCTGGACACCATGTTAATGAGACTAGACTTTATCTCAAAGTTGTTGTTGGCGATGGCTGGTGGTGTGATGCCACTACGGTTGGTGATGTTTGATGGCACATCCGCTGTACCAATGGTGCGTGCAACGTTAGGTGCGTTGTTTGCGTCACCCATCTCGAATTCTGAATCGAACCCGAAGTGTCGATGTGGATGAGTCGGAGTGAAGGCTGGTTCTTCTTTCTCGTGAGATAGCTCTTTCGTGTGCTTTGATGTCTGCGAAGAAGAGCAAGCTGTCACTTTGTCGGTGACTTCTTCTTTGCATACACCTAACAAAACGAAAATCACAAGGAAAGAAAACAAGTTAGTAACGAAACTGAAACTTAATCCCAAGTAGTTTCAAAATTCTAATAATTGTTCGAATTCCTGAATCGGCAACGGCGCCAATTTGTTAAACGAGTTTTTACCCTCGTTTAATCTAATATCTTAATGTAGTACTTAAGATGTCAAACCAAATCAGGAGCAAACAATTTATTTGAATTTATAAGAAACAGACTTAGTTTAAGCGTGATCAAAGATTGTTGTTTGTGTGATTTTGTAACCGAAAATTAAATAAAACGAAAACGAGAATTAAAAGTTTTGAAAGATTTATAAAAAGCTAAACAATCAGGTTAAGGTGATTAAACTATCGGATTTCAAATTGTCTTTTACAAAAATAACTTTAAGGTTTTGAAAATGATTTTAGATCAATCCACTCTCGTGGCAATGATCATTTTCTCAACAATTAAACTAAAACAATGTCTTGGATAGTTTAATCGTCGAGAAACTTTAAGCACAAATCAATTCTAACCACCAAGCTTATTAACACAGATCTCTCGGTTAAGCTAGACTTGGTTCTAAGGTAATTGTTCAGGAACCTTTATAATCTCTCGATTCATAAAGTTTCCTGGGTTCGATAATCGAATGGCCAACTCGATTAAAGCTTTAAGGTTGTTACCAAAGACTAAAGTTTTATAATCAATTAAGTTTTAGACAATCATCTATCCTAGATTCAATCAAACCCCTTTTACCCTAACCCAATTGTCTATTTGGAACTACTCACAAATCATATTGAAATTCATAGCAATTAAGTTTAAGGAAATCATAAACATAAAGTAAAAGCAAAGAGAAATAAGGGTAAAGAAATCTCTTATTGATGATGATGATGAAGATTACAAGGAGACCAAGGCAAAAACCAAGAATCTCCAAAGTTCAAAAGCCAAAAACAAAGCAACGATGAATCTCCAAAAACAAAAACTAAGATAACAAGATAGGAGGCCGTCAAAAACTCTCCAACCCTAATATAAAATCAAAACCAAATAAAAATAAAGGAAACCAAAATTAGTTTAATTGGTTTTCCTTTTAACACATTAAAAACCGAATTTCTCATAAAATTTTGCAGCCTGTATCGGTCAATTCAAACCGATACAGGCTGGCCGATATGCGCTTTCGGTAGCCTTCCTTCGGCTCAGTTTTCTTTGTATCGGCCAGGCTAAGCCGATACAACAAGTCGATACGCGTCTTCGGGTCTTTTTCTCTTGTATCGGTCACTCCAAACCGATATGGTTGGCCGATACAAGCTTCGGCAAACTTTCTGTCTTCTATATCGGCCAATAGAAACCGATACAACATGCCGATGCAAGTGTATCCGCTTCTTTTTGGCTTAAATTCATCACTTTCGCCGTCTTTATGCTCCGAAACCTGAAATACACGAAACAAACCAAAATGCAACCTATATGACACTAAATGCAACCTAAATGAATGAATTCTAATGCATAAACTAAGGTAAAATGTGTAAAATATGCAAGTTATCAATCAACTGATTGAAGGTGAATGAAATTTTGTGAAAAATTAGTCCGTGTTACATTGCAAGTCAATACATACCTATGGATCATGTGTACAAGATTAACTTCCTCATAAATAGGAATGTGCAACAATGTAATATCATGTTCGATTCTTAATTTTTCACATTTTGTCATTTGGAACATTTTTAAGTATCATCAATGAAGAGCGAAACAAATCTATGTATCTTGGTTAGTAAGTAACCGTATTTTACTATTATAAGGTTGAATTTATATTAACACTTTCTTATTCGTTTGTCTATTTCGTTAGTAGTCAGACAGTGTTCGAAACTAATCGTCTGGCACTGGTAACAAGGGAAGGAAAGGAATATCTGGGGATTTGAACATAATAAGATCACTAAATATGATGTTACCGAGTGGAAGTGGACATGTTTCGCGTATATTATATGTTTTGATTTGTTCACTTTTCGTTAAAAATATAATAAAGTATGTTCGTGTATGATATGATTGTAATTTTATTCGCAGTCATGGGAGACATATAAAATCTAACATGACGATAGAATGTACCAACGACGTTCCTTCATAGACTAACTTATCTTTGGTGGCCTACTAATATCTTCTTTCATATACTACCAAGGATTATTTTTGGTAAGAGATATCATTTGTTGGGCAAGATTATTTGTTGGGCAAGATTTTTGGATTTGCTCATCTCTCTTTGAGTTTTGTTTCTTTATCTTTAAGAAATGCTTCTAATTCAAACCCTAAAACTAAGTTGGTTTGGCTTAAGAAGACAAAAGACCCCTCAATTTATACATGAAAAGAAGCTATTGGGCCTAAAGTAAATAGAGGCCTAATCCAAGAAAAGAAGAAACAAGAACAAGTGTTATAACAAACACCAGACGATCAAATGGCTATATAACCTCGAGCTCCAGTGATTGGACATTGTTGTTCTTCAAGCTTCTTTGTAATTTTGTATATACTCAAGTCATAGTCATTAGCAGGTTCCGATCTTGAAGAGAGACATACCTAGTTTAGTGGGGAAATATATACTTGTACGCTTGCTTATATTATTTCTTGCTTTCAATCTCGAGTCTGTGAATTGCAAATCAGATATGAGAGAAAGAAACACAATCAGAGATAAATGATCAAATCAAGCAATCCATTATGATCGGCAACACTTGGCATGAAAGAAAAGGTGTGATCAAAGGATCGAGGAAGGGAATTCTAAAAATTAAATCATCTATTGAAATTAAAGTGCCAAGGATCAATAAGGATTTTCACTATCAAAAAGCCAGCCAACAACATCTAAAAATCAAAGACTAATACGAAAAATCAAAAAATAAGAAAAGTATATGATATTGAACACATTCTTGATTAAATTTGATATCTCTTGAAGTACATTTTGTGTTCTATAGTTGTTGGGTGTTGTGTGTAATTTTCTTTTGACCTGCAGTCTAAACGAGATCACGACAAAGTATAGAAGATGGGGCGAACACATGGTAAATTTGATATGGAAAAGTTCGATGGTAAAGGGGATTTTTTTAATTTTGTAAATACAATATGATAGAAAAGCTAGAAATTCAAGAAATGTTATCAGCTATTCACGAAGAAGAAGCAAAAGATTCAAAGGGTGATCTAAAGAAAAATGATAAAAAAAGATGCTAAGAATCTCAAGGTAAGAAACTTGCTAGAAACTTGTCTAAACAATACTATCCTAAGGAGTGGACAAAGTCTCTCCCTAATGGGATCTATCTGAATAAGAAGTTTGCTAGTTACAAAATGGAAGAGAACAAATCCATTAAGGAGATCATTGGTGGGTTTTGAGGCTAATTGTTGATCTTGTTATCCTCAAGATAACCATCATTGAGAAAGATCACGCTATCCAACTACTGCTCTTAGCATATGAGCCTTTTGTACACACGCATAAGTATGGCTCAAAAAATTATACTTTAACCGTGAATAAGGTCACAAGTTCTGTTAATACAACGAAGGTGGAGTTGAATCATAAATGATATCAGAAGGGTCATACGTTGAGGTAAGGGAAAACTCTTCTAACAGAGGAAACAACATAAATGGAAAAGGAGGGTCAAAGAGGAGGAACATATCAAAATCAAGAGCTAATTCAAATAGCAAAAGATGTTGGATCTATGGAGAAGAGGTTCACTAGAAGACAAATTGTCCATCAAGAAAAAGGACTCAAGACATAAAACATTGAAACTCTGCCAATGTAGTTGTTAAATTACCAGTCTTACAGAGATTAACACTGCATGATGTAGCAACAATGAAAACATGTATGGTAACATCAAATGATAATTGGATAATGGATTCACATGGTTGTCAGAGTTTCAGAAATATGAAGGAAGCAAAGTCCTCATAAAAAATAATACATAAGCATCATGACATGCATAGGAAAAGTTATAATAGACAATCCTAACGAAACTACTAATAGACAATCCTAATGGAACTAATGTAACTTTGAGCAAAGTAAGATACATGTCTGAGATGGACAAAAACCTAGTTTCTTATTGTCAACTTGAAGATGCATATATATGGAGGGGAGAAAATCATTATCAAATCCTTCAAAGGAGGTAAAAACGTGCTAACATGCAAATATCAACAAAGGTTATACCATCTTCAAGGTGAAAAAAACTGCCATAAACCAAAGTTGCGCAAGTTGGAACAAGCATGAAAAAGAGATGACATAATAGGTTAGCTCACATGAGTCCATCTGCCATGGAAACTTTGGCCATAAAGGGTTACCTAAAAAGAAGAGGTAAAAGATCTCGGTTTCCGTGAAAATTGTGCAATGGGAAACGCTCACAAACAAAGTTTTCCAAAAGCTCAACACAATCCAAAAGAGATCTTAGATTATGTCCACTCATATTTGGTGCTCTAAAGCGTAACAACAAATTTATCAAGAGCTCTATACTTCGTTATCTTCATAGATCATGATTTCACAAAAATGTTTGGATTTACTTTTAAAAGAAGAAAGATGAAGCATATCATAAGTTTGCAGAGTGGAATTATTATTGGAAAATCAAACATAAAGAAGGTTGAGAGGTCTGAGGACTGCTAATAATTTAGAGTTTCAAAACAACCAGTTTGACACAAAAATTTCCCATATACTCATCTTCATAATGGAGTCATGAAAGGATGAACATGGCCATAATGGATAAAATCTTATAAATGTTATAAGAAAAAGTGTTAGAAGGTCAGTTTGAAAAGAGGCAACATCAACAACAATATACGTTACAAACATGTCAAAAGCAATAACCATTGAATTTGAGATACCATAAGCTAAATGCATAGAAGGTAAATCGGATTTAAGTAACTTAAAAGTTTTGAATGTGTTAGTTATGTCCATGTTATCATAGATAAACTAAGTCCAAAGTGTGACTAGTGGAAGAACACAAAGTTGTAATCAGCAGATATGGGGTGCTCCAAGAGAAATTGTTTTGGATATGAAGAAGGAACCGGTTACAGAAGAAAATACACAAGTGAAAAAGCAAAAAAAAAAAAGAAATTCAGTTTAAGCAATGATCTTGAGGAAGTTTTTAATGAAGAAGAAGATTCGAATGAGACTTCTAGTCAACGTGGAGAAGCTTCATAATCTAAGTTGGAAAAACAGCCTGGCTTAGGGGCGGGCATTTTAACCGAAACCCGAACTCGAACACGAACCCCACCTGAACTAAAAAATTCGGTTCATGTACATATATAAGGAAATACCCAATCAAATTGTACTCCCAAGATGATAGGATTTCAGTTCGGGTTTGAGTATTATCTTATACCATAACCTAATCCAAACCCATCTCAATCATAGTAGGATATAAGAATATAAGTGGGATAAATTTCATAGGTGAGAATTGAACCTAGGATCTAGAGGTTTTCGCCTGAACCTTTAACCACTAGACTAATAATTATTTTGTTTAATTGTTACCAGAGTTTATATAAAGGGTGGACATTCGGGTACTCTTTCGGGTTTGAATTGGGTATTTTGGTAGTTCGGTAAAGAGATATAGCACATGTTCATGTAATTTTTAAGTTAGGGTCGGGTTCGAGTATGTATTTTGACTTCGGGTTTGAGTATTTCAGGTATATCCGCAAAACAATTTTATTTTCTTTACAAAAATATTTATCCTCAAAATTGAACCAAACGAATTTAAAATTACGTAATTTAACATTGTTTAAAATTTAATTTGTATTAAACCAATTTAACAAGTTAGTTTAGTAATTTTTAAGGGGTTATAATTTTTTTAGGGAGAATTACAAAACTACAACATTTGAATTACATTTCACAGAACTACACTATTTCAAAACTACTTTACAAAACTACACCTAAACACTCGAAATTAAATCCAAATAAATTATACCCACACAATCTTACCCCCTTAATATTATACCCTAAACACTAATTAGCGAACCCAAATGAAAAGATTTTAATTTTTGTAATTTTTAAAAGGATAAATCAAGCTTTTAAAATTTTGAAAGGTGTAAATATGTGAAAAAATTGAATTAGGTAGAGTTATGTAAAAGAAGGGAATAAATGGTGTACTTTTGTGAATTCCTCTTTTTTATCGACCAAAATTAAAAAATTACATGTAGCTTGTAGGTTAATAGAGAAAAAGAAAATATAGGAAGAAAGAATATGTATACATATCTTTTAACAAGAAATCATTTGAGAAAACATGTCAAACCACCATCAAGATCCGAGAATGTATATTTCATAGCTTGTGTTGTCAAGTGTTGATTACAGAGAAGTAAGAACACCATGAGGATCACATTTTAAGCTAAAGGCAACATCTAAGGATGAAACAACATAACTAGAAAGAAAGATGGATGACATACATTTTAAGATGGATGACATACATTTTAAGCTAAAGGCAAAAGTCGTCGGTCTCATGTACGAAATATTGGGTTCAAGACAGACATGGACATCTCAACTCACCATAAATAAAAAAAACAACCACATTGCATAACAACCATGTTTGATAAGGTTTGCTCGCTAATGGTACATAGTATAAAAAGTTATCACAAGGAAAAATATATAAAGTGAATTTCTACAACGATTAGATACTAAGAGTGTGACCGAGATCTAACACAAATAGTTCGTTAAGAATCGGTATGACTCATCAAGATTTTCCTTCTGTCCACTGTCTCAGAGGAAGACAAAGAATAAATAGTAGAATAACACTCCAACAAGCAAGAACCATAAGAACCAAATAGGGGGATGGAAAGATGTTTGTTCTCAACCATGACTCTTGGAAGCCTTGCGGAAGAAAGCAACTGTGCCGCAGCACTAATGCTTGTCTCGTATCTTCCCTAACGAGTTTTTCTTCTTGGTGTGATGGGCAATCTCGAATTCTTAGCCCCAAGTGAAACTTCCATGTTCTCGTGAACCTTTCAATTAGAGTTTGAATATATTGCTTGCTCTTGTGGCTAAGTGAAATCAGTTGTATTGTTACGGAAATGATTATTGGAAGGTTTTCAACTAGCCGTTGTACCTCGCGAAGTCAGTTCAATGAGAAAAGTGTGTTGTTGTGCTTCGGAGACAGAAAATGGATTAAATTGCAAAAGAGTATTTTGAATTTGTTGCCGTAATCCACCAAAAAATCTTGAAACTCTCTGTTCCTTTGTTTCGGTCAAGGAGTTACGAGCTAAGAGAGAAAAAAATCAGATGCATAATCGTCGAAAATTATGCACTTTCGTGTAAAGTGTACGCATGTAGTTGAATGGGAAAAAAGCTTTACGCATCTTTTTTAAATTTATCTCACGGTACAATACGATATTTTCTGGCTCTTGCACGCACCTTTTTTATTTGTTGCCACCAGTAGTTAAGATGCTCCATTTGCAACAAGCTTGTTCTCCACTACCGCTTTGAAGTTAAGAAGCTCCATTTGCATTAATCCAGTCGATGAAATCTTCAGCTTGTAAACTCCAATTAAATTCTGATAAATCCAGCTTAAAACTTGCTTCCCACAGTCGTTTTTCACCACGAGGAGCTTCTACATCTTGTGCACGCAATCTTGCAAACGGGTTGCTCTTAAGAATATTAGGGATTATTATCCCACATCAGAAACTCAAAGGGTTATAAACTAATATATAAGGGATATGACCCCTCCACTTATGGCCAATTGGGTTTAAGTTGGAAGCCCATAATCCTAACATGGTATCAGAGCCCGATCCGATCACATGCCTGACCCGACTGGTCCGCCTCTCTTACCCAAACCACCCGAGATTAATGGTTAACGAGACCCATTATCTCGAGGGGGCGTATTAGGGATTATTATCCTACATCAAAAACTCAAAGGGTTATAGACTAATATATAAGGGATATGGGCTCCTCCACTTATCGCCAATTGGTTTTAAGTTGGAAGCCCATAATCCTAACAAAGAACACCCTCTTCATCATCATTTTCCTTGTTTTTTTCTTCATGACGAGATAATCTTTGAGCATGTTGTTGTGGTTAAAGGGCAACACAGATACCGTGTTCAACAGAGAAGTGTAAAAAATATCTTACTTCATGTTAAAACTCTGTTAGAATCCCTTGAAATACATCGTTATATTCTTTCAATTGTTGTTGAATATTCTTCTTATGAGACATGATTTAGGATCAAAAGGTTCTAAAACCAACTTTTCCAGCCAATAATTAACAAAAACCTCTAAATAGATCAATCAAATATTAAGTTGTTTAGGTTGCTAAGATCTCAAAGTATTCTTCCAAATAACTAATAAGAAATTCGAAGAATTTAAGGTTCTAGAGAAAAGTTTCTCTTTATCAATCAAAAACAAAGTTCCTAATTCTTATTTTGTATCTCGGTTTGTTTGGTTTTTTTATATTTTTATATTTTATTTATTATTTTTAAAATATTATTTATTAAATTAGTTTTTTTGAAAAATAATACTCGGGTTTGCCTAAGTAAACCGAAAAACCCAAAAATCGAAAAACTGAATTTCCGGAAAAACCGAATAAAGCCAAAAAACCCGTAAATACCTATATATTTTATTTTATTTTCAAAATCCAAACTGAATAAACCAATTTGATTTCCTTAAACCCGAACCGAACCGAGATTTTATCCAGTTCGATTCGGTATTTTTTTTCCCGGAACAAACTGTTTGCTCAGGCCTACGACTTATCTTCGAGACGATTTGATGTTGCACAGATTTCCAAGGATGAAGAACAAACTAGCCGTGATGGGAAGATCCATTAGCCTTCGACATATCTGAACCTAGCCAAGAGGGTCCACTCCAGTGACCGAACCACAACCCTCAATCGACATATCCGAACATCTGAAAAACCATGGTCAAATTTCATCATATCTACTCTTGAAACCAACAATCCAACTCACGAAAAACCTCTAAGATTCAACTAATCGATGCAAATCTAGACAATAGAAGAAAACCTGAGCAGAGAGAAAAAGAGTGTGACCAAAGCCGACGCGCTGTGTGAGCCGCCACCCCCTGGACCGAGACTCTACTTTTTCTCGAGCGGCGGCGTTTCTCTCTCTTAGGTTGGTTAAGGAGAAAAAAACATGTGATGTCTTTTTTTGTAAAAAACAGTTTCTCATGGTACTTTAAGAAATTACCGTTGCTTACTTAAAAAGGTTAAAAAAGAGGCTTACATAATCATTGAGAAACAATTAGAAAAACGGAGTTTGTATCATCATCATTCACTCCATCATGGCCTAAAGACCACCAACAACTATCTCAAAATTCGAGAAAGCATCGAGGAAAGGAGGCATTATGGATCCTGGAGGCAAAAGAAACATTCAAAGACACTCCAAAGTACATGAAAGAAATTTACATAAATTTTTTTTCTAATTTGTTCACCTGTACTAAGGCGTTACCAAGCCGCGTGCAATTATCATACAAAATAACACAACTCTCATCTGCCAAATACCATTCCTTGTGCCGTCTCAAATGAGTAAACCTGCCAGGTAAAAATTAAGTTTTTTGTTATCATATTTCATATTACTTTTAAGCACATGGCCATCAAGAAACTCCAGAAGAAGAAACAAATTTATACCTCAATTGTAAAGAAAATCTCTTGCAGTACCTTGAGACAGACACAAGTAATAGCTGTTCTTGTCCAGCTAACAAATTGGCAAAAACCGTAATGAGTTAAAAGAAGGAGGAGAAGAAGTCTCAAGTAAAGGCAAACACATTAGTGGAGACAACAAACTTTGAAGAGTTCTTCAAAGCAGGTAAAGAGAGTCTCAAGCCATGGGAATGTACTGTTGGAATAAGCTTGAAGCACAAGCAATCCTAAAGAGATTAGGATTAAGAGATATATTTAGGAGTTATCTAAATATATCGTTATGGGAGTTATCCTATTAGGATTAGGAGTTATATTTTTCTATATAAGGAGATGCAAGGGTGTTGCATAACTTATGAGTTTTGTGATTGAGAGCTTAAGTTTTGAGAGAGTTTCTTAAGCAATAAGAAGAGAAAGTTCTTATTATTTGTGTGCATTACAAACGTTAAGATCTATAATTGGTATCAGAGCTTATAGATCTTATGGGAGACTTAGTCGTGGCAAATAAAAAACCTAAAGAGGGAGGATCTTCGATCAAGTGCCCTATACTGAATACAACAAATTACACTGTATGGGCCATGAAGATGAGGATGCTACTCAAGGTGCATGAAGTTTGGGAGGTAATAGAGACTGAAACTGTCAACGAGAAGAAGAACAACATGGCGATGGCGTTGCTCTTTCAGTCAATACCAGAAGCGCTGCTACTTCAAGTCGGGGAGCTCGATACAGCTAAAAAGATGTGGGAAGCAATCAAAACACGTCACGTAGGAGCAGACAGAGTTAAAGAGGCCAGATTGCAGACATTGATGGCGGACTTTCGGAGATATCATCAAAATCAGCAGCTTTAGGAGAAGAAATTGAAGAAACAAAGCTAGTTAAGAAATTTTTCAAGAGCTTACCACGAAAGAAGTATATTACGATCGTGGCTGCTCTAGAACAAGTTTTGGACCTTAAGATTACTGGTTTTGAAGATATTGTTGGTCGTCTAAAGGCATATGAAGAACGTATAACTGATGAGGAAGAACCAAAAGAGGATCAAAGCAAATTGTTATATGCAAACAATGAATCAACAACAAATCCTCGTGATGCCAATAATGACTATAGAGGAAGAGGCCGAAGAAGAGGTTCCTATTACAGAGGACGAGGTCGCGGAAGATATAACGGAGCCTATGTAGGTCCAAGAGACACATCAAAGATTACTTGTTTCAGATGCGATAAGGTCGGACACTACGTGTATCAATGCCCTGACAGATTACTCAAGCTTCAAGAAGTTCAAGAAACTGAAAACGATGAAACACATGGAGCGGATGAGCTTATGATGCACGAAATAATCTACTTCAATGAAGAAAAGATAGTACCAATCAACTATGAAGAAAAGAATAATGAAGACGACGTCTGGTATCTTGACAACGGAGCAAGTAATCATATGAGTGGTGATAAACGCTACTTCTCCTTCATCGATAACTCTATCTCAGGGAAGGTACGTTTCGGTGATGACTCGCGCATCGACATCAAAGGAAAAGGAACCATAGAGTTTACGGACAGAAACGGTGAGCCAAGAAAGATAACCGATGTCTATTACATACCGGAGCTGAAAAGTAATATTATTAGTCTTGGTCAAGCTACGGAGTCTGGCTGTGATGTGAGAATGAAAGGAGAAACTCTTACAATGCATGATAATGAAGGCAAGCTGATAGCGAAGACAACACGATCCAAGAACCGCCTTTACAAAGTACGAATGGGGATAAAAGAGGTTGTGTGTTACCTCTCTACGCAACTAAGTGACTCAAGTAAGTGGCACTCAAGATTGGGCCACATAAACCTAGATACGATGAGAACCATTATATATCGTGAGTTGGTTACTGGAGTACCGAAAATAGAAATCGAGCCAAAGGTGTGTGGATCATGCTTACTTGGGAAGCAAGCTAGGAAACCTTTTCCGAAGGCCGCAACATATCGAGCAAAGAAGATACTAGATCTAGTACATGGAGATCTTTGTGGTCCTATCACACCAAGTACAAGTGCACGAAATCGATATATCTTGGTAATCATTGATGATTACTCAAGATACATGTGGATATCTCTATTGAAGGAGAAAAACGAGGCCCTCTACAAGTTCAAAACTTTCAAACACTTAGTTGAGCAAGAAACAAAGACGAGTATCAAGACGTTTAGAACAGACAGAGGAGGAGAGTTCGTATCTCATGACTTCAATGCGTTTTGCGAAGAATCAGGCATCAAACGCCATCTTACAGCTCCGTAAAGTCCACAACAAAACGGAGTTGTTGAGAGACGTAACCGTACGTTAATGGAGATGACCAGAAGCATTATGAAACATATGGCAGTTCCAAACTATCTTTGGGGGGAAACAGTACGACACTCAACTTATCTACTTAACCGTATAGCAACGAGAGAGGTTAAAGATCGAACTCCGTACGAGGTGTTCCGAGGAAAGAAACCCAACATTAGCCACTTAAGAGTTTTCGGATGCATAGGATATGCTAAAGTAGACGTGAAGTTCTTGAGAAAGCTTGATGATAGATCTCGTATGTTGGTCCATCTTGGAACAGAACCCGGCTCAAAGGCTTACCGAATTTTTGATCCACATACACAAAAGATCATAGTAAGTAGAGATGTCGTGTTCGATGAGGCGAAAGGTTGGAACTGGAGCACGAACTCAAGAGGTCAAAACAGAACAGAGGATTTTAAAGTTGAGTTTGGCACGTTTGGGAATCATGGGTTACATGAGACAGATTTGGTCGAGAGTAAAACAGAGATGAAACAACTCAAAGAAGAAGAGCACACAAGAGAAGTAAACGAAGAAGAAGATGACGATAGTGAAGAAGAAGAAGAGGACGCAACTCAAGATGAAAGTGCATCAGGTCTAAGAAGGTCCACACGAGTCAAAACACAGCCCAAATATCTTGAGGACTACATGTTGTTTCTTGCCGAAGAAGAAGGGGAGCGTTTGCTTATGTGTCTAAACAATGAACCAAAAGATTTTGAAGAAGCAAAACTGTACAACGAGTGGCTGCAAGCGTGTGAAGATGAAATAGACTCTATAACAAAGCTTGATTGTTGGACTCTTGTCACAGGAACTTGTATGACGGCAATCAACGAATTTAAGAGGGAGATGGCTTGTAAGTTCGAGATGAGCGATCTTGGTAGACTAACTTACTATCTAGGAATCGAAGTTACTTATCACACCAAAAGGATAACATTGAGTCAAAATAGGTATGCTTTAAAGATCTTAGAAGAAGCTGGCATGAGAGACTGCAATTCTGTACACGTCCCGATGGAATCAGGCTTGAAACTGTCCAAAGCCGAGGAAGAGAACGAGATTGATGCAACAAGATATAGAAAGATCATTGGATGTTTTCGATATCTACTTCATACGAGACCCGATCTTTCATATTGTGTGGGCGTATTAAGCAGATATATGGCTAGTCCAAGAGTATCTCATGGTGCAGCATTAAAGCAGTGTCTCAGGTACCTAAAAGGAACTTCATCGTTTGGACTCACCTTCGAGATGTCAGGGAAGGAATGCTACGGGATTGGTGGGCTATAGTGACAGCAGTCACAATGTAGATCCTGATGATGGCAGGAGCACAACATGACACATATTCTATCTTGGAAGTAACCCAATTACATGGTGCTCTCAGAAGCAAGATACAGTGGCTTTATCGTCATGCGAAGCAGAGTTTATGGCAGGTACATAAGCAGCAAGACAAGCCATTTGGCTCCAAGATTTGCTGCAAGAAATCGTTGGGCCTTCACACGAGAAGACAATCATACGGGTTGACAACAAATCAGCCATCTCTCTTACTAAAAATCCTGTGTTTCATGGGCGAAGAAAACACATTCATACAAGGTATCATTTTATAAGAGAATGTGTTGAGAAAGGGCTAATGAAGGTTGAGCATGTACCCGGAAGTGAGCAGAAGGCGGACATACTAACCAAAGCTCTAGGAAGAATCAAGTTCAGTGGAATGCGTGATCTCATTGGCGTACATAATGTGAAAGGAAAAGACTTCAAGCTTAAGGGGGAGAATGTTGGAATAAGCTTGAAGCACAAGCAATCCTAAAGAGATTAGGATTAAGAGATATATTTAGGAGTTATCTAAATATATCGTTATGGGAGTTATCCTATTAGGATTATGAGTTATATTTTTCTATATAAGGAGATGCAAGGGTGTTGCATAACTTATGAGTTTTGTGATTGAGAGCTTAAGTTTTGAGAGAGTTTCTTAAGCAATAAGAAGAGAAAGTTCTTATTATTTGTGTGCATTACAAACGTTAAGATCTATATGTACTGTCTCCGCCTATAGTAATCAAAGCTTTTGAGACAGAGAGAGAGAGAGTTTATAAAGAGAGAGATAAGCCTATTTATAATTCCATATGTTCTTCAATTACCTGAGTTTAGATGATTAAGAAACATTTTGAGCTTTGCTCTGGCTAAGGCTATATGCTTACCAAAGGTTCCGAGGTAAAGATCTTTGTTCCCGGCTACACGGCCAATCCTTGCTTGCCAACGTCCTTTTTTATGATGCCTTGTGACACCTCTGCATATCGAAGCTCCTCCCGAGAAACCGCTAACTCTTCTTTTCTTATATTGGTTGTAGCAGCAACATTCCAATATTTAAGAACTGCAAAGTCATAAGCTCAGTCTGGCCTAATCTTCTTTGTCATATCCACCTGAATCGTTGTACAAAAATTAAAGACTAATTCTAGATATATATCTACATTACTAACATAGAGTGACCCATTGTGATATTGTTCTTACCAAAATATATTGTAGAATCAAGCAGAACCAAGTGCAAACCGAGTAATACATGCGATAAAAGAGCAAGCAATTAGTCAAAACCGAGTAATTAGTCATCAAAACATCAAATTAAGTTTTAATATGTTCTCTGGTCAAATACTCCGAGTATAAAGCAAAAGCTAGTGAGAATATTCAGACTTTGCTTTGGTGATGTGAACATTACATATAAAATCCTTATGTGGACAGAAGTATTTAAGTTGTTAGCTTCATAGGGTTCTCCCCAAAAAAAATCATTTTTACACTGTAATGTAAGTAGCATCATACTTTGCATTAAATATTAATCAATATGCTTAAGACAATGTATATATAGGTAATGAGGGTCAGAGTGGGTCAAAAAAACATGTCAATCAAGAAACAGAGATTGCATCATATAGGCAAATATAATATGGGACCCCTGTTATGTACTCTTTAGGCTTTAAGTAAGTATAACTTGAAAGGATTGTGAAAGGAAAAGAAAATGTAAATAAAGACAACAACAAAATGGCGGCACCCTTTTGCTAGATTTAACAAAATTCAACAAAACCTATATTTTATACTATATTTCTTGAATCAACAGATTGTGGTTTTTTACTTAGTGGATCATCAAGTATATTTTAGAAAACTGATAGAAAGTAATTTAAAAAAAAGAATGAAAATATATTACCTTGACGTCCTTTCCTTGCATGACCTTCTCTCCTACGGCTTTTATCCCACAGCGAGCTTCATATCTTCCCGTCCATCAACGTCTGCATATCAATCATGAGTTTGGCTTATTCTTCTTCTTGAGGAACAGTGAATGTCCAGACATGAATGCTAAAGGAACTTGTTTTATCCTTCTCCCAATCTGCCAAAAATAACAACTCCAAAAACAGTTTAGTTTTGTCTTAAATAGTTATCGGTTACTTCACAATGAGGAGTTTCTTCTATTGCATATGATTATATGAACTATAACAAAGCTACATTTACCTCGTCAACGAATATGAGGGCATAAGAACCAGAGCTAAAATCTTCAATCTTCATCTCACATTGTTCTTGATTTGATTGTTAGATAAGTTTCAAGCGACGAAACAAAAAATGTCAACTTTCTGAAAATAAGTTTCGTATCTTGTTGTTTAGTGAGTAATTATATTACTGTGAAACTAGTGGGCAGTAATGGTGGTGCAAAGTGTCAACCTCCCAAAGGGGACTTCCTGTAACAAAGTAGTGAATATAACATTAGTTCTCTAACTAATATGTTCATTATGCTACAAAGCCACAATTAGGAAACTACAAATCTAGAAATAGATACATCATAGATATATTGTTAGGTGAATAAACTTGTAAACTTGTTTTGAAATTAGGTGCTAAAGGCGGGGAAAACGAAATAAGGAAGCACTCAGGATGTCAAGTACTTACTCATGGAACCAGTTTTCTTGAGATCAGTTTCGCGGTTGTTGAAATAGTCAATACCAGGATTTTTTGCGGGTATTTTGTTGGCTCTCGTTGTGTTCATCACCCTCTGAATTGGCTTCATTGGCACGTTCAGTTGTTTCCTGCACAAGAATGACCTATATGTAAGTCAATTCTTTATATACGTTCTATTGTAAAGTCGCGAGAGATATCATATGGGAAGTAAGTTGTTTTCCCTTCTGGTAACTTGCATTTTCAAGCACTAAAGAAAATAGGACATACCTGGTGCACAAGACGGTTGATTGTAAAAGGTGTCTTCGCAAAAGGTTGTAGATCACAGTTGTTATGACCAAAGATCCCGAGGGAGGAACAGAGACTGACAATCTGCTTAGTTTCATTGTGAGTGAAGCTCCTAGATATGCTGGAAGCAATGATGACTCCAGACAAGCATCAAGAAGCTGCAGTTGAGCGTTTCAGACATAAAGGGAAGGACAGTGGAATTATAGATCAGTGATTTATTTGTCACAACAAGTTGAAATATATAAGATATTATTGAAGGAAACAGTTATAGAGCAATGAGAGCTATGAGTAAATATGCCCACCATAACATTGCGGGGTTAGATAGACGTCTCGAGGACACTAGCAAGTACCTATCATGAAAAGATAGAATAATAGTAAGTTTGTCCCATGCCATATTCTAAAAAAATGTTTTAGTTGTGAAAGTAAACCAGCTAACCTCCTTGTAGACGTCACGGGGAAGTGGAAGTATTAGAAACGAAAACCATGCTTTTAGTGAACTTGAACTTCATCCTCTTGGCAATTGTAGTCGGAGAAAGAAGAAGCTGTAGAATAAATGAAGTAAAATGTAAGCAATTTCATCGCATGATGACTAATGATTTGGTATCTATAGCAAATTTGCAACAACTGAATGAATACTCACATTGATGTCTTGTTCCTTAATCTTTTTCTTTTTAGCTTTCAGTTTCTCATACTACTTTTTTATGGAGGAAACCTAAACACATATGGGGTTTTATCAACAACAAAAAAAGAAAAATATAGTTAAAATGTTCGTGAAAAGTCACCTTAACCACTCCACAGATGGGGTTATACTTATATCAACAATAACAACCTTTCAGCTTCATTTTCAGGAGGTGGAATCTGGGATGAAAACTTGATATATCTTGCGAACAGAGAGTTCTATGCAACCTTTCACTCATAAGCATAAAAATTACATTCAAAAACAATCAGAAACAATAGTTAAAGCATCAAATATACTGATACTAACCTTGTTTTCAACTCATTATCAGCCTCACCATTACCACATCGGTAGCAAACACAAGAGAAGAAAGAAAGTTAGAAAATGGATCAAGACTTAAAAACAAAAGAGAGGATGTCAAGAAAGAGATTGGAAACAAACGCGGATGCTTCCAGTCTTTTCACACAAACTTGTCCATGCTGATGTATGTAAAATATCTCAAATTATAAATCAGAAGAGAGAACATTATAAAAGCAAAAAAAAGGGTTATCATCAACACACCGGAGATCAATGTACTTGCAGTACTTTGAGGTAAGTATATCAACGAACACATCAATATCAACATGAGAATGAAGCTGCAGAGACATACAATGAAAACATTAAAACACTGACAACAACGAAGAACAAAGAAAATACTCTTACAAATAAGAGTTAATGAAGAAACTTACAATAGCATATTAAGTAATCTCTGGTAGATGGAAGAGCGAAATCATGCTTTTAGTGAACTTCAACTTCATCCTCTTGGCAATTGTTGTCGGAGAAAGAAGAAGGTGTAGAATAAATGAAGTAAAATGTAAGCAATTTCATCGCATGATGACTAATGATTTGGTATCTATAGCAAATTTGCAACAACTGAATGAATACTCACATTGATGTCTTGTTCCTTAATCTTTTTCTTTTTAGCTTTCAGTTTCTCGTACTACTTTTTTATGGAGGAAACCTAAACACATATGGGGTTTTATCAACAACAAATAAGAGTTAATGAAGAAACTTACAATAGCATATTAAGTAATCTCTGGTAGATGGAAGAGTGAAATCTCCCCCCCCCCCAACATTCAAATGCTTCACAAAGTCCATGAATGTGCCAAGAACAATATCCTAAAGAAACAGAGAAGATAATGAATGCTAATGTAAAAAAAATTGAACTAATGACCATTGCTAGAGAATACATATAGATTGAGATTTGACAAGATAGAAAGTTTACCCTTCAGACTGTTCAGAGAGGAGAAGATGGAGAGTAGGCCTAAATTTTCGATCTAATTCAAGCTTTGAAGATAACTTCAGGATCATCGGCTACAACTGTTTTCTTCGACAAACTGTCATCATCGCTGAGAGAGAAGAGGACTGAAGAAGGATCAGAGGAGGGAGGAGCGATTCTCGAAGACGAACTGCGGCGGAGATGAAGAGAGAAGGAGAGGAAGGTTGTAGATGCCTAATGATTTGAGATGTTTCAAATTGTGGAGACAAAAAGGAGGAGGAGATTATCGGCGCCCCAACCAAGAATATTTATGCTTGTTCTTAATTATTATTAGTTTGCTTCTAAAAAGAAAGAAAAAAAAAGAAAAAATCAATAAATAAATAAATAAATACCTTATTATTAGTTTATCGGTCAGGAGGTCATGGCCATTATATATGCATTTTAAAACCAAACGTGAAATAAACAAACCCAAATCCAATTAAACATATAGTCTTATAAGTCCCAAGTATATGACTCTAACTATGCAGTAGATCAATAACCGGCACTAAACCATTAAAAGAGTGATATAATACTCTTTTGTAAAAAAAAATATATATATATGTATCACGCACGTTAAAAATTATTTGTATTAATCAGTAATTAGTAAAGAGATTTTGTGCATAACGTAACATAATAGAGTCACTTTTCATACAAAAAAGTAAAAAGATTTGGTGCATAGTCTATGTGTTAATACAAGACATTTTCTTCAAATACGCGTCACATTCCACCACTCAATGATTTTTTTAAAAAAAGTTTTTACTTTTGATTAAAGAGTCATTGTTTCACTTACCGAACGTTGCTGAAATTGTTAGGCTTACTTAGAAAGTAAGTTGAAAGAATTTCGTTTGACAAAAAAAGAAACTGATTTTTCTTTCATGGGATGAGACTCAACAAAACAATTTCGATGGATTTGAACCAAATAATAAAGAGAGCCTTGACAAAACATGTTACGGTAATTAATCATCTAACGGTGTATGTGTCAAGCATTCACTCTATTTAGTTTGCACTTAAATATTTTGGTATACTTAGAAGATATGTATGGATAACAACTATAGATGTATTTTTAACAATATAAAAACAACTAGATGTATCCTTAAAAGTATAGAAAATACATTTAAATGCAAATAGTGATCATAATAAGTTTTTTAAACTAAATTTTAAGTATTTACTACTTCAATGTTGTTTTTACTTATAAAACATATATTTTTTTAAATATAAAAAATTTACTCAAAATATAAATAAACTTTATTGTTTTTAACTAAATCATATTAAGAAAATGGATCTTTGCGTAAGATAAGAGTCATCAAACCATAATAACATATGGTGGTTGTGGTATTAAAAACTTTATTAACACCTTGGAGTGTACAAGGACAATATTAATTTATGGATTGGCAAATTAAGTTATTATTTTCCCTACGACAAAAATGGGATGAACTCAATTCGAAGTCAAATCATAACTAATATTCTTGCAACAAAAGTGGAAACTTTTTTTAGTAATATTATGATTTTTTTTTTATTACATCAGATTATGAATTATTTTGAAATTTAAAAAATACTTTCATAAAGACATTTTGGTTCAAGCCTTTTAATAAGTTGGTGGCGTTAGCAAAACCTAATATAATATCTTCTTTAGCTCCAAAGAAAACTATTGATAAGAATTTGTATCTCTCATTTTTACGTTTATATTTATTAATTTAATAATTTAATGAAACAAAACTATAATTGTGATTCTATTAATAATTTAAGAACCTAGGCGTTTACTATCTAAAATTATTCTAATGAATTAACTCATAATGCATGCATGGATAAGAGTTATCAAACCATAATAACATATGAAGGTTGTGATATTAAAAAGCTAATCAATCTCCAATTTAAAATATTTGAGTGTACAAAGACAATATGAATTTATGGATTGACAAAGACTTATTGGTTACCCTACAACAAAAATGGGATGAACTCAAGCTGAAGTCAAAGAAAAAAAACATAATAGTTAATATTCTTGCAACAAAAGTGGTTTGATGACTTGATATCATGCATGCATCTATTTATAATTTATGAAACTAGGTTTTTGTTTTTGTTAAAAACAAAACTAGGCATTTACCATCTAAAATTATTTTATTAGTTGATGAATCATAGAAAATACATTTAAAAGCAAATGATGAAAATATCAACACCACACCTTATCCTATTTCATCTGTCCTTGACTATTCTCACCTAACCCCTGGCTTTGCCTTGTATATCCTTACCATATCCACTGAATCTGAACCAAAAGACTTTAAGGTTGCTATCCTCTCTTAAAAGTGGAAAGTAGCAATGATTGTTGAGATTGAACAACTTGTTTCAACTGGTACTTGGTCTATTGTTTCTTTACCTCATGATAAGCATGTTGTTGGATGTCGTTGGGTCTATAAGATTAAATATTGTGTTGATGGCACTAAAGAAAAATATAAAGCAAGGTTGGTGGCAAAAGGTTACACACAACAAGAGGGTGTGGATTATATTGAGACTTTTTCTCCGGTAGTTAAGTTGGTAACAGTGAAACTGATGTTAAGTTTGGCAGCTAAGAAAGGATGGACTTTAACTCAGATGGATGTTACCAATGCCTTTCTTCATGGAGATATAGAAGCGGAGATATACATGACATTGCCACCTGGTTATAGACCATCTGATGGAATTACTTTACCACCTAATCATGTATGTCGTCTGCATAAATCCATCTATGGATTAAAACAAGCATCAAGACAGTGGTACAAGAAGTTTGCAGAGGTTCTTTTGCAAGCTGGTTTCATACAATCTGATGCTGAGAACACATTATTCTTCAAGATAACATCTACATCTTACCTTGCCTTGCTGGTTTATGTTGATGATATATTCATTGCCAGTAATAATGATACAACTTTGGCAGAGGTAAAACAAATACTATCTCAAGCTTTCCAGATCAAAGATCTTGGTCCTGTCAAGTATTTTTTGGGACTTAAGATTGCTAGATCACAAAAGGGCATCTCTGTTTGTCAACGAAAGTATGCATTAGATATTCTTAATGAGACATGCTACCTTGGTTGCAAACCTGTTTCTACACCTATGGATCCTACACTTCATCTAAGTAAAGATTCTGGTGTCCTTCTTTCTGATGCTACTCCATATAGAGCTCTTATTGGAAAGCTTCTTTATATCACCATTACAAGACCAGATATCATGTTTGCTGTTCATAAGTTGAGCCAGTTCTTATCTGCACCATTTGATGTTCATCTTAATGCAGCTCATAGGATCATTTATTACCTTAAAAATGATCCAGGAAAAGGTCTTTTCTACTCAGTGGTGGATGATATACGCTTCAATTCCTCTGCAGATTCTGACTGGGATACTTGTCCTGACTCAAGACGATCTGTGACTAGTTATTGTGTCTTTCTTGGTGATTCTCTCATCTCCTGGAAGTCACGGAAGCAACATATCCCTTCTGGTAGCACTGTGGAAACAGACTATCGTGCAATGGCTGAGACAACTAAATAATAATTATATAATTTTAATTTAAACAAAATTAAAGTATTTAGTTCTTCAATTTTTTTTACTTACAAAATAGACATTTTTATTTAAATATCAAAAAGTTACACAAAAATATATTAGTTTAATTATATCATATTAAGAAAAACGATGCATGCATGAGTCATCAAACCATAATAACATATTGTGGTTGTAATATTAGAAGAGCTTATTAATCTCAAATTAAAATCTTTGAGTGTACAAAGACAATATGAATTTATGACTTATTGGTTTCCCTACAACAAAAAAGGACGACCTCAAGTTAAAGTTAAGTATAAAATAGTTAAAATTCTTTCAACAAAAGTGGTTTGGTGACTTTTATGTCATGCATGCATCTAGTAATAATTTATGAACCTAGGTATTTACCTTCTAAAATTATTTTATTAGTTGATGAATCATAGAAAATACAATTAAAAGCAAATAATGATTATAATAATTTGTTCGAAACTAAAGTTAAGTATATACTTCAATGCTGTTTTACGTATAAAATATATATTTTATTTGAATATAAAAATTTCCTCAAAATATGAATAAGCTATATTATTTTAAGTAAATCATATTAAGAAAAAGGATGCTCGCATAAGATAAGAGTCATCAAACCATAATAACATATGGTGGTTGTGGTATGAAAAAGCTAATTTATATATTGGAGTCTACAAGGACAATATAAATTTATGGATTGACAAAGAATTATTGTTTTCCCTACGACAAAAATGGGATAAACTCAATTCGAAGTCAAATCAAAATTAATAGCTAATATTCCTGCAACGAAAGTGGAAACTTTTTAGTAATATTAAGAATTATTTTGAAATTTAAAAAATACGTTCATAGTTGTCATAAAAAAATACTTACATAATGACATTTTCGTTCAAACTTTTTAATGCGTTGGTGACGTTAACACAAACTAATATAATATCTTCATTTTTTTGTTAAAATTATCTATAATATCTTCTTTAGCTCCAAAAAAACTATTTATAAGAATTTGAATTTGTTTCATTTTTACGTTTATACTTATTAATTTAATGGAAAAAACTATAATTGTGATTCTATTAATAATTTAAGAACCTAGATGTTTACTATCTAAAATTATTTTAATGAATTAACTCGTAATGCATGCATGGATAAGAGTCATCAAACCATAATAACATATTTTTACTTACGAAATAAACATTTTTATTTTAATATTAGAAACTTACACTAAAAATATATATATTAGTTTAATTAAGATGAATTCACAAAACTACACATTTTCAACCTTTTCTTCACAAAACTACACCTAATTTAATATTTTCACATATTTACACCCTTTCAAAATTTTAAAAGCTTGATTTACCCTTTAAAAAATTACCAAAATTAAAATCTTTTCATTTGGGTTCGCTAATTAGTGTTTAGGGTATATTATTAAGGGGGTAGGATTGTGTGTGTATGGTTTATTTGGATTTAATTTTGCGTGTTTAGGTGTAGTTTTGTGAAGTAATTTTGAAATGGTGTAGTTTTGTGAAATGTAATTCAAATGGTGTAGTTTTGTAATGCTTCCTTTATTTAAATCATATTAAGAAAAACGATGCATGCATGAGTCATCAAACCATAATAACATCAACATACGGTGGTTGTAATATTAAAAAAGCTTATTAATCTCAAATTAAATTCAATTCTTTGAATGTACAATGCAATATGAATTTATGACTTATTGGTTTCCCTACAACAAAAATGGATGACCTCAAGTTAAAGTTAAATAAAAAATAGTTAAAACTCTTGCAACAAAAGTGGTTTGGTGACTTTGATCTCATCATGCATGCATCTATTGATAATTTACGTACTTAGGTATTTACCATCTAAAATTATTTTATTAGTTGATGAATCATAGAAAATACTTGTCATAAAAAATCATAGAAAATACATTTAAAAGAAGATTGTGAATATAATAATTTATTATAAACTAAATATAAGTATCTAATAGTTCAATGATGTTTTTAAGTATAAAAAGAGTGAATATAAGAACTTGCCTAAAATATAAATAATCTATATTATTTTAACTAAATCATATTAAGTAAAATGATGCTTGCATGAGATATGAGTCATCAAACCATAATAACATATATATGGTGGTTGTGGTATTAAAAGCTAATTAATCTCCAATTAATATCTTGAAGTGTACAAATATAATATGAATTTTTGGTTCGAGAAAGACTTATTGTTTTACCTACGACAAAAATAGGATGAAGTCAAGATGAAGTCAAATAAAATTTAATAGGTAATATTCTTGCAACAAAAGGGGATATTTTTACGTAATATTAAGAATTATTTTAAAATAAAAAAACACTTTGATAAAGACATTTTCGACTAAACTTTTGAATGCTTTGATAAGGTTAACAAAAAAGGGAATATAATATCTTCTTGGGCTACAAGCAAAACTATAAATAAGAATTTGTGTTTTTCATTATAATTTCGTTTATATTTATTAATTTAATGAAACCATTCTATTACTGTTATTTTTTTAATAATTTAAGAAAATAGGTATTTACTATCTAAAATTTTTTATTATTTGAGGAATCATAGAAATACATTTTTAAAAATAATGATTATATAATTTTTAACTTAAACAAAACTGAAGTATTTAGTTCTTCAATATTGTTTTTACTTACAAATAGACATTTTTATTTTAATATTAAAAACTTACACAAAAATATATAAATTATATTAGTGTAATTAATTCATATTAAGAAAAACGATACATCCATGAGTCATCAAACCATAATAACATATTGTGGTTGTAATATTAAAAGATCGGGCTTACTAATCTCAATTTAAATCTTTGAGTGTACAAGGACAATATGAATTTATGACTTATTGGTTTCCCTACAAAAAAATGGATGACCTCAAGTTAAAGTTAAATAAAAAATAGTTAAAATTCTTGCAACAAAAGTTGTTTAGTGACTTATATCTCATGCATGCATCTATTGATAATTTACGAATCTATGTATTTACCATCTAAGAATAAATAATGATTAAAATAATGTATTCTAAACTAAATTTACGTATAAAATATAAATATTATTTGAAAATAAAAACTTTTTCAAAATAGAAATAAACTATATAATTTTAAGTAAATCATATTAAGAAAAAAGATGCATGCATATGAGATAAGAGTCATCATACCATTAAAAAGAGGTGAAAACGATCGTGATGGAGGAGGCTTGTATAAGTAGCCTTCACTACAACTCCCAAAAACACTAAAAAAAAACTAAATCGACTCATTAACTAAATCTGAAGAATCCTCTTCCTGCTTCGTTACTAACTTCGATATCTATCTCTGAAGAGAACCTTGAGAGACACAACACCTGATAATAATGTCTTATTATCCGAAAATCACAGAAGAGAAGCTTCACATTCACCCCACAAGTGTTTCCTCATTTTGCAGAGGTAGGTTCTTCTTTACCTTTTAATTTTTTTTTTTTGATTTTCTCAAACAAGACTCAATTTCATATTTATATTTTTTCAGACAAGTATGAAAGAGATGCTAAAAAATGTTTTGGTTTATAGTTTATTTTATAAAAAAATTTTGCATTTATTTTTAATTATTTGAGTTAATTTTAAATGATTGTTTACAATCCAAATGCTAATTTAATTTCATTATTGAGTCTTATAATATACATCAAAAGAATTTTGTACTTTTAATTGTGGAAAAATTAAATAGTCTCATATCATCACATGTACATTACCATATTGTAAAGTTTTTTTTAACTAAACCATATTGTAAAGTTTTTTTAATATAATAGATTAAGATAACGTAAGTATTCTAAACAATAACAAATCCAAATAGCAAATTGGAATCTTTAAAACATTCGTTTACATAATAGTAGAAACCAAAATATTAATTCAACAAAGAAAGATATGAGTCATATGACTGATAAACGAGATTTTTCACTCTCGTTATTTCGAATGCTTTAATGTAGTATTTAAGGTGTCAATCCGAATCAGGAGCAACCAATGTATTAAACATTATGAGAAACTATACGTAGTTTAAGCAAATTAAGAGGGTTGTTTTGTTTTGTAACCGGTGATGAATTAACAAGAAAACGAAAGATTAATTTAACAAGTTTTTAAGATTAAAATTAAAGCTAAACAACCAGGTCAGGGTACTTTAACGGGTGATCGAACTTTCGGATTTCTAAATGTCTTTTAACGAAAATAACTTTAAGGTTTTGAAAACGTTTGATTAGGGGAAGTGACCTTGGTCTAGTGGCAATCATAAGTCCACAAGAGGCAGGTAGCACCACCCCACCCGGGATCGATTCCCCGCGCCTACGTTTGTGTAGGATTGGCTAATGGGTCGGCCATTTGTGGCCCAAACGTTGACAAAAAAAAAAAAAACGTTTGATTAGATCAATCCACTCCCGTGATAATGATCCTTTTCCTATTAGTTAAACTAAAACAATATCTTGGATAGTTTAAATTTTAGAAAACGTTAAGCTCAATTCAATTCAACCACTAAACTTATTAAAGCAGATTCCTCGGTTAAGCTAGATTTAGTTCTAGGGTAATTGTTCAGGAATCTCCACACTTCTCCCAAATGTGTAGTTTCTTGGGTTCTATCAATTGAATGGCCAATTCAACTAAAGCCTTAAGAATGTTACCCTAAATTAAAGTTTTGTAAAGTTTGAGATCAAGACATTTAACAATCCTAATATTGATTCACCCTTTTCCCCCAACCTAATTGCCTACGGAAAATTACTCACTAAACATTATGAATATCAAAACAATCAAGATTAAGAACTACATGAAAATAAATAACAAGATCAAGGGAAAGAAGAACTCTGTTATTGAAATCAAGGTTTACAGGAATCCTTATGCTTCCGAATGTCAAAGCAAGAACAAGCAAAATCAATCTCCAAAAAAACCAAGAACAAAAATTGTCAAGAACAAAAGTTGATGACCAAAAAACAAAAGTAGGCTCAAAAATCCAATAGTCTCTAAACCTAAAAATCCATAAAAAATCGTCTTGGGCCTTTAGAAAAATGTCTTGGGCTTTTTTTTCTTTTTGTTTTCCGCGCCCGATATCGACCAGATTCCGGTCGATACACTTGATCGATACTGCAAATCGATATGAGTTTTTGCCCAATATCGACCAGATTCTGGTCGATACAACTGATCGATATTGGCTTCTTCGCCTCTTTTTCGCCTTTTCTTCGCGTCTCGACCACATCTAATATGTACAAGTCACCGATATGGTCGTTTTTTGCCACTTTAAAATCCTTTTCCTCGCCTTTTTGTCACTTTGGCACTCCTGAACCTGAAAATGCATGAACAAACACAAATGCAACCTATATGACACTAAATGCGCGCTAAATGTGTTAATTCTAATGCACAAATCATAGTAAAAACATGCAAAATATACAATATATCAACTCCCCCAAACTTATCATTTGTTTGTCCTCAAGCAAGAGAACTAACATCAAAGTTTAAAAGAGTATAGAGGCGGGGACCTCATAACCAAAAGTAACGCGAAGAGTGTAGTGAACGAGCATCCTAAACATAGTATCCTATCGCAACCGAGCTAGTTCTACCTATTACCATTCATCTCAAACTCTGTCTAAATCAGTTATCATTACCAAAAGCATGTGATCCACTTGTCTAGTTTAAGCACCTTTCACATTAATTTAAGCACAATCAAAGCATGAAACATGATCAAGAATTCCCAAGAGTCTCTCTATTTGTCTAGGTAAAAACGGGATTTCAAGTCAAACGAGGATATACTAACACTAAGGCATGTGGTCGATTGTAACGCGGTTTATCTCGGGGAGTGAAAGAGTTAGGCAAAACCAAGAGAGACAAGGAGCAATTTGTGCATAAAAGTCCGGACATCCATTCCTATTCGAACCTAACCACTAACCCATCATCTTTTCCTTTTAACACTTAAACGCTTAAACATCGAGTTTTTTTGTTTTTTCTTAACTAACTTAGGGGGTTTATTTTGGCTAATTTCTCTCTTCTCTTTTTTTTTTTTTTTTTTTTTCTACTTAGCCATTCTTTTTCCCCTAGGTGTTTTACATTTCTCGTGTTTATTTTCTTATTTTTTTTAAACTCAAAGATGCGCCTCTCCAACCCATTATCCCTTTCTAGCATACTAGTCCAAGATAAACTAGCCAAATGGATGTCCTTTCTTGTCGCTCCCTATACTTTCAAGTTTTTGCGAAACCAAACAATCACTTAATGAAAGAGAATTCTCACAAGTGTTTGGGTTTAGGCTTAGGGGGTGAGAGGGGAAGTCATCCTTAGAATGAGAATGACCGGATTGCGCTTAAAGTGTTTCGGCTAGGAAGCCACAATCCGTAGAAATCACAAAGCCATAGAGATTCTCTTAAAAACTCTCAACCATGCTAATTAAAAGTCAAGTTTAGGTTCAAATAATTTTTGAAGGCAACCTAGAACTATCAAGCTTCATAACCACACTATTGGCTTTTTTAAACATCAATGTCGAGGGTCTAGATTTCAAGATTTTCGGCGAGTTCTAAGTCGTTTGAAGAAGACACTACACCTAAGATACCGTTCAAAACACTAGACGCGCCGCTTTGTAAGGCTAAAATCATCATAGATCCCCTATGCATATGACCTAAATGAGATGAACTAATCCTACATGCATTTTTTGTGTTTTTTTGTGTTTTTTTTTTCAAGGACTTATATGAAACATGACTATATGAAACATGACTACTCCCCCAAACTTAATTCACACGGTCTCCGTGTGAATCAAGTATTGGAGAAGGTCCTAATTGCAAAGACTAATGTGAAAAAGTAAATGCATATGTACAAAGTTTCAGGAGTTACCTCAATAGTAGTGTCGCGACGCGTCGAACTCCTCATCGTCTGTCGAGAAAGTTGGAGACTCGTTATCTGATTCCGGACGAGGGGGTGAAGCGATGTAGCGTCGGGGTCTCCTCTCGGACCTGCGCGGCTCGACTTGGGTTCCCTCGGGTTCTCTCACATCGGATGGTGCGTTCCGACTCGTACTACAACTCGCACAATTAGCCACCTTGGCCAGCTTCTTCTTCAAGGACTTAACTTCCTTGACAAGTTTCCCGATGGTGCGATCCTGAAACATGTTCCAGCGCATCATGTTCTTCATCTCCACGTAAATGTCCTGAAGTGGCCCTGATTTGCTTGGCATCGCTGGCTTCCGTAGGTCGTGTAGTGGAGGTTGGAGGATCGTACTTGAGGCGGTCCGAATTGTATCACGGGCTTGCACGGTCCTCTGATAGGTGCAAGTGGTGCTTCGACCGCGTTGTGAAACCGGTTTGGCCGAAAATACACCGCGTCGCGGTACCGGAAGGACGTCCACCACTCATTTGGCAAGAGGACCATGCGCTGATGAGAGTCGAGATCGAATGTGTACCCATAGCTCCCGTCGAGCTCACCATTAAGCAAAATAAGCTTGGCCATGAAGGGTACATCCATGAGCTTTGGCTCCTCGCACTTGCCTTGCAACGAGATATGTGCCACGAGTCGCAGGATCGGAGTGAGCCATCCCCCAATGCTTAATGTCGGCTTCTTAACCCTGTGGGACCACGCCCAATGCTGCAAGCTTAGTAGACCTTTGAGGAAGATCTTCAAAATACTTGGCCTTTGTTCCTCGCATCTCGGGAAAAGACCGTCTCTACCACTACCTCTCTGTATAATGGGAGTGAGTCCTTGTTGCAAGAATGCCATCTCATCTGCATGGACGCAACCCGTCTCGTGCCTAGGCAAGAATGCATGTGAAAGAAGTTGGCGCACATACCGTGTAGCCGGATGTCGAATCTTTCTTGCTTTGGCCTTACCCGGTATGAAATCTCCATCGGCAATCATTTCCCAAAGATATACACTCTCCCCCACCGCGGTTTCGAAGGTACTAGGGCCCTCGCTCGAGAAACCGTATAGTTGCTCCAATCTTGCGAATGGACGCGGTAAGTAGTCCCGTTGTTTCCCGAGAACTCGATGAAACCCCCGTGATCTGCTTCGTAGTCCGTTGTACCCTCTCGGTGGTACTTAATCGTAAAGGTGGCGAGGAATTGGCAAGTCTCTTCTTGAAAGGCCGCAAAGCTCATACAAAGGGTGCTTGATATGCCCATGTGATCCATGATCTCTTTGACTTCGTCGTAGATATCCAACTTCCTCAATGTCACCGGATCCGGAAAGGCGGAGGGGCAAAATTCCATCTCCATGAACGCGTAAAAGAGCTCTTTCGCGGTTGGTTCTACCTTAGAGTCTCTCACAAAAGGCTCATCCTCGGGCTTTGGTGGAAAGGTGAAACCGCGAGCCCGTGGAGCCTCTTCTTCTTCCTCATTTTCCGTTGTGAACTCTTCCCCTTCCTCTAATTCCGTCGCGTGAGCGACGTGGCTTTCCGAATCTCGCCGCGCTCGGCTTTGCGAAGTTCTTGGAGGTTCATCAACGCGGTCTCTTATCACCGGTCCTCCTCCTCGATTAATTCTCTTGACTCGAGGCTCTTCCGGAATAGCAATTCCCTTTCCCTTGTCCTTGGAACTTGCCTTTGGCTTCAAATTTGTCTTTGGTCCCATTGAAGCTCTAAGGAGAGTTTGGGCGAATTTGAAAGCTTGTAGATCGAAGATGAAGTTGGTATAATCTGAAAGAGGAGAAGAAAACTAAGAGATTGAGCCAAAAATCAAGCAATTTCGTTGAGAAACGAAGGAGAAATCGAAGTTTTAAAAACTCAAAAATCGCTCAAATTTTCGCACAAGGAAAAGAAGAGAAGGTGGCTGGGTAATAACGGAGATAAATTAAGGGAAGCCCTATTTTTTTCCTTTTGGTCGCGAATTTCTGCCCGATATCGACCAGATTTTGGTCGATACGACTGGTCGATATCGACCAATTGATATCGACTTAATTCGGTCGATATTAATTACCTGTATCGGTTTGATCAAACCGATATTACTCCTCGATCCTCGATGCCTGCTCCAATATCGACCAGATTTGGTCGATACGATACGTCGATATGGATTTGGCCTTCGGGTCTGCCCTGATATCGACCAGTTCAGGTCGATACTACACCTCAATACCGGCTTGGCCTTTGCAACTGATTCGATATCGACCAGTTCAGGTCGATACTACAGGTCGATACCGCTTGGCCTTTGCGTCTGATTCGATATCGACCGGTTCAGGTCGATACTACAGGTCGATACGAGTTTTGGTCCAATATCGACATGTTTCTGGTCGATACGACTGTCCGATACTGCCTGAATTCGCCAATTTCCGCTCTGTTTTTCCTGAAAACCACTAAGACAAAAGAAAACTAAAAGAATAAAAGTTGAAAAACGAAAATAAAGCATGTATATACAAGGATAGACATGGGACTTCCTCCCAAGTGAGCTTGTTTATAGTCACAAAGCTTGACTTTACCCGTTGTTTAAAGCGACATTGGGATCCGAAAGAGACAATGAGTCTCCCTCGGTGACAGCTTCGTTCGCGAAGTACGGCTTGAGTCTTTGACCGTTCACCACAAACTCCCCCCCCCCACGTGCTTGTTCCAGAGGACCACCACTCCGAGTGGTCTTACTTCTTTGACCTTGAATGGACCGGACCAACGGGATTTGAGCTTACCCGAAAAAATCTTCAACCTCGAGTTGAAAAGCAAAACCAAGTCATCCACCTTGAACTCTTTCTTGATGATCTTTTTGTCGTGGAAGGCTTTGGTTCTTTCTTTGTAGATCTTTGAACTCTCATAGGCTTGTTGCCTTATCTCGTCCAATTCCTCGAGTTGAAACTCCCTCTTCTCTTTCGCGCTCTTAAGATCGAAGTTGAGAAGCTTGATTGCCCAGTTGACTTTGTACTCGATCTCCACCGGTAAATGGCATGCTTTCCCATACATCAAGTTAAAAGGTGTTGTCCCCAAAGGCGTCTTAAACGCGGTTCTATATGCCGAAAGAGCGTCGTCGAGCTTGACGGACCAATCTTTCCGCGTCACACCAACCGTTTTCTCGAGGATTGCTTTGATTTGTAGGTTGGACACCTCAACTTGGCCACTTGTTTGGGGATGATAAGGCGTTGTCACCTTGTGCTTAACACTGTACTTCTTAAGAAGATTCTCGAAAACCTTTGTAACATCCCCATCCCGCCCCTACCGTGTACCACACAGCGCCTCTCTCTAGGCCCGTGGGCCCACCCTGTCCGACGGGTCGAGAATGTTACTTCGAGAGTCTAACCTTTCCTTTAATGTGATATTGTTCGCTCTGGGCCCTAAGGCCCTCACGATTTTGCTTATTGGGTATCACCCCAAAAGGCCTCACATTAAATTGGGGTTAAACTCTCCCTTATATATTAGATTTCTATTCTCTAAATACCCGATGTGGGACGAATGTCACAATTCACCCCCACTCAAAGGCGCAACGTCCTCGTTGCGCACCAGGCCCCAGACAATCGGCCCTCTAGGTCAGAACTAGAGTGGCTTCTCGCTCTGATACCAAATTGTAACACCTCGTCCCATCTTACTCGGAGACAAGGTGTCACATACGTATCTTAAATGCAAATCGTTTAATTAAAACAAAAGTCAACTTATTAATTGAAAGAATCCCCAAATAACATTATCCAATAACTGAAACAACCCAAGTGGCAATAGTACGAAAATCAAAGTGCAACAAAACGGTAAAACCCCTCAACTCGAACCAGGCGCAACTAGCTACTGTCTCGGCTCACCTGCAATAAAAATAAAGGGAGGGGAAAGAGGAGGTGAGTGACAGGGAAGTCACTCAGTGAGGGGAAAACGCTGAATGCATATAGGGAGCATGAACTACCAAATAAAGCTGACCACACAACACAAATATAGTAACAAACCTACTCCTTAAGTGTACCCTATTCACCTAATCAATTTATGTGGCTTAAGTGCCCACAACACCGCCCGGAGACGTTTTATCGATCCCTATGGGCGACGGGTAACGGATCGACTGTGTTACCCGTCCCCACAACTACGCGGCTCAGTACCGACGCCCGGCCCTGGCCCCGCTAGCTCGTATCATGTTGAGCAGCTGACTCAGCAGCTCGTCCCGGTACCTACGCACACGCTACCCCACGACCCAAAACTAGCACCGACGCCCGACTCTAGACCCTGCTAGCTCCTGAAACTTGAACTGCCGGTCTAGCCGCTCGTCTCGGTGCCGTTGTCCGTGGAGGTCATAACAACATACTAACTATATAACCTTAGCAAACGAACACATAATGATTGGATCCTCTAGGTCCTAAGTCCGATTTCAATCAATATTAAATAATTCCTCAAGCAACACATCAACACAAATCGTACATTAATTCCTAAGGATACTGGATTAAGGAACTACACCTCACCTTAGTAGTGCGTTGTACGGGTTTTCGGGATTTCAGATGCTCAAACTAGCTATAAATCTGCAATCGGGACGAAAAATCGGATCAGACGGTATCCCGGGAAAATTACAAAAAGTCAACAAAAGTCAACGGAGGCAAGTCAATGGTCAACAGTCAACGGTCAACGGTCAACCATTGACTCGGTCAACCGTTGACTCGGTCAAACGTTGACCGGTCAACTTACCGGCGGTCAATGGCGGCTCCGGCGACGCGGCGGTGACGTGGCGGCGGCGGCTTCCCGGCGGCGAGCGGACGGCGGGCGGATGCGGCGGCTCGGCGAACTCGGCGAGCGGCGGCGGCGACGACGGCGCGTGAAGCTCACGCGCAGAGCTTCCGGCGGCGCGTGGGGGCGCGTGCGCTGGCGGTTCGGCCTGATCTCCTAGCTCCGGCTTCGTCTCGTCGTCCCGGTTCCGATGGTGGTCTTAGATTTGCGAAATTCACGATGGTTAGAGAGTTATCGCCGAAAAACCGTTCAGCCAAATTCAATATTCGATGAACAATAGTTTTTCCGGTTACCTTCGATTTCGGACGGTGACTGCGCGGTCGATACGGTCTCGGCCTGCGGTGGTCGCGGTGGCTCGGCGATAGATGGCTCCGGTGACGAGGTTTCTGCAAAAGCTTGATATGTGATGTTTATAGAAGAGAAGGTGGCTAAGAGGTGATATATAAAGGGGAGATACCTAGGGTTTCAGGAGAAGTTATTGGGCCTTGGGCCTTCAAATCTGGGCTTTCGTAAACCGGGCCGTTACAATTCTCCCCCACTAATATGGGATTCGTCCCCGAATCCAGGTACGACCTCGTCTCTCCAACCATATTCTCGAAAAGGTTTGGGTAGTCCTCCCTCATCTTAGTTTCCGATTCCCAAGTGTCTTCCTGAAAGTCGTCAGCCTCCCAATGCACCTTGACCTCTCGCACCTCCTTTCCGTCCGTATATTTTCCTCGGCGCTCTAAGATTTCGACAGGTCGGATAGTCGCGGTCAGATTCCTGCTGAGGTCCTTAGGTGGTTGTCGCAGTATGAGTTCGGGTTCTCTTACAACTTTGCGTAGCACGGACACGTGAAACACTTTATGGAAGCTCCTCATCTCGTTGGGCAGACTTAATCGATACGCCACAGCTCCCACCCGCTCCGTGATGGGGTAAGGACCCATGTACCTTGGCTTCAATTTCTTCATTTCCCTTGTCTCAGATCCCCCCTGGAATGTTCTCATTTTTAGGTACACCAAATCGCCCACCTGAAATTCCAAATCCCTCCTACGCTTATCTGCGTAGCACTTCTGTCGGTCATGGGCCTCCTTGAGCCGTTTCTTAAGTAGTTGTACTTGCGTTTCCGTTTCCTTGACAATGACAGGATCTACACTTCGGCGCTCCCCTACTTCCGTCCAACATAGTGGTGTACGACATGGTCTGCCGTAGAGAGCCTCATATGGTGCCATCTGAATACTAGCGTGATAACTATTGTTGTACGCAAACTCCGCCAGTGGTAGGTATTTTCCCCAGTTACCTTCCCAATCAAGAATGCAAGCTCGTAGCATATCCTCGAGGGTCTGAATCGTCCTCTCTGATTGTCCGTCTGTTTGCGGGTGATACGCCGTACTCATGTGCACCTTAGTTCCCAATGCTGCCTGGAAGGCTCGCCAAAACCCCGATGTGAACTTTGTGTCTCGGTCTGACACTATGCTCACTGGTACACCGTGCAATCGCACAATCACGTCGATATACTTCCTCGCTAACGCTGCCGACCCGTACGACTTCTTAATGGCTAAAAAGTGGGCGGACTTAGTGAGTCTATCCACGATAACCCAAATAGCGTCTGCTCCACCCGTCGTCTTAGGTAACCCCGTAACAAAGTCCATAGTCACTCTGTCCCACTTCCACTCTGGTAGTGGTAAGTCTTGCATTAAACCACTCGGAAGTTGATGCTCCGCTTTAACCAATTGACATGTCTGGCAACACGACACAAACTGGGCCACGTCTCTCTTCATGCCCGGCCAATGGTAGTACCGCTTAAGATCCTGATACATCTTATTGTTCCCTGGATGTATTGAGAACCTCGAATGGTGTGCCTCCCGTAGAATCTCCTTTCTCAGATCTTCGTCGCTAGGAACGCATACGCGGTTCCTGAATAGTATGGTCCCGTTCGTCGCGACATGATAGCCCAATACTTCCTTCTCGACTTCTTTAACCAAGGCCTCATCCTTCTCTTGGGCTTGGCGCACTCTCCACAAAAGATCTGCTCGGTCTACTGACTCCATACCTACCGACTCTCCCTCCCCAACGGTGGCATACAACCTGAGGCTCGCGAGCGACCCGACGAGCTCTTGAACTTCCTTTACTACCGATACATCGTTTTTGCGTCTACTCAAAGCGTCGGCGACGGTATTAGCCTTCCCGGGGTGATATTGCCACTTGGGTTGTTTCAGTTATTGGATAATGTTATTTGGGGATTCTTTCAATTAATAAGTTGACTTTTGTTTTAATTAAACGACCCGGGCGTCCGTTACCTGTGAGAGTTTAACCCTTCATTAATGTGATATTGTCCGCTTTGGGCCCTAAGGCCCGCACGGTTTTGGTCTTGGTTTCCTTCCCAAAAGGCCTCACATTAAATTGGGGTTAAACTCTCCTTTATATATTAGATTTCCATTCTCTAAATATCCGATGTGGGACGAATGTCACAATTCACCCCCACTCAAAGGCGCAACGTCCTCGTTGCGCACCAGGCCCCAGACAATCGGCCCTCTAGGTCAGAACTAGAGTGGCTTCTCGCTCTGATACCACTTTGTAACGACCCCGACCCGGGCGTCCGTTACCTGTGAGAGTTTAACCCTTCATTAATGTGATATTGTCCGCTTTGGGCTCTAAGGCCCGCACGGTTTTGGTCTTGGTTTCCTTCCCAAAAGGCCTCACATTAAATTGGGGTTAAACTCTCCTTTATATATTAGATTTCCATTCTCTAAATATCCGATGTGGGACGAATGTCACAACCTTGTTGATGAAATGGGATCCACCGTCACTAATCACAACCTTAGGAACTCCGAACCTTGGGAAGATGATTGTCTTGAAAAGATTAACAACCACTTTTGAGTCGTTCGTTACACACGCTACAACCTCAACCCACTTGGAAACATAATCAACCGCCACAAGGATATACCTTCTTTCCGTATGAAGATGGGAAGGGACCCATGAAGTCAATTCCCCACACGTCGAAAATCTCAACTTCCATGATCGGGTTTTGTGGAATCTCGTTGTGCTTGCTTATGTTCCCTTTCCTTTGACAAGGATCACACCTTTGAACGAACTCGTGGGCATCCTTGAACATCGTAGGCCACCAAAACCCAGCTTGTAATACCTTAGAGACCGTCTTGAAACTTGCGAATTGTCCTCCGTAAGCCGAACCGTGGCAATGCATAAGTATGCCATTTATCTCTTCATCCGCTACACATCTTCGGTATAAACCATATTTGCTCAAGGTGTAGAGATAATGTTCGTCCCAATAAAACTGTTTCAAGTCGTGAAAGAACTTATTCTTTTGATACCCCTCCAAATGGTGCGGTTCTTGTCCCGTGGCCAAGTAGTTCACAATGTCCGCGTACCAAGGTTCTTTCTCGATGGAAAAAAGCTCTTCAATCTCATGCTCTTGCTCTCCCCGAGATTTCTTTAACATGATCGTCATTAGTTGTTCCTCGGGGAATGAATCATCAATGGGAAGGAGGTCGTCTACGCGCATTCGTGACAAGTGATCCGCGACCCCATTCTCGATGCCTTTCTTGTCTTTGATCTCCAAATCGAATTCTTGGAGTAACAAGATCCACCTCAACAATCTAGGTTTCGCATCCTTCTTCGCTAGCAAGTGTCTCAACGCCGCGTGGTCGGTGTAGACTATTACTTTCGAACCCACCAAGTATGATCTAAACTTCTCGAAAGCAAACACGATGGCGAGAAGCTCTTTCTCCGTGGTAGCGTACTTGGTTTGAGCTTCGTCCATTGTCTTACTAGCGTAGTAGATGACATGGAGCTTCTTATCCTTCCTTTGGACTAAAACCGCGCCAACGGCATAGTCACTAGCGTCACACATGATCTCAAAGGGAAGGTCCCAATCCGGTGGTTGCACGATAGGAGCACTTATCAGCTCTTGCTTGATTCTGTGGAAGGCTTCGAGACACTCTTTATCAAACTGAAAAGGGATGTCCTTGCATAGCAATCTCGTGAGCGGTCTAGCTATCTTTGAGAAGTCCTTGATGAACCTCCTATAGAAACCCGCGTGACCGAGAAAGCTTCTTATACCCTTTACTGAATTCAAAGCTCCAAGGTTAGACATTACATCGATCTTCGCTCTATCAACCTCAATACCCTTTTCGGAGATTCGATGACCCAAAACTATACCATCTTTAACCATGAAGTGGCACTTTTCCCAATTCAGAACCAAATGGCATTCCTCGCACCTTTTAAGTACCCTGCAAATATTAGACAAACACGAGGCAAACGAAGAACCATACACAGAGAAATCATCCATAAAAACCTCAACAATGTTTTCGATTAAATCAGAGAATATGGACATCATGCATCGTTGGAATGTCGCGGGTGCATTACACAACCCAAAAGGCATTCTACGATAAGCAAATCTACCATAGGGACATGTGAAAGTTGTTTTCTCTTGGTCCTGGGGGTGGATGGGTATTAGGAAAAATCCGGAATACCCATCGAGGAAACAATAATATGGATGGTTTGCTAATCTTTCAAGCATTTGGTCAATGAAGGGTAGGGGGAAGTGGTATTTTCGAGTCGCAGCGTTTAACTTTCGGTAATCGATGCAAACTCTATGACCCGTGATTTTTCTCGTTGGGATTAATTCGTTTTTGTCGTTTTTAACCACGGTAATCCCACCCTTTTTCGGTACTACATGAACGGGAGAGATCCAATTGCTATCGGATATAGGGTAGATGATTCCCGCATCCAATAGCTTGATTATCTCTTTCTTGACCACCTCTTTCAAGTTAGGGTTCAGCCTACGTTGGTGTTTAATTGAGGACATAGATTCGTTCTCTAGATGTATACGATGCATACACAATGAGGGTGATATCCCTTTGATATCATCTAGAGAATAACCTATGACCTTTCTAAATTTTTTAAGCTCATGAGTCAAGGTTTTAACTTCTTCATCGCTAAGCGAGGCATTGATAATTATCGGATAGGTGGAGTTAAGCCCCAAGAAAACGTACCTTATCCCTTTAGGAAGAGGTTTGAGTTCTACCTTTGGCGCTTTGAGCTCGCTCCAATCGTCATTATCGTCGCTAGACTTACCATTGCTAGCGTTGTTCCCCGTCATTATCGCTTTTGCGTCGCACGGAAACACGTCGGTTAGGTCGAGAAAATCGGCCTCCTTGTCAATGGGGTGGGAGTCGATTCTCCTTTGCATTGCCATAACGTCGCTTCTAGCGGTTCTGCCCCCTTCTTCTTCTCGTGTTTTCAAGGCAAGATGGAGCTCATCTTTAGCTGCTAGCTCCTCCAAGAACTCGTCGGCGAGCTCATCCATCAAGTCGATGTAAAATATTTGCCCTTCGATAGTCGGCTTCTTGATTGCATCGTTGATATCGTACCTTTGGACGAGGTCCTCTCCAAGGTGCAAATCGATTTTTTCCTTTCTTTACATCGATGATGGCTCCGGCGGTGGCTAAGAAGGGTCTACCCAGGATAAGCGGATCCTTAGGTTCTTCATCCATCGCCAAGAAAATGAAATCCGTAGGAATGAACGCGTTTCCAAGCTTAACCGGGATGTCTTCTAACACTGCCGCGGGTATCCTTACGGACCTATCCGCAAGCACTAGGGAGATTCTTGTTGGCTTGAAGGATGCGAATCCAAGTCTTTGAGCAATAGACAATGGTATTAGACTAGCACTAGCTCCCAAATCGCACAAACACCCTTCGAAGACCAAAGGACCGATTGCACATGGTATTGTAAAACTCCCCGGATCACTTAGCTTCTTAGGGGAGTTTCTCTGGATGATCGCGTTACACTCGTGCGAAAGAACCACCGTATCGTCAAAGTCTTGAAACTTGTTCTTGATGGCATCTTTTAGGAACTTGCTATAGTGAGGAACAAGTTTGAAAGCGTCGATGAGGGGCATAGCAATTTGAACTTCTTTCATTTGCTTTTCGAATTGCGCTTTGTACTTCTCTAAAAGCTGCTTCTTAGCTCGACCCGGAAACGGAAGCTTAGGCGCGTAAGGAGATGTCGCGTAGACCGGTTTTTTCTTTTTGTCGACTTTCTCCTCAATATCGACCAGATTTTTGGTCGATATTGGTGGTCGATACCACAGGTCGGTCTTGATCTTCCGAATTTTCACCCTCGTTATCGACCAGTTGTGGTCGATACCACAGGTCGATATTGACCATTTGCTTCTTTCTCTTCACCGAAATTTTTTCCTTGCCTCAGCTTCGGGGTTTCCCTCGCGAGTAACCGCGTTTTCTGTCTCTGTCGAGTGGTCCACTCCCACATCCTGATTCGCATTGTCCTCGATGCGATCCCCATAAGGTAATTGTCGACCACTACGGAGATGTAGAGCGTTGACATACTCTTTCGGATTAACTTCTGGTTTCCTTGGAAGTTGACCCATTGGTCGCTTAGATGAGGAAGTGATTTGACCGACTTGGTTGTCCATAGCTTTCAAGTGCGAGCTCACTGATTCAAACTTGGCGTTGAGGTCATTGTAGGAGTTGTCTACCTTGGCGTGAATCTTTTTCTTGAATGTGTTGAACTCCATGATACTCCGGGTCTGACCATCTAAAATTTGTTTCAAGAGTTGAGTTGTTTGATCACCTTGGGGAGATGCTGATGAAACAACTCTCTGAGCAGCGGGAGGATTGTTGTAACTCGGAGGTCGATTAGGTGGTGGTCTCGGTGCGTATCCTCCTTGGTTGTATTGAGGTTTACCTTGGTAACTTCCTTGTCCTGCTTGGGGATAGACCTGATCCTGGGGGTTAGCTACGTTGTTGTTGCGGTAGGAGAGGTTTGGGTGTTGAGAATAATTGTTGAAGCGCCAACCGTTCTGATTCCCCATGTAGTTTATCTCCTCCTGATTTCCCTCGATTGGGGGCAACTGTTCTTCTCCACTTCCTACGAAGTTAATCCCCACTTGTTGAGACATGATAACCTTGTCAAGCTTCTCATTCACCGCCTTTATCTCTCTCTTGAATTGCTCATCATTCCCAGAGCTGTGGATGTTGCGATCATACTCCTTTCCATAGTTGCTATCACTCAGCGCATAGTTCTCCACCAACAGTTGCCCATCCGCTTCCGTCTTCCCAAGAAAGTTTCCTTGGCTTTAGACCTCGGTAGAATGTGCTAAGCAAACTTTCTCCCGAGTATTCGTGGTGTGGACATCTCAGCGTATAACCCTTGAATCTTTCCCAAGCTTCGCTGAATGTTTCTTGGTCCTTTTGAGCGAAAGCTGAGATCTCATTCCTTAGCTTTGATGTCCGAACCACCGAGAAGAACTTTGCCAGGAAAGCCTTCTTGCAAGCGTCCCAAGTCTGGATGGTGTCTTTGACAAGGTTCTTTTGCCATTGGTGTGCTTTGTCCCCTAGTGAGAAAGGGAACAATCGCAGCTTAAACATGTCCTCGTTGACACCGTTGATCTTCACCGTATCGCATAGCATATCAAATTGATGAAGGTGGTCAATCGGGTCCTCACTAGGCAAGCCGTAGAACTTGTTGCTTGAGATCATGGTGATGAGACTAGACTTGATCTCGAAGTTGTTGTTGGCGATGGCTGGTGGTGTGATACCACTACGGTTGGTGACGTTAGAAGGCACGTCGTCGGTTCCAATCGTACGCGTCCCATTGTTGGTGTTGATTGCATCACCCATTTCTGAATCTGAATTTGATATTTCCGATTGGAACGAGTCTGATTGTTGATCGAGTCTTCTTTCTCTGGCGATGGCTCGTTCGCGTGCTTTGATATCCGCAAAGAAAAGTAAGTTGTCACTTTGTCTATGACTTCTTCTTTGCATACACCTGAGAGAACGAGAAACCACACAAAATAGAAAGGATTAGTAACAAGAAGTAAAACTTAATCCCAAACGATTTCAAAGTTTTAATAATTAGTCGAGTTCCTGAATCGACAACGGCGCCAATTTGATAAACGAGATTTTTCACTCTCGTTATTTCGAATGCCTTAATGTAGTATTTAAGGTGTCAATCCGAATCAGGAGCAACCAATGTATTAAACCTTATGAGAAACTACACATAGTTTAAGCAAATTAAGAGGGTTGTTTTGTTTTGTAACCGGTGATGAATTAACAAGAAAACGAAAGATTAATTTAACAAGTTTTTAAGATTCAAATTAAAGCTAAACAACCAGGTCAGAGTACTTTAACGGGTGATCGAACTTTCGGATTTCTAAATGTCTTTTAACGAAAATAACTTTAAGGTTTTGAAAACGTTTGATTAGATCAATCCACTCCCGTGATAATGATCTTTTTTCTATTAGTTAAACTAAAACAATACCTTGGATAGTTTAAATTTTAGAAAACGTTAAGCTCAATTCAATTCAACCACTAAACTTATTAACACAGATTCCTCGGTTAAGCTAGATTTAGTTCTAGGGTAATTGTTCAGGAATCTCCACACTTCTCCCAAACGTGAAGTTTCCTGGGTTCTATCAATTGAATGGCCAATTCAACTAAAGCCTTAAGATTGTTACCCTAAATTAAAGTTTTGTAAAGTTTGAGATCAAGACATTTAACAATCCTAATATTGATTCACCCTTTTCCCCCAACCTAATTGCCTAAGGAAAATTACTCACTAAACATTATGAATATCAAAGCAATCAAGATTAACAACAACATGAAAATAAATAACAAGATCAAGAGAAAGAAGAGCTCTGTTATTGAAATCAAGGTGTACATGAATCCTTATGCTTCCCAATGTCAAAGAAAGAACAAGCAAAATCAATCTCCAAATTAACCAAGAACAAAAATTGTCAAGAACAAAAGTTGATGACCAAAAAACAAAAGTAAGCTCAAAAATCCAATAGTCTCTAAACCTAAAAATCCATAAAAAATCGTCTTGGGCATTTAGAAAAACGTCTTGGGCTTTTTTCTTTTTGTTTTTCGCGCCCGATATCGACCAGATTCCGGTCGATACACTTGGTCGATATCGACCAGTTTCTGGTCGATACTGCAAATCGATATGAGTTTTTGCCCAATATCGACCAGATTCTGGTCGATACAACTGATCGATATTGGCTTCTTCGCCTCTTTTTCGCCTTTTTTCGCGTCTCGACCACAGCTAATCAGTACAAGTCACCGATATGGTCGTTTTTGTCACTTTAAACTCCTTTTCCTCGCCTTTTTGTCACTTTGGCACTCCTGAACCTGTAAATGCATGAACAAACACAAATGCAACATATATGACACTAAATGCGTGCTAAATGTGTTAATTCTAATGCACAAATTATAGTAAAAACATGCAAAATATACAAGATATCAATGACCGCCGGCATATTCCTGTCAAGTATAGAACTTTACTTAATTCTTGAGCTTTCCAGATCTCCAGATTTAAACACACAGCGGAGACACCAGCAGTACATAAGATCAACATTTTCAAAGAATAAACAGAATTTAGAAATTAGCTATGACGAAGTATTTTTTAGGTAATGGAAGAACGTGCATGCATTCAAATTATTATTGTACCTAGGGATGTTAATTATGGGTAAAAACTTGTTGGGTACCCGTGACCCGACCTGAAATTGAAGCCCCATGACCTGAATTTATTTTGTTTAAGTTGATAGGGTTTGAAATGGACAGGATTTTTACCCTAAGTCATGTTTTTTTACCATAAGTCCTAATGAAGTTTTACCCTATTGGGTTTCGGGTACCCATGGGTTTTTTAAATCAATTTTTATTTTTTCTGAAACGATGTGTTTTTCTCCATAAAATTGAAACAATGTATTTAGAAAACAAAACATAAAACCCCTAAACAAAAACGATATGAGATCGAAAATCAAAAATTTCAATGGAAGCTTGATTTACTACTCTGCCACCCCTTTGTATGTAACCAATCATTTTCTCGACCTCTGAATTTCAAAATCAAATCTCTTATGGGTGTTTTAGGTATAGATCTTGCCTAATTAATTTGAGATTCTAGAATCTATGGGCTTAGTATAGATAGACTTGTGTTCGTTGTTGTTTGTTTATGAAGAGTTTGAAGGTAAAAATTAATTCATATATTACTTATTTAAATTTAATTGTTATTAATGTTTTTTTCAAATTGTAGGTGATATTGAAGATTATTTTGATGATGAAAAGTGAGACACTACAAATATATTATATGATCATTTCGGATATATATAGAATAAACACACAAAAACATATTTATTTTAAAATTGAAGCGGGTATCCGCGGGTAACCCTAAATTGTATAAGGTAGAGTTTGGGTTACCTTACCAAAACTTTACCCTATCCAGGTTTTTTCTGGGAAGGTTTTTTTGGTTTCGGGTAAGGTAGAGTAAAATTACTCATAACAACATGCCTAATTGTACCGTTTACAAAATAAAACACACGCCAGAATAAAAATGCATAATACACCACAACATTATTTTATACAACTCATAAGAGCATCATTATTGGTAAACATTGTTTTAAGATTTTTTTATTTTATATTTTAATTTTTTTGTCTATTTTAAAAAAATTAATCAATCGCGGATCACCACGTATCAGTGGGACCCGCAAACAGTACATATTTCGCCTCTTAAAAAGGAGGTTTTGACAGCGGATTTTAATTATATTATGGGGCCCACATGTTAAAAACCATCTAGGAGCCTCGTTAAAGATGGTCTAAGGCACGATAAAACAATGGTATTTTCTCAACAAAACATTCATTTCCAATTCGTTGGTAGGTCATAGCTTGTTTGGCCCTTGTATGTAACCGCACCAACCAAATTCATCTAAGATTACATAGAAAAATTAGTATAACTTTTTATTAATTCTTTAATGAAACTATAATTTAATTACGTATAATCATGAATCATATAAAACACGTTAAACTAACAATAAACTTACCAACCCTAATACGTTGGTCTAATCTCAATCCAATTTTCGCAGGATAAACATGAGAAATATGTGTGAAACTCGTATTTCTGTATTAAATTCGAATGTTTCTGAGATTACCGTTTGCGGGAAGATTATCGAGGTTGGATAACTTGATCATACTTCTCTCTTGCAAATTATTTTGTATTTAAATTAAGGCAGAACTGTAATCATGACATTTAAAATTTTAATGTGTTTTTAAAATTAATTTCTAGATTGTTTAAATGTTTTTGTTGATTACTTTGTATTTGTATTAAGTGTTAATTAAACATGTTTTAAGTTATTGTTTTGTGAAAAAATTTCTTGGTCTCTCTAACCACGATACATTTGTAGTTTACATAAATCGTACAAACTTATTTAAGAGTGTATTATTGAACAATAAAATCATACAAAGTCTTGATTTTCTCTTCCCCATATTCGTTAATCAAAAAGGGATCTATAGTCTTCAGTGGTTACTTGGGACATATACATGCTCATGTAAACCACTTTTTTCGCCAAAGATATTTAGATTCTTTTCGTATTACCTCTTATAGTCCTATAGAACATATACTATTGTATATTATATCTAAAAAAACATAACTTGATCTTATCTATTAGTTGGAAACCAATTTTACAAAAAAATAATAATAAAAAATTGTATTTACAGTGTAATCATAGATTTTACAGATTAATTTATTAATAAGATAAGATAATTTTTTTAGTGATTAATTTCAGATTTAAATCAAGGTATAACCGTAGATTTTAAGTATTCAACATCCAATTTGAATAAGAATTATGATCTTCGCATATTTTAATTTTTGTAACGGGTCATTAAAATCACAAATCCAATTCGATCACAAATGATAATTGTTATGAGACTAAATCAATTTTAGTTTATGAATATTATATATATTTGTAATTTTTGTGACGGGTCGGAAAATATCAAACATAGTTTATAAGATATAACCAAATCATATTCGTAAAATCAAAATCTACATACACAAACAAATTGTATATTTTCATCGTTATAAAAAATAAAAGTTACAAAAGATATAATTTTAAATATATAAAAAACATATCTTAATTCCGCACGTACGTGCGGGTCCTCATCTAGTTGTATATTAAAAGAAATTACAGCTACAGAGTTATTATTATTAGTTTAAAATATAGTTTTAAAAAGATATCTTTTGGTTGATTTTTGAGAAGGCTACGCAATCTCTTTTGCATGATATCCATATGAACATTGGATCTTCTCTTTCGTATCATCGTATGATATCAAGAATGATAACAATTTAGAAATGCAAAGAGAGAGAGAGAGAGAGTTAATAGTTAATACTACATGCATCTTAGCATCCTCTTAAGCCACTTTAACTTTTGTACTCCCATTCACAATCTGAACGTTATATCCAAGCATTTTCATCTGTTAAAGTTAAATTGTCTCTTGTTAGGATAGAATATTTAGTAAAAACAAACTTCAGAAACAAAGGCTGATATAACTTTTGATACTTGGCCTGGCTTGAAGAGGAGCTCTCTTCTCACGGAACTATTTCTCTATTCCATCGTGTTTATACCCTGAGAGGAAAACAATACTTTGTACATCACCAAAAGAATGCACATAATGTTTTTTCTTTGGACACTCATTCAAAACCATTTTTAAAAGTTGCCTTACCATTCTACGTTTATCCATTTAACAATCGCTTATCAGTATACGTAACTGGTAAAGCACATTCCATAACATTGCAATTAAAAAACCAAACGTAATTGAGTACATCAGTAGGATGTCCAACCATGTCTTGTTTCTTGTTCTGTGAAACAACAATCACCATCATAAACTCTTAACTATAACTTAGTTATAACAAAAAAGTTTTAAATCCGTTTTATAATAATATAATATTAAAAATCTAAAAAACACCACAATGACGAGACTAATTCTTCACTGCACTAAATGAAAATAAAGAGAAACATATACTTATATTGCTTACAATTCATTTTCATTCTCTGATTTGATGATAAAGAAGCAATTCAAACACTAAAATACTACCTTTGCAAAGTGGCATTCTTGACCACAATTCTATCTCTTTTTGTTACCTTCCACTGCCGCCTATGAAACTTGCTTTTGCAAAGGAGGGTGTGCAAAAGGTCCATTTGTTGGGATTGTTACATACAAATCATTGCTCGAGACATCACTCAGAAAATAATTACAAAGAAGATATCTTTTGCGGAAACCCATGAAATCTAAAGGTTTGATAAATGGGAATCCCAATAGAACATCAAGTTAGTAAGACGATATACATCCAAAAAAATAGTGTTGAAATAGTTGAACTTACACGACATTAAGGCTTGGAATTGGAGTGAGTTCCCTAGAGAGTGGAGTGAGTAATATTGGAAAACTTGATAACCCATTTTTCGGCGCAACTGTTGAGAGCATCGTAAAATGAAGCCACCACACACAATGTTAAACTTATTTTCCTCTACACAATAACACATCCACTATAATTAACTGACAGCCATCTAAATTTTATTTAAAGCACAAAGTACTTTATCATCTTCTTCCTTTTGGTAGAGAATCTGTCACTACCAGCCGTTTCTTTCATATTGTATCTAAGACATTATATGGAGATGGTGTAAAGTTATTGCCTTCTACTACGCTGCTTTTAATCATGTTAAACTCTTGGTTTCTTAGACATACATATAGAAACAAATACATATATTAGATGTGAAAAAATTAGCATTAAAAAAGGTAGAAACGCTACCTAACATAGGTAGCCAAGAACCAGACAAAAGCAAGGAGTAAGCATAATGTACAACTTGAGGCACATGATACAATCAACCTTGATTGTCCCTGAAAAAATCAATAGAGGTAAGGAAAAAATAGAGATTTGATTCATCATTCGATTTCTTATTCTACTGTTTAAAACCCTTTAAACTATTAATTTTTAAACTTATGGGAGAAAAAAATAGCTTGTCCCTGAGAAAATCAAAAGAAACCTGAATATAGACGAAGACAACCAAAGGGTGGCATAAGCTCTGTTGAGTGAAAAGATAATCAAATCAATGGAGTCTAGTGTAGATGTTTTTCGTTCTTCTCTTCAAAGAAGAAGGGGAAAAAGAAAGGAGAGGAACATGATAACGGAAGGAGAGGAGAAAATCAGAAACCCTAGATTTGAAATTGACGCAACTCTTATTTCTCCCTATCACACGTAGACATAAACATATTTTGGAATAGTGAATCTTCTTGTTTCCGTATTTCAAAATCGAAAAACAATCTATATGAGGGTTTTTCCTCAAGATTGAGAACCCATCTGATGAAGATAAATAAACAATACTAAAATAATTAAATAACCATTAAGCAGTATAACTCAAGCCCCTTTTGAGTTAGTAGGAGGCGATGAATCTTATATTTTTTTTTATTACAACATGTTACTAAAAAAAAAACTAAACCGCTTCGTCGATGTTGGTAATCCAGGTCGGAAGATTCTCGCTTACGTACTCGTGTGAAGTAGAGAGTGTCCGTCCAGCCCGTGCCAACCTGTCCGCTTGTATATTTCTGGCGCGTGGTATAGTCTTGATTTGGAAATCTATGAAATAATCGAGTAAGGCATCGAACTCTTCTAACATAGTGGTAAATGTATGCCACTCGGTGGGACTTTATAAAATTGCCACTAATGTCGTATTGTTTGTCTCGAATTTCTGACATTCAATGTTTCGTGCCTTTATGACTTCGATCGCCCATAGGAGCGCTTCAAACTCGACATGTATGGGAGAAGAACTCCTTCTGTGGCACCTTCTTCCCATCAGGTGACTTGAACCATCGCCATTCAAACAAATCCAACCTATCCCTCCAAACACTTCCGTGTTTTTCCAAGATCCATCTACTTGATAAACTATCCCCGAATCAGTATCTTGCGACTCCTCCGACAGGTTAAAACTGGTGACTTGTACATCCCCGTCAATGTTTTGTGTTTCTGGCCAAGCTTTAGATTCTTTAATCGCATATTCTACTATATCTGGTGGATCGACGTCCACATCCTCAAATACCTTACGGTTTCTTGATTTCCATATATACCATAATATCCATGGGTAGCAATATTTATCTTGTTGTTGCCCCTCCAATTTTTGTAACTTCGAGAACAAATAGTCCATATTTGTGTAAATACCTCCTTGTGGGAACTCTTGTGTGATTGAGACGGGTGACACACCCCATGTGTATAATGAATGGGAGCATTCAAAAAACACATGATTAATCGTCTCAATCTCCTCCTCGCATCGCGGACACAAAGTATCACATTGTATACCTCTGTAGGTTAGCCTTTCTCTGACGCCCAGAAAACCCGACAAAATCTGCCATATAAAATGTTTCAGCTTCTGTGGGCATTGTACTTCCCACGCTTTCGCTTTTAACGCGTTAAAATTTGGTCCCCATTGATCAGCCGTAACATTCTCTTTCTTCATTTGTTGCCAAAGATGATAACCTGATTTAACCGTATACCTCCCTGACTGGGAGTAATGCCAAATCCAACCATCTGCATCATTTCTTTTACTAATTACTGATAGAAAGTAATTAACAAAAAGAATGAAAATATATTACCTTGACGTCCATTCCTTGCATGACCTTCTCTCCTACAACTTTTATCCCACATATGAGCTTCATATCATCCCGTCCATCAACGTCTGCATATCAATCATGAGTTTGGCTTACTCTTCTTCTTGAGGAACTGTGAATGTCCAGCCATGAATGCTAAAGGAACTTGTTTTATCCTTCTCCCAATCTGCCAAAAATAACAACTCCAAAAACAGTTCAGTTTTGTCTTAAATAGTTATCGGTTACTTCACAATGAGGAGTTTCTTCTATTGCATATGATTATATGAACTATAACGAAGCTACATTTACCTCGTCACCGAATATGAGGGCATATGAACCAGAGCTAAAATCTTCAATCTTCATCTCGCATTGTTCTTGATCTGATTGTCAGATCAGTTTCAAGCGACGAAACAAAAAAATGTCAACTTTTTGAAAAGAAGTTTTGTATCTTGTTGTTTGGTGAGTAATTATATTACCATGAAACTGGTGGGCAGTAATGGTGGCGCAAAGTGTCAACCTCCCAAAGGGGACTTCCTGTAACAAAGTAGTGAATATAACATTAGTTCTCTAACTAATATGTTCCTTATGCTACAAAGCCACCATTAGAAATAGATACATCATAGTTATACTGTTAGGTGAATAAACTTGTAAACTTGGTGTGAAATTAGGTGCTAAAGGCGGGGAAAACGAAATAAGGAAGCACTCAGGATGTCAAGTACTAACTCATGGAACAAGTTTTCTTGAGATCAGTTTCGCGGTTGTTGAAATAGTCAATACCATTATTTTTGCGGGTATTTTGTTGGCTCTCGTTGTGTTCATCACCCTCTGAATTGGCTTCATTGGCACGTTCAGCTGTTTCCTGCACAATAATGACCTATATGTAAGTCAATTATTTATATACGTTCTATTGTAAAGTCGCGAGAGATATCATATGGGAAGTAAGTTGTTTTCCCTTCTAGTAACTTGCATTTTCAAGCACTAAAGAAAATAGGACATACCTGGTGCACAAGACGGTTGATTTTAAAAGGTATCTTCGCAAAAGTTGTAGATCACAGCTGTTATGACCAAAGATCCCGAGGGAGGAACAGAGACTGACAATCTGCAGTTGAGCGTTTCAGACATAAAGGGGAGGACAATGGAATTATAGATCAGTGATTTATTTGTCAGTACAAGTTGAAATATATAAGATATTATTGAAGGAAACAATTATAGAGCAATGCGAGCTATGAGTAAATATGCCCACCATAACATTGTGGGGTTAGATAAACGTCTCGAGGACACTAGCAAGTACCTGATCATGAAAAGATAGAATAATAGTAAGTTTGTCCCATGCCATATTCTAAACAAATGTTTTAGTTGTGAAAGTAAACCAACTAACCTCCTTGTAGACGTCACGGGGAAGTGGAAGTATTAGAAACGAAAACCATGCTTGTAGTGAACTTCAACTTCATCCTCTTGGCAATTGTTGTCCGAGAAAGAAGAAGTTGTAGAATAAATGAAGTAAAATGTAAGAAATTTCATTGCATGATGACTAATGATTTGATATCTATAGCAAATTTGCAACAATTGAATGAATACTCACATTGATGTCTTGTTCCTTAATCTTTTTCTTTTTAGCTTTCGGGTTTTATCAAGAACAAAAAAAAATATAGTTAAAATGCTCGTGATAAGTCACCTTAACCACTCCACAGATGGGGTTATACTTATATCAACAATAACAACCTTTCAGCTTGATTTTCAGGAGGTGGAATCTGGGATGAAAACTTGATAGATCTTGCGAACAGAGAGTTCTAGGCAACCTTTCCCTCATAAGCATAAAAATTACATTCAAAAACAATCGAAACAATTGTTAAAGCATCAAATATACTTGATACTAACCTTGTTTTCAAATCATTATCGACCTCACTATTACCACATCGGTAGCAAACACAAGAGAAGAAAGAAAGTTAGACAATGGATCAAGGCTTAATAAACAAAAGAGAGGATGTCAAGAAATAGATTGGAAACAAACGCACCAGAAATGACGGATGCTTCCAGTCTTTTCACACAAACTTGTCCATGCTGATGTACGTAAAATATCTCAATTTATAAATCAAAAGAGAGAACATGATAAAAGCGAAAAAGGGTTATCATCAACACCCCGGAGATCAATGTACTTGAAGTACTTTGAGGTAAGTATATCAAAGAACACATCAATATCAACATGAGAATGAAGCTGCAGAGACATACAATGAAATCATTAAAACACTAACAACAACGAAGAACAAAGAAAATACTCTTACAAATAAAAGTTAATGAAGAAACTTACAATAGCATATTAAGTAATCTTTGGTAGATGGAAGAGTGAAATCTCTCCTGAACCACTCCACAGATGGGGTTATACTTATATCAACAATAACAACCTTTCAGCTTGATTTTCAGGAGGTGGAATCTGGGATGAAAACTTGATAGATCTTGCGAACAGAGAGTTCTAGGCAACCTTTCCCTCATAAGCATAAAAATTACATTCAAAAACAATCAGAAACAATTCTTAAAGCATCAAATATACTGATACTAACCTTGTTTTCAAATCATTATCAGCCTCACTATTACCACATCGGTAGCAAACACAAGAGAAGAAAGAAAGTTAGACAATGGATCAAGGCTTAATAAACAAAAGAGAGGATGTCAAGAAATAGATTGGAAACAAACGCACCAGAACTGACGGATGCTTCCAGTCTTTTCACACAAACTTGTCCATGCTGATGTACGTAAAATATCTCAATTTATAAATCAAAAGAGAGAACATGATAAAAGCGAAAAAGGGTTATCATCAACACCCCGGAGATCAATGTACTTGAAGTAGTTTGAGGTAAGTATATCAAAGAACACATCAATATCAACATGAGAATGAAGCTGCAGAGACATACAATGAAATCATTAAAACACTGACAACAACGAAGAACAAAGAAAATACTCTTACAAATAAAAGTCAATGAAGAAACTTACAATAGCATATTAAGTAATCTTTGGTAGATGGAAGAGTGAAATCTCTCCTGAACCACTCCACAGATGGGGTTATACTTATATCAACAATAACAACCTTTCAGCTTGATTTTCAGGAGGTGGAATCTGGGATGAAAACTTGATAGATCTTGCGAACAGAGAGTTCTAGGCAACCTTTCACTCATAAGCATAAAAATTACATTCAAAAACAATCAGAAACAATTGTTAAAGCATCAAATATACTGATACTAACCTTGTTTTCAAATCATTATCAGCCTCACTATTACCACATCGGTAGCAAACACAAGAGAAGAAAGAAAGTTAGACAATGGATCAAGGCTTAATAAACAAAAGAGAGGATGTCAAGAAAGAGATTGGAAACAAACGCACCAGAAATGACGGATGCTTCCAGTCTTTTCACACAAACTTGTCCATGCTGATGTACGTAAAATATCTCAATTTATAAATCAAAAGAGAGAACATGATAAAAGCGAAAAAGGGTTATCATCAACACACCGGAGATCAATGTACTTGAAGTACTTTGAGGTAAATATATCAAAGAACACATCAATATCAACATGAGAATGAAGCTGCAGAGACATACAATGAAATCATTAACACTGACAACAACGAAGAACAAAGAAAATACTCTTACAAATAAAAGTTAACGAAGAAACTTACAATAGCATATTAAGTAATCTTTGGTAGATGGAAGAGTGAAATCTCTCTCCCCCCCCCAACATTCAAATGCTTCACAAAGTCCATGAATGTGCCAAGAACAATATCCTAAAGAAACAGAGAAGATAATGAATGCTAATGTAAAAAAAATTGACCTAATTACCATTGCTAGAGAACACATATAGATTGAGATTTGACAAGATAAAAAGTTTACCCTTCAGACTGTTTAGAGACGAGAAGATGGAGAATAGGCCTAAATTTTCGATTTAATCCAAGCTTTGAAGATAACTTCAGGATCATCGGCTACAACTGTTTTCTTCGACGAACCGTCATCATTGCTGAGAGAGAAGAGGAGTGAAGAAGGATCGGAGGAGGGAGGAGCGATTCTCGAAGACGAAATGCGGCGGAGATGAAGAGAGAAGGAGAGGAAGGTTGTCGATGCCTAATGACTTGAGATCTTTCAAATTGTGGAGACAAAAGAGGAGGAGGAGGAGATTATCGGCACCCCATCCAAGAATATTTATGCTTGTTCTTAATTATTATTAGTTTGCTTCTAAAAAAAAGAAAAAAAAGAAGAAAAAAACAATAAATAAATAAATAAATACTTTATTATTAGTTTATAGGTGAGGAGGTCATGACCATTATATATGCATTTTAAAACCAAAACGCGAAATAAACAAACCCAAATCCAATTAAACATATAGTCTTATAAGTCTCAAGTATATGATTGTAACTATGTAGTAGATCAATAACCGACACTAAACCATTAAAAGAGTGATATAATACTTTTTTGTAAAATATATATATACTAGTATTATGCCCCCTGCTTTGCAGGGGAAACCACTTAAGTTGATATCATCTCATCACTACTATCTATTTGATTATTTTCTGTTTTTTAAAAATAACAATAATTAAATTGATAGAGTTTGAATTATGTACACAATTAAATCTTATTATGATATACACAAAACTAACTAAACAATTATGCTTTTAAGAAATCATTTATATTGTTTTGTAAAGACCTCCAAACTTTAATTAACATATTTGGTTTGAGTTACATAATAAAAGATGAAAAAGATAAAATCACCTTAGTCTAATAACAAAAAATTATGAGGTGTGTGCATACTATTTAATTGGAAGGTTTTAGTATTGATTATTATATTTAAAATTGTAGGTAAAATTAATATATTAAATATTTATATATATGTTTAATGATATATATTTTTAATAGTATGAGAAACAAATCATAAGTTTTTTGACATTTGAACAACAAAATATTTACAGTAATAATTGATTGAAAATTATTATCTCGAGAAACAATAGAATTCCTTCAAAAGAGAAGATTATCAACCTCGAAACTCTCTTTTAAAAACTTAAACAGAAAAATACTATAGACTATAGTAACACAATTTTTACGACATGAACTAATTAATATTTTTAAAATAAAATACTTAAATCTAAAAGTGACATATTTGCATGATACTAATACAAGAATTAGAAAGAACCATGTATTTACGAAGACGAAACCCTTTTTCTTAGTTTTTGAAACGCCCCATACTGTGACTTATTTTTTGACGTACCTAAAATCATAAACATTCAAATCTTTTTGTGTTGTGCTCTCAAGAACACAAACCAAAAATATAACAAATAAAAGAAGATGAAAAGAGTTATCCATATTTTTAGTTTTTGTTGTTTGCTTAAAGAAAGACGATGCTAGAGTGAACACAAATTTTTTCTTGATTTTGTACACATACCCCACTACTTACACATCATTATGGTGGAGGTTACACAATATTTTATAAAATATTAATGTCAAATTGAATATGGAAGTTATGGTTGGTCAATTTTATAAGAAATAAATATCATTTGACCAAAATTTATATTTTATCTTGTTTTATTTAATCTATTTAATAGCATAAATATAATTAGTATTATGGAGGTTACAAAAATATTGTATTTTTAGAATATAGTGATTGTGAATTTTATTTTGTAACTAAAACTATTCCAATTTTACATTTATTTTGTTGTATAGAGGACACATGTCATTTAAGCTCATCTTATATATAAAATAAAATATAAAAATAGTATTATATGAAAGTAATGTTAATAATTTTTCTAAACTATTATTTGACATTTATTTTTAATTTTTGAAAGTGGTAAAATATTAGTAATTTTAGATATTATTTCAAATATGTGACTAATATGATATATTTATTGTAAATTTATAATAAAATCTAAAATAAATAATATACGGAACTTATAAGGATAATTAATCTTAAATTAAAAGATTTGATACATAGAAAATATTTTGGTATTTATTTTTGATTATTGGAAAAAGTAAAATCAATTTTGATTTTAAAAATAATTAAAATGAAATGTTTTTTAATAATCATAAATTAACCATTAAATTTTGAAAAAGACACATGTTATAAGAATAGACAAACACATGTCACCACCACAAGAAAACCATTCAATCATATTATATAGTGACTAATATGATATATTGATTGTAAATTTATAATAAAAACTAAAATCAATAATATATGAAAACTTATGAGGATAATTTATCTTAAATTAAAAGATTTAATACATAGAAAATATTTTGGTATTTATTTTTGATTATTGGAAAAAGTAAAATCAATTTTGATTTTAAAAATTAATTAAAATGAAATGTTTTTTTAATAATCATAAATTAACCATTAAATTTTGAAAAAGACACATGTTATAAGAATAGACAAACACATGTCACCACCACAAGAAAAACATTCAATTATATTATATAAGATTTTGAAAAAGACACATGTCATAAGAATAGACAAACACATGTCACCACCACAAGAAAAACATTCAATCATATTATATAGTGACTAATATGATATATTGATTGTAAATTTATAATAAAATCTAAAATCAATAATATACGAAAACTTATGAGGATAATTAATCTTAAATTAAAAGATTTAATACATAGAAAATATTTTGGTATTTATTTTTGATTATTGGAAAAAGTAAAATCAATTTTGATTTTAAAAATTAATTAAAATGAAATGTTTTTTAATAATCATAAATTAACCATTAAATTTGGAAAAAGACACATGTCATAAGAATAGACAAACACATGTCACCAACACAAGAAAATCATTCAATCATATATATCACGCGTTAAAAATTATTTGTATTAATCAGTAATTAGTAAAGAGATTTGGTGCATAACGTAACATAATAGAGTCACTTTTCATACAAAAAGTAAAAAGATTTGGTGCATACTCTATGTGTTAATACAAGACATTTTCTTCAAATACGCGTCACATTCCACCACTCAATAATTTTTTAAAAAAAGATTTTACTTTTGATTAGAGAGTCATTGTTTCACTTACCGAACTTTGCTGAAATTGTTAGGCTTACTTAGAAAGTAAGTTGAAAGAATTTCGTTTGACAAAAAAAGAAATTGATTTTTCTTTCATGGGATGAGACTCAGCAAAACAATTTCGATGAATTTGAACTAAATAATAAAGAGAGCCTTGACAAAACATTTTACGGTAATTAATCATCTAACGGTGTATGTGTCAAGCATCCACTCTATTTAGTTTGCACTTAAATATTTTGGTATACTAAGAAGATATGTATGGATAACAACTATATATGTATTTTTAACAATATAAAAAACAACTAGATGTATCCTTAAAAGCATAGAAAAATACATTTAAATGCAAATAATGATCATAATAAGTTTTTTAAACTAAATTTTAAGTATTTACTACTTCAATGTTGTTTTTACTTATAAAACATATATTTTATTTAAAAATAAAAAATTTACTGAAAATATAAATAAACTTTATTGTTTTTAACTAAATCATATTAAGAAAATGGATCCTTGCGTAAGATAAGAGTCAACAAACCATAATAACATATGGTGGTTGTGGTATTAAAAACTTTATTAACACCTTGGAGTGTACAAGAACAATATTAATTTATGGATTGGCAAATTAAGTTATTGTTTTCCCTACGACAAAAATGGGATGAACCCAATTCGAAGTCAAATCATAACTAATACATAATATTCTTGCAACAAAAGTGAAAACTTTTTTTAATAATATTATGAATTATTTTGAAATTTAAAAAATATTTTCATAAAGACATTTTGGTTCAAGCCTTTTAATAAGTTGGTGGCATTAGCAAAAACTAATATAATATCTTCTTTAGCTCCAAACAAAACTATTGATAAGAATTTTTATCTCTCATTTTTACGTTTATATTTATTAATTTAATGAAACAAAACTATAATTGTGATTCTATTAATAATTTAAGAACCTAGGCGTTTACTACCTAAAAGTATTCTAATGAATTAACTCATAATGAATGCATGGATAAGATGCATGTTGTTTCTTTACCTCATGGTAAGCATGTTGTTGGATGTCGTTGGGTCTATAAGATTAAATATTGTGTTGATGGCACTATAGAAAGATATAAAGCAAGGTTGGTGGCAAAAGGTTACACACAACAAGAGGTTGTGGACTATGTTGAGACTTTGTCTCCGGTAGTTAAGTTGGTAACAGTGAAACTGTTGTTATGTTTGGCAGCTAAGAAAGGATGGACTTTAACTCAGATGGATGTTACCAATGCCTTTCTTCATGGAGATCTAGAAGAGGAGATATACATGACATTGCCACTTGGTTATACACCACCTGATGGAATTACTTTACCACCTAATCATGTATGTCGTCTGCATAAATCCATCTATGGATTAAAACATGCATCTAGACAGTGGTACAAGAAGTTTTCAGAGGTTCTTTTGCAAGCTGGTTTTATACAATCTGATGTTGAGAACACATTGTTCTTCAAGATAACATCTACACCTTACCTTGCCTTGTTGGTTTATGTTGATGATATATTCATTGCCAGAAATAATGATACAACTTTGGCAGAGGTAAAACAAATACTTTCTCAAGCTTTCCAGATCAAAGATCTTGGTCATGTCAAGTACTTTTTGGGACTTGAGATTGCTAGATCACAAAAGGGCATCTCTGTTTGTCAACGAAAGTATGCATTAGATATTCTTAATGAGGTTGCAAACCTGTTTCTACACCTATGGATCCTACACTTCATCTAAGTAAATATTATGGTGTCCTTCTATCTGATGCTACTCCATATAGAGCTCTTATTGGAAAGCTTCTTTATCTCACCATTACAAGACCATATTTCATGTTTGATGTTCATAAGTTGAGCCAGTTCTTATCTGCACCATTTGATGTTCATCTTAATGCAGCTCATAGGATCATTTATTACCTTAAAAATCATTCAGGAAAAGGTCTTTTTTACTCAGTGGTGGATGATATACGCTTCAATGCCTTCGCAAATTCTGATTGGGCTACTTGTCCTGACTCAAGACGATCTGTGACTGGTTATTGTGTCTTTCTTGGTGATTCTCTCATCTCCTGGAAGTCACGGAAGCAGCATATCCCTTCTGGTAGCACTGAGGAAGCAGAATATCATGCAATGGCTGAGACAACTAGAGAATTGGTTTGGTTGACTAGCCTTCTTTATGAGCTTCAGATCAAAACTGCATGTCCAGCAAACTTGTATTGTGATAGTACTTCAGCTATACACATTGCTTCCAATTCAGTTTTTCACGAACACACCAAACATGTGGAATTGGATTGTCACTTGGTTAGACATCATTACAAGGTTGGTTTGTTGAATTTGATGCACGTTGCTACCGAAGACAACCTTGCAGACTTACTCACCAAAGCTGTACAACCCTCTGTTTTCAAATTTCTACTTAGAAAGTTTAACTTTTCAAGCTTCTTCCTCCCTTCATGAGACTTCGGCTTGAGGAGGGGGTATTAGAGAATAAGGGTTGTTAGTTAGGTTGTTAAGTTTGTTATGGAGTTTGTTATTGTGATTAGTTGGTTAATCACAATTAGTCATTACTATATAAACCTTACTATGTATTATTTTATCATTAATGAAGCAAACTTATAATTTAATAGTTCATTCCAAATCTAATAGTTCAATGTTGTTTTTACGTATAAAATATATATTTTATTGAATATGAAAACTTGCTCAAATTATAAATAATCTGTATTATTTTAACAGAGGATGCTTGCATGAGATGAGAGTCATCAAACCATTGTAACATATATATGGTGGTTGTGGTATTAAAGAGTCATCAAACCATAATAACATATATATGGTGGTTGTGGTGTTAAAAAGCTAATTAATCTCCAATTAATATCTTGGAGTGTACAAGGATAATATGATTTTTTGGATTGACAAAGAATTATTGTTTTCCCTACGACAAAAATAGGATGAACTCAAGCTGAAGTCAAATAAAATTTAATAGATAATATTCTTGCAACACATGGGGATATTTTTTAAGTAATATTAAAAATTATTTTTTAAATAAACACTTTGATAAAGACATTTTCGTCTAAACTTTTGAATGTTTTGATAACGTTAACAAAAAACGAATATACATATCTTCTTGGGCTCCAAAAAAAAACTATAAATAAGAATTTGTATTTTTCATTATAATTTCGTTTATATTTATTAATTTAATGAGACCAGTCTATAACTATTATTCTATTAATCATTTAAGAAATTAGGTATTTACTATCTAAAATTATTTTATTATTTGATGAATCATAGAAATACATTTAAAACTAAATAATAATTATATAATTTTAACTTAAACAAAATTGAAGTATTTAGTTCTTCAATTTTTTTTACTTACAAAATAGACATTTTTATTTAAATATCAAAAACTTACACAAAAATATATTAGTTTAATTATATCATATTAAGAAAAATGATGCATGCATCTGTCACCAAACCATAATAACATATTGTGGTTGTAATATTAAAAGAGCTTATTAATCTCAAATTAAAATCTTTGAGTGTACAAAGACAATATGAATTTATGACTTATCAGTTTCCCTACAACAAAAAAGGACGACCTCAAGTTAAAGTTAAGTATAAAATAGTTAAAATTCTTTCAACAAAAGTGGTTTGGTGACTTTTATCTCATGCATGCATCTAGTAATAATTTATGAACCTAGGTATTTACCATCTAAAATTATTTTATTAGTTGATGAATCATAGAAAATACAATTAAAAGCAAATAATGATTATAATAATTTGTTCGAAACTAAAGTTAAGTATATACTTCAATGCTGTTTTACGTATAAAATATATATTTTATTTGAATATAAAAATTTCCTCAAAATATGAATAAACTATATTATTTTAAGTAAATCATATTAAGAAAAAGGACAATATGAATTTATGACTTATTGGTTTCCGTACACCAAAAATGGACCTCAAGTTAAAGTTAAATATAAAATAGTTGGTGGTTGTGGTATTAAAAAACTAATTTATATATTGGAGTGTACAAGGACAATATAAATTTATGGATTGACAAAGAATTATTGTTTTCCCTACGACAAATATGGGATAAACTCAATTCGAAGTCAAATCAAAATTAATAGCTAATATTCATTCCTGGAAATCTTTTAGTAATATTAAGAATTATTTTGAAATTAAAAAATATATGTTCATAGTTGTCATAAAAAAAATACTTACATAATGACATTTTTGTTCAAACCTTTTAATGCGTTAGTGACGTTAACACAAACTAATATAATATCTTCATTTTTTGTTAAAATTTTCTATAATATCTTCTTTAGCTCCAAAAAAAAACTATTTATAAGAACTAGGGAATGTTCACGCGCTACGGGCGGGTTTTGGTTTATAGTTTATTTTATAAAATTTTGTTTGCATTTATTTTTAATTATTTGAGTTAATTTTAAAAGATTGTTTACAATCCAAATGCTAATTTAATTTCATTATTGAGTCTTATAATATACATCAAAAGATTTTTGTACTTTTAATTTTGGAAAAACTTAATAGTCTCACATCATGACATGTACATTACCCTATTGTAAAGTTTTTTTTTAACTAAACCATATTGTAAATTTTTTTTGATATATTAGATTAAGATAACTTAAGTATTCTAAACAATAACAAATCCAAAAATCAAATTGGAATCTTTAAAACATTCGTTTACATAATAGTAGAAACCAAAATATTAATTCAACTAAGAAAGATATGAGTCATATGACCGCCCGCATATTCCTGTCAAGTATAGAACTTTACTTAATTCTTGAGCTTTCCAGATCTCCATATTTAAACATGAAGAAAAACGCGTTGTATAAAAAAACCTGAAGAAAAACGCGTTGTATAAAAAACCTAAAGTTTCATTTTCATCATTTTAAAACATTAAGTTTCATTTTAAGCAAATTAACCCCTAATCATTAACGGTGTTAAAATATTAACAGATTTCGACACTCTCCGTTTCATTTATAAGTTAAAATAATTTTTATTTGTTTTTATATGTAAATACAAATTAAATTAGAAATATAAACATTTGTTATACTAAAATAATGTTATTATTAATATATAAAAAAATATTTCTCTTAATCATGTCGGCGACTTTATCCCTAACCGTCGTTGGATCTACGTTCCCTAAAATATTATTTTTTATTTGTTTTTATATGAAAATACAAATTAAATTAGAAAGATAGACATTTGTTGTACTAAAATTAGAAAGAAGAATTCTTTTATATTAATAATAACATTATTTTAGTAAAGCAGTTGTTTTTCTTTCTAATTTAATTTGTATTTTCGTATAAAAATAATTAAAAAATCATTTTATCTGATAAATGAAACGGAGAATGTCGAAATCTGTTAATATTTTAACACCGTCAACGATTAGGGGTTAATTTGCTTAAAATGAAACTTAATATTTTAAAATGATGAAAATGAAACTTTAGATTTTTTTTATACAACGCGTTTTTCTTCAGGTTTTTTCTGTCGATTTGTCAAAACTTTAGGTTTTTTTGCAATTTTTCCTCCTGTCAAGTATAGAACTTTACTTAATTCTTGAGCTTTCCATATCTCCGGATTTAAACACACAGCTGAGACACCAGCAGTACATAAGATCAACATTTTCAAATAATAAACATAATTTAGAAATTAGCTATGACGAAGTATTTTTTAGGTTTTAACAAAAAAAAAGTATTTTTTAGATAATGGAAGAACGTGCATGCATTCAAATTATTATTGTACCGTTTACAAAATAAAACACACGCCAGAATAAAAGTGCATAATACACCACAACATTATTTTATGGGAGAATTATAAAACTACACCATTTGAATTACATTTCACAAAACTACACCATTTCCAAAATACTTCACAAAACTACACTTCAACACTCAAAATTAAATCCAAATAAACCCTACCCAAACAATTCTACCCCTTTAATACTATACCCTAAACACTAATTAGCGAACCCAAATGAAAATATTTTAATTTTGGTAATTTTTAAAAGGGTAAATCAAACTTTTAAAATTTTGAAAGGGTGTAAACTTGTGAAAATATTGAATTAGGTGTAGTTTTGTGAAGGGAGAGTTGAAAGGGTGTAGTTTTGTGAATTTCTCTTATTTTATACAACTCATAAGAGCATCATTATCGGTAAACATTGTTTTAAGATTTTTTTATTTTATATTTTAGTCTTTTTGTCTATTTAAAAAAAAATAAAAAATTAAAAAATTAATCAATCGCGGATCACCACGAGTCAGTGGGGCCCGCAAACAGTCCATAATTCCCCTCTTAAACAGGAAGTTTTGACAACGGATTTTAATTATATTATGGGGCCCACATGTTAAAAAACCATCTAGGAGCCTCGTTAAAGATGGTCTAAAGCACGATAAAACAATGGTATTTTCTCAACAAAACATTCATTTCCAATTCGTTGGTAGGTCATAGCTTGTTTGGCCCTTGTATGTAACCGCACCAACCAAATTCATCTAAGATTACACAGAAAAATTAGTATAACTTTTTATTAATTCTTTAATGAAACTATAATTTAATTACGTATAATCATAAATCATATAAAACACGTTAAACTAACAATAAACTTACCAACCCTAATACGTTGGTCTAATCTCAATCCAATTTTCGCAGGATAAACATGAGAAATATGTGTGAAACTTTTATTTATGTATTTAATTCGAATGTTTCTGAGATTACCGTTTGCGGGAAGATTATCGAGGTTGGATAACTTGATCATACTACTCTCTTGCAAATTATTTTGTATTTAAATTAAGGCAGAACTGTAATCATGACATTTAAAATTTTAATGTGTTTTTAAAATTAATTTCTAGATTGTTTAAATGTTTTTGTTGATTACTTTGTATTTGTATTAAGTGTTAATTAAACATGTTTTAAGTTATTGTTTTGTGAAAAAATTTATTGGTCTCTCTAACCATGATACATTTGTAGTTTACATAAATCGTACAAAATTATTTAAGAGTGTATTATTGAACAATAAAATCATACAAAGTCTTGATTTTCTCTTCCCCATATTCGTTAATCGAAAAGGTATCTATAGTCTTCAGTGGTTACTTGGGACATATACATGCTCATGTAAACCACTTTTTTCGCCAAAGATATTTAGATTCTTTTCGTATTACCTCTTATAGTCCTATAGAACATATACTATTGTATATTAAAAGAAATTACAGCTACAGAGTTATTATTATTAGTTTAAAATATAGTTTTACAAAGATATCTTTTGGTTGATTTTTGAGAAGGCTACGCAATCTCTTTTGCATGATATCCATATGAACATTGGATCTTCTCTTTTGTATCATCGTATGATATCAAGAATGATAACAATTTAGAAATGCAAAGCGAGAGAGAGAGAGTTAATCGTTAATACTCCATGCATCTTAGCATCCTCTTAAGCCACTTTAACTTTTGTACTCCCATTCACAATCTGAACGTTATATCCAAGCATTTTCATCTGTTAAAGTTAAATTGTCTCTTGTTAGGATAGAATATTTAGTAAAAACAAACTTCAGAAACAAAGGCTGATATAACTTTTGATACTTGGCCTGGCTTGAAGAGGAGCTCTCTTCTCACGGAACTATTTCTCTATTCCATCGTGTTTATACCCTGAGAGGAAAACAATACTTTGTACATCACCAAAAGAATGCACATAATGTTTTTTCTTTGGACACTCATTCAAAACCATTTTTAAAAGTTGCCTTACCATTCTACGTTTATCCATTTAACAATCGCTTATCAGTATACGTAACTGGTAAAGCACATTCCATAACATTGCAATTAAAAAACCAAACGTAATTGAGTACATCAGTAGGATGTCCAACCATGTCTTGTTTCTTGTTCTGTGAAACAACAATCACCATCATAAACTCTTAACTATAACTTAGTTATAACAAAAAAGTTTTAAATCCGTTTTATAATAATATAATATTAAAAATCTAAAAAACACCACAATGACGAGACTAATTCTTCACTGCACTAAATGAAAATAAAGAGAAACATATACTTATATTGCTTACAATTCATTTTCATTCTCTGATTTGATGATAAAGAAGCAATTCAAACACTAAAATACTACCTTTGCAAAGTGGCATTCTTGACCACAATTCTATCTCTTTTTGTTACCTTCCACTGCCGCCTATGAAACTTGCTTTTGCAAAGGAGGGTGTGCAAAAGGTCCATTTGTTGGGATTGTTACATACAAATCATTGCTCGAGAAATCACTGAGAAAAGAATTACAAAGAAGATATGTTTTGCGGAAACCCATGAGATCTAAAGGTTTGATATATGGGAATCCCAATAGAACATCAAGTTAGTAAGACGATATACATCCAAAAAATAGTGTTAAAATAGTTGAACTTACACGACATTAAGGCTTGGAATTGGAGTGAGTTCCCTAGAGAGTGGAGTGAGTAATATTGGAAAACTTGATAACCCATTTTTTGGCGCAACTGTTGAGAGCATCGTAAAATGAAGCCACCACACACAATGTTAAACTTATTTTCCTCTACACAATAACACATCCACTATAATTAACTGACAACCATCTAAATTTTATTTAAAGCACAAAGTACTTTATCATCTTCTTCCTTTTTGTAGAGAATCTGTCACTACCAGCCGTTTCTTTCATATTGTATATAAGACATTATATGGAGATGGTGTAAAGCTATTGCCTTATACTACGCTTCTTTTAATCATGTTAAACTCTTGGTTTCTTAGACATACGTATAGAAACTATTAGGTTGTTAATATGCAGTTAGTTTGTTAAGTAAGTTGGATAATTATTTAGTGATTAGCCAACTTATCTTAGTGCTTTATATACTAAACACTGTACAGATTTACACTTTAATGAGAAAAGTTACATTTTATTTTTCAACTTCTTCTACTTCCTTGAGCTGAATCCGAAGTCGTGATATGGTATCAGAGCCATAACAAAAGCTTCCGCATAATCACAGATCTGCGAACTTCGATTTCATTCCTCAAGTTATCTTCTTCAATGAGTGTATCGCGATTTGCGATTGATTTAGCTTCTTTCATTGAAGCTTTCTCTTCTTTTCTTTTCGATTTTTGCGAATCTCTCTTTTCACTTTTCATCTGCATCTTCTTTTTCGTCTAAGATCTGCACCAGAAACATCTCAAATCGATGACGATGCCATCACAAGCCCCGCCGCTGATTCGTCTAAGATCTGCACCAGAAACATCTCAAATCGACGACGATGCCATCACAAGCCCCGTCGCTGATTCCACAGCGAATCCCTTCAGATTTGTACGAGAATCCGTACTATCTCCACAACAACGACCACGCCGGTCTCGTTCTGGTCTCCGATAAGCTATCTTCCGGTGCTGACTTTCATTCATGGAGAAGATCGGTGCGACTAGCTTTGAATGTGCGAAATAAGCTTGGATTTGTGAACGGTATGATTCCTAAACCTCAAGATGACGATCCTAGTGCTGGTTCATGGACACGATGCAATGATATGGTCACGACTTGGCTATTAAATTATGTGGTCAAGAGTATTAGTGCTAGTCTTCTCTACATGTCTACGGCTAAGGAAATATGGGAAAGTCTATTGAATAGGTTTAAACAGGATGACTTAGCTCGTATCTTTAAGATAGAACAGAGTTTGTGTACGGTTAATCAAGCTTCTCGTGATGTTAGCACATACTATACGGAGCTTGTGACTTTATGGGAAACATACACAAACTTTGTAGAGCTTCTTGTATGCACTTGTGGTCATTGTGAGTGTGAAGCAGCAAGAAAATGGAAGAAAATGATGGATAGAAGCAGAGTAATGAAGTTCTTCATGGACTCAATGAGTCATATGAGTCTACCAAGAGGCAAGTTCTGATGCTGAAACCTTTGCCAGAAATGGAAGAAATTTTCAACATGGTATGTCAAGATGAAAGGCAAGGGATACTTAGACCTGTTACAAGTGTGGACAATGCAATCTTTCAAACTTCAGAAACTGCTGCAAACACTGACAATCAACATTTTGCTGCCTACTACAATGGTTATAAACCAAGACCACGACCCATATGTACCTATTGTGGAATGACAGGACATGTAGTCACCAAATGTTTCAAACTACATGGCTATCCTCTGGGTCATTCTGCATATAAGACAAGTGATCCTCCTGTTCAGAATCAAGCTGCTCAACATCAGGTTCAGAGGACATGGAAACCACCAAATGCTTACAACAAGGAGAATGCAATAGCCAATGTTATGACTGAAGTGATGTCTACTACTAACATGCCTGCTCCTTATGGGAATTTTGGTGCAAGCTCCTTGGACTTGAGCTCTTTCTCTCCTTATCAAGTACAGCAGCTACACTACTAAAAAAAAGTCATATAGCCACGGTCGTTCCGTGGCTATAGAAAAAATCCGTGGCTATTTAGCCACGGTTTGCCACGGAAATTTTTAGCTACGACCGTATAGCCACGGATTTAACGTTATAGCCACGGATACGACCGTGGCTATATGATATTTTTTTAGTAGTGCTAGTTGCACAACTGAATTCTCATCTTCAAATCAATGAAAGGTCAATTCCTCAATCTTCTGCTACAGTCACTGAACATGGCATTATGGCTTGTAATGCTTCTGCAGGTACTTTATCCTTTCCTTCCACTAGCCTAAAATTTGAAAACCAAAAGCTTATATACAAAAACCATTGCCTTACCTCTTTAGCCACCCTTATACCAAATGATTCTTGGATCATTGATAGTGGAGCCACTGGACATGTTTGTTCAGACCTTTCACTATTTTCTGAAGTTAACACAGTCCATGATATGACAGTGACTCTCCCTAATGGTGTTAGAGTACCAATTTCTCATACAGGAACTGTGCATTTGTCATCTACTCTAGTCCTGCACAATGTGTTGCATATACCATCATTTAAGTTCAACTTGATGAGTGTTAGTTCATTAGCTAAATCTAGGATGTGCTCAGCTCATTTTTTCCCTGACTGTTTCATTTTACATGACCTTTTTTCAGGGCTTGATGAATGGGAAGTGTAAAATCTTTCACAATCTTTATGTGTTTCATTCAAAAGTTTTTCATAACTCAGCTACTGATCATCTTGTTTGTGCTTCTATGGTTGCTGATGGAGATCTTTGGCATCATCGCCTAGGACATCCTTCAACAGCCATGATGCAACTTTTATCTTCCAAAATTTCAGATTTAAAAACAAAAACAAATGTATCTTCTCATTGTTCTATTTGCCCTTTGGCTAAACAAAAACGTCTTTCTTTTGTTTCAAATAACAATGTAGCTGAAAATGCTTTTGACTTGATTCATCTTGATATATGGGGTCCTTTCTCTAAAGAATCAATAGAAGGTTTTAAGTATTTTCTTACAATTGTAGATGATTCAACAAGAGTTACATGGATTTATTTTCTAAGAAATAAAAGTGATGTTTGCAAAGTTTTTCCAGAATTTCTCAAACTTATTGAAACTCAGTTTTCAAGAAATGTTAAAGCTATTAGATCGGATAATGCCCCTGAATTATCATTCACAGAAATAATCAAAGAAAGGGGTATGATTCACTATTTTCATGTGTTAATACTCCTCAACAAAATTCTATTGTTGAGAGGAAACATCAACACTTATTAAATGTAGCTAGATCATTATATTTTCAGAGTAATATTCTTATTTCTTTTTGGTCTGATTGTGTGCAAACAGCAGCTTTTCTAATCAATAGAACTCCTACTCCTTTGCTTGATAGCAAATCTCCTTTTGAAAAGCTTTTAAACAAAGTTCCAAATTATAATGTTTTGAAAGTTTTTGGATGTCTTTGTTATGTTTCAACATTTCCAAAATTTAGAACAAAATTTTCACCAAGGGCAAAACCTTCTGTATTTTTGGGTTATCCATCTGGTTTTAAAGGATACAAAGTTCTTGACTTAGAAACTAATCTTGTGAGTGTATCAAGGAATGTTGTTTTCCATGAAAATGTTTTTCCTTTCAAAGATTCTATAAAACCTGTGATTGATGTGTTTCCTTATGATATTTTACATGTAACTGTTTTGCCTTTACCTGTAAATGATCATGTTACTGATTTACCACGGAATGTGTTAGATGTTGATATCAATACTGAACATGTTCCTATTATAGATTTTGCATTAGATAACATTACAAATCATGCATCATCTAGTTCTATAGAGAATGTGCATACATCTTCATCTGAAAATGTACATGTTCCATCTATATCTTCTAACACCACATCAGACACTTCAGTCACTGTCATTGAATCCACTGATACTACTTTGGTTAATAGTGAGAGGCCTAGACGCAACTCCAAGGTTCCTCAGTATTTGTCTGAGTATCATTGCTATCTCACCCAAACACAAATTCCTTCCTCTTATTCCAAAACAACAAACACTATGACAACACCCTTTTTACCTCATGTTTCATCTTTACAACCATTACCTCTTTTACCACTTTCTCTAGAAATAGCCATACCATCTTTCCCAAATAAACCAGAATCACCATATACACCTAAACCCAAAAACAAACATAAAAAACCCAAAACCCTCCAAAAATCATCAATGTCCTCCACTTTTCACCCTCTTTCTTCTGTTTTAACCTATGACCATCTTAGCCAACCATATAAAAACTATATTCTAGCCATTAGTACTGAAACAAAACCCATAAACTTTAAGCAAGCTATAAAGTCTGTTTAGTGGACTAATGGAATGAATGAGAAATTGGGTTCTCTTGAGGAGAATGAGACATTTTTTATAGTCTCTTTACCACCTGGTAAAAATGTGGTAGGTTGTAAATGGGTTTACAGACTGAAATTTGATCAGAATGGGATCATTTATAGACACAAGTGTAGACTGGTAGCACAAGGGTTCACTCAACAAGCTACAAGCTATTTCCTTCTACTACGCTGCTTTTAATCATGTTAAACTCTTGGTTTCTTAGACATACGCATTAAAAAAGGTAGAAACGCTACCTAACATTGGAAGCCAAGAACCAGACAAAAGCAAAGAGTAAGCATAATGTACAACTTGAGGCACATGATACAATGAACCTTGATTCTCCCTGAAAAAATCAAATGAGGTAAGGAAAAATAGAGATTAGATTCATCATTCGATTTCTTATTCTACTGTTTAAAACCCTTTAGACTATTAATTTTTATACTTATGGGAGAAAAAATTAGCTTGTCCCTGAGAAAATCAAAAGATACATGAACATAGACGAAGATAACGAAAGGTTGGCATAAGCTCTGTTGAGTGAAAAGATAATCAAATCAATTGTTTTTCGTTCTTCTCTCCAAAGAAGAAGGAGAAAAAGAAAGCAGAGGAACATGATAACGGAAGGAGAGGAGCAAATCAGAAACCCTAGATTTGAAATTGACGCAACTCTTATTTCTCCCTATCACACATAGACATAAACATATTTTGGAATAGTGAATCTTCTTGTTCCCGTATTTCAAAATCGGAAAACAATCTATATGAGGTTATTTCCTCAAGATTGAGAACCCATCTGATGAAGATAAATAAACAATACTAAAATAACCATTAAGCAGTATAACTCAAGCCCCTTTTGAGTTAGTAGGAAGCGATGAATCTTATATTTTTTTTATTACAACATGTTACTAAAAAAAAACTAAACCGCTTCGTCGATGTTGGTAATCCAAGTCGGAAGATACTCGCTTACGTACTCGTGTGAAGTAGAGAGTGCCCGTCCAGCCCATACCAACTTGCCCGCTTGTATATTTCTGGCGCGTGGTATAGTCTTGATTTGGAAATCTGTGAAATAATTGAGTAAGGCATCGAACTCTTCTAACATAGTGGTAAATGCAGGCCACTCGGTGGGACTCTGTAAAATTGCCACTAATGTCGTACCGTTTTTCTCGAATGTCTGACAGTCAATGTTTCGTGCCTTTATGACTTCCATCGCTCATAGGAGCGCTTCAAACTCGACATGTAAGGGAGAAGAACTCCTTATGTGGCACCTTGCTCCCATCAGGTGACTTGAACCATCGTCATTCAAACAAATCCAACCTATCCCCCCAAACACTTCCGTGTTTTTCCAAGAACCATCTACTTGACAAAGTATCCCCGAATCAGTATCTTGCGACTCCTCCGACAGGTGAAAACTGGTGACTTGTACATCCCCGTCAATGTTTTGTGCTTCTGACCAAGCTTTAGATTCTTTAATCGCATATTCTACTATATCTGGTGGATTGACGTCCACATCCTCAAATACCTTACGGTTTCTTGATTTCCATATATACCATAATGTCCATGGGTAGCAATCTTTATCTTGTTGTTGCCCCTCCAATTTTTGTAACTTCGAGAACAAATAGTCCATATTTGTGGAAATACCTCCTTGTGGGAACTCTTGTGTGATTGAGACGGGTGACACACCCCATGTGTATAATGAATGAGAGCATTCAAAAAACACATGATTAATCGTCTCAATCTCCTCCTCGCATCGCGGACACAAAGTATCACATTGTATACCTCTGTAGTTTAGCCTTTCTCTGACGCCCAGAAAACCCGACAAAATCTGCCATATAAAATGTTTCAGCTTCTGTGGCATTGTAGTTCCCACGCTTTCGCTTTTAACGCGTTAAAATTTGGTCCCCATTGATCAGCCGTAACATTCTCTTTCTTCATTTGTTGCCAAAGATGATAACAAGATTTAACCGTATACCTCCCTGACTGGGAGTAATGCCAAATCCAACCATCTGCATCATTTCTTTTACTAATAGGCAAACCCCCGATTAAGGTCTTATCCTTCAAGTTGGTTAATGAAGCTAGGGCTCTCCTATCCCTCTCAAATGTGTTCGGATTAATTAAACTCCTTACTTTCAAATTTGGAAATAAGATGCTACCTCTTCCTTGTGCCGGTCTTGGGTCCGTATCGGAAACCCATAAATTATCCCAAACAGACAACTCGCTATATTTACCCGGTGTTTTCCTCTTTCCTTTCAACAACAGTTTTTTCGAAGAATAAATGCTTCTCCAACCAAATGAGGGAGCATGTGGTTTTTTGCCAAAAATGGATGCACTCTTGAAAAATATGCCCTTCAATACTCGCGCCACAAGTGAGTTAGGGAATTGTGAGAGGCGCCAATATTGTTTTGCCAACAAAGCCTTGTTGAAATCTTGTAACGATCGAAAACCCATTCCGCCATCGTGTTTGGACTCACACATTTTTTCCCATGCCACCCAATGGAGACAACGGTTTCTTCCATTGGAACTCTACCACAATTTAGATATCGCATTGGTTAACTTTCTCGTTAACATCTGGGATAATTCGAAGCAGGTAAAATGAAGATAATCAGTGATGCAATTTTTTGTGTCTCTTCATTAACCTTTTGAAAGGGAATATATGTATTTAAGATTTAAATTGTAGTTAGCGAGCTGACGTGGCAGCTATGTACACCTTCAAAAACGTTGATGTGAAAATTTTCAATGTCTTTAAAAGTCTCCTTTTATTAGTAGAGATTTGAATTTGTTTCTTTTTTACGTTTATATTTATTAATTTAATGGAAAAAATATAATTGTGATTCTATTAATAATTTAAAAACCTAGATGTTTACTATCTAAAATGATTTTAATGAATTAACTCATAATGCATGCATGAATAAGAGTCATCAAACCATAATAACATTAACTTACGAAATAAACATTTTTATTTTAATATTAGAAACTTACAATAAAATATATAAAATATATTAGTTTAATTAAATCATATTAAGAAAAACGATGCATGCATGAGTCATCAAACCATAATAACATTAACATATGGTGGTTGTAATATTAAAAGAGCTTATTAATCTCAAATTAAATTCTTTGAGTGTACAATCCTATATATACTAATTGAGAAACATTACTTGAGCTAAACAAAGAAATATAACATGTATCATCACTAGAACGATTCTACAAAATTAACATAAATTAGCCCATATATCAAAAACCCTTATAATTACATTATTTTCATTTAAAAAAAGGTCACATATGTTGGTGTAACACAAGCCAACTCGCAACCCATAAAAAAAATTAGATTAAACTGTTTTATGTTAATTTTGGATAAAAATATAAAGCATGTGAAAACCACCCAATATCAGTATAATTTTGATAAAATATAATATATATGTTATGAGTTTGGGTGGTGACTGATGAAGAATTCAGAAATATTTTTGCTCGACTTTTGAATTAGATATTGAGTTGTTCTATAGCTAAATTGTGTGATTTCCATATTTTAGTCTTTTACATGCATTATACTTTATAAATATTATCCTATATATCCTAATATACTAATTGAGAAACTTTATTTGAGTTAAACAAGGAAATATAACATGTGTCAACACTAGAATGATTTAAAAAAATTAACAACAATTAGCCTACATATCAAAAGTCAATTTAACTACATTACATTATTCATTTCAGAAAAATACCACATATGTTGGTGTAACATAAGCCAACCCGCAACCCATAAAAAATTAGATTAAACTATTTTATGTTAATTTTTTATAAAAATATAAAACATGTGGAAACCACCCAATATCAGTATAATTTTTATAAATTATAATATATGTGGTATGAGTTTGGGTGGTGATTGATGAAGCATTCAGATGTATAGCTAAATTTTGTGTTTTCGATATTTTAGGTTTTCACATGCATTATACTTTATATGAACTTTATTTTATATTTGTTTTATTTTATACATTATTCAATTATATACGCTATTTTTCAATCGATAAAGATATTATTAAATATAAAATCCCTAAATATATTAAAGTAGAGAATATTGACCGTATAATATATGCTGAATTTGAGTAGGTCTAAAGACCTTTTTATCATGGATACTTCGATAGGTAATGAATATTTCTTTATAATATATAATTCTATTTAGTGTATAGAGATTCATTTGAATGAACTACAATTTTCTTTTCATCTGCGTTTTCTAGAGGTTACAAAATTTCATTATAAAGTTTATTTAAATTATGATTGTTTACGAGAATTTATAATTCACATTGTTAGTTAACTTTTGGAATGGATAAAATATAACAAGGTTGACAAAAAGACTGTTGGCGGTGTTGTTCACCGTACTTTTGAGGCGGTCTTGTGAATTATGTTTTCTTAAGACACATAAAGACCTGTTATGATGTTATCTATCTCTGATCTTAATTGTTCCCTATGTCTTTATTACAATATGTTTTTTTTACTTTTAAAATAATAAACTTTTTCTTAATTTTTACAATATTAATGAAATCAGTTGTGCGATTCTAATTAACAAACCCACAAAATATCTTTTTATAACATTAAAAATACTTAACTCCCGTGCTTGGCGCGGGTCAAAATCTAGTGCAATATGAATCTAAGACTTATTGGTTTCCCTACAACAAAAATGGATAACATGAAGTTAAAGTTAAATAAAAAATTGTAAGACCCCAATCCTGGAGGCCCATCAAGGCCCATATTCATCCCCAAAAACTCTAGGTAACATAAGCCACCATATATATTATTTTCTATCCTCTCTTTTGTCCTTTAGTGAAGTTGAAAGTGAATCCCTAGAAAGACCGCGTCACTAGAGCTTTCTACCGCTGAACCGCCACAACCACCGCCGATCAAGCTCGCCACGACCCCATCATCATCGTCCGCCGCGCAAGGTAACCGAAAAAGTTGAGTGTGTTGTTGTTTTATATGGCCGAGTAGTATTGTGCTCATAACTCCCTAACCACGATGAATCTCATGAATCTAAAGATACCATCGGAACCGTGACGACGAGACAAAGCCGGATTTAGAAGATCAGGTTGAGAAGACGCCGTACGCGCCCGCACGCGCCGCCATAAGTGACACACGTGAAGCCCACGCGCCGCCGCCCTCACTGCAAGCCACCGTCGGAGTTCGCCGGAGCAGCCGCATCCTACCGCCGTCCGTTTGTCGCCGAGAATCCATCGTCGCTGCGCTGCCGCCAGAGTTGATTCTAGTGAGTTTGACCGAGTTGGCTCAGTTGACTGGGTTGACTCGGTTGACCCGGTTGACTCGCTTGACTGGGTTGACTCAGTTGACCGTTGACTGGGTTGACTCGGTTGACCGTTTAGTCGGTTGACCGTTGACTTGACCGTTATTTGACCGTTGACTGTTGACTGACCATTGATTGCCTTTGACCGTTGACCAATGACCCTTTGTTGCTTTCTGGTAGGGCTTGTCTGACCTGATTTTTCGCCCTGATTCCAGATTTGCAGTCCGTTCGAGCATACGAGATCCTGAAGACCCGTTTATCGCACTACTAAGGTGAGAGCTATTCCGTACAATATCGTACTAGTAATAGGAATCTAGTGACTTATAAATATATTATTATGTGATATGTTTCTCTGATCGAGTCTAAGTAGTATTGATTGAAACATGATTTAGGGTATAGAGGATTCAACCATTTGTTTGATTCATTTACTCTGACTTAGATGTTTGTAGTTATATATATGTGTATATGAGATGCTATGTGTGTGATATGTTTTGCGGGGGTACCGAGACGAGATTCTGGACAAGCCGTTTATTTTATGGGGTTGCCACACTCCATTTTATGGGGTTGCAGTGCACAAAGACGTACTTCTGTGTCAATATTTGCGTTTGCGCATGTTGCGGGGTCCAGAACCGGCGATGATACCACGGCCGCCGTATGTTTGTGGGGGACGGGTAGCCGCAGTCGATCCACTGCTCTTTCCCCATTCGGATCGATAAAGCATCCCCGGGGCGGTGATGTGGGAACTTATTCCACATAGGCTTGTTGTGTGTTACAGAGCACCTTAGGTGCTATGTTTGTTCATGTATGATCTCTGTATGTGTGATTGGATTGTTATTATTGGGCTTGTTTCTTACGCGAGTAGCGTTATAAGGTGGTTGTTGTATTAAAAAGCTAATTAATCTCCAATTAATATATTCGAGTGTACAAGGATAATAAGAATTTTTGGTTCCAGAAAGACTTATTGTTTTACCTACGACAAAAATATGATGAACTCAAGCTGAAGTCAAATAAAATTTAATAGGTAATATACTTGCAATAGAAGGGGATATTTTTAAGTAATATTAAGAATTATTTTAAAATAAAAAAACACTTTGATAAAGACGACTAAACTTTTGAATGCTTTGATAAGGTTAACAAAAAAGCGAATATAATATCTTCTTGGGCTACAAGCAAAACTATAAATAATAATTTGTGTTTTTCATTATACTTTCGTTTATATTTATTAATTTAATGAAACCATTCTATTACTGTTATTTTATTAATAATTTAAGAAAATAGGTATTTACTATCTAAAATATTTTTATTATTTTAGGAATCATAGAAATACATTTTAAAAAAATAATGATTATATAATTTTTAACTTAAACAAAATTGAAGTATTTAGTTCTTCAATATTGTTTTTACTTACAAATAGACATTTTTATTTTAATATTAAAAACTTACACATAAATATATAAACTATATTAGTGTAATTAATTCATATTAAAAAAACGATGCATGCATGAGTCATCAAACAATAATAACATATTGTGGTTGTAATATTAAAAGATCGGGCTTACTAATCTCAAATTAAAATCTTTGAGTGTACAAGGACAATATGAATTTATGACTTATTGGTTTCCCTACAACAAAAATGGATGACCTCAAGTTAAAGTTAAATAAAAAATAGTTAAAATTCTTGCAACAAAAGTGGTTTAGTGACTTATATCTCATGCATGCATCTATTGATAATTTACGAACCTAAGTATTTACCATCTAAGAGCAAATAATGATTAAAATAATTTATTCTAAACTAAATTTACGTATAAAATATAAATATTATTTGAAAATAAAAACTTTCTCAAAATATAAATAAACTATATAATTTTAAGTAAATCATATTAAGAAAAAAATGCATGCATATGAGATAAGAGTCATCATACCATTAAAAAGAGGTGAAAACGACCGTGATGGAGGAGGCTTGTATAAGTAGCCTTCACTACAACCCCAAAAACACTAAAAAAAAACTAAATCGACTCATTAACTAAATCTGAAGAATCATCTTCCTGCTTCGTTACTAACTTCGATATCTATCTCTGAAGAGAACCTAGAGAGAAACATCGCCTGATAATAATGTCTTCTTGTCCGAAAATCACATAAGAGAACCTTCAGATTCACCCCACAAGTGTTTCCTCATTTTGTAGAGGTAGGTTCTTCTTTACCTTTTAATTCTTTATTTCTGATTTTCTCAGACAAGACTGAACTTCATATTTATATTTTTTCAGACATATATTAAAGAGATGCTAAAAAATTTCGGGATATATTCTACAAAAACCATGGAAACAGAGTAAATAAACCCTATTTCTATTTTTTTCTTCTATATAAATTTATCTATCAATTTATATGTTTATTGATTCATATAAAGTTAATAAGTTGATAACTAAGCCCTACATGTTTATTCATTCATATAAAGTGTTACAAAGGCCGTAAGATTCACTTGTGGTTTTGTAATAAGAACAATTTAGATACATATTTATTATAGGTATAAAAATATGGGAGTGGTTTAAGAGATTTTTGCAGAGATTATTGATTATACGATCAACCACTAAACTAATTTTAGAGACAGAGTAAATACATATTTTTTTCTTCTATTAAAAACTACTAGGGGCGAAGCCCCGCGCAAGCGCCAGGACGTATGTGTATTTTAAATATGGTAACATATATTTAATTAATGTTGAATCGATGAGAAAAGTTATGAGCTGAAGTAGGAGTGTGCAGTGTTGTGACGACAAAAAGGGCTGATATCAAATGCTAACAGTGGATGTATTTTATATTTGCTCTCCATTTGTAAGAGGTAGATTTTAAATTGGGATAGTTCCTAATATTGTTGATCAAAATTTAAATTGGTAAAAATATAGGGATACAATTTTTTTTTTTTTAAAGTTTGAATAATTGTTAGAAAATTTTAAAGTGAAACTTGTTCATAAATATAGATTGAGAAACCTATACATCCTGAAGAGTGAATACGTTTTTATTTGTATATGCGAAGAGAAAACAGAAAACAGAGAACAAATTGAATGCCTTAAAGAAAAAAACGTTTTCATTAAAAAAACAAAAACAAAGTTTTAGTCACCTGAGATATCAGGTTTAATTAAAGGAAGATAAAAATAAACAAAGCAAAGTCAAACGACCACTATTAAGATAATAACACATTCCATGACAAGGAGGACAAAAAATATCAAAGGAAGATACATTCGGTTAAGTTTGATACTTAGATGAAGAATGATGATAATGTTACTGATAAGGCAACACACACTTGCTCATCTTTTCTTACTTATTTCAAATATAAAGAATGTTTGAGTTAACATTGAACAACAACTTATTACATAAACCAATTGTGCTCATAGAACCAATTAAAGTTTACAAATTTCAAGACTTTACCTCCAAAAAGTTTGGGATTAACAGTGGTGACAAACATGACATATTGTGTCCTATCACCCGACTTGAGGATAAAAACAGACGCAACATCATCCCACAAAGAGAAGTAATTAACCACCTGACTGTTATGCCAATGATTGTCGTAAATTTCAGTAAGACGTAATAATGTGTGATGCACTTAGTTTTCCTTTAAATAATTATTTTGAATTTAGTTATTACTAACTAAAACTAAATATTTGTAACTGTAGTATCAGAAATTGTATATTTACATAATTGCTAATAAGAATTATAAACCATGATAAGTTAAACAATTACTTATAAAATACTAATTTGAATTTCATTTCAGTTAAATGTATAAAGTTAGAAAAATCCATCATTATTAGAAAAGCTAATAAAAAAGAGAATAGAGAATAGTTTGACAGAGTTTTGGTTAAGGACCCTTAAGTTGAAGATGATTTGAAGAGTTTCTCTATAAAAGTTCTTCCCGATATATATTATAGATATACACAATTCACTTATATTTATTTTAATCTGTTTTTTAAATATTGATTGTGACCATATGAATTGTAAGATGTTTCTAGTTTTCTTGTTTTTTTTGTTTATACCATATGTAAGATGTATTTATGATTAGTTTAAATAACTATTTAAAATTGATATATGTATCTATATATATATAGATATTTTATAAATGTTAAAAATTACATTAAATATTTCTTTTTCGGATTTTATTAATGTTAATGAGTTTTATCAAAAATATTTTATTGATGTTGTTCATATTTTTTTGGCGTTTTATTTGAATTTTATTAATATTAAATGGTTGTATTAATATTGACAAAAAAATAGTTGTGTATGAAAAATCCATCATTATTAGAAAAGCTAATAAAAAAGAGAATATAGAATATTTTGACAGAGTTTTGGTCTAGGGCCCAGAAGTTGTAGATGATTTGAAGGGTTTCTCTATAAAAGTTCTTCCCAATTAATAGTATAGATATACACAATTCACTTAAATTTATTTTAATTTGCTTTTTAAAATATTTATTGTGACCATATGAATTGTAATATGTTTCTAGTTTTCTTGTTTTTTTGTTTATACCGTTTGTAAGATTTATTTATTATTAGTTTTAATAGCTATTTAAAATTGATATATATATCTATATATATAGATATTTTATAAATGTTAAAAATTACATTAAATATTTCTTTTTCGGATTTTATTAATGTTAATGAGTTTTATAAAAAAATATTTAAGTGATGTTGTTTATTTTTTTTTTAGGTTTTATTTGAATTTTATTAGTATTAAATGGTTGTATTAATGTTGTCAAAAAAATAGTTGTGTAAGAAAAATCCATCATTATTAGAAAAACTAATAAAAAAGAGAGTAAATAATATTTTGACAGAGTTTTGGTCAAGGGCCCTGAAGATGACTTGAAGGGTTTTTCTATAAAAGTTCTTCCCAATTAATAGAATAAATATACACAATTCACTTAAATTTATTTTAATTTACTTTTTAAAATATTGATTGTGACCATATGAATTGTAATATGTTTCTAGTTTTCTTGTTTTTTTGTTTATACCGTTTGTAAGATTTATTTATGATTAGTTTTAATAGCTATTTAAAATTGATATATGTATATATAGATATTTTATAAATGTTAAAAATTACATTAAATATTTCTTTTTCGGATTTTATTAATATGAGTTTTATCAAAAATATTTCAGTGATGTTGTTTATATTTTTTTGGGGTTTTATTTGAATTTTATAAGTATTAAATAGTTGTATAATGTTGTCAAAAAAATAGTTGTGTAAGAAAAATCAATCATTATTAGAAAGGCTAATAAAAAAGAGAGTAGAGAATACTTTGACATAACTTTGGTCAAGGACCCTGAACTTGAAGATGATTTGAAGGGTTTCTTTATAAAAGTTCTTCCCAATTAATAGTATACATATACACAATTCACTTATATTTATTTTAATTTTTTTTTTAAAATATTGATTGTGTTCATATGAATTGTAAGATGTTTCTAGTTTTCTTTTTTTTTTGTTTATATCGTTTGTAGGATTTATTTATTATTAGTTTTAAAAGCTATTTAAAATTGATATACGTATATATATAGATATTTTATAAAATATTTTTTCGGATTTTATTAATGTTAATGGGTTTTATCAAAAACATTTTAGTGATGTTGTTTATATTTTTGTGGGATTTTATTTGAATTTTATTAGTATTAAATGGTTGTATTAATGTTGTCATAAAATAGTTGTATTAAATAATTTTTTTTAATTGTATTTTCTTAAGGGTGATGAAGTGGCTTCTTGTGGTGAGAGGCAAAAGTGTCTCATTATATATATGATTTTATCTGTCAAATAATTCACATATTAATGATTTATATGAAGTGTGACATAGGCTAGACTTACATATGATTATGTAGAAAACAACAATTGAGATGTTGATTCTGATCAAATCTTTATGTTATTGTGCTGCTTGTTCTTGATCAGTTTTTTGAAGACGGTCATTACTTGGAGAAAGAATGGGATATCCTTCTTGTTCTTGATCAGTTTTTTGAAGACGGTCATTACTTGGAGAAAGAATGGGATATCCTTCTTGTTCTTAATCAGTTTTTTGAAGACGGTCATTACTTGGAGAAAGAATGGGATATCTATTTCTGAGTGAGTACTAATAAATCTTTTATCCAACACACTAAGTTTCTACCTTATTCTCTGTTTCAGGCTAGTCGCAAAAGAGTCATTCTTTAGGTAAATCACAATCAATCTAAATGAATGAAAACTTAGCTATTTTGGTAGAATATTTTTTTTTGGTTTTTTTTAAGTATTTTGTTGTTGATTTTGAAGGTTAGATGCGGAGCTGGAAACACCGTATTTCCATGTATTTCTAAGTATCCTGACATTTTTGTGTACGCGTGTGATTTTTCACCACGCGCTGTTGAGTTGGTCAAGGTCAGTATATCATTCTTCGTTAATGTTCATTTTGTTCAGAGATTACCGATAAAACTTATTACTAAAAAATGCACATCATTGTGGTCATAGCGAATTCTTTTAGCAATTTGATGTGTGTTTCTTGAGAATAATCTTTCTTCTTTTTATATGAAATTTAGGCTCATGATGAATACATGGAGACGCGCGTCTCTGCATTTGCTTGTAACTTGAAAGAGGATAATCTTGACAAGCATATATCTCCATCTTCAGTTGATATTGTCACAATAAAAAGCAAATAAAACGAGAAAAATGATCAGATGGCTACTAATGACGTACATTCCATAACATATTTACGATTTAATCTCGTATGTTATTCATATATTGACCATCACTTGTTGCTTCTTCTTCTTCAAGTCGTTTAAGTTCTTCACTTCCAAATCATTGACCATAATTATTTGGGACATTGCGATTTGGTTCTTCAAAATAAACATCTGGAATTTTATCAAGCCGAATAAGATTGTGAATAACCATAGTAGCATGCACAATTATGTCATGAGTCTTGACATCATAACGAGCCAAATTGTCTAAAATTCTCCACTTTTTCTTTCAAACTCCAAATGTTCTTTCAATCACAGAACGAAGTGAGGCATGCCATCTATTAAATAATTCTTTTTTTGTTTTTAGGAGGTCCCGCATCAAATTCTGAAAGATGATATCTAATATTTTCTCTACTACTTCCTCAATACGGAGCTAGAATCCTCGCTTATTTGCATAATGGGAATAAACTAGATTGTATTTACCTATAGTTTATACTTTTTGAAAAAGTCAATTATGCTCGTTGGAAGAGAGTCTAACAGAGATACTAATGATAACAACATTAGTCAAATAAAAAAGGTCTATTTACTAGCTTTCTAAATAATTATGAAAAATGAATATTAATAGAAAAAAATATAAACTCACACATAACGCGTGAATTTTTATTGATGTTGAATAAACTTTAGAGTTAGCATATTTATAAAGGAGTAACTCAAATTTATAACTCAATCATACCACATTCTAACTCAAACTTAACTTCAAAAGGTTTGGTATTATACATGATTGGTAATATTTTTGAATTGTCTTTGAGTTAAACCCACAACTCAACTTAACTCAATATTAACTTAAGTCACCAATCAGACCCATAACCTTATAGGTATAAATAAGTGAGATTGGTTTAAGAGATATTTGGAGAGATTATTGATTATAGGATCAAACACTAAACTAATTATAGAGACAGAGTAAGACCCTATGTCTTTTTCTTCTAAATTATTTTATCTATCAAATTCACATGTTATTGATTCATTTAAAGTGTTATATAAGGTTATATAACAACAATTTAGGTTATTTTCAAAAGAAAAAGATGAATATTTTAGATACATATTTATAGTTATAAATAAATGAGAGGTTTAATAAGAGATTTTGGACAGATTATTGACTTATTTATCCGTGAGTACTAAACCAATTCTTCGTTTACTTACTTTCATTGCCTAAATACTTATTATCTTTTGTTCTACTTATTCTCTGTTTCAGGTTAGTGACAAAAGAATCATTCTTGAAGTAAATCACAATCAATCTAAATAACGAAAACTTATATGTCATCATATCGTGTTGTTTTGCTAGAGACGTAGCTATTTTTGTAGAATATTAATTTTGGTAAGTGTTATGTGTTGATTTTATAGGACCTAAAGATCAAGCCATACATTATCTTTTCTCAAGATGGAACCGGAAACTACAAATATGTGAAGGATGCTATCGCCGAGGTGCCCAAGAATATCAAGGAGAAGAGGTTCGTTATCTACATAAAGAAAGGTATTTACCATGAAAACGTTATAATTGGGCAAGCGAAGACCAATTTAACGATCGTAGGCGACGGTTCAAACACGACTATTATTACTGGTAATTTGAACTACGGAGTAGATCACATCGACATCATTCACTCTGCCACGCTTGGTAATTCCATGATTTCTCTCCATCAATATTAATTACTGTTTTTTGTTCAATGTAGTAATTTATTCTTAAAAAATATCACATCCACCAAAGCAGTTGGGTTTATGGCGCAAGACATATGTTTCCAAAACACAGCTGGACCCACCAAAGGGCAAGCGGTGGCACTCCGCGTTAGTGGGGATATGTCGGTTATATACCGGTGTTGTATAGACGAGTACCAGGATACGCTTGTCGCAGAAAAAGGTCGACAACTCTATCGAGATTGCTTAATCACTCGAACAATCGACTTTATCTTCAGGGCAGATGCAGCTATGTTCCAAATGTGCGATATTGTGGCGCGAAAGCCTGGTAGCGGAAACGGAAACGTCTTGACGGCTCAGGGGACGGGATGTTGCTTCGATAACAAATTCTTGTTTCACTCTACAAAATTTTCATATAAAGGCGAGCGCAGATCTTATTCCCGTTAAGAGAACTATGAAAACTTTTCTAGGACGTCCATGGAAGTCGCTTTCAAGGGTTGTGGTAATGCAGTGTTTCATTGACGATCTTGTCGATCCTGCAGGTTGGGATACAATGGGCGACAACAAGGGACGCCTATCCACTCTTTATTATCGAGAATATGAGAATTCTGGTCCTGGGGCAGACACAAGCAAAATGGTCAAATGGAAGGGACACAAAGTAATCACTGATCCGAAAGAGGCGACATAGTTCACCGTGGCAAAACTCATTGGAGGTGACTTGTGGCTTAAACCCTATGGAGTTCCATACCAGGCGGGACTTTGACCCTTGATCTTTGATGCAATTAGCATGTCATTGACATAGAGAAATATGTAGACTTTAACATGAGTATTAATATACCCTTTAGGTATCATATTCACTTCTCTTATACTTATGTTTGATCATAAATGAATACAATATGTGATTCCATTCTCTTATTGACTTCTTAAATCCATATATAGATTTTCTTAGAAGACATTCTTAGTCTTTTTGACCCTTAACCATATAACTTTCTGATTGATTCATGTAGAGCTTCTATTTTATGATTTCAAGTAAAAAAGTTATTTTTACAAAAAATTGTTCCAATTTTATGTATTGGTTCACAAAACTAAAAGTGGTAACCTTATCAACACATGCTTTATCACTAGAGGAAAAACTTCATTGTAGTCAATACCTTATACTTGTGCACAACTTTTGACATGGCCTTATGCCTATGATTTTCAATTTATTGAATTCCTAGTTTCACTATCAAGACCCATTTACATCCTATCACATTTTTATCTTTGGATTTATTAGTTAAATCATGTGTGTCATTCTTCTTTTGAGAATCCATCCCTTCATCCCATAGTTCCCATTCAGTGCATTCTCGTGCTTCCTTATAACACTTAGGCTCATCAAAGCTTATGTTTTCATCATTTTGACAACACATAAGCTATGAAATCAACATCCTCGAACCTTGATGGTGGTTTGACTACTCTTCTCAAAGATCTTATGTCGAAAAATACTCATTTTACCTTTCTTCTTCATCACTTTCTTCTTAATCTGACGAGCTTGATTGTTTTTCCAACTCAGATTCCGAAAATTCTCCACCTTGACCTGAAGACATTCAAAACTTTTCCTCATTCAAAAATTCCTCAAGGTCATTGTTGAAAGTGAATTTCTTTTTTGGCTTTTTCACTTATGGACTTTCTTCTGTAATTGATTCCTTCTCATATCTTTGTAGAACCTTTCCTCTTAGAACACTACATATTTGTTAATTACAACTTTATGTTATTCCACTAGCTACACTTTGTACCCCTTTGTTTCTTATGCATACCACTACAAAAACACGCATTGATAGCACTCCACGGTAGCACGGATTGCCTAAATGCTATCAGATACGTCTCTCAGAATTTTCGGTCGTCCATAATAACACAAAAAACTATTCTATAGAATAAATATTTTCCAATTAACCATTATAACATCAAAATTTTTTAGTATTGTTTAAATTATGGTCAGGAAATATAAAAGTTAAAATCATATTTATTTCATTGCATTCCCGCGACTGCGCTGTAATTTGAACTGCTATTGTTGAACATATAAATTTTAAGTTACTTTTTAGTGTTAAAAAACGTTGTAGTAGAGTTTCATCAAAAAGAAAGATAGGTTTTATATACACTAGTTACTAACATGTCCGCTTGGTGCTAAGAAACATTTTTTTGGCTTGGTTTAATCAAATGTTCTTTTGATGTAATGGTGTCTTTTTAAAAATATGACAACCATATCATACATAAACATTAGCACAAACCCAAACTAAGGACCATAAAACAACATTCGTGAATCCAATTTTGAGCAGAGACCTCTTTAGTCCAGCCTCCATGTCGATCATTCTCTCATTCATCTCCGTTTCCACTTTTCTAAGTATCTCATTTTGTGAATCAAAATAGTCCTTAACCGTGTTTTGTTTTTCGACTTGTCTCAGTAACGCAACATCTATATTATTATTTTTGGAGTACTAATTTGAACATGTCCAAAAATTTATTCAATATTACACATTATGCCATTGAGTATAAAAGGAAATAATTTTAAACATTTAAATACGAAAAACCAAATAAAGAAATATTACAATCCTCTCCAAAAATAAGCTCAAAAATATTAAGAAAACTATGTAAAAGTCATTTGGAAAACAAAATATAAAATATGCAATTCACATAAATACACTATTACATAGTTTTTTATAAAAAAACATTAAAATTTTACTTAAATCAAAATACCATTAGAAATAATATTTTTTAAAACCATTACATTATTTTTAACAAAAATAACACACAAACTAAAAGGGAGTTTAATTATATTATTAAGAATTTTAAAACGAGTTGAAACGTTTTTTGTTAAAAATATCAAACAATAAAAAACAAAATAGTTTGTAAACGGTTCGGTTTCCGGTTCGATTCTAAAAAAAAAATTGCAATTATATTAAAATTTAAATCTTATATTATATATTTAAAATAATTATAATTTATAATTTTAAATAAATTTGGGTAAATCGCATAGTTCGATTTGTGTATTTTGATTAGGTTTCGGTTTGCATTTTGAAGCCGGGTATTTTCCAAATAAATAATAAATTATAATAATTTGGTATAATCAACTTACAAATTATATTAAGATTTTGCTATATGAAATTTATAATAAAAATATTATATAGTAATTAAAAAAATTTCATTTCAATAATATTAATTGATCTTATTTTGTTTAAAAAATGAAGATAAAATAATATTCAAATTTTCTAAATTAAATATATAACATCATTTATAAAATATAAACTCGTGGTGAACCACGGGTTAATTCCTAGTGTTTTGTTAAAAGAACCTTAATCTCTTCTACCAAAGCATAATCAACCCATTTTAATAAGTGTTTTTCAGTTTTTCTCTATAAAAAATACAAAATAGTCAGTTTCATTATAAAGCGAAATATAAAGTATGGGCCTACTGTCTTTTTATTTTTTGTATTATTGAATTTTTTTAATTTGTATATTATTATAATTCGAATACTTTGAGGCACGTACAAGGTCGTCTTAAAATATTTTAATCGTAGGGCAAAATATAAAGTATGAGCGTGTTTCTTGTGAGCGAGTGTCTCATATGCCACTTTTGGAGAAAAATTAATCTTCCATGCCACTTTTCAATCTATTTGCCACCTAATGTGTTATTCCGAAAATACCCTAAGTAATTAATTAGAATAAAAAATTAAAATCAGATCCAAGATCACGACGACTCCGATGACGAAGCTCTTCGACACGTTCTTCATCCCGTTGAGCTCAATCACTTCTGATTCTCTTGTATTCGCCTGTCTCATTTTCATTATTACCCTTCTCGTTCAACGCAGACAATCTTTTCGATTGTCTCAATGTGTTTTGATTCATTCTACGAATTAAACTAATATATTTGTACACCTGGTGCAATTAGTGTGACCAAAGAAGCAATGATGACTCCAGACAAGCATCAAGAAGTTGCAGTTGAGCGTTTCATACATAAAGGGAAGGATAGTGGAATTATAGATCAGTGATTTATTTGTCACTACAAGTTTAAATATATAAGTTATTGTTGAAGGAAACATTTATAGAGCAATGAGAGCTACGAGTAAATATGCCCACCATAACATTGCGGGGTTAGATAGACGTCTCGTGGACACTAGCAAGTACCTGATCATGAAAAGATAGAATAATAGTAAGTTTGTCTCATGCCATATTCTAAACAAATGTTTTAGTTGTGAAAGTAAACCAACTAACCTCCTTGTAGACGTAAAGGGGAAGTGGAAGTATTAGAAACGAAAACCATGCTTTTAGTGAACTTCAACTTCATCCTCTTGGAAATTGTAGTCGGAGAAAGAAGAAGGTGTAAAATAAATGAAGTAAAATGTAAGCAATTTCATCGCATGATAACTCATGATTTTGAATCTATAACAAATTTGCAACAACTAGATGAATACTCACATTGATGTCTTGTTCCTTAATATTTTTCTTTTTAGCTTTCGGTTTCTCGCTACTACTTTTTTATGGAGGAAACCTAAACACATATGGGGTTTTATCAACAACAAAAAAAGAAAAGAAAAATATAGTTTAAATGCTCGTGAAAAGTCACTTGGACCACTCCACATATGGGGTTATACTTATATCAACAATAACAACCTTTCAGCTTGATTTTCAGAAGGTGGAATCCGGGATGAAAACTTGATACATCTTGCGAACAAAGAGTTCTAGGAAAGCTTTCACTCATAAGCATAAAAATTACATTCAAAAACAATCAGAAACAATAGTTAAAGCATCAAATATACTGATACTAACCTTGTTTTCAAATCATATCAGCCTCACCATTACCACATCGGTAGCAAACACAAGAGAAGAAAGAAAGTTAGAAAATGGATCAAGGCTTACAAAACAAAAGAGAGGATGTCAAGAAAGAGATTGGAAACAAACGCACCAGAAATGACGGATGATTCCAGTCTTTTCACACAAACTTGTTCATGGTTATGTATGTAAAATATCTCAAATTATAAATCAAAAGAGAGAACATGATAAAAGCAAAAAAGGGTTATCATCAACACATCGGAGATCAATGAACTTGAAGTACTTTGAGGAAAGTATATCAAAGAACACATCAATATCAACATGACAATGAAGTTGCAGAGACATACAATGAAAGCAATAAAACACTGACAACAACGAAGGACAAAGAAAATACTCTTACAAATAAGAGTTAATGAAGAAACTTACAATAGCATATTAAGTAATCTCTGGTAGATGGAAGGGTGAAATCTCTCTCTCCCCCCTTTTATGAAATGTCAAATCCTATTCATAAAAGGAAAATGAAGTTCATTGACCTAAAGACATCTATATAAAGAAGACAAACTTGAAGACATAGAGGAATTCGATTCAAGACACAAAACACCTACTTTTAGAGAGATTTATTCGTTCATAGCTTTAGATTGTACTTTAGGTCTAATTTCTCTCTCATCTTGTAAACCCTCATCGATAAATAAAACCAACACTTTAAACCGATTAAAACCGTTATTGAATTCCGTAGCTCTTCTAACGTATCGCTAACTTTTGCCCAAACAGTTTGGCGCTAAAGAGAGAGGCAGAAGTATAGCGCTACGATGAGCAATAACGGAGTTACCTACTATACCGTTCTCAACGAACATGCTCAACGACAGGGCATACGCCGTCAATAACCAACTCCGAGCAAGCAACGAAAGGCTTGCTCAACTGGAGGAAGACAACCTCCGACATCCATCGGCCAAAGATCCGCACCCATGGGAGATCTTGTCATCACAATTTGACCATTGAGATCATTAAGATCGGGTATAGTTTACCCGGCGACGGAAGGAAGACTTGTTACCTTCCGTGATCGGAACGTCATCGATCTCGACCGCGACTGTTCCGACTTCGAAAGAGATCAAGCCTATATCGAATCCGTCATCGAGAAAAGGCTTAGTGCTTTCGAGTTAGTGATCGAACGGACGCCGAGAGTAACTTCACCCATAAGGCGCTCTGAACGTTACTCCCATGCTGACTCACCCTTCACGGATGAGATAGATCTGGCAGAGATGTACGATGGCTCTATCGACCCCGACGATCACGTATAGACAACGAGGATGTATAATGGGGCAAAGCAAAAACCCTAATAACTATACAAAATCATGAAGGCGAATTTTTCACAACGACGAAGAGGTGAAGAGAGGTTCGCATCCGGTCGACTTCCATCTGCTCGTTGACCATCCGCTTGACGACCAGTTTTTCAACGATATAAATATGATAAAGGTGTCGACGATCTTACGAAGGCTCCAAACCTAAGCCGCAATATGCCGACGAGGAGTTTCAGCACTCAAAGGAGGTCTATTTGTAAGACATCAACCTCTACAAACAACTCATCGAGTACCAATCCAAAACCATGGAGGCGTTCTCAATATGGAGCATGGTCACTTGGGAAAAAGAATCGAACCGCGTTGATCATCAAACAACAAAGGCGGATTCACGGGTCTTTCGATGTGGAAAACCTTCATGACGAACCATATCAAAGACCACGCTTCAACATTAGCGAGGCGGACTCACCGGTCTCTCCACATGTAAAGCCTCAGTGAGAGGCAAGACGTATTGGAGATCACGCTTCGACGTTAACAAAGTCGAAAAAGAAATCGATGCTAAGTGGACGGTTAGAAGATCCATCAAGGAGGACCAGATTACAACCACTTCGATTCATGATTGCGCCATAACAAAAGATACGTTTTGAAACTTTTACTTTTTACCTCGATAATACTCGGTTGATAGCTTTTATACATGTTTTCATATGAATTAAGAGGAACATGTCGCATCGAACCATCGAGTTCACAATACTCGCACCTACAATGTTGTCCTGATTTAAATGTTTTAGAATACACGGTTCATCGGTATCTGATCATTATTTGTATTCTGTCTTTGTAGACATCGATCTCATCAACGACCTATAATATTCTCAGCGGGATATTCATCACTGGTGGAATTCGCAATGGCAGGCTCTGTCATGAATCAGATAAGGAGAAGGAAGATGAATCCTACTCCGCTAAGGAGTACGGCAGGCGACGAGCCACCGACACATCTGATCGTTCATAAGGATAAGGAAGAAGAATCCTATTCCGCCGAGGATCACCCCGCCGACGTATCTGATTGTTCATAAGGATATGAAAGTTGAATGCTATTCCGCCGAGGATTATGTCGTCGTCATTGTCAGAATTCGTCAAGATGCCTCAGCTCGACGACCAAAAAAAGGAAATAAGAACCACCACAAAAACGATGCTAAAGGAATTGTTGAGCAAATCGTATACCACACAATTTGCTGATGTTCAAAGGATATCATAAAGAGTATTAATCCCACGGCGCACCAGTCATCGTGTTAACGCTAATTGATCGATGGAAGGACAATTCATAAACTTGGTGAACACACTCTTGAATACCTCTTATAGAAGGACGATCTAGAATATAGAACCGATGAATCAATACAACAAGTGAGTTCGTACGAAAACCATGATATCACGAGACGAAGGCGATTCCATCAAAGTTGAAACTATGCAATCAACCCCTACCTCCATGAGAAGTCGAGATGATCAAGATCTGTCGTAAGAAAATTCACCGGCGACGTCTGAAGAGGCGTACAATTGGAGACTTAACCATCGACGAAGAACTTATTTATCAGATTGCGAGCGAAGCAAGGCGTAATTGGAGGATACAGTCATGTAAAGATCCAAACCCGACGAAGGAATCGAAACGCCACTGACGATTCCTCAAGTGACCTACGACTGGGGACTTAATGATCAATGACGAAGTAAAGCGCGAAGAAAGTTCATTACGGATCATGACAGGGTTGCCAAGGACAAAGTTGGAAACCTCTATCAATCATTATTCGTCCAGAAGATAAGCTCACTGACCTACGATATGGGGCATAAACTACCAAAAATCCATGGAGAATAATGTTTACTCGGCGGACATAAGCACCTCATCCAACCTTTACACCCGAACGAAGAGGAGATTACAACGAGGTTTCAAGACAGTTGAAGCAGAAGTGACCTTCACCTATCAAGATGAAGAACTGCTTCTATATTACCTCATTGTATCATAATATATAGTCACGGGTTATTCAAGAAGAAACTTGCACTCGACGTATTGATGGACGACGAGAAACTACAACGTTACTATCAGCCGCGTTCAACAATGGTGGTGATATCTCTAGAGCGGCTAAACTCAGCTACTTTGGCGTCATCTGGAAAATCCTCAATGACCGTCAAGCCGTAGACTTTAAGACAACGACTGAAAAATCAACGAATCTTTCAACGTCTACACTCAGGCCATCGAGTTGGGCTAGCCACCTCAGCGGAGCGAAGAGACATGCAAAACTACTTATTGCACGAACTTTATCCATGTAGAATTGCCTTGGCGACCATTCCTCGGATCACATCTAAACGACAAAGTTCCATACGGAAGAAGGTACGCATTAATTATTAATATACCTATAAAACGAAAACTTAAAAACATAAGTGAACTCTTTAAAAAGACTCGCTTACTAAACATAGTGTTAATATCAAAACTAGTTGTCCATTGAAACTTAAGCGAGATACTAGTTAGCTGCAAAAGCGTTGATGAAATATCTCGCCCAAGTTTCAGGGGAAAATATAAAGAATCTCAAAAAACTTAGATAAAAAATATTGAAATAGTTCACCCATCGAAACTCAAACGAGGTATTAGTTGGCCGCAAAAGCGTTGATGACATATCTCGCCCAAGTTTCAGGGGCAAATATCACCAATCTTTAAAAACTTTGATGAAAAATACTTAGGGTAAAAACTATAAACAAGCAAAACGTTTAATAAACTAAACCCTAATGAAAATGTTGTCAACAAGAAAAAGCTCATAAAAATATCGTTCGACGATTTACGGGGGCAATGTACAAACCTAAAACCCAAAAGTCTTAGAACGATTTCCCTATAAACTCGCAGACCTAGGTCAACGAGATAAAGTTAGATGTCAAGCTTTATGAAATTCATTAACTAAAAATCTTAGGGGTAAAGGTTATGAAACTAACCTTGCCAAAATAATAAAGGTTAAGACGATACACTTTGTCACCCTATGAGGCTCAAAGAGGTTTAACTACTTCAACAACCAATAATGTTCGACGTGAGTTTATCGACTTTGTCAAGCAAATATGAAAAAACCTATCCCGAATAGGCGGGAAAGACCTATCACGAGTAGGCAAAAAAGACCTATCCTGAATAGGCATAATAATAAAAGAGCTTTTATTAACTATATAAAACCTCAACGGAACTTTTCCAGTAAGAATAACCTTTATGGCAAAACTCTCCTTAAGATTTTCGGGAGGCAAGGGACATCCTTTCGAACTCGAAAACAAAAAATAAAAGCTCACATAGGCAAATCAGAGTTTCTAAACTTTGGCCTCAACCAACTGCGGTAGATAAACTTTTATCAAACCTCAAGCTCTTTCCTAAGCTGAAAACAACTTGACAAACACTTGTCAGTTTAAACTTCGAACGCTTAGTAGGTTTCTATAAGGTTTCTCAACCTCATTAGAACTAGGCATAGTTAGAGTTATTGTATGCGGGCATGTAACCTAGCAGCCAAGTGTACAAGAGCGAAGGCACCTTACTATTGAGACTAAAGGGGCGAGTTGCTTAGCTAACCCAGTCGACAAGGTGGAGGCTAACTGATGCATTAATGACCTTCTTAGAAGTATAAAATCAACAATGCACATTAGTCACCCTCTTGGGTGTACATGACTAACGAGACCTCACCAAAACCAAATTGAGATCGCCGATCTACGCGATCCCATCTAGACGATGGCTAACCTTAGTGGCCCCATCGCCACCGACAGTGAACAATATAAAGATTCGGCAAGGCTTAACTGACTCACTAAGAGATGGTCGACCTCAGTAGTCCCATCCATGCAGTTTGCGGTTAATATATTGCTGAGATTTACCTGATTCACTATTAAGAGGATCGATCCTACGTGATCTTTTCTAGGAAATGGTCGACCTCCGTGGCCCCATACGCATCAAAATAGCCAGTAACTAAAATCTCAACGAGATTTATTCGACTCGCTAAAAAATAATTGATCTAATCGAATCCCACTCAAAGAGATGACTAACCTCATCAGATCCATCCAAATTGAGATGGTCGACGACTAAAAACCTTAACGGGGATTTACTAATTTGCTAGGTGCATCTAATCAGATTTTGTGCTTACTTATCAAAAGCATAAAACAAAGAAAAAGATAACCGAAAAGCAAGTTTAGCCTCGGGGAAAAATTCAAAAGGCCCACTAAGGGCAAAAATTCGACGGGTCCGCTACAGCCGAGAAAGTTCTTAGCGGCCCAATAAAGAGTTCATAAAGTGGCCCATCTCAGGGATGGACCAGAACAAAAGTAAAAGGTTTTAAAGGAGAGAGGATCAAGACGAAGGAGCATCGGTGAGTGCCACCAAAGAATCAACAACTTTCGGAGCAGGAAGACCTTTAAACTGAGCCTTCACCACCTGGGTGTGACGACGATCGAGACCCTCAAGATCCCAAGCCAAATGTTTGGGTCCAAAGTAAAGTAAAAAGAATACAAGAGGTTGAAGCTGAAGACGACATGTATGTTCCAAAATCTACCAACATGGCGCGGATTGTACATCAAGAAGAATCACCCTCTCACTTGCAAGGTGTCCATGGTGAAGAAACAACAGGATTTGCTCGCAAATACTAAACCGGTAATCAGGGGCAAGTCTGGAGCTACACTAAGGCGTAGTGCATCCAAGAAGTATTACTCAAAGGGGGAATATATCGAGTTAAGGAGCTCACCAGACGCAACGACGAAAAGATCAAACACACGGCGAGTCAAAATCATATTCACATGGCGACAATTCATATCAGCATCATCTAGACTTCATCTATGACGATTTTTCATCAAGATCTTCGTCGTAATCTCTCGCGAAGATATGATCACCAACCTATTAAGGCGCTAATTACACTCGGTGTCGGAGAGTTCATTCCTTCGGATGATGTTATAAACCTCTTGCCACATGGATTCAATGTCTTTCTGTCAGAGATAGACGTCTCAAGACCTAGCATGGACATGAGGACTTTTATCTTACCGCCAAGATTTCCCTTCGTGACCAAAGAAGCATCACCGACGATATAAAAGAGATTCATGTCTCTCCAATGGAACGGAATGAAAGTTTCTCTTACAAAGAAGAAGTCATGCCAACAATGTTTTGGACACGGTGGCAGTGTCAAAAAAAAAGATACATGGTCGATATGGATTACGGACTAACAGACGAAAGTAGACTCGACCTGGATTACAAACTTAATCTCCAAGAAAAGATGATCAAGGACGGATGTTACTAGGAGCAGAAAGACGATGAAAATTCATCAACGACATCATATCCTGAACGAAACAAATCTCATGATCAAATCAGGTTGTCGGTCACTTAGTGATGTGAGGCGATTTTAGTGTTTTAACCTTAGTGTTTCGCCACGCAATCGAGTCTTTTATCGAGTCAAAATATGTTTTTAGAGTCTTTTTATCTCTTTTAGAGTTTTTACAGGTCATAGGTTGATTTGGAGAATAATGAAGTATTTTGGAGCATATATGGATATATGAAGATTGAAACAATGCAGACGCACAAAAGTTTGACATCCGTTGAAACTTTAAGACTAAGTCTGGGGGAGTTGATGTGAGGTGATTGCGTGGAGTTGATGTGAGGTCAAAATAAGTTAGGGAGATATTCGACCTTGAGGAAGCGAGAAAAGAGAGAGGAAAGGAACCAGATTAGGATGTTCTTAGTGCTTAGGAAACCTGAAAGGTAAGACTTATGTCTAGTGATCGATTTTCCCTTAGTGAGACCGCACTTTTATTTGTTTTAAGAGATTAAGAAGTCAATTGAGGTGAAACCGTAGATTTTCAAGGATTAGTGGATTTAGAGTACTGTGAGGGTGATTTCGTGGTGGTGGTAGTATGGTATTAAGGTTCATAGTTGGTGTTTGTCTTATGTGGTTTGTGGGTTACTTTGGAAAGGATAGGATTAAGTTATGATGCAAGTATTTAGAGTTTTTCAAAACCTCTTCTTATCACTTAGTGTATTGTTTTGTCCGAGGAAAAACAAAAGACTAAGTCTTGGGGAGTTGATGTGAGGCGATTTTAGTGTTTTAACCTTAGTGTTTCGCCATGCAATCGAGTCTTTTATCGAGTCAAATATATGTTTTTAGAGTCTTTTTTTTATCTCTTTTAGAGTTTTTACATGTCAAAGGTTGATTTGGAGAATAATGAAGTATTTTGGATCATATATGAAGATTGAAACAATGCAGACGCACAAAAGTTCGACATCCGTTGAAACTTTAAGACTAAGTCTGGGGGAGTTGATGTGAGGCGATTTTAGTGTTTTAACCTTAGTGTTTCGCCACGCAATCGAGTCTTTTATCGAGTCAAAATATGTTTTTAGAGTCTTTTTATCTCTTTTAGAGTTTTTACAGGTCAAAGGTTGATTTGGAGAATAATGAAGTATTTTGGAGCATATATGGATATATGAAGATTGAAACAATGCAGACGCACAAAAGTTCGACATCCGTTGAAACAAAAGACTAAGTATGGGGGAGTTGATGTGAGGCAATTTTAGTGTTTTAACCTTAGTGTTTCGCCACGCAATAGAGTCTTTTCACGTTCTCTTTAGCTGATAAAGCTCACAGATGGTTGAAGTCACTCCCGTCTAGTTCAATTACGACTTGGGATGAGTATAAATTAAGGAGCTTTCCTTTCCCACTTTTACACTAAGGCGAGATCTAATCTTTTGAGAGATAAGATATTGGGATTTCAACAAAAGCATGATGAATCCTTCTATGAGGCTTGAGAATGTTTCAAAGACTATAAGAGAGATTGTCCACACCACGGTTTTACTAAGACTCATCTGATTAACACCTTCTATCAGGGTATTGACTTAACATATCGGTTATCTCTTGACATTGGTAGTAATGGAAACTTGATGACGAAGACATCTCTTGAAGCTACTAAGCTCATAGAAAATCTCGCATTGAGCATTGCCAATCAATTTTCAGAGTACAATAGGACTACCATGACCTCTCGTACTCAAGATCAAATTAATGAGCTTAAGGGCATGATGCAACATATTCTGAATAATCAACGGAATGCCAATTTTTGTATGAAACTTGGGGTGGTCAACGAAGAGGTATTTGAGGACGATGATGCGACCCATCAAGAAAAGTTTAGCAACATTGGCGTTTAAAGAAACTTCCAGAATCTGAACTCCGTGCGAAATCTGGGGGCATAAAATTTTCAGAATCAGAAATTCGTGCAAAATCCTTGCGCAACTGATTTTTCTGGAAATATTTTCTTGCAGAATCAGAATTCTAAAAAATTTCAGAATTTCGTGCAAAATCTGGACGCCGAGAATTTTCAGAATCAGACCTTCGTGCAAAATCTGGGCGCAGAAAATTTTCAGAATCTGACATTCGTGCAAAATCTGGGCGCATAAAATTTTCATAATCAGGCTTTCATGCAAAATCCGTGCGATTTTCAGAATCATGAAACTTTCCAACAAGCTTCTTTTTCTCAAGAAAGCAAGCATGAAGTCATGATGCAACAACTTCTCTTAGGTCAACAACAAGGAAACAAGGACCTCATCGACAAGTATAATGATCTCTACAACAAATTCGAGTCGTTATCCATTCATGTCAAACATCTTGAGACACAAACTGCTCAGAGTAAAATTGATGATCTTTAAGAGAAACCACTAGGGAACCCAGATGCATCATTCAATGATACAACGTCATCTAGCATCAAAGAACATCCACATGTGTTAGTTTCTCCATCAACGATTGTCGATCATTTTGAGTGGGATGAAGAAGGGATAAGTTGTAATTTTCAACGACATCCACTACGAAAACTTGACAAGATTAATGATCCAAGAGAGTTTGTTTGTCCTTGCAAAATCAATGGGGTTGACCTCAAGAATTCTTTATGCGATACGGAAGCTAATGTGAATTTGATGTCTAAGGACATCGCAGAGAAATTGGGCATCACGGATATCACACCATCTAGGATGACTCTCAGACTTGCAGACAACTCTATCATTCCTTCACAAGGCATGATCCATGATTTACTGTTAGAAATTGGAGATTGTCTTGTCCTTGTTGATTTTCAAGTTGTGGATGTTAGCAAAGACTCAAACGAGCAACTTGTCCTTGGGAGATCATTCCTAGCAGTAGTGGGAGCAGTTGTCGACCTTCACAATCAGCGTATCTCTTTTAAGAAAGTCAAGAAAAGAGTCTTCTACCCAGCAATGCATGCTTCATATGCATCTCGCATCACAACGATTAAGGAAGAGAAGTCGAAGAATGATTCTCAAGAAGAACATGTTGATGTGAGCAAAGTTACAAAAGCTTTCGATGGAGATCCTCTCATCACAACTAGGATTCCGAGTTCCAAGAAGAAAAGAAAAGTGAAGTGCGTAGAGAAAAGTGTCAAAGAAGATTCTCGAGTGATCTTGGTGTCTCAGAGATGCGATGGAGATACAGTTGAGTACAAGGTAAAGTGTAAAGGAACCTCAAGACATTTCCATAAAGTTAGAGTTATTCTCTCTCAAGAGTTGAAAGAGAAAGGCGAAGAAGCTATCAAGGACATGATGAGCAAGGTTCTTCAGCTCAAGATTTATGACGATGGGGATTACTTTGAAACATTTCCTACTGATCCAACAAACGCCTAAACAACAAATCCGTCAGGCTCGCGACGTTAAACAAGCGCTTAATGGGAGGCAACCCATTGGTACGTGTGTTTACTTCTTTTCTATATTTTATCACCTACTTATTTCATTTGCTTTTGTTTTTGATTCCAGCTTTACCATCCTTCTTTATACTTGATATACACATCGGGACGGTGTGAAGTTAGATTGGGGGAGGTTGTTTTATGCTTTTTTAATCTCGTTTGTTCGTCTTTGTTTTTGTTTTTTCTTTTTCTAGATTTTTCTTTTAGTCCTAGTTGAGTCGTTTTTCGAGTCAAAACTTGTTTTCAAAACTAAGTATGATGCATTATGATCTTGTTCTTGACTAACTAACTAAATTTAAAGACCATTTGACAACAGAGCTAAGGACCGCGAGATTTCAGAAACCCCATGACATATCACCAGTTCCACAGGAAAGTCCCTTTTACTCGCATTATCTTTCGGTTAACTAATTTTGACTTCACCATAATAGAATTGTTAACCTTGACTAATTTTCTCACTTTGGGTTTTGCTTTCAGGTCCTATAAGACATTTATGTGTAGTATGGTTCCCCTCTCTCTCCCCTTCTAAAAAGGGTTACATTATTTTAAAAAGTCGTGAATATTGGTTGAAAATATGCGATTTCGAAAGTAGAACGTAAACTCGTGTTCTTTCGAACTTCGTGGAAACTAAAGCCATGAAGCGACCGCCCTTCTAAGAAAAAAACAAAGGGAAAAACCAAGTCGAATAAAAAAAATACAAATGACACCCTAGAGAAAGTTAGGGAGATATTCAACCTTGAGGAAGCGAGAAAAGAGAGAGGAAAGGAACCAAAAAAGGATGTTCTTAGTGCTTAGGAAACCTGAAAGGTAAGACTTATGTCTAGTGATCAATTTTCCCTTAGTGAGATCGCACTTTTATTTGTTATAAGAGATTAAGAAGTCAATTGAGGTGAAACCATAGATTTTCGAGGATTAGTTGATTTAGAGTACTATGAGGGTGATTTCGTGGTGGTGGTAGTATGGTCTTAAGGTTCATAGCTGGTGTTTGTCTTATGTGGTTTGTGGGTTACTTTGGAAAGGATAGGATTAAGTGATGATGTAAGTATTTAGAGTTTTTGTAAACCTCTTCTTATCACTTAGTGTATTGGTTTGTTCGAGGACAAACAAAAGACTAAGTCTGGCGGAGTTGATGTGAGGCGATTTTAGTATTTTAACCTTAGTGTTTCGCCACGCAATCGAGTCTTTTATCGAGTCAAAATATGTTTTAGAGTCTTCTTTATCTCTTTTAGAGTTTTTACAGGTCAAAGGTTGATTTGGAGAATAATGAAGTATTTTGGAGCATATATGGATATATGAAGATTAAAACAATGCAGACGCACAAAAGTTCGACATCCGTTGAAATAGTTCCCACCAATGGATCTTTATGAGATTTTACCACTGGAAGGAAACGGATGTTAGCTTTTATTTGGCGGTAGTTTGAGATGATTTCAACGGTTAGATCGCAAGTTATGCCAGTTTTAATGACGTCAGGTCGATTTTCCAAGCAAGAGAAGTTTCAATTTCCTTTTATTTTAGATTTGCCAAAATATTTTCCTATTTTGTAAGGGAAACGCCCCAAACCTATTTAAATATGTTTTAACCTCTTTTAGAGGTGTGCTTTCATAATATAAGTTTTTCAGAGTTTGCAACTTACAGAGAAGAGATTCTTCACCCTATTTTGTTATTCATAATTGTTAAAAACATATTAAATTGCTTTGATATGAATATGTCTGAGTAGTTCTCTAGTTAGGTTTCAGGGTTTCAAAGGAAATTAGGAATTGCTAAATTGGATTGATAGATATAGAATTTATTCTTAGGGTTTTTCATCTAGGTTGTAGCATTGCTTGAACTTGACTGGCGAATTTTAGTTCATGATCTTAGGTTATTTAGGCGTAACGAGAGTTGGTTTAGGAACCGGATTGAACCTAGATGAGCAAAACGTCTTTAGCATGCAAGAGTATATTTTATTGCATTTTGTGAACATATCAGACTTAGACGAATTGCATGCTAAGATTTATTGAACACAAACGAGAGTTTAGTATTCATACTTGTTAGCATAGGGATTGATACGCCCGAGAGGGGTCAATCTAATTATCGAGATCTGAGTTTAAGTAAGGTGTTTAATTACTTTATCTATCATATATCTATTTAGTAATAACTATTTCCTGCGATTAATCCTGGTGTCTGACGTTTTTAATAAATTGTTTACAAACGTTTTCTGTTTTTTTTTTACAAATTGCTTTACAACAAACTTTCTTGTGTCACTTACCTTTACATTGAATTTAAGAGTTTTAGTGTAACCATTGGTCTTTGTGGATTCGATCCCTTAGTATTACACGATTAACTATGCACTTGCAGTGAATCATACTGGGGTAAAACCTCTAAGTATCACGTTTTTGGCGCCGTTGCCGGGGACCAATCGTGTTACCTTTAATAATTGATTCAAGTTTAGTCTAGGATTTTATTTTTTGTTTTATTTTTTTTAGTTACTCACCCGTTCTTTTACTATCTTCAGGTAAATGGATAATGGAGAAAGAGTTTTCATGGTGACTAATCCCTTGAATTTATGGATTGACAAAGACTTATTGGTTACCCTACAACAAAAGTGGGATGAACTCAAGCCGAAGTCAAAGAAAAAACATAATAGTTTCTTTTTTACGTTTATATTTATTAATTTAATGGAAAAAATATAATTGTGATTCTATTAATAATTAAAAAACCTAGATGTTTACTATCTAAAATGATTTTAATGAATTAACTCGTAATGCATCCATGAATAAGAGTCATCAAACCATAATAACATATTTTTACTTACGAAATAAACATTTTTATTTTAATATTAGAAACTTACAATAAAAATATATAAAATATATTAGTTTAATTAAATCATATTAAGAAAAACGATGCATGCATGAGTCATCAAACCATAATAACATTAACATATGGTGGTTGTAATATTAAAAGAGCTTATTAATCTCAAATTAAATTCTTTGAGTGTACAACGCAATATGAATTTATGACTTATTGTTTTCCCTACAACAAAAATGGATGACCTCAAGTTAAAGTTAAATAAAAAATAATTAAAACTCTTGCAACAAAAGTGGTTTGGTGACTTTGATCTCATCATGCATGCATCTATTGATAATTTACGTACTTAGGTATTTACCATCTAAAATTATTTTATTAGTTGATGAATCATAGAAAATACTTTTTATAAAAAATCATAGAAAATACATTTAAAAGCAAATTAGGAATATAATAATTTATTATAAACTAAATATAAGTATCTAATAGTTCAATGCTGTTTTTACGAATAAAAAAGTGAATATAAAAACATGCCTAAAATATAAATAATCTATATTATTTTAACTAAATCATATTAAGTAAAATGATGCTTGCATGAGATAAGAGTCATCAAACCATAATAACATATATATGGTGGTTGTGGTTTTAAAGAGTCATCAAACCATAATAACATATATATCGTGGTTGTGGTTTTAAAGAGTCATCAAACCATAATAACATATATATGGTGGTTGTGGTTTTAAAGAGTCATCAAACCATAATAACATATATATGGTGGTTGTGGTTTTAAAGAGTCATCAAACCATAATAACATATATATCGTGGTTGTGGTATTAAAAACCTAATTAATCTTCAATTAATATCATGGAGTATACAAGGATAATATGAATTTTTGGTTCGAGAAAGACTTATTGTTTTACCTACGACAAAATAGGATGAACTCAAGCTGAAGACAAATAAAATTTAATAGGTAATATTCTTGCAACAGAATGGGATATTTTTAAGTAATATTAAGAATTATTTTAAAATAAAATACTTAGATAAAGACATTTTCGACAAAACTTATGAATGCTTTGATAAGGTTAACAAAAAACGAATATAATATCTTCTTGGGCTACAAGCAAAACTATAAATAAGTATTTGTGTTTTTCATTATAATTTCGTTTATATTTATTAATTTAATGAAACCATTATATTACTGTTATTTTATTAATAATTTAAGAAAATAGGTATTTACTATCTAAATTTTTTTTATTATTTGAGGAATCATAGAAATTCATTTTAAAAAAATAATGATTATATAATTTTTAACTTAAACTAAATATATAAACTATATTAGTGTAATTAATTCATATTAAGAAAAATGATGCATGCATGAGTCATCAAACCATAATAACATATTGTGGTTGTAATATTAAAAGATCGGGCTTACTAATCTCAAATTAAAATCTTTGAGTGTACAAGGAAAATATGAATTTATGACTTATTTGTTTTCCTACAACAAAAATGGATGGCCTCAAGTTAAAGTTAAATAAAAAATAGTTAAAATTCTTGCAACAAAAGTGGTTTAGTGACTTATATCTCATGCATGCATCTATTGATAATTTACGAATCTAGGTATTTACCATCTAAGAGCAAATAATGATTAAAATAATTTATTATAAACTAAATTTACGTATAAAATATAAATATTATTTGAAAATAAAAACTTTCTCAAAATATAAATAAACTATATAATTTTAAGTAAATCATATTAAGAAAAAGATGCATGCATATGAGATAAGAGGCATCATACCATTAAAAAGAGGTGAAAACGGTCGTGATGGAGGAGGCTTGTATAAGTAGCCTTCACTACAACCTCCAAAAAGACTAAAAAAGAAAAACTAAATCGACTCATTAACTAAATCTGAAGAATCCTCTTCACGCTTCGTTACTAACTTCGATATCTATCTCTGAAGAGAACCTTGAGAGACACAACGCCTGATAAGAATGTCTTCTTGTCCGAAAATCACAGAAAAGAAGCTTTAGCTTCACCCACAAGTGTTTCCTCATTTTGCAGAGGTAGGTTCTTCTTTACCTTTTAATTCTTTATTTCTGATTTTCTTAGACAAGACTCAGTTTCATATTTATATTTTTTTCAGACAAGTATGAAAGAGATGCTAAAAAATGTTGGGATATATTCTACAAAAACCATGGAGACAGAGTAAATAAACCCTATTTCTTTTTTTTCTTTTATATAAATTTATCTATCAATTTATATGTTTATTGATTCATATAAAGTTAATAAGTTGATAACTAGGCCCTACATGTTTATTCATTCATACAAAGGATTTTTAAAAAAAAAATTGATTCATATAAAGTGTTACAAAGGCCGTAAGATTCACTTGTGGTTTTGTAATAAGAACAATTTAGATACATATTTATTATAGGTATGTGGGAGTGGTTTAAGAGATTTTTGCAAAGATTATTGATTATACGATCAACCACTAAACTAATTATAGAGACAAAGTAAATACATATTTTTTTCTTCTTTTAAAAACAATTTTATATGTCAAATAAATTCACATATTAATGATTTATATGAAGTGTGACATAAGCTAGACTTACATATGATTATGTAGAAAACAACAATTGAGATGTTTATTCTGCTCAAATTTTTATGTTATTGTGCTGCTTTATATGATATTCTTCTAGTTCTTGATCAGTTTTTTGAAGACGAACATTACTTGGAGAAAGAATGGGATATCTATTTCTCAGTGAGTACTAATAAATCTTTTATCCAACACATTGAGTTTCTACTTAATTCTATGTTTCAGGCTAGTGGCAAAAGAGTCATTCTTGAGTAAATCACAATCAATCTAAATGAACGAAAACTTAGCTATTTTGGTAGAATATTGTTTTTTTGGTTTTTTAAGTATATTGTTGTTGATTTTGAAGGTTGGATGCGGAGCTGGAAACACCGTATTTCCATTGATTTCTAAGTATTCGGAAATTTTTGTGTACGCGTGTGATTTTTCACCACCGCTATTGAGTTGGTCAAGGTCAGTATATCATTCTTCGTTAATGTTGATTTTGTTCAGAGATTACCGATAAAACTTATTACTACACAACGCACATCATTGTGGTCATAGCGAATTCTTTTAGCAATTTGATGTGTGTTTCATGAGAATAATCTTTCTTCTTTCTATATGAAATTCAGGCTCATGATGAATACATGGAGACGCGCGTCTCTGCATTTGCTTGTGACTTGACAGAGGATGATCTTGACAAGCATATATCTCCATCTTCAGGTGATATTGTCACAATGGTAATTTTGACTGACCAAATAATATTATTATTAATATTAGTGTTAAAAACTAGCTTTAATCCTCTATTAAGCTTTTGTTACTTGTTGAAACAGATCTTTGTGTTGTCCGTTGTATCTCCTAAGATGATGCTTTTAGTATTACAGTACATTAAGAATGTACTTAAGGTATCCATTTTTTGAATTGTTTGTGTTCTTTTACATTTATGTTTTTTTTACAGCTGAGTTTAATTTTTTTATTATATATATATTTTTACCATTGTGTGTTTTAGCCAAATGGGTGTATACTTTTCCGTGACTATGCTGCTGGCGATCTTGCCCACGTTTGATCCAACTTTTATAAATGATTGTTCATAGTTTAATTTATAAACTTTTCTAGTGGTGTTTTTGAATTCTCACTAACAAATTACCCATTAATTCATCATAGGGTCATATGTAATGTCCATTTTCATTACACTTGAAACGCTTCTTTTGCATCTAAAAAAACATTGTTGGCAAAAACCTCTACTATTGTTTTCATAAAAAAATAATAGACATTTTCAAAATATACCAGGAATATGAAAAACATGTAACGATTTAGCGTATTTTTCATTTGTGTTTAGTATTTTTTCTTAAGAATGTAGTTTTGAAGGGGATAGGGTTTAGATTAAAAAGAGGTAGAGTTTAATTTTGAGGTTTGAAGTTAATTTAAATTTCGTGGTATTTCCAAAAATTGTGTATATCCACCAAAAACTTGTGATATTTTTTGGCACAAAAAAAATTAAAAAATGATATCGGTATTCATTAAATGAGTGATCTATATGCTCTCTAGTATATGAAGCCATGATTGTTTTGTTTCCCCTAAATGTACTTCTTATGTATTTTAATAAACATGAAAAGTACTCTCTGAAGGATCAAAAGATAAGTGACAACTTTTATGTCAGAGAAGATGACACTGTAAGAGCATCATCAAAGGAAAATCATAAATTGAGATTCTTAGTATTATTATAATCATATTTTATATGAACTTAAATTTTAATATTTAAAATAAATTTAGGTCAACTAAAAGAAGACATGTGGCTAAAAAGTATCTTAAACTATACATAAAATTTCTTGAACAAGAATCTTTTCTTAAATTTTTTACTCTCTTTTTCATACTATATAATTTTAGAAATATTATTTTGGGTTAAAAACCTTTTAAAATTTCTCAATTAATCATTCTCTAAGTTTCTTTCTTACTCTTCTGCTTCTCTAGAAGATATTATGTTTAAGAAAAAACCATTTAAACACTATCAAAAATGTTTTTACTCTAAAAACAACATCACAAATTTTTGGGAAATGTTCTTTAATTTATATTTTTTTGGCAGATTTGTGGTGATTTTACACTTTTGGCTGCATCTTGCGTTCTACTTCTCCGACGAATTCCTGAAAACTTTGTTTTCCGAACAAGGTTTCCAAGTTGATGAGTTTGGTGTGAACCATTCAGAGGAACCTGTCATGAACCGTCGTTGGATCCAAGCTACATTTCGTCTATCGAACATCGATAGAAACACTTGTGAGAAGAATAACAACAATGTTGAGTCTAGTAAATCTGAGGGAGAAGGAAGAAAAGGGAGTGTTGAGGATACGGATATCATCGACATATCTGATGGTTTTGCAATGGAAATGTTTAGAGCCTCTCCACCAAGTCATGAGGTAAAGAGACTTTAAAGAACAATTCAAATACATATATGTAGCCTTATAGGTATAAATAAGTGAGACTGGTTTAAGATATATTTGGAGAGATTATTGATTATAGGATCAAACACTAAACTAATTATAGAGACAGAGTAAGACCTGTAAGACCCTATGTCTTTTTCTTCTAAATTATTTTATCTATCAAATTCACATGTTATTGATTCATTTAAAGTGTTATATAAGGTTTTACATTTGATTATGTATAAAAGAACAATTTAGGTTATTTTCAAAAGAAAAAAGATGAATATTTTAGATACAAATTTATAGTTATAAATAAATGAGAGGTTTAATAAGAGATTTTGGACTGATTATTGACTTATTTATCCGTGAGTACTAAACCAATTCTTCGTTGACTTACTTTCATTGCCTAAATACTTATTATCTTTTGTTCTACTTATTCTCTGTTTCAGGTTAGTCACAAAATAATCATTCTTGAGGTAAATCACAATCAATCTAAATAAGGAAAACTTATATGTCATCTTATCCTGTTGTTTTGCTAGGGACGTAGCTATTTTTGTAGAACATTATTTTTGGGAAGTGTTATGTGTTGATTTTATAGGAACTGAAGATCAAGCCAAACATTATCGTTTCTCAAGATGGAACCGGAAACTACAAATATGTGCAGAGGTGCCCGAGAACAGCAAGGAGAAGAGGTTCGTTATCTACATAAAGAAAGGTATTTACCATGAAAACGTTATAATTGGGCAAGCGAAGACCAATTTAACGATCGTAGGCGACGATTCATACACGACTATTATCACTGGTAGTTTGAACTACAGAGTAGATCACATCGACATCATGCACTCAGCCACACTTGGTAATTCCATGATTTCTCTCCATCAATATTAATTACTGTTTTTTGTTCAATGTTGTAATTTATTCTTGAAAAATATCAAAGCCACGCTTGGGGATATGCCGGTTATATACCGGTGCTGTATAGACGGGTACCAGGATACGCTTCTCGGAGAAAAAGGTCGACAATTCTATCGAGATTGCTTAATCACAGGAACAATCAACTTTATCTTCGGGGCAGCTACAACTGTGTTCCAAATGTGCGATATTGTGGCGCGAAAGCCTGGTAGCGGAAACGGCGACGTCTTGACGGCTCAGGACGGGATGTTGCTTCGATAAAAATTCTTGTTTCACGCTACAAAATTGTCATATAAAGGCGAGCGCAGATCTTATTCCCGTTTAAGAGAACAATGATAACTTTTCTAGGACGTCCATGGAAGTCGCTGTCAAGGGTGGTGGTAATGCAGTGTTTCATTGACAATCTTGTCGATCCCGCAGGTTGGGATACAATGGGCGACGACAAGGGACGTCTATTCACTCTTTATTATGGAGAATACGAGAACTCGGGTCCTGGGGCAGACACAAGGAAAATGGTCAAATGGAAGGGACACAAAGTAATCACTGATCCGAAAGAGGCGGCACAGTTCACCGTAGCGAAACTCATTGGAGGTGACTTGTGGATTAAACCCTATGGAGTTCCATACCAGGCGGGACTTTTACCCTTGATCTTTGATGCAATTAGCATGTCATTGACATAGATAAATATGTCAAGTTTAACATGAGTATTAATATACCCGTTAGGTATCATATTCACTTCTCTTATACTTATGTTTGATCATAGATGAATACAATATGTGATTCCATTCTCTTGTTGACTTCTTAAATCCATATATAGATTTTCTTAGAAGACATACTTTGTCTTTTTGACCCTTAACCACATAACTTTCTGGTTGATTCATGTAGAGCTTTTATTTTAAATAAAATAACATTGAGTAAATATGCCCACCATAACATTGCGGGGTTAGATAGACGTCTCGTGGACACTAGCAAGTACCTGATCATGAAAAGAGAGAATAATAGTAAGTTTGTCCCATGCCATATTCTAAACAAATGTTTTAGTTGTGAAAGTAAACGAGCTAACCTCCTTGTAGACGTCAAGGGGAAGTGGAAGTATTAGAAACGAAAACCATGCTTTTAGTGAACTTCAACTTCATCCTCTTAGCAATTGTAGTCGGAGAAAGAAGAAGCTGTAGAATAAATGAAGTAAAATGTAAGCAATTTCATCGCATGATGACTAATGATTTGGTATCTATTGCAAATTTGCAACAACTAAATGAACACTCACATTGTTGTCTTGTTCCTTAATCTTTTTCTTTTTAGCTTTCGGTTTCTCGCTACTACTTTTTTATGGAGGAAACCTAAACACAGATGGTGTTAAAACAGGGTTCGGTCTTAGGACCGAACTGAAATGATGAAGATAGAGGAAGGTCGGAAAACTCGTTAAATGATAACTAGAACAAACAGATTGAACCGAAGTGTAAGAGCGAATTAAAGTAAAGTGTCGAACTTAAGATTATGCCGAACTGAATATGATTGAGAACTCAGAGTTCGTTTATTGATCGATTAATTGTTTGATAAGATGTTTGATACAAAGATGACGAAGTGAGAATGTATGTTTATAGCTGTTTCTCTCTGTCGATTCTCTCTCTAAAATTCGGATCCCCATACTTCTGAGCAGAAGTCTCCTATTTATAGTGGAGGTCTTTGATCCTTGGCGGGCTTTTGCTCCTTGGTGGGATCGCTTCGGCGCATGCCCGACATACGGAAAGCTGTTTTGTCGAACACGCCTGCGATCTGCAGGTTCGTACTGAAACCTTTGTCGATTCCCTGTTAAATGCTAGGCCGGCTGGTTCCCTGTTCGGTTGACCTCTGCGATCTGCAGGTTCGTACTGAAACCTTTGTCGATTCTGCGAGCCACGACGCCGTACAGACGTCACTTGTGTCAGTCCTGGCAGGTCCGTACCGACCTCATCATGTCGGGCACGCTTCCTTCCGTCATTGGGCTTCGGCTTTACTGGGCCTTGCCTCTGATGGGCCTTGGGGCCGAACCATAAATAGAGCCCAAGAGGCCTTTTTCCTGGTAACTTCTCAAATGGGTCAGAGGTCTGGATGGGCTTTAGCCCACCCTTAACAGATGGGGTTTTATCAACAACAAAAAAAAGAAAAGAAAAATATAGTTAACCTTTCTTGAGGTGGAATGCGGGATGAAAACTTGATAGATCTTGCGAATAGAGAGTTCTAGGCAACCTTTCACTCATAAGCATAAAAATTACATTCAAAAACAATCAGAAACAATAGTTAAAGCATCAAATATACTGATACTAACCTTGTTTTCAAATAAATATCAACCTCACCATTACCACATCGGTAGCAGACAGAAGAGAAGAAAGAAAGTTAGACAATGGATCAAGGCTTAAAAAACAAAAGAGAGGATGCCAAGAAAGAGATTGGAAACAAACGCACCAGAAATGACGGATGCTTCCAGTCTTTTCACACAAACTTGTTCATGCTGATGTATGTAAAATATCTTAAATTATAAATAAAAGAGAGAACATGATAAAAGCAAAAAAAGGGTTATCATCAACACACCGGAGATCAATGTACTTGAAGTACTTTGATGTAAGTATATCAAAGAACACATCAATATCAACATGAGAATGAAGCTGCAGAGACATATAATGAAAGCATTAAAACACTGACAATAACGAAGAACAAAGAAAATACTCTTACAAATAAGAGTTAATGAAGAAACTTACAATAGCATATTAAGTAATCTCTGGTAGATGGAAGAGTGAAATCTCCCCCCCCCCCCCACAACATTCAAATGCTTCACAAAGTCCATGAATGTGCCAAGAACAATATCCTAAAGAAATAGAGAAGATAATGAATGCTAATGTAAAAAAAATTGAACTAATGACCATTGCTAGAGAATATATATAGATTGAGATTTGACAAGATAGAAAGTTTACCTTTCAGACTGTCCAGAGACGAGAAGATGGAGAATAGGCCTAAATTTTCGATCTAATCCAAGCTTTGAAGATAACTTCAGGATCATCGGCTACAACTGTTTTCTTCGACGAACCGTCATCATCGTTGAGAGAGAAGAGGAGTGAAGAAGGATCAGAGGAGGGAGGAGCGATTCTCGAAGACGAATTGCGGCAGAGATGAAGAGAGAAGGAGAGGAAGGTTGTCGATGCGTAATGACTTGAGATCTTTCAAATTGTGGAGACAAAAGAGGAGGAGGAGATTATCGGCGCCCCAGCCAAGAATATTTATTTTTGTTCTTAATTATTATTATTTGCTTCTAAAAAGAAAGAAAGAAAAAAGAAAAAAACAATAAAATAAATAAATAAATACCTTATTATTAGTTGTTAAAATCGTTGTTAGATTACGACGATGTTACATCGATTTTGTTAGAATCGTCGTAAAATCGTCGTAATATAACAACGAATTTACGACGATTCTTTACACTAAATGGATTTCACTGAAATTCATCTGCCATTTGACTTCATGTTGAATAAAGTTATGGTATTGTATGCATATGAAATCATACTAAGTCATATGATTGCAAAAAATAAGTTTTGGTAAAATTAGAGGATATATACGTATTAAACACAATATATATAGTACATTTTATCTTAAACTTTATAAATTCTAAGAATATGTAACAAAATTTATTGATAAGCGATTTTAGCATTGTTTTTATAGTTATTCATTAACTTTAGAGGTCTTGATGAGTGCTTTTACGTAATATAAGACATACTTTTGAAAATGTTTTGGGTTTAGGGGTTTATAAAAAAAACGTTGTAAAGTCGTTGCAAAATTACAACGATTTTACGACGATTAGCTTTTTAATCGTTGTAAAGTCGTGGTAATCGTTGATGTTAACAACCTCGTACACACAAAACACCTGAAGATGTGACATTTAGAGTTTGATGTTTGGTCGTAAAATCGTTGTTATATTACGACGATGTTTCATCGAGTTTGTTAGAATCGTCGTAAAATCGTCGTAATCTAACAACGAATTTACGACGATTCTTTACAATAAATGGATTTCACTAAAATTCATCAGCCATTTGACTTCATGTTGAATATAGTTATGGTATTGTATGCATATGAAATCATACTAAGTCATATGATTGCAAAAAACAAGTTTTTGTAAAATTAGAACATATATACGTATTAAGCACAATATATATAGTACATTTTATCTTAAACTTTATAAATTCTAAGAATATGTAACAAAATTTACTGATAAGCAATTTTAGCATTGTTTTTATAGTTATTCATTAACTTTAGAGGTCTTTATGAGTGTTTGTACGTAATATAAGACATACTTTTGAAAATGTTTGGGGTTTAAGGGTTTATAAAAAAACGTTGTAAAACAGATGTAAATATACGACTATTTTACGTCTAATTTATGACGCTTGTGTATTTTTACGGCAAAGTACAACCTCGTATGACCTGACAACGATTTATAAGACGGATCGCCGGAAAATAGTCATAAATTTACGATGATTTCACGACGATATTTTATTTTATTTTATATAAAAAAATTGATCGTCGTTACTTCGTCGTATGGACATTAATCGTCGTCAAATCTTCGTAAATTTACGACGATTTGACGACGATTTTTAATTTATTTTATAAAAAAAATTAAAATACATAATTTTCATTTTACATTTAAACAAACAACTTATTTATTTGACTCATATTCGTCCTTCGAGTTAGATTCATCAAATTCGTCAGTCTCTTCTACTTCTTCTTCGTCCTCATTCACCTCTTCAGCTTCCCTATTATGTGGAACAACGAGTAAGACCATGTCCGTGCTTAGTTCTGGCGAAGGAATATCGACGGGCGTGTCATTCTGGAGTGTTGATTCTTCTTCCCTAACTATGTACCCTCTCGGGGCAATTTTGATGACGGATAGCCAATGTATTCCCGTGGACTTAAGACACGGATAAGGAATGAAGCTTACTTGCTCAGCTTGCGATGCAAGTATGAAAGGCTCGAACTTGTTGTATCTTCTATTCTTATTGACATCAACGATCCCAACCTTTTTGATTCGTACACCTCTTCCGATCGTAGGATCAAACCACTCGCACTTGAAGAGTACGCACTTCAACATGAGCAACCCGGGAAACGTTATTTCTATGATTTCTTGGATGATTCCGTAGAAATCAATGTCTCCTCTAACACAAACACCGTAGTTAACACTTGTTCGATGTCGGTCGTACTCGTACGCGTGGAAATCATAACCTCTTGTAAAATACATTGTTGATGTCCGAATCTTCGAAAGGGGACGTTGTAGCATCTCGTGGAACCACACCGAATAAGATTCGTCCTCGTACTCAATATGCATACAGCAAAATTAATTTTGTTTAAATATATTAGGTTGGTATGTAATTTCATATTTGATATTTTCATACCTATCTTTGCAACCACATCACAAAGTGTTGAGTTTTACGAGAATCGAGCTCATCTTTAGATATCCCCTGGATTCCTTCTTGAACTTGTTCGACGAAGATACTATATGAAAATATCATAAGTAAGCAATATTTTATGACATGTTGTAATGAAAAAGTATTAAAAAATTGAATTTTACCTTTCCCATGGAGTAACAATATTGCAGTTCAATAGAATGTACGTGTGGGCACAATGAATTTCATCCTCGTTGCTCCACCAAACATCTTTTATGCGTCCGCTGAGCCGACCAATTGGACGAAATATGTCAGGTACTCCTTCCACCGCGTACGTTGTTTGAATCCCTCCGTCATCATATGTCCTTGGCGCTCTTTTACGTGTCCTAACGGTTGGTGCAAAGTAGTATGACGTAAAGTGAGACGTCTCCTCTGTAATACTACCAGCAACGATTGAACCCTCAACTTTAGCTAGATTCTTCGCCTTCCCTTTTAGATGTTTCATAAATCTTTCGAAAGGGTACATCCATCGGAAGTGAACGGCCCCCCTAGTTCTGCTTCGTGTGGGAGATGAACTGGTAGGTGCTCCATAACATCAAAAAAGGATGGGAGAAATATCTTCTCCAAATTGGACAAAATGAGAGTAATGTTCTAGTCGAGTTGTCTTATTACTTCATCGTTCAACGTTCTTGTGGAAAGATCACGAAAGAACAACCCAACACCTACATAAATTAAATGAAACGTATTACGATTTATTCAGTTATGAAATATTTTATTAATTAATTAGACATTACGTACCAGCAATTGTTTCGTGCACATTCTGTGGAACAAGTTCGGCCAAGACAAATTGTAGCAGTCGTTGCATGAACACATGACAATCGTGACTTTTCATACATGTGAATTTACTACCATCTACACACCGGGAAAGATTAGAAACAAAACGATCAGAAAACTTAACTTCAGAGATCACCCACTGGAACAACGACGTCTTCACTGCACTCGATAATCTGAATATAGGTACTGGCGCTTTTCCGTCTTTATCAATGTGCAATTCGGATCTCGCACATATCTCAACCAAGTCTAGACGTGATTTAAAATTGTCTTTAGTCTTTCACTGCACATTCAAAAGAGTGTTCATGATGTTATCGAAAAAGTTCTTCTCTATGTGCATCACATCAAGATTGTGTCGGAGTAGATGATCTTTCCAGTATGGAAGCTCCCAGAAAATGTTTTTCTTATGCCAGTTGTGTTCCGTAAGATGACCATCAGGCAGATTAGGCGGGACATGCCAGTTTCCTCCACGGGGAACTGTGTAATTCGCAAAGTAATGATCCATATGCGCCTCAATTTGTTCGCCCGTGTAATACATCGGTGGAGGATCACGAACCACTTTGTTCTTTTTAAACATTCGTTTGTTTTCCCGGTAAGGGTGGCACGTACTAAGAAAGTGACGGTGACAATCGAACCAGCTAGTTTTCCTTCCATGCTTCAATTGGAAGGCGTCAGTACGATGCATGAAGTAAGGACAAGAGAGTCGTCCGTGTGTAGTCCATCCCGACAACATTCCATAAGCGGGAAAGTCGCTAATCTTCCATAGAAGCACTGCACGGATTGTAAAATTCTGTTTCCTCGAACAATCGTAAGTCCTTACTCCAGTGTGCCATAACTCCTTCAACTCTTCCACCAAAAGCTGTAGAAAAACATCAAAGGATCTTTTTGGATGTTTAGTTCCAAGGACTAATATACTCATAAATAAAAATTCCCTTTGCATACACATCTCTGGTGGGAGGTTATAAGTGGTGACGATGACAAACCATAAAGAATACTGCCTACCTGACATACCAAATGGACTAAATCCATCCGTACATAGACCAAGGTAGACGTTACCTTTTCGTCTAGCAAAATCGGGGTACACCGAGTTAAAGTGTTTCCAGGCTTTCGCATCTGATGGGTGGGTCACCTCTCCAGGCTTCTGTGTATGTTCTGCATGCCTCCTCATCGAAGAAGTTGTCCTCTCCGAGTGATACATCCTTTGTAGCCTGTATGTTATAGGCAGATACCACATCTTCTGGTACGGTACCCTCTTCCGACCTACTCCTTCGGGCCTATATCTTTGTTTTTTGCAAAAACGACATTCCTCAAGAATGTCGTCGTTTTTCCAATATATCATACAAATGTCTACACAGACATCACTTGACTGATACGGAAAACCAAGACTGATGACCAAATTTTGAACCTCATAAAACGTTTCAACAGCTAAATTATCAGAGGGTAGATATTCTTTTAACAATGAAGCCCAATCATCCATGCACACCTCAGATAAGTTATGATATGTTTTAATATTCATCATTCTAGCAGCTAATGACAATTTAGAGTGCCTTTCTCTACAATTATCATATATTGGTTGATTTGCAGCATTTAACATGTCTTAGAATTTTTTAGCATCTAAATTAGGTTCTTCGACTAAATTTCCATTAGATGAGAATGCAACAGTGTTAACGTCAGGACGAAATGCATCGCTAACCATGTCATTTATCCTATCCGGTTCATTTCCATGATCATGATGAAAATTATAATAATCATACTCATTTTCTACATGCTGGTCATAGTCTACAGATTCCTGATGATAATTACTACTACTAGCAACATTACCACAATAACCTTCCCCAGCTGAAACTATATATAATACTGTGGTGTAAATCCTCTATTTAACAAATGCTTTCAAACGTTTTCAACCAAAATGAACCGTCTATTGTCGCATTTTATACAAGGACAAAACATCTTACCGCTTTCGATAGTGACAGGTAGATTTGTGGTTTGCTGCATGAATATTTCAACCCCGTCGAGGAACTACCGTGTCACCGATCCTTCATCGCCTCGATGTATGTACATCCACTTCCGGATTTCGTAAATATCGCCTCCGGACATTTTTTTTTTAGAAAAAGAGTTTTTTTCGTATGTGAGAGAGAGATAAAATTGGTGGTGTGATTTGTGGTGAAAGATGAGGATGTATTTATAGGATTTTTAAAAATTTCCCAACTTTTTACCAAGAAAATTTAACTACTAATTTACAACGATTCATATTTAACAATGGATTTACAACGATTTTACAACGATTGAACGAGTAAAATGAAAGTTGTAAATAATTAGGTGCAACAGTAAATACACGTTTTCACCTACCAGATTAATGTCTTCAAATCGTTGTTAAAATGTCCCAAAATTAGAAGTTGTAAACTCGTTGTAAATTAGCAACGATTTAGCAACGATATTTTCTTTTAAACCAAGATGTCGTTAAATCGTTGTAAATTTACGACGATTAAACGACGACTACGTGTATTTTCGGAAAATCGTCGTTAAATCGTCGTAACATAACGACGACCAAAATCGTTGTAAACTTTACGATGATTGCACAGATCGTTGTAAATTCGTCGTTATTTCGTCGTAAAATTACGACGACCAAAATCGTTGTAAAATTTTCGTTGTTATATGCGCAAATTCTTGTAGTGGTAATTTATTCTTGAAAAATATCACAACCACCGAAGCAGTTGGGTTTATGGCGCAAGACATATGTTTCCAAAACAAAGCTGGACCCACCTTAGGGCAAGCAGTGGATCTCTGCGTTAGTGGGGATATGTCGGTTATATACCGGTGTTGTATAGACGGGTACCAGGATACGCTTCTCACAGACAAAGGTAGACAACTCTATCGAGATTGCTTAATCACAATAACAATCGACTTTATCTTCGTGGCAGTTGTAGCTGTGTTCCAAATGTGCGATATTGTGGCGCGAAAGCCTGGTAGCGGAAACGGCAACGTCTTGACGGCTCAGGGACGGGATGTTGCTTCGATAACAAATTCTTGTTTCACGCTTCAAAATTGTTATATAAAGGCGAGCGCAGATCTTATTCCCGTTAAGAGAACGGTGAAAACTTTTGTAGGACATCCATGGAAGTCGCTGTCAAGGGTGGTGGTAATGCAGTGTTTCATTGACGATCTTGTCGATCCCGCAGGTTGGGATACAATGGGCGACGACAAGGGACGCCTATCAACTCTTTATTATGGAGAATACGAGAATTATGGTCCCCGGGCAGACACAAGAAAAATGGTCAAATGAAAGGGACACAAAGTAATCACTGATCCGAAAGAGGCGACACAATTCACCATGGCGAAACTCATTGGAGGTGACTTGTGGCTTAAACCCTGAGTTCCATACTAGGCGGGACTTTGACCCTTGATCTTTGATGCAATTAGCATGTCATTGACATAGAGAAATATGTAGTTTTTAACATGAGTATTAATATACCCTTTAGGTATCATATTCACTTCTCTTATACTTATGTTTGATCATAAATAAATACAATATGTGATTCCATTCTTTTGTTGACTTCTTAAATCCATATATAGATTTTCTTAGAAGACATATTTTGCCTTTTTTGACCCTTAACCACATAACTTTCTGGTTGATTCATGTAGAACTTCTATTTTATGATTTCAAGTAAAAAGGTTATTTTTACATGAATGTATTGGTTGACTACAACTAAAAACGGTAACCTTATCAACACATGCTTTATCACTGGAGGGAAAACTTCATTGTAGTCAATACCTTATACTTGTGCACAACTTTTGACCTGGCCTTATGCCTATGATATTCTATTTATTGAATTCCTAGTTTCACTATCTAGACCCATTTACATCCTATCACATTTTTATCTTTGGATTTATTAGTTAAATCATGAGTGTCATTCTTCTTTTGAGAATCCATCCCTTCATCCCATAGTTCCCATTTACATCCTATCACATTTTTATGTTTGGATTTATTAGTTTCACTCCATTTACATTCTTCTTTTGAGAATCCATCCCTTCATCCCATAGTTCCCTTCATCCCATAGTTCACATTTTTCCTTATAACACTTGCTCATCAAAGCTTATGTTTTCATCACTTGACAACACATAAGCTATGAAATCAACATCCTCGAACCTTGATGGTGGTTTGACTAGTCTTCTCAAAAGATCCCATGTCGAAAATACTCATTTTACGTTTCTGCTTCATCACTTTCTTCTTAATCTGACGAGCTGGATTGTTTTTCCAACTCAGATTCCGAAACTTCTCCACCTTGACTTGAAGACATTCAAAACTTTTCCTCGTTCAAAAATTCCTCAAGGTCATTGTTGAAAGTGACTTTCTTTTTTGGCTTTTTCACTTATGGACTTTCTTTTGTAACTGATTCTTTCTCATATCTGTAGAACCTTTCCTCTTAGAACACTACATCTTTGTTAATTACAACTCTATGTTCTTCCACTAGCTACAATTTGTACCCCTTTATTTCTTGTGCATACCACTACAAAAAACACGCATTGATAGCACTCCACGATGGCACAGATTTCCTAAATGCTATCATATACGTCTCTCAGAATTTTCGGTCGTCCATAATAACACAAAAAGCTATTCTATAATTTCGCTTTAAATGAGCCGAAATTGTGTTGTTTCCAATAAATATTTTCCAATTAACCATTATAACATCAACATTTGTTTTAGTATTGTTTAAAATATGGTCAGGAAATATAAAAGTTAAAATCAGATTTATTTCATTGCATTCCCGCGACATCGCTGTAATTTGAACTTCTATTGTTGAACTGATAAATTTTAAGGTACTTTTAATAGTGTTAAAAACACGTTGTAGTAGAGTTTCATCAAAAAGAAAGATAGTTTTTATATACACTAGTTACAAACATGTCCGCTTGGTGCTAAAAAACATTTTTTTGGCTTGGTTTAATCAAATGTTCTTTTGATGTAATGGTGTCTTTTTAAAAATACGACAACTATACCATACATAAACATTAGCACAAACCCAAACTAAGGACCATAAAACATCAATCGTGAATCCAATTTTGAGCAGAGACCTCTTTAGTCCATCCTCCATGTCGATCATTCTCTCATTCATCTCCGTTTCCACTTTTCCAAGTATCTCATTTTGTGAATCAAAATAGTCCTTAACCGTGTTTTGCTTTTCGACTTGTCTCAGTAAAGCTACATGTTTTGTTTAAAGAACCTTAATCTCTTCTACCACAGACTAATCCACCCATTTTAATAAGTGTTTCTCAGATTTTCTCTATAAAAAATACAAAATTACACTGTTTCACTATAAAGCAAAATATAAAGTATGAGCCTAGTATGTTTTTATTTTTTGTATTATTGATTTTTTAATTTGTATAGTATTATAATTCGAATACTTTGAGACATGTACAAGGTCGTCTTAAAAATATTTGAATCGTAGGGCAAAATATAAAGTATGAGCGTGTTTCTTGTGAGCGAGTGCTCATATGCCACTTTTGGAGAAAAATTAATCTTTCATGCCACTTTTCAATATATTTGCTACCTAATGTGTTATTCCGAAAATACCCTAAGTAATTAAGTAAAAAAAAAATTAAAATCAGATCTAAGATCACGACGACTCCGATGACGAAGCTCTTCGACACGTTCTTAATCCCGTTGAGCTCAATCACTTCCGATTCTCTTGTATTCGCCTTTCTCATTTTCATTATTACCCTTCCCGTTCGACACATACAATCTTTTCGACTGTCTCAATATGTTTTGATTCATTCTACGAATTAAACCGATATATTTGTACAACTGGTGCAACTAGTGTGACCAAAGATCCCGAGGGAGGAACATAGACTGACAATCTGCTTAGTTTCATTGTGAGTGAAGCTCCTAGATATGCTGGAAGCAATGATGACTCCACACAAGCATCAAGAAGCTGCAGTTGAGCGTTTCAGACATAAAGGGAAGGACAGTGGAATTATAGATCAGTGATTTATTTATCACTACAAGTTGAAATATATAAGATATTATTGAAGGAAACAGATATAGAGCAATGAGAGTTATGAGTAAATATGCTCACCATAACATTGCGGGGTTAGATAGACGTCTCGTGGACACTAGCAAGTACCTGATTATGAAAAGATAGAATAATAGTAAGTTTGTCCCATGCCATATTCTAAACAAATGTTTTAGTTGTGAAAGTAAACCAGCTAACCTCCATGTAGAAGTATTAGAAACGAAAACCATGCTTTTAGTTAACTTCAACTTCATCCTCTTGGCAATTGTAGTCGGAGAAAGAAGAAGTTGTAGAATAAATGAAGTAAAGTGTAAGCAATTTCATCGCATGATGACTAATGATTTGGTATCTATAGCAAATTTGCAACAACTGAATGAATACTCACATTGATATCTTGTTCCTTAATCTTTTTCTTTTTAGCTTTCGGTTTCTCGCTACTACTTTTTTATGGAGGAAACCTAAACACATATGGGGTTTTATCAACAAAAAAATATATAGTTAAATTGCTAGTGAAAAGTCACCTGAACCACTCCACAGATTGGGTTATACTTATATCAACAATAACAACCTTTCATCTTGATTTTCAGGAGGTGGAATCCAGGATGAAAACTTGATAGATCTTGCGAACAAATAATTCTAGGCAACCTTTCACTCATAAGCATAAAAATTACATTCAAAAACAATCAGAAACAATAGTTAAAGCATCAAATATACTGATACTACCCTTGTTTTCAAATCATTATCAGCCTCACCATTACCACATCGGTAGCAGACACAAGAGAAGAAAGAAAGTTAGACAATGGATCAAGGCTTAAAAAACAAAAGAGAGGATGCACTACAAGAAACTGGGCTTTTAGCAACGAAATTTAGCAAGGAAATAGCGACGAATTATATAGCAACGAATTGGCGACGAAATAGCAACGGAGAATCTTGTCGTCGCTAAATCGTCGCTATTTAGCGAGGTATTATTTCGTCGCAAAATAAGCGACGATTTTGGCGAAGAATGAGTTCTGCGTCGCTAAATCGTCGCTAATTAGCGACAAATATAGATCCTGGCTAATTAGCGACGAATTAGCGAGGAGGGTCGCTAATTAGGTAAGCACGTTTTCAAAAACGTTGCTAAATCGTTGCTAATTTTGTTTCCTTGCTAAATCGTTGTAAATTTTCCTTGCTAAATCGTTGCTAATTTTCCTTGCTAAATGGTTGCAAAAAATTTAGAATGGGACTATATAAACACCTCTACACTCTTCAAAAAATCACACCACAACACAATACAAAAACATTCACTCTATAAAAATATAAACACTCTAAAAATTTCAATATGTCTCACGGTAATAACAATATATACGAGTTACGGTCTTGGATGTATCGGCATAAAGATCGATCAGAGGTAGTTACATACGAATTTACGGAGGAACTTCTAGCATTCATGCAGCAGGGCAGAAACATGCAGAATACGCAAGATACCGGTAAAATGTATTGTCCATGTAAGAAGTGCGTTAACACTAAATACGTGTTTGTTGAAACCGTATGAAAACATCTTTTTAATAGAGGTTTTATGCCGCAGTAGATGATAATAAATATCCGAAAATGTAGTTGAAAGGAACCTAACCTAGATGCTAAACGTTTTTATGATATGTTAGAACGTTTTTATGCGAATGTTAGACGTTGCGAATATTTACGAGGGATGTAAATAAACCAATTTACGATTTGGATTGTCAAAACTATCATTAGCATATAGGATGATGAATATAAAATCTGATAATAATTTGAGTGAGTTTTGTATGGACTCATGGGCGGAGTTACTGAAAGAATATCTGCATGAGGGTAATGTAGCTGTAGAGTCGTATTACGAAATACAAAAGTTGGTTTTTAGTCTTGGATTGCCTTCTGAAATGATTGATGTTTGTGTTAACAATTGTATGATTTATTGGAAAGATGATGATGAGCTGCTTGAATGTCGTTTTTGTCGTCAACCGAGATATAATGTCCAAGGGAAGGGGAGTAAAGTCCCGTATCAACGGATGTGGTACTTACCCATCACAGACAGACTCAAAAGATTGTATCAATCAGAGAGGACATCTGATTCGATGAGATGGCATGCATAACACTCAGTTGAAGATGGGGAAGTCACTAGCTCATCCGTCCGATGAAAAGGTTTGGAAGCACTTCAACACGGTATTCTCTGATTTCGCTAGAGAGGTTCGTAATGTATACCTTGGTTTATGCACTGTCGGATTTAGTCCATTCGGTATGTCTGGTAGACAATACTCTTTGTGGCCAGTTATACTAACTCCGTATAATCTACCTCTCAATATGTGCATGCAAAGAGAATTTCTTTTCTTAAGCATTTTAGTACCAGGTCCGAATCACCCAAAGAGAGCTCTTGATGTTTTTCTGCAACCTTTGATACATGAGTTAAAAGAGCTATGGTCCACTGGGGTTCGTACGTATGATATCTCATGTAAGAGAAATTTTACGATGCGTGCAGTGCTCATGTGGACTATTAGTGACTTTTCTGCTTATGGCATGTTAGCAGGTTGGACAACGCATGGACGATTGTCTTGTCCATATTTTCGTCATCGGACTGATGCGTTTCAACTCCCACATGGAAGGAAAACAAGTTGGTTTGATTGTCACCGACGTTTCCTTCCTATCAATCATCCTTACCGAAAGAACAGAAGGTTATTTAAGAAGAATCGGGTCGTTAAACATCCTGCCCTACTTTATCCGACGGGGGCAGAGTTATTGGAGGAGTTGGATAATTACGGGGCGCAAAAACATGTAGACGGGGTGGTAATTGGCATGTTTCTAATTTACCCGATGGATACGGAGAAAGCCAAAACTGGCATAAAACAAGCATTTTTTAGGAACTCCCGTACTGGAAAAATCACTTGTTGAGACATAACCTCGACGTTATGCACATTGAAATTTTTTTTTTTTGATAATATTATAAACACATTGTTGAATGAACAAGGGAGAACTAAAGACAATTTGAAGACAAGACTAGATTTGCCATAAATATGTTTTAGAAGTGAGTTGCATATCACGAACGATGGTAAGGCTCCGGTCCCAATCTACAGATTGAAACCTGAAGCGAAAAACGCGTTATTCAACTAGGTCGCTTCAGATGTCAAGTTTCCCGACGGATATGTTTCAAAGTTATCTGCATGCGTTGAGAATGGTCAAAAGTTTTCAGGTATGAAAAGTCACGATTGTCATGTGTTTATGCAAAGACTTTTACCTTTTGCTTTCGATGAGCTTTTACCCGAACCCGCACACACAGCAATAGCAGGTATCATTGAACCTTAAAATGTTTATATTTTAATTTTGATTAATTAAGCTAATAATAAAGTATATAATTAAATTAATGTTTAAAATTTTCCAGAGATCGGTGCATTTTTCCGAAATCTATGCACCCGTACGCTTACAGAAGAGGACATTGAACAATTACGTGACAGTATCCCGATTGTGTTGTGCAACTTGGAGAAGATTTTCCCTCCATCCTTTTTCGATGTTATGGAACACCTTCCAATACATCTTCCTCACGAGGCAGAATTAGGAGGGCCTGTGCAGTTTCGGTGGATGTATCCTTTCAAACGATTTATGGGACATTTGAAATGAAAGGCGAAAAACCTTGCAAGGGTTGAAGGATCTATTGTTGCTGGATGTTTAACTGAAGAGACGTCTCATTTCGCCTCATATTATTTCGGTTCCAATGTAAGAACACGTAGAACAACAACACGACGCTACGATGATGGAGGTGTTGGCGCAGTGTATGGAATGGAAGGGGTACCTGATATATTTTCTCCAATCGGAAGAGCTGGCGGAAAAATAAAAGAAGTTTGGTGGGAAAGTGATCAACATCGGCAAAGCGCACATACTTACATCCTCCTTAATTGTGAATATGCCAGACCTTTTGAAAGGTATGTGCAACTATTCATTCGCAAACCCATCATGCATAAACAAAATAAATATTTAATTTTGATTCAGTTTCCTGCATTGTTTTAGAATGTTTGAGAAGCAAGTGGATGAGGTTTATCTAGGACTTTCAAAAGACGAAGTAACCGCTCTTAAAGAACGGGATTTTGCAGCTTGGTTGAAAACGCAGATCGCATATGGTGACACAACGTATCCAGTGTGGTTTCGCGAGTTAATACAAGGACCGCTAGGAAAGATCACAACTTCTCCTATGTATTTCACTCGTGGTTACGTGTTCCACACCTTAAGTCATGGTCAACGTCGAATAACCGCGAATTATGGGGTAACTGTGTCGGGTGATTCAGTTTTTTATGGTATTCTAACGGATATTATTGAAGTGCAGTATCCGGGATTAGTCAATTTACGAACAATCCTCTTCAAATGTGATTGGTTTGATCCAACACTCGGTCGTGGTGTTCGGTACAACAAATTTGGTGTGATCGACGTCAACCAGTCACGACGATATCGGAAGTTTGAACCTTTTATCCTTGGATCGCAAGCTGAGAAAGTTACTTTCATTCCTTATCCTCGGGTTAAGACTAGCGGTATAGCATGGAGTGCAGTAGTCCGAGTAGTTCCAAGAGGTTTAATTATGGGTAACGATGAAGTTCCTGTGCAACAAGATGTCATTGGTGGGACAATCATTCCAACAAATCAATCGACGGAAGATGTATTCCTTGTCGACCCCGATAATCAAGTTGTTGAAGATATTGTGGATGATGAAGACGACGGAGGTGCAGATGAATTCGATGAAAGTAACGAAGTCGAATCTGTTGATTCCGATAATAATAATGAATATTTTTCTTTTTGTGTTTTTGTAATATTTGTGTGTGTTATTTGTAATATTTTAAAAAAACTCAAATAGCAAAAATGACATTGGCGGGAGGAAGACATGTTTAAAGTCCAAAAGGGTTTCGAGGAGAAAGCCATGCATCGGCTCACCGGGATCATCAACAAATGGAAGACCAAGTGGCTGAAGAAGGGAGATGAGGCGAAACCCATAGCAATGGACGGGAGGTGTGGAAGGGCCTTTGTAACTACTGGACGAACCCGCATTCGGTTCAAATTGCAGGTAGCTGCTCCAAGTCCCGACTCACACCGATCGACGAGACCGGTCCATATGTACACACTTCAAGACCGACTTCTTACGCCGGCCGGCGTATTCAGATGGTAAATTTCAAATTTAAAAAATATATATTTAAAATTTAATTACATTTTTTAAAATATAAAATTTAAAAATATAAAATTTAATTATAATTTTCAAAAGCGCGAGGAGAGGGGCGAGCTTCCGCCCATTGTGGAAGTTTTGAAGAAGGTCCAGAAGAGGAAGGATGGGACCTATGTGAGTTCACGATCTGAAAAGATCGTGAACGCATATGAGGCTAGACTCGCCGAGCGGGTTAGTCAGGGTTCGACGTCGGCCGATGGTAGTTCAGTCAACTCCTCGGGACAGCTGTCGGTCACCGAGTGCGACCAGATCTACTATGAGGTAATGATTTCAAATTATTTAATTTAATTCAAATTAATATTGTTTATATTATCTAACGATTTTAAATTTGTCTATGTAGGTTGCCCCGAAGACGAAGAAGAACCGCACTTTTGGAGTCGGTTCGATGGAAACTGTTCCCGCTGCTTCATCTTCGCAACCTCGTCGCACTGCCCAAGATCATGCCGAAGAGAATGCTCGGTTGAGGGAGCAGATAGCGGAACAAGATCGCCGCTATCAGAACATCACGAACTTCTTCTCCATCATCGCGATGGAAAGTCCAAACCTCGCGAGGTTGATGGAGCAGAGGGGAGTTCAACCGACCCAACCACCAGTGATCCCTCCAGAAGTAGCGGAAGCGGCAGCTCAAGACCTCGGACGTGATCTCGGAATTGATGATTTCGTCGTCGATCCCGCCGATCCTGATGATCCCGCTGTTTAGTTTTATTGTTTTTTAAAAATATTATGTATTTTTTTAATATATTTATAATTGTTTTTTTTTTAAAAATTTATAATTGTTTTTTTTTAATTTTGTTTTGATAATTGTTTTTTTTTATTTTTTTTTATTAAATCGTTGTTAATTCTTAGCGACGAATTACGATGTCTTGACACATCGTTGCTAATTCGTCGTTAATTTAGCGACGAATTAGCAACGACTTTTTTACACAGCGTTGCTAATTCGTCGCTAATTAGCAACGATTTGTTTTCGCAAAATCTTTAAATTGGAAATTTATTTTTTATATATCGTCGCTAATTCGTCTCTAAAGTTTTACGATAAACGTCGCTTATTCGTCGCTAATTTAGCAACGAATTAGTGACGACTCCTAAATAGCGACGATTAGACGGCGTTGCTAAATTAGCGACGATTCTAAAATAGCGACGATTTGTGATTAGCGACGAGCGAATAGCGACGAAAATATTCTCGTCGCTAAATCTTCCGTTGCTATTTGCCCAGTTTCTTGTTGTGATGTCAATAAAAGAGATTGGAAACAAACGCACCAGAAATGACGAATGCTTCCAGTCTTTTCACACAAACTTGTCCATGATGATGTATGTAAAATATCTCAAATTATAAATAAAAAGAGAACATGATAAAAGCAAAAAAGGGTTATCATCAACACACCGGAGATCAATGTACTTGAAGTACTTTGAGGTAACTATATCAAAGAACACATCAATATCAACATGAAAATGAAGCTGCAGAGACTTACAATGAAAGCATTAAAACACTGACAACAACGAAGAACAAAGAAAATACTCTTACAAATAACAGTTAATGAAGAAACTTACAATAGCATATTAAGTAATCTCTGGTAGATGGAAGAGTGAAATCTCTCCCCCCCCCAACATTCAAATGCTTCACAAAGTCCATGAATGTTTGCTAAAGAACACATATAGATTGAGATTTGACAAGATAGAAAGGTTACCCTTCAGTTCAGAGACGAGAAGCTGGAGAATAGGCATAAATTTCCGATCTAATCCAAGCTTTGAAGATAACTTCAGGATCATCGACTACAATTGTTTTCTTCGACGAACCATCATCATCGCTGAGAGAGAAGAAGAGTGAAGAAGGATCGGAGGAGGGAGGAGCGATTCTCGAAGACGAACTGCGGCGGAGATGAAGAGAGAAGGAGAGGAAGGTTGTCGATGCCTAATGACTTGAGATCTTTCAAATTGTGGAGACAAAAGAGGAGGAGGAGATTATCGGCGCCCCAGCCAAGAATATTTATACTTGTACTTAATTATTATTAGTTTGCTTCTAAAAAGAAAGAAAGAAAAAAGAAAAAAAACAATAAATAAATAAATACCTTATTATTAGTTTATAGGTCAGGAGGTCATGGCCATTATATGAATTTTAAAACCAAAACGTGAAATAAACAAACCCAAATCCAATTAAACATTTAGTCTTATAAGTCCCAAGTATATGACTATAACTATGCAGTAGATCAATAACCTGCACTAAACCATTAAAAGAGTGATATAATACACTTTTGTAAAAAAAATAAAAAAAAATAATATATATATATATATATATATATCACGCGTTAAAAATTATTTGTATTAATCAGTAATTAGTAAAGAGATTTGGTTCATAATGTAACATAATAGAGTCACTTTTCATACAAAAAAAGTAAAAAGATTTGGTGCATAGTCTATGTGTTAATTAAAAAAATTTTAAAAGTTTTTATTTTTGATTAGAGAGTCATTGTTTCACTTACCGAACGTTGCTGAAATTGTTAGGCTTACTTAGAAAGTAAGTTGAAAGAATTTCGTTTGACAAAAAAAGAAACTGATTTTTCTTTCATGGGATGAGACTCAACAAAACAATTTCGATGAATTTGAAACAAATAATAAAGAGAGCCTTGACAAAACATGTTACGGTAATTAATCATCTAACGGTGTATGTGTCAAGCATCCACTCTATTTAGTCTGCACTTAAATATTTTGGTATACTAAGAAGATATGTATGGATAACAACTATAGATGTATTTTTAACAATATAAAAAACAACTAGATGTATCCATAAAGCATAGAAAATACATTTAAATGCAAAAAATGATCATAATAAGTTTTTTAAACTAAATTTTAAGTATTTACTACTTCAATACTGTTTTCACTTATAAAACATATATTTTCTTTAATTATAAAAATTTTACTCAAAATATAAATAAACTTTATTGTTTTTAACTAAATCATATTAAGAAAATGGATCCTTGCGTAAGATAAGAGTCATCAAACCATAATAACATATGGTGGTTGTGGTATTAAAAGCTTTATTAACAACTTGGAGTGTACAAGGACAATATTAATTTATTGATTGACAAATTAATTTATTGTTTTCCCTGCGACAAAAATGGGATGAACTCAATTCGAAGTCAAATCATAACTAATACATAATATTCTTGCAACAAAAGTGAAAACTTTTTTTTAGTAATATTATGAATTATTTTCAAATTTAAAAAATACTTTCATAAAGACATTTTGGTTCAAGCCTTTTAATAAGTTGGTGGCGTTAGCAAAAACTAATATAATATCTTCTTTAGCTCCAAACAAAACTATTGATAAGAATTTGTATCTCTCATTTATACGTTTATATTTATTAATTTAATAAATCAAAACTATAATTGTGATTCTATTAATAATTTAAGAACCTAGGCTTTTACTATCTAAAATTATTCTAATGAATTAACTCATAATGCATGCATGGATAAGAGTAATCAAACCATAATAACATATGAAGGTTGTGATATTAAAAAGCTAATTAATCTCCAATTTAAAATATTTGAGTGTACATGGACAATATGAATTTATGGATTGACAAAGACATATTGGTTACTCTACAACAAAAGTGGGATGAACTAAAGCTGAAGTCAAAGAAAAAACATAATAGTTAATATTCTTGCAACAAAAGTGGTTTGATGACTTTTTTTTATCTCATGCATGCATCTATTTATAATTTACGAAACTAGGTTTTTGCTTTTGTTAAAAACAAAACTAGGCATTTACCATCTAAAATTATTTTATTAGTTGATGAATCATAGAAAATACATTTAAAAGGAAATGATGAATATAATAGTTTATTCCAAATATAATAGTTTATTCCAAATCTAATAGTTCAATGTTGTTTTTACGTATAAAATATATATTTTATTGAATATGAAAACTTGCTCAAAATATAAATAATCTGTATTATTTTAACTAAATCATATTAAGCAAAAGGATGCTTGCATGAGATGAGAGTCATCAAACCATAGTAACATATATATGGTGGTTGTGGTATTAAAGAGTTATCAAACCAGTATAACATATATATGGTGGTTGTGGTGTTAAAAATTTAATTAATCTCCAATTAATATCTTGGAGTGTACAAGGATAATATGTTTTTTTGGATTGACAAAGACTTATTGCTTTCCCTATGACATTAATAGGATGAACTCAAGCTGAAGTCAAATAAAATTTAATAGGTAATATTCTTGCAACACAAGGGGATATTTTTTAAGTAATATTAAAATTATTTATAAAATAAACACTTTGATAAAGACGTTTTCGTCTAAACTTTTGAATGCTTTGATAACGTTAACAAAAAACGAATATACATATCTTCTTGGGCTTCAAGCAAAACTATAAATAAGAATTTGTATTTTTCATTATAATTTCGTTTATATTTATTAATTTAAGGGAGAATCACAAAACTACACCATTTGAATTATATTTCACAAAACTACACCATTTCAAAATTACTTCACAAAACTACACCTAAACACTCAAAATTAAATCCAAATAAACTCTACCCACGCAATCCTACCCCCTTAATACTATACCCTAAACACTAATTATCGAACCCAAATGAAAAGATTTTAATTTTGATAATTTTTAAAAGGGTAAATCAAACTTTTAAAATTTTGAAAGGGTGTAAATATGTGAAAATATTGAATTAGGTGTAGTTTTGTGAAGGGAGAGTTGAAAATGTGTATTTTGTGAATTTCTCTTAATTTAATGAGACCAGTCTATAACTGTTATTCTATTAATCATTTAAGAAATTAGGTATTTACTATCTAAAATTATTTTATTATTTGATGAATCATAGAAATACATTTAAAACTAAATAATAATTATATAATTTTAACTTAAACAAAATTGAAGTATTTAGTTCTTCAATTTTTTTTTACTTACAAAATAGACATTTTTATTTAAATATCAAAAACTTACACAAAAATATATTAGTTTAATTTTATCATATTAAGAAAAACGATGCATGCATTAGTCATCAAACCATAATAACATATTGTGGTTGTAATATTAAAAGAGCTTATTAATCTCAAATTAAAATCTTTGAGTGTACAAGGACAATATGAATTTATGACTTATTGCTTTCCCTACAACAAAAATGGACGACCTCAAGTTAAAGTTAAGTATAAAATAGTTAAAATTCTTTCAACATAAGTGGTTTGGTGACTTTTATCTCATGCATACATCTATTGATAATTTATGAACCTAGGTATTTACCATCTAAAATTATTTTATTAGTTGATGAATCATAGTAAATACAATTAAAAGCAAATAATGATTATAATAATTTGTTCGAAACTAAAGTTAAGTATATAATTCAATGTTGTTTTACGTATAAAATATATATTTTATTTGAATATAAAATTTTTCTCAAAATATGAATAAACTATATTATTTTAAGTAAATCTAATTAAGAAAAAGGATGCTCGCATAAGATAAGAGTCATCAAACCATAATAACATATGGTGGTTGTCGTATTATATAAAGCTAATTTATATATTGGAGTGTACAAGGACAATATAAATTTATGGATTGGCAAAGAATTATTGATTTCCCTACGACAAAAATAGGATAAACTCAATTCGAAGTCAAATCAAAATTAATAGCTAATATTCTTGCAACGAAAGTGGAAACCTTTTAGTAATATTAAGAATTATTTTGAAATAAAGTACGTTCATAGTTGTCATAAAAAAAATACTTACATAATGACATTTTCGTTCAAACCTTTTATTGCGTTTGTGACGTTAACACAAACTAATATAATATCTTCATTTTTTTGTTAAAATTTTCTATAATATCTTCTTTAGCTCCAAAAAACTATTTATAAGAATTTGAATTTGTTTCATTTTTAAGTTTATATTTATTAATTTAATGGAAAAAACTATAATTGTGATTCTATTAATAATTTAAGAACCTAGGTGGTTACTATCTAAAATTATTTTAATGAATTAACTCGTAATGCATGCATGGATAAGAGTCATCAAACCATAATAACATATTTTTACTTACGAAATAAACATTTTTATTTTAATAATAGAAACTTACATTAAAAATATATAAAATATATATACAAAACTACACCCTTTCAACCCTTCCTTCACAAAACTACACCTAATTTAATATTTTCACATATTTACACCCTTTCAAAATTTTAAAGCTTGATTTACCCTTTAAAAAATTACCAAAATTATAATCTTTTCATTTGGGTTCGCTAATTAGTGTTAAGGGGTATAGTTCTTCCATATTGTTTTTACTTACAAATACACATTTTCATTTTAATATTCAAAACTTACACAAAAATATATAAACTATATTAGTGTTTTTTCCAAAAGTGTAATTAATTCATATTAAGAAAAACGATGCATGCATGAGTCATCAAACCATAATAACATATTGTGGTTGTAATATTAAAAGATCGGGCTTACTAATCTGAACTTAAAATCTTTGAGTGTACAAGGACAATATGAATTTATGACTTTATTGGTTTCCCTACAACAAAAATGGATGACATCAAGTTAAAGTTAAATAAAAAAAGTTGAAATTCTTGCAACAAAAGTGGTTTAGTGACTTATATCTCATGCATGCATGCATTTGTTGATAATTTACGAACCTAGGTATTTATCATCTAAGAGAAAATAATGATTAAAATAATTTATTCTAAACTAAATTTACGTATAAAATATAAATATTATTTGAAAATAAAAACTTTCTCAAAATATAATTAAACTATATAATTTTAAATAAATCATATTAAGAAAAAAGATGCATGAATATGAGATAAGAGTCATCGTACCATTAAAAAGAGGTGAAAACGACCGTGATGGAGGAAGCTTGTATAAGTAGCCTTCACTACAGCCCCCAAAAACACTATAAAAAACTAAATCGACTCATTAACTAAATCTGAAGAATCCTCTTCATGCTTCGTTACTAACTTCGATATCTATCTCTTAAGAGAACTTTGAGAGATACAGTGCTTGACAATAATGTCTTCTTGTCCGAAAATCACAGAAGAGAAACTTCAGATTCACCCCACAAGTGTTTCCTCATTTTGCAGAGGTAGGTTCTTCTTTACCTTTTAATTCTTTATTTCTGATTTTCTCAGACAAGACTCACTTTCATATTTATATTTTTTCAGACAAGTATGAAAGAGATGCTAAAAAATGTTGGGATATATTCTACAAAAACCATGGAGACAGTAAATAAACCTATTTCTTTTTTCTTTTTCTTCTATACAAATTTATCTATCAATTTATATGTTTATTGATTCATATAAAGTTAATAAGTTGATAACTAGGCCCTACATGTTTATTCATTCATACAAAGAATTTTTAAAAAAAGAATTGATTCATATAAAGTGTTACAAAGGCCGTAAGATCCACTTGTGGTTTTGTAATAAGAACAATTTAGATCAAATTTATTATAGGTATAAAAATGTGGGAGTGGTTTGAGAGATTTTTGCAGAGATTATTGATTATACGATCAACCACTAAACTAATTATAGAGACAGAGTAAATACATATTTTTTTCTTCTTTTAAAAACTATTTTATCTGTCAAATAAATTCACATATTAATGATTTATATGAAGTGTGACATAAGCTAGACTTACATATGATTATGTAGAAAACAACAATTGAGATGTTGATGTTGGGAATGTCCTGAAATCATCTGTACTTACTCTGGTTAGAGTCATAATGTCGAGGTTTCAACATTCGTATACTATTAGGTGGTTATAATGTTTTGCTAGAGACTGCTTATAATCTATGGGTCTAGAACTCATTACTAATATTATATGATCCTACAAGGTCTCACGCCTAAGCAAACTGAATCGATAAATATTTATTTGAGTTTAATATAGATTAAACTAAAATTTGGTTTAAGAAATTATTTATTATATATAGTGATATATAATAATAAAAAATAATATTTACATATATATAAATCACGTGGGCCTTAATTCTAATTATGAATTAAGAATACATGGCCCATGAGATTTAAGTGAATGATAACCTAATATGATTAGGTTAACATGTGTTGTCTTAGTGATATATATAAATATGGCTTATGTTATTAAGAATAAACATAACAAAACTACGTGATAGAAACCAAAGTAATAACAAGAGACAAAATGTTTGTCTTAAGATTTTATCTCAATGGTACTAGCATCCTGTCTTGATTCAGTTTGTGCGCGTGTGGATACCGGTAGAGGCACGACACTTGTAGTGTTTCAACACCTCGATTTATCTCGTTTCATATTTCCGCTACGAACCATCCAGGTAAATCTATAAACTGACAACATAGTTTTGATTCAATATTTGCACGTATCCGATAGATTAAAATTCGTAATTAGTATTTATAATCGTTATAAACCGGTACGGATTCCAACAGTGGTATCAGAGCATGCGTGTGTAATATTGAAATTAAACTTAGATAAATTAGTGTATATATGATATATATTGAATAATTTGTCACTGTATTATTATGAAAGCGTTCACGTTCATGTTATAATTGTTAATTAGGATAGTTGAAAGAGTTTATGATTATTTAACTATCCGAGCGAATTCTCTGCATATTTTCATCTAGTTGAATTATAAACATCCATATACCATATACATGTAAGGTAGATTTAAGCATAACATAATTTGATTATGTGTGAATATTATTGCTTGTCTTGTCGTGTGTATGTTTATAATGAAAACCTGCATGCATGGAGTTATTAAAATATTGGTTTAATATTGATAATATTGGTTTAATATTGAGAATATTTGTTTAATATTGAGAATATTAACTATTATGTATGCACGTATAGACGTGTTGTGTTGTTGATATGACTTTTTGGAAAAGTCAATCACGCTTCATAGCAGTATACAATTATAAAAGAATATAATAAAATATTATGTGAATATTTATACAGATTCTGAATATTGTTTTGAAAAAAATTATTTTTTAAAATAAATATATGCTTCAAGGATAAAAGTTCAGGTTAGCAAATCGTTCGCTAAACTATAACTTTAATCTTTAAATCTTATGTTAATCTGATTAATTTTAATCTAATTAAAAATATATATTTGATATATTTAAATTAATAATTTATATAAGATATAAATTATAAAATAAAATTAAATTAATTTTATTCCTCAATTAATATCAAGTATTGATGTCTCCCCGATCTTATAAACCGTCAAAACCTAAATTGTTGTATTGCGGGTACGCAAGGCGGTACGCAACAATTTAGGAATGAGACATATAATTGAATTGTTGTGTGGCGTGTACGCAAAGCAGCGGTCCGCGAAAATTTAAGTATGATGATAGTCGTTATCATATGAAATAAGATTCACTACAAGAAACTGGGCTTTTAGCAACGAAATTTAGCAAGAAAATAGCGAAGAATTATATAGCAACGAAATAGCAACGAATTGGCGACGAAATAGCAACGAATTGGCGACGAAATAGCAACGGAGTACCTAGTTGTCGCTAAATCGTCGCTATTTAGCGAGGTATTATTTCGTCGCAAAATTAGCGACGATTTTGCGACGATTTTGGCAACTAATGAGTTCTGCGTCGCTAATTAGCGACGATTTAGCGACGAATATATATCCTTGGTAATTAGCGACGAATTGGCGAGGAGGGTCGCTAGTTAGGTAAGCACGTTTTCAAAAACGTTGCTAAATCGTTGCTAATTTTGATTCCTATTAAAATCGTTGCTAATTTTCTTTGCTAAATGGTTGCAAAATATTTAGAATGGGACTATATTAACCCCTCTACACTCTTCAAAAAATCACACCACAACACAATAAAAAAAACATTCACTTTATAAAAATATAAACACTCTAAAAATTTCAATATGTCTCATGGTAATAACAATATATACGAGTTACGGTCTTGGATGTATCAGCATAAAGATCGATCGGGGGTAGTTACGGGACGAATTTACGGAGGGAATTCAAGCATTCATGCGACGGGCGGAAACATGCGAATACGCAAGATACGGTAAAATGTATTGTCCATGTAAGAAGTGCGTTAACACTAAATATGTGTTTGTTGAAACCGTATGAAAACATCTTTTTAATAGAGGTTTTATGCCGCGATATTTTGTTTGGTTTCAACATGGGGAACGGTATAACTCTAATAATACGAAGTTGGAGATAGTAGTTATACGTTTCTGTTAGTGATCATGTTAGTAACGAACCTGCTAATTTACCGCATCATTTTGATAGTAACTATGATCATGATCAGGCCGGGTGGTTATGTGCATGTAGATGATAATAGATATCATGAAATGGTTGCTTGATGCATTTCATGATACGAGGAGTATTTATCCGAAAATGTAGTTGAGGAACCTAACCTAGATGCTAAACGTTTTTATGATATGTTAGAAGCTGCGAATAAACCAATTTACGAGGGATGTAAATTTGGATTGTCAAAACTATCATTAGCATCTAGGATGATGAATATAAAATCTGATAATAATTTGAGTGAGTTTTGTATGGACTCTTGGGCGGAGTTACTGAAAGAATATATCGCACGAGAGGGTAATGTAGCTGCTGAGTCGTATTACGAATACAAAAGTTGGTTTTTAGTCTTGGATTGCCTTCTGAAATGATTGATGTTTTTGTTAACAATTGTATGATTTATTGGAAAGATGATGATGAGCTGCTTGAATGTCGTTTTTGTCGTCAACCGAGATATAAGGTCCAAGGGAAGGGGAGTAAAGTCCCGTATCAACGGATGTGGTACTTACCCATCACGGACGGACTCAAAAGATTGTATCAATCGGAGAGGACATCGATTCGATGAGATTGCATGCATAACACTCAGTTGAAGATGGGGAAGTCACTCATCCGTCAGATGCAAAGGCTTGGAAGCACTTCAACACGGTATACTCTGATTTCGCTAGAGCGGTTCGTAATGTATACCTTGGTTTATGCACAGGCGGATTTAGTCCATTCGGTATGTCTGGTAGACAGTACTCTTTGTCGCCAGTTATACTAACTCTGTATAATCTACCTCCCAATATGTGCATGCCAAGAGAATTTCTTTTCTTAAGCATTTTAGTACCAGGTCCGAAGCACCCAAAGAGAGCTCTTGACGTTTTTCTGCAACCTTTGATACATGAGTTAAAAGAGCTATGTTCCACTGGGGTTCGTACGTATGATATCTCATGCAAGATAAATTTTACGATGCGTGCGGTGCTCATGTGGACTATTAGTGACTTTCCTGCTTATGTCATGTTAGCAGGTTGGACAACGCATGGAAGATTGTCTTGTCAATATTGACATCATCGGACTGATACGTTTCAACTCCCACATGGAAGGAAAACAAGTTTGTTTGATTGTCACCGACGTTTCCTTCCAATCAATCATCCTTACCGAAAGAACAGAAGGTTGTTTAAGAAGAATCAAGTCGTTAAACATCCACCCCTACTTTATCCGACGGGGGCAGAGTTCTTGGAGGAGTTGGATAATTACGGGGCGCATAAAACATGTAGACGGGGTGGTAATTGGCATGTTTCCAATTTACCCGATGGATACGGAGAAAGCCATAACTGGCACAAGAAAAGCATTTTTTGGGAACTCCCGTACTGGAAAAATCACTTGTTGAGACATAACCTCGACGTTATGCACATTGAAAAAAATTTCTTTGATAATATTATAAACACATTGTTGAATGTACAGGGGAGAACTAAAGACAATTTGAAGACAAGACTGAATTTGCCAGACATATGTTTTAGAAGTGAGTTGCATATCACGAACGATGGTAAGACTCCGGTCCCAATCTACATATTGAAACCTGAAGCGAAAAACGCTTTATTCAACTGGATCGCTTCAGATATCAATTTTCCCGACGAATATGTTTCAAAGTTATCTGCATGCGTTGAGAATGGTCAAAAGTTTTCAGTTATGAAAAGTCACGACTGTCATGTGTTTATGCAAATACTTTTATCTTTTGCTTTCGATGAGCTTTTACCCGAACCCGCACACACAACAATAGCAGGTATCATTGAACCCTAAAATGTTTATATTTTAATTTTGATTAATTAAGCTAATAATTAAGTATATAATTAAATTAATGTTTAACATTTTCCAGAGATCGGTGCATTTTTCCGAGATCTATGCACCCGTACGCTTACAGAAGAGGTCATTGAACAGTTACGTGACAGTATCCCGATTGTGTTGTGCAACTTGGAGAAGATTTTCCCTCCATCCTTTTTCGATGTTATGGAACACCTTCCAATACATCTTCTTCACGAGGCAGAATTAGGAGGGCCTGTGCAGTTTCGGTGGATGTATCTTTTTGAACGATTTATGGGACATTTGAAACGAAAGGCGAAAAACCATGCAAGGGTTGAAGGATCTATTGTTGCTGGATCTTTAACTGAAGAGACGTCTCATTTCGCCTCATATTATTTCGGTTCCAATGTAAGAACACGTAGAACAACAACATGGCGCTACGATGATGGAGGTGTTGGCGCAGTGTACCTGATATATTTTTTCCAATCGGAAGAGGCGGCGGAAAAATAAAAGAAGTTTGGTGAGATAAGAGTCATCAAACCATAATAACATATATATGGTGGTTGTGGTTTTAAAGAGTAATCAAACCATAATAACATATATATATGGTGGTTGTGGTATTAAAAACATAATTAATCTCCAATTAATATATTGGAGTGTACAAGGATAATATGAATTTTTGGTTTGAGAAAGACTTATTGTTTTACCTACAACAAAAATAGGATGATAAGTCAAATAAAATTTAATAGGTAATATTCTTGCAATAGAAGGAGATATTTTTAAGTAATATTAAGAATTATTTTAAAATAAAATAACACTTTGATAAAGACATTTTCGACTAAACTTTTGAATGCTTTGATAAGGTTAACAAAAAAACGAATATAATATCTTCTTGGGCTACAAGCAAAACTATAAATAAGAATTTGTGTTTTTCAATATAATTTTGTTTATATTTATTAATTTAATGAAACCATTCTATTACTGTTTTTTTATTTCTCTCTTTCAGATGTTACTGAGGACGCAGAGGAGATTCACCCGCTCTCAGCTGGCCTGTGCCGCGGCCTCAGCCTCTTCGCATGAGGTTGTTGATGGGAGTCTGAAGAATGGGGGCAACAGCCCAACCACCAGTGACCGCTCTGTTACACCACACGTGGAGCCAGATACAGTTAGACGGATAGTCGAGGAAGCCACTATAGCGGCTATCCAGGATACGGTACGAGAGGTTGCCCAGGAGGCTGCTCGTGTAGCTGCACGGGAGGCCGCACGAGTAGTTGCGGAGGAAGTCGCTCGGCAGATGGCGCATCAGGCGCAACAGACCCATCGAACTCAGGACGCCGAGCAGACCGATGACCACACTGCAATGTTAGAGGAGCTGAGGGTCTACCGTGAGAGGTTAAGAGCCCAGATGGTTGGGGACACCAATGCACGGGGTGTACGTCGTGAGGACGAAGAACAGAGGGTTAACCCGCGTGTAGGAGAGTTCGGAGGGTTTCAGCCAAGGGAACCTTCTAGGGGCAGGGAAGGACCTACTTACTGGGAGGTGATGCGTCATATGAAGAACATGGGTTTGGAGCCGTTTAAGGGTACCGAGGATCCCACCATTGTAGATAACTAGAGGAGACAGTTGGAGCGTAACTTGGACAACATGAGGTGCCCCCTTGAGTTTCGCCTAGACTTGTCGGTACAGTACTTGAGGGATGGTGCAATAGCATGGTGGGAAGGTGTGTTAGATAGGACTCGAGGTAACCGAGACATAACCTATAAGTGCTTCGGAAGCGAGTTCAACAGGAAATTCTTTCCTAAGGAGGCCTTAGAAGAGAAAGAGAATGCCTTCCAGGATTTGCGACAGGGTACGATGTCCATCAGAGAGTATGAGTGCGAGTTCACCCGCCCAAGTAGGTTCATTGGCCGATACATGACTAAGGAGGAGTTGGTTAGGAGGTTCATGTACGGGATGCGAGTGGATATTCATAATCAGTTATCCAACAGGGACTTCTTCAGTATGGGGGAAGGCTGCTCTCTAGGAAGCTGGTTTAGCAAGAGAAGAGAAGTCTAGCAAGGCGACTCAACCTCGACCTGCCAAGACGTCCATGACCTACACAAGGACGGGAGAACAATCAGGGCCACCTCAGTGCCTTAAGTTCCATCGCTATCATTTTGGAGATTGCCTCTCGTGAACTTCGTATGGACGACTCGAAAATACTGCCAAGTTTTGTCGTTCCAAGCCTTGGGACGCCCAGTAGGATAAACTCGCTACGACATCAGCGACAGAGCCCAGACTCTGTTATTATTGCGGAGGGCCTGGACACATCTCGAGAGAGTGTCCTAAGTGGGTAAGAGAGGTTTTACCGCCGCCACCCAAGCGACAGGCCACCACTCCACGAGTTTTTTCTACGAGGGACTACGAGGGAGCTCAGCCGATAACGGGTACGCCCCTTTCTATTCTACTCTATTTTATTTTATTGTCATTTGTTTGGCACTACTAGCTGTTTGGAGTCTTTATATCGTAGTAAGAGTTTGCGTAGCGTCGGTTTTTGTAACGACCCGAATTCCAGCCCGTTTGTAAAGCGAAGACCCGTTTCGGAAAACAGGCCCATTAGCGTAAAGCCCTAACTTTCTCGCCATTCTCTATATAAAGAGATGTTTAAAGGTGAGAGGAGACACACAAAATAAATACGGCGAAGCCCTGGCCAATCTCCTCCATCCGTAGCCGCCGGAGTCACCGCTTCACCACCGCAAGAAGAGCTTCATGTAAATGCCAAGAAGACTGCAGAGACACGTTTGGGAGAATAGAGAAACGTCAGAGAAAATCATCTCAAAAGGTCCTGAAACTGTCTGTGTAAGTAGACGACTCCTTTATATACACGTGAGACAAAACTATTTGTTATTCGGATATGTGGATTAATAGTTATGAACGTTTTGGTGAGAGGTACCAAAGCTGTCCCGAACTGCGACCAGTCCGAGTAGAGATGCATCAGACGAATCAAATCAGATCCGATCAAGATGAAATTTGTTAGAGACGTTTATGACATCAACATCTATCTTCTGTGCAAATATCTCAGGAAGTGGACGGTGTGATCTAAAGTTATGACTTCATCTTTGAACCCTTTAGATTCTGTCCTTTTTTCAGATTTGTCGAGTTATTGTATTGGTGATGTTTGGATGGTTTAGTGATGTCCGTTATGGCTGATACTTCGCAGGCACTAAGTCAAGACAGAGAACTAAGTGTGTGCAAGAGGAGAAGTCATTTGGAGACTGGAAACATGGAGAATCCGTAAGAGTAAGAGTTTTAATCGGAGTACACGACGATACTAATCAGTATGTGTTTCAATTTCATTGTTATTCATCCTTCTAGACCATCTCTTATGAACACGAATTCCTGATTCTTATCAAATCTCATATCTCTGTTTTTTTCGTATTTAACCTAATCGATTTGGGGGTTTTTGCCCACATTTAATTTGTGTTAATTTTGAATGTATGTGGTTTTAGATTTTCAATTTGTATCTTGTTCGTATAGTTTTTGTATCAAATTAGGTTGTGTTTTTAGTAATTTTTGTTATTTAATAACATTGAAAGTTGAGTTTCAGTAACCTATTATTAATGTTGTTCTTTGTTTAACGTGGATGTAAAGTTTACATCATTTAACACCCAAATTATTCTAAAAATATCATGTATCTAGCAAAAATCAGATAATCGTGTTAGTCTGTATTATATGTAATATCAGTGTTAATTTTGAATGTATGTGGGTTTAGATTTTTAATTTGTATCTTGTTTGTATAGTTTTTTTGTATCAAATTAGGTTGTGTTTTTAATAATTTTGGTTTCTAGTTAACATTTAAAGTTGAGTTCAAAAACCTATTATCAATGTTTTTGATTGTTTGAAGTGGATGTAAAGTTTACATCATTTAACATCCAAAATATTGTAAAAATATCATGTATCTAGCAAAATATCAGATAATCGTGTTAGTCTATATTATATGTAATATCAGTATCTGTTTTTTATGTAAATTGTCCATATCATTAATTTTTACATATGGATGTTCCTGAACTTCCCAAGAGGATAATTGCTTACGGTGAAGAGTTGTTTGGTGTTAATTTGTATCATATGTAATATCATTATCTGTTTAGGTTTTCTTTGCTATTTTTGGCATATCTGTAATTGTAACATATTCCGTAATTTGGTTGTTATCTGGTAAGTGTGTTATCGTTTATATTATATCGTATCCGCTAACTGCAAACTAATAATGTTTGATATTAATAATTTATGTATCAGATTGTTGTTTCCTGAGAGATTATTGCTTATGGTGAAGAGTTGTTTGGTGATAGGATCAACGTCTATCATAACCTGATTTGATGGTTCATGTAATTGTGTAATAGTCAAATATGTTTATCTTTTAATTTCTCATATACATTATTGAACATATATTGTAACTTGGTTGTTATCTGCTAAGTGAGTTATTGTTTATATTACATCGTACTCGTTAACTTCAAATTAATAACGTCTGTTTTGAATTGATTTATACAACTTATTTTGCGATCGTTTGCCGATAATTATGTATCCACGATAGTTTATACATTACATTGTAATATCAAACATGTTTGTTTTTGAAATCATTATATTTTTTACTTGATTGTTAGTCGATAATCATGTTATCGTTTATAATGTATCTTACCATACAAGTTTATGGTTAATAATTTATCATGCTAACATTTTGTGTATCACAGAAGAGAGAAGATGCGGATGATAACTGATTTGATCGATCCGTTTGAGAAGAAATGTATACAAAATCACCTCTTGTCACATTGTTTTGTTTGATTTGTTATATGAATAAAATTCTGATTTAAAATGTATACATCAACAATGCCCATTAAATTTATTGTGATTATTTAATATGTGAATCTATAAGCTAGCTAATACAAATTATATAATAATGATTTAACATCAATACACGATAAGTAAGTATTTATCACATAACTTTCGTGATAATATATAATTTAATTGATATCAATTAAATTGCCACGATAAAAACACATAAATAATTGTCCTCGCATTTAATGCTCGTCAGATTGCGCAAAATATCTCCTCAATGTATCTTCACCATATCTTCAAATAGTAACCTTGTCCCCTTGCCGTCGTTTATGAAGGAGAAGGAGATAGCGGTATTTTCGGAAGATAAGTAACGAAAAATGTTGTCAGAACTAAAGTTTTGTAAAATAGTGTCCAAAAACTAATTTATGGATTATTCATGTCCATTTACCTAATTGATCCTTAATTCATCATAGGGTCATATCTAATTTTCATTTTCATTACACTTGAAACACTTCTCTTGCATCTAAAAAAACATTTTTGGCGAAAACCTCTACTATTGTTTTCATAAAAAAATAACACATATTTTCTAAAATGCCACCAAATTTTTTTTTCGTGCCAAAATTGATATGATTAGTTTTTTTTTTGTCAAAAATACCATTCAAACGTTTTTTCAAAATATACCAAGAATATGAAAAACATGTTGTAACGCTTTAGCGTATTTTTCATTTGGGTTTAGTATTTTTTGTAAGAATGTAGTTTTGAAGGGGCTAGGGTTTAGATTAAAAAGAGGTGGTGTTTAATTTTGAGGTTTTAAGTTAATTTAAATTTCGTGGTATTTCCAAAAATTGTGTATATTCACCAAAAACTTGTGATATTTTTTGGCACAAAAAAATTAAAAAATGATATCGGTATTCATTAAATGAGTGATCAATATGCTCTCTAGTATATGAACCCATGATTGTTTTGTTTCCCTAAATGTTCTTCTTCTGTATTTTAATAAACATGAAAAGTACTCTGTGAAGGATCAAAAGATAAGTGACAACTTTTATGTCAGAGAAGATGGCACTGTAAGAGCATCATCAAAGGAAAATCATAAATTGAGATTCTTAGTATTATTATAATCATATTTTAATCAAATTTCATATGAACTTAAATTTTAATATTTAAAATAAATTTAGGTCAATTAAAAGAAGACACGTGGCTAAAAATATCTTAAACTATACATAAAATTTCTTAAACAAAAATCTTTTCTTAAATTTTTTACTCTCTTTTTCTTACTTTATAATTTTAGAAATATTATTTTGGGTTTAAAACCTTTGTAAATTTCTCAATTAATCATGCTCTAAGTTTTTTTCTTACTCTTCTTCTGCTCCAGAAGATATTATGTTTAACAAAAAACCTTTTAAACACTATCAAAAATGTTTTTACTCTAAAAACAACATCACAAATTTTTGGGATTGCTCTTTAATTTATATTTTTTTGCAGATTTGTGATGATTTTACACTTTTGAATGCAGCTTGCGTTCTACTTCTCTGACGAATTCTTGAAAACTTTGTTTTTTGAACAAGGTTTCGAAGTTGATGAGTTTGGTGTGAACCATTCAGAGGAACCTGTCATGAACCGTCGTTGGGTCCAAGCTACATTTCGTCTATCGAACATCGATAGAAACACTTGTGAGAAGAATAACAACAATGTTGAGTCTAGTAAATCTAAGGGAGAAGGAAGAAAAGAGAGTGTTGAGTCCGACTGGTGACTCGAGTTACTGAAGTTGAGTTACAAAATGTGGTATAATTTGCAGTAGCTTGCAGTAAAAAAAATGTGGTAGAAATTGTATTAATAGGAAGTTTGCTATAGAAATATGTGTTATCATTTTTGTCAATAATAACACTGATTGATAACTTTTATGATATATATGTTGCATTATCAATTTTTTTAAAAATAAATTATTAATAACAAAAAAATTCAGAAATAAAAAGCAAATAAAAAACCTTTAGAGTTAGCAATTTTACAAAGGAGTAACTCAAATTTATAAATCAATCATACCACATTCTAACTCAAACTTAACTTCAAAAGGTTTGGTATTATACATGATTGATAACATTTTTGAATTGTCTTTGAGTTAAACTCATAACTCTACTTAACTCAATAGTAACTCAAGTCACCAATCAGACCCATAGTCTTATAGGTATAAATAAGTGAGATTGGTTTAAGAGATATTTGGAGAGATTATTGATTATAGGATCAAACACTAAACTAATTATAGAGACAGAGTAAGACACTATGTCTTTTTCTTCTAAATTATTTTATCTATCAAATTCACATGTTATTGATTCATTTAAAGTGTTATATAAGGTTTTACATTTGATTATGTATAAAAGAACAATTTAGGTTATTTTCAAAAGAAAAAATATCAATATTTTAGATACATATTTATAGTTATAAATAAATGAGAGTTTTAATAAGAGATTTTGGACAGATTATTGACTTATTTATCCGTGAGTACTAAACCAATTCTTCGTTTACTTACTTTCATTGCCTAAATACTTATTATCTTTTGTTCTACTTATTCTCTGTTTCATGTTAGTGACAAAAGAATAATTCTTGAGGTAAATCACAATCAATCTAAATAACGAAAAACTTATATGTCATCATATCGTGGTGTTTTGCTAGATATGTAGCTATTTTTGTAGAATATTATTTTTGGTAATTAGTGTTATGTGTTTATTTTATAGGACATGAAGATCAAGCCATACATTATCGTTTCTCAAGATGGAACCGGAAACTACAAATATGTGACGGATTCTATCGCCGAGGTGCCCGAGAACAGCAAGGAGAAGAGGTTCCTTATCTACATAAAGAAAGGTATTTACCATGAAAACGTTATAATTGGGCAAGCGAAGACCAATTTAACGATCGTAGGCGACGGTTCAGACACGACTATTATTACTGGTAGTTTGAACTACAGAGTAGATCACATCGACATCATGCACTCTGCCACGCTTGGTAATTCCATGATTTCTCTCAATCAATATTAATTACTGTTTTTGTTCAATGTAGTAATTTATTCTTGAAAAATATCACGACCCACCGAAACAATTAGGTTTATGGCGCAAGACATATGTTTCCAAAACACAGCTAGACCCACCAAAGGGCAAGCGGTGGCTCTCCGCGTTAGTGCGGATATGTCGGTTATATACCGGTGCTGTATAGACGGGTACCAGGATACGCTTCTCGCAGACAAAGGTCGACAACTCTATCGAGATTGCTTAATCATAGTAACTATCGACTTTATCTACGGGGCAGCTGCAACTGTGTTCCAAATGTGCGATATTTTGGCGTGAAAGCCTGGTAGCGGAAACGACAACGTCTTGACGGCTCAGGGACGGGATGTTGCTTCGATAACAAATTCTTGTTTCACGCTACAAAATTGTCATATAAAGGCGAGCGCAGATCTTATTCTCGTTAAGAGAACGGTGAAAACTTTTCTAGGACATCCATGGAAGTCGCTGTCAAGGGTGGTGGTAATGAAATGTTTCATTGACGATCTTGTCGATCCCGCAGGTTGGGATACAATGGGCGACGACAAGGGACGCCTATCCACTCTTTATTATGGAGAATACGAGAATTCTAATCCTGGGGCAGACACAAGCAAAATGGTCAAATGGAAGGGACACAAAGTAATCACGGTGGCGAAACTCATTAGAGGTGACTTGTGGCTTAAACCCTATGGAGTTCCATACCAGGCGGGACTTTGACCCTTGATCTTTGATGCAATTAGCATGTCATTGACATAGAGAAATATGTAGACTTTAACATGAGTATTAATATACCCTTTAGGAATCATATTCACTTCTCTTATACTTATGTTTGATCATAAATGAATACAATATGTGATTTCATTCTCTTGTTGACTTCTTAAATCTATATATAGATTTTCTTAGAAGACATACTTTGTCTTTTTGACCCTTAACCACATAACTTTCTGGTTGATTCATGTAAAGCTTCTATTTTATGATTTCAAGTAAAAAAAGTTATTTTTTACATTAAATTGTTCCAATTTCATGTATTGGTTCACTACAACTAAAAGTGGTAACCTTATCAACACATGCTTTATCACTGGAGGAAAAACATCATTGTAGTCAATACCTTATACCCGTGCACAACTTTTGACCTGGCCTTATGCCTATGATTTTCTATTTATTGAATTCCTAGTTTCACTATCTAGACCCATTTACATCCTATCATATTTTTATCTTTGGATTTATTAGTTAAATCATGTGTGTCATTCTTCTTTTGAGAATCCATCCCTTCATCCCATAGTTCCCATTCAGTGCATTCTCGTGCTTCCTTATAACACTTAGGCTCATCAAAGCTTATGTTTTCATCACTTGACAACACATAAGCTATGAAATCAACATCCTCGAACCTTGATGGTGGTTTGACTAGTCTTCTCAAAAGATCTCATTTCGAAAAATACTCATTTTACCTTTCTGCTTCATCACCTTCTTCTTAATCTGACGAGCTGGATTGTTTTTCCAACTCAGATTCCGAAACTTCTCCACCTTAACCTGAAGGCATTCAAAACTTTTCCTCGTTAAAAAATTCCTCAAGGTCATTGTTGAAAGTGACTTTCTTTTTTGGATTTTTCACTTATGGACTTTCTTTTGTAATTGATTCTTTCTCATATATCTATAGAACCTTTCCTCTTAGAACAGTACATCTTTGTTAATTACAACTTTATGTTCTTCCACTAGCTACAATTTGTACCCCTTTGTTTCTTGTGCATACCACTACAAAAAACACGCATTGATAGCACTCCACAATAGCACGTATTTCCTAAATGCTATCACATACGTCTCTCAGAATTTACGGTCGTCCATAATAACACAAAAAAACTATTCTATAATTTCGCTTTAAATGAGCCGAAATTGTGTTTTTTCCAATAAATATTTTCCAATTAACCATTATAACATCAACATTTGTTTTAGTATTGTTTAAATTATGGTCAGGAAATATAAAAGTTGAAATCAGATTTATTTCATTGCATTCCCGCGACAGCGCTGTAATTTGAATTGCTATTGTTGAACGTATAAATTTTAAGATATTTTTAATAGTGTTAAAACAGTTGTAGTAGAGTTTCATCAAGAAGAAATATAGTTTTTATATACACTAGTTACAAACATGTCCGCTTAGTGCTAAGAAACATTTTTTGGCTTGGTTTAATCTAATGTTCTTTTGATGTAATGATGTCTTTTTAAAAATACGACAACAATACCATACATAAACATTAGCACAAAACCAAACTAAGGACCATAAAACATCAATTGTGAATCCAATTTTGAGCAGAGACCTCTTTAGTCCAGCCTCCATGTCAATCATTCTCTCATTCATCTTCGTTTCCACTTTTCTAAGTATCTCATTTTGTGAATCAAAATAGTCCTTAACCGTGTTTTGCTTTTCGACTTGTCTCATTCATCTTATATTTTGTTTCATTATAAAGCAAAATATAAAGTATGCGCATAGTGTCTTTTTATTTTTTTGTATTATTGAATTTTTTAATTTGTATAGTATTATAATTCGAATACTTTGAGGCATGGGAGTGTTTCTTGTTGAGCGAGTGACTCATATGCCACTTTTGGGGAAAAATTAATCTTCCATGCCACTTTTCAATATATTTGCCACCTAATGTGTTATTCTGAAAATACCCTAAGTAATTAATTAAAATAAAAAATTAAAATCAGATCTAAGATCACGACGACTCCGATGACGAAGCTCTTCTACACGTTCTTAATCCCGTTGAACTCAATCACTTCTGATTCTCTTGTATTCGCATGTCTCATTTTCATTATTACCCTTCTCGTTCGACGCAGACAATCTTTTTGACTGTCTCAATATGTTTTGATTCATTCTACAAATTAAACCGATATATTTGTACAACTGGTGCAACTAGTGTGACCAAAGATCCCGAGGGAGGAACAGGTGACAATCTGCTTAGTTTCATTGTGAGTGAAGCTCCCTAGATATGCCGGAAGCAATGATGACTCCAGACAAGCATCAAGAAGCTGCAATTGAGCGTTTAAAACATAAAGGGAAGGACAGTGGAATTATAGATCAGTGATTTATTTGTCACTACAAGTTGAAATATATAAGATATTATTGAAGGAACAAGTTATAGAGCAACGGGAGTTATGAGTAAATATGCCCACCATAACATTGCGGGGTTAGATAGACGTCTCGTGGACACTAGCAAGTACCTGATCATGAAAAGATAGAATAATAGTAAGTTCTTCCCATGTCATATTCTAAACAAATGTTTTAGTTGTGAAAGTAAACCAGCTAACCTCCTTGTAGACGTCAAGGGGTAGTATTAGAAATGAAAACCATGTTTTTAGTGAACTTCAACTTCATCATCTTGGCAATTGTAGTCGGAGAAAGAAGAAGTTGTAGAATAAATGAAGTAAAATGTAAGCAATTTCATCGCATAATGACTAATGATTTGGAATTTATAGCAAATTTGCAACAATTGAATGAATACTCACATTGATGTCTTGTTCCTTAATCTTTTTGTTTTTAGCTTTCGGTTTCTCGCTACTACGTTTTTTTGGAGGAAACCTAAACACAGATGGGTTTTATCAACAAAAAAAAAAAAATATAGTTAAAATGCTCGTGAAAAGTCACATGAACCATTCCACAGATGGGGTTATACTTATATCAACAATAACAACCTTTCAGCTTGATTTTCAGGAGGTGGAATCCGGGATGAAAACTTGATAGATCTTGCGAATAGAGAGTTCTAGGCGACCTTTCACTCATAAGCATAAAAATTAGATTCAAAAACAATCAGAAATAATAGTTAAAGCATCAAATATACTGATACTAACCTTGTTTTCAAATCATTATCAGCCTCACCATTACCACATCGGTAGCAGACACATGAGAAGAAAGAAAGTTAGAAAATGGATCAAGACTGAAAAACAAAAGAGAGGAAGTCAAGAAAGAGATTGGAAACAAACGCACCAGAAATGACGGATGCTTCCAGTCTTTTCACACAAACTTGTCCATGCTGATGTATGTAAAATATCTCAAATTATAAATCAAAAGAGAGAACATGATAAAAGCAAAAAAGGGTTATCATCAACACACCAGAGATCAATGTACTTGAAGTACTTTGAGGTAAGTATATCAAAGAACACATCAATATCAACATGAGAATGAAGCTGCAGAGACATACAATGAAAGCATTAAAAACTGACAACAACGAAGAACAAAGAAAATACTCTTACAAATAAGAGTTAATGAAAAAACTTACAATAGCATATTAAGTAATCTTTGGTAGATGGAAGAGTGAAATCTCCCCCCAACATTCAAATGCTTCACAAAGTCCATGAATGGGCCAAGAACAATATCTTAAAGAAACATAGAAGATATTGAATGCTAATGTAAAAAAAAATTGAACTAATGACCATTGCTAGAGAACACATATAGATTGAGATTTGACAAGATAGAAAGTTTACCCTTCAATTCAAAGACGAGAAGATGGAGAATAGGCCTAAATTTTCGATCTAATCCAAGCTTTGAAGATAACTTCAGGATCAACGGCTACAACTGTTTTCTTCGACGAACCGTCATCATCGCTGAGAGAGAAGAAGAGTGAAGAAGGATCAGACGAGGGAGGAGAGATTCTTGAAGACGAACTGCGGCGGAGATGAAGAGAGAAGGAGAGAAAGGTTGTCGATGCCTAATGACTTGAGATCTTTCAAATTGTGGAGACAAAAGAGGAGGAGGAGGAGATTATCGGCGCCCCAGCCAAGAATATTTATGCTTGTTCTTAATTATTATTAATTTGTTTCTAAAAAGAAAGAAAGAAAAAAGAAAAAAACAATAAATAAATAAATACCTTATTATTAGTTTATAGGTCAGGAGGCCATGACCATTATATGAATTTTAAAACCAAAACGTGAAATAAACAAACCCAAATCCAATTAAACATTTAGCCTTATAAGTCCCAAGTATATGACTATAACTATGCAGTAGATCAATAACCTGCACTAAACCATTAAAAGAGTGATATAATACACTTTTGTAAAAAAAAAAAAAAAAAAAATATATATATATATATATATATCACGCGTTAAAAATCATTTGTATTAATCAATAATTAGTAAAGAGATTTGGTTCATAATGTAACATAATAGAGTCACTTTTCATACAAAAAAGTAAAAAGATTTGGTGCATAGTCTATGTGTTAATACAAGACATTTTCTTCAAATACGCGTCACATTCCACCACTTAATAATTTTTTTAAAAACGTTTTTAATTTTGATTAGAGAGTCATTGTTTCACTTGCCGAACTTTGCTGAAATTGTTAGGCTTACTTAGAAAGTAAGTTTAAAGAATTTCGTTTGACAAAAAAATAAACTGATTTTTCTTTCATGGGATGAGACTCAACAAAACAATTTCGATGAATTTGAAACAAATAATAAAGAGAGCCTTGACAAAACATGTTACGGTAATTAATCATCTAACGGTGTATGTGTCAAGCATCCACTCTATTTAGTCTACACTTAAATATTTTGGTATACTAAGAAGATATGTATGGATAACAACTATAGATGTATTTTTAACAATATAAAAAACAACTAGATGTATCCATAAAGCATAGAAAATACATTTAAATGCAAAAAATGATCATAATAAGTTTTTTTAAACTAAATTTTAAGTATTTACTTCTTCAATACTGTTTTCACTTATAAATCATATATTTTCTTTAATTAGAAAATTTTTAATCAAAATATAAATAAACTTTATCGTTTTTAACTAAATCATATTAAGAAAATGGATCCTTGCGTAAGATAAGAGTCATCAAACCATAATAACATATGGTGGTTGTGGTATTGAAAACTTTATTAACAACTTGGAGTGTACAAGGACAATATTAATTTATTGATTGACAAATTAATTTATTGTTTTCCCTGCGACAAAAATGGGATGAACTTAATTCGAAGTCAAATCATAACTAATACCTAATATTCTTGCAACAAAAGTGAAAACTTTTTTTAGTAATATTATGAATTATTTTGAAATTTAAAAAATACTTTCATAAAGACATTTTGGTTCAAGCCTTTTAATAAGTTGGTGGCGTTAGCAAAAACTAATATAATATTTTCTTTAGCTCCAAACAAAACTATTGATAAGAATTTGTATCTCTCATTTATACGTTTATATTTATTAATTTAATAAATCAAAACTATAACTGTGATTCTATTAATAATTTAAGAACCTAGGCTTTTACTATCTAAAATTATTCTAATGAATTAACTCATAATGCATGAATGGATAAGAGTCATCAAACCATAATAACATATGAAGGTTGTGATATTAAAAAGCTAATTAATCTCCAATTTAAAATATTTGAGTGTACATGGACAATATGAATTTATGGATTGACAAAGACATATTGGTTACTCTACAACAAAAGTGGGATGAACTGAAGCTGAAGTCAAAGAAAAAACATAATAGTTAATATTCTTGCAACAAAAGTGGTTTGATGACTTTTTATCTCATGCATGCATCTATTTATAATTTGCGAAACTAGGTTTTTGCTTTTGTTAAAAACAAAACTAGGTTTTTGCTTTTGTTAAAAACAAAACTAGGCACTTACCATCTAAAATTATTTTATTAATTGATGAATCATAGAAAATACATTTAAAAGGAAATGATGAATATAATAGTTTATTCCAAATCTAATAGTTCAATGTTGTTTTTACGTATAAAATATATATTTTATTGAATATGAAAACTTGCTCAAAATATAAATAATCTGTATTATTTTATATTAAGCAAAAGGATGCTTGCATGAGATGAGAGTCATCAAACCATAGTAACATATATATGATGGTTGTGGTATTAAAGAGTTATCAAACCAGTATAACATATATATGGTGGTTGTGGTGTTAAAAAGCTAATTAATCTCCAATTAATATCTTGGAGTGTACAAGGATAATATGATTTTTTGGATTGACAAAGACTTATTGTTTTCCGTACGACAAAAATAGGATGAACTCAAGCTGAAGTCAAATAAAATTTAATAGGTAATATTCTTGCAACACAAGGGGATATTTTTTAAGTAATATTAAAATTATTTATAAAATAAACACTTTGCTAAAGACGTTTTCGTCTAAACTTTTGAATGCTTTGATAACGTTAACAAAAAACGAACATACATATCTTCTTGGGCTTCAAGTAAAACTATAAATAAGAATTTGTATTTTTCATTATAATTTCGTTTATATTTATTAATTTAAGGGAGAATCACAAAACTACACCATTTGAATTATATTTCACAAAACTACACCATTTCAAAATTACTTCACAAAACTACACCTAAACACTCAAAATTAAATCCAAATAAACTCTACCCACGCAATCCTACCCCCTTAATACTATACCCTAAACACTAATTAGCGAACCCAAATGAAAAGATTTTAATTTTGGTAATTTTTAAAAGGGTAAATCAAACTTTTAAAATTTTGAAAGGGTGTAAATATGTGAAAATATTGAATTAGGTGTAGTTTTGTGAAGGGAGAGTTGAAAGGGTGTATTTTTTGAATTTCTCTTAATTTAATGAGACCAGTCTATAAATGTTATTCTATTAATCATTTAAGAAATCATGTATTTACTATCTAAAATTATTTTATTATTTGATGAATCATAGAAATACATTTAAAACTAAATAATAATTATATAATTTTAACTTAAAAAAAATTGAAGTATTTAGTTCTTCAATTTTTTTTTTACTTACAAAATAGACATTTTTATTTAAATATCAAAAACTTACACAAAAATATATTAGTTTAATTATATCATATTAAGAAAAATGATGCATGCATTAGTCATCAAACCATAATAACATATTGTTGTGGTTGTAATATTAAAAGAGCTTAATTAATCTCAAATTAAAATATTTGAGTGTACAAGGACAATATGAATTTATGACTTATTGCTTTCCCTACAACAAAAATGGACGACCTCAAGTTAAAGTTAAGTATAAAATAGTTAAAATTCTTTCAACAAAAGTGGTTTGGTGACTTTTATCTCATGCATGCATCTATTGATAATTTATGAACCTAGGTATTTACCATCTAAAATTATTTTATTAGTTGATGAATCATAGAAAATACAATTAAAAGCAAATAATGATTATAATAATTTGTTCGAAACTAAAGTTAAGTATATACTTCAATGCTGTTTTACGTATAAAATATATATTTTATTTGAATATAAAATTTTTCTCAAAATATGAATAAACTATATTATTTTAAGTAAATCATAGTAAGAAAAAGGATGCTCGCATAAGATAAGAGTCATCAAACCATAATAACATATGGTGGTTGTCGTATTATATAAAGCTAATTTATATATTGGAGTGTACAAGGACAATATAAATTTATGGATTGGCAAAGAATTATTGATTTCCCTACGACAAAAATAGGATAAACTCAATTCGAAGTCAAATCAAAATTAATAGCTAATATTCTTGCAACGAAAGTGGAAACCTTTTAGTAATATTAAGAATAATTTTGAAATTTAAAAAGTACGTTCATAGTTGTCATAAAAAAATACTTACATAATGACATTTTCGTTCAAACCTTTTATTGCGTTTGTGACGTTAACACAAACTAATATAATATCTTCATTTTTTTGTTAAAATTTTCTATAATATCTTCTTAGCTCCAAAAAACTATTTATAAGAATTTGAATTTGAATTTCGACCAAAAAAAAAAGGAATTTGAATTTGTTTCATTTTTAAGTTTATATTTATTAATTTAATGGAAAAAACTATAATTGTGATTCTATTAATAATTTAAGAACCTAGGTGGTTACTATCTAAAATTATTTTAATGAATTAACTCGTAATGCATGCATGGATAAGAGTCATCAAACCATAATAACATATTTTTACTTACAAATAAACATTTTTATTTTAATAATAGAAACTTACACTAAAAATATATAAAATATATATACAAAACTACACCCTTTCAACCCTTCCTTCACAAAACTACACCTAATTTAATATTTTCACATATTTACACCCTTTCAAAATTTTAAAAGCTTGATTTACCCTTTAAAAAATTACCAAAATTATAATCTTTTCATTTGGGTTCGCTAATTGGTGTTTAGGGTATAATATTAAGGGGTATATTTCTTCCATATTGTTTTTACTTACAAATACACATTTTCATTTTAATATTCAAAACTTACACAAAAATATATAAACTATATTAGTGTTTTTTTTCAAAAGTGTAATTAATTCGTATTAAGAAAAACGATGCATGCATGAGTCATCAAACCATAATAACATATTGTGGTTGTAATATTAAAAGATCGGGCTTACTAATCTGAAATTAAAATATTTGAGTGTACAAGGACAATATGAATTTATGACTTATTGGTTTCCCTACAACAAAAATGGATGACATCAAGTTAAAGTTAAATAAAAAATAGTTGAAATTCTTGCAACAAAAGTGGTTTAGTGACTTATATCTCATGCATGCATGCATTTGTTGATAATTTACGAACCTAGGTATTTACCATCTAAGAGAAAATAATGATTAAAATAATTTATTCTAAACTAAATTTACGTATAAAATATAAATATTATTTGAAAATAAAAACTTTCTCAAAATATAATTAAACTATATAATTTTAAGTAAATCATATTAAGCAAAAAGATGCATGCATATGAGATAAGAGTCATCATACCATTAAAAAGAGGTGAAAACGACCGTGATGGAGGAGGCTTGTATAAGTAGCCTTCACTACAACCCCCAAAAACACTATAAAAAAAAACTAAATCGACTCATTAACTAAATCGACTCATTAACTAAATCCGAAGAATCCTCTTCATGCTTCGTTACTAACTTCGATATATATCTCTTAAGAGAACTTTGAGAGATACAACGCCTGATAATAATGTCTTCTTGTCCGAAAATCACAGAAGAGAAACTTCAGATTCACCCCACAAGTGTTTCCTCATTTTGCAGAGGTAGGTTCTTCTTTACCTTTTAATTCTTTATTTCTGATTTTCTCAGACAAGACTCACTTTCATATTTATATTTTTCAGACAAGTATGAAACAGATGCTAAAAAATGTTGGGATATATTCTACAAAAACCATGGAGACAGTAAATAAACCTATTTCTTTTTTTTTCTTCTATATAAATTTATCTATCAATTTATATGTTTATTGATTCATATAAAGTTAATAAGTTGATAACTAAGCCCTACATGTTTATTCATTCATACAAAGAATTTAAAAAAAAAAAATTGATTCATATAAAGTGTTACAAAGGCCGTAAGATTCACTTGTGGTTTTGTAATAAGAACAATTTAGATCAAATTTATTATAGGTATAAAAATGTGGGAGTGGTTTGAGAGATTTTTGCAGAGATTATTGATTATACGATCAACCACTAAACTAATTATAGAGACAGAGTAAATACATATTTTTTTCTTCTTTTAAAAACTATTTTATCTGTCAAATAAATTCACATATTAATGATTTATATGAAGTGTGACATAAGCTAGACTTACATATGATTACGTAGAAAACAACAATTGAGATGTTGATGTTGGGGGAATGTCCTGAAATCATCTGTACTTTACTGGTTAGAGTCGTAATGTCGAGGTTTCAACATTCGTATACTATTAGGTGGTTATAATGTTTTGCTAGAGACCGCTTATATTTTATGGGTCTAGAACTCATTACTAATATTATATGATCCTACAAGGTCTCACGCCTAAGCAAACTGAATCGATAAATATTTATTTGAGTTTAATATAGATTAAACTAAAATTTGGTTTAAGAAATTATTTATTATATATAGTTATATATAATAATAAAAATTAATATTTACATATATATATATCACGTGGGCCTTAATTCTAATTATGAATTAAGAATACATGGCCCATGAGATTTAAGTGAATGATAACCTAATATGATAACATCTGTTGTCTTAGTGATATATATAAATATGGCTTATGTTATTAAGAATAAACATAACAAAACTACGTGATAGAAACCAAAGTAATAACAAGAGACAAAATGTTTGTCTTGAGATTTTATTTCAATGGTACTAGCATCCCGTCTTGATTCAGTTTGTGCGCGTGTGGATACCGGTAGAGGTACGACACTTGAAGTGCTTCAACACCTCGATTTATCTCGTTTCATATTTCCTCTACGAACCATCCAGGTAAATCTATAAACTGACAACATAGTTTTGATTCAATATTTGCACGTATCCGATAGATTAAAATTCGTAATTAGTATTTATAATCGTTATAAACCGGTACGAATTCCAACAGTGGTATCAGAGCATGCGTGTGTAATATTAAAATTAAAGTTAGATAAATTAGTCTATATATGATATATATTGAATAATTTGTCACTGTATTATTATGAAAGCGTTCACGTTCATGTTATAATTGTTAATTAGGATAGTTGAAAGAGTTTATGATTATTTAACTATCCGAGCGAATTATGTGCATATTTTCATCTAGTTGAATTAGAAACATCCATATACCATATACATGTAAGGTAGATTTAAGCATAACATAATTTGATTATGTGTGAATATTATTGCTTGTCTGGTCGTGTGTATGTTTATAATGAAAACCTGCATGCATGGAGTTATTAAAATATTGGTTTAATATTGATATTATTGGTTTAATATTGAGAATATTGGTTTAATATTTAGAATATTAACTATTCAGTATGCACGTATAGACGTGTTGTGTTGTTGATATGACTTTTTGGAAAAGTCAATCACGCTTCATAGAAGTATACAATTATAAAAGAATATAATAAAATATTATGTGAATATTTATACAGATTCTGAATATTGTTTTGAAAAAATAATTTTTTTAAATAAATATATGCTTCAAGAATAAAAGTTCAGGTTAGCAAATCGTTCGCTAAACCATAACTTTAATCTTTAAATCTTATATTAATCTGATTAATTTTAATCTAATTAAAAATATATATTCGATATATTTAAATTAATAATTTATATCTTATAAAATTAAATTAAATTAATTTTATTCCTCGATTAATATCAAGTATTGATGTCTCCCCGATCTTATAAACCGTCAAAACCTAAATTGTTGTATGGCGGGTCTGCCAAAGCAGCGGTCTGCAACAATTTAGGAGTGAGACATATAATTGAATTGTTGTGTGGCGTGTCTGCCAAAGCAGCGGTCCGCGAAAATTTAAGTATGATGATAGTCGTTATCATATGAAATAAGATTTACTACAAGAAACTGGGCTTTTAGCAACGAAATTTAGCAAGGAAATAGCGACGAATTATATAGCAACGAAATAACAACGAATTGACGACGAAATAGCAACGGAGAAACTAGTCGTCGCTATTTAGCGAGGTATTATTTCGTCGCAAAATTAGCGACGATTTTGCGACGAATATATATCCTTGGTAATTAGCGACGAATTAGCGAGGAGGGTCGCTAGTTAGGTAAGCACGTTTTCAAAAACGTTGCTAAATCGTTGCTAATTTTGATTCCTATCAAAATCGTTGCTAATTTTCCTTGCTAAATGGTTGCAAAATATTTAGAATGGGACTATATTAACCCCTCTACACTCTTCAAAAAATCACACCACAACACAATAAAAAAACATTCACTTTATAAAAATATAAACACTCTAAAAATTTCAATATGTCTCATGGTAATAACAATATATACGAGTTACGGTCTTGGATGTATCAGCATAAAGATCGATCGGGGGTAGTTACAGACGAATTTACGGAGGGACTTCAAGCATTCATGCAGCAGGCCGGTAAACATGCAGAATACGCAAGATACCGATAAAATGTATTGTCCATGTAAGAAGTGCGTTAACACTAAATATGTGTTTGTTGAAACCGTATGGAAACATCTTTTTATTAGAGGTTTTATGCCGCAGTATTTTGTTTGGTTTCAACATGGGGAAGGGTATAACTCTAATAATACTGAAGTTGGAGATAATACTTATCCGTTTCCTGTTAGTGATCATGTTAGTAACGAACCTGCTAATTTACCGCATCATTTTGATAGTAACTATGATCATGATCAGGCCGGTGGTAATGTGCATGTAGATGATAATAGATATCATGAAATGGTTGCTGATGCATTTCATGATACGAGGGAGTATTTATCCGAAAATGTAGTTGAGGAACCTAACCTAGATGCTAAACGTTTTTATGATATGTTAGAAGCTGCGAATAAACCAATTTACGAGGGATGTAAATTTGGATTGTCAAAACTATCATTAGCATCTAGGATGATGAATATAAAATCTGATAATAATTTGAGTGAGTTTTGTATGGAGTCTTGGGCGGAGTTACTGAAAGAATATCTGCCTGAGGGTAATGTAGCTGCTGAGTCGTATTACAAATACAAAAGTTGGTTTTTAGTCTTGGATTGCCTTCTGAAATGATTGATGTTTGTGTTAACAATTGTATGATTTATTTGAAAGATGATGATGAGCTGCTTGAATGTCGTTTTTGTCGTCAACCGAGATATAAGGTCCAAGGGAAGGGGAGTAAAGTCTCGTATCAACGGATGTGGTACTTACCCATCACAAACAAACTCAAAAGATTGTATCAATCAGAGAGGACATCTGATTCGATGAGATTGCATGCAGAACACTCAGTTGAAGATGGGGAAGTCACTCATCCGTCAGATGCAAAGGCTTGGAAGCACTTCAACACGGTATACTCTGATTTCGCTAGAGCGGTTCGTAATGTATACCTTGGTTTATGCACTGACGGATTTAGTCCATTCGGTATGTCTGGTATACAGTACTATTTGTGGCCAGTTATACTAACTCCGTATAATCTACCTCCCAATATGTGCATGCAAAGAGAATTTCTTTTCTTAAGCATTTTAGTACCAGGTCCGAAGCACCCAAAGAGAGCTCTTGATGTTTTTCTGCAACCTTTGATACATGAGTTAAAAGAGCTATGTTCCACTGGGGTTCGTACGTATGATATCTCATGCAAGAGAAATTTTACGATGCGTGTGGTGCTCATGTGGACTATTAGTGACTTTCCTGCTTATGTCTGTTAGCAGGTTGGACAACGCATGGACGATTGTCTTGTCAATATTGTCGTCATCGGACTGATGCGTTTCAACTCCCACATGGAAGGAAAACAAGTTTTTTTGATTGTCACCGACGTTTCCTTCCAATCAATCATCCTTACCGAAAGAACAGAAGTTTGTTTAAGAAGAATCAAGTCGTTAAACATCCACCCCTACTTTATCCGACAGGGGCAGAATTCTTGGAGGAGTTGGATAATTACGGGGCGCATAAAACATGTAGACGGGGTGGTAATTGGCATGTTTCCAATTTACCCGATGGATACGGAGAAAGCCACAACTGGCACAAGAAAAGCATTTTTTGGGAACTCCCGTACTGGAAAAATCACTTGTTGAGACATAACCTCGACGTTATGCACATTGAAAAAAAATTATTTGATAATATTATAAACACATTGTTGAATGTACAAGGGAGAACTAAAGACAATTTGAAGACAAGACTGAATTTGCCAGAAATATGTTTTAGAAGTGAGTTGCATATCACGAACGATGGTAAGACTCCGGTCCCAATCTACAAATTGAAACCTGAAGCGAAAAACGCTTTATTCAACTAGATCGCTTCAGATGTCAAGTTTCCCGACGGATATGTTTCAAAGTTATCTGCATGCGTTGAGAATGGTCAAAAGTTTCCAGGTATGAAAAGTCACGACTGTCATGTGTTTATGCAAAGACTTTTACCTTTTGCTTTCGATGAGCTTTTACCGGAACCCGCAGACACAACAATATCAGGTATCATTGAACCCTAAAATGTTTATATTTTAATTTTGATTAATTAAGCTAATAATTTAGTATATAATTAAATTAGTGTTTAAAATTTTCCAGAGATCAGTGCATTTTTCCGAGATCTATGCACCCGTACGCTTACAGAAGAGGTCATTGAACAGTTACGTGACAGTATCCCGATTGTGTTGTGCAACTTGGAGAAGATTTCCCCTCTATCCTTTTTCGATGTTATGGAACACCTTCCAATACATCTTCCTCACGAGGCAGAATTAGGAGGGCCTGTGCAGTTTCGATGGATGTATCTTTTTGAACAATTTATGGGACATTTGAAAGGAAAGGCGAAAAACCTTGCAAGGGTTGAAGGATCTATTGTTGTTGGATCTTTAACTGAAGAGACGTCTCATTTCGCCTCATATTATTTCGGTTCCAATGTAAGAACACGTAGAACAACAACATGGCGCTACGATGATGGAGGTGTTGGCGCAATATACGAAATGGAAGGGGTACCTGATATATTTTCTCCAATCGGAAGAGCTGGCGGAAAAATAAAAGAAGTTTGGTGAGATAAGAGTCATCAAACCATAATAACATATATATGGTGGTTGTGGTTTTAAATAGTAATCAAACCATAATAACATATATATATGGTGGTTGTGGTATTAAAAAGCTAATTAATCTCCAATTAATATCTTGGAGTGTACAAGGATAATATGAATTTTTGGTTTGAGAAAGACTTATTGTTTTACCTACGACAAAAATAGGATGATAAGTCAAATAAAATTTAATAGGTAATATTCTTGCAATAGAAGGGGATATTCTTAAGTAATATTAAGAAATATTTTAAAATAAAATAACACTTTGATAAAGACATTTTCGACTAAACTTTTGAATGCTTTGATAAGGTTAACAAAAAAACGAATATAATATCTTCTTGGGCTACAAGCAAAACTATAAATAAGAATTTGTGTTTTTCAATAAAATTTTGTTTATATTTATTAATTTAATGAAACCATTCTATTACTGTTTTTTTATTTCTCTCTTTCAGATGTTACTGAGGACGCAGAGGAGATTCACCCGCTCTCAGCTGGCCCGTGCCGCGGCCTCAGCCTCTTCGCAGGAGGTTGTTGATGGGAGTCTGAAGAATGGGGGCAGCAGCCCAACCACCAGTGACCGCTCTGTTACACAACACGTGGAGCCATATACAGTTAGACGGATGGTCGAGGAAGCCACTATAGCGGCTATCCAGGATACGGTACGAGAGGTTGCCCAGGAGGCTGCTCGTGTAGCTGCGCGGGAGGCCGCACGAGTAGTTGCGGAGGAAGTCGCTCGGCAGATGGCGCATCAGGCGCAGCAGACCCATCAGACTCAGGACGCCGAGCAGACCGATGACCACACTGCAATGTTAGAGGAGCTGAGGGTCTACCGTGAGAGGTTAAGAGCCCTGATGGTTGGGGACACCAATGCACGGCGTGTACGTCGTGAGGACGAAGAACAGAGGGTTAACCCGCGTGTAGGAGAGTTCGGAGGGTTTCAGCCAAGGGAACCTGCTAGGGGCAGGGAAGGACCTACTTACTGGGAGGTGATGCGTCATATGAAGAACATGGGTTTGGAGCCGTTTAAGGGTACCGAGGATCCCACCATTGTAGATAACTAGAGGAGACAGCTGGAGCGCAACTTGGACAACATGAGGTGCCCCCTCGAGTTTCGCCTAGACTTGTCGGTACAGTACTTGAGGGATGGTGCATTAGCATGGTGGGAAGGTGTGTTAGATGGGACTCGAGGTAACCAAGACTTAACCTATAAGTGCTTCAGAAGCGAGTTCAACAGGAAATTCTTTCCTAAGGAGGCCTTACAAGAGAAAGAGAATGCCTTCCAGGATTTGCGACAGGGTACGATGTCCATCTGAGAGTATGAGTGCGAGTTCACCCGCCCAAGTAGGTTCATTGGCCGATACATGACTGAGGAGGAGTTGGTTAGGAGGTTCATGTACGGGATGCGAGTGTAGATTCATAACCGGTTATCCAACAGGGACTTCTTCAGTATGGGGGAAGGCTGCTCTCTAGGAAGCTGGTTTAGCAAGAGAAGAGAAGTCTAGCAAGGCGACTCAACCTCGACCTGCCAAGACGTCCGAGACCTACACAAGGACGGGGGAACAATTAGGGCCACCTCAGTGCCTTAAGTGCCATCGCTATCATTTTGGAGATTGCCTCTCGTGAACTTCGTATCGACGACTCGAAAATACTGCCAAGTTTTGTCGTTCCAAGCCTTGGGACGCCCAGCAGGATAAACTCGCTACGACATCAGCGACAGAGCCCAGACTCTTGTATTATTGCGGAGGGCCTGGACACATCTCGAGAGAGTGTCCTAAGAGGGTAAGAGAGGTTTTACCGCCGCCACCCAAGCGACAGGCCAAAACTCCACGAGTTTTTTCTACGAGGGACTACGAGGGAGCTTAGCCGATAACGGGTACACCCCTTTCTATTCTACTCTATTTTATTTTATTGTCATTTGTTTGGCACTACTAGCTGTTTGGAGTCTTTATATCGTAGTAAAAGTTTGTGTAGCGTTGGTTTTTGTAACGACCCGAATTCCAGCCCGTTTGTAAAGCGAAGGCCCGTTTAGGAAAAAGGCCCATTAGCGTAAAGCCCTAACTTTCTCCTCATTCTCTATATAAAGAGATGTTTAGAGGTGAGAGGAGGCACACAAAAGAAAGACGGCGAAGCCCTGGCCAATCTCCTCCATCCGTAGCCGCCGGAGTCACCGCTTCACCACCGCAAGAAGAGCTTCATGTAAAGGCCAAGAAGACTGCAGAGACACGTTTGGGAGAATAGAGAAACGTCAGAGCAAATCATCTCAAAAGGTCCTGAAACTGTCTGTGTAAGTAGACGACTCCTTTATATACACGTGAGACAAAACGATTTGTTATTCGGATATGTGGATTAATAGTTATGAACGTTTTGGTGAGAGGTACCAAAGTTGTCCCGAACTGCGACCAGTCCGAGTAGAGATGCATCAGACGAATCAAATCAGATCCGATCAAGATGAAATTTGCCAGAGACGTTTATGACATCGACATCTATCTTCTGCGCAAATATCTCAGGAAGTGGACGGTTCGATCTAAACTTATGACTCCATCTCTGAACCCTTTAGATTCTGTCCTTTTTTCAGATTTGTCGAGTTATTGAATTCGTGATGTTTGGATGGTTTAGTGATGTCCGTTATGGCTGATACTTCAAAGGAACTAAGTCAAGACAGAGAACTAAAGGTGTGCAAGAGGAGAAGTCATTTGGAGACTGGAAACATGGAGAATCCGTAGGAGTGAGAAGATGCAGCGAATCTGTCCAAATACAAAGGTGAGGTTACTCCGTACAAAGTCTGCGATTGTAATGAACTCTTTTAACATGTAATTTAGCAACTAAATGTTATGTCTCTTTGAGTGAGTCTAGTTAGTTTTGATTGAAATGGACTTAGGGGTTTAGAGGATTCAACCACTTGTTTGATTCATTTACTCTGGGTTGTTTCCTTGTATGTTATATAGATTTGTGTATGTTGTGATGTTATGCGTGGTGGGTTTTTGCGGGGGCACCGAGTCGAGCTATTGGGCTGGCCGCCAGCCGTTGTGTTTACACATATTTTATTGGGGCCCAGAGCCTGGCTTCGGTGCCACAGCCGCCTTGTGGATTGTGGGGACATGCAATTTTGTCGATTCATTGCCGATGCCTCGTAGGGATCGATAATGTGTCCCCGGGCGGTGTCGTGGACACTTATTCCACTAGGGCCATTGTGTGTTATGCTTGAGCACTTTAGGTGTTCTGTTTGTTCATATTTAGCTTTTTCTATATTGTTATCAGTGTGATATTACTTGACCAGTGCGTGTTGTAGCATCCCCACTCATTGGGTTACTCCCCTGTCACTCACCCCTCTCTCTTCCCTTTCTTTTTACAGGTTTAGTGATGGATGTGTTGATTCAAAACTATGTTAGTGGCATTTTATAAAGTTTTTGGCAATGATATTAATTGTACGACGTCGTTCCTGGTAATCCCGGGTCGGGGTGTTACAATTTTAGTCGGGAGTAGAGAGATGTTCACACTATTCGATATCGGGGCTTCACACAGTTTCGTGAGACTAGTTTTGGCTAGATAGTGGGCCTTCAAGGGAGTGTTCGAACCGGTGACAAAAAAGATTCAGACTGCCAGCGCCGAGAAGATGTGCACCACATGCACATATCGCGATGTACCTATTCAGAGGATTTGGGAGAGATGGAGTTGAATCATTACGATGTTATTTTGGGAATGGATTGGTTAGCACGACACAAAGTGGTACTCGATTTTCATAGAGCCAAGGTTCACGTTCCGTGTGTGGGAGAGGGGATCACCTTCTAGGGAGTGCGTTCCGTCATAGATATGCATGGGATACCCTTTGCAGCAGAGTAAGAGGATGTTTTCAAGCCACTGAAAGGGCCACCACCGGCAAGGAAGGACGTCTTGATGATTGAGTTAGAGCGAGGGAAAACTTCACTATCTCGAGCGCCTTATCGACTTGCCCCAGCGGAGATGGCCAAATTGAAAAGCAACTTGACGACTTGTTGGACAAAGGGTTTATCAGGCCGAGTAGTTCACCGTGGGGTGCCCCTGTCCTGTTCGTAAAGAAGAAGGATGGGAGCTTCCGGTTGTACATCGATTATCGGGGTTTGATCAAGGTGACTATCAGGAACAAGTACCCACTTCCACGTATCGATGAGTTACTTGATCAATTACAAGGTGCCACTTGGTTCTCGAAGATAAATTTGGCATCAGGGTACCATCAGATTGCTATAGCTGAGCATGATGTGCGAAAAACGGCCTTAAGGATGCGTTATGGCCTTTATGAGTTCGTTGTGATGTCATTCGGCTTAACAAACGCACCAGCAGCTTTTATGAAGCTAATGAACGACGTGTTTCGGGAACATTTGGATAAGTGTGAACATTTGGATAAGTGTGACCGTTTTCATCGGAGCAGGGAGGAACACGCTGAGCATCTACAGATTGTTCTTACAAAGCTCAGAGAACAGAAATTGTTTGCTAAATTGGCTAAGTGTAGCTTTTGGAAGAGGAGGATTGGGTTCCTCGGACATGTAGTATCAGAAAAAGGAGTCGAGGTTGATCCAAAGAAAATTACAACCATTACTGATTGGGCTACCCCTAAGAGTGCAACCAAGGTCCGCAGTTTTCTGGGTTTAGCGGGATACTACAGGAAGTTTTTCGTTGGGTTTGCCAGCACAACTAAGCCCATGACGCGACTAACCGGCAAGGACGTCAAGTTTGAATGGACGGATGCTTGCAGCCGTAGTTTCGCTGAATTAAAGAGTCTGATAACAAGGAAACCGGTGTTAGCCCTGCCGAGATTGGGGTTACCGTATACAGTATACACCGATGCGTCTGGGACCGGGTTGGGATGTATGTTGATGCAGGAGGGACGAGTGATTGCATACGCGTCACGTCAGCTTAGGCAACGCGAGGCCAACTATCCGACTCACGATATGGAGCTGGAAGTTATTGTCTTTGCCCTAAAAATTTGGAGAGCATATCTATATGGTGAGAGGGTGCAGATTCTCACAGACCAACGGAGTTTGAAATATATTTTTACCCAAGGAGATTTTAACCTGAGGCAGCGAAGGTGGGTGGACTTATTAGCGGACTACAACCTTGAGATTACTTATCATCCGGGGAAGGCCAACACGGTTGCCGACGCCTTAAATAGACGTAAGAACGACGTGTCGGCAACGAAAGACATTCATAACTTGAAGGGTCGCTCATGAGCCTTAGATTGTGTGCTACTATCGGAGAGGGGGACATGGTAGGAATGGAGGCAGTGTACCAGGCGAGCCTATTATGGAGGGTACGTCAAGCTCAAGAGAAAGACGAAACATTAGAAAAAGAACTCGAAAAAGGGGTTCTCGGCTATTGCAATGCGACGAACGAAACCATCTTGTTTAGGAACCGTGTGTGCGTTCCTGAGGACGTGGAATTAAGGAAAGAGATTCTACGACAGGCACACCACTCAAGATTCTCTATCCACCCAGGGAGCAACAATATGTACCATGAGCATTGGCCGGGGATGAAGCGGGATGTTGCCACTTTTGTGTCGTGTTGTCAGACCTGCCAAATGGTTAAGGCGAAACAACAACTGTCGAGTGGCTTGATGCATATGCGATTTGGGTTATCGTGGACCGATTTACCAAATCAACGCACTTTTTATCAATTAAGAAGTCGTATGGGTCGACCATGTTGGCAAAGAGATACATTGATGTGATAGTGCGGTTGCACGGGGTACCGGTGAGCATTGTGTCAGACCGTGATACCAAGTTTACATCCGAGTTTTGGCGAGCCCTTCAGGCAGCATTAGGGACTAAGGTACACATGAGTACGACATATCACCCGCAGACGGACGGGCAATTTGAGAGGACGATTCAGATGCTGGAGGATATGCTAAGAGCATTTATCCTTGATTGGGAAGGGAACTGGGGAAAGTACCTACCCCTCGCAGAGTTAGCCTACAACAACAGTTACCATGCTAGCATTGAGATGGCCCCATATGTGGCTCTCTATGGTAGGTCGTGTCGTACACCCCTATGCTGGACAGAAGTGGGGGAGCGTCGAGGCGTGGATCTTATCATCGTTAAGGAGATAGAAGATCAAGTAAACTTACTCAACATGCGGCTAAAGGAAGCCCACGATCGGCAAAAGAGTTATGGAGATAAGAGTAGGAGAGATTTAAAATTTCAGGTAGGAGATCAAGTTTATTTAAAGATGAGAACTTTCCAGGGAGGTTCTGAGACCCGAGAGCTGAAGAAACTTAAGCCAAGGTACATGGGGCCGTACCCTATCGTCGAGCGGGTGGGAGCAGTGGCATACCGGTTACAGCAACCGGACGAGTTGAGGAATTTCCATAAAGTCTTCCATAAAGTCTTCCAAGCGACCTTGGCAAGAACCTATATGCGGCTATTCGACCGTTTCAGATCTTAGTGCATCGGTAAAAGAGGACAAACGAAAAATCGGTACGGGAAGCTAAGGTCCATTGGGAAAAAGAATGCATTCAAGAAGACACATTGGAATCAGAAACAAAGATGCATATAAATTACTAAACCTTTTCGATGAAAATATTAAGCAGACGAGTCGGGGCCTAGATTTGGGGACGACACCCGTATTAGTGGAGGAGAATTGTAACACCCCAACCCTGGAGGCCCATCAAGGCCCATATCTATCCCCAAAAACAAGCCACCATATATATTATTCACCAGAGCTTTCTACCGCCGAACCGCCACAGCCACCGCCGACCAAGCTCGCCACGACCCCGTCATCACCGTCCGCCGCGCAAGGTAACCGGAAAAGTCGATTGTGTTGTTGTTTTATATGGTCGAGGAGTATTTTTCTCATAACTCCCTAACCACGATGAATCTCATTAATCTAAGGATATCATCGGAACCGTGACGACGAGACGAAGCCGGAGGTAGAAGATAAGGCTGAGAAGACGCCGGACGCACCCTCACGCGCCACCGGAAATAACAGGCGTGAAGCCCACGCGCCGCCGTCCTCACCGCCCGCCACCGCCGGAGTTCGCCTGAACCGCTGCATTCGACCGCCATCCGCTTGTCGCCGAGAATCCGTCGCCCCCGCACCGCTGCTACGCCGCTGCCGGAGTTGATTCCGGTGAGTTTGACCTATCGGTCAACGGTTGACCGGTTGACTGGGTTGACTCGGTTGACCCGGTTGACTGGGTTGACTCGGTTGACCGTTGACTAACCATTGACTGTTGATTGACCATTGACTGCTTTTGACCGTTGACCCTCTGTTGAAATTCTCGTAGGGTCAGTCTGACGTGATATTTTGCCCTGATTCCATATTCACAGTCCGTTCGAGCATACGAGATCCCGAAGACCTGTTTATCGCACTACTAAGGTGAGATATATTCCGTACAATACCGTATTAGTAATACGAATCTAGTGACTTATAAATATATTATTATGTGATATGTTTTTGTGATCGAGTCTAAGTAGTATTGATTGCAACCTGACTTAGGGTATAGAGGATTCAACCATTTGTTTGATTCATTTACTATGATTTAGATGTTTGTAGTTATATATGTGTATATGAGATGCTATGTGTGTGATATGTTTTGCGGGGGTACCGAGACGAGATTCTAGACTGGTCATTTATTATATGGGGTTGTCAGGCTTCATTTTATGGGGCTGCAAGGCACAGAGACATACTTATGTGTCAATATTTGCGTTTACGCATGTTGCGTGGTCCAAACCCGGGCGTCGGTACCACGACCGCCGTATGTTTGTGGGGACGGGTAGCCGTTGTCGATCCACTGCCTGTGCCCCATTCGGATCGATAAATCATCCGCGGGGTGGTGATGTGGGCACTTATTCCACATAGGCTTGTTGTGTATTACAAAGCACCTTAGGTGCTATGTTTGTTCATGGATGATCTATGTATGTGTGATTGGATTGTTAAGGCTGCGATTGATAATTGACTCTCTTGACCCTTTTGAAAGAGAGTTTATTAAAAATTCTCCTCTTGCAATGCTCCTAGATATACACAACAAACCTGCTTGGTCAACAAGTTTTGCACTATTTCTCTTAGCCCGTATGTTGAATGTTGAGAAGAAACACGAGATATGGGTTATATATGGTGGGACGCCGGTGAGATTTTCTTTGAGAGAGTTTAAGATAGTAACCGGCCTTCCATGTGGTAAAACCCAGTTGTTCCTAAGAAGAAGAGGATGGATACTGCTGGCAAAGAAGTCCCATATTATGGCACCTTATTTGGTCTTGAAGAAGGCGATACCGTTGATCGTGTTATTGACATTCTCACAAAGAGAATTGTTAATGATCCGCAGCTAAGGCTAAGGTATGCTTGTCTTGCACTTGTTGATGGGTTTCTACTACCAACATCTCACCATCCTAAGATTATCAAAGACCACGCTGAAATTTCTAAGGACATCGATGCTTTTGTCTCTTATCCGTGGGGTAGGATTTCATTTGAAATGATTATGACATCCATCAAAGAAAGGAATGTGAGACAATTAGACAAAACAACCGTTACGGTTCACGGGTTTCTATATGCCGTACAACTAGTATTGATAGAAGTTGTTCCGTCAATATAAGAAGGTGCCCTTCCGGTAAACAATGATCCAGTCGATTCAGACGATGAGGCAGACCAAGTTGCACCAATTAAAAAAATGTTTCCATTTAAGCTGGGTCAGGCTAGGGAGCTTGACGCTTCGTGCGAGGTATGTGTATGTGATGTTATGTTATATTAATGTTAGCGACTATTTTCTTTCTTACATGATATGCTTTTTGTTACAGGTTAATGTTACATCTATCATACGCCATGAGGTTGAGTTTGATCCACAGGATGAAGACATTACTTGGTCTGAAGATGAAGAAAACTCTCTTGTTGATAATATGGTTGGGTTGATTGGTGTAGGATTTGAATTTGAGAATTCCATGTTTGATGGTGGTGTCATACCTTCTAAAATTGGGCATGAAATAGTTCAGCCTAAAAGAGGTTCCAAATCACGTGTTTTGCGAACAAGGAAAGAGAAGCAGGAGGCTAAAAAACCTGTTACACCTTCTCGTAGAATGCCACCTAGAGGGGTTAACATTTTCCCCCAGCCAGTTCGGAGAAGCCCGAGACATCCTGCGAGACCTAGTGGGGCACCTCAGTTCGTTGATGTTAATGACATATCATCAATGATTGATAGCAAACTGGAGGCATTTGAGAAACGTATAATTGGGGGGATTACTAAATGGATTTCAGATCATGTTGATTTTGCTGGTGATCAGCCAAATAAATCGAGCGAGAAAGAGGTTTAAGATCGTGTTGAGAATTTTGACAGAGGCAAACAAAAGGGTGTACAAGAAGACTCGGTTGACGATATTGTTGTTTATTATAATGACCATTATGGAGAGGTTATATGATAATCTGACTACACTTAATATTGTTTTTTTACTGATTTATCTTATATGTTATTTTGTAACAATAATGTAGGTTGTCGATGTTGCTGGTCCATCAAAACCAGCCCCAAATGAAGATCATGTTTCAATTGATAAGCAGGTAATTAATATCTTATCTCTATTATAAATGTTAGCGTGTTCTTATCTGAATCTTTGATGTGATTAGCAGGGAAGTGTTGGCGGATATGTCAATCCTGTTAATCTTGGTTTTGATGCGCAGGTTTGAAACTTTTGTATTTTGTAGTTACATATTTAGTGTTATTAAAATTACATGATAACTTATTTGTTAGGATGTATTATCATGTAGGGTGTTGTTGATGATGGTCCCTCGATACCAGCCACAAATGAAGATCATGCTCCAATTAGCATTGAAAAGAAGGTAATGAATATTCTATTGATTTTTTTATTTGATAAAGTTTTTCTTATCTGATTATTGGATGAGCTAATTAGGGAAGTGTGGGTGGTTCTGTCAATCTTGGTCATAACGATGATTATTCTGTAAATCTTGGTTATGAACCTAAGGTTTGAACCTTTTAGAACTTACAATGTGCATAAAGATTACATGTTTAATTTGGTGTTAAAATGACAAATATATCATTTGTTCTGTTGTTTTAGCTGTCTGGCGATCATGTTTCGGTTAATACTGCACAAACACATAAAGTTTCTGATGTAAGCGTTATATTTGTATATACTTGTGGGGACATACCTGGTAACTTAAAAATTATGATGCATGTAATTTCTAAATTTTGTTGGTGCGTATACAGGAAGATAAATAGTCATCTCCATCTCAGTATCAAAATAAAGATTCTGACGTAGATCCACACCACACTACGACCGAGGTTTTGTAACAATTAACATTTATTTTATGTTACTGGTTGCTTATTATGTTGGCCAACATTTTTAATTTGTATACTAGGAAATTGGGGATCATTCGTCTTGCAATGCTGAATCCGACAATCAAAAGGAAGTTGATGGTAAACAATCACATGTATCATTTCTTTCTATTAATACTTGTTATGGTTGGTCATGGAATTATGTACAAGATAAAATTTACTGTTTGCCGCTAACCTAGTTGGTGTTAATTTTATTTATATTAATTTCAGAATACAAATAAGGATAAAGAGACTCTCAATGATAATGTTGAAAATACTGAGACTCTCATGCAAGACGCTCCTACAACACTTGACGCTAACAAGGTATGCATCATTACATGGTAACGGTATTGTTATCCTTTAATGTTATTGGAACTTTTTTTTAAGGTTGTACATGTTAGAATAACTCTTAGCGGATAATCGTAAATGATGTTATATGATTTTGTATTTAATTGGATTCTGCTTCGTGCATGACTCAAACAAGGCTAAAGAGACTCTAAATGATTCTCTTGGAAATACCGATACCGACACACTCATGGAAGACTCTTCTACTCCAGACAACACTCACAAGGTAGTTCTCAAATACTTGATAAGTAATGTTTTATTTGTTATCATTATTTGAACATCTTATCAAGTTTTCTTAATGTTGTACTAGAAGAAAGTACAAGGACAATATGACGAAGCTTCCGTTATACGAGCTCAACCATTGGTTATGGTATTAATATATGCTATAGAAAATTTGATAGTATTTGGTGGTCTGACTTGTTTAATTAAATGTCAGGTATCTGTTGGAGAGTTTGTTGACATACCGATAGATAAAGATGTGTTATTGGCTGCGAGGAGGAGCAAACGTGCTAGAATGATGTCTTCACAAATTGATAGTCGGTTTGTGTGCGATAAACAAACAAAGCGTCTTGTTGGTCACCCTTCTCCTACGCAATCTGAAACTGAGGTTGAGAATAGGTTCGAGGACTCAATGGAGAAGCTAAAAACGCGATGGTAACTATTTGCTTCCTTAGTAATCATTTGATGTTATTTTCTTATTCGAAGAGATTCTTACACTTCATTTATGCTTGTTTTATGCGTTATGCAACAGAATATCAGTGGGTGATGGTGTGTTTTTGTCGAATAAAGACGTTTTATCGTTGCTTGAGAGGAAAAACCCAAAAATCACTAAGGTAAATGTATCTTGTAAGTTTCATTGTAGCCGTTGTACAACATATCGACTTAATTGATATCTGGTAACTTTATTGATATCTTGTAACTTTATATGTTACTGTTAATAATAATCAGGATTTAGACGCTTTGATGAAGTTTAGTCGTTTTCTCCTACGGACCGCTGATGTTGATGGCAAGAAGCTTAGGGTTGACGTGTTGGATTCTCATTTTATAGCCCAGCTATCGCGTGTGCACACTAAATTTGTTAAAGCTGCTAATCCTGACTCGTTCGTATTTCCAACCGCGTTAATAGATTCAATCGCTGGTCGTGGAGTTGATTCTGATCGTCTAGAGATATTTATTGAGGTTGACTGCATTTATGCCCCTTTCAACTTTGATCACAAGCATTGGGTTGCTCTATGCATAGATTTGCGGTAGGCCTCTATCTTGTTCCTTGATACTAATATCCAAAGTCACAACGATTCCCAGATCGAATCTGAGCTTAAACATATTGCGGCAATGCTACCCTATTTGCCAACTCACATAGCCGGTAAGCCATTTCTTATCCAAAGGAAACTTGGTTTATGCCAAGTCACCAATCCGGCGGATTCTGGATCGATATTTCTGATTCATGCGCATGCTACTGGTGGCTTTGAGGAATGTCGGGCGTTCCTTTTATACGACATTCCCTATCAACTGAAGAAGCTCGTATGTGGATTGATTCAATCTGGAATTCATTAAACTCAGTTGTGTTTGTCTAAATACTTTTATCATCTACTTTATAATTTCCAACTACTGTTAAACTATTTAATCTACTTTATAATTTGCAACTATTGTTAAACTATTTAAAAATCTATCCTAGCTTTTTAACTATCAGTTTTTGTTAAGTTACTTCAAATTTACTGTTAGCTGATAATTTTTTTGTTAGCTGCTAATATCTATGGTTGTTAGCTGCTAATGTTTTTGTTATCATCGTACACCAATTAATGTTTTTGTTATCATCGTACTTTTGCAGTGGATATCCTGATACATAGGTTTAAGGATATATTCTTTTTTACGTCAAAAACTCAAACCATCAGTTATGTGACGCCAATACAAAGTTTCTTGTACTTTCATAGCTTATATCATGTTACATAACAAATATCGCACACACGCACATATTGTCAACTTAAATTGTAGCTATTAACTATTTTGGTATCTTAATTTTACGTTAATGCGATTTTTTTGGTATCTTGGGTTTACGAGAATATTGTGTTTGGATATGGGAAAATAGATTTTCAATTGAGCTCTTAAAATAGATTTTATAATATTCCTAACTTATATTTATATTTATCTTACATTGTCATTGTTATCTTACATCATTTATCTTACATTCTCATTTTTATCTTGCATCATATATCTTACATTGTCATATATCTTACATTGCATCATATATCTTACATTGCAGATATCTTACAACATTTCATTATTAAGGCATGATTTATGTTCTTTAATGCACAACAAAAAGTAGAACCATAAAAAATGCCTTTTACCGTCACTAAAACCGTCTCCTTCTCCCCTCAGCTTTTTCAAGTTGTGTTGTCAATGTTCCTATCAGATAACATGTATATAGATGTTAATAACTTTATTTCACAATATGATAAGTTTTTGTTATCCAACTTATATGTCGATAACACTTTTGTTATCCAATTAGACACTGATATGATTACGTTATCCAATTTAAAACTTGAAATGAAGGTTCATACCATCACAGGCCCACGGCAGGTGGCCTTGTTGTGACCTAAGCACCAACACCTTGTGCACCTCTTTCTGTTTGGCCTCTACAAGATAACATATTCGTATTTATGTTAATATTTCTTAACTCCACCATATATGTTAGCTGATAACATTTAATGTACCTTAAACTCTCCTCTCGATGGTATCCTTCTTTTCCTAGGACGTCCTGACCCTAACGTACGCTGGAGCCAGTTTGCCTCCACCCATATCATTTGGAGATGGTGCAAGCTTATTCAAGTCAGGAACCGACATTATTATTCCTTGGTAAGCTAGTTTTAAGTAAGTTGTTGTATGGTGTACATCAACCAGAGTCTCCACCTTTAAGCCATCTCTTATTGTTGCAGCTATAGCATGGGTGCATGGGATTGTGATCAGTTGGAATTCACGGCATGTGCATGTGCGTTCCCACAGATGAACAACAAAAGATGCTTCGGTCTAATCACGTATCTCATAAAGGCCATCTCCTATTTTGGCGACATGGTATCCTGCTCCTTTTTCATATTTTTCTATAACCATTTCTTGAACCTTAGGAGGTAGAATATTGTCATCAACATCCGCTGATTCCCTCCTTAGAGCAAACCACGTTACGAGTGTTGTACGTAACGTCTCTAATATTGAAATTATCGGATAATTGCACGCATGGTGAGGACGTTGTTAATTGATTCAGCGATGTTGCTTGTCATGACGTTGTATCTGTTACCGACAAAATGTGATCTACACCACTATTCGAAACCGATACCTTCCAAGTATTCTGCACAACCATCTGATGCCTCTCTTATTTGTGCGAAAACTCGGTTGAAATCACTTATCTGGTATGCCCGAGCGGCGACTGATACCAATCCGCTTAGCATAGAATCTTTGTAGATCGATAGAATGTTCTGGTGTAGATGCACAATGCAAGCTACGTGTGATGCCATTGGATATACCTGGTAAAAGCATTGTAAATGTTTATAATGACAAACAAATTTGCATAGACAGGCAGTGACATTCCTAATATCGGCTTTTATTTATGTTATCAGTTAGCCGATATTATTTATGATATCGACTATATGTAGTAGTACATTTTATGTATTAAATGAATAATGAGTGTACCTTTTTGATTGCGAGGTATATTGACGAGTGCATGTCCGATACAAATACCAAATCATACGAGTCTAGTACAATCTATGAAAGTTTGTTCAAGAACCATGTCCATGATTCGTCGTAGCGTGTACTATTGTCAATAAAGTTTGTTCAAGAAACAATCTCCGAAAGTTTGTTCAAGAACCATGTCAATAAACTCTTTATTAGGTCTGAAAAAGTAGGTACTGTAGCGTGTACTATTCACGTTTCTATTGACGTTTTTACCCCTATATCTTGGTAAGTTTTGAATTATATAACCAAATCCTTTACCGACAAAACTGACACACAAATATCTTTTTAGATATTTAGTTTTATTTTTACTTTTTATTTAATAATTATAGCTATCTCTCTCCTCATCTCTCCTCCTAGATACCTCTGTATCTCTATCCTCATAAAAAAATCGAAGCTTTTTAGTTTTTTAGATTCTTGTTTCATTATTTTTGTCTCAATCTAAATTCGGTCATTAATTCTTTACTTTGATTGGAGAAAGCAAAAGACGATTTTAAAAGTTTTAATATGAGTACACGACGATACTAATCAGTATGTGTTTCAATTTCATTGTTATTCATTCTTCTAGACCATCTCTTATGAACACGAATTCCTGATTCTTATCAAATCTCATATCTCTGTTTCTTTCGTATTTAACCTAATCGATTTGGGGATTTTTGCCCACATTTAATTTGTGTTAATTTTGAATGTATGTGGTTTTAGATTTTCAATTTGTATCTTGTTCGTATAGTTTTTGTATCAAATTAGGTTGTGTTTTTAGTAATTTTTGTTATTTAATAACATTGAAAGTTGAGTTTCAGTAACCTATTATCAATGTTTTTCTTTGTTTAACGTGGATGTAAAGTTTACATCATTTAACACCCAAATTATTCTAAAAATATCATGTATCTAGCAAAAATCAGATAATCGTGTTAGTCTGTATTATATGTAATATCAGTGTTAATTTTGAATGTATGTGGGTTTAGATTTTTAATTTGTATCTTGTTCGTATAGTTTTTTTGTATCAAATTAGGTTGTGTTTTTAATAATTTTGGTTTCTAGTTAACATTTAAAGTTGAGTTCAGAAACCTATTATCAATGTTTTTGATTGTTTGAAGTGGATGTAAAGTTTACATCATTTAACATCCAAAATATTGTAAAAATATCATGTATCTAGCAAAATATCAGATAATCGTGTTAGTCTATATTATATGTAATATCATTATCTGTTTTTTTTATGTAAATTGTCCATATCATTAATTTTTTACATATGGATGTTCCTGAACTTCCCAAGAGGATAATTGCTTACGGAGAAGAGTTGTTTGATGTTAATTTGTATCATATGTAATATCATTATCTGTTTAGGTTTTCTTTGCTATTTTTGGCATATCTGTAATTGTAACATATTCCGTAATTTGGTTGTTATCTGGTAAGTGTGTTATGGTTTATATTATATCGTATCCGCTAACGCAAACTAATAATGTTTGATATTAATAATTTATGTATCGGATTGTTGTTTCCCTAAGAGATTATTGCTTATGGTGAAGAGTTGTTTGGTGATAGGATCAACGTCTATCATAACTTTGATTTGATGGTTCATGTAATTGTGTAATAGTCAAATATGCTTATCTTGTAATTTCTCATATACATCATTGAACATATATTGTAACTTGGTTGTTATCTGCTAAGTGAGTTATTGTTTATATTACATCGTACTCGTTAACTTCAAATTAATAACGTCTGTTTTGAATTGATTTATACAACTTATTTTGCGATCGTTTGCCGATAATTATGTATCCACGATAATTTATACATTACATTGTAATATCAAACATGTTTGTTTTTGAAATCATTATATTTTTTACTTGATTGTTAGTCGATAATCATGTTATCGTTTATAATGTATCTTACCATACAAGTTTATGGTTAATAATTTATCATGCTAACATTTTGTGTATCACAGAAGAGAGAAGATGCTGATGATAACTGATTTGCTCGATCCGTTTGAGAAGAAATGTATACAAAATCACCTCTTGTCACATTGTTTTGTTTGATTTGTTATATGAATAAAATTCTGATTTAAAATATATACATCAACAATGCCCATTAAATTTATTGTGATTATTTAATATGTGAATCTATAAGCTAGCTAATACAAATTATATAATAATGATTTAGCATCAATACACGATAAGTAAGTGTTTATCACATAACTTTCGTGATAATATATAATTTAATTGATATCAATTAAATTTCCACGATAAAAACACATAAATAATTGTCCTCGCATTTAATGCTCGTCAGATTGCGCAAAAATATCTCCTCAATGTATCTTCACCATATATTCAAATAGTAACCTTGTCCCCTTGCCGTCGTTTATGAAGGAGAAGGAGATAGGGGTATTTTCGGAAGATTAGTAATGAAAAATGTTGTCAGAACTAAAGTTTTGTAAATTAATGTCCAAAAACTAATTTATGGATTATTCATGTCCATTTACCTAATTGATCCTTAATTCATCATAGGGTCATATCTAATTTCCATTTTCATTACACTTGAAACGCTTCTCTTGCATCTAAAAAAACATTTTTGGCAAAAACCTCTACTATTGTTTTCATAAAAAATAACACATATTTTCTAAAATGCCACCAAATTTTTTTTTTTGTGCCAAAACTGATATGATTAATTTTTTTTGTCAAAAAAACCATTCAAAAGTTTTTTCAAAATATACCAAGAATATGAAAAACATGTTGTAACGCTTTAGCGTATTTTTCATTTGTGTTTAGTATTTTTTTGTAAGAATGTAGTTTTGAAGGGGCTAGGGTTTAGATTAAAAAGAGGTGGTGTTTAATTTTGAGGTTTTAAGTTAATTTAAATTTCGTGGTATTTCCAAAAATTGTGTATATTCACCAAAAACTTGTGATATTTTTTGGCACAAAAAAATTAAAAAAAGATATCGGTATTCATTAAATGAGTGATCAATATGCTCTCTAGTATATGAACCCATGATTGTTTTGTTTCCCCTAAATGTACTTCTTCTGTATTTTAATAAACATGAAAAGTACTCTGTGAAGGATCAAAAGATAAGTGACAACTTTTATGTCAGAGAAGATGGCACTGTAAGAGCATCATCAAAGGAAAATCATAAATTGAGATTCTTAGTATTATTATAATCATATTTTAATTAAATTTCATATGAACTTAAATTTTAATATTTAAAATAAATTTAGGTCAATTAAAAGAAGACACGTGGCTAAAAATATCTTAAACTATACATAAAATTTCTTAAACAAAAATCTTTTCTTAAATTTTTTACTCTCTTTTTCTTACTTTATAATTTTAGAAATATTATTTTGGGTTTAAAACCTTTGTAAATTTCTCAATTAATCATGCTCTAAGTTTCTTTCTTACTCTTCTGCTGCTCTAGAAGATATTATGTTTAAGAAAAAACCTTTTAAACACTATCAAAAATGTTTTTACTCTAAAAACAACATCACAAATTTTTGGGATTGCTCTTTAATTTATATTTTTTTTTGCAGATTTGTGATGATTTTACACTTTTGGATGCAGCTTGCGTTCTACTTCTCTGCCAAATTCCTGAAAACTTTGTTTTCCGAACAAGGTTTCGAAGTTGATGAGTTTGGTGTGAACCATTCAGAGGAACCTGTCATGAACCGTCGTTGGGTCCAAGCTACATTTCGTCTATCGAACATCGATAGAAACACTTGTGAGAAGAATAACAACAATGTTGAGTCTAGTAAATCTGAGGGAGAAGGAAGAAAAGAGAGTGTTGAGTCCGACTGGTGACTCGAGTTACTGAAGTTGAGTTACAAAATGTGGTATAATTTGCAGTAGCTTGCAGTAAAAAAAATGTGGTAGAAATTGTATTCATAGGAAGTTTGCTATAGAAATATGAGTTATCATTTTTGTCAATAATAACACTGATTGGTAACTTTTATGATATATATGTTGCATTAACAATTTAAAAATAAAAAATTATTAATAACAAAAAAATTCAGATTTAAAAAGCAAATAAAAAACCTTTAGAGTTAGCAATTTTACAAAGGAGTAACTCAAATTTATAAATCAATCATACCACATTCTAACTCAAACTTAACTTCAAAAGGTTTGGTATTATACATGATTGATAACATTTTTGAATTGTCTTTGAGTTAAACCCATAACTCAACTAAACTCAATAGTAACTCAAGTCACTAATCAGACCCATAGTCTTATAGGTATAAATAAGTGAGATTGGTTTAAGAGATATTTGGAGAGATTATTGATTATAGGATCAAACACTAAACTAATTATAGAGACAGAGTAAGACACTATGTCTTTTTCTTCTAAATTATTTTATCTATCAAATTCACATGTTATTGATTCATTTAAAGTGTTATATAAAGTTTTACATTTGATTATGTATAAAAGAACAATTTAGGTTATTTTCAAAATAAAAAAGATCAATATTTTATATACATATTTATAGTTATAAATAAATGAGAGGTTTAATAAGAGATTTTGGACAGATTATTGACGTATTTATCCGTTAGTACTAAACCAATTCTTCGTTTACTTACTTTCATTGCCTAAATACTTATTATCTTTTGTTCTACTTATTCTCTGTTTCAGGTTAGTGACAAAAGAATAATTCTTGAGGTAAATCACAATCAATCTAAATAACGAAAAACTTATATGTCATCATATCGTGTCATAACTTATATACCGGTGTTGTATAGACAAGTACCAGGATACGCTTCTCGCAGACAAAGGTCGACAACTCTATCGAGATTGCTTAATCATAGTAACTATCGACTTTATCTTCGGGGCAGCTGCAGCTGTGTTCCAAATGTGCGATATTTTGGCGTGAAAGCCTGGTAGCGGAAACGACAACGTCTTGACGGCTCAGGGACGGGATGTTGCTTCGATAACAAATTCTTGTTTCACGCTACAAAATTGTCATATAAAGGCGAGCGCAGATCTTATTCTCGTTAAGAGAACGGTGAAAACTTTTCTAGGACATCCATGGAAGTCGCTGTCAAGGGTGGTGGTAATGCAATGTTTCATTGACGATCTTGTCGATCCCGCGAGGTTGGGATACAATGGGCGACGACAAGGGACGCCTATCCACTCTTTATTATGGAGAATACGAGAATTCTAATCCTGGGCGGACACAAGCAAAATGGTCAAATGGAAGGGACACAAAGTAATCACGGTGGCGAAACTCATTAGAGGTGACTTGTGGCTTAAACCCTATGGAGTTCCATACCAGGGCGGGACTTTGACCCTTGATCTTTGATGCAATTAGCATGTCATTGACATAGAGAAATATGTAGACTTTAACATGAGTATTAATATACCCTTTAGGAATCATATTCACTTCTCTTATACTTATGTTTGATCATAAATGAATACAATATGTGATTTCATTCTCTTGTTGACTTCTTAAATCCATATATAGATTTTCTTAGAACACATACTTTGTCTTTTTGACCCTTAACCACATAACTTTCTGGTTGATTCATGTAAAGCTTCTATTTTATGATTTCAAGTAAAAAATGTTATTTTTTACATTAAATTGTTCCAATTTCATGTATTGGTTCACTACAACTAAAAGTGGTAACCTTATCAACACATGCTTTATCACTGGAGGAAAAACATCATTGTAGTCAATACCTTAAATGAGCCGAAATTGTGTTTTTTCCAATAAATATTTTCCAATTAACCATTATAACATCAACATTTGTTTTAGTATTGTTTAAATTATGGTCAGGAAATATAAAAGTTAAAATCAGATTTATTTCATTGCATTCCCGCGACAGCGCTGTAATTTGAACTGCTATTGTTGAACATATAAATTTTAAGATATTTTTAATAGTGTTAAAAACAGTTGTAGTAGAGTTCCATCAAGAAGAAAGATAGTTTTTATATACACTAGTTACAAACATGTCCGCATAGTGTTAAGAAACATTTTTTGGCTTGGTTTAATCTAATGTTTTTTGATGTAATGGTGTCTTTTTAAAAATACGACAACAATACCATACATAAACATTAGCACAAAACCAAACTAAGGACCATTAAACATCAATCGTGAATCCAATTTTGAGCAGAGACCTCTTTAGTCCAGCCTCCATGTCAATCATTCTCTCATTCATCTTCGTTTCCACTTTTCTAAGTATCTCATTTTGTGAATCAAAATAGTCCTTAACCGTGTTTTGCTTTTCGACTTGTCTCATTCATCTTATATTTTGTTTCATTTTAAAGCAAAATATAAAGTATGCGCATAGTGTCTTTTTATTTTTTTGTATTATTGAATTTTTTAATTTGTATAGTATTATAATTCGAATACTTTGAGGCATGGGAGTGTTTCTTGTTGAGCGAGTGACTCATATGCCACTTTTGGAGAAAAATTAATCTTCCATGCCACTTTTCAATATATTTGTCACCTAATGTGTTATTCTGAAAATACCCTAAGTAATTAATTAAAATAAAAAATTAAAATCAGATCTAAGATCACGACGACTCCGATGACGAAGCTCTTCTACACGTTCTTAATCCCGTTGAACTCAATCACTTCTGATTCTCTTGTATTCGCCTGTCTCATTTTCATTATTACCCTTCCCGTTCGACGCAGACAATCTTTATGATTTTCTCAATATGTTTTGATTCATTCTATAAATTAAACCGATATATTTGTACAACTGGTGCAACTAGTGTGACCAAAGATCCCGAGGGAGGAACAGAGACTGACAATCTGCTTAGTTTCATTGTGAGTGAAGCTCCTAGATATGCCGGAAGCAATGATGACTCCAGACAAGCATCAAGAAGCTGCAATTGAGCGTTTCAAACATAAAGGGAAGGACAGTGGAATTATAGATCAGTGATTTATTTGTCACTACAAGTTGAAATATATAAGATATTATTGAAGGAACAAGTTATAGAGCAACGAGAGTTATGAGTAAATATGCCCACCATAACATTGCGGGGTTAGATAGACGTCTCGTGGACACTAGCAAGTACCTGATCATGAAAAGATAGAATAATAGTAAGTTCTTCCCATGTCATATTCTAAACAAATGTTTTAGTTGTGAAAGTAAACCAGCAAACCTCCTTGTAGACGTCAAGGGAAAGTATTAGAAACGAAAACCATGTTTTTAGTGAACTTCAACTTCATCCTCTTGGCAATTGTAGTCGGAGAAAGAAGAAGTTGTAGAATAAATGAAGTAAAATGTAAGCAATTTCATCACATAATGACTAATGATTTGGTATCTATAGCAAATTTGCAACAACTGAATGAATACTCACATTGATGTCTTGTTCCTTAATCTTTTTCTTTTTAGCTTTCGGTTTCTCGCTACTACGTTTTTTTGGAGGAAACCTAAACACAGATGGGTTTTATCAACAAAAAAAAAAGAAGAAAAATATAGTTAAAATGCTCGTGAAAAGTCACCTGAACCATTCCACAGATGGGGTTATACTTATATCAACAATAACAACCTTTCAGCTTGATTTTCAGGAGGTGGAATCCGGGATGAAAACTTGATAGATCTTGCGAATAGAGAGTTCTAGGCGACCTTTCACTCATAAGCATAAAAATTACATTCAAAAACAATCAGAAACAATAGTTAAAGCATCAAATATACTTATACTAACCTTGTTTTCAAATCATTATCAACCTCACCATTACCACATCGGTAGCAGACACAAGAGAAGAAAGAAAGTTAGACAATGGATCAAGGCTTAAAAAACAAAAGAGAGGATGTCAATAAAAGAGATTGGAAACAAACGCACCAGAAATGACGGATGCTTCCAGTCTTTTCACACAAACTTGTCCATGCTGATGTATGTAAAATATCTCAAATTATAAATCAAAAGAGAGAACATGATAAAAGCAAAAAAGGGTTATCATCAACACACCAGAGATCAATGTACTTGAAGTACTTTGAGGTAAATATATCAAAGAACACATCAATATCAACATGAGAATGAAGCTGCAGAGACATACAATGAAAGCATTAAAACACTGACAACAACGAAGAACAAAGAAAATACTCTTACAAATAAGAGTTAATGAAGAAACTTACAATAGCATATTAAGTAATCTTTGGTAGATGGAAGAGTGAAATCTCCCCCCCCCCCAACATTCAAATGCTTCACAAAGTCCATGAATGGGCCAAGAACAATATCCTAAAGAAACATAGAAGATAATGAATGCTAATATAAAAAAAATTGAACTAATGACCATTGCTAGAGAACACATATAGATTGAGATTTGACAAGATAGAAAGTTTACCCTTCAGTGCAAAGACGAGAAGATGGAAAATAGGCCTAAATTTTCGATCTAATCCAAGCTTTGAATATAACTTCAGGATCAACGGCTACAACTGTTTTCTTCGACGAACCGTCATCATCGCTGAGAGAGAAGAAGAGTGGAGAAGGATCGGACGAGGGAGGAGCGATTCTTGAAGACGAACTGCGGCGGAGATGAAGAGAGAAGGAGAGAAAGGTTGTCGATGCCTAATGACTTGGGATCTTTCAAATTGTGGAGACAAAAGAGGAGGAGGAGATTATCGGCGCCCTAGCCAAGAATATTTATGTTTGTCCTTAATTATTATTAATTTGTTTCTAAAAAGAAAGAAAGAAAAAAGAAAAAAACAATAAATAAATAAATACCTTATTATTAGTTTATAGGTCAGGAGGCCATGGCCATTATATGAATTTTAAAACCAAAACGTGAAATAAACAAATCCAAATCCAATTAAACATATAGTCTTATAAGTCCCAAGTATATGACTGTAACTATGCAGTAGATCAATAACCGGCACTAAACCATTAAAAGAGTGATATAATACACTTTTGTAAAAAAATAATAATATATATATATCACGCGTTAAAAATTATTTGTATTAATCAGTAATTAGGGAAGAGTGAAATCTCTCCCCCCCCCCCCCCCCAACATTCAAATGCTTCACAAAGTCCATGAATGTGCCAAGAACAATATCCTAAAGAAACATAGAAGATAATGAATGCTAATGTAAAAAAAATGAACTAATGACCATTGCTAAAGAACACATATAGATTGAGATTTGACAAGATAGAAAGGTTACCCTTCAGTTAAGAGACGAGAAGCTGGAGAATAGGCCTAAATTTCCAATCTAATCCAAGCTTTGAAGATAACTTCAGGATCATCGACTACAATTGTTTTCTTCGACGAACCATCATCATCACTGAGAGAGAAGAAGAGTGAAGAAGGATCGGAGGAGGGAGGAGCGATTCTCGAAGACGAACTGCGGCGGAGATGAAGAGAGAAGGAGAGGAAGGTTGTCGATGCCTAATGACTTGAGATCTTTCAAATTGTGGAGACAAAGGAGGAGGAGGAGATTATCGGCGTCCCAGCCAAGAATATTTATACTTGTACTTAATTATTATTAGTTTGCTTTTAAAAAGAAAGAAAGAAAAAATAAAAAAAAACAATAAATAAATAAATACCTTATTATTAGTTTATAGGTCAGGAAGTCATGACCATTATATGAATTTTAAAACCAAAACGTGAAATAAACAAACCCAAATCCAATTAAAATTTTAGTCTTATAAGTCCCAAGTATATGACTATAACTATGCAGTAGATCAATAACCATTAAAAGAGTGATATAATACACTTTTGTAAAAATATATATATATATATATATATATATATATATATATATATCACGCGTTAAAAATTAAATGGGTGGAACGCGAAATTTCTGTCCAAAGGAGGGAAAGAGGTTATGATTAAATCGGTAGCTCAGGCCATCCCAACCTATGTGATGTCGTGCTTCCTTTTGCCTAAGAATTTGTGCAGTCAGCTGACGAGTGCAGTGGCAAATTTCTGGTGGAGTTCGAATGAGCAAACACAAGGTATCCACTGGTTGGCGTGGAAGAAAATGTGTATCCCGAAGGAGGATGGGGGACTGGGGTTTAAGATGTTTGAGGACTTTAATAAATCCCTTCTAGTGAAACAAGTTTGGCGACTTCACCAGTACCCGGAATCCCTTGCGTCAAGGGTCTTAAAGGGGCGTTATTTCCGGAATCAACATCCTTTTGAGGCAAGGAAACCAAATCGGACATCTTTTGGGTGGAGGAGTATTTGGTCATCAAGAGATTTGGTACGAATGGGAACAAGGAAAGTAATAGGTTCGGGGGACCAAACTTTAGTCTGGTACGATAATTGGATATCGGGTATAAGACCAAGGCCGACAGTATGCCCCGTTTCATTGTACTACCCGCTCCTGAGGGTTTCAGAGTTGAGGGTCGGAGGACAAAATGACTGGAATATACCTCTGTTAAGACAGATAGTGAACCCAGAGGATATCCCGCTGATTTGCAGCATTAGACCTGCAAGGAGAGATTTGGAGGATAAGCTATGCTGGCACCACACCAAGTCAGGGGTGTATATTGTTCGATCAGGTTACCAGGTTCTGTACTTAAATAAAAATGATGAGGAGATTCAGACCCTCTTACAGGAACCATCTTTCACAGCTCTTAAAAAATTTGTTTGGAAATTAAGATCTCCAAATAAAATTAAACACTTCCTTTGGCAAGCCCTATCAGGGGTCTTGCCGGTAAAAGAAAGATTAATCTGCAGGCATATAGGGAGAGATATTGAGTGCCCCCGGTGTGGGGAAGAGGAATCGATAAACCATATGCTTTTTGAGTGCCCTCCATCCAGGCAGACATGGGCTCTGGCGGGTTTTGGCCCGGGAGCAAGAGGCTTCCCAACAGGGAGTTTGGGAGGAAATATGGACTGTCTCTTCTGGAGACAACGAAACCCCCTTATCACGGTTCCAATTTTCCCATGGATTATGTGGTATATCTGGAAAGCGCGAAATGATAAACTCTTCCGCGGTTTAGAAAGGAGCCCTATGGAAACAAAGGATGTTGCATTAGGGGAGGCAGAAGCGTGGATAAAGGCGCAAGAAGTTATTTCGGCGCAAAAACCGGTGGAAAGCGTGACTGACTTTCAGGGGACTGTGGTCATAGGAAGAGCCCAATTTGAAGATGTGTGGTGTTACACGGACGGATCATGGAAAGAGGGAGATGCTACTTGCGGGATTGGATGGGTCCTCCGAAATCACGAAGGAGAGACAACGCTTCTGGGTTTAAAGGGATATAGTCGATGCATGTCGCCACTACATGAAGAACTTCACGGATTGCTATTTGCATTGGAGGGTCTTACGGATCACAATCTCAGTTGCAAGGTATTTTGCACGGATTCCTTGGATTTAATCAACATGGTCTCAACGCCAGAACTCTGGCCGTCTTTCTCTCCGGAGTTGGAGAAGCTACGCGATCTGCAAGCGAATTTCCCGGACTTCACACTTTGGTATGTAGAAAGGGGAAGGAGTGCACAGGCGGATCTTCTACCACGAGGTGCGCGTGGCAGGAAGGCTATCTTCCAGTATATTAGTTCTTCTATTCCACATTGGATTACGGATACATCTACTGTATTTGTAAACATGTAGTCAAGAGGACAAAGTGAAAAGAAAAAAAATCACGCGTTAAAAATTATTTGTATTAATCAGTAATTAGTAAAGAGATTTGGTTCGTAATGTAACATAATAGAGTCACTTTTCATACAAAAAAGTAAAAAGATTTGGTACATAGTCTATGTGTTAATACAAGACATTTTCTTCAAATACGCGTCACATTCCACCACTTAATAAAAAAAATTAAAAGTTTTTATTTTTGATTAGAGAGTCATTGTTTCACATACCGAACGTTGCTGAAATTGTTAGGCTTACTTAGAAAGTAAGTTGAAAGAATTTCGTTTGACAAAAAAAGAAACTGATTTTTCTTTCATGGGATGAGACTCAACAAAACAATTTCGATGAATTTGAAACAAATAATAAAGAGAGCCTTGACAAAACATGTTACGGTAATTAATCATCTAACGGTGTATGTGTCAAGCATCCACTCTATTTAGTCTGCACTTAAATATTTTGGTATACCAAGAATATATGTATGGATAACAACTATAGATGTATTTTTAACAATATAAAGAACAACTAGATGTATCCATAAAGCATAGAAAATACATTTAAATGCAAAAATGATCATAATAAGTTTTTTTAAACTAAATTTTAAGTATTTACTTCTTCAATACTATTTTCACTTATAAATCATATATTTTCTTTAATTATAAAATTTTTACTCAAAATATAAATAAACTTTATCGTTTTTAACTAAATCATATTAAGAAAATGGATCCTTGCGTAAGATAAGAGTCATCAAACCATAATAACATATGGTGGTTGTGGTATTGAAAACTTTATTAACAACTTAGAGTGTACAAGGACAATATTAATTTATTGATTGACAAATTAATTTATTGTTTTCCCTGCGACAAAAATGGGATGAACTCAATTCGAAGTCAAATCATAACTAATACCTAATATTCTTGCAACAAAAGTGAAAACTTTTTTTTAGTAATATTATGAATTATTTTGAAATTTAAAAAATACTTTCATAAAGACATTTTGGTTCAAGCCTTTTAATAAGTTGGTGGCGTTAGCAAAAACTAATATAATATCTTCTTTAGCTCCAAACAAAACTATTGATAAGAATTTGTATCTCTCATTTTTACGTTTATATTTATTAATTTAATAAATCAAAACTATAACTGTGATTCTATTAATAATTTAAGAACCTAGGCTTTTACTATCTAAAATTATTCTAATGAATTAACTCATAATGCATGCATGGATAAGAGTCATCAAACCATAATAACATATGAAGGTTGTGATATTAAAAAGCTAATTAATCTCCAATTTAAAATATTTCAGTGTACATGGACAATATGAATTTATGGATTGACAAAGACATATTGGTTACTCTACAACAAAAGTGGGATGAACTGAATCTGAAGTCAAAGAAAAAACATAATAGTTAATATTCTTGCAACAAAAGTGGTTTGATGACTTTTTATCTCATGCATGCATCTATTTATAATTTACGAAACTAGGTTTTTGCTTTTGTTAAAAACAAAACTAGGCATTTACCATCTAAAATTATTTTATTAGTTGATGAATCATAGAAAATACATTTAAAAGGAAATGATGAATATAATAGTTTATTCCAAATCTAAAAGTTCAATGTTGTTTTTACGTATAAAATATATATTTTATTGAATATGAAAACTTGCTCAAAATATAAATAATCTGTATTATTTTAACTAAATCATATTAAGCAAAAGGATGCTTGCATGAGATGAGAGTCATCAAACCATAGTAACATATATATGGTGGTTGTGGTATTAAAGAGTTATCAAACCAGTATAACATATATATATATGGTGGTTGTGGTGTTAAAAAGCTAATTAATCTCCAATTAATATCTTGGAGTGTACAAGGATAATATGATTTTTTGGATTGACAAAGACTTATTGTTTTCCCTACGACAAAAATAGGATGAACTCAAGCTGAAGTCAAATAAAATTTAATAGGTAATATTCTTGCAACACAAGGGGATATTTTTTAAGTAATATTAAAATTATTTATAAAATAAACACTTTTCTAAAGACGTTTTCGTCTAAACTTTTGAATGCTTTGATAACGTTAACAAAAAACGAATATACATATCTTCTTGGGCTTCAAGTAAAACTATAAATAAGAATTTGTATTTTTCATTATAATTTCGTTTATATTTATTAATTTAAGGGAGAATCACAAAACTACACCATTTGAATTATATTTCACAAAACTACACCATTTCAAAATTACTTCACAAAACTACACCTAGACACTCAAAATTAAATTCAAATAAACTCTACCCACGCAATCATACCCCCTTAATACTATACCCTAAACACTAATTAGCGAACCCAAATGAAAATATTTTAATTTTGGTAATTTTTAAAAGGGTAAATCAAACTTTTAAAATTTTGAAAGGGTGTAAATATGTGAAAATATTGAATTAGGTGTAGTTTTGTGAAGGAAGAGTTGAAAGGGTGTATTTTTGTGAATTTCTCTTAATTTAATGAGACCAGTCTATAAATGTTATTCTATTAATCATTTAAGAAATCAGGTATTTACTATCTAAAATTATTTTATTATTTGATGAATCATAGAAATACATTTAAAACTAAATAATAATTATATAATTTTAACTTAAACAAAATTGAAGTATTTAGTTCTTCAATTTTTTTTACTTACAAAATAGACATTTTTATTTAAATATCAAAAACTTACACAAAAATATATTAGTTTAATTATATCATATTAAGAAAAACGATGCATGCATTAGTCATCAAACCATAATAACATATTGTGGTTGTAATATTAAAAGAGCTTATTAATCTCAAATTAAAATCTTTGAGTGTACAAGGACAATATGAATTTATGACTTATTGCTTTCCCTACAACAAAAATGGACGACCTCAAGTTAAAGTTAAGTATAAAATAGTTAAAATTCTTTCAACAAAAGTGGTTTGGTGACTTTTATCTCATGCATGCATCTATTGATAATTTATGAACCTAGGTATTTACCATCTAAAATTATTTTATTAGTTGATGAATCATAGAAAATACAATTAAAAGCAAATAATGATTATAATAATTTGTTCGAAACTAAAGTTAAGTATATACTTCAATGCCGTGTTACGTATAAAATATATATTTTATTTTATTTTATTTGAATATAAAATTTTTCTCAAAATATGAATAAACTTTATTATTTTAAGTAAATCATATTAAGAAAAAGGATGCTCGCATAAGATAAGAGTCATCAAACCATAATAACATATGGTGGTTGTCGTATTATATAAAGCTAATTTATATATTGGAGTGTACAAGGACAATATAAATTTATGGATTGGCAAAGAATTATTGATTTCCCTACGACAAAAATAGGATAAACTCAATTCGAAGTCAAATCAAAATTAATAACTAATATTCTTGCAACGAAAGTGGAAACCTTTTAGTAATATTAAGAATTATTTTGAAATTTAAAAAGTACGTTCATAGTTGTCATAAAAAAAATACTTGCATAATGACATTTTCGTTCAAACCTTTTATTGCGTTTGTGACGTTAACACAAACTAATATAATATCTTCATTTTTTGTTAAAATTTTCTATAATATCTTCTTTAGCTCCAAAAAACTATTTATAAGAATTTGAATTTGAATTTCGACCAAAAAAAAAAAAGAATTTGAATTTGTTTCATTTTTAAGTTTATATTTATTAATTTAATGGAAAAAACTATAATTGTGATTCTATTAATAATTTAAGAACCTAGGTGGTTACTATCTAAAATTATTTTAATGAATTAACTCGTAATGCATGCATGAATAAGAGTCATCAAACCATAATAACATATTTTTACTTACGAAATAAACATTTTTATTTTAATAATAGAAACTTACACTAAAAATATATAAAATATATATACAAAACTACACCCTTTCAACCCTTCCTTCACAAAACTACACCTAATTTAATATTTTCACATATTTACACCCTTTCAAAATTTTAAAAGCTTGATTTACCCTTTAAAAAATTACCAAAATTATAATCTTTTCATTTGGGTTCACTAATTAGTGTTTAGGGTATAATATTAAGGGGTATAGTTCTTCCATATTGTTTTACTTACAAATACACATTTTCATTTTAATATCCAAAACTTACACAAAATATATAAACTATATTAGTGTTTTTTTCAAAAGTGTAATTAATTCATATTAAGAAAAACGATGCATGCATGAGTCATCAAACCATAATAACATATTGTGGTTGTAATATTAAAAGATCGGGCTTACTAATCTGAAATTAAAATCTTTGAGTGTACAAGGACAATATGAATTTATGACTTATTGGTTTCCCTACAACAAAAATGGATGACATCAAGTTAAAGTTAAATAAAAAATAGTTGAAATTCTTGCAACAAAAGTGGGTTAGTGACTTATATCTCATGCATGCATGCATTTGTTGATAATTTACGAACCTAGGTATTTACCATCTAAGAGAAAATAATGATTAAAATAATTTATTCTAAACTAAATTTACGTATAAAATATAAATATTATTTGAAAATAAAAACTTTTTCAAAATATAATTAAACTATTTAATTTTAAGTAAATCATATTAAGAAAAAAGATGCATGCATATGAGATAAGAGTCATCATACCATTAAAAAGAGGTGAAAACGATCGTGATGGAGGAGGCTTGTATAAGTAGCCTTCACTACAACCCCCAAAAACACTATAAAAAAACTAAATCGACTCATTAACTAAATCTGAAGAATCCTCTTCATGCTTCGTTACTAACTTCGATATCTATCTCTTAAGAGAAGTTTGAGAGATACAGCGCCTGATAATAATGTATTCTTGTTCGAAAATCACAGAAGAGAAACTTCAGATTCACCCCACAAGTGTTTCCTCATTTTGCAGAGGTAGGTTCTTCTTTAACTTTTAATTCTTTATTTCTGATTTTCTCAGACAAGACTCACTTTCATATTTATATTTTTTCAGACAAGTATGAAAGAGATGCTAAAAAATGTTGGGATATATTCTACAAAAACCATGGAGACAGTAAATAAACCTATTTCTTTTTTTTTCTTCTATATAAATTTATCTATCAATTTATATGTTTATTGATTCATATAAAGTTAATAAGTTGATAACTAAGTCCTACATGTTTATTCATTCATACGAAGAATTTTTAAAAAAAGAATTGATTCATATAAAGTGTTACAAAGGCCGTAAGATTCACTTGTGGTTTTGTAATAAGAACAATTTAGATCAAATTTATTATAGGTATAAAAATGTGGGAGTGGTTTGAGAGATTTTTGCAGAGATTATTGATTATACGATCAACCACTAAACTAATTATAGAGACAGAGTAAATACATATTTTTTTCTTCTTTTAAAAACTATTTTATCTGTCAAATAAATTCACATATTAATGATATATATGAAGTGTGACATAAGCTAGACTTACATATGATTATGTAGAAAACAACAATTGAGATCTTGATGTTGGGAATGTCCTGAAATCATCTGTACTTACTCTGGTTAGAGTCGTAATGTCGAGGTTTCAACATTCGTATACTATTAGGTGGTTATAATGTTTTGCTAGAGACCGCTAATAATCTATGGGTCTAGAACTCATTACTAATATTATATGATCCTACAAGGTCTCACGCCTAAGCAAACTGAATCGATAAATATTTATTTGAGTTTAATATAGATTAAACTAAAATTTGGTTTAAGAAATTATTTATTATATATAGTGATATATAATAATAAAAATTAATATTTACATATATATAAATCACGTGGGCCTTAATTCTAATTATGAATTAAGAATACATGGCCCATGAGATTTAAGTGAATGATAACCTAATATGATTAGGTTAACATGTGTTGTCTTAGTGATATATATAAATATGGCTTATGTTATTAAGAATAAACATAACAAAACTACGTGATAGAAACCAAAGTAATAACAAGAGACAAAATGTTTGTCTTGAGATTTTATCTCAATGGTACTAGCATCCCGTCTTGATTCAGTTTGTGCGCGTGTGGATACCGGTAGAGGCACAACACTTGGAGTGCTTCAACACCTCGATTTATCTCGTTTCATATTTCCGCTACGAACCATCCAGGTAAATCTATAAATTTACAACATAGTTTTGATTCAATATTTACACGTATCCGATAGATTAAAATTCGTAATTAGTATTTATAATCGTTATAAACCGGTACGGATTCCAACAGTGGTATCAGAGCATGCGTGTGTAATATTGAAATTAAACTTAGTTAAATTAGTGTATATATGATATATATTGAATAATTTGTCACTGTATTATTATGAAAGCGTTCACGTTCATGTTATAATTGTTAATTAGGATAGTTGAAAGAGTTTATGATTATTTAACTATCCGAGCGAATTCTCTGCATATTTTCATTTAGTTGAATTATAAACATCCATATACCATACACATGTAAGGTAGATTTAAGCATAACATAATTTGATTATGTGTGAATATTATTGCTTGTCTGGTCGTGTGTATGTTTATAATGAAAACCTGCATGCATGGAGTTATTAAAATATTTGTTTAATATTGATAATATTGGTTTAATATTGAGAATATTGGTTTAATATTGAGAATATTAACTATTCTGTATGCACGTATAGACGTGTTGTGTTGTTGATATGACTTTTTGGAAAAGTCAATCACGCTTCATAGCAGTATACAATTATAAAAGAATATAATAAAATATTATGTGAATATTTATACAAATTCTGAATATTGTTTTGAAAAAAATTATTTTTTAAAATAAATATATGCTTCAAGGATAAAAGTTCAGGTTAGCAAATCGTTCGCTAAACCATAACTTTAATCTTTAAATCTTATATTAATCTGATTAATTTTAATCTAATTAAAAATATATATCTTATATAAATCTTATAAATCTTTAAATCTTATAATAATTTATATCTTATATAAATTATAAAATAAAATTAAATTAATTTTATTCCTCGATTAATATCAAGTATTGATGTCTCCCCGATCTTATAAACCGTCAAAACCTAAATTGTTGTATGGCGGGTCTGCCAAAGCAGCGGTCTGCAACAATGTAGGAGTGAGACATATAATTGAATTGTTGTGTGGCGTGTCTGCCAAAGCAGCGGTCCGCGAAAATTTAAGTATGATGATAGTCGTTATCATATGAAATAAGATTCACTACAAGAAACTGAGCTTTTAGCAAGGAAATAGCGACGAATTATATAGCAACGAAATAGCAACGAATTGGCGACGAAATAGCGACGGAGAAACTAGTTGTCGCTAAATCGTCGCTATTTAGCGAGGTATTATTTCGTCGCAAAATTAGCGACGATCGACGATTTTGGCAACGAATGACGAATATATATCCTTGGTAATTAGCGACGAATTAGCGAGGAGGGTCGCTAGTTAGGTAAGCACGTTTTCAAAAACGTTGCTAAATCGTTGCTAAATCGTTGCTAATTTTGATTCCTATCAAAATCGTTGCTAATTTTCCTTGCTAAATAGTTGCAAAATATTTAGAATGGGACTATATTAACCCCTCTACACTCTTCAAAAAATCACACCACAACACAATAAAAAAACATTCACTTTATAAAAATATAAACACTCTAAAATTTTCAATGTCTCATGGTAATAACAATATATACGAGTTACGGTCTTGGATGTATCAGCATAAAGATCGATCGAGGGTAGTTACAGACGAATTTACGGAGGGACTTCAAGCATTCATGCAGCAGGCCGGAAACATACAGAATACGCAAGATACCGGTAAAATGTATTGTCCATGTAAGAAGTGCGTTAACACTAAATATGTGTTTGTTGAAACCGTATGGAAACATCTTTTTAATAGAGGTTTTATGCCGCAGTATTTTGTTTGGTTTCAACATGGGGAAGGGTATAACTCTAATAATACTGAAGTTGGAGATAGTAGTTATACGTTTCCTGTTAGTGATCATGTTAGTAACGAACCTGCTAATTTACCGCATCATTTTGATAATAACTATGATCATGATCAGGCCGGTGGTTATGTGCATGTAGATGATAATAAATATCATGAAATGGTTGCTGATGCATTTCATGATACGAGGGAGTATTTATCCGAAAATGTAGTTGAGGAACCTAACCTAGATGTTAAACGTTTTTATGATATGTTAGAAGCTGCGAATAAACCAATTTACGAGGGATGTAAATTTGGATTGTCAAAAATATCATTAGCATCTAGGATGATGAATATAAAATTTGATAATAATTTGAGTGAGTTTTGTATTGTCTCTTGGGCGGAGTTACTGAAAGAATATATGCCTGAGGGTAATGTAGCTGTTGAGTCGTATTACGAATACAAAAGTTGGTTTTTAGTCTTGGATTGCCTTCTGAAATGATTGATGTTTGTGTTAACAATTGTATGATTTATTGGAAAGATGATGATGAGCTGCTTGAATGTCGTTTTTGTCGTCAACCGAGATATTAGGTCCAAGGGAAGGGGAGTAAAGGCCCGTATCAACGGATGTGGTACTTACCCATCACAGACAGACTCAAAAGATTGTATCAATCAGAGAGGACATCTGATTCGATGAGATTGCATGCATAACACTAAGTTGAAGAAGGGGAAGTCACTCATCCGTCAGATGCAAAGGCTTGGAAGCACTTCAACACGGTATACTCTGATTTCACTAGAGCGGTTCGTAATGTATACCTTGGTTTATGCACTGACGAATTTAGTCCATTCGGTATGTCTGGTAGACAGTACTCTTTGTGGCCAGTTATACTAACTCCGTATAATCTACCTCCCAATATGTGCATGCAAAGAGAATTTCTTTTCTTAAGCATTTTAGTACCAGGTCCGAAGCACCCAAAGAGAGCTCTTGATGTTTTTCTGCAACCTTTGATACATGAGTTAAAAGAGCTATGTTCCACTGGGGTTCGTACGTATGATATCTCATGCAAGAGAAATTTTACGATGCGTGCGATGCTCATGTGGACTATTAGTGACTTTCCTGCTTATGTCATGTTAGCAGGTTGAACAACGCATGGACGATTGTCTTGTCAATATTGCCGCCATCAGACTGATGCGTTTCAACTCCCACATGGAAGGAAAACAAGTTTGTTTGATTGTCACCGACGTTTCCTTCCAATCAATCATCCTTACCGAAAGAACATAAGGTTGTTTAAGAAGAATCAAGTCGTTAAACATCCACCCCTACTTTATCCGACGGGGGCAGAGTTCTTGGAGGAGTTGGATAATTACGGGTCGCATAAAACATGTAGACGGGGTGGTAATTGGCATGTTTCCAATTTACCCGATGGATACGGAGAAAGCCATAACTGACACAAGAAAAGCATTTTTTGGGAACTCCCGTACTGGAAAAATCACTTGTTGAGACATAACCTCGACGTTATGCACATTGAAAAAAATTTCTTTGATAATATTATAAACACATTGTTGAATGTACAGGGGAGAACTAAAGAAAATTTGAAGACAAGACTGGATTTGTCAGAAATATGTTTTAGAAGTGAGTTGCATATCACGAACGATGGTAAGACTCCGGTCCCAATCTACAGATTGAAACCTGAAGCGAAAAACGCTTTATTCAACTCGATCGCTTCAGATGTCAAGTTTCCCGACGGATATGTTTCAAAGTTATCTGCATGCGTTGAGAATGGTCAAAAGTTTCCAGGTATGAAAAGTCACGACTGTCATGTGTTTATGCAAAGACTTTTACCTTTTGCTTTCGATGAGCTTTTACCCGAACCCGCACACACAACAATATCAGGTATCATTGAACCGTAAAATGTTTATATTTTAATTTTGATTAATTAAGCTAATAATTAAGTATATAATTAAATTAATGTTTAAAATTTTCCAGAGATCGGTGCATTTTTCCGAGATCTATGCACCCGTACGTGACAGTATCCCGATTGTGTTGTGCAACTTGGAGAAGATTTTCCCTCCATCCTTTTTCGATGTTATGGAACACCTTCCAATACATCTTCCTCACGAGGCATAATTAGGAGGGCTTGTGCAGTTTCGGTGGATGTATCTTTTTGAACAATTTATGGGACATTTGAAAGGAAAGACGAAAAACCTTGCAAGGGTTGAAGGATCTATTGTTGTTGGATCTTTAACTGAAGAGACGTCTCATTTCGCCTCATATTATTTCGGTTCCAATGTAAGAACACGTAGAACAACAACATGGCGCTACGATGATGAAGGTGTTGGCGCAGTATACGGAATGGAAGGGGTACCTGATATATTTTCTCCAATCGGAAGAGCTGGCGGAAAAATAAAAGAAGTTTGGTGAGATAAGAGTCATCAAACCATAATAACATATATATGGTGGTTGTGGTTTTAAAGAGTAATCAAACCATAATAACATATATATATATGGTGGTTGTGGTATTAAAAAGCTAATTAATCTCCAATTAATATCTTGGAGTGTACAAGGATAATATGAATTTTTGGTTTGAGAAAGACTTATTGTTTTACCTACGACAAAAATAGGATGATAAGTCAAATAAAATTTAATAGGTAATATTCTTGCAATAGAAGGGGATATTTTTAAGTAATATTAAGAATTATTTTAAAATAAAATAACACTTTGATAAAGACATTTTCGACTAAACTTTTGAATGCTTTGATAAGGTTAACAAAAAACGAATATAATATCTTCTTGGGTTACAAGCAAAACTATAAATAAGAATTTGTGTTTTTCATTATAATTTTGTTTATATTTATTAATTTAATGAAACCATTTTATTTCTGTTTTTTTATTTCTCTCTTTCAGATGTTACTGAGGACGCAAAGGAGATTCACCCGCTCTCAGCTGGCCCGTGTCGCGACCTCAGCCTCTTCGCAGGAGGTTGTTGATGGGAGTCTGAAGAATGGGGGCAGCAGCCCAACCACCCGTGACCGCTCTGTTACACCACACGTGGAGCCATATACAGTTAGACGGATGGTCGAGGAAGCCACTATAGCGGCTATCCAGGATACGGTAGGAGAGGTTGCCCATGAGGCTGCTCGTGTAGCTGCGCGGGAGGCCGCACGAGAAGTTGCGGAGGAAGTCGCTCGGCAGATGGCGCATCACGCGCAACAGACCCATCAGACTCAGGACGCCGAGCAGACCGATGACCACACTGCAATGTTAGAGGAGCTGAGGGTCTACCGTGAGAGGTTAAGAGCCCAGATGGTTGGGGACACCAATGCACGGGGTGTACGTCATGAGGACGAAGAACAGAGGGTTAACCCGCGTGTAGGAGAGTTTGGAGGGTTTCAGCCAAGGGAACCTGCTAGGGGCAGGGAAGGACCTACTTACTGGGAGGTGATGCGTCATATGAAGAACATGGGTTTGGAGCCGTTTAAGGGTACCGAGGATCCCACCGTTGTAGATAACTAGAGGAGACAAGCTGGAGCGCAACTTGGACAACATCACTACAAGAAAAAAGTCATATAGCCACGGTCGTTCCGTGGCTATAGAAAAAATCCGTGGCTATTTAGCCACGGTTTGCCACGGAAATTTTTAGCTACGAGCGTATAGCCACGGATTTAACGTTATAGCCGCGGATACGACCGTGGCTATATGATATTTTTTTAGTAGTGCATGAGGTGCCCCCTTGAGTTTCGCCTAGACTTGTCGGTACAGTACTTGAGGGATGGTGCATTAGCATGGTGGGAAGGTGTGTTAGATGGGACTCGAGGTAACCGAGACTTAACCTATAAGTGCTTCAGAAGCGAGTTCAACAGGAAATTCTTTCCTAAGGAGGCCTTACAAGAGAAAGAGAATGTCTTCCAGGATTTGCGACAGGGTACGATGTCCATCAGAGAGTATGAGTGCGAGTTCACCCGCCCAAGTAGGTTCATTGGTCGATACATGACTGAGGAGGAGTTGGTTAGGAGGTTCATGTACATGATGCGAGTGGAGATTCATAACCGGTTATCCAACAGGGACTTCTTCAGTATGTGGGAAGGCTGCTCTCTAGGAAGCTGGTTTAGCAAGAGAAGAGAAGTCTAGCAAGGCGACTCAACCTCGACCTGCCAAGACGTCCAAGACCTACACAAGGACGGGAGAACAATCAGGGTCACCTCAGTGCCTTAAGTGCCATCGCTATCATTTTGGAGATTGCCTCTCGTGAACTTCGTATGGACAACTCGAAAATACTGCCAAGTTTTGTCGTTCCAAGCCTTGGGACGCCCAGCAGGATAAACTCGCTACGACATCAGCGACAGAGCCCAGACTCTGTTATTATTGCGGAGGGCCTGGACACATCTCGAGAGAGTGTCCTAAGAGGGTAAGAGAGGTTTTACCGCCGCCACCCAAGCGACAGGCCACCACTCCACGAGTTTTTTCTACGAGGGACTACGAGGGAGCTCAGCCGATAACGGGTATGCCCCTTTCTATTCTACTCTATTTTATTTTATTGTCATTTGTTTGGCACTACTAGCTGTTTGGAGTCTTTATATCGTAGTAAAAGTTTGCGTAGCGTCGGTTTTTATAACGACCCGAATTCCAGCCCGTTTGTAAAGCGAAGACCCGTTTCGGAAAAAAGCCCATTAGCGTAAAGCCCTAACTTTCTCCCCATTCTCTATATAAAGAGATGTTTAGAGGTGAGAGGAGGCACACAAAAGAAATAAGGCGAAGCCCTGTCCAATCTCCTCCATCCGTAGCCGCCGGAGTCACCGCTTCACCACCGCAAGAAGAGTTTCATGTAAAGGCCAAGAAGACTGCAGAGACACGTTTGGGAGAATAGAGAAACGTCAGAGCAAATCATCTCAAAAGGTCCTCAAACTGTCTGTGTAAGTATACGACTCCTTTATATACACGTGAGACAAAACGATTTGTTATTCGGATATGTGGATTAATAGTTATGAACGTTTTGGTGAGAGGTACCAAAGCTGTCCAGAACTGCGACCAGTCCGAGTAGAGATGCATCAGACGAATCAAATCAGATCCGATCAAGATGAAATTTGTCAGAGACATTTATGACATCGACATCTATCTTCTGTGCAAATATCTCAGTAAGTGGACGGTTCGATCTAAAGTTATGACTTCATCTCTGAACCCTTTAGATTCTGTCCTTTTTTCAGATTTGTCGAGTTATTGAATTCGTGATGTTTGGATGGTTTAGTGATGTCCGTTATGGCTGATACTTCACAGGAACTAAGTCAAGACAGAGAACTAAATGTGTGCAAGAGGAGAAGTCATTTGGAGACCGGAAACATGGAGAATCCGTAGGAGTAAGAAGATGCAGCGAATCTGTCCAAATACAAAGGTGAGGTTACTCCGTACAAAGTCTGCGATTGTAATGAACTCTTTTAACATGTAATTTAGCAACTAAATGTGATGTCTCTTTGAGTGAGTCTAGTTAATTTTGATTGAAATGGACTTAGGGGTTTAGAGGATTCAACCACTTGCTTGATTCATTTACTCTGGGTTGTTTCCTTATATGTTATATAGATTTGTGTATGTTGTGATGTTATGCGTGGTGGGTTTTTGCGGGGGCACCGAGTCGAGCTATTGGGCTGGCCGCCAGCCGTTGTGTTTACACATATTTTATTGGGGCCCAGAGCCTGGCTTCGGTGCCACAGCCGCCTTGTGGATTGTGGGGACATGCAATTTTGTCGATTCATTGCCGATGCCTCGTAGAGATCGATAAAGCGTCCCCGGGCGGTGTCGTGGACACTTATTCCACTAGGGCCATTGTGTGTTATGCTTGAGCACTTTAGGTGTTCTGTTTGTTCATATTTAGCTTTTTCTATATTGTTATCAGTGTGATATTACTTGACCAGTGCGTGCGTGTTGTAGCATCCCCACTCATTGGGTGACTCCCCTGTCACTCACCCCTCTCGCTTCCCTTTCTTTTTACAGGTTTAGTGATGGATGTGTTGATTCAAAACTATGTTAGTGGCATTTTATAAAGTTTTTGGCGATGATATTAATTGTACGACGTCGTTCCTGGTAATCCCGGGTCGGGGTGTTACAGTTTTAGTCGGGAGTAGGAGATGTTCACACTATTCGATATCGGGGCTTCACACAAATTCGTGAGACTAGTTTTGGCTAGATAGTGGGCCTTTAAGGGAGTGTTCGAACCGGTGACAAAAAAGATTCAGACTGCCGGCGCCGAGAAGATGTGCACCACATGCATTTATCGCGATGTACCTATTCAGAGGATTTGGGAGAGATGGAGGAGTTGAATCATTACGATGTTATTTTGGGAATGGATTGGTTAGCACGACACCAAGTGGTACTCGATTTTCAGAGAGCCAAGGTTCACGTTCTGTGTGTGGGAGAGGGGATCACCTTCTAGGGAGTGCGTTCCGTCCTAGGGTTGGCTATCATCTCCCTGTTGCAAGCAGAAGAGTTACTAGAGAAGGGTGTAGAGGGGTTTTTGGCTACCATAGTCATCAGACAGGGTGATGGAGATATAGATCTGCATGGGATACCCTTTGCAGCAGAGTAAGAGGATGTTTTCAAGCCACTGAAAGGGCCACCACCGGCAAGGAAGGACGTCTTGATGATTGAGTTAGAGCGAGGGAAAACTCCACTATCTCGAGTGCCTTATCGACTTGCCCCAACGGAGATGGCCAAATTGAAAAGCAACTTGACGACTTGTTGGACAAAGGGTTTATCAGGCCGAGCAGTTCACCATGGGGTGCCCCTGTCCTGTTCGTAAAGAAGAAGGATGGGAGCTTCCGGTTGTACATCGATTATCGGGGTTTGAACAAGGTGACTATCAGGAACAAGTACCCACTTCCACGTATCGATGAGTTACTTGATCAATTACAAGGTGCCACTTGGTTCTCGAAGATAAATTTGGCATCAGGGTACCATCAGATTGCTATAGCTGAGCATGATGTGCGAAAGACGGCCTTAAGGACGCGTTATGGCCTTTATGAGTTCGTTGTGATGTCATTCGGCTTAACAAACGCACCAGCAGCTTTTATGAAGCTAATGAACGACGTGTTTCGGGAACATTTGGATAAGTGTGACCGTTTTCATCGACGGCATATTGATTTACTCTCGGAGCAGGGAGGAACACGCTGAGCATCTACAGATTGTTCTTACAAAGCTCAGAGAACAGAAATTGTTTGCTAAATTGGCTAAGTGTAGCTTTTGGAAGAGGAGGATTGGGTTCCTCGGACATGTAGTATCAGAAAAAGGAGTCGAGGTTGATCCAAACAAAATTACAACCATTACTGATTGGCCTACCCCTAAGAGTGCAACCAAGGTCCGCAGTTTTCTGGGTTTAGCGGGATACTACAAGAAGTTTTTCGTTGGGTTTTCCAGCACAGCTAAGCCCATGACGCGACTAACCGGCAAGGACGTCAAGTTTGAATGGACGGATGCTTGCAGCCGTAGTTTCGCTGAATTAAAAAGTCTGATAACAAGGAAACCGGTGTTAGCCCTGCCGAGATTGGAGTTAACTTATACAGTATACACTGATGCGTCTGGGACCGAGTTGGGATGTAAGTTGATGCAGGAGGGACGAGTGATTGCATACGCGTCACGTCAGCTTAGGCAACGCGAGGCCAACTATCCGACTCACGATCTGGAGCTGGAAGTTATTGTCTTTGCCCTAAAAATTTGGAGAGCATATCTATATGGTGAGAGGGTGCAGATTCTCACAGACCAACGGAGTTTGAAATATATTTTTACCCAAGGAGATTTCAGCCTGAGGCAGCGAAGGTGGGTGGAGTTATTAGCGGACTACAACCTTGAGATTACTTATCATCCGGGGAAGGCCAACACGGTTGCCGACGCCTTAAATAGACGTAAGAACGACGTGTCGGCAACGAAAGACATTCATAACTTGAAGGGTCGCTCATGAGCCTTAGATTGTGTGCTACTACCGGAGAGGGGGACATGGTAGGAATGGAGGCAGTGTACCAGACCCTATTATGGAGGGTACGTCAAGCTCAAGAGAAACACGAGACATTAGAAAAAGAACTCGAAAAAGGGGTCTCGGCTACCGCACTGCGACGAACGAAACCATCTTGTTTAAGAACCGTGTGTGCGTTCCTGAGGACGTGGAATTAAGGAAAGAGATTCTACGACAGGCACACCAATCAAGATTCTTTATCCACCCAGGGAGCAACAATATGTACCAGGAGCATTGGCCGGGGATGAAGCGGGATGTTGCCACTTTTGTGTCGTGTTGTCAGACCTGCCAAATGGTTAAGGCGAAACAACAGCTGTCGAGTGGCTTGATGCAGAATTTACCTCCACCAGAGTGGAAATGGGACATGGTGACATTGGACTTTGTTACTGGTCTACCAACAATGACCGGCGGAGCATATGCGATTTCGGTTATCGTGGACCGATTTACCAAATCAACGCACTTTTTATCAATTAAGAAGTCGTACGGGTCGACCATGTTGGCAAAGAGATACATTGATGTGATAGTGCGGTTGCACGGGGTACCGGTGAGCATTGTGTCAGACCGTGATACCAAGTTTACATCCGAGTTTTGGCGAGCCCTTCAGGCAGCATTAGGGACTAAGGTACACATGATTACAACATATCACCCGCAGACGGACGGGCAATCTGAGAGGACGATTCAGATGCTGGAGGATATGCTAAGAGAATTTATCCTTGATTGGGAAGGGAACTGGGGAAAGTACCTACCCCTCGCAGAGTTAGCCTACAACAACAGTTACCATGATAACATTGAGATGGCCCCATATGTGGCTCTCTATGGTAGGTCGTGTCGTACACCCCTATGCTGGACAGAAGTGGGGGAGCGTCGAGGCGTGGATCTTATCATCGTTAAGGAGATAGAAGATCAAGTAAACTTACTCAACATGCGGCTAAAGGAATCCCACGATCGGCAAAAGAGTTATGGAGATAAGAGTAGGAGAGATTTAAAATTTCAGGTAGGAGATCAAGTTTATTTAAAGATGAGAACTTTCCAAGGAGGTTCTGAGACCCGAGAGCTGAAGAAACTTAAGCCAAGGTACATTGGGCCGTACCCTATCGTCGAGCGGGTGGGAGTAGTGGCATACCGGTTACAGCTACCGGACGAGTTGAGGAATTTCCATAAAGTCTTCCACGTGTGCGAGGTATGGAAGGTAGTAAGGGAACCTGAACTTATCTTACAACAACCGCCAAGCGACCTTGACAAGAACCTATATGCGGCTATTCGACCGTTTGAGATCTTAGAGCATCGGTAAAAGAGGACAAACGAAAAATCGGTACGGGAAGCTAAGGTCCATTGGGAAAAAGAAGGCATTCAAGAAGACACATTGGAATCAGAAACAAAGATGCATATAAATTACTGAACCTTTTCGATGAAAATATTAAGCAGACGAGTCGGGGCCTAGATTCGGGGACGACACCCGTATTAGTGGGGGAGAATTGTAACAGCCCAACCCTGGAGGCCCATCAAGGCCCATATCTATCCCCAAAAACAAGCCACCATATATATTATTCCTCTCTTTTGTCCTTTAGTAAAGTTGAAAGTGAATCCCTGCAGAGACCGCATCACCGGAGCTTTCTACCGCCGAACCGCCACAGCCACCGCCGACCGAGCTCGCCACGACCCCGTCATCACCGTCCGCCGCGCAACTAACCGGAAAAGTCGAGTGTGTTGTTGTTTTATATGGTCGAGGAGTATTTTGCTCATAACTCCCTAACCACGATGAATCTCATTAATCTAAGGATATCATCGGAACCGTGACGACGAGACAAAGCCAGAGGTAGAAGATAAGGCCGAGAAGACGCCGGACGCGCCCGCACGCGCCGCCGGAAGTGACAGGCGTGAAGCCCACACGCCGCCGTCCTCACCGCACGCCACCGCCGGAGTTCGCCTGAACCGCCGCATTCGATTGCCATCCGCTTGTCGCCGAGAATCCGTCGCCCCCGCACCGCTGCTGCGCCGCCGCCGGAGTTGATTCCGGTGAGTTTGACCTTTCGGTCAACGGTTGACCGGTTGACTGGGTTGACTCGGTTGACTGGGTTGACCCGGTTGACTCGGTTGACCGTTGACTAACCGTTGACTGTTGACTGACCATTGACTGCTTTTGACCGTTGACCCTCTGTTGAAATTCTGGTAGGGTCAGTCTGACCTGATATTTTGCCCTGATTCCATATTCACAGTCCGTTCGAGCATACGAGATCCCAAAGACCTGTTTATCGCACTACTAAGGTGAAATCTATTACGTACAATACTTGTTAAGGGTGGGCCTAAGCCCACTCAGACCTGAGCCATTTCAGAAGTTACCAGAAGAATCCGTTGGGCCTCATTCTGAGTTCGGCCCAAAAGGTTACCGAAGTCGAGGCCCATTCGAAGTCAAAGCCCATTTGAAGAAAGCATGCGCGACACAGTGACATCGGTACGGACCTGCCAAGACTGGCACAGGTGTCAGTACGGACCTGCAAGATGCAGAGGTCAGCCGAACGGGCATTAAATGCAGAGGCATGCTCGACAACCGCATTAAATGCAAAGGTATGTTCGACAAAACAACTTTCCGTATGTCGAGCATGCGCCGAAGAGATCCCGCCAAGGAGTAAAACCCCGCCAAGGATCAAAGGTCTTCACTATAAATAGAGGGTTCTGGCTCATAAGCAGAGGATCCGAATTTTAGAGAGAGAATCTATAGAGAGAAACCACTATAAACATATCATTTCACTTCGACATTGTATCAAACAATCAATCTATAAACAAACGAACTCCGAGTTCTTATTCACTTTATGTTCGGTATATTGCTTTCTGTTCGGTATATTGCTTTATGTTCGGCATATTATTTTCTGTTCGGCATATTACTTTCGGTACCATCTGTTCGTCCCCATTATCACTTAACGAGTTTTCCGACCCTCTTCTATTACAATCATCCCAGTTCGGTCCAGAGCTCCGAACCCTGTTTTAACATTTGGCGCCGTCTGAGGGGACGCTTCAGGAAAAACTCTCACGCTTACGATAATTCACGAACAGTCCGAAGTCAAGAAGAATATCAACATTTCTAGCTACAATGACAAACCAACCAGAGAACGCTTCACACAGAACAATCGTCCTACAAGCAGCACTGGCCGAAGCACAGACATCGGCGATCCCAGTCGATCAGACCCCAATAGTCGCAGAATCAGAGCTCCACACGCCGATAGCGGTTCGTACAACTCTTGTCGAACCAACCCGCGAACCAAGAGTCACCATAGCTATACCGAGCGCTGAGCCAACATCGGTTGCCGAAGTCAACCGCAGCAACCAAGACGGTCGATCAGAAATCGCCGAACTCCTCACCAGCCTAATGAACAAGGTGGACACCCTTACCAGGTCCACCAACGAGCGGTTCGAGGCACTCTCGAGCGAAAGGTCTCGAAACCCAAGACCAACCGTCGACTTCTCGCCGAACATTCAGAGAAATCGGTTCGGAGGACCCTCGACAGACGCAACTCAGTTCGCGACACAGGAAAATCAGAACCATCAGGCTTTCAGCCCGCTGACAGGACGTCTCTACGGGACTCATTACCCGACGTCAATCTACAACACCCCGCAGTTCACCCACCAAGCTGCCGGACCAAGCATTCATCAGCGAACCCCGCGGTTCGCCAACCCCCAGGTCGCCACAAACGACCATCTCTTCCAAGACGCACCGACGTTCGCCCAAATCGGGAGAGATTACGAGTTGGAAAGAATGCGCCAAGAGCTGGCCGAAATGAACTCTCGAGTCCACGAAGCGACGAGTGCGGCGCCTGAGATCGGCCGCGTCCTAAGAGAAGCACAAAATGTCCCCTTCACATCAGATATCACACGCTTCCGTATTCCGCATCCCGGGAAAATCACAATCCCGAAGTACGACGGAACAAAGGACCCCGTACAACACGTCACCTCGTTCACCATATCGATGGGAAGAGCGCAGTTCGCACCCGAACTGAGAGACGCCGGTGGAGCACAACGATGGTTCAACAGGCTCATGCCGAACTCCATCAGGAATTTTCACGAGCTCCAAACCGTCTTCCTCAAACATTACTCCATGTACATCCACAAGGAGCTGTCCATCGCCGATTTGTGGAAGATGACGCAGGCGGAAGGAGAATCACTTCGGCTATACGTCGAAAGATTCAAGGAGGTCGCCTCCAAAATAAAAATGTCGGACGATGTCGCCATCGAAGCACTGCACAACGGAGTCTGGACCGAATCCCAATTCTTCCGCGAACTCACGACGTATTTGTCGAAGACCTTGGAAGACACATTGCATAAGGCAACGTCATACATTAAACTGGAGGAAGACATAGCCAGTTTTAAGAAAAAACGAACGGCGAAGACCGTTCCGAAAGAAAAAGAAAGAGAGAAACAAGAAGAACACCGGGAACCGCGACAGCACTACGACGCGGAGTACAAAAACCGGCACCCTAGAGTCCACTCAATCGAGGACGTCGAAGAACAGGCGGTTTACAACATCAACCGTCCCGAGTATAACCGGACGGGGAACGGTTCGGGATATCCGAACAGAGGGAACTACCAAGAAAGGAGTAGTTCAGGAGGATATCGCAACAGGCCACAGAGTGAAATGCCGAACAGAGGCTCATCGAGCCACCAAAACAATGACCAACAAGGAAGACACGATGCGTCCAAGCATTGTAGCTTCCACGATCAAGACGACCACTCTAACGAAGAGTATAGGCATCTGAGAAGCCTGCTGATGCGCGAATATATGGCCGGACAGGTCAAACTACCAACGGCGGAAGAGATAAAAGCCGCATACACGTACAACCGAACCCAACCAGCGGCAAACGGTCAAGCCGAACGTAATCAGACGCGAAACCAAGATTCGTCTGACAAAAGAGAACGGGATGAACTCCCAGGCCCGCCCAAGGTCGCCCGCAAAAAGATCGGAATGATTATGGGAGGCCTCGTTGACTGCAACGACTCAATCCGGTCAATCAAAAGGGCCGAACGTGGATCTGTAGCCGCAATCAAATGGGCGCCCACAGCCGACGTCCCGGCAAACGCGGCCAAGGAGATAACCTTCACCGAACGCGACACGACCAGCGTCGCCTTCCCTCACAACGACCCCTTGGAGCTGCTCATCGCAGACTGCGAAGTAGCCAAGGTTATGATCGACACCGGCAGTTCGGTCAATCTCATCTTCTACAACACTTTGCAGCGAATGGAGCTGAAGGACTACACGATCAAGCAGAATCGGAAGAGCTTGACCGCATTCAACGGCGAAACGACAATGTCACTAGGGACCATCAAACTCCCAGTGCACATCGGAGGAGTGACCAAGCTAGTCAAGTTCGACGTCATCGACACCCCAGCTATTTATAACGCCATCATGGGAACTCCATGGATACACGCGATGGAGGCCATCCCGTCAACCTACCATCAATGCCTAAAATTCCCGAGCCCAACGGGAACGGTAACGGTTCGAGGGAACCAGCGCATAGCACGAAGCTGCTTTATCGCCGAACTTAAAATCAGAAAGTCCTGCGCGATAAGTCAGCCAGAAGACGAAGAGATGGCCGAAGCCTTTCAATCAAAGGTAAAACTCGCATCATCCGATCCCTCAACGTCCACTTCGGCGACGCAATACGAAGAAACGACGAACGAAGAAACCCCGAAGTTGGATAAAATATTACAAGTCAACATCGACTTGAGCGATATCACACGATGCGTCGGCATCGGAGCTAATCTCGAGCCAACGTTGCAGGACAAACTGATCGAGTTCTTGAAAGAGAACTACAAAACGTTCGCGTGGTGCACAGAAGACATGCCTGGCATGGACCCGAACATCACCTGCCACGAACTCAACGTGGACCCAACTTTCAAACCGATCAAGCAGAAGAGAAGAAAGTTGGGACCAGAGCGCGCCCAAGCTGTAAACGACGAAGTCGAACGACTCGTAAACGCTGGGTCAATCGACGAAGTGAGATACCCAGACTGGTTGGCCAACCCCGTGGTCGTAAAAAAAAGAACGGCAAGTGGAGAGTTTGCGTTGATTTCACCGACCTCAACAAAGCTTGTCCGAAATCGTCGAAGCAACGGCAGGGAACGAACTCCTATCCTTCATGGATGCCTTCTCGGGCTACAATCAGATTATGATGCACGCCGAAGATAGGGAGAAAACCTCGTTCATCACCGATCGAGGTACTTACTGCTATAAGGTCATGCCGTTCGGCCTAAAGAACGCAGGGGCGACATACCAACGACTGGTGAACTGCATGTTCGCCGACCAACTGGGCGAGACAATGGAGGTATACATCGACGACATGCTTGTCAAGTCACTAGCTGCCAAAGATCACGTTGATCACCTCGCCACCTGCTTTGCAACACTCAATCAGTACGGGATGAAGTTGAACCCAACAAAGTGCACGTTCAGCGTAACTTCAGGCGAATTTCTCGGGTACATCGTCACTCAACGGGGCATCGAAGCAAACCCGAAGCAGATCGCAGCCATATGGGACCTTCCCTCACCCCGAACGACTAGAGAAGTCCAAAGACTGACAGGACGAATTGCCGCACTCAACCGGTTCATATCGCGGTCTTCGGACAAATGCTTACCTTTCTACCAGCTCCTAAAGGGTAACAAACGCTTCGAGTGGGACGAAAAGTGTGAAGAGGCATTCACACAGCTCAAGGCGTACCTCTCCACATCGCCGATCCTCGCCAAGCCAGTCGACCAAGAGACCCTGTATCTCTATATCGCCATATCGACTTCGGCAGTAAGCAGCGTACTGGTCAAAGAAGACCGAGGTGATCAGCGACCTATCTTCTATACGAGCAAAGCTCTCGACGGTGCGGAGAGCAGATACCCAACCTTGGAGAAGTTAGCCTTGGCAGTGGTCAGTTCGGCAAGAAAGCTCCGGCCCTACTTCCAATCTCACTCCATAGTCATCGTCACGAATCAGCCGCTGCGAACCATCCTACACAGTCCAACGCAGTCAGGTCGAATCGCCAAGTGGGCAGTCGAACTCAGCGAGTATGACATCGAATATAAAGCAAGAACCAGCGTGAAATCGCTAGTCCTGGCCGACTTCCTGATCGAACTCCCACCAGAATTGACAACGACATCAGAGAGGAACACTTGGACACTACATGCCGACGGATCCTCCAGCCAACATGGATCCGGCATCGGTATTACGCTCAAATCACCAACTGACGAAGTCCTCGAACAGTCGTTCAGGCTGGGCTTCAAGGCCTCCAACAACAAGGCAGAGTACGAAGCAATGATAGTCGGCATGCGCCTCGCGATCGAACTCGGAGCAAAGGAGCTCGACGCATTTTGCGACTCACATCTCGTCACTAGCTAGTTCAGCGGCGAGTTCGATGCCAAAAACGAAAGAATGGAGGCATACCTCCAAGTCGTCAAAGAACTGGCCAAAAAACTCAAGCACTTCACCATTACCAAAATACCGAGGGCAGAAAACACCTCGGCAGACGCGCTCGCAGCTTTAGCTTCGACTTCAGACCCGACCTTTCGAAGGACGATCCCCATTGAGTGCATCGAGAACCCAAGCATAGCCCTTCCGAAAGGCGTATGCATAATAAACCGAGACGTCGAAGAAACAGACGAGTTCGGCGAAGATCTTCACACCAGACTCACCGCTAAGAGAAGACCGTTGCCCTCAAACCCTTGAAGGACCAGACGATTGGCGGCAAGAAATCGTTCGATATTTACTACTCGGTGAAGTCCCTGAAGGAAAGTGGGCAGGCCGTAGAATCAAATGCAGGGCAGCCCGCTACACCCTCCTCGACGATTGCCTCTTCCGTTGGAGCGCATCGGGAACCCTCTTATTTTGCATCGCCGGTGACGAAGTCAACCGAGTAATGCGAGAAGCGCACAAAGGAGAAGCCGGCAACCACTCCGGAGGACGTGCATTAGTCCTTCAAGTGAAGAACCACGGTTTCTATTGGCCAACAATGCAGAAGGACTGCGTCGACTTCGCCCAAAGATGCGAGAAATGTCAAAGGCATGGAGACTTCATCAACGCTCCAACACAACTCCTGAGTTCGGCAACAGCACCTTATCCATTCATGAGATGGGACATGGACATCGTCGGACCCCTACCATCTTCAAGACAGCGAAAATACATCATGATCGTCACCGACTATTTCACGAAGTGGGTAGAAGCGAAGGCATATGCGAAGATCGATGCGACAAAGGTTCAGAACTTCGTCTGGAAATACATCATCTGCCGCCACGGACTCTCGTACGAGATCGTCACCGACAACGGAACCCAGTTCACTTCGGCTAAATTCGAAGGGTTCTGCGCAAGATGGAACATCCGGCTTAACAAGTCAACCCCGAGGTACCCACAAGGGAACGGACAAGCCGAAGCAACGAACAAGACGATCATAGACGGCATCAAAAAACGACTCGAGGAGAAGAAAGGATTCTGGGCCGACGAACTGGAAGGCGTCCTCTGGTCACACCGAACAAGTCCATGCAGTTCAACGGGACGAACACCTTTCTCACTTTCCCATGGAATGGAGGCCATGTCTCCTGCCGTAGTCAACGTCCCCGGCATACGCAGAACGATGCTGACCCAGCACCCACTGACGAACGAACGGATGATCATCGATCAACTAGATCATGCCGAAGAGCAACGACATCATGCCCTACTCCGCATTCAGAACTACCAACATCAGGCAGCAAAATATTACAACAAAAAAGTGAAGGGAAGGCACTTCGAAGAAGGCGATCTGGTCCTCCGGAAAGTATTCGAGAATACAGCAGAAAGGCCGATCACGAAACTCGGAGCAAAGTGGGAAGGTCCATATCTCGTCTCAAAAGTCGTTCGGCCTGGCGTCTTCGAACTCATGGAGATGTGCGGCAAACCGATCCCAAGGTCCTGGAACGCGATGCACCTCAAAAGGTTCTACCACTAGAAGAAACAACCCCGAAGACTATCAACACCGAAGACTATCAACATCGAAGACAACAAAAGCCGAAGATCGATCACAACGATCCCAAAAAAAAAAAAAAAAAAAAAAAACAATGTAAACCGAACTACGAATGGCTTGATCCCTTATTGGGTACGTAGGCAGCCTTTCTAAAGGCGCAGCTATAATAATAATAAAAAATATTCCTTAATACGAGTCCCGAACTCAGGAAACACGAGCTCAGTACTCAGACAAAAACGAACTCCGAGTTCGGTCACACAAGCTCTCCGCTTATACTAAACGGGCTCCGCGCTCTTATTTTTAAGCCGGTCTATTCCGCAAACTAATTAGCCACTATCTTAAAGTGCAGTGGACTGATCACCCACTATTTTGCAAGGAAGATATCTACGAACTCATGTTCAACACTTGCAGTGGCCCAATCCGAAACCACAAAAGCCGAGTACCTCGCAATCTCGAAAAACGGTTCGTATCATTTGCGAACTATGAAAGAAGATTTTATACAAGAGATAAAACGAGTTCGGCACACGAAGGAGTGCAAAGACGAACCAACAACAAAACTTTCATGTATCAATTTTCGAGAAGGCCGATCCCAACAACCGGCCCGAAAGAAGAATCGATGTACGAACAAAAGAAGTACGACAGAAGAATGAAGAAAAGATGTATTATATTAATAAAGAAAATAACAAAGCCGATCCCAAAAATCGGCCAACAAAAACTACAACTTTACAAAAAAAAAAAAACAAAAGAAGACCGATCACAACGATCGGCCAAAATAAAGATAAAACTACAAGAGGACGCAGCCCTATTCGTCCCGCCTCACCGTCTCGCTATCTTCGGGCAGATTGGCACCTTCGGCCTCTTCATCCCCGACCACTTCATCTTCGGTCGCTTCATTCCCAGCTGCCACATCTTCGGCCGCTTCCTCCTCGGCAACCCGACCACTACCAGATCCAACTCGGACCTCATCGACAACCTCGTCCGGCTCTTCTACCATGAAGTCAGAAAGAGAATCTAACTCCAGATCGGCGGGAAGCACGAATTCCGAAGACTCGTAGGAGAGCTGCGGCCTATCCTCGAGCCAACGCTCAAGCCTTCCCTCTCTCTCGCGACATTGGCGCTCGAAGATGGGAGGAATCTTGATCGAAAACTTGGTCTCAAGCCGCTCCAAGGTATCGAAGACCCCCTTCATCTGGTTGTAGAAGAGAAAGTTGTCCTCGATGAACTTCTGCTCGTCGAGGTAGGCCTTGAGCTTTCCGAGCCGAGTCTCCGAAGCCACTCGGAGCGCGTCGAACAGTTTTTTCGCCAAAACAAGCCGATCGCGGAAGCACTTGACCTCCAGGGCACCAACTTCAGAAAGCTGGTCGTAGTCAGCTCTCAGTTCGGCGAGCTCCCTCTCTCCAACCTCTTCGGCTTCGCGAGATGACTTAAGAGCCAACTCGCGGGCTCTCGACGACTCCGCCTCGGCCTCGAGCGCCTTTTCAAGGACGTCCTTCTCGGACTCCATTCTCCTCAGCTCCTCCTTTAGAGCAATTTTCACAGACTCCGCTCTCTCCACCTTCTCCTTGAGAACGGTCTTCTCGGCCTCCGCCTTCGCCTGCGCCTTCTTGAGGTCGGCATTCTCAGCCTCGGCTTTATCAAGCTGCTTCTTCAGCTTCCTCGACCTCCCGCCTTTCTTATCCAAGGCCAAGCTCGCCTCAAGCTCCTTGACCTTGGCTAGGGCCGTATCCCTCTCCTTCTTGATAGCGACGAAGCGTGCTTGGGCCGAACTCTTCTCTTCGGCCAAGAGTTGTTCGTAGGAGAAGTTGAGACGGGTCCTCTTATAGGCAACCTGGACAGATAAAGAAGTTAGATAAGGCAAAAATCAAAGGAAATAGATCAACGAATAACAAAGGGTTCGGCTAAGAGGACTTACTCTCTGCTCCAACCTCGCCAGCTCGGCCACCACTGCGGAAAAAACAAGGTCGGAGGGAGCCTTTTTCGCCGTGAAAGGCCGAATAGACAGCCCGTTGAAAACCACCGCTGGCTTCCTTGTGGTTAAGGAAGGGGACCAGGTCATCGTAGGTAAAGCGGAAGCCGTGTTCGTTCCCTTCTTCGAGCGAGAAGCCAAACCCATCTCCCCCAGACGGCCCGTCACCATCCTTCTTGGTGGGATCAACGTCAGCTGCGGCCCGAACCGCCCCCTCGGGACCGAACTGAATAGCTTGACTCCCTCGCTCCTCAACCAGCGGAGACTTCACCCCCTCCTCGTCCGCCTGAGAAGGATCAGCATCCAACGCGGATCGACCCGCCTCTTCGGATCCAAGCCCAGCGACTTGATCCACAACTACCCCTTGCTCATCGGGACCAGCCCGACTCTCGACCGACGTTCCCTCGGTCTGAAGCCTCGTCGCCTGAGGCAATTCCGCTGAAGACTCCCTCGCCTCTTCGCGGACCCTTTTCACTCCAGCCGTTTGCGTCGCATCGACTGAGACGCGAACACCCTCAGTAGGCACTTCGGCTGGAGGAGGCGGAACAACATCCGCAGGAGGACTACCTGCTGGCAGTGGCGGATCAGCTATTGAAGGAAGCGACGAATCCTCCAACGTCTGCGACAGACCCGCCTGGACCAAAGGAGAACCCCCCTCCTCATCGGTCTCCTTTCCCTCCGCCTCCTCTTCGGCAAGGAACTCCGCCTCCTTCTCGTCATCGAAGAGACCCCTGAAATCAGCGAGTCTCCTCATTTTATCTACGACACTCTGCTTCTGAGGCGCAAGCTTGAACGAACCTGAAATGAGCCGAACTAACCTCCCAGCGACGCAAAATAGATTTTCTGCTGCCGAAGTACCTCGATCCACGGCACTTCCTCCCTTTTAAGGAATTTCTCCCTGAACGACTGGTACTCTGGCGGAAAAGGGTAGATCGGCGGAGTTTTAACTGCAAAAATAAAAAAAAAGGAGTTAAGAAAAAACAACGAAGAAGAAGATAGGAGATCGGCATTTCCTACCGATAAAAGACGACCATTTGGTCTGATAAACCCTATCGGCATCCAGAACGGATGCCGAATTCACTCTGACAAAGAAGTATTTCTCCCACCAGAGAGGGAGCTTGACCGATGTATCCGAAGTGAGCTTAAACCCGGGCTTCTAACAGATCGACCAGGTCCCCGCCAGAGAATGGTTCGTACTGATGCGCGTGATCTCCTCGAAAAGCCGAAGAGACATCTCGACTCCCATCTCTTCGGCGGCCACGATAGCCGCAACTAGATTCCGAATACATGGGACAGTTAGCTGAGAGATAGCCACCTGTCTCGCTTCGGCAAAGGACACGAGAAGCCGAGGCAAAGGGAACCATAACCCCGCCTGGGTAAACATATGCTCATACAAGCATATGTAACCAGGAGGGCAGTTCCAAGGCCTCTCGTTCGGACCCGGAACCAGAAGATCCAAATCTCCGCCATGCGCCGCGAAGGAACGTACCTTGCCAAGAGTCCCATCAAGTCTACTCCGAGACGAAGTGAACACATGGACTGGTTTCTTCGTCTTTGTTCTCGTCTCTTTAGGAGCCGTCGGCGCTTTATCTGACACGATAGGCTCCACAACACTCCTTGCCGATATTTTTGTTCGCTTCAGAGGAGGACCCATCCGAACAGAACCCTCTGAACGGGAAGAGGACTCCGGCATCACAGCCGAAGGTAGATCGCTAGCACGATCAGTAGCCGAACCCGCCGCGGGAGACAATCTGTCTTCACCTCGGCGTATCCGTTCATTCGGCGCGGCCGAACGGTCCACCCTTGTAGTAGCAGGGCGCGATGTCGAAGCAGAGGGAGCCAAACTCTTTTGTGAAGACATGACTAAAAACAACGAAATTTCTAGAGAGAGGTTGGAGAGAATACAAGAGAGAGAAAGTACCTTAAGTTCGCGCGAGAGAATGAAATGAAGAAATGAAACCAGAAGAGGTCCTTTTATAGAAAAATATGGGAAAACGAACTGTCATCATTACGATTACGTGGCATCCCGTTATTCGCCTAAAAAATGGCGCAGCTTTGATGACACGACTCTGAGATACGAAGCGACGGAAACTCATCATTACGATGACGTGGCATCCAGCGATTCGCAAAGGAGCGGCGCGCGCCTCCCAACGCGCCGCCAAAAACTTTAAATAAATACACAATTCATATGGCGTGGCAACTATTGATTCGGCGAAAAATGGTGCGCCTTTATGACGTGGCATTCAACAAATCGACGGAAACTGGCGCACTTCTGTGACGTGGCATCCCCCGAAACGATCAATCGCCGATGGTAACTCCTCAAATGCATCTAAGGCCGATCTCTCTAGTTCGCCTCTCCTAAAAAGCCGAACTGGGGGAGGGACTAATGTTAAGGGTGGGCCTAAGCCCACTCAGACCTGACCCATTTCAGAAGTTACCAGAAGAATCCGTTGGGCCTCATTCTGAGTTCGGCCCGAAAGGTTACCGAAGTCGAGGCCCATTCGAAGTCAAAGCCCATTTGTAGAAAGCATGCGCGACACAGTGACATCGGTACGGACCTGCCAAGACTGACACAGGTGTCAGTACGGACCTGCAAGATGCAGAGGTCAGCCGAACGGGCATTAAATGCAGAGGCATGCTCGACAACCGCATTAAATGCAAATGTATGTTCGACAAAACAGCTTTCCGTATGTCGAGCATGCGCCGAAGAGATCCCGCCAAGGAGTAAAACCCCGCCAAGGATCAAAGGTCTTCACTATAAATAGAGGGTTCTGGCTCATAAGCAGAGGATCCGAATTTTAGAGAGAGAATCTACAGAGAGAAACCACTGTAAACATATAATTTCACTTCGACATTGTATCAAACAATCAATCTATAAACAAACGAACTCCGAGTTCTTATTCACTTTCTGTTCGGTATATTGCTTTCTGTTCGGTATATTGCTTTATGTTCGGCATATTATTTTTTGTTCGGCATATTACTTTCTGTTCGGCATTCTATTTTTATCTCTACTTCGGTACCATCTGTTCGTCCCCATTATCACTTAACGAGTTTTCCGACCCTCTTCTATTACAATCATCCCAGTTCGGTCCAGAGCTCCGAACCCTGTTTTAACAATACCGTACTAGTAATACGAATCTAGTGACTTATAAATAGATTATTATGTGATATGTTTTTGTGATCGAGTTTAAGTAGTATTGATTGCAACCTGACTTAGGGTATAGAGGATTCAACCATTTGTTTGATTCATTTACTCTGATTTAGATGTTTGTAGTTATATATGTGTATATGAGATGCTATGTGTGTGATATGTTTTGCGGGGGTACCGAGACGAGATTCTAGACTGGTCATTTATTATATGGGGTTGTCAGGCTTCATTTTATGGGGCTGCAAGGCACAAAGACATACTTATGCGTCAGTATTTGCGTTTACGCATGTTGCGGGGTCCAAACCCGGGCGTCGGTACCACGACCGCCGTATGTTTGAGGGGACGGGTAGCCGCTGTCGATCCACTGCCCGTGCCCCATCCGGATCGATAAATCATCCGCGGGGTGGTGATGTGGGCACTTATTCCACATAGGCTTGTTGTGAATTATATAGCACCTTAGGTGCTATGTTTGTTCATGTATGATCTATGTATGTGTGATTGGATCGTTAAGGCTGCGATTGATAATTGACTCTTTTGACCCTTTTGAAAGAGAGTTTATTAAAAATTCTCCTCTTGCAATGCTCCTAGATATACACAACAAACCTGCTTGGTCAACAAGTTTTGCACTATTTCTCTTAGCCCGTATGTTGAATGTTGAAAAGAAACACGAGATATGGGTTATATATGGTGGGACGCCGGTGAGATTTTCTTTGAGAGAGTTTATGATAGTAATCGGCCTTCCATGTGGTAAAACCCAGTTGTTCCTAAGAAGAAGAGGAAAGATACTGCTGGCAAAGAAGTCCCATATTATGGCACCTTATTTGGTCTTGAAGAAGGAGATATCGTTGATCGTGTTATTGACATTCTCACAAAGAGAACTGTTAATGATCCGCAACTAAGACTAAGGTATGCTTGTCTTGCACTTGTTGATGGGTTTCTACTACCAACATCTCACCATCCTAAGATTATCATAGACCACGCTGAAATTTCTAAGGACATCGATGCTTTTGTCTCTTATCCGTGGGGTAGGATTTCATTTGAAATGATTATGACATCTATCAAAAAAAGGAATGTGAGACAATTAGACAAAACAGTCGTTACGGTTCACGGGTTTCTATATGTCGTACAACTAGTATTGATAGAAGTTGTTCCGTCAATACAAGAAGGTGCCCTTCCGGTAAACAATGATCCAGTCGATTCAGACGATGATGCAGACCAAGTTGCACCAATTAAACAAATGTTTCCATTTAAGTTGGGCCAGGCTAGGGAGCTTGACGCTTCGTGCGAGGTATGTGTATGTGATGTTATTGTTATATTAATGTTAGCAACTATTTTCATTCTTACATGATATGCTTTTTGTTACAGGTTAATGTTACATCCATCATACGCCATGAGGTTGAGTTTGATCCACATGATGAAGACATTACTTGGTCTGAATATGAAGAAAACTCTCTTGTTGATAATATGGTTGGGTTGATTGGTGTAGGATTTGAATTTGAGAATTCCATGTTTGAAGGTGGTGTCATACCTTCTAAAATTGGGCATGAAATAGTTCAGCCTAAAAGAGGTTCCAAATCACGTGTTTTGCGAACAAGGAAAGATAAGCAGGAGGCTAAAAACCTGTTACACCTTCTCGTAGAATGCCACCTAGAGGGGTTAACATTTCCCCCCAGCCAGTTCGGAGAAGCCCGAGACATCCTGCGAGACCTAGTGGGGCACCTCAGTTCGTTGATGTTAATGACATATCATCAATGATTGATAGCAAACTGGAGGCATTTGAGAAACGTATAATTGGTGAGATTACTAAATGGATTTCAGATCATGTTGATTTTGCTGGTGATCAGCCAAATAAATCGAGCGAGAAAGAGGTTTCAGATCGTGTTGAGAATTTTGACAGAGGCAAACAAAAGGGTGTACAAGAAGACTCGGTTGACGATATTGTTGTTTATTATAATGACCATTATGGAGAGGTTATATGATAATCTGACTACACTTAATATTGTTTTTTTACTGATTTATCTTATATGTTATTTTGTAACAATAATGTAGGCTGCCGATGTTGCTGGTCCATCAAAACCAGCCCCAAATGAAGATCATGTTTCATTGATAAGCAGGTAATTAATATCTTATCTCTATTATAAATGTTAGCGTGTTCTTATCTGAATCTTTGATGTGATTAGCAGGGAAGTGTTGGCGGATATGTCAATCCTGTTAATCTTGGTTTTGATGCGCAGGTTTAAAACTTTTGTATTTTGTAGTTACATATTTAATGTTATTAAAATTACATGATAACTTATTTGTTAGGATGTATTATCATGTAGGGTGTTGTTAATGATGGTCCCTCGATACCAGCCACAAATGAAGATCATGCTCCAGTTAGCATTGAAAAGAAGGTAATGAATATTCTATTGACTTTTTTATCTGGTAAAGTTTTTTTTATCTGATTATTGGATGAGCTAATTAGGGAAGTGTGGGTGGTTCTGTCAATCTTGGTCATAACGATGATTATTCTGTAAATCTTGGTTATGAACCTCAGGTTTGAACCTTTTAAAACTTACAATGTGCGTAAAGATTACATGTTTAATTTGGTGTCAAAATGACAAATATATCATTTGTTCTGTTGTTTTAGCTGGCGATCATGTTTCGGTCAATACTGCCCAAACACAGAAAGTTTCTGATGTAAGCGTTATATTTGTATATACTTGTGGGGACATACCTGGTAACTTAAAAATTATGATGCATGTAATTTCTAAATTTTGTTGGTGCGTATACAGGAAGATAAATAGTCATCTCCATCTCAGTATCAGAATAAAGATTCTGACGTAGATCCACACCACACTACGACCGAGGTTTTGTAACAAATTAACATTTATTTTATGTTATTGGTTGCTTATTATGTTGGCCAACATTTTTAATTTGTATACTAGGAAATTGGGGATCATTCGTCTTGCAATGCTGAACCCGACAATCAAAAGGAAGTTGATGGTAAACAATCACATGTATCATTTCTTTCTATTAATACTTGTTATGGTTGGTCTTGGAATTATGTACAAGATAAAATTTACTGTTTGCCGCTAAACTAGTTGGTGTTAATTTTATTTATATTAATTTCAGAATACAAATAAGGATAAAGAGACTCTCAATGATACTGTTGAAAATACTGAGACTCTCATGCAAGACGCTCCTACCACACTTGACGCTAACAAGGTATGCATCATTACATGGTAACGGTATTGTTATCCATTAATGTTATTGGAATTTTTTTTAAAGTTGTACATGTTAGAATAACTCTTAGCGGATAATCGTAAATGATGTTATATGATTTTGTATTTAATTGGATTTTGCTTCGTGCATGACTCAAAGAAGGCTAAAGAGACTCTAAATGATTCTCTTGGAAATACCGATACCGCCACACTTATGGAAGACTCTTCTACTCCAGACAACACTCACAAGGTAGTTCTCAAATACTTGATAAGTAATGTTTTATTTGTTATCATTATTTGAACATCTTATCAAGTTTTCTTAATGTAATACTAGAAGAAAGTACAAGGACAATTGGACGAAGCTTCCGCTATATGAGCTCAACCATTGGTTATGTTATTAATATATGCTATAGAAAATTTGGTAGTATTTGGTGGTCTGACTTGTTTAATTAAATGTCAGGTATCTGTTGGAGAGGTTGTTGACATACCGATAGATAAAGATGTGTTATTGGCTGCGAGGAGGAGCAAACGTGCTAGAATGATGTCTTCACAAATTGATAATCGGTTTGTGTGCGATAAACAAACAAAGCGTCTTGTTGGTCACCCTTCTCCTACGCAATCTGAAACTGAGGTTGAGAATAGGTTCGAGGACTCAATGGAGAAGCTAAAAACGCGATGGTGACTATTTGCTTCCTTAGTAATCATTTGATGTTATTTTCTTATTCGAAGAGATTCTTACACTTCATTTATGCTTGTTTTATGCGTTATGCAGCAAAATATCAGTGGGTGATGGTGTGTTTTTGTCGAATAAAGACGTTTTATCGTTGCTTGAGAGGAAAAACCCAAAAATCACTAAGGTAAATGTATCTTGTAAGTTTCATTGTAGTTGTTGTACAACATATCAACTTAATTGATATCTGGTAACTTTATTGATATCTTGTAACTTTATATGTTATTGTTAATAATAATCAGGTTTTAGACGCTTTGATGAAGTTAAATCGTTTTCTCCTACGGACCGCTGATGTTGATGGCAAGAAGCTTAGGGTTGACGTGTTGGATTCTCATTTTATAGCCCAGCTATCGCGTGTGCACACTAAATTTGTTAAAGCTGCTAATCCTGACTCGTTCGTATTTCCAACCGCGTTAATAGATTCAATTGCTGGTCGCAGAGTTGATTCTGATCGTGTGGAGCTATTTACCGAGGTTGACTGCATTTATGCCCCTTTCAACTTTGATCGCAAGCATTGGGTTGCTCTATGCATAGATTTGTGGGAGGCCTCTATCTTGTTCCTTGATACTAATATCCAAAGTCACAACGATTCCCAGATCGAATCCGAGCTTAAACATATTGCGGCAATGCTACCCTATTTGCCAACTCACATAGCCGGTAAGCCATTTCTTATCCAAAGGAAACTTGGTTTATGCCAAGTCACCAATCCGGCGGATTCTGGATTGTGTACGATATTTCTGATTCATGCGCATGCTACTGGTGGCTTTGAGGAATGTCGGGCGTTCCTTTTATACGACATTCCCTATCAACTGAAGAAGCTCATATGTGGATTGATTCAATCTGGAATTCATTAAACTCAGTTGTGTTTGTCTAAATACTTTTATCATCTACTTTATAATTTCTAACTACTGTTAAACTATTTAATCTACTTTATAATTTGCAACTACTGTTAAACTATTTAAAAATCTATCCTTGCTTTTTAACTATCAATTTTTGTTAAGTTACTTCAAATTTACTATTAGCTGATAATTTTTTTGTTAGCTGCTAATATCTATGGTTGTTAGTTGCTAATGTTTTTGTTATCATCGTACACCAATTACATAATATGTACTTTTGCAGTGGATATCCCGATACATGGGTTTAAGGATATATTCTTTTTTACGTCAAAAACTCAAACCATCAGTTATGTGACGCCAATACAAAGTTTATGGTACTTTCATAGCTTATATCATGTTACATAACAAATATCGCACACACGCACATATTGTCAACTTAAATTGTAGCTATTAACTATTTTGGTATCTTAATTTTACGTTAATGCGATTTTTTTGGTATCTTGGGTTTACGAGAATATTGTGTTTGGATATAGGCAAATAGATTTTCAATTGAGCTATTAAAATAGATTTTATAACATTACCTAACTTATATTTATATTTATCTTACATTGTCATTGTTATCTTACATCATTTATCTTACATTCTCATTTTTATCTTGCATCATATATCTTACATTGCCATATATCTTACATTGCATCATATATCTTACATTGCAGATATCTTACAACATTTCATTATTAAGGCATGATTTATGTTCTTTAAAGTACAACAAAAAGGAGAACCATAAAAAATGCCTTTTACCGTCACTAAAACCGTCTCCTTCTCCCCTCAGCTTTTTCAAGTTGTGTTGTCAATGTTCCTATCAGATAACATGTATATAGATGTTAATAACTTTATTTCACAATATGATAAGTTTTTTGTTATCCAACTTATATGTCGATAACACTTTTGTTATCCAATTAGACACTGATATGATTACGTTATCCAATTTAAAACTTGAAATGAAGTTCATACCATCACAGGCCCACGATAGGTGGCCTTGTTGTGACCTAAGATCTGACACCTTGTGCACCTCTTTCTGTTTGGCCTCTACAAGATAACGCATTCGTATTTATGTTAATATTTCTTAACCCCACCACATATGTTAGCTGATAACATTTAATGTACCTTAAACTCTCCTCTCGATGGTATCCTTCTTTTCCTAGGACGTCATGACGGCCTCCTAACGTACGGTGGAGCCAGTTTGCCTCCACCCATATCATTTGGAGATGGTGCAAGCTTATTCATGTCAGGAACCGACATTATTATTCCCTAGTAAGCTAGTTTTAAGTAAGTTGTTGTATGGTGTACATCAACCAGAGTCTCCACCTTTAAGCCCTCTCTTATTGCTGCAGCTATAGCATGGGTGCATGGGATTGTGATCAGCTGGAATTCACGGCATGTGCATGTGCGTTCCCACAGATGAACAACACAAGATGCTTCGGTTTAATCACGTATCTCATAAAGGCCATCTCCTATTTTGGCGACATGGTATCTTGCTCCTTTTTCATATTTTTCTATAACCATTTCTTGAACCTTAGGAGGTAGAATATTGTCATCAGCATCCGCTGATTCCCTCCTTAGAGCAAACCACGTTACGAGTGTTGTACGTAACGTCTCTAATATTGAAATTATCGGATAATCGCGCGCCATGGTGAGGACGTTGTTAATTGATTCAGCGATGTTGCTTGTCATGACGTTGTATCTGTTACCGACAAAATGTGATCTACACCACTATTCGAAACCGATACCTTCCAAGTATTCTGCACAACCATCTGATGCCTCTCTTATTTGTGCGAACACTCGGTTGAAATCACTTATCCGGTATGCCCGAGCGGCGACTGATACCAATCCGCTTAGCATAGAATCTTTGTAGATCGATAGAATGTTCTGGTGTAGATGCACAATGCAAGCTGCATGTGATGCCATTGGATATACCTGGTAAAAGCATTGTAAATGTTGATAATGACAAACAAATTTGCACAGACAGGCAGTGACATTCCTAATATCGGCTTTTATTTATGTTATCAGTTAGCCGATATTATTTATGATATCGACTATATGTAGTAGTACATTTTATGTATTAAATGAATAATGAGTGTACCTTTTTGATTGTTTGGTATATTGACGAGTGCATGTCCGATACAAATACCGAATCATACGAGTCTGGTACAATCTATGAAAGTTTGTTCAAGAACCATGTCCATGATTCGTCGTAGCGTGTACTATTGTCAATAAAGTTTGTTCAAGAAACAATCTCCGAAAGTTTGTTCAAGAACCATGTCAATAAACTCTTTAATAGGTCCGAAAAAGTAGGTACTGTAGCGTGTACTATTCACGTTTCTATTGACGTTTTTACCCCTATATCTTGGTAAGTTTTGAATTATATAATCAAATCCTTTTCCGACAAAACTGACACACAAATATCTCTTTAGATATTTAGTTTTATTTTTATTTTTTATTTAATAATTATATTTATCTCTCTCCTCATCTCTATACCTCTGCATCTCTATCCTCATAAAAAAATCGAAGCTTTTTAGTTTTTTAGATTCTTGTTTCATTATTTTTGTCTCAATCTAAATTCGGTCATTAATTCTTTACTTTGATTGGAGAAAGCAAAAGACGATTTTAAAAGTTTTAATCGGAGTACACGACGATACTAATCAGTATGTGTTTCAATTTCATTGTTATTCATCCTTCTAGACCATCTCTTATGAATACGAATTCCCGATTCTTATCAAATCTCATATCTCTGTTTTTTTCGTATTTAACCTAATCGATTTGAGGATTTTTTCCCACATTTAATTTGTGTTAATTTTGAATGTATGTGGTTTTAGATTTTCAATTTGTATCTTGTTCGTATAGTTTTGTATCAAATTAGGTTGTGTTTTTAGTAATTTTTGTTATTTAATAACATTGAAAGTTGAGTTTCAGTAACCTATCACTACAAGAAAAACGGCAAATAGCAACGCCGTTTTTCGTCGCTAAATCGTCGCTATTGGCCAATAGCGACGATTTAGCGACGAGAATATTTTCGTCGCTATACGCTCGTCGCTATTCAATATTCGTCGCTAAATCGTCGCCATTTTCGAATCGTCGCCATTTTCGAATCGTCGCTATTTCGTCGCCAATGTAGCGACGCCACATAATCGTCGCTAATTATATTTCGTCGCTAATTCGTCGCTAATTTAGCGACGAATTAGCGACGTTGGTCGTAAAATATTAGCGACGAATTAGCGACGTTGGTCGTAAAATATTAGCGACGAATTAGCGACGATATAAATAAATAAATTTCCAATTTAAATATTTTGCGAAAACAAATCCTTGCTAATTCGTTGCTAAATTAGCGACGAATTAGCAACGATGTGTTAAAAAGTCGTTGCTAATTCGTCGCTAAATTAGCAACGAATTAGCAAGGATGGCTTGACACGTCCTTGCTAATTCGTCGCTAATATAGCGACGAATTAGCGACGATTTAAAAAAAAAAATTTAAAAAAAAACAATTATAAAAAAATAAAAAAAAACAATTATAAAAATATTAAAAAAATACAAAATATTTTAAAAATACAATAAATTAAAACTAAACAGCGGGATCAGCGGGATCATCGGGATCGACGACGTAATCATCAATCCCGATATCACGTCCGAGGTCTTGAGCTGCCGCCGCTACATCCGGAGGGATCACTGGTGGCTGAGTTGCTTGGACACCCCGTCGCCGCATCAACCTCGCGAGGTTTGGACTTTCCATCGCGATGATGGAGAAGAAGTCCGTGATGTTCGATAGCGGACTTCTTGTGCCGCGAGCTGCTCCCTCAACCGAACATTCTCTTCGGCGTGATCTTGGGCGGTGGGACGAGGCTGCGAAGAAGAAGCGGCGGAACCGTCTCAATCGAACCGACTCCAAAAGTGCGGTTCTTCTTCGTCTTCGGGGCCACCTATATAGACAATTTAAAATCGTTAGATATTAATATAATAAATATTATTTTGAATTAAATTAAATTATTTTAAATTATTACCTCATAGTAGATCTGGTCGCACTCGGTGACCGACACGTCCCGAGGAGTTGACCGAACTACCATCGGTCGACGTCGAACACGACTAACCCGCTCGGCGACTCTAGCCTCATATGCGTTCACGATCTTTTCAGATCGTGAACTCACATAGGTCCCGTCCTTCCTCTTCTGGACCTTCTTCAAAATTTCTACAATGGGCGGAAGCTCGCCATCTCCTCGCGCTATTGAAAATTATAATTAAATTATATATTTTTAAATTTTATATTATTTGAAAAAATAATTAAATTTTTAATATATATTAATTAATACCATCTGTATACGCCGTCCGGCGTAAGAAGTCGGTCCTGAGGTGTGGACATATGGACCGGTCTCGTCGATCGGTGTGAGTCGGGACTTGGAGCAGCTACCCGCAACTTGAACCGAATGCGAGTTCGTCCAATAGTCGCAAAGGCCCTTCCACACCGCCCCATCCATTGCTATGGGTTTCGCCTCGTCTCCCTTCTTCAGCCACTTCGTCTTCCATTTGTTGATAATCCCAGTGAGACGATGCATGACTTTCTCCTCGAAACCCTTGCGGACTTTAAACATGTCTTCCTCCCGCCAATGCCATTTTTGCTATTTGAGTTTTTTTAAATATTAAAATAAATTTTAAATAATAAAAAAATAAATTTTGTAATAATTATTACATTTTATATAATATATATGTTATTTTATTACAATAAATATTTATATTAACTTTTTATAATGTTTAATTTTTAAAATTTAAATAATTAAAAATTTTACTTACCGCAAAAGATTCGAACCAGATTTCCTTGATATAAGGAGGCGTCTGCGACCAGTTGACGTGCGGCTCCACGAAATACGTCTTCATCACATCCGAGACACTCCTACTAACCTTGTTATCGCAAAACCTACGAAAAATAAATTTATCGTTAGCAATTATTATATTTGAAAATCAATTAATTAAATAATATAAAAATCAATTAATTAAAATAAATCAATTAATTAAATAATATAAAAATCAATTAATTATAAAAATCAATTAAATAATTACCAAAATGTCCCTTCTGGCCGCCCGGAATGGAGCAACGGTAGGTACTGGTGGCTCTCCTGCCGAAGAAAGTCGAGGATCCGCTACATGTGCGGTCCAAGATGCTGAAGTGGTGGTAAATCGACGGGGGGATCAGCTGGAGCATCGGGAATAGGCTCTTGACTTGGGTTTTGTTGGGGTGGGTCTTGTTGGGGTGGGTTTTGTTGGGGTGGGTTTTGTTGGGATGGGTTTGAAGTAGAGGTGGAACCGGATCGGTTCCTTATGAAATTATAGTAATGAGGGGGTTGGTTATTTTGAGACATGTTTTTGAAGTTGGGTTTTGGAGTTGGGTTTTTTAGAGAGATAAAATATTTTAGAGAGAGAGAGAGAATGAGATTGTGGGAAAAAATGAGAAGTGTCGTCGGGTATATATAGGATTTTGTGTCGTCGCTAATTCGTCGCTAAATTAGCGACGATTCGTCGCCATTTCGTCGCCTCTTTCGGTTCAAACCTTTTGGTTTCCCACCCGCGGCAAACGAAAAAAAGGCGACGATTTAGCGACGATACAATATAGCGACGATTTAGCAACGATTCGTTGCTAAATCGTCGCTATATGGTAACGTGACACGAAGCGACTTACATCGTATTTAATAAGTACATGCATGTCAGAATTCGTTGATATTTCGTCGCTATATATATTTAGCGACGATTTAGCAACGAATCGTTGCCAATTCGTTGCTAATTCGTAGCTATATGTTAACATGACACGAAACGACATTCATCGTATTTCCAAGTACGAGAATGTAAGGAGGTTTAAAATTAGCGACGAAATAGCAACGATTCGTTGCTAAATCGTCGCTAAATGTCAATAGCGACGAAATAGCAACGATTCGTTGCTAAATCGTCGCTAATGCTAAACCCTTATTTTAGGGTTTGGAACCCTAAATTCGGTTTGTATCGTTTTTTACCACTTTTTCGTCAAAACGAGTTTATAACATTGATCATATGAAGTCACAAACTCAATATATGACAAAAAAACTTGTAAACTAGTTTATTATGAACTTTATAGTATAAACTCTTATAAGTTATGGTTTACTTAGCTTAAATGTGTTAAGTATAATTTTGTAATCTATAATTTTTATTGTTTTATACAAATATATTACTAGTTTTGTACACTTTTTTAGTTAAGCAAAACTCGTATAAATCGATATTAAGTGGTGTTTTAGGGGTTTAAAGTTCGAAGGATTGCAACGACTTAGCAACGAATTGGCAAGAAATCAACGAATTGGCAACGAATTGGCAACGAAATGTAATTAAGTTTAGCTACGATTTAGCAACGATCTTGAACCCCTAAATCTGTAATCCATCGAAAATTAGCTTTTTTATAAATCGTTGCCAATTCGTCGCTATATTAGCGACGAATTGGCAACGAAAGTAGCGTTGCTAAATCCTCGCTCGCTAATTAGCGACGATTTAGCAACGGCAATTACAAATCCTGGCTATTTCGTTGCTAAATTAAATATTATTTAAAAAAAAAATAATTACAAAAACACACACAATTATTACAAAAACACACAAAGATTACAAAAACACACACAAATATTACAACTAACACATGTACACAATTATATTACAAAAACACAAAGAAAATTATTCATTATTATCGGAATCAACGATTCGATTTCGCTACTTTCATCGAATTCATCTCGCACCTCCGTCGTCTTCATCATCCACAATATCTTCAACAACTTGATTATCGGGGTCGACAAGAAATACATCTTCCGTCGATTGATTTGTTGGAATGATTGTCCCACCAATGACATCTTGTTGCATAGGAACTTCATCGTTACCCATAATTAAACCTCTTGGAACGATTCGGACTACTGCACTCCATGATATACCGCTAGTCTTAACCCGAGGATAAGGTATGAAAGTAACTTGTTCAGCTTGCGATCCAAGGATAAAAGGTTCAAACTTCCGATATCGTCGTGACCGGTTGACGTCAATCACACCAAATTTGTTGTACCGAACACCACGACCGAGTGTTGGATCAAACCAATCACATTTGAAGAGGGTTGTTCGTAAATTGACTAATCCCGGATACTGCACTTCAATAATATCCGTTAGAAGACCATAAAAAACTGAATCACCTGACACAGTTACCCCACAATTCGCGGTTGCTCGACGTTGACCATGACTTAAGGTGTGGAACACGTAACCACGAGTGAAATACATAGGAGAAGTTGTGATCTTTCCGAGCGGTCCTTGTATTAACTCGCGAAACCACACTGGATACGTTGTGTCACCATATGCGATCTGCGTTTTCAGCCAAGCTGCAAAATCTCGTTCTTTAAGAGCGGTTACTTCGTCTTTTGAAAGCCCTGGATAAACCTCATCCACTTGCTCCTCAAACATTCTAAAACAACGCAGAAAACTGAATCAAAATTAAATATTTATTTTATTTATGCATGATGGGTTTGCGAATGAATAGTTGCATGCATACCTTTCAAAAGGTCGGGCATATTCACAATTAAGGAGGATGTAAGTATGTGCGCTTTGCCGATGTTGATCACTTTCCCACCAAACTTCTTTTATTTTTCCGGCAGCTCTTCCGATTGGTGAAAATATATCGGTACCCCTTCCATTCCATACACCGCGCCAACACATCCATCATCGTAGCGTCGTGTTGTTGTTCTACGTGTTTTTACATTGGAACCGAAATAATATGAGGCGAAATGAGACGTCTCTTGAGTTAAAGATCCAGCAACAATAGATCCTTCAACCCTTGCAAGGTTTTTCGCCTTTCCTTTCAAATATCCCATAAATCGTTCGAAAGGATACATCCACCGAAACTGCACAGCCCTCCTAATTCGCTCGTGAGGAAGATGTATTGGAAGGTGTTCCATAACATCGAAAAAGGATGGAGGGAAAATATTCTCCAAGTTGCACAACACAATCGGGATCTTGTCACGTAATCGTTCAATGACCTCTTCCGTAAGCGTACGAGTGCATAGATCTCGGAAAAATGCATCGATCTCTGGAAAATTTTAAACATTATATTAATTATATTATATATATACTTAATCAAAATTAAAATATAAACATTTTAGGGTTCAATGATACCGCTATTGCTGTGTGTGCGGGTTCGTGTAAAAGCTCATCGAAAGCAAAAGGTAAAAGTCGTTGCATAAACACATGACAGTCGTGACTTTTCATACCCGAAAACTTTTGACCATTCTCAACACATGCAGATAACTTGGAAACATATCCGTCGGGAAACTTGACATCCGAAGTGACCCATTTGAATAACGCGTTTTTTGCTTCAGTTTCAATCAGTAGATTGGGACCGAGCCTTACCATCGTTCGTGATATGCAACTCACTTCTAAAACATATTTCGGGCAAATCTAGTCTTGTCTTCAAATTGTCTTTAGTTCTCCCCTGTACATTCAACAATGTGTTTATAATATTATCAAAAAAGTTTTTTTCAATGTGCATAACGTCGAGGTTATGTCTCAACAAGTGATTTTTCCAAGACGGGAGTTCCCAAAAAATGCTTTTCTTGTGCCGGTTATGGCTTTCTCCGTATCCATCGGGTAAATTAGAAACATGCCAATTACCACCCCGTCTACATGTTTTTTGCGCCCCATAATTATCCAACTCCTCCAATAACTCGCCCCCGTCGGATAAAGTAGGGGTGGATGTTTAACGACTCGATTCTTCTTAAATAACCTTCTGTTCTTTCGATATGGATGATTGATTGGAAGGAAACGTCGGTGACAATCAAACCAACTTGTTTTCCTTCCATGTGGGAGTTGAAACGCATCAGTTCGATGACGACAATATGGACAAGACAATCGTCCATGCGTTGTCCAACCTGCTAACATGCCATAAGCAGGAAAGTCACTAATAGACCACATGAGCACTGCACGCATCGTAAAATTTCTCTTGCATGAGATATCATACGTACGAACCCCGGTGGACCATAGCTCTTTTAACTCATGTATCAAAGGTTGCAGAAAAACATCAAGAGCTCTCTTTGGGTGCTTCGAACTCGGTACTAAAATGCTTAAGAAAAGAAATTCTCTTTGCATGCACATATTGGGAGGTAGATTATACGGAGTTAGTATAATCGGCCACAAAGAGTACCGTCTACCGACATACCGAATGGACTAAATCCGTCGGTGCATAAACCAAGGTATACATTACGAACCTCTCTCGCGAAATCGAGTATACCGTGTTGAAGTGCTTCCAAGCCTTTGCATCGACGGATGAGTGACTTCCCCATCTTCAACCGAGTGTTCTGCATGCCATCTCATCGAATCGATGTCCTCTCCGATTGATACAATCTTTTGAGTCCGTCCGTGATGGGTAAGTACCACATCCGTTGATACGGGACTTTACTCCCCTTCCCTTGGACCTTATATCTCGGTTGACGACAAAAACGACATTCAAGCAATTCATCATCATCTTTCCAATGAATCATACAATTGTTAACACAAATATCAATCATTTCAGAAGACAATCCAAGACTAAAAACCAACTTTTGTATTTCGTAATACGACTCAGCCTACATTACCCTCGTGCAGATATTCTTTCGGTAACTCCGCCCATGAGTCCATACAAAACTCACTCAAATTATTATCGATTTTATATTCATCATCCTAGATGCTAATGATAGTTTTGACAATCCAACTTTACATCCCTCGTAAATTGGTTTATTCGCAGCGTCTAACATATCATAAAATCGTTTAGCATCTAGGTTAGGTTCCTCAACTACATTTTCGGATAAATACTCCCTCGTATCATGAAATGCATCAGCAACCATTTCATGATATCTATTATCATCTACATGCACAGAACCACCGCCCTGATCATGATCATAGTTACTATCAAAATGATGCGGTAAATTAGCAGGTTCGTTACTAACATGATCACTAACAGAAACGTATAACTACTATCTCCAACTTCGGTATTATAATTAGAGTTATACCCTTCCCCATGTTGAAACCAAACAAAATACTGCGGCATAAAACCTCTATTAAAAAGATGTTTCCATACGGTTTCAACAAACACGTATTTAGTGTTAACGCACTTCTTACATGGACAATACATTTTACCGGTATCTTGCGTATTCGCATGTTTCCGGCCCGCTGCATGAATGCTTGAAGTCCCTCCGTAAATTCGTCCGTAACTACCCCCGATCGATCTTTATGCCGATACATCCAAGACTGTAACTCGTATATATTGTTATTACCGTGAGACATATTGAAATTTTTAGAGTGTTTATATTTTTATAGAGTTATTGATTTTGTATTGTGTTGTGGTGTGATTTTTTGAAGAGTGTAGATGGGTTTATATAGATGGAAAATTAGCAATGAATTAGCAAGGAAATAAAATTAGCAACGATTTAGCAACGTTTTTGAAAACGTGCTTACCTACTTAGCGACCCTCCTCGCTAATTCGTCGCTAATTAGCCAGGATATATATTCGTCGCTAACGCTAAATCGTAGCCAATTTAGCGACGAAAACATACCTCGCCAAATAGCGACGATTTAGCGACGACATTATTCTTCGTTGCTATTTCGTCGCCAATTCGTTGCTATATATATTCCTCGCTATTTCCTTGCTAAATTTCGTTGCTAAAAGCCCAGTTTCTTGTAGTGTATTATCAATGTTTTTCTTTGTTTAACGTGGATGTAAAGTTTACATCATTTAACACCCAAATTATTCTAAAAATATCATGTATCTAGCAAAAATCAGATAATCATGTTAGTCTGTATTATATGTAATATCAGTGTTAATTTTGAATGTATGTGGGTTTAGATTTTTAATTTGTATCTTGTTCGTATAGTTTTTTTTTGTATCAAATTAGGTTGTGTTTTTAATAATTTTGGTTTCTAGTTAACATTTAAAGTTGAGTTCAGAAACCTGTTATCAATGTTTTTGATTGTTTGAAGTGGATGTAAAGTTTACATCATTTAACATCCAAAATATTGTAAAAATATCATGTATCTAGCAAAATATCAGATAATCGTGTTAGTCTATATTATATGTAACTAGGTGACTTCGTAAACTTTATTATAATAATATTTACAATTTAATTTATTTTAAAAATAATATAGTTTGAGGTAGAGATGGATAATGATAATGAGGTTTAAAGTTTATTATAATAATATTTACAATTTAATTTATTTTTTGTTTCGATTATAAAATGTATACTATTTTTTATTTAGAAGTACCTTAATATCTTTGTATGTTAAAATTCTTTTTGATAAATATTATTTAGGGAGAATTACAAAACTACATCTTTTGAATTACGTTTCACAAAACTACACCTTTTAAAAATTTCTTCACAAAACTACACCTAAACACATAAAATTATATCCAAATTAAGCTCACCCATACAACCCTACACCTTTAATCACTATACCATAAACACTAATTAGCGAACTCAAATGAATTTTTTTAATTTTGGTGAAGTTTTAAAAGGTAAATCAACATTTTAAAATTTTGAAAGGGTGTAATTATGTAAAAAATTGAATTAGGTAGAGTTTTGTAAAGGAATGAATAATAGTTTTGTGAAATCCTCTATTATTTATAACATGGGAATATATTATACGATCTTTTAGTTCATTTTGGTAAACATTATTTGAATATAATTTAAACAAATGGGGATCCTACTATTTTCTGGATCTTCATAAATTCGAAAGAAATATGTTTGATTACTTCGTTAACGGAATATTATCAAACGAAAAACGTTTGTGTTAAAGAGTTCTATTTTCTAACAATTTTCTTGTTAAATGACTATTTTTTGGATCTTCATAAATTTACTTATATCATGCAAGAGTTCTATGTTCGTAATCAAAATAAAAAGAATATTAATAACTTTATTTTATCGATTTATTAGAGAATCCTGATTTTTTTATTAAACTTTTATCATTGTGAAAAATTAATTTTGTACATTTTTATCTAGGTAACTTCTCGCGCCATGCAAATGTAAAAATGTAAAAAAATTTATACATATAAAAATTCTCGGCCCAAAGCTTAAAAATTCTCGGCCCATTTGGTTTATATATATTTGTGAAAGACATGTCATCATTCTTTTGCTGAAATTGAATGTGGTGCTGACACCTAAGCATTTTTGTGAAAATCACTTCACAAATAATGTCTTAGGGATATCAGTATCTGTTTTTTTATGTAAATTGTCCATATCATTAATTTTTTACATATGGATGTTCCTGAACTTCCCAAGAGGATAATTGCTTACGGAGAATAGTTGTTTGGTGTTAATTTGTATCATTATGTAATATCATTATCTGTTTAGGTTTTCTTTGCTATTTTTAGCATATCTGTAATTATAACATATTCCGTAATTTGGTTGTTATGTGGTAAGTGTGTTATCGTTTATATTATATCGTATCCGCTAACTGCAAACTAATAATGTTTGATATTGATAATTTATGTATCAGATTGTTGTTTCCTGAGAGATTATTGCTTATGGTGAAGAGTTGTTTGGTGATAGGATCAACGTCTATCATAACCTGATTTGATGGTTCATGTAATTGTGTAATAGTCAAATATGCTTATCTTGTAATTTCTCATATACATCATTGAACATATATTGTAACTTGGTTGTTATTTGCTAAGTGAGTTATTGTTTATATTACATCGTACTCGTTAACTTCAAATTAATAACATCTGTTTTGAATTGATTTATACAACTTATTTTGCGATCGTTTGCCGATAATTATGTATCCACGATAGTTTATACATTACATTGTAATATCAAACATGTTTGTTTTTGAAATCATTATATTTTTTACTTGATTATTAGTCGATAATCATGTTATCGTTTATAATGTATCTTATCATACAAGTTTATGGTTAATAATTTATCATGCTAACATTTTGTGTATCACAGAAGAGAGAAGATGCAGATGATAACTGATTTGCTCGATCCGTTTGAGAAGAAATGTATACAAAATCACCTATTGTCACATTGTTTTGTTATATGAATAAAATTCTGATTTAAAATGTATACATCAACAATGCTCATTAAATTTATTGTGATTATTTAATATGTGAATCTATAAGTTAGCTAATACAAATTATATAATAATGATTTATCATCAATACACGATAAGTAAGTGTTTATCACATAATTTTCGTGATAATATATAATTTAATTGATATCAATTAAATTGCCACGATAAAAACACATAAATAATTTTCCTCGCATTTAATGCTCGTCAGATTGCGCAAAATATCTCCTCAATGTATCTTCACCATATCTTCAAATAGTAACCTTGTCCCCTTGCCGTCGTTTATGAAGGAGAAGGAGAAGGAGATAGGGGTATTTTCGGAAGATCAGTAATGAAAAATGTTGTCAGAACTAAAGTTTTGTAAATTAGTGCCCAAAAACTAATTTATGGATTATTCATGTCCATTTACCTAATTGATCCTTAATTCATCATAGGGTCATATCTAATTTCCATTTTCATTACAATTGAAACGCTTCTCTTGCATTTAAAAAAACATTTTTGGCAAAACCCTCTACTATTGTTTTCATAAAAAACTAACACATATTTTCTAAAATGCCACCAAATTTTTTTTTTGTGCCAAAATTGATATGATTAGTTTTTTTTGTCAAAAATACCATTCAAAAGTTTTTTCAAAATATACCAAGAATATGAAAAACATGTTGTAACGCTTTAGCGTATTTTCATTTGTGTTTAGTATTTTTTGTAAGAATGTAGTTTTGAAGGGGCTAGGGTTTAGATTAAAAAGAGGTGGTGTTTAATTTTGAGGTTTTAAGTTAATTTAAATTTCGTGGTATTTCCAAAAATTGTGTATATTCAGCAAAAACTTGTGATATTTTTTGGCACAAAAAAAATAAAAAATGATATCGGTATTCATTAAATGAGTGATCAATATGTTCTCTAGTATATGAACCCATGATTGTTTTGTTTCCCCTAAATGTACTTCTTCTGTATTTTAATAAACATGAAAAGTACTCTGTGAATGATCAAAAGATAAGTGACAACTTTTATGTCAGAGAAGATGGCACTGTAAGAGCATCATCAAAAGGAAAATCATAAATTGAGATTCTTAGTATTATTATAATCATATTTTAATCAAATTTCATATGAACTTAAATTTTAATATTTAAAATAAATTTAGGTCAATTAAAAGAAGACACGTGGCTAAAAAATATCTTAAACTATACATAAAATTTCTTAAACAAAAATCTTTTCTTAAATTTTTTACTCTCTTTTTCTTACTTTATAATTTTAGAAATATTATTTTGGGTTTAAAACCTTTGTAAATTTCTCAATTAATCATGCTCTAAGTTTCTTTCTTACTCTTCTGCTGCTCCAAAAGATATTATGTTTAAGAAAAAACCTTTTAAACACTATCAAAAATGTTTTTACTCTAAAAACAACATCACAAATTTTTGGGATTGCTCTTTAATTTATATTTTTTGCAGATTTGTGATGATTTTACATTTTTGGATGCAGCTTGCGTTCTACTTCTCCGACGAATTCCTGAAAACTTTGTTTTCCGAACAAGGTTTCGAAGTTGATGAGTTTGGTGTGAACCATTCAGAGGAACCTGTCATGAACCGTCGTTGGGTCCAAGCTACATTTCGTCTATCGAACATCGATAGAAACACTTGTGAGAAGAATAACAACAATGTTGAGTCTAGTAAATCTGAGGGAGAAGGAAGAAAAGAGAGTGTTGAGACCGACTGGTGACTCGAGTTACAGAAGTTGAGTTACAAAATGTGGTATAATTTGCAGTAGCTTACAGTAAAAAAAAATGTGGTAGAAATTGTATTAATAGGAAGTTTGCTATAGAAATATGAGTTATCATTTTTGCCAATAATAACACTGATTGGTAACTTTTATGATATATATGTTGCATTATCAATTTTTTAAAAAATAAATTATTAATAACAAAAAAATTCAGAAATAAAAAGCAAATAAAAAGCCTTTAGAGTTAGCAATTTTACAAAGGAGTAACTCAAATTTATAAATCAATCATACCACATTCTAACTCAAACTTAACTTCAAAAGGTTTGGTATTATACATGATTGATAACATTTTTGAATTGTCTTTGAGTTAAACTCATAACTCAACTTAACTCAATAGTAACTCAAGTCACCAATCAGACCCATAGTCTTATAGGTATAAATAAGTGAGATTGGTTTAAGAGATATTTGGAGAGATTATTGATTATAGGATCAAACACTAAACTAATTATAGAACAGAGTAAGACACTATGTCACTTTCTTCTAAATTATTTTATCTATCAAATTCACATGTTATTGATTCATTTAAAGTGTTATATAAGGTTTTACATTTGATTATGTATAAAAGAACAATTTAGGTTATTTTCAAAAGAAAAAGATCAATATTTTAGATACATATTTATAGTTATAAATAAATGAGAGGTTTAATAAGAGATTTTGGACAGATTATTGACGTATTTATCCGTGAGTACTAAACCAATTCTTCGTTTACTTACTTTCATTGCCTAAATACTTATTATCTTTTGTTCTACTTATTCTCTGTTTCAGGTTAGTGACAAAAGAATAATTCTTGAGGTAAATCACAATCAATCTAAATAACGAAAAACTTATATGTCATCATATCGTGTTGTTTTGCTAGATCTGTAGCTATTTTTGTAGAATATTATTTTTGGTAATTAGTGTTATGTGTTTATTTTATAGGACATGAAGATCAAGCCAGACATTATTGTTTCTCAAGATGGAACCGGAAACTACAAATATGTGAAGGATGCTATCGCCGAGGTGCCCGAGAACAGCAAGGAGAAGAGGTTCGTTATCTACATAAAGAAAGGTATTTACCATGAAAACGTTATAATTGGGCAAGCGAAGGCCAATTTAACGATCGTAGGCGACGGTTCAGACACGACTATTATTATTGGTAGTTTGAACTACGGAGTAGATCACATCGACATCATGCACTTTGCCACGCTTGGTAATTCCATGATTTCTCTCAATCAATATTAATTACTGTTTTTTGTTCAATGTAGTAATTTATTCTTGAAAAATATCACAGCCACCGAAACAATTGGGTTTATGGCGCAAGACATATGTTTCCAAAACACAGCTAGACCCACCAAAGGGCAAGCGGTGGCTCTCCGCGTTAGTGCGGATATGTCGGTTATATACCGGTGCTGTATAGACTGGTACCAGGATACGCTTCTCGCAGACAAAGGTCGACAACTCTATCGAGATTGCTTAATCATAGTAACTATCGACTTTATCTTCGGGGCAGCTGTAGTTGTGTTCCAAATGTGCGATATTTTGGCGCGAAAGCCTGATAGCGGAAACGACAACGTCTTGACGGCTCAGGGACGGGATGTTGCTTCGATAACAAATTCTTGTTTCACGCTACAAAATTGTCATATAAAGGCGAGCGCAGATCTTATTCTCGTTAAGAGAACGGTGAAAAATTTTCTAGGACATCCATGGAAGTCGCTGTCAAGGGTGGTGGTAATGCAATGTTTCATTGACGATCTTGTCGATCCCGCAGGTTGGGATACAATGGGCGACGACAAGGGACGCCTATCCACTCTTTATTATGGAGAATACGAGAATTCTAATCCTGGGGCAGACACAAGCAAAATGGTCAAATGGAAGGGACACAAAGTAATCACCGTGGCGAAACTCATTAGAGGTGACTTGTGTCTTAAACCCTATGGAGTTCCATACCAGGCGGGACTTTGACCCTTGATCTTTGATGCAATTAGCATGTCATTGACATAGAGAAATATGTAGACTTTAACATGAGTATTAATATACCCTTTAGGAATCATATTCACTTCTCTTATACTTATGTTTGATCATAAATGAATACAATATGTGATTCCATTCTCTTGTTGACTTCTTAAATCCATATATAGATTTTCTTAGAAGACATACTTTGTCTTTTTGACCCTTAACCACATAACTTTCTCGTTGATTCATGTAAAGCTTCTATTTTATGATTTCAAGTAAAAAATGTTATTTTTTACATTAAATTGTTCTAATTTCATGTATTGGTTCACTACAACTAAAAGTGGTAACCTTATCAACACATGCTTTATCACTGGAGGAAAAACATCATTGTAGTCAATACCTTATACTCGTGCACAACTTTTGACCTGGCCTTATGCCTATGATTTTCTATTTATTGAATTCCTAGTTTCACTATCTAGACTCATTTACATCCTATCACATTTTTATCTTTGGATTTATTAGTTAAATCATGTGTGTCATTCTTCTTTTGAGAATCCATCCCTTCATCCCATAGTTCCCATTCAGTGCATTCTCGTGCTTCCTTATAACACTTAGGCTCATCAAAGCTTATGTTTTCATCACTTGACAACACATAAGCTATGAAATCAACATCCTCGAACCTTGATGGTGGTTTGACTAGTCTTCTCAAAAGATCTCATTTCGAAAAATACTCATTTTACCTTTCTGTTTCATCACTTTCTTCTTAATCTGACGAGCTGGATTGTTTTTCCAACTCAGATTCCGAAACTTCTCCACCTTAACCTGAAGACATTCAAAACTTTTCCTCGTTAAAAAATACCTCAAGGTCACTGTTGAAAGTGACTTTCTTTTTTGGATTTTTCACTTATGGACTTTCTCCTGTAATTGATTCTTTCTCATATCTCTATAGAACCTTTCCTCTTAGAACACTACATCTTTGTTAATTACAACTTTATGTTCTTCCACTAGCTACAATTTGTACCCCTTTGTTTCTTGTGCATACCACTACAAAAACACGCATTGATAGCACTCCACAATAGCACGGATTTCCTAAATGCTATCACATACGTCTCTCAAAATTTTCGTTCGTCCATGATAACACAAAAAGCTATTCTATAATTTCGCTTTAAATGAGCCGAAATTGTGTTTTTTCCAATAAATATTTTCCAATTAACCATTATAACATCAACATTTGTTTTAGTATTGTTTAAATTATGGTCAGGAAATATAAAAGTTAAAATCAGATTTATTTCATTGCATTCCCGCGACAGCGCTGTAATTTGAACTGCTATTGTTGAACATATAAATTTTAAGATATTTTTAATAGTGTTAAAAACAGTTGTAGTAGAGTTTCATCAAGAAGAAAGATAATTTTTATATACACTAGTTACAAACATGTCCGCTTAGTGCTAAGAAACATTTTTTGGCTTGGTTTAATCAAATGTTCTTTTGATGTAATGGTGTCTTTTTAAAAATACGACAACAATACCATACATAAACATTAGCACAAAACCAAACTAAGGACCATAAAACATCAATCGTGAATCCAATTTTGAGCAGAGACCTCGTTAGTCCAGCCTCCATGTCAATCATTCTCTCATTCATCTTCGTTTCCACTTTTCTAAGTATCTCATTTTGTGAATCAAAATAGTCCTTAACCGTGTTTTGCTTTTCGACTTGTCTCATTCATCTTTAATTTTGTTTCATTATAAAGCAAAATATAAAGTATGCCCATAGTGTCTTTTTATTTTTTTTTATTATTGAATTTTTTAATTTGTATAGTATTATAATTCGAATACTTTGAGGCATGGGAGTGTTTCTTGTTGAGCGAGTGACTCATATGCCACTTTTGGAGAAAAATTAATCTTCCATGCCACTTTTCAATATATTTGCCACCTAATGTGTTATTCTGAAAATACCCTAAGTAATTAATTAAAATAAAAAATTAAAATCAGATCTAAGATCACGACGACTCCGATGACGAAGCTCTTCGACACGTTCTTAATCCCGTCGAACTCAATCACTTCTGATTCTCTTGTATTCGCCTGTCTCATTTTCATTATTACCCTTCCGGTTCGACGCAAACAATCTTTTTGACTGTCTCAATATGTTTTGATTCATTCTACAAATTAAACCGATATATTTGTACAACTGGTGCAACTAGTGTGACCAAAGATCCCGAGGGAGGAACAGAGACTGACAATCTGCTTAGTTTCATTGTGAGTGAAGCTCCTAGATATGCCGGAAGCAATGATGACTCCAGACAAGCATCAAGAAGCTGCAATTGAGCGTTTCAAACATAAAGGGAAGGACAGTGGAATTATAGATCAGTGATTTATTTGTCACTACAAGTTGAAATATATAAGATATAATTGAAGGAACAAGTTATAGAGCAACGAGAGTTATGAGTAAATATGTCCACCATAACATTGTGGGGTTAGATAGACGTCTCGTGGACACTAGCAAGTACCTGATCATGAAAAGATAGAATAATAGTAAGTTCTTCCCATGTCATATTCTAAACAAATGTTTTAGTTGTGAAAGTAAACCAGCTAACCTCCTTGTAGACGTCAAGGGGAAGTATTAGAAACGAAAACCATGCTTTTAGTGAACTTCAACTTCATCCTCTTGGCAATTGTAGTGGGAGAAAGAAGAAGTTGTAGAATAAATGAAGTAAAATGTAAGCAATTTCATCGCATAATGACTAATGATTTGGTATCTATAGCAAATTTGCAACAACTGAATGAATACTCACATTGATGTCTTGTTCCTTAATCTTTTTTCTTTTTAGCTTTCGGTTTCTCGCTACTACGTTTTTTTGGAGGAAACCTAAACACATATGGAGTTTTATCAACAACAAAAAAAGAAAAGAAAAATATAGTTAAAATGCTCGTGAAAAGTCACCTGAACCATTCCCCAGATGGGGTTATACTTATATCAACAATAACAACCTTTCAGCTTGATTTTCAGGAGGTGGAATACGGGATGAAAACTTGATAGATCTTGCGAATAGAGAGTTCTAGGCGACCTTTCACTCATAAGCATAAAAATTACATTCAAAAACAATCAGAAACAATAGTTAAAGCATCAAATATACTGATACTAACCTTGTTTTCAAATCATTATCAACCTCACCATTACCACATCGGTAGCAGACACAAGAGAAAAAAGAAAGTTAGACAATGGATCAAGGCTTAAAAAACAAAAGAGAGGATGTCAATAAAAGAGATTGGAAACAAACGCACCAGAAATGACGGATGCTTCCAGTCTTTTCACACAAACTTGTCCATGCTGATGTATGTAAAATATCTCAAATTATAAATCAAAAGAGAGAACATGATAAAATCAAAAAAGGGTTATCATCAACACACCGGAGATCAATGTAGTTGAAGTACTTTGAGGTAAGTATATCAAAGAACACATCAATATCAACATGAGAATGAAGCTGCAGAGACATACAATGAAAGCATTAAAACACTGACAACAACGAAGAACAAAGAAAATACTCTTACAAATAAGAGTTAATGAAGAAACTTACAATAGCATATTAAGTAATCTTTGGTAGATGGAAGAGTGAAATCAAATACGGGATGAAATAACAACCTTTCAACTTGATTTTCAGGAGGTGGAATACGGGATGAAAACTTGATAGATCTTGCGAATAGAGAGTTCTAGGCGACCTTTCACTCATAAGCATAAAAATTACATTCAAAAACAATCAGAAACAATAGTTAAAGCATCAAATATAATGATACTAACCTTGTTTTCAAATCATTATCAACCTCACCATTACCACATCGGTAGCAGACACAAGAGAAGAAAGAAAGTTAGACAATGGATCAAGGCTTAAAAACAAAAGAGAGGATGTCAATAAAAGAGATTGGAAACAAACGCACCAGAAATGACGGATGCTTCCAGTCTTTTCACACAAACTTGTCCATGCTGATGTATGTAAAATATCTCAAATTATAAATCAAAAGAGAGAACATGATAAAATCAAAAAAGGGTTATCATCAACACACCGGAGATCAATGTAGTTGAAGTACTTTGAGGTAAGTATATCAAAGAACACATCAATATCAACATGAGAATGAAGCTGCAGAGACATACAATGAAAGCATTAAAACACTGACAACAACGAAGAACAAAGAAAATAATCTTACAAATAAGAGTTAATGAAGAAACTTACAATAGCATATTAAGTAATCTTTGGTAGATGGAAGAGTGAAATCTCCCCCCCCCACATTTAAATGCTTCACAAAGTCCATGAATGGGCCAAGAACAATATCCTAAAGAAACATAGAAGATAATGAATGCTAATGTAAAAAAAATTGAACTAATGACCATTGCTAGAGAACACATATAGATTGAGATTTGACAAGATAGAAAGTTTACCCTTCAGTTCAAAGACGAGAAGATGGAGAATAGGCCTAAATTTTCGATCTAATCCAAGCTTTGAAGATAACTTCAGGATCAACGGCTACAACTGTTTTCTTCGACGAACCGTCATCATCGCTGAGAGAGAAGAAGAGTGAAGAAGGATCGGACGAGGGAGGAGCGATTCTTGAAGACGAACTGCGGCGGAGATGAAGAGAGAAGGAGAGAAAGGTTGTCGATGCCTAATGACTTGAGATCTTTCAAATTGTGGAGACAAAAGAGGAGGAGGAGGAGATTATCGGCGCCCCAGCCAAGAATATTTATGCTTGTTCTTAATTATTATTAATTTGTTTCTAAAAAGAAAGAAAGAAAAAAGAAAAAAACAATAAATAAATACCTTAGTATTAGTTTATAGGTCAGGAGGTCATGGCCATTATATGAATTTTAAAACCAAAACGTGAAATAAACAAACCCAAATCCAATTAAACATATAGTCTTATAAGTCCCAAGTATATGACTGTAACTATGCAGTAGATCAATAACCGGCACTAAACCATTAAAAGAGTGATATAATACACTTTTGTAAAAAATATATATATATATCACGCGTTAAAAATTATTTGTATTAATCAGTAATTAGTAAAGAGATTTGGTGCATAACGTAACATAATAGAGTCACTTTTCATACAAAAAAGTAAAAAAGATTTGGTGCATAGTCTATGTGTTAATACAAGACATTTTCTTCAAATACGCGTCACATTCCACCACTTAATAATTTTTTTAAAAAAGTTTTTACTTTTGATTAGAGAGTCATTTTCACTTAATAAGTAAGTTTAAAGAATTTCGTTTGACAAAAAAAGAAACTGATTTTTCTTTCATGGGATGAGACTCAACAAAACAATTTCGATGAATTTGAACCAAATAATAAAGAGAGCCTTGACAAAACATGTTACGATAATTAATCATCTAACGGTGTATGTGTCAAACATCCACTCTATTTAGTCTGCACTTAAATATTTTGGTATACTAAGAAGATATGTATGGATAACAACTATAGATGTATTTTTAACAATATAAAAAACAACTAGATGTATCCTTAAAAGCATAGAAAATACATTTAAATGCAAATAATGATCATAATAAGTTTTTTTAAACTAAATTTTAAGTATTTACTACTTCAATGATGTTTTCACTTATAAAACATATATTTTATTTAAATATAAAAGATTTACTCAAAATATAAATAAACTTTATTGTTTTTAACTAAATCATATTAAGAAAATGGATCATTGTGTAAGATAAGAGTCATCAAACCATAATACCATATGGTGGTTGTGGTATTAAAAACTTTATTAACACCTTGGAATGTACAAGGACAATATTAATTTATGGATTGGGAAATTAAGTTATTGTTTTACCTGCGACAAAAATGGGATGAACTCAATTCGAAGTCAAATCATAACTAATACCTAATATTCTTGCAACAAAAGTGAAAACTTTTTTAGTAATATTATGAATTATTTTGAATTTTAAAAAATACTTTCATAAAGACATTTTGGTTCAAGCCTTTTAATAAGTTGGTGGCGTTAGCGAAAACTAATATAATATCTTCTTTAGCTCCAAACAAAACTATTGATAAGAATTTGTATCTCTCATTTTTACTTTTATATTTATTAATTTAATCAAACAAAACAATAACTCTGATTCTATTAATAATTTAAGAACCTAGACGTTTACTATCTAAAATTATTCTAATGAATTAACTCATAATGCATGCATGGATAAGAGTCATCAAACCATAATAACATATGAAGGTTGTGACACTACAAGAATCTGCACATTTAGCAACGACCAAAATCGTTGCTAAACGCGTTTAGCAACGATTTAGCGACGATCACATTTTCGTCGCTATTTCGAAATCGTCGCTAATTCGTCGCTAAATTAGCAACGACTCGAAATTGTTGCTAATTCGTTGCCAAAAATTCGTTGCTAATTCGTTGCTATTTTAGCGACGAATTAGCAACGAATTTGCAAGGTTATTTTAGCTTCGAAATAGCGACTATTTAGCGTCGAATTTAAAAAAATTATTTTCGAATTTCAGAATTTAAAAACTTATGAAATTGCTGCAAACGTCGCTAATTCGTTGCTAATTTAGCAACGATTTGGCAACGAAGAACATAACAATCGTCGCTAATTTAGCAACGAATTAGCAATGATTTTTTTTAAAAAATAAGATAAAATTATTATAATTAAAATTTAAAATTCAAATTACATTTTAAAAAAATTAAACTAGGGATCAAAATCATTAATCCCGACATTCCGTCCCAGTTCTTGAGCTGCGGCTTCAGCCTCGTCTGGACCAACCTCCGGTTCCGGATCGACCCCTAATCCGCGTTCCCGCATCCACTACAAGAAAACATGGATATTGCGACTGTAAAAATAGTCGCTATATAGTCGCTTAATCACAGTTTACGACGATTTGGCGACTACTGCAAGTAGTCGTAAATCGTTAGTCGCTTATGTCAATAGTCGTAAAATTAGTCGCTATTTTACGACTACGTTACGACTACATGTGTTAGTCGTTACGTAGTCGTATCATAGTCGGTAAATTATACGACTACCTGACGTCAAATTTACGACTAATTCGCATCATAAAGAGGTCTGTAATATTAGTCGTATTATAGTCACTAAATTTAGCGACTATGTTACGTCTATTTTATGACTAGGCGGTGACTGAATTACGATTAATTCGATATTCACAATTGTTATCGTCGTAGTCGTTGTGTAGTCGTAACTTTTAGTGACTAAATTACGACTCAAATATGACTGTTTGGTGACTACATTACGACTCATTTGTGATCGATAAACGATTGTTTGGCGACTACCCCTTAAACGATTTCTATATATAATATTCATTTTTCTCTCGATTGCTATATTGTGGTATTGTTGCTTATAATTTCAAAATTAAACTGAAACCTAAAGAAAACACAAATCATAAAACATATTTTACATTTAAACCATCATCATTTCACAAGTCATAACACAAAGTAAAACACATACATGGTTTATTTAAAAAGTCATTACACATTATAGAATTAATAAGTTCATGAAAGTTGATGAAGAAGTAACCTAAGTAGCATGTGGAGGTGATGTTTGAGCTGTTGGTTGAGGGGTTGAGAGAGGCCTTGTGCTTGATCCAGATGAATGAGCCGTCATAAAATCTAGGAAGCCCGGATCTCGCTGGCGTAGATACTCTTCGACCAAGGACAAGTGTGCAAGCTTTTCCTTATGTTCCGCTACAATTTGAGAATTCTTTTCTTCAAGTTTTGCATTATAACTAACCTGTTCTTCAAATTTGCTCTGAGTTTCCTTCAGCTTCTCTTCCAATGTCACAAACGCCAAAGAGTCTCCTTGTTTATTGGCAGCTGCAACATTCGGAAGAGTGATGCTTCCAACTCCATAAGGTATGCCTCGTGAGTCCTTCTCTGTGGACTGTGAAAAGAAAGAAATGACCATCAAATAGAATGTAAGTTATGAAAGAACACCAAATACTACTCTATGGACTGTTAAAAAAAGAGATAAACATCAAAGAAGACAAGTTACTTGACCTTGAGGAAGATGTCTGTATAGTCATCTGGTGTGAGTTCCTTAACTCTTGAAGTGCCATCTGAAACACATGAAGGCTCCACCTGTATCTCGGACAACTTTTCTTGCAAGTTCTTCTCATAAGTTTCAGCGATCTTCTGTGCTTTTCGATCAACAAAGGTACCATCTGGCTTTGTATGCGTCTTCACGAAAACCTCACCAACATTAACTGGTCTCCCTAATGTTTCTTCCTGAAACATTACAAAACGAACAAGGATTATGAGATAATTAAAGTTTCAAAGAAATAAGAATAATATCAACAAATATATATAAGTTACTTACCATATTGACTTGCCTTTGTTGATAGGATGTAGGCCCTGATAAGTGGATGTGAGGACCAAGACCATTTCGGTCGACATACGAGCATTAGAATAGGTGATACTCCTTTGCTTTGCTTCTTCAGTATCCCGCAATCAACCATCGTTTGCCAAACTGTTTTGTTAATCCATGTAGGACGTTCTCGACTAGTCCTCACAAGTGCTCACCATGTCTTTTAATCGCTTTTGACAGATAGTTTAAGGTTAGTGAAAAAAACCGTAAGCCTCGAAACTCAAGGGATCCCAGTTAAATTTTCTTGAAAAGGCAAAGAGAATATAATAAGGTTAGTGAAAAAAAGTAAGGAAACTAATATTTTAAAAAGGCTAGAGTAAAGAAAACCTTACCGCGAACTCAAGAAACATCCTTTCTTTTTTATCCCGAGGAACACGTGTCCAACTATAGAAGGGACCATCGAATTTGTTTTTTAAAACTTTACCGATTGTGCGAACCAAATGTGAATGTTTGTCGCAAGTAAACCTGCAAGTGTATGGAAAAAAAGCAAAGACAGAGAGGAAGAGACCATTGTATCAAACTTCATCTCTTTCTTAACAAAATCATTAACTAACTAACTAACAATTATAAGACACAGAGGAAGGAAGAGTGTATATATGATATGAGAGAATAGAAGAGACCATTGTATCAAACTTCATCTCTTTCTTAACAAAATCATTAACTAACTAACAATTAAAGACAGAGGACTAACTAACAATTATCATTTGACAGAAACCATTGTATCAAACTTCATCTCTTTCTTAACAAAATCATTAGTTCACAGAAATTGATAGCTAATAGACATTTAGAAAGCAAAAGACAATATGCCGAAAGACAATGCTAAGCATAACACAATGATAAACAAACACCATCTCTTTCCCAGAAACATCATCAATTCACAGAAACAAACATCATCAATTCACATCAATAAACAAACATCATCAATTCACAGAAACAAATAGATTAAGAAAAGAAGTCATACCATTTGGAGTTAGGCGTAGGTGTAGGAGAGAGAAGCGTCACAAATTGTTCACGACCTGGCATGGTCAATAGAGCATTGAGAATCCTGAGCGAGTCCTCTTGAAGTTCCGGTAAGACTTCATCAGAATCGTTGTCGAAGTTATTCCCTTGGGAAGATGGGTAACTCTGCTCGCCATGTGTGTTAGCAAGTGGATTGTTTTGAAATTCTTGTGAGCGACTCTCTTCGCGGTGGTGATTAGCGGAGCTCTGGAAAAGCGTTTGTGGCGGTGGAAAGTCTCGGATTTGCGGTGCCTGAGGAGTTGATTGTTGGGGTAAATTACGCAATGGTTCTTCAGGTGACTGATTCGGAGCAATTGGAGCCGCCGGTGTGAAATCGTACTGTACCGGTAGAGAGTTCGGCCGTTTAGCTGGCACGGGTCTTTGAGAAACGTTGCCAATCACTGCTCTCTTTCGACCTTTACTCCCGCCAGCCATGGTTTCAGTCGAAGACGGAGACGAGGAGAGGAGGCGACTGCGGGTTAGGTTCCAGTCGAAGACGGAGACGAGGATAGGAGGCGACGGCGGGTTAGGTTTCAGTCGAAGACGGAGACGAGGAGAGGAGGCGACGGCGGGTTAGGTTTTGTGAGATTACGGAGTCGAGGAGAGGAGAGGAGGCGACGGCGTAGAGGTATTAGGTTTTGTGAGATTAGGTTTTTTTTTCGTTTTAAGGCTTTGGTTAAGGTGATTTAAGTATTAATGAGTTTATGATAAACAAAAATGAGAGTGTAGCATAATGGTTAAGGTATATGTTAAATTGAAAAAGGACTTGGGTTCGATTCCTAGTGATATAATTTTATGTAATTTTTTTGTAATATTTGGTTTGGGCCCTAAAACTTAATATTTGTTGTTTTAGATTTACTTAATATTTAAAAGTTATAGTTTTGAAAACCGTATATTATTTTCAATTTAAATAATACTCATAAAAACACCTAAATTTATTCATCCTCATAAGGTTCATCATCGGAAGATGATAAATTACACTGGAATTCATCCTCTGGGTCTGCGTCTCCGATATTGTAATCGAGGTCTATTGGGTTTGCGCTCTCTCCCAAATTTTCGCATATAAGATCTTCAACTCTAGTCACAAATACACCATCATCATTTTCTGTTTGCAAAAGCGTCTCTTGGACAGTCGCATATCCTACATCTATATTTCTCCTGGGATTGACTTTTACAACATTGAGCCATACTTTTTTCGGTTTTCTTATGTATGGATATGGAATATAGCAAACTTGATGGGCTTGTGAAGCTGTTTGCAATATAAACATGTATAAATTATATCTTCATATGTTAGGGTGTGTCATTACTTAAATATTATGTGCATATATATATATATATATATATATAATAAGTACGTACCTAGAATAAATGGTTCATATTTATTATATTGTCTTGATGAAAGAACGTCTACAACGCCACCATTGTTCCTTCGAGTGCCTCTACCATTAACTGGATCATACCATTCACACTTGAAAAGTGTGATTCTCAGATTGGATATGCCCTCATAATGAAGTTCCATGATATCAGTTAAGATCCCATAGAAGTCTGATGCATCTGATCCATCTGCGTAATTTTCACCTTTAACAGATACCCCATAGTTACATGTCTTTCGACCAACGCCATGATTTTTTGTATGAAACAAATAGCCTCTTGTAAAATACATTGGCCATATTTTGACCTTGTTCGAAGGTCCATGCACTATCTCTTGAACCCAAGTAGGAAATGGGTTTGTGGCATTCCAATAAGTTACCTCGCATAATATATATAAAATATAAATATATAAAATAATAAAATATAATTTTAATAATGCCATGAATATATATTTGTTCTTTACATAATCTTTAACCCATGAATGATATTCATCATCTCTTTTTGTGGAGAGTTCTTTTTCAGTAAGTCCTGTATATTTAGCCAAAATATATTCCTCGAACATTCTACACACAACACAAATATATGAGAACTTATGATTCTAAGAAAACCTAATAGGGGTCGAGAGATGGCAGCTATTATACCTCTCAATTGGCCGAAAATAGTCACAATTTCGTAAAACATATGAATGGGCGCATTTATAGTCTCTCTCTGAAAGCCATATTTCACGCATTTCCCCACTTGGACGACCGACTTGAGTAAATATAGAAGGCACTCCAGGGACATGATAAATAGGCACTTCACCTTCATCGAATCTTGTTAATCTGGCCAAATGAGTTTTACGTATTTTAAATTATAATAAAAAGAATATATGGTCTTGTTTTTAGCTACCTTGATTATTATATACGCATTTACCTTGATTTTGTTTGTATAGTTGCGGCAAAGTAGTGTTCTGAGAAATATGCAATCTCATCATTGATATATGATTCAACAATTGATCCTGCTGCATATCTTTTATTTTTTGCTTTTCCCTTCAACTTTTTGAAGAACCTTTCAAAAGGATACATCCACCTATATTGGACAGGGCCTCCTAATTCAGCTTCATAGGGGAGATGTATAGGTAGGTGCTCCATCACGTCGAAAAATGATGGCGGAAATATCTTTTCCAAATTGCATAAGATTAAAACTATGTTTTGTTTAAGAATTTGGACGTGACTTGTACGCAAAGTTCTCGAACACAAGTCCCGAAAAAAAGCTCCAATCCCTACAATATATATATACGTAGAATTAAAAGTCAAAAAACTATGTAGAATTAAAAGTACAAATATATGTACAATTAAAAATAAAAATTACCGAGATAAAGCAATGTGAACGTTCCGGTCTAAGAGTTCTGCAAAGATGAATGGTAGTAGTCGTTCCATAAAAACATGACAATCATGGCTTTTCATGCCTGAAAATTTTCCATTTTCCATATCAACACAACCGGCTAAATCAGATGCATAACCATCTGGGAATTTGACCGCATGTTTCACACATTCCAATAAATTTCTTTTCGCGTCTTCTGTCAATGTGTAGGTTGGGAAAGGAGCTTGACCCCGACTATCAATATGTAAATTCGGCCGAGAACAAAATCGTTCTATATCCCATCTTGACATGATGTTGTCTTTTGATTTACCCTTCACGCTCATAAGAGTGTTCATGATGTTGTCAAAAAAATTCTTCTCTGTATGCATCACATCAATATTATGCCGGAGATTAAGGTCTCTCCAATACGGCAACTCCCAAAATATGTTTTTCTTGTGCCAGTTATGTTCTTTCCCATACCCACGCATCTTCTTTTCGTGACCGTTTCCACCCACGTCCTTAGTTGCCGGAGGATTTATAACAGCCAATCGCTCACAATAAACTTGCTCACCGGTCAAAGATTGAGGTGGGTACTCTCTAGATGCGTCTTTTCCCTTGAGAAAGTCTTTTTTATTCCTCCTCATTGGATGATCATGAGGAAGAAATCTTCGATGGCAATCAAACCAGCATGTCTTCCTTCCATTAGGTAGATAAAAAGATTTTGTATCTTCCATGCATATTGGACAAGACAATTTACCATGGGTTGTCCATCCTGATAACATCCCATACGCGGGAAAATCGTTTATCGTCCACAAAAGCACTGCCTTTAGATTAAAATTTTGATTTGAGGACACATCGTATGCATCGACTCCAATGGACCACAACTCTTTTAACTCCGCAATAAGAGGTTGGAGAAAGACATCAAGACTAGATCGCGGATGATTTGGCCCAGAATTCAGAATTGTAAGAAACAAAAACTCTTCATTCATGCACATACCAGGGGGTATATTATATGGAGTCAAGATCACAGGCCACAATGAATGATTACGAGACATGCCAAATGGATTGAACCCATCGGTACATAATCCCAGATATACGTTTCGGGGTTCTTCAGCAAACCGAGGATTTTGTTCTCGAAAATATCTCCATTCCGCCGCATCTGAAGGATGAATCATTTCTCCCTCGTTTGCTTGGTGCTCGGCATGCCATCTCATTGACGCCGCAGTCTTGTGGCTCTGATACATTCTCTTCAATCTGTCTGCGATAGGTAGATACCACATCCGACTATACGGCACTTTCGTTCTCCGTCGGTCTTGTTTAGGCTTCCATCGTTGTGCACCACAAAAGTGACATTTATCTTCCTTTTCGTCTTCTTTCCAGAAGAGCATACAATTGTTAATACAAACATCAATTGTATAATATGGGAGGCCTAAATTTCGCATTAACTTTTCTGTCTCGTAATGTGAATTAGTAGACTTGTTTCCTTCTGGTAAATAATCTGTTAGTAATTCGCAAACGGAATCCACTAACTTTTCACTCATGTTATAATCAGCCTTATTTTGCAGGACTCGAGCAGCTAATGATAACTGCGAGTGACCTTCACGGCAACCATCGTATAATGGATCTTTTGCACTTTCTAACAAGTCGTAGAATTTTTTTGAATGGTTAAATATCGGTTCTTCTACATTTTGATAACTATCTTGATGATAATTATCATCAACATTGACGTTGTAACGAAATGCATCATTTACCATATCTACATACCTATCTTCTACTACATTTTCTACTTCCTCATTCCCAGTAATATATGTCGGATCAATATGACTCGTTCCTAACCCCATATTGATCTCCTCTCCATGCATATACCAAATATAATAATCTGGCATAAATCCTTTGCTAAACAAATGATTCCAAATTCTATTCCCCGGGATAAATTTATTGTTTTTGCAAACACTACAAGGACAATAAAACTTACCGCCATTATCCCGTGTTAGAGGCTGACTATTTGCAAATGTCATGAACTCGCTCCACCCCGATTTGAACTCTTCTGAAAAATTTCCCGTACCTTCATCAATCCTTTTATACATCCACTCCCGAGAATTACTATAATTAAAATTCCCCGACATTTTTTTGGTAACGAAACCTTTTTTATAACGAAAACTCTCCTTATTTAGTATGTTTTCAAAGAAAACATTTTTTGAAACTTGTTTTTCTTACAATTAAAAGAGATAATGAAAGGGAGAAATATGTGTGAATGATATCGAGTGAAATGGTGGAGTATATATAAGCCGTTTTAGCGACTAATTTACGACTAAAACTCGTAGTCGCAAAAAACCAGTACAACTACCCACCCACCTACCGATTATAAAACGTGTTTTTTATGCCAATATTTGACGACAAATTGACGACTATATTACGACACGCCGAACTAGTCGTAGTTTAGTCGCTATTTTGCGACTACATTACGACTCGCCTCTACAATCTCCTATTAGTCGCATTTTAGTCACCAATTTATCGACTAATTTCAACACAAATTATATAGTCATCAATTAGTCGCTATTATACGACCATTTATCCGACTACATAGTTAGTCGCAATTTAACGACTATCGTACGACACTACTGACGGAGTCGTAAAACTGTCGCATAATAATCGGTACGTAGTCGTCTATTGTGCGACTACTGATTTAGTCGCTGATTGTAGTCGCCAAATCCCAGTTTTCTTGTAGTGATCGTATTAGCCAGGTTTGGACTATCCATCGCAATTATGGAGAATAGATCCGTCATTGTCTTGAAGCGGGCGTTTGTATCTTGGAGTTCCTGTCACAAACGAGCATTCTCCGCAGCCTGATCCCGCTGAGAAACATGAGGTTGCGATGAAGAAGCTGCGGGAACGGTCTCGATAGAACCGACTCCAAAAGTGCGGTTCTTCTTTTTCGGACTGACCTACGTAGAATTAATATTATATATCCGTTAGTAAATATAATATAATTTAGAAAATATAAATTAAATTATTTACCTCGTAGTAGATTTGGTCGCATTCCGCGACCGAAAGTCGTCCCGAGGAGTTCACTGAGCTCCCTTCTTCAGTGGACGACTGACTTACCCGCTCGGCGAGTCTAGCCTCATAGTCATTCACGATCTTTTCAGATCGTGAACTGACATATGACCCATCTTTGCGCTTCTGGGTTTTCTTCAATATCTCCACAATAGGGGGAAGTTCACCCTCTTCCTCGGCCTATATTTGATATTTAATTATATTAAATATTTATTTATTTGAAAAATAAATAAAACAAAGTGTTAAAAAATTAAATTTAACATTTTAATACGACGACCGGCGTATGAACTCGGTCCCGAAGTGTGGACGTAGGGACCCTTCTCGTCGACAGGAGTGAGGCGGGACTTAATTGGAACAGTTTTGCGCGACGACGAGAGAATGCGGTTTCGTCCAGTAGTCGATCAGCCCTTTCCACACCGTCGGGTTCATCGACTCCGGCTTTCCACCATCTCCTTTTAGTTTCCAGTCTTTCTTCCAACTGGAAACAATGCCGGTAAGGCGGTGCATCGCCTTCTCGTTGAACCCCTTACGGACTTTCACCGTATCAGCCTCGGCCCAATGCCATTTTTGCTATTAATTAAAACTAAGTTTTAGTTTAACTTTTTAAATTAGAAATTTTAAATTAAAATTTTCAAATTAAATATTTTAATTTATATTTAAATATAAATTATTTTAATTAAAATTTAAAATTTAATTTAGTTTACCGCGAAAGATTCGAACCAGATGTCCTGTATGTATCCCGGCGTTTGGGACCAGTTCACGTGCGGCTCGACGAAGTAAGACTTCATTGTGTCCGCGACACTCCGACTCACTTTGTTATCGCAAAACCTAACAAAGTACAATTTTTTATTAATATTTAATATTTAATAATTATTTATTATTTTTTAATATTTTTAATATAATATTAAAAAATTATCAAAATGTGTGTCGCGACCGGTGTGGATCTATCAATGGAAAACGGTCGTGGCCTTCTTGCCGTAGGAGATCCAAGATCCGCATCATGTGGGGTCCTTGATGTGGAGGAGGTGGTAAATCCGCCGGCATATCTCCAACCGGTGGAATGTTGGAAGCAGCATCTAACCCCACCTCGGGGACCTCATGGATGTCGGGTTGGGTTGGTTCTGAAGGTTGTCGGATCGGATTAGAATCAGATCCGCTACCAGAACGATTACGGATAAAATTAAAATAATGGTTTGGACGAGGAGGCATTTTTGTAAAAAGGTTTAGTGTTTTAAGAAGAAATTGTGATGTTTTTATAGAGAGATTGTAGAGAGATAAAATGTAGAGAGATGGTTGTGTGAAAAAATGAAAGAATTTGGCCATATTTATAGATTTTGTGATCGTTGCTAAATCGTTGCTAATTAGCAACGATTTAGCAACGAATAGTTTTTGTAATCTTTTCGTTTTCCCACCGGAGGAAAAACGAAAATTTAGCGACGATTTAGCAACGAATTAGCAACGATTCCAACATTTCGTTGCTAATTCGTTGCTAAACCCTAACATGTATTACGCCAAGTACAGAACTATGACGGATACAGTGTACGTGTCCGATCAAGTATTTAGAAACGATTTAGCAACGATTTAGCAACGATTCGTTGCTAAATCGTTGCTAAATAATTGATCGGACACATATGCTACATTCTATGTATCAGAAGTACGAGATTAAATGTCAAAAATATTAGCAACGATTCGTTGTAATCGTTGCTAAATCGTTGCTATTTAATATTTAGCAACGATTTAGCAACGAATCGTTTCTAAATCGTTGCTAAACTCAAACCCTATCTTTAGGGTTTCAACCCCTAAAACGGTTTGCTATGCTATAATACATACTTCATTTGTAATTATAGATTATAAGATTGAGAATAACACTTCAAAATATGATATTTACTAAAAAACTGAAAATTTTCTGTATTATAAATTTTATGTTAGTAAAACATATAAGTTAACGGTAAGTTAATACACGTTAAGTATAATATTGTAATCAATTTTTTTTATTGATTTATACAATTGTTTTCACCTTTGTTTATACTTTTTAAGTTAACACTAATTCTTAAAAACCTTTATTTTTAGGTGGTTTGAGGGTTTAAAGATTTGTATATTGCAAAAATTAGCAACAATTTGCCACGATTTAGCAACGATTCGTCGCTAAATCGTCGCTAAATAGCAACGAATTAGTGACATATCGTTGCTAAATCGTTGCAAAATATCAAATAGCAACGATTTTGCAACGATATGTAAAACATATTAGTCCAACAAATTTAAACCCTTAAAAGTACTAATCGTTGCTAAATCGTTGCTAAATTACTGATTAGACTAATATATTACATTCTATGTATCAGAAGTACGAGGTTAAATGTCAGAAACATTAGCAACGATTTAGCAACGATTCGTTGCTAAATCGTTGCTAAACTCAAACCCTATTTTTAGGGTTTCAACCCCTAAAACGGTTTGCTATGCTATAATACATACTTCATATGTAATTATAGATTATAAGATTGAGAATAACACTTCAAATTATGATATTTACTTAAAAACTGAAAATATTTTGTATTATAAACTTTATGTTAGTAAAACATATAAGTTAACGGTAAGTTAATACACGTTAAGTATAATATTGTAATCAATTTTTTTTATTGATTTATACAATTGTTTTCACCTTTGTTTACACTTCTTAAGTTAACACTAATTCTTAAAAACCTTTATTTTGGGGTGGTTTTAGGGTTTAAAGATTTGTATATTGCAAAAATTAGCAACGATTTAGCAACGATTCGTCGCTAAATCGTCGCTAAATAGCAACGAATTAGCGACGAATCGTTGCTAAATCGTTGCTAAATATCAAATAGCAACGATTTAACAACGACAATTTAAACCCCTAAAATTACTAAACTTATGAATTCGTTGCTAAATCGTGGCAAACTTTGCAAATTCGTTGCAAATTCGTCGATAATTTTCAAAAAAAAATTAAAAAAAAAATTAAAATTGCAAATACAAGTTACAAATTTATTCATTATTGTCGGAATCAAATGATTCGATATCGCTAACTTCATCGAATTCTTCATTTTCTTCTGTGGATCCTTCGTTTTCATCATCCACAATATCTTCGCCTACTTGATTATCGGGATCAACAAGAAATACATCTTCGGTCGACGATTTGTTTGTATAATTGTCCCACCAACGACATCTTGTTGCATAGGAACTTCATCGTTACCCATAATTAAACCTCTCGGAACCACTCGAATTACTGCACTCCACGATATACCACTAGTTTAACGCGAGGATACGAAATGAATGTAACTTGCTCAGCCTGCGATCCGAGGATAAATGGTTCGAACTTCCGATATCGTCGTGATTGGTTGACGTCGATGACACCAAATTTATTGTAACGTACACCACGACCCAACGTTGGATCAAACCAATCACATTTAAAAAGTGTTGTTCTTAAATTGACTAATCCCGGGTATTGGACTTCGATAATATCCGTGAGAACCCCATAAAAAAACCGAATCGCCCTCAACGGTGACACCATAATTTGCGGTTGCTCGATGTTGACCATGACTTACCGTGTGGAAGACGTAACCACGAGTAAAATACATAGGCGAAGTTGTGATCTTTCCAAGCGGTCCTTGTATTAACTCGCGAAACCAAACCGGATATGTGGTGTCACCATATTCAACTTGCGTTTTTAACCAACCCGCAAAATCGCGTTCTTTATAAGCAGTAAGTTCGTCTTTCGAAAGTCCAGGATAGACTTCCTCCACTTGTTCCTCAAACATTCTAATTGAAATAAACCTCCTCGTTAGGAAAAATATTATAGCTTATATATAAAAACATATAATATATTACCTTTCGAAAGGTCGTGCGTAATCACAATTAAGGAGGATGTAAGTATGTGCACTTTGTCGATGTTGATCACTTTCCCACCAAACTTCTTTTATTTTTCCGCTAGCTCTTCGAATTGGGGAAAATATATCAGGTACCCCATCTACTACATATATTGCGCCAACGCCGTCGTCATCGTATCGTCGTGTTTTTGTTCTACGTGTTCGTACATTGGAACCGAAATAGTATGATGCGAAATGAGAAGTCTCTTCCGTTAAAGATCCAGCAACGATAGATCCTTCAACCCTTGCTAGGTTTTTCGCCTTTCCTTTCAAATGTCCCATAAATCGTTCAAATGGATACATCCACCGAAACTGCACAGGCCCTCCTAGTTCTGCCTCGTGAGGAAGATGTATTGGAAGGTGTTCCATTACATCGAAAAAAGATGGAGGAAAAATCTTTTCCAAGTTGCACAACAAGATAGGGATATTTTCACGCAACTGTTCAACGACATCTTCTGAAAGTGTACGAGTACATAAATCTCGGAAAAACGCACTGATACCTGTAATTTTTTAAAATTCATGACTATATATTGTAATTAAAGTAATTAAAAAGATAATTAATTAATTATTAATTAGTACCTGCAATTGCTAAGTGTGCGGGTTCGGTAGAAGCTCGTCGAAGGCAAAAGGTAATAGTCTCTCGCATAAATACATGACAATCATGACTTTTCATACCTGAAAACTTTTGTCCTTTCTCAACACATGCGGATAGCTTTGAAACATATCCGTCGGGGAATTTGACATCTGACGCTACCCAATTAAATAAAGCGTTTTTCGCTTCAGGTTTCAATCTGTAGATCGGGACTCGAGCCTTACCATCGTTCGTAATATGCAACTCACTTCTAAAACATATTTCTGGCAAATCCAATCTTGTCTTCAAATTGTCTTTCGTTCTCCCCTGCACATTCAACAATGTGTACATGATGTTATCAAAGAAATATTTCTCAATGTGCATAACATCAAGGTTATGTCTCAACAAATGATCTTTCCAGTAAGGGAGTTCCCAAAAGATGCTTTTCTTGTGTCAGTTATGGGTTTCCCCGTATCCGTCAGGTAAATTCGAAACATGCCAATTTTCACCCCGTCTACATGTTTCTTGCGCCCCGTAATAATCCAACTCGTTTAGTAACTCTGTCCCCGCCGGATATAGTAGGGTTGGTTGTTTAACGACTTTGTTCTTCTTGAACAACCTTCTGTTCTTCCGGTACGGATGATTAATTGGAAGAAATCGTCGGTGACAATCAAACCAACTTGTTTTCCTTCCGTGTGGGAGTTGAAACGCATCAGTCCGATGACGACAATAAGGGCAAGACAATCGTCCATGCGTTTTCCAACCGGATAACATGCCATAAGCAGGAAAGTCACTAATAGTCCACATAAGCACTGCACGCATCATAAAATTTCTTTTGCACGATATATCGTACGTACGAACCCGGTGTACCATAACTCTTTTAGATCATGGATTAAAGGTTGCAGAAAAACATCTAGAGCTCTCTTTGGATGTTTCGGACCAGGAACTAATATACTTAAGAAGAGGAATTCTCTTTGCATGCACATATATGGAGGAAGATTATAAGGGGTTACGATAATCGGCCACAAGGAGTATTGTCTACCGGACATACCAAATGGACTAAATCCGTCGGTGCATAAACCAAGATATACATTACGAATCTATCTAGAGAAGTCGAGTATACCGTGTTAAAGTGCTTCCAAGCCTTTGCATCGACGGATGAGTTACTTCCCCATCTACGACCGAGTGCTCGAATGCCATCTCATTGAATCGGATGTCCTTTCCGATTGATACAATCTCTTGAGCCTGTCCGTAATGGGTAAGTACCACATCCGTTGATACGGGACCTTACTCCCTTTTCCTTGGACCTTATATCTCGACCGACGGCAAAAACGACATTCCCGCAACTTATCATCATCTTTCCAATAAATCATACAATTGTTAACACAAACATCAATCATTTCGAAGGCAATCCAAGACTAGAAACCAAGTTTTGTATTTCATAATATGAATCAGCAGCTACATTATCCTCGGCAAATACTCTTTTAGTAATTCCGCCCAGGAGTCCATGCAAAATTCACTCAAATTATGATCCGATTTTATATTCATCATTCTAGATGCTAATGATAGTTTTGACAATCCATCTTTACATCCATCGTAAATTGGTTTATTCGCAGCGTCTAACATATCATAAAAACGTTTAGCATCTTGGTTAGGTTCTTCAACAACATTTTCAGATAAATACTCCCTCGTATCATGAAATGCATCAGCAACCATGTCATGATATCTATAATCATCTACATGCACATTAGACCCACCATGATGATCATAGCTACTCTCAAAATGATGCGGTAAATTAGCTGGTTCGTTAGTTTCAGGAACATGAAACAAACTACTTTCTCCAAATTCGGTGTTATTATAATTATACCCTTCCCCATGTTGAAACCAAACAAAATATTGTGGCATAAAACCCCTATTAAAAAGATGTTTCCATACGGTATCAACATGAATGTATTTAGTGTTCACACACTTCTTACATGGACAATACATTTTACCAGTTTCTTGAGTAGTCTGCATGTTTCCAGCTTGATACATGAATGTTTGAAGTCTCTCCGTGAACTCTGTTGTCACTATCTCCGATCGATCTTTGTGTCTATACATCCAAGATCGTAACTCGTATACGTTATTACCGTGAGACATTTTGAGTATATATGTTATGAAAGTTTTTGTATACGTGTTTAGAATATATATAAGAGAGAATGTTTTGATATTGTGTTGTGATTTTTATTTGGTCGAATTAGTTTATATAGGGACATTATAAATTTTAGCAAGGAATTAGCAAGGAAATTTAGCAACGATTTAGCAACGATTTAGCAACGAAATATTTTTACCAATGAATTACCAACGATTTTGAGAGGAAATTGCAACGAATAATTCGTCGCCAATTACCGGTGGAGCTCAATGAAAACGTGCTCACCAACTTAGCAATATTCCTTGCATATTCGTCGCTATTTAACAAGGACATATCTTCGTCGCTATTTAACAAGGACATATCTTCGTCGCTAAATCGTCGCTAAATAGCGACGATATAGGAATTCCTCCTTAAATCGTCGCTATTTCGTCGCTAAATAGCTACGAAATAGCGACGAATAGTTTCGCTAAACTCAAGCTCAAGTTTTTGTTTTGAAAATACCATTACAAAGTTTTTATAACAAAAATACCATTAAAATGTTTTTATAACAAAAATATCATCAAAAAGTAGTAGTTTACAAAAATACCACAAATACAAAAAACGAGTTTTAACACTTTTAGATTTTAAATTTTTTTTTTGGGTTCGCTAGATAGTGTTTAGGGTATAGTTTTGAAGGGGTAAAGTATAGTTTTTTGAAGGTTTTGGGTGTAATTTTGAAAATTTAAGATTTGTGGTATTTATGAGAAAAAACTTTTTGATGGTATTTGCAAAATTTTCGAAAATATTTGCTAACTGTGTTAAAAAAACCTTGTTTTAGTGGTATTCATAAGAATTGCCCTATTTTTTAAGTAATCTATTATATAATAGCAGAATTTTCTCTCATTCTAGGCTATCCACCTCATCAACAAAAATAGAAGAAATTAATACATTTTAAAGTGAGATAAGAAAAAATTAATACTTTATTTTCCATTAACTGAAATTGATTTTTTGGACCAAAATTAAATTTCTACACAAGAAAACTTACGGTCAATCCCCTCCAACCCTTCCATCTTCCCGTTTTTATATTACACACCCTTGAAAATTATTTTTTATTTTGCAACCAAAATGTTTTACATGGTGTTAGAGACATTTTTAAAAAACGAGTCCTTTATTTTTATTAAATAGTCACTAATTTTCCAAACAATCGTTCCACCATTTACAAGTTATCCATCTAAAAAATAACTTAGAAAGAAAGAAAAAAAATAAAAGAGAACGCGGATTAAGAAATAATATTGAAAATTAATGTTATTACGAGACAACATCCATCTAACTAACTATGACACGATCTTTTGCGTCTCTCATGTAGCTAGCTTTTCAACTCTATGATTAACTAATTAAAATTGCCGTACAAAAAATAAATAAATTTAAACTAAAAGAACATTTAATAAAGTATTGTTATTTATTATATGTTTATTCTTTTTCAAAATATATCAATCACATATCTATTATATAATAACACAATATTCTCTCAATCTAAGGTATCCACATCATCAACAAAAATAATTCAATTAAAAAATCATTTAACAAAACTCATTCAATATTAATAAAACTCATTCAATATTAATAAAACTCATTCACTATTAATAAAACTAAAAAAAAAACATTCAATATAATAGTTAACACTAATAAAAAATATGTAAATCAACTTTCTGAAATGAAAATATATAAAATTTGTTTCTTTTATACTAATTTTTGGAATATATTAAATATGTCCCATTATCTAAAACTTTCTATCTAAAAGCACAAAATTTAAAAGTTTTAAACGATGTTTAACATTTATTCAAAATAATTAAAAATTAAGACTACATAATATTCTCTCAATCTAAGGTATCCACATCATCAACAAAAATAATTAAAATAATTCAATTAAAAAATCATTTAATAAAATTCATTCAATATTAATAACACTCATTCAATATTAATAAAACTAAAATAAAAAAACATTCAATATAATATTTAACACTAATAAAAAATATGTAAATCAACTTTCTGAAATGAAAATATATAAAATTTGTTTCTCTTATACTAATTTTTTGGAATATATTAAATATGTCCCATTATCTAAAACTTTCTATGTAAAAGCACAAAATTTAAAAGTTTTAAACGATGTTTAACATTTATTCAAAATAATTAAAAATTAAGACTACATAATAATAATATTAGTGGTCATACTATAGTTAATAAATAAAAAAATACGCATAGAAACTTGTGAAAATAAAATAAAACGGAACAAATCAAAAGACCTAAAACATTTAAAAAACGGGAGAATTACAAAACTACACCATTTGAATTACATTTCACAAAACTACACTATTTCAAAATTTCTTCACAAAACTACACCTAAACACTCAAAATTAAATCCAAATAAACCCTACCCACACAATCTTACCCCCTTAATACTATACACTAAACACTAATTAGCGAACCCATATGAAAAAAATTAATTTTGGTAATTTTTTAAAGGGTAAATCAAGCTTTTAAAATTTTGAAAAGGTGTAAATATGTGAAAAAATTAAATTAGGTGTAGTTTTGTGAAGGGAGGGATGAAATGGTGTAGTTTTGTAAATTCCTCTTAACAAAATGGGTGAGAGAGAATAGTTTAAAAATAAATAAATATAAATTTATAAAAGTTTAAATAACTATAATTTGGGATAGAGAAAATCCATATATATACATACTTTCTAAATCTAAATGTTAGTACCAAATATATGAAATAAATTTAAAATATCCACGGAGAAAACAATACCTCATACAAAATAAACAATTACATATACAAATAATTCAATAACGTTATAGATAATACAAAACAAAATATGATACAAATTAATTGACGGGTTAAAATCTCCACGTAAAATCAAAGTAAACAACATACGTACAATTAAAAATAGAGAAGTTGAATGGAGTACACAACAACAATTTTGTAATAAACTAAAACATTCAAACGGAAATTGTTCCTAAACAAAATCATTTTCATTAGTTTAGTAAAATATAAAATAGATGAAAAATATCTAAAGTTAAACCATATATCTATTACAAAAATAAAAAAAACTTCATAAAACAAACCAAACCATTGTAAATTCAATGTAAAATTATTTAAAATTACTATAATAATTAGCGAATCGCGCAACGCGCGAGTTCTTTCCTAGTATCTATATAATAGCACAATACTCTCTCCATATAAGGCATCCACATCATCATCAAAAATAATTAAAATAACTCAATTAAAAAATCATTTAATAAAACTCATTCAATATTAATAAAACTCAAATAAAAAAATATTCAATATAATAATTGACACTAATAAAAACATGTATATCAACTTTCTAAAATGAAAATATATAAAATATGTTTCTCTCTTATACTAATTTTTGGAATATATTACATATGTACCATTATGTAAATTTTTTTATCTAAAAGCACAAAATTTAAAAGTTATAAATGATGTTTAACATTTATTCAAAACAATTAAAAATTAAGACTACAGAATATTAATGGTCATACTATAGTTAATAAATATAAAATACGCATATAATTTTGTGAAAATCAAATAAAATTGAACAAATCAAAAGACCTAAAACATTTAACAACTAAATAAATATACATTTATAAAAGTTTAAATAACTATAATTTGGGATGAAAAAACTCTATATATATACTTTCTAAATCTAAATGTTAGTACCAAATATATGAAATAAACTTAAAATATCCACATAGAAAACAAAAATCTCATACAAAATTAAATAATTACATATACGAATAATCCAATAACGTTATAGAGAAAACAAAACAAAATATGATCCAAATTAATTGACGGGTTAAGATCTTCACATAAAACCAAAGTAAAGAACATACATACAATTAAAAGTAGAGAAGTTGAATGGTACACAACAACAATTTTCTTTACATATTGATATTCCATCGGTTTGATAATAAATTAAAACATTCAAACAGAAGTTGTTCGTAAAAAAAAGTATTTTCATTAGTTTAGTAAAATATAAAATAAATGGAAAATATCTAAAGTTAAATCATATATCTATTACAAAAATTAAAAAAACTTCATAAAACAAACCAAAACCATCACAAATTCAATGTAAAATTATTGAAAATTACTATAATAATTAGTGAATATTCCGCGCAACGCGCGGGTTCTTTCCTAGTATTAAAAATTATGAATTAAAATAAACACTTTGATAAAGACATTTTCGTCTAAACTTTTGAATACTTTGATAACGTTAACAAAAAACGAATATACATATCTTCTTGAGCTCCAAGCGAAACTATAAATAAGAATTTGTATTTTTCATTATAATATCGTTTATATTTATTAATTAATGAGACCAGTCTATAACTGTTATTCCATTAATCATTTAAGAAATTAGGTATTTACTCTCTAAAATTATTTTATTATTTGATGAATCATAGAAATACATTTAAAACTAAATAATAATTATATAATTTTAACTTAAACAAAATTGAAGTATTTAGTTCTTCAATTTTTTTATTTAAAAAAATAGACATTTTTATTTAAATATCAAAAACTTTCACAAAAATATATTAGTTTAATTATATCATATTAAGAAAAACGATGCATGCATTAGTCATCAAACCATAATAACATATTGTGGTTGTAATATTAAAAGAGCTTATTAATCTCAAATTAAAATCTTTGAGTGTACAAGGACAATATGAATTTATAACTTATTGCTTTTCCTACAACAAAAATGGACGACCTCAAGTTAAAGTTAAGTATAAAATAGTTAAAATTCTTTTAACAAAAGCTGGTTGGTGACTTTTATCTGCATCTATTAATAATTTATGAACCTAGGTATTTACCATCTAAAATTATTATATTAGTTGATGAATCATAGAAAATACAATTAAAAAGCAAATAATGATTATAATAATTTGTTCGAAACTAAAGTTAAGTACATACTTCAATGCTGTTTTACGTATAAAATATATATTTTATTTGAATATAAAATTTTTCTCAAAATATGAATAAACTATATTATTTTAAGTAAATCATATTAAGAAAAAGGATGCTCGCATAAGATAAGAGTCATCAAACCATAATAACATATGGTGGTTGTGGTATTAAAAAACTAATTTATATATTGGCGTGTACAAGGACAATACAAATTTATGGATTGGTAAAGAATTATTGATTTCCTTACGACAAAAATGGGATAAACTCAATTCGAAGTCAAATCAAAATTAATAGCTAATATTCTTGCAACGAAAGTGGAAACCTTTTAGTAATATTAAGAATTATTTTGAAATTTAAAAAATACGTTCATAGTTGTCATAATAAAATGCTTACATAATGACATTTTCGTTCAAACATTTTAATGCGTTGGTGACGTTAACACAAACTAATATAATATCTTCATTTTTTGTTAAAATTTTCTATAATATCCTTCTTTAGCTCCAAAAAAAACTATTTATAAGAATTTGAATTTGTTTCATTTTAAGTTTATATTTATTAATTTAATGGAAAAAACTATAATTGTGATTCTATTAATAATTTAAGAACCTAGGTGTTTACTATCTATAATTATTTTAATGAATTAACTCGTAATGCATGCATGGATAAGAGTCATCAAACCATAATAACATATTTTTACTTACGAAATAAACATTTTCATTTTAATATTAGAAACTTACACTAAAAATATATAAAATATATATACAAAACCCTTTCAACCCTTCTTTCACAAAACTACACGTAATTTAATATTTTCACATATTTACATCCTTTCAAAAATTTAAAATCTTGATTTACCCTTTAAAAAATTACCAAAATTAAATTTTTTCCATTTGGGTTCGCTAATTAGTGTTTAGGGTATAGTATTAAGGGGGTAGGATTGTGTGTGTATGGTTTATTTGGATTTAATTTTGAGTGTTTAGGTGTAGTTTTGTGAAATAACTTTGAAATGGTGTAGTTTTATGAAATGTAATTAAAATGGTGTAGTTTTGTAATTCTCCCTTTAATTAAATCATATTAAGAAAAACGATGCATGCATGAGTCATCAAACCATAATAACATTAACATATGGTGATTGTAATATTAAAAGAGCTTATTAATCTCAAATTAAATTCTTTGAGTGTCCAATGCAATATGAATTTATGACTTATTGGTTTCCCTACAACAAAAATAGATGACCTCAAGTTAAAGTTAAATAAAAATAGTTAAAACTCTTGCAACAAAAGTGGTTTGTTGACTTTGATCTCATCATGCATGCATCTATTGATAATTTACGTACCTAGGTATTTACCATCTAAAATTATTTTATTAGTTGATGAATCATAGAAAATACTTGTCAAAAAAACATAGAAAATACATTTAAAAGCAAATTATGAATATAATAATTTATAAAAACTAAATATAAGTATCTAATAGTTCAATGCTGTTTTTACGTATAAAAAGAGTGAATATAAATGCTTGCCTAAAATATAAATAATCTATATTATTTTAACTACATAATATTAAGTAAAATGATGCGTGCATGAGATAAGAGTCATCAAACCATAATAACATATATATGGTGGTTGTGATTTTAAAGAGTCATCAAACCATAATAACATATATATGGTGGTTGTGGTATTAAAAGGCTAATTAATCTCCAATTAATATTTTGGAGTGTACAAGGATAATATGAATTTTTGGTTCGAGAAAGACTTATTGTTTTACCTACGACAAAAATAGGATGAACTAAAGCTGAAGTCAAATAAAATTTAATAGGTAATATTCTTGCAACAGAAGGGGATATTTTTAAGTAATATTAAGAATTATTTTAAAATAAAAAAAACATTTTGATAAAGATATTTTCGACAAAACTTTTGAATGCTTTGATAAGGTTAACAAAAAAACAAAATAATATCTTCTTGGGCTACAAGCAAAACTATAAATGAGAATTTGTATTTTTCATTATAATATATATATTAATTTAATGAAACCATTCTATTACTGTTATTTTATCAATAATTTAAGAAAATAGGTATTTACTATCTAAATTGTTTTTTATTATTTGAGGAATCATAGAAATACATTTTAAAAAATAATGATTATATAATTTTTAACTTAAACAAAACTGAAGTATTTAGTTCTTCCATATTGTTTTTACTTATAAATAGACATTTTTATTTTAATATTAAAAACATACACAAAATATATAAACTATATTAGTGTAATTAATTCATATTAAGAAAAACGATGCATGCATGCATGAGTCATCAAACCATAATAACATATTGTGGTTGTAATATTAAAAGATGAAAAAATTAGGAAATCATGTATTTTTTGGACCTTAATTTGCAATAAGGTGATTTGTGTTTTAAAATTGGTAATTAGGTGATTTTCCTTACTTCTATTTTTTTATGACTGATATACCCCTCCGCGTATTCACAAAGATTCATGAATGTTCACATGTTTTCTATTTCAGATTTTTTTCATGAATTATTTAATCAAACTATAAATGTTCACATGTTATCATGAATATTCACACATTTTCATGAATATTCACACATGTCCATGAATATTCACACATTTTCATGAATATTCACACATGTTCATGAATATTCACACAATATCACGATTATTTTAGAAGGAAGAACATGAATGTTCATACGAATATATGAATGTTCACGCATATACATGAATGTTCACACGACCTGACCAGAAAGTTCAAGGTTATTTTTGACTTTTCAACATAAAAAATCACTCAAATGCAAATACAAAAAAAATCACCCTATTGGCAAATTAAAAAGTAAAAAGTACCTAGTTGACTAAATAACTCTTAAAAGATCGGGCTTACTAATCTCAAATTAAAATCTTTGAGTGTGCAAGGACAATATGACTTTATGACTTTTTGGTTTCCCTAAAACAAAAATGGATGACCTCAAGTAAAAGTTAAATAAAAATAGTTACAATTCTTGCAACAAAAGTGGTTTAGTGACTTATATCTCATGCATGCATCTGTTGATAATTTACGAACCTACGTATTTACCATCTAAGAGCAAATAATGATTAAAATAATTTATTCTAAACTAAATTTACGTATAAAATATAAATATTATTTGAAAATAAAAACTTTCTCAAAATATAAATAAACTATATAATTTTAAGTAAATCATATTAAGAAAAAAGATGCATGCATATGAGATAAGAGTCATCGTACCATTAAAAAGAGGTGAAAACGACCGTGTTGGGATATATTCTACAAAAACTATGGAGACAGAGTAAATAAACCCTATTTCTTTTTTTTTCTTCTATATATATTTATCTACCAATTTATATGTTTATTGATTCATATAAAGTTAATAAGTTGATAACTAAGCCCTACATTTTTATTCATTCATACAAAGAATTTTTTTAAAAAAGAATTGATTCATATAAAGTGTTACAAAGGCCGTAAGATTCACTTGTGGATTTGTAATAAGAACAATTTAGATACATATTTATTATAGGTATAAAAATGTGGGAGTGGTTTAAGAGATTTTTGCAGAGATTATTGATTATACGATCAACCACTAAACTAATTATAGAGACAAAGTAAATACATATTTTTTCTTCTTTTAAAAACTTATTTATCTTGTCAAATAAATTCACATATTAATGATTTATATGAAGTGTGACATAAGCTAGACTTACATATGATTATGTAGAAAACAACAATTGAGATGTTGATGTTGGGAATGTCCTAAAATCATTTGTACTTACTCTGGTTATAGTCGTAATGTCGAGGTTTTAAAATTCGTATAATATTAGGTGGTTATAATGTTTTGCTAGAGACCGCTTATAATCTATGGGTCTAGAACTCATTACTAATATTATATGATCCTACATTGTCTCACACCTAAGCAAACTGAATCGATAAATATTTATTTGAGTTTAATATAGATTAAACTAAAATTTGGTTTAAGAAATTATTTATTTTATATAGTGATATATAATAATAAAAATTAATATTTACATATATATATAAATCACGTGGGACTTAATTTTAATTATGAATTAAAAATCCATTGCCCATGAGATTTAAGTGAATGATAACCTAATATGATTAGATTAACATGTGTTGTCTTAGTGATATATATAAATATGGCTTATGTTATTAAGAATAAACATAACAAAACTACGTGATATAAACCAAAGTAATAACAAGAGATAAAACGTTTGTCTTGAGATTTGATCTCAATGGTACTAGCATCCCGTCTTGATTCAGTTTGTGCGCGTGTGGATACCGGTAGAGGCACGACATTTGGAGTGCTTAAACACTTTGATTTATCTCGGTTCATAATTTCGCTACGAACCATCCAGATAAATCTATAAATTGACAACATAGTTTTGATTCAATATTTGCACGTATCCTATGAATTAAAATTCGTAATTAGTATTTATAATCGTTATAAACCGGTACGGATTCCAGCAGTGGTATCAGAGCATGCGTGTGTAATATTGAAATTAAACTTAGATAAATTAGTGTATATATGATATATATTGAATAATTTATCACTGTATTATTATGAAAGCGTTCACGTTCCTGTTCTAATTGTTAATTAGGATAGTTGAAAGAATTTTTGATTATTTAACTATCCGAGCGAATTGTCTGCATGTTTTCATCTAGTTGAATTATAAACATCCATATACATATCCATATACATGTAAGGTAGATTTAAGCATAACATAATTTGATTATGTGTGAATATTATTGCTTGTCTGTTCGTGTGTATGTTTATAATGAAAACCTGCATGCATGGAGTTATTAAAATATTGGTTTATTATTGAGAATATTGGTTTAATATTGAGAATATTAACTATTATGTATGCACGTATAGACGTGTTGTGTTGTTGATATGACTTTTTGTAAAAGTCAATCACGCTTCATAGAAGTATACAATTATAAAAGAATATAATTGAACAAAAGTTGTTGCATTAGTCGTGGGAACATATCCGATGTCTTTGCCTTCATACATGGTTTTAGAACTCAAGAATTGTTACTATGTTCCTTCTACTAATAACAACATCATTTCAATCCCATGTTTGGATATTGAAGGTTTTGAATTTTCAATCAATAACAAATGTTGTTCTTTCGATCGAGATGGTATGTTTTATGGTAGCGCCCCATTAGAGAATGAGCTCTAGGTCATAAACTAAGCGGTTTAAGTCTAAGCGGTTTAAGTCTAATGACTTAAATCCAACTTTTCTCTAGCATTGTCGTTTGGGCCACATAAATGAGAAACGCATTCAAAAGCTTCATAGTGATGGACTTTAAACTCATTTGATTATGAATCTTATAAGACTTGTGAATCTTGTTTGTTAGGTAAAATGATTAAAGCTCCATTTACCGGTCACGGTGAAAGAGCAAGTGACTTATTGGGCCTCATACATACATATGTATGTGGACCAATGAGTACCAGTGCTAGAGGAAATTATCAGTACTTCATTACATTTACTGATGACTTTAGTAGATATGATTATATTTACTTGATAAAACATAAATCTGAATCCTTTGAAAAGTTCAAAGAATTTCAGAATGAAGTACAAAATCAACTTGGCAAGACAATTAAATCTCTCCGATTAGATCGAGGAGTAGAATACTTGAGTCAAGTGTTTAGTGATCATCTAAGAGAGTGTGGAATTGTTTCACAACTCACTTCCCCAGGAACACCACTGTGGAACGGTGTATCTGAAAGGATAAATCGAACTTTATCGGTTATGGTTCGAGAAATGATGAGTAACACGGATCTTCCATTATCCTTTTGGGGATATGCTCTAGAAACTGTTGCTTTTATGCTAAACATATGAGATATGGTGTGGAAAGGTTCCAAATCTGTCTTTTCTCAAATTTGGGGTTGTGAAGCTTATGTTAAACGATTGTTTACTGATAAGCTTGGCCCCAAATCTGATAAATGTATTTTCGTAGGATATCCGAAAGAACCCAATGGTTATTACTTTTACCATCCTTCTGAGAACAAAGTGTTTGTTGCTCGAAATAGTTCCTTTATGGAAAAAGAATTCTTATCAAAAGGAACTACTGGAAGTAAATTAACACTCGAAGAAGATTGAGAACCACATGAGGATGTTCCAACTTTAGAGGAGGAACATAGATTAGATTTACAAAGAGTTGTAGAATCTACACCTGTGGAGCCTGAGGTACGTAGGTCCGGAAGGAGCCGTCACGAACCTAATAGATTTGGGGATTGGGTGATGGATAATCATGATTTATTTATGATAGATAGTGATGAACCTACATCTTACAAAGAATCAATGATGGGACCCGATTCCGACAAGTGGGTAGAGGCCACTGAATCCGAAATGGGATCCATCTCACTAAACAAAGTATGGACTTTGGTTGATTTGCCTGATGGTGTAAAAGCTATTGAGTGCAAATGGGTTTTCAAAAAGAAAATCGACATGGATAGTAATATACAGATATACAAAGCTAGATTGGTGACTAAAGGTTACAAGCAAATTCATGGTATAGAGTATGATGAAACCTATTCCCCAGTCACAATGCTTAAATCCATTCGGATTCTCCTAGCAACTACCGCTTACAAGGACAAGCTTTATTGTTCCATTTATGGTTTGAAGCAAGCATCTCAGAGTTGGAATCTTCGTTTCAAAGAAGCGATCAAAGAGTTTGATTTCATTAGAAACGAAGAAGAGACATGTGTTTACAAGAAAACCAGTGGGAGTGCAGTTGCATTCTTGGTATTGTATGTAGATGACATACTGCTCATAGGAAACGACATTCCTTTACTTCAGTCTGTCAAGACTTGGTTGGGAAGTTGTTTCTTAATGAAAGACATGAGAGAAGCTGCTTACATTCTTGGAATAAGGATCTATAGAGATATATTGAATAAGCGCATTGGACTATGTCAAGATACTTATATCGATAAGGTCTTACATACGTTAATAATGCATGACTCCAAGAAAGTCTTTTTACCAATGTCTCATGGCATAGTTCTTAGCAAGACTCAGTGTCCTAAGACACAAGATGAGCGTGAACGTATGAGTAAGATTCCTTATGCATCAACTATAAGATCTATCATGTATGCCATGCTTTGCACTCGTCCAGATGTTGCATGTGCTTTGAGCATGACGAGCAGATACAAATCTGATCCAGGTGAAAGTCACTGGATAGCAGTTAAGAGCATCCTTAAGTACTTGAGAAGAACTAAGGATAGATTCTTAGTTTATGGAGGTAGCGAGGAACTTGTTGTGATTGGTTACACCGATGCCAATTTCAAACAGACAAAGATGATTTTCGATCACAGTCTGGATTCATCTTCTGTCTTAACGGAGGAGCGGTAAGCCGTAAAAGTTGCAAGAAGAGCACGGTGGCAGATTCAACAACCGAGGATAAGTATATAGCTGCTTCTGAAGCAACTAAGGAAGATGTTTAGATTAGGAAGTTCATCACTGAACTTGGTGTGGTTCCTAGCATCCATGGTCTAGTGGATCTCTACTGTGACAACAATGGAGCGATCGCGCATGCGAAAGAACCTATATCACACCAGAAATCCAAACATATTCAAAGACGTTTTCATCTCATTCGCGAGATTATTGAGAGAGGAGATGTGAAGATTAGCATAGTTCCAACAGATGAAAATGTTTCCGATCCTTTGACTAAACCCCTTACGCAGCCTAAGAATGAGAGTCATACTGCTGCGATTGGCATTAGATTTCTTAAGATGTGATCTTAATTTTAGTGGGAGTTTTTTTTAATTATTTTATGATATGATGTTCATGTTTATAAACATTTGACAAGTCTTCAAATTAATGAAATTTGTTTCAGTATTATTTTCTTATTTGATAATTAAATAATACTCCCAAAGTATTTTATTTCATTCTTATTGGTCATCAAACACGTGATTTGATCATGAAACCTTATTCAAAGACGTTTTCATCTCATTCGCGAGATTATTGAGAGAGGAGATGTGAACACTACAAGAATCTGCGCAAATTACCACGAAAAATTTACAACGATTTGAATCGTCGTAAACTTACATCGATATTACGACGATTTTACGACGATATTGGTAATCGTCGTAAAATCGTCGTAAAATTTACAACGATCAAAATCGTCGTAAATTTACGACGATTTTACAACGAATTTCCGATCAAACACCAAATCGTTGTAAAATCGTGGTAAATTTACCACGATTTTACAACGTTTTGGTTTATAAGGATATTTCGTCGCTATATCGTTGCTAATTTACCACGAATTTACAACTTCTTATTTTGGGACTTTTTAACAACGATTTAAAGACATTTAATCTGGTAGTTGAAAACGTGTATTTACTTGTTGCACCTAATTATTTACAACTTTCATTTTAGTCGTTAAATCGTTGTAAAATCGTTGTTAATTCCTTGTAGAATTATGAATCGTTGTAAATTAGTAGTTAATTTCCTTGGTAAAAAGTTGGAAAATTTTTAAAAATCCTATAAATACCTCCTCATCTTTCACCATAAATCACACCATCAATTTTATATCTCTCTATCTCTCTCACTTACAAAAAAAAACTCTTTTTATAAAAAATGTCCGGAGGCGATATTTACGAAATCCGAAAATGGATGTACATATATCGATGCGATGACGGATCGGTGACAAGGGAGTTCCTCGACGGGGTTGAAGTATTCATGCAGCAAGCCACAAATCTACCTGTCACTCTCGAAAGCGGTAAGATGTTTTGTCCTTGTATCAAATGCGACAATAAACGGTTCATTTTGGTTGAAAATGTTTGGAAGCATTTGTTAAATAGAGGATTTACACCACAATATTATATATGGTTTCAGCATGGGGAAGGTTATTCTGGTAATGTTGCTAGTAGTAGTAATTATCATCAGGAATCTGTAGACTATGACCAACATGTAGAAAATGAGTATGATTTTTATAATTTTCGTCATGATCATGGAAATGAACCGGATAGGGATAAATGACATGGTTAGCGATGCATTTCGTCCTGAAGTTGCATCGATGGAAATTTAGTTGAAGAACCTAATTTAGATGCTAAAAAATTCTACGACATGTTAAATGCCGCAAATCAACCAATATATGATAATTGTAGAGAAGGGCACTCTAAATTGTCATTAGTCGCTAGAATGATGAATATTAAAACAGACCATAACTTATCGAGGTTTGCATGGATGATTGGGCCTCATTGTTAAAAGAATATCTACCCTCGATAATTTAGCTGCGCTGAAACGTTTTATGAGGTTCAAAAATTGGTTATCGGTCTTTGGTCTTCCGTATCGGTCAATTGATGTACGTGTAGACAATTGTATGATATTTTGGAAAGACGACGACATTCTTGAGGAATGTCGTTTTTGCAAAAAACCAAGATATAAGCCAGAAGGAGTAGGTCGGAAGAGGGTACCGTACCAGAAGATGTGGTATCTTCCTATAAGAGACAGGCTACAAAGGATGTATCACTCGGAGAGGACAGCTTCTTCAATGAGGTGGCATGCGAACATACACGAAGCTGGAGAGGTGACCCACCCATCCGATGCGAAAGCGTGGAAACACTTTAACTCGGTGTACCCCGATTTTGCTAGACGAAAAGGTAACGTCTACCTTGGTCTGTGTACGGATGGATTTAGTCCATTTGGTATGTCAGGTAGGCAGTATTCTTTATGGCCCGTCATCGTCACCCCTTATAACCTCCCACCAGAGATGTGTATGCAAAGGGAATTTTTATTTCTGAGCATTTTAGTCCCTGGACCTAAACATCCAAAAAGATCCCTTGATGTTTTTCTACAGCCTTTGGTGGAAGAGTTGAAGGAGTTATGGCACACTGGAGTACGATTGTTCGAGGAAACGGAATTTTACAATGCGCGCAGTGCTTCTATGGACGATTAGCGACTTTCCCGCTTATGGAATGTTGTCGGGCTGGACTACACACAGACGACTATCTTGTCCACTACTAAAAAAATATCATATAGCCACGGTCGTATCCGTGGCTATAACGTTAAATCCGTGGCTATACGGTCGTAGCTAAAAATTTCCGTGGCAAACCGTGGCTAAATAGCCACGGATTTTTTCTATAGCCACGGAACGACCGTGGCTATATGACTTTTTTTTAGTAGTGGTCCTTACTGCATGCATCGTACTGACGCCTTCCAATTGAAGCATGGAAGGAAAACTAGTTGGTTCGATTGTCACCGTAAGTTTCTTAGTCTGCGCCACCCATATCGGAAAAACAAACGATTGTTTAAAAAGAACAAAGTGGTTCGTGATCCTCCGCCAGTTTATTACACGGGCGAACAAGTTGAGGCGCATATGGATCATTATTGTGCGAATTACACGTTCCCAAGGAGGAAACGGCATGTCCCGCCTAATCCGCCCGATGGTTATCTTACGGAACACAATTGGCATAAGAAAAGCATTTTCTCGGGAGCTTCCATACTGGAAAGATCATCTACTCCGACACAATCTTGACGTGATGCACATAGAGAAGAACTTTTTTCGATAACATTATGAACACTCTTTTGAATGTGCAGGGAAAGACAAAAGACAATTTTAAATCACGTCTTGACTTGGCTGAGATATGTGCGAGATCCGAATTGCACATTGATAATGACGGAAAAGCCCCAATACCTATATTCAGATTATCGAGTGCAGCGAAGACGTCGTTGTTCCGGTGGGTGATCTCTCGAAGTTAAGTTTCCCGATGGTTTTGTTTCTAATCTTTCTCGGTGTGTAGATGGTAGTAAATTCACAGGTATGAAAAGTCACGATTGTCATGTGTTCATGCAACGACTGCTACCATTTGTCTTGGCCGAACTTGTTCCACAAAATGTGCACGAAGCAATTGCTGGTACGTATACGTAATGTCTAATAAAATATTTCATAACTGAATATATCGGAAGAGGTGTACGAATCAACAAGTCTGGGATCGTTGATGTCAATAAGAGTAGAAGATACAACAAGTTCGAGCCTTTCATACTTGCATCGCAAGCTGAGCAAGTAAGCTTCATTCCTTATCCGCGTCTTAAGTCCACAGGAATACATTGGCTATCCGTCATCAAAATTGCCCCGAGAGGGTACATAGTCAGGGAAGAAGAATCACCACTACAGAATGACACGTCCGTCGATATTCCTTCGCCAGAACTAAACACGGACATGGTCTTACTCGTTGATCCACATAATAGGGAAGCTGAAGAGGTGAATGAGGACGAAGAAGAAGTCGAAGAGACTGACGAATTTGATGAATCTGACTCTGAGGACGAACATGAGTCTGCTGATGACTCCGAGTAATAAATAAGAAAATAATGTATTTTAAGAAAATAATGTATTTAAATTTTTTTTTATAAAATAAATTAACAATCGTGGTAAAATCGTCGTAAATTTACAACGATTTTACCACGATATATGTAAATTTCACAAATCGTGGTAAAATCGTCGTAAATTTACGACGATTTTACCACGAATAATCTTATAATTCGTAGTCTTTTAAAGACATCTAATCCTCAGGAGTTTTGTTTATACGAGGTTGTCGACGTCAACGATTACCACGAGTTTACAACGCTTTAAAACGAAATCGTTGTAAAATCGTGGTAAATTTACCACGATTTTACAACGTCTTTTTGTATAAACCCCTAAACCCTAAACATTTTTAAAAGTATGTCTTATATTATGTACAAACACTCGTTAAGACCTCTAAACTTAATGAATAACTATAAAAACAATGTTAAAATTGCTTATCAATAAGTTTTGTTTACATATTCTTAGAATTCATAAAGTTTAAGATAAAGTGTACTATAATATAGTGTTGTTAATATGTATATATGTTCTAATTTTATCAAAACTTGTTTTTGTGCAATCATACGCCTTAGAATGATTTCATATGCATACAATATCATAATTATATTCAACATGAAGTCAAATGGCAGATGAATTTTAGCAAAATCCATTTAGTGTAATAAATCGTCGTAAATTCGTGGTAAATTTACCACGAATTTACGACGATTAACACAAAATCGATGGAAATTCGTGGTAAGTTAACAACGAATTTACGACCAAAAAATGAAACTCTAAACGTCAAATCCTCAGGAGTTTTGTTTGTACGAGGTTGTCAACGTCAACTATTACCACTATTTTACAACGATTTATAAAGTTCAAAAAGACGTTGTTAAATCGTGGTAAAGTTACCACGATTTTACGACGATTTCAAAGGTAATCGTTGTAAAATCGTGGTAAATTTACCACTATTTTACAACGTCTTTTTGTATAAACCCCTAAACCCCAAACATTTTTAAAAGTATGTCTTATATTACGTACAAACACTCTTTAAGACCTCTAAAGTTAATGAATAACTATAAAAACAATGTTAAAATTGCTTATCAATAAGTTTTGTTTACATATTCTTAGAATTAATAAAGTTTAAAATAAAGTGTACTATAATATATTGTTGTTAATATGTTTATATGTTCTAATTTTACCAAAACTTGTTTTTCTGCAATCATACGACTTAGTATGATTTCATATGCATACAATATCATAATTATATGCAACATGAAGTCAAATGGCAGATGAATTTTAGCAAAATCCATTTAGTGTAATAAATCGTCGTAAATTCGTGGTAAATTTACCACGAATTTACGACGATTAACAAAATCGATGGAAATTCGTGGTAAGTTAACAACGAATTTACGACCAAAAATGAAACTCTAAACGTCAAATCCTCGGAGTTTTGTTTGTACGAGGTTGTCAACGTCAACTATTACCACGATTTTACCACGACTTATAAGGTAATCGTTTGTTAAATCGTGGTGGTAAATTTACCACGATTTAACAACGAATTTATTAAATCAAATCGTTGTTAAATCGTGGTAAATTTACCACGATTTTACGACGATTACCTTATAAGTCGTGGTAAAATCGTGGTAAATTTACCACGATTTTACCACGATATTATTTTCATCATTCCCAAAACGCGGCAAACCAAACGAACCAAAACGTTTCAATTTTTTTTACAACGATTTAACGACGATTTCGTCGTAAAATCGTCGTAAATTTACGACGATTTTACGACGATTGCTTATACTATATATAGTGGACCAAAATTTTTCATTTTCACTCATTCTCTCTAAATCTCTCTATCTCTCTAAAACTTTTCTCTCTCTAAAACTCTACAACTTTCACACTCTTCAACATCCCCAAAGGTAAATATTTTTAATATATGTGTTATAAAACCGGATTTTAGAATTAGTTTTAGGAATTGGAATTTAGTTTTAGGATTTAGAATTTAGTTTTAGGCTCGGATTTTAGTTTTATGATTCAAATTTTAGAATTATATGTTTAGGACATATAATGTCATTAAAATACTTATATAATTTTATTATTATTTAAATATTTAATGTTTTTTTGGCAGGTACTTAGATATGCCTCGTAGGAGAGGGAAGACCTTACCGCCGGACTACATGCAGATGTTGGCGGAGAGGAGGGCTTCCCGGGAAGGCTCGGCTTCCCGGGAAGGCTCGGCTTCCGGTTCAGCTTCCCGGACATCTCCTGTCCACACCGGGACGTCCGTCCAAGGCGAGCATCCTCCTCCTCCTCCTTCTGTGCCCGCCGCCGCCGCTGACGCCGCAGACCCCGCAGCCGACGATATCCCGGGCCCTGTACATCCAGAGTTGGATGTACCGGGACACGCGCCGTACTCCAACCTCCGGGTTGAGGATATTCTCGCTCAACCCGGACATGACGAGCCTCCGCCGGTTGGATCCGTACAAGTCTCCGGACACTTACCGGTAATTAACTTAATTTTTTTTATTATTATTTTTTATTATATTAATAAATTAATTAATGTTTTTTTCAGTGTTCAAGTACGACAACCAGGTCTCGCGTTCTATCGCGGACATAATCAAGGGATACTTCACCGAGTCGCATCCCAATTGGAGCAAGACACCCGAGCACATCAAGAGAACGTGGTTCAAATGTTTCGCGGTAATGTTCTTATTTAATTTCAATTAAATTTATTTATTTAACTTTAAATTTTTTATTATATATTATTCGCGTAAAGCTAAGTAACTTATAATTTTTCATATTTTGCAGCAAAAGTGGCATTGGGATGTCTCGATCAACGAGACCGTGAGGACGGAGTTCAACAAGACGGCGAAATTCCGTCTCGCCAATACGGTCTCCGACTGGAAGGACAAGTGGAGAGTCGTCGGCGACGCGGGGAAGCCGGTATATCTCTCGGTCGCGGTCTGGGACGGCTTGAAGAAATATTGGACGGATGGCCACAACGCGACCGTAGCTGAGAAGTGTTCCACCTCCAGGAACGCGAAGCTACCTGACGGGACGCCGAAGCAGATGGCTCACACGTCCGGACAAATCCCGTTCGCGGGTCGGGCGCACGAAATGGTAAGTCTCTCTTACTAACTCTTCCAAATTATTTTTATTTTCAAATTACTAATATTATACTAATGCACATATTTTTATTATTTGTTTGTAGGCCAAGGAGTTGGGTCACAAACCGGCCGTCAGTGCCGTCTTCGAGAAGACGCACAGGAAAAAGACCGGCGAGTTCGTTGACTCCCATTCCGAGCGGATATTCAACGATCTTGAAGCTCGGAAGACGGAGATCGAGACTCAACGATCTCAGAGATCCCCGGGAGGCACTCAATATCCAGGCGAGCCGCTTACTACCGCCGAGCTCGATCAAATATATCATGAGGTAAAATTTTACTGTAAAATTATTTTTTAAAACATTCATTTATTAATTGTTTAATTTTATAGGTTGCTCCTAAGAAGAAAGGACGGGGTTCTAGGCATGGGATCCATGCGGGACGTCCCACTTGCTCCTCCCAATTACCGATCTCCGCTGATTTGCAGCCGAGATTCGAACTTGCATGCGACTCGGGCGAATAACATGCGTTCTACAACAGCCTGTTTACGGTGCTTTCTGCATCTAACCCGGAACTACTTCGGACGATGCAGACACATCCCCTCCGTCCGACGACCGAGCGAGGCCGGAACAAGCAACGTAGATCCCGAGAACGCAACGCGGGACTATTTCGGGCCTAATTTCAATTTAGACGACTAATTATTTTTGTATTTTGTATTTTGAAATTGTAATAAAAATATTTTTAAAAAATAATATTTTATTTTATAAAATATTATTTTTTTTTATTTATAATAATATTAATCGTGGTAAAATCGTCCCTAATTAGGGGACGATTTTACCACGATTTGAAAATTTTATATTTCTTCCAATCGTGGTAAAATCGTCCCTAATTAGGGACGATTTTACCACGATTTGTAAAATTTATATTTCTCACAATCGTGGTAAAATCGTCCCTAATTAGGGACGAATTTACGACGATTGTGAGAATTTCGATTTATTATAAATACAAATTTACAACCAAATATCCGTTGTAAAATCGTTGTAATTGTTACAACGATTTTACAACGAATATGTTACCACGAATTTACAACGAATTTTATTCGTCGTAAAATTTACCACGATTTTACGACGATTTGGCTTTTACTTCGATCGATTAACGACGAAATGGAAATCGTCGTAAAATCGTGGTAAACTGCTTTTTACCACGATTTTACAACGATTATGGTCGTGGTAAAAGTCCTGATTTCTTGTAGTGGAAGATTAGCAGAGTTCCAACGGATGAAAATGTTTCCGATCCTTTGACTAAACCCCTTACGCAGGCTAAGCAAGGGAGTCATACTGCTGCGATTGGCATTAGATTTCTTAAGATGCGATCTTAATTTTAGTGGGAGTTTTTTTTTATTTTTTTATGATATGATGTTCATGTTTATAAACATTTGATAAGTTTTCAAATTAATGAAATTTGTTTCAATATTATTTTCTTATTTGATAATTAAATAATACTCCCAAAGTATTTTATGTCATTCTTATTAGTCATCAAACACGTGATTTGATCATGAAACCCTATAAGGGAAAGATGATATAAATTATTGAGGTCCATAGTCAAATTATTAATCATAGGACATTAATAATTATGAATGACTAGTATGTGAGGTGATTGATGACTAAGTTTGATGAAGTCATTGATATGTGGTATTAAAGTCAATTACATAGATATGTGTTGGGGAACACATTATCAGACTGACCCGTTATGAGAACCCTACAAGATTGTTATATGAGTGTCATAAGAGTTTCTCATCACGACTATAGAGTATAGTCCTTTGACCTGAGTTCATCATGATTTCTTACACATGGATTGGTTCCCTTTGACTCTATCAAACGTCTGCCATAAATGAAGATTATAAAGACAATGATTGGGTGGATTAAAGAGATGTATAAGAAACAGGGATGGAACAAGATGGGATTTGTCCCTCCCATATAACGGGAGATAAATATCTCAGAGCCTATCAGAGATTTGATAATAAAATGCATGGCCGTGCTCAAACGAGGTGATTGTCAATCATTTGTTTAATTAGTATAAATAAGAGTCCGATAAAACATGATCTAGCTTAATAAGGATGACAATGTTTCTTGCCTTATGCTGAGATCGAGATATAGTGACAAAGGATTATAGGAATAGATGATTCCAGTACAAGTGAGAGATTGTTGGGAATGTCCAGAAATCATTTGTACTTACTCTAGTTAGAGTTGTAATGTCGAGGTTTTGACATTCGTATAATATTAGGAGTTATAATGTTTTGCTAGAGACCGCTTATGATCTATGGGTCTAGAACTCATTACTAATATTATATGATCCTACAGTGTCTCGCACCTAAGCAAACTGAATCGATAAATATTTATTTGAGTTTAATATAGATTAAACTAAAATTTGGCTTAAGAAATTATTTATTATATATAGTGATATATAATAATAAAAGTTAATATTTACATATATATATATATAAATCACGTCGGCCTTAATTCTAATTATGAATTAAGAATACATGGCCAATGAGATTTAAGTGAATGATAACCTAATATGATTAAGTTAACATGTGATGTCTTAGTGATATATATAAATATGGCTTAAGTTATTAAGAATAAACATAACAAAACTACGTGATAGAAACCAAAGTAATAACAAGAGACAAAACGTTTGTCTTGAGATTTGATCTCAACGGTACTAGCATCCCGTCTTGAATCAGTTTGTGTGCGTGTGGAAACCGGTAGAAGAACGACACTTGGAGTGCTTCAACACTTTGATTTATCTTGGTTCATATTTCGCTACGAACCATCCTTGTAAATCTAAACTGACAACATAGTTTTGATTCAATATTTGCACTTATCCTATGGATTAAAATCCGTAATTAGTATTTATAATCGTTATAAACGGTACGGATTCCAGCAGTGGTATCAGAGCATGCATGTGTAATTTTGAAATTAAACTTAGATAAATTAGTGTATATATGATATATATTGAATAATTTGTCACTGTAATATTATTAAAGCGTTCACGTTCATGTTCTAATTGTTAATCTGGGGTATCTCAGACCTATGGAAGGGTCCAGACTAATCCCAAGAGGAGGTGTAGCCCACGGATAGAGACTCTCTCTCCGGATATTCCAATGGGCCGAAATCAAGAGCCCATATCCATGTGGCCAAGTGAATAATCTAACAATTTCGCACTCGTGGGGAATCGATCACTGGCCTAGACCAACATGGCGACTCCTCCACACAAGTGAAATCCACTAGACCAAGAGCACTTGGTTTCATCTTCTAATTGTTAATTAGGATAGTTGAAAGAGTTTATGATTATTTAACTATCCGAGCGAATTGTCTCCATGTTTTCATCTAGTTGAATTATAAACATCCATATACATGTAAGATAGATTTAAGCATAACATAATTTTATTATGTGTGAATATTATTGTTTGTCTGTTCGTGTGTATGTTTATAATGAAAACCTACATGCATGGAGTTATAAAAATATTGGTTTAATAATGAGAATATTGGTTTAATATTGAGAATATTAACTATTTTGTATGCACGTATAGACGTATTGTGTTGTTGATATGACTTTTTGGAAAAGTCAATTACGCTTCATAGCAGTATACAATTATAAAAGAATATAATAAAATATTATGTGAATATTTATACAGATTCTGAATATTGTTTTGAAAAAAATTATTTTTTAAAATAAATATATGCTTCAAGGATAAAAGTTCAGGTTAGCAAATCGTTCGCTAAACCATAACTTTAATCTTTAAATCTTATATTAATATGATTAATTTTAATCTAATTAAAAATATATATTTGATATATTTAAATTAATAATTTATATAAGATATAAATTATAAAATTAAATTAAATTAATTTTATTTCTCAATTAATATCAAGTATTTTGATGTCTCCCCTATCTTATAAACTGTCAAAACCTAAATTGTTGTATGGCGGGTCTGGCAAAGCAGCGATCTGCAACAGTTTAGGAGTGAGACATATAAATGAATAGTTGTGTGGCAGGTCTGCCAAAGCAGCGGTCCGCGACAATTTAAGTATGATGATAGTCGTTTTCATATGAAATAAGATCGGTTAACTTGACTAGGCTATCAAAACGGTTTTGGGCTTGGAGACATAGGGTTGGATAAAACATAAGATGTCATCCACCACCAAGAGTTATATTGGATATATATAATTAACAATGGTGTTGCTTACCTAAAAAGCTAGATATTCGAGGATGGAGCCAAATCTCACTTGAATTCGAGTGAAATATGGATCTTGGATCACTATACTCTTTTTGAGGAAAAATTGTATTGAGTATTGTGCAAGTTTTCTTAATTGTTAAGAACGCTTAAAAAAAATCATGAACATCATATTAACTTCTGCTTTTCTTTTTCTGACAGTTATGTCAAACCCTTAAAGTTCCGATTCATTGTAATTCGTTCTTGAGAAGAACAAATTGAATAGATTAAACTCCCTTAACTACTTGGAAGATCATGAGGAGAAGAAATCTTTCGAGGTTTCTTCACCATGCATCTATGTCATAGAAGTAGATGTTACTACTTCTAGTACCAGGCATCTATGTCATAGAAGTAAATGTTACTACTTCCAGTTCTACTCCTTGGGTATTGGATACCGGTGTTGGTGCTCACATTTGGGTGAATGTCCATGGCTTAAACAAAAGTAGAATTTTGGAGGAAGGAAAAGTTGACCTACGTGTGGCTAATGGAACAAAAGTGGTTGCATTAGCCGTGGGAACATATCCGATGTCTTTGCCTTCAGGCATGGTTTTAGAACTCAAGAATTGTTACTATGTTCCTTCTATTAATAAGAACATCATCTCAATCCCATGTTTGGATATTGAAGGTTTTGAATGTTCAATCAAGAACAAATGTTGTTCTTTCGATCGAGATGGTATGTTTTATGGTAGCGCCCCATTAGAGAATGGGCTCTAGGTCCTAAACAAAAGTGTGTCAGTCTATGAAATTTGCACCAAGCGATTTAAGTCTAATGACTTAAAGCCAACTTTTCTCTGACATTGTCGTTTTTGCCACATAAATGAGAAACACATTCAAAAGCTTCATAGTGATGGACTTTTAAACTCATTTGATTATGAATCTTATAAGACATGTAAATCTTGCTTGTTAGGTAAAATGATTAAAGCTCCGTTAACCGGTCACGGTGAAAGAGCAAGTGATTTATTGGGCCTCATACATACAGATGTGTGTGGACCAATGAGTACCAGTGCTAGAGGAAATTATCAGTACTTCATTACATTTACTGATGACTTTAGAAGATATGATTATATTTACTTGATAAAACATAAATCTAAATCCTTTGAAAAGTTCAAAGAATTTCAGAATGAAATACAAAATCAACTTGGCCAGACAATTAAAGATCTCCGATCAGATCGAGGAGGAGAATAGTTGAGTCAAGTGTTTAGTGATCATCTAAGAGAGTGTGGAATTGTTTCACAACTCACTTCCCCAGGAACACCATTGTGGAACGGTGTATCTGAAAGGAGAAATCGAACTTTATTGGATATGGTTCGATCAATGATGAGTCACACGGATCTTCCATTATCCTTTTTGGGATATGCTCTAGAAACTGTTGCGTTTATGTTAAACATAATTCCATCAAAATCAGTTGAAAAGACACCATATGAGATATGGTGTGGAAAGGTTCCAAATCTGTCTTTTCTGAAAATTTGGGGTTGTGAAGCTTATGTTAAACGATTGTTTACTGATAAGCATGGCCCCAAATCTGATAAATGTCTATTCGTAGGATATCCGAAAGAAACCAAAGGTTATTACTTTTACCATCCTTCTGAGAACAAAGTGTTTGTTTGTCGAAATGGTTCCTTTATGGAAAAAGAATTCTTATCAAAAGGAACTAGTGGAAGTAAAGTAACACTCGAAGAAGATCGAGACCACAAGAGGATGTTCCAACTTTAGAGGAGGAACATAGATTAGATATACAAAGAGTTGTAGAATCTACACCTGTGGAGCCTGAGGTACGTAGGTCCGGAAGAAGCCGGCACGAACCTAATAGATTTGGGGATTGGGTGATTAATCATCATGATTTATTTATGATAGACAGTGATGAACCTACATCTTACAAAGAAGCAATGATGGAACCCGATTCCGACAAATGGGTAGAGGCCACTGAATCCGAAATGGGATCCAACTCACTTAACAAAGTATGGAATTTGGTTGATTTGCTTGATGGTGTAAACGTTATTGAGTGCAAATGGGTTTTCAAAAAGAAAATCGTCATGGATAGTAATATACATATATACAAAGCTAGATTGGTGGCTAAAGGTTACAAGCAAATTCATGGTATAGATTATGATGAAATCTATTCCGAGTCGCAATGCTTAAATCCATTCGGATTCTCCTAGCAACTGTCGCTTATCATGACTATGAAATTTGGTAGATGGATGTGAAAACAACTTTCCTTAATGGAAATCTGGAAGACGATGTGTACATGACACAACCTGAAGGTTTCATAGTTCCTGGAAGTGCTAGGAAGGTGTGCAAGCTTCATCGTTCCATTTATGGTTTGAAGCAAGCATCTCGGAGTTGAAATCTTCGTTTTAATGAAGCGATCAAAGAGTTTGATTTCATTAGAAACGAAGAAGAGCCATGTGTTTACAAGAAAACCAGTGGGAGTGCAGTTCCATTCTTGGTATTGTATGTAGATGACATACTGCTCATAGGAAACGACATTCCTTTACTTCAGTCTGTCAAGACTTGGTTGGGAAGTGGTTTCTCAATGAAAGACATGGGAGAAGCTGCTTACATTCTTGGAATGAGGATCTATAGAGATAAATTGAATAAGCTCATTGGACTATGTCAAGATACTTATATCGATAAGGTCTTACATAGGTTCAAAATGCATGATTCCAAGAAAGGCTTTTTACCAATGTCTCATGGCATAATTCTTAGCAAGATTCAGTGTCCTAAGACACATGATGAGCGTGAACGTATGAGTAAGATTCCTTATGCATGAGGTATAGGATCTATCATTTATGCCATGCTTTGCACTCGTCCAGATGTTGCATGTGCTTTAAGCATGACGAGCAGATACCAATCTGATCCAGGTGAAAGTCACTGGATAGCAGTTAAGAACATCCTTAAGTACTTAAGAAGAACTAAGGATAGATTCTTAGTTTATGGTGGTAGCGAGGAACTTGTTGTGATTGGTTACACCGATGCCAATTTCCAAACAGACAAAGATGATTTTCGATCATAGTTTGGATTCATCTTTTGTCTTAATGGAGGAGCGGTAAGATGGAAAAGTTGCAAGCAGAGCACGATGGCAGATTCAACAACCGAGGCTGAGTATATAGCTGCTTCTGAAGCAACTAAGGAAGTTTTTTGAATTAGGAAGTTCATCACTGAACTTGGTGTGGTTCCTAGCATCCATGGTCTAGTAGATCTCTGATATCTTGCATATTTCACATGTTTTACCTTGTTTTATGCATTATAATTAACTCATTTAGGTTGCATTTAGTATCATATATGTTGCATTTGGGTTTGTTACATGCATTTCAGGTTTCGGAGCGTTAAAGCGGCAAAAGACGAAGAATTCGAGCCTAAAAGGGGCAGAAACAGTTGTACCGGCTTGTTGTAGTGGTCTGCTCTAGCCGATACAGAAGAATCCTTTGCCAGAGACTTGTACCGACTTGTTGTATCGGTCACAAGTAGCCGATACAGAAGACACGAAACCTGAAGATCAATATCGACTTGTTGTACCGGCTTGACTTGGCCAATACAGAAGGAAAGAAGCCGAATGACTTATACCGACCAACGCGTATCGACCAGTCTGTACCGGTTTCATTTGACCGGTATAGGCTGCGAAAATTAAAAGAAAATCGGTTTTATAGTTAAAAAAAGGAAAATATTTCCTAAACCAATTGGTTTTCTTTTGGTTTGTTCTTTAAAACTATATTAGGGTGTTTAACTATTGTATTCTCCTATCTTATCTTTTGTTTTTCTTTGTACGCTTTAAGCTTTTTGTGTTCTTGACCTTGGAGATTTTCTTGGAGCTTTGCTATCTTGCCACCTTTGTAATCTTCAATAACAAGAGTTTTCTAAAACCTTTATCTCTTTGATTTGTTTTTATGCTTTTTTCAATATCCATTGCTTTAAGATTCAGCATGTTTAGTGAGTAGATCTAAATAGACAATTGAGTTAGGGAAATAAGGGTTGATTGAATTTAGGATTGTAATTATCTAGAACTTAATTGATCTTAAAACCTTTGTCTTTGGTAACAAGTTTAAAGCCTTAATCGAGTTGGCCATTCGATTATTGAACATAGGAAACTTTATGAATCGAGAGATTATAAAGGTTCCTGACCAATTACATTAGAACTAAGCCTAACTTAACCGAGAGATCTGTGTTAATAAGCTTAGAGGTTTTTACAAGATAAGGTACTTATAATGAAAATAATATCAAGATAAGATACTTTCCAATTGAAGTGTACTTTTTCTTGTGTTTGGGGTTTTTTTTGGACGAAATAACCCTTGTGTTGTAAGTGAAAGCACTTTTGTTATTCTCTCTATTTTTTTTTTTTTTGTCAATCTCTATTTTCTTATTTATGTTTTTTCTTTATTTGTTATCATTTATCTCTTTTATTTTGAATTAATTTTAGTTTCAAGGTAAAATAAAATAATTTTGTGTACATTTTTGATTATATCTTTTTTTCTTATATTATGACATCCATATTAATATACTTTAAACAAGATATAAATCAAAATTCTTTGGACATTTAAATTAGTTTACTTTAACAATGGATAACAAGATATCTAGTAAACATAAATCCGAAAAAACATAGTGTTAAGAAACGGAAATACACCGTTCATGTCCATATGGACGGTTTTCAAACAAGCCACATGGACACTAGATTCCAAACACCTTTACATCTATAACGAATAAGCAAATGATTCCAAACACCTTCACATTTTAGATCACATACATCTAATACACCAAAGTCTATTGAATACAGACCTACAATACACAAAAATTGGTGGATGCTTTTTTGAAGGTGGACAACTTGCAGTGGATGTATGTGATGTGGATAGAGTTTGATGGACGCATTAGAAAGGTGTATTTAAGTACAAAAACGACGTATGGATACGTTCATTTGAACTTGTTTAAACTTAGAGTCCACGTGTGAATTCAAATTTAAGAGTTGTCCACCAAAAATCGTCCACACTAATTTTTTTTGTTGATTTACGGATTCGAGACAAATAGATTTTTAGGAGATACAGGTTTTGGATGTGTACATTTATTTACACTCAAAAACAAGTTATGAGATTACATTACAAGTTTTAGGTTTAATGGAAATTACCAATCATCTTCTTGCTTGGTGTTGGTATGAAATTAGGAGAGACGAAACTAAAACAATTTTTTATGTTCGTGTGTAGAATATTATTATAAGCAAATCCGTGTGTTGATTTTACGGGATTCGTCAAAGAAGATTTGTGTTGATTTTTGGGATTTCGTTGAAAAAATTAAAAATTTGGAGAGATTTGGAGAAATCAGTTTAATATTGGTTAAAAAAATTGTAAAAAAACTTTAATTAATATTTTATGTAAAAAAAATTGAGATTTGAGTAAAAAAAATATATTTGTTTTGAGGTACATCAACCAAGGTTATAATGGACATTTTGTTATGCCAAAGTATACCTCACACTTGAAGTGCCTTTCTATGTAATATCTTTGTCAAAAAGTACCTTTAGGTGTAATAATCTCATAAGCTTAGTGGTTAAAATTGAATTGAACTTAAAATTTCTTGAAAATTAAACTAGAGTTATTTAGTAAACTAGGTATTTTTTTACTTCTTAATTTGCCAATAGGGTGATTTTTTTATATTTGCATTTAGGTGATTTTTTATGTTGAAAAATCAAAAATAACCCTGAACTTTCTGGTCAGGTCATGTGAACATTCATGTATATCCGTGAACATTCATGTATTCGTATGAACATTCATGTTCTTCCTTCTAAAATAACCGTGACATTGTGTGAATATTCATGAACATGTGTGAATATTCATAAAAATGTGTGAATATTCATGATAACATGGGAACATTCATAGTTTGATTAAATAATTCATGAAAAAAATCTGAAACAAAAAACTTGTGAACATTCATGAACTTGTGTGAATGCGCGGAGGGGTATATAAGTCATAAAAAATAGAAGAAAGGAAAATCACCTAATTACCAATTTTGAAACACAAATCACCTTATTACAAATTAAGGTCCAAAAATGTACATGATTTCCTAATTTTTTCATTAAACTATCCAAGACATTGTTTTATTTTAATTATTAGGAAAAGAATCATTGCCACGAGAGTGGATTTATCTAAAATCGTTTTTAAAACCTTGAAGTTACCTTTGTAAAAAGACAATTTAAAATCTGAAAGTTTAATCACCCTTTTGAAGTACCTTAACCTGATTGTTTAGATTTTTTATTAAATCCTTTTAAACTCTTAATTAACGTTTTTGTTTATTCATTACACTGTTACAAAACACCTTGAGTACTCACTTGAAAGCCTTGGATAATCAAGTGGCTCAAATTACCTCGGCCTCTAAGCGACCAATGGGCCAATTTCCGGGTAAACCTGAAGTCAATCCTAAAGAGTATGTCAACTCCATAGAACTTAGTAGTGGTACACAAATGCTTTCAAGCGGTCTCATTGAGGACAATGCGAAACAAGATAAGGGGGTGGACCACTCGATAGAGACAGAAGACACAGTTGTTAACGACGAGAACCCTGAGATTGTGGCAAAGGAGAAAATCAGTGTTGAGAAAGAAACAGAAGGTCAATATCGACCAGGGAAATTGACCACATGTGGCCGATACTGAGGAGAAATCCGAGAAAAAGAAGTAGCCCGTCTACGTGACGTCTCCTTACGTGCCTAAGCTTCCTTTTCCGGTTCGAGCCAAGATGCAACTCTTGAAGAAGTACTTTAGAGCTAAGCTCGAGAAGCAAATAAACGAGGTGCAAATTCACATGCCTCTTATTGACGCTTTCAAGCTAGTCCCTCATTCCACCAAATCTTTGAAAGACACCATCAAAAACAAGTCCAAAAACTTGGAAGACACGGTGAATCTTTCACAAGAGTGCAGCAAAATCATTCAGAAGGATCATTCTCCTAAGAAACTTCGAGATCACGGGAGTTTTACTTTGCCTTGCACTCTTGGTCCTTTGATCTTTGAAAAGTGCCTATGCGATCTAGGGGCTAGTGTCAACGTTATGCCTTTATCTGTTTCTAAACGACTTGGCCTTTCTTCTTTCCAACCTATTAAGATCTCTTTGGTGATGGCCGATAGATCCATGAAGGTACCCGTTGGAATCTTAGAAGATATTCCGGCAATGTTGGGAGACGTTTTCATCCCAACAGATTTTGTCGTCTTGGAGATAGACAAAGAACCTAATAATCCACTCATCTTTGGAAGACCATTCTTGGCAACCGCGGGAGCCGTCATAGATGTGAAGGTTAGAAAGATAGATTTTCACCTTGGGAAGGACCTTGTTCAGCGGTACAACATCAACGATGTAGTCAAGAAGCCTACGGAAACGGTCCCTTGTGAAGCTTTGGCGATTGGAGTGGAGAAAGAAGTTAGCAATGGTAAGACTAGTGATGATGCAAGGAGAAAACCCAAAGCTCCAAAAGTGGAACACCAATCCCCTCCTAGAAAGTTCGGAAGGTGCATTGGAACATGTCTCAAAACCGCGTCATTAGAAAGTTAATCAACGAGGTTAAATCTTTGAATAAAGCTTTCAAGAAAGAAGCAAGGAGTGCTCATTGCGACTCAAGGCAAAAGAAGCACAAAGATGGATTCAAGTTAGTTGTAAACATGGTGAAACTCAAGCCGCCCGTGGTCCACGAAGTTGTCACTGAAGGAGATTCAATATCTCTTTAAAGCCCCAATGTCGCCTAAAAAGAAGGGGGTAAAGTCAAACTAAAAGACTATAAACAAGCTCACTTGGGAGGACGTCCCATGTCTATCCTTGTATCTACAATTTTAGTTTGCATTTAGATGATAATTTACTTAGAATTTATGTCGTGTTTGATGATTTCAGGTCAAAACGAAGTAGGAAAACGAATTCTTAAAGGGGTATCGACCTGTTATATCGGTTGATGGACCGATATCGGGCAAGAGTATCGGTTTGCTGGGACCGATAAAGAAGACAAGAGAAACGTAGAACTCGTATCGACGAGTTATATCGGTTGCTGGACCGAGATCGGGAAAGAGTATCGGTCTGTTGAGACCGATACAGACGACTTCGACTCGTCGCGTTATTACTACTGAGGTAACACCTAAACCATGTGCATACGCATTAGTTTTTCATATTAGAGTCATTCATACTTGCATTTAGGAACCTCCCTCGATACTTGTTTCGCACAGAGACCGTGTGATTTAAGTTTGGGGGAGTAGTCATATTAGCTTTCGCATATTAGCTTTCTCATAAAAATAAACACAAAAAAACAAAATTATTTTTTTTCTGCATTTAGGATTAGTTCATTACATTTAGGTCATATGCATAGGGGATCTATGATAATGTTAACCTTGCAAAGCGACGCACCTAATGTTTTGAACGGTATCTTAAGTGTAGTGTCTTCCTCAAACGAATTAGAACTCGCTGAAAATCTTGAAACCTCGACCCTAGACATTGATGTTTAAAAAGCCAATAGTGTAGTTATGAAGCTTGATAGTTCTAGGTTGCCTTCGAAAATTATCTGAACTTAAATTTTACTTTTAATTAGCATGATTGATAGTTTTCAAGAGAATTTCTATGGATTTGTGATTTCTACGGATTGCGGCTTCCTAAACCGAAACACTTTAACCGCAATCGGGCATCTCATTCTAAGGATGATTCCCCTCTCACCCCCTACGCCTATTCCCAAACACTTGTGAGAATTCTTTTTAATAAGTGATTGTTTGGTTTCACAAAAACTTGAAAGTATAGGGAGCGACAAGAAAGGACATCCATTTGGCTAGGTTATCGTGGACTAGTATGTAGACGGGATAATGGGAAACACACCTTTGAATTTTTAAAAATCAGAAAATAAACACGAGTAAGTGTAAAACGCATAGTGGTAAAAGAATGACTAAGTAGAAAAAAACAAAAACAGAAAAAATCGAAAAGACAAAGAAAAAAAAAGATAAGAAAAGCCTAGCCAAAAGAAACCCCCTAAGGTAGTTAAAAAAAAGAAAAGAAACTCGATGTTAAAGTGCTTAAGTGTTAAAATAATGAAATGATGGGTTAGAGATTAGATTTGTATAGGGATGGATGTCCGGACTTGTATTGCTCCTTGTCCTTCCCGGTTTTTCTTAACCCTTTCACTCCCCGAGAGAAACCGCGTTACAAATAACCACATGCCTGAGTGTTAGCCTCCTCGTTTGACTCGAAATCCCGTTTTTACCTAGACAAATAAAAAGAATCTTGAAAATTCTTGATCAGGTTTCATGCTTGATTGTGTTTAATTGAATGTGAAAGGTGTTTAGACTAGACAAGTGGATCACATGCTTTTGGTAATAATAGCGGATTTAGACGGAGTTAGAGGTGAATAGAAATAAGTAGAATTAGCTTGGTTGCGAGAGGATACTATGTTTAAGATGTTAATTCTCTTACTTGAGGACAAACAAATGATAAGTTTGGGGGAGGTTATATCTTGCATATTTCACATGTTTTACCTTGTTTTTTTTTATGCATTAGAATTAACTCATTTAGGTTGCATTTAGTATCATATAAGTTGCATTTGGGTTTGTTACATGCATTTCAGGTTTCAGAGCGTTAAAGCGGCAAAAGACGAAGAATTCAAGCTTAAAAGGGGCAAAAGCAGCAGTACCGGCTTGTTGTAGCAGTCTGCTGTAGCCGATACAGAAGAATCCTTTGCCAGAAACTTGTACCGACTTGTTGTATCAGTCACAAGTGGCCGATGCAGAAGACACGGAACCTGAAGATCAATATCGACATGTTGTACCGGTTGACCTGGCCGATACAAAAGGAAAGAAGCCGAATGACTTATACCGACCAATGCGTATCGACCAGTCTGTACCGGTTTCACTTGACCGGTACAGGCTGAAAAAATTAAAAAGAAATCGGTTTTATAGTTAAAAAAGGAAAATAATTCTTAAACCAATTGGTTTTCTTTTGGTTTGTGCTTTAAAACTATATTAGGGTTTTTAACTATTGTTTTCTCCTATCTTATCTTTTGTTTTTCTTTGTACGCTTTAAGCTTTTTGTGTTCTTGACATTGGAGATTTTTCTTGGAGCTTTGCTATCTTGTCACCTTTGTAATCTTCAATAACAAGAGTTTTCTAAAACCTTTATCTCTTTGATTTGTTTATTTTTATGCTTTCTTCAATATTCATTGCTTTAAGATTCGACACGTTTAATGAGTAGATCTAAATAGACAATTGGGTTAGGGAAAAAGGGTTGATTGAATTTAGGATTGTAATTGTCTAGAACTTAATTGATCTTAAAACTTTTGTCTTTGGTAACAAGTTTAAAGCCTTAATCGAGTTGGTCATTCGATTACTGAACCTATGAAACTTTATGAATCGAGAGATTATAAAGGTTCCTGACAAATTACCTTTGAACTAAGCCTAGCTTAACCGAGAGTTCTGTGTTAATATGCTTAGTGGTTAAAATTGAATTGAACTTAAAGTTTCTTGATAATTAAACTATCCAAGACATTGTTTTATTTTAATTATTAGGAAAAAGTTCATTGCCACGAGAGTGAATTGATCTAAAATCGTTTTCAAAACCTTGAAGTTACCTTAGTAAAAAGTCAATTAAAAATCTGAAAGTTTAATAACCCTTTTGAAGTACCTTAACCTGATTGTTTAGCTTTTTATTAAATCCTTTAAAACTCTTTATTTACGTTTTTTATTCATTACACTGTTACAAAACACCCAACAAACAATCTTTTGATTACGCTTAAACTGAGTTTGTTTCTTATAAATTTTAATACATTGTTTGCTCCTGATTCAGATTGACATCTTATATACTACAATAAGGCATTCGAAACAACGAGTGTAAAATCTCGTTTATCAATCTCTACTGTGAAACAATGGAGCGATCGCGCATGCGAAAGAACCTATATCACACCAGATATACAAACATATTCAAACACGTTTTCATCTCATTCGCGAGATTATTGAGAGTGGAGATGTGAAGATTAGCAGAGTTCCAACGGATGAAAATGTTGTAGATCCTTTGACTAAACCCCTTACGCAGCCTAAGCATGAGAGTCATACTGCTGCTATTGGCATTAGATTTCTTAAGATGTGATCTTAATTTTAGTGGGAGTTTTTTTATTTTATTTTATTTTATGATATGATGTTCATGTTTATAAACATTTGATAAGTTTTCAAATTAATGAAATTTGTTTCAGTATTATTTTCTTATTTGATAATTAAATAATACTCCCAAAGTATTTTATGTCATTCTTATTGGTCATCAAACACGTGATTTGATCATGAAACCCTATAAGGGAAAGATGATATAAATTATTGAGGTCCATAGTCAGATTATTAATCATGGGACATTAATAATTATGAATGACTAACATGTGAGGTGATTGATGACTAAGTTTCATAAAGTCATTGATATGTGGTATTAAAGTCAATCACATAGATATGTGTTGGGAACACAATATTAGACTGACCCGTTATGAGAACTCTACAAGATTGTTATATGAGTGTCATAAGAGTTTATCATCACGACTATAGAGTATAGTCATTTGACCTGAGTTCATCATGATATCTTACACATGGATTGGTTCCCTTTGACTTTGTCAAACGTCTGCCATAAATGGAGATTATAAAGATAGTGATTGGGTGGATTAGAGAAATGTATAGGGAACAGGGATGGAAAAAGATGGGATTTGTCCCTCCCATATAACGGGAGATAAATATCTCAGGGCCTATCGGAGATTTGATACTAAAATGCATGGTCGTGCGCAAACGAGGTGTATCAGGCGCAACAGATCCATCAGACTCAGGACGCCGAGCAAACCGATGACCACAATGCAATGTTAGAGGAGCTGAGGGTCTACCGTGAGAGGTTCGGAGCGTAGATGGTTGGGGTCACCAATGCACGGGGTGTACATCGTGAGGACGAAGAAACGAGGGTTAACCCGCGTGTAGGAGAGTTCAGAGGGTTTCAACCAAGGGAACCTGCTAGGGGCAGGGAAGGACCTACTTACTGTGAGGTGATGCGTCATACGAAGAACATGGGTTTGGAGTCGTTTAAGGGTACCAAGGATCCCACCATTGCAGATAACTGGAGGAGACAGCTGGAGCGCAACTTGGACAACATGAGGTGCCCCCTTGAGTTTCGCCTAGACTTGTCGGTACAATACTTGAGGGATAATGCATTAGCATCGTGAGAAGGTGTGTTAGATGGGGCTCGAGGTAACCAGGACTTAACCTATGAGAGCTTCAAAAGCGAGTCAACAGGAAATTCTTTCCTAAGGAGGCCTTACAACAGAAAGAAAATGCTTTCCAGGATTTGCGACAGGGTACGATGTCCATCAGAGAGTATGAGTGCGAGTTTACCCGCCCATGTAGGTTCATTGGTCGATACATGACTGGGGATGAGTTGGTTAGGAGGTTCATGTACGGGATGCTAGTGGAGATTCATAACCGGTTATTCAACAAGGACTTCTTCAATATGGAGGAACTGGTGCAAAAGGTTGCTCTCTAGGAACCTGGTTTAGCAAGAGAAGAGAAGTCTAGCAAGGCGACTCAACCTCGACCTGCCAAGACGTTAGAGACATACAAGAGGATGGGATAGCCATCAGGGCCACCTCAGTACCTTAATTGCCATCGCTATCATTTTGGAGATTGCCTCTCGTGCACTTCGTGTGGATGACTCGAAAATACTGCAAACTTCTGTCGTTCCAAGCCTTGGGACGCCTAGGAGGATAAACTCGCTACGACATCAGCGACAGAGCCCAGAATATGTTATTATCGTGGAGGGCCTGGACACATCTCGAGAGAGTGTCCTAAGAGGGTAAGAGAGGTTTTACCGCCGCCACCCAAGCGACAGGCCACCACTCTGCGAGTTTTTTCTACGAGGGACTACGAGGGAGCTTAGCCGATAGCGGGTAAGCCCCTCTCTAGTCTACTCTATTTTATTTTATTGTGATTTTTTTGGCATTACTAGCTGTTTGGAGTCTTTATATCGTAGTAAAAATTTGCGTAGCGTCGGTTTTAGTCGAGAGTAGAAAGAAGTTCACACTATTCGATATCGGGGCTTCACACAGTTTCGTGAGCCTAGTTTTGGCTAGATAGTGGGCCTTCCAGGGAGTGTTCGAACCGTTGACAAAAAAGATTCAGACTACCGGTGCCGAGAAGATGTGCACCACATGCACATATCGCGATGTACCTATCTTACTATGAGGGGTAGAGTTTTCAGAGGATTTGGGAGAGATAGAGTTGAATCATTACGATGTGATTTTGGGAATGGATTGGTTAGCACGACACCAAGTGGTACTCGATTGTCAGAGAGCCAAGGTTCACGTTCCGTGTGTGGGAGAGAGGATCACCTTCCAGGGAGTGCGTTCCGACCTAGGGTTGGCTATCATTTCCATGTTGCAGGCAGAAGAGTTACTAGAGAAGGGTGCAGAGGGGTTTTTGGCTACCATAGTCATCGGACAGGGTGATGGAGATATAGATCTTCATGGGATACCCGTAACAGCAGAGTACGAGGATGTTTTCGAGCCACTGAAAGGGGCACCACCGGCAAGGAAGGGAGTCTTGATGATTGAGTTAGAGCCAGGGACAACTCCACTAACTCGAGCGCCTTATTGACTTGCCCCAGCGGAGATGGACGAATTGAAAAAGCAACTTGACGACTTGTTGGTCAAAGGGTTTATCAGCCCGATAAGTTCACCGTGAGGTGCCCCTTTCCTGTTCGTAAAGAAGAAGGATGGGTGCATCCGGTTGTGTATCGATTATCGGGTTTGAACAAGGTGACTATCAAGAACAAGTACCCACTTCCACGTATCGATGAGTTACTTGATCAATTACAAGGTGCCAATTGGTTCTCGAAGATATATTTGGCATCAAGGTACCATCAGATTGCTATAGCCGAGTAGGATGTACGAAAGACGACCTTCAGGACGCGTTATGGCCTTTATGAGTTCGTTGTGATGCCATTCGGCTTAACAAACGCACCAGCAGCTTTTATGAAGCTAATGAACGACGTGTTTCGGGAACATTTGGATAAGTGTGATCGTTTTAATCGACGACATATTGATTTACTCTCCGACCAGGGAGGAACACGCTGAGCATCTACGGATTGTTCTTACAAAGCTCAAAGAACATAAATTGTTTGCTAAATTGGCTAAGTGTAGCTTTTGGCAGAGGAGGATTGGGTTCCTCGGACATGTAGTATCAGAAAAAGGAGTCGAGGTTGATCCAGAGAAGATTACAACCATTATTGATTGGCCTACCCCTGAGAGTGCAACCGAGGTCCGCAGTTTTCTGGGTTTAGCTGGATACTACAGGAAGTTTGTCGTTGGGTTTGCCCGCACAACTAAGCCCATGACGCGACTAAACGGCAAGGACGTCAAGTTTGAATGGACAGATGCTTGCAGCCGTAGTTTCGCTGAATTAAAGAGTCTGCTAACAAGGACATCGGTGTTAGGCCTGCCGAGATTGGGGTTACATTATATTGTATACACCGATGCGTCGGGGACCGGGTTGGGATGTGTGTTGATGCAGAAGGGACGAGTGATTGCATACGCATCACGTCAACTTAGGCCACACGAGGCCAACTATCCGACTCACGATCTGGAGCTGGCAGCCGTTGTGTTTGCCCTAAAAATTTGGAGAGCATATCTATATGGTGAGAGGGTGCAGATTCTAACAGACCACCATAGTTTGAAATATAATTTTACGCAAGGAGATATTAACCTGAGGCAGCGAAGGTGGGTGGAGTTATTAGCATAGTACAACCTTGAGATTACTTATCATCCAGGGAAGGCCAACACGGTTGCCGACGCCTTAAGTAGACGTAAGAACAACGTGTCGGCAAAGAGAGACATTCAGAACTTGCAGGGTCGCTCGTGAGCCTTAGATTGTGTGCCACTACCGGAGAGGGGGAGATGGTAGGTATGGAGGCAGTGGACCAGGCGGACCTATTATGGAGGGTACGTCAAGCTCAAGAGAAAGACGAGACATTAGAAAAAAATCTCGAAAAGGGGGTTCTGGGCAACCCCACTGCGACGAACGGAACCATCTTGTTTAGGTACCGTGTATGCGTTCCAGAGGACGTGGTAATAAGGAAAGAGATTCTACGAAAGGCAGACTACTGAAGATTCTCTATCCACCCAGGGAGCAACAATATGTACCATGAGCATTGGTCAGGGATGAAGCGGGATGTTGCCACTTTTGTGTCTTGTTGTCAGACCTTCCAAATGGTTAAGGCGGAACACCAGCTGTCGAGTGGCCTGATGCAGAATTTACCTCCACCAGAGTGGAAGTGGGACATGGTGACAATGGACTTTGTTACTGGTCTACCTACGATGACCGGCGGAGCATATGCGATTTGGGTTATCGTGGACCGACTTACCAAATCAACGCACTTTTTAGCAATTAAGAAGTCGTACGGGTCGGCCATGTTGGCAAAGAGATACATTGATGTGATAGTGCGGTTGTACGGGGTACCGGTGAGCATTGTGTCAGTTCGTGATACCAAGTTTACATCCGAGTTTTGGCGAGCCTTTCAGGCAACATTAGGGACTAAGGTACACATGGGTACGACATATCACCCGCAGACAGACGGGCAATCTGAGAGGACGATATGCTAAGAGCATGTATCCTTGATTGGGAAGGGAACTGGGATAGTACCTACCCCTCGCAGAGTTCGCCTACAACAACAGTTACCATGCTAGCATTGAGATGGCACCATATGAGACTCTCTATGGTAGGTCGTGTCGTACACCCCTATGCTGGACAGGAGTGGGGGAGCGTCGAGGCGTGGATCTTATCATCGTTAAGGAGATAGAAGATCAAGTAAACTTACTCAACATGCGGCTAAAGGAAGCCCACGATCGGCAAAAGAGTTATGCAAATAAGTGCATGAGAGATTTGAGATTTCTGGTAGGAGATCTGGTATATTTAAAGATGAGAACTTTCCAGGGAGGTTCTGAGACCCGAGAGCTTAAGAAACTTAAGACAAGGTACATGGGGCCGTACCCTATCGTCGAGTGGGTGGGAGTAGTGGAATACCGGTTACAGCTATTGGACGAGTTGAGGAGTTTTCATAAAGTCTTCCACGTGTTCGTGCTATGGAAAGTAGTAAGGGAACCTGAACTTATCTTACAACAACCGCAAAGCGACCTCGGCAAGAACATGTATGCGGCTATTCGACCGGTTGAGATCTTAGAGCATCGGTAAAAGAAGACCAACGGAAAATCTGTACGGGAAGTTAAGGTCCATTGGGAAAAAGAAGGCATCCAAGAAGACACATGGGAATCAGAAACAAAGATGCATATAAATTACCCGAACCTTTTCGATGGAAATATTAAGCAGACGAGCCCGAGCCTAGATTCGGGGACGAATCCCTTATTAGTGGGGGGAGAATTGTAACAACCCAACCCTGGAGGCCCATCCAGGCCCATATCTATCCCCAAAAACCCTAGGTAACACAAGCCACCATATATATTATTCTCTAGCCTCTCTTTTGTCCTTTAGTGAAGTTGAAGGTGAATCCCTGCAGAGACCGCATTCCGGAGCTTTCTACCGTCGAACCGCCATGACCCCGTCATCACCATCCGCCGCGTAAGGTAACCGGAAAAGTCGAGTGTGTTGTTGTTTTATATGGTCGAGTAGTATTTTGCTCATACCTCCCTAACTAAGATGAATCTCATGAATCTAAGGATACCATCGGAACCATGACTACGAGACAAAGCCGGAGGTAGAAGATCAGGCCGAGAAGACGCCGGACGCGCCCGCACGCGTCGCCGGAAGTGACGCGCGTGAAGCCCACGCGCTGCCATCCTCACCGCCCGCCACCGCAAGAGTTCGCTGGAGCCGCCGCATCCGACCGCCGTCCGCTCGTCGCCGAGAATCCGTCGCCCCCGCACCACTGCTGCGCCGCCGCCATAGTTGATTCCGGTGAGTTTGACCTGTCGGTGAACGTTCCGTTTACCGAGTTTGCTCAGTTGACTGGGTTGACTCGGTTGACTGGGTTGACTCGGTTGACCGTTGACTTTTGATCGTTTACCCTCTGTTGAATTTCTGGTAGGGCTAGTCTGACCTGATTTTTCACCCTGATTCCAGATTCGCAGTCCGTTCAAGCATACGGGATCCCAAAAGACCCGTTTATCGAACTACTAAGGTAAGATCTATTACGTAGAATACCGTACTAGTAATAGGAATCTAGTGACTTATAAATAGATTATTATGTGATATGTTTCTGTGATCGAGTCTAAGTAGCATTGGTTGAAACCTGACTTAGGGTATTGAGGATTCAACCATTTGTTTGATTCATTTACTCTGATTTAGATGTTTGTAGTTATATATGTGTATATGAGATTCTATGTGTGTGATATGTTTTGCGGGGGTACCGAGACGAGATTCTGGACTGGTCATTTATTATATGGGGTTGTCAGGATCCATTTTATGGGGTTGCAGTGCATAGAGACGTACTTATGTGTCAGTATTTGCGTTTGCACATGTTGCGGATCCAGAACCGGGCGTCAGTACCACGGTCGCCGTATGTTTGTGGGGACGAGTAGCCGCTGTTAATCCACTGCCCGTGCCCCATTCGGATCGATAAAGCGTCCCCCGGGGCGGTGATGTGGGCACTTATTCCACATAGGCTTGTTGTGTGTTACTGAGCACCTTAGGTGCTATGTTTGTTCATGTATGATCTATGTATGTGTGATTGGATTGTTATTACTGAGCCTGTTTCGTACGCAAGTAGCGTTCATCCCCCCTCATTGAGTTACTTCCTTGTCACACCCCCCCCCCCCCCCCCTCTCGTATTCTTTCTTCTTGCAGTGAGCCGAGGAAGTAGTGGTTAATGGGTAGTTCGTGATGTTGGGCTTTCTTTCGCCGTTACTTTACGTTTTATTTGCTTTCACCTTATCTACTATTACAAACAATTGTTTTCGCATTGTTGGATTACGAGTTTTTGGATTACGAGTTTTCTTGGGATTTTAATTCAATAAAGTAGACATTTTTCCTTATATTATAACTTGCGGATTTTGATACGTTTAATGACACTCCGTTCTAGGGTGAGGCGAGACCGGTGTTACAAAAATAGTTAAAACTCTTTCAAAAAAAGTTGTTTGGTGACTTTGATCTCATCATGCATGCATCTATTGATAATTTACGTATTTAGGTATTTACCATCTAAAATTATTTTATTAGTCGATGAATCATAGAAAATACTTGTCATATAAAATCATAGAAAATACATTTAAAAGCAAATTATGAATATAATAATTTATTATAAACTAAATATAAGTGTTTGGGCAAAAGTTAGCGATCCGTTAGAAGAACCACGGAATTCGATAACGGTTTAATACTACTAGAATCGGTATGAATTAGATGTTTTTATTAATTGATCAAAGAATACAAGAGAAGAGGAATATGATTCAAGATCTAGACTTAGAACAATCTAAAGCTTATAATCGAATATTCTCTCTAGAAACAAGTGTTTATGTCGAAAAGTGTATGTGAAAGTCGATATTCGTGAATGTCGATATGAATGAATGTCGATATGAATGAATGTCGATATGAATGAATGAGTCCTCTAGGTCTTCTAGCTTCTTCTCTTTATATAGAGGTCTTTAGGTCAATGAGCTTCCTTTTCCTTTTATGAATAGGAATTGACATGTTTCCATTTATTGACCTTTTTCCTTTTATTTAGATATTTTCCTAGATTCTCTCCTTAATGAATATTTAAGAGAATCTAGTAATATATCTTTTCCATTTTACCTTATGTCGATAATTAAGCCCAAATAAAGCCCAATATCAACTAAAGGAGGCCGGTTCCGATATTGCCGTTGATTCCGGTTTAGCTGGTCCGATCTGCCGTCAGTCCGGTCCGATTCTGTCGCCGGTTAAACCTTAACCGAGATGATTAAATTTATCCCCAACAGTTTGCCCCCAGCTTTGCTCTTCTTTGACCTCGGATAAGAAGAGGAAAGTAGCTTGTCGAGGATGAATTTAAGAGCTTCGTACTTGCTTTGATCGGTGATGAATTGATCTTCCACAAGCTTATACTTCTCGTTCAATCGCAATTCCAAATATGGCCTTCTATCACCGTCTTGGGTCCCTTCTTCAAATTTGGGCTTGTTTTCAGGCCCAAACCTTGCGAAATATCCTTTTCTCTTGACCTAAGGATATTTTTCGCATTCCGTCTGTTTCATTTTCTTCCGCGGCGGTCCTTTCATCTTCTTTCTCAAGATTTTCTTTCATCTTCTCCATACTCAGTCAGATAAAGCTTGGTTTCGTCTTTAACAGCGATCAAATCTGCGATTCCTTCGTCTTGTCGTCAGGTGAGCTTCTTCGATTTCTCCTTCCTTCTTCTTTCTTTGCATGTCATCGTTTGATTGGGACCCAACTACTGCTGTTGTGCCCTTCGATCCTGAAGCTATGAATCTTTCCAATGATTCATCTGTCGGGGAGCGTCTGAAATCACGGCGATCCACCAGATCTGACCGTCGCTGCCTTCGTGACGCGATAAAAAATGAGGACTCTGGTTCTTCGCAAGATCCGCCGATAGATTCCAAGAAGAACCCTAAATCTTCCACCACTATGAACTCGGTGGCTCAGATCTCCAGGACCTTTGGTCTCCCTATTTCCTGTTTGAGGATTCCCAACGCGGCGGAGCGTCCGATGGATGCCGGTCCAGAGGAGATTGTGGTGTATGAAGCTCTGTTCAGCTATGGGTTCCGCGGAGTTGTTCCTTCGCTAGTCGCGGCGATATCCCGCTATCTTGGTTTATCTCCAAGGCAGCTTTCTCCAATGGTGTGGAGAATGCTGATGGCCCTTGAGGTGATGGGCAATTTGAATTCCATCGAGGTATCGGTGGCCTCTGTCCTGTACGCTTTCTATTTCAAGCCCTATGCGGGTGATATCAATCGGTATCACCTCCATCCTCGTCGTAACCTAGCGTTGGTGACTAACCCTGAGATTGGTGATCAAGGCGCATCGGAGAAGACTTGGCGTCGTCGTTTCTTGTTTTTGTCGGTTGGACCTGCTCCAAACTTTCCAACCGCGTGGTCTTATTCTGGTGGGTGTTTTTATTTCTTAGATCTTGTAAGTTTGCTGACTTCTCCTTATTGTTCTTTTGTTGTTTGTTTGCAGACATTGGCCATTTGAACAAAGGTGACGACGCCGTCGGGAAAAAGATCATAGAGCAGCTGTTAGAGATCCCATCTGAACGGAGATCCCTTGAATTTTTTCTCGCTGCTTCGGGGAGGTTAGCTGAGATGGGAGGATCTGTTAACGCCTCTGAGAGTCAGGCAAAGGTTACCGAGGTTCCGAGGAGTGGAACAGTGGCCGCTGGCAAACGCAAGGCTGGACGGAGTCCATGCGGTCCCGTGGAGGGTCGCAGGGTGAAGGTGTCTCCTTCGTCAGGTGGTGAACTTGGCAGCTCCCAATCTTCCTCTCGGGTAGGCAAGATGAAGAGTAAACTCCTGTCATGGGATATGGAATCCATTGTTGAGGGTGGTGCTGAGTTAGCCGCTGATGAAGTATGTCGTTCTCTCCTTAAGGTAAAAGTCTTCGTGTACTTGAAACTTTTTATGAGCATCGTCTAAACCTCTTTGGTTTTGCTGCATGTAGGTGATGTTCTCCTTTAGCAGCATGGAGACCAAACTCGCTGAAACTGTGGAGGAATCTTCCAAGGATCATGAGGCCTCCGTCTATATGAGAGAAAGGTACGAGGTGGAGAAGAAGAGAGGAGAGGATCAGCTTGCCGCCATTGATGCCAGGGACAAGGAGATAAAAGATCTCAAGGACTCCATAGCCGGATGTGAGCAGGCTAAGGAGGGTCTCCAAAAAAGAGTTGCTGATCTGGAAAGGGAGGATGAGCTCAAAGATGAGGAGGTGAAGTCGCTGAAGAGGAAGAATGAGTTGCTTCAGGCTGAATACGACTTCTTCCTTGGTGGGTCTGCGGTTATAACCCGATGGGAGACGGTGAAGGAGTATCTGGCCGGGCAGCATTTGTCGTGGGACCTTGAGGGCCTTGATCGCCGTTATGCCCAAGTGGTGAAGGCTCAGGCACAGTTCAAGGGTCTGCCTGCTCCGGAGGTGGTTGAGTCGCTGATGGCGTTTAGCGATACTCCTCCGTCTTAACTTTTCTTTATCTAAAAACTTGTAATTCTGTTGTGGTCCATCCGTGAGATGGGCCATCTTTAAACTGTTAAGTGGGCCGCTCAAACTTTCGTTGATCATAGCGGACCCTTATGTTTTTGCCCTTGGTGGGCTTTTTGGATTTTGCCCCCGAGGCTAAACTTGTTTATTCGGTTATCTTTCTGTTTTGAGCTCTCGATAAGTTTGAACTGTATCCTTTGAGCGTCAAATCTGTTTAGATGTACCGAGCAAATTAAGCCTCGTTAGGTTATCCGTTGCTGACCATCTTAGATCTGGATGGATCCGGCGAGATCGGTCATCTTTCATCTCTAAGTGGTGAATCTACTATCTCTCGTGGAGATTCTATCCGCTGGCTGTTTTTAATGCGTATGGGACCGCGGGGGTCGACCGTTTATTGGACGAGATCTCGGAGATTCGATCGTCATTAATAGTGGACCAGTTAAGGGTCTCGGCGCTGTATTAACCGTACAGAGCCTGTCGGGTGAGTCGGTTAATGTTTCGCCGAGCCTTTGTGTTGTACATTGCCTGGATGGGATCCGGAGATCGGCCATCTCAGTGTGGTTTCGGCGAGGTCTCGTCAGACCTGTACACCCAAGAGGGCGACTAATGTGCGTTGCTGATTTTATACTTTCGAGGAAGGTCATTAACACACAATTAACCTCCACCTTGTCGACCGGGCGGTTCGGCAACCATACCGGCGGTCTTATGGAGCGAGGTGCCGTCGCGCCCGTACACTCGGCTATTAGGTTACATGCCCGCATACAATAACTCTAACTTTTGCCTGGTCCTAACGTGGTCCGGAAACCCGTATGGAACCCTTCTAGCGTTCGATTTACACTGACACAGGCTGTCGTGATGTGTTCGGCTAGGATTGGCCTACGCGGAGTAGGGCTTTTGGCCTATGCGTAGTAGGGATTTTGGCCTACGCGGGGTAGGGCTTTTGGCCTACGCGGAGTAGGGCTTTTGGCCTATGCGGAATAGGGCTTTTGGCCTACGCGGAGTAGGGCTTTCGGCCTATGCGGAATAGGGCTTTCGGCCTACGCGGAGTAGGGCTTTTGGCCTACGCGGAGTAGGGCTTTTGGCCTACGCGGAGTAGGACTTTCGGCCTACGCGGAGTAGGGCTTTCGGCCTACGCGAAGTAGGGCTTTTGGTTTTCGAGTTCAAAGGATAGATATCCCTTGCCCCCGAAAATCTCGGCGAGAAATTTGCCTTTGGAGTTCTTCTCGTCAGCGAAATTCTCGGCGAGGTTTTTAGCTAAAAGATATGAAAGTATAGAATTAAAAAATATTTTAAATATACATGACCTTTTGCGGGGGTGACCCGTTTGTTAGAAGAAATATCTCTTGAGGTGCAAAGCGTTCCAACTGTTGGTGAGTCTTTTTCCGTCTTTGTCTTGGAGTGCGTAGGCTCCAGCTCCGCAGACTTTAACGATTTGGTATGGGCCTTCCCAGTTCGGTCCTAGCTTTCCGGCTTCTTTCTCCATTGTGTTTTGGAATACTCGCCTTAAGACCCACTGACCCAGTTTGAAGGTTCTCGTCCTCACCTTTTTGTCGTATGACCTGGCTACGTCTTGTTGGTAACACCAGTTTCTTATTTGCGCGGCTTCTCGTTTCTCGTCGAGCAAGTCGAGGTCGAGCGCCATTGCTTCGTTGTTACTTTCCTCATCGGGGTTTTCAGTGCGGTTGGACTGTACACTTATCTCGATGGGTATCACCGCGTCCATTCCGTAGACGAGTGAGAAAGGTGTCTCGCCGGTGGAGACCTTTGAGGTTGTTCTGTAGGCCCATAAGACCCCGTGGAGTTCCTCAGCCCACTTTCCTTTAGCACTCTCTAATCTTTTCTTAAGGAGGTTGACGATGGTTTTGTTCGAGGCTTCGGCTTGGCCATTGGACTGCGGATGTCTGGGTGTCGCGAAGTTTAATTTGATTTTCCAGTCTTCGCAAAAGCTTTTGAAGTTGTTGCTCGTGAATTGTGGTCCATTGTCGGTTACTATCTCGTGGGGAATGCCGAATTTGCAGATTATGTTCCTCCATACGAAGCTGCGGATCTCCTTGTCGGTTATCTGACTGAGCGCTTCCGCTTCTATCCACTTGGAGAAATAGTCAGTCATTACCAATAGGAAGACTTTTTGGCCTGGTGCCGTGGGGAGTTTGCCGACTATATCCATGCCCCACTTCATGAATGGCCAGGGAGCACTAATAGTTTTTAGGTTCTCTGGCGGAAGTTTGGATACAGTGGCGAACCTTTGGCACTTGTCGCATCTTTTGACGAATATTGTTGCGTCGTGGTTCATTGATTTCCAATAATACCCGGCTCGCATGGTTCGGAGGACTAGACTTCTGGCTCCGGAATGGTTTCCACACTCACCGGAATGCAGCTCTAGCAGGACTTGTTGAGCCTCGTCGATGCTGATGCACTTGAGATATGGTCCTGAGTATGATCGACGATATAACGCTCCGCGAATGAGGCTGAACCGATCTGCTTGTCGTTTAATCCTTCGGCACTCGCTCTTTTCAAAGGACGGCGTTCTATTCCACGGATATTCCACAAGGGGAGTCATCCAAAGCATCCGGCTCCACTTATTTCGTTGATCGGGATCGCATCGAGATCTCTTTGCGTTGCCGGCCACTGTAATACTAGCAGTGGCACATCCGTCGGTGAGTCGGTTTTGAAAGATGAACCAAGGTTGGCGAGAGCGTCTGCTTGCCCGTTTTCTTCTCGAGGGATTTGGGTGATTTTGCAGCTATTGAACCTTTTTTCGAGCTGTTTGACTATCGCTAAGTATCTAATCATGCTTGAGTCCTTGGCTTGATAGTCACCCTCGGTTTGGCTAACGACCAACTGCGAGTCACTATAGATCTCTATATCTTTGACTCCTAAATCGCATGCTAGAGATAGACCTGCGATTAGCGCTTCATATTCCGCCTCGTTATTTGTCGCTCGGAAGCTGCATCGGATCGCGCCCTTGAGATGGTGTTTCCGATAGGGGAGGTCAGTGTAAGTCCCAGGCCGGATCCTCGTACGTTGTTGGATCCGTCCACATAAAGTTTCCATGTCCCCGTTACCTCCTGGTTTTCTAATGCGTTCACTTCCTTCTGAACCTCCGAAAGCATCTTTGGTGAAAACTCGGCCACGAAATCGGCGAGGACTTGTGACTTGATGGCGGAGGTTGGTCGATAGATCACGTCGTATTCGCCAAGCTCTATAGCGTATTTGGCCAATCTTCCCGAGATATCTGGTTTGTGGAGAACACTCTTGATCGGATGCGATGTCACCATGATAATTGGATGCGACTGGAAGTATGGCCGTAATTTCCTCGCTGCCACAACCAAGGCGAGGGCCAATTTCTCGAGATGAGAATATCGGGTCTCGGCTTCTAGCAAGGATTTGCTGACGTAATAGACCGGATGTTGTCTTCCACTTTCTTCTCGCACTAGTACCCCACTTACTGCGTGTTCTGACACGGCTAGATATAGGAGTAGTGCCTCGTTGGTCTTTGGCTTTGACAGTAGCGGTGGAGAAGTTAGATAGTCCTTGAGTTGTTTAAGGGCTTCGTCACATCCTTCGTTCCACGCGAATCCCTTCGGCTTCTTGAGAGCCTCGAAAAACGGATGAGATCTATCGGATAGTCTAGAGATGAATCGGCTAAGGGCTGCCATTCTTCCCGTAAGTCTCTGGACTTCCTTTATGTTTCGCGGTGGTGGAATTGTCTGGATGGCCCTGATCTGATCGGGGTTCGCCTCAATGCCCCGATGTGTGATAATATATCCCAAAAACTTCCCCGAGCTTACGCCGAATGAGCACTTAGTCGGATTGAGCTTCATGTTGTATTTCCTTAACGTGTCGAACGCTTGGAGTAGATGCATGATGTGATCGTCGGCGACTAACGATTTTACGAGCATATCGTCGATGTATACCTCCATGGTGTGGCCAATCTGGTCGGCGAACATCGCATTCACCAACCTTTGATAGGTTGAACCAGCGTTTTTCAATCCAAAGGGCATTACCTTGCAGCAATATATGCCCCTGGAGGTCATGAAGGCCATCTTCTCCTGATCCTGGGGATGCATCAGAATTTGATTATACCCGCTGAAGGCGTCCATGAAACTTAGCAGTTCGTGGCCGGCTGTTGCGTCTACTAGCTTGTCAATGTGAGGCAAAGGAAAAGGATCCTTTGGCCACGCCTTATTTAGGTCGGTGAAGTCTATGCAGACTCTCCATTTACCGTTTTTCTTTCGAACGACGACCACGTTAGCTAGCCAGTCAGGGTATTTCACCTCGCGGATGAATCCGGCTTTGGGTAAGTTGTTCACTTCGTCGTTGACAATGAGATCGCGATCTGGTGCAAACTTCCTTCTTTTCTGCCTGATCGGCTGATGATCGGGATCGACCTGTAGACGATGGGTGATGATCTCGGGATCGATGCCTGGCATGTCCGCATGCGACCAGGCGAAACAATCGGCGTTCGATCTCAGAAAGTCGATGAGTTTCTGACGCACGTTTTTCGGTAGTTTTGACCCAATGTTTACCTTGCGCTCTGTATTGGCTTCATCCAATGGGATCTCATCTATCGCTCTACATCGGCTCCTCGTAGAGCTCGATACCTCTTTCGTCGTTGACCGACCCTCTATCCGCATGGTCGTCCCCGTTTTTCCTTTGAGCGTAGTTTGGTAGCAGGATCGCGAGTTCTCCTGGTCACCTTTCATCTTCCTCACACCCCAGGGTGTCATAAACTTCATTGTCTGATGGAATGTGGATGGCACGGCTCTCATGTCATGGATCCAAGGTCTCCCCACTATGGCGTTGTAGGCCGACGTGCAATCCAGAACGAGAAATTTGGTTTGCTTGTTGACTCCCTCGGTGTAGACGGGCAGGGTTATCTCGCCCACAGTCTGTTTCACCTCTCCACTGAATCCTACCAGAGTGGTTGCTCTGGAGACATTCTTTGATTCGTCGAGGCCCATCTCCTTGTATGCGGCCAGGAACAGAATGTTCGCCGAGCTTCCATTGTCGACCATAATTCTCTTTATCAGGCAGTTTGCCACAGACAAAGTAATGACGAGGGCGTCATGATGAGGAGTCATCATCTCTTCACCCTCCTCGGCGGTGAAGGTAATTGCGTTGACTGATTGGTCGGTGGTTATTTCCATCATGGTCTTTTGGAAATTTCTCGCAATCCTCGTATTCTTTTTGGCAGCCGAATGCGATATCCCGCTAACCTCTGAGCCACCGGATATGACGTTAATCACCCGATCCTGTCTCGGTGGAGATTTAGGTTTCTCTTTGGCCCCTTCTTGCTCGGGGTTCTGGGTGCTTGGCCGTCTCCGAGCTCTGTCGGACAGGAATTCTTTGAGGTGCCCTCTCTTGATTAGATCGTTTACCTCCATCCTGAGGGCGACGCAATCTTCAGTGCGATGCACGTGGTCACTGTGGAAATCACACCACTTCCGCGTGTCTCGTCCTTCTGGGTCCCCCCTCATCTTTTGAGGCCATCTGACCGCGTCTCCCATCCTTCCCAAGGCGCAGACCAGTTCTCGACCTTGGATAGACAAACTGCCCGCGTTGGGCCATGAGTTATCTCGGTATCCTCCGGCTCCTATATGGGCGATTGGTCGATGGGAATTACTTCGACGAGGGTCCACCCGAGGTCGCAGGTATGGTTTGTCGTCCCGAGGAGCTCTCTCAGGTCGGATGATCCTTGAGTCGACTCTGGGGGGAAGGGATTTCCTTTGAGATGGATCCTCTTCCCACTTGATCTGAGCCCATGCTCTGCTCAGAACATCTTCCATCGTCTTTGGACGATACTTGGTGAGTTCCTTATAGAGATCGCCGGTCACCAAGAGTCCTCTCTTGAAAGCAGATATGGCCGTTGACACATTACATGCTGGGATATTCACCTTTTCCCTGTTGAATCGTCCTACATATGCCCGAAGGGGCTCCCCGGCTTCTTGGACGATTTCATAGAGGTCGTCGGCGTTTTTCTCTATGCAGCGGCTACTTGCGAATTGCTCTATAAACCTGTCAGTCAGGCCGGCAAAGGAATCTATTTCGCCGTTGGCGAGGTTGACGAGCCACTGGAGCGCCGGTCCTGTTAGGCTTGATCCGAAACCTTTGCACATGACGGCTTCCCTTGACTCGGGGGGAATTGTTAAGGTGAGCATCCGTTGCTTGTACAAGGCCACGTGATTGTCGGGGTCGGTAGAGCCATCGTACATCTTCATTGACGGGAAGGTGAACTTTCTGGGCATTTCTACTATGGCTATCTCATCTACGAAGGGCGAATCGGCGTAGGAGTAGCGGTCGGAACGTCTTATAGGTGGAGCTACTCCTGGCATCCGCTCGATCATCGATTCGAAAGCGTTGAGCTTTTTCTCGATGACGGAATCTATGTAGGCGTGATCCCTTCCGAGACCGGATCCGTTGCGGTCTAGATCGTCGGTGTGCTGATCGTCGGGGAAAGCAGGTCTTTCCTCCGTCGTCGGATGTTCCGTCCCTGATCGGAATAATCTCATCGGTCGGATGGGGGTGATGAGATCCTGTCGGGAGGCGGATCTCTGACCCTGGGAGGTGAGATTAGCGCTCTGTCCCCGAAGTCGAAGATTATCCTCCTCCAGCCGAGCAAGTCTTTCGTTGCTTGCCCGGAGTTGCTCGTTGACGACATCCACCCGTTGCTGAGCGTGTTCGTCGAGAACGGTGTAGTAGGTTGCTCCGTTATCGCTCATCGTAGCGCTATACTTCTGCCCCTCCTTCTAGCGCTAAACTGTTTGGGCAAAAGTTAGCGATCCGTTAGAAGAACCACGGAATTCGATAACGGTTTAATACTACTAGAATCGGTATGAATTAGATGTTTTTATTAATTGATCAAAGAATACAAGAGAAGAGGAATATGATTCAAGATCTAGACTTAGAACAATCTAAAGCTTATAATCGAATATTCTCTCTAGAAACAAGTGTTTATGTCGAAAAGTGTATGTGAAAGTCGATATTCGTGAATGTCGATATGAATGAATGTCGATATGAATGAATGTCGATATGAATGAATGAGTCCTCTAGGTCTTCTAGCTTCTTCTCTTTATATAGAGGTCTTTAGGTCAATGAGCTTCCTTTTCCTTTTATGAATAGGAATTGACATGTTTCCATTTATTGACCTTTTTTCTTTTATTTAGATATTTTCCTAGATTCTCTCCTTAATGAATATTTAAGAGAATCTAGTAATATATCTTTTCCATTTACCTTATGTCGATAATTAAGCCCAAATAAAGCCCAATATCAACTAAAGGAGGCCGGTTCCGATATTGCCGCTGATTCCGGTTTAGCTGGTCCGATCTGCCGTCAGTCCGGTCCGATTCTGTCGCCGGTTAAACCTTAACCGAGATGATTAAATTTATCCCCAACAATAAGTATCTAAAAATTCAATGTTTGTTTTACGTATAAAAATAGTGAATATAAAAAATTGTCCTAAAATAGAAATAATCTATATTATTTTAACTAAATCATATTAAGTAAAAGGATGCGTGCATGAGATAAGAGTCATCAAACCATAATCTTATATAATATGATTGAATATTTTTCTTGTGGTGGTGACATGTGTTTGTCTATTCTTATTACATGTGTCTTTTCCAGAAATTTAATGGTTAATTTATGATTATTGAAATATTTCATTTTAATTAATTTTTAAAATAAAAATTGATTTTGCTTTTTCCAATAATCAAAAATAAATACCAAAATATTTTCTAGGTATTAATTCTTTTAATTTAAGATTAATTATCCTCATAAGTTTTCGTATATTATTGATTTTAGATTTTATTATAAATTTACAATCAATATATCATATTAGTCACATAATTGAAATAATATCTAAAATTACTAATATTTTACCACTTTCAAAAATTAAAAATAAATGTCAAATAATAGTTTAGAAAAATTATTAACATTACTTTCATATAATACTATTTTTATATTTTATTTTATATAAAAGATGAGCTTAAATGACATGTGTCCTTTATACAAAAAAATAAATGTAAAATTGGAATAGTTTTAGTTACAAAATAAAATTCACAATCACTATATTATAAAAATACAATATTTTTGTAACCTCCATAATACTAATTACATTTATGCTATTAAATAAATTGAATAAAATAAGATAAAATATAAATTTTGGTCAAATGATATTTATTTCTTTTAAAATTGACCAACAATAACTTTCATATTCAATTTGACATTAATATTTTATAAAATATTGTGTAACCTCCACCATAATGATGTGTAAGTAGTGGAGTATGTGTACAAAATCAAGAAAAAGTTAGTGTTCACTCTAGCATCGTCTTTCTTTAAGCAAACAACAAAAACTAAAAATATGGATAACTCTTTTCATCTTCCTTTATTTGTTATATTTTTGGTTTCTATTCTTGAGAGCACAACACAAAAAGATTTGAATGTTTATGATTTTAGGTACGTCAAAAAAAAGTCACAATATGGGGAGTTTCAAAAACTAACAAAAAGGGTTTCGTCTTCGTAAATACATGTTTCTTTCTAATTCTTGTATTAGTATCGTGCAAATATGTCACTTTTAGATTTAAGTATTTTATTTTACAAATATTAATTAGTTCATGTCGTAAAAATTGTGTTACTATAGTATTTTCTTTTTAAGTTTTTAAAAGAGAGTTTAGAGGTTGATAATCTTCTCTGTTGAAGGAATTCAATTGTTTCTCGAGATAATAATTTTCAATCAATTATTACGGTAAATATTTTGTTGTTCAAATGTCGAAAAACTTATGATTTGTTTCTTATACTATTAAAGATTTATATCATTAAACATATATATAAATGTTTAATATATTAATTTTTCCCTACAATTTTAAATATAATAAACAATACTAAAACCTTCCAATTAAATAGTATGCACATACCTCATGATTTTTGGTTATTAGACTAAGGTGATTTTATCTTTTTCATATTTTATCATGTAACCAAATATGTTAATTAAAGTTTGGAGGTCTTTACAAAACAATATAAATGATTTCTTAAAAGCATAATTGTTTAGTTAGTTTTGTGTATATCATAATAAGATTTAATTGTGTACATAATTCAAACTCTATCAATTTATAGTTATTTTGAAAAAGAAGAAAATAATTAAATAGATAGTAGTGATGAAATGATAGAACTTAAGTGGTTTTCCCCTGCAAAGCACCGACATAATACTAGTAACATATATATGGTGGTTTTAAAGATTCATCAAACCATAATAACATATATATGGTGGTTGTGGTATTAAAAAACTAATTAATCTCCAATTAATATTTTGGAGTGTACAAGGATAATATGAGTTTTTGGTTCGAGAAAGACTTATTGTTTTACCTACGACAAAAATAGGATGAACTCAAGCTGAAGTCAAATAAAATTTAATAGGTAATATTCTTGCAACAGAAGGGGATATTTTTAAGTAATATTAAGAATTATTTTAAAATAAAAAAACACTTTGATAAAGACATTTTCGACTAAACTTTTGAATGCTTTGACAAGGTTAACAAAAAACGAATATAATATCTTCTTGGACTACAAGCAAAATTATAAATAAGAATTTGTGTTTTTCATTATAATTTCGTTTATATTTATTAATTTAATGAAACCGTTCTATTACTGTTATTTTATTAATAATTTAAGAAAATAGGTATTTACTATCTAAAATTTTTTATTATTTGAGGAATCATAGAAATACATTTTTTAAAAATAATGATTATATAATTTTTAACTTAAACAAAACTGAAGTATTTAGTTCTTCAATATTGTTTTCACTTACAAATAGACATTTTTATTTAAATATTAGAAACTTACACAAAATATATAAACTATATTAGTGTAATTAATTCATATTAAAAAAACGATGCATGCATGAGTCATCAAACAATAATAACATATTGTGGTTGTAATATTAAAAGATCGGGCTTACTAATCTCAAATTAAAATCTTTGAGTGTACAAGGACAATATGAATTTACGATTTATTGGTTTCCCTACAACAAAAATGGATGACCTCAAGTTAAAGTTAAATAAAAAATAGTTAAAATTCTTGCAACAAAAGTGGTTTAGTGACTTATATCTCATGCATGCATCTATTGATAATTTACGAACCTAGGTATTTACCATCTAAGAGCAAATAATGATTAAAATAATTTATTCTAAACTAAATTTACGTATAAAATATAAATATTATTTGAAAATAAAAATTTCTCAAAATATAAATAAACTATATAATTTTTAAGTAAATCATATTAAGAAAAAAGATGCATGCATATGAGATAAGAGTCATCATACCATTAAAAAGAGGTGAAAACGACTGTGATGGGGGAGGCTAGGCTTGTATAAGTACCCTTCACTAAACCCCCAAAAACACTAAAAAAAAACTAAATCGACTCAGTAACTAAATCTGAAGAATCCTCTTCCTGCTTCGTTACTAACTTCGATATCTATCTCTGAAGAAAACCTTGAGAGACACAACGCCTGATAATAATGTCTTCTTGTCCGAAAATCACAAAAGAGAAGCTTCAGATTCACCCCACAAGTGTTTCCTCATTTTGCAGAGGTAGGTTCTTCTTTACCTTTAATTCTTTATTTCTGATTTTCTCAGACAAGACTCAGTTTCATATTTATATTTTTTCAGACAAGTATGAAAGAGATGCTAAAAAATGTTGGGATATATTCTACAAAAACCATGGAGACAGAGTAAATAAATCCTATTTCTTTTTTTTCTTCTATATAAATTTATCTATCAATTTATATGTTTATTGATTCATATAAAGTTAGTAAGTTGATAACTAAGCCCTACATGTTATTCATTCATACAAAGAATTTTTAAAAAAATAAAGAATTGATTCATATAAAGTGTTACAAAGGCCGTAAGATTCACTTGTGGTTTTTAATAAGAACAATTTAGATACATATTTATTAGGGATATTTGGCAAAATAGTCACTTTTTTGGGGAATATTGCATTTTAGACACTTTTCTCTCTCCCATTTGTGGGGTCCACGCGATGAGACCCTTGATTTTGTGGTTTTCCATTTATGGGTATATGTTCTTCGTATATTACGATTATGCCACTACCGAAAATATCATTCTTTATTTTTCTTTATTATTTTTTCATTAATTCTATACTCTTTTTTATTCTTCTTTTTCTCTTTCTTTTCTTCTTTTTGTCTTTCTTCTTCTTCTTTTTCTCTTTCTTTTTCTTTTGTTTTCTCTTTCATTTTCTTTTTTATTACTTTTATCTTCTTAATTGTCTCATGCATTATACATATAAATATTATATTATATAAATTAATATCAACAATTATTATCTCTAGTTATTTTATAAGCTTTCAGTCTCGTACAATATTAAATTTTTATATTTTTAATGGATACTGTACATACGCTATACATATAAGTATCCACCGTATAATGATACGAATTAAGTTGTACATTCATATTGTCCAACATATTTTACGGTATTATTTTTCTGTACATATAAAATTATATAAGTAAAATTGTACACTGTACAAACTCGAATACATTTTTATCGTCCACTGGATACTGGATGACGAAAATGATTGTTATATCATTTAATGGATACAGGATGGTGCAAATGAATAACATTCATCTATATATATAGAGTTGTACAAATTTCTTTTTCTCTCTCATCTCTCATCTCTCATCTACATGTTATTTTTTTAGCGGATGTTGTACAAACATTGTAAAGATGATTTGAATCAGATTTTCCGGACACTGGACAAATGAATAACTTCGTTTGACTCACACATGTTTCTTATCTCTCTTAACTTCGTTTCGGACGCTGGACAGATGAATAACACATTTGTTCAGCTGAAATGTATATTCGGTTGTCCACTAAATCGTATAAAAGATGTTGTGCAAATATTTGTAATCGAATCAACAATTATGTTTTTCTGGACACTGTACAATCTTCAATGCAAATTTTCTTCTGTATAGACTAGTTGTCTCAGTCAGTCATGGACACTGTACAAATGACTGACTGGATGTACACCGTCCACTAAACTGTGCATCCAACAATTGTACACCGTCCACTAAACTGTGCAAATGGATGTTATTGAATGCAATTAAGAGAAAGAAACATGAATAAGGAGAAAGAAAACTTGAAAAAATAAAACATAAGTTTGAATCAAGAGAAAAGAAAAAAAAGAAGAGAGAAGATGTGAGAGAAGAGAGAAAGAAAGAGAAAGAAAGAGAAAGAAAGAAGAAGAAAGAGAAAGAAAGAGAAAAAAACGGAAGTAAGAGAAAAAAAGAAAAAAAAGAAAAAAAAAGAAATACACATTTATTGCTTTAAGGACAGTTTGGTAACTTCATTTTTTGCTGTATTACACGCGTGGGTCCTATCGATAGGCCCCACAGACCTATTTTGCCCATTATACATAGTAAAGTGCCTAGTTTTTTAGTTACTTTCACAAAAGTGTCCATTCGGCAAATTAACCCTATTTATTATAGGTATAAAAATGTGGGAGTGGTTTAACAGATTTTTGCAGAGATTATTGATTATACGATCAACCACTAAACTAATTATAGAGACAGAGTAAATACATATTTTTTTTCTTCTTTTAAAAACTATTTTATTTGTCAAATAAATTAACATATTAATGATTTATATGAAGTGTGACATAAGCTAGACTTACATATGATTATGTAGAAAACAACAATTGAGATGTTGATTATGATCAAATCTTTATGTTATTGTGCTGCTTTATATGATATCCTTCTTGTTCTTGATCAATTTTTTGAAGACTGACATTACTTGGAGAAAGAATGGGATATTTTATTTCTCAGTGAGTACTAATAAATCTTTTATCCAACACACTGTGTTTCTATCTTATTCTCTGTTTCAGGCTAGTGGCAAAATAGTCATTCTTGAGGTAAATCACAATCAATCAAAATGAACGAAAACTTTGCTATTTTGGTAGAATAGAGAAAGATGATAGAGGACGGAGATCAAAGAGAGGAGGAGTTGATCAGAGGATATAGTGAAAAAGGACGCCTTTGTTTGGATTTTTTAGGGGTTTATGAACGTTGACGGGATAAACTTGGGGTTCTGTTATGCAATTATTTCCAGGAGAAGTTTTAAAGAAAATAAAATAAGTGGGAGAATTTTGTAATAAATACATAGTTGTGCCGTATTCTGTAAAAAGGAGATACAGTTATCTCTTCACAAGTCGTAACTTCTTCAAATCGTCGCTCCTCTTCGTGCCAGTTTCTTCACTCACTCTCTCTCTCTATATAAACTCCCATCAGAAGGAGAGGGAGAGATTATCCAAACCATGGCTTCCGAAACAAATCAGTTACAGCAAAATCAACTAGCGACGATACTCGGCTCCTCCGATTCGGCGCCGTTCGAGACGCTTATCTCCAACCTCACGTCATCTTCCCACGAGCGACGCGCCTCCGCGGAGTCTCTCTTCAACCTCGCGAAGCGAACCAATCCCGATACGCTCTCCATGAAACTATCTCATCTTCTCCAGCATTCTCCTCGTCACGAGCGCCGCGCCGCGTCCGCCGTTCTCCTCCGTAAACTCCTCACCCCCGACGACGGTTGTATATGGCCGCATTGGGGGTTCATAAACCCCTAAAAAAATCCCGTCACCGTTCATAAACCCCTAAAAAATCCAAACAAAGGCGTCCTTTTTCACTATATCCTCTGATCAACTCCTCCTCTCTTTGAATTGTTTGTGTTCTTTTCCTTGTATGTTTTTTTTACAGTTCAGTTTAACTTTTTTTGTTATATATATTTTACCTTTGTGTGTTTCAACCAAATGGGTGTATACTTTTCCGTGACTAGCTGGCGATCTTGCTCAGGTTTGATCCAACTTTTATAACCGATTGTTCATAGTTTAATTTATCAACTTTTCTAGTGGCGTTTTTGAATTCTCACTAACAAATTACCCATTTAATCATCATAGGGTCATATGTTATGTTCATTTTCATTACACTTGAAACGCTTATCTTGCATCTAAAAAAATCATTGTTGGCAAAAACCTCTACTATTGTTTTCATAAAAAAATAACAGACATTTTCTAAAATGCCACCAATTTTGTGCCAAAATTTATATGACTAGTTTTTTTGTCAAAAATACCATTCAAAAGTTTTTTGAAAATATACCAGGAATATGAAAACATGTTGTAACGCTTTAGCGTATTTTTCATTTGTGTTTAGTAATTTTTTTTTTAAGAATGTAGTTTTGAAGGGGCTAGGGTTTAGATTAATAAGTGGTAGAGTTTAATTTTGAGGTTTTAAGTTAATTTAAATTTCGTGGTATTTCCAGAAATTGTGTATATTCACCAAAAACTTGTGATATTTTTTGGCACAAAAAATTAAAAAATGATATCGGTATTCATTAAATGAGTGATCTATATGCTCTCTAGTATATGAAGCCATGATTGTTTTGTTTGCCCTAAAATCATAAATTGAGATTCTTAGTATTATTATAATTATATTTTAATATTTAAAATAAATTTATGTCAATTAAAAGAAGACATGTGGCTAAAGAGTATCTTAAACTATACATAAAATTTCTTAAACAAAAATATTTTCTTAAATTTTTTACTCTCTTTTTCTTACTTTATAATTTTAGAAATATTATTTAGGTTTAAAAACCTTTGTAAATTTCTCAATTAATCATGCTCTAAATTTCTTTCTTACTCTTATGCTTCTCCAGAAGATATTATGTTTATGAAAAACCATTTAAACACTATCAAAAATGTTTTTACTCTAAAAACAACATCACAAATTTTTGGGAAATGCTCTTTAATTTATATTTTTGGCAGATTCGTTATGATTTTACACTTTTGGATGCAGCTTGCGTTCTACTTCTCCGACGAATTCCTGAAAACTTTGTTTCCGAACAAGGTTTCGAAGTTGATGAGTTTGGTGTGAACCATTCAGAGGAACCTGTCATGAACCGTCGTTCTGTCCAAGCTACATTTCGTCTGTCAAACATCGATAGAAACACTTGTGAGAAGAATAACAACAATGTTGAGTCTAGTAAATCTGAGGGAGAAGGAAGAAAAGAGAGTGTTGAGGATACGGATATCATTGACATATCCGATGGTTTTTCAATGGAAATGTTTGGAGCCTCTCCACCAAGTCATGAGGTAAAGAGGCTTTAAAGAACAATTCAAATACATATATATAGGGTCTGACTGGTGACTCGAGTTACTGAAGTTGAGTTACAAAATGTAGTATATTTTGCAGTACCTTGCAGTAAAAAAATGTGGTAGAAATTGTATTAGTAGGAAGTTTGTTGTAGAAATATTAATTATCATTTTTGTCAATAATAACAATGATTGGTAACTTTTATGATATAAGTTGCATTATCAATTTTTTTAAAAATAAATTATTAATAACAAAAAAAATCAGAAATAAAAAGCAAATAAAACGAGAAAAAGGATCAGATGGCTACTAATGACGTACATTCCATAACATATTTGCGATTTCATCTCGTATGTTATACATATATTGACCATCACTCGTTGCTTCTTCTTCTTCAAGTCGTTTAAGTTCTTCACTTCCAAACCGTCAACCATAATTATTTGGGACATTGCGATTTGCTTCTTCAAAATAAACATCTGGAATTTTATCAAGCCGAGTAAAATTGTGAATAACCATAGTAGCATGCACAATTTTGTTATGAGTCTTGACATTATAACGAGGCAAGTTGCCTAAAATTCTCCATTTTTTCTTCCAAACTCCAAATGTTCTTTCAATCACAGAACAAAGTGAGGCATGCCATCTATTAAACAATTCTTTTTGTTTTCAGGAGGTCTCGCATCAAATTTTGAAAGATGATATCTAATATTTTCTCTACTGTTTCCTCAATACGGAGCTAGAATCCTCGCTTATTTGCATAATCGGAATCAACTAGATAGTATTTACCTATAGTTTATACTTTTTTGAAAAAGTCAATTATTCTCGTTGGAAGAGAATCTAACAGATATACTAATGATAACAACATTAGTCAAATAAAAAAGGTTTATTTACTAGCTTTCTAAATAATTATGAAAAATGAATATTAATAGAAAAAAATATAAACTCACACATAACTCATGAATATTTATTGATGTTGAATAAACTTTAGAGTTAGCAATTTTACAAAGGAGTAACCACAAATTTATAACCCAATCATACCACATTCTAACTCAAACTTAACTTCAAAAGGTTTGATATTATACATGATTGGTAACACTTTTGAATTGTCATTGATTTGAACCCATAACTCAACTTAACTAAATAGTAACTCAAGTCACCAATCAGACCCATAGCCTTATAGGTATAAATAAGTGAGATTGGTTTAAGAGATATTTGGAGAGATTATTATCTAAAGCAATAAAAGAAAAGTCAACTAATCGACAAATAACTAAAATGAAGCTAAACATGATAAAACATGGATCTTGGGGTTAAGACCATTGGTTTTGGATGGATGGGATCAAGCTAGTGACACTAAGACTAACAAAGGAGATGGCTTTCTAGAACAAGGATCACTAATCTAGATTAGATCACTTCCAATACTCAAATCTATTCTCTAATCATAAAAGCCAAAAATCTTCCAATCGAGCATAAATGATTAGAGATCATTAAGTATAAATCCTTAAAAGTCCATCTTAAACCTTAGACATCAACTTCCATTGACTAAGCATAAATGACTAACAAGAGATTTGAACTAGACATTTCATCAAACACCTTCCGGGCATGAAACATCTTCTAAGTACTAAGCTAGATTAGCTACTTCTATCTTAGTATTAAGCACATCTAATGTTATAGAAGCCACAACCTAAACATCCTAACCATCACTAACCATCATCCATCCTCCTAACCTATAGAATCCCGAAGACCCAAGAGATGACTACTCACTAATCATAACAAGAAACAAGCTAGAGATTAAAGATAAAGACATGATTAAAAGATATTAAAAGATTAAAGATAAGAAATCATAAGATTAAACTTAAATGAACCTGTAATGTTTTCACAAAAGTGGCTAAAAACTTAGACATAAACTAGATGTCTTGTCAAATAAAACTGTAGTAGTATTTATAGGGAAATAGGAGAGAACCGGGTAAACCTGGGACAAATCGGTCAACGCGGATAAAATGAATGAGTCACGCAGGACCCGGCAGTTTTGTTCAGCGGTCTTGTGACCGCTGGAAAGAATGTCTGCGAACAGTCTTCATTGTGTCATCTTCGGCGGTCTTTTCAGGCGATTGAAAGCGTTGCGTTTGTCATCTTCAGGACGCTTCGACTGCTTCCAGCGGCTTCGATCATGTGGTCTAGTGACCGCTTGAACTCACACCCGCGAGAATGCTTCAGCTCGTCTTCTCCGACGGCTTGGACCGGCGATTCGGGCCGCTGAACTGCCTCGTTCTTCTTCCTTGCCTTCTTCAAGCTCCCTTGTGCTCCTCTTTTGCTTCCATTGATCTCCCCATTGCTCCAAGTACCTGAAATGCACATGATGCAATGCGAGAAGGACCTAAATCTAACTAATACTCTATCCTAAGCTACTTAGTGAAAATATACTAATAATGACTATAAACTATATGAAAGATGCAACTAAAGTCCTATAATGCCATGGAAATATATGCTTAAAACACCTAAAATACACACTCATCAACTCCCCCACACTTGTCCTTTGCTTGTCCTCAAGTAAACATTCATCAATAGCTCAAAGAACAAAGTGGATGAAGGATCCCAAAACCAAAAAGCTAAGCTCAAGCGTATGCAATGTTAACTAAGGCAATGAAGCACTTCGAGAAAATGTTCACCCATAAGTAATAAGAACTCTCAATCAAGTATCCATCGCACACTATCACAAGTCCTAGCTAGATTCAATGCTCATATCCACTCACCCTTTTATTCACCACTCCTTAGGTTCATTAATTAATAACTGGTGGTCTCGCTAAAATGCAATGCAAAAAAATTCAATCGGTTTGGGTTAGGTTTCATTTGAGTGGTTAAGTGTTTAAAGTGTTTAAAGGGGTTTATCTCTAAAACAAACAAGTGAGTGTAAACATAATGCAAAAATAAGGAAGACTAGGAACAAATACATACAAGTCTTTAAATCCCATGTTCTACCCTTCCTATTCTTTATTCTAAGCTACTCACTCTTTCTTTTATTTTGCTCACACCCTTTTTGATCATTTAGATCACTACTTAACAACCCTTTTATCATCCTAACTCTACCTTTTATCCCTTTGGGTTTCTTTCATTTGATATATCCATGTCTTTTTCGTTCTTTTGCTCTTTAATTACGCTTAGGGGTTTTCTTTTAGGCTAGGCTTACTCTTTTCACTCCTATTCTACCCTTTTGTGTTTTGGGTTTTCTTTCTTTTTCTTTCTAGGAGTCTTATCTTTTTGATTCAATGCCTTTAGCCTGATTGTTTCCTTTTAAACTTCCCCCAGGGTAAACTATTTTCTTTTGTGTTTAGACTTTTTCTATATCAACCCAACTCTCTTTCTTTCTTTATCTCGCTTCCCTCACCCTTTACCAAATCAAAACTCGCTAACCACCTAGATGGGATGCTAACCACCTAGATGGGATGTGGGACTTTTCGTTCCCCGTGCTTACAAAGTTTTGCTAATGTAACACTATCTGAAAATGCCTCACTCAACAAAATCAATGGGGTAGAAGGAATGGTCTATGGGTTAAAGTGGGGTCATCTAAAGATGAGATGGTTATCCAAACAATAAAGAGAGTGGTAAAAAGGGGTAAAGTTTTGATATATATATAATGAAACTACAATGCACATTATCAAGCGAGAAATTAATGATTCAATTAGGTTCAATATGCATGGAGTGGTTTCAAATCAAGTGAGCTTCAAACAAGCAATATCCTCTAGACTAAAAAAGTTCAAGATGTACAATTTCAACGATTTAAAAGATTCTAGCAATTATACCGAATAATCTCTAGAAGGATTCACATTGGAATACTTTTCTATACCTTTTACAAGGCAATATCATCATGATCCCGATATCAGTGTCCATGCAACTATATGCTAAAGACTCGATCCTAAACCAAATGAATGCTAAGACAAAATAAAAATAAGTTTTCTTTTTGTGTTTTTCAAAAAATTTCGTTTTTTTGTTGTTTTTGGATGCATATAACTATTAACAAATGGAATGCATGAACTATATGAATGCTATGCATGATCACACAAAACTTAAAACAAGAAAATGATTAGTAACTAATGGCCCTTCCCCCACACTTAAATCACATTGTCTCGGTGTGAACAAGCAATGAAGTAAGGTCATTGTGGTAAACATGAAAACTAGTGCTAAAAATGAAAAATTAAGCTAAACTACTCTAAAAATGTGTGGTATATACAATGAGAGTGAAAGGTACCTTGGTTTTCACCAATGCATGGGGTTTTGGTTCCTTGGGTAAGGAATCGTGAAGCATAGCCAATGCGGGATACGGAACCGGATTTCGTCATTGGATTATGTGTGGGAGTTTTGCGGGTTTGGTAGGAAGCAACACATCAGGAGCATCCTCTCGTCCATGAATGTGTACATGAACGAGTCCTCTTGATACCTTCCCGCACATGTCTTTTTCATTAGCAAGTAGTCCTCATCCATGTGCAAGCTTGGGAATTCCTCGAAGTCGTCGAGATTGATCCTTAGAGATCGAAAGAGAGGGGTTAGCATTCCACCTATGCTTATCCATTGTCTTGATCTTCCTCGTATTCTTTGTCTCTTTTGGTCATCAAGTACTTGAGGAACTCGGAGGCGCCGCTTTGCAAATGTCGGTATCCCCTTGCACTACAAGAAACTGGGCTTTTAGCAACGAAATTTAGGAAGGAAATAGCGACGAATAAATATAGCAACGAAATAGCAACGAATTGGCGACGAAATAGCAACGGAGAATCTTGTCGTCGCTAAATCGTCGCTATTTAGCGAGGTATTATTTCGTCGCAACATTTGCGACGATTTAGCGACGATTTTGGCGACGAATGAGTTCTGCGTTGCTAAATCGTCGCTAATTAGCGACGATTTAGCAACAAATATATATCCTTGCTAATTAGCGACGAATTAGCGAGGAGGGTCGCTAAGTAGGTAAGCACGTTTTCAAAAACGTTGCTAAATCGTTGCTAATTTTATTTCCTTGCTAATTCGTTGCTAATTTTCCTTGCTAAATGGTTGCAAAAATTTTAGAATGGGACTATATAAACCCATCTACACTCTTCAAAAAATCACACCACAACACAATACAAAATCATTAACTCTATAAAAATATAAACACTCTAAAAATTTCAATATGTCTCACGGTAATAACAATATATACGAGTTACGGTCTTGGATGTATCGGCATAAAGATCGATCGGGGGTAGTTACGACGAATTTACGGAGGGACTTCAAGCATTCATGCAGAGCCGGAAACATGCGAATACGCAAGATACCGGTAAAATGTATTGTCCATGTAAGAAGTGCGTTAACACTAAATACGTGTTTGTTGAAACCGTATGGAAACATCTTTGTAATAGAGGTTTTATGCCGCAGTATTTTGTTTGGTTTCAACATGGGGAAGGGTATAACTCTAATAATACCGAAGTTGGAGATAGTAGTTATACGTTTCCTGTTAGTGATCATGTTAGTAACGAACCCGCTAATTTACCGCATCATTTTGATAGTAACTATGATCATGATCGGCCGGTGGTTATGTGCATGTAGATGATAATAGATATCATGAAATGGTTGCTGATGCATTTCATGATACGAGGGAGTATTTATCCGAAAATGTAGTTGAGGAACCTAACCTAGATGCTAAACGATTTTATGATATGTTAGACGCCGCGAATAAACCAATTTACGAGGGATGTAAAGTTGGATTGTCAAAACTATCATTAGCATCTAGGATGATGAATATAAAATATGATAATAATTTGAGTGAGTTTTGTATGGACTCATGGGCGGAGTTACTGAAAGAATATCTGCCCGAGGGTAATGTAGCCGCCGAGTCGTATTATGAAATACAAAAGTTGGTTTTTAGTCTTGGATTGCCTTCGAAATGATTGATATTTGTGTTAACAATTGTATGATTTATTGGAAAGATGATGATGAGCCGCTTGAATGTCGTTTTTGTCGTCAACCGAGATATAAGGTCCAAGGGAAGGGGAGTAAAGTCCCGTATCAACGGATGTGGTACTTACCCATCACGGACGGACTAAAAGATTGTATCAATCAGAGAGGACATCTGATTCGATGAGATGGCATGCAGAACACTCAGTTGAAGATGGGGAAGTCACTCATCCGTCAGATGCAAAGGCTTGGAAGCACTTCAACACGGTATACTCTGATTTCGCGAGAGAGGTTCGTAATGTATACCTTGGTTTATGCACCGACGGATTTAGTCCATTCGGTATGTCCGGCGACAATACTCTTTGTGGCCGCTTATACTAACTCCGTATAATCTACCTCCCAATATGTGCATGCAAAGAGAATTTCTTTTCTTAAGCATTTTAGTAACAGGTCCGAAGCACCCAAAGAGAGCTCTTGATGTTTTTCGCAACCTTTGATACATGAGTTAAAAGAGCTATGGTCCACTGGGGTTCGTACGTATGATATCTCATGCAAGAGAAATTTTACGATGCGTGCAGTGCTCATGTGGACTATTAGTGACTTTCCTGCTTATGGCATGTTAGCAGGTTGGACAACGCATGGACGATTGTCTTGTCCATATTGCCGTCATCGGACTGATGCGTTTCAACTCCCACATGGAAGGAAAACAAAACCCAATACAAGAGCCTATTCCCGATGCTCCAGCCGATCCCCCCGTCGATTTACCACCACCTCAACATCTTGGACCGCACATGCAGCGGATCCTCGACTTTCTTCGGTAGGAGGGCCACCAGTACCTACCGTTGCTCCATTCCGCACAGCCAGATGGGACATTTTGGAAAGTAATTAAATTTTTTATATTATTTTATGCAATTTATTAATTGATTTTCGATTATAATAATTGCTAACGGTAAATTTATTTTTCGTAGGTTTTGCGATAACAAGGTTAGTAGGAGTGTCTCGGATGTGATGAAGACGTATTTCGTGGAGCCGCATGTCAACTGGTCGCAGACGCCTCCTTATATAAAGGACATCTGGTTCGAATCTTTTGCGGTAAGTAAAATTTTTAATTATTTAAATTTTAAAAATTAAACATTATAAAAAGTTAATATAAATATTTATTGTAATAAAATAACATATATATTATATAAAATGTAATAATTATTACAAAATTTATTTTTTTATTATTTAAAATTTATTTTAATATTTTAAAAAACTCAAATAGCAAAAATGGCATTGGCGGGAGGAAGACATGTTTAAAGTCCGCAAGGGTTTCGAGGAGAAAGCCATGCATCGGCTCACTGGGATGATCAACAAATGGAAGACCAAGTGGCTGAAGAAGGGAGATGAGGCGAAACCCATAGCAATGGATGGGGCGGTGTGGAAGGGCCTTTGCGACTATTGGACGAATCCGCATTCGGTTCAAGTTGCGGGTAGCTGCTCCAAGTCCCGACTCACACCGATCGACGAGACCGGTCCATATGTCCACACCTCAGGACCGACTTCTTACGCCGGACGGCGTATACAGATGGTATTAATTAATATATATTTAAAATTGAATTACTTTTTCAAATAATATAAAATTTAAAAATATATAATTTAATTATAATTTTCAATAGCGCGAGGAGATGGGCGAGCTTCCGCCCATTGTGGAAATTTTGAAGAAGGTCCAGAAGAGGAAGGACGGGACCTATGTGAGTTCACGATCTGAAAAGATCGTGAACGCATATGAGACTAGAGTCGCCGAGCGGCTTAGTCAGGGTTCGACGTCGACCGATGGTAGTTCGGTCAACTCCTCGGGACAGCTGTCGGTCACCGAGTGCGACCAGATCTACTATGAGGTAATAATTTAAAATAATTTAATTTAATTCAAAATAATATTTATTATAATATCTAACGATTTTAAATTTGTCTATATAGGTGGCCCCGAAGACGAAGAAGAACCGCACTTTTGGAGTCGGTTCGATTGAGACGGTTCTCGCTGCTTCTTCTTCGCAGCCTCGTCCCACTGCCCAAGATCACGCCGAAGAGAATGTTCGGTTGAGGGAGTAGCTCGCGGAACAAGAAGTCCGCTATCAGAACATCACGGACTTCTTCTCCATCATCGCGATGGAAAGTCCAAACCTCGCGAGGTTGATGCAGCAGCGGGGAGTCCAACCAACTCAGCCACCAGTGATCCCTCCAGATGTAGCGGCAACGGCAGCTCAAGACCTTGGACGTGATATCGGGATTGATGATTACGTCGTCGACCCCGATGATCCCGCTGATCCCGCTGATCCCGCTGTTTAGTTTTAATTTATTGTATTTTTAAAATATTTTGTATTTTTTAATATTTTTATAATTGTTTTTTTATAATTTTTTTATAATTGTTTTTTTTTAAATTTGGTTTTTATATTTGTTTTTTTTTTAATTTTTTTTTTTAAATCGTTGCTAATTCGTCGCTAAATTAGCAAGGACGTGTCAAGCCATCCTTGCTAATTCGTTGCTAATTTAGCGACGAATTAGCAACGACTTTTTAACACATCGTTGCTAATTCGTCGCTAATTTAGCGACGAATTAGCAACGATTTGTTTTCGCAAAATCTTTAAATTGGAAATTTATTTTTTATATATCGTCGCTAATTCGTCGCTAATATTTTCCGACCAACGTCACTAATTCGTCGCTAATTTAGCGACGACACATAATTAGCGACGATTATACGGCGTCGCTACATTGGCGACGGAATAGCGACGATTTGAAAATAGCGACGATTTAGCGACGAATTATGAATAGCGGCGAGCGTATAGCGACGATAATATTCTCGTCGCTAAATCGTCGCTGTTGGCCAATAGCGACGATTTAGCGACGAAATATGGCGTTGCTATTTGCCTTATTTCTTGTAGTGTTGGTCCGATGGTGCTCCGTTTTAATTGTTTAGCCAATACTTGAGTTGACCGTAAATGACACCCAATTCCATATTTTTGGCGGTGTATGGATCCCCAATAGCCTGAGTACGTAGCGGATCATCGGTTTCCGCACCTTGGATAATCTAGCACGGGAATGGTGGAACTCCTCGTGTACCGCGATGTTGCTCCACAAGAATTGGCCTTGATGAAAGGTAGGTGTATCTTGCATTCTCCTTCTTTGATCCAACCCGTATTGCTCGCAAAGTTTTGCGAAAGGGATTGAGTAAAACTTGTCTTCTTGTTTGAAGTTGACATTTCCCGATGACCCTTGGTCTTCGTACTTCATAGTTCCTAAGAATTGGCGGGTGAGTTCGGGGTATGTGGGTTCATCCAACGTGATTAAGGTCTTCATGTTCATTCTATCCAACAAATCCTCCACTTGTTCTCTTATACCTTGTTTGATCAAGACATTGGTATCCAAAAATCTTGTGGGATGAACTTTCCTTTCGGTTAGCTTGTTGAATTTGTGTTGTCTTCCTCGTTCCATTCGTTATATTGCTCGTTATTCACGGATTGCGATTGAGAAGTTGTGGCTCGGGTTGTGCTTCTGTTTGTTGACACCATTTTTCCTACAAAAGATTTACTCAAAGGATTAGGCTATTTCACGATGTTTCGAACCACGGCGAACTGGATATAATGGTGTTTAAACGAGAGTTTCAATCATTGCAATCACTAGATTTTGAACATTCATAACACAAGCTTCAAGAGTATTCACACAAACTTAAAATTCTCACAAGATCACTAGAGTTTCAATCATTGCAATCACTAGAGTTTGAGCATTCATAACACAAGCTTCAAGAGTATTCACACAAACTTAAAATTCTCACAAGCTCAAATATTTCACATATTGATTCGATATCATCCAACAAACAAGAGTTATAACCTATCACTTATCCATACTCTTCTTAGAACAACATGACCCAAAATTGAAAGTTTCAAGCTTTCAATGAGAACATCAATGGAGATTTGAAGTTTTTGTAGATAATACCTTTGGTTCTTAAGAGATTAGATGTTGATAAGTGTTTAAATCCTTGGTTTTGTGCTTTTTGATTCTTTAAAAATCGATTTCAAGGTGAAATTTTAATGAGAATTGGGGTTGTGGGCAGAAATGAGAGAAGGGGGTGAATTTAGAGTTTTCCAAAATTTTAAAGAAAGGAGATGAAGCGCGTCGATTTAAGCAGTTTGGGCTTGCGGTCTGGACCGCTGAAATCGACGCCAGAGTACTTACCTGATGCTCTCTCTTGGCGGTTTGGTTCGGCGGTATGGTGACCGCTGGAATGGACGCCAGAAACACTTACCTGACGTGTTGTCCCTGGCGGTTTGACTCGGTGGTTATATACGTTGGACTGGTTCATTTTTGTTTTTCTCCTTAATCTTAAAAGTATGTATGTACAATGATAGAAATGAGATTGCCTCCCAAGTGCGCTTGTTTAATGTCACTAAGCTTGACATTGGCGAGGCTTAGGCGGTTGGGGAACCGCGTGAGGAGTGTTCGACTTCTCCTCAAGCTCGTTACCTTCTTTTTTCGATGTCACGTACTCTCCTTTAATTTTGTCCCATACCATCGTGTCTCCTCGTGGTATGGCGGTTTTCTCCTTGTTCAATTTAGCTTTTAGGTGTTCAACCTTCTCACCCAAGTTTCATTCTTTGAACCTCATCTCTAATTTTTCCAAGCTTAGTTCCTCTTTGTTCTTGATTTTCGACCTACTTCTTTTGTGATTATAATCCCACATAGGACCCTCCTTGAAGAACCGCTAGAGTAGTAGGCCTTTTCATCAACGTTAAGGAGGATCATCCTTTCTATCTCGTAGTCGATCCTTACCCCCACAAAGGCAAAGAATGGTCTTCCTAAGATGAGGGGGACCTCATTACCATCGTTAGAGCCTTTCAGACGCGAGAGATTCCCATTCTCCCAAGCGTTCTCATGCTTATGTCATTCACAATAGACCCGGTATCGATCATAGCATTGTTAACTTGGAGGGGTCCAAGTATGACTCTTATAATGAATGTTACGGGGTCTTGCTTCTTTAAGAGAGGGCTCCTTAGGTATGAGGCAGGGGTTGTGTCGATGTCCTTGATCATCTCCTCTACCCAATCCTTGTTGTAGCCTTTGTTGAAGGGCCTTTGGTAGTTGTACCCTCACCTTTAGCCTTGTCCTTGGATGTAATGAACATCCTCTTGCTCTCTGTTGTAAAGATATTCACACCATCCATAATATTCTCCGCTTCCAACATAGTGGATCGACTTCTTAAGGTCTTGGAGGACCTTGTCAAACTTATCATTCAACTCCTTGTATCTTGAGTCATCACCTTTTGACTCGCTCCTCAGCTCTCTCACCGACCTATCATAATCCTTCCGACTTATCCGCTCACTTTGGGCAGGGTTTTCGACTAGCTTTTCACCTTGTGGGGTGGTCAAGCTTGCAAAGTCTCCATTGCTAGCCGTGTTAAGGGCTCGTTGGTAATCCCTATTCACACCACGATGGAAGATACCGATGATTGCATCTTTCGACCTGCCATGGTGAGGACATGCTCAAGTGTACTCGTTGAGTCTCTCCCATGCCTCGTATAGGCTCTCATTCCCTCCTTGTTTGAAACTGGCAATGCCGTTACGGATCTTCGCCGTCTTTTGCGTTGAGAAGAACTTGAATAAGAACCTATTTTGCATTCATCCCAAGTAAAGATAGACGAAGTGATGATGCTTTTCTCCCATTGGGCAGCTTTATCCCCAAGTGAGAACGGGAAGAGAGTAAGCTCGAGGACGTCTTCCAGTACTCCACCAATCTTGATTGTTCCGCAAAGACCGTTAAAGTTGTCTAGATGCTCCAATGGATGTTCGTTTGGGAGGCCGAAGAAGCGGTTGTTTTGAACCATGTTGATCAACGTTGACTTGATCTCCCAATTGTTCACGGCGCATGGTGGTGATCGGATTCCCATCTTCGTCCCGTTAGTAATCGGCTCATCGTAGTCCCCGATCCTTCTCTCCTCTCTTTCAATGTGTAAGGGAGGTGGTGCTCCTCCAACTCCCACTCCATGGGTGTGGCCTTGATGATCATTTTCCACTCCTTGTTGTTGGTTGTTGTTCACAATCGCCATCTCTTGTTGTTGTTGGAGTGCTTCTCTTTCTCTTCTCTCTTGGTCCCTTGCTCGCCAAAAACTTGATGAGATCGAAATTTAACCTCAATCACATAGAACCCAAAGTGCAAGGCACAAGTAATTGTAGTAATATAAGGATCGAATCCAAAAGGATATTGAACTAGAGCAATGAGAATACAAGAATCTAACATAGGATAGACCTATCAAATATCATTGTTATGTAACCAAATTATATGTAAAGCTATAAAAGAAAAGTGAACTTAAAGTCAACTAATCGACAAATAACTAAAACGAAGCTAAACAAGATAAAACATGGATATTAGGGTTAAGATCATTGGTTTTGGGTGGATGGGATCAAGCTAGGGACACTAAAACTAACAAAGGATATGGCTTTCTAGAACAAGGATCACTAATCTAGATTAGATCACTTCCATGACTCAAATCCATTCTCTAATCATAAAAGCCACAAATCTTCCAATCGAGCCTAAATGATTAGAGATCATTAAGTATAAGTCCTTAAAAGTCCATCTTAAACCTTAGACATCAACTTCCATTGGCAAAGCATAAAAGACTAAAAAGAAATTTGGACTAGACATTTCACTTTTCGGGCATGAAACATCCTCTATGTACTAAGCTAGATTAGCTACTTCTATCTTAGTATTAAGCACATCTAATGTTATAGAAACCAACACCTAAACATCCTAACCATCACTAGCCATCATCCATCCTCTTAATCTATAGAAACCCCAACACCCTAGAGATGACTACTCACTAATCATAACAAGAAATAAGATAGAGATTAAAGATAAAGACATGATTAAAAGATATTAAAAGATTAAAGATTAGAAAGCATAAAATTAAACTTAAATGAACCTCTAAAGTTTTCACAAAACTGGCTAAAAACTTAGAGAGAAACTAGATTTCTTGTCAAATAAAACCCTAGTAGTATTTATAGGGAAATAGGAGAGAACCAGGTCAACCCGGGACAAACTGGTCAACCCGGATAAAATGAATGAGTCGCGCATGACCTGGAAGTTTGGTCCAGCGGTCTCGTGACCGCTGGAAAGAATGTCCGCGAGTAGTCTTCATTGCATCTTCTTCGGCAGTCTTGTATGGCGGTTGAAACCGCTGCATTTGTCATCTTCAGGCCGCTTCGGCTGCTTCCAGCGGCTTCGACCCAGCGGTCAGGTGACCGCTGGAACTCACCCGCGAGCATGCTTCAGCTCGTCTTCTCCGGCGGTTCTGACCGTTGAACTTCCTCGTTTTTCTTCTTCAAGCTCCCTTGTGCTCCTCTTTTGCTTCCATTAAGCTCCCCATTGCTCCAAGTACCTGAAATGTACATGATGCAATGCAAGAAGGACCTAAATCTAACTAAGACTCTATCCTAAGCTACTTAGTTAAAATATATTAATAATGACTATAAACTATATGAAAGATGCAACTAAAGTCCTAAAATGCCATGGAAATATATGCTTAAAACACCTAAAATACACACTCATCAGATATTTCTCGACCCGAACCGAAAACCCGTGAGTTTGAAATCGTATCCGAACTAATTCTCAAATCATATCTCCATAATCTCTTTATTTCTCGATTTCAATCCCAATTTCCCTTTCCACATCCCTCAAAATCCGATATCATAGAGAAAGAATGGATTCTCGACTTGAATTTGGATGGATTATAAATCGATTTTGGGGGAAACAAAACTTCCATCGTCCTTATAAATAAGAATCAGAAGAATTTCTAAACCTTAAGTCATTTTGTCGTCTCTAAACTTGCCTCCAAAATCAATCAAAAGCAAGCTCCATTGTTTCTTTTTTTTTGGGTTTACCATAGCTATTAAATTTGTATAAGAACTTTATTTCATTTAATGGACTTTGTTATATTATAATTGTCTCTATTTGTATAAAGAAAGCTCCTGATAAAGACAAACATGTGAGAATAGTTGTATGTGATTTGTTATATTATAGAATAGATGTTTATGATATCATTGAATGGATTGAATGGACTATTGTCAAAGTTATAATCTTAATATGTATGTTATGAGTTTCACAATATATATATATATATATATATATATATATATATTTATATATGTGTATGTGTTTTGTTTATGCTCTATGTGTGTATGTAGATACAATTATATAAGATCAGTCCTTTTATCTGCTAGATCCTAATCAAACCTTTTGGATCCAATATGAGATTTTATGTATATATATAGTAAACAAATAATAAATTTATATTTTTCTGCTTGGTGTGTCGTAGATACAGTTTTATAATTTCATATAATATTATAGAATAGTTGTATGTGATTTTTATTTGGTGCGTTGTAACATGTGATGAGTCTTTGACTCCATAGTCTTTGTATCTATCTTTCAGTCTTCTTTTAACTTGTAATCCGTTGATTCTGTTTTACAATTATTCTTTTGTTTTCGTTGATGTCTTCTTCAACAAATCCAGAGAAAAAGGACGATAACACACAAGATCACGAAGATCGGTTTACGACTCCTCCAACTGAAAAAAGTGAAGGCAAGAGGAAACATCTCCTGAAAGTGTCGAGAGAAGTGATAAGAAAAAGATATGGACAAGGTCAGAGGTTTGGGATCATTTCACAAGACAAGTTAACAATGAGAATTAATGCAACTGTAATTACTGCAAGAAGTCCTTTGCTTGTCTAACTTCACAAGGGACTTCTAATCTGAAGAAGCATTTGGACACTTACATGCAGTACAAGGCATGGGATGGACGTAAGACTCAGCGAGTTATCAATCAAGAAGGCCAGCTAAAAGATGCAAAAATATTAGAGGATTTTGTAGAGAGACTACCAATGAAATGTTGGTTTTGGGGGAGTTGCCACTTTCATTTGTTGATAGTATTGCTTGGAAGCATTTTTGTGATAAATGCAATCTTTACAAGTCTCACTCAAGAATCATTCATATGTATGTAGCAAGGAAGGCATCTTTGAAATCATGGATCGCTTCTATTGGTCGTATAGTGTCTCTGACAACTGATATATGGGAGGCTTAGTCTACATCTGCGAGTTACATGGTCATCACTGCACATTTTGTTGATGTTGAATGGAAACTGAGGGTTGATCATATGATTTAAGTATATCAGTGATCACAAGTCCAAAACAATAGCAAAAATTCTATCTTGAGTGTATGGCTGATTGGGGAATAGAGAAACTATTTTGCATCATTGTTGACAATGTAACTGCCAACACTTGTGCATTGAATACATTTCAAGAAGAGTTTAAGCTATCAAGGAATGATGCATTCGTTTTGGATGGTGATTATATGCACATGAGGTGTTGTGCTCATATAATCAACTTGATTGACAAGGATGGTTTGCAAGATTTGGGTGATAATGTAGCAGGAATTCGCAATGGAGTAAAGTATGTCAGGTCTCTTGGTGCTAGATGTGACTCGTTTAAGCAGAAAGTCGTGGCAGGTAAGATGACTAGAGGAAGTTTGCCTATGAACTGCAAAATCAGATGGAATTCAACTTATTTAATGATCTCAAGGGCTGCAAAGTATCAGATGGCCTTTGAGAAGATGAAGGATGAGGATAAGTTGGACCATGACTACCTCATGGAAGTAGAGAATGGAAGAAAAAGGATTGGACCGCCTAGTAGGAGTGACTGGAAGGCAGTGGGAGGTTAACATCTTTCCTTGAACTATTCTACACTGCTACTTTGATTGCCTCTGCATCTGCAAATGTTTGTGCCTACAAATGTTATGCTGAAATAGTCATTATAGAGAAGAATTTGCATGTTATGGAAATGAGTAATGATAGAGAAATTAACGCAATGACACTTGACATGAGTCAGAAATTCAGCAAGTATTGGGATGGACTTAACAATATATATCAACAAAATGTTGATAATTTCCATTGTCCTTGATCCTAGGAAGAAAATGAAGTTTGCTAAGATGTGATTCGAGAAAATCTATGGAAAAGACTATGTTGAAGCTAAGTAGATGTATGCTTCAGTCTATGATGTCAAGAAATCTATGTTTGATGAGTACAATGCCAGCTCAGAAAGAACAAGCGCACATTCATCTTAGTTTCACTTTCCAGGTAAACAGAACGGGTCTCCTTCAATGCAAAACCAATACCATTTTGATTCAACTGCAAATGAGTTCGGAGAAGAGCTTGTGAGTCAATTTGAGAGAATGGATGCTGCTTTTGAAGACGTTGTTTATGAAAATGGAGAATGAGAAGCAATGGATGAGCTAGATATCTATCTAAAGGATGATCTAGAAAAACCAAAGACAATGCTTGGAACAGAATGGAATGTCTTGTCTTGGTGGAGACTCAATAGCCAATAGTTCCCAATTTTGTCAAAGATTGCAAGAGATGTACTTGCTATGCAAGTTTCTTCTGTTGCTTCTGAGAGTGCTTTCAGCACAAGTGGTCGCATATTGGAGCCTCACAGAAGTTTATTGACCCATTACATGGTGGAGGTGTTGATGTGCACCAAGCAATGGATGAAACAAGATGTCATGTTTTTTAAAAAAGGTTACCTTACAAACTCGCAAATCCTTTAAGAGATTGAATTCATGGACAGTCTCCAAAAAGTTAAATTTATGTTTCATGTGTTTTAGTTAAAGTTTTAGTTAGTTTTCACATGTAAGTCTAACATATGTTGTTAAAATTATCTAAGAGTTTCGGGTTGTAGACAAATTGGATTAGAATATTGATCAAGTGATCTCACACTTGGTTTGAAGGTAACATAATCTTTGTCTTTTTTTAAAATAATAGAGTGTTGAATGGTCTTGTTAATAGTGTATGGAACTTTGCTTTGATTATACGCTAGTTTTACGAACAATGTGTGAATGGTTTAAAAGCATAGTGTTAATTGTTCATGGAACTTTATCATCGTTTAATTGTCTTGTGATGCTTTATAATGACTATTTTCTATTTCATCATCTTACACTTGGTTTGATGTAACATAATCTCTGTCCTTTTTCTTTAATAACAGAGTGTTGAATGATCTTGTTAATAGTTTATGGAACTTTGCTTTGATGATACGTTAGTTTTACGAACAATGTGTGAATTGTTTAAAAGCAGAATGTTAATTGTTCATGGAACTTTATCATTTTTCGTTTGTCTTATGATGCTTTATAATGACTATTTTCTATGTCACTAAAGTCTTTTTATTTAATGTATCAGGTTAACTTTTTGATTTACTTACTCGCAGAAGACATGTTTTGTTGGAATTTGCTTTTATTTATTTTCTCTCTTTAGGATTGAATCTTCTTTTATTTCTTCATTTGGATGATTCAATAAGTTACTTTTGGTTTTTATTTTGCTTTGTTCTGACATTGATTTGTTTCCATTTTGTTTCAAAATACAAAGTTTGAACTTCAAATGTGTTTTCTCTTTTGATTCAAATATTGTTTCTCATATGTTTTATGAGTACGTATGAGTACACTTGGGTCGTAATGGAAACGTATGGTTATAGTCGAACCGATATCAATAATATTTCGGTTCTTTAGCGGTTCCTCACATTAATACCCGATTAAACCCGAACCCGAATGGAACCGAACCCAACCCAACCAGAAATCTAGAATTATCATATGTCCCTAAACCCGAACTACTCGAACACGAAATACCCGACACGATCCCGACCCAAATACATGAACGCCCAGAGCTAAATATATGTGTAAAATCTTGTTATGTGCACTTGCTTTGTTATAGCTAGTAAATGCTTGCTTTCTTGCTAGGATTGTTTGTTGCATGTATTGTTGTATATTTGCTTAATGATACCAACATTTAAATTTTCTCTATTTTTCAGGTGAATTAAGATTAAGCTAAAAAATGGAAAGGCAAAGAAAACATCGGTTGAAGTTGGACATAAGAGAAAAGAACCAACAGTGGATGAAATTGAATCCACGAAGTTGAGAAATCAAAAGCAGAAGGAGAAACATATCCAAGAAGAGCTGAAAGAGAAAGATATCGAAGAAGACCGTCCGTTGAATGAAGACCAAAAAATGGTAAATGCGAATTAGGATCAAGAAGAGGTGGAAGAGGAAGAAGAGATAAATGGTAATGGTAGTCAGGATGTCATGGAGGAAGATGAGATTAAAGAAGAAGAACAAGTTGCAGGTGGTGTTGAAGAAGTTCACGGTGGAGAAGGTGTAGTTGAACTAGTTCAAAGTGGACAAGTTGCAGTTGAAGTTGTTGTGTGTGGATAAGTTCAACCGAAGACTAAAAGACGTCGAAGACAAACTAGGATGAAAAACATTGGTAAGGAACCAAATGTGAGAGAAAAAGTAGAGTTCACTGAGTTGGTAGAACCATGTGGTCCAGGATCTATTAAGTTGTCATCGTACCTAGGGCCAATAGTGTGTGAACATGTTCCTATTGTAATACCAGATTAGAGAAAGATAAGTGCAGAAATCAAGACTGCTCTTTGGAAGTCAATTCAAGTAAGTTACAATTTTAATAATTTACTTTTTCATAACTATTGAAACTTAATCATTCATTACATGCAAGGTTTGATCTATATCAAGATTTTCAAAGAGTTGTTGTGTTGAAGCATATGAGACGTCTATGGAGGGCATCAAAATCAAGAGTAGTTGGGCGTATACGAAATGCAAGAAATAACCAACAGAGGATGCATCTCAAACCAAAGAATGGTACTCATGTTGAGTGTACTAAAATTGTCAAAGTCAAAACTAGCCTAGAATTTCAGGTAGAATTCCAATCTTTTCAATTTCGTTAACTGGATACTAACCAAATCAAAATTTATCTCCAAGGCTGTGAGTGATTCTTACAAGAAAATCAGTAGCACTCAAATTACTCATACATGTAGCCGAAAAGGAATGGTTAGACTAGCTGAAGATATGTCTCATACCATTTATTGCATGCTCATATAAAAATAATTAATGACATTAATTTTATATAGAAAAAACAAAATGATGAAGGTGTGAAAAGATTGAAAGTGTGGTTGAACTCCCGTACCAAAAAGGATTGTTCACCTATGAGTACAACTGCTGCTTAGAAGTTTGTAAGTAATGTTTTCTTACAAGTAAGTGAATGACAAAAGAGATGGTGGTACAATCGAAGAGTATTTTATCTGATTATTGCAGGTGAAGCTGCTGAGATGATTGATATTAGTAGTCAATCAAGTTCGGTAAACCCTAAGGAGGACCAATTGTCTCAACTTTCAGGAAGTGAAAATCCTCGAAGGTTAAGGGCAATGGGTACTGAGGTTAATCTGTCTAAGTTGGGTTGTTTAGGGATTAAAAATATTTATATGGACGAAATGCAAAAGAACCAGATAGAGTTGATGAAGAAAATAGATGCTTTGCAAGTCGAGATTTTCAAGCTAAAGATGGAGGTTTGTTTAATTTGTTTTTAATTTTTTGATTACTTGTACACTTTACTAAGATAATTTTATCAAACAGAAACCAGATGGTGACGTGGGTGAATCATCAGTTGTTAGAGTATGTTTTTTCTAGATTCATTATTATCAACTTCGGTATAGACTAACCTTTTTGGCTGTAATATATTTTTTGTAGATTGTAAATAGGAAAGTAGACCCTAAGTGTGTTGTTAGATTAGGTGGTACTAATAAAGTTGCCGATAGACGATATTTATCAGCATATTCAGAGGTCTTAATAAGTGATATTCCATTAGGGTCTGGCGCATTTCAAGTGCTGATTGAAACTTGTTTCGACAAAGACTTTGGAGACCTATGAGTAAAGCTAGCACTCTTGAGTTAGCAGTTGGAGAAATCATTGCATGACCTCTGCAAAAAGGTTGATATTTCAGACATGGATTCCCAGTCACAGGACACTGAGCCAGAGGTAATCAATTATTTATGTTTTTGTTGTAAACTGGATGAATGAAAGTTATGTTTATTCATTAAGTTAAGGGGTCCTTATATAGGAAATACAATATATCATAAACCCTAATAGTAATTAGAAGGTGGGCGAAATCCCTCTTGGGCTTTAGGCCTAACGGTTCGTCCATTCACTTATATTGAACCGAATGTTTCACAACACTCCCCCTTTAATGAAGTAACCGTGTAGATGTTCATAGATCTTCGTAATGTTCTTGGGAATGCTACCTCATTAAAACCTTACTAAGAAAACCCAGTGGGACAAAACCGTGATGAAGGAAAAAAGAGTACAACACACATTACTCCCCCTGATTTTTACATCACTAAAGCTCCTTAAGTATTCGCATCCCAATCTGATGTATGAGTCTCTTAAGTGTTGGTGTTGGCAAAGACTTGGCGAATAGATCGGCTGAGTTGTTGCTGGACCGGACCTGTTGAACTTGTACTTCACCGGTATTTTGTAACTCGTGTGTGAAGAAGAACTTTGGAAAAATGTGCTTCGCCCGGTCTCTCTTAATGTAGTCGTCCTTGAGTTGAGCAATATAGACTGAGTTGTCTTCAAATATGATGGTCTTTGATGTAGTAGTAGTTGCCCCTTAAGGAAGGCTGCCTACGTACCCTTGGAAGGGATCAAGCCAATATGCACACGTAGTTCCTATCCAATGCCTTTTGGTTGATCATTAACTAAAATTAGATAGGAGACTCACGGCAAAACAAATGTTTGGTCTAGTGTGTCTAGCCAAATTCATTAGAACTCCTATGGCACTGAGGTATGGCATTTCCGGACTGAATGGGTCATTATCCAATCTGAGGCTTCTCACCACCATTGGATCTGGTCAATGGGCGGGCCTTGTCCTTATTAAATTTCCTTGAGTACTATTTCAGTGTATGCCATTTGATTCACAAGGATTCCATTATTCACGTACTTAGGTTGTAATCCCAAACAGAACTTAATTATTGCCTAGGTCTTTCATTTCAGATTCTTTCTTTAAATATACTAAACTGTTTGGTTGATTACCCAGAGGTTTAAATCATTCATATACACTGCTATGATTAGAAATCCTTTGTTTGCAAACCTCTTTATGAAAATACATGGACTGATGGGATCATTTATAATCTTCCATATGCCCACTTAGTCTAAGTCCATGAAAGGATTTGTCCAGCCTTACGCAATGTTGTTCTCAAGAATCTTTCTTAGCTTTGAGCTCAATAATCTCTTGTAATCTCATATATTATCCAGTGGACTTATATAAATATGCAGGCATTACATCCATTAGCCACAAATGAAGTTTTTCTCTTTTATATAGCCAGACTTAGCAAAAATTTAAATGTCTTAGCATCCACCACAGGGGATTATATCTCCTCTATTTCTGGTCTTTGTGTGAATCCTTGTGCGACAAGCCGTGTCTGATATATCACGCTTTCACTATGTTTATTTCACACAATCACAAAGACTCATTTGTCCCACTAGCTTTACTTAATGATTCTTAGCTCCACGTTTTATGGTCTTGTACCATTTTAATCAATCAGGTCTTTGAGTGCACTCTAGTATAGACGTGGGCTATTGATCCTCATTCATTTCAATTGCTACTTTGTGCGCAAATATATTATCATTGATGTCGACTTCTTTTCGGTTCCATTGTATTCTAAACATGATATAGTTTATAGAGATCTCTTTACACCTTCAGGACCTTGAGGTTTGGCGTCCCAAACCTCATTGATTGGTACCTTCGGGTTATGTCTATTAGCCGGCCATGTCTATGGTTTCTTGAACCTTCTCGGTTTCCCTTGCACCTTTCTTTGATTTCCGAGGGTTCTTGTCTTTGAAACTTTTTGGGTCTACCACGTTTCTTACGTGTTGTAGCCTTTGTAGCAACTTGATTGTGTTCCTTGTGAACATCAATATGTACTGGTGCATTGCAAGCTGGCATGTACGATTTTATTACTTTCTTTGGGTCAGAAAAGGAATCTGGCAATTGATTAGCTAGCTTTTGTAAATGTATAGTCTTTTGGATCTCTGATGGAGTCTGGGGATCTTGCCATGTAAAGGATGTTTGATTCCATAATATTTCTTTAACCAGCTTGTTAGTCTCTCCACCCAGTGTTGGGAAAGCGGATTCATTGAGATGACAATCCTTGTATCTGGCCTTTTGCTCGAGATACTTAATGATGGTGGGAGAATTATTTTCGACGTATATTCCCATCCTCTTTTGAGGTCCCATCTTTGATTTCTGTGGTGGTGCAATGGGTACATAAACGGCACACCCAAATGGTTTTAGATGGGATATGTCTGGCTCATGACCTGTGAGTAATTGGGATGGTGAATATCTATGCTCACTAGATGGCCTGATGCGAATAAGCTCCGATGCATGTAATATTGTGTGTCCCCAAACATCTACTGTGAGTTCAAGTATGGACATGTGCCATGGGGTATACTAATCTCCCCCACATTGACATACTGTAGCCATAAAACGCTTGAGACATAATTTATCAGCATTAGCTAGACATATAGTCTTAAGTATGTGGGCTCACAAACAATAGTTTGGGCCAACAATCTAGCAAACACCAAGTTTCTAGTTGCTTTGACTGGTAATGATGGCCTTAGTATGAGTTTCTCTTGTGTACATGCTATACACGTGAGGTCCTTAAGGACTGTGCCTTTTTATTTATTTTAATATCAGCTTTACGCATCATGTTAGAACCAGGCTGGCCAAGTCGGTCATGCCATTAGTAAATTTCTCAGTAAACCCTTATGTTTACTGTATTAGCCTCTATCATATTAACCTTGGCATAGTAAAGGTTTATGACGCGGGTATAGTGTCTAAGACCTTCTCATGGTCTTGGGTGCTCTTAGTATTATGTGGGAATCCTTTGTTCCTTTCACCCTTAGTTTCAATGTGGAAACCATTCAAACACATTTCTTTGAAACTCAATTAGCCCTTTGTGCTGCATCTGAGGATGCGTGCCCTTGGGAATATGGGCCTGCCATGGGCCTACCCTTAGCATTCACTAAATTTAGTTATACCCGAAATTTGGCTAATGAACCGTGCCTTTAGATATTTCGTTTATTTAATTCTCATAAATCAATCAAAAACACTTAGATGCCGAAAACAATTTAGCCGCTTTTAGGCAATCCAAAGTCTTATAGTCATCTATCTCATGGTTGTAAACTTCTTTACCATCGTGATGAACTAAATGAGCTTCTAGATTATTTTCAAACTCTCTTGATAGAGATCAACGAGATGCTTAGGTGTTTTGCACGTCTTAGTCCAATGGTTTTCCCATTCCTCATTAAGTGGCAAACAAGTTTATATGAGTGTTGTGGTTTGGGTATACCACGGCCTCTACCTCGATTACGACCAAAGTCGGATCGGTGGCCTTAACCATATGAATGGTTTCCTTATAATTGTCACTTCTACCACGTCCATTCCATTTACCATAATTGTGGCCATGATACTTATATCTTTGGACGTGGTAAGACTTTTTAGTCTCTTTAGACCCTTTAAGATCTTTAAGCTCTTCAGCCTAATGGGCTTCTGGTAATGGAGTAGGACCAGGAGGTCTCATTTCACTATTCATAACTTATTGTTTTGCTCATCAAGCTGCAAAAAAAGAGTTTAGACTTGCATATGTGGTAAAAACCTTTTTCGCGATATTGTTGTTGAGGCAATATATTGTTTGTGTGAAAGGTCGATAATGCTTTCTTTAACAAGTCATTCCTCACCACGAAATCTCAGTATTGACACTATTTTAAATAGTGATGAGTTATACTCATTCATGGAGTTGAATTCCTGTAATTTGAGATTCTTCTGATCGAATCAGGCTTTTGGGGTAATAGCACCGTTCTTTGGTGGTTATATTGATTTTTTTTCAAATTTGTTCTGAGATCGATAGGATTCTTAATAGTGAAGTATTGATTTTGAGACTCTCATGCTGTAGTGCTCTATTATTTAATTTATAACTTTGACCTTATAGTTATAGTCACAAAATAACAAATTTATAACCTTATTAAATATCACACTTTTAAATTATTTTTATTTTTCATAATATATATATATATATTGTTAATATACAAAATTGTGTGATAAAACATAGATGTATATTTTTTCAGGAAATAGTTATACTTTTACTATTCGATTTCTCATATTCATATACTTTTAAAATAGTGGTTTTGGAATTTATTTATTGTTTATTTACCTTTTTTAATTTTTTAATTTTATTTTTTTTTATTTTAAGATATATTTTACGGTTTGATTTTAAAAGTTATGCAAAAATTAAACAAGCAACCTAACATGCGTTTTCTAAGCATATGATCAGGTTTAAAACTTACACTAAAATCAGAATGGTTCACAACAGTTTTACAGTTTTTACATGTGTTCTTAAGTTTAGTTTGTTTAATTGCAGAGCCCAAGCACAATTGCAATGAACATGTGCGTTCTACTAGCGTTGAGTAAAACAAGTGATGTTGTTGTGGCCGAGGGTTGTTGGCAGTCTAGAGAACCACAAGTTGTGGTTTATAGATTACCTTTAGGACCGAATGTTGTGGAGGTATTTCTAGATAAGGTAGTAATACCTGAAACATTCTTATTGAGACCACCTATAAAAGAGATTGGACTGTTACGCATGTTGCAATGTCCTTTGTCTCTTGGCCTGTTAACAGAGTTATCTTCCTAGACACTGTTGGTCAGAATTCTCCTTCAATTACAAAATCTCCAACTGCAAATTCTCAACCATCAGGATCGAAAACTACAATTGGAATTTCTTTCGAAACTACAAATGCTGAAGATACTAGTTTCCTTAGTCCCTTCTCCGCAACCAAAGAAACCACTACCAAGCTCCCTCAATGCTCTCTCCACAAATCATCGGTACATACTGTCTATTATATTATGTTGCGTCTGGTTTATAAAATTGAGTGTTTTATGGTATGAACATGGTAGCAGGCAGCAGAGAATTCAATGGTAAACCAAAAGTGCAACCTTATGGATCTTAGTGGAAGAAGATTGTGGTTGCAGAAGGATGCTAGGTTACGTCTGATCCAAACGTCGTTGTTCATTTCAAACAATTGGGTAAGGATGGCGTTAAAGTGTGGGTTGATACTGTCAGGGAGATCTCTGCACGAGTTTGGAAACCCAATGAAGAAATAGAGCTGTTTGGTGATGCTCTTATATCATGTATTGCTTTGCATGAGGACAAGGTAATTATTCTTGACAATGTCTGATATATAGATGTTTGAAACATGGAAATCTTGTTGTTCTGTGGGAAATGACTTGCAGGTTTGTTGTATGTGTGGATATATTGTTTATTTACATTTGTCAATAGCGTTCATACAACTAAATGTGAAGGCACATAATAAACGCTATAAAATAATATATTGTTGCAAAAACAAATGTGATAAAGAATACTATTGTTTATGTTTCATATGACAACACTTTCAAAAACTGTTATAATACACCGAACAATTCGAGAGCGTTAAAGCCATAATGCTATCGTAAATAGCCAATATAATGGCAGTAAACTCAAACGCTAATGTATTTTAACCTATATAATAACATATTTTAGACACGCGAAGATAGGTTGGTCATTTATTATAACAAATACCTAAATACGCTATCATAGAATTGAGGCATAATAGCACCGTAAAAGAAACGTTGTTACAGAGTGACGATGTATCATAGCATAAGTGCCAAAACGCTATAAAATGGCCACACCTATAATAGCATCAACCGAAAAACGCTATAACATGGCCATACCTATTATAGCTGCAATAATAGCGTTTATGACGTGTTGTAAATGGAGGTTTTTTTGTAGTGTATCCCATAATTATTCCTCATGCTAACTGTTAGACTGAGTTTATCTCTTATAACATGGACATATCGGACACATTCAAAACTTTTTAAGTGAAAAAAAGTTGGTAACCTGACAAAAAGTTGACATAGCGGACACATTCAAAACCGGTTTACCTCATGTCCATTTAGCTTTTGGTATCTCAAAACCAATGACTATAGTTGGTAACCTGTTTATGAGTAGTATGTTGTTGATGTTGCCTCTGCCTGAAACTGACCTTCTAACCCTGTTTCTGATAACATTGATATGACTTTATCCATTATGATCATGTTCATCCTTTCAAATACCCCATTTGCCACAAAGGCAAGCTATGTGCCTCATAACTCTTGTTTTTCCACAAAGCTTGTCCAACTGGTTATTTATAAACATTAATCCATTATAAGTCCTCAAACACTTCAACATTTTTCCTTTATGATTCTACTCATAACTTCATGTCCGCAAACTTATGATTTGCTTCATCTTTATTCTTAAAGAAGAAGATCCCAACCTTTCGTGAGAAATCATCTATGAAGTTAATGACGTATTGAACTCCTGATAAGTTTGGTGTTATGTTTCGTGAACCCCATCGATCTTGTGAGCAAATTCAAGAAATGGATTTGTATAGATTATTGAAATAGTAATCTAAGATAGAAAGAAAATAGCTTATGAAACATTTATTTAAAAATAAAGTAAAGAGGAAGATACTGTGTTTTTCACCAATAATACAATAACTTTAGATTGATAGATTGATAATGTTTAGAGAAAGAGTGAGTTAACACCACTCTCTAGGTTACAATCAAAGGTTTCATAAGACACATATTTATACTACTACTTGTAATGAAACCCTAAACACATAGACATCATATTGGTCTTGGGCGTAGGTTTCTTTTACTCTCTAATAGATCTCAGTGGACATAATATAAGATCCATTTTGTGTTATGTTGAGCTTTTGGAAAACTTTGTTTGTGCGCGTTTCCCACTGCACAATCTTGACATAAACCTAGATCTTTACATTTTCTTTCTTGAGATAACCCTTTATGGACAATACTTAATGCATACTGACTCATATTAGCTTCCTTCGTAAGCCATATATCAATTTTTCATGCTTGTTCTAACTTGTGCAACATTGGCTTGTGGTAGTCTTGTTCTACACTGAAGATGGTATATAATTTGATAGTGAAGTTCTCCCTTTCATATATGCATCATGCTTTCTCAAGTGGAACATTAGAAACTAGGTTTCTTTCCATCTAAGACATGTATCTTACTTTGCTCAAAGTTATCGTAGTTCAATAAAAAAAATCTATAACTTTTTCTATGCCTTTCACCATGCATTTTGTATTGATTCCCATGAAGAATTTGTCTCCTTCATACTCCTGAAACTCTGACATTAGATCTTTCTTTGAATTCATGTGAAAGGTGCACCATGTACCCAATATTCAGTTGTCGTCTGATGTCACTAGACATTTTGTCAATAATGCTACATTTGAAGGAGTTACTTTTTCAAGACTAGCTATTAGAACTACTTCTTCTAGTAGCTTAACAATTACATTGGCAGATTTTCCATGTTCTCCTTGTCGAGTCCCTTTCTTTTTTGATGCACAATCGCTCTTTCAATGCTATTTGAATTAGAATTTGACTTTGATATGTTTCTACTCTTTGATCTTATTTTCTATTTTATGTTGTTTCCTCTATTAGAAAATCTTCCCTTTTCCTCATCGCATAAGCCTTATGTTGTAACTTTGGTCTTGTTTTGATATCCTTTCTGATTCAACTCCACTTTCTTTTTATATGCAGAACTTGTGACCTCATTCACGATTAAGTGTTTATATCTAAGCCATATTTCAGCGTGTGTACTAAAGGCTCATATTCTGAGGGCATGCTTGAGAGTAGTTTGATAACCTGATCTCCGTCAATGATGGTTTTCTTGTGACTAGCAAGATCAACAATTAGTCTCATGATCAAGAACCTATCAAAACTCTCCTTAAAGGATTTGTTCTCTTCAATTTTGTAACTAGCAAAGCTTTGCTTCAGATAAATCATGTTAGGTAGAGCCTTTTTTTGGTAGTCTATCTCAAGAGCTTCCCACATACCCAACGTAGTTTGTTCATTCATCACCTTCCTTAGGATAGTATAACTAAGACAAATTTCTAACAAGTTTCTTACCCAGAGATCCTTAGCTTTCTTTTGATGAGTTTTCTTTTGATCACCCTATGAATCTTCTTCTTTTTCCTTCTTTTCAGATTTTGATGATGCAAAGTCTTATTCTTCTTGAATAGCTGATAAAAGTACTTGACATACCCAACCTAAAAAATTAGTCGTATTAATTCATGATGTTTTTCTAAAATTAAAATAAAAATTATCTTTCATTCTTATAAAATTTGGGCCTATTATTTTTATTTTGTACAAATTTGTGGCCCATTTTCGGACCATATATTTTTCAAAAAAAAATTTGGTCCCTTTGTTACAAAAATAAGAATTTGGACTCCAAATCTACATTAAAAATTATTAAAACTGACACGGACCCATGAGTCCTTGTCCTTGAATCTCTAGGTATCCTTGAATCTCTAGGTATCCTATTATCTTGATACAGTCCTTGAGTCTTCTTCTATACTGAGTCGGAGAAGGCGTTTAAGAAAGAGTCACGCTAGATTACACTTCATTGTGGGAGGGAGTTCGGAAAGAAGTCTTTAAGCAAAGTTTTGCGTCAATTTGAAATGCTTAAAGGCTTCTTTCCGAACTTTATTTCAAAATTGGTGATTAGCGATATCTCATAAATTAGTATATTCAAAAAATATTATGCAGAATGTTACATCATTAATTAAAAGAAGAACGAGGGGGGGGGGGGGCAAAGACCGATCTTCTACATAAGCACTTGGAATATTAGGTTTACAAATTAAAAGTGTGATAACCTAAAGAAAACATAGAGATATACTATTTCACAAGCTACGTTTAAAGTTATTACCACAAAAAGCTACTTTTAAAGTTCATAAAATACGACAATAGTTTTTTCTTTTTTTATTAGTTTTGAAGGTTGGGACCTTGGGTCCATAAACTCTACTCAAACACTTTTAGGCCCTGTAATATTTACGTAATTGTTATCTTTTTCTTTTTTGGTTGAAACGTAATTGCTATCTAAAATAGTGATACCGCAAATATTTTTTTGTTATTCGTCAAGTAAATGAGGATGAATTTGTTAATTTATCAGATAACGTATGCATTAATAATTACAAGATAATTATTAAAAAGAGATAACACGATATATATCACGATAAATTTGAGCTTATCATTCAAATGTTTATCACAATAAATATATTTACAAAATTTTGTTATCTAGAAATCTTTTCATAATTGCGTTTAATTAACCCAGGATAATTTGGGAATTAGATAAAAGCTGATGAGAGAGAACTATTTTTCAGATTATTGAGTGATATATGTTGATAACATCTTAAAGTTATATTATTTCATATTTAAAATAAGAAAAAACATAGGTAGTGCTTCCCGATCACTTTTAGGCAATGTTTTCACGCCCGACACGGACAGCGAACCAGACTTAATTACTCCCGGGTGACCGGGTCATCGGTTCGACCTGGACCGACCGCGGGTCAAAAGATTAAATATATTTATATATATAATTTTTATATATTTAAATTTATAAGATAAAACAAAAATAATCTTAACATGTTTAGTAAAATATGAATCAACACTGATAACAATGTGAATAAATAATATTAAATCCAAACTAAAGAAAAAAAAACATAAGAACTTTCAAACATAAGTTTTTCAAAAACGAGATTAGACTAATCAAACCTTCAAACAATCAATCTTGACATATTTATTCATTATTTACTTTTTGACATATTTAATTCCAAAAACATGAAACTTATTTACATTTATATATAAAGTCAAAAGAGGCATCTCCTCAATTGGGTGTTTTGAAAAATCCATGATCTCCTATAACAACCTAAAGTCTACTATATCCAAATGAAAATGAAATTTCACTTATACCCTTATTGGTTCACGATTTGGTTTGTTGGAACGAGGTTTGGTTTGTTGTTTGGTTATTGGTTTTGGTTAAAAAAACAAAAAACTCGATCTAAAAAAACGACGACGACGAATTCACCTACGTACGACGACGACGAACAACCTCCGACGAACATCAATCTTCCTCCGGTGACGGCGACGCAACCTGTGGCGACGACGGGAACAACTCTTCTACTCCGACGATCATTCATGGACGTCTGAATGCAGGTTAATTCATTTCCCATTAGTTAGTTTTTGAAATTTTGGGGAAAAAAATTATTTTAGGATTGTAATTCGATCCGATTGATAGTAGTTTTCTTATTTGTTTCGGTGCACATTGATGTTTGATATACAATGTGGTTAATTGTAGTAGTATCAGTTATGCAGTTGAACAAAATCTCTATCAATTATGCTCGCGAAGCGAAACCTCAATCAAGAACTTTAATTGATTGGGTAAAACTTGGTATAACTAGTAGAACTGATATACAATTATACTAAGTAGAACTTAGTATAATCAGTAGAATGGATTTGTAGTTATATTATGTAAAACTGAGTATAACTAGTAAAACTGATATTTGTTATATTCTTTGTAAAACTGGTATAACTGTATACAACTCGGTAAAACTAAAAATAAGTGGTTTAACAAGAACTTTTTTGCAGGATACAATGGCACAACACGTGAGCGTATATTTGAAATTCAAAGGTCGTAGGTATAGTGTAATCTTCAAAACAAAAGCTGAGGATGTAAGTTTGGTCGTTATGAAAGAAAGATTGTATAAGAAACTTGTTTTGGATGAAAGTAAAGTAAAATTGTCATTGAGTTACATACCGTTGGTGGTAGGATGTGTGGAACACTTAAGTATTTGCGATGATGAGAATTTTTTGTTTACCTAACGTCCTTTGATAGAGAGAACCGTAGATCTCTTTTGTTAGTGGAGGAGGCCAGTGCATTAGACGAGTTAGAGAAGCTGTCAAGAGCGGGTCTTAGTTCGATTGGTATGAACTACGAAGTGTTGGAAGGAAATGATGACAATGTTGGACGTAATGCCATAACTCTATATGTAGAAGATGTTGACGGAAATAAAGAGAAAAAGTTTATAGAGAGAGAGAATCATGATGATAGAAGAGGAGATGATTGTAGGGATACGGATACCGCAGGCGATCCATACACGGCTGCCGACACAGACACGGCAGGTGAGACAGATACCGGGGCTAGGGAGAACAACGCATCTGAGCAAGAACCCGTAGAACAATCTAGGGTTATATAGGAATGGGAAGATAGATTGGGTTTAATACTTCTTCAGGAGTTTCCGAGCAAGAAAGAAATTCAAGACTTGGTGGATAGAGCCGCATTTAAGAAATGCTATCGTTATGTAACGAAGAGGTCTGATCCTAGACGATTGTTGATTAGATGTTTTGTATCAAGCTGTAAATGGGGTTTGCGAGCTTCAAGGATTACGAACACCGAACTCTTTTCTATTACGAGGTACACGGGTGTGCATTCATCTTCTCGGACTACTCAAAGCCAAATCAACAAAAGCAAGAGGAGAGGTCAACTGAATTAATTGCGTATTTTTTGAATGAGGAATTTCCTGGAAAAGTGAAAACTCATGTCCCGAGAGATATTATGGAGCTCATGCGGCTAAAACTTGGGGTAAAAGTATCTTACTCTACAACATTAAGAGGGAAAAATTTAGATGTTAGTATTATGCGCGGTAATGCAGAAGATAGCTACAAGATGATTCCTAGCTACCTGTACATGTTAGAGGAGGCAAATCCAGGGACAAAAACAAGAGTGGAGGTGGATGAGGCAGGGAAGTTCAAGTACCTTTTCATAGCTCTGGGAGCTTTTATTGAAGGGTTTGCGTTAATGAGGAAAGTGATAGTTGTGGATGCAATATTTTGAAGAACGGTATGGTGGTGTGCTAATATTTGCTAAAACTCAAGATCCTAATCGCCATCATTATCCTCTTGCTATAGGTGTACTTGACGGTGAGAATAAAGCTAGTTGGAAATGGTTTTTCAAAATGCTCAGAAGTGTTATATCCGACTCCTCTAAATTAGTTTTCATGAGCGATAGAAACCAGAGCCTCATCGCGGCTGTAGCTACAATGTTTCCACAAGATCACCACGTACATTGTGTATGGAATTTGTCTCAGAACGTAAGAAGTCATGCTAGTAATACTAACAAAGTCGTAGTCGGATGGAGATTTATGGATTTAGCTAGGTGCTACACGATGGCTGAGTTCGAGTCTGCGTACGCATCATTCAAGGTGCGATACCCTTTAGCGTACAAGTATGTAGAAGAGCAAACTGTGAAAGATACTTGGGCACGTGTATTTTTCCCACGTGACAGATACAACTTGGACACTAGCAACAGTTTGGAGTCTATGAACAACTTGTTTCAGGATGCGAGGAGGTATTCCTTAATACCAATGCTTGATACAATCATCAAAAAATTCTCATATTGGTTTAACGAACACCGGAAGGACGCCTTGAATGTAGCGATTGATATGAAACTGGTTCCTCTTGTCGAGAACCACCTACACAACAGATGGACCAAATCTAATAAAACACCTATGCGAGAAATAAATAGTTACGAGCTCGAGTTCGAGGTAACAGACACAGACGATGGTAAACTCTATTTTGTTAACTTGAGAGCGAAAAGTTGTTCTTGCAAGGTGTATGATTATGAAAAATATCCTTGTGTGCACGGGCTGGCAGCTTATTTATTTAAGTGTCATGTCAATGCTGGTCGTGTTAGTGGACAGAAAATAGAGTATCATGAGTTGTTATCAAAGTCTTACTTGGTACAACTATGGGGGGAGGCTTATTTCTCAACTATCTATTCGGTGCCTGACATGGCTGATGGGAATGTACCATACCACATTAAAGCAAGGCAAGTGCTACCAAAAGATCGCATCAAGAAGAAAGGAAGGAAAAAAAATAAGATGAAGTCATCCGTTGGAGAGCGGCGTAAAAGGACACAAAACACAAGGAGGCCTAGGCAAAATTTTGGCTACAATTGGTTATTTTTTGGAACACATCGTTATCCGAGTGAATGAACTTTTGTAATATTATGTCATATTGACAGTGTTGAACTTATGTAATATTGTGCTTGTGTTGTTGAACTTATATAATATTGTGCTTGTGTTTTTGAAATATTGTGTAATACTATGGATTACTACTATTTTTCGATTTCATTGATTTAGTTTTTGAAAATAAATTAGTATAAAACTTGTTATATAACACTTTTGTTGAATATATATGAGTGTAAACATCATATGAAAACTCACTTTCAAAAAAACATGTACAAACAAACAGTTTTCGGAAATTCTCTTGCATATTACAAGTCCTTTACAAGAACACTTTCTTAGAAAGAACAACTTCTAAAAGGACATTATACAAATCGTAGATTTCGAACATAATATTGCATTAAACAAATATAATCACCATAAAATGTCGATATATACAAAGTATAATTGTTTTGACAAATTAATTGTACGTGTAAAACTAAAAAAAACATGAAATGAAGAAAACTAGTACTATGAGGAAAATTTGTAAAACCGAAAACTCACCTAAAACTATGTGTATATTTTTGGATGAAAAATAAATTTTATTTTGCCGCCTAAAAGAAGAAACACACAATTTCGGTCAAAAAAGTTGATTTTGTCAGATTTCCCCCCCTAGATTCTCGGGTCATGTATACACTAATTTCAACAAACTCCAATCTCCTATATTTAATACATTTTGTTTCTCTTTCTCTCTTTTATTCACTCTCTTGTTCAGCTTCTCTCTCTTTCTCTCTTTTATTGATTTTCTCTCTCAAATTCATGGATCCATGGGTAGAAAAAACAGGAGAGACATGAGATGAAAAAGAATAAGCATCATTACGACATGCTATTTTACGTTCCGATGGCCAATACGGAATTTCAACTCGTTGTCCATGTGGGGGAGAAATCATTCACGATTCCTCTCCAACTCCAAAGTACCCACGTGATTTTGATACCTTACTAGGGAGTAGGTACTTCACCTGCAAGACCTACAAGGTAATTATTTTTTCAAAATTTCATGTATGTAAAAACTGAGGAAAACTGTAGTATACTAAGTGAAACTTATTAAGACAAACTGAGGAAAACTGTATTATACTAAGTGAAACTATCTTCAACGTTCAAGACGATGGGTTGCACTTTCGTCAGCCATGGGTTTTCGGTGTTCAGGAGGAAGTTCAAAAGTTGAGCAACGAGGTAAAAGATTTGGCTGAAGAGATTGCAAAGCTCAAGGAGCTTATTGTTCGACCTCGTACATGAATCTTCTCCGTCCTACTTTCATGTTTTTCGGTCTAATTTGATGTTAAGTATTGGTGTTTATGTTATTCGGATCTATGTTTGGTTTGATGTTAAGTATTAGAGTTTTTTTTCGGATTGGGTTTTATGTTAAATCTTGAAAATTATATAAACATCCATAAGTACCATAATCATCCGAAAATACCATAAAAAATCCAAAAGTACCATAACAAATCCGAAAATATCATAAAAACATCCAAAAGTATCACTACGAATCCGAAAAGTAACTTAAAAAAACACCCAAAAGTACCATTACAAATCCGAAAAGTAACTTCAATTCTTTCTTTTTTCTTTCTGCTTACCCGAACCATCTCCACCGGAACCACCAGAACCATTCACAAAGGCCTCGAAAGTGGTTAACTTGTCACCCATTGCATTAATCTTCTTCTCAACCCTTTTAATGACAATCACCCATTTCTTCATGGTTTTCAAAATATCCGTGACGTTCTCAATTCCCTCCACCGTAGCTTCTATCTCTTCTGTCTCTTTTTCTCGTGCTGCAACATCTTCATCGAACAGGTCTTTGAAAATGATTGTTAATCCTTTTGCATGGCGTTTATCCCAACTACTGACCGCTAGATCAAACGCATCCTCATCATCATCAACTTTTAAAATTTCGTCCAACAACTCTCTTTCTTCTCTGCTGGCGAAGATAATGCTGTCAATATCTTGTAAATATCAAAATATTAATTCTAACTTACCAAAGTTATAACTTAATGCTACCATAGTATTACCAAATGTTTCTACAGTGGTTACACATTAATTCTCCCATGAACATATTACTAAACTTACAGTCTCATGATCAAGTTCTTTGTTTATCTCTGAAAGTGGCATCCCTGTCATTCCAGTCCGTTTGAACTAGGACTTGCACATCCTAGGACACTTCACATCTACTCCTACGACCGGTTCTCTAAACACACATCCTAGTCTAGGAATTGTCTCGAAGGCAAGAATCTACAAAACACCAAAATACATCATCACCAACATTTTATAACAATACTAACGGTGAATGTAATTATTTTAATAACTTACCTCTAAAGGGAGACAAAATCCTGGTACATGCAACAAGGTAAGCGGATTCGAAGGGACCACACCTCCAAAATGTTTCATAGTGTGGGAGATCTTTGACAAAATGTAATTATACGAGAATCTCCCCCAAGGAAACGTCTTGCAGAGGTCAAGATCATCAACTGCTTTCTGGAAAAATGGCAAGACATTCTTCGAGCATGAGCCACTCTTCGTTTGCGCGCAAACGACACTTCCTAAGAAGAATAAAATCACCATATTCAGTCTGTCTTTACGGGGTCCCATTTTCAGAAGCTTCTCTTTCACATCCTCCAATCTTATGTGTTATCCTTTCTTGAAATGCTTCTCAACAAAATTTCTCCCACCACTAGTCTCGTAGTTCAGAGGATAGTTACGACAGTTGAGTCCTGATATCAATGCATGTTCCCTAAGACCATAACATATGGGAACGCCATTGAAAACAAACCACGCTTTTCTCTGCTTTTGGGTTTCGTATGTCCTCATCAACAACATCCACATTCCCTGGACCTTGTTGTTCTTCTCTTTTTCCATATGAAAGATGTGTTTGAACTGAGGATGCTCAAGAAACCACTTCTTCTCAGAGTTATTTAAAGCTGGTTGTATAACTTCAAAGAACGTCTCAATTGCGTCTGTTATGAAACACCTTGTCCCTATCTTGATTTTTTTCTTGTACTCGGATGGAGGAAAATACATTTTTGATGGTTTGATTGCCTCAGGATCCTGCAAGACAATAATATACACTTTCAGCCACTTCATAACATCAACACAATAACCTTCAGTAATCCTAAGTATTTCTTGGCTTCCCTAGTATTACACTTGATATTCACTAAATTTATTATCCACATATCCCAAAATTTACTAGTGTAACACCAAATGCTCCTATAAGTATTGTCCAATGTTCCTTAGTTATACTAGTTTCACAACGAGTTATACTCAATGTATTCCTTGATTAGGACAATGAATAAAATAAAATTGCTAATTTCTTACTTCTTCATCGCCTGAGCAGGATGAATTTTGGTCCTTGTTACCATTCACTTGTCTATCTTCTACTTCTTCCTCTAATACATTTTCTGCCACTTCTTCCTCTGAATTATCATCACCATCATTTTCTTCATCGTTTTCTTCTGTGTCACCGTCCTCTTCTTCTTCATATTCTCCGTCGTTGTTTTCTTCTTCTTCTTCTCCTTTTCCACTGTCTTCTTTTTTCCACTGTCTTCTTCTTTCTCACTTTCGTCTTCCTCTTCATCGGATATTGTTTTCTCCGAATCATTCTCTACATCACATGCATTCGGCTCACCCGATTTCACTGCTACAACACTCAGTTCTTCGACAATAAGCTATGCATTTGTCGTTTCTTATATATTGACGGGAGCAACAGTCTTCTCTTTCGTCATCGCCGCCGATGATGAGGGACGAGAGACCGGCATTACTAATATCACTTTACTTCTAGTAGGCATTGCATTCCCCACTTTCTTTGCCTTCTCCGCTTGCTTCGTCTTCTTCACCTTCTTCTTCTCTTGACTCCTTTTGTAATTAGTTATCAACAATTCTTCTTCAGTCGAAACTTTTCTCTTACCCAAACGCATTTCCACCATTGTTCGCACCTCTCGATTTTAAGAAATTTTGTCAATTGTAAAGATTCAAGAATTTAGGGGATTAGGGTGGGAGTTTTACTCGTTTCACTCGAGAGTTTTTGTAAAACGATGAAGAAGGCGACAAAATTTTAAGTTTAACATATCGATTTGGTTTTTTAAAACCAATTTTTTGGTCATATTTGGTATAAAATTCGGTTCAATATTACGGTCGGGTCATGCAGGTCGGATCCGGTTTTACCCGGTTTGACCAGTAAATAAATGTAGTCAACCTCTTTTTTCGTCTTTTCCTTCATATTTTCGTCTAATTAAAAAAATTAAAAAAAGAGACACCCTCGAAAGATTATCGTTTATCAAAACGACTTCCGGACGAGATGCCTCAAGTCAAAAACATTATAATTATTAATATATTATACATATGAAGAGCACAAAAACATCAATTATAAATTATGATGCAAAGTGGATAAACTATATCATGTGAACAATATGAATATGAATACCCAAATTAAGTAATATAACTAGATGTGGACCCGCACATACGTGCGGGATTTATTTTTGTTGTCGTTTTTGTATAATAAATTATGTTTGTAAACCAAAAGGAAATAAAACTATTTGGTTAAAAGTATATAAAATAATTTATACATCAGTGATGATAATATATAAATTTTTACACTGCATTACGTATAATTAATTCCACACAGAATTATTCAATGGTATATGATGTATTTAATATGATCATAGATGGTCAATATTATGATCATATGTTTAAAAGTGTGTAATTTTGAATCTATGTATAAAATAATTTAATCTATTGTATATGTTCTCTTTGCCCCACTTGGTATTTTTTATTTGACTATTGGGCTTCAATTTAAATCTAAATGTAAACCAAATATTAATAATTATTATGATAAAGCCCAATAACACTTTGTTTTGCCGACAAAACCCATCAAAAAGTTAACTTTCCTTTTTCTCTTGAAGATCAACCGACAAACTTTTCTTTCTTCTTTCTCTGGAAGCTCTTCGTTGGGACGGCAAGAACGAAGGAGTTAGCCGTATATTTTGTCCCCACACTACAGATCTCAGCTGACCGAGAAAGAGGTTAATGTTCTTTACTTTTTGGTTCAAAGTATGTAATATGATTAGATCTGGACATAGATTAGTTTTGTAGCGTGATTTTGTAGCGTGGTTTGATCAGGTCCAAGATGGGTCTCTTCTTCTTCTTCTAGTGAGAAAGACATATCAAAGTTACATCAATCTTCTCCATGCCCTGTAACTTCTCCATTAAAGGGATTTGTTACTCTTTGGTTAAACGCTCTTATTTGTGATACATGGACTATGGTTTTAAGACAACGGACTACAATTTCTTCTACTTCATCATCATCATCATTTGAACTTATGACCTCTGGGTAAGCTTAGATTGTGAGGTTCTGTGAAATAAAAAGGTTTAATCTTGTTGAATTTTTTTTGTTTTTTTATTGTGGGTTTTGTAGTGTGAAGAAAACAGAGGAGGAAAGGTTGCCTAACACTGTGACTGAGTTAGATTTGAGACATCTTGCTCAATTGGTAGAGAGGAAAGATATTGGTCATGCTTGGATTCAGATCATGGACCGGTTTACTTTTCCGTTATGAGATATCAAGCTTGGTTAAGAGAAGCAAAGGTAACACCTTTTATTCTTTGTTTTATGTGTGTCTCTGTGTTTGAATCTTGATGGGGGTTGTGTTTTTGATTCTTGTGTTTCTTAGAAGGGTCCTACTGAGTATAGAAGTAGGACAATGTTTGAAGATGTAATTCCTTAGATATTAAGAAATTTCTTCTGGGATGATGAGTTTAGACCAACTTGGGATACAATGCTTAATAGCTCCACCTCTTATCCTTATTTTTTTTATCGTTATCCAACAACAAAAGAACTCTTTATTTTATTCATTAAAAAATCAAAACTTGTTTTTTTTTCTTCTTTGTAGTTTTGGTTCAGCTCATTGGTTAAAGACTGTTGTTTGTGATACATACACTATAACTTTAAGACAACAGACCACAAAATCATCATCATAATTTGATTGCTCTGAACTTATGACTTTCGTGTAAGTTTCGAATTTCATGATTGTTTTTATGTTCTGTGACTAAAGGAGTTTTTTTTTAATTTTGTTATGTTGGTGTTTTGTAGTGTGAAGAAAATAGAGGAGAGGTTGTCTAATAAAAATTTGACTCTGTTAGATTAAGTTGAGTTTTATTTTTGTTTAGATTTATGTTTTGTTTTCATACGAAATTGAACTCTATTTTTAGTAAAGAACTCTTTCATGTGATTCTTGTTGATTTTTGTATTGATTTCTGCATTTAGATGCACGATCTGTGTAGAAGATCACCGTAATCAATCTCTATATGTGCTGGTGTTTGTGAGTTAAGGCACAAGATTCTCGGATTGAAGGTATATTTTTGGAATTTTGTTTTTGCTTATTGAATTGGTGCTTTCCAAAAAAAAAAAATCCTATTAACTTTGCTTATGTTATTGAGGTTGTCTTTGGTGTTGTTTGGTGTTGTAAACAACAATCTGCTTGGAATTAAAGCTATTTCATCTTCAACAAGTTAAATTGAGTTAATAAGCTGCTTAGTGATTTAGTTTTCTTCGTAATACATTTATTGTGTATTCAAAAGTTTTTCTATTGAATATTTGTTTTTTTTTAAATTCAGATGCACAACTACAAAGATTCACAACATAGAGAATGATAGAACACATGCATGTATGAGGTAAATAATATTCTTCTTCAACATGTTATATCTATTTCATATTCAACATGTTAAATTGATTTAATAAGCTGCTTAGTGTTTTAGTTTTCTTCATAGTACATTTTATGTGTATTCAAAAGTTTCTCTTCTGAGCATTTGTTTCTTTTTAATTTCAGATGCACGTGCTACAAAGATTCATGAATTGAGAATGATTGAACTCATGAATGTATGAGGTAAATAATATTCTTCAAGTCCATTTTACGCATAAAATTTAGTTATTTGTGAACATCCATAGTAGTAAATAGAAATATAGCAGTGTTTCTCGAATAATTGAAAAAACGAATTAAAAACAGCTTAGAAATTGTAGTTGATCCTCGTTTTTTGCCCTCCTTTTCACTGTGTGTTAAAACAAAAAAAAATAAAAAAAACTCTTTATTTGATACTGATGTCTAACAATTAACTAATAAACAATTGATTTAAGTAAATATATGGGTCTTACCTTAGGCTGAACTCGTAGACTGAATCTTTGCAGCAACTAAAGATTCTTGAAAACCTCTTTAAAAACAACGTTGATTGTTTGACTCTGAGGTTTACCCTCTTTGTCAACAATTAACACCTTCAAACCTTTTTTGTTAGTCACTCTAGAAATTGCAACATAAAGCTGTCCATGTGAAAAACATGGTCGAGGTAGAAACAATCCCACGTTATCCAATGATTGTCCTTGACTTTTGTTAATAGTCATTGCAAAAGCTACAAATATGGGTAGCTGTCTACGACGCATCTTGAATGGTAATTTAGTGTCTGATGGCGTAATCAATAATCTTGGTATAATGACTTTATCACCAACTCTGTCTCCAGTAATGACCCTTGCCTCGACCATTTTATCACATAGTTGGGTTATCTGTAACCTTGTACCATTCATTAGTCCACCTCTAGGATCTATATTCCTTAGCAACATTATAGGACAACCAACTTTAAGCCGCAAGGTATGAGCCGGTAATCCAGAAACTTTTATACTATTTAGGAAATCAGGAGTTAACACGGGGTTGTTCTCCGCAGCACTATCAGCAGGATCCAATGAATCAGAGTTTAAGTATATTTTTTCCTCACCTGAAAAACACATCAAAACAATAAGCATTATTTGTAATTAAGTACTTTCTAGGAATGTTTTCAAAGCACATAATTTCTTTTTTAAACTAACCGTCAAGTTTGTCGATCATATGATCATTTATCATGTGAACGTCTTCGTTAGTTGGACATAAAATTGCTCTTTGTTGAAAGAATATCAGCTTTTTCTCTTTAAGCAGCTTTTCAGGCTCGCCATAGACTTCTTTACAAATTGCTTATAGGATCATCAACTTCGGTAATTAGAAACTCTGGTGGTATATCTATCACTGCTTCTCCATCATGAGGCTCTGCTAGATTACCATCTCCAACATCCAAGATCCACTTGGAAAATTCCTTTAATTCCTTCGCATATTTATCACTCAAATTTCCTTTTAGTAGACGCATATTTTTGGTAAGTTTCAACACTTTGCAGTGATTCCAGAGATACGATGAATTTAAAGCAGCCATAACTATTTCTGACCTTCCTGCACCATTTATAACGGGTAGAACCTGTCTGAAATCACCTCCAAAAACCATCACTTTCCCTCCGAATGGTTTGTCTCCTTTAAGTTTACAGATATCAACCAAACATCTATCCAAAGATTCAAAACAGAACCTGCTCATCATTGGAGCTTCATCCCAAATGATGAGGGATGCTTCATTTATCAAATTTGCCAAGTTTGTTCCAGGTTTGATATGACATGTAGTAGAGTCATCCGGGTTTATTGGGATACTAAACCTCGAATGAGTTGTTCTACCACCCGGTAGAAGGAGAGAAGCAATACCAGAAGAAGCAACATTAAGCACAATTGATCCCCGTGATCTAATAGCCGCTGAAATTGTTTTCCAAATAAAAGTTTTTCCTGTCCCACCAAATCCGTAAACAAAAAATACACCTCCTTTTTCCTCCTCAACAGCATCAATGATCTCATCGTAAACACTTCTTTGCTCGAAAGTTAACATTTGTATCCATTCAGAATCTTTTTCTTTCAGATCATCCTTGTTGTAGCTTTTCTCATCTGATATTAAAACATTATCAGTGTCGACCATATCTTCAGGCAATTGAGGCATCGAAGGAAAAAATCTAAGTGTAGTGCCATTACGCCTTAAATGTTTTTCAATTTCTAGTAGAGTGAAGTTCTTTTTCTCCTCTTCTGATAATATTAGCTCTTTTTCATGAAATAAAACAATAAAAACGTAAGTATAATATCTCATACAATAATAACTATATTATCTCATCTACTATTTCAAAAGTATACCTGGTCTATTCTTGAGTGTTCTCTGTATTGATTGTATATCCTGGGAAAGTAAGTGCCACGTTTTATCCCAAACTTCTTCTGGTTCAGCCAATGTTAAGGATTGTAACATTATACAGAATAATTGACGCAAAAAAACACCCATAGCCCAAAAACCAGTCCTCATCAAATCTTCAATATACTCTTTATCATTATCGAGCAAGCCTAGTGCAAAACATGCTTCCTTGTGAGACTTGTATACAACATCACCCACTTTCCTAAGATCCTCGAAACAAGTTGGACCTTTTTGATGATTGAGGAGTATTCTTGCAAAATAATCGTCTTCAAAATTTCTAGGGACATGGTTTATTCTGCCAATAGTATTAGACTTATATTTCCTCAAGTTGAATTGCCTTTTTTTCGAGTCGTAGGTAAAGAACTCAGGAATTTGTACGTATGTTTTCTCCTTAGCAAGTTTAGATACCTTATTCAATTCAAACCAATCCAAAAACATGGAATCCATAATTTCGGACCTGTTCAAAACCTCCCGCACATCTGAATCTGCTTTGAAGTAGACCAATTGTTTTCCTTCTAGATGAAAAGAAAGTCTTTGAACTGATGTAGTCCTATTATGTATAGGTTTCTTTAAAATTCTCCAACTGGCTTCACAAGCAGACACGTACCTGGCAATATGACAAAACATATATTATGATTCTTCAAATAATCTGCATACAAATAATTCTAGTTGAAAAATAAATAAGTACCTTCCGTTGAAAAAATCTTTAATCTCATTTTTTGCCTTAGGAATGGTTTCACTTGTAGATATGGCTTCTTTTTCACAAGAATTAAGTTTGTACGTCTCTGGTGGCTCAACAACAATAGACACCTGGTCTTGCCCTTTTGTAATGTATTTGAAAATGTATTTGACACTTCCATTCTGGTTACACCACTCAACGTTGATGTGCGCTTTGTAACGAACTGACAATAGTTTGTTATAAGGTATGACATACCTGTTGTCGCATTTGAAACCGTTTTTCTCAACAAACCGTTCATCATCTCTTCGCCTATACACAGGAAACCCCTCTTTATCAACTTTAGTTTCGTCATTAAACTTTTTAGGATAGAACTTTGAACATTTTCCTTCCACCATGCATGGTGAATTCATGTTTGCAGCACCACAAGGTCCATGAATCATCATGTCCTTAACAACTTCAAATAGCTCAGGTTCTTCTTCCTTGTCAGGTATCTCAACAGATATTAGTCGATCTATATCCTTCTCTGTTGGGAGCTTTGAATCAGTATGCATCCATATTAAAATATGCGCGTGTGGTAAACCTCTCTTCTGGAACTCAATTGTATACATTGCTGCAATTGTGATCATATATATTTAGTTAACTTAAATTAAAAATATGTTCAAAGAAACATAACTTCTATGTAAAATACTTACATGATGTTGTTTTTCCCAGAACATGTTTTTTGGTCAAGTCGTCCATGAGTGAATCCAACTTCATTTTAAAGACTCTGCTTATAATTTCTGGGCGATCATCAGATTTCAAATTTCTTTCCTTGCAAAACCTCTCAATTTCTGGCCACTTTGGATTGCACGTAAACGTGATAAACAACTCAGGAAACCCATATTTTTTACACACAGCCATAGCATCAAGATAAAGATTTCTCATGTATCTAGGACCTCCAACAAATGTTGCTGGTAGATAAGTTTTTTGACCTTGATCTTCTAAATCAGTTTTACCAGCCATTGATGTCTCTTTTATAGAATCATAATTATCAGCCCTTAGGAATGACTGATTCATCTTGAGATATCCCAATCTGTTGCACTCTATCGCTGTGAAAGCATCCACCAGAAACTGTTGAAAAAGTCTACGCGAACTAAGCAAAATCTGCGACTCATTTATCCTTTCTTGAATGCGAAATGCAAACCATTGCCTAAGGCTGATGTTATTCTGAGGATTATATGTGGTTGAATCTGATTCCTTCTTTTTCCTTTTACGTTCTTTTTCTGTCAAAGTTTTGACAATGTCTGGTCGCCAACCATCCTCACCATGTGGAAACAATAAGGGATATTGTAGAGCAAGATAAGCTGGATGTACCTCTCGGATTCTTTGCAGTTGGCCCGATTTTTCCTCAATAACAATGTTTCGACTCGGCATATCTAAATGAAAATCTCCCGGAATAATCGCAGCGACTTCTGACGCAGTTGGTACATCATAAACCCTTCCATCCTTTTCTCTTGTACTCACAATCCTCATGCGAAAAGTTTCTTCAGGGTTTGTGTTAAACCTGTCTCTTGCTGTTCGAAAACTCTTGACATAGGGATTAACATCATTTAACATGTCCATTATAGATTTGATGACATCTTTCCTCAGATTTTGCTTTTTTTTATACGCTCCCGCCTTTTTTCCTTTGCTGCCACCGTTTAGAGAGAACAAATATTAATACATATATACTAAAGTAGTCTCATTCGCTAAATTCATGTATTTAAAAGAAATTCACCTGAGTATATTTGATATGTTTTGGATCTCATTTTCTGTGTCAACAATATAGAGCTGCGAAAATTTGGCTGTTTCCCCATTTTTCGGTTTTAAACTACCCATCAAATGGTAGTTTTCACCCTGAATTTGAAACATATTAGGACCACGTCCCTTACCAACTGAATGATCACATTTACCCCCAAGTGAAGTAAATGAAAATATCATGTTATAAGCTCTGATGTTTTCTCTAAAATGTCTTGATAACTCATCATCATTAGTCAGCAAAACTTTCAACAACTCAGGCTGGTTTTGTAGAAATGGCACTTTCACTTTTCCTTGCAAACAACATTCTGTAAATGTTGGGTTTCGTTCTTTTCTTGATTTATTAACTCGCTCATCAAACCAAAATATTGCACCACATGAATCACAAGCAAAATCAGGATCACCATGGTCCATGTAACCTTAATAATTAGACAAAGCAAATAAGTTAGTGGAAACCTTTAAATTTATTAATCTTATAAGTTACTGACCAGATAACTGATTCGTTTGAGCCGATTTAATGGCAATGGTATTCTTGTTGTTCTTCAGATGTATTTTACATCTTTTTTCATTTTATGATTAAATGAATTCGCCGATCCATCACCAAAAGCACCTGTTATACTATCTTTTAGAACACTGATGACCTGCACATTGCTTATCATTTCTTGAGTTAGTGTGAGGTCATCGTTCTCATCCTGTGATATTTCTGAAGAATTATCTTCACTACTACTGCAGTTAAAGACTTGTTCCTCCGTTTCTTCAAGGCAGCCTGTAGGATAACAAATGTAGTAAAAGCTACTATAGGGTTAGTGGAACTATAGTGTCCCCATACACAATATAACAAACTCTAAATGGTAATTCAATATATAACCTTTATAATGCTTTTTTTCATTTGATGTCGAGTGTTGTCCTTCTGGCGTTGTTGAATTTGCTTGAAATATTGTGTCTAGTGATGCCTTACAGTCTGAACTAAATCCACTAACAACTTGTTTTTGGTTTTGGCCGCATATGACTTTGCCGTTGAACGAATGTTTGAATTGCGAGGAGTGGGATTTAAAACTTCTGACTGAGTTGGAGGAGTGTTTTCCTTGTTTTTTCTCAAATGTTTTTGTGCTAAGACTGGAGTAGTGTAACCATCTGCATTGGCAGATCATGATAATATTAAACCCATTTCAATACTTTTTACTAAATTAATTATATTTGGATGTAATAGTCATGCTAACTACCTTTTATTTTAGCAGAGCTTGATGGACTTGTATAACCAGCTTCTGTTGTGTGAAGTTCTTGACGCTGAGCAGTTACAACCCTTTTTGCTGGTAGGTCGATTATTTTACTTGCTTCTGTTTCACATTAAGATATTAGTAGTTGTGAAGTTTTTAGAATAATAATATGACCTTATTTATTATATATTAGTGAATTTTAAAAAGTACAATCTGCTTTGGTCATCACCTTTTTTTGTATCAGTCTTTGTACTGCCTCGAGGACGCCCTCGTTTACGTGTTTGGCATGTGTTTTGTCCTACTAAAACAATATAAAGATTGAGTTCTCGAATTTACTAACATGGATTTATATTATACACAATATATATTTATAGTTAAATTTTGAGTTAATGGTGTTTACTTTTTGTTGTGTCACCTACTGCAGAACCTTTTGTTGGAGTTTCAGATCTGTGAAGATGATACATATGGGACCTCAGAGTATGGTTGTTGTCTTCAATCGCTACAGGTATGTGTATATCACTCGTTGTGTTTCTCTGATTTACGCCGCATTGCAAACCTGTCTCAAAAAGCCAAATATTGAGTGATGTTTGTAAAACCATAGATGTAGTTTCAATGCATTTTAACCATGAGTTAACCTGAATATCCCAGTACGCATGAGCGCGCAATCTTTTTGAATGATCTTAGCGAGGGTGAGGAGTTATTTCTTTTGAAAGCTAATGAATTTTCGTAAATCCCTAATTGTTTTGACAACCGACATTGATTATAAACTGATTTCTCAGCTGGCCTGTTTTGTAGATCACGAAATAGTCTATTGTAAACTGCTTGTACATTGACTGTAGTACCTACAATAATGGTAGTATTTTGATTTTGGGATAAAGGTAATTCTTTAAGTTTTTTCATTTTAGACTTGTGTTTTTCTTGTTGCAAACCTAAAGTTTTGAAAAGACTAATAGAAAAAGGCACGAAGAAGGTTATATTTGAGGAAATGGATGACTGTATTTGTTATTTTACTTAAATCAAGGATATCAGTAAGATTTTTGCCTCTTTTTATTTAAGTCATAAAATTTGAAATAAATAGAAATTAATCTCACATTGTTTTTCAACTAATGGTTTAAAATATATCTATTAATTAAGGAAAATATCTATTAAACTTATATATCATTTTTTCTTTTAATAAATTAGAGGCATTCAACATGGTGTTAAAAACTTTTATATTATACAATTTAATATTTAGCTACAGAAAAGCAAAATTGGATAAATTTTGGTTTCTTTTCATGTTATATCTTGTGCAGGATGTATGTGAGGCTGTTTTCACTTCATCAATCTGTTTGCAAGAGAGTCTACGACTAACAACTAATAAAGTAAATTAATTTATCATCTCTCGAGCATTAGTTTAAGTAACAGGTATTAATCTAGCTAAAATATTATATAAAGTTTGTCAATCGAACATAATTGCATATTAATAAAATAGATTATTAAAAATTGATGAAAATAATACTAAAAATTAATAAAAATTGCAGAGAAACGTGAAGGAGAACACCTATTCTCCATGAAATCAATTCTGAAAACTAATTGAAGCAAAAAAACCATAAAGGGAAAACATAACAACTATTAAATAAGACCTTGAATCTTTATTCAATCCCATGATTAATTTTGCATCACGGTTTTCCTTTTCCATCCTTTTCGAGAATTTCCTCTTCAGCTCTAATCATTTGATTGTTCAAATCGGTAGTGATTTTTGGGAGACAAATTCTCTTGTTAGTTGATGAATGTTCTGTAAGAGTATCATTCACCAACTGATTTCTTTTTGAGATGGGTGTGGTTGAGGTAATCTTTGGTGTATGATCGGATTCACTTGTTTGTGAGGTCTGCATGAAGTAGTTTATAGGTTAATTACAACACGATTCAATAATTTTATACATTTAAATTTTTTGAATTACCTGCTCAACGTGCCAAACCTGTGATGGATCAAGTGTTGTTTCAGAGTCATTGGTCTGGTCATCAACTTCAACCAGTTCATGTGTCAACTCTGTAAGAACCTTGTAAAAATCCCTACCATTTTGGATGTTTTCCTTCTGGATCTCAACCACAAATTCATACTCTTGGTTGATCAAATTCTCAATCTGTTTAGGCAATTGAGTGGGATCTTGAATCTGTGATTAACATAAACTCTATTATTAGAGAATTAAAATACAACAAAACTTAGTTTACATTATCTAGATACAAAGTTTTACCTCTTCCATTTCACCATTGAGAATTGCACTTGCATCAATCTTGCACAAGCTTTTTACTGTTCTGTCAAACAGTAAAAACTTTGTATCACCAGTCTTATCTCTCCCATTTAACCATAGTTGGTACCTAGAACCAAAGTTTAATGATTACTTTATAAAATATAAGAATTAGACAAAGTAAATTTAATTTTAATCTTATTCAAACCTTGGGGAGACTTTAGTGGTTTCGATTTGGCAACTTGGACACCAAAAAAGAGCTTTCCTAGGTACGGATACCTTTTCGTTCTCTTTTTTTGGAACCCTGTAAGTTGATTTGTTGCATTTTAAGCAACCAAAAATATACCAAGAGAAGTCGGTATCAATAGCCCAAACTTCGCATAGTAGCTTACACTTCATGACCTTTAAAAAAATAATTGTAATATAGTTAACACTGATTTAACTGAAAAAATTAAAACCGGATTCAGAAATTGTTTCCTGCACTTACATCACTGCACTCAAGTATTTCAGAGATAGACATTGTCGGCAAGTCAAGGTACATTGTTTTTTTATTTCCTTGATACTTGGCTTTGGTATTTCTGGGATAACGGTCAGGGTAAGTCCATCCTTTGGCAAACTATATTCACGGTAACTAATTTAGAGAGTTGCTGCATTTTTCAAAAGAAACGAAATAATATTTTTAAGAAATTCATTTGTCACGGCTAATCAGTTAAAGAACATACTCTCTTTTGAAATCCTCAACGCAAGGGTAATCTGGGTTGATCAATACCAAGGAAGTTTCAAAGGAACCGGTTATTGAACGGTCTCCTTTTTCCACATAGTAACAATAGTTTTAAGTTATCTAGTAAGCATTAAAAAAACGATGTTCTGAATATTATAATTGTATAAATACCTTGCCACTCATTTATTTTTCCAAATCTTAGTACACAAATTATAGGATCTTCTCCCGCACCCTCTGAAGCTGAATAAACCAAGTCTGCCCATTTAGACCACAATGTACACTTGAGCCGTTCATCACTGATTACATAATACATTTGTTAAATTTGCATTTAGCGATTAAGGCGTACAAATTATTTAAAAAAATTGTGGTTATGTGATCTTACCGAGTGTTTCTTAGTTCGAAATTGATTTTCTTCACTGGTTTCTCTTGTACCATCAACATGGTGTTAAAAACTTTTATATTATACAATTTAATATTTAGCTACAGAAAAGCAAAATTGGATAAATTTTGGTTTCTTTTCATGTTATATCTTGTGCAGGATGTATGTGAGGCTGTTTTCACTTCATAAATCTGTTTGCAAGAGAGTCTACGACTAACAACTAATAAGGTAAATTAATTTATCATCTCTCGAGCATTAGTTTAAGTAACAGGTATTAATCTAGCTAAAATATTATATAAAGTTTGTCAATCGAACAGAATTGCATATTAATAAAATAGATTATTAAAAATTGATGAAAATAATACTAAAAATTAATAAAAATTGCAGAGAAACGTGAAGGAGAACACTTATTCTCCATGAAATCAATTCTGAAAACTAATTGAAGCAAAAAAACCATAAAGGGAAAACATAACAACTATTAAATAAGACCTTGAATCTTTATTCAATCCCATGATTAATTTTGCATCACGGTTTTCCTTTTCCATCCTTTTCGAGAATTTCCTCTTCAGCTCTAATCATTTGATTGTTCAAATCGGTAGTGATTTTTGGGAGACAGATTCACTTGTTAGTTGATGAATGTTCTGTAAGAGTATCATTCACCAACTGATTTCTTTTTGAGATGGGTGTGGTTGAGGTAATCTTTGGTGTATGATCGGATTCACTTGTTTGTGAGGTACGCATGAAGTAGTTTATAGGTTAATTACAACACGATTCAATAATTTTATACATTTAAATTTTTTGAATTACCTGCTCAACGTGCCAAACCTGTGATGGATCAAGTGTTGTTTCAGAGTCATTGGTCTGGTCATCAACTTCAACCAGTTCATGTGTCAACTCTGTAAGAACCTTGTAAAAGTCCCTACCATTTTGGATGTTTTCCTTCTGGATCTCAGCCACAAATTCATACTCTTGGTTGATCAAATTCTCAATCTGTTTAGGAAATTGAGTGGGATCTTGAATCTGTGATTAACATAAACTCTATTATTAGAGAATTAAAATACAACAAAACTTAGTTTACATTATCTAGATACAAAGTTTTACCTCTTCCATTTCACCATTGAGAATTGCACTTGCATCAATCTTGCACAAGCTTTTTACTGTTCTGTCAAACAGTAAAAACTTTGTATCACCAGTCTTATCTCTCCCATTTAACCATAGTTGGTACCTAGAACCAAAGTTTAAGGATTACTTTATAAAATATAAGAATTAGACAAAGTAAATTTAATTTTAATCTTATTCAAACCTTGGGGATCACTAGTAAAAAAAACAGGTATAGCCACGATACAGCCACGGGCAAACGTGGCTTTTCTTTACAAAGGCCACGACAATGCCACATTTTACCAATCGTGGGAAAAATAAGCCACGAATAAACCACGATTTTTAAATCGTGGGAATAAAAAGCCACGACAAGGCCACAAATCCATATTCGTGGTTTTATTAAGCCACGATTTTACCACGTCCTCTAAAGCGTGACAAAAAAAGCCACGAATAAGCTACGATGAATGCGTGGCTATTTACTTTTTCTGCTGTGTCAGAAATGTGTCGGAGATATTTATAAAATTTTAAAAAGCCACGATATGTTTGTGGCAAATTCGTGGCTTCGGTTATAATTCGAAAAAAAGTCACGGTTTTAAACCGTGGCTTTCCGTGGCTTTGTTTAATACCATTATCTTTCTATCATTTTTCTTATTCTCTTCTCCACCCATCCTCATCTTCTCCTCTTCTCCTATCTTCTCTTCTTCTTCTTTTCTATTCTTCTTCTTCTTTTCTATTCTTCTCCATTGTAATGCAATGACTCATTATTCCCAATTAAGAGGATGGATGGATAGACGTATTGATCCGAATACTAATTGTGTGAGTGAAGAATTTACAACGGGCACTCAAGAGTTTCTGTTATTTGCTTGTAATCAACCATCCTTCCAAGAGCTAAACACCATTTTGTGTCCTTGTGCCCGATGTAAAAATGAGAAAGACCGTGATCCAAAAATGGTGTCAAGACATCTATTTCGATATGGATTCAAAGGAAATTATTATGTGTGGTTCAACCATGGAGAAAATGCTTATGAAGAAATCGGAGAATCTTCAAGAAGAAATCATTTTATTGGCACCGAAGAAACGATACGACCACAAAGTCCTTCAAATTTCCAAGTTCCTATGAATACAAGCGAATATCCTCATTACACAACATCTCCACATATGGAAACAATGTTCAATGAAGAGCCGTATCAAGATAGTGTATTTGAAGCTTTTGAGGTCGCTACTAAACCTCTCTACGAAGGTTCTCCCAAAGGTATTACTCAATTGTATTTGGCATCGCGGATTTTGAAAGCAAAAACGGATTACAATTTAGCCGAGGCGTGTGTTGATGAGATAGCAAAAACTTTCAAAGATGTTCTCCCTAAGCCGAACAATGCTCCTGCATCATACTACGAAATAAAGAAGTTAACACGGTCTCTTGGACTACCTGTACAAAAGATTGATGTTTGCGAGGATAATTGTATGCTCTTTTGGAAGGGAGATAGAGATTTGTTAAGTTGTCGTTTTTGTGGTAAAAATAGATATCATACAAACAACGGAAATGGGAAGAATCGGGCAAAACGAGAGGATGTTTTATATGCCGATAACAGATCGGTTGAAGCGGTTATACCAATTAGAGGCGACCGCATCTCATATGCGATGGCACGCAGAGAATATTTCTCCAGAAGGAGAAATGCAGCATCCTTCCGACGGAGCGGCGTGGAAGCATTTCAATCGAGTATATCCACATTTCGCCGCTGAACCTCGTAATATATATCTTGGGTTGTCAACGGATGGATTTAATCCTATTGGTATGAGCGGGGAAGCCCAATCGATCGGCTTTGTGATACTCACGCCTTACAATCTACCACCAGGGATGTGCATGAAAAGAGAATTCTTCTTTTTGTCGGTACTAATACCCGGACCAAAACATCCGAAAAAAAGCCTTGATATCTATCTTCAACCATTGATCGAGGAGTTGCAAAGTTTGTGGAATCATGGGGTGGAAGCTTTTGATGTATCCATAAAAGAAAGATTTCCAATGCGAGCTGCGTTGATGTGGACAATTAGCGACTTCCCGGCGTATGGCATGCTCTCGGTTGGATGACTCATGGGCGTTTATCGTGTCCGTATTGTATGGATGAGTCTGAAGCGTTTTGGTTACCAAATGGAAGGAAGCATAGCTGGTTTGATTGCCACGAAAGTTTTTACCACTTGACCATCCTTATAGAAGGAATGTGAAAGCTTTTAAAAAGGGGAGAAAAGTGACTGGACATCCTCCGGCGTGGTTGATGGCCAAGAAGTACTTACGAAAGAATAGAGAGCATTACGGGGATAAGAAGAACAGTGGATTGTGGTGGAAATGGTCACGATAAAGCGTCCCGTACAATCGAAGATTATGGAGTTCATCATAATTGGGTGAAGAAGAGTATATTTTGGGATCTACCTTATTGGGAAAACCTTCTGCTTCGACATAACTTGGACTTTATGCACATTGAGAAGAACTTCTTTGATAATGTGATCAACACTGTGATGAATGTTATTGGAAAATCAAAAGACAACTTTAAATCGAGATTGGATCTCCCGGAAATATGTAACGGACCCGAAGCTCATATTACCGAGAGTGGTCGATGATCGCACCGATATTTAGGTTATCGCATGAGAGGAAGAAGATTTTTCTTCGGTGGATGAAAAATGAGATTAAATTTCCCGATGGATATTCATCGACGTTTGGCCGTTGTGTAGATGACAACCATTCTAAGTTATCGGGTTTAAAAAGTCATGATCGCCACGTCATAATGCAACGACTTCTTCCTTTTGCATTTGTAGAGCTTCTTCCAAAACCCGTTCATGTTGCTATCTCGTGTAAACTTTTACCCTAAAACAAGTTTATACTGTCAAATGACTGGAACCATAAACTTAATGAATACCCTAAAACAAGTTTACATTGATTTTTTGTGTAATGTATGCATTGATTTTTTGTGTAATGTATGCACTTATATTGCAATTTTTTTCCGGGACCTATCTTCGAAGACATTACGAAACGACGACGTTGCTATTTTGAAATCCAATATTGCTTTGAAGATTTGCAATTTAGAAAAGTTGTTTCCACCTTCGTTCTTTGATGTTATGTTATGAACATCTACCCGTGCATTTACCCGATGAAGCGGCTTTAGGTGGTCCGGTTCGGTATCGATGGATGTATCCTTTCGAAAGATACATGTATCACCTGAAGAAAAAGTTAAGAACAAGGCACACGTTGGAGGCTCGATTGTTGCTCGGTGTATAATGGAGGAAATTACTCATGCGGCTTCAAGTTATTTTGGACATCCCGAAGTGGTGCAAGAATCAGTAAACGGAGAAATTCGATTTACTTATTTAGATCCGAAGTGCACGACTTGTTTCACCATGAAGGTCGAGTCGGTGGAAAAGCAAAAGATGGTTGGTTTACGGATGATGACTACACCGTTCTCCAAACGTTTATGTTGCTAAAGCTGTGACCAGTTTGAGCCTTATGAAAGGTACAATATTCATTAAATTATATAAATTGTTTATGACCATGCAACCTCAATTACATTTTATCTTTAAATATTTTATAGGATGTTCGAACAATTCATGATGGAATCCAACCCTGGAATTAGCAGTAACATCATGCAAAATGCGAAAGACCAATACTTTGCTCAATGGTGTAAAAACTATGTAAGTGTAACATTTATAAAGTCATTATTAATCATATTATACTTGCTTAGATACGTGGACTTTATTCATTTTGCAGATTAATGAAGCCTCTTCTTCCTATACATTTCCTTTTTGGATGTTGGATTTTGTACAAGGTCCTAAACGTAGTTACACTTCCTGGCCTATGTATCGATCACGAGGTTATTCTTTCCACACAGAAAAACATGGCAAAGATAGGAAAAGTCAAAACTATGGTGTCTACGTTAACGGAACCACTGATATAGATTATTACGGGTTGATAGAGGACATAATGATGATCGAGTACCCTGGATCTATTGGTCTCAAAGCAATGATTTTCAGATGCAAGTGGTTTGATACAACTTTAGGTCGGGGCATTCGAAAACACCCATCAGGTATTATCGATATCGCACCTAGTAGAAGATACGAGAAATATGATCCTTTCATACTATCTGGTAACTGTGATCAAGTTTGTTTTGTTCCTTATCCTCGTGAGGGTCGATCTGCGGCAAATGAATGGTGGGTTTGTACTAAAGTTATGCCTCGTGGGGTTCGTGAAACATCTGAAGATGCTCTGATCGCTTTACAAGAAGACACACGCAATCAGAATGTCGTCCCGAGTGGCATTATTCGTGTAGAATCACATGTCGTGGAAGATGATTCAGATTTCGATTCAATACCTGTCGAGCCTCCTAATGATGAATACATAACAGAAGACGAATTTGAAGATTCTAGCAGAGATTCAGATTCAGAGTAAGCCTTATATATAGAGGTTATTGTAAGATATTTATGTATTTTGTATGATAGTAATGATTTTGTAATATATTTAAGCATTTTGTATGATATAGAATGAATTTGTAATATATTTATACATTTTGTATGATATTAATGATTTTGTAAGATATTTAAGCATTTAGTTTAAATTCTAATGATGATTTTGTATAACCTATACCTTATAATAAACCCTATATAACCTAAACCTAAACCTAAACCTAAACCTAAACCCTTAGCTCTAAACACTAAACATTAAACGATAAAGCCACGGATATACCACTGTTTGAATTCGTGGCTTATTTTGAAATAGTCACGGAAAAGCCACGGTTTAAAACCGTGGCTTAATATTAGGGCGTACAAATCTCCTTCGACACTTAGAAAGTTTTGTTTCTCCTTATCTCTTCGCCGATTTCTCCTTCTCCTCCTTCTCTTCGCCGATTTCTCCTTCTCCTCCTTCTCTTCGCCGATTCTCTCCTTCTCCTTCTTCTCTCTGTCTTCTTCTTCTTCTTCTTCTTCTTCTCCTTCTTCTTTGTCGCCGATTTCTTCTTCTCCTTCTCCTTCTTCTTCGTCGCCGATTTCTTCTTCTCCTTCTTCTTCTTCGCCGATTTCTTCTTCACCTTCTTCTTCGTATCCGATATCTTCTTCTCCATCTCCTTCTTCTTCTTTATCTTCTTCTTTCCTTCGATTTCTCCTTCTCTCCCTCTATCCTTTCTTCGTCCATGAGTTCCGGTGGAGGTCGTGGTCGTGCTATTTCCGGTGGAGGTCGTGGTCGTGCTATTTTCCGGTGGAGGTCGTGGTCGTGGTCAATCACATCCCCGGAGGAGCTAATCTTTCAGTTCTTTGTTCGAATCCCTCAGGTTATGCCCTTCTCCTTCATCTTCGTGTGTAGGTAATTGCTAATTGTTTGTGCTTGTGTCGCGTTTGAGTTTAGGGTTTTTGATGTTTTTAGGTCTTCGTTATGTCTCTGTCTGTTTAGGTCTTTGAGGTTTAGGTCTTGTTTATGTCTCTGTCTATTTAGGTATTTGAGTTTCGCCGTATGTATGTTGGTAAGTGTTAATTGCTTGTGTTTGTGAGAAACTTTGAGTTTCAACGTATGTGTGTTGCTAATTGTTTGTTCTTGTCCTGCTGTTTGTGTATGTGTGTGTGTGGATATCTCTGTGTTTGTGTGTGTAGTTGCATGTGTTTGTGTGTGTTGATATCTCTGTGGATGTGTGTGTAGTTGTCTGTGTTTGTGTTTGTGTGTGGGTATGTGTGTGACACTTTGAGTTTATTCTACTTCATTGCCATCTCTTGTCTTTCCGAGAGATGCCACCGGGGACTACTTTGGATCTAACACGTCAGCCTCGGCTGCTAACAACAACTTCAATCAAGTGACAGAGGAGCAATTGCTAGCTGCTCCACAGAGAGAATTTCAACCACATCTCCATCCAAGGAAAGCTAATGGGGCCCTTTGGTATGTTCTCATCTCTCACTTACTTAAACCTCATCAATTTCCCTCTAATGCCTTTACTTTTTGTTTCAGGTTTGGTGTGGACCCATGTGTCAACAGATTTGTTAGAAAGACATGGCAAGGCTACTACATGGGACCTTGGAGAAGCTGGATACATGTCCTTGAAGATAGGAGAGCTACTTGGTGGCACACTTTTGTGGTAATGTCAAATTTGTTTATGTTTTGTTTTTTATTTAATACCTTTTGTTTGATTCATTTCTAATACGCTTTTGTTTTCTTGTAGCAAAACTACTATTGGGAACCAAGGTTTCATGCTACTGTCTACTTTCACTGGAAGCATGAGACAACAACAAGTATTTGTGAACGTATCGGCAAGAAGTGGAGAAACAAGAAGAAGCCAAAGTACATTGGTGAACAAGATTGGACGCTTATGTTGGAGTATTGGGACACCGAGGAAGCTGCAAAGAAGAGCAAGAAAGCTGCTGCGTCTAGGACATCTGATCCAGATGGCAAAGGGATGCACAAGCATAGTGGAGGTCCCAAATCTTTCCTAAAGCATGAGTTTGACATGGTAACCTACTTGTTTATCCTCAGCTAATATGTTTCTATTCTTTATTTTAAAAGTTTTGTGTTTTGCAGATGGTTGAGGCAGGTACTGATGAACCACCAGCTTTCACTGAACTTGTCCGAAAGACTCACACACGCAAGGATGGGACATTTGTCGATCCAAGGGCGGAAGAGATTGTTACGAAGTGGAGCAAGCGACAGCGAATTCACGAAGAAGAAGGATCTCCCAATGGCCTTAGTCAAACTGCCTCTTCGGTCCTTCACGCCATCTTTCGAACAAGGAGTATATTAAGGTATTGTTTCTGCTTCTTCATCTCTCACTTTGGATTTTATATTTATTTGACTTAAAATGTTTATTAGGAGCTACTTTTGTCTATTTATTGATATGTAACTTTCTAGATTATGAGATTGCAAAATTGATTATGTCAGCTTCTTTGTTTATGTGTGTGTGTTTGCTTCTTTGAGTATTTGTGTGTGCTTATGTAAGTGTGTGTGTGTGTGTGTCTCTGTGTGTTTGCTTCTGTGTGTGTATTGTGTGTGCTTGTGTAATTGTATGTGTGTCGCTTCGTTTGTGTATCCTTATGTGTGTGATTGTGTCATTGTGTGTGTTTTTGTTGATTGTATCTTGTAATTGTTTCTCTGTTTATTGGTTTGTAGCGTGGTAAGAGACACAAAGGAAATATATATGGGATAGGGAGTGTTCGGGTATCGAGAGAAGACGCCAATGGAGTCCGTTGAATCAAGTATAGTGCGAAACGTTGATATAGACGCGCGAATAGACGGGCTTGAGACTAAGTTCACGAAAGTGAATGACAATGTTGATGCCGTGAGGAAGGAGATGGTGGAGTTCAAAGAAGAAGTGGGAGACATCAAGAACTCTCTCCATGCATTGTTGAAGCATCTCGGGATTCCTCAAACAACCACATCTTCGACGGGATCACAACGAGTCCCGTCGAACATCACGTGGATCGGCCGTCGATCGACACTGTCGAACGACTTGTCGTGACAACTCCGGAAGTGGTTCCAGCTCCTTCTCCTACTAACCAAAACCAAGATTTCAGCAGGTGGTGTACTAATCTAGGTCTCTAGTTAGTTTTGTTATGTACTTTGGATGCCTTTAAAGGCTTGTTATGTACTTATACATTTTTTTAAACTTATGTTGCAAAGCATTGCATTTGCAATGCAATGAATGATGTGTTTGGATTTTTATTTTCATAAATATGTTTTGGTCATTTGGTGCATTGGACATTTGTATGTATTGTTGCATTGCAGGAACTGGTTTCTTAGAAACCAGTGCTTTTTTTTAATAATCGTGAAAATAAGCCACGGAGGAATCGTGGCTTTAATTTCCACTAAAATGCCACGAATAGAACGTGGTCTGTAAACCGTGGCTAATTTTGCCACGTACTTATCGTGGCTTTATCGTGGCAGAATTAAGCCACGCTACTATTTTTATTACCCGTGACTATATTCGTGGCTAAAAGCCACGATTATAAACTGTAGTTAAGTCGTGGCTTTTTATAGCCACGAAAAGCCACGAACCAAGAAAGCCACGCAGCTATAGCCACGATTTTCTGAAACGTGGCTTTTACGTGGCATTGATCTCAATAGCCACGATTTTTGATTCATAGCCACGAAAATAACTGTGGCTATGTCTGTTTTTTTTACTAGTGGGAGACTTTAGTGGTTTCGATTTGGCAACTTGGACACCAAAAAAGAGCTTTCTTAGATACGGATACCTTTTCGTTCTCTTTTTTTGGAACCCTGTAAGTTGATTTGTTTCATTTTAAGCAACCAAAAATATACCAAGCGAAGTCGGTATCAATAGCCCAAACTTCGCATAGTAGCTTACACTTCATGACCTTTAAAAAAATAATTGTAATATAGTTAACACTGATTTAACTGAAAAAATTAAAACCGGATTCAGAAATTGTTTCCTGCACTTACATCACTGCACTCAAGTATTTCAGAGATAGACATTGTCGGCAAGTCAAGGTACATTGTTTTTTTATTTCCTTGATACTTGGCTTTGGTATTTCTGGGATAACGGTCAGGGTAAGTCCATCCTTTGGCAAACTATATTCACGGTAACTAATTTAGAGAGCTGCTGCATTTTTCAAAAGAAACGAAATAATATTTTTAAGAAATTCATTTGTCACGGCTAATCAGTTAAAGAACATACTCTCTTTTGAAATCCTCAACGCAAGGGTAATCTGGGTTGATCAATACCAAGGAAGTTTCAAAGGAACCGATTATTGAACGGTCTCCTTTTTCCACATAGTAACAATAGTTTTAAGTTATCTAGTAAGCATTAAAAAAACGATGTTCTGAATATTATAATTGTATAAATACCTTGCCACTCATTTATTTTTCCAAACCTTAGTACACAAATTATAGGATCTTCTCCCGCACCCTCTGAAGCTGAATAAGCCAAGTCTGCCCATTTAGACCACAATGTACACTTGAGCCGTTCATCACTGATTACATAATACATTTGTTAAATTTGCATTTAGCGATTAAGGCGTACAAATTATTTTAAGAAATTGTGGTTATGTGATCTTACCGAGTGTTTCTTAGTTCGAAATTGATTTTCTTCACTGGTTTCTCTTGTACCATCATAGTTTTCAGCGCTCCTACATCCAAGATTTGTCCAATAACATCTGACAGCACGCACGAAATAGTCTTCAGTTATAAATGAACAAAAAAATCTATAAACATATGTTATAAAAGTTACTGTTAAATCTTTACCAATTAGAATGTTTGTTGGGTAGTCTGGTTTGGCGATATCCGCAAAACTAACAAAATTCATGTACATATCTTCAGATATGTGGTTAGCCCTAGAGATAACACTTGTGTTCATTATAGACATTTTGTAGGGATGCCTTGTTGCACGATAATTGCCACTGGATCGGGTTAACATGAAATGCTCTATTTGTAGCCATTGCCCATATTTGACATCTCTTTGGAACTTGAATATCTGTTGCTTCTTGATTGTCCCATGAATAAGCGTTCCCTTGAGATAAAACAATATGAAATTGAGTTAATATGATATAATCTTGACATAAAATTTTTATTATATTATTCAGGTATCAGTTTACCTCTTCATCAGCGAGGATCATTTCGAGAGTCTCTCCAGAATAGGTGGTGTACTGTTTCCATGTATGGACAACCTTCGCACATACCTTCCAAGAAGTTTTGAAAGGTTTGACAGAGTTGAGGTTAGTGATATTTGAACTTTTCGACATTTTTGATATGGTTGCTTTGGATATTAGTTATGTTTTGTGTGATATTTGAGTTGATATTGATATGGGATTAGGTATATATATAGTGACTTCAATATTACTGTATACGTTATATTATAGAAGAATTTAGGTTAGAATATTCGAATTTAGAAAATATATCACGCGAATCAGTTTTGATTTAATTAGATTTGCCTAAAATTTTGTGATTTAAATTCAAATTGATGTCATTTATTTTCAAATTAGTATGAAGTTGTGATTTAGTTAGATTAGATATGTTAAGTTTATAGTATTGTCGATATTTAAGCATATTTATTGTTTTTATTTATTAAGTTAAGATATTAATCCAAGATTTTATGCGTATACCATATTTGATTAAGGAAATTTAGGATGTTTGAAAGATTTTGCTTTGATACTCATTGTTAGAATTTTGCTGTTTTTTAGGAATATTAAGTTTCTTGATTTTTGGGAGACAAATAATTTTGTTGATGGGCCTTTGTAATAAACCTTAATTCGCGGGCATTAATAACTTTGTTGATGGGCCTTTTATAATAAACGTTGCCGTTTTCAACAACAATTCAAAACATAGGTTAAAGAGTTTTTATACAGTGGCATGACATTGTAAATTGAATTTTTTTTTTGTCCTCTTCCATAAAATGCTTCTCTTTTAATATATAAGATGACCTAAACAATTTTTTCAATAAGTATCAAACTTTTTAATGTTGACCCAAATGTTATTTTATCAAACAAAAATAGAAAATTTTATTTTAATCTTCAAACCCGGTTCACCAGGTTACGGTTTAATAACGGGTTTTGTGGTTTTTAGCGGTTATTATATTTGCAGATATTGACATTATACATGAAATAAAATATTGTCGGGTCTCGGGTTAACCAGGCGTTTGGTTCGGGCGTGAAAACATTGCTTTTAGTTTTAGGGGTTTAGAAATTTGTAAAGTTTTACAATTTATACTTATTTTAAGAAGATTTTGGAAGAATTACAAAACTAAACCTTTTAAATTACTTTTCACAAAACTATATTTTTAATATTTTTTCACAAAACTACACCTAAACACTAAAAACTAAATCCAAATTAACCCTACCCATACAACCATCCTATATATATTAATTGAGAAGACACTTTTGAAATTTGAATTAGAATTTTAAAAAGCCCATAAAATATGATTTTAAAAACCCATAAACTATGAATAAAAAGACAATAAAAATATGATATAGTAAAAAATCCATATTTATATTTTTGGATTTATAAAATGAAAAAATTGCCAACTTATTCTAAAGAAAATATTTGGTAAAAATTAGAAACAATTTATCTTCGTTTAATATAATTTAAAATTTATGGTATTTTGGTTAATAAATTATGTTAGTAGTTTTCAACGGAAAACATCATTTATTGTTCAAAAAACTTTTTACAATAGTATTTTTCAAAAATATCATGATAAATAATAAAAAAGAATTGTCAAAAGTTATAAATTTATTTTATATAAAATATATAATTAAAAATAAAAGTCCAGGCTTAGCGCGGGTCAAAAAATCTAGTACCCCTTAATCACTATACTGTAAACATTAATTAGCAAACCCAAAATGAAAAAAATAATTTCGGTGTAGTTTTAAAGGATAAATAAAGCTTTTCAAATTTTAAAAGGGTTTAATTATGATAAAGAAAATTGAATTAGTTGAGTTTTGTAAAAGAATCGATGAAATGGTGTATTTTTGTGAATTCCTAATGATTTTTGGCTTGGTTTTTAAGCTGTTAACCTACTTTCTGTCTCTTCCTTTAGTTTCACATACGATTTTCTAAAATAATACTCCCTCTGTTTTTATATATAAGATGTTTTAGGCTTTTAGTTTTGTTTCAAAATATAAGATGTTCTCAATTTTATATGTAAGTTTTAAAGTGATTTTATATGTTATTGACCAATAGTATTAAGTTATCTTTTTAATGATTGGTTAAACCTTCTAAAATTAAATGTTTCTTAAACTAAGTCATTTTAGTCAAAACATCTTATATAAAAAAACAGAGGGAGTATAAAAGGGCATTTAAAAGAATTTTAAATTTTTTAAAAAAGTCTCGTGTTCTTTCTTCGTAATTATTAAAATCTCTCTACGCATTTATTTGAATTTGCTAATATATATTTTTAATGAATTATGATTTTATTTTAAAGAAAATTAGAGAAATGGGTACATTTTAAGACTATAATTTGCTAAATAGGTGATTTTGATTTTAATTTGTAAAAGAGTGATTTTGAAGAGTTAAATGACAAAATTACCCTCTAATTTCTCTACAACATATTATTGGTTTAATTGAAACTAAAACCAAAATCAAACCAATTTTAATTAAAAAAAAAATAATTCCCAGAAAATAAATGTGAAATTTTTTTCCAATATTTTTTTGTTTTTCCTAAATCTATTGTTTATGGCTTTTTAAACAATTAACTTTTTTATGTATAAACCTAATTCTTCACAAAACTAAAACAATTAAAAACTCTAAAAATCCCCAAATCTCAAAATTACCTTCGATAGATATGCTCTCTCCTCTCTTCTCATAATCTCAAATTCTCAGAAGATTGTGGCATCGATTTTCAGATTTTGGCAACGAAGATCTCACAAGATTGTGAGAAGAGAGAAACTTTTATCGCAGAAACTTTTATCGCAGAGAGAGAAAAACCTCTCAGGATTGTGGCGACGATTGATCTTGTTCAGAAACTGAGAAATAGGTATGTGTTTTTCATTGTTTTCTCTCCTTTGCTCATACCTTTTTCTCTTATATCGTAGGTTTTCTTCTTTTTTCATTAATCCATGTATAATTTTATCTTTAATTTATATATTTATTATTACATTATAAGAAAGTATACTTATGTACATTTGGTTTATGTATATTGATGCAGCGGAAAGATAAATACGAAAGTAATCTTGAGTATCAATGGATCTCAAGGAGGACAATCGTAGCTTGGAATTCTAATGTTATCGGATATCAATGGATTCACGATGAACAAAGATTTCAAAGACTTCGTTTGAGAATACTCTTCTCTCTAAAGCAAAGCTTTATTAATCAAATCAACAATTGAATACAAATCTATGTCTAAACGGCTTATTTATAACAATAGAAAAACCTAAAAGCACTTTAAAATAATAAAGAAAAATAACTATATTATTAAATAATAAAATAAAGGAAATAATAAGATATTTGGAAATATTCCAAATATCTCGCTACATCATTCTCTCTGACGAAGAAAAGATTCGTCCCGAATCTTAACTGCGGTCTTCGAGCTGAGGCCCTGATTCTTCTTCCTTTCCTTCAACTGAGAAAACCTTTCATGCCCAACTAAAATATGTTGTTGAGGTTTTAACACCGATTTTGCTCGAAACAAAACCAACACGAATTTTGCACGAAACAAATCTGACACGGATTTTGCACGAATCTGATTCGTCAATGATCTTTCAGAAACCCTAAGCTGCACGACTTCTGCATGCTCAATGTTATTCAGAAAAATGTAATTGTCTGATGACGCACAATTTATGCACGAAATTGGCTGAATTCTGATTTTGCACAAATCAGAACTTCATCTTCATAGACATCATAAATTGGATCACCATAGATCTCTCGATAGATCTTATGGTTTTCTTGTCCAACGGAGAACATACTTTCGCCTGTGATGGGATAAATGTTTCTGGTCAACATGACATCCATAATCGTTCTTCGACTGAAAAATCAAAGAAACGCGGCTCTGATACCAACTGATGCAACGGAAAGATAAATACGAAAGTAATCTTGAGTATCAATGGATCTCAAGGAGAACAATCGTAGCTCGGAATTCTAATGTTATCGGATATCAATGGATTCACGATGAACAAAGATTTCAAAGACTTCGTTTGAGAATACTCTTCTCAAAATCATCATCGTCAACACCATCATAAACATCAGCTTCTTCATTGACTTGGTTCACGATCTCGGACCAATGATCAAAATCATAATCCTCACTTTCATACTTCGTATCTTCGTCTTCCGAGTCTGGTGCAATTTCCACGTCCTCTGTCCCACTCGTATGATTGTCAACACTTGCGTTTATACCACCACGAGGGATAGTCTCCATCACCATATGATCTTTGTATAAACTCTGATTTGTCATTCTCTTCGACAAATTGTTCTGTTTTTCAACGGCATCAGCAGCAACGATCATGAGCTCATCGATATTTTAATCTCTGTCGATAAGCACATCGCATAAACCTTCTCCAAATTGCGCAAAATTTGTCACATTAGCCGCTTTAACATTGCATGCTACAACCTTTTCAGCAAATTGCATCTCCCCTGCTACCATGATACGAAAACTTGCAAACAAATTTATAGAACTATCATTAACCACCAAATGTCGGAACACATTGAGGTCGACATCACTTGCAATCGTCACCGTTTTAACATCGACGTCATTTCGATTCAAATAAGTTAACTCAACAAGGACATCACGAGCAAGGTCGTACTGTTTTGATATCTTCTCTTCAATCACCTTATACCCATCTGTCTGCTTTCATTCGACAATTCTCCCCATCCTTGAGAAATCAATCTTAAAATCCCAAGAACCGTTAATATATCTAATCCAACGTCCACACATCACAACAAAAGATAGTGTTGCAAATCCTCCTACATAAAGTATACAAATATAGTAAGAAAACATCTACAATATGTGCCACAGACATTTACACACATACATCATTCACAAACTTCATTTACTATTATCATTCACAAAATTCATTCACGAGTTAACATTCACATAATTCATTCACGGGTTACCATTCATATATTTCTTTCACAGACTTCATTCACGGGTTACTATACATTGTACATTCACATAATTCACTCGAGAAACCATATTCACAAACTTCAATTTCATTCACTATTATCATTCACATAATTCATTCACAGACCTCATTCACGGGTTACCATTTACATAATTCATTCACATACCTCATTCACAGACCTATTATCATTCACATAATTCATTCACAGACAAATCACAGACTTCATTCATCACGGTTTAACATTCACAAAATTCAATCAACAAACAAGATTCACAAACTTCATTCATAAGAAATCATTCGAAGTAGGGTCTAGACAAAAAAAATTGTATTCTTCCCAATAAAAACCTACACATGGGACAATAAATTAGACTACTATTGTACCTTCAACACAAGACACTTTTCGAGACACTCCTTCAATTAAAGCAAATTCATCTTGCATCATCTTCGAAACGTAGGAGCCAAAATCGATATGAGAAAACTATGAAACCAATTAACAATGAGGTGACGACCACTAAAATGGAACCTACAATATTTTATGATACGCTAGGTTTATGTTTTTCTCAAAAGGAAAGAAATAAAATATATTTTAAGAAAAAATATATTATATATCTCGCGCTAGATTTTAAGAAAAATAGATTTTATTAAAAAAAATTTGGTACAAATAAATCGGTTTGCGTAAACCAAATTTTAAGATTTAAGTAGATAGAAGGGTAATTTGGTCAACCTGCGCTAAAAAAGTGTTAAAATCACCAAAAATTTAATTAGTAATCCGAAATCACCCATTTGGCAAATTATTTTCCAAAATGTACCTATTGCACCAATTAACTCTTTATTTTATTCTTTTAAGATCCACTCTACAAATTCTTTTTATTTTTATTGTGTTAATACCCTTTAAAAAAATGCAATGCCATCTATTAAAGATTAACCACACGTAACGCGGAAATCTTCTTGCTCATTCGAAAATATTTTTTGTTTGTGTTTGCTCAATTTGTATTGGAAATACAATTGACCCAACTGAAACATTCATAATTACTTATGTTTTTACCAAAAAGAAATTATTACTTATGTTTATAATTTTAGGGGAGAATTACAAAAATACACCATTTGAATTACATTTCAAAAAATTACACCATTTCAAAAATACTTCACAAAACTACACCTAAACACTCAAAATTAAATCCAAATAAACTCTACCCACACAATCCTATTCCTACCCCTTAATACTATACCCTAAACATTAATTAGCGAACGCAAATGAAAAGATTTTAATTTTGGTAATTTTTAAAATGGTAAATCAAGCTTTTAAAATTTTTAAAGGGTGTAAATATGTGGAAAAAAATTAGGTGTAATTTTATGAAAGAGAGATTGAAATGGTGTAGTTTTGTGAATTTCTCTAATTTTAGAGACAAATTACATAACAAAATTATTATTTCAACTCCCGATGACATAATTTTGGATTTATCCTTACAAAACATTCAAGAATATCTAAAGATAATGTATGAAAGATATTTATTAACATTACACCTCATTATCAAGAATTCCGATCTTTGCTTGAGTGTTGAAATTCCATCACTACACTCCCCACATCCCTATACTCGTATCACCGACATAAAGGTTTACACCGTCATAGTCTTTGGCTGCCAAATCTTTAAGGACAATCTTATTATAATAGAGAGCATTTTCATATTGTTCTAAGCATGTTAGATAGGAATCGAAATAAAGAATATCAGATGTATTGTTAACGAGCAACTTTATATGCTTGAGCGTATCGGAAATATTTCGATTTTGATAATTGATCATATATTTTACGAGGCCGGAATAATCCAATCTTGCTATCTCGGGGTTCGGTTTAAGAACCTCAAAACAAAGAGAAGAAGTATTTTTAGTTACGGTACAAATGGATTCAATCTTATCTTTTGTAACCATCGTACTATCTCTTGCATACGATGAACCAACAAAAATAAGTGAAACCATTATAGGAATTTTTTTTGATTGATGTAACCATGTTTTCGTTTGAAAAGTTTTAGAACTTATGTGAGATTATATAGGCTAAATCATATTTTTTTTTTTAATTGTGACAGGATTTCGTACCATAATACCACGATTTCAATTAATAGAAAATATTTTATAATTATTTAATAGCATTTGATAATCTTCTTTTTGTGTAGTGCAAGATCTAGTAGCTTTAAAGATTAATGATTTTATACCTATCAGAATAATTAAGAAAAATTTAAGACATCACAAAATACACCACTTCACACTTTCGTTCACAAAACTATACATAATTCAAATTCTTTTATATCTAAACTCTTTCCAAATTCTAAATTATTAATTTGAAGTTTAAATTAACAAAGATGTCACTATGAGCTTTTAAGTTGTGATCAAAATACTTTTAAGGTTTAAAGTGGAAATGGGATTCACCTTGACAGTTTTTATGGGATTTTCCCGATAACTAAGAAGCGAATAAATAAGCGTATTGAATCGTTTGAAAGCGTGATATAAAAAAATCTGAATATATATGAAATCAGATTAGAAGTAACAATTCTATTGTAGAATAGTGATTGAGATGAATTAGAAAGAATGATTTATGAACTTTAATATTATTTCAAACTAACACTAGTAAAAAAACTCAATATACCCACGAAATTTTCGTGGGTAATGATGAAAGCCACGAAAAAATTTTGTGGGTATAGCGTCGTGGGTAGTGATTTTTGTGTGTTTATTGTGAGTGAGCCTACCCACGAAAACCCACGAAAAAACGTGGGTAACAAAATACTGTTCCTAGTGGGTTTTCGTGGGTTTTCGGGGGTTTTAAGGTATACCCACGAAAAAAATTGTGGGTATTATGCGTTTTTTTACTAGTGTAACTGAGTTTAGCTTATATTTCAAAAACAAAAGTAATAAAAATAGTTTAGTTTTTTATGATCTCTTAAATTCTAAACTCATACATTGTTGGACAATATTTTTCTACAAATAGCTAAAGATTTGTTATTTGTGCATAGTAATATTTTTCTCCTATCATGTGACGTTGGTCCTTGGATTATCCCTTGATTTAAAGGGCTTATGGTCGAAACTTCAAGAAGAATTCGAGAAATTTCTATATTTGTTTGACCACCAAAAATTTCAATTTATTTTAAGAATAGAAATTAATACTAAAAGTTGCAAGATTCTCCAAGCAAAGGACTCATAGGGCGACCTACACCTTAAACAGAAACCTATCTTTTATAATATTATTTTTGTTGCCCTCTTTTTATGTCTAGAAAATTGTTTAAATTACACAACATGCCATTATGCCTCAAAATAAATTAATCATTTTTGAACAAAATATTAAGAAAAAATAAATAGAGGAAAATTTAAAATGGACAAGATACATTAGACATCTATTAGGAGTATATAATATCACAATAATCTCTCCATCAAATGTTGTTCGTTTATGTGTATCTACATTAAACATCAAGATGCAGAATCCAAATGTATTTTTGTTCGTTTTTGTTTTCATAATAATATTTATATGCATTTATAGAAAAATGACCAAAAGGGTATTTTAAGTATTAACAAATTTTAAATTAAGAAAAATGATCAAAACATCATGACACACATATTATGCGTTTTTTGCGGAAAAAACTCATAATACGTTTTCGGCGAGAATAAAGCGGTTTTGCGGTTTCGACAGAAAAACTCGATTTTGCGGTTTTGAAGGAAAAACTCGATTTTGAAATTTTCGGCGGAAAACCGGATTTCGGGGTTTCGACGGGAAAACCGGATTTCGCGGTTTCGACGGGAAAACCGGATTTCGCGGTTTCGACGGGAAAACCGTATTTCGCGGTTTCGACACGAAAACCGGATTTTGCGGTTTCAACGGAAAACCGCAAAAACTCGACTTTGCGGTTTCAGTGGAAAACTCGGTTTTGGCAGGTTTCGGCGGAAAACCCGATTTTACAGTTTTCGGCGGCAAAACCGTATTTCGCGGTTTCGAGCCGAGTTTGCGGTTTTTGCGGGAAAACTCGATGTTGCGGTTTTGGCGGGAAAACTCGATTTTGCGGTTTTGGCGGGAAAACTCGATTTTGCGGTTTTGGCGGGAAAACTCGATTTTGCGGTTTTGGCGGGAAAACACGATATTGCGTTTTCGGCGAGAAAACGTGATTTTTTGCGGGTTTAAAGGGAAAATTTTGATTTTGCTGTTTTGGCCGGAAACTCGATTTTGCGGATTTAGGGGGAAACCACGATTTCGCGTTTTTGACGAAAAAACCGCGATTTTGCTTTTTTGCGGGAAATACGATTTTGCGGTTTTGACGGGGACACGCGATTTACGAATTCTGACCGGAAAACTCGATTTTCTAATTCTGATATAAAAACATTTTTTGAAAAAATATGTTATTTTGTGGCTTTTTATGAAATAATTATTATAAACTTAGATTATGTTTATGATCTATATTGGTATTTTGGTTTTTTGGATTTTGAGATGCAAAATTTACATCCAAACTCTCTATTTTTTTGCATCTCAAATATCTAGATTTTCAAGATTTTGCATATCAAATATCTAGATGTTGCATCTAGATTCAATTTTTATATTCAAAAACGAACAACATTTGAACATCTAGATACAAACGCAACATCTAGACGCTGAAACGAACATGCCCTTAGTGAAGACTGCGCATGATGTCGTATATGTATCCTCCTGTCATGATAAAAGACATCAAGGACACTGCTCCTACAGGAAATCCTTTCTTTGAACCCATGTATCGGCTCCCATCACCCACGTTAGTGCATCCCTGTTGGTGTTCGAATTAATACACGGGCCCATTAACGACGTGGACCGAGGCCCAGCGAGAATTTAAGTCTGCATCATCCCTAAAAGGGCCTAAAGTGGATGGGCCGAAGAGGGCCCATATTCGACTACTATCAGTTCGACGAGAAGACGAGGGGAGGTGAGCAGACTTCGACGGTTAAAGAGATCGATGACGACATAACGGCCGCTTTAAGTGTATTTAATTCGTATTAATGAGCCGAGACTTAAATGTCTCTATTTGTAAATTATAGTATAAATAGAGAAAGAAAGCAAGGGAAAAAGGCATGTCTAATCCCCAAGAAAGAACCCATATCTTCTTATTTTAATAAAGTTCTCTTACAATAAGTTTTTGACCTTCGTTTCTCTTTTGCTAGTTTGATCTATTGAGCCTCCAATTCCCAGTTCTTATCCCATTAAAATCGTCGTACCCACAATTTGGCGCTAGAAGGAGGGGGCATTGATAGATCACCTTTAATTAGTAACAGAGGAAAATCAAACCGCTTCTCATGGATGTCACCGACTCTCAAAACGTCTCATCTGTCGACTTCGCCCAATTGCTCACTGACCTCCAGAAGGTAATCACCGAGCAACAGAAGGCGACCTCTACCCTAGCCGAGCGCTTCGACAAGATAGAAGGCGTGCTTACCAATCTCCAGCCTCCCAACGAGCGAACACCGTTGGCACCCCCACTCGGGCGGGCAACGGGCGAATGACGGACGAAACTCCGAGGAGCCAACGCCGACTTCCGCGACCCGCACCGAAGCCTTGCGCGGGAGCGGACCTAGCCGGGAAGGATTTCGAGGAGATTCGAACCGAGATCCGGGGGAATAAACTCAAAAATCCACGAAGCAATAAGCTCCGCTCCCGAAATCAACCGAGTTGTTGAAGAAACCAGGCGAACCCCGTTTTACACGGAGGATCGCATCGCCGCGCGTCCGCGATACAAGAAAGATCAAACTTCCGTCCTATGACGGGAGTCGGAGATCCCAAGACACACCTCACCGCCTTCCGCATCGCCGCGGGCGGGTGCAATTCGAGGAGCACGAGCAAGATGACGGCCTTTGTAGGCTGTTCGCCGAGAACCTCTCCGGCCCGTCCTTAGTCTGGTTCACCCACCTCGAACCCGGCTCGATCGATAGCTTCACCGACTTCACCACCGCTTTCATCAAACAATACTCTATTTTCATAGACCAGGGACTCTCCGACGGCGACCTGTGGAACCACGTTCAGGAGCAGGCCGAGCCTCTGAGAAAGTACATAACCAAGTTCAAGGAAATTCTGTCCAGATTACCCGGGATCACCGATTCCACGGCGATCTCCTGCCTCAAACACGGTCTCTGGCACGAGTCGCGCTTCCGCGAGGAGATCGTGATCAACAAGCCCACCAAGTATCCACGATGCACTTCACCGAGCCACGGCCGGATGGAGCTCGAGGAAGACAAGCTCGCGATAAGCAAGAAGTATCGACCGCCTCCTAAGACCACTCCCCAGAGTCCGTCTAAGAAACCCGACAATCGCCGAGCCAGCGGAAGTTCGCAAACCTTCGCCGTGGGCAGAGACTCCGGAGGAAAGCGAAGCGGTTCGCTGCCAAGCAACAAATGGGTCCGAGACAAGGATGCTTTTTGCGAGCTCCACGGTGTAAAAGGCCACGACACCAAGGATTTCTACCGTTTGAAAACCATCCTCATGGAGAAATGGTCCGCCGGCGACCTCGCCGATTTCGACCTCGAAACCATCGCTCAAAAAGCCGAGAGAGAAGCAGACTTTTCCTCCGGGTGGCACATCGCCCAAAAGAGTCGAAGCCGACAACGAGAACGAAGAAACTCCCAAGAAAAGGATCGATATGATCATGGGAGGGTCCAAGCTTTTAGCTCATCGGTGAACTCCATCAAAAAACACAAAAGGAAAGTCGGGAAACCGAGCCCCGAATACGGGACACTCGACGGACCAGTCATCACCTTCGAGGAAAAGGAAACTCTCCGCCTCGCCAGGCCCCATGACGATGCCCTGGTCATCTCGCTGGACATCGCAAATTTCGAGGTGTCCAGAATTCTTATCGACACGGGCAGTTCCGTGGACCTCATCTTCCTTAGCACCCTCTCAAGGATGGGAATCAGTATGGAAGAAGTAGAGGGGGCCCCCGCCCCACTCATCGCCTTCACCAGTGAAACCACTATGTCACTCGGAACGATCCGTCTTCCCGTCCTCGCCAAAGGAACTTCGAACCTTGTGGAATTCACGGTCTTCGACCGCCCTGCTGCGTACAACGCTATCCTCGGAACTCCTTGGCTGTACCAGATGAAGGCGGTTCCCTCGACCTATCATCAGTGCCTCAAGTTCCCTACCCCGACGGGAGTCGAAGAGATACAAGGAAGCCAGGGAGACCGCACGCTCTTTGCTACATGAGCGGACACAAGCTCACCGTCAAATAGCGGTTAGCCAACGTCGCTCGACCCGGCGGGGCCGAAAAGAAGCTCCGAGGGGCGACGGCGTTAGCACCGAAGTATCAAATTGATCGAACAATCCGTCCCCGAACCGTCAAAATCGGAGTGCAGCTCTCAGATCCGCAGAAGGACGAGCTGATTCAGTTCCTTACCAGCAACATACACTCGTTCGCCTGGGGGCCCGAGGACATGACCGGGATCGACCCAACGATAATAACTCATAAACTGAATGTCGATCCGACTTACAAGCCGATCGAGCGCGAAAAGAAGGAAGGCGGGGGCCGACGAGCTAAGGCGTAAAACGACGAAGTACGAGACTCCCGAACTTAGGATCGATCGGGGAGGTAAAAGTATCCGGAATGGCTCGCAAATCCGGTCGTCGTGAAGAAAAAGAACGGGAAGTGGAGAGTATGCGTCGATTTCACCGACCTCAACAAAGCATGCCCCAAGGACGAGTTTTCCACTCCCTCACATCGACCGACTCGTGGAAGCAACGCCGGTCACGAACTCTTGTCTTTCATGGATGCCTTTTCAGGGTTATAACCAAATCTCGATGCATCCCGACGATCGGAGAAAACTTCCTTCATAACGGACGAGAGGGACCTATCGTTACAAAGTAATGCCGTTCGGCCTAAAAAACGCAGGAGCGACGTACCAAAGACTTGTCAACGAATGTTCGAGAAACAATTGGGCGAGGTCATGGAAGTCTATATAGACGACATGCTCGTCAAATCATCGAAGGGGCGAGCATATCGAACACCTCCGACAGTTGTTTCGATCTCCTCGCAGAATATGGCATGAAGCTTAACCCGGAAAAGTGCACTTTCGCCGTACCTTCCGGAGAATTCCTCGGGTACTTAGTCACCAAGAGAGGGATAGAGGCGAATCCTAGCCAGGTCGACGCCCTCCTAAATATGCCTTCACCTCGAAACGTAAAGGAAACTCAAAGGCTCACGGGACGGATCGCAGCCCTCAACAAGGTTCATCTCACGGTCGACAGATCGTTGTCTCCCTTTCTACAACCTTCTAAGGGGAAACAAAAGCTGGGTTTGGGACGAGCAATGTGAAGAGGCTTTTAATCAGCTAAAGTCGTACCTTTCGAAACCACCGATCCTCGCTAAACCGAGAGGAAGGAGAGCCTCTTTTCTTTACATCGCGGTGTGTCCCCTTCGGCCGTCGCTCGGTCCTCATACGAGAAGATCGGGGCGAACGAAACCGATCTTCTACACAAGCAAAACTCTAACCGATCCCGAAAACCAAGTACCCGATGATGGAAAAACTCGCCCTCGCGGTTGTAACGGCGGGCAAGGAAATTACGACCCTATTTTCAGTCCCACTCGATCATAGTGCTCACATCGCACCCCTCGGAACGATTCTACACAGCCCGAACCAGTCCGGAAGAATTTCTAAGTGGGCAATCGAACTCGGCGAATATGACGTGGAATATAAGCCCCCGCGTTAGCGCGAAAGCCCGGTACTCGCCGACTTCATAGTAGAACTCCCCGTGCAAGATCCCGAGTCCACTAACACTCTCCCCCGGATCTTGCACGTTGATGGGGCCTCATCCAAGCAAGGATCGGGGGATCGGCGTCAAGTTGCGATCGCCCAATCAAGAAGTCATCGAGCAATCGTTTCGATCGCGATTTCCCGCCCTCGAACAACGAAGCGAATACGAGGCACTGATCGCCGGCCTTCGCCTTTCCATCAGCATTGGGGTCGAAATATCTCGCCTTCTCGCGACTCCCGGCTTGTTGTAAGCCGGTTCTCCGGGAATATTCCGCCAAAGACGAAAGAATGGAGGCCTACCTCGCCATCACCAAAGAACTTTGCAAAGAGTTCGACAAATTTGAGCTCGCCAAAGTCCCCGTGGGCGAGAACACTTCGGCGACGCCTTGGCGACTTTAGCATCAACTTCCGACCCCGACATAAGAAAGGAACATCTCCGTGGAATGCATCGACCGACCTAGCATCGATCCGACCGGCCCGGGTCTTTGCGATCCCGAAAGGGAATAAGCGGGGAGGAGTCCGCCCACGCAGCAGAAACAACTATCGATGACTGGCGGACCCCAATCCAAAACTACATCTTGAAGGGCGAACTCCCTACTGAAAAATGGGAGGCTCGAAAACTTAAGGTCATCAGCGCCAGGTTTTGCATGATCGAGGGGGGGCTCTACAAGCGGAGCTTCCAGGGGCCTTATCTCCTCTGTGTCCACGGAGAAGTCGCCGACACCGTCATGAGGGAAGTCCACGAAGGACTCTGCGGAGATCATTCTGGTGGTCGTCTCCTCGCCACCAAGGTTCGCCGGCAGGGATACTATTGGCCCACCTTGACCGACGATTGCATTAAATATGCGCAACATTGCGAAAAGTGCCAGCGCCACGCTCCTTTCATCCACCAGCCGTCTGAACCGTTGTCATCCGTCTCCGCCCCTACCCTTTCATGAGGTGGTCCATGGACATCATCGGCCCGCTGCACGAGTCAACCAACGGAAGGAAATTCCTTCTCGTTTTAACCGACTATTTTTCCAAATGGGTCGAAGCCGAGGCTTACTCCGCAATCATCGACACAAAGGTCTGCAAGTTCTTATGGAAAAACATCATTTGCGAGCACGGACTCCCGTACGAGATCGTCACGGACAACGGCTCCCAGTTCATATCAAAAAAGTTCGAGAAATTCTACAATACTCTACACCTCGCTACCCGCAGGGAAAACGGACGAGCGAGCGGCCGAACAAGTCAATACTCTATAGTCTCAAGAAACGTCTCGATTCTCGGAAAGGAGGATGGCACGATGAGCTTGAAGGGGTACTACGGGCCTACCGAACCACACCGCGCGGGCGACGGGGGAAACTCCGTTCTCCCTCGTCTACGGAGTCGAAGCGATCGTCCCTGCCGAAGCGGCAGTCCCGGGGATCGGCGAACTCGAACCCTCTGATCGAAGCGGACAACGACGAGATGCTGAGACAATCTCTCGATAACCTAGATTCGAAGAGAGATCAAGCGATGATCAGGATTCAAAACTATCAGCAATCCGCGTCACGATACTACAACTCGAAGACAAAGCAACGAACCCTATCGGTCGGGGACCTAGTACTAAGAAAGGTCTTTGAGAACACCGCCGAATATCGCGCTGGCAAACTCGGAGTCAAGTGGGAAGGACCGTACATCGTACACGAAATCATCCGCCCGGGAGTCTACCGTCTCAAAACCTCCGAAGGGAACAACGTCAAAAGACCTTGGAACATCATGAACCTCAAGAAATTTTATGCTTAAATTCGCTCTATTGTAAACCGAACTACGTTTCAGGCTTGATCCCAACTCGGGTACGTAGGCAGCCCGTATCGTTTGATCGGGTCCAGCTATATAAATAAATAAAACCTTTTTTCTACAAAGGATATTCAAAAAGCGAATCACATTTAAAGTCATCCAAACAGTTCGACAGAAAGAACTTAACGATGCATATCGAGCCCTAATGTTCGCGAACGACCAACACAGTTCTACCAAAGAACTTAACGATCGAGTGAGCGAACCGTATTTAAGCCATCTAAACAGTTCGACAGAAAGAACTTAACGATGCATATCGAACTTCAGGGTTCGCGAACGATCAATACAGCTCGACCAAAGAGTTTGAACGATTTAAAAAAAAAAAAAAACTGTATTTGAGCCATCTAAACAGTTCGACATAAAGAACTCAACGATGCATATCGAACCTAAGAGTTCGCGAACGACCAACACAGTTCTATCAAAGAACTTAACGAATTCAAGCCATCTAAAACAGTTCGACATAAAGAACTTTAACGATGCACATCTACACGATTCGACACAAAGAACTCGGCGATCAACACAAACTCCTTAGGAACTTAACGATCGAACAAGCAAAACATATTCAAGCTATCTAAATAGTTCGACCTCTGCGGTCCGCAAATAGTCCGACCTCTACGGTCCGCAAACAATCGACGCAGCCATGCTAAAGGATTCGAAACAATCAATACACTAAGGTCGGCGATACAAGCCGACCCCCCAGGCTCTCAACGATCGATACAGTTCGAACCAAGAACTTAAAGACTATAAATTATAAATCGCGCCACCAACGGGTCAACCTAGAAGACTTGGACAAGGTGAACCAACTAAAGGTCCGATCGCAATGAATAGCGCCTTTTTTTTGAAAAAAAAACGGCTAAGTACGCGGAAACAAAGACATGTAAAGCCGAGAAATTGTACTTAACGAATTCTTTTTTAAAAAAAAAAAGGCAACAAAACAAAAAATTTTTTGGGACAGACCCCTGCTTAAAGACATGATTACATTCATGTCTGGTCTTCTTCCCCCGTCGAGCTGCTTGTTCCCGCCCCCGGCTGCACCGACGCCTCTTCAGCAAGCGCGATCTCGCGACCATCCTCTGCGAGACCCGCGACCTGTGGCTCGAACCCCTCGGGACGGACGCTCTCCCTTAGATCTTGGGCGTCTTCAACGGACAAGCTGGCGGTCATCGATCCAAACTGATCAAAAGGCGCCACCGCCAGTGGCGTTACCTCCAACGGCGCAGCATCGCCGATCACATGCGCGTCCGCAGGAGCCAGAGCCGATTCACAGTCGACCACGTCTCCGGGAGGCGGCGAATCGTCAAATCTCTTGGCTAGCTCATCCAGATCTAGCGAGGGAAGCGGCATGGCGGCCAACTTCGCTTCGGCCACCGGGAGATCCTCGGCCATACTCGCCGCTTCCGCCTCAAGGTCAGGGTATTCGCCCCTCTGGATCCCAGCCAGAAAATCCTGGTTCGCGCGGATCTCAGCGACCTCGCGCTCTACCCGAGAACGCCTCTTCAACAGCAGGAGGTGGTCCCTCACCCCGGCGCCTTTAACGTCGCGCCTGGCTTCGTGAGACGAGACCCGAAGATCGCGATCTCGAAGTTCGAGGAGAGTCTCGTACTTCTTTGACATCGCCCGCGAACTCTCCTCCGCCGCGATCATCTCCCTCTCGAACCGAGAGCTCTTCTCTTCCGCGATCTCGGCCTCTTTCGGCATGAGGGCCACCTTGGTCTCCTGCGCAGCAGCCGCCATCTTCGCCTCGTCGCGCTGACGTCGGTAATCATCGACCTGCCTCAGCCGGTCGGCGTTCCTTTCAGATGCGACCCTCATGGTTTCGAGGGATCGCTCCGCCAGGGCCAGCTTTTCCTTGGTCCTCGTCGGGGTCGATCGGGAGGGACCCCGGGTCGGTGAGCACTTGTTCGTAACCACACGAAGGCGGTTAAAAGACGTCGCCGACTGCCATATTACAAACACAAGGAATTAGTAAAAAATTCCGAGACGGACACAAGAGTCTCGCGGCAAGCAAAGTTTACATACCTCGACTAAAGCAATCGAGTGGCGGGCATACAAGTCCCTCACGAGCTCGCGCATATTCTCCGCGCGGGAATCTCCAGGCCTTGGTAGGAGAACGTGCGGAACAGGTTCGAGACACGCTCGCGGTCTGAAATAAGGCCAAGTCAGTCAGAAACCTACCTCTCTATCTAAGCGGAATAAATTGAACAGCCATAGTAAGAAGGTTACCTCTCCGATTCTCCGCGTTGACGATCAGGAGCCGCTCCTCCGACCCCCGGGCACGGTTGGCCTCAGGCGCAACAGAGCCCCGACCTGCCCCATCACGTCGAGAAGTCTTCCGTTGCGGAGTCGTTCGGTCCGCGGCACTAGGAGAGACGGAGCGGTCCGAAAGGGCTGGTGGGGGGCGCATGATCGGCTCTTTGGCCGTCACCGGGTCCGCGCTCCTGGACCTCGTCCTCTCACCAGCGCGAGGAGCTGTATCCGCATCGTCATCGCCTCTCTTCCTCTTCCTCCTTTCGAGGCCTTCCTCCTCTTCTTCTTCCTCCGCGCCATCCCCGAGGCGGGGCAGAGGAGCGATGGGGGCTAGCTCGTCCGGAGTCCGCTGGAGGACCCAATCAGCCACTAGACTGACCTTGGGCTTTTCCCCGCTCGCCTTAAAACCCGAGATCTCCTCCTTTTTGATCTTGGCCAAGGCTGCGAGGCGGACCTCCCTCTCTTTCTTCGCCCGATAAGTCGGGGGAGACGACTCCGCAGGCGGAGAAACATGCCCTCTAAGTGTCCGCTCCCTCAGGCGAGCACAGGCACCGTGGATCCTATCCAGCGGGAAGGAATTCCACTTGGAGGAGGCTTCGACGGCGACCCGATAGAAATCCTCGAAGCGCGTGAGATCGTCGAGCCGCGTTTGAGTTTCTGAAACAAAGAAAGATGTGTCATTTCCTAAAGAACCCTAGAAGGGGGCCAAGGCGGCGATCTTTTCTGCACAACAAGAAATTCTCGGATTAAAAGCATAAAGTACTTACCGCAGGTCGCGGCCCATTTGTGGCCGATAAATTCGTGCATATCCCCGACGGAGGACTTCGTGATGCGGAAGAAGAAATACCGGTCCATCCAGCCTGAATCCTTCTCCGGGAAACCATACACCAAGTTCCTGTTGGTGTTGGGGTAAATAGCGAACGTCCCGCTCGTCTTCGAGACGCGAACGCTGAACAACTCCATCAGTTCCGGAACGCCAAAGGCGAATCCGGTCTCCTCCGCCACCGTCAGTGCACATAACACCGACCGGATAAAGTTAGGCAGAGCCTGAGGAAAAGCGATCCCGAGCTGATACAGGTAGAGTATCAGCGCCTTCGGGATCGGAAAAGACAGACCCGCCCCGGAGAAGTACGCCTCGTAGGCGCAGCAGAATCCTGGGCGGACGCCTTCCGGCGATTCGCCATCACGGGGTAGCGCCAGTTCCACCGCTTCGGGAATCGCGCATGTGCGGCGGAGCAACTCGAGGGATTTCGCCGTCGAGAGTGTACTTTGGTAGGGGCCGAACTGGTCTCCGGCTTGAGTAACAATACGTCTTGGTTCTCTGGGGGCCATTGTTATCGTCTATTTGGGATTCCGTAAGTTTTCTGGAAAAAGTTGGAGTTTTTCTTTCTCTAGAGGCTGCGAAAAGTTTGTGTTTGCAAGGATAAAGAAGAGCCTCTCCGTTTCGGCTCTATTTATTCAAATCAAATCAAGGAGTGACGTCATCTAACGCTACGAAAACCGTGCCGCCCCACCTTTTGGAAAATCGAATCATTACCCTTTTAATATATTTTATTAGGGTATCGTTTAGCGAGATACTCGGGATCGGAAAAGATCTAATTGGCGGATTTTCCTCTTGGCAATCAAGGAGCTCGCTTCTCCGCGTTTCGGTTCGGCAAGGCCTTTGGAAATCTGCGAAGATCTAATCGCGACCTACTTCCCCCAGTAGTCAAAGAGTCCGCTTATCTAAGTCCGATGAGTTCGACGAGAAAACATCGAACTTAGGGGGCCTTCTGTTGGTGTTCGAATTAATACACGGGCCCATTAACGACGTGGACCGAGGCCCAGCGAGAATTTAAGTCTGCATCCCTAAAAGGGCCTAAAGTGGATGGGCCGAAGAGGGCCCATATTCGACTACTATCAGTTCGACGAGAAGACGAGGGGAGGTGAGCAGACTTCGACGGTTAAAGAGATCGATGACGACATAACGGCCGCTTTAAGTGTATTTAATTCGTATTAATGAGCCGAGACTTAAATGTCTCTATTTGTAAATTATAGTATAAATAGAGAAAGAAAGCAAGGGAAAAAGGCATGTCTAATCCCCAAGAAAGAACCCATATCTTCTTATTTTAATAAAGTTCTCTTACAATAAGTTTTTGACCTTCGTTTCTCTTTTGCTAGTTTGATCTATTGAGCCTCCAATTCCCAGTTCTTATCCCATTAAAATCGTCGTACCCACAATCCCCCATCAATAAATTATTATTTATATAAGATTTAGTCTCTCTCTTCTCTCGTTTGTTTTGCATTTGTTGTTAAAGTTTGCTTATTATTTGCTTTTTGTTTGATTTTTATTAATTATTTTTTTCTTATTTTATTTGTTTTCTCATTAACAAACTTTTAAAAGCATAAATTTTAACTTTTCTAAAATGTGAGTTCCGGTTTTTAATCGGTTCACAACATAAATGAAAAGGGTGCAAAGTCTTCATAAAACAAGCATAAAGTAGATTAACAAATATAAGATAAAAGACATAAAAAAGACCAAGATGGTTAAGATGGAATCCTTAGATTTGAAGATAGATTTAAATAGAAAATGTATTTTAATACAAAGAATATAATAAAGTAAAGAGAAAATATATGTTTATATGAATAATGATTCTTATGATACAAGTGTAGTAATGATTCTCTTGGAGTATTCTCTTCTCTTTTATAGTCATCTTTCTTCTTGTCATTAAGTTGATGATTAACTCTCACATTGATTAAGACCATTAATGCATAGTCTTGGACTCTTGGTATGCAAATAACTCCAAACTTTGGCCATATTAATTTATGAATTAAACCATAAATTAATGTTAAAACAAATCTTTTGACAATGTACTATGATGGACATACGGTGAATTATATGTACCAAAAGTACCGATTCATACACCAACATAAAACTTTTATAATCATAACCCTTTATTACTAAGAAGTTGAGTGACTACTAATGATACAGTATAAATGGTGTGTTATGAATGATTAATTTGTTTTTATTATTTTTGTTTTCTGATATATATTAACTAGAGTTTTTCTTCATATGAAATTATTTTTTACTAGCTTTTACACATCAAGAATCAACGTCCATTGACTTCATTAGAGTTATGTTCCATCAAATCAAAATAAATAAACATAATTTTTGGATCTTTTTGTATTTACATAAACATGTACACATAGACAAAACATAATATGTAATGTTGTAATTGTGAATTATGTTTGGGATGATTTCTGATTTAGTTTTTATAATTGAATCACTACAAGAATTTGTCTGTATAGCAACGAATTGGTGAGAAAGTGTTTGTGGCTAAATCCAGAAAAGCCACGAAAAGCAACGAAAATTAACCCAGTAAAGAAATAACAACTCCGATGCATTTCGATACCAAAAAAGCAAGGAAACAACAAGGAAGTAGCAACGAAAAGTGGTAACGAAACCTTTTCGTGGCTATTTCGTTGCAAAATTGTAACGACGTCGGTGCGTGGCTATTTCGTTGCTAATATAGCCACGATTAGTAACGAAATAGTCGTTGCTAAATTTAGAATTGTCACATCACGCGAAAGTTTGTTAGGATAATTATTCGAAATTAGCCACTAATTTGTTTCGTTGCTATTTGTGGCTATATGAGTGGTTCTGATTAAAACTTAACTTAGCAACGAAATTATTCAGTTACTAACAGTTGCTAAATTAAAAACATAACGCACCAAATTTTCCAGAGCACCATACCTTGTATAACTCAAATTTATGAAATCTCCTTCTTTCTTTCTTCATCAATTTCATCTACATAGAAGATAAATGACAAATTTCTTTCATTCAAGAGAATGGATGGATCAACATATAGATCCAAACACAAATGACGTTTCTGAAGAATTTAGAGAGGGTGTTAACACTTTCATAAATTTCTCTTGCAATCAAGCTTCTTTCGAAGTCCGTGGATCTATGTCTTGTCCTTGTGTTCGGTGTAGAAATTTGAAGCAGCGAGATGCTTTTATAGTTTCTAAGCACTTATTAAGGAGAGGGTTTAAAGGAAACTACTACATTTGGACAAGCCATGGAGAAAATTGTTATGATGTTGGAGAATCTTCGATGCCGACGCACTTTGGACATGAAGAAGAAAAAACGTTTGATGGTCATGTTAACACTGAAGTTCCATATGATGAGGTTAACATGGGTCAAGAAGGTATCAAAATAGAAGACGAATTTCAGCAAAATGTTGAGGAAGAGCCAATTAACGAGATCCTTTATCAAGCTTTTAAAGCTGCTAGTCAACCGCTCTACGAAGGGTGTGTTGAAGGAATATCACAATTGTATATGGCATCGCGTGTTATGAAGATAAAGACTAATCACAATCTGGCTGAGGCATACGTTTATGAAATCACACAAACATATAAACGCATTCTTCCACAGCCAAATAATGCTTCGGAGTCATACTATGAGACCAAAAAGTTAACGCGTTCATTGGGATTCTCGGTTCATAAGATTGATGTGTGCGGGGATAATTGCATGCTTTTCTGGAAGCCCGAAGATCAAGATCTTTCGCATTGTCGTTTCTGTAATAAAGATAGGTATCACGCCAACAATGGAAAAGGGAAGAATATACCGAAGCAACGGATGTTTTATCTACCTATCGCAGATCGACTGAAGAGGTTGTATCAAATGCAAGGGACTGCTGCTCATATGCGATGGCACGCAGAACATGTGTCCTGAAGGAGAAATGCATCACCCATAGAACGGAGCAGCGTGGAAGCATTTTAATGAGGTATATCCTGGATTTGGTGCTGAAAGTCGTAATATATATCTTGGTTTGGCAACGGATGGGTTTAATCCAATTGGCATGAATGGGGAGGCACACTCAGTATGGCCAGTCATTGTTACTCCATATAATTTTCCTCCTGGTATGTGTATGAAGAGAGAATATTTCTTCTTGGCCATTTTGGTGCCTGAGCCTAAACATCCGAAGAAAAGTCTAGATATTTATCTACAACCATTGATCGAAGAGTTGTAGATGTTATGGACATACGGGGTTCCTGCTTATGATATTTCGAGGAAGCGAAATTTTACAATGAGAGCTGCTTTGATGTGGACGATAAACGATTTTCCGGCGTTTGGAATGGCATCTGTTTGGACTACGCATGGTCGGCTAGCATGTCCGTATTGTATGGATGAAACAAAAGCATTTTGGTTACCGAATGGAAGGAAGCATAGTTTGTTCGATTGTCACAGAAGACATTTGCCCCATGATCATCCTTATCGACGAAATATCAAAGCATATAAGCGAGGTTCATCAATTCGGGATAATGCTCCACCGTGGTTGACAGGTACTGAAATTCTATGCGAAAGAATTGAGAGCATCCGAGGATTGTGCAAAACTGTTGATTGCGGAGGTCAAGGACATGATAATCCGAGTAGAACGATCGATGGTTATGGCGATTACCATAATTGGGTGAAGAAGAGTATATTTTAGGACTTGCCTTATTGGGAGAACCAGTTATTGAGGCATAATTTAGACTTCATGCACATCGAGAAAAACTTTTTCGATAATCTTATCAACACGATTTTGAATGCACCAGGGTTGATGGGTTGGAGACAAAGGTTGAGACGGTTTGCACAAACGTGGAGACAATTCTGGAGACGCAGAAACTGATTCTTGAGGCCTTTGGGGTTGATCCAAAGAATCGTCGACCACAACCGTCTCAGTCGCACTCTCCTCAGGTAAATGGCTCCTCGACCACACTCCCAGGTTATGTCCCGACTGCTGAACCGGGAACAACAACACAGAATCCAGAACTCGAGGCTTGGTGCAGGTCACTCGATCCTGACTTGATCGATGACTTGGACTAAGCCTCTTTTGTGTATGTTTGAACTGTTTTTTTTAGATAATGTATTTGGATATTTTGTTTAGTGTACTTTTGCATATTTCAGTATTTGGATACAGTTTGATATTTTGTTAGTGTACTTTTGGATATAGTAAATGTTTTAAATTCAAAACAAAAAAAATAGAATTTTCGATTTTTTTTTTTAAAATAAAAACCAAACTTGTATCGGAAGAATTCGTTGTTATAGTTGTAACGAAATAGCCACGACTTATTCGTGGCTAAATTAGCAACAAAATAGTCACGGCTTATTCGTGGCTAAAGTAGCAACGAAATGGTAACGATAAATTTGTGGCTAAGTTAGCAACAAAATAGTCACGGCTTATTCGTGGCTAAACTAGCAACGAATGGTAACGACAAATCCGTGTCTAGGTTAGCAACGAAATTGTAACGATTAATCCGTGGCTAGGTTAGCAACGAAATGGTAAAGATAAATCCGTGGCTAGATTAGCATCGAAACATTTCATTACTATATTGTTCGCTGCTATTCGTTGCTGGTCGTTACAAAGTTGGTAACGATCAGCAACGAATTCGAAAATGTAACGAAGCTATAGCAACGAATTTAGTTCCTAACTGTTCGTCACTTTTAGAGGAAATAGCAACGAATTAAACGTCATAGTAACAGACTTATCCGTTGCTATAGCGAATAATTCTTGTAGTGAATTATCTTTCAAGTTTTGATAATATGTAACTCGATAATCAAGATAAAATACTTTTGTTTGAAAGCTATAGAAAAAACGATAAGGTTACTGTAGAATTTTTGTCTAGTAGACAAAAATTGAATTTGAACAATTGTAAATAAAAAAAGAAGTAAAATTGATATTATATACTCCCTCCGTATCAAAATGTTTGATTTTTTAAAATTTTCACACATATTAAGAAAACAATTAATATATAAAAATAAATGTATTGATTTTATAAACTACACAATTTTCAATATTAGTCAACCAATAACAATTTAAAGATATAATTTTTCTTAATAAATATTTTTGGAATTTTACAATTTACCGATAAATTATACATGGAAAACACAAAAGATCAATCTTTTTGATAGAAAGAAAAAAAGCCTAAAACATCAAATATTTTGATACAGAGGAAGTGTCATTTTGTTAAAACCCTCATAAACTAAACTCTACATCTTCCAAAACTAAACCCTAAATACTAAATAGTGAACTCAATAAAAAAAATTAGTTTTAAAGTGTTAAAACTATTCTTTTGGTTATATGGTATTTTGATCCGGAAAATATTTTAACATTATTTATAAAATTACTCTAAAATAAAAAAATTAATTTTGTCAGTTATATACACATTTCTTTGTTCTAATATGTAAATGAAGTAGTCTAATCTTATATTATCAATAGAGGAGACGGAGAGAGAAAATAAGTGTGAAAAGTTGACATGTCATAACCATATCAATTCTGGTCTCACATAATTTAATAACTCATTACAATTATAAAAGCCCAAATAAATAGCTCAAATTTGTCACAAAACCTTTTAAATTAACAAAACAATGAACAATATGTTTAATTTTGTTTAAAAAAGTCCATAAAATATGATTATAGAAAGTTCATTATAACCCAAATTTTATAATTTCTAATAGATTTCACTAATGTTTGTATGTTATATTCTCCAACATCTAGTTCAAAAGAATGATAAAACATAATGTTCATTTATACATAACAATATAATTTTTGTAAAATTATATTAGACCCCAAAACACATGTCAAAAGACAAAACTTGAACAAAAAATTGACTCGAGCCATCGGTTCCCAAATTTTCAGCGGTTTTATCTGAGTTTTTAATAGTCCGATTTATGACAAATTCGAACCGGACATACAAACTATTCATTGTTAAATGTGTCATATCCTGGTTTAAAAACACCAAGGGGGGGGGGTGTATTGAACTGATGATTTTGAGTGATTTGTGTTAAGATTAAAAATCAAGTGTTATTCAAACAAAAATTTATAAAAGTCTTTTAAAATCCATTGTTATTGGAATAGTGATTTAAAAATCCATCATCAAATCCACTGTTATTGGAAAAAAATTAAAACATTGGATTTCAAGTGATTTTATGAAATCACGTGGGATTTCTTAGTTAAAAATACAAAGAATCAAATATCATAGTTTTCGGTGGGATTGTAGAGAATTTTAAAAACAAATCTCTACAACTTTCAAATTCATCCAAATCTTCAAAAAACTCACTCCAATTCAAATTACTTCAAATACTTATTTCAATACACCCCCAGTGTTATTATTATTCAATGTTAAATATTAAATTTTACGTAAACATTAATATCAAAATAGAAATGATAATGGTAATCTTTTTTGATAATTAATACCAAAATAGTAACGATACTAATTTTTTAAAATAAGACATTATAAAAACTAATATATAGTAATAACATATTTTGTAAATTTCCATAAAAAAATTGCAGTTATTTCGTTCGAAATAAAAACTTTTTCAATAACAAGTAAAAATGACATTTTTGTAAACTGCCCTAAAAAGTAATGAAAAATGGTTTAAAACAATTTCAGATCTTATTTTCAATGATATGCTAAAACTTAATAAAAAAAACTTTTCTATTCTTTTATATAATATATATACTTAAATTTTAAACTTCGCGTTTGGCGCAAGTTACATGAGATCCAAATTTATTTTTATCTCATTTTTTCTACGCATTGTTCTTAATTTTTATCAATGCACTTTTCTTTTTCCATTTCGTAAATTTATATTTCGCGCTTGCCGCGGGTCAACTTCCTAATAAGTTTGTAAAACAAATTAAAGAGCTCAACAATTGGTTTACTATTTACAAAAAAAAAAAATTGGTTTACTGGATACATCTTTAACAAAAACCTCACCGGTTTAACTTATCCAATTTATGATAACAAGCTGTTAAAGAATATGTTTCTCGTCTTACTAAGTAGGTGTTACTCGTTTTAGTGAATTTTGAAATTCAAGCCAAATCATATGTTATTGGATTAGTAATTTTTAAATTCTTGTTGAAATCATGTGTTATTCATTCGATGATTTGCAAATACTAGTTGAAATCAAGTGTTATTTGTTTAATAATTCATTATTGGATTTCAAAATCCACTTTGTAATTTAATGGATTTGGAAGTATTTCAGAGTAGAAAATACAAAGACTCAAATCCGAGGTAAAACCTTGTTATTTCAAAATCCAAAGATTTTAAAATTCAAAATTTCCAAATTCAATTTCATTTATAAATCCATCAAAATGCATAAAACCAATAACAACCCCTAAATACTTTTTCGTTAATGACGTTTACTAAGAGCATCTCCATGAAACTCTTTATTTTGAAGAGTCCAAAACGTCATATTTGAAGTTTTCAGAATTCTTCTTCAAGAGTGATACTCTAAATTTAACTTCAAATATTTTAACTTCTTGCATTATAGTCTTCTCACTGATAATAATTGACTTAAGCCATGTAACTTCTGAAAATAACTAGGCATGGGCAAAATATCGGAACCAAAAAAACCGAACCGTAACCGTACCGAAAAATTAGTATCGGATCAGTTATGAGGCTTTGTTTTTTACTTATTTGATTTTGAACCCCAATACTTTGGGTAACGGTTCCGGTTCGGATATAACTCGAGAACCGAGAGTAGCACCGATTGATCCGAATCTTTTTACACGATTAGGATTGTTGAGATTTTGTGCTTGTAGCTTCCTTCGAATCCTCCTCAATATCCCAATTTCCTTAACCCATGATTCCATTTCCACATTTCTAGCTATATTCTCATTCGAACTGTCCTAAATATTCCGATTTCCTTAACCCATGATTCAATTTTCCATTCAAAATGACCTCGTGAACACCGGCTACTACTCTTACCTTAACCCACAACCTTTTATTCTTTATATACTCGTAAATATGGAGGTGCTCAATCACCGTTCTACTGTGCTCTGCAATTTCGTCACATTCATACTCATATCAACATCAATATGAGGTTAGTTTTCTTACTAGATTCGTGTAGTTATCGAATAAGAATATGAGAATATTATTTAGTTATAGGTAGTTAGTCAGGTTAGGTTCTTATATATAGGGATTGTGATTCTGATTCAGTTAGACGATTTATGATTATGATATCAAAAATTTTGTTCAAATTTTACATATATGCAATGATATTTGTTTTTATTGTCCTTTGTGGTTACTCTTTGAAATGTTTGGTATATAACTCAACTTTTAATATTGATGTCTAAACGTTTGTTCAAAACTTTTGATTCAACTAGTGTTAATGTTGATATGTACAAATGTGTTATTTCATATGGTTTCTTCCTCATTCCCAAATGTCAATGAAATCGTGCAACAAGATGTTAAAGTTGAGATGGAAGAAACACAATAGGAGTTTTTAACTCCTGAAGAGTTTGTGACTCCGGTGAATCATAGTAAGAGAAAGGATGAGCCTGGTACCAATGGAGAAGCTTCTCAACCAGCAAAAACCTCTAAGAACTAAGGGACAACAAGGTCACATGTGTGGAAGCATTACACCGAATGCAAGGATAACAAAAACAAGTGTAAGTGTCAATACTGTTTGAAGATATTCTCTTTTGCAACCACCTCTGGAACATCAAACCTCCAAAAGCATTTGAATTGTTGCAAGTAATTCAAGGCTTGGGAAGAGAATAACAAGCAACCAATTATCAGTAAAAAGAAAAGATGAAGACTGCAAAGATTTTAGAGGAGGTGTTCAGAGAAGCTACAAATGAAATGCTTGTGCTGATGAGTTGCCACTTGCATGCATTGAGAGCTTGGATTTTAGATACTTATGTAAGAAGGTGAGTCTGTATCAGCCACATTCAAGAAGAACTGCAACTAGAGATATAGTCCAGTTGTTTGTTTCAAGAAAAGCTGCATTGAAGAAGTAGATTGCTGACAACAAGCAGAGAGTGTCCCTAACAACTAACATTTGGAACTCTTATGTAACAACTGCAAGTTACGTGGTGATGACTATGCATTTCATTGACCAGGCGTGGCAGCTAAAGAAGCTCATCATTGGATTCAAGTTCATCACATATCACAGGGGACAATCCATATGTGATTTTCTTCTTGAGGTTCTGGCTGACTGGGGGATTGATAGGTTATTCACTATCATTGTTGATAATGCTACAACCAACTCATCTACTCTAAGGAGATTTGAGACGGTCTTTAAACAAGAAACAATGATGCGTTTGTGTTGGATGGTGAGTTCATGCATATGTGATGTGTTGCACATATCATTAACATGATAGTTCAAGATGGTATGGTGGATGTGACGGACAATGTGGGAGTAATCAAGAATGTCATACAATACGTGAGATCATCTACCAACAGGTGTTCATCTTTTGAGCTTCGGATGGATTCTAGGAAAATGACTTGAGGAAGTCTTCCTTTAGACATTAAAACCAGATGGGACTCCACCTTTCTAATGCTACTAGGGCTATGAAGTTGAGATTAGCTTTTGAGAAGATGGAGGCTGATGATAAGTTGTATAGTGACTACTTCCTTGAGTTTCTTAATTTTCTTAATAGGAAGACGAGGATTGGACCACCTGCTCAGTCATATTGGGATGTTGTGGAACACCTGATAAAGTTTTTGAAGATATTCTACAATGCCACCATGATCATGTCTGTGTCTATTTTTGTGTGTTCATACAAGGCATATGGTGAGATTGTGACTATTGAGAAGGATCCTCTATCTTTAAGTCACAACATGGAGTGAGAGCTTAAGGATAAATTTGTTGCTATGTTGTAGAAGTTTGAGAAATATCACTACAAGAAACTGGCGAATAGCAACGGAAGATTTCGTCGCTAAATCGTCGAGCGACGAGAATATTTCCATCGCTATTCGCTCGTCGCTAATCACAATTCGTCGCTAAATCGTCGCTATTTTAGAATCGTCGCTAAGTTAGCGACGCCGTCTAATCGTCGCTATTTAGGGGTCGTCGCTAATTCGTTGCTAAATTAGCAACGAATAAGCGACGTTTATCGTAAAACTTTAGCGACGAATTAGCGACGATATATAAAAAATAAATTTCCAATTTAAAGATTTTGCGAAAAACAATCGTTGCTAATTTAGCGACGAATTAGCAACGATTTAATATAAAAAAATTATAAAAACAAAATTAAAAAAAACAATTATAACAAAATTTTTAAAAAACAATTATAAATATATTAAAAATAAATACATAATATTTAAAAATAAAAAATAAAACTAAACAACGTGATCATCAGGATCGACGACGAAATCATCAATCCAGAGATCACGTCTGAGGTCTTGAGATGCCGCTTCCGCTACTTCTGGAGGGATCACTGGTGGCTGGGTCGGTTGAACTCCCCGCTGCTCCATCAACCTCGCGAGGTTTGGACTTTCCATAGCGATGATGGAGAAGAAGTCTGTGATGTTCTGATAGCGGCGATTTAGCAACAAATATTTACCAGTCCTTGCTATTTCGTTGCAAATTAAAATATTATTTTTTTAAAAATAATTTATTTATATATTTCACATAACACACACAAAAATTATTACAAATAACACACACAAATATTACAAATAACACACACAAATATATACAAAAACACAAAAAGAAAGTTATTCATTATTATTATCGGAATCAACAGATTCGACTTCGCTACTTTCATCGAATTCATCTGCACATCCGTCGTCTTCATCATCCACAATATCTTCAACAACTTGATTATCGGGGTCGACAAGGAATACATCTTCCGTCGATTGATTTGTTGGAATGATTGTCCCACCAATGACATCTTGTTGCATAGGAACTTCATCGTTACCCATAATTAAACCTTTAGGAACTACTCGGACTACTGCACTCCATGATACACCGCTAGTCTTAACCCGAGGATAAGGAATGAAAGTTACTTGCTCAGCTTGCGATCTAAGGATAAAAGGTTCAAACTTCCGATATCGTCGTGACTGGTTGACGTTGATCACACCAAATTTGTTATACCGAACACCACGACCGAGTGTTGGATCAAACCAATCACATTTGAAGAGGGTTGTTCGCAAATTGACTAATCCCGGATACTACACTTCAATAATATCCGTTAGAAGACCATAAAAAACTGAATCACCCGACACAGTTACCCCATAATTCGCGGTTGCTCGACGTTGACCATGACTTAAGGTGTGGAACACGTAACCACGAGTGAAATACATAGGAGAAGTTGTGATCTTTCCGAGCGGTCCTTGTATTAACTCGCGAAACCACACTGGACACGTTGTGTCACTATATGCGATCTGCGTTTTCAACCAAGCTGCAAAATCCCGTTCTTTAAGAGCGGTTACTTCGTCTTTTGAAAGTCTTGGATAAACTTTATCCACTTGCTCCTCAAACATTCTAAAACAATGCAGGAAACTGAATCAAAATTAAATATTTATTTTGTTTATGCATGATGGGTTTGCGAATGAATAGTTGCACATACCTTTCAAAAGGTCGAGCATATTCACAATTAAGGAGGATGTAAGTATGTGCGCTTTGCCGATGTTGATCACTTTCCCACCAAACTTCTTTTATTTTTCCGCCAGCTCTTCCGATTGGAGAAAATATATCAGGTACCCCTTCCATTCCATACACTTCGCCAACACCTCCATCATCGTAGCGTCGTGTTGTTGTTCTACGTGTTCTTACATTGGAACCGAAATAATATGAGGCGAAATGAGACGTCTCTTCAGTTAAAGATCCAGCAACAATAGATCCTTCAACCCTTGCAAGGTTTTTCGCCTTTCCTTTCAAATGTCCCATAAATCGTTCAAAAGGATACATCCACCGAAACCGCACAGCCCTCCTAATTCTCGCTCGTGAGGAAGATGTATTGGAAGGTGTTCCATAACATCGAAAAAGGATGGAGGGAAAATCTTCTCCAAGTTGCACAACACAATCGGGATACTGTCACGTAACTGTTCAATGACCTCTTTTGTAAGCGTACGAGTGCATAGATCTCGGAAAAATGCACCGATCTCTGGAAAATTTTAAACATTAATTTAATTATATACTTAATTATTAGCTTAATTAATCAAAATTAAAATATAAACATTTTAAGGTTCAATGATACCTGCTATTGTTGTGTGTGCGGGTTCGGGTAAAAGCTCATCGAAAGCAAAAGGTAAAAGTCTTTGCATAAACACATGACAGTCGTGACTTTTCATACCTAAAAACTTTTGACCATTCTCAACGCATGCAGATAACTTTGAAACATATCCGTCGGAAAACTTGACATCTGAAGCGACCTAGTTGGTTAACGCGTTTTTCTCTTCAGGTTTCAATCTGTAGATTGGGACCGGATCCTTACCATCGTTCGTGATATGCAACTCACTTCTAAAATATATTTCTGGCAAATCCAGTCTTGTCTTCAAATTGTCTTTAGTTCTCTCATGTACATTCAACAATGTGTTTATAATATTATCAAAGAAATTTTTTTCAATGTGCATAACGTCGAGGTTATGTCTCAACAAGTGATTTTTCCAGTACGGGAGTTCCCAAAAAATGTTTTTCTTGTGCCAGTTATGGCTTTCTCCGTATCCATCGGGTAAATTGGAAACATGCCAATTACCACCTCGTCTACATGTTTTTTGCGCCCCGTAATTATCTAACTCCTCCAATAACTCTGCCCCGTCGGATAAAGTAGGGGTGAATGTTTAACGATCCGATTCTTCTTAAACAACCTTCTGTTCTTTCGGTAAGGATGATTGATTGGAAGGAAACGTCGGTGACAATCAAATTAACTTGTTTTCCTTCCATGTGGGAGTTGAAACGCATCAGTCCGATGACGGCAATATGGACAAGACAATCGTCCATGCGTTGTCCAACCTGCTAACATGCCATAAGCAGGAAAGTCACTAATAGTCCACATGAGCACTGCACGCATCGTAAAATTTCTCTTGCATGAGATATCATACGTACGAACCCCAGTGGACCATAGCTCTTTTAACTCATGTATCAAAGGTTGCAGAAAAACATCAAGAGCTCTCTTTGGGTGCTTTGGACTTGGTACTAAAATGCTTAAGAAAATAAATTCTCTTTGCATGCACATATTGGGAGTTAGATTATACGGAGTTAGTATAACTGGCCACAAAGAGTATTGTCTACCAGACATACCGAATGGACTAAATCCGTCAGTGCATAAACCAATGTATACATTACGAACCTCTCTAGCGAAATCAGAGTATACCGTGTTGAAGTGCTTCCAAGCCTTTGCATCTGACGGATGAGTGACTTCCCCATCTTCAACCGAGTGTTCGCATGCCATCTCATCGAATCGATGTCCTATCCGATTGATACAATCTTTTGAGTCCGTCGTGATGGGTAAGTACCACATCCGTTGATACGGGACTTTACTCCCCTTCCCTTGGACCTTATATCTCGGTTGACGACAAAAACGACATTCAAGCAGCTCATCATCATCTTTCCAATAAATCATACAATTGTTAACACAAACATCAATCATTTCTGAAGGCAATCCAAGACTAAAAACCAACTTTTGTATTTCGTAATACGACTCAGCAGCTACATTATCCCCAGCCTTATATTCTTTCAGTAACTCCGCCCATGAGTCCATACAAAACTCACTCAAATTCTTATCAGATTTTATATTCATTATCCTAGATGCTAATGATAGTTTTGACAATCCAACTTTACATCCCTCGTAAATTGGTTTATTCGCAGCGTCTAACATATCATAAAAACGTTTAGCATCTAGGTTAGGTTCATCAACTACATTTTCGGATAAATACTCCCTCGTATCATGAAATGCATCAGCAACCATTTCATGATATATATTATCATCTACATGCACATAACCACCGGCCTGATCATGATCATAGTTACTATCAAAATGATGCGGTAAATTAGCAGGTTCGTTACTAACATGATCACTAACCTGAAACGTATAACTACTATCTCCAACTTCAGTATTATTAGAGTTATACCCTTCCCCATGTTGAAACCAAACAAAATACTGCGGCATAAAACCTCTATTAAAAAGATGTTTCCATACGGTTTCAACAAACACGTATTTAGTGTTAACGCACTTCTTACATGGACAATACATTTTACCAGTATCTTGCGTATTCAGCATGTTTCCGGCCTGCTGCATGAATGCTTGAAGTCCATCCGTAAATTCGTCAGTAACTACCCCGATCGATCTTTATGCCGATACATCCAAGACCGTAACTCGTATATATTGTTATTACCATGAGACATATTGAAATTTTTAGAGTGTTTATATTTTTATAGAGTGAATGTTTTTTGTATTGTGTTGTGGTGTGATTTTTTGAAGAGTGTAGAGGGGTTTATATAGTCTCATTCTAAATTTTTTGCAACCATTTAGCAAGGAAAATTAGCAACGATTTTGCAAGGAATCAAAATTAGCAACGTTTTTAAAAACGTGCTTACCTAATCAGCGACCCTCCTCGCTAATTCGTCGCTAATTACCAAAAAAATATATTCGTTTCTAAATCGTCGCTAATTAGCGACGATTTAGCGACGCATAACTCATTCGTCGCCAAAATCGTCGCTAAATCGTCGCTAATTTTGCGACGAAATAATACCTCGCTAAATAGCGAGGATTTAGCGACGACTAGATTCTCCGTTGCTATTTCGTCGCCAATTCGTTGCTATATAATTCGTCGCTATTTCCTTGCTAAATTTCGTTGCTAAAAGCCCAGTTTCTTGTAGTGTATTGGGATGGGATGCAGAATATCAACAAACTCCTCATAGTTGCAAGCGTGTTTGATCCAAGGAAGAAAATGGCTTTTGCAAAGATGTGCTTTGAGAAACTCTATGGGATGAATAGTGTTGAGTCAAAGCAACTGTATGAATCAATGATGGTAACATGTTTGTTAAAGGAGTACAGTGACACATTCTCATCCAGAGTAGCAAATCCCTCATCTTCTTAGTCAGTTAACACATCCTCTAGTCAAGAACAATTGTATGTTGATCCATGTGAACAGTTAGATGATGATCTAACATATGAAAGGATGGAATGTGCCTATAAGGAGTTGGTGGATGAGATAGGTGTGCAAGATTTTAGAGATGAGTTAGAGTTTTTACCTCAAGGAGAGTGTGGAGAATTCTAAAGTCTTAATTGGGAGTTGAGTGGAGTGTGTTTTCATGGTGGAGAGCTAATGTTTCTAAGTACCTGGTGTTAAGTGAGAATGCAAGAGATGTTCTTGCAGTGCAAATATCATCAGTTGCATCTGAAAGTGCTTTTAACATAACATGCCGTGTGTTAGAGCCTCATAGGAGTTGTCTAACACACTACATGATAGAGGTGCTCATCTTCCTGTATCAGTGGAAGAAAAGCGACATTAATGTGAATGATAAAAAATTGTTACTTATGCCCAACTACTTGTTGGTGTTGAGATGATGGATAGACTTGAAAAAGGTAATGTACAAGATCTCTAAATACATTTTTATCCTACTTTGCTACATTAACAATTTAAAATTTTAATTTGTTTCAGAGTTAGGAGATGAGATGCAACTCAATTGAAACATTAAGTATTAGAAACTAATAAACGGCTTAGAGGTATGCTACTTCTCTAACTTTGTTCTTTAAATTGGTTCACTAGCTTGAGTGTACTAAAGTAATAGAGTTTGACTTGTATTTAAGAGTTAACTACATTCAATTCTTTTAAAGAATCATGGAGATTTGGACTATGCATTTGGTCACAATATAAATTATACAATCCTCCACAAAAATCTACATATTCCATTATGATGAAGACTAGATTTATCCATGAATACTAAGAAACTTAACAATATTTTCTTAAGAAATTACACTTTTCTTTTTCTAACAAAACAAATTCTAATAATTTTCTTTTTCAAGAAAGAACTTGATTCCTTTGCGATTTGAATTTGAGAAAACAAACTATATTTGTTTTAAGATTCGTTTTGGGAGAAAATGATTCTTATGGAAAATAAAATATATAAGTGAAAATACACTAGAATGACCCTAATAAGTTGATTATTACTAAAGTAACCCGAAAACGAAGGGTCATTCTAGTTATTCCAAAAAAACACGAGATGGACATTGAAGGATAGATTTCAAAAAAATATTTACGGTTGTGCCATTTACGAAAATGCCATTTATGTATATAAAAAAAAATCTACAAAACAGACACAAATAAATCTACAAAGCAGACACAAAAAGATGAAATGCGGTGAAACAAATCAACAAATAGATGAAACAATTCTACAACCCGGTTAAAAATGCCATTATATATTAAAAAAAAAACCGGAAAATTATCATAACCACTTTATTTTATTCGTAAAAACCTTATCCTCTTCTCTCCCGTGCGATTTTGGAAACCGTCGTTTTCTTCTTCGTCGCCGTCTTCTTCGCCGTCGCCGTCATTCTCTTATTCCCTTAATCTTCGTCTTCGTCTGTGTCAGTGTCTTCTTCGTCTTTCTTCGTCTCTCTTCGTTCTCGTCGTCGTCGTCTTTGCTTCTTCTTCGTCGCCGTCGTCGTCTTTGCTTCTTCTTCGTCTTCCTTGTCGTTTTTGCTTCCTTTTCGTCTTCCTTGTCGTCGGATTCTCTCCTTTTTCCCATCTTCTTTTTCTTCGAAGGTTATATCTCTTTTTAGGGTTTCGTTGTTTGTAAGTTATTGACTGTTTTGTTTAGTGTTTCGTTGTTCAGTGTTTAGTGTTTCGTTGTTTGATGTTGCATGTCAACGTTGATTTGGTTTTCTTCACTTCTTTCATCTGTAGAGTTTTTGTATCTGCTTTGTAGAGTTTTGTATATGCTTTGTAGAGTTTTGTATCTGCACGTTCACACATGATGGCCTACCACTGAAGTTTTCTCTGTATGAGTTTGCAGAAATTACATGGTTAAACTGTGATCCAGTCAATCAATTTGTCTCTTCCTTTCCTATCTCCTGGTGGTCTCTCCTCTCCGTAGTGTTGATTCAGCTATCGCGGGCGGCGCTAGCTCGGACACAATGTTGGTTTCTCCTCCATCCACAACCTCGTGGCTGGTCTTGCGGTTGGAGAGGAGTAGTTTGTGGTTGTTTTCTTGGGTTGGTTGAACGGTGATAATGCAGATCTAACCTCTTATCCTTCAGATTTGGATTGTTGCAAACTTGTCGTTGATATCTCCGCCGCAATTGTTAAGGTTCGTTTTTCGTTTCCGTTTCATATCACTTATTATGTTCTCAAATGTTTTGGGTTTAGATATAAAAGGATAGATCTCAGATCTATTGTTCTTCTCGGTATTTGTTGGTTTCAAATATAATGAGATTTTACGGTTTGGTTCGTTGTCTTTTTAGGCGATAGCTATACTTGGAACTAATTACATTGCATTGGATTTGAGAAAGAAATTATTATGCTAAAAATCAGATTCAAAGATATTAAATAACAATGCACTAATTTATTTAGAGATGTGCATGATCTTAACCTCGCTAATTTTTGTTGTATCATAATGTTTGTCTACTTTGTTGAGGCCGTCAAGTGAACATGAAACACGTTTTTCATTGTTAGTGAGTTTTCTTTATTAATTAAGTTTTCTTAATCACTATTTTCAATTGTAGGTGATGGATGAATGCTTTGGATTTGGATTTATAGACATTGTTCTCACAATATTGCATTATTATGGTGGTTGTCTTGTGGGTAATATTGGAAAAAGAACTCAAAAGTGTTATTTTTGCACAAAACTCAAAAATGGTATTTTTGTACTAGTTTACCATAAACCAATCTTTTTTTATTGTGTTTTTTAAATAAGTTATGATGGTATTTTTGAAATAGAACTTAATAATGGTATTTTAGATTTTTTCTAACACCCTGCAGATTTAAATTATATTTTGTAGATTTATTTTTGGGGTTCGTAGATATAATGTTCTATTTTGTAGAGTTATTTTGGGGGTTCGTAGATTTAATGTCTCTTTTGTAGAGTTATGTTGTGTACCTTATGATATGATAGTTCTCTTTAAGTAATGGTTATGTGTCTTATGCTAATCTCTAATGATTATGTATCTTCGTAGTTTATATTGCTTGGAGTTGTTTCGTTCCCGTCTCATGTTCCGCGGTTTAAAGAGCTCGGTATTTTTGTGGAGTGATCACTCTCAATGAGCCAGCCATATGAAACTTGGGTTCCATCATCTCTTCACAAAGTCTGTTCTTTTTTCCGTTGGAACAAAGATTTCTCCGTTGGATAATGATGAAGAAAACTATATAAAGGAAGATTTTATCAATATTTGCTATTGATTTTGTGTTTGAAACTAAACATTAATTAGTTTAAAGTTATGAACATATAAGATGGTACTTATGATGGTATTTTTGATGGTTTGCATATATAATGTTATGTTTTATAGAGTTATTTTGAGGATTCGTAAATTTAGTGTAAAGTTTTGTTGAGTTATTTTAGGGATTCGTAGATTTAATGTTATGTTTTGTAGAGTTATTTTGGTGTATATTTTGGGGGTTCGTAGATTTAATACTCTGTTTTGTAGAGTTATTTTAGGGGTTCGTAGTTTTAATATTTTGTTTTGTAGAGCTCAAAAGTGGTATTTATGCACAAAACTCAAAAATAATATTTTGTTATTGGTGTTATTTTTTTTTGTTTTTGCAGATTTTTTATACTTGCAGATATGTTTTAGGGGTTCGTGTTTAGGATATAGGGGTTATACAGTTTCGCAATTTTGTTATAGGTTTCGTAGAGTTAATTGACTGTATTGTAGATTTATTTAGGGGTTCGCATATTTATTTCAGCGTATAAAAATGTGTTTTTAAACTTAACTTCACCCATTACAAAATATTTTTCAAGGATACAAAGAGAAGATCATACAAAATTAAGAATACAATTCAACAAAAAATTTCAAACACATACTGAGTACGTAATACCAAGCAAATCAATGTTTGCACACACCATGAGGAAAGGTTGCAAAAATTGTCTCCACTCTCGAATCTTGATTTTAAGGTTTATCAAGTATGAAGAATTATACGACATATCCATATCAACAAAAAAGTATATAGGATAATGTTATGAAACTTATGAGATTCTCTTATGTGAATGTTCCTTTATGTGACTACATGTATTAGTCCCAGATGTTATGTTATGCAAAGATTGCAAAAATTGGTTTCACTTTCGAATCTTGATTTTTAAGGTATATCAAGTATGAAATATTATAAAAACATATCCACATCATCAAAAAAGTATTAAGGGTTGTGTCGTGTTTAAGGTATATGGGTTATACAAGAATGCAAATTTGTTATAGGTTTCGCAGAGTTAATTGACTCTATTGTAGATTTATTTAGGGGTTCGCAGATTTAATCCACTACGAAAATGACGAAAACGAACAAGACGATGAACACGAACAAGACAGTGAAATAGACGACGACGAAAACAACAACGATGAAGAAGACGAAGGGAAGAAAGCTTAACCCTAAACCGTAATAATGGTTGAAACATGAACCCTAAAAATGGTTGAAACATGAACCCTAAACCCCAAAAATGGTTGAAACATGAACTCTAACCCCCAAAAATGGCTGAAACATGAACCCTAAACCCCAAAAATGGTTGAAGAAAAAGATCCACGAACACGGCGACGGCGGCGATGACGACGACGAAGTCGAAGACAAAGACGAAGACTAAAAAACCAACGAAGTCGAAGACGAAAAACGAAGGTGAAGACGCCGACGTAAAGAAAAACGGCGACGACGACGCAGATCTACGACCACGAAACCCACAAAAAGATCCAAGAAAGACGAAGATGAGAGTGATGAGGAAGCTCAAAAAAAGGGGAAAGACGAAGATGAGAAGTGATGAGGAAGCTCACAAAAAGTTGATATTCGATCTACAATGGCGATTTCACCAATGGATTTTAAGTTTTTAGTATAAAGGCACGCACTAAGAGACAAATGGAGAAGAGCCACCGCAAATAAATCTGCATCAATGACATTAATCTACAATACAGTGAAGTAAGTACGCTTCACGTAGAAGGTAGTCTAGTTCGATATTGGAATCTTTTAACGTTTTGTAGATTTAATAAATCTGTGCAGATTTAATTAACTCGCAATTCGTAAAAACAAATCAACACTTCACACGTATTGTAGAATTTCCAAATCGGACATAAATACGCAAAACAATGTGATGCGGACTTAATAAGTCTCACAGATTTAATAAGTCTGTCACAGATTTAATAAGTCTGCTGCAGATTTATTAAATCGGCATCACTGAAAATGACTTAAGATCTACAATAAAGAGGCATAAATGCGGCGATTTTGCCACATATATAATATGACGTGGCAAAATAAATCTACAAAACGTAAAACGAAAAGTCTCGGAGATTTTTCCTACGTGGCGATGGCAATTTCGTAAATAAGTCAACTTTTTACCGTTTGGAATTTTTTTTTTTTTCCAGTGGCAGTTTCGCAACATTTTTTTTTCTGTCAAAGGGAAGGAGGGGCAGTTTGGGTACGAAAGTTCAGGAGGGTCATTCTAGTTATTAAAACGAGAATAGGGTTCGGCTAGCAATTAACGTACGAATGTTGGTTAGTTTAGTAATTTTCCCAATATATAATTGTTGTGTTGACGGATCCATAATTTTCTTAGACCATCTTCAACAGAGAAACCCACAAAATTTTTTAACTATTCACTCGGACCATGAACAGTTGGCTTAAAAAAAAAAATAATAATAATTAAATACGCATCAATCATGGGTCGCCAAGTATCCAAAGAGCCCACTAAATAGTTAAGATTCAGATCTTAAATAGAAAATATAAGATCCAAATCTTAAATAGAAAATATAAGATCCAGATCTTAAATAGAAAATATAAGATCCAGATCTTAATTATTTAATGGGTCCTACCTGCTAAGATATATTTAAGAAACACCAATAGATATGCTCTTAGAGGCTAAATTATTACGAAAAGGAAAGTTTTCATAAAACTATGAGACACTAAACATTTTTACATATAAATTCCATACCTATCAAATTTAGTAGTTCATGGCCCAATGACAAATTTACAAATCATAGTTAAGATTATTCAAATCATACAGAAACAAAAACAATTTCTAGTAGAATCTCTTCAAAATATTTAAAGACTTAGGGTCTCTTCGTTTGTCCATTTAGATGATCCATTTGGATGAGAATGGAAATTGACGTTCGTTTATCGTCAAAAATGACATCATCGAAATGGACCATTTGAATGTTCAAATGGATCATTTGAATGGTTATTAAAAATTTAGGCTAAATTTTTAAATGGAACAAATTGGATCATTCGAATGGAAATAACAAGTAGAAAGTTGAAAATGACTAATATACCCTCATTTCAACAAAAAGATAATAATCAAAAATTAATAGCTAAATTCACTAAAAAATTGATTTTACAAATTATACCGTAAACTTTATTTCCCAGTTTTCGACCGAAAAACCATATTTTGTGGTTTTTGACAGAAACTCGATTTTTGCGGAATTCGACCGAAGACCCGATTTCGCGAGTTTCAATCGAAAACCCGATTTCGCGGGTTTCGACCAGAAACCAGATTTCGCATTTTTCGATTTTCGCGGATTTCAACCGAAGACCCGATTTTCTCGGTTTTTGACCGGAAACCCGATTTCGTAGGTTTCGGCCGAAACCGGATTTTGTGATTTTCGACCAGAAACTCATTATGCGGTTTTGGACCTGAATCCCGATTTTGCGGTTTTCGAATGGAAACCCTATTTTGCGGTTTTCGACCAGAACCGTGATTTTGCTGTTTTGGACGAAAACATGATTTTGCAGTTTTCGACGAGAAACACATTATGCGGTTTTCGACCAAAAACCCGATTTCGAGTTTTTTTTTATCATAAACCGGATTTTGCGGTTTTCGACCGGAACCTGATTTTGCGGTTTTCGACCGGAAACCCGATTTTGCAGTTTTCGATCTAAACCCCGATTTTGCGGTTTTCGACCAGAAACCCGATTTTGCGGTTTTCGACCAAAACCATTATGCGGTTTTTAACCATAAACTCGATTTTCTCGGTTTTCAACCGGAAACCAGATTTCGCGTGTTTCGATCGGAAACTTGATTTCGTAGGTTTCGACCATAAACCCGATTTTCGGAGGTTCGATCTAAAATCCTAATTTCAAGATTTTTGCCAAAAACACGAGTTCACGGTTTTTGCCGAAAACGTGATTTCACGTTTTTTTTGCTAAAAACGCGATATTATGGTATTTGTTATAAAACGTGATTTTTCGGTTTTCCCCCAAAAACTCGATTTCACGATTTCTTAATAAAATTACTAAAAATATATATTTCATGAAAATGATTATTTATAAATGTCGAAAATATTAATCAAAAGTTATTTAGTTGTAAATATATTTTAGATTAAAAGTTATTTTTGTATGAATAAGATTAAGATAAAAGTGTGATTAGATTAAATCAATGGTATTTTAGTCATTTTGATATTGTAAACATATAAATGGAAATGGAAATGCATATGAACAAAAATAAAATTCATTTAAATGAATCATGTGAATAAAAAAGAAAAATTAAACGAACATCATTCAAATAGATCATTGAGATGATCACTTGAATGAACCATTCGAATGTTAATGACAAATGAACAAACGAACGTGCCCTTAAAGTTATGATAGAAAGAACCACGATATTCTTTAAATATTGCAATCGATACCACATAAGACATAAATTTGGAACATAATTTTACGAGCAAAAAATATATCTACTAAATTATCATTATCATATATAATAAATTTAGGAATTTAATGTGTCAATTCGAAAGAAAATTTTAAAAAAATTAAATATTTAGTATTTTTAAATAGGTTTCTTTTTTCAACATATATAATGAAATGAAATAATAGATTTTAGGGGGAAAACATAGATTTTTTTTAAAAAGTATATATATGTTTTTTAATTTTATTCAATAGATCGATTCCTTTTAAGGAAATAAGAGCATATCTATTGTGTTTCTTAACGAGATCTTAGCAGGTGGGGTCTATTAAATAGTTAATATTTGGATCTTATATTTCCTATTTAAGATCTGAATCTTAACTATTTAGTGGGCCCTTTGGATACATGGCGATTCATGATTGATGCATTTTTAATTATTTTTTTTTTCTTTTTTTTTTAAATCAACTGTTCATGGGTTCCAATGAATAGTTAAGAAATTTTGTGGTTTCTCTGTTAGAGATGGTCTAAGCATCGCCATTGATTGTGAACAATCCTTCCGGCCGTTTACGGTAATATCCATAGTTAACAAGAGGAGAAATTCAAAATCAGTGGACAAAGATAAAGAGAAAATCACCTTCAGATCCTCCCTAAATATGGTGTAGTACAACTCCCACATCTCCGATGCAGAGTAACTAAGAATGGCTGATATCTCTATCCACCAGATATGCACCGCAATGAACACAAAGAATCCACAGATCAATCTTCGATCTCCGGTAGTCACTCTCCCACCGGACATCTCTCCGACAATATGCATTTTGAAATTCAAAAAGGAACGTTACAATCGCCAACCTATGGCTCGAACTAATATAAGACTATTATAAGTTATTTGTGACTGTTATTTAGTTATCCAATAACCAAATAATATTTGCTATAAAAAACCAAATAATATATGAAACTAACTAGGTGGTGGCCAAGTGGTTAAAGCTCTCTGTGTGGAGGCTTGATTACGCAATCAGAAATCTCTCGAGTTAGCAAGCGCTAACCCGGAATGAAACTTAAGTTCGCAAGCGAAAAATTTGAAATAAACTTTCTAGAATGTACTAGAAATCTCTGGAATCCACCAGAGGATAAATCTCGAATCCACGAGAGAAAATAAGAGAAAACTCTTAAAGTTTATTAAAACTAATAATTATTGGATTATCTTTACAATTAGCCTAAGAGCACCCCATTGCTAATCTCTAATTTAGATACCTTACTAATATAATAATAATAAATATATTATATTTTATTCTAAAATACCTTGTGATACATTAGTAAGACCATGAACATTGCATAATCCCCATCACAATCTCATATGTATATTTTTCTATTTTATTTATTTATTTATTTTCAATTAAAAAAATAAAATAAATTAATTAAAAAAGGGAACCAATCGAGGGCCGCAACGTGTACCTAAGAGTTGGTTTAAATATTGGTTTAAATAAGGGCCGCCCACGAAATTTCCCAGAACCGAATCCAAGATAAGAGATTGAAGAGGAAAAATCTTGTTAATATTGTGGGGCCCATGCACTAAGAGTTGGTTTAAATATTGCGTTGTTTGTGCTCTAACATTATTACCTCCATTGGTAGTCTCTAGTTTAGATATTCGTATTTATTATTATTACTAGTTTGTTATATTTTAAATAAACAAAACTACTTTTTAGTTGTACATATACATCTTTAAAACATCAAGTTTAATTCAAAATATATAATAAAATTTGGGAGAATCACAAAACTACACCATTTGAATTACATTTCACAAAACTACACCATTTCCAAAATACTTCACAAAAATACACCTAAACACTCAAAATTAAATCCAAATAAACCTTACCCTAACAATCATACCCCCTTAATACTATACCCTAAATACTAATTAGCGAACCCAAATGAAATTTTTTTAATTTTGGTAATTTTTTAAAGGTTAAATCAAGTTTTTAAAATTTTGAAAGGGTGTAAATTTGTGAAAATATTAAATTAGGAGTAGTTTTGTGAAGAAGGGGTTGAAAGGGTGTAGATTTGTGAATTACTCATAAAATTTTGTGAGAATCACAAAATTACACCATTTGAATTACATTTCACAAAACTACACCATTTCAAAAATACTTCACCTAAACACTCAAAATTAAATCCAAATAAATCTTACCCACACAATCCTACCCCCTTAATACTATACCCTAAACACTAATTAGCGAACCCAAATGAAAATATTTTAATTTTGGTAATTTTTAAAAGGGTAAATCAATCTTTTAAAATTTTGAAAGGCTGTAGTTTTGTGAAAAAAATAAATTAGGTGTAGTTTTGTGAAGGAGGGGTTGAAAGGGTGTAGTTTTGTGAATTCCTCTAAATTTTTTATATTTTCTACAAAATACTATATCATTGTATTAATAAAAAATTAATACTAAATTATTTTTTATTAAGTTATTAACACAATTTAATATAATAATATTATATAATTGAAAAATATACAAAATATATAAATTTAAAATTTTAAAATTTAAAATCTCAAAAAAATTAATTATAATATTATGATATTAACACATACTTATATATTTATATATAAAATTAATTACAAGTTTTTTTCTTATATATAAATGATCTATTAAATCATTAAAGAACAATATCTCATTTATAAAATGATAAAAATATTTTTTTTTAAAACTACATTAAAATATAGTTATTAGTTGTTAAAACCTCAGTTTTTTTAAAAAATTATATTATTATAAATTGAAACAAAGCAATTTTAATTTTTGTATTATCTTAATTGATATCAATTGAAAATAATTTTGGTATATAATTTAAACATATGTATAATGGATCTTGATTTGTACATAATTTTATTTTAAGAATTATCGAAAAATAAACAAATAAAAATAACATTGATTAAAATATATAAATAGTGTTATAAATTTATGTTCTTGACAAAAAAGTGTTATAAACTTATGTAATAATTGATTTATCTATATTGTATAAACATATAATAAAGTAACAAGTGTTATGTGATTAAGGAGAGAGAGAGTCTGTAGAAGATATCTTGATAGAGAATAGACTCTCTTGTTTTTTAATTAAAAAACTATATTTTATTTTTCTTATTTAAATTTAATGTATATGTCTAATTTAGAATTTCTCTATGGAGATAAGGTAAGACCATCTTTATAGGAGGGCTTTGGCCCACCTCTTGGAGCCCAAAAAAATTAAAAAATTAAAAAAAATTAAAAAATGAAGAGGTGCGTCCCTTGCCTCTTTGGGAAGAGGATTAATGGCTCATATGCCACTTTTGGCGAAAATACGAGCTCTCATACCACTATACGTATTCGACCGTATATTTGTATTTTTAGTATTTATTTTTAAATGGTTTTTTCTTATTAAAAGACAAAAAGGGTGCAACATGAAGTTATTTACGACCCAACCAACATTCCGAGCCAAATCCAAATCCAAATCCGCATATCCGATCCAAACCCATTACCAAATTCACTAACTTTAAATTTAGAGAAAATTTGGAAAAATGACTCATATATGTTTTGTATTTTGAAAAGTAGACATTTTTTTTTTGAAAATTAACTCTTTTTAGATGACATTTGACTTTTTGCCCACATTTAAATTAATAATTAATTATTATTGAATAAAATTTAAATCAAAAAAATATAATTAAATTTTATATCTTTAAAATCTAAACTCCAAATGTTGTATTTAATAATAATATCTTTATTTTTTATCTTAGATAAATTTGTAATATTTGTTTTATATTTAAAATTTTGGTATAAATAAATCTATTATATTTTAAGTTTCCCTACCAATGTTCGATATCTTATATATAATGTTAAATACGTCGGGTTACGAAGATGGTATAATACGTCGATGCGTCGTTGGTTTCGTTAATCAATACGTCACAAGAGATGAAAGCGGTAAGTCGGTTAAAAACAAAGAACATAGATAAGATGAAGAAAAAGCGGAAAACAATCGATGAAAAAGGAAAATTAATTGAAATCATGGTTCAAAATTCAAATTAAAACCTAGAAATCCCAATTCACATTAAATCTCTCAAAAGTTATTGTATTTTTCATTTTATGATATGATGATGGTTCATAATTGAACATTATTAATTTGGTTGATTTAAATGTATATTTTGAATTGATCCGATGATTTTATGATTTTTTATATTCAGAAAATAGAATATCTATATTTTAAAATAAATAATTTTAAAATATTTATAATTTAAAAACGAAAATTTAAATATTTAATAAATATTTTTCATTTTTTCAAGGATATAGTTCTTAACTAAAAATTGGACAAAAAAATAAAATTACATATAAAAAGAATTAGTTTCCAAAAACTAAAAAAGAAGATATATTTTACAAATTTGTAAACTCAAAAGAGTTACTTTTCAAAATTCCACTTATATTTATATAATATTTATTCCTAAATCCTATTAAGTTAAAAACTAAATTATTAATTTTTTCTCAAAACCCTAGTTTTACTTTTTTCCCCTTTTTCTCCAAGATAAACCATAATCCTAATCTCTCTCAAATTCGAATCTTCAACTTTGAATCCTCAATTTCGAATCCTCATATTCATGAATTTAAAGTAAAAGGCACGAGATCTTGTTTTTGAAGTAAAAGACACGAGATCTCATCAGGATTATATGCTGCTTGGATAAAACTTTTAACAAAAAGGATCCAAATTTGTCGATCCAGTGGCTTCACCAACCAAGGTTATATACAAGATATGGAATCTCAGATTTGTTTCCACCAATATTTTATTGAAGATGAAGGTTTAAGGACTCTTCTTTCTCACTTCGTTGCTTTGACGTTCAAGGAAAGGATTGACAAAATCAATCATGTTTATCGGGTTCAGGGGAAACGTTAATAGTGAAGACACTCTCGTTTGATTTGTGTAGACGTTATAGCAGTTATAGTTTTTTCTATTGGAATTGTAACATTATAGTGATTAGAATATAAATTGTCCTCTCTTGAGGGCGCGACTCTCTTATGCCATTTTGGCAAAAAAATTAATTTCCACAACCACCCAAAATCTCTATCCATCCAATTATTGAAATTCCCAAAAACCCTTAATAATTAGGAACTAAAATAAAACAAAATTAAAAGAAGAAAACAAAAACAAAGAAAAATAAAATAAAATCGGTAAAAACAAAAATTAATATAAGAAAATAGCTAATAGGTGTCTGGATCCCACTAACTTTTTGAGATATTTATTTTACGAATTAGGACAATTGGTCCAACTAGGACAACTACAAAATTAAATCAATGTTTATGATCCAAAATTTAAATTTAAAATTTAATTTATTTTAAATCAATGATAATAATGATTTTTAAATCAAACTTAGAAGAAGCTCATCAAAAGGCTACATTATGGGCAGCTCTTGCAATGTACCATCACAAAATCTCAAAAGTGATTTTTGCATCAGAAGCAGCTTGTCTTGTGGGCATAGTCAATAGGCCAAAAGCTTGGCCGGATTTCAGATTTCAAGGATCGGAGTTAAGATACGCCTTTGCGAGATTACCTACTTGGCGTTTCGTCTTGGAGACTAATACATCAAACAAAGGAGCCTTTCTCATTGCTCAAAGCGTAACAAATCAAAACCGTACTCACTCGTACGTTGCATCGGGTCACCCTGGATGGCTAAATGATTTGTTTGATGAGGAGAAAGCTCGGATTCACTAATGGTGGTGGTGTTAGTTTTAAAGCTTTAGTTAAAAGTCTAATTCCTTGTTTGTGAAAGCTTAACCTCTCTGTTTTATTATGATTCACCGGAGTTTGTTCTCGGTAGAATCTTCTTAGGGAGGTTTCTAGTTTTCATTTTGTCTGTAGGTGTATTTTTGAACATCTTTATCCTTATTAATTCCAGATGATAAAAAAAAATGATTTTTTAGTGATTTTTTTAACGAAAATATACAAAATTTAAATTATTGTAAATTATTTATATGAACGTATACATCTTATCTTATCTACCTTATATTTCAATAGTAATTTTACAAATACTAGTATATGGAATACTAAAATTCAGACGGTTAACATATTTCTTACATATTATTATATAGAAAGATGTTAAATGTAGTGTCATTACTTAATTTTATAAGTCCAACTAGAAACTTTAATTATACACTAAAGGCCAACTAAAAAATGTAAAAAGTGTCAAAGTACAACTATTAAGGTGTTTGGACAACTGAAGAACTATGTATAACTATGTACAAAGTTTTGATGGCGCACATGTTAAATTAATAATTTAATTAATATTTGTGGAACACGTGTTAAATATTTAAATTTTGTTATTAGTTGTTCGATAACTTGTTATCAGTTGTCCGAATAACTTGTTGTCAATTGTCCCAATTTTTCAAATAATTGAACATCATTTAATTATTTCATTTAATAGGATATGGTAATAGCAATTGTACCTAATTGATTACAATTGTACCTAACTAATAACAATTGTACATAACCGATAACAATTGTTCCAAAATACATAAGCCTCAAAATACTAACAAACAAGCCTAAATACAAACCAAAGTAAACTTCATATCTCCTATTTTTGCTATTTCCCTTTTTACATGAGTCGAGCCATCTTTGGAGAGACGACGACGAGAATTTGAAGTTTGAATATGTTCCATGTCAAGGATTTATAGACAGAAATACAAATTTGTGTTTCTTTTCTTTCTTTTTCTTCTTCTTCCTGTGGGCTTATTGCTTAAACTAACTGGGACTCAGGGCCCAGATACGAACATGATACTGATATCTTAGGCCCACTTGTCTATTATATAAGCATGCATTAAGGCTTATTGCATGTAAGAGGACGAAACCTTAATATTAGACGAGTTGCACCGTGCAAAGCAAGGTAACAGCGCAGAGAAACAAGAGGCTGAATTCAGAGACAGATAGACGATCTCTTCAGAACCAGAATATCGATCAGGTGTTCCGCAGAGCTGCTTCATCTTGGGTGGTAACAAGTTAAGTCATCACCAATCTGTTGTCTGGTTCAATGAACAAGGCATTAATACCTAAGTTTTAAGGGGTAGCTATTGTTAGGCCTTTGTTGTAACTCTTGTTTGACAGTGAAAGCATGGTAGTTTTGTTCTACCACCAGATGTAGCGTACTCCGTGAACTGGGTCAACAATCTCTCGTGTTATTTACTTTATGCACACACCACAAACCTGAATTATAACCTTATCGGTCATCTAACAGATCTGTGATAGAGGCATCAGATCGGTGGTTTTTACAATAATTGGTATCAGAGCTCTCCAGGGAGATGTTTGATTCATCGGTCTGCATAGTAGTAAACAAGGTCAGAGAGCTGGTTTGCTTTTGAGTCGAAGAGCACATTGGTGGTTGAGTTTTTTCACAGGTCTGTAGTTCTGCATCACTTCTCTGATTGGGTATCTCAGGAAAGAGATAAATCAAAGAAGAGTCATTGAACCTACGTTAGGGAATTTCGTGGTGGACAAGTTTGATGGTAAAGGAGATTTCGGTTTGTGGAAGTACAAGATGCTAAGACAACTCGAAATTCAGGGTCTATTGTCAGTTTTGAGTGATGAGCCAACAACTTCATCAGAGTCAAAAGCTGCTGGGGGAGAGACAGAGACCAGAGTAGATCCTAAGCGGGCTGAGAAAGATCTTAGAGTCAGAAGTCTGTAGGGGACTTGTCTGAGTGATCTCATTCTCAAGAAGATAATGACTGAGACCACATCGCTTGGTATGTGGAAGGCTCTTGAGAGAGATTATCAAACCAAGTCACTTCCAAACCGGATTTACCTCAAGAGGATGTTCTCATGTTACAAGATGGAAGAGGATAAATCCATTGAAGAAAATCTGGATTTCTTCCTGAAGCTGATAGCTGACCTCGCAAGCCTGAAGGTCACTATCTCAGATGAAGACCAGGCCATTCAGTTGTTGTCAGGTTTTCCATCTCAATATGAACAGTTGGTTCATACACTTCAGTATGGTACTGGAAAGGACACCCTCATGGTTAATGAGGTGGTCACAACTGCTTACTCAAAGGAAGATGAGTTGAAGCAGAAAGGGTTGCTCAGAAAGGAGAATCCAACATCAGAAGGCTATAATGTCGAAATATAAAAATTAATAACGATATATTGGCAACGAATTAGTAACGATATAATGTCGAAATATAAAAATTAATTTTTGAATTTAAAGATTTTGTAAAAACAAATCGTTGTCAATTCGTCGCTAATTTAGTGACGAATTTGCTACGATGTTTTATTTATCGTTGCCAATTCGTTGCTAGTTTGGCGACAAACTAGAAACGATTATTTATAAGACAGTCGCTAATTAAATTAGCGACGAATTGGCAACTATTTAATAAAAAATCTTTTTTTAAAAAAATAATTATAAATTTTTTTTTATAAAATTAATTATAAATATATTAAAAATACATAATTCTTTAAAAACACAATAAAACTAAACAGCGGGATCGACGGGATCAGACGATTCAAAATCATCAATCCCGAGATCACGTCCGTGGTCTTGAGTTGCCGCTTTCGCTACTTCTGGAGGGATCACTGGTGGCTGGGTCGGTTGAACTCCCCGCGACTGCATCAATCTCGCGAGGTTCGGACTTTCCATCGCGATGATGGAGAAGAAGTCCGTGATGTTCTAATAGCGGCGATTTTGTTCCTCTATCTGCTGTCTCAACCGAACATTCTCTTCGGCGTGATCTTGAGCAGTACGACGAGCTTGCGAAGACGAAGCATCGGGAACAATCTCCATCGAACCGACTCCGAAAGTGCGGTTCTTCTTCTTCGAGGCAACCTACATAGGAAAATTTAAAATCATTAGTAAAAATAATATAAACAATATTAATTTGAATCAAATTAAATAATTTGAAATCATTACCTCGTAGTAGATCTGATCGCACTCGGTCACCGACAGCCGTCCCGAGGAGTTGACCAAACTCCCATCAGTCGACGTCGAACCCTGACTAACCCGCTCGGCGTGTTTAGCCTCATATTCGTTCACGATCTTTTCAGATCGTGAACTCACATAGGTCCTGTCCTTCTTCTTCTGGACCTTCTTCAAGACATCCACAATGGGTGGAAGCTAGCCCATCTCCTTGCGCTTTTGAAAATTTTAATTAAATTATATATTATTAAATTTTGTATTTTTAAAAAATGTAATTATTAAATATATATTTTTTCAATTTGAAACTTGCCATCTGAATACGCCGTCCGACGTAAGAAGTCGGTCCTGAAGTGTGTACATATGGACCGCTCTCGTCGATCAGTGTGAGTCGGGCCTTGGAGCAGCTACCTGCAACCTGAACCGAATGCGGGTTCGTCCAATAGCTACAAAGGCCCTTCCACACCTCCCCGTCCATTGTTATGGGCTTGGTCGTATCTCCCTTCTTCAACCACTTGTTCTTCCATTTGTTGACGATCCCGGTGAGCCGATGTATGGCTTTATCTTCGAAAGCCTTGCAGACTTTAAACATGTCTTCCTCCCGCCAATGTTATTTTTGCTATTTAAGTTTTTTAAAATATTAAAATAAAATTTAAATAATATTAAAATAAATTTTGTAATAATTATTACATTTTATATAATATATTTCTTATTTTATTACATTAAATATTTATATTATATATTTTATAATGTTATGATTTTTAATTTTAAATAATTAAAAAATTTACTTACCGCAAAAGATTCGAACCAGATGTCCCGAATGTAAGGCGACGTCTGTGTCCAGTTGACGTGCGGCTCCACGAAATACGTCTTGATCGAATCGGCCACACTCCTACTAACTTTGTTATCGTAAAACCTAAGAAAAAATAAATTTACTGTTAGTAATTATTATATTTGAAAATCAATTAATTAAATTGCATAAAATAATATAATATTTTAATTACTTACCAAAATGTGTCTGCTGGCCAGTCCCAATAGAGCAACGAAAGATATTGGTGGTCATCCTGCCGAAGAAATTCGAGGATCCGCTGCATGTGCGGTCCAAGATGGTGAGGGGGTGGTAAGTTGACGGGGGGGGGGGGGGGGGGGGGGATCGGTTGGAACTCCTCCGGCTCGAACATCAGGAATAATATCATCGATTGGGTTTTGGTTGATGTTTTGTTGGAGTGGTGGTTCGGTAGGGTTGGAGTTTGAATTGGCAGTGAAATCAGACCGATTCCTTATGAAATTGAATTAGTGAGGGGATTGGTTATTAGACATGGTTAGGAGGGATTTTTTTTGTTGGGTTTTGTTTTAGAGAGAGAAGTTTTTTGTTTTATAGAGAGAGAGAATGAAATTGTGTGGAAGGGGAAAAAAGTCGTCGGGTATATATAGACTTTTGAATCGTCGCTAAATCGTCGCTACTTTTGTTTCAAACCTTTTGGTTTCCCTACTCGCGGTAAAACGAAAAATAGCGACAATTTAGCAAAGATTCCTGGCTAAATCGTCGCTATGTTTAGCAACGAAATAACAACGATTCCTTGCTATTTCGTAGCTATATGTTAACGTGACACGTAACGGCCTTCATCGTACCTCAGAAGACAAGAATGTCAGGAGGTGTACTTCACTTTAGAATATAGAATCGTTACTAAATCGTCGCTAATTTTAAACCCTTATTTTAGGGTTTAGAACCCTAAATTCGGTTTTTATCGTTTTCTACCACTTTTTCGCCAAAACGAGTTTATAACATTGACTATAAGATGTCACAAACTCAATATATGACAAAAAACTTATAAATTAGTTTATTATAAACTTTATAGTAGAATCTCTTATAAGTTATAAATTACTTAGCTTAAATGTGTTAAGTACAATTTTGTAATTATTAATTTTTATTGTTTTATACAAATATATTAATGATTTTGTACACTTTCTTAGTCAACAAAAACCGTTATAAATCTTTATTAAGGGGTGTTTTAGGGGTTTAAAGTTCGACAGTTTGCAACGAATTAACAACGAATTTGTAAGGAATCTAGTTTGGTAACGAAATAGCGACGATTTATCAACGATAGGCCATTATATTTAGCGACGATTTAGCAACGATCATGTGAACCCCTAAATCTGTAACCCTTCGAAAATATGTTGTTTTATATATCATTGCTAATTCGTCGCTAAATTTAGCGAATTTTGTTGCTAAATCCTTGCTATTTCGTTGCAAATTTAATTATTATTTTAAAAATATATATTTTTAAATATTACAAATAACACTCAAAAAGAAAATTATTACAAATAACACACAAATATTACAAATAACACAAAAAGAAAATTATTCATTATTATTATCGAAATCAACAGACTCGACTTCGCTATTTTCATCGAATTCATCTGCACCTCCGTCGTCTTCATCATCCACAATATCTTCAACAACTTGATTATCGGGGTCGACAAGGAATACATCTTTCGTCGATTGATTTGTTGGAATGATTGTTCCACCAATGACATCTTGTTTCATAGGAACTTCATCGTTACCCATAATTAAACCTCTTGAAACTACTCGGACTAATGCACTCCATGCTATACCACTAGTCTTAACTCGAGGATAAGGAATGAAAGTAACTTGCTCAGCTTGCGATCCAAGGATAAAAGGTTCAACCTTCCGATATCGTCGTGACTGGTTGACGTCGATCACTCCAAATTTGTTGTACCGAACACCACGACCGAGTGTTGGATCAAACCAATCACATTTGAAGAGGGTTGTTCGTAAATTGACTAATCTTGGATACTGCACTTCAATAATATTCGTTATAAGACCATAAAAACTAAATCACCCGACACAGTTACCCTATAATTTGTGGTTGTTCGACGTTGACCATGACTTAAGGTGTGCAACACGTAACCACGAGTGAATACATAGGAGAAGTTGTGATCTTTTTGAGCGGTCCTTGTATTAAATCGCGAAACCAAACTGGATACGTTGTGTCACCATATGCGATCTGCGTTTTCAACCAAGCGGCAAAATCCCGTTCTTTAAGAGCGGTTACTTCGTCTTTTGAAAGTCCTGGATAAACCTCATCCACTTGCTCCCTAAACATTCTAAAACAATGGAAACTGGATCAAAATTAAATATTTATTTTGTTTATGATGAGTGTGCGAATGAATAGTTGCACATACCTTTCAAAAGGTCGGGCATATTCACAATTAAGGAGGATGTAAGTATGTGCATTTTGCCGATGTACGTTGATCACTTTCCCACCAAACTTCTTTTATTTTTCCGCTAGCTCTTCCGATTGGAAAAAAGATATCAGGTTGTGTTGATTGTGTTGGCGTAGTGTATGGAATGTGAACTAATGTTTTTGCAACTTTTAGAATTTAATGTATTTCTTATTTTTGTTTCTTTTTTGGATTGATTATGTTTTAAATTTTAATTTTATTGATTGTTAAACCATATATATCTTTGGTCTTGCTTAAAACTTTTAAATTCATAACAAAAATTTAGTAAATCCCCAAAAATAAGTCACAAAGTAGTAGCTATTTGCGACTATGTTGTGACTGTTTCAAATTTTCCTTAAAATTTCTGAAATTTTTTGGTTTAATTTTTAACGCCAATTAATACCTCCTAATTGAAAATTAATGCCACTATTTTGATACTTACTAGCTTCTAAACATAAAGTTAAAAGACCCTTAAGCCTAGATTGGTAGAATGGAGCGAAGAGGAATAGTTGTAAACAGCGGAAGCGGTAGCTGTGAGCTGTGAGATGTGAGATGTGAGCTGTGAGCTGTGATCTGTGAGATGTAAGCTGTGAGTTGTGAGCTGTGATCTGTGAGCTATGAGATGTGAGTTGTGAGCTGTAGTTTGGCGTAAAACTTGAGAACAAATTTATAACATTTTTAAAAAATTCAAATTTATTTCTTTTAAATAATATTAAAAAGTATTAAAAACTTAGAAATGAAATAACAAAAACTTAGAAATCTATCTACGAGTTGTCCATATCTGCTCAGCGATATTGTTTCGTACACCAGCCATATATGCATCACCGTAGGCACATATTGACTTGTTTGAGTCTGCTCATCATCATCTTCTGAATCTGAAATCTCGATTGCTTCATTCCCCATTTCGTCATACTCTTGAAAATCTCTATCAATGTTTACAGATTTCCGAATGAAATTAAGCAATGTCATTTTGGCTACAACAATCTTACATTGTGTTTGTAAATCATAGCGTGTTGGATTTCTGATAATAGCAAATTTTCCTTTCCACACCCCAAAAGTCCGCTCAATAACAGAACGCAAAGAAGAATGACGTTTGTTAAACATTTCATTCTCATTTGTAGGAGCTCCTCCTTGCCACTGATGCGGATGATAACGAATTTTTCGATATGGAGAAAGGTACCCTTTTTCTATTAGGGTATCCTGAATTAACGAGAAAATATTTTCCTTCTGGTGGAGGTGGAAAATATTCATCGTTTTGAACACAATATGTCAATATCTTTGAATCATGTGCTCTTCCTGGTGTTCCCACATATGTGTATATGAACTCCATGTTAAAGTTACATATCGCAAGCACGTTCATTGTAGGATGTTGCTTCCGTGAGTTCCAATACTTTTCTTTTTTATCACTCCCAACTCGCACTAACACATGTGTTCCATCTAGAGCTCCGACACAAGCACTGAAAAAGGATAATATCTTCTATCTGAAGACAAAATGGGATCCACCTCTCGAAGTTCATTTTCTCTAGGCTTTTATGATATCTTGAGACATAAGGATAAGGGCATCCAAAACTTCATGAAACTTTCGATTAACGGTCTCTTGATTGCGTTGATAATGTGTTGCAATTGTTCGTTGCACCTCATCATGCGCAACAGTTTCGAGAAACATTGCAACACTCTCTTGTAATCCACACTCATGTGACTCTCGTAGCCCATAATAATTTTTCAGAGTAAAACACAAACGCCGAAAAGTTTCTTGATGCATCCTAAGAGTTTCATAACACTCTTGATCATGACCATTTATCATTTGCATAGTATGACGCCATCCACGACCTCTATCGGTTCTCATCAATCTTCTATCACGCTTTGGGTCCGAACATTCATCATCAATCAACATTGTAAGTACTTTAACCAAGTTTTGATTGTATTGAATAGCTAGTACCTAAAATATGAAAGAATTAAGAGTAAGTATTTAAATATAAATAATATATTAACTAAAATATGAAAGAATTAAGAGTAAGTATTTAAATATAAATAAATATATTAACTAAAATATATGGGTTCAAAATTGAAAAGAATTATTACTAACAAACAATAACACGCTTTTTTGGTAAAGATTAAAAATATAATATGTTAGTTAATAGAAATATTAAATATAGACAAAAGAAAAATATATTAAATATTAATTCTTCATTTATTATCCTAAATCCAACAACTAAACTAAAACACCAAAAACGAGAAAAAATGAAATCATACTTATTGAGAAAGTAAAATTAAAAATGATTATTCGACACTAAATAAAAAAATGAAATTTAAAATAAGATCCTAAACAAAAGCAATTCATTTTCTTGTTTTCCGTTGGTGAAACTTTATCTTTTCCGCATCATTTGGTAATGACATGAAAATTTGACGACCACTTTCATCTGATGCAAGATAATCAATCGCGGCCCAGTAAAGATCACCATCATGGTCTAAAGTAGATATCTTGATCAGCTCTTGCATACACACGGCACAACTGAATGGGTTTAACGATTCGAATGTTTCTCGACCACCTTTCCAGAAATTTCCTTGATCTTCAAGGACGGTCGTCAAGCGATCCCACTTATCAGGATTACATTGTTTACTAGACGAACCAACTTTACCCTTTCCAATGAAAGTCGACTTTTTTATCGGTCTAACTTGTTCAACATCCTCATCGGAGTCCACCAGCTGCGGAACCGAATTTGGCGAATCACGATGTTGTTTTGGTCCAGCTCGAGGTTGTCATCCTTCACTTACTGAAACCGTGGTTCGAGCATAAAGACGATTAAGAAGAGGAATATCTCGAAGAAGATGTGTTCTTAACTTTGTTGCGTCCGGACAACTCTACAGTAGAAAAAATTAACTATTAATATTCATACAAAACTAACAATATTTTTTAATTTAATAAAATAAAATATTCAAAATACGTACTTTTATCAGCAAGTTCCACCAATTTGCATCCATGTCGATTTCTCCAAAATCGTTAAACCCCATTCCCGTAGCGTTTTGTGTAACTCGTTTATAAACATCATATTGTTTTTTCAAGTGGTCTAACCGATATTTAAATTTTTGCCACGGAAAATCCATACCAAATACTTTCAAAAATTCAGCTCGAACACTTTGTCTACCAATTTCATCGAGACATGTACCCTTCCAATGGCCTTTGTCCTTTTGGTCATTGCATAATTGCAATAATCCGTGACTCAATGCATGAGACCAATAAAATTTTGGCTAAATAAATAATGCACTTAAAAAAATTAGAATGCAATTTAAGATTTATGGGTCAAATATATAAATTTTCTTCGTATAAAATACAAGCACATATTTTTAAAAAATTAATGTTTCGTATTGTTCTTCAACTAAAAAACCAAAAACGAAGAACTTTATAAATATTTATAAATCACAGATTCACACAACTCAATAAAACTTATAGAAAAGAAAAAAAAATGTTTAACAAAAAAAAACAAACAATAACATGATTTTATATTTTATGTTCAATACATATAATTAATTTATACAAGATCAATGATAAAAAAAAGTTACCTCACAAGATGGTTGCGAAGAATTTTGAGTTGAATTTGCCATGATTCTGTATTAAAGAAACAAAATTCACATATTTAAAATAGGCAATATTTATTAATCGTTGCAAAAAAATGATAAAATGATGGGAAAAAATTACTATGCATAAAGATGAGAATTTGATAAAAGTGATTAGGTTTAAAGTTTAATATTTATAGAAGATTTCTGTAAAATTTAAATTTATTTATTATAAGATTTGAAGATAATTATAAAATATTATGATGGGAATATGCCGAAAGAATCAACTCAGTTTTGAAATTATGTAAAAATCTCATTTCTTAGTTAACTAACAGAATTTTTATTTTGAAAATACTTAATACTAGGATTTAACCCGTGGTACACCACGGGTTTATGTTTTTACAAATAGTTTTATATATATATACAGTTAATTTAGAAGTTTGTAATATTTTTTCTGTTTTTGTAAAATAAATAAAAATATTCAGAATTTCTAAAGAGTATTTTGTTCTTTTATTGTTTATGCAAATAAATATATAATGAGAATTAGATTTTATATAGCAAAATCTTAATATAATTTGTAAGTTGGTTTATTCCAAACTATTATAAACTATAAAAATTAGGAATGGACAAAACTTTCGGATCCGAAATATCGAACCCAAACCAAACCGAAATCTCCAAATCTATACCGATCCTAAAAACAAATAACTCGAATGTATAGGGAAATTTACTACCATATTACCCGAAATCGAATCCGAACCGAACTCCATTTTTTAGAACTAAACTAAACTACTCTAACTACCCAAAAATTATTTAAAATAATAATAATCTATATATTATTTAAAATAAATAACCTGAACAAATTGAAAAATTTACTACCTGAAAACCCGGAACCAAAACAAATTTCTAGATTTGAACCTGAAATACCCGAAATTTGTTTATGATAAAGTTTAATCATTATTTTCAAACTTAATGTCATTTATCTAGAATATTTCCAGAAATCGAACCCGTTAAATTATTTTTTATTGTTTGATATTTTTGACAAAAAATTGTTTTAAATCGTTTTTAAATTCTTAATAATATGAATTAAACCTGTTTTGATTTAAATAAAATTTTAATGGTAGTTTTTATAAAAAAAACTATGTAATAATGTATTTATGTGAATTATATTTTTATTTTGTTTTTCAAATATTTTTTACATAATTTCTTTAATATTTTTTTTTATTTTTGGAGAGGATTGTAATATTTCCTTATTTGGTTTTTCGTAATTAAATGTTCAAAAATATTTCCTTTTATGTTCAATGGCATGATGTGTAAATAAGTGTGATTTTTTGGACATGTTCAAATTAGTACTTCAAAAATAATATATAGATGGTTTTTCGTAATTAAATGTTCAAAAATATTTCCTTTTATGTTCAATGGCATGATGTGTAAATAAGTGTGATTTTTTGGACATGTTCAAATTAGTACTTCAAAAATAATATATAGATTCCAGCGTCATAATGCAGTGGAAAAAGGAACGCCGTTATTATATTTTTCACACGTGTGGTCCTTCTTTTTTATTTGTGATTGGCGTTGACTCTAAGAGGGGCACGCAACCTCTCATGAAACGTGGAGCCAATCTGGGTCTTAGTATATATCGACCCTTCTCTTTCTTTCTCGCTTTTAGGGTTTTCCCACAAGTCTGTCAAGCTCTTCTCCTTTCCTCTTTGATTTCTCTCAAAGTTTTCAAATCTCTCTATTTTCACTTCGATTTTTTTACTCTACAGCAAAAAGATGGTTGGTAGAGGAAAATCGAGTTTCGGAAGAGGAGGGATTGGAAGCAGGCCCGGCCCAGAGGGGGTGGGCAGAGGTGCAGTGGCCCAGGGGACCAAGATATTTTAATCAAAATATACATACAAAAAGGGCCAAATTTTTTGAAAATATCATTATTAAGGGGTCCAAAATTTTTAAAATGAACTTAAAAATTAGTAAAATAAGCCCAAATTTGAAAGTCTTATTTTCAAATTACTTATTTTTTCGAATTTTTTTTATTATAGATTATTTTTAAAAAAAATTGCCCCGGGGTCCCAATTCTTGTTGGGCCGGGCCTGATTGGAAGACCTCGTACTCGCGGTGGTGGCTCACAATCTTTGAATGGAAGATCTTCATCTCAATCATCGAACCCGTCGAACCCATCTTCTCCGAACACGACCTAGTCTCCACCTTCTCAATCGCGTCTTCCGACACAATATCCCTTGCATGCTCCTCCACCACAACAAATTGCGAGACAGGACTCTCTCTTTCATAATCAGTTGCCATTTCTCCCACAACAACAACCGCAACAACAAGAGCCTACACCTCTCCCGCAGCAACAACCACAACAACAAGAGCCTCCACAAGAAGAGCCACAACAACCACAAGATTATGAGAGGTTGTTGGATGATTTGTTACATCTTCCTGGTCGAAATCATCTACCTTTGCTGAGTGAACATCCGATTGAAGGCGTTGAGAGTATATGGTAACTAATCTTCTCTATCGTTCTATTTACAGTCTAACTAGGTGGTTTGACCCGCGCGCATGGCGAGGACATAAATAAATTTCAAGAAAATTACATGAAAAATAATTAATATTGACATTTTTAAATGAATTCAAATGGTACATTAATGATAATTCAAACTATATGTTAAGATTACGATGATGTAAACCCAAAATAAAAATGTTATAAATTATCCATAAAAATGAAAACATGAAAAATAACAAACTTCAAAAATGTGGTTGTGTTTTATGGTAGACTTATATGATTTAAAATACAAAAAATTGTTTTATTTTTATAGTTTTTCGCTTTTGAGAAACAATTATAATAATGACATGATATTTTATATAAAATTAATCCATTAAATTGAAAAATTGTTACAAATGTAAGTTTGTATGCTACCAAAGCATATGTTTGTTACATATTTTCTTCTACAAAATAATAAGTTTGATACTTAAAGAGAAGTAAAAATTGTATATGTTCACAAACTAATTTGGTTAATAAAAATAAATCGTATTCAACAAAAATAGTTTTATAATAATTAAAGAAAAACTCATTAATGAAGATGTTAATAATTATAATGACTTTGGATTACGAAATATATAAAATTGTATGATGTGGTATAAATTTTTTTATATTAACATATTTATAACAATAAATCAATATTTATCTAACATTTTAAACGAAGTTAAGTTTATAATATTTACATAAATATTAGAAAACTAAAGATCAACTTGAATCGAACGAATGTAAACAAAATCGATGAGGTTGCATGTAGTACCATTTATAATAATAATAAATTATATTAAATTATTATATAAATTAAAATTCCCAAAATATTGACATCATATATAACTTTAGGAAAATATTATTGATATTTTGAAATATTAAATTAATAAATAATATATAATGATATAAACCATTGAAACATAAAAAGAAAATTGAGAAAATAAGTATATTTCAAGACATAAATTTACTAATTGAGTTATTTTTTTAATTTTCTATAATGTGATATTGACTTTTTAAATTACAATTTTACCATTAGCTTTAAAATTGTCAAATCTCGTGAATGGTTGTCCGTAAATATTCACATGTGAATGATTTCGAGTGAATAATCGTTTTGAATGATAATTGATATAATGTGAATGATAAATAATATATGTGAATGAATGATTTATGTCAATGATGAGTTGTTAATGATCTCAATGAATGATCTATGTGAATGATTTTTCATGAATGATTTTTGTGAATAATTTTTGTGTGAATAAGGTTAAATTTGTTATTTTAAGTACGAAAATCAAATTAAATTACCCAAAATTTAATTATTACATCAAAAACAGTTTATTGACAAATTATGTTTTAAAATGTATATAATACGTTAATTAACTCAAAAATACAGGGATAATCATAAACAAAAATATTAAATTAAAAAAAAAATCAAAAATTTCCTTAATTTTAGGGAATATAATTAAAACTTCGAAATATCAAATTAACAATAATATATGATGATTATATCAATAAAAATAAAAGGGATAATCATAAACAAAAATATTAAATTAAAAAATCAAAAAGTTCCTTAATTTTAAGAAATATAATTAAAATTTTGAAATATCAAATTCACAATAATATATGATGATATAAAACATTAAAAATAACTGGATAATCATAAACGAATAACAAAATAATAAATTAATAAAAAAATATATAAATTCTTTAACTTTAGAATATATAATTGAAATTTTGAAATATTAAATTAATAAATTTAGGAAACATAATTGAAATTTTGAAATATTAAATTAATAAATAATATTTGAAGATATAAACTATTAAAAAATAAAGGAGATAATCATAATTTTAAAAAATTAAATAAATAAAATCATTAATTTACTACAAATTCTCTCCACTTGACACGTAGGCAAAACTCCTTGCTATTTATTATATATGATATATGATGGTTACTTGATTTTATAGATTAAACTTTTTATAACATGTTTTGATGGTTTTGATCTTAAGGTTTTGTTATGTTTATATAATGTTTGTTCTGTTTGATTCATAAGCAGGTCCTTTTTACTTTTTTTGATTCAAATATATGACTTTCTTTCAGGTTTAATCGAGACAAAGGAGTATTGGCTCGAGTGATTAGTGGAATCTTTCGAAGAAAGTTTGATGGTCCTTATTATAGTTGGACTGTCACGCCAGAGAAAATTAAAGAGAGATTTTTCAGAACTTTTTCGGTAATTAGTTATACTCATTAGTTTTCGCACAAAGAAATTAGTGATTAGATTGATAAGTAACTATTTTCTTTTGTCTAGGGGAAGTACAATTGGGAAATTGGTATTACCGATCTTGTGAGACAAGAGTTCTTTAAGATTGCCCAAAAGCACATGAAAGGCATCGTAAGTCAAGCTAAGACAATTGGGGTTAAACCAATTTGGATCAGCGATAAACTTTGGGATATGATGTGGGTTCATTGGAAAACTCCGGATTCAATGGAGAACAGCGAGAACGCATCACAGTCTCGTAATTCTGATCTTGGTGGTCTTGGTGCCCATAAACACTTATCAGGCCAAAAGTCTTACTTGCAAATTCAATAAGACACGGTATAACATTTACCTTTCATTTTTGTCGATTTATTTCACTTATATGAAGTTTTTTCATTATAGGAGGAGGAATTGGGTTGTCCCGTTTCGCTCGGAAAAGTGTTCATGAAAACACACACAAAGGTTGATGGATCATTTGTTGATCAAAAAGCTAAACAAGTAGTTGAGGCATATGAGAAGAACTTGGCAAAGCTAGGGGAGATTGACGGTAATTCTGAACATTCTGATGATACATCTCGTCACCATATTCTCACCATTGAATAAAAGAATGAGATATTTCTTAAGGTATTTTGTTTTACTTTGTCTTCATAATAAAGTTTATGTTTTATTCACTTGCTTCTTGGTTTGTTTTAGTGTACTGAAACAGATGACAAAGGCAACCCTTATGGCCTTGGACGCCTTGCAGAGGCAGTCCGAAAAGGTAAAAGAAAAGTGTCTTCTTGAAGATCTTCTTCCTCGTCAGTTTCGGATATGCAAGAGCAACTTAAAGTTGCTCACAAAAAGCTGGCTGAACAACAGGCCTTGCTCAGTTTATGGATGCCCAACCAACAACTTGTCCACAAGGCACCTGATGCAGCGTACCAATGGGTGAACGGTCGATCTAAGAATTTAGGTTCTTCAAGACCTGTTCTTGGATCGATTAAGGGTTTCTTTCGATAGCTCCTTAAGACCAACTTCTTGTACTGATGAATCTAATCAAATCAATAACAAGGAACGAGAATACTCTTTTCTTAAAAGCCAAAGCTCTTTATTAAATAATCAAAGTCTGAATTACAACATAAGTCTAAATGACCTATTTATAATAAATATTGAAAGTCCTAAAATATTCAAAATAAGAAAAGGAAAATATCTTAATAATAAAATAACTAATAATGTAAATATAAAGATATTTGTAAATCTTCTAAATATCTCTCTGCATCATTCTCTCCGTCGGAGAGAAGATTCGTCCCGAATCTTAACCGTGGTCTTCGGGCTCAAATTCCTTCGGAAGATGCAAAACTTTGTTCTTCCCTTTTCTTCTTCTCTTCCATTGATGTTGTTCTTCCAACTTTTTAAACTCTTTATTTGCAAATATCAGATTCATCACGGATTTTGCAGGAAGCAGATCCGATACGGATTTTGCACGAACCTGATTTAACAGGAATCTTGCACGAATCTGTTTTACAAATATTGCACGAATCTGATTCACAGATTTTGCATGAATCTGATTCTGCACGGATTTTGCACGCATCAGATTATCAAAAATATTTTCTGAGAAAACAAAATCGATAATCACGACATCTTCTTCGTAAACATCGTAGATAGGATCACCATAAATCTCTCTGTAGATCTCATGGTTATCTTCTCTTTCAACAAAGAGACTTTCGTCTCTCATGGGATAAAATCTGTCATACATCATGACAACCAGAATCGTTATTCGATTGAGAAATCAAAGATACGCGGCTATGATACCAACTGATGCAGCGTACGAATGGGTGAACGGTCGATCTAAGAATTTAGGGTTCTTCGAGACCTGTTCTTGGATCGATTAAGGGTTTCTTTCGATAGCTCCTTCAGACCAACTTCTTGTACTGATGAATCTAATCAAATCAATAACAAGGAACGAGAATACTCTTCTCTTAAAAGTCAAGGCTCTTTATTAAATAATCAAAGTCTGAATTACAACATAAGTCTAAATGACCTATTTATAATAAATATTGAAAGCCCTAAAATATTCCAAATAAGAAAAGGAAAACATCTTAATAATAAAATAACTAATAATGTAAATATAAAAATATTTGTAAATCTTACAAATATCTCTCTGCTTCATTACTGATGCAGCGTACGAATGGGTGAACGGTCGATCTAAGAATTTAGGGTTCTTCGAGACCTGTTCTTGGATCGATTAAGAGTTTCTTTCGATAGCTCCTTAAGACCAACTTCTTGTACTGATGAATCTAATCAAATCAATAACAAGGAACGAGAATACTCTTCTCTTAAAAGCCAAAGCTCTTTATTAAATAATCAAAGTCTGAATTACAACATAAGTCTAAATGACCTATTTATAATAAATATTGAAAGCCCTAAAATATTCCAAATAAGAAAAGGAAAAATCTTAATAATAAAATAACTAATAATGTAAATATAAAAATATTTGTAAATCTTCCAAATATCTCTCTGCATCATTCTCTTCATAGAAGAGAAGATTCGTCCCGAATCTTAATCGTGGTCTTCGGGCTCAAATTCCTTCGGAAGATGCATAAACTTTGTTCTTCCCTTTTCTTCTTCTCTTCCATTGATGTCGTTCTTCCAACTTTTTAAACTCTAGATTTGCAAATATCAGACTCATCACAGATTTTGCACGAAGCAGATTCGACACGGATTTTGCACGAACCTGATTTAACAGGAATCTTGCACGGATCTGATTCACATATATTGCACAAATCTGATTCTGCACGGATTTTGCACCTGGCTCTGATACCAACTGATGTAGCGGAAGATATGATAACACAACTCAACCAAGGGATTCAAGAATCCACACTTGGGACCTGTCAGCTCGACCAAGGGATTCCAAAGAATCCTCGCTTGGGACGTGCTTCGCTCAATCAAAGGATCCGTAAGGATCGTTTGAGACCGGTCTTCTTGTATTGATGAATCTAATCAAATCAATAACAAGGATTCGGAGAATCTCTTCTCTCAAAAGCCAAAGCTCTTTATTAATAATCAAAATCTGAATACAAACTTATGCCTAAACGACTTATTTATAACAATAGAAAAACCTTAAAAGCACTCTAAAATAATTAAGGAAAATAACTAAAATAATAAATAAATATTAAATAAAAGAAACAATAAGATATTTGGAAATCTTCCAAATATCTCTCTGCATCATTCTCTCCGACGAAGAAAAGATTCGTCCCGAATCTTAATTGCGGTCTTCGATATGAAACTCATAGTCTTCTTCTTCTATGGAAAAGAGACGCCTATGATAAGATAGATGTTTCCGAACAACATGACATCCAGAATCGTCCTTCGATTGAGAAACCAAAGAAACCTGGCTCTGATACCAACTGATGCAGCGTACGAATGGGTGAACGGTCGATCTAAGAATTTAGGGTTCTTCGAGACCTGTTCTTGGATCGATTAAGGGTTTTTTCGATAGCTCCTTAAGACCAACTTCTTGTACTGATGAATCTAATCAAATCAATAACAAGGAACGAGAATACTCTTCTCTTAAAAGCCAAAGCTCTTTATTAAATAATCAAAGTCTGAATTACAACATAAGTCTAAATGACCTATTTATAATAAATATTGAAAGCCCTAAAATATTCCAAATAAGAAAAGGAAAATATCTTAATAATAAAATAACTAATAATGTAAATATAAAGATATTTGTAAATCTTCTAAATATCTCTCTGCATCAGCACCGCAGCTGGAGCTACTCAATCCGAACCTGAAGTTGCACCAGCCGCGACAACTAATGGTTCACCACTTTCCCCCTCTTCCTAATCTTCTATGATTGATCTTTTTGGCTAAAATGTTGAACTTTAACATGTCTAATGTTTTTGGTTATGTAATGAAAAGAATGTTGATGTTTGATATATTTTCTTAATGGATTCTCGGTTATAAGATTTTTATGTTTTAAATTGTTTTGTTATTTCTTTTTTAGGTTTGAAAAACTTTAGAAGTGACAAAAATGTATCAAATAAGTCTCAAATTGGTCACCATTTATATCCAAAAAATCACAGATTTTAATTTAAGAGGTCACACAATAGTTACAAATTGCTAACCACATACTTCATCACTATCTCGTCACTAAAACTTAAGACTATTTTGCGACTACTTCAAGACTAACCAAAACTTTATTTGTCTCGAAGTTTGTCGTCTCTACAAGGTCACATATAAATGACTGTTAGGTTAGTAGTAAAACGGTTGCAGATTTTCCACTCTTTTGGCGACCACAAAACACGAAAATTAGTGACTACTTCGTGACCAAATTTAAGTAGTAACTTGCGACCACATAGGTTGTCCCGACTTAGTCATATTGTACCACTAGACAAAATAGTCACAAATATATGACCACATTATAGTATCTCCCATTAGTCGCTCATTACCAACCAATATTTAAGCGTCCTTAAGGAGTCGTAGTTGTGCGACTATCTTGTGAACAAAGACAATTTGCGACCGCATATTTGCGACTAAGTTGTTCGGTCTGACAATGGTCCTAAACAGGTGTTTTGTGACCATGTTATGACGATATTAGGGGTCACAAAGAACATGTTTTCTTGTAGTGGTTGATGAGATAACACGAGGTTAAGATCCATGAGATGTCGGTTATTCCTTTCGGCCACGCCATTTTGTTGTGGCGTGTATGGGCTTGTAGTTTGATGAAGGATTCCATGCTTAGATATGTGAGCATTGAAGGCATTTCTTGTGTATTCTACCCCATTATCGGTCCTAAAGGTTTAATCTTGGCATTGTAGTGGTTAGTCACATAGTTTTGAAAGTTTTGAAAACCCTCTAACACCCTATCTTTAGTTTGTAAAAGAGTAATCCAAGTGCATTTAGAGCTTTCATCTATGAAAGTGACAAAATATGAGTGGTTATCACTTGATTTACAAGGAGATGACCAAACATCCGAATGCACAAGTTCAAAAGGTTTATAAATCATGATTGATTTTGGAAATACGGTTCGACAATGTTTTCCTAAAATGCATGCTTCACAAGTTTCATGATTATACTTAACATTAGGCAAGATGGTTTTTAAAGCATTCAAATGAGGATGACCAAGTCTATAATGCCAAATAACATTGTTGGCTTCGGATAAAACCGTTTTAAAAGCATGACAAATAGAACATTAGATGAGTTCCTCTCAAGGACATAAAGATCTCCTCTTGTGATCCCTTTATCGATGACTTATTTACTCTTAATATCCTTAAAAATCACACCATTAGGACCAAAGATAACATTGCAATTCAAATCACAAGCTATTCTTTTAACGGATATAGGGTTAGATGTGAAACTAGGCATATAAGGAGCTTGTGATTCTCTATCAAAAAGTTTAAGGTTCCCTAATCCTTCTATTGGAACTTTACTTCCATTTGAAATGATAACATTACCTAGAGTCGGCCTAATATCACTAATAAAGTCTAGGTTACTAATCATATGATGAGAAGCACCCGAATCAACAATTATAGGCTTACTAGATTCTTTATCAATGGTGTGAGCACTAAGAGAGTAATAGGGAACCATACCGGAGCCCTTAAGGGCTTTGATGAGAGCCTCTAGGTCAGACTTCCTCACAAACTCTTTCGTGTATGGAACAATAGCCGTAGACTCATCTTCTTTTTAGTGGCTTGGTCCGCTTGTGCTCGGAATGCTTGTCGAGTCATCGGTTGTGAAGTGAGCCTTGGCGTCTTTGAACTTGGCCGGCTTGAGATGTGGGTGAAGGATCCAACACTTGTCCTTGGTATGGCCCTTCTTCTTGCAATGGTCACAAAGCAAGGATCTCCTTTCCTCATAGGTTCTTGAAGTGGTCTTGAACGCTACCTTGTTGGCCGAGACCAACTCCTTCTTTCCATCGAACAAATCTATAGACCCTTGTTCCCTTTGCAATTGAGCGCATACTTCTTCAAGGTTTGGTAAGGTGTCCGAGCGAAGAAGATGCTTGATGATGTCCTTATAGCTACCGTTGAGAGTGAGGAGCAAGCCAAAGACTTTTCCTTGTTCTCTCCGTTCGTTTAAGACTCTAGGATCCACAGTGCTTGGCCGAAGCATCTCACGCTCGGCCCATAGTGATCTAAACCTTCCAAAGTTTTTGGTAAACTCGGTGTCTTCTTGGTTAAGGTCATTGATTGCCTTCTTGACTTCATACACACGGCTTAGGTTGGAGATGTTGCCATAGACGGTTTGTAGAGTATCCCACAACTCTTTAGCACTTTCACAATAAGATTAGGCTTCTAAGATTGATGGTTCAAGGGATCCTTGGATGATTCCAAGGACTTTTTGGTCTAGTTGAAACCACTTTTCATCATCGGTTGTGAGCTCATCATTCCCAAAGTTGAATTCGATAGGATCTTTTTGTCGTGTGAGAATCACTACAAGAAAAATATCATATAGCCACGGTCGTATCCGTGGCTATAACGTTAAATCCGTGGCTATACGGTCGTAACTAACAAAATCCGTGGCTAATTAGCCACGGATTTTTTCTATAGCCACGGAACGACCGTGGCTATATGACTTTTTTTTAGTAGTGAATGTGGTTCCACAAGCCGTGGCCACAAAGGGCTATCTTCATGGTTCTTGCCCATAGGAAGTAGTTGATTCCTTTCAATATGACCGGACAAAGAACCTTCTTGTTGGAGCGTTCGTTGTCTTCCATGGTTTAAATGAGATTGAATCTAAATAAAGGTGAAAGCTTTAACCTTTTTAGTAGATCCGAGATAAGATGAGAGAAAGCTTGAATCTTGAAGTTGATTGAAGCTTGAAACTCGAAGAATCTTGAGTTCTTTCTTGTCAAGACCGCAAGTTCTTGAGGTAAATATTCAACCTTGTGCTTGGATCTAATCTTAAAGCCTTGTCTTGTATTGCACAAAGAATCAAAAGAAGAAGATTGTATCGCACAAAGAACCGAATGAAATGAGAACCGAAAGTTTTAAGAAAAGAGATGAATCTTTAGAATAGGTTCAAGAGCTTAATGCTCTGATACCATGTAAGATTTTAGTGAGATTAAGAGAGATTATAAGAGTTATAAGATATTGCGTTCTTGAGTTCTATGAAGAACACCGAGAATAAGAGAGAGAAAATGGAGAGAGATTGATTTTCATTTCATAACTTAATTAATTTAATGTATACAAAGAGAATAACAATATATAAACAAAGATAGATAAAAAGGAATCAAGAGAATATGCCATATTGATCCAAGTCCTTGTCGCCGAGCATTCAATGCGCTTGGCTAGCCGAGCCAAAAGCGACTCGTGACCGTACGGACGCGTGGTGCACACTCCCCTTAAGTCCACCCGTGATTGTACTGACGGCGTGTGCATCCCACTTGCCAACGGCTACTTCTCTAACTGCTCTCTTCTAGATCCTTCTCCTTTGTCTATTAATTCTCTTTGTCTTCTTTCCAATAATAACATGTGTGAAGAGTGTCGAGTCTTTCTCAAGCTAGGTCATTTACCTTGATGACCAAGATAGGTCGGCTAATGCCTTAGTCTCTTCAATATTTCATAAGTTCGTAAAATTTTTACAAAGTTCATTGAGACACTTATAATCACTTAGATTGCATGAAACTTGGTTTAAAGTCCTAGAAACGCGTGGTTAGATGTTTCATAAGTTCGTGAAACTTGTACAATGGTCATTGAGGAAATTATAAGCAATCATGTTGCATGAAACTTGTTTTAGAGTCCTAGAATTGCATTGTTAATTGGTTCATAAGTTCTTCAAACTTGTACAAAGCTCATTGAGACACTTATAAGATCCTACGTTGCATGAAACTTGGTTTAGATTCCTAGAAACGTGTTGTTAGATGTTTCATAAGTTCGTCAAACTTGTACAAAGATCATTGAGACACTTATAAGTACTCATGTTGCATGAAACTTGGTTAAGAGTCCTAGAAACGCGATGTTAGATGTTTCATTATTCCGTGAAACTTGTACAAAGCTCATTGAGGAACTTATAAGCACTCTTGTTCCAAGAAACTTGGTTTAGAGTACTAGAAATCACGTTGTTAGATGTTTAATAATTTCGTCAAACTTTAACAAAGCTCATTGAGGGACTTATAAGCACTCTTGTTGCATGAAACATGGTTTAGAGTCCTAGAAACGCGTTGTTATATGTTTCATAAGTTCGTCAAATTTGTACAAAGCTCATTGAGACACTTATAAGCACTCATGTTGCACGAAACTTGGTTTAGAGTCGTAGAAATGCGTTGTTAGATGTTTCATAAGTTCGCCAAACTTGTACAAAGCTCATTGAGACACATATAAGCACTCATGTTTCATGAAACTTGGTTTAGAGTCCTAGAAACACGTTGTTAGATGTTTTATTAGTTCGTGAAACTTGTACAAAGCTCATTGAGGAACCTATAAGCATTCATGTTGCATGAAACTTTGTTTAGAGTCCTAGCTTCCACCTTGTTAGATGTTTCATAAGTTCGTCAAACTTTAACAAAGCTCATTGAGGAACTTATAAGCACTCATGTTGAATGAAACTTGGTTTACAGTCTTAGATACGCGTTGTTATATTTTTCATAAGTTCGTCAAAATTTTACAAAGTTCATTGAGACACTTATAAGCACTCATGTTGCATGAAACTTTGTTTAGAGTCGTAGAAACCACTTTGTTAGATGTTTTATAAGTTCGTCAAACTTGTACAAAGCTCATTGAGATACTTATAAGCACTCTTGTTGCATGAAACTTGGTTTAGAGTCCTAGAAACATTAAGCAATCGGCTAACAGATTGCTTGAGTCGTTCACCCTCCATATCCCACTTCATTCATCACCACACTGCCGTTTTTCTGTTGTTGTTCTATCACCATCATCTCCATTCCACCTTCCACCTAATCGCATCACAGAAGAGCTCATCCTAGTCCGGAGATCAGATCCTTGGCCAAGGGCGTATCACTAATTTCGTCAAACTTGTACAAAGCTCATTGAGACACTTATAAACACTCATGTTGCATGAAACCTTGTTTATGTTGCATGAAACCTTGTTTAGATACCTAGAAACGCCTTGTTTGATGTTTCATAAGTTCGTCAAACTTGTAAAAAGCTTATTGAGACACTTATAATCACTCATGTTGCATGAAACTTGGTTTAGAATCCTAGAAACACGTTGTTAGAAGTTTTATAAGTTTGTCAAACTTGTACAAAGCTCATTGAGACACTTATAATCACGCATTTTGCATGAAACTTGGTTTAGAGTCCTAGGAACGCGTTGTTAGATGTTTCATAAGTGATATGATCATGGATGAGAATGATGTTAGGGACGATGCTAAGGAGGAGGAGAAGGTTGCACCTCAAGAACCAGACGGTGCTATCAGAAGATCAAGAGCTAAGGAGCTAGCAAAAAAAGCTCAAGAAATGATCGAGGAGGAGGAGCTTGGAGGAGAAACAACTAGGAGCTTCTTCAAACTGTTCATTCACGCCTAATTTAGAAGACCAAGCTATGAGAACTAAGTGGACTAAGTGTCTCGCTTGGTACTCTTCTTCCCACTGTGTTTTAACGAGGCCAAGAAGAACGTTACGTCGGTCCCTTGGTAATCATAGCTTGAAGAGTGTATGAGGATAGGCACTTAAAAACTACTCGCCATTCTTTGAAGACGACTCGTTCTTTTCTCAATTTCTTTTAAACGTTGCGGTTTTCTGCGATTTCCTTTTCTCTTTTGCGATTTCCTTTTCTGTTGTTTCGTGAAGCCCTAAAGAGAAAGCGACATGTGCTTTTCTTTATATACTTCACGCCACCGTCTCTTTTTTTCAGCGAAGTATTAAGTAAAAACCTTTGAGGATTGTCTCTTTCATTGATCCAGAGATTGGACCCGAGCTTCCGAGCTCACACAAATTCCGAGATTAAATCCGAGACTTTTACAAGAGAATCCCTCTTCCAAAAGTCTCTACAAACCATCAAGCAATCAGCTAACAGACTTCTTAAGTCGTTCATCCTCCATATCCCACTTCATTCATCACCACACTGCCGATGTTCTGTTTCTGTTCCATCACCATCATCTCCACCTTCCACTTAATCACCTTAGAGAAGAGCTCATCCTAGTCCGGAGATCAGATCCTAGGCCAATAGCCTATCAATAAGTTCGTCAAACTTTAACAATGCATGAAAATGGTTTAGAGTCCTAGAAACGTGTTGTTAGATGTTTCATAAGTTCGTCAAACTTGTACAATGCTCATTCAGACACTTATAAGAAGCTTGGTTAACAGTCCTAGAAACCACATTGTTAGATGTTTCATAAGTTCGTCAAACTTTAACAAAGCTCATTGAGGAACTTATAAGCACTCATGTTGCATGAAACTTGGTTTTAGAGTCCGAGAAATGTGTTGTTAGATGTTTCATAAGTTCGTCAAACTTGTAAAAAACTCATTGAGACACTTATAAGCACTCATATTGCATGAAACTTGGTTTAGAGTCCTAGAAAGGCTTTGTTATAAGTTTCATAAGTTCGTGAAACTTGTACAAAGCTCATTGAGACACTTATCATCACTCATGTTGCATGAAACTTAGTTTAGAGTCGTAGAAAGGCGTTGTTAGATGTTTAACAAGTTCGTAAAACTTGTAAAAAGCTCATTGAGACACTTATAATCACTCATATTGCATGAAACTTGGTTTAGATTCCTAGAAACGCGTTGTTAGATGTTTCATAAATTCATCAAACTTGTACAAAGCTCATTAAGACAGTTATAAGCACTCATGTTGCATGAAACTTGGTTTAGAGTCCTAGAAACACGTTGTTAGATGTTTCATAAGTTTGTCAAACTTGTTCAAAGCTCATTGCGGAAATTATAAGCACTTAGGTTGCATGAAACTAGATTTAAAGTCCTAGAAACGCGTTTTTATATGTTTCATAAGTTCGTGAAACTTGTACAAAGCTCATTGATACACTTATAATCACTCATGTTGCATGAAACTTAGTTTAGAGTCGTAGAAACGCGTTGTTAGATGTTTCATAAGTTTGACATACTTGTACAAAGCTCATTGAGACACTTATAAGCACTCATGTTGCATGAAAGTTGGTTTAGATTCCTAGAAACGCTTAATTAGATGTTTCATAAGTTCGTCAAACTTTTACAAAGCTCATTGAGACACTTATAATCACTCATGTTTCATGAAACTTGGTTTAGATTCCTAGAAATGTGTTATAAGATGTTTCATAAGTTTGTCTAACTTGTACAAAGCTCATTGAGACACTTATAAGCACTCAGGTTGCATGAAACTTGGTTTAGAATCTTAGAAACGCGTTTTATAGATGTTTCATAAGTTCGTGAGACTTGTACAAAGCTCATTGAGGAAATTATAAGCTTTCATGTTGCATGAAATTTGGTTTAGAGTCCTAGAAACGTGTTGTTAGATGTTTCATAAGTTCGTCAAACTTTTACAAAGCTCATTGAGACACTTATAAGCAGTCATGTTGCATGAAACTTGGTTTAGAGTCGTAGAAAACGCGTTGTTAGATATTTCATAAGTTCGTCAAACTCGTACAAATCTCATTGAGACACTTAAAAGCACTCATGTTTCATGAAACATGGTTTAGATTCCTAGAAACGCGTTGTTATGTGTTTTATAAGTTCGTGAAACTTGTACAAAGCTCATTGAGGAAATTATAAGCACTCATGTTGCATGAAACTTGGTTTAGAGTCATAGAAACTCGTTGTTAGATGTTTCAGAAGTTTGTGAAACTTGGACAAGGTTCATTCAGGAAATTATAAGCACTCATGTTGCATGAAACTTGGTTAAAAGTCCTAGAAAAGCGTTGTTATATGTTTCATAACTTCTTCAAACTTGTACAAAGCTCATTGAGAAACTTATAAGCACTCATGTTGCATGAAACTTGGTTTAGAGTCCTAGAAACGCATTGTTATATGTTTCATAAGTTCGTGAAACTTGTACAAACCTCATTGAGACACTTATAATCACTCATGTTGCATGAAACTTGGTTTAGATTCCTAGAAACGCGTTGTTAGATGCTTCATAAGTTCGTCAAACTTGTACAAAGCTCATTGAGACACTTATAAGCACTCATGTTGCATGAAACTTGGTTTAGAGTCCTAGAAACCACGTTGTTAGATGTTTTATAAGTTCATCAAACTTTAAAAAAGCTATGTGAGAAACTTATAAGCACTCATGTTGCATGAAACTTGGTTTAGAGTCCAAGAAACGCGTTGTTAGATTTTTCAGAAGTTCGTGAAACTTGTACAAGGTTCATTCATGAAATTATAAGCACTTATGTTGCATGAAACTTGGTTAAAAGTCCTAGAAACGCGTTGCTAGATGTTTCATAAGTTCGTCAAACTTGTACAAAGCTCATTGAGATACTTATAAGCACTCATGTTGCATGAAACTTGGTTTAGAGTCCTAGAAACGCGTTGTTAGATGTTTCATAAGTTCGTAAAACTTGTACAAAGCTCATTGAGACACTTATAATCACTCATGTTGCATGAAACTTGGTTTAGAGTCGTAGAAACGCGTTGTTAGATGTTTCATAAGTTCGTGAAACTTGTACAAAGCTCATTGAGAAACTTATAAGCACTCATGTTGCATGAAACTTGGTTTAGAGTCGTAGAAACGCGTTGTTAGATGTTTCATAAGTTTGAGAAACTTGTACAAAGCTCATTGAGACTATAAGCACTCATGTTGCATGAAAATTGGGTCAGATTCCTAGAAACGCTTAATTAGATGTTTCATAAGTTCGTGAAGCTTTTACAAAGCTCATTGAGACACTTATAATCATTCATGTTTCATGAAACTTGGTTTAGATTCCTAGAAATGCGTTGTTAGATGTTTCATAAGTTCGTCTAACTTGTACAAAGCTCATTGAGACACTTATAGGCACTCTTGTAGCATGAAACTTGGTTTAGAATCTTAGAAACGCGTTGTTAGATGTTTCATAAGTTCGTGAGACTTGTACAAAGCTCAGTGAGGAAATTATAAGCTTTCATGTTGCATGAAATTTGGTTTAGAGTCCTAGAAACGCGTTGTTAGATGTTTCATAAGTTCGTCAAACTTGTACAAAACTCATTGAAACACTTATAAGCAGTCATGTTGCATAAATCTTGGTTTAGAGTTGTAGAAAACGCGTTGTTAGATATTTCATAAGTTTGTCAAACTAGTACAAATCTCATTGAGACACTTAAAAGCACTCATGTTGCATGAAACATGGTTTAGATGCATATAAACGCGTTGTTAGATGTTTCATAAGTTCGTCAAACTTGTACAGAGCTCATTGAGACACTTATAAGCACTCATGTTTCATGAAACTTGGTTTAGAGTCCTAGAAACGCGTTGTTAGATGTTTCATAAGTTCGTGAAACTTGTACAAAGCTCATTGAGGAAATTATAAGCACTCATATTGCATTAAACTTGGTTTTGAGTCCTAGAAACGTGTTGTTAGATGTTTCAGAAGTTCGTGAAACTTGTACAAGGTTCATTCAAGAAACTTGGTTAAAACACTACAAGAAACTGAGTAATTTACAACGAAAATTTTGCAACAATTTTTTTCGTTGTAAATGTAGGACTAGTTAACGACCACTTAACAATGAATATGGAAATCGTACTTAAATTGTCGTAAATAAACTACGAAATGGATCGTCGTAATTTCGTCGTTAATTTACAACAATTTATGTACGATTGTCCAAATATTTTCTGAATCGTCGTTAATTCGTGGTAAATGTACGACGATTTTACGAGAATCTGCTTTTACAACAAACCTATTTTGGGATATTTTAACAACGATTTTGCAAACATTTTATGGTAGTTGAAAACGTGTATTTATTGCTACACCTAATTTTTTACAACTTTCATTTTAGTAATTTAATCGTTGTACATTCGTTGTAAATCATTTGTTAAATTCAAAAGTTGTAAATTAGTGGTTAATTTTCGTTGGTAAAAAGTTGGTAAATTTTCAAAAATCCTATAAATACATCATCACTCCTCACGACAAATCACACCACAAATCATCTCTCTCTCTCTCTAAAAAAACTCACTTTCTTTTGAAAAAAATGTCCGGAGGCGATATCTACGAAATCCGGAAGTGGATGTACATACATCGAGGCGATGACAGATCGGTGACGAGAGAGTTCCTCGACGGGGTTAAAATATTCATGCAACAAGCCACAAATCTACCAGTCACTATCGAAAGCGGTAAGATGTTTTGTCCTTGTACCAAATGCGACAATAGACGGTTCATTTTGGTTGAAAATGTTTGGAAACATTTGTTAAATAGAGGATTTACACCACAATATTATTTATGGTTTCAACATGGGGAAGGTTATTGTGGTAATGTTGCTAGCAGTAGTAGTAGTTATCATCAGGAATCTGTAGGCTATGACCAACATGTAGAAAATGAGTATTATTATTATAATTTTAATCATGATCATGGAAATTAACCGGATAGGATAAATGACATGGTTAGCGATGCATTTCGTCATGAAGTTAACACTGTTGCATTCTCATCTGATACAAATTTAGACGAAGAACCTAATTTAGATGCTAAAAGATTCTACGCCATGTTAAATGTTGCAAATCAACCAATATATGATAATTGTAGAGAAGAACACTATAAATTGCCCATTAGCTGCTAGAATGATGAATATTAAAACATACCATAACTTATCTGAGGTGTGCATGGATGATTGGGCATCATTGTTAAAAGAATATCTACCCTCTGATAATTTAGCTGCTGAAACGTTTTATGAGGTTCAAAATTTGGTTATCAGTCTTGGTCTTCCGTATAAGTCAATTGATGTCTGTGTAGACAATTGTATGATATATTGGAAAGACGACGACATTCTTGAGGAATGTCGTTTTTGAAAAAAACCAAGATACATGCCAGAAGGAGTAGGTCGGAAGACGGTACCGTACCAGAAGATGTGGTATCTGCCTATAACAGACAGGCTACAAAGGATGTATCACTAGGAGAGGACAACTTCTTTGATGAGGTGGCATGTAGAACATACACAGAAGCCTGGAGAGGTGACCCACCCATCAGATGCGAAAGCCTGGAAACACTTTAAATCGGTGTACCCCGATTTTGCTAGGCGAAAAGGTAACGTCTACCTTGGTCTATGTACATATGGATTTAGTCTATTTGGTATGTCAAGTAGACAGTATTCTTTATGGCCCGTCATCGTCACCCCTTATAACCTCCCACCAGAGATGTGTATGCAAAGGGAATTTTTATTTCTGAGTATATTAGTCCCTGGATCTAAACATCCAAAAAGATCCCTTGATGTTTTTCTACAGCCTTTGGTGGAAGAGTTGAAGGAGTTATGGCACACTGGAGGAAAGACTTACGATTGTTCGAGGAAACAAAATTTTACAACGCGTGCATTGCTCCTATGGACTATTAGCGACTTTCCCGCATACGGAATGTTGTCGGGCTGGACTACACACGAACGACTCTCTTGTCCTTAATGCATGCATCGTACTGACACCTTCTAATTGAAGCATGAAAGGAAAACTAGCTAGTTCGATTGTCACCGTCACTTTCTTTGTCTGCGCCACCCTTATCGGAAAACAAACGAATGTTTAAGAAGAACAAAGTGGTTCGTGATCCTCCACCGGTGTATTACACGGGCTAACAAGTTGAGACGCATATGGATCATTACTTTGCGAATTACACAGTTCCCCGTGGAGGAAACTGGCATGTCCCGCCTAATCTGCCTGATGGTTATCTTACGGAACACAACTGGCATAAGAAAACATTTTCTGGGAGCTTCCATACTGGAAAGATCTTGACGTGATGCACATAGAGAGAACTTTTTTTGATAACATTATGAACACTCTTTTGAATGTGAAGGGAAAAACAAAAGACAATTTTAAATCACGTATTGACTTGGCTAAGATATGTGCGAGATTCTTTTTTGATGTTATGGAGCACCTACCAGTACATCTCCCACACAAGGCAAAACTAGGGGGCCCGTTCACTTCCGATGGATGTACCATTTCGAAAGATTTATGAAACATCTAAAAGGGAAGGCAAAGAATCTAGCTAAAGTCGAGGGTTCAATCGTTGCGGGTAATATTACAGAGGAGACGTCTCACTTTAAGTCGTACTACTTTGCACCAACCGTGAGGACACGTAAAAGAGCGCCAAGGAGATATGATGACGGAGGCATTCAAACAACATACGCGGTGGAAGGAGTGCCTGACATATTTTGTCCAATTGGTCGGCTCAGCGGAAGCATAAAAGAGGTTTGGTGGAGCAATGAGGATGAAATTCATTGTGCGCACACGTACATTCTATTGAACTGCGATATTGTCATTCCATGGGAAAGTTAAAATTCAATGTTTTAATATTGTTTCATTACAACATGGCATAAAAACATTGCTTACTTATGATATTGTCATATAGTATCTTCGTCGAACAAGTTCGAGAAGGAATTCAGGGGATATCTGAAGATGAGCTCGATTCCCGTAAAGCTCAATACTTTGTAATGTGGTTGCAAAGACATGTATGAAAATATCGAATATGCATTTCGGTAGTGAAATTACATAGCAACTAATATATTTAAAAAAAATTAATTTTGATGCTTGCAGGTTGAGTACGAGTACGAATCTTATCCGGTGTGGTTCCACGAGATGCTTCAACGTCCCCTTGCGAAGATTCGGACATCACCAATGTATTTTACAAGAGGTTATGCTTTCCACGCGTACGAGTACGACCGACATCGAACAAGTGTTAACTACGGTGTTTGTGTTAGAGGAGACATTGATTTCTATAAAATGATCGAAGAAATCATAGAAAAAATGTTTCCCGGGTTGCTCATGTTTAAGTGCGTACTCTTCAAGTGCGAGTGGTTTGATCCTACGATCGGAAGAGGTGTACGAATCAGCAAGTCTAGGATCGTCTATGTCTATAAGAGTAGAAGATACAACAAATTTGAGCCTTTCATACTTGCATCGCAAGCTGAGCAAGTAAGTTTCATTCCTTATCCGCGTCTTAAGTCGACGGGAATACATTGGCTATCCGTCATCAAAATTGCCCCAAGAGGGTACATAGTCAGGGAAGAAGAATCAACACTCCAGAATGACACGCCGTCGATATTCCTTCGCCAGAACTAAGCACGGACATGGTCTTACTCGTTGATCCACATAATAGGGAAGTTGAAGAGGTGAATAAGGACGAAGAAGAAGTCGAAGAGACTGACGAATTTGATGAATTTGACTCCGAGGACGAATATAAGTCTAATGATGACTCCGAGTAATAAATAAGTTGTTTGTTTAATTGTAAAATGAAAATTATGTATTTTAATTTTTTTTATAATACGTAAATTTACGACGATTTAACGACGATTAATGTTCCTACGACGAATTAACAACGATCAATCTTAGTACGAGGTTGTAAGATCATACGAGGTTGTACTTTGCCGTACAAATACACCTTCGTCGTAAACTAGACGTAAAATAGTCGTATATTTACATCCGTTTTACAACGTTTTTTTATAAACCCCTAAACCCTAAACATTTTCAAAAATATGTCTTATATTACGTACAAACACTCATAAAAACCTCTAAAGTTAATGAATAACTATAAAACAATGCTAAAATTGCTTATCAATAAATTTTGTTACATATTCTTAGAATTTTTAAAGTTTAAGGTAAAGTGTATTATATATATTGTGCTTAATACGTATATATGTTCTAATTTTACCAGAACTTGTTTTTTTGCAATCATATGACTTAGTATGATTTCACATGCATACATTACCATAACTATATTCAACATGAAGTCAAATGTAAGATGAATTTCATTGAATTCCATGTAGTGTAAAGAATTGTCGTAAATTCGTTGTTAGATTACGACGATTTTGCGACGATTCTACCCAAATCGACATAAAATCGTCGTAATATAACAACGAATTGACGACCAAACATGAAATCTTGATCAAACGCTAAATGTCACATCCTCAGGTTTTTTGTGTGTACGAGGTTGTCAACATCAACTATTACCACGACTTTACAACGATTTAAAAGGTAATCGTTGTAATTTGGTTGTAATATAACGACGGTTTTACGACGATTTGGTGTTTTGGGAATTAAAATTCACATTTACATAAGCCAATCGGAACCGTTCAAACTTCTCTTTTAGCGACGGTTGTACGAGGAATCGTCGTAAATTTGTTGTACAAAAACAACGAATTTACGACGATTCCAACACGCTCCAAGCCAAAACGTTTAAACTTCCATGGCGACGCGTGTACGAGGAATTTACGACGATTTTACGACGATCGCTAATACTATATATACCCGATCAGATTTCTTCTCTTCCTCGCTCATTATCCCCAACAATCTCTCTCTCTAAAACTCTCTCTCTCTAAAACTATCTCTCTCTAAAACTCTCTCTCTACAACTCTCACACTCTACAACTCTCACACTCTCTCTTAACATCTCAAAAGGTAAATATATTTAATATATTTGTTTTAGAACCGAATTTTAGGATTAGTTTTAGGATTTGGAATTTAGTTTTATGGTCGGATTTTAGTTTTAGGATTCAAATTTTAGATTTAGGTTCAGAACATAATTAATTATTAAATTACTTAATATTTTTTTGCAGGTACTTATACATGGCTCCTAGGAAGGAAAAGACCATAGCTTCAGGCTACATGCAGATGATGGCGGAGAGGGCCGCCGCTTCCCAGGAAGCTACGGGTTCTGGTTCCGCTTCTGGTTCCGGAACCGCGTACGTTTCTATTACCCCGACTCCACATCTCCATGCCGGAACATCATCTCCTATCCAGACCAGGACACCTCCATCCGTCCATGCCGAGCCGCCTCCACCTCCACCTCCTCCTGTGCCCGCCGTGCCCGCCGTGCCCGCCGCAGTCGACGGAGCCGACAGAGTTGTCCCGGGACCGGTACATCCAGATTTGGATGTACCGGGACACGTGCCGTACGCCACCCTCCGGGTTGAGGATATCCTCGCTCAACCCGCACATGACGGTATGCGCCGCTTGGATCCGCACAAGTCCGCGGAAACTTATTGGTAAGTTTGTTAATTATTTTAATACTTTATTAATAATTTGATTTCTTTATATATTAATCAATCCAAATTTGTTTTTTTTCAGGTTCAAGTACGACAATCAGGTCGCGCATTCTATCGCGAACATCATCAAGGGGTACTTCACCGAGTCGCATCCCAACTGGAGCAAGACACCGGAACACATCAAGAAGACGTTGTTCAAATGCTTTGCGGTAATGTTTTTCTTTTTCTTAATTAAATTCATTTATTTAACTTTAAATTATTTATTATTACTCTCTTAAACTAATGCTATAATTTCTCAACTTTTGCAGCAAAAGTGGCAATCGGATGTCTCGATCAATGAGTCCGTGAAGACGGAGTTCAAAAAGACGGCGAAGTTTAGTCTCGCCAACACGGTCTCCGACTGGAAGGACAAGTAGAGGGTCGCCGGCGACTCGGGGAAGCCGATGTTTCTTTCGGTCGCGGTTTGGGACGACTTGAAGAAATATTGGACAAATGACCAGAACCCCACCGTAGCTGAGAAGTGTTCCACCTCCAAGAACGCTAAGCTACCTAACGGGATTACGAAGCAGATGACTCACACTTTCGGAAAAATCCCCTTCGCAGCTCGGATGTACGCATGGTAAGTTTTTTCTTACTTAATCTTTTAAATTTATTTTTATTTTTAAATTATTAATGTTATATATATACTAATGTGTTTACAATTTGATTTTAGACCAAGCAGCTGGGCCACAAGCCGGCCGTCGGTGCCGTCTTCGAGAGGACGCACAGGAAAAAGACCGACGAGTTCGTTGACGCCCATTCGGAGCGGATATTCAACGACCTGAAAGCTCGGAAGACGGAGATCGAGACTCAGCGATCTCAGAGATCCCCGGGAGGCACTCAACAACCTGGCGAGCCGCTTACGACGGCCAAGCTCGATCAGATTTTTGAACAGGTAAAATTTTTATTATAATGTTTCTTTTTTCTCAAATTATTGAATTTAAACGATCATTTTTACTAATCGCTTTATTTTATAGGTTGCTCAAAAGAAGAAAGGGCGGATTATATGCATGGGATCCATGCAGGACGTCCCGCTTGCTCCTACTTCCTATCGATCTCCGGCTCAGATGGAGGCTGAGATTCAGGAGCTACGGACGACTCAAGCGGAGGGGGCGAAGACTATGACCTTCTACAACAGCCTCTTCACGGTCCTTTCTGCTTCCAACCCAGCTTTACTTCGTAAGATGTAGACACATCCCGACCGCCCGACCCAGGCTGGACCAAGCAACATCGATCCCTTCCACGCAACGTAGAACTACTTCGGGGATGAAATTGTAAAATTTTTTTTATATTTTTGTAATATAAAATATTATTTTTTTTTATAAAATATTATTATTTTTTATATAAAATATCGTCAATCGTTGTAACATCGTCCCTAATTAAGGACGAGTTTACGACGATTTCTTTTAATAATTTTTTTAAAATCGTCGTAAATTCGTCCATAATTAGGGACGAGTTTACGACGATTTCTTTTAATAATATTTTTTTATAATCGTCGTAACTTCGTCCCTAATTAAGGACGAATTTACGAAGATGTTTAGCAACATATTTACAACGATTTTTAACCATATACTAATTTATTTTAATTATTAATTTACAACCAAATAGTCGTTGTAAAAAGGTTGTAAAATTACAACGAATTTACAACGTACATTATACCACGATTATACAACGATACCGTTTCGTCGTAAATTTTACCACGATTTTATGACGATTTGATTTTTACTTCGATTGATTAAGGACGAATTGGAAATCGTTGTTAAATCGTAGTTAAACCAATTTTACTACGATTTACCAACGATTAGGTTCGTTTTTAAAGTCGTGATTTCTTGTAGTGAAAGTCCTAGAAATGTGTTGTTATATGTTTCATAAGTTCGTCAAACTTGTACAAAGCTCATTGAGAAACTTATAAGCACTCATGTTGCATGAAACTTGGTTTAGAGTCCTAGAAACGCATTGTTTTATGTTTCATAAGTTCGTGAAACTTGTACAAACCTCATTGAGACACTTATAATCACTCATGTTGCATGAAACATTGTTTAGATTCCTAGAAACGCGTAGTTAGATGTTTCATAAATTCGTCAAACTTGTACAAAGCTCATTGAAACACTTATAAGCACTCATGTTGCATGAAACTTGGTTTAGAGTCCTAGAAACCACGTTGTTAGATGTTTTATAAGTTTGTCAAACTTTAAAAAAGCTCTGTGAGGAACTTATAAGCACTCATGTTGCATGAAACTTGGTTTTGAGTGTTCGTTACACATTGTTGTATGTTTCATAAGTTCGTCAAACTTTTACAAATCTCATTGAGACACTTATAAGCACTCATGTTGCATGAAACTTGGTTTAGAGTCCTAGAAACCACGTTCTTAGATGTTTCATAAGTTTGTCAAACTTGTACAAAGCTCATTGATTTAGAGTCCTAGAAACGCGTTGTTAGATGTTTCATTAGTTCGTGAAACTTGTACAAACCTCATTAGGGATTTTATAAGCACTCATGTTGCATGAAACTTGGTTTAGACACCTAGAAACGACTTTGTTAGATGTTTCATAAGTTCGTCAAAGTTTAATAAAACGCATTAAGGAACTTATAAGCACTCATGATGCATGAAAGTTGGTTTAGAGTCTTAGATACGTGTTGTTATATGTTTCATAAGTTCGTCAAACTTTTACAAAGCTCATTGAGACACTTCTAAGCACTCATGTTGCATGAAACTTGGTTTAGAGTCCTAGAAACCACGTTGTTAGATGTTTCATAAGTTCGTCAAACTTGTACAAAACTCATTGAGATACTTATAAGCACTCATGTTGCATGAAACTTGGAATAAAGTCCTAGAAACGCGTTGTTATATGTTTCATAAGTTCGTCAAACTTGTACAAAGCTCATTGAGACACTTATAAGCAATCATGTTTCATGAAACTTGGTTTAGAGTCCTAGAAACCACGTTGTTAGATGTTTCATAATTTCGTCAAACTTGTATAAAGCTCATTGAAATACCTATAAGCACTCATGTTGCATGAAAATTGGTTTAGAGTCCTAGAAACCGCAATGTTAGATGTTTCATAAGTTCGTGAAACTTGTACAAAGCTCATTGAGGAAATTATAAGAACGCATGTTGCATGAAACTTAGTTTAGAGTCCTAGAAACGCGTTGTTAATTGTTTCACAAGTTCTTCAAACTTGTACAAAGCTTATTGAAACATTTATAAGTACTCATGTTGCATGAAACTTGGTTTAGAGTCCAAGAAACGCGTTGTTAGATGTTTAATAAGTTCGTAGAACTTGTCCAAAGATCATTGAGACACTTATAAGTACTCATGTTGCATGAAACTTGGTTTAGAGTCCTAGAAACGTGTTTTTAGATGTTTAATTATCTCTTAAAACTTGTACAAAGCTCATTGAGGAACTTATAAGCACTCATGTTGCATGAAACTTGGTTTAGAGTTCTAGAAATGCGTTGTTATATTTTTCATAAGTTCGTGAAACTTGTACAAAGCTCATTGAGATACTTATAAGCATTCATGTTGCATGAAACTTGGTTTAGAGTCCTAGAAACGCGTTGTTAGATGTTTCATAAGTTCGTGAAACTTGTACAAAGCCCATTGAGACACTTATAATCACTAATGTTGCATGAAACTTGGTTTAGAGTCCGAAACGCGTTGTTAGATGTTTCATAAAGTCGTGAAACTTGTACAAAGCTCATTGAGACATTTATAAGCACTCATATTGCATGAAATTTGGTTTAGAGTCCTAGAAACCACTTTGTTAGATGTTTCATAAATTCATCAAACTACTACAAAGCTCATTGAGATATTTATAAGTACTCATGTTCCATGAAACTTGTACAAAGTTCATTGAGGGACTTATAAGCACTCATGTTTCTTGAAACTTGGTTTAGAGTCCTAGAAACCACGTTTTTAGATGCTTCATAAGTTCGTCAAACTTTAACAAAGCTCAGTGAGGGACTTATAAGCACTCTTGTTGCATGAAACTTGGTTTAGAGTTTTAGGAACGCATTGTTATATGTTCCATAAGTTCGTCAAATTTGTACAAAGCCCATTGAGATACTTATAAGCACTCATGTTGCATGAAACATGGTTTAGAGTCCTAGAAACGCGTTGTTAAATGTTTCATAAGTTCGTGAAACTTGTAGAAAGCTCATTGAGACACTTTTAATTACTCAGGTTGCATGAAACTTGGTTTAGATTCGTAGAAATGAGTTGTTAGATGTTTCATAAGTTCGTCAAACTTGTACAAAGCCCATTACACTTATAAGCACTCAAGATGCATGAAACTTGGTTTAAATTCCTAGAAACACGTTGTTATATGTTTCACAAGTTTGTCAAACTTGTACAAAGCTCATTGGGAAACTTATAAGCACTCATGATGCATGAAACTTGGTTAGAGTTCTAGAAACGTATTGTTATATGTTTCATTAGTTCGTGAAACTTGTACAAAACTCATTGAGACACTTATAATCACTCATGTTGCATGAAACATGATTTAGAGTCCTAGAAACCATGTTGTTAGATTTTTCATAAGTTCGTCAAACTTGCACAAAGCTCTTTAAGACACTTATAAGCACTCATGTTGCATGAAACTTGGTTTAGTCCTAGAAACAACGTTGTTAGATGTTTCATAAGTTCGTGAAACTTGTACAAAGCTCATTGAGGAAATTATAAGCACTCATGTTGCATGAAACTTTGTTTAGAGTCTTAGAAACGCGTTGTTAGATGTTTCATAAGTTTTTAGAACATGAACAAAGATCATTGAGACACTTATAAGCACTCATGTTGCATGAAACTTGGTTTAGAGTCCTAGAAACACGTTGTTAGATGTTTCATTAGTTCGTGAAACATGTACAAAGCTCATTGAGACACTTATAATCACTCATGTTGCATGAAACTTGGTTTAGAGTCCTAGAAACCATGTTGTTAGATGTTTTATAAGTTCGTCAAACTTGCACAAAGCTCTTTAAGACACTTATAAGCACTCATGTTGCATGAAACTTGGTTTAGTCCTAGAAACCACGTTGTTAGATGTTTCACAAGTTCGTGAAACTTGTACAAAACTCATTGAGGAAATTATAAGCACTCATGTTTCATGAAACTTTGTTTAGAGTCCTAGAAACGCGTTGTTAGAGGTTTCATAAGTTTGTCAAACTTGAACAAAGCTCATTGAGACACTTATAAGCACTCATGTTGCATGAAAGTTTGTTTAGAGTCCTAGAAACGCGTTGTTAGATGTTTCATAAGTTCGTCAAACTACTACAAAGCTCATTGAGACATTTATAAGTACTCGTGTTGCATGAAAGTTGGTTTAGAGTCCTAGAAACCACGTTGTTAGATGTTTCATAAGTTTTTCAAACTTTAACAAAGCTCATTAAGGAACTTATAAGCACTCTTGATGCATGAAACTTGGTTTAGAGTCGTAGAAACGAGTTGTTATATGTTTCATAAAAACGTCAAACTTGTACAAAGCTCATTGAAACACTTATACGCACTCATGTTGCATGATACTTGGTTTAGAGTCCTAGAAATGCGTTGTTAGATGTTTCATAAGTTCGTAAAACTAGTACACAGCTCATTGAGACACTTATAAGCACTCATGTTGCATGAAACTTGGTTTAGAGTCCTAGAAACGCGTTGTTAGATGTTTCATAAGTTCGTCAAACTTGTACAAAGCACATTAAGACCCTTATAAGCACTCAAGTTGCATGAAACTTGGTTTAGAGTCCTAGAAATGTGTTGTTTTATGTTTCATAAGTTCGTCAAACTTGTTCAAAGCTCATTGAGACACTTATAAGCACTCATGTTGCATGAAACTTGGTTTAGAGTCCTAGAAACCACGTTGTTAGATGTTTCATAAGTTCGTCAAACTTGTACAAAGCTCATTGAGACACATATAAGCACTCATGTCGCATGAAGCATTGTTTAGAGTCATAGAAACGCGTTGTTAAATATTTCATAAGTTCGTCAAACTTGTATAAAGATCATTGAGACACTTATAAGGACTCATGTTACATGAAACTTGGTTTAGATTCCTAGAAACCACGTTGTTAGAAGTTTCATAAGTTCGTCAAACTTGTACAAAGCTCATTGAGATACTTATAAGCAGTCATGTTGCATGAAACTTGGTTTAAAGTCCTAGAAACGCGTTGTTAGATGTTTCATAAGTTTGTAAAACTTGTACAAACCTCATTGAGAAACTTATAAGCACTCATGTTGCATGAAACTTGGTTTAGAGTCCTAGAAACTGCAATGTTAGATGTTTCATAAGTTCGTGAAACTTGTACAAAACTCGTTGAGACACTTATAATTACTAAGGTTGCATGAAAATTGGTTTAGATTCGTAGAAATGAGTTGTTAGATGTTTCATAAGTTCGTCAAACTTATACAAAGCCCATTGAGACACTTATAAGCACTCATGATGCATGAAACTTGGTTTAAATTCCTAGAAACACGTTGTTATATGTTTCACAAGTTTGTCAAACTTGTACAAAGCTCATTGGGAAACTTATAAGCACTCATGATGCATGAAACTTGGTTAGGGTCCTAGAAACACATTGTTATGTGTTTCATTAGTTCGTGAAACTTGTACAAAGCTCATTGAGACACTTATAATCACTCATGTTGCATGAAACTTGTTTTAGAGTCCTAGAAACCATGTTGTTAGATTTTTCATAAGTTCGTCAAACTTGCACAAAGCTCTTTAAGACACTTATAAGCACTCATGTTGCTTGAAACTTGGTTTAGTCCTAGAAACAACGTTGTTAGATGTTTCATAAGTTCGTGAAACTTGTACAAAGCTCATTGAGGAAATTATAAGCACTCATATTGCATGAAACTTTGTTTAGAGTCCTAGAAACGCGTTGTTAGAGGTTTCATAAGTTTGTCAAACTTGAACAAAGCTCATTGAGACACTTATAAGCACTCATGTTGCATGAAACTTTGTTTAGAGTCCTAGAAACGCGTTGTTAGATGTTTCATAAGTTCGTCAAACTACTACAAAGCTCATTGAGTCATTTATAAGTACTCATGTTGCATGAAAGTTGGTTTAGAGTCCTAGAAACCACGTTGTTAGATGTTTCATAAGTTTTTCAAACTTTAACAAAGCTCATTAAGGAACTTATAAGCACTCTTAATGCATGAAACTTGGTTTAGAGTCCTAGAAACCACGTTGTTAGATGTTTCATAAGTTCGTAAAACTTGAACAAAGCTTATTGAGGAACTTATAAGCACTCATGTTGCATGAAACTAGGTTTAGAGTCGTAGAAAACAAGTTGTTAAATACTTCATAAGTTCGTAAAACTAGTACAAAGCTAATTGAGGCACTTATAAGCACTCATGTTGCATGAAACTTGGTTTAGAGTCCTAGAAACGCGTTGTTAGATGTTTCATAAGTTTGTCAAACTTGTACAAAGCTCATTAAGACCCTTATAAGCACACATGTTGCATGAAACTTGGTTTAGATTCCTAGAAACCACTTTGTTAAATATTTCATAAGTTCGTCAAACTTTAACAAATCTCATTGAAGAACTTATAAGCACTCATGTTGCATGAAACTTGATTTAGAGTCCTAGAAATGCGTTGTTATATGTTTCATAAGTTCGTCAAACTTGTACAAACCTCATTTAGACACTTATAAGCACTCATGTTGTATGAAACTTGGTTTAGAGTTCTAGAAATTCGTTGTTAGATGTTTCATAAGTTTATAAAACTAGTACAAAGCTCATTGAGACACTTATAAGCACTCATGTTGCATTAAACTTGGTTTAGAGTCCTAGAAACACGTTGTTACGTGTTTCATAAGTTCGTCAAACTTGTACAAAGCTGATTAAGATCCTTATAAGCACTCATGTTGCAATGAAACTTGGTTTAGAGTCCTAGAAACGCGTTGTTAGATGTTTCATAAGTTCGTCAAACTTGTACAAAGCTCATTAAGAGCCTTATAAGCCATCATGTTGCATGAAACTTGGTTTAGAGTCCTCGAAACCACGTTGTTAGATGTTTCATAAGTTAGTCAAACTTGTACAAAGCTTATTGAGGAACTTATAAGCACTCATGTTGCATGAAACTAGGTTTAGAGTCCTAGAAAACACGTTGTTAAATATTTCATAAGTTCGTAAAACTTTAACAAAGCTCATTGAGGAAATTATAAGCACTCATGTTGCATGAAACTTGGTTTAGAGTCCTATAAATGTATTGTTATATGTTTCATAAATTCGGCAAAATTGTACAAAGCTCATTGAGACACTTATAAGCACTCATGTTGCATGAAACTTGGTTAAGAGTCCTAGAAACCATGTTGTTAGATGTTTCAGAAGTTCGTCAAACTTGTACAAAGCTTATTGAGGACTTTATAAGCACTTATGTTGCATGAATTTTGGTTTAGATTCCTAGAAACCACGTTGTTAGATGTTTCATAAGTTCGTCAAACTTGTACAAAGCTCATTGAGACACATATAAGGAGTCAACTCGCATGAATCTTGGTTTAGATTCCTAGAAACGCGTTGTTAGATGTTTCGTAAGTTCGTCAAACTTGTATAAATCTCATTGAGACACTTATAAGCACTCATGTTGCAAGAAACTTGATTTATAATCCTAGAAACTCGTTGTTAGATGTTTCATTAGTTCGTGAAACTTGTACAAAGATCACCGAGGAAATTATAAGCACTCATGTTGCATGAAACTTGGTTTATATTCCTATAAACGCGTTGTTAGATGTTTCATTAGTTCGTCAAACTTGTACAAAACTCAGTGAGGAACTTATAAGAACTCATGTTGCATGAAACTTGGTTAAGAGTCGTAGAAACCATGTTGTTAGACGTTTCGTAAGTTCGTCAAACTTTAACAAAGCTCATTGAGGAATTTATAATTGGTCATGTTGCATGAAACTTGGTTTAGAGTCTTAGATACGCGTTGTTATATGTTTCATAAGTTCTTCAAACTTGTACAAAGCTCATTGAGACACTTATAAGCACTCATGTTGCATGAAACTTGGTTTAGAGTCCTAGAAACGCGTTGTTATATATCTTATAAGTTCGTCAAACTTGTACAAAGTTCATTGAGACACATATAATCACTCATGTTGCATGAAACTTGGTGTAGAGTCCAAGAAACGCGTTGTTAGATGTTTCACAAATTCGTGAAATTTTTACAAAGCTCATCGAGGAACTTATAAGTACTCATGTTGCGTGAAACTTGGTTTAGAGTCCAAGAAAACCACGTTGTTAGATGTTTCATAAGTTCGTCAAACTTTAACAAAGCTTATTGAGGAACTTATAAGAACTCTTGTTGCATGAAACTTGGTTTAGAGTCGTAGAAACGCGTTGTTATATCTTTCATAAAATCGTCAAACTTGTACAAAGTTCATTGAGACACTTATAAGCACTCATGTTGAATGAAACTTGGTTTAAAGTCCTAGAAACGCGTTGTTAGATGTTTCATAAGTTCGTAAAACTAGTACAAAGCTCATTGAGACACTTATAGCACTCATGTTGCATGAAACTTGGTTTAGAGTCCTAGAAACGAGTTGTTAGATGTTTCATAATTCTTGAAACTTGTACAAAGCTCATTATGACCCTTATAAGCATTCATGTTGCATGAAACTTTGTTTAGAGTCCTAGAAACCACGTTGTTAGATGTTTCATAAGTTCGTCAAACTTGTACATAGCTTATTGAGGAACTTATAAGCACTTATGTTGCATGAAACTTGGTTTAGAGTCCTAGAAACCATGTTGTTAAATATTTCATAAGTTCGTCAAACTTTAACAAATCCCATTGAGGAACTTATAAGCACTCATGTTGCATGAAACTTGGTTTAGAGTCTTTGAAACGTGTTGTTAAATGTTTCACAAGTTCGTCAAACTTGTATAAGCCTCATTGAGACACTTATAAGCACTCATGTTGCATGAAACTTGGTTTAGAGTCCTAGAAACTCGTTGTTAGATGTTCCACAAGTTCGTGAAACTTGTACAATGTCCATTGAGGAACATATAAGCACTCATGTTGCATGAAACTTGGTTTAGAGTCCTAGAAACGCGTTGTTAGATGTTTTGTAAGTTCGTCAAACTTGTACAAAGCTCATTGAGACACTTATAAGCACTCATGTTGCATTAAACTTGGTTTAGAGTCCAAGAAACGCGTTGTTAGATGTTTCATAATTGTGTGAAACTTGTACAAAGCTCATTGAGGAACTTATAAACACTCATGTTGCATGAAATTTGGTTTGGAGTCCTAGAAACACGTTGTTAGATGTTTCATAAATTCGTCAAACTTTAACAAAGCTCATTGAGGAACTTATAAGCACTCTTGTTGCATTAAACTTGGTTTAGATTCGTAGAAACGCATTGTTATATGTTTCGTAAAATTGTCAAATTGTACAAAGCTCATTGAGACACTTATAAGCACTCATGTTGCATGAAACTTGGTTTAGAGTCCTAGAAACGCGTTGTTAGATGTTTCATAAGTTCGTCAAACTTATACCAAGCTCATTAATTCAATCATGTTGTATGAAACTTGGTTTAGAGTCCTAGAAACCACGTTGTTAGATGTTTCATAAGTTCGTCAAACTTGTACAAAGCTCTTTGAGACACTTATAAGTACTTATGTTGCATGAAACTTGGTTTAGAGTCCTAGAAACGCGTTGTTAGATGTTTCATTAGTTCGTGAAACTTTTACAAAGCTTATTGAGGAACTTATAAGAACTCATGTTGCATGTAACTTGGTTAGAGTTCTAGAAACCACGTTGTTAGATGTTTCATAAGTTCGTCAAACTTTAACAAAGCTCATTTAGGAACTTATAAGCACTCTTGTTGCATGAAACTTGGTTTAGAGTCGTAGAAACGCGTTGTTGTATGTTGCGTAAGTTTGTCAAACTTGTACAAAGCTCATTGAACCACTTATAAGCACTCATGTTTTATGAAAGTTGGTTTAGAGTCCCATAAACGCGTTGTTAGATGTTTCATAAGTTTTCTCAAACTTGTACAAAGCTTATTGAGAAACTTATAAGCACTCATGTTTCATGAAACTTGGTTTAGAGTACTAGAAACTGCATTGTTAGATGTTTCATAAGTTCGTGAAACTTGTACAAAGCTCGTTGAGACACTTATAATTACTAAGGTTGCATGAAAATTGGTTTAGATTCGTAGAAATGAGTTGTTAGATGTTTCATAAGTTCGTCAAACTTGTACAAAGCCCATTGAGACACTTATAAGCACTCATGATGCATGAAACTTGGTTTAAATTCCTAGAAACACGTTGTTATATGTATCACAAGTTTGTCAAACTTGTACAAAGCTCATTGGGAAACTTATAAGCACTCATGATGCATGAAACATGGTTAGGGTCCTAGAAACGCATTGTTATATGTTTCATTAGTTCGTGAAACTTGTACAAAGCTCATTGAGACACTTATTATCACTCATGTTGCATGAAAATTGTTTTAGAGTCCTAGAAACCATGTTGTTAGATTTTTCATAAGTTCGTCAAACTTGCACAAAGCTCTTTAAGACACTTATAAGCACTCATGTTGCTTGAAACTTGGTTTAGTCCTAGAAACAACGTTGTTAGATGTTTCATAATTTCGTGAAACTTGTACAAAGCTCATTGAGGAAATTATAAGCACTCATGTTGCATGAAACTTTGTTTAGAGTCTTAGAAACGCGTTGTTAGATGTTTCATAAGTTTTTCAAACTTGAACAAAGCTCATTGAGACACTTATAAGCACTCATGTTGCATGAAACTTGGTTTCGAGTCCTAGAAACGCGTTGTTAGATGTTTCATAAGTTCGTCAAACTTTTATAAAGCTCATTGAGACACATATAAGCACTGATGTCGCATGAAGCTTGGTTAAGAGTCATAGAAACGCGTTGTTAAATGTTTCATAAGTTCGTCAAACTTGTAAAAAGCTTATTGAGAAACTTATAAGCATTCATGTCGTATGAAACTTGGTTTAGAGTCCTAGAAACGTGTTGTTAGATGTTTTATAAGTTCGTCAAACTTTTACAAAGCTCATTAAGACACTTATAATCACTCATGTTGCATGAAACTTTGTGTAGAGTCCAAGAAACGCGTTATTAGATGTTTCATAAGTTCGTGAAACGTGTACAAAGCTCATTGAGACACTTATAAGAACTCATGTTGCATGAAACTTGGTTTAGAGTCCTAGAAACGCGTTGTTAGATGTTTCATAAGTTCGTAAAACTAGTACAAAGCTCATTGAGACACTTATAAGCACTCATGTTGCATGAAACTTCGTTTAGAGTCCTAGAAACGCGTTGTTAGATGTTTCATAAGTTCGTCAAACTTGTACAAAGCTCATTAACAACCTTATAAGAACTCACGTTGCATGAAACTTGGTTTAGAGTCCTAGAAACCACGTTGTTAGATGTTTCATAAGTTCGTAAAACTTGAACAAAGCTTATTGAGGAACTTATAAGCACTCATGTTGCATGAAACTAGGTTTAGAGTCGTAGAAAACAAGTTGTTAAATACTTCATAAGTTCGTAAAACTAGTACAAAGCTAATTGAGGCACTTATAAGCACTCATGTTGCATGAAACTTGGTTTAGAGTCCTAGAAACGCGTTGTTAGATGTTTCATAAGTTCGTCAAACTTGTACAAAGCTCATTAAGACCCTTATAAGCACACATTTTGCATGAAACTTGGTTTAGATTCCTAGAAACCACTTTGTTAAATATTTCATAAGTTCGTCAAACTTTAACAAATCTCATTGAAGAACTTATAAGCACTCATGTTGCATGAAACTTGATTTAGAGTCCTAGAAATGCGTTGTTATATGTTTCATAAGTTCGTCAAACTTGTACAAACCTCATTTAGACACTTATAAGCACTCATGTTGTATGAAACTTGGTTTAGAGTTCTAGAAATTCGTTGTTAGATGTTTCATAAGTTTATAAAACTAGTACAAAGCTCATTGAGACACTTATAAGCACTCATGTTGCATTAAACTTGGTTTAGAGTCCTAGAAACACGTTGTTACGTGTTTCATAAGTTCGTCAAACTTGTACAAAGCTGATTAAGATCCTTATAAGCACTCATGTTGCAATGAAACTTGGTTTAGAGTCCTAGAAACACGTTGTTAGATGTTTCATAAGTTCGTCAAACTTGTACAAAGCTCATTAAGAGCCTTATAAGCCATCATGTTGCATGAAACTTGGTTTAGAGTCCTCGAAACCACGTTGTTAGATGTTTCATAAGTTAGTCAAACTTGTACAAAGCTTATTGAGGAACTTATAAGCACTCATGTTACATGAAACTAGGTTTAGAGTCCTAGAAAACACGTTGTTAAATATTTCATAAGTTCGTAAAACTTTAACAAAGCTCATTGAGGAAATTATAAGCACTCATGTTGCATGAAACTTGGTTTAGAGTCCTATAAATGTATTGTTATATGTTTCATAAATTCGGCAAAATTGTACAAAGCTCATTGAGACACTTATAAGCACTCATGTTGCATGAAACTTGGTTAAGAGTCCTAGAAACCATGTTGTTAGATGTTTCAGAAGTTCGTCAAACTTGTACAAAGCTTATTGAGGACTTTATAAGCACTTATGTTGCATGAATTTTGGTTTAGATTCCTAGAAACCACGTTGTTAGATGTTTCATAAGTTCGTCAAACTTGTACAAAGCTCATTGAGACACATATAAGGAGTCAAGTCGCATGAATCTTGGTTTAGATTCCTAGAAACGCGTTGTTAGATGTTTCGTAAGTTCGTCAAACTTGTATAAATCTCATTGAGACACTTATAAGCACTCATGTTGCAAGAAACTTGATTTATAATCCTAGAAACTCGTTGTTAGATGTTTCATTAGTTCGTGAAACTTGTACAAAGATCACTGAGGAAATTATAAGCACTCATGTTGCATGAAACTTGGTTTATATTCCTATAAACGCGTTGTTAGATGTTTCATTAGTTCGTCAAACTTGTAAAAAACTCAGTGAGGAACTTATAAGAACTCATGTTGCATGAAACTTGGTTAAGAGTCGTAGAAACCATGTTGTTAGACGTTTCGTAAGTTCGTCAAACTTTAACAAAGCTCATTGAGGAATTTATAATCGGTCATGTTGCATGAAACTTGGTTTAGAGTCTTAGATACGCGTTGTTATATGTTTCATAAGTTCTTCAAACTTGTACAAAGCTCATTGAGACACTTATAAGCACTCATGTTGCATGAAACTTGGTTTAGAGTCCTAGAAACGCGTTGTTATATATCTTATAAGTTCGTCAAACTTGTACAAAGTTCATTGAGACACATATAATCACTCATGTTGCATGAAACTTGGTGTAGAGTCCAAGAAACGCGTTGTTAGATGTTTCACAAATTCGTGAAATTTTTACAAAGCTCATCGAGGAACTTATAAGTACTCATGTTGCGTGAAACTTGGTTTAGAGTCCAAGAAAACCACGTTGTTAGATGTTTCATAAGTTCGTCAAACTTTAACAAAGCTTATTGAGGAACTTATAAGAACTCTTGTTGCATGAAACTTGGTTTAGAGTCGTAGAAACGCGTTGTTATATCTTTCATAAAATCGTCAAACTTGTACAAAGTTCATTGAGACACTTATAAGCACTCATGTTGAATGAAACTTGGTTTAAAGTCCTAGAAACGCGTTGTTAGATGTTTCATAAGTTCGTAAAACTAGTACAAAGCTCATTGAGACACTTATAGCACTCATGTTGCATGAAACTTGGTTTAGAGTCCTAGAAACGCGTTGTTAGATGTTTCATAATTCTTGAAACTTGTACAAAGCTCATTATGACCCTTATAAGCATTCATGTTGCATGAAACTTTGTTTAGAGTCCTAGAAACCACGTTGTTAGATGTTTCATAAGTTCGTCAAACTTGTACATAGCTTATTGAGGAACTTATAAGCACTTATGTTGCATGAAACTTGGTTTAGAGTCCTAGAAACCACGTTGTTAAATATTTCATAAGTTCGTCAAACTTTAACAAATCCCATTGAGGAACTTATAAGCACTCATGTTGCATGAAACTTGGTTTAGAGTCTTAGAAACGTGTTGTTAAATGTTTCACAAGTTCGTCAAACTTGTATAAGCCTCATTGAGACACTTATAAGCACTCATGTTGCATGAAACTTGGTTTAGAGTCCTAGAAACTCGTTGTTAGATGTTCCACAAGTTCGTGAAACTTGTACAATGTCCATTGAGGAACATATAAGCACTCATGTTGCATGAAACTTGGTTTAGAGTCCTAGAAACTCGTTGTTAGATGTTCCACAAGTTCGTGAAACTTGTACAATGTCCATTGAGGAACATATTAGCACTCATGTTGCATGAAACTTGGTTTAGAGTCCTAGAAACGCGTTGTTAGATGTTTTGTAAGTTCGTCAAACTTGTACAAAGCTCATTGAGACACTTATAAGCACTCATGTTGCATTAAACTTGGTTTAGAGTCCAAGAAACGCGTTGTTAGATGTTTCATAATTGTGTGAAACTTGTACAAAGCTCATTGAGGAACTTATAAACACTCATGTTGCATGAAATTTGGTTTGGAGTCCTAGAAACACGTTGTTAGATGTTTCATAAGTTCGTCAAACTTTAACAAAGCTCATTGAGGAACTTATAAGCACTCTTGTTGCATTAAACTTGGTTTAGATTCGTAGAAACGCATTGTTATATGTTTCGTAAAATCGTCAAATTGTACAAAGCTCATTGAGACACTTATAAGCACTCATGTTGCATGAAACTTGGTTTAGAGTCCTAGAAACGCGTTGTTAGATGTTTCATAAGTTCGTCAAACTTATACCAAGCTCATTAATTCAATCATGTTGTATGAAACTTGGTTTAGAGTCCTAGAAACCATGTTGTTAGATGTTTCATAAGTTCGTCAAACTTGTACAAAGCTCTTTGAGACACTTATAAGTACTTATGTTGCATGAAACTTGGTTTAGAGTCCTAGAAACGCGTTGTTAGATGTTTCATTAGTTCGTGAAACTTTTACAAAGCTTATTGAGGAACTTATAAGAACTCATGTTGCATGTAACTTGGTTAGAGTTCTAGAAACCACGTTGTTAGATGTTTCATAAGTTCGTCAAACTTTAACAAAGCTCATTTAGGAACTTATAAGCACTCTTGTTGCATGAAACTTGGTTTAGAGTCGTAGAAACGCGTTGTTGTATGTTGCGTAAGTTCGTCAAACTTGTACAAAGCTCATTGAACCACTTATAAGCACTCATGTTTTATGAAAGTTGGTTTAGAGAACCATAAACGCGTTTTTGAGTTTCATAAGTTTTGTCATAGGTACAAAGCTCGAAAGACGATTCGTGGACAACTGTTCAAGACTAAACAAGGCTTTGATGATATGCCTTTTGATCTTACTCACACCTAGTAATGAGCTAATGAGCCATTTTTTGAGATTTTTTATAGGTGTATTCGTGGTGTTGTACTTTGATGATATCCTGATCTTCAACAAGAGCTTAGCCAAGCACATTGACCATGCCCGAGCCGTTATGGAAGTTCTAAGAAGGGAGAACTTGTTTCCTAACATTCATAAATGCACCTTTTGTACTAATCAAGTTGTGTTCTTAGGCTTTGTTTTGAGTGCAGAAGGAGTACATGTCGATGAAGAGAATATCAAGGCTATCAAGGATTGGCCGAAACCGACAACCATTGGAGAAGTCAGTAGATTTCATGGACTTGCAGGCTTCTATAGGCGTTTCGTCAGGGATTTTAGCATCATTGTTGCACCATTGACAGAAGTTATCAAGAAGGATGTGGGATTCAAGTGGGGAGACGCAAAAGACAAGGCTTTCGAATGCTTTAAAGAGAAGCTTACCAATTCTCCTTTACTTGTATTACCTGATTTCCTTAAGACTTTTGAGATTGAATGTGATGCTTCTGGTGTAGGTATTGGGGCAGTTTTGATGCAGGATAAAAAGCCTATAACTTACGTCAGTGAGAAGCTAGGAGGAGCCACGCTGAACTATCCCACATACGACAAGGAGATGTACGCGTTGGTGAGAGATTTGCAGACCTGGCATCACTACCTTTGTCCAAAGGAGTTTGTCATTCATACCGATCATGAGTCCCTCAAGCATCTCAAAAGCCAATTAAGGCTGAACAAGAGGCATGGTCGCTGGATAGAGTTTATCGAGACCTTTCCCTACGTGATCAAGTACAAGAAAGGTAAGGACAATGTCATCGCCGACGCATTGTCCCGGAAGTACACTCTTATCTCGGAATTAACATCTAGACTCATAGGATTTTAAGTGACTAAGACATTGTATGAGATTTATTCTGAGTTTGGTGAACCTTATGTGAAGTGTGCTAAGTTTGCTTTTGAGAATTTTTGTAGACAAGATGGCTATTTGTTCTTCGACAATAGGCTATGTATACCAGTCGGTTCACTGAGAGAGTTGTTGGTTAGAGAAGCCCAAAGAGGAGGTCTAGCTGGACATTTCGGCCAAGCCAAGACACTTGCTAGCCTCCAAGCCTACTTTTATTAGGCTCAGATGAGGAGAGACGTCGAGATAATCTGTCTTAGATGCATCACGTACACAGGCAAAGAATAAGGTTCAACCCCACAGTTTGTACACTCCTTTACATATACCTTCTCATCCTTGGACATATATTTCTATGGACTTTGTGATTGGCTTACCCTGAACCAGGAATGGTAGAGATTCTATGTTTGTTGTTGTGGACAGGTTTAGCAAGATGGATCACTTCATAGCTTGTCACAAGACCGATGATGCAGTAAGTGTATCTAACTTGTTTTTCAGAGAAATGGTTAGGTAGCACGGGATGCCTCAAGTGATTGTTATTGTATTGGGTCACTTTTGGCGTACCTTGTGGGCTAAGCTAAGAACCAAGCTATCATTCTCTACCACTTGCCATCCACAGACCGATGGTCAGACAGAAGTAGTCAACAGGTCCTTATCCACACTTCTCAGGACCCTGGTAAGAAGCAATCTCTAGTCATGGGAGGATTGAAGTGTCTAGTTTTGATTGCAGAAAGAAAGCTGAACAGGTTAAGAAGATGCACGAGAAGGCTAAGGAGAACATCGAGAAGAAGACCGAGCAATATGCCAGGCATGCGAACAAGGGCCGAAAGGAGATGTTGTTTGATAAAGGCGACTTGGTGTGGATCCACTTGAGGAAGGTGCGGTTTCCAGATGAGAGGAAGTCCAAGCTAGCTTATGCCGTGAGTCGACGGATCATTCAAAGTTAAGTATTCAATATATGATTCGTTCAATGTTATTGAGTTGTCTCCTTATTTTGCAGATTCAGATTTGAGGACAAATCCTTTTCAAGAGGGAGGGGATGATATGAGCATGGAACCAGATACCGAGCACCAAGGCGCTCTACCACTCGACACCTATCACCAAGGCGCTCGACCACTCGACACCGATCACGCACCTAGCACCGAGCAACACGAAGGAGTGGTTACACGAGAAATGGCCAGGAAGCTAGCAGGAGATGTTCATGCATTGATCGTGGAGCAGCTTGGAGGAGCATCTCGGAGATTCTTCAACATCTTTACCATGGCCTAGAAAGAAGACCAAGCTAATGAAACTAGGTAACTAAGTGTTTCGACTTGTTACTCTTTTCCTTTGCGTAGGTTTGTTCCATTGGGTTTATTATGCAAGGGTTTTAACGAGGCCAAGAAGAGCACTACGTCGAATACTTAGGGACATTAGCTTGAAGAGTGTATTAAGCGAGGCACTTAAAATACTCGTTATTCTATCTCTAAACTACATGTTGTTTTTTTCGGTTAAGCCATCTTGATGTTTTTATGTCTTTCCTTATTTGACTATCACGCCAAAAAAACCTAAAGAGAGCAAGCGAGTATATGCTTGTCTCTTTATAAGGTTTGGGCGCCACTCCCTTCTCCTTTAGTCAACTTTTTATCAAAAAAACTTCTCCAAGTTTGACTCACAAAAATAGATTCTTCCGTGGTTGAATCCAGGGCTTTTACAAGAGTGATCCTCTTCCAAAAGCTTCTACAAACATCAAGCAATCATCCCATCGGTTGCTTGAGAAGTCCGCCCTCCATATCGCATCACAATAACCTCCACACCAACCGGTTTTCTTCCCAATCCGCAGCCACCTCTACATCCTTTCACCAGCCGCTTATCGTTTGATTTCAAACCCTTACCGCCATCACCATCAATAACAACCATCTAATCCACTTAGAGAAGCACTCTCCTTTGCCATAGAGCTCAGATTTTGGCAAAGAACGTATAACTTATAATCCTAGAAACTCGTTGTTAGATGTTTCATTAGTTCGTGAAACTTGTACAAAGCTCATTGAGGAATTAATAAGTACTCATGTTGCATAAAACTTGGTTTAGAGTCCTAGAAACCACGTTGTTAGATGTTTCATAAGTTCGTCAAACTTTAAAAAAGCTCATTGAGGAACTTATAAGCACTCTTGTTGCGTGTAACTTGGTTTAGAGTCCTGAAAAACGCGTTGTTATATGTATCATAAAATCGTCAAACTTGTACAAAGCTCATTGAGACACTTATAAAGACTAATGTTGCATGAAACTTGGTTTAGAGTCCTACAAATGCGTTGTTAGATGTTTCATAAGTTTGTAAAACTAGTAAAAAGCTCATTGAGACACTTATAAGCACTCATTTGACATGAAACTTGGTTTAGAGTCCTAGAAACGCGTTGTTAGATGTTTTATAATTTTGTCAAACTTGTACAAAGCTCATTAAGACCCTTATAAGCACTCATGTTGCATGAAACTTTGTTTCGAGTCCTAGAATTGTGTTTTTATATGTTTCATAAGTTCGTCAAACTTGTAAAAAGCTCATTGAGACACTTATAAGCACTCATGTTGCATGAAACTTGGTTTAGAGTCCTAGAAACCACATTGTTAGATGTTTCATAAGTTCGTGAAACTTGTACAAAGCTCATTGAGACACCTATAAGCACTCATGTTGCATGAAGCTTGGTTTAGAGTCCTAGAAACGCGTTGTTAGATGTTTCAAAAGTTCGTCAAACTTGTATAAAGCCCATTGAGACACGTATAAGCACTCATGTTGCATGAAACTTGGTTTATAATTCTAGAAACTAGTTGTTATATGTTTCATTAGTTCGTGAAACTTGTACAAAGATCATTGAGGAAATTATAAGCACTCATGTTGCATGAAACTTGGTTTATATTCCTATAAACGCGTTGTTAGATGTTTCATTAGTTCGTCAAACTTGTACAAAGCTCAGGGAGAAACTTATAAGCACTCATGTTGCATGAAACTTGGTTAAGAGTCGTAGAAACCATGTTGTTAGATGTTTCGTAAGTTCGTCAAACTTTAACAAAGCTCATTGAGGAATTTATAATCGGTCATGTTGCATGAAACTTGGTTTAGAGTCTTAGATACGCGTTGTTATATGTTTCATAAGTTCTTCAAACTTGTACAAAGCTCATTGAGACACTTGTAAGCACTCATGTTGCATGTAACTTGGTTTAGAGTCCTAGAAACGCGGTGTTATATGTCTTATAAGTTCGTCAAAGTTGTACAAAGTTCATTGAGACACATATAATCACTCATGTTTCATGAAACTTGGTGTAGAGTCCAAGTAACGCGTTGTTAGATGTTTCATAAGTTCGTGAAACTTGTACAAAGCTCATTGAGGAACTTATAAGTACTCATGTTGCGTGAAACTTGGTTTAGAGTCCAAGAAAACCACGTTGTTAGATGTTTCATAAGTTCGTCAAACTTTAACAAAGCTTACTGAGGAACTTATAAGAACTCTTGTTGCATGAAACTTGGTTTAGAGTCGTAGAAACACGTTGTTATATCTTTCATAAAATCTTCAAACTTGTACAAAGTTCATTGAGACACTTATAAGCACTCATATTGAATGAAACTTGGTTTAAAGTCCTAGAAACGCGTTGTTAGATGTTTCATAAGTTCGTAAAACTAGTACAAAGCTCATTGAGACGCTTATAACACTCATGTTGCATGAAACTTGGTTTAGAGTCCTAGAAACGCGTTGTTAGATGTTTCATAATTCTTGAAACTTGTACAAAGCTCATTAAGACCCTTATAAGCATTCATGTTGCATGAAACTTTTTTTAGAGTCCTAGAAACCACGTTGTTAGATGTTTCATAAGTTCGTCAAACTTGTACATAGCTTATTGAGGAACTTATAAGCACTTATGTTGCATGAAACTTGGTTTAGAGTCCTAGGAACCACGTTGTTAAATATTTCATAAGTTCGTCAAACTTTAACAAATCTCATTGAGGAACTTATAAGCACTCATGTTGCATGAAACTTGGTTTAGAGTCTTAGAAACGTGTTCTTAAATGTTTCAAAAGTTCGTCAAACTTGTATAAACCTCATTGAGACACTTATAAGCACTCATGTTGCATGAAACTTGGTTTAGAGTCCTACAAACTCGTTGTTAGATGTTCCACAAGTTCGTGAAACTTGTACAATGTCCATTGAGGAACTTATAAGCACTCATGTTGCATGAAACTTGGTTTAGAGTCCTGGAAACGCGTTGTTAGATGTTTCGTAAGTTCGTCAAACTTGTACAAAGCTCATTGAGACACTTATAAGCACTCATTTTGCATGAAACTTGGTTTAGAGTTCCTAGAAACGCGTTATTAGATGTTTCATAAGTTCGTCAAACTTGTACAAAGCTCATTAAGACACTTATAGGCACTCATGTTGCATTAAACTTGGTTTAGAGTCCAAGAAACGCGTTGTTAGATGTTTCATAATTGTGTGAAACTTGTACAAAGCTCATTGAGGAACTTATAAACACTCATGTTGCATGAAATTTGGTTTGGAGTCCTAGAAACACGTTGTTAGATGTTTCATAAGTTCGTCAAACTTTAACAAAGCTCAATGAGGAACTTATAAGCACTCTTGTTGCATTAAACTTGGTTTAGATTCGTAGAAACGCATTGTTATATGTTTCATAAAATCGTCAAATTGTACAAAGCTCATTGAGACACTTATAAGCACTCATGTTGCATGAAACTTGGTTTAGAGTCCTAGAAACGCGTTGTTAGATGTTTCATAAGTTCGTCAAACTTATACCAAGCTCATTAATGCAATCATGTTGTATGAAACTTGGTTTAGAATCCTAGAAACCACGTTGTTAGATGTTTCATAAGTTCGTCAAACTTGTACAAAGCTTTTTGAGACACTTATAAGTACTTATGTTGCATGAAACTTGGTTTAGAGTCATAGAAACGCGTTGTTAGATGTTTCATAAGTTCGTCAAACTTTAACAAAGCTCATTTAGGAACTTATAAGCACTCTTGTTGCATGAAACTTGGTTTAGAGTCGTAGAAACGCGTTGTTGTATGTTGCGTAAGTTCGTCAAACTTGTACAAAGCTCATTGAGCCACTTATAAGCACTCATGTTTTATGAAAGTTGGTTTAGAGTCCCATAAACGCGTTGTTAGATGTTTCATAAGTTTGTCAAACTTGTACAAAGCTCATTGAGACACTTATAAGAACTCATGTTGCATGAAACTTGGTTTAGATTCCTAGAAACGTGTTTTTAGATGTTTCATAATTAAGCTCGTAAAACTTGTACAAAGCTCATTGAGGAACTTATAAACATTTATGTTGCATGAAACTTGGTTTAGAGTCGTAGACACACGTTGTTAGATGTTTCATAAATTCGTCAAGGTTGTACAAAGCTCATTGATACACTTATAATCACTCATGTTGCATGAAACTTGGTTTATTGATATGAGCATGGAACTGGATACTGAGCACCAAGGCGCTCAACCACTCAACACCAATCACCAAGGCGCTCGACCACTCGACACCGATCACGCACCTAGCACCAAGCAACACGAAGGAGTGGTTACACGAGCAATGGCCAGGAAGCTAGCCGGAGCTTCTTCAATATCTTTACCATGGCCTAGAAAGAAAACAAAGCTAATGAAACTAGGTAACTAAGTGTTTTGACTTGGTACTCTTTCCCTTTGCGTAGGTTTTTCCCATTGGGTTTATTATGCAAGGGTTTTAACGAGGCCAAAAAGAGCACTACGTCGGTTACTTAGGGACATTAGCTTGAAGAGTGTATGAAGCGAGGCACTTAAAATACCCGTTGTTCTATCTCTAAACTATATGTTGTTTTTGTTTCGGTTAAGACTTCTTAATGTTTTTAGGTCTTTCCTTATTTGACTATCACGCCAAAAAAACCTAAAGAGAGTAAGCGAGTATGTGCTTGTCTCTTTATAAGGTTTGTCTGCCATTCCCTTCTCTTTTAGTCAACTTTTTATCAAAAAAACTTCTTCAAGTTCGACTCACACAAATCGATTCTTCCTTGGTTGAATTCGAGGCTTTTACAAGAGTGATCCTCTTCCAAAAGCTTCTACGAACATCAAGCAATCATCCCATCGGGTGCTTTAGAAGTCCACCCTCCATATCGCATCACAATCACCTCCACACCAATCGGTTTTGTTCCCAATCCGCAACCACCTCTTCATCCTTTCACCAGCCGCTTATCCTTTGATTTCAAACCCTTACCGCCATCACCATCAATAACAACCATCTAATCCCCTTTGAGAAGAACTCTCCTTTGCCATAGAGCTCAGATCTTGGCCAAGAACGTATAATGTGGTATCAGAGCCATCTATGTGCCAAAAGGTTGAGTTCTTCTATCTCTATACTCATCGATTCACATCTGTTTGGTTTAAGACTTGATTATAATCGCTTAGTACTTGTGTTTACCTATTAATTCTGCTTGCGATTGAGTTTTATAACCTGCTTTGATCATCTTGTTTGTTAGGTTGCTAAATAACTATTAGTCTGTTTCATAACCTTGATTGAATCGTTGAAGTTGTGTGCTTTGTGTGTTCTAGAATCAGTCGATCGTTTGATATCTAGAGTTTGAATTTTGTTTGCTTAAAATCGTTGCGGCTGCGAATAGGCTAAACGCCAAAACCCTAGTTTGATTTCCTTTTCTACGTTTAGCAAATTTCCTTTTCCAAAACCGTGTTTTCACAAAGAGTTTCTTGGATATCTTTTTTGCTCGTTTGATTGTTTGCAACCTGTTCTAATTTTGAAAATAGAAACATTATGTGCTTGATTGTTACTTGCTTGTAAACCTTGCTCAAAACGCCTTTAAAGGTTGTACTTCACGTTTTAAACTATTCATCGAGTAATATGTCTCTTTTTGCACCTTTACTTGCTTTATCACATTGTTAACATCTTACATTGAGTTGTTTGTGTGTGTATCAGGTACATGGCGCTTCCCACGGAGACATCATAAGATCTAAAGAAGCTCATCTCTGATAAGATCACGGCAGCTATCCAACAAATACTTCCTCAGCAAATTTCTCAACACCTGACTTTGGAACGTGAACATCAAGCCAAGAAGACTACGGTTATGACTTCAGAGTCTGGGATTGAGTACACATCGACTCCCTCAGAGGCTTATTCGGATTTCCAAAGGGAAAGGTGTTGTTGGTACTTCCAAGTTCAGAGCCATCCGCAACGTCTATCCAGCAGGTACCCGGAAGAACCAGACGGTCCGTGACTTCCTTAACCTTGGAGCGGATGAGATAGATGATCAGGTCCCGAGACATAGAGTACACATGAAGACTAGTCAGCACGAGCAGGCTTCTCCAATGCGCCGAGGACATGCTGTTCATCCCCGCCGAACTGAGACTATCGCAGGACAGCGCATCTATGTGGATTCAGATGATGAGTGCTATAGCCACTAAGATCGTAGTAGAAGGAGTCGTAGAACTGAAAGACGCGATAGAGATGACTTGAGAGATCTGGAAAGACAACAACTGAAGCACATCAAAGCTAAGTTTCCTTCCTTCCAAGGCAATAATGATCTGGAAGCCTATTTGGATTAGGAAAGGAATATGGAATCTAGCTTTTTGTGCCATGACACTTATGCATCCAACAAGGTGAAGATAGCAATTTCAGAGTTCAGTGACTATGCCTTGCTTTGGTGGGACCAGCTATGCACCATTAGGAACCGCCACAATGAGCAACCGATCCACACTTGGCCTCAGCTCACCACACACATGAGGAAGCGGTTTGTTCCTAGCCACTATCACCGAGAGGTTCTAAACAAGCTCCGGAAACTTACTCAGGGTTCAAGCTCTGTACGTGACTACTTCCAAGAGATGGAAACACTCTTGATTAGGGATGGCCTAGAACAAGAAAATGAGGTTACAATGGTTCGGTTTATTGCTGGACTTAGCCGAGACATCCAAGATAAAGTGGAGCTTCAGACTTATGTGGATCTTGAGGAGCTTGTGCACAAGGCTGAGCTAGTCGAGAGTCAGAACAAGAGACGGTACATCAAGCCTATTTTCTGCACACCGAGCAAGCGAAAAGAATTCACACCCACTCGGCCATCCTTCACCAAAGACACCAAGCCTACTTCTGCGGGTAAAGAAGAAGCTAAGTATGATCATAAGAGCCGAAGTAACACCTCCTCGACCAATGTTAGGTGTTTCAGGTGTCAGGGTATGGGTCATTACTCGAGAGATTGTCCTAACAAGAAGGTATTCATGTTAATTGACAATGGTGAAGTGGTACCTAAAGACTATGATTATGAGCAAGAAGAAGAGGAAGATGAAGAAGAGACAACTGCTATTATAGAGATGCTAGTAGCTCGAAGGACTTTGAGTGTTCAGAACCAACCTGAGGAGCTTCTGCAGCACGATCATCTCTTTCACACACGGTATCTCGTCAAAGGCAAGTTTTGTAGCTTGATAATAGATGGGGGTAGTTGTACCAATGCTTCTAGTGCGCTCATGGTGAAGAAGTTGAGCCTAGACACCATCACCCATTCGCGGCCTTAAAAGCTACAATGGTTGAATGAGAGTGGAGCTCTCACGGTCACACATCAGGTTCGGTTTACTCTCGCCATTGGTAAGTATGAGGATGAGGTTCTATGTGATGTGATACCAATGGGATCGTGTCATGTGCTACTTGGTAGACCTTGGCAATCAGACCGAAGGGTTATGCATGACGGTTACACCAATAAGCATTCATTCGAGTTCAACAGCCGCAAGATCACTCTTGCTCCTCTCACACCGAGTGAAGTTTTTCAGGACCAACTCTACCTCAAGCTCAAGGAAGAGAAAAAGAAGGCTCCCACTCAATCCACCAGCCTCTGCATGACCAAAAGAGATGTTTCTCAACTCTTAACTTTAGATTGTTATATTCTTTTGTTTGTGTACAAGGAGAGTCTTGTGATAAGTGTGAATTTTAGCTGTTTTAGGCATGTATTTCATAGCATTTTAGGACTTTAGTTGCATAATTCATATATATTATAGTCTTATTTAGCATATTTTCACTAAGTAGTTTAGAATAGAGTCTTAGTTAGTTTTTAGGCCATTTTTGCATTATATCATTCATTTTAGGTACTTGGAGCTATGGGGAGCTCAGTGGAAGCTAAGGGAGAGCACAAGAGAGCTTGAAGAAGGCAAAGGAGAAAAAATGTTCAGTCCAGCGGCCTCCAAACCGCTAGACCAAACCGCCGGAGAAGACAAAGACGAAGAAGTTGCGGATGTTCAGTCCAGCGGCCTCCAAACTGCTGGACCAAACCGCAGGAGAAGACAAAGACGAAGAAGTCGCGGATGTTCAGTCCATCGGCCTCCAAACCGCTGGACCAAACCGCCGGGTCAAGCGTGACTTATTTATCTCTCATATTTCCCTATAAATACTACTAGGGTTTATGTTAATGGACACACTTTTTTCTCTCTAGTTTTTGTAGCCACTTTTGTAAAACTTTGAATGTTCCTTAGTTTCATATAATCTTAGATTCTCTATTTAATCTTCTTTATCTAGCATTAATGTCTTTATCTTTAATCTCTAGCTTTCTTTTTATTATGCATAGTGAGTAGTCATCTTTTGGATCTTGGGGTTTCTATAGGTTAGGATGATGGATGATGGATGATGGTTAGTGATGTTTAGGATGTTTAGGTTATGGTTTCTATAGCATTAGATGTTCTTAACACTAAGGTAGAAGTAATTATCCTAGCTTAGTACTTATAGGATGTTTCATGCCCGGAAGGTGTTCGATTAAATGTCTAGTCCAATCTCTTGTTATTCTTTTATACTTAGCCAATGGAAGTTGATGTCTAAGGTTTAAGATGGACTTTTAAGGACTTATACTTAATGATCTCTAATCATCTAGGCTCGGTCGGAAGATTTGTGGTTTTTATGATTAGAGAATGGATTTGAGTCATGGAAGTGATCTAATCTAGTTTAGTGATCTTTGTCCTAGAAAGCCATCTCCTTTGTTAGTCTTAGTGTCATTAGCTTGATTTCATCCATCCAAACCATTGATCTTAACCTCAAGATCCATACTTTACCATTAGTATCTCTTTAGTTTAATATCGCTTTTGTTGATTCCAAGTTTATTTTACTTATATTGCTTTCTTAGTTTAGTTTAGCTACAAACGAAGATTATAACTCGATCTAATCTAAGCTATTTTCTTGTATTCTTGTTGTTTTAAACCTTCTCTCCTTGTGGATTCGATCCTTATATTACTACAACGTCTTGTGCCTTGCACTTGGGGTTGTATGTGATTGAGGTAAAACTCGATCTCATCACCTTGTTAGTACTAACCCCACACAAGATCTTCCTAGTGATATGTCTAAGCTATTGCAGGATTTTAGTGATGTTTTTCCTCAGGAAATACCCCCAGTTTTACCACCTATCCGACGCATTGAGCATCAGATTGATCTAGTACCCGGTTCAGCACTTCCAAACCGACCAGCCTATAGGACCAATCCGGTGGAGACCAAGGAGCTTCAGAAGCAGGTTTAGGAGGTGATGAGCAAGGACATATCCGCGAGAGCATGAGACCGTGTGTCGTACCTATTCTCCTTGTGCCAAAGAAAGACGAATCATGGAGAATGTGTGTTGATTGCCGAGCCATCAACAACATCACGGTGAAGTATCGCCACCCTATTCCTAGACTTGATGATATGCTTGATGAATTGTGTGGTTCTAACATTTTTTCTAAGATTGATCTTAAGAGTGGTTATGATGTGCCCCGCGTATGTACTGCTCCTTACCGCGGCTCAAGATACTTCGATCATGGACTAAAGTAGCCGAAAGATCATTCTTTGTAGCCGAAAGGTCATTCTTGGCTAAGTCAACAATAATTTCCGCGCCATCATTTAATTTAGTCAAAGACCTATTTTCTATGCATTGTTTTCCACATTTTCTATTTATGTCTTTGACTAGAAAACTCTATAAATATGTAATCCTTTATTTGGAATAAGATCATCGAATTTTGTATCAACTTTTTAGAGTTTTACTCTTTGTTCTTTGAAAGAACTTGTCTTGTTTCTTGGTGAGTCATATCCAAGCAAACATTTCCTCAAATCGTTGGACTTGTGCGTCATATCAAGCAACGACGAGAGAACCTTCACTTGGTGGTCTTGTGCGTCATATCAAGCACCATTTGGAGTCGGGAATATCAAAGGCTTTTCCGCAACCTTTGTGCGACCCTTCAATCCATCCAGTTCTCCATACGGAGTTCATATCCAAACCGTACCATTAGAGTTATCCGTTCCTAGGGTCCTTCAAGTGGTATCAGAGCCACTCTTCTGGTATTTTCTCGATTCATTCCATCTTCTCATCTTCTCATCTTCTTCTTTCTTCAAGTGGTATCGTTTCTTTGATTTCTTAATCGAAGAACGATTCTGGTTGTCATGATGGATGACAATTTTTATCCCATCAGAAACGAAAGTCTCTTTGTTCAAAGAGAAGATAACCATGAGATCTACAAAGAGATTTATGGTGATCCTATCTATGATGTTTACGAAGAAGATAACCATGAGATCTACAAAGAGATTTATGGTGATCCTATCTACGATGTTTACGAAGAAGATGTCGTGATTATCGATTTTGTTTTTCCCGGACAATATTTTTGATAATCCAATGTGTGCAAGAATTGTTTTAGATCATGTTTGTGCAAGATTCGTGTCTTATCAAGTTGGTGCAAAATCCGTGTTGAAACCTCAACAACATATTTTACTCGTGCATGAAAGATTTTCTCAGTGGAAGAAAAGAAAGAAGAATCAGAGCCACTCTTTTGGTTTATTTTTAATTTTTTTCTTTTTCTTTCTATTTTATCTCTTTTGTTATTCGGATTTGTGGACAAATCCTTTTGAAGAAGGAGGGAATGATGTGCCCCGCGTATGTACTTGCTCCTTACCGCGGCTCAAGATACCTCGATCATGGACTAAAGTAGCCGAAAGATCATTCTTTGTAGCCGAAAGGTCATTCTTGGCTAAGTCAACAATAATTTCCGCGCCATCATTTAATTTAGTCAAAGACCTATTTTCTATGCATTGTTTTCCACATTTTCTATTTATGTCTTTGACTAGAAAACTCTATAAATATGTAATCCTTTATTTGAAATAAGATCATCGAATTTTGTATCAACTTTTTAGAGTTTTACTCTTTGTTCTTTGAAAGAACTTGTCTTGTTTCTTGGTGAGTCATATCCAAGCAAACATTTCCTCAAATCGTTGGACTTGTGCGTCATATCAAGCAACGACGAGAGAACCTTCACTTGGTGGTCTTGTGCGTCATATCAAGCACCATTTGGAGTCGGGAATATCAAAGGCTTTTCCGCAACCTTTGTGCGACCCTTCAATCCATCCAGTTCTCCATCCGGAGTTCATATCCAAACCGTACCATTAGAGTTATCCGTTCCTAGGGTCCTTCAGGTTACCATCAGATTAGGATAAAGGAGGGTGACGAGTGGAAGACAACTTTCAAGACTAAACAAGGACTCTACGAGTGGCTTGTTATGCCTTTTGGTCTTACTAACACACCTAGTACTTTTATGAGACTAATGAACCATTTTTTGAGATTTTTTATAGGTGTATTAGTGGTGTTGTACTTTGATGATATCCTGATCTTCAACAAGAGCTTAGCCAAGCACATTGACCATGTCCGAGCCGTTCTCGAAGTTCTAAGAAGGGAGAACTTGTTTCCTAACATTGATAAATGCACCTTTTGTACTAATCAAGTTGTGTTCTTAGGCTTTGTTTTGAGTGCAGAAGGAGTACATGTCGATGAAGAGAATATCAAGGCTATCAAGGATTGGCCGAAATCGACAACCATTGGAGAAGTCAGTAGCTTTCATGGACTTGCAGGCTTCTATAGGCGCTTCGTAAGGGATTTTAGCATCATTGTTGCACCATTGACAGAAGTTATCAAATGGATGTGGGATTCAAGTGGGGAGACGCAAAAGACAAGGCTTTCGAATGCTTTAAAGAGAAGCTTACCAATTCTCCTTTACTTGTATTACCTGATTTACTTAAGACTTTTGAGATTGAATGTGATGCTTCTGGTGTAGGTATTGGGGCAGTTTTGATGCAGGATAAAAAAGCCTATAACTTACGTCCGTGAGAAGCTAGGAGGAGCCACGCTGAACTATCCCACATACGACAAGGAGATGTACGCGTTGGTGAGAGCTTTGCAGACCTGGCATCACTACCTTTGTCAAAAGGAGTTTGTCATTCATACCGATCATGAGTCCTTCAAGCATCTCAAAAGCCAATTAAGGTTGAACAAGAGGCATGGTCGCTGGATAGAGTTTATCGAGACCTTTCCCTACGTGATCAAGTACAAGAAAGGTAAGGACAATGTCATCGCCGACGCATTGTCCCGGAGGTACACTCTTATCTCGGAATTAACATCTAGACTCATAGGATTTTAAGTGACTAAGACATTGTATGAGATTTATTCTGAGTTTGGTGAACCTTATGTGAAGTGTGCTAAGTTTGCTTTTGAGAATTTATGTAGACAGGATGGCTATTTGTTCTTCGACAATAGGCTATGATACCAGTCGGTTCACTGAGAGAGTTGTTGGTTAGAGAAGCCCAAAGAGGAGGTCTAGCTGGACATTTCGGCCAAGCCAAGACACTTGCTAGCCTCCAAGCCTACTTTTATTAGGCTCAAATGAGGAGAGACGTCGAGATAATCTGTCTTAGATGCATCACGTACACAGGCAAATAATAAGGTTCAACTCCACGGTTTGTACACTCCTTTACCTATACCTTCTCATCCTTGGACATATATTTCTATGGACTTTGTGATTGGCTTACCCCAAACCAGGAATGGTAGAGATTCTATATTGGTTGTTGTGGACAGGTTTAGCAAGATGGATCACTTCATAGCTTGTCACAAGACCGATGATGCAGTAAGTGTAGCTAACTTGTTTTTCAGAGAAATGGTTAGGTTGCACGGGATGCCTCGAGTGATTGTTTCTGTACTGGGTCACTTTTGGCGTACCTTGTGGGCTAAGCTAAGAACAAAGCTATCATTCTCTACCACTTGCCATCCACAGATCGATGGTCAGACAGAAGTAGTCAACATGTCCTTATCCACACTTCTCAGGACCCTGGTAAGAAGCAATCTCAAGTCATGGGAGGATTGAAGTGTCTAGTTTTGATTGCAGAAAGAAAGCTGAACAGGTTAAGAAGATGCACGTGAAGGCTAAGGAGAACATCGAGAAGGCTAAGGAGAACATCGAAAAGAAGACCGAGCAATATGCCAGGCATGCGAACAAGGGCCGAAAGGAGATGTTGTTTGATAAAGGCGACTTGGTGTCGATCCAATTGAGGAAGGTGCGGTTTCCAGCTGAGAGGAAGTCCAAGCTAGCTTATGCCGTGAGTCGACGGATCATTCAAAGTTAAGTATTCAATATATGATTCGTTCAATGTTATTGAGTTGTCTCCTTATTTTGCAGATTCAGATTTGAGGACAAATCCTTTTCAAGAGGGAGGGGATGATATGAGCATGGAACCAGATACCGAGCACCAAGGCGCTCTATCACTCGACACTGATCACCAAGGCACTCGACCACTCGACACCGATCACGCACCTAGCACCGAGCACGAAGGAGTGGTTACACGAGCAATGGCCAGGAAGCTAGCAGGAGACGTTCATGCATTGATCGTGGAGCAGCTTGGAGGAGCATCTCGGAGATTCTTCAACATCTTTACCATGGCCTAGAAAGAAGACCAAGCTAATGAAACTAGGTAACTAAGTGTTTCGACTTGTTACTCTTTTCCTTTGCGTAGGTTTGTTCCATTGGGTTTATTATGCAAGGGTTTTAACGAGGCCAAGAAGAGCACTACGTCGAATACTTAGGTACATTAGCTTGAAGAGTGTATTAAGCGAGGCACTTAAAATACTCGTTGTTCTATCTCTAAATTACATGTTGTTTTTTTCGGTTAAGCCATCTTGATGTTTTTATGTCTTTCCTTATTTGACTATCACGCCAAAAAAACCTAAAGAGAGGAAGCGAGTATATGCTTGTCTCTTTATCAAAAAAACTTCGCCAAGTTTGACTTACACAAATCGATTCTTCCTTGGTTGAATCCGGGGCTTTTACATGAGCGATCCTCTTCCAAAAGCTTCTACAAACATCAAGCAATCATCCCATCGGTTGCTTGAGAAGTCCGCCCTCCATATCGCATCACAATCACCTCCACACCAACCGGTTTTCTTCCCAATCCGCAGCCACCTCTACATCCTTTCACCAGCCGCTTATCCTTTGATTTCAAACCCTTACCGCCATCACCATCAATAACAACCATCTAATCCACTTAGAGAAGCACTCTCCTTTTCCATAGAGCTCAGATTTTGGCAAAGAACGTATAACTTATAATCCTAGAAACTCGTTGTTAGATGTTTCATTAGTTCGTGAAACTTGTACAAAGCTCATTGAGGAATTAATAAGTACTCATGTTGCATAAAACTTGGTTTAGAGTCCTAGAAACCACGTTGTTAGATGTTTCATAAGTTCGTCAAACTTTAAAAAAGCTCATTGAGGAACTTATAAGCACTCTTGTTGCGTGTAACTTGGTTTAGAGTCCTGGAAACGCGTTGTTATATGTATTATAAAATCGTCAAACTTGTACAAAGCTCATTGAGACACTTATAAGGACTAATGTTGCATGAAACTTGGTTTAGAGTCCTACAAATGCGTTGTTAGATGTTTCATAAGTTTGTAAAACTAGTAAAAAGCTCATTGAGACACTTATAAGCACTCATTTGGCATGAAACTTGGTTTAGAGTCCTAGAAACGCGTTGTTAGATGTTTTATAATTTTGTCAAACTTGTACAAAGCTCATTAAGACCCTTATAAGCACTCATGTTGCATGAAACTTTGTTTAGAGTCCTAGAATTGCGTTTTTATATGTTTCATAAGTTCGTCAAACTTGTAAAAAGCTCATTGAGACACTTATAAGCACTCATGTTGCATGAAACTTGGTTTAGAGTCCTAGAAACCACATTGTTAGATGTTTCATAAGTTCGTGAAACTTGTACAAAGCTCATTGAGATACCTATAAGCACTCATGTTGCATGAAACTTGGTTTAGAGTCCTAGAAACGCGTTGTTAGATGTTTCAAAAGTTCGTCAAACTTGTATAAAGCCCATTGAGACACTTATAAGCACTCATGTTGCATGAAACTTGGTTTATAATTCTAGAAACTAGTTGTTAGATGTTTCATTAGTTCGTGAAACTTGTACAAAGATCATTGAGGAACTTATAAGCACTCATGTTGCATGAAACTTGGTTTAGAGTCCTAGAAACGTGTTGTTAGATTTTTCATAAGTTCGTCAAACTTTTATAAAGCTCATTAAGACAGTTATAAACACTCATGTTGCGTGAAACTTGGTGTTGAGTCCAAGAAACGCTTTATTAAATGTTTCATAAGTTCGTGAAACTTGTACAAAGCTCATTGAGGAACATATAAATACTCATGTTGCATGAAACTTGGTTTAGAGTCCTAGAAACCACGTTGTTAGATGTTTCAGAAGTTCGTCAAACTTTAACAAAGCTCATTGAGGAACTTATAAGCACTCTTGTTGCATGAAACTTGGTTTAGAGTCGTAGAAACGCATTGTTATAAGTTTCTTAAAATTGTAAAACTTGTACAAAGCTCATTAAAACCCTTATAAGCACTCATGTTGCACAAAACTTTGTTTAGAGTCCTAGAAATGCGTTGTTATATGTTTCGAAGTTCGTCAAACTTGTACAAAGCTCATTGAGACACTTATAAGCACTCATGTTGCATGAAACTGGGTTTAGAGTCCTAGAAAACACGTCGTTAGATCTTTCATAAGTTCGTCACACTTGTACAAAGCCAATTGAGGAACTTATAAGCACCCATGTCTCATGAAACTTGTTTTAGAGTCCTAGAAACAAGGTTGTTAAATATTTCATGAGTTTGTCAAACTTTAACAAAGCTCATTGAGGAACTTATAAGCACTCATGTTGCATGAAACTTGGTCTAGAATCCTAGAAACGCGTTGTTATATGTTTCATAAGTTCTTGAATCTAGTACAAAGATCATTAAAACACTTATAATCACTCATGTTGCATGAAACTTGTTTTAGAGTCCTAGAAACGCGTTGTTAGATGTTTCATAAGTTCTTAAAACTAGTACAAAGCTCATTGAGACAATTATAAGCAGTCATGTTGCATGAAACTTGGTTTAGGGTCCTAGAAACGCGTTGTTAGATGTTTGATAAGTTTGTCAAACTTATACAAAGCTTATTGAGACACTTATAAGCACTCATGTTGCATAGATCTTTGTTTAAGAGTCCTAGAAACGCGTTGTTAGATGTTTCAGAAGTTCTTCAAACTTGTACAAAGGTCATTAAGACACTTATAAGCACTCGTGTTGCATAAAACTTGGTTTAGTCCTAGAAACGTGTTGTTAGATGTTTCATAATTTTGTCAAAGTTGTACAAAGCTCATTGAGACACTTATAAGTACTTAAGTTGCATGAAACTATGTTTAGAGTCCTAGAAACTCGTTGTTAGATGTTTCATAAGTTTGTCAAACTTGTCAAAAGCTCATTGAGACACTTATAAGCACTCATGTTGCATGAAACTTGTTTTAGGGTCCTAGAAACGCGTTGTTAGATGTTTCATAAGTTCCTCAAACTTGTACAAAGCTCATTGAGACACTTATAAGAACTCATATAACATGAAACCTTGTTTAAAGACCTAGAAACGCCTTGTTAGATGTTTAATAAGTTCGTCAAACTTGTAAAAAGCTCTTTCAGACACTTATAAGAACTCATCATGAATGAAGCTTGGTTTACAGTCCTAGAAACGCGTTGTTAGATGTTTCATAAGTTTGTCAAACTTGTACAAAGCTCATCGAGAAACTTATAAGCACCCATGTTGTATGAAACTTGTTTTATAGTCCTAGAAACGCGTTGTTAGATGTTTCATAAGTCCGTAAAAATTTTACAAAGGTCATTAAGACGCTTATAAACACTCATGTTGCATGAAACTTTGTGTAGAGTCCAAGAAACGCGTTGCTTGATGTTTTATAAGTTCGTGAAACTTGTACAAAGCTCATTGAGGAACTTATAAGTACTCATGTTGAATGAAAATTGGTTTAGAGTCCTAGAAAACATGTTGTTAGATGTTTCATAAGTTCGTCAAACTTTAACAAAGCTCATTGAGGAACTTATAAGCACTCTTGTTGCATGAAACTTGGTTTATAGTCGTTGAAAAGCGTTGTTATATGTTTCATAAAATCGTCAAACTTGTACAAAGCCTATTGAGAAACTTATAAGCACTCATGTTGCATGAAACTTTGTTTATAGTCCTAGAAACGCGTTGTTATATGTTTCATAAGTTCTTACAACTAGTACAACGCTCATTGAGACACTTATAAGCACTCATGTTGCATGAAACTTGGTTTAGAGTCTTATAAAAGCGTTTTTAAATGTTTCATAAGTTATTCAAACTTGTAAAAAGCTCATTAAGACCCTTATAATCACTTATGTTGCACGATACTTGGTTTAGAGTCCTAGAAATGTGTTGTTATATGTTTCATAAGTTCATCAAACTTGTACAAAGCTCATTGAGACACTTATAAGCACTCATGTTTCATGAAACTTGGTTTAGAGTCCTAGAAACCACGTTGTTAGATCTTTCATAAGTTCGTCAAAATTGTACAATGCTAATTGAGGAACTTATAAACACTCATGTCGCATGAAACTTGGTTTAGAGTCCTAGAAACAAGGTTGTTAAATATTTCATAAGTTTGTCAAACTTTAACAAAGCTCATTGAGGAACTTATAAGCAGTCATGTTGCATGAAACTTGGTTTAGAATCCTAGAAACGCGTTGTTATATGTTTCATAAGTTCTTGAAACTAGTACAAAGCTCATTAAGACACTTATAATCACTCATGTTGCATGAAACTTGTTTAAGAGTCCTAGAAACGCGTTGTTAGATGTTTCATAAGTTCTTAAAACTAGTACAAAGCCCATTGAGACAATTATAAGCACTCATGTTGCATGAAACTTCGTTTAGGGTTCTAGAAACGCGTTGTTAGATGTTTCATAAGTTCGTCAAACTTGTACAAAGCTTATTGAGACACTTATAAGCACTCATGTTGCATGGATCTTTGTTTAAGAGTCCTAGAAACGCGTTGTTAGATGTTTCAGAAGTTCTTCAAACTTGTACAAAGGTCATTAAGACACCTATAAGCACCCGTGTTGCATAAAACTTGGTTTAGTCCTAGAAACGTGTTGTTAAATGCCTCTTAATTTTGTCAAACTTGTACAAAGCTCATTGAGACACTTATAAGCACTAATGTTGCATGAAACTTGGTTTAGAGTCCTAGAAACGCGTTGTTTGATATTTCATAAGTTCGTCAAACTTGTAAAAGCTCATCGAGAAATTTATAAGCACCCATGTCGTATGAAACTTGGTTTATAGTCCTAGAAACTCGGTGTTAAATGTTTCATAAGTTCGTAAAATTTTTACAAAGCTCATTAAGACACTTATAAACACTCATGTTGCATGAAACTTTGTGTAGAGTCCAAGAAACGCGTTGTTGGATGTTTCATAAGTTCGTGAAACTTGTACAAAGCTCATTGAAGAACTTATAAGTACTCATGTTGCATGAAACTTGGTTTAGAGTCCTAGAAACCACGTTGTTAGATGTTTCATAAGTTCATCAAACTTTAACAAAGCTCATTGAGGAACTTAATAAGCACTCTTGTTGCATGAAACTTGGTTTAGAGTCGTTGAAACACGTTGTTATATGTTTCATAAAATCGTCAAACTTGTACAAAGCTCATTGAGACACTTATAAGCACTCATGTTGCATGAAACTTGGTTTATGGTCCTAGAAACGCATTGTTATATGTTTCATAAGTTCGTAAAACTAGTACAACGCTCCTTGAGACACTTATAAGCACTCATGTTGCATGAAACTTGGTTTAAAGTCCTATAAACGCGTTTTTAAATGTTTCATAAGTTCTTCAAACTTGTAAAAATCTCATTAAGACCCTTATAAGCACTCATGTTGCATGAACTTGGTTTAGAGTCCTGGAAACTAGAACAAAGCTCATTGAGACACTTATAAGAACTCATGTTGCATGTAGTTTGGTTTAGAGTCCTAGAAACCACGTTGTAAGATATTTCATAAGTTCGTCAAACTTTGACAAAGCTCATTGTTACATAAAACTTGGTTTAGAGTCCTAGAAACGCGTTGTTATATGTTTCATAAGTTTTTGAAACTTGTACAAAGCTCATTGAGACACTTATAATCACTCAAATTGCATAAAACTTGGTTTAGAGTCCTAGAAACGCGTTGTTAAATGTTTCATGAGTACGTCAAACTTGTACAAAGCTCATTGAGACACTTATAAACACTCATGTTGCATGAAACTTGGTTTAGAGTCCTAGAAACCACGTTGTTAGATGTTTCATTACTTCGTCAAACTAGAACAAAGCTCATTGAGACACTTATAAGAACTCATGTTGCATGTAGCTTGGTTTAGAGTCCTAGCACTACAAGAAAACAGGGTAATTTCCTACCACATTTCCGACCGTAAAAAAATGGTCGGAAATTTCCGACCGGTTTCCGACCGATTTCCGACTACAGGCATTTTGGTCGGTAATCGGTCGGAAATTTCCGACCAAATTCCGACACAAAAATTTGGTCGGAATTTGGTAGGAAATTGGTCAGAATTTAGTAGGAAATTGGTCGGAATTTGGTAGGAAATCGGTCGGAAAAGTGATCTGTCGAAAATTGGTAGGAAATTTCCGACCAAATTCCGACCAATTTCCGGCCGATTTCTGACCAATGTTTTAACGTTTCGTTACCGTTGTGTAACGGATCAATTGTGGTAGGAAATCGGTCGGAAATCGGTAGGAAATATTTCTTATATTATATCACACCCTCACTTCTTCTTTCTCACAATTTCTCTTATCAATCTCCATTTACCACAAAATTCAATACAAATTATTATAATGAGTTAATTTAGATCGTGGATTGATGAAAATCATAAAGATCCGGCGACGGGATTACTTCCGGAAGAATTTGCGGAGGGGCTTAAACAATTTATGGAGTTTGCCGCAATTCAAGAAAGAACCGTAGCAACATGTAAAATGTATTGTCCTTGTAAAAATTGCGATAATCGTAGAAATGTTTTCGTAAAAGTAGTATGGAAGCATTTATATAATGTTGGTATTACGTCGGGGTATAAAATATGGTATTCTCATGGGGAAAATGATTTGATGGTAAATTATCCTAGTAATAGTAATGTACAATATTTTGATAATTATTTAGTTGTCCCTCGGTAGAAGAACCTATATCTGTAGATAGGACCGTGCAAATGGTAAATGATATTTTTCGCGAAACTATGCCGTCGTTTGTTGGAGATCATCATGAGCCTACATTGGAGGAGCCAAATGTGGAAGCGCAGAAAATCTTTGACATGTTGGATGCCGCTAAGAACCCGTTATATGGTGGATGTAGAGAAGGTCATTCACCTCTCTCAGCTGCGACGAGAATGATGTCTATCAAAACGGATTACAATCTTTCAGAAGATTGTGTGGATGCGTGGGCTGGTTTGATTAAAGAAATTTTTCCCTAAGATAATATGGCATTGGGGACGTATTATGAAATCGAGAAGTTGGTATCTGGTCTAGGATTACCGTATCATATTATCGATGTGTGCGTCGATAACTGTATGTTATATTGGAGATGAGATGAAAATCGCTCGGCATGCCGGTTCTGTAAGAAACCACGATATAAAGAAACTGGTGGAAGAGTGTCCATACCTTATAAGAAAATGTGGTATTTGCCATTAACGGATAGGCTGAAGAGGTTATATCAGTCGGAGCGCACAACAAATTCGATGAGATGGCATGCGGAACATGAGATGTTAAATGGAGAGATAACATATCCTTCAGATGCTCAAGCATGGAAACATTTTCAAAATGTGTATCCTAGTTTCGCAAGTGAGAGTCGCAATGTGTATTTGGGATTAAGTACTGATGGTTTCAACCCTTTCGGGAAACATGGGAGACAATATTCTTTAAGGCCGGTGATCGTCACGCCTTACAACTTGCCTCCGTCATTGTGCATGGCTAGGGAGTTTTTGTTCTTATCTATTCTTGTTCATGGGCCAGAGCATCCGAAGAGAGCACTTTACATATTTATGCAGCCGTTGATACATGAGTTGAAGATGTTATGGGAGAGTGGAGTTGAAACGTACGACATATTAGTGCAACAAAACTTCATGATGCCAGCAGTACTAATGTGGAATATTAGCGATTTTCCAGCATATGGTATGTTATCTGGATGGACCACACATGGACGGTTATCTTGTCCTTATTGTCAAGATAACACCGATGCTTTCCAATTGAAGAACGGACGTAAATCATGTTGGTTTGATTGTCATCGACGATTTTTACCAAACGATCATCCATACTGTCGGAGCGCTACTTTGTTTACGAAGAAGAAGAAAATCTATGAAGGACCTCCCGAAGAAGTAAGCGGTGAGCATATACTAACTCAACTTAGAGATTTTGGAGCTGAGAAGACAGTACGTTGTGGTGGTAACGGACATCAAGTTGTGGATGGATATGGTGAACATCATAGCTGGCACAAAAAGAGCATATTTTGGGATTTGGCTTATTGGAAGGATCATTTACTTCGGCACAACCTAGATGTTATGCACATCGAGAAGAACTTCTTTTACAACATCATGTTCACCATTATGAACGTGAAAGGGAGGACGAAAGACAACTTGAAGTCCATATTAGACTTGCCGACTATTTGTTCTCGGAAGGAACTTCATGTCACCAGTCAAGGAAGATATCCCCAACCTGCTTTTCGGTTAAACGCTTCAGCAAAGCATGAATTCTTCAACTGGATAATGGATGGTGTTAAGTTTCCGGATGGTTACTCTTCTAACCTTAGAAAATGTGTTGATCGTGGAGAAGGTAAGTTTTCAGGGATGAAGAGTCATGATTGTCATGTTGTTATGCAACATATTCTTCCATTTGCATTCGACGGGCTTCTTCCGCAAAAAGTCCATGAAGCGATTGCAGGAATAGGAGCTTTTTTCAGAGACATTTCTGCGAGATCCCTTTCCGCCGAAGAAATTTGAAATCTTGAAGAGAAGATACCTGTGATATTGTGCAACTTGGAGAAGATATTTCCGCCTTCTTTCTTCGACGTTATGGAACATTTGCCTATTCACTTGCCTCGGGAAGTAGAACTTGGTGGTCCTGTTCAATATCGGTGGATGTATCCTTTCGAGCGCTACATGTACCATTTGAAGAAAAAAGTGAAGAATTTAGCGAGGGTTGAAGGTTCAATTATTGCCCAAAGCATTAACGAAGAGAGGAAAACAAAAACGACATGATGATGGAGGAGTGGATGCTTGTTATCCTGTATATGTACCAGAACTTTTTAGACAGGTTGGACGTTTAAGTGGAAAGGGTAAAAGGCGAAGACTCAGCGAGGTTGAGCATGCTAATGTGCACATGTATATTTTGACCAACTGCGAAGATTTGGTGTCGTACGAGGAGATTTATATGGCGCAAAAACGATTTGAAGATTCGGAAGCAACAAACGATGAATTATATGAAGTCAAAGAAAGAAAATTTGCACAATGGTTAAAGTTATATGTATACGGCAGGCAGCGCGAAGGAAAGTTAATTCCAACATGGTTAGAAGAGGTGGTGAACGGTCCACAATATATTGTTGTTTCACACCCGATGTACTGCACGCGTGGATAGGCTTTTAAAATATTTTGTGAAGGAAATTCAAGGTCGACGGCAAACCATGGGGTGTCAGCGGTAGCCGGAGATTTGGTTTACTACGGGGTATTACGTGAGATATTAGAAGTGCATTATAGCGGGATGCTCGATCTAAGATGTGTTACGTTATATTGTGATTGGTATAGCCCCGTTGCAGGACATGGTGTACGTACAGACGAGTTTGGTGTTACTACAGTACATTCTCGGAGGAGGTTACAAAAGTATTATCCGTTCATTCTTGGATCGCAGGCCAACCAAGTATCATACATGACTTATCCGCGACCACACAGCAGACATGATCCTTGGATAGTTGTTACATAAAAAAACCCGAGGGGAAGAGTTCATGGTAGTTCTTCAGAGGTCGATCCTCCTTTGCAAGCGACAACAGTTGGGCATTTGGGAGAAGTCGATGTTTCATTACAAGTGGATTTGGTTGTAGATTTAACAGAAGATGTTGATATTGTTGTACATGAAGAGTCCGAAGAAGAGGTTGGAGAATTTGAGGAGGGATCTGATTCTGCCACTGAAGACTCAACCGAATGAATCGTTTGAAAAAAGTTCAAATTTTTTAAAAATATTTTTAAAACACTTTTCAAAGACTTTTCAAATTAAGAGTTTTGAAATAGTTTTTAAAGATTTTACAAAGAGTTTTCAAAGAGTTTTCAAACAGTTTTCAAAGAGTTTTCAAACAGTTTTCAAAGAGTTTTCAAAGAGTTTTCAAAGAGTTTTAAAAGACTTTTCAAAGAGTTTTGTAAAAAGTTTTCAAAGAGTTTTCAATTCTTTTAAACTTTTTCAAAGAGTTTTCAAAGACTTTTCAAATAGTTTTCAACGAGTTTTCAAAAATTTTACACTTTTTCAAAGAGTTTCAAAGAGTTTTAAAATACTTTTCAAAGAGTTTTTGTAAAAAGTTTGCAAATATTTTACAATTTTCAAAAAGTTTTCTAATATTTTACATTTTTTAAAGCGGTTTCAAATTTTTAAAATGAATTTAGAGAGTTCACATACTTTAAAAATAATTTTAAATTTTTTTTATTTTATTTTTTACAGTGCGGTCGGAAATCGGTCGGAAAATGATCGGTAGCCGGCGAAACTCGATTACCTCGTACCAAATCGAGTACTTAAAAAAAATTAAAATTTTTATTTTTAACTTTTTTAAAAATGGTCGGAAAACGGTCGGTAGCCGCCAAAACTAGATTACCTCGTGCCAAATCGAAACCCCAAATGCGGTCGGAAATCGGTCGGAAATTTCCTACCGATTTCCGACCGTTTCTTCAGTTGTGGTCGGAAATCGGTAGGAAATTTCCGACCGATTTAGGGTTTCATTTCAAAATGATGTTTTTGTCGAATCAATGAAATACCTTTATACAATACGTTTTAGACATAAAATAAACTATACAAATGTCTAAAATGATCATAAAATGCAAAATAGTTTTAATTTTTACAAATATATGTTTCATTACAACTTAGTTATGTAACTTTCACATGTTTTTTCAAAATTTTGGTATTTTCATAAAAAAACATTTGAAAACGTGAAACATATTATACTTATATATTGTTATGTTGAAGAAATCTTATATAAACACTCCATTAAACCTATATGAAATACGGTTTTATGCGAAACACTAAATATACACTAAATCACTAACTTCGGTCGGAATTCGGTAGGAATTTCCGACCGATTTCCGACCGAAATTCAAGAATATTTTCCCGAAAATCCTAAGTGTTCGTATAAATTAAGGTCCGTCGGAATTCGGTACGAATTTCCGACCGAATTCCTACCGATCTTTATTTATTCCAACACTTAGCATTTTCAGGACACTTGGATTATATGACATGCATATTCCGTCGGAATTCGGTAGGATATTGACGGAAATTCAATTAAATTTCGCAGAAAAGAGATGGTCAATCTTCACATTGGTCAGAATTCGGTCGGAAATTCCTACCGAATTCCGACGATTATTGGACACGTATTGGGCATTTTGGTCGAAAATCGGTAGGAATTTTCGACCGAATTCTGACGACAATTAAATTTTAATATATTTAATTATTGTGGTCGGAATTCGGTCGGAAATTCCTACCGATTTCCGACCAAAATGAATTTTGACCGCTCCTTTTTCGCCAAATTTTTGATTTGGCGGTCAATTTACATTTCGTATAAATACCTGCTTCCCCTTTCATTTTTTTCACAACTCAAACAACAACTCTCTCTATAAAACAAAAAAAACACTTACGAAAATCTCTCCAAAATCTCTCCAAAAAATGTAATTATATTCTTATAAATCAGTTTTTTTAAATATTATTTATATATGTTTTTTAAATAAATACTAATTTGTTATTTCTTATATGTTTTTAATTTGTTAGGTCTAATGATGGTATTGGATCCTCCCAATCGGTGAGAATGTCCGTTGAAGATTTGGTCCAGCGGGCAGGACGGGAGAATCTAAAGCGGCTCGATCCCAACTTTGAAGCCATTCCCCGAGCCACTTGGTAAATATTTCCAAACATTTTAATTTACAAAAAAATAATACCTAAAAATATTAATTATTAGTTATTTAATAAATTTTAAGGTTTAAACATGAGGGAAAAATCCCGAAGGCTATTCTTAAATGCATCCACGGAATGTTACCCGCTCCGTATCCAAGATACCAAGATTTCTCGGCCGAACTTCGGGAAATTTGGTTCCGTTCTTTTGCGGTTAGTAAATAAATTTTTTATTTACTCAAAAAATTAGTAAATAAATTAAAAAAACTTATGAAATTTATATATAAACTTTAAATTTCCAGCAAGAGTTTCATAAAAACTTCAAACTTGTAAAAAGCTCATTGAGACACTTATAAGCAGTTATGTTGCATGAAACTTGGTTTAGAGTCCTAGAAACGCGTTGTTAGATGTTTCATAAGTTTATAAAACTTGTACAAAACTCATGGAGACACATATAAGCACTCATGTTGCATGAAACTTGGTTTAGAGTCCTAGAAACGTGTTGTTAGATGTTTCATAAGTTCGTCAAACTAGTACAAAGCTCATAAAGACCCTTATAAGCACTCATGTTGCATGAAACTTGGTTTAGAGTCCTAGAAATGCGTTCTTAGATGTTTCATAACTTCGTCAAACTTGTACAAAATTCATTGAGACACTTATAAGCACTCATGTTGCATGAAACTTGGTTTATAGTTCTAGAAACCCCGTTGTTAGATGTTTCATAAGTTCGTGAAACTTGTACAAAGCTCATTGAGAAACTTATAAGCACTCATGTTGCATGAAGCTTGGCTTAGAGTCCTAGGAAACACGTTGTAAGATATTTCATAAGTTCCTCAATCTCTAACAAAGCTCATTGAGGAACTTATAAGCACTCATATTACACGAAACTTGGTTTAAAGTCCTAGAAACGCGTTGTTATATGTTTCATAAGTTCGTGAAACTTGTACAAAACTCATTGAAACACTTATAATCACTCATGTTGTATAAAACTTGGTTTAGAGTCTTAGAAACGCGTTGTTAGATGTTACATAAGTTCGCCAAACTTGTACAAAGCTCATTGAGACACTTATCATGTTGCATGAAACTTTGTTTAGAATCCTAGAAACGCATTGTTAGATGTTTCTTAAGTTCGTCAAACTTTTACAAAGCTCATTGAGACACTTATAAACACTCATGTTGCATGAAACTTGGTTTAGAGTCCTAGAAACGCGTTGTTAGATGTTTCTGAAGTTCGTGAAACCTGTACAAAGATCATTGAGACACTTATAAGCAGTCATGTTGCATGAAACTTGGTTTGGAGTCCTAGAAACGCGTTGTTAGATATTTCATAAGTTCGTCAAAGTTATACAATACTCATTGAGACACTTATAAGCACTCGTGTTGCATGAAACTTGGTTTAGAGTCCTAGAAACATTTTGTTAGATGTTTCACAAGTTCGTTAAACTTGTACAAAGCTCATAGAGACACTTATAAGCATTCATGTTGCAAGAAACTTGGTTTAGAGTCTTAGAAACGCTTTGTTAGATGTTTTCATAAGTTCGTGAAACTTGTACAAAGCTCATTGATGAACTTATAAGCACTCATGTTGCATGAAACTTGGTTTAGAGTCCTAGAAACACGTTGTTAGATGTTTCATAAGTTCGTAAAACTTGTATAAAGCTCATTGAGACAATTATAAGCACTCATGTTGCATGAAACTTGGTTTAGTGTCCTAGAAACTCGTTGTTAGATGTTTCACTAGTTCGTGAAACTTGTACAAAGCTCATGGAAGAACTTATAAGCACTCTTGTTCCATGAAACTTGGTTTAGAGTCCTAGAAACTCGTTGTTAGATGTTTCATAAGTTCGTCAAACTTGTACAAAGCTAATTGAGAAACTTATAAGCACGCATAATGAATGAAACTTGGTTTAGAGTCCTAGAAACGCGTTATTAGATGTTTCATAAGTTCGTCAAACTTGTACAAAGTTCATTAAGACACTTATAAGCACTTATGTTGCATGAAAATTGGTTTAGAGTCCTAGAAATATGTTGGTACATGTTTCATAACTTCTTCAACCTTGTAAAAAGCTCATTGAGAGACTTATAAGCCCTCATTTTGCATGAAACTTGGTTTAGAATCCTAGAAACCACGTTGTTAGATGTTTCATAAATTCGTCAAACTTGTACAAAGCTCATTGAGACACTTATAAGCACTCATGTTGCATGAAGCTTTGTTTAGAGTCCTAGAAAACACGTTGTAAGATATTTCATAAGTTCGTCAAACTTTAACAAAACTCATTGAGGAACTCATAAGTACTCATGTTACATGAAACTTGGTTTAGAGTCCTAGAAACGCGTTGTTATATGTTTCATAAGTTCGTGAAACTTGTACAATGCTCATTGAGACACTTAAATCACTCATGTGGCATAAAACTTGGTTTAGAGTCTTAGAAAGGCGTTGTTAGATGTTACATAAGTTCGCCAAACTTGTAAAAATCTTATTGAGACACTTATAATCACTCATGTTTCATGAAACTTGGTTTAGAGTCCTAGAAATGCATTGTTAGATGTTTCATAAGTTCGTCAAACTTGTACAAAGCTCGTTGAGACACTTATAAACACTCATGTTGCATGAAACTTGGTTTAGAGTCCTAGAAACGCGTTGTTAGATTTTTTATAAGTTTGTAAAACTTGTACAAAGCTCATTGAGACACTTATAAGCATTCATGTTGCATGAAACTTGGTTTAGAGTCCTAGAAACGCGTTGTTAGATGTTTCATAAGTTCGTCAAACGTGTACAAAGCTCATTGAGACACTTATAAGCACTAATGTTTCATGAAACTTGGTTTAGAGTCTTATAAACACGTTGTTAGATGTTTTATAAGTTCGTCAAACTTGTACAAAACTCATTGAGACACTTATAAGAACTCATGTTGCATGAAACTTGGTTTAGAGTCCTAGAAACGCGTTGTTAGATGTTTCATAAGTTCGTAAAACTTGTACAAAACTCATTGTGGAACTTATAAGCATTCATGATGCATGAAACTTGGTTTAGAGTCCTAGAAACGCGTTGTTAGATGTTTCATAAGTTCGTGAAACTTGTACAAAGCTTATCGAGACACTTATAAGAACTCATGTTGCATGAAACTTGGTTTAGAGTCATAGAAACGTGTTGTTAGATGTTTCATAAGTTCTTCAAACTTGTAAAAGCTCATTGAGACACTTATAAACATTCATGTTGCATGAAACTTGCACTACAAGAATCTGCGCAAATTACCACGAAAAATTTACAACGATTTGAATCGTCGTAAACTTACGACGATATTACGACAATTTTGGTGATCGTCGTAAAATCGTCGTAAAAGTTACAACGATTAAAATCGTCGTAAATTTACGACGATTTTACAACGAATTTCCGATTAAACACCAAATCGTTGTAAAATCGTGGTAAATTTACAACGATTTTACAACGTTTTGGTTTATAAGAATATTTCGTCGCTATATCGTTGCTAATTTACCACGAATTTACAACTTCTGATTTTGGGACTTTTTAACAACGATTTAAAGACATTTAATCTGGTAGTTGAAAACGTGTATTTACTGTTGCACCTAATTATTTACAACTTTCATTTTAGTCGTTAAATCGTTGTAAATTCGTTGTTATTTCCTTGTAGAATTATGAATCGTTGTAAATTAGTAGTTAATTTCCTTGTTAAAAAGTTGGAAAATTTTTAAAAATCCTATAAATACCTCCTCATCTTTCACCATAAATCACACCATCAATTTTATATCTCTCTATCTCTCTCACTTACAAAAAAAAACTCTTTTTATAAAAAAAATGTCCGGAGGCGATATTTACGATCGAAAATGGATGTACATACATCGAGGCGATGACGGATCGGTGACACGGGAGTTCCTCGACGGGGTTGAAGTATTCATGCAGCAAGCCACAAATCTACCTGTCACTATCGAAAGCGGTAAGATGTTTTGTCCTTGTATCAAATGCGACAATAGACGATTCATTTTGGTTGAAAATGTTTGGAAGCATTTGTTAAATAGAGGATTTACACCACAATATTATATATGGTTTCAGCATGGGGAAGGTTATTCTGATAATGTTGTTAGTAGTAGTAATTATCATCAGGAATCTGTAGACTATGACCAGCATGTAGAAAATGAGTATGATTTTTATAATTTTCATCATGATCATGGAAATGAACCGGATAGGATAAATGACATGGTTAGCGATGCATTTCGTCCCGAAGTTGCATCGATGGAAATTTAGTTGAAGAACCTAATTTAGATGCTAAAAAATTCTACGACATGTTAAATGCGCAAATCAACCAATATATGATAATTGTAGAGAAGGGCACTCTAAATTGTCATTAGCCGCTAGAATGATGAATATTAAAACAGACCATAACTTATCCGAGGTTTGCATGGATGATTGGGCCTCATTGTTAAAAGAATATCTACCCTCCGATAATTTAGCTGCTGAAACGTTTTATGAGGTTCAAAAATTGGTTATCGAGTCTTGGTCTTCCGTATCGGTCAATTGATGTCCGTGTAGACAATTGTATGATATTTTGGAAAGACGACGACATTCTTGAGGAATGTCGTTTTTGCAAAAAACCAAGATATAGGCCGAAGGAGTAGGTCGGAAGAGGGTACCGTACCAGAAGATGTGGTATCTTCCTATAACGGACAGGCTACAAAGGATGTATCACTCGGAGAGGACAGCTTCTTCGATGAGGTGGCATGCGGAACATACACAGAAGCCTGGAGAGGTGACCCACCCATCCGATGCGAAAGCGTGGAAACACTTTAACTCGTTGTACCCCGATTTTGCTAGACGAAAAGGTAACGTCTACCTTGGTCTATGTACGGATGGATTTAGTCCATTTGGTATGTCAGGTAGGCAGTATTCTTTATGGCCCGTCATCGTCACCCCTTATAACCTCCCACCGGAGATGTGTATGCAAAGGGAATTTTTATTTCGAGTATTTTAGTCCCTGGACCTAAACATCCAAAAAGATCCCTTGATGTTTTTCTACGGCCTTTGGTGGAAGAGTTGAAGGAGTTATGGCACACTTGGAGTAAAGACTTACGATTGTTCGAGGAAACGGAATTTTACAATGCGTGCGGTGCTTCTATGGACGATTAGCGACTTTCCCGCTTATGGAATGTTGTCGGGCTGGACTACACACGGACGACTATCTTGTCCTTACTGCATGCATCGTACTGACGCCTTCCAATTGAAGCATGGAAGGAAAACTAGTTGGTTCGATTGTCACCATAAGTTTCTTAGTCTGCGCCACCCTTATCGGAAAAACAAACGATTGTTTAAAAAGAACAAAGTGGTTCGTGATCCTCCACCAGTTTATTACACGGGCGAACAAGTTGAGGCGCATATGGATCATTACTGTGCGAATTACACAGTTCCCCAAGGAGGAAACTGGCATGTCACGCCTAATCTGCCTGATGGTTATCTTACGGAACACAATTGGCATAAGAAAAGCATTTTCTGGGAGCTTCCATACATGAAAGATCATCTACTCCGACACAATCTTGACGTGATGCACATAGAGAAGAACTTTTTCGATAACATTATGAACACTCTTTTGAATGTGCAGGGAAAGACAAAAGACAATTTTAAATCACGTCTTGACTTGGCTGAGATATGTGCGAGATCCGAATTGCACATTGATAATGACGGAAAAGCCCCAATACCTATATTCAGATTATCGAGTGCAGCGAAGACGTCGTTGTTCCAGTGGGTGATCTCTCGAAGTTAAGTTTCCCGATGGTTTTGTTTCTAATCTTTCTCGGTGTGTAGATGGTAGTAAATTCACGGGTATGAAAAGTCACGATTGTCATGTGTTCATGCAACGACCGCTACCATTTGTCTTGGCCGAACTTGTTCCACAAAATGTGCACGAAGCAATTGCTGGTACGTATACGTAATGTCTAATAAAATATTTCATAACCGAATATATCGTAATACGTACGTTTTATATAATTTGTGTAGGTGTTGGGTTGTTCTTTCGTGATCTTTCCACAAGAACGTTGAACGATGAAGTAATAACACAACTCGACGAGAACATTCCTCTCATTTTGTGCAATTTGGAGAAGATATTTCCCCCATCCTTTTTTGATGTTATGGAGCACCTACCAAGTACATCTCCCACACGAAGCGAACTAGGGGGCCTGTTCACTTCCGATGGATGTACCCTTTCGAACGATTTATGAAACATCTAAAAGGGAAGGCGAAGAATCTAGCTAAAGTCGAGGGTTCAATCGTTGCGGGTAGTATTACAGAGGAAACGTCTCACTTTACGTCGTATTACTTTGCACCAACTGTGAGGACACGTAAAAGAGCGCCGAGGAGATATGATGACGGAGGCATTCAAACAACGTACGCGGTGGAAGGAGTACCGACATATTTTGTCCCATTGGTCGGCTTAGCGGACGCATAAAAGAGGTTTGGTGGAGCAACGAGGATGAAATTCATTGTGCCCACACGTACATTGTATTGAATTGCGATATTGTTACTCCATGTGAAAGGTAAAAGTAAATGTTTTTTAATACTCTTTAATTCATTACAACACTCATGAAATATTGTTTACTTATGATGTTTTCATATATATATAGTATCTTCGTCGAACAAGTTCAAAAAGGGATTCCGGGGATATCTGAAGATGAGCTCGATTCCCGTAAAACTCAACACTTTGTGATGTGGTTGCAAAGACAGGTATATGAAAATATAAAATATGAAATTACATATAAACATAATATATTTAAACAAAATTATTGTTGGTGTCTGCAGATTGAGTACGAGGACGATTCTTATCCGGTGTGGTTCCACGAGATGCTACAACGTCCCCTTGCGAAGATTCGGACATCGCCAATGTATTTTACAAGAGGTTATGCTTTCCACGCGTACGATTACGGCCGACATCGAACAAGTGTTAACTACGATGTTTGTGTTAGAGGAGACATTGATTTCTACGGAATCATCCAAGAAATCATAGAAATAACATTTCCCGGGTTGCTCATGTTGAAGTGCGTACTCTTCAAGTGCGAGTGGTTTGATCCTACGATCGGAAGAGGTGTACGAATCAACAAGTCTGGGATCCTTGATGTCAATAAGAGTAGAAGATACAACAAGTTCGAGCCTTTCATACTTGCATCGCAAGCTGAGCAAGTAAGCTTCATTCCTTATCCGCGTCTTAAGTCCACAGGAATACATTGGCTATCCGTCATCAAAATTGCCCCGAGAGGGTACATAGTCAGGGAAGAAGAATCACCACTACAGAATGACACGTCCGTCGATATTCTTTCGCCAGAACTAAACACGGACATGGTCTTACTCGTTGATCTACATAATAGGGAAGCTGAAGAGGTGAATGAGGACGAAGAAGAAGTCGAAGAGACTGACGAATTTGATGAATCGACTCGAGGACGAACATGAGTCCGTGATGACTCCGAGTAATAAATAAGAAAATAATGTATTTTAAGAAAATAATGTATTTAAATTTTTTTTTATAAAATAAATTAACAATCGTGGTAAATTCGTGGTAAATTTACAACGATTTTATCACGATATGTGTAAATTTAACAAATTGTGGTAAAATCGTCGTAAATTTACAACGATTTTGCCACGATATGTGTAAATTTCACAAATCGTGGTACAATCGTGGTAAATTTACGACGATTTTACCACGAATAATCTTATAATTCGTTGTCTTTTAAAGACATCTAATCCTCGGGAGTTTTGTTTGTACGAGGTTGTCGACGTCAACGATTACCACGAGTTTACAACGCTTTAAAACGAAATCGTTGTAAAATCGTGGTAAATTTACCACGATTTTACAACGTCTTTTTGTATAAACCCCTAAACCCTAAACATTTTTAAAAGTATGTCTTATATTATGTACAAACACTCGTTAAGACCTCTAAAGTTAATGAATAACTATAAAAACAATGTTAAAATTGCTTATCAATAAGTTTTGTTTACATATTCTTAGAATTTATAAAGTTTAAGATAAAGTGTACTATAATATATTGTTGTTAATATGTATATATGTTCTAATTTTATCAAAACTTGTTTTTGTGCAATCATACTACTTAGAATGATTTCATATGCATACAATATCATAATTATATTCCACATGAAGTCAAATGGCAGATGAATTTCAGGGAAATCCATTTAGTGTAATAAATCGTCGTAAATTCGTGGTAAATTTACCACGAATTTACGACGATTCACACAAAATCGATGGAAACTTGGTTTAGAGTCTTAGAAACGCGTTGTTAGATGTTTCATAAGTTCGTAAAACTTGTACAAAGCTCATTGTGGAACTGATAAGCACTCATGATGCATGAAATTTGGTTTAGAGTCCTAGAAACGCGTTGTTAGATGTTTCATAAGTTCTTGAAACTTTTACAAAGCTCATCGAGGCACTTATAAGAACTCATGTTGCATGAAACTTGGTTTAGAGTCCTAGAAACGCGTTGTTAGATGTTTCATAAGTTCTTCAAACTTGTAAAAAGCTCATTGAGACACTTATAAACACTCATGTTGCATGAAACTTGGTTTAGAGTCCTAGAAACGCGTTGTTAGATGTTTCTTAAGTTCTTGAAACTTGTACAAACCTCATTGAGACAGTTATAAGCACTCACGGTGCATGAAACTTGGTTTCGAGAACTAGAAACGCGTTGTTTGATGTTTCATAAGTTCTTCAAACATGTACAAAGCTCATTGAGACACTTATAAGCACTCATGTTGCATGAAACTTGGTTTAAAGTCCTAGAAACGCGTTGTTAGATGTTTCATAAGTTTGTGAAACTTGTAAAAAGATCATTGAGGAACTTATAAGCACTCATGTTGCATGAAACATGGTTTAGTGTCCTAGAAACGCGTTGTTAGATGTTTCATAAGTTCGTCAAAGTTGTACAAAGCTCATTGAGGCAGTTATAAGCATTCATTTTGCAGGAAACTTTGTTTAGAGTAAGTTCGTGAGACTTCTACAAAGTTCATTGAGACACTTATAATCACTCATGTTGCATGAAACTTGATTTCGAGTCCTAGAAACGCTCTGTTTGATGTTACATAAGTTCGTGAAACTTGTACAAAGCTCATTGAGGAACTTGGAAGCACTCATGTTGCATGAAACATGGCTTAGAGTCCTAAAAATGTGTTGTTAGATGTTTCATAAGTTTGTCAAACTTGTACAAAGCTCATTAAGACACTTATAAGCACATATGTTTCATGAAACTTGGTTTAGAGTTTTAGAAACGCGTTGTTAGATGTTTCATTAGTTTGTGAAACTTGTACAAACGTCATTGAGGAACTTATAATTACTCATTTTGCATGAAACTTTGTTTAGATTCCTAGAAACCAGGTTGTTAAATGTTTCATAAGTTCTTCAAACTTTAACAAAGCTCATTGAGGAACTTATAAGCACTCTTGTTGCATGAAACTTGGTTTAGATTCGTAGAAACGTGTTGTTATATGTTTCATAAGTTCGTCAAACTTGTACAAAGCTCATTGAGACACTTATAAGAACTCATGTTGTTTTGAACTTGGTTTAGAGTCCTAGAAACGCGTTATTAGATGTTTCATAAGTTTGTCAAACTTCTACAAAGCTCATCAAGACACTTATAAGCTCTCATATTGAATGAAACTTGATTTAAAGTCCTAGAAACGCATTGTTACAGGTTTCATAAGTTCGTCAAACTTGTCCAGAACTTATCGTGACACTTATAAGCTCCCATGTTGCATGAAACTTGGTTTAGAGTCCTAGAAAGGGCGTTGTTAGATGTTTCATTAGTTCGTCAACCTTGAACAAATCTCATTAAGGAACTTATAAGCACTCATGATGCATGAAACCCGGTTTAGAGTTCTAGAAACACATTGTTAGATGTTTCATAAGTTTGTTAAACTTGTACAAAGCTCATTGAGACACTTATAAGCACTCATGTTGCATGAAGCTTGGTTTAGAGTCCTCAAACATTAACAAAGCTTATAGAGGAACTTATAAGCACTCATGTTCCATGAAACTTGGTTTAGAGTCCTAGAAATGTGTTGTTATATGTTTCATAAGTTCATCAAACTTGTACAACGCTGATTGAGACACTTATAATCACTCATGTTGCATGAAACTTGGTTTAGAGGTCAGAAACGCATTTTTAGATGGTTCATAAGTTCGTGAAATTTGTACAAAGCTCATTGAGGAACTTATAAGAACTCATGTTTCATGAAACTTGGTTTAGAGTCGTAGAAACGCGTTGTTAGATGTTTCATAAGTTTGTCAAACTTGTACAAAGCTCATTGAGACATTTATAAGCATTCATGTTGCATGAAACTTGCTTTAGAGTCCTAAAAATCACGTTGTTAGATGTTTCATAAGTTCTTCAAACTTGTAGAAAGCTCATTGAGACACTTAGAAGCACTCGTGTTGCATGAAACTTGGTTTAGAGTCCTAGAAACTCGTTGTTAGATGTTTCATAAGTTCGTGAAACTTGTACAAAGCTCATTGAGAAACTTATAAACACTCATGTTGCATGAAACTTGGTTTAGAGTCCTAGAAACTCGTTGTTATATGTTTCATAAGTTTGTGAAACTTGTACAAAGCTCATTGAGACACTTATAATCACTCATGATGCATGAAACTTGGTTTAGAGTAATAGAAACGCATTGTTAGATGTTTCATAAGTTCGTGAAACTTGTACAAAGCTCATTGAGCAACTTATAAGCACTCATGTTGCATGAAAATTGGTTTAGAGTCCTAGAAACCCGTTGTTAGATGTTTCATAGGTTCGTCAAACTTGTACAAAGCTCATTGAGACAGTTATAAGCACTCATGTTGCATGAAACTTGGTTTAGAGTCCTAGCAACCACATTATTAGATGATTTATAAGTTCGTAAAACTAGTACAAAGCTCATTAAGACACTTATAGTTAGATTTAAGAGAGATTTAAGAGAATATCGATGAGTTTTGAGAGATTGTGTTCTTGAGCTTTCTCAAGAACATCAAGAACAAGAGAGAGAGAATAGAGAGATATTATTTTTCATTTCATAACTTGATAGTGTCATGTTTACAAAGGGAATAACCATATAAACAAAGAGATGTGAAAGGAATCATAAGAAGATGCCTAAAAGATCCAATGTCTTGGTCGCCGAGCATTTAATGCACTGGGGTAAGTGTGCCATGCTTAGAGCCGCCCGTGACCGTACGGACATCGTGATCTCCACTTGGCTAACAGTCACATAGACGACCTCCAGAAGATCTCCGGACAACTTGTAGACGACTCACGGATACACGACTTCCTAGCGACCTTCAGACAACTTTATGACGACTCACAAGAGATCTCCTTAGACAGATACGTGGGAGACTTCTAGACGACTTCATCCCGACCTTCGGACGTCTCACGACGACCCACACAAGACAAAGTATAAGTTTCTTCAATACTCCCCCGCAAGCTTAGCCTAATGAAATGGCTAAGCTTGGAACCCGCATAGCCTTGCCTCGTTAAAACCTTGGTGAGAAATCCACTTGGGATAAAACTCACCTAAGGGAAAAGAGTACAATATTATGCGGTGAGGACTTAGGCTTTGGTAGCCCGTGTAAGTCTAAGTCTACGTAGAATGGACTCACAAACTTTCAAGCTTGCCGATTTGGTAAAGATGTGCGCGAGTTAGTCTTGACTCTTGGTGAAGCACGGTAGAATGGTGCCTTTGACCGTTTCTTCTCTAACCTTTTGACAATCCACTTCTATGTGTTTAGTCATTTCATGTAAGACCGAGTTAGATGCTATGTGGATGGCCGCTTGGTTATCACAATGCATAGTCATTGGTGCTTCAATTTTGACTCCCATGTCTCCTAGCAAGTTCTTTAGCCACATGAGTTCATGGCTCTATATTCGGCTTCGGCGGTTGAGCAAGAGACTTTCTTTTGCTTCTTGGTCTTCCATGTAACAAGGTTACCACCAATGAATGTACAATACCCGGTTATGGATCGTCTATTTTCCAAGTCTCCGGCGTAATCCGCGTCACAATACCCAACCACTTCCGTGTTCTTGTTGCAACCCATCCAAATACCCAAGCTAGACGTTACCTTGATGTAACTCAATATCCTCTCTAGCATCTTCCAATGATGTATCTTCGGCTTTTACATTTGTTGGGCTACTTTGTTCACGGCAAAACAAAGATCATTGAGACACTTAAAAGCTCTCATGTTGCATGAAACTTGGTTTAGAGTCCTAGAAACACAATGTTAGATGTTTCATAAGTTCGTCAAAGTTCTACAAAGCTCATTAAGACACTGATAAGCACTCATATTGCATGAAACTTGGTTTAGAGTCCTAGAAACACGTTGTTAGAAGTTTCATAAGTTCGTCAAACTTGTACAAAGCTCATTGAGACACTTAAAAGCTCTCATGTTGCATGAAACATAGTTTAGATTCCTAGAAACGCTTTGTTAGATGTTTCATAAGTTCGTGAAACTTTTACAAATCTCATTGAGGAACTTATAAGTACTCATGTTGCATGAAACTTGGTTTAGAGTCCTAGAAACGCGTTGTTAGATGTTTCATAAGTTCGTCAAAGTAACAAAAAGCTCATTGAGACACTTATAAGCACTTATGTTGCATGAAACTTGGGTTAGAGTCCTAGAAACGCGTTGTTAGATGTTTTAAATGTTCGTAAAACTTGTATAAAGCCCATTGAGACACTTATAAGCACTCATGTTGCATGAAACTTGGTTTATAATTCTAGAAACTAGTTGTTAGATGTTTCATTAGTTCGTGAAACTTGTACAAAGATCATTGAGGAACTTATAAGCACTCATGTTGCATGAAACTTGGTTTAGAGTCCTAGAAACGCGTTGTTAGATTTTTCATAAGTTCGTCAAACTTTTATAAAGCTCATTAAGACAGTTATAAACACTCATGTTGCGTGAAACTTGGTGTTGAGTCCAAGAAACGCTTTATTAAATGTTTCATAAGTTCGTGAAACTTGTACAAAGCTCATTGAGGAACATATAAATACTCATGTTGCATGAAACTTGGTTTAGAGTCCTAGAAACCACGTTGTTAGATGTTTCAGAAGTTCGTCAAACTTTAACAAAGCTCATTGAGGAACTTATAAGCACTCTTGTTGCATGAAACTTGGTTTAGAGTCGTAGAAACGCATTGTTATAAGTTTCTTAAAATTGCAAAACTTGTACAAAGCTCATTAAAACCCTTATAAGCACTCATGTTGCACAAAACTTTGTTTAGAGTCCTAGAAATGCGTTGTTATATGTTTCAGAAGTTCGTCAAACTTGTACAAAGCTCATTGAGACACTTATAAGCACTCATGTTGCATGAAACTGGGTTTAGAGTCCTAGAAAACACGTCGTTAGATCTTTCATAAGTTCGTCACACTTGTACAAAGCCAATTGAGGAACTTATAAGCACCCATGTCTCATGAAACTTGTTTTAGAGTCCTAGAAACAAGGTTGTTAAATATTTCATAAGTTTGTCAAACTTTAACAAAGCTCATTGAGGAACTTATAAGCACTCATGTTGCATGAAACTTGGTCTAGAATCCTAGAAACGCGTTGTTATATGTTTCATAAGTTCTTGAATCTAGTACAAAGATCATTAAAACACTTATAATCACTCATGTTGCATGAAACTTGTTTTAGAGTCCTAGAAACGCGTTGTTAGATGTTTCATAAGTTCTTAAAACTAGTACAAAGCTCATTGAGACAATTATAAGCAGTCATGTTGCATGAAACTTGGTTTAGGGTCCTAGAAACGCGTTGTTAGATGTTTCATAAGTTTGTCAAACTTATACAAAGCTTATTGAGACACTTATAAGCACTCATGTTGCATAGATCTTTGTTTAAGAGTCCTAGAAACGCGTTGTTAGATGTTTCAGAAGTTCTTCAAACTTGTACAAAGGTCATTAAGACACTTATAAGCACTCGTGTTGCATAAAACTTGGTTTAGTCCTAGAAACGTGTTGTTAGATGTTTCATAATTTTGTCAAACTTGTACAAAGCTCATTGAGACACTTATAAGTACTTAAGTTGCATGAAACTATGTTTAGAGTCCTAGAAACGCGTTGTTAGATGTTTCATAAGTTTGTCAAACTTGTCAAAAGCTCATTGAGACACTTATAAGCACTCATGTTGCATGAAACTTGTTTTAGGGTCCTAGAAACGCGTTGTTAGATGTTTCATAAGTTCCTCAAACTTGTACAAAGCTCATTGAGACACTTATAAGCACTCATGTTGCATGAAGGTTGGTTTAGAGTCCTAGAAACCATGTTGTTAGATATTTTATAAGTTCGTCAAACTTTAACAAAGCTCACTGAGGAACTTATAAGCACTCTTGTTGCATGAAACTTGGTTTATAGTCGTTGAAAAGCGTTGTTATATGTTTCATAAAATCGTCAAACTTGTACAAAGCCTATTGAGAAACTTATAAGCACTCATGTTGCATGAAACTTTGTTTATAGTCCTAGAAACGCGTTGTTATATGTTTCATAAGTTCTTACAACTAGTACAACGCTCATTGAGACACTTATAAGCACTCATGTTGCATGAAACTTGGTTTAGAGTCTTATAAAAGCGTTTTTAAATGTTTCATAAGTTATTCAAACTTGTAAAAAGCTCATTAAGACCCTTATAATCAATTATGTTGCACGATACTTGGTTTAGAGTCCTAGAAATGTGTTGTTATATGTTTCATAAGTTCATCAAACTTGTACAAAGCTCATTGAGACACTTATAAGCACTCATGTTTCATGAAACTTGGTTTAGAGTCCTAGAAACCACGTTGTTAGATCTTTCATAAGTTCGTCAAAATTGTACAATGCAAATTGAGGAACTTATAAACACTCATGTCGCATGAAACTTGGTTTAGAGTCTTAGAAACAAGGTTGTTAAATATTTCATAAGTTTGTCAAACTTTAACAAAGCTCATTGAGGAACTTATAGCGTCATGTTGCATGAAACTTGGTTTAGAATCCTAGAAACGCGTTGTTATATGTTTCATAAGTTCTTGAAACTAGTACAAAGCTCATTAAGACACTTATAATCACTCATGTTGCATGAAACTTGTTTAAGAGTCCTAGAAACGCGTTGTTAGATGTTTCATAAGTTCTTAAAACTAGTACAAAGCCCATTGAGACAATTATAAGCACTCATGTTGCATGAAACTTCGTTTAGGGTCCTAGAAACGCGTTGTTAGATGTTTCATAAGTTCGTCAAACTTGTACAAAGCTTATTGAGACACTTATAAGCACTCATGTTGCATGGATCTTTGTTTAAGAGTCCTAGAAACGCGTTGTTAGATGATTCAGAAGTTCTTCAAACTTGTACAAAGGTCATTAAGACACCTATAAGCACCCGTGTTGCATAAAACTTGGTTTAGTCCTAGAAACGTGTTGTTAAATGCCTCTTAATTTTGTCAAACTTGTACAAAGCTCATTGAGACACTTATAAGCACTAATGTTGCATGAAACTTGGTTTAGAGTCCTAGAAACGCGTTGTTTGATATTTCATAAGTTCGTCAAACTTGTAAAAGCTCATCGAGAAATTTATAAGCACCCATGTCGTATGAAACTTGGTTTATAGTCCTAGAAACTCCGTGTTAAATGTTTCATAAGTTCGTAAAATTTTTACAAAGTTCATTAAGACACTTATAAACACTCATGTTGCATGAAACTTTGTGTAGAGTCCAAGAAACGCGTTGTTGGATGTTTCATAAGTTCGTGAAACTTGTACAAAGCTCATTGAGGAACTTATAAGTACTCATGTTGCATGAAACTTGGTTTAGAGTCCTAGAAACCACGTTGTTAGATGTTTCATAAGTTCATCAAACTTTAACAAAGCTCATTGAGGAACTTAATAAGCACTCTTGTTGCATGAAACTTGGTTTAGAGTCGTTGAAACACGTTGTTATATGTTTCATAAAATCGTCAAACTTGTACAAAGCTCATTGAGACACTTATAAGCACTCATGTTGCATGAAACTTGGTTTATGGTCCTAGAAACGCATTGTTATATGTTTCATAAGTTCGTAAAACTAGTACAACGCTCCTTGAGACACTTATAAGCACTCATGTTGCATGAAACTTGGTTTAAAGTCCTATAAACGCGTTTTTAAATGTTTCATAAGTTCTTCAAACTTGTAAAAATCTCATTAAGACCCTTATAAGCACTCATGTTGCATGAACTTGGTTTAGAGTCCTGGAAACTAGAACAAAGCTCATTGAGACACTTATAAGAACTCATGTTGCATGTAGTTTGGTTTAGAGTCCTAGAAACCACGTTGTAAGATATTTCATAAGTTCGTCAAACTTTAACAAAGCTCATTGTTACATAAAACTTGGTTTAGAGTCCTAGAAACGCGTTGTTATATGTTTCATAAGTTTTTGAAACTTGTACAAAGCTCATTGAGACACTTATAATCACTCAAGTTGCATAAAACTCGGTTTAGAGTCCTAGAAACGCGTTGTTAAATGTTTCATGAGTTCGTCAAACTTGTACAAAGCTCATTGAGACACTTATAAACACTCATGTTGCATGAAACTTGGTTTAGAGTCCTAGAAACCACGTTGTTAGATGTTTCATTACTTCGTCAAACTAGATCAAAGCTCATTGAGACACTTATAAGAACTCATGTTGCATGTAGCTTGGTTTAGAGTCCTAGCACTACAAGAAAACAGGGTAATTTCCTACCACATTTCCGACCGTAAAAAAATTGTCGGAAATTTCCGACCGCTTTCCGACCGATTTCCGACTACAGGCATTTTGGTCGGTAATCGGTCGGAAATTTCCGACCAAATTCCGACACAAAAATTTGGTCGGAATTTGGTAGGAAATTGGTCAGAATTTGGTAGGAAATTGGTCGGAATTCTGTAGGAAATCGGTCGGAAAAGTGATCTGTCGGAAATTGGTAGGAAATTTCCGACCAAATTCCGACCAATTTCCGGCCGATTTCTGACCAATGTTTTAACGTTTCGTTACCGTTGTGTAACGGATCAATTGTGGTAGGAAATCGGTCGGAAATCGGTAGGAAATATTTCTTATATTATATCACACCCTCACTTCTTCTTTCTCACAATTTCTCTTATCAATCTCCATTTACCACAAAATTCAATACAAATTATTATAATGAGTTAATTTAGATCGTGGATTGATGAAAATCATAAAGATCCGGCGACAGGATTACTTCCGGAAGAATTTGCGGAGGGGCTTAAACAATTTATGGAGTTTGCCGCAATTCAAGAAAGAACCGTAGCAACATGTAAAATGTATTGTCCTTGTAAAAATTGCGATAATCGTAGAAATGTTTTCGTAAAAGTAGTATGGAAGCATTTATATAATGTTGGTATTACGTCGGGGTATAAAATATGGTATTCTCATGGGGAAAATGATTTGATGGTAAATTATCCTAGTAATAGTAATGTACAATATTTTGATAATTATTTAGTTGTCCCTCCGGTAGAAGAACCTATATCTGTAGATAGGACCGTGCAAATGGTAAATGATATTTTTCGCGAAACTATGTCGTCGTTTGTTGGAGATCATCATGAGCCTACATTGGAGGAGCCAAATGTGGAAGCGCATAAAATCTTTGACATGTTGGATGCCGCTAAGAACCCGTTATATGGTGGATGTAGAGAAGGTCATTCACCTCTCTCAGCTGCGACGAGAATGATGTCTATCAAAACGGATTACAATCTTTCAGAAGATTGTGTGGATGCGTGGGCTGGTTTGATTAAAGAAATTTTGCCCTAAGATAATATGGCATTGGGGACGTATTATGAAATCGAGAAGTTGGTATCTGGTCTAGGATTACCGTATCATATTATCGATGTGTGCGTCGATAACTGTATGTTATATTGGAGATGAGATGAAAACCGCTCGGCATGCCGGTTCTGTAAGAAACCATGATATAAAGAAACTGGTGGAAGAGTGTCCATACCTTATAAGAAAATGTGGTATTTGCCATTAACGGATAGGCTGAAGAGGTTATATCAGTCGGAGCGCACAACAAGTTCGATGAGATGGCATGCGGAACATGAGATGTTAAATGGAGAGATAACATATCCTTCAGATGCTCAAGCATGGAAACATTTTCAAAATGTGTATCCTAGTTTCGCAAGTGAGAGTCGCAATGTGTATTTGGGATTAAGTACTGATGGTTTCAACCCTTTCGGGAAACATGGGAGACAATATTCTTTAAGGCCGGTGATCGTCACGCCTTACAACTTGCATCCGTCATTGTGCATGGCTAGGGAGTTTTTGTTCTTATCTATTCTTGTTCATGGGCCAGAGCATCCGAAGAGAGCACTTTACATATTTATGCAGCCGTTGATACATGAGTTGAAGATGTTATGGGAGAGTGGAGTTGAAACGTACGACATATTAGTGCAACAAAACTTCATGGTGCCAGCAGTACTAATGTGGACTATTAGCGATTTTCCAGCATATGGTATGTTATCTGGATGGACCACACATGGACGGTTATCTTGTCCTTATTGTCAAGATAACACCGATGCTTTCCAATTGAAGAACGGACGTAAATCATGTTGGTTTGATTGTCATCGACGATTTTTACCAAACGATCATCCATACCGTCGGAGCGCTACTTTGTTTACGAAGAAGAAGAAAATCTATGAAGGACCTCCCGAAGAAGTAAGCGGTGAGCATATACTAACTCAACTTAGAGATTTTGGAGCTGAGAAGACAGTACGTTGTGGTGGTAACGTACATCAAGTTGTGGATGGATATGGTGAACATCATAGCTGGCACAAAAAGAGCATATTTTGGGATTTGGCTTATTGGAAGGATCATTTACTTCGGCACAACCTAGATGTTATGCACATCGAGAAGAACTTCTTTTACAACATCATGTTCACCATTATGAACGTGAAAGGGAGGACGAAAGACAACTTGAAGTCCAGATTAGACTTGCCGACTATTTGTTCTCGGAAGGAACTTCATGTCACCAGTCAAGGAAGATATCCCCAACCTGCTTTTCGGTTAAACGCTTCAGCAAAGCATGAATTCTTCAGCTGGATAATGGATGGTGTTAAGTTTCCGGATGGTTACTCTTCTAACCTTAGAAAATGTGTTGATCGTGGAGAAGGTAAGTTTTCAGGGATGAAGAGTCATGATTGTCATGTTGTTATGCAACATATTCTTCCATTTGCATTCGACGGGCTTCTTCCGCAAAAAGTCCATGAAGCGATTGCAGGAATAGGAGCTTTTTTCAGAGACATTTCTGCGAGATCCCTTTCCGCCGAAGAAATTTGAAATCTTGAAGAGAAGATACCTGTGATATTGTGCAACTTGGAGAAGATATTTCCGCCTTCTTTCTTCGACGTTATGGAACATTTGCCTATTCACTTGCCTCGGGAAGTAGAACTTGGTGGTCCTGTTCAATATCGGTGGATGTATCCTTTCGAGCGCTACATGTACCATTTGAAGAAAAAAGTGAAGAATTTAGCGAGGGTTGAAGGTTCAATTATTGCCCAAAGCATTAACGAAGAGAGGAAAACAAAAACGACATGATGATGGAGGAGTGGATGCTTGTTATCCTGTATATGTACCGGAACTTTTTAGACAGGTTGGACGTTTAAGTGGAAAGGGTAAAAGGCGAAGACTCATCGAGGTTGAGCATGCTAATGTGCACATGTATATTTTGACCAACTGCGAAGATTTGGTGCCGTACGAGGAGATTTATATGGCGCAAAAACGATTTGAAGATTCGGAAGCAACAAACGATGTATTATATGAAGTCAAAGAAAGAAAATTTGCACAATGGTTAAAGTTATATGTATACGGCAGGCAGCGCGAAGGAAAGTTAATTCCAACATGGTTAGAAGAGGTGGTGAACGGTCCACAATATATTGTTGTTTCACACCCGATGTACTGCACGCGTGGATAGGCTTTTAAAATATTTTGTGAAGGAAATTCAAGGTCGACGGCAAACCATGGGGTGTCAGCGGTAGCCGGAGATTTGGTTTACTACGGGGTATTACGTGAGATATTAGAAGTGCATTATAGCGGGATGCTCGATCTAAGATGTGTTACGTTATATTGTGATTGGTATAGCCCCGTTGCAGGACATGGTGTACGTACAGACGAGTTTGGTGTTACTACAGTACATTCTCGGAGGAGGTTACAAAAGTATTATCCGTTCATTCTTGGATCGCAGGCCAACCAAGTATCATACATGACTTATCCGCGACCACACAGCAGACATGATCCTTGGATAGTTGTTACAAAAATAAACCCGAGGGGAAGAGTTCATGGTAGTTCTTCAGAGGTCGATCCTCCTTTGCAAGCGACAACAGTTGGGCATTTGGGAGAAGTCGATGTTTCATTACAAGTGGATTTGGTTGTAGATTTAACAGAAGATGCTGATATTGTTGTACATGAAGAGTCCGAAGAAGAGGTTGGAGAATTTGAGGAGGGATCTGATTCTGCCACTGAAGACTCAACCGAATGAATCGTTTGAAAAAAAGTTCAAATTTTTAAAAAATATTTTTAAAACACTTTTCAAAGACTTTTCAAATTAAGAGTTTTGAAATAGTTTTTAAAGATTTTACAAAGAGTTTTCAAAGAGTTTTCAAACAGTTTTCAAAGAGTTTTCAAACAGTTTTCAAAGAGTTTTCAAAGAGTTTTCAAAGAGTTTTCAAAGAGTTTTCAAAGAGTTTTAAAAGACTTTTCAAAGAGTTTTGTAAAAAGTTTTCAAATAGTTTTCAATTCTTTTAAACTTTTTCAAAGAGTTTTCAAAGAGTTTTCAAAGACTTTTCAAATAGTTTTCAACGAGTTTTCAAAAATTTTACACTTTTTCAAAGAGTTTCAAAGAGTTTTAAAATACTTTTCAAAGAGTTTTTGTAAAAAGTTTGCAAATATTTTACAATTTTCAAAAAGTTTTCTAATATTTTACATTTTTTAAAGCGTTTTCAAATTTTTAAAATGAATTTAGAGAGTTCACATACTGTAAAAATAATTTTAATTTTTTTTTATTTTATTTTTTACAGTGCGGTCGGAAATCGGTCGGAAAATGATCGGTAGCCGGCGAAACTCGATTACCTCGTACCAAATCGAGTACTTAAAAAAAATTAAAATTTTTATTTTTAATTTTTTTAAAAATGGTCGGAAAACGGTCGGTAGCCGCCAAAACTAGATTACCTCGTGCCAAATCGAAACCCCAAATGCGGTGGGAAATCGGTCGGAAATTTCCTACCGATTTCCGACCGTTTCTTCAGTTGTGGTCGGAAATCGGTAGGAAATTTCCGACCGATTTAGGGTTTCATTTCAAAATGATGTTTTTGTCGAATCAATGAAATACCTTTATACAATACGTTTTAGACATAAAATAAACTATACAAATGTCTAAAATGATCATAAAATGCAAAATAGTTTTAATTTTTACAAATATATGTTTCATTACAACTTAGTTATGTAACTTTCACATGTTTTTTCAAAATTTTGGTATTTTCATAAAAAAACATTTGAAAACGTGAAACATATTATACTTATATATTGTTATGTTGAAGAAATCTTATATAAACACTCCATTAAACCTATATGAAATACGGTTTTATGCGAAACACTAAATATACACTAAATCACTAACTTCGGTCGGAATTCGGTAGGAATTTCCGACCGATTTCCGACCGAAATTCAAGAATATTTTCCCGAAAATGCTAAGTGTTCGTATAAATTAAGGTCCGTCGGAATTCGGTACGAATTTCCGACCGAATTCCTACCGATCTTTATTTATTCCAACACTTAGCATTTTCAGGACACTTGGATTATATGACATGCATATTCCGTCGGAATTCGGTAGGATATCGACGGAAATTCAATTAAATTTCGCAGAAAAGAGATGGTCAATCTTCACATTGGTCAGAATTCGGTCGGAAATTCCTACCGAATTCCGACGATTATTGGACACGTATTGGGCATTTTTGTCGAAAATCGGTAGGAATTTTCGACCGAATTCCGACGACAATTAAATTTTAATATATTTAATTATTGTGGTCGGAATTCGGTCGGAAATTCCTACCGATTTCCGACCAAAATGAATTTTGACCGCTCCTTTTTCGCCAAATTTTTGATTTGGCGGTCAATTTACATTTCGTATAAATACTGCTTCCCCTTTCATTTTTTTCACAACTCAAACAACAACTCTCTCTATAAAACAAAAAAAACACTTACGAAAATCTCTCCAAAATCTCTCCAAAAAATGTAATTATATTCTTATAAATCAGTTTTTTTAAATATTATTTATATATGTTTTTTAAATAAATACTAATTTGTTATTTCTTATATGTTTTTAATTTGTTAGGTCTAATGATGGTATTGGATCCTCCCAATCGGTGAGAATGTCCGTTGAAGATTTGGTCCAGCAGGCAGGACGGGAGAATCTAAAGCGGCTCGATCCCAACTTTGAAGCCATTCCCCGAGCCACTTGGTAAATATTTCCAAACATTTTAATTTACAAAAAAATAATACCTAAAAATATTAATTATTAGTTATTTAATAAATTTTAAGGTTTAAACATGAGGGAAAAATCCCGAAGGCTATTCTTAAATGCATCCACGGAATGTTACCCGCTCCGTATCCAAGATACCAAGATTTCTCGGCCGAACTTCGGGAAATTTGGTTCCGTTCTTTTGCGGTTAGTAAATAAATTTTTTTATTTACTCAAAAAATTAGTAAATAAATTAAAAAAACTTATGAAATTTATATATAAACTTTAAATTTCCAGCAAGAGTTTCATAAAAACTTCAAACTTGTAAAAAGCTCATTGAGACACTTATAAGCAGTCATGTTGCATGAAACTTGGTTTAGAGTCCTAGAAACGCGTTGTTAGATGTTTCATAAGTTTATAAAACTTGTACAAAACTCATGGAGACACATATAAGCACTCATGTTGCATGAAACTTGGTTTAGAGTCCTAGAAACGTGTTGTTAGATGTTTCATAAGTTCGCCAAACTAGTACAAAGCTCATAAAGACCCTTATAAGCACTCATGTTGCATGAAACTTGGTTTAGAGTCCTAGAAATGCGTTCTTAGATGTTTCATAACTTCGTCAAACTTGTACAAAATTCATTGAGACACTTATAAGCACTCATGTTGCATGAAACTTGGTTTATAGTTCTAGAAACCCCGTTGTTAGATGTTTCATAAGTTCGTGAAACTTGTACAAAGCTCATTGAGAAACTTATAAGCACTCATGTTGCATGAAGCTTGGCTTAGAGTCCTAGGAAACACGTTGTAAGATATTTCATAAGTTCCTCAATCTCTAACAAAGCTCATTGAGGAACTTATAAGCACTCATATTACACGAAACTTGGTTTAAAGTCCTAGAAACGCGTTGTTATATGTTTCATAAGTTCGTGAAACTTGTACAAAACTCATTGAAACACTTATAATCACTCATGTTGTATAAAACTTGGTTTAGAGTCTTAGAAACGCGTTGTTAGATGTTACATAAGTTCGTCAAACTTGTACAAAGCTCATTGAGACACTTATCATGTTGCATGAAACTTTGTTTAGAATCCTAGAAACGCATTTTTAGATGTTTCTTAAGTTCGTCAAACTTTTACAAAGCTCATTGAGACACTTATAAACACTCATGTTGCATGAAACTTGGTTTAGAGTCCTAGAAACGCGTTGTTAGATGTTTCTTAAGTTCGTGAAACCTGTACAAAGATCATTGAGACACTTATAAGCATTCATGTTGCATGAAACTTGGTTTGGAGTCCTAGAAACGCGTTGTTAGATATTTCATAAGTTCGTCAAAGTTATACAATACTCATTGAGACACTTATAAGCACTCGTGTTGCATGAAACTTGGTTTAGAGTCCTAGAAACATTTTGTTAGATGTTTCACAAGTTCGTTAAACTTGTACAAAGCTCATAGAGACACTTATAAGCATTCATGTTGCAAGAAACTTGGTTTAGAGTCTTAGAAACGCTTTGTTAGATGTTTTCATAAGTTCGTGAAACTTGTACAAAGCTCATTGATGAACTTATAAGCACTCATGTTGCATGAAACTTGGTTTAGAGTCCTAGAAACATGTTGTTAGATGTTTCATAAGTTTGTAAAACTTGTATAAAGCTCATTGAGACAATTATAAGCACTCATGTTGCATGAAACTTGGTTTAGTGTCCTAGAAACTCGTTGTTAGATGTTTCACTAGTTCGTGAAACTTGTACAAAGCTCATGGAGGAACTTATAAGCACTCTTGTTCCATGAAACTTGGTTTAGAGTCCTAGAAACTCGTTGTTAGATGTTTCATAAGTTCGTCAAACTTGTACAAAGCTAATTGAGACACTTATAAGCACGCATAATGCATGAAACTTGGTTTAGAGTCCTAGAAACGCGTTATTAGATGTTTCATAAGTTCGTCAAACTTGTACAAAGTTCATTAAGACACTTATAAGCACTTATGTTGCATGAAAATTGGTTTAGAGTCCTAGAAATATGTTGGTACATGTTTCATAACTTCTTCAACCTTGTAAAAAGCTCATTGAGAGACTTATAAGCCCTCATTTTGCATGAAACTTGGTTTAGAATCCTAGAAACCACGTTGTTAGATGTTTCATAAATTCGTCAAACTTGTACAAAGCTCATTGAGACACTTATAAGCACTCATGTTGCATGAAGCTTTGTTTAGAGTCCTAGAAAACACGTTGTAAGATATTTCATAAGTTCGTCAAACTTTAACAAAACTCATTGAGGAACTCATAAGTACTCATGTTACATGAAACTTGGTTTAGAGTCCTAGAAACGCGTTGTTATATGTTTCATAAGTTCGTGAAACTTGTACAATGCTCATTGAGACACTTAAATCACTCATGTGGCATAAAACTTGGTTTAGAGTCTTAGAAAGGCGTTGTTAGATGTTACATAAGTTCGCCAAACTTGTAAAAATCTTATTGAGACACTTATAATCACTCATGTTTCATGAAACTTGGTTTAGAGTCCTAGAAATGCATTGTTAGATGTTTCATAAGTTCGTCAAACTTGTACAAAGCTCATTGAGACACTTATAAACACTCATGTTGCATGAAACTTGGTTTAGAGTCCTAGAAACGCGTTGTTAGATTTTTTATAAGTTTGTAAAACTTGTACAAAGCTCATTGAGACACTTATAAGCATTCATGTTGCATGAAACTTGGTTTAGAGTCCTAGAAACGCGTTGTTAGATGTTTCATAAGTTCGTCAAACGTGTACAAAGCTCATTGAGACACTTATAAGCACTAATGTTTCATGAAACTTGGTTTAGAGTCTTATAAACACGTTGTTAGATGTTTTATAAGTTCGTCAAACTTGTACAAAGCTCATTGAGACACTTATAAGAACTCATGTTGCATGAAACTTGGTTTAGAGTCCTAGAAACGCGTTGTTAGATGTTTCATAAGTTCGTAAAACTTGTACAAAACTCATTGTGGAACTTATAAGCATTCATGATGCATGAAACTTGGTTTAGAGTCCTAGAAACGCGTTGTTAGATGTTTCATAAGTTCGTGAAACTTGTACAAAGCTTATCGAGACACTTATAAGAACTCATGTTGCATGAAACTTGGTTTAGAGTCATAGAAACGTGTTGTTAGATGTTTCATAAGTTCTTCAAACTTGTAAAAGCTCATTGAGACACTTATAAACATTCATGTTGCATGAAACTTGCACTACAAGAATCTGCGCAAATTACCACGAAAAATTTACAACGATTTGAATCGTCGTAAACTTACGACGATATTACGATGATTTTACGACGATTTTGGTGATCGTCGTAAAATCGTCGTAAAAGTTACAACGATTAAAATCGTCGTAAATTTACGACGATTTTACAACGAATTTCCGATTAAACACCAAATCGTTGTAAAATCGTGGTAAATTTACAACGATTTTACAACGTTTTGGTTTATAAGAATATTTCGTCGCTATATCGTTGCTAATTTACCACGAATTTACAACTTCTGATTTTGGGACTTTTTAACAACGATTTAAAGACATTTAATCTGGTAGTTGAAAACGTGTATTTACTTGTTGCACCTAATTATTTACAACTTTCATTTTAGTCGTTAAATCGTTGTAAATTCGTTGTTATTTCCTTGTAGAATTATGAATCGTTGTAAATTAGTAGTTAATTTCCTTGTTAAAAAGTTGGAAAATTTTTAAAAATCCTATAAATACCTCCTCATCTTTCACCATAAATCACACCATCAATTTTATATCTCTCTATCTCTCTCACTTACAAAAAAAAACTCTTTTTATAAAAAAAATGTCCGGAGGCGATATTTACGAAATCCGAAAATGGATGTACATACATCGAGGCGATGACGGATCGGTGACACGGGAGTTCCTCGACGGGGTTGAAGTATTCATGCAACAAGCCACAAATCTACCTGTCACTATCGAAAGCGGTAAGATGTTTTGTCCTTGTATCAAATGCGACAATAGACGATTCATTTTGGTTGAAAATGTTTGGAAGCATTTGTTAAATAGAGGATTTACACCACAATATTATATATGGTTTCAGCATGGGGAAGGTTATTCTGGTAATGTTGCTAGTAGTAGTAATTATCATCAGGAATCTGTAGACTATGACCAGCATGTAGAAAATGAGTATGATTTTTATAATTTTCATCATGATCATGGAAATGAACCGGATAGGATAAATGACATGGTTAGCGATGCATTTCATCCTGAAGTTGCATCTGATGGAAATTTAGTTGAAGAACCTAATTTAGATGCTAAAAAATTTTACGACATGTTAAATGCTGCAAATCAACCAATATATGATAATTGTAGAGAAGGGCACTCTAAATTGTCATTAGCCGAATATGATAATTGTAGAGAAGGGCTAGAATGATGAATATTAAAACACACCATAACTTATCGAGGTTTGCATGGATGATTGGGCCTCATTGTTAAAAGAATATCTACCCTCGATAATTTAGTGCTGAAACGTTTTATGAGGTTCAAAAATTGGTTATCGGTATTGGTCTTCCGTATCGGTCAATTGATGTCCGTGTAGACAATTGTATGATATTTTGGAAGAACGACGACATTCTTGAGGAATGTCGTTTTTGCAAAAAAACAAGATATAGGCCAGAAGGAGTAGGTCGGAAGAGGGTATCGTACCAGAAAATGTGGTATCTTCCTATAACAGACAGGCTACAAAGGATGTATCACTCGGAGAGGACAGCTTCTTCGATGAGGTGGCATGCAGAACATACACAGAAGCCTGGAGAGGTGACCCACCCATCCGATGCGAAAGCGTGGAAACACTTTAACTCGGTGTACCCCGATTTTGCTAGACGAAAAGGTAACGTCTACCTTGGTCTATGTACGGATGGATTTAGTCCATTTGGTATGTCAGGTAGGCAGTATTCTTTATGGCCCGTCATCGTCACCCCTTATAACCTCCCACCAGAGATGTGTATGCAAAGGGAATTTTTATTTCTGAGTATTTTAGTCCCTGGACCTAAACATCCAAAAAGATCCCTTGATGTTTTTCTACAGCCTTTGGTGGAAGAGTTGAAGGAGTTATGGCACACTGGAGTAAAGACTTACGATTGTTCGAGGAAACGGAATTTTACAATGCGTGCAGTGCTTCTATGGACGATTAGCGACTTTCCCGCTTATGGAATGTTGTCGGGCTGGACTACACACGGACGAATATCTTGTCCTTACTGCATGCATCGTACTGACGCCTTCCAATTGAAGCATGGAAGGAAAACTAGTTGGTTCGATTGTCACCGTAAGTTTCTTAGTCTGCGCCACCCTTATCGGAAAAACAAACGATTGTTTAAAAAGAACAAAGTGGTTCGTGATCCTCCACCAGTTTATTACACGGGCGAACAAGTTGAGGCGCATATGGATCATTACTGTGCGAATTACACAGTTCCCCAAGGAGGAAACTGGCATGTCCCGCCTAATCTGCCTGATGGTTATCTTACGGAACACAATTGGCATAAGAAAAGCATTTTCTGGGAGCTTCCATACTGGAAAGATCATCTACTCCGACACAATCTTGACGTGATGCACATAGAGAAGAACTTTTTCGATAACATTATGAACACTCTTTTGAATGTGCAGGGAAAGACAAAAGACAATTTTAAATCACGTCTTGACTTGGCTGAGATATGTGCGAGATCCGAATTGCACATTGATAATGACGGAAAAGCCCCAATACCTATATTCAGATTATCGAGTGCAGCGAAGACGTCGTTGTTCCAGTGGGTGATCTCTCGAAGTTAAGTTTCCCGATGGTTTTGTTTCTAATCTTTCTCGGTGTGTAGATGGTAGTAAATTCACGGGTATGAAAAGTCACGATTGTCATGTGTTCATGCAACGACGCTACCATTTGTCTTGGCCGAACTTGTTCCACAAAATGTGCACGAAGCAATTGCTGGTACGTATACGTAATGTCTAATAAAATATTTCATAACTGAATATATCGTAATACGTACGTTTTATATAATTTGTGTAGGTGTTGGGTTGTTCTTTCGTGATCTTTCCACAAGAACGTTGAACGATGAAGTAATAACACAACTCGACGAGAACATTCCTCTCATTTTGTGCAATTTGGAGAAGATATTTCCCCCATCCTTTTTGATGTTATGGAGCACCTACCAAGTACATCTCCCACACGAAGCGAACTAGGGGGCCCGTTCACTTCCGATGGATGTACCCTTTCGAACGATTTATGAAACATCTAAAAGGGAAGGCGAAGAATCTAGCTAAAGTCGAGGGTTCAATCGTTGCGGGTAGTATTACAGAGGAAACGTCTCACTTTACGTCGTACTACTTTGCACCAACTGTGAGGACACGTAAAAGAGCGCCGAGGAGATATGATGACGGAGGCATTCAAACAACGTACGCGGTGGAAGGAGTACCGACATATTTTGTCCCATTGGTCGGCTTAGCGGACGCATAAAAGAGGTTTGGTGGAGCAACGAGGATGAAATTCATTGTGCCCACACGTACATTGTATTGAATTGCGATATTGTTACTCCATGGGAAAGGTAAAAGTAAATGTTTTTTAATACTCTTTAATTCATTACAACACTCATGAAATATTGTTTACTTATGATATTTTCATATATATATAGTATCTTCGTCGAACAAGTTCAAAAAGGGATTCCGGGGATATCTGAAGATGAGCTCGATTCCCGTAAAACTCAACACTTTGTGATGTGGTTGCAAAGACAGGTATATGAAAATATAAAATATGAAATTACATATAAACATAATATATTTAAACAAAATTATTGTTGGTGTCTGCAGATTGAGTACGAGGACGAATCTTATCCGGTGTGGTTCCACGAGATGCTACAACGTCCCCTTGCGAAGATTCCGACATCACCAATGTATTTTACAAGAGGTTATGCTTTCCACGCGTACGATTACGGCCGACATCGAACAAGTGTTAACTACGGTGCATGAAACTTGGTTTCGAGAACTAGAAACGCGTTGTTTGATGTTTCATAAGTTCTTCAAACTTGTACAAAGCTCATTGAGACACTTATAAGCACTCATGTTGCATGAAACTTGGTTTAGAGTCCTAGAAACGCGTTGTTAGATGTTTCATAAGTTTGTGAAACTTGTAAAAAGATCATTGAGGAACTTATAAGCACTCATGTTGCATGAAACATGGTTTAGTGTCCTAGAAACGCGTTGTTAGATGTTTCATAAGTTCGTCAAAGTTGTACAAAGCTCATTGAGGCAGTTATAAGCATTCATTTTGCAGGAAACTTTGTTTAGAGTAAGTTCGTGAGACTTCTACAAAGCTCATTGAGACACTTATAATCACTCATGTTGCATGAAACTTGATTTCGAGTCCTAGAAACGCTCTGTTTGATGTTACATAAGTTCGTGAAACTTGTACAAAGCTCATTGAGGAACTTGGAAGCACTCATGTTGCATGAAACATGGCTTAGAGTCCTAAAAATGTGTTGTTAGATGTTTCTTAAGTTTGTCAAACTTGTACAAAGCTCATTAAGACACTTATAAGCACATATGTTTCATGAAACTTGGTTTAGAGTTTTAGAAACGCGTTGTTAGATGTTTCATTAGTTTGTGAAACTTGTACAAACGTCATTGAGGAACTTATAATTACTCATTTTGCATGAAACTTTGTTTAGATTCCTAGAAACCAGGTTGTTAAATGTTTCATAAGTTCTTCAAACTTTAACAAAGCTTATTGAGGAACTTATAAGCACTCTTGTTGCATGAAACTTGGTTTAGATTCGTAGAAACGTGTTGTTATATGTTTCATAAGTTCGTCAAACTTGTACAAAGCTCATTGAGACACTTATAAGAACTCATGTTATTTTGAACTTGGTTTAGAGTCCTAGAAACGCGTTATTAGATGTTTCATAAGTTTGTCAAACTTCTACAAAGCTCATCAAGACACTTATAAGCTCTCATATTGAATGAAACTTGATTTAAAGTCTTAGAAACGCATTGTTACGGGTTTCATAAGTTCGTCAAACTTGTCCAGAACTTATCGTGACACTTATAAGCTCCCATGTTGCATGAAACTTGGTTTAGAGTCCTAGAAAGGGCGTTGTTAGATGTTTCATTAGTTCGTCAACCTTGAACAAATCTCATTAAGGAACTTATAAGCACTCATGATGCATGAAACCCGGTTTAGAGTTCTAGAAACACATTGTTAGATGTTTCATAAGTTTGTTAAACTTGTACAAAGCTCATTGAGACACTTATAAGCACTCATGTTGCATGAAGCTTGGTTTAGAGTCCTCAAACATTAACAAAGCTTATAGAGGAACTTATAAGCACTCATGTTCCATGAAACTTGGTTTAGAGTCCTAGAAATGTGTTGTTATATGTTTCATAAGTTCATCAAACTTGTACAACGCTGATTGAGACACTTATAATCACTCATGTTGCATGAAACTTGGTTTAGAGGTCAGAAACGCATTTTTAGATGGTTCATAAGTTCGTGAAATTTGTACAAAGCTCATTGAGGAACTTATAAGAACTCATGTTTCATGAAACTTGGTTTAGAGTCGTAGAAACGCGTTGTTAGATGTTTCATAAGTTTGTCAAACTTGTACAAAGCTCATTGAGACATTTATAAGCACTCATGTTGCATGAAACTTGCGTTAGAGTCCTAAAAATCACGTTGTTAGATGTTTCATAAGTTCTTCAAACTTGTAGAAAGCTCATTTAGACACTTAGAAGCACTCGTGTTGCATGAAACTTGGTTTAGAGTCCTAGAAACTCGTTGTTAGATGTTTCATAAGTTCGTGAAACTTGTACAAAGCTCATTGAGAAACTTATAAACACTCATGTTGCATGAAACTTGGTTTAGAGTCCTAGAAACTCGTTGTTATATGTTTCATAAGTTTGTGAAACTTGTACAAAGCTCATTGAGACACTTATAATCACTCATGCTGCATGAAACTTGGTTTAGAGTAATAGAAACGCATTGTTAGATGTTTCATAAGTTCGTGAAACTTGTACAAAGCTCATTGAGCAACTTATAAGCACTCATGTTGCATGAAAATTGGTTTAGAGTCCTAGAAACCCGTTGTTAGATGTTTTCATAGGTTCGTCAAACTTGTACAAGTCATGAGACAGTTATAAGCACTCATGTTGCATGAAACTTGGTTTAGAGTCCTAGCAACCAAATTATTAGATGATTTATAAGTTCGTAAAACTAGTACAAAGCTCATTAAGACACTTATAGTTAGATTTAAGAGAGATTTAAGAGAATATCGATGAGTTTTGAGAGATTGTGTTCTTGAGCTTTCTCAAGAACATCAAGAACAAGAGAGAGAGAATAGAGAGATATTATTTTTCATTTCATAACTTGATAGAGTCATGTTTACAAAGGGAATAACCATATAAACAAAGAGATGTGAAAGGAATCATAAGAAGATGCCTAAAAGATCCAATGTCTTGGTCGCCGAGCATTTAATGCACTTGGGTAAGTGTGCCATGCTTAGAGCCGCCCGTGACCGTACGGACATCGTGATCTCCACTTGGCTAACAGTCACATAGACGACCTCCAGAAGATCTCCAGACAACTTGTAGACGACTCACAGATACACGACTTCCTAGCGACCTTCAGACAACTTTATGACGACTCACAAGAGATCTCCTTAGACAGATACGTGGGAGACTTCTAGACGACTTCATCCCGACCTTCAGACGTCTCACAGACGACCCACACAAGACAAAGTATAAGTTTCTTCAATACTCCCCCGCAAGCTTAGCCTAATGAAATGGCTAAGCTTGGAACCCGCATAGCCTTGCCTCGTTAAAACCTTGGTGAGAAATCCACTTGGGATAAAACTCACCTAAGGGAAAAGAGTACAATATTATGCGGTGAGGACTTAGGCTTTGGTAGCCCGTGTAAGTCTAAGTCTACGTAGAATGGACTCACAAACTTTCAAGCTTGCCGATTTGGTAAAGATGTGCGCGAGTTAGTCTTGACTCTTGGTGAAGCACGGTAGAATGGTGCCTTTGACCGTTTCTTCTCTAACCTTTTGACAATCCACTTCTATGTGTTTAGTCATTTCATGTAAGACCGAGTTAGATGCTATGTGGATGGCCGCTTGGTTATCACAATGCATAGTCATTGGTGCTTCAATTTTGACTCCCAAGTCTCCTAGCAAGTTCTTTAGCCACATGAGTTCATGGCTCTATATTCGGCTTCGGCGGTTGAGCAAGAGACTTTCTTTTTTGCTTCTTGGTCTTCCATGTGTAACAAGGTTACCACCAATGAATGTACAATACCCGGTTATGGATCGTCTATTTTCCAAGTCTCCGGCGTAATCCGCGTCACAATACCCAACCACTTCCGTGTTCTTGTTGCAACCCATCCAAATACCCAAGCTAGACGTTACCTTGATGTAACTCAATATCCTCTCTAGCATCTTCCAATGATGTATCTTCGGCTTTTGCATTTGTTGGGCTACTTTGTTCACGGCAAAACAAAGATCATTGAGACACTTAAAAGCTCTCATGTTGCATGAAACTTGGTTTAGAGTCCTAGAAACACAATGTTAGATGTTTCATAAGTTCGTCAAAGTTCTACAAAGCTCATTAAGACACTGATAAGCACTCATATTGCATGAAACTTGGTTTAGAGTCCTAGAAACACGTTGTTAGAAGTTTCATAAGTTCGTCAAACTTGTACAAAGCTCATTGAGACACTTAAAAGCTCTCATGTTGCATGAAACATAGTTTAGATTCCTAGAAACGCTTTGTTAGATGTTTCATAAGTTCGTGAAACTTTTACAAATCTCATTGAGGAACTTATAAGTACTCATGTTGCATGAAACTTGGTTTAGAGTCCTAGAAACGCGTTGTTAGATGTTTCATAAGTTCGTCAAACTTATAAAAAGCTCATTGAGACACTTATAAGCACTTATGTTGCATGAAACTTGGGTTAGAGTCCTAGAAACGCGTTGTTAGATGTTTCATAAGTTCGTCAAACTTGTACAAAGGTCATTGAGACACTTATAAGCATTCATGTTGCATGAAACTTGGTTTAGAGTCCTAGAAAAGCGTTTTTAGAAGTTTCATAAGTTCGTGAAACTTGTACAAAGCTCATTGAGGAACTTATTGTTGATACTTATGTCTATAATGGACAAGAAGTCAAGAAGACCTAGAGAAGACTGGTATCACAGACTTGGAGAAGACTTGGAGAAGAGTTGTATCCGAGAGGATAAGTGCTAGTACGCTCACACACGCGCGGTCAATAAAGCAAACAATCTTCTCACGTGGAAAGTCTTAGCTTATCCATAAACGGCTATATTGTCTAAGAAACATGTTTTTCTCTCATGAATATACATGAATTTGAAACTATTCTCTCATATTCTCTCTTAATCTCTCTTTATATCTCTTAATCATCTACCTCAATCTTCCAATATTATCATGGTATCAGAGCATCTTTGATCCTAAATCTCTCTTTTACGCAATAAAAAGGACATAACTTTGGATCTAAACATCAAAGTTATCATCTTTATTCTCTAAAACTTTTGTGTTCTAAATCAAAAATCTCGACTTTGTTGAAATCTCACCAAAGTCATCATTTTTCCTTCAAATCTCTTCTCTTTTGTTGATAAATCTCATCAAAGGAGCCTCTTTTGCACTCTAATCTCACAGATCTAGCCAGATCTGGTCTCAAAACTCATAAAGTTCTTCTTTTTCATCAAGATCCAAACTTTATCATCGAAAACAACAAAGAAAGCTCTATATTTTTTCGTTGCTCCGGTCACTCTAAAGGGAATCAACTACTTGCTTTGGACAAGAACCATCAAAACAGATCTATGTAGCCGCGGTCTTTGGAGCCGTATCTTGAAGAACCAAGCTCTAATATATGCAGAAACAACTAGTGGAGAGGAAACCATCACCACCGAAGAAGGAAAGTGGTTCCAAGAGGATCAGAAGGTCCTTGCAATCATCCAAAGCTCTCTAGATCCATCTATCTTGGAAGCATACTCCTATTGCGAGACGGAAAAGGAACTTTGGGATACCTTACACACCGTATACGACAATATCTCAAATCTAAGTCGTGTATACGAGGTAAATAAAGCTCTCACAGATCTCTCTCAAGAAGACATGGAGTTCACACAACACTTTGTGAAATTTCGTGCTCTATGGGCGAACTTGAGATGCTAAGGCCAAGTTCCGTGGATGCCAAGGTACTAAATGACAGGAACGAAAAAGATAAAGTGTTTGGATTACTCTTGACCCTAAACTCAAGCTACAAAGATCTCATCAAGCATCTTTTTAGGGCTGATACATTGCCATCTCTTGAAACGGTGTGCTCTCAATTCCAAATAGAACAAAGATCTGATGAGCTATTCGGAGAAAAGAAGGAGTTGGCTACCGCAAACAAAGCTGTCTACAACCCGAATAAAGATAGGAGAGCAATGGTGTGTGAGCATTGCAAGAATAAGGGGCATATCAAAGAAAAGTGACGGATTCTTCATCCTCATCTCAAGTCGAACAAGTTTAAGGATCAAAAGGCGAATCTCTCTCAAGATTACTCGGCACCCATGAGTAGTTCATCAAGCCAAGGCAAGGAGGATGATTCATTAGCCGTGGTGCCTTTCAACAATGAATATGTTAAGAAATCCGACTTGGAAGCTCTCATTAAGGCCGTTAAGGGGTCGGGTATGACTTCTAATATCTCTTTGAATGCTAGGATAGAATGGCCATTAGTGGTAGATTCAGGTGCCTCTCACCACATGATAAGTAGTCCAAATCTTATGAAAAACATCAAGCCAATAGTAGGAAATGTGATAGTTGCAAATGGTGGTAAAGTGTCGATTAAAGGTTTAGGGAAACTTAGGTTGTTTGATAGAGATATCAATGCTCTTTATATGCCTACTTTTACCTCAAACCTATTATCCGTTAAACGCATATCTATTGATTTGAATTGCAATGTTACTTTTAGTCCTAACGGTGTGATTTTTCAGGATATTAACTCTAAAAAAGTCATTGGTAAGGGAAGCAACAAAGGGGATCTCTATGTGCTCGAAGGAAATCCAAGCTCCCATCTATCTTATGCGTTTAATTCTGTTTTAGTAGACGTTAATAGTGTCATTTGACATGCTAGGCTAGGCCATCCAAACTCTAGAGCTTTGAAACTATTATTTCCGAATGTTTCCTTTGATAATAGTTCTTGTAAATCTTGCATCCTTGGTAAACATTGTAGATCGGTTTTTCCAAAATCAAATAATGTTTATGAACTATGTTTTGATTTGATCCACTCCGATGTATGGACATCACCATGCATCTCAAGAGAAAATGATAAATATTTTGTTACATTTATAGATGAAAAATCAAAATACACATGGATTAACTTGTTACCATAGGATAAAGTGATTGATGCATTTAAAAACTTTCAAACTTATGTCATTAACCATTACAATGCAAAGATTAAGTTTTTCATGACAGATAATGGTGGTGAATACATAAGTCATTCGTTTAAAGAACATCTTGCCAAGCATATCATCATTCACCAAACAAGTTGCCCATATACTCCTCAACAAAATGGTGTAGCCGAAAGGAAGAATAAACACTTAATGGAAGTGGACAGATCAATCATGTTCTACACTAATGTGCCTAAGCGTTTTTGGTGGGATGATGTCATGACCGCATGCTACCTAATCAACCGGACACCAACACGAATCCTCCAAAACTCATCTCCCTTTCAAATTTTAAACAAATCTAAGCCATATCTTACTCACTTAAGGGTCTTTGGTTGTCTTTGCTTTGTCTTATTGCCAGGAGAACAGAGGAACAAGCTTGAACCAAATAGTATCAAGGCTATGTTCATTGGTTACTCCAACACACAAAAGGGGTACAAGTGTTATGTTTCGGATACAAGAATAGTGCTTGTATCAAGAAACGTGAAGTTCATAGAAGGAAACGGGTATTATGAGGACAAAAATTGGGAGAGTATCAAAGATCTACCCAATTCATCCTCGGATAGAGCCACATGACTTCGGAAACTCATGGAAAACCTTGGTATAACGCTAGGTGAAGAACCTAGTCAAGAAACTCATGAAACATCTTCTACCCATCTTGATCATGAGGGGGAGATTGATGAATCAAGTCCAATCCATAATGAGCAAATGGAACCAGAATCTCATGAAAAACAAGGTGAACCAGAATCTCAAGCTCAAGGACAAACAATATCGGGTGGTCAAGATGATCACCATAATCAAGATGTTCCGGTTGTGTTAAGAAGAAGTACGAGACTAAAGAAAGATCCATACAATTGGGTAAACACAAGAGTCTACTTCAACAACAATGTTGTAGCTCATCCAATACAAGCCGTTTGCAACATGACAAGCTTCCCAATTGAGCATCAAGTGTTCCTGGTCAAGATGGTTTCTCATTGGATACCTAGGACATATGAGGAAGCCATGGAACATGAAGTATGGATAGAGGCAGTCTAGAAAAGAAGATAAAGCTATGGAACTTTATGATACTTGGGATGAAACAAAGTTACCTCGTGGAAATGTCTTCACCATCAAATACAAAAGCAATGGAGACATATAAAGATACAAGGCAAGACTTGTGGCAAGGGGTTTTACACAAACCTATGGTGAAAACTACTTGGAGACCTTTGCGCCTGTGGCTAAACTCGACACGGTTAGAGTTCTCTTATCCTTAGCTACAAACTTGGAATGGGATCTTTGGAAAATGGATGTCAAAAATGCATTTCTTCAAGGAGAACTAGAAGACGAGGTGTACATGACTCCTGCTCCCGGGAAGAAGGTCACACCGGGAAGAAGGTCACACCGGGAAAAGTCCTTAGACTAAAGAAGGTTATATACGGATTGAAGCAATCTCCAAGGGCTTGGTACCACAAGTTAAGCAAGACCCTTCTTGAGAAAGACTTCAAGAAATCTGAAGCCGATCACACCCTCTTTACAAAAAAAGTCAAAGAGGTATTATAGTCATTCTCGTTTATGTTGATGATACCATTATAACCGGGAATGACAAGGTAGGTGTTCAAGAGTCAAAAGATCACCTTAAATCTGTTTTTGATATTAAAGATCTAGGAGAACTAAAGTATTTCCTAGTTATTGAAGTGTGCATGTCCAAAGAATGACTATTCTTATCCCAACGCAAGTATACACTTGATCTCCTAAAGGAGACGGGTAAACTTGGAGCAAAACCAGCAAGGACACCCTTGGAGAATGACTAAAAAGTCATACGCAAGGAGGAGATTGAAGAAAGGCCTTATGAGGATGTCAAGCAATATCGGCGTCTTGTAGGTAAGCTCATTTACTTAACAATTACTCAGCCTGGCATATGTTTTGACGTGAATCAGGTGTCTCAGCACATGCAAAACCCAAAGGTGTATCATTGGAACATGGTGGATAGAATCCTAAAGTATCTGAAATGAGCACCGGGACAAGGCATATGGATGAGATGCAATCGAAGCACGAAGCTTGTCGGCTATTGTGATGCTGATTATGCCGGTGATCAAGGAGATAGGAGATCAACAACCGGCTATTGCACATTCATTGGAGGAAACCTTGTAACTTGGAAGAGCAAGAAGCAAAAGATAGTATAACTCTCTAGCACGAAATCTGAATACCGAGCAATGAGGATGCAAACACAAGAGATCATGTGGTTGAAAGCTCTTCTCAAAGACTTGGGTATTGAATCAAAGGAGCCGGTTACAATGCATGCCGACAACAAAGCTGCAATCATTGCATCCAACTCTGTCTTCCATGAAAGAACCAAGCATGTTGAAGTGGATTGTCACAAAGTTAGAGAGCAAATGGTGAAAGGAATCATTCTTGCATGCTTCACCAAAATCTACGACCAATTGGCAGACATATTCACCAAGGTGGCTAGCATCAGTGTTTGTGAGTTCATTCATCCAAAACTTGAACTCACAAATGTTGGAACTTGATTTTAGACAAGTGTTTTTCAGCACTTTTCCGGTGGCTTTTCCGGCAAGGTCGTTGCTCGGAATTACTGGATTATGATTCCATTAGAAGCTTATAGTTTGTACTATAACTTGGAATACTTGAATGTCAAAATAAAAGTAATAGTGAATGAGAAATGTGAGGTCAAAGTATGTACTTTGTGACTTGGAAAAGTCAACATAGTTACAAAGTCCCACATTGCTCCCATGGAAAGTTTTGGAGTAGTATATATACTATCCAACTCTTATTAAGTCTCAAAAAGGTTAGAAGGCATGGAGGGGTGAAACACCACACGCGCGCACGCGCACGCTCGCTCGCTCGGCACGGCCGGCCGCGGTTCGTGGGTTCTTGGGTTCTTGGGTTCTTGGGAGTGGCCCAACGGTCCATTAAGAAGTTCTTTTTGGAGAAACTTTTTATTAAGTTTCGGCCCAATTATTTGGCCCATTTAAACGAACAGACGCGACTAAACGAACAGACGCGACTAAACGAACCGACGCGATTCGTGTCTGTTCGGTTCTATATAACCGAACATCTCCTTCTTCTTTTCTAATTACGATCTCATTTTCAGAAAACAAAAACAGGAACCAACTTCCTCTTCTTCTGTGTATCGAGAGTATTCGCTGTGCAAGCAGTTCGCCAGGCTTCGTTAGCGAGTGAAGCGTAACGAAGACGTCCACGGTTGTATCCTGGGATTCAGAATCGCATCAAACCGTCTCACTACGGGCGATTTACAGAATTAAGGACAGAGTTCTTACTCAACTCCGTGATTGTAAGTTTTTCCCTTAATTCTCATCCGTTTTAGATCATAGATTTCTCGATCCGTTTATCCGGTCCCTACATCTTTAGAGAAAAAGTACAAATCTGACAATGCTGGTTGTCAGAAATTTGTGGTTGCCAAGTTTCTCGACTTTAAGATGGTGGACTCAAAACCCATCATGGAGCAAGTCGATGCTTTGAGTCTCTTGTGACATGACATTGCTGCCGAGGGAATGTCGATAGATGAGACCTTCACGGTCAATTGCTTCATTGAGAAACTCCCTCCGAGTTGGTCAACCTACAAAAGCTATCTCAAGCATAAGAAGAAGCCAATGACGCTCTCCGATCTCATCACGAGAATTAGGATCGAAGCCGATAACCGCTCTAACTTCTCTCCCCCGGAAGAAAACGTGGTAAACATGGCTTAAGTCAACAAGGGAAAACGTAAAAGGGGTGACAAGGACTTCAAAAAATCCTCCTTGAAACCATCTTCTTCAACAAATTTCAAGAAGCATGGCAGATCCGATAAGAGGTTCAAGGGGAAATGCCACAAGTGTGGTAAAGTGGGACACAAATCCGATGTGTGTCGAAGCGCTCCTAAGAAAGATAATAGTAAGCCTCAAGCTTATCTTACTCAAGAGGATATGTGCGCCGTGGTCTCCGAAGTCAACATGGTTGATGATAACCAAAAGGAATGGTGGTATGACACAGAGCAACCACACACATTTGCACAGATAAGACAATGTTTACTACTTATCAAAAGAGCAAAAGTCAAGAGCAACTCTTCATGGGAACCACGACTTTCTAAAAGATTGAAGGTAGCGGCAAGGTGGTCTTGAAGCTGTCTTCAGGACGTGAACTCACGCTCAACAACGTCAAGCACGTGCCAGACATGAGAAAAAACCTGATTTCGGGAACTTTGTTGAGCTGTGCAAGCAGTTCGCCAGGCTTCGTTAGCGAGTGAAGCGTAACGAAGACGTCCACGGTTGTATCCTGGGATTCGGAATCGCATCAAACCGTCTCACTACGGGAAATTTACAGAATTAAGGACAGAGTTCTTACTCGACTCCGTGATTGTAAGTCTTTCCCTTAATTCTCATCCGTTTTAGATCATAGATTTCTCGATCCGTTTATCCGGTCCCTACAACAAATGCTATAAAATGCTAAGATCCTCTAACCTTATGGCTAAGTACTCTTTTCCCTCAATTTTGTTTTAACCCATAGGGTTTTCCCATTGAGGTTTTCACGAGGCTTAGACATATGGTTCCAAGCTTTGCTATTGCATCCGACTAAGGTTGAGGGGGAGTGTTGAGACTTATGTCTATAATGGACGAAAAGTTAAGAAGACTTGGAGAAGACTTGTATCACGGACTTGGAGAAGACTTGGAGAATACTTGGAGAAGACTTTTATCTGAGAGGATAAGCGCTAGTCCGTACAATGACCTGGATCCAGCCACTCACACACGCGCGGTCAATAAAGCAAACCATCTTCTCACGTGGCAAGTCTTAGCTTATCCATAAATAGCTATATTGTCTAGAATCTTCCCTTAATTCTATATAAGCATGTGTAATCTCCTTCATTTTTAATTAAGAAACATGTTTTTCTCTCATGAATATACATGAGTATTAAACTATTCTCTCTTAATCTCACTTGATATCTCTTAATCATCTACCTTAATCTTCAAATATTATCACTTATAAGAACTCAAGTTGCATGAAACTTGGTTTAGAGTCCTAGAAACGCGTTGTTAGATGTTTCATAAGTTTGCAAACTTTTACAAAGCTCATTGACACACTTATAAGCACTCATGTTTCATGAAACTTGGTTTAGAGTCCTAGAAACTCGTTGTTCAAAGTTTCATAAGTTCGTCAAACTTGTACTAAGCTCATTGGGGAACTTATAACCACTCTTGTTGCATGAAATTTTGTTTAGAGTCCTACAAACGCGTTGTTATATTTTTCATAAGTTCGTCAAACTTGTACAAAGCTCATTTAGACACTTATAATCACTCATGTTGCATGAAATTTGGTTTAGAGTCCTAGAAACACTTTTTTAGATGTTTCATAAGTTTTTAAAACTTGTACAAATTTTATTGAGAGACTTATAAGCACACTTGTTGCATGAAACTTGGTTTAGAGTCCTAGAAACCAACTTGTTAGATGTTTCATAAGTTCGTCAAACTTGTAAAAAGTTCATTAAGACATTTATAAGCACTCATGTTGCATGAAACTTGGTTTAGAGTCCTAGAAACGCGATGCTAGATGTTTCATAAGTTTGTCTAACTTGTACAAAACTCATTGCGACACTTATAAGAACCCATGTTGCATGAAACTTGGTTTAGAGTCTTAGAAACGCGTTGTTAGATATTTCAGAAGTTTGTCAAACTTGTAATAAATTCATTAAGACAACTTGGTCTAGAGTCTTAGAAACGCGTGGTTAGATGTTTCATAAGTTTGTCAAACTTGTACAAAGCTCATTGAGACACTTATAAACACTCATGTTGCATGAAACTTGGTTTAGAGTCCTAGAAATGCATTGTTAGATTTTTTATAAGTTTGTAAAACTTGTACAAAGCTCATTGAGACACTTATAAGCATTCATGTTGCATGAAACTTGGTTTAGAGTCCTAGAAACGCGTTGTTAGATGTTTCATAAGTTCGTCAAACGTGTACAAAGCTCATTGAGACACTTATAAGCACTAATGTTTCATGAAACTTGGTTTAGAGTCTTATAAACACGTTGTTAGATGTTTTATAAGTTCGTCAAACTTGTACAAAGCTCATTGAGACACTTATAAGAACTCATGTTGCATGAAACTTGGTTTAGAGTCCTAGAAACGCGTTGTTAGATGTTTCATAAGTTCGTAAAACTTGTACAAAACTCATTGTGGAACTTATAAGCATTCATGATGCATGAAACTTGGTTTAGAGTCCTAGAAACGCGTTGTTAGATGTTTCATAAGTTCGTGAAACTTGTACAAAGCTTATCGAGACACTTATAAGAACTCATGTTGCATGAAACTTGGTTTAGAGTCATAGAAACGTGTTGTTAGATGTTTCATAAGTTCTTCAAACTTGTAAAAGCTCATTGAGACACTTATAAACATTCATGTTGCGTGAAACTTGCACTACAAGAATCTGCGCAAATTACCACGAAAAATTTACAACGATTTGAATCGTCGTAAACTTACGACGATATTACGACGATTTTACGACGATTTTGGTGATCGTCGTAAAATCGTCGTAAAAGTTACAACGATTAAAATCGTCGTAAATTTACGACGATTTTACAACGAATTTCCGATTAAACACCAAATCGTTGTAAAATCGTGGTAAATTTACAACGATTTTACAACGTTTTGGTTTATAAGAATATTTCGTCGCTATATCGTTGCTAATTTACCACGAATTTACAACTTCGATTTTGGGACTTTTTAACAACGATTTAAAGACATTTAATCTGGTAGTTGAAAACGTGTATTTACTTGTTGCACCTAATTATTTACAACTTTCATTTTAGTCGTTAAATCGTTGTAAATTCGTTGTTATTTCCTTGTAGAATTATGAATCGTTGTAAATTAGTAGTTAATTTCCTTGTTAAAAAGTTGGAAAATTTTTAAAAATCCTATAAATACCTCCTCATCTTTCACCATAAATCACACCATCAATTTTATATCTCTCTATCTCTCTCACTTACAAAAAAAAACTCTTTTTATAAAAAAAATGTCCGGAGGCGATATTTACGAAATCCGAAAATGGATGTACATACATCGAGGCGATGACGGATCGGTGACACGGGAGTTCCTCGACGGGGTTGAAGTATTCATGCAACAAGCCACAAATCTACCTGTCACTATCGAAAGCGGTAAGATGTTTTGTCCTTGTATCAAATGCGACAATAGACGATTCATTTTGGTTGAAAATGTTTGGAAGCATTTGTTAAATAGAGGATTTACACCACAATATTATATATGGTTTCAGCATGGGGAAGGTTATTCGGTAATGTTGCTAGTAGTAGTAATTATCATCGGGAATCTGTAGACTATGACCAAGCATGTAGAAAATGAGTATGATTTTTATAATTTTCATCATGATCATGGAAATGAACCGGATAGGATAAATGACATGGTTAGCGATGCATTTCGTCCCGAAGTTGCATCGATGGAAATTTAGTTGAAGAACCTAATTTAGATGCTAAAAAATTCTACGACATGTTAAATGCCGCAAATCAACCAATATATGATAATTGTAGAGAAGGGCACTCTAAATTGTCATTAGCTGCTAGAATGATGAATATTAAAACAGACCATAACTTATCTGAGGTTTGCATGGATGATTGGGCCTCATTGTTAAAAGAATATCTACCCTCTGATAATTTAGCTGCTGAAACGTTTTATGAGGTTCAAAAATTGGTTATCAGTATTGGTCTTCCGTATCAGTCAATTAATGTCTGTGTAGACAATTGTATGATATTTTGGAAAGACGACGACATTCTTGAGGAATGTCGTTTTTGCAAAAAACCAAGATATAGGCCAGAAGGAGTAGGTCGGAAGAGGGTATCGTACCAGAAAATGTGGTATCTTCCTATAACAGACAGGCTACAAAGGATGTATCACTCGGAGAGGACAGCTTCTTCGATGAGGTGGCATGCAGAACATACACAGAAGCCTGGAGAGGTGACCCACCCATCCGATGCGAAAGCGTGGAAACACTTTAACTCGGTGTACCCCGATTTTGCTAGACGAAAAGGTAACGTCTACCTTGGTCTATGTACGGATGGATTTAGTCCATTTGGTATGTCAGGTAGGCAGTATTCTTTATGGCCCGTCATCGTCACCCCTTATAACCTCCCACCAGAGATGTGTATGCAAAGGGAATTTTTATTTCGAGTATTTTAGTCCCTGGACCTAAACATCCAAAAAAGATCCCTTGATGTTTTTCTACAGCCTTTGGTGGAAGAGTTGAAGGAGTTATGGCACACTGGAGTAAAGACTTACGATTGTTCGAGGAAACGGAATTTTACAATGCGTGCGGTGTGCTTCTATGGACGATTAGCGACTTTCCCGCTTATGGAATGTTGTCGGGCTGGACTACACACGGACGACTATCTTGTCCTTACCGCATGCATCGTACCGACGCCTTCCAATTGAAGCATGGAAGGAAAACTAGTTGGTTCGATTGTCACCGTAAGTTTCTTAGTCTGCGCCACCCTTATCGGAAAAACAAACGATTGTTTAAAAAGAACAAAGTGGTTCGTGATCCTCCACCAGTTTATTACACGGGCGAACAAGTTGAGGCGCATATGGATCATTACTATGCGAATTACACAGTTCCCCAAGGAGGAAACTGGCATGTCCCGCCTAATCTGCCTGATGGTTATCTTACGGAACACAATTGGCATAAGAAAAGCATTTTCTGGGAGCTTCCATACCGGAAAGATCATCTACTCCGACACAATCTTGACGTGATGAACATAGAGAAGAACTTTTTCGATAACATTATGAACACTCTTTTGAATGTGCAGGGAAAGACAAAAGACAATTTTAAATCACGTCTTGACTTGGCCGAGATATGTGCGAGATCCGAATTGCACATTGATAATGACGGAAAAGCCCCAATACCTATATTCGGATTATCGAGTGCGGCGAAGACGTCGTTGTTCCGGTGGGTGATCTCTCGAAGTTAAGTTTCCCGATGGTTTTGTTTCTAATCTTTCTCGGTGTGTAGATGGTAGTAAATTCACGGGTATGAAAAGTCACGATTGTCATGTGTTCATGCAACGACCGCTACCATTTGTCTTGGCCGAACTTGTTCCACAAAATGTGCACGAAGCAATTGCTGGTACGTATACGTAATGTCTAATAAAATATTTCATAACTGAATATATCGTAATACGTACGTTTTATATAATTTGTGTAGGTGTTGGGTTGTTCTTTCGTGATCTTTCCACAAGAACGTTGAACGATGAAGTAATAACACAACTCGACGAGAACATTCCTCTCATTTTGTGCAATTTGGAGAAGATATTTCCCCCATCCTTTTTGATGTTATGGAGCACCTACCAGTACATCTCCCACACGAAGCAGAACTAGGGGGGCCCGTTCACTTCCGATGGATGTACCCTTTCGAACGATTTATGAAACATCTAAAAGGGAAGGCGAAGAATCTAGCTAAAGTCGAGGGTTCAATCGTTGCGGGTAGTATTACGGAGGAAACGTCTCACTTTACGTCGTACTACTTTGCACCAACTGTGAGGACACGTAAAAGAGCGCCGAGGAGATATGATGACGGAGGCATTCAAACAACGTACGCGGTGGAAGGAGTACCGACATATTTTGTCCCATTGGTCGGCTTAGCGGACGCATAAAAGAGGTTTGGTGGAGCAACGAGGATGAAATTCATTGTGCCCACACGTACATTGTATTGAATTGCGATATTGTTACTCCATGGGAAAGGTAAAAGTAAATGTTTTTTAATACTCTTTAATTCATTACAACACTCATGAAATATTGTTTACTTATGATATTTTCATATATATATAGTATCTTCGTCGAACAAGTTCAAAAAGGGATTCCGGGGATATCTCGAAGATGAGCTCGATTCCCGTAAAACTCAACACTTTGTGATGTGGTTGCAAAGACAGTATATGAAAATATAAAATATGAAATTACATATAAACATAATATATTTAAACAAAATTATTGTTGGTGTCTGCAGATTGAGTACGAGGACGAATCTTATCCGGTGTGGTTCCACGAGATGCTACAACGTCCCCTTGCGAAGATTCCGACATCACCAATGTATTTTACAAGAGGTTATGCTTTCCACGCGTACGATTACGGCCGACATCGAACAAGTGTTAACTACGGTGTTTGTGTTAGAGGAGACATTGATTTCTACGGAATCATCCAAGAAATCATAGAAATAACGTTTCTCGGGTTGCTCATGTTGAAGTGCGTACTCTTCAAGTGCGAGTGGTTTGATCCTACGATCGGAAGAGGTGTACGAATCAACAAGTCTGGGATCGTTGATGTCAATAAGAGTAGAAGATACAACAAGTTCGAGCCTTTCATACTTGCATCGCAAGCTGAGCAAGTAAGCTTCATTCCTTATCCGCGTCTTAAGTCCACAGAAATACATTGGCTATCCGTCATCAAAATTGCCCCGAGAGGGTACATAGTCAGGGAAGAAGAATCACCACTACAGAATGACACGTCCGTCGATATTCCTTCGCCAGAACTAAACACGGACATGGTCTTACTCGTTGATCCACATAATAGGGAAGCTGAAGAGGTGAATGAGGACGAAGAAGAAGTCGAAGAGACTGACGAATTTGATGAATCTGACTCTGAGGACGAACATGAGTCTGCTGATGACTCCGAGTAATAAATAAGAAAATAATGTATTTTAAGAAAATAATGTATTTAAATTTTTTTTTATAAAATAAATTAACAATCGTGGTAAATTCGTGGTAAATTTACAACGATTTTACCACGATATGTGTAAATTTAACAAATCGTGGTAAAATCGTCGTAAATTTACAACGATTTTGCCACGATATGTGTAAATTTCACAAATCGTGGTACAATCGTGGTAAATTTACGACGATTTTACCACGAATAATCTTATAATTCGTTGTCTTTTAAAGACATCTAATCCTCAGGAGTTTTGTTTGTACGAGGTTGTCGACGTCAACGATTAATTACCACGAGTTTACAACGCTTTAAAACGAAATCGTTGTAAAATCGTGGTAAATTTACCACGATTTTACAACGTCTTTTTGTATAAACCCCTAAACCCTAAATATTTTTAAAAGTATGTCTTATATTATGTACAAACACTCGTTAAGACCTCTAAAGTTAATGAATAACTATAAAAACAATGTTAAAATTGCTTATCAATAAGTTTTGTTTACATATTTTTAGAATTTATAAAGTTTAAGATAAAGTGTACTATAATATATTGTTGTTAATATGTATATATGTTCTAATTTTATCAAAACTTGTTTTTGTGCAATCATACTACTTAGAATGATTTCATATGCATACAATATCATAATTATATTCAACATGAAGTCAAATGGCAGATGAATTTCAGGGAAATCCATTTAGTGTAATAAATCGTCGTAAATTCGTGGTAAATTTACCACGAATTTACGACGATTCACACAAAATCGATGGAAACTTGGTTTAGAGTCTTAGAAACGCGTTGTTAGATGTTTCATAAGTTCGTAAAACTTGTACAAAGCTCATTGTGGAACTGATAAGCACTCATGATGCATGAAATTTGGTTTAGAGTCCTAGAAACGCGTTGTTAGATGTTTCATAAGTTCTTGAAACTTTTACAAAGCTCATTGAGGCACTTATAAGAAATCATGTTGCATGAAACTTGGTTTAGAGTCCTAGAAACGCGTTGTTAGATGTTTCATAAGTTCTTCAAACTTGTAAAAAGCTCATTGAGACACTTATAAACACTCATGTTGCATGAAACTTGGTTTAGAGTCCTAGAAACGCGTTGTTAGATGTTTCTTAAGTTCTTGAAACTTGTACAAACCTCATTGAGACAGTTATAAGCACTCACGGTGCATGAAACTTGGTTTCGAGAACTAGAAACGCGTTGTTTGATGTTTCATAAGTTCTTCAAACTTGTACAAAGCTCATTGAGACACTTATAAGCACTCATGTTGCATGAAACTTGGTTTAGAGTCCTAGAAACGCGTTGTTAGATGTTTCATAAGTTTGTGAAACTTGTAAAAAGATCATTGAGGAACTTATAAGCACTCATGTTGCATGAAACATGGTTTAGTGTCCTAGAAACGCGTTGTTAGATGTTTCATAAGTTCGTCAAAGTTGTACAAAGCTCATTGAGGCGTTATAAGCATTCATTTTGCAGGAAACTTTGTTTAGAGTAAGTTCGTGAGACTTCTACAAAGCTCATTGAGACACTTATAATCACTCATGTTGCATGAAACTTGATTTCGAGTCCTAGAAACGCTCTGTTTGATGTTACATAAGTTCGTGAAACTTGTACAAAGCTCATTGAGGAACTTGGAAGCACTCATGTTGCATGAAACATGGCTTAGAGTCCTAAAAATGTGTTGTTAGATGTTTCTTAAGTTTGTCAAACTTGTACAAAGCTCATTAAGACACTTATAAGCACATATGTTTCATGAAACTTGGTTTAGAGTTTTAGAAACGCGTTGTTAGATGTTTCATTAGTTTGTGAAACTTGTACAAACGTCATTGAGGAACTTATAATTACTCATTTTGCATGAAACTTTGTTTAGATTCCTAGAAACCAGGTTGTTAAATGTTTCATAAGTTCTTCAAACTTTAACAAAGCTCATTGAGGAACTTATAAGCACTCTTGTTGCATGAAACTTGGTTTAGATTCGTAGAAACGTGTTGTTATATGTTTCATAAGTTCGTCAAACTTGTACAAAGCTCATTGAGACACTTATAAGAACTCATGTTATTTTGAACTTGGTTTAGAGTCCTAGAAACGCGTTATTAGATGTTTCATAAGTTTGTCAAACTTCTACAAAGCTCATCAAGACACTTATAAGCTCTCATATTGAATGAAACTTGATTTAAAGTCTTAGAAACGCATTGTTACAGGTTTCATAAGTTCGTCAAACTTGTCCAGAACTTATCGTGACACTTATAAGCTCCCATGTTGCATGAAACTTGGTTTAGAGTCCTAGAAAGGGCGTTGTTAGATGTTTCATTAGTTCGTCAACCTTGAACAAATCTCATTAAGGAACTTATAAGCACTCATGATGCATGAAACCCGGTTTAGAGTTCTAGAAACACATTGTTAGATGTTTCATAAGTTTGTTAAACTTGTACAAAGCTCATTGAGACACTTATAAGCACTCATGTTGCATGAAGCTTGGTTTAGAGTCCTTAAACATTAACAAAGCTTATAGAGGAACTTATAAGCACTCATGTTCCATGAAACTTGGTTTAGAGTCCTAGAAATGTGTTGTTATATGTTTCATAAGTTCATCAAACTTGTACAACGCCGATTGAGACACTTATAATCACTCATGTTGCATGAAACTTGGTTTAGAGGTCGAAACGCATTTTTAGATGGTTCATAAGTTCGTGAAATTTGTACAAAGCTCATTGAGGAACTTATAAGAACTCATGTTTCATGAAACTTGGTTTAGAGTCGTAGAAACGCGTTGTTAGATGTTTCATAAGTTTGTCAAACTTGTACAAAGCTCATTGAGACATTTATAAGCACTCATGTTGCATGAAACTTGCTTTAGATTCCTAAAAATCACGTTGTTAGATGTTTCATAAGTTCTTCAAACTTGTAGAAAGCTCATTGAGACACTTAGAAGCACTCGTGTTGCATGAAACTTGGTTTAGAGTCCTAGAAACTCGTTGTTAGATGTTTCATAAGTTCGTGAAACTTGTACAAAGCTCATTGAGAAACTTATAAACACTCATGTTGCATGAAACTTGGTTTAGAGTCCTAGAAACTCGTTGTTATATGTTTCATAAGTTTGTGAAACTTGTACAAAGCTCATTGAGACACTTATAATCACTCATGCTGCATGAAACTTGGTTTAGAGTAATAGAAACGCATTGTTAGATGTTTCATAAGTTCGTGAAACTTGTACAAAGCTCATTGAGCAACTTATAAGCACTCATGTTGCATGAAAATTGGTTTAGAGTCCTAGAAACCCGTTGTTAGATGTTTCATAGGTTCGTCAAACTTGTACAAAGCTCATTGAGACAGTTATAAGCACTCATGTTGCATGAAACTTGGTTTAGAGTCCTAGCAACCACATTATTAGATGATTTATAAGTTCGTAAAACTAGTACAAAGCTCATTAAGACACTTATAGTTAGATTTAAGAGAGATTTAAGAGAATATCGATGAGTTTTGAGAGATTGTGTTCTTGAGCTTTCTCAAGAACATCAAGAACAAGAGAGAGAGAATAGAGAGATATTATTTTTCATTTCATAACTTGATAGAGTCATGTTTACAAAGGGAATAACCATATAAACAAAGAGATGTGAAAGGAATCATAAGAAGATGCCTAAAAGATCCAATGTCTTGGTCGCCGAGCATTTAATGCACTTGGGTAAGTGTGCCATGCTTAGAGCCGCCCGTGACCGTACGGACATCGTGATCTCCACTTGGCTAACAGTCACATAGACGACCTCCAGAAGATCTCCAGACAACTTGAAGACGACTCACAGATACACGACTTCCTAGCGACCTTCAGACAACTTTATGACGACTCACAAGAGATCTCCTTAGACAGATACGTGGGAGACTTCTAGACGACTTCATCCCGACCTTCAGACGTCTCACAGACGACCCACACAAGACAAAGCATAAGTTTCTTCAATACTCCCCCGCAAGCTTAGCCTAATGAAATGGCTAAGCTTGGAACCCGCATAGCCTTGCCTCGTTAAAACCTTGGTGAGAAATCCACTTGGGATAAAACTCACCTAAGGGAAAAGAGTACAATATTATGCGGTGAGGACTTAGGCTTTGGTAGCCCGTGTAAGTCTAAGTCTACGTAGAATGGACTCACAAACTTTCAAGCTTGCCGATTTGTTAAAGATGTGCGCGAGTTAGTCTTGACTCTTGGTGAAGCACGGTAGAATGGTGCCTTTGACCGTTTCTTCTCTAACCTTTTGACAATCCACTTCTATGTGTTTAGTCATTTCATGTAAGACCGAGTTAGATGCTATGTGGATGGCCGCTTGGTTATCACAATGCATAGTCATTGGTGCTTCAATTTTGACTCCCAAGTCTCCTAGCAAGTTCTTTAGCCACATGAGTTCATGGCTCTATATTCGGCTTCGGCGGTTGAGCAAGAGACTTTATTTTGCTTCTTGGTCTTCCATGTAACAAGGTTACCACCAATGAATGTACAATACCCGGTTATGGATCGTCTATTTTCCAAGTCTCCGGCGTAATCCGCGTCACAATACCCAACCACTTCCGTGTTCTTGTTGCAACCCATCCAAATACCCAAGCTAGACGTTACCTTGATGTAACTCAATATCCTCTCTAGCATCTTCCAATGATGTATCTTCGGCTTTTGCATTTGTTGGGCTACTTTGTTCACGGCAAAACAAAGATCATTGAGACACTTAAAAGCTCTCATGTTGCATGAAACTTGGTTTAGAGTCCTAGAAACACAATGTTAGATGTTTCATAAGTTCGTCAAAGTTCTACAAAGCTCATTAAGACACTGATAAGCACTCATATTGCATGAAACTTGGTTTAGAGTCCTAGAAACACGTTGTTAGAAGTTTCATAAGTTCGTCAAACTTGTACAAAGCTCATTGAGACACTTAAAAGCTCTCATGTTGCATGAAACATAGTTTAGATTCCTAGAAACGCTTTGTTAGATGTTTCATAAGTTCGTGAAACTTTTACAAATCTCATTGAGGAACTTATAAGTACTCATGTTGCATGAAACTTGGTTTAGAGTCCTAGAAACGCGTTGTTAGATGTTTCATAAGTTCGTCAAACTTATAAAAAGCTCATTGAGACACTTATAAGCACTTATGTTGCATGAAACTTGGGTTAGAGTCCTAGAAACGCGTTGTTAGATGTTTCATAAGTTCGTCAAACTTGTACAAAGGTCATTGAGACACTTATAAGCATTCATGTTGCATGAAACTTGGTTTAGAGTCCTAGAAAAGCGTTTTTAGAAGTTTCATAAGTTCGTGAAACTTGTACAAAGCTCATTGAGGAACTTATTGTTGAGACTTATGTCTATAATGGACAAGAAGTCAAGAAGACCTAGAGAAGACTGGTATCACAGACTTGGAGAAGACTTGGAGAAGAGTTGTATCCGAGAGGATAAGTGCTAGTACGCTCACACACGCGCGGTCAATAAAGCAAACAATCTTCTCACGTGGAAAGTCTTAGCTTATCCATAAAGGGCTATATTGTCTAAGAAACATGTTTTTCTCTCATGAATATACATGAATTTGAAACTATTCTCTCATATTCTCTCTTAATCTCTCTTTATATCTCTTAATCATCTACCTCAATCTTCCAATATTATCATGGTATCAGAGCATCTTTGATCCTAAATCTCTCTTTTACGCAATAAAAAGGACATAACTTTGGATCTAAACATCAAAGTTATCATCTTTATTCTCTAAAACTTTTGTGTTCTAAATCAAAAATCTCGACTTTGTTGAAATCTCACCAAAGTCATCATTTTTCCTTCAAATCTCTTCTCTTTTGTTGATAAATCTCATCAAAGGAGCCTCTTTTGCACTCTAATCTCACAGATCTAGCCAGATCTGGTCTCAAAACTCATAAAGTTCTTCTTTTTCATCAAGATCCAAACTTTATCATCGAAAACAACAAAGAAAGCTCTATATTTTTTCGTTGCTCCGGTCACTCTAAAGGGAATCAACTACTTGCTTTGGACAAGAACCATCAAAACAGATCTATGTAGCCGCGGTCTTTGGAGCCGTATCTTGAAGAACCAAGCTCTAATATATGCAGAAACAACTAGTGGAGAGGAAACCATCACCACCGAAGAAGGAAAGTGGTTCCAAGAGGATCAGAAGGTCCTTGCAATCATCCAAAGCTCTCTAGATCCATCTATCTTGGAAGCATACTCCTATTGCGAGACGGAAAAGGAACTTTGGGATACCTTACACACCGTATACGACAATATCTCAAATCTAAGTCGTGTATACGAGGTAAATAAAGCTCTCACAGATCTCTCTCAAGAAGACATGGAGTTCACACAACACTTTGTGAAATTTCGTGCTCTATGGGCAGAACTTGAGATGCTAAGGCCAAGTTCCGTGGATGCCAAGGTACTAAATGACAGGAACGAAAAAGATAAAGTGTTTGGATTACTCTTGACCCTAAACTCAAGCTACAAAGATCTCATCAAGCATCTTTTTAGGGCTGATACATTGCCATCTCTTGAAACGGTGTGCTCTCAATTCCAAATAGAACAAAGATCTGATGAGCTATTCGGAGAAAAGAAGGAGTTGGCTACCGCAAACAAAGCTGTCTACAACCCGAATAAAGATAGGAGAGCAATGGTGTGTGAGCATTGCAAGAATAAGGGGCATATCAAAGAAAAGTGACGGATTCTTCATCCTCATCTCAAGTCGAACAAGTTTAAGGATCAAAAGGCGAATCTCTCTCAAGATTACTCGGCACCCATGAGTAGTTCATCAAGCCAAGGCAAGGAGGATGATTCATTAGACGTGGTGCCTTTCAACAATGAATATGTTAAGAAATCCGACTTGGAAGCTCTCATTAAGGCCGTTAAGGGGTCGGGTATGACTTCTAATATCTCTTTGAATGCTAGGATAGAACGGCCATTAGTGGTAGATTCAGGTGCCTCTCACCACATGATAAGTAGTCCAAATCTTATGAAAAACATCAAGCCAATAGTAGGAAATGTGATAGTTGCAAATGGTGGTAAAGTGTCGATTAAAGGTTTAGGGAAACTTAGGTTGTTTGATAGAGATATCAATGCTCTTTATATGCCTACTTTTACCTCAAACCTATTATCCGTTAAACGCATATCTATTGATTTGAATTGCAATGTTACTTTTAGTCCTAACGGTGTGATTTTTCAGGATATTAACTCTAAAAAAGTCATTGGTAAGGGAAGCAACAAAGGGGATCTCTATGTGCTCGAAGGAAATCCAAGCTCCCATCTATCTTATGTGTTTAATTCTGTTTTAGTAGACGTTAATAGTGTCATTTGACATGCTAGGCTAGGCCATCCAAACTCTAGAGCTTTGAAACTATTATTTCCGAATGTTTCCTTTGATAATAGTTCTTGTAATTCTTGCATCCTTGGTAAACATTGTAGATCGGTTTTTCCAAAATCAAATAATGTTTATGAACTATGTTTTGATTTGATCCACTCCGATGTATGGACATCACCATGCATCTCAAGAGAAAATGATAAATATTTTGTTACATTTATAGATGAAAAATCAAAATACACATGGATTAACTTGTTACCATCTAAGGATAAAGTGATTGATGCATTTAAAAACTTTCAAACTTATGTCATTAACCATTACAATGCAAAGATTAAGTTTTTCAGGACAGATAATGGTGGTGAATACATAAGTCATTCGTTTAAAGAACATCTTGCCAAGCATATCATCATTCACCAAACAAGTTGCCCATATACTCCTCAACAAAATGGTGTAGCCGAAAGGAAGAATAAACACTTAATGGAAGTGGACAGATCAATCATGTTCTACACTAATGTGCCTAAGCGTTTTTGGTGGGATGATGTCATGACCGCATGCTACCTAATCAACCGGACACCAACACGAATCCTCCAAAACTCATCTCCCTTTCAAATTTTAAACAAATCTAAGCCATATCTTACTCACTTAAGGGTCTTTGGTTGTCTTTGCTTTGTCTTATTGCCAGGAGAACAGAGGAACAAGCTTGAACCAAATAGTATCAAGGCTATGTTCATTGGTTACTCCAACACACAAAAGGGGTACAAGTGTTATGTTTCGGATACAAGAATAGTGCTTGTATCAAGAAACGTGAAGTTCATAGAAGGAAACGGGTATTATGAGGACAAAAATTGGGAGAGTATCAAAGATCTACCCAATTCATCCTCGGATAGAGCCACATGACTTCGGAAACTCATGGAAAACCTTGGTATAACGCTAGGTGAAGAACCTAGTCAAGAAACTCATGAAACATCTTCTACCCATCTTGATCATGAGGGGGAGATTGATGAATCAAGTCCAATCCATAATGAGCAAATGGAACCAGAATCTCATGAAAAACAAGGTGAACCAGAATCTCAAGCTCAAGGACAAACAATATCAGGTGGTCAAGATGATCACCATAATCAAGATGTTCCGGTTGTGTTAAGAAGAAGTACGAGACTAAAGAAAGATCCATACAATTGGGTAAACACAAGAGTCTACTTCAACAACAATGTTGTAGCTCATCCAATACAAGCCGTTTGCAACATGACAAGCTTCCCAATTGAGCATCAAGTGTTCCTGGTCAAGATGGTTTCTCATTGGATACCTAGGACATATGAGGAAGCCATGGAACATGAAGTATGGATAGAGGCAGTCTAGAAAAGAAGATAAAGCTATGGAACTTTATGATACTTGGGATGAAACAAAGTTACCTCGTGGAAATGTCTTCACCATCAAATACAAAAGCAATGGAGACATATAAAGATACAAGGCAAGACTTGTGGCAAGGGGTTTTACACAAACCTATGGTGAAAACTACTTGGAGACCTTTGCGCCTGTGGCTAAACTCGACACGGTTAGAGTTCTCTTATCCTTAGCTACAAACTTGGAATGGGATCTTTGGAAAATGGATGTCAAAAATGCATTTCTTCAAGGAGAACTAGAAGACGAGGTGTACATGACTCCCGCTCCCGGGAAGAAGGTCACACCGGGAAGAAGGTCACACCGGGAAAAGTCCTTAGACTAAAGAAGGTTATATACGGATTGAAGCAATCTCCAAGGGCTTGGTACCACAAGTTAAGCAAGACCCTTCTTGAGAAAGACTTCAAGAAATCTGAAGCCGATCACACCCTCTTTACAAAAAAAGTCAAAGAGGTATTATAGTCATTCTCGTTTATGTTGATGATACCATTATAACCGGGAATGACAAGGTAGGTGTTCAAGAGTCAAAAGATCACCTTAAATCTGTTTTTGATATTAAAGATCTAGGAGAACTAAAGTATTTCCTAGTTATTGAAGTGTGCATGTCCAAAGAAGGACTATTCTTATCCCAACGCAAGTATACACTTGATCTCCTAAAGGAGACGGGTAAACTTGGAGCAAAACCAGCAAGGACACCCTTGGAGAATGACTAAAAAGTCATACGCAAGGAGGAGATTGAAGAAAGGCCTTATGAGGATGTCAAGCAATATCGGCGTCTTGTAGGTAAGCTCATTTACTTAACAATTACTCAGCCTGGCATATGTTTTGACGTGAATCGGTGTCTCAAAGCACATGCAAAACCCAAAGGTGTATCATTGGAACATGGTGGATAGAATCCTAAAGTATCTGAAATGAGCACCGGGACAAGGCATATGGATGAGATGCAATCGAAGCACGAAGCTTGTCGGCTATTGTGATGCTGATTATGCCGGTGATCAAGGAGATAGGAGATCAACAACCGGCTATTGCACATTCATTGGAGGAAACCTTGTAACTTGGAAGAGCAAGAAGCAAAAGATAGTATAACTCTCTAGCACGAAATCTGAATACCGAGCAATGAGGAAGCAAACACAAGAGATCATGTGGTTGAAAGCTCTTCTCAAAGACTTGGGTATTGAATCAAAGGAGCCGGTTACAATGCATGCCGACAACAAAGCTGCAATCATTGCATCCAACTCTGTCTTCCATGAAAGAACCAAGCATGTTGAAGTGGATTGTCACAAAGTTAGAGAGCAAATGGTGAAAGGAGTCATTCTTGCATGCTTCACCAAAATCTACGACCAATTGGCAGACATATTCACCAAGGTGGCTAGCATCGTTGTTTGTGAGTTCATTCATCCAAAACTTGAACTCACAAATGTTGGAACTTGATTTTAGACAAGTGTTTTTCAGCACTTTTCCGGTGGCTTTTCCGGCAAGGTCGTTGCTCGGAATTACTGGATTATGATTCCATTGGAAAGCTTATAGTTTGTACTATAACTTGGAATACTTGAATGTCAAAATAAAAGTAATAGTGAATGAGAAATGTGAGGTCAAAGTAGGTACTTTGTGACTTGGAAAAGTCAACATAGTTACAAAGTCCCACATTGCTCCCATGGAAAGTTTTGGAGTAGTATATATACTATCCAACTCTTATTAAGTCTCAAAAAGGTTAGAAGGCATGGAGGGGTGAAACACCACACGCGCGCACGCGCACGCTCGCTCGCTCGGCACGGCCCGGCCGCGGTTCGTGGGTTCTTGGGTTCTTGGGTTCTTGGGAGTGGCCCAACGGTCCATTAAGAAGTTCTTTTTGGAGAAACTTTTTATTAAGTTTCGGCCCAATTATTTGGCCCATTTAAACGAACAGACGCGACTAAACGAACAGACGCGACTAAACGAACCGACGCGATTCGTGTCTGTTCGGTTCTATATAACCGAACATCTCCTTCTTCTTTTCTAATTACGATCTCATTTTCAGAAAACAAAAACAGGAACCAACTTCCTCTTCTTCTGTGTCTCGAGAGTATTCGCTGTGCAAGCAGTTCGCCAGGCTTCGTTAGCGAGTGAAGCGTAACGAAGACGTCCACGGTTGTATCCTGGGATTCAGAATCACATCAAACCGTCTCACTACGGGCGATTTACAGAATTAAGGACAAAGTTCTTACTCAACTCCGTGATTGTAAGTTTTTCCCTTAATTCTCATCCGTTTTAGATCATAGATTTCTCGATCCGTTTATCCGGTCCCTACATCTTTAGAGAAAAAGTACAAATCTGACAATGCTGGTTGTCAGAAATTTGTGGTTGCCAAGTTTCTCGACTTTAAGATGGTGGACTCAAAACCCATCATGGAGCAAGTCGATGCTTTGAGTCTCTTGTGACATGACATTGCTGCCGAGGGAATGTCGATAGATGAGACCTTCACGGTCAATTGCTTCATTGAGAAACTCCCTCCGAGTTGGTCAACCTACAAAAGCTATCTCAAGCATAAGAAGAAGCCAATGACGCTCTCCGATCTCATCATGAGAATTAGAATCGAAGCCGATAACCGCTCTAACTTCTCTCCCCCGGAAGAAAACGTGGTAAACATGGCTTAAGTCAACAAGGGAAAACGTAAAAGGGGTGACAAGGACTTCAAAAAATCCTCCTTGAAACCATCTTCTTCAACAAATTTCAAGAAGCATGGCAGATCCGATAAGAGGTTCAAGGGGAAATGCCACAAGTGTGGTAAAGTGGGACACAAATCCGATGTGTGTCGAAGCGCTCCTAAGAAAGATAATAGTAAGCCTCAAGCTTATCTTACTCAAGAGGATATGTGCGCCGTGGTCTCCGAAGTCAACATGGTTGATGATAACCAAAAGGAATGGTGGTATGACACAGGAGCAACCACACACATTTGCACAGATAAGACAATGTTTACTACTTATCAAAAGAGCAAAAGTCAAGAGCAACTCTTCATGGGAACCACGACTTTCTAAAAGATTGAAGGTAGCGGCAAGGTGGTCTTGAAGCTGTCTTCAGGACGTGAACTCACGCTCAACAACGTCAAGCACGTGCCAGACATGAGAAAAAACCTGATTTCGGGAACTTTGTTGAGCTGTGCAAGCAGTTCGCCAGGCTTCGTTAGCGAGTGAAGCGTAACGAAGACGTCCACGGTTGTATCCTGGGATTCGGAATCGCATCAAACCGTCTCACTACGGGAAATTTACAGAATTAAGGACAGAGTTCTTACTCGACTCCGTGATTGTAAGTCTTTCCCTTAATTCTCATCCGTTTTAGATCATAGATTTCTCGATCCGTTTATCCGGTCCCTACAACAAATGCTATAAAATGCTAAGATCCTCTAACCTTATGGCTAAGTACTCTTTTCCCTCAATTTTGTTTTAACCCATAGGGTTTTCCCATTGAGGTTTTCACGAGGCTTAGACATATGGTTCCAAGCTTTGCTATTGCATCCGACTAAGGTTGAGGGGGAGTGTTGAGACTTATGTCTATAATGGACGAAAAGTTAAGAAGACTTGGAGAAGACTTGTATCACGGACTTGGAGAAGACTTGGAGAATACTTGGAGAAGACTTTTATCTGAGAGGATAAGCGCTAGTCCGTACAATGACCTGGATCCAGCCACTCACACACGCGCGGTCAATAAAGCAAACCATCTTCTCACGTGGCAAGTCTTAGCTTATCCATAAATAGCTATATTGTCTAGAATCTTCCCTTAATTCTATATAAGCATGTGTAATCTCCTTCATTTTTAATTAAGAAACATGTTTTTCTCTCATGAATATACATGAGTATTAAACTATTCTCTCTTAATCTCACTTGATATCTCTTAATCATCTACCTTAATCTTCAAATATTATCACTTATAAGAACTCAAGTTGCATGAAACTTGGTTTAGAGTCCTAGAAACGCGTTGTTAGATGTTTCATAAGTTTGCAAACTTTTACAAAGCTCATTGACACACTTATAAGCACTCATGTTTCATGAAACTTGGTTTAGAGTCCTAGAAACTCGTTGTTCAAAGTTTCATAAGTTCGTCAAACTTGTACTAAGCTCATTGGGGAACTTATAACCACTCTTGTTGCATGAAATTTTGTTTAGAGTCCTACAAACGCGTTGTTATATTTTTCATAAGTTCGTCAAACTTGTACAAAGCTCATTTAGACACTTATAATCACTCATGTTGCATGAAATTTGGTTTAGAGTCCTAGAAACACTTTTTTAGATGTTTCATAAGTTTTTAAAACTTGTACAAATTTTATTGAGAGACTTATAAGCACACTTGTTGCATGAAACTTGGTTTAGAGTCCTAGAAACCAAGTTGTTAGATGTTTCATAAGTTCGTCAAACTTGTAAAAAGTTCATTAAGACATTTATAAGCACTCATGTTGCATGAAACTTGGTTTAGAGTCCTAGAAACGCGATGCTAGATGTTTCATAAGTTTGTCTAACTTGTACAAAAATCATTGCGACACTTATAAGAACCCATGTTGCATGAAACTTGGTTTAGAGTCTTAGAAACGCGTTGTTAGATATTTCAGAAGTTTGTCAAACTTGTAATAAATTCATTAAGACAACTTGGTCTAGAGTCTTAGAAACGCGTGGTTAGATGTTTCATAAGTTTGTCAAACTTGTAACAAACTCATTAAGACACTTATAAGCACTCATGTTGCATGAAACTTGGTTTAGAGTCCTACAAACGCGTTGTTAGATGTTTCATAAGTTCGTCAAACTTGTACAAAGCTCATTGAGACACTTATATGCACTCATGTTGCATGAAACTTGGTTTAGAGTCCTAGAAACCACGTTTTTAGATGTTTCATATGTTCGTCAAACTTTTACAAAGCACATTGAGACACTTATAAGCACTTATGTTGCATGAAACTTGGTTTAGAGTTCTAGAAACGCGTTGTTAGATGTTTCATAAGTTTGTGAAACTTGTACAAGGCTCATTGAGACACTTATAATCACTCATGTTGCACGAAACTCTGTTTAAAGTGATAGAAACGCGTTTTTAGATGTTTCATAAGTTCCTCAAAACTTGTAGAAAGCTCATTGAGGAACTTATAAGCATTCATGTTGCATGAAAATTGGTTTAGAGTCCAAGAAACGCGTTGTTAGATGTTTCATAAATTTGTGAAACTTGTACAAAACTCATTAAGGAACTTATAACCAGTCAAGTTTGATGAAACTTGGTTTAGAGTCCTAGAAACCCTTTGTTAGATGTTTCATAAGTTCTTCAAACTTGTACAAATCTCATTGAGACACTTATAAGCACTCAGGTTGCATAAAACTTGGTTAGAGTCCTAGAAACCACGTGGTTAGATTTTTCATAAGTTCGTCAAACTACTACAGAGCTCATTGAGACACTTATAATCATTCATGTTGCAAGAAACTCTGTTTAGTGTAATGGAAACGCGTTGTTAGATGTTTCATAAGTTCGTCAAACTTGTACAAAGCTCATTAAGACACTTATAAGTACTCGTGTTTCATGGAACATGGTTTAGTGTCCTAGAAACGCGTTGTTATATGTTTCATAAGTTCGTCAAACTTGTACAAAGCTCATTGAGACACTTATATGCACTCATGTTGCATGAAAATTGGTTTAGAATCCTAGAAACCACGTTGTAAGATGTTTCATAAGTTCGTCAAACTTGTACAAAGCACATTGAGACACTTATAAGCACTCATGTTGCCTGAAACTTGGTTTAGAGTCTTAGAAACGCGTTGTTAGATGTTTCATAAGTTCTTCAAACTAGTACACAGCTCATTGAGATTCTTATAAGCACGCATGTTTCATGAAACTTGGTTTAGAGTCCTAGAAACGCGTTGTTAGATGTTTCATAAGTTTGTCAAACTTGTACTAAGCTCATTGAGGAACTTATAACCACTCTTGTTGCATGAAACTTGGTTTAGAATCCTAGAAACTCGTTGTTAGATGTTTCATAAGTTTGTCAAACTTGTACAAAAATCATTGAGACACTTATAAGCACTCATGTTGCATGAAACCTGGTTTAGAGTCCTAGAAACCACGTTGTTAGATGTTTCATAATTTCGTCAAACTTGTACAAAGCTCATTAAGACACTTATAATCACTCATGTTGCATGAAACTTGGTTTAGAGTCCTAGAAACGCGTTGTTATATGTTTCATAAGTTTTTCAAACTTGGACAAAGCTCATTGAGAGGCTTATAAGCACTCATGTTGCATGAAACTTGGTTTAGAGTCCTAGACGTGTTGTTAGATGTTTCATAAGTTCGTCAAACTTATAAAAATGTCATTAAGACACTTATAATCACTCATGTTGCATGAAACTTGGTTTAGAGTATTAGAAACGCGTTGTTAGATGTTTCAGAAGTTTGTAAAACTTGTACAAAACTCATTGAGACACTTATAAACACTCATGTTGCATGAAACTTGGTTTAGAGTCCTAGCAACGCGTAGTTAGATGTTTCATAATTTTGTCAAATTTGTACAAAGCTCATTGAGAAACTTATAAGCACTCATGTTGCATGAAGCTTGGTTAAGAGTCCTAGAAACACGTTGTTAGTGTTGGGAATGTCCTAAAATCTTTAGTACTTACTCTAGTAAAGTTGTATTGTCGAGGTTTGACAATATTGTATAATGTTAGGAGGTTATGATGTTTTGCTAGAGACCGCTCATAATCTATGGGTCTCGTACTCATTACTAATATTATGTGATCCTACAGGGTCACACACCTAAGCAAACTAGATTAATATATTTCATTGGAACTAATATAAATTAGACCAAAATCATTATTGGGTTAGAGTTTATTATATATAGATATATAATTAAACTATTAATATATATAAGATATATATTATTAATATATATGTGTGCACGCGAGTTATGTGAAACAAACTATAATCTTCTTTAGTATAATAATGATTGTTATTATTATTTAAAGTGATTAGCTCACATATGGGCCAAACCCATAAACAAACCTAATTGGATTAGGTTATATATCTCCAAGTATATATATATGTATAATGTCTTTGTTGTCGATGGATTTTTCCTCTCTTGCCGTTAGCATTAGATGAATGAAATAAAGTGTTTCTTCTATGCAATTGAGACGAAAGATAAAACATGATTGTGAATAAGAAAATTAGTTTCTTATCATGCAAGTAAACCTAATAATTTTGATTGATCGTCAAGCTTGTGATATTGGATCACAACGGTACTTGTATACCATGTAGGATCTAGTTTGTGTGCGTATGGACACCGGTAGAGGCACGACGCTTGGAGTGCTTGAAACCTCGAACCGATTCGACTTATTGTTCTTCTGCGTTATATCTAGGTATATTCGATAACCTTATGGTGTAGATTTAATTCAAGTATTAACACGAATCCTAGGGAACGTATTCCTAATTAGGATTTATAAACCGTTATAAACTGGTACGAGTTTTAACAGTGGTATCAGAGATTACGTGTATAATTTTGAATTAAACCTAATTTAATATATTAGATATATAAAATTTTGTTGTAGTTGTATACGAGTCTGTGTATGACACATATTTTATTTACTTGATTGGATCCATATAATATTATTAAACTACTAAAAGAATATTTTATTAAACTATTAAAAGAATATTTTATTAAAATATTCTTTTGTTTAATCGGATCCAATCTCATACCAATGACGTAAATCTTTACGGTAAAATCTCATGGAGATTTTGATTTGGTTTTGAATCCTTTTAAAATATGTTCTAATATGATTAGAGCTATTAAAATTTAGTTGTGAAAATTTAATTTGATTAAATTCATTCAGTTATGTTTTTAATTTAATTTAACACATATTACATATGAAATTTCATATTATTTATAATTTATATTGGATATAAATTTTAAAAATTAAATTAAATTAAATTAATAAAATATATTATAATATCGATGGCATATGTTACACTAATATTGAATCGGTAGCATCCTCTTCCATGGGACAATCAAATCTTACACTTGACCAAACCATCGAGAAAAAAATTGATTTTGTGATTTGTATAGGGTTTGTATATTTGGGGATTTTTCAAGAAGTAAAACGACGTCGTTTTATGAGTTTTCGTTTTAATTAGAGTTAAACTTAAACACAATCGTTTTGGTATTTAACGTCGTTTAAAATTGAGTTAACGGTTAACTTTTTACAGGTATAAAATGCCTTAATCAATCTTTAAAGGGATTTAAATATAAACCGCTTAAAAATTGAGGAATAAAATGGCTCAAAGGTGAGTTGGGGAATTAAACGACATTTTTTTGTAATTTGGAGAATTTTTTGGCGTTTTTCCCAATATTATGTGAATATTTTACAGAATATCGAGATTATGGATATTGATTTGAAAAATTATTTTTAAATAAATAATTTGTAAGAATTGAAGTTGAACGTTAGCGAAACGTTCGCCTGACAGGAACTTTAATCTTTAAATAATTAATTTGATTAATTAAATTAATATAACTAACACATATATTCGATATACATAAATTAATAATTTATATAGGATATCAATTATAAAACTAGATTGGATTAATTTTATTCCTCAACTAATATCAAGTATTTTGATGTCTCCCCAATCTTATAAACTATCAAAACCTAAATTGTTGTATGGTGGGTCTGCCAAAGCAGCGGTCTGCAACAGTTTATGAGTGAGATAGATACTTGAATTGTTGTGTGGCGGGTCGGCCAAAGCAGCGGTCCGCGACAATTTAAGTATGATGATAATGGTTATCATATGAAATAAGATTGGTTAACTTGACTAGGCTATCAAAACGGTTTTGGGCTTAGAGACATAAGGGTTGGATTGTACATAAGATGTCATCCACAACCAAGAGTTATATTGGATATAATTAGCAAAGGGGATGCTTACCTAAATAACTAGATGTTTAAGGGTGGAGCCAAAGCTCACTTGGATTCTTGTATAATATGGATCTTGGATCATTATATTCATTTTGAGGAAAATGTTATTTTAATATTGTGGATTTTTCTTATATGTTAAGAATATTCAAAATTCACGAACATCAAATTTTCTTCCGCCTTTTGTTCTGACGATTTTGTCAATCATTCACAATTCTTTTCATTTGAGTTTTGTTCTTGAGAAATACGAACTGAGTGGATAACTTCTTCTAATTGTATTGAAAGTGGAACTCTTTGAAAAGTTCAAAATAGTTAAGAACGAAATACAATACTAATTTGGCTAAACAATTAAATATCTTCGATTAGAACGCGGAGAAATCATTTGAGTAAAATTTTAGGTGATCATCTTAGAGAATATGAAACCATTTCATATCTCATTTCTCCATGAACACTAAAGTAGTGTGTCTAGAAGGAGAAATCAAACTTTATAAGATATAGTTTGATCGAAGATGACTCATATTTTATAAGCTCAATAATGTCTTAGTTTACGTTATATTGATGTCCACGAATATCAGTAGAAAATACACTATATGAAAAATGGATTGGAAAAGTTCCTAATTGTATTTTATGAATCTTAGATATGCCAAACTTATGTGAAACTATGGTTTATTGATAAGTTAGGATCTAAACCTGATAAACGTTGCTTCACAGGTTTCCCAAGGACACAAATAAAATCGTGACTTTTATCATCTCACTAAGAACAAATTGTTTGTTGTTTAGATGTTTTTATTTTTAAAAAGATTGTTTCTTCCAAAGGAAATAGTGGGAGTAAAGTAATACTCAAAAAAGTTTGAGATCTACATTGTGATGTTCTAACGTTTAGAAAGAACATAATTGGATCTACGAAGAGTCGTAGAAGCCATATGAGTGGAACTTAAGGTAGGTATGTCCAAAGGAATTTTTAATGAATCTAATAAAGATTGGATGTCATATAATCACAATCTATTAATTTTAGAAAGTAATGAACCTATGTTTTATGTTGAAGCAATGGTGGACCCTAACTCCGATAAATGGTTAAAAGCCATTGAATCCGTATGAGATTCATGTCTAAAACAAAGTGAAGACTTTGGTTGATTTGCATTTTAGTGGTGAAAGTCATCATTAAAACCAAACGGGTTCGTAAGAACAAATGAGACATGAATGATTTATATATAAATATAAGAAGCTAAGTGATGGTTAAACATTTTGTATAAATTCATAGTAGTGACTGATGAAACCTTTTTCTAGTCAAAGGGCTTAAACCTACTTGGATTCTCCTAACAATTGTCACTTGTTACATTGCGATGTATGACAAGTGAACATGAAAATTTGGTTTTTCCTTATGGAACTTTTAAAAATTTAGTGAATATGTATGACATAATATGAATGTTTATTAGTTCAAAATAGTTGGGAAGGTGAGCAAACTTTAAATGGTTTAAAGTAAGCAACCTAGAGTTTGACTTCTTTGTTTTGGTTAAGTGATCAAAGAATTTGATTTCCTAGAAACAAAAAAAAATTACACGTTCACTAAATGACTAGTGGGAGCTATAATATATTGTTTGGTATTATGTAGTTGACAATAACTCTCATTAGAAATAAGTTCTTATGTTTTTGTTCATTGCAACTTAACTAAGAATTATTTTTCGATGATATGAACATGAGTAAATAACTTTTGTAAATAAGATCTATGAGGATAAGTCAAATAAACTTATTTAGATGAGTTTATAAAATTATAGAGATAACGTGTTGTACAAGAAAATTTCTCATGTGTTTCATGCTATGCATTTGTTCAAATGTTGAATGTGTTTGAGCATGACGAGTGGATACCAATATGGACCGATGAGTGTCATTGGTCGTAGTTGAGTTTATTCTTAAGTATTTGAGAAATTCTAAGAAATTGTTCTTGTCTCTAGAGAAGTAAAGAATTTTCGTGAGTGGATAAAAAAATGTAATATGGATTCATTTTCGTGCGTGTGGACACCGGTAGAGGCACGGCGCTTGGAGTGCTTGAAACCTCGAACCGATTCGACTTATTGTTCCGCTGCGTTATATCCAGGTATATTCGATAACCTTATGGTTTAGATTTAATTCAAGTATTAGCACGAATTCTAGGGAACGAATTTGTAATTAGGATTTATAAATCATTATAAACCGGTACGAGTTCTAACAGTTAGATGTTTCATAACTTCGTCAAACTTGTACAAATATCATTGAGACATTAATTAGCACTCATGTTGCATGAAACTTGGTTTCGAATCCTAGAAACGCGTTGTTAGATGTTTCGTAAGTTCGTCAAACTTGTATAAAGCTCATTCATACACTTATAAAAACTCATGTTGCATGAAACTTGGTTTAGAATCCTAGAAACGCGTTGTTATATGTTTCGTAAGTTCGTCAAACTTGTACAAAGGTCATTGAGACACTTATAAGCACCCATGTTGACTGAAACTCGGTTTAGAGTCCTAGACACTACGTTGTTAGATGTTTCATAAGTTTGTCAACTTGTACATACCTCATTGAGACACTTATAAGCACTCATGTTTCATGAAGTTTGGTTTAGAGTCCTAGAAACCACGTTGTAAGATATTTCATAAGTTCGTCAAACTTTAAAAAACTCATTGAGGAACTTATAAGCACTCATGTTGCATGAAACTTTGTTTAGAGTCCTAGAAACGCGTTATTATATGTTTCATAAATTCGTGAAACTTGTACAAAGCTCATTGAGACACTTAAAATCACTCATGTTGCATGAAACTTGTTTTAGTGTCCTAGAAACACGTTGTTAGATGTTTTATAAGTTCGTGAAACTGGTACAAATATCATTGAGGAACTTATAAGCACTCATGTTGCAGGAAACTTGGTTTAAAGTCCTAGAAATGCGTTGTTAGATGTTTCATAATTTTTCAAACTTGTAAAACGCTCATTGAGACACTTATAAGCACACATGTTGCATGAAACTTGGTTTAGAGTCCTAGAAAACCTGTTGCTAGATGTTTCATAAGTTCGTCAAACTAGTACATAGCTCATTGAGACACTTATAAGTACTCATGTTTCATGAAACTTAGTTTAGAGTCCTAGAAACGCGTTGTTAGATGTTTCAGAAGTTCTTCAAACTTGTACAAAGCTCATTAAGACACTTGTAAGCACTCATGTTGCAAGGAACATGGTTTACTGTCCTAGAAACGCGTTGTTAGATGTTTCATAAGTTCGTCAAACTTTTACAAAGCTCATTGACACTCTTATATGCATTCATGTTGCATGAATTTTGGTTTAGAGTCCTAGAAACCACGTTGTTAGATGTTTCATAAATTCGTCAAACTTGTAAAAATCACATTGAGACACTTATAAGCACTAATGTTGCATGCAACTAGGTTTAGAGTCTTAGAAACGCGTTGTTAGATGTTTCATAAGTTCGTGAAACTTGTACAAAGCTCATTAAGAAACTTATAAGCACTCATGTTGCATGAAACTTGGTTTAGTGTCCTTGAAACTCGTTGTTATAAGTTTCATAGGTTCGTGAAACTTGTACAAAGCTCATTGAGACACTTATAATCACTCATGTTGCATGAAACTTGGTTTAGAGTAATAGATACGCGTTGTTAAATGTTTCATACGTTCGTGAATATTGTACAAAGCTCATCGAGGAAATTATAAGCGCTCATGTTGCATGAAAAAATTTTTAGAGTCCTAGAAACATGTTATTAGATGTTTCATAAGTCCGTCAAACTTGTACAACGATCATTGAGACACTTATAAACACTCATGTTGCATGAAATTTGGTTTGGAGTCCTAGAAACGCGTTTTTAGATGTTTCATAAGTTCGTGAAACTTGTACAAAGATCATTGAGGAACTTAAAAGCATCCATGTTTCATGAAAACTGGTTTAGAGTCCTAGATACGCGTTGTTAGATGTTTCATAAGTTCGTCAAACTTGTGAAAAATTAAACTCATTGAGACACTTATACGCACTCATGTTTCATGAAACTTTGTTTAGAGTCGTAGCAACCACGTTATTAGATGTTTCGTAAGTTCGTGAAACTAGTACAAAGCTCATTGAGATACTTATAAGCACTCATGTTGGATCAAACTTGGTTTAGAGTCCTCGAAACGCGTTGTTAGATGTTTCATAAGTTCGTCAAACTTGTATAAAGCTGATTAATACACTTATAAAAACTCATGTTGAATGAAACTTGGTTTAGAGTCCTAGAAACCACGTTTTTAGATGTTTCATAAGTTCGTCAAACTTGTACATAGCACATTGAGACACTTAAAAGCACTCATGTTGCATGAAACTTGTTTTAGAGTCCTAGAAACGCGTTGTTAGATGTTTCATAAGTTCATGAAACTTTTACAAAGATCATTGAGGAACTTATAAGCACTCATGTTGCATGATACTTTGTTTAGAGTCCTAGAAACGCGTTGTTAGATGTTTCACAAGTTCGTCAAACTTGTACAAAACTCAGTGATACACTTATAAGCACTCATGTTGTATGAAACTTGGTTTAGAGTCCTAGCAACCATGTTGTTAGATGTTTCATAAGTTCGTCAAACTAGTACAAAGCTCATTGAGACACTTATAAGCACTCATGTTCATGAAACGTGGTTTAGAGTCCTAGAAACGCGTTGTTAGATGTTTCATAAGTTCGTCAAACTTGTACAAAGCTCATTAAAACACTTATAAGCACTCATGTTCGATGAGAGTTGGTTTAGAGTCCAAGAAACGCGTTGTTAGATCACTACAAGATACTGATCATTTAGCAACGGAAGATTTCGTCGCTAAATCGTCGCTATTGGCTTGTCGCTAATCACAATTTGTCGCTAATTCGTCGCTATTTTACAATCGTCGCTAATTTAGCAACGCCGTCTAATCGTCGCTATTTTGAAATTGTCGCTTATACTTTAGCGACGAATTATCGACGATATATAAAAAATAAATTTTCAATTTAAAGATTTTGCGAAAAAGAATTGTTGCTGTTTCATCGCTAAATTAGCGACGAATTAGCTACGATGTGTTAAAAAATCGTTGCTAATTCGCCGCTAAACTACTGACGAATTAGCTACGATGTGTTAAAATATCGTTGCTAATTCTTCGCTAATTTAGCGAAAAATTAGCAACAATTTAATAAAAAAAAATTAAAATAAAACAATTATAAATTTTTTTTTTATAAAATTATTTATAATATATTATAAAAATACATAATTTTTTATAAAAACAATAAAACTAAATAGAGGGATCATCAGGATCGGCGGGATCGGCGGGAGTATCGGGATCGACGACAAAATCAACAATCCCGAGATCACGTCCGAGGTCTTGATCCGCCGCTTCCGCTACTTCTGGAGGGATCACAGGTGGCTGGGTCGGTTGAACTCCCCGCTGATTCATCAACCTCGCGAGGTTTGGACTTTCCATTACGATGATGGAGAAGAAGTTCGTGATGTTCTGATAGCGGCGATCTTGTTTCCTATCTGCTACCTCAACCGAACATTTTCTTCGGCGTGATCTTGGGCAATGCGACGAGGTTGCGAAGATGAAGCAACGGGAACAGTCTCCATCGAACCGACTCCAAAAGTGCGGTTCTTCTTCGTCTTTGGGGAAATCTACATAGACAAATTTAAAATCATTAGTAAAAATAATATAAATAATATTAATTAGAATAAAATTAAATAATTTGAAATCATTACCTCAGGTCGCACTCGGTGACCGACAGCTGTCCCGAGGAATTGACCGAACTACCATCGGCCTACGTCAAACCCTGACTAACCCGCTCGGCGTGTTTAGTCTCATATTCGTTCACGGTCTTTTCAGATCGTGAACTCACATAGGTCCCGTCCTTCCTCTTCTGGACCTTCTTCAAGATTTCCACAATGGGCGGAAGCTGGCCCCTCTCCTCGCGCTTTTGAAAATTATAATTAAATTACATATTATTAAATTTTATATTTTTAAAAAAAGTAATTAAATTTTAAATATATATTTTTAAAATTTGAAATTTACCATCTGAATACGCCGTAAGAAGTCGGTCCTGAAAACCTGAAGTGTGTACATATGGACCGCTCTCGTCGATCGATGTGAGTCGGGCCTTGGAGCAGCTACCTGCAACTAGAACCGAATGCGGGTTCGTCCAGTAGTTACAAAGGCCCTTCCACACCTCCCCGTCCATTGCTATGGGTTTCGTCTCATCTCCCTTCTCCAGCCACTTTTTCTTCCATTTGTTGACGATCACGGTGAGCCGATGCATGGCTTTCTCGTCGAATGTCTTGCGGACTTTAAACATGTCTTCCTCCCGCCAATGCCATTTTTGCTATTTGAGTTTTTAAAAATATTAAAATAAAATTTAAATAATAATAAAATAAATTCTGTAATAATTATTACATTTTATATAATATAATATATATGTTATTTTATTACATTAAATATTTATATTAAATTTTTATAATATTTAATTTTTAAAATTTAAATAATTTAAAATTTTACTTACCGCAAAAGATTCGAACCGATGTCCCGAATATAAGGCGGCGTACGCGACCAGTTGACGTGCGGCTCCACGAAATACGTCTTCATCGAATCGGGTTTGGAACCCTAAATTCGGTTTTTATCGTTTTTTACCACTTTTTCGCCAAAACGAGTTTATAACATTGATCATAAGATGTCACAAACTCAATATATGACAAAAACTTATAAACTAGTTTATTATAAACTCTATAGTATAAACTCTTATAAGTTATGATTTACTTAGCTTAAATGTGTTAAGTATAATTTTGTAATCGATAATTTTTATTGCTTTATACAAATATATTACTAGTTTTGTACACTTTTTAGTCAAGCAAAACTCCTATAAATCTATATTAAGTGGTGTTTTAGGGGTTTAAAGTTTGAAGGTTTGCAACGACTTAGCAACGAATTGACAAGGAATCTAGTGTAGCATCGAAATAGCGACGATTTAGCAACGATCATGAACCCCTAAATCTGTAACCCTTCGAAAATAAGGTTTTTTATAAATCGTTGCTAATTCGTAGCGTTGCTAAATCCTTGCTAAATAGCGACGATTTAGCAACGACGATTTACCAATCGTTGCTAATTCGTCGCTAAGTTAGTGACTTTTGTTGCTAAATCCTTGCTATTTCGTTGAAAATTTAATTATTATTTAAAACAAAAATAATTTATTTAAATATTTCAGATAACACGTAAAGAAAATTATTACAAATAACACACTCAAATATTACAAATAACACACACAAATATTACAAATAACACAAAAAGAAAATTATTCATTATTATTATCGGAATCAACAGAGTTGACTTCGCTACTTTCATCGAATTTATCATCCACAATATCTTCAAAAACTTGATTATCGGGGTCGACAAGGAATACATCTTCCGTCGATTGATTTGTTGGAATGATTGTCCCACCAATGACATCTTGTTGCATATGAACTTCATCGTTAACCATAATTAAACCTCTTGGAACTGCTCGGACTACTGAACTCCATGTTATACCGCTAGTATTAACCCGAGGATAAGGAATGAAAGTAACTTGCTCAGCTTGCGATCCAAGGATAAAAGGTTCAAACTTCCGATATCGTCGTGACTGGTTGACGTTGATCACACCAAATTTGTTGTACCGAACACCACGAACGAGTGTTAGATCAAACCAATCACATTTGAAGAGGGTTGTTCGTAAATTGACTAATCCCGGATACTGCACTTCAATAATATCCATTAGAAGACCATAAAAAACTGAATCACCCGACACAGTTACCCCATAATTCGCGGTTGTTCGACGTTGACCATGACTTAAGGTGTGGAACACGTAACCACGAGTGAACTACATAGGAGAAGTTGTGATATTTCCGAGCGGTCCTTATATTAACTCGCGAAACCACACTGGATACGTTGTGTCACCATATGCGATCTACGTTTTCAACCAAGCGGCAAAATCCCGTTCTTTAAGAGCGGTTACTTCGTCTTTTGAAAGTCCTGGATAAACATCATCCACTTTCTCCTCAAACATTCTAAAACAATGCAGGAAACTGGATCAAAATTAAATATTTATTTTGTTTATGCATGATGAGTTTGCGAATGAATAGTTGCACATACCTTTCAAAAGGTCGGGCATATTCACAATTAAGGAGGATGTACGTATGTGCGCTTTGCCGATGTTGATCACTTTCCCACCAAACTTCTTTTATTTTTCCTCCAGCTCTTCCGATTGGAGAAAATATATCAGGTACCCCTTCCATTCCATACACTGCCCCAACACCTCCATCATCGTAGCGTCGTGTTGTTGTTCTACGTGTTCTTACATTGGAACCGAAATAAGATGAGGCGAAATGAGACGTCTCTTCAGTTAAAGATCCAACAACAATAGATCCATCAACCCTTGCAAGGTTTTTCGCCTATATATTGTTCAAAAGGATAGATCCACCGAAACTGCACATGCCCTCCTAATTCTGCCTCGTGAGGAAGATGTATTGGAAGATGTTCCATAACATCGAAAAAGGATGGAGGGGAAATCTTCTCCAAGTTGCACAACACAATCGGGATATTGTCACATAATTGTTCAATGACCTCTTCTCTAAGCGTACGGGTGCATAGATCTCGGAAAAATGTGTCGATCTCTGGAAAATTTTAAACATTAATTTAATTATATACTTAATTATTCGCTTAATTAATCAAAATTAAAATATATACATTTTAGGGTTCAATGATACCTACTATTGTTGTGTGTGCGGGTTCGGGTAAAAGCTCATCGAAAGCAAAAGGTAAAAGTCTTTGCATAAACACATGACAGTCGTGACTTTTCATACCTGAAAACTTATGACCATTCTCAACGCATGCAGATAATTTTCAAACATATCCGTCGGGAAACTTGACATCTGAAGCGACCCAGTTGAATAACGCGTTTTTCGCTTCAGGTTTCAATCTGTAGATTGGGAGCGGAGCCTTACCATCGTTCGTGATATGCAACTCACTTCTAAAACATATTTCTGGCAAATCCATTCTTGTCTTCAAATTATCTTTAGTTCTCCCCTGTACATTCAACAATGTGTTTATAATCTTATCAAAGAAATTTTTTTCAATGTGCATAACGTCGAGGTTATGTCTCAACAAGTGATTTTTCCAGTACGGGAGTTCCCAAAAAAATGTTTTTCTTGTGCCAGTTATGGCTTTCTTCGTATCCATCAGGTAAATCGGAAACATGCCAATTACCACCCCGTCTACAAGTTTTTTGCGCCCCGTAATTATCCAACTCCTCCAATAACTCTGCCCTCGTCGGATAAAGTAGGGGTGGATGTTTAACGACCCGATTCTTCTTAAAAAACCTTTTGTTCTTTCGGTAAGGATGATTGATTGGAAGGAAACGTCGGTGAAAATCAAACCAACTTGTTTTCCTTCCATGTGGGTGTTGAAACGCATCAGTCCGATGACGGCAATATTGACAAGAAAATCGTCCTTGCGTTGTCCAACCTGCTAACATGACATAAGCAGGAAAGTCACTAATAGTCCACATGAGCACCGCACGCATCGTAAAATTTCTCTAGCATGAGATATCATACGTACGAACCCCAGTGGAACATAGCTCTTTTAACTCATGTATCAAAGGTTGCGAGAAAAACATCAAGAGCTCTCTTTGGGTGCTTCGGACTGGTACTAAAATGTTTAAGAAAAGAAATTCTCTTTGCATGCACATATTGGGAGGTAGATTATACGGAGTTAGTATAATCGGCCACAAAGAGTACTTGTCTACCGTACATACCGAATGGACTAAATTCGTCAGTGCATAAACCAAGGTATACATTACGAACCGCTCTAGCGAAATCAGAGTATACCGTGTTGAAGTGCTTCCAAGCCTTTGCATCTGACGGATGAGTGAATTCCCCATCTTCAACTGAGTGTTCTGCATTCCATCTCATCGAATCAGATGTCCTCTCTAATTGATACAATCTTTAGAGTCTGTCTGTGATGGGTAAGTACCACATCCGTTGATACGGGACTTTACTCCCCTTCCCTTGGACCTTATATCTCGGTTGACGACAAAAACGACATTCAAGCAGCTCATCATCATCTTTCCAATAAATCATACAATTGTTAACACAAACATCAATCATTTCATAAGGCAATCCAAGACTAAAAACCAACTTTTGTATTTCGTAATACGACTTAGCAGCTACATTACCCTCGGGCAGATATTCTTTCAGTATCTATGCCAATGAGTCCATACAAAACTCACTCAAATTATTATCAGATTTTATATTCATCATCCTAGATGTTAATGATAGTTTTGACAATCCAACTTTACATCCCTCGTAAATTGGTTTATTCGCATCGTCTAACATATCATAAAAACGTTTAGCATCTAGGTTAGGTTCCTCAAATACATTTTCGGATAAATACTCCCTCGTATCATGAAATGCATCAGCAACCATTTCATGATATCTATTATCATCTACATGCACATAACCACCGGTCTGATCATGATCATAGTTACTATCAAAATGATGCGGTAAATTAGCAGGTTCGTCACTAACATGATCACTAACAGGAAACGTATAACTATTATCTCCAACTTCAGTATTATTAGAGTTATACCCTTCCCCATGTTGAAACCAAACAAAATACTGCGGCATAAAACCTCTATTAAAAAGATGTTTCCATACGGTTTCAACAAACACGTATTTAGTGTTAACGCACTTCTTACATGGACAATACATTTTACCGGTATCTTGCGTATTCTGCATATTTTCGGACTGCTGCATGAATGCTTGAAGTCCTTCCGTAAATTCTTCTGTAACTACCCCCGATCGATCTTTATGATGATACATCCAAGACCGTAACTCGTATATATTGTTATTACCGTGAGACATATTGAAATTTTTAGAGAGTTTATATTTTGATAGAGTGAATGTTTTTTGTATTGTGTTGTGGTGTGATTTTTTGAAGAGTGTAGATGGGTTTATATAGTCCCAATTCTAAATTTTTTGCGACCATTTATCAAGGAAAATTAGCAACGATTTTGCAAGGAATCAAAATTAACAACGATTTAGCAACGATTTTGAAAACGTGCTTACCTAATTAGCGAATCTCCTCGCTAATTCGTCGCTAATTACCAAGGATATATATTCGTCGCTAAATCGTCGCTAATTAGCAACGCATAACTCATTCGTTGCAAATGTGTAACGTTGTCGGTGCGTGGCTATTTCGTGGCTAATAAAGCCACGATTATTAACGAAATTGTCGTTGCAACTTACAGAACTGTCAAATCACGCGAAAGTTGTGAGCATAATCATTCAAAATTAGCCACTAATGTATTTCGTTGCTATTTTGTGGCTATTTAAGTGGTTCTGATTAAAAGCTAACTTAGCAACGAATCATTCAGTGATTAACCGTTGCTAAATTAAAAACATACACACCAAATTTTCCATAGCACCATAACTTGTATGTGTAAAACTTATGAAATCTTTTTCATTCTCTCTTCAATTTCATCTTGAGAGAAGATAAATGGAAAATTTCTTTCATTCGAGAGAATGGATGGATCAACATATAGATTCAAACACAAATGACGTTTCTGAAGAATTTAGAGAGGGTGTTAACACTTTCATAAATTTCGCTTGCAATCAAGCTTCTTTCGAAGTTCGTAGATCTATGCCTTTTCCTTGCGTTTGGTGTAGAAATTTGAAACACCGAGCTGCTTTTACAGTTTCAAAGCACTTATTAAGGAGAAGGTTTAAAGGAAACTACCACATTTGGACAAGCCATGGAGAAAATTATTATGATGTTAAAGAATCTTCGATGCCGACGCACTTTGGACATGAAGAAGAAGAAACGTTTGATGGTCATGTTAACACCGAAGTTCCGTACGATGAGGTTAACATGGGTCAAGAAGGTTTCACAATAGAATACGAATTTCATCAAAATGTTGAGGATGAGCCAATTAACGATGGCATTTATAAAGCTTTTGAAGCAGCTAGTCAACCGCTCTACGAAGGGTGTGTTGAAGGAATATCACAATTGTATTTGGCATCGTGTGTTATGAAGCTAAAGATGGATCACAATCTGGTTGAGGCATGCGTTGATGAAATCACAAAAACATGTAAACGCATTCTTCCACAACCAAATAATGCTCCGGAGTCAAAAAATGAGACAAAAAAGTTAATGCGTTCATTAGGATTACCGGTTCATAAGATTGATGTGTGCGAGGATAACTGAATGCTCTTCTATAAGCTCGAAGATCGAGAGCTTTTGCGTTGTCGTTTCTGTAACAAAGATATGTATCACACCAACAATGGAAAAGGGAAGAATATACCGAAGCAACGAATGTTTTATCTACCTATCGCAGATCGACTGAAGAGGTTATACCAAATGCAAGGGACTGCTGCTCATATGCGATGGCACGCAGAACATGTGTGTCCTGAAGGAGAAATGCATCACCCATCAGACGGAGCAGCGTGGAAGCCTTTTAATGAGGTATATCCTGGATTTGGTGCTGAAAGTCGTAATATATAACTTGGTTTGGCAACAAATGGGTTTAATCCAATTGGCATGAACGGGGAGGCACACTCAGTATGGCCGGTCATTGTTACTCCATATAACTTTCCTCCTGGTATGTGTATGAAGAGATAATATTTCTTCTTGGCGATTTTGGTGCCTAAGCCTAAACATCCGAAGAAAAGTCTTTATATTTATCTACAACCATTGATCGAAGAGTTGCAGATGTTATGGGCATACGGTGTTACTGCTTATGATATTTCTAGAAAGCAAAATTTTACAATGCGAGTTGCTTTGATGTGGACGATAAGCGATTTTCCGGCGTATGGAATGGTTTCTGGTTTGACTACGCATGGTCAGCTAGCATGTCCCTATTGTATGGATGATACAAATGCGTTTTGGTTACCGAATTGAATGAAGCATAGTTGGTTTGATTGTCACAGAAGACATTTACCACATGATTATCCTTATCGACGAAATATCAAAGCATTTAAGCGAGGCACATCAGTTCGTGATAATGCTCCACCTTGGTTGACAGGTACTGAAATTTTGTGCGAAATAATTGAGAACATTCATGGATTGTTCAAAAACGTGGTTTGTGGAGGTCAAGGACATGATAATCCGGGTAGAACGATTGATGGTTATGGCAATTACCATAATTGGGTGAAGAGAAGTATATTTTGGGATTTGCCTGTTTGGGAAAACCACTTATTGAGGCATAATTTGGACTTTATGCACATTCGAGACAAACTTTTTCGATAATCTTATCAACATGATTTTGAATGCACCAAGGATGACAAAAGGCAATATCAAATCTAGAATGGATCTTCCTGCGATATGAAAAAGACTAGATTTGGAGATTAAAGACAATGGGAGTATTCTGATTCCAATTTTTAGATTATCCAACCAAGGAAAGAAGAGTTTTTTGTCATGGTGGGATATTAGATTCCCTGATGGCTATGCATCAAAATTCAGTCGATGTGTTGACGAAAACAATTGAAAATTGTATGCGCTTAAAAGCCATGACTGTCATGTCATTATGCAACGCTTGCTCCCATTTGCGTTTGCAGAGCTTTTGCCAAAAATATCTACACAACCATTTCAGGTATACACTCATATCTTACATAGAAGAGTATTAATTTATTTATCTTATGTCTTACGAATGTTTATGTACATGTGTAGAAATTGAAATTTTTTCCGGGATATTTCGGCTAGAACGTTAAGGGTTTAGGATGTAGAGATTTTGAAGGCAAATATCGCATTGAAATTGTGCAATTTGGAGAAGATATATCCTCCATCGTTCTTTGACGTCATGGAACATCTACCCGTGCATCTACCGGATGAAGATGCTTTGGGTGGTCCGGTCCAATACATGTTGATGTATCCTTTCGAGAGGTACATGTATCATTTGAAAAAGGTTAAAAATAAAGCTCGTATTGGAGGTTCCATTGTTGCACAATGTGTACAAGAAGAGATTTCGTATGTGGCAACCAATTATTACGAAAACACAGAACTTCTTCGTTATTCGGATTATAGTGGTCCTGGAGAAATTCGATTTACTTATGATGGAGATGTGCCAAATATCTTCTACCATAGTGGACGGTTACTGAGAAAAATACAAGTGGTTGGTTTTTTTATGAAGATTATAACGTGCTTCAAACGTTTTTATTGCTTTATTGTGAATAGTTTGCTATGTATGAGAGATATAAATATATATATATATATATATATATATATTACTTATAGTATAAGAGTTAGTAGAATTTTTTATCTTGTCTTTTAAATTGTTTCAGGATGTTTGAAAAGCATATGACAATTAGTATTCCTCGTATAAGTAGTGATGCGATGGTTCAGACTAAAGACAACCATTACGCACAGTGGTGTAAAGATTATGTAAGTTACTGTTATACTATTTTGATTAATTCTTAATTACATATATAACTTATATTTACTTATATCGTTATGTGTACTGATTTTATTTTGATACATACTTAATATTTTGCAGATTAATGAAGCATCTCATAATTATGGATTTTCTTTGTGGATGTTGGAATTTGTACAAGGTCCTAGACACAATTTCACTTTTTGGCCTATGTATTTTACTCGAGGGTACCATTTCCACACACAAAGACATGGGCAAAATAAAAAAACACATAATTATGGGGTTTGTGTTTGTGGTACAACGGAGATAAATTATTATGGACTTATTGAAGAAATCATGAAGATCGAGTATCATGGTGCCGCTAGTCTCCAAGCAATGGTTTTCAAATGCACATGGTTTGATAATACTGAGGGATCCGGGTTACGTAAACACCTGTGTGGTGTGGTTGATGTAGTCCTGCGTAGAAGGTACCAAAAATACGATCCTTTTATACTAGCCGGTCAATGTGACAAGGTTTGTTTCATTCCGTATCCACGTGTGGGGCGTGCAACAACAGATTGGTGGTCGTGTACTAAAGTGGTACCAAGAGGGTATCGTGAATCTTCTGAAACTGCTCTATCAGCGTTACAAGATGATACAATCGACCATGTTGTTGCACCTAGCGCAATGGTTCGAGTTAAAACGCATGTCATAGATGATCCTACTGATTTTGACAATATTTCTCTGTATCCTTTAGACGAAGAGCAAGATTTCGATGGTAGTCCTAATGAATGTTCCGAAGATTCTGATTCTTCTTCTGATGGCGAAAATGTGTAATAATCTAGTTTTATTTTATGTGTTGGATTTTGTTGCTTTTTTAATGGGACAATTACAAAACTACACCCTTTAAAAGTGAGTTTTTAATTCTACACCAAAAAAAAGTTATAACAATTATAAAATTATAACAATTATAAAAAGGAGATTATGAAAATTATAAAATTATTATAAAAATGAACTTATAACTTTTATAACAATTATAAAAAAAAAAATTAGTGGTTTTCTTTTATATACGCAAAATCAATACGTTTATAAACTAATATAACACTAATTGTTAAAAAAATGAACTTATAAGAATTATGACAATTATAAAAATTATAAAAATGATAAAAAAGAATAAAATTATAACAATTATAAAAAGGAAATTATAACAATTATAAAATTATTATAGAAATGAACTTATAAATATTATAACAATTATAAAAATAACAATTAGTGGTTCTCTTTTGTATACGCAAACTCAATATGTTTATAAACTAATAGAGCACTAATTGATAAAAATTATAACTATTATAACAATTTATAAAATTATTATAAAAATGAACTTATAACTATTATAACAAAATTGAAAAGTACTTACACAAATCTAGTTTATTTCTACATTCCGCTAGTAAAAACTAGATCTAGTTGATTTTTGGATCTCTCTTGACTAAAGGTGGAGATTTCGCCTATTCATAACAGATCAGAGATATGGTGAAGAAGTTTTCTGTGATTTTCTTTTCCGGCGGTTACAAATCTGGAAAATTTACGAAAAAAGAATTGAACGTGAGAGAGAAACAAAAAGAGAGAAAAATGAGTTGAGACCTAATAACTATGAGTATTTCTGTCATTATCAAAAAGGTGTATAATTGTGAAGGTTTTAAATTAGGTGTAGAAGTGTAAAAGAAGGGTGTAGAAGTGTAAATGAAGGGAGAAAAATGTGTAGTATTATGAATTACTCTTAATTATGTTATGTGACGTTAAAACTCATATATATGTTTTAATTAATGTTTTAAATTGTTAAATATATCTACTAAAACTTTATATTATAAGAATTAGTTTCAACACAAAATTTTCAACAATTGATTAACTTACAACATTATTGAAAAATTCAATATATACACATACACTTTTACATTAAACCTTTTACTATATGCACATCAAACCCTAAACTCTAATATACACCCCATTATTTCAAAATTTAAAAAACCAAAAACTCTAATATGGCTTATTATTGTGTAAATCGAAACATACATATTTAGAAATGGTTTTATATGAACTACACCACATACCCTAAAATTTGATCAGATTAGCCACGACCACATTTTGTTGCTATTTGTTGCTAATTTAAAAATCAGCCACAAAATATCATAAATACCCACAAATTATTTTGATAAAGCGGATACACTAAAACATAGCCTCGACATATTTGTTACCATTTGTTGCTAATTTTATAATTTTGCAATGACTAGCCACGAATAAAATTCAATACAAACGAACCACTAAATCAAAACCACGAAATTCGTAATTGAAAAAACTTCTAAGGCACAACAACGAATTTATCTGTGGTTATTCGTGGCTAAATTTAAATAGCCACGAAATTTAATCGTCGCTATTTGTGGCTAAATTTAAATAGCCACGAAATTAAACCGTGGTTATTCGTGACTATACACTTTAACCTAATAGAGCGTATCCTCTTGTATTTCTCTTAATTTTCTTTCTCCTCTTTGCGGCGACATCTCTTTCTCCTTCTTCTCGACGTCGCAGATTCCTCTTCCGGCCAGCTCCGGTGATTCCTCTTCCGGCCAGCTCCGGTGATTCCTCTTCCGGACACCTTCTTCACCGCTCTCTCTCCATCTCCGAGAAGGTTACATTTCTTTCCCTCTCTCTCTCTCTCTTTGTTTCTTTCTTTCTTTGTCTCTTGGCGAGTTTGTTGTTCAATTGGGTGTATTTTAGGGTTTGTTTAGGGTTTCGCTTTAGATTTTGTTTAGGTTTTGTTTCTTGTTCGATTGGGTTTCTTTTAGGGTTTAGGTTAGGGTCCTTTTATGGTCTGATTTGAGGGTTCATTTATGGTTTCATTTGAGGGTCCTTTTAGGGTTTGATTTGAGGGTTCGTTTAGGTTTGATTGGGGTATCGTTTCAAGGTTGATTAAGTGATTTGTTTCAGAGAATTTTTTTTCTGTTTTACTTCAAGCTTCTTTTTGTTTTTATTCTTTTTGCTAACTAGTCTTTCTTCCGCGTGGTAAGAGACTTCGTCCTGGTTCTCCTCCTGGACATATGCACTTCACACCCAATGCAGCCTCTTCTTCATCTCAAACCAATGCAACCGCTTCTTCATCTCAAACTCCAACGTATTATCCTCTTGGAGCTATTGGTCCTGCTATCGTTCCTGTTGCAAACAACCGTCCTCCAAACATTCCCGCTGCGAATGGTCGTGCTGCAATGAGTCTAGAGGCTCTCATCAATGCTCCAGCCACGAGAAACCAACAAGTCCTCCACCCAATGAAGCTTAATGGAGCTCTATGGTATGCTTTCTTCATTCTATTTGTAACTCAATAATCTGATTTCAGTTTATTATAATTCACTACAAGAATCAGCGCAATTTACGACAAAATATTTACAAAGATTTATTTCGTCGTAAATTTAGGACAATATTACGACAATTTTACAACGAATATGTAAATAGTTGTAAAATCATTGTAAAAGAACGACGAATCTTGTCGTCGTTAAATCGTCGGAAAATTACGACGATTTAGGCACGATTTTCCAAATGGGAAAAATGCTTAATAAATGCCGAACTTTTAAATTTGGTACAATTAAATCCTGAACTTTGAAAGTGTCATTTTAAAGCTCAACTAATCTTGACTTTCTAATTAAATCATCAACTATTGTTGACTGATCAAATTGAGTCACGTTGACGAGTCGAGAAACGTTGACTTTGACGGTGTTACAGCGACTGTTAACGGTCCGTTTGGCTTAAAAACGACGTCGTTTTCTCATTATATAAACGACGTCGAAAAATGCTTAATAAATGCCGAACTTTCAAATTTGGTACAATTAAATCCTAAACTTTCAAATTTGGTACAACTAAATCCTAAACTTTGAAAGTATCATTTTAAATCCCAACTAATCTGAACTTTATAATTAAATCATCAACTATTGTTGACTGATTAAATTGAGTCTCGTTGACGAGTCGAGAAACGTTGACTTTGACGGTGTTAAATCGGAGTTAATAATCCGTTAACGATCCGTTTGGCTTAAAAACGACGTCGTTTTCTCCTTATATAAAGAGAAACTTTATTTGACATATTTGACATATTTGCAAGTCTTGGTAGAGCATCTTCAATCTCGTCGCACACGAATTTATCTACCCATTTAAACAAATGCCCTAGTTGTACAATCACAAACACACAATAAACAATTAAACACAACATAAACAAGACTAAATTTAGCTAAATCGACTTACATCATTTAAATTAGACGAATTAAAATTCGTGACATTAGAACACCGAAAGAAATGACATCCACGATTAACTCGAGTTCTTGATGTATAAATCCTAACACCACATCCTCATACACACTTCAATGGAAACCCACGCTCTCGAACAAACCCAGATGTTACAGAATTCGAACTCATATTATGTAAAAACGACGTCGTTTTAAGCTAAAACGGACCGTTAACGGATCATTAACTCCTTGTAACACCGTCGAAGTCAACGTTTCTCGAGTCGTCAACGATCTCAATTTGGTTAGTCAACAATAGTTAATGATTTAATTATAAAGTTCAAATTAGTTGGGATTTAAAATGATGCTTTCAAAGTTCAGGATTTAATTGTACCAAATTTGAAAGTTCAGGATCTAATTGTACCAAATTTGAAAGTTAATGATTTAATTGTACCAAATTTGAAAGTTCGGCATTTATTAAGCATTTTTCACCGACGTTTATGTAAGGAGAAAACGACGTCGTTTTAAAGCCAAACGGACCGTTAACGTTCGCTGTAACACCGTCGAGGTCAACGTTTCTCGACTCGTCAACGAGACTCAATTTGACCGGTCAACAATAGTTGATGATTTAATTAGAAAGTCCAGATTAGTTGAGCTTTAAAATGACACTTTCAAAGTTCAGGATTTAATTGTACCAAATTTGAAAGTTCGGCATTTATTAAGCATTTTTCCCTTTTCCAAATATGTTTTTAATCGTCGTTAAGTCGTGGTAAATGTACGACGATTTTGCAAAACTCATTTTGGGACATTTTAACGACGATTATTCATACATTTTATGGTAGTTGAAAACGTGTATTTACTGCTACACCTAATTTTTTACAACGTTCATTTTAATAGTTTAATCGTTGTACATTCGTTGTAAATCCTTTGTTAAATTCAGAAGTTGTAAATTAGTGGTTAATTTTGTTGGTAAAAAGTTGGTAAATTTTCAAAAATCCTATAAATACATCCTCACTCCTCACCTCAAATCATCTCTTTCTCTCTCTCTCTAAAAAAAATCACTTTCTATTGAAAAAAATGTCCGGAGGCGATATCTACGATATCTACGAAATCCGGAAGTGGATGTACATACATCGAGACGATGACGGATCGGTGACAAGAGAGTTCCTAGACGGGGTTGAAAAATTCATGCAGTAGGCCACAAATCTACATGTCACTATCGAAAGCGGTAAGATGTTTTGTCCTTGTATCAAATGCGACAATAGACGGTTCATTTTGGTTGAAAATGTTTGGAAGCATTTGTTAAATAGAAGATTTACACCACAATATTATATATGGTTTTAGCATGGGGAAGGTTATTGTGGTAATGTTGCTAGTAGTAATAATTATCATCAGGAATCTGTAGACTATGACCAGCATGTAGAAAATTAGAATGATTATTATAATTGTCATCATGATCATGGAAATGAAGCAGATAGGATAAATGACATGGTTAGCGATGCATTTCGTCCTGAATTTAACACTATTGCATTCTCATCTGATGGAAATTTAGTCGAAGAACCTAATTTAGATGCTAAAAAATTCTACAACATGTTAAATGCTGCAAATCAACCAATATATGATAATTGTAGAGAAGGGCACTCTAAATTGTCATTAACTGCTAGAATGATGAATATTAAAACAGACCATAACTTATCTGAGGTGTGCATGGATGATTGGGCTTCATTGTTAAAAGAATATCTACCCTCTGATAATTTAGTTGTTGAAACGTTTTATGAGGTTCAAAAATTGGTTATCAGTCTTGGTCTTCCGTTTCAGTCAATTGATGTATGTGTAGACAATTGTATGATATATTGGAAAGACGACGACATTCTTGAGGAATGTCATTTTTTCAAAAAACCAAGATATAGGCCAGAAAGAGTAGGTCGGAAGAGGGTACCGTACCAGGAGATGTGGTATCTGCCTATAACAGACATGCTACAAAGGATGTATCACTCAGAGAGGATAGCTTCTTCGATGAGGTGGCATGCAGAACATACACAGAAGCCTGGAACCCACCCATTAGATGCGGAAGCCTGGAAAAACTTTAACTCGGTGTACCCCGATTTTGCTAGACGAAGAGGTAACGTCTACCTTGGTCTATGTACGGATGGATTGAGTCCATTTGGTATGTCAGGTAGGCAGTATTCTTTATGGTCCGTCATCGTCACCCCTTATAACCTCCCACCAGAGATGTGTATGCAAAGGGAATTTTTATTTCTGAGTATATTAGTCCCTGGACCTAAACATCCAAAAGATCCCTTGATGTTTTTCTACAGCTTTTGGTGGAATAGTTGAAGGAGTTATGGCACACTGGAGTAGAGGAAACGAAATTTTACCATGCGTGCAGTATTTCTATAGACAATTAGCGACTTTCCCGCTTATGGAATGTTGTCGGACTGGACTACACACGGACGAGTCTCTTATCCTTACTGCATGCATCGTACTGACGCCTTCCAATTGAAGCATGGAAGGAAAACTAGCATGTTCGATTGTCACCGTCAATTTCCTAGTCTGCGCCACCCTTACCGGAAAAACAAACGAATGTTTAAGAAGAACAAAGTGGTTCGTGATCCTCCATCTGTGTATTACACGGGCGAACAAGTTGAGGCGCATATGGATCATTACTTTGCGAATTACACAGTTTCCCGTGGAGGAAACTGGCATGTTCCGCCTAATCTGCTTGATGGTTATCTTACGGAACACAACTGGCATAAGAAAAGCATTTTTTGGGAGCTTCCAACTGGAAAAATCATCTACTCCGACACAATCTTGACGTTATGGACATAGAGAAGAACTTTTTCGATAACATTATGAACACTCTTTTGAATGTGCAGGGAAAGACAAAAGACAATTTTAAATCACGTCTTGACTTGGTTGAGATATGTGCGAGATCCGAATTACACATTGATATATTCAGATTATCGAGTGCATCGAAGGCGTCGTTGTTCCAGTGGGTGATCTCTGAAGTTAAGTTTCCTGATGGTTTTGTTTCTAATATTTCCCGGTGTGTAGATGGTAGTAAATTCACAGGTATGAAAAGTCACGATTGTCATGTGTTCATGCAACGACTTCTATCATTTGTCTTGGCGGAACTTGTTCCATAAAATGTGCACGAAGAAATTGCTGGTACGTAATGTCTAATTAATTAATAAAATATTTCATAACTGAATAAATCGTAATACGTTTGATTTAATTTATGTAAGTGTTGGGTTGTTCTTTCGTGATCTTTGCACAAGATCGTTGAACGATGAAGTAATAAGACAACTCGACGAGAACATTCCTCTCATTTTGTGCAATTTGGAGAAGATATTTCCCCATCCTTTTTTGATGTTATGGAGCACCTACCAGTACATCTCCCACACGAAGCAGAACTAGGGGGGCCCGTTCACTTTCGATGGATGTACTCTTTCGAAAGATTTATGAAACATCTAAAAGGGAAGGCGAAGAATCTAGCTAAAGTCGAGGGTTCAATCGTTGTGGGTAGTATTACAGAGGAGACGTCTCACTTTACGTCGTACTACTTTTCACCAACCGTGAGGACACGTAAAAGAGCGCCAAGGAGATATGATGACAGAGGCATTCAAACAACGTACGCGGTGGAAGCAGTACCTGACATATTTTGTCCAATTGGCCGGCTCAGCGGACGCATAAAAGAGGTTTGGTGGAGCAACGAGGATGAAATTCATTGTGCCCACACGTACATTCTATTGAACTGCGATATTGTTACTCCACGGGAAAGGTAAAATTCAATTTTTTAATACTCTTTCATTACAACATGGCATAAAATATTGCTTACTTATGATATTGTCATATATTATCTTCGTCGAAAAATTTCAAGAAGGAATTCAGGGGATATCTGAAGATGAGCTCGATTCCCGTAAAGCTCAACACTTTGTGATGTGGTTGCAAAGGCAGGTATGAAAATATCGAATATGAAATTACATACCAACCTAATATATTTAAACAAAATTAATTTTGATGTTTGCAAATTGAGTACGAGGACATATCTTATCCGGTGTGGTTCCACGAGATGCTACAACGTCCCCTTGCGAAGATTCGGACATCACCAATGTATTTTACAAGAGATTATGCTTTCCATGCGTACGAGTACGGCCGACATCGAACAAGTGTTAACTACGGTGTTTGTGTTAGAGGAGACATTGATTTCTACAGAATCATCCAAGAAATCATAGAAATAACGTTTCCCGGGTTGCTCATGTTGAAGTGTATACTCTTCAAGTGCGAGTGGTTTGATCCTACGATCGGAAGAGGTGTACAAATAATTGAATTCCATTTAGTGTAAAGAATCGTTGTAAATTCGTTGTTGGATTACGACGATTTTACGACGATTCTAACAAAATCGATGCAAAATCGTCGTAATATAACAACGAGTTTACGACCAAACATGAAACCTTGATCAAATTCTAAATGTCACATCCTCAGGTGTTTTGTGTGTACGAGGTTGTCAACATCAACGATTACCACGACTTTACAACGATTTAAAAGGTAATAGTTGTAATTTTGTTTTAATATAACAACTATTTTACGACGATTTGGTGTTTTGGAAATTAAAATTCACATTAACATAAGCCAAACGAAACCGTTCAAAATTCTCTTTTACCGACGGTTGTACGAGGAATCGTCGTAAAATCGTTGTTCATGTACAACGATTTTACGACGATTTGTAATTTCATTTTTCCCAACACGCGGCAAACCAAAACGTTTGAACCTACTTGACGACGCGTTTACGAGGTATCGACCAGATTTCTTCTTCCTATTGCTAATTTCTACGTATTGCTAATACTATATATACCGACCATATTTCTTCTTCCTCGCTCATTCTCCCCTAATATTTCTCTCTCTAAAATTCTCTCTCTAAAACACTCTCTCTACAATTTCACACTCTACAACTCTCACACTCTCTCTCAACATCTCAAAAGGTAAATATATATTATATATTTGTTTTAGAACAGGATTTTAAGATTAGTTTTAGGATTTGAAATTTAGTTTTAGGATTTGGAATTTAGTTTTAGGATTTGAAATTTAGATTTAGGCTCGGATTTTAGTTTTAGGATTCAGATTTTAGATTTATGTTTAGAACATAATTAATTATTAAAATACTTAATGTTTAGTTTTTAAAATACTTAATACTTATTATTTAACATAATTAATTATTAACATTAGTTTTTAAAATACTTAATTATTAAAATACTTAATGTTTAGTTTTTAAAATACTTAATACTTATTATTTAACATAATTAATTATTAACATTAGTTTTTAAAATACTTAATACTTAGATTTTAGTTTTAGGATTCAGATTTAGATTTAGGTTCAGAACATAATTAATTATTAAAATACTTAATGTTTTTTTGGCAGGTACTTATACATGGCTCCTAGGAAGGGCAAGACTATAGCTCCAGGCTACATACAGATGATGGCGGAGAGGGCCGCCGCTTCCCGAGAAGCTACGGAGTTCGGTTCCGCACGGTTCCGGAACCGTGTCCGTTTCTACTATCCCGGCTCCACATCTCCATGCAGGGACATCACCTATCTAGACCGGGACGCCTCCATCCGTCCATGCCGAGCAGCCTCCACCTCCTCATGTGCCCGCCGTGCCCGCCGCAGAAGACAGAGCCGACGGAGTTTTCCCGGGTCCGGTACATCCAGAGTTGGATGTACATGGACACGTGTCGTACGCCACCCTCCGGGTTGAGGATATCCTTGGTCAACCCGGACATGACAATCTGCGCCATTTGGATCCGCACAAGTCTGCGGACACTTATTGGTAAGTTTTGTTAATTATTTTAATACTTTATATATTAATACTTTGATTTCTTTATATATTAATCAATCAAATTTTGTTTTTTTCAGGTTCAAGTACGACAACCAGGTCGCGCGTTCTATCGCGGACATAATCAAGGGGTACTTCACCGAGTCGCATTCCAACTGGAGCAAGACACCGGAGCACATCAAGAAGACGTGGTTCAAATGCTTCGCGGTAATTTTTTGATTTTTCTTAATTAAATTAATTTATTTAACTTTAAATTATTTATTATTACTCTCGTAAACTAACGTTATAATTTCTCATATTTTGCAGCAAAAGTGGCATTGGGATGTCTCGATCAACGAGTCTGTGAAGACAGAGTTCAACAAGACGGCGAAGTTTTGACTCGCATACACTCACTCCGACTGGAAGGACAAGTGGAGGCTCGTCGGCAACGCAGGGAAGTCGGTCTATCTTTCGGTCGCGGTTTGGGACGATTTGAAGAAATATTGGACATATGACCACAACGCCAGGGTAGCTGAGAAGTGTTCCACCTCCTGGAACGCTAAGCTACCTGACGGGACGCTGAAGCAGATGGCTCACACATCCGGACAAATCCTCTTCGCAGGTCGGATGTACGATATGGTAAGTTTTTTCTTACTTAATCTTTTAAATTTATTTTTATTTTTAAATTATTAATGTTATATATATACTAATGTGTTTACAATTTGATTTTAGACCAAGCAGCTGGGGCACAAGCCGGCTGTCAGTACCGTCTTCGAGAAGACGCACATGAAAGAGACCGGCGAGTTCGTTGACGCCCATTCGGAACGGATATTCAACGACTTGGAAGCTCGGAAGACGGAGGTCGAGACTCAGCGATCTCGAGATCCCCGGGAGGCACTTAGCAACCTGGCGAGCCGCTTACGACCGCCGAGCTCGATCAGATCTTTGAAGAGGTAAAATTTAACTTATAATGTTTCTTTTTTTCTCAAATTATTTTTTTAAACGTTCATTTTTACTAATCGCATAATTTTATAAGTTGCTCCAAAGAAGAAAGGGCGGATTATAGGCATGAGATCCATGCATAACGTCCCACTTGCTCTTACTACGTATCGATCTCCGACTCAAGTGGAGGCTGAGATTCAGGAGCTACGTATGACTCAGGCGGAGGGGGCGAAGACTATGGCCTTCTACAACAGCCTTTTCAGGGTACTTTCTGCTTCCAACCCAGAATTGCTTCGGACGATAAAACACATCCCGACCGCCCGACTCAGGCTAGACCAAGCACCATCGATCCCGACAACGCAACGCAGAACTATTTTGGGGATGATATCAATTTCAACTTGCAGGACGACCAAGATCCGGATCGCGTTTAGTTTTGATATATTTTTTGTAATTAATTTGAAATTGTATAAAATTTTGTATATTTTTTTAATATAAAATATTTTTTTTATTATAAAATATTTTTTTTTATATATAATATTGTCAATCGTCGTTAATTTGTCCCTAATTAGGGATGATGTTACGCCGATTCTTTAAAATAATATTTTTTTTATAATGGTCGTTAATTCGTCGCTAATTAGGGACGATTTTACGACGATTCATTAAAATAATATTTTTTATAATCGTCGTAAATACGTCCCTAATTAGGGACGATGTTACGACGATATTTAACAACGTATTTACAACGATTTGTAACCATATACTAATTTATTATAATTGTAAATTTACAACCAAATAGTCGTTGTAAAAAGGTTGTAAAAATTACAACGATTTTACAACGTACATTATACATCGATTATACAACGAAATTATTTCGTCGTAAATTTTACCACGATTTTACGACGATTTGATTTTTACTTCGATCGATTAACGACGAATTGAAAATCGTTGTTAAATCGTAGGGACACCGGTTTTACTACGATTTAACAACGATTATGTTCGTTGTTAAAGTCGTAATTTTTTGTAGTGATTGTGATTATTATTTCAGGTTTGGGATTGATCCCGAGGTGAAGAAATACGTTAGGACAACCTGACAGAACAATTTCATGGCCCCTTGGTGGAATTGGAGTCATATTCCTGAGGAGAGAGTGCAATAATGGTGGCAGGATTTTGTGGCCAGCCTATCTATCTCTTCTTTGAATTGTGTTATATGTCTTTTTGTTTAATGATATCTAATTGATCCTTTACTTTTATATTTCAACAACATTACTATTGGGAACCAGCTCACCATAGTCTTGTTTACTATCTGTGGAGAAGGAGTGCATGACATCAATTGGTCAAAGAATTAGTAGAAAGAAGAAGAACGGGAAGAAATCTAAGTACATTTCTGAGTCAGATTGGCTTGTGATGTTAGAGCAATGGGACAGAGTCCCATGCCAGGATAGATCACAAACCAATTCTGCAAATATACTATCTGATCCGGATGGCCTCGCGGTAAGTAAACATTGTGTTGGTCCAATCTCTTTTGCCAAGATAGCGTATGACCTGGTATGTTCCTTTCCCATTACTTTTTGTTCTCTCTTTGTTGATATGGGTATGCTATTTTATACTGATATTGATATTTTGTGTTTATGCATTAGTTTAGTTATGTTGTGTTTCTTGGTTATATGAGTTGGTTATTTTTACTTTTATTTTGTTTCTTTATTGAATTAATATGTTTATTGCTATATTATTTGGTTCTTGATGTTTTGTTTTTATTTTTTGTAGATGGTAAAAACAGGAGCACCGACATCTTTCAGATAGCTTGTGCATAAGACGCAAACACGCAAAGATGTGACATTCATCGACAAACGAGCACATGCAATAGTTGAAGAAGTCGAGGCAGCGACTGCGGAGGAAGTTGTTGCGGAGGTAGCTGCCGTTGATGGATCTCCAATCAACCAAAGTGGAGAAAGAATTCCTCCTAGGGTCATTAACATCCAATATTTTAACGTAATGAAAATATTTTTTAACTTCTTATATAATTAAAGTGATTTGCTTGTTAAGACTTATTGATTGGTGTTTTAGATGTGATTAGTGTTAATTGTTTTTATAGATGCTATTAGTGTTTATTGTTCCTTTTTGATCTGATTAGTGGTAAGTGTTGTTTCTGGATTATAAGTGTTTCGTGTTAACTTACATATGTACTTCATATGGTGTTTCATATGTACTTAGTGTTTAGATTACTTCTGTTATAAAATCAGCCAAAGTTTATTCATTTATCTAATCAATTTGTTTTTGTCAAAGTGTGTTCAATTTATCTAATATGTTTGTTTTTGTCAATATGCATTATCAATGTTGTTTATTCATTTATGTTCACAGCATGTTAAGCCTAACAAAGGGAGATACTATGGCCTTGGGAGCACTCAAGATATTCATGTAGATCTGGAAGAACCAATTCCAGCTTCTATTGTCCGTAACATCTCAATGGAATTGTGGGTTGGCTCTTTGGAGACGACCTTTGAGTCGGTGAATAAAAATGTGGAGGCCATTCTCGATACGCAGAAGGTAATACTCGCTGCCCATGATGTCATGCTACGCAGGCTCGGGATTGATCCAAAGAATCTCAAACCGTCTCAGCCGCAATCTCTTCAGGTGAAATCCTCGACCACTCATCCAGGCAAACCTCAGGTTGTCCCTACTTCTGAACCGGGAACAACACCAGACAACCCAGACCTCGACGATTGGTGCAGGTCACTCGATCGTAATCTGATCGAGGACTTGGACTAAGTCTTTTGATTTGTGTATTTTTGCATGAATCTGTTTGAATGTTTTTGTTGATTAATTTTTTTTTGAATTTTTTGTATATTATGTTTGTGGTAATACATTTCGGTCTATATATGACTTTCGATTTAATAATGGTTTTAAATATATAAAAAAATCGAATTTTAATATTTATTGTTTTTATAAAAAAAACAAAATGCAACGATTTGTAACAGTTATTGCATTACGCCAGAGATTGCCCAAATAAGACAACATCCCTAAGGGATGTGTTGTGTTTTATGTGCCAAGAGAAGGGCATTATTCTTCTACATGCCCATTAAGGTCTACTCCGTGGAAAGGAAAGTCTAGCCTGACGACCAACCATCCTCCACCATCAAGTCGATCTAGCAACTCCGCACCTAAAAGACAAGCCACTAACCCTAGAATTCATGCGTTAGATGCATGATTAGATATAGATACCCTTGACCAGCCATGCCCTCTTTTGGGTCCCATAACAGGTACGTAAGGGTTCTATCATACTCCATTTTTGAAAGTGTTTTGATTGCTGCGTGATTACTAGTAAATTGTGTTATACTAATTACATATGGGTTAAGGAGGAACATTACGTGTTGGTGGCAATCCCACACACCTTTTTTTTGACTTAGGAGCTACCCATAGTTTCGTGACCCCAGAGGTCACTAAACAATTTAAGGGTAACCTGAGGGTCGAAGAAATAAACTCGGTAGTTAAAACCCCAGGTAGTCAATTTTTTAAAGCTAACCATATAATGATGAATGTACCCATAGAAATCCCAGGAAGGATGCTTTTGGTTGAACCCATTATCATTCCCATGGAATGGCTATCGGGTTATCGCGTTCATCTGGACTGTGGTTGAGGACGAATCTCATTTGAAAAAAGTTCCCAGCAAGTAACGGTATATCAAGGGATGCAACCAAGCATCGACATCCAGTTCATTACATCGTTAAGAATCCAAAGAGAGGTGAAAGGCGGAGAAGCCTACTTAGTCACCTTGACAAGAAACAAAGATGAGGAGACTCTGGAGTTAGAAGACATACCCGTAGTGTGCGAATATTCAGATGTATTCAAGGAATTGGAAGGACTGCCTCCTTCCCGAAGTAACCCTTTCGCCATTAATTTGGAACCCACGGCTACACCTATAGCAAGAGCACCTTACCGAATGACGCCAGCTAAATTATCAGAATTAAAGCAACAATTGGAGGATTTGTCTAACAAAGGGTTTATCCGCCCTAGTTCATCACCATAGGGAGCACCATTCTTATTTGTCAAAAATAAGGATGGAAGCATGAGGCTATGTGTTGACTACAGAGGAATCAACAATATTACCATCCGTGACAAGTATCCTCTACCCCGTATTGATGAACTATTGGACCGGTTACACGGAGCTACCTGGTTCTCAAATATCGATTTCACATCCGGATATCATCAGATACCTATTCGGGATGCTAATACCATGAAGACGACGTTCCAAACTAGATATGTGCAATACGAATTTGTTTTCATGAGTACCGCATACCATCCAGAGACCGATGGGCATACTGAAAGAACCATCCGGACAATTGAGGACATGATTCGGATGTGCAGTGTAGATTGATCAACTCCATGGAAAGACCATTTGCCAGTAGTAGAGTTCTCTTATAACAATAGTTATCATGCGAGCATCGGCATTGCTCCATTTGAGGCATTGTATGTAAGAACATATCGAACGCCACTATGTTGGACTAATGTATGGAGGGAACAAGGACTTAGCCATGAACTGGTGAAAGAAAAAATAGAACAGGTTAAGGATGTTCAACGAAACATGAAAAAGGCGCAAGATCGACAAAAGAAGTACGTAGATCAGAAAAGAAGAGAAGTTGAGTTCTCAGTTAGAGATATGGTATATCTCAAAACAACAGCGGTCAAAGGTAAAGGTAAGGACCGCTTTGGTAAGACAACAAAGGTAGGCATGAGATATGCTTGACCTTACGAAGTGATTGCTAGAGTTGGAACGGTAGCATACTGACTAGCTTTTCCCGAGTCCATGAGAATCCATCCAGTATTTCATGTCTCTATGCTTAGAAAGCATATACCGGACCCAGATTTCATAATACCACCACAAGTTGAGGAAACAGAGACAAGCACTCCAACCCAAAATGGACCACCACACTTGGATGAAAGACAGATTAAGAGGTTGAGGAACAAGGAGATTCCCCAAGTAAAAGTATTTTGGAGTAAGGCAAATCGGATTATTACAACTTGGGAGGATGAAGAAACCTTTCTTCTGCAATATCCATAGCTCTTTGAACAAGAGAACATGGATGAAGCAGGACCCTCTTAATCAACCAGAATTTGGGACAAATTCTTTCTAAGGGGGGGGGATGTAAAACCCCAGTCTTAGAGACCGAAAACATGTCAAATGGACAAGGCTCCAGGTCAAAAGAGATGAGATTCCCAGAAGAATGAACAGGAAGTGTGTTCGAATTTTGGATGAAATAGAGACGAGTTTACCTTGTCCAAGACACGAGTTAGACAAGAAGACAACAAGCACTTGATCACAACAAGAAATTTGGATCAAAACGCCTAAGTAGTTTTCAAATGGCTCGGTAAAACAACCTGCTCAAAAGCGCGTCATTTTGACCTACTTATTTGCTTGCTTGCTTCAAGCAGTTGTCCACGTCAAGCTGCTGAATCACCTACTTGATGTCCAGTAAGCTTCCAGCCCGCGCACGCCGAACAAAAGATTGCGCGCGCTCGACGCACGCCGACACATGCTCGACACACTTCGACCTTAGGTTAACACACGCCCAAGCTTGGACCTGCTTGTGCTCGGTACATGCCAGCACACGCACAAGGCATGGACTTGCTTAAGCTCTGCACACTCCGACGCATGCCGGCACACGCAAATACAAGTGTCGCATGGAGAATGCATCGTCGTTCTCGTCGCGACAAATGTCCGCCTTGTGAGCATCTTCAAACCGTCTCTTTGCACCTATATAAGGGCAACTCCTCCTCATTTCTCAACTCACGCCAAAAAGGAAATCTCTCTCTAACATCTCTCTAAGCACCGGGCCAAGGAAATCAGCCAAACGACCAGTCCGGTGAACATAACGGCGATCCAGACCCGAATAGTCCACGATAGTCCATTCCATCTAAGCATCCATAATCGGCCAAAAATTCCTTTCCAAACCTCTAAAAGCACTGTAAGTTTCGGTCATGTGAAGTAGCACATGAAATAGGTTAATATATAGTAAGTTCGGACGTGTGAAATATCACACGTTTAGGCTTTTAAAATACTAAGTAAAATTAATCTGATATTCTGAATTAATACTTCGGAAATATATAAGATATTAAAACTAAAAATTCACTGAGGTTTAAAAATATTACTTATAATTTTTTTAAAAATCTAAAAGAAACTCTGGCGGACTTTCTAAGACGTGTTATTGAATCTTTTAAACCGAAAAATTAGGTTGCATGCTAGATTGATTGTTTTGGTCTTTGAGTGCTGATTGTTTATAAAATAAGTTTAGACAAGATGTAAGGCATCGTTAGGTTAAGGCTACGGGAGGTTTTATCCTGGATGTAGGACTGCAATGGGGTGAATTCCCTATTGCAGGTCGGGATGTCTGACCGTGAGGATTGACTCTGGCTGGCGTGATCTGTGTGATATGTATTTGGGGAGCAACCGTCACAGCAGCATCATTAAGGCTTTAGGGGGGGTGTGTGAACCATGTATGTAGGATTGTACTAGAGTTGATCTCTACTACAGGTACGGAGGTGCAAATGGGTCTGCTTAAGTTTGGGTCGGTTAAGCTCACCGGATAGGCGGCACCCGACGTGGTGTTTGATGGGATATTCTGGCTGTACGGGTTTTGTGTGACAGGGAAACGGGAATATGCCCTGTGATAGGCCTCCCATTTGCTGTAACCTCACCTTTGTGAAGACCTGCAGGCACAATTGATACCCCGTAACGGGTCCTATATTAAACGATATTCTATTATCTTGTTTGAATATATTGCTTGTGATAGGGGGTTGGGAATTGGGTTTACTAATGATGTTTTCTAGGAAACCCGAGCTTGCTAAGTAATGTTAGATTACTTATGATCGTACTTTTGTTGCAGGTAACCTTAGTTGAAAGTACTAGTTGCGACAAGGACGTCAGGAAAACCAGTGTATGTTTTATTTACTTGCCTTTTTGTAAAATAATGTTTGTAGTAGAAGTAGTAAAACCTTTTGTGTTGCGTTTTAAAACGATATAAATAAATAAAAGAATGTTTCAGAAAAATCATGTTGTTCCAAAATGATAAAGGCTTAGTCCAAGCCGACACAACGTTCATCAAGACAATGGTTGGCAAGCCCAAACTCATGATCGAACGGGATGTAGTAATGTCCAGTTAACTTCGGTTGACTGGATGTGGTTGTCATCAAAAGTAACATTCCCTTGAGTAAGGGGTGTTATAGTGGGAATTGTACTAATTCAGCTAGTGAGCTCATGGTTAAGAAGTTAAGCCTAGAAACCATCTCATTCGCGTCCATACAAGCTACAATGGTTGAATGAAAGTGGAGCCTTAACAGTGTCTCGCCAAATCAGATTGTCCTTGTCTATTAGCAAGTATGAAGATGAAGTGCTTTGTGATATGATACCTATGTGTTCCAGCCATATATTGTTAGGTAGACCGTGGCAATATGATCGTAAGGTTCTACATGATTGCTACACCAACAAGCACTCGTTTGAATTCAAAGGCAGAAAAGTCACCCTTGCTCCTCTCACA